>OW026451.1:116517015-126517015 GCA_932274525.1 Podabrus alpinus
TTTACCAGTCTCCCCTAAACGAAATTTTGAGTAATCAAATAAGAACTTTTCATGGTCTCACATGAATAGTTTAATGTTGTTTAATTTTAATTGAATAAATACATTAAGAAGGCCAAGCTTGGCGCAAAGCATAAAAATTACGCATTAAAAAAATAGTTTGATTTTTAACTGTGTTATGTACATAGATAGTACTTGAAAATGTTACCCAGAAACTTATATATTTGTTTATATTAGATAAGTTATTGTTGCTACTTTTTTCTAAAAATCGCAGCTAACAATAAAACAAACATGTAATACAATAGTTTACAGAAGTCATGAAACATCAGAATAGTTTTTTAACCCTTGAAATATCAAGGGTTAAAAAACTATCTTATTCTATTAAAATTTAATAAGATTAAATATTTTATTGTTTTGGAGATAACGTAGTTGTATAAAAGAAGCAGAAAAAGTATATCTTGTATTAGTACCTATCACCAATATGAAGGTTCTTACTGCACTCTTCTTGACCGTCTTAACTATTATTCAGGTAATTACCATACTTACCATACATACATGTATTATGTATTGCGGTGTTTTTTTATATTTTCTAAGATTTGAATTGTTTGGGAATTTTTGGATTTTGATTGTTAGAAGTTGGCAGGTTTTTTTCTTTGCGGATAGGCAAAGCCAGTTATGAATTACTGAGTTGAGAGATACGCGTTAATAGTTTTTATTTTTGAGCCTTAATTTTGTAAATGCATAATATTAACTTTGAAGTATTAAGTTTTGTAATAAGAATTTAAATTGAATCAAATTTTTAAATTTAACAAATGAATAATATTAAGTTGAATCAGTTTTAAAAGAAAATTATTGTTAGTCAAATATTGAGCCGCAAATAGTGCATATTTTGTGAATCAAAACTAAAAGATAATAGAACCGACTACTGAGAAAGAGTTAATTGCTCAAATTGAAATTAAAAATAATATTTAAAATGGAGTTAAAAAAATTATAGAGAACTGTAATGGAAATGGAAAATAAAAATTAAAAATTGAACACAAGTGTGATGGAAAATGAAATAAAAAAAAAACAAGTACGGCAGAAATAAAACGGGAAAGCGAAATTAACACAGAGAAGACGCAAAGATTTAATGAGAGCATTGTAGAACATTTAACCAAAAGTATGCGACAGAATTTAAATGAGGAAATAGACAGGAAAAGTAAACAGAACTCGGGAAGAAAGGTGAACTATGTTTGAAAAAGAAATAAAAGAAACAAAGGAAGAAAGAAAGGCAAGACTAAGATTAGAAAACATCAAAAGAGACGTAGAAAACGGTGATGAAATCATAACAAAAGTAAATAAAAAAAGATTAATTCTCAAAAATTGGAGATATGGATGCTTCAGAAATGGAAGAAAATTTATAAGTGAAGGAGTACGAGGAGTCAAAATAAATGAACGGTCCTCAAATACTGCAAAATGTAAACGTAGCTCCAAACAAGAGAAAAACAAAAATGAAACACAGAAACATAACCAAACAGATAACTTGTAATAATAAACAAACATTATGAAAGCAAATCAAATATAAAAGATGTACAATATAATCAAAATTAAAAACAACAAAATATTAGAAAATAAAATATTACAGAATACAACTGGAAACAAATTTAAATCCAACAGTTTACTATTGGGAAAAGTAAAGAAGAAAATTAAGATTACTTGGATGAAGGCGAAATTTCAGCAGAAAATTTCACAATTTCCAATTCAGTGGAAGAGAATTGAAATGAATTTGCTAATAATGTTGTAAAATAAAGAGAGAGAAAGGCCTTCTATAGAAGTATGGATGTTTGTAATGAGCTTGTTGTCATGGAAGAGTGTCAGGTGGAAATATTTCATGATTCATCGGATCAGAAGGTAAAAATTTGAAGAATTTCTGTTAGAAAAACAACGATAAAAAGTTATCCTGTATCTGGATGAAGATAATTTGATAAAGGAAAATTTTGAGTTTAAATTGATATGGAAAGTAGCATATTAAAGATGATTAATTGGTTATCAATGAAGCAATTGGAGAGTAGTCGAATGCAACAGAATTAACAGTGGGAAGAAAAAACTTTGATGTAATAGAAGTTATCGATAAAAATTTGATCATAAAAGGATGCTGGGAATCAATTTGTTAGATGATTTACAACTATTAAAGATGTGCAAGCAGTAAGATTAAGTGTTGCAAAGAAAATAATAAATAAATAAAATAAAGCAGAGAATCTGTATAAATTTAGAAATTATGGCAGAAAATAAAATTATGGATGATGTAGTGTGAAAGGAAGATGGAGTGATTGAAGAGTTAAATTTAGAAGTAGTTGAAAGAAACATACTTAAAAGTTACAATTAAGTAATGGAAAGGGAAGAAAAAGCAAAGTAATTGGATTGTGAAGGTAGATAAAGAAGATATCCTAAATAAACATGAATCAGCAACCTACAAAGAAAGTATAATTGTAAACACAAACAAATAAATTATAAATCGGAAATGAAGGGTTATTTACTAGCAAGACATCCTAGAATACCACATAAACGCAAAAAAGAAGTAGCCAGGATTAACAAGTTGAAAGATATTGAGGAGAAGCTGCATTCATCTCAGGAAGATCACATTGTTTATTTTAGATTTAAAATTTAATTCGTTTTTTAGTACGTTGGATATAATTTTGTAAAAGGTGAAGATTTGAGATGGTTAGGATGGGATATGATAATTTTGAAATGATTGGAAGATGATTTGTGAGGTAACTTGTAGATTTCATTGTGTTTATTTAAAAATTTTCATTAATTTTGCAATCATTTGTGTAAAATTTATTGCCTTAATTATTATGAATGTGATTAGCAGATTGAAAATTTTAACATGAACTGATATTTTGACAATGATTTCATATTGATTAATTTATAATTTTTATGTTACTGGAGGGTTAAATTAATAAATTATTCGAGAAGTTTTTTTTGAAAACTTAGAAAAATTTATGATTTATTTGTTATAAAGTTTTGATATAATGTGTAAATACGATGATGTGATGTAATTTATGATTAATTACTGGCTATGAAGAAAAAACATGCAATCCTGTAATCATCTTAAATTTAGGTGAGAGCTCACGATGTTCAGACACCAAATTTAAAATTAACGGAGGAGGATGCGGTGTTCTTTTATATTTTGTAAGATTTGAATTATTTGGGAATATGTGGATTTTGATTGTTAGAAGTTGGCAGGTTTTTTTCTTTGCGGACGCGCAAAGCCAGTTATGAGTTCCTTATACAGTTTACCATAATTTATTAAAACGGTCACATTTGGCGATACCAATTCATAAAATTTTCGCGCACAATTTTCAAATTTCACATAAATAAAGAAAAATACAATATCGATACCATTTACAATATTTATTTTCGCCATTACAATCTTGGTTAATCATCAATTATGCTGATTTCATGAATTTGGATATTTGAAAAGTTTTGTATGACTGCAATGAGTATTAAAATTTTTCTCCAAAATATGTAAAAATTATTGACACTTGAAATACAGTTCAATATTTTGTTGGTGATTTACCCCTCGAGTTTTAATAATAACTGGTTTCGGATGTTTTCAGGCAGAAGAATTTTCTGAATATACACCCAATGACCTATTCGTAATTCCGGATAAACTAGCACCCTACAACCCCAAAGTTGTTGGTGGCAATGAAGCTCGACGACATTCTTATCCTCATTCGGTAAAACTAATCATGAAAATCTTACTCTAGGTTTTTTAACTTGCATTTCTGTATGTATTTAGGTTGCCTTATACATCGGAGGTAGCTCATTCTGCGGAGGTTCAATCATTAGCAAAGATGTTGTGCTAACAGCTGCTCATTGTGTTGATCGGTAATACAAAAAAAAACTAAAGTTATATTAATAGATTAATTATCTCTACATAAGTAATAAATATTGGAAACACCTGGTATTAGTTAAATAATAGTATTTATAATGTGTAATTTATAGGGGTAGAATTGTAAAAGTAGTTGCCGGTGCGCATAACCTCAGGAAGTTTGAACTAACTCAGCAAAAGAGATGGTCTGCCAACATTGTCGTTCACCCAGATTGGGATCGAGCTTCGCTGACAAATGACATTGCGCTTGTCAAATTTAATACTTCTTTAAAGTTGAATCGTAAGTCGTTATTGGTAAAATACTGAATAAATGTAATAATTTTTTATATTTCTAGGTGCTGTGCAACCAATCGCCCTTGATAACGGTCATTGTTTGAGTGCAGATTTAGACGGTACTCCGGGAACTCTTTCAGGATGGGGAAGATATGGCAGTAGTAGTAGAATTAGTTCCGTCTTGAGAGAAGTTACAAATCCAATACTGCCAAATGATGAATGCAAAAAATGGTACAGCGTAATCAAAGAAACACATATTTGTTTAAATGCGTCAGGTGGAAAAAGTTCTTGTAATGGAGATTCTGGTGGTGCATTATTAGGTAGCCGCAATGGTAGCAAAGTAGAAGTAGGCATTGTATCTTTTGGAAGTGCTGCTGGTTGCGCTAGCGGATATCCAAGTGCTTATACACGTGTAGCATGTTTTTCTGATTGGATTAAGAAGAACATGTAAGGTATATTAATTTTTTAATTTGAGAAAGAACCAGTTTTATGTACTAAAATTGTTTTAATGTTTATCAAAATAAAATATAATGGAATAAATTAATATACCATTAACGATTTCTTATAATTTATTCTTAAACGTATCCGATCGAATATTATTGTTCCAAGGTATTTAAATTCTGGAACCTTATTGATTTTTTATTGTGGTTGATTTAGACGGGCAATAAGCGTCTTGAACAATTGCCCCTTAGTCATGGGAAAAATTTATTGTGTAAAGTGATTATTATTTCATAGGTAAGCCATATGCACTTCAGTCCTTTTTTTTCCAATAGACACCATTCTATTCCCAGGGTTAACTGCACATACTAATTAGGAATATACAAATGAACTAAGATTGCATTCCTTTTATTCAGTAATTTACTTTGGTGGTTAATTATTTTAATAAATTAGTCGCTCCCGACTATTAAGATCCGAATAAAAGAAAGATTTCAGCTGAAGCGTTGTAAAAACCTGCTGGCGCCGTTAAATAAATTTAAGGCAACGTTTCTGTGTGAGACCCACGACTCCCGCTCTCCTCAAACTCAGTAGCTACGCTATAAACATCTGGAAAATGTGCAACAACCAAAGATATTGCGGTGATATCTGGAGGAGACGTCACTCGCAACACGAACATTCATTTTTGGTTGAATAAAAATTAATGCATGGAACTTGTTAATTTAAATAGGAGGTTTACCATTATCATCACAAAGTCAAAATAAAAAGAATCATTTAAATCATAATAATAAAGAATACAAGGGTTACGAAATAAATTAAAATGTTTCATTTAAAATCCGTAATGACAAAAATTGTTAAAAATAGTATAATAAAATTGTTTAGTTATAAGAAATTTATAAACTACATGTAAAATTTATTAGTTAAGGTGTTAGAAATAATTTGTTAAAACGTTACGTATAAAAAATTAACATTACGTGTGCGTCGATAAAATTAATTAAAAACAGAGTGATAGGTCATCCGAGAACCCATCGGTGGACAATACAAGTGATAACCAGAAATTATGTGCTTCAAATCAACGGTTAACCTAAAACCATAAGAAAATAAATTAAAAGACAATTTTAAATTTCGCGCCACAAAAACATGGTTTCAACTTACCTACAACATTTATGGTTAAATAATCAAGTAGTAATGAATTTGTATCACCTTAACGATATAACAAACAAAAAAAGGTCTTCCTTAGATTTGCATCGAGATCGCACGTGTAATTTTAGCGGCTCGAATATTAATTAATTAATTGTAGAAAATTCAGGATAAAAAGGGAAGAACTGTAAAAATAAAGTGTTTAAACATTAGTGCGAACGTAAATAAAGTGAAAATAATAAAGTTTACTTACCGATTGCAAATATTTTTGAGAAAGTAGAAATTTTGCCACGAGGGTTGAAAATGTATCGAAGAAATTGATCTGGAAATATTAAGGTGAAAACGAGGTCATCGACAGGAAAAATCATCGATCACTGCACATGCGCTACACCAAAAAGGGGAAGACACCAATATTTATACAGGGTAAGCGAAAATTTTTACAAAAAAACTTACATTTGTGCAGCGGCGGCCTTACCCATTGCGAGGCTCCGGGCGGCAGGTCTTTGCGAGGCCCTTTTTCCTACGGAAAAGTACCTATCTGATGCGAAAGTAGGTCTGGTTGTTTGATAGGTATTCGTTATGTTTGACGAGAAATGCTAAAGTTATACAAATAAATAAAATTTGAATTTTAAAATATTTTACTTACATTGAAAGATTTACAAAATTAACAAATACAGAGATGATAAATTTTAAAATTGATGTTTGCGGCTTTTCCTACGACTAAAATCTTTAATTAAAGCACAATAATCTAACGAATGAGCTACGTCATTTTCGATTGAAAGAATAGCAAGGGCTGAAAGCCGATCCTGAGTCATCGAATTCCTCAAATATGTGTTAATAATTTTAAGCCTCGAAAAACTTCTTTCGGCAGACGCAACCGTAACAGGTGTGGTGGCAATAATTCTCAGAACTATTTCGATAGTGGGGTAAACTTCAGTTAATTTTTTTTCTATTATGTATTTCAGCACCGAGATAATGTCATCGTTTCCTTCATACACACGGATGAACATATTCAGTTCTTCGTACAATTCATGTCCATCAATATCACATGATTCTCCTACTGTCATAGATATTTGCAAGTCACTACATTGCTTCAATAACGTCATAAAGAAACATTGATGATAACACGTTGTCTCGTATTCAACACTTGTTATTGTAGAAGTTCTCGAAGAAGCTCGCGTGGCGGCGTTCAAGTAGCAGAACTATTCAAATTGCTAGCTCTGACGTCACGCGAGAAGAGAGATAAATTGTACAAGCCGACGCTTGGGCCGATTGTGCCTCTCTATCGCTTGTTCCGCGCTCTCGCTTGCACGCTCAGGCTCAGGCTCAGGCGGAACGTAACATTTGTTCGTGTGCGCGGCCGGTGTTCATCGATTTATAAGACGTTATCACGTCAAAAAAAATATAGTTAAAAAAAATCTGTATTTTTTTAAAAATTGCTTGACGCGAGGCCCCTGCAAGAGCGAGGCCCCGGGCGATTGCCCTGTTCGCCACCCCCTAAGGCCGCCGCTGCATTTGTGCAACGAGTGCGGAATTTCAAAATACGACGCCACGCTTGTTCGATTTAATTGTGGGGAATTTAGATAATAAGGAACTATTTAATATTTGTACAAGTTTATTTTCATCAAGATTATTTATAATTATTGTAATAAAAACAAAGTCAGTACAAAACGGATTATTTTTGGGGATTCTTGTATTCCCGGCTATTTTATTTTACAGCACAAAAAGATTTCCTAAAGAAACCACTACTGTGATAAGCAAGTCTCCATGCAATAAGAACCTAGCTAGCCGTGATAATCAGTAACATCGAAAATATGTTACACAATTGATAACCACAAAACACAAATCCAATATCGCAGGTGTCCGACAACGAAATGGAGCAAACACCAAACCAAACACTTATTTTCCAAGCCAATCTGAATAAGTAATCAAAATCAATCACATTTGGCTGTGTTAACATCGCACGGACACCTTATCGATGACAAATAAAATGTCGTGGTGATCATCGTCGTCTTTCCAACCCGAATTCAAAGCTTTGTGATAACCACAAAGACCTGTGTATATTCGGTTATGAACGTCTTGCGACATTTTCCCGATACCTCCCTGTCTCTGCTCGTTGCGTGTTGAAAATGTGTGACGAGCAGAGAGGACCTACAGCTTAACGTGGATTCCGAACCACGGGAATAGACGATTTTTACACCACCTACTCCGATCAGGGAAGTTTTTTTAGCCATAAATAATGTTATCTGGGGCCAGCAGATAGACATTTGGTGAGCGAAAATTTCTTCTATAGATAGCACCTCACAGGATTTGAACCAGTGAATCTGGGCTTCTTGGCCTTGGACCTCTTGGAATCTTGGAAACTTGGAATCTTGGACCACAAAGACCTACAAACACTAAAAAGACCTAAGAAAACTTCTCCCAACAACGCATTTGAAAGAATTGGGTTATCTATCCACTATCAGAATTCGACAATCGGAAAACCCAACCACCAACAATTCAAAGTATACTTGCGTGTCGACAATTCTAGCAAAACTTCATAAGCACGCGCAGTAAACACCAACACTTTTGTTATCCATTACAAGGGGAAGTATGAATCTTAAAAAATCTATGTAACCAAGTTATTTCCATATGTGCGGATGTTCCAATAGCCACCTGGTATATAAATTTCTAATATTGATGTAGGGATTAGGACTTTTCTGCGCAATATAGTATTGGTGCAAATCCGAATCGGCGCCAACCTTTTTGTCGTCAATGCTATCAATAATTCGGGACGCGTTTAGAGAATTTAAAATATTCTCATCTTCGGTCGAAAAGAGGCTGTTTAAAAAATTTCGTAATTTACACTATGCCTGTTTATTTTGTTTTAATGTTTTGATGTACAGGCTGTATCTGATTCATTTATGTTCTATTGGCAAATCTTACGTTTATGTAAGTAATAATGTCATGTGTTGATGTTTTCATTGGATTATTTTTGTTTTTCGTACAGCCTCTTTTAGGCCGAAAATAAGAATATTTTAAATTCTTCAAACACGTCTCGAATTATTAAATAAATAACATTACCATTTTAATGATCATTATACTTCAGTTTCAGCAACAGGAAATATCCTTACAACAAATTTTATAACGCTTTAGATCTATCGAGTATCTCCATCCTCCAGAATTGCATCTCTATCTGGGATGCTGGGGCTTACTGCATATTACTGGAGATCGAAGGAAAAGTTCTAAGAAACTCTCCCACATAGCATTCTGAAAGTATTAGGTTCTTTGAGCAAATATGAAACATGAGGTGATTCAATTTCTCATGAGTTTGAATCTTTCATTTATTATGTCACTCGTTAGCACATTAATCTGATACATCAGTCAGAAAAAACATCAATATTATCAGATCATCCTTATTGGCAGCTGTGGAACCATCAATCCAGAGATGACACTATCAATGTATCGAATCGCCACGTGCCACAATTGCACATCTAGAACCAGATTGTACTAATTTTCGCCATTTTTTCAAAAGTCACTTTTTAGATCATTCTTATTGTAAACTTTCCGGTTCTATTCAACGGTATAATTTATAAAATTTTCAGATAAGTAATAAGGGATATAACGTGTTTTAAACCGTATTAAGTCCTTTCGTATTAAAGAGCTTTCACAGTACCACTTATAATGTGGAATGGACCAACCCCTTTGCTGAAAAAGCATCCCCATGTCATTACACTGGCTGAAAACTTCACCGTTCGTTTTAAGCATTTGTCTTTCAATCGTTCACCATTTTTTCGTTGCACGTAATTAATACCATCTGTCCCGTACAAATTAAATTTCGACTCGTCAGCAAATATTACTTTCTTTCAATCATTTTATGACCAGTTCTTAGATTTTCGTGCCCAATTGAGACGACTTTTACGCATGTTATTTTAAAATAAGATATATATACCAATATATTCTTATTTTACAATGCACTTCATTTGACTAGGGATTATTAGCTTAGTTCAGACGATTATTCTGTTATGACGAGACGTCAACTTTGGTGGCAATGACTATATTTACAATTTGTAACAACGTTTATATATCTAATATAAAAATGCTTATGCAAAAATATCATATTGAATTATTATTAAGCATGGAAATTTCTAGGGCGGGTTCTCTTCTTGCATATTATATGGTACTTCGAGAATATTCCTGAATGTTCACTATGGTTGCACATAACACCTCCCTGCCGAAAACCAAAATTACGGTGACGAAAATTTTGTAGACCGACCTGATCGATTGAGCTGGTTGGTCCTCCTTTCCATTTTGTAATAAATTTGGCTAGAACATAATACGTTATAAAACTTATTATTATTAAATATGAAATGATTGTCCATCCGCTTGTTCGGTAAAAATAAATTGGGCTTGACTTTGTCTCATCTATTTTTCTTTTGAATTGGTGTAACTTGATATCTGCTAATTTTAGTTCATCCAAATTAATGGTTTCCAGTTGAATTGGCCGAAGGTGAATTTCTTCTGATTTTGTGTTGTATCCCATTGATAATTTCGGAACTTCAATGACATTTGTAATTTGTTTCGTTTCATGACTTTGAATAAATTTTGAATTGATTTTCATGTTACATTTTCCTAACATCGAGATAATGTATGTCCCATTTAGTGAAATTAATTTAGATTTAGGGTCGCATTCCTGTCGAACAATTTCTTCTCCCTTGGTAATAGCAAGCCATTGATTTTTTGATATAGGCTGAACTTTGGTGTCTATGATATCCAAATATTCGTACTGACAATTTTTGTATTTCTGGGTAAACTGTGTTAAATGAACTTCGCATGGTGGATCTTCTTTAATTTGGTTGGTCTCAAATTCGCACATGTATTGATTTAACTTGGTGCACTCTTGATTACTTAATGCGTAGTTTTGCTCATTTATTAATAGAAATTTTGCTTGTGGGATTATTGTTGAATAACTGGAGTTTTTGAGGATAGGGCATGAATGTAAATGAAAATAATTGTATTCTATAAGTTCGACAGTTGGAATTTCTGGGATTAAATGTATTATGGAATTTTAAAAGAATATCTTTATTTGGATCAGTTTTTGGAATTCCGGGTAGTTTTCATTTTTTAAAGGTATTGGAAATCTCCTTGTCGTAAAAGTGGCTGATATTTCTACCAATTCTGCAGTCAATTCGTCTGGTGTTAATATCGATGGATTATAACGGATTTTTATACCTCATATCCGTTATCAATCAACCTACAGCAATAATTTGTTGAACACTGCTATTTCATTCAAATCTATTGAGCACTCCCATATTTTTCGTGTCTTTCGTAGAGAGCGCATGACGACGGCCATGCTGGTGGATTATCTTCACTTTTTTTCCGGGCAGCTGAGCGAGTAGTTCTAAAAGTGTGCGTAGTTGTAATCAAGTGAATTTAATTGCGGGTGCAAGTATAAATTAGTATACCGAGTTAATTCTGCTTCAACGTCGAGTGCACGAGGGTGAGATTGGCACATATTTTTTGGAATACGGAGGTTGCCGTATTATTTTTTCGTTTAAACATCTGGCCGTCCACCATTATTTGTACATCGATTATCTTTTCGATCCGGTTACAATCTGCGCATGCTAGAGCGCCCTCTTTGGGGATTGAGTTGAACAAGTATTGTCAACAAAAGCTACATCGAGCTACATCTATTCAACATCTAACCGCTTTTGTTAATTCCGTGAAAGAGTCTTGATTGTCGTGTCCGTTGCCTGTGCTATCGTCGAACTGTCATATTTGTTGTGGAACGACCCGCCAATTAGCCGGGCGAGCCAACGTACTGCGTGACATTGGAATTGGATTTTGCTGGAACCAAATAATACCAGAGTATATTGGAACAACTCTCTGGGGTGGAAAGTCCAGCCATAGTTCTGTTGCCAAGTCGTGGGGTCGCTGCGAGGACGTCATCACAAATAGCGTGCGGTCCTTTCTTAGTGATTCGAGGCTTAGCGGACCAGTCAACAACAACACTCGTGTGCAATCCATCCAGGCGGATTTGGGGTACCTGTCACCAATATTTTGTGAGCTTTCTGAGTACTCAGGTGAGACATTTTTACTACTATTTCTGTTTGGTTGTGATTGCAACATATCTTTAACGAGTATTTTTTTAACGTCATTAAGAGGTTCTATTATTTTGACACCTCAAGTTTTGTAGTTCACTGGGTCTCCCTCACGGGGAGGATTGCTTCACGCTTTGTATTTTTGGCTGACTTCCATCAGAAGTCAGTATTTACTTATATTTGCCACCGAAGGTTGTTGCCACCGTTGTGTATTTTTGTGTACATTTTTGATTGATTTTTGTGATCATTAAATTGTTCTATTTAAACCGTATTTTATTTCCCTGGAAGAGGGGATACCTTTAAGCCTTTTCAGTGAGATTAGAGATCTGGACCCACGTCCCTCGCAGACCGACGTTACCATCAGAGGAGCTAGTCAATTCCATCCAGGGCTCCCCACGTTAAAAAGTGAGGTGGTTTTCCACTTCGCGTGGGAGGAGATTTCTCAAGCCTGCATCAGCGGGAGAGGGGCTTTTCCTTCTCACTGGCGCCCAACGTTTTTAGGGGAATCCTGTATTGCTTTGTCTCACTTGGGGTTGTCTCAGTGGCACCCTTAGTTGATTGTTGGCGAGGGTTCGTGATCTCAAACTTCGAGCTGGAAAGGTTTTTCACTCATACGGTGACACAGGTGGCGACTTCTGTAGGTGTGTGTAATAACTTTGCTTTCAGCGACCCGTTCGACGGTGCAAACTTGGCTGGACTGATTAGTAAGTTTTGTTTTTTTTTGAAACTAGTCGCGTCGGGCGAAGGCTACGCTACGTACGGTTGTTGTGCGTATATTGTCGTTTTTGTGCGACAAATTTTGCAGGTTTATGCGAAGCAGGGCAGTACTATACGGCACGACATATTTTATTTTATTTATTATTACACCTTTTTATTGCACTTGGCAAATCGGGGTTCGTGTATTGTTATATCACGAGTCGTCTTATCGGTGAAGAACCATTTGTAAGCTGCGTGTTGGCTAGCTTTGTTTGTGGGTTCTGTCACTGGCCATAGCGACTACCCGGGCTGTTGCCAAGGTGTGCATTTGGTGGGATTTTAATTATTTTTCTTAATTAAGTATTCCTGTTGTTGTTGGGTGTAATAATTTTAATATTTGTTGAGATCATACTGGTGAGAAACCATTTTTCTTATATTTATCGATCAGTCTTTATTGTGCATGAGATACCGTGTTGTGACAATTCCTTATTCACTGTGGGTTCGAATATATATTTTAACAATTTACCAGGGTTTAACGAAGCGATTTATTAAGAATTCGCATTGGCGAGAAACCTTTTACCGTGTGAATTTCCAATTTCATTCATCATGCCTAAGAGAGAGTACGCTATGAATTTGCGAGCAGAGGAGCTCGATATAGAATTCTTTATGCGGGGTTTGTCCATTGATGCAAAAACGGTACCGGAAAAGCGCCGAGAGCTAGCGATTATCAATCGGTCCGAACTGTGTACATCAAGACCTACCATTTTAAAAAACAAACCCTTAGATTTAGCGGCAGAAATAAATTTATGTAAGGGAAACATTGACGAATTGATGGGTGTGGTAACACGTTTAGAGACCTTGCCTAACCTCGATCTGTTGCAAAAGACATTCGATAGAATGGCGCATTATTCCACTCGCTTAGAAGCCCTAGAGGAATCGGCTAATGAAGCGCGACAACCGCTTTTACATATTTTAAAATTAATGCGCGAGAAACTTGAGGCAATTTTGCAAAAACAGTCGGTGGGGGGCGAAGTTGAACAACCGGAAGTCGAGGAACCCTTACATAATCAGCTGTTAGGCACTCCTAGAGGACAGTCCTCTGTAATTTCACCTAGAGCTGATGTGGAAATTGATAATGACCGGCATAGCGCCGAATTAACAGCTATTTTAAATCGGTTGGTTGACCGCGATGTGGGTACCGCAAAGCAAGTACCGGTATACAAGTGGAACCTTAAGTTTCATGGTACTGGGGGGTTTGCGGAAGTATTCGAATTTCTGGACCGCGCTAGCGAGTTGTCGAGGTCGCGGAACGTTTCGGAACAACAACTTTTCAGCCATGCGGTTGAGTTTTTCTCCGGCGAAGCACTACGTTGGTTTCGAACAATAAATTCAAGGGTTAATAATTGGGCAGAATTGCTCAATGAGCTTAAACTTCGTTTCTTATCGCGAGATTTTATGTCTGATTACGAAGATCAGATAAGAAATAGGAAACAACAAACCAACGAGTCAGTGTTTTCTTACTTGGAAGTCATGTCCGAAATGTTTTCGCGATTGTCGCCCGTACCTGCGTTAGCTAAGCGTATTTTAACAATACGAAAAAATATGCTTCCGAATATTTCACTCGCAATGGGTACCAACCCCATTTTAACGATGGAGCAATTGTCCGAGGCTGCCGTTTCAGCCGAGGAATTAATAAAATGGACCTCTACTTTCGAGGCCACGACTTCAACGCTGGAATCTCCTGCGGCGGCGACGGTTACGCCCGGACCCTCCAAAAAGAAATACCCCGGTGCCTGCTGGAATTGCTCGGGTCCCCATCGATTCACATATTGCGATAAACCCTTGGGAACATTTTGTTTGAGATGCGGACGCAGGGGAGTCACAACGGGCAGTTGCCCGAGGCGGCATTTAAAAAACGCTTAGGGGCGAGGCGATGTCACGGCGCATCCCTCAGGCGTGCCCGAAAAGCCGATGCTTTAACATGGGGGAAATGGTTGGGGCGTGTTCGCGATTTTTGCAGATCGGATCCGCGCGCTTCCGCCATATTTTCTCATCCTATATCAGATGCGCGACCTTTTGTCAAATTGACAGTGCGTGGGATCAGCTTGACTGCTCTTCTTGATTCAGGAGCTTCACTATCCGTTTTGGGTACGGAAGCTCACTATATAATCGACCAACTCGACTTAAGTTTTAGGCGTGGTGCGGCGCTTTCACTGCGTTCGGCGGACGGTACTCCTCAGGATGTGTTGGGCCAAGTTGATATACCCATCACGATATGTGGGGTTACAAAAAGCCTGAGCGTGGTGGTATGCCGTAGCATTAAAGTTGGCCTGACTCTTGGAGTCGATTTTTGTAAACTTTTTGGCGTACGCGTTGATTTTAGACGCGACGAATTTTTAGTTGGAGAGGTTAATTCATTGGAGGCAATTAAGTCTCATCATGACCTCGACGTTGAGCAGCAAGTTGTTCTCACTGCACTCAAAGAAAAATTTAAGGGGATAGCTCATGACAGGTTGACACGTACCAACAAGGTCGTACACATAATCGACACGGGGGATGCGCGTCCCATAAAGCAACGTTTTTATTCCCTTTCACCTGCTATGCAGGAAATTGCGCACAAAGAGCTCGATAACATGCTCGCGATGAACGTCGTGCGACCTAGTTCATCTGGTTGGAACTCACCTATGCTTTTGGTTCGGAAATCCGATAACACTCATCGTTTATGTTTTGACGGGCGAAAATTGAATTCGGTGACCCGTAAAGACGCTTATCCCTTGCCGAGATTACAGGACATTTTAATGCGACTTCAGGATGCGCGATTTTTAACATCCATTGACTTAAAAAAGGCATTTTGGCAGGTTCCTCTCTCTCCGGACTCTTGCGAAAAGACAGCGTTTACCGTTCCGGGTCGGGGTTTGTTCGAATACACGGTCATGCCATTTGGTATTTCGAATGCTCCGTCCACGCAGCAGCGGCTCATGGACAACATTTTTGGACCTCTCATTGGAGAGAAAATTTTTATCTACTTGGACGATATTATCGTCGTGTCAAACTCGTTTGACGAGCACATGAGTCTGCTGGAAGAAGTCCGTGAACGACTCCGGGACGCCAACCTAACTGTCAACTTGGACAAATGCGAATTTTGTCGGTCCAGTTTAACTTTCCTAGGTCATGTTATTGACAAGTCTGGACTCCACACTGATCCGGCCAAAGTGGAGGCTATCACCAGACTGACGAAACCATCTAACGTCACTGGCGTCAAACGATTCCTTGGGATGGTGGGGTGGTACCGTCGTTTCATCCCTAATTTTTCAACTTTATCTGCTCCCATTACTGAGCTTACCAAGGGTCGCATTAAGCGCCAGACCGTCAAATGGACTCCGGAAGCCGAAAAATGTTTTGATGACCTTAAGTCATTGTTGGTTTCGGCTCCCATTTTGGCTAGTCCTGACTTTCAGGAAAAGTTTTACATACAGTGTGACGCATCAGACCTGGGGTTGGGCTGCGTTTTGACGCAGGGTGAAGGGGAGAGAGAGCGTGTAATAGCCTATGCGTCACGTACCCTGAATAAAGCCGAGAAAAATTATTCGGTTACCGAACGGGAGTGCCTCGCGGTTATCTTTGGGATAGAGAAGTTTAGACCATGGGTGGAGGGTACAGTTTTTACGGTTATCACCGATCATTACTCCTTACTCTGGCTCATGAACATGAAGGATCCCAAGAACAAGCTTGCGCGTTGGTCAATCCGTTTGGCACAGCATTCCTTCGATCTCCGGCATCGTAAAGGGAAATTAAACGTGGTCCCCGACGCCTTATCTCGCGAACCATTGAGCGTCTCATCTTTGGTATTGTCCGAGGGCGACTTGGACAGGTGGTACCGGCGCATGTTGGCGAAAGTAAATGAAACGCCAGATAATTACCCTGATTGGCGTATCGAATCAGGTAGGCTCTTCAAGCTGGTTGCCAATAAACACGATATTGCTTCAAACCTAGTTGAATGGAAGCAACTCATACCCAAGTCGCGTCGGAAGGACATTTTAAAACAATGTCACGATGACCCGACTTCAGCTCATTTGGGTATTTATAAAACTTTTTGTAAGGTTGGCGAACAATACTATTGGCCTAAGATGCGCGCTGATATTGCTCGCTATGTGCGTCGGTGCGCTGTGTGTTTGTCGTCCAAAGCTTGCCAGGGAGCTCGTTTTGGGTTAATGGGACGCGAAAAGAAAGTTAGGTTTCCGTTCCAATGCATATCCGTGGATCTTATGGGTCCCTTTCCTCGTTCGGCGAAGGGCAACACCATGCTTCTTGTAGTCTGCGACTGGTTTACGAAATTCGTGCTAGTTAAACCATTGAGACGGGCAACATCTAAGTCGGTATGTGAATTCTTGGAGAACGACGTGTTTCTTTTATTTGGCGTTCCCCAGATTTGTATGATGGATAATGGTGCTCAATTTATAAGCGCGGAGTTTCGGGAACTCATGACCAGATACAAGGTTTCTCATGTCTGGAGAAACGCTAACTACCATCCGCAGGTCAACTTCGTCGAGCGTTACAACAGAGTTATCGGGACGGCCATGAGGTCTTATGTAAAAAGCGATCATCGTACCTGGGATGTCGAAATATACAAAATAGCTCACGCTATTAGAGCCGCGACGCACGAAGTTACTGGGTTCACTCCTTCGTTTCTGAATCTGGGGCGGACCGTTCCAATTAGTGGAGATTATTACGGACGCATAAGGGATTTAGGGGAGGGTGACTTGGCTTTCGATGGTCGCGAGGGCGTTGCATTGGATATGCGTAAACTAAACGAGGTTTACGAGAACGTGACCAAGCATTTAAACGATGCGTACAAAAAGAACGCCGAACACTACAACTTTCGAAAACGGCCTGTTAGTTTCAAGGTCGGCGACGTAGTCTGGCGTCGTAATTTTGTTTTATCCAACGCTGGCGAAAAACGGTGCAGTAAGTTAGCACCTAAATATATTAAATGCAAGGTACGCGAGGTCACGGGTCCTCTAACTTATCGTTTGGTGAATGAGCGCGGTAAAGACGTGGGTATATTTCATGCGAAAGATCTCAAGCAGCATCCTGAGGGCGATGACGAGGGGAGCGTACAAGAGTTGAATAGGGGGTAGATTCACATTGCTTAGGGGGGAGGTTGGTGTAATGTATGTCACTAATTGGTCTATAAACATCTCAGATCATAACTACAGCGTGTTTCCTGTCGTCGATTCAATTTTTTTTCCAACTTGCGTTTTGAATCGTCTTCGTGCGGCCTCGGGGCGACATTTTAACTTATGATCGCTTTACCACTTGATCATGGCTTTGTTTGTGTTCCGTGTATTCCGTAAGTCAGTTTACTGACTCACCATTTCCGTGGGGTCAACAAGTCCCGACCCAAATTAGTTTTCGGTCTTGGCGTTTATGGGGGCCGTCGGACTCCTTGCCTTGTGCAGGAACAAAGGGAGCTTGTTCGGTTGCTTCATCGGTGGGAGTTGGCTATACCTGCACGCCCTGCTTAGGTTAGGCGTGCCGTTGCACTGTTGGCAGTGGGGTTTGTCAATCCTTGCTGGTTGGTAGTCGGCAAGTCTTCCTCCTGTTACGGGTGGGGGGGGTCGTCGGTCGTATTTTCGTCGAGACCATAGTGCCTTCAGCCATTCCCCAACTGTGATCCCGGTTTTGAGAGAGAACCGGGTGAGTTTTTCACGTCTCTCAATGACATACTGTCATTCCCCGGGGTTAACCTTTCCTCCCATCCTCAAAGATGGCCTGGTGCCCGCTGTCTTCTCGCTTCGGTGGTGTGCGTTTGTTAGCTGGCGGTCCACGACGCGTTGTTTTCACCCATACGCGAGGACGAGCTATCGCTCATATCATCGGGGTGGGGACGCATCGGCCATTAGGGTTGTTTATCCTTCCCACAATTCCTTATTTCCAACTCCACTTACCTCAATCCTACCAAACATTCCTTCCTCTTTCACATTGGGAACCTTCTAAATTTTCCAGGGTTGGGTTCAGGGTATATTTTGTTTTTTTCTCCTTGGTTTTTACAACATAGCTAGTAATCATGACACCTAGATGCTAGCTATACCATCTTTTCTGAGGATCATCTTTGTTTTCTCATGGCAGTGTTTTTGTTGGTTTTCATTAACCGAGTATTAGATTTATTAGCTTCTTTTCTGTATGTTAAGGTCGTTGAGTGCCTTGCATCAGAATACATAGTAAGTCTGCGGGGAGCGAGAGCGTTCCTTCGACTTCATAGGAGGGGTCCTATGTGTTCCCTTCTCTTAGTTGACAGTCAAGTGTTGTTTGAATCTTGCTGTTCAGCCCTTTTTTTGTTTTGGTGCGGGTCCGATGCGAGCCGTGCGCTTATCATTCAATGATAATTCCGAATGGATGCGTATGCCATCGGAAAATTACATACAATTTTTGTGGTTTTCAATAGCGATTTACGCTTAACCCTTAGTTCACGCTTATGCGGCTTTCAAGGTGATGTGTCATCACTTTTGAGCTAATGTTTACGATATTTTTTGGAATTTTTTTTATTCCACTGTCCCTGCCATGATGAAATCAAAGACTACCTATTACTACAGATTTTAATTTTATTACGATTGGAATTTTTACATTGAGCGAAGCGACATTCTTCTTTACCATTCAGCGGGCGCGTTTTGCGCTCACGGAAGACACTTAGAGATCGGTTGATTTTTTTGAGCCACAGGCAATTTTTTTGAGCCTTTAGCCCTATCATACCGGCAAAGACGCTTAGGGGGGGGGTGTATAACGGATTTTTATACCTCATATCCGTTATCAATCAACCTACAGCAATAATTTGTTGAACACTGCTATTTCATTCAAATCTATTGAGCACTCCCATATTTTTCGTGTCTTTCGTAGAGAGCGCATGACGACGGCCATGCTGGTGGATTATCTTCACTTTTTTTCCGGGCAGCTGAGCGAGTAGTTCTAAAAGTGTGCGTAGTTGTAATCAAGTGAATTTAATTGCGGGTGCAAGTATAAATTAGTATACCGAGTTAATTCTGCTTCAACGTCGAGTGCACGAGGGTGAGATTGGCACATATTTTTTGGAATACGGAGGTTGCCGTATTATTTTTTCGTTTAAACATCTGGCCGTCCACCATTATTTGTACATCGATTATCTTTTCGATCCGGTTACAATCTGCGCATGCTAGAGCGCCCTCTTTGGGGATTGAGTTGAACAAGTATTGTCAACAAAAGCTACATCGAGCTACATCTATTCAACATCTAACCGCTTTTGTTAATTCCGTGAAAGAGTCTTGATTGTCGTGTCCGTTGCCTGTGCTATCGTCGAACTGTCATATTTGTTGTGGAACGACCCGCCAATTAGCCGGGCGAGCCAACGTACTGCGTGACATTGGAATTGGATTTTGCTGGAACCAAATAATACCAGAGTATATTGGAACAACTCTCTGGGGTGGAAAGTCCAGCCATAGTTCTGTTGCCAAGTCGTGGGGTCGCTGCGAGGACGTCATCACAAATAGCGTGCGGTCCTTTCTTAGTGATTCGAGGCTTAGCGGACCAGTCAACAACAACACTCGTGTGCAATCCATCCAGGCGGATTTGGGGTACCTGTCACCAATATTTTGTGAGCTTTCTGAGTACTCAGGTGAGACATTTTTACTACTATTTCTGTTTGGTTGTGATTGCAACATATCTTTAACGAGTATTTTTTTAACGTCATTAAGAGGTTCTATTATTTTGACACCTCAAGTTTTGTAGTTCACTGGGTCTCCCTCACGGGGAGGATTGCTTCACGCTTTGTATTTTTGGCTGACTTCCATCAGAAGTCAGTATTTACTTATATTTGCCACCGAAGGTTGTTGCCACCGTTGTGTATTTTTGTGTACATTTTTGATTGATTTTTGTGATCATTAAATTGTTCTATTTAAACCGTATTTTATTTCCCTGGAAGAGGGGATACCTTTAAGCCTTTTCAGTGAGATTAGAGATCTGGACCCACGTCCCTCGCAGACCGACGTTACCATCAGAGGAGCTAGTCAATTCCATCCAGGGCTCCCCACGTTAAAAAGTGAGGTGGTTTTCCACTTCGCGTGGGAGGAGATTTCTCAAGCCTGCATCAGCGGGAGAGGGGCTTTTCCTTCTCAGGATGCATAATTTTCATTCCGTCAAAGGTTGTTGAGGTGATTGTTAATTTGTGTTCAATTTTGGTTCTATAGACATTAGTAGCGTTGATAACGTATTCAATTTGGAAAATTCGTTATTGTAAAATCATTTGATTACTTGCCAGTTGACCAACTCGTTTGTCAAATTTCTCGATAATCTCGATAGTTAATTTTATTTGTTCTTTCATTAATAATTTTAATCCCTTTTGGTGATCCGATAAGTCTTTTATTGCCTCATTATATTTTCTTGTATCTTCGCTGTCCAGATTTCCGGTTATCGATTTAATAATAGACCCTAGTCCGTTATTTTTAGGCCTCTTGGATGTCTTCTTGGTAGTGTTGGATCCAAAGTGTCGAATTTTTCGTTTGTTTATATTATAATATAAACCATCCAGAAGTTTGTGAAAATTTTCCATTTCTCGTAAGTAATCTCTTCCATTTTCATGCTTAGAATATGCTGACGAAATTGTTTTGAAATTGTCTAATAACGCAAAAATTCGTTACAAAATTTCCACGAAAATTTCAGCAGAAATTCTTTGTTTTCGCGTAAAAATATTTGCAATTTTACATTGGATCAAGGGATGAAAGTATGTTGGTAGTGAATTGAATTTGCGATAGACAAGTGTTCACAAATAGGACTTATGTACATATAGCTTAACGTAAATTTCGAACCACGGTGTGTAAATGCTTACCATCAGACCAAACGACCTGCACAATCGGAAGCTATAGTACTTCAAAATTTTAAGAAAGAAAAACATGATAAATTTATTGAGATAAGTTAATAACTATCTATTATTTGCGTTAGAATATCAACTTGACAAATAATACTTATAATACCAAAAATACCCAAATTATGATTCTCAAGGGTTAAAAATTATTGTGATTGTGATCATAATATTTGTTTGCTTTTTTTAGATAACGTAGCGGTATAAAGGACATGAAAAAAATATATTTTGCATCAGTACCTATCACCAATATGAAGGTTCTTATTGCAATCACCGTAGCTGTCCTAGCTTTTGCTCAGGTAATTTAAAAACATTAAAATTATTTATACAGCTTAAGAGTGCATGTGCAGGGTCGCTGGTCATCGGTAGTAAATTTTAGAATATTTTGTGGAACTTCTTTCTGATATACGCCCAATAAAGTGATTGGCTAACTAATTGATGGGAAATTTAAAAAAAGAATTTATTCCAACGAAAATATTAATTTTTCTGTATTTTTATATGAAAATAGACTTTCAACAATCACATAATTATTATGTAAGTAAGATAAATATTGAAATAAACCAAGGTGAAATCGCTAGTATACATGTTTTTCTAAGGTGGAAAGCTTCAAAATTTTTTGATAACGGTTACATAACTTAGAAATATAAATATATAATGGCTACAAAAAACATCAAATTTTAATTACATTACATTAAGTTTACTATATTAATATCTATTTAAAATTGAAATTTAAACTCGTTAAACCTTAGTCTGAACATTTATTAATTGAAATATTTAAAAATTATATTAAAAAGTAATATAGTTTTGATTTTATCATGTTAATGTTACGGCACTAAAACAACCTATATTTCGGGGTATACATGCACTCTTAATTATTATGTTTTGCTTTGTTTTTTCAACTAATCGGCCAACGTGAAATGCAATATTTGATCATTCTTCCGCAAGAAATTATTTATTTAAAAGAAAATTAAGTAAGTGATTTCTGCTTGCCGATAAGTTACCAAACCAGCAAAACGCATAAATTTACTATTTATACTAGGCCAATAGTTGGCAAAATGGTGCTGTATAATGTTCAACAAAATTTTATACAATTATAGCATATTTTTTGTTAAAACTTTTATTGCATCGATACGTACAGAATTTCATTTGAAATTTAATTTTAACTGTAAATTATATGTTTATGTATTGTATTTAAATATGAATTACTTTAAGGCAGAAGACTTGTCTCAATATACACCCAATGATTTATTCGTAACCCCGGAGAAACCAGCACCCTACAACCCCAAAGTTGTGGGTGGCAATGAAGCTGAACCACATTCTCATCCACATTCGGTAAAACTTAGAAATAATAAAATTTTACTTTAAGTTTTGACTTGCATTTGTGTCTTTAGTGTGCCGTATACATTGATGATCGATCATTCTGCGGAGGTTCAGTCATTAGCAAAGATGTTGTGCTTACAGCTGCTCATTGTGTTGACAGGTAATATTACTAAATAAAAGATTACATTATATCATTAAATTATTTTTACATAGCATTGTAATTTGTTAAACATTTACCATATTTACCATATATTTATATTTAATTTATAGTGCCAGAAAAGTAGAAATAGTTGCCGGTGCACATAATATAAACAAGAATGAACCAACTCAACAAAGAATAGGATCCAGGAACTTTGTTGTCCACCCAGATTGGGATCGACGTTCGTTGACAAATGATGTTGCCCTTATCAAATTAAGTACTTCGTTAACCTTGAATGGTAAATCTTTATTGGTAAAATAACTAATAGTGAAATCAATGCTAATATTTTTAGATGCTGTGCAACCCATCAACCTTGATAGTGGCGATTGCTTGAGTACAGATTTAGACGGTACTCCTGGAACTGTTTCAGGCTGGGGAAGATTTGGCAGTGGTGGTGGTATTAGTTCCGTCTTGAGAGAAGTTACTAATTCATTAATGTCAAATAAAGAATGCGATAGGTGGTACACTTACATTAAAGATACACATATCTGTTTAAGTGGATCAGGAGGAAAAAGTTCATGTAGCGCTGACTCTGGTGGTGCATTATTAGGAACCCGTAGTGGTAGCAAAGTAGAAGTAGGCATCGTATCTTTTGGCAGTTATACTGGTTGCGCTAACGGATATCCAAGTGGTTATACACGTGTTGCTTGTTTTTATGATTGGATTAAGAAAAACCTATAAAGTTAGCAATTTGTTAATTTGCAAAAGGGTCAGTTTTATGTAATAAAATTGTTTTAATACTTATCAAAATAAAAGAATAATAATTTAAGGTTTTCTTATAATTTACTTTGAAAGGTTTTTTGGATTAAGGTCTGGTACGGATTACCTTTCCTTAGATTACCTAAAAATCTAAATGAACTTAGATTACTTTTTGTCATCTTTTTATTCCATCTGGTGCGACACGAAAAGTTTAGTATTAACAGTTTAAGGTTTGCTAAATTTTGACTGTCAGCCACTTTATTCATTTGAATAATTTATTTTATTACGTGATACACAGTACACTAATATTTGCGGTATTTTGTCCCTGCGGTATTTTAGCTTGCGGTATTTCGGCCGCGACATTATGGCTGCGGTCTTTCAACTATGCCCTGATGACTGAATGTGCCCAGATGACAAGGCAGGACACGGTGGCGACGCACCAAAATTTTTAATAACGTAGAAAAAATAATAATTCTGTCTGAGAAAAGTTCGATTCTAGATGATTTGTACGACATTGTTTATTTATTATTATAAGTATTACGATTATTTCATCATTATATTCCTCCATACTGTTGTGTCCACCGTGTACCACCAATTATGGGCAAACACTGCAAGGGGAAACAATCGGAGATGATTTTAAATGTATTAGTTTTAAGTTATTGTTAATTTAAGTTGTGTTTATTTTATAAAAACGCCTGGTGATAAGGGGCGTAGGCAACACACAACGCAGAACAAAATGATTAGAATAAAATCAAATGTGAGTAAAAAAAGAAAGAAAGGTTGTCATGAGAATAAAAATAAAGAGTTCAATTTCAAGAAGCGACAAAGATAGTCGCAAATCACAAGTTCAATGAAAATAAGCGACGAAGACAGTCGCATAATAATAGTGAGTTCACTAAGAATGAGCGACGAAGAGAGTCGTAGAAAATAAAGCTCCATTAAAATAAGAGACAAGCATAGTCGAAAGAGTAACGATTTAGAGAGCATCCAGATAGGACGTGTTTGAGTTATTAATCTGAGAACGAACCGGACGGACGCGTAGTCGGATTTTGAGTTGAGAGTTGAATTAATAAACTGGAGTTCGGGGTGTGCTGCACCATCGAAAAATAAAGAGAATTATTGATCTTCAGATCAACGTTCGATTTGAAGACCTAAGAGAAGGTGTTCCGAATTTCTCCTACGGGGAAAATTAGTTCGGGAACAGCTATTGGACTGGGATTGTCGCAGGTCAGGGACCTAGCCAAACCAGGATACAATTTGGACCAGGCGATCAGTGATATAGAAGAAAGTGAATGTGCGCATATTGTGTGCGATCCGTCTAGCCGAGTCATCATCCGAAAGTAAAGGTTAGGATAAATTTTGTTATAATTTTAAGTTTGTTGGATTAGAGTTTACGTTTTTGATTTTGTTATTCCGTTTTTATATTAATGTTATTAAATATGTGTTTTTGCAATCCGATTGTTTTCTTTTGTACTGTTTGCTTATAAGACGTTTTAAGCGAGTATTGAAAGAAATACTCCTGAGGTAGAAGAGTGTTCGAAGTGTTCATCCTTAACTTGGCATTGCTCAAAATAGCCAAGTTGGGGACGCAACAATACCTAATTAAAAATTACATTGAATCTAATTTTTGGTATCTAAATTAGATTTTATTATATAGATCAATTTATCCAATAAAACATAATCAGTACATAATCATTTCAAATGAAAGAAACAAAGGTTGCGCGAAAAGGAAGGAACACTTGTGAAGTTTATAGCAATTTAAATCTATTTAACGGATTTTGAAATTTAAAGTATTTAATATTCAAAACCACTTTTACATAGTTAATAATATTTTCTTCATCTTCTTTCTCTTAGTATAGGTCTAAGACCTATTGTTTAAATAATTTATTCAATTAGTTTAACGAACTTAAAATAACACACACCTTCTACAGAAAAAAGGATATCAATAAGTATACTTGGAGTGAAAGAGGACATCGATCTCTAATAGACTTAGGCCCATCAGTTGTTCAGTATTAGGTTATCTTTTAACCTGAATTATTTTCCATGGAAACAATTCTTGAAACAATCATTTCTATGGAAAATAACCCAGGTTAGAATATAACCCTAAACTGAACAACTAGGCCTAATACATGATAATAAACAAAAAACTAAACCGTTTAATATCATGCTTACTAACGCAGCCCTTCTCTGATTTTTCTTTCGTCTTTGGTAGAATTTAATATAAATCGTGGACTATCTGCTAAATTTTAAATTTTTAAGGTATAAAGGTGACAACTATTACCAAAATTTATAAACACTAATTAAGCAGGTTTTTACAGACACATGTCACCTGCTTTTTAACATTCTAGTAACGAAACAAAATTCTTATAAATTTCTTATTGAGATCTATTAATTCAAAAAATTCAAACAAAACTCTGCAAAATATCATGGCAATATATTAAATTATTTGCATTAGTACATCATGAGAAATGGAAGCAAAAGTCTAAGAAAAATAATAAATTGTAAGTTGACCCTAAAGTTGGCATTATTTGCAATGCCATCGGTAGGTTATGAATAAATTAAGTAAAAAAATATTAACATCATTAATGTCTTGTTGATAACGTATGAGTCTAAAGTAGCTGGACAAATTT
The DNA here is from genome assembly GCA_932274525.1 of Podabrus alpinus. Classification (NCBI taxonomy): domain Eukaryota; kingdom Metazoa; phylum Arthropoda; class Insecta; order Coleoptera; family Cantharidae; genus Podabrus; species Podabrus alpinus. The sequence continues at coordinate 116,543,246 of OW026451.1, forward strand.
CAATCGCATCAAATCATTAGTTATAATCTAGCAATCCTTTTGTTTTTTTACTGTACCTTCTTTCATTTGTTTAATGTCAATTGAAGTAGTTTAGTTTGAATTGTCAATATGAAAGTGTGCGAACAGAATTTTTTGCGTAAACGCGTTTTCAAAATGCTTGGCCAGCAAAATAAAAGTAATGTTTTACATCATTTTATAAATGAAGGCTTCAGTCGAAGTACCATTTATTCGATAATTTCGAGATGTAATAACAATATTGGTCCTGAAAATAAAAAAAAAACCGGAAGAAAATCAATTCTAAAAAAATCTCGGCTAAGTTCCTTGAAGAAAGCTGCTGAAAACAAAATTGGAGTGAGTACTCGCATACTATCCAGAAAATTTAAAGTTTCACAAACTACAATTTGCCGAAATTTGAAAAAATTAAATGTGAAAAGGTATAAGAGAAACGTTAAACCAAAATATACCGATAAACAATTAGTGGAAATACCCGGAAAGTGCCGTCTTCTGAGACGACATTTTTTATCAGGCGATACAGTGATCATTATGGACGATGAAAAGTACTTCACTTTTGCGAACAGTTGTGATGTTGCAAATAAAGGATTTTATACCACCGATAAAAATACAGTTCCTGATAATGTAAAGTTCATAAGAAAATCAAAATTCGAACCAAAAGTGTTAGCGTGGTGTGCGATATCAGTTAAAGGCATATCAAATTTTTTTATTCAAACCCAAGTTGGTATTGCTGTTAACACAGACACTTATATAAAAAATTGTTTACCAAAAATGGTTAATTTTGTTAAAAGAAACCATAAAAATGATAAAATCATCTTTTGGCCAGATCTGGCATCTTGGCAGCTCGTCCGTTTGAAACTTTCTGGTCAATTTTATCGCAATTAGTTTATAAGAATGGTTGGGAAGCAACATCAGCCGAACAATTGAAAAAACGAATTATGTCCTGTGCCAAAAAAAATTATCTGAAAATGCTCCGGCATATGATGGAAGGTGTTAAAAGAAAAGTGCGAACAATTGAAGAAAATGGACCATTATGTTTTTAAAGTTTTTTTTTGTGTTCCCAATATATTGTGCTTTATTAATAATTAATTAATTTTAAATTTTCTATAACCAACTTTTTTTTATTATCGTTTGAATTCTGTCCAGCTACTTTAGACTCACAGGTTACCTATATAATCTTACTTTACTATGATAAGTATTAAAACAATTTTAGTACATAAAACTGAACCTTTCTCAAATTAACAAATATCTACTTTTACTGGTTTTCCATAATCCAATCATAAAAACAAGCAACACGTGTATAACCACTTGGAAATCCAATATTGCAACCACCAGCATTACCAAAAGATACAACGCCTACTTGCACTATGCTTCCATTGCGGGTACCTAATAATGCACCACCAGAGTCACCGCTACATGAACTTTTTCCTCCTGATCCACTTAAACAGATATGTGTATCTTTAATGAAAGTGTACCACTCTTTGTATTCTTTATTTGACATTAATGAATTTGTAACTTCTCTCATGACAGAACTAATACCAGCACCAGTTTTATAACTTCCCCATCCTGATACAGTTCCTGGAGAATTGTCTAAATCGAGATTCAAACAATCACCACTATCAAGGTTGATTGGTTGCACAGCATCTAAAAATATTGGAATTTACTACATAATGCATTATTTTTTATAATGGCTTACCATTTAAGGTTAAAGAAGTACTTAATTTGATAAGCGTGATGTCATTTCGCAATGAACGCCGATCCCAATCCGGATGAACAAAAACCTTGGTTGACTTGATTCTTTGCTGAGTTGGTTCATTCTTCTTTAAGTTATGTAGACCGGCAACTATTTCTAATTTTCTGGTACTGTAAATTAGATATAAGTTATTGTTTCAATATTATTTAGAGATTTTTATATTCAATTTAGACATCTAAGGTATTATTTTAGTTTTACCTGTCTACGCAATGAGCAGCTGTAAGTACTACATCTTGGTTGATTATCGAACCTCCGCAGAAGAATCCACCATCAGTGTATACTGCAACCTAAAAACATATAAACATAAGTCAAAATCTAAATTACGGTTTCATTTTTTTTAAGTTTTACCAAATGTGGATAAGAATGTGGTACAACTTCATTGCCACCTACAATTTTGGGGTTGTAGGATGCTGGTTTAGCAGGAATTACGAATAAGTTATTGGGTCTATATTGAGTTAAATCTTCTCCCTGAAAATAATTTATTATACCTATATGTCCGAAACTGTTGTTTTCTTATAACTATAAATTTATTATTATAAGATTGTTACCTAAAAAATATGATTGTAAATTACCTGAGCAAAAGCTAGGATGGTTGCGGTGAGTGCAATAAGAACCTTCATGTTGGTGATAGGTATTAGGTATACTAATTCAGAATAAACTTTTTCTGCTATTGTTATACGTGCTGTGTTATCTCAAAAACAATAGAAAAATTTAACTACAGCTACCGTGAATGAAAAATTGAACGATTTTGAAATTTAATAAGTCACAGTTATTTTTATTTTCTTTCAATAATTTTATTTAATATGTTGTGCTTGATTCCTGTACACTTGAAGACAACGTTTTGGCCACGATTTTAGCGATCGTTGTATCATTTCCAGAGGAATGTTTTCTATCTCACGTTTTATTAGTTTTTTTTAGCTGTTTAAGGGTTGTAACTTTTGACTTATTTAACTGAGATTTTAAATAGCCCCACAAAAAATAATCACAGGGTGAAAGGTCCGGTGATGATGGCGTCCATATATCCGGATGAATAAAAGATACGCCGTTCTGTTCAAGAAAATTTAAAGTCTTCTTAGAAGCGTGAGCTGGTGCCGAGTCTTGGTGAAATATCCAATCACCAGCAGGATATAATCTTTTTGCGTCAGTCAAAAGTGGCTTCAAACAATTCTTAATGTAATATTCCGAGTTAATTTTAGCACCAGGCTCAACAAATATTGGCGTTTTGGTTCCATAATTCGATATTCCCATGAACACCATAACTCCCTTCGGATGGGACTGTTTTGTGAATACGTCCAATTCTTTTGCCGATTGCTCACGTCTCAAGTACTGAACTTTTCGTTGGCCATCAGCATTTGTTAGATGGAACCATGCTTCATCGACAGTGATGTATTTTTGCCATTTATCACAATTTAGTAAGTGATACAATCCTAGTGAGCGCTGGTGCCGTTTAATAATTGTTTCTTCAGAAATATGATGTCTCCTTGGTTTCTTCATTAATTTCAGGTTTAATTTTTTATTTAGATTATACCGAATGATATATTCAGATGTTTTGAAATGATTAGCCATATGTTGTAGTGTCGGAGGATTCGTTTTTAATGCCATTTTCTTTAAATTCGATAATTGTCGATTTGTCAGAGTTGGCTTCTTTCCGCTGCCTTTCTTCCGAATTTTGGATTTAAGTTCTGGGATTCCATTTTTTTTGTAGTTAGAGAGTGTACCTTTCGAAACACAAAAATTTTGGACTTTACACCTTTTTTGTATCATAGCAAAACTACATTGTTGTTTTAAAAGCTTAAAAATTATGATTTGTTGCTCTTTAGTTAACACCATGTTTGTAACTGACATTAGAGAAAAACAAAATTGACATCGATAAGTTCATATCGCGTGCTCTATGGGATACTTTGAATTTTGTTTAAAAAAATAACTCTTATTGGTGAAAATTGAATTTAAATTCGTTCAGTTCAATCACGGTACCGGTATTGCAAATTATAATATTATAATCAATATCTACGAGTATTATAAAATTATTGGTAAGTTGTGATTTTTACTGACGTACATAATAGCTTATAATAGATATAAAAACTTATTCTAAAAATAAATTGATCAAGTTTATGCACCGAGATACGAAGTTGGACCTTTAGAATTTATTTATCGGACCAATTTTCTCTATTTTTATTTATGTAGTTTTCGATGTGTTTCGATTTTGGAGTAAAACCAATTCCACAAGTTATAAGCCTAAAATAAAAAGTCTTCTTCAACTAGGTACTTTTTTTCAATGCAGGGGAGGGGGAAACCTTCATGGCACCACTTCAATCTAGGATGATAGGGTGAGATTCTTATTCACTAAAATCTCCTCCCCGGTGACTGCCGGATTTACCTCTAGGAATTTCTTCAGCTGACACCTGCGATGTTGTTGTGTTCTTCGTTCGGCTGGAATGGGAAAACCACTCCAGCCTACTATCGATGTTCTTGTGCCCTTTCGGTACGTTTTTCTTCTTTCAGTCTTCGTAACCTGAACCCAGATCTTCTTAGAGGACCTTTTCGTTGTCCAGCTTGGTACGGATGATCTCTGTTAAGACATCGGCAACTGTGTCCCAATCATTCTTTGACGATAGCATTTCTGCTACTAGGGTGTCAGAGCTCTGGTCTTCAATGCTGTATTTGTTTCTTACTTCAAACCAGTTCAAGCAGTCGAAGATGGTGTGGTATGCGTAGTCTTCCTCCTCGTCTCAGTAGAAGCACTCCGGTGATTTCCGTCATTTGAAGCGGTGAAGTTAGGAGTTGAAGCACCCGAGTCCCGTCATGGCTTGCGTGACTTCGTAGCTCACTTCACCGTGGCTTCCCTCAACCAAGGAATCTCGTCCAGGTTCCTTTCTCCCCATGGGACCATCGTTTTGCCACGCTTCGAGGAGGACTCTTCTGCTTTCTCTCCTGCTCTCTGGTCTTTTATCCGGGTTGCGGTGGTTTCGCACTCGTTCCTCCACCATAAGATCGATCGGCAGAGTACTCATGATAACCAATATGGCCTTAGTGGACACGGTACTATAGGTCGACGTGGTTCTGATGTTTAACCTACGTTGCACTTTCTCGTACTCGTGTCTGGGGCTACCCACTTCCATAGCAGTTATCCAAAGTGGAGCAGCGTACAATTGTATGGAGTGGGTCACTGAGGTCAATATCTTCCGCTTTGTTGACCTGGGGCCGCCGACTCTCGGCATCGGCCTTGCTAGGGCAGTACCTATCTTGGCTGCCTTAGATGCTAAGGATATGAGGTGTATAGAGATCTGCCCTGTTAGGAATTATTTGTTATTCTCTTGGGAGGTTGACTGCCACCAAATTTTGCATCCGCGATAGAGGTGGTTAACCACGTTGGCTTACGACTTCCTAAAACGATGGATGTAAACTCAGCCAATGATCCGGTCCATTATTACATTAAATAGTAATTAATTTAAGTTATCGCTTTGTGTTATTGTCTTCAGCGTTGCTATATCTTGAACTGTCTTATTGTCAGCAGCGACCTTTGTGGTATTACAGCTGTTAATTTCTTGTTTTACGCTAACAATTATGGCTTGATGTTTGACGCTTCCGTTCTATCTTTTAATCTCTAATAAATTTTAATCAAAGTTCAATCAAACTTCCAAAGTGAAATGAGTCCAGAAGTCTCGTAGGTACTCTAATAATATGTAGATAATGTCTATGACGAAAACCGCCAAGTACGTACCTGATTCCTTTAATTAGAACACTTGAGAAATTAATAAATTGATAACCTGCAAATTTGATAGATTAGTTCCTGCATGATTCAAATTTAGTAAATCAGTATTCCGATTTGTGTAGAATAAAATTATGTAATATAAATTATATGAATGAATGAGTAAATGGCACCGTTCCCATGGCCATGGTTGAGAATCTACGGTAAGTTATAGGTCCTTTACGTCCATCAAATTTATTATAATTAAAAAAAAATGCTGAAAGCCAAGAAGTCACAGGGGACGAAGATTCCCCCTCTTGCTCCCCCATTAAGGCGCTTATGTTGTCAAGTAAATACGATGCATGGCTGATTTTTAGCAAATGACGGTATTCTTGGTATGGTGCTCCAGATCTGTAAATGACGCTTATGTGCTTCCGGGTAACTTGGTATCAACCTTTATAAAGGTTTAAATATTTTTATAAAATTATACTTATGCATAATAATTTCAAACGGCGCGGCGGTTTTATAATTTTACTGTAATTGTAATTGAGTTTATTATTAAATTATTAATTTATTCTGATGAAATAACATTTTGTCACATTTATATATTAAATTCTTAAAAATCATTACAAAGGTGAATTCTAAACTAAACAATCTAAAAGTATTTACGGTTCTTTATAGGCCTAACACATTAGAAAAATTCAGTGTTACAAATATAGCTCAGCAATTTCAACTTGTAGTTTGTATCTGTACTGTAGTCTTTTATGAACAACTCTTTATATTAGTCGCACCAAATTCTGGAGTGGTTCCAGATTCATCCTTCAAGTTATCGAACTTTAAATAATAATATAAGTTTTTAAAAAAAGTGTTCAATTGTGGTAAATTAAGGATGTCCAATAATAATCTTAAGGTTGCCGTTAGGATTCGACCATTATCACAAAGGTAAATAATATTTATTAAAAGTGCTTGGGAACTAAATAATAATAATAAACGATAGTTTTGTAGGTATGTGCCCATTTTGTTATAAAAAAAAAAATTTTAGAAATAAAATTAGATATCTATAATAGTGCTTTATTAGTTACATCACGAGTAGGTATATTTAATTGTTCTTAATTTCATTTACTTGCATGCTGGTTTCATTTTGGGCTCAATTTATTATTTAATAACTTCCTATATTAAATTTTTGATTTTGAACTTATGTAGTTGCAAGTAGGTTTGCAAAAATAGTTTTTGGTGGCCTAATTTTCAGGCAATATGTAGGTATGAATCTGGATTTTTTCGTCAAAAAACCTAATTCCTTTGAACTGGTTTTTCTTAGCTATCATTTTAAAATTTTACAAGTGTGTAATTTAGTAATAATTTTCCAATTGCAATTTAAAAATTTGGAAAACACGAATATCAAGTGACAGAAGATATTAAATAGATCTTACCTACCTATTTTATTAATATAGTACCTGCCGAAATATCCTGCTTTATTTTGCAGCTGTTTTTCTATTACAAAATAACAATTTTATTTTTGTACCTATTTCTCGTACTTGCAGACAGAAAACAAATGTGGCGGGCGTCTTGACGCTAAATGTAGGAGATAAACAAAACATACTACTTGGAGCGGTGACTTTTTGCACTCTAAATATAGAACTTCCGCTCACTTTCTTATACCTACATAGTACCTACATACCTGTTTATATGCATATTTTAAAACTTTTAAATTTATGAGATATATTTAATGCCTACCTGCATGATGCGTGTAATTTTTAATCCTTTTGCAAATATCAGAATTTGGAATTTTATTTAATGGTGAAATGTCCAATAGGCATTGATTACAAAAGTTCTGATAGCAGGAAAAATTTACCTGTGTAATGTTTACTTTAAAAATAAGTCCTTTTGCAACGATTTTCTCAAACTGTTTATAATAAATTAAATCAGTTAATCGGTTAATTAAAAACCTCTGGTGTAGAAATTATCCCAATTTGTGAAGCTGGAAGATCTTTTTGAAAAAGAATATAAAAGGTAGAGTTTATTCTTTGGTATGGTTATTATAGGTTAGCTATTTTTATAAAGTAATATTAGATATGCTAAACCTAAGGAGGAAATGAAAGAAAAGAATAACAACCCGAGGGAATTTTATAGAAGAATAAAATATCAAAAGATAACAGCGAGATATGAAGTGATGAAATAAGAAATAAATGGAGAGAGCACTTCAAAGAATTATTAAATGATGATGCAGGAGGAAACATAATAAAAGGAACTTTAACAGAAACAATAAAACAAAAATACATAAAAATAATCAGCGAACCAATATATGAAGAATTTCTTGATACGGTGGCAAGAATGAAGAATAATAAGACCCCAGGAACAGACAATTTAAATAACAGCTGATGAAAGTGTGAAATGAAACAGTGTTGAGAAGGATCTATGATGCTCTGATGGAGGTGTGGAGAAAAATGATCATACCAGCACAGAGCACAGAGTGAGGCGGAAAAGTTTTGAAAATAATTTTTAAGACCAATATTCATGTTTTATAGACTTATTTCCAGTTTTATGAAAAATTTATATAATCGCTGGTTTCCCACAATCTTAAAACATCTCTTTATGGAAACACGAATATAGAAATTCATTTAGTACTCATTTCAACATTGCATAATTCAAAAATTGCAATTTGGAAATTCCCAAATCTGTTTTGTAACATCAGGCTAGCTTTAGATAATTTTTAGTAAAACCATGTAAAACTATAGGACTTCAGAAAAATTATCGTGTTTCCGAGTTATTCAAAGGCAAAAATAATGCTTGGTATAGTATAATATGTAGTATGTGCAAGACTCGCCAATTGATAAATTTTCCATAAATACTTCCAATTTGAACTATTATAGTTAATGTATAAAAAATTCCAAACTATTCAAAAGGAGTTTTGGAATTCAAGACCACCGTACTTGGTTCTCATTTGGAAATTTAAAATTAGCACACAAAAAATTGCGTACTTATTTATTTGATAGTATATAAATGTACAAGGTACTTATACATTTAAATTTACAATTAAAATTACATTTTTGTAAATTTTATAACGGTTACAAATATTAATTTGTTTGTCATTAGATCGTTTTTTCTGGGCTTTCCACCAAAACGACAATTTAGTAAACAATCATCAGAAACAATTTTAGAATAAAATAGAACAGAATACATAATAATATACCTACTATTTTATTACAAAAACTCCAAAAAACATGTTCATCAATGATGAAGTACCAAGCAAGTAAGATGTTCTCAATTTCTTCTAACGGGCGAAGATCATCAGCATTAATTGCTGGTTTTCATCATGACCAAAGATATTTTTAATCTTACAGTTGTTGATTGATATTTTTGTTAGCTTCTTCGATTTTTCAATAATACTTGTATTAATTCCATTAGGACCTGTTTTCGACTTAACTTTTTTTACTAATTGTACGCTTCATCCCTCAGCCCATATTAATTTCATTTAAGTATACCATGAGTGACTCACAGAATTTTTCACTAAAGAATGTATTGCTTCCTTGGTGGGTTTATTTCTTCTAAAACCGTATTGATTCTCCTACCCTCGTTAGAAAGATTCAACAATCTAAATAAACAAATTTTATAGTAAAGATAAAAATTGAACTATAGGAAGTACTAGCACATGATGAAATTACAAAGTACACCTAAAAATAACAAAAATTGGGAGAACACAGTCTGTTTCTAGATATACATAGTTAGGTACTCGTAGTTTTCAGATTATATTATATAATTAATATTAATATAATATCATAACTCGGGAAGTTTTAGAGATAATTTTAATATTGATATGCAAAAGAGGTGAATTGCTCATTCTTGTCTTTTCAATATAGTCTAGTTCATAATCAATATTATTTATTTAAAATATAATGGCTTCTAGGTAGTTGGAATTAATAACAACACACCTTGCTAAATCATTTTTTGTTATAATTAATTGCTCCTTGATGATAATGTGCGATTTTGTTCTAGAGAAATAAATTACAAGTCAATACCTGTGGTCGCAGTTAGCAATAAAAGTGTGATATCGATTACCAATTTGAAGGTATGTAAAAATTATTTAATTCAAACATGAAAATGCATCGAAATAAAAATTCAATAAATTTATATACATTTTTATTGTTACTTCTTGGCATAAAGGGTAGAAAATAAAACGAATCTATTATACATATTATGTTATAAGGTATACTTCTCTTAACTAAATTTTTATATTTTAACTATAAATTGAGATTTTTTGTTGTATGCATCGGTTTTTTAACGTTCTACGTCTTCCGATTTCCCTGTCTGTGCTCGTTGCGTGTTGAAACTGTGTGACGAGCACAGAGGACCTACAGCTTAACGTGGATTCCGAACCACGGGGATAGACGATTTTTACATCGTCTACTCCAACCAGGGAAGTTTTTGAGCCATATATAATGTTACCTGTGGCCAGCAGATAGACATTTGGTGAGCGAAAAATCCTTCTATAGATAGCACCTCACAGGATTTGAACCTATGAATCTCGTCATGAGAAGTTAACACGACGCTAACCGCTCAGCCATTCGCCCACCTGTTATAAATTGAGATACATAATATCAATAATATACCTACAAAATACATATTGATGTGTTTTTTATAATTTGTAAAAGATTGTTTAATTGTTGAGGAATTTTTGATTTTTGTATTGGAAATTGGCAGGTTTCTTTGCAGGTTTTCTTTACGGATACACGCAAAAGCAATCGAGAGATCCGCATTGAACGCAATCCTAGATGGTTTTAATTTTGAGCCTTAATAAATAGAAAGACATATTAATTATGAAGTATTAAGTTTTGTAATAAGAATTGAAATTTAATAAAACGTTTAAAATTTAACAAATAAAGAATAATAAGTTGAATTATTAATTAATAAAAATTTGTGAATATTTTGTGAACTCGTATAACATTGGAATTATACCGTCGCGTCGCGTCGGAAAGTTTGGAAGCAAGCATTAATTAATTAAAATATTTAATTAATAATACCTATTTTATAAATTTTTTTATTGAATATTTTTGATTGTCATTATAAATACATAGTATTTAAGTATTTTTGGTAGTATTTTAACTTAAAAATAATATTTCTTTCAAACACATTTCACAAAATCGCATTTTATTACTTTATGGTATCCCTCGTCTGGATTTTAAGTTCTGATCAAACACAACGAAATTTTAAGCATCTGTGTTTTTATTGCTTTTTTTTATTGCTACTTACTAGTCACCGACAAGTCCTGAAAAATAATTCACTTGTTTAGTTTGCGTCTAGAAGTGAGTGTTTTTGGCAGTAGATTTACAATTACTTAATTTTTATAATAATTTTAAAATCTTTGAAAAATTGCGAAAAGAAATCAAATAGCAATTGAAAAACGTGCTACTATTTGTGCATTACACGCGACGAGGGTTTAACAGAACGTGAAATTGCAAGAAGATTAAATGTAATTTGCAAAGGGGTGCATTATTACACCATATTTCGTAAAAGCAAAACCGGGAAAGTGATAGGAAACGCAGTGGACGACCCCGTGCAACAACTAGTTCCAAAGATAATTATATTGTTACAACGTCTAAACGCAATCGACGACTTACCCCACCCGAAATAATCCACAGGGTGAATGAAATTAGGGATAAAAAAATTTCTGTTACAACCGTTAAAACGCCGTTGTTGGCAGCAGGTTTAAGAGGTTGTGTAAAAGTAACAAAACAACTTTTAAAACCAATTCACAAAAAAAACAGGCTTGCTTGGGCTCGTCAACATTCAAATTGGTCGATAAAAAAATGGAGAAAAGTACTTTGGACGGACGAATCGAAATTCGAGATATTTGGTTCTAAAAGACGTTTGTATGTTCGGCGTAAACACAGCGAGCGAATGACAGAGCAATGTTTAGTGCCCACAGTGAAACACGGCGAAGGGAGTGTCATGGTTTGGGGATGTTTTGCTGGGGATATGGTCGGTGATTTAGTTAAGATAGAAGGAATAATGCGGAAAGAGCAATATTTAAACATTTTGCAAGAGAATGCAGTTCCATCTGGACGGCGGATCGCTGGGAAAAATTTTGTGTTCCAGCAGGATAATGATCCAAAGCATTCCTCCCGATTATGCAAAAGCCATTTGGAAAAAAAAACCGCTGGGGAACTTCAAATAATGGTTTGGCCGTCCCAGTCTCCCGATCTTTCACCTATCGAGCTTTTGTGGGACGAATTAGACCGTAAAGCTAAACAACGCCTGCCACAAAATGAAAATATGTTATAGGAATATCTGCAAGATGCGTGGCAACAGATTACACCTGATTATTTAATCAATTTAATAGAAAGAATGCCGAGAATTTGTAACGCAGTAATACGAGCGAAAGGAGGACATATTGATGAGAGACATTTATAAAAAATGTTTTATATAATAATTTAATTTTTGTATGTTGTAAAATCCATAGCTATTCACCTATTTTCTTAATATTACCTTTGAAATAATTAAATTTTTAAAAATTATCTGTGTTTTATTGAACAAAATGTAGAAATTGTTTCTGCTTCCAAACTTTCCGACGGTAATATGAAGTGGAATTTCTTTTAAACACAAACTCTTTTTTTATTTCCTTTTCAATCAAACACTTCTCTTTATTTTTACACACTTCTTTTAATTTTTCACACATGCATTCATAAAAAATCAAAACCCAAAAAAATATTTTCTTAACAAAATTTTCATACATTCTCAATCATTGTAGAAAAATCACGAAAATATACATCAATCAATAAATCCAAAGGCATTCAAATTTAAAAAAATCAATGCAATGTGCAATATAGAGCTGTTACAGCATTATTATGAATTGCGATCAGTTAGAATTAAAATTTGACTCTGTAGGAAAATTGAACATAGGAAAAATTTTGCATCGAAATTTTATTCAAATAAAATTTAAACAGGAGGGAAAACTTTACCTCATTATTATGTGGTTGAAATACTGCTGTCTTCTGTAGTGATATAATATTATGATCACGCTATTTTAATTTGTTTCGTGCAATCTTTTTAATTTGTCAAAAATTTTCACCGCTTTTCACAAATTGTCGAGAGATGTCTTAACATTAAATATTTGAAATAAAATTTTTATGTATAGTTAGGATCTCAACTTTTGATGATTTTAATGTAAATTAAAGTAAATAAGAAAATTTACTTTATTATTGTTTCTCAAATAAATGTATACATAGGTACCGGCACAAAATGTTGGCGATAGTAGAGAAAGAATTAGAAGATTTTCTTTTGATTATTGCTTTCCACCTGAGTCTACTCAAAGTGAGGTAAGTCAGAAAAAAAAACTAATATGTTTATATTTTAATAATTTAATCCTTCTAGATTTTCGATGAAATTGAACATGATATACAAAATGCAATTAAAAATCGTTATCATTCCTGTATACTGGCATATGGACAAAGTTCGTCAGGAAAAACCCATACAATGATTGGAAATACAAAAGATCATGGTATTATACCAAGAGTATGTCAAAATATATTTAAATATCTGAAAGAATACATACATAGCGACAAAACAGATAAAATAGAAACTACAATTAGGTAATAATAACACATTTGAGTTTGTCTGCTTTTAATATATTATCGATTAACAATTAACATTTTTATTACTTTTTGTAATTTTACTTTTATACTTTTGCATATTTAAAATTCAACACTTAAAAGTGTTCTATCTCATTTCTAATTCTCTATCAATAATTCAATCTAACCTCTTCCGATGAATTGGATCAATCGAATACTAATCAATTAATAATTATGTATTTCTAATAATAGGAGTAACAATTTTCGAAAATTTTTGCATTTTGATAAATACAAAATAGTACAAAATATAGATTGACTTTCACTTTGATTTTATAGGAAAACATTGTTGTCAAACAATTTTAGGGCCCATCCAATTAGCTTTCAAGCAATTCAAAGTTATGTTAACTGATTTACATAAAACCGAAGTTATTATTTGTAATCACTACCGAACCAATTTTCACATCGTAAATTGATAATTGTCACTAAAAATGTTCACAATATAGTCGATTTAATATTGAATGACCCTAGGACAATAATAATTAACTAGGTGGTTTTCTGTAAACAATGGCAAATTTTTTTAACTTGCAAACAACACAGATATTAAAAGATATTTTATTATTATGTATGTTATCTACACATGAATAGCGTTAGTTCTCACAATTCACACATGCAAGGACGATCATGATAATAGATTGCAAATCGACCATTAAAACACCTATTCAATTCCTTTGTTTGTATTACTATTACAGCATGCCCATACGTCTTACTAAACATAATATAATAGAAAATTACCTAACTTAAAATTAGTTTACAAATTATACCACCTTCGTGATAAAATTTAATATTTAAAATAAACAAATTACTTTAGTAATAGAGGTGCACTGTGATTACTCTTGGAGATATGGAGCGTACAGCTCGGGTTTTCCACAATAGCACACAATAGAGTGGTCTCGGACGCTACTTTCAGCTCTCTAATAGATCGAAGACACTTCATGGTCACAATCAGTTTATTACATTCATTATTATTAATACCTATAATAGTACATCTTTTAATTCATTATAAATCTAATCTATATTAATTCACATTTTGTTAAAGATTTAAATATAATATACGTTTATTTGCACAATTTTAAATAAAATTGTTATGTAAAAGATTCTTGAAAATATAACATTATAATTTACTATAAATTTAAATTACTGGTAATAAAGATAATGAACTTCCGACATATCTGAAACCGGAAGTTAAAAAATGTCTATAATTTGCGAACTTCATTTTCAAGTTCAAGTTTGTTTTTTAGTTGAACTAACTCAAACTTATAGTTAGTTAAACAAAATTATAACAATATTAATTATTGCTTTAATAGTTAACACTGTGTAAATAATAATTATAAAGTAAATAAAACATTAATAAAAATTAACTGGAGTTTATATGCATGATAGGTATACCTAATGATTAATTAAATACATTTTAATTGTGCTGTAATGACAAATAATAATAAATAATGATGAGAGTTTCGGAATTTGTGCGCAATGCATACCTTCACCATTTCGTTTGTTAAAATTTTTGTTTTCAGTCAGTAGGTTTCGTGTTTGAATTTGAGTTAACAGGTCGTGAAAATCACTTTAAACTGCGATCTTAAAAAAATGTGCATGAAAGTCCGCAATTCTGTTTTCGTGTTTTAAATTGCATGTGCCTGAAATTAAATTTTCTTCTTCATCAATATTTAAATTAGGTGTAGTTTTTAGTAAATTTTCTAAGGTGTTTTCGTTTATTTTATTGGTGATTTAAAACGAAGCAATTTATTATTTCAATTTTAGTTACCTTGAAATTTATAATGAGAAAGTACGAGATTTATTGAGTTCGATAAATCAAATCTCCGATGATTGTAAATCGAATCCATTGAAAGTTCGCGAACATCCTAAAAAAGGACCTTATGTTCAAGGTAAGTTATTACAATGCTTGTAATTATTACTATATTAAAATATATTATGTACATAGGTAAGACTTACTTGTGTACAAATTTAATTGATATTTTTATTATTAACTGATCGATATTTTGAAACAGCGTGAAAGGTTCCGTTTTTAATAAAACCTGTTTTTGTTATTTAATTACAACTTGAGTATTTTAAGCAATCGTCCTCATATTATAAAACAATAATTATATCTGCTGTATTTGCTGCATTAAAACTAAAAATTATTACTTACTACGATATGTTATGCTTGTGTTATGTAAGTTACATTGTTTAGTTTCGTTATATAAAATACTTTTATAAAATTATTTTTTCACAATTTACTTATTCATTCATTAGTTTAAATTAATTAACTATACTTTTCTCAGCTATTGTATACAAGAGGCTGAGACACATTTTAAAGCTTTATGTAACTAAATAAAGGATTGCACATTTATTTTAATAAGAAGTTATTTCAAAATGGTTATGACTGCGACATGGGTCGGTTGTATTTATATTGCAATGTTGGGGAACCACGTCAATAAAAATAAGTTTATTTAAGATACAGAGAATTTGTTAATAACAAAAAGCATGGACTTGTCTGAACAAACAGATAAACTTTCGTCCGACACCAAGAATTTGAGTTCAGTATCATTTAATTTGAAAAGCGAGTGTTATGTGAAACCAAGTTCACACACATAAAATGTTCCCAGGACTTCACCTGAAACCAGGGGAAGAAACTCGCTTGAACTTTCCATAGTTTAAAATAAGATCTGTTTACTAACATAAGCATTTTGTACTAAATATAAGTTGTAATAATTGTATTATAAGTCAGTATTATTCTGTACGCTAAAATCGCTGCAAGTACTCAAATAAATTGTTAAGACTCAAATTGAAATTTTTTTAAAGTCTTTTTGGGTAAATAACTTAACTGGCGCAGTCGGGACGGATGTCAGAAAGGCATTAGATAAAATTTCTAAACCTTTTTCGTTTCAACGATTTACTGACAGAACTTAGTGATAAGTTAGTGTATAAGTGAAAATAAATAATTAAAAATTAAAATAAACGGGAACGCCGTTCAGTGAATAAAAATCAAATATAATTTAAAGTGCATAAAAGAAAAACCTACCAAATCAAGGAGGAAGAAAGAAATTAAGAAGAAAATTCAATCAACCACGAGGAAAACTACCCGGTGATGAAGAGATTCACAACGCTCTTGGTATTCATTGCGTAAGTTTTTGCTCAAAATTATTTAAAATTTCCCATGTCCGAATCCGAGCTCACAGACCTATTATCACAATTATCCATAACTAACGAAGTAGTAGAAGAACAACGTCAAGCTTTAAATCAACATCTCCAAATTGATACTAATACAATGGCAAAATTAGAGAAATTCCACATCGACGCAGTACCTAAATATGATGGAAATGCAGCAACCTTGTCAATTTTTACAAACGCATGTGAGCATTTATTATCCATGTGTAGTACTCCGACACCATCAGATGTAAACACACAACTTATTCAAATAATTCTTAGCAAGTTAGAAGGTCGTGCATTAACCTTAATTGCCTCTAGACAAAATGCTACTACTTGGGGTAATATTAAAGATTTATTAATACAACATTTCGGGGATCAAAGAGATGAAAATTGTCTACTTAGGGATTTGATGAGTCTAAAACCATTTAAAAATGAGTCATCATACCAATTTGGGATGCGATGTCAGGATGTACGTTGTTTATTATTAACCAGGTTACAATTAAAGGAAACCGACCAAAACGTTAAGGTTATTAAAACAAAATTGTACGATGATTTAGCATTACAAACCTTTTTGCAAGGGTTAAACGGACAACTTGGCTTAGTAGTAAGGCTTAAAAACCCAGGAACGTTAGAAGAAGCTTTAGGACATTTGATTTCCGAGGAAAATTTTATGTACGCCCAGTCAAAAACCAACCTATTTAACAACGGTCAACGTCATTACAATCCAATTGAACTCAAACAGCCGGCAAATACACACAAACCGGTAATGAATCAAATGATGTTCAAAAATAATTATTCAGGTCAAAATTTTCCAAATCAACATAAACCTAATTTTCAAAATTTCCAAAGACCGCAATTTATTAAACCAGCCACCTTTAATCCAAATAGAAATTTTACGCCACCTCAACAAAACGTTCGTACGTTTCAACAATTCAATAACCAAGCAACGAACTTAACAGGTCAACGTAATTTTCAACCTACTTTTAACCGACCTACAACTAGTCAACGAGTAAATGCTTATCAAACAAGCTCTAATTTCCGACAACATTCTCAACGACCTTACCAGGCAGTTGAACCAATGGATACATCATCAGCACATACGAGAAGATCAAATCAACCTACACGCAATTGGACCTCAGAAGAATTATTCCACCAAAATATTGAAGAAAATTATAATAATTTTGATGAAAGTCAAATTCATAATAATACAAATTACGACTATTTCGAATCATATGACCAAAATCAAGATTGCGAAAACTATGAATTTCAGGAAAATGAAATCAATCAAGTTCCTGATAATGAATTTGAAAATCCAGAGGCCGATAACCAAAATTTTCGCGAAGTTTCCATCAGAAACGATCAAAACTTAAACAATGTGACAAAAATTAACATTAATTTAATGGAACAGTCAAAATTAGCTTACATAGAAATACCAAAATTAAATTTTAAACTAATGATTGATACAGGATCGACAAGATCATTAATGAATCGATGTCAAGCATTCAAATATTTTCCTTCTGAAATATTTTATGAACCATTTCAAATTCAGACAGCCCATCAAATTAGTAGACACGACTTGGTAACACTTGTTAATTTAAAAACTCTTTTTGGAACAAATTTTAAACATAAATTTTATATTTTTGATTTTAATAAAAAATATGATGGATTGATAGGGTTAGATTTACTCAAAATAATAGATGCAAAAATTGATTTTGAAAACAAAATTTTAATAACGAAGTATGGAAATATTCCCCTTAAGTTTGAAAATAACCAACAAGGACAACAGGAAGAAGTTTATCAAGTTACGATTGAACCACGTACAGAGAAGGTAGTTAAAGTTCCTGTTAACTTGAAGAATCAAGACGGAATAATTAGGTATCGAAAACTCAAAAATGGAATTGAAATTCCCGAAACATTGGTAAAATGTGTAAATAACTTTGCAATTACGACAATTACAAATTCTTCAGAGAAAATTCAACAAATCAACTTTACAACACCAATAAACGTCGAACCAATAATCAAGGAACACATAGAAATAAATAATATTGAACAAATGGAAATTGATTACACCCAAAATTATGAAGAATTATTAAAAGAAAATTTGAAAAATATTAAATTGGACCATATGAATTCGGAAGAAAAACGTTTAATTAAACAACTATGTTTCGAATATAAAGATATTTTTCATCATGAAGATATTCCTTTAAGTTTCACCAATCAAATTAAACATCAAATCCATTTAACGGACGAAGTACCCATTTATTCAAAAGCTTATCGACAATCACCTAGCCAAACGCAGGAAATCGATAGACAAGTCAAAGACATGTTGAGACAAGACATAATTCAAGAATCCCATTCACCATTTAGTTCACCGGTACATTTAGTACAAAAGAAACCGGATGCTAATGGAAAGATAAAGTGGAGAATGGTAATTGATTATAGGAAATTAAATGATAAAACAATTGGTGATAAGTATCCTCTCCCGAATATTAATGATATTCTAGATAAATTGGGACGTAGTCAATACTTCACCACACTCGATCTAGCATCTGGTTACCACCAGGTAGAAATGGATCCACAGGACACAGCTAAGACAGCTTTCAGTACTCAGCGAGGACATTATGAATTCAAAAGGATGGCGTTTGGATTAAAAAACGCACCGTCATCATTTCAACGTGTAATGGACAACATCATGAGAGGTATCCAAAATGAAAAATGCATGGTCTATCTAGATGACATCATCATATTTTCAACGTCTTTACAGCAACACCTTGAAAGATTAAAAAGTGTTTTTGACAGATTACGACAATCTAACTTCAAGGTTCAACTTGAAAAATGCTCGTTCTTACAAAAAGAAGTTGCATACCTAGGACATGTGATTACACCAGAGGGAGTCAAGGCAAATCCTGACAAAATTAAGGCAGTAAAAAATTTCCCAATACCTAGAACTCAAAAGGAAATTAAAAGTTTTTTAGGATTATTAGGCTACTATAGAAAATTTATCAAAGACTTCGCGAAATTAACAAAACCTTTGACAAAATGTTTGAAGAAGGGAGCAAAAGTTGAACATACTCAAGAATTTATTGACTCATTTGAAAACAGCAAACAAATTTTAATGAACGATCCAATACTTCAGTATCCAGATTTTGATAAAGAATTTATATTAACCACCGATGCAAGTAACGTGGCACTCGGGGCCGTGGTTTCCCAAGGAAATGTGGGAAATGATCGACCAATCGCATACGCCTCGCGAACATTAAGCGAAACAGAACAGAAATATTCAACCATCGAAAAGGAGCTCTTAGCCATCGTTTGGGCGACTAAGTATTTTAGGCCATACCTATATGGTAGAACCTTCTCAATTTACACCGACCACCGACCCTTGGTCTGGTTAATGAATTTAAAGGAACCAAATTCGAAGTTGGCCAGATGGAAACTACGATTGGAAGAGTACGATTACAAAATCATTTATAAAAAGGGTAAATTGAACACTAACGCCGACGCATTATCACGAGTTCAAATCAATGCGATTGAAGAAAGTGAAGAGGATAGCGACAACGTATCTATGATTGTAAATATACCTGACCTTCACACAGAGCTCGAAGCATCCGAAGCACCCTCACCTACACCCGATAATATCCGGTCAATAATGCTAGAAGCAGCAAGCAAAAATCAGGTCAACCCAACTGATCTAACAGAAAATGTAATCGAAGACGACAATGAAACAATTCACTCTAGACTAAGCGACGAACCAAGTGAAGCTATACCAATTTTAAAGGAAGCGATAGATGACAAAAGGCAACAATTTATAATCAAAACCATTCACCAAGGCGAACTTACAGTAAAAATCAACAAATTGGACAACAAAATTATTAAATATGTAAATATTCCGAAATTAAACAATGAACGCGAAATTTTAAACTTACTACAAGAACACACTATTACTGGACAACGGTATTATTTATGGTTTGACAAAGAAGACACCTATAAAAGTTTTTGCAAAGTTTATACAAAATATTTCACCAATAACGGACCAAAATTGATCAGATGTACGGAACGATTACAAATAATTTTAGATAAAAATGAACAAATCGAAGTGATCAAATTACATCATCAAGGCAAGACAAATCATCGTGGAATCGCGCAGACAACAACATCGATAAAACGAAATTATTATTGGGGTACTATGAGCCAAGATATACAAAATTTCATCAACCAATGTGAGATCTGTAAAAAAACTAAATACGAAAGACACCCAACCCAAATATCTATTATGGTTACAGAGACACCACAAAGACCATTCCAAAAGATTCATATTGACACGTTTTCTATCGAAGGACAAAATTTTTTGACTATTATCGACGCATTCTCGAAATTGGGACAAGCGATTCACATAGTCAGTAAAAATGCAACAGAGGTAGCTGACGCGTTGATAAAATATTTCACATTTTATGGGGTACCAGAATCCATTGTCACTGATAATGGCACGGAATTAAAAAACGACACGGTCCAGGAATTGTTGAAGTTACATAAAATTCAGGTTCATTTCATCACGCCACGAAACCCACCATCAAACGGCATGATCGAGAGAATGCATTCAACAATAATCGAACATTTACGAATTTTAAGAACACAGGAAAAGAAAACGAACATCAAAAATTTAATGGGATATGCTCTTATTGCATACAACAATTCAATTCATGTATCCACAGGCTACAGCCCCCTCGAATTGACCTTAGGTCATACAAATTCTCGAGATCCATTCGACATATTTTTGGATACCAGATTTTACAAAGAATACGTAAATGACCACATGAATAAACTAAATTTAATCTACGAAACCGTAAAAGAAAAAATGCACACAACAAAAGAAAACATAGCAAGAAACCGAAATTCAACGGAGCCACACCCATTCAAAATTGAGCAGACAGTTTATGTAAAAAGAACCAGTAACATAAGAGGAAAAACGAAAGAAAAGTTTGAAGGACCTTATGTGATACAAAGAATTTTTGATGACAACACCGTAGAAATTAAAAAAAATAATCAAGTGCAAAAAGTTCATCTGAGATTATTAAGAAGACCTGTTGTTACAGATGCTGCACAGGAAGATGTACCACAACCATCGACATCAAAGAATTAATAGAAATATCAGCCACCTTCACAAATACGAAATTTCCAATACCTTTGAAGAATGAAAATTATCCAGAATTTCAAAAATTGACCCATATAAAGATATTCATCCAAAATTCTAAAATACATTTAATCTTAGAAATTCCAACTGTCGAACTTATCGAATATAATTATTTCCATTTATACTCATGTCCAATCCTAAAAAAAATTCCAGTTATTCAATAATAATTCCTCATGCAAAATTACTCTTAATTAATGAGCAAAGCTATGCATTAAATAACCAAGAGTGCACCGAGATACAAGTAAATAAATACATGTGCGAATTTGAGACCAATCAAATTAAAGAAGACTCACCTTGCGAAGTTCACCTAACACAATTTACTCAAAATTTATTCAAAGTTATGAAACAAAGCAAATTACAAATGTCATCGAGGTCCCAAATTTATCAATGGAATACAACAGAAAAAAAAACAGAAGAAATTCAGCTTCGACCAATTCAATTGGAAACAATTAATTTGGATGAATTGAAATTAGCAGATATCAAGTTACACCAAATCAAGGAAAAAATTGGCGAAACAAAGACAAGTGCAATTTATTTTCACCGAACAAGTGGATGGACAATTATAATATATGTATTAATAATAATTTTTATAGTGTATTATGTTCTAGCCAAATTTAGTTACAAATGGAAAAAGGTCCAGCTTTCGGCTCAGGAGAAGGGTTCACCAATCAGTTCAATCGATCAGGTCGGCTTACAAAATTAACGAACCGTAATTTTGATCTTCGGCAGGGAGGTGTTATGTGAAACCAAGTTCACACACATAAAATGTTCCCAGGACTTCACCTGAAACCAGGGGAAGAAACTCGCTTGAACTTTCCATAGTTTAAAATAAGATCTGTTTACTAACATAAGCATTTTGTACTAAATATAAGTTGTAATAATTGTATTATAAGTCAGTATTATTCTGTACGCTAAA
This sequence comes from Podabrus alpinus, assembly GCA_932274525.1. Classification (NCBI taxonomy): domain Eukaryota; kingdom Metazoa; phylum Arthropoda; class Insecta; order Coleoptera; family Cantharidae; genus Podabrus; species Podabrus alpinus. The sequence goes on from OW026451.1 coordinate 116,565,578, forward strand.
ATCGCTGCAAGTACTCAAATAAATTGTTAAGACTCAAATTGAAATTTTTTTAAAGTCTTTTTGGGTAAATAACTTAACTCGAGGCTTGAAACAGGTTAATAAAAATAATTTATAATGTAACGCTTAATTAATTCCGTTGATATAAAATGTTTATTAATAATACAAAATCAAAATTGTTTAGTCATAAGAAAGGTAATTCAAAAGTCAAAATATTGTTAATTGATTAATTAATATAAAATTTGTGTTAGCATTAAAATTTAAATAAGTAGTTAAAATATTACGCAAAGTTCGGAGTGTTTCGATTTAGTGCACCGAAAACGGATAATGCATGTCCATAAATTCCATGAAACCAATCACGAAGCAATGATGAAGATTAATCCAATCTAAAAATAAAAAAAATTATTTTATTAAAATTGTAACAAGTCACGATGAGCTGAATACAGACCTGTAATCTTAGAAGGTCAAAATGGTATTGATTTTTGCATCGACCAATAATAAATAATGACGTAGAATCAAGAGGCTATGATTTTCGAGGCGATGAGAAGAAAAACAATTGGGATCGCTCGACGTTTGATTTGATTATAAATGGCGATGTGTTTTATGGCGACTGCTAATAAAAATAATTAAAAAGTACAGAAAATTTAAGTAAAGTCGACGAAAATTAGTGAATATTAATATAAAAAGTGTACTTACGTTGTATTAAAGTGTTTTCCAATCGAAATTATAAAGGATTCAAGATATTTCTACAAAAAACGAATTTCAACTACACGTGGTTTTATACGACGCACCAAGAAAGTAATCCGTGCATATCAAGATAAGAAATAACCATCGGTGTTTCGAAAGTTAACAATCTCATGGTCAAACATCTTATGCATAATAAAAACCCTAGAGCTCTAAAAGGTAAATCCACATTAAAGTTTATTTTCGTAATAAAATTAAGTGAAAATTTCGGACAACATAAACGCGTGCTTTTCTTCGTTAATGTTAAGAATTTTTATTAATAGGATTAATATTAAGAACTTTTTACTTAATAAACCATTTATTTACTTTATTGTGTGTAATAAAAATATAATTGTCTTTGCAACGGAAGATATTTTTTTGATCTGTTCCGAGCACCCAAAAATTTGATTTAGCATTACAGTTACTGGTCCCGGAACGAACCCAGACTGAGAGAGGTAAGTCCATGCACTCCGAGACATTAAAGCCGAGGTATTATCATTATTGTTACATTATTCGTCAATTGTGTAAAAGTTTAATATTTCTATCGACGGGGTACATTTTACGTGAACCCGTACAAAAGCATTTTATAACGAGACATTATTAGTAGTAGAGACATCACCCTCACACAGCAATATGTATGTAATATTTTATCAGTATTCTATCAATTAATCACAAATAGTTTGTACTTGCTCATACGGGGTTTTAAAAATGGTGCTACTAAATTTTAGAAGTTATATAGAAATCTTCAAAATAATCCATTTATTTTAGAGGTTTAAGACGTTTTTGTTTTAAAATAGATTAGGAATTCGCGAAGCACAATAAAAGCTAATCGAAAGATTTAAGCCAAACCGCAAAAGTTTACTAATGCATAAAAAATCAATTTACTAACCTTAGATTAATTTTTTTTTTATTTTGATTGTTTACGATCTTTAGATTTTTATTGTGCTTTTAATAAGCATTTATAGGGAATGGGACTTTCAGCATTAAATGTTAAGGGCCGTCTTCAGAATCAACATTAACTGAAAACCTACCAAGAAAAACAAAACAAAATTTTGGTAACATTTTTAACAAAAAAACGTACAAGTGCTAAAGAAATACAAAATGATATGCATAAAGTGTACAAAAAATATTCATATTCATTAAAAATAATTTACAAGTGGGACGGCATATAAAAACAGGACAGGAGTTTAATTTATATTTTCATTTCGCCAGTACGGATCTGATCAGCTCAGTTTCACGGGTATAAAAAACATTGTGGGTTTTCATGATAAGTTTTCAGTTAATGTTAATTCTGAAGACCGATTCGTCAACTATAATTTTTACAATGCTTGAAACCAATATAATATGCATTTTTGAACCTTTTAGTAGATATTGAGTTTTAAAATCTTAAAATACTTCATTTCTTCCTGATCAGCCCATATTATATCATATTTTCATTCGTAAACAGAGAGGAAATTAATTTTATAACAATTTCTAGTCTTATCTAGAAATTGGAAATTTTATTTTTATAAAGATTTTTTAAATTTAATTTATTATATTAGTCGTTAATAAATGTTATTATTATTATTATTATAAGAAATTTTAATAATTGTTTGAAGTATTTAAATTGTAATGGTACGAAGAGAGATCAATAAGTAAAACGGTATAAGAAAAGGAGTTAGAAAAAAATTCCAAAAGTGGGTTTTAATACAATCAAATAGGTGGCCAGTCGTCAAATATTAAATTGATCCAAATAACCGTTGAATTTTTATTCAATTTTTAATATTACATTAATTTATAAAAATGGAGAAACTCAAACCCCATGCTGTGGTAAAATATTTAACAAAAAACGGTACTAGTGCTAAAGAAATACAAAATGATATGTTTGAAGTGTACAACAAATCTTCATATTTAAGTATTAAAAACAATTTACAACTGAGACAGCGTATCAAAGCAGAACAGGAGTCCTTGGAAGATGATTACCGCACTGGTCGTCCTGCGGATGCAGTTAGTGACGAAAATGTACTAAACGTCGAAAATTTGCCAATGGATGATAGACGTCTAACTGTCTTAAAAATATCTCAAGACATCAATTTATCACATGGTACTACCCATACAATTCTACATGATCATCTTCACGTACCAAAAGTAAGTGCAAGATGGATTCCACGTTTGCGTCTCTTGAACAGAAGAAATTTCGAGCCGAAACTTCTAGGCAATTTTTGAAAATATGCGAGGCTGATCCGAGAAAAATTTGAAATAAAATTATAACAGATGATGAGACATACATCCATTGTTAAAACCCCGAATCCAAACAATAGTCAATGCTGTAGATATAAAAGAGAAAATCACCACCTAAAGAAGTTCAGAATTCAACTGCATGCTGGCAAGGTTTTGGGTGACAATTCTTTGGGATGCCAAGGGAATTCTATTAATTGATTACCTATGTCGTAAAGAGCGCATACCATGCCTCTATTATGCAGGATTAATTCATAAACTAAAGGAAGCTAACAAAGAAAAAAGAAAGTGCAAAGTGAAACATAAATTTTTGCTTCTGTACAATAATCCACCGGCGCATAAGTCGAAAGTTTCACAGGCTGCTATTAAAAAGTGTGGCTTCGAAGAAATAAATCACCACCTCAAAGTCCAAACCTGACCCCTAGCGATTACTTTCTATTCCCAAATTTAAAGAATGAATTATACGAGGGATGAAATTTAATACCGATGAAGAGCTGATATATGCTGTGGATATGCTAAGTGTCGTCGAAAAAGAATTTTTTCAGAACGAAATAGTATTTAGAATGCACTTTTTGTCGATATAAAATTTTCTGAATTTAAGACAATTTTTCGCATGGTTTTTTCAATATGGTGACTAAATCCGGTGTCACTAAACCTTGAGAAATTAATGTTTCGAAGAGGTGTAAATAAAGCATAAAGAAAAGAAAATTTATTCCAGCTTGCCCCCAATAATTTCCTCAATAAAACTTTTGTCTAATGAACTACTTTCTGATAAAACACCCAAAATAATTGAAATTTTGATAAGGAACTAATTTCCATAATAGTTTCCATCATAATTACTATGTATTATCATTTTCCTAACTGTATATTTGATAAAGAATTTGTTTGCATTTAAACTTAAATTATTGTAACAATTCGGCAATTATTGTTGCAATTCAACAATAACATATTTCTATTAGTTACGTTTCGGGTGGTAGATTGTAGAAATATAACTATTGAACTTAATTTAGGTGAATGACGACATATGTTTTTAATATATAAATATGATATTTATACAATGCAATAAATCGACTCCATATAATTAAAATTTTAGCTCTCTATATCTATCAATTATTAAGCAATATCAGAAGGGTAAAATCCCGTTCTACTAGAAACTACAGTGCTGTTAAAAAGTCTTTGAGCAACCAAATTTTCGTTGTTATGAACTAATAGATTTACATAAAAAAAAATAAGTTGGGCATGTCTTAGTTTAACTAGTGGGAAAAAGTAATTCTAAGTATTCTAAAAATAAGATAATGAGGAAATTGCATAACAAAGGTAAAACCATCAAATGCAGTTGAGATCTGTAGATAACAATAAAAATAAAGAAAATAAAATTTAGGATCGAGTAACCTAAAGTTGACCACCCCAAATAAAATTAAAACTTTCCTATTGCAAAGAGGAAGGTTTATATAGTATACTGTTAAAATTTTCCATGCGAATGTATTATCAAAATTTTGAATAAATCGATTTAGAAGTTATCAAATTCAACATGTAAACGCCGACCGATGCGCGGGAATCTCATATGAGATTCGTGTATTCGTGATTCGTGACATTCGTACGTGTGGAATGGTATACCCTAACACTTAGAAAATTTCGTCAGATGCTGCTCGCACGTCCTACAGGTAACTTGACTCGAATTCCGGTTTTCTTGATGGATGGCGCCTTCAAGTATGTTTAGCTTTTGCCGCGTAGCGGCTCAGGCGATGAAAAACCGGCCGTAGCTGCGGCATTCCCTCATAAAATTTTTACAGTATACTATATAAACCTTCCTCTTTGCTATTGGAAATTTTTAATTTTATTTGGGGTGGTCAACTTTAGGTAACTGCCCCCAAAATTTATTCCAGCTTTCCCTCAATAATTTCTTTTTTTAATAACCTCTATAATTTCTATTCTGGTTAGTTGTAAAATGAAATTGGTGGTAGTTAGTGCTCTTACCACTAGTTGGACATAAAAATTTGAAAACAGTCCAAAAAAAATTAAGGTTTTCCGAGGTTTTCAGTTCATTTATTATTATTTTGTATTTTAAGGCTTACTTTTCAATAATCTATTAAAAACTGGCAAAATGACCCTTATAGATACATATCAGGGTAAAGGGAGCATAGTTGGACCAGGTGGAGAGACGGACCACTTGAAATATCTCGCAAACTATCGCGAAAATTATTGATTTTTTCGGCTGTATATATATGTAGTTGCATCAGTTGAAGGTGATATATGCAAGTAATATGTAATTAAAGTGTAAATTTTTGAAATATTATAAAAAGTTGTTTTTAGTGACTCGAAAAATTATTTAGGTGTATTTTCATTGTTGAGTATTTGCGTGTTCAGGTTAGTTTAACTTGAGGATTTAGGTGTGACATAACCATGTGTGTATATTATTGTAAATATAACCTAAAAACAATAAACTATCACATGTGGTTACATGGGAATTTCCTGGTCCGTCTATCCTCTCGTTTGAGGAGAGATGGAGCAGAAATGTACAGGAGAGATGGACCTATAATTTTTGTTACAGAAAAATGCCTAGAGTACGAAAGGCGGAGAATATTTTTGTTTCTATAGCTATAGGAATGTCGAGGGATGCTATAAATAAATATTTTAAAGATCTTGAAACAGTTTTCACTGAGAATGCCCTTTTTAATAAACCAGGGAACATTTTTAACACCGATAAAGCAGAAATGCAATTGAATCTTCACACTCTAGTCCCTCTGGAATGCAACAACTATGCCAGACTAAAAAAAGCCTCAATGCAGGAAAAGATATGACATCAGGAATAGCACTTGATGATATTGCACCTGTACCTGTGATAACACTAGCTATTAAAATGCGTTAATCTGGCCGGCGTTATAACTTCACCGGAAAACATACGAAAGAGGAAATAAATAGATGCAAGGAAGAAAAATTAGAAACCAAAGAATAAATCCAAACGCGACAAATCTTCATCTTCAAACTCGTCTAAAGTAGTTTTGAAAGATTCTTCCAGCAATGACGAGTGCAATTTTAGTGATGTGGAAAATGAATGCGTTGGCTTCAACGAAGATTACCGCTTTACCGAAAAGAAAAGATGATTGGATAAAGTGTATATTGTGTTCCCGATGGTAACATGAAGGTTGTACCTCTTATACCAACGTTTGTCAAATTTGCGGTCCTAACGTAACAAAGAAAAATTCGAAAAAACTGTAGGTCCATCTCTCCTACCACACGTGGTCCATCTCTCCTATGCTAGGTAGGAGAGATGGGCAAATTTAACAATTCAGTTTTTTAATTTTAATAATTTTACGGCATTATTTTTGGTTTATTAAAGTTTACCAAAAGGACAAGCAATGTTTAATATATGTACTGTATTAAAAACATGCATATATTTTCATCAATAAAGAAGTTATTAACTGTTTTTCAAAAGGTGGTCCAACTATACTCCCTTTACCTGTATTAAAAATCATTAAATATTATTAAGAAGGTTTAACAGTTAGAGAAATTTGTGAAAAGATAAACAAATCATCAAAAAGTTTCAAAAATTTAATTCTGTACCTACAGCATTTAAATAGAAATGGGTATCCTAAAAATTTTGCGGTTAAAGCAAAACAATACTAAAAAGTGTTATCTTAAAATTTAGAGAGAAAACTGGTTAAACGTTAGCTAAAGATCTCTAAAATGTGACGAATATTAAAGTTTGTTCCTCATATACGCTACATACTCGTATTTTTTAAATCCGGACTGAGAGAATGTGTAGTAAAACGAAACCATTACCCCAGAAAGAAAATAAGCCAAAGAGATTAAAATTTGCAAAATAGCATAAATCATGGCCGTTGCATAACTGGAAACAAATATTTGGGCAGATGAATTCAAATTTAAATTTTTGGACCCAATCGTCGTCAATAAGCGAGAACAAGGTCTGGAGAAGAATATAAATAAGAGTGCTTAGGGAGAGCCTGTGATGATTTGGGGATGTTTTGAGCGGCAGGAGTTGGAAATCTTCTACGTGTAAAGGGAGAAGTAAATTCAGAACAATATTTAGAGGTTATACAAATTCATGCGATTTCTTTTGGATTGAAACTAATCGGAAAAGAACGTGTACTACAACAAGATAATGACGCAAAGCATAAGGCTAGACAAGTAAAATATTATTTAGAAGAGAAACCAAACATTGGAGAACTGGAATGGTTCAATTGACCCCTTTAAAGCCATTTACATAAATATGCGAACACCTCGGCATAATACAGAACGAGAAACATCAGTAAAATGCAAAAAAACTTGTGCGAAAATACTTCTGGCAGAATAGAAAAAAATACCGTACCATTTTCGAAAAATTAACAAAAAATTAACAAATAGTATTTTAAAAAGCATTAAGACAACTATTCAAGATTAATAAGGTCTTATAAAATTTTAAATTTAGTATAGTATTACTTGAAGTCAGTAGCAGCTAGCATGGGGAGGGCGATGGGGCACCGCCCTCCCAAAATAACAACTGAGAAAATGGGTAAAGACCTGTTAGACTTACAAGGTTGTTTTTATGCAGGAATTTTCAGATAAAAGCTAGTTTAATTCATCTGTAGACCACTTTTATGTCAAATGAACAGGTAAAATCATACAAAACGAGGGATTCTAGAAATTTTGTTCGCCAGTATTTGTTCGACAAACACTTAATCGACAGCATTTGTTCGACACGGAATTTTATTCGACATGCATTTGTTCGACTAAGTACACATTTATGCGAATAAGCATTTGTTCGACATGGAATTTTATTCGACATACATTTGTTCGACTCAACATTTATGCGAATAAGCATTTGTTCGACGCAACATTTATGCGAATAAGCATTTGTTCGACATAATTAGGCTGGCATCGTGGTTTCCAATATCAAATGTCGGCCGAACATCCTAACATATTATGGAAGTTTGTGACTGCTATAAAACGCGAGCAAAGTTTAAATGAGCTTCGAATTGAACAGTACCTTGGTGGTCATGATCCACCTCGTACAAAAAAAAATATAAAGATAATGCCGAGAGACTTTCTCGTGTTGTGAGCAATTTTATGCCGAATGAAAACGAAACTCAGTATTTGCGAGGCGTGGCTCACAATATAGCATTTTAAATTCCAAGGCATATAATGTTAGGTTAGGTACTCATAAGAACACCAAATAAAAATTATAATTTATAAATAAAATAAATATAAAAACTATAAACAATGATCATTTTTTGAACAATCACATAAATAAATCACGATTTTAATTTCTAAAATTGTATACAGTGTACCCATGGCATTGTAATTAACTTTACTTGTTTTTAATTAGTTTTCTAAAGAAATATCAAAAAGTAATACTAACCTAACGGCAGATCCACCTCTTCGCGGCAGATCCACCTCTTTGCGGCAGATTTAACTTTACGCGAAGATTTGTTGTTTTTAATGTCGAATAAATGCATGTCGAATAAAATTCCATGTCGAGCAAATGCTAATTCGCATAAATGTTGAGTCGAACAAATGCATGTCGAATAAAATTCCATGTCGAACAAATGCTTATTCGCATAAATGTGTAGTCGAACAAATGCATGTCGAATAAAATTCCGTGTCGAACAAATGCTGTCGATTAAGTGTTTGTCGAACAAATAATACTAGCAAACAAAATTCCGGATACGAAACCGAGGTTCTCTGAAAGGCTGTATTTCGGAATCTGCTCATATTGTGGCTAAAATTTTTTTTTATTCAGTTTTTGCTTATAATGTTATTTAGCTTATTTTTGCTAATGCATATTTTGGGCATAGGATGTATAGAAAACGGCCAATTCATGACTTCTTTTTTGGCAAATTTTCCCCTGTTCCGGTCCGAGCCTGATGTCGAAAACTTAAGGGCTCTTTTCCGTTGCCGAACCAAAAGGTTTAAGCCAACAAAAAATCGTGTTTCCGAGTTATTCACAAAAGTAGTAACTAATAATTGATAATTATACATTTTTAGATCAATAACTTTTTTTGCAATTAAATTCAACCCGAAAGGTCAGAAAACTATGTGTATTTTAAATTAAGAAATTGGCCCCCTTTGGTGTTGGTTAACAATAGAGATAGGAAGCTAAAATTTTAAAGCTACTTTTTTTAATTATTTGGCGTTAGTTTGGAGAGCGCAGCGGCCTGAAAGAATTCGTCCCGACTCCAAATAAGAGCCCCCTTAGTACATATTAGGTAAATACGGTGTTAATAATAGGTGTCGCAGTTTTCAAAATGGGAATATTAAATTTGGAAGTGGTTTAGCAATTTGTACATCACATTTTTAAATATGTGAAGATAAATTCCTTATTACAATAAACTTATCGAGAATGTTTTAGGTCTTAGCAAGCACACAGCTTCCGATCCCGAAACTATTACAAAATGGTTACATATTGGAAAATCAAATAGAAGTATTGCCGCTACTTTAACCAATCCATATTCTAGTAGAAGTCATTCAGTTTTCACTTTAAGTTTTGGTGAAGGTATCCAGTTGCATTTAATAGATTTAGCTGGAAGTGAGAAAGCCGGATGTAAAAGAATCAGCAATTTAACATTTAAAGAAGGCTCCAATATAAATAAAAGCTTGGTAGCTTTAGGAAATGTTATTTCAACATTAGGTAAATATTTTTTAATTATTTTTATTATTCTTATGCATCAGATTGATGGAAAGAAGTAAAAAAATTCGATAAAAAAATCTTAAATTAATATGGTAAAAAAATCCAGAACTGCAAAAATGTTCGAGTCCGAAAGTTGATAACAAAATTAAATATAACAGGTTAAAGAAATTATTTTAAAATACAAATAAAATGTAAATACTAACCAGGAATGTAAATACTTTAAATACTTTGCCTTTATAATTAGATTAAAATGCATGGAATCTCAGAAATTAGGTGTTAAAATTCATAATCAACTGGAAATAAAAATCAAGTTAAATCGGTTTAATTGTCCAATAAACAAAGTTTTTTTTTCTTAAAAATATAGTAGCAGTTGTCGTTGGGTATTTTTAATTTTATTCCGAATGTAGAAAATGCAAAACAAAGCTTTTATTTAGGAATGCATTGCAACTGCTTTGTTTGAAATAGTTTGAGGGGGAAATGTGTAATAAAATGTACATTTTCAGTATTAATTTGATAAAGCCCAATGTTATTGTAAGAAGAAAATCAGCTGTTCAAATATAGGACTTTTAATTTGGATATTAACGCTATTCACGACAGTCTTGTTAGTTAACAATATTAACAAAATTATTAACAAACGCTGATATAAAATATTAATTTATGATATATATTATAATTGAATAATTTTGGTTATTAACTAAATTTAATTTAGGTTTAGAACGATTTCATGGGCAAAATTTCTTAGCAAGCTCTTCATAACTTGCAAATTAACGATATTGCTAAGTTAACAAGGCGTTCGTGAAAAGCACTGAAATGAAAATTATGACTCGATGTATGAATATTATATACAGAAAATGTAGACAGAAATAATTTATTTCAAACTTTATTTAGTTTTAATAATAAATTAATATTAAATCTAAGTACTATAAATTAAAAGTTTTATTTCAGTAGACACACTCACTAAATAATGATTATAATAAATATTATTTAAAGTTTTAATGATTTTAAGCTGAACGTGGTACAAGAACCACAAGAAATCAAAGTAAACGATTTATTCCTTATCGTGACTCCGTACTTACGTGGCTATTAAAAGACACACTTGGTGGAAATTCTAAAACTGTATTAATTGCAAGTAAGTAATGAAAACTTAACTGAAAATTATTTTATTTACATACAACAAATTTTTAGCTGTTTCGCCTTCAAATACTTGCTATACGGAGACGGTGAATACATTACGATTTGGGCAAAGTGCCAAGAAAATTGTTTCGTGCCCGGTCGTCAACGAAGATCCAAAAGAAAGACTTATTCGAGAACTTCGTATAGAAATAGCAGCTTTAAAACAACAGTTGATTCAACATCAAGTAAGAATCCAATAGATGTAGTTACTATTTTTTTCATATTTTCATTATTTGATTGGTAGGAACCGCGGTTTTTCGGCTCTTGTATTGAAACGAAACAGCAGCCTAATCATCAACTAGTCAATAAAACTAACGGAAGTTCTCAACAACTTCAAAACTTAATCGAAAAAAATTATAAAGACTTGAATGCTAAGAATTTAATTAATGAGTGTAATCAAGAGACATTAAAAATAAATAAACCCAACTTACTTCGTGGCGATTTAACTTGCATCAAAGGTAGAAACAATATACAGTCACGGCATTCAATAAATGAAAAATTTTTACCCACTATGGAGGTGACAAGTGATGTTAAGAAAGTTAAAGAAGTACCCACGATACGTAGAACTGCAAGTATCGGAAATAATATAATGAAGCCTAAATCGACCAAATCCTATGGTTCATTGGAAACCATTTCGAGCGTCTCAAAAGAAAAGGCTAAACGACTGTCTCAACCAATGGTTTTACGGCAAAATTCATTGGTAAAATCAAGAGTCCTTACAAAACCACCACTGGTTTTAAAGCCGAAAGGAAACCCTTTGAAACACCAAGAAAGAGGCATTGTTACGGAAGAAAAGGGTCCGCCAACAGTAGATGTTAAAAAGTCAACCATAAAACCTCGATCACAAATAGTTGCGGCTGTTACTAGCCGATTATATGGAAAAGTTAAGAAAAAAGAGGTTGCTACCGAAACTGAAGTTATTCCATCCATCGAAGAAGTACCCAAAGAGTTATCTATATGTTCTAACGCTCGTTTGAAATTACAGGAATTAACTCGGCAAGCTTTAAAGGCACATAGGAGAAAAAATACTGAGACTCAAACGGATTTGTTTCCAGTGCTTAGAGTTAAAGAAATGTCAACAGACGTCGATGATTTAAAACTAACATTGGTTGAAATAAAAGATGCTCAGACGGAGACAATGGACGTAGAAACCAAAAATGTCGGAATTAACTGTCAAATACAAAATTTTGAACCCGTTTCCCAAGAGTTAAAAAATGCATTTATCGTAACAAAATCTTGTGGTACTCAATCATCTGAATGTTTACTACGTAAGTTTAATTTTGTGATACCTACTAATAAATTCTTTCTAAAAATCTGTTTTTTGTTTAGCCGAGATCAAAAAAGTTGTGGAACAACCTCCTGTTTCGAGTATATCCTTTAAAAAGTATCTTCAAGGAAATGCTGAACCTGAACCAACATACACCGTGATCAATCCATGTACTTCTAATCCAATATACACCAGTGCTGTTAATTTTAACGTATCGCATAATTACATCAACCATAACCGAGTTACAGATACACCATCAGACGACAGTCTAGAAGATCAAACCCAAGCCAATAACATATGTTTTCCAGATATAATCAGTAATCACAATTCGTTAGAACTCGGAATTTTAAGCACAGAAGCGTCCGTTCAAAAATCTCTATTGGAAGAAAAATTTGCAAGTACCAATAATTTTGTCGAGCAATTTAAACCATCTCATGTCGACGTAGTAGACGAATTTCGCTTGGATTTGGGCCAAGCAACTTGTTTAACAACGTTTCAATATACAGATCGCTTAAATTCCGTTAATATTCCAGTTGTTCACGCATCACAAGTTTGCTTAACGAAACAGTTTTCAGAAAAGTGTCTTCCTTTTTACAACACCATGCCAAAATCTTTAGATCCAAAACAATCTCAAACGGAATTATTAAATTATGCTGATTCGTATTTGCCACAAATTTTAAAACCTTCAACAACGAAAACCTGTAACGCAATTAAAGCATCGCCTGTGTCAAAATTACCTCTTTGTGAAAACAAACAACTTCCGGAAATGGAAAGTGATAAGATGTTTAAAAGCATGTCAAAATTTATGGAAGAAGCTACAAATCTAATGACTAATCTTACGTTAGCAGCTGAAAAACTCCAAACGCAACAATCTTATGACTTCGAGGTAACCGTAAATGGAATTGACGAAAGACTGGGTATATCGCACGTTCATAAAACATACCAGGATTTTACTGCACAAACTCTTTGTGCGGAAGAAACTTCCACTCAAACTTCACCTCCATTATCTTTAACTACTTTTAAGTACCCTGTAAATAAATACGAAGAATCGTTAAAACAATCGTGTAGGAGGTTAGAAAATTGCATCGATAAAATTCAATCATCAGAATGTCCAACCTGTAAGGATTTAAATGAAGAAGTAAATTTAGAACCAACTTCTCCATTGCATTTTCGAGATAGTTCTTTGAATTTTGAAAACAATTACAGTTTGCAAAGTAATATACATTCAGATTATGGCAGTTTACCCAGAAATTCGAAGAGATGTTCAAGATGTACTCCAAGTGCATATTTAAAGCAATTAACCTATATGAGGAAACAAATACTGGACTATTCCAAAAGTGAACTTGAAACTACCAAATAATTTTATAAATGTACCATTTCAGAATATTTTTATTAACTTTGTTATAAAGCAATGTATTTTTACATTTCTACTTCAGTAAATAAAATTAAATAATATTTTAACCATCTTTTCATGCTCCTCGAAATTTATGAGACCTAAATTCAAATTTTTTTTTTGTCTTAAAATCCAACTTTAAAAGTAGTTTTTTATTATGATTAAAAAAGTACATTTTGTAATAAATCACGTGTGAAAAGTTACTCGAAAGCAATTAAGTAATCAAAAGTTGAATCAATAAAAATTTCTTTTTTACTACAAAGTGGCGAATGAAAAGTGATTCCGGTGTTACGAAGCAAATGTCCTATTCACGTTATAAAAATATTAAGTTGTCTCAATTAAAACTTTAACCATTATTGGTACCTGGTACTGAAAATACTAAAAGTAGTTATGTCACATATTTTATAGTGAAAATTATAAGGAAGGTTTGGTGCTAAAAGACAATGCTTTACAAGTCCATATATTTTAGCTTTCTTCAAGTTTTATTTTAATGTTCAATAATTTTTTATATGTTTGGAACAATAAGACTGATTATTTTATGAATCTATTGTTTTGATTTTAAAATTATAATTATCCGCAATATTTTTTCGTATTTTACCTTATTGACTGAGAAAGTATGACATTACGAATTTATTTTACTGAATATATTACAAAGTTCTCGGTTTTGAGGGTTGGGAAATAAAACGACAATTTACTTCATCGACATGTTTCAGACCCTAAACGGTTCCATCTTCAAGACTATATTGGAATAAGAGACAAAAGTCGATACAGTTACAGTAAAATAAAGTAAAAAAACACAATATAAAAATCAAGTTCACCTCGAAGCAAGATGACCCCGTCGTAACTCCCGTAAAAGGTGATCCTGGTGGATTGTAGAATGCGTAGTTGGTGGTTTTATTGGGAGTTTGTCCTTGGTTTTAGAATAGACCAGGTTCGATAGTTTGTGGTCATTATAAAAGGCCAAGCATAATTGCTTGCCTCGAATGTAATCACGAAGTAATGTTTTCATCTTCGTAGCCAATTCAGGATGAAAGGACAATTTAAAATAACTTGGCAAAGATTCAGGGACCAACGAGACAACATCTAAAGGTTGCCCACCTTTTCCTCGATCGAATAAAGTGCGTTGTATTAGACGTTCCGGGTAGTTATTTTTAGTCAGTTGATGTTTCAACTCTAACAACCTTTTTCCTCTTAGATTTGAAGTAACACATCTTAATATTCTCGTCTTTAGTGTGTTTACTACACTCATTTTGTAACCAACCCTCAAAACCGAGAACTTTGTAATATAATCAATTTCGAGGGGAAGAAATTTTCCATTCTATTTATTTTACTGAACTTATACAGTAGATCATTTTTGACTTTCTTGACTGCGTAAGTCGAAGTGCATATCACTGACTCCCCAAGGTAATTTTTGGAGTAAAATTTGAGGAAAATCTATAATTCTTTATGTTCATTGTGCAGCATATATTTATTCGTATGCACATTAAATTTGAAGTCAATTGCTTCTTTAATTCCCGAGATAGAATAAGTTACGCAATTTTGTGAAATGTGTAGGTATACTACATAAATTAATATGAAACAGACATTTTTTAATTTATATTTAACGAAGTATTCCAGGAGAATGAAGTAAGCTGTTTTCTTTCTCAAAAAGCTTATACTGGGCTTCTCTAATTCTTTAGGCTGGAGCATTCAGTTCATCCCAAAAGTCAATATTGCAATGGAATCCATATGTTCTAACTAAATAATATGGTTTAGAATAATCCGTGCAGCCGGTAGTAAGGCAGAATAAGACACATAAGTGTCAAACAATTAAGAGGGCGAACTCGTTGGAAAACCAATTTAATTAGCCTTTTAGTTTGTTGTCTAAAAACTAGTCTACTGGTCCTAAAAATGCTGGATCTTCAGCAGTACTGTACTTATCTATTTGAAGGTCTAAGGCGGAAAATTATTTTGAGACCCTAACATTTTTATGAAAATTTTCATATTATAAAAACATTATCCATAATAGATACGATCGTCGGGGATCTCCGGACGTCTCTGGATAATAGAAATTATTTTAATACGTACATACATATGAGGTACCAGGTCGTAGATGAAATAAATAAAAATTATTTACAAAAATAAAATATTTTAAAATACATACCAATGTCGGTCCTGCAGTTCATTTTAAGTTCATTACACATTGGACATCATGGGAACCGCTCTTGGGTTCCTCAACAAAGGCTGTTGCGTTTGTTTATGGAAAGTTTTTTGTTAATGTATATATTGCGGTGTCCTATCGAAGTATAGAAATGATCAATAATAACTATTTATTAAAGACAAAATGTAGCATGAAATCTTTTAGCGAGTTAGTGGGTTCACCGGAGGAACGTGTAACCCGAAGGTAACAATCATTTGATAACAACTAAAATAAGGTAAATAAAGGTTGTTACAACACGTTTTGCATCCACGACACCTTTCCAACAGGTATATAAAGTGTGACTAGCTCAAAGTCGCGAAGGGGTGGGTTGGTGAAAGGAATAAAAAGGGTCGTGTGACGGCACGTCGCGAAGCGTGTGTTTCCAATCGACGACCGGGCAATCCTCGATCGCGATTCTAAAAATGGTCAAAATCGGTGTGAATAATTTACACGGGGGGGGAGGTAAGTCAAAATCGGTGGGGTTAATATACACGAGGGAGTTTAAATGGGCGCCACGCATACGAAGAAATGAATCTTTTTGAAGGGGACTGGTTATCACACCTTCCAAGCTGGTACGCGACAACTTGATGATCTTACTGCGAATTCTCACTCCGGAAAAGCCTCGCTCAATGACCTTACCTTTACAGGAGGCGAACTTTCCGTTGGTGAAAATAGCTAAATAAACACTAACACAATAATAATAAAACACACAGTTGGGAAATAACAAAAATGTAATGAATAAAATAATATCAGGGGGGAGTTGACAAAATTTACACAAGATACTATCAAATTTACATGTATCGTATAAAAATAAATATGTACAATTGACGGAACCTTTCAGAGTGGTTCCCGTTGCAAAATTAATATTCGTAAAACGATTACTGTTACAAAAATAAAAGCTGTTAATTTGCAAAATATGACCCAGAAGTTCATACGTAAAAGGGGTGCGTATTGAATACAGCACTCCACAAAATAGTTACTTAAGTGCAACTCGATAACATCTGAAACTATGATTCACAAAGTTGATAATGAAATTTAATCAATGCAATTGATTACCAAAATTCCCAACAACGTGAAAAACAAACTTTAGCTGCAATGTTAAACCTAAAGCATTATGTTAAATTGCTGGTTAAAATGTGAACGCTCGAATGGCGTAGTAAAAGTTACGTTAATAATAGACACTAACATTAGTTAACAACAAAAGATGTACAAAGGTTGCGATCGACTTCCAGGGTTTGAACTGAATGTTCATAAACATAACCTGTGGCCAGGGTGACCACTTAACATCACAAATCTTAAAAATATAAAGGTTTCTTACTTAGTTTAGTTGTTGGGGTTCGACCTCTAGATAAAATCGCTGGCGGGTCCTCCAAGAGTGAGAATCGTCCTCGGAATGCGGGATGGAGCTGAATACGATGTCTTGAACCATACCAGGAAGTCGGTGCGATAACCAGCTTCCAAAACCTCTTCAAATCGGAAGGTGGTGAAATGACAGGGTAGTTTACGCACTGTGTTTCGCGATAAATAGGGGATTCCGTTCGAAATAATTCACTGGAATAATTATCCGCGAAACTACAATTAGTTAAAGTCGGCACTGTGTAAATAAGAACCGTAAATGTGGTGTTCGAAAAAAAAAACTACTGGAATGCACAAATGTGTTCGTAATGCAACACCTGTTTTATATTATACCGATAAAAAGAAATGCAACGTAGTTGCCTCTAAGCAACAAATTGGCGGTGAATGTTCGATAATTTAATTGAAATAACTCGATATTATTTTAAAAGTTATAAACAAATTGGCGGTGAATGTTCGATAATTTACCTGGACCTGAACGCACAATAATTTTAAGCACAACTGAATTTTATTGATTTAAAAATCTCGAATTAAATGTGAGATCTTGGTGTTTTATTCCGCTTTTGAAGCGTTACACCCAGCGCGACTATACGAGAAGACGGTATGGGATTCTGTCAAAATCACTCAGAATCTTTCTGAATCTCTCTTAAATTGCAATATGCAGGGCCTTTTATATGTTTTCCCTTCCCAAAATTAGAATAATTCCCACTTAACGATTGATTTAAGCCCTTATAATTGGATCTCATTAAATTGGAAAGAAGGGATATGCATCCTGATTGGATGTTTATCGAAGTGTGAAGGCACGCTTTTGTCTTTCTTTCAATCGAAAGTGTCGGGGGATATATCAACACATGAGCCCAGAATAACAATTTTTTTGCCTGTCTGGACTCGAGCAAAATAAGTTTTTGTCTAGTTTTTATTCGCCTTCGATATTTCGAAATTCGTATCCTTTCCATGTTAAATGCTAGCACATTTGGTTGCCTGTCGGCACATGTTTAAGATAACAAAACAAAGGGCATTGATTCACACGGTTTGAAATACCGCACGTGTGTGTTTTTTTGTTTCGACAGCAAACACGAGTTTATGGATCGCATAAAAGTGTCCATCAGTCCTATATAAAATTATAGCAAAGCATTTGCATGAATTGACGTTTGGTTCGAAACGCTATTGAATGATGACTTTCTTATTGACGATGCGAATTGTTGACAGGCGTTACGTCAACTCTATTAAGACTGTATTATCTACCGCATGGTTTATTAGACGTGTATAAAAATATTTTGAGAATACTTTCTTTCCCATAAAATTATTAAGATTATTATACATTTGCAAAACATAAATTTGTCCGTTAAGTTAACGTTTCAATCTTTTGGTTATATACTCTGACCTAAAAATGTCTTCTCAAAGAATATTTGACTTGTAATTTTTACCGGATCTATTCGAAATTTTTATTATAAGTTTAACACCTCATAATAACAAAATTTAAAAATGTGTCCGATGCGCGCAGTCAGGTGACAAGGTCCACGAATGATACGACAAAGATGATAAAGATTGTTCACTAAGTAATTGAAAAATGTTAGATATATAAAAATTTGTTAATTAGAATAAGGTGTTAAATTAAGTAGTGCGCTAAACATTTTACGCGTGTTCGTAGATTGGTCCGGATGAACAATACAACTTAATTTAAGGATTTTTAAAGTAATTAATTACGATCGGGAGTGCGAGCGATCCATACCAATTTGAGAAAGGAAATCAAGTCTCGATAAAAGAAAATTTTTAGATAACTTTGGTTACCAAAATAAAAACAACGGTTTTTTTTTGGAGTATTAATACCGGTGTCCCAGAGGGAGGAGGTGTTTGAATTCGTCTCCCTAAAAAAGGGAATAGTTAAAAGGTCCAAGAGTGGGAAGAGGTTTCCCCACTAATTTAATTGAGGCATTTGTTGTGTGGAGTTGATTTAAGAAACAATTGGAATTGGAATAATTAAGTACCAATTAAAGAGGAATTATTAAATTGGATAGAATTGGATATGAGTTGGATTGGATAAAATAATAATGTTGGATAATTACACAAAAGTGGATCCAAAATAAATAATAAAGGCGAGATTAATAAATCCGGACAATTAAACACGTAAGTGCACGCGGGAGTTCGCGTAGTTAAAAACTGATATAAAAAGGTACGCATTGGGGGATAAGACTTAGGGGAGATGTTAAATGTTTAACTTAAGATTTTGTTTATAATTTGATAACAATAATTATTACATTTTGTGTTTAAAATAAAAACTAATATTTATAATAATAAAAAAAATTAGTATAATTCGGGATTTTTAAATTCCGAAAGTAAAGTCTATTCACAGGGTAAAAGTTGAACGAGAAGATAAGCCATCGAGGAATCGACTAACTGAGAAAAGAGATTTCATGCGAGGTAATGTAAATAACGAGCTAGTCAGGGTGAAATTGAAGCAGAAAGTAATAATAAATAAAATTCAATTCAATAAACCATCATATAAAAAAATTATTGCAGTTGACCAGTATATACCCGCTGGACACCGCAATATGTAGTTGTAGCTGACAGGGTCGTTATTAAATGTTCAATTAAGTAAACTGGGAAAGATCTTTCTAGGTAATTTGTACCAGATGGATTTACTCAAATAAATTAAGGAACGAGTTTAATCTTAACTACTGCAAACTGTTGAAATTTTTTTAATTTAAAAATATCACTACGCTTACTTCTAGTAGTTTCAAACAGCTATAGAAACATAGCCATTGAAAATTGATTAAAAATGGGCCATACATAATTTTGAGAAAGGTTTTCTTAAGCTGTTCGAACCCTATAATTACAAAGAATCCCCAAGTCTGATAATTCTTAGAAAAATTAATTCAATTCAGGGAAGTTGACTCCAAATATAATAGGAAGTTTTGCAGAAGAAGTGATGAACAAGAATGGAAAAATAATGAGATAATTGACAACCTACAACGAAATGAAAGTTATGAACACCTTCTTCCACAAGAAAGACAAATAATTATATAAATATAAGTGGCTCGAAGACAGAGATCACTAATAGTTGTGTATTAGCTAATAAGAAAATAGTAAACCAAATAAAGTATGTAAGAGTATGCATAGGATTCGACCCTGACCACTTTCTCGTAATAGGAAATAAATAATGAAGAATTTTTTAAAGTGTATAATTTAGAAGATCGAAAATCTATACCTTAACCGATTGAATCTGCAGCTGTTGGAAACTGAAACAAATGATGATACCATTTTGAAATAAAGAAAGCGATAAAGATATGGAAAGAAAAGAAAATACAGAAAATAAAGGGTCTTAAAATATGGACCCAAGAGATTCTAGATAATTTTGCACATTTTTGCACTAGAATTTTTAGAATTTTACAATTTTGCACTAGAAAAATTTGCACAATAAATGCAAAATAAAAAGCTTATATAGGTTTCCTCGGAAGGCCGAGCAAGGAGCGCAAAGACGCTTAAAATAGTAATAGAAATGATGCGAAAAAGATTGTGAGATTACCACATCAAGAGGCGTGGAATACATTTATCAACAACATTAAACACGACGTTCATGGACGACAGAACATTGCACATAAGATAATGAAAAAATTAAACAAGGCAACAAGAGAAAACGTGAGAATTTGCAAAATAGAGGAAGAACAGTGGATAGATAATACATTATACAGAATTATGGTCAGATGAACACATAAAGAAGATCAGCTCATTAGTAATACGAATACAAAAGATATATAAAATAATACATGATGTAAATAATATTATAAAAAGTATATTTGTAGGTTAGTTGACCTTTTTTGATAAAAGATAAAATCTTTATTGGGTATAGGGTATATTAGACTATATACCCTATAGGCTATATGTTATAGACGAACTACGGCCTTTGGACCGCATTCATATTGAGCAAGTTTTTGAACATCAGGGCTACAAGTAGAATTTACTTCTTGGAACTTTTGCTCCAAGCAGGTGACATATTAAAGTTTCCTTTAGTGATTCTTTTGAAGATCAAGAAGAGGAGATTTAATTACATTTCAATTGGTTCAGAATTCAGAATATGTTTAAGATGCATCTTTTTTACATGAACGTGCGATGCATAAAAACATGGTTTTGCAATATAAGATTTTTTTGGTTTCAACAATAACATAATAATACTTCTTATTGGAACACGTTTAAATTAATTTATTGCTTTTTTTATAATACATGTGGGTATGTGGGTATGTTGTATTGGTATTTGGTATCATTACAGTTTTTCCATTGTAAAAGGTAAGACAATAAAGTTCCGTATTATATGTACATAGATATAAGGTATGCATAGCGAACTTACTTAGCTACAAGCAAATTAATATTAAGTAGAATGATAAGGAGTATTGTAAGCTAAGTTATAACTATTATTATTGTTTCAAGAAATACATCGACGATATAGTCCTAATACTTCGTAATGCATAGATTTTACAAAAATAAGGTTTAGAAGAAAACATAAATAGGCAGTCGACTGGGCACAAACTAGAATAAATTTTATTATGTTTAATATGGAACTTCCAAAAATACATACTAATTTTGCACCTTGTAGTGACCCCGGATTTCGCTACCATAGTGGAAAAACCACACCAAGAATGACATTTTTACGAATATTCGTGAATATTTCGGTTTAAATGCATTTTAGAGAAAATCTCAAATTATTGAAAATAAAGTAAAATAAATTCTGAAGAGAAAATATCTTATAGTTTTTTCTGGTTAATTGGGTAGTAACAGGGTTACAGCCGGGAAGAGCACCATCCTGACCACCTGATCATTATCAATACACCTACGAAAGTTAGGTAGTCAGTGATTATGAAAAAAGAGCAAGGGGCGAGACACGGAGGGACTAACAACTTCCTACTACTAAAAAATGAGGGCAAGCTGAAATAAATTTTATTATCATTATTAGAACCTAAGAAAATAATGGCCGCTTCCTTCTGTCTCATACCGCGAACTTTAAAATCTCCCCTCGTAGAGGTTGAAAATTTAGTTTTTTCTGAGATTCTAATTATGATAATAAAATTTATTGCAGCGTGCCCCCATTTATTTACGCAATAGCCTTCTTCGAATGCGTTGTTGACTGGTCTATAAAGTAACCCATTCCGGGTGGGTTTACACCAAAACCCTATTTTTGCAAAATTTGTAGGGTTACTAGTAGGTATTAGGACTACAATGCATCGTCGCGATATATCATACAATATTTTATTTATTATTATAGGTGGGACAATAGCCATTTTAATATTAATTTGTCAGTAATAGGTAATATTTAGTTACTAATAAGTTAACTATGCATTTGATATGAAATAAATATTATAATGTAGTAGGTACATACTTATTTGACTCCACAACAGTGGTGTGCTGTGCATATATTATAATTAATAAAGGTTATAAGTTTTTTTTGTCTTATTTTAAAACCCGGGAAAATATAATAAATGTAATTTATTAGTATAATACATTTTAGTATTAATAAAAAAAATCGCAATAAAATAAAAATCCAACTAACTACCTATATAAAAGTTAAGGAATCTCATAAAAATATAAAAAAAACAAGATAAAAAAAGCTAAAATATGGCATTTATAATTATTCATAAAATGCTAAAATTTTATTGTTATAAGTAATTAGTACAGATTGTTAAAGCTATTATTTTAACAAAATTTAGAAAAAAATTTGTGGAAGGTTTCTGTGGGCCCCTATGAATTCGCTACAGCACCCCACTGCTAAGACAACATATTAAAAATTATCTTCAGGGGCGGACTGGCCACATAGATAAGAACGCTGCAATCCGTATGGATTTACTCTATACGATGGTTTGATTTAATAAATTCTCACATTTAGTGAAATTCTAAATGAAACTCTTAATATATTGGTTCGAAGCTTGTGGAAAGTCAATGTGGTAGCATTATTGTTTTCTCAACAAAATTTCGTCTATAAAACAGGCAAGACATGTTTCAACTCTATGGAATGCACAGTTTAGGCTGTAAATCATGAATAATCAAAAATTGTATTTTTCGCACTAGGGTGCAAAGTGAGTTATGTGGACTTAACAATGCCCAAGTAAAACATTTACTATTTTTAATTGAAAAACAAGAATTCGGTCAATTGAGACTTTTTTAAAATATTGCAGTTTTGAATTTTTGAAATATTTAAAGTTATTCTTTACAATATAATGTCTATAACATTAAATTATGATCAATTGAATTTAAAAGTTGTCTGAACCGAAAAATGGAAAAACAAAATTCAATGTTTTGTTATACCAAATTGTTAGTGCCAGTCCGCTCCTGTGAATAATTAAATTTCTATTTCTAAAACGGAATTATTTTTGTTCTCTAATAATATGATAGAAATTAAACGCTTCCGAAATTTCTACGATCTAACACATAGTGGACTGTCCGTTGCCTTCGTGAAATAACAACAAATATTTTTCATACTGTAAAAAATGTTTTAATGCAGATAGGAAAAGAAAAAATTAAGATGGAGATGATAGTTAAGATAGTAGATATACAATGGGATCGAGCTGCAAAAAATATATATTAATACATTAAAAATTAATTATGTGTAGTACTATTTCGTTCTCATACTTACTTGCCACACTTTCCATTACTGCATAAAACAAATACATAATAATTTAACTTATTTTCCTTATCTAATCCACTCAAATTTTGTATGTAAACAGAAACTAGCAAAGAAAACAACCTATAGTCATACCTGGTGGATAATACAGCATTGTTTTACGCTTCATATACCCAGTTCCCGGAATACGAAGTTCACAATGGATTAGAGATCCAGAATTTAGTTCATTTGCTAACACTGAAGTTATAACTGTTACAGAATATCTTCCATTGTTTAATCTACTAGTACTCCATTCTACTGCTTCTAAAGGATTCCTTCAATATATGTAACAATTATTATTAAAATTTTATAAAGTAAATTACCGCACTTAGCGTAGATGTCATCTTTTTTATCTGTGTACATCACTATTTTCGGTTCTGGATATACTTCCGAGGCAAAACATGTAAAGTTCATGATAATTCCATCGTATGCAGATTTTCCGAGAATCATAATACTTTCGGGCACTGTAAATTCAATTAAATTTAAAAATGTGTATTAAACATAAAAAAAATAAACTAACCAAAAACAATCATATTTTTCATACTAAAATCTTCATCAGCAAATGTAGATACGAAGCATTTATATTCTCCTGCTACATCGGTAGTGGGATTAATAATTTGCATAGCTCTGTGTACCGTTTTAGGATCGCCAGTCGCTTGATACGTGAGGTTCAATTTATGTTTCATAATTCCTAAAGCTTGAGGTTTTTGAGGTGGAATCCATTGATACACCACTGCTTCGTTTAAGTACCACTTTAATACCAACTCTGTGTCATCAGGACGCAGAGAATAATTGCAATCCAAAATAGCAGGTTCATCAGAATTATTCTGCCATGCATGTGGTACTCGAATGTAGTTTATTTGAATGGCACGCGCAGTCTTCTTAACTAAAACAGTCAGATTTACTTAAGTTATTGTTTTACAAAGGTTTTGCGAAGGACCTAGGTAAATAAGATTTTTAAGCTTTTGATCTCTAAACAAATTTGGCCCAGATGTACCTAATGTACCTGATGTCTCAGTTCTCCCGTTCCCATGATGGGATATCTCCGGCAATTGGAAAATTATTTAATTAGAAATTAAGGATGTAAAAAGGGTGATATGTCAATAAACAAAATTGCAGAATCTGGGGAGCCGAAAATCTGCAAGCCATCTTGGAATAACCCATGCATCCACACATGGTTAGTGTTTGGTGCGTTTACTGGGCTGGTGGACCATACTTTTGAAGCTATGCTTCTTATCGCACGGGTATCGCACGGGTTTGCACGGGCAGTTAACTGAAAAAAATCGTTCGTCACACAAATTCGTCACACAAATTGTTAACGCAAATTCGTCACACAAATTTCGACCATCGCTTTCAAATTTCGAACTTCCCTTCAAACACCATAACTCCGGAACCGAGAGGGCTAGGACCCTGGGAATGGTGGCTATGGATGGGGGGCGGAGGTGGCAACCGCCCCACGCCGCCCCCACCGCCTCAAACGCCGCCTCCAACCGGTTTTTAGGGAAAATAGTTTTTTGACAAAACTAAAAAAATTAAAAAATTTCCCCCCCCTTTTCGTGGGTCGGCAAAAAACGTCGAAAAAATTTTCAAAAATTTTTAAAAATTTTTCACAAAAAGGCCGAAGGCCGAACAACTATGGCCTTCACGGATCTATTATGGTCCTTCCCCTGTGAGACCGAAGGCCGAACAACCACTGGCAATCACGGACTAGCAGTCAAGACAGCTGAAGGCATATAAATATAATCTATTATGGTCCGCCCTGTGAGGCCGAAGGCCGAACAACTATGGCCTTCACGGATCTATTATGGTCCTCCCCCTGTGAGGCCGAAGGCCGAACAACTATGGCCTTTACGGATCTATTATGGTCCGCCCTGTGAGGCCGAAGGCTGAACAACTATGGCCTTCACGGATCTATTATGGTTTGCTCTGTGCGTAAGAAGCATAGCTTCTGTGGACGGTCCGACGACCGCTCTCATTTTTTTTTATGTTATTAGGTTTAGTAACCATTTATGTTAGTTTTTGTAAGTCTATGGAAATTACAAGAAAGTCGCGCATGCGAATATAATAAATAAGATGGTGTCCGACATGACAACCAAAAGTACGTTGTAGTAAAAGTTAAGTTTGATACACATGTAAACTGTTATTAAAATAAAAACGTATTACACAAACAATATGAAAAGATTATAATTAATGAAAAGGTTAATTATGAATCGCAACAGCCTTCTTCCACTCTTTTCAAAGATGTTCCAGTAGCTTCTTTTGAAATGATTACAACCACACCTGCTGAAAGATGATGCGATCTCAGAACACCAGTTCGGTTTGAGAAAGTAACATGCGGCCATAGAGCATAATGTTCCAAGTGAGATTTCAGGACTAGTTATCTGAAATTTATTCAATCTTTCGTACCTCAGGATAACGTACTGGCACCGATATTATATCTTTTGTTTATGTCGGAGTTACCGACTATTGCTAATACAAATGATGAAATCTATGCAGATGACACAGCAATTATTACATCACACCTTGACCCGTCTGTAGCTGCAAATCACTTACGAGCCCACCTTCTACAAATCCAAGACTGGCTGAATAGATTTTTTTCGGCACATTCGAGCTAATGATACCAAATCTGTACAAGTTACATACACCATGAAGAGAGACACCAGTCTACCAGTAACTCTAAATGACAATTGCTGCCCCAAGCTGATGTAGCTAAGTACATTGGTGTGCACCTGGACAGAAGGCTCACTTAGAAGCATCACATCTGGGTCAAAGAGAAAACAATTGAGTCTAACACTCAGAAATATGTACTGGATGATCGGTCCTCAATTACAGCTAACCTTAACCTTATAAAGTGAGACGTTATTATACAAGGCTATACTATAAGGCCCTGACAAAATCCACATCATATTACAAGTACTATACATATATGCCTACAACAGCAACCTCAGACGAAGAAATAGAAAGAGTGTACGCAAAGGGGAGACTCCAATAGCGGCCATCCCATGATAATCATGAGCGACTTCAAAGCCAAAATTGGAAATACGATTAACGACAACCATCTGCGAAACGTGGTGGGAAAATACGGTCTAGGTACACGAAATGAAGGAGGAAATAGGCTCATCCAATTCGCTTTGGATAACAACCTGGTTATCACGAACAGCTGCTTTAAACACCATCCTAGGTGCCTCCACACATGGACATATTCCAACAAAGAACACAAAAACCAAATTGGCTATGTACTGATAAAAAAGTGATGGAGGACTTCCATATATAATATCAAGACGAAGCGTTCAGCGGAATGAAGATCTGGTCATAGGATGCTGCATGTCAGTTTCAGGCTTAAGCTACATAATGTAAGCGCACTTAACGCAAGCCAAAGAATGGACATCCCAGATATTAAAGCAATTGAAGAAACGCTCATGGTGTCCGAAATACCAACGAGAGAGGAAGACCCGGAAAAGATGTGGATGTCCATTAAAATGTAGATGGTAGAAATAAGGCGACGACTGGCCATGGCTAAAACGGCGACTACCCAACTCGTTAACATATGAAAGGACACGATATTTACTAAAATAACAAAGATGATGCTTCTGACTGCACCAATATTCCCAGTAGCCACATATGCAGCCGAGACATAAACAATGAAGAAGGATGATAGAAGAAAAGTGGAGGACTTCAAAATGTGGACATACAGAAGAATGCTGATAATCCCGTGGATGATGCACTCCACAAATGTGTCTATTTTGAACGTGTTGAAGATCGAAACACCGTTGTCAACTAAGATCAGTCAGTCCTACTTGTAATATTTCGGCCATATTGCACGAAGATCAGAAGCAATGGAGAAGCTGATGATTCAGGGTAAATCGAACGAAAGAGGCCAAAAGAAAGGTCCCCTACAATATGGGTGCAGAGCGTGACAGCGTGGAGCAGCTCTTTGAAGACACTGTCATCATGATGCCACTATGTCCTTTCGCAGGACGGTGGAAACACTGAAAGAGATACTAAAGCCCATATGGTCATATGGAATCAAATTATGGAGCACAGCAAGCAATTCCAACATTGAAATACTACAGAGATTCCAGCCAAAAATCTTGAGGATTATTACTAATGCTTCTTGGTACATACCAAACGACAGGATCCACAAAGATCTAGAAGTTAATATTACAGTTGACTCGCGGTAATCCGACATTAGACAGTCCGACACGCTCGGTAGTCCGACGCAGCGTCGGATCTTACTCTTTACGTAAAAAGAAACAGAAAACGATTACAGATTTTTTTTAAGCCGAAAATATGTACTGTCGGTACATAGGTAATTGCTGCAATTTGTATTGTTTGATGTTATAAATATGTAATAAATTTGTATTATTCATTTTGTTTTATTCAACTTAAATTTTCTTGCCTTAGAAGTCAAAATTCAGTTTTAAAAAATTAACCTTTGGTAATCCGACATTTTTGATAATCCGACACCCCCTCGGTCCCGTAACTGTCGGATTATCGCGAGTCAACTGTGAAATAGTCAAATAGTCAAGAGTCAATAGTGAAATTCAGTGCAAAATATCAATCAAGACTAAGTGTACACCCTAATAGTTTAACAGTTCATCACTTTAATGATGGCGACCACACACGAAGACTGAAACGATTTAAGCCACTGGATTTAACCCAAAGATTTCACTATCCTTTACTCAACAGAATATAATAGGGATGGGGAGAAGCACTATTTTAGAGTTTTTATCATGTTTTATTGTTGTTAAATCATTTACTTAATGCTATGATGTAATAGATTGTAAATAATAAATGGAGTTTTAAAAAATGAGGCACAATCCATAAATACGTACAGTAATGTCTGCTTATAACGAACTTCAAGGGACCAACCAAATATACCGTTATATCCTAGGTTCGTTATAAGTGATAAATTAATAAAAACTCAGTTTTAGTAAATTTAGTTTTTAATCAAAATAATAGTACTTATAAAAATAAAAAACACAAGAAAAAATACAGAGTTTTAAACAGTTTTGAAAAATTCTTGTATTTTAGTTTGTTTGGTTTGGAAAAAATTTATTTCATTGGTGCCATTCAGCAGAAAAAGCAGTTGTGTAACTGTTGTACAACAGTTGAGTAAAGGTAGCGGAATTCTGCTGAACGGTCCCTCGATATAATTTTGGCATTTGAAGTGACAGTTGTCAATGTTTACTGAATTTATTTTTAAAACTTATTTAGCGGCTACCCACAAAAATATATATTCATAAATATTCGAATAATCACTTCCCGTCATTTTTCCACAACAGTTACTAAAAACGAGCGAAGAATTTTAGCTACAAAAAATGGCCGACCGTTCCTCAACATGTTGGGAGAATCGAGCAGGTAGCGAACATGCCAGCAGAAAAATCCCCAACAGTTGCACAACTGTTACCTCTGCTGAATGCCACTAATTATATGTAATTCCACCTCCGCTAATTTACTAAAAATACTAAAAGGAGTATTTCGTGATTGAACAAAATAACGAACGCATTCAATATTTCGGACAGCATCTGAGAGAGTTAGAACTGCAAGTACTTCATCACTCTCCATTTCTTCATCTTCTTCTTCATAACTATCGTTGATAACTTCACTACTTGTAGACACTATAATTTCTTCATCGTTCAAAAATTCTGTACATAAAAGATCGTCATCAACATGGATATATTCAAGTAAATCAACATGGAGTTCTGCTCTTGATTATCTTTTTCTTGGATTTTTTGCATCCACTTTGTTAGTGGTAGATTGTCGTCAGAATCAAATTCGATTTCACACTTGACGAATCCGCCATGTCGAAAACAATTGGAAATTGTTGCTGTTTAATTTAAAAATTAAACAGGTTTTTTTTTGGTTGGTTGGTTTTCTTTTCAACCATCCTGTATATAAAGTAAATAAAGCAAAAATGCCTTCATCGCACTTTTCAGTAGGTCAAAGTAAAATGCAATTCATTTAAACTATAAATAAGCAAAATGCACTTCTGTACTGTAAGCTTATCATAGTTAAAAAACATTTACTCACCGGGTCAATTAACTTTAATTAAGCATAAATGCATATTAAATATTATAAGCAGGTAACAAAATCATTACTCATCAGGTCAATAACTTTAATTTAAAATATAGCATTGAAATGTGATAATTTAGCAATTAAGTTTTGTATAAATAGTGTATTTAAAACTTAATAAAACAGTATCATTTAAACCTACAATTTGAGTGTTACTCAACCCACATAAGTTAGGAAGGGTACTTCTTGCCACCTTCTCCTAATTTAATCAGTTGCTTTTGTCACATTTTTCCATGCCAAATGAACAAAATTTATTGGGTTCGAAAAAAATATTTTATAGTTTTCATCTCCTTTATCAATAGAAGTTATTATTTTTGATAGAAGAAGTCGTCGATTGGGAATTTATATTAACCATGCGCCACTACGCGTCCATAATATTAACTACTCCGTTTAGTATACCCAAAATTTTATACGTGTATTTGTTAATTAATTGTGTGTTAGAATTTGAATTTTACCACTATTACAACGCAGTCGACTAGCTATATTAGTACAATTCGCTTTAATAACTTATGTGCAATATCGTGCTATACTAATTAGAACAGCCATTATGACGCGACGTTAGCGCCCTCATCGGTGATGTAAATTCCCAATAGTTACTTTTAAAGCTATGTATAATGCCCTGATCCATAGGCTGTAATTTCATAATTTGGAGCTTGTGTTGGGAGGCATGAATACTAATTTTATGTAATCTAAATCTTTAACTTTAGGATGAGCAGGACAGTTGTCCACTATAACAATATTTTTCGTTTCTTTCGACGCAATTCCCCATTCCAATTGCGTAATTCGTTGGTAAAAATTTCAGAGGTCATCCAAGCTCTTCTATTTGATTTGTAATATACTGGCAATTGTTTTATATTCTTGAAACACCTTGGATTTGCAGACTTCCCGATCACTAGTAATTTTCGTTTTTCTGTGCCTAGTAGATTTGCTGTCCATAATACAGTAATTCTTTCTTTTGACAGCTTTCCGCCTGTACAGACCTCCCCTTTAAATTTTAATGTTCTATCAGGTGTAAGTTTATAAAAAAAAGCCCTGTTTCGTCTGCGTTGAATATGTCCTCATCTTTGAAATTTTCTCTAATAAATGGCCAACTATTGTGTAACCAATTGTTTACAGTGTTCATATCATCTGAGGCTGATTCTCTAAATTAATAGGTGATTTACCTATTTTACTAACGTGTTCATATTGATTCGGGAAATACCCTTTTATCAGTTATAAGTTCGCTATAACCGTAATTTTTTTAATTTATCATATAAAAATAGGTTCGTTATATCGAAAAGTTCGCTACAACCGGGTTCGTTAAATACGAAAAAAAAGAGGAAGCTCTTATGGAGCTTTAATTGGTACTTTTCAGACAGGTTCGTTATAACCAAGAATTCGCTATAACCGGCTTCGTTATAAGTGGACATTACTGTACTTAAAAAATACAACTACAAAGAATATCTGCCGAAAAATTCTACAAAACTGCAACAATACCAACATACGGGTGTGAAGCATGAGTCATTCGAAAAAGTTATGACCGCATGATTCAAGCTTCAGAGATGCAATTCCTGAGAGTTACAAAGGTCTGCACTAGAATTGATAGACTACGAAGCTAAGGAATAAACCATTGATAAAGTCTATTAGAACATACCGACAACGTCGGTGTGAGAATATGGACAGGATGGATAACCATAGACCAGCAAAACTGATAATGGGATACCATCCTAAAAGAAAAAGAGAAGTTGGACGACCGAGGAATCAATGAATGCCCGCACAAGCTATAGTCTAATCCAGGAAGTTTGATGATGATTAAAAAAATTAAAACAAGTCACCAATTTTAGGAGAAAGATGTGGCTAGGACCCTGTCAAAAGAGAAACTCAATATTGGATTATTTTTATAATTATTCATGATTCCAGCGTGGTATTAGGGTATGGCATTGATCAGAGGTCTGAAGTTCAGTAGTAAACTAAAGATGTTTGAAAAGTAGCCAACTCTCATGCTGTTAATGGTGATTAATAATGAATTATAATTATTAATAGTAAAATAGAACTAATTATATACCAATATCAAGATAAGTTTAGTTAGTTGTCTGACGATGCAAAGTTTGACAACAACTTTTGCAAATACATATTTATCGCGCATTTTACAAGGAAGTTGTGTACATACTGATGCTACTCTTCATTTTTTGTACTTCAATATTTAGAAGGTTATCCAATTGTTTTAAAAGAACTTTAAATAATATAATAAAGCTCATTACGTAGGTAGATATCTAAAGATCGAGAAACTCATGCAATATTAATTTTAATTTTCTTATAACCTTTGCTGAAGTAAATAACAATGTTATCGATTATTCTTACATGCAAATGAGTTTAATTTTGTATTCAATACGATTTAACATGACTTCAAAGTGTTCGTTCAACCTTACTTAAGCACAGGTAAATTAGGTATAAATAGAATTATGTGAACTAATTTTTTATCGATTTAAAATTTTGTATCGCTTATATAAAATTTACTACTTTAAAATAATGTTTTAATTACAGTCATAAATAAATCGTAAATTAGTAATAAATAATTATTTAATGTAGTTACTTACGCAAAATAAAAACCAAGATCAACTTTAATAACGCGCACATTTGATAATCTTAAGTTAATTTACAAATATTTATATCTTTTTATAACATGCAATAATAATAATATCCAAGTATAAAAAAAATTTATATTTTATTTTATTTTAAACTTTTCCGGTACTTATTAGATCAGTTTAAAACTGCCACCAACCGCTCGACTTTTTTAGACAGTTGTGAAGTTGTGTTTCGTAAACATAGATGGAGCAACGTTGTTATGAATTTGACGTTTGTTATAACCATTTAAATTTTAAATTATTCTGAAAGGTTATTTCTAACTGTTTTATTAACATTACTTACGTCAATTATGTATACGTATATAATTGTGTAGATAATAAACTTTTTTATTGGAGTAATATTATTGCCGTCATAGTTTTTTTTACATATAACCTATAAAATGTTTACGACCAAAGTGAGACAAACTGTGCAAAGAAGTGTGGGACGTTGGTTATCGAGTTCTTTAGCTCGTCCCGCTCCGGCCATGGATCCTGTACAAGCTGCATCTCTGAATGAGACTTGTTTTTTGGTGAACGATGATGATAAAATTATTGGAACTGCTACAAAGAGGGAGTGCCATACAGTCAGTCCGGAGGGTGAAATACCACTGCATAGAGCTTTTAGTGTATTTCTTTTTAACAAGAAAGGCGATCTTTTGCTTCAGAAGCGTGCTTCACAAAAGGTATCCATTAAAAATGATTCTTTAATTCTTAATGCGATTGCTAAAATTTTAGATAACTTATCCAAATTGTTATACAAATTCTTGCTGTAGTCACCCACTTGCCGATTTTGATTTTGAAAAGGAAGAGAAAGATGCTTTGGGTATCAAACGTGCAGCTCAACGTCGACTTAATTATGAATTGGGCATTCCAACTGATTCCATTCCGTTAGAAAAATTTAATTATGTCACTAGAATTAAGTACATAGATACTGGAAATGGTCAATGGGGTGAACATGAAATTGATTATGTTTTGTTTTTACAAGAAGATGTTGAATTAAATCCAAATTCCAACGAAATTTCTGCTATAAGTTTCGTACCTAAAGACCAATTAAATGCATTTTTACCTACCCTGGACGGTCCTCTCACACCGTGGTTTTCTCTAATATTGAAGAGCCGATTGAAATTATGGTGGGATAATTTACATAATTTAGACAAATACAAAGATCACTCTAAAATTTTAGATTTAGGACGGTGTCCTTCGTGTTAATTATTTTTAATTATTGTAAGTGCAAATTTTATACGGTATAAAACATAGGTAGTTATCAGATTGTAATAATATTGAGAATAATTTATTGAACAGGTTTTAATTCAATTATGTTGAATAATTGGTATTATGTTAAGGTTGCTTATCAGTTTGAGCATATAATTTAGAATTTATTTTTATTTAAATATAACAAATGTTGAAGTATAGGAATAATTTATTGTATTGTTTATTTTATTAAATCAGTAATTTTTATGGTTAAATCGAAATGGTATTTTAAAGCTTCCATAATATTTACTATTAAATTTCGTTATTTCTAATTTGTTTTGTTATATTTTACCTTTCCTCAATTATCTGTTTGTTTATAGTCCAGGCAAGGAAGGTTTTTAGTTTGCAAAAAATCTGGGCAAGCTGAATTTTGGCAGAGATGTACCTTGGAGTGTTCTAATAAACCCCCCCAAGAGTCCCATAACATACCACGCCGGCGTCCCCCACAATCGGGGGTTTTAGCTCCCCCAACGCGATTTTTTGCCGATAACTCGCTTATTTATGCTTGTATGAAAAATTATGATTAGAGCATAAAATTCTCTATAAAATAGTTTTTTTTCATATTTTTCCATGGCACACTAATACTTAAATTATTGACCGAAAACACGACCCACCCTTAAAATGGCACAATATTGATTCGTTGCAGGGAGAGAAATGTTTTCGGGCACGGGAAATGCTTTTAATAGTAAATTAATTGAAATTGTGGCCAAGGTTGGAAAATGAAGAGAAAAATAAATTTTTTCAAAATTCCTTCTTCCAAGTAACGAAACCGAAATTTTGGTTTGAGCTTACAGAAGGTCCGGGCAAGCTGAAATTTGGCAAAGATGTATATTGAAGTGTTCTAATAGACCCCCAAAATGTCTCATAAAAATCCCAAGCCGGCGTTCCCTCAAATGAGGATTTTAGCCCCCTAAGTGCGGTGTTTCAATTATAGCTCACGTATTTTTGCTTTTACGAAAAATTATCATTAAGCAAAGTTATCGGCAAAAAATCGCGTTGGGGGAGCTAAAACCCCCGATTGTGGGGGACGCCGGCATGGGAGTACGTACATCTCTGCCAAAATTCAGTTTGCTCGGATTTTTTGCAAGCTTGAGCCAATTTTTCGGCTTCGTTGCTATAATTACTTGTAATTATTTCATTGTATTTCTCCTTTATTTAAGATTTTCCATATTCAATTATTTTTCATTTTCTAACAAAAAGTGTTCTAATTTTCTGATGATGGTATAATAAAACCAAAACATCGATTTCGTATGCTATCGAATTTTCAATTTAATATTTAAATTGAATATTTGAAGTAAATTTCTGGGTCGAGTAACCTAATGTAAAATCGATTTTGAAGTTAGCAAATTTAACATGTAAAAGCCGAACGACGCGCGGGAATCTCATATGAGATTCCGCGCGTCGTCATTCTGTTGACGGTACGTGTGGAATGGTATACCGTAACACTTAGAAAATTTCGTCATTCGCGAGTGAAACGCCACAGTGACAAGTAGTGCAAAAGTGCAGTGAAACTCGAGATAAATTCCCACTTGCTAACAACAAGATGGGAGGCAAACACAAAAACAAGAAACCGGTACAACCGGCACAACCTGTAATACAAGAACAACCAACCCTGCCTCCTCCTTACATACCAGAGGAAAAAGTACAGGTCAAATACAAAAACAAGGTCAATACAATGCCTCGTGGACTATACGAGCAACTCAAAGTCATCATGCCGGAAATGCAAATAGTCGAAGAACAGCTCATGACCTCTGCTGAACGCCTAATTGAGATAGACACCGAACGGAAGGAAGTCCTTGCCCAACAAGCCGCCCTCAGCACAGTCTATAATACCGCTTTACAACTACCAGAAGGCTCACCGGAACAGACGCGTTACATCCGTGACGCACTTGGGCTTGATGAAGTCAAACCACCATCATGCTCAACCGAGCAAGACTTCATTACCCCAAGAAAGGTCGTGAAAAGGAAGCTGCCGAGCGAATCCAGCTCCAGCGAACCCTCACCTGAAGCGGCGCAGCTATTCAATAAATTCTGCGTGTTGGACAACGACATCGAAGTGGAATCAGCTGACGACGGAAATTGGTCAGACGGAAGTGAAAAGAAAGGAAAACAAACGAGGAAAAAAGTCAAGGTTAGTGAAACGTTGGCTTCAGATTATACCCCGCTTGCACTTTCAACTTCCACGGATCAAGTTGTGCACATAGGCTCCTCCCCAATATCAGACTTTGCCTCCGCCTCACTGATCGCGGACATAGCCTCCGCCCCCTCGGTCAACGCAGACCGCGATCTTACAAACGACGCTCCCTCCGAGCGTACAAACCGCGTTCCTCCAATAACGATCAAAACAAATAATTGGAAATCAGTCTTTCATTTAATCAAAAATGAAAACATCGAATTCAACAAAATTAAAACAACAAGAACGGGCATCACTGTGTACCCTAAATCAGACAATAATTATCGCGATCTAAACAATTTGCTTGAGACGAATAACATCCAATCACACTTTTTTCTACCCCGTGCGGAAAAACCAGTGAAAGTAGTCATTCGTGGACTACCCGGTTCTCTCAAGATCAAAGACATTAAAGACGATCTGGTCGAGCAAGGCTTCTCTTGCACAAGCATTCACCAGATGCTGTACGGAAAAGACAGACGGCCGATGCCACTCTTTCTTGCCACGCTAGAAAGAAACGCAAACGCGAAAAACATTTTTAACACGACATCAATCCTTGGTATCTCTACCAAGATTGAAAAACCCAATAAAAGACCTGATGCAAATCAGTGTTATCGGTGCCAAGACTTTGGGCATACGCAACGGAATTGCCGAACGAACCCAAAGTGCGTCAAGTGCGCCGGTGACCACTTTACAGCCCTGTGCGTCAAACCTAGCACAGAACCCGCAAAGTGCGCGAACTGCGACGGCCGACATCCGGCAAACTTCCGAGGGTGCCCACGCTACCCAAGGACAACCATACCTAAAAAATCAAACGCCAGACGCGGTCACCAAAACACCGAACACCAACCAAGTCAAGGTTTCGCGAGAAACCCACCCACAATGCCAATGATGGACAACCTGAGACAAACACCTGAAGAAACAGCAGTTCTAGTCAACCAGTTACTAGAAGCGGTGATTACAATTCTCCGCGGCGCTATGGTGGAGGAGTCCACCATAGCGTGCATTTCCGCTCTTTCACAGGCAATAACCGCACAGACCACGCGAGCAAGTAGCTAAAAAACTGTATTCGTCAGTATGAAAGCCGCGAACAAACAACACCAAACCAGTTCATTTTAAACTAACGCCAAAAAATCTCCAAAACCAATGCATACGCAAAAGAAAAAGAGCAACTGCTCCCCACTGCAAAGGCAGCTGAGCTAACAACTCAACACCAAAAAAAAAAAAAACAAGAAACTTTAACTTTCCACCAGGAAATAATATCAGATTTAATAATTCTTAGTCACAAACCTTGATTAAATTATCAGCCAACTTAGCCCAGCGCTAAAAACGAGAGGCCCACCGGCCTCCGCAATTTCAAAAAGCCAGTTTATCCACATTAGCTAGGAGAAGGACGGCTACGCCGTGATGCTCCATTTTGGTCATAATAGAAACTAGAAACTAGAAAAATTTCGTCAGATGCTGCTCGCATGTCCTACAGGTAACATGACTCAACTAATATTTCTTTCATTTATTTATTTTTTACTTTCAAATTTACTATACTTAACAGGGAGACTGATATTTTTCAACTGATTGTGGTCGGATTGATGCCTAGAGAAAAATATGGTACATAGCTATGGTGACCATATGTACTTATTTTAGTAGGACAGTACTCTTTTTTAGAACGATGTCCTATGTACTTAAAAACTTCTCCAAGTACATACAAAAACAAATGTACTTATTTTTTCATTTGAAATATTTAAATTTAAAATTCAATCACAATGAAGTCTGGGGGGAGCCAGACTTCGTTGTGGGGGAAACAGACATGCATTCAGGCTGTTTCTCCTTGAGTGCGACCCCTAAAATAAAAAAAAAAAGGTCATCAATCGTAAATTTAGGTACGCCGTTGACCTTTTTTTAAGTTTTTTAGGTATTTACCTTGTTTCGCCGAAATGTACTTTTTTTTCATAAAAATAATATGGTCACCATATACATAGCATAATATCTGGCACCTAAGTTAACAATAAGTAAAAAATTATCGCCACTTCAAATCTGCTCACAAAGAATGGTAACCCCGTATATTATTTATGAAACAAATTATTTAATAACAGTTGCCATGACCATGCCGAAAAAACACAACAAAGATAATTATTACTAACTAAAGTTTAATTCGGTAATTTGAAATCAACGGATTCTGATATTATTTATGATACCACTTAAGCCCGCATTTAATTAAGACTTCTAAAGCCGAGCTTCTGAAGCCCGGCTGCTAAAGCTAAATTTGTAATGCATTGGCTTATATTAATATGGGACTGCACTCACTAGGGCTGCTTCAGGAAGCTGATAACAGGTATCGAGTTTCACAAGGCTGGCTGGTAAAATAATAAAGAAATATAAATTCATCTTCTATGCAAGTCCACGTGGAGCCGTGTACTTCTAATTGGATAATATTTATAATAAGCACTTATTATTGGATAATATTTCTATTACGTAGATCTTTTATGCTAGTCCACGTGGACCCGTGTACTTCCCCTCATAAAAGATGAATTTCTATACCAGCTCGGCTTCTGAAGCTCGAGTTGTAAATTTTTACAACTCAAGCTTCAGAATAAGCCGTTGGTAATTAGATACTTCTACTTATTAGATAATAATATGTGTTGAATAGTTATTACTAATAATAATGTATTTATCTAATTGATAAACAATATGAAAAAAATGGAATATTGGTGTCGAAATTCTTTCGATGCTGTTCGATCTGTACCAATTTATAAATTTTTTGTATATCTCGGGATTTTACACAGCTTTATTCTTCAATCGGAAAATAAAATTTATTTTTCTAATAACTTCTACTAATAATTTTGTTTCCTTTCGGGATATACAAAATAATTTTAAAATTGATACAGAACGGCATCGAAAGAATTTCGACACCAATATTCCATTTTTATCATATTGCTTATCAATTAGACAAATAAATTATTATTAAAGTAATAACTATATAACATATTGTAGTGATTCAAAATACCAATAATTTTGAAAGTAAATAAGCATTCTAAAAAAATTACAAATTGCATGAGGTTTTCTAATAACAAACACAGATTCCAACAGGTAATTTGAAAGCTCTGATAAAGTCAGTTTATTAACAAAATAAGTGAGAGGAAGGATTGGTTCAACAATGATATGAAAAAAATTATGAACTACAGATGTTTTTTTTTTATATTCACAGAAAATTTTGTTTAACGTAAAATTAAGTTAGATTTGTAAAAAGTAGGTTAGATTATAAGAAGTGATGTAAATAAACAGGAGATTTACGTAATTTGTTGTGAACAGTAAAGACAGATGCAGCGCCTCGTCATCCGAGACAAACGTTCACGCGTAGCTGGACCAAACGATGTGTTGTTGTGACAACGCTGAAAACAGAAATGAATATTAATTAAATGACATTCGATTATAAAAAGGCAATATCAAAAAGGCATGATACTTACATTGAAAATTAAATTATCAAAGAGTGACGAAATTATAAATTCGTCAGAACCAAGGTAACGATTTTGAAAAAAAATAAATAAACGGAGAATACGTTAGCGCGTTGGAAGGAGGAAGTGTTGTAGTCCTCTCGTCCAAAAACGGTAGTAAATTGGATAAAAATCCAACGCAAAGTGTTTAACCTAAAACGAAAGAAGATTGTAGCAGGTTACAAAAAGTTATATACGGTTTATGCAGAATTGATCTGATAAAAGTAAAAGTGGATACTTACCTTAAAAAGTGATAAAGCGGTTGAAGAAAATACTTCAACAAAAGAATTTCTGAAGAAAGAAATTAATTTCACACGTGTCGTTGGCCAAGAAGGATCACGAAACTAAAAATCATTGCAGCCTTGAAAGTACAAAAGAAATTGAAAGAAAGTGTATCGCCATCTGTTTTCGGTAAGAAAAATTTAAATAACTTTTTCGCGGTAATATTGGACGTTTAAAAATTACATTACGAACTACGACGTGTTAAACGGGAACGCATAAAAGTTCGGTTTTTGCGCAGATTTAATATAGTTAATTTGTTTATGTTAAAAATTATCATTTTTAGTTTAAGTTTTTGGGGTTTCTTATTTAATATTATATGTTTATGTTATTGTTGAGAAATAAATGGTTTATATTTTTCATATCCTGTTGAGTATCATTGAGGAACGAATCTTCCTCCACTTAATTTATATTTCAGAAAAAGTAAAGAGTTACCCTCGAGGAATCTACTACTGAGATAAGAGTGTTTCATGCCAAATATAGTGATTACAAAAAAGAGAGCTAAACAAAGAAAAATTACTGATAAAAAAGAACAAAAGGAAAAATTTATATTTTTATTATTATTTTTACATGTGTCCCTTCTATAAGAGAAGCGATACATAGTAATATATTATTATTATTATTATTATCTAATAAGTACCCGGGTCCACGTGCACTCGCATAAAAGATCTACTTATAAAAAATATTATCCAATAATAAGTACTTATTATAAATATTATCCAATAATAAGTGCTTATTATAAATATTATCCAATTAGAAGTACACGGCTCCACGTGGACTTGCATAGAAGATGAATTTATATTGCTTTATCATTTTACCAGCCCAGCTTGTGAAACTCGATACCTGTTATCAGCTTCCTGAAGCAGCCGTAGTGAGTGCAGTCCCATATAAGCCAATGCATTACAAATTTAGCTTTAGCAGCCGGGCTTTAGAAGCTCGGCTTTAGAAGCCTCAATGAAATGCAGGCTTTAAAGTCTTTATAAAATTATAGTTACTTCAAGAGAAAATAGTAATTAAAGAACTGGTCGTGCACTTCAAGTATAAAAATCAGCATTATTCTTCAACCGGTACTTCCTGAGATATTACCAATCGAGCCCAAAAAAAATGTGTTCGTAACGTTAAGTTTTACTGTACTAATAAAAAATTAAATCGGATGTGATAATCGTACGTATATTCGGTTATGAACGTCTTGCGACATTTTCCCGATACCTCCCTGTCGCTGCTCGTTGCGTGTTGAAAATGTGTGACGAGCACAGAGGACCTACAGCTTAACGTGGATTCCGAACCTCGGGAATAGACAATTTTTACACCGCCTACTCCATCAGGGAAGTTTTTTAGCCATAAATAATGTTATCTGGGGCCAGCAGATAGACATTTGGAGAGCGAAAATTTCTTCTATAGATAACACCTCACAGGATTTGAACCCGTGAATATTGGCTTGAAAGCGAACACGCTAGCATTTCAGCCATTCGCTCACATCA
The DNA here is from genome assembly GCA_932274525.1 of Podabrus alpinus. Lineage (NCBI taxonomy): Eukaryota > Metazoa > Arthropoda > Insecta > Coleoptera > Cantharidae > Podabrus > Podabrus alpinus. The sequence continues at coordinate 116,606,504 of OW026451.1, forward strand.
TTCGGATGTGATAATCATTTTTTCAAAATGTAGAAATTATATTATGGTGTTCTAATAATTCATAATTTTTTGAGATTTTTAATTTCATGTTTATGCTGTTTCCAAGTAAAATTGACGCATTGGCGAAAATCAGCATAGTACAATTTTTTCATCAAATTCTTCGATTTTTCAATTTATTAGGAAATTGTCGGGTACTTGGAGACGCGAAAAATTTGATTTCTATTTATTTATTTTAACTACCGAGTTTGGTTCATTCGAGACAGGCCCGGCTCAAGAATAATTATTAACACTAGAAATTGCATAATGTTAATAAGTTGCAGTAAAAAACCATCTAAGCATTTCACATGGCAATGGACATCATAGAATGGAATTTCTGCATATTATTTCGGCATAATACTGCCGTTCTTAGTTAAAACGTCCTAACTAACAAATTGGTCTTCGGGTGAACAATTACTTTATGTAGATGTTATAACGCTCTGTATGGTATTACTGCCTCAAACATGCTCAGATGCAGATCGTCCTATAACCGGTCGTTTATGTTATTTAAAAATGTAACAAAAGATAATTTTTAATATTACTACTTTAATACTACAGGAAAGATATTTCAGTATTCTGCTTTACATAAGATTCACTCACTTCTACTATTTTGTGCCCGTTGAAGTTTTGTACTTCAAGTTACCCTCGAAGTCACTTTATTATTTAAATTGTAATCTTACGGTTTTTGGCGCCCCTTGAAATAAAACGTCCTAGGCTGGAGCCCATTTTGCCCACCTCATTGATCCGAGCCTGATTTCGAGGTTTAATGCTAAAAGCACTGGCCTAAATTACTGAACGTAGTTGGAGATATTGTCAACAAAAATAAAAAATTTTCCGCAATACCGCTCGTTAGTTTTTGAATATCTCGTGAACTATTTATCCTAGAATAATGAAAAACTGATATAGTCCGGTCAAATTAGACCAAAAAATAGGAGTGAGGTTGCAATAATTCGCAGTCAGCTGAAAATTGGTAGGATTGTTCAAACACCATCATAAATGAAATCTAAAAAGTCCTCATCGATCCGACACCTGGAAAAAAATTTATTCGGGGTCAAAGGTCACTAAAACGGGTTTTTCGCGATTTTCAGAAAAACGGTAAGTTTTATCATAAAATTATCCCATTCAAAAATTGTAGATCAGATAATTATCTATAAAAAATGTCTAAATACTTTTTTTTCTAAGAGCCACCGTTTTTGAGATATAACGATTCGAAAAGTTGAAAGAGTTGTAATCGTCATAATATGGGGTCCGTTACTTTGGCCCCCCCCCCCCCGGTTAATATTTTTATACCAAAAGCAAGCACTGGGATCCTTAGAGCTAGCACCAGCTAGCACCCAAATATGAAAGCTAGCACCATTACAGTTTTTTCACAAATCGACTTTGAAACCGGGGGGGGGGGCAAAGTAACGCTAGCCCCCCCCCCGGTTAATATTTTTACCCAAAAACCTAGCACTGGGATCCTTAGAGCTAGCACCAGCTAGCACCCAAATATGAAAGCTAGCACCATTACAGTATTTTCACAAATCGACTTTGAAACCGGGGGGGGGGGGCTAGCGTTACTTTGGCCCCCCCCGGTGGTTAATATTTTTACCTATAAACCTAGCACTGGGATACTTAGAGCTAGCACCCAAATATGAAAGCTGGCACCATTATAGTTTTTCCACAAATTCATTTTATTTATTTGCACCGAAATGACGATTACAGCTCTTTCAACTTTTCGAATCGTTATATCTCAAAAACGGTGACTCTTAGGAAAAAAAGTATTTAGACATTTTGTATAGATAATTATCTGATCTACAATTTTTGAATGGGATAATTTTATGATAAAACTTACCGTTTTGCTGAAAATCGCGAAAAACCCGTTTTAGTGACCTTTGACCCCGAATAAATTTTTTTCCAGGTGTCGGATCGATGAGGACTTTTTAGATTTCATTTATGATGATGTTTTGAACAATCCTACCAATTTTCAGCTGGCTGCGAATTATTGCAACCTCGGATGTCTAAATTGACCGGACTAATATGAATTTTATCAAAAATTAAAATTGTTTTAGAAAGTGATCTCTTGATTTTGTACTGAAATTTTCAATTCAGTTGATTTCAAATTGCCGAATTAAAGTTTAGTTAGTAATAATTACATCATTGTTGTTTGCTCATGGCGAATGTTATTAATAATTTTTTTATACGTAATATACGGGGGTCACCATGTGCTTAGATTTTAGGTAGCGATAAAAGCCACTATTCTAACAATAAATATTTACTAATTTTTAACTGATGTGCCGGATGTTTTGTACTATATTTTTTCTGTAGCAACCAATCCGACTACAATAAGTTGAAAAATATCGGTCTCCTTGATGTAATGATGATTGTTTGAAAGTACAAAACAAATAAACTTATCAACACACAAATTTGCTGTTCTGATGTTATTATTCTAGTAGAAATATGGTCAAATCAGATCATAAATGGGTTCCAATCGGAATTATAAATTTAATTTTACCAAGAAAAGAATGTTATAGCTTAAGATTTTATAAGTAGGTACTATATCGATAAATAAGGTATAATATAAAAAGTTCTAAAAAGTTCCGTGTTTCGGAGGGCACGTTAAGCAGGCGGTCCCCCTGTGTTAATGATTTGCCATCATAACAGTAAAAAACAGGGTGCAGGCTGAATAAGTTGGAACGATTGATTGCTGGTGATCGAATTGCTCCTACTCTTGTGTGTTTAAATTCGTCTGAAGTTTAAACTTTGAACTTGGTTGTTGATTGAAATAATACACTGTATTTTTATGTAACTTTAATGTTGTTAGCATAATTTATTGAAACAAGTACAACTGAGATGTATGGCATTACGCTGCTAATTGCATACTGTTGCGTTGAAGTTGATACATAAAGAAGGAGTAGCGTACTAGCGCACAAAGAAGCGGGAGATTCAAGTTGGTTACAAAGCGGGAAATACAAATACATTGCAAATCTTAACACAGGCACATCGAAAGGCAAGCCTAGCAAGCTACCTGAGATGTAAAAATCAAACTGCTCACAGAACCAACAGTGCCTATGGCAGAGGCATATAGTTGGGAAGTACAGGACATAGTCCTAGCGTAAGAAGAAGAAGAAGATAAAAAGTTCTAGACATTTGTTTAAATAATTCGTCACGTGCCGTATGAATATAAGTGGATTCGGTAGAATCAAAGTCGAATTTTAATTCAATTTGGTAGAAACCAATTTTTTTTTCATTACAAAAAGTACGGGAAGAGACTATTCTGTAATCGCACATTTTTGTGTATTACTCCAAAATGTCCAATAAATCAAAATTTACCAATCAAAGAAAGTTCCTCTACCCCAAAAAATGAGATCAAATACTTGATAAAATAAAAAGAGAACATAACACGACGATTCACTAATCTAGTTATGATTAGTAGTTTCTATTTTATTTTTAATTTAAGACTTAATTAACAGGTTGACTGCCAAGGTGAAAACACAAAACTTGTCTTGTTTTATGTACTTGTTTATGTAATAACTAAATAAGAAAGTTTAACAGAACTTGTTGGAATTTTTAACATGGAACATGTTTTTACGGTCGTTACCTCGCAAAAATCGACACCAAAAACCGACACCAAAAACCGACACCAAAAACCGACACCAAAAATCGACACCAAAAACCGACACCAAAATTCGACACGAAAAATCGGCACCACATGTATAATTCAAATTTATAGTTTATAATTTAAATATAGAGTAGATTATCGAATAACATCTGCGCATTCACAATAATGAATTTTCAATAACAAAATTTTTATTACCAAAAATTTAAATCCGAAACCGAGCGCAAAAAGAAAATTTGCTTATATATACCGGGTGTTGAATGAGTTAGCCGTTCATAGGATATTTACATGTAAAAACTTATTTATGCAAATTCCTGCTTCCCTAATTATTTCAGAAAAAAAATGAAAGACACAAAAATCATGCAGAAAAATAAATTACAAATGATAAAAGAATTATTTTCATCTAGCTTTTACTTAAAGTGGCAAAAAATGCTTTTGAAATTGTTCAAATTTTCATTTATCAGACTAGCCATGAAATAAATTCAATTTAATTTATTTATTACATAAATTATTAATAATAAACAATTACAAACATTAAGAAATAATTAAATTTACAGCAAATGTTCAAACAGGTTTCCATATTCAGCTAAACAAAAACCAAGTCTATCATAAAAGTTACATCGTACATTCACAAGTTGTCTTTCGGTAATATTGCCACACTCCTCCACAATTTTATTTTTTAATGAATCAATACTTTGGTATCGTTCACCATAAATTTTAGATTTTAAATGACCCCACAAAAAAAAGTCATTTGGAGCCAAGTCTGGTGACCGAGCTGGCCAGTTTATTGGTCCATTGCGCCCTATCCAAGAATTGGGATAACATTCATTTAAATAATTAGTTACATCTCTAGTATAGGACATTCGTCTTGTTGATAGTAGATTACGTTATTTTCTCCTGCCACAATATCAATTGCCGGTCCAATTTCGTTTTGTAACATTTCTAGATATTTTAGTCCATTCAAATTTCCATCATTAAAAAATGGTCCGATGATGTTTGCTCCTAATATCCCTGGCCAAACATTTACAGTTTGGCGATACTGTGAACGATTGTTGATCATTAAATGAGAATTTTCGGTGGACCAAAACCGATAATTTTGAACATTTGGTTCCCCGTTAATACTAAACGTTGTCTCATCGGTAAAACAAATATTTTTAATAAAATTTCTATCCAAATTGGCCTTTTCGATAATGCTTTCACAGAAAATCATTCTTTTGTACATATCCTCTTCAAAAATTTCTTGATGGTTTTGGAACTTATAAGATATAAATTTATGTTTTTTTATAATTTTGAACGCCGTAGTGTGATGAATATTTAACTCCGCACCAATTGTTCTTGTACTGATACAAGGATTATTCACTACGGCAGCAATTACATTTGTTTCGATATCGGTACCTGGAGCTTCACCAATATTGATTTCTTCTAAATTTATTCTTTTATTTCTGCAGGTCTTGCATGACGGCTTAAATACAGATCCATATTGATTTTGATTATCAATTACATTTTTAATTGTCGAATAAGTAGGGATTGGTCTTTCTGGGTATAAACCAGCAAAGAGATCTCGTACCATACGTATACTGTTTCCAGAGTAATATAGTTTTAAAAATTGATTTTTTTCACTAATTGTGTACTTTGCTTCCATTTTATGAAATTAAACTTTAATAAAGTGCAAAACTGTAAACAAAGTGCAATTGTTTTTTAATACTTATCAAAAATAATTACCTTGGAAACTTTCATGGCTAGTCTGATAAATGAAAATTTGAACAATTTCAAAAGCATTTTTTGCCACTTTAAGTAAAAGCTAGATGAAAATAATTCTTTTATCATTTGTAGTTTATTTTTCTGCATGATTTTTGTGTCTTTCATTTTTTTTCTAAAATAATTAGGGAAGCAGGAATTTGCATAAATAAGTTTTTACATGTAAATATCCTATGAACGGCTAACTCATTCAACACCCTGTATAGTAAATTTTTATTACCAACACAAAAATTATAAAGGATTATCCTATTATGACCAACAGTAAGAAGAAGAAACGAGAAGGGCACCCCTAAATCTCGAGGAAAACTATGATAAACGGTTTAGTACCGAAAAACATGTTCCATGTTAAAGATATTAGTCGGAGACTAAAATAGAAGGAATTCGGGGGGTAAGGGGGCGGAGCCCCTTTGCGAGGCGCGGAGCGCCGAGTTTTTATGCAATCCTAGCGTGTTTATCAAGGATTTTTTACTACTTCTGCAGTTCGTAATGACCTTCTTCAGTCCCTCGTGTTGTTTATTAGTAAATTTATTCCCATGGGATCATTTGATCCCAAGGGATCATAGTATAACCTCATAATTATTGACTCAACAAAAGTCTACATGCTATATTTTATCTTACGTTAGAATTATTTATCGCTTCCTTCAAAGTAATGCGTTATCACATTGTAATGAGATATTCTTTCGACGTGTAGGCGTTGTATGCCGCCAAAGCTTTATATAATTATGCGCTCTTTCTTTTAATCATACAACCACCGTTATCATTTGTAATGGGATACATTAATAGACAATTTTATAAATTGCATAATTACAATAAAGTATTGTTACATACACTGTTATCTTTTGCAATGCGTTTTTTAACAGCCACTTCAATTTATATACTTTAATTTATTCCTGTTTATTTCAATTTTTCTCTTCGGCTATTTTTTTGTCGGTTGTTATTAGGATTGCATAAAATAGTATACACAACTCGTGACAAGAAACATACTATTTACCATATTAAGGGCACAATCAAAATTCAATTCTTAAAAAATTAATTTAAACTAACATGAATTATAAAAAATTAATTTTCTATAAATAACGCTGGATACACAAGGTGGTGTCACCGGTGACACGGGATTTATAATTTTAAGTCTGGACTTCTCCCGGCGTGGCTTTCAAACTTTTCCGTCCCTATACCTTCAGTACTTGTGTTAACCTTGTGTAATGGTCGGATTATGCACAATTTAGTATTATAAAATACTATTAGGTGTAGTTTTAATTACAATACAAATTCATTAAAATGTCAAGTTTTTCCAAAGAATTATTGCTTCTTTATTGTGTGAACAACACATGAGACGCCGAATGGTAAATGAACGTTTACCTTTTACCTACTGAACTTAGAGACTCGATTCGAAAAATACTTGGCTGTGAGGAAGAGAAAAAAATACAAAATAAACCTATAGGTCGTCCAGGAAGATGTTCTAGTTGTCCAAGAAGCAGAAGAGGTGCTATTTATTGTAATAAGTGCAATAAGAGCCTCTGTGCTGAACATCGCGTAAGAATGTATGATGGAATAGCATGAAATATAATAGTTGATTATTATATTTAAGGGTATTATTGATAATTTTTGTTTTTATATATTTCAAAGTATTCATTCAATTTAGTTTGACATGTTTTTTTGTTTTCTATTTTTCTTACGAGAGACCTATTGTTAGCTTATATATATAAAAAAATAAATAAAAAAAAATTTAAAAAAAAAGCTTTTATAAAAACATGCACTAAAAAGTTAAAAATAATTTTTCGTCACAAAAAGGATCAACAAAATAAAATCAACCCATACAAAACCTCCAAAACTCAATTTGACTAATTAGAGTAAAAGCGTGGGACACTAATTGACTAATTGTGCTTAAAATTTATTGCCCCCCCCCATCGAATTTAAACTTCAAAACCCTGAAAACATTTAATTGAATAAAAGCGTGCGGCTGTTAATTTTAATTTAAGTAATTGCTAAACAGCCGCACGCTTTTATTCAATTAAATGTTTTCAGGGCTTTGAAGTTTAAATTCGATGGGGGGGGGGCAATAAATTTTAAGCACAATTAGTCAATTAGTGTCCCACGCTTTTACTCTAATTAGTCAAATTGAGTTTTGGAGGTTTTGTATGGGTTGATTTTATTTTGTTGATCCTTTTTGTGACGAAAAATTATTTTTAACTTTTTAGTGCATGTTTTTATAAAAGCTTTTTTTTAAAAATTTTTTTTATTTATTTTTTATTTATTTCTTTTTAGTCTTCCAAAAATTTTTTTTAAGAAAAAAGAAGCAAAATATTAAAATTTATTAAAATTTCTAATTCGAAAAAAAAACTTATTAAAACATTAATATTTTGTTATAAATTTGAAGAAACATTTCTTAATCGCTCCAATTTTTTTAAAGCCTTTATATTACAAGGTTTTTGCCCCGTTAATTTTGTACAATCTATTTCTTCTAACAACAGCTTACAGAAAGCGCGCTTTTGTGAAACAGCTGATATTAGCGAAGCCATTTTTAAGTTGCGCGTCTAGGATATGCGCGAGGTCAATCTCGCAACCCAATACCCAACAATAGTAGGTATATACCCATCTTTTTTTTGTACTATTTTTTTATTATTATATTATTATTATTATATTATTATACACGATAATAAAACAAAATAAAAAAATAGATATTTGCCGCAAAACTAGTTTTATTATTATCTAAATATATAAAAGAGAAGATCTGCGTGCTTGCGTGTTCGCTATACGTTCCTAGACACAAAAAGTTATTCGCTTTTTTCGAAAATCAAATCACAAGTTTGACAAAAAATTTAATTTGTCAAATAATTAATCTGACGTACAGTCAGTGATTCAAAATACTGTCAACAGATGGCGGGAGGGCGGCTTTAATTCGAAAAATGAAAAACAACAAACAAATTAATCTGAATGCCGCGAATAAGACCGGAGCACTTTATATAGGTCGCAGAACTCGCCGGAATTGTGCAAGAAGACGCAGATCCACCTCTTCGTGGAAGATCCACCTCTTTGCGGAAGTTTTAACTTTACATGAAGATGTGACTTTACGTGAAGATTATGTATTGTTGTGTCCACCGTGTTACCCATATTATGGGAGAATGGTGCAAAGGGGAACGATCGGAGCTGTTTATAAATGTATTAGATAAGTTTTGTTAGACTAAGTTTTGTTATTAGATTAAGTTTTGTGATAATAATTTGGATATGCAACCCAAAAGACATAAAAAATAGTGAGATAAAAATCAAATAGGATTAAAAAAAGAAGTGGTTGTCATGAGAATAATAAGAGGTTCGTTTGAAAAATACGACAGGAATTAGTGAAAAATCGTGAGTTCGATTAAAGAAGCGACCGAAATAGTAAAAGAAAATCGAAAGTTCGATTTAGATAAGCGTCCTGAATAGTAAAAGGACAATCGTGAGTTCGATTAAAGAAGCGACCGAAATAGTAAAAGAAAATCGAAAGTTCGATTTAGATAAGCGTCCTGAATAGTAAAAGGATAATCGTGAGTTCGATTAAAGAAGCGACTGGGATAGTAAAAAGGATAATCGTGAGTTCGATTTAAACAAGCGACCGGGATAGTGACCACTCTAAAACAATCGTGAGTTCGATTTAAATAAGCGACCGGAATAGTGACCACTCTGAAAATTAAATTAAAGGTTAGCATAAATTTTGTATAATTTTTAAGTTGTTTGATTCTTGATGTTTTTTTATGTTTGTTCTTTAATTATGTTAAATTTTAATTATTAATGTTAATAAATATGTGTTCTGAGATCCGATGGTTTTCTTTTGCACTGTTGGCCTGTAAGACGTTTAAAAGCGAGTAACCCTGAGATAGAGAAAAAAGTGTTCGAAGGTTGAATACTTTTCCTTGCTATTCTTCAATTAGCAAAGAGGAGGATACAACAAATTGGCGCATCAACGGTCGGGCTCGAACACGTCGCTACAAACGCGACCACAGTCAAAAGAAAAGGGGCACAACAAAAGACCAAATTTTAAACGTCAGATAAAAAAAATTTATAAACTAAAAACAAAAACGTCAAATAAATCATTTTGAAAACGTCAGGAAAAATGCAAACGAGAAGTCAACTTAAAAATTTAGAGCAAATTGGTGACGGTGACATATCACAGCGAGGGGAAAAGTTAAACCAACACAACCAAGTGATGCAAATGTTAATGGCCATGAATGAAACTTTCAACAAAAAAATTGACCACATGAATGAAAGTTTGAATGATAAATTAGACCAACAGAATGTAAGTTTGAATGAAACCTTCAACAAAAAAATTGACCACATGAATGAAAGATTTGATGAAAGATGTGACGGGTTTAAAACGGCGTTGAATGATAGAATAGACCAACAAAATGTCAAAATTGACCAGCTGAGTGAAAGATTAAATCAGCAGAACAAATTGATGAATGACAAGATGGAAAATAAAGTTAAAATAATAAATGAGTCAATGATAGTAGTTCGAGAAATTTTAAGCGAAAAAATAGGGGAAGAAGATAGAAAAAAAATTGACATGGAACAAAAACGGGTGGAAATAAATGGGAGACAAATAAGATGGAAAATTTCTGAACAAGAGGAAATCACAAAAGAAATCACTTTTAGGCCAAACGTAGAAAATACCAAAGAAATCACTTTTAGGCCAAACGTAGAAAATACCAAAGAAATCACTTTTAGGCCAAACGTAGAAAATACCAAAGAAATCATTTTTAGGCCAAACTTAGAAAAAACCAAAGAATTCACTTTTAGGCCAAACTTAGAAAAAACCAAAGGGTTAAAATTTAGTAAAAAGTTTGAAAATGAAGGCAGATCCTACAAAACAAGAAGTAGGAAAAATAACAGAAGGAGGTATGTGAAATTTCGACAACTACGAGCCAACGCTAAACAAAATTTGCTACAACAGAAAATTTCGAAATCAAAAAGCCGGTTAGAAAATAAAAATGCAACACTTCAAAATATAAAATTTAATCATTTAAAGGATAAACGGGTTACAAAAGTTAATCAATTAACAGTTATTACACAAGCACAAATGGAAAACATTCGGGATGAGTTTACAAGGAAAAATTTACAAAACGATGACAGCAAAAATAATTATGACAGTTCGCGACAGTCAATTGACATTGACCGTTTAAATAAATTAAATTATCGGAATGACAGTAAAATTTATAAAGTACAACAGATTAATGGAAATAACGCAAACAATTACATAAGACGCATGGAAGAGTTCAAACGGGTAAGATTCAAAATCACTCGGGGAAAATTTAAGGTCAAACGAATACGTTTGAAGAATTAAATGAAATCGGTATAATTGGACTGAAAATTTTGATGACGACGACAATGTAAAGTTGATTGAAAAGGCTATTGGACCAGAAAAAATGAAAGAGTTTAATGAAGACGAAGAAGAAATTTAAGCAAACGAACGACTCTGCGTTAACAAACCTTTACAATTTAGAAAGAAGGTATTAAAAGCAAGTAATTTAATTAATTTAAAAATGCACTGATTAAATGATGTATTTAAGTAAAGATGGGAAGTTGAATTTAGAAATTTGGGTGAGAAAGATGAACAGTAAATGAGTTAATTTAAAGGCAAGGGGTTTTCCAATGGAACAGGTATTCGAATATTGATGATTATGAAATAAAGGGGGGTAATTAGATGAAGTTATTAGATGAAGTTATGTGAGGTCGATAGATACCCAATATGACTAGATGAAAGTTGAGGGTGTAAGAAAGATAAAATGATTATTATGAGATGGAGTGATAGATACCCAATATGACGATATGAATGTTGAGGGTGTAAGATTAGATGAATTAATGGGACCAAAGGAGTCAATGGTAAATATAATTAAATGGGGAATATTAAATGAATTAAAGATCATCAATACATAAAAAAAATGGGAATACCAAATGAAGAATAAATAAGAATAAACAAATTGTCAAAAGTTAACAGTTAAAATGATGTGAATTAACAAAAGAAATTGAGGCCACCCAAAGAAAATAAAGTTGAAGTAAAGAGGTTACTTAAAGGGAACAGATATAAAGATTAATTTAAAAGGGGAAAAGAGATGGTAATTTTAAAACGGAGAGTCAATTTGAGGGGAATTCCAAAAGGAAAGTTTGCAATGGGTGTTAAAGTTGGAAATGTTTTGTCACCAATTAGTAAATAATTTAAAATTTTATAAAGAGAAGAAAACTTGTTTACATTTACGTTGACGTTTCGATCGAGAGCGTTTTGTTGAAGAAAAGTCCACGTGGACGTTACACGTTATTTCAGCATGACTTTGCTCCAACAAAACGAGGGGAAAATGTTGTGTCCACCGTGTTACCCATATTATGGGAGAATGGTGCAAAGGGGAACGATCGGAGCTGTTTATAAATGTATTAGATAAGTTTTGTTAGACTAAGTTTTGTTATTAGATTAAGTTTTGTGATAATAATTTGGATATGCAACCCAAAAGACATAAAAAATAGTGAGATAAAAATCAAATAGGATTAAAAAAAGAAGTGGTTGTCATGAGAATAATAAGAGGTTCGTTTGAAAAATACGACAGGAATTAGTGAAAAATCGTGAGTTCGATTAAAGAAGCGACCGAAATAGTAAAAGAAAATCGAAAGTTCGATTTAGATAAGCGTCCTGAATAGTAAAAGGACAATCGTGAGTTCGATTAAAGAAGCGACCGAAATAGTAAAAGAAAATCGAAAGTTCGATTTAGATAAGCGTCCTGAATAGTAAAAGGATAATCGTGAGTTCGATTAAAGAAGCGACTGGGATAGTAAAAAGGATAATCGTGAGTTCGATTTAAACAAGCGACCGGGATAGTGACCACTCTAAAACAATCGTGAGTTCGATTTAAATAAGCGACCGGAATAGTGACCACTCTGAAAATTAAATTAAAGGTTAGCATAAATTTTGTATAATTTTTAAGTTGTTTGATTCTTGATGTTTTTTTATGTTTGTTCTTTAATTATGTTAAATTTTAATTATTAATGTTAATAAATATGTGTTCTGAGATCCGATGGTTTTCTTTTGCACTGTTGGCCTGTAAGACGTTTAAAAGCGAGTAACCCTGAGATAGAGAAAAAAGTGTTCGAAGGTTGAATACTTTTCCTTGCTATTCTTCAATTAGCAAAGAGGAGGATACAACAGTATGTATGTATGTATGTATGTATGTATGTATGTATGTATGTATGTATGTATTGCTGTGATGCAAGCTACCGAGCCGACACAAAACATAAAATTTCTAGCTCAATTTAATATAATAAAATAAATTTGACCTACTTAAAGCTACACAGATTGAAAAGATAAACTATTTGCACTATTTTTCAATAATATGAGGAAATAAAGATCTTTAAAGATTGAAACACTAGATAAAAAGCTGTTAGATAAATTCATTAAAGAAATTGCCACATCAAAATTTCATAAAAAAGGATATTTAGATCAAAAATAGTAGTTTTGTTGAATATTGTTATCAGCAGAAACATAACCAATAATTTGGTAACATAAAAATTGAATTTGCTTTATGAATAACTTATTGTGTATAAAACTCATTATATCCAGTTGTGTAAGATAATTTGCTCTTTGTAATGATCATAATTTGATTCTGTGAATCCATAAAAAGGTCAATAATGCTCATTTTCGTTTGAAAGGTGATAACAAAATTTTGTGATAAGAAAAGCTCAAATATCCATCTAAATTGTGCATACTAAAAGTGCTACTGTATTTGAAAACGTCTGGAAACCATTGGACAATTCATCACATCAGAGATGGAAGCGATCCTGAAAATTTGAAATTATTTAGACAAAGTACAAATTTATGAAGTATGGAAATGACTTACATAAAACCAAAATTCGACCGATTCTTCGAATTTTGCGCAGGAAATTATCAGTTGTATATTAACGCTTGAAAGTGCAGGACGTGTGTGGTACAATGTGAACAATCCAAGTTAAAATAATCCAGATGTCCAAGGCGCCGAATATTTATTAAAAGTTAGATTATGTGTATTATCTAAAATGGCTACAGATTAGTTGAAGCATCTCACCACCAATAATGTGTTAAATTGCGACTCACCTTTCAAATATACTGGAAGTAAATATTTTCACACAATTCACCACATTCCAGAAAATTAAAACAACTGATCAACAAGTATCAAACAATATATCAACGCCGTACAATCACTTAAAACAGGAGCAACTTCATATCAACATCCACAAGTGCGACGTAGTTGAGTGCAACGCAACGAAGTGAGCGCGCATCGAAATAGTGTTTAGTGCGCACGCTTTTTAAACGAGCAGGATATTATTTAAAAGGTATTTGTAAACAATTTTATTAGTCTTTATTTATTGTTATTATTGTAATATTTTCTACGAGGAGACTAGAAGAAGAAGTTTTTCGATCAACATTTCGAATTTATTTTAATGTTTAATAATTGTAATTTCAACAGATAAAAAATTTATCTGCATTTCTTTATAACAATTTTGCGCTTGCGATTAAATATTTTGGTCAATATAAAACTAATTTTGATTTAAATGCAACTTTTATTAATTCAACCACGACAGCTAAGTATTCCAATCTTTGAGATCAATAAAGGAACCAGGTGAATCATTTTATCTTCGCAATCATTTTGAACATTTCACAACAATTTTACCTCGACAACAAGCATCCCTTAATTGAGTTTTGAATCTACCATACCTTGAGGGAATCTCAACCGCTGAGCTATACTACAGGGACAAGAGTGATGCGCTTCTTGATAAAATTGCGCCCTCGAAAATTTCAATTTTCATTTTAAAAATTTTTCTTTCACATTTGAAAGAGGCGCCCAACAAAGAACCGAGACGTGCCATTTTATCATAGAAAGTTCACAGCAGTATGTATGACAGATGACGGATGACAGATGACAGATGAAGGCCGAACAACTATGGCCTTCACGGATCTATTATTGTCCGCCCTGTGAGGCCGAACAACTTTGGCCTTCACGGATCTATTATGGTTCGGTCTGTGAGGCCGAAGGCCGAACAACTATGGTCTTCACAGATCTATTATGGTCCGGTCTGTGAGGCCGAAGGCCGAACAACTATGGCCTTCACGGATCTATTATGGTTCGGTCTGTGAGGCCGAAGGCCGAACAACTATGGCCTTCACGGATCTATTATGGTCCGGTCTGTGAGGCCGAACAACTATGGCCTTCACGGATCTATTATGGTCCGGTCTGTGAGGCCGAAGGCCGAACAACTTTGGCCTTCACGGATCTATTATGGTCCGATCTGTGAGGCCGAAGGCCGAACAACTATGGCCTTTACGGAACTATTATGGTCCGGTCTGTGAGGCCGAAGGCCGAACAACTATGGCCTTCACGGATCTATTATGGTCCGGTCTGTGAGGCCGAAGGCCGAACAACTATGGCCTTCACGGATCTATTATTGTCCGCCCTGTGAGGCCGAAGAACTTTGGCCTTCACGGATCTATTATGGTTCGGTCTGTGAGGCCGAAGGCCGAACAATTATGGTCTTCACGGATCTATTATGGTCCGGTCTGTGAGGCCGAAGGCCGAACAACTATGGCCTTCACGGATCTATTATGGTTCGGTCTGTGAGGCCGAAGGCCGAACAACTATGGCCTTCACGGATCTATTATGGTCCGGTCTGTGAGGCCGAACAATTTTGGCCTTCACGGATCTATTATGGTCCGGTCTGTGAGGCCGAAGGCCGAATAACTATGGCCTTCACGGATCTATTATGGTCCGATCTGTGAGGCCGAAGGCCGAACAACTATGGCCTTCACGGATCTATTATGGTCCGGTCTGTGAGGCCGAAGGCCGAACAACTATGGCCTTCACGGATCTATTATTGTCCGCCCTGTGAGGCCGAAGAACTTTGGCCTTCACGGATCTATTATGGTCCGGTCTGTGAGGCCGAAGGCCGAACAACTATGGCCTTCACGGATCTATTATGGTTCGCCCTGTGAGGCCGAAGGCCGAACAACTATGGCCTTCACCGATCTATTATGGTCTTCCCCCTGTGAGGCCGAAGGCCGAACAACTATGGCCTTCGCGGATCTATCATAGTCCTCTCTCTGTGAAGCCGAAGGCCGAACAACTATGGCCTTCTCGGATCTATTATGGTCCGGTCTGTGAGGCCGAAGGCCGAACAACTATGGCCTTCACGGATCTATTATGGTTCGGTCTGTGAGGCCGAAGGCCGAACAACTATGGCCTTCACGGATCTATTATGGTCCGGTCTGTGAGGCCGAAGGCCGAACAACTATGGCCTTCACGGATCTATTATGGTTCGGTCTGTGAGGCCGAAGGCCGAACAACTATGGCCTTCACGGATCTATTATGGTCCGGTCTGTGAGGCCGAACAATTTTGGCCTTCACGGATCTATTATGGTCCGGTCTGTGAGGCCGAAGGCCGAATAACTATGGCCTTCACGGATCTATTATGGTCCGATCTGTGAGGCCGAAGGCCGAACAACTATGGCCTTCACGGATCTATTATGGTCCGGTCTGTGAGGCCGAAGGCCGAACAACTATGGCCTTCACGGATCTATTATTGTCCGCCCTGTGAGGCCGAAGAACTTTGGCCTTCACGGATCTATTATGGTCCGGTCTGTGAGGCCGAAGGCCGAACAACTATGGCCTTCACGGATCTATTATGGTTCGCCCTGTGAGGCCGAAGGCCGAACAACTATGGCCTTCACCGATCTATTATGGTCTTCCCTCTGTGAAGCCGAAGGCCGAACAACTATGGCCTTCGCGGATCTATCATGGTCCTCTCTCTGTGAAGCCGAAGGCCGAACAACTATGGCCTTCTCGGATCTATTATGGTCCTCCCCCTGTGAGGCCGAAGGCCGAACAACTATGGCCTTCTCGGATCCATTCTGGGTCTAGATGGCTAAGGGCGGCGTATGCCGCCCGTGCCAGCTAGTACACGATAATAATAAAACAAAATTAAAAAAAATAGATATTTGCCGCAAAAGTAGTTTGATTATCTGATTTTATTTTAACACAAAAATTATTACAATACACCAAATTATAAGACAATACACCAAATTATAACAACGGCTTACAGAAAGCGCGCTTTTGTGAAACATCTGATATTCGCGAAGCCATTTTCAAGTTGCGCGTATAGGATATGCGCGAGGTCAATTTTGTACGAGCTAAATAAAAGCTTTTATTGTATTAGCTACGCAAAATGGTTACTTTTGAAGCTGTTTCGGGTCCGCAAAATTCTATTTTAGCGGCCTAGTACTTAAAGTCGTCTTGACAGCACTTTAGCGGATTCAAATTTGTTTATTCCAAAATCTGGCAACCGGTTGCTATAAACATTTTCGCACAGCCTTCTAATATACATACATATGTTATTGATGTCTATTTAAAATGAATATTTTAATTCAAGAAAATATTTTTTGCGAAACTAATACAATAAAACGTTGTATGCAATACGTACGCAAATAGTTTTAGCAGACTCATCTTCATGTTACGGACTCGGCTGGCGCCTCGTCCGTAACATTACGATTCGTCCGCTAAAACCATATTTTGCGTACTTATTACATAAAATACTATTAATAAAAAATGTAAAATTTACTTTTTGTGTAAATAATGCAACATTGAAAAATTATATAACTATTATTTTCATAATTTTTGTTCCTAAGGCTTTAATTAAGGTATCTATAAAAATATAATTAATTTTTTTCCGGTTTTTCAACTCTTTAATAAAGATATAATTTGGTGTCATACAGAGACTCAAAAAAGTCTCCGTACGATACTATTTTAGCAATTTACATTACAATTACTCCGTTTTTTACTATTTTTTTATTACGAAATATGATAATTTGCAAATATATTATATACATTCAGACATACTTTCAAGAAAATATTTCCAAAAAAATCCGCTCATTAGCAAGAAAAATTTAAACAAATAAAATAATTCGTCATAATCGAACTAAAAAAAAGTCTCCGTACGCTGATTTAAACGGCCCTATAAACGTTTGTATTAATACTTAAAATTTCGTACAATAGCCATTAGCTTTAATAGGGAAGATTCATAAATTTTTTTTATAGCGTAGTTGGATCAAAAATAACTAAATATACTAATTAATGCTATTTAATTTATTTATTTTCGTTTTGATAATAATTTAAAAAATATTTAAAAATCCGTGAATTTGAATTGAACGAAACGACCGCGCAATTTGCCACAGAACTTGTGACGTCACAAGTCGAATTTTACATTCATTTATATTATTTTTCTGTGGTTTTGTGCTTTGAAAGTTGAAGTTTGTTAGTGTTAAAAGCTGTTATTTATCATAATTAAGTCAATTAAAAACAAGAAAGTTAAAAAAGTACTCTACACGAGTATAGTAAACAAGAAAGTGAGGTTATTGCAAGCAAGCAAGCAAACGCGTATCGTTTAAGGTCACATGATTTATTTTAAATTATCATTGAATTTTAAAATGGATTATTTATAACAAAATACAATAAATAGAAGTTATTTTTGCTGATTTGATATTTAATATATAGGATTAATCGGAAAATGCTGTTTTAACTAAATTTTTTTATTCATGCATGTTCCCCATTACTGCCTCCATACGTCTAGGCATCGACTCCACTAATTTTTTTGTTACATCTGACCCAATTTTACTCCATTCTTCCTGTAATACCCTCTTAAGAGTATTTTTGTTGGTTATATCGTGTTTTCGAATTCTCCGATTTAATTTATTCCACAGGTGCTCACTGGGATTCAAGTCGGAACTTTGTGGGGGTGAATGGAACTGTTTTGGCACGTGGTAAAATAACCATTCCTTAACAATTATTGATGTGTGTGCTTGGGATCTTGATCTTGTTGAAACATATAATTGTTTGGAAGGCCCAATGTAGTAACATTATCTTTCAAATTTTTTTGTAAAATATCCAAATATACCCACTTGTCTATTATTGAATCAATAAAATGCAAATTTCCAACATTTGATGCCCCAATAGACCCATAAACTAATAGACCTCGACTACCATGCTTGACTGTTGAAATAATATTCTTAATATTAAGTACTTCGTTGGGGGTTTTCCACAATTTTTCTCCACCATCAGAACCGAATATATTAAATTTACTAAGTACCGTCTGTAAAAATCACTCGATTCCAGAACTCCATGTCTTTGTTTCGATGTCCTGTTGCAAACTTTAGTGTTTAATTTTTATTAATTTTTGAAGTTCGAGGTTTGCGTCATCCAAAACGGCTATTATAATTGCCTTTTCTGAGCACATTTCTAATTGTCTGGTTAGAAACACTAATATTAAATTTATTACGAATTTCATCCCCAATTTTTGCAGCAGTTTTTCTGGCGTTTTTCTTCACTTCGCGTATAATATTGCGGTTCGTAAGATCACTTAGTATCTTGGGGCGTCCAGAACGAACGGGGCTAACTTTTCAAGGAACCCGTACTTCCATAATTTTTAATTACATATGTATTGAACACTTGACTTAGGTTTCCCGATAATTTCCCCGATTTCGCCCATTGATTTGCCTTCATAATACAATTTTATTATTATCTGACGTACTTCAACGGAAATTTCTTTACCCATCTTCGATTATTGGTCGTAAAACGTGCCAATTCAAAAGATAACATAAAAAAATTAGGTGCATAATTTAATGATATCATTCTAATGCACGATAAAACGTTGCACATTTTCTAAGAAGTGCTTATCAAGTTTCTATTACTAGAAACGTCTTCTATATGCATTTGCGTACGGAGACTTTTTTTAATTAGATTTTGCTGATTTATTTTATTTGTTTAAATTTTTCTTACTAATGAGGGGATTTTTTTAGAATTATTTTCTTTAAAGTATGTATGAATGTATAGATCGGGGGGTGAATCACTGAGTTTTAAAATGTACACTATACTGCCATTTGGCAGTATTTAATAAAGTACTGCCAATACTACCTCATACTGCCACTTACTGCCAATACTGCCATTTACTGCCACTACTGCCATTTACTGCCAATACTGCCACTTACTGCCTAAATACTGCAACTTACTGCCCAATATTGCCGCTTACTGCCATTTACTGCCACTTACTGCCACTTACTGCCACTTACTGCCAATACTGCCACTTACTGCCAATACTGCCGCTTACTGCCAATACTGCCAATACTGCCGCTTACTGCCAATACTCCCGCTTACTGCCATTTACTGCCACTTACTGCCAATACTGCCTAATATTGCCACTTACTGTCTAATATTGCCATTTACTGCCTGTTACAAATTTAAAAACATCAAACCACAATAATTGAAATAATTAACCCGTAAGAAGGAAGAATTCTTTACAAGAAATAGATTATTTAAATTTAAATAAAATAACGCACGACGCAATCGATGATCATTAGGCTTCAATTCTTGAACCAACTGGATCTTGTAAGGATGCAAACCCAGATCTTGATGTAAAATTTTCCATGTAGTGGATGGACAAAGCCCAAGTTGTTGAGCACGATGGCGAATTGAAATTTTTGGGTTCTCTTGCACACTTTCACTCACAGAAGCGATAGTTTCTTCGGTACGCACATTTCTTTGTCTTGTTGATGGTCTTATATCATGCAATGAAGAAGTGGTACTAAATTTATCCATCACCGCACCAATAGCATGCTCAGAAGGTCGATTATGTCGCCCATAAAATGGGCGAAGAGCTCTATAAGTTTCGCTAACGGAATTCTGACTTAGAAAATAAATTTCCACAATTTGGTAACTTTGTTCAAGTGTTAATTAAATTTATTCATTATTAAATGGCAAACCTTTCTGAACATAAATGTTAAAGAACTGCCACTTTAACAAACTTCATTCAAAAGTTATCCCTATTGAAAGATCTCATGCAGCTAGAAAACACCCTATACAAACACTGAATGAGGAACTCAAATTATCTCTTTATTAACAAAGTAAACCTAACCTTAACAGACAAATTGTAAAATCTTTGAAGGGCCGCATCCGGCCCGCGGGCCGCGGGTTGCTCATCCCTGCTTCAGATCATCTCTTAAACAAGACGCAATCATTTTGTTTGTTAATATGGTGCTCATCAGTACAGAAAACTTTCTCATCAGTGAATACCAAATTAGGTATTTGACCATTATCGAATATACGAATTAGCACTTTCGCTTTTTCAAATCTAATTCATTAAGTTCTGGGCGCTTACTTTTCTTAAAGGTCAAACCTTAAGTTTTTTCTTAAGTATGCGGCGAATACTGAAATTGCTAATGCCGAGACTCTGTGCCAATTTGTTTGCGCTGCGACATGATTTTCTAATCAATCGAAGTCGCACCTTTTCAACTTTCTTTCTGCTGGTTGCAGTAAACTTACGACCTCCATCAGGTTATTTATTTAAATATTTTTCTCTCCCCTTTCTGCTCCGATTTTGGGCGTTGTATTCTAGTGCTCGCTTTTTTCGACGGCTTCCTGGGATTTGCATCAGTGTTCGGCTTGCTTCCCCTATTGCCGGTATTGGGCACTTTGGGGTGCGCTCCAGAGCACCTCTGCTGTTCTCCTTGGACAGAGTGAGGTGTACCTACACAGGTGCTTGGTGCGTTAGATGTTGAAGCATCTGCACCTGTAATAGTTTAGGCCATTTCTTATTTAATACTAGGGCCTTTAAGAAAGCATTTAAAAGTGTAGTGAAATACATGGTTTCATACGGTTAGGGGAGTGTCGTATAGGTTGGGACGCCGTATAGGTTGGGACAGCGGAATATCTGCGTTGTTGGTAGTCGTGACACCTATTTATGACTGTCGCAGTAAAGTTTGGTTATAACCTAACGTTTCATGTGCATTAGAACGAAGACGTCGTGTTCATTGTGTGTATGCCAAGCAAGTCGTAAATTTTCTTTAAAAAAACATCTTTAAGGTAGTTTCTACGTGCTGAAATTTTACAAAATTTAAATCAATTATTTCAAGTAAGTATGTTCAATGTGTTTTGGATTTAGTGTATTTTCATTGTGTGAAAGAGCAATTTAAATGAGGTGTTGCAGAAAGTAATTTTTAGACTTTTTACAAAATGGCTATTTTTTTTTATTCCAAGACACTGCAATGCCATTTAATCTGGCTTAACATCGATTTTGTCTTCGATCGGACCTTTGCAAGCATCAACTCCAGCCAAAAAATCAAATCGTGGACGAAAGCCGATGAAAAGTAGTATTTTGACATCGCCCGAAAACATTTCCGAATTGTGGGAAAAGCAAACTAAACGAATAAATTGTTTCTTTGAAAGTTTCAATAAATATTCTAATCATAATACCATGCAGTTTTACTTCATTTTTTGCCTTATTTTTCAGATTTTTGATAGTGTCCCAACCTATACGGCAAATTTTTTTTCGGCTGAAAAAGTTCCCTTCATTAAAATAGATATAACTTTTGACTCGTTTGCGATATCAAATAACTTTCTACAGCAAAGTTGTAGCCAATGGTCATACCTTCTTATTGGTTTATAGAAGTTAACATTATTCCAATCCGTTTCAAAACTACACACCAAAAACGAAACCCGTCCCAACCTTTTCGACATTCCCTTACATATTATATGGTTGATTTACAACACCATTCTGTAGGTGTATTTTAAATGTAGGATTCCCCTAAATGTGGATTATTTGCAATTGTTTCGTATGTCAGGACAATAAAAAAATCGGTTCTTTTTAGAACGCAAATCATTTCTGATGTGGGTTTATTGTAATTATTGTGTGCATCTAACTTTTTGGGTTCAAATAATATATGTATTGTTGTGATACGCTCTATCCACGTTGAGGATATGTTGTAACCAACAAGGAGCGAACAACGATTGGAAACGGTGAGTTCAAACACATTGTTGACATGTGTTTGTTTTTTTTGTCGTTAAGTAATTTTAAGTTTGTTCGTGTTGTATATTTTATGTAAACGTTATGTACAATATGCAGAAAATCAAAGGTGCAGATAACCGGCGGACATATGTAAACAAACCGGAAATTATAAGAAGCTCCGGTTTGAAAACAAAACGGAAATGGTAACGAAAGTTACGAATGATAAATAAAGTAGTAGCATCGTGATTCCTGAACGGAATAGTCGCATTAAAGTTACTGCGGGTAGCATCGTGATTCCTGAATAGGAAAGTCGCATTAAAGTTACTGCGAGTAGCATCGTGATTCCTGAACGGGATAGTCGCATCAAAGTTACGGCAAGAAGCAGTCGTTTGAATAATTGCTTTTCAATTTAAATATAATTGAAATAAATTATATTGGCGAGTTATAAAGTGGTGCTACAAGGGAGAATAATTCTCCAAGGCGATTTACTTCCTTGAAATAGTGGAAGTCGGGCGTGTTTCGGCAACAAAGAATATTGTTGATCGAAAATCCCCACGGTACGGGTAACGTACGTGAGACCCTGATAAAATATATCAGGTCTAGTGAAAGAAATTGTTGGAATAGTGGAACGAGAATATCAGAACGAGCGTGGCTTGTGGAGTCCAGATTGGGAGAAGAATAGAGATTGGAAGAAGACAAGAGCGAAGAACCAAGATTGTGCGCACGGTGTGAAATCGCAGGTTAGCTTATATCAATTATTTCAGTGCGTAGAATTGTAGTATTATAAAGATTGTTTTGAGTTGCGTTGATTGAATGTTAAAGTTTGTTAGATTATTAAAAAACTTGTTAACTGAATCCAATCGTGTTTTGTCTTTGTTGGCATCGAGAATTCGTCAATTCCTAAGCTCGTATACTAAAGTATTTATTTATCGTATGGCGTGTACACAAAATAGAAAAGAAACTACATGTCAGTAATGCACAGTCAAATCGCGATGTTCAGGCTTTCAATCCAAGTGACAGCCGGTGGGGTGGCCCTCAAAAAGTCTTCAGCTGTACAGTGGCTCGGTCTGCTTTCGCAGTTATAGGAGAGATGGTGTATAGTTTGCCTTTCTTCGCCGCAGTCGCATGCGGCTGATACGGATTTGCCCCATTTAAACAGGGAATCAGCACATACCCCACAGCCTGTCCGGACTCTGTTCAATCTGCACCATGTATTCCGCGGCAGGGCAAAACCAGGTGGCGTCTGTCCGGTGTGGAGAATATCGCGGATCTCAGGTAGCGCTTTAGCTTGCCATTCCCGTTCCCATTCCTGGTCCAGGCTGAAGTTGTTGGCAAGTAATCGTTCAGCGGTTTGAATGGGCGGTTTTCTGGAGCGCAGTCTGTGGCCCAAGTGCGCGATGTCTTCATGGATTTTTAGGAGCGGATTTCTTAGGATTTTATTGTACTCTCTGACTAGAGCGCTTGAGCGACGGAGGTAGGGAGGGGGGATGTTACTCAGAGTGGGCAGCCAGTGAATAGGAGTGGGTTTAATGGTTCCACTGATGATTCGCATCGAGTTATTTAACTGAACATCCACTAGATTTGTGTGTGGGCTGTTTAGCCATACTGGTGAACAGTATTCTGCCGTCGTGTAAACCAGGCCCATGACGGAGCACCTCAGTGTATCGGCTGCAGCTCCCCAGGAGGTACCGCTAAGTTGAGAGATGATATTATTTCTGGTCTTGAGTTTTGCGGCCACGTTGGTGAGATGTTTTTTGAACGATAGTGTTCTGTCTAATGTAACGCCGAGGTATTTGGGAAACTTGTTGTGGTTTAGGCGGGTGGCATTGAACTGGACGTTCAGTTCAACGTTGGCCATCTTGTTGGTTAGGTGGAAACATGCTGCTTCGGTTTTTGATACATTCGGTTTCAGTCCCCATTTAGCGAAGTAGGCGTTCATGGTTGTTAAGTCCTCGTTCAGTGCGTCTTCTGTTATCGAGAGGTTACTGTGACTAAATGCCAGGGCCATGTCGTCAGCATAGCAGAATTTCTTCGAGCTTGTTTCAGGGAGGTCAGCCACATACAGGTTGAAAAGCAGCGGGGCAAGCACGGATCCCTGGGGGAGACCGTTGTTCAGGGTACGTTTCTTGCTTGTTCGGTCGTTCATATGTACTTGAAAGGTGCGATTTGTCAGCATGTTTTCAATTAGCCTGGTTGTTATTTTACATTTGGTGGCCTTTAATAGTTTGTATATGAGACCTTGTCGCCAGACCGTATCGTATGCCGCTGTGAGGTCTATAAAGACTACTGATGTTTTATGCCGTTTTTGGAAGCCGGCTTCTATGAACGTTGTTAAAGAAAGAACTTGGTCGCAGCAGCTTCGATTCCTTCGGAACCCCGCCTGCTCCACCGGGACGTGCTCCATTATTTTATCGACGATGCGGTTGTAAATCAGTCTTTCCAGTAGTTTGTAGCACGGGCTGAGGAGGGCAATTGGTCTATAGCTCTCTGGCTTGGCCTTATCCTTGCCTGGTTTAAGTATTGATATTATTTTTGTTTCTTTCAGTTTTGGCGGTAGGTTGCCAGTAAGGAGAATTTTAGAGTAGAATTTGGTTAGCCAATTTTAGCCACAGGGCCGCAGTTGTGCAGGAATTCCGAATGGATTCCATCATAGCCGGGAGCTCTTCCAGTCTTCATCTCTTTTATAGCGCCAGACAGTTCCTTAATTGAAAAAGGATACGTGGGGGCTGGCTCCTCGATAGTTTGCCTTTTAAGTTGTCTTAGCTCTTTTCTAGTCAGCGTTGTGTGGTTTTTGTCTCTAGTTGATCTGGATGTCAAAACGATGTTGTTTGCAACCTGGTCGGGGGTCACAGCCGGTTCCAATCGGACAGGTGGTGTACTCGACCCCAGTTTTCGTAAGAGGCTCCAGGCTTTTCTGCTGGAATGTTTGAAGTCTATGCTGGTTACCGTCTGGTTCCAATTTTGGCGGAGGGTGGCATCTAGACTGTGTAGTATATCATCTGCGAGTTCTGGATCCCCGCTGCTTAAGTATGCCTGGTATTTCGCATCACTCTCTCCACTCCAGCCTGGGATATATTCTTTCCGATATCCCCTTGGGATGCTTTGTTTTGCAGCTGTGATAATTGCGCTGCAAAATCTGCCATAGTTTTGAGGTTTTGGAGGGATCCAGTGGGCGGTGCTATCCAGAATTGTTTGGAACCTGCCCCAGTCGGCTTTGGCAAAGTTCCATCTGGGCCGTGGTATAGAGCTAATAATTGGAACCTGGATACCGACTGTGATTAGGACAGGCTTATGTTGACTGCGTGGGAATGCAGGCATTACTGTTCTGCTAGTTGGTAGGGGTTGTCCTCCTTCACTATTGGAGACATAACATAGATCAGAGTTGTAGTCTCTTCCCCAGGCAGCGGATCTAAATGTGCCTGGTTGTTTCGCGTCATAAATCAGTTGTGTATTACTATTTTCAGCCCATGATGTTAGTTTAATACCCGCCTCATCGTCGTCGCTGTAACCCCATTCGGTACTGTGGCTGTTGAAGTCACCAACGTAAACAGCAGGATGGTCATAGACCGGAAGTGTTGCCGCAGGCCATTTTGTCCCGGGTGGTTTATACACATTAGTTATAGTAAGCGATTCAATTCTAATGGTGACGGTGTAGATGCCATCTGCAGTGCTGGCTGATATCAGGTGGGCATTCTCAATAGTGTCCTTTATGTATGTGGCGGTTCCATATGCATGGTGGTAGGTTGCTCCGAGTGCCGTGTATCCTGGAATGGTACCTCTAAGTCGGAACCGCTCCTCATCTGCAGTGTGTGTCTCCTGCAGGGCCACGACGTCGATGTCATTGTCGGTTAGCAGCTTGCTCAGGTATTCTGACTTGGCCCTGCTGATGCTTTCTATATTTAATTGACAAATTCGGATCACAGGTCCGATTTTTCTAGTCCGATAGCTCTGAGAAGAGCCGTTCTGGTTGGGATTGCAGTCTGCATCCATCTCAAGAATTTCTTTCCTCGGTAATGTACTTTGGGGCAGGATAAAGATGAGAATAGTCTGCCCGCCGTATTTGTTAACTCTTTAGCGTTACCCAGGGTGCACCACGTGGAGGCGAGTTAACTTTGCACCCCTATATATATACTATAGTGTCGTTGTTAGAGTCAGATCACGACGTATTTAACCTGAGAAGTAGAGTCGAAGTAAGGTAGGTGACCTAAAGCTATTGTGGGTGTTCTCGCGGACTTCTCAAGTACGCCAGGCACTACAGTATGTTCACATTGAAAAAAAAATTCGATGGCGCTGTTAAAATTAAAATTAATTTAAAATTTAATGCACACATGTAAAACGTACGATGAACTACTGAGGTGAAAATTTTCTAAGTGTTAAGTGTATATCTGGCTACACTAAGCGTCAACAGAAAGAGTGACGTATGGTTGAACTTTGTAAAAAAAAACTATTTTTAATTAACTTCAAGGACTCTTTTGGAATAATAAATGTTAATCTTCCTAAAATTCCATTTCTCCGATTAAAGATCGGTTAATAATGGTAGAGAAAATAAGAAATCTTTGTTTCGACACTTTCAATAAAATATAATTTGAATTATTATTTTAAAAAGTTTGGGGACCTTTCGTTTCTCCACAATGCAATTTTTCGACGCCATCTATCGGTTTTTATTTAACTATTATATCGGCCTTGTAATTTGTGTTTATCGTATCGTGTATTTATCTTTGTATGGTCTACAAGGTTACAAGCGTTACAAGTGGTGCTTAGGATAGAATGGTTTAAAGTAAGGTTAACTTGTAGTTTAAAAGTATTTTATTGAATTGACTACAAACAAAACATGGATTTAATTCAAAAAATTCGGAATATGAAAAATAAACCTCCTTCGGCTGCAGTAAGAAGTGTTTATGAAACTGAACATGATGGCCATGAATTTAATTCGGAAATGGAGGAAGACGTAGAAAAAGTTAATGTTGACTATGCAAAAAAGTATGTTAGGAGAGAAGAAGTGCTTTATGCAAGCGCCCAGCAATTACCAGCTACAGTAAGATTTATTATGTTTTAATACTTATTCTAACAATTGATATTAATGCAAATTGTTCATTGATTCTGGGACTGTGGATCAGGTATAATACAATTTTATAAATAGCGTAAAACGGAATATTCAAAACGTTTTTAGATAATGATCTTCTCACATGTCGCTACAACAAAATCGTGTTTTTGTTTATACCACATTATAATTTATTGTAACAGATTGAAATGAATTCGATATTGAAATCTTATTTCGAGAATTTGTTAGATTGATTACGAGCTTCCTTATATTTCTAAAACTTTTTACACGACAAGGCTTCCTCTGCTAATCCACCGATTGAGGAAAAGGTGATCCACTATGTTTCTGGCAACCAATGAAAATTGAGCTAGGTAGCCATCTTGCTGACACTACATTATCGGTCTCGTCCCAAGAGGAACATTTTCAGTAATTCGGGGAAATCGCCACGTAAAAAATTAGAATACCTTATCCTATTAAATTTATTTAACCCGTAACCGGTATTCCAGGGTCTGGGAGACACACTTAGATGCATAATTCTTTGTTGCACTCACGCCTTTTGTAATATAATTGTCATGTTATCAATACTTTCAAATTAAATCATTTCTGATGTTGTTGCAAAATTTGGGCGGTGTAGATAAATGTAAAACTTATTTATTACACCTGAAAGTCTGAGAGACTACTGCGTACCGTTTACGTATGCAACTTAACCGTAACCATTCCGTAACGTAGTTGATTTGTAATCGGCTATATAGGTATTTTTTTAACAAAAGAAAATATATTTGGGCTTCTATATGGTATAAATATTAATTTATGATTATTTTTCGTTTTTTATATTCGATTTTATAAACCACTTCTTATTAGTTTATGATGTTTTTCTTACTACAAATAAATAACTCTGCATTTGTTACGCAACGCATATTAACCCAGTCATAACGACTTCAAATAAGAAAAATATGTTACCTTTGTCTAAAAAAATTAAAACGTAAAACTCAGTACCTATCTATCATGTAAGTGTAAAAACCCGGTGTGCTTACAGTGTACGCATAAAATTTGTAGAAAGTGTAAAATTATGAAATTTAGGGGTAGTTAGTTTTTATGTACGTATTAAAAATTTTGTATTATTTTAAGTTTTTATTATAGTTTAATGTTATAAACATTTAATATTAAATCATATTGTTTAAATCATTTCAATCAGGCCCGTAGCCAGGATTTCATTTCGGGGGGGGCACTTGTAAAAAGTCTTTTGTAAAAAGTAAATTTTTGGGGGTTCCCCCTTTTATTGCAATTTTTTTTAAGTTTTATTTATTTATATATTAAACTACTTTTTAAAAAAAATTTTAAAAGTAAAATTTTCGGGGGTTCCCCTTCCGGGAATTTATATTACAGTAGAATCCGCTTAATGTGATCACGGATAATGTTATCAGTCGGTTATTGTTATCAAAAACCACCGGATAATGTGATCAAAAAGCCGCTTATTATTATCACTTTCAAGGAATTACCAACACAATAATCTCTTTTTCTAAGTTCTATAATTCAAAAATTCGCTTATTGTTATCAGTCGGTTAATGTTATGAAAATGTTCTTGGCCCAAAGTGATCACATTAAGCGGATTCTACTGTATTACAAACAAATTTTTTCAATATTTTATTTATCTTAATTTATTTTAAAAAAATTAAATTTATTTTTATCTAAAACAAACATTACATGAAGACTTTATTCACTCTCTACTTTATAATTTAAACTCTAAGCGCCTTTCTTTTTTCATCGCAAAATTATCTATTATAATATCAGTATCAATGTAATTTTGTCGCTGAAAAGTCAATCGGTCAAACTTAACTAAAAGTTGTAATAGCGCTAACTTATATAATATATTATAATGTTACAAATACCAACCAAATAATTACAAAAAATGTGGAAAATTCCAAAAATAAATTTTAAACAGAGTCAGGCCCAGCGCCGGATTTAGACTTGATAAGGCCCTAAGCTATTTGAGATACATATGACAATTGCTCACTCGGAAAAATTTTTTTGGGGGCCCCCAAGAAAGTGGGGGCCGGCCCTAAGCTATAGTTTGTGTAGCTTATACGTCAATCCTGCACTGGTCAGGCATGAATAGAGTTTATATTTTATTCTTAACAGCTAGTATGTTTACCATTACATGGTTTTTATATTAAATTAATTCCATGGCTTTCAGGTAAAAAAAGGGATAAGCAGGGTTGACCTATAAGCCGACAAGGTAAATAACAATGAATTACGGCAAATAAATTTGGAAAAAAACCTTTTACGTAAATCCTGCACTGGTCAGGCCTGAATAGAGTTTATACTTTATTCTTAACAGCTATTATGTTTACCGTTACATGGTTTTTATATTAAATTAATTCCATGGCTTTCAGGTAAAAAAAGGGATAAGCAGGGTAACCTATAAGCCGACAAGGTAAATAACAATGAATTACGGCAAATAAACTTGGAAAAAACTTTTTCCCACTTTAAAATACAGCTATTTCATTTTCGAAATTTAAATTTTTTAATTTCCAAAAAAAAATTTTATTTCTTTTGAACATTTCGGGGGGGGGCACGTGCCCCCAGGTGCCCCCCCCTGGCTACGGGCCTGATTTCAATATTTTTAGAAATTTATTTACAAATATAAAAGCCTATTATTTCGCCGATATTTGAAAGAAATTCTAATTATCCCTTAAATTAAATTTCGTTTGATTGGTTTTTTCGCGTATGCTAACTTTAACATAAACTCTAATGCAGGGTGGCCACTTGCCATAAATTCATAAAAAATCATAAATTTTGAAAATTGCCATAAAAATCTAAAATTTTACGACTTTGCCATAAAATATCATAAATTTTAGTTAAAATTAAAAATTTAAAATACTTAAATTATTTTTAGTAACCGAACCGATGCTCATCCCATGATCAAATTTGGTAAAAATTATATCTTATATATAAAAATTTATGTGATTGTTTTTGACAAATTTTTTGCATTTCTTTCTTCATTTTTTACCCAGAAATCTGTGGGGTTCTGAAAATATTTTCTTCATTTTTTACCCACAAATTTGTGGGTAAACCGGTAAAAGGGTTAAGTATTCATAATTATTTTATTTAGGGCCGCGATTATAAAGGACAAATATTTGTCCTAAAAGTTGTAAGATTCCTCAAAAATTGCTTTACTACAACACGGTTTTGCTATAAATATAAATTTTTAAACAACAAAACACGTGTTTGCAGGGCCAGGCCGGCCTGAAAATATTGAATATTTTTTAAAATAAAATGTTTTTCTTTTTTTAAGTTTAAGAATTTTTAATAGGGAAAATTATATTTTTATTATATATATAAAAAAGTAGCGCACTGGCTACCCAGTTCTTAGACCTCTATACACACAGAGTATTTCCAACACGATTTGAAACTTTCTGTATGATTTTGAATTATGCGGACAGACAGACGGACACGGAGCCAGATCATAAGGCTTCTTGCTATACTTTGTATAGAAGCCTAAAATGGATGTATGTTCCCTATAGACTCCTAGACCGTTTGGAACCAAATTTGGCACAGTTATTATGTAGGTCCCTGCGCATGTTTTTGTATTGAAATAGTGCAAAAATTCGCAAAGGAAAGGAAAGTTGATTTTGAGTAGCCTGCCTTCCTTTAAGGAATCTCGATAATCCATTCATGCGCGTCCCATAGGGACGCGCATTTTCTTCATTTTTTACCCACAAATTTGTGGGTTTCTGAAAATATTTTCTTCATTTTTTACCCACAAATTTGTGGGTAAACCGGTGAAAGGGTTAAGTATTCATAATTATTTTATTTAGGGCCGCGATTATAAAGGACAAATATTTGTCCTAAAAGTTGTAAGATTCCTCAAAAATTGCTTTACTACAACACGGTTTTGCTATAAATATAAATTTTTAAACAACAAACACGTGTTTGCAGGGCCAGGCCGGCCTGAAAATATTGAATATTTTTTAAAATAAAATGTTTTTATTTTTTTAAGTTTAAGAATTTTTAATAGGGAAAATTATATTTTTATTATATATATAAAAAAGTAGCGCACTGGCTACCCAGTTCTTAGACCTCTATACACACAGAGTATTTCCAACACGATTTGAAACGCTCTGTATGATTTTGAATTATGCGGACAGACAGACGGACACGGAGCCAGATCATAAGGCTTCTTGCTATACTTTGTATAGAAGCCTAAAATGGATGTATGTTCCCTATAGACTCCTAGACCGTTTGGAACCAAATTTGGCACAGTTATTATGTAGGTCCCTGCGCATGTTTTTGTATTGAAATAGTGCAAAAATTCGCAAAGGAAAGGAAAGTTGATTTTGAGTAGCCTGCCTTCCTTTAAGGAATCTCGATAATCCATTCATGCGCGTCCCTATGGGACGCGCATGAATGGATTATCGAGATTCCTTAAAGGAAGGCAGGCTACTCAAAATCAACTTAAAAAACAATAATGAATGCTGTCAACCGATCGACAATGCAAATACACGTGCTTTACGTTTCTATTTGACCAATCTTAACCAAATTTGGTGTAAAAGTTATTTACAACGCTACGAGAAACATAGGCAGAACCTTGGAGTGAGGCCGAACAACCACATCCGACACGGTCTAGATGGCTAAAGGCGGCCGGTAGGCCGACTGTGCCAGCTAGTTATTTATAAAATGATCTATTTTTGATGTCCCAATTTATACCCAGGCAATTTTTAATTGATTCGGTTGGCAAATTGAGGATTGCTTCCCCCCCTGAAAAAAGTTGGTTGAGCACGTCCCTGACTATTACTACAATAGTCAGGGTAATTCACGAAACTGGTTTCTTTTTAGCTTGAAATATGCACACATTTTTTTGTAAATTGTCTGGATGGGGCGAGGTATAAAGGGAGTTCCCCCCTCGGGGTGCGGCCATAAATTTGCCATAAATTTTTGTATCGAGTGCCATAAATTTGCCATAAATTTTTGTATCGAGTGCCATAAATTTGCCATATATTTTTGTATTGCCTGCCATAAATTTTTGTATCGAGTGCCATAAATTTTTACTTTGAGTGCCATAAATTCATAAATAAATGTTACTTATTGCTAGTGGCCGGCCTGCTAATGTCCAGGGTGTCCACAGGCCACTATTTTCAGCCAGGCCACTAAATGCCCACTATTTTTCATAAAATGGTGTAAAAGCCACTAAAAGGCCACTATTTTTACAATTTGTTGGATAATTATATTGAATATCATGAAATTTTCTCTGTGCTGTTTCCTATAATTTGATTTTCCCACTCTTTTTTATTTGATAATTTCAAAATTTGTGATTTTTGTGTTGGTAGTCAACCTTCCATAAACTTGCAAACGTTATGAAAGCAGAACTTTGTTTTGTGTCGTGCAGTGCAGAAGTTTTTACTTCATTTACAGGCTTATTTCAACGCCAAGAGCCATTAGTGCATGTGTTGTATGATGAACTTAGAAAGGTTGCACTGACTTTGGTTGGGCGGGTTTGCAAACCAGCTGTGATAGCAGAAAGTGAGTTCAAATCAGACGTACTCTTCAACATTGAAAACCTGCTTCCAATTTCCAAAGTTGAAGTTTGTTCGCAGACAACAGCTAGCCTAAGAAGTGTAACTGAGCGAGAAAAGATAGCATTTCTTGGCAGTGCTCAGAAACACTATATTGCTGCATGCAAACATCTTCTGAACAAGACTCCAATTGGCAGCGACAGTTTGGTGAAACATTTCCGTTGTCTGCAACCTGGCGAACGACTGAAGGAGAGGAGCCTTTCAAGTATATCGAAGATATGTGCAGCTCTGCCTATAGAAGATATCTCAACATCTGCAATAAAAGACGAGTGGCGTCTTATGCGTCTGGAGGATGTTATTAATGAGAATGTCCCACAGCGAATTGACCATTATTGGCGAAACATAATCAATCTTCAAAATTGCAGTGGTGAGGTAAAATATCCTCTGCTAGCCAAAGTTGTAAGAGCTAGCTTGGCTCTCTCACACGAAAATTCAGATGTAGAGCGAAGTTTTTCAACTTCTAAGCGTGTCCTGACTGAGGACCGAGCCCAAATGTCCCAACGAACGCTGGATGCAAGGATGATTGTTATGGACGCAATGAAGTCTTATGGAAATAATGTAGCAAAAGTGCCCATAACGAAAGAACTTATATCGTTAGGACATTCTGCTCGAAGTTCGTACACGGAGTACTTAGAAACGGAGAAGAAAAAGAAACTTGCAGACGAAAGGATGAAAGCGGAAGAAGTGGAACGCCTACGACGTGAAGAATTAAGCCGACAAGCAGCTTCCAGTGCGCAAAAAACCATTAAAGACATGGAAAAGAAGACCAAGGATGTGAGGAAAGAAAAGGAAATGAAGCAGAAAACCTCAGATGGCTTGCTGAAAGAGGCTAATAGTCGTCTGAAAAAAGCTATTGAAAAGAACGATCTTCAAGGTGTTCGTTTAGCTCAAGGGCTTCTTGAAGGGGCTAATGCTTTACTTGCTCAGGAACGAGTAAAAGATAAAGAACTTACAAAACTGGAAATCGGCCTTCATAAGAGGAAGTCCAGCCTTATTTCAGATTTTTTTTTCAAAGAAGTCCAAAGGCAACTAGCATTTTGTGTAAAAACTTTACGGGTAAATCTAAGTCTGTGATTATTTGTAATGCAAATTTGTATCTAGTTAAGACAGACTATTTCATTATGTAGTGAGAGTAGTGATTGTTTTTTCTCTACCATTACTTCGCTTCCGTCCAAATGATAGTGCAATTTGAATTACTACAACACTTGGTTAAGTATAACTTTATTAAGAGGTCTGACTGACCGTTGACATGTTGGCTAACTATTCACTTTTAAATATAAAATATATTGACATACTACCGGTACTTCTTTTACTTAATTCCCAAATATCACGACCCGTTAATTGTGCCATTTACTTTCCTTCAAATTTTACCGCATTGGCAATATTGACCACTATTTTTCAGCAAATCTGCCACTATTTTAGCCACTATTTTACCCATCTGAGGCCACTATTACCACTATTTGTACATCCTCAGTGCTGTGGACACCCTGAATGTCCTTCAACCTTCAGATAACAAATATAATAACACTAGCTAATTTCAAGGGCTAGTTGTCTCTCACACCACGGCGTACCGTTTATGAACCAAAAGTAGGACTGTACCGGTTACGGGTTAATAACCAACCTTTATACCGACATTACATGAAATTACATATTTTTTTATCAAGTTTCACCGAAATAAATTTGATGCGAAGATTTTCTTTCAGATATTTTGATTATTTAAAAAAAAACTTTTTATTATATTTTATTATTTTCATGGATAGATAATCCACCAAAAATTCTTAATCTTCTTTCTTCAGATATCTGCGCTTTTCCTGGCTTCAGCTCTGATGTGAACCTGACCTTCATCAAGTTAGCCCCCCTTTAATCGAATTTTTAACTTTTTCTTATGCCAAACGTTTGGTAAGGTTTGGTAGTCCGATTAAAAGTTTTGGTAGTTCTTTGTTTTTTCGTAATTAACTAATCAAATTTTTTTGTCAAGTTCAATCGATTTTTCAACTTATTTTCAGCTCATTTTATCGATTATAATGTAGAGGTTTTGTAGTCCTATAAAAAGTTTTGGTAGTCCCGCATTTTGTCGTAAATAATTAATTAAGTTGAAAGTTTACTTATGCGCATGCTCTAAATTTCACGTTCAATTTATTGCCAATTTGGTCCAATTTCAACCATTTGTAACTTTTTTTAATGCCAAACGATTGGTAATGAACCGAAAAAAGAACAATAATTGCATTACATAAAAAGCTTGCGCTGCACTTCAATTTCATGTAATAAGCATTCACGGAAGTAGCACGAATTCCAATCCCCGGAATTGACAAATTCCCTATAGAGATTCGGAAAGCTGAACGTTTGTATAGTTTTCAAAAAGAAAATTTGTAAAAAGTGTAATAAATTACATGGTTTCTCATGAACTCAACCAATCCTAAGCTCGCATTAAATTATCAGGTGATTTACAACATCATCTGTACGTGTATTTTAAATTCGGGATTCCCCTAAATGTGGTATATTTGATTTTAAAACTTAAATTAAATTAATTATTTACGACCAAATTAGGCACTACCAAAACTCTTTATATGACTATACCAAACCTCTACACATTATAATCGATCAAATGAGTTAAATAAAGTTGAAAATCGTTTGAAGAGAGGCTAACTTGACAAAAAATTTGATTAGTTAATTAGGCAAAAACGAAAAAATACCAAAACTTTTAATCGGACTACCAAACCTTACGTATCGATTACCAATCGTTTGGCATTAAAAAAAAGTTACAAATGATTTAAATTGGCAATAAATTATTAATTATTATTGTTCTATTCACGTGAAATTTAGCGCATGCGCATATAATCGATCAAATGATCTACAAAAAAAGTTGCAAAATCGATTGAAGGGGGGCTAACTTGACAAAAAAATTTGATTAGCTAATTACGAAAAAACAAAGAACTACCAAAACTTTTAATCGGACTACCAAACCGTACCTAACGATTACCAAACGTTTGGCATAAGAAAAAGTTAAAAATTCGATTAAAGGGGGGGCTAACTTGATGGAGGTGTGAACCTGATGTTACCATACGTTTTGACTGCTGCTTCCAAAAATTTGTATTTTGATCTCGTTATCACGAAGTATAGTTTGTTTCAGAATAATAGAATCAAATTACGTTGATATAAAAACGTACGAACTATGTGATGAAACATAATAATAATAGAGATAAGATATGCTGTCCACCAAGCATATGCATTGCTAAAGGAGATTAAAATAATTAACCTTATCTCTATATATTATGTTTCGTTTATAGTTTGTACGTTTTTATATCAACGTAATTTGATGCTACGACTTTTTTTAATTTCAATTATTCTGAAACAAACATACTACTTATTTTCACTTCTCAACGGGCCGACTTGTTAAAATTTACATTGTTGTCATTCTGCCTGCATGCTCCTAACAATGGATACACTGCTCGCCATTTTATAATTGAATATAAATATTCAATATCAAGATTAAGCTTAATGTTATCTCTAATATTTACAAAATGCAGCAACTGCATTTTAAAACTATTGCACAATTCTAGGATGCATTACAGTAATACAATGTATCAGCGGCGCACAGTGGGGCAAGAGAGCCAGAATGTGCTATTAAATGAAAAAATTAAATGCAATTTAGAGATTCCTCTCCATAATGTATGAATAACCCACGCACACTACAACACTACTGAATTTTCGGTGGGCCCTCCGTGACCCGGATTAGCGCGATTTTTCTCTACCGGAAGCATTTTTAAGAATTGAAATATTTAGTTTGAAACTTTGAAATTGAAGTATATTGTGACATTTTAGTAATTCTAAACTTGTATTAAAGAGCATGTAATTTATAAAAGTACGCTACGGAACGGTATTGTTGAAATCTGAAGTTCAATTAGTTTTTGGGCTTTTTGATTATGTTTTAAAGCATATTGAGCTTTGATTTTTTTTCCCTAATGGGTATTGAGTATAAGAAAACAGTCGCGTTTAAACATTGTACCAAATTTTACAAATCTCTTCGCTAGATACAATTTTGTTCATTTTCGGAAGCAATTCATACAGGGTGGTCCAAAAAAAATTGAAGGATAATTACTCATTACTCCAGAAAATGCAGTCGGGAAAATACGAATACTGATATTTTTCACTTTTTTTTATTGAGTTCCGATCCCGTAATCACTAGCAAACAAAAACTAGAAAAGAGAAAAATCCAACACATTCCTAAAGAAGCACTAGGATTATTGAAATCTCCAACGGTCATGGTCATTCGTAATCGGGATAATGATTATGATAACAGTGAAGATGATGAGGATTATGATGATAACATATTCGGAGATTTTGTAGATTAATTTTGTTTTCTGTAAGCGTTAATTAATAAAAAATTCATAATACTTTTTATTTTTATATTATTTTTAATAAAGGGAATTTTAAAAATACGAAAGAAAAAATTTTATTTAGATATAATACTATAATCGCTTCACAAGATGCAATTTTGTTTATTTTTGGAAGCAGTTCATACAGGGCGACCTAAAAAAAATTTGTTGCTAAACCAAATAAGCTGTTTTTCGGTTAAGGAATATGATAAAATTGTATCTATCGATTTTTTTAAATACTACTAACAACCCTGAAAATATATATCCAACTTAGAAATCCATTCAAATGGTATTTGATTTAATAGCACGTTTTAGCTCTCTTGCCCCACTGTGCGGCGGCTCGTGACTTTTCCGTTTGAGGAGGCTAATTTTACAGCTTAACTACCTTATAAAATAAAACTTTAAAAAAACAAATTTAATAAAATATTATTTAATC
This sequence comes from Podabrus alpinus, assembly GCA_932274525.1. Lineage (NCBI taxonomy): Eukaryota > Metazoa > Arthropoda > Insecta > Coleoptera > Cantharidae > Podabrus > Podabrus alpinus. Next base: position 116,644,140 of record OW026451.1, read on the forward strand.
TGCGGTAGACACATGTTTCGAGCTCGTTGGCTATCTTCAGTACTGTGTACAATGGAAAAAATTGTTCGATGAGTGCAGAGTGTTTTTTGGAAAAAATGCTGTACAATATACAGATTAATATTATTTTAAGTCATTCGAAATGTATGAAGCTTTAAACGTAAGTGCCCATTCACAATGGACGTAAGCATAAGAATTACATAAGCATAAGAAATACATAAAGTTGGATACCTGGTTTTAAATGGGAGCGTTCACAATGCAGTTACGTAATTGTTATGTTTATGGAGGCCATAACAACTACATAAGAACTACATAAGAAGTTGGAATATTTCAACTTTTACGTATTTCTTATGGAAATTAACCTTAATTTGAACGATGCGCCGTTTTTCACGCAGTGAACACACCTTCTTGTGTGACAGTTCAAATAATAATATAACCTAAAATTGTACATTCTTTTGTAAACGCTCTAAAAATTTATAAATTATAAATATATTTATATTTATAAATTATAAATAAAAATAAAATATATATTTGAATGATGCTCCGTTTTTCTAACCAATAGAAACGCTGTCAGGGTTGTTTTTTTCAGATGGTATTTTTCAATTGAATTTTTCAATTGTTCAGATGGTAGTAGATCCATTCTTAACAAACGATATAATTACTTAAACGACGGAGAGGTTATGTCACAAAATAGTTTCGTGTTGAAACTTCATAGCGCCTGCGCAGTTTTTTAATTTTTATGTAATTCTTACGGTCATTGTGAACGGTCCCATCTTATGTTTATGTTTATTGTTTATGCTTATGCTTATGTAATTCTTATGCTTACGTCCATTGTGAATGGGCACTAAGAGGTATACGGCGATTTTTAGTATTCGCGAAGTGATTGATGATATTCTCGTAGAATTCATTATTTCGAGACAATAAGGTAACGAATTCCTTTTCAATAGACATTACCGCGACGTTACTTAACCGATTTTGATTCATCGTATTACGAGTGTAAGTTTTAATACGTTTTAGTGTGGAAAAACTTCATTCAACCGAAGCTGATGTTACCGGTATGGTGACGACCACACATAAAAGTTTGTAAAATTCAGGCATACAACTGTGTAAATCATTTTTGAAAGTAAAATCTAATATCTCTGATGGAGTCCTACATTGTCCAAACATTTCGGGGTCATTATATGCTACCGATAATTCATTTTTGAGTTGGATTTGATCAAAAAAATTTGAGGATACTGCTCTAATAGACTATCTAATAAATTTTTTATGTAAATTTTTTCCTATAATCTGAAAATTTAGCAAATGTTAATAGATCAAAAAATTTTAATTTATGTAAGTCTGCAAATTTAACTTCAATTTGCACGATAACCGTATCCAAAATTTCCGCAAAAATTTGTTGATAACTTGGACGCATATCTGGTAAATCAAATGTCGTTTTTCGTTTTTTTCTGAGCCGGCTCGCAATTTAATTCTAAACTGTTAAATATGTTATCAAAATACAAATCATCACTACGGTATCTGTGCCGAGTTTCGATTAATTTTGTTAAACAACATTTGGCGAAATTAATATCGGTAAGTTTACTTTGTAAAATTGAAAATACTACGTCTGTCTGTTCAAACATTAATTAAAAGTTTTTAATAAAAAGCAAAATTTTGATTCATTTAAATATTGTCTTAAACCTACCGCTTCTCTAATAGTTTGAGAGTCGTTTTTAAAATCATCGCTGTCGATTATAAAATTAAATACGTCAATTAATTGTTGTTTTCTTAATTGCACTGTAAATACTGCTCGCGAGGTAAAATTCCAACGTGTAGGAACGTTTGTCGGAAATTTACTGCCACAAATTTCATTTAAAACATTGGTCCATTTGGTCGATTTTGAAAAAAATGTGGAAAATCCGTTCAAATTTGAAAAAAAATTCGGGAATCCTTATTCGAATTACATGATTATATTTAGAACATATGCATGAATAATGCAAAGAATTGCAAGTGTATCCTTCGATAAGACGCCCACGCATATGAGCCCAGCCTCCAACGCATGAATAAATTACTATGTTCGTACATTTAGTAAAATAACACAGAATAGTATGCGCTTCTCTTACAAGCTTATTACTTACAATTCATTTGTTAATCGCTCATGTTGATCATGAACTTTACTAACCAGTAGCCTCTATGACGTATCTTGGATGTAGAAGATGCGAGTTAAGATTTAATACCGTATTCTGGGTTGCCTAACTCTGTGCTAATAAACTAATAAGATAAAGAAAGGCTAGCCGCTGGATATGTACTATTTCGAATTTATTTCAGGCGTAAGTCAAGTTCTTAAGCTAATTTCATTATTAAATTAAATTTTGTTTAAACAAATTAAAAAAAAATTAAAAATTGGAAAAAAATACTAATTTAAAACGAAATATAAATAGCAAGTCCGTCCAACAATTTGAGAGGAGGCTAAGCCTCCCTTGCCTCCATTGACAAACCGCCGCTGCAATGTATAGTGCGCGAGGACTTCTTCATAAATTTAATTAGAATAAATAATATAATTAGAATTGCAACTATGCAATGATTAAAACCTTATAATTTCTGTTTGTGGTTGAATTTTTTTAAACATTTTTGTGTTTATCGGAGTCCTTAAGCACTAATTGATCAAATGGTAAGTTCAAATTGCTGTTTTCTTCCCAAATTACTTGAAAAAATCGAATTCCATTGAAGTTTATGCAATTTTTATTAGATGCCCGAGGATTTTTTCGAGTCACTGTAAATAGTTATAGTAGTAAAAATTAATAAATCAATTAAATGCAATTATATAAATTTTTAACCGACTCCAACGCGAGTAAATCCATGAATTCCGCGAACAAGGTCATAACTCATAAGTTCTCAGAATGGGCCTCATTCTTTGATATTTAATTCAAAATGCATGCATTATCTAATCTACAAGTATACGAAAGCAATGGCGTTTTTACTTCTTCAAAAGTTAAAAAAAAAGTCAATTTCTTGAAATATTACTCCGATTGTAAAATTTACTTCAAATTGATGCGAGCCGAATTTGCACAATTAAGGTAAGCGTTCATTTATCGGCATCGGACGCATCGGACGAATCGTATCTTTTTCGTCGAGTTCGTTCACTTGTTCGGATCGTATGAAACGGCGTATTCTGTACGTACTAGAACTAACAACCGTGTTTGATATTTGTTAAAAATTTAAATTTTTAAATTTTTGTAATTTATCACTGTAATCACTATCAACAATGCATTATTTTGATTTGAAAAAAATAAATTGAAAACTAGATATTTCGCCAAAAAATATGTTGTTTTTAAAAATTATAAAATATAAAATATGCCATTTTGTGCCTAAATGTGTTTTACATATGTTCCCAAAATTTCCCAAAATTTGCACTAACGAAATTAAATCCATGTTTGCAACAAATACTGTGAGAAATGCGAACACTGCAGTCGAGCCGTTGCGATTCCTATCGTTCATTTCTCGGATTTGTCGATGACATCATCCGAACGCATCGCATCATCGGAAAAGTTGCCTTGCAAAGAATACTTATCGGATTTACCGAGATGCGATGCGTACGATGCGATATAATGAACGATGGTTCATTAAAAACAATGTAAAGAATATTTTATTCCGATGCGTCCGATACGTCCGATGCGTCCGATGCCGACAAATGAACGCTTACCTTTATAGTAAACAAAAGTTGAAAATTAAAAAAAATACCTGTATGCATAATGATTATTGCTTACCTCAGTATGCTATGCTGACCCATTGCTCATCAAATAAAAGTAAATTATCGTGTTCCCGCGTTATCAAATTTAAAAAAAGTGTTTCTCTTCTCAGTCACATATGGCTTTGATCACAGTTGTATTTTAATTGAAACAAACCTCGCGATAAATATTCCGAAATATTTACAACTTCAACTTAAATTTCATGGTTTCGATAATAACTTATCTTGATCCGAAATCACTGATCTAGGTCATATTGAAAATTTTGCAAAAACAGATCTTCAAGAAATCATAAATAAGAATGATTTGGACAATTATTACGGCATATTTTCAAAACACCCGACTCGTTTTTTAATTCACCATTTTTTAATTGTTTATAATTGAATTAAGTACATAATTTTTGTAGAAATAATTTTCAATCAAATTATTATTGGTTAACGCAAACATTTTGGATCAGATTACACCAAAAACGAAAATTTATTGAAATGCAATTTTAGCAGAAATTTGCAGTGAGTTTCCACCCGACTATAAAAATTTGTGGAAGCCTTGAAAAAAATGTGGTAATCTTTAAAAATATGTGGCGGTCTCATGGCATTCTTTGGAAGTCCGCGGTATTCTTTGGAAGTTTCGTGGCATTCTTTGCAAGTCTTTTGGCATTCTGTGGAAGTCTTTACATTTAGCAGTCTGTTGAAAAATATCATGGCAATACCTATAAAAAAAATTAAAGATTATTAATTTAGTTATGTCGTAAATTTTGTGACATGGCGCTAAAATACCTGATGATTTTCTTCAAAAATTTATTCAAGTTGAAATTTGTATTCCAAAATTGTTGCAGAAGATTCTTTTACATCAGGAGCTCGTTATTGTAACACTTTTTATAATAAACATAACGAGTTTCAACTATTTAATTTGAACAATAATAAATTAGTTCATAAGCCGTGGCTAACTAAGTAAAATGTACAAATTTCTCACTACATATTACTTTTGGTCTCGACTCAATTTCTTAATTATTGCACTACCAAACCTTTTAATTGGACCACCAATCGTTTGGCATAAAAATTAAAGTAGGCTGTGTTCGGGGACATGGCCGTATGGTTTAACGTGAATACGTCGTCGCAGGATACCCATTTTCGTTCCAAGCTTTTGCTGAATAATGACAATTCGAAATTTATCATTTCTACACTTTTCGTACACACACACAGTTTTCGTTCCACATTTTTATTAAATTTTTAAACACGTTACCGATTTTATAGACGTATTCACGTCAAAAACAGTTTAAATTGGCAGTCAACAATAATTCTGCCCTGCTAAGACAAGAGGTCCTATCTACAAATTAAGAGTTTAGAGATAATTAGGACAAATGGGACATTTTGATTTAGCACTAATGGATATTTTTCACATAGGACAATAATTTTAGGCGTATATTTATATGTTAGAGTTAAGAGAGGACATTCTAACTTAGCACAACGATGGAAAACATGTCAAGTATTACATATATGCCATAAAGTGAAAAATACAAAATTTGCAGATAGGACCTCTTGTCTTAGCAGGGCAGAATTGTTGTATACACGTGGAATATAGCGCATGCACATAAGTAAACTTCAATTCGATTAATTACCACTAAACAATGGACTACCAAAACTTTTTATTGGACTACCAAACCTAAAACTAAAAGAAAAAAGTTGAAAATCGATTGAAGGGTGGCTAACTTGACATAAAATTTTGATTTGTTAATTACAGAAAAACAAAGAACTAGTAAAACTTTTAATTGGGCTACCAAACCATACCAAACGTTTGGCATAAGAAAAAGTTACAAAATTGGATTGAAGGGGGGCTAACTTAATGGAGGTGATTCTACAAACAAATCTAAATAATGTTTCATGAAAACATTGTTATTAAGGAAATAAACAAATGAGTTATATTTTAATAAGAATTCAATATACATGAAATAGGCTATTAAAAAATATAAAAACAACAAATATGGAAATAAATACAAAATTAAAAGTTTCAAGTTAAAATGGACCACTTATGTATATGGATCTCTTCATCTTCAAAACATCTTCTGGATAGTTGATGCAGCTCATACCGTTGTGCTTACAGATATCAGTGCACTCAGTTAATGTGCATATACTTTCGATACAGGCTATTATAGTGCTACTAGTGTTCAGGATTTAGTTAGCCGTAACGGGAAAACCAATCAAGTTAGAAAAAAAATCAAAAACATTTTTTGTTCATTGTGATATGTTTAACTTTGTATTCTGCGGAACTTAGAGGAAATCCTAGCGACTTAGAAGGAACTCAAACGAACTCAATCCCAAAACAGAACTTTTTGTACAATTTTCGTCAGCAACCCCTCTTGCATCTTTCTTTATGTTAGCTTCTTTCATCTTCAATTTGACTTGAAAATTCTATTTCTGTCGGCAGTTCTCTCTTCTTCGCTTTCCTCTTGTCAGAGGAGTCGTGATCACTATTCGCTCATTCAATTCGCTTTCCCACCGCCAACTCGTTGCACCATCTCTCTTATTGCACGCCTCTCTCGTAGCCTGCTGTAGCCGCTGGTGACTTCCTTCATCTGGAGTGAAGATACTACACAGAGAACACAGATACTATTTATAGTGTTTTTATCTCTTAAATTTAGTGCGTACCTTCAGTGCTCACAAACTGGAATTAATTGCTGTGACCCAGTATAGTATTAAAATGATCAAAAGTAGCTTGCTCAACTGAGCATTAGGATTTCGGTGTATTAATCTAAAATAATACCGAATATTTTTAGAATGCAATGTCAATGGTCGAATCCAACAGTGATATGGTATCTCATGCAGGCAGATCAGAAGTGAACCAAATTAGGCAAAATCAAATGTGTGATGTTTATGATAAGTACACTTTTGGGAAATCAACCTGCATATTACCCATTGATGACTACCGTGATCGAGTAAGTGATTAATGACATTACCACTTTTGTTTAGTATATTCTGTTTCTTGTAGATAATTCAGCATTTAGATGCTTACGATGTGATTGTTATACAAGGCCCAACCGGTTGTGGGAAAACCACCCATGTGCCCCAATTTATTTTAGACGATTGTAAGCAAAAGAATAAGCCGTGTAAAATAGCAGTGACGCAACCACGCCGTATTGCTGCCATAACAGTGGCTCGTCGTGTATGTGAAGAGCGCAGTTGGAGTTTGGGATATGTTTGTGGCTACCAGGTACAATTTACATTCATAAAATGAAACTTCAATTTAATTAAATCCATTACAGGTCGGCTTGGACAGAAAATCTTCACATGATACAATATTATCATTTGTTACTACCGGAGTTTTACTTCAAAAGTTAATCAAGGCAAAAAGTTTATGTGAATACACTCATATAATTGTCGATGAAGTACACGAACGTAATCAAGATATGGACTTTTTATTGTTAATTATTCGTAAATTTCTTAACACTAACTCTAGTGGTGTCAAGGTATATTTATTACCATTTTTATGTCGTTTTATTAGATTTACAAAATTTTAGATTATTTTGATGTCTGCTACCATCAATACTAACATATTTTCACAGTATTTTAAAACATTCAGTACTAGTGAATTTTCACCAGCAGCTGTTATACAAATGAGTCAAAAGACACACCACAATGTTCAAATCTTTTACACCAATCAATTGGGTCCTATTGGAACAGTAATTATTCATGAAATAAATTTTCTCATTGTTAAATATTTCTAATTTTAGGTAAATAACTTCGATTATACTCATCCAACGATTGATAAGGACACATTCCATTTATTTGTTAAATTAATAGCTGCATTAGATAAATTAGATCCAATTGAATCTGCAACAAATACTACAACTATTGGAAATGTCCTAGTATTTTTACCTGGTATTTTGGAAATTGAAGAAGCTCATGATCAGTTGACCACTTACAAGTAATGTTTATATTTTTCTGGTGTAGTGTGGGCAAATTTAATTGTAGAAGCTACAAAGGGAGTAACGGTCGCCCATTTAAAATATTGAATTTGCAGTTTTCTGTGTAGTTTTAAAAAAATTAACGTTTATATTATTTTTTTCCAAGCTTAATTATAACCGAGCTTCTTCTTCTTTGTCAGTCTCTCTCGGTCTACTCTTGAACATAGGCCTCCTAATTTCTTTCAAACCTCTTTATTTCTGAGCCACTCCCAACTTTTCAACTCTCTTCATACTATCGAGCCATCTCACCTGAGGTCTGCCTCTAATTCTCTTTGTTCTTCTAGGCTTCCATTATATTATTTTAAGTGTCCATCTATTGTGGTCCTGTCCCGCCACAGGACCAGCCCAACTCCACTTCAAATGTGCCACTCTTTCTGTTATACCTTTTTTTTATTTTTTTTTAATTTGTTATACCCATTCTTCTTCTGATCTCGTAATTTCTAATTCGGTTTCTCAAGCGCACTTTTCATTGCTCTCCGCACCACCCTCAATATTTCAGCGCTTCCTTTGGTTATAGTCATTGTTTCTAAACCATATTATATTAGCACCAGCAGAATGAATGCTTTTAATACTTCACGTCTCAAATTTATTAACATTTCTGTACGTGCAAGCACATACCTAAGCTTTTCCTATGCCACCCATGCGAGACTTTTTCTTTTTGTAATTTTGGCAGCTTGATTTTCCTTTCCCAGCCTGATCGCATGGTCCAAGTAAATATATTCCTTTCCTTTTTCTATTGTAATGCATTCTATTTGTGTTACATTTTTGTTTGCTTCTTTTTTGCCTAATAAGATCTTTGTTTTTGATAGGTTCATATGTAACCCAATCTGTTGTGAAGCGTGATTAAGATCTTGGAGCATACATTCAAGTGCTTTGGTAGAGCTGGCAATTAAGAACTTTATTATCCTCAAAACGTAGATGACTTAGATAGGAATCATCTATCCTCATACCTTTTCCCCCCAACGCAAGACCATGGATGAAAAGCTTTTGCCACATCGAGTCACCCTGTGTGACTCTTCTCTTTAAAGCAATCATCAGTTTTTGTGTCTTTATCAATCCTTACCTGCATGCTGGCTATCATGTTTGTTTTTCATTTTTGTAATTTTCATCTTGCCTGCAGACGGTCTCGATCTCAACACTTTCATGTTTGGAACAGTCACTGCTGCTTGTTGGTCCGCGGAAGATATTTAATTTCCCTCTTACCACCTATATCTAAGACGCATTCCTCGATCCGCCACCGAGGGACGCGTTTTCTAATGCTTTTGAGCTTCCCTGAGAAAGAACCGAAATATTAACCGAGCTAGCCTATAAAATCAACTAAATTTGCCCATTCTATACTTAATTTTTCTCTTTTTGTTTTAATTAACAATTTTGAATTAATCTCTTTTAGTCAACTTGAGCAAACAAAAAGGAATATTTGTCCATGGCACATTATTCCTTTACATTCGTCACTCACAATAGAAGAACAGCGCCGAGTTTTTCAACCACCTCCTCAAGGAATGAGAAAAATTATTTTGTCGACAAATATTGCAGAAAGTTCCATCACTGTTCCAGATATTCTATATGGTCAGTCGAATATTATTATAAGTTATTTTTTACTCAAACCTTCTTTGTTTTGTTGTGCAGTTGTGGATTTTTGTTTAACTAAAACAATGATTATGGATCCAAAAACTCAATATCAAAGCTTGCAATTACAGTGGGCATCTCACACTCATTGCAATCAACGTGCAGGACGTGTCGGGCGAGTAGCTGATGGTCGAGTGTATCGACTTATACCAGAGGCATTTTATTATGTAAGGTGTAAATGAAATATATTATGGTACCTTGTATTACGTAATTTTTGATTTTACACAGGAAGAATTTTTCGAAGATGTGGCCCCAGAAATATTAAGAGCTCCGCTCCATAGTTTGGTGCTTTCTGCTAAAATGTTACAATTAAATGAACCACCTAAAGCAATTTTAGCTTTAGCAATGGACCCTCCCAATTTAAATAACATTGACAAAACAGTTTTGTTCTTAAAAGAGGTTAATTGATTTTTTTGTATGTTTAAAAATTATTGATGTTTGGATTTGTAGGTTGGTGGCTTAGCGTTGACCTGCCGGGGCGTAAAATTGGCACGCGATGGTGACATCACTTTCCTTGGACAGGTTATGGCTGCTTTACCTCTCGATGTGCGTCTATCGAAATTTATAGTCCTTGGGCATATTTTCAGTTGTCTAGAGGACTGCATCATCATGGGTAATTTCTAATTGTAATTTTTTATAGCTTGCTCAAATTGTTTTGTTATTTCAGCAACCGGTTGTAGTCTCAGTGTCTTTAAAACACCATTTAAAGATCGTTTGAAGTCGTACATAAATAGTTTGCAATGGGCGGATAATTCGACTTGCGATTTTATTGCTTATCTAAATTTATACAAGGTAGGTTCAGTTATTTGCTAGACTAGCAATATTTTAATTTATCGTTTTTTGTTAGGTATGGCAAAGGCAGAAACAAATGAACGCTAATCTTAGAGAGGAAAAAGATTGGTGTACAAAAAATTATGTTAGTTCCAGAAGTTTGAAGGAGTGGGAAATTCTTGTGAGAGAAGTTAAGAATCGCCTTGAACATATGAACATAACACCTAGTAATGATCTTGGACGTGTTGTACTTACAGATACCGAAATTCCTATGATTATTAAAGTAAGTTTCTAGTTATTTCATTGTTTCAAACTTACTCTCATTAAAATTTTAGGTGGTTATTTGTGGAGCTTTTTATCCCAATTATTTTAAATTTCCTAAACAAGAAGGAAATTCTACAGAACGAGAAGCTGTCAAAGTTCTTAATGGTCTCGATCCTTGTAATACAGTTTATTTCACTGGATTTCCTGATAATCAACCTGGTCAATTATATTCAAAACACATTAAAAAGTACTTTGAACATTGTGCCTCTGATATTGATATGAAAGTGTCCTTTAATAATAGCAGGTTTGTACAATATTATTTCATATTCTTATTCAGAGCTGGGATTTGTTCAGGCAATGAAGCCAAACAATTGAGTTGAAAATCTAGGCAAGTTGAAATTTGGCAGTCATCTATACTAGAGTGTCCTAATCAGTTCCTAAAAGTCTCCTGAAGTCCCATGTCGGCATCTCCCTCAATCAAGGGTTTTAGCCCGTCCCCCAAATGCAATTTTTCACATATAGGGTTTAAATTTAAGATCGCAGTGCCACGCCGGTTGTTTTCATACTATTTCTACCCCAACCGCAGAAAGAATACGTCTGGTCCACCCTGCCGCGTTCATAAGTCTCTAGGTTATAAAATGTCGCTGCCCTGTGCCTAAAAGATTCCCAAACAAAAATTCAGCTTCGCATAAATTTGTTCAAGCTTTCATAACAATTTTACCTGGAATGTTTGGATAATAGTATTGACTTATTTTACTACTCAATTAGGGCTTGATGGAAAGTTTTCCAAAATAAAAATGCTAAGAATAAAAAATGTAGAAAATATTGTGTAGATGAAATTTGTTATAAATCTCTGTTATCGTCCATCATCTTAATCAAAATTGGTTACCGAGAAATTGGACTTACCTCTGGACTAAACTGTAAATTAGAAGAAGATTGTAAATAAAGTCAATCAAAACGCTGCTGCCTCCCTCCATCTATCTACCCCCATCTTTCTGAAGTAATCTGTCATCTGTTCTACCATCACATTTTGTTCTTTTTTAGTTTTTGGGCGCTGTATCGAACCATCAATCAATTTCAATTCATTGACTGTTTTGTTCTATATTTGTTACGCCTAAAGTGTTTACTTGCTTAGTTTATAAACTAGCCAAGAAAGTTGGCTAGTTTACTTACTTGCTTGGAGTAAACATAATAGCCAATATTTTTGGTTTGTTTGAAAACTATCCAATTTCAATTGGCTAATATAATAACCGCTGTTCTGGTAATACATAATATTACCGTATTGCCATATCCGGTCTCCCGGACGTTGGCGACCTCTCTCCTATGCATGTGTTATGCGTTTGAAGTATTAGCACACACATAGGGGACCTACTGCTTAACGCGGGCTCCGAACCGCGGGAAGTGTATACACTTCATCTCCAGAGAGGCTGTACTAGGCAGATTACACCTCAGTGGTTTGCCATTGCCTTCCGAGGGGAGACGGTCAGAATAAAGTTTTTACTGAGCCCGGAGTCGAACCAGGCATTCCGCATTAGCAGCAATGCACATAACCGCTTCAGCTAACGATCGTCTCATTTTATTTTCTTCTTAGTCGTATTGTTCGTTTCCGAACGTCGTGACCCATCTCTTTCTATGTATGTGATGTGCGTTCCAAGTGTTTTCACATACATAGAGGACCTACTTGTTTAACGTGGGCTCCGAACCACGGGAAGTGTAATACACTTCAGTTTGAGATGGGCGCTCTTGGCAAATTACCTTGGTGGTTTGCCATTGCTTTCCGAGGAGAGACGGCCAGAATAAAGTTCTTACCCTGCCCGGATTCGATCCGAGCGTTTCGCATTAGCAGTAAACGCACTTAACTGCCAAAGCTGTGACCATCTCTCATTTTTTTTTTTTTTTTTTAGTTTAATTTAATTTTAGATTAGAATTTTTATTTTGTATTAAAATAACCAAAATACGACGGATTGTTCTCGGAAACCAATTATTTTATAATAATTATCAATTTACTGTTTATCTGTTTCAAATTTTCAAGGATTTAAAATTTATATCCTTTTTTTTTATTAAAAACGTTTTATTTTTGTACATTTTGATACAAAACTTTAAAGATTGGGGTCGTTCATAAATTACGTCACGCAATTTTTAACCCCCCCCCCATCGTCACACCAACCTAGACCCCCCTCAAAGTATTCCATCACATATTCTTGAACCCACCCCCAAATTTTTCAAATTATATAATAAAAAGAAACCCGGGGCGGATTTCATGGGTGTCATCCCCACCTCGGCTGATGACCTATTTTTTTTTATTTTAGGGGTAGCACCCCAGAGGAAACATCTATGAATGGCGGTCCGCCCCCCCCCCCCCTAGCTACGCCACTAAATTCAGTGGCGTAGCCACACAAAAAATAGTTTTTTTTTAAATACTTATAATAAAATATTTAATCTATATTTTTGTATCCACTCCGCGCTCAGGATCGCTAGTAAAGACGTTCTTCAGACGTGTTACACAATCAAAATACGAGACAGGACATATCTAACACAATTTATTAACAACATAACATTTAACAACATAACAATACAAATAAATTACTACTAAAATCAACTATTAACCAAAGAACTTAAAATCCCTACTTATTTATTTTTTTATAATATCGTAAAGCTTTACCTTTCTTTCTTTTTATCTGTCAAACGCACTTAATTTTTCCGCACGGACGAATTTCAGACAATTTCTTCCTTCACCTCACTCCTCTACGTACTAACGTTTCACGTTCCGTTTTCAATTCTGCAACACCCTTATCTCTCCTGCAATCTCTTTGCTTCAAACACGATTTATTCGAGACTCTCTTTATCTGGGAACTGCAACACTCTTATGCTTCAAACACAATTTGTTCGAACTCTCTTTATCTGGGAACTGCTAAAATGCTACTAGTCTGCTTGTCGTCTATTCAGGAACTTTTATAGACACTACTGGTCTATATTTATGTCGTTTAATCAGCAACTTTTATAATCACGACTTGTCTGTAGGTCGTTTAATTCTCCACTCTTATAAACACGACCTATCTGTATGTCGTTTAATTCTGAACTCCGCAAAACACAACTGGTCTACAGGTCATCTTTTCTGTAACTAACTCAAAACACAACTGGTCTGTAGGTAATCTTTTCCGCAACTGTCCTCCCGCTCTTTATTATTTTGGCATGGTTACCGCTTTTTCTCTTATGTTTCATCTTCTAAGAGGCCGCACTATACTACGTGTATTCTTTTTAATTTCGTTACGAACAAAACTTAAATCTAGCAACATTTATAATTCACATTCATACTGAACAAATTTTAATTAAACACAAACAAAACTTATTCAATAAATTAGACATATCCTCCCTCTTATCTTGATTGCGTATCCCTAACACATTTATGAGGGAGCTAGCATATAGTGGACACAACAATATATTTTGTGACGTCACAATTTTTGAAACTCGCCCCCCCATCGTCACAAGGGTCGGAACCCCCCTAAGAGCGTCACGTAATTTATGGACGACCCCTTATAATGAATTATTTTTTTATTATATTTTTTTTAATAATAGTTTCCTGATATTTCCAGGAGTTTAAATGTTTTCGCTTTTTTATTAAGCAGTTACTAAAAAACATCTGCAAAAAATTTGCTTAGTAAGCATATTAGTCAACGTATTGGTTAGTATTATGTATTATACCAGAATAACAGTTTTTATATTAGCCAGTTGATATTGGATAGTTTATAAACTAACCAAAAAATATTGGCTATTATGTTTACTTCAATGCCGGTAAGTAAACTAGCCAACTTTCTTGGCTAGTTTATAAGCCAACCAAATTTTCAGCTATTATGGTAGACATTTTGTTCTACTAAAATAACCAAGCGATTAAAATAAACTAGCCAAGTAAACACTTTAGCCGTAACATATATACATCTTGTCCTGTATAGTTTTTTTGTATCTTACCATAACTCTCTTGCTATTCTTTATCTCATTTTTAGCAATTTCCCGGTCAATTTCCAATATAGCAGCAATAATAATTTCAGGAATAGTATGCCATGTAAATATATGTATATTTTGTACAGAATTTCATTCTCTTCAATTGTGGTCAGATGATAATTTTTCATAAAAGTGAAAATAGGCGAGCTATAAGCTAAAACCCAGATCGATAGAGACGCCGGAAAGGGATTTTAGGGACTTGGGGGTTTACTGCAATATACATGTCTGCCAAATTTCAGCTTCCTGGATATTTTTCAACCTGAAAATATGAAAATAGATGCTTTTTAAAAGTATTATATAATCTGTTATTTTTGTTACCATTACAATTATTTTTTAGCAAAGTTTATGTACAATTTTTGAACCGCAATCAAAGCGAAAGAGTACGTGTTGGAGGACAACACTTTTTAAAGGGAATGCCTGGAAAAGTTAAAGTGGAAGTTTATCGCGCCGTTCTTTTACGCAAGTTGAACATTCGCTGTTCTTTTAAAATTATGGAGTGAGTTTTATCTTCTTTTTTTTTTAAATCTTCTTTTACCGACATTAATTTTTTAGATCAAACAAAGCATTAGCTTTGGCAAAAAAATTAGGAATTGATTCAAATTCATCGCTTATATCTATAGCATCAAAAACTAATGGTGACTCTAGAAATGCACCAGAATCACATAATATATTGGCGACTCCTTCTCTAAATATAGAATGCATTAAAATTACCATTGTTGAGGTAATTAGTTCTCAGAGTAATGTTAGATGTTGTAAAAGCACATTTTTTAATTTTAGAGAATTGATGCTTCCAACTTTTGGGCCCATAATGCTGACGAAGATACTAGTTCTGTATTAGAGAAAATAGGAATCGTTCTTAACGATGATGTTGATAAAGTGGTAGCTAAGACAATTGATACGTCAAAGTACTACTTTGCTAAATATGAATTTGACCGCTTATACTATAGATGCAAAGTACTCGAATACACTTCAAATGACAGCCATAGAAAAATTGTCAAGGTTGTTATTTTTTATTCATAGTGCTTTTAAATAGTTGTCAATCATTTGTACGACCATTATCATTCTTTGTAACTCAATGATTTCAAAATTATTCTCGAAAACTTAACACGGGCGCGATGTTTTTAACAAGAAAATGTCGCAGTCGCATTTATTTTGACTATCACTAATTTTTTTTATAAACATTTTTGTAGTAAAATTGTAGAAATATTTAAGGTGGAAATCTTGTTAATCCAGCATGCACGTCAGTAGATGGCAAATAATAACGGGGAAGCATTGACCACTCTGCAATTTTGGTGTAGAATATGTTGCAAATATCTGCAATTCTTTGATATTAAGTTTGAAATGAAACTATGGAGTGGACTCAAAAATATTTGTTCTTATTCGAGAGTTCCAAAAATTATTTGTATATTTTCACATTTCACAATCATTTTCACAAAGCATAGAGCACTGTCCAGTTTTGAAGTCAATAATTTGACCTAATACTAATAATTTTTTCTCAGGTACTGTTCATCGATTATGGCACTATTGCTGTTGTTAGTTCGAATCTACTCTATGAATTACCAAATCATGAATTAATGGAAAAGCCACCACTAGCATTCGAATGCCAACTTAGCGAAGTACAGCCATCTATGTTATATAATCCCCAAGGTTTATGGGATGAAACTGTAAATAAAGTTTTTGATAATAGAATTTTAAATACAACATTTTTTGCCAAGGTATGTGATATTACATTTAACCAAAAATTGTATGTAACTTAATCATAAAAATTTATGGATAGGTTTACTCTGTTGTTAATGGTGTGGCTTGTTTGGAATTATACAGCATCAACGAAAAAGAATTTGTCTTTGCAAATTCATTCAATTCTTGGTTAATATCCAAAGGTTATGGTCAACATAGTGAAGAAAGCTTTTTGTCAAAAGTAAGTACTACTTTAGTTTGATTTAATTACCAAATTTGGTTTAATTTTTCCTAGGAGAATCATCTTAAACGTTTAGACATAGTTGGAAATCCTGAAATGTGGAATGGATTTGCAATGGATGATGTTATAGCAAAGGCTGTTAGAGATGTACCTCCACCTGATGACTGTATATGTAAAAACATTATTGAATTAAAGGGACCTTTTAGTCCTTTGGAAACAAATATTTTTTCTATTGTTGGAGCAGGATTTTCTAAAAATGCTAAGATTGAGGGATCTTCAGTTAATTGTATCACATTAGATACTAATCCTGAAGATAATCATGAAAGGTAGTTGCGATTTATCTATAATATCAATAGTTATTTATTTGTTTACTTTAGACTAATAGTAGCGGGTAGCATTCATCAAAATCCAGATGGTTCTTCGCTAAATTTAAGACATACAACTGTGATGCCGAACATTGACGGATTTCCAATGCTTATGTCGTTATTATTTTGCCCATTGGTGGAAATTAAACCATCAGCTGATGGAACTCGTATAGCATCTATTTTGTGCGGATTGGGTTCTCAAGATGACTACAAATCGCTATATCCGTCTCACGACATCAGTATTATTTTAGATACTGAATTATCAATTGAAGATATTAATAAGGTACAGAAAAATTTTTAACCATTTTATATAAGTAACAAAAAATGTATTACAGATAAATGAGCTTCGTTATTGGATGAGCATGTCTATTAAATATTTAGAAACATCATATCATGGAGGAACTATTCCTACTACCATGGAAGAATGTCAAAGAGAACTCAAACTTCGCTTATATGAGTAAGTAACAATAGGAGTGTAAATATAAATGTATTTTGAACTTCGACTCTTCTACATAGGTTGCTCCAAGTACAACGTAAGGCTGTTAACCGTGATTTTATTCAAAATGCATCTGTTTGGGGCAAATTTTTATATGATGCTGACTTGCTACAACCTGGCAATACTGGAATTCAAGAAGAAGTATGGCCACTGCATAGTGGAATTAAATTAAATAATAAGAGACATACCGAATATAAATCACATATAACCGAATTGGAAAATGCAGCAATGAAGTGAGTACTTGATAATTATTATATAAATTAATACATAATTAAATTTTTATTTTTTAGTCTTCAACCTGTGACTGATTTAACATGCTTGTTTTGCAATGTGAAATTAATTTCTGTATTTGATACCCGCGTTCATGTGACTTCTAAGCAACATAAAGATGTTGTTTTAGCTACTATGGGTCTGAATAATAATACTTAAGATGACTACAATATCCTATGGGGTATTGTTTTTCTTCATTAATTTTTTGTGTTTACGTTTATTTTAATGTTACGAAATTTTTATATCTTAATTTTAAGAGTTCTTAAAAATAAATCAGTAGTAATTATTTTAAAACTCTTCAAAGTCCAGCCTAAACCCCTGAACCATAGAAACCAGAAATTCAGGGAGTATATTCCTTCCATCACTTAATAAGCACCCATTAAAAATGGAGACGGTGATCAGCTTAAGCGGTTAAGTGCGTTGCTGCTAATGCTGAATGCCCGGTTCGACTCCGGGCTCAGTAAAAACTTTATTCTGACCGTCTCCCCTCGGAAGGCAATGGCAAACCACCGAGGTGTAATCTGCTTAGAACAGCCTCTCTGGAGATGAAGTGTATACACTTCCCGCGGTTCGGAGCCCGCGTTAAACAAGTAGGTCCCCTATGTGTGTGATAGTACTACAAACGCACAACACATACATAGGAGAGAGGTCGCCAACATCCGGTAACGGATAGGCACGTTAAGAAGAGAAGAAAAATGGTATCTTCAAAATTCGACCCTCAATGGGATTATTTTACAAAAACAATTCGTACATAACGGGTAATAAATATTCAGAATTATTGTTGCTATTGGGCCAATGAAACACCCGGCAACCCTTATTATACAATCTATGAAGACATAACTAGGTGATAAAAGTGCCGAAACCATCGAGGGGGGGGTGTTGGTGGGTAGAAATCTCACTGTCAGATGGATAGTGTTTTGAAGATTTCCCTCTTCCTACCCACAAAATAAAGATAGATGGAATACTATAGTCTACCTAGAATGCTAACATTTTGCACAGTCATAGGTTTGCTATTCCAACCTGCCTGAAAAAATCGCAGAAACTGAAATTTCACCCAAAAGAAGTTACGTACATATCGGCATTTTTCCAATTTAGGGCAAATCAATGAAAAAACCGAACAATTACAGCATAAACTTAAGTGCAACTTTTTTTTAAATAGTTGAACAATTGGTTCATTATTAAATTTCGTTTTTTTTTTTTTAATTTAAACCGACAAGATCTTATACTTATTTACATTGTTTATGAACAAATAACTAACACCGTTGATTGAGAGAATTGGGAAGATAGGCAAGCTTATGGACAAAAAGGTGCTGAAAAAATGTGTCGACATGTAGATGTCGCCTCCCGCAGTTGTGGGTCGAAAATTTGTATTTCATTGCCGGTGGCCACCGGCAAAATACCTCAAAATGTACGCATGAAAGGATTGAATATAAATCCAAAGTTATGAAATCGACCGTTTTGGGCTGAAAAAAGTTATAAGCCAAAAACTATAACAAAAAAAATTTTTCAAATAAGTTTAAGGAATTTTTTATCGCGCTCGTGATTTAAAACCGCTGTAGTTACTGAGATGATTCTAACACTGTAATTTGGTATGAAATGTACTTTCCAACCATATATAAAAATATGTGTTAATTCAATTCTAATCAACCCTAATTTAATATTATATAGGCAGCGGGTAATTCGGGTGAAATTTATTCGGTTAAAATAGAAAGTTTTTCTTTAATAATATTCTTGCGAGATCGATATCTGAAAATTCCTACAGATGACAAATAGGAAATAGCAGAATTTTATAAGGAAGATTTCATACGCTTACATTATATACTTATTTCGATAAATAAGAACAGGGGAGCTAAAAATCTAGTCACTACAACCTCCTTCGCGTGCATACAAATTGGCGATTTAGTTAATTTGGCGTTACTTTTTAAAAAATCTGATGTGGCCATCGCATCACTTTCCGAACAGACGCAAATTTTTACATTATATTTTTAAATAAAATGGTTACATAATTTCAACAGTAAATCGATGAAAAATTTCATATTTTGCCAAAATAGGAAGAAAAAAACTTTTGAATGCCTATATCTTGCAAACGAAGCATTTTTGGACCCATGTTATTAGAAACTTTTCATCTTATTTTCGTTAGTAGAATGCGGTTTACTATTTTATTTACAAATACAAAAAATTTTTACAAATACAAAATTTTTTGAAACGCCCTGTATATTTTAGAGAAAAACTTGTAGGACAAAAAATGTAGGAAATTCCATAGCGCTAATTTTTTGTTATTAATATTTTTACATATTTAATTTCGTTTCGAAGTTATGACGCATAATGTCATAATAGCTCCAGGTAAACCCCCCTTTCCCGTTGCACGATTTAAATTATTTTCATCTGGCTTCGTCCTACGACAGGAAAAAGCTTATATGCAAAATTTGGAATGATTTACTTGCTTCGTTTAGACGCTATCGTGTTCACAGACGTACATACACACACACACACATACAGACATCCTTCCAAAAATGATAAAAATGGATTCAGGGGACCTCAAAACGTGAACATCTGTCAAAAAATTGGGGGGTCAAATTTTGACTGATAACAATACTTTCCTTACCTAGGGGTTCGGAAAGTAAAAATGTACCATACCTATTAGCAAAATGAAATTATTACTTTCCGAACCCCTAGGTAAGGAAAGTATTGTTATCAGGCAAAATTTGACCCCCCAATTTTTTGGCAGATGTTCACGTTTTGAGGTCCCCTGAATCCATTTTTATCATTTTTGGAAGGATGTCTGTATGTATGTGTGTGTGTATGTACGTCTGTGAACACGATAGCGTCTAAGCGAAGCAAGCAAATCATTCCAAATTTTGCATATAAGCTTTTTCTTGTCGTAGGACGAAGCCAGATGAAAATAAATTAAATCGTGTAACGCGAAAGGGGGGTTTACCTGGAGCGATTATGACATTATGCGTCATAACTTCGATACGAAATTAAATATGTAAAAATATTAATAACAAAAAATTAGCGCTATGGAATTTCCTACATTTTTTGTCCTACAAGTTTTTCTCTAAAATATACAGGGTGTTTCAAAATTTTTTGTATTTGTAAATAAAATAGTAAACCGCATTCTACTAACGAAAATAAGATGAAAAGTTTCTAATAACATGGGTCCAAAAATGCTTCGTTTGCAAGATATAGGCATTCAAAAGTTTTTTTCTTCCTATTTTGGCATAATATGAAATTTTTCATCGATTTACTGTTGAAATTATGTAACCATTTTATTTAAAAATATAATATAAAAATTTGCGTCTGTTCGGAAAGTTATGCGATGGCCACATCAGATTTTTTTTATACACGGCAGAAAACTTACACTTTAATATGTAAGTGGTTTTAGGTTATTATCTTATGTGGCTTCTACCCAGCAAAACATTAAATGTAACAGCGTCAAATACTTCATCATAAAATTTGTGTTTCAAGCGCAGCTTATGAAATACTTTGTGAATCAAATAATAATTAAACTAATAAATTGATTTTTACTTTACTATTAGAACAAAATTTGCTCTTCAAAATGGCACAAAAGGATTCGGCCTGATTGTAGGACAGATACAAAAATTATCTTTTTCATTAGCATAACCTGAAAACCGTGATAATTTTTTCAATAAAGATAGTGAATCCGCAAGTACATGGTGGTGGACAAATTTAAATCACGATATGGCCTTTCCCTTCGTGTAGCTGAAATTTGGCAGCTTATAGAGCGTCAATGACCAACTCAACTATGCTTGAAAATTTTTATTTTAAATGGATGGTTTAATGACTAAATTAGGGGGTCGAATCAACTATTATTGACCACTCCAAATTAATTGAAAATTTCCTATTGCAAAGAGGAAGGTTTATATAGTAGACTGATATAATTTTCACAAGCGATGATACTTATTATCAAAATTTTGAGTAAATCGAATTTGAACTTTGCAAATTTACATGTAAAATTTAACGAGATTCCGCGCGTCGTTCATTTTGTTGACAGTCCGTGCAGTTTTAATGACCCTAACACTTAGAGTATTTCGCACCGGCAGAAGCACCACGTCTCTCGTACCTGTAACATCGATTATTTTTTGTTTTTATGCGATTTTTTGGGGGTTTAAGGTCCCGGTTTCTTTCATCCCGGTTTTCTTGATTTATGGCGCTTCTCGTATGTTTAGCATTCGCCGCGGAGCGGCTCACGCCATGAAAAACCGCCCGGAGGGGCGTAGGGTAGGTTTTTGATGCGCACAGTTCTGGCCGTGCCAGATCCACCCAAAAAAATAATTAGCGCCATCAAAACCGGCCCCGGAGCAAAGCCCCGAAGGGCCTAGGTTTTCCCCATAGTTGTTTATGTTAATTAGAGACCTTGGCAAGAGGGTGAATGTTCCAACATCGAATTGCAATTTTAGCTATCGATTTTCGGATAGTTTAATGTTTTTAAAAGTCAATGGTAACACTCCTATAGCAGGATAAACCAACTTTTGATAGAGAAAATCCACTTTGAAGTTTGCAAAATTTCACGATTCAGTGACGCGCGGGGCGGGATTTAGGTGGAATCTCGTTCTTTTTGTCGTCGGTCCGTGCGGATTGAACTACTCTTATACGAACCGGTGTGCACACCGGGGGCCGAGAGCTTCTTCAAATCGAGAACGAGTTGGACTTCGCAATCGTTGCTCCAACTGTCCCTACACACTACTCTCCTGCAGGTACGCCGTCCATTCTGGACATTGCCATCTTCAAAGACGTACCACTCCAATTTGAAATTTCCACCTGCGAAGAGCTTAACTCTGATCACTTCCCTGTACTAATTACATTAGGGACACTGACTTTACCTAACCCCCCCCCCCCCCACAAGGACGAGAACTGACTGGATTTCTTTCTCAGACAATCTCGGACCAATCCCTTACATCGAGTCCACCACAGACCTAGACAATTACATTAACATCTTCCAAGATAAAATCACCAAGTCAATCTCAGAAACCTCATACGATGTCCCCTCTCACGACATCCGAGACAAACTCTCTCCCACTCTCAAGGACTTAATCCGATCCAAAAATCGTGCAAGGAAACTTGCACGTAGAACACGTAACCCCACTGACCAAACTTTATACAATCAACTTAAGAGGGAAGTTGACGACAAAATTAAAGAATTCCATGACAATGAATGGACAGACAAAATCAAATCCCTAGCTTTCCAAGACTTGACTGCTTGGCGCATGGCAAGCGCACTCCAGGGGAAAAAGAAAACCCCCAGCCCAGTACTTCTCCGCCCCGATGGCACTCTCGCCAAAAGCGACCTCGAAAAGGCTGAAACATTTGCTGACAGCCTTCAAACCCAATGTTCCCCTAACACCACGAGACTTGATCACGACCACATAAATTCGGTCGAAAATTCCGTTACCACCGCCCTCTCAACCACAGACAACACCAATATCAACCCCGCTTCTTTCACGGAGGTTGCAATAGCCATTAAAAGATTGAAAAATAGGAAAGCCCCAGGTCCCGACGGCATTACCAACCTTGCCCTTAAGGAACTACCCAAAACAGCAGTAACTTCTACCACTGGTATAATTAATGCAAGCCTCCGCCTTAATTATTACCCACAGATTTGGAAAACCGCTGACATAGTGGTGATCCCTAAACCCGGTCAAAACCTAAAACTCCCTCAGAGTTACAGACCGATCAGCTTACTCCCCTCCATCGGCAAATTAGCCGAAAAAAATCATCATCGCGCGACTCCAGGAGGCCATGTACGACAATAATATCATCCAAAATGAACAATTTTGATTCCGTGCAGGTCACAGCACCACCCACCAAGCCCTCCGTTTAGTCGAACACATCACATATGCCCTCAACAAAAAAGAGTTCACCGGCCTAGTGCTACTCGACGTATCGAAAGCTTTCGATAAGGTCTGGCACGAAGCCCTCCTGTTCAAAATGCTTCAGTCAAACATTCAACTCCCACTAGTTCGACTAATAGCCTCTTATCTTGATAATAGAAAATTTAAAATTAAACAAGCCAATACCAGATCCACCGTGCGCCCCATCACTTCCGGGGTCCCCCAAGGTTCAATACTCGCAGCATCCCTCTTTAACATCTACATGAGCGACATCCCAATTCCCACTGATCCAATAACAAAAATATCACTTTACGCCGACGACGTCGCTATTTACTCGTCCTCAATACACCCAGATTTCGCCACAACCCGCCTCCAGGAGGCTATCAACGATCTCGCAAGGTGGTACGAAACTTGGCGCATCGAGGTTAACTCGAGCAAAAGTTCCGCGATCATGTTTCGAAATCGAAGTAAGCCTCACATATCCAGTGTCTGGATGTTTGAGGAACAGATCCCGTGGCAAACCAAGGTCAAGTACCTTGGAATTACCATGGACCAACGCCTCAAATGGCTCCCACATGTCAAAACCGCAACCGGTAAAGCCAAAGCCCTCTTTTCAAAATTATTTGCTCTCTTGAATCGAAACAGTCCCATGGCTCCCTCAAACAAACTTAGACTATACAAATCCATCATTCGCCCAACCATGACATACGCCTCCCCCGTCTGGGGCTATGCCCGCCGCAGTATCATCAATAAAGTCCAAATAGTCCAAAATAAAAACCTCCGCTCTACCTTCAACGCCCCCTTCTATGTCACCAACAGGCGACTGCACGCAGACGCCAAATTAGAGCTCATCTTCACCTTCATTCAAAAACTTGCCATTAATCTCTACAAGAAGTCCATTTTTTCCGAAAACCCACTCATAGCACAACTAGGTCAATACAATATTGAAGACTTTTGTATTCCCCGACCTAAATCAATCCTGACCACAGACAACCCATGACCACAACCTTCACCTGTACAGACTTACACTTGTTCATAGGTATAATTATACAAATTGCTTCGAAAGTGGATTAAATTCACTAGATTTGTGTAATTTTTGATTTAATTCTCACATCTTAGATTCCACCTCCTTTAGCTCACCAACTCCATTCGAGGACGGCAAATGCAATTTCAATTGCATTACCCGTCAAACTTCAAGTAGAAGCAACTACAATCGAGGAAATTCTTCAATCTTCGAATTAGGGACTCTACTATATCGGTAACGTAATAAAATACTTCTCTCTTTTCAATATTTATTTTTCACAGTCACTTTCTGGGTAACTCCCAGCCACTTTAGCTCAGCGCTATTTTTCGAGAGGCCCACCGGCCTCCACAACTTCCCAACGCCAGATGCCTTTGTCAGATGAAGGAGAAGGCCGGCTACGCCGGGATGCTCCATCAAGTTCATTCCAGAAACCAGTGCACACCGGCCACATGCAACCCGTACTTGTAACTTCGATGAAATTTTACTATTTTTCCATTATTTTTTGTTTTACGCGCTTTTTTGAGGGTTAAACGGAAAAGATAACTGCCGCATACCGAGACTATACTTTTTAATGCTTTTTCAAGGGTCCCTAACATCCCGGTTTTTTATATCCCGGTTTTCTTGATCGGAGGCCCTTCTCGTATGTTTAGCCCAGTAACCAGAGTCAAAACCACATCTACAAAAAGAGTAGATTTTGACGATGGATTACCCTCCCTATCGAATGCACACTCCAAAAATCGAAGAAAAAAAATTTAATTTTTTCACTTTTTCGGCAATACACGTGTTATTTTCCATTTTTTTACGAATATTTATTACTAATATCTACTAATCACACCCCAACCTATCCGAATTTCAAAGAAAAATTCAAATCGGAGCGAAAAAATTTCACTCGATTTCAAGCAACGACGGGCGAACGATGTGACATCGACCCGTGGTGTACCAGTGGCCCGTACAAATGCAACTTTCTTATTTTCACACTTTTTTCGGATTTTTTTTATGATCACCTCCGCGACGACAAAAGTCGCGTTACACATTCGGACCGAAACATAGCCAAAAAGGCCGTGATTTACCCAAAATTTTACTAAATTTCATGTTGGGGGCGTGTCCGCAGTTCTCGAAACCACGCAAAAAATAGGCCGACAACCTATCCCGGGCACCGCATAGTGTTTTTACTCAAATTTTGGTATTAATTCTTAAATATCCTCAATTATCCTGGTTTTACATTGTAGTTAATCCCTTTTTTGACCTATATATCAAGGGATTTTTTTTTGAACATTCCTTGTCAGTTGGGCCGTTCACCCGCGACCCGAGACTTTATTCTTAAAATATTTTTCGAAACAATCTTGTGCACTCATAATTCCTACTATGTTATACGCACGGGAGTCGACTGACAAATGCGCTCCTGGCCGTGCGATCGTACCTTATAT
This sequence comes from Podabrus alpinus, assembly GCA_932274525.1. Taxonomy (NCBI): domain Eukaryota; kingdom Metazoa; phylum Arthropoda; class Insecta; order Coleoptera; family Cantharidae; genus Podabrus; species Podabrus alpinus. The sequence goes on from OW026451.1 coordinate 116,669,835, forward strand.
TTATAACCTCGGTTATGGGCGTGGCCTAAACATGCATTTTACATGTAAAATTTAGCTATTTTCAAATTGATTTTTATCGAAATTTTATATATACATTCGCTCATGAAATATTTACAGTATACTCTATAAACCTTCCTCTTTGCTATAGAAAAATTTTAAATTTATTTGGGGTGGTCAACAATAGTTGATTCCCCCCAAATTAGGAATTAAAGACATGCCTTGTAGGGTTTGGAACTGCGATGAAACTGAATTATCATTTGTTGTAATTCAATTTTGGTTCAATGATAAGAGAGGGGATTTTAGGAAAGTTGATTCCAACCCCACGTTCTTCTTCATTTCCCTTTAACTGACAGGGTAACCGGTAAAAATATCACGTTATCATCGCGATACCGATAGGTTATAACTTATAACTAAATACCTATACCGATAAAAATAATCTCCATATTTGGGGAGGGGGGGGTATTGCGTTATGTTACCATGGAAACGGTGATTCTGACATACTATGCGTATTTTATATAAGATTTTCAGAAGTTCCCAACGATAAACACGATATTACACGACCGGGGGGTATGGAATACCCCCCAGGTACACTTGCCATTATTCAAAACCATCAAAATTTATTATTTTTCGTTGAATCTTTTGCAATTCAGGAGGAGGGGGCCAGCAGGTAATATTTTTCATCATTATCCCGGTACTGTTCTTCTTAATACCGAGTGACGTAAAAGTGAAAGTTTTTCTTTCGCAATAAATTAAGCCCAGTTGTTCAGTTTCGGGTTATTTTTTTTATAACCTGGGTTATTTTCCATAGAAATGATTGTTTCATGTTTTGCTAACAATTTTGGAAAAATTCCAATAACAAATTTGGAAAGGTAAGTAGGTAAGTAGGTAGGGTAGATTACCTACCCTTTCATGTTTTGCTAACAATTTTTGAAAAATTCCAATAACAAATTTTATTAAGAAATGTTAAATTTTTTGGTAAAATTTGCAAAAAAAAATTATTATTTTTTACTTTTTATGTTTATTTCTTTCTTCTCTTAGTCACACAATGCTAGTTTTTATTAAAAAAATTGGGGACGGTAACCTAACCGTGGTCACCCCAAAAAAATTGAAAATTCCTATAGCAAAGAGGAAGGTTTATACTAGAGTATACTGTAAAAATTTCACTTGCGAAAGTATACATAAAATTTCGAGAAAAATCAATTTGAAAGTACGTAATTTTAGCGAATTTTTCTTCGATTTTTGGGGTGTGCATTCGATAGGGAGGTTTATCCATCATCAAAACCTACCCTTTCGGGGCGCCGCTGCGCTCTGCACCCCTCCAGGGCGGTTTTGACTCTGGTTACTATGCTAAACATACGAGAAGGCGCCTCCCATAAAAAAACCGGGATAAATGAAACCGGGAGCTTAGAGACCCTTGAAATAGCATTAAAAAGTATAGTTGCGGTATGGGGTAGTAAACTATTACGTTTCACCCCCAAAAAATCGCGTAAAAACAAAAAATAATCGATGTTACATGTACGAGAGACGAGTTGCATCTGCCGGTGCGAACCTTTACCTTTACCGAATTTGTATTTGATGGAGCATCCCGGCATAGCCAGCCTTCTCCTTCATCTAACTCTGTTTTTAACTGGCGTTTGGAAGTTTTAGAGGCTTGTCGGCCTCATGGTTTTGGCGCTTGGCTGTATTGGATGGCATTTAATGCCAGGTTTTGTGGCTGTGATTTTTAAATCTTAATTTAATTCCTGGTGGAATCCGGTGCGAAATACTCTAAGTGTTAGGGTCATTATAATTGCACGGACTGTCAACAGAATGAGCGACGCGCGGGAATCTCGTTAATTTTACATGTAAATTAGCAAACTTCAAATTCGATTTACTCAAAATTTTGATAATACTTTCGCATGTTTAAATTATATCAGTAAACTATATAAACCTTCCTCTTTGCAATAGGAAATTTTCAATTTATTTGGAGTGACCAGGGTTAGGTTACCGTACCCAAAAAATTTTAAAACTCATATGTGGATGCCATAGGCACATCTGGGTTAATTTTTATTATAATTTTAATTACAGTGAATCGAAATGACATTCGAACAGAAATAAAAATAACAAGTATAAATTCTTATGTATAAATTAATAACTTTATTGAATTTTTTGGATTGAAAACCATAATGTACTACAACAATAATAATATTATACTAGCTGTATTAATTGCATTTCTTTTTGTTACATCTTGATATCTGGCTACACCGCACCGTCATCGCCATGTTGGATATTTTGTCTAGCTTGTATAGTTTTTAGCAGAATTACCTGAATATTCATTTTACGATATTCTTTTGAATGCATTTCTTCTGAAAGGAATGGCTGAGCCCTAAAAAACAAGCAAATCCTCGTGCAAAAGTTGGTGTCCATCCACGTAAGGTAATGTTGTGCATCTGGTGGGATAAAGAAGGCGTCATCTACTATGAATTGCTTCTGAGGAATGGAACCATCACTTCTGAGGTTTATTGTCGATAACTACGTCGCCTGGAGGCTGCAATGCAAGAAAAACGACCGCCAAGACGGCATCAAAGTGGTTTTGCAGCACGATAATGCCCGTCCGCATACTACTAACATTACAAAAGCAGCTATTCAAGACCTCGGTTGGGAGGTTATTCCACATCCGCCATATTCTCCTGATTTTAATCTTTTCTGCTCTCTATCCAACAATCTCCGCGGAATCTGATTTAATAACGACGTTGTTCTTCTAAACTGCCTCGACGACTTCTTCACCTCCAAACCACCGGATTTCTCCAGGCGTGGAATCGAAAACCTACCAGAACGTTGGGAGTCCATCATAAGCAATGTAGGAGAATATAATATATTAGTTTATGTACTTTTTTAATTTAAAAATATTAAATTTTAAATTGAAAAAAAAACGATACGAACTTATGCATCAACCCAATATTTTGTAAAAAAATGTTGTACTCTTTAAATTCTAAATGTCGCGTAAACAATGTCGTGTCAAGTTCGATTGTAGACAAATTAGAGGGAAGGTCTTTGATTTCAGACCATAAGACGTTCCTGCGGGAGGGCTCCTAAGGTTGTGGCCAACTGTAATAAGGAGGGGGGGGGGCTGGAAAGTCGGAAGGAATTGCGGACATCCCACAACCAGTAACGTTCACGGTCTAGTTAAAGGAAGGATTCGAATAATTCATATTACGAATAAAAATTTCTTACATTTCATTTCCGACATCTGAAGTCAAAGTTACATATTTCAAATTTGAAGTACCTAACTACCGCATACGTTGCTGCAAAACAAACCTGTCTTGGAGCAGGAGCAAGATTTGCTGCACGCATTTCTACGTACGTACTTTCATTTGTAGAGAATTTTATACTCTTCAATTTTGGTCTAACGATAATTTTTACTAAAATTGTAATTAAGCAAGTTATAAACGAAAAACCGCGTTGGGTTTTTGGGGGTAAATGGACTAATATCTCCTATTGGAGAAGAAACCGACATGGGATATTGGGGGATCATCCGGACACTCAAATACGCGTTTGTAGCAAATTTCAGCTTACCCAGATTTTTCCAAATTCAATTAGCAATAATTAATTTACAATGAATTAATTGTTTTCAGATTGTTTCCAATTAATGTAGCCTTTATTTTAATGTCATTATTTTCAACAATTAAATAAATGAGTTAATTTTATTTTTTTGTTGTCAGCACTTATAAACAAAAAAACAGAATTTCTCCCAAAAAGACTTCAATAGGTATGTAAATACAAATTTTGTTTTTGCATTTTGTGCGCATATTTAAGTTTTTCATCTTACTGCGATATGTAGTAGGTACTTACTTATCTAGAAATTTTTAAAACAAATTCTTTTGATTCGATTTCGAAAATTAGTTTCTTAAAGATGTAGTTCAAGAGGTCATCATCAGCTGATTAGTAGTATGTCAGGTAGGCAGGTATATCCTCTACATAAAGAATAGAAATATTAGGTTAGTCGTGGTTTGTGTAAGATATTTATGTGAAAGTGTTGGTTGATGAACAATAATATACTAAATGGTAAAAACCGTTATAATTATTTTTAACGATCGCGAAAATTATTTATAATATGGGTTTACCAGAAGAAACCGATAACAAAAATAACAAGGTAAAGAAATTATTTCTATCACATCATTTCAAGTTCATTGTACTTATGCACCTTGTCACATGCACATGATGCAGTGGTTTTGTTAGTACCGTCGTAAATATTTGGATTCGAATTTGAAGGTTAAAATTGCAACCTTTACTTCGTGCCAAAATTTGCTTTAATTTTATTTTTCTCATTATAAATTTGTATCAGATCAAAAAGTATACTAGGTTTTTATATACAGAAATTTTGCTAAAAAATAATCATTTCACCATAAGAAAATTGAATTAATTGCACTTTTTACTTATTTTTTAAATATTTATGTATTGAAGAAATTGGATCCCTTACCAAATCCGACTGGATACACCAAAGAAAATTACTTCCTTACAAAACAGAACAATATTGCCATAATTGTAGTAATATTGGCTGGAGTGATAACAATTGCAATAAATTTTAAGAAATGCTTCGAATGTCTTTCTACAGTAGAGATGTTAGAAAACCAACTGGAAAGCAAATTGAGTACTGACAAGATCTTTTGGGCATATGGGAAAAATATAGAAAGTGGATATTTACATAATGTTTTCGATATTCTCGATCGAATGGGTTATGTAAATGATCCAAATACAACGGATTGGGATTTATTGTGGGCTCACGATTATCCATTTCGTGTTCTCGAATCCAAACTAAAAAATTTAAAGCCTCATCAAAAAGTAAATAAATTACCGGGGTCGGGATATATAACAAATAAAGTTGACTTAGTTACCAGTAATTTACGTTATATACCTCCAGCATTTCGGTTACCAAAAGATAAAGATAAGTTATTAATGCATTCTAGCAAGAATCCCAAAGTGCAATTTGTGCAAAAGAGCAACGATCATAGAAATATCTACATTAAAAACATAAACGAAATCGATTTAGATACTGAAGGGACGTTTGTACAAGAGTTTGTTGATAAACCATATTTGGTAAGCGGCCATAAGTTCGATATTGGAATTTACACCATAATAACGTCTGTGGATCCGTTGAGGGTTTACATTTATAATGGAGATGCTTTATTAAGGTATGAGAATAAAGACGGTTTTAATTTGAAAAAAATTATAAAATAGATCTGGCATAATATCGGGTTGATGCATAAGTTCGTAGAGTTTTTTTTATTAAAAATTAAATTTTTTAAATATAAAAAATACATAAACTAATCAATAATATATTCTGCTTCATTGTTTATGATTGTCTCCCAATGTTCGGGCAGTTTTTTGATTCCACGCCTGAAGACATCCGGTGGTTTGGAGGTGAAGAAGTCGTCGAGCCAGTTTTGAGGAGCAACGTCGTTATTAAATGCGATTCCGAGGAAATTGTTGGATAAAGAGCGGAAAAGATTAAAATCTGATGGAGCAAGGTTAGGAGAATAGAGCGGATATGGAGTAATCTCCCAACCGAGGTTTTGAATAGCTGCTTTTGTAATGTTAGCAGTATGCAGACGGGCATTACCATGCTGCAAAACCACTTGGATGCTGTCTTGATGGTCGGTTTTCTTGAATTGCAGCCTCCAGGCGACGCAGTTGTTGACAATAAACCTCAGAAGTGATGGTTACATTCCTCGGAAGCAATTCATAGTAGATGACGCCTTCTTTATCCCACCAGATTGTAACGAATTTTTTGCCCATTAAATTCGTTCCCAATAATTATTTATTGGCACTGCTCGCTCCATCTAACGGTCGAACTGGGAAGAGGGACTGGAAAGGGAGATAAGAGGTTCCATCGGCGCAAAAGACAGTCTTGGGTGAACTATTGAACAAGCAAGACGCTTCTTGTGTCAGTTTTTGCAGCAAGAAGGCGGGTGTGAATTTTTCACACACCAAAGTCGATTTGTGTTGCGACTGTGGAATAATCATGGGCTGTAGGTTACGTAATTAGCGGATATGGAACGAAGATATTCTTATATCTTCGTTGTTTGTGTTGGAAAATGGTAAATTTTCCCCATATCGGACGCTTCTTGGTCGGACCTGCTGCCCATACTGCTTCTGAAGGTTTTGGTATCCCGTCGGAGTGGTGAGTAACATTTATGTTATTAGATTGTGTCACAGTGGTTTATGTTGATCGACTTGGCCCATTTGTTCCGTTCACCTGGAGTTCGATTTTGTTTGATTTCATCCTTGGCTGATTCATGTGTTTCCTTATGTTTTATTATTTAGGTGTTTCCTTGTGTCTTGCATTTTTGATTCGAACGTTTTTGGCCGATTTTATCGTTAAGTTGCAGGTGTTGTATTACTGCATCGAGTTGATAGAGGCTATCTTATCGTACACACAGCAGGCGTGTATTCGAATGCTAAAGTTTGAATTTTGTGTTTGAAAGCAAATTAAAATTTAATTGTATTATTATGTTTTATTTAATTAAATTTGAACTATGCATTGTTTTCTTTAGGTGACATCGAACAGCGTTTGGTCAAATGCATTGGCATAAGAATTCCTACGCGTTCGACATGGGTTCAAATCTTGAATTTGAAATTCTATGTTGAACATTTTTTTTATGTTTATTTTTGGTTATAGGTTTTTTTTTTAAGAAGGCAGCGATGTGCGACCAACGTACAGGGTGTTGCATTTAATCGGTGTCGCTTCCGCTTGATTTTATTGTTGGAAGTTCGATTGTGGTTCCACCGTTTGTGGGATTTTTCTAATGACCACTCGAACGTTCCTTTGATTAATTTTGGGGAGTGGTTCTTGGTGGTAATGTCTTTGCCACTGTACTGGTTCTGGTCGGCTAACGCAGTTTCCATCTGACATCGCTTATGTCATAGCCTTCCAGCAACGAACATCTAATTGCTGATTATTTTTTTGTTGTGTTAGCAAAGCTGTTTCCTTGATTTTCTTCGGGGCGTTCATTTGACACGACCCACGGCCTTGCTGCCGCTATATCGAGCTGGCTTATACCTATCATCGGGGCCCCACGCAAATAAAAGTAGAATTTATTTTCTGCGTGGACATTATCTGTTCCGAGCTACCTTCTCATTAGAGATAGTGAGGACAGATTTTGTTTCAAGATGCACAACATTACCTTGCGTGGATGGGCACCAGCTTTTGCACGAGAATTTCCTTGTTTGTTAGGGCTCAGCTGTTGATGTAAAGGCACCATTTTTCGTGAACAGTAACAATTTGGGACAAAAACGGCCGATGTTGTTGACGAGCTAAAATCGATGACGAGCAAGCAAAGAAGCACAAATGGCAACACGCTGATTTTGTTGTTTTTGCTCAAAACGTATGGTACCCAAACACCCAAGCTTTGAACTTTGCCCATGGAATGCAAATGTCGTCAGATAGTTGATTGGTCACAATTCATCATATTCCCCAATTCCCGAGTTGATTGACATGGATCATCACGAATTGAAGCATTTAATCGGTCTTCATCAAAGCCGGATAGTCTTCCTGAACGTGGGAAATCATTCCTATCAAAATGCCCCTTTTTGAAACGAGAAAACCATTTTCGTGCAGTGCTTTCCACGATGGCGTTCACTCCGTAAACGTTCTAGCAGCCTCCGATGCCTTAACTCGTCGGTTAAATTCAAACAAAAGGATATGTCGGAAATATGTTCATTTTTTTGTACTTGACACTCCATTTTCTTTAGCCAACAATTACCCCTAACTTTCTACAAATTGAAAAATTCAACAAGTATTCAATAAAACAATACTGTGGCATTAAAATGACATTGATATTTCTCAAACAAATGTTGTTTCCAAAGCACTCTGCGAAACCAAAAACGCTACGAACTTATGCATCAACCTGATAGTTTGTATACAGTGAGCTCGTAAGGTTTGGAACAAATTCGATAAAATAGTTCGGAGGAATTTTCTCAGAAAATCCTTGGACACGTCAACGTTATTTTTTTAAGTGTCACTTTTTTCTGCCATTAACATTTTTTATCGCGTTTTGTTTTTGAGCTGTGACGTCATCGCAAATTTTTTTGTAATTTAATTAAAAATATGCAGAAAAAAGTGGCATTTAAAAAAATAAGTTTGACGTGCCCGAGGATTTTCTGAGAAAATCTCCCTAAAATATTTTATCGAATTTGTTCCAAACTTTACGAGCTCATTGTATACTAATAGATTTTTTCAGAGTACCTACATCAATTTTTTACTTCCAGTTTTTTAACCTTATGTTAGATTAAAAAAAATTCAACTTCTTATGAAATAAGATATGAGTATCAAAGTTCTAATGTTATCCTCTTTATTATGGAATTACCGTGTTTATACATTACAAATTGCCAAAATAATTATCACGAAGCACCTACTCAATAACATTTTTTTATAGGTTTTGCCCAATAAAATACTATCCATTTGATCCTAATATTACAGACAAATATGTCGTGGGTGACGATTATTTACCAGTTTGGAACGTACCGGGTCTTAAAACGTACTACAACACTTTGGGATTCGGTATGAAGGAATCTTTAAATGCTTACGTACGTTCTGAAAATAAAGATCCGAGCACTATATGGAGTCAAATTGAAGATTCGATACGAACTGTTTGTTTGAACAAAGAAGAATTATTAATTAATTCTGCGAATAGGTACTATACTTCAACTAATTAGTCTCAATTTCTCTTCCACAAATAAAGTTTTAGATATAAATCGAAACGTAACTTTTTTGAAATGATGCGATTTGATTTTGTGATCGATGAAAATCTTCAAGTATTTCTTATGGAAGCAAATATGAGTCCCAACTTATCTTCTGCTCATTTTCCACCAAACAAGTTGCTTTTTGAGCAAGTTATTTTTAATCTTTTTGCTCTTGTTGGAATTAGTGAAAGAGTGGAAAAAGATATTGCTTCATACAAGTAAATTTTAAACTTGAAACATTTTAAATTTTTATTAACATAATTTTAAACAGGTCTACAATTGAAGAAAAAATGTATGTTGCTGAAAAAAATATTGTTGTTTTTGCAACAAAATGCGATAGTTCGTTATGTCGTGCTAGTTGCATTTCACCAATTTGTCAACTTTGTAGACCTTGCCTTTCTAGTCAAACTAAAAGTACGTTAATGCAAGCGTATTTGGAACATCTGAATAAAGGTGCCTGTAAGCGAATTTTTCCTCCTTCAATGGTGAGTACCTAAATTTTGTATTTGTAGGTTTCTATATTTATATTTTGTAGTCACCCGAAAATATCAATTCTGATGACGATTTGGATCAATATTCTGCTGAAAACCAATTGCAATACAGATGGTTTCAAGGAAAGTGCGAAATGGATCCTTCCTGGTGTTTTTAAATGAGCGACTAATCGTACGATTTAAAAAGTAATTTGAAATAAAATTTTGCGGCCATTATATTTTGTAAATAAATTAGGTATAATTACATAAACTATAATTGAAGGGCCTAATAGAAAAAGCAGTTAAGTCACTTTTTTTTCAATTTGTAGTTGAGCACATTTTCACATTGCAGCATTATTTTTATTCTCTACAAATTAGTATAAAAATCGACAAATTGAAAAAAAGTTACTTAACTACTTTTTCCACTAGGCCCTTCAATTGTTAACACTGTAAATTTTTTTATAATAAAAATAATATTTTTTCTCAATGATTTACATTATGATCATTTCGAATTTTGTGAAAGAACGTTTTCTGATGGAATGCTGCAGTTAATATTCACAATTTATGGATATCTGACAAAGCGCATTTTCATTTTCTGTATAATAGGTATATCAATAATCAAAATAGCGATGTTATAACGATAAATTCCAAATACGTGATGTGCGATTTCTTCAGTGGGGATTATTGGTCCCTAATAATTTTTTAGAGATGGTCATCTGCTTAAATGCGTTGCTGCTAATGCTGAAGACCTGATTCGAATCCGGGCTTAGTAAAACCTTATTCTGGCCGTCTTGTGTGCCTGTGTACCAGGCATAATGTGCCTGGTACAGCCTCTCTGGAGATGCAGTGTATACACTTCCCGTAATTCGGAACCCACCTTAGGGCCCGCTATGTGTGCGATAATATTTCAAACGCACAACACATACATGAGAGGTCGCCTCCTCCTGGAATCGGGCACGGCACTTGAAAAAGAAAAACTCCTTTTTTCATGATAAAAATGATAATGCTGTAACAGTCAATGCTGCATACTATACCGAAATGAGTAACCAGTTTCTGATTCAAGAATTAACTGTTCTTCCCCAGAACAATCAAAACATTTGGTTTCGGTAAAATGGTGCTACTTCTTGTACCGCGGGAGCACCATGGATGCCCTACAAAGATTATTTCATGGTTACATTGTATAAAAACGTAGGGACACGAATCTGCATCATGACAGACAGCCAGGCAGCACTAAGGGGATGGAAGGGGTAGATATACCCAATAAACAATTTAGCCTGCGAATAGCCTGTCAGGTACTTTACAGGCTATTCGCAGGCTAAAATGTTTATTGGGATACCGCCTCGATGAACTGGTCAAACTGGCAACTCGCAATAGTGTAAGTTTGAGGTGCGTGCTAGGGCAACGAAGAGACAGACTTTTTTGCTAAGAAATTTACTAACACATTCCTAGTGGGTCTTGAGCCTATACTTGAGGGATATCAGATATGAACGCTAAGGAAAGGATCAGGGACGTACTATGAAAACAACACCTCACCTATTGGGTGAGGTACTTTCCGGACCGGACGGAGATGATCGCGGATGTTCATTAGAGGTCCATCAAGTGAGTTCAGGAGTAACGAAATTCAACAGCTGAGAAAGATAGTAGAATTTGTTACAGGGCACTGCTGTCTTAGTAGGCACCTCAATATTATTGGGGTAGCTGCAGATCCTATATACAGGATATGGGGTGAAGAGGATGAAACCTCGCACCACATATTATGTGAATGCCGGCGTTGTTAGGGGGAAGGCTACGTCGCCTTGGATTTCCATATCCGGTATTTACTATTTTATTAGTTTAGTTTTCTAATATAATATGTGATAGTGTTGTTATAGAATTTGTTATAGACTTTAAGTAGGATGTTTATAAAGACACATAAAAACAATCTGATGTGACAACACGTTATACTTTCTCATTCACTAGATTCTACGTCATTTTATATTAAATAGTATTAATAAAAAAAATGTTATCTAACTAAAAAATTTTTTTATTAATTAAAGTTACCAAATTTATAGGGTTCTTCTTCTGATAATTCTTATAGCGCTATAAGTTCTATAAGCTTATAGATGACGTCTGATTTACGTCAAGCAGACGTCATTTATAAGCTTATAGAGAATTATCAGAATAACATGGAGACGAAAGAACATTTTTATCATGTGCTTTAAACTAAATGTAACAAATTTCTTAATTCTAAATAAGTAATAGATTTACATAAATGTTTGTCGAATAAAAAAAAATTTTCTGATATTTAAAGTTTTAATTTTCCCGCACTTGAATATTAAATAAAGCTTACCCCGCTTTTTTATTGCGTCATCACTCGTACCCACGCGTGGCTGCACCGGCCGTTCACTCACAAATCGCTCCAATTCACCTTTCTGTGATCATCCATATAAATTTCATAAATCATCTAACTATTTCTTCAACCATCAATACAAATTTTTGTATTTTCGTAAATGTATTCATATTTTTAACATTTTCGATATCATTTAACCTTTTCCAGCATAAATTATCTTCACTTAACCTTACTTTTAGTTTTAAAAAAACATTTTATTACAAATTTTCTGGAACAACACCAATTTTACGTACGTACACTTTGGTTAAATTTATCGTTGTTAAGGTAAACAAACTCGTCACCAAGGATCTAAATTTTCGTTGATTTCAACGCCTGTCTGTTTTTGATGCAACTAGTTTTCCATTGGCCGGTAACTTTAATAAATTTTGCCACATTTAAACTTCATTTAAAAAATGGATTTTTAGGAAAGATTGTAAATTGGAAACACGATGCACTTTAGAGTTTAAATTGAAGCGAATAATTGCCCTTTTAACTCATCACACCAAGCTGTTACAACCAATGTCATCAAGAAAACCTTTTTCAGTGCGCTTAACCCAACTAATCCTAAATTAACCTAGTTTTAACAAATATTTACTAATATAATTATAACTAACAAATAACACATAATTTTGATGATATAAATTTTATAATTTTAAATATAATAATCGTTATATCGCCTTGCCATGATCTCTCGATAATTCAACTTTTATTTAACATTTTACTTAAAACTTGTTCACTCCTTTGATTTGCCAATACAGCAGAGCAAAGAACATCGCAGTACCTATATGTTAGTCTATTGGCATATTTTGGGATTAATATATAAAGAAGGCACATTTAATTAATTTCCAATACTTTATTTTTATAAAAAAAAAAAATCTTAGGAACACATTAAACAAATAAATTCTTCATTATACTCGGATACTAATAAAAATAAATTAGGAACACATTAAGCAAATAAATTCTTCATCGTACTCTGATACACTGCACAAGCATCATGTGCCCAACTTTTGCAATTCTGGCATTGTATCTATTCCTCCCCTGCCTTTTCACAATTTTTTGACGTGAATACGTCTATAAAATCGGTAAGGTGTTTAAAAATTTAATAAAAATGTGTAACGAAAATTGTGTGTGTGTACGAAAAGTGTAGAAATGATCAATTTAGAATTGTCATTATTCAGCAAAAGCTTGGAACGAAAATGGGTATCCTGCGACGACGTATTCACGTTAAACCATACGGCCATGTCCCCGAACATAGCCTACTTTAATTTTTTACCTGATTTTCTTTCTTTTTTCCGGGGCGGCTTCAGTTAATTTTCTCTTCACGCTTTTGACATTTTGTTTCTTATTGGCTTCCTTTGTGATAAGCTTAAAAGCGTGACTACAACTTGGCTGTGGATCTTGATTGCCATCTTCAGTGTCAGGTTGAGAACTTTTAGAGAGATTTTCCGCGACCACAGATTGTTCAGTTTCTTCCTCCTCTGAAATATCCATGACTTCTGCAGCATCTACGACTTCTGTAACTTCTGTAGGAAGAAATTCTTCATCGGCAAACACTTCAGGGTTGAACGGGCGTATACCCGTTGTTTGAAAGCCCTTTATGACCTTCTCCATGGTAGCGATATGAAGAAATGCTTTCGAAAAAAGTTTTATGATGTCATATAGGGAGAGTCACGAGGCAGGATGGTTAATGTGCCATAATAGATTACACTCTTTTGCATACTAATGTTTCAGTGAACCAAACACAGTCCGGTGAAGAGGCTGTAGAGCCTCTTCCTAGGCGGAAGAGAAACTATTATAATGTTGTTTTCTCGTGCCTTTTGAATTGCAGCTAGCGTTCTGTGGCTGTTGTGGTTATCAAGGATCAATAAAATTTTATTGGTTGGACTCGGTTTCACGGGGTTGATAAAGTGATCTAAATATTTGACGAAATGATCACAGTCCATCCAACCAGAACCAACTGCACCTTGTGGACTTCCCTTCATAAATAATGGGTTCATTCGCTGCCTATAGGGAAGAAAAAATGGAAGAACGTAAGACCCTGGAGCTGAATTCCCACAAACTGCAGTAACATTAAAGCCACGTTCAGTGCTAACTACACGGCGCACTTGTTTTTTCCCTTTTTGGGCCAATATTTTTCTGAGTACTGGCACTGAATTAATCCCAGTTTCATCGATATTATAGATCTGGTTATGCTGAAACTCATTCGCTTCTAAGACAGATCGTAAAACATCAAAAAACCTCTGAACTTGCGGTTTATTAAATCCTGCTGAGGATTTCTTTTTTAAATCCAGACAGCCAGTCATTACCAGTCAATCTTGCTGAGTTGTTGAATAGATTATTTAACTGCAAATTTTCTACTAATTCGAAGGCTAACCGACGGACGTTCAAATGTGTTATACCATAAAAGCGCCTCTCCAAATCTAAAATGTGCTCAACTAATTCGCTTTCTTGTTGTTCAGTAAAAACCTGTTTAAAATTACCATTCCTAGGTCCTTTTGGCATTAATTCGTTTTTTATTCTTCGCAAAATACAACTTTTAGGTATACCAAAACGTGCAGCCGCTTTTCGAACACGAAGTTTCCTTCGCTTTATCATTTCTAAAGCTCTTGTCATATATTCTTTCGTCCATAAAGTTTCGGGTCGCTTCTTTGCATAATTACGCGCCATCTGAAAAAAGACTAAATTTTGTTAAATAAAATAACACATGGCACAGAGTAGTGGTCACAGAGGACCACTTGCGGTCCTCTGTTTTTTGTTTACAGACAGAAAAACTACAATTAATGCTTAATATCAATTTTAAGGTACAAATAAATTTGCTGAGCGAATTAACAAAAATTTGAAGAACGTCCCTGAAATTTTCGCCCAATTTTAGTTGAGACACCGACCACCTGTGGCGCTATAATACGTTACGATTGAAATACGGCGAGTTGCCTATCTATACTCGTAACTAGCCATGTGTAGGCCGATTTTCGTGGCTAGCTCTGCGAACGCGCGGTTTATGGCCTCGCTGTCGACCTCCCGATTGTTTATAGGCTTACCGACTGGTTTTTGGAACTTTAAACGATTCCATGGTCGAGTGTTGGTTAGTATGTGAGACCTTGGGTTTGTTTGGTGAATGATGAAGCGAACACATGCCGGCCTTCGGCCTCCCGATTTCTTTTAATAATACCGATCGGCCGTTAGGCTCCCACTTGTTATTCAGGTTGCGGGTCGGCCTCCCTTTTACTTTCGAATATTGCGGGTCTAACATCCTATTGCATATCCGTTGATGTACGAGTTCAAAATTCCATTTTAGTCCAGGCAACGAAGCCGAAAAATTGGCTTAAGCTTGCAGAAAATCCGGGCAAGCTGAATTTTGGCAGAGATGTACATTGGAGTGTTCTAATGAACCCCCCAAAATTCCCATAAAATCCCACACCGGCGTCCCCCACAATCGGGGGTTTTAGCTCCCCCAACGCGATTTTTTTCCGATAACTCGCTTATTTATGCTTGTATGAAAAATTATGATCAGATCATAATTGAAGAGCATAAAATTCTCTATCAAATAGTTTTTTTTCATTTTTTTCCATGGCACACATACCTAAATTATTGACCGAAAATACGACGCACTCTTAAAATGGCACAATATTGATTCGTTGCAGGGAGAGAAATGTTTTCGGGCACGGGAAATGTTTTTAAAAATAAATTAATTGAAATTATGGCCAAGGTTGGAAAATGAAGAGAAAAATAGATTTTTTCAAAATTTGCCCAAGTTATAGTATCTTCCAAGTAAGGAAACCGAAATTTTGGTTTGAGCTTACAGAAGGTCCGGGCAAGCTGAAATTTGGCAAAGATGTAATTATATTGAAGTGTTCTAATAAACCCCCAAAATGTCTCATAAAAGCTCCAAGCCGGCGTTCCCCCAAATGAGTATTTTACGCCCTAGGTGCGATTTTCGCCTATATCTCACGTATTTTTACTTTTACGAAAAATTACCATAAAACAAAGTTTAATTTGCCTATTACAGTATGTATTGTAGTATTACCTACTGCAGCGTCACAAGTTATAGAGAATTTTATGTTCTTCAACTTTGCTTAATGGTAATTTTTCGCAAAAGTGAAAATACGTGAGCTATAGGCGAAACACCGCACTTTAGGGGGCTAAAATCCTCATTTGAGGGAACGCCGACTTGGGATTTTATGAGACATTTTGGGGGTTTATTAGAACACTTCATTATACATCTTTGTCAAATTTCAGCTTGCCCGGACCTTCTGTAAGCTCAAACCAAAATTTCGGTTTCCTTACTTGGAAGATACTATAACTTGGGCAAATTTTGAAAAAATTTATTTTTCTCTTCATTTTCCAACTTGGGCCACAATTTCAATTAATTTATTATTAAAAGCATTTCCCATGCCGAAAACATTTCTCTCTCTGCAACGAATTAATATTGTGCCATTTTAAGGGTGGGTCGTGTTTTCGGTCAATAATTTAAGTATTAGTGTGCCATGGAAAAATATGAAAAAAACTATTTTATAGAGAATTTTATGCTCTTCAATTATGGTCTGATCATAATTTTTCATACAAGCATAAATAAGCGAGTTATCGGCAAAAAATTGCGTTGGGGGAGCTAAAACCCCCGATTGTGGGGGACGCCGGCGTGGGATTTTATGGGACTTTTGGGGGGTTCATTAGAACACTCCAATGTACATCTCTGCCAAAATTCAGCTTGCCCGGATGTTTTGCAAACTAAAATCCTTCCTTGCCTGGACTATTGGCGAAAAATTTTGGGCTTTAAAATAATTTTCAAGGTCATGTGTTTTTGAACAATTTGAAGCTGACGACGGTATTTAGAGAGAACTTTAATTATTATAGAAATTTTGTAAAATTTATAAAACTCGCTTTAAAGTCCATAACTGCGTCATCGAAAAAGTTTTCAAGGTCAAAATGGAAAGACATTTAATAACTGCGTAAGAGCAATAACATATCGCGCATTTCAAGTTCTCCAAGATCTGCGGTAACTTTCGGAAGGACACGTAAGCGGTCGCACGAGAAAATCTAGTGACCTCAACGAGGTCACCTAATAAAGCTGCATTCGAATCTGCAATAAAATCACTTGAGTTTGGGGACTAACAAAAACAGCACAATAAATGAAATTAAAATCGTAAACTTATACCGGTCGAAAACGATCTGCGACCTAGGTACTTTTTTGCAGAAATGCAAATCTAAATTCGAGATCATCACGATGCGACCAAATAATCAAAACTTTAATCTGAAAATAAAGGAGGTAGGCGAAAAACAACTATTAAATTTTTGAATCCCCTCAAACGGATATGGGACAAAAATTCTAAAATTTGGCGCTACCTATTGAACGTTTTCGCCGTCCCCACCCGTCTCGCAAATTTGAGGTCGATCGGACGAAAAACCTAGAAGGAGATACAAAAATGTGAAAAACCGCTCGGAGCGGTTTTGACGAGTGCTTGGAAAAAATTTCGAAAAAAAAATCTGTTTCGCCTCCTCATTCGCCGCCCGGCCCCGCGTGCAAAATTTCAACTCGCCAAAGTGAATTCTAAAATTTTGCGACCACTTTTAACCGCCATTTCGTCCCCTCCGTCGTGTGCCATGCAAAAACGGACAATTTTGCCGTTCAATCCTCGTCGAACCGCGCGGATATGCAAAATTTTAACTCTCCACGACGCCCGTACATATACGCTCTAAATTATTAATGTCAGTGAGTGTCAAGGTGTAGTTTAGTTTTATAGATATTCTCTTATCTATAATAATATTATATTCTCTTATCTATGTGCCAAAAAGTGCGGTCATCCAAGAATAGTTACAAACTGTCGAGATCAAATAAAGATGAGAAAACCTTACGATTACGATTATTTGTTTAAGTTGTTATTAATTGGTGATGCGGAAGTAGGAAAAGTGGAGATTTTATTTAAATTTTGCGAAGATGTAAATTTTCATACATCTTTTCATTCAACAATTGGTGAGTAATATTTTGTATCTACTCGTAATTTAATAAAATTACAATTTAATAAAAATTATAAAAAAATATGCATAAAAATTAAATCAAACGAGTTATAGCCGAAAAACCACTAAATCCT
This sequence comes from Podabrus alpinus, assembly GCA_932274525.1. Taxonomy (NCBI): domain Eukaryota; kingdom Metazoa; phylum Arthropoda; class Insecta; order Coleoptera; family Cantharidae; genus Podabrus; species Podabrus alpinus. The sequence continues at coordinate 116,687,480 of OW026451.1, forward strand.
TAATTGGGGAAGAAGCCGATAGGGGATTCTAGGGGACTGTTGGGGGTTTATTCTATTTGGATAGGAAATTGTCATCATTGCTGAAAGTAAAATTTTAGTTATGAAAAAGGTTGTTACCTGATGAAAATAGTTATTTACGTAAAAGTTACAGAAAACTATCCATTGCGAATGAACTTGCCAATAGCAAGTGAATTTGCAATGAATCGTTTCTGTACGCATCACGTATGCTATTTTTTCTCCAGGATAAGGTCCTACAGAAATAAAAACAGAAAACTGTAGGTACCAAAATAAAGAAAAGAATATTAAATGAAGTGAAATTCTAAGATTTAAATAAAAACAAGTGCACGTGCGCATTATAATCAGATAATCTTTAAATTTACCTGTTTGTCAATATTTATTTTCAACTTTTCTAAATCATTACCTTGTAGATAATTTGATAAGCGAGTTTTTTGATTTATTGATTTGATAATGATTGGGATCATTGAGGTTACATGCATTTATTTATCTTAAGTACGTATTATTGCTGCAGACATTTTGGATCAATAAAACAATTTTTAGCAATTATCACAATCACAACTAGATATAAACTAATTCAATACAGTGTAGTCTCTATAATGTGAACATGCCATAACGTGAACATCCACAAACGTGAACACCTGATTTAATTTTGTACCTATTCCAAAACGTGAACGCAAAAGTTATCGTATACTCTAAAACGCGAACAATGTTGACAATACGAATTTAAAACTGCATACAACTCGTATTATTATATACTATATTATATATTCTTATGTTTTTGTACCAAACCAACCAAATTGTTTAGCTTGAGAAAATAAAATAAAACTTTTAACGGATGCTAAAAAAGGTTTTGGAGTGACTTATTTATCAAAAAATAGTTGCTGAGCGTCAGGACTGTTAAATAGAAATTTTCAAAAATGTGCTCTCGGCCCTGGCGCTCAGCAAATATTCGATTTAGAGAAAAATATCTTAGATAAAAGTTGTAGTAAATTTTATTTTCTATAAGATTTATAGCGATCATTTTTGTTAAAATGGCGGCACTTCCGGGCGGTCGCCGAGGTCACCAACTCTAGGACTCCAAACCTTAAAACATATCCAAACATCAGAACCCCCAGACCATTTTTAGAAAACTCTTCTTTTCATGATTTCGAAGATGTTAAAATATTTTAAGTGTTATTAATATTTTTAACGAGTTATATGATAACAATATAGCTGAAATAGAAATTTGTTTAAATATAATTTGCCAAAAAACGTCATTTTCGCTCCTTCATAAAAAATTTCAACTTCTCACGAAGAATTCTGTAAGAAGCTCAGGGTTCCGACACGACGATTTTTAGTATGTTAAAGTATTCGGTAACGGACTATTGGGCGCGACCGATTGGGCGCGGCCGATTGGGTGCGGAGACAACCTGGCGCAAAGACAATTGGGTGCGAGGAAAAATTTATAAAACTATTATTTACATATTATAACAATTTTGTAAATTATTAACTAAATCTAGAAATGTTTATTTAGGTAATAAAAAAAATTATAATTAAAAATTTGAATCCATGATTAGTTATGTACTTTATTAATAGACATTTTTATTTTATTTGTAATTGTTAGAAGGAATAAACATTTTAAAAACATTTTCTTTAAATTTTTAATTATAATTTTTTTTATTGTCTAAATAAACATTTCTAGATTTATTTAATCGTCGTCGTTGTCTGATTCACGGTATAGGCCTTAGGCCTGTTCCGATTCTCAGTCAGCCCATCGTTTTCTCGGACGCCCCACGTCTCTCCTTCCTTTCGGGCAGTACTCCATAACACGCTTTGGCAGCCGCTGGTCTTCCATTCTTGCTACATGTTCCTTCCATTGGCGTTTATAGTCCTCCACTTTATCTTCTATAGAAAAGATCTGCAGTTCTTCTCTGATGTCTCTGCTTGGCTTCATGTCTAACAATGTGCAGCCATTTACCGCTCGCAGGAATTTCATTTCTGCTCCTCGTATTTTAGATTTCTGTCGGGTTGATGTTATCCAAGTTTCGCTGCCGTAAAGTAGGGTGGGAACCGCCATTACCTTGTAGATCTTTAGCTGTGTTTCGCGTCTACAATTTTTTCCAATCGTTCGTCTGATTGTTCCACACATTCTTTGAAAAGAGGTTATTTTGTTTGCGACATCGTTGTCATATTCATACGATACGTCGCATCCTAAGTACTTGAAATGCGAAACTTGTTCCAGGCATGTATTGTTTAGACATATTTTTGACCTAATGGGATCTTTTCCTTTGAAAGCCATTATCTTCGTCTTTGTTTTAGATATTTCGCAGTTATTTTCACCAGAGAGGACATTCAAAAGGTGTATTGCTCTTTGCAGATCATCTTCTGTGGCTGTTATCAGTACTTGGTCGTCTGCGAATAATATTGTGTTTACATATTTGTTTTGACCAAGATGTATGCCATGTGGGACTACTGATTTCCAATTTTTTAACAGATCATCCATGTATACAGGTTGAACAGTATCGGTGACAAACCACACCCTTGTCGAACTCCTTGATTGATTATTGAATTTTGAGTGTTAGTTTTAATTAAGTCGGCAGTTTATGTATTATGTATTTTCTATTTAACACGGAATCCAAGTATTAAGTTAAAAGGTTATGGGACCAGTTCACGTGGTAGTGTGAAATAGAAGGAAATATACAAAGTTTCGATCAAGCAATATTAAATAAAAACATTGTGGAAAAGTACATGCAAGTACGGTAGATCGAATTTTTTTTGTGAATCAAAAAAAATGGAGGGCGACAAAGTAAACATTGAAAAACTGGAAAGTGGTAGCAACTGGCTAATATGGAAATTTCAAATCCGGCAAATATTGGAAGCCAGTGAGTTATTCGATGTTGTGGATGGTACTGCAAAAAAACCAACCACTGAAAGCACGAATTATGCTACAGAAATTGTGATATGGAAGAAATTAGATGCTAGAGCAAGACGTACAATTTCTACTTTGTGCATGAAGCAACCTCTTCTGCAAATTATGAACTGTGAAACGGCAAATGAGATGTGGTCAACGCTCAAAAGCACATATGAGTTAGCATCAAAGTCTAATATTTTATTTTTACAGCAAAAATATTACCAGTTCATAAAGGAGACGGGAGATGACATTGCAACTTTCCTATCAAAGCTAATGGAAGTCGTGCAACAATTGAAGGACCAAGAGGAAACCATATCTGATTCTATGGTTATGACTAAAATTTTGATGTCATTGCCTGCTGAGTACAATCACTTCCACAGTGCTTGGGAATCTACAAGCACAAACAATCAAACGATGCCAAATTTACGTGCACGATTGATGGCGGAGGAGTTTCGGTTGAAATTACAAAACCAGGTCGAAAATGTGGAGGCGCTGATGGCCAAACGAACTTTTTGGAAGAAAAATCACAATTCAAAAGGGGGTAATTCGTTAAGCTATAACAGCCAAAAAGCAAATAAAACAGGAAAATCGAAAGGTAAATGTTTTAAATGCGGCAAAAGTGATCACTGGAAAAGAGATTGCCCACAACGAAAGGACGGTTATAACAAGAAGCAAGAAAATGTGCAGTTCGATGCATTTGTTTGTTCAACATTGTACGAAGACAAAGATATTTGGATTATGGATTCGGGTGCAAGTGATCACATGAGTCATCGATATGAATGGTTCGAAAACATCACAGAGGTATCAGTACAAGTGACAATTGGAAATGGTGATAAGATAATGGCTCGAGGAAAAGGTAACATCAACATTCTTGCATTCAATGGAAATGATTGGATTTGCAAACGTATGGTAGATGTTCTCTATATTCCAGAAATTAAGGTCAATTTATTTTCGTCAGGAAAGGTCATGGATCATGGTTATAAATTGAAATCGGACAACAAATGTTGCGAAATACTCAAGAATGGAAATGTCGTTGCAGTGGGAGTTCGTCACGACAAGTTGTTCCAGATGATGTTCAAGGTAAATAAATCACAGACCAAAGTGGCCATGGCAAATATGGCAATACAAAAATTTACCCTTCGTTAATGGCATCTTGGACACCAGCACACAGCACATGTGAAAAAGTTTTTGCAGAACCACAAAATAGATTACATAAATGAAGACTTTGCGTGTGAAGCATGCGTGTATGGTAAACATCATCGAGGCAGTTTCAAAAGTCGTGAAGAAAAATCAAAGATGTGTGGCGAAATTATTCATGCAGATGTGTGCGGACCAATGCAAGAAAATTCGATTGGTGGTTCCAGGTATTTTTTACTTTTAAAAGATGATTATTCTCATTTTCGCTTTGTTTACTTCATGTAGCAAAAATGAGAAGTTGCAAGCAACATCAAAAGGTACATACGATTTGTAGAAAAGGAACACGAACACAAAGTTCGTTTTATCAGATCGGACAATGGTACTGAATTTGTTAACCAGGAGTTGAAAACATTCTTCGATGAAATGGGTATTCAACATCAGCGAACTATACCCTACACACCTGAACAAAATGGATGTGTAGAGAGAGAGAGATGCGAACGATCGTTGAGTCAGCGAGAACTATGATTTATTCAAAGCAAATGGATAAGAAATTCTGGGCTGAGGCGGTAAACTTGGCAGTTTATGTACTCAATCGAACTGGAACGAGCACAGTCGTAGACAAGTCATCGTATGAATTGTGGCACAACAAGGAGGCAAAGGTTGATCATCTACAAATTTTTGGCTCGGAAGTATTCGTACACATTCCAAAGGAAAAGCGACGAAAACTGGATCCAAAGGCAGCCAAATGTGTGTTTGTTGGATATGACAATCATTCCAAGAGATATCGAGTTTGGAATCTGAAGACAAGCAGAATTGAAATAGTTCGAGACGTAATTTTTCTTTTGCAGGAATCCATGGCGGTACTAGATATTGGAAATGATGAAGAAAAAGCTGACAAGATCGCAGGTGATGAAGATGAAACGGAAGCAGCAATGGAGCCAGAGTAACGTTATGATCGTGGTTCAATATGTGATCTCGATGATGGAAATATTATTAATCGGCGTTTGCGCGATCGAAAGATCATCACCGCTTCACAGCGCTTATCATATCATGCATCGGCGTATCATATTGCAATGTTAGCAATAACCAATGAACCTAGGACATACGAACAAGCGATGAATTCGGATAATCGTAAACAGTGGGAGAAGGCCATGAATGAGGAGTACGACTCGCTTATAAAAAATCGTACCTGGACTTTGGTAAAATTATCAGCAAATCAAAAGGTAATTGATAATCGGTGGGTTTTTAAAGTAAAGTACAACCCAGATGGAAGTATTGATCGCTACAAAGCGCGATTGGTAGTGCGAGGTTTTACACAGAAATACGGAATTGATTATTATGAGACATTCAGTCCTGTGGTTAAATTTACATCAATAAGAGCAATTCTAGCTTTGGCAGCGTCGAAGCATATGAAATTGAGACAGTTTGATGTGAAAACGGCTTTTCTAAATGGTGATTTGGAGGAAGCAATTTTTATGAAACAGCCAATTGGATACGATGATGGTAGTGAACAAGTTTGCAAGTTATCCAAAAGTTTGTATGGCTTGAAGCAGGCATCACGATACTGGAACAAAAAATTCACTTCATTCGTAAATAAGTTTGGTTTTAAAACATGCGAATCAGACCCATGTGTTTACGTTTGTAATGGCAAAAATGGTATGCTAATTCTAGCAATCTATGTTGACGATGGTTTAATTGCATCAGAAAAGGAAGAAGCCATTTCACCCGTCATCGAACATCTACAAAGAGAGTTCGAAATCAAGGTTTTCGAGCTGAAATGTTTTTTGGGACTGGAAATTGATCAACGATCGGATGGATCAATTTATGTGCATCAACGAGGATATGCAGAAAAGGTATTAAATCGTTTTAATATGGCCAACTGTAGTGTCGTGGCTACACCATCGGACAATGGACAAAATCTTGGTAATTCTGAGTCTGAAGAAGTAGTAAATTTTCCATACCGTGAGGCAGTCGGAAGTCTAATGTATTTAGCAGTGGCAACCAGACCGGATATCAGTTTTTCGGTTGGAAATGTCAGTCGATATTTGGAAAAACCGACAGCGGCTCATGTGAATGCAGTCAAGCGCATTTTGAGGTATGTTCGTGGAACAAAGAACACTGGAATTTATTTTGAAGGTGGAAGCGACCTATTTTTATGCGGATACAGTGATGCAGACTATGCGGGAGACGTCGAAACTAGAAGATCAACGTCTGGATATGTTTTCATGTTCGGGGGCGGTATCATCAGTTGGAGTTCAGAACGTCAAAAATCTGTCGCATTATCAACAACAGAGTCGGAATACATGGCAGCAGCACATGCCATAAAAGAATTAGTTTGGTTAAAGAATTTGTTTTGTGAATTGCTACAAGCGAATTTAGATGTGCCAAATTTCTTCATGGACAACCAAAGCGCTATTCGACTGGTAAAAAAACCCGGAGTTTCACAAAAGGACCAAGCATATCGACGTTCGATATCACTTCATTCGGGAAAAGTTCGAGGACGGTTTGTTTGAATTGAAGTACGTGCATACGGATGACCAGATGGCGGACATCATGACAAAAGCTCTTCCAAAGACAAAACATAAACATTTTTGTGTGTTAATGAATGTTATGCCGAAGTGTTAACGTAAAAGTTTTTTTGCAACTAAAAAGTGGGAGTATTGAATTTTGAGTGTTAGTTTTAATTAAGTCGGCAGTTTATGTATTATGTATTTTCTATTTAACACGGAATCCAAGTATTAAGTTAAAATTGATACGTATTACTTCTGTATCTTCGTCATTATTTACAATTTGTATAGCAGTGTGTTTGTATATAGTTTTCACGATATCTATCAGATGTCCTGGAAAACCTCTATTTTTCAGTATTTCCCACAGTTTCTTTCTGTTTACCTTATCGAAAGCTTTTGTATAATCCACGAAGGCAACATGTGTTTCCAAGTTTTTCTCTCTTCTTTTTTCTATTAACTGTTTCAGTGTAAAGACCGCGTCTGCACATGAACGCCCTTTTCGAAACCCGTTTTGCTCTTCTTCGAGGAGAGATTCCGCTATTATTTGAACTCTGCTTGTTATTATTCTTGCGTATAGTTTGTAACCTGCATTCAGCAAACTTATTCCTCTGTAGTTGTTAGTGTCTGATCTTTCTCCTTTCTTGAACAATGATATCACCTTGGCTATTCTCCACTCTTGTGGGATTGTCTTGTAGCACCAGCACATATTAATAAGATGTGGTAGTCGGAATTCCAGTAATGGTCCACCATACTTTAGTATTAATTCAATGTTTACATTATCGGTACCGGTAGCCTTACGATTGCGGAGTACTTTTATTGCATTGTGAAGTTCTTGTATCGTTATATGATCTACCCCATCATTTCTGCTAACTGTGTTAACATCGTTATAGTTTTCTTCTGTGTTTTGGTTATACCACAATTTCTTATAATGGTCAATCCAGACATTGGAAGGTATAGTGTTGATTTTAGAAGAGTCTTTTTCGTCTTTGTTTAGGTGTTTCATTATTTTGTAAGCGTTTAGCTGTCTTCCGTGTATATCGTCTTACATATTGGCAATATATCTTCTCCAGCTTTCATCGTGTGCCTCGCGAATTATTGTTTTCGTTCTATTTCTCAGTTCTTTATATTGCTCTTCATTCTCTTGTGTTCTATTTTGTAAGTATTTTTCATAAGCTTCTTGCTTCTTTCGGATTGCTTCCTGTATGTCTCCGTTCCATATCGTCAGACCTTTTTTTTTGTAATTCTTTTTTCTTATCCCAAGCACTACACATGCTGCACTGTTTATTGCGGTTTTAGGTTAGTCCACTCGTTCTCTATATTATACTCGGTGTTCATATTCTTTAGGTGCTGTGTTAGTCGCGTTTGGTATAAATGCCTGATACTTTCCTCTTGTAAGAGGTATGTCTTGTATGTATACTCTTCCATTCTTCTTTTGTTTGCCGGTTTACACTTAACCCATGGTCTTGGTATCATTAGTTTGCTTATTACCAGATAGTGATCCGAATGGACATCAGCTCCTCTATATACATGAGTGTCTCGTACTGAATTGGATAACTTTTTATTGACTATTACGTAGTCAATGAGACTCCGTAAACCTCTAGCTGTCCACGTGTATTTATTGACATTCTTTTTTCTGAAGAAAGTGTTTGTTACTTTGAGGATATTGTATGTAGCAAACTGTCTCAGCTCATGACCGTTTTCGTTTATAGTAGGCTCTCCTTGGGTTCCGACAATATTTGGTATAAGCATTTGCCCCACTCTAGCATTAAGATCTCCTGCTATTACTATGTAATTATTACTGTTGACTTGATTGTATACTCTTTGTAGTGTTTTGTAGAAAGTTCTAGTTTCTTCTTTCTTTCCCTCCTCGGGGGCATACACTCCTATGATTGTTAAGTATCCTCTCGCAGTTTTAAGATCTAATACCAGTATTCTTTCATTTATATTTTTGTAACCGTGGACCATCTTCTTTCATCTACCATTTATCACTCCTGCCCTTGCTCTCGTCTCTTGCGGGACTCCACTCCATACGAGCATGTGCCCGTCTACATCTATCGAGCCTTTAAGCTTCTTTTTGGTTTCAGTCAATACCATCACATCAATATTTCTCTGCCTCACAATATCCTGCAGTTCAACCTGTTTAGCTGTCATGCCTCCTCGTATATTCCAAGTTGCTAAATTCAATGTTTCCGCTATCCATCTCGTTTTATCCTTTTTCTCGTCATGTTCATTACCATTAGATCCGTCCTGTTTTCCGAGGCTGACTGTGAAATTTCGAGTAATTTGATTTACTGCCAAGTAAGATTACCAGTCTTACGTTGGCTGGATTTTTTTATCGACCTTCTCCGGTCTAGATCCGTCATGTTTTGCTGGACAGGGCTACCTCTAGTAGGATGTGACTCTTCGTCACGCACGATTTATTTAATAATTTACAAAATTGTTATTATGTAAATAATAGTTTTTATGAAAAAAAATTCTTACAAGGGGTCGTCCATAAATTACGTCACGCTCCTAGCGGGGAGGGGGTTCCGACCCTTGTGACGATGGGGGGCGGGGGGGGGGGTTCAAAAATTGTGATGTCACAAATATAGATTAAATATTTTATTATAATTATTTAAAAAAAACTATTTTTTGACGAAAAATATGTATAGAAGTTTTTTTGTCGAGAATTTTATTATCTTTAATTTTATATTAAACTATTTTGTCATAAAGTTCAAAGAAACTTGAGAAATCGGCGAAAAACTGATTTTTGTCTGTTTCTCGCTATACTTAATTTATTTTTAGTAACCGAACCCATGCTCATCCCATGATCAAATTTGGTATGCATGCTCAGCACAATTGCACAAAAAAATAGTTAAAAAATGAACAAAATAAAAAACCGTTTTAGAAATAGGGGTTGAAATAGGGTTAATATTAGAAAATTAATCCAGTTAACGGTTGAAAAATAAAATGTTGTTGAATATTTGAATAGTCATTTACCTTTCCAGAACATTTTTTATTTTTAAATTTAGACCACTGTGGATGAAGTTACAGTCGTTTTCCTACAAGTCTATATAGCAAGTTTTTGACTTTCTGAAAGACCAAAACAAGGAAACAAATGCCTTTTTGGACAAATGCTTAAAATTGTATTTTTTATTTCTTACTAAGATGGTGTGTACCAAGTTTCGTCAAATTTGGTGGGGGTCGAGTCAATTTTGCCTATTTTTCAGTTGATTTGAGATGGAATGACCCTAATGTCCTTTTGTTAATTTTTAAGTTTAGTAAAGTTTCTTTTTATTGTAATAAAGTAAAGTTTCTTTTTATTATAGGAATTTGAAAAATTTTGGGGGGATATGTGACGTAATATTTGGAGAGGGGTCTCGGTTTGTGTGACGAATGTGACGATGGGGGGGAGGAGTTAAAAATTGCTTAAAATTGAGTGACGTAATTTATGGACGACCCCGAATCAGTTATAATAATTAATACGTAATGGATAAATTTTTCCTCGCGCCCAATTGTATTTGCGCCCGGTTGTCTCCGCACCAATCGGTCGCGCCCAATAGTCCTAGACCGTAAAGTATGAACAATTACCTAACGAAATCCGTCGAAAAATCGCAGAAGACCGATTTTGGATTTTCTTTTCGCAATTTTCTTACACTAAACAGAAATCAACAAAGTTTTTTTTGAACCTCTACTTGAATTTGAATTGTAAAAATGTCCCACGAGTATAAAATAATACCATTAATAAAAAAAAATACACTTTTAAAACTTTAAATTTAATTCAATTTAAAAATTTGAACTTCAAATAAATTGACGCTTTACTTTCGCGAGTACAGCAATTTAAAACTAGGGAATTTATGTTCATTACGTTAGTAACGTCACCAATAATATCCAGTTGAGCTGCCAAAAAGTGCGGTCATCCAAGAATAGTTACAAACTGTCGAGATCAAATAAAGATGGCAAAAACTTACGATTATTTGTTTAAGTTGTTATTAATTGGTGATTCGGGAGTTGGAAAAACGTGTGTTTTATTTAGATTTTCCGAAGATGCATTTAATACGACTTTTATTTCAACAATTGGTGAGTCATATTTTGTACTTGTAAAATGTTGAAAATAAAACGTCTGTCAATAAGGTTATTGTTTCTTGAATACCTTCATTTCGTATCTACTGTTATATAAAAATTTGTTCTCCCATTGTTTATTTTTAAACTGTCAACATAATAATGACTATTACATTTTTTTTAACATGCTCATTTAACCAGGTACTTATCTAAACTTCAAAATTGTAACCACACCTAATGATTGCACTTCAATCATTTAATACAAAATAATATATCAGAAAAAAAGTTTAATATACAAGGTATTTTTTAATAATCAACCTTCCTACGTCAAGTACTTATGTACCTACTTTCATTAAATTTGTGTGTGTGAGTGTGTTTAGTAACAATCTAAGTGATTTATAATTCTTTATATTCCATTTGATAAAAATGACTAAATGGGAATTTATAATCAACAACAACAGGAGATGAGAAATGCTTTATTAATTAAATTTAATTAGAGATTCCTTGATTGTCTACAAATTTTAAATTAATCTTTTCTTTGTGTCCAATTTGATATATCTGTTTTCAGGTATCGACTTTAAAATCAGGACAATAGATTTGGACGGAAAAAAGATAAAATTACAAATATGGTAAGTTTCAAAATATTTAAACTCAATTATGTGTATTTTTTTAAATCAAATTTATGGAATTTACCCATAGTCCAATCATTACGTCGCGAGAACGGGGTCTAGACGGTAATGACTCGGAAATTAGATTATTTTAGCTTGTATCATTTAGTTTTGCATTAAAACAGATTCACTGAGTTATTAACATCAGACTCGAACAAGAACAAAGGCAAATTTTCTGAAGAAGGTTCCAAAAATCACGTCATAAATTTGCATTTCCTATGCGTTCTATGTCCAAAATAGGTACAAGCTAAATTAAACTAAATAAAAGTTTGACCAAACGCGAACAAAGACGATTCTTGTAAACACAGTTTTTTTTCAATTTTTGATCAAAATATCGCAGTTTTCAGTTGTATACTTTTTTACTTGTCCATCTAACACAAAAGAGGCCCACAGGCAAGAGAAAGAAGATTAAATTCTCTATAAAATTATGTATTAAACGGCTTTCTAACCCTAGTAAAGCCTTAGCTGTAAACTATCAAAGTTGATCATTTTTTATCGTCTTGTAAAAGTTTTTTCAGGTTATCATTTTTTGGTTTTTGGTAGATCCCACGTCAGAAAAATATAAAACGAGACATAGTCACTAAAAATGTACGTGAAACTAAAAAAAAATTGTTCTAGCCTTGGTGGTTTTGGAAAGTACATTTCACCACACCGCCCCCCTCCCCCATCGCAAATTTTTTATTGAAATTAGTGTCAAACGTTTTATCTTCGTTTGAGCTTCAATGGTGATTGTTTTCTTTTTTTAATAGCATTAAATATAAACTATTTTAAAAATTATTATGAGCATATTAAAATTCTACTTCTGCGCGCTACTTGCTCGGAGCGATGTTGGTAACACTATAACTTTTTTACCTTGACGGTTCATATGTTGCGAATAAAAGCTCATTGAACCTCAAATGATTCTCGATAGATTGGTATTAATTTTAGTAAAAGCATCTCTTCTTAAAAAAATGCTTTTCTAAGCCACAAAAAGGTTTTCGCGGAAAACTTCGCGATGTGTGTGGTTCAAATGATCTAAAAATCTAAATAGAAGCTCAAACGGTTGACAGTAATTCCATTACAAAAATCGCGTTGGGGAAGGCGAAAGGTAGATAAACCTAGAGGAACAACAAACATTTATTTAAGGAAAATTGTGCAAATTGCGTAGAATAAAGTCCTCTATAACTTTCCTTTATCACTTACAGTCTGAAAATTACTTTATTTTGGACAAAATTCGATAAAAAACAAATTTTGTTTTTGGAAACTACTTATAGGCACCAGAATTTGTTTCTTACAATGTTACTTCTTATTAGTTGACATTGAATGTATATTAGGAAACCGTCATTTCATGCCTTGGTGATTTTTGGGATCTTCTTCAACAAATTTACCGCTGTTCTATGATCAAAATCGGAACAAGCTAAATTAAATTAAATAAAATTTTGACCATACGCGAACAAAGTCGATTCTTGTAAACACAGTTTTTTTTTCAATTTTTGATCATAATATTGCAGTTTTCAGATTTTAATGTATACTTTTTTACATATCCATTTAACACAAAAGAGATACAAGAGAAAGAAGATTAAATTCTCTATAAAATTATGTATGAAACGGCTTTCTAACCCTAATAAAGCCTTAGCTGTAAACTATCAAAGTTGATCATTTTTTATCGTCTTGTAAAAGTTTTTTCAGGTTATCATTTTTTGGTTTTTGGTAGATCCCACGTCAGAAAAATATAAAACGAGACATAGTCACTAAAAATGTACGTGAAACTAAAAAAAAATTGTTCTAGCCTTGGTGGTTTTGGAAAGTACATTTCACCACACCGCCCCCCTCCCCCATCGCAAATTTTTTATTGAAATTAGTTCCAAACGTTTTATCTTCGTTTGAGCTTCAATGGTGATTGTTTTCTTTTTTTAATAGCATAAAATATAAACTATTTTAAAAATTATTATGAGCAATATTAAAATTCTACTTCTGCGCGCTACTTGCTCGGAGCGATGTTGGTAACACTATAACTTTTTTACCTTGACGGTTCAAATGTTGCGAATAAAAGCTCATTGAACCTCAAATGATTCTCGATCGATTGGTATTAATTTTAGTAAAAACATCTCTTCTTAAAAAAAAAGCTTTTCTAAGCCACAAAAAGCTTTTCGCGAAAAACTTCGCGATGTGTGTGGTTCAAATGATCTAAATAGAAGCTCAAACGGTTGACACTAATTCCATTACAAAAATCGCGTTGGGGAAGGCGAAAGGTAGATAAACCTAGAGGAACAACAAACATTTATTTAAGGAAAATTGTGCAAATTGCGTAGAATAAAGTCCTCTATAACTTTCCTTTATCACTTACAGTCTGAAAATTACTTTATTTTGGACAAAATTCGATATAAAACAAATTTTGTTTTTGGAAACTACTTATAGGCATCAGAATTTGTTTCTTACAATGTTACTTCTTATTAGTTGACATTGAATGTATAGGAAACCGTCACTTCATGACTTGGTGATTTTTGGGATCTTCTTCAACAAATTTACCGCTGTTCTATGATCAAAATCGGAACAAGCTAAATTAAATTAAATAAAATTTTGACCATACGCGAACAAAGACGATTCTTGTAAACACAGTTTTTTTTTCAATTTTTGATCATAATATTGCAGTTTTCAGATTTTAATGTATACTTTTTTACATATCCATTTAACACAAAAGAGGCCCACATACAAGAGAAAGAAGATTAAATTCTCTATAAAATTATGTATGAAACGGCTTTCTAACCCTAATAAAGCCTTAGCTGTAAACTATCAAAGTTGATCATTTTTTAACGTCTTGTAAAAGTTTTTTCAGGTTATCATTTTTTGGTTTTTGGTAGATCCCACGTCAGAAAAATATAAAACGAGACATAGTAGTCACTAAAAATGTACGTGAAACTAAAAAAAAATTGTTCTAGCCTTGGTGGTTTTGGAAAGTACATTTCACCACACCGCCCCCTCCCCCATCGCAAATTTTTTATTGAAATTAGTGTAAAACATTTTATCTTCGTTTGAGCTTCAATGGTGATTGTTTTCTTTTTTTAATAGCATAAAATATAAACTATTTTAATAATTATTATGAGCAATATTAAAATTCTACTTCTGCACGCTACTTGCTCGGAGCGATGTTGGTAACACTATAACTTTTTTACCTTGACGGTTCAAATGTTGCGAATAAAAGCTCATTGAACCTCAAATGATTCTCGATCGATTGGTATTAATTTTAGTAAAAACATCTCTTCTTAAAAAAAAGCTTTTCTAAGCCACAAAAAGGTTTTCGCGGAAAACTTCGCGATGTGTGTGGTTCAAATGATCTAAATAGAAGCTCAAACGGTTGACACTAATTCCATTACAAAAATCGCGTTGGGTAAGGCGAAAGGTAGATAAACCTAGAGGAACAACAAACATTTATTTAAGGAAAATTGTGCAAATTGCGTAGAATAAAGTCCTCTATAATTTTCCTTTATCACTTACAGTCTGAAAATTACTTTATTTTGGACAAAATTCGATAAAAAACAAATTTTGTTTTTGGAAACTACTTATAGGCACCAGAATTTGTTTCTTACAATGTTACTTCTTATTAGTTGACATTGAATGTATAGGAAATCGTCATTTCATGCCTTGGTGATTTTTGGGATCTTCTTCAACAAATTTACCCCTGTTCCTGTCCGAGTCTGATACCGAAAATTTAGGGGCTCTTGCGATTCCAAATCGAAAGATTTAAGTAAAAAAATCGTATTTCCAAGTTATTTCCATAAAAAAGTACCTAATGACTGTACTTACCTACCAATCATGTTGTACCATTTATGGAGTAATTTAGCTACTTTATACACAACCAATTAAAATTGGCAAATTTTATAATACTGATTTATTTATTATTGATAAGTTTCTAATAATTTCAAGAATTCCAGTTATTTAACAAAAAAGTTAATTTATGCAGATAAGGAACACCGAGTTGTAATAGTATACAACATTAGTCATTACATTGAAAATTTAAATAAATAAATCATCAGAAATGTTTCTAGGTAGATGAATGTTAAAGTCCTCAATAGGAAAATAATTAGTTAATACAAAATTTACAAAGCAATTATGTAGTTTACTAATCGTTAAATTTTTATTTCTAAGGAATGAACCACTAAAGAAATGTTGGTAATTTATTATTTAAGGGGTCATCCATTAATTACGTAAGGGTTTTTGGGGGGAGGGGGTATTTGATATCTTACGGACCTTTACGTAGGGGGGGTCCGACGTATTCCTTACGTAAGTTTCTTAAAATATTTTTTTAAATTAAATTTAAAAATCAAATATAATTTTTTCTTTTTTTTATGTTGGTAATTATATCCAGGTATAATGAACAACAACATGGCTGTATTTAGACGTATATTTCGAAATTCAAAGTCATGGTCTGGTGAAAATTTGCAAACATTTCAGTATTGGCGATTTACATTACCGTTGGTGGCGCCACCAGCAACAACAACATGGCTGTGTTTAGACGTATATTTCGAAATTCAAAGTCATAGTCTGGTGAAAATTTCCAAACATTTCAGTATGGTGTTAAATTTATTGTAATATGTTTGGTTAATTAGTTGATTTTGTTATGCTTTGAGCCTGAAGAACGAATTTTTATTTTCATTTAATACGTAATTTACTAATTTGAAATTCTCCCGCATGGTGGCGTTTGCTTAATGTAAATTGCGAATAGTCTTAAATTTATTATAATGTATTTTGTTAATTAGTTGATTTTGTTATGTTTTGAGGCTGAAGAACGAATTTTTATTTTCATTTAATACGTCATTTACTAATTTGAAATTCTCCCGCATGGTGGCGTTTGCTTAATGTAAATTGCGAATACCTGGATTGATTTTATATTATATAATATATTATATTGAAATATATAGTACTTAAAAATCATTAAACATAGTGGCATAATAGTGTGAATTTTAGAAAATGGCATCAAACTTTGGCGATCTTTACGAACGGTTTTTCATCTATGTAAATAAAAATTTAATTTAAATTTTTGTATTTATTATTATCTATATAATATACTAGCTGGCACAGTCGGCCTGTCGGCCGCCTTTAGCCATCTAGACCGTGTCAGATGTGGTTGTTCGGCCTTCGGCCACGGGAAAATCGCAACCATACGTGTAGACCGTGGTTGTTCGGCCTCACTCCAAGGTTCTAAAGTAGCCTATGTTTTTCGTAGCGTTGTAAATAACTTTTACACCAAATTTGGTTAAGATTGGTCAAATAGAAACGTAAAGCACGTGCACGCGTATTTGCATTGTCGATCGGTTGACAGCTTGATAGCATTCATTATTGTTTTTTAAGTTGATTTTGAGTAGCCTGCCTTCCTTTAAGGAATCTCGATAATCCATTCATGCGCGTCCCATAGGGACGCGCATGAATGGATTATCGAGATTCCTTAAAGGAAGGCAGGCTACTCAAAATCAACTTTCCTTTCCTTTGCGAATTTTTGCACTATTTCAATACAAAAACATGCGCAGTCAGTCTAGGAGCCTATAGGGAACATACATCCATTTTTATAGATTATTATTCATATTTTATAAATATAAGGGGCGGAGAGGGGGGGTCAAAATTAAGTTTCTTTTAAATAATCCTTACGTAAGATGTGGGGGGGTTGCAACAATCTTACGTACCCTTACGTGGGGAGGGTCCAAAATTACAAAAATCATCCTTACGTAATTAATGGACGGCCCCTAAGTAAATATGGACAATTGATTTAAAAAATTAGTTTGTGGCATTTCGAAAATGCACCCTTCCCCATTTATTCAGACTTCTTTGTTTTAATTTTAATTTTCATATTTTTTAAGTTAATTTATTATTGTAATAACTGCATATTTTAGGGATACCGCCGGTCAAGAACGGTTTCGTACAATCACAACTGCATACTACCGAGGTGCAATGGGCATAATGTTAGTCTACGATATTACAAATGAAAAAAGTTTTGATAATATCAAGAACTGGATTAGGAATATTGAAGAAAATGCTTCTTCAGATGTAGAAAAAATGCTATTGGGTAATAAATGTGAATTAGAAGAAAAGAGGCAAGTGTCGAAAGAACGAGGGGAACAATTGGCCGTTGAATATGGTATTAAATTTATCGAAACTAGTGCGAAAAATAGTATTCGGGTTGAGGAAGCATTCTTTACACTTGCTAGAGATATTAAAGCCAAAATGGAGAAGAAATTGGTATGTACAGTTTGTTTTATTTTAATGCACAATGTTGTCTTCTTTGTGATAGTATAAAAATAATTTAGTAGTTAAAAAGATCAGGCTCACAGCAAATCTCAATTTGAATTTACAAATTGAAAGATCATAAATATATAATATCTGTTTTTAAAAATTTAATTTCATGGCTATGATTTTTACACCTTAAATTGTTTACTTTTTTTCAATTTTGGTTATTTGAACAACCACATAGTCCAGTCAAATTAAATCTAATGGTTTTTTAAGTTCCTGGCACAAAATGAAGCTTTTTGAATTATTACAACTTGCCCCACTTATGTTTTGGATTGTACCCAGTTTCTACACCAAAAACGCTTAGCAACTGGTTGAAAATTTTATTTCTTTCCATTATTTTTTTGCACAAACATATTTCTGTTTTGATGCATTGTTTCTTGAATAATCGCGAAAAATAATTTACATTACATCAGCTGTGTAGCAAATGGAGGATGATGCACATTTATGTGCAGTCATGAATTATTTTCGACTATTACTTTTCAACTAATTTGACTGGACTAAAATTGCTTCTTGGATTTTAATAAATTTCTTCTTTCGTGTTATCAATAAATTGACAAACTTTAAATGTTCACAAAAATCTAGGAAAAATTGTAGTCTTTGTGAAGTCAATGAAACTACTTAATAAACCCCCAAAAGAGTTATTTAGCCAAACGCACAGTTAAATAACATTTTGTTTTTGCACCATAACTTTCTCATTATTAAAAAATTGAGGCTATGCATATGGCTAATGACTAATATCTAGCGTTTCTCAATTTCCTTATTGTGTTCAAAACAAAAACAATATTGATGTATTTAACCGTTATTGTGTATTTTGTAGAAATTTCGATCAATTTATTATTTCAATTAACTCTAATTAATAATCGAAAA
The DNA here is from genome assembly GCA_932274525.1 of Podabrus alpinus. Lineage (NCBI taxonomy): Eukaryota > Metazoa > Arthropoda > Insecta > Coleoptera > Cantharidae > Podabrus > Podabrus alpinus. The sequence goes on from OW026451.1 coordinate 116,705,869, forward strand.
TGCATTTATACAAATCATGCTGGCAAATTTGTCGAAAAACTTAGTCTTAATTGGAGTAATCAATTATCACATTTGTTACTGTTTACTAATGTTCTCTCTTTTTTCTCTTTCGTTGGGATTATTAGAAGGTAATTAAAAAGTTTTTTTAGTTAGTGCATGTTAAATATTAGATTAACCGTGATTAATTTTCATTTTCTGGCATTGGTAATGCTTTTTAACACCTCTAATCTGCAAATTTAATTTTTATAATAAAAAAAGTAATTAATTTATCCATTAATAAATAGATATAACTGTTTATTTATCATAATTTTTTTGCGTTAAGATTATTAACTTAACAGTAGGATCTTTGTCTGGCGAATAAAGTCTCATTCTCATTAAAGAAACCTATGCAATGATTTAATTAAGAAGGTTTACATACAGTGGAAAATTTGAATGCAAAAAGTATTAAAAATTAATTATTCAGATATCTCTTGCTCATTTTCATATTGCTTGTTATTCTTTAATAGGATTGTGGTAATTGAATTTTTTCTTCCAAGTTTTAATTATTTTAATTAATCCATTTGACTCATTCTGTTTTCGTAGTAAAGTGAGGTCCCCTATGAGCAATCCATTTTAAAGCGAAACTGAGGACATACTTTTTGAAAGTTTAATTAATTTTTCACGTTAATAATAATTAATTTGTTGCTAAATTAATAGGGTTAAAGAATATTGTTGGGTAAAGTGACAACTATTTTCAGCTGGGTGATTTATTTCTATTTTACTTTGGTTCTAAAATATATCAAATTATTTTTCCCGATTGCTTTACATATTTTATTGAGATTTGATGAGTGGCGGCATCATTATAAATTTTGTAAAAGCAATGACATGTTGCTGACACTCCGCAAATCGGATTTGGGTAAAATTGGTGTCAAATATTTGATATTTAATGAGCTTCCATTCCAATTGCTTCAGTTCAACGATCGCGGAGTTATTTGTGAAAATTTTTTAACCGTGGGGACTTGCATTTTCTATTTACTTTTTGCATTTTGAATGTTTGTGAAACTGGTGTCAATATTTACATTTAGTAGTTTCATTTCTCCAAGTTATGGACATGAAATTTTCGAAAAACTTGGTACAAGTTATTAGACAACCCCATTTCAATCTATTACAGATCGGTCTCCTTTATTGGGGTGAATTTCGTCAATGCAGGTTGGTAGAGGCAGGGACAGATGCGAACCACTGCTCGATTACAGCTTGCATTGGACTAAAAACAAGAAATAACGAAATATATCTTACATTACTTTTGCAGTATAATAAATCCTGAAACAAACGAACTTCCATTTCACTTTTCATTCCAACGTTACTTAATTAATTATGGTGGAAAGGGCCTAAGTTTCCTATATCCATAATTGTATAAATTTCTACAAAAATGTCTGTAAGAAATTCACTCATCAATAAATGCTGCAACATACAATTAAAGTAAAAAATAAGAAAAATTTTTTGTTAATACCTTTATACAAAAATTTAAGTAAGAAGTATGACTGTAGAAAATGAAAGAATGAATTGAAGCTTTATCTGTAAATTGACCCACCTGTTGCATAAAAAAAATCAAAATGGGGAAACTGACATGGAAATCCATGCTTGAATGATGATAATGGACTCGAATGTTTCACAGAAATTTTACCCAACACTAAATATCGAAAGAAATCTATTTAATACAAAATTTCAAATAATGAAATAAATAGGCGACAGTGGGCAGGCCCGGACTGGGCAACCAGGCAAATGACCGGTGGATTGGGATTCCGTTCTTTTTAAGATTTAGGGCGCCTGATTCAATGGTGGTGATTAAAGTTGTTTTAAAATTTTTTTTATTCAATAAAATAGTATTAATATTATCATGTACGGGGTGACCGTTTTAGGCGTTAAGCATGCAAATCTTAAGAGTTCAAAAGTACGTTACATTGGAGAAAATTTGGCTATTTTTATTCTAACCAATAATTTGAAGAGACATTTTATTCCTTTCTGTATTTGATTTAAACATAGAACTTCCTAAAAAAATGTCCACCTGCTGTAAAAACATATTTTACAAGTGAATTTGCAATGTCCAATTTCTCGAGGATCAGAATAAGAAAAATGATGTAATAAACAAATTTTATTTTCAAAGGATTCCTGTTTTTGTATTAGCCCGCTGAAAATTAGGGGTCATTAAGGTAGCCCACAGAACAATTTTTGGTTGATAGGTCTGCTTTTGAACTTGTAAACAATCAATACTAGTTTAATGATTTCCCTTTAATATCATGTAAATTAATATTTCAGAAGTTCTCCTTTAGATAAAATATTGAATTTCAATAACAATATTATATAGTACCATAGTAAAACACCTGTGTCCCATTCCGCCCTACTCCGCCTTATTAATATTAATTTTTTTTAATAAAGTATTAAAAAAAAATCCTGGGGGTCATTTTTGAAACGTATTTTACTCATTTCAATGCTAATCCAATCAGACCTGAAGTATATTGCTTAGAGTTTCATTAAACAGCTCTTAAACATTGTTACTACTTTTTTCCTAATTTACCTGGACTAATAAATTCTTTTGTTTGCATTTAATTATAATTTTTTTACCAATCACCCTGTACGCACCATTAAACAAACCAATATGTTTTGTGCATGAAGACCCATATTATAACTGCTATTTATTTATAAATAAAAAACTATTAATAACCTTTTGAGTACAACTAATCTGTAATTCGATACAAGTTGAATCTTGTAACGAAATACCACACGCTTAAACTAATATCTTATTATTTTGAAACAAAACAACTGAAATAACTTTCAATAATATTATTAAAACAAGGTTATTTTTGTTGTTTTGGTATTTATGTACAAATTAACTGATGTAATTTTTTTTAAAGGAGGCAAGCAATCCTCCAAAAAGTGGTCATCAACTGAAGGCGACCGAACCACAAAGAAAACCCACAAATTGGCTGTCACGTTGCACCTTACTTTGACCAATTAGTACATATTGAAACCACACGACACCTCATGCCATCACAAGCTTGGACATTTTTCATAATGACTTTTGTGACCATTTCGTGGAAACAGACCTCCTATCCTCTAGAATACCAATAAACAAAATGTATCATCATACTTCTTAAGGGTTGTAATCGAGTGATTTTCTTTTATTAAATTGTGAAAGTCCATTTTATTGTGATGAGCCAGTTTTTAAATGTATTAACTTGTTTTCTATTTACCCTTTGTATTTGCTTTTCTTCACAGAAACAAAATTTTAGAATGTTATCATTTTATTTTTTTTTGGATATTATTAATTTTATTTGTAAATACAATGGGTGTCAATTTTAATGTGAAATGTGCGCCTAAAGTCTGTAATAATCTGTAAAACATGAATTTTATAATTAAGCGAGGGAAATTTTTTATAAATATACAAGGCGTTTATTTACAAGCATGTGATTTATTAAGTAAAAACGAATTTGAAACAAAATAATTCGAAAACAATTGAACAGTGTCTGTTTTAAAAACGGCTGTAGGTTAGATAATTATTTGTATTATTTTAATTAACTGTTAAGGCTTGTAATGTATGTGATGAAGGATAATTAAAAAATTTTTTACCGTTAAAAATATATAATTTTATACTATTAAGTATTTATTGATGATGTGCATTTGGCAATACACATCTCATAAGCACTACATGTTCATGTAAAAACATTTAATTTAAATTATTACTTGAAATTTACAATAAAATCTTTTTTATTTTTTTATTCGTATTTGCCTTACGTAGTTTTTTTGTAGTTAAAATTATAAAGATTTTTTTATTGGCCCATTCATACATTAAAAAACCAGCGAAACAGAACCTTGAAAATATTTAAAATTGACCACAAAAATATACCCTCATTCATGAGAATAAAAAAAGAAAGCAAATTTTTTGTAAAATAACTTATGTTTATATTAAAAATTTACAATATTATACAAAATCTTATAATAAATTAACCTACATATACATACCAACAAAATTATTTTAAAATTTAGGTCTTCAACATTTACAATAATATTAAAATAATTAGATGAGCTAATAACTAACCCACATTCACAATATTTTTGAATATTGTAAGTCTTGTTTCATTTTATTCACTTTGTCTTGCCAAATGGACACCAATGGATCACGTACTAAGCCAACATCAATTTTACTTAAAATATTCATCGCTGCTTTCATGGCAGGCAACCAATCACCTTAACATTAAAAATTATTAACAATCTGTATGATCAACTCGAACTTTGCTTACCGTGCCTACAAATGCTTTCTAAAGTATTAAGCAATGATTTTTGGTAAGTTCGAGCTTGCATAATTTCACCAACTTCGGTTTTTTTTAATATATTTTGTGTTAACTTGGGTACAAAATTTGAAGAAGAACTGATAAACGAAGTAAAACCATTAACAGAAGATCCTAATAGAATCTACAAAGCAAATGTTTAAATAAAAGTGAAACATTAATTTCTGGCGGTTTACTTCATCGCTACCCATAAATACAATAAATTTGTCTTCGTTTACTTGTAAAGCGGACGTAGCATCCTTTAAATTATTATCACTAAAAATTACACCTATAAATGAGTCGATTTCGCCCAAGATGTCATTTAAAAATTTGGTTATATCAACTGGAACAGAAAGGATTTATTTACTACTTTGCAGTTGTATAGAAAGTAACAAATTTATTTTTAAAAAAATGTGAATTTGTCATCTACACCAGCGCTCCGCAACCGGTATGCCGCGGCACACTGGTGAGCCGTTACAGGTGTACCGCGGTCAAATAAAACAATATTTGCTTTTTTGTTTTTTTTGATACTAAAATAAAACTTGTACTCGTTTCCTTAGGTGCAACCACTAAAAAAAAGAAAGGTCATCAGCCGAGGCGGGGATGACACCTCGCCCATCTGCCTGGGGGGTGACACCCGACCCCCCTGAGTGCAACTTTTAAAAAAAAAAACAAAAAGCTCATCAAAATTTTCTTTTGATGTGCCGCGGAATTCTAGGAGGAACTTTGGTGTGTCGTAGGTGAGAAAAGGTTGCAGCACTGATCTACACTATGTACTACCATATTTTAATATTCTAAAAATGATTAAAAAATAAAACGAGATTTAAAAGAGTTGCTTTCTGAGAAGGTAGATTGCAGACAAACTTGGGCCATAGACTTCTTGTAAATGGTAATTTTCAGATAATGGGACTTCAAGACTTGTAACTAAATATGAAAATTAGTTTTTGAGTTGCAAACATACAAAAAATTTGACTAGACATTTTTTAGAAATGGTTGTTATGATTATATGAAGACAATATATCGCTATCTGAAAGCTACAGTGAGATATCTTGCAAAAATACGATTTTCAGTTAGGTATTGGTAATTTACATTAAGCAAACGCCACCACGTGGGAGAATTTCAAATTAGTAAATGACGTATTAAATGAAAATAAAACTTTGTTCTTCAGGCTTAAAACATAACAAAATCAACTAATTAACAAAACATATTACAATAAATTTAACACCATACTGAAATGTTTGCAAATTTTCACCAGACTATGACTTTGAATTTCGAAATATACGTCTAAACACAGCCATGTTGTTGTTGCTGGTGGCGCCACCAACGGTAATGTAAATCGCCAATTGAATTAAATTGTTATCGCCCATTTTATTTAATGCCACATTGAAATATTTCAATATAATATTCCTTTAAACAAAAAAAAATGCAAAAGGAATATTCACACTTCAAATTCTAATTGCAATTTAAATCTTTAACATGAAGTATCTCAAATTCACTATTTCGTTATATCTCACTGTAGCTTTCAGGTAACGATATGTAAAATCATCAAAATATAAACTGTTTTTCCGCCTAATTACACCACTCTATGGTAAATAAAAAAATAATAAAGGGATTAACATTGTAGGGAGTATTATTAGTTACCCTAACTAATCCTGATTTTTTCATGAGGGAAGATATTTAGACCAGACGACAACGCATTCAAAAAGATCCATTGCATAAATAAATGGGGGCAAGCTGGAATAAATTTTATTAGAACCTCTCAAAAGACATAATGATGTCTTTTAGCAGATTAAATTATCTGACAGACAGATGCTCTTTGAATTTTCCTTTCCCACCACGTTTTTGTCAGCTGCGCCGTTTTTTAATGGCGATATTGAAAAACGGCGGCAAAAACAAGTTTCTCGATAATATCTCCTTTCTGACTTATATTCAAATAAATATAAGTGTATAATAAATTAAACTAGAGAAAATTTCCTATAATTTATGTTTTGACCATATTTCAAAAAAAATATTCATGGCTACTTGCCACTTCTAAGAACACCTTGAAAAGTTGAAATTTTGCACGGACAAAGGTTCGATACTGTACAGAGATAAAATGAAAAAACTTTTCAAAAATGGGCTTTGCACGCTTGGGGGGGGGGCAAATACTTCAACATCAGACTTCTCCAACTCCATTATTTATCAAAGGATTTTAGTTTTTTTCATTTGATTTTATTCATATCGAATAAAATTTGCCTTCACATAAAAAAATATTTTAGTTTATTATGGCGACGCAGCTGACAAAAAACGGAGGTGGCGAAGTAAAAATTCGAAAAGAGCGTTGTAAAAATACAAATTTCAAAAACACTAGAAAAACTTTCCTAGCAAAATTACCTAATTACTGAACTAATAGCACTAAACAAAATTAAAAAACATCAATTCAAATTTTTAAAAATGGGTCTCAAATCAGATCGCGTTGGAAGGCTTAATTCGACTGATCAAAACCATAGAGGGGCTTGAGCACAATTTTAATACAAATCTAGAAAATTGAAAATGGTGATTTTTTGAAGAAAACAAATCTCAAAGATATGAATTTTCAACGAAGAAGAAACTTACTATTCACGCCAGTGTATCTTGGATTGTGATGATATAGCAGCGGTATAGAGTTAGCTTGATCAGTAACAAGTTTAATGTATCTCATTAGATCAAAGTGATCCTTTGGTTTATTATAAAGATCTGGTAGTATAGCTACCGAACCAACTTTTTTCCTTTCAGCATATCGAACCTACAAATAATTATATACATTTTCTTTCAAAAATAAACATAATAATTTACCATTTGTAGTACATCTTTAAGAGGAGCTCCACCAATTTGTACCATTAAATGTTGTTTAGTTCCATCGCAAACTTTAACCCATTCATCCATCAGTTTCATTCTTTCTGGTATTGTAAGCGACATTCCTTCTCCAATTACATCGTTAACTAAAGTTATAAATGACCGAATATTAATTGAATAGCAACAGAGCTTAGTTTTTGCTTAAACCCTTTAGTTTTACATCAGAAAAGAACTCCTAAGTTTTCGACATCAGGCTTGCACCGGCACAGAGACAAATTTTCCGAAGAAAGTCCCAAAAATCACATATCAATGAATTATTGGCAGTTTCCTATGAATTATATGTCCAAAATAGGTATAATCTAAATTAAACTAAATAAAATTGTGAGCAAAAACAAAAAAAAATTCTAACCACTAGTTTCCAAGGTGCGACCTTACAAGAAATTGATTTTTTGGATTTTTGCTGAAAATAACGTAGTTTTCAGATTTTCATGTAGACTTTTTTATTTGTCCATCTAGAACAAAAGTGGCTCAGAGATAAATGAAAGAAGATGAAAGCCCTAGAAGAACTTTTTTTCTAGCTTTTACTCACAATTTTACTTATTAGTTTCTTCTTCATATTATAGGACAATGTCCTGTGTTTTCCATACTGATCTCGAACTTCTTTAGGGGTTGCTTTCCTGTGACGATGACGTCCAACTTTCGTACCATCTCTCATCTGGTCTACCGGGTAGTCTCTGGCCTTTGGGTTTGCACCATTCTGGCAAGTCTTCCTTCTCCCATTCTCTCAACACGGTCAAATTAAACTTATTAATTTAATTTTGTTTATACCTATTTTGAATATTGGGTGTATAAGAAAAGGCCACTTCATGTTTTTGTGATTTTTTGCATCTTCGGAAAATTTACCCCTGTTCCAGTCTGAAGTTGATGTTGAAAACTTAAAGGCTCTTTTGCTATACCAAACTTGAGCAAAAAAATTGTTTGAACTAGCTTACTAGAATACTTTAATCAAGTATTTGGCTATTTGGTAATTGGGGTTTTTAAAGCATTTATGCTTGAAATACTTCACATATTTGAAATTTACTTGACGACAATAATTAATAATTTATTTTATAAACTATAATTATTTTATATAATTTATAAACGACAATATAGTGTGCAGGAAGAAGTGAAAGGAGGTCACCTGGAATCAAGAAAAAAACAACCAGTCACAACAGAATTGATGAACTACAGAACGCTTACGACAAGTAAGAAACTGCTAAAAAGATAAACCATATAATAATAAAAGGAGTTAAAATGGTGAACGTCACAAACATAAAAGAAAGAGTGCAGAAGTTCCTAAAATAAGAAATACCTAAATGTAAATGTCAATCCGATGGAAACTTTTCAAATTGGGAAGAGAAAAAAAATAAGCGATAGTGGTGAAGTTGTAAACCTGGGGAGACAAAATGCAAATAATAAAAAATAAGTACAAGCTGGAAGAAAAATAGATGTAGGGACATCGAAAATGAAAATGTATACAAAATGAAATAAGAGAAGTGGCAAAGAAGGAAATGGATAAAGGAAACAAGATAAGTATAGGGATACCAGAAGTTAATGATAAACAGCAAAGTATATGAATGGAAAGTTATTACAAGAGTTCCTGCTCAGCTCAAAGATGAAGAGCAGAAATACTAAAAAACCAACAAAAAGAAAACAAGATTGTCATAATATGCCGACCCCCGCAAATGTAATGGAACACGAGAAGAATAACGAAAATTGTATGAAGACAGAACGAGATATGCTGAAGAGAAAAAAGAAACACTAGAGAATAGCAACCTGAAACATTAGAACAATGCTGCTGCATGGTAGAATGAATGAGGTAATTAATGATATTAAGAAATACAAAGTAGGTTTTAGCAGCATTACAAGAGGTGAGATGGAAAAAGAGTGGAGAAATAAAATTGAAAGATTACACATTAATTTACTTAGTTGATAATAAATAAGGTAGAAACAGAAACGGGTTGGCATTCATAATAATAGATAGAACCTAAATAGATAAAATAGTGGATTTTGAACTAATAAGTGGTAAATTAGCATAATATATTAGGATTAAAGGCGACCAGGCAAACTTATTTGTCATAAATGTTTATGCACCAACAGAAGACGCAAGTGATGAAGAACAGGAAGAAGTGTATCAAGAAATCGAAAAGTTATATGAAAAAATCACAAAAAGATGATCTGATAATACTACGTGATTTTATTGCACACATCAGAAAGGAAGAATACAACCCAAACGGTATGGTAAACATACCATACACGAGTTAACAAACAAATATGGAAAAAAAGATATGCCAACTTGCAATGATTTGCAATAAAGCTCGATGATGTCTGGAAATAATAAAGGAAATCAAATCGATCATGTATTGGTATCCAGAAGGACAACAATTAAAATATGCGAAGTAAGATCATACAGAGGCAAGAGTGTTGATACAGATCACAATATAGTAATAATGGAAATTAAAATGAGTAAGATCGAGAGAGATGTAAGAGAAGATAGATGACAGACAACAGATTGGCAATGGAAACGTTGAACAATAAGAAATATCAACAAAAATACGCCCAAGCGTTACACGAGATGAACCGTAAACATAAAAGTCAGAATATAGACGAAAAATAGGGGAATATTAGAAGCAACATCGAGAGTAGCAAGATTGAAATTGATTAATTTGCAAGCAACAGAAGATAAAGACAATGCAACAAAAAAAGAAGACATACTACATACTACCAGTGGCGTAGCTAGCATCGGTGACACCCGGGGCGGATTTAATGGGTTTCACCCCCGCCTAAGGCTGATGACCTTTATTTTAGGGGTTGCACTTAAGGAAACAGCTATGAGGCATGGGAGGGTCGGGTGTCACCCCCAGGCAGGTGGGTGAGATGCCGGCTGATGACCTTTTTTTTTGTTAATTTGGGGTCGGGTGTCACCCCCAGACGGGTGGCACCCGGGGCGGTCCGCCCCCCCTAGCTACGCCACTGATACTACGAAACTGCGCAAACAGAAGAAACAATAATGGATAGACAGAATGATGACAGAAATAGAAATTATTATCAAGCGTTTCCATTCCATTCGGATTATTGCTACTCTGCTTTTTCTTCAAAGTCTTTAGGATCCATTTATTGAGGTGGATCAATCCTCTTGTTTCTCTTTTACTTTCAACTAATTATCCACAGAGTGTTAATGTTTACCGAAAGGCCGCGCTAAGAAATTCAGTCAAGCCCGCAATTTGAACCCACAATTTTTGCGCTGTAACTCAACCAGCGATCAACAAAACCACGAGAATTTTACAGAAAATCAAAGAACAGGAGATGAACAAAAAATCTGAAGCAATAGGAATGAAAAGTAAAAAAGGAAGTATAAAGAAATTAAAAATACGTGGAGAGAATACTTGAAAGAATTATTAAACGAGGAGACAGAAGAGAATACAATTAATCACAGAATAGATTGATGTTGTGAAGGATGTATGAAGTGATGTTGGAAGTGTGGAGGGAGAAGAGAATGCCAACAGAATGGAATTATAGCAACTGTGATTCCAATACACAAGAAAAGAGATATGATGAGTGTAAAAACTATAGGAGAATATCGCTGGTCAACAACGCCTATAAAACTCGATCAAAGACGATACACTCAAGACTACAAAAATTTGTTGACAACAAGATGAGTGACTACCAACAAGGATTTCGATCTGGAAGATAAACAATAGATGATTTATTCATAGTGACATAAATAATAGAAAAGACCCATGAATACAACATCTGAATAGAGATGCTATTCATAGATTTCAAACAAGCAGAAGTCGTTTGATAACAGAAATAGTCCAACACAAATGCAGGTCAATGCAGGGGTATTATCCTGGAGGGTATTGTGAGAATAGAAACAACAGAACAGTAATAAATAGAGAAGTCCCAAGTTGTAGTATACACAATATAATGATAATTTCAAGATTGCATGCAGCACTAGTTAAAGCATTTATAAAGATGGAAAGAAAAGCAGGACTTGCGATAAATGAATCAAAGACAAAATTCGTAAGGTGCCATAGAGCGAGTGATATAAGAATACAAGACTACAAATTTGAGGTGGTAAAAACCTTTAAATACTTGGATATGAAAATAAACAACACTAACAAAAGAGAACAGGTAATGAAAGACTGAATAATAGCTGGTAATAGAGCGTATTATGGTTATAAGAATTTAATAATGAATAAACACTTAAGTAAGGAGACAAAAATATGGATATACAAAACCCTGAGAAGACCTGCGATGACTGATGGAACAGAAATAATGTACCCGACTAAAAAAGAAGAAAAACTAAAGATTATGAGGAAGATTCTAGGTTTGGTATAGGTTGATTTAGAACAATTCAGAAGAAAAATCAATTGAGAAATAGAAAAAGAACTGGAATAGAAAAATATAGCGAAACACATCAAAGGGATGATATTAGGCTGGTTGGGACACGTCCTCAGAGCACAAGAAGGAAGAACAATCATAAGTGTAATAAGATGGATACCGAGAGACCAAAAGCAAAATGGCAAAACGAAGCAAACTACAAACAAATCAACAAAGAGACAAAAAAATCAACAATTGGAGATAGAGAGCTTTAAATAGACCAGGCCCGTAGCCAGGAGGGGGCACGTGCCCCCCCCCGAAATGTTCAAAAGAATCAAAAATTTTGAAAGTAAAACATTTGAATTTCGAAAATAAAATAGGTATAGGTACTTTGGAAAAAGTTTTTTTCTAAATTTATTTGGCGTAATTCATTCCTTCGGCCTCACTCCATCAAGGTTCTAAAGTAGCCTATGTTTATCGTAGCGTTGTAAATAACTTCTACACCAAATTTGGTTAAGATTGGTCAAATAGAAACGTAAAGCACGTGCACGCGTATTTGCATTGTCGATCGGTTGACAGCTTGACAGCATTCATTATTGTTTTTTAAGTTGATTTTGAGTAGCCTGCCTTCCTTTAAGGAATCTCGATAATCCATTCATGCGCGTCCCTATGGGACGCGCATGAATGGATTATCGAGATTCCTTAAAGGAAGGCAGGCTACTCAAAATCAGCTTTCCTTTCCTTTGCGAATTTTTGCACTATTTCAATACAAAAACATGCGCAGGGACCTACATAATAACTGTGCCAAATTTGGTTCCGATCGGTCAAACGGTTTAGGAGTCTATAGGGAACATATTTTCAGAAAAAATACAAGTAACAAAAATATGTCCATTAACTATACTAAGGCCCGCGGACGAAACGTAAATATTATTCTGGCCCCTGTTATACAAAAGGTTGCCCACCCCTGTTCTATACCCTCCTAGTGTAAGAAAATTGGGCACATTTTGATCAAAAAAATCCAAAATCTGTTTTCTGCGATTTTTCGACGAATTTCGTTAGGTAATTGTTCGTACTTTAACATACTAAAAAACGTCCTCTCGGAACCTTGAGCTTCTTACCAAATTCTTCGTCTGAAGTTGAAATTTTTTATAAAGGAGTGAAAATTATTATTGTTTTTTAAGTTGATTTTGAGTAGCCTGCCTTCCTTTAAGGAATCTCGATAATCCATTCATGCGCGTCCCTATGGGACGCGCATGAATGGATTATCGAGATTCCTTATAGGAAGGCAGGCTACTCAAAATCAACTTTCCTTTCCTTTGCGAATTTTTGCACTATTTCAATACAAAAACATGCGCAGGGACCTACATAATAACTGTGCCAAATGGGAAGCTAAAACCTCCGATTGTGGGGGACGCCGGCGTGGGATTTTATGAGACTTTTGGGGGGGTTCATTAGAACACTCCAATGTACATCTCTGCCAAAATTCAGCTTGCCCGGATTTTTTGCAAACAAAAAACCATCCTTGCCTGGACTATAACGTTTGTTTTAAATAAAAATAAATTAAGAAAAATAAAATATTGAAAAAATTTGTTTGTAATAAAAATTCCCGGAAGGGGAACCCCCGAAAATTTTACTTTTAAAATATTTGTAATAAAGTAGTTTAATATATAAATAAATAAAACTTTAAAAAAATTGTAATAAAAAGGGGAACCCCCTTTACAAGTGCCCCCCCCCCCCAAATGAAATCCTGGCTACGGGCCTGAAATAGACAACAAAACAATTGAAACACTTTATGGAAGTAACAGTGATCAGCTTAAGCAGTTAAGTGTGTTGCTGCTAATATTCTGACCGTCTCCCCTCGGAAGGCAATGGCAAACCACCGGGATGTAATCTGCTCGGGACAGCCTCTCTGGAGACGAAGTGTTTACACTTTCCCTGGGTCCGGAGCCCGCGTTAAGCAGTAGGTCTATGTATGTGATAATATTTAAAACACACAACACATACATAGGAGAGAGATCACATATGCCTGAAATCAAGTATGACACTCAGAAGAAGAAATACATTCATCAAGAGCTTTGTTCGGTTTAGCACATTTAAGATCTTTGTTAATTACATACTTACTTAAAATACCGTTAACTCCAGCAGATAACAAATAATTAGCATACACTGGAATAATTTCGTAGTTTATTTCTTTCTCTTTACCAATAAAAGGTGTAAACACTGGGCACATCAATCCACGAAAATTAAATTTTTTCTAAAAAATCGGTTTTAAACTTTTTAATATTACAACTCTTTTTTCGCCAACCTGAACTCGAACTTGAGGTACTGTAGAATTTCTTACATGCTTTTTACAAACCATGTGTTTTTCAATTTCTGTTTTTCCACATCTGTAATTACTTTTACAAAATTTACAGTAAAAAAATAAATTTCCCAATACGCTTTCCGAAAGCCAAGGTTTGTATTTTGTCATGCTTTCCCATTGCTTCCGATACTTTTGTGTGTACATCCTTTTCTTTGGTGGCGTATCGCCAGTTTCGGTTTTATTGTTAAGTTTTCGTTTAGCATTGTCTAAACCGTTTGCACAAATTTCACTTTCACTCGTAGATGAATCTTCATAATGCTGCGACGAATCGGTGAATAATTGCTTTACAGTTTCAGGTCCCATTGGTGTATCGACATCGTTTTCCCTTAAGTAAACTTCTATGACTTTTTCCATAATAATGAAATTCGTACCGCATTAATTTTTTTAAAAATATTTACTTTCGCAATTTAAGGTTATATAAATAATTTGCACATCGCTGATGAACAACAGAATCAAACAGAATGAACTGAATAGGCTGCATTCAAGTAATGAAGAACTGGAGCGCTTGGCATATTCGCGCGAATACGAAGATATTTGAACTTCTCTTAAATGATTTTTGAGAAATTAACCAATTAAAGTAAGGTTTTGAAATTATACTAATTGTTGACTTGATCACACCTGAACGATTTGATAGAAAATAATTATTAAGGAACCTGCGTAAAATTTATAAATTTGTGGAAATCCAACCCCAAGGATTTTTAAAATAGCCACTCCATTGCTGAATTCTTCAGTTTTCTTCAAACTCTATTTATACATGCATTTTTCTCCTTCACTTTCAAAACTTTAAAATTTTTTTTCAAAAAAGGTGTGTAGCCAGTATTATAATAGATCATCTTCGAGTCAGAGTTAACCCAATGATTTTTATTAAACTATAATTAAAAACGCTGATGATACAAGGGGATAATAATAAATGGCGTTCATTCTGTGTGTAATAAAGATTATTATTATTATTATTCCTTGTGGAATATGCCTACTTCTTGCAGAAGTCTTTACGATCGTTTTCTTGAGGTGGATCACTCCTCATCATCTTCTTCTTCAGTAACCAAAGCCTTGCATCTGTTTTGGCCTCCTCTACTATTTTTCTCCATATCTTCCTGTCTTGACATTGTATCCTCCAGTTCTCCACGCCCATTGCTACAAGGTCCTCAGTCACTTCATCCTGCCATCTCGCCCTTATTCTTCCTCTATTTCTCTCTTCACTTAGTTTCCATTCAGTTATTTGCCTTATCGTGCTGTTTCTTTGTCTTCTCATCACGTGCCCCGGCCATCTAATTCTTTTCGCCTTTATACACCTAACAACATCCTCGTTGCCCCTTTCAACCAGTATCTCATTGTTTTTTCTCTGTCTGTACTCAATTTCATCGATTTTTTTAGGACCCATAATGATTCTCATCACCTTCCTCTCGAAAACTCTCAACTTTTCCTCCTCTCTCTTTGTCATGTTGAATACCTCTGCTGCATATGTGATTGCCGGTCTTATAAGCGTCCTGTAGATCCTCATCTTTGTGTTTCTGGATATGCTCCTGCTCATTAACATTTTTGTATTTGCATGATAAGCTTTGCATCCCATTTGAATTTTTTCTTTTATCTCTGTGACGGATTTTTGTAATCCATCACTTACGTTCAACCCTATATATCTTTTATTCTTTTAAAGGCGCATGATAACCGCGCCGAGGTGGGGATTTGTTCATACTGCGCAAAGGATAGAGTCTTGGGTGAACCTTTGAACAAGCAAGACGCGCTTGTGTCAGTTTTTGAAGCAAGATAAGGGGTGTGAATTTTTCACACACCAATGCCGATTTGTATTTCTACTGTGGAGCAATCATGGGCTCCTGGGTTACGTAATTAGCGGGTATGGAGCGAGGATATGGCTACCGGGACAATTTTTGTTCGCGCAGACTCGATGGAGATCTGACATATCTTCGTTGTTGGAAAATGGTGGATTTTCCCCATATCGGACGCTTCTTGGTCGGATCTGCTGCCCACACTGCTTCTGAAGGTTTTGGTATTCCGTCGGAGCGGTGAGTAACATTTATGTTATAAGATTGTTTCACAGTGGTTAATGTTGATCGACTTGGCCCATTTTGTTCCGTCCACCTGGAGTTTGCTTTGTTTGAATTCACCCTTGGCTGATTCATGTTTTTTTATGTTTTAACATTTTGGTTTCTCTTTTGTCTTGCATTTTTAATTGCAGAGTGTTTGCCAAGATTACAATTGAGTTGCAGGTTTTGTATTGCCGCATCGAAGTGATTAAAGGCAATCTAATCTCTTTTGCGTTCGCAAGCGTGGAAATGGATCGAATATTTGAATTTTGTGTTTGAAGACTTATTAATTATATTATAATGTTTTATTTAATTAAATTTGAACGACGTATTATTTCCACTAGGTAACATCGAACAGCGTTTGGTGAAATGCATTGGCAAAGGATTTCCGAATTGGTCGACTTAAGTTCAAATCTTGTATTTGAAATTTTATGTTCGATATTTTTTTGTGTTTATTTTTGGTTTTATGTTTCTTTTTTTAGAAGGCAGCGATGTGCGACCAATGTACAGGTTGTTGCATTTCATCGGGGTCGCTACCGTTTGATTTTATTGTTGGAAGTTCGATAGTGGTTCCACCGTTGTGGGATTTTTATATGACCACTCGAACGTTCCGTTGATTAATTTTGGGGAGTGGTTCTTGGTGGTAATGTCTTTGCCACTGTACTGAGTCTGGTCGGCTAATGCACTTTACATCCGACATCGCTTATGTCATCGCCTTCCGACAACGAACATCTTATTGTTGATTTTATTTTTGTGTGTTACCAAAGCTGTTTCCTTGATTTTCTTCGGGGCGTTCATTTGACACGACCCACGGCTTTGCCGCCGCTATTAACGACCTGGTTTACACCTAACATCAGGGCCCTACGCAAACAAAAGTAGAATTTATTTTCTGCGTGGACATTATCTGTTCCGAACTACCTTCTCATTAGAGATAGTGAGGACAGATATTGTTTCATCTCTTCCCTTCTATCATTGGTCTTATTTATTTCTACACCCAGGTACTTAAACTTCTCTATCTCTTCAAATACGTGATTCTCAATTCTTAAATCGATTCTTTGTCTTGTGCTGTCTTTTTTCTTAAATTTCATATACTTTGTCTTGTCTATGTTCACCTTCAGCCCTTTGTTTGCTGCTTGAATTGCTATATCTTGGAATACTTGAATCATTTTTCTTTTTAATCTGTCAATAATAACCAAATCATCCGCGTATGCCATCACCTGCGCTCTCTTGTTGTTATCGTTCCCTCGCAATTCGATTCTCTTATGATGTCTTCTATTACCAGGTTGAACAACGTAACCGACAGCGCGTCACCCTGTCTCACCCCCACTCTTAATTTCAAATATTTTTGTCTCATTCCCACCAAACTTTACTGTGGCACTTGATTTTCTCATTGTCATATGTATCAGCCGTATTAGCTTTGCTGGTATGTTCAGTCTATGCATTGTTTCATACAGCTTCTCTCTTATTACGGTGTCGAACGTTTGTTTAAAATCCACAAACAGCAGATGCAATTCAATATCATGTTCGTATGCTTTCTCTGTAATTTGTTTCATAATGTGTATTGCATCTACTGTTGATCTCCCCGATCTGAATCCGTGTTGGTAATCTCCTAAAATACTTTCTGACTCTTCCTTCAATCTTTCATGAATGAGTGTGGACAATATCTTATAACTTACTTGGAGCAGGGTTATTCCCCTATAATTACCACACTCCTCCAAGTTTCCCTTCTTGTGTATCGGTACTATGCATCCAATTCTCCATTCATCCGGCATCCTCTCCCCTCTCCATATCTCTAGTAACAATTCGTGAAGTCTTTGGTGTACTCTTTCTCCTGAATTTTTTATCATTTCCACATGTACTTCATCTCTTCCAGGCGCCTTACCATTTTTCAGCCTATTCACTATGGCTTCGAATTCCTCATATGTTGGCTCTGTAACAATTTTCCCTTCGGTTCCTGCTCTTATGGTCTCTCGTTTGTCATCTTGTTCTGCACCTCCATTTAAAAGGTTCTCAAAGTACCTTCTCCATATTTCTTTCATTTCGTCTTCGGAACTGCCAACTTGTCCTTTCTCATCTTTCATCGTTCTAGTGTTCAAAGTACTTTTGTTTTTCTGTTGTTTAATTTTCATATAGAGCGTCCTTGAATTATTTGTCTTGTTGGCGTCATCTATTTCCCTCATCAAATCATTCAACCATTGATTCTTTTTCTTTTTGCATATTTGATATGCTGCTTTTCTTTTTTCGTTGTATATCTTCTACTTTGTTCGTCTTCAACCATTTTATTCTAGCTTCTCTTTTATCGTCTACCAACTCTTCGCATTCTTCATCGAACCACCTCTATTAAGTATTCGACAAGATACTCTATCTGTATTATTTACTTTATTATTTACAAAAATATACACTGACTTTTCAATATAAAATAACTATTCACACTGGGTTCACACACCTAATCTCCCAACATGGTCAGGGGTATATTCCATTATTTAGGATTCCGTAGGTTGGTATCTGGCTAACCAACCTACTGAATATTCAAATGGTTAATACCCGCCATGCAGGGACGGCTCCATATACTACATTTACTCCCCCTTTAAATGTTGAGACGATCAGGAGGTCGTGTTACTCGAGTGGACCTTCTAATCGGGATTTCTGTAGGTGCCCCTTGACTTGGCGGAATGCCTATACGCGGCGGTCGAGGTGACGACATATCTTGACTAGAATTACTATCCCCCACCACTCCGGTTTCTCCTTGTCTTGGACCATGGTCGACCTCCTTTGCCTCCCCCATGAAAACGTCTTTCTGCACTACGTCTTCGTTCGGCTGACTTGTGATAATAACTTCCCTTTTATCTGACAACATTTCCGTTCTTCCTACTGGTTGTTGAATCTGGGGATCCTGGACGCTGGGTTCTCCGGCAGGTGCACTTCTTAGCATATCCTTGTGAACATGCTTTATTGTCCCATTTACCGATACTAAGTATGTGTTGAAACTAATCACCCTCACGACTTTCCCTTTTACCCATTTGATTCCAGAGTGCTCATTTTTATTTTTCACGTACACCATTTCTCCATTACTGTACAATTTCGTATTGCGTACCGACCGCGCCACCGTTTCCTTTTGACCAACCCTGATACCTTCTTGTACATTAACTGCTGGCTTGATCAAATCGAATCTTACTCTTGGTTTCATTCTTAGCACGCATTCTGATGGACACATCCCCGTTACCGTGCTTGGCGTGTTCCGATACGAGAATAAGAAATGCGCCAAACGTTCTTTTATTTCGTTCTCTGTCAGTCGCTGTACTGTCCTTGGTATTGCTTTCTCCAGCGCCCTTTTGACCGTTTGTACCCCCCTTTCTGCTAGCCCATTTGACTGAGGATGATATGGTGGTGATTTTACTGGCCTTATGCCATTTGATTGACAAAATTTCACAAATTCTTGCCCGCTGAAGGGGGGGCCGTTGTCTGATACTAGCTCCACTGGTAAACCTACGACCGAAATGATCTCTTTTAGTGCCACTATTACCTCTTTTGCTGACGTTCCTTTGTTCATAAATTTCACATCTATCCACTTTGACTTGCTATCGACCCAAATCAAAAAATTGTAGCCGAATTTATGAAATAGGTCGATATGTACCCTTTGAAAATTGTTGGTTGCACTTGGCCATGGTTGTAGCGGCGCGTCCGCTCTATAATTTTGTACTTCTTGGCATCGGTCACACAATGTGATAAACTTTTCGATGTCCTCGTTCATCCCTGGCCACCAACAATATGAACGCATTAACATTTTGGATCTTACCACGCCAATGTGTTGGTCGTGAAATAGTTCTAGAACCGACTGACGTATCTTCTCCGGGATGACCACCTTATTGCCCCACATTAAACAATTGGATTCCACCGACAACTCCTGTCGCTTTGCAAAATAAGGCTTAAATCTTTCATCTTTGACTGCTCCCGGCCAACCTTTCCATGTAAGTTCCAATACCTTTGATATTACCTCATCTGCCTTAGATGCCGCTGCTACGTCTATATGGCTCAGAGGTGCGCACTCGACTGTGTTAAACGAGTACAATGCTTCTGGTATATTAGTAGTTTCTTTTAGCGGTAACCTTGACAGTGCATCCGCATTACCGATATTTTTCCCTTTTCTGTATTCTATTGTATAACTATAACCCGATAGAATAATTGCCCATCTTTGGAGGCGATTTGCCGATGTTATGGGGATTCTCGAATTACTGCCGAATATGTATTGCAGTGGCTGATGATCGGTGATTAACGTAAACTTTCGCCCAAATACAAACTTATGGAACTTCTTTACAGCGAACATTATTGCCAGTGCTTCCCGTTCGATCTGTGAATACCCTTTCTCCGCATCCGATAGCGTTGATGACGCGAACATTATCGGTCTATCTTGGCCCTCCATTCGGTGACTTAGTACTGCTCCTACTCCGTAAGAGCTGGCGTCGCTTGTTATGAATAGAGGCGCTTCGGGATCATAATGTACTAATACCTTATCCGTGATTAATAGTTCTTTACTTTCTTCAAAACACTTCTCGCACTCCGCTGACCATACGAATGGCACCTCCTTCTTGCACAATTCGTATAACGGTTTCAACTTGGATGACAGCATCGGAATGAACTGCCCGTAATAATTTAATAAGCCCAGGTATGATTTTACTTGCGATACGTTTCCTGGATTGGGTGTGCTTCTAATAGCTTCCAACTTGTCTTCGCATGGACTTATGCCTGCTTCACTCACTACATGCCCAAGAAATTTAAGCTTCGTCTTAAAGAATTCACACTTCTTGCCATTGACCTTGATATTGTATTTCTGTAACTGTTTCAGCACCTTAGAGACATTTTCATGACATTCTTGCAACGAACTTCCCGAAATAACTACATCATCCAAATAACATCTGGTTCTTGGCAACCCCGCTGTTACAGAATCCATGAACGATTGGAAAATACCAGGCGCCGAGCTGACTCCGTACGTTAACCTTAGAAATCGAAACAAGCCCAAATGTGTATTTATGGTCAGCAGTTCCCTTGATGCCTCATCTACTTCTAACTGCTGATAGGCCCCCTTCAAGTCTAACACCGTGAAGTACTTACTTCCACTCAGAGTCGCGAAAATATCCGATGGTGTTGGTAGCGAACAGCAACTAGTTTCCAAATTTGGATTTAAGGTCCGCTTGAAGTCCACGCATATCCTTACTTCTTTGTCCTTTTTCGGTACTACCACGATGGGACTTGCCCACGCACTATGTTCTACTTTCACCAAAACCTTCGACTTGACTAACCTGTTTATTTCTACTTCTACTTTTGCCTTCAGTGCGTAGGGCATCTCGTATGCCCTGTGGAATACTGGTTTTACGTTTTCTTTTAATCGAATGCTGGCTGTGAATTCTTTGATTGGTCGTACCATATCTTCGTCGAATACACTCTTAAACGTATCTGCCAAACGTTTTCTTAATTGTTCACTGTCGACCGTGATATTCCCCCTTTGAAGTATGTGGTTAATTCTATCTTCTTTCGTAATCTGTTCGCTTAGTAACTTCTGCCAACCTGGTTTCATCGCCGATAACCAGTTTCTTCCTAACAACGGCGTGAATTTGTTCACACTATCTATTATTACCAACGGCAATTCTTTGTACCATTTATCGTTTATGCATACGTTCACATGCGTTTCACCTACGATCTTGACCGTTTCTCCTGTAACCACTCTGAGTTTGAATGGAACCGGCTTAATATCACATAAACCCCGTAACCGACTGAAATCTTTAATGTGTAGTACGGACTTGCATGCTCCTGTATCAATTTCGAATTCGAACTGGACCTTTCCTAATATCGCTTTGACCATCACCGGTGAATCACTACTTGACTTTCCTAGGTGATTCAGATGTGATAGGATTTTAACTTCTTCTTCCTCGACATTGGCTACCCTTTTTGTGCTCCTGCATACGTATTTGGTGTGACCTTTCTTTTTACACATAAAACATTCCCAATTGATGGCTGGACACTTAGCTGGATCATGATACCTTCCACAACGAAAACAATCTTTACTAGGTCGAGCCTCTTTCGGCCCTCCCTGACCTTGATCCCTTCTTTGAAATGTCTTTCTTTGCAACTGGTTGACTTGCGCATCATCGTGAATTATCCGTCTTTGATTCTCTGCTGCTTCATCGTTAATCGCAATTTCGCTTGCCCTGCTAAATGTTAGCGTTTCCGATTCGCCAAATAGCTTCTTCTGTGTATCCGAATTGACCAGCCCACACACCAATCGGTCTCTCAGCGCTTGATCTAAGAACCCTTCGAACTTGCAGTCACGAGCCAGATCTTTTAACGCCGAAATAAATGTCTCAATCTTCTCGTATTCATCTTGCTTCCGATTATAGAAGTTGAACCGCTTTACAAATATACTCGATACTGACCTGTATTTTTCTTTCAATACTGTTACTAATTCTACATACGTTTTTCCCTCAGTAGTTCCAGGATATAGTGCATTCTTTATTACCTTGTAACTTTTCGCGCCTATGCATGACAACAGATACGCCGCCTGCACGTCTGGATTGATCGCATTTGCTATAAAATAAAACCTTAACCTTTCTTCCCATGATTCGAAATCTTCCACTTCTTCGTTAAACTCTTGAATCTTTGCCATTACATTTCTTGACTGTTGAATTCGTTCCGTTTCCCGTCGCCAATATTAAGTATTCGACAAGATACTCTATCTGTATTATTTACTTTATTATTTACAAAAATATACACTGACTTTTCAATATAAAATAACTATTCACACTGGGTTCACACACCTAATCTCCCAACATGGTCAGGGGTATATTCCATTATTTAGGATTCCGTAGGTTGGTATCTGGCTAACCAACCTACTGAATATTCAAATGGTTAATACCCGCCATGCAGGGACGGCTCCATATACTACAACCTCTTGTTTATCGTCCTTCTATGTCCTACTATTTTCTTCGTACTTTCCTGCATGAATTTTCTGATATTTTCCCATTCTTTATTTATATTCTCTTCCTTTTCCACGCTGTCAATTATTCTATTCGTTTCCTGAACGTATTCTCCTTTAACTTCAAAATGGCCGAACTTTTCTATTGCTAGTTTTATTCTTCTCTCATCGTTTTTTGCACAACCTTTGCCACCACCAAAAAGTGGTCCGAATCCGCGTTTGCCCCTCGATACGTTCGCACATCGCTTATTTTCGCTGCTCTTTTTCTTGATACGTATATGTGGTCTATTTGATTTCCATCGTCACCATTTGACCCCGGTCTTATCCATGTAATCTTATGCAATGCCTTATGTTTAAACTTTGTGCTACTTATGATCAGATCCTGTGATGCCGCCAAGTTACACAGTCGCTGCCCATTATC
The DNA here is from genome assembly GCA_932274525.1 of Podabrus alpinus. Lineage (NCBI taxonomy): Eukaryota > Metazoa > Arthropoda > Insecta > Coleoptera > Cantharidae > Podabrus > Podabrus alpinus. Next base: position 116,729,141 of record OW026451.1, read on the forward strand.
GTTTGTTACGTCATGCATCGTAATTCTTTCCGTCACATCGGTCAAATAATCCTCTTTTCCAATCTGAGCATTTGCATCCCCCATCACAACCAGCATATCTCTTTTAAGCACCTTTTCTGCGAGTCCTTCTAATTCGTTGTAGAATGTATCCTTCTCGTTGTCGGTTTTTTCTTCTGTTGGTGCGTATACATTTATCAGGCTTACATTTACCGGTTTTGCCTTTATTCTAAGGTAGGCCAATCTTCCATTTATTGGTTCGAACTGCATAATTTTCTTTTTCATTTCCTTTTGCACAAAATATCCCACCCCATTCCTTCCCTGCTTCTCTTCCCTGGAGTACAAGCATACGTATCCGTCAGTATCCACCTCTCCTTTCCCTCCCCATCTAATCTCTTGTACTGCGGCCACATTGATTTTATATCTTGCAAGTTCGCGACCAATTTCTGCAGCTTTACCACTCTTTAGCATCGTCCTTACATTCCATGTTCCTATCTTCCAACCACTTGCCTCTTTCCTTTTTCTCGCATTCACCCAATTGCCATCTTTATCTTTCCGTCGTTTCGCCATATCTCGTTGTTCAGTTTTCATTGCCATTAAAGTCGTCTTCGCTTTGCCTTGTTTTACTCGTTTTTTGCATTATCATTATCTTCCTCCTTCTGTTCCAGTATTTGTTGCCATTTATTCCAGGTCCATTCCTTTCCATTAACTACAAGTTTTTGGTACTTCACTTTCACATTATTACCCTCTTCTCTTTTTTTCTTAGCTATTGCTCTCAATTTTCCCTGGATATTCCTTTCTTCTACCGTCAGATCATTATCTATATATATTTTCTTACTTCCCAATCTTGATTTGTTATTCAATATTTCTTTTTTCTTAAGCCATGATTCCACTTCCACCAAAACAACAGTGTTTTCGCTTCTTCCAAGCTTGTATGCCTTTACTATTTTAGATTTCACCTGTAGTTCCATCTCTAGAGAGGTTTCCAGCTCTTGTTACAATCTGTCATTAGAGAAAACAGTCCCCTTAACTACTATATTGTTTCTTCTCTTAGCTTTCTCGTCGTTTTCTATTTTTTCCTCCAGTTTCTCTATTCTTGCCTTCATTTCGTTTTTTTCAAGGGGATATGTGCACAAAATCTTGAGAGTGAGAATATTACAAGGATAAGTTATAAAATACGCTTACCTACCGCAAAAAGGGGATATGCGATTGGCTTTTATAAATTAGTTCCTATTAACTACACATATCCCCTTTTTACATCCCTGCAATATTACTATCAATTTTATAAGATTTTGCACATTATCTCCTTGCATCAAAATCATCAGGATAAATTTCTCTTTCTGCAAAAGTAAGATAACTGAAAATTACGACTGAAATTTCGCCTGTTAGGAGAAAATATCTAATAAGCAATCTTGTAGTCTATTTCTTTCCAAATTAATTACTTTTAACCTCATGTTGATAGGACCACTAAGAATTGATACATTACAGTTTCTGCACTCTTTAAATTCCAAAAAAAAATACAAATATGGCCACCACACAAAAAGCAATACTATATAATACTTGTGGTCATATATACTGTTGTGTCTACCGCGAACGAGTGCAAATTCGCTTATTGAAATAGCAATACATTTAAAGGGACACAATTATTGTTTGTTACCATGCATTTTAGAATTGTATTTGTTAGGATTAGGCATTGTTAGTTTAAATTAAGTTTCGTTATTGTTATTTTAAATGCGAGTGCTAGTGAAGGCAAGGAAACAGGATGTCACATAAATAATAATTAATATGGAGGGCAAGAACCATCAAAACAAAAGGAAGAAGGAATCACTTTGGTAAAAAAAAAACAACCAAGATAAAAAGTTTACAAAATTGCAAGCGATCGAAAGGTCGCAAAATAATTTGCTCCGTGAAGGGAGTTCACAAATATTGAGCAAGCAACCAGTTGTGTTGGAAATTTGCTCCGTGAAAATAAATTTCAAATTTTGAATTCAAGTGCTAAGCACTACCAAGCCAATTAGTACTCCACAGTTGGGGGCTATTGGACTGCATAGAATCATTCCACTCGACCTCGAGTGTTTTGGAACGGCGACGAAAGACGGAATCCGATCACAGGAATTCCGAAGATCTTCATCCGAAGAACAGAATTTTCCAGGAGAAGCTGGAAGCCACGATCAAAGGATTACGAAAGTGCGCAGAACCACGTGCACAGCTAAGCATTACCTCGCAGGTATTTAAGTTAACATTTCCATTTTGAGTTCGTTTGTGTTTTATTTTAAGAAAATGTTTGTTAATTTGTTTCATACTATGTGTTTATTAAATATTGTTCTTGTTGAATTGTGTCCTTTTTGTGTTCCCTCCGATCAAGTTCGTAAAGCTTAATAGTAGGCACCCTGAGAGCCAAAAAGAGTAAATAGAAGGTAGGTGCTCATCGATTTGATGTCGCACGTCCTCTGTCCGTAAAAGAGACAAAAGAGGAGGTGATCACAACAATACATATGTAATTTCAGAGGGAGGTGAAGATAATGTTTAGAAAATAAAAGAGAAAAATTATTAAAATAATAATAGTTTGGAGGGGGCTACGCCAAAAACACAATATAAATAAATAAAAACTATTTATTAAAATCCCTGTACCAAAAACCAGTAGGTAATAAAAACAACATAATTTAAAAATATATAGCTACGTAAATAAATTAAAATAAATTAGTGTAAAGCTATCACTTTTAAGAAATACTAGAATGTAATACTTGTCAGCGATTGCAATAAAAACTTTGGTTTAATATCATTAATTATTAATGTAAGAGCACCAGGTGATAAAATTTCGTTGTTAATTCGTTTGGTCAACAGTTTCTTTCAAATCTCGACCTTTAGTTTCAATTGGTAATAATAAACATGCAATTGCCGCTAATATTGCACCAACTGCATAAATTGTTGTGGCAAAATTTACCGAAGACTTCAACAAAACCTAAAATTAAAAGAAACAATTAACTTGGGTACTTAAAAGATTATTCAATAATTTTTAAATACCTGTGCCACGTAAGGTGTGATCATTGCACCTAAACGAGCCATAGCACTGCAAGATCCCACTCCAACAGAACGAAGTGAGGTCGGATACACTTCGGGTGTGTAAACATATGCAGCTTGAAAAACTCCAGCTATTATTCCTCTTGCAAAAAATAACATCACCGTTAAGTACGCACGCCTAAAATTTTTCAAATTAAAAAAAAGCGATTGAAAACAGAACTGGCATTCCGGAAAAGAGGTCCATATGGTAATAACTCGGAAATGAGATGTCTTACGCTTAAATTCTTTATTTTTGCATCAGAAAAGAGTCCCCTAGTGGCAAATTTGCAGAAGAAGGTCCCAAAAATCACATCATGAATTTACTTTTTAAAATTTAACCTATTTTAATTTAGCTAATACCTATTTTGAACATTGGATGTATAGGAAATGGCCACTTCATGCCTTTGTAATTTTTTTAATCTTCTTTGGCAAATTTACGCCTGTTCTGGTCCGAGTCTGATGTCAAAATAGCTCAGGGTCTCATTAGTGGTGCCAAACGGAAAGGTTTGGGCAAAAAAATCATATTTCCGAGTTATTTCCACAAAAAGTACCTAATGACTGGACTAAATATTAAATAATGATTTTCAAGAATTATTTAAATGCAGAAAAAATATTTAAACAGTAACTAAAATAATTGCCAGCTCTGATTTTAACAAAAAATGTTTTCATACTTCTGTGTGCAAATAACCAATACAGATGAACAAATAGCAAAAAGTACAAGTTGGAGTGCCATGGTTTTTTTTCTTCCAAATCTTTCGATTATAAAAATTGTCGCAAAAATTCCTGCAGATGAAATAGAATTTAGTTCAGTGTTGTTTACTAAAAATTAATATTATCATACCGGGAAATTCGGCCAAAGTGGTCCACAATAAATCCATGTAATCGGTCGTTTGTAATTGTTTACAGTCTGCTGCGCAAGTGTCAATGCGAGAATGCTGTTGGCTCCTACTCTCACAATTATCAACGGAACTCTCAAAAAGTTCAGTCGTCATCAAAACTAATCCGTAATAGCAAAAAGCACATGCCATCCATATAAACCACAGAAGTAACGATGTAAGTCTTAAGGATGGCACCAATAGATCTCGAAAGCGTCCCCTGTGTGGTGACTGGAGGAATGCATCGTCTACCACAAGACGTCCCAACAACATAGGCTTACCATTATCTTTTGCTATTTTTTCTAAAGTTGCAAGAGCTTTATCAGTTTGACCACTGGCAACGTGAAATCTTGCAGATTCAGGTAACCACTGAAGTTCAATAAAATTAATTTAACAACCACCAAATAATTCGTGCAATACTCACTGGACAAACTAAAGCAAATACTAACAACGGGCCAGTTGAAAGAGCAAGTAGCCACTGCCAACCTAAAGTTGGCATAACAATTAAAGCTAGAGTTACTTCAAAACAAGCGCCTAGAGCCCAAAAACACTACACAAAAAAAGTTCAATAACAAAAAAAAACAAAACAAACAAAAACAACGCAACTTACGTCAAGCAAAACAACACATTTAGCTCTTTGCTTAGTTGGTAAAAATTCTGCATAAAGCGTAACACTAGAAATTTCACACAAATGCATCAAAATACGTAAATTTAGTATTTATAAATGAACTTACGATTGAGGTGTGCAACCAACTGCAAATCCTACCAAACCTCTCAGCAATAAAAGCCACATGTAACTAGGCGCGATCGAACTTAACAGTCCGTAATAAAATAGCAAAACTGCACACATAGTAAGCGCCTGAAAATAGACAAGGTTATCAAAAGTCCCCGGCGAAAATATTTTAAATATAAAATACTCAAAAATGGCTTAAAAAAGTATTTTTGCAATATCCAAAGTATTTCAAATACCAAATACTTTTTTGAAACCAAGTGACGGAGATTTTGATATTTTTCATATTCAGGTTCAAACATGTGGTGGTGCAAAATTCTAATTTTGCTAATCTGAATAGCCTTGATTTTATATGTAAAAGGTTTTTTGAAACCGTGTTTGTTATGTAGTGTTGTGTCCATCAAAATTTGGCTGTTGCGATATTAAATTGTTTGTCGTGCAGTCAGAGAAAATATGGCATGAGAAAAATTTATAAAAAAATGTTTTAAAATGTTAGATTAAGTTGTTATATTAAGTTTTTGTGATGAAAGAAAAATCAATTGGATAGGCAACACAAAACACTTGAAAATGGGAGATAAAAAAATCAAATAGGAATAAAAAAAGGAAGATGGGTTGCCAAGGCGAAATAAACGAGGTTGACAAAAATCAAGCGACCAGAGTGGTCGCAATTTAAGAGAGTTCCTTTTAAAAGAGGAATAAACGAGGTTGAATAAAATCAAGCGACGAGAGTAGTCGCATATAAGAGAGTTCCTTTTAGAAAGTGATAAACGAAGTTGGAATTGAATGAAACGACAAAGTAGTTGTATATAAAGAGAGCAAATTGAAAACTGGTGTTCCAGAGGGAAGAGGTTGTTCCAAAAACCTGTTGATAAGACACAATTGGATTTGCAATAAGTAAATACCAATTAAAGAAAATTTATAATTGGATAATTGGATAATCGCATATAATTTGAATGGGATCAAATTGGATGTGACCAGATAATTTGGATAATTATAAAAAAAAAAGTGGATCCAAAATAAAGATTCGAGGCGAATACATTCGGCCATTAAAAACGTAAGTGTACGAGGAAGTTCGCGTAGTTGATTTTAAACTTGATATTAAATAAGTAACTTTGGATGTTGATTATTGTTAACGTTGTTGTATTGGTGTTAATTGTTTATTTTAATTTTGTGTTAATTTGTTTATTAAATGTTTATAAAGATTAGATGTCCGTATTTTCTTTGACTGTGTGATTAAAGTAATTCCGTCGTAAAAGTCAAAAGAACCTGCCATCCTGAGATAAAGAGTAAGTCGTGTTCACGGTTCACGGTGGACATAGCAAGTTGACAGCCCAACGCGAGGCTAAGGTCATAACAGTAGATTATGTATGTAAGTAATAAATAAATTTCATTGAGCTCGGTTGCAGTTAGACTTACATGCTTACGTCCAAATCTATCACTTAGATTACCCCAAAACGTAGAGGAAAGCATCATTCCCAAAAATACTACAGTAGTTGTTAACGCCTGCTGATACCTAACGATAATATCAATAATAACTGTAATATGGTACAAGTGCAAATTAAACAAACCTAGATATATGCCAATGACAATGCAAAGCAGGTGATAAAATAGACAAAATTGTCATCTCCATACTGTCGGCCATCCAACATAAACCGGTCCATAGAGACAATTTGACTTGAAACCAACCGAAACCTAAAGCATTAACTGCTTGGGTAACCGTAAATGTATCTAAAACACGAATATTTTCCACCATGTAACAAATTTTAAAAACCCTAATTACCATCGGGAACAACAGAAACAGATGCCATTTCAATATTTTGGCTGACATTATCAATCGGTTCGTTGACATTGGGAATTGCACCTGCAGTCGATCCATCTATGTCTTGATAACCTTTAGTTTTTCTCAACACCATTTTAAATACAAATTTTACAATTTGAGTTACTTTAATGCTTCACAATATTTACAAACATTCTCACAAACTGCAAACGTGGACATAACCTAAAACGTCAAATAAACGTCAAAATAAAAGTACTGCTATCTGCTATCCACGTTTCTTTGTTTTCATAATATTATACCGTATGTTGTCATTTTTGCAATAAACGTGAAATAAGAATTATTTCAAGTTAATTAGCGATGTCTGGTGGCAAGTTCTAAAGTATAATGATATTTATAATGGAAAAATACAAGTTTATCCCTATCATAATATTTGCAGTTATTTTACTTCAATTTGGCGCAAAATTTGTTTTTGAATTTGCAGGTAGGTACGTGAGACACGGTATGAATTACTGGCAGTGCTTTATCTAACGTAGACGGTGACACATTGTACAAGTTTTTCAAATTTGTTATGAAAAGATGACTTCTTTGGAAATTGGGACGCGATTTCCAAACTATGCCTCACTAACTGACGCGTTGGACAATTTTTCTGCACAAAATAAATGCAAATTTTGGAAACGCGATGCTAGGACAATAAATTCATCTCGTGCAATTGGTGTCGTCAAGTATTTACATCCCGATTTGGTTTATTACGAATTGAAATTCACCTGCATTTATGGAGGAAAAGACTTCAAATCCCAAAGTGAAAGATTCAGAACTCGCGAGGAGTAAGTAAATATTTCTGTTTTGTTTTTAACGACTTCGCGTGATTGGAAGTGTCTCAACTTCGTACATATTAGACCGTAGTCAAAAGTTTTAAGCTTGCTAACTTTACGGGGAATATTGGCAATATCTAGGCGCGCAGGGGTGGCCAACCCGCGGGCCGCATGGGGTCTAGGCCTTTTCGGCGTAGCCAGTTTGGCGTAGCCCTTTCGACGTACACCCGATTCGGCGCCGCCATTTCGGCGCGATACTAATTTGCCGCGAGCCCATTTCGACGCGAACCCAATTTGACGTGACCCGATTCGGCGCAAGACCAATTCGGCAGGATATGATTTTCCGATTTATTTTAAAGTATGCAATTAATGTACATATGGTGTCTCACAAAAATTGGTCCATAGCTTTTTGTACCAACCAATACAAATCGATGGATTTAACGTTAGTTTCCCCGGCTAGAAGTATCAATCTAAGAAACTGCTTCTACAAGCACAACAGTTGGGTCAAAATCACCAAGGTGGAAAATTCCAAATTCAGTTTTATGATAAAAATACTTAGCAGCTATTATTTTGACAATTAACTTAAATGATCACTAAACTTGTGTATAAACAATAGTTATGTAGAGCAAGCATAGAATTAATTACTTTTCTTGTAATATGAGTTTTAAAGAGAGCCAACACTGAAAACAGTCATTTCGAGAACGTTTTTGTAAGGTTTATTGATAAAATTAAACAATAATTTAAATATTTCTTATTTAGCGTATAAAATAGCATATATGAGTCGTCTAGATGCAAAACTCACTGTTTGCAATTTTGCGTAATTTGAGTTAGACGCGGTATCCGATGCAAAATCTTATAAAGAATCATTGTATAATATAAGATTGTAGCAAAAGTCACTATTTAATATCTTAAAACTCAAGTGAAATTTTTGGTTGGGTGCAAAACTCCCTCTTTGCTTTTGACATTTAGTTGCAAAACACACTATTTACTTTCCAGCCAATCCCAATCAGCCGTTAAGCCGAAGAAAAATGCATGAACCAGCAATATGTAGACCTGGAAGTTTAATTTTATTAGATAGGTACTTTGCACCTATACTATTATTTTTGTATTTCATACTTTTTTAGAATAAATGTTTTTTTCCTTTACCATAATAAATATTATTATCTAGTAAAATGAATTTTGTTTTGATAGAATTGAGGGCAAAACGCACCATTTACAACAACTGGATGCAAAACTCACTATTTGCCTTTTTAAAAATGAATTTTTTGGTATTTTTGGACATTTTTGAAGCAAGTTATTATTACTGTTATTCTAGACAAGTATTCTCACTTAAGTATACCAAAGCTCAATATAATACGGCATAATAGTATAGCTAAAATAGTTTTCTTTATTTTACCAAAACTAGAAAATATGCAAACAGTAAGTTTTGCATCTAGACGACTCATATGTGCAGTTAATAATATGAAATAAAAAACTTAAGGAATTTCACATATAAAAACGTTTGGAAGTAAAATACCACCATGAACGAAACTATGTTACTATTTCTATGTATTAAATTATCTAAATATGAAAATATCGCAAACTTACATATAAATGAATTAACTGTAGGTACAGAGAATCCAACTTTTTTAAATATTAACTATGATTTTTTTCAAAATACCTAAAATTGTATGCGTTTTCGGTGATTTTAATTATGTTCCCGGAAATGATGAGATGTTCTCGAAATGACGATATAGATAACAATTAAGGTTATATTGAAATCATGAGCGACAATGACTTTAGAAGTTATTTTTATTGATTTATATAAATCTAAATTAAATTTTGAAACAAAAGCAAGTTTACTTAATCATATTAATTAAACTTAAGAATAAATATAAAAGGAACAAACATTAAGATTTTTCGAAAATATCAATATCAGTATGGAAGTAATAATACTCTCGATTATTTTCTTTTTTTGGTAATGGTGTAGGAATAATACTAATTATTTGCTCAAATTCAATATATTATGATACATCATTTAATTCTACTTTAAATTTTTTGGCACTATTACGAACTGATCTCAAAAAAATTACTAGGATTTCTCCATCGTCTTTATCAACACATGTCTGACAGGTGGCTACATATCTGTAATAGATATTTTTCTTTTTAGTGGGTACAGTAATTAATAAAAATGTCCCAGGGGATATTAAATTTGGGTGTACGTTTTCCTTGTCTTGGCCGTAAGATGAACCAGCTTCAACACCAATGAATTTTTGCTCAGTCTGCTGACGAACTGAAATGGCCATTACATCATCTTCATCTGATGAAGATGAGTTATAAATGGTTTTGCAAATGCTGTGTCTCTTCTTAAATTTCATCAAATCTTCCAAATCATTCGTATCCATGGTCTCTTTCGGATCAGGAGAATCTCTTAAAGGTGTATCATGAACATCATCCATTGATTCGTTCAAGTTCACGTATAAACTACTAGATAACGTAGACGAGAACGTACCGTCATGTCCGGGAACGTTCCCGAAATGACCGTTCCCGAAATGACTTTTTCAAATAAACGCGCCCTTTTTCTGAAGACAGCCATCTAGACATCATAACCGGCATAGTTTATGTAAAATATTTGAGGTTATTTTATACATTTTATACGCTAAAACGTATTTTTTCAATATTCCTAGTTAATAAAGTCGTTCCCGGTATGACGAACTATTGATGTACGCTCTGTAAATACAAAATCGAAAGATACTTACCACATATTTAAAATTCTTTTGGCGAAAAACACTAATGACAACCACTTTATTAATATTTTCCACTACAACTGCGCCCCCTAGTACCTAAAGGCGCCTTCAACAACCAAGATTTTCGGGTAGTGAAAACTGCGTTCACTGAAATGATGATGCTTACTTTGTCGGACAAAATATTTTAATATATATCTTTTATTATTTTTTTATTTTTGCAAAAATGCTTACAAAAACTTCATATTCGATAAATTTTAAGGCTAGTAAGTAATGAAAACTTTTAAATTTATTTTATTTTATAGGAATTTTCGGTGTTCGTTTCTAAGAATTGCTAATTGGGACGCGTTCTCGAAATGACTTTTTGTACTTATTTTTTAAAATAATATTGAAAATATTTTACTCTTTAAGTATATTGTATGATGTACAGTTGAAGTGAATACATTCAAAATATTTACTAATGCTAATTTGTTCTAAAAGTATGTGAATTTAGTCATTTTTTGCTGGCGAAGCTAACTTTCCACCTTGGTGATTTTGACCCAGTTTCTTTATTGATAAATATGAAAGCAAATTGATACAAAATCTTTCCTTACTGCTCTAATGAGAAGCAGCTTGGAGAAGATAAAGTCCACGCAGGAGGTAAGAACCTTCTGCTTTTAAATGCGTGGAGCCCTGGTGTTAGGTCAACTAGCTCTTCGATGGAAACGTCGGTATGCGAGGGCCATGGGTCGTGTAAAAACGCCTCGGATAAACTCAAGGAAGCAGCTTTGCAAACACACACAAAATAAACTTAACAATAAAATAAAAATAAACATAAAAATAAACAATACGGTGGTCATTGCTTAAAGGCTTAATGATAAAGTCGATGCTTATGGTGTTAGTATGGCACCAGTGGAACGTAACACAGTAGTCCACTACAGTAGCCGACCAGAACGGCACAGTAGCGACCACATTGACACTCAGAATCACCACCCACACAATCAATCGACGGAACACTCGAATGGTCATAAACAATCCCATAATGGTAACCACATCGAGCTTCCGACGACCAAACCAAATAGCAGCGACCCCGGCGCAATGCCGCACTCTGTATATAAGTAGGTCACACATCGAAGCCTTTATAAAATAAAATATAAAATCATAATTAAACACAAAAAAAAGTATCGACACAAAATTTCAAGTATGAAATTTGAACTTACGTCGATAAATCTGGAGTCTTGCTGCTAATACAATTTACCAGTACGTCGACATAAAATTAAAGGGAATAATACCCAAGCAAAGTTTAATAACCAAAACGTAATAATATAAATAAGTAGCATTACTACATTTATCAAAAACAACACTTAAACTTGGTATTTTTATCGACGACTGCAACGTGAGATAGTAGTAGATTGCAATTTATCACGAAGTGCAGAAAGTTGTAATCTGCCACTTATCTATCAATTGCAACCATTATTTAAATAAAATTGCAGCACAAAAAAAGAATACCAGATTGTTACACATAAATAAAAAATAAAACACATTAAAAAGGCCAAGGGAAAAATATATGCCATCGAGCTTCAGATGTTAAAATATTGGCCAATCGATCGACAGGTACTGTGAAGTAATAGCAAATAAAACATGTTACTCACCGATGCTACCGGATAAACATCCTTCCCAGAAATTATGGGCCAGGGTGGTCGGACAAGGACACATGGCACGGCCAAAAAAAACCCACAATCCTCCAATCGCGGATCAAATTCCCTACTGGGATGGAAAAACAACATATTCCATATAATAACCGGATTGTCGGACTGAAATTCCCAAAAACGTAACCATACTCCGCAAAATCGAAAACCAACCCCGAAAATCACTTCACAGCCCACCAGACGTGACCTTCCCGTCCGCCATTTTTCCCCAAGTCCCCCTCAGCGCGCAGCTCGACTTGCGTTCCGGAAAACAGATAATAAAAATATCGCAGAGTCCACAACGCCATCTCATTCAATTTAAATGAAATGGCAGTGGCCAACCAAATTGATGTATAAGGTTGAACATAACGGATGTAAAGTCCAAAATCCGTTATAAAATTTGAAAAATTAATTTTGAATTATTGCTTAGATTTATAGGCCTTGTTTACTGTCATTAGTTCTCTTCATGCTTTACCTAAAATTAATTATCTGGTCATTTGTTGACATCACCTAAATAATAGTATATTATAGGCCAAGGTTGTGAAGGCCGTCATTATTACCCTAGCGCCAAGATTATATTCCGAGGTGCAAAGCACCTCGGAATATAAGGCGCGGAGGCAATAATGGTCTTCACAACCGTGGTTTATATACGATTTTTTCCACTACTAGATTTATTACCATTTTTTAAAATTCTTTTTAATAAAAAATTTTTCAAATTTAAAATATTTATTTCAAATGACGTTTTGTTTTGTTTATTTTGACAGTTGTTGACAAATTTAGGTTATTAAATAAAATAAATCGCGGTTCGTCAAATTAACAATGGATGGCGTTGTCACTTGCTGTCACATTTAATTCGATTTTTTTATATTTTTAAAATTAAATTAATGTATTAAAATAGTTATTTACGATATAAGTGTTAAAAGTGACTTTTTATTTTGTTAGTGGGGAATTTTGCGAAACGAGCGATAGCGAGTTGAGCAACCCCCACGAACAAAATAAAATCACTTTTAACATGTATATCGTACAATATTTTTTATACAACTGTTAATAGGTCTTGTTTGATGAGTAAATTTTTTTGCGAATTGAAACATGACTACATCACGACATGCTGATTTTTGTGACTATCGCATTCACATATCATGTGACGAACATCAACCGATTTGATTTACAAATAAATTACTAGAACAAAACCAGAACCTGCGACAAATTAATTAATGACATTTGTGTATATCAATGCAACCTAATATTATTTTTTTTGTAAATTTTTTGAATTATAGCTATAACTCGGGAACGACGCTAGATATCGAAAAACTGAGCAAAAAAATACCCCCCACGCTCCAATCAGCCGATTTGTTGGTAGGAAGGCATATGCAAAAATTCAGGGCGAATTGTTCTATTTAATTCTAATGTGTATGTTATCTACTATTTATAAATAAATTATAAACTAATTACCACTAGTGTTAAAAAGCTTTATTTTACTAGTGTTAAAAATATTTTTAACATGCTACCTTATAAAATTGAATTTCTAACCTGGGTAAATTGAACTAAAAGTGTCATTTTTAATGTCAATTGTATAAAAAAGCGTTTTAAATAGTTTAAATAGGGTCGGGAGTGAACGGCCCAAGTGACGAGGAATATCCGAAAATAAAAATCCTTTGATATATAGGTCAAAAAAGGGATAAGATACAAAATTAAACCAGGATATTTGAGGATTTTTAAGAATTAATACCGAAAATTGAGTAAAAACCATAACCCGTGGCCGGGATAGGCTGCCGGCCTAATTTTCGCGTGGTTTGAAGAACTACGGACACGCCCCTAACATGAAATTTTGGGTAAATCACGGCCTTTTTGGCAATGTTTTGATCGGAATGTATAACTGTTGTCGTCGCGGAGGTGATCATAAAAAAAATCCGAAAAAAGTGTGAAAATAAGAAAGTTGCAAAAGTTTTTTGAAATTTTTTGAAATTCGGGAAGGTGGGGGTGTGATTAGTAGATATTAGTAATAAATATTGGCAAAAAAATGGAAAATAACCCGTGTATTGCCGAAAAAGTGAAAAAATTAAATTTTTAATTTTGGGGTAAATAAACATAATAAACGTTGGCTTGGCCAGAATTGTGAGCAACAAAAAACCTACCCTACGCCCCTCCGGGGCTCCGGGCGGTTTTTCATGCTCAGAGCCGCTACGCGGCAGAGCTAAACATACGAGAAGGCGCCACCGATCAAGAACACCGGGATTAAGGCAACCGGGATGTTAGGGACCCTTGAAAATGCATTAAAAAGTATAGTCGCGGTATGCGGCAGTTATCTATTACGTTTAACCCCCAAAAAAGCGCGTAAAAACAAAAAATAATCGATGTTACATGTAAGAGTGACGAGCTGCATCTGCCGGTCCGCAAACGGCTAAGTCTAAGACTAGTTCAACTTGCGCGGACCGTCAACAAAATGAGTGAGATTCCACTATTGCGCGTCACTGAATAGTGAAATTTTACGATTTTCAAAGTCGATTTTCTCTATCAAATATTGGTTTATCCTGCTATAGGAATGTTATCATTGACTTTTAAATACATTAAACTATCAGAAAATCGCTAGCCAAAATTAAAATTCGATGTTGGATAATAGTCACCCGTCCCGTCGAAAACGTGTCACTTCTTGAGCAACTAACCTAAGTAAAAATCATAGCCTATATGACTAGTAGTGGAAAAAAATTATTACGTAATTAATAACAATTGATTAAATTGACATTTTCAACTATGTAATTTCATAAAAAGCGCTACAATTTATAAAATTATATTATAATAATTATAATTAATTTTTAGCCTTGAAAATGGACCACATGTAAACGGCCTGAAACGTTGGTTAATATTTAAAATATTAAAATACTTATACCCAATTAAAATATATTATAAATTAACAAGAAAAGGTCAACTATAATACAAAAATGTATTACAAATTTATTTTACTCTGATTTTGAGATCCTGAGATAACCTTAACAAAATGAAAAATTAGTTCGAAAACCAAGATCATGTAATTTAACGAATTAATTGAAAAATTAAATCTTTTCCCCAAAGTCTTTTATTTCTTTAATAATTTGAGACGCATCTAGAGAATTTAAAATATTCTCATCTTCGAAAAGAGGTTGTAGGATAAAAAACCAGAAATTAGCCAATGAAAACATTAACACGTAACATTATTATACTTACACAAATGTAAAAGTTTTCAATAGTTGATAAATTAATCAGAGACATCAAAACATTAAAATAAAATAAACAGACAGTGAAACTTACGAATACTACTAACAGAAATTCTAAAAATTACTAAAATATAATTTTTGTAATATTTCTATAGTCTCTTTCAACCGAAAATGAGGATATTTTAAATTCTTGAAAAGCGTCTCGAATTATTAAAAATGTTAGCGCTGAATCGTCTTAGCATCGAATCGGGTTTGCGCCTAAATGGGCTACACCGAATCTTCCTCGCGCCGAACCGTCCTCACGCCGAACCATCCTCACGCCGAATCGTCCTTGCGCCGAATAGTCCTCGCGTCGAAACGATATTACGCCGAACTGGTATTACGCCGAACCGGCGGCTTAAATTACAAAATATAATTATAACTTTCTAGATAATTGTATTAATCTGAAAAACTTCAAAACAAAATAAATTCGAAATATTTGCATTTAGCAAGTGCTGACAAAAAGCTCTTAAAACCAAAAAATAAAGAAATACATACAAAAACTATAGATTAAAAACATTTAGTACTTCGTTGTAAAGCCTTTTGTAGCGATAACAGCTTTACATCGTGATTGCATAGAGTCAACCAGCTTCTCTAAACGTTCTAATGGTATTTTTAACCATTCTCTCTATAATGCTTCCCATAATTTAGTTGTATTACTATAATTTTCACTTCTTATTCGTCGTTCGAGCTCTTCCCACAAATGCTCGATGGGATTCAAATCTGGAGACTGACTAGGCCACTCTAAAAAGCGGATTTTTGCTTTTTCCTTGTAGTCCTTAACATGCTTTGAAGTATGTTTTGGGTCATTATCATGCTGAAATATTCCATCCGCGTGGCAATTTTCTCTTACCATGTTGTAACATATGATCTCTCAATATGTCTATCAATTCTGTGTAGGGATCAATGCCACAACGGGAAAAGCAGCCCCACACCATGATGTTACCTCCACCATGCTTTATGGTGGGAACTTGATATTTAATATCATGTTTTTTATTTTTTGGACGTCGAATATACTTTATACCATCCGAAGAAAACAAATTATATTTACTTTCGTCGCTCCAAAGTATTTTAGACCAATCTTTTTTTTTTCCAGTGTAAATGACTTCTAGCAAACTTGAGACGGGCTATCTGATTCTTCTTAGATATAAGTGGCTTCTTAGCAGGACGTCTGCCAAATAGTCCAGCTGAATGTAGTCGACGTTTCACTGTCGAAACATGTGTCTTATTTTCGCGAATTTGGTTAAAATCTTGAAAAATTTGTGTAGCCGTTAGACGAGGATTTTTTACTGCTTCACAAACGATCATTTTATCATCTCTTTTGGTTGTTTTTCGTGGTCGTCCTGTTCTTGGTCGTGTCTCTGCTGATCCATAATTATTATTTTTATGACACCAGAGACTTATAGTTCTGCTGCTCTTAATGATTACTGTATGTTTACATGTAAGAATAATAGTAAACACAATAATAATAACTCATTATATTTCAATTTTTTACTCCCAAAAAATGTCTATAGTGTATCTAAATTTAATATGGGGATATAATATAATTTTATATGTGGCCCGCGGAGTTATGATGCATTTCAAAAGTAGCCCGCAAGATCATTTGGGTTGGCCACCCCTGATTCTAGGGTATGAATGTTAGGGCCGGCAACTATAGATATATGTAAATGAGGTGGTCAGAATAGAAGTGAATCAAGTCCATAAATGCTGTTAATGAATTATCGCAACTTAAAGTATTTTAATCTTTATATATATTCTTGTCAGTAAAGAAAGTAAACAAGTTACATAGGAGAACAAAACGAACAAAATGTGACTTGATCTACTTTTGCACTGAAGTAAATTATGAACTAGGACGCATAGCTCCAAAAATCACAAAAATGGACTTGATTCACTCCTGTTCTGACCACCCCAAATGCGAGCGCTTAACCGAATCTCGCAAAACTATTATAATAGATGGCGTGGATTTTAGTGGGCTAATGCTGGTATTACACTGTGCAATTTACATTGACAAGTTTGGAAAATTTTTGACACGACGGACTGCATTCTGCGTAGAAACGATACCGTTTCTTGTACAATAAATTGCATAGTGGACTAAAAGCATAAAATTCAAAAGAACGAAATATTAAATTTTTAGATATAGTTGATCTTTTTGATAGTAATAATAGTTGGGTATATATCTGAGGGCTAATTTATCAATCTCTAGTTTTAAAACTTACCTGTCAGATAAAGCTCTCATCTGACGTCTTTTAGTACAATGAGAAGACGTCACATCTCACTTACCTGGCAGTTAAGTCTAAATGGAATTTCAACTGGAGGTTGATAAATTAGCTCTGAATAAAACAAATTTATTGTCCGACGTTTCGGGCCATTTAATTTTGGTCCATTTTCAAGTCATAAAACAACATGGTAATAAGCATGCTATCAACGGTAGTACAGAAACTAATAAGATTTTAGTGTCGTCCATTAGTATTGCCGTTTGGAATGCAAACGGACTAACAAACCATATAGAAGAAATTATAAAATTCCTACAAACAAACTCCATAGATATAATGTTGATCTCAGAGACTCACTTTACCGAGAGAACAGTATTTAAAATATCTCATTACACTGTACATCACACCAACCACCCTGATGGTGCAGCGCGTGGGAGATGTGGTATTATTATTCGAGATACAATCCAGCACCATGAGTTAACATAAGCAAACACAAATCTCAGGATCAGATTAAAACAAATAGACGACTTAGACGCTGCATCTTACCACACTTCTACAAGAAGCAGCGTGGCATTCCACTTCGACTAATCAACTTGTACAATATTCTAAAATACATACGCGAGCTAGTTGCATTAAAACGTCGAGCATGAAGTAGATGGCAACGAGCAAGATAAATAGCAATACAATAGGTTAAACCATCAACTACATAGAGCTCTTATAGAATCCCGCAACGCAACGTTTGCACACTACCTGACGAACCTTGGTAGAGAAGATCACTCAATATGGAAGGCTTAAAAAAATATAAAAGACCTCAACAAAACGTGCCACCAATTAGATAACCAAACGGAACTTGGGCTACTACACCTTTTCCACCAGTAATTCAGAAATCGTCAACCGTTATTCAGATTTGTCAATTGATATTCAGAAATCGTCAACCGTTATTCAGATTTGTCAATTAATATTCAGAAATCGTCAACGGTTATTCAGATTTGTCCATTGCAATTCACGATTTCTGAATATCAGTTGACAAATCTGAATTACAATTCACAATTTCTGAATATCAGTTAACAAATCTGAAATACAATTCACGATTTCTGAATATCAGTTGACAAATCTGAATTACAATTCACGATTTCTGAACAGCAGGTGAGGTTTTCTGAATTACTGCTGGAAAGGTGTAGAACAAACTAGGAAAAGGCAGACGTTTTTGCAGTACAACTTTCTGAAACTTCTCAACCTTTTCCATCAGCTCCAAATAATAACGACGACGACATAGAGCAATTTGTAAACACTCCATGTCAGCTATCACTGCCAATAAAATCTTTCTCTCCAGCAGAAGTGCAAAATGAGATAAAACTACTCGACAACCGCAAAGCCCCAGGTTACGATCTCGTGACGGCACAAATACTTAAACATTTAGCAAGATAATCCTTGGTACTCCTAACAACTATTTATAATGGAATGCTGAGTGGAATAATGGTTCCTAAGCCTGGTAAGCCACCTAATGAAGCTGCGTCATACCCACCTATTAGTCTCCTTCCCGTCATGTCCAAAGTATTGGAGAAACTATTTAAAAAAACACTCTACAATACAACAAACACACCGAATCGTAAATCTGATTATAAAAAGTCTTGAAGAACGCAAACTATGCGGGGCAGTCTTCTTGGACGTAGCTCAGGCTTTTGATAAGGTATGGCACCTTGGACTGCTTTACAAACATAGATGGTAAAACTTGTTACCCAGCATTATTATCTTATAAAATCATACCTTTCGAATAGATTCTATCAAATGAAATACAATAATATCACATCTGATTATCATCAAATTAAATATGAAGTGGCTCGGGAAAGCATTTTGGGTCCATTTCTTCCAACAACTGTAAATACAACCATCTCCACGTTTGCTGACGATACAGGTATTCCATCAATTAGTGAAAATCCTTTAACAGCCGCAAATTTTTTATAGCAACATTTAAATCTCCTACAAGAATGGCTTCTTAAATGGAGAATAAAGGTAAATCAAACCAAGTCGGTGCAAACAACATTTACAACAAGACGCAGCATTTGTCATCAAGTTACAATTAATCATATCCGAATACCGGTAAAAATAGAAGCAAAATACCTAGGCCTGCATCTGGATCAGCGACTGACTTGGAAACAACACATAAAAGCTAAAAAATCTCAGTTAAACTTAAAAGTAAGGCAAATGTTGTGGCTACCTGGAAGAAAATCACGACTATCAACAGAAAACAAGGTTCTTCTATACAAGCTAATATTAAAACTAATCTGGACGTGTGGAATCCAGCTTTGGGGTTGCACCAAACAGTCTAATACAAAAATACTGCAGGGTTTTCAATCATAAACTTTGCATATGATTGTGAATGCTCCATGGTATGCGAATAACCAGATAATACACAATATGATCTGGGCATTCCATTCATCAATCAAGAAATTCAAAGATTTGTTACACAATACCACCAAAACCTACCCGATTACGAAAATCATCCTGTTAAAATGCTAGCAAACGAACTAGACGTAATACGAAGATTAAAAAGACAGTGGCCCAAAGATTTGGTCCAACAAGAAGATAACTAGAAATCATAATACCATAAGAAGAGTCATCAATAGGTGACTTCTTCGCTCAAGCCTAAATCATTCATCCCATTTACTTATTACTTATGTATAAATTATTTTAATGGACAAGTAGAAATTAATAAACAATATACAAGAATAACAAAAATACATAAATCTTTGATAGTGCATACTAAGATTTTTAAGGTACATTTAAGGGTAGAACACTATTAAATTGAAAGTAACGCATGTAGTTTTTTGGTTCTAAAATAATAAATAAATTTTTAAGTTGAGTGGTATGAAAATGGAGAAAAATATTTTGTTCAGTTTTCTGGGCGGAGTTGCAGCCATCAAAACGGGCACAAGAATATCTACTTAAAATTATCATAAATAAAAATATTTTAAGGAACACGGAACAATGGCAAATATATACCCTGCGTTCTGAAGGCTTTTTTTTAAACCAGTGCAGGGGGGGGGTTTAAACCAGTGAGATTCTTACTCACTAAAACCCCCTACCCGGTGACAGCCGTATTTACCACTCGGTATTTCTTCAGCTGTCAACCTGCGATGTTGTGTGGTTTTTAATCTTCGGGACCTGAACCCAGAGCTACTTCGATGACCTTCTCATCGTCCAGCTTGTTACGGATGATCTCAGTTAGGGCATCAGCAACTCTGTCCCAATCATCCTTTGATGATAGCATTTCTGTCACTAGGGTGTCGGGGCTCAGGTCTTCGATGCTATACTTATTTCTTACTTAAGATTAAATATCATACGTAAGATAAAATATAGCACATAGACTTTTGACAAGTCAATAATTATGAGGTCATATTATGATCCCTTGGGATTAAATGACACCATGGGAGTAAATTTACTAATAAATGCTACGTGGGACTGAAGAACGTGATTACGAACTGCAAAAGTAGTCATAAATGGTAAATTACCGCGCTAGGATTGTATAAAATGTTGTGTACAACGAAGTGCTGACGAAATAGGGATTAAAGATTTTATAAATCACATAATACAGCTACAAGATAGACGAACAGGGATTGCGATGTTAGATCAAGCTCGTCGCGCTGGATCCTAGTTAATACCAAAAGATCTATACTAAATTGTAAACGAGGGAACCTCAAGAAAAATCCAACTAGCAAAAGAGCCCGTTTTACGAAGGGTACAAGAATCGCGAAAATCTATACCGAGTAACAGTTTTAATATTTTCTGTGAAGAAATTGAACTCTTGCTCAGAATAGATTTTCATAACTCTTGTACACGTTGATACGGGCCTTTTTTTCTGGTTATAAAATAATTTATTAACAACTCTTCCAAAAATTGGTACTTTTTGACGAAAGAAAAATTACAAACAAAATATTTAAAAAAAAATATTGTGAAAAAGTACCAATTATTTAAAAGTTATTTGGTTTAGAAGCATTCAAATAAATAATAGTAATTTATTATTCATCGTTGCAATATTCATTTAATCCTGATGAAAAATTAGCAAGTTAAGGATCACGTTATAAAGATGATAGGACTGTCTAAAGAGCGCAGTATTCAAACCTCAGGCTGCGAAAAGGTCAGTGGCGTAGCAAAAGGTCTTGTTGGATCTTTGCGCAAAACATCAAAATGCAATTTCCTGTTCCCCTAATTATTTTGGAACAAAACCACTGCACAATAAAAGAAGCCTCTTGAATTGTTCGATAAGAAAATGATCGGACCCAAAAAATCTACATAATTATAAACTGTTACTTTTTGCAAATAATTGTTCCTACAATTGGACAAAAATGTGGAGAGTTTGGCCCTCCCCTTGGACTCACTTTTAAAGTGGAAGAAGGCGAAAATAACGTATTTATTTAAAATATTTATTCAACGCAATATACACTTAATACACTCTGTTTACAACGAGGCCCTGATGGTCCCCTTTGTAGACCTGGGTCCTTGCCAAGCGATAGCTACGCTACTGGAAAATCCAAGCTCACTAAACTACACTATGGTTCGGATTCCACGTAAAGCTGTAGGTTCGCCTTATTCCCGAGAGGGATTCGGCAACCTGCTATACTAAGGAGTGATTCAAAGTTTCTCTATAATGACTGTAAGATCATAGCGACATCGGCCCGACTCAGATGTACTCTAGTCCACTTCAGATGAAAGAAGTGAGGGGAAAAACCCCGGTACTCTGCATGGTAAGATCAGGTTTACCTAAAGAACGTAGTAAAGAGAGAACTTTTAAAGACCCATATCTCAACTTTTTTATCATTAAACCACTAGAATTTACACCTGGAGAGTTTGAGGATACCTTAAGGTAAGGTCAGACTAGGCTACATTTGCTGCGCACGCTTTTTACTCTGGCTGCAAAAGCTGCATGTCAGGCTCACACACAGAGTCAAAGTAGCCTGCAGCACGCAGCTTTTGCAACTACGGCTGCAAAAGCTGCGTCAAAAGATACAAACCTACTAACAAATGCTCACACATAGCTGCTTTTCCTTCGGCTGCAAAAATTGCAACGACTGCAACCGCTAAAGTACTTTATAGCTAATAATTATTCGTGAGTAGGGGTGCGCGATTATGAAATTTCATAATCGATTATAAAAAATAATCGATTTTTTTCGATTAATCGATTATTAAAAATAATCGATTATTCATAATCGCCTATGAACTATTTGTCATTGTTTGCACTACATTAACTATTATCGAAACCATGCATTTCTCCAAAAAAAATTCATTAAGAATAATTTATTGATTTAATACTTTAATTTTTTAATACATGAATTTTTTATATTTTTCTAATTTTTAATAAGGTCAAAAATAAATTAAAAACCAGGATATAAAAATCTCGGAGCGATTCCTTTCAGTCGAAGGGTCTAGTAAAATTTTGCAAACATCGCGTTCAAGAGATAAATATCACGTGTTGGATATAATAATCATACGTAGAAAAAAATTATCTTCTGATTGTTCTCATTTTCATTCCTATAAATTACAGTCAGCATCAGGAATCTTTAAAAACCTGATTTACCATGATATTTCGGTGTACCGTTATTTCTCTATGTTCGCATCAAACTTTTCAAAATTCATTCTTTTATGTAGTATTTTATGTGTGTATTTACAAACACTTTATTAATCGGAGAGATAAAATTCCAGCCGACTTTAAATAAAACATGATGTGTCGACGTGTCTAAAAATATTTAAAATTATATTATTTGTTACTGTATCAGCAAACAATTTTCTTAATGTACACATATCTGCCAAGCAAGAAAAAAATTTCTTAGCAAGCATAAAATTTAAAATTAATTTTTGAATTTGAATTTTTGAATTTAAATTTTTGTTTGAATTGTGGTTGGTAACTTTATTTTTTATACACGTCGAGGATTCTCTTCCTTTTTGGAAAAATACGGCAGTTCATATGAAACAAGCATCAGGTAACTTCAATTCAAATATGGATAAGCAGGTAATAACAGAAATATTAGATGCGATAAATAATCGTGTTGTACACGTGATAACAACACAAGAAGAAGCGTTGAGAATGCAAAATGATAAGTTTTATTTTAATGTAACAGAACTTTAAGAGTTTTTTTTAAAGTAAAATGCAATTTTTTTATTAATTATTTTGAATGTTGCGCCCGAAGAGTATGAATTTTTTTTTTATTTCCACTACTGGAACATTAATTCCAGATTCTATTTCTGCTAAACAATTACGCCGCTTTATCTGATTGTGGTAATCAGCGCTCGCGACATTCCACAAACAATTTCTTTCCTCAATCATTTCGATCAATTTCATAACTTGCTCACGATTCCACTTACTCGGAGGCATTGTAAATTAAAATGCTGCACCACTAGTCGCAGTAAAATATTAAACCAAATGAATATTTTTTTACTGCGATAGAATATATGGTTTGTGAGGTGCATTTACTGAATTACGTTTACTCAGCGCATGATGTCACCCAGGACATTCCCCGGAGCAGCTTATCAGTTAGGTATCAACTTACAGTAGGCAGCTTAACTACAGTTGCAAATGCAACATACAAAATTGCACTCGCACTAAACTGCTTTTAACAGCGTACGCAGTAAACCACATGTGCAGTTTTATGAATGAAATTAACAAATAAAATCAAAATAAAATGGATTGGTCAGGAAAAATTGATGATTTAATCAAAGATAAAACCTACGAGCAACATCGGAGGGTGCATACAAAAATAAAAAATTATATTTTATTTAAATGTGATAAATGCTGCACCACTAGTCGCAGCAAATTATTAAACCAAATGAAGATTTTTTACTGCGAATGCAACATACAAAATTTGCACTCGTACTAAGCTGCTTTTAACAGCGTGCGCAGTATACCACATGTGCAGCAGTGTGCACTTTTATCGGTTGCAGTGGTGTTCACACACAGCTACTTTTGCTGCGCGCAGCAAAAGTAGCCTAGTCTGACCTTACCTTTATAGACCCACTCTGTATAGTTCAGTGTTTATAATCCAGTAACAAATAGTTGCCTGGGAAAATACATTTATGGCTTTTACGGATGTGTAACCTTGATTCAAAATTTGTCTAAGTTTTAAATTGAATTTTTTTAGGAGTCTAAAGAAAATTGGTTGTCCTGTTTATATTCGATTTAAAGCTTCCCAAGATGGCCAATCATTACAATTAATTGCTATGAACTTAAAGCACAACCATGAATTAGTTTTGGTAAGTTTGAGTTGGGTCATAGGGTCTTACAAGGGTATTACGTGATTTGATTGCAGTTGCTAAATTATTAACGAATAGTAATTGATTTTAATGAATTTTGTGAGGTTTAAGTGCGATGTAAGGGAAGCTATGTATTGACCATCAAATTGAATTACTCAGCATCTACTCACCAGAGGCCAATTGCACCAATTTCTTTTCACATATCGCTACTGTATTTTTTTTACTAAACTGCTTTATTTGACGATCGATTTTCGATGTTTTTCATAAAAATTCCATAAATGAATTCTTAGATAGTGACGAGAATTTTCACATATTAGCATTGTTTTTAAATTACAAAATTTTCTTGTGAATAAATAAAATAAAAATAAAAAACGAAAAAAATCATTATATTTTTGACGCGACATACAATTTTTGTTATGGATATTATAATGCGGAATTAGAAGGAATCAAAATGAGACCAAAAATTGACCAGTAAATAAAGAAACGATTGACAAAACAGCGATTGTGAAAAGCATTAGGTGCAATTGGCCCCAGGTTTCATACTTGGTGTTCTGTTTTAATGGACTCAACAGGGGAATCTCGCTTCTTTATTATACAATTTATGGGTACGGTAACCTAACCCTGGTCACTCCAAATAACTTGAAAATTTCCTATTGCAAAGAGGAAGGTTTATATAGTTTACTGATATAATTTAAACATGCGAAAGTATTATCAAAATTTTGAGTAAATCGAATTTGAAGTTTGCTAATTTACATGTAAAATTAACGAGATTCCCGCGCGTCGCTCATTCTGTTGACAGTCCGTGCAGTTATAATGACCCTAACACTTAGAGTATTTCGCACCGGCAGAGTATTCTTCTCCGGTAGAGTTCAGGAACTACGGCCACGCAGGACCGGACTCCACTCGAGGGGGAACCCCCCCCCGGGCAGAAACCCAACCTGACCGGCATCAGGAGAAAACCAGAGGGTTTTCCGCAGCATCGGAGCGAATGACACTCCCTCGATACGGAAAACAAGACGGTTAGACCCCGATACCGATCACTTTTGCATCTATTTCTTCATTCACACCCAGTGTTCTATCACATTCTTATCACCACAACCCGACCCCGACATCGAAGGGGATCAGGTGGTGACGTCAATTCGAGCATTACCAGCTTTATTCAAAAAGGCATCTGCACAAATGTCTTTATTTCTATTTTTCAAAGCCACGATCGTCGTCAAGAAGGGTGGGGGTTAAACCCACCCCGGACTTCGACGATCTCGTAGTCAGGTGGGGGCCTCAAAACCCAACCCTGCAAAATATAAATTGAGGTGCCGTGGCGCACCAGCTTTCTCAAGGAGGTACGGGCTTGGCCCGAGTACTCCAAGTTTTAATTTACGATTCGATTCGCACCGGCAGATGCAGCTCGTCTCTCGTACATGTAACATCGATTATTTTTTGTTTTTACGCGATTTTTTGGGGGTGAAACGTAATAGTTTACTGCCCCATACCGCAACTATACTTTTTAATGCTATTTCAAGGGTCTCTAAGCTCCCGGTTTCATTTATCCCGGTTTTTTTTGATGGGAGACGCCTTCTCGTATGTTTAGCATAGTAACCAGAGTCAAAACCGCCCTGGAGGGGTGCAGAGCGGAGCGGAGCGCAGCGGCGCCCCGAAAGGGTAGGTTTTGACGATGGATAAACCTCCCTATCGAATGCACACCCCAAAAATCGAAGAAAAATTCGCTAAATTTACGTACTTTCAAATTGATTTTTCTCGAAATTTTATGTATACTTTCGCAAGTGAAATTTTTACAGTATACTCTATAAACCTTCCTCTTTGCTATAGGAAATTTTCAATTTTTTTGGGGTGACCACGGTTAAGTTACCGTCCCCCAATTTATAAATTTTGTTAAATGAGATATGCACATTTTTTGCAATAAAAAGACGACTCAGATTCAGAAATTAAGCAAAAACGAAAATGCGAAAATATGCAAAGAAATTCCCATGTTGAGCCAAGTAAAATGAGCACTCGGTACTCAAAAATACGTTTATTAAAAAAAATTTTTTAGCCCAAGAGAACACTTAAAAGACAAGAGTTAAATTTTTCGCTTAAAAAAAAGAATAGACAAACCCAGCAATTAGCTAAAGAAAAACGTTTACGAGAAGAAGAAAAATGTGTTGAAGATATCATGGACTGCGATGATTTACCAGAATTAATAATAGAGCCCCCGAATGATGTTGTCATTAAATCACCAAGTTTGTGTGTGGATAAGGTACATAGAATTTAATACTTTTTACTGTATTTAATACTTAATTGAATTAAAAATGATTTAATATGAGCATAACAACAGCGTATGACATTATAATAAATTTATGAGTAGTGATAAGCTTATCAGTTACACTTAAATTAATTTTGTTTGTTGTGTTCATTTTAAGATTGTCTGTCTATCTTACCAGAATGGTTAGTATAGATTTCTTCTAAATATATCTTATTTAATTTAAAATTTTTTTTTCAGAAAGCGTTTAATTTCCGTGGTCTTATAGCACCCACTTTTACACCATTTAACGAAAATGCGTAAGTCGTTTTTGCTTATGGCCGGTTTTTATATAAAACTTTTTTTTTGTCAAATAGAAGTATAAATGTGGATGTAATACCGCAATACTCGCAATACCTTTCTGATCGAGGTATCACAGGAGTGTTAGGTAAGCAACAGTTTAATAACTTAAATTAACGTTAAATGTTCAAATATTTTAAGTTAATGGCACTAGCGGCGAGGGGATGGCTCTGACAGTGTCAGAAAGAAAAATTACTGCAGAAGCTTGGCAAAAACATTTTTCCAAAAATAATCAACATGTGATGGTGCAGGTTGGAGGAGCCTGCTTGCCAGACGTAATTGATATGGTAACTACTAATTAAAACTTTTAAAATACTTCTCGCTTACTATAGGTCCAATATTGTAGGCTCAACATGCCGAAAAAATTGGAGTGAATTCTTTGCTCTGTTTACCAGAGCTTTATTTTAAACCTACGACTTGTGATGAATTGATACAATATTTGAAGGTAGTTGGAGAAGCTGCTCCCAATACTCCTCTACTGTATTATCACATACCAAGTATGACTAACGTCAATAGTGAGTATTATTTTGAGATATTTATTTTATTTGCCTTTAACATTATGAAATATTTAGTTAACATGGGAACTTTTTTGAATGAAATTGCCGACCAAGTGCCAACATTTAGTGGTATAAAATTTACATCTACCACATTGGACGAAGGAATTAATGCAGTTAAAGCACATAATCAAAAGTTTACTGTATTTTTGGGAGCAGATACAGTAAGCATTATTTATTTGCATGGCTTGAATCTTTCACTGTAACTCTCATTTCAGATAATGGCAGGTGCTTATGCACTAGGATTCGATTCAGCAATTGCAACAACTCTGAACATATTTCCAGGCCATGGTAGAGACATTTTAAGTTTAATGAAACTTGGAAAAATTGATGAATGCCGTGGTGTTCAAGAGCAACTGAATACTGCCATAGCAGTTATAACAAAAAATGGTAATAAATAATCATATTAGCATTTTGAAATTTTACCCAATTTCAAACCTGGACCATTGATATCCGGGCCTCACAGCCTACCTTGAACTTTTGCGTTAATATTTGAATCCTTTCATTTATTGACTTGTAATTTGAAATATTAACAGATTTGGATATGACGCAGTTTTTATTGTCGTTTTTACTTCAATTGAATATTTATTTTTTATCAAATGGTTCAGGTTTGAATTAGTTGGATTTCAAAGCAAATTATCAATTAATTGATTCATATTTATGATCCAGGTAAGGAACATTATTAGTTTTGGGAGTGTCCTAATAAATCCCCAAAAGTTCCTTAAAATTCCATGCCAGCGTCTCCCCAATTTAGGGTTTTAGTTCCCTCAACACGGTTTTTCTCAAATAGCTTACTTATTTTCAGTTTTACAAAAAATTATCGTAAAACCAAAATTGAAGAGTATAAAATTCACTAGCAAATATATTTTTGACGTGAATACGTCTATAAAATCGGTAACGTGTTTAAAAATTTAATAAAAATGTGTAACGAAAATTGTGTGTGTGTACGAAAAGTGTAGAAATGATAAATTTTGAATTGTCATTATTCAGTAAAAGCTTCAAATTTTTCTATGGCATACTATTTGGCTTGACGAAAACACGACTCACCCTTACAATAGCGCAATATTGATGCACTGCATGAAGAGAGGGTCGCGTTCCATAAACTTAACCACCCAAATCAAAAATTTCCTATTGACTATAGTAAAGATAATGGTTAATAGAGGCTATAGAAAAATTATTTCGGGTGAACCCTCGGAAAATAACCCTTATTTAGAATTTTTAAAGTACGTAAATTTAGCATTGAAAACTGGGCGAATAGGCCACGCCCCCCATGCAATTTCACAAAAATTGGGGTAATTTCCGGACTTTTTGGGTATGTTTCGGTCCGAATGTGACTCTACCGCCGTTGCGGACGGTTAAAATTATCGAAGAATCGATAGAATCCGAAAAAAGTGCGAAAATCGGCAACTTTCATACTAGGGGATACAAATCACATAACAACCGGCGGGGCCGCGGCTACTGACTTAGCCGTCCCGCTCGGAATGAGTGAAAATGTATCACTCGTTATTTGTGTGGGATTTGATACAGAGGATTGGGGCCGAAACGGGCAGTTTTTTTAAACGTTCACTTGGGCTAAACATACTTGAAGGGCCTTCCATCAAGAAAACCGGGATTCGAAAAAAACGGAATGTAAAAAACCCGAACAGTGTGAAAATCGGGATGCGTTACAGAGGATTGGGGCGCTTTAAAAGCTGGCTGACGCTCTTGGGCTAAACATACTAGAAGGGTCATCCGTCAAGAAAACCGGGATGCATTAAATCTGGATCATATAAAACCGGGATATAGCTCCTAAAAGTATACTTTTACTTATCAACCCCAAAATATGTACCTAATAAAACAAAAAATAAAGGGAAAACAAATAACCTTTAATAGATGTTACGCTTATGAGTGGTGTCGTGCATCTGCCGGAGCGAAAATTTCTAAGTGCTAGGGTATATCTTTCTGCACGGACTGAGAATAGAAAGGGAGATTCCACAAATCGCCCTCATGCGCGTCGCTGAAAGTTGTAAAATTAGCTAAGTTCAAATTCGATTTATTCATAATTTTGGCCCGCTTTTACCCTAAATTTTTTTGTCAGTTTACTATATAAACCTTATACTATCCAATAGTCAATAGGAAATTTTGATTTGGGTGGGCAAGGTTATGGAACTCTAGCCCAAAATTTACCTATCGACGATGAAGCTGAAAAATTAGCTTGAGTTTACAAATAATCCGGGCTCGATTAAATTGATAAACCCCCCCCAAAAAAAAGATCCATACCGGCGTCTTCCCCAATCGGGGGTTTTAACCTCCTCCCCCAAAATGCGGTTTTTCACCTGTAGCTCACTTATTTGCACTATTACAAAACATTATCGTGGGACCAAATTGAAGGGCATAAAATTTTAACGTTTTTTTAAATTTTTCTAGGGTATGATATTCCTGAAATAAATTTCGCTGTCATATTGGAAAATGGCAGCCAAAATTGTATTTTAAGATTTATTTCGGAAAGAAATTGGGAAACCACCCATTAAATTTATTTCCCTAGTAAGTCATCTTGGCTTCGGTTAAGTTGATAGTCAACGTTCACTGAGCGGATACGGCACTTTAAGAAGAATCCGTGTTATCAAAAAATGTTTCGAAGACTATAATATTATGTATGTCTTTTGTTCTTAACATTTACCATTAAGCCATAAATTGAGTTGAAAACTACGTTTTTCCTTGAACAAATTCATGTAAAGCTGAACAAAGGCGAATCCAGACAAACTTCATGGGGGTGGGGGAGGCGGGTAATTCATTGTATAATATGCAAAAGGGATAAATTTAATCGTTTATTTTCTATTTTTTAAAATTCATGGGGGAATTACTCTCCTCTTGTATCCGTCTTTGAAGCTGAATTTTTGTTGGGGACTCTATTGGCCACAGGAAACAACATAATAAAATTCTTGGAGGTTCTCGTACCGCTGTCATGGTTGCCATCTTGGAAAATGACACTCAAAATATTGTTTTTAATATTATATCGAAAACTATCCACGTTATCAAAAAATATTTCCATAAATTTCTCTACATTTTTTGTTCCAAATATTTACTTCATAAACTTTGCCATTAAATTAAAATTTTACTGGTATAAAATATGTCTGTTTTTACTCGCTTGATAAATCATAAGCGAGAGCTTTGACGAAAAAAATGAAAAGGATTAAAATGAAAGATAAAAAAAATTTGAAGTAGTCTTCTCAATTGTATCACAAAGATTTGTATAGGGATCCCATTATGGCGACGGACGTCCTGGAAATCTGGAATATCAGAGTATTCCTGAAATGCTTTCTGAGAGCAAACAGGTGGTGCAAGAATGCTCCTGTTAGTCACAAATAAAAAGGAATAATTATCTCTTTATTACTATAGTCCATCTGGTTTTGGATTGCAGTAGAGGTCGCCTTGCACGGTAAGTCAGCTTTACACAGGGAAACGTCAAATAATTAAAATGTATGAGCGACAAAAAACAAATATCACTTATTTGATACTTGAAAAAATCGAGTTAAAAGTATTTTTTTATCAAGTAGCAATTTATCTTGTACAAATTTTTTAAATTTGCCAGAAACAAAAAAAATATTCGTGAGTCATCAATCGCAAATAAAATTTCGGCAGTGTAAACGTGTAGAAATTTTATCCAATCACGCTCGAAAGTCACAGTTTTAGTACAATTTAGTTCTGCATTCTTAAAACGGATAGACTATAGGTCAGGCGGCCTAATGGCTGCCATGACCTTCCAAGAGAGAGCAACTGGGAACTTGATTGATGAGCAACTCGATTGGTTAAATACTCTCAACTACTCCTATTATTAAGTTGGTAGTTATTGAACACACGGAATGTTCATTCAAGTCACATTTTGCTAAGAGTTCCTAGCAGATTTTTTTTATAAAAGACATGGAGGGGAGGACCCTTCTAGCAAATTTTATATTAGAAGATTTGCGACCAACGGGAGTTTTCTATCACTACCCTAACACTGACGCTATTACAGGTTTCCAAGTGCCGGCATAATAAAATTTAGAAAAACTACTTTAAATTTTGTGGTCTTCCATTTCGGTCCTTTTAATTTTTTTTTGTCAGCAATCTTGTTTGTGATATTCAGGCAGATGAAGAAAAATGCACATGGGGTGGCTTATTTTGCAATAGTAAAAAATTTAATTTATGGTTTAATGGTAAGTTTTATCAAAAAAACGCTAATAGCCTACAATAGTTGATACTTCCCATTTTGGGGGCAGACCCACCTCGAAAACCCGCGGTGGCACCCTCACCCCCTACCAGTGGCGGTTTTAATGAACAGGCAGGGTAGGCCTGGCATTTTTTATGTGGACATAATATTTTTTATGCATCCGCTTACCGTATTGTCATTATAGTATTTGTATTAGTCAATGGGAAACCCTGCATATTAATTCTTTGATGTTTACTATAAAGGACTTAAGTCAAAAAACACAAGTTTACAGTAGAAGAAAATTAAGTTGTTTTTACCGTTTAAAAAAGATAAATTTCGAACCAAGTTTCTAATATTTTCTCTCTCACACTCTTATTTTTGTGATTAGATAATATCAAATCACAAAATGGTCTTTTTTAAACGGTAAAAACAATTTAATTTGCTTCTACTGTAAACTTGTGTTTTTTGACTTAAGTCCTTTATACCAAACATCAAAGAATTTATAAAAAAAATCCCTCCTCCCGCAGCTTGTATCTATGCTTAACAAGGTGGGTCTGCCCTCTAAATCTCCACCTTTTGACTTACTCCAAACGTGTTTAAAAGGATTTTCTTTTACTTGGAAGGGGAAGTAACTGACCATTTTTAAGCTCGTATGCTCTTATTAGCTGTAAGAACAAAAGATGTACAGTAGCGGTCAAAAAAACTGCATAGCCTATTTAATTAAACAAAAACAGAATTTTTGTCTAATTGGGTAAAATGTATTATTTTAAATTAGCACTGTTACTTTTTAGGATTAAAATGAAGTCATAATCAATATGATTCTAACACAATTTACAAAAGTTTTGTTAATTTTTAATTAAATCTATTAAATGGTGATTAATTAGTGAGTTGATTAATGAGTTAATTAAAAAGCAATAAAAATAAAACTTTCACATAACATGTTTTTATTGTAATTCAAATTTTTTTTTTATATATTTCTTATCAAAAGTATGTTTTAAACATATTTAATATTTCGTGGCCCCCCCCTTTGCTTTTATCACAGCCGAAATACGTGCCGGCATGGATGAAATTAAATTTTCTATAGTTTGCCTAGAAATATCCTCATACCATGCTTGTTTTAGAGCATTTCTCAGTTCCTGGTTAGTCTGAGGTTTCCTCTCTTTGATCTTAGCCCCAAGAATAGCCCACAAATTTTCTATAGGATTCAGATCGGGTGAATTTCCTGGCCACGGTAACGAAATAATCCCTTTTTCTGCTTTAAAATTAGTTATCTGAAAGAAACGTTTTATTTATTTGACACTGTATTGTAAACATTTCGTAGATAACAGTTTAAGCAAACATCTTGAACGATTACTCACCCTTTTAGCCCTGTGGCATGGAGCTGAGTCATCCTGAAAAATGCACTGTGATACCCTGGCGAAGTACTCATTAATGGATGGTAGCAAACAGTTCGTTAAAATTATTTCGTAGTCAACTGCCTTCACTGTTCCCTCCACAAAATGAAGTTTTCCCATTCCGTGAAAAGAAAAACACCCCCAGATCATTTGGCCCCCTGGTTTCTTCACGGTCCTCTGGAGACATTCATCGCTATATCGTTCACCAGCTTTCCGTCGCACGTAGTGAATACCATCGGATCCCCACAAATTAAATTTGCTCTCATCCGAGAATATCACTTTCTTCCAGTCATTTATAGTCCAATTTCGATAAGTTTTTGCCCACTGTAAACGACTACATCGCATTTTTTTAGTAAGATGTGGCTTTCTTGCGTAAAAACCACTGTCACGAAGCCGTCTTCGCGTTGTTTCGACACTAATTTTGACTCCAGATGAATCCTCGAACTCCTTTCTTATATCAACAGCCGTTTTAAAGCGATCCTTTGAACACATTCGCGTAAGAAGCCTGTCCTGCGATTTTGACGTTTTTCGCGGTCGTCCACTACCCTTTGTGCGATTTGTGATTTTTGTTTCGCGATATTTTTTTAAAAATCTTGCTACAGTCGACTGATTGCAACCAACTTTGATTGCAATTTGTGTTGTCGACATTCCCACAGACGAATATGCAAGAATTTCTGTTTTTTTATTTTCACTTAATTGCTTATACTTTGCCATATTTTTACAAAACTCTTCAAAATCGACTGTTCTTGTACAAAATATAACATCTACTGATATGATTAGAATGTTACCTGCTACTACCCTTATTTTGCATACCAACCCTAATTGAATGGTTATTCTTAGAATTTGTACCTGTTATTTACGTCTATTTGTAAATTTTAAACCTATGCAGTTTTTTTGACCGCTTAGTTAATTTCGTGTAAAATATTTTTGTTTGAAACAAATTTTGATAGCTTGGATAGTTTCCAATAAGTATTAATATTATGGAATTTTAACCAAACAACTAAGAC
The DNA here is from genome assembly GCA_932274525.1 of Podabrus alpinus. Taxonomy (NCBI): domain Eukaryota; kingdom Metazoa; phylum Arthropoda; class Insecta; order Coleoptera; family Cantharidae; genus Podabrus; species Podabrus alpinus. The sequence continues at coordinate 116,763,189 of OW026451.1, forward strand.
CGTGGCATGAGAATCTCCAAGAATGTTAATATGTTGTTTCCTGTAATCAATTGAGTCCCTAAACAAAACTTCAACTTTAAATAAATTTGTTGAAGGTTTCATAGCAATTTTATTTAGAAGGCCTGGGCTAAGTGTTACGAAAAACCGAGGAAAAGGCGTTTTTTTCAATTACATTTATAGCTTAATGGCAAGTTTTATCAAAACCAATGTTGTTTGTAGAGAATTTTATGCTCTTCCAATTTGATCTCATGATAATTTTTTGTAAAAATGAAAATAAGCGAGGTATAGGTGAAAAACTGCATGGGGGGATAAACTCCCAGATTGGGAAAGACGTCGGACACTCCCAATATATCGTATTATGTCTGCCAAATCTGAACTTGCCCGATTTTTTTGGAAGCTCAAGCAAATTTTGAAAAAATCTATTTGCTCTTTAATTTTTGACCTTTGTTCAATTTTTATTTATTTGTTTTTAGACGCGCTATTTTAAGGGTGGGTCGTATTTTCGTTGATTTATTTCAGAAATAGTAGTATGCCATAGAAAAAATATATTTTGTGGAGAAATTTATTTCTTCAATTTTGGGCTGATAATAATTTTTCGCAAGTGAAAATAAAAGACAAAAAACCATACGCTGACATGGGATTTTAGGTTCATTAGGACAGTCTAATATCGATACCTTAAAAGAATACTGTAACAACTCAAAATTCATAGTCTTGAGATATTGACGTTTAAGGGGTAATATCCACCAAATTTTTTTTTTTGTCATTTTTTTTTATTGGCTTAAATCATGCTAAAACTATCCTAGAATCAAAATCTACAACGCCCAAGTACTGATCTAAACTCAAAATTCGTTTAAATCAATTTTTACCGAACAACTTTTATGCTCTATAATAATGCTTTATAATGGTAAATATTATTGCAATTCTTAAGATTTATAGCATTTTCTCAAAACCATGTTTTCAAAATCGGCGAGCAGTAGAACTGAAAAAGTTTACATTCGATTGACTTGAAATTTTAACTGTAGCTTCTTCATTAGATTATCTAGTGAAGTACACACGATTTTAGCGATTGATTAACAACAAAAAAAGTTATAAACAATTAAAGTCGATTTTTTTTGTCGAAAAAAAAATTTTTTTTTCAAACCGTCGCCATTTTGCGAAAAAAAATTCTAAAAATATAATCATGTGTACTTCACCTGAGTCACCACCCCCACGGGGGATGGTGGAGCTGGTGGAATATTGTGAGCAACAGAAGAAACACCTCATAATTGGTTGCGACTCTAACTCCCATCATCACGCATGGGGAAGCAGGGATTGCAACGGTCGAGGTAAGTCTCTATTAGATTACTTTATTAGTACAAACCTAGAAATTCTTAATCGAGGGAATGACCCCACTTTTTACGTGTCACCCCAACGCAATTCGGTGATTGATATCACCTTAGCGTCGTTAAGCATTTCAAATTATATATATGATTGGCATGTGTCTAACGAACTGACATTGTCGGATCATAAATGGGTTTGCTTCAAGTTGAAAGCTAAAAAAGTGGAACCCAAGCAATTTCGAAACCCTAGGAGAGCTGACAGGCTGGTCTTCCTAGACCACCTCTCCTCGTCCCTGGAGGTCGATATGCAGGCAGAAACTTTCACAAAAGAATATTTAATAACTACTGAGGAGATTGAACTGTATGCCGATACGCTGCAAAACTCCCTCACAAAAGCGTATGAGATGTCCTGTCCCCTACGGACTGCTGGATTACGGGGTCGAGCAACACCTTGGTGGTGCAAAGAACTCGACCAGCTGAGGAGGGTGACCAGGAGGCTCTACAATAAGGCGCAGAACTCAAAAAATGACACTGACTGGACAGCGTTTAAGACGCACCAGTCGGAGTATAAGAGAACAATACGTCAAAAATAACGCGAATCGTGGAGGATCTTCTGCAGTGGCATTGAATCAACTGCCGCCGCAGCAAGAATAAAGAAGATCATTTCAAAAGATCCACACCAGCAGCCAGGCAGTCTGCGTCGAGAGGACGGCTCGTACACAGAGAGCCTCTCGGAGACTGCTGAAATCCTGCTAAAAACACACTTTCCCGATAGTAGACCTGCTTCGGACTTCGGCTGGGACAAGGCGACGGGCCGGTCACCGACGGCGATAGTTTGGGAAACTGCAAAGAAGGTCGTGAATGAGACCAAAACGAGCTGGGCAATTAAATCATTCTGCCCCTTTAAGTCGCCCGGGCCTGACGGGGTATTTCCGGCCCTACTACAGTGGGGACTGGACGTGGTGCTCCGTCACCTGGTGCGGGTGTTTAGAGCATGCATTGCGCATGCCTATATACCAAAAGGATGGCGGACGGCAAAAGTTGTCTTTATACCCAAGCCAGGTAGAAGTGATTACTCCCTGGCCAAATCTTTTAGACCTATCAGTCTCACTTCGTTCTTTTTGAAAACGTTGGAGACTGTGTGATAGAGAGACTGTGTGATAGAGAGATCCGCGAAGTGGCTCTATTTCACAGACCACTACATGCGAATCAACATGCATACATCCAGGGGAGATCGACCGAATCGGCGCTACACAAGGTAGTGGAGCGCATAGAGGGGTCACTGGACTACAGAGAGTCCACCCTGGGAGTGTTCATTGATATCGAGGGGGCTTTTGACAAAGCCACCTTCGGAAGTATAAACGCTGCTCTGCAGATCCACGGCGTTTCCGCGACCATCGCGAGATGGATCAGTTTTATACTGAAGTGGAGAATCGTGGAGATCAGAGTTGGAGACGTTGACATTAAAGGAGTTGTAACAAGGGGCTGCCCTCAGGGGGGAGTACTCTCCCCGCTGCTGTGGGACATGGTGGTAGACAGCCTTCTGAAACTCTTAAATGACATGGGATACCACACCATAGGATACGCAGATGACATCGTCATACTGCTCACTGGAAAATTTGAGAATGTCTTATGCACCCTAATGCAGGATGCTCTCAAGATTTTAGAGAAGTGGTGTAAGGAGCACTCTCTCTCGGTTAATCCGGCAAAGACAGAGCTTGTTCTTTTCACCCAAAAGAAAAAGCTACCGACCATGGTCATGCCTAGCTTAACAGGGACTCCCTTAAAAATAGCTGATCAAGTCAAGTATCTGGGAATAATACTGGACAAGAAGCTGAATTGGGGAAAACATTTACAAATTAAACTAGAGAAAGCGAGAATGGCCTTCTGGCAGTGTCGGGGAGCAATGGGACGGTCGTGGGGTTTATCCCCCAAGATCACCCTCTGGCTCTATACGGCAGTCATTAGACCCATGCTCTGCTACGGATCCCTTGTATGGTGGCCCAGAACCAAACAAGTAACAACAGCGTCCTCCCTACACCAGACCCAGAGATCAATCTGTCTGGCTGTAACTGGAGTGATGCGAACGGCCCCAACTGTAGCGCTTGAGACCCTTCTCTGCCTCCCTCCACTTGATCTTCATGTGCAGGAAACGGCGGTCAAGGCAGCTCTCAGGTTGCGCAGTTGGAAAGCCTGGACTCATAGGCGAGGAACTGCGGGCCATATGCAGATCTTGGAGGAATATTCCAAAGGAGTACCTCTTCTGCTACTTGAATCCGACAGAATCCACCCTAAATGTATATTTGACAGGAAATACAATGTACTGTTAAACGCAAACGAAACATTCGATTACGATATACATTTCTTTTCGGATGGCTCCAAAAATAATGTTGGATCGGGTGCAGGAATTTTCTCTGCTGAACTTGATCTAAACATAAGTATACCGCTGGGTAAATATACATCTGTGTTCCAGGCGGAGCTTGTGGGTATACTACACTGCGCAAAAATAGTTCAGGATAGGAGTATTCTGAACAAAAACATACAAATACTATCAGACAGTAGAGCGGCTCTGGTGGCACTTCGGGGCCATAAAGTCACTTCTGGTCTGGTGCTTGATTGCATCCGGGCACTGAATGATATATCAACTCAAAATGTCCTTTCTCTCTGCTGGGTTAAGGGACATAAAGGTAACGAGGGTAACGAAAAGGCTGATGAGCTGGCAAGAAATGGCTCCAATGGTCTTCCCTGCGGCCCGGAGCCGATGATCACGCCCGCCGTCAAAACCATAGATACTCTCCTAAAACACTATACCCTAGAACTGCACACCAGCAGATGGCTACAAGGAACTACATGTAACCAAGCTAGAGCAGCAATACGCGTGCCTTCATGGAAACATGCAAGATACTATATGAAGCTGTCCAGAGTCAATCTGCGGACAATTGCAGGGATACTGACTGGACATTGCAGATTAAATAAACACCTCCACAATATGGGGTTTGCAGATGACCCTTTATGTCGTGGATGCAACGAAGAGGAGGAAACAGCTGAGCATGTGCTTTGTTACTGCCCAGCTCTGACTTCTATGAGAGGATCCATGTTGGGAGACTTCTGGCCCGACATGACCAGAATCAGTGGCACCCCACCCGCCAGGATCCTGGAGTTCATCCTCCAGTTGGGATGGCTTGGGGAATGACGGGGCGCGGGATCGCTGAAATTGGAAGTAGCACAATGGGCCCAATTTAGTGGCCTAAGTGCGTGTGAGTTTTCTTGCCCTCCACCTACAATCCAGAATCCAGTACTTCACTAAACAATTCAAGTCGATTTTTTTTGTCGAAAAAAAATTTTTTTTTTCAAACCGTCGCCATTTTGCGAAAAAAAATTCTAAAAATATAATCATGTGTACTTCACTAGCGACACTCATGTAGATAATGAAAAAAAATTTTTTTTTGTTATAGGTGGAGTTGGGCACGACTTCTACTGCTCGCCGCGGAAGAACTTTTTAGAAAAGCGGTTCACGGCAATCGCTGCACAGCCGCCATTTTGTAAAAAAAATAACAATAAAATTTTTTTTTCTATTCTCCAAGAGTTGCTTAATCCAATGATATATTATTTATATACCTTACATCTCAAATGTCCTTTAAAAAAAATCATGAAAAAAACCTTGTTTTTTGAGCATTTGGTGGATATTACCCCTTAAAAGACTCGTAGTAATTATTATCATCATATATTTACAAAATAATTATCTAAATCTTTATCTATATGTTTCTTAGCAGGTTATATGATGGTAAAATCATTTTACCATCTACCATAATTACCATGAGTCTTTTAAACGTCAGTATCTCAAAACTATGAATTTTGAGTTGTTACAGTATTCTTTTAAGGTATCGATATATATGTCTGCCAAATTTCAGCTTGTCCAGATTTTTTGCAAGCCCAAGCCAATGTTTCGACTACATTGCCTGGACTATAAATTAATATTTTAAGCTTCTATTCAAAGATTTAAGAAATAAATGTTTTACAGGTTCGTGGGTACCCACTATGAAAGTAGCTATGAATTTATGTGCACCTTTCAACTTGGGAACAACAAGGAGGCCTTTAATACCTTTAAGTGCTGATCAAATTATGGAAATGGAAACAGAACTTAATAATTTAAAATTAATTCCAATGAAAAATTAATTGTGATGATTTATAGGTTTGCATTTAAAAAAGATTAAAGTAGGCTATGTGAATAAAATAAATTGTACAAATTTATAAATTTCTTTAGCTTGTAAATTTAACAAATAAATAACATTTTAATCTTGATGTGTAGGTGAATAAAATTTTGAAGATAGTGTAGGCGATACAGCGTTATTACCAAACCTTTCAGAATACGAACAGTTCTTCTTAGATTGGTGGTACCGTTTTTCTATCACTTTATCGTAAAACCTCGATAATCTAACTGCGTTAGAAGTACCGGCAGCTAAATATCGCATTTGCCTACAATCCATAATTATTTCGTCGACACCCAACTCGATAGCAACTTTACTGCTCTTTAATTTTGATTTTTTATCATCAACCAAGTCTAATTTAGTTCCAATTACCAATATCGGAATTTGAGTTGTTCCCAAAAAATTCTCAGCATCCCATTCGTTCAACGAACTCATAGATATGCTATTTAAGTGATTATCAGAATTAATAAGTTCGTCCAACCAGTTCCTTAAATGATCTTCAGATTTCCTATTGGTTAAATCGTGCACCAGTATCACTCCGTGGCAAGGATTGTAAAAAACGTGCCTCGTATTTCGATGATTGTGGCTACCTCCTACATCCCAAAATTCGACAAAATATGCAGTCTGCTCTGGGGTGCCTTCTTTATACTCGTGCAATTTGACTTCTACCGTACAACCCACCGTCCAACTTGGCGATTTTAACGGTTCACCATGAGTGGCTTGATAAACAAATGAAGTTTTACCCACTCCCGAATCTCCTAACACCATTATTCGTACTCGATCTATTGCAGACATTTTTGGTAAATTAATGAAAAATAACTGTATTTTATAAGAACACTGGCATTACAGGATAATCTTAAAAATCATCGAAACCTGCTGCGTTAACAAACCGCAACAAATTTAGTAACGAAGTCAGCTGTGCAAACGTTTAAATCAACAGTTATCAAACCAAACTTGATTGTTCGAAGTAGTACATGTCACTGTCATATCTGGGGTCATATGCACGTTATAATTGGTTAAAATAATTATTCCAAGTACACAAAACAGAGGCGAACTTGTTAGAAACCATGGAATTCTCTATGAAAACGGCGAGAAATAATCCAAAATAATCAAAGGAAATAATTCGCAGCAATAGCGCAGATCTTTACGCAGTGGCGGTACCTGGTATTTTGACACGAGGGGCAAATTGGTTAACCATTTAAATGATAAACTTAAAGGTTACTGCACATGACTGCAACACTGGCACGTGGTTGCCCTTAAAAATTTTGTTCAAATAACGGATAGACCGTCAATTAAATTATTGACTGTTATACAATTTGGTCAAAACGAGGAGATTGCTAATAAATTGCTAGGCAGGAACGAACTTGATTAGTATTTGGATCAATCTTTTCTTATAGTTACGACAACTGCGGTGAGATCATGAAATAATGTTAACGGACGCAATTTCCACCGATCGTTGAGGGTTACCATAATCCAATTCTTCTTCCTTAGCTTTTCTTCGTCCACTCCTGAACACAAGCCTCTCCATTCTTCGATGGCCTGGGCCAGTTGAAACCAATGCTTTCTTTCCTACGCACTTTTTGATATCATCAATCTCTTTTGTGGTTTTTCTAGGGTTAAAGTACCCTAACGAGCCCTCCGAAATTGACTTTTTCCTATTAAGTTTGGTAAAGTTTAAGGTTTATAGAGTAAAATTAAATAATAAACTTCTTGGATGAGGGACTTTTAATATGAAAAAATTAACTTTGAAAATCGCAAATTTTACACATTCACTTTTTTTTGTGGGTGAAACGTAAAAGGGAACTGCCGCACACCGCAAACTTTTAAATGCTATATCCAGGTTTTCTATGATCCCGATTTTTTTGATCCCGGTTTTCTTGATGGAAGACCCTTCTAGTATGTTTAGCCCAGTAAACCATTGCCAAAACCGCTCGGAGGGCCTAATGGAGCGGAGCGGAAGGCCCGGTAAAAACCTACTCTCCGGGCCTTCCGCTCCGCTCCATTAGGCCCTCCGAGCGGTTTCGACAATGGAACCACCTTCGAATGGCATCCCGAAGAAAAAAAATTAATTCTTAAAAAAAAAAAAATTTTTGTTATAAAAATAACCGATTTTATTATCGTATGATACAGCACAAGGGTTCGGAAAATACTCAAAGATTCAGTGAGTACAGGTTTTAGCAAGAAGATTGCACGAGCGTAGCGCAGCGGAGCGAGTGTCAATCTCCTTGCTAAAACCTGTACTCGCTGAATCTTTGAGTATTTTCCGAACCCGCGTTGCTGTTGCGGTGATAATTCCGTGAAGAAACGCCACAACTTAAAAGCACAACATCACATACGAAAATCGACATTTAAAACGCCATTTTTAATGTCGATTTTAATGACGGCGATTTTACGCAACATTTACTGAGGATTAATTACATAAAAATTGAACATGTGGAGCAAACAATCCCACAGAAATTACACCAAAATATTTAAATAGCAATAAGAACATTAAAATCAAGCCAACAAACAAAAATAAGTGTGAACAGGTAACAGTGACAAATTAAACAAAAAATAGCGAGGTATACAAATAAAACAGGTCCTCTTTAACAAGCAAAAGTAAAATTAAGCCATTTTAAAAAAAAGTAAAATTTATGCAAGGGCAGCGTTTCAAATTACGCAAATGGATACTAAAAAAATGGCAAGTTAGAAAAAAACATAAAAAGAACCACTTCACTTACCAGAACAAAAATACGTCGTCGCAGGATACCCATTTTCGTTCCCAGCTTTTTCTGAATAATGACAATTCGAAATTTATCATTTCTACACTTTTCGTACACACACATAATTTTCGTTACACGTTTTTATTAAATTTTTAAACACGTTACCCACTTTATAGACGTATTCACGGCAAAACAACGCCAACGAGCACAAAGAAACTTACTTTCGTACAATACACACTGCACACAAAAATTGAACGAGGAAAATAATTTAATAGACGTTTAATTCAAATTAAAAAACAAAAGCCCAAATTTAAATCACAGAGAATCATATTATTAATTCAAGGGCAGTTTACAGCGAATATTTTTTACGAGTGCGTTTCAAATACAAATATTCTTTATTTTCAAAACAATTTAAAATATTCAAATCACCTAGGTTTATTTGAATATTTTCGTAGGATTTCAAAATAACTGGATATTTCACCTAGGGCTCACAGTATTTGCGGGTATTATTCGACGGTGCACGAATTGTATCCGTTTAAGTACAGTTAAAGTTCCTTATTCGCGGGGGATACGTTCCATAACTATGCCGCGAATACAGAAACCGTGAATATGGAATGGTAATTTGTATGGGAATATAGGGGATACGTTCCAAGGTTAGAAAATAAAATAAAAATATATCAAAATAAATGCAAGAGACACGTGTTATTTAATCAAAGTTCATGCAACGAATGGCAAGTTGAACAATTCAACAAGTACGATAGCGGCCAAGACAGCTTATATCAAATGATAACACCTTGTCGGCAAAAATTTTGCTTTTGTCCAAGAACGTTAGGTTTAGCCACAATAATATTTTCTCTTTATAAATACTTGGACGCCTACTTGTTTGTTTTGATAGGTGAGTGGTGTTAATTTGTAATTGAATATCTTGCTAATCACTTTTAGATTTGTTAATAATAAGCATTTCTTTAGAAAAAATGTATGATATCATTTCTCGTAAGTATGTAATTATGTTCCAACACAATTTTGCAATGCAAGTGTCTGAATTCTTTTAGATAAAATACACAGCAGATATCATTTTAAAAGTGCGAAATTGTAATTTTAATTATAAATCTTTGAAGTAGTACAAACATTGTATATTGTTAGTTTTTGATCCGCGAATAACGAAATTTTCAACCGCGAATACAAGAAGTGGTTGCATTTTTTAAATCCGCGAATACTGAAAACGCGAATAACGGAACCGTGAATAAGGAGCTTTAACTGTACAATGTAAAATAACGCACGCTGATTGGTCAAAACGCCAAAATTTGACCCTGAATGCAATTATCAATGCGACGACATAATGTACGGTTACACCGCAAAATTATCGGTCATATTCTCCAACATGTTCAAGAGCACGATTAGTACGTGTTACCGTGTCGACCGCTCGAGGTTTACTGCGGCAACTCAAGCAAGCAAGCAAGCATGATTCGCGTAGCGAAGCCTCCCTTAAATGTCCTCCATCTCATTATGGGGATGACGCGCGTTGGTTAATTTTAGTGGGACTAACAACCCGGTTGTGGCATTGGAGCCGAATCTCAGTGATGCTTGGGAGGAGGGTGAGGGGATGTTTTTACCGGAGTAAAAAGAACAAATAAAAATAAAAAGTCGAGCGATCAAATTGGTTTGTTGCTTAGTCAATCATCGTTCGATGATTCACTAATCAACCACCCAATTTGGTGTGGAAGTTGAATTGAATTTTTTGTTAAAAGACAATTGAATGGCGTGAGTGAGATGCTGCGGGAAGTTAGTCCATCGGCCTTTGCTGAAAACGTTAGTATTTTCCACGACTGAAGATCGTGTTGTAGCAAGCTATTTCGAAGCACCCGGTATTGGAGGTGAGAAGTGGACTTGCGCGGATTAGGAGCAAAAGAGAGGTTAGAAATTAGAGCCGGAGGAGAATACTTTGATTAATTGGCCGTTCCATTTGAGATTTTTTTTCGAGTCCGTATTTGAGATATTCTGTACGTTTCCTCCCGAGGGATTCGATTGGGTGGCAAGTTATTTGAACAGTGTTTTGGTTTTTGTTCGGGAAGCTTTCCTTCTGCAGGGGAAGGTAGGTGCGATTACCACTTTTGGACTCTCATTCATTTGGCCCTCCTTTTTTTTTAAGGCTTCCAAGATTAGTTTTGATACCGACTCAGATTAGATATAGAGTTTGGCGGATGTTGATAAGGTCAAATAAGGAACCCCACCTGACGCAGTCATACCGGGAGCAAATTCTGGAGATTATAAATTCCAACAACGTGCTTATCCACAAGACCAACAAGCGCTGGCGTAAGTTAACAAATGTTTGAGAACCCTATCATAGGGTCGAATAAATGTAAATTACCAAAAATTGTAGTTTTGTAAAAGGTTAGACTTAGGGTGGTGAAGCACGTCTGTAAAATTTTTCCCGTTTTTTTAACAATAATAATAAAACGGGTGGCGTCCAAATTTGATTTGCTGTCGTTTTTTTTTCGCGTATTGGTTTCCTTACCCGCAGCCCGCTAATTAATTTGAGCTGCCGGAGCTGTAGCCTTAGGAAAGATACGAGGGTGCTACAGTGTGTGTGAGAAGATGATCGAAGCGATTTCATTGGCTAACGCACTTAGAAGTACGTTGGCCAATGGTAGCTCGGGTATTCCTAGAAATGTGATCCGGTGCTCTTGGACAACGTAGCCTTCAGCTGCGTTGGCCAATGAGAGCAAAAGTGAAAAACAAGTCACAAGTGAAAAGAGAATCGCGAATGGAGCCAAAAGCAGCTGCTCCGAAAATACCCGGCGGTTTCGGCGGCTTTAGTCAGATTACTGCGGCAACTCCCACCGATGTGTCGTATTTACGTGATTTTTATGGGCGTGGCCTTAATTTCCGTGATTTCATAGACCGGACGCAATCCAAATGACGCATTTAGTTTTCGCTTAAATTATGGTTCTTTTTTCAATTTAAACTTAATGATCCTTGGTTTATATATTTAAGCTAATGACTTTTATGATCGAAATATTAAGCCATTTCTATAGGGAAATTTCAATTTCCGAGTCACCGATGGGGTTCTGGAACCTTTTCTAGTTTCTGTGCCGTTTGGAATTTTTGTGCAAAATCGATTTTAAACGATAGAACTTCAAGGAGCTATTATTTCATTTTGTTACAAAGTTATTTATTTTTGAAATTTACGATAGCTCCGAGCAACACGCGTGAATATTTAAATATGGAAATGTAACTGATGCAAGAACAACTTCGTGAAGTTTATTAAAAATGTCTTCTTCTTCTTACGCTAGGACTACGTCTTGTACTTCTCAACTATATGCCTCTGTCAGAGGCACTGTTGGTTCTGTGAGCAGTTTTGGTTTTTACATCTCAGGTAGCTTGCTAGGCTTGCCTTTCGATGTGCCTGCACCCTGTTTTTTACTGTTATGATGGCAAATCATTAACACCATTAACAACCATTAAAAATGTAATCCCTGAAAAAAGCGAACTTATCACCATTTCATAATATTACTAATGCGAGTATTAGATGATTTCGTATAAACTCCCATGTGAGAAATATATTGGATCCATGAACATTTTGAGATCTGTAATGATAAATTTGATTTAAATATCGCGCGCCAGCGAAATACAAGTAACGGAAACAAGGCAGATATGGACAGTAGACAACATAGGGAAAATGGCCAGCAGAAGATGAGGTTAGGTGGGAGAGATGTGCGTGGGTCAGTCAACGGCATCAGGTTGTAATGTCAAGTTCATTGTAAAATTATTAATGTTACATTTTCATTTTGTGCAAACTTTTATTTGCTCTTAGTTATTTTACAAGGTGAATATTATTTGTGTATTTATATTTCAAATTAGGTAAATTTCATTCTTCCAATTCGGTATAACGTAACTTTATTACATTTTAAGATTATTTTGTTTTTTCTTTCACTCATCAACTGTCTTTGTGCTCGTTTACCTACAAGAAGGACGTCCAACGAATCTGAGGTAATGTTTGCAATCAGCAAACAACATGAGGTAGTCAGGTAGATCACGTATGTGGGGGCCCCCCGGTTTGCGTTTAGGGTTCGGTTCTCTCGTTTGGGCCTGAAGTTAGTTCGCAGCTTAGGAAATGGGAGCGGGAATTTTGAAAGGTTGGTTGTAATATTACAGATCCACATTTAATTTGGCCGAAGACAATGATGAATGATGATTTTGAACCTTTCAAAGCAAGAAAACACTGACTATGTTGATGAATGTTATAAAAGAAAAATGAGTAAAGTAGTAGAAATGGATAATGTCAATTGTGACATTTTTGAATTTAGGACTGTAAATTCGACTGTTAAATTATAAAGTTTTTTTTATATTAATTTTAAATATGTACATATTGCTATGGTTCAAATGGACAGTAAAGAATTTGCTCTTAGGCTGGTACGAAAAGCATGAAAGTTCTTTTGAAAAAGGAAAGGTTACTCGAGGTTACGAGAACTCATAATAAAAATGCTATATAAAAATCGTTTGCAAATAAACAAACAGGTCAAAGAAACAAAAAAGTACCAGATGAAACAAATTATCTTTTTAAAAAAAACATGTTCACAATTTTATAAATAGAAATGTTAGATTTAGGAATTTGTTAATAATAAAATAAACAATTGTTAATTATTAAGAAGTGGCGCATAAATGTTAAAAAGATATTTTACGTGGTTCTTAAATCGAGACGACATAGTGCAGCAGTACAGTTCATCCGAGACTCCGGTGGGGAGCACAACAAATAGTTCACCGTTGAAACCAGTGTAAATCGGAAAGCAAACTAAAACAAATCAAAAGTGTTTCAACAAATTTATAAACATTCAAATAAGGGATTGGAACTTACCAATAGGAATATCCCATTTACATAAAACACAAAATCAGGATAGCAAAAAACGGGATAATTTTGAATAACCCGGGTGATAAAAAAAAAACAAGAAGTCCAAAAAGTGTGATTCGGAAACGGACGTATAAATTCCGGGTTCCGTGTAAAAGTTAATAAATCAGTGAATAGAATTCGATGGTGGAAACCTGAAAAGTAATAAAAGATTAATTTACGAGTAAAACACGTGTGTATTGATAAAAAGTCATCACGGAACATAAAAGTCAAAATTTAGACTTACCTGAATAAGAAGATTAGAAAGTGTGGGTTATGGACGATTTATTCACGATTAAAAACACAATTTGATGACCAATCTGGTTATCTTGGAACTAATAAGCGGTGACAAAATAGGAGTATTACGACAATAGGTGAGCTCACTCTATCATTTAAAAGTAAAACTAATAGTGGCGCGTAATTGCAATAACGAATATTTCGCGAATAATAAACAATTGGGGTAAAATTTAAGTTTAGCAATGTATTTTGAATTTCTTGCTGCATTTCATTAATTTAATCATTTATGTTCAGAATTGTTACAATAAAATTTATTTATTATTTAATATTTTCATCTGGTATTATTTTGAATTCGACGACACTAGTAAGTTTATTCATAGAATAAAAGTGAAAATAAAGGTAAGACGTCGAAGAATCTGCTCCTGAAAAAGAGAAATTTCATGCTCAATAAACATAAGATAAAAAGAACCAAAGTAAGCACAGCTAGCACGGCATTCATAAAAATTTCATAAAAATTTACATGTGTCCCGTCATAAGAGGCCGGCACATAGTAATATATTTTAATTTGAACTGAATTTTAATATGGCAAAATTAAAATTAACGCCTGTTGCCCGGAGTTGTTGAAAATTTCAAATAACCATAACTAGATAAAAAATGAAATTAAAATGATTATTATAGAAGCTCATTATAACTCGAAAGAAGTTGTATCAATTGATACAAATTTAAAATGGGAATGCAAATTAATTAATTAATAGAAAAACATACCCCCTCCCTCAAATTTTGCGTATAACTACATTGATGGTTGATGTTCAAACTAAAACAATGGCAGCTAATTGAGGTTTAAGCAATGTAGAATGATTTGACACCAATTTAATTCAAATATTCAATTCGCGTAAAATATATGAGCTGTTTCTCGAATTTTTGTGTGAAATTTATGTCAAATATTTGAGCCTCAATGAGATTCCATTCTTTTCGTTTGAGATTCAAGCGTTGCTGAGTTTTTGAGAAAAAATCTGGGGAGATTAATGCATGCTTTTCTATTTTCTTTCCCATTTTATGTAAAAGCGATGATAATTGAAAGAGCTTCAATAAGCTTCTTACATCATATTAATTTCATTTCTTACAAATTTTTTTTGTAACATTCATCAACATCAGTTAGTAAATGTTATGAAATGGCGAAAAGTTCGATTTTTTCAGGGATTAAAGAAACTTCCAGAAGTTGTTCTTGCAATCAGCGGCATTTTAGGTTAATACACAACATGAGGTAGTCAGCTAGATCACGTATGTAGAAACAAAAACAAAAAAAATTTGGTTAACGACGTCAACAACGATAGAACAGTTAGTCAAAAAAATTTCCCAAAGATTACGGTCGTTTTTTCGAATAGTGCATACAAATTTTGTAAGTATTATTAGCATTGTATTGTGACAACCCGCATTTGGTTATGGATTATTTATATGTATCGACCACGTAATTTTAACACGTAAGGATGAATTTATCAATGATAATTAAATAAAAGTAAACATTGAACCATGTTATGAATTAGATTATAAGTATCTAACCATATCATGCGTAAACTATTTAGTTCAAAATTATTTAAACTTGTTTAGGTTATAACAAATTATTTTGTTTATAATAATTATTACGCCAAGGTACAATTTGTTTGAGATACACTGGAAATTCTCGAGCGATATTGTAAACTTTTATAATATCCGTCCCTTAATATTTGTAATAATAGAACGGAAACATTAATGCCTTTGTAACGAGAATCTCCAGTAATTTAAAAGAAGCGACAAAGATTTTGAAAGTTAGGCTAGGTCATAAAGCAATCCACTTGCACGGCCCAAGCCGCCTCTTCGTGGAAGTAAAAATACGTTAGAATTTTATGAATGGAACCGTCGCTTTCCAATCTATAGAATCCTTAGCACCCCGCTGGGTTTCTAGTACGAAGGCGAGTAAGGAAACTTGCGTGGAAGAGACGATATATGTAGTCTCTACGCGAGGGCTCAAAATTAAGAAATCTTATACGGTTTTTCTTCCCTCCACGAGGTGAAGCAATTCAATAAAAGAATCAGCTTTGGTAGAATGGTAGCTTAGCGGTGGGATAAACGATAATTAATTTGTTCTTTCACGAACTAAAAGACAGCCAATTGGTTACGAACAGAAAACGCAAAATTTTTCGTTAAATTTTAAATTTTTATAAACAATAAATCATTTTAGAATTTTTTTTTGTGTTAAATCTTGCTATTAGACTCTCCCCAATAAAAATACAATTTAGAAACAGCCAAGTAACAAGTAAAACATTGTAATTTCTTTTGTAGTTAGCAGTAGAAACTAGCCATTTTTAGGAATTTGTACAACGAAAATGTTTTTTTTTATTAAACGGGTCACGGTATAACGTTATGGTCGAAACACAAGACACAATTCATAAATTAACTAATGAAACAAAATTAGCCTAGTTGTATTATTCATAATTTCGATAACTGACCTTTAATTTTACTAAACCATTTGAGGATAAAAATTAATATTCAAAATGTCAATTCAAAATCATTCACAATTACCATATATGACAATCGGAATGTTTGCGAGTACTATGGAAAAATACACCGGCAAAACAAATCCAACGCATTACTTCGAAAAAATTGAACAAATAGCCCGTACACACAAATGGAGCGAAGAAACGACCCTTAAGGTAATAAAGTATAGGTTAGACAAGGAAGCTCGCGATTTTCTTAGGGTAAACGCAAATTCAAATTCTTGGAATTACGAGCAACTTAAACAAAAATTTATTAGCCAATTCACAAAAAGGCAACCCCATGGAGAAGCTCCACATCAATTAAACTCGTATTTACAGTATCAACAAAGTAACTATTATAATGAACCTCTAGACTCAGATTACAATAATTGGCAGCACGATCCGTGTGCCAACGGGAAAAACTTTTCTAAGACGAACCTTGACCAGAAATATAATTTTAATCGAAATAACATTAATCAATATAATTTAAATCATTATGGTAACAACTGCAAGTCACGTAACATCAATAAAAATAATAATTCAAATACTAATGGGCGGAACCCTATTAGAAAAAACTCAAATCAATTTAACCCTTATCGCGAAAACGAAAATAACTATTATCGGTACACGAATAAATCCGGTTCGAGACATAATCACAATCAGTTAAGTTTTAATCATTGCTATCGGGTAAACGGACGAGAAAATAATGAAGCTAAAATTTTTACGCGTAATAGACTAACTAATCTACAGAAAGCAACAAATAATAAAGATGATAATTCTAACAACGAAATAAACAATAAAACGGCAACAATAATGAACGGTAACATAAATCAAATAATCAATAAAAACGTAGTAAACGAAAGGGTTAAAGAAATTAAAAAGGGCAATCAAAAGGTAATGGACTATGATGAAATCAAGGTGGTGTGCGAATATGGGCCATTGTCTGAAGACGAAGAGGACATTGCCGAATACGAATATGGGTTATTGTCTGAGGACGAAGAGGACATTGCCGAAGACAAATGTGGGTTATTGTCCGAGGACGAGGATGACGTTGTCGAATCAATCCAAACTTCATCAAGACTTAGGGTAGTCGAAAATCGCGAAGGCCTACAAACTGGACCGTACGGGACAGTGGAAATTTGTGACTTATCGCGAACTAATCTGAGAAGTCAAGGTGAACACCCGGTTGAACGCAAGGATATCATGAAACCGAGCAATAATGATAAAGTGATCGCACTATTACCCACCACGGAGGGGACGACGGAAAATCGCGAAAAAACGCAGTATGGAATTAGTAAAGAAGTTTATAGGGAACCAAGTGAGAAGAGGAATTGGAGTAATGGCCATAAGGAAGGCGAAGCAAAGTTAGTAAGTAAGAGTGATACAGGCACAAAGCCCACGTATATGGAAAAATTAAACGGTGAAGCAATAATTGAAACCGAAAGTTTAAATGGAAGCTTAAAAATAAAGCGACAACCCATAATGGAAAAGGAAAGTGAATACTTTATAGATGGTACCCTAATAACCAAGGACGATTCAACTGTAGCCAAACGGACCAAAAGCGAACAATGCCCCAAAATAAAGATTAACCATAATTCTGAAGAAAGCGAGAGTAGTTTACGCAAAGGCGGACATACGAGGTTCATTCAAGACAAACGGGTTAGCAAGACCGTTTGTAACGGTGCGATTCAAAAGGTGTTGAATAAACGAGTTAGATTCGCTGTAGGTAAAAATGAAATAACTAATAAAAACAATGTAGGGTTTATAAATAAAACGAGCGGTATAAATGAATTAAAGAGTCAGCGGTACTCAAAAGTTAATAGGATCGATTATAATAGAATTAAAATAAACAGAAAACTAATTGCAAATCGTAAAAATATAATAATTATGAATAGACTAAGAGATAAACATAATAAAGAATTAACTAATAAAGTTCATCGTAAGGCAGCAAGTAACGATATTAAAATTAAAGCCCGGGAGATCAACCAAGATTACGATAGACGTAAACTCGCGGCGCGAATAAAAATAATAACGGATAAAAGAATAATAACCCTTAAAACCTTAATGTTAGTAATTAATAACATAATTATCAAATTTAAAATTAAAAGGCAGATATGCAAATTAATAACTAGGATTGGAGAAGAAAGCAGAAAGATTTTAATCGTAGCGGTAATCACCTATAAGGAAGAGATAACAATATTTAAGTACGTCAAAATTAAACAACTTTTTAATTTTAAGTTTAACCAAAAATTCATTACCTTCCAATAAAATTAAAAGTAACCTAAACTTATTCAGTGTAGAAATATTTCAAATCTATTAATTTAAAATTTGTTTTTATGATTATCATCTTTCATAAAATTTTTTTTTATCAATCACATACTTCATACGACAATTAATTATTAGAAAAGTAATTTTTTTTTGTGTTTTGTTTAACTTCATATTCTTATGTTAATCCTATATTTGGGTTTACGACTTATTTCATTTTGAATTGTTGTAATTCTGTTAGCAAAGTGTTAGTGCACCTTATGAATTTTATGATTACAGTTTAATTAACCCCCCCCCCTTTTTTGTGGTCATGGGTACGACCTAAAACTACACCCTGTAGCTAGCACTACACCCCGTAGGCAGAACTGCATCCCTTAGATATAAACCCCCTTTAATTGTTAGCATAAATCACCCGTGCAGGTGACGGGAAAATCGAGAATATCACTGCAGCGTAACGCGCTCTTCGTAAAAGGCGAACAAAGCGGTAATTGTAAATAATAAACATTAGCTAGGCGTTAGTAAAGTTAGAAAAAATTGAGTGCATGAATTAAAACTAGAAAAAAAAAGAGAAAACGTAAGATGATGAAAAAAAAAAAAGAGACGTAATAAGAAAGGTTGTAAAAGGACGGAGAGACCGGTTTGACATTCATTCGCGATAAATTGAAAGGTAATTAATGGGTAAATAAATTGACGAGAGAGATAGGAGATAGAGATAGGATAGGGAGCCAGTTGGTCAAAGGACAACTGTGCCATATTAAAGTACCGTCAAAGGAGCGGGTTAAGAATTAATTTTTAGGTCTCAAGACAGACAAGTATATTGAAAGCCAGTTTGGTCAAAGGACAACTGCGCTATATTAATGTACCGCCAAAAGAGCGGGTTAACGAATTAATTTTCAGGTCCAAGGACAGACAAGTATATTGAAGGAAACGGGAAAAAGGAATCGAAGGTTCTAAGGAACGAGTTTAAACGATAAAAGTAATTTTAGAATGAAGTCAAAACCGGGCAGTCTTTCGGAAACGTCCAAACCAATAAAAAATTAGCACGGAGTTGCAAGAGCAATCATCAAGTGATCATCGAAACAAGGTAAGAAGGAGTGAATGATGTATGAAAGATAGTGTGACGATACCTGCAGAGCACGGGGTTGAACACTCTCAGGTGTATTAAAGTATAAAAATCACGTAAGGTCATAAAGACGCTTTAAGCCAACATGCAAATGGATGCATAAACATGCAAGCATTTGACATGAGGCAGTTCTCAGTTTAATTAAAGGAAACAACTTGATCACCCAAGAGGCGTGAATCAAATTGTTGTAACACTATGATTTTTATATTTAAATTAACAAAAAATTTTGTAGTTTTTAAGAGAATTTTTGTTCTTTTCTTTCCTAGGTTAATACTGAAATTAATGATGTATATTTTGATTTTATAATAATTTAAACGATGTTTTTTTTACATATGTTAGTTAAGTATTTTCCTTGTAATATTACGTTATTTTATGCCAATTGTTTTATAAGTTTGCAATGATTTAATGTCAATATTGTGTTTGATGAACTTAATGTACGGAGTGCGACGCTTATAGTGCGACAAACATTTAATCCAATATTGTGGACGTAATCGAGACGCGAGTGTACCCCCCCCCATTGAGAAGAAACAATAGCATCAACTATTGCGCACAGGAAAAAGGTCAGGCAACAAGTGGAGGTCACACACATTTCGAGTGTGATCCTTCCTAGTGATGGAATGCATCACGAGTTTTCAAATCCAACAATCTAATGGGTTGGATCAGCAACATCAAGTTCATAATTATGTTGCTAATACGCAGCGTACATAGAAGGAGGACAAGACAAAAGTCAAAGTTACTCCGTTTTATTGTTAAATCTCGAGAGCCGTGCAAGGGCGTCGATAGATTTTAAAAGTGAATTAAAAGTATGGGAAAAACAAATTGTCTAGCAGAAATTTGGTTCCACAAATTATTTTTACTTCCCCCTGCCACATTTCAATA
Organism: Podabrus alpinus; assembly: GCA_932274525.1. NCBI lineage: Eukaryota > Metazoa > Arthropoda > Insecta > Coleoptera > Cantharidae > Podabrus > Podabrus alpinus. The sequence goes on from OW026451.1 coordinate 116,783,320, forward strand.
CTGGAGGGAGCAGAGTCAACTCATTCAAACCAGAAGGCAACACATCAACCTGACCCCAATCCTAAAAGCGTAATACATCATCTACAAGTGCGGGACACCAGAACAGTATAGTGCGTCGTAGAAATATCGCGAGCCAACTAAGTGAAACATAAAAGTGCGGTAGAACCTTATTCGCCTCAAATTCAAGCCTCCGTAACAGAAGAAGAGAAACACTAATAATTTTTATTTTTTTTTATAACACTATAAGATCAAATTGAATGATCTTAATTGACGTTAATAATTGAAATGTTAAGTTAAGTTACGGCGTTACAATTACTAGGTCGAAACGCGGATTTGTACCTTTCTTTTCCTAATAAAAGGATCCGTCGTGCTTTCAGACCCGACTGATCTTTTTAAAAACCGGGGGTGATGTGACAACCCGCATTTGGTTATGGATTATTTATATGTATCGACCACGTAATTTTAACACGTAAGGATGAATTTATCAATGATAATTAAATAAAAGTAAACATTGAACCATGTTATGAATTAGATTATAAGTATCTAACCATATCATGCGTAAACTATTTAGTTCAAAATTATTTAAACTTGTTTAGGTTATAACAAATTATTTTGTTTATAATAATTATTACGCCAAGGTACAATTTGTTTGAGATACACTGGAAATTCTCGAGCGATATTGTAAACTTTTATAATATCCGTCCCTTAATATTTGTAATAATAGAACGGAAACATTAATGCCTTTGTAACGAGAATCTCCAGTAATTTAAAAGAAGCGACAAAGATTTTGAAAGTTAGGCTAGGTCATAAAGCAATCCACTTGCACGGCCCAAGCCGCCTCTTCGTGGAAGTAAAAATACGTTAGAATTTTATGAATGGAACCGTCGCTTTCCAATCTATAGAATCCTTAGCACCCCGCTGGGTTTCTAGTACGAAGGCGAGTAAGGAAACTTGCGTGGAAGAGACGATATATGTAGTCTCTACGCGAGGGCTCAAAATTAAGAAATCTTATACGGTTTTTCTTCCCTCCACGAGGTGAAGCAATTCAATAAAAGAAAGGCCTTAAGCCAAAATTAGGCAGTCGTTCAACAACACACGTTCGAGTCTTTCAACATCACACGATCGAGTCGCGCCCTGCCACAGGCAGTCGGAAACAACATCTCGCGATTCAAATTAAGTCAGTTTTGTTTTCTAGTAAAAGTCAAGAAGAAAAGTCAATATAAAATACGCGAGTCAATTAAAATTCACTAAGATAAAGATTCATGTTAAATAATTAGTACAGATCGGGAAGAGGCCAAGTCATCTAAAAGTTTGTTGGTATCAGAAAATTTAAACGAATAAGTTACATCTAAATAAACCTTCGCGAGTTACGCCTAATTCAAAGTGCCTAAAATCATAAACCAAGGGTTACATCACACGTGCGGTAAAGAGGATTACTAATACAGGTATCGCATATTTTAATTTAAAATCTCTTACGAATTGTTACTTTGGGCTGGTAGAATAAGCTGAGCTGTAAAGCTCATATTGTAAACCGTTAGGTCATTGTAAAACTTTAATTTTATAGAATAGTTCAATTGTTAAATTCCTTTTTATTTTATTATTTTAATAAAATTGTTATTTAAAATCAAAGAAGTCTCATTTTGTCGTAATTTTCTCCGAGTAATTAATTAGCTGTCGTAAATATTTATCCTGCGTCTCTGTTATAAAAGCTCCTCACGTTACCAATTAAACTAATTAATGAAAGATTAAAAGTAAGTATTTTAAGCAAATTCATGAGTTGGCGATCGGACTCGAAATTTCATCTAACTACGATCGCTGGTGGCAGCAAAATTCAACATTTATTAAGCGAATTATAAGTTCAATTTAAAACTAAAGCAATCAGCTTTGGTAGAGTATAATCTTTCATTTTATTTATAAGCAAAATTCTTTCACATAAATCAAAGAAGAAACGGATAATATGCCACTGTCGTGTCCGCCCCAACTGTGGTGTTCGCCCCAACTGTGCGTACCGATGCCTCTTCCGCCGTCACTGCCGTCCATCGACGAAGACCGCGTCGGCGGCCTAGACGTAATTTCGATTTACGACAATTTCTAAATTTGAAAAGAGCCGTGGCAGCCAATACGCCGGTGTGGAATTTTAATAATTGTTCATACATAAATATACACTACAAATAGTTGTGTATATTTATGTATGAACAATTTTTTGTTTAATGTTCAGTTTTATGTTATATTTTTTTGTTCATAATGTTATAGTTTTATGTTATATTATAGTTTTATTGTTATTCATTGATGTTCGTTTTGTGTTTTATTTTTAAATAAAGAGTTCTTACTTTACAACTGTTTAACTGTACAATGATTTCTGCAATTTGGAAAATAAAAATTTATTTTTGCCTTTAATACGTCAAGGAGACAAATATAAATCGAAAATGTCGAATGAAATTTTCTCGAAAAAAATTTGCTTTGCAACGAAAATACACATTTTGCATATTTTAAATTTTGCCCGAAATCGCCTCTGATTTTGATTTTCAATTTTGACGTCGACACTAATTTGCAAATGCTGCCGTTATTTGTCGTTTTTCGTCAATCGTCATGTGCTAAATTAAAGACCGTTAATAACCGTATCCGAAGCTCCGATTGCTTTTTAGGCTTCTATACAAGGTATAGCAAGAAGCCTTATTCTAAATTATCCGTCGTTTCTTTGTGAGAGACCCATTTAAGTGAAAATTGTGTAAAAACTTTGGACGTATGTAGCGCTCTTATTTACCGGCCGATCTTTAATTTTTAAGACGCAACGGAAGCGTATCGCCACGCTCTATAATAGTTCGTCCACAACATTCCTTCGTATTTTCAACGCCAAAGGTGTTAAACCGAATTTAAATTTCAAAATTATTTCGAAAAAAAATTACGCTCCGATAATTATATATTAACGCCGGAAATGGACGGGCAAACCGGTGTTGGGAATTACAACACAAAAACGTACTCTAAACTTCTTCTTCGGTTGTCTAAAACATTGGCAAAATTGTGAATAACTTTTTGGAAAAGTGCAAAAATTTGTAATATTTGTACCGGGGGACCTGCGACACTTTTTAAATTGAAGGCGAGGTGGTCCGCCCTGTGAGGCCGAAGAACTATGGCCTTCGCGGATCTATTATGGTCCTCCCCCTGTGAGGCCGAACAACTATGGCCTTCTCGGATCTATTCTGGGTCTAGATGCTAGTTACAAATAAATATCAATAACTTTGTGAAAACATGAAATCAAAGTGATGATTACAGCAGCTTCTTAAAGCTCCGTTTAAAATCGGTTAAATGTTTTTATATTATTTATGTATTTTGATCCCCAACGGCTTCACAAAGCACACTATGGAAACCTCAGATATAGAAGATTAAAATAATTGTACTATGAAGTTTATTTGCTCTTATTAAGTACATGTAACTATAATATGCAATCATGGTAAGTATCTACAATACTAAAACAACGATCTATGCTAAAAAATTAAAACTTTAAACTAAAACTTATAACTTTAATAAAATATATGCATACAATAATTGATTATCTTTGGTGCACTACATTTTATTTTAAACTATCAAAATAACGTAAGGTACAAATTTTATTCTAGAGCAGTAAAATATTATAGTCTTCTAATACATTTAACATGTATAATGAAAAAATAAAAGACATCAACTACTCTAGTTTTATCCATAAAAAAAAAACTAATAATATTCCAAGCTTGAACTAGGCGAGCTTTAGCTGTCACCTTAAAGAAATATATATTTTTGAAACCCAAACAAATTTGGGATGTTCAGAATATTGAGACCTTTAATTGTTTATAAGTTACCACTAACTTATTATTAATGAGGTAAAATGGTAAAAATTTTCACTATTTCTATGCTATCATACATTTATATAAAGTGCAAAATAAAAATGTAAAGGTTTGACGTAAACCAGGCTAAGACCTATAATAAAAGAAGAAGAAGCTATTGAAAATAACATAAGTATACAAACTATTATAGAAAACCTTGATATGATTATTAAAGAAAATTGAATTGGAAATCTGAAAATATATATGGTGTTCAATTTAAAATAAGATGGTTGTATGTTACCATACTTTAATGGAATATTCACTATTTATGACTGAAGAACTCAAAGTTCTATAGCATAAACCAATGTATAATTCTAACACCCATTTTTAAATTTAGTTGTTTCAAACCCATAATACTTTTATATCACCAGTGATTATATTGCTTTACATTTTTGTTAATGTAAATTATGATAATATGATCATAAGTAGGCTCAATATTTTTGGGGATCCTGGAGATATTTCTTCCTATCTGAGATAATACATTATGTAAGCATTAATCAACTCTTATACCCCAGCATCTAACCATAAATCTTATTATATATTTTATTATCCGTATTTTATTAAAAATAACAGCTAAAGCTCACCTTACAGTAAGGAGAATTTATCAAAATAAATTTCCTGATTTCCTCTAATTAAATGGTTAACTTTAAATAACGTTCTGATAAAATTAATTCAGTAAACTTTAAATTAAATAAAATTAAAATATTGAAAAAAATTTGAATGCCTTTAAATAGTTGTCTTTGTATTTACTCAACTCAAAATATAAAATTTTACATAAAATTGGTATGTCTTGGGTACATAGCCAAAATAATTTTTTAGTAAAAATATATTGATCGATCAGCTATTAGAAAATAATCATATTACTGTTTAAATTTATAGTCGATTACTATGGTAGCTAATACCATTGAATATAAAGTTTGAGCAAGATGCGCAAACTTATGATCAATTTTGAGCCATAATATATTTCAAAAAATGTACTGAAATTGTAAAGCTTCTTTTGGACGTAATAATTTTCCATAAGGTTACATATCTTTCCAAAAATTATAGTCAACGTTAATACATAATATTATAAAAATGTTATTTTGCATGCAAAGATTTTCATCATAAAAGTTTGAGATGTACTACTTTAAATACCCTTTTTTGTTTTCTTCAATTCAACTTTAATTCTAGTTTTAATGTTGAACTCAACCACAGACGTTAGAACTTCTTAAAGGTAACATATCATACGTACACTTCATCATTAAATGCCTAATTTGAATACAAAAATAGTAATATGCCTTGAAAATATTTATATATGACCAAATAATTTATATATTCTGTAAAACAAGTAGCTAAGAAGGTGCTTTATAATAAGTGCTTTCAAATAAAGATTTAATACCCTTCATGGTTTCAGGTGTGGTGTATATCTTAAATTTTAATTTACAAGGTTTAATTTTTATCCAATTACAGAAAAAATATTATTTTTTAATTGGGCGGCAAACATTACAAGCCACAGCCTCCACTAAATAGATTTATTAATTTTTTCGAGCAATGCATTACACAACAATCATTTAATTTGTACTGACATTTTAGATATGCATAGTAAGAAAAATATTTTTGAAAAGTTGGAACATCTTGGTGAAATTTAAAGATATGGTTATGAGAGACTTGTGTTTGGTTAAAGGTTTCTAAAAAGATATGTTGGGATTGGTTACCTTTGTTATTATCTTCACAAATATAAGTGATTTCTGCTATTTAAAAATCTAGATTGACAAAATTGTTATAAAATTACTGCTTTGAATTTTTACCTACAACTAAAGAACAGATCATTAGTATTTAGAATCAAACATCAAGAATTATTAGAGATTCTTGTTAATTCAGTATTGCTTAGAATCAACTAATTTTAGCTCTCATACTTTATATGAGATAATTGAAACAGAATCCATTTCTGTTTCAATTCCCAGCTCTGGTTTAATAACAGTAAGTCTTTATAATACGCTAATAGAAGATGGCACACTGTGACTAGATCTACATAACATAATAACATGAAACATACAACATTATCCACTAAATATTTATCTTTGGAGTTATTAACCAAAATTTAATAAAAATAACAATAACAAAAAATTTTAAAACATAAAATCTCGTTAATCGAGAATACAACACTTAAGGATAACGTAAATACATTTGCAATTTGAATTACAAAATTGTTGAACATATTAAAAAATCAACGATCGACTAATAAGAAACTTAAATACAATTGAACATTTAACAATTAAAAATTTTTAAAATATTTCGGCGTAAACAATAAAAATCAAATTACAAAATTGTACAACTAAAATGCTATTTACCACGAGATTCACCAACAACAACTCCTTTCAATTGCGAAAAAATACTTCCTTGGGCAAGTCCAAACATTGGACCTTTACGTAATTCAGAATTGGAACCACAAGCACGATAACCACGTGTGGCAAGTAAAGAGCGATTTGGACCTTGAGCTATACCTTGTGGTCCTTTCTTCAAAGTTGGTTGTGGTCCTTGCCACTTTATATAGTCCTCCCTAAAATGTTCGAATAAATAAATTTATAAAAAAAACATTTCATGTATAACTTACAAAAGTATATCTTGATTGGCACCTTTCACAAAATTTCTATTAGCCCCAGTGGTACTCTTGATATTTGCAGATTTGTATGAAATATCGTCAGTGGTACCATTTTCTTCAATTACTCTGAAAATGTATAAAGACTAACTTTAGTTTTAATCTTTTCAAGCAACTAAGACATTACCTGCTGAAAGTACACATTTCTTTTAGAGACTGTTCGCTTTTATCGGTTTTCAGTAACGATTTCAAGGATTGTCGACTTTGTGACAAGGGTACACCCACACAATCGACAACTTCTGTTGCTTCGATATCTTGACTAGAACTGTAAAACATGAACATTTTTGTTTACTAAAAGAAAAAGAACTCTGTTCGAGGAGACTGCTGGGTGAATTGATTAACTCAGTGGTTAATGCTGCCGGTCCCAAGCCTGGATAAAAAGGAGGAGAGTTGAGCGTGGGGCTAACAGCCCTATTTCGGAAAAAAGCTTTATTATGAAATCTTTAAATTTGAAACAAGGAATGTTTGAGTTCCTATAGACCTGGTGACTATGGCTTGGAACAAGAAACATCAAAATGGGAAAGTATGTGGTCTTGAGAAAGTCGACATGGACATATGGTCCGGATGTGTCCCCCAAAACCGCCAGAAGTGGAGGCAAATAGTACAGGCAGTCAAGACCTACCATAGGTAATAGTGCTATGGTGTAAAATAAATAATTACCTTGGTTGTGGATCAACTTCGTTTTGTTTACTGTCATCTACCATCATTTGTAAAATTTGATTGGCCCTTTCTTTATCATAGTCAACACTTTCTAAAGCTATTATTATGACTTGTTCTGCAATATCTTTGTATTTTTGTTCGAGTTCATACTTCACTATAATCAAAAAAATTTTCATACATTCAAATTGAAATAAAAACGGCAAATACAACCACACCTTCTTGTTTTTCCATTGGGGTTTTAATTTTTGGAGCGGGAACGATTTGAGGTTGAACTTCTTTCGGTGGTTCCACTTGTGCCTTAGACACTTTTTGAAGAAGTGATTTGGCACTGTCACGTTTCTCAAAACCCATGTCTTTTAACACTTCTGATGCTTTTTGAATATTGTTGTCATTACTACTTAATATATCCAATATCATGGTTTCCTCTGCTTGAGGAAAAATAGATTTCATGTATCTGAATTAAAAAAAATTGGTTAAGGTGCTGCATGACAAGTCTGAACCATTATTATAGAATCAATCGCGCTGCAATCGCTTCCACTAATAATTTTGTAATTATATTATTTTATTTGGTGATCCTTAAAGAATCCACTACAAATACTATAAAATTTCCAATTGCAATTTTACATAGAGAATGAAAATCCCTATAGCCCAGTCATTTTAGATTAACTATTTTAGTATATTTTATATAATATACTCCAGTCAAATTAGACAGATTTTAGCATGGAAATGGAACTAAATCAGTAGTCTATCAAACCTGAACCATTCGATAGAAAAACCATTTTGAAATTAAATAAACAAGTTACATGAAATTTGAGCCTTGGTGATATGCAAAAAATCCAAAAAAAATTCACCCTCACGACCTTACATTCAAAACCCTGAAAAAAGGGCAAGGAATACCAAAATTTTATGGATAATAAAAATCTAAAACCACATCAGTTTAGATAGTGAGGGGACGTTAAAAACCAATACCATTTGAATTTTAAGTTTAACCCTCCCATCAGCTACCCCAACTTCGAAATTTTAAATAGCACCTCCTACCTTGTGATACATCATTTTAAAGTGGAAAAAATCTTTGTTCATCTAATAGATTTAAAAAATTGGGTTTAGTGGGTACGTTTATGACTTGAGGATAAAAATGGAAAGATGAAACATATAATTATTTTATTCAGCAGTGATAAACATTCCACTCCACTATTACCTAAGATAATAAAAGAATCCATTTCAAATCAATTATTTGAGTTTCAACATTTGAAAAAGGTGTATCTTTACAAGAAAAAGTAAAAATAATATTTTCTACAAGGCTGAAAATCGTTAGGAAGAACATTTGAAGAAACTGGTTTGCAACAAAATTATTAAGCAATGCAGAATTATGGATGAAGTTTAGCAGATGGAAGTGCTAGGTCATTTTGCTGCAAATCCTGGCACCTCCATTTGAAAGGTTGCTAAATCAACAAATATTTCTATTTTAAATATATTATGTTGTACGGGACTTGCTGTTGGAAATATAATTACCCACAAAATTGTTCGCATACAAATAATTGGTATTCCTTACCGTTGTCGCAGCGTTTTGAGCGCAATGTCGCGGTTTGCGTATCTTCTGGGCTCGTATAACTTCTATCGAATGGCTCAGGTTTGATCGACTACTAATTTAGTTCCATTTTAAATTCTAATTTGACTGGCCTAATAAAGCTAGTATAAAAGTGCAATTTACAATTCACTTTTTTATGACTTATTTGGCGTGCTGTAGAAGATTAAGCAGACAAGATGTTTTTGCGAGGGACGAAATTAGCGGGGAAGGGATATTCACATATCATTTCTGTATAAAATTAGATTAAATTGGAACTTTTGCGCAACGAGCCTATCCTAGGTTTTTTGTTTAAAATGACTGGGCCACTAATAATATCATTCAATCGTTCATTCGAAATCTCATTGTTACGTTTTATTACGAGACATGCATTTTGATAATTTGAGCCAAGTTAATGTTACACAGCTAGCATAAAGCAATACTTAACATTTCTATTTTTGATGTAAAAATTGAAAACACTTAAGTTAACTTTAACTATAAATACTACATAACATGCACCACATTACACATCAAAGCACAATTTTGATGAATTAACGACAAGTTAATTTAGAAGTACAAAACCTTAATTTCAGTTTAGGCGAGTGAGGTTTAGGTGAATTCTTATAAGCCTCGCTTGCATAACTGTTGCCAGAACCAGGTCTCAATATTGGGCTACCACCCCTAGAACCGAAGCGAATACCTAGAGGTGGCGTCATCTGTAAGTGAGCATGAACAGGATGTATATTACGAGTCGGGGGTGGCGTTGCAAAAGGCCCCGGTGTTGTTATGGGATGTTTTTCCACTTGTAAAGCACTTATCACCAAAGCTTCGCGATTATGGTACCTAAAAATGTTAGAAAACAAAGCATGGCAAATGATGTGTTAGCAAAAGCTTAGCTAAGCCAAAGTTGTTAAATGTGTGAAAGTTAAAGTGAAAAGCCACGAGTGTTTTTGTATGTACAGTCAAAAAAAACACAAAATACGTGAACCCAAACCAATGTGATATAAAATTCTACTTTGTTTAAAAAATTAATTAAATTATTATTTAATAGAATAGAAAGCGTAAAATGCAGCCCTTAAAAAAATAACACAAATTAATCACAAGTAAATAAATAAAATAAAATTTTTAATAATTTAGTGTTGGAAGTGTGTGTTAAAATTGATAAATGATGGAAATAAAACTTACTTTTTTAAATGCAACCTTATGTGCGTATCGGAAACAGTAGGAAACATGGCACTAATTTTAGTGACCGCTTCTTCCGTATTACTGGCACTACTCAAACTTAACGAACTATCTTGAACACGAGCACCTCTTGGACTATTTTTCGACATGTTACTCAAATCCTAATGAATATTAAACAAAACATACAATAAAAATGTTCAACAATAATTAAAAATTTAAGTTAGTTAATAAAACGACAAATGTAAAAAATAATGGAACTATTTTCGATATCAGAAAGAAAAGAAAAAAAAATGAGAAAAATAATAAAGATAATTACTTTAATAACTGTGTGGCATTACAAAAAAAACCTGAACAAAGTTTATATTAAAGCACAAATGCAAGACGAACACAACATACATGCAAGAATATACAAACTAATATAATATTTGAGAAATATTAAATTTTTCAATGAGAACAAATACCTGTAGGGGTACAGTTTTTGGGCTACAGTGGTCTGGTATTTGAAACGCAGGTATAGGAGTAGTCTGGCTGGGATACACATAATTTCTCCGAAATTCTGGTGAACCATGCTGTTATACACATACGAATCCAAAGCAGCATGTGTTGAAAAGTGGTTAGTTTAAAGAACAAGAACAACTCTGCACATTAGAATGGAAGTGTTATATTAAATTTTACTCAAAAGAGTTAACTTGCACGATTACACGTACAGGATGGGCAAATGTCGTTGTTTTTACAGAATGTCTCAATTAATATTCCAGTTTACTCAATTTTTTTAAATAGAACATTTTGGGTTTTAAATACATTTAAATTTGTCATTTATTATCTTTCCAATTCATAATGTTACAATTTTTTAGTTTTGAAAACGTAAAAAAAATGAATAGGTACTTCAAATTTACAAACAAATACATTCTATTTAAAAGAATACAAGATGGTGATATAAAGCGAAAAATTATATTAATTAATTAAAAGTTTATTATTATATTTTCTAAAGTTCAATAATAAATGAACTGCCAGGCAAAGACAACGCAATTTACATACCTTGTACAATACAATAGATTCCGGTTAATTGGACTATCGATTAATCAGGAGAGTCGCATATTTGGACTATTTTGTTCATTTTCAGTTTATAAACGAAAAACAAGTGAAGTACCCTTTATAAATTTCTACAAAATATATCATTTTTACGGACCGACAATTTTTTGTCACACAGCTTCCATTAAACTACATAGTAAGTATGTATAGTTTGTTTCACTATAAATGGAATTAAAAAAAGTTATACCATCAAATTACGTTGATATAAAAACGTACAAACTATGCGACGAAACATAATATAGAGATAAGATTATCGCGTCAACCAAGACAGCATATGCATTGCTAAAGGCTGGCGCACGGTGTATAATAGATTAGGTGAGCTGACGGCGTATGTTTTCATCAGATATTTTCATGCCGCGAATGTAGTCTGTGTGCGAGAGAGACGTTATCGACAGAGATGGGCAAAGCGCCTTGCGAAAACACAACAATGCATTAGTCCTGCAGTGGTCCTGCATGCATGACAGTGCATTTTAAGGCAATTTAAGACGAATATAAACGGCTTTGTATTAGTTTTTGGCAATGTCTCGAAGGTGTTGTTTTGCGCCTAATTGTACTAGTGGATACAATAGCAATAACGATAAAGTTTCGTTGTTTAAAGCGCCCAAAAACAAATTGAAAGAGTGGAGTGCTGTGATTCCTCGCGCGGACAGAAAATTTACGGTTAGGGACGTTTTGTGCGAGAAACACTTTTTAAAAGAAGATGTGATACGTCAAGTAGTCACAGAAACTTACTCGGTAAGTTGTACATTATAATTTTTAACCAAATTTTGCATAACCAAATTACAAATATATATAATTTGTGTGATTTGTAGCACTCACGGTGTAGTAAGCACTGTAAGATTGTTGGCATAGTAAATTGTATTTGCTATTTATTTTAGTATCCATTAAAATATCCACGTTTAAGTGAAAATGCAAAACCTTCACTTTGGCCTAATTGTCCTATTCATTTATCTAAGAAATTAGTAAAAAAGAGGAATATTATTGAACGACAAGAAAATGTTCTACCCGCAAAACGTAAAAGAATGCACAATGAACAAGGTACCTATCACGGGTACAAAGAATTTGTTGAATTAAAATTTCGTTTTTTAGTTCTTGATAGACCCCCAAACATGGATTTACCCTCCACTTCTCAAGGATATAGCGAAAATATTTCCGTAAATACAATATTATGTAAAAATTTGTTGCATGTTTTTTGTGTGTTAATTTATCAAGTTTGCCTTCTAGTTGAAGAAGTGCAAGATGCAGAAGACAATCAATCTTGGTTGGATAAATTATTTAATAAATTGTGCAAGTGTAAGATTTCTTTGCCGTCTGAGTCTTGGACTGTAAAGTTTCATGACGATATGATTGCTATTTTTGAAACTGCTGCAATTGCAGATGATATAGTAATTAAAAAAAAAATTGTTTTGTCTAAATCATTTTTAAATTATTTCGTTTTCCAACATTTGCACGAGCCCTTAATTGAAGATTCCCACAATAAAATTGATACTGTTACTGATTTTGAAAACAAATTAGTAGATTTTGATAATCTTTCCATATGCTACGGATTCAAAGTCAACGATAGCTATACTATTGATTTCAGTAGGACACGATCACGATATCATCAAGATGAATTTTCTAAAAGCATTAGACACAAAAATTGCAAATATTTGTTGAGTGCTGGAGAGCAGTTAAGCAAAAATGTTAATTACTGTTTGCTGTGCCAAAACGCTAAAACAGCAGTACTACGTTATTCAAAAATTAATGTTTCTAAATCAAGAAATAGTCTTTTTAAGAAGAATTCATATAACCGCCGTAAGCGTGAACGAAGCACGAAGTTTATTTTAAATAAACTAAAGACAGAATTGCATGCGGCTAAAGAAAAGATGAAAACTATCGTTGAAACAGAAGTACAGAAAAAAATTGATCAGATGGATAATTTACCACTGAGTCAAAAAATGCTAGTGATGGAATGCATTAAGATGTCTAGGTATAAACAAAAAACCTCCAGACGATATAGTTCTAGTTGGCTGCTTATGTGCTTATTACTCCACATTAAAAGTCCTAAAACTTATACTTTTTTAAGAAAAAATGAAATTTTGCCTCTTCCCGATGTATCAACGGTGCGTAAATATTTGTCGCGAGTAAGACTCAGATGTGGACTTGATGAAGAATTTTTCGAAGCATTTAAAATTAAAATTAACGACAAAAATAAATTTGCAAGGCAGGGTATGTTAATATTTGATGAGATGTCAGTTCGCATTAACATTCAATTAAATGTAAAAAATTTAAAATTAATTGGAGCAGAAGATTTCGGCGAAGAGCATGAAAGAACTTCAACAACTGTCACAAACCAACAGGCAGATCATGCTTTAGTTTTCATGTGGTCATCTCTAGCTGATAATTTTAGTCAGCCAATAGCTGTTTATGCTGCAAAGGGTCCAACAAATGGAACATGCCTTGCTCAATTAGCTTTGGCAGTAATAAAAAAATTGGAAAGTTGTGGGGCAGAAGTTCACGGCATCATCTGTGATGGGGCAACTACCAATAGAAGGATGTGGAAGGAATTTGGGATTTCAGGGAAGTTATTAAATACAAATAACAAAGTTGTTCACCCCGTGGATGATTCCAGATACCTTTATTTTTTCGCCGATACTCCTCATCTTATAAAATGCTTACGGAACAGATTTTTAAAAGCGAGAGCTCTCATAGTACGTATTTATTAATAAAACATCCACGTCAAAATGTAATTTATTGCTTTATTGTAGACACCTGAAGGTGGAATACTTTGGGAATATTATAAAATACTTCTTGAACTTGATCGTAAACACGATAATAATACAAGAGTGTGCCCGAAGATAACAGAAATCCATTTAAATCCAAATGGTTTTATGAAAATGAGGGTCAGGCTAGCTACTCAGGTAATTTGACATAAAATAGTTAATTATTTGTAATAACCGTCACTTTTCTTTCAGATTTTTAGCAATTCTGTTGCTGATGGTTTAATCTACTATCAGAAGCGCTGTGATAGACTTAAGAACGCCGATTATACAATTGCTTTTACTAGAAGAATAAATAATTTATTTGATGTTCTAAACAGACGACATACTAGCGAAGGGATTACCCAAGACAGTAAAGACTTTGAAGTAACTTTAAACCTAGTCTAAAATATGAATTCCATTAATTTTTGTTTTAACCTCGTAGGTCCTTAGAGATAATCTAAAATTCATCAACGATTGGGAAATAATGTTAACACAAGATAGAATAACCAAAGACAACTTTTTGACAAGTTCAACTGCTGAAGGTTTTCGGGTGACCATTACCTCTACGTTGGAATTATGTGACTATCTTTTGAAAACGCGAGATTTTAATTATGTGCTTACCAACAAAATGAACCAAGATCCTTTGGAGGTTTTATCTTAATAATTTGTAACAGTGATGCTTAAAGTAACTAACACAACTTAAGTACCTGCAACTAACCAACTACCTTACTATTAGTGCTTCAATTCACCGTGGCTTCAATTGTTTGATATCGTCGGCTTACTGCCAAAACAAGACAACTCCATTTTTGGACAAAATGAGCTATATACATGATTGCATTCAAATAAGAGCAAACTACATTTTGACAAAACCTGATAACTGTAAGTCAAATATTAAAGGAGTATTAAGAAGTTCATTTTTAACTAACTCCAACTTGTTTATGGTGAATCAAACTTTAAAATCAGTTTTACTCAAAACTATCATTTTGAAGTTTTCTTGTTTTAGCAGTAAGCCGACGATATGTTTCATGAGCTTCAGCCACCGTGGCTTCAGCTTTTTATGTTATGTGAGTCCTACGCAGTAAATGTTTGTATAGTTAACTTAGCTTTAATTCACAGTCTTAACATATTTTTTATTTACCTTACAGCGATTTTTCGGCACAGTTCGACAAGCCGGGTGTGATAATGATCACCCCACAATGGGATCGTTTTTGCAGATATATCGTTTGTTATCTGTGTATAAGTTATTAAAGCCTCCAAAATTTGGCAATTGCACAAGTAATGAGGAAAATATACAAAATACTGTTTTATCTGTTGAAAATTTTAAAGGTATATTTTCCAAAAATGACTCGAACAACAAAGCTGAGCATCTTATAAAAATCAAGAATAGATTAGATGATCTTCTCGAAGGTGAATTTTGGGAAGATTCGGAAGACATCGTCGCACCTATTTATGATGTTAATTTACCTGAAACACTCGATTGCATCCTTTACTATTTAACTGGATTTATATGCAGAAAACTTTTTAAGGAGTCAAAATGTAAAATTTGCCGGGAGCTTCTATATAATCCAAAACCTTCTTATGTCTTACCCCCCGAAGCTGAACTACTAGTGTTAAAATCTAGGGGATGGTTGAATCATCCCAATAAAATTATTTACAATTTTTTAAAAACTTTAGAAATTACATTGTTTCGACATATTGCTTCTGTCGATGTTTTTGAAAACACGATAGAAGATTTTTTTTCAGTGCCAGAAAACAAGTCAATAAAATTTGGATGCCAAGTTCATCGAGAGGAAATAATATCAAAAGGCGTGTATTTTTACATATGTATGCGAGTTAAGCAATATTATCGACAAGAGCAAGACAAATTAACCAAGCAGTCTGCTGTCGATAAAAAAAAATCTAAATTGCATCGATCATAATTAATTAAATTTTTAATGCCAGGCCAAACAATCAACGAAGATCATTAAATTACTTTAAAGAAAAATATAATCAAAACAAAACAACATGAAAATGTTGTACTTACATTACTTTAGGATGTTAATTATTATTAAGACTAATTATTTTTCTTTTTGGTTTCCTTTTTTTTGTTAAAAAGTTTTTGTTCACTTTTCAGTTTTTTATAGTAAGTAATACGCTTAAGTAGGACTTTAAGATAACTCACACAATAGTGATAATTGATAAACGTTTCGCATGTAATACCTAATATTGTTTGGAATTGTGCCTAAACTAAAATTGAATAAATATTTTGTACTTAAGTTGTTCATTTATTTCTTGAAGGTATGATGGTACTATAATTATGACAACATTTCAACTACTGCATAAATCTAGAATTAAAATAATATATAAATACATTTTGGGTTATTAACATGTGAAATTATAAATTAAATTACTTTAAAATGTAATAGTATTACATTTTAAAGTAATTCAATTTACTGTATAAATCAACTACCAATTTTCGAGGTTTTTTGCGATTTAAGAAAAAACAAAGCATCCTATATAAAAAAGTTAAATGAGGCAGTTGTAGATAATGTAAAAACCTATCGAATGCAACCGGAGAGATAAATATTTGTTATTGATATTCTGAGAAAACCGAAAAATAGCGTCAAAAATCGCTCATTTACTGCATAAATCAAGCACTACTAGCGGCACTGTGTCTGTCCTTGTCTAACATAGCCAGACAGTTTCGCGGCATGTGCAACCAGTGCTTGTAACCTCACCTAATCTATTATACACCGTGGGCTGGCGCAAGATTGGTGCTGTTTTGAAACAAAAAGCGTGCACATGTGTTAGCTCTTTCAGTAAAGCTTTACAAAATTAGGCCAAAGTATTCTCCCATCTGTGTCTCAATTAACCACAATCTACTATAACACAAATAAATTTAATATAAAATAAATTGGGTTACAAGTTTCATATTAATGGGCAACGCTTGTACAAAATAGAACAATTGCATGCATAATGTGGAGAAATTTGTTGGTATTTACAGTGAACACACAACGTGGAAATAACAATAACAGTAGGCAAAATGATGAACGATAAAAAAAATTTAAATCTTGCCAGAAAAGTTGCAATGATCATCAAATTCCATTTCTACTTAAAATTATTACTTATAGTAAATTCGATTTAAGATAGAGTGGAAACTTGAGGAATCGTTTGCTTGAAGAATAGAGTGTGTTTATCATATGGAAACACTAAATATCTTTGCACCATGATGCCCAATTTAAATGTTTTTCAGTTGTTATAAATAATAATATAATAAAATGCCGAAGAATATTATGTCAAGTCTTATCAGTTGTTTACTGATAAAACTATTTGATTTTAATGTTCGTAAACCCACTTGAAATTACTATGCCTTCGTGGCCTGTAAAGTTATTTAAATCTACACTGTAAAAAAAGCACGAAAAAAAATCAAAAAAAATACATTCAAATACGTGTAATTTTTACATTCAAAATTATAGTAAAAATACATATTGTGTATTATTCCATTGATAATAGTGTGAAATTACATTATTATCAATGGAATAATACACAATATGTATTTTTACTATAATTTTGAATGTAAAAGTTATACATATTTGAATGTATTTTTACGTGCTTTTTTTTACAGTATATGCTGAAAAAAAATACCGTTTTAATAATTTGCTACAAAATTGCGTCAAACTTGGTAGTACTCAAAGGTGGGGATAGTACCCTATCAAGTACTCGGAAATTGAAATTTACCTATAGAAATGGCTTAATATTTCGATCAGAAAGTCATTAGCTTTAATAGTTACTAGCTGGCACGGGCGGCATTCGCCGCCCTTAGCCATCTAGACCCAGAATAGATCCGAGAAGGCCATAGTTGTTCGGCCTTCGGCCTCACCGAGCGAACCATAATAGATCCGTGAAGGCCATAGTTGTTCGGCCTTCGGCCTCACAGGGCGGACCATAATAGATCCGTGAAGGCCATAGTTGTTCGGCTTTCGGCCTCACAGGGCGGACCATAATAGATCCGTGAAGGCCATGGTTGTTCGGCCTTCGGCCTCACAGGGGGAGGACAATAATAGATCCGTGAAGGCCATAGTTCTTCGGCCTCACAGGGCTGACCATAATAGATCCGTGAAGGCCATAATTCTTCGGCCTCACAGGGCTGACCATAATAGATCCGTGAAGGCTATAGTTGTTCGGCCTTCGGCTTCACAGGGCTGACCATAATAGATCCGTGAAGGCCATAGTTGTTCGGCCTTCGGCCTCACAGCGCTAACCATAATAGATCCGTGAAGGCCATAGTTGTTCGGCCTTCGGCCTCACAGGGCGGACCATAATAGATCCGTGAAGGCCATAGTTGTTCGGCTTTCGGCCTCACAGGGCGGACCATAATAGATCCGTGAAGGCCATGGTTGTTCGGCCTTCGGCCTCACAGGAGGAGGACAATAATAGATCCGTGAAGGCCATAGTTGTTCGGCCTTCGGCCTCACAGGGCTGACCATAATAGATCCGTGAAGGCCATAGTTGATCGGCCTTCGGTCTCACAGGGCGGACCATAATAGATCCGTGAAGGCCATAGTTGTTCGGCCTTCGGCCTCACAGGGCGGACCATAATAGATCCGTGAAGGCCATAGTTGTTCACTATTATTTTCAAGCTTCGAAAGATTGCTGCAGATTTTCAAAAAAACGCAATTTTAAAATTCTTCGTTTTTGGGAAGTTGGAAGAGATGGTTTTTGCTCTCTCTCTCCGTCGCCCCCGAACCCCCATCTCAAATATTTCGCCGTCAACGGATTTAGTAATTATTTGTATTATTTTGAGCGTTGAAATTACTAAATTCTAATATATTAATTTGTTAGTGGTTTTCATTTTTCGAATTAAAGTCGCCATCCCGCCATCTGTTGACAGTGTTTTGAATCACTGACAGTATGTCTGTTGACAGTGTTTTGAATCACTGACAGTATGTCAGAATATTTCGATTTTTGACAAATTAAATTTTTTGTTTGCAAGACTTGTGATTTGATTTATCGAAAAAAGCGGATAACATTATTCCCCGCTCGAATTTTTTCTCCATTTATGCACGAATAGTTGCGCCTGGACCTACACTGTGCAAAATTTGGTTGAGATCGGTCCAAGGGTATACCCTATAGCCTATACTATACTATAATATTGGCAAACACGTCTTTTGTTCACCATCTAGCGAAAGCGTAGTATAGGGTGATTCACCGTAGTATAGGGTGAATCAATAAAAAATCAAAAAACGCGAATAACTTTTTTCCCCGAGCCATTTATGCACGAATAGTTGCGCCTGGACCTACAGAATATCTGTGCAAAATTTGGTTGAGATCGGTCCAAGGGTGTAGGAACGTTCAGGCCAGCCCGGCCCTGTAGTAAGTAAGGGTTTGTTAACTGGGTTTAGTACCCAGGTAACTGGGTACTTAACCTAAGGGTAAAGTATACAGTGTATTAATAAAAAATCGAAAAACGCGAATAACTTTGCTCCCCGCGGGAATTTCATCTCCATTTATGCACGAATAGTTGCGCCTGGACCTACAGAATAACTGTGCAAAATTTGGTTGAGATCGGTCAAAGGGTGTAGGAACGTATAGCGAACAAACAAACAAACAGACAAGCTCTTTTATATATATAGATAAACCAAGGATCATTAAGTTTTAATTGAAAAAACAACCCTAATTTAAGGGTAAACTGAATGCGTAGGTTGGATTGGCTACGGCCTAATTAGGCTCCGCCCCTAGCCGAGGATATAAATATGGGTGAACGCCGGGAGCTGCGGCAGTCGACACGGTAACACGTGCTAATCGTGCTCTTGAACATGTTGGAGCATATTAAATCGGTTCTTTTCAGAACCACAAATTATTTCGAATTGGGTATCTATTATTTGCTTGGGTTCGATACAGATGATTCGGTTTTTTTAAACACTCACTTGGGCTAAACATACTTCAAGGGTCGTCCATCAAGAAAACCGGGATTCAAAAAAAACGGGTTCTAAAAAACCCGAAAAGTGTGAAAATTGGGATTCGATACAGAGGATTAGGGCGTTACGGGCGGTTTTTTTAAACGCTCACTTGGGCTAAACATACTTGAAGGGCCTTCCATCAAGAAAACTGGGATCCAAAAAATCGGGATCATAGAAAACCTGCATATAGCATTTAAAAGTATGGTTGCGGTATGGGGCAGTAAACTTTTACGTTTCACCCCCAAAATATCGAATAAAACAAAAAATAATGACAAAATAGTAATCTTTCATCGATGTTACTCGTACGAGAGACGTGTTGTATCTGGCGGTGCGTAAATCGCTGAGTTTTAGAGTATATAAAATCACGCGGACCGACAACAGAATGGGCGAGATTCCACAAATTTTATTCATGCGCGTCGGTGAATGACTAAAATTTACGATTTTCAAATTTTTTTTTTTTATATTAAAAGTCCATCATCCAAGAATTTTATAATTTAATTTTACTTTATAAACCTTAAACTTTACCAAACTTAATAGGAAAAAGTCAATTTCGGAGTACCGGTTAGGGTACTTTAACCCACAAAGGCAGTACTTATTTAGATAATTTATATGAGACATTGTGGCAAAATTTAATAAAAAGTTGTAATATTTACTATCAACATTGACAATATGGATAATGTATTTAATTAAATTAATTCAATTAAAAATTGAATTATTGGAAATATAGTTGAATTATTAAAAGTATTATTTTTAAGAGACAGTGAAATTATTTGGAAGAAATTAATAGAAACAATTAAATGGATGGATTATGGAATTGTAAGAGCAGCCAGAGCATTTTTAATTAATTAATTGGTGGTAATATTAAAGAAGAATCAGATAGTTTGTCTGAAATGGTCTAATATGCTTTGGAGCGATGAAAGTAAGTATAATTTGTTTTCCTCCAAAAAACAAGAAACATGATATTAATTATCAAGTTCCTACTGTAGGCACAGAGGTAGAAACGTCATAGTATGGGGCTGCTTTTCCCATGATGGCGTTGGTCACTTACATATAATCGAAGGTATTATGGATCGGTTCATGTAATCCAACATTTTGAAGGATCATATGCTACCACATGGAAAGGGTATAATGCCACGCTTCTGGATATTTCAGCAAGATAATGATCCAAAACACGTCAAAAGCTACATAGACAGAGCTAAAATTCGCCTACTTGAGTAGCTTAGTCAGTCTCCTGATCTAAATCCTATAGAACATTTGCGGGGGGAGCTCGAGCTCCCCAAAACAAATAAGAAGTGGTGCATACCGAAATAGATCTCAGTTGTAAGAAGCTTTGCAGTGAAAATTGCTATGTATATATGGCTGTAGAACAGACCCTAGGGCTGTTATTTACAATTAATAAAAAAATTTCACATTTAATGTCATGGTGCAAAGTATTGTATTCGATATTTCATGATTCCATGTAAAAACAATGCACTGCATATTTGTTTATAAAAAAATTCAATCTCGTAATAGTATGGTATTGATGATTACAATAATAAATTATTGCTCATCAGCTTCATCATGATTTTGAGAATACAAATTGTACATATTATGTTCTCAAAATTTTGAATTAGAATCTTGTTTTTAATCAATTTTGGTGGAAAAGATGAAGCTAATAGCATTAATCAGTTGTAATGTTGTGCGCTAGATTTGGTGCAATTTAAAAAATTCTAGAATTGAAGTAATTTATTATTGAGAATTATACGTCTTTGATTACCAAGTGCTTATACAATCATGAAAACTTGTAAATAATGTAAGCACAAGCCTGCAAATTTGCAGACCCTACCCTAAATTAAATAGTTTAAAATTTAAAGTCGTTTTTGATAGTATCGTAAGTTACAAAATTTATACCTGCATTGGTATACTTTCGACTTGGACATTGGTAGAACGATGATGTGGTTGCTTATGGAACGTTCTAGGATCATCCCACGTCGTAGTTCTCGTGTAATGATTAATGTAGTAACTAAAAACCACAGAACTTATTAAAACAAAATTATTACAAAATTAACAATTCTTACTGTCTTCCAGAAACTTTATCATATTTGCAGTCCCACCCCGAGGGTAACGTACTTTGCAGTTCTGCCATTTTATTGCACTACAGCTGCACCTAAGTGCTTTGAAGCCAATTAAATTATTTAAACAATTTAAAGTTAATCAAATTAAATTTTGCTGTATTGATCACAAAATCTGTAAACACAATTACTGTCAAAATATTTGACATTTTAGATACACAAAAAACATCCAGTGCCGTAGAAAATTTTTAGGCAAAACAATTTTTAATTAATTTTCAGTTCTGACTACCCTCGTGTACGATTTAGCGTATTTTTTAACTGGTTAATTTTTAATTTCAATTTACTTTTAGAATTTTTATAGTAAGTACAGCATGCTTAGACATACGTGTACCATTGCACTTCTGTCGCGTATTAGTTCACACGGTGACATTTTATTGCAACGCTGAGAAGAGGAGGTTATACTTGGTTATATCAATTCAAAATTGTTTATTTTTACACTTTTATCTTTACATTTTAAAAGAAAATGAGCGCTAGTGCAGGAAATTGGTGTTTAATTGAAAGTGATCCCGGCGTGTTTAGTGAATTAATTAGGGAATTCGGTAAAGTAATCATTAATTTCAAATAGTCATTGGCTAACCTAACTTTTTCGCTTTAGGTGTTAAAGGTGTCCAAGTTGAAGAATTATGGAGCCTGGATGGCGAACAATTCGACAATTTGAAGTGCGTATTTTGCAGATATTTTTCAAGCTAAACTAAATGCTGTGTTTATTTTTTAGACCAATTCACGGTTTGGTATTCTTGTTTAAGTGGGCGAAAGATGATGAATGTGCCGGACCGATAGTACAAGACAATAAAATATTTTTTGCTAAGCAAGTGATCGAAAATGCATGTGCTACTCAAGCAATTTTAAGTATATTGTTAAATTGTCGGCATTCTGATTTAAAATTAGGAACCACTTTAACGGAACTTAAAGAATTTTGTTTTGATTTTGATGCTAACATGAAAGGCTTAGCGATAAGTAACTCTCCAGTAATTAGATCCGTTCATAATTCATTTGCTAGACAAACTCTTTTTGAATTTGATAGTTCGACGCCGTCAAAAAGTGAAGATGTGTTTCATTTTGTTGGTTATACACCGATCGACGGTCGATTGTATGAATTAGATGGCTTAAAAGCAGGTCCAATTGATTTGGGTCCTATTCCATCGGATGCAGAGTGGACGGATATTGTTAGACCGATTATAAATAAAAGAATACAGAGGTAATTATTTTTGTAGTAAGTAGTGCACAGATACTTTGGCTGTGCAGTAATTTTTTGTTTGGGAACGATTCGACCGCTAAATAATATTTTCTTTGAGACCGATTTAACCCTGCTTGCTCAGTTGTGTCTGTTTTATACTTTTAGTTCAGTCATTAGATACTTTTGTCTATCCATTTTCTTTTAATTTGGCATCGGAAGAGCTCGATCGTAATCAGAAAAAAAGCTGCATTTAGAAATGTGAAAATCCCATATTATGACGTTCTTAAGAGCAAAAACTTCAATAATCTTGAAAGCGTAGTAGCAATAACTTTGGTATTAAAAAAATGTAACTTCATATATTTTATAGGATTCCCACTGAATTTTGCAAACTGAATTCCTTAACTAATCAGGGTTTTCCCTGGCTAAATTTCCATAACTTTCAGTAAATCAAAAATACACTGACCAGGGTAGGTCAGTGCACAATACACTAGACCCTCCATGTACGCGAGGGTTCCGTTCGCCAAAAACCTCGCGTACATGGAATTCGCGTAAAAGGAACCAAAGAAGCAATAGAAAAAAGGGGGTTAGGTTCCAAAATTTATTTAAGACTAAAAACAAAAGTTTAAAACTAAGGTTTACTTACGAAATATGTAAAATATAATGCATACAAAAACTAAAATATACCTAATTGATAAAAAAATTAAATATAATGCATACAAAAAACTATAAATCGTTGACACCGTATTTGTATCATTTAAGTGCTACGTTTCAGCGCCTGTGAATGGAGTAGAAAACCTCCAAATTTGTTTATGCTATTTGGATAACACATAATCTATATACAGGGTGTCCCCGTGACGGTGGAGAACCTTTGAGGTGGTGATAAAGGACACTTTTCTAAGACAAATTTTCAAATAAAATTTTTGCCCAAGTCCAAACCCTTGGGGGGTACCTCCCTTTAAAGCAATTTTTTGAATTTCTGATTTCAAACGGCCATAGCTCCGATATTATTGATTTTTTAAGGTTAATGGATTAGAACTTTTTTAAAGATCATTCGCTTGTCTACAAATTAGGTTATAACCCCTTATCGTCTAGAATCAACGGATTTCGAGTTATAAATTAAATTAAGGGAAAAAATGTTTAAAAAATTCAGGTTTTTTTTTAAATTTTCTTGCGAACCCCGTATCTCTTAAACGAAACGTCTAAGAGAAAAACTAACGGCCCAAACCGGATAGGGAATTTAACGGGCTACAACTTTCGTCAAATAAATTTTTTTGGGCAACCAACCGTTTTCACAGAAACTGAAAATAATGAACAAGGTGTATTAGGTAAAAAAAAATAAATTCACAAAATTAATTTAATAAATGCTCAAAATGGCCTCCCTCATTTTCAGCACATACGTTTTAACATTAAAACAAATGCTATAAATCAAATTGAGATTTTTAGTAATTATGTGAATTTATTTTTTTTACCTACACCTTGTTCATTATTTTCAGAGTTTCTGTGAAAACGATTGGTTGCCCAAAAAAATTTATTTGACGAAAGTTGTAGCCCGTTAAATTCCCTATCCGGTTTGGGCTGTTAGTTTTTCTCTTAAGCCCGTCTTACATCAGGTTATTTCTGGCGCCATTTCTTGATCCATATTTCTGGCGCCATTTCTTGGGCCAGAAATGACGCCATTTCTTGATCCAAATATAAAGCCCGTCTTACATCAGGACATTTCTGGCGTCATTTCTTGAGCCATTTCTGCGCAGAGACGAGTTCATAGTATTTGCGCGTGCGTATACCGTTGTGCGCAGAAATGGCTCAAGAAATGACGCCAGAAATGTCCTGATGTAAGACGAGCTTAAAGCCTGTATTATATCAGGCCATTTCATCCGCCATTTCTAGCGCTGATCTTGCGCAGTAGGTAATTTTAGCAAATTACCTGAAACATTTTGTAGGCCAAATATATAGAACCCGTTCTATTTTGAGGCTATTTTCAACGCCATTTACCTGCGAGCGTGCCCAGTAAAATTAAACGAACGTCAAATTGTGAAAAGTTGTGCTACACATAAAAATTGAAATGGATAAAGAAAGCGATTTAATTGCAGAAAATGTGATTGCAGCAAACATAATAGTATTATTTTTTTTACCAACACAAAAAATTTTTTAAAAAAATTAAATTTTCAATGGTTATTAAATTTTCAAATTTGATTTTTTAATTTCATTGAAAAACAAAAACATTTGCGATTATTTAAAAATACGTAAATTTTAGTGATAAAAGCAACTCATTCCTAGCCCTGCATTTGACAATTACTACCTGCCACAGAATCTACCTGCGCATTCAATCTGTACTGCGGCCGCTCACAGGCAAATTGTTCAAAAATAGAGCACGTGTCAGGACATTTCGAGCCAGGACATTTTCCAAGACATTTGCTGTTTTAAACTAGGCAATTTATTTGGCTCAAGAAATGGATCAAGAAATGGCGCCAGAAATAACCTGATGTAAGACGGGCTTTAGACGTTTCGTTTAAGAGATACGGGGTTCGCAAGAAAATTTTAAAAAAAAACCTGAATTTTTTAAACATTTTTTCCCTTAATTTAATTTATAACTCGAAATCCGTTGATTCTAGACGATAAGGGGTTATAACCTAATTTGTAGACAAGCGAATGATCTTTAAAAAAGTTATAATACATTAACCTTAAAAAATCAATAATATCGGAGCTATGGCCGTTTGAAATCAGAAATTCAAAAAATTGCTTTAAAGGGAGGTACCCCCGAAGGGTTTGGACTTGGGCAAAAATTTTATTTGCCCAATTATCCTTATTATCCAATATGTCCTTTATCACCACCTCAAAGGTTCTCCACGGTCACGGGGACACCCTGTATATAAAAATGGATGTATGTGTGTACAGCTCCACCAACGTTAGAACCGACCTGAGGGGGCGTGTCAGGCGCTGCTAAAATTAAAAATGTACGAGGGCGGATTATTAAGTACTTAGAATGAAACAGAGATGTTACCACTCTGGCCAATTTAGTGTTATTTTTGAGAAGTACCAACCTTGGAAAGTTAAAGTTTCTAATTTCATCCATTTATGTCAAATCGTTGAATTTTGATAGTCATTTAAAGTGAACAATTTGTATAAATTTGCTAAAATGGAGAAAAACGAAAATCGTGCGGTTATCAAGTACTTGTATCTCAAAGGCTTAACGCCTTCAGAAATAGTTACTGATATGAACTCAGTGTTGGGTGAATCTGTTCCGTCGACTGCAACTGTTTATAATTGGTATAATGAATTTAAACGTGGTCGTAAAAGCACAAGTGATGAACAAAGGCCAGGACGTCCAAAAGACGTTGTTACTCCAGCCATTGTCAAAAAAATCCATCGTACTGTATTAAATGATCGAAGAGTGAAATTGCGTGAGATAGCTGACTTATGTGGAATAACGTATAAAAGTGTTTGGGATGTTTTACATAAAACACTGCATATGAAAAAGTTGTCTGCGAGATGGGTGCCGCGTTTGCTTTCAAACGATCAGAAACGCAATCGAATGGATCTTTCAAAGCAAAGTTTTTTGGGATGCTCATGGAATAGTGTTAATTGACTTCCTCCAGAAAGGAAAAACAATAACAGGGAAATACTATGCTGAATTATTGGACAAATTAAATACTGCTATCCAAGAAAAAAGACCTCATTTAAACAAGAAAAAAATCCTGTTTCATCACGACAATGCACCAGCTCACACATCAAGAATTGCAATGGCAAAATTGCATGAATTAAGCTACGAATTGCTTCCACATCCACCATATTCACCAGATTTAGCTCCTAGTGATTTCTACTTGTTTCCAAACTTGAAGAAATGGCTCGGAGGAAGAAGATTTACGTCAAATGAAGAAGTGATAGATGCAACAAACGCTTATTTTGGAGAGTTTGAGAAATCTTACTTTACCGATGGCATCCAAAAACTTGAACCGCGTTGGATCAAGTGTGTCGACCTAAAAGGAGACTATATTGAAAAATAAAATGAAATTTTCCCAAAAAAATTGTTTTTACTTTCTATTTCTAAGGACTTAATAATCCGCCCTCGTACACATTGACCGCGTTCGGTTTGGAACTATTTTCGCCTTGACGCTAAAAGCGTGCAAAATTTGCGTTCGGTTTGGAAAATCCGAGCTTTGAAGGCGTTCCAAACCGAACGGGGGTTAGCGCTATGGTGTTTAAAATTTAAACTTGAGGTTGTATTTTAACCTAACTTATTTGTTATAGCGTGTTGAGCGTGTTTGATTCGAGATTGTGCGAACTTTGATTTGTATTTTGAACTTTATTAGTGTTTAATACAAAATCGCATCTAATATTTCTGTTATTACCTGCTTATCCATATTTGAATTGAAGTTACCTGATGCTTGTTTCATATGAACTGCCGTATTTTTCCAAAAAGGAAGAGAATCCTCGACGTGTATAAAAAATAAAGTTACCAACCACAATTCAAACAAAAATTAATTTTAAATTTTACCACCGCAGCGCCGCGCTATTGCTGCCCGACCTATTTCAAGAAAGCGTTGAAAGCTTCTGAAATGGGCGGAGCTATAGCGTTTCATGGCGAGTAAAAGTCCCAATTGGGCGGTGTTATGCAGAAAGCTACCAAGCCACGTCTGCATAAATCCGAGATAATTAACAATTAGTACAGTATTAAATTAAAAAAATAAGGAGGTAACTTCCTGAAGAAATTAATAAGTTATCCTGTGGCTTGGATGTTTTCAGCAGAATGTATAATGAACCTTACTGGCTCCGTACCTTCAATAATTGAAAAAAAAAAAAAAGTGGCTTGGTAGCTTTCTGCATAACACCGCCCAATTCGAACGGACAAAAAGTGTTTGTTGGCGCCACGAAGCGAAAATAGCTCCAAATCGAACGCGGTCTTATGGCGTTTTCTACTCGCTAATGTGCAGTGCGCACTGGATAAGTGCTCATACGTCATTGCACTTCTTTAGTTTTGATTACCGTGCATAAAATTGCACCGCCAGTGAAACATAAACTTCGTTTTCAGTGCATTATTTTGCTCTGTATATTTAAACAAGGTGGAACTCGCTTTAGCGGCAGTTCTTAGGCTTCTATACAGCTACCTTTCTGGTGTGGAAAGTTGTTATTATCTGGTTATTTTTGATCGCCATATAATGTAACACCACATAATCAGATAATCTGCACCAATTAAATTTTTTGCGATTGGTAATTATCATTTACTATATAAGTAATAACAATCAAACTTTTCCATTCTATTAGAAATTTTACTTCTCTGTAATGTATGGTCCTTTTTTTGAGGTTCAAAAACCACATCAATAAAAAATTATTTTTTCACATCAAAGTAAAACAAGTAGTTTATATAGGGAGACCTCTTCGAAAATATCTTTAACTTAGTAAATTTCCTTCGAACATTTGGGTATTTATAAATTGCATTAGCGAATCGAAGCAACGGATTAACAGATTAACGCAATACTATATAGACGAAGTATTTAAAATATAACAACGTATCAGTTGATCAACGTTATGATTGGCTCTGAAACATGCGGACGGACACGAAGCCAGACCATAAAGCTTCTTTCTATACCTTGTATAGAAGCCTAAAAGTAGCGCACTGGCTACCCAGTTCTTAGACCTCTATACACACAGAGTATTTCCAACACGATTTGAAACGCTCTGTATGATTTTGAATTATGCGGACGGACAGACAGACGGACACGGAGCCAGATCATAAGGCTTCTTGCTATACTTTGTATAGAAGCCTAAAACTCCGGAGTTTTTGTTTATTTCGGTTATTTGTTTATATTTTAATTTATTATTTGATATCCATCAGTGTAAATAATTATGATGGAAGATACGAGACTCGTCGTTCAATTTTTAATAAATAATAAAATGGTAGACATAGAAGCGCCCGATCACTACACTTATATTCAATTAAAAGGTAAGGTAAAACTTAAAGTTTTACCTTATTTCGATGATTACATTCACTAAAATTATTAACATAACCACAAATTTTTATGTTGTTTATCAACACCGTAGGCCACGCCTTTGCACTGAAACTGTTGCACTGACCCTACGAGCCGGGGCAGAAATTTTGCACTGCAATTGAACTGAGTGCAATTTTATAGCCCAGTAGAAAACGAAACACCGTGTCGGTGCAAAATGGGCGTGTACTAAAAACGCGAGTGAAAAACGCTACATGAAAAAAGTGCAGTAAAATGTGCACTCAGTGCGCACTCAAATGTCTAGTAGAAAACGCCATTATATGAACAAGTTTCTCGGCGCCAATATTTAAAATCCATAAATTATTTTGTCAAATTGCAGTCACGAAATACGTAAAAAATGTTATCGCAAATATTAAATAAAGCACTTTTGGAATAAATTTAGTAAATATTACCAAGTTCAAAAGAATTTTGAAAATGTAAACACACGCAATGATTTGTAACTTTTACAACAGAATGTACTTGAGAAATAACTCAACGTAAATAACTCAACGTTCATTGGTTCATTCAAATTTTTATCAAATTAGTTGGCATATTTGCCGCGTCCTTTCTAAGCTTGGTGGAGCTGTATTAGTGGAGTAAAATGCCTGGTTTTTTCTTCAGTTTAGTGATACCGCGGTAGAACTAAATGAAATTTATATACAATATTAGTTAGGTCATACACTATTTGAAATGTAAGTGACGACTTTTTTCGCCGGTACCGAAAAAAGATATGGACCTAAAACCTCAAAAAATAGGGTACCGCACTTTGGCTCATTCTTAATTTTTTTTTCTATTCGTAAGCATGTTAGAGAGATGCGCTTTTTTTTTAGAATTATTGCCAATGAAATTACCAATACAACGATATATAACACTTGCCGATTTTGTTTATATTTATTCACATAAAACTCGATTTTCCCAGAAATTTGAAAATTCTTGTATAGTTTCTAGAACTTTAAAAATCAATTAACTTTTTATTTCACGATATCAATTTAATTTTTTTTTACACTAAAAACTTCGCTACAGTCTTTAGATCATTTCTGCCGTTTTGAATTTTGTCGCGTTTCAAAAATAAAGCCGCCAGAGTGCAAAAACTTGCGCGTCGCACGTTTTCTGCGAATCCATACTGTGTGATGCAACGGGAGGGAGCGAGGCATGCATATGTAATTCAACACGTGTACAGAGAGACGCCCAACAAATTCCAACGATTATTTTGAATTAAATTTATAACTTATTGAAAATATAATAATTAGGGCTTTTAAGTAAAATAATTTTAATATTATTATATTATTAATGATTTACAAATTTTTAATTTTTAATATTTTGGATTTTTACCGCAGCATATAAAATTACCTATTATTCATATAACCGCATATATCATTAATATTTAGAATAATTATTTTTAATTGAATGTACAAGACATATTATGTATGTAGATACAAGTTTTTTTTAAATAATAACTCAATGGTAAAAATTTTTGTTTAAAAAAAAAATGTAGAAGTTATTTGCAACGCTACGAAAAACATAGGCTACTTTAGAACTTTGGAGTGAGGCCGAAGGCCGAACAACAACATCCGACACGGTCTAGATGGCTAAAGGCGGCCGGTAGGCCGACTGTGCCAGCTGGTTATTTTAAGAATACGCGAAAACTTAATTCGCGTTAAAGGGAATTTTGCTTCGCGTACAAAAATTCAGGTATCAAAATCTAATTCGCGTACATGGAGGGTCTAGCGTACATGGAGGGTCTAGTGTACTATTATAAAAAAAATTGATGTTAAAATATTTCCCCTGGCCAAATTTTAAATTCCAAGTGGAAATCCTGTTTTATATTATTACAATCTTAATTTGTCTATTGTTGGAATACTTTTTTCAAGGTCTCTCTCTCTCAGTTTCCATCGTCCTGTGAAAGCACATAGCGGCATTTCAATGCACTCAGGAAAATAATCAGGTGGTTTTTCCTTGGCTGCCCCATTCTATGCCGTTGACCGTAGTTTGGTTACATTATTGATCAGCCGGATCGTTCGTAAATTAAAAATTATTGCGTGGTCGAACGATGCAGCAGTCACTCGTAGTTTTTATAATTAAACTTATTTGTAAATGTATCGTAACTTTTAGGTACAGTGAAGGAGAGATTCATTTCAATCTAATGGCCATCGTATCTGATAAGAAAATGCTTTACGAGAGACAATTACAAGTCTTGCAGAAGCACATCAAAGATGGTGGAATGGAAACGGATGTTCAACAAACCGAATTAGCTAGACTTAAACTGTTAATTGAAGAAGAGGAAAATAAACAACGCCAATATCAAATTGAAAATATCAGACGGAAACATAATTATTTGCCATTAATTGTAGAAATTTTAAAACTTTTAGCGAAAGAAGGAAAATTAACTCCGTTGTATGAAAAAGCCAAAGAACGTACTTTAAAAAAACAAAAACAGAAAACTAAAAGTTCTTAACAATTTTTAAATTATTCTATTAAAAATATTTGTTTTGTGAGAATTAATTTACTAAATTTACATTATAATGTAAGGTTCTTTTTGCTAAAGTAAAGGAAGAAATTAAATTTAAAAATTTTTGTATATTCAAAAATAAAAAGTTGATCAAAAATTTAGAGTTGTTATTTATTTATTTAGGAAATGATTCACATATACTTTGTAACCTACTAATAAAAAATTCTAAGCACCCGGGTTGTTTTTAGAGAGGGATTAAAAATTTGGAAAATATACTAATATTAAACCTGCGAATACATCAAAAATAGTAAAAAACTTCTAAGCACTGTAACATTAACATTACTTCACAATAAAGGGAAGTCTTAGGTAATAACTCAGAAATTCGATATTGTTATTTTTTCTCTTTTTCTAATGCTAAAATCCTTTATTTTTGCATTAGAAAAAGAGCCTCTAATAAGTTTTCAACATCAGGCTAAAATTTTTAAACAATATTTTTCATCCTTCCCTAAAAACGACTCAATAGTTCCTAGACTAATTTTACTATATTCGTATGTTACAGCACAAGGGTTCGGAAAATACTCAAAGATTCAGGGAGTACAGGTTTTAGCAAGGAGATTGCACGAGCGTAGCGCAGCGGAGCGAGTGGCAATCTCCTTGTTAAAACCTGTACTCCCTGAATCTTTGAGTATTTTCCGAACCCGCGTTGCTGTTGCGATGATAATTCCGTGAAGAAACGCCACAACTTAAAAGCACAACATCGCATACGAAAATCGACATTTTTAATGTCGAAAATGGTGAAACAATAATCAACATAATATTACACCATTTTCAATGTTGTAAAATATCGAGATTTGTAACACTATTTGCACTAAATGCAAAAGCACTTAGGAACATACAAAAAACACTTATCATATCAAATGTAGACCGGAAGGCACAAGGTTGCGAAGGACAAATTTTGGTGCGTTGGGGGTGAATTTTACTCTACCATAAATTGATTGACCAATGGGTTACTTTAAAATTTTGTAGTTACTAGAAAATTACATTAAAGAGATAATAGTAACTGAAAAGTTACTAAACTACAACGAATGTGACCAATGGCAAAGCTAATATTTTTAGATTCAAGGCTATGGTGACAAAAAGTTACCAAACCACAACGACTTTCTGGCCAATCACAGAGAAACATATAATTAATTCAAGGGCAGTTTGCAGCGAATATTTTTTAGCGCTTTACGAGTGCGTTTTCACTACAAATATCCAATACTCTTTTACGGCCCCCTACAAAAATATTCAAATTGACCTAGGGTTATTTGAATATTCACGTAGGATTTCATAAAAACTGGATATTTTACAGTATTTGCGGGTAAAATTCAACGGTGCATGAATTGTATCCGTATAAGTAAAATGTAAAATAACGCACGCTGATTGGTCGAAAAAATAGTGAAAATTTTATACCTATTATGAATACTTGTGTATCACTAATGATGCTAATTTTTTTTATGTGACTATAATTTACAAGTGCCCCGGTCTGAAACCAAACTGATGTTTGGGGATTAAACTTTGCTGTTCTAAAGTTAGTCTTCATATTTTGAGGATCATTTTCTCCAACAATTTTGAAGACATTGGTGGTAATAAGCTTATCGGTCTGTTCAATTTTAATCCTAGACTGGTTAGGTTTTCGTATGGAAATCATTTGGCGACTATCATTTGCATTTGGAAATCTTCCAATCTCAAGACGGCATTAAACAATTGGGTCAAGATTTTAAGTCCATTGTCTGATAGCTCTTTTAATAATTTTCCGGTTATAAGATCGTATCCTGGAGCCTTTTTTGGATTCAATATATGACAACCTTTATTTCTGTTATTTTAAACAGTGCGATTGGTACATCCAGCTGATCGGACGAATCTAGAAATTGTCTCACATGCTCTTCCTGCTGCGGAGTGTGAAAGCGTTAGATAAATGTTTAGCAAGCAAATAAACTTTTTCACCATCACTCTACACTTAACTTCCATTACTAGTGGTGGATAGGTATCTTGAGAATGTTTTAACATTTTTGTTGCTCTCCACAGTGAATATTCCGTGGCTACAGGTGCAGTTAAATTTTGCAGGTAGCGTTGGATATTTTCGTCTTTATATTTGCTAGTTTATTTTTATTGTGTGCAAAGAGCTCTTGTGAGTTCCCATATTTTCTGTATTTTATTAATTGGGTACTAATTTCCTCAATTTTTTTGGGCAGTGGTGTCGAGTTGCAGGCTACATTTTGGATGGCTTAAGTTAGATATTTGGTTGGTTTATCAATGTATTGATTAGTCTTCAAAGGAATCTCTAATAATAATTTGCCTACCGAAAAAGAAGACGAAGAAAAAGAAGATCAAGAAGAACCGCCAACGAATACACCCAAGGAAACTAAGCCACCACCAATATTTGTGGACGGGGTGGAAGATATCAAACCATTAGAGGAACTTCTTAACAGCTCCGCACCAAACTCATATACGATGAAAAGCTTGTATAATGACCAGGTGAAGGTTCAACCTCACACCTCAGAATGTTATACAAAAATAGTGAAAGCTCTAATTGAAAAGGATACCAAATTCTATACTTACCAACTCAAAAATGAACGTAGTTTTCGCGTAGTCGTTCGAAATATTCACCAATCAACAGAGCTTAATCACCTAAAGAATGCCATAGAAGAACTGGGCCATAAAGTAAAAAACATCTCAAACATCCGCCAAAGAACAACAAACACAAATCTTCCTCTCTTTAATATAGAGCTGGCTGTAAACCCAAACAATAAAGACATCTATAAAGTAACAAAACTCCTAAATACTATCGTAAAAGTTGAGCCTCCTCTTCCGAAACGTGAGGTGCCTCAATGTATTAAATGCCAGAACTTTGGACATACCAAGAAGTACTGTCATAGAAACCCAAGGTGCGTTAAGTGCACGGGTGACCATGCCACAGAGAACTGCCCAAGGAAGTTACGCGACAAAGAGGTCAGATGCGTTAACTGCGGGGAAGACCACCCAGCAAATTATAGAGGATGCTCAGTTTATAAAACTTTGCAAATGAAAATGTATCCTTCATTACGAGAAAGATCACATCTAACTGTAAACAAACACACTAACCATTCAGGCATTTCTTACGCCCAAATAGCAGGAGGAAACACACAAAAATTTCAAACCGACAGTAGACAGCAACAACAGTACACCAACACAACCCTTGTCCAACAACCACAACAACTACAACCAAGTAACCACCTAGAACTTATGCTGACAAAAATGATGGAAAAAATGGACAAAATGATGGACCTACTCACTGCCCTAGTCACAAAAATGTTGTGATGGCAGTACCAAAACTCAAAATATCTGTATGGAACGCCAACGGCTTGGTCAATCATGGCCAAGAGGTTAAAACCTTTCTCACTATGCACGATTTGGACATTATGCTCATTTCAGAATCTCATATGACCGAAAAAAGTTACATCAAAATTCCACAATACTCCTTACATCACACTCAGCACCCCGAAGGAAAAGCCAGAGGAGGTACAACGATTATAATTAAAAACAATATAAAACATCAAGTAAAATCCAAAATTAGTGAAAAAAACATGCAAGCGACAACAGTGGAAATAGAAGATTCACACGGCAAAATGATACTGTCCGCAGTATACTGCCCGCCTAATCTATCAATTAAGAAAACCCAGTTTGAAAATTATTTCAACACACTTGGCCACCGCTTCATATCCGGAGGCGACTTTAACGCCAAGCATACCCATTGGGGGTCTAGACTTATCACACCGCGTGGAAGACAACTATACTACGCCATGCAGAGTATAAACTTGCAGCATCTATCAACGGGTCAACCAACATACTGGCCCACCGACAGAAACAAGATTCCCGATGTACTTGATATCTGCATTACAAAAGGTATCTCACCCAACTACATAAAAGTAGACACGTGCCTTGATCTTTCGTCAGATCACACCCCAATCATGGTTTCAATGGAATCGAAGGTCCAAATTCAAACAAAGCCACCCAGACTAACAAACAAAAATACCAACTGGAACGAGTTTAGAACTATTCTCATCAACCTGCTAAATATAGACATACCTCTAAAAACGGCACAAGACATTGATGAAGCGGTTGAACACCTAACTAAATCGATACAACAGGCTGCATGGCGTGCTACTAACGAAATGCTAGAAGAAATAAAACCTGGATTCGTACCAAAAAATATAAAAGCAAAAATTATAGAGAAAAGGAAA
Organism: Podabrus alpinus; assembly: GCA_932274525.1. NCBI lineage: Eukaryota > Metazoa > Arthropoda > Insecta > Coleoptera > Cantharidae > Podabrus > Podabrus alpinus. Next base: position 116,818,979 of record OW026451.1, read on the forward strand.
CTCAGAAAACGGTGGCAATTCACTCGCGACCCAATCGATAGAACAAACTTAAATAGAGCCATCAAAAATCTAAAAGAAACACTGGCGGACCACAAAAATCAGGGTGTCAGAACTTTTCTTGAAAACCTGTCTGCATCAAAATCTACCGAATACTCATTATGGAAAGTAGCACGAAAAATTAAGCAGTCGCAGAAAACAGACCCCCCAGTTAGAAGAAGAGATGGAGATTGGACCCGGAGCGAACAAGAGAAGGCAGACGCATTTGCTGAACACCTTGGCAGTGTATTCAAGCCATTCCCACAGGAGGTTCCAAATGCTGCAGAACAACCAATCCACCAGCTACTAAATGCTCCATACCAGATGGAACTGCCCATAAAACATCTAAAAATTAAACAAATTAAAAATGTTTTAGCTCACAACGTACACCCAAGAAAGGCCCCAGGATACGACTTGATAACCGGAGAGATCTTGAAGAATCTACCAATGGTGAGCATCAGGCTAATAACAATGATCTTTAATGCCATACTTAGACTTGGATACTTTCCGATGCAATGGAAGGTGGCTCAGGTAATACTCATCCAAAAACCTGGAAAAGACCCATCCGAAGTATCATCGTATCGACCAATTAGCCTCCTACCAATACTCTCTAAGGTGTATGAAAAACTTCTTTTGGAAAAATTAAAACCTCTTCTACGGAAAATAATCCCAAACCATCAATTCGGCTTTCGCCAACATCATGCGACAGTGGAACAGGTTCACCGAGTTGCAAGAAAAATCAAGAACGACCTTGAATGCAAGCGATATTGTTCGGCGGCGTTCCTGGACATATCACAGGCCTTCGACAGAGTCTGGCATCAAGGCCTAATATACAAGATCAAACTCACACTTCCACACGAGTATGGCAGAATCCTCGAGTCATACCTTTCCCAGAGACACTTCCTGGTTAGACATGGTGAAGCATACAGCACCCTTGTACCAATAGAAGCCGGAGTACCACAAGGAAGTATTCTCGGTCCCTTACTATATTTAATATATACACACGATTTACCGACAACCAAAGATACAGAAATTGCCACTTTTGCTGACGACACCGCCATAATGGCTTCACATCAAAATCCTGAAATGGCTTCTCACCTACTACAAATCCATCTGAATAAAATAGAAGAATGGCTAAAACTGTGGCGAATAAAAGCCAACAACAGCAAGTCGGTCCACATCACCTTCACGCTCAGGAGAAAGACATGCCCCAGCGTGACGTTGCATGGCAGTCCCCTTCCCCAAAAAGAGGAGGTGAGGTACCTGGGAATGCATCTGGACAGCAGACTAACATGGGCTAAACACATTTGGTACAAGAGACTCCAACTTGGGCTTACCTATCGAAAAATGCTTTGGCTTCTGGGGCGTCATTCTCAACTAAAGCTGGAAAATAAATTACTACTGTATAAGGCAATACTAAAACCCATCTGGACCTATGGAATTCAGCTATGGGGCTCTGCCAGTGATTCAAACATAATTAAAATACAACGTTTTCAGTCCAAAGTACTTCGCGGCATATGTGACGCACCATGGTATGTTACAAACCACAGCATCCACCAAGACTTGAACACTAAAACAGTGAAGGAGGAGATTTCCTCCATGAGCACCAAATATCAACTACGTCTAGGCGACCATCCCAACACCCTAGCTACGGATTTACTAGTAGCTCCTCGAGTCAAGAGACTGAAGAGGATGGACCCATTGGACCTACCTCAAAGAACCTGAGTGCCACAGAGTAGTTTTGCTTTGATTATGGAATAGGCTAATGGGCTTATCTCCACTATGTCCTGTAAATTGTCAAACATATTATTTATTGTCCTCGGACAGCTTGTAATAACCTAGGAAGTTAATAAAAAAAAAAAAAAAAAATAATTTTTCATCCGGTAGGTACCTGAACCATTCCCAATTTGTTTCTTTATTTTTTAAAAATACAAATGAGACGGTGATCAGCTTAAGCGGTTAAATGCGTTGCTGCTAATCCTGAATGCCCGGTTCGACTCCAGGCTCAGTAAAAACTTTATTCTGACCGTTTCCCCTCGGAAGGCAAGAAATTTTAAACCAGCAAGGTGTAATCTGCCAACAATAGCCTCTGGAGATTCCATTGGAATGTAATGTCATATATTTATAATGTATTTAGGAATTTTCGACTGCGTCTCAGATACACCTACTGTAATTTGCTGTATTTTCAAGTACCACAATATTTCACATAGGACAAGTCAAAAAAGGCTGAAGAAGCAAACTAGTTTTTTATATTTAAAAAAAACAAATTCTGCTCAATAATTGCATAAAAAGATAACAAAAAAAAACAGGAATTGCATAAAATAATCGAAAATAAATGCCCTACCATTAATGTAGGTATTAAACTTTAAAGAAAAAATAATTATTGTAACAATTGCATGCAAAAAAAATTAACCAAGCTTGTCTATTATTTTATCTTATAAAAAATAATATTAATATAACATGTAACTTTTTAATATAACTTATATTTATACTATTTTATATGTTATACATAAAAGAATAAACATAAGTCGAAATAGAGATATGATAATAATTAAAACAAACAATATTTTTGTAATATATTAAAATTGTAACCGTTTCGGAAGGGAACCACCTTCTATAGCATCTAATTTCCTCTTTAATAAAGGTTTTTCCGCTTCTCTTTTGGCTATATTTTGTGGTAGCGGTAATTTTGAACTGATGGTTGGAGGAGGTTTATTACTAAAAAAAGGCATTTGTAAAGTTTTCGTGCAAGGAAACCGTGAAAGTGGATTCAGTTGTAATAACCCCGTTAACACATCCAATAAGTCGTCTGCAGCAGCAATAAAAATATTTTTCAAAGGCACCGGAATACAAGGTTTAAATTCAACGTAATCACTCAAGTTCTTGACTTCTGGCCAATTTTCTTCTGTAGGATTTCCAAACACTTGAAATATTTTAGTCAATTGATCCAAATCGGATTCTCCTGGTAGAAATGGAAGTCTCAGTAATAATTCCGCTAAAATACAACCAACAGCCCACATGTCGATACCGATACTGTATTGCTTGGCCCCAAATAACAGTTCCGGAGGTCGATACCATCTTGTTACAACCTGATGTGTATTAATACGATTAGGGGATCCATACAATTTGGCTAAACCAAAATCAGCTATTTTTAATATACCACTTGAGTTAACCAATAAATTGTTGGGCTTTAAATCACGATGTAAAACCCAATTTTGGTGCAAATATTCCAGGCCTTGTAACGTTTGTATCGCATAAGATTTAATATTACCAGTGGTTAAAATAATTGAATTATCTTTGATTATAACTTCCAAGTCGGTGTCCATAAAGTCAAATACAAGTGATACGCTAGACATGGAGCCATGACTGAATACGTCTAATAAACCTATACAGTTCCTATGAGCTAATTCTTGCAAAATTTTTATTTCACGTAATGCTGTCCTATTAATTCCGTCTTTTACTTCTGCACGGCTGCCCGTTTTAATTTTTTTAACTGCTACTATATTTCCAGTTTTGGTATCTTTGGCTTTATAAACAGTTGCAAACTGTCCTTCACCCAAGAACTCAATTTTTTCATATCTTTTCACTTTTTGAGACATGGTCACTATTTTACGTTTGTCACCTAAATAGTAATTATTTATTACTTACATTTATACATTTTCAAATGCACGAATTGAAAAAAATTAATTAAAATTTTTAGGTTAAGTATGCTATTGATGTGGTTGGTTGATTAGCTACGTAATAAACGGTTCATAAAGGTACGATTAAATAAACAACATAGAGAGCGGTCCAGGGTACTGCATTTCTTGTTCTTCACGAAAGGAACCAACCCATCAACAAACTAATGGCCATTACTTGGATTAACAAATCGTTCGGGATGTGGTGCCGTGGTTCGGATTCCACGTTAAATTGTAAGTCCTATCCACGGACTTCTTAAAATTGTGGTCCTATGGTTACCAATGGTTACGTTACGATCGGCACCGATCGCTACCCAAAGGTCCGAACTTGCATATCGGTTAGGTGCCTTTAGAATATCGGCGGACGCCGCACAAAGGGACAAGACAGCTAAAACCCTGTAATAAAATGAAAAATCTAAATGTCATTTAGAGATTCCTCTCCATAGCGTTTTTTTTTTGTTTTAGCTTGCGCAGGGATGAGGAAATCTCGTATGAGACACTGGCTTAATATAAGCCGGTAGTGTCAGACTTGCACTGACTAAAACTTCACCCCGAACCACGACCCCGGGATTTCGCCGTCTAGGCATTACTTCCGGAAATCGTGGTTGATGTGCGTTTCTTCTGGGGTTTTGGGATGCTTGCAGTTACACATCCCGTTCTATCCTTCTCCTTGGTCCTCATGATAGTTGTGATGAGGGCTGTGATGGTTTTCCAGCCAACTTCGCTTTCCAGCATCTTGAGGACCAGGTTGTCGGGGGTGAGAGGCTTCCCGAAGTGCAGAGACGTCGATACTCGTTCACGCTCCCAGCTCCAGCAGCTGAAGATGGTGTGTTCCGCGGTGTCTTCTCCGGTTCAGTGGCAGCGGAGAATCCAGCTTCTTGAACCTGTGCAAGTATGCATTGAAGCACCCATGGCTTGTGAGGGCCTGGGTGAGGTGGAATGACGGCTCTCCGCGCTTCCGGGCGACCCATGGCTCGATGTTGGGGATAAGTCGCCTCGTCCAGCTGCCGATCTCCGCTGCTACCCACCTTCGTTGTCACTCGTCGAGGGTGTCTTCTTTGGCGTTTGCCGGGTCCTTTCCTGCGTGCGTCGTGGCCCGTTCTATTGCTAGGAGATCTGCCGGTGGCATGGATGCCAACACCCGTACCGCTTCTCCGGACACCGTCCTATAGGCGCAGGTGACTCTCAGAGCCATCTTCCTCTGGACTGTGAGGACTCTTCCAGCATTTCTCCCGACGAGCATTGCCTCGTGCCACACCGGAGCTGCGTACAGCATGATCGCGTGGGTGACCATGCCAGCATTCTCCTCTTGGTGGGCTTGGGGCCTCCTACGTTCGGCATCAGACGGGCAATGGAAATTGTCACTGCCGCTGCCTTTCTTCACGCTGCTTGGACGTGCTCCGAGAAGTTTAGGTGTTTATCCACCTTGGCCCCCAGGGTAGTTACGGAGCTCTTCTGGACGATCTCCTATAGCCGTCCAGCTTCAGGTTGATGGGCGGGACCTTCCTCCTTCCACTTACCATTACGACGGTTTTTGTATTAAATTAATTCCATGGCTTTCAGGGAAAAAGGGATAAGTAGGGTCGGCCCATAAGCCGACAAGGTAAATAACAATGAATTACGCCAAATAAATTTAGAAAAAAACTTTTTCCAAAATATACCTATTTTCTATTTTATTGATTCGTTACAGGCAGAGATGTTTTCAGGCACGGGAAATGCTTTTAATAATAAATTAACTGAAATTGTGGCCCAGGTTGGAAAATGAAGAGAAAACTAGATTTTTTTCAAAATTTGCCCAAGTTATAGTATCTTCCAAGTAACGAAACCGAAATTTTGGTTTGAGCTTACAGAAGGTCCGGGCAAGCTGAAATTTGGTAAAGATGTATATTGAAGTGTTCTAATAAACCCCCAAATGAGGATTTTTGCCCTCTATAGGTGCGGTTTTACGCCTATACCCTATACCTCATGTATTTTTATTTTTACGAAAAATTACAATTAAACAAAGTTAAAGAACATAAAATTCTCTATAACATTTTTTTCTTTTTACATTTTCTATGACCAAAATAGATTTTTTCAAAATTTGCCTATTACAGTATGTATTGTAGTACTACCTACTGCAGCGCCACAAGTTATTTAACATTTAAGGTATATTGTATTTTGAACTCGCTCAAATGGTCCTACATTGTTAGCTACAATCTCTTTTAAATATTTGTGTAAAAATTTACTACAAAAACGTGATAATATATTTATGCAATATCTATTTTTAATTAGTTTTGTGAGCTGGTGTTAAACTTTCTGACGGTAGTGTATACTCATTTTATAGTTCTAACCAGTTCTAACTTCAATGCTAACTTCCCTAACCCTGCATTCAGTGCTCTAACCACAGAAGTTCTAACCTCTAACCTGTGAAGGCATTGCTGAGTCGAGGCTTTTGTCAAGGTAAGAATATTTCAGTTTCTCATATTTTTGTTATTAATAAATTTAATTCAATTGTAATGGTTTTATGCGAAAGTTGATGGTTCATTATTCACTATACGTGTTATAGAAATTAACCTACGATTTGATTTTCGCGGTTTTTGTGGTACTATTATTGATTTATTATTCTGGTAAAGGTGACAATCATTGGATTTATACTAATATTTATAAACAGTGCTAATTAATAGCACAAGAATTACTGTTAATAAAATTAGACTATTGCTAGATTTCACAAAAATAAATAATTATCTGCAATTATATTATTGCAGTGGCGGCTCGTGGGATTGTATGGTGATCAAAACGGGTCTAGGACTTATCGGCGTAGCCGGTTCGGCGTAGCCCTTTCGGCGTGCACCCGATTCGGTGCCGCCGTTTCGGCGCGAGACTAATTCGCCGCGAGCCCATTTCGACGCAACCTTATTCGGCGCGAACCCAATTTGACGTGACCCGATTCGGCGCAAGACCAATTCGACGCTAGGACAATTCGGCGGGAAATGACTTTCCGATTAATTTTAAAATATAATTAAATTCTTGTAATGGAAAATTAATGCATTATTTCACAGTTTTAATCATAGATTAAACTTTAATTCACGTTTGTAAAACTACATAAGATCATTAACTTGAATATGTAATGTTTTTAATATAAGTCCAGTCAAATTAGGGTTTTAGCTCGGAAAAATTCCCACCTAGCTGAATTTTGGTACACATCTTTATGACATCGTTGTAAACAATATGTAAAAAGTCGACCTCGATATCATGTACGCGTTAAAGGTTATTCGAGGTCAAAGGTCACGAAATTGGCCTTTTTTTTAATATCTCGTTTTTTATTAGTCGTACAATAAAAAGTTTTAGATACAATTTGTAGAGGAGGTAATTATCTACAAAAATGGTCTTATGACATTTTCACGTTAAGTTGATAGTTTTTGCACAAACACACGACCCACCCTTAAAATGGCACAATATTGATTCGTTTCAGGGAGAGATATGTTTTCAGGCACGGGAAATGCTTTTAATAATAAATTAATTGAAATTGTGGCCCAGGTTGGAAAATGAAGAGAAAAATTAATTTTTTCAAAATTTGCCAAAGTTATAGTATCTTCCAAGTACCGAAGGCGAAATTTTGGTTTGAGCTTACCGAAGGTCCGGGCAAGCTGAAAATTGGCAAAGATGTATATTGAAGTGTTCTAATAAACCCCCAAAATGTTTCATATAGGTAGTACCACAATACATACTGTAATAGGCAAATTAAACTTTGTTTAATGGTAATTTTTCATAAAAGTAAAAATACGTGAGCTATAGGCGAAACACCGTACTTAGGGGGCTAAAATCCTCATTTGAGGGAACGCCGGCTTGGGATTTTTACTTTTTTTTTTTTTATTTTTACATGGAACCTACTTAAAGAAGTGCTAATAAAGCAAAAAATGCCTTCCTCGCACTTTTAGTAGGTCAATTAAAATGTAATTCATTTCCGTATTATAAGCATATCATAGTTCAAAACATTTACTCATCAGGTCAATTAACTTTAATTAAGCATAAATGCATTTTAAATATTGAGTAGGTAACATTTAAATCATAGTCATCATCAGTTCAATAACTTTAATCTAAAAACACAGCATTAAAAATGTGATAATTTAGCACTTAAGTTTGTATAAATAGTGTATGTAAACTTAATAAAATTAGTATCATTTAAATTTACAACTTTGAGTGTTACTCACGTCACATAAGTTAGGAAAGGTACTTCTCGCCACCTTCTCCTAAATTATTCATCAACTATAATACAAACATTTATTACAAATTTATATTACTCTAATCTTGAGATCCTGAATAACCTTAACAAAATGAAAAATTAGTTTGAAAACCAAGATCATGTAATTTAAAAATTAAATATTTTCCCCAGAGTCCTTTATTTCTTTAATAATTTGAGACGCGTCTAGAGAATTTAAAATATTCTCATCTTCGGTCGAAAAGAGGCTGTAGGATAAAAAACCAGAAATTAGCCAATGAAAACATTAACACGTAACATTATTATACTTGTACAAATGTAAAAGTTTTTAATAGTAGATAAATTAATCAAAGACATATATAAAACATTAAAATAAAATAAACAGACAGTGAAACTTACGAATACTACTAACAGAAATTCTAAAAATTACAAAAATATAATTTTTGTAATATTTCTATAGTCTCTCTCGACCGAAAATGAGGATATTTTAAATTCTTGAAAAGCGTCTCGAATTATTAAAAACGTTAGCGCTGAATCGTCTTAGCGCCGAATCGGGTTTGCGCCTAAATGGGCTACGCCGAATCGTCCTCACTCCGAAACGTCCTCCCGCCGAAACGGTATTACGCCGAACTGGCTACACCGAATCGGCGCCGCCGTAAAGTCCCATTCCCGATCAAAACACCCTATTCACTAAACTTAAAAAAGTTATTTCTCGGATCGTTACAATATATCAAGTTCGATTTGCACGTAAAATTACAGCTTGAAATGCAATTATTTTCATTACAATTTATTTTAGGTGTAAACCGAACTTGACGCTTCTTAACGATTCGAAAGATAACGCTTGAAGTCAGAGAATAGGGGTAATACTGCCAGACTTTTTTTTAAGTTCGTTCACGTTCAACCAAAGACCAAAGGTAATTTTTTCGAAGCCAACTTTATAAAGTTAAAAGACACATTTCAATCAAGATAGTGTTTATTAAATTAATATTATTCAATACTCAAAACAATTGCAAATTTAAAATCCACGTTTAGGGGAATCCCACATTTAAAATACACGTACAGAATGATGTTCTAAATCACCTGATAATTTAATGCGAGCTTATGATTGGTTGAATGAATGAGGAACCATGTATTTTACTACACTTTTAAATGCTTTTTTAAAGTTCCTAGTATTATTTATCTGAAAATGTTCTTTTCTAAATGCAGAACTTTTTACCTCTTTAGGCATGATCGAGGGGTTAATCACAGAGGAAGTTTGGTGTGCAAGTTTCGTGACATTCTTTGCAAGGCTCGTGGAATCATCTTCAGGACACAAAATCAAAATATAATGAAAGCATCCATCGTTAATTTATATATATTAAATCTCGAATTTGTCTAAAATTTAAAAAAGAAATCTGTAACATTGGTTTTTATCCAAGTAGCTTCACCTCCAAACAAAACTCATGAAAAGTAAAAAAAGCGTGCTTTTCATCATATTCGCAAACCGAATTATTTTTTAAATAGACATTTTGGTTAAAAACTTTCCATTCACATTTAAGGATGTAAACCATTAGAAAAGCAGTGTATATTTGAAATATCAAAATGAGGCAAAGGTCTACGCTTGCTTAAAAAATTGTTTATTTTATATATTATTAGGTAATATCGTATATCAAAGGTAATATTAAGGAGGTTGTTCCTTTTACATATGAAAACAAAGATTAAATTCTGATTATTTTCTATGTGATTGACAGAAAAGACAAAAAGAAGGAAAAGTTACAGTGACAATCATTAGCTAAAGTGCCAATCACTGGGCTAAATGACGTTTTATGCCTTGATCGGTTTTTTATAATTATTATAATGCATTTTTTGTAATGTACTCGTTGCTGACATATTCATGATACTAAGTTTAAAATTTTCTTTTCCTAATAGGTAGTACTGCTGAATTTCCGCAAAGAGCTGAAGTTGTCAAACATCATTGAGTGTTTTACCCTAGAAAGCATAGAAAACGGCCAATCTACAATGTTGATATTTTTGGGAGCTTTTTACACAAATTTGTTTGATGTCAGAAGCTTTGGGAATAATTTCCGATACAGAACTAAAGAAAAAAGGAAATGAGGCTGCTCTGGATGAAGATGTCCGTGAAGACATGGTGAAAATGCAAATGGAAGAACATCTATAGCAAAGAACCTTAGTGTCAAGATTTATAATTATTGAATATGCTTATCTGACGAGATCCCAGTAAGTTCAAAACGATTGTTTTTTCAATTTTCAAATTTGATTAAATTCTGAATAATTTGTTCTGGTAAATGTAGATTTCTTGAGAACCAATTTTTTTTGCATAATTTTGATTAACTCCTGTTGAGTGAAAAAACTAATAATATGTATAGAATTTTATTAACAAATTAAGTTAGAAAGACCAAATATGAATCTAAAAAAGGTACACAAAAAACACTGGGGGTCCGCCCCTTTATAATGGACGGCTTCACAGTTAAGCGTTCCTGTTGATGGCAAATGGGCGTAGTAAGTGGGTGCTGGATAACTGAAGATCGTGAGAAGCGTGCAAACATGTGACAAAAATTAAAAGACAATTGTTCCAGTTCATCTTCACTGAAATCGTTATCGTCCCATAATACGCGATATTTCATTGAATGATCAACTCCCTGAATATTGGCATGGGAAACGAGACAAAAATCGTTTTTGTCTCGTTTTATCAAAAAAACTTCGCGTAATTATCTGTAAGCACAATAAATATGTTAGTAGATAAATAAAGAAGAATTAATATCTTTAACTTGCTAATTTCACAAAATCTTCAATTTGTACCATCTTTCTGCAACGATCCATATTGACTACCGCCCATTGCAACAACATGGCTGGCGTATAAAACCTTCGGGGTTTCCAAAATTTTTGGTTGAACGGTCGTTTTTCCATTATAATTGAGAGAAGGCGAATCCAAAACTAGACCATAAATTTGTCATTATTGTAGGTACTTAATTCCAAACTCGCGTATGCAGGAATTTTGGTTGAAGTTCGCTGTGCTTATAGAATCAATTATTTTATCCTTTCTCACTGTTGTCAACGAAGCAGTTTCCCCATCTGATTCAAACATAAGTTCATCTGCTGACTTTTTCAATCCATTTATTCGATATTCTCTTTTTGATGATGGGTTATTGGGAATTTTGTATTCGAACCTACGTGTTCGCAAAAAGCGATCAATTGTGTGATTTCGTCTTTTTTTTACCAAAATATTTTGTAATTGACTGCTTTAAATTACACATTTTTTTAATCAGATTAATTAAATTCTGATTCTTGTCAAACGCTTTGTGCGGTACGTCTATGATTAAATATGGTTTCCATCCAATTACGACTGATTGATAAAATCCGTAATAAACTTCCATGCCACCACCGATGTTTAAAAGTTGATCTTTCGATTTTGTAAAATAAGATGGACCAACTTGCGAAAATGTTAAAGCGGGCGCGCTACGTAATACAATATACAAACACTGTAAGACTTCTTGCGGTGTCATCATGTGATGAAAAAGCGGGACATTTTGCAAAATATTAACAACCGCAGATGAAGGCATTTTTGTGAACGTTTTAGATTTAACGCATTGCGTCAAACAACCCACCGTTAGTTCTACATCTTGTTTCACATAACCGTAAAATAATCCGTTACCGGGAAATGTTATAAAAATTAAATGTAAATTTTTTTTCTTTTCAAACATCTTATGTGTCTTGTACTTCTCTTTTATATTTTGATTTGAAAGCCAGAAAAGACCCTTGGGATAGCGATATATTCATGCCTACGTTTGCAGATTGCGTAATTATCTGTAAGCACCATAAATATATTAGTAAATAAAGAAGAATCAATATTTTTAACTTGAAAATTTCACAAAATCTTCAATTTGTGCCATCTTTGTGCAACGATCCATATTGACCATCCCATTGCAACAACATGGCTGGCGTAAAAAACCTTTGCGGTTTCCAAACTTGGAATACGTTGAACGGTCGTTTTTCCATTATAATTGAGAGAAGGCGAATCCAAAACTAGACCATAAAATTGTCTTTACTGTAATTCCAAACTCGCGTATGCAGGAATTTTGGTTGAAGTTCCCTGTGCTTATAGAATCAATTATTTTATCCTTTCTCACTTTTGTCGACGAAGCAGTTTCCCCATCTGATTCAAACATAAGTTCATCTGCTGACTTTCAATCCATTTATTCGATATTTTCTTTTTGATAATGGGTTATTGGGAATATTGGGAAGAACTGCACTAAATGCTCTTTTTGTCTTTGCACTTTTGTTATTGCCTTCTTTTATGACATTTGAACACTTGTTCATAAAATGTCCCGGTTGTTTACACTTAAAACAAATAATGTCATTTTTGTCTTTTGATTTCGTTTTGTTTACGTCACCGGGGCTGCCATCTTTCGAATAGCGTTTATAGTTCCACTTTTTTTTTGCTATATTTTACAGCAAACACGCCTGTAGAACTATTACCGCCATCTACATGCATATCGAGTAACTTGGTTTTGATGGTATCTGTTTCAATAGCAATGCCCGAATGTTCAATCGCCATTATCATGGGTTCAAATTTTTCAGGTAATCCAGCTAAAAGTAACGAACCTATCCATTCATCATCAATCTTGAATCCTGTTCTACGTAACTTTTGAGAAGTTTCAACCACTTGGTTTACGTAGGATTCCATCGATTCACAATTTTCCAACCGCAACGATATTAGAGTACGAAGTAAACTAATTTTCTTCGTTTGACCCGAATCTTCATACAATTTCTTTAATGTCGTCCACACCTCTTTCGCTGTTTGTGCTTCTCTGACATGTACAAACAAAGAAGGATGAACGGTTAACACTAATTTAGCCTTCGCCTTGGCCATCAACACTGTATCAGTTTCTGTACCGTCGATGCACTTTGTTAAACCTTCTAGTATGAAGACATTTTCAACCGCGAACGACCAGTCGCTGAAATTTTCTCTCCCTAGAAGTTTAGGCACACTGGTTAAATAGTTAACCGCCATTCTAAACGAGTACTAACACTTATTGTTCTGTATTTTTTACAAACCACACTTTTCCGTGTTATCTGGGCAACATAACCTGTTGGACATGAGAGAGGGATCGAACAAATACAACGATATAATGTTTACACGTTTAATGGTAGTATAATTAATTGTATAAGACTAACGGCAAAAAGTTACAGACATGAAATGGCATAAAGCCTTACAAGTATCTTACATATATTAATAGGTGTCGCCACTTACACCTTTGTAGAGACATTTCCAACAATAACCATGAAACAATAACCACATAAATTCGTTTGAAGACTGAGATGCGTTGGTTTCTGATTTTAACGCATAAATTCCGTCCAACTTATCTAAAATGTCTTTGGATGATTCACAATTTTCAATCAATGTTATTTGTGACAATTCCATCGTACTGATGAGGATGCACGACATAGCTACCGCATCTTTCTTGTTCCATGATGCTAGTGTGATTATTGTAGTCGCAGTTACTTCGAATAAATCTACACTAGTGTTGATATTATTTGTTGTTAACAGAGGAATTTGCAATTGGACAGGGTGATGCATAAAATGAGTTAGGCAAATAATAATAACGATTATAAGTGTTTATTGAATTAAATAATAGAAAAAGATAAATTGAGTTGAGGACTACTGACATTACGTAGATATCTTGAATAATCACATACACACATCAGTACAGTATGATTATCGAAGTACAACTGCATGCTTTCGACAAAAATGCAATGAACACATACGCATGTTAATGACCTGCGCATTAATATCAAATGAATACAAAGAATTTAACGATATACAAGATGTTACAATATTATTGTACACATTATTCATAATATGACTGGCTTTGTGGCGGCCCTAGAATTAGTTCACGATATATAGAAGTTCCGCGCTACTTAAACATATCGCCTCATTGGCGCAGTTGTTTAAGCGCACGTATTCACAGCTGATACGTTCGAATACGTCTGGGTTCGAATCCCAGTTGAGGAACATTTTTTCAGCACATCATCGTGCTAAATTGGTGACCCCGATAGAACATTGAGTACTCCTGTTCTTAAAATCTAATTTCTAGGAAATTCACGCTCAACTCCTTCCTTCTCTCACAAATGGCTAACTAAGCCACGACAACAGCCACCGACGGCTACTGCTAACAACCGACTAGGTTGCAGTCACAGCCACGGCTTACTACTCACAACCGACATGGTGATGTGCTAGCACGATGATGTGCTGAAAAAATGTTCCTCAACTGGGATTCGAACCCAGACGTATTCGAACGTATCAGCTGTGAATACGTGCGCTTAAACAACTGCGCCAATGAGGCGATATGTTTAAGTAGCGCGGAACTTCTATATATCGTGAACTAATTCTAGGGCCGCCACAGCTTCTACGCCTTTTCAGGGTTTTAACCCATATTACATCTTCAACGAGAGTTTTTATTCAATTTTTGAGCGTTGTAGGAGACAAAGCTGGGCTCCGCCCAGCACGTGCTCCGCTTCGCGAACCATGCTTGCTTGCTGTACACATTATTATTCAACACTTCCACCAGTTCTTAGTATTCCATTTAGTCCTTAAATCTTTAAAAAAACCAAAAAAATTTTCAAACATTACTAAGAGCTAATTACAACAATAGCAGAACATAGAAATAAAATAAAAGAAAATTAATTCAAATTAATTTGTACAGCCTTGATACTTTTCATGCCTAGATTTGATCTCAAAATGAAAAATCTTTGTTTACTCAAAGGCTTAGTAAAAATATCAGCGTATTGTTCCTTTGTATCCACGTAATCAATATTTATTTCCTTGTTCTCAAACTTTTCTCGAATGTAATAGTACCTCACGTCGATGTGCTTAGTTCTTTTGTGGAACTATTTTTAGCTATTTTTAAGCTATTTTTGATTAACTTTATTGTACTTTGGTTGTCTACTTTTAAAAATGTTGGTGTTTTTTGAATTTCACCAATGTCACTTAGCAATTGTCTTAACCATATGATTTCTCTTCTAGCCAAAGAGGCGCTAACGTATTCGCTTTCAGTACTTGATAGCGTCACAATAGGTTGTATTTGGCTTAACCACGTTACGGCGCCACTATTCAATTTAAAAAGGTAGCCGGATGTTGATTTTCGCGTATCTGTATCACCTGAGAAATCTGCATCTGAAAATCCTAATATTTGGTTCGCGTCATCAGTTTTCCGTCGTATTGGATACCGAAGTCATTCGTATTGTTTAAATATCGAATTATTTTATTTCACGGCGTTGCAATGAATTTCACTGGGATTTTCGAGGTATCTGCTAGCTATCCCCACTCCATACGATATGTCGGGTCGTGAAACAATAGCTGCAAAAATCAGTGACTCAACGGCTTCGCGATAAGGATATTTTATTCTATTTTTGTCATCAAGATTTCGTGTGAACTTCACGTTTGGGATCAGCTGGGATATTTGCTAATTTAGCATCTTTTAGATTAAATTTTTTAACCAACTGGTTCACATAATTTGTTTGATGTATAAAAATAGTCTTTTATCTTCGCGATTACGTATCACTTCCAGACCGACAAAATATTTTAGCTTGCTTATAGTGATTTCGAATTCACTTTTTAATTTATTTAGGACTTCATTGACGATACTAATGTCTTTACACATAATTCAGCCGTCATCTACGAAAATTATAAGCAAAATTTTTGTGTTTTTAATTTTTCCGGTATAAACACATTTATCCGCGTTAGCTTGAATAAACCCGAAACTTTTTAGAAAATTGTCAAACTTTTTGTTCCAACACCTAGGTGCCTGCTTTAATCCGTATAAGCTTTTTCGGAGACGACAAATAAGGTTGTTGCTGGTGGCCATCCCTGTGGGTGGTTCCATGTAGATTACTTCATCCAATTCGCCATACAAGAATGCTGTCTTGATGTCGAATTGCATGATTTCGAGGTCATTTTTGGCGGCGACTGACAAAAGAATTCTAATAGAATCGTACCTTGTGGTTGGTGGGAACGTTTCCTTGAAGTCAATACCCGCATTTTGCGCAAACCCTTTTGCACATAGGCGTGCTCTGTATCGCTTCTTACCCACCTACAACCTATAACGTTTTGATGTTGATTTCTTTAAGTTAATTCCCATGTGGAATTTTTTTCTAATGCCTTGAGCTCGTCTTCCACCGCATCTTGCCACTGCTCCGCGTCATTGGAGGATATCGCTTCTTCGTAAGTTTTTGGTTCGTCTGTAACAAAATTTACTTCAAAGTCATCGTACCTGTATGGTGCTGGGATGCTTTCTCTTGGGCGTAGCTCGTATCGGGGTTGTTCCACCACTGGCGTTTCGTCTTCGTTTTCCTCGATTTCTTCGGCTGCTGGAATTTCCGGTCTCTCCAGTTGTTGTTGATTTTCTTCTTCGTTGTTGTCTTCGTCGTAGTTGTCCAGATCAACTTGTACGGTGTTTTTTCTTTCGATT
This sequence comes from Podabrus alpinus, assembly GCA_932274525.1. Classification (NCBI taxonomy): domain Eukaryota; kingdom Metazoa; phylum Arthropoda; class Insecta; order Coleoptera; family Cantharidae; genus Podabrus; species Podabrus alpinus. Next base: position 116,835,358 of record OW026451.1, read on the forward strand.
GTTCCAACCAAATCTTCGTTGAAAATTACATCTCTGGAGATTGTGATTTTCTTGGTTTCCAAATCGAGTAGGCGATAATCTGTTGAGTTGCCATCGTAACCCACTAAAATTGTCTTTTTACTTTTACATTCTAACTTCGTACGTTTTTGTTTTGGTATGTGCACGTACGCTACACTCCCGAATGTTCTTATGTGTGCGACAGATTTGCTTTCTTACCCGTCCATAGTTCATACGGTGTTTTTTCAGTTGAGTTCGTATTTGGTGTTCTATTTAACACGTACACTGCGGCGTTGACCGCTTCTCCCCATAATTCCGATTTTAAGTCTTTTTCATACAACATAGCTCGCGCGCTTTCCACTATTGTTCTCATTTCACGTTCCGCGCGTCCGTTTTGCTCGGGTGTATACGGTGCCGTTCTTTCAATCTCGATTCCACGATCGCGTAAAAAATCTTTGACATTTTTGTTGATGAATTCCGTCCCGTTATCAACATGTAATGTTTTTATTGGGTGCCCGAATTTATTTTTGCACAATTTAACAAATGTTTTGAAAGCTTCTAATACGTCACTTTTGTGTTTAATAAAAGAGATTACTCTGTAGCCCGTTGACTCATCTTTGAATAAGAGGAAGTAATTTGAACCTCCGATGCTACGTACAGTAAATGGACCGCACACATCGCTAAAGATCACTTCTCCTGGCTTTACTCGGTGATTTACACGACCGAATTTTAATTTGTGTTGTTTCGCGTAAATGCAACGTTCCTTTTCCATGTACTTTCAAAAGTTTATCATTTCCTAATTTGACTGTGTTCTCTTCGGTAAAGCTTTCATAAGTCGAAAAGCTTTCTTTAATGTACGTCATATGGGCGGAAGCTCCACTATCCATGACCCATTCATCATTTTCCGCTGTTATCAGGATTTCTTCAATTTGTTTTTCTTCGTCTGTCACGAATGCTGACAAATTTCCTTCTTTTGTTTTTGATCCGTTATCTTGTCTTGAACGTTCATCGTTTCTACGTTCCTTTCTTGGTGCCCTACAATTTCTTGCAAAGTGCCCTTTCTTCTGACAATTGAAGCATGTAATTGTCGTTTTCGGCTTTTTTGTAATTGTTTTCTTTTTTAGTTGGGCTGTGAACGCATCGTCGCTCTGTTCCATTGTTGTCAAACTCTTTTCTTTGTCTAACAATCTCGCTGTTAGATTTTCCACAGTTTGTTTGCTTTCGTCAACGGATAACCAGGCTTGTCTAAAGTTTCTGTATTTTTCAGGTAGCCCAAGTAAGATTTTCGTCATTATTGACGCATGGCTTATTATGTCACCTGAATTTCTTACTTCTTTTGCTAAACTTTCGATTTTTGCAATGTGAATTGCTATCGAATCATTTTTATCCATTTTATAACTGTGGTACTTTTCTTGGTTGATCATTTTATTAGTCTCAGATTTCTGATCGTAAACTAGATCAAGTTTTCCTAGAACTTCTTTTGCTGTTACGCAATTTTCTACCAGGGTTATTAGAGATATGTCGATTGCTGAGGTAATCGTAAACATAGCAATGGCGCCCTTCTTATCCCACGCTTCTTTGGCGGGACCTGTTGGCGGCTGTGGCGTCACTGCGGTTGCTATTTCTAGAACCCCTTTCGCCCTTAATGCGCACATCATCTGAAACTTCCATTGTTTGAAGTTTTTCCCATCAAACTTTGAAATGACGCTTATGTCGATTCTGTCTGCCATTGTGCTTGCAAACTTCTTTTCCTGAAGCTTCGTTACGCTTCACACTTGTTGTCTCTATTCTTAAAAACTGCTTCACGTTTTTAATGCACTTAGTGTTTTTCTTTAAAACTACTTTACGTTTTATCACTGAAGTGTTTTTCGTTTTATTGTTCACTCTATCACGCACTTTAAACATGCACTCGCTTGAACCCGGTTCCCGCGCGTCCTGTCTTAATTGCATACGTTAACTGGGCTTCCATAACCTGTTGATATTATTTTGTTGTTGTTAACAGAGGAATTTGCAATTGGACAGGGTGATGCATAAAATGAGTTAGGTAAATAATAATAACGATTACAAGTGGTTATTGTATTAAATAATAGAAAAAGATAAATTGAGTTGAGGACTACTGACATTGCGTAGATATCTTGAATAATTGTTAGATTTATACAGAACCCTATATTTAAATCTTTGCGCCATGTATTGTATAACTGCATTGCAACGACTTTCGTTTGGATTCTCAAGGTATCTGCTTGCAACGCCTATTCCGTATGATATGTCGGGTCGAGACACTATGGCTGCAAAGATTAGCGATCCAACCGCTTCGCGATAAGGAAATTTGATTTTGGTCTTATCTTCGAGGTTGCGAGTTAATTTTGCATTCGGATCTGTTGGCACGTAACAAATGAAGTGTTAAGTTTGATATCTGGATCATTTTCCTTTAAAAATTGCAATGATAAGGCTGACAATCCTGCACCTGTATCTACTTGAACAATATGTTTTGTATTATTTATTGAAATGTTTAAATATACTGGCTCGTTATCTGTGATGTCTATGTTATACGTTTCTGTAATGTCATTTTCGATTTCAAGTTCATTTTGATTAACCTTAACTTTTTTATTGCATACTTTTGATAAATGTCCAACTTTGTTACATAAATTACATGTATATTTTATGTACTTACATGTTTGTTTACCTGTATGTGTGTTACCACAACACTTACACATTTCCACCTGCCTTGAGCTTCGTTCATTTTCGGTTGGATGTTTTGTTCTTTCCTGTTATAATTGTTTTGCTTCGGAAATTGTTTCGTCTTTAGGAATTTTACCTCGGTAGTTTCAAAAGCTTCTTTACTCAATGCAATTTCCAATAATTTTTCCAATTTTGTGTTTTTCTTTTCCTCGCATAAGCGATCTCTTGTTTTGCCGGGTTTCATACTGCAGATAAACTTATCGGTGAGAATTGCTTGAAGTTGATTGCCAAATTCGCAATTAGATGCTAGGTTGTGTATGCGTGCGTACCATTCGTTCACAGTTTCACCACCCTTCTGCTGTGTTTGATAAAAGTCAATTATTTCTTTAAACACACTTTGAAAGATTTTGATTTTCTTATGTTCAGTTGTGTCGTAAGACGTAAAGACAAATTGGTTTATTTTATTTAATTTTTGAATAAGTATACATAAATAAAACATTTAAATTCTTGACAAATTTACACTTCGCTGGTAACCTGAGCGTTAGTTAGCTGCATGCACGTCTTTCTAGCGCGATGTCTGTGATGCTAATGTCTCGGCGCGAGCTCGACTCGACTACAAATCGAGTAGGGCGCGCATCACATGCATGCAACACATGGGAATCTTAACATGCCCCCGGCCTTGGAATAACGCACGGAGAGCTTCTTCCAAGATCACTACCACTGTCTTCTGTTGCCGACAAAGGGCAAATCTTGGCGAACGACCGACGTATTTCACCACCTTGAGTTTTTATAATAGCGACCCTATTTACACCATCCAAGCCTGGAATAAAACGCACAATTCTGCCTAACCTCCATCGCAGAGGAGGAGCGTTATCGTCCTTCACTAATACCATGGCGCCCAGCTGGAGCTCGCTCTTGGTTGTCTTCCACCGCAACCGCTGTTGAAGCTCGCTGATATATTCTCTCTGCCATCTTTTCCAAAAATGCTGCTGCATTTGTTGGATGTGTTGGAGCCTAGAAAGTCTTCCAGTGTTGATACCTTTTACATCTGCTTCGGGCACTGAAGTGAGTGGTCTTCCGATTAAAAAGTGACCTGGGGTCAAAGGAACAAGGTCATTGGGATCGGATGACATTGGAAAAAGAGGTCTGGAGTTTAGCACTGCTTCAATTTGTACTAACAAACTGTAAAATTCTTCAAACGTTAAATGCGTATCGCCTAACACTCTTTTCAAGTGATGCTTACATGACTTGACCCCGGCTTCCCATAATCCCCCAAAGTGGGGTGAACTTGCAGGAATAAACTTCCATTCAATGTTTTCACGAGAAACTTCAAAGCTTAATTGATCTCCAAAATTGCGCACAAAATCTCGTAACTCTGAATTAGCGGACACGAAATTAGTACCGTTATCGGAAAATATCTGAAATGGCTTCCCTCTTCGAGCAACAAAGCGTTTTAATGCCAAAATAAACGAGTCCTTTGTCAAATCAGTTATGAGTTCTAAATGAACTGCCTTTACTGAAAAACATATGAAAAGTCCCACGTAACATTTACTTAATTTTGCACCGCGACCCTTTTTAGCTTTAAATTGAAAGGGACCGGCATAATCGACTCCGGTGATATTAAATACGGGACCAGGTATGAGTCGCGATTCGGGTAATGAACTCATTTTCAAATAATAACTTGGTTAAGTGATGCCTTGAGCATATTAACACTGGATGTTTTTTATCCATAAAAAAGTTTGAATTTTGAATTCGCCCCCCAACTCGAATAATGCCATCAGTGTCAATAAATGGAGTTAGACCTAACAGTCGACTCTTACGTTCGATAGCCGTACCTTTAGCTAGAGCGTTTGCTTCATTTGGAAAGGATTCGCGTTGCGCTATTCTTAACAACCATTTCAACGCGTCATTCACCTCTACTTGGGTGAGATTTCCGATGTGCCTATCGCACTTTAACTTTTTGCAGTTATTTTTAAAACTAAATAACCAAGCTGCAACACGCGTGAGCCGTTCCAACTTGGAGAACCGTTCAAAGGGAAAGCTTGGAATTGGCGTAGAGACCAAAGTTTGTACGCTTTTTCGCGTCTCTGGCAATTCCTCATCCTTTTGTTTGCTATTGGAAGGCCATTCTGGCTCATCCATTTTAAGCCACTGTGGCCCGTGCCACCAAAGATTTAAGTCCTTTAAATCCCTTGGTTTGGCTCCTCTAGACAGTATATCTGCTGGATTATCCGCGCTTGGGACGTGTCTCCATGTGTCGGAACATGTTAACTCTTGCGTTTCTGCGACACGATGGCTTACGAGCGTTTTTAATTTGTTTGGCGTAGTTTTTAGCCAACCGAGAACAATTGTAGAATCGGTCCAGAATATTCGCTGGTCGATTCTTATTCTTAATGAATCGGTTGCTTTCTTTGCTAGCCTTGCTAAAACCAGAGCACCTGATAATTCCAAGCGCGGCAATGTTACCGTTTTTAAAGGTGCGACCTTTGTTTTTGCGCATATTAAATCTACATTTGGTCGTCCTTCTTTATCGACCGATTTTATGAATACGCATGCGCCGTATGCCCGCTCGGACGCATCAGAAAATCCATGCATTTCAATGCGAACTGGATTGTGACATATTACGTGTCGTTTTATCGTTAACACGTTCAAACAAGGTAGCTCTCTTCGGAACTCCGACCATGACGTGTGAATATTGGACGGCAATGCTTCATCCCATGACAATTTTTCGAGCCACAGCTGCTGTAGCATAATTTTTAAATTTATCACGCATGGACTTACAAGTCCTAACGGATCGAAAACTTGAGCTATTCCCGACAAAATTGTTCGCTTTGTAAACTTGTTGTTTACTGGCATTTCACCAATGTCATATCGCAAATTGTCCGTATTTGGGCACCAAATCAAACCTAATGTTCTGGCGCCCTCGCTTTTACCGAATTCTACTGTTTGTGTGGACACGCTACTATCCTCTACGTATTTTAATACTTCGCGCTCATTCGAATAGAATTTGCGCAAATCAAAACAACCTTGACGTAAAGGCCGGTCCAAACGCTACGTTTTGCACAACCTTTTGTTTGCGCAGTCTTAAGACGGAATGAAAACGTTGCAATTTTTAGAGCGTCTACATGGTGCAGAGATATCTGTATATTTCGCACAGTTTTAGTGGCATCGTCATGGAGGAGGTACTACTCTGGTAAATTTTGGCATGCTGAATCGGAAAACGGAGCTACCGTCTACATGCGCCGACTTGTTCGCACACTTCAAGGATATCTATGCTCTCTAGCTCAGTTATCGCTGCAACTGTACCGTCTTCGCGCCGGTTTCAAAACTGCGCACGTTTCCTATCTACACGCAACGTTTTATCTGCAACGTGTTGAACTGTGCAGACAAAAGGTTGTGCAAAACGTAGCATCTGGACCGGCCTTAAGATGTCTGCCACTCCCTTGGCTATAAGGGCAGTTTCTTCGATTGTATTTCCACCTGTCAGCAAGTCGTCGACGTAAAAATCTTTTTCAATGATTTTTGCCAGCTCAGGCTGTGTCTTTTTATTTTCTTTCGCTACTTGAAAGAGACATCTTATGGCAAGGAAGGCCGCGGCTGTGGTTCCGTAAGTAACGGTCAGTAATTCGTACATTTCGATAGGTTCATCGGGAGATTTTCGCCATAAAATGCGCTGAAGACGCTGTTGTTCCGAACTTATTAGAATTTGTCGATACATTTTGGCTATATCGCCGGACACTACGAAAGGGTGCTGTCTGAACCTTAACAATATTGCAATGAGATCGCTTTGTATTGTTGGTCCAATCCACTGCAGATTATTTAACGAGACCCCCGTGTCAGTTGGCGCTGAAGCGTCAAAGACAGCTCTTAATTTGGTCGTAAGACTACTTTCGCGGAGCACTCCGTGATGTGGCAAATGATACGCGATTTCATTTTCATTGCAGTGTTTTACCTTTCTCATATGCCCCAACGATTCGTATTCGTTCATAAAGTTGACGTAAAGCCTCTTTAATTCTGGGTTTTTTCCTAGTTTTCGTTCTAAAGATAAAAACCGATGTTCCGCACGCTTGTAAGACTCCCCTAGCTTATCAATGCTTTCTTTGAATGGTAAGGCAACAATAAACCTTCCGTCCGCAGCGCGTCTTGTGTTTTCACAAAAATGTTTTTCGCAAGCTATCTCGTCTTGGGAGAGAGGTTTTTCCGATAAACACTCCTCCATTTCCCAAAATTTGCTTAACTGTTCTTGCACGGTACAATTTTGACTTAAATTACAAATTGTTGTTTTTTCCTTACTTTTACCAACGCGTCCCGACACGATCCACCCAAATTTAGTTTTTTGCAAAACTGGTTTATTCGTCCCCAATGCAATTTGCCCAATGCAAATAACATTCCAGAATAAATCGCCCCCAATTAACATATCGATTTCGTTGGGCTTGTAAAAGGTAGGATCCGCCAATTTTAAATGTTTCGGTATATCGAAATCTGACATTTTGAATTGCGTGCTCGGTAGACTTTCCGTTATCTTAGGTAAAATGAAACAGGATATATTGGTAGCAAACTTACTGTGTATAGATTCTACTTCCAATTCACATTTTAAATTTACGTTAGAACTACAACTGTTTAATCCTAAAACCGTCATGTCAGTACTTTCGGTTTTTAGTTCTAATCGTTTACATAGCTTTTCGGTTATATAACTCGCTTGCCACCCGGAATCAAGTATGGCCCTAATCGTATATATAACCTTGTTTTTGTCCGAAACCTGAAGAAGTACCGTGGACAGTAGTACATGCGCACAAGACGCATACGCTGATAAGGTGACGTTACTTACAGCCGTTGTAACCGTACTATCCCTCGTTTGTTCCTTCGAAGCTTGACTTTCAAAATGTAGAAGTGTGTGATGCTTTGCAGAGCATCTTTTACAAGCACTTCTTCGACATGCATTACTATAATGTCCGCCCTTTAAACAATTCAAACAAAGTCTTTTGCTTATTGCCTTTTCCGAGCGCTGGTTTGGAGAGAGCTTTAAAAACTCCTCGCAATTTTGAATATATTGTGCGTTGTCGCAAATTTTACATTTTGGCACAACGTCTTTGTTTTCTATAGCTAAAAGTCCCCGGGTAGTGCTTTGTTTGTATTTTACCTTTTCCGGATGGTTCACGCGCGATATTTCTAATAAATTCGCTCTAGTCCTTACAAAGTCTCTAAGACTGTCCAGTGTCACGACTTCGTTATTTATTTTATAACCCTCCCACTTTTGTTCAGTTACACGATCAAATTTTGACGCGACCATGTATATAATGAGTGCGTCCCATTTTTCGACTGCTTGCCCAAGCTGTTGTAACGCCCGAAGATTTTCATTTACTATTTCTATAATTTTTTGTAACCCTTCTCCGCTTTCTTTCGTTAACGGTTCTATTGTGAACAAAGCTTTTATGTGATTGTGTATTAAAAGTCGGTGGTTGTCAAACCGATCTATCAATGCTTGCCAAGCCGATTGATAATTATTGTTAGCAGTTAATTGTATGGATTTTATTATGTCACGCGCAGATCCAATCAAACTGGATCGTAAATAGTGAAATTTTTGAACTTCGTTTATGTCTTTATTATCGTGAATCAGAGAACTAAAAGTGTCTCTGAATTCCATCCACTCCAGATATTTTCCGCCAAATTTGGGAATTTCGATCGTAGGGAGTTTTATAGCACGATTTGAAGTTCGACTTATAATGTGTTCGCTTGTTCTGGCTTCACCCAAATCTGCGGAACCGCGAGACATTGCATCAAGTTCTAATTGCCTTGAAATTTGAATGTTTTCGCTTGTTCCGGATTGACTTAAATCGTCGGAACTTCGCGATATTACCTCGGTTTTTGATACATTATCTTTAAGAAAAATTTTGGCAATTGCTAATTGTTTAAAATACGCGTTTTCGAAATTTTCACGTTCGACCATTTCTGCTTCTAAGTTATCAGTTCCCTGCTCAATTAAGCTTTGAATTTCCTCATAATCGTCTAACACCCTTTTGAATTTATCTAATCGATCACTAATCTGGATTAAATTAATTTCTAAGACTGAAGGTTGTTCCTTCATTTGTATCAAAAATTTAGAAAATATTGTTACCTTTGACTTTAAAATGGCCCGTGATTTTATATCGTTTTGCATTTTAACAATGTGGTCTTTTACTTTTCGTTTGATACAAATAATAATTGTGCTAAACAGATGTTAAAAAGGTGAAGGAATTTATAAAGGAAATCACTTATCTTATTTGTGTATTTTATTTATTTATTTATTTGTTACATAACTACAATTAGGCATAAATGCCTGATGGCAGCACAATAAAATACAATACAATTAACATTTCACTATATTAGTAGACAGGTGGTTACCCACTTAAAATACAACTAAATTTAACTTTACTTCAAAAACTTGCGTACAGTTTGTTCCTTATCCTAAACAAAATTAAATTAAATGACAATTTACGATCGAACAGTTAAAAAAAATCATTGGAAAGGCTAAATAAATTTTAAGAACAAGGTTTCTAAAACTTTTTAAACTTGGTAACCCTTCATCAAACATAGTTAGGGGCAACTCGTTCCACAGCTTGATGCCAGATCCCAAGACCGACCCCGACCCAATACTCATGCTGTACAATGGACGCTTAATCTTGTGCACATGATCGTGCCTTGACAAGTAAGATGGCTCCTGCAATCCAGCCTTCAAGTCGCTGTAGGCAGGGTTCCCCATGTATGTTTTATAAATGACGGACAGTCTTGCAGCAGTTCGTCGTGTCCACAAATTACTCCACTCTCTTTTCTTCATTGCCTCGGTGGGACTGAAGCTGGCGTCGAATCTTTTTTCCACCCATCTTATGGCTCTTCGTTGAACCATTTCTATTTGATCACTCAAATAGACCTGGTGAGGATGCCAAATGGAGGAACAATATTCCAGTGCTGGTCGTACAAGGCACATGTACGCCCTTTCCCTTGCTTCTGGAGAAGCCTCCTTAAGGTTCCTCATTACAAAGCTCAGCTTTACGTATGCTTTCGACACAATGCGTTGAACATGTAGTGACCAGTTTAATTTATTTGAGCATGTAACGCCAAGGTAATTGCAGTCATCCACTAATTCTAATTTATTGCCCAAGAGTTCATAACTGGAGCTGTATCTTCTAGAACCGAATGTAATTATCTTGCATTTATTGCTATTTACTGCCATTTTGTTGTCCTGTACCCATTTTTTCAGCCTCAGTAGATCCGTTTTTAATGCATCGCAATCGTTGGGGTTTCGTATAACACGATACACCAAAAAGTCATCAGCGAACAGTTTGATGGAGGAGGAAATACCATCGGGCAGATCATTAATAAATATTAAAAAGGCTAAAGGACCTATGACGCTTCCTTGCGGGACACCAGATGTGACGCAAGCATGGTTGGAGAGTACCTTATTAATTTTTACACATTGAGTACGGTTCAATAAGAAATTCTCAAACCATGGAGATAATTAATCAAAGAAGGATTCTTGGGTTAAGCGGACACCAAATAAAACAAATATATTATCTCGTCGACGTTTCGGAGACTTTATTACGTCTCCATCTTCAGGACTAGATGGAGAGAAACGTATTATGGTAACGTCGCAAATAACGAATATCAGCAATACTCTCTTACCTTGATAATGAGTTGGAACAATGTTTTACATAATGGTAAAAAGATCAACAATGGTTCAAAGGACTCCATCTAGTCCTGAAGATGGAGACGTAATAAAGTCTCCGAAACGTCGACGAGATAATATATTTGTTTTATTTGGTGTCCGCTTAACCCAAGAATCCTTCTTTGATTAATTATTACCATCGGACAAGAAACATCACTCTGCATGGAGATAATCTTCGATCCAATTTGAGCTTGGATATCTTATCGATAAGCACACTGTGTGAAACCAAATCGAAAGCCTTCTTAAAATCCACCAATACAGCATCAACCTGCTTCCCAGAATCAATGTTGTCAGATACGTCTTGAATGACAGTTCGGCTGGACAGCTGCTTCTTATCGCTTGGCGTAGTTGAGTTGCAGACAGTTTTTTCTTACTTCAAGCCAGTTTTCCAATCGTTCTCGAAGGACCATGAAAGATTTTGATTTTCTTATGTTCAGTTGTGTCGTAAGACGTAAAGACAAATTGGTTTATTTTATTTAATTTTTGAATAAGTATACATAAATAAAACATTTAAATTCTTGACAAATTTACACTTCGCTGGTAACAACCTGAGCGTTAGTTAGCTGCATGCACGTCTTTCTAGCGCGATGTCTTTGAGCTAATGTTTCGGCGCGAGCTCGACTCGACTACAAATCGAGTAGGGCGCGCATCAGCAACACATGGGAATCTTAACACACTTTATCGGTGAAAATTGAGTTTTTAGCAGTTCACACAATTCTTTATAAGATTTTTTACCAGGTAGTTCTGGTGTACACTTGCTGTAAGCATCCACCACTACTAAGTACATTTTACCTTTCACTAGACCAAAAAAATCGATGTGTACTCTTTCGAAAACTTCGGTAGCAGTGTTAAACTGTAATACTGTTGACTGGGGTGGGCTAGGTCGACTTTGGTTACATATTTCACACGATTTTGCTACCTTTTCTATTTCTGCAATCAAGTTTGGCCACCAAAAATACGATCTAGCTTTGCTCTTCATCTTCACGATTCCGCTATGTGTTTCGTGAAGTTCTTGTAATAATTTTTCCCTAAACTCACTTGGTATTACTACTTTGTGTCCCCACATTATTACATCTCTTTCTAATGATAATAATTCATCCTTTCGACTCATTGTTGTACATTGTACGTGTTAATTACAAGACGGTTGAGTGAGAACTGTTTATTATAGAAATCTCGTATAATACATTTATACATTGGTTGCGTAGGCAACACTAAAGACATGGATGTATCTTACATCTCCCTTATTTTAACAATATTAATTTTTTAAAATTCATTTTACAAAAATTGTTATTACATTTAGTTAGCATACAAATTTCAATAACAAGTGAAACATGTTGAATATAAATTTATATAATAATGAAATTAATGTTTTACAAAATCTTTGAATTTCTTTGGCACTTTTCTTCTTCTATTTGAGGTTCGCGCATTGTTATTAATTACACTGTTATTATTTACATTTACACTTTCATTAGTTGCACTGTTGTTATTTGCCAATTCAACATTGTTTTTATTTATTTCAGTTTGATTTACGCGTACCACTATTTTTTGATTTGTGTCTTCATTGTTAACTATGTTTTCTATTTCATTATTGTCATTTGCATTTTCACTTTTATTTAAAGGTTGTATACCGATACCTTGTTATTCCATAGTTTGAATATGTATTTTCGTCTTGTACTGGAAGATTATTTGTTTCATTTATTTTTCTAAATTTGATGTAGAATTTATTTATGATTATTTCACTTCCATCTTCCCTCTTTATTTTAAAAGTTCTGCTTTTGAGTTTTTCTTTAATTATTCCTTTTCTCCAACTACTCTTTGGTCTTTCTTGGTACCATATGGGTGTACCGATTTGAAAATCTGGTCTATTAACAGTACCTCTGCTATCGTAGTATTTTTTAGCATTAAATTGAGCAGTTTTGATTTTGTCATTATACTGTTTTCTTTTAATTAGGGTTGATTTTAAATTTTTATCATTTATGATTAGATTATTGGAATTTATTTTTATTATTCCTAATTTAGTACATGCTCTCAAACCTAGAATTGATCCTAGACCGTTTGATACAACAAAGAATTTATCATTGGTTACTTCGTCGTTGAATTTGATACTTAATTTACATTTTCCTAGAATAGGTATTTTTTCTTTAGTAAATGTTGTTAAAATTTCATTTGTTTTTTGAATTTTATTTAAATTGAATTTAATTCTTTTTAGTTCTGATAATGTGATTATATTCGCACTTGCGCCTGAATCAATTTTAAATTGTATCGGATTCTCGCTTTTGTTGTTAACTATTAATTTGAGTTTATAACTAGAAATATTATTTAAATTGTCTGTTGCATTAATTGAATTTATGTTCATTAATTGTTTAATTTCATCGTATTGATTTATTTGGTTAAATTGTTCAATATCATCGTTTTGATTTTTTATTTGGTTGACCCGCTTATTATTTTTGTTATTTATTTTACAAATATTGGCAAAATGATTAATTTTATAGCATTTTGTACACTTCTTACCATAAGCTGGACATTGATTGATGAGATGGTTGCGTCCACATCTTCTACAATTGTTGATTTCTTTTGCCCGCTTGTGGTCTGCGTTTGTTGAATTTGAGCCTTTTTGATTTGTCCTGGAATGGTTCGTAGCTGCTTGCGTACCTGAATAATTTGCTTGGTAGCTTCTACGAATTGCGTCTACTTCTGGAGTTGATGAAGTCATTGAACCCTTGTAGCTTTGTGTACCATTCGAAATTTCTTGGAGTTGGTTTCTTGAGGCTTCCGTGTTAATACAACATTGTATTGCATGTTCTAGCGTGAGGTCTTCTCGTTGTAACAACTTTTCCCTTGTCGGATCATCTATGATTCCAATTATTAACATTGTTTTAATTAATTCTTCTTTTAATTTTTCGTCGGTTATTTCGCATTGAAGCGCTTGATTTTTTAAATTTGTTACAAATTTTTCTATCGTTTCCTGCCCTTGTCGAGCCATGAAAAATTTATATCGTTCATACGTTAAATTCTTTTTTGGTATAAAGTGACTATTGAATTTGTTTTTTAATACCTGAATCTTGTCTTTCTCATCATCATTTAGTGTGAATGAGTTATAAATTTGAATTGCATCTTCCCCCATCTGATAAATCATCTGTGCACATTGAATTTTTTCTGTCTTTTCATTTAATTGTGTTGCTATGCTGTAAATTTCGAACTTTTGTAGCCATCTTTTCCAATTTGCAGCTTGATTTCCCGTGAAGGTCATATTTTGTAACATTTTGGTTTCCATCTTTGATTTTATGTTAGCGTCGGTTTTATAATTTAATTGTTTTACACAACACTTAATTGTTTCACACTTAATTGTTTGTTTGATTTATCACTTAATTGTTTATTTTTATTTCGCTTATTTATTTGTAGCGTTAATTTATTTGCCATCTGCAGTTTTTTAACTTATAACGACTGCGCCATGTTGTATCTTGTACGTGTTAATTACAAGACGGTTGAGTGAGAACTGTTTATTATAGAAATCTCATATAATACATTTATACATTGGTTGCGTAGGCAACACTAAATACATGGATGTATCTTACACTCATCTTTTCGACTTTCGACGTTTACTCCAGTATGGAGTAAACCGCGAATCCTTCTTTATTGAATAATCTTTCCAACCATTCTATATTTCTGTCAACACCTTAAATAACACTTCGTGCTCCTTTATTTCTTCTCTAATCATAGTTGCCGTAACTGGAAATTCACTGTTTTCCTCAATAAAATTTAAATAATTTATTATACTGGTCCGCTTCTCAGCATCTTCTATTGGTAGCCTTGACAAACCATCTGCATTCGCGTTGTCTTCTCCTTTAACGTATCTGACATCAAAATTAAAGCTGCTTAAAAAAACGGCCCATTTTTGAATGCCCTTCTTACTATCAAACAAATATACCAACGGTTGATGATCAGTTGTTAACGTAAATTTGTGACCCACCAAGTATTGTGCAAATTTTTTTACTGCAAAAAATATTGCTAAGGCTTCCTTATCTAACATCGAGTAATTTTTCTCGCTGATATTCAATGTACGCGATGCATAACAGATTGGCTTTTCCTTGTACCGTCTTCGAAAATGTGTGACAGTACTCCCGCTACTCCATATGAACTAGCGTCGCAACTGACTTTTAAAGGTACTTTTGGGTCAAAATGTACCAGTATATTATCCGATGCCATAACTTGTTTTGCTTTTTCAAAAGTTTCTTGACACTGTTCGTTCCGCCGAATTTGTTGTTTCTTTGAACAATCTTAACGATTCATACAGTGGACTTAATAAATCAATAATATTTGCAATAAATTTTGAATAATAATTTATCATTCCCAGAAACGATTTGAGTTCCGTTAAAGTTGTTGGTGTTTTACAATTTAAAATAGCCCTTACCTTTGTAGGGTCTTTCCTCAGTCCTTGTTTGTCAATCACGTGACCCAAATATTTGATCTCTTTTTGAAAAAAAAAACACATTTTTCTTTTTTTAATTTAAATCCTGCATCTGCAAGTTTGCTAAAAACCCTATTTAAATTTTCCAAATGTTCTTGCTCGTTTCTTCCAGTTACTACTATGTCATCTAAAAATACTGCCGTTTTTTCACATTCACTTAAGGTCTTTTCCATTATTCTTTGGAAGATCGAACATGCTGGCTTGGTTCCAAACAGCAAGCATTCCATTTTGTATATCCCTTTGTGCGTACTCCATGCTAGTAATAATTTTTAAGATTCTTCTAACTCTAACTGATTATAGGCATGGCTAAGGTCCAATTTTGTAAATGTTTCTCCACCTTGAACAATAACTCTTGTATATTTGGTAGCGGATATTAATTTGTCATCTACTAACTCTGGATTAACCGTGACTTTATAATCTGCACACAAACGAATGGATCCATCTCTCTGCCTTTAACACCGGAACTAAAGGTGTGCCCCATTCCGAACTTGCTATTGGGGTAATTACTCCTTCTTTCTCTAATCGTTCTAATTCCTCACTCACTTTTTCCTTATAAGCGAACGGAAGAGATCTCGGTCTTAAAAATTTAGGGGTCACTTTTTCTGTTAACCATAACGTGATCCTTTCGTACTTAAACAGCCCTAATTTTCCTTCAAAAAGTGAACCATATGTTGTAAGAATTTTATAATAAAGTCTGTAAAAGTTAGTTTTTACTCCCTCTGCCAAAATATAAAAAGCGATGACCCGGCAAATGGTCATCAGAAAAAACGAGTTTCCAACTTCACCTGCCTCTTTTTATGATCGTGGGTGTTAGGTACGGATCAGCTAAACTCTGTACGTTTAATACTAAGCCTCGAGAGCTTGGGTTCCTCTAGGAGGTTCGTAGGTTCTTAAGAAATACTACTTTGCTTAATAATCATTTCCTTTTTGGGCGCCAGAATCGAGTAAGGACTTTAGGTAACCTTAGTCATCCTTATCGAGACAAAAATTGAAATAAAAAATAAAACTGACTATCTGATTAGAATAACACACTTTTAATTCGAAATAAATTTATATGAAAAATATAAGCAAACGGAACAATTTCTCAAATATGCACATACAAAAGATAACAGAAATATTGAAAACACAAAAGATATTCATTTACACAAAATAAAATTAAAAATACGAACAACGTGTCGTTCGGATCGAATCAAAATATCGATACGAACGAGAATGTCTTTGTGAAAAGACGGCGTGTACATGACGCCATAAAACTGCGCTAGGCAGGCAATTAATAAATTTGTAGCCACAGATGGTGGTCAACAAATTAAACGACGAATTTACATTTATTGAAAATTAGCTATGTAAGGCTGAAGGCATTTATCAAATTTTAACAATTTCCACATGTAACTATTCTTTAAATAAACTTACGGTTTTTTTTTGATGTAACGTAAAGATTAAAAATGTAGCAGGGGACATGTCTCTGTTCCTCATTGTTGTTTAGCATAAAACTTGCCAATTGAATTTGACCTAAAACATTATTTCAGAAAAGCACACATGTAGGAAAATTGTCAATTAAAATTATTTAAAAAGATAGCTATTAATTGAAAGTGAAACAAATAAGTTATTTAAATTTTGATTATCCATACGACCATATTTATGTACTGGGTGTTGTCAGCTGTGGGATTCGCATTGCAATAAAATACGCCGGGCACGAAACATCTTTAGGCCAGATTGATACCTCGAAATAACCAACTTGAAAATAGAGTTGATTGGAAAACTTCTGAAAGCGGCACCATTTGAACCTGTTGGACGTCGGACTGTCCTTTGAGATTGATAAAACAATCCTCTAGTTTTGCCTGTCCGGGCGAGGTTGAAAGCATTGAACAAAAAATACCTCGTTTGGATACTCGGCCATGTTTTGCCGTTTGAACCAGAATCAAGCCGGGCAGCCATGTTACCATGTGGATAGCGTCATCGAAATATTTGCGATCCATAAAAATTGATTAGTGATCGTATGAATCACTTGATGGGAAAATAAGGTTGTCATACCTTTTACTACAACAAACATCGTCACTTTAAAACTAGTTTGGGTGTGAAACTACCCCACAAAACTTTAATAAAATTGAAAATTTAAGGAGCATAAATTTATGCGACTTGCAGTCATGCTTGCCGGCGGACCTCTTTATTCTACCTCGATCCTGCGCGGTTGTAGAAAATTTCATAACTGAAATGGATGTTATGTAAGTTGCCTAACTGAATGCATTTAAATGTGAAAATAATTGATTAAAAATCAAATTAAATTTAAAAAGGATGTTAATTTACAATCGAACTAAATAGAAATGTGTTAATAAGAACTATTAACATAATAAACTTAAATGGAATAAAGAAATTGAAATTAATCTTATTGACAAAAATGAATTTTGCCAACGCAAAATTCTGTGTGACAAAAGGGCGTCACAAGTCATAAGACACGTTTCAACTGCTTTATTTTGTTCAGATAGGATTTAACACTACATACGCCATGCGGCTTCATAACATGATATTACTCATGAACACAAACACAAAATAACAGTAACAATTGTTTATTAACATAAATAACGAATAACGATTTGATTAACAACAACAATTTTAACAAAGTCAGAAAACAACGAATATGCAGAAATAATGAATACCACGAGGCAGTTGAACTATTCGGTAACGATGCTGAACTCTGGCTTGTCGAAAACCACTGGACTTCCTGTCACGTCGCCCTCTGGTGCTTTTTGTGTTGCCAGCTGGCAAGGCGCGAAAGCGATAACTTTTAAATTTAAAAATAGATAAAAAAGCATAGGCGCCACACTACTCCCCCTCCAGTGACAAAGTCGCGAGGAACCTGGACGGTGTTTTGATTTGTCGTCCTGCTCTTGATGTGGTTGCCTGGTGCGGAGGATCTGCAATAGATAGTTTTTTGGTTTTTATAGGTGGAGGTGGGAAATTAGGGACTGGTGGTTGAGTGGGTTGGAGTTCAATCGTGTCATCCTCTGTTTCGTCGGTAAATGTTGCTTTCAGTCGGTTTACTGAAACTTCCTGCATTTTACCTTTTATTTTGATGATAAAGGTGACGCTTTTCCATTCGATCACTTGGTAAGGGCCATCGTAAGGTGGTGTTAGCGGTAGCGAAACAGCGTCGTTTCGGACAAAAACGTATTTGCAACTTTTTAGCTCCTTTTGCACGAATGTGGGGCGATTAGTTGCGTGATTTGCAGTGGGTGTCGGCTGTATGTTTTCCATTGTTTCCTTTAGCTGGTTTACAAACTCGCTTGGTGAGGATTTCTTTGGTTCGTCGAAAAATTCGCCGGGTAATCTTAGCGTAGTGCCATACACTAATTCTGCCGGTGTTGCACCGATGTCTTCCTTTGTTGCGGAGCGGTAGCCCAACAAAATTTTCGGAATCAAATCGACCCAATTGCTGGAGCGATGGCATTTTATCGCTGCTTTTATTGATCGATGGAGACGTTCGATTAAGCCGTTTGCTTGTGGGTGGTACGCAGTGGTTCGTAGATGCTTAATGCCGTACATTTTTGTTAGCTCGTTGAACAATGTTGATTCGAACCGTCTTCCTCTATCTGTGGTGATATGGCGTGGCACTCCGAATCTTGATATCCAAACCGCGACTAAAGCTCTTGCGACTGTTTCAGCAGTGATGTCCTGGATTGGGATGACTTCTGGCCAACGTGTGAATCTGTCCACGCAGGTTAAACAGTATGCAAAACCTTGAGATGGTGGCAGAGGGCCAACTAGGTCAATATTAATGTGACTAAATCTTTCCCTTGGTACTAAAAATGTTGTAAGTGCTGGTTTGTTATGTCGTTGTTTCTGAACTGCGCTTCTACTTGGTAGAACCAAAGGTCGGGTTTGGTTGGATGAAACGGGGGTACCTTCGTCGAGACCTTGCTCGTTTCTGCGTGAGCGCATGGTGGAAACGTTGGGTGTAGTTGCGCTCCCGTGTTGTTGATTTGTTGGAGCAATTCATGGTATCTTTTTTCGAAATCATTCTGTGCTTGTTGTTGGGATGTTTCGGAATTGATGCCTGGTCCGCTGGTGCTCATTTTCGAGTGCACGTGAATTTGGTTTACCAATTCCGGGAAAAACAACAATTTAGTGAGTTGTAAATTAGGTTAATGCTCACGTTTTTGTGCTCCTCCGTCTAGCTGTTGCAGGATTCTTTAACGATGGGGTCACCAGTGTGGGCTCTAAGGTCACGCTCACAAACAAAAAATAACAGTAACAATTGTTAAAATAAGAGACTTATTTAGCTTTTAAACTTTATTTTAATATCGCTTTGTTCAACGCTTCGAGTCCACGCTTGTACTGCTGTATATTAATACATGCGCGCTGATCGAATACAATACACAATTACAGAAATCTGTAATCGTTTACAGTTTTCTTAACATTCGGTCATTCCTGACTTAGTACATCGTCCTCGATGTACCTCAACATCTACACACAAGAAACATAACTATGACTAAATATAATTAACATAACGCAAAATTTTACCATTTACATACAACAAAACATGATATAATTAATAAACGCAAAATTTCACAAGTTACATGCAAAAACATGATATAATTTTCTTAACATCTAAACACACGTACTTCATTCGCATTCGAACTCATCATATTTCTTTGGTCGTTTCCGTTCGCGCTTCCGTGACTCGCGCACTAGATCAACACTCGAGGCACTCGGCTGATCATCCTCTACGTCGCTTCCCTCACTCGAGTCCGTGTCTATCGCGGTTGTCTTAAAAATTTTCAATTGACTCACATTCGCCGTAGTCGTGAATCGTCTTCCCGGAACACCTTTTAATGACGCCACCCGGTATGTATTCCCTGCTAGAACTTCCACAATTTCGAGGGGACCGCGGTACTTTTGTTGTGTTTTCGTACTCTCTCCCGTTTGTTTTGGTACCTTTCGCATAAATACTATGTTACCTACGTCAAATTTTACATTATTGAACCGATTCTGATCGTGTCGCGCTTTTGTTTAAATTGCTCTCCCCGAATTGTCTCTCGCACTTGTTTTTGAATTTTGCTGCTCGGTGTCCACGTTATATCAACGTCCGTAACGGCTGTCAAAGGGCCTTCGTGAAACTTTGGTAAGTACCCGTGTAACACTTCAAAGGGTGACTTACTCGTCGTTTGATTCGGCGCAATATTTAAATTCCGTTCCACCGCTGGAATTACTTCGTCCCACGCGTTTTCTTCGCGCATTTTCGACATTATTGTGGGAATCAGTGTGCGGTTCACACGTTCCACTTGTCCGTTCGCTCTAGGCCATTGGCTACTATTTAAAATATGCTTGATTCCGTATTTCAACGCAAACTTTTTGAAATCCCCGGAAGTAAAACTCGTTCCCCTATCAGTCACAATACGTTCTAGAATTCCGTACTGGCTTATGAAATTTTCCAGCGCGCAAATCGTCGAATTGCTCTTCGTACTCGGCACTGGGTATAATTTTACAAATTTCGTTAACGCATCGCTTAAAACTAAAATGTGCACGTTTCCCGCTTCACTTTTCGTGAGTGGCCCGACATGGTCAACATGAATTCTTCCAAATGGTCGCAAAGGAGGAGGAATTGGGTGTAATTCGCCCGCCAAGTTACCCGCTGGTACTTTGTTAATTAAACATTCGGCACACATTCCTACATGTTGTTTGATGTAGCGTCTCATTTTTGGAAACCAATAATTCTCTTTTATTTTTGTGCACGTTCTGCCTACGCTAAAATGTCCGATTAGGTCATGGTATTTGATCGCGATGCTCTTTCGCAGAGATCGAGGAATTACGTATAACCATTTTTCTGAATTATCGCTGTCTTTGGTTATTCGATATAATTTTCCGTCCCGCAACGCGTAACCCGAACGTATTGTTTTCTCGTGTGATGTACGATCCTGAATTGGTTTACTCAACGCTTCAATTTGTTCAACCACCGCTCTATCACTTCGCTGAATCATTAAAATATACTCGTTTTCATCTAATGTTTTCATTACCGTGGACCTTTCATAAATTTCTTCCATTGTATCGCATGGTTCATTTACTGGCGCGCGCGATAATGTGTCCGCATGACTCATCCTGTTTCCCAGCCGATATTTTAGTTCCAAATCGTACTCGCTTAACAAATTGTACTATCGCGCAATTTGGGAGTTGTTTGTCTTTTGGGTATTTAAATATACCAACGCTTGACAGTCCGTGTATACAGTAAAATAAATTCCTATTAAGAAATTACGTAATCGCTCCACGCAATGCACGATAGCCATTAGTTCTAATTTTGACGAATGGTATTTACTCTCGACTTCGGTTGTCTTTTTACTAATATAATAAACAGGGTGTAGCTCGCCGTTATCCTCCTGTTTTTGACACAAAATTCCCGAAAGGCCGCTTGCGCTTGCATCTGTAAACAATGCTGTTTCTACCGCTCGCGGATCATACAATTTTAATACTGGTTCGGTGATTAATGTTGTTTTTAAATCACGAAACGCGTTTTGTTCATTTTCTGATCATCTAAAATGGCTTTGTTTCCGCGTTAGATCGCTTAAAGGTTTTGACCGAACCGCATAATTTTCCACAAAACGTCTAAAATAAGATGTCAAACCTAAAAATCGTCTTACTTCATGAACGTCTTTTGGTACTGGAAATTCTTCAATCGCACGCACTTTCGCCGTACCGGGTCCCAACTTACCCTCTGAAATGACGAAACCCAAATACTCCACCTCATTCTTGCCGAATTCGCATTTTCTTATTTTCAAAGTGAGATTCGCTTCTCTCAGGGCTTCGAAAACTAGTTGTAACCTCTTCAACATATCCTCCCAATTCGCTGCTGGTATGATGATGTCATCGAGATATGACATCGCTACTTGATTTCGCAGTGAACCTAACGCTAGGTTCATTAACCTATTGAACTCGTAGGGACCATTTGTGAGTCCGAAGATGAGCCTCTAGAACTGACCGGTACCGTCTGGAGTTATAAACGCAGTTTTTGGTTTTGCTTCTTCTGTTAGTGGCATCTGTAAATAACCATGGGCCAAATCCAAAGTTGTAAAAATGGTGGCCCCACTCATACATTCTAAATGTTCGTCTACAGTTGGAATAGGAAAATTGGTTTTTACCGTATTTCGATTTAACGCACGAAAATCTACCACTAAACGCGGTTCTCCTGTTTTCTTTGTTACCAAGAGAACGGGTGACGCGTACGCCGAATTTGTTTCGCTTACAATACCGCATTGTTTCCACTCTTTGGTTATATTGTTAATTGTTTCGCGCTGTTGTAAATTTGTACGATACGGTTTCGCCCGCACTGGAATTCCGTTATCCACAATGTCAACTTTTACTAAATTTGTAAGTCCTAATTCTTTCAGGTTAAACGCAAAACATGAACGAAACTTTTGACATAATTCTAAAAGTTTTTGTTTGTCCCCGGTAGTTACACTTTCATCACAATTTAACATCTCTAATGTAATGGGTTGCAGCTGTGATTGCATTTGTGCTTCACAATGCATTCCATTATTATCACGCCCACACATGTCTTGGTTTACCTTCCCAATACACTGACCTTTCGCAATAATCTGACCTACATTAGCATTGTTCATGATCGGAACGTCAAATTTTTCGCCTTGACATTCTACTTTCACAAAATTAACACTCTGTGCCTCTAATTTTTGTTTATTTACAGTGCATATTTTTACGCGTTCCGTTATTTAACATATTTCCATATTCGCGAAAGGAAATTCCGCCTTTACACCAAATACTAAATTATCTCCAATTTTAGCATAAGAAACCTTTTCATTTTCTGTAAATGATCGTCCGATAATAACCTCTGTGTGTTGCACATTATTTGGAACAACAAACATCTTTACCTTTTCGATTCTCGCCGTATCAATTTCTATCGTCGCTTCGATGAAATTGTTACACATCACCGGCACTTGGTCACCAAAACCGAAAAGTTTTTTGCGCGTGTTTTTCAATTTTATTCCCGGAATTTTTCGTACACAGTTCGCTTTGATAGTACAAACAGCACTCCCACTGTCGATAAAGGAGTCCATTTTAATATCATTGACCTTCGCTCGTCTTAAAAATTTCAAAATCGCTTTTGAAGTTTCGTTTTTCTCTTCCACTTGCATGACCGTGTTACGCTTGTTTAAAGGACAATCTTGTTTAAGATGGTTGCCTTTCTTACACAGAAAACACAAATTGCTGTTTCGCGGTTTATTACAGTCCCTCGAAAAATGTCCAACTTCCGCACAGTTAAAACTCTTTAATTTCGCAGTTTCGCTTTTGGCATAATCGCTTCGCCTCGCATCTTGACTTGAACCTTAACCCGAGTGATTATTATTTTGTTTCGCCGCTTGATTGTAACCTTCCGTTGGATACGCACCTTGTCTTGTGTTTTGCGCGACCGCCCGATGTAACACCATGATGTCATGTAATAATTCATTTACATTTTCATGTCTGTTCGCGAACAACCCCGGTATAAATTCTTTTCTTTGCAGTCCCGCTAATATTTGTTCTTTCGCGTCACTAAAATTTAACTTCACGTCGCAACATAATTTATATTTTCGATGAAAGTATGCTTCGACGTTTTCGCGTGGATATTGTACCCTAGCCACTAACCTTTTCCACTGGTCGCCAACGCTTTCATGTAAGAAGAATGTCGCTTTGAACTGTCGTTCAAAATCTTTCCAACACCAAATTTTATCTTCCCAGGTCTTCCACCAATCTTTCGCTGGACCTGCTAAATGAATTCTGGCCGACTCCAATTTAACTTCCTCATTCCAAAAATGTAAAACGGTGCAATTGTTAAGACATTGTAGCCACCCTACTGCTGGTTCACCGGCTTGCGGCTTCACCAAAAAAATCTTGAATTGTCTTACTTAAATCTGGCATAACGCTATATACCCTTGGACTCGCGTCTACTCTTGGATTTGTTGATTCATTTATTTTTGCCGTCAAGAATTGTCGCAACATGGCTTTCAGTTTCGCAGCGCCCCTTCTCGGATCGCTCCAACAACTCCAATAGTTTGTCTTCCCGATTCTGCGCGCGCACGACCTCATCCGCCATTTTTGCACTTTCGCCCAGGTACATTATCACACTTCGCGCATGTGTTACTAATTGTTCAAAATCTTGTAATCCTCGAAATTTTGCAAATCTTACGCTCGTTTTGCTTCAAATCTTCGAATAATTACAATTTTCACAATAATCCCACTTCTGATTGTTAAAATAAGAGACTTCTTTAGCTTTTAAACTTTATTTTAATATCGCTTTGTTCAGCGCTTCGAGTCCACGCTTGTACTACTGTATATTAATACATGCGCGCTGATCGAATACCATACACAATTACAGAAATCTGTAATGATTTACAGTTTTCTTAACAGTTTATTAATTGTTCAATTTCATTGTTTTGATTTATTTGGTTAAATTGTTCAATTTCATCGTTTTGATTTATTTGGTTAACCCGCTTATAATTTTTGTTACTTATTTTACAAACATTGGCAAAATGATTAATTTTATTACATTTTGTACACTTCTTACCATAAGCTGGACATTGGTTGATGAAGTGATTGCGTCCACATCTTCTACAATTGTTGATTTCTTTTGCCCGCTTCTGGTCTGCGTTTGTTGAATTTGAGCCTTTTTGATTTATTTTTGAATGGTTCGTAGCTGCTTGCGTACCTGAATAATTTGCTTGGTAGCTTCTACGAATTGCGTCTACTTCTGGATTTGATGAACTCATTGAACCCTTATTTATCTAGCTTTGTGTACCATTCGAAATTTCTTGGAGTTGTTTTCTCGAGGCTTCAGTGTTAATACAACATTGTATTGCATTTTCGAGTGTAAGGTCTTCTCGCTGTAACAATTTTTCCCTTGTCGGATCATCTTTGATTCCAATTATTAACATCGTTTTAATTAAATCTTCTTTTAATTTTTTATCTGTTATTTCGCATTGATGCGCTTGATTTTTTAAATTTGTAGCAAATTTTTCTATCGATTCCTGCCCTTGTCGAGCCATGAAAAATTTATATCGTTCATACGTTAAGTTCTTTTTAGGTATAAAGTGACTATTGAATTTGTTTTTTAATACCTGTATTTTGTCTTTTTCATCTTCATTTATTGTGAAGGAGTTATAAATTTGAATTGCTTCTTCTCCCATTTGATAAATCATTTGTGCACATTGAATTTTTTCTGATCTTTCATTTAATTGTGTTGCTATGCTGTATATTTCGAACCTTTGTAGTAATTTTTTCCAATTTGCGGCTTGGTTTCCAGTGAAGGTCATATTTTGCATCATTTTGGCTTCCATCTTTAATTTTTTGTTTTTAGCGTCGGTTTTATAATTTAATTGTTTTACACAACACTTAATTGTTTCACACTACACTTAATTGTTCGTTAATTTATCACTTGATTGTTTATTTCGCTTATTTATTTGTAGCGTAAATTTTTAATTCATTTATTTATTTACCATCTACAGTTTTTTACTATGCGACTGCGCCATGTTATATCTGTTGATAGCTAGAGAGTTCTCTATGAACTGGTTTATTATAGAAATACATTATGATACATTTATAATACATTGATTGCGTAGGCAACACTAAATACATGGATGTATCTTACACTTATGAAGAACAAAATTTTCCACAACTTTTATCTAAGGTATTTTTCTCCAAGTCTAATAGTTGCTGAGCGCCAGCGCTGTTAAATAGAGCACATTTTTGAAAATTTCAAAAACGCTGGATTTTGCTCCGATTTTTTTTCAGTGTTTTTGGTATTTCACAAAATACCTTAAAACTGTTACAATAGCAATGTTTGTTTATTTATCTAGGACACTACGTAATTGAGAGAAGGCGAATCCAAAACTATAGAGCACCAATTTGTGCAAATTTGTCATCTACTGTAATTCCAAACTCGCGTATGCAGGACATTTGGTTGAAGTTCGCTGTGTTCATAGAATCAATTATTTTATCCTTTTTCACTTTCGTCGACGAATCAGTTTCCCCATCTGATTCAAACGTAAGTTCATCTGCTGACTTTCAATCCATTTATTCGATATTTTCTTTTTGATGATGGGTTATTGGGAATTTTGTATTTTTTGGATATTTAGCAGTTTTGCATATTTAAGGTAACACGTTTTACCTTACAAAAATTATTATCAGCTGTTATTTTTCCCAATCTGAGTTTTAATCATTAATTAATTGATCTTTGTACGCCGTTTTTAATGTTTTATCAACTAATAATACTCCAGTTGTGAATTCGAAGTTGCTAAGTCTTACTATATTTGATTGGAAGGACAATTGATCATAGTGAAATG
Organism: Podabrus alpinus; assembly: GCA_932274525.1. NCBI lineage: Eukaryota > Metazoa > Arthropoda > Insecta > Coleoptera > Cantharidae > Podabrus > Podabrus alpinus. The sequence continues at coordinate 116,861,525 of OW026451.1, forward strand.
GATCAGTTTTTAAAAATAATTTGTGAAATAGTATCGCTTCTATAATATTGATCAATCTTATACCGAGCTGGGTAGGTCCGACGTGGGCTACTTTCAAGCAATTGCTAGGTAGGTCCATATATGAGCTACTTTCGAGCTATTAATACTGGTGGGTTCCAGTACAAGTCGTTGTAACGGTCCAATCTTCATTTCATCTAGCTTAAATATTGGCAACTTGTAACTAAGTAAGAAACTGGTTTAATTTATTATAAAAAAACTTATGTTTTGCTAAATGACAATAATACTTAATTTTGGTTGCAATTGGTCTAAATATGTTTAGAATTTTCAACTTTATATTTATGGATAATAATTAATATTTTTTAATAAACATTTTTACATTTTATTTCACCACTTGTGCGCAAATACTATTTTTATATTCAAAACTTAATAACAAGAATTAGATTATGTAAATTTATTTTGTAAAACTTGTAAGTATAAGTTAATTTTTTATATTATTTTTTAGAATGTAAGAATTTATTTAGTTAATTGTAGTTTTCGTAATTATTATCTTTATTTTTGTAAATATATGTTATTTTTGATTGTATATTTGTATTTTTTATTGAAGCCTAATTTCCTATCAACAGGTATATCAAAATAATTAGGGTACAGGTCCCTGGATTCATGCTCTCCAGTGATTAGTCCTGGCTCACGCCCTTTCGCATTTTTTATCATAATTTCCGTTAATGCTTATTTTTTATTTCTAAAATTAATTTTCTAATAAAATTAACGAAAAGGGACCTTACAACTTCACCCAGAGTTTGTTTATCAAATGGTAAATCAGTCGAACTGTAAAAATTTATATACCATCAAATTGGGATTATTGTAATATTGCCGACGAAATTTTTTCCATTATCTAAAAAGAGTTCTCGTTATAGCCTTCTCTAGAACATTAATCAACCCTAAACAGTAGGTCCCCCATAATCAACTATACCATTAAGTAAAAGTATGTTGCAGCGTTGCAGGTAGGAAAAGCTAAATATCACCATTGTTTTAAAAAGTAGCTTGTAATTTTGCAACCAAGTATTTGAATTTTCCACTACCATCTTCATAAGCGAACTTCACGCCTAATCGAGCGCACCTAACCTCTAACGCGACCGCCGGGGCCCCCCATCCGTAAGCTCGTAATCTAGCGAAGACACCCTACGTTGTGTAAATAACCTAACACCCGCTTGATTACAAAAATTACCCCAAGTTCGTTGGAAGTTCCTCATGTAGTTAAACGAACACAAAGAGGTTGACTGCAATTTTTTGGTCATCAGTATCCCATTAGATTTAATCTTAAAACTTTTTTTTTCTAAAAAAAAACGAGTATTGGCGGTATAACCATAACAACTTATCTACAAGAAATGGTAAATAGAACAATACTCCTACCAGCAAAGGAGAAGAATAGCTGGGAGCTGGGCCAGAAGCTCTGAACGGGCAACCCCCGTACTGGCCTCACCTGCTATAGGATAGTCTCCTATTCAGGGACATATATACGACTTTCAATCACTCTATTATAGCCTCGGATATGGATCAGGATTTATTGATGACAAAACGCAAACGAATAAGGAATAAGAGACTTGGAATAAAAGACTACATAAATGTTGGATGCTGGAATGAGCGTGGTATAGCCAACAAGATGGATAAACTGTGTAAAACGTGAGAAAAATAGATATTGCACTAATAAGTGAAACCAAGAAAAATCTGCAGGGCACTTGCGGCTTGGAAGGATATAGGTACAATGATTTATAGTGGAATCTTACAAGAAAGAAGAGCAGCTGCGGGGGTGGCATCTTAGTAAACAACAAATGGAAGAATCGAATAAACTGCTATAGCTGGATAAACGAACGAATTACCACACTAAGATGTAAAATTGACCGAGGAAACATAACTTTTGTTTCAGTATATACACCGGAAGAAGGTAAAAAAGAAAAAACTAAAGCATTTTATGAACAACTTCAAACAGTGTTAAGGCTGCCTACAGACTGATCAAGCAAAAACGTTGTGCGACAAAACGTTTTTGTTTGATTGTGTTGAAACTTGTTTTTTTTACATGTATTAGATATATGATCCAACACACACTGATCAAACACGAAACGTGAAACGAAAACAAGTTTCAACACAATCAAACAAAAACGTTTTGTCGCACAACGTTTTTGCTTGATCAGTCTGTAGGCAGCCTTAGACGACATTGGAAATAACGATTACCTTATAGTAGGGGGAGATTTTAATGCCCAAATCGGTAGAACACCTATGACAAAAGTTATTGGAAAGACATATTAAATGAAAATGGGAAGAAACTACGAGATTTCGCGTGCTATAACAATACAAAAATAATGAACACATTCTTCAAACACAAAAGAATACATAAATATACATGGCCTGCGAGAGGACAGGTCTCCACAATTGATTACATCTTAGCTAATGACAAAACCTGTGAAACGATCAGGTATGCTCGAGTCTACAGGAGTGCTGACATAGGGACTGACTATTTTTTACTATGTGCAACCATGAAAGTAGAAGCAAAATGGCTAAAGAGAAAATACAATATCGACAATAAAGAGCTATTTAAAGTTTACTTACTGCAAGAAGACTCGATAAAAGAATTATATCAAAGAAGATTAGATGAACAAAATAAACATACACAGCCAAGTGAGGACATCGAACGGGAATGGACAAACCTCAAAAATATATTAAAAAAGCTGCTTTTGAAGCCCCCGGACGTCAGAAAAAATCTAAAAGGACAGGACTGAATATTATTTGGAATGACGAACTTGAACAAGTCGTCAAACACAAAAAGAAAGCCTACCTTAGATTACTATCAAATTACACAGAAACAAACAAAGAAGATTATAAAAGAAAGAACAAAGAAGTCAAACGGATATACAAAGAATTAAGACAAGAGAAATGGGATAATTTTATTAGTAAAATTGAGAATGACGTGCACGGACGACAAAATATAGCTTACAAGATAATGAAACACTTAAACAAAAAAGAGAAAGATACCGCCTCAATCACAATAAATTATAGGAAACGAGGAATGGCTGAACTATTATGAAACATTATGGAGAATTGAAAACGAAGTAATAGAAACAGTAGAAGACGAGATTGCAAAGGTAGACAGAATAGATCTGGAAGAATTGAATAGAGCACTTAAAGATATCAAAAACCTTAAAGCAACGGGAAATGATGGAATAAATGCCGAATTGCTTAAATACTGCTCCGAAGCAGTAAAACTGAGACTCCTGAGATTCATGAACAATTGCTGGATACAACTAAAAACACCGCAAGAATGGAAGATCGCAAAGATAACCCCAATATTCAAGAAGGGGAACAGAGCATTATGCGAGAACTATAGAGGAATCAGCTTGCTGAACATCGCCTACAAAACCTACTCAAAAATAATCAATAACAGACTAAAACGCCTCACGGAAGAAACGATAATGGAAGAACAGACAGGATTTAGAAGAGGCAGATCATACATGGATAATGTATTCAGCTTAAAACAAATTATCGAGAAACACCGAGAATTTAATCGCGAAACCCATATTGTATACATATTAGACCTCATCAAAGCATTTGATAAAGTAATTCGAAGTAAGATGTGGGACATACTAGAAAAAAGAGGAATACCACATCATTTAACAAACGTAATAAAAGAAATGTATAGGAAGACGCAGATATGCATGGCAGGAAATGAAGGAAAAACGAAAATTATAAATACGGGTGTCAGACAGGGCTGCAGTATGTCGCCGACATTATTTAATATACAGGGTGTCCCCGTGACCGTGGAGAACCTTTGAGGTGGTGATAAAGGACACTTTTCTAAGATAAAAGTTTCAAATAAAATTTTTGCCCAAGTCCAAACCCTTGGGGGGTACCTCCCTTTAAAGCAATTTTTTGAATTTCTGATTTCAAACGGCCATAGCTCCGATATTATTGATTTTTTAAGGTTAATGGATTAGAACTTTTTTAAAGATCATTCGCTTGTCTACAAATTAGGTTATAACCCCTTATCGTCTAGAATCAACGGATTTCGAGTTATAAATTAAATTAAGGGAAAAAATGTTTAAAAATTCAGGTTTTTTTTAAATTTTCTTGCGAACCCCGTATCTCTTAAACAAAACGTCTAAGAGAAAAACTAACGGCCTAAACCGGATAGGGAATTTAACGGGCTACAACTTTCGTCAAATTAATTTTTTTGGGCAACCAACCGTTTTCACAGAAACTCTGAAAATAATGAACAAGGTGTAGGTAAATAATAAATAAACAATATAAATTAACAAAGTAATTGCCGATAAACTAATGCGTTTTATAACAATGTCGCTCAAACTTCAAACGCTACAATACGTTTTAACAATGTTTTAACATTAAAACAAATGCTATAAATCAAATTGAGATTTTTAGTAATTATGTGAATTTATATTTTTTACCTACACCTTGTTCATTATATTCAGAGTTTCTGTGAAAACGGTTGGTTGCCCAAAAAAATTTATTTGACGAAAGTTGTAGCCCGTTAAATTCCCTATAGTAGGGGGGCATGTGTCATTTCCGCTAGCAAATTGTGCGGGAAATGTCTAACCACGATATTTGGCTTTCTCATGTCTTCCTTGGTAAGGATTGCCCGGTTAGCCATTCGAAAATCGGTGCAAACTACCCTTAATTTACCCCTGAAGGGTGAAAATTTCAGTTCCCAATAACTCCCTTATTTATTAAGCTAGCGAATCAAACTTTTTTTTGTTGGAAAGATAAAATAATTACCTTTTATTTGGTGTATGATAATATACACTTTAGATAATTGTTTATAGACATAAATTAATAAATAACAATTTTTTTGTTTTTTTTTCTACGTACAAGTTCATAACTTTGTTATTCACGCTATGGATTTCAAAATTACCCAAATAAAAACGATGCACAATTTCATTACGAAGCTTTAGTGGTGTATAACATATAGTGGTGTTTCAAAAATAAAACCAGGAGAGCAGAAAGATCGGCGCGCGGACAGCTGGTCGTAGAGTAGAATAGCTATAATAGCTGAAAAATCACCGCACGTGCTGTGGGTATAGACTATAGAGTCGCTGTACCAAGTCAAACGCAGTGATTTTTAGTGTAAGTGATAATGGAAAATAAAACAGCAATACTCAGTAACAAGTTGTGCATTTTATGCGGTGTTAAAAATAAAGAAAAACTTGTTCACACCAATAATTTTACCAAAACTTTAGAGTGCATTAGGAATAGGCACAAATTAGAATTTTCCAATATAATAAAGGACTGCGATAGAAATTTGTCATCAAATCGTCCTACATTTCAGTTTGTTAGACAATACATGAGTATGACTGAATCGATGCTGCAATTTTTGCGTGCAGTACGTTCTTCCAATTGGGATCTGCATCTAGCTGCACTAGATGACTTTAAAGGATATTTCTTTTCGCTCGATCAATTAAATTATGCACGCATGATACCATGGTATATTCACGAAATGTCTAGAATAAAAGAAACACATCCAACGTTATGGAACGATTTTCAGCACGGAAATTGGGTGGTAAATAAATCCAACAAGTCTTTTTGTGCTCTTGGATCGGATGAAGCATTAGAGCATGAAAACAGAAGACTAAAAGTTACAGGGGGAATCACTGGGATAACACAAAACGAACGGACACTAGCACGATTTTTCTTAGCTGAACCAGAGCTATCAAGATTGTGCAAAGAATCTAGCGAATTTCTTGGGATAAGGACATACGAGAGTGAATTGCACCACGCTATGAAAGAATCTATCTCAATCAGACATCAGACTAATGTCAATAAATTGAAAACTTTTTATAATAATAATTGCAATCCATTTGAATATGAAGGAAATGAATTGATTAATTTAGTTACAAGTGTAATCTTTCCCGCTAAGATCAAAACTGATGTTTGTAATATGACAGATATAGGACGAAAAGCATGTGCATTATTTGAAAACGACAGAATCTCGGAAGTAACTACTAGTATATGGTCGCCAATGAAGAAAGTTAAGTTAAATTTATGTAGATCTGCAGCAAAGAATATTCAAGTTAAAACAAAAAATCTGATGTGGCCATCGCATAACTTTCCGAACAGACGCAAATTTTTATATTATATTTTTAAATAAAATGGTTACATAATTTCAACAGTAAATCGATGAAAAATTTCATATTTTGCCAAAATAGGAAGAAAAAAACTTTTGAATGCCTATATTATCTTGCAAACGAAGCATTTTTGGACCCATGTTATTAGAAACTTTTCATCTTATTTTCGTTAGTAGAATGCGGTTTACTATTTTATTTACAAATACAAAAAATTTTTACAAATACAAAATTTTTTGAAACGCCCTGTATATTTTAGAGAAAAACTTGTAGGACAAAAAATGTAGGAAATTCCATAGCGCTAATTTTTTGTTATTAATATTTTTACATATTTAATTTCGTTTCGAAGTTATGACGCATAATGTCATAATAGCTCCAGGTAAACCCCCCTTTCCCGTTACACGATTTAAATTATTTTCATCTGACTTCGTCCTACGACAGGAAAAAGCTTATATGCAAAATTTGGAATGATTTGCTTGCTTCGTTTAGACGCTATCGTGTTCACAGACGTACATACACACACACACACACATACACCCTCTCACACCCTCACACACATACATACAGACATCCTTCCAAAAATGATAAAAATGGATTCAGGGGACCTCAAAACGTGAACATCTGTCAAAAAATTGGGGGGTCAAATTTTGACTGATAACAATACTTTCCTTACCTAGGGGTTCGGAAAGTAAAAATGACATAATTGAACTGAAAGAGACGGGTTCCTTTTTCACTCGATTATTATTAGCATCTAGAACGGTACCAGACTTTGATCTGAAAGAAATTATTTCTAAATATGAATTAGCAGCAGTGCCGAGGTCGTTGTTTTCTATAGATGGTACGATGTTATTATGCTCATCTAAAAGTAAACTCATGCATTTGTTGGAAAAATATGAAAATCCCAAAATCGTATCAACACCCTCTAAGCTAAAAATCGCAATAGTTGATATTATGGCAGAAATCCAATCATTTGAAGAAACAGGAGCTATAGTTTCGTGTGCGGATTTGGGGCAGCACTTTGTTTCGAAGCTGTTAAAGAAGTTCCAAATGTATGAAGAACTGCACGTCATTTTCGACAGTTATATTGATAATTCACTAAAACTAGCAACAAGAGCGAAACGAAATGCGATAAATGCAATGCAAATAGAAATTTCTCCGCACACAAAAATCGAAAACATTTCTATGAAAAGGCTTCTATCCAATGAAAAAACGAAAGATCAGTTAACAGATTTTTTGGCCAAAATGTTTATTGATGTAGGGAAAACAAACAATGCAAATATAATAGTATCATGGAAACAAAATGCATTAGCTACAACGAATATCAATGTCGATGAATTGTGTAGTGACCAGGAGGAAGCTGATACAAAAATAATTTTACATGCATTATATGTATCTAAATATCGTGATAATGGATCTATTCATATTTTCTCTCCTGATACAGATGTTTTTATTTTGGCATTAAGCAAAAGTTCTGAACTTTTGAATACTTTTTTTCACACTAGCACTGGAACAAACAAGAGAAAAATCTGTTTACAATCAATATGTAATAATTTAAGAACGTTGAAAGTTAGTTGTCTCATTGGTTTACATAGCATTTCAGGCGCAGATGTAACTGGCTCATTTAATAAAAAAGGCAAAATTGCTTTTTGGAAAGTGTTTCTGGTGGCGGATAATATTGAACTAACGGCGTTAAGAGATTTAGGATTGTATGAAGCTCTATCCGATATAACTATTTCTGGAATTGAAAGATTTATCTGCAAAGTGTATGCCCCAAAAGCAATAATAGAAACCGTTACAGATTTACGTTGGTTTTTATTCTCTAAACGGCAATACACACAGGAGAAATTACCGCCCACAAAAGCAGCTTTAATACCCGCAATAAAAAGAGCGCAATTACAGTCGCTTATATGGAATAAGTGCAATATGCAGTTTCCAGGATTGCCATCGCCCACACTTTACGGTTGGGAAATTGTAACTGATAAATATAACCCAATTATGTCAGATGATCTGTGTATTCCGGAGAACCTGATTGGTTTCACTAGATGTCGCTGTAAAAAGAAGTGCAATGCACGTTGTAAGTGTGCATCCAAGAACATGTCTTGCTCAGAATTGTGCGAATGTGGGGGAGGAGAAAACTGTACTAATCCTGTAAATACTGTACGAGATGAATCAGATTCTGAGTAACGTTATACATTATATTTAATGAGTAAAATTTTCGAATTACAAATTTATGTGTTTAATTTAATCATGTTTATACCAATATGAAAAATGTAGCATATTAAAATGACTTATTTAAATTAATTAATCCCGATATGATATGAGTAGTATTATAATAATGCAATTCTTATATAAAAATTAACTAGATCAGTTAAATGCCCACCGTCCGCGCGCCGATCTTTCTGCTCTCCTGGTTTTATTTTTGAAACACCACTATATGTTATACACCACTAAAGCTTCGTAATGAAATTGTGCATCTTTTTTATTTGGGTAATTTTGAACTACATAGCGTGAATAACAAAGTTATGAGCTTGTACGTAGAAAAAAACAAAAAATTGTTATTTATTAATTTATGTCTATAAACAATTATCTAAAATGTATATTATCGTACACCAAATAAAAGGTAATTATTTTATCTTTCCAACAAAAAAAGTTTGATTCGCTAGCTTAATAAATAAGGGAGTTATTGGGAACTGAAATTTTCACCCTTCAGGGGTAAATTAAGGGTAGTTTGCACCGAATTTTGAATGGCTAACCGGGCAATCCTTACTAAGGAAGACATGAGAAAGCCAAATATCGTGGTTAGACATTTCCCGCACAATTTGCTAGCGGAACTGCTATTTTACTACACATGCCCCCCTACTACTATCCGGTTTGGGCCGTTAGTTTTTCTCTTAGACGTTTCGTTTAAGAGATACAGGGTTCGCAAGAAAATTTAAAAAAAACCTGAATTTTTTAAACATTTTTTCCCTTAATTTAATTTATAACTCGAAATCCGTTGATTCTAGACGATAAGGGGTTATAAGCTAATTTGTAGACAAGCGAATGATCTTTAATAAAGTTCTAATCCATTAACCTTAATTAATCAATAATATCGGAGCTATGGCCGTTTGAAATCAGAAATTCAAAAAATTGCTTTAAAGGGAGGTACCCCCAAGGGTTTGGACTTGGGCAAAAATTTTATTTGAAAATTTGTCTTAGAAAAGTGTCCTTTATCACCACCTCAAAGGTTCTCCACGGTCACGGGGACACCCTGTATATATAGAGTTATAGACGACGCCATGCGTATCTGGAAAGAAAAAATACCGTATTACACGACAAACATGTATAAACATGATTTTGCGTTTACTATAGGGGAAAAATATTAATTGTACGCACCCTGGTGGCTGTAATATCAACTAAATATTTGACGTCTTAATTAATTAAAATTATTTTAAAAATCAATTAAAATACGTTAAATGTATTATTTTTTATTAAATTATTTATTTATTACTTAGTTGTAATGTATTATTATCGTTCAAAACCAAATCAAAGTATTTCTGAGCGAGGTCAAGCGAGGTTATATCATTAGTGTGCATCAGCGTGACGTCACGTTGATGTTGCTTACAGCGCACCATCCGTTAATATTTCTCCCCTATACTTTTCGCCGATGACCAAGCTATAATAGCAAATTCCGAAGAGTCCTTACAATACGCTTTGTATAATCTGAGTCAAATTTTAGAAGAATACAACGAGACTATATCAGCAACCAAAATAAAAGTCATGGCTTTCGAAGCAGGACAGGAACAAGTGAGGTCCAAGATAGTACTCCAAGACCAAACCATAGAGCAAGTTAGAAGCTTCAATTTGATACTGAATCTTTCCTTACTGCTCTAATGAGAAGCAGTTTGGAAAAGATAAAGTCCACGCAGAAGGATAATCCATCTACTTTAAATTTGCGTGGGGCCCTGGTGGTCGATTTAAAACTAGCTCGTTTATTGCGGAAGCGAGAGTCGTGGATCGTGTGAAAGAAACACCCCGGAGAGATCAAGGAAACAGCTTTGCTAACACAACACAATTAAAATTAACAATAAGAAGTTCATTGTCAGAAGGCAAAGATATAAGCGATGTCGGATGTAAAAGGTGTTAGCCGACCAAAACAGGCACAGTAGCAACGACATTGCCACCGAAAATCACTCCCAAACATAAACCAAGGGCACGTTCGAATGGTTAAATAAAAATCCCACGATAAAGTGGAACCATATCGAATTCCCAATGATAAAACAAACGACAGCAATCTCGATGAAATGCCGCACCCTGTATATGGGTCGAACATCGCAGCCTTTCATAAAAAAATAAACATAAAGCAAAATAAACACAAAAAAAAATGTTTAACATAGAATTTCAAATATGAAATTCGAACCCATGTCAAACGCTTAGGAATTTCAAAGTCATTGCAGTTGACCAACGCCGGTTGATGTTACCTAGTAAAGTTTAAATGCACAAATAAGACTCAATTAATAATACATAATTAATTATTACTGTTAATTAAAATAATTATCAAAAAGTAAAGTTTAGTATTGGCATTAAAATTCACGTATTCGAACGTGTGATAAGATATAATATCTCATCGAGCAGAAATGCTAAACCTGCGGCGTATCATTTATCTCGGTCAAACATTCAAATACAAATGCAAGACAATGAAAACCTATAGAATAAAATATCACATAAAAAAATATAAAAACAGCCAAGGGTTAATTAAAACGTAATCGGACACCAGATGTACGGCGGAAAATTGGCCAAGTCGTGTAATGCATTTCTCTGTGAAGCAATCAGTTCAAATTAAATAACTTACCGAACTGAGTAAAAAAATATCCTTCCAGAAAATATGGACAAGGTGGTCCGACAAAAAGATAACGACCTGGAATACATCCACAATTCCGCAAACATCAATGTGAAAAATCCCCATAGTACTGGGTTGGAGCGCAAACCATCCAAAAACAATTCATGATGCGGAAAGGGACCCCTCACAAAATCGCCACCAATATTTTATCAAAATTGGAACCAAAATTATATTCACTTCACAGTAAAACACAAAACCGACCGCTCGCTTCGAAAGCTAACCCAAGAAGTCCTTATCATAGCATGCGCGAGTTTAATCTCCGTCAAATTCGTTCCATATACCGGGCGCTACGAAATTAGTCGCTAAATGAAATTAGTTGAATTAAATAAATTCAACGTTGTTGCGAAAAAGAGAAAATTTTTCGTAACAAATTACCTTGGCAGCACAATTTTTCTATACAATGAAAAAGATGTAGAAAAGAAGATTGAAAGATTCAATTATATCAATGGAACCATCAAGAGAACCTTTAAGAGCAAATACAGCCAGAATATGGCATTGAAGTTTTATAAAACAATTTCAGACCAACGGTGACCTATGGAAGCGAAACGTGGACTCTTACAAAAGCAGACGAAAGACGCTTACAAAGTGCGGAAATGTGGTTCCTAAGAAGTATAGCGGGATACAAAAGAATTGACCGGAAACGTAACACCGATATTCGGAACGAACTAAACATCTTTAACCTAAATGACCGCATCAACGACTATAGAAATTGCTGGAAGCAACATCTTGAGAGAATGGCAAACCATCGCATACCAAAGCAGATTTATAAGTATAAACCCCGAGGCAGGAGAAGTATTGGTCGCCCTAAGAAGAGATGGAGAGACCAATGAAAGAGTGACGTAACGGACAACAAGTCTAACACGTGAAGATGATGATGAACTTTTCGCAAACACCTTGTGTTTGGTACAAAAAAGTTGCATAAATTCTACTCGTCATTTGTTGTAACATCTTGTGGCGTTAACAAGCGACGAACGCCAGAAGCAAGTATAATGAGTCCATAATAGGACTTATCATACTTGTTTCTAGTGGATACTTGTTTGGAGTGGACGAGAGAAAACCGAAGCAGATTCTTAAGTCATGAATTTTGTCAGATTTTTAATTTTATGTTTAGGCTGTTTCCATCAATCTTAAGTAAAATTGACGTGTTAGCGAAAATCACGACTTAATCTCAAAGTTCTTTGAAAGACTCTCACGCTTAAACTACTTATCTCAGATATGTACCTACTCTTGGGACTTTTCTTTACTTTATTTTATGCTCTACCAAAAATTCCTTGTGAATTTTTCTCTATCTCGTTTAGATTTTGCACCGTAAGTTATAGTAGATAAATATGTAGGTACCACTTTTTCATCAAATTTTTCAACAAATCTGTCGGGTTTTTGGAAACACAGAAAATTTGATTTCTACTTCTGTAGAATATTTCACAATTAACTATCGAATTCGATCTATTACCACCCAGACGCACTGGCCCACTATGATTATAAACCCAGCCTTAGTAATCATAGTTCCGCTTTTCAACGTTGGAACGTCACCAAACGTCACTATATTTATCCTTTTTCAGTTTCGCGTTTCCCCACGCAAATAGCTTTCATTCTTTAATTTAAAAGTTTGAAATTTTCAATGTTGTTTTAGTTACGCTTCCGCGCTGTAATGTGTTTAATGTGGTGTGATGTGGTTATAAAAGTAAAACAGTAAATGAATAAAATAATTATTATAATTTTGGACTAACCATACCGTATACATAATGTAAAGAATAACAGATATTCATTGATACACACATCATAGTTAATTGATAATGATATCGATTTACAGTTAAATTTTAATATTTAAACCGCCAACATTGGGCGCCGCGCGTCTTCGGTGCCACTGGTGTCGCTCATCAGTTTCCAGCTGATATCCGTCAACGAAATGTCAAAAATGTAAATCTTGCTTAAAAAAGTGTGTATTAATTCAATAACAATTATAGCGATATAATTTCGTATAAATGTTATTAATATAATTGACGTGCAACAAAACCTTGAAATTGTCCCGCAGGTAAGAATGAGGCAACAAGTTACATAATAATATTTGTGTTTCTGTCTATTGATTTCAATTATTCAATATTTGTTTTTAATTATTAATGCTTTTATTCAGTTTAAAATCTGTAGTTTCAACTCAATGTTTCAGGATGTCGGCTAATCAGACAACACCTACTGGTAAACCGATGAAAGGTAAAAGAAGTTCTATGACCCGGCCCCAAAGTGCTATCGATGAAGTCTATTCAAGTTTGCGTAACGACTTTGATAACGATTCCTTAACACCTGCTTACAGAATTAGGTTACACAATTTGTTTAGACAAATTGAGAAGGAATTCGAATTGCTGTATCAAGAAAATCAGAACTGTAAGTTTAAAACTTGTTGTTTCGTTAAATTATTTTTTAATTTTAGTGAATGAGAAGGTGGAAATTTTAAATGAAAAAATTGAAAGGGATGCATACGATAAACAAAATTATGATTGCGTTGATTTTGATAACAACATTTCGAAGGTTTTAAGTAAAAAATGTGAGTGCGTGCACTTGTTTGACTTATTTCTGTTTTTATTTTATATATTTTTTTAAGTGAGTATGACTTCTACTCAAAAGCTAAAGACTGCTCATAAATTAAAAGCTCAGACTAGCAAAATTGTGTCGAGCTTCAAAGGGCCTCATTTAAATTGTACAATGATGAAGGAATATTGTGGTCATAAGGATGGTGTTTGGGAAGTTTCTGTTGCCAAATCTAATCAACCAATTATTGGAACTGCTTCTGCAGGTAAGAAAATCTATTTACCTATTTTTACTTGTTTATTTGAATTAAAATAATATTCTTGCATGCTCATGCTGCAATCATTCATTAGATAATTTATTGTTGAGTTTATTAAACTATTCAAGTGATTACATAGCGGTCATAAGTAAATGGACAAATAGTTTATTGCAATAATTCTTTCAAATTTCAACATTTCTGTTTTATATTTTCTACATTTATTCTTTAAATACTCTGGAATTAAACCCATGACTAATACTTTTTATATAATTGTGTACATAATAATAATATGTAACAATTAAAATTTAAAAACAAAATAAACACGATATAATATTTCCTTATAACAAGTTATCATAGAAAGTACTTAAAACAAAAAATATAAATCTTGATTGGAAAAATTAAGACTAAATACATTCAGTACTTCCAGAGCCGTAGCAAGGGTGAGGCCACTGAGGTGCCTCAGGCGCCATCTGCCTCAGGCGCCATCGCAATGGGGGCGCTAAACCTTGACAAAATCCAATGAATAATAGTTTAAAATTTTCAAAAAGATAAGAATCTTTCGGGGGGGGGGGGGGCATATATTCAAATTTAACTGAATTCGAAAATTTGATCACGATTTTATTTGCAACATCGCCTAAAATTCCCTGTTAGCCTTTTTCCCTAAGTGGGGATTTTAATCCTCTACAGTAGTTCACCGTCTATAACTCGCTTACTTTCATTTTTAGTGAAAATTATCGTATGTTACAGCACAAGGGTTCGGAAAATACTCAAAGATTCAGCGAATACAGGTTTTAGCAAGGAGATTGCACGAGCGTAGCGCAGCGGAGCGAGTGTCAATCTCCTTGCTAAAACCTGTATTCGCTGAATCTTTGAGTATTTTCCGAACCCGCGTTGTTGTTGTGATGATAATTCCGTGAAGAAACGCTACAACTTAAAAGCACAACATCACATACGAAAATCGACATTTAAAACGCCATTTTTAATGTCGATTTTAATGACGGCGATTTTACGCAACATTTACTGAGGATTAATTACAAAAATATTGAACATGTGGAGCAAACAATCCCACAGAAATTACACCAAAATATTTAAATAGCAATAAGAACATCAAAATCAATATGCCAACAAACAAAAATAAGTGTGAACAGGTAACAGTGACAAATCAAACAAAAAATAGCGAGGTATACAAATAAAACAGGTCCTCTTTTAACAAGCAAAAGTAAAATTAAGCCGTTTTTAAAAAAAGTAAAATTTATGCTGGGGCAGCCTTTCAAATTACGCAAATGGATACTAAAAGAATGGCAAGTTAGAAAAAACATAAAAAGAACCACTTCACTTACCGGAACAAAAATACGTCGTCGCAGGATACCCATTTTCGTTCCAAGCTTTTGCTGAATAATAAAGAATAATAAAGAACAATAAAGTTGTAACACAATTTTCGTTACACATTTTTATTAAATTTTTAAACACGTTACCGATTTTATAGACGTATTCACGTCAAAACAACGCCAACGAGCACAAAGAAACTTACTTTCGTACAATACACACTGCACACAAAAATTGAACGAGGAAAATAATTTAATAGACGTTTAATTCAAACTAAAAAACAAAAGCCCAAATTTAAATCACAGAATCATATTAATACTCTTTATTTTCAAAACAATTTAAAATATTCAAAATATTCAAATTGACCTAGGGTTATTTGAATATTTTCGTAGAATTTCAAAATAACTGGATATATTACCTAGGGCTCACAGTATTTGTGGGTATTATTCGACGGTGCACGAATTGTATCCGTATAAGTACAATGTAAAATAACGCACGCTGATTGGTCGAAACGCCAAAATTTGACCCTGAATGCAATTATCATCAAATCAAAATTGAAGAGTACAAAATTCTCTGTAAAACAGATTAACAAAATTTCCCTACATAAGTATTTATGAAATAAAAAGAAAATCCAGAGAAAACAATTGAAAAAAGTTTTGAATAATTCTTATTCTAAATAAAAATTTCGTACATTTAAACTTCACCATCACTGATGAACAAAGCAAAACAAGGTTTCTTGTAGGGAATTTTCTCCTGTTCAATTTTGGTCCAATGCCAAAATTTGACCCTGAATGCAATTATCGCACGATACAGCACAAGGATCAGCGCAGCGAGTGTCAATCTCCGCAGCTGAAACCTGTACGAGATGAATCTTTGAGTATTGTCCGAATCCGCGTTGCTGTTGCGGTGATAATTCCGTGAAGAAACGCCACGACTTAAAAGCACATCACATACGAAAATCGACATTTCAAACGCCATTTTTAATGTCGAAAATTGTGAAACAAATTGACCATATCGCATCACAATCATTGCAAAAAAAAAATCAAACAGAAAATTTCGTAAGTACCGAAAAAAATGGAAGCATATATGTAATTGCACTAAACGTTGTAATATAAAATTCGTTACTATAACATTTGTTACAAGTACATTGCTTTAAGTGAACTCGGGTTGACAGTTATTAGGGTTGACTAATGCGTTGGACCGGTACCTGCATCGCATCTGTTAAGTCATCACGTCATCACACTCATAAATTATATTCGAATATTTTTTATTACGTATGAATTATTACTACTAATATTCGATATTCACAATATTCAAATTTTTCAATTTTACTTAGGGTTATTTGAATATTGTCGTAGTGCACGAATTGTATCTGTATAAATATCATGTAAAATAAACGCACGCTGATTGGTCGAAACGCCAAAATTTGACCCTGAGTGGAATTATCATCAAATCAAAATTGAAGAGTACAAAATTCTCTGTAAAACAGATTAACAAAATTTCCCTACATCATACTAAGTATTTATGAAATAAAAAGAAAATCCAGAGAAAACAATTGAAAAAATTTTTGAATAATTCTTATTCTAAATAAAAATTTCGTACATTTAAACTTCACCATCAATGATGAACAAAGCAAAACAAGGTTTCTTGTAGGGAATTTTCTCCTGTTCAATTTTGGTCCAATGACTAGGGAAAGAGGGGATTTTAGGAAAGTTGATTCCAACCCCCGCGTTCTTCTTCATTTCCCTTTAATTGACTGGGTAACCGGTAAAAATATCACGTTATCATCGTGACAATTATTCAAATATATTTAAATTGAAGAGAAAAAAATTCCTACGGATAAAAATAATCTTCATGTTCGGGGAGGGGGGTATTTTTTGGATTTCGGTGGAGGGGCAAGTATTCACTTGCACGCACTTAGGCCACTATACCGGGCCCATTGTACTGCCTCCACTTTGTTGCTCACCCCCAGCCTGACCCACAATGTCGACACTGCCAAGTATAACCGCAGCCGTTAGGCGGTCTCTCGGCCTCACCACCGACCAGAACTCCCCAACAATGGCCGGCACTACGAACCAGGGACGTCCGCTCGATGACCGAGCTCTGAGAAGTCCCGCGATTCGCACCCCACCAATGCTAGGTGCAGTCGATGGGTGGCCCCTGGACCAGGCCACCCAGCCCGAAGCCTCAACAAAGTCAATCATTGCGTAGTCGATGGGGAGTAGGGGTGATTTTTATTACCCTGTTTGACATATTAGATCAGGTCAAATCAGGGGGACCGCCGGCTTAACGTGCCCTCCGAAGCACGGAGACGGTCATTGAAGGAAAGCAAGTCCGAAAGAAAATTGACTCCTACTGGACTCGAACCAATGCCTTTAGCATCAGTAGTCGATTGCTCTAACTACTCGGCCAATGACCGTCTCTGAGGGGGGTATTGCGTTACGTTACCATGGAAACGGCGATTCTGACATACTACGCGTATTTTATCGATTTTAAAAATCGATATTATATGACCGGGGGGTATGGAATACCCCCGGGTACACTTGCCATTATTCAGAACCATCAAAATTTAATATTTTTCATTGTATCTTTTGCAATTTTCGTTTGTAATCTGAGAGGGGGGGGCGCAACAGGTGATATTTTTCATAACTATCCAGTACCGTTCTTCTTAATAGCGAGGGACGTAAAAGTGAAAGTTTTTCTTTTGCAATAAATTAAGTGTACCCCTGGGGTCCCCTTTATGACCCCCCGGTCCTAAATGAGTTCCTGATAAGCATCCAGGGTCCGGCACGAAGTTTCCAACCGAAAATCGAAAATTCCCTATTGAAATGGCTTGATATTTAGGTCAAAAAAGGCATTAACTTTAACTTAACCAAGGATCATTAGGTTACATTTGAAAAAACGACCATAATTTAATTAATCCGTTGTGCCTCCGTGTGATAGGCTGGCGGCCTCAATTTTGCGTGGTTTTGAGAACTACGGACACGCCCCTAACATGAAATTTAGCAAAATTTGGGGTAATTATCGGTCTTTTTGGGTATGTTTCGGTCCGAATGTGTCACTTGTGCCGTCGCCGACGTGAACATAAAAAAAATCCGAAAAAAGTGCGAAAATCGGAAACTTTCATATCAGGGGCCACAAGTCGCGTAGCGTCAAGCTCGCCTGCTGGCATCGAGGTCCCCTGTCGGAACGAGTGAAATTTTTTCGCTCGGATTTGATTTTTTCTTTGAAATTCGGATAGGTGTGGGTGTGATTAGTAGATATTAGTAATAAATATTAGCAAAAAAAATCGTAAATTATCCGTGTATTGACAAAAAAGTGAAAAAATTACATTTTTTTTAAATTTCGATTTTTGAGGTGTGCATTCGATTTGTAGGTTTATCCATCGTCAAAACCTACCTCTCCAGGGCGGTTTTGACTCTGGTTTACTGGGCTAAACATACGAGAAGCGCCTTCCATCAAGAAAACCGGGAGCTTAGGGACCCTTGAAATAGCATTAAAAAGTATATAGTCGCGGTATGCGGCAGTTCCCTATTACGTTTAACCCCCAAAAAATCGCGTGAAACAAAAAATAATGATAAAATAGTAAAATTTCATCGAAATTACTCGTAAGGGAGACGTGTTGCATGTGGCCGGTGTGCACACCGCTTCGTATAAGACCATATCGATCTGCACGTACCGTCAACAAAATGGGTGAGATTCCGCTTCTGCGCGTCACTGAATCGTGATTTTTTGCGAACTTCAAAGTCGATTTACTCTATTAGTTTCTGGTTTATCCACCACTCTGGGTATTTTCATTGACTTTTAAAAACATTAAATTATCGGAAAACCGATAGCTAAAATTGCAATTCGAGGTTGGATAAATGTTGCTCTTCCCTAAATAATAGTTTAAAATTTTCAAAATGATAAAAATCTTTTGGGAGGGAGGGGCGCATATATTCAAATTTGCCTCAGGCGCCAGAAGAGCTTGCTACGGCGCTGAGTACTTCGTTGCAAACCCTTTTGTAGCTATAACTGCTCTGTATCGTGATGGCATAGAGTCAACCAGCTTCACTAAATGCTGCAATGGTATTTTTAGCCATTTTTGCTGTTAAGCTTCCCACAACTGAATCCTATTTCGGCATGTACCACTTCTTATTCGTAGCTCAAGCTCTTCCCAGAAATGCTCTATACGATTTAGATCAGGAGACTGACTAGGCCACTCATGTAGGTGAATTTTGGCTTTGTCCATGTAGCCTTTGAGGTGCTTTGAAGCATGTTTTGGGTCATTATCTTGCTGAAATATCCAACCGTGTGGCATTTTACTCTCACCATGTGGTAGCATAATATGATCCTTTAAATTGTCGGTGTACATATACCGATTCATAACACCTTCGATTATGTGTGGGGACCAACACCATCTCGGGAAAAGCAGCTCCCGCACCATAACTTTTCTACCACCGTGCTTTACAGTGGGAATTTGATATTTAATATCATGTTTCTTGTATTTTGAACGTCGAATATACTTAATGCCATCCGAGGAGAACAAATTATACTTACTTTCGTCGCTCCATAGAATTTTAGACCATTCTTTAATTCCCTAATTAGTTTAAATGACCGGAAATTTCAGACAAGGCTAGCCGATTATTCTTCGATATTGGTGATTTCTTAGAAGGATGTCTGCCAAATAGTCCAGCTAGTTTCAGTCGACGTTTCACTTTCGAAACACTGATCTTATATTCGCGATTTTCGTTTAAATCACGAACGATATTACCAAGATGAAATTTGACATGTCAAAATCTTTATTACTGTATTAGAGGTTCATCAACAGCAAATTTTTTAAATCGTCTATGCCTCTGTTTTATAATTTCTTCCAATTATTCCTCAGTTAAAATTATGTTCTACAAATTTTATTCAAATTTAAAAATTAAGATGTTGATAATGAGCTTTCAGAAATGTGTTATTACTAGAGTCCGGATTTATATGCTGTAAAAAACATCAATACAAGTATATTATATGCGGTTAAAATTAGTCGATATATGCGGTAATATTGCTAAAATTTTGATAATATGCGGTTAAATGAAAACAAAGGAATATAATGCAAAATCGAAATTTTTATTATTGTATAGTACATAAATAATATTTACATAATATATATAATTATTAATTTAGGAATTCGCAGAAATATTATTTATTGAAATTAACGTCGCCAAATTTTCTGGATCGGACAGGTTAAGATTAGTTTAGAAGTTACAAAAAGATGGTAATATTTTTTAGACCCCAATAAATAAGAAGTGGTAATAAAATTTTTAATTTATTGATTTGAAAGGTTTCAGACGTGGTAATGCGTTTTTTTTTTTAAATGGAACATGTTGCAAGGGATAGAAATGGTCCAAAAAACGTGTACCCATAAATAAATGTGTTTGACAAGGTTGAATTTTGTACCACATTTTTAACATTAGGATTTTATTTTAAAAAACTTGCACCTACATATCTAAATATATAAAATGCTATGTATGTTCCCTATAGACTCCTAGACCATTTGACCGATCGGAACCAAATTTGGCATAGTTATTATATAGGTCCCTGCGCATGTTTTGTATTGAAATAGTGCAAAAATTCGCAAAGGAAAGGAAAGTTGATTTTGAGTAGCCTGCCTTCCTTTAAGGAATCTCGATAATCCATTCATGCGCGTCCCTATGGGACGCGCATGAATGGATTATCGAGATTCCTTAAAGGAAGGCAGGCTACTCAAAATCAACTTAAAACACAATAATAAATGCTGTCAAGCTGTCAACCGATCGACAATGCAAATACGCGTGCACGTGCTTTACGTTTCTATTTGGCCAATCTTAACCAAATTTGGTGTAAAAGTTATTTACAACGCTACGAAAAACATAGGCTACTTTAGAACCTTGGAGTGAGGCCGAACAACCACGGTCTACACGTATTTCCTCGAGGCCGAAGGCCGAACAACCACATCCGACACGGTCTAGATGGCTAAAGGCGGCCGGTAGGCCGACTGTGCCAGCTAGTTAATGATAATTATTCCAAATATTGGCTATATATGCGGTTATGTGCGATTATATGGATAATAATTTTATATGCGGTAAAAATCCAAAATATTAAATTATATGCGAAATAAAACTTCGTATTTTGCTTCATTTCGTAGAGAACGGTATAGATACTAAAAATTAGCTTTCTGTTATAGAGCAAATAAAACATGTAAAAACATATAAATCCGGACTCTAGTTATTACCATTATAAGAAGTTTTAATTAGTAACTACTTGGTAATCTAAAATTCTAATTCAATATTAATTTCAATTGTTAAACATTTATATATTTCGTATACATAATTACATTAGTACAACTTAGTTCCTGATATCACGCAACGATTTGCCTTGACCATTTTAATGTACAGCAACAAATAATTACTGAAAATAGTAAAAATGCGATCTAGTCCAGTTTAATAATAAGTGAGTCAATAAAATATCTTTAAATCGATAGTCATGATTAGAGTCCAAACTTATAATAGTTAGAAATCCGGACTCTACTCACGATACAAAATGTTTAAAACAATTTTTGGTTTAATTTGAAAAATGGAACTTGTCATGTAGGTAATTGTCGATTATTTGTACATCATTAATGTATAAATAAATTATATTCTTTTTATGTTACCAATTTATTGATTATAAAATATTCCACATAAAATACTATTTTTAGAGTGTGATTTATAAAACGATTTTATCCAATGTTAATGAAGAAAAATGTTTAAATAATAAGCAGTATATTAAATGATAAGCCGAAAGCAAAGATACTATTAGCTGTTAATCGTTTACTAGCATCATTTACTTCTTATTCTATTTTTAATTATGTAATGTTGTTGAAAATGCAAAATTAGTGTTGACCTTTCATGAATCAACAAGTTAACATAATTGAAAATAACAATCAAGTTTTATAATATCATTTATTCATAGTAGTAAGTTGAGGGTTAGGGTTTAATTTTGAATATTTTATTTAAACGAATCAATTCTTACTAAACGTTCCTTACATTTTTGTATTTGCTTTCATTAAATAATTTTAAATTAATTATTCGCTTATTACGGTTTGTTGAACTGGAAAATTAAGTCAATTGAAATCTCATTTATGAATTAAAATTGATGTCAAATTTTGCATTCCAATAAATTGGTAATAAGTTGAAAGGTCATTTTTTGTAATTTTTTTTTATCTTTGTGTGCAAGAGTAGCTAATTAGTTTGGTATTTTTGGTTTTTTAGATCACACCGCCTCTATATGGAGCATCGATGGTGCAAGATGTTTATTACAATACCATGGCCATAATGGCTCAGTCAATTCCGTTCGATTTCATCCATCTAAAGATCTGGTATTAACAGCAAGCGGTGATTGTTCAACCCACATTTGGCAAGCCGTTGTTAGTTGGGATTTGCCGGTAATTATGTATACTTATTATATTTATTTTTAGCTAAGTTGTTGTTTTGCCACTTCAGAAATTTTCTCATGCTAGATTATTATCACTTTTATTTTACCAACTTTACGTAAAATTTTGTATTATAACTTTGTTTATTAAATTCGGATTATAATAATAGAAAATATTTTTGTATGGTCAAATTATTGGGCGGTGGTAAATGTGCCACCAGTAATGTTATTCTACCTGCTACGAATTTAGGATATTAAAAGTACACAGGTATTTGTGCCACCGGAGAAAACGGCATCTACCTGATGCATCTCCTACATGTAACATCGATTATTTTTTGATTTTACACGATTTTTTGGGGGTGAAACGTAATAGTTTACTGCCCCATATCGCAACTATACTTTTTAATGCTATTTCGAGGGTCTCTCACATCCCGGTTTCATTTATCCCGGTTTTCTTGATGTGTGGCGCCTTCTCGTATGTTTAGCCTAGTAACCAGAGTCAAAACCGCCCTGGAGGGGTGCAACGCGGAGCGGAGCGCAGCGGCGCCCCGTAAGGGTAGGTTTTGACGATGGATTACCCTCCTTATCGAATGCACACCCCAAAATTCGAAGGCAAAAATAATTTAATTTTTTCACTGTTAGTGGCACAAATACCTGTATTTATTTAAAGAACCCTTTTAGTCGGTGGCACATTTACCGGTACCCTTTTCTGGTCAGGTACATTTGGTGGCACATTTACCTCCGCCCAAATTATTATACATGTTAGAATCACTCTAAGATTCTTCGAATTAAAACACTGGATAACCGTTAATACTTTAATTTATTTCTTTCACAAAAACTTAAAATCTAAACTTGCTTTTTACTTTTGGGTTATCAAGCTGGAGTAGGTTACCAACTTGACAATTATTTAGATAAAAGCAAGTTTACACATTTGATAATTTGTTTGTTTCAAACGTCCTGGCCAGGACCGGCTCTTGCATAATTTCCATCTTGTTGTTCAGTGTCTCCAGATACTGATCAGGGTCGGCATTCGTATGATTTCCATTGGCCAGGACCGGCTCTTGTATAATTTCCATCTTGTTGATCAGTGTCTCCAGATACTGATCAGGGTCGGCTTTCGTAGGATTTTCATTGCTTCTAACATACATATTAATCATACTTTATTTTTAAATGATTATTACTATTATTGTAACAAAGACCTAGTTAAATACAAATATAGATTTTATGATAAATGAGATATTGTGCACTGAATTAATTTTAACTCTCTCTTATAATGAATTTCATACTTTCTGCATTCGAGTAATTTAATGAAATTATTTAATAATCACTTAGAATTAAAATCTTAACATGATTAAATTAACTATATATAAGTAAAATAAAGAGTAGTTTAAAATTCTGATTTTTAAAACAATTAAGTTTAACAATAGTTGAGCAAATTTCAAACATAATATTATTATTAATAACTAATCAATCAACGAGATAGTGGGGAATTTCGGACAAATTAAAATCAGCTTTTCAATCAAATATCTCGAAAATGAAGCAAGGTAGGGTTACAAACTATACATAACTCTTTTGTAGGATGTTAAATTATCTAGAACGGTTCAAGCTTTGAAACTTCTGAAAATCGTCGATTTCGTCGTTTTTTTTATGTTATGGCGGTAACTTTTCCCCGTCATTTAGAATGGAATTAGAAATTTAAAAAAACAACACATCTAAATATTTTATAGATTTGACATTTTGGAGTAATTGTTTGATGTTTTTTGGTCTTAGAATTGATTTAACATGAATCTTAATTATATAGATCTTATTGCAGACAAAATTCTAAGCAATGAAATACTCCTGTGTTTTTTTCGTACGACAAACGTAGAATTTTTTATTGACTGCAAAACGAAAAGGTCTTTTCTTTGTTTAAAATCTTATCCCCAATATGATTCCGGTAAATTCAATTTTAAGACCTAACAACAGCAAAAAACAAAGAATACTCCGGAAAGTCAAATTATTTTATTCGCATAGCTACAAAACAAACAAAGAAGGGTCTAAACATTTATTGTACCATAAAAAGTATTCCTTGAAGTTCTTAGATAATATGCGAATCTTTTCCATTCCATTGTTTGATTCCATTCTACATGGTCAAAAAGAATTATCGGCGCAATATCAAAAGCTAGTTAAACGACTAACTTGACGATAAATGTTATTATCTGATATATTATCCAATCCTTTAGTTTTTTTTAAACATCAATTTCAAACTCAAGATCACGAAATTATAATTTTTAATATTTTAGAACAAAAATTAGTTTTTCTATGATATAAAAAAAGTATCAAGATTTTTAAACTTTGAATGTTGTTACATTCTCTAGCTGCAAAAAATATAGAATTACACAAAATAAATCCAAAACCTGAAGAAAAGTATTTTAAAAGAGATTGAAAGAAAATGCCGTAAAAACAAATCCCCCACGCAAAGTTATATGAGAAATCATTCAGTATACCTAATTAAAAAAAAAATTAAAGTAAAATTAATGAAGAAACCAAGGACACATTACATTTCTGATGCAACTCTTACGAAAAGACACCAGTGCACTGGCAAAAATAGATCGCATTCGATGAAGCACAGTTCCATCTAACAAAAGCTGATGGCCAACCAAAAATTCATGCCTGAGTCGCGAGCAGCGTAAAAAGTTAATAAACCGCGAGATCAAAGAAATTCCTTTAGCAATGATACAAGGAACCCTAAAACCGCGGTCAAAAATTGTCTTCAAGTGTAAATAACATTACTTTAGAAAAAACTGAAGAGTTGTGTTGTAGATTTGCTCTAGATTTTCAAGTCATTAGTTTTTCATTTATGGTACCTGTAAAAATGTTTTCTTTAAATAAAAAAGAAAAGTCTTTGGTTGGTTAAATTAAAATTATTTTCTTTAACATGAATTTGTTATTTAAAAAAAATTTATTTGCTTGTATACCGGGTGTTCATTTCAAAAGTAGCAAATTGAAATAACTTCTTTTGAATAAATTTGACAAAGCACTGTTTAGATATCGAGGGAGACTTCCAAAACCAATACGGTTTGAATTTTAAGTTTAACTATTTTGAAATTTTAAATAGCACCGCCTACCTTGCGGTACATAGATTTAAAGAAACCAAAAATCAACAAGTATCTTCCTTATATAAAATTCAAATTCACCAACAATTTGGCGAAGACGATTTTCATAGGAGAATCAAGTTTTGTGGACTGATGTCCCAGATAATTTAAGAAGACCAAATTTGGTAAAAATATTTATTTTAGCGACGAATGAGGTCTTTTTTTGATCGGATTTGTCAACAAACACAAGAATGTAGGCGGATTGGTGTAGAAACATTAAAGGGGATTAAACTTCAAATTCAAACAGTATTGGTTTTGAACATACCCCTTGTTTTTTAAACCGACATGTTTTTTGTTTTTCTCAAATTCACTAAAAAAAATGTTATTTTGGCTGACTACTTTTGAAATTAATACCCGATATAAGGAAATTTTTGTTGGAATAAAAATGAACTAATTTTGTTGGAATCAAACAATTCTGTTTACAGTGTTAAGATTGTTAAAAATTTTTAAATCTGTGGAAATTTTTCTAAGCAAAATTTAAACCAAAGCGATCAATTGTGTTTGCAGTGTCGCAACTTTACGTGTTTTCGACAAGGCAGCCTCTTGTGCCTTCGATGTTAAGGCGGCGTAGCTTTATTCTTTCCGAATTACAGACCGAGAGCGTGGGAGATTTTAGCAATCTTCGTGGGTTCGTTTATACGCCAATTATTTACTTCCAAAGTATTCTGCAGTGCCCAGCTGGAAATGAAAGAGCTCAACAGGCGCCAGGCCTGAATAAAACACACAGTAGGAATAAAGGGGTGTTTATTCAAAACCAGGAAAAAATAGATTTTGGTTAAGCAATTTTCAAACAATTTACAGTGGTGAGAGTGCCTCTCACGGACCATAAAGGTCCCAAACAAAAATATTGCTGAAGGCAAAATATTTGACAAGCTTGGACTGAAGGTCCCTTAACTATCTTGAGATAAGGCCCCAGCATACACAATTTGCCACTGGCAAGAGCCCAAATTGCTCTTGAGTAATAAATTTACAGCAAAGCCTATTGTCGTCAGATAAAAGCCGATAATGTAGACAAATGCGTAACTTACCTCGCAGCTGGATGATTGAAAAAACTGTCTGGACCTTTAGTGTGAACTGCAACTCCGCGACAGAGCCCTATCTCGGATTCCCAGTATGATGGCCACTATTTGATGTAAAAAACGCTACAAAGCCAGCACACATAAGTACACAAAACCAACAGATATCTAACTCAGCTTATTGATGTTAAAAAAATTGAGTAGCAAAAGTGAACACTACAGCCCCACTCAAAATATTCAACCAGAGCCAAATGACAAATCGTTCTAAAAAAAAAGGAAATTTTCCAAAGTTGATCCAGCCGATAGAAAAATTTAACTCTTCTTACTGGCACTATCTTCCAATCTTGATTTCCAGTTAATTGCAATAGCGGAAGCCAATTTTCAAAAATATGGGAAATCAAATGGTATATACAGATATGGTATCAATAGCCCAATATGGAATATAACGTTCCTATCACTGATACTAACTTCCAACGTACTCGAATTTTTCCAAAATATATCGTAATAAATTATTATAAATTTGCTACCTCCATTCAACTACAGGTAGCCAGACTATGTAATGGCTTTATCAGGATTCGGGCCTAATCTGCCGTCAATTAATCGAACTATTCGTCAAAAAATTTCTGTTTTCTAAAAATGCGTGCTATAGCTACGCTAATCAAACCAAAAAGCCTCGAGTCGCCGTGTTCCTCTTATCTCCTATCCACTTTTATACCGAGTGCGTTATAATTACTTGGACGGAATAATTGAAATAGTTGAAAAGAAAAATTATTTATGGAGATAGATTAGGAGAATTGAACAACTGAGTATGTAACGACAAAAGTAATGTTACAGCAGTCTCAGAAGACTATTTTTTTGTAGGGTTAACCGCTTAAAGTAGCCTAATATAATGTACATGACTGGCCTGTAATATTTAAAAAATAATAGCTTGCAGAACTTGGCAGATTAGCGGTGATATGATATCAAATCAAATTCTAGTGATTTGAGTTACTAGTTTCTTCTATTTTATCGTAGATTTGTAACTTTCTGATCATTATGTACAAATATTACGTGCCGGGTTGAAGAGTGGAAAGGGTCGTACTGCATGCAAAAAATGCTATAAAATTAAATGCTCAAACACACTTTAATAATTAGATCACTTTTTAAAGTATTAATGTAAAAAATATGCAAAAAATGGAGGGAATTTGTAAGATTTACGTGCAGGAATTCGTATACACCCAGAAATATCACTAAAAGTGGGTGGGTAGGTTAGTTAGATTTGTATATCGGAATAACAAATAGTGTTAAAAATAGTTACAGGGTGACGAGGAGAGGGCTAAAAATGGTCAAAATGCTTTACACAATTAATTTTTAAATCGCGCTACTTCTATAAATTACTAAAAATTCAAAAATAGCTATTGCTATTAATTAATGTAATTAGAGTAGTGCAGGCTATCCCACAAGAGAATAGCGTGACTTTATGTTTGTTTATCCGCAAAGCTCAATACTCAAAAAAGATTACATACTAAAAATAGTTTTGCGGGAAAAATATCGTAGTATAATAATTTATTATTTTAAAAATATCAAAATGGAGCATTTACAAAGCTGAGTTTCACAAGGAGAATTTTTTAGTCTCAAAATTTTAAAATAAATATATTTTTTTATTCAAGTTATAATTTCGTTTAGTTTTCAAATTTTTACATTAGGGGCCGTTCATGTATTACGTAAGACGTTTTTTCCTACTTTTAGACTCCCCCCTACCCCCTAGTAAGAAAAAATAAGAAAATGTATACCCCCTCCCCCCCACACTAATCTTACGTAAGATAAATTATTACCCAATGAGAAGTCAGATAATATTAAACATTATATAATAAAAGTGAAATTAACGAAGATATTATGTTTATTTTATATTAAAAAAAATGTTATTCACACAAATTACTTTATAGTGTAAGAAAATTGCAAAAAAAATCCAAAATCGGTCTTCTGCGATTTTTCGACGGATTTCGTTAGGTAATTGCATAATAAAAAACGTCCTCTATAGGAACCCTGAGCTTCTTACCGAATTCTTCGTCTGCAGTTGAAATTTTTTTATGAAGGAGTGAAAATTATGTTTTTTGGCAAAATATTTTTAAACAAATTTCTATTTCAGCTATATTGTTATATCATATAACTCATTAAAAAAATTAAAAGCACTTAAGGCTGCTGTCCTGGCAGTGTTTAATATAATATGGGAAATTTGTCGAGATTGCGGACGCACTAGGTAAAAAAGTATGCACTTTTAGGCAACCATTTTATGATCATTATAAAGCTAAAACGTGGCCCTTGGATCTGATAAATTTTTAATTCCAATTAGAAATATTGAAATTTTTGCTGTAAAGATGCTCTATTTCACAGGGCAAAAATGTGACCGTGCAATAATTTTTATAATCATTACAGTTATAATTACAAACTTGAAAAGTGTTTCACATCCAGGACAAATGCTTGACCTAATTTGAAAAAAAATTTAGTAGAATTATATGCATTTTTCTAGAAGATGCTGCGTCCGAAAATAATAATAATTTTTTCTTGTTTTGAACGATTTTTTTGAAATGGTGAGCAGCAAGTGTTGGATCTCGGTTAAAATAGTTTGTCCAATCTATATCAGAATTATTTCTTACGGTTTATTGCTCATTTGTCTAATGGTATTTTCAATCGCCCACGCTTAGGACGGCAGCCTTAAAATATTTTAACAACATCCTCGAAATCATGAAAAGAAGAGCTTCCTAAAAATGGTCAGGGGGTTCTAATTTTTGGATATTTAAGGTTTGTGGTCCTAATAAAAACTCTGGGTTAGTGACTTCGGCGAGCGCTCGGAAGTGCCGCCATTTAAAAAAAAATGGCGAAAACGAAATGTTTCCTCGCAATATTTCCTTACCAGTTGACTTTAGGACGAAAATGACTTCCATAAATCTTACAGAGAATAAAATTTACTACAACTTCTATCTAAGTAAGTTATTTTACTCTAACTAATAAGTCTAATAGTTTGTTGCTGAGCGTCAGCATTGTTAAATAGAGCACATTTTTGAAAATTTCAATGACGTTCGATTTTGACCTGACTTTTTTATAATAAAAATTTTTTTTACATATTTTTTATAATAATATATAGAGTATATAATAATAGACTCTTTTAGAGAGAGAGTAACCAAAAATTATTAAAATATGTCTTTTTCAATTCTACTATAAAAACGTTCAGCTTTCCAAATCTCTATAGGAAATTTGTCGATTTCAGGTGAATAAATTCGTGCTACTCCCGAAAATGTGATTTTATTCATTTCGAACGTAAATAATTAATAGTATTGTGTTTCACATTAACATTAATACCTACAGCACCTAAATTAAATTAAATAATTTTCAAATTTTGAAATTTAATTAAAAAAATAAAATCTTATGTAAGAAATTGTCTTGACCCCCCTACCCCCGAGTAAGAAAAAATAAGATGTCAGCTACCCCCCCCTCCCCCTAAACGTCTTACGTAATACATGAACGGCCCCTATAATAATTACTACATCATCTACAATTTTTAAATTTATTTCTAGATTGAAGAAATCAATTCAAAATGTATATAATTATTTTAAAATACAAGTAAATTAATTAACTGTTAATATATTTTCTGTTTTTACAATTTTACAAAAAAATAATCGTTCTTTATAATATTAATCTCTGTTAGGTTAAAAGAAATAACAAAATTGTTTAAAATTGAAGAAAATGTTAATTAGATTTTTTTATTATTTTATCAATGTCTGCTTTATAATAATTATTCAAGTTTTTTTTAAACGATGCCCTTGACTGAATATTTAATTGTAAATGTTTAATTGATGATAATAAAAATACATTAATTCAAATTGATATTACCTCTGGTCTTTGGTGTTACATGTCATGTTTTATAAATAGTATTTTGATAATTATACAATTATTTTAATTAAATTGTACATTTCTGTAGTTTAATTTAATCACTCGCACTTAAGTACAAATTTGTTATCCTCTAAGAATGATTCTCACTGGTAAATAATAAAATTTCTTACTAAAGGGAGTTTAATCATAGCGCAATAATGAATTAGCAAATTGTATTAATTGTATCACTCAGATTCTTTAAATTTTCTTCAGTTGTCCCCAAAGATTTTTGATATGCTGAAACTGAATCCGTCGTACAAATTAAATAGTCAGTCAAATTTTTGAGATAACCTTAACCCAAAGGGTTGAAAAAAACTATTTGGTTATTTTTAGATTAGAATAACATGAAAACTAAAAGAAATCTAGTAATACCACTTATTTGGTCTACTGACCAGAGAAAAGATTACATAAAATAAAAAATTTCTAAAATCGAGAATTTTGATATTTTATAATTTTAAGCAAATATTGTATAGGGGAAACTTACAAGATAGCTAGGTATGTAGTTTCAATATAAGAGTTGGGGAATCTCCGAATATTGGTTTTAATTTAACTCGTTATTCAAATGAGCAATAGTAAATCAATTTCTTTTTTGTGTTTGCAAAAGAGATGTTTTTAACCATGCACTGTTTACAGAAAGGCCATTCATCTGAAGAGGAGTTAGAATTAAGTGAAGATTGTGAAGATAGAGGTGACGCGAAAACAGCATCTCTTCGTACTCCTGTTTGTGAGCTTGGAGGTCATACGGGTGCAATTTCAACGGCGGAATGGTTATTAGGTGGGATTTTAAGTTTTAAATTTCGATAATATTCTTAAAAATACTTTCTGAAAATTTTTATTTTGACTAATATTTTTACAATGTGGTTATTAGTTTATTGACCTTTCATATTAATATTATTAAATAGATTGTTGTACAACGTTTCGGGATTTATTTGCCCATTTTCAAGGCTAAAATAAAAAATATATACCAACCTAATGACCGAGAAATACTTGTGGTTCAGCAAGTAATATCCAGTTGATGATGACCATACCACATAGAGGGAAACTGGGGAAAATAAAATAAATTAAAAACGGCAAGTTTGCAAAAATTACAGAAAAATCTAAAAGACAACTTACCGGTTATCGAAAGGTTTTTGTTTTCTTTTAGTTTTTTCTGTAATTACTTCAAACTTTTCGATTTTAATTTATTATATTTTCATTTCCTCCAGTTTCTTTCTTTATGGCACAGCTGTCATCAAATGGAAATTCGCCCTCATTACCTTGGTATATATTTTAATATTGTTTATCAATGTTTTTCCCACTTTTTGTATAATTTATCACTATTTTAGTCTTGATAATAGGCAAATAAAGCCCGAAACGTTGGAAAATGAGTACAATCTTTCATGGACCCCTATTTAGTTATTATTATTTTCATATTTTTATTATTATTATTATCTTTTTATATTATACTGAATGCTTTTTATATTAGGGGCAGAACAGGTAATCACTGCAGGCTGGGATCGATTAGCAGTGCTGCACGATGTTGAAACAGGTTCGACTATAACCACACTCACGGGTCACGATTTAGAATTAACACATGCATCCACACATCCCACCCAAAGATTGGCAGTTACATCATCACGAGATACGACATTTCGTCTGTGGGATTTTAGGGAATCGGTACAATCCGTTTCAGTATTTCAAGGTCACTCAGAGTAAGTATTTTTTAAGCTTTATAGTAAGGCAATGAAAACGAGATATATTTTTTCTAGGAGTGTTACATCTACAGTTTTTACACGCGAAGATAAAGTTGTGTCTGGTTCAGATGATAGGTCAGTTAAGGTGTGGGATTTGCGTAACATGAGGTCACCGGTGGCCACAATTAGAACAGATTCTGCAATTAATCGTTTATCCGTCTCATCTAACGGGGTTATAGCAATACCACACGATAACCGTCACGTCAGATTGTATGACTTAAATGGGCAAAGGCTAGCTCGCTTGCCGCGATCGAGTAGGCAAGGTGGTCAAGGTCATAGTCGTATGGTTTCTTGTGTAGCTTGGGCAGAAGATTATAGCAGTAATATAAATTTATTTACCTGTGGGTTTGATAGACGTGTGCTTGGGTGGTCAGTTCAGTCACTTAAAGATAAGGAATTGTAAAGTGTAAGATTTAGTTTTAATTCTTGTTAATATTGATCTTATATTTCTAGCTGTAGTGTGTCAAGGTAATTTTTAAGTTGTTATTTCTTGCATTGTGATATTAAATTTCCATGATAGGCTCTATTTTTTTATTATTTTAGGTGTATTAGACTGTAGTAGTTGTTAAAATACAATTTATATTTTTTTGAAATGAGATGTCATGTGATAAAGTTGTTTTGAGAATCTTCCACATTAGAAGAAAATGTAAATTGACAAAATGTATTACATTAAGTTAATAAAATTTAATTGCTGCTCACTTCTAAAGTGATGTAGAATGTAGGTATGTGTAAAAATATTGTAAGCGATAGGTAGATTGAATTACCTAGTAAAACTTTTGTTTTAAGCTGCATTTGCAATCTTAAAATTAAAATCAAAAATGAATGTGAGGAAACTAAAACAACATAATATGTAATTATTGTTTTCAAACTATGTGGTTTACATTTTAATTCAAAGATTACCTACTCATTTTGTTATGTTAAGTGTAAATGTTAATTATTCTAGTAATTAATTTTGAAGTTGCGAATCCAGCTTTATTCTTGAAAATAACTAATGTTTAAATTTTCACAGTTGCATTATAATTTTTATATCAATTTAAATGTATGTTACATTGTTTTGTATTTTAATAGGATCAAGTTTTTGTGATAATATAATAAAATGTCCAAAAATTACGTTAACATGATTTTTTAATTGGTAGATAATACAATTTTTAACAGTAGTACGATCTATATATATGTAGATGTGCCTCAAGAGTAATCAATTTTGACCCATTTGTAGCACCAAAATTACGTTACTATTTTAAAACTGGATGTATTTTCAGCCGCAAAGTTACTATAGGCCAGTTTATCAATCTCCAGTTCAAGTTCCAGTTAGATTTATCCAATAGTCTCAATTTTGGTCGTTTATTTACGGGAAATCTATTACACACAACGTTGACCATCATCCATTTTTCAGGAAGCTCCGGACGGTGGGCGAGGGGGCGAAACAATTTTTTCTTTTTCGAAATTTTTTTCCAGCGCTTGGCAAGAGGGCTCCTCGCGGTTTTTCGTATTTGTGTATCTACTTCCAGAGTTTTCGTCCGATCGACCTGAAATTTGCTAGAGGGGTGAGGGCGGCGAAAACGGACAATCGATTTTTTGGTCTCATTTGGATCCTCTCGAATTTAGATTTGCATTTTTGCAAAAAAATGCCTAGGTCGCAGATCGCTTTCGAGCGCTAAGCGAGACGACGATTTTAATTACATATTTTTGCCGTTTTTTGCGCTACGCCGGGCGGCGTCGAACGGATCGCGAAAAATAATACACCGTCGTCGAGCCGACTGTATGCCCGACAAAATTTGTAGATATACTTTTTCTCGAAAAATGAACTGGTTTCGAGTAATCGTGATATATACAAATTAAAAAACGGCAAATTAAAAAAATTATGGTTTGCCTTAGTTTAATTTTGATCTGTCCAAGTGATTTGCATTGTTTATTACTATAATTTAACATTTTAACTAATTTACTTGTATAAACATATTATGTAATTAATATCAAACGAATTTTTTAATTACTTCTAAAAAATTAATTCTGACGTCATTACGCCCATAGTTAAAATTTGATTGCACATAGACGGCACGGCATTCCGCAAATTTCTAATTTTTTTTGGAAAATGACAATTTTAAAAATTTTTCAATGCAAACATGTTATATTATTGTTAAAATGAAAATATAAAATAAGTGCTTTTAAAAAATAAGAGTTACCATGTTAAATTACAAATTAAATTTCGTAACTTTGATATCTCAAAGTACTAATTTGTGTATTTTATCGAGTTAAAAATTTTTTGAGTTAACATCTGTTTTATTAATATTTAATATAAAATGAACTGGAATCTACTAAATGGGAATGTAATGTGTTGTCACATCAGATTTTTTTAGTTGTTTTGAAATGAGCTTCAAGACTTCTGTGTAACTTGGTGTGATCACTGGTTGAGTTGCAGAGCGGAAATTGGAGAGATTTGAAAATTGGCATTCGGAAATTGGCAATGGATAGCCGAGCTAGAGCAATCCCAAGTTGCCGATTTTCAATTTTTAGTTGTTACCCGCGATTGAGAATGTCTTTACCGCCTAAACTATTCAAGACCCGTCTTGATGGAAGAAAATAAATATGTCTGTTATTTTATGACGGTGACTATATTTGATCCGAACGGAACGAAATAAAACCAACGTGCGTATTCTTATGGATGTGGCTACATATAGGTAAACACTTTAGTATGTCTATTTTTTTAATATGTTCTGTAATTATGAAATGTTGATACATTTTAACAATTAGGTGTTGCACCAGTACATTGTAAGCATTTCAGAATGCTATGGGCTTTCTATAAGTGGAGTAGCTAAAGATTTAACTTAGAAATCTGCAATATTAAAGTAGCCGTTTTGGAGTTGAAGAAAACTAAAGAAAAATTAAAGATATGCACTGTAATGTGCGATAGGATTTTTATGCGGTTTGGCAATTATTTTTGCTATGTTAAAAAATGTTAAAAAAATTAGACGTTTTTATTGGTAAGTGAGGATTTTGCGAATTTAACATTTTATTTTGCTATGTAAGGATATTTTTCTAGATCCTGAAGAAGAAGAAAATATATCTTCCAAACGTTGATCGATAAAAAAGTAGTTTTCTTTAATTGCTCCAAAATTCCCAATCCCATTTATTGGGTAATAATACTTAAATATCTTCTCTTTAATATTTATTGCGTAACTACCCAAATAAATTTTATGTATGTTTTTAATGGGGGTGTTTACCTCGATAGATGTGAAAATGATCCTTTTGCAAAAAAGGCAATTAGATGAAACAAGATCGAAATCAATCGCACAAGACCACAATAATTAATATTTATTAACAAAAAAATAGCTACTCAATAATGAAGTTGAAAGGTAGCTCAATATCGTCTGTATTTTCCAATAGCAAGAAATAAAATAAAATAGTCAAAGAGCATAAGGATTCCACTTGATTAGCTCCAAGAGTAACCAAACCAAAAAGTTAACAGAAAAATGAATCAAACCATTTATAACAACGTTTCAAAGAAATGTACGTATAAAAGTTAATTAAATTTGCCGTGGTGACAGAAAGCTTATTCTGGTCTTTGGTATTAAAACAGTTTTTACAAAATAAAAGTACACAATTCTTATCGCGATAATGAGCTTATCTTCGCTGAATTGAAATTTTGAAATTAAATCTTGGAAACCTGCGGGAGATTCTTAGAGATCGGGTATCTAACCCCGGCAGATGAGAGGAATCCGCAGGGCTAACGCGAGAGGAAGACTTCCTTCGGGTTGTGCAATGAGCTAGTAATTCATTCATGTAAAGCATTTAGTATATACTTGCAGCACCCAAAATGGCCTCGAAATTGGACCGGAAATTACAATGACAACTAACGCAAGAAATAAGGACAAGAATTGGATTACGGAAGAATTGAAAGTAGCTTTTTGGAATATTAGAGCAATAAATAATAAGGAAGAAGAATTAGCAAAAATAATAGATGTGAAAGCTATCAATCTAGCAGTAATATCTGAAACAAAAAATTATGGGGAAAGATGCTGGAAAATACGTGATGTTATAAAGCGGAGTAAATCTCAGTGAAAGAGCAAGTAAAGACGTGGCAGTATTTCATGGCAGTATTTATTGACAACAAATGGAAATCATAAATAAGAAGCTATGAATTCGTGAACTAAAGAGTTATTACAGTTAAATTCAGGATAGATCGAGGAAACCTAACAATGATTGCAGTATATACGCCAGAGAATGGAAAAACACATGAGTCTAATGAGCTCCTTACCTTCCAGCAAATCGTGACGAAATGTGACCAATCCGACAATATCTTGATGCTCGGAGATTTAAACGCAAGGGTAAGTAACCTACCAATTCCAAAAATAGTAAGGCAATATGGCGAACAAACGATAAATGAAAATGGCGAAATTCTGAGACAGTTTTCACTCTTCAATGAGCTAAAAATCGCATTTTTCATAATAAAGATATACATAAGAATAAGAAGCATCGACGGCAAGAGGATCCAGATCAATAATTGACTAAAACAAGTAACAGATGTGAGGGTTATCAGAAAATACGATATATATTCACACACCAAGAAGCATGGGATAGATTTGTAGAAAAGATAGAAGAAAATGTTCATGGTAGACAAACAATAGCGTATAAAACTATGAGGAGGCTTAACCAAACAGAAAAAGATAGTGTAAAACTTAACTGTATAGCAGAAGAAGAGTGGATAAAACATTATAAAGATCTATGGTATGATGAAACAATCCCAAAAGAAAATAAACAAACACCAAATCCATATGGACTGAACGATATATTATGCATAGAAGAACTACACGAGGCTCTGAGAAGAATCAAGAATAGAAGAGTATGCAGATGAGATGGAATTAATATAAAACTCTTCAAGTATGGAAATTATTTGCATACAAATAATAAATTCAACCGTTAAAAAATTTAACAAAAAATTATCGCACCTTGCAATTCAATTTGTTTTTTTTTACTTTTTTTTTAATCTCGTCGCCAATTGTGATAAACAAGACAATATTGCTATTTTAAGAACTGTTTATTAATATGACCATCAATACAAAATTTAATATGTGAGTGACATTTGGATATTCGTAACATACAAAATTTTTTACATTTTATAACTTGCAGATTCTGCGCATAATATATTACACTAGTGACTTCAATGAGCGTCACATAACCAGAAGTGGGAAAAAATTAAATATTACTTTTGAATTATTTATTTGAAATACAAAATTCAAGATACATTATTTTAATCTCTAATCGGATTTAAAAAAAAAAGAGTTAAACTTTTTTCATATAGGTACACAATTGACGGTCTAGTACAATTGGGCGCGATCGATTGGGCGCCATCGATTGGGCGCGATCGATTGGGCGCAACGACAACTGGGCGCAGCGACAACTGTGCGCAAATACAACTGGGCGCAAATACAATTGGGCGCAAATACAATTGGGCGCGAGGGAAGATTTATCCATTACATATTACTTATTATAACAAACTGATAGTAAGAATTTTTTTTCTAAAAAACTATTATTTACGTAACTAAATCTAGAAATGTTTATTTAGCCAATAAAAAAAATTATAATTAAAAATTTAAACTAAATGTTTTTAAAATGTTTATTCCTTCTAACTTCCACTAAAATTTAGAAATAATGTTTATTTAGCCAATAAAAAAAATTATAATTAAAAATTTAAAGTAAATGTTTTTAAAATGTTTATTCCTTCTAACTTTTACAAATAATAACAATGCCTATTAATATAGTACCCAACTGATCAGGAATTCATTTCATAATTATGGGAAATGCCTCGCAAAAAGTCTATAACACTTCTATTCGCGTAATCCTCTACTAGATTCTTGATGCGCGAATCA
The DNA here is from genome assembly GCA_932274525.1 of Podabrus alpinus. NCBI lineage: Eukaryota > Metazoa > Arthropoda > Insecta > Coleoptera > Cantharidae > Podabrus > Podabrus alpinus. Next base: position 116,899,706 of record OW026451.1, read on the forward strand.
GCCTCCAAGTAATGGAGGCTGATAACCTTAACCTTATGTTGTTAGCAGGAGATTAAGGTTATTGAAATTTAAGAACGGCTTAAATACAGGGCCAGCGTATGCCTGTTTGGCGCACGGTTATTTTTGAAAATTAAACCAAACTTTATCATAAAAGGTTGATCGTTAGCTTTTGTTCCATTGCTGGCGGCCGGCAATGTTTTCTCCAGATTTGTGGTCAGTGTATAATCGCGTCTTAACTGACACGGGAACAAACAATCATACTGAAGCGGCACATAGACGATTAGAGGCAGAGCTAAGTATGGATCTAAGCTAAGTATGGAGCTAAGTATGGAAACATTTGGAAATTAATTTCTAGTTTAAAAGTTATTCAACGTGGGCGAGATCTGTTTTATGAAAAATTAGTTGCCGGAAACAATCCACCTATTAAGAAAAGAAAATAGTCGGAGGCTGATGCGCGCATCAAAAATCTAGTAGAGGATTACGCCACATAGGGGTCGTCCATAAATTACGTCACGCAATTTTAAGCAATTTTTAACCCCCTCCCCCCATCTCCACACTTCGTCACACAAACCTAGACCCCCTCCAAATATTACGTCACATATTCTTGACCCCCCTCCCCAATGTAGTTTTATTGACTTCTTAGTAAATTTTACAATCGGTTTCATTTTGATTTTTATAACAATTTATTATAATAGATTTATGACGGCTCTGTATATTTATACATAAATATACACGTACAGATTACCAACTAAAATTAAGTTTTTTAATCTTTTAATCTTTTTACGTTTTTTAAAATTTTAAAAATCATTTTGAAAGTTCAAAAAATAGTATTTTTGAAATACTTGTTAGAAGAAGGAGAACACGAGGGGCCAAATTATACGAGGGCCGGTCCTGACCAATGTCAGGACGTTAGAAACCAATTATTGCATGTGTAAAACATACTTTTATCTTAAGTTGTCAAGTTGGCAACCTGTTACTAACTCGACATTTCAAGAAGCTTTTACGTTTTTAGAGAGAGAGAGAAATAAAAGCAATAATAATTTTAGTGACGTCACAATTTTTGAACCCCCCCCCCATCGTCACAAGGGTCGGAACCCCCTCCCCCCCTAGGAGCGTAACGTAATTTATGGACGACCCCATAGAAATATTATAGACTTTTTGCGGGGAATTTCCCATAATTACGAAATGAATCCATGATTAGTTAGGTACTTTATTAATAGGCATTTTTATTATTTGTAATTGTTAGGACTAAACATTTTAAAAACATTTAGTTTAAATTTTTAATTATAATTTTTTTTATTGTCTAAATAAACATTTCTAGATTTAAAACATTTTTATACGTAAATACCTATTAGTTTTTTATAAAAAAATTCTTACAATCAGTTATAATAATTAATACGTAATAGATAAATCTCCCTCGCGCCCAATTGTATTTGCGCCCAATTGTATTTGCGCCCAATTGTATTTGCGCCCAGTTGTCGCTGCGCCCAGTTGTCGTTGCGCCCAATCGATCGCGCCCAATCGATCGCGCCCAATTGTCGGTCACCGCACAATTGACGAATTGTGGTCAATTGCCTAGTACTTAGAGCAATCGACTACTGATGCTAAAGGCACTGGTTCGAATCCAGCAAGAGTCAATCATTTTTCGGACTTTCTTTCCTTCTATGACTGCCTTCGTGCTTTGGAGGGTCTGATCTAATATGGCAAACAGGTTAATAAAAATCACCCCTATCCCCCCTTATCACGAGTCAGAGTTAACCCAGGGATTTTTGGTGTGTCAACCAATGATATACTCGTAGCATAATTCTCTGAGTAAACTCTTATTCGAGGATGAACATCTGTTGTACAATGGGCCCTAATAGACTAACAAGGTAAAATGCTAAGAAATGGCAATTATTTACAGTGCCATATGCTGAATTTATTCCATACAATTAAAAAAATATCTAACCAGTAACTAAAAATGATTACCTGTAATCTTATTTGAAAGGATAATACAAAAAGGATCAGTTGCATAACAGAAGATCATCCTCGAGTCGGAGTTAACCCAGCGAATTTTGATGTATTAAACAATGTTATAGCAGAAATCTCTGGATAAATTCCTAATGGAAGAAATATTTATGGATTCCGGATTATACTATGTGAACGACAAACTCTATCGAGTTCACACGCACTCAGGCTACCACATCCGCCAACTATGCTACTTTCATTTAGTCGTCCAGTCGATACTGACGCTACCCTCGCCTCCGAGGTCGCCTTCTATAGAATTGTGGAGTGGAGGGTCCTAGAAAAGGAGACCCTTTGTGACGGATTTTAGAATCCATCACTTACATTCCACCGTGTATATTACACTAATTTTTTAAAGCGCATTATAACCGCGCCGGAGTGAAGTATTGTTCGAACTGCGCGAAAGGAAGTCTTGGGTGAACTCTCGAACGAGAAGGTCGACTTTGGTATGTGTTGTGAAGTGAACGTGATTTTGGGGGCTTGGTTCCGAGTCTTGCAAGATATGGTTGCGATTTTGGGAGAAATGCGGTCCAGCGATGCGAATGATTTGGAATATTGTTTATTTTCCAAACCCAATCGGGGACACATATTCGTTGCCGATGGATGGTGGATTTTTCCGTATCGTACGTTTTCTTTTGCCGGACCTCATCGACCATACTTTCTTTAAAGGATTTTTTATTCATTCCAACTGGTAAGTCACCCAAAATTCATTGTTAATTACTTCGCCGATGCATACGTTAATCAACTCGGCCAATTTTTGCTCCTAGCATCTGGAGTTTGTTATCGCTATCTATTGAAACAATTTGCGTTCAAGTTTCAATAAATTATTTCTAATTTCCTCGTTTGAATTTGCCCTTGGCTACATAATATTTTTGTGTTTTAGCATTCTGGATATTTCTCTTGCCTTGTATTTTTTTGATTGGGAAGTTTTGCCAAGTTTGTAATTTTGTGCAGGTTTCGTGTTTCTGCATAAAATTGATTAAGGCAATGTTATCTTTCTTTGCGCTCGCATGCGTAGATATAAATATTAAAATGCTATATTTGCTAAATCATTATTTGTGAGAAATAATGTTTTCTTTTATAAAATTTAAACAACGTATAATTAACTAAGGTAACATCGTGCAGTGCTGGCTTAAGGCAAAGAGATTCCTAAGTGGTCAGCATAGTTGCGAATCTCGCATTTGAAATTTTATGCTTGATATTTTTTTGTGTTTATTTTTATTTGTGTCTTTTTTATTTGAAATGAATTATATAGATAGGAGGTAGCGATGCACGACAAAGTACAGTGGTGGAAGGTTTCATCGGCGGCTTACGATTGGTTGGTTATCTGGAAGTTCGTAGTGGTTCCATCATTTGTTGGGATTTTAATGACCACTCGGGCGTTTTCTTAATTAATTCAGGAAGAGGTTCTTGGTGGTAATGTCTTTACTCCTGTACATCCTGGTCGGCTAATGCAGTTACTATCGGACATCGTAAATATTATCACCTTCTAGCAACGACCATCTGGTTGCTACGCTATTTTGGTTTTGGAATCCACGGCTCTGGCTTGCCGCTACAACGAGCTGGTTTAACTGAACATCAGGGCTTCACGCAAAATATGTAGAAATTAATTTTTCTACGTGAACGTATTTGATCAGGGCTATCTTCTCATTAGAGATAGGGAGGTCAAATTCGTTTCACCTTAGCGATCATAGGTACGTCGCATTAAAAATAGAGGAGGCCGCTAGTCCTAGGCATAAAGCGGAGGGATGGAACACCACAGAATGGACGTGCCGAGGCTGAGCGCCGGATTAGAAGAAGAGACATCCAAAATAGAAAATATGGATGAACTGGTGCTAGCGTCCCACGGGGGCTGCGATACAGCGATCCCCAAGCGAAAGGGGACATTCTGGAAACAGGTTCATTGGTGGACGGAGGAAATCGCCGAGGCTAGGAAAATGGCCAATAGGCTCTGCAGATTTACAGCGGACTATGCTTTTTACAGTATTATTTGGAGCAAATGAAAACAGATTTGGAGCATATGAAAACAGATTTGAAAACATGAAAACCGATTTGGAGTATAAATGAAAACAAATTTTCTACAAATTAAAACTTAAATACTTATTTTTATTTATGAAATTTCAACAATGTCTTCCTGTCGTAATGCACCATAATACCGTTCCACATTATGTCACCGGAGATGTCTTCCAAAATACGCATTCTAAATTCTGAAATGGTTGGTTCTCGGTTGTTATTACGCACGTAATTCAATACTTCAGGCATTTTGTCTTGCAATTGACGTTTTACCGAAGATTTAAAGGAACTCCATAGCAATTCGATCGGATTCAATAAGTATGAGTAAGGAGCCAAACGCACTATTTCGATGTCTTCTTCTGGTGTAAGTACACTCTCAAGATTCGAATGCAGAGGGGCGTTATCAATGATGAATGTGGGATGCTGAATTCCTTCAGTAGCGCATGTTTCGATTAAATGCCGCAACCACACTTTGAAATCCTCCGCTCTGTAAGAACCACGTCGGTGCTCAAATGCTACAATTCGGGTGGAACTCATTGCTCCAATGCAGTGCAAATTGCTTCTTTTAGCGACAATAAAGATTAAAATTTGTTTCATCAATCCAAAGTAATGTTCGGTCATTTGCTCTGCTTTGTAAAATTTTGTCGAAAAATTATGGAATTCTAGAAACCTGGACATTAAATGGTGGGATTCTGCAAAGAAAATCCGTCACAAAAAGACGTCCATGATCCAACCATAATTTGCTACAAATTAGTTTTTAGAAACAATTAATTAAAATAATAACTAAATAATTTCATAACTGCGATTAAACAATTAAACACGACGAATTTCAAAAGTGTAGAAATAAAAACAGTAATCCCCAAATTGTTTATAACTTATTTAATTAATACATGGAAAAGGGCTACATTATAACGGTCCAAACTCGCATAAGTAATCATTAGTAATAATTGATGTTGACCATGATGTTGACTAATCAGAATCACATTTACTATAATTTTCGACATAATGTACACTATTAGAAATATTTTGTAAAAGACCTCATCGTTTACAAAAATTTAAAGTTCACTTTTCTGGAGTTAATAACAATAACATTATTTTTTTAATTCAATTTGCATTTTACATCAAGATGTTACTTTTATAATGTTAATCATAATGACTGACTGAAACAAAAACAGAATATGCTCGATCTATAACAACTTTGTTTCCAAAATTGGGAGATAAATCAACTAAAGAATAAAGAAGGATATTATTTAAGTTACACTAAATTTATTATTTAAAACATTTGGTTTTTGTTTTATGATGTAGCAAGATTTTTTCGATTCTCGAACATCGAAAGGTTTCATATCCTCTCGTTTAAGGAATCTGCTTCGTGGCAGACGGCTTCCTCAAGATAATTCTTCTGACAGTGTATTGAAAGATACCTCAACAGAAATTGATGAAGCAACTGAAAAAGAGCGATTTTCATAAATTTGCAAATCAAGATGAGCAAAGAAGAGAAATATTTACTGCGACAGAACAAACGTTCTGTGTTAAGAAATTAAATAGGAAGAATATTATATACGAAGCGACGTCCTAGATTTTTAGATGCACTAGATGACTTGGTAAATGTGTTTAACTTTTAAGAAATGTTATCTAATATTATGTATAACTGTTTTTTAGATATACGTTGAATTTTCTTTAATGTTTACTGGAAAAGATGATAGCTTTAAGAAATCAATTATTAATTCAATCGACAAAATTAAAAAAAAAAATATATAAAAACAATAACAAGCCCTGACAAAAAGCTATTGCAAGAATCAAATAATGATCCTGGTAAGGATGAAGTTTCTTTAGGTACTACTACAATTTTTTATTTTTAGAGTAGAACTTCAATATAAATGTACATTTTATATTAATAAATTTACTCCCCCCCCCACACTGGTGGTTCAAAGGAAAATAAGAAGAAAAGTGTAACAAATGCAATAAATAAACTAGTTATATTCTGCCAGCTTCAATTTCCATTGAGATCAATTCTAGAGGACAAACCTTTGACGCAACCTTATGTAGTATTAGCTATAGGAAGCTCGATAGCTGCAATAAGCAGGTATTATGTTAAGTTCGATGAACATAATAGTTTATTCTCCAGCTCAGGATATACGTATTTAGTGCTTTTGATCTCCGTTTTAAAATTAATTTTGTTTTTGATGTGGAATTCGATGCATCTGTGGCTCACTATTATCTAGCAACATTTCCATACAACACCACCATAATGGCATCAAATGGTGTTCCAATAGCAACCTCTAACACCCTACAACTTCATCTAAACTAAATTAGTGATTGGTTTAGACTATGACGAATAAAGGTTAATGAAACTAAATCTGCCCATATAACTTTCACGTTAAAAAGGGGAACATGCCCATCTTTTAACAAACGACAAATCCCCTAAACCGCAGAACCTCCATCTCAAGAGAACATAATATTCATATTATCTTCTCTATCAATATCGTTTTATTAAAACATTGGCAAATTTTGTGGGTAAATTAATTAAAGAAGTACCTACATAATATTAAATAAAAGTTACTTTTCACAGTCTATAATATTTAATTGCTAATCGGCTTTTCGTCCTACATTAGTACATCATCAGAGTAAGAAGTTAAAAATTAGAAAAAGTCAGTCAATATTGTAAAACAACATGTGAAGCTGCGGTAGAGATAGTTTCAAAGCTCAAGAACCCTAATCTGCGCGAGGAGGAGCCAAGAGGGCGAAATACATACAGTATCCGACAAAAAGAAAGCGACGCCGTAAATTTTGCTGATAAAATATTTTAAAATAAATTTGTAGCAAATTCTTTTGTATCAACGCTTACCTAGTTATTCTAACAATTCATTCTCATATTTGCTTATCAATTTATTATGAAAATGTTTCTTCTATATCAACTTCTTCAACGAAAGTACTTATTACTATCGACAAAAATAAAGCGACTATTAATTTATTCAGTTGCATTCGTTGTGGCGAGCAGTCTTATTGCAAATAAAGTAAGCGAAATAACTTTTGATTATGCCTAAAGGCGAAAAAATTTCGGTTGATTTATAAGAACGTATTGTAAATGCGTTTAAATCGGGAATACCGTAATATTCAATAGTTGAATGGTTAAATGTGTGTAAATCAGTCGTCTCTAAAACGATAATAAACTATAAACATCGAGGAGTGGTAGTGAACTTTCCACGGGAAGACCGAAAAAAACTACTCTTCAATTTGATCAAAGAGTAAAACAGTTGTCTTTGGCAAATTCATTTCTACCAGCAAATCAAATTTTGGCAGAAATAGGAGAATCTTCAGTATCAGAAAGAACAATCCAGAGAAGATTAGTTCAATGTGGTCTTCCAGCGAAAAGACTTGACAAAAAACCCAGACTGTCAAGAAAAATATACTGGATAGACTGGAGTTTGCCTCGACTCATTTAAACTGGACGACAGAAGACTGGAAAAAAGTTCTTTTTAGTGATGAATCTAAGTTGAGTGTAATAATTAGTGATGGAGTACAGTATGTGTATCGCCCAATTAATAAAAGACTTGTTCCTAAATATGTTAAAACTACAGTAAAACACGGTTATCAGAATGTGATGATCTGGGGAAGTTTTTCGAGTTATGGAATGGGACCATTGCATAAAATTGAGGGCAAATGGATCGTTATATGTACATGAAAAGGTTATGTTACCTTGTGCGAATTGGAATATGCCTCTTCAGTTCATTTTCCAACATGATAATGACTCGAAGCACACGGTAAAAATTGTGAAAGACTGGTTTATCCGTACCAATGTGTAAAATTATCAGTACCAACCCAAAATTAGGATGTACAAAAAAAAAGTACTGCAAGATTACATATCACCCAGTTCTGGCAGGAAAATTAAAACACATATTCAAGGAATGTACCATCAAGGACAATATACATCTAGCATTCCGCAACCCTATGACTTTAAACCGGATCCTTTTCTCCAGAACCAAAGACGTAACCCCAATGTTAGAAAGGGCTAATGTAATATACAAGGTAAATTGCTCCGATTGTAACCATCACTACGTGGGACAGACTTCTCAGCGGTTATCAAAAAGAATACATCAGCACCGCTACGACATCCGTTTGGGTAAAACCAAGACGGGCTTATCCGAACATGTTATAAGTCACCACCACAGCTTTAAGGATGAAGATACCCACATACTTGCGTCTGAGAAAAATTATGATAAGAGAATGTTTATGGAGGCTTCCTACATATCCACCATTGAAAACTGTCTGAACAAGCAAAGCGACTACGATACCATCAACAACGGCTACTTAAGCGTACTGCAAAATTACCTAAAAAAGATAAATAGGTCATAGCGTGATTGTTTTTGCCTAGGGCAGGTGGACGACACTTAGTTTTTGTAATTTTGAATTTATTTCTTACGTGTTGCAACAGAGGTGTTCTCCGAGATACGTTTTTTAAATCATGTTTAATGAGTTTGACAGTGCGGAGATTGTTTGTTTTGTATTTCGGTTCTTCGCACCTTTCTATGGATGGCGGTGATTTGGACCTGAATGATTTCTACCGTTCTTACATTAATTCAGAATATTATAGCGGGAAAAATTGAAATTTGTACATTTGAGTTATTTCATTGGTCGATCTAGTTTAAAGGAATTTTCATTATCATACCATACAGATAATTTTAGTACATGTTTTGTGAATGTGTTGTTATACTTATATTTTTAGGTGTGACTATTTTTGTAGATTGTGATTTGGATTTTAATGTGTTTTACATAGTTTTTTACAATTTCGACAATGTTAAAAGTTTTTTGACGATGATCGTTGAGATAGCTTCCTAATACCGTTATATTATGTCTATTCCCGTCATCAAATTGCTTTGTCAAACGATCTCCACCGACAACTGTTTGGTATGTTCCATCTCGAGAAACCTCGTATAATTTTTGTAACGTTTGCCGTCTTATATTTTAGCTCTGAAGATGGAAAAATAAATTTTCCGAAACGTCGGCTTACAGTATATAAGTGTTTGATTTGCATCCTTTACACCCAAAATCCGTTTTTACTTAATTGATGTAGCAAGGAGAAAATATTTTGATCTTTACATATTAATAAACAAAAGAATTCGGCAAAATCAGTTCAAAAATGCAGCTGCCTTATTTGATAAAATCGCTGAAGTATGGACCTCGTTTGATGACGACATAATTCAAAACCTTATTGCATCTATGCCTAAAAGATGTCGGGAAGTGATTAAGAATAAAGGGTATTCGACAAAATATTAACAATATATTACTTAAATTAGATAAACATTAATTTTTTTGGCGAGTCGCCCTATTTATGTCGTGTTATAAAACATGAAAACATTTTAAATGAACTGTAATAGTATATTACCTAACGAGAGTTGTAAGTAGCGTATTACACACGACGTGGAAAGTTTCTTCACGAGCCGCGAAGCGGCGAGTGAAGTAAATTCCACGAGTGTGTAATGGCTTTACAACTCGAGTTAAGTACTATACTTTTTCTACGACCACACAAATGTAAAATTTTTAACTTTTTAATTGTATTTCTTTGAATTCGCAATAACTCGAGAACGGCGCTAGATATCGAAAAACTGAGCAAAAAATTCACCCCCCTCCCAACTTGTACTACCCCGCTGATGAATTATCAGTGGGAAGGCGTATGCAAAAATTCAGATCGATCGCGCGCAAAAAAATTTAGTCAAACGTCAAAATTCGTATTTTAGATTAAATTCTCACAAAATGCGAAAAAATTGTATAAACCTCGTAAGCAAAGCCTGATGAATTTACAGTGGGAAGGCGTATGCAAAAATTCAGATCGATTGCGCGCAAAAAAATTTAGTCAAACGTCAAAATTCGTATTTTAGGTTAAATTCTCACAAAATGCGAAAAAATTGTATAAACCTCGTAAAGCCTGATGAATTATCAGTGGAAAGGCGTATGCAAAAATGCTGATCGATTGCGCGCAAAAAAATTTAGTCAAACGTCAAAATTCGTATTTTTGGTTAAATTCTCACAAAATGCGAAAAAATTGTATTTATTCCATTTATTTCAACAAGAGAGTAAAAGTCAAATTCATCACACATCATAGCTTGAGTGCAAATGGACTATAAGTATGTAATCCGTGTGGATTTATTTAAGTAAACAAGTAATCGAAATAAATTAAAACTGTCGGAACGCCAAACAAATTATCGATAAAGGTTTATATTAAATTAAAAAGTACACTAAAAGTTATAACAAAAAATAAATCCCAAACTTAATCTAAAATATTTACATCTTATGATAATAATTATTAATCGTAACAGAACGTTAATTAATCGTGAAGTAAACTTATTTATCCCGACACATTGTTTGGTGCACTTTTCGTTAACATAATTTAGAAAAAAAGGTAACAATTTCAGATCGTCTCCTAAAGGACGTAAGTTGATGTATTTTTTACATGTCAAATAAAAAGTTTCAGGTACTACGAAAGAACGTTGTGCGATTATATCCGGTGGTGTTGACATGGAGCTGCTCGACATGATTTTAAAACTAAAATTATAAAAAGTTAGGAAATTAGAATAATATATTCATTAAATTAATATTACCTTGACCAATAAATGAATAAATAAATATACAAATGAATCTTTTATTAAGGAATAACACACGTTTGCCGTATAAATATTGTAGCTGTCAAAACTAAAATGAATTAGTTCTGCCAACACAATTGTAGTAATTTATCAAATTCCCTAGCCGTGCGATCGACTATATTACGTAACGGTGACGTCACACCGTGCGTAATGGAATTGTTACTAGGCGTGGCTTCTGTGCGATATTCGACGATTACTCCGATGGTCGTAGAAAAAATCTATTAGTACTCTCATTTTATTTATAACTAGCTGGCACGGGCGGCATCCGCCGCCCTTAGCCATCTAGACCCAGAATAGATCTTCGGCCTCACAGGGGGAGGACCATAATAGATCGGTGAAGGCCATAGTTGTTCGGCCTTCGGCCTCACAGGGCGAACCATAATAGATCCGTGAAGGCCATAGTTGGTCGACCTTCGGCCTCACAGGAGGAGGACCATAATAGATCCGTGAAGGCCATAGTTGTTCGGCCTTCGGCCTCACAGGGCGAACCATAATAGAACCGTGAAGGCCATAGTTGTTCGGCCTTCGGCCTCACAGGGCGGACCATAATAGATCCGTGAAGGCCATAGTTGTTCGGCCTTCGGCCTCACAGCCCGAACCATAATAGATCCGTGAAGGCCAAAGTTGTTCGGCCTTCGGCCTCACAGGGCGGACAGTAAGCCATCTGTCATCTGCCATCTGCCATCTGCCATCTGCCATCTGCCATCTGCCATCTGCCATCTGCCATCTGCCATCTGCCATCTGCCATCTGCCATCTGCCATCTGCCATCTGCCATCTGCCATCTGCCATCTGCCATCTGCCATCTGTCATCTGCCATCTGTCATCTAGACCCAGAATAGATCCGAGAAAGCCATAGTTGTTCGGCCTTCGGCCTCACAGGGGGAGGACCATAATAGATCCGTGAAGGCCATAGTTGTTCGGCCTTCGGCCACACAGACCGGACCATAATAGATCCGTGAAGGCCAAAGTTGTTCGGCCTTCGGCCTCACAGGGCGGACAGTAAGCCATCTGTCATCTGCCATCTGCCATCTGCCATCTGCCATCTGCCATCTGCCATCTGCCATCTGCCATCTGCCATCTGCCATCTGCCATCTGCCATCTGCCATCTGCCATCTGCCATCTGCCATCTGCCATCTGCCATCTGCCATCTGCCATCTGCCATCTGCCATCTGTCATCTGCCATCTGTCATCTAGACCCAGAATAGATCCGAGAAAGCCATAGTTGTTCGGCCTTCGGCCTCACAGGGGGAGGACCATAATAGATCCGCGAAGGCCATAGTTGTTCGGCCTTCGGCTTCACAGGGGGAGGACCATAATAGATCCGCGAAGGCCATAGTTGTTCGGCCTTCGGCCTCACAGGGGGAGGACCATAATAGATCGGTGAAGGCAAAAATTATGAATGATACGCTTTCTTTTTGTCGAATACCTACCTGCGTCGATTTTTAGGGATCTTGAGCTTTGAAACTATCTCTACCTATAAAATTAATCAAATTTTGAGAATACAAATTTCAACAATATTGAACAATATATTGTAAGAAATTTAAGATATTTACAAGGTTTATTAATATAAAATTGTTTCAAATACTGAAAAGTGAATTTAATTCACTTCCAATTTGTGCAAATATTTTAAATGTAAATAGTTATTATAAAATTATGTAGATACTCAAAGATATTTAATTTTCATGTAAGTCTTTTAATTTACCGATCTGCAAAATTAACTACCTCCCCCCCCATGTCCTTTTCATTATTGTCTTCCTTACGACCCATACAAGATAAAAAAGGTAATTAATAGTGATGCATAAATACATCTTTTAAAAGAACAAAAACTTTATCGAAAACATTCATTTTGATGAAGAGTACACAAATTACTATTTCTTTTTAAAACTAAATTTTTAATATGCTCTTTTAGGTGCATCAACATCTAGGTTATTAGCACTTTATTCACAGCACACAGCAAGTTAATGTTTAACAATTTAACGGAAGAGAAGACTTCTCTAAGTCAATCAGTGATCACACCAAGCCACACTGCTGTGGACCAACAACATTTTCTTTGAATTGATAAACAATTTTCTAAACTAAGCAATTTTTTCAGTCATAAATTTATTCAATAAAATTATGTTTACATAATGGACAATATAGAGATCTTCTAAGACATTGTTTAAGGCAAGTTGGATGAAATAAATGATTACATGGAGTGATTCTTGCTCTGCTCATACTATTTAGACAAACTGCACATATGTCGTCCCAATTTTCAATGTCATTATTCGTTGCAGGTCGGAATGAAGCAAATGTTTCATTTTCAATCAATAACTTTTTTACGTAATTGAAATACAAATCTTTTGCACGTAAATAGATAATGAAGTAGGAAGCAAAAGCTGCATATAATGCTTGCGGTTGTAGAGTCATTAAAAGTGTAATACCCGTTGCACATAAAAGTGAACACGAATTTAAAACAATGGGAACATAAAGGTGTTCCATGGCATCGAAGCACCTGAAATTAAGGTAAGACACAGTCTTCACTATTATAGATCTTAATAATTTTTCGGTGCATATGTAATATGTTAAAGTTACTGCTGTATAGATAGGATCTGGATGGTAATTTATGCCCTTATCTTTTATACATAAAACAACGGCTACAGCTTTTGCCCATTCTAACAATATCCTCATTATCCACCTCATGCAATATGTTAAAGAATAACGTAATTGTGCACTTGTTCGATGCCAATTATTTTCGACAATGTTTTTTATTTTCGATATAAAAAATCCAATAACTGTGTAAAGTAAAAGTGTAGATAAGCCCGCTATTCCTTGCTGATCAACTGACAAGTCTGTGGGTTCGCCCAGCAGTGTAATTTCACACATTGTAAAAAAGAACAGCTACAACACAAAAAATTATTATAATACTTCACGCAAAAGAGGTGGTTAGTCCTGAAACCCTTCCAGTGCCTAACCCTATACTTACATATAGAATTACATTTATGCATAAATTAAAATTTGCATGCGATGATACTTACTTGGCAAAGAAAACCATATATACTGTGCATATTTATGAAAAGTTTTTCCATTGCATCGATTTCGTATAACAGACACGCTAAGGTACTAAATAGTAGTTTACATAATGATTTTAGACAATCTAAAATTTAAAAATATAGTTTGGAAAAATTTTTCACAATAATTTAGGAGTTACTTAACAAGGTGTAAAATATGGTTGAATACGCAAACGTTAATAAATTAAAGGTAGCTTCTTCGTTTGAAGGCTCTTGTAACATCGTGCACATAAAATTTTGAATAGTGTCGGAATAACCCAGATTTTATAAATTTTCTATCAATTTTTAATCTAATTGTGTCAAAAATTTTTGTTTTATGTCAAGTACATTTCATTTAGAGCTTTAAATAATCGTAGCTAAATTTGAATTTATGAAGACCTTTATTATCATACATTGTTGGACTGAGCAAACATAAAGCACTACAAAGTTTCCAAAAAATGGTCCATATTTTTTTGCGAAGAGGAAAAAAGCTGTGTAATATAGCACTATGTGTGATCTATCATGACGATCGTGTCACAATGAGATAAAGTCAAATATGAATTTGCTTTAATTAATAATAAAATGTATATTGTGTAGTTTTTCGCATTAACTTCGTTCAGTACCTAATTTGGATTCAGTATTCCGTAAGAAGGGCACCAATAAACCCTTGTGCAATAGGCAATAATTTTATACAAATATCAATTTAAGTGCTTAAATGTCTTAAGCCTAGTTGTTCAGTTTCTGGTTATTTTCTAAGCTGGGTTATTTTCCATAGAAATGATTGTTTCAAGAATTGTTTCATTGGAAAATAATTTAGGTTAAAAGATAACCTAATACTGAACAACTGGGCCTTAGGATGGTCCTGGTGCCACAAGTAGGAAAGGTGCGGGCAAAGCTAAATTTTTCTAAGATTTCTAAATCTTAGCAAGAGATTCAAAGTTTGTTACATTAGAGAAAATGTGATTATTTTTATTCTGACCATAATCTGAAAAGAAACTTGATAAAAAGAAAAAATCATAATTTTCATTTCAACCTTTTAAATTAAAAACTCATAAAACTACATAATATTTTGAATCCAGGAATTATTAAGGAATTTGTTTATGAGGAATTCAAATAGCTTATCGGATTTTCCAGATGGCAGAGAAACAGTAGAGAATTGAGAACAAAAACCCCGACCCTGAAGAGAAAATTTTACAAGGTAATCAAATAAAGTTAGAAAAACGTTTAATCAATTATTTCAATGAATTTAATAAAATCAATAATTATTAAGGATTTTGCACAAATGATGTAAAGAAGAAAATCAAATTAAATGTTTGAAGTGACCCCCCGCTCACTTCTTGGCAATATCCTATCCGCTTAAACTCGTGTAAAATATTTCCTATCGTATCCGGTTGAATTGCCCGAATTTCATTGGAAATTCTATCCTTCAGTTCATCAATGGCAGTTGGTCTATTGAAATAGACTTTGATCTTTAAATAACCCCAGAAAAAATAATCAAGCAGAGTAAGATCCTGAGATCTAGATGGCCATTCGATCGTTCCCCTGCGACCAATCCATTGGTTGGTAAAAACTTTTTTTTAAATATTCACGAACGATCTAGCAAAGTGGGGTGGAACGCGGTCTTACTGGTACCACATCGTGTTTTTGGGCAGATCTGGATCTCCATCATTTGGGTATAGCACAACACGTGCAGGGACTAATTCGTATCTTAAAAAGTCAAAATATATTTCACCTGCTAATGTGCTTTCAAAGAAAAATCAGCCCAATATAGGTTTACCTACAATGCCAGGCCAATCATTAAGTTTTTGTGGAAACTGGCTAGTTTTGATTGTTAACTGTGCCGTCGAGGTAAAAGGTAGCTTTATCAGAAAAAATTATATTATTTCGGAATTCGTCATTCGCATCCTGGCGGTACAACATGGTTTCACAAAACTGTAACCTACAGCCAGGATCATCTTCGTTTAGTTCTTAAATGAGAACCACTTTATACGGATGCCACTTCCCCCATTTCTAATATTTTATAACGATTGTTTGCCGCCACTTGACGAGTGGATAAATGAGGATTTTCTTCAAGCTCGAGCAAAATATTTAGCTGAACATCTTCTTGAACTGGTGAACGACCCGATCTAGGACGATCTCACGTATGACCCACTAGTAAAAATTATTGCTCTATTTTGTATAACGGTGGCATCCGTAATTGGTTCCTTCATAGGAATATCCCTATTCCCAATATTAGGATATTTATTATTGCATAAATTGCAACTTAAAATACAATTTTTAAATGCAAATTAGTGTACTGTTAAAACCGTGTTATTTTTTCCAGCGTCATTTTGATAAATAATAATCGGTCTACTCTAATAATTTTATCATGCATTTTAGAAACTTTAGAACTGATTATCTCGATAGTTTTTCTCTACAAGGTTATATTGTTGTTACATTTTCATACTCAGAAAATTGTGCTCTATCCAAATTCGGAAATAAAAATAAGGGTTGCAATTTAAAAAATTTATGATGACGTGATAGCTCAAAATGAAAACACGTTAAGAAAATCTTAATGGTAGAAAAAAGTGACACTTGAAAAAATAAGGTTGACCTATCACACGATTTTCTGAAAAAGACCCCCTAAAACATTTTATCGAATTTGTTCCAAACTTTATGAGATCACTGTATTAACAAAATAATACTTCAACGGTTTTACATTTGCGTGATTATACATGGACCAACGTTTTAGCATAATAAAAATTAATTTTTCCGATTAATCTCGTCAATTATTTCAAACGATCAAGTGAATGAAATTTCCCAACGATTATCAATAAATTCGGGCTTAAATTCAGAAGAAGATGAAGAAGATCATCAATAAAAACCTTAAATTTTAACAAAATTGTCGTTATTCAAAATATGTGGTACAAGTTATCAAATGGGTGGAAATACAGTCCTTTAAATTTAATGTTCACAATTCAAAAAATTGATTACCTTTAATCTAATAAGCTTCATTTCGCGGCCATAGAACTTGAAAATACTAAAAAAAAACAGTTTCTTCTCTTTATAGATGTTAGGAAGCAGCTATTGTTTTCAAATTCTTTCTGTGCACAGATAACATTTAAGTACTACAATATTATTATATTATAATTAATTATATTATTATATTGTGTATGTATTACTTTATAGGTATTACTGTTGGTTCATAACTATTGGTACTTTATGTTTCCATTTATTTCGTTTTTTAAATTGTCTGCAGGAAATTAATTTTATTCCATATAAACAGGGTTTAATTGTTTCTTTACATTAATTTATAAATTGGGAATTTTGCTTTTGAAGAAATTTTATGTTGGCTGCGGAAAATGATAAGATTGTGGGTTTTTCTGGAAAATTGAAATTAAAAAAAAACTGGCTATTGAACCACGTCAGAGGTTAGACGGGTGATATTTTTTGAGTTCCCCGGCTCTTTTCTAGGGGAATAGAAGATATTTGTGTTTTCTTTTGCCGACGATTTTCGGGTTTTGCACTTAAGTTTTGACGGTCCAACCACCATCTCCCATTGGTGTTTGGGAATTTGAGACCGTTTACAATTTTATATGGTTTGAATTCTGTTGTTCAAGTCGATCAACTGGTGGTGTGTTGCCTATGTATTAACAAATTCTAAATTCTGTGGTGTGATTTAGATGTGATATTATTATGTGATAGTTCAATACGTGCATATAGTAATTGGATTGGTTGCTCTACAGCCTCCAATCATTGTCCCACTTCGTTTGGCGAACGATCTCGTCTAATTCTTCGACATTCGGGAAAACAGAGCATTCAGTGATTATAGATGCAGACGGTAGTTGGATGTTAAAGCAAGATAGGTGAATCACAATTTTCTATTTCTTTATGTGCTCATAATTACCATATTTGCAGTTTGGTTTGGGTACGCACGGTCGTGTCAATTACGCTCATTTAGTTTTCTTTAACTACTGTATTATTCTTTGAAATGTGTCAACGTTTGTAAATATTAGATATCACCGCCCAATCTAGTCACTTTATAATTATTAATTTAATTATTGCTGTTTTATTGCTGTATTGGTTGAAAACTCACATAATAATAATAATAACACAAGCATTTGTGAAAACCCACAAACCCAAGTAATATTAATTAATATTTTCATTCCAACCCAATGTGAGAAATAGATAAGGTTTTATCCTAATCCACAGAAATTGCAATTTCTCCGTGCAGCTGCCATAGGTGTTATTATTTGTTCTAGCACATACAATTGGGGTTGTTGTACTCTGATCGAATTTTTTTGTTTGCGTTCGTGCAAAGTTTTATACTGGAGGGTTGACTCCTGTGCTCATTAATTATTTATTGTAGAAAAATCTAGTGTTTGTCTAAGGTTTGGTTGTTTGCAAATATATAAATTTGATGGGGTGGGATAGCAAAAATTGGAATTTTTTAAAATTTCCACCTGCCTTCCGAAATTCATCCAGTAGATCTGTAGTTGTTATATCATGTATAACTGAACAAAATCTTAGTTCTTTCGGATATTGCTATCGGTGCAATATCTGCTTTGAAGGTTTGAGGTATCCAAGAGTAAAGTTGTACAATCATTTTAAGAATTCCACCGAGACCCTGACGATTTATGCATAATAATTAATTTTTGTTCAAAACAACGCTACAAACTTAGAAGATTTTAAGTCTGGGATTCTAAGATTTTAGAACTTCTAAATCCCTAATATTGATATACGTAATATGTACATAGATAAAATACAATTATTAATATAATAGCCTTAATTTATCTATCTATATGAGTGTCTATAACGATAAATTGATCCATTGATGGACATCTGTACGGCCTTTAGGCCGCACAACCAGAGCAATCACCTGCAACATTAGAATACGTAGTAATAAATATTTTACTATGCTTTATCATAGTATGGTTTTAAAATTGCTTTTGCGAGATTTTTAGGATTTAAAGAAGTTACCACCTTACAAAGTAATTAGTTAATTTTTTACTTTCTTATATTTTGCATTTTGTAAAATTGTCTTGAAGAGCGATGTCACCCAAAGGAGTTACCCGGTAACAATACTATTACTAGTCCGGGTTTGTTCAGAGGGTGGAGCAAATGAATACAAATTTTCTACAAATAAAAATTGCGAACAAAAATATTTATTTTTCCTTTATGAAATTTCAATCGTGCCTTCCTACTGCAATGATGCACCATATTACCGTTCCACATAGTTTGCATAGTTAAGAAGATGTTTTATAACGTTTTATCGGCAAGTAAAAATGAGAAGTACAAGTCCTGAGGGTATGGAAGTGTTAATGAACTACGCTGCACCCTCAAAAATATTTTCTAAATATCAAGAAAACGCACTTTTCAACTACTCTGAACAAGCTGTGAAATTGTATAACTAAAGATATGAAAACTAGCTTATGATTTAGCTATTACCGATGACATAAAAGTTAAAAATGCTTGGAAGAATAATAAAATGACCTCGAGGGATTGGTTATTGGGCTTCCTTAAAAGGTACCACTTCTACTGTTCAAAATCTCATCATACATCTATCAACTTTTAATAACACACCATAAAAACTGAAACCCTTTCCAAAAGCTGGCCCTAGGAAAAAAAGAGTAAATCGCCGAAAACGTAAATCTACTGTCTGAACTGACACACCAATTTAAAGGCTGCGCTAGAAGCCCAGTTCTATACAAGAAAAGAAAGAAAACACAGAGCGAAAAGGGTTATAAAAATTTAGCAAAAAATAAAAACAAGAAATTTAAAAAAAAAGGAAAAGGTAAAAATATTCATTTACAATCACAATGTGATCAGTTAGAACATGAAGATGATGAGTTGTGTCTGGTCTACTTAATGCCTTTTTCTGAATCTAAAAATGAGAACTGGGTTTAGTGTACCGTGTGCAAACGATGGGCTCACGTGTCCTGCGGAACCAATGAAGACTTTTTTGTTTGCATAAACTGTGTATCTGATTATGATTAATTTTTATACTTTTCCGTTTGTTTTCTGAACAATGATGTATTGATGTGTTAAAATGCTTATCACTTTCTTATATACTACATAATTAATGGCAAAATTAAATTCAGGTTTCAAGTTAAAGGTTTACTGATTAGTTGTGTAAATTTACTTTTTTGTTTTGTTGATTATTTTTAATAATAAAAATAAAATGTTGAAATGGTAACAACGTACCCCACTCTCCTCCTATGTGTGCTGATAAACATCCCATTCACAGTGTGTTAAAAAAATAGTTGGTCCTTTTTGTTTTTGTTGCGTCACGGCGGGCAAAGTGAAATTTACTGTGAAGGACAATGTGAAATAAGTGAGATGGATAGAAAAAAACTAAGAAATTTTTCCGGAGACCGGTCAAGAAGGATCTAATCTTTGATTCCTAGTATATGTCAAGACGGTTCTTGTTAATCCCTCGCCCTTGAGATCTTTAGTTTATCAATATTATGTAGGCTTCAGTTGAAATATATGCTTTGCATTTTTATTTTATTGTATGTGTAAACTTAGATTTAGTTGTAAAAAAATAATTAATTTGTGTTTATTTTGTAGTAATTGCATCAATTCATTTTGTCCATCCTGAAATTTCTAAGTCAGGCAACGTGAAATTTTGCCTCCGTACAAAGAAATTAACTTTAAATTTAAGTGTGATTAAATGCGTGACGTTTTGAGTCCAAAGACCATTAACGAAGAAGTCAAATTAGCATAAATTTGGATTTTTGGGAGTATGTTAACTATGTCACTTTGCCCCCCTTCGCCTTCCTTTTCTCCTCACTATTTCTAAAATTTCGCTAATAGTTAAACAATGAAATCAAAATATTGATACAACAAAGTTTTAATAGGTTATAAAATTTATTGATAAAAAATTTCTATTAACTACATACATATAATATAATATAACTGATATAACATAGCAGTACCTATATAAAAAAATACATAATATTACGTTAATTTTTATTATAATAATGCATTGCAATATTAATATTTACCCGATATTTATTTAAGTATCAAAATAAATTAATTAAAACAATTTAAAAATTGTTGAACTTGCTTTTATATAGCACATGACATTTAAGAATAAAAAATATGCTATTTATTTTCGAATACCATAAAAATAATTGTTGTGATAAAGAAGAAAAGTTTTATTTATATGTATGAAAACTAATTGTGTGATAATTTCAATACAATGTATTTAAATTATTATATTTAAGGTTTCTTATGTATTTAACATTTTGAAAATCAAAAGTGGTCTGTGGGGTTTATAATTTTTATTACTAAATTTAAAGTGTTTCTCTTTAATTTACTTTTTAAATTTTTTATTATTTGTGTTAGTTTTTTTTATAAATTAAATGCATTTTTGTAATATAATAAATTACATTTTAATGATGATAAAAACTGTTCATAAATTTCTTATAAAATGATACACAGTACCTACAATTTTTCCGAATTTTATATTCGTAATTTATGACAATTTTATTCAAAATTTGAAAGGTAACATGATATGAAAAATTGTAATATGTAAAGAGCTGTGCAAAAAGGAAGGTGAAATGAAAGCTCACGTGTATAAATAGAATGAAAAGTAAGCACAAGGTTAAAAAATTTTACGATATAAAAATTATAAATACTATAATTATTAATTTCCTTCCATTTCTATATGGTGCATATTAATTATTAATCAAGAAAATTTGTCGATAAAAATTAATTTATCCGATGTTTCTGCTATTCATTAACCCATTATCAATGCTATGGATTAATAAAAATTCGAAAAGCTAGACAAATATGACTTTTATTGACTACATTTCTTCGAATAATTAATAAACACCGTATAAAAACTACAAGTTGGATTAATACTAAAGTCGTAATTATTGATTCGATTAGCTTTAATCATAACTTTGACGTTAGTAAATGGTGAGATCAATTTCCTTTTTGGAAAATCGTGATGCATTTATTACCAACATCAAATGAAAATGTATTCTCTTTTACAAATAGGACAATCATGGCTAGAATTAAGGCATCTTCTGAGACAATCAGCATGAAAGAAATGTTGGCAGGGTGTGATTCGAGCCCTCTCCATTGGACTTAAGCAAACCGCGCACACGTCATCGCAGTTTTGAATTTCCTCGAAGGAAGCACGCCGAAATTTAGTTAAAACAGACTTTTCGTCCTTTAATTGTTTCAAACTGTTTAGGAACAAATCTTTCACATTTAAGTATACCGTCAAGTATAAGGCAATTAACACGAACTTAACATCACCGTAACATAACAAAACAGTATTTAATATAACAGCTAACGTAATGGTATAATATCGAAGAATCACTGGCGCATATAAAGCTTCTAGAGCTTCTAACATACTTAAACGTAAAAATAATAATACGCTTGGGAAAAATTGTACAAAAACTTTTTCTGTGCACATATAATAAGTCCACGTAACAAACGTATAAAATGTGGTGGGTTGATAATATTCCAATCCTTGTCCCAAACCAAAGACCAGTAACATAAATGTGACTGTGATAATAAAAGTAACAGCTTTGGTCCATTCCAAAACAATTTTCGTTGCAGACATTGCAACGTGTTTTAAATTGCTGTGGTGCGTCATATTTACGTATGGTGACCAATCTTCCTTTTCAATTAGTTCTTTTATGTATGACACACAATACGCTATGACGTTGTAGAACATTAAGGAGTAAAGTCCTGTTAAGCGTTTCTTCGGACAGTTGTATCCACCAAAATTGCAAAGCAAAACTCTGTCGCATACAGTGAAGAATACCAGCTAAAATTAAAAAAAAATTATTTAGATATATTATGTGCCAAATAATGTGATAGTATTATTTAGATTTAGTGAGATATTCTTAGCCCAGTCAAATTATGCATTTTAAGCCAACAGGCTAAAGGTTGTAAACAATAAATAATATATCATTTGCGTATCTTTTTTAATGATTCCTTATCATTAAAAGAAACAATTTATCAAAACAAAGTCATTCCTCCAAAAAGTGGAACAAAAATGATATGGCAATTGCGTTAAAAATAAATAAAGAATACTAACCTGCATGGTCATACTGGAAATGTTTGGTATCTTCATAAACAGTTTTTCGATTCTATCAACTGGACGATATAATTGTAAAAGGACATTCACCACAGGACCAGATATTTTGTTGAAAAATTCTAAAATTAAAGAAAAGAATTAATAAATAAAGTTTTGATTTTTTAAATAATATAATTTATTATAATAAAGCCTAAGCTGCAGGACCTCAATATAATAGAGATTTTAAAAATTTTCTCCGTTTATTTGTTCGCCTTGAAGTACAACCAAGGTACATGACCTATGTTACACATTGAGCCATTTTCTGAAAATTGGTTGGAGTAACATTTTCTTGTTGGATTTATATTATTGCATAATATATTTATTTATGATATGTTATAAATATACTTTATATTACTTTTATTTTTTTATGTATTTGATACCAGGATTTGAAGTGCAAAACGATTAATTTTCTTTCCTGATTCGTCTAAATACATTTAATTAAAAATGTGTTTTTCTGTCTTAATTTTATTACCAAGCAATGATAAACATTTATAATCTTCCAGGAGTTTTCTAAACCGGTTACTTATTTTGTCATATTCGGTTATTTAGGTACGTACACACATTTCAGTTTATCATAATACCCAAATATAAATCGAGACTCCCACAGAGTATTCGTATAAATTTATAAATACAATGTAAAAATAGATTTGTTAGTTATTATCAATTATAAATAAGTAAATGAGATAAAGAGGTCTAGATGTATCCGGAAGTCATAGAACTTGGCTTAGCAACAACGGTTTTTTAAATTCAATTATCATTTTAAGGTGATCCTTGCTCATAAAGTTTACTTGCCTTATCATTTCTCAATTTAAAGTTATAAGAGTACAAATACATTAAGGATTTTGATCTTAACATTTTTTTTTAAATTGTTGTTTAAATTATTTCTTTCAAAACAAGTTTTTAAATCGAGATCAATTTTATAAAAAATATCCTCGTCTATTATATTTTGCCTAATTTTAGTTCATTATATCAGCGTTGAAAAAAAAATTAGACTTTTGCTATTTTAGGAAAAGGATGTTAACTTGGTTAAAATGAAATAATGTCATGGATGTCGTCTGGTATCATACTTTACACTTTACATATTCGGCGTTAATTTGCATTTTCTTAATTACTTACAGATTATTCTTTAATAGCTTATCCATTTTTCTAATACGTTGTGACAAACTAATCCTTAGGCGTGCAAAATTTTTAAATTTAAGGTGCCAATAAAATAAAACCAACAAACTCTTTTTTTTTTCAAATGAAAAATATTATAAAAGAAATTATAAAGAATTCTAATTCAATTTAATTTACCGGTAAACCATTTTACAATCGGATAAAACCGCAAGACCGAAAGGTAGTTGTTAGTTATTGATTGAACGTAATCAAGGACCTACATCTTAACATGGAATCCAAACCACGACTCAAATAATTCGGGAGTAGATGAGATTCGAACTCACTACCATCAGGTTCGTAGTTTACTCCCTCACCCCTACATTAAACTACGTGTACTACATTTAAACTTAAAATTTAATAATATAAACAAATAAAATAAATTCTTGTTATATTGTTTGTAATTATAAGCCTGTATTAAATTTAAACTAATTTTTAAACAAAAATAGCACTCATTCTAACGATTTTTCTATAGGCTTAAATAAAAGTGACTACGTCTATGGAATATACAAATGTAAGTAAAAAACAGCAGGTTCTATGCATATTTTGAATATTTAATTACTTTTCGAGGGCGTTAAATAACTATAAAAAGTTTTTTCCTGAAATTTTGTTTTACAATTTTCTGTTCCTTCGATAGCGTAATATCTTCAAGGTAAGTCTTTCAAAAACGTCGGTGTAATTAATTTTGATTTTTATTATCAGTCAAGTTTGATTTTTTAAAATTGAAATAAGTGTTTATGATGCGGCCACTACACGCACCTAACAGGCGGATGTGGATTTCGAACTCATGACTACTTGTTTTGTAAATTCTATACGTTTATAAAATGTGCACAAGCAAAAAAATGTTATTTTTTCGAAAAGGATAATTTATTATTATATTATTATTGAAAAGCACTATTATTTTTAGGCAAAGCTATCATGCAATTCGTTGAATTACAAATATCGCATAATGAATTTATAAACAATATCGGGAAATTTGAACGACTTTATTTTATCATAATTATGTTGATGTGCCCTTTTTTAAATTATTATATCGTCCAAACAATAGGGAAGATGCATAAATTTTTTTTATAGCGTAGTTGGATCAAAAATAACTAAATATACTAATTAATGCTATTTAATTTATTTATTTTCGTTTTGATAATAATTTAAAAAATATTTAAAAATCCGTCAATTTGAATTGAACGAAACGACCGCGCAATTTGCCAAGTGACTGATGACGTCACAAGTTAAATTTTACATTCATTTATGTTATTTTTCTGTGGTTTTGTGCTTTGAAAGTTGAAGTTTGTTAGTGTTAAAGCTGTTATTTATCATAATTAAATCAATTAAAAACAAGAAAGTTAAAAAAGTACTCTACATAAGTAGAATAAACATGAAAGTGAGGTTATTGTTATTGTGCCGGTGACTTCGTTGCGTTTAAGGTCACATGATTTATTTTAAATTATCATTGAATTTTAAAATGGATTATTTATAACAAAATACAATAAATAGAAGTTATTTTTGCTGATTTGATATTTAATATATAGGATTAATCGGAAAATACTGTTTTAACTAAATTTTTTTATTCATGCATGTTCCCCATTCGTTAATCTAAAACATCAAAAAGTTACACTAAATTTAAAACTTTGCAGACGTTATTTTCGTCAGAAATATTGGCGATTTTTATTATTCAAAATTTTCTTTTTAAGCATTGCGAGCTTTCCTGAAATAATATTAGTGATATAAAAAATTTAAAGTATAAGTTCGTGTACAATCAAAATACAAAACATTGCTAATCAATTCTTTTCGCATTTTAAAGTTTACTTGATATTAACTAATTTTAATATCTAAAATGTATTTATTACATAACAAAATAATTTCTGCTTATCTCTTTTTATAACATTTTATATAATAAACATATTCCTAACTTGTCAACATTTGCTATCGTTTTTTTTAATTTTTCTTTTGAACTATTTCCAAAGTTTAAGTGATATGTACTTCCACGTGCCTTAGAATTGATAAAATTTATACTGGTCAAAAGAATAAAATATAGAAGATCAGTTTATCGAAAAAATCTATTTATATGTTGTTCTAAGTTTGGTAGACGAAGTTGGTTGACATTACTGCTCGAGATTATTACTCTAGTAAAGTATTTATATCACACAATACAGTTATTATTGAGTACTTCAGTACTCAAAAACAATTTCATCTGCCATTCGACATTATATTCAATCATAATCAAAACATCAAGTACGAAAATTGGTCATTTGTTATTCTATTGCTATCACTTAAGCAAGCAATAAACTAGACACGTTTGTTAGGCATTATGGATTGCAAGCATTTTCTTACGAACGTAACGATTAAATAAAACTTTTGACATACCTGGTATTTTGCATATGAGATTCCGCAACCATCGCATTGGATATTTGTAATTGGCCGAAATTAATAATGGTATAACAAAACATGAATAAGTCAATAACCACATTCCACCGAGGCTTACTAACAGGGGAACGTGTCCTTTGCAACAGTATGGCAGAAGTAGTACAACTGATAGAAGACTCACTGAAAAATTCAAAATAAAAAATTAATACAATTACACTGAGTGAACCCAACATTTAGGGAAGATTAAAAATAGGATTGGAAGGAAAAATATTTTTATTTGGAAGAGGAAAACATGAAGGATCTAAGATAATAATTGTTAAGAATGTGTTCATTTTATATGGACTCATTTCTCAGTTTTTATTCAAACTTTGATAAATGAACCTTAGTAAAATTAAAATAAACGGAGTTGATCTGATTTTAGTAATTGAAAATAAAATGGAAGTTGAAGGATTTCCAGATACATAATGACCTTTATATGAAGGGTAAATATACTTGGTGGGTTGGATAATTTAAGGATAAGACAAGGAGAGTGTAACTCTCTCTAATATGTACAGTGGAATTCGGCGCAATAGACACGTGTCATTAATTCAAATCACACCAAAAGCATTTTATGAACATGCATACTCAAGCATTTTTCCCAAACTTAAAATTCAATTGAATCAAAATTGCTGTAAAATTTTATGCACCAATTAAATAGTAAGTTTGGGTAAATTGTTCGAACGTTTCAATGAACCTTTAGAATAATAGAAGAGCTTTGTTAATAACAAAAACATTTTTTAACAATGAAAACAAGAGTTAAAATTATTATGATTCACAAATGTTTTATGTTTTGGCAAAGTTTTTCATTGAAAATTGGTTCGTCACTTTAAGTGCATTGTATCACCAAGGACAATATAACTTTTAGTAAAACATTTTGTACGTTTGGAATCAACATGTTTGTCTGAATTTCATTGTTTTTTCAGCATAGCTTTAAAAGTAATATTTTATTAATAAGGACACTTTCATATTATAAATTATCCCGAAGAACTATTTTTAGAATAGTCGCTTTAAATAAATAAAATTTGTTTTTCATGAATTTTAAGAAAATAACACTGAAAACAATTTATTAGTTTATTCCAAAAGTCAAAAATTCAATAGCAAGTTTTTTTTTGTATATTTCATATTAAAGATAATTAAGAATAAATATTAATTGGAAAAGCCAATGGCTCTTATCTGCAATTATTCTGAGAAAATAAATAACGACTTATTAATTATTATCAATGTTGTTTTTGAAAATATACAATTCCATATAACAATAAAACGTGTCTGCAAAATATTTACCTGTTTCAGCAATTCGTTCATTTTGAAGTTGCGGATCCAATTTGCTCAATGTTTGAAAACTCCTTAATCTTCCTCTAACTCTAGTAATCATTCCCATTTTTTGCAATATTCACTTCACAAAAAGTATTTCAAGTCTAAAACATGTCTAGCGCACTAAACGTTAAGTATTCTAGAAATTGATGTAAATATAACCGTGACTTTCGTGTCGAATGAACGGGTTTGAACAAAATTCTGCGTATCAATGTGCTTCCTTCCTTTTATTTTTGACTCCCAAATTTGTGTTTTGTTTGTTCCCAGTCGTCCCACTTTAAATGACGCTGTGCGTCACTGCGACTTTTGGCAAATGCAACCATCGTATGAAAAATCAACAATTCGTAACTTTGTGCATGTGTGCACGTTTTAATATAAATATTGAATTTATTTTTAAAACTATTTTTTGTAAACATGTTGTTCGGGGCAAATGAATGAATTTTTGCAACATCCTACATTCAAATAAACAGGAGGTGCGTCTTTGTAAACAATGTTTCGGAAATGGAAATTTAATCAAGTTCAAAACGATACTTAAGCTATCTGAAAAGAATTCCAAGCATATTTTGATGAAGAGTGCTTTATATTATTTTCTACTGAAGTGTAATGGATGAAATATTTTATTCAATAAAAATAAAACTTACGCATGAAATAACAATTTAGTCATATTATATTGTCGTCATTGTGAAATTAAGATCATTCATTGTTAATAATCCTATAATTTCACTTTGCAAAAATAACGCAAGGAGCTTTAAATGTCGTTTGTAAAATCTAAATATAAATTAAATTTATTGACCTCAACGTAAAGGTTCAAAATAGTTATCAAAACATCAAATGAGATTTAAAATGATGTTATATTTCTTTCATTTTTCTTAAAATAAATTTCCAGTATAGCGACCTTTTCTATTTTTCATTCCAACATTTCAATAAAGCAATCCAAGTATTTGAAAAATCGGTTTTGCGGTGTTGGAAAATTTCGCAAATGATATTTTAAAAATTGTTTGTTGTTTCACGAGGGCAATGAAATTTTATGCAAATATCGAAATTCTTAACTTGTTTCGATCAATATTGGCAACGAAATTATTTTAATTTTCGAACATATACGAATCGCATAAAGCTTTTCTTTCATCTAAATTGCAATTTCAACATGTGTTTATACTGTTCGTACGTTTGTTTTGAAAATAAAATTTCTGCGTTTTCCATTTCCATATTTGTGTAGTTACGATTTATTTTGACAGCACATTATTTTTAATTTTAACTTGAAACATTATTTAAAATGCGATCTTAGTTTTATAAATTTTTATTGCTTTTCGTAAAATTGGTCGTAGGGAAAAATTGTAACATCGCAAAAACAAAGTCTTCAATTTTTTTCTTTTGTTTAAACAAAAAAATGTATAGCTATTAGTTGAACTATATTAAATATAAAATATTTATGTATTTTTATATAGCCATCAATTGCATATACATAGAAACATATTAAAATGTATAATATACCTACCTAGTAATTGAGATGTTTTGGCAAACTTTTTGGAATTTTTGAAATTGTTCTATCATAAGAACAGGAAAACTCGTCTGAAAAGAAATATTAAACCTTGAATGAGTTTAATGTTAATTTCAGTTCGAATTTTTGCCAATACGAAACTTTTACGCTCACCCAATAGGCGGATATGAAATTCTGGATAACCCAGTATTACATAGTACTTATGTTACTTTTATCACCATGCCACTCTGCCGGACTTCACTAATATCAATTATAAAATTTAAATTAAAAAATAGAGTAAAACATAAACATAATATATTTTAGCACGCGATGAGAATATGTATCTTTATTGATTGACCCTGCAATTAAATATTTGTTTTGATAAAACGGTTAATCAAACAGCAATTATTATTTAAAATCGGTATGCAAATTAAATGTGAAAAAATGTGATAATGCAAGTCGATATTGTATCTTAATATTTTGATAATTCGTTTTTTTTGGCGGTATATAATTATGTAAGTATTAAATGATCAATTTATAATATTCAAAACAATTTTCAGTATAATTGATCAGGTTTCTCTCGCTCACCAATTTCATTAATATAAAATATTGGGATTTTGGACTTTTGAGCAATGAAACTCTTTTAGTATTGGTCAACGTTTCGAGTATTGCTTTCACTCTTCATCAGGACTTGAGTATTAGATTTTCTTGTCAAAAGTTTGTCTTTTTAAGAACATGTCAAACTACTCAAAAATTTATACATTAAATATAAATAAATCTCTTTTAAAACTCTCTGAAAATCTCTTTTAAAAATAATTGTGAAGTGTGATATTAGTATCTATATGTATTATGACAAATTTTCGACAAGAAATCCTGATACTTACGTCTTGATGAAGAGTGAAATAAATACTCGAGACCTTGACCAATAATAAAAGAGTTTTATTTCCCTAAAGTCCAAATTCCGATATTTTGTATAATATATTAATTTCAGTATAGTTATGGTATTTATGCGGTCTCCCATATTATACTACATATTTTTAATTTAGCCATCATAATCATAGTAAAAGTTTTGTTATGTACTAGTATTAGTATGTAACTGCGTGAATTAATCTTTAATAATAAATTATGACTGCAACCAAACTTGCACAAAATAGATTTTGTATCTAGTAGTCCAGAAAATATTTTGTACGAAAAAGATTTACGAATATAGAATTAATTGTTTTAATATTATAAACGACGTTAAAAGTTTTCAAATTGAAAAGTTGAGAAATTACAATTAAATACAAAGCTGATAACATACCAAAATAGAAAAGTAATAATATAATAATATATTAGTACTAATTAGAATATTGTCCCCCTTATGCCAAAACCACGAATGTGTATTTTACTAGTTTTCGGTAAAGTATTGGCGGTTCTATAGGCGGTCATAGTTTTGGCAGTTAAGTGCGTCTACTGCTAATGCGAAACGCTCGGTTTGAGTCCGGGCAGGGTGATGATTTTATTCTGACCGTCTCTCCTCGGCAGGCAATGGCAAGCCACCGAGGTAGTCTGCCAAGAAAATCCATCTCGAAATTAAGTGCATTACACTTCCCGTGGTTCAGAGCCCACGTTAAACAAGTAGGTCCTCTATGTATGCGAAAACAATTTGAATGCACATCACATGCATAGAAAGAGATGGGTCACCAAACCCTCATTGGGGTAAAAGGATCGAGAAGGATCGTTAGGTGATGCACTGCTAGTTTTCTTAAGTAAAATATTTGACCACATGAATCTTTAGGACTTTTATGAGTATTAAAAACAGCTACTACATCAAAATTAAATGCCAGAATTGTGGAATGGTTCGCTGCGAGTTTCTTATCTTCGCCACCTTCTGTGCGAGCTAAGTTTTTTCTCTTCATATGTTTAACATGGTCTTCTTTGGCCATTTCATTTTATTCTTTTGTCAACGAATTGAATGCCAAGCACCTATAACACTGGTTTTTCTTTGATTTAAAAAATCTCAAATTATATTCGCTGAAAACTTGTCTATATTTTGGCAGGGAGACTGAGTTATGCTTCTCTTGTTCACATTTTAGGCTTCTATACAAAGTATAACAAGAAGCCTTATGATCTGGCTCCGTGTCTGTCTGTCTGTCCGTCCGTCCGTCCGCATAATTCAAAATAATACAGGGCGTTTCAAATCGTGTAGGAAATACTCTGTGTGTATAGAGGTCTAAAATCTGGGTACCCAGTGCGCTACTTTTCGGCTTCTATTATGTAATTACTAACCGAATTACATGAGTCCGCTAGAAACACTTGTTATATAATTGAAGGGCTTAGTGTGAAATAATGATAAACCACAAATGAAATTTGTTAACAATTTCAATTTAAAGTTTGTGAAAAATCTATAAAATCAAAGTTTGATTTTTTATTTTTCATGCAATTTACTATGATATTACAGTGTCAGCTGTAAGAATTTTATTAAACTATTTCTTCTGTTGCTTGTTATACTATAGTAGACCTGAAATAGAAGCCTAAAATGAACAAAGCCCATATTTTAAAAATGTGTGGTTTATCATTATTTCACACTAAGCCCTTCAATTACTTTTAGGCTTCTATACAAAGTATAACAAGAAGCCTTATGATCTGGCTCCGTGTCTGTCTGTCAGCATAATTCAAATCTAATCAGAACCCTCGAAATTGTGATTGTAAACACATCGTATGTATAATAAAACAATAATTTGTTTTAAATTTATTTATTGTTAACCACAGCAATGGCTGATTTATTGGTGAAGTTAAGTTGTAAGTAAAAGAGAAAGAAGAGGATTGATCCACCTCAAAAAATGGACCGTACATTACAGAGAAGTAAAGTTCCGAATGGAATGGAAAAGCTTCATTATTATTAGTTATATAGTGAATGATAAATACCAACCGCAAAAATGTAATTAGTGCAGATTACCTGATTATTTTTCAATGCAGACCAAATATAAGTTATATTTTATTTACATAATTTTTCACCTATATAGGAAATTTAAATACGTTGATCCGTTGATACGTTGATCTGTTGATACGTTGATCTGTTGATACGTTGATCCTTTGATCCGTTGATCCTTTGATTCGTTGATCCGTTGATCGTTTGATCCGTTAAGACGTTGATACCTTAAGACGTTGATACCCTAATAAGAAGTTGTCTCGAAAAATTTAATTGGTGCAGATTATCGAATTATCTGATGTTACATTATAAATATTATGTCGACCAAAAATAACTAGCAATAACAACTTTTCACACCAGAAAGGTAGCTGTATAGAAGCCTAGGAACTGCCGCTAAAGCGAGTTCCACCTTGTTTTGTACTCATTATGCCTTATTGTAATATTCAAACAAGGATTTAAATACTTTTTCGAGGTTTTCTGTCTACAATAGTGCAACTGAACAGCAGGATAACTTAAAATGAACTTCTAAATGTAAAGAAGTAGATGTATACGTAAAATTTCTTCTGCTGGATTCTATTTTTTCATAACTCGTCCTTTTGGCTTTTTAATAATGTGCGTGGGACGGTTAATCTTTAAATTTTATTTTAAATAAAATATTTTCAAATATTTTCAACATTAACAAACTAATAAAAATGTAATCTTTTTCTACGTCTTTTATGTTAAAACAAGACGTGTTTCGAGAATTTAAGCTATTCCCATCTTCGGTCTTTTCAACTTTGTCTACAGAAGAAAAAGAGGAGTCTTGGAGAAAAAGACTTATCTACCAATTTGCGGATGTGATTTGTACTGTTTAATTTTGTTTTAATATAAATTTTCTTATAATAAAATAAAATAACTTACAATGGAGAAAAAGACTGGTGTTGAATTTGACATGGACGGCTTTTACGTTTGTCTTCATCCACCGGCCCATTTAAATAGAATCGGGTTTTTGCTTAATTTAATTTCCTTATGGTTTTAAATTTCGATATTCTCATTTTCTTCCTCCCTTAGTTATTAATTTTATTTTTATGATCATTGATTCGCTCTGGTTCTCACGCTTTAAATTTTTACTTTACATTAATTATTTCTAAAATTTTAACTTTTAATTAACAATTTTCCATGCCTCTTTACCATAACTCTTTTCTTTACAACTATCTTTTCAAGACTAATCAAACACTCTTATAATTTTATTTAAACTTAACTTCCAAGGCATCGACCCCGTCAAATATCAAAGAACACAGCGCAATACATTATCATAATATTAAGCACATCAACATTTGAAAGTTTTGAGATATAAGCCTTTCAAGACTTCGTTAAGGCCTATATTTCAAAACTGAAAGATATAATCCTTAACGTGTTCTTCTGTATTTGACGAAGAACCCCAGGTAGTTCCTTTGAGCTTTCGTATGTTATTGTTTCTGGTTTGAATTTTTTTAGAAACATTTTCGAGTAATTCCTACAAATTAGTGTTCTGTCCAACGTGACACCGTTGTGAAAAGGCGAAGGTACAAAGGTTTAAAAGCACAAATTTTCATAGGTAAACTGCACTGTAGATATACTTACGTACATAATTGGCAAACGTTTTCGTCAACGTATTAAATTGTCAAATATTTGATACAGCATGACAACATCGCGTTCAAAAAATAATAAACTGAATAAATTTAAGGGGGTATTCCACTAATTTGTACATAAATCTAGGCAATTTTCAGAATTTTTTTTTTAGAAAAATGAAACAACATAAAAATTTTTCTGTTATGTTAGGATATTTATTACATATTGATTACACAATTTTGAATTTTTCATATCAAAATAATAAAAATTTTCCTGCTACAGCTTCCTGAACGTAAGTCGATCAAAAAGATACCCAGCGATGGTGGGCCAGCTCAGGTCCTTTTAATTTGTCCAAAGTCAGTATCGTCCCTACTACAATCATATGAAAAAAATTGCATAGGAAATTGCGTCGTTTTAAAAAATAAAATTGAAATTTTCTACATTTTTTTCAAGTTGAAACCACAAAAAAGAACCGAAATTTTGTATGGACGCATTTGTTTAATTAGGACGATAGACAATTTTATATAAAATCTAACGCCGCAAGATTCAATTGAATCGGTTTATTAATTTTTAAGATAGAATGCCCACCAACTACAGAAATGTCACTCTGAGGAAAACGCATTTAAAATTTTGCGGTAAGGTTCTTGCAGTGCAGTTTTCCCATATACGAATTTGCAACTGCGTTATTAGAAATCTTAATAACAGTTTGAGCTCATTTATGGATGCTCGCAAAAATACGTATAGGACAAACCGGTAGAGATTTATAAAAAAGATGCGCGATCAAACCGATTAAAGGCAGGAAAATCCATCTTCGCGAAACATCCATTGAAATTCATCACAAACAAGACGACCACAAAATTATTTACATCTCAGTAATTCGCCATTATTACTACCTTCTCCTTAAATCACAATTTAACTTCTTCCTTGGCTAACCTCAGCCAATAGAAAACCTTCCACTTCCTAGCACCCTCACTCTAAGCATATTTGATAGTAATATTTAAACATGACTTATCGTCACTTTCAGTTTAAGCCCGATGCTGTCATAGTATCGACCAAAAAGGTTTGAGAATATTATTGTGAAAAAATAGTAAATGGGCAACTTTGATTTTAAATATCTCTATCTGTGGTTGCCAATATCAACTATATTTTTGGTTTTGTTAAAGCAGGGTTTATTAAAATTAAATTTAAAAAAATAACAAAATAATTTGGCAGGTCAATATTTTACAAGTTTTAGAAAGTGCAATTAGTTTATTTGACTCACAAAATTTTAAAAAAAGAATCAAGTCGAAGTTTCGCCAGCTCACATTTCAAAGAAAGTGTTGAAGTTCTTGGAAAATGAAAGTATTGACTTCTTTAAACTCGAGATATGGACATCAAATTAATCCAGTCTTTTATATACTTTCAAGGGGTAACTTAAAAAGAATTCTTCTAGAACGATAATTAAAAACTATTTTTCAGCTGAAAACACCTTTAAATCTTGACTCAAACCATGTTTACAAGTTAATAAAAGAAAGGGCTATCATTTAAAATCAAATTTGTTGAAATATATTTATAAACAAAACAATTATACAATTTCAAATTTGTCCGTTCATTTTCCACACTGGTAGGTGTAAATGGGTCCCCGTGTAAATGGCGCAAATTGGGCAAGTAGAAATAAAAGTACAAGTGTAAATTGCGCTCCAAGCAAAAAGGTTGCCAGAAATCTGAAATGTAAACTGCGCAAATTTGCGCAATTTACTACTTTTTTCTACCTGCCGAATTTTCGCAGTTTTGACAGATTAACGGCAGATCCACCACTTCGCGGAAGATCCACCTCTTTGCGGAAGATTTAATTTTACGTGAACATTAAATTGTTTTTAATTTGTTTTCTAAATAAATATCAAAAACTAACACTAACCTTACGGCAGATCCACCTCTTCGCGGAAGATCCACCTCTTTGCGGAAGATTTAACTTTACGTGAAGATTTATTTGTTTTTAATTAGTTTTCTAAAGAAATATCAGAAACTAACACTAACCTAACGGCAGATCCCCTCTTCGCGGAAGATCCACCTCTTTGCGGCAGATTTAACTTTACGTGAAGATTTTTTTTTAAATTAGTTTTTTAAAGAAATATCAAAAACTAACACTAACCAAACGGCAGATCCACCTCTTCGCGGAAGATCCACCTCTTCACGGAAGATCCACCTCTTTGCGGCAGATTTAACTTCACGTGAAGATTTATATGTTTTTAATAAATCTTCACGTAAAGTTAAATCTTCCGCAAAGAGGTGGATCTTCCGCGAAGAGGTGGATCTGCCGTTAGGTTAGTGTTAGTTTTTGATATTTCTTTAGAAAACCAATTAAAAACAATTTAATCTTCACGTAAAGTTAAATCTTCCGCAAAGAGGTGGATCTTCCGCGAAGTGGTGGATCTGCCGTTAATCTGTCAAAACTGCGAAAATTCGGCAGGCAGAAAAAAGTAGTAAATTGCGCAAATTTGCGCAGTTTACATTTCAGATTTCTGGCGACCTTTTTCATCGGAGCGCAATTTACAATAATGCAGGCATTTTGGAGCGCAGTTTACATTACCCCACCTGTACAGTGTACGTAGTTTAACTGTGAAAATTTGTGCTTTTCAGTTTTAAAAATAAAAGTGTTTTGTGCGTTTTGTAGGTTACTGTAAAATATAAATAATTGTAAGTGGAACAATCATAGTAAACTTTGGATCCATCCTCGTAGCTCCACCCATCCTGACTTCAAAATTTCAAATGCAATCCTAATATTTTTTAAGCTTTTCCTAAAGAGAATATCACAAGTGTAACCAAAAAACAAATTATGTTGAGAAATGTTTGAGATGTCGGCGTTAGCACCCCGCCAGTGCTAAGTGTAGTCGATGGGCGACCCCTGGACCATGCCACCCGGCCCGAAGCCCCAACAAAGTCAAGTATTACGTAGTTGATGAGGGAGATCACAGCCGGCTTTACGTGCCCTCCGTAGCACGGAGACGGTGAAAGTCCGAAATCTACAGCGATTATCTCTCGATCTATGCAGAGAAACTTTTGTAAATTTTTATTGATGTGTTCAGAAAACTTTTCACTGGTTAAATTGTGGTAAAAATTGTATATCGTGAGAAAAATCCCTTAAGCACTTCCCCAATAAGAAGAGTTTAAATTGGAGAAATAAAATGTTAAAAAAACAAACATAAATTTAAAAAAGCAATATAAATAACTCATATACTTATTAGTAAGAAACTTTCATAAACAAAAACTCTCGACAAAAAATTAATAAACCAATAAAATAACTCATGTAAGACACTTTTATAAACAAAAACTTCCGATAAAAAAACTAATAAATCAGTAAAATACAAGGTGAATTCAAAATATTTTGAGACTGAAATAAAACATGCACAGGATGAATTTAAAAAAATTTGGGATTGAAATGAAGAAAATATGGGATAAACATGAATACATTTTGAGACTATTTGAGTCAGGGACCTACAAGGCTTTTTCAAATATGCGCGTGGGGAACTTTTTTAAATTAAATATGTAGTTCAAGTACGAATATATACGAGAATAATATCTCTTATATAAAACAACAATATACTTTACTTTGAAAAGGGAATACAAAGCATTGTGGAATACATTTTTGTTTAAATATTTAATCAAGTTGTTTCATTGTAAGTAATATAGTATCCAGTTTGAAAATCAGAGACAAATTCAAATGGGATGTATTTTATTGCAATAAAAGGGCAATAAATAAATACATTTTTAAACAGCTGGTTTGGGTTAGTCCATACTTATGGAGTTGGGCAACAAACCTGATAATCATTAATTTCAATCCCTGTCGCTTACAAATAAATTATTTGTGACGTGGCTGGAATTACTACCAAGAACTATCGAGTCAGTAAGGAAATGCGGGTTTATTCCAAGTTATAGGTACGAATATTGTCAGGCACTGTGACAGATTCCAAATGTGCATTGAAAAAGCTGTTCGGAGTTTATGCCAATTACAGTTTAAGTTGTATAGGTTAAATATCAATATATCATTTAGGCGTTGCTGTAAAGGGTTACAGATCAAAGTTGTCGTAAGCCTTGGTTTTCACGTCAATTAGTGACGAGTAGCAATTCGGGTTAGCCAGGAAAAAAAATCAATTTTTTCTCAAGTTATTTTATAAATAATATTATAAAAATAAGTTATATTATCTTGCCGGATCTATATAAAATATAAGACAATGTAAATATTAACTAGGTCAAAAATCACACTGCTACATTGCATTTTTGTTATATTTATCAATACAATTCATTTGCTAGGAAATTCTTTAATTAAGAATATTTCATCATTAAAAATATATTGATCATAATTTATAATTATGTGTTCTGTGTCTTTTATTAATTAAAGTACATGGTCAAGTCAGGAAGTCAGGGTTATAACACAAATTGAAATTTTGAATAATCAAAAAAAAATTACAAAATGAGCATAACCGAAATTTATCTAATTGTTGAAAATTAGTTTTCCTTGGAACAAATAATTATTTTGATTTTAACTTATTCTGTTATACATATTAAATTTTATTCAGTCCAAACAACACCATTTGTTAAATATAATGGATATTTATTGAGGTCAAAACCATATTTCTAAATATTACAACTTTTAGTGCTTTTAGTATCTCAACTCAAAAACACTGTTTTTATGTTGTACAAAGTTTTACTATTTTTCGACGACTTTTCAAACTATCTGTAACACATGGAGTAAGTACAAAATGTATTTAAATAAATATTTATGGAGAACATTAAAGATGAATTTAGAAAGTAAATGTTGAAAATTTGCCAATAAAAGCTGATACAGACTAATAAAGCTGAAGTTTGAATAATGCAAAATAACAATTTCGTGCATTCTTTTTACTTCTGGCTAGAAATATTTGAGCGGTTATGTACATGGTCATTAACCAATGGGCTAATAATATATGCGCGAGATCTAAATATAATTATTTACTCTTGTTTTGATTTACTCATAAGTCATAAGGTATGATATTAAAATAAAATACAAATTTAGAAGAAAATTTAAACTCATTACCGAGGTTCATGAAAATAAAGCGGAATTTTGATGACTTTCGAGATACCTGCGTGATTAATTGGAGACGTTATTATATTATTTACTTAATTAAAAAAAAAGATAAATTTAATTAAAAGGATAAGTAAGTTCAAAGTCTCAGATTCACTTAATGTTAAAAATAAATACGGTGACCTTTATAAGTATAGTAAAATCTTTTAGAACATAGACCACAAGGGGGGGGGGGGGGGAAATATCTCAAAAAGGTTCCGGATAGGCAGTACATCAATAATAATTTATCTTAACCATAATATATTACATAATTGTAACACTTGGAGTTTTGGATTCAAATTATTTAAAAGAGTCAATTATTGTAAAATGTATTTGCTACTGGCGATGGCGGTACGTATGTAATATCATTTCACCAGTGGTGTAGAGAGCTTTTCAGCAACGATAATGAAAAAGTATTGTGTTATCAAATTAAAAAATGTTAACACTTTCCTTAATGAAGAATTGAGGCAATTCTGGAAATTGCTCTTCGAAAGAAATCTTGCTTACGTATTCTAAAGTTTCAGAATTGTTTTCATGCTATAATTTAAAATTATACCTATCTATTGGGTGATAATTGATAACTTATGTAGTATATTATATTATGCACCGTTTATTTCAAAGAATAATAATAATATTATTATATTATATAATAAATTATATTCTCATTAATTACTGTAATTTCGTTGATATAATGCTATAAATAATTAAATTTGGACTACTATAATATAATATTAATATCTTATAGATTAACGGTGCATTACATATTGTAAATAAACTATTTTTTTGTCTAATTAACAAAATCGTTGGCGCATTACATTTTTGTGTTAAATTTCATGAGTTCTAACCATAGTGATATTTCTCACCCTCCTATCTGCCTTTTGGCCCAAGTAACATTATCACTATTAGCCTGTTTCTGTCTACTGCTGGATAAAGGCCTTCCGTATCATTCTTCATTTCTCTCTATCTTCTGCCACATTCAACCATCCAATACCTGCTGCCTTCTTTAGTTCATCCCTCCATCGTATTTTCGG
The DNA here is from genome assembly GCA_932274525.1 of Podabrus alpinus. Taxonomy (NCBI): domain Eukaryota; kingdom Metazoa; phylum Arthropoda; class Insecta; order Coleoptera; family Cantharidae; genus Podabrus; species Podabrus alpinus. The sequence continues at coordinate 116,939,422 of OW026451.1, forward strand.
GCGTCCGGTGCTCCTTCTTCCAGATCTCGGTCTCCATTGTAGCATCCTCCAGCCAATTGTCCAATGTGTCCAGCCCAATTCCACTTCAGCTGGGATGCTCTTTCCACCACATCTTTTAGCTCTGTCTGTTGTCTGATCCAGTCATTTCTCTTGTGATCTTTTAGAGAAATATTTAACATTTGTCTTTCCAGTGCTCTTTGCATAACTCTAAGGTTCCTCGCATTGGACATTGTTAAACTCCAAGTTTCTGAGCCGTATGCTAGGATGTATTGATCGTATACGCGTTGTCTAAGCGACAATGGAATTTTGGACTTCAAGATATATTTTAATCCTCCAACAGCTCTGATCCCAGCTTGCATCTTGTAGTTATTTCAGGTGTCATATTATAATCATTATCAGTTGTTATACATTGGCCCAAATACACAAACTCCTGCACTATCCCCAAGGCGTTGCCATTAAACATATTCGTGCTTGTTTACGTTCGACATAACTTTTGTTTTTGATTTATTTATTTGTAATCCTACCAGCTTAGAAGCTCTGTGAAGGTCATCCAGCATTATCTGGAGTTCGATTACAAATCCGAGCTGAAAAAACCAGAAGAAAGTATGAGGAAACAATGACGGAACACCCGAAAGAAGTAGACACAGCCAGGACAAAGAACAAAAAAACGAAAAACCTGTAAAAGATAATATTACAAACGGTGGGGGAGTTAGATATTTCACAACAAAGAAGAAGAAAAAAATGGTACGTTGAAGAATGCAAAAACGAAATAAAAAAGAGAGATCTCTATCTATATTCGGTTATGAACGTCTTGCGACATTTTCCCGATACCTCCCTGTCTCTGCTCGTTGCGTGCTGAAAATGTGTGACGAGCACAGAGGACCTACAGCTTAACGTGGATTCCGAACCACGGGAATAGACGATTTTTACACCGCCTACTCCATCAGGGAAGTTATTTAGCCATAAATAATGTTATCTGGGGCCAGCAGATAGACATTTGGTGAGCGAAAATTTCTTCTATAGATAGCACCTCACAGGATTTGAACCCGTGAATATTGGTTTGAAAGCGAACACGCTAGCATTTCAGCCATTCGCTCACCTAAAAAAAGAGAGATACGTATGGAAAAAAGATAATCGAAGAACAAACGATGGAGTGTAAAACCAAATACAAGGAACAGAAGAAAATGTAAAAGGTTGTGCGGAGAGAAAGGAAAAAAATTTAGAAATAAACAGATCAGAAATTTTTACAAGCGGTCGAAAGAGTAAGAAAAAATACCAGGCGCATGCAACAATCTGTAAAAGCAGAGCATTCAATCTGTAAAAGAAGCTATGGTTATGGAGAGTTATGTTATGGAGAGGTGGGACGAGTACTTCGAGGAATTACTTAATAAGAATCATGACAGAAAAATGTAAAGTACCACTGAAGAAGCTCCGAAACCACAAATGTTAAAGTCCCAAAGACACGAGTAATAAAAATATAATTAAAATGTCAAAGAATAATACATGTGGCGGAGAAGGTAACATAACAGCAGAGATGATCAAGTGCGGAGAAGAAGAGCTTCACAAAATCATATACTTATGAGCTGATAATTGAAACTTCTAATGAGGAAAAAATGCCTGAATCTTACAACGAAGTTTTGATTTGCTCAATATACAAAAAGAGAGTTGAGAAACAAACTATAGAGGAATAGCGTTGTTAACTGTAACATACAAAATTCTCGCAATGTGGATCAAATAATAGCTGAAAGAGTACATTGAGAGATTAATAGAGGAGTACTACAGTGGTTTCAGGGGAGGAAGATCTGTGGTGGACCAGATATTTGCGCTCAAATAGATACAGGCAACAATTTGAAACTTTGCTGGTTGAAGAAACATTAAAGAAACAAGACCAGATGATGTTGGAAGTATGGGAGAGAAAGCATTGAGAGAACTATATAGAGAGCCAGAGCTAATGGAGTGATAAAGCCAATAAGATTGAAATGGCTGTGTCACTTGACGAGGATTGATGGAAGGAGGCGAAGAGGAAAACCATTACTCGAGCGGAGAAGAGATATGAACGACGGGATACAGCACCTGGAAGTGACTAATTGGAGGGAGAAACCAAGAAACAGAAGATAAAGGAAGACTGTAGGAAATGAAGCTATGGACCTTGAAGGCCTTTAACGCTAATATTGTATGTATGTTGATATGGTACAGTTGATTTTACATGAATTTTTGTTTTTTTTTATGAAAAATTTAATTTGTTTATTTGAAAAAATTGTTTTTGATAAAAATTGCAACTATGTGAAGAAAAATTATTTTGTTAATTGAAGTCCATTACAAAAAAAAAAATTTTAAAAATCATGCGCGGATCTAAATTTCGGGCGCAGCAATTGAAAAAGAGGAGAAAGGAATTTTAAGGGGCGGAGTGCAGGCAGTGGAGGTTAGACCACCAAGAGGCGTAGGTCAAAGTTTTACGAGGGTCGAGGTGAGACCACCGATAGGGATAGGTCAAAGTTGGATATAAAAGGAGTGTTAATCAACGGTGTTAATTACTTACTAAGTTTGAAATTAGAAGATACGAATGATAAGTGAGGTGGTGAAGATATTTGGAAATTTTGGACAAAAGGGTTCTACTCGTACAAACTCATGCAAAATTGCAGTTATTCTTGGTTTTAATTCACTTACATGAAAATTGGCATATTCCATCAATTCACAAAGAAAAAGAAGTCACTTGTGAGTATAGAAACTATAAGAGCTTACAATTCGCGAGTGTTAATTAATAAATAATAAACTACGATAAAAATAGGTTCGCAGCGCGTTTTTTTTTAAATGAATAAAAACGTACTTTTTAAAGTTTCATTGTAATGGACATTTCTTTTTAATATTTCCAATAGCATATTGCTAATTATTTTAATAAATTATAAATTGGTGTAAAAAAATTGAAGCGTTTGTCTTTTATTAAAAAAAAAAGAAAATAAGCAAATAAGAAAAATTACAACGGCGCCCAATTCAATTCAAAAAAAGAACAAAAAAAACACGACAATCTATTATACTCGTAATATGTACATACATACCAAGAAATTTTAATTAAAGACTTGCTATTATTTAAAAGACAAGAAACTTACAGTTAAAATTGAAAAATACTACTGGTATTTTTTACACAAGTTTTTGCTAAATTTTCTATTCTTTCAATGCATACTAAATTACCACTTAATATTCGAATTTGAAATATTATTAAAAATTGCTTTCTATGTAGTATTTATCGTATATTATCAATTACAATTATTGAAATAAACAGGAAAATACATTATTAGTAAATTCAGCAATATTCTTCAACAGTATAATACGTTTATGTTTGGATAAATGATAATCAAATTTTGCTTATACAATTTTGTTTATCATAATTATTTATTTCCAAAAGTTTCCTGATTTTCTTGCTACACGTATGTTTCCAATAGTAAAAACAATACAATATTGTGACTGATATTACAATTAAAACAAAATTAATGATGGTTTCTAATTTATTAAACAGGTTATCAAGTTTAATATCCCCAAAAAGTTAAATAATTTCGTAACTGTTAGGAACCAAACTTTTTTGAAATTTCTATTTCTTTTCTTTATTCCTGAAATTAATACGTATCGGACCAGTTTTTCCGGATCTATTCATTTAATTATATTGTTTTGAAACTTACATGAAATCAATAATTGCAAAATGCTAATTGTTTGTAATACGAAACCATGACAAATTTGTTTGGCTATAATTTTGATTCATCGAAAGGATACAATGTTTAAAAAAATTAGTTTAAAAACAAAAAAAAATAGCATTTAACCATTGTTTTTCACTCACAAAACTTTAATGAGTGAACTTCTACCGTAGATTGTACGTCGCAATTCTAACCTGTAGATCTTGGCATGAAAAGGTAACCCAAATGCTACGTGAATTGAAAAATTTCAATGTATCATCAGAACGGCATAAAAAAATACCATAATATATTAGTGATTTCGCACATATAAAAATATTGCAAACATATTTCTAATGAAGAGAGACTGGGGTAAAATAATTAGGTGTGTTTTTGGCAATTTCGGTTACTATAATCTGAATATTTTTACTAAAACAGATTCTGTAGGGAGTCGCTATATCAGTGAAAATTAAAGAACCACTCTATTACTCAAATTTTCTGTATAAATTAGTAATACATTTTTTGGGGATAATTTGTCAAAATTATGTATTATGGGGTAAAATGATCCCTTCAGCGGAGGATAAAATGAATCGAGGTTCGGTGTTATGTTTGTAAACAAAGCTCGCAAAATATTCTGAATATTTTATAAATTTGTAAATTTGAACTCTTACTACTTATTTTTCAAATGAATTGGCTTATGTAACGATATTTTTGAGTTTGCTTTATTATAATAATTTAAAAAAATTTATAATTTTACTATTTATTACGGAAATTGATTAATATTTTTAAATTTTTAATGAAGTTTTATGCTTATACAGACATTTTTTAAACAGTAGGTAAATTTTAAAAAATCAAACAATTCAGACTCATAGGAGTCTGCCACAGGAGAAACGCTAATTGGGCTTCCAGAGCAATTTTTTCTTTAGGGGATCGTTTCACCCTAGTCTCCATTGTATTAAAGCAGTATTATAAATTCAATACCTCCTACAAAATTGTAGTTTTCAAAAAGTCACCACCATATCCAAGAATGGGAAAAACTGCGGTGAAAGAAAAAGGAAAATTAACCATCAATGAGATAAGCGAACCCGATTATTTTAAAGCTAACATACAGAACCTCCATGAAATGGTAATCAATAGCAAACTAAGAAGTAAATAAGTTTGCAGTGATATACATAAATTTAATTTATTCGCATGGGCGAGAAACCATAAAAATGATTAATCCTGCGGATGTCTTTTCACCCAAACCAAAAAGATTCTGATTCGTCAGCAACTTTGGATCGTTACCATTTTAATATTTGAAAAAAGAGTGAAATGCTTTAACAGTTATCTAATACCAAATTTATTTTACTTATTAATTCATATGTAAGGTGATACTCGTAGATAGCTCTTACAAAAACATTACTACTTATAGTAGTGTTGGTTTATTTTAATACAAAAATATATACCTAACTTGTGCCCATAAGACGAAGTCTTAAGCTACATTCACATAGGCTTAGTGCAGGATTAGCGGTAAGGTAAGAAAGTTTGACCAACTGTTTCTTATGAGAACGTTCACATTGACTTAAGCGGTAAGATTGGTATGGTAGTGGTACTGCAGAAGCTACAAGCTTTTTAACTTCTGCAGTACACTGTTACACGCAACCAATCAGATGATGCGCATTTTGACGCATGTCATTTAATGACGAGATATTTTTGAATTCTAAACTTAAAGTTGAAAATTGAGTATTAATTAATTTTAATTTAAAATATTTATTGATAAGTAAGTTTCTTACATAGATTTTGTTGAATTTTATACAATTATGGATATAGGGAACGGAACTTAAGACCTTTCTACCATATTTAATTTAGTAGTGTTTGGCATGAAAAGTGAAATGGAGGTTTGTTTGTTTCAGGAAAAAATTATAAACCTGAATTTAAGTATTTTAGACTATGAAGGTGAGGACAAAATATGTACAAATAACAAATAATTGAATATTAATCGTGACATTACGCTTATATACGCATTATTTGAAGGTTAATTTGATGTAGCTACCAACATAATAATACAAAATCGCCCTTGTTCTTACCACGTTATGTGAATGATCCGAACTTAAAACGATTCTTACCACTGCAGTACCAATATTACACTTCTGCACTAAGTCTATGTGAATGATACTTTACTCATAGTTGGAACGTTGGAAAATAAACCCTTTGCTACTTAAGTAATTAATTTTAAAAAAAACTAGAACAAAGCAATAAATGTAGTCTTAAGTTGGTAAAATCTCTTTAAAAAATTGTTTTTAAAATAAATAAGGAAAAAATAAACCCAGACCCTCATAATATGCATAAATTATTCTTTCCATCAATTCTAACATAACATGGAAGAAAAATTAAAAACTATCACTAGTTGGGGGAGCTGCAGATTTTATCTAGTTAAGGCTACATTATTTTTTTTGTTTTTTTTTTATAAAATTAAACTGCTGATAGCCATCCTGTCGATTTCGTTCCTATATTATTTGACACCTTTAACTTATTTCAAGTTACAGATTATTTATTTAGAAAGAAAAGTACACAAACTATTTTGCAAACATCAAAACAACAAGTAGAAAGACTTAATCCTTAATCACAATGACTATATTAAACCATAATGTTGTAATAAAGAAAATAGAATGAAAAATTTAAAAATTAATATAGTAATTGATAAAATCTGTCGTGACCCAATTTCATGACACGTACCATATTAAATTAATATGGTGTTCTATTTAAAATAAGAATATTATTTATAACAGAATACCCACTTCGTGTAGACGAAAAAATTCTTAATCATGAAATTTACATTAAATGAAATATTTTAAATTTTTGCTTGCTTTGTTTGCTTATTTTATGTGTTACGAACAAAGTTCGAATTTTTTTGCCTACAAGCACTGTCTACAGCATTTAATTTGTCGTACAACGTCAGCTTTGTGATGTACTTGTTTCTTTAACCATTTAGTGATAATACCTATAAATTATTAATTTGAAATAATATACAACGCTCACATTAAATTGCACATGGAGAATTCACAAATTATAACATAATTAGAAACAGAATCAGGATAGCAATAAAAAATATAAAAAATGAACTAAAAAACTATTTCCGACTTTAATATAACTTTATTATAATAATACCTACATATTTTATTCTTCTACTTTTATTGTGGCGTTCATTCCTTAGAGAATAGATCCAACTCCTTGGAGATCTTCTCAATTCAATTGTAAAGTGATATCATACTTCTTATAGCTTCCTGTGTGATTTCGCACTTTTTACTACTCTTCTCCATTTTCTCATATCTCCGCACTGCTTCCAATTGTCTATTCCAGTGCTTTCTATATTTTGTTTCACTTCATCTATCCATCTAGATTTTGATCTTCCTCTGGTTCTGCCATTGCTTGGTCTCCACTGTGTTAATTTTCTTATTTACATAATGTACTTCCTTCATTATTACATGACTTACTTTGGACGCTTTGAGTCAGATATTCGGTTGCTTCATCAATGCCTTGATTAGTCTTCAAAGGAATTTCTAGTAAAAATTTTCCTCCAGCAGGTACCTGAACCTTTTCTTTTCTCTGGTTGTTATTTTAGCACCCAGTGTTACTGATGTTATCAGGGAATAATCTGATAATAAATTCAAGCAAGACTCTGCTTGAAAGCGGTTTGTAGGTATAACCCTTCACTACACAAAAGTCAATAACATCCGAAAGTTTTCTTGAATCTGTAGGCTAGTAAGTGGGTTTTCTTGTTGAAATATGACTAAGATTGTTGGCTTTCATCGCTTTAAGTATTGCACTGGGTATGCTTGGCGTTGTGGTCTTCTCCGGCAATAAATCTAGAAACTAGAACCAAGACCTTTATAGAACTGTTCAAATTGCTCATTCTTGATTTCATGTTTTGGAGGACAATAAACGGTAGATATGTATTATTATTGATCCATTCCACTTCTCTACGAAAATATTGGTTGCCTGTAAGTGTTCATGCTAGTATTTGTGAATATGACTTTATTGTATATTTAATGATTACAGCCGTTCCAATTTCACTAGTTCTATCAGGATTTTGTGTATTGTAAATAGTGTATTTAATAATTTTCAAGTAACTATTACGCTTAGTGAAGTATTAAAATTGTCAGATATTACAATTGTGTTATCTATCTTCTATTCAGTAATAAATTCGTTTATGGCTTGACAGTGTTGCGCTAGGCCATTAGCGTTGCAATGTGTTATTTTAATTTGTTCTACTATTTTGGTTCACGATTGGACATGAACATTGTTAAATGGTTTAATACTGTTCCAATTTGTTCCATGATGTTTTTCGTCATTAGTTATTTCAGCTCTTGTATGTCATCAGATCATGTTTTAAAACAACCGAAATAAAGGTTGTCTTAAAAACAACTTGAATCTAAAAAATGCTTGGGGAAACGCCCTTATAACTGGAAAAATATTAAAAGAGCTATCAAACAAAGGACTTAAATACTGATCCAGTTGTTTAATGCCGTCCTGAGACTGGAATACTTCCCGATGCAACGGAAAGTCGCCCAAATTGTTTCCATACCAAAACCTATAAAACCAGTGGAGGATGTAAAATCGTACAGACCGATAAGCTTGCTACCGGAGATCTCAAAATTGTTCGAGCAAATGATCCTGAAAAGAAGAGTATCCCCGAACTGAATCCCCGAATATCAGTTTGGTTTCAGATAGGGAGACGGCACTATAGAGCAGCTTCATAGAATTGTGACTAAAATTTACCAGGTATTTGAAAATAACTACTATTGCGCTGCGGTTTTCTTTGACGTCACTCAGGCTTTTAATAAGGTCTGGCACAAAAGAGATTGTTATATAAATTGAAAACAAATCTATCACACAACTTCTAGAGGATATAGAAATCGTATCTAACTGGCAAATATTTCCTATTAAAATTCCAAGATGAACAATGACCACTAGAATCTATAAATTCGGGAGTGCCCCAAAATAGCGGAAATGTACTACTACTGCTACCTTCGCTGACGAAACAGCAGTGATACCCATCGATAAATATCCAAAAATAGCAACCGTAATGTTACAAAGAAGTCTGGACACAATACAAAACTTGTGGGGAAAAATGGAAAATTAAAGTTAATGATACAAAATCAGTGCAAGTAACTTCCACGCTCAAAAAGGATACACGTCCACCAGTGTTCATTAATAACCGTCAACTCCCTCAAATAGATGAAGTTAAGCACTTAGGACTCCACCTAGAAGAAAATAGATGGGCCACGAATTCCGAAAAATGTACTGGCTGATGAGCAGAAAATCAGAACTTACAACTTACAGCAAATTGCTAATTTATAAAATCATCATCAAGCCAATATAGGTATACGGAATTCAGCTATTCTCTGCTTCTAACTCCAACATAGAAATTCTTTAGCGTTTTCATTCTTGAGAATGATCGCTGATGCTCGCTGATACGTCCCAAATCAAGTAATACAGCGTTACCTGAATATTATGTTCAAAGTTTGAGAAGAGATTTCAAAGTATGGTAAAACACATTACTATGAAAGACTCACTGAACATCCAAATTCACTTGCAAAAACACTACGTTACTTCATGACTTCATGAGGGTGTACCATTGGATTTACCTTTACAGGTTATTTTATACAAGTTACAATATTTATTTAATATTATACTGAAACAGATTGTAAATTATGAAGCCATACGTATAAAAAAAATTACGTGGCCCAACCATTTTAACCAGTGCAATTTTATTACTTCACAATGTCGTCACTTCCAATTGTACTCATCAATTCATTTTTCCTTGTTGGTCTGATAATTAACTCCATCACTGATCATCTTGGGTTCAGTTTTGTTCATATGATTCTCCCCTCAAAAATTCGAAGTTTTTTCTTCTCTCCACTTGTCATGCTTATCACTTCTGTCGCATATGCCACTATCGGCCATATCAAACTTTCATATATCATATTCTCATCTTTGTTCTTCTACTTATTTTTCCATTTTTCAGTAATTTTTTTTCGCATAGTACGTTCGATGCTCAGCCTATATTTTTTCACTTATCTCTTCCTCTCTTTTATTATTAGTATTTAAAGATTTTCCTAAATAACTGAACTTTTGTCTTTCTTCAAAATTGTATCCTCCTAATGTTATATTGCGACCCGTGTCAATACAGTTCCATTGCATTTAAAATATTTTGTTTCGTTTTCATTTATTTTCAGGTCTTTTTCAGTTGCTCTGTACATCATCTTTAGAATTATTTCCTTTATCCGCTTTTTTTGTTCTGGTTATAATAACTACTACATCATCTGCGTATGCCATTATTTTGCCTTCTCTGTTAATTTTATTGTTCCTTCACATTTCGACTTCCTTACTACGTGTTCCATCACAATATTAAATAGGGTTGCAGATAATCGCCTTGCTTTACACCCGTATAAATTTCGAAGATTTCAGATTCTTCTACCATGGTTTCTCATATCGTTAACTTTATTAATCTCATTAGTTTTGGGAGCATAACCATTTCATTATTATTGTCACGAGTTGTGATGTTAGTCGACCACTGCAATCAAACTTAAGCTTATTGTGCCTCTCGTTCCGTGTTCATTCCAACAACCGCATCTCCTCAACGAAGTCGAGTGTGCAGCTGAAGGGTGCATGTGCTTACTCCCCAGTTACCGGATTTAAAAATCCAAGGTGACGTAGCCTTCCCCCTACCAACGCCGGGTATTAATATAATATGTAGTGTGGGGTTTCATCCTCTACACCACACATCCTGCATATAGGATCTTTAGCTACGCCAATAATATCGAGGTACCTACGGGGACAGCTCTCTCTCTCTCTCTCAGATTCCTTTGCCCTACGTAAGGACATGGTGGCATCATGACGGCAGTGCCTTCAGTGAGGTACTACATGCTCCCCGGTTATGTGCTGCGTGAGTCGCTACATGTAAAGTTTGTCCAGTTAGGGCTTTGATCTGGTCTATACATCTTGCTGTGAATATTCCTCTCGGACGCTTTCCTTCGATCTTTCCCTGGATCATCAATTTTTCTACTGCTTCTGCTCTTCTTGCAATGTGTCCTAAATATCGTAAGAATGACTGGCTGATCTTAGTTGATAAACGTTTTGACCTTTACCTCGTTCAAAATGGATACATTTGTGCGGTGGGTCGTCCAAGGAATTTTCAGCATGCGCCAATTCCTTCGAAGTTGGAGATAAGGAGCCCAGGTATATAAAGCTATGCACGACCTCAAACCCCATGGATGTGTGGATTTCGGGAGATTTATTGTTAGCGGGGTCTACTATAATGATTTTTGTTTTGTTGCTATTAATGTGTAGACCATAATATCTGCTTATTTCGATTAATCTACTCATGATAGCTTCAAGTTCTTCTAGACTCGACGTAATTATTAGGGTGTCATCCGCATATCTCAAATTGGAGAATATTCCTTCCGCCTGCTGTTATACCGCCATTCCACCCGGAGAGCACCTCATGTAATACAAGCTCGGAGTATGTATGGTATAGTATTGGTAATAAGATGCTTCCCTGTCTCACAACGGCACCTATACTAAATTTTCGTGAATACATTTTGTCCACACGTATTCTTGTCAAGTTTTCGTTATATAATCCTTTTATTAAATGTATCAGGTGACTGGGTGTAGCAATGTCTTCAAAGATGCTCCACAATTTGTTCCAGTTTACAGATTCGGAGGCTTTCCTGTAGTCCATGAAGGATAGAATCATTGGGACACAACTCGCGCGCCTTTTCGACGATTTGACGTACGTTTAGTATATTATGTTCCCCGGTTCCCATTCCCGGCACAAATTCGGCCTGCTCTTCCGAGATTTTGAGCAAGAGCAAACTCTTCAGTCGTTCGTTGATTATGTGGAGCATTATCTTGAAGGATTAAGGTAATTAACCTGTAGTTGTTACAGTTAGCTGGTGAACCTTTCTTGTGTAGGGGAATGAATGTTGATTCGCACCATTCCTCCGGCCATTTTCCGGTTTGCCATATAATTTCACATAACGAGTGTATCACTTTTGTTCCAGCCTCTTCCATCGCCTTAATGAGCTTTCCATTAACTGAGTCAGCAGTGTCCTATACAAAGTCCTACTATCCTACTTAGTTGATTCCTGCTCAGCTGAAGGATTTCGTTACTCTTGCTGGACTTACTTATTGAATTTTCATGGGGAGTCTTCCATAGTTTTTGACATCGTTAATTTTACTAATCTTGTCAGTTTCAGATTTATATAATCCTATATAGCTTTTCACTCTTCACTATATCAAACGCTTGTTGGAAATCGATGAACATCAAGTATAGGTCATTGTTATATTCGTAACACTTTTCGAGTGCCTGGGTCATGACGTGTAACGCTTCTATTGTCGATTTCCTACTTTTTAACCGTATTGGTAATTTCCAATTATTTTCTCTGGTATAGTCTTTCAATTGTTTATTAACCAATGTGTAGACAATATTTTGTATGGCAATGTCATTCATCTGTAATTACTAATAATATTGATCCTATTTTCCCAATCTGCCACTACTCATATTTTATTATTATATTATAAATTTGCATATCATAGAAATTGTGAAAATAAGTAAAATGTTATAACAAAGAATAGTATTAGAGTCATAAAGAATCGTTATGGCAAATTTATATATTATAATCAATAAACGTTCGTTTTGTTTTAACAATAAATTTAATTTAATTAAAATTTCTAAATTATATTTAAAATAATTTTTCCTGCAATATTGAAGATTTCGTAACAAGAAAATTATTCAATTAATTTTATAGGTAGAATGGTTAACGAGTGAATAAATATATTATAATGGATCACTGAGGACCAGTTAAAAAATAGTCAATCCGACAATATCATGTTATAAGTTAGGTAGAAGTTAAAATAAAACAATTAAAAAACATAAATAATTACACCAATAATAGGAATATAAACATAATTGTATAATTAATTGCAAAAAAAATTGTTTATAGAAAGGCTTTAGTTAAAAATTTATTAAATAATAGAAACTTGTATTTTTTCACTTAAGGATTAATATTTGTTTATTAAAACATATAAATATATTTTATAATGATTAATGTGTGTCTAATACAAACCTTTGTATAATATATTTATAGCTTAATAGTTTGAATGAAACAGGAAGTAGGTATGCTAAATTATATGATTGTTACTAAATAATTTAATAAATAGTAAATTTACGTGAGGTCATTTTTTAAAATCATCACTTGCTTGTAATAAATAGTTTTTAAATTTTATAAATTTGGGTTACAATATTAAATTATTAGGTAGAGTTAACTACATACATACACACTTGTACATTAATTTGCAATTGTACTTTCCGATGGTGGCGACATAAAATTTAATAAAATGTTTACGATCTGCTACCTTTTCATAATTTTGAAATAAAATGTCTGCGGAAATGCGGGCCACATAAAATTATATACCACCGGCTTTGCAATAATTATTACAACCGTTCTCTAAACATACCATCGTGATCGAGTGATTATTATTGTTTTAAATAGTTATGGCAAAGTATGCAATAATTTTATGATCGAGGTGTGGTGACTTCGGTGGATCAAATTAATTTTTTTAAAATGTCTCAATCAATTTCAAGTAAAATAAATTAACACAAGTTTAAAAATTTAGATAATTTTTTGACTATTAAGTCATTAAAAGCAAATAGGCAAACAATTGATTAAAGCTACAGTTATTGGGGGAGTTTGAATTTATCTTCAGTAGTCTAATGCTATTAAGTTGCGGGTCAGGGGCATAAAGTACTAAATTGACCAATTATGAGGTATGCAATTCAACTTTATCCTTTCGTTATCCTTTTGTTCAAAACCGCTGAACCGTGAATGAGCTGGGATATACTACTTATGGCCTTTCAATTTTGGGGAGTCGTGAAATTATTTATTAGAGTATTTGACAGTGATTGACTGATGGAACTATTTTTCAAAGTTTTCCTTAATTATTGAACAAATCTCGTAGATCAATACATAATAATATTATGTGATTTATTCTGCTACGAAATGCTAAATTTAATAAATTTACATTAATTGTTTGTATCATCTTTGTAAACAACCAAAAAAATAAAAGAGAAGTACAAGTACAAAGTACGATTGTACTCTGAAAGAATATCCGACACCAGATAATTAACTGTTATTAAAAATTTTTCTTATGCTATGCATAATAACAGAAATTACATTTTTATTACTTAAAATTTTTATACTTAATTTCAGTTGGTGATTTTATGGTAAAGGGTCCATTCATACAACACTTTCAGAACACAGTAGTTTGGTGTAGAGGTTAATGAGTTGAACTGCGGCTTCAATGGTCGTGAGTTCAATAATTCTTGCCTACTCCCAAATTATTTGAGCCATACTTTGATTTCTATATAGTAAAATGGCTTATCCGAAAATAAAAAAAATAAAATAAAATAGCAATAAGATTAAACTTTTCATGTTTTACATAAGTACGATATAATTATAATATAATAAACATAATAAGATTACATTTCGCAAACTTACTTTCGACATTTAAAATATTATGAATTTTTCCTGATGGAAATCTTAAAATATTAAATGCTTTCCTACAGATTTGATAAGTAATACCATGCGATTGCCACAAGCATATAAAATGTATAAAACAAAGTAGTTCTTACATTCACTTTTCCAATATTTTTAATCCAAAAATTAAAAAAAAAAGTATAGACAATCATTACCAAATTATTAACAGTTCGATCGAATTAGTGCGACCAATAGACTTTTCGGTTTTTTAATTGAAAATGTCGAAAATTGGTCAATAATAAATTATTGCGGTTACAATGATTTGCAAAAGAAAAAACTTATTATTTGAAAATGCATCGTACATTTTAAATTATTATAATAATATGTGGGTATATAAATAGACTTCCTTAACAATTAAAAATTTTTTTTTGCAATATTTGTGACTAATTATAATTTTCATTTTCTTGATCTAGCATTAAAATTTTTATATTGGTACAAAATGTGTGGCCGGTAGCTCATTTAATATTTACTTTTTATTTATTGAAGCAATTATTAAATATCCATAGTTCAGATTTCGATTGCAAAGTTTATGTTTATTTGACTTTTAAATTTTTATAGTAAATACATGGTAAAATTAAAAGTTCATATGAAATGTTGTTAACATGCGCTCACATTTGATAGTAGAGTTTGATAATAGCTAAGTGGTGGATAGCTAGTCAGAAGGATTATTAGTCTTTGGGTAGCGTTTGACTTGGGCATGCTTCTTACAGTTTCATTTATTTAAATAAATTAAGGAACATTATCCGACTTACAAAATTAAGTTTTTTAATTATTTGCTCACTTTTTAAGTTTAGTTTAAGTTATACGGTTCGCAGTGTTCAAGATTTTTTTGTTAAAGCTTCTTATTGCGGTATAGATGTGCTTAAAAATTTATTGTGCTTGTGCCTGTGTAGGAATTTTAAGTCTGTTGAATAGAAGACAAGCCTATTGGAGTTATCCTGGCAAAAAAACACAACAGGTATTTTTGATTGTTTATTTAAAAAAATTTAAAAAACCCATAATTTCAAAAAACTTTCAAGTACTGCATTAAGGATAATCTTATAACAAAATTTTTATGTTTATGTTCCAAATTCCAATGGCAAATAATAATCAACACAGGCTTAATGCTTTTGCTAACTGTTTATAAAGTAAAGCTAGAAAAATAACGATTTATTGCTCATTAAGCCAGTTTTAATATAAGCAAGCTAAAGTTTTGCTTATTTAATTGTTCGGGAAGTTAAACAATAATTAATTGATCTTAATTAAATTTTAAATAACAGTATGCATTTCATTTCTTTCCTTTACAAATTTTGCAATACAAATAAAATTTATTATGTAATAATTTTCACTAACTATTGACATACTTTTTCAGGTTCGTACACGTACAGTTGTATCTACCCCAGTGCGACCGCCTTCAAAGAGATGCGGTCTTCACCATTACTCCTACCCTTAATTTTTACCTTTGTCATTTTATCATTTTTTAATATGTAAGTATTAGTAGTAACGAACTTAAATTTACAAATGCGGTCATTAACAGATCAAAGTGAGATTTACTCTTTACAAACTTAGACACATCAAGTTCGACAATGGTAAATAAAAATTACATAATAATTTTTCTAGTTTATTCCAATATTAATGCTCCGATATTAGATTTCTAAAATTTAATTAGGTTCCAAAATTACACAGTTTTTTTTAGATTTTTAATCATAATTTTTATATGTATCTGATTATTACTTGCTTTATCAAAAACTTTGTACTTTTTATTTACTAATTTATTTTTTTAAGTTGAACTTACTTTTCTATTTGTTAGATAATTACTAAATTTAACATCATACAATTTGATAATGTGTCTCAAATTCGTCGAAAATATCAACAAATTCTTACAAAGGTTCTAACTTTTGAACTTTGGAGGAACACTGCTTCTCTATCTGCCAACATTCGGTATTATCACTAACTGTAAATATATAAATTATTGTTATTGTATGCAATTGAAAAATTATTGATTCTTCTATTGTAATTAATTCAAAATTGCTTCAAATACGATTTTAATCAAGTTTTTTTTGTTATAGGATTTATGCCAGAATGGTTTGTGTTCCATGCACTCAAGACGAAGATTGTGAAAAAGAACCCGATGAAATTTGCACTTTAGGTGAAACTAGGGATTATTGTAATAGAAGAGTATGTGCCAAGGTAAGAAATTTTAATTTATCAGCTGTAAATGCACGATTCGAAATACAATTATTTAGTTTCCCAAAAGTAGCATTTTAACCCAATTTAAAATAATTTATTAAATACTAATAAATTTGTCGAGGTGCTGAAATATCTTGAACAGGGGTGAAGACGTCTGCCAAAATAACCCTGTATTTAAAATAGTCAAGTACAAAATACTAAAATACAAAACACTAATTTTTATGTTCAATCTAAAGATATCCTCAAAGAAAACTTCTTATTGCTCTTTTTCTATCGACATTAAAATGATGGTTGCTCACAATTCACGTACAGTTAAATTTTATGTTAGTCAAGTTTTTCTTATTTTTACATCAGTAACTTTCGTCAAATATAAGTTTTAAATCCTCTTACTAGCAAATTAATTCTGTTTGAACAAAAATATAACTTATTGTTAGTTGCTTTCTTAATTAATACATTTTTTGTAATTATGAGAAGTTTACGTTTAATCAACGAAGAATTGTTTGATACATACAACCTATACTTCTTGGTAATAAAATATGCAGTACGATAATAAAATTAAAAATAAAACTTTATTTACACAAAATTAATTTTTTTGCGAAAGTTCATTGTACCACAACATCTTTGATGTAGATATGTTACATTGATGTTAAATTTTTAATTGTTACATTCATATCAATTAATTGTCTACTCAGATGTAATGTTTTTGTATTTAGATACTAATGCTATCAATATCGGCATAACGATAAATATAACAAATTTAATAATAGTAACAATTTAGATACTGGTGTTTGTTCAACCTTTATTAATCATAGTGGATCAGTGGGAATCACCTCAAATAAAATTAAACGAAATTTAATAATTTCAAATTTTTTTAATAAGTTTGTTTTGTTACAGGGTCCAGGAGAAAGATGTGGAGGACCTCTCGGTATATTAGGACATTGCGGCGATGGAATGATGTGCAAAGCCGACGAACGATGTTATGGCTGTTCCACTCGTACATTTGAATGCTATCCATGATCTATTGTACAAGTTAAAGCAATGATCTCAATTATAAATACTTTCCGCATCAGTATTAAATAATTGTCGTAATTTAGTTATGTAATAGAATTGCATATATTATATTTATTTTGAATGAAATGCACGCTTTTGCGAGCTTTTGTGATGATTTTACTATTGTATTAAATTAGCAAAATTTTAATTGTTTCCTTGTTGAATTGTACATATTTATTTGCTTATGAAAATATGAAAAAAAAAACGAAAAAGACGTAACAGATCTCAAATTGAGAAAAGTTGATATATTTATAAAACGATGAAATATACAAAATAAAACGAACATTTACATTTAGTTTTATTACCTTATTTTTTATTGTCTACAAGTCAAGCTTTCTTTCTTATAATAATTGGATCAATCAAACACTAATCACAGGTTTCAAAATTACTTTATTACTGCCCGGTAAATTAATTTTGAAACCTGTGATTAGCGTTCGATTGATCCAATTATTATATTACCGTATTCGCAGTTTTACCTCTATACAAATAATGTCTTTCTTATACTACTTAAAATTTAATTTGTAAATCCTCAGTAATTCCTATAAATATGTTCTCTATGAATTGCCTTTAACAACTTTATAAGTAGTGGATCTCGTTAGGACACGACACCCAATTAAAGTCGCACTTGGATGGGTGACCGTGTGATAACCGATTTAAGTATGGCCAAAAACCTTTCTATGGGAGAGGCTGATATCCAGTAGAGGGCGGAAAAGTGAAAATAAATCAAAACCTGTACATTCTACAGGTTATGCAACCAGAGTGTGCTTCTTATATCTGCCATATTTTTTATTTAGTCCCACAAAATACCGCTAAGCTTCTGCAAACTAGATCTAAGTAAGAAAATGAATGTAGTCTCTCAAACATTTTCTACCTATTGAACTAGAATTCACACTGACTGATGATCCCGTCGTTATCAAATCCCACCTATTTCGTTTAATCCACGTGATGTAAACAGCTAATTTTATCTACTTGACCTGATTAGTTCAGACAGCTTCTTATCATGGACTGCACTAAAATATGACTGACGAAAGCAACAAAATAACAATGTAAACAGTTACTATCTGATCCCATTTTTGTTCCGCGTATTACCACGTATTTATTTAAATACTTTTAGGTTAAAAGTACTTATGTTATCTCAGCAATGAGTTTGCAAAAAAAAAATATTTTTGTTTTATCAAAAATGGTTTTTGAAGAAGGTGCAAAATTCTAGTCTGGAACAGTGATGGTTACGCGAGATAAAATTGTATAATAATAACAAATAGAGTAATCTAGTATAATATTGAAATATATTAATTATTATAGTTTTGTAACAAGTAGATACTAATACATTTTCTAAAACTTTCTCTCCATTCCAGTGGAGTTGCCACAAAATTTTTATGAAATAAAAAATTCGGTTTATACAAATAATAAATTAAATCCGTCCAATTAATTAACTTTATTGCTTTTATCTTCTAGTCCTTGTAACATATCTTTTTATAAATAAACAAAATATAGCCCTTCAGACAGTAGCTACATCGTATAAAAAAAATTTAATAATAAAATAACAGCGACTTAGAAAATAAAATCGTCAACGACTCATATCGTGTCAAAACCGGCCCCTACTATTTCTCAATGTTAGTAATTTATTAAAAATCTTATCATGTACCTAATAGAAATGGATTTTCTACAATTCATGGCATGCTAGACGCATCGCCCAGAAATGTTAAGAATTCTGTTGTAGTATATAACAGAAGAAAATTTCTAATTGAGAAATGGCCGCTTCGAATAAACTTACATTACAAATGAATTTTTTCATTCATCACGGGATCAAAAAGAAACACCACAAAATGAAAACTGATCACTAGCTGGAAGAATTCAAAAAGAAATTGGAAGACATAAAATTAGGACATCCTTGGAATTAGTGAAATGAGGCAACCAGGAGAAAAATACCCTATATAAAAATTGGCACGTAGTACGTACTCTAGCGAAACAACAGTAACATAAACTCACACAAAAATGGGGTTGCACTTCTCATTAAAAAAATATCAAAAAGTTGGTATACACCTACCAGTGCATCTAACGAAGAAGAAATGGAAGAATTCTACGTAGACACTACGAAGATTGGAAATGCAAAGATGTGAACAAAAAATTATAACGCAGGCACCAAAAATATAGGACTCTATGGCGTAGGTACCAGAAAAAGCAGAGGTTATAAATGCTTAATTATTTGCAAAGTGAAAATCTGTGAACACATTCTTCAAAACGCCAATACCAACAAAGAAAATGGACGAAAACATCCAGTCCACTTCTGGACTATAAGCCTCTCCCCTCTGAGGGGGAGGTTCATGCAGGCCATACTCTTGCACGTTGGCCAAGTACGGGTTGGTTGGACTCTCGTAATCTATTGACCACAAACATTTGCATTGTGCTGTATCGATGTACTGTGTATCAAACTTAATAAAGAATGGACGGACGTGTCAGTAGTGAACAAGTTTCATACTGGCAGCGACTGATAGATTAGTAAGAACCACCGTCAGAGTTAATAAAACAACTGAAAGGAAAAATCTCTAAGGTCCAGTTTCTGAATCGCGAAAAACAACCCTTTGATTAAAGATAACCAGAGATTCAGAAACTGGGCATAAGACTAACAACCGCAAATGGCCAGCCAGACGTCGTACAGTCAATACGTGTTTTTGCTACCCCAACAAAGCTGTAGTTTTTACATTTCGACACGTTTTCTGTTGCTCAACCGATTGAACAGATTGTTAGTAAAGGACACCGCCATTTGACATTCGAAAGCCAGATGATGAACTCACGGACTGCAAGAGATCGGATGCTTTCGGACCCGCCCGCACACTTTATCCAACAGCTCCAATTTGGAATCCGCCCACAAAAAAACCAGTTAAATGCTAACGGAGTTTTTGGAAGCCATGGCTTCCAAAAAAACTGTTGCTATTACAGCCGATCTTGTCTCTTAAGCCCGTCTTACATCAGGTTATTTCTGGCGCCATTTCTTGAGCCATATTTCTGGCGTCATTTCTTGGGCCAGAAATGACGCCATTTCTTGCTCCAAAAATAAAGCCTGTATTATATCAGGCCATTTCATCCGCCATTTCTAGCGCTGATCTTGCGCAGTAGGTAATTTTAGCAAATTACCTGAAACATTTTGTAGGCCAAATATATAGAACCCGTTCTATTTTGAGGCAATTTTCAACGCCATTTACCTGCGAGCGTGCCCAGTAAAATTAAACGAACGTCAAATTGTGAAAAGTTGTGCTACACATAAAAATTGAAATGGATAAAGAAAGCGATTTAATTGCAGAAAATGTGATTGCAGCAAATATAATAGTATTATTTTTTTACCAACACAAAAAAATTTTTAAAAAAATTAAATTTTCAATGGTTATTAAATTTTCAAATTTGATTTTTTAATTTCAGTGAAAAACAAAAACATTTGCGATTATTTAAAAATACGTAACTTTTAGTGATAAAAGCAACTCATTCCTAGCCCTGCATTTGACAATTACTACCTGCCACAGAATCTACCTGCGCATTCAATCTGTACTGCGGCCGCTCACAGGCAAATTGTTCAAAAATAGAGCACGTGTCAGGACATTTCGAGCCAGGACATTTTCCAAGACATTTGCTGTTTTAAACTAGGCAATTTATTTGGCTCAAGAAATGGCTCAAGAAATGGCGCCAGAAATAACCTGATGTAAGACGGGCTTTAAAGACCTAGAAATGGATCAAATAACAGACAGAATTTCTACATCTATTCGAACAGTTAAAAAGAAGATATGTAGCCAAAATAAATAAACAAAAAAAGGTAAGAAAAATTATAAAGTAGGCTATGTTCGGGGACATGGCCGTATGGTTTAACGTGAATACGTCGTCGCAGGATACCCGCTTTCACTCAGGTCCACCGACCGGATAACATCCATTTGAAAACATGCAAACAACTTCCAAGCTTTTGCTGAATAATGACAATTCAAAATTTATCATTTTTACACTTTTCGTACACACACAATTTTCGTTACATATTTTTATTAAATCTTTAAACACGCTACCGATTTTATAGACGTATTCACGTCAAAAATTCGAGAAAGTACATTTAGAATTATTTTTATAAAAAAATATACCGGAATTCCGAGGAATATGGTTGAATAAAAGCATTCGAAAAGAAATAAGAACAGATAATATATAATATCCTACAATCCAAAAATAATTTTAGACACTATCGAGTATAATTTATTGTATTAAACCCAATAACAGGAAACGTAAATAAATTACAACCTCAAAATACAAAAGTAAAATTTTTTAGCTTTTTGCTATGCTGCTTTTTAAATTTGAGGAATCCTTACAATTATGAATTACGAACCCAAGTGGTTTTAAGGCTTTATTAACGATTGCATCTACGTGATTTCCAAAACTTAATTGTCTATCAAATAGAATGCCCAAATTTTTAAATTCTTCCCTTTTGGTAACAACATTACCCCCTATTTTGTAAGGGTATATTATACAATTAATCTTTCTCTAGTACGTCATAACATTACATTAGTTATGTCTAACATCAGCTTGTTCGAGATACACCAACGTTCTACGAAGTCGATCGTGTCTTGCAATTTCACAATTTTAGGACGGCCCTAGTTACAACCCTTAGGTACACCAAATCTGTACCTAATGCTAGAACGAATATTAGCATTGTACGAGATATTCAAGGTAATTTAGTATCGAATACAACAAAATTAATAGAAATCAAAAGAATCAGAATCATTTATTCTTTTGCAAAATACCGGATCTAGCCCACACTTCCTTTAAATAGCTGGTGCGCCACAGCACCTGAATTTTTAACATACGGGACAGGATTTTGAGGTCCTCCTCCGCAATCAAAGGCCGTCGATAACCAAGGTTGGTTTTACCCCCCCCCCCTTTGGCTAGTGACGGTCATGGCATTGAATTTATTTTGATAGAGAAATCGCAGTCGCTGTCCTGAAGTGCTGGTCGTACAAGTTTATCTACATCTATTAAATCCATACATAGCTGGGTCTATTCGATGAAACAGAAAAAGGTGGAGGAAAAGGAGGCAAATCTCACGTATAAGTGGAAAGTCGAGAACCCGTTGGCCAGAATTTTCGCGTCGTAGGAAAAGAATCAACTAATCGAATTTGAATACAAAGTGGAGTGCAGAAGAATCTGAAAAGGATTATCAATATGATTTATCCAAAAAGGACAACCCCAACAGTTGGAAACCACAATGAAATTTGAATAAAATAAAATTTAATAGGAAAGAAAAGAAACGAACATTGGGAGCTACAGTCACTGAATTCACTCAACTTTCTTAAAGGGTTCGTGTTCGTATGATATCCTAAAAAACCAAGATCGGACTGTGTTCATCATAACCAAGATGTGTTTGTAACCACCGTTAAAGTTTTCTTCCCTTTTGTCGTACATATAATAGAAAGATATGGAGGAGCTCTCTAATTTTTCTTTTTTAAACATTGCGTTTCCGGTAAAGAATATTGATATTGTCATACCTAAGCAATTACATCAAATTAACGATTAGAACTCTGAATTTACAATGTATAGGGGAGGTGAGTAACACTAATGGCAATTTAGTATGATATATTTAACTTTCAAATGTACAGTTCTAACTAAATAATTTTAATGTATCAGTGGTGGCGGTTTCGACAGTTAAGAGGTGCTTCTGATTTTCGAGAGGCAAAAGCAATTTCTAATGGTGGTTTCCCCCATTGGGAATGGTAACTCCCATTCTCAAGTTTGTTGTTTTCCTGTTAAATCTTCTTCTGCTTTACATGTATTTTGTTGTTTCTCATTTATGTTTAACTCTATTTATGTAACTTGCTGGTTCATTTTCCCGTAGATTTCGCTGATTTTCTTCTCTGTTCTAGGTAATATCACGATATCATCTACGGAAACTATCATCAGTACCTCCTTGTTGATTATTGCACTCAGGAAATTCGTTTTTCTGATCATATCTTTAATCAAAAAAGTTTTTTTTAAATATTAATAAAAAAACTGCATTTGAATTAAGTATGTCGAAAAAAACCTAAAAGGAGAGGATTGAACATAGTACATATAGAATGGCAAACTGGAAGAAGATGTCAAGCATAAAAAGAAAACTTACCTCAGGCTAGACTACTATCAAATTACACACAAGAAAACAACGAGGATTATAAAAAAAGAAACAGAAAATCTTAAACAGATATACAAAGAATTAAGGCATAATAAATGGGATGATTTTATTAGTAAAATTGAGAACGACATGTATGGATGATAAAATGTAGTTTAGAAGATAGTGAAACATTTAAACAAGAAATAAAAACACAGCTTCAACCACAACTATAGAAAACGAAGAATGGCTAAACTATTATAAAACATTATGGAGACAACCAAGACAAAGTCTTCTCCTTCTTCTTCTTAATCTAAGACTACGTCCTGTACTTCCTAAGTATAATCTTATATCTTACAAAAACTATTCACCATGTCAACTTCCAGTATTCGGTTGGTCGACTAGCCACCATGTTGGTACTAAATAATTATGTGATTCAAAGCCCACTTATGAATTTTTGCTTTCTACCGGATTTTGTATACTGATTGAATAAATTTTAATTTACTTATTAACTCATAAAGAATTAATACACATTAATGAGGTTTTTTAGAATATCCGATACATATTGATTCACATTTATCAAAGAGAAATCGCCCCCTCAACTACCAACGTGATCATCATATTACAGCACATATTTTCAATTCAATAGCATGCGCCTTATATTGAAATAAATTAAAAATAGGGCTCCACTACAATACATCAGCCTTATGATGTTACTCTTATGAAATTCTTCGTAGATTAATGATCTTACTAATCTGATGGCCGGTTTCAGCAACGATAATGCAAGTTTAACCTATGATTAAATCATAATTTAACTAATAATCTATGATTGAATACAATTAATTTAAAACTGTGGTTATAATTTTAACCATAATAGACTAATATTTGCTGAAACCGTCCATTCGTCAACATTTTGGATTAGTAATATGATCCTCACAAACATATTTTCAGATAAAAAAATTATTGTATTGGAATTTGTATGCTATGGTACTCCTATCGGACTTCTATCAGATTATAAGGTTAACAATTGACATCAACCTTACGAGGTTACCCATTGACATCAACATTATCAGGTTACCCATTGTCATCAACCTTACAGGTTAAGCGGGCGCCAGTGAATTGGTGTCATCTCTGGCCGAGTTATAGAGCGGAAATTACTGATTCTAATTTCACGGAATTTCTTAGCTCGGTCCTCCGGTGAATATAGCCAAGGTGTACATTTAAGTATTGGTTGAAAATTTACGTAAGTCTGGCCAATTGACATACTGTCAAAGTTAAATAAGGAAAAAACTTATGGGGTTTATTTAATTATGCTGCTTATTCAGTCTCTGCAGGTTTATCCCGAGTTACAGGCTGGAATGTTGCCATCCTGTGACAAATTCCAAAAGTTGTATTGAAGAATTCTTTTCTTTGTTGTAAAAAGGTTTTAAAATTTTTTCTTTAATTATTTTAAATAATAGTACGTATGTAGGTAGGTATTATCAGTTTCTGAAAATTATTATTAAGTTTCAATTTAAAAATTAACCAGATAAGCAAACACAAATTTTTAGTTGAGTTTGCATAGCTCGTTATTTTTTAAATTTTAATTTACAAAAAAATTATTTTTATTTTAGATATAAAATTATAATAAACCTGCAGGTTTTTGTAATGCATCGCTTAAGTACGCTTATTGTATACCATATTATAAAATTACATTATAATATAATATAATAATACGGCGAGTACGGACCTGTATGACGTGTATTGCGGAGTATAGAGATTTTGGTGCTTGGTGGCGAGTTTATAGAGATTATTGAAAGGATATTTCAAGAGGGAGAACCTGTAGAAAACGGACGAGGAATCGGTGTCCCGGGGGCAGCACGCGGAGCGAACTTTTGAAAACGAACGTAGAATTGGTGAGGTTAATTTTGACTGTCACTTTCGGTGGAGCCTTTAGAACCAACCAAGGAACCGTAAAGGAACTAGAAATCGAAAAGGCGAGTAACCTCAAACAACGCCCAATTGTAGTGTGTGTGTTTACGAGGTGTTGAACCGGACACACACGCTGTGCGCACGTGGGGCCAGAAACAGAGATCAAAATTCACATTAAGTAGATAGACGCAAAGCGCGAAGATAGTTAAGCGACAGGACTCAAAAATACACTGGTGAAAAACCATTTATACCAAGTGAAAAACCATATACTAAGTATAGAATGTTTTCGGGTAAAAATCGAAAAGACATAGGAGAAGGTGGCGAGTGTAGCGATGGATCAACTGCGGAAGAATATGGGAAAAAGAGAGTAGCTGCCAGTGAAATATTTAGGCGCAGCAAAAAGATGGAGAGATCGCCAAATGCAGCTGTAACCGATACAAACTATAGCGAAAGTGAGGGAAAAGATTACAGTACCTCCGATACCAGCAATTTTACAATGAGTTGGAGGCAATTTGCGAAGCAATACCGAAACATGACACAATAATAATAATTGGAGATTTCAACGCAAAAATCGGGAAAGAAGACCACATAGTTGATGTAGCCGGAAAAGAGACAATTCATTCAGACACAAACGAAAATGGAAGTAGACTGTGCGAACTTGCAGAAGCACTGAACATGGTAATATCGAGCACAAAGTTTAAACACAAGAAACGACAGAAAATTACTTGGACCTGGCCAGGTGGGGGAAAGACAGAAGGAAATCAAATAGACCATATGATGATAGCAAAATGGCGCGCTTCTTCTGTACGTGACGTGAGATCGTACAGAGGAGCCAATGCGGACTCGGATCATTACCTTGTAGTGGCAGACATCAGTCAAAAGACATCAATTGGCAGAACACTGCAACGAACAGTGAGGCAGATTGCAACAGAGAAACTAACTAAAAACGGGCCAGAAGCAAAGAGATATGAGGAAAGGGTGAGAAATGAATTAGAGAAGAGAAAAAATGAAACATCGGAAGAAATTGAGAAGCAATGGAGTGTAATAGAGGAATGTATCAAAGAAAGCACAAAACAAGAAATAGGATACAAAGTGAAAAAAAAATGGAAAAAATGGCTCGACAGCGAATGCATGGGAAAAATGAACGAGAAAAAAATAGCAAGACTGAAATGGATAGAAACAGGTGACGAAGAGGACTATCAAATATACAGTGGTAAAAGAAAAGAAGCAAACAAAATATATTGTCGTGATCTCGAGCCTCTAAATTTTACTAAGCACTTTAGTAGAAAAATGCCAACAACCTATGTGCTTCGGTCCTAGCTCAGCTCAGCAAAACAACAGAAGTGCAAAACTCAGAAAATATTCATACAAATAACTCACCAATAACTCTGTTAAATTCCTCACCTTTATGTGACAAATAAAATATAGTTGCATTGAAAATTTTTATATTCAGTTTAGTAAATTTCAAAATTACCCTGGTACCAGTCAAAAATACAAAATAAATATTGTACAAAAATTTATACTGGGAAAATTCCCTTACAAAACAATAGAATTGTTGAATTAGTTGCAGCTTCCTCTTCTTTAACTCCTTTGGCTGTGTTGATGTAATACCAACACATATATGAAATGTTCTTGTTAAATTCGCGTTAATTTTCTTGACTAAATGTCTTTATTATTAAATGAAATAATGAAATTTTGTTTAAATTTTTAATGGTAGTTGCTATCAGTACCCGTAAGTTAGATGCAACGCCGTAAAGTTCAAAAAAATGGTTTTTAAAAAAAGTCAAATAATAATGTTTAAAATACCTTATCGCTTTTAAAACTCGTTCACCTGATGTTTTACTATAACTCATGCTCAGCATCTGCGCAAGATCAAGGATTGACAATCCATTCAAAGTTTCTTTCTTCAGTGTCTCGAGTCGTGTACACTTCAATTTCTCACATCGACCAAAATTCTCAACATTCCTCGGTGTTATCACCTCCAATTAAAGGAAGTGCTACTATTTAAAATAGCCAACTGATAAAATTACTAGCGACTTGTCTTTAAAGATGCTAATTACATCTACTTCACCAAAACAATGCATTCAAAAAAAGGATATTAATTAAAGTGGCAAGGTATCTCAAACGTGAGTGTTGCCTTTGCATTCCATCCACGAAGTCTCATAACAAAAAGTGCGGTTAAAAGTTTCATAACCTCCAAACATAAGGATCCAAAATCAATATTGGTAAAGTTTTATCATTACTGAACTTCATCGGTCGACCGCCCAAGGCAAACTAAATTTCAAAATCACGCAGGCTCAATTGGCAAAATTTTGTGTCTAATGTACCACTTCTAAATCTTAATTATATCCAAATTTTCCAAATTTCACGTTATTAAATTTATCAAACATCCGAAGGTAAGTTTTTATTTAATTTTAGAGTTTTTAAATTACTTTAAAATGTTTTATGTTTCAGAATTCACTGGTTTTGTTGAAGTATTCTGTCGAGACCCGAGTCACTTCCATGTTGATGATTTAACACACCGGATTATGGTCTTTATCACTAGATTACACAAACCAAGACTCTTAATACATTAAAATGACTCTGTGAAAAATTTCAGAAAGAATACAATATCTCACAACATACAAAGTTTGTTATTTTTACAATAATTCACCTTTTTAGAACCCATACAATTTTAGGTTAAAGATAATAAAACCTTCTTACAAAATTTTAATTTTCATTGCAACAACATTGTTTCCTTTGAATCTGATATGACAGATTCCTTCATGAGATCAAGTAGTGAGCCTAAAATACATTTTTCAGGGTTCCACAGCTTTATTCGGTTTCCTAGCACTAATCGTGGGAAAGTGAAATTGACCATAGTTAAGTTATTCCTACTAGAACTCCCTCATCCTGCTATTAAATCATGTTAACATGGTGATATCGAATTACTAAGCTCAGCCACCCAAATACAAAACGCTTGCTTGCATAGAATACAAATTCTATCGCATGAGAGAGAAACCCTTTTAGAGACCAAAGAAAAGTGTGAAGCTTTTCACTTATATGAAATTTTAAGAGGCCAGCAAAATACGACAATATAAATATAAGAAAAACAAGTGGGTGGAGGAGAGGATGAAAGAAATTGAAGAATGCAATAGCAGAAAGGATATGAAGGGGTTCTACCAAAACATTAAGAACAGGAGAAAAATAAACATAGTTAAAACAAGAGGAATAAAAAACCAAGAAGGAAGGTTAGAGAGCGAGTCAGAAAAAGTAAAGCAGATCTGGACGGAACATTTTCAGAAGCTGCTAGTCATGGGTATTAAAAGCGAAGAGCGAGAACAGACTGAATTTATACCAAAAGGAGATGAAGAGGAAGTAAAAGAACCAGATAGAGAAGAGGTGATACAAGCAATAAAAAAGCTTAAAAATGGAAAGGCGCCAGGAAGTGATGTGGTGATGGCTGAGATGATCAAGTACGGGGGAGAAGCGCTGCATGAAGCAATTAGTGTGCTGGTGAAAAGAATATGGAACGACGAAAAAATGCCAAGGGCCTGGAGAAGCGGAACCATCATAACGCTATGGAAGAAGGGCGATGCAGAGGTGTGCGATAATTATAGAGGCATAACACTCCTTAATGTGGCATACAAAGTACTATCAGCGATAATAAACAAGAGACTTGGGGAATACACAGAGAAGATAATAGGCGATTATCAATAAGGTTTCAGAAGAGAGAGATCGACAGTTGGGGCCATACACGTGCTGAAATAGATATTAGAAAAACCAGAGAATACGGAATGGACGTGTACTTGCTCTTCGTGGACTTCAGGCAGGCCTTCAACAGTGTGGACAGGAGCGAGCTGAGAAACGCCATGAGAGAGTTGGGGGTACCGGAGAAGATGGTTAGATTGGTAGAGATGACACTGGAAAAAAACCACAGTTGCAATAAAAACCACAGCGGGTATAACCGAGGAATTTGTGGTAGACCACGGTGTTAGACAGGGTGACGCGTTGTCGGCAACGTTGTTTAATGCGGTACTTGAGAGAGAGTAATTAGAAAGGCCGGATGCTGCGGAACGATAATAAATAAAGAGAGCCAGATAGTTGCGTAATATACTGACGGTGCATACAGAGCAATAATGAGCCATGAAATACTCAAAGAGCTGAATGGCGAGAACGTGGTGAAATTTGTAAAAGCGCAACGTGTGAAGTGGTTGGGCCACATCATGAGAGGTAGCGATGAGGAGGCGACAAAGAGGGTGTTGTTGTGGGAGCCAGATGGTGTGCGAGCCAGGGGTAGGCCGCGAATGCGATGGTGTGACAACGTGATGGAAGACCTGAGAGCGGATGAGGTGAATAATTGGAGACAGGCCTACTGCGACCGAAGGAGATGGAGAGCAATAGTGAAGGAAATGAAAACACACCCCAGATTATGAAGAAGGCATAATTAAGAAATCGATTTTTTGTTTTTTTTTGAACTGTAAATTAGATGACTGATCACCCTCCAAAAAGGATTTTGTAAGGCCCGAAAGGGTCAGCTCTATTCAGAAATGAATGTAAAGCTATTTAATAATAATAGTTAATAATAATTTTACAGAATCGTGGTAATAACGGTGTAGTGAAAGTAACAATAAATAATTAATTACTACAGTAACTACCCGATTATAATTCAAGTGTTTCGCGGTAAAGATTAATCTAAAAGTCTTATTTTATTAATTAAATAATTAACTGTAAAACAATGATAAATTTTCCTGCATCTAATATTAATTTATACAGTTGTTGTTTTGTAAATAAGTTAAAAATTAGAATTGCAAACAATCTTTAAAGTTGAAATACCTTAATAATCTTCTTAAAGCATCAATAAATTTTTATTTAATAAATTAATTTTTATATTAATAATACTACAGAATTGTATATTAAACGTATATTAATAATATTATAATTAATTCTTAAATGTTTTTCTTCCTCAACAAGCTGAAAAACTTCCTAAAAGATTCAAGTAATATCTGTGAGGGAAGCATAATATACGATATTAATTATTTTTTTACTCTTTTAAACAATTAAAATAAAAATATAATAACTTTTTAGTAAATATTTATTTCGAGTGCCTTAATGTTGCATAATATTCACCATATAATTAATAATTTTTGTATCAATTTTTGTGTTGATAAATATAATAATTTCAATAATTTTCTATTTAAAGAAGCACATGAGATTTCTAAATAAGCAATTACTATATTGAATGTAAGTATGTCTTAAAAATTTTAAAAAATTACCAAAAATTTACGTTAATTATTATTATTCTGATTGGTCAATTTAATAATAAAAGAATACTAACTGCTATATTCCACCGAGAGAGAGTAAACAGAGGTCGCTTAAAATTCGATAAAAACTGATTTTGATTGCGACCATGAGCGTTATCACAGTGTTCACTTGATTACTTTATCTCAGTGTTGACCGGGGGATAGTTTTGTGTATTTGAAACTAAGATACCATAAGTGCAAAAATTGATTTTCATTTATAAATGTTTACTTAAACTAAATCACATCTACTTAATGCTATTTTTTAAATTCGTTCAAATTTTCTTTTATGCTATTTTTAAATAAACATGTTAATATTTATTTCATCTTCTTGATCATCCAGTATCACACCCAATTAATGTACTATTTAAAAATAATAAACTAAAATTCTAACAGGACTTTTGAGGACCAGTATTTGCTTTGGTTTGTCTTCTTCGAACGAGGAATCCTCGTATTCCGGCTTGAATTTTCGTTGCAGACTTTTCTTCCAAATCCGAAGATTTATCCTTTTGTTTCTTCAATATATTTTCTGAACCTCGAAGCTTACCAGAACTCTTGCGCCGCAGGGAACGTCTTAGTGTTATTGAATCCACTCCACCATTCTGAAATTACCATTATTTCGTTAATTATTATGTTAACATATTTTCAGGGACAGGATTTACATTACTTTAATAGTAACCCCCAAATCGTTGAAAATAATTTTACAGTGATCGGTCAAGATAGTTAATCAAGTAAATCATCAGAAATTTTAAACTAATTTCTTTCGGTCTTTCACATTAAACAAAATTGTTGCAATTTTTTGCTTTACTACCTATAGCCCGGTTTACATCCACTATTATTAAATTTAAATTAAATTAAAATTAATAAAATAATAATTAATTAAACTGTTATTAAATTTGGTGTTAGAGTAAAACTCAAGACTGCCATCAAACCCATATCCTGGGTTCAACTACCCAAACAATGAAGCAACAAAAGGCAACTTACCATTAAAAAATCTCTTTTATGATTTACAATTCTTAAAATAGTACCTAATTTAATTGTTAATTTATTGAAGTATTTATTATTATTTATTGATAAACATTCAGTGGAAAATGCAATTAAATTGCAATTTATTACAAATATAGCTAACTGCTAGTGTAGGAATTGGAATGTAATTATTATTGATGACAGATCAAAAGAGTTTTCTTAAGGAAATAATAATTAAAAAGCCAGTAAAATTAGTTTATTTACCTTAAGTTTAAAATTTTAACTGTTGAACTTTTTACACATTCTGCAGATGTTTTGTTAATCCTTGCAGATATTTTGCTGTAGCTGGTGTTCAACAATACCTTTGTTAAAATTATACCAGAGATAATATTAAAAACATAGTGAAATTTGGAAATCTTGTAAGATTTGAGATAATGATCATTCAAAACAGGCATGATTTCATTATTATCTATGTATTTTTTTAACATATTAATTATTATAAACGATATTATTCTAAAAATAAACTGAAATATAATTCATATCATAGCTGTGTAAACTTCATCAGGATTATTATTGGTGATATAATTTTTCGTAACCTTTATTGATCCAGTTGAATAACTCTAAAATAACCTTCTAGCAATTAAGTGTTATCATATAAACAAATTAATTTTGTCTAATAATTTATCTAAATAGATCGAAAGTTAACTAATAAACAAATTAAATGATTTAGATATTTATTTTTATTACTTTAAGCGTTTTTTATAATTAGAAATTATATTTTAACACGAGTTTTTTAAACCTAAAGAATTTCGCATTTTTGTTTATTTATTATGTAAACTTAACCATTACAAACTTTATATCCTGTACTATATTAAATATTATAATGATGCACAATGTTACAAAAATATTTATATGTAGAGTAACCTACATAATATATTTTAATAAATTAACCTAATTATTTTTAAGAATAGATATTAAATATTGAAAAAATGTATAAGCAAAAATTTGATCAGAGTCCTATTGATTTTTTCCTATTGAACTATTTTTGCTATCGTTGGTATTTTAACAATCTTTGTGGTAAAACATTGTTTTGGTAACTTGGAAAATAAATTTGAAACCAAAACCAGTAGTAAATTCCAAACTTGGTTTTCAAATTAATTGGCAAGTAGTAAAAATCTTAACAATTAATAGGTTAAAAAAATTTTATTTTTATTGGTTTCTGTTTACAATGTTTAAATTGGAGCAATAACTAACAGGATATAAAACTCAATCAACAGACATCGTAAAAATAGATCCTGAAAATAGCCACCGCCGTTAATTTAGAGGCCGAAACAATTGTCATTCTTTGCATGTTGACAAATTTTATAAGTTTTATTCTGTTTAAATAATAAAATAGAAATTAACCTCCTCACGTATTCAAAATCTTTTCAGTAAATCTTGGTGCTGGTAATAAGATTAAATTTTTGCGAATTAATACATCATGATCTCTGTACTCCTGTAAATTAGTATTTTCTATTCAAGGTGCTTTCTAAATAGTCGAGTGTTTTACTTTTTATATTATACTTTATGTGGTATCAAAGTACAATTTATTCATCAATTTCGCAATAAGAAAACTTCTTTTTTCAAGTGCCTATAAAATCTCTTGGATGTTAACGACCTTTTCTCTTCTGTGTTATTCGTGCTAATGTTATTACATGCTTAGGGGCTCTACTGTTTAACATGAAATCCTAACCACGGAGGAATGTAGAAGTGTTCGTTGAAGTTGCGAAGGAAAATCAAAATTTAAAGTTTTTTAAAATCAATTGTAGATTCTGGCATTTGCGGATGGTGTTACACTCGTAGGAAGAATTAAAGAGATGCGTGTGAAGAGTAGCCCATGCCGCTGAAGTAATAGTATTGGAAATACATTAAATGAAAATGAAATACCTGAAGATTCAGCTTGTAGGTAGGGAGATATTGAACATAGAAAGAGTTAAAACTTTTACATATCTCGGCACGACAATAACAATGGAACCAGGAACTAGTGAAGAAATACGAACTATAATAACAGCGGGAAATAGAAGTATGCTGGCACTTGCCCTTAATATGCTTACGAAATGGTTGGCCAGGCCAGTTCAGCTCAGAGTTTATAAAAGGATAATATGATCGATAGTAGAGATAGTTTCATAGGTCAAGAACACTAATCTGTGCGATGATGAGACAAGGGGGCTAAATACATATGTTAATTGCTTTTTCTAATACCTTAACGGGGTCCTGTATCTTTCTTTATCTTCTTAAGTACAGGGCCCCATTATACCTGAACTTTAGTACCTGAGCAATAAGCCTGTCTTTGTTATGCTAGAGCACGCAATTTATTATTTAATTAGTTTAGGGTTTCCTAGAATGTTCCCATTCAAATAGTAACCAACCTTGTGCCTTTGTTCGGCAATTCTAGGAAACCCTCCCTTTCTTTTATTCTTAGTATTTTTTTTTAAATAGTTAACCTGCGAGGCATCCAGGCAATATTAAGTTAGTTAATTTTGTGATCCGAAACTGCAAGGTACACATTGTAAGTACGAAACAGTTTTGAACTACATATTACTCATCAATTCAAGGAGCATTTTAAATCATTGTTATACTTGGTTATTCGTTTAGTGTTGTATTTTATAAATAAAATTGTTAAGCGATCCAAAACATGTTTCATTAATTAAGGCCAAGAAGCTAGCAACAACATACATATACGAATTTGAGAATTAAATTTTTAGGGTTCTTGACCTTTGAAACTATCTCTACCTATACAAGCGAAATATGGGTCTTGAGAAAATAGGTTTTTAGCATCGTTATGGATAACATAACACATAAAACCACAAATTTTCAAATATCAAAGGCTGTCAACTTAATTCAGATGAAGTGAAAATCGTTTGCAATGCGGATGGTGCGGTTATAATATTGGAAAACGAAGATGACTTACAACGACTACTGATCAAGCTTCTGCTTCTCTGCAAAGTCTTCACGATCCATTTTTTGAGGTGAATCGATCCTCTCTTTGATGCTCTTTTATTTTCAACTTAATTTATCCACATAGAGTTCACCGGAGGGCCGAGCTAAGAAACTACGTTCAGTCCGCGATTCAAACCCACAATTTCACTGATGTGTTGTAACGACTATTACAACATGACAATATTATTATAATCGGTAAAAAAAGGAAAAGCGTAGTGAAATTAAGAGAACCATGAAGATGTAAACTTGTTATCGTCGATCAAGGCATTGGAACAGGTGATGTCGTTTGTCTATTTGGCGGTGAAGATCGCGAGTTATGGGGATCTCATAAGAGGTCTTTAGCAGAAAAATGTAGTGTGAGAAAGGTAGTGTGGAACAACGAATTACTAACGAATAACCGGTAACTCTAAAAAAAGGCTACTACAAGGCTCCCACAATAGCAGAAAAACTTCTGTGGGATAGGGTGAGAAACGTTAAGATGGGTCAGATAAAGAATACTAGGATGGAATGAACACGACAACCGCATGAGCAACAATAGGCTAATCGGAAAAGTCAGAAGTGGGAAAGTTGTCATTGGAGAACGACTACCTGGAAGACCACCGAAAAGATTAAAGGAAAGCTGGCAGCCCCAAGAAGCTGGAGATAACCGGTCTAACGGCTTACACTAAATTGGAGAAAAATAAGAGAAAATGGGACCACCTCATGCTAAACGTTTGAAAAAGAAAAATCTTAATAAGGCTATTTGGAAGAAAGATGGTGGATGGTGTTTGGTATAGGAGAAATAATTAGGGGCTAAGGAACTTATGCGATGAACCAGACATATAACTATGTAACTGTACTATATAATTAATATTAAACACAATTTATTTTATTACTTTTCGAGTGTTGTAATTATAACATTTTTCGCATTTGCCTACGTAAATCGTTCTTTTGGCGACGGCGGTGATGCACCATAATTCTAGGGTAATTTAAACTGAAAGCAACTATAAATGGATTGTACATAATTTTGGAATCTTCAAAAAGGATTTCATGATTAGCACTGAAAAATAAATAGCGTTGGTACTACGACTATTGTAAGGTATAAATAAGAATAATTTCTTTAAGAGAGCTGCCTCTGAGGGTCTGGATTTAAACATAAATTTCAGTTGAAATTTGTTCTTAAGAAAAGGGCTTCGATTACCACCTGCAAGCTTTGTATTGGAATTGGTCAGTGAGAGACCTTGCAGATTACTTTCAAAACAATTCTCCCCCTTCTGCAACTGTTGTCTATGCTTAACAAGCTGCCGGTCTACCCAATATTTTACCATACGAACCGCTTGGTTAGGTTATTGATGAGAATGGCTGGAGAATGCCAAACAAGATATGGAACAGTGAGGTGAGAGGGAAAAAACGATGTGGATGACCGGTGGCACAATGGGGCGAGGAAGTTCAGGAAGGCCTGGATGTGTGAAGTGGGTGGGTATGGTAGGGGATAGAGTTCAGTAGAGAAAGAAAATCAAGCTGTGGGTGTACAGGACCTTTCGTACTGAACTTGATTGATTGATATTGCAATGCTATATTTACTATTAACCACTATATTATGGAACAACCTAGTTTAAAATTCAATTCAATATTTCAGATGTCTTTCAAAAGAAACAATAACATGAAATATTAATTAGTTAATTAAAATAAATGTTAATTGGTTAATTAAAAACATTAATTAGTTGATTAAATAATTAAAATTATCTTCATCCATGATTCGAAGGGTCTAAATGAAAAACCTGTCCTGTCCATTTTTTATAGTCGAGACCAAAAACTGTTACAGAGCATTGGATGCGATATTTTTATATAGAAAATTTGTTATTAGATTTATTTTATTAAATTAAATTTAAAAAATTGAATACAAAAGTTTAAATAAGAAGAATATAAAAAAAATGTAATATTAAATTCTTAATTATTGAATTCACTTCCAATCAGGCTTTGCTGAGCTATTTTACATTGTACCAACTGGATTTTGTACCCAAATTGTATGCCCTCTTATAGTAATTATTATTTATCAACGCGTTAATTTTGCAAGTTAATTTTAATATTTACATTTTCATTAAGACTAAATAAAAATGCAGACAAGATGTCTTTATGAAATTGTAATAACCATAAGATCGATTAATTAATTAATTTATCAATAAGGGTAGCCTGAACATCAGTAGAGTAGCTATGGGGTTTCTGACTCAATTCGCCCATAAAAAATACATTAAACGATTTCTAACTGTTTTTTATCACTTCTTAGCTCACTTCTTCTTCCAGTTTACAAGTGTGCAGATGCGGTATGACCAGTGGGAGGGTACCAAACTCATGTTGACCTTGACATTTTGGTCAAAATTACCGTGTCACCGGTCATACTATATTGGCACACTTGCAAACCGGAAAAGAAGTGAAGTTAGAAATAGAAAACATCAATTCAAAATGACCTCATGCATTTCTTTCGGTAATTTTCGGATTTTTTGAAGCAAAACCCTGGTAGTTACATTATTACTATCTCATAATATAAACCTTGCTCTGATTTAACACGTTAACACAATATTTTCCTTATAAATAACTGAAACTAGTAAGTTATTAGTATCAGTCGTAAATTAAAGATATCCAATAAAACCAAGGTAACAGTGAATCAAGTCTGAGTTCAATGTTGTGTTGAAGTTGGAGATTACTGTAGCCACACAAATATACGTATCTAAATTGGCTAATTGAGTAACTTGACCAACTCTGCTCATTAGTGCTACTTCACTTTGAAGTAGTTTGAGAATATAATTATTTTTACGCCACAATAAATTATGACCTGTCATCATAGGGCTTTGCATATTTTGTAAAAAAAAAATTAACGGAAAACTATTAACCTATAGTAACAGCTTACATGTAGCAGCAGAATAAGTTGCTCAAGTGATTTGCCAATCTTCAGTATCTAAATATGAAGAACAAAAGTTATGTCTTAATATTCAAATAATAAACATTAATTATAATAATAATAGTAAAGAAAAATAATCGATTTAATTACCGACGAGGACTTTCGTTCCGAAACGTCCGGATATAGTAGTTTTAATATTTTACGTGTACATTTTTAAATTGGACAATAAAAATGTCTAAATTCCTAATATTTATATTGAATTTTTGAAGTTGAAAGAAAGTTGATACATTAGTTAAAGTAATACAAAGGAACAGTTATTTACATAACATCAATGTTTTATGCTTGACAAAAATAAAATTTTACCATTTCAACTATTTTGTTTATAATTTTGCACAAATGCCAGAATATCAAGAATTGGAATGTAAAAACTTTAACTATTTTTTAAAATTTTGACGTGCACGATATTTATTCAAATGTAAACTAAATAGAAACAACCATTAACGTTGGATCAAGAAAATTGTGACAATATTTACTAATATCTGCATTTGGTTAATCGATAAATAAGTTTCAAGTTATGCACCACTTTCAAAATGGGATCCAAAAACGAAATACAACCATAAATTACAAACTTATGACAAGAAATTGAAAATTACAGTAGGTATAATATGCATGTTGAAAAGCAAATTAAAAATAAGTAGGACTACATTGCTTCTTAGTTAAAAATAAATAAGTAACCCATTTTCATTGTATGTTTAAGTGGAAGATAAATAAATTAATAAAAAAAAATTGTTGCAAGCTAGCAATGAAATTATTGTTCACGTTTTCTGCGTATGGCAACGCTCAATTAATTCCAATATCAATATTACAGAAGTCTTTTTGAGGGCACAATTTAATCACTCACACTAATAAACAGTCTAATTTACTTATTAGTTCAATTAGATCGAACAAATTTTGTCTAAGTAACATGCGTTAATAGTGTTAACACCATAACATAAATTTAAACTTTGAAAACTGTAAAGGAAGTGAGTGTTAAGTTGGAAATTATCTGCCCAACTAAACAAATTAACTATTACCAAGTTGATTTTTTTATAATTCATGTTATAATAGAATTCCTTTTTTTTTAATTGTTTAATTTCTTTGGGTTATTTTTAAACAGGCACATTTTCATTGACATTTAAAATTAACTTTCAATATAAAAACACCGAGAAAGTGAAATTAACCTTGTGGTTCCTTGAGAAATATTTAATATTTTCATTACTACCACGTCGATATATGTAAGAATTTATTAACAATTTATATTATATGAAGAAAAATGTGAACCGTAAATAAATTTTCAAAAACACCTAACCTTGAAAATAATTGCAACAGATAGTTTGGATTATATCCAACATTAATAACCACATCTTCATTAATTTCTGAATGTCAAAATTTGAATAATATTATTTACGCTTTGTTAATAATTAGGAATAGAATTTAAAGAATTAATTACTAGAAAGTTCAAATTTTGTTAAAACTTTTGGGAAAAACATAAAATTTCTTCAAAACTTTTTTATCATTTTAATTAATAATAAGTACCTTGGGTTTAAGTTGTTTTCTAACTTGATATCCTCTAAAACTAGCTTGAATTTTGGTGGCGGCAACGTTTTCCATGTTTTGTTCTGTAGGAGTTGTGTTTTCTCGATTACTTGTTTCCATACTGGTTTGTAAATGCGCGCCGTTTTTTGTTGGCTCGTCTTTAGATGAAGCGTCTTTTTCTGACGTCTGCGCAATTTCTTCAGCATTTTCGATGATGAGAGACGCTTCTGTTTCGTCAACGGACGTTGGTGACGTCAAGATCTCAGCACCTGCTTGGATATAAACCAAGTGTAAAATAAAATAGATATGCAGTTCATAGTTTTAATTTATTTACTAGATGAAAGACGTGTTATGATTAGGGAAAACTTTTGCAGTACACGAGCTTCCTAAAATTTTTACTGTCCAAACCGCAGCGTTCTGCATTTCGCACATTTCAGCGATACACATTAACTTTTGAATTACATTGACCGCTTTTAATAACGACTTTGATTGATTTATATGATTTAAGTATTTTATAGAATTCAAAAATAGTTCATGGCTAAACATCTATGTACAGTTTTTGTTTAAGCTTTTTGACATGTGTTTGATGTTTTAAATCCGACCCAAACTAAATTTAAATTTGTTTATCAACAACAACCATTACTTATTATTTATTATAATGCTAACTGCAAACAGTAGGTAGTACTTCATATTAATTTACTTTTTATAAACAAATGAGTACATCAATTACCCATTTTCTCTAATTGCTTACTTCTTATCTTTTTACGGAATTCAAAAATAATAATAGACAATTTTATTTGCTAGAGTAAATAACACTTTAGAATTAATTAACAGACGTCTGATTTTAACAAAGTCTACTAACTATCTTATAAATAACTTTGTTTTTCGTCACTTTTTGCACCGCTGCATCTTTTTTTTATGGGAATATCTATGGGAACTTTTACTGACATGTTGATGTTTAGATATGGATTTACCAGCATTAACTAATCTACTAATTAACTACAGCAAACATAATTATTATATAAATACCATCTAATTATCTTTG
Organism: Podabrus alpinus; assembly: GCA_932274525.1. NCBI lineage: Eukaryota > Metazoa > Arthropoda > Insecta > Coleoptera > Cantharidae > Podabrus > Podabrus alpinus. The sequence goes on from OW026451.1 coordinate 116,979,625, forward strand.
ACTACTGATAATTAAAAATATCAAAAATAAAATATTAAATTGCAGGAAAAACTTATTACAAATCAGTGATATTCTATCAATCTAATTATTGTAAAATAAAAATAGTCAACAGCAAAAAACCACCTACAAGGATTTCTATTTTAATATTTTAAATTGTCTATCAAAAAACTGTTAAAAAAATAAACTATTGAAAAGTGCAAAGTGCTTATCGACTCTTGAATCTTGCTATTTATTTGTTCAAGATTTCCTATTGTTCTTTTTGAGAGTTGGCAAGTTCTTATTTTTTCGGGCTAGCTTAAAAAATTAATAAAAATGTCCTGAAGTCATTTTTTGTATCTGTATCTACTATAATGTAAATTGTGATCAAGTTGTGCGCCATTGTTGATTTTTTTCAAATTTAAAAATGGTTTCTTTGACTTGAGCGAATGGCCGAGTCGTTATAACGTGGTAGTTTTTTAAAAAGCGTCCTGTCCCGAAATAGACGATGCGGCGTAAAATTCGTCTATTACCGTGGTTCAAAATCCACGTTAAGCTGTAAGTCATATTGCGCATATACACAGTAGTATGTAGATAAAAGTAATAAATTGTTAGTGTGGGTTTATCCATAAAAAATAAAATAGGTTACTCGTAAATATTGTATAATAATGCAAAATTATTTTATAACTGCGCTAACCTTGTTTGATCTCAATAAAATGACTATTAGATTTTTAGTATAATATGATAAATGGATCACGAGATAGATATTAAAACTTGTATGAGAGACATTGTGGCAAAAATGATTTATCAATTTTCAGAGAATACAATAAATTTTTACACCGTAGAAAAGTGTTTTTATGCTCTATAATACGTCTATACAGCTATTATGGATTTTTGGAAGCATTTTATAATGCAAAAGTTCCGATATTGAATTAAAAACTAAAAAGTTCATCGGGTAAAGTCATTAAAAATTAGTTTCCAAATATACGACTTTAGATGCCTACCACGTCTAAACTATTCAAAATAGTAGCTATATTCCGCTTCAGACTTTTTTGCAGTAAAATTTATTCCTTACAAGATTAGTTACTACGCTCCACCAAGCTAAGAAGAGCCCTGGAGGGGCGTGTCAGGCGCTGCTAAAATTTAAAAAGTACACTCAGATGAAGAAATAAGTGTATTCTAACCTAAAAAGTACTTACTAAATAATATGTTCAATTTACTAAGTAAAATGATTTATTAAATATAACTATATAGATTTGTTCTGAAAAGAATACAAAATAGAAATAACACGAAATCGAATTACACAAAAAATCACGACAAATGTAAACACGCGCAATGATTTGTAACTTTTACAACAGAATGTACTTGAGAAATAACTCAACGTTCATTGGTTCATTCAAATTTTTATCAAATTAGTTGGCATATTTGCCGCGTCCTTTCTAAGCTTGGTGGAGCTGTATGTACGTTACTTTTTTTATTCTTTGCAATTTTGCAACGCTTTGAAAAGGTCGCAAGCTACTTCTTCATACATTTTTTTGTACGTATTTTTATACGCCTCCCTTTCTGATTGAGCCTGATATTGGTTCGACTTCAAAATTATAATTTCATTGGCATATTACAACATTAATCGTATGTATAACCGCTTTTAAAAATTCCGCCTCAAAATAATAAAAAGGTAAATCAGTTCTAATAGTAAATCAAAATTATTATTTCAAAGTAATTTACAAAATGTATTTGCTTATATACGCAATTAAAGATAAGATATCATATAATGTAAGTTAATAAAACTTAACTTGAATGTAATTAAATTTAAAAACTATGAAAAAAACAATAGGTTCTATGGAAATAAAACAAAAGATTGTGACGTACCGCAAAAACAAATGAAGTTCCTCGAAAACAATGTTTTCCCATATCATTTCGTTGCCTATTAACAGTTCTATTTTTTTTAAAGTTTTAAAATGCAGAAATATGAAACATTTTCAAAAATCCTAAATTGGTTTAGAATATTTTTGGTGTAGAATGGAAAGGGTTTTTTTGCTTCAGGAGGGGGTAGCTTTTGTGATTGAAAAAGGGGGATACATTATCTACAAAAGATGTTCAAATAAAGGCGAGTTATTAAGATCACATAAACTAAGCCGTTTCCATTCTACACCAATAGAATATTCTTCCACCTTTTCCACCTATAACCCCCGCCCCAAAATTTTTGAAGTAATGTTTAAATAAATTCTCTGTTCATTTTAAGTTTTCACGCTTGAAGATGAAGATGACGCAATGTGACGAAAACGTCGGCAAATGATATTTTCATACTTGTGAAAATTTGTGCCTCTCTTGATGTCTGAAATGTGTTTATTGTGCATTTTGTAGGTTAAACTAAAAATACTGATACGATTAATATCAATTTCCACTACAAAGATAACTTGATATTTCTTCCTTGCACATGGTGCTTGCCATGACGGCGGTCATAGCTTGATAGTTAAAGGTTTTCCGGTTCGACTTCGGGTTTGAGTAAAAAAATTTCTTGACTGCCTTCCGTGCTTCGGAGGGCACGTAAAGCCGTCAGTCCCCCTGTATTAATGATTTGTCATCATGATAATAAAAATACAGGGTATATGCACATCAAAGGCCAACCTAGCAAGTTACCTAAGATGTAAAAATGAATAGCCATAGAACTAATTAAAAAAGAATTGGTAAAAGCAGGTTCCAGATCTAACGTAAGAAGAAGCACATGGTGCTAAATAAGGGTTAAAAAATAAATTTACGTACACGTCACTTACTAAAATAAGTAGAAAATTGTTGAACAGTGAATAGGACCGAATCATATCGTTACTTAAGGTTTTCAAAAATTTACGATTTTGTTGCTAGTTTTTCATATGACACTGCTTCGGAAGACGACCCTTTTTTGGGACGAATGAGACTAATCTTATAGTGTAACCTTATACGACCACTATGACCATTTAGTGCGTGATCGAAATAATTGTGCGGTTTAAAGGCAGCAGTGAAACGTTTTTATTAACAAATTAACCAATCAGTGTTTCAGTTTCTTAACTACAATATTTCTGAAACTGCTAGTATGTGAATGCCTTGGTTGTGCGGCGTAAAGGCCGCACTGAAACTATATTAAGTTGGTTAAGTTGGAACGACAGAATTTGGATTTTATCTTTAAGTAAAAAAAGTAGAAGATAATATAATATGCACTAAAAATGTGACGAGTTTGGATACAAAAGCACATAGTGCGCTTTCGAATTCGCTAGGTATGACAGAATTGGTGATGATAGTGCACTGGATTACGCTTCTGGAGACCAGTTTCCGTTTGTATTCTGGGTTGTCTGAACTCTATAGTCTGACTGGCTAAATAAAGCTCTATAATATTTAAATTTTGCGCTTATATTTTACAAGTATACGACCATGGCTGTGTTCGGTCTGGCAGTTTTTTCGCTTTGAAGCTCCGTCTAACCCATTCTGATGTTTCAAAGTTTAAATACTAACCCCCCCCCCCCCTATGAAAATATCAAATTTTACAACATGACTACCCCGGGTGAGTAGGACTAATAATCAAGAATTTCATACTGATTTCGCATCGGTCTGCCTCACGGATTCTGGGGGAGGTAAAAATTTGAAAAAAGCTGAAAAACTAAAAACGAAAACCAGAACGACCACCTACAAGCTGGAAAGACGATGTAAGGAGAGTGGTGGGAAATTGTATTGGGGCGCCACAGGACAGAAAGAGGTGGAAAAGTCTACGGGAGGCCTACGTTCTGCTGTGGACACAAAGGCCTGGCTCGTGATGGTAATGAAATATGATAAAAGTGATTCAAAATGTGTTAAAAATTATCTGTGTCGCGGTTTGGATTCCACGTTAAGATGTAAGACTTAAAGGTTTATATTAAGCATCCAAAAAATGTGTGAAAAATTGGCACATATGAGATCTTCCCAGTTGAATGGTTCATATTTTCCAAAATTCGGTTCGCCTAATGGAAATGTACTGATATCTTTTGGTCAAATGTGATTAAATAAATTCATAACTTTCTAAAAAAAATTAACTGAAATGTTAGCATAATATAATAACTTTACAATTTAAAGAAGTCGCAGCTAGAGCATTTCAACAACGACATGGTATGTTTCGATCTCATTAGATCACGTCAGTAGCGAATAAAGAAAAACTCATCTATAGACATGTCAAAAGATAGACATCATACTGGAAGGATTATGGAATTAACACAACGCACACCGCCACTTTCGTAATGAAATCCTTTATACGCCTGAATTGAATTAGCGCTTCCATTGTACAGCAATGACCTGTTAGTTCATATAGTAATTTTAAATTTTAATTGAAATTCATTCGAAAATTTTAACTTTAATTAGAAAACATTTTAAAGACTTAAAAAAAGAAAAAAGTTTTTCACATTAAAAAATTATGCAAAATGAAATAAGTAAATTTAATCTAAATTTAATATGTAAATTACGCATTTTTGAGTTCACTTAGGTATAAATATAAATAAAGCACTTTTTGCTTATAGGTATAATCGGATTAAAATTAATAAATTAATATAAGAGGAAGTAAAATTGAAAATAAAGTTAGCAAATGTTTAAAAATAGCGAATAAAATTATTAAATTGACTACTTTGATAAAAGCTTTAATTTGCTTGGTGAACAGACAGTCTTGGGTTTTGTTTAAGTAATACTCGAATTTTCTAGCTATCTAATTCATGGATAATAAATTAACATTAAATCAATGCATATTATTTAAATTCCATTTATTCTCAAATAGTATAAAGCAATGAGAAAATAAAAAAAATTTTGTTTGACAAATTGACAAATCGTTAGACGTAATATGTCACAGTGTGACGAAAACCTTTGCGAATTATATTTTATAGTATAATTTTGTTGTAAAAATTTGTGCCGTTTTTAGTGTCTAAAATATACTTTTTGTGCATTTTTTGGGTTAAACTTAAAAGACTATTATGCAAATTTATGCATTTTAAGTTTAACTTAAATTTGCATAAAACTGTAAAAACCAATGCACTTTTACTCACAACGCTGCAAACATGTGAATACTTTAGGTATGCAAAATATTCAAAATTACGAATATCTAATTTACCAATTAAAAATCTGCGACTTGAAATCTTGACCGTGCGCCTAAACTGTTGCAGGCATTTTAATTCTCTACAAAAATTTTGATGCAAAGAATATTTTCACAATTCTTTTGGGTTTTGAAGAATTTCGAGTAAAATGTTACAGATTAAGTTCTTTTTTGCACTTTATAAATTGTTTTGAGCAATTAAAACTGTAAATCATAAAATATAAAAATTTCGTATCTATCCGATACCTATTTATTCAAGTTTTCTTTTTTGACATGCTAAAATGAGCCAAAAATATAATATATTATCTATGATTTTTTCGTTTAACAGAATATAACAAATAAATGTAGTTATATCGTGCACTAAACATTAAAGAAAAGGCAGCAAGTTCATTAGAAAAAAAAAGTTGAAAATTTGCCAAAGTTAATTTTTGGTACAGACGCAGACGTTGGAGATATCATATTTTTTTAACATACTTGTGTTCCAAATAATTATTATGCAATGTTAGTAAATGTCCGGTCAACGTCCATTTTTGGGTTTTAATCTTTAAACTATTTTTCCGCATATTAAAACGACATACCTGACTAACAAGTTCAAAGTTGTAACGTAAAATATTTTCAAAAATATATTCAGTAATTTGTTAAGTAAATAACAACTTAAATTATCCTTTAACGTTTTTTTCAGGGAGACTAATTCATAATTATTAACCTTTGTTAACAAAGTATGATGATTTGGCACAAAATAGATCTTTAGCAGTACTTGTCAACAAGTTTCTTCAAATGCTTTCTAACAAAAATTAAGTAATTATAAGTCATAGTAAGCGGGAACTTTTAAGTATGACTTTTTGTTCGTTCGCATTTCTTAATTTAGACTTGATAAAACTTTGAACATGCATTTTTATGAACCACGAAATTTACTGGTTTGTTAATTGATTAAAATCGTTTTAATACTTTTATAATAATTAAATTTAAATCAGTTTCCGTAAAACGTCAAGTTGGCCCCTCCTTTTTCAAATTTTGTCAAAAGTTACATTTTTCTTTAGAGCATTTTTTTAATAGCATTCGTAAAGTGCTGATGAATGCTGTAAATTATTTAAAGAGCGCCATATTATGCTTTTATTTCCAAATTCTTATTCAAGAATTTTAAAAAGCTCCGAGCAAGAAACGTTGGAATTTAAAGTTTTTTAAAAGGGTACCTTTTTTGCATTATTTACCTAGTTAATCATAGGTAGTTTTTCCTTAAAACTCAAGATGTTCTCTGCATACGAGTATCACGTATTGGTTTATAATAGTACAAATATATTCGTTAATATTACCACGTTTTGGTTATTAATAGTACAGATTTATTCGTTAATATTACCACATTTTGGTTATTAATAGTACAAATATATTCGTTAATATTACAGTAATGTTCGTAAATACTACTACATTTGGGTAATTAATAATACAAATATATTCGTAAATATTACAGAATATTCGTAAATGTTACGAATATTACCTTAGTAATATTAACGAAGTATCTGTAGTAATATTAACGAAAGTTGCGTTGGACCAAAATGGTAGCAATATTAACGACAAAATTCGTTAAATAGGTACACACAGCTTTTTTTCAGTGTAATTATGCATAAATGAAGAAAACGACAAAATTTTTACTCCTGGGAATTTAAAAATTTTTAAACTTTGTGGACAGTAAAGTTATAATTATGGAATAATTATTATAATGTAAAATAATTTATTATAATCTACAAAGTAAATACGTTTTTAATATAAAAAAAGCATAGAAATATTAAGAGGTTGACTGCCATGTCAGACACCCGTGTCTGCTTATGGAGCTGCCAATAAGGAGCTGGTATATGGACTGCATTGACGACAGAAACACCTCTAAAAGTAATAGAAACTGTTCTGAATTGAACTGTGTTGTGAAAATATTTCACAGTGAGAATGAGATTTTATACTAAATCGTTTTAACTTGAATAATATGGATGTCTGCTAATTGTGCCCGTTTTAGGGTTCAACACGAATTTGGCCCTTGACGCTACGGTAGACACCGATGTCTGTTATCCAAATTATAATTAAAATGGCCCAAAAATTTATTATTTTTGCATTCATGTGTATTTATAAACTGCTTATAACAGTTTGAAACTTAAATGTAAAATTTGAGAAAAATGCACTTTTTGAAATTTTATGAGAACAGTCTTGGCAGTCAACCTGTAAAATTCCTGAAAATTCCACAAAGATAGACAATACACTGATATACCATGTAGTATATAATATTGAGTATATTGAGTATATAATATTAATATTGAGGGAGCAAAGTGGCTCAAAATGAAAGTAAACATTTAAAATTTTTAGCAATTATATTCCTTTTAAACTTTCTTTTAGTTTTTAAAGTTAATAAACTTGAAGTCCTTGTTCAAGTTTAATTGTTGAAAATTTTAATCCGGGGAAAAGCGGAAGTTGGTCATTTTTTTTGTATATTCGAAGCGATTTCATGGAAAATAATAATTATTTAAAATAAAATGTCGCTAAGTACTGCAATAAGGCTAAATCCATTGAATGTACAATTTTATTTTCTTTTGTAAGTTAAGATATTTGTCAAAATCGAATTTCAGTTTTTTTTTTAAATATGGTATTTATTTTCTTCAAGTCTTCGAAAATAAAAAATGACACTTTTAAATAAGTTAAATTAATATGATTGATGAACTTGGTAAATAATGCCAAAAGCGTAAAGTACCTTTTAAGATATTTTGAATTTCAACGTATCTTGAACAGGAATTTGGAAATAAAAGCATATCCGATGTAACATCTTGAAATGATTTACACCCTCACCGAAGAGATTCTAATCGCAAGCGAAATTAGACAGTGACAAGTCGTCCTACCCTTTTCAACTTAATTATGGAACGGATCATCCAGGGCATTAGAAATGTTAACATTGGGGATGGAATAGGAAACATCAAAATCCAGGTGGTCTTGACAACCGAAGACAGAAGAAAACAGACTCCTGTTTCAACTCAATAATCTGGAAAAAAACGTTCAACACGAAGATACCGACCTGGAAAACAGAATCTATAGCGATCTCTAAATATCCCATACGTTGCAAACTTGTGGTCGATGAATAAATCACTGAACAGTCAACAACATCTGCATATCTTGGTGTACAGATAATGGACTAGAGCTAGAAGAAGATACTGGCGAGACCACGTGGGAAGAATGGAGGATGGGAGAATAGCAAAGATAGTAATGATACTAAGACAACACTCTAAAAATCACCCCGGAAGACCTCCACAGAGATGGAAGAACAGCTGGACATCAGAGATAGTCCTATGGCAGAGCTAGCCCTATTAAAAAAAGAAGAAGGAAAAGTCAGAACTTGATGAATATACTTTTAAATGTATAAAAAAATTAAATTTTTGACAAAATGTAAAAAAGTATAACTAAATAAAAGTTGGTCCCTCCAAATAGTGATATTTTCATTTGTTAATTAAAATTTAACGAACCCAGCATTTTCAAAATAATTTACAGCAATCATCAGCATTTCGCAAACACTTGCGACTGGCTTAAAAAATTCGAAATTGGAGGTGCTGCGGCAAGGTGGCTCCTCCTCGTCCAAAAATTTTCATTTATTAATAAAATATTATCAAACCCAGCACTTGCAATATAATATACAGTACTCGCCAGCATTTTTCAAGCGCTTCCCATTGGTTAAAAAAATAATAAAAATATCCAAAATTGAGGGGCCAACTTGTTGGACCCCCCCCATTTATCTATAATTTAACAAATATATTATAAGTCTATAACTTTCAATTTGATATTTTTTATGAAAGAAAAAAGATTTAAGAGTTAATCTTATCGTAAATTGAGGAAAAAACCTATGGACCAGAATTTTGTAAGTTACTTCCTTTTTTATTGTTTTTAATTCCTGCAATTTCCCTGAGAATTCCCTTGAATTACTCACATCAATTTTCAGCTAATTCTTGAAATTTATCGACTAATAATTATTATTAACAATCATTATTTTATTATCAAGCTTTAATTATGTACATAAATTGTTAGCAAATCGTGCAAATTCCTACAATTCCTTTGTTGTACGTATGCCAAAATGCCTCTGTGGTTTTCCCCACGTCTTAAATTAAACTTAAAAATTGAATTAAAAAATCTCATGAACTTTTTATTAAAACATCTGATGATGGCAAACACCAATTGCTGAAGGCTCGTAAGATAAATTTGATTTTTACCGTTTTATTAACTTATCAATTTTCAATCTATATATATAAAAATGGATGTATGTGTGTATGTATGTATGTTCCCTATAGACTTCTAAACCGTTTGACCGATCAGAACCAAATTTGGCACAGTTATTATGTAGGTACCTGCGCATGTTTTTGTATTGAAATAGTGCAAAAATTCGCAAAGGAAAGGAGATTTTGAGTAGCCTGCCTTCCTTTAAGGAATCTCGATAATCCATTCATGCGCGTCCCTATGGGACGCGCATGAATGGATTATCGAGATTCCTTAAAGGAAGGCAGGCTACTCAAAATCAACTTAAAAAACAATAATGAATGCTGTCAAGCTGTCAACCGATCGACAATGCAAATACGCGTGCACGTGCTTTACGTTTCTATTTGACCAATCTTAACCAAATTTGGTGTAGAAGTCATTTACAACGCTACGAAAAACATAGGCTACTTTAGTACCTTGGAGTGAGGCCGAAGGCCGAACAACCACATTCGACACGGTCTAGATGGCTAAAGGCGGCCGATAGGCCGACTGTGCCAGCTAGTTTAATATAAACTTTCAAATAATAAAAATTTTGTATAATTATGTTCGTCGCAAAAATCGACCCTATTTCAATTATTGCCGTTTTGGCAATACAGATGATAATAAAATTGAAATTCCTAAAATTAAATTGTTTCTATGATCTTTACGGTCCTGCGTTATGAAATAAAAGTTGGAGTGTAAACATAAAACTTGCTTAATATAAATTTAACGTTTCTTCAAAATTTTATTAAAAAATTATAAAATGAATTAAAAATAGCACCTCCAGATTACCATAAATGAAAGTGTTTTTCATGTAAACAAACATTGTAATAATTTTCTGGTAGCCCGGGAGTTAACCTCAAATAATTAAAAAGAACTTGACCCAAGTGAGTGTAAATATTTAATGTTTAAATATTAAAGAGGTCAGTACATTCGTTCTGAAGAAGAGAATAAACTTTCCAGACGTGGACGAACAATGTGTTAACATGTTTTATTGCTGTCTACAATTCTCAATAAATAGTTTACCATTAACTATAACATTGAAAATCAATCTCAAAATGTTATATTTCTGGTACTGGTAATTTTCCGATTTAACATATTTTGTAAGTAAAATTGCGTTATTGCGTAAATATATTTTATAGTACCTGTACTCTTTATTTCTACGCCAATTTTATTGTTTACTTTTATTTAGTATATTATTATTATATGCTATTTTTAAAATTTATATCATAATAAAATATTATATAACTTAATATGTACAAGTTAAACTTTAATTGTAACCACACGTGTACTGTAATGGCATTTAAAATATTTTCTCAAGTTGTACGTAATTAGATTAAAAATATAATTATTATTTTTTAATAATATTATCATTATATGTAAATATTATAAAATTAAACAAACCCATAATCTACTGTTTTGTAAATTCGCATTGTTATAAATATTAATACAACCGAACCTCACCGTTTTCATCATTACTTTATCTGTGCTTATTTAAAAATATATGAAAAAAAAGAAGTTAAAACTATGAAATCATGTAAAACTATGCACAACATTTCAAAACTACTATTTGAGGTTTGTGTTTTTCGATTTCTAAATATAAGATGCTTGTGCAAAAATGCAACATCGATGAACGCCACTTACTATTATGATATATACTTGACCTGGAGCTTGATTTGGTTGAACTTCAACTGGCATGGTGCTTTCAGAAAGTTGTGTATTTTGAACCACCATCGGCATACTTTCATTTGGAATTGACCCATCTGCTTTAATCGAATAATTCACCAAAACTTTATTTTTTCCATTTTTTTCGTCTTCCGTTTTCACAGATTCGTTCATTTCTTTCACCGGCGAATATTCACTTCTGACATCTTGGTGTGCAACATCTGAAGTTGACCGATTGAACTGATTTAAATTTCTTACTGCTTCATCATTTATATTGGCACTTTCATTTTTTTCATCTTTATTTAAACTATTGGAAGTTTTTGTCTCCGCCGTTACCTCAACCTCTTCTCGTTCTGCATTAACATCTCCATTATCGCAACTAACATTTGGATCATTTAGCGGTATGTGAATGTAATCGACTTTTTCGGTTTCACCACTTTTATCGTTTTCTTCAAGCTTTGCGCAAGGTGTTGCTATCGCTAACTGTTGATTTAAAACCACTTCAAGAGCTTGTGGTACCGACCCATCAACAGCTTTATTTAATTTTAAGAAGTTCTTGTCATCGTCTAAAGAATTATCTGTAACAGTTTGCTTTTCATTTTCTATATCTTCAGAACTATTTTTTTCAAGTCCTTCATTTAAGTTTGTTTTATTTTCAGTAAAACTTGAAGGAACCATTTCCTTTTTAATATTGCTATCTTCATGAGTTACGGTTTCATCACGTTTGTTGTTTGAAATTTCTCCAGATACGTTTGATATTGGAAAAATATCATGAAACTCGCCACTGTGTTGCAACTGGGAAGACGAACGTTTCTGATCCGGATTGCTTTCATCGATGGAACCTTTCAAAGGTATGTGAATGTATTCAGGTTGGGTTTCACTTTTATCAACTTCGACAGCATTTGGTGCAGTAATAGCAAGTTGTTGATTTAACACGTTTCCTAAAGCGTCGGAAATAGCAAAATCTTCATTTTGCACTTTACGATCTTTCTTAGTTTGGTTTAAATTAAATTGATCGGTTGAGTAAATTCCTTCTTTGTTTGATTCGTCAGTTTTAGGATCTTGTTCTTTTTTGCTGTCCTTTAACTTAGTTCTTACTTGATGCCCTCTGTAAGTACTCTGAATTACGGTAGCAGCGTTATGTAACGTATCTTTAATTTTATCTTCTTTAAGTTGATGTTCACTATTACTTTCATTCATTGACTGTTCTTTCTGTCCTTGTGTACCCTCCTCCTGACTTGTACCTTTTTCAGGATTTTCAATTTCCATACTTAATTTAGAAGTATCAAACGAGTTTTTATCTTTATTCTCTAAATTTTCACATAACATGTCGTTTGAACCACTTTCTACTGTTTCTGTTTTATCTGATACAGTGGGCGATGAATTACCAGATATATTGACTGAATTGTCGTCAAGTTTATTCGACGAATTTGTATTAAAAATTACTGTAACGTCAGAATCGGGTGATGCCGAAATACCACTGAGAGCACGCTCGTCAATCGTGTCATCTTGTTGATTCATACTATTTGTTTCATTATTTAATGAAGCCTGATTGAAATTGCTTGCTTGATTTGTATTGGTCACGACCTCTTTATTTATTTTTGCTTCGACTTCCTTATTGGAAAATGTTTGGTTACTATCGTTTGGAGAAACGATTAAATTGTCAGATGATTCAGTGGGAACGAATTCTAATTCCGTTGCAGTATTAGAATGTGGTGTCGGTTGTTCTAGTTGTGAAGTATTTACATTTTTAATACATTTATTTCCATCGTCCATGTCGTTATTAATTACTGTCAATTGTTGATTAACGTCATCTGTTGTATTGGATTTTATAGCATCATTATTTTCATCATTATCAATTAAATGCAATTGTGGCGTGCCTTCTAATTCTGGTAAACCATGAGATTTGGTTTCGTTAATTGATTGTAAATTTTTATTATCTTCAGAAAGTTCTTCTTCGGGTACTTTTTTGACATCGTTTAACTCGGTACCTAACTTTGTTATATCAGATTTGTTCGATATAACATCAGATTCCTTATTTTCTTCAGTTTCCGTACTTTCTTTAATATTATTAGCACTGCTGTCATCGTTTGATGGTAAATCTGATGCAAGCTTTGTTACATTTCCGGTTGCATGTTTTACATCTTCCTGTTCTTTGTTAAGTTCTTCTTGAAGAATTGGTTCGTTTATATTAGTTTCATGTTTATCATTTTCATCCGCAGGCTTAACGACTGCATCTTCTTTTGATTTATCTACTTCATCTAATGTACTGGTTTTATTTTCATTTTTCCCATTTTCTTCAATTTTAGCGCTTTCCTCGATATCGTTCCCTTTCAAATTTTCTAGTTTGATATTTGATCCAATAGTCGGTGTAACATTTTCTTTTTTATTACTTTTAGTTTCACAATGTTCTCCTGCATTTTTATCATTTTGAAATTCTAAAACTGTATCTTCTTTTTCTTCCGTACTATTAATTAAAGTGTTATCTTTTTTTGGTTCTTCTATTTCGTCCAACTCTGCGCGTAATTTGGATAAATCAAACTTATTAGTTTGACTGCCAACTTCCCCATTTTCTTTGGTATTTTCCAAATTTGGTGAATTATTTAAAACATCAACATGGTCTTCTTCACTTTTATCAGCTTCAACTAGTGAATCTGTATCCTCATTTACTTCTTCAATAGGCTTAAGTAAACTATTATCTTCTTCTGCATTTTCTATTTCATCCAACTCTGCACGTAATTTCGATAAGTCAAATTTGTTGGTTTTATAGTCAAAATCCTCATTTACTCCAATTTTACTAATTTCTTCATTATCGTTAACTTTCGCATCTTCCAATGTGACCTTTAATCCAAATTGTGGTGATCCGTTTGAAACATATTTGTTTTCTTCATTACTTCTATTTTCCGTAAGCTCTTCGCTTTTATCAGTTTTTAATTTATGATTATCAATCATTTGTAAAGTAATCTCCTCTTTTTCTTGTATTGGCTCATCTAAACTGTGACCTTCTTTTGAGTTCTCTATTTCATCCAACTCTGATCGTAATTTTGTTATGTCAAATTTTTTTATTTCACTCTCAACTTCTTCGTTTCCTTCAATTTTAGTGGTTTGTTCTGTTTCATATGCGTTTTTTTCAAAACTATTTTTGTCTTCTGTAGAAGTACCTACGGGAGTATTTTTGATCATTTCTTCGGCTTCACTTAATTCGGCGCGCAATTTTGTTATATCAAATTTTGTTGTTTCTCCCTCGACTTCTACCTCTTCTTTAATTTCAGTGTTTTCTTCTTTACCATCTTTATTATTATCAGCACTGTCTTTATCTTCTGTAGATATATTTGTTTTATCTGCTTCGTCTAACTCAGTACGTAACTTTGTTAAGTCAAATTTTTTTCCGTTTCTCTCAACTTCTACATTTTCTTCGATATTGGCGTTTTCTTCTCTTCCAATTTTGTTTTCTGAAGATGTAACTAAATTTGCTTCTTCTTTATTCATTTTCGGTTCTTGTATTATTCCATTATTTACTTCATTTTCAGCATTTTCTTCTTTTCCATTTTGATTTTTTTCGCTACACTCTTTTCCTTCTGTAGATTTATCAAAGTTGGTATCGTCTTTGTTAATACTTTTTGCATCATCTAATTCAGCCCTTAATTTTGTTAAGTCAAACTTCTTTAAATTACTCTTAGCTTCTATATTTTCTTCAATTTCAGCGGTTCCTTCATTTTCATTATTGTTTTCAAAACCATCTTTAGCTTCGGAAGATGTAGCTAAATTGGTATCTTCTTTCTTTGTATTTTCAGCTTCATCTAACTCAGCTCGCAATTTTGATAAATCAAATTTTTTCACGTCGCTTTCAACTTCTATATTTTCTTTAATTGTAACTTTTTCTTCTTTTTCATTATTATTTTTTTCTTCTGTTGATGTAGCTATGTTCGTTTCTTCTTTGTTTATATTTTCAGCATCATCTAACTCAGCGCGTAATTTTGATAAGTCAAATTTTTTCACGTTACCGTCAACTTCTATATTTTCTTTAATATCAACGGTTTCTCCTTTTCCATTATTGCTATTTTCAGGACTGTTTCTTCCTTCTGTAGATGTAACTACATCTACATCTTCTTTGATTATATTTTCAGCCGCATCTAACTCAGTCCGCAATTTTGATAAGTCAAATTTCTTTTTATCACCATCAACTTCTATATTTTCTTCAATGGTAGCTTTTTCTTCAATTTCATTTTTGTTTTTTTCAAAACTGTCTGTACCTTCTGCTGATGTAGTTAAATTTGATTCGTCTTTATTTATATTTTCAGCCTCATCTAACTCTGAGCGTAATTTTGATAAATCAAATTTTTTTACGTTACCATCAACTTCTATATTTTCTTTAATGTCAGTATTTTCTTCTTTTTCATTACTGTTATTTTCAGAACTGTCTTTACCTTCTATAGGTGTAACCAAATTTGCATCTTCTTTGGCCACATTTTCTACCTCATCTAATTCAGCACGTAACTTTGTTAAGTCAAATTGCTTTTTGTCACCCTCACCTTCTATATTTTCTTCAATGGTAGCTTTTTCTTCGATTTCATTATTATTTTTTTCTTCTGTTGATGTAGCTAAGTTTGTATCTTCTTTGTTTATACTTTCAGCCTCAACTAATTCAGCACGTAATTTTGATAAATCAAATTTCTGCGCGTCGCTTTCAACTTCTGTATTTTCTTTAATATCAGTATTTTCTTCTTTTTCATTACTGTTATTTTCAGAACTGTCTTTACCTTCTATAGACGTAGCCAAATTTGTATCTTCTTTGTCTACATTTTTTGCCTCATCTAACTCAGCGCGTAATTTTGTCAGGTCAAATTTGTTTTTGTCCTCCTCAACTTCCATATTTTCTTCAATGGTAGCTTTTTCTTCGATTTCATTATTATTTTTTTCAAAACTGTCTGTAACTTCTATTGATGTAGCTAAGTTTGTATCTTCTTTGTTTATACTTTTAGCCTCATCTAACTCGGCGTGTAATTTTGATAAGTCAAATTTTTTCAAGTTACTTTCAACTTCGATATTTTCTTTAATGTCAGTATTTTCTTCTTTTTCATTACTGTTATCTTCAGAACTATCTTTGCCTTTTTTAGATGTAACCAAATTTGTATCTTCTTTGTCTACATTTTCTGCATCATCTAATTCAGCCCGTAATTTTGTCAGGTCAAATTTTTTTTTGTCACCCTCAACTTCCATATTTTCTTCAATGGTAATTTTTTCTTCTATTTCATTATTGTTATTGTTTTTTTCAAAACTGTCTGTAACAACTGTTGATGTAGCTAAGTTTGTTTCATCCTTATTTATATTTTCCACCTCATCTAATTCAGCACGTAATTTTGATAAATCAATTTTTTTCGCGTCACTCTCAACTTCTATATTTTCTTTAATATCGGTGTTTTCTTCTTTTCCATTATTGTTATTTTCAGAACTGTCTTGGCCTTTTGTAGATGTAACTAAATCTTCGTTGCTGATATTCTCTGCCTCAACTTCTATATTTTCGTCAATTTTAGCTTTTTCTTCGATTTCATTATTTTTATTTTCAATACTGTCCTTGCCTTCTGTTGATTTAGCTAAAGGTGTATCTTCTTTGTTTACACTTTCAGCCTCATCTAACTCAGCGCGTAACTTTGATAAGTCAAATTTTTTCAAGTCACTCGCAATTTCTATATTTTCTTTAATATCAGTGTTTTCTTCTTTTTCATTATTGTTATTTTCAGAACTATCTTTACCTTCTATAGATGTAACCAAGTTTGTATCTTCTTTGTCTATATTTTCAGCCTCATCTAACTCAGCTCGCAATTTTGACAAGTCAAACTTTTTTATGTAACCCTCAACTTCTAGTTTTTCTTCAATTGTAACTTTTTCTGGGGTTTCATTATTGTTATTTTCAAAACTATCCTTGCCTTCTGTTGATGTAGCTAAATGTGTATCTTCTTTGTTTATACTGTCAGCCTCATCCAACTCAGCTCGTAATTTTGATAAGTCAAATGTTTTCACGTCACTCTCAATTTCTATATTTTCTTTAATATCTGCGTTTTCTTCTTTTTCATTACCGTTATTTTCAGAACTATCTTTACCTTCTATAGATGTAACCAAGTTTGTATCTTCTTTGCCTATATTTTCAGCCTCATCTAACTCGGTGCGTAATTTTGATAAGTCAAACTTCTTTATGTTACCTTCAACTTCTATATTTTCTTCAATGGTAACTTTTTCTCCTATGCCATTATTATTGTTTTCAAAACTCTCTTTGCCTTCTGTAGATGTAACGAAGTTTGTATCTTCTTTGTTTATTTTATCTGCTTCATCTAACTCTGCACGTAATTTTGTTAAGTCAAATTCAACATTTTCTACAATTTCAGCATGTTCTTCTTTTTCAAAACTATTTTTGTCGTCGTGAGATGGAACTAAGTTTGTATCTTCTTTAGTTATATTTTTCGCTTCATCTAACTCAGCGCGCAATTTTGTCAGATCAAATGCTTTTGCTTCACTTTCAACATCTACATTTTCTTCACTTTTATTTTTTTCTGGGTCATCTAAATTAGCAGTAACTTCTGATACATCATTTTCGACTTCAGGATGCGGTGTATTCTCAGCATTGACTATACTAATTTTCTTTTCCATGAGTTCTTCTTCAATTTCACCAGTTTTAAATTTATTATCGCCTATTGATAATTCCAAAACGGAAGTTTCTGGTTTTTCTGAATTATCAACATCCATTTGCTTTGAATTGTCAATTTTGTCCAACGCTTCTGGTAATTTTGATATGTCAACGTTGTTGGTATTCATGTTTACAATTTCATCAGGTTTCATGGTTTCCTCGTGAAGGTGTAGCAATTTAACATCTTCAATAATTGGAGAATCAACTCCTTTCTTACTTTTACTTGGAAGCTCCGTTAGTTGCAAAATGGTTTTTTCAGCCTGTATCAAATCATCTTCTGGTACTTTTGATTTATCCATTTCAGACAATCCTGGTGATAATTTTGAATCATTAGGTTTATTAGGACTATCTGCTTTTAAAATTTCTTCGGTGGGCTCCAATATAACTTTCAATTCAGTTTCAGATATAAAACCCCTATCTTTGTCATCTGGACTATGCTTTTCTATCTCAGATTCTTTTACTTCAATATGAACGTCAGCATTATCATCAGTTTTTATTGTTTCTTCGATTTCATGTAATTCGCTTGGTAATTTAGATGTATCTTCAGTTGTGGTTTCACAGTTTTCTTCAATCTTCTCAACTTTTGTATCTTCTAATTTGACATTCGAATTGACATTTTCATCTACGTGAATTTCTTTGCGTTCGTTTATACTTTCGTTGTTATCAATTTTCTCCATATCTTTACCGTAAAGTCCATCGCTACTTTCGATCAATACTTCTATGTCTTTAAGATTATCATTTATTTGTTCTTCTAGTTGGTGTTCCACAGTTTCAGTATTGTTTCCGTCAGGTTTACTTGTTTCATTGTCTAGAGTATTATTCTTTTCTACTATAATTATATCATGCAATTCGCTGCTGTGTTCAAGATTTGATAACGACTTTATATCTTCCTTTTCAAGAATTTCGTTACTTGAATCACTGCTCAGTTTATTTTCTTTATTGAAATAAGTAGGAACGTCGTGTAATTCTCCACTATGTTGTAGAATCGAGCCAAGTGGAAGATCAGTTTTGCTTGATTCTTGTTCACTTGTTGAATCCTTTTGCACTTCTTTATTATCTTCAATACTCTCTGTAACTTCTGGTTGCATTAAAATAATAGGCAGATTTTTAATTTCTTCGTTGATTTCACCGATTTTTGGTTCGTTATTAATTGCAATATTTTTCGAGTTATTTCGGGAATCTATGAGTTTACTGTTTTCTTCTTCTATAATTTCTTGGAAATTGAGAGATCGTTTTTCTCTTATTCCTTGTTTATTGTTGTCATTTTCGTTAACTAAATTTTCAGTTATAACTTCAACTTCTTGGGGTAGATTTTCTATTGTTGTATGGGATTCATTTTCTATATCTGCAGATTTATCAAATATACTTTCTTCAACTAAATTTGGAACGTTATTTATACTTTTAATGACACCTTGTTCTTCAGGATCGGTTGGAAAATCGTTGGTTTTCAAATTTTCTTCTGCTTCATTATTCCTTATCGAATCTTCTTTAACATTTTCGTTATGCTGTGATTCCAAACTTGGTTCAGCTGTTGAAGATGAAATAAATTTTTCAAGATCACTTGCTACTGATTGCAATTCTAAATTTTCATTATTTACATTTTCTTGGCTAATTAAATTTTTCTCGATATTTTCAGTATTTTGTGAATTTTTATTAATTTCGTCAGGAGGTATTTCATTATTTACTGTACTTTCTTTAAATTCTATTTCGTTTTCAATCATTTTCAGATTTTCTTCATTTTCTGTAATATTTTTGTTTTCAGTGCTTAGTTCAATCGGTGTAACGCTGTTTTCAATATTTTGGGTTTCTGTTCTGGGAAGATCATTTGGGTCATCGCTATTAATTTCTTTATTTTCTTCAGTATTACTTTCTGTTGGTTTTTGTACACTCAACGGATCTGTTGCATCATGCATACCATTAGTATTTTGTTCAATATTTTCAGCATCAATTTTATTATTTTCTTTTTGTAAAGTTTCAATTTCAACTACTTCGTTATTATTTACTGATATATCTGTTATTACACTAACATTGCTTTCATCTTGTAATAAATCGTTATTTATAGATCCTATGGTATTATTCTCATTATTTAAATCTAAAGCGTCAGTATTTAGATTTTTTTGAATTTTCGTTTCTCCTTCTAATTTATTCAATTCATAATTTTCTAATTTTAAAATATTAATTTCATCCTCTTTTAAACTCTCAACATTTAAGCTTTGATTATCATCACCATTTGCATTATTTGAATTGGCAGTTAGTAAACTAACTTCCTGTGTATTTTCATTACTTTCAATTAAATTATCATTTTGCTCTACATTACTAAATACATTATTATTATTACTTATAACATTTTCTGAAGACACATTTTGCGTTTCTTCTTTCAATTCGTCTGTATTTTTTAATTTATCTAAACCTACATTATTTTTTCCTTCCACGTTTATTGAGTCCACAACTTTATTGTTATGTTTTCTTGTCAGGTATCCTTTAACTCCAGCTTGAATTTTGCTAGCTGCTTTTGAGATTATGTCATTATCGAGACCAGAATATTTAAATGGAGTTTCGCCGGAATTTTCTAAATTTGAAACCTAAAATGAAATTCATTGTTAATAATTTTCTAAATATTTATTATTTACTTACATTGTTACTGATTACTGGAAAATGTTTTCTCGTTCTAAAACCACGCCACATAGATTGAATTGTTACGGCTGCTAATCCTGCGGAAGCAAAAATTTTACTGTTATTATACGCCTTCTCTTCATTAGAACCATCAGATGGTTCATCTAAATGTTTTTCTTCGATTGACACTTCCTTTACACTTTCTTCTTGGTGTTCATGTTCGTCAGCTGGAAAAGCTCCATTGGCTTCTAAATTTTTTATTTCTTCTTTTTCTATCACAGAAACTTCTTGATCATTTGAATTGTTATTTATTATCACAGCTTCATCATTATTTTTATCTTCGCCTATATCACTTTCATTAATACTGCAAACTTTTTCTTCCATGTTTTCCACTTTATTGTCTTCATTTATATCAATAATATTAACTATATCTTCCTCGATTTTACTGTCGGTCTTTGAATCGTCATTGATTTCTAAAACTTTTATTACATCGGTGTTAGCAGTTCCATTTTCTTCTTCATTACTTGTGATCCCTAAATTATATCTAGGAGTATTGTTTTCCAATTCATCAGTTGATTCTCCCTCATCTTTTGAAACATTTTTAATTTCTTGTCTGAGTTTATGAGGGTTATATGTAGACTTAAAACTTGTAAACTTAGATTCGTCCTGAATTTTAATTAATTCTTTACGTAGTGCTGATGGACTGTAATTCTTCTTGTCAATATTTTCTGAAGATGAACTTATGTTATCTTTGTCTAAAGAATTTATTTGAATATCCTCTGGATCGATAATATTGTGGTTCATACTAAAGTTACTAAACGAAGTAAAATTGTCAACACTTTTAAACCTTTTCTTAAGTTTTGTGTTTTTTCCTTTTGATGGTGGAGTTTTATCCAAAACCTTTTTGTTTTTCTTAGTTTCTTCGGCATTACTCTCTTTTATTTTATTTTTATTATCATTCTCTAGGTTTAAGTTTTTCTCTGAAAGTTGTTTTGATAAGCTTCTCTTTTTATTTGCTTTCAATTTTTCATTTTTTTGTTTTACTGCTTCTTCTCTTCTATTTCTTTTATCTGATTTTAGAACGACGCTCTTTTTCCCCACAATCTTAAAATCCTGAATAAAAGGTTCGACGTTTAAGCTTACTTGCCTTGATAACTGTTTATCTTTTAACTGTTTCTCACTTTTGTTATCAGTTTTAAAACCGACTTTATTTACATAAGTAATAATTTTTGCAGTGGGTTCTAAAAAAATTAAGTTTTTTAGAAGCTTATGTTTCCACGTGAGTACTCACCTGGATAACTGCCACTTTCACGCAAAGATAATAATTCACCAAAATGGTCAGAAGCAAAATTATAAATATCTATTGGTTTTTTCTTGAGTACTTCTTTTGTTAAACTTGTCATCAGTTCCTCAAGACCTACAGGAACGCTTAGTCGTTTCACAACGGCATTACCATTACCATCGGGTTCTTCGATTGAATGTGATATTTCCATCATCTTGACTAGAACGAAAAAACCACATAATTATACAAATTTATTTTTTAACCTTCCCAATAATTTTTTAATTATTCATCTTCGGCATTTAACTTCTATTACTGAATTGAAAAGAAAAGTTAAGACCCCATGACTGCTTACATTGGGTTGAGGAATTGTGTACAGTTGGTTGCAGAATTAGTGTTTAGCATAAGAGTGATGTTGGGGAGTATTTTGCGAGCGGCGCTCGCTTAACCTCTCGTCTGACGATCGAGTTAGCCGACGTAGAAATTGAAAAATTAAGTTTTGGCGCCGCAATTAGTTTTTAATATTTTTTGTTACATAGTTTTACCAGGACGTTGTTAAACCTGGTATTTCACCTTAGTAGTCGAGAGCTCTACCACGGGCTGCTCACTCTTTTTTTACTACGTGAATTTTATTTTTAAATTGTATGAAAGAAATTATATTTTATATGCATTTAAAATTTTCTTTAACCGATAATAAATAGTATTAAATTGTTATTTGACGTATAATATTGTATGAACTGATGAGGTATCGATTAATTTCACCTATATACCTTCAAATAAATACTACCTGGAATTTATAGTGCAATGAATATAATTTAGTACAGTAAAATATATCAATACTCAATAATAATAATATTACCTTCAGATCATTCCCTTATTATTATCTCTTCGAACTAATAAATAATTTCAAGACAAAAACCACCATCTCTTTATAATAAATAGACTTACAAATTGGGAGAACTTTAAATTTCTAGTTGAGGCAAATATTCACATCGAAATAAGTTTAAAAACTTTTCTTTTTTTTTATTTACCAAGAATATTTACAACAATAAGTAATTGATTTGACAATTCTTGAAAGTAACAAATGTAAGCAAACATCCAGTGATATTTACCTTAATAACTTTAATTCACGTGAATTATTTTTGTACATGGTAATCAGAAGCTTACGTATACTACAAGCTTTTCATTAGTCTTTAAATTAATTTATTAAGTCTTGAGGTCTGAATCTTTTTAGTTTACGCTTGTCTAATTGATCTTCCATCAGGTTTGTTGCTCATAATCCAGAACATTCTCATTGTACGATGCTCATTTACGATGTTTCTGAATTCAATCCGGTCTGTTCTTTTGTTATAAAATTATCGAGGTTTTATGTTTCTATTATATATGAGCTGAGGGAAATTATTATAGAACAATGATCTGACAAGTCCTAACAAAATTCGATTTTTTTATGTTGTTTGCAATTTTTCCTTTGGTTACGTAGAAATCAATCAGATCCAGGATTTTTCTCCGATCTGCAGACCAATAGATGGGCTCTTCAGTTGACACCGTTTGAAGATTATCTTTTATCGGGGCTAAGTATGGATGTCTACCCTTTGATGTAGATTATGCGATCTAGTGTTTAATATAGTTTACAAAGCGAGAATGATTTAATCGAAGCAGTTGAACATCTAAATAGCACCATGCAGAACGTCGCATGCAACTCCACTCCTGCACCAAAAGCGTTTGTAAATGAAATTATATGTCCCTATTTTATTAACCCTTTGATGGAGGGGTGGACACTCAGTACTATTTTGCCGGGGCGGCGAACTGGGTACGCCAGCTCATTTTTTGATGTTTGAACCAAATTTTCAACAGTTTTTTGCCATTTCAGTAGAAATGGTTTTAAGCTTTATAATTAAAAATTGAATTTCGATTAAAAATGTCAAACCCCTTTTGAAAACTAATACTGTCAAATGGGTATGCTGATTTGAATTAAAAGTTCAGGTAAAATAATTGTATATTATTTTACCTTATAGTACCTTATAGCACAGATAACTTACTGTGCTTATAGTATATACCTAATTGTATATTATAGTCCGACTAAGAAAGTCAACTTGGAGTGGACAGATCGACTGTTGGACTCTTGGAGATGTGGTGGGAGGGTACTGAAGTGGGGGGACCTCTCTGATGGCTGTATTGGCACTACCACTAAGACTAATCATGCTGGCGTACTCTATACGCCAGCCCCTCCATCAAAGGGTTAACAAGGCAATCGCGAAAAAAAAGAGGATTGAGAAGAGCTTGGCAAATACCAGACATCCAAACGATAAAATAAGATTACACCAAATCTCAAGATCCTTAAAAAATATGCTAATTACATAATCATAAAAACCTATCAATTGAAATTCATTTAAAAAATCTATTGACTATTATTTCTTGTGGAAGGCAACAAACTGGTTAAAGCATACGTGCACAGCGGAAAGCGGATATCTTTGAATCCCATCTTGCTCAAGTATTTCAACCATTTCGTTCAGAAACTCCAACCACAAATGTGAAAATTTATGATACCTTCAAATTACACTATCAATCAAGCCATTTAAAATTAAAGAGGTACTTTTATAATCCAAAACGATATGGATCCTAAGAAGTCGCCTTATTACAGAAAAAGTATTACAGGAGCTTCCAATAAAATGCGCAAAATTAATAGCCAAAGCGTCGAAACGTGATTATTTCGCTTCGGTTTACGGTTACGTTCCTAATATTTTTATATCGTTCCGGTTCAACTGGAGTTATAATTATCTATTTCATTTAAGACCGGTTTTTAAAACGCATGCGCAGAAGGAACCTCACGTTTCAGATACAGTCTGCGCATGCGTCGAAACTTAAAACATAATGCTGCGGAAAAAACCCAATATAAATTTAACACCAATTAAATCAATACTGGTTTTCTAAAGCTATTTGTAAATTATAAGAGCTATAATTCTTGAACTGTAACTAATAGTAAAATACTAGAATTATATAAAGGTACTATTTGATCAATTGCCAAATATTTGACCATTTTCGCCTAACATATACATCAAATAGTGTACTGACCACATAAATTTGGCTAAAAACACGCCACATAAATATTTGATCTTCTCCTCCAAAATAATTATTTTAGAAAAAAAATGGGGCCTGTTTCAGACATATCAAATAAATTTGGCAATATTTGTCAAATATTTTACTTGCACTACTAAAATTTCTATATAATCAAACAAGGGCAAATATTTTGACATTTCAAAGCAAAATAAAAAACAATATTTTAAAAATATTTGTGAATGTTAGTTATTTTTTGTAAAAATGGTTTATAAAGATTTCTTTGAAAATAAAAATAACTTTAATTTTGCTTCTAGCGCTATGCTTCGTCAAAATCGAAAAGAAGTTCAAATAAGGTGTCAGTGAAATGAAAAGATGAGTCCATCGCAATTTAATTTCTGTTGGCGAAGCGAAAGACTTCTTATAGAATGTTCAACACATAAATTATAAATGTAGAAATCTGAGAGGCGCAGCATGTCACAACATTACCGAAATTATTTTCACAAGGCGAATATAATAAGGGGGGTAAAGAGGTGACCCCTCCCCCCATTGAATTTTAAAATAAAAAAAAATCGATTAAATTCAATAAAATTGCAAAATAAATTTAACGTTCACAATTTTTGCGTTATTATGCAATTAATTAATTACCCTCTTCCCCCCTTAAATTATGCCTGCCTCCCCCCTTATATTTTCAAAAACGAATTCGAATACCAGTCAACTGAACACATAATGGTTTCACTTTCGTATTCACTTTAAATCTTAGCAAGAAAACGAAGTTCAGTCAATCTTGCACCCGCACACTATGAGGATGAGAATTTTTGTTCTTCTTTATATCTGCTTTAAACATTTGGAAATCTTGCAAAATTTGTATCTTTTACCGTTTCTACAGGGTTTTCCATTATATTCATATTGATGTTGTTTGTTTGAATTTGTGTCAAATAAAGCTAACAGTGTTAAAATTTAAATATCGCTCGCCGGCAAAGTACAAGTAACGGCAATAAGGCGGATATGAACAGTAGACAACATAATGGAAAACGGAAGACGATATATTGGGGGGGGGGGAATGACGCCGCGAAATCGGAAGAAAGCAGAAAGTTGATTACAAATTTTTATTGTTATATTTTCTGCATTTTTGGGCACTTTTGTTTGTGTTAGCTATTTTTCAAGAAGGTGATTATTATTTATATAATGGGGCATTCCACGCCAAATCGGACACCATTCTGCTTTTGCATCTCCGATTTTTTTGATAATTTTTTATGTTATAGTCCCCATTAAGAACGGCTTCCATGAATTTTTCCAATTTATTTTATCCAGCGGTTTCCGAGATATTAATTTTTGAAAAAATCGTTCCTTTTTTTCAAATGCCCGTAACTTTGTCAAAAATGGGCCGATTGGGACGTTTTTTTTTTTAAATTTTTCTTTTTTTACAATATTTTTGGTATATAAAATCGAAAAAATTTTCAAACCCGTATTTCGATAAAATTTTCAAATTTTGATTATAAAATGTTGATTTCCAAAAAACACGTAGCGATCGATTTTCTTGAAAATTTTTTCTAATAAACTGTCACTCATCCCGCAACTTTTAAGCCTAGTCCCTTAATGGGCAAATGATGGGATCTATTTTTTTTCGAATTTTTAAAATTTCATATTTCAGCTATGTGTACTAAAAATGAATAATAATCGTTTTTCTAGATCCAGCAGCGATAGTTCTTGCCATTTATGAAATGTAATAGATATGTTTCAATAATATAATAGACAATATAATAGACAACAAATCTCAACGCCTCAACAATTGTATGACTGGGCGGTAAAACCGAATTGTTTGCCAAATATTTGTATTCGGTTTTTTTCTAATGACCATTATATTCAAGTCAAAGAATTTTTGGAAAGACGTTACCTGAGAGCTAAAACAATAACAGGTACACAAAAATATCATTGTGTCATACCTGACGGAGAAGACACTTTGAAATTTAAAGAATTTTCATTTTCTTCAGATTCGCGAACCTATAAATTATTTAAACGTGTAAGAAAATCTTAATTAATTAAACAAATGTTATCTAATATAATGCGTACTTTATTCGACCTATTTCATTTGGTTTATAATTATTACGTGACATATAATCCTCGAAAGTAGCTTTGATGTAAAGCATTATGATTTTAGATATTTTTTGACATATATAAGTGAAACAAAACATTTTAAAATTCGAAAAAACATAGATCCTAACGTTGCATGATACGTAACAGTATTTTGAAGAAAAATTTGAACAAAATCGGTTTCTACGTGTTATTAAAAAATCAACATTCAATGTTCAGAGCTCGAAAATCTTATGGAAATTCGATTCAGAAATTTCGTACCGTTTTCTTTTTTTAAAAGTGCTTCGAAAAACGATAATTAAGAAAAAAACATTCCTCTCACTGAACATAAAATTTTAAAAATTCGAAAAAAAAATAGATTCCATCATTTGCCCATTAAGGGACTAGGCTTAAAAGTTGCGGGATGAGTGACAGTTCTTTAGAAAAAATTTTCAAGAAAATCGATCGTTACGTGTTTTTTGGAAATCAACATTTTATAATCAAAATTTGAAAATTTTATCGAAATACGGGTTTGAAAATTTTTTCGATTTTATATACCAAAAATATTGTAAAAAAGAAAAATTTTAAAAAAAAGAACGTCCCAATCGGCCCATTTTTGACAAAGTTACGGGCATTTGAAAAAAAAGAACGATTTTTTTCGAAAATTAATATCTCGGAAACGGCTGGACAAAAAAAATTGGAAAAAATTATGGAAGCTTTTCTCAATGGGGACTATAACATAAAAAATTATCAAAAAAATCGGAGATGCAAAAGCAGAATGGTGTCCGATTTGGCGTGGAATGCCCCATATTTATTTCAAAGTGGGTAAAATCGATTTTTCCAATTCGGTTTAACGCAATATTAGTGCCTGTTATTGAGATATGTAATAAATTAAACAGGTCTGTGGAACGGAAGGTGGAGTATCCCTGCCCGCAAATGACTCGATTCATTAATTAATCCCGTTTAATATAGCGAGGGGTTAAAAGGAACCAAATTCCAGCAGCCCCCGATATTGCTAGAAATCGGATTAATTTGGTGTTCGCTTAAATTTCGCTTTTTGGTAATGAAAAGGGTCGAGCTTGAAAGAAACCACGTACCTGCTTCTTTTGTGTAACCGCCGGGTTTATAACGGTCAACATTCGAATAACTTTTGCATCTCAACTCAAAGAGTGGGACAATCAATCAAACCTAATACAAATTATTAATATTATTTGAAAATGTTTATGAATTTATAAGTAACCAATTGTTACAACCTGTTACAAAATCTATTATCATTATAATTTATAATTAATATGAAATTGACATTGTATGAAAAATGCTCACGAGGTAAAATTATCATAACGTTATAGGGGAGAAATATTAACGATGGTGCGCTGTAAGCAACATCAACGTGACGTCACGCTGATGCACGCTAATGATATAACCTAGTGGCGTGTTCTCTATGGAAGCTAGGGAAGCTGCGCTTCCCTTATTTGCCTTGCCAAATTGAAAACAAAAATTACTTATTTATATAATTTAAAATTTTTTTTATCAATTTAAATTCCTTTCTTTATTTGAATAAAAATTTGAAATTTACTGAAATATGTAGATATTTAAAAAAATAGTTACTAGTCACACGCCACTAATATAACCTCGCTTGACCTCGCTCAGAAATACTTTGATTTGGTTTTGAACGATAATAATACATTACAACGAAGTAATAAATAAATAATTTAATAAAAACTAATAAATTTAACGTATTTTAATTAATCTTTAAAATAATTTTAATTAATTAAGACGTCAAATATTTAGTTGATATTACAGCCACCAGGGTGCGTACAATTAATATTTTTCCCCTATAACAAACATAACCAAATTTGAATGCATTGAATTAAATGAAATTACAAACAAACGGTGTGTTATTTGTGTACAAGATCATTTCTTCCTTTCTTTCCTTTGACTCATCAACTGTCTTTTGCGTTCGTTTACCTACACGAGGGACATCCAACAAATCTGGGAAAATCTTTGCAATCAGCGGTATCTTTGGGTTTTTACACAACGTAGGGTATTTATATGGATCACGTGCTTGTGGGAACCCCGGGAGTCGCGTTAGGGTTCAGTTCGCTCGTTCAGGCCTGAAGTTAGTTTACATTTAGGAGATGGGAGCGGTAAATTTGAAGAGTTGGTTACAAAATTACAAGTTAGATCTTGTAATATATTTGCAGCAAAGCCTTTCGAATGCTTGGCTTCATTGGACTAAGCATTTCTCTGCTACTACACTGTGAAATTATTGTACTATTGTACAATAGTTAGAGTATGCAGGCTGCGTTTGATCACCTCATTATCAAATCTACCATATATTAATCAACTAGAAAGAGTATTATAGCATAAGTTTTTAAATTGCTCCATTACAAATCAGGACGGGCTAATGAGACCTTTCGGATGATACCTTCTTCAGTTTTTGCGACACCAAATCTCTGGCTGTAGGAAGAGTCGCTGCTGATCTCTGCTTTCTGCATGGATTGTTCAGCGGAAGGATCAACTACAAGTCCATGTTAAATTTGTTTAATATTAGGAAGCCATCCAAATTTGCCAGATCCAAGTGGATTTATGAATCTAAATATTATGCGACAAACTACGGTCGTCACAGTTCGGTCGCAAAGATTGTACGAATAACCAACTGTCTGAACAAAAATCCGTCTTTCGAGTTATTTAATCTCTCCCTTTTCAAGTTTAAGCAGTCCCTATGGATCATGGACTTATCAATGTTGTATTGTCGTTCTTCTTAAGTTTACCCTTTTTAACCATTGTTTTACATTTTAATTTGTACTATATTAGTTGTTCTATATAACTCTTTTGTTTTATTTTTGTTTTGTTTTTACTATTTATGACCATAGGCGAAAACTTAAAAGATTTAAATCTAGGGGTTTAACGAAAAGATTTGCCGACACCATTATTAACTTCTTTTTCTTCCTCTTACGTTAGGTCTGGAACCTGGGTTTTCCAAAATTTTATAAATTAGTTCTGTGATGAACATAATTGGTTTTAACATCTTAGATGCCTTGCTAAGCTGGTACTCAATGTGCCTGTGCCCTGTTTTTTATTGTCATGAAGGCAAATCATTAACACAAGGTGACCGACGGCATTAGGTGCCCTCCGAAGTACGGAGACGGTCAAGAATTTTTTGCCATATCGTGGCTTACAATGATTATGCACCATTTGCTTAAATTACGAAATATTCTTGGAAATGAAATTGTTATTAAAATAATTCCAAAATATTTTATATTTCTTTAGTGATTATTTTTATTTGTTTACATATTTTATATTATAGTGCAGTCTAAACTTATTTATTGAGCAGTAACATTTAAAAAATATAAAATTTGCACTTGGTGTATTTTCATTGTAAGCCCATCACCAATATTCCAATAATCATTTTACATTCCCATTTACGTAGTAAAGGAAAGTATTGTTATCGAGTTAAAAAAAAATTTTGAGTTAGCATTTTTCCCATGGTCTATGAGCCCATACGAATTGTTTAAGACCAATTTTGGAATGATGTCCGGATGTGTGTGTGTTGTGTGATGTGTGGTTATTCTATCGTCAACGTTTTCAGACAAACGCGTGCACTAATTGAGTTGAAATTTTATGCACTAGTTTGAAGTAACTGTCTAAAGAGCTGATTAGATTTTGGTTGAAAACCGTCCATTTTTAACCCCTATTTTAGGGGAATGAAAATTGTTAAAGAGCATTGCCGCTTCCCGGTGGAACATGTGAGATTGAAACTCATATCAATCGAAAGAGATTATTTTTCCGCATCTTATTGTACCCCACACTTGATATTTCCCTCTTAAATTATTGTTAAAATGCAAAAATAAAATAAGCGCTGTTAAAAAAATATGGTTTGCCTTGGATAATTTTGATCCAAGTTTTTATCCAAATTTTGTATTAAACACATAAATTTGAGCAAATCGCTCAGTCACTTATTCATAATTTAGTGCGTATAGTTACGAGGGTCGTGGAGAGTTGAAATTTTGCATACCCGTGTGGTTTTACGAGGATTGAACGGGATAAATTTCCCGTTTTTCATGGGACGTAACGGAGGGGGTGAAATGGCGCTTCAAAGTGGTCAAAAAATTTCGGCATTCACTTTGGAGAGTTGAAATTTTTCAGGAAGCTCCGGGCGGTGAGCGAGGGGGCGAAACAATTTTTTCTTTTTCGAAATTTTTTTCCAGCGCTTGGCAAGAGGGCTCCTCGCGGTTTTTCGTATTTTTGTATCTACTTCCAGAGTTTTCGTCCGATCGACCTGAAATTTGCTAGAGGGGTAGGGGCGGCAAAAACGGACAATCGGTATGGCCAAATTTTCCAATTTTTGTCCCGTTACCGTTTAAGAGCGCGCTGCGGAAAGAGAGAGAGGGAATGATGTTGAAAGAAGCCACTAATCTTTTGTACAAATTTAAAAAACTAAACGTCGTATCAATGTAATTCTTTTTTTATATTAATAAGAAAAGACTATTGAAGGCAATAACCAATTTTGAGTGCTTTAAATTAAAAGTAAATAGGTTAATTTAATTTATGAAAAAGGACAATTTTGAATTTTTATGACAACCGATCTTAATGAAACTTCGTTATTGCCTTCTGCAGATCATTATAAGGACAAAACCTGATTTTGAAGCGATTTCATCATCAATTATAGAAAACTTGTACAAAACTTATAAATCAAAAAGTGCCCTTAGTGGAGTTTTAAACTATATAAAATCAACTTAATGCACAAAGGGTTCAAGGGTTCCCTTAGATATGGCGCAATTAATTTTTTTAAATTTTTTAAATCTACAAAAGATTAGAGGCTTCTTTCAACATCATATCTACTGCTTCCCTCTCTCTCTTTCCGCAGCGCGCTCTTAAGGGCAAATTTAAAAAATTATGGTTTGCCTCAGTTTAATTTTGATCTGTCCAAGTGATTTGTATTGTTTATTACTATAATTTAATATTTTAACTAATTTACTTGTATAAACATATTATTATGTAATTAATATCAAACGAATTTTTTAATTACTTCTAAAAAATTAATTCTGACGTCATTACCCCATAGTTAAAATTTGATTGCGCATAGACGGCACGGCATTCCGCAAATTTCTAATTTTTTTGGAAAATGACAATTTTAAAAATTTTTCAATGCAAACATGTTATATTATTGTTAAAATGAAAATATAAAATAAGTGCTTTTAAAAAATATGAGTTACCATGTTAAATTACAAATTAAATTTCGTAACTTTGATATCTCAAAGTAATTTGTGTATTTTATCGAGTTAAAAATTTTTTTGAGTTAACATCTGTTTTATTAATATTTAATATAAAATGAAGTGGAATCTACTAAATGGGAAAGTAATGTGTTGTCACATCAGATTTTTTCACTAGTTTTGAAATTAATGGTTATATAAAATAAATAACAATAAATTAAATAACAATAGTTATTCCCCTAATATGTTATTTTAATTTGTCAACGCATTTACTTGTTGTTATTTAAATGTAACAGATTGTAAATTAACGTAAACGAATAAGTGGATGGCACAAAAAAGAAACCAATAAGAAATTGAGGTTTCATGAAAATTTAAATAAACCTACTTGAAAATGGCAACAGTTTATATTTTTTAAATATTATTGCGTTCTAGTTTATTTATTTAAATGTATATTATCGTTTAGTCAAACTAACAATAATTTGTACCTACATAAAAATATTTATATCAAAAAATGTATTAGTACATTCAAAGAAACGAATTTAAAAAAATGGCGTGTATGTTAAAATATTTATAAGATTGCATATTAAAATTATACTGAATTTTAATTGCTATTTAACCTTTTTTATTCTAATTTATTTGTATAGAAGAAACACGCAATTAAAGGTAATTTAAATAAATTCAAACAAAAGAAACATTTCAAAAATTTTTTTATTCCTTTTACTTTCAGTTTTCTGTGTAACGGATTGGATTTTAGAAAAAGTTCACTACACTCTTCAGTCTGTAACTGTAGAAGTAGAAATAAAAAACTTACTTTAAGGAGGGAGGGCTACCCGCGGAGGATTTAGATTTGACAAAAATTTTAGTTGAAATTTATTCTTACAAAATATCTTCTATCACCACCATAAAGGTTTTGTATTGCTCGCCATACACCCCGTATATACCTTATAAAACTCATTTAAAAAAAAGTTCTGATTTTAAAAACGATTCTCAATAATTCCAGTCTATATTAATTCTTAAAATCGTGTAATAACAACCCCAATATGTCTGGTTGACTATAATATATTAATACAACTAAATTATTGTATTGCCTTATTGACCTCTTTTTCAGCGGTTGTTATATATAATTTCGATTAAAATACAACTTCAACAAAATGAAAATTATATGTCACTGCGTTCCAACCGCAGAAGGGCGTAAGTGCCAAAAAATAAGAAAATTATTTATAATGACGTAAGCCCTAAAGTTTACAACCGCTAACATGCAAATAATTGCAAATAACATATAAGTGAAAATTAATATGGGACAGGGCCCACAAATTTGGTCCCGTTTCTTGTATAATATAGCGCTATTCTACATTAGCTCTAAAATTTTGTAATAAATAGAATATTCGTAAATTATAAATGACTCCATCTTTCAACATACAATTTTTAAATATTATTTCTTTAATTATATAATTATGAAAGTAATTTCATACGTATTTCATAGGTTTTCATTTCATAAGAATGAAAGTGAAAAAAATACGAAAAATAATAATTATGAAAGTAAAGCATAATGGTCGGTACATTCTATTCTTTATTATTTCGATTAGTTCTATGACGTTGTAATAAATAAGTATAATACTACATAAAATAAAAGCACTCTTACCTCGGAGTTCAAGTAGCACATGCAGTTCACTTTCTACTAAAGCTCGACAAGAAAACCGTAAAGGTTGTTTTATTTAAATACTTTTCGATCGAATTATTTTCCATTTTCTGATAGGAGAGTGTAATATTGCGTGTAGACGTGTATTATTAATACAAACCCTTTGTATTGATTTAACCTCTGTCACCATTTGAACTTTATAACGACTAAAATAATCGTTAAATCCATTAATAAGGCAGGTATGCTACAGTTGTTAATATTTAATAAAAGCTTATTATAGCCAAAATTAGGAAATTCCGAAATAGGACCCGAGTCTATAGAATAGGACCTACTTATTTTAGGTCGAAAAGTACTTGAGAAAGTTTTTATGAAATTATAAGTGTTGCTACCGGCGTTCCTTCTAGTGGAAAATGAGAATAGGCAAATGGAATTTTACTGTTTTCTTTACAAAGTGCTTATGGATAAACTTTATATTTTACTTTCGGAATGAACCTGTAAAGACCGAATCTCATGTCAGTAGTTGATGTTAAGACGAATCTGCACATTTTTCAGAATTGGCCTTATCACGGCCCTGTCTATTAGGTGTACTTGTTTTTCGCAAGTCAGTGTCTACACTACTTAGGCCCGCTTTTACAATAGTCGGTTAAGGCAGTGGCGGCTCGTGAGATATATGTTTGGCTGTTCTGCATTATAAAAAAGGGAAGGCATCAGTAAAATGCTAATCTCAAAAAATAAACGTACTTATTGCACGTTTTTAAGCATTAATGGCGTGCGCCGGTGCTTGCTTGTGGCAAACTTAACTTATCAATAACTTTTTCGTTGAAATTCAATATTCCCGAGATAAATTTTTTTCTATTGACAATATCGAAAGACACAAACGGAAAACAAAACAAAGCGTTCTTATATGATTACAGCCACAAATCCATTTGTTCCGTAAATAAATATTCGTATTAAATTGTCTTTTATACATTTTACCCCGACTTGTATATACCGGCAATTTCTTATCACTAATTGTTCTTGATAACTAAATTTAAAAATTACATTCATTTTTAAAAACGACCTTCTTCGTAAAAGATTTTAAAAACGACTAAATAAAATGCCTTAGTTAGCTTATCACGTCATAATAATTCTGCATATTTGTTATTTTAAAAATAGAACTTATATGACTTTGTAATTTAAACAGCGATTTGTGTTCGGTTCGAAATAAAACAAACGACGCAAACATTTTTAAAACAATAAATTTTATGTAAGTCCAAATTTCTTGATCTACATTTTATTACAGAAAATTATAGTTTGAGAATTGTTTTACAATGCAGAAAAATCTCAAGTCCAAAATTATTATAAAATTTTATTAGGAATATTAGTAAATTCATAAGCATTCATTTTATCTAGTAGGTATAGAGGACATTATATCCATAATTTCAATTAAAGTTTATAATACAAGATCTTTCTTTAAAATATAGGTATGCTAGCACCGGTTAATACTCGAGTAAATATCTAACTGCACTGATAGCTGCGTCCAAGAGCAGCCACTACATGCGACTTTACATTCGATGCGTGTACGTATCACGAGCTTAAAATAAGAATTATTATTTTATAAAAATACATAAATTTTAATTTTATGTATTCATAATTTTATTTAAAGTTGCAAAATCCGTCAAAAAACAATTTAACTACTATTTTGCTATAAATATGTGCAAGAAACTTGGTGTAATTAAAAGTTTTTAAACAATTTATTGCTTATGCCCTAATTTCACTGCAATTTGTTTAACAATTGATGAACTAATATTAAAATTAGTTTTTCTTTTCAAAATTCGAATTCTAAACTACCTCGAAACAAAATCATAAAATATATACCACGTAAAACTATACCAATTGCTAGCATTGTAGTCTGCGTTTCATTACAGCTCGCCGGCTGCGCACAAATGTATAGCGTTCAAGTTAGACCAACATTTTGATAGCCGACTGGACGTGTCTTTATTATTACACTATTTATGTGACTAGCTGTTAAATTATAACTGATATGCTAGCGAAAATGAGAAACACGCTTTCAAAGCAAAGCTGATAATGCACCATTCTTTATAATAATTTAAATCTGATTAAGGTTATAATTATATAATTAATTATTTAAGTATTGGTATTTTTATTGTTATTTTTGGTGGTTCTGCAGCTCTGCAGCTCCTATGGTAGAACCGCCACTGGGTTAAGGCTCAGTTACTTTACACTAGTGTTATCACAGACAACATAGATCATTGTTCCCTGATAAGCAAATTTAAAATAACTCCTATGTTGCTTCTAAGTGAAAGATGGCATCATTATAGATACCTATGCATTGCTAGTGCCTTATAGAACATTATTCCATATGTAACTCAATATTGCCAAAAATGTAACATAGATCATTGTTCCAGCACACGCTTCAATTTATAACGATTTCTAGCAAAAATAATCTTTGAAAAGAATGTGTTAACCCCCCCTCAGCAAATTCTTAGCATCTTTTGACGATGTAGTGGAAAGTTGGAACGAGTAATGTTCCTATAAATTCACATAATGGTGCCCAAGATAGTGTAGTTTACAAAAATCATAATAGGGAATATGCATGTAACATTTGATTTTTGTATTTTATGCCACATTTTAAGGCCAAATACCCCACTGTGGAGCGTTTTGGATTCTCAAGGCGCTGTTACCCCATCTAACCACTCTCGAGATGTTTTCGGTTTTGCAAGGCACTCTAAACATTTCCGACATCTAAATGTCTTGTAAAATGTTTTACTCCTCTAAGCTCGACAAGCTAATGAGACCTGGGGAGTCGAAGAAGCAAAACTTTACATCTGCCAATATAAATATTAACAGTAAATTCGGTGACAGACGTAAAACCCTGATGGTCGTATAAGCTAACTCTTCTCTTTTGCGGAGGCAAAAGGTCGTGGATAATTAGAATCTCCAGGTGATCACTGAACAGGCAAATAAAGCTAACGACAAACAAATAATCGTTTAATGAAGATAAAATTATCGTTACCATATGCACAGTACAAGCAGTTAATTAACAAATTAATGAATGCTACCAAGTCAAAGGCAAGAATCAATACAATTGCAGAAGGCAATTGTGATAGCAAAAAAATATGGTGTACAAAATTCACTGCAGTGCAGATTAAAAAAAGTAAAATACGGCACAAACCTTAAAGCGCTCTCGGGTTCTACAATGCCCAAAACACAACGCAATACAATTGCGGGAATCTCCTTTAATCTTCCTGCAGTCACCAATAGTGGATACGATGTTGACAGATTCTTTCGCCGACTGGTTAGAAGTGGAAACAAATAAACTGGATCTTGCCAAAAGGTCACCCTGATCATTCAATATTCTGGTCGTCCTGGTAGTGTGATTGATTTCAAGTAAAAAGCAATCAACTTGATGTTTGTTGACATAAGTAATTTTTGACAGTTTGAGTTGTGAAATGTCAAAACTTAATATTGAAATCTCTAAAGATAATATGACAGCATAAAAATGACAGCTCCGCACATATCTAGTAAAAAATTATATGCGTTAAAATTAAGTTGTTAAAAAAATTTGCCACTTACATAAACTGATCTATCTAATCCGCGAACGTGTCAGTTGTTATAATAATGTATTCAATAATTAAACATTAATTATCCCAAAGAATTTGCAAAAATTCCACGAGTTGACTTCTCTCGTACAAACGAAAAATGCAAATGCTATATGGCCATTGACAGACATGCGCACACATATCCGACGATTAAAAATGCCGTATATA
The DNA here is from genome assembly GCA_932274525.1 of Podabrus alpinus. Taxonomy (NCBI): domain Eukaryota; kingdom Metazoa; phylum Arthropoda; class Insecta; order Coleoptera; family Cantharidae; genus Podabrus; species Podabrus alpinus. The sequence continues at coordinate 117,016,926 of OW026451.1, forward strand.
GGATGTTGCGAAATAAATAGTCAGTAATGTTTTGCAAAAAATCGTTACATTGCCCCCTCCCTAACATTATTTCATGCCGTGAAAATAATAGTCGCAGCAAGACTTAACATGTACTGAGTTCTACTCAAGCGTTGAAGACGCACTTAAACAAATGTTGGAATTAAACAAAAAAACAAAGAATCCTAAAATGACCCAAATAATTAAATAATAAAATAATAAAAAGGTGGGTGTCCACTAATGACGACACGTCATTAATAAAACCGCCTAAGCGTGAACCCAAAATGACTGAGCGCGTAACGCTTCGTGTAGCCAAAATCAAAAAATTATCGAGACCATCCCTCGCTATCATCATGCCCTGGGATTCTCAACTGGTTCGGTACAGCACCACATAGGACCTGTATCCAGAATGAAAAATAAATGTACGGCGGTCCAACGACTGGCACGTAACAACAAGATGGACCTCATGGGACCCATCTCACACGGCTCGAAAGTGAATAGAAAAAAATGTTCACCCAGCAGTAGAAATGTGTTTCGGGCAAAGGCACTCATTGTCCTTTGGACATAGAAACATTTGAAAAAAATAAAAATTCCAAACGAATTGGCATTTGATCAAAATTTGACCAACAAAGGGTTTCCAACAGTTGCATCAGCAACGAATTCAAAATAAGTTTGAGAAATAAATCTCAGATGGTACAACTGTGAACTTCGGATGTTAACGTTCACAGCTGTTAATAAAAAGACAAAAGACAAAAAAATTAAAACACAGAAAGTGAGTCGGGAATGATGGACCCACGGAAATGGTAAGTCAGATGTTATGACTTACGGACTAGGTATTTAATCAACCTCCACGTCGTCTCTCAACCTGATCATCCGGTTCCACTACTAAATCAGTAGCTGAAGGATGGGGTTTTAAATCTTTTATATGGTAGACACCAACCTCTCGACCTCGTTCGTTCACTAGACGGTAAGTCAATGGACCGGTTACTTCTTTTACACGACTTTTTAAATATTTAGGAGCTAATTTCCCACTAAAATGTTTGCTGGCATTAGACAATGCAAAATTTCGACGCCAAACTACGTCTCCAGCTTTAAATCGGATACTACGCTTCCTAAAATTATAATGTGTGGCATTTCGTTGGTAAGCCTCGTGTAATCTTTTATTTACATCTTTAAATAATTCATCTAACCGATTCATCTCCCCAGCCAACCTTTCGCGACTTTCCAAAGTTAAATCCTCCTCCCTCAAATCCATAATTCGACCATAATAATCTCCCTTAGCGGGTACGGTACGTCCTAGATTGAGAAAAGATGGAGTAAACCCGGTTACATCGTGAGTGGCAGATCGAATAGCATGAGCGATTTTGTGAATTTCCACATCCCAAGTCTTGTGATCCTCATTAACATATGATCGCATAGCGGTACCGACAACTCGATTAACACGCTCAACAAAATTTACTTGGGGGTGGTATAAAGCATTATAAAAGAGATGGTTTACGTTATAATCGCTCATTAGCTTTCGAAACTCGTGGCTTGTGAACTGTGGTCCATTATCAACATGACAAATCTGCGGAGTGCCAAAAAGAAGAAAAACATGATTTTCTAGAAAATCACAAATGGCTTTAGAAGTGGCTCTACGTAGTGGTTGCACCAAAACAAATTTAGTGAACCAATCGCAGACAACTAATAACATGGTATTACCCTTCGCAGATCTGGGGAATGGTCCCATTAAGTCTACCGAAATACATTGAAAAGGGAACCGTACTCGCTTTTCTCGACCCATCAACCCATATCGTCCACCTTGGCAAGCTTTTGATGACAAGCAAACGGCGCATCGCCGCACATACCTCGCCACATCCGCACGCATCCTGGGCCAGTAGTACAACTCACCGATCTTATTGAATGTTTTTAATGTTCCTAAATGAGCGGAAGTCGAATCATCATGACATTCTTTAAAAATGTCAATCCGACGCGACTTCGGAACTAATTGTTTCCACTCAACTAAATTGGAAACAATATTATGTGAATTCGGAATAAGTTTGTACAACCGTCCAGATTCGATCCTCCAATCAGGATACTTATCAGGAGCGTCAGTGACTCGGGTCAGCATACGACGATACCACACATCTAAGTCATCTTCGGACAATTCCAAAGAAGAGACTTCTAAAGGTGCGCGAGACAATGCGTCAGGTACGACATTCAGTTTTCCTTTTCTATGTTGGATGTTAAAAGAATATTGAGATAAGCGAACGCTCCAGCGGGCCAATCTGTTTACCGGATCTTTCATATTAAGTAACCATAAAAGACTATAATGATCCGTTATCACAGTAAATTCAGTACCCTCAACATAAGGTCTGAACTTCTCAATGCCAAAAATGACCGCTAAACATTCGCGTTCGGTGACAGAATAGTTGCGCTCTTGTTTATTCAACGTTCTAGAGGCGTATGCTATAGCACGCTCTTCCTCTCCTTCTCCCTGACTTAAAAAACAACCCAAACCATAATTTGAAGCGTCGCATTGAATATAAAAACGCTTACTGAAATCAGGACTAGCTAAGATTGGGGCAGAAACTAACTGTTTCTTCAAATTCTCAAACGATTCAGTAGCAGTAGATGTCCATTTAACAAGTTGACGTTTACCAAGACCTTTAAGTAACTCGGTGATAGGCGCAGACAAGGTTGAAAAATTGGGTATAAATCGTCTATACCACCCTATCATACCTAAAAATCGCTTAACCCCCGTAGTATTCGTAGGTTTGGCAAATTCAGTTATGGCTTTGGTTTTATCTGGATCAGTGTGCAGTCCATTCTTATCAATAACGTGTCCAAGATACGTCAAACTGGACCTACAGAACTCACACTTATCCATGTTAATCGTAAGGTTGGCATCCAGTAACCTGTCGTAGACTTGTTCAAGTAATTCTAAATGCTCTTTGAAAGTGCTAGAAACGACGATGATGTCGTCTAAATAAACAAAAATCTTTTCTCCCAAAAGGGGTCCAAAAATGTTATCCATAAGACGTTGTTGCGTAATTGGAGCATTAGAAATACCGAACGGGGTTACAACATAATGAAAGAGACCACGACCAGGCACTGTAAAGGCGGTCTTTTCGTAGGATTCAGGAGTAAGAGGGATTTGCCAAAATGCTTTTTTGAGGTCGATTGACGTTAAATATCGAGCGTCCTGTAGACGAGTTAGTATATCGTCTAAACGAGGTAAAGGATAGGCGTCCTTCTTTGTCAATTGGTTAAGCTTGCGACCATCAAAACATAAACGGTAAGAATTATCTTTCTTCCTAACCAAGAGCATAGGGGAAGACCACGCAGATTTACTAGGACGTACGAGATCCAACGCAAGCATTTGGTCGAGCTCTTTGTAAGCAATTTCGCGCATCGCGGGGGAAAGTGGATAAAAACGTTGCTTCAACGGAGCAGCATCTCCAGTGTCGATATGATGTTGAACTTTGTGGGTTTTGGTTAACCCATCGTGAGAGAGTGTCATAAATTTTTCTTTAATGGCGGCAAGAGCGACTTGTTGTTCTAAACTGAGGTCATCAGCGGTTCTGATTGACTCAATTGACTGTACTTCATTAACAAAAAATTGATTCCGGGCAAAATCAGCTTTAACTCCGAACAATTTGCAAAAATCAATGCCCAAAGTTAAACATGTACGTATGCTGTTACATACCAAAACGTTGAGGGGACGGATCACATCGCAAATAGAAACAGGCAAAACAACCGAGCCTAAAATGTCTTGCGAAGTGCCATCAGCCGACCGTAAAAATACGCTTCGGTCACGTACTAATTTTAAATCTAATAAATTTATTAAATAGTGCCCATCTGTACCTAATATGGATACACTAGCACCGGAGTCTAATAAAGCAGTGAGTTGCTCTTTGCCGACACAAAGATTCAGGTGTGGACGTTGATCAGACGTGGGGTGAATAAATAAGGCGGAAGAATTGGCGGTTGATCCGCAAAAAGCGCCTACGTGCACCAACCAATCTTTCCATCCCAACCTATCTGCTCGAATACTTAAGGCTAGCGGCGAGCAGGTACTCCGCTTAGCCCAACTGCGTTTTTTGAATGGTTACCACTGCAAACCAGTGAAGTAACTCCCTTGCGTCCACAAAGATAGCAAAAAGTCGTTGTAGGTTTGGAACAGAATCTGTACGAATGACCACGCGTCAAACAATTCCAGCAAGTAATCGCCCCTCTAGGATTCACTGAAGGTGATGTTGAAGGTACATTAGGAGTAGTAACGGAAGTTAAAGCAGATGTAGAGGCTACATTCGGGAGAGTCTTTTTTGCTAATCGTTCAGCCATTTGAGCGATTTTAATAAATTCGTCTCTATTGGTTATAGAGGTCGTACCCATAACGAGTGAAATCGACGGAAGCATATTCTCTCTGATTGTCCATAATTGATCAATTTCAGAAGGAATAGGTGAAACGCGAGCAAATTTCGCAAACATCGCTTCAATGAAACTACTAACAGATTCATCAGAATTCTGTTTGCAACTGTTTATCTCGGCTAAATAAGCTCTACTAAAATCGACGGACAGAAAACGTAATTTAAGTGCTTCTATTAATTTCTCCCAGTTATCAATATGGTGACCTAAAGTTCTGTACCAAATTAAAGCTTCACCTGAAAAAAATTCTACTGCCTTAGCAAAAAGTTCTTGAGGACTAACACCTCGAGTTCTCGAAAGTTCTGTAGCTCTCTCTATAAAATTAAAAACTTCCTGAAAACCTCCCGTACCATCAAATGTAAGATTCCATTTGTGAATTGCAACGTGATCATTATTTCGTACAGGTAAAATTGATTTTAAAACCTCAGCCAATTCAACGGCTGGTAAAAGAGATGACTTTCTGAATGACGCATAACCAGGTGATTCAGTATTTTCTGCTCCTGACGGATTACTAACTTTGGGAGTGATAACTTCGTCGTCATCATCCTCAGTAACTTGCAATAATTTAACTACCCGTGCTTGTAAAGATTTAGAAATGCCCAATAAATTACCCCTTTCCGTGTCTTTAAAACCAGCTCCCTCCATGATATCTAGCCTATTACTGTAATGCGAGAGCCTATTAGTAATATTGTCTAACACAGTTAAGTCAAGCTGAGTTTCGAGTTTATCGATTTGTGAAGCAATATCTGATAAAGCTTCTTGACATAATTTTAAATCTGCGGTTACGTCAGATGGTGTATATTTATGAACGGCTAAACGTGAGGTAAAAGCTTCCTCCAGTAAAAATTTTCTTAAATTAGAACGACGAGTACTTTTATGAACAGGTATTAACGTTGGGTCTTCAACACGGAAGGTCAACTCAACAAGGACTTCCTCGTTATTTAAAGCGGCAACATAAAGATTCTTATTTGACATAATTATGCAGGTAATTAAATTTTGAAGTTAAAAATTCGTGGCAAAATGTTAAATTTGCAAAAACGCAGTTTAAAATATTAATAAAATATATGCTCAGAGCTGTCACACAACAAATTATCAAACTTCTGATAATAAAATTATTGAAATAATCAATTTCAAACAAATGCAAACCACACTAAATCAGTTCGATACCAGACATCAATAAAAAACAGGTGTTCGTAGCAAAATCAAGTTCAAAAAAATAACCGTTGTACTGCACAATCAAACGAATCTTACTTCCGTCAGCAACCCCTGAAGATTCAATCAAAAATTTGGCCGTCACAGCGGGCGCCAATGTAAAATGTTTTACTCCTCTAAGCTCGACAAGCTAATGAGACCTGGGGAGTCGAAGAAGCAAAACTTTACATCTGCCAATATAAATATTAACAGTAAATTCGGTGACAGACGTAAAACCCTGATGGTCGTATAAGCTAACTCTTCTCTTTTGCGGAGGCAAAAGGTCGTGGATAATTAGAATCTCCAGGTGATCACTGAACAGGCAAATAAAGCTAACGACAAACAAATAATCGTTTAATGAAGATAAAATTATCGTTACCATATGCACAGTACAAGCAGTTAATTAACAAATTAATGAATGCTACCAAGTCAAAGGCAAGAATCAATACAATTGCAGAAGGCAATTGTGATAGCAAAAAAATATGGTGTACAAAATTCACTGCAGTGCAGATTAAAAAAAGTAAAATACGGCACAAACCTTAAAGCGCTCTCGGGTTCTACAATGCCCAAAACACAACGCAATACAATTGCGGGAATCTCCTTTAATCTTCCTGCAGTCACCAATAGTGGATACGATGTTGACAGATTCTTTCGCCGACTGGTTAGAAGTGGAAACAAATAAACTGGATCTTGCCAAAAGGTCACCCTGATCATTCAATATTCTGGTCGTCCTGGTAGTGTGATTGATTTCAAGTAAAAAGCAATCAACTTGATGTTTGTTGACATAAGTAATTTTTGACAGTTTGAGTTGTGAAATGTCAAAACTTAATATTGAAATCTCTAAAGATAATATGACAGCATAAAAATGACAGCTCCGCACATATCTAGTAAAAAATTATATGCGTTAAAATTAAGTTGTTAAAAAAATTTGCCACTTACATAAACTGATCTATCTAATCCGCGAACGTGTCAGTTGTTATAATAATGTATTCAATAATTAAACATTAATTATCCCAAAGAATTTGCAAAAATTCCACGAGTTGACTTCTCTCGTACAAACGAAAAATGCAAATGCTATATGGCCATTGACAGACATGCGCACACATATCCGACGATTAAAAATGCCGTATATAGGATGTTGCGAAATAAATAGTCAGTAATGTTTTGCAAAAAATCGTTACAGTCTTTGGTTTGGCAAACAATAGTATGTTACACACCTAGTGGTTAAAGCAGGCCATTTAATCTCCTTTCACATCCGCGTGTTCGCAATCCGCACGCGAGATTAAATGGCGCTTTAGCCACGAGTTGTGTATACTATTTTATGCAATCCTAATAACTACCGACAAAAAATAGCCGAAAAGAAAAATTGAAATAAACAGGTACAAATTAAATTATAAAAATTGAAGTGCAGTTAAAAAGCGCATTGCAAAAGATAAAAAAATTGTCAAATAATGTATCCCATTACAAATGATAACAGAGGTTGCTATGTAAACTTTGCTGACATGTACCGCCAACGCGTCTGCAATGAGATCACGCATACCTTTGAAGGAACTTATAAATAATGCCTTTGAATAATGCTAACGTAAAAAATAAAATATAGCGTAGGCAGTGTAATGAGCTACTAGAAAAAGAACCGCATTAAAATATAAATATAACCGACAAGATAAATAATACTAACGTAAGATAACCCAGCACGTTGAGATTGATGTGACAAAAAGTAAGTGGTAATATTTATGAGGGACTAAATTAAAATTTAGTCCCCCGTGTTAAACGGTGAGGGACTAAATTAAAATTTAGTCCCGCACCGTTTAACGTGGGACTGAAGAAGGTCATTACGAACCGCAAAAGTAGTAGTAAAAGCACGATAAACACGCAAGGATTGCATAAAATCTGTTATCAACACGGAGTCTCGCTGAGGAATGCTAGCTACTTGAAAGTGATGTTTTCGGTTTGGCAAGGCATCCTTTCAAAGCTACCGAGCACATTCTGATGACTTCCGATGACCGGATAAACAGGTTCGTAGATAATCTTCATTTAATTCCCGATAAAAATCCGCTCCTGATTGATTAACCTCCGTTTTTCCCGTTCATGATTCTATTTCGTATAAGATTAAGGTAATAAGGTTTATCATTAGTTTGCGTGTAGATTTCAAGTTCAGAAGCTTATAACGTGTTTAGAAAAATCAAAGGAAAATTGCGAATATATTAGAGATCGGGCAGGGCCGCACTCAGCATTTGTGATCAAATTTAAATTTAAATTTTATTTTGCTTATTGTGTATTGATTTTTCTTTAATCGTTACCTGAAATAGTCAATTTGAGATAATTCATGTTAAAGATTTAAATTGCAATTAGAATTTGAAGTGTGAATATTTCTTTTGCATTTTTTTTGTTCTATACAAATAAAGGAATATTATATTGAAATATTTCAATGTGGTATTAAATAAAATGGGCGATAGCAATTTAATTCAATACCTAACTGAAAATCGTATTTTTGCAAGATATCTCACTGTAGCTTTCAGGTAGGGTAATGGTAATTTTTAGAGTATAGTTGGTGTATTATTATAGACTGTAAGTATGATTTGATCGCAACACATGCAATCTTGTACATTTGATTATTTGAATTGTTGAATTAAAATAAATAATACTTTTGTTTCCAAACGTTTGATTTATTTACGAGTTTAACTCCCGCGCCATAAATCTCCTATATTAGATAGGAGTGGCGCCCACGCATTTAAGCAGCTCCGCCGCGCCGCCAGGAATGAGAAGAATATTTTTACGACCAAATAGGTTCACCCCTGGATCCAGCTTCCATAGCTACGGGTAGTACCATTCAACGACCTCAAGATTTACTTGAGGCAATTTGGGTTACTACAGTGTAAAAGTTTGTTTTTAAAATTTTTTATTTCATCCAGAACAAATCGGATAATATAAATGATATAGAAAAAACTAAAATTAAAGAATGCAAAAAGAACAACAATGAGTCCACATTTTTCATGGACTATGTGGTATTCCATTCATCAAAGGAAACTGGAATTTGAATTTGTTAAAAAATATTCAATGTAATAATTTTTGGGTATCACAAATTATGAAATGATTTTCAATTATTGAAAGTAGTAATTTGATCTTTAATAACAATTTTGTAAATGTAAATGTTGTATATTTAAATATCGTGTTCGGATCCAGGTTGGCAACATCCTGGGTTGACGTATTGTGCGAACAATCGCTATAGACCCGTTGTATTTGTCATCAAATAAATGTTTAGCAATTATAATTGTGTGTATTACTCATCGTATTACATATAAAAAATTGGCGACTAGGATAATTGTGAGTAGATTGAAGTAATAGAATCGGAGTAGATTTGAATCCGATGGCTGTAGCAAGAAGTGGAATCGTAGGAGCTATCGACAAATTTGACGTCAAAACGTGTTGGGTCTCATACAAAGAACGTGCGGAGTTTTATTTCGAAGCAAATGGAATTGCAGAGGAAAAAACAAAAAAAGCTGTGTTATTATCATCAATCGGAGCAGAAGCATACGATACTTTACGGTCCTTAGTAACACCAAAAACCCCGAAAGAAGAAGATTATACCGCTATAATAAAAAAATTGGACGAACATTTCAACCCAAAGCCAAATGAAATAATTCAAAGGTTTACGTTCAACCAGCGCAAACAAAAACCGGGTGAGTCGATTGCAAGTTTTGTGGCTGATTTAAAAAAATTAAGTGAACACTGTAGCTTCGCGGAACTCGATAATATGGTACGTGATCGACTCGTGTGCGGGGTACAAAACGAAGGTTTACAAAATAAACTGCTTTCAGAGAGTAATTTAACGTTCAAAAGAGCTTAGGACATGGCAGTGGCAGCTGAGACGGCGCAGAGAAGTGTAAGTAACATTCGGAACGAAGAAATAGTGAACGAAGATGTAATGGCACTAGCAAGACCCACCAACAAGGTCAACAGAAACTGTTTTCGGTGTGGGGGCCAACATAACCCTAGCTGGTGCAGATTTAAGAACGTGGAATGCTATTTTTGCAAAATAAAAGGGCACATAGAAGCAGTATGTATGAAAAAGAAGAATGAAGATAGTAAAGGTATGAAAAGAAGTGAAATTCCAAGAAACAAGCACTGCAATAACATTCAAGACCCAGAAGAGGATGAAGCGCAGTTACACACCCTTAATACGATTCAAATAGGAAACTCGGTTACCACTACATTACGGGTAAATAACAAGATTGTGACGATGCTTGTGGATTCGGGAGCATCATGTTCAATTCTTAGCGATGAAACATGGTCAAGAATAAAAGGAACATCAAAGCTAGAAGGTACCAGCACGATATTGCAAACATGGTCACAAGAGCGTTTGGAAGTTAGAGGAGCAGCGGTAGTTAAGGTTCAGACAGACAGATGCATCTGCAATTTACCTATTATCGTTGTAGGAGGAAATGGGTGCGATTTGATGGGACGCGATTGGTTCCGCAGTTTGGGTATATCACTGCAAGGAGTCAACATAGTGGATAAACAAGTCGAGTGTAATATAAAGGGTAATCTAAATAAAATTATTGAAACATATCCAAGGGTTTTTAGTAATGAACTGGGAGCACATTCGGGCGCTAAAGTGCAGATACAATTGAAGTTAATTTATTTATAAAATAAAAAACATTTTGAGGTTGTTGCCAACCTCATCATAAAATAGGCCCTGCAAATTGGCGGGGAGTTCATTTTTTCATCACAATTATAAAATCATTCTTAGAGATTTTTATCATGTTCTGGTCGTTTTTTTATGAATTTTTTCAATCGGGTTTCAAACCGCGTGTCATTCGGTGTATTGTGACATACATTTAATCTGCCTACTTTTGATATGTTGTTTTTCTGATTTGCTTTTATTTTTCAGGTTTCCACATTGGATTGCGTGGGCGTTTTTTATTTCATCAATGTTGGTAAGTATTGGTTTTCATATCTTGATTTTGAGGTTTATTTTCCATTTTCGATCGTTATATGGCTTTTTTTGGGTACACTCAAACCATATTTCTTATCAGGGATTAATTTTAAGATTAGATCTTATTGGTCACGGTTATTTCTCTCGTTGTCAATAGTGGTTGCTATGGATTGTGCAAGGGCCATAAGACGGGCCTTATACACTTTACACAAGATTGATCCTGTGGAGTGCTTGTTGTCACTGAGCTTTGCTCTGACACATTTTACGCATACATGCTTAGCAAGTTCCTTTTGCACTACACAGTCACGTGAGGCGTGTTCTGTTGAGGTGCAAAAGGCGCATGTTTCAGTTCCTTTGCAAAATTTGGCTGTGTGGCCAAAACGTTGGCATTTATAACATCGGGCAATTCCGATGTGATTCCGCACCCGGTAGCTTTTCCAAGCCACTCTGATTTTACCCTCCTTTATTGTTGCTTCATGGACCAGGGGGTGAACCTCCAGGATCCATTTGTTGTGAGTTCTTCCTCTGGTATGTACGGGATTGGCTCTTTTGAGCCACGAAGTCCCGGCCATATTGACCACCTCGGGAAAACTCCTTTCTATTTCCGCTGTGATTTGATCCTTAGAGACGGATTTGTTCACCATCTGTATAGCAATTGATGGCCAGGGAGCTGAAGGCTCCCGGGCCATCAATTGGTTCTCCGCTAGTAGAGTGCTGCCTACTAGTTTCTTGACCGAAGGGTGGGAGGATTCCACCACCACACTTTTGTTTTTCGTCAGATAGAGCCTATCTGCTTTTATGCCAAGATCTTCCGCTCTGATACTAGTCAGTGCGGATTTTGTATTTTCTGCTGACTGCAAAGAGCTACCCTCTCCAGGGTAGACAATTACTTTATATTTCTTGTGTGTGCTCCGGGGGTTGCTGATGGCAGCCCTCTTCATTGCTGTCAAGCATTTCCTGGGTGGGTCGCGCTTCGAGGATTCTTCCTTATGGGAAGAATCCGTTTCCTTGGGTTCCCGGACCTTGAGGAGGTTCGGGGGGTTGGATTCTGCCAAATTTTTCTTAGGTGGGTTTTGCTTTTTGGGTTCTTCCTGAGGGGAAGAATTTGTTTCTTTGAGTTCCCGGACCTTGAGGAGGTTTGCGGGGGTGGCAGGGGCAGGTACCGCCTCTGCTGTATTTACTTTGGACGGGGGAAGGGTGGCTGAAGGCTCACCCGTCCCTCGTTTGTTGTTATTGCCCGCCAGAATGAATAGTACAAGTTTAAAGGTGCTTTCTTTCATATCTTCTAAGTTTTTATATGCATTCTCCTTATCGTCGAGTTCTTCTTTGCCTAAGATGATGAATTTCATTATTTCATGCGCGGCGTTCGATGCGTTGGAAAATATTTCTTTCGCCCATTTTGTTATTTCCAAATTACCTTCACTTGGTGTTTCTGTTTCTTCTGTTCCATGTTTTTCTTTATTTTCTTGTATTATCTGTTGAATTTTGGACCTTGTTTCAGTTATCTTTGTGGATATTTCCAAGTTGCTTTCACTTTGTGTTTTTTCAGTTTCATAATTTTTTCCTTTTGTTTCATTACTGTTTTCACATAGCGTTTCTATCTTTTGTTTTTCATGTTTTTCTTTTTCTTGCTTCGCCAATCTGGCACGTTTCCTTTGGTTTTTGTTTGGTTTCTTTTTTGATTCCTTTCGAATTTTTCCTTGTTTTTCGTTGTCCGAGCTATTGTTTTCTTCATCTTCAAGTGCGGACCATTCTTTGGGCCATTCGTTGGGACTTTCTTCTTCGTCTGTCTCAGGATTGTTTCTACGTTTCTTTTTATTTTCTTCGATTTTTGCTGATGAGGCCATATTAGACGATTTCGACTTTCTCAAAGTGCAGATACAGCTTAAGGAAGGCGCGCAACCTAAATTTCAAAAGTTTAGAAATGTACCTTTTGCTTTACGCTCAGCCGTAGAAGAAGAAATCGATAAGATGGTAAACCAAGGAATTTATAAACCAGTTGAATATTCGGAATGGGCTACGCCGTTGGTAGCTGTTCGAAAGAAAGATGGATCGTACAGATTATGCGGAGACTATAGAAGCACGGTAAACAGCACGATTAAAAAAAATGCGTACCCATTACCTACATCAAATGAAATATTCGCGAAAGTGGGTAAAGACGCAACCATATTTTCTTGTTTAGATCTATCTCAAGCTTATCAGCAGTTGGTGGTCGATAAAGACACATCTGAAATGTTAACAGTAAATACACACAAAGGTCTATTTAACGTAACTCGCTTACCGTTCGGAGTGTCGCCGGCGCCTGGAATTTTTCAAAGATTTATGGATACTTTGTTAGTGGGAATTGGAAGAGCGGCAGCATACATTGATGACATTATAGTTTCAAGAAAATCGCAAGAAGAACATGACAGGACGTTGCAAGCTGTACTATCAAAATTAAGCCAGGCTAATTTAACTGTAACCAAGAAGAAATGTTTGTTTGGAGTAGACGAAATCGAATTCTTGGGGTTTCGAATATCGAGTAGGGGAATTCAGCCCACCGGAAAAAGAGTAGAGGCTATCGTTCAAGCACCGGAACCTAAGAACAAACAAGAACTTCAATCGTTCCTAGGGATGATTAACTTTTACAACAGATTTTTACAAGACAAAGCATCTCACGCAGAAAAACTACACCGATTGCTGGATAAAAATATTGAATTTAGATGGACGAAAGAACATTCGACTGTGTTTAAAAAATTAAAAGAGTTGTTACAATCAGCAGAAGTTTTGGGACATTATGATGAAACAAAGCCTTTAGTACTATCGTGTGATGCATCGCCTTACGGCGTGGGAACGGTACTGGCCCACCGCAATACAGATGGAATAGAGAAACCCATTGCATTTGCCTTAAGAACATTGGGCTCCAGCGAACGAAATTATGCACAGGTAGATAAAGAAGCATTAGCTGTGATATACGGTGTGAAATATTTTCATCAATACCTGGCGGGACGAGATTTCACAATAATAACGGATCACAAACCGCTATTGGGGTTGTTAAACCCGGAACGACAGATGCCCGTTATGATTTCACCGAGAATGTTAAGATGGAATTTATTGCTGTCCAATTATTCATATAATGTGGAATACCGAGCAGGAAAATTGCATGGGAATGCAGACGGTTTGAGTCGATTACTAATACCAAGAAAGGATGATGAAAGAATACCTCCAGGAGATATGTTACTTTTGGAAGCAATGGAAGAACCCCCAATCGCGGCTAAAGAAATCCAGAAATGGACAAATCAAGACAAAATTTTAGATCGAGTCCGACATTGGGTATTACACGGATGGCCCGAAGAGATACCCAGCGAAGAATACACGGCGTATTACAGAAAGAGAGACGCACTATCCGTACACAAAGGGTGCTTGCTATGGGGAAGTCGGGTGATTATTCCGACTCGAGCGCAGAAGGAAGTTTTAGAGTTGTTACATGCAAATCATCCGGGAATTGTAACAATGAAAGCGTCGGCACGAAGCTACGTTTGGTGGCCAAATTTGGATAATCATATTTCAGAAACAGTTGCACGATGTGAAAATTTCCAAACACATCGAAATAACCCGAAGAAAGCGCAAAGGCAATTTATCGAACCACCCACAAATCCATGGTCTAAGTTACACTTAGATTTTGCAGGACCGTATTATGGTAAAGTGTTTTTGATTGTTGTTGATGCAATGTCCAAGTGGTTGGAGATCAAGCTGGTGACGTCACAGTCGTCTGCTGAAGTAATAAGGTGTTTACGTCAATTGTTTGCATCACATGGAATACCAGACACCATATTATCAGATAACGGAACTGCTTTTGTGTCGGCAGAGATTAAACAATTTTATTTGAGGAACGGAATTAATTCGTATACCGTTGCACCATACCACCCAAGCAGTAATGGGCAAGCTGAACGCATGGTACAATACGGTAAGGCCGAACTAGAAAAATTACAAGTGGGAGATTTTAATTTGAAACTGGCACGAGTATTATTCAAACAACATACGACCCCAAACCAAACGACTTCAAGGACACCGGCAGAATTGTTAATGGGTAGAAGACTTAGAACCGCGTTGGACAAGCTTCATCCAGACTCAATTAAAAAAGAAAGTATGGAACAAACAGCTGCGGTGAGAAGATTCGAAGAATGCCTTAACTCCTCGGTTAAATTCAAACAAAAGGATATGTCGGAAATTTTCATTTGTTTGTACTTGACACTCCATTTTCTTTAGCCAACAATTACCCCTAACTTTCTACAAATTGAAAAATTCAAGAAGTATTCAATAAAACAATACTATGGCATTCAAATGGCATTGACATTTCTCAAACGTGGAAACGATATACCACGCGGTCGTAGAACCTACCATATTTGGTGTGATGTGCTAAAGTATAACTACGCGCGGCGCTGGCTCCGCTCATTCCAAAGGATATTCGCCATTAGGGCCACTCGCGCATTCCGTACGGTCTCGGCGATATCTGCGTTAGCCTTAGCTGGATTTACTCCGATAGATCTAAGGATCAGAGAGGTGGCGGAGATAGAGAGGGTAAAGGTGGATGGTACCTTTAATCGCCTTCCGGAAGACGTCGTCCTACAACTTCGTACGCCGCCTGTAGGGATGTTGCATCCCCGCTATAGGCAAACGATAGTTTTCGACAGGGTAGGCGACTCCAAGGAAGTCGATCGAATTTGTGACGGGGTGGATGTGGCTATTTTTACTGATGGCAGCAAGCTGGAAGGCGGGGAGGTCGGCGCTGCAATCGTTATATACCACGAGTCTCGGCTTGAAACACACAAGTATCGCTTACACGATACTTGTAGTGTTTATCAGGCCGAGCTATATGCGATTGACGCTGCCCTGAATTGGATCTCCCCCAGGAGAGTGCACTCAGAGTGTATCCTCTCCGACAGCCTATCTTCGCTTGTTTCCATCAGCGACAGAAGCTGTACTTCACCCCTGGTCACTTCCATCCATCGTTCTCTTCTCCGTCTGAGGAACGAGTTGACCATCAAGTTCGTGTGGGTAAAGGCTCATTGTGGTATAGGAGGGAACGAGGTTGCAGATTTATGTGCCAAAGATGCGGCCGTGTCGCACAGTCGCCTGGCATACACCCAGTTCCCTCTGAGTTACGCAAGAAGGGTGATTCGCCTTGAACTGGCAAGTACTTGGAATTCTGAGTACATTAATGCCGTTCAAGGTTCAACCACCCGGCAGTACTTACCTACACTGCAAGATGTTCGACTGTTCCGAGGTGCCTTCGACACCTCTTTTGAATTGACGCAGATATTGACGGGACATTCGTATTCGCGCGAGTATCTATTTAGATTTAAGATCTGCCCTACTGATGTGTGTCCTTGCGATTCAAGGAGTAGACAAACTCTACAACATTTGTTGTCCGATTGCCCACGCTATGTATCTTCCCGTTTTAACCATCTTACTCTCTGTAATTTCTACTCAGTTTCCCCACTCGACCTCCTTCAAATTCTTAAACATCCTTCCTTAGTTATCTCTTTCACCACCTTCATAAAGCATATAATTTCAACACTTAAAGATTTTAATACTCCACCCTGAGCTTGAGCTCATACCAACATCGAATATTGAAGGGCCATTGTATGCTCAAACCCGGTTTTGTTTTTCTTATATTTCATTCTCTCGTTCTGGCCATGGCTCACACCTTGACGAATCTCTACAAATCTCTACAAAAACACCAACACTAAACAGTCAATCTCTTGCCTTAATATGTGTTTGTGTAATTATTTGTTCTCATTACCATGTTTTATCAATTTTTAGTTTTAATAGTTCTACCAAATAAGTGTTACCATTTTTCCCTAGTTATAAGTTTGCGTTTGTATTTATTTATTTCTACATCAAACGACAAAAGAGTCAATTACATGATGTGTCGTTAAAAATACAAACATATTACTGCCAGCATGGGCGAGCTGAAAAAACTCCTTCTATTTACATCGGAGAAAAAGCTTCGCCATACTAATAGTGCAAACAAAAACAACTACAAACTTGAATTAAACTGACAACAAAACGTTTTACACACGAATTAACGTAAAAAAAACATATGTTGGCATTCATTCGCATTGCGAGCCATCATTCTGCTGACCGCCGAGAACATTAAGTATAACCTTGAGAAAGGCTCTATATAAAAAGTGACTGAATTCCTCAGTGATCTTTGAGGAACATAAAAGTTAATTCTCGACAAAAGCTCCGGACTCTCCACAGAACCACTCACAAGGCCAACCATGAACCGAACATCAGTCACCTTCCTTCTCTCCGCAAGCGTGGTAAGACTGAGTCTATGCAATAAGCTCTCATAGCTCTCTCATAACACCCTCTCTAATCTATCGATATCAGATTGGTAGTAAGGAGACCAGACACAAGAAGCGTAGTCCAGACGGGACCTAACAAGAGAAGTATACAAACATTTCAGTACAAAGAGGTCGTCAAAGTCGCTTGTATTTCTCTTTATAAAGCCCAGTACTTTCAATGCACCGTTGCAAACATTTGCTGTATGCTCAGTAAAGCACAATTTAGTGTCCATCGTGACACCCAAATCTCGGATACTGGGAACCGACTCCAACGAAATGCCACTTAACGAATAGATACTCGGGGCGCCGCAACGATGGCGGCGGAAACGAATGTGCTTGCATTTTGCAATATTTAAACTGAGTCTATTTACCTTGCACCATACACTCAGCCTATCAAGATCCGATTGCATATTAAGAACAGAGATGTTGTCAGAAACTCTGATATAAATTTTCATATCATCCGCAAAAAGCAAGACGCGTGCATACCAGAAACAGTGAACTATGTCATTTATGAAGATCTTAAATAGCAAAGGGCCCAAATGAGAACCCTGAGGAACGCCAGACGTAGCAATGAAAGGTAGCGAAAAAAAGTTTTTAATTTTGACAATTAGAGATCGCCCAGATATGTAGGAGTAAAGCCACTGCCATAAAGAGCTGTTTATCCCGATTGACAATAATTTCTGCAGCAATATAACATGGTCGACACGGTCAAAAGCCTTAGCGAAGTCCGTATAGATCGCATCCACTGCAACCTCAGAGTGAAAAGCGCGGATAATAAAGTCCACAAACACCAATAAATTTGTAGTGGTGGAGCGCCCGCCAGTAAAACCATGCTGACTGTCGCACATAACGCCCTTCAATGCAGAAGACAGAAAATCATTGACTATTGCTTCGAAGATCTTAGGGATGTGAGATAATATCGCTATCGGGCGATAATTCTCAATAGAGTCCCTGGAGCCCGATTTAAAAATTGGCACAACAAAGGATTCTTTCCATACAGCAGGAAATATTCCCAGTGCAAGTGACTTATTAAACATTACATTGATTACATGTTAATTAATTAGTTTTAAGTTTAGGTCTGTATCCAATAGCAGAGTATACTCCCCCGTTGGGTGGTTTAACCCAATGGGGAAACAGGAAAAAAAAAACATATTTGCTTCCAAAGCACTCTTACCTTGGAAACCAAAAACGCTACGAACTTATGCATCAATCTGAAAATTAGCGGCTTGGGAAATGAGAGCAGAAATTTTGAAAAGTTGGTTGCAAAATTATACACTAATAGTCTATCCATTTTAAGAATGCAGAACTAAATTGTACTAAAACTGTGACTTTCGAGCGTGATTGGTTAAAATTTCTACACGTTTACACTGCCGGAATTTTGATTGTGATTGATGACTCGCGAATATTTTTTTCTAAAATTTTCTGGCAAATTTAAAAAATTTGTACAAGATAACTTGCTATTTGATAAAAAAATACATTTAACTCAATTTTTTGAAGTATCAAATAAGTGACATTTGTTTTTTGTCACTCATACATTTTAATTATTTGACATTTCCCTGTGTAAATCTGACTTGCCGTTCAAGGCGACCTCTACTGCAATCCAAAACCAGATGGACTATAGACCCTCCATGTACGCGAGGGTGCCGTTCGCCAAAAACATAGATGGCCAAAAACCTCGCGTACATGGAATTCGCGTAAATGGAACCAAAGAAGCAATAGAAAAAAGGGGGTTAGGTTCCAAAATTTATTTAAGACTAAAAACAAAAGTTTAAAACTAAGGTTTATTTACGAAATAGGTAAAATATAATGCATACAAAAACTAAAATATACCTAATTGATAAAAAAATTAAATATAATGCATACAAAAAACTATAAATCGTTGACACCGTATTTGTATCATTCAAGTGCTACGTTTCAGCACCTGTGAACAGAGTAGAAATTACTTTGTATATTTATACTGTTGTGTCCACTACGAGCAATCTCCTTCATCAATGTGTACTGTATACACAATCAAAATAAGAGGGAGGATATGCCAAAATTATTTTATTAAAATTGTTCAGTACGAATGTGGTTAAAAAAAAAAAGTTACTAGATTAAGGTTTTTAAAAATATAAAAAAAGAATACACGTAGCATAATGCGGCATCTTTAGAAGAAAGAAAAAAAGAAAACATAATCAGGAGAAAAGTGAGAGGTAACCATGCCAAGAATAATAACGAGCAGTTAGGCAGTGGTAAAATAGAGAACACGCGTACCAGACGTGTTAGGCAGTTGCTAAATAGATGACACGCAGACCAGTCGTGTTCATGAGTTCCAAATTAATAACGAGGAGATAAGAGTGTTGCAGTTCCTAAATAAAGGCAGATCAGTTGTGTTCGAAGCAAATAGGTAGAAGGAGAAATATAATAAGTTGTGTTCGAAGCAAATAGGTAGAAGGAGAAAAATAATAAGTAGTGTTCGAAGCAAATAGGTAGAAGGAGAAATATAATAAATTGTGTTTGGACAAAGCCTAGAAATTGAACTGTACTGAATGGGAGGAGGATATTACCGACATTGGGTAACTTTGGTCCAGAATTGGAAAACGGAACGCGAGAGGTTAGTACGTGGAGGAGTATAGGTGAAGGAAGAAGTTCTCGAATGTTCGTCAGTGCGGCAAAATAAGTGCGGAAAAATAAGTGCGGAAAAGGAAAGAATAATAAAAAAATAAGGTAAAGCTTTACAAAATTATAGCCGTAAATGAGTAGGGATTTTAAATTGTTTGAGTGTATTTAGATAGTAGTTAGTAATTTATTTGTATTGTTTGTTGTCGTTTAAATGTTAATGTTGTTAATAAATTGTGTTAGATATGTCCTGTCTCTTATTTTTGATTGTGTATCACGTCTGAAGAATTTTCATTAGTGAGCGACCCTGAGCATAGGAGAGGACACAAAAATACATACATCTCTATTTATTATGTAAACAACTGTCAATGAATATCTTTAGCTTCGACGTAAGATTTGTATACACCCATACCTCGAAATTTGTTTATGCTATTTGGATAATACATAATTATTTTAATAATACGCGAAAACTTAATTCGCGTTAAAGGGAATTTTGCTTCGCGTACAAAAAATTCAGGTATCAAAATCTAATTCGCGTTATTCTGAATTCGCGTACATCGAACTCGCGTACATGGAGGGTCTAGTGTACTTGGAAAAATATTTTGCCGAAATACATCATTTTCAATTTTCCTTCAAAAATTTCAACTTCTGACGAAGAATTAGGTAAAATGTTTATGGTTTGAACACTGTGACATTTAGTATATTACAGTATGGACCATTGTAATAAGTCGCTAGGTAGCGTTAATTGAGATTTAACCCCACCAATGACAACATGTAACAAAACCGACGTATGCGGTTTTCTAATTGACGGGGGTTGATTTGATTTAGATTATGACTGATATAGCTGCCACCACTTAATCTTTGAATTCTGGTACTAACCACCTTGGTGCGGTTAATTACTGAGGTAGATTAAGAGAACCTCTAAATTGAATGCCGTTCAATTTCACTGGACGTTGGTATTTGAATTACGGTAACGTGCCTCTTCTATTGTTTTGGAGTCGTAGGAAAACCCAGAGAGATAATTAAATTCACTAATTTACAATCGGTTGACGGAGTGACAACCATAAAAAGAGTTGAGCTTGGTATAATTGCGTATATTGAACCAAACAATTAAGTATTTTACAAGAAATATACAAAGTATACAATTACACCAAAAATAGTACAAGTTGTTATAATTTGATTAAGTTAATTTTTTAAGGTAGTAAAAGAAATCCACACACATATAATACAAAAAGGTTACAAGTAGTAATTTAACGAAATGTCACAATACCTAGTTTTATTACAAAAATCCTCTGCTCCAAGGGTGGTAAGTTTTGAGATGGTATATCCTTCTTGTAATCCCAAATGGTTACACTTATAGTTTTAACACAATCGTTTCGGTTAATGATTAATATTTAATGACAAGCAAGATGATGTTAAAATATTGATCTTTATCACTTTAAAGAAGTTATTTATTCGCGTTTCTCGAACTACCGAAGTTTCAATGAATAAAATATGATTAATTAAATTGGTCACTTGACTTAGAAAAAATTTACACTTGAATATGTAGATTCCGATTTGGGTAGAGTTCGGTTAACTCTTTAAATAAAATTCACCCGTTTGGGTTAATGAATGAAATAATCAAAGCGCGGAACTTCTTCTGAATAACTTTTTCTCTGACGGACTCCTCGATATTTTATAAACTTTTCCCCGTTTTGAACAGAAATATCACGCCTTCGACTAGGACCCTTTTGGCCAATTGCGTGTGTGATCTTTCCTCCAATTTTCCCAGAGGGGTGTCTTAATAATTGGATCTCTCAAAACTTACTTCCCTACACGTGTGGAACGAATTCACATCTGACCAGGGTAGCTTTCCCACAGATTTCGTATTTCTTAATTTATAAAATAATTCCTAACATCGTTAAAGCAAATGAGGCATTAAGTTGGAATCACGCCTTACGCAGAATTTGAATATTTCTTTAAACGAATCTTTTGGCGGTATATCCATGTATAATGTCCCATTTCCTTGCACGTGTGGATCGTTCAACAAGTGTGGTATTTCTTACCAGCTGCATTGATTTAATTAACAACCCTTGGTGCCGTGCCGGAGTGGTTGTTCTAAGCCGGTGTTTGCACCCTATTTTTAAATGAACGCCAAAACGTTTATTAGTTAAATCAATGTACCGGGTGTTTAAAATTCTTTACCTAAATTTTTATAATTTTTATACTAGCAGGGCATTCTAATTGTGCCTCTGCTGGTTTATTACGACAATTTACTCATGTCGGAAGTTTGTTGTACAAACTTAATATTTGTATCGTAATTATGAATGAAATGAACGGGCGGTTTGTTACACCATTACCTAACGAAATCCGTCGAAAAATAGCAGAAAAAAACGGCTTTTTTATTAAAACGAATACAATTTTCTTACACTACTTAACACCTGGTCTAACAGTGCTTTTATTCTAAATTCTTATTAATTTTAATTTAGATTAGTAATTTTACGTGAACATTTTGGGAACCGCTGACATGTGAATTTAAATGGAGTTTTTGTTATCGCAAATTGGCATGTGATTGGCATCTGTTGGCAGCATCTGCAAGCATCAGAACATACTTGACTTGACAAAAATGTCACAACGGCAAAGGACATCTCGTTGTTGTCAAATAATTTGATAATTTTTTTTGTTGTTCCATAAATTGCAATTTGAATAAAATTATGAAGTATTCATGTATTTATAATTCTAATATAATAACCAAGTGTTTAATTGTGAATAATTCGTTTGAACTGCCTAATATATCGCTGCTGCTGCTGAAGAACATTTGTGATGTTTTGATTTGATGTGTACTAATTTTAAAGTGTGCAAAGTTTCGACACCTTTCTATAAATGTTCATTTTGTAATTTAACTTTGCCCGAAATTCTATCTTAAAAATGGTGAGTGTATGGAAATGTTTCTGTTTGTCCAGTCGGTGTCAATTTTGTTTGTTACAGCAAGTAGACGACCCTCCTTACCTTTCCGTGGGTACTGCGGTCAGTGCCAAATATAAAGGAGCTTTTTGCGAAGCTAAAGTTTCTAAAGTGGTTCGGGTTGTAAAATGTAAAGTAAGTCACTCGAAAATGTACTCACGAACTCTGTTGTAATCCGGTTGTTTGTTTTTATAGGTAACTTATAAAATGGGTTTGGGCACAGCTACCGTAAGTGACGAACAAATTAAAGGAATTCTGAGAGTCGGTCAATTAGTACAAGCCAAACACTCTGATAAGAAAGAATACGTTGATGCAAATATTACCAAAATACAAGACTGCAGTCAATACACCGTCGGTTAGTGTAGCCATTAAGATACAATTATTGCTATTTTTGATGTGGTTTAATTTAGTTTTCGACGATGGGGACATTACAACTCTACGAAGAACGGCACTGTGTCTTAAAAGTGGTCGACATTTTAATGAAAGTGAAACTTTGGACCAACTTCCGCTCACACATCCAGAACATTTTGGTAATCCTGTAGTCGGAGGCAGGAGAGGACGACGTAGTCGACAAGCAAAAGAAGACAGCAGCGAAGGTGAAGGAGAGGAAGAAAATGAACCTGATTTGGAAGTTTACACCATGGAAGTCGGTCGAGTTGTTTGTGTTGAAGCAAGTGATAAAAAGAGGAGTAAAGATAATTGGTTTCCCGGTCTTGTGGTTATGCCTTCAGCACAACTAACCGTTCGCATTAATGTCAAGGACGAATTTTTAGTCAGATCTTTTAAAGATGGACGATAGTAAGCAGACTTTCACATTTATTTTTTGCATTATTATTTACTTGTTCATAACTTTTAGTTACACTGTGCCACAAAAGGAAGTTACCGAATTTAGTCGTGATATGGTTTCGAAAATTGAAAGTACATTTTTATCCGAAGCAGTCGAAAAAGCACTTAAATATTTAGACAGTGACGAACTTCCTCTTCATTGGGAACGTGATCTCCTTTTCTGCAACTCTATTCAGGTAGCCACCTCCGATTCAGATGATCGTTATACCGATGTAAGTTTATTTTTAACATTTTGTTCTTTTATAAAAAGGTTTTTCACTTGGCAGAGTTCAGACGATGAAACTCCAGAAGAGAAAGATCATTTTGTAGCTCAACTTTATAAATTTATGGATGACAGCAATACACCGTTAAACAAGAGTCCTGTGATAGGCAACAAAGATGTAGATCTCCATAGGCTGTTTCGAGTAGTACGAAAGTTGGGTGGCTACAATCGAGTAACAAATAAGAATAAATGGCGATCTGTAGCATTAAGACTTAAAATTACAAACAATCCAAACAATTACAATCAAGTCAAGTTGGTTTACAAAAAATTCTTGCTTAGTTTTGAAGCATTTCATCGAACGTTGGGAGTTACAATGCTTAGTCATCCAAGAAATGCTAAGAAAAGTAGAGGACGAAATTTAATTCGAGATAAAGATCGCAGTACTCCCGTCAATAGTCCCAGACCTGACAAAGAAGAAGAACCTATTTTCCAAGAAAAAAAGGAGGAAGAAAAAGTGGAAGAGAAAGAAAAACCTAAACCTATTAAAAAGAGTGAAATCAAGCCTAAAGAGGAAGAAAAGAAAGTGAAAGAAATGACCGAGGTTAGTGATACTAATAGCAGTGATACTACAGAGTTGTCCGAAATTGCGTCTAATTCTAATGCCAAAGTGAAACGTGCTGAATCTAAATTAAGTAAAGAACGGAAAATCAAACCACCTACAGGAGAGAAAGTTAAGGCTATGGTCGAGAAGTTAGAGGAACAAATCAAGATTGAAGATATTAAAGAAGAAGAAAAGGTAAGTTTGTTTTCAGGCCTCCCAGCTATTCTAAATTTTTAGAAAATTTTAAAAATAAAATTTTCAATTCAATAATTTGATACAACATTGTCTATAAATTTTAATTGGACTTTTTTTTAGAGATATTTCCTAATTTTAACTAATTTTTCAAATACCATTTTGAAATTTGCATTTAATCTATAAAATTTTCTTCATTTTACTTGCTTGATGGTAGCCAGTAACATTGAAACAATTTTAGTAAACAAATATTTTTTGATTTTGTCTATTTAAAATTCCCCTACCAAGAAATTCTATGCATTTATTGGCACCTTCTGCAGTCTAGACAATGTATATTTTGTAAGAAAACAATGGGCAGGCTTCCCAGTTATTTTAAAATTCCTAAAATATTCCTAGAAAATTTCATTTCAAAAAAGTCATAAAGTCAATTCATAATATTAAGTCAGCATTTCCATTCTGCTGGAAAAGTCACGGAATTTGTTTTTAAGCAAAATTAAAACTATTTGGATCAAGTTCTTTAAAACCTCTTCTTTTGCCACTTTGTGTAGGCTGAGCCTATTTATCATTGAAAGTAATTATTTCAGTTTGGAGGTAGTTCGGTGCAGTGCATTACTGCAGTTCACAAATTGTCAAGTTGAAATGCTTTTAGAACAAGAACAGAACTTTTTTTGATAATGCTTCTGTCATTTCATCAGCAATAATTATTTTCCACATGGCTTTGAAATTTTTAATTTGCATGGTGCCAACTTTTTCCCGGTATTTTTTGTATACGTCAATTAACATTTTAGTATAATTCACCGTCCACGTGAATGATTCCTCATTTGACGGTGCATTATTTTCTATAATAAATCCTATATTTATATCAAGAATTATGTTAAATTGTATATAATTCCTTACCTGTCGAGTTACTTACTGAAGCCATAATCAAAACAAATAAAAACAACAAATAATCCAACAAATGAAAACAACAAATAATCAAACAAATAAAAACAACAAATACTCAAACAAATAAAATAACAATTTGCTAATCTGCACGTGCTAATCATCAAGTAGGTTAACCCTTTCAGACCTGACTTTTTTTGGCTTAACGAAAAAATTATTTTTTTACTAATTTCGTGTTAGTATGTTCTAAAAAGTGTATTTTTGCCAGTTTCATAATTTTCTGATTTTCATATTCGGAGATATAGGCATGCAAACTATAATGTGCATAACAGGTAAAACGTGATAAAACGCGTGATAACAGATTGCTAGCGAATGTTTATACACCAAGGTCAATATGATAACTACCAGAGAGAAAAAAATTAGGCTTTTATTTGGCGTTTATTCGCCCCTATTTGGTGAATTATTCTCAATCAAAGTTGTGTTATTTTAAAAAAAAATTTTGATTACATTTCTTATCATAATTAATATGATGGTTTGTGTAGCCAATGGAATTTTTTTAATATTTTTATTGGATTTCTCGTGAGTTTTTCATTTAAAAATCACCTCTATCTAGCTTATAATTTTATCAATAATCTTCTTCTAAATATATAAAAGAGAAGATCTGTTTGCGTGTTCGCTATACGTTCCTAGACCCGTGGACCGATCTCAACCAAATTTTGCACAGTTATTTTGTAGCTCCAGGCGCAACTATTGTCGCATATATGGAGAAGAAATTCTAGCGGGGAAAAAAGTTATTCGCTTTTTTCGAAAATCAAATCACAAGTTTGACAAAAAATTTAATTTGTCAAATAATTAATCTGACGTACAATCAGTGATTCAAAATACTGTCAACAGATGGCGGGGATGGCGGCTTTAATTCGAAAAATGCAAACCACTAACAAAAAAAAACACTAACAATTTAATCTGAAAATACTGTCAACAGATGGCGGGGATGGCGGCTTTAATTCGAAAAATGCCAACCACTAACAAAAAACCACTAACAAATTAATCTGAATGCCGCGAATAAGACCGGAGCACTTTATATAGGTCGCAGAACGTGGAAGATCCACCTCTTTGCGGAAGATTTAACTTTACATGAAGATGTAACTTTACGTGAAGATTATGTATGTATGTACATATGTATGTATGACAGATAACAGATAAAGGCCGAACAACTATGGCCTTCATGGATCTATTATGGTCCGGTCTGTGAGGCCGAAGGCCGAACAACTATGGCTTTCACGGATCTATTATGGTTCGGTCTGTGAGGCCGAAGGCCGAACAACTATGGCCTTCACGGATCTATTATGGTCCGGTCTGTGAGGCCGAAGGCCGAACAATTATGGCCTTCACGGATCTATTATGATCCGGTCTGTGAGGCCGAAGGCCGAACAACTTTGACCTTCACGGATCTATTATGGTCCGGTGATACAAAATCTCTCCTTACTGCTCTAATGAGAAGTCAGCTCGGAAAAGATTAAGTCCACGCAGAAGGATAAACCATCTACTTTAAATTTGCGTGGGGCCCTGGTGTTAGGTTTTAAACTAGCTCGTTATAGCCTGGAAGCGAGAGTCGTGGATCGTGTGAAAGAAACACCCCGGAGAGATCAAGGAAACAGCTTTGCTAACACAACACAATTAAAATGGACAATTGGATGTTAATTGTCAGAAGGCAAAGATATAAGCGATGTCGGATGTAGAAGGTGTTAGCCGACCAAAACAGGCACAGTGGCAACGACATTGCCACCGAAAATCACTCCCAAACATAAACCAAGGGCACATTCGAATGGTTATATAAAAATCCCACGATAAAGTGGAACCATATCGAATCCCCAATGAAAAACAAACGAAAGCAATCTCGATGAAATGTCGCACCCTGTATATGGGTCGAACATCGCCGCCTTTCATAAAAAAAGAACATAAAAACAAAAATAAACACACAAAAAAATGTTCAACATAGAATTTCAAATATGAAATTCGAACGTACTACGATCACTTTGGAATCCCTTCGTCAATGCATTTTACCATAAGCTATTCGATGTTATAAGTGGAAATAAATACCCTGAACAAGTTAATTAAATAAAACACAAATATCAATAATTAATAATTTTAAGTTTATTACATATCAACCTGAACATTCGATCCACTTCACACTTGCGAATGCAAACTGGATAAGATAAACTAATATCACCTCGCCGCAGGAATATAAAATTGCAAGGCTATCGCAATCTTGGCGACCACTCTAAGAATAAAAAATTGCATGACAAAAAGGAAACCAAAATGTTACACATAAAAAATACATAAATTGGTCAAGGGTGAACTCCAACGTCATCGTTCTCCAGGTGTACGGAAGAAAATTTGGCTAAATTAATTATCCAGTAACTGCGAAGCAATGAACAAAATTATTGGGTGACTTACCATTGTGAAAATGAAGTAATATTTCACAGGAAGCACTGACCATGGGTCCAACAAAAAAATGTACGATCCGGGAAAAATCAACCATCCCTCAAATCACGAATGTCACATCCCCATGAAGGGTTTGAAGCGCAAGATCCAAAAAACCATTCGTATTGATGGATGGGAACCCTCCAAAATCGAATCATCCCTTTTCAAAATTTTGAACCAAAAACTGATAACCATTTCACAGCACTTTCAAAACATCACCGGAGCGTTCGAGCGCCCACCAATGACTTCTTATCATCGCATGCGCGAGTTTTGATCTCCGTCAAATACGTTCGCTATACAGAGTGCTACGAAATATGTCGCTAGATGTTAAAAGTTGAATTTATAAATTCAACGTTGTTGCGAAAAGTGAAAATTTTTCGTAACACACCCCCGAAGTAAGATATCTGACCGGAGGTCAAGATAAAAAAATCAAAAAATTATCAGACAAGCGAAGCTGGAAACGAACTGTGAATTGACGGAAAAAAACTTATTCATTTACTGTAGTGTGGAGGTAGTTTGTAGCAGTACTTGGTAGGAAAGAAATATTAAGCGTTGCTAATAAAAAAATGAGCTTAAAATATTTCAAAAAAATAAAAAAATCAAAATCTCTAAAAGATTGAGATCAAAAAAATAATAATAATAATTGTATGGTTTATTTACACAATTGACGAAACGCCATCGTAAATCCGCAGAAGCGAAAACCATATGGTAGAGCTAACAATAGCTACTGAAAACCATATAGTGTGTGATTTTGTCTCAGATAAAAATCAATGAGTACAAAATTGGCAGCCCGCATTGGACCTGCACCGAAAAAACTGAACAGCTAGGAAAAAAAACATCTAGACTGTCGATAAGGAATGGCTCGCATCGGACCCATTCGAGAATAGTCGAACAAAAATATTCTTCGAACTAATTCTTCTCTTCCAGTATGAGACAGTCATGATTCTCAACACATAGGAAGGGTTTTTTGTCAAAACGACAAAATAATTAATAATTTGATCAAGAAACTTGACCAACAGATCGTCCTACCAAGACTTAAACAAATTTCCTCAAACCGTTGGAATAAATTCCGATGAAATAATTAATAGCTTGATGTTATGCTATAATTATGACGGGTTTTAATTATGTGCAAATATGATCTTAGATGTAATTAGACCAATTGAAAATGCATTACCCAACCTCCTGTTAGGTAATGGTTATGATTTAAGTTGTTGTTAAACCATTAAGTGAACAAACATTACCCATCCTCCTCCCTTATGTAATGTATGATTCAAGATGTTATTGAACCAATTAGTTACAACATTACCCAGCCTCCACCCTTATGTAATGTATGGTTCAAGCTGTTATGGAACCAATATGTGTACAAACAATTACTCCATCCAACCACCCTTATGTAATGTATGATTCAAGATGTTATTGAACCAATAGGATACAAACAAATACTCCAACCAACCACCCTTAGGTATTGTAGATCCACGGCAAGCTAAAGGGATTTCACCCCCAGTAGCTTGTGGAAAACCAAAAAATAAAATTCGCTACACATAGCAACGAACAGTACACATATCAAGGTAAAAAAATTTACACATAACACTTTACCAATAAAATAATAATAAAAATTTTAATTTAAATCGAAGGTATAAAATAATTATAAAAAATATTTTTCATAATCCTTCAAACACTCGGCATCAAGGAATTTACACAATCACCAAAAAAATATACGTTGAAACAATCCAATTACGGTGCGCGACTTAAACAACAACAGTCGTAACAGCAACCAAGGATCAACAAACGCAGTTGGCTGCAAAAAAATAATTCCGCCGGTATAAACAACAATGTTTCATTCAAAAAAACATAATAATAAAATTGACAACAAAACAAAATTGCCAATAAAATAATGCAAAAGCTGTTCCTTAAATTTTCTCCGGGCATTCACCAAAAATACAGATGGAAATGAAGCAAACAGTAGCAAACAGAAGCAAATACAGAAGCCCCACGTTGGGCGCCAGTGATACAAAATCTCTCCTTACTGCTCTAATGAGAAGTCAGCTCGGAAAAGATTAAGTCCACGCAGAAGGATAAACCATCTACTTTAAATTTGCGTGGGGCCCTGGTGTTAGGTTTTAAACTAGCTCGTTATAGCCTGGAAGCGAGAGTCGTGGATCGTGTGAAAGAAACACCCCGGAGAGATCAAGGAAACAGCTTTGCTAACACAACACAATTAAAATGGACAATTGGATGTTAATTGTCAGAAGGCAAAGATATAAGCGATGTCGGATGTAGAAGGTGTTAGCCGACCAAAACAGGCACAGTGGCAACGACATTGCCACCGAAAATCACTCCCAAACATAAACCAAGGGCACATTCGAATGGTTATATAAAAATCCCACGATAAAGTGGAACCATATCGAATCCCCAATGAAAAACAAACGAAAGCAATCTCGATGAAATGTCGCACCCTGTATATGGGTCGAACATCGCCGCCTTTCATAAAAAAAGAACATAAAAACAAAAATAAACACACAAAAAAATGTTCAACATAGAATTTCAAATATGAAATTCGAACGTACTACGATCACTTTGGAATCCCTTCGTCAATGCATTTTACCATAAGCTATTCGATGTTATAAGTGGAAATAAATACCCTGAACAAGTTAATTAAATAAAACACAAATATCAATAATTAATAATTTTAAGTTTATTACATATCAACCTGAACATTCGATCCACTTCACACTTGCGAATGCAAACTGGATAAGATAAACTAATATCACCTCGCCGCAGGAATATAAAATTGCAAGGCTATCGCAATCTTGGCGACCACTCTAAGAATAAAAAATTGCATGACAAAAAGGAAACCAAAATGTTACACATAAAAAATACATAAATTGGTCAAGGGTGAACTCCAACGTCATCGTTCTCCAGGTGTACGGAAGAAAATTTGGCTAAATTAATTATCCAGTAACTGCGAAGCAATGAACAAAATTATTGGGTGACTTACCATTGTGAAAATGAAGTAATATTTCACAGGAAGCACTGACCATGGGTCCAACAAAAAAATGTACGATCCGGGAAAAATCAACCATCCCTCAAATCACGAATGTCACATCCCCATGAAGGGTTTGAAGCGCAAGATCCAAAAAACCATTCGTATTGATGGATGGGAACCCTCCAAAATCGAATCATCCCTTTTCAAAATTTTGAACCAAAAACTGATAACCATTTCACAGCACTTTCAAAACATCACCGGAGCGTTCGAGCGCCCACCAATGACTTCTTATCATCGCATGCGCGAGTTTTGATCTCCGTCAAATACGTTCGCTATACAGAGTGCTACGAAATATGTCGCTAGATGTTAAAAGTTGAATTTATAAATTCAACGTTGTTGCGAAAAGTGAAAATTTTTCGTAACACCGGTCTGTGAGGCCGAAGGCCGAACAACTATGGCCTTCACGGATCTATTATGGTCCGGTCTGTGAGGCCGAAGGCCGAACAACTATGGCCTTCACGGATCTATTATGGTCCGGTCTGTGAGGCCGAAGGCCGAACAACTTTGACCTTCACGGATCTATTATGGTCCGGTCTGTGAGGCCGAAGGCCGAACAACTATGGCCTTCACGGATCTATTATGGTCCGGTCTGTGAGGCCGAAGGCCGAACAACTATGGCCTTCACGGATCTATTATGGTCCGGTCTGTGAGTCCGAAGGCCGAACAACTATGGCCTTCACGGATCTATTATGGTCCGGTCTGTGAGGCCGAAGGCCGAACAACTATGGCCTTCACGGATCTATTATGGTCCTCCCCCTGTGAGGCCGAAGGCCGAACAACTATGGCCTTCACGGATCTATTACTGTGAGGCCGAAGGCCGAACAACTTTGACCTTCACGGATCTATTATGGTCCGGTCTGAGAGGCCGAAGGCCGAACAACTATGGCCTTCACGGATCTATTATGGTCCGGTCTGTGAGGCCGAAGGCCGAACAACTATGGCCTTCACGGATCTATTATGGTCCGGTCTGTGAGGCCGAAGGCCGAACAACTATGGCCTTCACGGATCTATTATGGTCCGGTCTGTGAGGCCGAAGGCCGAACAACTATGGCCTTCACGGATCTATTATGGTCCGGTCTGTGAGGCCAAAGGCCGAACAACTATGGCCTTCACGGATCTATTATGGTCCTCCCCCTGTGAGGCCGAAGGCCGAACAACTATGGCCTACTCGGATCTATTCTGGGTCTAGATGGCTAAGGGCGGCGGATGCCGCCCGTGCCAGCTAGTATAATAATATAATAAAACCTATGCACACTATAGTGTGCCTGGGTCTTAAAGGGTTAATAGGTTATGTTGGCAATTTTTATTAAATTTATAAGAACAGCGACAACGCGTCTGCGCGGGACAATTAGTAATCGCTCGGTAGCAAGGACCGCTAGAACAGTTCTATAACAGGTCTGTTACAGTTCCGAATGTGGTTGGAAAACGTTTTAGTGGTAATTTCAGAATTCCGAACTTGTAATTTTTGTGGTTGGAAAGGATATTTATTAACGCGCATGCTCAACAGTCCGATTACTGCTCCAGAACCGTCGGTTGGAAAGAACCTAATGCAATAAATCATCAGCGACTCATATATGAGGCGTCTACTTGCAATACCGGCTACATCCAAATTTCTTGAATATTTATCCAACAGTGAAAAACTATAGTATAATATCTGATCTTTCGTGTGTTAAACTCAGATCGTCTCAAAAACGTCTAAATCCCATTCAAATAAGCTTTGAAATATACAGATTGTTGCAAAACCGGTTACATCCATCATTAACTTAGTTGCAATACCGGCCACATCCAAATTACTATTTCACATTCATTTGTGAGTAATTTTTATGGCAGTTTTTCGTTGTTTCACCAGCTAATCGCTTAATAGGTGTTATTTGTTGTGAAATTGAGTGATAAAATGGAGAAAATTGCTGAAGAAGCTCCTTCAAATGGAGCACGAAAGAAACTTTGCAATCAAAGCGCGTGGAAAAGAAATCAAGAAAAGAGGCGCAGGTATTTATCACTCCTAACCTAAAAACCCATCTACCAAATCTCTTTCCTCCCTCCTCACCCAATCACCCTTTCAAAAATGATGATTCTTGGTTTCAATGGCGTCTTTCGAGTTCT
The DNA here is from genome assembly GCA_932274525.1 of Podabrus alpinus. Taxonomy (NCBI): domain Eukaryota; kingdom Metazoa; phylum Arthropoda; class Insecta; order Coleoptera; family Cantharidae; genus Podabrus; species Podabrus alpinus. The sequence goes on from OW026451.1 coordinate 117,049,689, forward strand.
CAACTCTCCTTTAAAATTGACCAACGCCCGTTTCTTTCTATACGTGACGTAGGAGATTGAAGCGGGGAAGCCCCGCGAATCATGCTTGCTCCTAACCTAACTTTTTAATGTTCTTTTACGTTTCAAAATTAATACACTAATAATAATCGGTATTGTCATAGGTATATGCCTGGTTTGCGACCTGTGAAACCTGAATATAACCATCAGAAGAAAGCTAAGGCATACAAGTGTTTCGAACTGACCAACCTAGATATAAAAAAATTTCATGATAGTTTTTATTCAGAAACAACAAAAATGGCCCAGGATACCTCTATTTTAAAATTTATTTCATGTGTTACAGTGAAAATACATAGATCTGTTAGTAGTACACGTGAAAATCCTACAACTATTGTTAAATATTTTGTCAAAGCGGATGCGAAAACCGTTCCTGTCTGTCGAGATGCATTTCTGAAAATCTATATTATAAAATAATAAGGAATTTTAGAAAAAGCGTCACAAAAACGTGCGCAGACGCCTTATTTACGGACCGATTTTTACGTGCGACGTCTTAAAATGACCGGTTCGACGGGCCCCAGGTGGTGGAGTAAAAAAAATTGGAGGGGCGGGGAGGAGGCGGCGTGGAGGTGCGCAAAAGAGGCCGTTTTACGCCGAAATTCCTGTCCGAGAACCCCAGAAGAACCCACCGGCGCGATTTTTGCACACTTGGTGGCGATCGACGCCGGAAGGTCCGAAATTTTGCAAAGTTGGATTAGAGTCTCTGAAAAATGAACCGGCACTCCACGGTGAATTTTCAAAGATGAACAACTTTTAACGTGGAAATTCTTGTGAAAATGCCTCTGGAGCGTAAACCCGACGTGATAAATTAGCCCGCAAAGTCTTAAAATGTCGACGCCGACGAGGTCCATCCGATGACGACGAAAAATTCGAAATGGCGGTTACGGGGGCGGCGGAGAGAGCGGAAAAGCCTTCTCCGCGCAGTAACGCGAGTACTTCCGAACCGCGTGACGGATTTCGACCGGATCGGCGCCGATCGACGGCCAAAGGTCCAAACTTGCATTTAGGTTGGGCGAAGGATTTTTAAAATACCGTGGGACGGCGCACCGCCTCCCCAAAAACGAAGAATTTTAAAATTGCGTTTTTTCTCTTAAAATGTCGGTCCAAACTAGATGAAATTGTCGACGACTTGGAAATTTTATCCTCTAAAGACGTAAAGCGTGAAATTGTGAAGGTTAAATCTGTTAGCGACGAATAAATTAGGTCAATATTGGACGTGGCAAAGAAGCGAAACGTTTCTAAAATTTGCAAAATTTGACAAATTAAATTTTTTTTTTCGTTTAATACGTCGAGGGGACAAATATAAATCGAAAATGTCTAATGAAATTTTCGCGAAAAAAATTTGATTTACGACGAAAATACGCATTTTGGCATATTTTCAATTTTGCCCGAAATTGCCTTCGATTTTGGTCGGAAATTTTGTGAACGATATTAATTTGCAAATGCTGCCGTTATTTGTCGTTTTTCGTCCACCATCGTCATATACTAAATCAAAGACCGTCGAAAACCGCATCCGACTCTTCCATAAGTTTTACTAAATTATCTACGGTTCTCGCGCCGTAGGCGAATTAAGGCGAAAATTGTGCAAAAACTTTCGACGTCTCTGGAGCTCTTATTTGCCAACCGATTTTTAATTTTTGAGATGCAACGGAAGCCCATCGCGAAGGTCTACGAGAGCCCTTATATAACCTTCCTTCGTATTTTCAACACCAAAGGCGTGAAATCGAATTTAAATTTCAAAAATTGGATGATTTTCGAAAAAAAATTACTTTCGAAAAATTGGAAATTGGCGCCGGAAATGGACGGACCCTTACTTTTAGATAATTTAAACGACAAAATTTCTCATACACTTCCCGTTCCTTCTGCCAAAAAATCGACAAAATTGTAAAACATTTTTGCAAACGTGCACGAATTTGTAATATTTTTGGCGAGAAAAAAGGTTCACAACGAAATGAAAATTTAACATGTCCGACGTGTATTCGTCGGCAATCGACCAGGGTGATTGTTAAAAATCCATCCGCAACGTAACGGTCTTTTCGAAGAGCTCAAATCGAAAAATATGTTACATGTTTTGAATAAATTTTCCAATTTCAAAATTTTCTTTCTTTCAATCGATAAAGTGAGCAAATCTGAAGCGAAATGTAGAATAACATTTTTTTCGAAAAACCCTTCCCTTGCCCACAAAATTAATTTTAAGATTTATCGAAATTATTAAATCTACCAAAGGCGCTCTTGATTTCGAACCCCTTCATCTATATTATAAAATAATAAGGAATTTTAGAAAAAGCGTCACAAAAACGTGCGCAGACGCCTTATTTACGGACCGATTTTTACGTGCGACGTCTTAAAATGACCGGTTCGACGGGCCCCAGGTGGTGGAGTAAAAAAATTGGAGGGGCGGGGAGGAGGCGGCGTGGAGGTGCGCAAAAGAGGCCGTTTTACGCCGAAATTCCTGTCCGAGAACCCCAGAAGAACCCACCGGCGCGATTTTTGCACACTTGGTGGCGATCGACGCCGGAAGGTCCGAAATTTTGCAAAGTTGGATTAGAGTCTCTGGAAAATGAACCGGCACTCCACGGTGAATTTTGCAAAGATGAACAACTTTTAACCTGAAAATTCCTTTTTTTTTAAGTCCCCAAGGTCAAGTGATTTTATTGCGAATTCGAATACAGCTTTATGAGGTGACCTCAGGAGGGTAATAAAGTTTTTCTGTGCGACCGCGCGGTCACGCTGAAGTATTCTACCGACAGTAATTCTTAATCTGGCGGAACTTAAAACGCAGTATTTCTTAGAGGGATTATGTAGTTGTTAACTATCCGTCCATTGTCACCTTGAAAAACTGTTGAAGGTCATAGTTATGGCGGTAATAGCAAAATATAAAAATTTTACAAAATTGCCACAATTAAAGATCTCGATAGATACCGTCGATAGCTTTGATTTGTTCCAAAACATGTGACCTTGAAAATCGATTTGAAGGCCAAAATTTTTTCCCACGTCGAATTGTGGATTGGTACGACCAATAAGAAATGGGATGTTACTTGTATGCCATGTGATTGTTATGATTAGAAAAAAAAAATTCTAAAAGTTTGTAATTAAGATGGAATTACTCATTGAAAAATCATTGTTCCCAGATTTGTCCTTATTAAAGGCATTGGAATAGATTTTGCGATGTGAATATCAATCTGTAGTACCTTATTTATTATTGTAATTTTATACGGCTTGAATTATGTGTGAATGCCACGGTCGCACCCTTAACCTTAAACATCTAAAAATTTGCACAACGGGGAAGATGCATAAATTTTTTTTATATCGTAGTTGGATCAAAAATAACTAAATATACTAATTAATGCTATTTAATTTATTTATTTTCGTTTTGATAATAATTTAAGAAATATTTAAAAATCCGTCAATTTGAATTGAAGGAAACGACCGCGCTTATTGGGGTGATGCCATGTGACGTCAAACCAATGGCGTTGCGTTTAAGGTCACATGATGTATAATTATTTTTGCTAATTTGATATTTAATATATAGGATTAATCGGAAAATACTGTTTGAACTAAATATTTTTATTCATGCATGTTCCCTATTAATTGTGCTACTCCACAACATAATTTCGTCGCTTACTACTTCTTCGTCATCATCGACGTCAGTGAAAACATTAATAAATCCATTTTCTGAGGTTAGAAATGTTTCACTGACAGGACTGACAGTTATCTTGTACTTTCACCGGCTACAAACTTAACTTACAGATAAACTAAAGCTGACAGATGTCTGACATGAAGAAAACCAAAACTTGATGTAACCTAAAGATATTTATCGGTTAAAGTTGTCCGCAAGATAATTGTAGGTTAGGTATGAGTGAAGAAATCGGGCATTATTTTGGAAAAATTTTGTATTTAAATAAATAAATTCGTAAAAATTATTTAAATATACGAAAAAAACGAAAAAACATTTATAAATCCATATAAACACATACAATGTTTAACATTGACATCAGGCGTCCATATTGAATTCGAAAAATATCACAAAAATTATTTAAATATACGAAAAAAACGAAAAAACATTTATAAATCCATATAAACACATACAATGTTTAACATTGACATCAGGCGTCCATATTGAATTCGAAAAATATCACAAAAATTATTTAAATATACGAAAAAAACGAAAAAACATTTATAAATCCATATAAACACATACAATGTTTAACATTGACATCAGGCGTCCATATTGAATTCGAAAAATATCACGTGATGTGGAATGCCTAACATAACCAGATTGTTATACAACCATATTGTTATGGAAAATCAGAATCGCACAGACTAATTACGTTTGACGTTTGTTATAACTTCGGTAAACCAGTTGGCTCTTGCTAATAATAAGCGTATTAAATTAGCATTTTCAATTTCATTTTACTGTAATGTTTAATAACTCATTAACTATTTAATTAATTACGTTGAATTAAGTTTATTAATTAAGACTCGCATTCTTAAAAGGAAGTTGGAGACTAAACATTCTAACAACCAAGTTGGACGTCGAAGGCTGACCCGTATTCTTAAAAAAAATAAGGAGGCCGAAGGCCGACCTGCATTTTTAAAATCAATTTGGAGGCCGATGGCCGACCCATATTCTAAAAACCAAGTTGGAGTCCGATGGCCGACCCGCATTCTTAAAAGCAAGTTGGAGGCCAAAGGCCGACCCGTATTCTCAAAAGGATTTGGGAGGCCGAAGGCCGACTCTCATTCTTAAAAGAAAATTGGAGGCCGCAGGCCGACCTGTATTCTGAAAACCAAGTTGGAGTCCGATGGCCGACCCGCATTCTTAAAAGCAAGTTGGAGGCCAAAGGCCGACCCGTATTCTCAAAAGGATTTGGGAGGCCGAAGGCCGACTCTCATTCTTAAAAGAAAATTGGAGGCCGCAGGCCGACCTGTATTCTGAAAACCAAGTTGGAGGACGAAGGCCGACCCGCATTCTTAAAAGCAAGTTGGAGGCCAAAGGCCGACCCGTATTCTCAAAAGGATTTGGGAGGCCGAAGGCCGACTCTCATTCTTAAAAGAAAATTGGAGGCCGCAGGCCGACCTGTATTCTGAAAACCAAGTTGGAGGACGAAGGCCGACCCCCATTATTAAAAGCAAGTTGGAGGCCGAAGGCCGATCCGTATTCATAAAAGCAACAGGGCGGCCGCAGGCCGCCCGTCTTCATAGAGCGTACAGGGCGGCCGCAGGCCGCCCGTATTCATAAAACAACAGGGCGGCCACAGGCCGCCTGTATTCATAAAAGCCATTGGAGGCCGAAGGCCGACTCGTTAGGAATCCGCGTAGGGGATTGCCGCCGGCAGGCCTAGCGCCAGAAACCCGGAGGGTTTCGCAGCGCTAGTTTTAAATAAAAAAGCATCGCGTACAGGGTGTTGCCAAGAGGTTTCTCACTACCGGTGTTCTTCCAAAAGAAACTCGTGGAGGTGATCGTCGCACCAAGTTGTATGAAGATAAAAGGAATTCTGTTATTCTCTTATATTCTGTAAGGAAGAAAAAAAAAGGAAAAATTGGCGAGTTCTGCAGTGCGCGCCATATTTGACTTTCATTTACATGAAGATTCTATGAAAACTGTAACTCCTATGAAAAAAGTCCTTAGAACCTTTTTTGTTTAAAATCTAATTATGAATTTATTTGCTCTGATGTATTTTTATCGTATTATGAACTGTTTAAGAAATAAACAGGATAAACTCATTTGAGGGTATTTTTGCGTCAAGGGGTTGAAGGGAGCGGCGACCGGCGTGGCGTCACATCTTATTTTGTAAAGGAGGTTCACATCTAATACACTTTGGCCAAATTTTATGCTTGTATTACAAAGTTCAAGGTTCTATACTAAATTTGTTCTTTATGGTCCGGCTTATTTATTATACTATAGTGCTTAAAAACTTATGAAAAATACATTTTCACGAATAGCAATTAACACTACAGATAGATAATTGTCGGTTCTTAATTTTCTATTTGAGTAATTTTTGTGTACGGGTGGCGCAACATGGGGAATTTGGAGAAAATCCGCGAGTTTTGCAGTGCGCGCCAAATTTGACCTACATTTACGTGATGATTCTATGGAAACCGCGGTTTCCATAGTATCAAAAACATCCTAAGCACCTTTTTTGTTAAAAATTTGATTCTAAATTTATTTGCTCTGATGTTTTTTTATCATAATTATGATGAACCTTTTACGAAATAAATAGGATAAACTAAAATGGGGGGGGTGTTTTTGCGTCTAGGGGTTGAAGGGGGCGGGAGTCCGCGTGGCGTCACATCTTGTTTTGTAAAGGAGGTTTGTATCTACACTTGTGCCAAATTTCATGCTTCTATCACAAAGTGCAAAGTTGTGTTCCATAACGTCCGGACTATTCCTTGCGACGCTAAAATTGGGTTGCGATTTGTTGTGATAACTCGTAATGTGATCGCATATGTTGATAGTCGTCAGGAAGTTCGACAAATGGTTTTGAGCCGTTTGATGAACCCAGAAGTAGCTGATTCGGCGTCAGTGTTTCTTGATCTTCAGTTTCCAGTGAAACGTAAGTAAGTGGTCGTGAGTTTACGATACTTTCTGCCTCCATCAAGTAACACCGAAGGGGCTCATTGTTAGGTTTTCTTGTGGGCATCACCTTTATTAAAAAGGTGATTTTTCAGGGAATGAAAAATTTCTAGATGAATCACACGAACATTTAAGCATGTGAACAGTGTAACCCACTGTTTTACTGTTCTTCGAGCGACCGATACCTCAAGAAGACCAAAATAATCGAGTCCAATTTATGAATACGGCGCAAGGAAAGTGGCCAGTTTCGATCATTGTAACAATATTTCGTTAGCATATTATGGCAAAAGTTTTTAATTGTGTGGGTTGCGGTGCTAAAGTCTCGTAGTATAAGGAATTAATAAAATTATCTGACCGGAATTCTTGTCTGTCCATTTTTGACTTTGTCCTAAAATCTTAAAGAAAATAATTTATTACATGCTGGGAGGCTTGTGCTTAGAGACACTCATAAATCTTGAACTAATCATCAAATTTTTGGTGTATAGGTACAGCAAACACGTTCGAAAAACCAAATCGTTAAGCCAAAAGAAAAAGAACCACTTCCTGAAAAGCGACTACGAGATACTAAAACTCCTCTTCCTGAAATTGCTCCCGTAAACAAAACTCCTGTTAAAATTGTTAAAAAACCTGAAGATGATAAAAAAAGAGGTCGTAAACGATTTAACGCCGACGATAAAGAAAAAACACCATCAGATAGGTAAGTTAGAAATTATAAACTTTCAATTTGTTTCATAATGGTACCATCTCGTTTAGTATTACCGAATCGCCTGCAACGCCAGCAGTTAATGTTGGTGACAAACTGAAAGTTTACTATGGACCAACTCACGAATCCAAAGTAACATACGAAGCAAAAGTCGTGGAAATCGAAAATTCTGATCCCATAAATCCTATGTATATGGTTCACTACACTGGCTGGAATACCCGTTATGACGAATGGATTAAGCCTATACGTATTGCTGAAAATCTTAGTGCCACTACCAAAGCCAAAAAACTCAGACAAAATTCATCAGCTAAGGTTTCAAACAAAAAGATTCTGAAATTCAAAATTTTAATAATGTTGTTCTTTTTTAGAACAGTGCCACTAAATCTTCCCCAAGTAAAAGAGGACGTCGAATGTCTATTACGGGTCGAAGTACAGTTATCGAACCTCCTCGTTCTACTACTCCATCGAGTGTAACTTCAACTTCTAGCAGAACAAAAAGTCCTGGTACGCCAGTCACTAGAGCTTCTCGTGCAACTCGTCAAGGTATGAAATAACTTGCGATAAATTTTATTTTATGACATTATTTTAATCTTTTATGTTGCAGGAGGAATGAATAGAAGAGCTAGGCGAACGTCTGTTCAAACCGACGCGTCAGATCATAATCATTCGGAATCCGATTCGGAAGGTACCGAAAGTGATTCTGAAACCATCAAAACAAGAAGTGGTAGTAAATTGGAAGATAGCGATGAGCAAGTCACCAAAAAGAAGTTAAAACCAACACTTGTAAGTTTACAAAACGATTTAACCGTAAATTTTAAATAATCTTACACATTTTATATCAAATAGAGAGAAAAACGTATGAGAGAAGATGAAGAAACGGAAAAAGAAGAAGAAGCTGGCACGTCGGTTGAAATCAAACCTAAAAGGAATAAAAAATTAAAGAAAATCTTAACAGCAAAAGTTTCATCGGTTGAAAGTGATGATGATAGTGGAAGTCCACCTAAAGGTAGAGATTTTGATTTGATACAAATAAGATCCGAGCTGAAAGGTTTCGTGAAAGCTGCTGCTATAGCCAATGCCGAATTGGTCGACAAGGAAGTTATTTCTTCAGACGAATCGGTTATTTTATCTGACACTAAGGCAGTTTCTGACACTACAGATACAGAACCTGAAAAATTGAAAACTGGCTTGCCAAAATCTTCAAGTTCCGATGACATTTATGAATTTAAAGAACCCGAACCTTTTGAATTTGAAACTCGGTCAAAATTGGTGGATGAGAAGGTTAAAAAACGTCTCATGCCCAGAATGTTCGAAGAAGTTGAAAAACCCAAAAAGAAAAAAATTGTTACTAAAGCGGAAGTTAAAGAAGAACCAGAAGTGGAAAAGAAACGTCCCAAACAGAGTACCAGCAAAAAGAGTGATGTAAATTCAGAAGAAGATGAAACCAGCAATGATTCCGTTAGTAGTAGATTGCATGTTGAAGATCCATTCGATAAGCTTGTAGAATCTCCATCTTTCCATAGTGGTAGGGAAAAACCTTCAAATAACGGCGACAAACCTAAATTTGTCAAGTCCCTTAATTTAGATGAACCTTTAAATTTGTTCCATAATTTAACAGAAAATGCTGAAGACGATAGTGGTGATCATCTGGATATATCAGATTCTGAAGAACCTCAAAATGAACCACTTTTCACACACAAGGAGCAACTGTTTTCAGAGTCCACATTTGGTAAAGCATCTCCTGAACAAGCAGGTTTAGATCCAATCTTTCGAGGATTTGTACCTAAACCGTTAGATCGAAAGCATAAGGATAGTGATGACGACGATAGCATTAGGGAGTCGATTCAAAATGTCATCAATCAAACTTCTTCTACCGATGATGACAGTAATGATCTTTCAATAATTAATCCGCCATTTATTGAATTTCCAGAAAATAAAGCAGAAGGTGAGTATTATATTATATTTTATTTGTTAGACTATCAACTTGCTTGCAAAAATATATTCAGGGTGGCCTGCCCACTCATAACAAATTCTTTCACAGTGTCCTTAAAAGCGTTGTCCAGTGCTACACCAAGTAACCCATGTATTCAAAAGTGTTTATTTTGTTAATTTTTGATACTTTCTCCGCGCTTAGAAAAATGATAAAATGTAAAGAATGTGATGGAAATTCAGTAAATCATGTGTTCCTGGATTAGGATTTAACGGCCGCATTCATAGACAAAGTTTTACTTACACTTATAACTTTACTTGAAAAATTAACCCCTTTCTACTCGAGTAAGTGATTTTTATCAATGCATTTCATCTTAGTTTTTTTTATGAATTTTCTTAATTTCCAAGTGTTTTTGCCTGAAAATGCGTCTATGCAATATAAATTAGACCCTTAAGTACGTACTTATACTTAAGTAATGACTATGAATTGGAGCGTAAGTTAGTTCTATTAATTGTACCCCAAGGTATATCAGCTCTTGTCCGTTACTCAAAAATACCTATGAAATTAATTGATGTATTGTTTTTACCATAAGGTTCCTTGGTATTGGTTATGATGCTATTAAAACATTTTGTGGCATAATGGACCTTTGAAGAGAAAAATTTAATGACGGCAGTAGGAAATGTAGCGGAAACTAAAGGTTTCCGGACATGAAGAAAAAGTTTTCATCATTGCAATGCGTTACGCCATTAATTGACCATTACACACAAAATGTAATTAACTTCGAAAATCAACAATGTGAGTATTAAAAAAATAAAATGAACCCGGAGGAATTTAAAGTATGGTAAGACTCCCATGCAGATGAGATGATTGCACGGTGGAAGTTGGGGAAAAATGGAAGTACACAGAGCTGTAGAGATGTTCGCGAGATCAGAGGAATTACATAACATCAAATATTTGTACTAAATTGGCGTTAAAAACGTTTAAAAAGAATTGCAGAATCAAATTTTATGGTGAAGATATTACCAGTTCCAAACACAGACGACGTCGGACACTTGCAGAAACGAATGGGTTCGTGACTACATAAGATTAAAAAAAACTCGGGTGGGAAAGGCAAATTTATAGCAAAGCTGATTGATGAGCTAAGCGTTTATTACAGGATTAGCAATTCGATGAAATACAAATTCATTTTTTGGTGCACCTGGTAGAAAGCAAAGGCGCTAAATAATCTGCAGGTATATATGCATAAGCCAGCATTCCTGATGACATCTTGAAGGCAATTACTCCCATGTGCGAAGAATTGAGCAAAGACGATTTGTTAGAGCGGTTTATAGGAGGATTCACTCAAAACAATAATGAAAGCCTTAACTCCTTCATATGGTCATTGCCCAAAACGAGTTTTTAGTGGCCCAAAAAACAGTTTGCTTTGCAGCAGGGATTTTCGACATAGTTCATGCACGTTTTAAATTTGATTCTTGGACCTAATGCAGTTGCAATGTGCGAAGAACGTTAGAAGCATTAAAAGAAGGCCGAATTGAGTGATGAAAGCCTCGATCGTGTCTTCAGGAAAATTTTCAGAATGAGGAAGGTCTACCATAAGGAGCAGGAATCACAGATTAATAGTAAGACATGAATTTGTTTAAAAAAGTAATCACACTTCAAATGAGTTTATCTAAAAACTGCATTTTTAAAACGGTATACACAATTTCTGACTGAAATGCATCAATTTACTTGAAATTTGTAACACACATTTAGAGAAATAGTAGTTTTGACTTCACTCACGAATTCATTGATTTGTTATTCAAGAAATAGTGCTGAAAATGCAGTTTTAAAAATAAATTCAAAAATTTTTATTTCAACAACTGAAACGAAAATAGACAAAAAGCTGGGTCATTTCATAGCCCATTATGTTGTATTACTGAAAAAAGAAATTTTTATATTTCAGATTCACCAAAAATCCAAAATCATGTACACAACCCCGCGCATGAAGAACAACGTTGTACGCCAAGTCACGTAACTCCTACAATTATTAATACTTTTTTATAAAGTTTTATATTTATTATCAAGATTTATATTAATAAATATTCAGGAACAAATAAAATCACATTTATAGTTTTTCCGGTTTCCGGAACTAAGTCTCAAAGTTCACACTGTTTTAAGATTGATTACAGTAGGATAACTCTTTAACTAAAATTTGCTTTTAAAAACACTATGAATGACTTCACAATCAGTAGGCCACCTTGTAATTTCAAATAGAAAATAATATTTTATACTCTTTTTACAGTTAAACCAAATACTCCCACGGCAACTTTAAATGAAATTGAATCTGAGGACAATCTAAAATGTGTAGATATGGAAATAGAAAAAATGGATGAAAAGATACAACCTATACCAAATCAAGATCTAAAAGTTTTTCCCGTAAAAGTAATATCTCCTGTTCTGCAAGAAACTAATAACAGTTTCTTAGAATTAATATCAAAACCGCCAGAAATTTTAACAAAATTGGAAGACACAAAAGATATTCCTGTCAAAACTGGTACAAAAATAGCGGATACATTATTGCAAAAGTTCAGTATGATAAAATCTCCTCTCTCCGAAAAGTCTATGGACGACGATTCTGGAAGTGAAGATGATAAACCAATTATAACTATGAAAATGGAGGCCAAACAGGAGAGTATTATTCAAAAAGAGGAAAACATAGTTAAAGCTGAAGTAGCAAAATCGACTGAAACAAAACCTGAACCTAAGATTAAACCCACGAAAAGTGTTGAAAAACCTAAACCACAAGAAGTTAAATTAAAATCCGTCGATGTAAAACCAAAAATTATGGTGGACCCTAAACCAAAACCTAAAGTTGAACCTGTTTTAGAAAGCAAAAAGCGTTCCAAGAAAATTGTCAGTCGAGAATTCATCGAAGACACGGACTCAGATTCTGATAGCACCGATTCTGGTGAAAGGCTAGTGATTGCACGTTCGGACGAAGAATCGCAAACTAATTCGTCTTTTGATATTAAAGTGGATGCTAAAGAGAATAGTGATGATGTTATTAGTAATACGGCTGACAATTCTCAAACATCTTGTGATTCCAATTTCAAATTTAGTGATATTAAAGAGCCAGATGAGCTACCTGCAGAAAAACCTGAAGTTGAATCTGTTAAAGAAGAAGAACCAGATTCCCATTTGCATTCGCTTTTGTTGTGCGAAGAAACGATACCAGGTAGTCCTGCTCCTCAACCGGAAGCTCCTTCTGTGAGTGAAAGCAGGTCTAAACCGATATCTGTTTTGGAAATGCCATTTGCTAGTGCACCTGGTACAAGCAATAATAGCAACAAGTCTGAATCGAGTAAAGAAAATAAGAGCACCAATAAAGAGAGAAATCGGCCTCCTCCGTTAAGTCTTTCTGCAGAAAATCGCGAAAAGGATACTCAAAAGGCTTCAACTGTATTAGACAATACTCCACCTCTGACGCCCGAAAGTACAATCAGCAATTTGTCACCGAGAGGGTAAAGATTGACTATATTTTTGTTTTATTATTAAATTCACTATGTATTATTTTTATTACAGTGACATTGGTGACTTATCTCCAAATACAGCAGATGAAAGTTGTAAATCGGGTGAAGGAGAACCAGATTATAACATTCAGAGGCGTAGTTCTGCTAATAAGATTAGTTACAGTGAAGATGGAAGTTTAGATGCTATATTAAACGCGGATTCGGGCACATCAAATAAAAAAAGTAAAGATGCCGCATCAGTGTGCAGAAAGCGACGCAGATCTTGCAAAGCTTCAGATGAAGTACCTGTAAAACGAGGCAGAAAACCGTTAAATCGTTCACGGCACACAAGTGACAGTGATGACACAACATTTGATGTGCCAGAGCAATCGCTCATGTCGAATGCGTCGTTAAGTGGCAGCTCCGCTATTGAAAATCAAATGGCACGTTCTCCAAAATCGAAGTATAATTTCTTGGTTGATTTAGGTGCGTTTTTATTACATCAAGATGTCTGTCAGAAGTATTAATTGCTACACTTTTAGATTCCATTATAGACAGTAACGAAAGAATTGCGATGCTTCAACAAAAAATGCAAGAAGTAAGGACAACTTATTCTATGGTGAAAACTCGATTGGCAGCTATTGAGAGGAGAAGAAAGAAATTAAGAAGAAGGGAAAGAGAAGGTAGGTGATAATTTATTATTATTTTGGTAATATAATTTGTTAAAAATTGAAGAATTATTAAAAATGATAAAATCTATGGCAGATATAGAATATCGATCCATCGACATCGCAACCCACACAGCTAACCGTTTAGCCACACCATGCTACTAAATATTATACATTGATAAAAAATCTGATGTTGCCATCGACATCATTTTTCGAACAAAAGTAATTTTATTTATTACCTATATTTTAATAACATTTTATATTAGGTATTATACGATTTTTATAAGATTATAATTTATAGATAAACCAACATATTTTATATAAATTTTATTATATCGGGTGACGTGGGGTAAATATGAAACAAAATGTAAAAATTTTAATTTCTATTAGGGGTACTTTTATGATTAAACATGATTTTTTTTAATTAGATGTAAAAGCAAGCATTAAAAATAGGCTCTTTTCCACTTTAGTTGGTATATCAGTCATAAGTAGAGTCGAGATTTACATGTTTTATTTGCTGTACCGTAGAAAGCTGATTGTTAGTATTTAGACGTTTCTCTATGAAATAAAGCAAAATACAAACATTTATTGCGTATGTATATAATTTAGTATTTTAAATTTTTACCGCATATAAAATAACCATATAACCAACTGCATACTATTATCGCATATATAGTCAATATTTGACAGAATTATTGTTAATATATCTAGTAGATGCAAGTTTTTTTTTAAATAAAGTTAAGGGGGTATTCCACTAATTTATACATAAATCGAGGCAATTTTCAGAATTTCTTTTTAGAAAAAGGAAACAGAAATTTTTCTGTTATGATAGAATATTTATTACAATCATATTGAATACACAATTTTGAATTTTGCATATAAAAATAATAAAAATTTGTGCTGCTACAACTTCTTAATTAAAAAGTTACCCAGCGATGGTGGGAAAGCTTAGGTCCTTTGTATTTGTCCAAAAAATAAAAAACAAAAAAATTTCATATTCAACAAAGTTATCAGAACAGTCTCTACTACCATCATAAGAAATAAAATTTTGTATTGGAAAAGGCGGCGTTTAAAAAAAATTGGAAATATTCTACATTCTTTTCAAGTTGAAACCACAAAAAAAGAACCGAAATTTTGTATGAATCCGTTTGCTTTTAGTTCAATGATAGAGAATTTTATTTAAAATCAAACGCCGTAAGATTCAATTGAATCGGTTTTTTATTTATTAATTTCAGTTATTAATGTCATTTTGAAGAAAAACGCATTTAAAGTTTACTGTAAGGTTTTTGCAATGATACTATTAAAATTTTATAATTTACCTCTAAATCAGCAATTCCCAGACCATACAATAATCTTCTTCTCGAAGAAGAAGAAGGCAATAATGATGGGTTCATGAAAGATTTTTATTTTAAGTTATTATAATTTAAAAAAGTTCAATGTACGTAAGCTCCTATAGGCGTTCTTGATATATTTTAATTTAAGATTATGTTAAGAAATATTTTAACTCTACTTTTTTACTGCGATGCTGCATGAGATTGTATCTGCGCATGACTTCAAATACAAATGCTTTGTTAAAACCAGTTATTCTTAAGAATTCTTAAAACACATCTTGAACGGCCAAACTTCTTAAAATAAATTAAGTAAAAGAGGACCATGAACGCACCATAAGCCTACCTGTTCATTAAAAAACTGTAATTCTTCAGATTTTATTTTGCAATTTCAGCACTACTTGCCTCTTTAGACAAGGTAGATGCATCGTCGCGTTTGCATATTTTTTCAGCAGATGCACTTTTATATTTTGGGGGAACAGATTTCCTTTAAACGAATATTTCCATTTGTTATTTACACGAATGTTATTTGGGCGACTACCTTTTCTATCCATTTTTTTAATAAAAATTTAAAAAATAAAAATTTAAAGCAACAAACTCACGTTTTTCACAGTTCAAAATATACTGAAATCATCTCTTGAAAAACCATCTTTGACTCTATAAACTGTGCCTTCCAATAATTATTTCTAGTTTTTAAAATTTATGATATCTTGTCAGATACATTTATTTTTGGATACGCATTTTCTGGAGGGGAAGCAAGGTAGGGTAACAAACTATACATACCTTTTTGTAAATTATTAAATTATCTACAATAATGATTGCAACAAAATTTATCACAAGTTAGTCGTTTGCTTTGCACGTGCAGTCAAACTCTGAAAATCGGGTTTTGAAAATTAGGGTTTATACAAAAACCGACTTTTTGAAAAACCGGTTTTCGAATTCAATATTTCCAAAAAAAAAACCGGTTTTAGCCGGTTTTCGAATTTTTGTCAAAAAAATAGAACAGGGAAAAATATTTTATTTAATTTATATAAAATAACAAAAAACGAAGTCGATATCAAAGTCAAAATATAAAAAAAAAATAAGGATTACATATTACTTACGCAAAATAACGAAAACTCAAACAAAAATTTCAAATAATATTTATATTATTTTCACTAATTTTAATTTCTCCTAAGAAAATAGGATTTTAAAAAACATAAAATATCCACTGAATGGTGGCTAAACCTTGTTCTTATTTTGGACACAATATTGCCTGAAATTGAAACTCGTTCACTAGCTACCTAGCTACTGAGCTTGGTTTTATAGTTTACAGGGCATCAAATAACAAATCTAAGTTTTTTGTTCTTTTATTCGTTGCCTCAAATAATGAAAATTCAGCTTTCAGTATCTTTGGATTTGTAAGTTTTCTTCAGGGTCTTCAAGAAACTTATGAAATGATTTTTCCATGGCTTCCTTTAAAAAAGCATTACTCTGATGAGTAGTTTCTTCGATTTGCTCTTCATCAGAATCGGTTTCCACATAAGAATTTGGAAATATTCTAGACAATATCTTTCCAGATATCTTAATAATTTCGGTTTTTGCAGCTAAAGAAAGTTTTTTTGCTGTCCGTTGCATAGAATGAATAGCAAATCAAATAAGTTTAAAATTAATTTTTACATAATAATATGAATTCTTTAAACCGGTTTTCAAATGTGACAAATTTACTTTAAAAACCGGTTTTTTAAAACCGTCAAACCCTATTGAAAATCCTCAATTTTGTCGTTTTTTGATGTTATGTCGGTAATTTTTTTTGGGGATTGGTGTGTTCCTGCTGTAGACTAAATAAAGTTCCAAAAGAGTGGAAGATATCACATGTGATCTCGTTGTTTAAGAAGGGCGGACAGAAGAGATCCAAAGTGTTATAGAGGATTAAGTATTACTGGCACCTTTAGTCAACTGTTTGGGAAAATTATACAGGAGCAGTTAAGACTAAACATTGGCAACAAACTAGGGGAAGACCAAAGTGGTTTTATTTTTTAAGGTGGGCAGATCGTGTATTGATAACTTGTTCGCACTGCAACAAATATTAGAGAAAAGGATAGAAACAGGGCAAGAAGTTCACTTGGCTTTCATTGATCTGGAAAAGGTTTATGATTCGATACCCAGACTCAAAGTGTGGGAGATGTTGCAGGACGTGAGCACAAATAGTCAACTGATCAAAATGGTAAAGGAACTATATACACATAATGTAACATGTAAAGAATGGCAACGTGATCTCAGAACCACTCACAACTATAAAGAACTTTGACAGAGGTGCAGCTTGTCCCCACTCTATTTAATGTATATGTAGAGACGGTAACGGACTATTGGGCTCGGAGACAACCGGGCGCAAAGACTATTGGGCGCGAGGAAAAATTTATAAAACTATTATTTACATATTACTATAACAATTTTGTAAATTATTAACTAAATCTAGAAATGTTTATTTAGGCAATAAAAAAAATTATAATTAAAAATTTAAAGAACATGTTTTTAAAATGTTTATTCCTTCTAACAATTACAAATAAAATAAAAATGTCTATTAATAAAGTACCTACTAATCATGGATTCATTTCGTAAAAATGGAAAAAGAAAATACTTGGAGGCTGATGCGCGCATCAGATATCTAGTAGAGGATTACGCCAATAGAAATATTATAGACTTCTTGCGGGGTATTTCCCATAATTACGAAATGAATCCATGATTAGTTATGTACTTTATTAATAGACATTTTTATTTGTAATTGTTAAAAGGAATAAACATTTTAAAAACATTTTCTTTCAATTTTTAATTATAATTCTTTTTATGTCTAAATAAACATTTCTAGATTTAGTTAATAATTTACAAAATTGTTATTATGTAAATAATAGTTTTTAGAAAAAACATTCTTACAAGGAGTTGTCCATAAATTACGTCACGCTCCTAGGGGGGGGGGTCCGACCCTTGTGACGATGGGGACGGGGGGGTTCAAAAATTGTGATGTCACAAATATAGATTGAATATTTTATTATAATTATTTAAAAAAAACTATTTTTTGACGAAAAATATGTATAGAAGCTTTTTGTGGAGAATTTTATTATCTTTAATTTTATATTAAACTATTTTGTCATAAAGTTCAAAGAAACTTGAGAAATCGGCGAAAAACTGATTTTTGTCTGTTTCTCGCTATACTTAATTTATTTTTAGTAACCGAACCCATGCTCATCCCGTGATCAAATTTGGTATGCATGCTCAGCACAATTGCACAAAAAAATAGTTAAAAAATGAACAAAATAAAAAAACCGTTTTAGAAATAGGGGAAATATTAGAAAATTAATCCAGTTAACGGTTGGAAAAATAAAATGTTGTTGAATATTTGAATAGGGCGTTCATTTACCTTTCCAGAACATTTTTTATTTTTAAATTTAGACCACTGTGGATGAAGTTACAGTCGTTTTCCTACAAGTCTACATACCGAGTTTTTGACTTTTTGAAGGACCAAAACAAGGAAACAAATTCCTTTTTGGACAAATGCTTTAAATTGTATTTTTTATTTCTTAAAGTAAAGTAAAGTTTCTTTTTATTGTAGTAAAGTAAAGTTTCTTTTTATTATAGGAATTTGAAAAATTATGTGACGTAATATTTGGAGAGGGGTCTCGGTGTGTGTGACGATGGGGGGGGGAGTTAAAAATTGCTTAAAATTGAGTGACGTAATTTATGGACGACCCCGAATCAGTTATAATAATTAATACGTAATGGATAAATTTTTCCTCGCGCCCAATTGTATTTGCGCCCAATAGTCTTTGCGCCCGTTTGTCTCCGCGCCCAATCGGTCGCGCCCAATAGTCCTAGACTAATGTAGAGATCTCATCAAAGAGATGGAAGAGACATTGCGAGGGTATGGGAATTCCTATTGGGGATAGCACGCTTCTTACTCTGAGCTTTGCCGATGATCAGGTGATAATAGCACAGGATGTCTATGATCTGGAATTCATGTTAAAGAGACTATACAAAGAATGCCAAAAATGAGGCTTACAAATCAGTATGACTAAAACTGAATATTTGGTGGTTAATTCAGACGCAAAGTTTGAGGATGTAATGGTCAAGCAAGTTGATGCTTTTAAATACCTGAGAAAATACCGGGGAACAAAAATATATCGATAAATAACAATAAGCGATTGGGACAGGTCATGGTGGAATCCGTCCTGTGCTATACGGAAGTGAGGTGTGGCCAGTTGATGCATAGCTGAAAAGAATGCTCTGCTGTAGAAATGGACTACTTGAGAAGAGGGGCAGGAATATCGAAACTGCAACACATTAGGAATGAGGTTGTCAGACAGCGAATGGAAACTAAGACGATATAAATGACAGAATTGAAAGACGAGGGCTGAAGTGGTTTGGCCATTTAATGAGGATGGAAGAGAACCGATGGGCTAAAAGAGTTTATCAATGGACACCGCCCGGAAAGAAGAAACGGGGAAGACCAAGAAGATCCTGGAATGATGGAATTCGGCAATCAATGTCCGATAGGGACCTGGACGAAGAACAAACGCGTAACGGAGAGAAATGGCGAAGGGTAGCGGGTAAACGGTTTTTAGCTGTATAGTGAATTACAATAATTGTAATTTTTACTGGCCCGAAAAAATATATTTTTTTTACTTTTGTCGCACATATTTACATCAAAAGTCAAATATGTTTGATTTCGTCCGATGTCAGACATACACATATCCAATGTAACCGCACACAAACTCTTCGAAAAAACGACTAAAATAATAGTCGAAGTCTCGAAGTTACGTTCTTTAATCGATCGAGCAAAATCTGCCATTTTGAAACAACTTATCTAATCTTAAAATGTTGATAATGAAAACAATAATACAGATTGAAGTTACTTTTGGTTCGGCAAAATAAAGAATGATAAGACAGGAATGCACTAACCTAGAACTTTCCCAGCGTAGCTTTGCGTGGCGGGACTTTAGTGACCAAGTTTCCATAACATATTATACATTAGAGTCTATATTCGAATTTCCAATACCAGTATTAATTTTGATTGAATTGCCTGACTACTTTAAGTGACCAAATTACCACACTTTTTATTTTCCATTTCGTGTCCATTTAATTTCATTTCACTAATTAAATTATCTGATTATATCGAATTCCATTCCGTCGATAGATCAATTTATATAGGATTTAACATCAGTAGAATAATAAGGGATTGTTATTTTTTTTATTCTACGTTATTACAATGACTACACGAGTTGACTTCTTCAAACCAACTGGCGAGTTAATTCGCTACCCTATCGTCGAAGCAACGCGGCCAATACTTAAAGGCACGGCCACAACCAAGTGTTGAAAAGTTAATTTAGTCAATACTACTTCTTAAAAATGCCGTAATTATGCCTGTAATCTGTAATCATGGACAAAGTATTACTTACACTTGTAACTTTACTTGAAAAATTAGCCCTTACTGCTTGAGTAAATGATTTTTATCCGTTCATTTCATATTAGTTTTTTTTAAGAAGTTTATTAATTTCCAAGTGTTCTTGCCAAAATATGCGTCTATGCAGTATACATTTGACCCTTCAGGACGTACTTGTACTTAAGTAACCACTATGAATCTGGACGTAAATGTGTGGGTTGCGGTGCCAAAGTTTCGGGATTCGACCCCTGATAAATAATTTTCTTAGTTATTAGTGAAATAGAAAATGGAAGAGTAAGGATTATGTTAGAGGGTTGACTAGAAGATTAATATAAAATTAGTTTACTAAAATTTGTTAATGTCCACTTTTTCTTTAAAATAATACAAGATGTTTCATAAATAAAATTAAATGTAATTTTTACGCAGTGACTATTTGCACATCAATATTAAAAAAATTATTCTTACTACTTATGGTCTCATTTTGCCTGAATTTTACTTGATCAGACCGTTTTTCAACAAACAATCTTAAGGTGAACTACAAAATCTATAGTTTCATTTCTGTATTTTAAAATAACCAAAAATGTACAGAATACTGTAAGTACAATCCACTAATGTTTTTGTCACACTGTGATATCTTCAGGCGACGATAAGATTTAGAAATTTTTTTTTAATATTTTGTGCATTTTTTAGGTTATTCTAAAATACAGATATTTTAATATCAATTTTCACTACATTAACCACGAATCCATCGATTAAAAGTATACAACAATTTTCTGTGAAATAATAGGTACATTTGCTTATTTCACCAGGCACCAAGTATTTTGGAGTGAAAAAATTCTAACTAGATTTTTTTTTTCATATAATGGTTTCTTAGGGTGTGATCGTGGGTGTGATTAAGTAATCCTGTAGTTTCCCTGCTCCAAGAAGATCGGCGTCTCCTTCTACGGGGTGGGGAAAGGGAAACCAATCTGTTTTTGACCGATTTCTCGACTTTCTTTCAACTTTACACCAAAAAATCGTTACATACAAAATTAAAGCTAATTAAATTATCTACAAAAACTGTATATTATACAGTTTAATCTATTTGTAATCGATTAATACATCTACTAATGATGGTCTCAAGTTGAGTTAAGTTGCGCGATCCCCAATCTTTATTTAAAGGGGTCGGGATTGATTTTTAATTAAATGTATAGATTTTTAGCAAAAATATTTTTTATCTGAATAAAAATTAACAATGTCGTTTTTGGGGCATTGCACGACGTTCTATGAAATATCTTAAAGGAGTTGGGGGATGTCATTTGTGCGTGTTCAATAGTATTGATATTATTAATCTCGACTGTTTCCGTGTCCACAGTGTCACCAACGTAATTTTCTGTAGAAAAATTTAATGTTGAAGTTCAACTTCTATTTTTTCGTCGTAGTCGAACGAGTCTTCGTCAATGCGGATATTTGTGCTTGACTGCTTCCACAAATTGCTGAGCAATGAAGACCAGTCTTTCTACAATTGCAACTTTAGACGATCGTTACTAGGTTAAATAAAAATCTGCTGAAAATTTTTTTGTTACATTTATTGTGGAGAATTTAATTAGCTAATTTTGTATATAACAGCTTTTGTCGTTAAGTTGAAAGAACGACACAATTGGTGAAAAACTGATTTTTGACCCCTTCCCCACCGTGTAATAAGTGGGGCACCGCTCTCGTTGGAAGGGGGAAACTTCAAGATTACTTAATTACATCCTATTAAAAAAGTCATTCAATTAGAATTTTTCCACATGCCGATGCCGTAAATTATTCCGACTTGGGGTCTAATAAGAAATGTTTTAGCGTTTTAAATATTTTACTGCAAAATTATATTTATTCAATGCAAATTAATTTCACTGCTACCCATACAAATTTAAAAATTCTATTGTGGATCTAAGCCCAACAAATAAGTGCGATTTGCTATTTAGCTTCATCAGTAGCGTAACCATACTTTTACAACTTCAAATTGAGACTAACCAATTTTAAATTCATACTAAACAAATGATAGAAAAAAATGCACTAAATGCCACTTATATCGCTCATATTCGAAGATTCATACCTACCTGATGCATTAATAATAATTATAATAGACGTAACTTTTGAAGGTATTTTAATATTTATTTTCGTGTAAAAAAATTGTAAATGAAAAAGAAAGTTTTCAAAAGCCTCAATTTGAAGTTTTAACCCTGCACCAAATTTCCAAGTGTCCATTAAACTGTCCATCAAACTTAAAAAATTGCTCTCATTGAATGTGTGCATTGCAGGGCCGATAGTTACACCAGATATGAATAAAATAATGCTTTTTATAGGGATAAAATATTACCGATGGTGCGCTGTAAGCAACAACAAACGTGACGTCACGCTAATGCACGCTAATGATATAACCTCGCTTGACCTCGCTCATAAATACTTTGATTTGGTTTTGAACGATAATAATACATTACAACTAACTAAGTAATAAATAAATAATTTAATAAAAAATAATAAATTTAACGTATTTTAATTAATTTAACCTCGAATTCATTTTTATTTTAGCATCATCGTGACTTCAAATATTTAGTTGATATTACAGCCACCAGGATGCGTACAATTAATATTTTTCCCCTATAGTGTGGACATTTAAATAGTTATTACAATCATGTCCGACATGCAAATAATCTTTTTTTTTTATTCACAGCAAAAATGGCCAAACAAGAATCTCAAAACACTTGATGGAGAAAAATTAATTTATAGTTTTAGAAATGAAAGAGCAATTTTTAATGGTATGTACCATATTTTATTAATAGATGTATATAAGTAAGTGGATTTTAATTAGGTGAATCATTAATTTTAAAAACTTTAGGAGTAGTGTAATTTATTCGGAATAATTATATAAATTCTATGTTAATACCTAAAATTTTCAATCGTTACCTAATTGATGTTTAATTTAAATTGGAAAAACTTAAAATTTTAATTATTTGTTGTTGAAAGATTGACTGTATTAATTTTTGTAAATTTTTGAATTATTATGTAAATTTTCTTTCGTTGTGTTTAAACCTACATCAAATAAACACATTTGGTGGGTAATACATTAATTTGATATAAGAACTACCTGAAATTTATGATTTTATGATGTGTCTAATTTTTTTTTAATGAATTGGTTAATACATAAATTTGACAATATTGAATTTACCAATTTAATTAATCTGAATAATAATTAATTGTTCATTGAAACTAAGCATTATAATTTTTTATTGTTACGTAGGTGTAAATTTTTATTTTCTATTTAATATTATATAGTAGATAAATTGAGTATTTTATTATTTTTAAGCAACGAATTGATTTATATTAATTTTCCATTAGATAAATGTATGTATAGAAGATGTAGGTTTTTGATTTTTGTTAGTTAATTATTTATAATATAATTTCAAATTGTACTGTTTTTGTATATGTTGATATTTTATAATTATTTTGCTTGCAAGTGTATTGTGTACATAAGAATTTTTATCCGTCTTAATTGATAGAAATTGTGTATTTTAGGTTCTATGTGTTAATATTTTATCATTTTTATTACAGCAAGTGTTGTAATAATTGTCAAAACATACATACTTTCAAATGCGACATGTTATTAACGTTCTTCCTCAATAATTATTGATTTTTATAATAAAACATGATCATAAATTAATTTATTAATAAAATACACTTATATATTACTATTTTTATGTAGCGTTATTTTTCTTTATCTCTTAACTATGTAGATGATTTACAGAAAGCATCCAGAAAATATCTTTCACAAATGCAAATATTCCAATTAAAACTTGTATGTTGAAAGTCCTTAAAAATACTTAGGAATCAATTCATAAGTTTTTTAATTTGCAGTAATTTACATGTCTACCAACAGGTAAGTATTCGGCTCAAAGCAGTTGGATTAATTTAAAAAAATTCCCGTGAACGATAAAGACATCACCTTAAAACCAAGCCAATTAATATACTCTGAAATAGTATATTATATAGCAAGTGAATATAAATGTGGGGGACCAGGCGCCTATTGTTGACCACCCCAAATAAAATTAAAAATTTCCTATAGCACAGAAGTGCTGCACGGAAGAATACACGAAATAATAAAACAGGTGTGGAATGAAGAAAAAATGCCCAAACTATGGAAAGAAGGTATAATAGTCACGATAAAGAAAAAAGGAGATGTCGAAAGGTGCGAGAATTACAGAGGAATCACATTGCTAAACACCGCATATAAGATATTATCAGCATTAGTAAACAAGAGATTAAAAAGTTTTACGAAAGAAATTATTGGCGAATATCAATACGGATTCACAGAGGGTAGATCGACAGTAGATGCAATTCACGTCCTGAAACAAATTATAGAAAAAAGTTATGAACACAACATTAATATGTATTGTTGTGATACGCGCTATCCATGTCGAGGATAGAGTCGTACCAACAAGGAGAGAACTACAGTTGGGGACCGGAGGTTCAAACACATTTGTTTACATGTGTTTGTTTTTTTGTCGTTTGAATTTAATTTTAAGTTTGTTCGCGTTGCATGTTGTATGTAAACATTATATACAACATGCCAAAACTAATCAAACGTGCAGAAACCGTCGGCCATATATAAACAACCAGGAATATAAGAAGCTCCATTTTAAAAACAAAATTTCTATGTAACTCAAGTTACATAAAAGTAAATAAACAGTTCGATCAAGTTCACGAAGCGCGACAGTCGCATTTTCGTTACAGCGAGATACAGTAGTGCGGATAATTGCTAGAAAATTTAAATATAACTGAAATAGATTATATACGTGAACGTGATACGGAGGCATTAACCAAGAAGATATTTTCCTTGGAAAAATTAAGAGACTGCAAAATAGCAGATAACAAGTTAGTGTTGGCATCGAAGGTGGAGTTCGAGATCGTGTCTAATAGATACGTGAGGAGATACGAATACCAGGTTATTCGAGATTGGAGATTGGGGATTGGAAGTGGAATATTGGAAGAAAGAAGATAGTGCACGACAGATCACAGGTTAGCTACCTTTATCATACCCAGTGCGTAGAATAGTAGTATTTATAAAGATTATTTGATTGTTTGAATTCTGGTTACATGTTTAAATTTGTTGAGTTAATTAAAAACTTGTTAACGGAATTCCAACTGTAGTTTTATCTTTGTTGGAATCAAGAATTCGTTTTAGTACCATAAGCTCGTATAAAAGTGTTGGTTGAGTCCGATCCCGACGCAAATTATCCTGAGAAATAAGAGTCGATTGAAGGTAGGTGTCGCAAACCGATTGTGTGCGTACTCGTGCATTTTTATAAGCATCAGACGCTACAGTATATACTGTTTATAGATTTCAAACAAGCTTTCGACAAATTAAAAAGAAACAAGATAATTGAGACCATGCAAGAATTTGGAATCCCAAATAAACTTATAAGAATTACAAAAATAACACTGGAAGAAACTACAGCCTGCGTAAGAACTTCAAATGGTGAAACCAGAGAATTCATAGTAAATAGTGGAGTCAAACAAGGCGACGCCATGTCATCAACATTGTTCAATTTGATTCTCGAAAAAATAATCAGAGAACTAGAAATTCAAGGAACAATAATAAACAAGGAAGTACAAGTGATTGCGTACGCTGATGACGTGGTAGTAATATCAAGAAGTAAAAGAGCACTAATTGCAACCTGTAAAGAAATAAAAGAAACTGCAAAAAGCATGGGATTGATAATAAACAGAGACAAGACCAAGTATATGAAGTGTCCAAGAGAAAATACAAGAGACGGAATACGGATTGAGGATCATATCTATGAGGAAGTGGATGATTTCGTATATTTGGGAGTACAGATAAACAACGCAAATGAAAGACAACAAGAAATTAAAAGAAGAATTCAGTTGGGCAACAAAGCATATTACGCCAACAAGCAATTATTGAGTGATAAAAACTTATCGAGGGCAACCAAGTTAAAAATATATAAAACGATAATAAGACCGGCGATTGCGTATGCTGCAGAGACTCTGTGTATGACAAAGAGAGAGGAGGAAGAGCTGCGAGTTCTGGAGAGGAAAATATTGAGAAGAATATTTGGTCCGAAAAAGAATGACCACGAGCACAGACCGATGACGAATTCGGAAATAATACTAGAAATGGAAAACGAAGACATCGTGAGGATGATGAAATCGATGAGATTGGGATGGCTCGGTCACGTGATGAGGAGAGACGGAGAAACCTCAATAAAGAAAATCACGGAGTGGAGACCAACAGAAGTCCGTAGCAGAGGAAGACCAAGGGTTCGGTGGTGGGACCAAGTAATGGAAGATATCAAAAGGATAAGAATCGAGAACTGGAGGACAAAGATCATGGACAGAGGATCATGGAAAAGAATCACAAGCGAAGCAAAATCAAATACTAGACTGTGAAATGAAATAGAATGAAATGTAAGAATATGGGGACTAAACCAACCCAAAAAATGGTTTTGTAAAATCTCTTACGGAGATAGCTATATTCTGTCAGGAATAAAATGCTTTATTATTATTATAGCACAGAGGAAGGTTTAAATAGTATACTGTAAAAATTTTATATGTGAAAGTATAGTCAAAATTTTGAAAAAAACCAATTTGAAATTTTGGGGTTTGGATTCGAGACTCGTCTGGGCTGTGGGCATCGAAAAACCCAAGCCTGCGCTCCTCCGGAGCCCCGGCCGGTTTTTCATCGCCTGGCCGCTACGCGGCAAAAGCTAAACATACTAGAAGGCGCCATCCTTCAAGAAAATCGGGATTCGAGTCATGTTACCTGTAGGACGTGCGAGCAGCATCTGACGAAATTTCCTCGTTTCTATCCAATTCCCTCAATGCATCGTTTAGTTCTTGTGCTATCTGTATTCTCGTATTTTCATCTTGTAATTTCCATATATTCTGTTGTTTGGCATATTTCTTCTTTAAGTTCTTTAATCGTATTTTTGTATTTGCAATCAAAGGGTTATGGTCGGACGATACGTCTGCTCCAGGGTAGGTAGTAACTCTTTTTACATTGTTTCTAAAGCATTTTTATAAGAATGTTATTATAAGAATGTAATCTATTTGATTTCTTGTTATTTCCGGACTGTAACCATCATCTGCAAGTGACTTCCATGTATACAAACGGCGATTTGGTAGCTTATACAAGGTGTTGGTTACTACCATCCCATATTCTTCACAAAACTCATAGAACTTTCCCTTAAAAGTTCAAATTAAAAAGAAATACTATAATATATTATTTTAATACCGCATTCTTTCTTCAAGGTCCTTCTTATATTAGGTCTAGGATCTGTGACTGGCAATTTTATTTAAATTATAACTACAGTAGAACTCCAATAATTATCCGAACTCCGACTATCCGAATCGCCTTCAGAAAAAAAAGTAAGACGGAAACGTACTGCGATTCGCAAAATAATGATTTTGCATCAGCCCGAGTGTGACCACATGCAACTTCTCACTGTCAAGCAGATGCCCGAAAACGGACAGTCAAACATCTTACTTTGGCCGAGAAGTTCAGCAAGCAATGACTTTCATTTACAATACATACTAATGTACAGCACTTGTAAGTACGCTATATAACATGTAAAAGTGTTGCCTTTTCATTTAATTAATTAAAAATCCATACAGTATCTACCCTTTTATCGGAAAAATCCAATTATCCGAATTTTTGATTATCCGAATGGGGTCAGGTCCCAATTGGTTCGGATAATTGGAGTTCTACTGTACTTGCATTATCGTGCATTTTGTTTATCAAGAATGCACTCTTTTTGATTTTCAGTTTTCGGGGGTGCGGGACTAGCCGCTATCGATAATAGATAAAATTGTAGATAGTATAGAAGTATAGATACATACTTTACTTGGTAGCAAATTAATTTGAAGTAATCTTCTATTAAAAAAATACTGAGGAACTCACTTTTCGTTGAAAATATAAGAAAGGAAGATTTAATTAGTATATACACAAGGTGGTGCAAAAGTTCGATACTGATTTGTACAAAAAAAAAGGAAAAAGTTAAAATAAACCAAAAATTATTAACTTGATAAATAATTTTATCTTGGCACCTATTTACCTATTGAAAGAATTTATTTAACCAACCATCAAATTGTTAAAAAAAGGCTAAAAAGAAGTTTCAATATCGAGTTTTTTTAGTTTTAATAATTATTCCTCGTTTTCTTCTGTTACAAATCAGTAAAAATCTTTTGTACCACCGCACCGTGGTGCATTTACATACTATAATAATATTGTATTATAATATATAAATTTTACTACAATACAGTAAAATATCAGTATTCAAAAAAAATTATATCCTGTTCAAAAAGGTGCAAACCCTTACACCATCCTGTGCCAGTGGCGTGTACAGGGCGAGCCAGAAGGGGTGCGAATCCCCCTCACCCTGCCCAGTAATTCCACCATTGAGCCTGAAGCGCCTAAAGATTGCTCTGCCCCGAAATGTTCGGTTCGCTATTGCCCTTTACAAAACAACGTTTGAATCAAATTTGGGGCCTAAGCAGGGTAGCGCCAGAAAAAATTGTAAGCGCTAAACATTATAATATTGATATTATTATTTAATAATAATAATTTATTACATTTCAAAGTATAATACTTTAGCTACCGTTGTTAAAATTTATTTAAAAAATAATATTTAATTTAATTTCAAATTGTGTATTATTAAAACTTGTGGATGAGAAATAGTATAGCATTGAGCAGCATTTAAAATGAAGACCGGATGATCGTAATAGAATTGGAATGTACGGTTTGCCGATCTGTATTCTCAGCTTTCTAGTTTCCACCACCATGTAATGACTTCATCTTTCTCTACCGAATGACACAGCAACGTAACGGTATCTACCAAATACAAATAGCGAGGCTATACTATTTTTAACATTTTACCACCTTATACTTATTCGTGAACGACAACTTTTACATTATATTATTTTTTATTAAGAATTATAATAAAAAATTATCATCAAGGGTTGCCCTTATAAGCATGGCCTCACGGTTCTGCTTTGGATGAAATATAACAAAACTTGTACAATGCAGTCGGTAATCATCACTGCAGTTTCTCCAGTTATTACTGTTTTCCATCTTACAAAAAATAGAAACAATGAATTATAACGAAAAAAGTTTATTGACCTAACTTTGTTTATAACAATTTTATTAAAAATTATCGTTGCTTTGTTCTTTTCTGATTTGTTCTCATTAATTATATTTATTTTTATAATTTATTAATTTTACGAGCGAGTACGGAGAGCGTAATACAGTGTATGTAAGCATAAAATTTGAAGATATTAAGATAATATTAAAATTAAAGATACGAGTTTTAAGAAGTCTTGTACACAGTACCTACATAATATAGGGTGTTTTTTAGCTGCATGAGATCTTTCAATAGGGATAACTTTTGAATGAAGTTTGTCAAAGTGACAGTTCTTTGACATCTGTGTTCAGAAAGGTTTGACATTTAATTATGAATAAATTAACACTTGAAAAACGCTACCAAATTATGGAAATTTATTTTCAAAGTCAGAGTTTCGATCGCGAAACTTATAGAGCTCTTCGCCCATTTTATGGTCGATATAATCGACCTTCTGAGCAGGCTATTGGTGCGGTGATGGATAAATTTCGTACCACTTCTTCATTGCATAATTTAAGACCTCCAGAAAGACAAAGAAATGTGCGTACCGAAGAAACTATCACTTCCATCGCTAACCCAATCATTTCAATTCGCCATCGTGCTCAACAACTTGGGCTTTGTCCGTCCACTACATGGAAAATTTTACATCAAGATCTTGGTTTACATCCTTACAAGATCCAGTTGGTTCAAGAATTGAAGCCTAACTATCATTGATTGCGCCGTGCGTTCGCAGATTGGGTTCACAACCAATTGGAAGTGGATCCATTTTTTTATCGCCGAATTTTGTTCAGTGACGATGCACATTTCTGGTTGAATGGGTATGTGATCAAGCAAAATTGCCGTATATGGACTGAGACCAATTCGGGACATTACCTTGAGACTCCATTGCATCAATTAAAATTGACTGTTTGGTGTCCATATTTCTTTAGAAATGTATGGTGTGAGATATCGACACATGCTCAATACATTTTTGTTTCCAAATATCCAAGAGTTAAACATCGACAACTTATGGTTCCAACAGGATGGTGCTACGTACCACACGGCCACCGAAACCATCGATTTATTGAAAGGACAACTTGGTGACAACATTATTTTAAGAAATGGTCCTATCAATTGGCCTCCAAGATCGTGTGATTTGACGCCTCCAGATTATTTTCTTTGGGGGTATGTTAAATCCATGGTTTATGCTAACAAACCAACAACTCTGGAAGCATTGGAGGTCAATATTCAGCAAGCCATTCAATAAGGCCAGAAATATTGGATAATATTTTCAAATCATAAATAACATTAAATTTACTTTCTAAAAAAAATAATTTAAAAAGCATTCCATCAATTTTTTAATGTTTTATTTCAATTTAATATATACCTATACCGGGTGACCGGCCGAAAACTGAACATAGGGAAATAACATGGGAAATTGATTTTTTCTAAATTCCTGCTTCCCATTATAACTGATATGAATAAAAAAAATACCAAATTAAAGAGATTTTTTTTCCGCGCCTAAAGATACCAAACACTTAATATTTTGTTTTTTAATTATTGTTAAAAAGTCGATAGTAAAATTAAGAAATAGCGCTTCTTAAAAAAATATTAGCAGGCTGGGTCTTTGAATTACATCTAATGTGCCGCATTGCTATTGTATGAAAGCCAAATATTACAAACAAAAGTTACTTTGACAGATTAAAATTAATTTTGTTAACAATGAAGTGGTCTGTTGAAGAAAAAGTTTTCATGGTAAAATATTATTACAGCGGTAATAGTTTACGCCAAATACGTGACTTATTTTCTGTTAAATTTAATAACAGCCAAATTCCATCAATATCGGCCATACAGAATATAATTAAGAAATTTGAAGACACTGGTAATACTTCGACAAATTTAAATAAAGGTATTAACCAAAATTATTAATTGAAGTTGTCTTATCATTATTTTTTAAATGGGATATCAGAGAAACAATCATGAATTGGAAGAAACTATATTAGGTTTAATTTCTGCGAATCCAAATGCAAGCATTAGATCCATTGCAGCTGAGTGTAATGTTGGTAGAGAAAATGTTCGAACAATTTTAAAAAAGCACAAGTACCATCCTTTTAAATATCAATGTCATCAAGAAATATTTTTGTTTGACGAAGAATCCAGGCTTGTATTTTGTGAGAAAATGCAAGAACGTGCTAACAGAAACCGAAACTTTCTGAAACAAATATGTTTTACAGACGAATGTACATTTACATTAAACAATGAGCCAAATGTACAAAACCATCGCTATTGGGCTATACAAAATCCGAGACTAAATTTAATGACCGGCTCACAATATCCTCAAAAAATTAATATTTGGGCTGGCATTTATAATAACCGTGTTCTTGGTCCATTTGAACTACTTGGAAATTTAAATTCAGATATGTATTTAGATCTTCTTATAAATAATATTGGTCCTGCGTTAGACGAAATAGCTTCTGAACACCATGAGGTCTGGTTTCAGCAAGACGGTTGTCTAGCACATTTTGGGGTAAACGTTAGAGATTATTTAAACCAAGCATATCCAAATCGATGGATTGGTCGTGGTGGTGCTATAAACTGGCCAGCCCGATCTCCTGATCTGGCACCGTGTGACTTCTTTTTGTGGGGTCATATTAAAAGCAAAATTTATAAAACTCGTCACCCAAATATTGATTCTTTGAGGAACGCGATCTTTGCAGAATGCAATCAAATTACTGCTAGACAGCTAGCAAATGTAAGAGAATCATTTTATAATAGATTGGGTTACTGTTTAGTGCAGAATGGAGGGTTATTCGAATACTTGTTATAATATTATTATTATTTGGTTACTTTCGTTCAGTATTTAATAATCCAATTGATATTTTTCTTATTCTTGGGTTTTGTTGACTAAATAAAACTACTTTTAACTTTTAATATTGGTCAACTTGTTATAATAAAATAATATTCAAATTGCGTTCTTATTATTTTTAAAATAAAAACAAATTTAAAAAGTTTAAAAACAATAGCAATGCGGCACATTAGACGTAATGCAACGACCCAGCCCGCTAATATTTTTTTAAGAATAAAATAAAATCTCGGGTGTGAGGGTTGGGATAATAAAACAACGGTTTATCGCATCAACTAGTTTCGAACCCTGAACGGGTTCATCTTCAAGACTATATTTAGAAAAGGAAAGGTTGATACAATCAAAATTCAAAAATGCATAAAACGCAACACAAAAAACAAAATTTACCTCGCGGTAAGATGTACTTGTCGTTAAATCCCGAAACTGGTGACAAATTGTGGAATGGTGAAAATACAGGTGTAATGTTTGTCAATATAACGATATTTAAAATTCTTATTTTTGAATCTACGTCTTTGTAATCACCAATTTGAGGAAAAAAACGTTAAAGTTCTTGCACGTGAGAGCAACTATCCAAAGCGGGCGTTTCTGGAGGTGGCCTGTATTTTGACAAACACCAATAATGTTAACAAAATAACCGACTTCGAACAGATTGATAATGCCTATAAGTCGGTGATAAAAATATGGAAGGATAAAAGGGGAAAAAGGGAACTGGGTAATTGACAACTCTATGTTACGCCAATGAGTTTTTTATTGGTGGATTGGTGAATTTTGAAGTTGGCTGCTTTCAAAAATAAGAATTTTAAATATCGATATATTGACAAACATTACGCCTGTATTTTCACCATTCCACAATTTGTCACCAGTTTCGGGATTTAACGACAAGTACATCTTACCGCGAGGTAAATTTTGTTTTTTGTGTTGCGTTTTATGCATTTTTGAATTTTGATTGTATCAACCTTTCCTTTTCTAAATATAGTCTTGAAGATGAACCCGTTCAGGGTTCGAAACTAGTTGATGCGATAAACCGTTGTTTTATTATCCCAACCCTCACACCCGAGATTTTATTTTATTCAGATCCGAGGGGAAGAAAATTTTTTATTTTTTTAAGAAGCGCTATTTCTTAATTTTACTATCGACTTTTTAACAATAATTAAAAAACAAAATATTAAGTGTTTGGTATCTTTAGGCGCGGAAAAAATTTCTTTAATTTGGTATTTTTTTTATTCATGAACCCGTTCAGGGTTCGAAACTAGTTGATGCGATAAACCGTTGTTTTATTATCCCAACCCTCACACCCGAGATTTTATTTTATCAGTTATAATGGGAAGCAGGAATTTAGAAAAAATCAATTTCCCATGTTATTTCCCTATGTTCAGTTTTCGGCCGGTCACCCGGTATATAATTTATATAATACATTTATTTATAAATTTATTTATATAATTAATATAATTTAATAAACAAATAAAAAACACTCCATATAACTCATTTTTGGTAAAAATGTCGGTTGGTTCCTTATTGCAGAAGGGGGTTCATTTAAGCTTCATTTTGAACCCGCGTAGATTCTCCGATTGCCTGAGAAAAATCGAAAAAGCGCAAAAATGGTCTTTTTTTGTTTTAGGGAGGTCCAAAGATTTTACCTACAGGCCTCCTTCCTTCTGTTACTTATTTACGGACCACATTTCAACTTTTTTGTTTCGATGTTGTGATCCTTTAAAATTTAGTTTTGTGTCATATTTCCGTGGAGGTAGTTTAATTTTTCTGTGCAATGAATTGGTTTTTGAAAAAAGTTTAGTAAACAAAACTTGTAGCCCATTACATTTTCTATCAGGGAAGGGAGATCTCTTTTTTTGTAAACCGTTTACAGGTTTGCAAGAAACGCAGAAAATAAAACTTGGTATTTTTAACGTATCCAGTTGCTTAAGTGCCTGTAAAAAAATACGTTTTGAATACAAAACAATACTGAAACAATTTAATAAAATTGTTTCAGGATAACAATATAAAGAAAAATGGATAAACTTTCGCGCTGTATTCATCTGCATATGAAACCAGCACCAAGTGGGTCGTCGGCAAAGAAAAAGAAACCTTACTATTTAGCAAACCCCATGCAATTCAGTCTCCCATTTATAAAAGCACTAACTTCAATACCATCTGGAAATTTGGAAAATATAAACCAACAAGAAGTAATTAACTGCGAACATAACAAAAAAGTAGACCCTCATCTAGTATTCGTTTTCGTACCTCCATCTCCCCAACCACACTCAGTATCGTCTCTATTATTTGCCCAAAGAAATGATTTGCATAGAAAGAATTATCGCAAATCAAAATATTTAATTGATGTTGATGAAAGCTTTCTCGAATACCTAAAAGCTAAGAAGTCTAAGATTGAAGTAAGCACGAATCTGCTGCAGGACTCAAAAAAATAGATGTTTTTGCAGAGTTTGCTACCACATCTTAATGTAATGTCGGACATAAAAATGAGGACATTTAACCGTAGCATCCTCTGTTTAATAGATGACATTCTGCAAGGACCTACATAATTTACATCCAATATTTAGCAGCAATTATCCACCTACTCAGCGTGATCAGAATATAATGAGCCCACACCTGAAATCTGACTTTTTCATTAGAAAATATGAAGAGATGCACCAAGTGCTGCAAGACGAAAACACTGAACTATAGATTCAGTATACTTGAACTTATTTCTTTTCTTTCTTTGTTCTTCAAATAAATATATTGAAACTATAAGTATTTTATTACCTTAGTGTTATTAAAATTCTTTCTTCCCTACATCTCTCTCTCTCTCTCTTCAGTCCATAACCCTTCGTCAGGGTGTGGTGGTATCAATGTAGAGTTTGTCTGACTATCTGACGCCAGGCTTCTCTGTCTTGTACCGTTGTAACCGATTCATGTAGTCCGCATCCTATTAAATTCCTTGTGCGGTCGATCCAGCGTGTTGGTGATCTGCCCCTTGGTCGGCGTCCTTTGCCTTCCACAAATGTCTATTCTCTCATAATAGTATGTTATACAATGCTAACAATTAGAAGGTGATTTTATGACGACATTTGCGAGACGCATGACCATCTTCAGTCTCTCATAAAGATTATTTGTTAATTTAATCTCAAGGAGGTTC
This sequence comes from Podabrus alpinus, assembly GCA_932274525.1. Lineage (NCBI taxonomy): Eukaryota > Metazoa > Arthropoda > Insecta > Coleoptera > Cantharidae > Podabrus > Podabrus alpinus. Next base: position 117,084,983 of record OW026451.1, read on the forward strand.
ATTTAAACCCACAGTTCCATAATATTAACGCATAATATTTGCTTCGTCAGTCTTGCAGGTGTTAATCTTGTTATGTCGGTTTCAATTTCCTACCACTGTGAATTTTGTAGTGTATTATTTTTAGTCGCTTCACTTATGTACTAAGTTCGTCTTATTGACTTATTCATATCAGCGCGTAGGCGTTGAATGTCCGCCGGTGCTATTTTATATATGCCCTTTATTTTTACAACCACTCTTATCTTTTGTAATGCGGTACATTAATGGACCCTCAAATTTATTTACTATTAATTTGTTACTGTTATTTCCAAATTTCATTTTCGTACATTAATAACCATTCCAGTTTATTTATTTTTAATTTGTACCTGTTATTTCCAAATTTCATTTTCGGCATTTGTTATCGCTGTCGCGGGCATCCCCTTTGCATGCGTGATTAAAAGTATCACTTCTGTCTCTTGATGGGTAACATACTATTTTTTTGTGAATAGCGGGAGCAAATAAAGGGTAATAAAGGGTGTTTCAAAATGACCTGACATTTTAATTTATTAATAAAATGTATTACTTATTTTTTGAAAAATACGAATATTTGTTTTTAATATAAGGTACAAACATGGAGGTTATGTGTGGAACACAATATCCGATAAATGGCCGCCTCGTCCCTGTTTGCAAACGGTCACTCTTTTGATGAAATTTTGGCATAACTAATTGCGGACAAATTTCATTAATGGTGCACCCAATTGCTTCCTTGGGTTCCTGAATGGTCTGTGGATCATTGGCATTAGGGGTGCGCGATTATGAAATTTCATAATCGATTATCGATTATAAAAAATAATCGATTTTTTTCGATTAATCGATTATTGAAAATAATCGATTATTCATAATAGATTATGAGTTCATAATCGATTATGAACCCATAATCGATTATGAATTCATAATCGATTATGAACTCATAGTCGATTATGAACTCATAGTCGATTATGAACTCATAGTCGATTATGAACTCATAGTCGATTATGAACTCATAACTATAATAGGTAGGGCTATTAAGGGTTACTAAATTACTATATAATTTATTATTTTGCTAATTGTGTTACGGTGGTGCTAATAAGAAGTGTTGCTAAGCACCAGTTGATAACATAATTGTCTTTTATTTTTCATTTATTTAGGATATACCTAAACAAGTATTTAGAAATACATGCATTTTGTCTAGATTACGAACACTTTTCATTTTTAAACCTGTGGAACGTAACTAATAAGTTTTATAATGTAAATAATAATGAATTTACTACGTCACGAAGAAAGACGGACAACTAGACATGACTTTGTAATATTATGTAGTATACCAAAGATAAACATGTCGTGCAATCTCAAAAGTGCAAACCCACAGTAATTCTACCCACTAATTAACGAACTCGATCAAATTATGAATTGGAATTAAATTTTTATTTAAAAACATTTAAAAATTATTTTGATCTGGAATTGAAAATATTTAAATAAACTTACATTAATCAGTTAATCTACATACATTAATTTAATTTCGAATATTTTGTAGATCATTTTATTGAGTTTGAATTCTGGAGATTCGTATTACCGTGGGTTCAAATTATTCCGATTGCACCACATAACCTCCAACCAAGTACCTGGAAGCATATTATAATGTTGCGATAAAAAAATTTGTAATTGCAGGTTTATTTTTATAATCGATTATTTCCACAATCGATTATTTTCACAATCGATTATTTTCACAATCGATTATTTTCACAATCGATTATTTTCACAATCGATTATTTTCAGAATCGATTATTTTCACAATCGATTATTTTCGCAATCGATTATTTTCACAATCGATTATTCTCACAATCGATTATTTCTATAATCGATTAATCGATTATTATAAATTATCATAATCGATTATGAAATAATCGATTATTCGAATTACGGTGATCGATTAATCGATTATATGCGCACCCCTAATTGGCATACACTTTTCCTTTCAGAAAACCCCAAAGAAAGATGTCCAATGGCGTCAAATCGCACGATCTTGGTTGCCAATTCACATCGCCGCGGCGCAAGATAATCATGAAACTCCGTCTGCAATAACTGCGTGGTTTCGCCCGCAGTGTGGCAGGTTGCGCCATCTTTTTGAAAGAATATGTCTTCTAAGTCCATACCATTCAATTTATTCCGTAAAAAGTTGGTTATCATGTCACGATAACGAACACCATTGACGGTAACCGCATTTCCAGCAGAATTCGTAAGAAAGTACGGCCCAATCACTCATCCACCAAACAGTGACTTGTGGTGAATGCATGGGAAGCTGTTGAATCGCTTATGGATTTTCGGTCCACCAAATTCGACAGTTTTGTTTATTTACGTAGCCACTAAGTTGAAAATGTGCCTCATCGCCGAAGATGATTTTCTTCGAAAAATCACCATCGGTTTGTTGATGCTCCAATATCCAATTGGTGAATGTACGGCGCAGCGCATGGTCTGCTGGCTGCAGTATTTGTGTCAATTGGATCTTTAAATGTTCCATTGCTGAGCACGATGGCGAATCGAGGTGGAAAGACTTTCGTCAACCCTTGCACTCACTGTGGGTATGTTTTTTCGGGGCACTGCTTTTCGCGGTCAGAATTGAACCACCAACTTCACCAGTGTTGCGAGATGGTGCGTTATGATGACCAAAAGATGTGCGGACTTTTCGAACCGTCTCCACAAAATATTTACCATTTTTGTATTGAATTTTCACAATTTCTAAGAGTTGCTCAATCATGTAATTTTACACAACTAAACCTCAATACTTCCTAATGTCAGTTGTCAAAGATTAGTAGTCTATATTCGCCACAAAAGAAATGGAGCGCAATTTAAAATGTGTGGTCATTTTGAGACACCCTTTAGAGGGCCAAAATGTTGCATCACTTTGCATAATCTGCAGTTAATAAGTTAATATTCCTTTCAATATATGGTTGAACCCAAAATCTTCTATGTTGTGACGTCTGCAAGGAACACGTTCTGTTTTGATAAATGGATGGGAAGTGACTGAAATAATATAATATCGTTATGTGAGGAATTCGGTAACAAACTAGTTTGTAAGTTCCGTCACATTTAAGTAGCTCTGTGCGTGAAAGTCCACTAAAATCTATCGTTAAGTATCGAACCAAACTATATAAGACTTAAGGAAATCAATACAAAAAATGGTATAATGTTTATATTATTAACTTTTTTGTGTAGTATTTACCATTTTACCTAAAATACAAAAAATATATTTAAAAAAATAATATACGGTAGGCGCTCGGTTATCAGAAAACTCGATAATATGTGTACCATTCACTATAGTGAACAGTCAATATTTAACACAGTACATTTGTGCCAATATCAACATTTACCATATTTACCAATATCATTAAAAACATACTTTGGAGTATTAAAACGATATGATATTATGAAAAAATCTGATTCTTATTAGTTCACATAACCGAGCACTTACTGTACATTTTACACAAGCTTGCTGGATTGAACTGCAATCAACTTCCGAGTATTATATCTTCTAAATTACACATTATCGAGTGATAATAATTGCACAGATTATGCAAAAATAATGGTATCAACATTTGGTTGTTTTGATTTCCTCAAAAAGAGTTTCAATGAAGTATAAAATCTGACGTAAATTTAGGTCCATTTCGCCAGCCCCCCCCATCGCGAATTTGGGGTCGAATTTGATGTCAATCGTTTGTGCTTCGTTTGTGCTTGTTTGTGCTTCTATTATTTTCGTTTGTGCCAACACCGTTCGCGAAATATCTTAAAAATAAGTTTAGGGGGCTGGCGAAATGCTAGCCCCCCCCATCGCGAATTTGGGGTCGAATTTGGTGTCAATCGTTTGTGCTTCGTTTGTGCTCGTTTGTGCTTCTATTATTTTCGTTTGTGCCAACACCGTTCGCGAAATATCTTAAAAATAAGTTGGGGGGGCTGGCGAAATGCTAGCCCCCCCCATCGCGAATTTGGGGTCGAATTTGGTGCCAATCGTTTGTGCTTCGTTTGTGCTCGTTTGTGCTTCTATTATTTTCGTTTGTGCCAACACCGTTCGCGAAATATAGACTTTTAAAATTTTATAAACCTCCGAGCAACAATCGTTACAACAAACATTAACTTAGGAAGAAATAAAGTACATTGTAACAGTTTTCGTAAAATATTTTTATTATAAATTATGATTTTCATCTACAAACAAATTTAAAAATTACTATAATGTACTTTACATTTGTATTAGACCGTATGTTGGATTTGCGATTCATTTTTAAAAGGTCGTCGTATTTTTCCAAAAGACCTAGATGGGATCGCCAGTAATAAGCTATATAATGTCCTAAGGATAACAAATTTCTTCTTTAAGGTGGGAGAAAACTAATAATTCCTTTCAAATGAAATTGTTTTTCTAGAATATTTAAAATTCAGGGAACATTTGAAAGAGCTGTTGAAAATTGGGATTCATGCGGTATAGAACTGGTTACAGTTTCTATAAAAAAAATGAGAACCTATTGTGAAACTTCGCGCTATAGACGGATCACCGCAGAACCACATTTTGCTGGATCTTCGAAATACCTTAACATGACTTGTTGTAAAAGTTGAAGATTATCCATAGGTAGATTAGCCACTATTGTTTCCCCGGGTCGACTGTTTTCGAAATCGCAAGAAGAGCATTTTCTGATTTCTGTGAAAGAAGGATATTTTCTAAATAATTGAGTTAGTAAATAATTTGCCCGGGCTGGGGAAATGCTTGCACCCCCCATCGCGAATTTGGGGTCGAATTTGGTGTCAATCGTTTGTGCTTCGTTAGTGGTCGTTTGTGCTTCTATTATTTTCGTTTGTGCCAACACCGTTCGCGAAATATCTTAAAAATAAGTTTTGGGGTTGGCGAAATGCTAGCCCCCCCCATCGCGAATTTGGGGTCGAATTTGGTATCAATCGTTTGTGCTTCGTTTGTGCTCGTTTGTGCTTCTATTATTTTCGTTTGTGCCAACACCGTTCGCGAAATATCTTAAAAATAAGTTTGGGGGTTGGCGAAATGCTAGCCCCCCCCCATCGCGAATTTGGGGTCGAATTTGGTATCAATCGTTTGTGCTTCGTTTGTGCTCGTTTGTGCTTCTATTATTTTCGTTTGTGCCAACACCGTTCGCGAAATATCTTAAAAATAAGTTTTGGGGTTGGCGAAATGCTAGCCCCCCCCATCGCGAATTTGGGGTCGAATTTGGTATCAATCGTTTGTGCTTCGTTTGTGCTCGTTTGTGCTTCTATTATTTTCGTTTGTGCCAACACCGTTCGCGAAATATCTTAAAAATAAGTTTGGGGGTTGGCGAAATGCTAGCCCCCCCCCATCGCGAATTTGGGGTCGAATTTGGTATCAATCGTTTGTGCTTCGTTTGTGCTCGTTTGTGCTTCTATTATTTTCGTTTGTGCCAACACCGTTCGCGAAATATCTTAAAAATAAGTTTGGGGGTTGGCGAAATGCTAGCCCCCCCCCCATCGCGAATTTAGGGTCGAATTTGGTATCAATCGTTTGTGCTTCGTTTGTGCTCGTTTGTGCTTCTATTATTTTCGTTTGTGCCAACATCGTTCGCGAAATATCTTAAAGATAAGTTTGGGGGTTGGCGAAATGCTAGCCCCCCCCCCCCATCGCGAATTTGGGGTCGAATTTGGTATCAATAGTTTGTGCTTCGTTTGTGCTCGTTTGTGCTTCTATTATTTTCGTTTGTTCCAGCATCGTTCGCGAAATATCTTAAAAATAGTTTTGGGGTTGGCGAAATGCTAGCCCCCCCCATCGCGAATTTGGGGTCGAATTTGGTATCAATCGTTTGTGCTTCGTTTGTGCTCGTTTGTGCTCCTATTATTTTCGTTTGTGCCAACACCGTTCGCGAAATATCTTAAAAATAAGTTTGGGGGTTGGCGAAATGCTAGCCCCCCCCATCGCGAATTTGGGGTCGAATTTGGTGTCAATCGTTTGTGCTTCGTTAGTGGTCGTTTGTGCTTCTATTATTTTCGTTTGTGCCAACACCGTTCGCGAAATATCTTAAAAATAAGTTTGGGTAAAAATAAGTATCTTAAAATAAGTAAATTCAATTATCCTTTGATAATTATGGTTGGATAATCCAATAATATTATTACGGTTGGTAAGAAATACGATTATTTTACTATAATAATATATTCTTTAACTATATTAGTAAAATAATAATAATTAAATTTAACGATTAACGACAAGATTATAATAATGCCTCGCAAAGCAAACGTCAACGTGTAAAATCTACTAGATGTTCTTCATAAACATAAATCTTAAATTCGGGATCCAAATAACAAAATTATTATTGGATTATCCAATCATGTCCCAATGATAATTGGATTATCTAATCATAATTATCAAAGGATAATTGAATTTTTCTATGATAATTATAATCTTTTGATTATCCTTTGATAATTAACTTTTGAGTCTGATCATTTTAAATAAAAATAAATTTACGAAAAACTGTTACAATGCACTTTATTTCTTCCTAAGTTAATGATTGTTGTAACGATTGTTGCTCGGAGGTTTATAAAATTTTAAAAGTCTATATTTCGCGAACGGTGTTGGCATAAACGAAAATAATAGAAGCACAAACGAGCACAAACGAAGCACAAACGATTGATACCAAATTCGACCCCAAATTCGCGATGGGGGGGGCTAGCATTTCGCCAACCCCAAAACTTATTTTTAAGATATTTCGCGAACGGTGTTGGCACAAACGAAAATAATAGAAGCACAAACGAGCACAAACGAAGCACAAACGATTGATACCAAATTCGACCCCAAATTCGCGATGGGGGGGGGGGCTAGCATTTCGCCAACCCCCAAACTTATTTTTAAGATATTTCGCGAACGGTGTTGGCACAAACGAAAATAATAGAAGCACAAACGAGCACAAACGAAGCACAAACGATTGATACCAAATTCGACCCCAAATTCGCGATGGGGGGGGGCTAGCATTTCGCCAACCCCAAAACTTATTTTTAAGATATTTCGCGAACGGTGTTGGCACAAACGAAAATAATAGAAGCACAAACGACCACTAACGAAGCACAAACGATTGACACCAAATTCGACCCCAAATTCGCGATGGGGGGTGCAAGCATTTCCCCAGCCCGGGCAAATTATTTACTAACTCAATTATTTAGAAAATATCCTTCTTTCACAGAAATCAGAAAATGCTCTTCTTGCGATTTCGAAAACAGTCGACCCGGGGAAACAATAGTGGCTAATCTACCTATGGATAATCTTCAACTTTTACAACAAGTCATGTTAAGGTATTTCGAAGATCCAGCAAAATGTGGTTCTGCGGTAATCCGTCTATAGCGCGAAGTTTCACAATAGGTTCTCATTTTTTGTATAGAAACTGTAAACAGTTCTATACCGCATGAATCCCAATTTTCAACAGCTCTTTCAAATGTTCCCTGAATTTTAAATATTCTAGAAAAACAATTTCATTTGAAAGGAATTATTAGTTTTCTCCCACCTTAAAGAAGAAATTTGTTATCCTTAGGACATTATATAGCTTATTGCTGGCGATCCCATCTAGGTCTTTTGGAAAAATACGACGACCTTTTAAAAATGAATCGCAAATCCAACATACGGTCTAATACAAATGTAAAGTACATTATAGTAATTTTTAAATTTGTTTGTAGATGAAAATCATAATTTATAATAAAAATATTTTACGAAAACTGTTACAATGTACTTTATTTCTTCCTAAGTTAATGTTTGTTGTAACGATTGTTGCTCGGAGGTTTATAAAATTTTAAAAGTCTATATTTCGCGAACGGTGTTGGCACAAACGAAAATAATAGAAGCACAAACGAGCACAAACGAAGCACAAACGATTGGCACCAAATTCGACCCCAAATTCGCGATGGGGGGGGGCTAGCATTTCGCCAGCCCCCCCAACTTATTTTTAAGATATTTCGCGAACGGTGTTGGCACAAACGAAAATAATAGAAGCACAAACGAGCACAAACGAAGCACAAACGATTGACACCAAATTCGACCCCAAATTCGCGATGGGGGGGGCTAGCATTTCGCCAGCCCCCCAAACTTATTTTTAAGATATTTCGCGAACGGTGTTGGCACAAACGAAAATAATAGAAGCACAAACAAGCACAAACGAAGCACAAACGATTGACATCAAATTCGACCCCAAATTCGCGATGGGGGGGGCTGGCGAAATGGACCTCGTAAATTTTGATTCTGCCCAGAATGTGCTGAGATTTACCGACAAACAGCTATTAGTTTAAATTTTCAAACAGCAAAGCCGAATATTCTAAAATGAAAAATTGGAATTCAAAATGTTTTTGTCAATTATTTTACTTCTCAGTTCTTTGATTCTGCAGCGTTCGGAAAAAGTAAACATACCTTGATAATCTAAATTAAGTATTGCAAAGAGTTGTTTATCTTTTACGTACATACCTTTTAGATGTACTTATTACAATGGATAAATAAATACTAAATACATTTTATATCAAATAAATCAATTTAAAATGATATGTCTGGTTCTTCGTGTGTTGTTCTAATTATTATTTGATTATATCCAACAGGGAATTTATTATTTTTTAAGAATTTCATTTTAAAATATCATAAATAATAATTCATTATCTACATTTTTTTAATAAATTTTGAAATATTTAATACATACTAAAAGAAAAAATGTAAGACGTTTTTTAAAATATCAAAAAAATCGTTTACTTGTTTATTTTAAAGATTTTGAATTGCTATTCATGTTCTGAAATAATACCATGATATAAAACACTATTAACACTATTTGTCAATGACTATTACGTACTAAAAAGTTTAAATGTAGCTTATGATGTAGCTTTACATTAATAAAATGAGGCGAGGGTTAAATAGTATGAACTCAATTGCTTGTAAACATTTATTATATACAAGAACCAACGGCAAAACCTCTTAAAAAATTTAGATAATAATTTCCAACAAGAGTTCCCAACAAATTGTACTTTTACGTCTTACCTCTAATATGAATTTATTAGAAGCGCACAAATTTCTACACTATATACTTGGTGGTATAGGTACTACATATTATTGATAATAATATGAATAAAATAATAAAATGAATATATAAAACCTATAATTTTAGGTTATTATTTTTTAATGGTCCATGTTCTTTTTAAATATTTAATTTGCAATCTTTTTTTTTATTTGGAGACTACCAGGCTAATTTTGGCGACACCTTTTATATAGGTACCTGTATTGTGCATGCAGATTCTTGTTATTAACATGTGTTATTACTTGTTTGTTCACATAGCTTAAACTTCAAGACTAAACACTTCGTTTGTTTTTGTAAAAGTCATGTATTCGGCTGTAAGAAAGCCGTTCTACCAACCAGACGCTTTAGAAATACTTTATGCATTAATTTAATTTATTTTGAGTAAGATGCATACCATATATGGATACAATTCAGAAAATATTATAGAATATCTTCGCGGTATATTATAATATAATATTATTATAACATAAATTTAAAATTGTTCATTTTTATTATTATTACCGTCGCGTCGCCGAAATAATCGGTGTCGACGCCCAGTTGACCGTCGCACAGAGAAGTATTTGACCCAAAAAGGTGGCCAAACTATTAACCATATTAATCGGCATAAAAACTGTACCATAGGGGTTTTTGGGATCACTTATTAGGAATCCGGCATCAGAATTAAGAAATTGAAAATGGCCGATCCAATATGGCGCTGATAAAATTGGGATCAAAATGTTTTTTTGCAGTTTAATGATTATGAAATGTATTAAAAAGCAATTTTTGATAATAATTTTATTTATTAAATAAATAGATGAAAGAAATGTAAGAAAGAATCACATTGTGTTAGTCTTCTTTGCTATAATGAGCTTCTTCTGAGTTTTCCTCCTCTTCGTCTGTTTTATTCTTCCTCTCCGTCTTCTTAATTTTTATCCAATTTGATATAATCCCCCTATCGATCATTACAAACTTATAATTTTTAAAATAATGGTAAACTAAAAAGCGGACGTAGTTGGAAGAGTTTTCTTTTTAACCTTTTAAGAAGTGCCTAATGTTCATGTTACCACAAAAAGTTTTGCCCTGCAGGTATATTTTTGGAATTGCTTGATTTCATATATTTTTCTTCGTCCCTTTTGTTGTTTTCCAATCTTAGACTTGCATCTCTTTCTTCCTTTGTTTCTTTTTCAAACATGGTCCACCTTTCTTAAATAGTTCTATTTACTTTTGTGCAGTTACTGTCCAATATTCTCTCTATTCACTCATTAAGATTGAGTACCATTCTATTGTTCAATTTTTCTTCTATTCTTTTATTGAAATTTTCCACTGCGTTTCACTTAAATTTTCCAATATATTTTTATTTTCTCGTGTAAGTGCTGATACGTTTTTAATTGTTTGTTCCATCATTTCTATTTGAAAATTTTTGTCCTTATTTTCATCATGTTTTCGTTAATTTCACTCATGGTGTTCCACGTATCTTCCATCCAATTTTTAAATTCCATTTTAAACATTTTAATTAGTTTTTATTTTAATTTCTATAAGAGCAATCGACTCCTTCTCAGTTAGCAGCAATTTTCCAGTGCAAAATTAATATGCCTCTTCAAGCAACCACCAAAAGCAAAAACTTCATCTTAAAAACTGACGTTCAGTGCGTATCAGCAGAAAACAACCTGCTAACTTCAAAATAACCTAACAATTCAAATTTAAAAATGACAATTCCAAACACAAACTCCGACGCTCCCACATAAACTCAAATTTCTTATAAAATCTTTAAAAAAACACCGCAATATTTACCACTGTTCTGTGTTCCCCGTAATATTTTTTATATTAGCCTTAATTTCACTTTTGCGTGCTGTATTCTAGGTGGTATGGAATTATGGAAACCGTTACAGGAGTAAAATTATCGGTAATAAAAATATTTCGGGGTGTACAGAACAATGACAAATGTATACCACGAGCATTGATGGCTGTACCTCCATAAGCAATTGATTAACAAAATATTTTGCTCTTAAGTGTACCCAGACCGAAATACGAGTACTAACAAATATCATAAAAATGCCATTCTTCGCGCGTTTTTTACTGTGGCGGCCAAATCCGGGGTCGCTAGATGGTATAAAATTAATATGTCTTTTTAGAGGTTCTAATAAAGATAATAAAATTTATTCCAGCTTGCCCCCCATTTGTTACACCGGCAGCTTCTTACAAGCAAATTGCAGTAAAATAATTGCTCAATACGCTTTGCCTTAGAATAACATTTTATATAAATTATTGCTCATGAGTACATGAAAGCTGAATTTAGAGTGAATATTTCTCAATGTTACGTCATGTGTAAAATGGTTAATCGTGTAGGAACTCGATATATCTTCAATAATATTCGCAATAACGATTCCGCAATACAATTTTGCGTCTAGGTGGGGCTAATTGTAACGGAATTTTGTAAGAAAATTTTCGTTACTTACGACTTCTCCTGTACGTCGCCTTACACTAGCGCCATGGTACAGTAAATGATTGGTGTGTCCCGAGCTAGCTTTAGAAGTTCTGATATAGCCGTCGATCCGGACGTATGTTTTTAGAATTGGTGTGCACTAGAAGTATTCCATAGGCAGATTCGCCAGAGTATGGATACATACCAATTCAATAAATGTATTTAAGGACGTAGGCGTTACGTCCGGGGTTGATTTGTGGAGTTTGTGTCTCAAAGCTGCGAATTTGCGATGCAATATAGTCGCTACGTTTTGTAAGTTATAGAAAAAGGTATCCGTGCGAGATGAAGATATTTATCAAAGTTCGACTTGAGAGAGTTGGTTGCCAAAGTTGAAATTCTGATTTTTCTTCGATTAATTTGGATTCTAATGGAAAATCAGTATATAGTTGGTGTTAGCTTTCATTTCGTCCATTCTATAATCGACACCTGCCATTTTAGTCACAGTCACCATTATTAAGGCGAGTGTGAATTTACGAATCGTCCTCTCCATGGGTTAGCAAGTGCAATTTAATGAAGAAGTGTTGGTTTTGGTTACGCAAATATTAATGTTTACAAATGTTTTTTGATTACTCTATCAACGATGTTGTATTGAAGATTGTGATTTTATGCAATTATATCTGTACTAACAGAAAGCCCATCCTACGACGGTTACTCGGATTCTTGATCAGTTTTAGCCTATTTTAATTAGTATCTCTTTTTAGAGGTTCTAATATAGATCCTTTTAGCTAATACCCCATTTAGAATGCGATGTCAACTGGGTCAATATTGAAAAAAGAACAAGTTAAATTTTGCATTTAAGAAGAAAAAGAAAGGTAATAAATGAAACATTGTGTATAATTTTAAAAGTTTATTAAAGGTAGGTATGAAATATATTTATGTAATTCTTTGGGCAACTATGGGAGGACACTTGCTTGCTTCACATTCTTCATTTTGTCTTGGTACATTACTTTATAGCAGATAATTGAATTTTCTATTTCTTTGCAAACTACCATTGCTCGCTCAACATTGGGATCTGCATCCATTATTTTCTGTTTCAAAGCTTCATGATCTCGCAAAATTTCTTTAAGTTCTTTTAACGTGAATTCTTTTGTTTCTGCTTCATTTTCATCTTCTTTCAGATCATCGTGCACACGATCTTGTTCTAGATAAAGAAAGTATTCATCATTAAGGTCATTATCGTCAGATTGGAGCCAATCCTGCACACTTCCATCATCTATTTCCGTTAATCCTAAACGTAAACCAAGTTGCTTGATTTCTTCTATGATGCTATTAACTCCAGCCTCGAGTCCTTTGAAATCATTTGCACAATGAGGAAGAATATCTTTCCAAATACCTCTCATGTTACTTGCTGTAACTTCATGCCACGCTTCACTAACGTTTTCAACTGCATTTTTTAAGTTAAATTTCTCCCAAAATTCTATTAAATTTATTGGATTTTCTCCGGTTATTTTTTCAATTGCCTGTGCAAAAGTCCTACGCAAATAATGTGCCTTGAATGTAGAAATTAAGTTCATACGATTTAATAATGAAGTCGTATTTGATGGTAAAAATATTACCTTCACATTTTCACACAAGTCACCTAATGCTGTAGGGTAATCCCGTTCATTATTTAAAATTAGCAAAACTTTAAAATCAACATTCTGTGACTTACAATATTTTTCGACTTCAGAACAGAAACAGTTTATAAACCATTCTTCAAATAGCGATTTCGTAATACAAGCTTCTTTATTTGATCTCCAAGATACTGGTAATGAATGTTTACAATAACCTCTAAGGGCTCGTGGGTTCTGTGATCTGTACACCAGCATTGGCTTTAATTTTAAATCGCCGGAAGCATTGCCACCCAATAGAAGTATCCATCTATCACTTGAGACTTTGAACTCCGGTTGAAATTTTTCTTCTTTTACCAAATAAGTGTTACTAAGGATTTTTTTCCAAAAGAACCCCGTTTCGTCCACATTGAAAATTTGTTTATCAGTGTAACCTCCATCTTCAATAATTCGTTTCAATTCAGCTGATGGATAAGTTGTTACTGCTGCGTTTTCATCAAAACTTTCATGATCTACTACATGACCATGAACACTCTGAACACCAGACCGCTTTCTGTACCGATCAAACCATCCAGAACTTGCACAAAATGTTTCTTTAGCCTCACTTTCGTTACCGTTTTCTTCCGCTCGTTTTATTTTCACTGCTTCAAACAAACTCAAGGCTTTTGTTTTTATATCCAATTGACTTAAAGGAATTCCTTTTTGGTTGCAATCTTCTATCCACATAGATAACAAATGTTCCATTTCTATCATAGCAATGCTTCTGTTTCTTGTCGTTTGTATACCAATGGAAGTAGAAGCACTTTTCCCCCGCTCCTTATATTGTTTTGCGTGCTGTATAATGTGACGTATAGTAGATTCACTTATCACGTGGTCTCTACTTACTTTAGCCTTTGTTGCACCAGCTTCATATTGAGCAATTATGGTTAATTTTTCTGCTAAAGCTATTACCTTTCGCTTCCTCTTATCACTTTGATTTTTTTCTTCACTATTCCTTTTAGAACTCATTTTATAACAATGTGTTCTTGTAAACAAAATTAGCAGCGAAACGATGCGCATGCTATGTAAGCAGTATCGATACTGACGCTAATACTTCGGCCAACGCACGTACATAAAAATTATATTTATTAGGCATCGATGAAATCGCATACGTTACGCATCAAGAAGTGTTATCAAATAATGTTATAACCGCAATAACTCGCAATCCGCGATGATCTAAACCGCAATAATCGGAGCACTCTTGTGATTTTTGCTAAAACTGAAATTGATAGGATGCTAAAAACGTTTCATTAAAATCGAACTGTGAAAGAATAACTCGAAGAGATCTAATAAATAATGTGGAAAATATAACCATCACTCGACCCTACATACTGATACATAAAACATAGTAATATAGTAAATAATTATAAAGATCCGTCGTTTATTTTTCAAAAAAAATTGTAAATATAATTTTTTGCAGAACGGAATTTAGCATAGGTACTTGTATTTATTTACAAAGTAATTTAAAACAAATTTAAGCATCACAGACGAATAAAAATAAACCTGATGATTAGTTTAAATTATTTTTTATTTAGAAAATATTCCGGGTATACGAGTACATACATTAAAATAATTCTGCAAAATGTTGCTGGAATATACCTAATATATTCATTAGTAAATGAATTATTGCTTGCAAGTTTTGAAAACAAATCCATTCGTATTGTTTAAATGAGAAAAGACAATCGAATTACATAATTAATTTACTTCTAATTTCCTGATTTAAATGTTTGTTTCAGATTTACAAAAAATTCGTGACTATTTAAATTGTAAATTCTTAATAGATAATAACCGGTGTCGCATTAGGCAAGCAGTGTTTACTATATTATATAAAAGATGTTCTCTCAAGTCGAGATAATTTTTCAAATTTTAAAAAATGTGTTTTATTTTATCTTGGTTGATTGTGATGGTTTTTCAATACAAATACACCACGTAAAAATTTTAATTCCAAGTATGACCTTCTCGTTTGAAGTGGAACCTGTTAAGCTAAGCCAAAATACTTCATGTTCAAAAACTATGGGGACTTGTCGTTTTAAAAAACGCACTATACGCCTACTTTAAAAATTTTGTTTCCTATAGTTTCCTTAAACTGTCTTTGGCATTCAGTTAAAAAATAATATAGTTCTGTAAATTAGTTTGCGAGTGACAACTGTGGGTTTGAAAGCATCAATAGTACGGTTTTCCATTTTATTTAATGTGTAAATTTATCAATCAAAGAATTTACATTAAATTCTGCTTTTCCAATGAAATTTCTTGTTCCGAGACGTTTAAAATGTTACAAAAGACATTTGGTGATCAGTGTTTATCAAGAACAAAAAAATTTGAGTGGTACAAAACGTTCAAAGAACGGGAAATGGTAGAAGATGAACCTAGATCTGGTCGCCCAATTTCATGTCAAATTTCATGTCGATCAAGTTAAGGAAGCAGTGATGAATAATCGTCGGGTGGCTGTTCGAAACATTATTGATACTGTTGGAATATCTCTTGGCTCAGCTCACCACATTTTAACTGAAACCTTGCACATGAAACGAGTTGCTTCACGACTCATTCCATAAACACTGAATTTTCTCCAAAATATGCAACGAAAGGAAATGGCTTTAGAGATGGTTTATGAAGTAACTAATAACAGTAAATTCATGAAACGCATCATAACTGGTGACGAGACATGGGTATACGAGTATGATGTTGAAACAAAACAACAATCATTCGAATGGCGCCTTGAAAACGAACCAAAACCCAAAAGAGTGCCTCGAATGCAATCAAAAATTAAAGTTTTGCTCACTGTTTTCTTCAATTATCGTGGTGTGGTGCACCATGAATTTCTTCCCACTGGAGAAACTGTGAATAAAGAATATTATTTGAGCGTTATGAAACTTTGCGTGAAGCTATCCGTCAAAAAAACGTCGGATTTGTGGAAAAACCATTCATGGATTTTGCACCACGATAATGCACCTTCCCACAATTCTTGGCTTGTCCGAAATTTTTTGGCCAAAAACTCAACCAACACCATTCCTCAAGCTCCATTTTCACTTGACTTAGCCCCATGCGACTTTTTTCTCTTCTCTATATTGAAATTACCACTTCGTGGATATCGATTTGAGTTGATTGCAGACATAAAGAAAAATTCCCTGAAAGAGCTCAAAGCCATACCAAAAATCGCGTATGAGAAGTGTTTTGAGGATTGGGTTAAGCGTTGCCGCATGTGCATTACTTGTAATGGAGAGTATTTTGAAGAAGACAAAGTTAATATTGAACATTAAAGTTGTAGTTTGAGTTTTATTCCGTCAGTCCCGGAACTTTTTGAACAGGGTTATTAATGGATGATAAACGTCTATCTATCTTAAAAATATCTCAAGACATCAATTTATCATATCCATTTTGTATACTATCCATGCAATTCTACATGATTATCATCTTCGTGTATCAAAAGTAACTGCAAGATGGGTTCCACATTTGTCTCCTGAACAGAAGCAATTTCAAGCCGAAACTTGTAGTCAATTTTTGGAAATGTGCGAGGCTGATCCGAGAAAATTTTTTAATACATTATAACAGGTGATGAGACATGTATTCATTATTATGATGACAAATCCAAACAAGAGTCTATACATTGGATAGAAAAGGGAAAACCGCCACATAAGAAGTTCAAATCTCGACCGTCCGCTAGCCGCTAGATTATGGCCACAATTTTTTGAGATGCCGAGGGAATTCTATTAATTGATTACCTGTGTCGTAAAGAGAGTATAACAGGCATCTATTATGCATGATTATTACAGAAATTAAAGGAAGCTATCCACGAAAAAAGAAAGAGTAAAGTGAAACAAAATTTTTTGCTTCTCCACGACAATGCACCAGTTCATAAATCGTAAGTTCCATAGGCTGCTATTAAAGAGTGTGGCTTCGAAGAATTAAATCACCCTACATTACAGTCCAGACCTCGCCCCTAGCGATTACTTTATATTCCCAAATTTAAAAAAGAATTACGAGGGATGAAATTTAATACCGATGAAGAGCTGATGTATGCTGTGGGAAGCTATTTTGCAAGGCAATCGAAACAATTTTTTATCAGTAGTTCAGAAAAATTAATTCAAAAAGTACCAAGTGCCTTGAGCTTCATGGAGATTATACCGAGAAATACAATTTATTTCATTAAAAATATTGATTCCTTATATACTGTTTTTAATGAACTTATTGACTTCCCCTTGTACCTTTACAAATCTGTTAATATACTCGTATTATCCATATTTTGGATAATAATTACTAATTCTTTGTACATTGAAGTTATTTTACTTATAATCGCCTTTAATCTTCTATAAAGATAATAAAATCAAAACATTATGATGTTGTCCATAGTGTGTATACTAGAATTAATGGTGCCATTTTCCAATATACTTACATATTTATGTAAATCTCACACCAGCGTTATATTTAATGCACAACATTATAAGTTTGATTATGTCTAAAAATATTTATTGATATAATATATTTGTACCGTTTAAACAGTTTCCGGGTTTCCCGGTGATTCATTTTTATGTCACTCCTAAACCAGAAGCTTACCTACTCTAAACTTTGGTATTCAAGTAGCCAGAACTGTGCTAAAAATAATATATTTCTTTAGGATTGATGAGATCAAACAGTGATATTGTAAATTACATCATTTTTCTGAGGGGATCACTCAAAGCCAGAATTTAGTCAGGACCCCCATTTTTGGAAATCAATTAGTTGTGCAACAAGGCCCACTGAAAGGACCCGTTCAATATCTGGATTTAAAAAAAATCGTGTCCCTAAGCGGTATGGTTCAGCCACTAGCAATAATTTAAGGGGTTTGAAAATGCCCAATTTTTGCTATATAACGGTAAAAGTTTATTGACACCAACACATCTCCGGATAATCTGAGGAGACGAAATTGGTCCAATCAGACGATGGGTTGCCCCTTTGGCGAGCTCTAGTGGCCAAAAGACAAAATAATAAAATGTGCCACCACTTCTTAGGTGTCATCCATAAAGGACGTTCACAATTTTTTCCGACTTTTCAACCCCTCTCCCTTGTCACAGTTGGTCAAAAAAATCGAACTTGATACGACATTGTTTACACTGCATTTGGAATTAAAGGTGTAAATAATTTTTTTTACCAAATATTACCTAAAAAACGCAATTTTCTTATAAAATGGAATTTTTAAGCCGACGTCACATTTGTCCAACCCCCTCCTCCCTGATCATACTTGGTCACATTTTGTAAACCCCCTCCCTCCTAGGCGTGGACGTCCTTTATGGACGACCCCATTTCTCAAAAACGAATGCACCGATCTTATTGAAAATTTGCATACTTCTTCTAGATATGATTGTCTAGTGATTGGACGAAGGTTTTTGTTTCTTTGATCAGAACTTATTTTACAAGGCAATACGTGGTGTAGGTTTTACCGAAAGTTGTACTTTTTTGCATACAATTCTGCCAAATTCATACTTCTTGTATACTTTAAAAAGAATTGCCCATTGCTATAAGCCTATGAAAGAATACAATTTTCAATTAAACATCCAAGGTTGATCGTCTTCAGCAATTCTTTTAATGGAATGTGGGAGTCTGTTGACAAAAAAATTAAAGTTAATAATCGAGAAAATGAATTTCAACTTCCTAATTATATAAATATGAAGGTATTTTTGATTATCGAAATTTTTCAATTTAGAAGCTCAAAATTATCTTTTGGGGTTCCGGTACTGTGAAAAAGAACAAAATAAAAAGCTTACATTATACGCGAAAAACGATGAGACTTTATGAACTCTCATCTATCTTCCTAAGTTAATTTGTGACTTGAAGTTGTAGTTTAGTTTAATTTGAATTCTGAAAGGATTATTTACAATAAGATTAATAGAACTCTTTAGAATTGTATCAATAATATCCTGCAACAACCGTTTTCACGAACTGTTGTGCTATATCCCAGGTTACACAGTTTCAAACTCTCAAAACGCCTTCTTGCAAATTTACGAATTTGCGACATTCATCGTTTTTCCCACTGGCTCTTCATATGAAATGATCCATTAATAATATATTACATTTAAAGTCAATAACATGGTGGTAATAAGCTAGTTAATTTATAATAAATTAAACCTGAAAAATAGAATATCTGATGTTTATTAACTATTTTATTTTTAAAGTTTAATTTATGATTAAATTTCAATAGTAAAATAATCAGATATTTAAAAAAAAAGGTAGGCATTTTTATCAAATTTAGTTAAAATAATTAATACAATCATAAAATTTGGTATACATATTATAACGTTTTTGATAAAACTTATCATTAAGCCAAAAATTAAAGCTTTTTCACTGTTGATAAATAAAGAAACACTACCTATATCTTCTTTAAATGCTTGAATGTCATAAATGAGAGTTCAGACAAATTATTTTCCTCAATAGCATTAGAGAAGGTTCATAGCGGTACTACAGTGGTGATAATTGGTCAAAATACAGCTTGTTCTGTTAACTTCTTTTGGTTGCGATAATGAGAAAGTTTTGTTCCTGCGCCCTGCTTCTGGCCCTAAATCTTAAGAAACCTTGTTCAATATAGCAGGACAGCAAGCTCCTCTGGAAGAAACTTGCCAAGTCCAAACGGAAAAATTACCTGTGGAAAATCCGTGGATCCTTTATAGCACACTAAAATATTTGGAAATGTCTCCTCAAAGCCCAGACATTAATCATATTGCACATTTATGCGATCACCTTGACAAAAAAATTAGGGCAAGACAAATTAGAATTAAAAATTATTCAAAAACTGTTTTTAAGAAGAATGGGATAAAATCCCGTCTTCGGTGATACGAAATTTAGTAAAATCTACACTGATAGAAGTGTACTTTTAATTCAAACAAGTAACATTTAAGTTAAACAAATAATAGCTTTGTATATAAGCAAGAGTATATTTTCTTAAATCTAGATTATGATATGTTCTAAATGTTAGATTAACTAGAAGCATATATATATTTGATGTGAAAATTCTTATTTACTTCTTTCAAAGTGACGATCATATTATATAAACCGCATCATTCTCTTACTTTAAATAAGTAAATAATACAGCAGTTTTGTATCAAGAATACTATTAAAATCATGTCAAGTAAATGATTTACTTACTTAGTAATTCAATCTACTATATTATACTCTTAAAATAAAACTACCATTTTCTTATTTAAATTTTATTTTTCTTGAAATAAAACTACCATTTTTTTATGTAAAATTTAGTTTTCTTGAAATAAAACAAAATATTTATTGTGCAGTACAAATTTTATTTAATAAATAAAAATAATATAATTTAACTTATTAATAACACGTTTATTTAAAAAACAACTAAAACTATTATAAAAAAAATTGTAAGTTACATATTACTTATAATATGGAAAAATAACAAAATAAAGAACAAATTAACTAAAATAACTAACTATAATCCTATATGATAACAGTATAATCAATTTATAGCAATTTTATGCAGTATTCGGATATTTTTTGAGTAACTGTGGTAAATTCTTAATTACCTTTAAAAATATCTATTAGATCTCCACAATCCCAAAGATTTAATAACGCTTCCATTTCAATTTCCATCACCTTTAAACCTATCACGCTATCACAAGTCACAACTAACTCACTGCACTATACCTTCTGATACCAAAATGTCAATCCGTTGCACTTTTTTTTGCAAACGACATATTTATACAACGACATGTTATATGATCAAACATTTCTATATTTCAGTTGAAAAGCCATATTCTTAAATTAAGAATATTTGCTCGATTGAAATATTGGTGTACTTTTAAATAAAATAATACATTAATTAAGTTTGAACATTTGTAATTTTTAGATTTAATTCAACCACATTTAATTCAAATTATTTAGGTTTAAATCAAATATATCTACTATCTAAATGTAAAACAACACAAACTCTTATTTTAAAATGTAGGTGTATTATATTTAATAATTAATTTACTTGCTCCAAAAATATATATTTAAATTAAGCATCAAATATAAGAATTTCTTCTATTACTGACAAGAATCCGGAACTATTAAAATCAAGATAATAATTTTCGATTGAATAAATATATGTTCAAAATAAATAAATAAATTCAAATATATATAAATTCTTAAATTAAACATTTGTTTCTATCAGTGTATGCCTAAATATTTAAGGGAAATTATAAAGGCTAAAGACAATCCCAGTAAGTAAATGCTAAAAACTTCTTTAACTGCGTTTTTGAATTTATTAAGTTGGGATGTCGAATACTTTAGACGTGTATATTATATGAATGTGTTTTTTTCTTATTTTATTTTATAAGCGAATGTGTTTGAAAATTTTTAAATAGAATAAGTTAAATCATAAACAGATATGTTTATAGTTTCTATTGCATTTTTTATTTTTTTAAAGTTACATGTAATGTAGAAAATTTTATCGTTTTTAATTCAAAATATGTTAGGTGACGAATACTTGTGACACTCGCTCACACTAGGTACAAATAAATTACTCAAGAAATGAATGGCGTTGCTGATGAGCAATATTAAGAACTTGTTTAGACTATTCTGAAATATAAAGATCACCTTCATTTTCAAGTCCGTTCAATTAATCAATCGTATTTTACATTATTTAAATATATATAAATATGTAATATTAAATAAATATAGTAAATATAAATTAAATTGAACCTTATTATTTAAAGAAATTTAATAATTGTCAAAGATATGTAGTTCAAGTTTATCCTCTGAAATGATAATAAACTCTTACGAAGAAAAGAGTAGGTACTCAAATTAAATTTAATAAATTGAATAAAATATTAAATGGCAACAAAAGAAAATGAGAAAATTACATCACCATACACATATAACCATTATAACACTATACAGGCCTGTAATACTACAAAAACAAATAATAACGAACTTCCTTCATTATAACAAAAGTTACTTCCATACGTTAGGGTTAGGCCCAAATCTCGAAGCATATTTCTATAATAAATTAATTCTAATGAGTTTTTGAAATACTTCGTGGATACGAGTAGGTATCTATTAAAACCAATTCTAGGCTATAGTAGAATTACGATATTTTTAGTGTTTGGTGACGATAAAATCGAAATATTTTTTATTATTTGTATTAGCTATAAATGTTGCGACTGTTGAAACTTTATTTCAAAATGTTTAAACATACATAAATTATGTATAGCAGGGAACTTAGTGGTATAACATGGGAAATCAATATCTTTAGATTCTTACTTACCATTGTAACAGAACAGCATGAAAATGGTATCACTTAAATTTTTTTTCTACGTCTGAACATACTCAGCAATTGGGTTTTTCTTTTAATTTTTTTGTAATATGTGAGATTAAAGCACATACTTGTTAAGAATTATGACTTGCCTTGGAAACCGTCTTTATGGCTAGTACAGTTAAAGCTCCTTATTCGCGGTTTCGTTATTCGCGTTTTCAGTATTCGCGGATTTAAAAAATGCAACCACTTCTTGTATTCGCGGTTGAAAATTTCGTTATTCGCGGATCAAAAACTAACAATATACAATGTTTGTACTACTTCAAAGATTTATAATTAAAATTACAATTTCGCATTTTTAAAATGATATCTGCTGTGTATTTTATCTAAAATAATTCAGACACTTGCATTGCAAAATTGTGTTGGAACATAATTACATACTTACGAGAAATGATATCATAGGTTTTTTTTCAAGAAATGCTTATTATTAACAAATCTAAAAGTGATTCGCAAGATGTTCAATTACAAATTAACACCACTCAACTATCAAAACAAACAAGTAGGCGTCCAAGTAGTTATAAAGAGAAAATATTATTGTGACTAAACCTAACGTTCTTGGACAAAGGCAAAATTTTTGCCGACAAGGTGCTATCATTTGATATATAAGCTGTCTTGGCCGCTATCGTACTTGTTGAATTGTTCAACTTGCCATTCGTTGCATGAACTTTGATTAAATAACACGTGTCTCTTGCATTTATTTTGATATATTTTTATTTTATTTTCTAACCTTGGAACGTATCCCCTATATTCCCATACAAATTACCATTCCATATTCACGGTTTCTGTATTCGCGGCATAGTTATGGAACGTATCCCCCGCGAATAAGGAACTTTAACTGTATAGCGTTTCTGGAATGCTCTAAATGAAATAATCATTATTCTTCATGTGTCAATCCTCGCCAACACGATGTAAATATAAAATATAAGTCCTACGGCTTCCGATTTCCTCCCCTGTCTGGGCTCGTTGCGTGTTGAAACTGTGTGACAAGCACAGAGGACCTACAGCTTAACGTGGATTCCGAACCACGGGAATAGACAATTTTTACACTGCCTACTCCGATCAGGGAAGTTTTTAGGCCATATATTATTATGTTACCTGGGGCCAGCAGGTAGCCATTTGGTGAACGAAAATTTCTGCTATAGATATACCACCTCATAGGATTTGAACCCATGGATCTTGGCATGAGAAACTAACACCACCTAGTGATATTGTAGATCCCTACATGCTATTCGATGAAAATAAAACAGATTTTTTTCTTACTAGGTATACTTCAGTGCATTCTACGTTATGCGAGTTATCGCACGAATTCTCGTACAAATTGTCATAGGCACATTAATTATTTACGTTCGCACTACAAGGTAGCTCAATAAGTTCGCGGAGCGCCATCTATCGTTAATAGTAGAACTTAAACTTCGACGCATTTTAATATTTCATCATTCATGATGAAAGCCATTTGAAGTTGACGTGTCAGTGTATTTTTTAACAATGGAAAACATTAAACATCGTGCAGTGATTAAATTCTTTGTAAAACAAAGGTTTAAAGGCAATGGTAATTCATATCGAAATGGTAAATGTGTTAGGTGAATTTGCTCCTTCAAAACCAATCGTTTGTAAGTGGACTGGTTTGTTTAAAAGTGGTCGTATAAGCTTTGAAGACGATCTACGTGAAGGACGTCCAAAAACTTCATCAACGCCAGAAATCGTCACAAAAATAGAAGATATAGTTTTGGAAGATCGTCGATTGACCGTGAGACATTTTGTAGAAGCTCTAGGCATTTCATTTGGCATGGTAAACAATATTTTATATCAAGTTTTGGGTTTCAAAAAAGGTGTATAAGAAACACATTCGAATGCGACTTTGCCAGCAACATCTGAAGCGTTTTAGAGAGAATAAAAAGGATTTTGTGCGTCGTTTCATCACTATGGATGAGACTTGGGTCTACCACCATGATACTGAATCAAAACAAGGGGCTAAGGAGTGGTGTGAACCCGGCTCTTAGGTTCCGAAGCGAGTTCGTGTCCAGAGATCGGGCAAGAAGCTGTTAGCGTCAACTTTTTGGGATGCAAAAGGTATTTTGTTCGTGGATTACCTGCAAATTGGTAAAGCAATAAACTCAGATTATTATTGTAACTTTTTAGATAAGCTGACCTGATTTTTTAAACGCGAAAGCAGTACATTCAGATTTTTTAAACGCGAAAGCAGTACGTTGGACGAATATTTTTCATTTGAATGCATTTTTTTTAATAATGTATCATTTTCTTTTAAAACATTACAAAATTCTTGACAGTACAGACTATCTCAAAGAAGTACAGTAATGCTTTAAGCAGTACGTCTGGTCACGTTACTTTTAGACCAATTGGATGTAAATATTCGTGAATAAAGGCCCGGTTTACAGAAGAAAAAAATTATGTATGCAATCCTAGCGTGTTTATCAAGGATTTATGACTACTTCTGCAGTTCGTAATGACCTTCTTCAGTCCCAAGTGGAGTTTATTAGTAAATTTACTTCCATGGGGTCATTTAATCCCAAGGGATCATAGTATGACCTCATAATTATTGACTCAACATGCTATATTATTACATACTATAAGTCTACATGCTATATTTTATCTTACGTTAGAATTATTATTTATCGCTTCCTTCAAAGGAATGCGTTATCACATTGCAATGAGACATTCTTTCGACGTGTAGGCGTTGTATACCGTTAAAGCTTTATATAATTATGTACTCTTACTTTTAATCATATAACCACTGTTATTAATATACAATTTTGTAAATTGCATAATGACAAAGTATTTTTACATACACTGTTATCTTTTGCAATGCGTTTTTTAACAGCCACTTCAATTTATATACTTTAATTTGTACCTGTTTATTTCAATTTTTCTTTTCGGCTATTTTTTTGTTGGTTGTTATTAGGATTGCATAAAATAGTATACACAACTCGTGACAAAAGCGCCATTATATCTCTGGTGCTAATTGGGATCCCTTGGTAGAGGGACCGCACGCGCACGCGGGATTAAATGGCCTCCTTTTGCCACTTGATGTGTAATATACTATTTTCATCAAGATAATGCAACTGCTCACACAGCTCAAAAAACCATGGCTAAAATCAGTAAATTAAAGTACGAATTGTTGCAACAACTAGCCTATTTAGCTCCCTCTGACTTCTGGCTCTTCACATATCTCAAAAAATTCTTTCGTGGAAAACGATTTTCATCAAACGAAGAGGTAATAGCTGCCGCAGAGGGGTATTTTGCAGACCTTCCGGAAAACCACTACAGGGATGGGATCCATAAATTGGAGGATCGTTGGAATAAGTGTATTGAAGTTGAGGAAGATTATGCTGAAAAATAAAGTCATTTTTTCAACCCAAAATCCTTTTTTTCATTTCCGTTCCGTGAACTTATTGAATAGCCAGTATATGATTTATCACAAGCTCACTAAAATCGCTAGTAATCATACAATTTATATGTATATGTTACGGTCAATGATGTGAATTGGGCATTGACGTCAATGGCCGGACAATGACGTCAATGACCATTTTTGCTGGACATTGACGTTATTGTCTAGTCTTTGACGTCAATGCCCGGTCACGGTGGACAATGATGTAAATATTTTTATCTGTTTGTAATATTTACGTCCTTGGCCGGTCAATAACGTTATTGGCCAAAAGTGAACGGACAATGATGACATCAAAATTTAATGGATAGGAAGCAAAACCAAATATGTCGAATTTTGCTTATTTTGCGATATTTATATTTACAGATCGTCCATCAGTTAAGTATTATAATGTTTAATAATTTATTAATAACAATTTTTAAAAATAATAAAAATTCAAAAATTATTAAATTATATTTTTTAATTTAAATTTCAAAATTTAAACATTTCTGTCAAATTCTATGTACAAAATTATACAAGCATTTCAGCTCAAATAAAATTTAATTTTGAAATGAATATAGTCACTTTGTTTTCGACCCCAACATGGGGCATTTATAAATTTATCAATTCAGTATTAAATTTTGTTAAATATCAAAGCATCTATTTATTCGTGGCGCAGCGTCTAGCAATTTAATTAAAATCAAATCATAAATTTAAAATTTTTATTCAAATTTAAATTTAAAAAAAATATTAAATTATACTATAATTATGGCAAAAGTAAAAGTTAGCAGAGATTTACGGAACCAAATGGCAGTAACATGATGTGATCAGACTGCTAGAATGCAACTTTGTTAGAAAAATGCAATCCAGGACAAAAAATGTACTTTATTTTCTTTATTAATCTTGTAGCGCAGATGATCGACTCCTACAATGGGTTACCGACAAAAAAAATTTCGTTGTGTTTTTTGTTTTAAACAAAATGTATTGTGATTAAAAATCTCAAATTATACATTTAAAAGGTGTTTAGAGTTCCAATGTACAGAAATACGCGGAAATACGCCTGTAAAAGATGATACAGAAGTTTTCTTAATGTTCCAAATGACGAATTTCGCAAAATATTATGGTTTACAGCAGTCGGAAGAGAACATAATTCGGGACCAAAACGGGATAATTATGTATGCGAAAATTATTTTGATGTACGTACCTACTAGTGGAGGTGCAGAAAATGCCGAATCTATTTGGTGATGAGTTTTTAAACGAATTTGTGCACATTGGACTACAACGAGATATTCAAAGTGATAGTTTAAAATGTTATATCACGGATGCTTCGATGACCAAACTTGGAATCCATCAAATGTTTTTCCGTTTCTTGAGTGATGAGGGGAAACAGGAAGATTTTTATGTGTTTTCGAAAGAGCGTTAGTCAGAACTTTAATATTAAATAATATATTTAATTCAAATATTTGAAATATTTGTTACCTTATAATATTAATTTACATTCTAAGAGGTAGACACATTTTTTTACAGAAACAGGTCATTGTTTAGAATCATTCATTCTAATGATAAAGTGTTTATTATTTTTAACCCTTCAACGCACAAGATTATTTGTAACAAAATGTGTTCAAGAATTTATTGTTATCGATTTTTTACCCACGGCGCGGAGGTGCCACCTGAAAGATTTTTTTCCATTTGCCACACAGTAAAAAGCAATCATATGTAAGCCATATTAATTGTTATTGACCCAATGGCGAAATTGACGGATTTGGGATTTGGCAAAAACCCGATTTGAAAATAAATTTAAGCCTCAAAGTACAAATATCTTCTTCGCAACCTATTGGTATACCTGTTATGCCAGAGAGGGTTAAAGGGTTCCTTTGTGCATAACCAGTACATTTACAGAGTACCGCATTCTAAGGTACGGCCGCCATATTTTATCCCGTCAACTATAAGAAACAATTGCTTCTTTTCCAACTTTTCTGTATTAAATTACCCATACTACGGTAATTAAAACTATTTTGGAAAAAAGCAATTATCTGTTATATCTTTTTTATAACTTATACGGTTAATAAGATGAATTTGGTAAAATATTGCCGTCGTGTCAGCATTTCTTCAGATAAAAGGAAGGCGGTACTCTCTAAATATACCGGCTCTGCATTTGTGCAGTGCCGCAATTAGGCAGGTGCAACGGCCCACGACGAAAGGAGCACTGAAATGGAATAGACAAAAAAACTGCAATTTTGTAATTTTCCCATCTCGTTGAGAAATGTATATTTTTTAAAAAGGTTCATGTATTTAGTCCAATTATTAGGCCGATAGATAGAGATATGATTAATAAGTGCCATAAATCATAACTTATTATTGTCTTTTGTCGCACCGAAAAATATTTTCTTCTGAACATCTGTGTTTTATTTTACACTTCCCTTTTAAGAATATAAATTTATTCTTTCTTTAAAATTGAAGACTGCAAGAAACAATATTGGCATTTGGCTGTGATTGCAATGAGTACCTATATGAAAGCATCAAAATTAAATTTGTGAAAATAATATGTAATCGTTAAGAAAAAGAAATTTTCGGATTTAGTGCATCACAAGTTCTGAAATTTGGAAATAAATTGGATTCACCATAAAGAGTCATGTTTAATTAAAATTAGTCCAATAAGAAATGAATGTCAATTTTTATCAACTGTATATTCAATTGTAAATGTGTATCTTTTAATTTTAATGCATTAGACATTGAAAATTCTCGAAAAATCGTCTGCGGCGATATTTTCCGGAAAAACTTAAAGGGCCCAAAAAATAAGACCTTGCACAGTGCACAAGAAAAGCTACTATCAAGAATTAATATTGTCTTGCTAATTTTTTAGTTGATAAATTAATAATTCTGTATAAGGTTTTGATCAATTATTGTTTATTGTAGAAACCTATTGCTATGTCCTAATTACTAAAATTTATACACGTCTCGGTTTGTTGGGGTCGACATCCAAATGGATGAAATAAATTCGAAAATTGTAATTAATTGAGTCGTGTGCACAAATTCTAGAGAAAAGTTAACACTTTTGCCCCTTTTTACTAGTCAGTCTGAGATTCTCTCAAGGTATTGCAGGTATAGTTTGAAAAATAAGGGTGGTTGCAAATGACTTATTAAAACTTGAAGATATGATTTTGAAATGACACTAAAAATTTTTATTATGATTCTATTAGACAGATAAATATTATACTCCTTGTAATTGATCGTCAAAATCTGAGATAACTTGCAGTTTTGATAAAAATAAGAGATGTAATTAGATTAGAATGAATTTCTATTGAATCAAAAATAATCGCTTTGCGCCAAATAAATACAAATAGATCGAAATCAGATCGAAATCAGATCGAAATCAGATCGAAATCTGTACCAAATAGGTTTACAAAAGAAATAATCAAAAATGCGTCGAAGATTCTTCTTTCTTCCTTCTTCCTTGTGCTTAATGATGCATTACCATTGAGTCTTTTCGTTGTACTAATTAACGAGTTAAATTTTTAAATTGAAATGTTTATAATCGTTGCGTAGAAATTAAATTAAAAAAATGTTTTGTTATGAATATTTGCAAATAGGGTAGTGTCCTAATCGTCCTTAAACGATTATTTTACGCCCTGTATATAGAATGTTGAGGACCACTTTCAATTGTAAATAATAAATTACGATACCTTGCTATCAGCTATCCTTAATTTCACTTTGCGATGTGACGCAGGCCTTATGTTGAACGTTGTTCAGTCAGCTGTTGATGGTCTCAGTAGTTGATGTTGATTACGATGTTATGCGCACTGCACTTGATTTTAATAAAAACACTAACTTGTTTTCACTAAATTTTAAATAGATTTCACCAAATATTATCTTCTTTAACAACGTTTTGTAGGTAAGTGAACAACTAAACTATCTGATAATTAGTCATCGTATGAATTTGAGTTGTTTTTCCACTATCTTGACTTTACAGGATTCCAACTAACGTCGCCATCTTGTCTTTTTGTTGAATTGATAACATTAATTCAAAATTTGGATCACGTTGAACGTCGACTGTCCAGCTTGAAAGTAAAACTCCAACTAAATTGTATGCGCAAATGTCCATTTTACGTGAACTTTCGAATTGATAGTCAAATTTCGAACATTTTTGGAAAAATTCTGTTCACCCTAAAATATTTTTATGCAGTGGTGAGCTTCCTTATATTATCAGATTATGTTTGCACTAGTTACTTCTTTGTTCTGTTCACAGGAGCTGAATTAACTTAATTTTTCAGAATATCAATTGATCGTTGATGTTCTATCTCTGGACAAATCTCGAATTTTCAGCAATATTGAACCTTATGTTATTACACAATTTCCGCACATAATTTTATGATGACCTTATAGAATAATACATGATCGAATTTTTGGTATAACTCATTTTACACAGAACATGTTTTTAACAAAGATATTTTCATTACAAATCGATAAATCAATAGGTTATGTTTTTACATGTAAACAAATTTACAAATTGACTCTTTCTAAATTAATTGATCTTTTTTGGAGATTTTTGACATGACAAATCTCAAGATTAATATTCATAGCAAGTTCTAACATTATCTCTCAATCTTGTACGATTTTATTTAACTCAAGGTATTTGAAAAATGAGGTGGATATTTATCTCGAAAATCTAAGTGTTTTGCGAAACCTCGTATTTCTTAAATTTTGGAGTCTCATGATCATTTATTGTGTTATAAAAGATGGTTTCATTTTAAAACATAGCACTATGTCTTACGCTTTCTCAATCATTTTATTTTAATAGATAATTTGATAAATTATTATTCGGTAATAAAATAATTATTAGTATTAAATTTAGTTTCTTGGAAAATTCTAAAAATAACCCAATTTTTTAATTTCGTCGTTATTTAAATAAAGCACGCTGTAAATAATATGAAATTTTGTATGCATTGATAATAGGAAAATTGGAAAACTAGTTAAATAATTAAATAACTGAAAAAATATTTAAATAATTCGTTTAACTATGATTAGTCTTAAAATATTCAATTCTCACAGATTATTTAAATCGTTTTTAAAAAGTTAACAACGAATAATGCTGAAAGTATACTCAATTTTTCTGTAAGGAAACTGTTTATACAATTTTACTTTTATAATTTTCAGTAAAAACTGAATGTAAATTAAGGTTTTCTAGAAACCGTCCCGGGTAAACTAGTCGGGTTCAAAGAGGAATCCTCTTTGTCGGGTTAAAACATTTAAATTTTTTTTAACTTTACGTCGAATTTTATTCTCTGTACTTTAAGTTATGTTCACTTTGCAATTCGGGTACACAAAACTTAAGTTATATTTGCAAAAATTTTAAAAACAACATAAATATAAGGTTCAAAACTGATCAAGTTTGAAAACTCCCAGATATGCTTCAGTTAACAAATTATGATATACGGGAATTTACAGATAATTGAGTCTACCTTTGCTTATTTATAGGCCTCTTTTCCATAGATGCACATGAAGTAAAAGTTCACTTCAATATCTCAAAACGATGCAGTTTTGGGTAAAAATACAATAATAAGGGATTCTTTCGAGAACTATAATTAACATCATATCTGTATTTTTAGTTTAAGCTAACAGAAAGCACAAAAACACTTTTCAGAAACTAAAAAAGGCACAAATTTTCACAAGTAAATTATACTACTATAAAATCGTTTTCTATGCTACTAGCTATGTAAATGAACATTTATCATGCTACTGTTCTGTAAACTGCTCTAAGCAGTAGGTACAAACACTACAAAGAAATCTTGTGTAATGTTCAATTGTTTATTTTTTAATAAAGATTTTTTTGTAATGTAAAAAGTATTCCTAAAGATGTCACAATGTGACGAAAACATTTGAAAATTATATTTTATATATGCTATAATTTACTTGTGAAAATGTGTTCCTTTTTTAGTGCCTGAAAATTGTCTTTTCTGAATTTTTTAGGTTAATCTAAAAATACAGATAAGATAATACCAATTTTCAATATATTAACCACGAATCCATCGATTATTTTAATTAAAACATTACATTTTAGTTCTCAGAATTGTATCTATCTAATTTAATTTTGTTAATAACTACGACTTTGAGCATAAGACACATAATATTATGTACATAGTCAACTTGATAATTTTTGATACTGACGACCTTCGACAAATTTGCGCCTGTTCCGGACCCGAGTCAGATGTCGAAAACTTGTGGAAAACTTTTTTGTTCAACAAAAAAAGATCATATTTCCGAATTATTTCTACTAAAAGTACATTAAGGCATCGTAAACTAAATTTTAATTCACCCTTATAATATTATTATCGTCCAGTGTTTAATATTGCCTCTTGCTATGCTATGTACACTCTTCGGCTGACCTGGACTGGTAATAATTTAGTAATAAAGTAAATTATTAATTTAATCAACATTTGAGCAGCCCCATTATTCAAAAAATTTTTACAACAAAGTAAAAATATAACAATTCGGACTTTTCCTTACAACTGATCGTCACTGACGCGCATGAATAGATTAACCATATTTTAACAAATATAAGCATAAAAATATGTCGATATAAAGAAGTATTTAATGAAAAACATTTATCTATAAATATTTATCGAAGGTACAGTAAATGTGATTACATCTTTTAAGCAAGCTTTCAAAATCGAATATTTTATTAAGAAATAGATTAATCCCCCCTCCGTGCGGCCTTCAGGCCGATTACTTAAGCATTCACATACCAGTAATAATAATTCAAATTAATATAATTTATTATAACTTGGTAAAAGCATTTTTAGTCTATCTAGTCTATCTGTTGGCCACAGGTAACATTAAATATGGCTCAAAGACTTCCCTGGTCGGAGTAGACGATGTAAAAATCGTCTATTCCCGTGGTTCGGAATCCACGTTAAGCTGTAGGTCCTCTGTGCTCGTCACACAGTTTCAACACGCAGCGAGCACAGACAGGGAAATCGGAAGACGGCGTAGAACGTCAAGAACCGATGTATGAATGAAAAGCATTTCAAAAGTAGACAAATTAATATTGTAATAATAAATTATAAAATTTATTAGGTTACATACCTATTTTTAACTCCAAAGCTGTTATCAAATAGTTCAAGAATATTGAAGTTTTAACTTGACAGCTTCGAATTTTTTCTGCCAACGTTCACGTATAGCTGTGTACCCATTAAGCCCGTCTTACATCAGGTTATTTCTGGCGCCATTTCCTGAGCCAAATAAATTGCCTAGTTTAAAACAGCAAATGTCTTGGAAAATGTCCTGGCTCGAAATGTCCTGACACGTGCTCTATTTTTGAACAATTTGCCTGTGAGCGGCCGCAGTACAGATTGAATGCGCAGGTAGATTCTGTGGCAGGTAGTAATTGTCAAATGCAGGGCTAGGAATGAGTTGCTTTTATCACTAAAATTTACGTATTTTTAAATAATCGCAAATGTTTTTGTTTTTCAATGAAATTAAAAAATCAAATTTGAAAATTTAATAACCATTAAAAATTTAATTTTTTAAAAAATTTGTTTGTGTTGGTAAAAAAAATAATACTATTATGTTTGCTGCAATCACATTTTCTGCAATTAAATCGCTTTCTTTATCCATTTCAATTTTTATGTGTAGCACAACTTTTCACAATTTGACGTTCGTTTAATTTTATTGGGTACGCTCGCAGGTAAATGGCGTTGAAAATTGCCTCAAAATAGAACGGGTTCTATATATTTGGCCTACAAAATGTTTCAGGTAATTTGCTAAAATTACCTACTGCGCAAGATCAGCGCTAGAAATGGCGGATGAAATGGCCTGATATAATACAGGCTTTATTTTTGGAGCAAGAAATGGCGTCATTTCTGGCCCAAGAAATGACGCCAGAAATATGGCTCAAGAAATGGCGCCAGAAATAACCTGATGTAAGACGGGCTTTAGAGCATTTTTACGCGCACGGCAGCTGTGTGGGAAAAATGCTCTAATGTGTACGCACCTTTACGCGAAAATTCAGAAAGATAGGAAATTACGTCATGCAAAATTACGGGCTTTACTTATTTACTTAAGCATGGGGATCTCGATTATCTTAAGAGTGCATATGCAGGGTCAGAGGTTATCAGTAGTAACTTTTCCAGTATTTTGTGGAACCTCGTACTATAGAACACGGCTAACAAAGTGATTGGCTAACAGTTTGGCGGGTAATTTAAAGGAAGAAAGTATTCCAACGAAAAGATTCGTTCTTCCACAATTTTAGTTTAAAATAAATATAAACTTAATAAACTCGTTTGTGACACATTCGGTATAAATAATCGAAGCTTTTCTTGATAAACTTATCGG
Organism: Podabrus alpinus; assembly: GCA_932274525.1. NCBI lineage: Eukaryota > Metazoa > Arthropoda > Insecta > Coleoptera > Cantharidae > Podabrus > Podabrus alpinus. Next base: position 117,119,100 of record OW026451.1, read on the forward strand.
TTAGTGATTACTCACACTATAAATAATAAATAATTTCAAGGAATGTAATTTGTGTTGTATAGTTGTTGATTATATAGTTTTGTTGAGTAAGATGCTTGAAAAATAAGTGGTTTATCCAATGGTGGCTCGTTCAGCTGGGGATTCTGGAACGAGATTCTCGGGCAATGTCAAGTATGTCTTTTCTATGCGAAAATATACATAAAGAAAATTATTAATTTTATTTTCTTGACAATTTCGTTCATAATATTTCAACCAATAGGATGTTACAATCTCATCAATTTGAACCAATCATAATCTACTTCCTTTGACAATACAGACCACGGTGGTGTATTGTCGCGGCAATACGACCACCGTGGTCTGTATTGTCAAGTAACGATGGAAACTACGTAAACGCATACTATAAATTTTTTGTTGTCAGAAAAAATTGAAATTTTATTTACGAAATTGTCAAACGAATTCCACACGATACTATAAAATTGTCGGTTAATTTTTAAACCATGGAATCTTCGTGTTTGTCGCCCTTAAAATCACCATTCGTGCTAAAGCACTCATGATGATTTTAAGGGCGACAAACACTCAGTTCCAGTTTCAAAAATTATTGCCGACAATTTGATAGTCTCTTGTGGTACCTATTATATATGACAATACTATGAGCCAATTATTATAACAATACATTGTTTGATAACTGTGACAACCCGCCACAGTTCTTATGGTATTTTGTATGAAAAATAAGAAATGGGCCAATAAATGGCCCAATTATTTTCATATTAGGTAAAAACGTCGTTTTAATGCTTTAACATCTATCTATATTCGGTTATGAACGTCTTGCGACATTTTCCCGATACCTCCCTGTCTCTGCTCGTTGCGTGTTGAAAATGTGTGACGAGCACGAGAGGACCTACAGCTTAACGTGGATTCCGAACCACGGGAATAGACGATTTTTACACCGCCTACTCCATCAGGGAAGTTTTTTAGCCATAAATAATGTTATCTGGGACCAGCAGATAGACATTTGGTGAGCGAAAATTTCTTCTATAGATAGTACCTCACAGGATTTGAACCCGTGAATATTAGCTTGAAAGCGAACACGCTAGCATTTCAGCCATTCACTCACCTTTGCTTTAACATACTCGTGCATTTTAAAAAAGGTTTTCTTAAAAGTTCTTTTTCTTTTTAATTTTAAAGATATCACCAAGAAATGAAAAATCATAATTTTCGTGTCGATCGTTTAATTGAAAACTGATAAAACCAGAAATTTTTAAACCAGTCAATATTAGGTATTTAAAACAAAATAATAAAATATAATATAAAAATATTATATTCAACAAAATTTAAGCACCTATGGCAATTGATTAGTAAATTTTATATATTTAAATCTTATTTGTCATTCGAAGCCGCGCCTCAAAAATTAAAAATTTCCAGACTTTCCCTAACCAAAAATGACAAATTTTTATTTCCCTAATTTTTCCAGTTTTTCCATACAAAAGTAGTTATCCTGTATTTTATTATATGTTGCTACAAACCAATTTCATAAATCTAAGTATAAAACCAATAGTTGTTCAGGACCGCATCCAGAAATATCAACTGAAAAATTTGCAAGAAAATAATAAAATTCAAAATCCTTGAATTTTTGGCTTACTCGAACATGAGTCTTTCCAACATTAAAAGTTTACCGATACGTTAGCTTATTTGGCTATTTTAATGCAGCGCGCCCAAAACTATTTGCCAGGTGCCCCCACTGACCTCTACATTTTTAAAATGATGGACTATAATTACCACCATTAACAACAGCATATATTTGAACTAGTCGGCCTGAATGTTAAAAAAATCAAACGAAGAACGCGATGCGCGGCCCCAAAAAGGCAGCAGCCCACCTGGCATTCGGCTGGTTGCCTGTCGCTGTTCAGCACCAAAATTGAGTATGGAGAGCTTACAGTTTAATGTTAATAAACTCCGCAGATGTCTAAATCGGGTTGGGGAATTGTGTGAGGTTGGTTGCACCATCAGTTTTAAAATTTTGTAATTAATTTTACCCTAAATCATACCTAGTACTTTCACCTTTGCAATCGAATGCTCTACCACTGGACTCACACGCACACATCGAAACACATATCGTCGCCTAGATGTCAAAACCTCGTATCACAAAAACTGCTGTTCTTCAGAAAGTACAAAAAACTATTTGTATATCATAGATTTGATTTAAAATAATTAATGTAGACTGATGAGCACTTTTATCAGAATAAATAATTTAGGCACAAAATAATACTACCTATTAATTACAAACAAGCAAGTTTGTAAACACTATGAGTTAGGAGTTATGAGTTGGCATTATGAGAAACGAGGTTTTGAAATTTGGGTAAAACAAGCGTAATTCGTTTCTTATCGAGATACGAGGTATTGGCATCCATGCTAGACAAGTTCCTAAAGGCCGAGAAATACTTAACTCAAAACAACCAAAATTTGAGTTACGAGGTTTTGACATCTAGGCGACGATATTTGACTTTGGCGAGTTCTTGATGAGAACAGAAATCATATTTACATATCAGGCTGTCATTTAAAATTTTAATAGTGCGGATTTTTTCCAACGTGTTCTTATTCTTAACCTTAACATTACAAAGGATTTACTACATTGTAATTTAAGAAGGCACAACCAAGGAATTCCAACGACACACGTGCTTCGATCTCATTAGATCTCGTCAGAGAAGTACAGAAGGAAGGCCTAAAACTTTTAGGACTTTTTAAATTCCAGCAAACGGATACGTTTGCATTTACGCCCAGCCCTGTATATAAAAAGTTCAATCTTCAACATACACCGAAGACTTTCAATATCAAATCCTTTATATACGCCTGATTGGAATGAGTCTTTCATTGTGGAGAAAATTTACTTATAATCTTTACCTACTATACATTACTCTTGTCGTTATGAGAGAATTGACCCTTTAGTAGCGGGCGTCGTCAATAAGCAATTAAGCAAAACTATCCTTAGTCTTAGTTACTGCAGAACTCGTTAATAAGAGATTTAATATTTCTTCTCAGTAACATGCGTCGTTTATAGAACAATAAAATATTAGATGTAAATAAATGAAAATCATATACATAAACAACGTTGATATACTTTAAATATATCAGTTGGGACTGCAAGAATTATTATTTTGATATGTATTTAATAAATACTTGTGGTGGATCGCAATAGTTATGCTAGCTTACGAATTACGTAAAAAACTGTTTTGTACAAATATGTATGCAGCTTTTTCTCCAGGACGACCATATCCAAAACAAAGACTATTTTAACAAAATTTAATTGTGTTTTATAGATTAAAAAAAATTATTTTATTAAAAACACATCTCAACTGAGTCCTCAATTTGAATTGTGGTCCGTCGTATCCGTCGTCATGCGAAGCAAGCTACAAAATGCAAAATTGATTACACCCTAACCAAGTCCATCACCTGTAACCTCCATCTTTAACCTTGAAGATGTAGAAAGTGATAGCCAAAAGTTATCTAAATACGCCGTCACATGTTCATAAAAAAATTGAAGTACAATCCGCTTTAATGCAAGATTCCATCAGGAAAACCAAAACCAATTCCGAATTTCGTCTTCGAAAACAAATCCCAAACCTGGTCTCTGACGTCACCGACTGATCGCAATTCAACATCCTCCATCCAGATAATTTGAGGCAACAAAAGGCCTCTATCATAAGTGTCCACATTTTTCACCCACTATCACCAACCTTCGATTTTTATAAATGAAATCGTGTATATAGGGCGGAGCAAAAATTCTTCGCAACGTAACGCAAAAATTCATTACAGGCTCTGCACGGCTTTCGTGCGCATAAAAACATTGGCTGGTTTCTGAACCTCTCTAATATCCTCGCGGTTCATCGCCATTGTTATATTCGACTTTCACTGTCTTTAGTAGTTTCTAAGCTATGTAGTTTTTATATATCTCAACACTTATTAAAAAAGGCAAAATAAAAATAGGTGTAGTGCAGATAACTTCTAAGTTTAAAATAAAACAAAATTTAAAAGTATAAGATAAACTTATTTATAAGTTACTTATCTGTATGTGGTTATAGTGAGAATATTTTAAACAGAATTCAAAACCTCGCGTTTTTACCAACAAAGAAATACCGCACTTTATAAGCCAAACTTTTTATATAATCCAGAATAATACCGTCTACCCTTGCTTGTTTTGTCTTGTCTTGTCTGGTGTCTTGTCGTATTTTAGGGCAAGTATGCAGGTCGAACTATAGTCCGGTTTAAGTCTGCAGAGGAGCCACCTCGTTCACCTTTGCATTCTTAAAACTGATGGATTCTCTAGGTATGATGGAACGTTCTGGTACATAATGGGTGGTATAAATGAAAATTATCAAATGATGGCACTTCAGCCAATTCTTTATGGCAGTCTGTAATCATTTGATTCTTGACTTACTAAGGTTCAATTTAAGTCAGATATTTCTCGTAATTTTAAATTTTAAAGTTTTATACCTTGCCCAGGACCTACTCCATCTATGAAGCTGCTTCTAATAAGAGCATTCTAGTAAAATCAAAAGTTCATAGCGCGACTGTAAATTGCGTTCCCCCATAAAGTAGACACGAAATCAACGAAATGGTCGAGTCATAAATTTTAAATTTATATTTGTGAATTTGTAAAACATTATATAATTAAGAAAAGGAAGAAATGGCAATCAGAACGTGGAACGTGACGTTGCGTCACATTACGTGTTAATCGTGTAATGTACGACCCAGCAGTTGTAGCGTAGCAAGCGTACGATGGCGTACTAATCGCCATCTATCATGTGCGATTGATATTCAAACTAGTATTTAATTTTTAAATATTACAATATATTATAAAGTACCTCCTAGCTGATCAACTTAAAAAAAAAGTAGTTTTAAGCTACTTTAACGTCACTTAAAAATTCAAAGTAGCTTATACGGTTTTTCTTATTTGCAGAAAGTAGCTTACATGCTACTGCTCCTTTACCACAGGTAACATTACCATATCTGAGAATTTGTTTATAATATTATTTATACTTATAGTAGTAATTATTTTATATAATAATTATATACATACTTTCTCAAATAACAGTACATTATGAATTGTAAGTATATCTATTTTTAATAATTTTCTTTAAAAATCTCATTCAAATCTTTTTACCCGTGGGTACCCTTCTAACTAAATTATATCCGTAGCTAAAGGGTTAAGGAAGCTGTTCTATTTAGGTCTAGGTCTTTTTCAAACTAAACCCAATAATTAAGAATTTTTAGGAAACACGTTCGTGGTTTAATTCATCTTTTATGATTATTTTAGTATTGGCTATGGTATAATTAACTAGAAAAAAATTAAATTTCTTATATTGTTTTTGCTGTTTGGGCCAAATACCTTCGACTTGCATAAACCCCGTATAACCGCTCACCAGTAGCTCTCTGAGAGCAAATTCAAAATGTTTTGCGAAAACGCGTATAAAAATATTCTTAAATCATCAACTACAATATCCCAAGCCAAAGAATAATTTCCTATGAACCTTTCTTTATTATTTAAAAGTAGTAATAAAAAATTATGGTAAATTTGATCCCATAGTATTTTTAAAACAAAAACTTTTGAAGTTAGAAAGACGTTTGTTAATATTATTACGTTAGTAATGAGTAGTACTACCATACTCAATTGTGTAACTTTTAACTTCTAAGAAAATAAGTTTCTCTTTCGATAAAATTTTCACTTGAAAATAAATTCATCGTAAAATATAACTAAATACTAAATGAATTACGTAAATCAAATGTCATAGTTGAAAATTACATCCAGGATATAAAAGTCCTTCTACCCCTAATATAGGAACAAATCAAAGGATCTGCGATTGCGCCATCTAAAACTAGGTAAAAGTTCTCTTGGTCCATTATTAATTTGGACGACTATAAACTGCCTCACAATGTGACCGGGCGCATTTACCGTCCTTGTTTTCCAGGCAAAAACAAAGATTAAGCTCTCTCTCACGTGACGTCAGCGGTAGATGTGAAGGGACTCGTACAAAAATAACTCCTATCGCTGTTATTCAAGATAGAGACTAGTATAGCACTTAAAAACTAAATATTACACTGGATTTTAATGCAACTAAAATTTCAAAAGTAGCAACCATTTTTTATTTTTATTTTCTTTTCATTTTTCGCAGATTTTTTTCGCTTTTTACAAAAATTACAACAATGCATGCGGAATTGTACTAAATAATTGATTCGTACTATTAAAAATTCAGACATTTTTTAAACTTGCATTTCAACAGCACATTTTATTTCCTACAATTGAATGTATTGTCGAAATGTGTGTTGTATATTTTGGAAATTTAAAAACAGAAAAAGTTGATAGTATGTTATTGACTTTATGTTACTCGTAATACTTAAAAGTCACCATCACATATTACTTTTTATCATTTAATAATAACTGAAATGTAAATAAAGTAACTCTACACATAACCTGAAAATATTTTATTAAAAAAGAAGCTATATTATGCTAAAATTTTACAAACATTTTGGGAAGTACAGTAAAAAACTCAATAGTACAACAAAATTTAAAAAATAAGTAACAATGTGGTTGCCAACAACCCTATAAGATGTAATAAGGAAGAGTTCCACAAGGATGTCTATTAGACCAATATTGTTCAGGATATTTATCTCCAAACATTTTAGTAAATTTAAATAACTGCAACGTCTCTAATAATCGCTTAACCCTTTTCGTTTATTAAAAAGTGAAATATTATTAGTTTTATTTATACAACTAACACACAATATTGTAATACTGATCATATACCCTTAGATAAGACTTAATTTTGCAGTGTAATTTCATATATAGAGAATTAAGTGAAACTAATTTGAAGACTATAGTAATAATAAAACTAAAAGTGAACGAATATACGTGCAGAAGAGCTGCAGTAAAAGGAAAACTAAATTCATTACTTGATGATACTCTTAAAAAGCTAAAGAACGAATTAAAGTTAATGCCCCGCTGCGAGGGGGGTCCCATAATTTATTATGCTACAAAATGTAGTAACAATGTGTCAGGTATGATTAATTGATAGACAATAACATCTCTCCTCTAAAGAATAAAAGCAGTCCTTATAAGTGTACTTGGATATTAATATTAGGTAGGCGAACGGCTGAGAGGTTGGTGTATTATATACCCGTCAAGATTCACGGGTTCAAATCCTGTAAGGTGCCATCTATAGAAGGATTTTTAGCTCACCAAATGTCTAGCTGCTGGCCCCAGATAAAATTATAAAATATATGGCTAAAAACTTCCCTGATTGGAGTGGACGGTGTAAAAATCGTATATTCCCGTGGTTCGGAATCCACGTTAAGCTGTTGGTCCTCTGTGCTCGTCACACAGTTTCAACACGTAACGTTCACAGACAGGGAAACCAGAAAGCTGATTATTGCGGTATTAACTGAATATATACAGACAGATATTGATATTAACTTATGCCAGCATCCCTCACCATTCAACGGGATTCTTTCCTATGGCATAGTCAAATACGTTAAAGGAACTGTTTATTATATTTAAATAAAATTCCTTAATGAGTTTTTTTTACCTACATGTACATTAATGAAAGAAAACAAAGTTAAATAAATTTTTGCACATTAGGAGTAAAGGCGTTACAATTTGTGGAAAATCAGGGATTGTCAGACGAGCGGAGGGAGTCCCACTAAGTTTTTTTAGTTTTTTTTTACTAGTTTTCTTTTTGGTTTAATATTTTTGAAAATATTTTTAATTACTAAAATGCTTTGTTTATATACATAAAAAGGTTTCTTTTTTGAATACTCTTTTCTAATTTAGTTTATGTCGCCAACATCCGGTAACGGATAGGCACGTGAAGAAGAAGAATTTAGTTTATATAATTTAATTATATAAATTCAGTAGAATTCTTCCCCCCCCCCTCTTTCCAGAGCTTTCATCTTAAGATCCTACGAGCCTGCCCAATTATTACCCCCACTGAAGATATAATATTAATTTATAATTTGCATTCCAAGATTTAACGATGAAGATGTTGCAATTCAATGTTTTAGAATAACCAATAGATTCGTGATTTTGTATTGAAAATTGATATTAAGCAAATCTGTATTTTAGAATAACCGAATATTGTAGCACACACTTTTTAGAAATAAAACATTTCTTTATTTCGTCATTTCTTTAAGATTACTGAACCGTATATAATTAATGAGACCTATTCTATATTACGGTCATCAGCTAAAGCGGTTAACTGCGTTGCTGCTAATGCTGAATGACTGGTTTAGCTCCGGGCTCAGTAAAACTTTATTCTGACCGTCCTTCCTCGGAAGGCAATGGCAAACCACTGGGGTATAATCTGTTCGGAACAGCCTCTCTGGAGATGAAGTCTCTACACTTCTCGCGGTTCGGAGTCCGAGTTAAGCTGTAGGTCCCCTATATATATGTAATAATACTTCAAACGCACAATACGTACTACATAGGTCAGAGGTCGCCAAAATCCAGTAACGCATAAGCAAGCGAAGAAGAAGAAGATTCTGTATTACAGGACCAATATAATATAGGTATATTAGCACTATTATACTAATAGTATTTTTTGTACGAATAGCCGTGCTTGTGCATCCAACGGGGGAATGCCGCCGCGGCGCTAGGATCGATGCCCACAATTGCGATAATGAACGAATTCTTCTATCTTACAGGTTAATTATTGCAATTGATTTTAGATAATTTTAAATTTTGTTATGTAATTTATTAGTTTAAACTATATGATTATTGAATAAATGTTATCACATTGTTAATAAATAATTTTAAATCGCCTACGGCGCCATTTATCGCTTTGAAAATGGATATAGTTATTTATATAATATTATTAATTACTTTATTAAAAAATAATAAATTGTTTTCATAATTTAGCTTTTAAATAATAGGTAAGTATTTTAATTTGTATCGTGATAATTTGGTAGTCTGCTTCGTGGTGTAATCCTTTAGGCCTGTTTCGATTTTCAAGCAGCCCATCGTTTTCTAAAACGTATCATGTCTGTTGTTTCTCTTGGATTATATTCTATTACTCTTCTTGGCAATCGTTGATCTTACATTCTTTTAACACACTAACACCCTCCTTCCACTAATATTTAATTATAATTCATGTGTTCTTCCATTGCAACGATCTGCAGCTCTTTCCCAGTGTCTTAATTTCTTTTTCTGGCCTTCCGGCTTACAACCATTTATCTTTCAACAAAATGTAATTGCTGCTGATCTTAAATTACCTTCCTGCCTGGTTGTTGTTATTCAAGTTTCATTTCCGTAAAGCACGATCGTGAACAGGTTAAGTATATCAGCCAAGCTCTTTATGCCAAAATCTCTCGCCCCCCCCCTCGGAATTTTATAAATTTTCATTTTTTAAGGTGAAAAATAATAAAATTAAGAAAAAAAAATATTTTTCTGCAACGCCCTTTTCGTATTTGTAAATTTTTATCAAATGTATTGTTTATTAATTGGTACCTATTCAAAAGTGAGACTCGACCGCCTCCCCACAGGACAACCTCCCTAAGGGCATTGTCGTAGTTTGACTTTGCGGTAATCCGCCACTGAGCGGTGGTGACCGCCATTACCTTGTGCGTTTCCAGTCTACTGGTTTTCCTTTCTTTCTTTGGAAAGAAGTTACTTTATTAGTGACGTCCTGGTCACTTCCATAAGAAACATCGCAGCCTAGGTACTTCAAATATGATCCCTGTTCTTCTCCTTCTTAGAGTGCCGTGCCTGATTCCAGGCGTTGGCAACCTCTCTCCTATGCATGTACTGTGCGTTTGAAATAATTATTATCAGATACGTACATAGGGACCTACTCCTTAACGTGGGCTCCGAAATGCGGGAAGTGTACACACTTTAGCTCCAGAGAGGCAGTACCCAAGCAGATTACAACTCGATGGTTTGACATTGCTTTCCGAGGGGAAGCACCTGTTATAGACAAGTATTATAGGATCTCTACCCTTATCTTCGTTTTCGCTAGATATTTCGTGGTTATAATTACAACAACGCAACGATTTTGAAGATGCAAAAATTCGAAAGAGTTCATGTATTTCTTTTTGCAGTTTTTTTTAACTTCGGAGCTATCAACAACTACACATAATTAAATTTTATTACATCTTTATTACTTTTATCCGTGACTTTTATCCTATTCTGATGGAGCCGGTTCTACATTTATTTAGTCTACGCCCGACGCTGAAACAGTCAACTGCGACGCTGACTCACACACTTATTAATTTTGTCAAGGTGTATAGCGAGGTCCTTCTAAATTTTCATTAGACCGTCCATAAACAAAGACAAACCACTTCTTTTTCACACTACTTGTTTGATACAAATATTAATTTTGTACCTTCGTCGTTATTTAGAAGTTGTTTTCCAATTATTTGGCACAGACCTTGAACAATTTTTATATTGAAAAATCTCTATTTTCCATATTTCCAAAACTTACGTCTGTTGACCTTCTCGGAAGCTTTTGTATAGTCTGCGAGGGCAACGTGGATTTCGAAATTTTTCTCTTCTACAAAATATATCCCATAGCTTCTGTCTGTTGACCTCAAAAGCTTTTGTGTAGTCTGCAAAAGCAACGTGTATTTTGAAAATTTTCTCTCTTGTGTTTATATAATTTATTTAAAAATGTTTTATTTTAAATTATATAGAGGTTCATTATAAATTTGAATAGTGGTACTTTTATTTTCCTGTCAATTATTATTAGGGGAGACTGTTATATTATACTGGGTCAGGATCCATATTGGAAGGATTTGAATTTCCTGCAAACGATATGATGTAAATTTCTGACAAACTAAAAGTACATTGCTGTACATTGGAAGCTCTAATTCCAAGTCTCTCGTTGAAGGTTGAACCTCAATCATAACCCCACCCCATACAGGGTTGGACCAACCAAAGCATTCCAACAACCATATGCATTTTTCGATCTTATTTGATCTCAACTTTGGTTCATTCATTGTTATAACCAATTTTTGGTTTTTCCAACCATCGACCAAAGTGTTTCCTTCTATACACCACTGATGAGAGCCAATAAGATCGAAACGTGCATATTATGGTTGTTGGAATGCTTTGGTTGTGACTTCTTTAAATTGGTAAACTTGTTTAATGTCATCAGAAATTTCTTCTGACTAAGTGTTTTTCTGTGTTTACCTCAATTCTTTTATAGTCGGAGGTTCCATCTATCAGATTTTACCCTCAAAGATGGGTCACAATTTTTCAGTCGGATTCAAATTAGGACTATTATCAGGATACAAGAACAATACCGTCCCTTTTATTTTTATTTAAAATCGGTTAACTAAATAACTAAATTCAATATTGGTGTACATACATTAGGTACATTTCTTTGTGAAATTGTAATAAAAATTACATCAATAAGAATAAAAAGAATATGAAATTACACGTTTGGCTTGATGACATGTGACAGAGTCACCTTGGAATATGCACTTTAAATTTTTCTAATTGGGTTTTTAAAAAAAGGCCACAATAAAGGTTTTTTTTTCTCTATGACTAAAGAAAATAATGCTTTCTTGTAGATTTATTACAGAAAATGGTCTCCTTTATACATAACCTAACAGAAAGTAAAATTTCTGTGGGTGTAGGTAGTAACTTATACTTTGTAATTAACCATATCGGCTTGCTTATTTTTGATTGGGGTGATGAGTGTTTCCAGATATTTTAAATTATAGCAAGCAATTAAATTGTGTTATAGTATTATTTATTTAATTGTATTGTAATAATTATTGTAATATTGCAGTTTGTTGTTCTTTTTTATTTCGGGTATGGCTCTGTCCTGAAGCAAAACTGCATACGCCGTTCACATAAAAACAACTCTGTACGGAATGCGCAAGCATATACCCGGAACGAGTCGCAGGGTGAGTTCCTGTAGCTTGCAAAGTATTTATTTATAGTCTGCAAATAGCTATTTAAGAATATACAAGCTTAGAATATACACTAATAAAAAAAGTGATATTGTATGGATGCGAGGTTTGGTGCATGGCAATAAAGAACCAAATTCAACTGTCGAGCTTTGAGTACAGATTGATGAAGAAGATCCTGGGACCATTTTTTGACTCGGAGAGAGGAATCTGGCGTCGTAAAACGAATGCAGAAGTACGAGAACTTATCCATCAACCACTAATTACAAGTGAAGTGAGAGCGAGAAGACTGACATGGATTGGACACGTCATAAGAGCTGGGCCAGAAAAGGAGATCAATATTTACAAAGCACAACCAATCGTAAAAAGACCCCCTGGTAGACCACGACAGCGCTTGAGAGACAATTATAGTCCGAGACCTTCATCAGATCGACAGGGAAGATGACTGGAAGGATTCAGCGATGAATTGGATTAAATGGAGGGGCATTACAGAGGAGGCTAAAGCTCTGAAAGAGCTATTTGGCCATCGGAAGTAAGAAGTAAGTAAGTAAATAGCTATTTAATCATCTCACAACCTCCATAAAATGCAGTTCCGATGAACATTTAAAAAAAATCACTCCCAGATCGTTTGCCCACTTAGTTTTTCCACCGTTCTTTGAAGACGTCCATGTTTGTATCGCTCACCAATTTTCCACCTCATGTGGTGAATCCCATCGGAACGTACGGATTAAACTTACTTTCATCTGAGAAGATGACATGTTTCCGCTCACTTTGAATCCAATCTGTTTGTTAGCTTTTGACTATTGTAATCCATTACACCGCATTTTTTGTGTTAAATGGTTTTTTAATGAAATTCTTGCATTGAATCCGACATCGCAAAGCCATTTTTGAGCCCATAAGCTCTTTTCTAATGTCTACGGCACTTCAGGAAAATCTTTTGCCATGCAGTCGTCGTACTTTTGAAGCCACCATTTTTCTTGCGATCCATTTCAGTTGTAATTTCACGTGTGCAACGTTTAGTGCAATGATTGTAAAATATTGTAATGAGTTAATTAAAGATAAAAGCCTTCGCAGTTTGATTATGGAAGACTTGCAGTTTAACGTTGGTTCCGAAAGATTAAATGAGAAAGAAAGAAACTGGTCTTCAGGAGTGGACGGTAATAATTCTGGCGAGAGCAAAGAACCTTCCACTCATAACGCAAATCTATATATATAAAAATGGATGTATGTATTGTTGTGTTCACAACATCTCATGGGATCCGCGATCAACAACGATCAGCACGGACGGGATGTGGTTTCAACATGTCGTATTTTAGTTTATTTATGGTAGTATTGTTTAGATTGTTGCATAGAATTGTATTTTAAAATTTTGAAGTTGTTGTTTATTGTTTGGTTGTTATGTTTTTAAAAGAGACTATGACATGCGCGTTTAGTAACGTTGATTTAAAATAAAAACAAAAAAAAGAGGAGGTAACGAGGGGAATAGAAAAATAACAAGAAATAAACAAGGGATTCCGAAGTGAGTTTCCAAACAGAAAAGACGCAAATTAAGTTCGTCTTAATAAAATAAGAAATTTAAATTGTTTCAATCAACGCAAAGGAGTGTGGGAGATTGAAAATTTAATTACAAAAAGCTCTCGTATGAGAGAGATCGTGTTCTAAAAAAGTGAGGTACGTGCGAACATTTAAACGGAGGAGACGTAAAGTCTTCAATCGAGAAACCAACTAATTAAATTGGACTCTAACACCGGTGGGTGATCAAAGTGGACGAAGCCAAAGACATCAAAAATATTCGTCCGAACAGAACGTGTATAGTACAGTGCCGACGATCATCCTAGTGGGTGAATGATAAAGAATTGGAACCAACAAAAGCAAATCCAATTCCTCGTCTGTGACGAGAATCGCTTGAACGAGGTCAATCCTGAAGGAAGTAGGTGCATTCATTAGAAGAAGTGCAACGTTTTAGTGCGAATATAAGTCTTCCAAACAGTGAGCGAGGTATTCGAATACGTACGCCAAAAAACTAAGGTAAATTTCAATTTGTAGTTTTGTGTGTTTCATTTTGTTAGTTTTAAGTTTGTTCAATAAATATGAATTTTGAAATTACATCTTTGTCTGTGTTGTTCTTTGTTCATCGTGACTCTTAAGCAAAATACTGACCCTGAGATTAAGTCAACCAATAGGTAGGTCTGCTCTTAAAAGGTGCCTAACGCAACAGTATGTATGTATTGCTGAGAAGTTTCTTGTGTAAAATCGCACGCCTCGGTTTTTATGTTGAGCGCCACTTTCAAAAATGAAAGAAAATTTATAAATTGTAAAATTGAAATATTCGAGGGTGCAATTTTACCAAAAAGCTCACCACCCTTGTCCCTCTAGTTTAGCTCAGCCTTGAGATTCCCTCAGAGTATGGTAGGTTCAAGTTCAATTAAGAGATGTTTAGTGAAATCAAAATAAATCTTTTTGAGAAGTTGAAAATTGTTGGTAAAATAATTGTATGAAGAGATAAACGTGATTCACCTTTGCTTTGATGAATCTTAAAAATTGGAATACTTCACTGTTGTAGTTGTTGAATTAATAAAAGATTGCATTTAAATCGGAAATAATTTTATATTGGAATAATAATAATATCGCATGCGCATAATTTTCAAAATTAACAAATAAATGCAGATAAAGTTTTATCTGTTGGCAAAAATATACAATTATTAAATATCAAGAATATCGAAATACGTCGATTCAAAAACTTTTTCTTCCTCTTCTTGCTTGAATTAAATTCAAGTCTTCCGTTTTTCAACAACGGGTTTAAATGTTTTAGTAGTAAAATTTTGTTTATTTCGTAGAAAATGTAAATAATAAAAAAATGTTTTGTTGTTGAACTTTGCAATTAGGATAGTGAGAAATTCTTCACGTCCTGTATAATAATATGCTGAGGGCCAAAGTTTAATAAAAATCATAAATTTTGTTAAAATACCTTTCTTTCTAATATATCCAGCTTATATAAAGCATGCGCAGATAACACTATTTTTTCAACTACCGGACACTTGTTGAACTACACTATCAGCTGTTGTGTTGATTGTGCTGCCGAAGTTGTTGTTGCGTCAATTTGTGATTTTCACGGTGTTGATGATCGAGATTGAATTTATAACCATTTGTGTTGATTAATTGGAATGATGGTAAGTTATTTTGATATATTTACTTCCAGGATACTTAAATTGTGAGTTGAGTTTAACTGTTTAACACTTTTTGTTGTTTGCAGATGTTATAACTAATATGGTAGCCATTTTGATTAGATTGGATCAAATTTTAATTACGAATATTTGGCGAGGTTAGACATCTGGATGGTTCTAACTTTGAGTTTCCACTTTTACTTCACACACGTCCTGTCGTTTCGACTGGCAAACTTCAACTGATTATTTTCTGCGCAAATTTCGAAAATTGGTCGATTTTCGTTTATCGGTAAGTCAAATTTTTACTTCAGAAAATTTTATGTTGACCAAATCTCTTCTAATTTTCAGGGTCTCTTCCATATTTTAGTGGATGAATTTTCCATTAATTTCCAGACGTTTTCCAATACAGGAGCAGTTTTTGTACGCACTTTTTGGATAGATTTTGAACACTTCTTATCACGAAAATTTCTTATCGCATTTCAAAGGATTATCAGCTCTATTTACCTTTTGTTGATTTACCAGATTAAATTACAATTTTCACATAGAGTGAATTATTTAACACATTTGCATGTAATCAGAATTTCACATAACAAGTTATTCATAAAGTAATTTCAATTCAAATAGTACAAAAATATTGGTTATGTTTCACTGATAACAGTTTTCAGTAAAATTTATTATTTCTGATCTAAAATGTCTTTTTTATGAAATTTTGATGTGTACATCTCATTTATGAATTTATTTAACAGTTTTGTATCTAGTATTCCGATCTTTAGAGATCTTTATATGCTTATAATATTGTAAAATAGTGTGAATTATTTATCTCTTCAATCTGCAATGATTTAAGTAGATCAAATTTATTTAATACTTCCAATTAAGTTAGAAATTTAATATTTTGCATTGGCTCGGTACATTGGATCACAGCAGTATGTATGTATGTTCCCTATAGACTCCTAGACAGTTTGACCGATCGGAACCAAATTTTTGGCACAGTTATTATGTAGGTCCCTGCGCATGTTTTTGTATTGAAATAGTGCAAAAATTCGCAAAGGAAAGGACAGTTGATTTTGATTAGCATGCCTTCCTTAAAGGAAGGCAGGCTACTCAAAATCAACTTAAAAAACAATAATGAATGCTGTCAAGCTGTCAACCAATCGACAATGCAAATACGCGTACACGTGCTTTACGTTTCTATTTGACCAATCTTAACCAAATTTTGTGTAAAAGTTATTTACAACGCTACGAGAAACATAGGCTACTTTAGAACCTTGGAGTGAGGCCGAACAACTGTAACGAATTTTTGTCTCCAAATTCGTTCCCAATATTCATTTAATTGGCACTTCTCGCTCCATCTAACGGTAGAACTGGGAAGAGAGATTGGGATAAGGAAAGCATTGGAATCGGCGCAATAAGAGACTCGGGTCAGGGCTGTCGAGCCGAAAGGTTGTGTTTTTCGAGTGCATCGATGAAGTGATAGTGGAACCAAGTTTGATTTGGAAGATCAATCACCCACTGTAGTTTGGGGATCCAGTTGGTTTTCGCTGCAATCGATTCTCGAGCACCGAGGCTCCTTCCGTTCCGGAATTTTTGGGGTTTTAACGCAGATTTCGGGGGTGCAGACCTGATCAGGAGTCGCAGGTATTTCGTATCATTTCTCTTTTGTGTTATGGTATTTATTATTATTTTTTTAATTGTTTTAATATTTTTGGTTTTTTCTTTGCCTTGCATTTTTGATTGGAACGTTTTTGGCCGAAATTATCGTTAAGTCGCAGGTTTTGCTTTTCTGTTCGACGTGATTAGAGGTTATCTAATCTGAAGTCGCAGACGTGGATTTTAATGCCAATGTTTGAATTTTATATTTTGAAAACTAATTAATTATTTATTATATTATTATGTTTTATTTAATTGAGTTTGAACTGTGCATTATTTTCTCTAGGTAACAACGAGCAGCGTTTGGTCAAATGCATTGGCATAAGAATTCCTACGCGTTCGATATAGGTTCAAATCTTGTATTTGAAATTCTATGTTGGACATTTTTTTTTATGTTTATTTTTGGTTATATGTTTTTTTTAAGAAGGCAGCGTTGTGTGACCAACGTACAGGGTGTTGCATTTCATCGGTGTCGCTTCCGCTTGATTTTATTGTTGGAAGTTCGATTGTGGGTCCACCGTTTGTGGGATTTTTTTTAATGACCACTCGAACGTTCCGTTGATTAATTTTGGGGAGTGGTTCTTGGTGGTAATGTCTTTGCCACTGTACTGGTTCTGGTCGGCTAACGCAATTTCCATCCGACGTCGCTTATGTCATAGCCTTCCAGCAACGAACATCTAATTGCTGATTATTTTTGTTGTGTTAGCAAAGCTGTTTCCTTGATTTTCTTCGGGACGTTCATTTGACACGACCCACGGCCTTGCCGCCGCTATATCGAGCTGGCTTATACCTACCATCAGGGCCCCACGTAAATAAAAGTAGAATTTATTTTCTGCGTGGACATTATCTGTTCCGAGCTACCTTCTCATTAGAGATTGTGAGGACAGATATTGTTTCACAACCACATCCGACACGGTCTAGATGGCTAAAGGCGGCCGGTAGGCCGACGGTGCCAGCTAGTTGATTATAAAACTGAATTGCTGTAACGCAAAATATGCCTAACCACAACATACTACTGAAGTTTCTATAAATAATTTACCTATCTCATGAAATAGATAAATAGAATAAAACATGAAAGCTATAGTACTATTATAATAATATGATGTGGAACTAGGTAAATATTTCATAAGGAATATTCGATTATCCTGAAGTGCGATGCTGCGTTGAAGAAGTGTTCTTCGATCTGGATTCGAACCCTGGCGCATTAGATGTGAATACGTGCGCTACCGAAGCGATTAGTTTTATATTGCGCGAAACTTCTATATTTCGTATCTAATTCTGGAATCGCCACAATCCGTTTCCATTACCACTTCATCAAAATTTATAGTGTAAAACAAGCTTTCCTTCGTATTATCTTCCACATAAATGTATTGTAAAATAGACTTTATTTACATACTGTTGATTTAAAAATATATTACATTATTTATTATTATTTTAACATAAATTTTGTATCACAATATATAAAAATATATAATGCCCTGTAAGAAGATAATCTGTACAACTTGAATTAAAATCAATGAATTATATTTTCTTGTCCAAAATTGTGAAAACAAAAAAAATATATTTACAATATTATGTACATAATAGTTGAGTAAATCCAATTAAACTGGATACTTTCAAATACCAGCATATTTTTATTGTGACTTATTAAAACCATAATTTAGAGAAATGAAGACTTAAATTTTTATTAACATTTGGATGTAACGGAATTACAGTAGGTCAATTTGAAAAAAAGAATAATAGTGAACTATATAAAAAAAGAATCAAGAGAAAGTTCTTGAATTTAATATTAGAGCAGGTGGATTTTGACCAAAGAATAGGCGCGTTTTTACATACGAAATAGAAACTATAATTTTCCGTGAGACTACGGGTGCAGCACGTAGTACAAGTTAACTTGAATTCCGTACCAAAATATTTTGAGATTTTTTTAAATTTTGAGATTAAATCAAATAATCTACTTTTTGGCGAAATATTGATGTATTTTGTATAGTAGATGTAATATTTTATTTGTTCCGATGGTTTGAGTGCATAGAATGAGAGAAGTAGGTATTATGTGCATGCTACATGCATGCAAGCGTAAATAGACTATAGCGACGCCTAAATTTATGTTGAGATATTAAATTGTTAGTGTATAAATTAGATCGATGCTAATTAAGTTATTGAGTAAACAACGGAAATTCGAAAATGCCTAAATCTATTACTTGTAGTCAACAATTTCTACTATGTAAAAAACTTTCCCAGGGAAAATCCCCAATACTTTTGTACTACACTAGTCTCTATATTATCAGGCCTGCCTTAGCGCGCAACGAACCGAACAATCTATCTCTGTCGTTTTGGGTATGACTATCTTTTTTTAGCTCGCGTACCAACTGTTGTGTGTTCACTCAACCATTTTCGTCCATCTCTTTTTATGTTTACTGTATTTTGTTGAGGGTATATTGAAATTCGCGGCAAAAACTCTTACTGTTGTGTAAAATACGAACTCTGCCGGTAATAATCGTCTTGAATTCTGGCGCCAAATTAGCGAAAACAAATTTTAAACAAACGTCGATTTTGTTAAGTCCTTTTTTTTGTTAAACATACAACATTGTCGCATTAATTTCAAGATATTTATAAGTATAGACTTCCTGTGGGCACTTGAAAATATTTTCGTTTTTATACAAAAATATTCGAAATATTGAGTTGAAAATTTGGGCAAGGAAAGCGGAACTTGTTCAATTTTTAGTAATGTTGCTTAGCTCGAAAATCAATAGCACTAATGAATTTGTAATATGGGACAGGGGCGTCGATTATTAACTGTCAAATATTTTATAAAAATGTCGATAATTTAACAGGGGGTATTTTATTTAAGCAGATAAATTTTATATTGTATAGAAAAAGGTAAGATTAACCATTACAACATTCACCAACCAACGTGTAGCATACATACATATCTTTATTTTTAGTATCAAATTTTAATTCTGCGAAGTCAGCGATGAAGCATGCGCCGTGACGTCATGTTTGGAAAGTACAAATACGGATATTGTTGTTGAAACCATGATAAATAATTTTCGTTTGTTAATGCTTTTATCGTTCTGGAAAGCAATTCAATTTTAATTTTCCGTCAATGGAACAATTGGAAAAATATAGACGAAATAAATAAGTTGGAAAATGAAGATACGAATTAGTTTGAAAAATTAAATTTTAAATGATTTAAAAATAGAATATTAACGAAAGACTCTCGCAGATGTGTCGCCCTCTGCAAACGACTGATATTACTGACGAAATCGCTTAGCCAGCGTTATTTCAATTAAATTACGCTTTTAGAACACAGTAAATATTCAACAGAATATTTTATTTCAATGTTTTTTTACTATACTATATAATTTTAGTTTGCCATCGTAAAAAATCCTAATACGTGTCATTTTGGAATTATACATTCAAGTTTTATAGTAAGTCAAAAATCGTGAACCGGAAATCGGGTTATAAATAATATAAAATTAAATTGGAATTTTTCTATTTTTTCTTTCGGACACGATTTCATTCTACTTCAAACTGAGCGCCAAGTTCAAAATTATCGTGTTCCATTACGATGCGAACTAAACTTCGACTTCCATCCAGCATTGCTTTGGTAGACGTATAATAGAGAGAGAAAGAGAGCGACAGAGTACGCCTAGAAACTCGTTTGTAAAAACCATTGGTTCGAGTCGACTTCAACGTTTTATAAATATTATAATACGCCAATGTAGTTTTAATTTTTAAATTATTAAATAAATTTATTGTATAGTAGAATTCTATATTTTTAAATTAAAATTTTAATTTGCTTTGAAGTAAAAACCGCGGACTAAAATTACTGCCTATTGTCCGGCTAGTTACTAGTATGTGTAACAAGTGACAATCGGAATTATAGGTATTTGATATCGGTGACGTCATGCGCACGTATGACGAATCGGAGAAATGCAAGGGCCTACTCGAAACCTACGGACACTTGAGTCATTCAGAATTGTCCAAACCGCAAGCCGGTCGGACGTCGACTTACGACATAAATCCAATTTTTTGTAATCACTTTAATTATTTGTTCCAAGCAGAATGTAAAAAAATATTTAATAATAATTTATTTGCTAGTAGTACTAGCACAAAATCGACAGAATACTGCAATGTATTACCGCATAATATTATTTGAAAAAAAATTAATTAATTAAATATTTCGTAACAACGAATTTTGATTATCTTATTTTCATTATGCTCGAAATACAGGGTAGAAATTTTGAAATTATCCATTTCATGGTTATATGTAACTAGTTATAACGCTCAAACAAATAACGGGGCCCGTTTGCTTTGTTTGTCGCTAGTAGGCTACCACAGTAAAGTTGGTCGATTGTAGAGAGAAATAGACAGGAGGGCCGGAGCTGTAGCTTTCCGTGAAAGCAGTACACTGTAGCTCATCTACCCATACTAAAAGTGTGACGTCAAAATAGCGAGAGGCGATTACGAGATTCTCGTTTGTGCGACAGAGATAACTAGCGAACAAACTTATTACTGTAGGGAACGAGGCGACCCAACCTAACCGTACGCCAACCGGTTTGTGAGGAACTCTAAATGCCGGAATAGAGAGAGAAGGATGTATGCTTTATACATGGTATTGATTTAGCAAACGGTTGTATCTGGCTGAGTCACTGTAATTGATAATAACTTAAGGATAGAAAGCCTTTACGTTACTTACATTTTCAAATAACGTGTCGCAACATTGAACTTACTTTTGGGATTTTCTTAGTCAACAGTGAACATTGATTGACTGCTGTTCCATTGCTTCACTTCGTACGGTCGCCGTTATCAATATTGCAAGAAACGAAATTACTTGAAACGCAGCCGATTCCACATTCGGATTTCATCTATTAGGATATACAAAGTATTTACGAATAAATGTACGTTCGCGCATCCCAATATCGTAAATAATTTTCAACCTTTTTTTGTTTAATATTTCAACTTATATACATACCATACCGACCCACAGCAATCGAAATTTATTCTTTAGTCAATTTTGTGTAACCAAAAACAAAATTACTTTGCTAACAATAAGTTTCTGTTCGATTTTTTCCGTTTCTTTTTTCAAAAAACTTCATAACTTGATACATATTAAATCAGAATTAGAATGTACATACTGGCATATGAACTACTAATTAATAATTTATTGTTCAATACGTTACTATTCGAACACAAATTCAGAAAACAATAATAACATTTCTTTATTGTTAGACAGAGAAGTATTAATTGTTTAAAACACAAAAGTTACTATTTAAAAATTCTTTTAAGAGAGGCAGGGGGGGGGCGACTATTTGATCTAAAATATCGCTTTCAATTTAGTAAGAAATCGTAAAATCGTTCTATTCACTTTTTTCACCAAAGCAGTAGGTGGAACCTACCCTCCTGAGGTCCTGAGGGTAGCTAGATAGTCGCCCTAGTGAATATCCAAGATATAAAAAACCAGGAATTGAAGCTCGCAAGTTTTCCTTCAACATTAAATCAGTATATTTTGAAAACTACCGAAAATTTGGAAAAATTAAATATTCCTTATTTTAAGGCTGCATGCACACTGCACTGAGAAAAAATTGAAGTATAGGAATTCGTCTCGCAACAATTTGAAAGAAATATTACTTCAATTGTTGTCAAATTTACTTCATTTGTTTGTAAAATTGACATCAAATTGGTGTGAGATTGATTTGGATTTCAATTTGAAGTAGAAATTACTTCAAAACAATAAACATTTTTCTCTGTGTGATGGAAAAAACGTTTCTAGGCAAAACATTTTGTTTTATCTAAAAACATGATAGAACAAAACGTTTCGAGACAAAATGTTTTGTCTCGTTGCATCAGTGTGCATGAAGCCTAAAAGTTTGCTGCAAAATACAAACGTTCGGAAAGTAACGCTTGTTATTAACGAAGAAAAATTTAGGGTCTCTGAGGTTGCTTTGAAAATCTTATTTTTTAACCTCTTGCCTTGTTTATCCATAACCAGTCAAAAAGGTAAAAACAAAAATTTGACAGCTCTTTTAGTTCTTGTTAAAATATGCCGTTCGCATATTTGTTAATTTGGAAAGCAGACACCCCTCTTCAGGGCCGTCCTTAAAGCTAGTGTCCACTTAAGACAAAACAGTCTCGAGAGTAGTCTCGAGACTAGACTCACAAATGGATAAGGTCTTGAGAGCAGTCTCGGAGACAAGCAGGCAAGATATCGGAGATTGATGCACGTGTCACAAGTGGACATGTTCATTTCTGCTCTCGTGACTTAGTCTCCAGTTTTCCGGAAGAGCTGAGACTTTCTCAAGTGACGCAAGTTTTTAATTTTTTAAATTCTAAGCTACTTTTTATTTCGCAATAAATATAATTTTTCAAAATGAGCGTGAAGAATGGTGACAAGGTTGTACCAGATAAACGAGAGTGGACTGATGAAGAAATTTTTGAGTGAATTCATCTTTATGAGAAACAAGAGTTTTTATGGAATGTTAATCTTCTGGAACTCGCGCCGTTGTAATTTATACAACAGGCTCATTATTTTGTAGGAATTTTGAAAAAAAGAGAAATTATAGCAAAGCCTTGTATTCCTTAATTCATTCCTGCTGAATCATATTATCATTATCATATTATAATCATATTTGGAAAAAGTAGATGTTAATAAAAACTAAAAGCTTGCGATCAAGTCGCACAACTGACCACAAACGACTGTGAGTTGAATCTCAAGTCGACACGAAATTTTGCTGATCACGAGACTGTCGAGTCTCCACAACTGTCTCGAGAGCGTAAGGGATATGAAATGGACAACACCCTAAGACCAATCTCGAGACTTTCTCTCGAGATTTTGTCTCAAGTGGACACCAGCCTTTACGGACTGACGACGGGGTTTTAATGGAATCGAAAAACGGTAAAACACTGTAGTTAAAGGAAAGTACAAATTAAAATTGAAAAATCCTCTAAAATTATATTATGTAGTCCAATGTTTTCCGTAAATTGGGGAGGGGCGGTCAATCTTCCTTATATACGAAAAATTCTTCTTCTGGATTTCCTCTGTTGAAGGCTGACAAATCTACAGAGTGTCCCTGCTCACCGGACCTGGTTTTAGAAATTGGGGATTAGCAAAACAATTTGTTAACTTGTTATCTCTTATCATTAGAAAAAAAACTTAAATTTTTAAAAGTTTAAATAAAAAACTAGCCGTACTAGTGTAAGAAAATTGCGAAAAAAACATCCAAAATCGGCCTTCTGAAATTTTTTGACGGATTTCGTTAATAAAAATTTGATCAAAATCGAGTGTTTTTGAAATTTTCAAAAATGTGCTCCACTTTACAGCGGACCATTACTGGTCCGCGAGCAAAGTGTTGCCGGTCCGCGGCTAGTTCACCCAAATATAGTAAAAAGATGGTTTTATTCAGATTAAAGAGCTTGCACCTGAATGCAAGTCAACGCACTGTTTTATTCGCCGCGAAAATTTGGCAACAAAAAAATTGTCGCCACAATTAAATAGTGTGCACAGCGAGGTGGTCAAGCTTGTCAACTAGGTAAAGGCCAATGCTTTAAATTCGCGACTCTTGGCTCTATTATGCGATGAAATGGGAGCTGCTAATAAGAAGCTCTTATTACATGCTGAAGTGCGTTGGTTATCAAGAGGAAAAGTCTTCTCAAGAGTATTCGAGCTTCGCAACGAACTGATGGAGTTCCTTCAAAACAAGAAACCAAATTGGGCGCAACTTTCCTCGATGTAAATTGGGTGGCCAAGCTTGCCTATTTAGCTGATATTTTTTCCATCTTCAATGATCTGAACAACTCGATGCAGGGAATGATGACTTCCTGTTTTACTGTTGCAGACAAAATTGATGCACAGAAACGAAAACTACAAGCATGGAAAAGTCGAATCGCAAGAAATTGTTACGATATGTTTCACAACCTATCAGCATTTATGGTCGATGCAGGAGAAGAGCTTGATGTTACATCTCTAAGAAATGTCATCACCCAACACTTGACAAGCTTGATAGAACGTTTCGAATTTTATTTCCCAACAGATGAAGATCCGCGCAAAGAAAACGTATGGGTCCGCAATCCATTTGTTCCACTTACCGATGACTTACCTGTCAATACTGAAAATAAATTGTTGGAGCTTGCTGCTGATGAAGGACTGAAGGTACACTTTGAAAATATGTCACTCGCATCTTTTTGGATAAAAGCAAGACCAGAATATCCCGATATTTCCGATATTGCTTTGAAAAAACTTCTTCCTTTTGTTACCACATATCTCTGTGAGATTGGCTTTTCAACCATGGGTATAATAAAAACAAAATATAGGAGTACTATGAAGATTCATTTCCCATTTCGCGTAGCGCTGTCATCAATTGAACCACGGATCAAAAAATTGACCGAAAATAAGCGAGCCCATTTATCACATTAAGGCAGCGTCGTGCGTTATTTTGTTTATGTTTATATATAGTTCTTTTTCAAGTTTATGAATAAAATACTTATGTTTCGTTATTGTTTAATTTGTTATAAATTGAAAAAATTCTTTGACCTTTGATAAAATTGTGGTGGTCCGTCATGGATGAGTAAGAATAATACCGGTCCGCCACATTCAACAATTTGAGAAGCGCTGCTCTAGCAATCATTTTCGTCACAATATCCACTGCTAAGGAAATTTTTGCCGCCATTTTTGTTAAAATGGTGCACTTTCGGGTGATCACCGAGGTCAGCAACTCGTACATTTTTATTAGAACCGTAAACGGGAAGAGCACGTAAAGCAACACCCGGATTCTAAAATATCCCTATAGATATTTGGAAAGCTGAAGGTTTATAAAGTAGACTTAAAAAAAATTGCGATAAATTTATGTTTAACCCTCTAAAACAACTATGGAAGTTGTTGAAAATTGGTAATTTTCCATAGCTTAACCAATCAGAAGCTCGCTTTCGATTACCAGCTGTTTACCACTGCATTTTGTTAACGGTACGTGTGGATTGATATAGTCTTACACTTCAGCGCTTCGTATTATTTTAATTACTGTCCAAAATAAGCCAGATTAATCCCCACGGGGATCGGAGCTGGCTGAAGTGTCCCAAGTGCAAATAAACATTTATTTTGTATTTTTCTTTTGTTTGGTATTAAATAAATTTTGTAGTATATGTAAATAAGTGTGTAAATATGTTATCTAATAAAGAGTTTTATTATTATTTCACCTTAAAAGTATCATCAATTAGATCGAATCCACGGTTAGGGGTTGAAACGTTTGTTTTTCACGACGGTCTGCTAAGATTGAAAGATGAGGGAGACCGATTTTTAGGGGTTGGAACCTTTGAAACTTACCTTCCAATTTGTGCGACCAAAAATGAAAGACTTAGCCGTCTCAAGTTTTTACACCGTGGAGGTGGTGGAAAGGTCTTCACGCACCCCCCACATTGTTGACTTCATCAACAATTAGTATTGCTTGGTAAATCGCCTCACGGTTTACTGAATCCTTTTTGGTTGAACTATATCAGTCTGGCCGAGGTTCTAATCTTCCTCGAAGCCCATACGTAAATTATTAAATTTACATTGCTCATGAAGGGAGTAAGGCGAACTCTGCTCGCAAAATATCCTACAATTCCACCTAAAGCAACGTAAAGCAAAGCAAGCATTTCACCTCAAAAGTTCATCGTTCACTTTACGTGGGATACAATATAATTTAAATTAGGGATTAAATTAAACTGCCTGCTATGCAAAAACGTAAATCGGCCGCGCAGAGGTGAATCGGCCGCTCCGAGCTTAGGTTAGTGTTTCGCAAGTTGAACGTTAAAAGTTAGAAGCACCCGAAAAATATCCGTTTTTTATCAATATTATTTTTGTTTCTTTGTCTTTCGCAAATATTTTTGGTTATTTAAACTATACTATAAACCATCAACTTTTCGAATATCTTTGGGAACTTTTAAACTCTAGGTGCTGAAATTCGTGCTACTCCCCCCCTCCCAAACCTTAAAACATATCCAAAGATAAGAACCCTCTGAATATTTATAGGAAACTCTTCATTTCATGATTTTGAAGGTGTTGTTAATATCAATTTACGGGCAAGCAACCGAAACACATACATAGAACTTGTTTCTGTGCGAATCACGTATGCAGGTTTTTCTCCAGGACAAGTCCTTATCCGAAATAAAAAATGAAAATCTGTACTAATATAATGAAAGTAATATTACAAAATAATTTTTAATTTCAGTGATTTTGTAAGATTTAAATAAAAACATATTATTTTAAATTTAAACATTAAAACTATTTTTAGAAATTAAATTGTTAAAAATATAAAATGTTTATTGGAAGAACGTATGATAAAAATAGAACTGCAATTAGCAATGTGAACGCCCACATGCAAATCATATCAGTTGCTAATAAAAGGCAGTGGCTAGAATGTAAGTAATTATTTAAATCTAAAGTGTATTACAATACAAACTTAATTTTTAATTACAAAGTGCGCTTTAAAGTTACTAGTAACCTGATATAACATCCACAGACAACAAGTACCTTGATATAACAAAATCATATAAATCACATAAAATAATCAAAATATGTCAATTTTTTGGATTATATGAATGGGAGATTAATGCCGGTTTCATAAAACTTTTAACAAGCCGTCAAATTTAGCTAACCAATGGTAAAGGTACGTTAGTACTAACAGGCCAATAGAAATCAGTCCTTAATTTTAACGGCTTGTTAAAAGTTCTATGAAATCAGACATTAATAAATGGAAAATAAAAAAGCATAGTAGGTAGACTTTTTTTAAATTTTCAAGATGACACAAATGAAATGAGACATTTATGGGTTTTTCTTGCTTTCATTTTCCAAATATTGAAAAACAACATCAGGAAACAGTTGAGAATGAACAATTTATTGCCTCAATAAAGATGAAATGGACAAAAAAACCTACCATTAAAGATAATTAAATAATCTCAAAATTACAATTACAATTTCGGGGGACGTTCAAAAATCTCCTGGGGATGGTGTTTAAAACACATCAACTGTTCTTACTACATTGATTAATTTTGTTTGTCTTTATTAATTTATTTTTATTCATTTTAACAATTTTTAAATGAATAAATATACGGTGCAACTCCTCTATAACGCGTCCCGGTTATAACGAGTAAATCGTTTGGTCCCTTGCCGTTTTGTATACTACTCCTTATAAAATTTCCCCTCTGTAGCGAGTATATTGTGTAAAATATACTCCTGAAATATTTTGTGCCATTACGTCATTACGTGCCATTACAAGAAAGTCATTTTCTATCAAAGAAAAAATATCAATAATAAAAGAGTTTGAAAGTGGTAAAAAGCAACCTGTAATCTACAAAGAAAGACATTTGGCGAGAGTTACATTGGCAACAATTTTAAAAAACAGGAACAAGATTATGAAGTGAATAAATTACGTTGTGCAAAAAATGACAAAGTACGTAGATAAAGCTGACCTTACTTGGTTTAGAGTGAATCGTGAATCCAATGTGCCCATAAGTGGGGCAATGTTAAATGAAAAAGCAGAACAATTTTCGGAAAAAAATGAGAATTTTGCAGAGTTAAAATGGTCAAATGGGGGCCGAATCGCTTTAAAAGTAGACATAACATCAATTGCTGTAAAATATGACGCGAATCAAAGTGCTCCATTTTGCTCTTTTTATTAACATATTTAGAAGGTGCAATTGATAAAATTAAAATACCCCATTACCGCAAATAAACCAAAATTACAGATTTTTTCCACTAAATCTTGTTAAACGTTAGTTGGATGTGTATATTTAACTTTATTATTTAATACATTTATATCAAATACATATCTATAAACTTGTCCATGATTGTTTATAACGAAAATCGGTTATAACGAGTAAATATGTTGGTGCCTAGAGTTCTCGTTATAGAGGGGTTCTTACCCTTATATTACCCAATAACAGAATATTGAAACAAATCTCGAAAATTTCGCGTATGAATGGATTAACGACTAATCAAATCGATTATCAAATTTTGTTATGTAGTCATATTTGGTTGTTAAAAACTATATGCACATTTTCAATTTCACTTCAATCAGATCATTTGTTAAAAAGTTCAACATGGCGGATGCAAAATGGCGACCAAATATAACAACCTTGTAGCGGTCCTAGAATTAGTTCACGATAAATAGAAGTTCCGCGCTACATAAACTAATTGCCTCAGCAGCGCAGTTGTTTAAGCGCACGTTTTCATAGCTAATACGTCTGGGTTCGAATCCAAATTGAGGAACATATTTTTCAGCATACCATCTTACTAAAACCTCTTGTTACAGTCTATAATTATCCCGTGGGTTTATAATTTTATACAAAGGAAACACATTGCAATCCGTTGACGTATTAAAGAGTTACGGGAATGAACAATCACATATGAAATGCATAACCCCTTTTTATGTTTTGGGGTTTAAAAATGGCAATAAACTATTTAAAAGTTCGATCTGCACTGTACTGCGTTTTATGGATTATACCCAAACCTTTTGACAAAATAATATGGAATTATTTATGAATACTAAAGGAAATGTGTGTTCCCGATCGTTTTATAAATCTAATAAAGAAAAAAATATAAGAAAAATAGAGCTACAGTACATGTCGAAATGATCACTCTTTCGAAAGAGTTTAAAATGGATAAGTGCATAAAACAGGAGTGTATAGTATTATCGCCTATTACCCTTTTTTCATCATATATATTATGGTAGAAATCCTGGATAACTGAAATTTGGGGGGGGGGGTCCGTTGGCTGCTGGAAAATGAAAATTAGTAATCGAATGAAATCCAGACGAAATTCTGATACTTAGTGGCCAATATGAACTAAAATTAAATACACGAAAAATTATAATTCTATATTTATAGTCAATGATAATTAGCTCTATATTGAAAACACAGCTGACTTTGATGTGGTGAATCTGTTTGAATATTTTACGATCAGTAATTACCGATAAAGGAAAATGAAGCGTGGATATTCGGAGGCAGATATCTATGGCAAGATCAGCTATGATCAAATTAACTCGAATATGGAAAGATGAAACAATCAGTAAACCAGTAAACATACTAAACTGAGACTCGTTTGTGTTGGTGGTCTCGCTTTCTACCTTTAGTAGTAGGTACTGTAGATATACAAAAGATAATAAAATATTATAAAGAAAGCACATTGAAGAAATAAGATAATTTCTTTTGAAATGTTGTTCTATAGAAGGATATAGAGAATATCCTTGTTAACGTACGAAAACAAACGTTTCTCTATTAGAATAACTGCATATAACCATTGATTATAAATTTGAGAAAGATGCGCAATCTTTCGATAAATTTTGTTCCATTGGTACTTTACTTTAAAAAATGTACTGACATGCCATTACATAGTTAAGTTTAAAAATTCTTTCTCTCTCTCTCTCAGCTTCCTTCGTCCTACGTAAGGACATAGTTAACAAACTCTTTATAAAAACTAAATATTAAACTTTAAATTTGATTATGAATATTTGAAAAACTATTAGTATTAGTATTAATACTATTAATTACTATTAGTAAAAAAATCCAAATCACTTTTGTGACACTAAGGCCCAGTTGTTCAGTATTAGGTTATTTTTAACCTGAATTATTTTCCATGGAAACAATTCTTGAAACAATCATTTCTATGGAAAATAACCTAGGTTAGAAGATAACCCGAAACTGAACAACTGGGCCTTAGTGATTGCATAAATTTTGTTACTGTTTTTTAAAATAGCGTCAGTGTACAGCTCAAAACAGTAACGTCATCTTTTTCGGTGGGTATAATTACGAAAACAAATAGCCATTAGGTTGTGTAGTTTTCTCAATTTCATAATCTTATAGTTATAGTACATGGACGAATGAAAGGTCTATGCTCGGGAGCAGGATGGTTTCCGATACGATGGCGATGGGTGGACTAGAGAAAACAGCTAATAATTGATGGAAACTTCCCGGGGGATCAATTTGATCTCAGCAAGTTCAGGATCGAAAACAATTGGTAACAGAATACGTTCAATATTCAATTCAAAATATGGGCTAGAGTAACCTATTGTTGGTCACTCCAAATAAATTGAAAATTTCCTATTGCAAAGAGGAAGGTTTATATAGTATACTGACATAATTTTCACAAGCGAAAATATAATCAAAATTTTGAGTAAATCGAATTTGAAGTTTGCCAATTTACATGTAAAATTAACGAGATTCCCGCGCGTCGCTCATTCTGTTGACGGTACGTGCAATATGAATGACCCTAACACTTAGAGTATTTCGCACCGGCAGATGCAGCTCGTCTCTCGTACATGTAACATCGATTACTTTTTGTTTTTACGTGATTTTTTGGAGGTGAAACTTAATAGTTTACTGCCCCATACCGCAACTATACTTTTTAATGCTATTTCAAGGGTCTCTAAGTTCCCGGTTTTTATTTATCCCGGTTTTCTTGATATGTGGCGCCTTCTCGTATGTTTAGCCTAGTAACCAGAGTCAAAACCGCCCTGGAGGGGTGCAGAGCGGAGCGGAGCGCAGCGGCGCCCCGTAAGGGTAGGTTTTGACGATGGATTACCCTCCTTATCGAATGCACACCCTAAAAATCTAAGAAAAATGCGCTAAATTTACGTACTTTCTAATTGATTTTTCTCGAAATTTTGATTATATCTTCGCTTGTGAAAATTATGTCAGTATACTATATAAACTTTCCTCTTTGCAATAGGAAATTTTCAATTTATTTGGGGTGACCAACAATAGGTAATCCTACCCAAAACGTCTTTTGACTTAAGAGTGGGATCTAGGGGCAGACTTGTTTCCAATTCTTATGATCCAGCACGAGAGACATAAGCTAGTATATGAAGCTAATTCGTAGTTCCTATTATTAGACGACCAATGCGCATGACAGTTCGCAATTTGGGATCATTTTTTTTTTTTTTTTTTTTTTTAGCTCAACGCAGGGAGGAGAAATCTCGTGCGAGACACCCACTTAATCGAAGTGGATAGTGTCAGACTTCACTGACTAAAACTCCCCCCTACCAAGCACCCGGGTTTCGCCGTCAGGCATTTCTTCCGGGATGCTCGGTCCGAGATGTCGGGATCTTCGACATCTCCCGCCCTGGATGTTCGGGCAGATGCGTTGGGTCTGCAGTATCGTGTGCAGACCCGCCTTTTTCGTTTGGGCCTCCAAGTTCCTCTCATGAATGGCTTCCTGGTTGCTCAGTCAGGTAGGGGGCATTGCGATGGAATTCGATGAAACGTGTGCTCTTTCGCATGCCTCTCTTCTACCTGTCCGAGTTCTTTTTTCCTTTTTTCCCTTCCTTTTCCTTTCCTTTCCTCCTCGTTGGTTGGCCTCCTGGTTTGACGGTCGGGTAGGGGGCATTGCGATGGAATTCGATGTTACGTGTGCTCTTTCGCATGCCACTCTTCCACCCGACCGCGATTGGCCTCGGGTCACTGATCTTCAGTGTCGGAATCCTCCCCCGCATGGGCAGCAGCAGCGGCGGCCCGTTGTTCGGCTCTTCCTGCTGCCTCCTTACACCTCAGGATGTTTGAGATGAGGGTGTTTATCCGCTGCCACTGGGCCTCGTCGACGAGCATTGCTTCGACCAGGTCTTCGGGAGTCATTGTGTACCCCAGTGCAAGCGAGACCATTGTTCGCTCGCGCTCCCATCTCCAGCACTGGAAGAGGGAGTGTTCCGCGGTATCGATTTCCTCGCAGAACCTGCACTTGGGGCTTCCCAATATGCCAAATCGGTGCAGGTAGTACGCAAAGCAGCCGTGCCCTGACAGCATTTGTGTGAGGTGGTAGCTCACCTGTCCATGCCGCCTCTCGACCCATCTCTTGATGTTAGGGATGAGTCTGCGGGTCCACAAGCCGCAAGTTGCCTCCTCCCACCTGGCCTGCCAACTTTCGGCCACCTCGCATCCGGCACCCCCCACTCCGTCGTAGATTCTGCTCCTTGCTAGTGCGAGGAGGTCGATGGGGGGCATCGACGCCAGAACGAGGGCCGCGTCGAGCGAGACCGTCCTGTAAGCGCAGGAAACGCGCAGCGCCATTCTGCGCTGGACGCTCAGCAGTCTCTGCGCGTTCCTTTTAACCCTCAGCGCCTCGTGCCATACAGGTGCCGCATACAGTATGATCGACTGCGTCACGAGGGCTAGGGTTCTTCTCTTTGCCTGCTTAGGGCCTCCCATGTTGGGCAAAAGGCGGGCAAGCGATGTCGTCACTGCTCCCGCCTTTGCGGACGCGTCCCTGATGTGCTCGGCGAAGTTCAGGTATTTGTCGATCTTGACGCCGAGAACGGTTACGGAGTCCTTAGATGGAATTGGAACTCCGTTCAGTCGGAGGGATACCTTGGAGACTTTCCTTCTTCCGCTGAGAAGTACTCCCTCCGACTTTTCAGGGACTAGGGTGAGTCCTCTTTCGCTCACCCAGGCGGAGATGGTCTCAAGCGCCTCTGTCGCCGATGTCTCGATCTCCGCCACGTCCTTGCCCACGACCACTACGTTGAGGTCGTCCGCGAAGCCCACGGTGGTGCATCCGTCTGGGAGCTTCAGACGCAGCACTCCGTCGTACATGAGGTTCCAGAGCGTCGGTCCAAGAACCGAGCCCTGGGGGACTCCGCTTGTGACCTCCATTTCTTCCTGCTCCCCATCGCCTATTAATAGGCGTCTGTCCTCGAGGTAACTGGCGACGAGATTAAAGGTATCGTTTTCGATCGTCGCCAGGCTGTTTAGTGCCCCCAGGATGTGCCTCCACCCCGCATTATTGAATGCATTCCTGACGTCCAAGGTGACGAGTAGGCAAAGCCTTCTGGTACGCCGGCTTCCCATCTTGGCCTCGACCGCGATCTCCATGATCTTTTTAAGTGCATCCACGGTCGATCTTCCCCTCCTGAAACCGTATTGGTTGTCGGAGAGGCCGCCGCTGCTCTCGATGTTCTTCTCGAGGCGGTTAAGTATCAACCTCTCGAGCAGCTTGCCTGCGTGATTGAGCAGACAGATGGGCCGGTACGAGGTGGGGTTTTCCGGGGGTTTGGTGCCCTTTCTGATGAGGACGAGCTTCGCGACCTTCCAATGTGCGGGAAAAATGCCGGTCTCGAGGCATTTGTTGTAGATTTCCAGGAAGGTCCGTCCTGCTAGGGTCACCGCCTCCTTGATGACCCGGCCGGGTATGCAGTCCGGGCCGGGTGCCTTGTCGGGCGCGATTTTGGACGCCGCCACGGTTAGTTCTTCCAGGGTGAACCGGGACCTCTCCTCCGTTGGGGGTCTTCTCGGTTCGGTCGTCTTCGGGTGTGTGGGGAAGAGTGCCGTCGCCACCTCTCGGACCTTTTCTGGATGAGGTCCGGTCATCTTGCTGGGACCCCTGAGTTTTCCTCGCACGATCTTGTAGGCGAGTCCCCAGGGGTCTTCTTCGAGCAGGCCTAGGAGTTCGTTCCAGCATCGGCGCTTGCTCGCGGCGATGGAGCGTACGAGCCTTTTCTTGGCGACTCTGTAGGCCCCGTCGGCTTCTTCCCTCTCCCTTGAACCTTTTCTTTTCCTTCCCGCCGCTCTTCTTAGGCGCAAGGCTTCGCGTCTGTTTTCCGCGATCTCTTCGTTCCACCAGTGGACCGGCCTTCGTTGGTTACCGGCTCTTCTCCTGGGAATGGAAGCATCGCAGACGCGCCTTAGGGCCTCGGAGAGCTCTTCCGAGTCCTTCACCTCCGATCGGCTCAATTCGGTTTCGACCGCGGTTTTTTTGGGATCATTTGGGATCATAAGATTAGCTATAAGCCCATTTTATAAAAATTTCATATTATTCATTGTAATTTAAAACAAATTACAAGTTTCTTTCCAAATAACTTCATAAATATTACTGTTAAATTGCAAATTAATATTAAAATCCTGCGCGAAAAACGCAAAAAAAATAATAAATACAGCAATATAATTTTTATCGGGTATAGGTCTGTATAATATTTTAATAATATTTTCCAACGTTTCAGGCCATTTGAATTCTGATTCTGAACGATTACGTAATGCTAGTTTAACAAAATCCTTTATTTCAAAATTTCATAGTTTTACTACGTTTGAGGGCTCACCGAAAAACTCATTTCAGTCTTTAAACCAGTTCAGGAGATCAAATTTGGTCTCAGATGCCCAAACATGCAAGATAAAAGTGGATTAATATAATATAAAATCCTCTGTCAAGATTGTGACTCTGTGTACATAGATGAGAGCTTTAGGAAGCTGGGTGTTCGCATAAAGGAACATACGAGAGACGTGAAAAATGCTCGCATCTTCACGAGGGCATCACAATCTTAGATGAAGAAAAAATGGACTAGAAAATAAAAATAAAAGAGACAAATCTCTGATTTCTATTATGATCAGGATAAGGAAAATCTACGATTTTACAGCCTTTTGGGAAAATAAACGATAAACACCAATTTTAAATTGATTTTTAATTGTTATTGTCAATTACTTTCAATCCAAAAGCTTTTAATTATTTAATTAATACTAGTTTATTTATTTTTTAGCCTTGAAATTTGGCACAGTTATTATGTAGGTCCCTGCGCATGTTTTTGTATTGAAATAGTGCAAAAATTCGCAAAGGAAAGGAAAGTTGATTTTGAGTAACCTGCCTTCCTTTAAGGAATCTCGATAATCCATTCATGCGCGTGACGCGCATGAATGGATTATCGAGATTCCTTAAAGGAAGGCAGGCTACTCAAAATCAACTTAAAAAACAATCATGAATGCTGTCAAACTGTCAACCGATCGACAATGCAAATACGCGTGCACGTGCTTTACGTTTCTATTTGACGGTGTAGAAGTTATTTACAACGCTACGAAAAACATAGGCTACTTTAGTACCTTGGAGTGAGGCCGAAAGCCGAACAACCACATCCGACACGGTCTAGATGGCTAAAGGCGGCCGGTAGGCCGACTGTGCCAGCTAGTCCTTAATAGAATAGAAGAAAACAATAATTTTTGTGTTTTCTCACAGAATATTGCATAAGCCTCGATTCGAAATGCTCAAGTTCGTCATTTTAAAATAGTTTTCAATTGTTTTGAATATCTTTCTGTATCGTCCGTTCTGCTTATGTATTGTTTACATGGGCATTTGGGAAAAATTTATTGATTTGTTAATCCAATAATACCTTCGGTAAAAATTGGACAAGTCTCAGTAAAAACGCTCTTGTGTTCGCATCTGCAGCTGAAATTTGGAGGGCAAGTACTAGAGATACCAATGATACCACAAAAAAATTTTCGGTGTGTCTCATGCGTTCTCACACAACTAAATGTTTAAGAGAAGTTAACATTTAAAAAAATCGAGTTTTTAGGTCGAAATTAGGTCTACAAACCGTTAAAAATGTAATTCTTTGTTTTGTTTTGGCACTGGTGTGCGTAGTAACGAGAAACAGAAATAATATTTCAACCTGAAAACTGAAAAAAATCAATGTATTTCCGTTTTTAAGCAAAGTTAAAGTACCTATGTATACGGTATATATGTGTATATAAAAAAGGTTGACTGCCCCATTTTTTCGACACTTTCCAAGCGCATTTTTTATGATTTTTTTGTGTTCCTGAATCCTTGGGATGTTCCTAGCAAGAAACTATTATTAAACAGACCAAATGAATTACTTTAAAAATCACCATTTGTCCACCTCCACCACACTGTGCGCCGTTGACCTTTTTTTAGGTATTTACCGTGTTTCGCCGAAATGTACTTTTTTTTCATAAAAGTAATATGGTCACCATATATTTATATAACTGTCTCCGGTTTTTCCAAATTAATATTACACTTTGTAATTTAATTCAAGATAGTAACTACACAATCCTTCAGAAATTTAACGGTAATATTTTTTATTGTAAGTCATGAATATTTGGAAAGGCATCAACTAATTAAAAATTATTTTTTTATATTGCAAGGTAGATAAAATATAATATCAATTTTAAAAATATAGGCACCCACATACCCTAACCTTAATTAGGAATTTTAGTTTTCATCCATTCACTTTTCACTTGTAAATTATTAATCATTTATAAAATCAAACAGTTTTCAAACTCTACTTATAAGGAAAATAACGCGGCAATTTTTAAACGAACAACGTAGTTGATAGATAAGAGAATCGTCGATAAAAATGTTCGTATCTTTAATATGCAACAAATACTAGGTATAAAACGTATAATTACTAACTACACGTAAAGCTTGCTCTAACTTCTAATTGTGGCTTATTAGTGTGGTAACTACAAATTTTGAACCCTTCATAAAATGTAGAGGACCTCATATCTACCTCACATTCTCATTTGAGAGATGAAAACTGAGCATAACGTTTTTGAAAAATTTCCAAGTCAGACGTGTTTAATAAATCAGATTTATATACTTTAATGCATAATACCAAGTAATGCCATTTTATCACATTGAAAATGTTTTTTCGGTTTTTCAATTACGCACAATTTCCATAATTGACAGTTTTCAGAATTTCAAAATTTCTATAATCCAAAAACTCAATAATTTACATACACCAGCATCGTGTTTCGTGCATTCGTGCTATTGCATTAATAAATCATTAGTTTCTAGTTTGGTTTTTCGAGCCTACACCTTTATTTTAGTTTCCACTTACTGACATACATTTTTAATCGAAACGATATGACTGAAGAGTTTCTGAAAATTTTTGGAAAAAAGGCTATCAAAATGAGTTTAAGAGGAAATTAAAAAAGCTTTTAGAAATAAATTTTTGGTGTGTCGGATAGGGGAAGCTTTGGTCTCTCCCTAAATGCGCCTATAAATGAGTAAGGTAGGTAGAACGACTCGGCAAAAGTTTTACAGGATTAGAGGGTGTAGTATTGGAAATTTGATTTTCTTCTGATTAAAAATATATTCAAAAATTTGATGGTTTAATTGATTAAAAATATTCTTGTTGGAAATTGTTCACGATTCGATATTCGTTTCAAAATTAGTTTATTTTTGACAATATTAGAACTTTCAAATAATAATAATATTGCACAGATATACTACAACAAAAACAAATATATAAAAATACATAACGTATACGTAGACAGTATCATCATGATTAAAATTTAACCTTTTATTTGGTAATAGAAACTATGATACCACTTGACTACCCCAAGAAGGGTGGGAGTTTCGCTAAAACTGTATTCGTCTCAATATGCAAAAGCCAAAATCAAACTCAAATTTGGTGCTTGATTTTGGTTATTTTAGGCCGTGTTCGGTCTGGGACTTTTTTCACCTTGAAAGTTTGACGTTAAAAAGTGCAAACTTGGCGTTCGGTTTGGAGAAAAGCTCAGTCACGCGCTTTCCAAACCGAACGGTGTTTGAGCGTTGTGGCAAGGGCGGATCTACGGGGGGGGGGGGGTAATGGGGGGTAACTACCCCCCCCCCATGAATCTTCATTGCAATTTTTAATTGTATATTTTAAAAATATACCTTAATTTTCCCTAAATTTTATTACAAAACATGTATTTACCCCCTCCATAAACTTTGACCAGATCCGCTATTGCGCTGTGGTGTTTGTATTTTGTTGATGTTGTTGGTACTAACCTAACTTAATTTTGTGTCCATGTCATATCAATGTAAATAGTGTATTCTGTGGTCCATGTTTATAGAGAAAGTGGAATAAATAGCGTACTTTTACGTTCACAATTAAAATAAGAAATTTTACGATAATTTATCCGTACGTATACATATATTTTAGGTT
Source organism: Podabrus alpinus (assembly GCA_932274525.1). Lineage (NCBI taxonomy): Eukaryota > Metazoa > Arthropoda > Insecta > Coleoptera > Cantharidae > Podabrus > Podabrus alpinus. The sequence continues at coordinate 117,157,486 of OW026451.1, forward strand.
AAATTTACTAATTTTTCTCGCACTTCTCTTGTAACAAACTGAACTTAAATGAACAATTGACTACAGTACCTGCAATAAACTAAGGCCCCACCATAAATATTTTAGTTTTTAATTTTAAAATTAAAATTCACTGGCGTTTTATTACAAATATTTTTTTAATGAAAATTTAATGTTAGAAATATATTTTTAATATGAAATTATTGTTATAACATAATATTTTAATATTATATTTTTGTTGATCATTCAAATACATACATCGAATTTCAATTTTAGCTATCGATTTTCGGATAGTTTAATGTTTTTAAAAGTCAATGGTAACACTCCTATAGGCGGATAAACCAACTTTTGATAGAGAAAATCCACTTTGAAAATCGTAAATTTTACGTGTTTCACTGACGCGCGGGTGGAATCTCACTCATTCTGTGGTCGGTCCGTGCAATATGAATGACCCTAACACTTAGAATATTTCGCACCGGCAGATGCAGCTCGTCTCTCTTACATGTAACATCGATTATTTTTTGTTTTTACGCGATTTTTTTGGGGGTGAAACGTAAAAGATAACTGCCCCATACCGCGACTATACTTTTTAATGCTATTTCGAGGTTCTCTCACATCCCGGTTGCCTTAATTCCGGTTTTCTTGATCGGAGGCCCTTCTCGTATGTTTAGCCTAGTAACCAGAGTCAAAACCGCTCTGGAGGGATGCAACGCGGAGCGGAGCGGAGCGGCGCCCCGGAAGAGTAGGTTTTGACGATGGATTACCCTCCCTATCGATTGCACACCCCAAAAATGGAAGACAAAAAAATTTAATTTTTTCACTTTTTCGGCAATACACGTGTTATTTTCCATTTTTTTGCGAATATTTATTACTAATATCTACTAATCACACCCCCACCTTGCCGAATTTCAAATAAAATTTCAAATCGGAGCGAAAAAATTTCATTCGATTTCAAGGGACCACGGGCGAACGATGTCACATCGACTCGTGTGCATCAGTGACCCGTACAAATGCAACTTCCTTATTTTCACACTTTTTTCGGATTTTTTTTTATGATCACCTCCGCGACGACAACAGTTATACATTCGGATCAAAACATAGCCAAAAAGGCCGTTAATTACCCAAAATTTTGCAAAATTACATGTTAGGGGCGTGTCCGTAGTTCTTGAAACCACGCAAAAAAGAGGCCGACAACCTATCCCGGCCACCGCATAGGGTTTTTGCTCAAATTTCGGTATTAATTCTTAAAAATCCTCAAATATCCTCCTTTTAAATTGTAACTAATCCCTTTTTTGACCTATATATCGAAGGATTTTTTTTTTTGGATATTCCTTGTCACTTGGGCCGTTGTCACCGGCCCCAGCGTTCTAAGCTCCGAAATGGTGGGGAAAGGGGCGGAGCTAAAGCGTTTGAAAGCACGCAAAAGTCCCAGACTGAACGGTGAAAAAGTGTTCGACGGCGTTTGAAGCGAAAAAAGCGAAAAAAGCGCCAGACCGAACACGGCCTTAATAGATACGAAAATCCGTTATATTTCTCTTAAAAATAATTTAGAAAGAAACTTGACTTATCATTTTAAATTTTTATATATTTTTTAATTGGAAATTATAATTTTCGTTTTAACGCAGTGGAGAATTAATAATCGACTTTTGTTTTTATTATGGGCGCCATATTAGATTTTCATGTTTAGAATGGAGCTTTTTCTTCTGATTACGATGATATATCACAATGTAAAAATCCTATATGGGGCTCTTAAGAAAAACAAAAGCTGATGATTATTGTTTCTCTGTTGTCTTAAATGTTATGGCAAACATGATAGAATTATCGTAATAATATGAAAATCCAAAATAGCGACCATTGTTTCTCCGCCATTGTAGACATCAGGGCAAATGTTATGACAAATTTAAATTTCTCGTAAATAGATGTCTAAGGCCCGCTTTTACAATAGTCGGTTAAGGCTCAGTTAGTTTACACTGGTGTTTAATTTGAGGTTTGACGTCGTCTCATTGGACATCATGTTAGATTTATCACCAGTGTAAAGTAACTGAGACTTAACCGACTATTGTAAAAGCGGGCCTAAATGATATGTCAAATTTATTTGGCAATTTGGCCTAATTTAATTGACTTCATATCTCTTAAGATAACTGAGATCCCCATAGTGAAGGTCGAAAATCGGGTACCCTGTGTAATAAAACAAAAAATTGCATAATAGTTATTTATGCTACAAGTAGTGTGAAAAAGGCGAAAAGGTGTGAAATACACTTCGTTGTGCAATCCACACAAGTGTGAGAATATGTATTTTCACACGAGTTGCATACAAAATTTGATCTACTACCGTTTTTGTTTGAAAGGGCTTTATTTCTTCTACCAAACTCCGAAACTATGTTCCTGCAAAATTTCAGCTTCGCAATGGTATGCGAAAGTGAAAATATCTACAAAAATATAACATTTTGATCAAATTAATTTCTTTTTGATGTGTTGTTCTTTTTTCAAGCGAAAATTTCAAAAATTCAACCGATTTCAAAATTCTGAGGGCCCCTAGATTGCGAGGCCCCAGGCGCGCGCCTCATGCGCCTGTGCGGTGATCCGCTACTGCGGGTCAGCCATTTCTGCCTGAAAAATGCTCGTAACGGAACTTTTAGCATATTTCTCTCATCCCAAATAAATTGCTTTACCAAAATGTTATATAAAAGTAGATATTACGTTACGACCTTGGTATTTTTTAGGTACAGGCTAATCCAAATTCGAAATGAACAAAATGAAACAAAAAAATCAAAAATCCTCCGATAAATAACGGAGTTATGAGGGCCCGATGATGAAATATTTGGGCATTCTTAAAACGATACGAGGATAACTTTTGTAAGTTTTTCGCTTTTCTTCCGTCTATCCATTACAAAACTTACGCCCGTATAAAATTTCAGAGCTACAATAACGTGCGAAAGTGAATATAAATTTACTATCGGGAAAATAAAATTTTGGTAAAAATTAATTTAATCTTTTTTAAATTACAAAGGTTATTTATTTAGATATTTTTTTAATTGCAGATAAATCTACATTCTAAATGAACAAAATAAAACCAAAAAATAAAAAAAGGAATTGTTTGTCCCTTACAACGAAAAGCGGATAATTTCTTTTAAGTTGTTTTATTTTCCGCCGACTATACAATACGGAACCTATGTCCGTGCAAAATTTTAACTCTATGGCCTGCTGGGTTGATGATATAAATCAGGAATAAGCATAAATTTTCATTTCGTACTAGTGCGAAAAAGCGTACACTTCCCTAGCGCAAAAACCTACGAAAAGTAGTTCTTTTCGCACGTTAGTAGATATAAACTTATTCTGCATTAAGTTACGGAGCATTTCCTTCAGATTATTTTGAATGAAAAATTTATGAAAATTCACTTTTCATCAGTACTCAATTTTAAATAATTTTTGTAAGCATACACTGTAAAAAAAGCACGTAAAAATACATTCAAATGTAATTTTTACATACAAAATAATAGTAAAAATACATATTGTGTATTATTCCATTGATAATAATGTAATTTCACACTATTATCAATGGAATAATACACAATATGTAATTTTAGTATAATTTTGAATGTAAAATTACACGTATTTGAATGTATTTTTACGTGCTTTTTTTACAGTGTACTGTAAAAATTTTAGACCGACATTTTGGAACAAGTCACAAAATTGTAAATAAAATTCCATAGTTTTAGTGCTAAAATACGCGTATCTTTCTCATTTTCTTTTTGACCCAGCGTATGAGAGAGCCCATTTTGATCATTTATCATTACTACACTGTAAAAAAGCACGTAAAATTACATTCAAATACGTGTAATTTTTACATTCAAAATTATAGTAAAAATACATATTGTGTATTATTCCGTTGATAATAGTGTGAAATTACATTATTATCAATGGAAATACACAATATGTATTTTTACTATAATTTTGAATGTAAAAATTACACGTATTTGAATGTATTTTTACGTGCTTTTTTTACAGTGTACTTTACTGAATTGCCTCCTCGATTTTAAAAAATTTTCAAAAATTAAGCTTTCGAGCGGTTTCTTATAAGAAAAATTTTTAAGTTTCCAATTTTAATAAAGAAAGTTAATTGTTTAATTAATTTATGGCGGGTTTCACAAAGGTGATTTAAAATATAATCAACGTTTAAATTTAAACAACAATTTGGAAACAATTCATTTTAATTGTTGTAACTATGGTTATAATTTAAATCCTAGATTACATTTTAAATTTCCTTTGTGAAACCCACCATTAACTTTTTTACTTTGTATATTTATTTAAAACATTAATTTTCATAATTTTTTCCTAATTTTGTTTCCTGTGGAAATATTTTCTATGGACGTGCATGAGCAAGGGTCGATAACAAGGGGGCTAAATATCCAATCCCCCTCCCCAATAATTTTCTAAACTTAAAAAGCGGCGGTTAAATGAACTAAAATTTTAAAAAACATCTTTCAATCGACACTACGAATAATCGGCGTCTTCGACCAGTCCCGGATCAGTTTACATCTGATGTTCAGTTGTTTGACAAATGGAAGCAAGTCCAGAATACTGAAATGTTTGCGTAAAGGGTGATGAGGGAGAGGGAAATCAAAAACTTTTTTCCGTTTCTGAAAATTTTAGCGTTTTAGTTAAGCACAGCTGCCAAAATGAGATTGTCACGATCTTATTGTTTGATGATTTTTGAATATTATTTTATTTTGTTGCAAAACCGCGTTAGCCCTGAGTAGTTTTCCATAACTTAAAACGCCAAAATGTGTTGAAGTTGAAAAATAAAACAAAAATACATTTTTGGAACCGGAAGTAAAATATTCTTTGTAAATCATCTTCCCAAAAGTAAATTTATTAATAAATTTTAGTTAGAAATTTTCAGTATATAACATTTGGATGATTTATTTAGTTCTTGAGACAATGCAAATAATTTTCAATGCCATAGTTGTTGAATTTGCAATTAACTCCGTTTGGTGAGAAAAAGTGTTGGCCAAATCAAAATCAAAATCAGAAAACAAAAACAAGACGAGGAAAGCATATCATTGGAACTTGACTATATCAAGTTAGGACAAAAATGTTAGTACAATGCAAAATGTTTATAAATCCAGATTTTCCTTTGCAAAAACTGTTATGAAACAGAGCTACCCCTTTTTTGCAACAAACTCTTCAATTACTTTCACGAAAGTATGCTTTGGTGCAAGTTACACAATGGAAAATTTTGTCACCTACATATGTACGTAGTATAAAATTACAAAAATGTCGAATCTCATCGATATTACGTTTCGCCTTGTATATTTTAAGCGCGAAGTAGAACAAATAGAATAAAATCGTTTTTACGTCCTACAAGTTCGTCTTTATTTTTAAAAAGTATGTGTATCAATTTTGATTTTAATTAATTAAGGATTTAAATTTTCCTAAAATTTCTTAATCAAATATGTCGTACATATAAAAGTTTTATAATTAATCAAATTTGTCTGGTCGGTTTTTGGTACTTAAATGATGCGAAAATAATTTTGAAACTTTATAATACCATGGTACGAGCGGCGTGTATAATTTCAACCATCCTAACCTTTCCGTTGTGGATACAAATGCAGGTGGACCGGAGACGAACGAACGCTGCGACGGTAGTCGAACAAAAACCGGTCTCCGCGCTGCTAAATGCCTAACTTCTACGATGGTTAGACTGTGTAGCACAACGTTTGATTATACTTCGTGCTGTATGTGATAGTGACTTTTCGTGAACATGTTGCATTACGCAACAATGACATCCCTTGGCGCGAATTAATCATGTGGTTTGAATCTCAGGTATGTTTCATTCAAAACTTCCATTTTCATTTGTTTTTCGACAATTTGTTACCAAGAAAAGCGTTTCCCAAGTCAACTGCAGCTGCCACTATAGTTAATTTTAGTTTAATTCGTCTCTTAACTGCTGCACTTCGTCGGTGTCTTTTCAGTTTTAAATTTTCTATGACAGAAAGTTAACTTCTATGTACCTTTCGTTCAGTTTAGTAGATGGAAGTCATAACAGGAAAACGTATAATGTTCGTCTTTGTGTTGCTAATAGAATTTAAGTTAGAGAAAACGAATTTTCTGTTGTGAAAACGTGCTTTTCAAATCCACGTGACAACTGTCAAACTCAATCTAGTTACCTATGCTATCTCCGCATGTGTTTTGTTTTGAAACGAGCGGGATCACAGTGCATTGAAATAGTTTATGCGCAGTGGACCAGTTAAATTGTGTGCGTGCTGTGGATTTTATCGTCGCTCTCGTGTCGACTATTTTGCTGTGCGATTGGACATTAGTCTTGTACTTCAAGAGGAAAGTGGAGGGAGTCGGCGCCACGGTCAGACGGCTCGCTGTTTACGACGCTACCCTCGTTTTTTCCCAATAGAAAAATTGTTTGTCAGATTCAAAAATTTAGGCGCGTTCTTTTAATAATTCTAATGGATCTTATTATTTTTCCGCATTTTTACAACCTTTAAATTATTGTTATTCACGGCTGACGTTTTAATTTATATTTTAAAATTCTTTCTCGGGAAAATTGGTCGTCGTCTTTTTTTTGCGAAATATTTTTGGGGTTTTTAAATTTTTCCATTAGCTTTGTTTATACATTACTAGGTTATGTCGATTGTTGTTATCATAAACTGCGAGATAAACATGTTTCAATGTTGGGTTGCATAATACTATTTGCACTTCTATTACTTTCTAAATCACAGATTATGCACTTTGCCGAATGCAAGATTTTCTAAGATTAACCCTAAGTGTGCAACTAAATCGGTTGTTTACTGCATTGTTTGTTTTATTACAATTATTATTGTATTCATTATTATAGAGCTTTCTTTACATGTAAATAGCAGGACATCATAATCATACCGATGTTTACCTAATCCTTTCAGTACATAAATCTTAACAGCTGTGGCACCTTTGCATGTATCTGTTTAGTTACTGTTGTATGATATACAGGGTGGTCAATTTCAAATATTCCGTGGCGTAAGATATACTTTGAAATTTAGCTCCACTATGCAGGTTAATTATTTAAAAAAGTTACTTTGCTCTCAAATGGCCAGCAAGGATACCATACTAAAAAATTAACTGTGGGCAAGGTAGATCATTATTTCTTATTCAACAACTTGCAATTATTATGCCGTGAAATAACAAACTTGGGAGTGATTCAAAAATTAAATTTTTTTTTATAAACTTGCTTTTTGTTTGTTTTCATTAGAAACTGAAGAAAACCTAATAAACCGAGATAGTTTCTGCGAGAGAAGATCTTGGTTGTATTGAGAAGTCTTTTTATGCTACATAAATTACCATTTGATGTGCCTATTTATTATTTTTAGATAATTTTCAATCTTGACAATGATAAATTTTCAAGAAATATGAAATTGGATAAGCTACTAATACCTAAAATAATAAGAATGTCTTGATCAAGATTCATTCAATCAACAGTTTCAAATATTTTTTTACAGTAATAAAAAAAATGTTTCACATTAATTAATGAAACACCCTGTATATTTCTTCACAATTGATAGTTTGACGTTGTAACTAGAATCTATGTGGTCAAGTATGAATATTTTAGTGAAAAATTTTTGTAGGTGATCAATAAAATTTTGATTACGAGTTGAATTATTTAAATTTCAAATCGAAATGTTTTTATGTGTCTTTCTAGCCATTCATTAGGCAAGGATTTTTCGCACAAAATTTTCCACGTTACATGAATTATTTGGCGCTAATAGCGGAACTTGGTACGAACGAAAAAGATTGTTCTATTCAAAATCGTGTCCTGCTTTCTACTGCCAGCTCTGTATTCTTGTTTGTTCTTTCTAACGTTGCGGTCTAACCTACAAAGTAATTTGTGCTTACTTTCCAGCAAAAGCGTTATATGAAATTTCTCTCGTAGCATTACTACAAATATTTCGAAGAAAAAAAGAACAAAAATATTTTTTTAACCGTGGAAGGAAAATTTGAATATCGATTGTTTATAGAATAACCAAGCCGGTGGAATTTCCATGTAGCAAGTAGGTACTAATAACACACGGCGTTGGTGTCGTTTCCATGGGGACAGGTGGGCGTAACGGACTCGCTGTACACACGATGCGGCGATATCAGTTCATTCAATAATTTTTACACGCCAACTTCGACACTGGAGCTAAATTACAAAATTAACTTTTTTTTACCTATATTAGCTAGTTTTAATCTTGTTGCCTTCGTCGACAAATTCAAACTAGGAATTAATGAATCGAAAAGAAGTACAAATATTTTGAAACTTAAAACAAAAAGCGATCGATATTTGATTAGACATTGAAACAAAAAATAAAAACGCATCGAAACTTTTTTTGTTATAATACCTACTAAATACCTACTCTGATTTATTTGAACGCTGGCGTAGTAGGTTTTATAACCTCTGAAATAATAATTATTTTGCTACACATACAATTTTTGGAAGTCACTTATTTTTCTATTTGTACCGTAACTTCCTGCATATTTTATTTAATAAGATTAGCAGACTACAAAATCTTTCTTCAACCAATGTATAGTTGCCAAAAATTTTGAATGGGTGCCAAGAAGAAATTGGTTCAAGAGCAAATTTTGTTTTGCATTTTTTGAAATTTGTGCATAAATCGTTTTGATAACATTTTTGGGTAAACGAATCTACTAAACACCAGACGAGACTTTGCGTTTGAAAATTAAATTCATGGATATGAACAATAATATTTTCATTTAATTTGTTTCTACTTGCATTGCAGACCAATTTGAGTCATGCATAGTACATGATCATGGTACATGCACCATCGTATCCTAATAATTGATCGTCGTATAATTTGGCTTAATTGCGAATATTATGTGTGTACATATTTTGTTGAATTAATACAGAACCGCCTGTTTGATGTTGAAAGATTGCCCGACGTACTACCACTAGTAAATAGAAACGGAGGTGTATATTTGGATTCATCAGCATTTGAAATATCTTCCGCGTTGTTCTGGAATGGGAATGTCCGTGCAAATGCCATAAATAAAACACCTGTTGACAGAATGTAAACAAACCATTAGTTGTGAACCGAACAACACAATAACATCAATGCTCTGCCAACTAAACCACTCATAAAAACGCTATAAAACAGCAAAGCAGGCTTCATTAATCATTCCAATTGGCTGGTCCTGATACTGACCTTACGCAATCTACTGCAGATCTGACATGAATGAAGGAACAGGTAATGTCACACTTCCGATAATAAAGCGGCGATTGGGTCCAGAGCACGTGGTTCGCCCCTCTGCCGGTAGTGTTTTTATTGCATTATTGGTTACTCACGTGTGGTGTATCACTAATCTAGTGATCGTTACGACAGGTGACATTGGCACGAGCCAAAGCAGTCTCGGAATCGCATTCTGCATTTTAGTCTCTTGTATTATTGTATGTAGTTCCTGTTCGGTCGGTCGGGTTCGATCTATTCACACACATAAATTATCGAACTAGACGCAAATACAACTTTATCCTCCAAGCTATACAATAAAACCTGTCGACCAAACACATCCATTCAGACAATAAGCATCTTTAAAACGGCACTTCATTGTATACCAATTATTAAGGGTAGTTTGTAATTTTATAATGGGTGTAATAACGACGGCTATTATTGTCGTTTAACCGAAAAACCCCAAGTACCGATTTAAGAAGTCGTAAACAAGTTGACACCCAATTTTGTAATGGTCAAATGACAACTTGAATTAATTATTATTACCATATCTTTTATTGCTTTATGCCTACATGTGCGTTTGAACTACCAGTTTAGTTTACTAATATTTGGGCCACGGTCATTCCGAAAATTTGGCCCACATTTTAAATATCAAGAAGGCGCAACTTCTTCTGTTACCTCTAAATTCTTCTACGCTAACTCATAAGACATTTTTATTGTGGAAACTTTTTTGATTTGCTAGTGAAATATTATTTATCGAATTTGTAGATGAATATTTTACACCTGGTTTGACGTCGACAATATCCAGTTGTGTGTCGTATGTAGTCCTACTTTAATCGTGGATCAGCGCTAGGGAAAATTTGCCAAGTGGCACTTAGCTTAGAGCATGGGAGGCCAACCACATAGGCGATTGACTTCATTCTAACTATTTTATCCTGTTTACTTTTGAACGCTCGCGTTGTTCATTTAGTCCATACCATTGCAGATACGAATACTACAAACTGAAATCTGCAAGGGTATCGAGAAGAGTTTTAGATTTCTGCTATTACGTTCCGTGCTCAATTTTTTCTATATTTGCCAACACTACTATGGGCGAATTTACCAAGGAATTGGATTGTTTTTCTATAGCTTTTTTTTACACGTATCGGCAAAACCGTATTTTTATGGTTTTGCAAAGATCAGTGGTAGCTTTATAAATTTCAAAATTAATTATGTAGTTCGAGGTTTTAAGGTCCAAAATCATTCCGAATAAATTAAAAAGGGATCACCATTTTCTCACCCTTATCTGGCGAGACAAAAACAGTGGAAATTTTAGAACGTAACTTTTGTGTTTTTGTGGTAGAAATTAGTAGGTAAATTATTAATTAATTAAGTAATTTTCATAAACGAAACAAATTAGGCAAAATTTTTGCAAAACTATGACTGTTGATGCAATTTTCGCTAATTGATCCGAATTAGCGCTCCGAAGTTGTTAAGATACTTGGAATGAAATTTGCATTAGTGGATAACGACGTATCTGCGCACTGCGCTATACAAAAAGATGCATTTCGCTTGCGTGGCATATAAAAAGATATGGTAGCAAGCGATTCTCGCCTCTATTAAAATCTCCTTGCTGGGGCCCCAACTCGACGATAAGAGAAAATGTTCCAAGGCGAGATGTCGTCCGTTCGTGTTACAAAACTTTTATTTTTAATGTACAACGAACGTTTCCGCCTCCGCCCGAACGTAGTCGTTCATTATTTGATTTTCATAAAACAAGGCCAAGCTTTGAACTTTTCACTAGCAAGAACTGAGAGATACTGACGTAGCGAACGATCACATAACTGTGAAAAAAACGAATTTGTCGTTTGAATTGATGATACGTAGAGGCGCTACTTGAGAGTCATGTGACCATGTAAACCTCACTTGTTTGAATGCAACACGTGGATGACTACATTGTCTTTCAATTTAATTGTTTTGAAATAAACACACTAGCATGACCATGACGAAATTTCGCCGTGTCGAGATTTGCGCATAGTAGCACCAAAATTTGTAAATTTTGAAATTTACTCGTCAACTTTTCAATTTTTAATTCCATAAGGTTGTATGTGGGAGTTTTACATTGAAACATAGTTGTGTTCATTTATTTCATCCTAACTGAGGGTAGGCGGATGAACTACATACTACGTATATTATTAATTTACGACAAAGTGTTTGTCCTGCATTGGTAAATCTTCCAAGTTGAAATTAGGTAGGTACATTTTTTCAGAATACCGAAACAATTTGTCTGGCAGGCATAAGTCTAGTGCATACATTTCGTAACTTATTTAGCGTGGAATATACGAGAGGCCTCCAATATTATTATGTTTTCTCTATTGGATAATGAGAACTCCACTGATTCAGGTCATGGAATAAATTTAAACTAAGCTAGGTTTCATCCCATGAACTGTCTGCACACATACTATGGTATCGGTTAAAAATTAATTTCTTTCTTTTAACATTCAGGCTAATCTATAATAGTAATTTTGACTCTGTATTTTTCTATTACAGAATCAATCCAGTAACGGTTTCTCGGTACACATATGTTTCTCATTTGCAGTTTTCTCTGTTGGACGTGTTCAACATTCTCAGTTGTTCTCTTTTTGTTAATTTTCCTATTTTCAAATCATGTTGTCTTTATTGATTTCCAGTGGCGTAACTTGTATTCAACGGGAGGCACCAACTCGCCGCGTTCTGAGCTCGAAATATCAGTTCGTGTAATATAATGGAAAATATTAGCTGACTTTTATGTCAAGAAATAAAAATTTACCTAATTTTTTGCGATTTTCATTACTTAGTTCTTTCGTTTCATTATTGTGTGTTGTACTTGCTCGATTGTTGATCTAACTCGCATTTTTGTCTTTGCAAAATGTATTTGTTCTCTCGGAAGTTGAAACGAATTAAGAACGTATTTATTATAAATTTAACGTTGGAACTTAAATCAGTTATTTGTGACGAAAGTTGTAATTTCCGAGATTGCAAATATAATTGTTTCGTTGTTGTACATACAATAGACTTTTATTCTCACGAACTATTTCCATTCTTGTAGTTTTTAGTTTTCGTATAAACACAACGTTTTGACATGCTTGTAAGATACTGGATATTTACGCATGCGCGGATAGGAGACGAGTTGTCGAGAGTCGATTGTATTAATAAAAATTTAAATTTACTCTAACCTAATTGTTGGACACTTTTTAACAGGAAATCTCATTTTTCATTTTATTATTTAATTATTCATTCGTTCGGTTTCAGTAGTTTTAAAATTCAAGTGTCATCCGAATAATGTTTCCAAGTATTTATCAAAAAATAATTTCATAGATATCTGATAAATTTCTTTATTAGCGTGAATTATTCATTCTTTTTAAATATATTTAATTATAATAATATCTTTAATTTTCATTATAAAGGTTAACGACGTTTGTAGCTTTTATAAACTTTGTACATTTTTAAGAGGGAATAAATAATGAGTATAGCGTCTCGCAATAAATGATTTGAAAATTATATTACTTTTTTTTCTATTAATTAAAAAAGGGGAATTGTAACAATGTGTAAAATGCATGGTTTCGTGTTAAAAACTTTTATTGGGTAGGTATTAGGAAATTTCGTTGTCGAACGAGCTTTATTAATTTTTGTAGTGAGAATGATTAAAAAGAAAATCGACTCAAATTTTAAACAACTTCTATTTAATGCTTTTGCTAAATACAACTCATTCGACATTATATAATGTGTTTGGAAATTGAAATTTATTAAGAGGGTAAAAAAGCTTATATAAAATAAATTCCCAGCAGGATCGCTATCGCCGAAGCTGGAGCCAAAGTAGTGGTGGGGAAACTCGAAAGGCCATTGGTCGGTTACCGTGGCAACGCGCCTACGCCACCCTTACAGTCCTCAACTGATGGGGTAAAAACAAATGCCTCGCTTCGTAGAACTCCGACTCTCGGTGGCTTTGTTCGCGCTGAATCCGCCTGCACGCCCCTTATACCATCTTTTTTTACTGCTCTTTTTTATCGGCCTTTTTGTGACGTAGAGGCCGTTTTTATAGAAAAGATTTTCTCTAAGCGAGGTAACTTCGAGAATACATTTTTGGACGGTTTCGAACTTGTTCTACGCTCTGAAGAAAATTAATGTAGAAAATAGCTTTGAGCGCTGCGTGTTGGGGAAAATTTGAAAGTTTGTTAAGTCAGTCATATTTTGTTCTCTCCCGTTTTAGTTTAGTTTGAGTTGGGGTTATTTTGATGGGGAGGGTTGGTATTATATTAGAGGGTCTAGTTTCACTTAACTTTATTGATAACTAACTGACAGGCTTTTCTCTTTTCATTTGCAAAATTTTGCTGCAGCTACATTTTATGTAATTATTTTACGAGATCATCCAACGTAAATTGAGAAATATTTTCTGGATTCCGTCGCAAGTCTCGTAAATTATTTCGGATCAATCTAATTTATATAATTTTCGGAAATTATTTTTTTATCGCTTGCAAACAAAACTTTACAGGACGTACATAAAATACGTCTGAATAAAAAAAATCGCGTAAAGAACGTGACTGATCGCACTCGAACAAGAAAATACATAAAAACATTAGCGACGAACGTGGGCATTATGAGCGCCCTAGCGGTGCGTCCTTTATCATCTCGTATAATAACATTTTGCTTTTGTTATTAAATTTTCTTTCCGTGTCTTATTCATTTTTGAATGCATCTCTTTTAGAAGCAACAGTCTCGAGGTATGCCAAAACGATAATCGAGCTTCTATTTATCACCCATTCGGCTTGCACTTGCTTAAAATAATATCAATTTTAATATAGGGACTATAATAAGCGATTATCTCTTTTTTTTAACTTTATTTAACCATTTCATTGGACCCAAATTTGGATTATGTACAGAAAGAAAATTTGCTGAGTGAAAAGTTTTTCTAATCTTGCCGGGAACGCAGATTATAACTAATCGGAATTATGTATATCGCGTCTAAACGAACGTTGGACCTCGTATCTTATTTTAGTGTTCAAGCTATTTTAAAATTTGTTTTGCGAAACAGAAAGTCGCACGCCACTATGCTGATAATAATAATAATAATGCTTTTATTGCGTTTTGACAATCCATAGATGTCTGTTATTGTAATTACGTTTATTAGAATCGACTCTCTTTATTTATCAACTTCCAAAGAACCTACTCCAATTTGCTAATGTTTTAAGTGCTATACATTCACTGGAAGTTAGTTAAAATCACAATAGACTTCAAATGTATTTTTTAGCGGTAAAATTATATTGCCATGAAGGAACTGATCAAATAGATCTTGTCTGTTTGTAGTCGTTTCACCAAACACATCGAACTTTATTTCCGAGCTAATTTAATTTTACTACAGACTACACACAATAGTGTTTGCATGAAATTTAAGTCTTTCAATTTTATAAATAGAAGAATATGAAAATTCAAGCCTAAAATTAACTAGACTATTGGCGTATACGTCTGACCCGTTGTGCGTCCAACATTATTCATTCTTTTTGGTTGGCGTTTTTAAATATATTATTCTAGAAATTGGATCTTGACGGTACTGATGAGAAACGACGAGTTTCTGCAGTTTTTTTTATATAACATTGCGATTGTTATTTCTACAAAATGTTGAGAACCACTGCTGATGAAAGAATTGGTACCTGCTTTATCTACACGTATACCTGAAAATCTAAAAATTAATTTATAAGGTCAGAACCGACTTGAGAAAAATAGGTTTGTTACCTGTCTACCTGGAAATGTTTGACTGGATTCATTTTTGAATAATTCGTTTGAATTGATATTCCTGACGACATATTTTAGTAAATTATTAATATTTGTGTATTAACTACATTTTTGTACTATGCGGTATACATTTTTACGTGAAATTTAGCACAAAAAAAATTGCTAATAAAAAGTTCCGTCTCTAAAATAGCAAGTCTGTTTCATTAACATATTTCAAACAAAATAACCGTAGTTGGGGCCCGTCCCGGCTTAAGGGTGCACCCTTACTAGGGTAGAAGCCCCTTTTATGCTTGCCTGCTATGAGGGTATACAAAACGTGGTTGGTTATATATGGAACTTCCTGCAACGACTAAGGCCCTCGCTGCAAAAACGTTACTGGGGCCAACGTTTGGTACCTACAAAATAATATTCTCCAAGTTTTCAACATTTTTCTCAACGTACAACGCACATCAATTTTTTTAAAGTTTTTGTCAAAAACTTCATTATACAAGTAGTATTGATCAAATTTATACTAATATTAGTAGGGCAAATTCATAGCATAGTTTGGACTCTCGGATCCATTCGAGTCCGGCTTAAATCACAAGAATCTGAAGATGGGATACAATAATGGATTAACTGACATGACGTAGCTCAATACAATGTGATGAACAATCATGCAGTTACAAATTAAAAAACCCATTGATCACTTATTTGAAGAGTTTACATTATGATTCGTGGTAATTTTTTTTTTATTAACAAAAATGCAAATAATTTTGACTAGAGAAAATTATGATATGTCTGTGACGTTAACCTTATTTGGACGTAGCGATGTGAATGTTATAGTTGTAGGATTTATATTTTATGGTATTTTGACTTCATAAGTGGATGATATTGAAATAACAACGTTTGCATTTTATCACGAATTTTCCGATACTTGTTCAGTATGCAACATTTTTTTCCGTAAATTATGAATACTTTCAGAACAAACGGGAGTAAGCTGTATTTTTTTTTGTAAAGAATGATTCGAGCATAATTTAAATATGAGCTGGTAACTATAACGACTACGTTAGTTGATGATGATAGAGTTCTTGTGGTAATTTCACAAGGTATACTGGAATAAAGCATGATAACCTTGAACAGTTTCTCAGGCAGAGTAATCGGCCTTCGCTATTAGTTTGTTGCCTGCCTGACCGGCCGCTGGCCGCTCCACTCTCTCGTTCACTCACCAACTTGCTCAATCTTGGCTATATTTCTAGCCAATCAAAAGCCACTAACTTTTAGTAAAAATGTCGTAATTATAATTATTACCAGGAATATTATTTTTTGTTTTAAATCTAATTGAACACGCCATTTTTAACTAAAAACAAAAATGCTTATCTCATAGGGACCTATTACTTAGGTATTTTTACTAACTAAAGAAAGTAAGCCAAATGTTAGAAAGTTAAGTAGTGATTCAGGTTTTAATAATATAAAGTATAGGTCACAACGGAGCTTACTTTTGCTCATTACACACTCATTGTTAGGTTTCTAGTTTTTTCTTATGCGGTTGCCATTTCAAAATATTCAAGTCAAAAACGATTTTTTTTCCGAACTTGATCAAATAAATTGACGTAGAGCAATTCCGTACTTAAGTATATTAATATTTTTCTAATCCTTTATTGAGTTCTTGCAAACTAGAGGAACTCGTATTTGTAGCGGTATCGAAACTGTTCGCACCATCTGCTGCAATTAGAAGCAATTTAAAAAATTTCAGTGACTACAGGCTACAGGACAATCAAACTAATATAGCGAGCTCAAATATTTCAATAATTTTTCGACTTTTTCATATTAAAATATGCCGTTTGATGAGGGATAGATAAATTTAGTCCTGCGGTCAGCCCTAATTGGAGTAGTTTAAAATCGAGTACTTTTTAAGAGAAAACCGCTCAAAGCTTAATAATAAAACAAACCTTGAATATTTATGTAATGTTTGGGTTAAAGCATCTTATCTGCGAACGAAATAATTTAAAAGAAAGTTTTATCTATCTTTTAATTATTGTAACCCGCAGTACAAATTGCAGCTTATTGAAAAGGAATTTGTTTACGGACAAAAAAACTTTTCCAATTTTCTCAAGAAGTGCTCCTGTATTATTATTTTCATTATTTTTTTGCCATTTGTTAATTTAGTTACCTTATAATTTTGTATTTTAATCTGACCAGCATTGAACTGTGGTACTTAGGTACCGTACATTTTATAGTATTTACTCTGGGTACGTAAGGGTAAATATCAAATCAACCAGGTTGTAATTAATTTTCAACCTTCCTGTTTTAGATTTCAATGATTTTTGGTACACTGATTCTAACGTAGGAATTGTTGTAACTTCATGTGCAAAAAACACCCTTTGATTTGTAACCCTTGGTTCATAGAGATCTTATTTGGACTGATGTTAAATTATATATTGTAATTAAATTTCATATGTTTTGGAATGTAAGTAAAATTGGAAAGAAATACACTTTCAAAATTTTGAATTTTAATATTTTAAAAACGCCATCTTGAATTTTAAAAATATCAAGTTCAAATATTTCAACAGTCTCTTCGATTGTCCTCTCGTTTAAGCTAGTGCTAGATACATGGGCCAAATTTGACATTTTAATTAATTCTTAAGAGCAGCTCAAATCTTATAATCACTAACGCCACCTTTGTTTCGGACTACACATTACGCCTGTTTGAGTCGTTTAATAAACGTGTTGTTACCCGTTGTACGAACAGGTTGAACCTGACTCGATAATGTACTTGAACTACCATGCCACAGGAAGCAACGAGAATGACTTAATAATCTTTTGAGAGTTTATCTGAACATTACCAACTTACCAAAACGATAGGTTTTTCGTCATAACATTTTTTCACAAGAATTTTTCCTGGGTTAACTTAAAATACTTTCCCCTTTTCAAGAAACTAATTTGGACACCATCACTGTATATTGTGATGGAATGATGGAAATTGGTTTTGATGGGATTTCCCGTCTCGCAATATAATGGAGACTGAAATATTCAGTCCTGGGACTAGTTGTGAGCCGGCGGCTAAATTGTTCCAGGACAAAGTTTGGTTTCATAGTTAATTTCAGCTTGCGGGTTTGTTATTATTTACAACTTCCAAACGGAACCGAAAAAAAGTAGCTTCGTTTCCTTTTTGACTGAACGACTACTTGGTCGTTAGTTGGCAGATTCAGATACAATTTTATGCAATTTCAAAATCACTTAATAAGTACACCCAATCTGTTTTCTTGAACTCTTATCATTAACCCTGTGATTAGTTTTCCAAACAGAATTAGGTATTGCAGTATTTTGTTAAATAATGACCAGTTTGTGAAATATTGAAAGAAATTTTTGAATCGTTTAGTGTGAGATATTATCGGCTAATAGCGAATCCAAAATCCCATAAAAATGGAAACAATATTATAAAAGCAATAATTTTTGTTGCTTTTATTTCGTATTGTGCATTTTAATTAATTTTATTTTATCCCTCACTGGAAAACAATTGTCTGGATTAGCCACTGACATTGGTAAGCTAGGGAGCGGGAAACCGTGGTTCTAATTCTGGCCATTGCGGTTACAGGTACCGCTGTGATGTAAAGTTCAAATCTTTGTTTGGGTTATGGTGCTATTGAAAAAGAGATACACCTATTACTCGAAAAAACTACATTTTAAATATGTAAACTATCCGAGCATCAAATTTCGCCCCCCCCCCCATCCGCAATTTTTTTTGGGTTCCAACTTTATTCGTTAATAGTTACTCATCACTCAATTTGAGCCATCCGTTGAAAAAATTAAAAAGCGTTAAAATGATCGAACGGTCTTAAATGAGAAGTTGCATTTTATCGATTTATTTTTCTTATTAATTTATTGCCTCTATACCGGTAAATTGACAAAAAACGTACCATTGTGTGTTACGTATAACAAATAATTTAAATTCGAAAATTCCTAAAAATACAATAAAATTCTAAAATAACCGACTATTTTTCCAATTTTTTTTTAAACTTTCCCATAGAAATCGAGGGTGGTATTTTGAATTTAACCAATAAGAAAATCAATCACTACAATCACTTCATGTAGAAACATTCTCACGATAATAAATAATCATAAAATTTATTGACGTTGAAGTTTGAAACTATAAAAAAGAATTTTAAGTGCACAAAATTGAAGTTTTTACGCACTTTGGAATCATAAAAATATGAAAAACTATTGACATAATATAACGAGGTTTAAACAATTAATTTTTGGGTTTCAAAACGTCTCGACCCCCCCCCCCCGTGGGATTTGATTGGTATAGGTGATTTCTTTTGTCAAAAGCCCTAAAATGCGCGAGGAGGAGCCAAGAGGGCGAAATACATATAAATGTTACGTAAAAGCATTAGGTTGGCGCGAAAATTTAAAAAATGTGAATAAGGCTAAAATAGCCTTAAAGAAGGCTGATTGTTATTTATATTATGAAACAATACTAATAAATACCATTTAATAATAATAAAACGCGAAATTTGTGTAACTGTCAAAACGAAATCAAACATTCAACGAATGTTTTCTAGTTGGGCTTTTTAGTATTTGGACGCGTTTTCGTTTTTGCGCCGATGATTGTATAACTTTTGAGCTTTGGTACGAGCTCTACATTTGTTTTAAAATTGAAAATATTACGTAATTATTATGTATAAGATTCCTGCTTCCCATTGTAATGAATGAAACAGTTTCAGTCCAAAGAGATTTTTTTCCACACTTGAAGATATCCAACACTCGATATTTCCTTTTTTATTTTCATTAAAAACGGAATAATAAAATAAATGGTTTTAAAGAAATATGACTTGCCTTAGAAAACAACCATTTACAAATTAAATTTCAAAGTAATTAGTAGACGATTACTTTTCCACGACCAGTAATATTAAAAAAACGTCCATTTTAATAATACATTAAACTTTTGCAATTAATAACTACAGTGCGACCTTTAGGCTGCACAATAGTTTTAAGCTATTCTAAAATCAACTTTGAAAATTTACTTTAAGCTGCATTCACATAGGGTATTGTATGTGGATTTGGATGGTAGAATTCTTCCACCAGATTTTTACACCGGTCGACATACCATTCACATAAACTTAAAAGTTGGTGTAAAATTATTCAAATGTTTACATTCCTAGTAACATTTCGTTCTGTGAGTTGTTGAACTTTCGTGTGCTTTCGCTTGTCATCTTCATCTTCAAAGAGGTCCATGGTACCTATCTATACCTATAAAAACTATCGTTTTTAAAATCTTAAAATTGAAATTATCGAACGTGTTTTTAAGTTTTTCGTAGAAAAAAATATTTTAAAAATAAAACAGAATTAGGTTATGTTATGTTAGTTACTAATTTAAATGACAGTCACAAGCACCGCCTTTTGACGCCGCTGATTGGCGCTGGTAAGAATTCTTGCACCGTGTACTGTAAAAGTTAAAAGTTTAGTAACTTTTGCACAGGCCGTTACACCGGTTCTTCCAACGGGCAAGAAATTAAGTCTATCTGAACGCTCCTACCTGAGTTAATGCGTTTTTACTCTTACCGATTCTACCATCCACATACAATACCCTATCTGAACATATAAGAAACATAATTATAAGAACAAGGGAGGAGAGTTGATTTGACCCGGATAAACCTCGAAAAGCCTTTTTTTAAATTTTGTTATTGATTTTTGAGTGTTGTGGTTTAATAAATTTTTAATGAATGGCATTGCGTGTTCGCCGTTTTTATATTACGTAGGGGAGCCTTACATACGACCAGATCTGCCCTCCCATTAGCTTTGCAATGCCCTAAACAATAATTACCTACACTTACATTGGCATTTTTGTATATGAAGTTGATTATTTTATTTTGATTTGGTGATTTTTAATAATTAATCAAGTACAAGGAAACTACTTATTGTTCGGCTTCTTTAACCTAACGCTTAGTTTCATAGATACAATTCGCGATTTACAATTTATTATTTTCATTTAATACGTCTCTTGCTAATTTGAAATTCTCCCGCATGGTGGCGTTTTCTTATTGTAAATTGCGAATTCGTCAAACAATATTTTCAATAAAATAAACGCTTGTTTCAACAAACTAGCATATAGTGCGCTCTGGACAAAGAAACATTTAATGCTAATCTGTGCGGCCGCCAAAAAATTCGCGTTGGGGGGTGGGGCTAAATGTACCTCAACTATCAGGATTCTCAATCTGGTTTGGTGTTCTAGGTATGTAGTGTCGTTTTTTTAATTGTCCTAATAAAAACTGAAATTAACGTTGGTGGCGCTGCGAATGTAAACAAATATGGTCACTTAAAAGAGATTTACATAAAGAAAATAAGTCGCAATCAGATCAAGTTGCTGTGAAAGAACCCAAATAATACCACAATCACTTTTATTACCCGAAACTACGACGAAAACATGCACAAGTAAATAGCGCTTGTATTTTAATCAGATTTTTAATAGTTATATAAAAGTGCCGCGTGGTGGCGTTCCCTTATTTGTAGTGGCCAAATACTCCATTAAGCAACCAATGAAAAGCACAATTTGGTGGTAATATTTTATGTCACAAGAGTGGTAATATGGTCCCAGCACAGGGTTACCAGATCCGACGATTTATTGCAATTTAGGCTCTTTTTATTGCCCAATTGCGAAAAATTTTCAGCTAGGTAGATTTCCAAAAAGTATGTAAACTGCCCTCCGAGCCAAAAGCCAAATTGCCCTCCAATGTTAAAATGGTTGAGGGGAGTTTACATGCAGGATCAAACCAAGAAATTGTAATTGCCGTTGATAACTTAGGATCGTACGCAGGATTTCTTTGCGGACGGTGTTTTTGTGGACACGTTTTTGTTGAGTCATCCAGATTCATGATCTTGCATATCATTTTCCCACCTAATATGTAATTAGTGAAAAACTTAAAAGCTAAATGTTTTTAAGTTAATATTTTCGCTTGGAAACGGGGGAGGGGGGGCGTTAAACTTATGTGATGATTTGCGGATTGGAGGGACGGGGAAGGAGTTTCCAAAATTGTAAATTCGCGATTCATGAAACAATAAAATTTTATTTGAAAAATTACAGTCTAACCTGTTTATTTAATAAAAAAACCTCTTTCATCGAGGGCTACTGAAAGAGGAAACTGCTTTCACAAATTCCAATCGCGATATTTCCTTTATGTTGTATTTTTGCAACAGTTCCGCAATAATTTTTTGCTTCCTTTTAGAATTGCTGTTCTGTGGAGGCGGCTTGGCAATACTGTTTAAAGCAACTTAAACTTTGTGTTGTTCTTGTTTAAGAGCATCTATAAATTTGTATATATTGGGGCATGAAGAATTAAAATTGAGTTTAAATGCGGCATGAAATGATTCACAACAAGCAGTTGTTGAAATCAAATCCCCAGATGCCTTAACCGATACATAGCTATGCAAAGTTAGAGCTGATAAGAGCCTACGTTTGACACGAAATTCACCCAAAATTTGATATTGTGGGGAGGGGGGATCATGTTTACGCCCCCCCCCAGTAATTTTTTGAGAATAACTTCGCGACCTTTGAGACTCAAACGAAAATAATGGAATCGCATTCAGGCTCAAACGATGCTCTAATGTTTGACACAAATTCACCCAAAAATTTGATACTGGGCGCATCATGTTTACCCTCCCTCCCCAGTAATTTCTTTCGAATAACTCCGCGACCTTGAGACTATAACAAAAATTATTAAAGCTCATTCAGGCCCTAAACTGTGATCTAATGATTGACCCCAAATTCACCTGAAAATTCGATACTGGGGGGGGGGGTCTTTTTTTGTGTGCGTAGGGTGTGGGGAAATCTTCAAAAGACACCACCCAAGTAATTTGAGTGGTAGTGTCGGATTTTTACCGACTAAAACCCCACTCCTACTGTATGACTGTGCATCCGGGATTCACTCGCGTATCTCTTCCGGATGTTTCAGGTATTGCGCTATCAGTTCTTCTGTTTAGGCAGCTAGGCCTCCTCTTCCCTTTCATCTGCCTCTTTAGTGGTCATAATCGTTTCGATCATTTGTTGTAGATCGTTCCACCTGTCTTCATTTTCGAGCATTTCTTCGATCAGTGTTTGTGGGGTAATTCCTTCTGCCCCGTGCATTTCCCTACACACATCCCACCTGTTGCATTCAAAAATGGTATGTTG
The DNA here is from genome assembly GCA_932274525.1 of Podabrus alpinus. Classification (NCBI taxonomy): domain Eukaryota; kingdom Metazoa; phylum Arthropoda; class Insecta; order Coleoptera; family Cantharidae; genus Podabrus; species Podabrus alpinus. The sequence goes on from OW026451.1 coordinate 117,180,589, forward strand.
AGCTGTGTCGTCTGCCGGGCAATATCTGCATTTTGGGTCTGTTCTTATTGCGAATCGGTGTAGGTAGGCGTTAAAACACCCGTGTTCTACCAATGCCTGTGTCAGGTGGTATCCAATTTCCCCATGCTTACGCTGCAGCCACGGAATTATTTGTGGGATGAGAGTCCTAGTCCATGCTCCTTTCTGGCTGGATTCCCACCTGGCCTGCCATTTCTGGATCGCCCTGTTTCTCTCTTCGTTCCTGCCTACTTGGTCTTGTTGGGTTTCATAATTGTTGCTTCTTTCTTCCACGAGCAAGTCTATCGGTGGCATTCCCGACAGCACCAGTAGTGCCTCCGTCGACGCTGTTTGCCGCTGATGGCCATCTTTCTTTGCGCTCTCTCGTATTGTTTCCTATATTTCGCTACTTGTTTGGCTTTTCTCCACACCGGGGCCCCGTACAGCAGGATGGAGTTTACCACCGACGCCAGTACTCTTCTTTTAGTGGGTCTTGCTCTCCTCATATTTGGCATCAGTCGCGCCAGTGTTGTTGCCATTCTGATCGCTTTCCCTGCCGTGTTTTCTATATCTTGTTTGAAGCACAGATATTGGATCCATCCATGCGCCTATTTTTTCCAGGGCGCTTTCTATTTTTCCGTAGAGCTCCTCGATATTTCGTGCCGCGGCAACCAGGGTGAGGTCGTCGGCAAATCCAATAATAGACACCCCTTCTGGCAGCTCCAGGCGGAACACTCCGTCATACATAATGTTCCACAGTGTTGGTCCCAGTACCGACCCGATTTTTCTGTTTGTGAGGTAACTCTTCAGGACGTTTAGAAGATAAGTTGGAATGGCTCTTCTTTCTAGTTCGCGTACTATATGTACCCACGACGCCGAGTTGAATGCATTTCTCACATCCAGCGTTACCAGCATGCAGAACTCTCGGGTTTGGCGGGTTCCGGACTTTGCACGCTCTGCCATGTTTCGTATCTTAATAAGGGCGTCCACCGTAGATCTGCCTTTTCTGAATCCAAACTGCTCGTCTGCCAGTCCACCGGTTTCCTCCATTACTTTGTTTAGTCTTTGGAGCAGCATCCTTTCCATCAATTTTTCCATATTGTCCAGGAGCCATATGGGCCTTTACGACGTGGGGTTTTCTAATGGTTTGGCCCCTTTACGCAGGAGCACCAGCCTGGCTACCTTTCATGTGTCTGGGAAGTCACCGTTTTTTAGGCATTTGTTCATAACGTCCAGGATTATTTCTGGACGTTCTACTACTATTGCCTTGATCACTTCAGATGGTACGCCATCTGGGCCTGGTGCCTCTCCCGTTGGCATGCGTGCCACCGCTGTTCTTATCTCCTCTGACCGGAACAGTTTCACTTCCCCCCGTGGTCGGTCGAAATCTTCCTTGGGATGGACCGGGAAGAGTACCCGAATGATATCTTTGATTCTGTCTGGTGTCAGCCTTGGGATATCATTTTTAACGAGCCGCTTTATGACCAGTTTGTATCCCATGGGGGGGGGTGTCTATGCCCCCCAAAAGTTTTTTGCGAATAACTCCGAGACCTTTGAAGCTCAAACGAAATAATGGAAGCTCATTCAGGCTCAAACGATGCTCTAACGTTTGACACCTTTTTTATATAAAAATCGAAACTGACATCCAGGATCAAACCAAGAAATTGTAATTACCATTGACAACTCAGGACTGCATGCAGAATTTCTTTGCGGACTGTGTTTTTGTTGAGCCATCCCCATATTCATGACATTTCTGGTGCTTCTAACTTTTAACGTTCAACTTAATGAAAAAATATCATTTGCTAACATTAACCTAAGCTCGACCCGGCCGATACACCTCTGAGCGGCCAATTTACCTTTTTGCGCAGCATTGATGAAAGACGGATGGAGATTTTTCTGGTGCCTCTAACGTTCAACTTGCGAAAAAAAATTCGTTACCTAACACTAACCTAAGATCGACCCGGCTAATGCACCTCTGAGCGGCCGATTTACCATTTCGCGCAGCGGGTAGTTTAAATTAAATTATAATGCCCCTATAATGTATTAATGTATCACGTAAAGTGACCGATGAAGTTCTGAGGGAAATTAGCGATTTTCACTACTCCCTACAAGACCCCGTCTATTTAATAAGCCGTTCTTAAATTCTAATTGTTATAATCTCCTAGTTACGAATAAGTAGGGATCATACAGTCCGAGGGCAGTTTACATGCCGACTTAAAAACCAAAATTGAAGAAAATAAAAAAAGGTTCATTTGGAGGGTAGTTTACATTACCCCCCCCCCTAATTTAGGCTCTTTCAATTTCAAAGATGCGATTTTTAGGCTCTTTTTTATTTAAACAAAAAATTCGATAAAAAAAACTTGCCGTTTTTTTGTTGCTGTTTTTTTCGGGCAAAATGCGATTTAATAATATTTATTAGTCCGACGATGGCAGCTTATTTACTACTAGCTGGCACAGTCGGCCTACCGGCCGCCTTTAGCCATCTAGACCGTGTCGGATGTGGTTGTTCGGTTTTTGGCTTCAGGAAAATCGCAACCATACGTGTCGTAGACCGTGGTTGTTCGGCCTTCGGCCTCACTCAAGGGTATCGCAGGCATACGTGTAGACCGTGGTTGTTCGGTCTTCGGCCTCACTCCAAGGTTCTAAAGTAGCCTATGTTTTTCGTAGCGTTGTAAATAGTAACTTCTACACCAAATTTAAGATTGGTCAAATAGAAACGTAAAGCACGTGCACTCGTATTTGCATTGTCGATCGGTTGACAGCTTGACAGCATTAATTATTGTTTTTTAAGTTGATTATGAGTAGCCTGCCTTCCTTTAAGGAATCTCGATAATCCATTCATGCGCGTCCCTGTGGGACGCGCATGAATGGATTATCGAGATTCCTTAAAGGAAGGCAGGCTACTCAAAATCAACTTTCCTTTCCTTTGCGAATTTTTGCACTATTTCAATACAAAAACATGCGCAGGGATCTACATAATAACTGTGCCAAATTTGATTCCGATCGGCCAAACGGTTTAGGAGTCTATAGGGAACATACATACATACACACATACATCCATTTTTATATATATACAGGGTGTCCCCGTGACCGTGGAGAACCTTTGAGGTGGTGATAAAGGACACTTTTCTAAGACAAATGTTTGCCCAAGTCCAAACCCTTGGGGGGGGTACCTCCCTTTAAAGCAATTTTTTGAATTTCTGATTTCAAACGGCCATAGCTCCGATATTATTGATTTTTTAAGGTTAATGGATTAGAACTTTTTTAAAGATCATTCGCTTGTCTACAAATTAGGTTATAACCCCTTATCGTCTAGAATCAACGGATTTCGAGTTATAAATTAAATTAAGGGAAAAAATGTTTAAAAAATTCAGGTTTTTTTTTAAATTTTCTTGCGAACCCCGTATCTCTTAAACGAAACGTCTAAGAAAAAAACTTAACGGCCCAAACCGGATAGGGAATTTAACGGGCTACAACTTTCTTCAAATAAATTTTTTTGGGCAACCAACCGTTTTCACAGAAACTGATAGATAAATAAAAAAACATTTTTCGTTTTTTTGTTGCTAATTTTTCTCGGGTAGAGCGCCATTTAGGCTCCCTCTTCAACCAACAGCGATATTTCAAACGAAACATCTGGCAACTCTGTAGTCTGTACCAAGACCAGGTTTTGTTTCTGATTTTATTTTGTTTTTCGTATTTGTTTTCATTTATATAGACATTAGACAATATAGAGAGTAATAGAATTTTTTCGCGGAAAAAACGGTCCCATTTCCATACAAAGTTGATACTGACAGGTACTAAGAAATATTTAAAATTGAGATATTGAGGTTAGACCGTTGGTTGATTTGACGTATACGTATACCTAAACTGCAGTAATAATTAATTAAAGATTGGAAGAAGAAATAAACATTTGTAACAGTGTCCTTTTTTATTTTACAGAACTGTGCCATGATGGGTCTGCAGGGTACTTCAGGGAAACGTAAGCTAGAAGCAGCAGTAGCTCCAGGTGAACTTTCGCCAGCAAAAAATGGTCGTTGGGAAGCTCAAGATTGTATAGCACGACTACAAGCCGTAGCTGTACCAAGCGATACGTGGCGATCACCGACACCATCGTTGACGGCCACCCTTCTCACCGACGATTTTGACGACGACGACGATTTTGAGGACGAGCTATCGGACGACGATCGCTGTCCGGGAATACCAGAACCCGCAAGGTATCCGCAACCGCAATACTCGCGATACACACCCGACTACTGGCAGTATTATCAACCACCACAACAGCAAACAATACGCTGCGACGAAAATGGAAAATCGTACCTGGAATTAGGAGCATCTCCGCCACAACAAACGAGATGTTGTGACGGTAGAACGAGATGGTGCCACATTCCTTGTTATAGACAAAGACGACTCGCGGTGCTTAATTTATCAATGTGTAAACTAGCTAGGTATAGACAATGTTCTGATCCATCGTTAAGGCGGTCAGTTTTAATATGTAATACTTTGAGGAGGTTAGAACGCGAAATGGAATCTGATCCACCCGAACCAAGTTATTCAACGTTACCCGAATTACAAGCGCCTAGTAGATTATCGCCCGTTGCGCCCGAACAACCCACATACGAACAGACGCTTAGAGAAATGACGTGTTCGTCGGGCAGAACGACTCCTTTTCCCACATCGTCGATGGATACGGATTCGGGTCTGGGCGACGACGACATGACGAAACCTATCAATTGGGGATCCGTGTTGAGTTTAACGACGCAAACGGATTTGGAGCCTCTAAATAACAACGAGTTTTATACGGAACTTGGTTTAACCAACGAAGCGAATCACGATTGGAAGGAGGCGTCGACGTCGAGAATTGATGATTGGGACGGTTTTATGCAGGTGTTAGTTGGTGGAACGTAGCATTAATTGTGGATTCTTGTCTCCCCTACTGGTTGTGATTTTTAGATAAAGACAATTTTAGTGCGCGTGTTGGAATTGTGCAGCTATTGTTGACTATTTTTATTTTTATATTTAATAGTAATTAAAAAAATTTTATCTTAATAATATTATAATGAAGGACTCGGTACTTCTGGTACTTAGTACTTAGATGTATTTTAACGATTCTTCTCGAAATACCTTTGTTATAAATCTAATAATAATGTGGTTTTGATCTCCGTCGCTCAATAATACTTTAAACTCCATCTCAGAGTTTAAATTGTTTATAATTATTATTATATTATTAATTATTATTATTATTATTGAACTGGTGTTATAGGCCCGTTTTTCTCGGGTAATATTCCTGATGTACATATATACATAGCGGTTGCTGTACATACTGTACATAAGAGTTTTAATCAGACTAGAAATGTTTTTTTATAGTAATTCAAAATATATATGTTATTTAAAGAAAATTATTATTAATGTCTAAATTCGATAAGAAGATTAGATTATTTTACATCTTCCGTTTTTTATTATCTATCATTTTTTAAATAATTATAAAAGTCTCCCAAACTGTTTAACTAGCTAAATGATGTTCACTTACAGGGCATACAGTTCCTCAATTTTAAAGTTACCATAGACACGAAATGTTGGTACTCTTTTTAATTTTTTTATGCAAGATAATTCCACTTCCTAATTACACCTTGTGCGGTCGCGTAGGAGGTATTGCTTTTATATTTATCGAATTGTCTTGTATACGAATAAGAAAGTGTATTTTAATATTGTAAAATTAATTGCAAAATATTTTTATTTCTACCGACGTTGAAATTTGAATAATTTTATTAAACGGTGAATTTTTGTAAGATCTGTTATTCCAAGTTGCAATGGTGGCAAAGTTACTTACTTACTATTTTAAGTGTCTTCCGTAAACTTAGTAATTTATGTTCTCGAGACTTGCAAGCACAAATTTACACGAAAAACATTTAATTTTTTATATTTTGCAATTAACGAAATGTTTGTAAATAATTTAATAGTTATGTGATAAATGAAACACAAAATCGGCCGATGATATTATTTGAATATCGAGTAACTTTTATGTTTCACTTATCGGAGACATTAAAACTTGTCAATTAAAGTCTTCTTTTATGAAAGTAAAACGTGTTAAAACAGTTGGGAGCAAAAATCTAGTCTATTGTAGCCATTATCGACTTAAGAAGTACACACGAGCCAGTATTATTAAAAAACAAACTTTTTTAACTTAAACAAAATGATACTCGTTCAAACCGTCCTAAACTTCTTAACGGATGATGGTTATTTTAATGAGATTTGTGCAGACATTAATTCACTATATGAATCTTGCCATGACAATTTTATTATGTTTAATTTTCCCAATTTTCGTTATGAGAAATATGTTTTTTGGGACCTGCATGGTACAATGGAATTGAGCGTTTTAATGGTCGCTAGTTATCAGGAAAAACGAAAGCAGCAAATCGGGGGCGTATAATTTAAATTGTGAAAGCAAAGCATGGCTCTAAATGCAACATAGAAAATATATTTTTGAAGTACTTTTTTTAAGTTCTAAACAAAATAAATACAAGGGCACAAAATACTGTTATATGAAAATTGAAATAGCTAATTGTTGTGGTACGATAAAAAATTGTAATATTAATTTGTTGAGATCCCATTAACAAAATAGTTTAATATGAGAAAACTGAGGCAATCAATATTATACAGTTTTTATAAAAAGAAGAAGAATAGCTGTGTTTTATTCTAAAACTAATATGGAAATAAAATTTTAAAAGTATTTTGATAATGCAATAAGAAACTCGGAAACTTGTTGTTTCTTGGCTCGATTTCTATTAAAAATGAAAAATTTATTTATTAACTCACTTACAACGATACACAAAATATTTATTAAATAAATACAATACTGTAATTTTTGATTTTTAATGGAAGTCCAGCTTTAGTTATGAATTTAATTACTTGTACTTCGTCCCCACATCGACGTGATGTCAATAATAATTACGTACAACACTGAATGTGTGCAAGTAACATGTGATATCATGTAATATGTTAGTGTTAAGAATATAAATTGGTATATATATAAATAAATCTATATATATGCTATTATTACATTGGCTTTTGTTTTTCTTTCCCTAAATACCATCCAGCATTTTCTTTTCTTCAGTAAAATGGTAAGAGTACAGTTTTTCAGCACTGTTTTAAAATAATGTAAATTTGTTTGCTATTGATTTGTATGTTTATTAAATTAATTCGTATACTATAAACACAGATATCCGTACTGTAACGTTAGATCCAAAAAATATTCTGTAACCATTTTAAAACTTGCCGCCTAAATTATATTTTTATTTGGACACGCCCACTCGGTCAATCAGAAGACTAAAGCGGGCATACACTGCTTTTATAACGTAGTCTATGGCTCAGTTATCACGGTGCGCACGAACTCGCCAAGGATGGTATCTTCATTTTGCCGCTGCTATATAGGGTGTTCCGCAACGTTATTATTATAGTTTTTATTAGGACAAGAACCCCAAACCTTAAAATACCCAAAAATCAGAACCCTCAAAATTTGAGGAAACTTCATTTCATGATTTAAAAATTATTGTAGGTGTTATTTATATTTTCAATCAGCTATATAATAACAATATAGCTGGAATAGAAAAATTTTAAAAATATTTAGTCGGAAAACATAATTATCAATTCTTCATTAAAAATGTCAACTTCGGGTGAATAATTCGGTAAGAAGCTCAGGGTTTATAAATGGGACTTTTAGTATGTTGGTATGGTGTTCTTCTCCAGGTAATAGGTGAATAAACGACCTTTTAGTTTGAGCATGATTTCTCTTACGGAGATTCCAGGGTGTGTCCAACTTTATTTAAGACGGAAATCATCATAAAAACACCAGATAATTGTAACAAGTTTATTTCATTTTATCCCACAGGATTAAGGTGTTAAACACTAATTTCGAATTTTATACAATAAGTCACAAAAGTTTATTGGTTATTATCAAACAATTTTAAGCTAAGTTTAAAAAAACATATTTTCTTTCACAGTAGGTAGTAGTGATTGCAATACCGGACCAAAATTGCAATACCGGTATTCGGTATTTATTTACATGTAATACCGGAATACCGGTATTAATACCGGTATTCAAAAAAAATTCTGAAAAACCAAAAGATTAAAAATACAAATCAAAATAAACATTTTATTATTTCATATTTTTAAAATGAGATCGCAAAAAACACAAAGCATCAATTGTTTCATTATTTAGTCGCGAGCGTACCTTAGTGCAAAAATTTCCTGCCGCGGAAAATGCTCTTTCCGATTCTACACTAGTGGGTGGAATTGTTAGAAGATAAGATAAGCATAAACTATTTCCAAGTACTTTCTTCGAACTCCTTCGTCTTCATATAGTCCCATCTCTCTTTCAATAAGCTTTCTTATATCTGTCGTCTGTGACACAATTTCATTGTGCACTGCTGTTTTTCTATTTATTGCAGACTGCAATTTTTGTTCCATTGATATTGATACGTCTTCTTCACTTTCCTTATATTCGTCTACATTACTATTCGCAACTTCCAGATCTACAGATTCATCATCAAGTCATTTAATAAATTTTGAGCATTTCTTGCATTTACCAAGATTATCTTTTTCGTTATACCAGAAATAAAACCATACCGACGTATTATCTGCTGATTTTTTGTGCTCCTTAAAATTGCTGTTGTTATTCATTCCTGATAGATTTTGATTTAAATATTCGATTATTTTAATTTTTTAATAATTTGGAAATAATATTCACTTACATAATATATTTATTGTGCCAACCGAAAAAAAAATTAAATACCGAAATACCGGTATTATATATTCAAAAATACCGGTATTTCGGCATTTCAAAATAAGCCAAAAATACCGGCATTCGGTATACCGGTATTGCAATCGCTAGTAGGTAGGTATATTTGATTTGTAATACTTCCTCAATCATGAGGTCTACGGAAATTCAATTTTCAAAAATTAACATTTTACACACTAAACTTATTGTAATTTAATTATTACATATTTTAACAAAGCGCGATCTCTCGAGATCAACTCGTCATGAGCTCTAGTTTTCAACAACCTCTCATGAGCTCTCGTTATCAACAACCCAAAAATCCGTAATCTGAATTGTATTTTGGTGTGCCTAGTTAAAAACTGTTACAGCCTTCATAATGACTGGTGCGCCACGCACCTTATTGGTTTGTGAATACTGGGTTGGGTTTTGACGCCCCCCCCCCCTGTACCCGAGATCCGCCGAAGGTCGAAGTTGGGTTTCCCCCCCTTCGATGCTCGAAGGAAATGGCAGAAATTATTATTTGTGGACTCACATACGCAGTCGTTGTCCGTATAGCTGGCAATGCTGATTTGACGTCGTTTGTTTTTGCACCCGATTTGACTGGGTATTCAAACGAATTAAAAATTTAGGAAGAGTGGCAAGTTTTCGCGTATGAGTGGCTAAGTCGAGATCCCTTCGGCCGGATTTTCCGTTTCGGAGGAGTGTCAGTCGCTCCGATTTCGGGAATCCTACCTCCGTCGTGTCGTACTTGGCCTAACCGCTTTGTAGGAGGGAGGTTCCCCCCCCCCCCCTGGAGCCTGAGCCTGCGTGCTGGCACCGTGAAAGCCGCCGGAGAGCAAGGTCTCCCACATACACCCACCTTTCATCCCATCTCGACCGCCCGCAAGGGCGAGTCGTTGAAAAAATACCCCCGTGGTTGCACCCAGTTGAGGTGTGCAAAAACCACCCATGACTGAAGGTCACTGGTCTAGACTGGTATACCGCGCATCAAGGCCAATTTATGTCCTTGATGCTGGTAAGGCAGTCATCCTGAAAGGGAAACACAGAAAAAGAGGTTCTTAGCGAGCTAAAAACCCCCCGAATGGCCTGCGGAGTAACCCAAAAATCAAATTTTAACAAAACTTTTATCTGTGTGGCTTTCCAATTTTAGCCAATAACAGACACCAAAAAGGTTCAGCAACCAATCAGAAATTATTAAACTTATTACAATATGTTTATCCTAAAACTTATTCCTAAACCTTACATGCTATAAAGAAAATGAGTAATCGCTCATCGACATTTCTTTAATTGGATACAACTATCCTATATACAAAGTACAAATTATGTTTCTTTATGTGTGTGTAAAGAATAAAACCTACATTTTATTCTTTTCCTAATTTGGTGAACAATATTTTGTTGACAGCGGACCCTTATAACTAGACACAGATACATAAACCATAAATTAAATATCAATTTAAACGAATAGATCTGGAGAATTTGTAATAACAGATGTTTACAAGTTTGAATTTACTATGATGTTTACGGATAATTTTTTAGTCTTTCTTTGTTAAAATGTATTTAATTTTTAATGAGAAATATTTCCTATCGAAAATTACAGCTTAGAAACTGGCCGTAACAATGTTACAGTACGAACCATTACTTAACGATATTCGTCGAGAATTCGCAGAAAACAGATTTTGGAGTCTTTTTTCCGTTAAACAGAAAATGTTTTCTATTGCGTTAATTTTAAATCTATCCATATTTATAAACTTAGAACTAAAATAATACCAATTTTATTAAATACTTTAATTGCTGTCATTTTAAAATATAACGGTTGTTGCTCGGAGATTAACAAAATTTCATTTTCTCACAGCTTGTTGAAAATCGACATTGATACGACGGGAATAGGCACACAAATATACATAAAAGATGCGCAAACGATCACACCAAAATCAGCACAAATCTAAAATTAATCGGGGGGGGGGGGGCTGAAGAAATAAACTTAGGTTATGTCGTTGAATATATTTCGCGAACGATGCTAACACAAACGAAAGACCGTCTTCGTGCTTCGGAGGGCACGTTAAGCCGGCGGTCCTCCTGATTTGACCTGATCTAATATGTCAAACAGGGTAATAAAAATCACCCCTACCCCCCATCGACTACGCAATGATTGACTTTGTTGAGGCTTCGGGCTGCGTGGCCTGGTCCAGGGGCCATCCATCGACTGCACCTAGTGCAACAAAACGGGATTTTAATTCATAAAAAATTAATTTTAATATTTTAAATTGAGATATACCTACTTATAAATTATATTATTGCGATAATAATTGATGATTGTTAATCAACCATATTTATCAACAGCGGAAGAGATAAGTTTTATAACGCGAACGAGAATTGATAATGTATTTTATCAATATTCGTCTGCATGCGAACTTCCTGCGTCTAAAGATGACTTTTACACTGTTCTTTGTTCAGGTGAACTGTTTAATTTCAGACAACAGTGAAGCAGTGGCGGCTCGTGAGAAATATGTTTGGCTGTTCTGCATTATAAAAAAGGGAAGGTATCAGTAAAATGCTAATCTCAAAAAATAAACTTACTTATTGCCCGTTTTTAAGCATTAATGGCGTGCGCCGGTGCTTGCTTGTGGCAAACTTAACTTATCAATAACTTTTTTGTTGAAATTCAATATTCCCGAGTAAATTTTTTTTCTATTGACAATATCGAAAGACACAAACGGAAAACAAAACAAAGCGTTCTTACGATTACAGCCACAAATCCATTTGTTCCGTAAATAAATATTCGTATTAAATTGTCTTTTATACATTTTACCTCGACTTGTAGTATATATACCGGCAATTTCTTATCACTAATTGTTCTTGATAACTATAAATTTAAAAATTACATTCATTTTTAAAAACGACCTTCTTCGTAAGAGATTTTAAACACGACTAAATGAAATGCCTTAGTTAGCTTATCACGTCATAATAATTCTGCATATTTGTTATTTTAAAAATAACTTTTACTTTGTAATTTAAACAGCCCTTTGTGTTCGGTTCGAAATAAAATAAACGACGCAAACATTTTTATAACAATAAATTTTATTTATGTGCACAAAAAGTTTTGTCATTATTGTTAACTAATTTTCGAAAAAATCCTATTTTTACGGTTTATGAGAGAAGCTGAGTTAATAAATAATATGAGTAATGTTAGTAAAAACCTAAGTCCAAATTTCTTGATCTACATTTTATTACAGAAAATTATAGTTTGAGAATTGTTTTACAATGCAGAAAAATCTCAAGTCCAAAATTATTATAAAATTTTATTAGGATTAGGAATTCATTTTATCTAGTAGGTATAAAGGACATTATATCCATAATTTCAATTAAAGTTTATAATACAAGATCTTTCTTTAAAATATAATTGCATGAAATGCTAGCATCGGTTATATACAACTAGTATAAATATCTTACTGCAAAGTGGCTGCGTTTGTATGCAGAACGACAGTACATTCGATGCGTGTACGTATCACGAGCAATTAGAATTATTATTGTATAAAAATACATAAATTTTAATTTTATGTATTCATAATTTTATTTAAAGTTGCAAAATCCGTCAAAAAATAATTTAACTACTGTTTTGCTATAAATATGTGCAAGACACTTGGTGTAATTAAAAGTTTTTAAACAATTTGTTGCTTATGCCATAATTTCACTGCAATTTGTTTAACAATAATTGATGAACTAATATTAAAATTAGTTTTTCTTTTCAAAATTCGATTTGTAAACCTCGAAACCAAATCATAAAAGATATATACCACGTAAAACTATACCAATTGCATGTACCAATAAATTGCTATAGCATTGTAGTCTGCGTTTTATTACAGCTCGTCTGCGCACAAGTGTATAGCGTTCTAGTTAGACAAACATTTTGATAGCGGACTGGACGTGTATTTATTATTAGATTATTACACTATTTATGTGACTAGCTGTTAAATTATAACTGATATGCTAGCGAAAATAAGAAACACGCTTTCAAAGCCAAGCTGATAATGCACCATTCTTTATAATAATTTAAATCTGATTAAGGTTATAATTATATAATTAATTATGCAAGTATTGGTATTTTTATTGTTTTTTTTGGTGGTTCTGCAGCTCTGCAGCTCCTATGGTAGAACCGCCACTGCAGTGGAGTATCGCAAATTTGACCGAATATTTCAATGCAGTCTACGCGATTTCATTGATGAAGCAATCAAGATTTGATTGCATTGAAGCAATCAGTAGACATTTGCTTCTCGTTAAAAAAGCGATAGGGATGTATCTGTCTATAGGTGAAATTTGTCAGTGGTGCAAATTCTCACGCTATGGAAGGTCAACCCTCCTGATTTCTGAAAGGTATTAGTTGAATTGAGTATTGTAAATTTTTTTGTGCGGGACATTTTTAAGAGTTTGGTAATAGGGAAGATGCATAAATTTTTTTTATAGCGTAGTTGGATCAAAAATAACTAAATATACTAATTAATGCTATTTAATTTATTTATTTTCGTTTTGATAATAATTTAAAAAATATTTAAAAATCCGTCAATTTGAATTGAACGAAACGACCGCGCAATTTGCCAAGTGATCTGTGACGTCACAAGTTAAATTTTACATTCATTTATATTATTTTTCTGTGGGTTTGTGCTTTGAAAGTTGAAGTTTGTTAGTGTTAAAAGCTTTTATTTATCATAATTAAATCAATTAAAAACAAGAAAGTTAAAAAAGTACTCTACACGAGTAGAATAAACATGAAAGTGAGGTTATAGTTATTGTGCCGGTGACTTCGTTGCGTTTAAGGTCACATGATTTATTTTAAATTATCATTGAATTTTAAAATGGATTATTTATAACAAAATACAATAAATAGAAGTTATTTTTGCTGATTCGATATTTAATATATAGGATTAATCGGAAAATACTGTTTTAACTAAATTTTTTTATTCATGCATGTTCCCCATTGTGATTTTGTATTGGGAAATAGTTAAGGGAGTGTCTTTGTTGAGTTTGTGTTTTAAGTGGTTGTCAAATAGTTTTGTTTATTGAGTTTATCTTGATTTTGGGGAATAGACAAGGAAAGGGGTTTGCCCTGTTCCGTGGTCTGGGTCTTCAAAAGATGTATGTAAGTACCATGTTTGATTATTTTGGATTGTATAAATATGTGTTTAAAAGGGCCACCCTAAATTGTGAGAGATATTTAAATGTGTACATGTGTTTTTTTAAACTTATCCATTATTAATAAATATTGTTTTTGAAAATTCAGTGTTTTCGTTTTTCCTGTTGAGGAAAAGAACGTTTTGTTTACAGTGTCGAGCTTAGTGTCGTTTTGCCCGCACCGAAGTTTCAACTTCAACATTTAGCCGGGGGACGTAACGCCAAAACGGGGAGTGTCTGGGGCTTATTACCAGAAAATCGCGTACCAAATTGATAGTGTGTTTTTTGAGAACAAAATTCTGCGGTGGGCGTAATCGGTTGAACGGTGGTGGCAGCTTAATCAATAAATGTTCTTAGTAGATCGATAAGCGTCTAAGTGGAATTTTGTTTGTTCAGCAGATTTGTTTATTTTGTTAAATAACTTCAGCCGTTCCTAGGAAAAGTAGTTCCGAAGGACGGTCGGCGGTTACACTAGCATTGGTGGGGTGCGAATCACGGGACTTCTCAGAGCTCGGTCATCGAGCGGACGTCCTTGGTTCGTAGTGCCGGCCATTGTTGGGGAGTTCTGGTCAGATGGTGAGGCCGAGAGACCGCCTAACGGCTGCGGTTATACTTAGCAGTGTCGGCATTGTGGGTCAGGCTGGGGGTGAGCAACAAAGTGGAGGCAGTACAATAGGCCCGGTAGAGTGGCCTAAGTGCGTGCAAGTTAATACTTGCCCCTCCCCCGAAATCAAAAGATCACAAGATCAAACGAAAATAATCAACACAAACGATTGACACTAAATTCAACTAAAAATTCGAAATTGGGGAGCTGGAGAAATGGACCTCATATTATACTTGGCGCGATTCTAAATAATTGAAAACTTTTCATTAAATTTTATTTTATTTAGTATTGGGATCTTTTTACATTTTTTAAAGATAAAATGCACGTTGCCTTTGCCAAAATTCAACATACGACACATAAGTTGGCATTAACCCTTATAGTAATTTATTAAAACAATAATAATTGTTGAATAAAAGTTCATTAAAAAAATCTATGTTGACTTTAAAGATTAAAAAAGATCTGCAGTATTATCCAGAACAATTTAAAACAAATTTGGAAGAAATGAAACCAAATTTCTACCAGATGAACACAGATTTGAAACAAATGAAAACAGATCTGGTACAAATGAAAACAGATTTGAACACATGAAAACAGATTTGGAGTAAAGGATAACAGATATGGATTATACGCTTTAGCAACCTTATTTCTCTATACAGTGAGCTCGTAATCTTTGGAACAAATACGATAAAATATTTTAGGGGAATTTTCTCAGAAAATCCTCGGACACACCAACCTTCTTTTTTTAAATGTCACTTTTTTTATGTTTTCTTTTTGAGCTATGACGTCATCGTAATCTTTAAGCGCATCAGTAAGACAAAGATTGGAGAACAACGGCCAAAGCTTTACATGTGAACATAAGTACAGCATACAAATGGTTATAAAAGGAATAAGAATAAAAATGAAAGAATAATCATGCCATCAAGTACAGGAATCAATTTACACTGCATTAGAGCAATTAGTTCCGCCCGAATTTTAGCATTTGAGCACCGACGTGGTTCTTACAGAGCGGAGTACTGCGAAACCCGGTTACGGCAGTTAATCGAAAAATGTGCTACCGAAGGAATTCAGCATTCCATATTCTGAAAGTATGCCTTCTCTTCCTCTTTAACAAGAGGAAGTTATCGAAATAGTGCGTCTGACTTCTTCCTTCTAACTATTAAAACCCAGTGGAATTCTTTTAAATCTGCAGTAAAACGTCAATTGCAAGATGTAATAACAACCAAGAACCAACCATTTCAGAATTTATAATGTGTATTTTGAAAGACATTTCCGTTGTTGCATTTCAAGAGATGCCACTAAAACATCTTGGATATGCAAACCACGTGGAACGGTATTATGGTGCATCATTGCGACAGGAAGACATTGTTGAAATTTCAACAAAATAAAAAAATATTTTTGCTCATAATTTTTATTTGTAAAAAATTTATTTTCATTTGTTCTAAAACCTGCTTTCATTTGTTCAAAATTTGTTTTTATTTGCGCCAGATAATACCGTAAAAGGTATAGTTAAAAAAAATAATGTAAAAATGTATTCATCGATGTAGGCTTCATCAGCAATGTCTTCAGGTTGACCATGAAGATTTCCTGTTGATTAGATTGCTTGAGGTATTAATAAAAGGGCTATTATACTAACTGATATAAGGAAGTAGTTCCAAAAAATTAACCACTTTTAGATCAGCCGAAGCTGAAGGTTCCACATTTATTGGTTGTAGCTGATAAATTTCTATCTCACTTTATCTCTTTCTTAAACTTTCATTATTACTCTCCAGACCATCTTTTTAAAAAAACTGCTACTCATCGCCATGAGGAAATTTTATCCATTTAATTTTCAACTAGGGAACATTCTCCCCTTTCTCGTGTTTTCGGTGTTCCAATTTATCACTAAGTAAACTGTTGAACTTGAGAAAATCGTTTTGATGTATTTCAACAACTTCTAGAGGAGGGTTTCACCGTACATCCTTTATAAAATTGCACCAATCATGAGAATCTTCGATTTTGGCAGAATGTTTTTCTTGGCCTTTTCAATTACGGCGTGGATAATATCTGGTTCCATAAATTTATGACCAATTTCTGAAAATATTCGGTCAGCTTTTTTCATCTCCTGCATTACGACACAGAACATATTGCACATGTAGATGTTTGGATTCTGCCCAGAATATGAATCTCTGTATAAATTAATTACACTAACTCCATTCGGTAAGAACAAGATGTATTTATTTTCTAATACACGAAGCTATTTCTTGACTGCCATGTGTCCGGCTACTGTTTCATCTAACAAAAAATTTATCGCTGCGCTACTTAAAGATTGTGTTTGATAAACAGTCAAATTGAATAGCCAGAGTTGCCTCTTATGGGAATAAACAGACTCCATTCCGAAGGTAAATCAATAGTAAAAATATTTTCTCAATCTCATAAATTAATGTCTGACCATTACCCACGAATGGGCAACAGTGAGACGTACATATATGTACAACATGTACATAGGTACATATAATAATGTCTGTATTTGAGGGTATTTCTGCTCAATTGTAGAGTGAAAACTAACAACCATTATGCTAGAATGTATGTATTAGTAAAAATGGAATTTTAATCATGGATGATAACAGCCTAGTTTACTATCGAAACAAAAACAGTCTCACTTTTACCCATGCTCCCTTATTTTAGTTTTAGAACAATTTATACAAAGATACATTCCATCTATCGATGATGATGTTCCATCATGTTTTGTAAACAGGTGTTTGTATTCATTATGTGTGGTCGCATATACCTACAATATCTTTTTTTCTTGACTACAGCTCCGGCAATCAAAATTAGCTGGGCGCGGGTGAGTGAAGAACTCGAAGCGCAAAAAAATCAAGTTGGACGCCACCAGTTTTTATTATCTTCTTCTTCTTTATCAGGCGTTCCTTGTCTATTGCTGAACGTAGGGCTCTCTTAATATTTCCAATCCTCTCTGCCTCCGGAATGTCGGTGCCATTATTTACCTGTTACTTTTCTTATGTCGTCGACCCATCTTTTCTGGGATCGACCAATACTACACCTTGTTAATTGGGGTCTCCAGCACGATAATTTGTATGACCATCTACTTGGATTTTGTCTGGCTATGTACCCTGCCCAGTTTCAATTTTGCTCTGCCACTGTGGTCATAACGTCGGTTTTTTTTCCTGTGTCCCCATTGGGTTAAACCACCCAATAGGAGAGTATATTGTTGCTATTTGATACAACATCTAACATAAATAAATTAACTAATTAACTATAACCTTGATTCTATAACTAACGTGAAAATGGAAAGAACAATAATAAAATGGTTTAACAAATGAACAATGGCATAACGATATAAGATTAACTATAAGATAAAAATGATAACGGAAAGATAAAATATTATAACAATTAAATATTGTGTACCATGCGAAGCACTCGCGCACTCTCGCACAGGTGTACTAAAGAATTGGTTTGTAAGTAATTTTTTTTTTTGTCGATTTTTTTTCCATTTAGGTTTGCTCTCCCTCCCATCTACTACTCGATCATGATATCTTGGTCGGAATGGAAGAGCTGAGGAAACCAGGTCAAAATGAACTGATCAAAGAGAACTTATTTGCTATTGAATAATATTGGTTTATGAATTGGTTGTGTTCTGATTTAAAAGGATTTTGATTGAAAATTGATTTTTGATAAGTTAATAAAAGATAAAAATTTTAATAAAAGTTTCAATTGAAATTACTTCTTTAAGCAAGCTTAGGGAGCCGCATTGAATTGTTTTAGGGTAGAGATAATATGTTTAAGCGTCGGTTATCGCTGTTCTTTTGCGTATTTCCTCGTTCTTAATTTTGTCTCTTAGGCTGTGTGAAACACATTCTGCAGTTGAATGAATTGAGTAGTTCAGCTGTGGATGATGCCGGTTCCAAGCTCGGAAAAAGGAGGATTGTTGGTTACGTTAGCAGCCTGCCAACATGAAAAATCATAAGCTCATAGAACTAGTAAGACAGCCTCGGATAATGGACGACCTTTTACTATGACGACCTCGGCGCAAAAAAGGAAAACATATGCTCTTGGACAAGGAAATATCAAGAAATAGTTATTGAAATGAATCAATATAACATTAATATTTGTGCACTTTCCGAAACAAAAAGGAAGGGTTAAGGAACAAGCAAATATGAGAATTACCTGTTGATCTATAGTGGCAAAACAAAAGAAGACAGAGCTGCCTCCGGTGTTGGGCTGCTCATACATGAGAGATTTGAACAGAATATAGAAAGTATCGATTACGTTAATCATCGAATCCTTAAAGTCACATTGAAATTTGAAAACGGATGTATGCACTTGATTTCAGTGTATGCTCCAGACGTCAACAAATCCAAAGAAGAAGTAATTACCTTCTACAATAACCTTCAAACAGTCCTCGACAAGGCACCACCAACCGACAAAATCTTCATTCTAGGAGATATGAATGCCAAAATTGGAAACGAAGTTATAGAAGGAGTCAAGCAGAGATTCAATGAGCCAGAAATTAACGATAATGGTGAACATCTTGTGGCATTCAGCGCTTTAAATGAGCTCAGAATTAACAACACTTACTTCCCTCACAAGGAGCAGCATAAAGTCACTTGGTTGAATACAAGAGGCCATAAATCCACTATCGACTATGTAGTAACTAATAGAGCTGTCTCTTAAATAATTGAAAGTTTCTCGAAGGCTGTCCATGACTTCTGAATACGTCTTTTTATTTCGGTAACAATTTAACTCAGTCACGTTCTCTATTATGTGATTTTCTAGCATTATGTTTGCGTTTTTTTGAAATTTTTATTTTACCATTTTTTATTATAGGTACCTGTCAAAATACGGGAAAAGTTGAACAAAACATACTAAACCATATAAGCCGAACATTAATATAAATATAAAAATCTTAACGTTAACAATATTTAATCCGATAGCGCTTACGCAAGCGCTTACTTGTAGGATTTTGTTCCTTATTCCATGGGTCAACACGTTTTTGGTAAAAAAATCATTGACGAATTTTGAGATATTGTGGGCTGAATCAAAATCCTTAACTTGACTTCTCACTCCTTCCTTGACTCGTTCCTAACAATTCTTCTTCTTCTTAAGGTGCCGTCTCCTATTGGAGGTTGGTGATCATCATTTGAAACTCCTCTCTATCCTGAGCCAGTCCTTTGGAAAGTTTCTGGTGTTATATATTTGGTTCAAGAGATTTAGTAGAGTGTCGTCTGAGTCTAGGTCCATCACTTTAATAAGCTCTACATCTAAGTATACCTTATTATCTGGAATTACTGTCTTACCATTTTTGACTGATTATGGTTGCCATCCGCAATTCATCTTTTAATATATTATGTGGTCCTTGTAACTGCGTTTCCGTGATGGGGGATGTTTTCTACTTTCATTAAAAAGTTTCTTTATATTCTCCTTCCAGATATCTGCTTGACGTTCCTCTTCCATAACGACTTTGCTGTTTTCATCCACTATAGTTTAGCTGAAATTCTCTGTCGACCAGTGCAAGTCATTTATTTTCTTTTTTTGTGTAAATTGAAGTTTTTATATTTACTTTCGAGGTGTTCCATTTTCGCTTCTCTTATCTTTCTTCGCACTATCTTATTGTAGTACTTTGATGTATTTTTCTATTTTATTCTGTCTTCCATCAGTGCTAATATTTCATCCGTCATTCAATCTTTCTTTTTGCATCTTTTATAGAAACCCAGGTGTTCTTCTGCGGCCACTTCGATAGTATTTTTAAGTTTGGTCCAAGTTTCTTCTGTTTTATTTGTGCATGTTATTCTTCCTATATCGTTGTTAATTCTATAAACGCATGCAATTCTGATATTTTTGTCTTTCAGCTTATTAACGTCTATTTTTCTCGTTTCCTTATGTTGGGTAATTCTCTTTAGTTTTATTCGGGTGTCGGCGATTAGAGGATTGTGATCTGAGTTTATGTAATCACCCGGATATGTTTTAACGCTTTTTTCTTATGATGTTATCGTGTAGTTGAAACCATGTATTGGTGATAAGTAGTTAAATCATTTTCTTGGAAAAATTCTACTAGACTATCACTTCTTTCGTTTCTTGTTCCTAAGCTATATTTTCCTACAATTTTTTCATATCTACCTTCTCCAACCTTTGCATTAAAATCACCCAATATTATGCTAACGTCTTGTTTTTCGGTTGACTTTAGAAGCTGTTCAATCTCTTGATAGAATTCCTCGATGACTATCTCATTTTTATCCGCTGTAGGTGCATACGCTATTATTATATTAATGTTGATAAATATTGAAAAAGGAGAATGACCTGCGAATACATTATCAAAATATTCAATCCGGCCCTTCGTCAGAAATAATTGCTTTTCATCCTTCTCTACTGTACCATCTATCAGAGTACAGGATTTTTAAATTAATGTTTAGTTTTAAAATCTCAATTTAAAATCTTATATCTACAATTTCCACCCAAAAGTAGTTTATTTAATAAAAAGGTATAGGTATCTTGATGCTAAAGAGATTTTATAACTCCTGCGACTTTAAAGTAGCTTATAATTCACCGTTACTTGCTACCACTAAACTTTATTGCCTGGTTGCATAAAGCCTTCAATAAACGGTTAAAATTAGCCTATGATTTCTATTGGCCTATTAGTTTTTATTTGGGTAGTTAAATTTAATTGTTTGTTAAAAGTTTTATGAAATTGGGCATAAATGTACTGAACCGCATAAAATAGTTGATACTTGTATTTATTTCATTATGCAATTTATGTACAAGAAACGTTACAATTTCTGATCGTATCTGCGCTGAAATTATATCATTTCTTGTACGGTAAATTGCATAGTGTAATACAAGCATTATGCTTAAATTTTTGTAGAGATAATTACAAAGCTCAAGAACCCTAATCGCGCGAGGAGGAGCCAAGAGGGCGAAATACCTATATATTATACGAATTTGAGTTTCTGCGTCGATTTTTGAGGTTCTTGAGCTTTGAAACTATCTCTACATATCACAGTATACTTCGTTATTAGTGTTTTAATAATTGAGTTATCAAAGCTTTAAAAATAGTTACATCAGGAAATAAATACGCAATTATTAATAATTTTAACTTGCGTTATTTTAAAAAATATTTTCTTTAAAATAATTAAATTCTAATAATAATTTACAATCATCATTGATATTACCCAGTAGAAAATTGAAAATATAATAATTTATTAACAAATTATATTTTTTTAATATAATAGTTTTTAGCTAAAACATTCTATTATTACAAAAACTTCGGTGTTTCTTGTATATCTATAATATTATGTAATAATATAGGTACATGTAAAGTTGGAATGCAATATTTATAAATAAAGCAAACTAAATCCGTAACAAATAAGGGAAGAACAAGGAAATAGTTATTGTAAACGATTAAAGATAGAGACAGCAGTTTGAAATGTAAACACTTACAAATTTTGCTTATAATCGAAAGAAATAAAAAATGAGAATAATACAGGTACTAGAATACCTAAACATGAGAATATTAAAGTTTATATCAATATTGAGTGATAGTTCAGTAGTGAAATTTCGAATCAAGTTCCTAGGATGTTAGAAGCAAATTTAAATGCTGGAAGGTTTTTAATAAATAATTTTTACGACACTACGATACTAAAAAAAATCATCACTTGGCTCTAATAAGCAAATTTAAACTCATTAATGGTCATAAGTTGTGTTTCATGATACACTTAAAAGTACACTACGACATCTTCGTTCATTCTTCTTCATTTTAAAAATTCTGGACCATAATTAATCACATTTTTCTTGTAACAATGTTATAATTTATCGTGGTATCATATTGTGATGTCTAATTAACTTTTTAATTAGGACACTTCTTTCCAGTTCTTCTAAATTGGAATTTAGGTTATCGTATTCATCAGATTGTTGTGTAAAATTTTGTTGGAGTGGTAATGCGGTTGTATCTTCATAATCTGTTGTTGTTTGTTCAATACTTGCTGTGAGTTTCTCTGCAAACAAAAAAAGCTTATTAATAGTAGAAAAATACATAACTACCTACATAAAATTTTTATTTCAGAAAATATCGAGAAGTTTCAATTTATAAAAATAGATCAAGATTAACATTTTTACTATCACAATCTAACTTTACGTAAGAAGCTAGGAAGGTTAAAGACGCTATAATAAGTAGGTTCCCGACAAGGTAGATAGATAACCGTGACCTGTATAATAAATTGCAGAAAACTATCGGCACTTCAAAAATTTGACCAGTATGAGTAACCTGACCGACAATGGTTTTCACGCGTACTAGAAGGTGACTTTAGACCTTCGTGAGGTGGAAAGGCCGAGCAACAAAATCCGGCTAGATTAGTATTAGTTGCAACTAAATTTACTATTTTGTAGAAGGCAAACCTCCAATTATTGCTTTATGTTGAGCTAGAAAACCTACGATATGTTTACATGTTCGAGACTATCATGAAAGTGTAACTTTTACCAAATGCGACTCACCTCAAAATTATGAATTACTACCGGTAGTTATGGAATGTGTTAGTTACAAATAAAGAGTTGTTATTGTAGGACAATGTTATAACATACACAACCGTTTTTTGTCCTGTTTATTAAAATAATGAACAATAACCTTACCCGACGTGAGAGAACTACAAAGAAATTTCGAATTCTGGTTATGCCGAATACAAACTTTAATAATTGAAAAGTAATATTGATTTTCTTCACGCAATTTTTTGCAAGGAAAATTGAAGTTTTTACTTAAAATGAAATAATGATAGCCATTGCGTTTTAATCGTAATATGACTAAAAACTTTACCAGTTTCGCATCCTGGATTAAAGGGTAGAACGATTGTTTTGGCTGAAGACGTTTCCTTCAGGTGTCCATTCCATATAAATACGTAATACAGAGATAACATAATTCCGGCAAGAGACACAAAAAATATATATGCAACCACTGTTAAAACACGCACCAATTTTTTTTCGTGTTTGGGTTCGTATAATCGATCTTTAGCCTCTTCTCCGGCCAATTTAACACTTCCATCGTTAATAGAATTTTTACTCCAATGTATTGGATCACTATTGACTTTAAAACTGTTATTCAAAGACAAATGACACGACATTTTCACTAGCGAAATTCACAAAACCAATGGAAAACTAAATGTGTTCTAAATTTGTAACGAGTGTTTATGAAAATCGCGTTTATGCCTCACTTTCGTTTGCCAATTGTGAACGCACATGATTTTCTAAAACTAACTGGAATAATAAACTTCAAATTTTTTAAATTCTTCCAAACAATTAAAAGTTGATGGTGATTATTTTAAGAAACTAGAGCACGCTTGTTGAGGTTTGCACGGATTTATCAAAATCAATAATATGCACCCAAGTTTTAGGTTACTTACTACTGCGCTGTTAAACGTACGTTCTTATAAGAATTTCAAAATTATTTAAGCACAAATATTATTAAAAAATATTTAAACGAAAAATTGTAATTTTACATTAATTTGTTATCAATCTACTACCTTTCGTTTGTTTGTATTTACATTGGTATAATACCGTTGCGTAAAATTACGAAATTACAAGTAAATAATACAATTATTATAATTAGTTACGATTATTTCCTATTGTTTACAACTGATTTTATAATAACATCTTTTTACTTTTTTGTGCTAGTATGTAATTTTTAAATGTCGTACTTTCGGTTACAAATATACAGGATGATTCCCAATGTCTTGCAAATACTTGTAATTCCTTGCTCAAAACCCTTCATCAACGTATTCATGGTACAGGCACTTGAAAAAAACAATGCAGTTGCAGGAACATTGCTGGGATATTACATCAGCTGGACGTATTCCAAATTGAAATTGAGAACCATCCAGAGACGAGCATTGATTTTTCCTACATTCTGCAAGGCGGCACAGATAATTCTCAGTTTCGAGCTCAGGTTCTTTTTACTGATGAAGCAACACCATCCTAAATTTCTAAGATACACATCTTTGGTTTGAATAAAAATTTTTTAAGAACAGGGTCTGATTTTCTCCCACTCCCAACTAATTAAGAATAACATTGTCATTTTATTGAAGAAGACGTGTTCCAAGAAATACGAAACCAAATGTAGTCTATACGCGATGGCTTATCAGCACATTTTAGTATAATAGCGCATGATCACTTCAACAAGTGATTGACAACAAAGAGGGCCTCAATTATGGCCACCTAGATCGCCAGATTTGGATTTATTACCGAAGGTTCATCTAAAATCTTTAGTAGGCATACACATCGCCAGTGGAACATTTGGAAGATTTGATGAATAGGATTAAGAAACCTTATCGGACTGTTCTACTTTTATTCTAGAAAAGTCCGAACTATGGTACCTCTCAAAAACGAAATCCGAAGGAAATCCCACTTGACAAGACTTCCTACAATCTACTTATTGAGGGATTTGCTTTTGGGGAAATTAAGTACCAAGGTTTAGTCCATATAATGTATGGAAGCTGATACTGCTTAGGTGGGAGCAATCGTTGGATTAAACAATGTCTTCATCGTGCTGCCAGCTAAAGAAAGGTAAAAAAGGACACAGATCCTATTGCGACGCACGAGGCAAAGGGACGAAAGCAGTGAGGAGGTGTATAAGTCTACTTTAAAATTTAGTAAATTCTATCGTAACTTTTGTATGTGTATCGAATACTTAATAGTCAATAACCGTGGAGACCTGTTCTTGATATTTGAAAGGATATCAAAGACTTTAAGCTCAATAATTTTCAAGCCAAGCAAAAGAGCAAACTAGAAAAAGGGCGTAAATGGGAGCTTATAATACAGAGATTGGTTCCAAACCGGGACGCTGTCCTGAAAAATCATTTTAATACAGTAGGTATCTGCTTCCCTATTTACGGATGAAAGGAAGGTTGGGAGGTCGGTACGTCGTTTGTTGCGTACTTGACGCCAATCATCCTGAAAAACGTAAATTTAGTTTGCACAAATCGTGCATCATTTTTCAAGCCGAGCTGTATGCGATCGACGCCACTTTGATTTCGGCCTCCCCCAGGAGATTTTCCATTAATTGTATTTTCTCTGATAGCCTATCAGCACTTGCGCCATTCGAAATATAAGTTGTATGGTGTCTATCGTTGATGCAATCTACCGCTTGTGCTGTTGAATTTACGGGGTACTACGAGGAACACGTTTACATGGGTTAAAGATCACTGTGGCATAAAGGGAAATGAAATTTCAGATTCGCGTGCCACAGAAGTGACTGTTCTACACATCCGTTTGGCATACAAATTCTCTCTTAGCTATGTCAAAAGGGCTGTCAGTTTTGAGACAGAGGAGAGATAGGACCAGAGGTATTAAAACTCTGCACAAGACTCGACAACCGGTATGCATTTGCCCACAATCCGTGACGTTCGTAAGTACCGAGAACATTATGAGACCTTGTTTGAGCTGGTTCTTAACAGACAATCGTTCGCCTGGGTCTATCTTTATAGGTTCAAGATCAGTACTACTGACGTATGCCCATGCGATTCCAGAAGCGAACAGACGCTTCAACATTTGCTAGCTTGCTGTCTGAAGTTCATTCTAAACATTTGGCTTCTTCTCTTTCTATATTTATTAAAGTTATAATTTTTTTATTTAAATCTTTTAACATTTAATTTGCTATCATTTTTCTATGCTTCTCTTTCCTTTACTGCCATCTATTCTTCAAAACGTTCTCATGTGTTAATAAATCGTCTTGTCCGAGTGAGTTATATATAGATTCGGTTTAGAACGTCTTGCGACGTTGTTCGATGCCTAATTTCCAACCTTGTCGGTTTTCACAGTCTTGCTCTTCTAAGTTTCTCGCACTCATTGCCTTTTTTATTCCTTCGCTCCACGACTTTCTCGGTCTTCCTCGCTTTCTTTTTCTTCGTGGAAACCAATTCATGATCTTCTTTGGTAGTCTTTCGTTGTTCATTTTCTTTACATGCCTTTACCAGATCAGTTGTTTACGCTCTATATCCTGGATTATTGTGCCTTCAATGCCCATTCTTCTTTTAACGTCGTCGTTTCTTACTCTTTCCAGGCGTGATACTCTTGCAGCTCTTCTCAACGCATCCATTTCCGTTGCCTCTAATTTTCCCTTTACTCTTTCGGTCATTCTTCACGTTTCCGATCCATACAGTAACCCACTTTTTATTATAGTTTCGTATATTTGTATCTTTCTTTTCTTACCAATTTCTTTTCTCCACAATATTCCATTTAAGCTTCCAATCGCTTTTCTGCCTTGCGAATTCCTTGTCTTAATCTCAGCTTCATCCGTACCTTGTTTATCGAATTGTATTCCCAAATATTTATATTGATTACAAGATTTTATTTGTTCTTGATTTTCTAGCTCGATATCCGTAGTCTCCTCTCCTACACACAGGTACTTAGTTTTATCTACATTCAAGCATTGTCCCCGCCGCCTGTATTCGTCTATCAGCTTGCGTGTCATATATTGTAAATCGTCCTTGTCATTGGCACATAAAACTTGGTCATCCGCAAACTGCAGTGTATACAAACATGTGTTGTCGTCTACCTCTATGCCCATTCCACAACACTTTCTTTTTCATTGTTCAAGAGCATGCTTAATATATATTTTAAAAAGTGTCGGCGACATGCAGCATCCCTGTTTGAGGCCCTTGTTGATCTTGAATGGCTCGGAGATGGTAATGCCACTTTTTACTACGGCTTGGGAATCTTTGTACAGATTTTGTATCGCTTTTATTACTGTATGATTAATGTTTGTATTTTGTAGGACTTCCCATAATTTAACTATTGGAACATTGTCATAGGCTTTCTGTAAGTCGATAAACATCAGGTGGGTCGAAGTATTAGTAGCCATTCTCTTCTCTATTATCTGCTTGATACAGAATACCGAGTGAGTTCTGATGTGTTATTGCGACCTGCTCCTCTAGGTGGGCAAAACTCTCCGATGCAAATGTTTGTTTTTGAGATATATAATGCATCCATCTGCATAATTATACTCCCCTGTTGAGTGGTTTAACTTAGCAGGGAAACAGGACAAAAACCAGAACACCCCGTAATCCAAATCCCATAATCCTTTCAGCCCCAAATTTTAATTTTACAAAGTATAATTTTGTTGAATCAGTTGAAACATAAGAATGTAGAAGTTTGTAAGAACGGTTAAAATTTGATGTTGCCAATTGGTATCATTGAGACTGAAAGGGTTAAAGGTGTACAGAGTAAAAGGCTTCCGACAATTCAACCGGATAGTTCACTATTGTTCACATTAATACATCAACTTAAAGAAGTCCTCGACACCAGATGTGTGTTTTTATCCATAAATTTGTAAATTAAGTAAGCAGGTTAAGTATAAAAACGCATGTTGACTCTTACAGAACTGTCTTTGGACGTTAATAATAACTCTGGTTGCTAATCTTAGTTGAGAGAAACACGTTTAAATATAAGTGAGGAAGATCACTGTAGTACTTTTGACATGAAAAAAGTCTTTGGTTAACAACATTTAATGGCATCCATTCGAGCTTTTTTTTTACAGAATGTAATTCGTTGTTACTAACCTATATGTTCTCCTTAATTACTTAGAATTCGGTTGATTTTCTATTAATTGGTATATTTCGCTGTAGAGGTCATTTGAATCTCGCAATCTCTAAGTATTACAATCATTTGAATGTTTTGAATCTGCCTTTTAGAAACACAACTCTCAAAACCCAGTCATCCACATAGTGTTGATTTGGACTCTGTTGTGACGAGGGAAGACCATCTTAATGGTATTCAAAATTTTACTATTAATTGGGATATTTTTTAGGGTCCTATATGCGAATGCGTTAATGTTTGGCATTTTGTCCAGTTGGTAGCAAGCAGATTTCTTCTCATAATATTTTTTTTGTCAAGTTGAACATAGAAACCGATATATTTCCTGCACCTGAAGGCAAGTATAATTTGTAAGAAGAATTTATAGAATTTATAAGAAATAAACATAAGAAGATACTTTTTATCATCCTTGATATATTTTTATATGTATAGGGTGCTTTTTAGCTGCATGAGAACTTCAAATTGAAATAAAACATTAAAAATTTGATGCAATGTTTTTTTATGAAAGTAAATTTAACGCCATTTATGATTCAAAAATGATTTCCAGCATGTGACCACCAAGACTAATCGTTACGAAGCACATCCAATCAGTCCAATTTTAGACCACTTTTTCCAATATTTCTGGCCTTATTTCATCACTAGCTTGCTGAATATTGACCTCCAATGCTTTCCGAGTTGTTGGTTTGTTAGCATAAACCATGGATTTAACATACCTCCAAAGAAAATAATTTGGAGGCGTCAAATCACACGATCTTGGAGGCCAATTAATAGGACCATGTTTTGAAATAATGTTGTCACGAAATTGTCCTTTCGGTAAATCGATGGTTTCCGTGGCTGTGTGGTACGTAGCACCATCTGTGTGGCACGTGGAACCATAAGTTGTCGATGTTTAACTCTTGGATTTTTGGAAACAAAAATGTATTGAGCATGTGTCGATATCTCACACCATTCACCGTAACGGTAGCTCCTTCCTCATTTCCAAAGAAATATGGACCGATGATGCCGTTGGTATGTATTCCACACCGAACAGTCAATTTTAATGGATGCAATGGAGTCTCAAGATGATGTTCTGGATTGGTCTCAGTTCATATACAGCAATTTTGCTTGTTCACATACCCATTCAATCAGAAATGTGCCTCGTCACTGAACAAAATTTGGCGGTAAAAAAATGGATCCACTTCTAATTGGTTGTGAGCCCAATTTGCGAATGCACGACGCAATCGATGATCATTCGGCTTCAATTCTTGAACCAACTGGACCTTGTAAGGATGTAAACCAAGATCTTGATGTAAAATTTTCCATGTAGTGGACAGACAAAGCCCAAGTTGTTGAGCACGATGACGAATTGAAATGATCGGGTTCTCCTGTACACTTCCATTCACAGAAGTGATAGTTTCTTCGGTACGCACATTTCTTTGTTCTGTTGGTGGTCGTACATCATGCAATGAAGAAGTGGTACGAAATTTATCCATCACCGCACCAATAGCTTGCTCAGAAGGTCGCCTATGTCGACCATAAATTGGGCGAAGAGCTCTATAAGTTTCTCGATCGGAACTCTCACTTTGAAAATAAATTTCCACAATTTGGTAGCGTTGTTCAAGAGTTAGTTTATTTATTCATGATTAAATGGAGAACCTTTCTAAACACAAATGTCAAAGAACTGTCATTTTGACAAACTTCATTCAAAAGTTATCCCTATTGAAAGATCTCATGCAGCTAAAGAACACCCTATGTATCATTTGTCAAATTCATTTTATAACATCTTTTGTAATAAATACGTAAGCCAAGAAAGCTTTCGGCCACTTGAGGAAATTTTTTGTAAGATTTTTATATTCATAAAATATAATAATAGACCAGTGCCGATAATTTTTGAAACCGAAAAAAATAGCAGTAGGATGAAACCCATTGGAAAAGGAAGAGAATATAACAAAAATGAAAGGAAAAATAATTTACGGGCGATCTGAGGTCGGGAAGTGGAAGGGGGTGAGTTTTAAGGGTAGAAAACTGTTTTTCTCGATTTCCGGCAAAACCACAAGTCATATGGAAAAAAGTTAAATAGCAAAGTTGTAGGTAATAAAAAGATCTACAACTTTTATATTTACACTTTTTTCACATAACCTCAAAATTTAATAAAATAAAAACTTGAATCCGAAAATTTTAAGCTTTGTCACAATTCTCTTAAAGTAACTCAGCCTGCACGTGTATTTTCATGAACGATGTTGTTTATTTCGACTTGCAATTTTTTGTTTATCAATGTAACACGGAATCTTACGTTTTTCGAGTAATTAAAGTATAAATTTTAATAAATAGCTCAAAATTGTACATGATGATTTAAGAAAAAAAAAATTTCTGATTTGAGTTGTTTTCGTTTCTTTGCATTTTTTGAGAATATTTACCATAGTAATGTATTTTTTTTTTACACCATCGAAAAGTAGAGATTTCAACGAACAAAAAGCCCACCGAGTTTTTTAAAAAAGCAGATATTTTGACGCGAGAATTTTCGATTGAAAATTAGGGTGCTTTTTCGATATTAAGTCAAAATAAGGTGAAAAAATAAATATTTTAAATCAAAAAAATTACAGTGTGTTTGGGACATAAAAAGGTAAGTTTTCACCAAATTTCGTGAAAAAAATTTTTTTTTTGTAAAAGATAAAAATTAAAAACCAAAAACTTGGTTATTTGAATTTTTCACATAAATTTTGAGGTTATGTGAAAAAAGTGTAAATACAAAAGTTATAGATCTTTTTATTACCTCTCTCTCTCTCTCCGATCCTTAAGCCCGCATTTCACTATAGCTTCTAGCAGCCGAGCTTCTAGTAGCCCAACATTTGTAATGCATTGACTCTTATGGAAGCAAACTCACTAGTAGACTGGTAGACTAGAAGCCTACGTAGGCTTCTAGTCTACCAGTCTACTAGTGAGTTTGCTTCCATAAGAGTCAATGCATTACAAATGTTGGGCTACTAGAAGCTCGGCTGCTAGAAGCTATAGTGAAATGCGGGCTTTACTCTTAAAGAGTGTGGTGGCACACTCTAGGTTTTATTACCTACAACTTTGCTATTTAACTTTTTTCCATAGGACTTGTGGTTTTTCCGGAAATCGAGAAAAACAGTTTTCTACCCTTAAAACTCACCCCCTTCCACTTCCCGACCTCAGATCGCCCGTAAATTATTTTTCCTTTCATTTTTGTTATATTCTCTTCCTTTTCCAATGGGTTTCATCCTACTGCTATTTTTGTTCACTTTTTATCATTTTCAAAGGCTTCTGCACTGGTCTATAATGTTTTCAGGCAGCGATAAAAATCGGCAATTTTGCTCTTTAATTTTTATGAATTTGACTCTTGTTCAAGAAGTCATGCTGAACATTTTCCCTTCGATACGTTTTTTTTAACGAAGTTGTTTGAAACTGTAGCCTCTCATGAACTATTTCAGAGTCACCGAGGAGTATCTATTTTTATAAATAAATAATTAAATACAATATGTTGAAATTAAGATATATCTGTATCTTTTTATTTATATAATTATCTTTAATTAAGTAATTGTAAAAAATACTGTAAGTGCCAATTACTTTACTGCATCATTTAATAAATTGTAGGTAAATACATTCATGCCGAAAATTTGCAAATAACTATCTTATATGGAAAAGATATCTATTGATATTTTCTTATTAGGAATCATAGGGTTCTTGTAACTTTTAAAATTGTATTTAATTATAAAAATGTTATACCGGATGAGTGCAAATAAGTACATTAGTCTTAAAAAATTTATTAATCCTGTAACTTAAATTATAATTATATTTATAAATATGATTAAAATAATAATTATTATTGTATGAAGTATAGTAAACCTATAAAAAAGCGAGTCCCCATTATTGTAGGTTTTTATTTATAAATTTTATATTTCATATCTCAAGTTTAGGT
This sequence comes from Podabrus alpinus, assembly GCA_932274525.1. NCBI lineage: Eukaryota > Metazoa > Arthropoda > Insecta > Coleoptera > Cantharidae > Podabrus > Podabrus alpinus. The sequence continues at coordinate 117,212,614 of OW026451.1, forward strand.
CTCTCTTGTCATTATTTACCAATTTGTCTCAGATAATTGCCTAGTTGATATTGAATGGCAAGGTAAATCATTATTTTACCGATAAACGCCCACATGATATTTATTTATTACACATCAAAAGAAATAATGGAAATACGTGTGAAAAAAGGTAGATAAGACTTAAAATACCACTTGGACGTTAATTAAATTCAGTTTGAAATATTTTATCGGAATTGTAACAAATTTTCTGGAAAAATCATTACATTATTATAATAAAACATGTAATGGTTACAATAAAGCCTTAATTTTATTATAATAATAAATTGTTTTCAACCATTCAATTATCCATAATAGACCAGTCGACAAGTGTTTATTGAGGAAAAAATGGGGGTAAACTGGAATAAATTTTATTATCTTTCTTAATATCTCTAAAACGACATATCAATTTTGCACTCTGTAGTGAGCCCGGATTTCGCCACCATAGTAGAAAAACCAATCGAAGAATAACATTTTTTCGAATATACGTGATAATTCCATTCAGGGTCAAATTTTGGCGTTTTGACCAATCAGCGTGCGTTATTTTACATTGTAGTTAAATGGGTACGACGTATGCACAGTCGAATAATATCCGAAAATAAAAAATATTCCAAATACCCTACCAGAATATCGAATATTTGTAGTGGGGCGTAAAAGAATTCATACGTAATAAAAAATCTCTTCGAATATTTGTAGTGCGTATTTGTAGACTAACGCACTTCGCAAGCGATGCGATGTAGGAAACCGGTTCAACGCATTAGTTCCCACCCGAGTTCACTTAAAGCAATCAATGTACTTCTAACGAAGTTTATATTACAAATTTAGTGCGATTATGCTTCCATTTTTTCGGTACTTACGAAATTTTTTGTTTGATTTTTTTTGCAATGATTGTGATGCGATATGGTCAATTTGTTTCACCATTTTCGACATTAAAAATGGCGTTTGAAATGTCGGTTTTCGTATGTGATGTTATACTTTTAAGTTGTGGCGTTTCTTCACGGAATTATCATCGCAACAACATCGTGGGTTCGGACAATACTCAAAGATTCAGCGAGTACAGGTTTTAGCAAGGAGATTGCACGAGCGAAGCTGCGCTTCGCTCGTGCAATCTCCTTGCTAAAACCTGTACTCGCTGAATCTTTGAGTATTGTCCTAGCCCTTGTGTTGTAACTAATGAATATTTCAGTTTGAATGCACTTTAGAGTAAAATCTTAAGTTATTTAAAATTAAGTAAACTAATTGTTTTGAGAAAAGATCTGATACTTTTTCATTGGCTAACCGAGTGGTTTAGATTCCGCGGGTGTGCAACTCTCTATTTCCTCGATGGTATAATTATCTATTAGTATCTATTGCAAACTACATTCCCTACCTCATCTTTCATGGATCTTGTTTTTACACTGTGTTCTGGCTTTTGTTTCCTCAACAATTGGTAGAAGATTCTCATATTATTGAAACTATTGCTTGCCTCTATTTTTAACATTTGGTCCATGAACCAATCTTCTTTTGTTTATACATATGTACATACTGTTCGCTTCCTTGATACTTTTCTTATATTTATCTTGGTCTTCCTGTTTTACAGTTTTCAACCATTCCATTATTCTGTCTGTTTTTCTTTTACTACATTCCAAGAAGTCACCATTGAACCATTCTTTAAATTTTTTACTTTTTCTGTATCCTATTATTTCCTTTGTAGACGTTTTTATGCTTGATATGATATTTTTCATCTCCTGGTTCATGTCTGTGTCTATTTCTTTCTTATTAATTTCCTCGTCAGTTCTATCTTCATAAGTTTTTGTAGTTCTGCTACCAATAAATTTCTCAGTTGCGAATCTCCTGTTGTTGCTGTGTATGTTAGTACTATGTTTTGTTGCTTTCAATCTAATTTTTGCTATCACCATGTAGTGGTCCGTGTCAGCATTGGCGCCTCTATATGACCTTTTTCCTTCTTTGGATATCAGTATGTGATCGATTTGGTTTCCATCATCGTTTTCTCCGCCAGGCCACACCAATGTTATCCTAGGTATGTATCTTTTTGTGCATAAATTTCGTACTGCTAATCATTGTATTTAACGATTCCGCTAGGCAGCACAGCCTTTCGCCGTTGCTGCTAGTCTTTTCGTGAATTTTTTTGCTTGCCCGTTACTGAGTTTATATAGCTTTCTTTGCCTATTTTGGCGTTAAAATCACCTAGGGCTATCAGTATGTCCTGTTTGGGTACGTCTTCACATAATGTTTCCAGCTTATCGCAAAACATTTTTTGCGTTTCTTCACTACTCTCTTCTGTTGTTGCATATCCATTGATAAATGACAAATTTGGTTTAGCTTTAATTCTCAGATATGCGAGTCTTTCGTCGATTGCTTTGAAAGACAACACTCTTTTTACAAGTCTTTTCGCCACTACGAAATCGCCACCGTTTCTTCCTTGTGTGTGTTCGCCAGAAAAAATACCGAGTAGTTTTTCTTATTTATTTCGCCCTGCCCCTTCCATCTCAACTCCTGTATGGCTGCACGTCTATCCCATATCTTAATAGTTCGCCTACTACTTCTGTCGTCTTTCCTGGTTCTGATGTTCCACGTGCATACATTCATCGGATCCTGCGTTTGTTTATTCTTTTCCTTTATCTCATTATTCCGTTTGTGGTGCCTTGTCATCATGTCTGTCTCATCTTTCGTTCCTGGAGCTTCCGGTTGGGACATCCCTTCCACTCCGTAATCAATTAATCAGTGTTTTGCTGCATTTGCTGGGTCTGTGTCCGATTCCAATTTCCGATTTAGATACTTTCCAAGTATATAAAGAAATTCAACCGTCAAACTTTGTCTGTAAAGCAATGTCCGGAGTATTAGAAACTCGAAAAAATAGAACTTGTGGTTACCTAAACATCCTAAACAAAGGCATTACTAAAAGTGATGTAAATAGTTGTAGATATGTTGTATGAAAATGCACATCAAAGAAAAAATATTTACAATGACCAACACCAGAAGAAAATATAATTATACAAATTGATTGCCCATTAACTAGGAGTGTTTCCAGTTTAATAGGTAACTCCAGAAATAATTTGTCCCTATCAAAATGCTGGCAAAGTAGTCCCATCAAAAGATACAAAGCTGCGATACTTATAAATTCTCCTTAATTATAAAGAAGTGTTAGAGAATTCCTTGGTAATGAAAAAAATTGGATTAGATGCTATTCGGCGCAAAACCGTTTTGGAGCCAAGTCACTTTGGTGCATAGAAGCGATGGGTTCAGACGCTTCTATCAAAGAGGCATAACGACTTAAGAAGAATAAGTAGGTACAAATAAAATATTTAATCTAAATAAAATACGCGGTTCGACTTCTGGTGCAGTAAGAACTTTATTCTGGCTGTTTCATGCAAACATAAATAATATATTCAGTAATATGATTTGTACGTCATCATCATCATCATCATCAACGGCTATGCCATCCATCGTCGGATGTAATGTTACGAAATTTTTTCATTTTCGCAACAACTTTGAATTTATTTAAATTCAAATAATTACATTTAGCGACATATTTCGTAGCGCCCTGTATAGCGAACGCAATTGACGGAGATTAGACTCGCGCATGCTAGGATAGAAAAGTCATGGGTGAGCTCTCGAACGAAAAGGTTGATTTTGAAGGTGCTGTGAAGTGATTATAATTTTTGGTTCCGAATTTTAACAAGGGATGATTGCGATTTTGTGAGGGTTGCCGTCCAACAATGCGAATGGTTTTGGATTTGTTTGCGCTCCAAACCCAGTAAGGGGATTTTACATTCGTTGTTGAAGGATGGTGGTTTTTTCCCGGATCGTTCATTTTTTTATCGGACCCCATGGTTAGTACTTCCTGTGAAAGATTTGTTTCCTTTCACATTGGTAAGTCACCTAATTTTTGCTAATTACTTCACAGTTACTTGTTAATTAATTTGGCCAATTTTTGCTCCGAATACCTGGAGAATATCGTTCGATGACGATGGAATTCACCCTTGGCCGATTCATGTTTTTTTATGTGTTAACATTTTGGTTTTTCTTTTTGCCCTGCATTTTTATTAACAGAGTGGTTACCAAGATTGTGATTTGCCTTGCACGTTTTATATTGCTGCATCGTAGTGATTAAGGCAATCTAATCTCTTTTTGCGTTCGCATACGTGGAAGTAGATTGAAGTTTGAATTTTTATGTTTGATATAATTATTAATTAATAATTATTTGAGATTATTATGCTTTGTTTAATTAAGTTTGAATTGAATATTATTTCCAATTAGTAACATCGAGCGGCGTTTGGTAGAATGCATGGGCGATGGGACTCCGAAGTGGTCGACATGAGTTCAAATCTTGCATTTGAAATTTTATGTTCGATATTTTTTTTGTGTTTATTTTTGGTTTTATATTATTTTTTATGAAGGCTGCGATGTGCGACCTATGTGCAGGGTGCTGCATTGCACCGGGGTCGCTGCCGTTTAGTTTTATCGTCGGAAGCTCGATGTGGTTACCTTTGTGGGATTTTTATATGACCATTCGAGCGTTCCGTTGGTTGATTGTTTGGGGGGTGATTCTTGGTGGCAGTGTAGTTGCTTCTGTACCGAGTCTGGTCGGCTAATGCACTTAACATCCGACATCGCTTATATCTTTTTGCCTTCTGACAATGAACATCACATTGTTTATTTTATTTTATTGTTAATTTTATTTTTGTGTGTGTTAGCAAAGCTGCTTCCTTGATGTTCTCCGGGGCGTTCCTTTGACACGACCCACGGCCTTCGCAGCCGCTATTAACGAGCTAGTTTATACCCAAGATCAGGGCCCCACGCAAATTAAAGTAGATGGTTTTTCCTTCTGCGTGGACATTATCTCTTCCGAGCTATCTTCTCATTAGAGATAGTGAGGACAGATTTTGTTTCAGTAAACCTCCCCCATATTTTTCCATTGTTGTCTATCCCCTGCCCTCTGCATTCAATCTCTTCCCACACATTTCTTCACGTCGTCTGTCCCCCTTGTCTGAGGTCGTAATATTTGTACGTATTTAATGCTAATTGAAATATTTTTCTATGTTCAAGGGCTACCTCATTTTATCTCCTACATTTTCTTGTTTTACATTTTGTAATGTGAGTAAAATGGGAAATTGTTCACTTTTTAAAAAATAATTTTTTCGGCACTTATTTTTCAAATTGAATCAACGGGTTGATATACATTTGACAGACACATGATCAAAGAGTAATGTACCCCAATTTCGGCTTCTTTAGTAATATACCTTCAAAACTAAAGCAACTCAGACGTTAAGTATCCCATTTTAGAACCTTCCCTACTAAATTATTTATTCATCACGAAAATAATTATTGTAATAATTGATTTGTTACAAAGTACGATTTTTCGAAGGTGAAAATCTTTAAAAATCCAAACTCCAAAGTAGCAGCGCCGGCAGCTCGTAGAATAAAATATTGGGTAAGCCACCAGCTTGTTAAGCATAGATACAAGCTGCGGGAGGGGGCATCTTTTATAAAGTAATATGTAATATGCAGGATCTCTGACACTGACCAATACAAAGCTGGTGGTAATAGAAACCGCTAAATTTAAAAACATTTCAACTCAAACCCTCAACAAGACTCTCCGGGGAAGCCTTTTTAAAACAATGTTTCTTATTTCTGCCTTGAAATAGTCGTAGCACGAAAGCTACAGATTTTTGAGTGTTAATCGTTAAATGCTTTTCAGATATCCCGAAATTTCCTATATTAAGTTAAATTACCACAGTCGCTAAAAGTACGTTAGGACATTAAGAAATTCTAAAGTTTCCCAACAATTTCAGCGTCACCCTCGACGTGGTGTGAAATAGGACAAACGTCAGTTTTTCGGCGATTTCACAACTTTCTCTAAATTTTAAGGCAAAAATAGTTAAATACACAATTAAAGCTAATTAAATTCTTTACAAAAAAGATGTTATACAAATTTTTCATTGGATTCCTATTTCACCAAGTAATAAGCATTTACTGCAAATATATTGCAACTTACAATTTATTTCAAAGAGTTTGCACTTGTAGAAAAGCTGGACTACATTGCTTGGTAATTTGTTGGTGACGTCGAGGACAGTCATGCACGAATGTCGATGTTGATGAAGACTTTCCCGGTTACAACCAAGCAGTGTAAGTAGAACCAATCGACATTGACAAAATGTGGGCACAACTGAAGACGCACAAATGACTTCTCCAGAGTCTTTTATAGAATGTCGAGTAATACCCAAGAAACAACGTATTTGGTAACTTATCATCTTTTGGTGCCTATCCGTTTCGGATGATGGCGATCATTACAGCAATTCGAAGTTTGTCTACGACATGTCTAAAAAGGTCCATTGTCGTAGTATTGTACCGCGTTCTTAAGGTTTTTAGACACGATATTTTTGTCTTTTTCCCTGCCCTCTTCTTCTCTTCACCTTTACTTGCAGGATCAATTACAACAATTGGTATCGCTGACTGTTTCACGATTTTCAATATGCGCCTGTATAATCACATTTCGAATGCCCCACCTTCTTGCAGGAAGTTGCTGTTAGGGTCCAGGGGGCCTATTCTTGAACTCAATAGAATTAATTCGCATACGAAACTTCGTCACTTTCGATACGAATGAAAGATTTGTATTCTCGAACCCTTCGAAATGTTCGCCTACGAATACTTTTCGCATGAAATTATTCGTGTACGCCACTTTCGCATACGAACGAAATTTTGTATTCTCAAGCAATCGTCTACGAATACTTTCGCATGAAAACCATTCGAACTACTACGTCTGGGGGTACCCAGACGAAACTTTGTTCGTGTGCGTTAATATGAAAGTTGCGCATGCGCAGTGGGGTTTAAATACCAATAGATTGGTTATAACCAATCACAAAAATGTGTCTATATAAATGTGATATAACTATAACTGATGAAGTAATAAGTGTGACGGTCGATAATTCCATATCGTGTTTTAAAGTTTTATCGCAATATTGCACAGAATGGCAAATTTTTATGAATTAGGAATGTTAGCTGCGATTGAGACGGTCGAAGAATGCGAAATTGCGAAGAATGCAGAAGTGTTTCTGTTGATAAAGGGATACCGATCAAGTCATTATTTACAAATAAAGGGCTGTATGAATTCTTATCTTCTAAAGATCTATTTTCAGTTGACGATCCTTCCGGTTGTGACAAATCGAAATCCACTGTAGATTCCTGCGTATCTGCATGGCCACTTATGGCAATTGGATTTATTAATTCTAAAATGTTCTCATCAAGTTCGCTCCAAACTTTCGCTTGTTGGTTTTCTACCACCAGTTCCGCCAGTGTAGGTTTTTATGGAGCTGTTATTTCTTTTTGCTTTTGCCCTCATATCTTGCCAAGTTTTTCTCCATTGCCTCCAATTCTTCTTAGCACTCGCCATGGAATTTAACGATTCTGTTAGTTCTTGCCATTTATTTTGCGCTGTCCTCAAAGTAAAATCCGCCGCGAACTTTCCACTTAATAGTTTGGGATTCGTATTTAAATACTCCGCAATGACATTCTCTTGTTCTATGGAACCATTGGCTACTCGACTTTTCGTAATTCTTTCCTTTTGCATTGTTCTTATATCGTTATTATTATTGTTGTGTTTGAACTAGTTGATTTATGTATTATAAAAATTATTCCATTATATGGAGAATTTTTTTGATTGGTAAATTAATCTTTTATTCCTCTACAAGTTTAGTCCAACAGCCTAATTTGGCGCAAGATCGCCTATCTGGCAATCCTGACGATTTAAAACTTTCAAACACAACATTTGCGACTGAAACTCCCTGTATAATGACGCAATACTATTGGTCGAGCCGTTTGTTCGCACGGTTATAACATTCGTGTGCCATTCGAGAATACTATTTTAAAAGTGATCGAGTAATCGTCACCATGCGGAATGATTCGCATGCGGAGTAAATTCGAGTGAGTTCGAGAATACCGTTTTAAGTGATCGAACAATCGTATGCGAAACTTACCATGCGAAATGATTCGCATGCGAATAAATTCTATTGAGTTCAAGAATAGGCCCCCAGGACTCCACCCCATACAGTAGGACTGGGAAAATATAGCACCGTAGTAATAGTTTGGTCTTTGTTGTCAATTATAGATCATGGTACCTAAACAATTTGGACATCTTCAGAAACGCGGCTTTGACCTCTTCTATCCGACATTTTATTTCGATGGGGTGATCCCTCCCTCTTCGTTGATTGGCATTGCGGAAGCCAAACTGTGTACGACTGATGTGTTCTTCGCACAGCCTAAAAATTTTTTTTGAATTATTTTCAGAATATATTCCATTTTCTCTTGCTTGTCGCTTGTAATTTTATCGTTGGCATCTTGTAATTTTCCTGTTCTATTGGATTTGTATAATCCCGCCGCTTCTCCGACTTTTTAATGCATATTAAAGATATCATATTTTCTTTCTAGGTCTCCTATTTCCTCGCAGTGCACTTTCATTCAGTTCTCCTTTTTGCTCTCCTTTGAATGTCCCTAATTGTGGTTGAACTATTTCATTTGTCATCAAATTTTTCTTTTTATATTCTTGCTTACAAATGTGCGTTTGTGATCTCATTGAGACACTCAGATAGCCCCTCCAATACTTTGTCAATATTATTTGCTCTAAAATCATGATTGTAATAGACATATGTACATATTTTTTATTAGTATGTAGTAATAAACAATTTTAGTAATTATGCACAGTTTGATATTATACAACAACTATTATCGAGTTTCTTTTGCATAGATAAATACTTCAATTATAATCATATAATATAAAAAATAAACGTAACAAATTATACTTAGTTTTTTCAACCACAAAGAGCAAGTTATAAACAAAGGTTTTTAATATGCACCTCGTATATTATTAATTTAATGCTATAATTTGTAACTCGGCTAACAAATTTATTGTAATTTTAATCATATCAGAAAATAGCTATGAAATTTTAGTTGGTACACAATGAAAATTGTTAAGCATGAATATTTCAACTATTTTTAGACTTAGGTATACTAAACTAGAAAGATCAATTTTCATTTACATATTAGTTATAAAAATCTAAGAAAATTAGAATAGGGTTCAACAAAAGCCAGTTCACTTTTAGAAAAAGTTCAATAACATTTTCTTGAGTAAGAAGTACGAGTACAAGATTATGTGGCGAAAAAAGTAATCTAAAAGTTTAAAAATTTATAGGTAATTGGTAAGGGTAGGTAACCTGTATTATAAAATTTGCAAGTAATCATAATATTATATTATAATATTTATTATGCAGCACTTACAGGGAACTTGAAAATACAAAATTAAATCAATCGAACCGGATAAAAATTCTCAAACTTGAAAATTGCCAAATGGCTGAGTTCCTTTATTAGCTACGGTTATTTGATTTTCCTAAAACTACTAATCAAAATTAACCAAATTATTCACGGCGGGTTGAAGATGAACACACATTTTCATTTCCAAATAAAGCCAATAAATTGCTACTAACAAAATTTCTAAGGAGCTTCAAAACTACGATTTCCTTCCGGCGTGAAAAACTTATCTGGAAATAAAGATAAGGAAATTTTAGTGACTTTTTCCATATACGATGATTCGATACAAAAGATAAAATGGCGAGGTTGCATTATTTTTATTATAATAAAAAATTATTAAAAATAAACTGCAAGATTTTTCTTTAGCTCTCTCCCGGAAAGTTGTACGGAAAACTAAAATATTTGACGTTTCAATTAAAAAAAAAAATTTATCGTACTTTTTAAGTTACTTAGCAATTTTGAAAATTTCTATCACTGTGTCTTTTCATGCCGGTTTTATTGCATTTTTTACAGACATAATAAAAATTTATAATCTTTATGCCCCCATTAGAAAAAATCATCGAGGCAGGTACGGGCTTTGCCTTCCTTATTCAGTGTGATCCTTAAAACTAAAGTCTTCGTCAATCGTTTTTCGAGTAGAATTTCCTTTTCTTGATGGATAAATGGTATATAAATATATCTGAAATTTTGATAATTTTGAGCGCTGTAACCGATAAACTAAATTTATTTAGTGCTCATTTTGTAATTAGTGTTAGTTACGAAGTAAATTTGCCACTTTATTGGACATGAGTTTTCACTTTCCATTCCCTGAATGGAAACGCGATATTCAGCCACTTACGATGAATGAATTAATAATGATTACTGCCATATTTTCGGTTAAGTAGTATATTCATAATCAATCACTTATAAATATAATTTCATAGTATTATTTGCAAATTGATTGAAAGAAAACTTAATTATATACATAAACATATCAAGATTTGGATTATTTTAGCATTATTAAGTTTAGTTCTTACGTTAAATATATTTTAAATCTGGAGCTGTACAATCCAACGTTTCCCTAAAAATAAACAACTCAAGGATCTTAAAATTAAGGACTCACCTCGATCGACATTCAATTTCGTCGAATTTTCCAAAGTAGTTTCCACCTCTATATCATTCAATACTTCTTCAATAGAGTTAATGTGAATAAGAAAGTTGTCTTGATTTTTATACGAATCGGTAGAAGGATTCAACTTAAAATTCTCTGTCGGTACCGTAATTTTATTATTCTTTTGCATCTCATTTTTTTTCGAAATATTTTGCACGGTCTGGGATTGTAACCGCTCCGCTACCGTCGATTCAGGATAACTCTTCAGAGCTAATGTTGGCTGTCCATCCCAAATAAAAATATAATAAATTGAAAGGAAAATTGCTGCTAATGAAACGCTGAGAATATAGGCAAACACTGTAAGAACTCTAATGGTTTTGGATTGATATTTTCGATCGTATAGATTTAAATTGTTATTTATTGAAGGTGTTTCGGAAATGTCATTATCGGTCGTTGCTTCGTCGTGTGACATTTTATTCTAATTAGTCTTGATTAATGCATGCACTTAATTTTTTACCCATAGGTAGACTAGTTGAAGTATCGGTCGAAAATTATAGTAATTTTTTTTTCGAATGGACCCCAGCTTGAATTTAGTTTAAATTAGTTGAAGATCACAAAAACAGTAACAAAATTTTATATTACCTGAGATTATCGGTTACGAGTAATTAAAGTTATTATTAACAAAAATAATCAAATGGCCTATTAATACTTATATGAGTTTCTGCAACTCAAATTGTAAAAGTAGGTACTTCGCGTACTATTAAACTAAAAATCATTAAAAGTTTCTATTTCAGTTTTATGTAAAAGAACAATAATTTTGACTAATTTGACAATAACTTTTCACTAATATGTAATTTAAAATTTGTTTATTAAATTAAATGTTTAAAAGAAAGTTTCAAACTTTTGTATCCTAATTTTGAAAAAGTTTAACGAAACACTTGAACAGCACTCACAGATTTTAATTGGGCTTCACTCACTTTTTATCAAATATACAAATTTTATTGCATTATGAAAGGTACACCTGATGAGACAAACAAATTTTGATTTAATATTTTATCTGTAATATTTAAGCGTCACGACGTTGCGTTTAGACGTCGTAAAAACGAGATGAGCACAACTACATTCATATTAAAAATTATACATTACGAATCATGCGCGAAAGCTTTAACAAAAGTATAAATATTTGTCGTAGAATTTTCTTATACACTTATAAAATCACTCTGTTGAACAATTAAAATTGTTTATTATTAAAAATTTTGTCGGAATTCGACATTTAACATTGGATTTTGAATAACACAAGTTATCGACATAACATCATAGTTTGTCAAGATTGATATCTCATATGGATAATGTATTTTTATATTTTACGGGATCCCTTATATAAACTCATTTATTGATTATTTAATTCAATTAAAATATTACGAAATTGGATATGTTTGAGTTATCTAATACTAGCAAACAATGTAATTTATAAAATTCTTTTCATAGTCAAACATTTTAATTTACTAACTATTGTCATCTATAAAATTGATTCGTTTTTAAAATTTGAAATGTAGGAAAGGTTTTCTTTATTGCGTATAATAATTATTATTGTGACCTTGATTTCAAATTTATTAAAGATAACAAAGCTGATATGAGGGATGCAGAAGACAAGCAGAGTAAGTTCAAAAACTTCGATTTATTTTAACATTTCGGTAAGTAATTTAATGAATAACTCGAAAATAGTGGAATTTTAGACAATAAATAGTTATAATCTAGTTTCTATATAACTCTCTTTAAAATAAAAAGCTGTGAAGTTCCGCAGATTAATGTGATTTGAGTGATTTAAATGTTGGCCATCAACTGTTTAAGAAATGAGAAAAACGCAAATTTATAAACTTTGTTTTCAGACATCAGCTAAGGGAAAAAACCCTAACAGAAAAACTTCGACAAGAAAAGGTGGAAAAATAATCCTCCCCGAGTGGAGCCAGCAATCGGATTGGAGTGAACTAACTAATTATGAAATAAAACATTATCTCGAATCAATAACGACCACCATGGCGAAAAGTAGGACGAATATAATGAGAATAGCTACGTTGAACATTGGTTCTTGGAATAAGAGTGATCAGGAAGTAGCAATGGAATTGAAGAACACAACATCGACATAAGTGCAATAAGTAAGACCAAAATGTAGGGTAAAGGATCAGCTGTTAGGGGGATTACTTTCTGTTATATAGTGGTGTTGAGAAGCAAGCTGCTGCAACTTCAGAAGTGGGAATTCTCATTTACAAGAAACCTTAGAATCACATTACTGACTCACAATCCATTAATGAAAGATTATGATGGTGGAAATGACTATTGATAGTATCAAGATCAATACAGTATTAGCATACGCTCCACATATTATTAAAAGAAAATCTCCAAGATCTATTCAACACAATACCAAGCAGGAATAGAATAATATTGTTGAGAGACTTTAACGCTTGGATTGGTGATGATGTGGTGCCGAGAGTAAAGCAAAATTTTAACGAACCAGTTCTGAATGATAAATGAGTAATGCTCGTAGAATTTTGTAGCATCAATGAAAGCCGGATTCGAAGTACGTACATTGAATATAAACCACAAGACAAATAATACTTGCAGTAACTGCAAAAGACAAAAATCTATGATCGACTACATAGAAACCAATAAGGACGTACACTCAAAATAGGTGGTAGATATATTAAAAACATTGACTTCTGCGAAGGTGGGATCCGATCACAGCTTGGTAGTGCGTAAATTAGATATATCCCTTATAATTAAGAAGAAAAATAAAAGCTTTCCAGAAATAGAAATACTAAATATTGAAAATATCGAAGACTCGAACACAAGAACTCTATACAAATCCAGATTAAACGAAAAGTTTGAGAAAACAAGATGCTTAGAAAGTCATACGGTGACAGATATGTGGTCTACGATCTAAACAAATATACAGATAGCAGCTGAGGAAGTACTTGATAAAATAAAAGTAAGTAGTAGCAGACAGAAAAACAACAACTTTCTGAGGAAAAGTAAAAGGCGTTTCTGAAGGTGAACGAAAACGAAACTCCCGACGAATAAATGAAATACATATAAGCATGTTGGGTATTCGACAAACAGTGTATTAAAATGGATAAAATAAGAATTTTGGGGGTGATATACGAAGGATATTGAATAGTACATGTATGGATCTCAAAGTAAGTTATGGAAAATACTACGGAAACAGAAAAAGAACATAACTGACTATGTAGATGGTTTTCTTGTCTATAGTATTCCAGCTGCATTACTTGCTTGGATGATAGTGTTCTCGAAGTGCTCCTCTTCAAATTGTGTTGTCGAATAAAACACTTCACTTCTTCTCCTACACTTCATAGATTAGGCTTTGTATAGCCCTGTTCAGACCTCATACGTCTTTCCATTTTTTGCGTGGACCCTCGACATTTCTTTGTCCATGTGGTTTGTAATTTAGAATTTTTGTTCTTTCCATTTCATCCGGTATTCCTGTATCTTTCTCCCGAAGGTATCTTCACCTTGACGCGGTAGTGAAGCTGGTGTATTTCAAGGACTTCAAGGGCTATGTCAGCGGTAGCGTAGCTACTGGAAGGGCCTCCCTAGCTGAACAGGTCTTGGGTGAGAAGTCAGACTAAGAAAGATACCCTGGTCCTCAAGGTTGGGGGTTGAGGCGTCGGACTAGCAATCCGGCACTCGCGAAAAGCCTTAAACTGCTAAAAATTCTAATTCACAGCCTCGGAATATGGACGGCCCCAACATAAAACGAATTATGCAATGGAAAAGGTCATAGCACATCGGAACATGGAATGTACAAGACATAGCAAATAAGATCTCTGAAATAGTAAGAACAGCAGATGAATATAGAATGGATATTATAGGCCTTATCGAAACAAAAAAGGAAGGTAACGGGAATATGAAGATGCATATTATTAGGAAGCATAATATGAAGCCTTGGGATATGAACATAAAAAGTTGAGACCAAATTAGGTGTGGTGGACAAACGAAATAGAAAAGGCAGTTAGAGAAAAGAAAGCAGGGTATAATGATGGTTGAGCCACAGAACCGTAGATAATTATGAAAATTGTAAATCTCTACAAAGTTCAGGAAAAAAGAAAATCAGAGGAAAAAATGATGCTATAGTCAATTCTCGAACATCGAAATTTTTATTTGTGCCCAGGGCTGTCAACATTAAGTTTTACAACACAAAACTTACCAGTTTCATAAATGTAACGAATTATTGCATTGCGTTACGATGGTAAAATTTATGTACCGAGTGTAGCAAAAATTATCTCGTAAAAACGTATTTCGGGAAATAAAATGTAGAGAAATAGACTCTATGATAGGAGGAGCACAGTCTACGGAAGTGTGGAGAATGTTAAAAAGTATGAAAAGAAATACGACTGAGAGAAAAGTTGGTCTGATTCACGAAGAAGAATGGGTAAAACAATAAACAGTTGATGCCACACACAAATGGAAATCAACAGAATACAACACAAAGTAATACATATATAAAAGTAATATAGAAGTCACCCAAGAAGAGGTAGATAAGGCCATAGCATTTTTGAAGAATGGTAGAGCAGCTGGGCCAGGAGGTCTACCAGCGGAGTTGATAAAATATGCGGGTGAAAAATTGAATGAAAAAATTACAGAACTCATAAGAAAATGATATAGAAAAACTCTCGTCCAATTGCTCAGAATTATAAATTAATACTATTGGGATAGTGGATCGCAATAAAACTACAAAGTTGTCAAGTCGACGTTTCGGAAATTTTATATTTCCATCCTCAGGACGGAAACAAAGAGGAGTCATGAGTAAAACATACATAAACATATCTCATATATTGTATTTGGCCCCATACCTGTTCAATGAGATATGTTTATGTATGTTTTACTCATGACTCCTCTTTGTTTCAGTCCTGAGGATGGAAATATAAAATTTCCGAAACGTCGACTTGACAACTTTGTAGTTTTATTGCGATCCACTATCCCAATAGTATTAATTTATAATTCATAAGAAAATGTATAAAACAATGCATAATCCCTACGCAATGGAAAACTTCGTTCATAAATAACATTAACATAATATAAGAAAGGTTTTGAAAGAGATAAAAATAACCATAGAGGCATAGAGGAATCAGTGTAATTAGTAAGATAAGTGAAGTTTTCGGAAAAATAATTAAAAATAAATTGTATCAAATAACACAAAATAATATAAGTGAAAAACAGAGTGGATTTACACAAGGACGATCATGTATTGACAACATCTTTATAATACCACAACTAACGGAAAAAGAACATCTAGGGACAAGAAACACATATGGCTTTCGTCGATTTACAAAAAGCATATGACTCAGTTCCCAGAGAAAGGTTGTGGCAAGCGTTGGCTAATCTTGATTTAGATGTCTATGTAAATATTATTGAAATTATAAAAGAATTGTACCATAATAATAAAGCCTATATAAGAACTGGCCAAAAATTATCAAGACATATAATAAAAACAACTAATGGCCTAAGACAAGGCTGTTGCTTATAACCGTTACTTTTCAATATTTACCTAGAGTACGTCTTGGGACAGTGGAGAAGAAGCTGCGCAGGCATGGGTGTACCAATAGAAGACAAGTGCTTATTCAATCTCAATTTTTCCGACGACCAGGTAATTATATCGCAAGATGCTTAGGACCTTGAATTCATGCTAAGACGATTATACCAATATTATCTAGAGATGGGACAGATATATGTATGATAGAAGAAGTAAGAGATCAATCACTAAAAATAGTACGTGTAACAGGATGCCTAAAAGACACCGTATGGAAATACAAATTAATGTGCAAGGACTAAAAAGTAAAAATTTAGAAGACAAGACAATGGTACCTATGTATATTGACATATTATGCTGTGAAGACCAAAACGAAATAAAAACAAACAATGAAAACAGTAGAAATGACGTTGCCAAGATCGATCCTGAATCTTACTCTTAGAGACGGAAGAACCAATGTTCTTATGTTTCATACTGGAAGACTGCGATGTACAAGACGTAGTTAAATTGAACAGAGTCAGGAAATGGGAATGGAATAGTCATGTAGAACGAATAGCAGAAGACTGGCAAGAATTTGTAAAGACGAACAGCCGAGGAGCAAGAGACTACCGGGACGACCCGACCGTCCAACAGATGGGTCCACAGCTGGTTTTCCTCGTCGTTTAAATAAAGAAAAACAAACAAGAGAAATACCAGTCCAAAGTAGTAGAAGAAGAAGAAAGTTTTGGACATGGCCAATAGCATTAAATAGGTAGCATAAATTGAACAGCATTTTTGTCTAAAATTACTCGAACTTTTAAAAGCTCTAAGACTGCGAAATAATAAATTTGGTGACCTTTTCAGAGTAAAAATTGGATCTTGCTGACCTAATCCAAACTGAACAAACAACTTTACTTTTAAAAGAAAACCATAATTTAACCATTAAATTTTATTTTAAAAGCTAATTTTCACCGGGCGATGTAAAAAAATTACATAACAACTTATATAAAAATATTACGACTTCTTACTTTTAACCTTACCAGAAGAAGATTTTTTAAAGCAACATTGAAATATTTGAATTATTTTACCAACGCTGTAAAAAAGTATCAATCCCGACAAAATAAATACGGTTAGCAAAAACAAGAAAACATCTAAAAGATAATATCGATACCATTCCAGCTTCACTGCAGCAGGTTTCAGGTGATGAGCACCATTATGTCTTAAAACATAATCTACCCAAAACAATGCATTGTCTAAAGGCTTCAATGGTTGATCTCTTAAAATTTTGGATCTTTGTTGTACATTACTTCTGTACCTAAAAATTACACAAATAAAGGGAAATTTTATAAATATTATTAATTATTATTTGTAAACCAACCTAGGATTATTTAAGATTTCCAAAATACATTCGCTAAAGCTTTCTTCTGTAAAATTCTTCAAGCTTAATTTAACCGTGTAACCTCCAACAACTCCATCATTAACATTTGCTTCTTGGTCACCAAATAATGGAACGCCAACCATTGGAACGCCGTAATATATTGCTTCAGTGGTACTTAAAAGGCCTCCATGCGTAACAAAGACTTTCAAATTTTGATGAGCTAAACTTGCTTTCATTAATATCTTTTACAAATTTTTCGATAGATGTTATTTACCCAAAATATCCCTTTGAGGTAGCCAAGGATTAATTACAACATTGGAAGGTAAGTTTGGTATATTGTCTGTTTCAAACTTCCATAAGATTTTTAATGGCAACTTGGAAAATGTTTTTATGATTGATTGTAATATTGTCGGAGGTAAATATGCACTTTTAGCGTTGGACCCCAAGCTAAAAAATAGTACACCGTTCGGGGTCCCATCCATATAGTCCTTAATATCTTTCGGAAGCCCTTTACCATCTTCAATATGGAACCCACCTATTGGGATCATGTTAGGTACTATTGGTTTCGTAGTTTCGAGACCGTAATGGGAATTTAAAAATGTTAACGACACATTTGCCAAGAGATCTTTAACAGGGGGTGCATTTGGAAAATGTTTTCGTAGTAATATTTCTTGACTTGGTAAAATATACAGATAATTTATTACATCATATGCCATGGTACATACTGTATTTTTGACTCTTTGCATAAAATTCATTTCATCTGAATAGGATAAAAATAAATTCGGAACATATGAATAAGGAGCAGAATTTCCTGCAACTCCATTAGTCATTATGGAAGAACCTATAGTACTGAATATAATAGAGGACGCCCCAAAATGGTGAGAAATTCCTAAGTGTGCACTATTTAGAGACCAACAATAAATAACAATATCATAATGCCTATCAGAAGCAAGAAAATCTTTTAGAACTGGGTCATTCAGGAAAGCTCCGTTTACAGTTCCTAAAAAGCTTATCATTTCCATAACTGAATCGATATAACTTTTTTGATTTTCAAGAATTTCATCGTAATAATTTTCTAAAATAATTAAGAAATTTATTAAATATTTATTTATAAATTAGATTTTACCTTGATCGGTTGATTTTATTGGTGTATTGCTTATTTCTATATCTTCATAATTTTTTATTTTGGTTTTTAATGGAAAAGGGCTAATCATTGTTACATTGTGACCTTTTTCCGCTAGCGATTTTAATAAACTACTTCCTAGAATATGATGACTTCTACTGGGAATATTAAATATTCCAAGTATATTAGCACTATCGACATTGAGAATAAAATACAATAACAATAAAGTTTTCGTCAATATCATTTTTACTGTATAAAGGAACACATGAAACTATTTTTGATTTGTAACCAATATTTTAATCGTACAAAATTTAGTAATAGTTTGATGAACGCGGTTAAATTATTTTTTAATTGGAATAGCGATTATGTAAGAATAGTTTATTTAATGTAATTTGATAACAAATCTAGTTATTTTTGATAAGTAGTAGATATGCGTACTTATGTATGAGTATATGGGCCTCATAGACAATATTTAATTTCGGCGTCCTAAAATTTTCTAGAGGAATGTCGTAAAGGTTGGGACGGGTTTCGTTTTTGGTGTGTAGTTTTGAAACGGATGGGAATAATGTTAACTTCTATAAACCAATAAGAAGGCTATAACTTTGCTGTAGAAAGTTATTTGATATAGCAAACGAGTCAAAAGATATATCTATTTTAATGAAGGGAACTTTTTTAGCCGAAAAAAATTTGCCGTATAGGTTGGGACACTATCAAAAATCTGAAAAATAAGGCAAAAAATGAAGTAAAACTGCATGGTATTATGATTAGAATATTTATTGAGACTTTCAAAGAAACAATTTATTCGTTTAGTTTGCTTTTCCTTCAATTCGGAAATGTTTTCGGGCGACGTCAAAATACTACTTTTCATCGGCTTTCGTCCACGATTTGATTTTTTGGCTGGAGTTGATGCTTGCAAAGGTCCGATCGAAGACAAAATCGATGTTAAGCCAGATTAAATGGCATTGCAGTGTCTTGGAATAAAAAAAAGTGGTGTCCCAACCTTTACAAAATAGCCATTTTGTAAAAAGTCTAAAAATTACTTTCTGCAACACCTCATTTAAATTGCTCTTTCACACAATGAAAATACACTAAATACAAGACACATTGAACATACTTACTTGAAATAATTGATTTAAATTTTGTAAAATTTCAGTACGTAGAAACCACCTTAACCCTCCAGCACACGGGTGGGGCCTGTGAGGCCACGCAATACACAAACATCGCTGTAACTTTGAAAAAAAGAAGTTTACGTTTGTGAACTTCTGTATACCTTTCAAAAATGTTCAACCACATAATATAATCAAATTGTGCAAAATGTAAAAATTACCATTTTTTCGCAAAAAAATAAAAAGGCCTGATAGACCCCACCCGTGTTCGAGTAACTTTCTGTAGAAATCCAAAAATTGAAATTTACTCGAAACTAGCTCACAGCACTAAACGAGGATATTGAAAATATTGTAAATGAAGAAAACCCAAAGTTTTACCTAAAAACCAGATATTTCTGTAAAATTTTTAAGTGTTGGTTGTGCATGGAGCATATTATAGCATGCTGTCGTGAATGTATTTCAAGCAAAGGAAGCTCTACTTTGAAGCTTCTTAATTTGTGCGGACATTTTTTATAGAAATTTTCTTCTTGTTTTTACCTTAGGTTAGTATGTGTAGTATAGCAAAACATTAAATTTAGAATCATATATGCTTTATATTATATGTTTCTAATGCGTTTTTAATAAATCATGTAAAATAACAATGTTTTTATTGTTGATAAAAAAAATAGGTAAATCTGGTTTTTTCTTAAAATTTTTTCAACGATCTTAAAAAGAACTAATCAAAGTTTATTTTTACCAAAACAAATTTTTATTTTATTTTGATACAAATTTTTTACACGCCCTTTAACTATGGGCCTGATAGGCCTCACCCGTGCGCCCGTGTAATTTCTAGGCCACCCGTGTGCTGGAGGGTTAAAGATGTTTTTTTAAGAAAATTTACGACTTGCTTGGCATACACACAATGAACACGACGCGACGTCTTCGTTCTAATGCACATGAAACGTTAGGTTATAACCAAACTTTACTTAAGTCATAATATAGGTGTCTACCAACAACGCAGATATTCCGCTGTCCCAACCTATACGGCGTCCCAACCTATACGACACTCCTCTAATACTTATAAGATAGAACGATAGAAGATATAATATTTCGAAAGAAAAATCCAACCAATGTATACATTTTATTCTGAACATTTCAAGATAGAAATTATTAGGAATTTTTCAATATAGAGGAAACAATAAACATGGTTTAATAATATATTTTCCTGCATTGTTTATGATTGACTCCCAACGTTCTGGCAGTTTTTCGATTCCACACCTGAAGAAATCCGGTGGTTTGGAGGTGAAGAAGACATCGAGCCAGTTTTGAAGAGCAACGTCGTTATTAAATGAGATTCCGCGGAGATTATTGGATAGAGAGCGGAAAAGATGAAAATCTGATAGAGCAACATCAGGAGAATAGGGTGAATGTGGAATAACCTACCAACCGAGGTCTTGAATAGCTGCTTTTGTAATGTTCGCGGTGTACGGAGGAGCATTATCATGCTGCAAAACCACGTGATGCCGTCTTGCCGGTCGGTTTTCTTGAATTGCAGCCTCTAGGCGACGCAGTTGTTGATAATAAACCTCAGAAGTGATGGTTACATTCTTTTGAAGCAATTCATAGTATAGATAACACCTTCGTTATTCCACCAAATGCACAACATTATCTTGCGTGGATTTGCACCAGTTTTTGCACGAAGATTTGCTTGATTGTTAGGGCTCAGCTATTCCTTTCTGTTCTTGATGTTGATGTAAAGGCACAATTTTTCGTCACCAGTAACAAATTGGGACAAAAACGGCCGATGTTGTTGACGAGCTAATCGATGACGAGCGAGGAAAGAAGCACAAATGGTAACACGCTGATTTTTGTTCGTTTCGCTCAAAGTGTATGGTATCCAAACACTCAACTTTTGAACTTGGCCCATGAAATTCAAATGTCGTACGATAGTGGATTGGTCACAATTCATCATATTGTCCAATTCCCGAGTGTATTGACGTGGATAATCACGAATTGAAGCATTTAATCGGCCTTCATCAAAGCCGGATGGTCTCCCTGAACGTGGGAAATTACTCATATCAAAATGCCCCCTTTTGATACGAGAAAACCATTTTCGTGCAATACTTTCCACGGTGGCGTTTTCTCCGTAAACGGCACAAATGGTTGTAGCGGCTTCCAAAGCCTTAACTCCTCGGTTAAACTCAAACAAAAGGATATGTCGGAAATGTTCATTGTTTTTGTACTTGACACTCCATTTTCTTTAACCAACAATAACCCCTAACTTTCTACAAATTGAAAAATTCAAGACGTATTCAATAAAACAATACTTTGGCATTAAAATGACGACATTGATATTTCTCAAACAAATTTGTTTCCAAAGCAATCTTACCTTGGAAACCAAAAACCCTACGAACTTATGCATAAACCTGATATATTGTACTAAAGTTCCATTTGTGTGAAAAGATTAGAATAAAAAATATTTCAAATGTCTCACTTTTACCCATGTTAAAAATTATTAACCACAGTCTTGTCGAAAAGTAAACAATCTCTCCTGTTTTGATCATTGGAATTCTTAAATTTTAATCTGTAAGAATAGTAAGAATTAAAATAGCGTTACAATTAAAATAAATAGAAAAAACGCATAATAATATTAAATATTCATATACTACGTACTAGCTTTCACCGCGAAAAATTTAAAGTGTTTGTTATTTTAAGTTAAAAACATAAGCACATTCATATTATCTACAGTGGTGTGTGACATCCGTTTGAATTTGCCTATTTTCGCAGTTCTAAAATAATATTTTGGTAAAAACTTATTTACAAATTATTTAATTTTTCTTCTTTGTAATACAATGATACAATTTCCTGTATCTAAAATCTTAAAAACTACACAAAAACACTCAATACTTAAAACTAATAGACCTATAAAATTTTAATGTATTCTGAAACCATAAAAAAAAATAGCTACATTGTACAAAACTAAGACTTAAGTTAATTATTATGGAGCGGTTCTACTAATCTTTGAAGTTTACTTAAATCTTAAAGTAGAAATTTCAAGTATGCTTCGTTCATATTGCCTTTCTTACTTTGCAACAATTTTTGTACTATTTAGAAACACCATTCAATTTGATATTTTTATGATTTTGTTTTTCTCGAAACTTCCTCATACGACCTACACATAATGCGTTTCACGTGTCCCAATATCCGTATCCCTCGGGAGGAAGTCAGTCAGTGTCAGCCAGTTGTTGGTCGGTGGTAGTCAATTGTTGTTAATTGTTGAGTTCAGTTGTTCAAAGGAGCAACAAGACAAATCCGTTTATGTAGTGAAAAGTTTGGGTGTTTAACCTCCTTTATCGCTTATGCGGATCATAAAGGAATCGGTTCAAGTTCGATATTCCCGTGGTTAAATTAGTAAATTTCGGTTAATGAAATCCATAATTGATAAAATAATAGTGACGGTTTTGAACATTTAAAAACACAACTTTTGAGTAAACGTGATACGCAATTTAAATACAGTTTAGCACTTTCATACAGTGGCAGTTTTGTTTAATTTCGCTAAAGATTGACATATTATGCAATTACACCAACTTAATTATATGGAACCAATCTTATCGATTTACCGGATTTTTGCCAAATAATCAAAAATCAATATTATCTTGTGGAAGAGGATTTAACGTTTTGGAACCATACAAAAATTAAGGGGTACTCGACACTTGGGAATGTTCCTTTGAGTGTCAATTCGTTCAAGGAACGGTTTACGTATTGCCTGTCGTTCAGAAGCTGCTACTGGGAAGACACCGGTCATTTCTACTACAAACCCTGGTTACATCACTCCGTGAGGTCATCAGCGGATTATTTGGGTGGAAACGCCGTAAGTGTTTTATATTTTTATCGTTTTTGTTCAACACCATTTTAACGGTCAAAAACAATTACGAGTATTGTGTTTAAACCGAAGAGTTGTTTCACGTTTCCTTTTTTTTTACTTTACTTATCATCAATTCACAACCAATTTTATTATTAGGCCAACTTGGGCCACATTTAGTTTGTTAATTTAAATTTTAACGTAGTTTTAATATTTTATTTTAATTCAGAGTTTAAGTTGTCTCAAATCACTGACGTCAGAATTCACCTTCAGTGATAATAAAGGCCATATTTTTCTTTCTAATATAAGTTTAATCTTTGTAATTTTAGGTTTTAATCTGTTCTATTTTTTTTTAATAATATATGCTTATTTGTGTTAATTGTCTTATTACTGTGTTTTTGCTGAATTATTATTTAGGTTTAAGACCGCTGTTCTGTGAGGCCTTAGTGGAGTCCGGTGTAACCAGATTTCATTTGGCTGTAGTAAGTTTTCCCAATTTTTGGCACTTTTACACAGGCAGTGCGTAATCCAAAAACTGGGTGGCGCCTATTTCATTTATTTATGGTTTCAAGTAGGTTTGACTCCATCCCCTGAAGTTAAGTTCCGCGACAACCTTAAAATTCAGTTTTTAACCCACCCCACAACTCCCTGAGCTGAGCCGCCGCACCATTTCCTATTACGGGTTGTCTTAACGACGCGGAAGATTGTAATAGGTGGATCACAGCAGATGCAAAAAAAGTAGGGTTGGGGCTTTGTACCATCTAGAAAATTCTGTAACACCCCTTAAACATCCATAGTTGCTTTTATTTCAGATTCCCTAAGAAAAATATTTAATTTCTAGATAATTGTTGATATCTTTATTAATTAATTAAAATGCGATTATTAAATTGTATTGGCCAGCGCAGAACAATTATTGTATAATTAGTAAAGTATAATTTTTCATCATCTTCCAGTCATCTTTGCCCACTACTGAGCAGATATCCTTACATAACACATACCCTTGAATATGGGGGAACCTACTCTTTAACGCCGATTCCGAACTGCTAATATTAGAGAAGGGTTTACTGGGTTTACTAGTCATGCTCTACAATGCTGACCAATGCAGGTTGGTTAGTAGGGAAGATGGTCACAGAATGAAAAACGTTAAAAAGAAGACTAGACTCTTACTGGACTCCAACCAATTGAAGTTAATTTATTATATATAATAAAAAACAGGTTGGCAATTGCCAATCAAAAAGATAATCTGCAAATTGGCAGAGATTTCATGTTGTCATAAAAAATAAAAAATAAATTGTCTCAAAAATTTAAATTATCTGTTTCGGGGTCTTTGGTATGAATTTTTGATGGGGTTTCAAACCGCATTCGTTGGTTGGTATTGTAACATACATTTAATCTGCATGATTTTTATAGGTTATTTCTAATGATTTTTGTTTTTTTTTCAGGTTTCCGAATCCGGTTTGTATGGGCGTTTATTCATTCTTCGCTTGTTGGTAGGTCTCATGGTAAGTATTAAACATTTTTTTTTTCTTTTCAATTCCAGTATGTCGTTTTTTTATTCACACCCAGACCTTATTTCATGTCGGGTTATTGGTTTTATATGATTAGTTCTCGGTAATAACAACGGTCTTGTTCTCGAGGAATTTACACATCAGGTCGGGTGGTGTTTCTTCGTACAGCTCGTCCAGTTGTGCAGGGAGATGGATGCCATGATAGGCCGCCAACTCCAACTGTTCTTGCATGTACAAATCGCACTCCCGTATCCAGGGTTGGGCAGTATTTGAAATACATGTATTTGAAATATGTATTTGAAATACATTTTGTATTTTGTATTTTGTATTTCAAATACAAATTGCAAATGTATTTTGTATTTTGTATTTCAAATACATTTTTATTTGTATTTTGTATTTTGATAATGTATTTCAAATACAAAATACATTTTTAAAATACAAAATACATTTTTAAAATACAAAATACATTTTTAAAATACAAAATACATTTTTAAAATACAAAATACATTTTTAAAATACAAAATACAGGGTTTCTTTTAAAATTTAAAATACAAAATACATTTTTAAAATACAAAATACAGGGTTTCTTTTAAAATTTAAAATACAAAATACATTTTTAAAATACAAAATACAGGGTTTCTTTTAAAATTTAAAATACAAAATACACAATGTTACCAATTTTTTTACACTACTGTATATAAACAATATAACATGAATACAGGGCATGAATAAATGTATTTTGTATTTCAAATACTGTATCTTGTATTTGAAATACTGTATTTTGTATTTTGTATTTCAAATACATCTCATAAATGTATTTTGTATTTTGTATTTCAAATACAAATTGCAAATGTATTTTGTATTTTGTATTTCAAATACATTTGAAATACAAAATGCCCAGCCCTGCCCGTATCCGATGTGTAGGTTCATCGAGAACGTCGCAGGCCGGGCATAGTCCGTCCTCCGATTTCCCCAATCTCTTGAGGTGTCGGCCGAACTCGCCATGACCGGTTAGCATTTGAGTCATCTGAAAAGAATTGTTAGTTATTTTATTAGCTACCTTGGGGATGAACTGGTAGGTAATTCTACCTACCACTCCATCATCCCACCTTTTTTGCCATTCTAGTTGAATAATCTCCTCCATCTTCCGTTTCATTTCTACTCTGTATCTATATTCGTTTGGGTCTATTCTTACCCCCATAAAGGTGGTTACTTTCTTGTTTTTGGCTTCACGCCATGACAGTAGTCGTAAGAGTTCTAAGTCGATTGGGTGGATACCTGCCAAAACACCCGCGGCTAAGGCCGACACAGTCCTATAACATTTTGCTATCACTCGACAGCAAAATCCATAGCACGATATCAGCCGGGCCAACGTGTGCTTATTCCCTATTCTATGTATCCAGATCTCGCTTCCGTAAGCCAAGATGGGGACCACCGCCCCCTGATAGATCCTTCGCATAGAGTTCGAGGTGTCCAAGTTCCAACCACTTTTGGCCATTCGATGCAGCGCATGGACCAGTTTACTGGCTTTGCCGCAAACGTAGTTTACGTGCGGTTGCATCGATAGGTTTTCGTCAATAAGGACCCCAAGGTACTTGTATTCCCTTGCCACCTTTATCTTCTTTCCGTTTAGTTTTACGTCTAAGTCGTAATTATGGACTCGCTTCGGGTACAAGCACATGATCTTCGTCTTCGTTTCCGAGAGAGCGAGTTTCATGTCCTTGCACCATCCGCTTAGTTGATTGACGCACGTTTGTAGTTTTCTTTGCAATTCGATTCGGGAAGACGCCGTGACGACCGTCGCGATGTCATCCGCGTACGCGAAGGTATGAGTACCCTCTTGTTTTTCTTGCTTTAGATAGTGATCCAGAAGTGAGTTCCACAGGATCGGACCGAGGACCGAGCCCTGGGGACATCCCTTCGTGGATCTTTTCCCTACCTTTGAGACCCCGGAAGTGAGAGTCACTTCCCGAGCTGAAAGGTAGCTTTTGATCATGACATTTAACCTGTGTGGGAGCCCCTTTTCGCTCAGCGAGCGGAAAAGAGCCGGCCACCACATGTTATCAAAAGCTCCGGAGATGTCGTAAAAGATTACCGCGAGAAAACCCTTGGCTTTCCTTCGCTTCATCTCCGTAGTATCTATTTTTGCATAAAATGCCTTAAGGGCTGTTGTGGTGCTCATACCTTCCACGAAGCCATATTGGCACCGATCGTGGTAAGGGGTATTACTTTCGATTATTCGTTTTTTCATGATTTTTTCCAAAATTTTGCCGAACACCGGCAAGAGGGTGATCGGCCTGTAGTTCTTAATGTTGCTTGTTTCCCCATCTGGGTTCTTGAGTAGGATCTTGAGGACCCCCTTCTGCCACAGTTTGGGGAAATAAGCAACCTTAATGCACGCGTTGTATATACCCATTAGCACGTTTTTGATGACAACATAGAGTTTTTTAAGAAAAGATCCCTGAATGTTGTCAAAACCCGGTGCCTTTCTGGCTTGTGTCGTCCTGATTAGGTCATCCAGCTCGTCGCTTTCGACCTCCCTGACCTGCGCCATGTCCGGCACGCCCCTCAGATTTTCGAAATCCGACCGCATGGTTTGGTGATCCACCGTTGCATCGGAGTTTCGATCGTCGTCGGGGAGTAGACCGTTCATGAGGTAGGTCAGGGTCTTTTCCGGCGTTTCCGTTACCTTCCCGTCCCCACCACTGAAGGTGGTAAGGATGTTTTTGCCTTTGTATTTTCTAGCCGCTAGTTTGTAGGTAACCCCCCAGGGGTTGGGTACAAGGTCGTCCTCGACGAACTTTTGCCAACTCGCCTGTTTTGCTTTTTTGAGTATATCCAGGAATTTCTCCTTGGATTCCATCATTGCAATGTACAGCCCGTTCTGTTCGTTCTCAATGCGGTTCCTATACAGGGCCGCCTTCCGCGAGAGATAATTCTTTCGCGCTCTTTCGAGATTGTCGGTCCACCAGTCAGGCCGGCCAACGTAGATCTTCTTCATTTGGGCTTTCCTATTGATTAGATCCTGGATTTTTCCGTGCAATTCGGAAACCATGTCCTCGATTTCGTTTTCGGTGGTTAGATTGTCCGACCTGGGGCCGTTTTCCTCTACCCATCGAGCTAACTCCGTCTCAATGGTTTCCGCTTGGATTGTATCTGGGTTTCTATTCCTACTAATCCTGATGGGATTATTAGGTGCTCCTATTTCAAAAGTGATTGTTCTATGGTCTGTGATTATGACATGTTCCGCAATATCCCATGAGTGGGTTATATTGACGGTGTCGCAAGTGCCCAACGTTAGATCTACGTTGCTCTTCCTGCCGAGGGAGTCCTCGAATGAAGGCGGTTTGTTTGGTCGATTGAACACGAATAGTTCGTGCTGTACAATGAATTCCTCCAGCGCCTGCGCCCTGGAGTCGGAATCCACGGTGTCATACCACACCTTCGATCGGCAATTAAAATCTCCGCAAATGTATGTCTTCCCCTTTCCGCAAACACCCAGTGCTTTCCGGAGGTCTTCGAGTGGAACCTGTATATCCTCTGAGGGAGGAAAATACGTGCCTATAAAATAGTAGGTCACTTTGCTACTGAAGGTAATTGAAACGACCGTTACGAACTTGCTGGAAACTTGCGGGAGGAAGGAGAACGTGAATTCATTTCCTACCGCATCGTTAACCATAATGCAAGTTCGGAAGTGGTCACCGAAGATTGCTGCCGTCCGTGTGTTTGGGGAGAAGGGAAGACGAAACCCTCCTGCTGCCGCGGGGTAGCAGTAGGGTTCCGAAAGAATGGCCAAAAGTATGTCTTCCTGAGCAACAAAGCGTTGCACGTCGGCCGTGGCGGCCTCCGAGTTCCTTAGGTTTACCTGCAAGACTTTGAGTGGCTTACTCATTGGCAATGTCTGTAAGCGTCAAAACTGAATGGGCATAATCCATGAGTCTTGCTTTGTAGACCCTACACAAGTTAGATCCCGTGGTGTGACTGGCATCGCTGTATTTGGCTCTGACACAGTTTATACACACATGTTTTGCCCGGTCGTTCTGCACCCCACAGGCACGTGAGGCGTGTTCCGTGGAGGAGCAGAACGCACATGTTTCACTCCCTTTGCAATATTTTGCCGTGTGCCCGAAGCGCTGACACTTGTAGCAGCGCGTAATCGTGATATGGTCATGGATGCGGTAACTTTTCCAGGAAGCCCTAAACTTCCCGTCCTTAATTGCCGCTTCCCTGACCAGGGGGTGAACTTCTAGGATCCACTTGTTGTGGGTCTTTCCTTTGGAGTGTACCGGGTTTATGTTCCTGAGCCAGGAGCTCCCGGCCGCTTTAATTGCTTCAGGGAAATTCGCGCCGAATTCCTCGACCACCCTTTCTTTGGACAATGTTTTGTCCACCATTTGTAAGGAAATTGATGGCCAGGTAGCTGAGGGCTCCCGGGCCACCAATTTCTTTTCTTTTAGGAGAGAATTGCCGATGAGATTTTTGAGTGACGGTTGAGATGACTCGACCATCACTCCGTTATTCTTTATTGGATATACTCTGTCCGGTTTTATATTCAGGTCCGCTAATTTGATACTAGTGAGTTGACTTTTGGTTTCCTCAGCGGATTTGATAGTGTTCCCTTCGTCAGGGTACACTATCACCTTGTACTTTTTGGCGGGCATGCTGCGAGGGCCGCCAGCGGCGACCTTCTTAGCCGCCTCCAGGTAGTCCCTGGGGGGGTTCTGCTTGTCTGTTTCTATAGTTGTTTTGCTTTCGATGACCTGAAGGGTCGGCGTTATGGCTGGGGTGGTCTTGCTGATGGCTTTGACCACCTCCTCTATGATTTCTTTTGTATGAGGAGGGGAGGCTGAAGGCGCTCCCGTCCCCATTCTATTCCTTCTGATCCCTTCCTGGACCAGCTCCTGTATCAGTCCCTCCACGTCTTTTATCCTCTCGAGGGCCTCTTCTCGGAAGTTGAGGGCCTCCTTACTTCTCATTAAAAATCTACGCACTTCGTGTACGTTATTCATTGCCGTTTTCGAGGCTTCCTTCAATCTGCGGTCCGACCATATTTCTAAACCTTCGTCCAACGTCTGGCTACTGGCCAAGTCCGGAGTAGACTTAACGGTCTGCTCCGGGCTTGTGTTCACCCTCGCGTTCTCCTCGGCTTCTTGGGTTTCTTTCTTCTTTTTCTTTATTTCTTCTTCTTTTTCGTATTCTTCTTCGATTTTTCGCTTTCTATCTTTTTTCCTTTGATTTTTCGTTCTTTTATTCTTTTTGGTTTCATCGCTATCTGATTCTTTTTCTTTTTCATTTTTTTCGGCCACGTCAAGTTCTATCTGTTTTGCTTTGAGCATCGATTCAAAATCAATTTCATCGCTGTCCTCGCTCGCCGAGGGATCGGTGGTGTCCATTACTTCGGTTACTTTTTTTTTCTTCTTGCGTGTTCTTTTGGCTTTCATTATGAAAGGAGTCTCGTCCTCACTTTCTTCGGTGTTATCTGTGCTATCTCGACCTCTTTTGGTTTTCGCGATTTTTCGCGAATGTGTGCTTTGACTTCGTGTCGTCCTAGTTGTCTCTGGCGGTTTCTTCTTCGGGTGGGGATCTTCACTTTTCTCTCTGGATTTCATTATTATCTTGGAATCAAGTATTTTAATTTTGGGTATTTCGGAAACCATATCGTTGGTTTTTATCTTCTCACTGCTTGGACTCCAACCAGTGCCTTTAGCATAAGTAGTTGATCGCTCTAATTAGGGAATAGCTTTTTCGGCGCAGCCGTTTCGACGCCAACCCTGTTCGGCGCAATCCCTTTCGGCGCGAACCCTTTCGGCGCGAAGCCCTTTCGGCGACATCTGTTTCGGCGCCGGTTTATTCGGCGCGAAGCTCATTTGGTGCGACGCTCATTCGGCGTGAGGCTTATTCGGTGTGAGGTTTCTTCAGAGCAGATTTGGTGCTAGATCTGTTATTGATATTAATAAATCTCCGCGTAAAGTTAAATCTTCCGCAAAGAGGTGGATCTTCCGCGAAGATGTGAATCTTCCGCGAAGAGGTGGATCTGCCGTTAGGTTAGTGTTAGTTTTTGATATTACTTTAGAAAACTAATTAAAAACAAATAAATCTTCACGTAAAATTAAATCTTCCACAAAGAGGTGGATCTTCCGCGAAGAGGTGGATCAGCCGTTAGGTTAGTGTTAGTTTTTGATATTTCTTTAGAAAACCAATTAAAAACAAATTAATCTTCAGGTAAAGATAAATCTTCCGCAAAGAGATGGATCTTCCACGTAGAGGTGGTTCTGCCGTTAGGTTAATGTTAGTTTTTGATATTTATTTAGAAAACTAATTAAAAACAAATAAATCTTCACGTTAACTTAAATCTTCCGCAAAGAGGTGGATCTTCCGCGAAGAGGTGGATCAGCCGTTAGGTTAGTGTTAGTTTTTGATATTTTTTTAGAAAACTAATTAAACACAAATAAATCTTCACGTAAAGTTAAATCTTCCGCAAAGAGGTGGATCTTCCGCGAAGAGGTGGATCTGCCATTAGGTTAGTGTTAGTTTTTGATATTTCTTTAGAAAACGAATTAAAAACAATTTAATCTTCACGTAAAGTTAAATCTTCCGCAAAGAGGTGCATCTTCCGCGAAGTGGTGGATCTGCCGTTAGGTTAGTGTTAGTTTTTGAACGTGAAGATTTCGCAGAGGAACAAAGTAAAAATATTCGGAATGGAATGGATAAATAAGCTTTTCGCCAAAAATATTTGCATCGAAATGGCTTGGGCCTTTGCGCCGAAACGGCTTAGCGCCGGAACGGCTTAGCGCCGGAACGGCTTAGCGCCGGAACGGCTTAGCGCCGGAACGGCTTAGCGCCGGAACGGCTTGAGCCGAAAGTGGTATGGCGCCGAAAAAGACGTACGCCGAATAGTCATGCGCCGAATCGGACTCGCGCCGAATCGGCTCCACGCCGAAAAATCTCGCGGCTAATCGCTCGCGCCGAATAAGTCGCGCCGAAAAAGTTGCGTCGAATCGGCTGCGCCGAATAGTACCTAATCCCTCCAATTACTATGTCAATAACCGTCTCCCTTATAATTTTTGGGTAATTTTAAATTAGAGTAACTATAGGGGCTTTAAACTCCTAAAGCATCTTGGCTTTGGTTAATATTGCATAAGCATTGCATAGTGTTTGGTACGCGAAGAAGAATTTTTCAAGTTAACTTCATTTAAAATTAAAAATAAAACAAAACTACTACATAACACTGTACATAATATAATATTTAATCAATACTTTGTAAGCATAGCGTAGCATAACCCATTAGATGTGTGAGCGGTGTTGAAGATTCAGGGTTCAATTTCCGCCACAGATAATTGTTTATTGATTTTCATTAATTAAGATTTTAAAACTGCTCTATTGGGCAGTAGCGTCACTAGATTTATTTACAGGGCGGGTTGACACAAGCAAAGAAAATGGTTAGTGCGGTGAACAATGAAACAACATTTTTTACGAAGAGGACATGGTCAACTTATTTTTAACCTTTAATATTTGTATTTGTATGGTGAGCTAACGAATTTATAGTATTATTTTCCAGGGTAACCTATAGTGTTATGAAACAATTACTATAAGGTGCTCCAGCCCAACCCTAATAGCGCCACCGCTATTAAGTAAACTTAATTTGTATAAGCAAATAGTCGTCGAAACGTTAACAAAATTATTAAAAGAATTATTTAGAAACTGGTTTTCGTGGAGAAAATTAGCAAAAATAAAAGTAAGTTTATTTGTGAAATTTATTTTTCAAACAAACACAAATTCTTAAACTTCTGAAGAATATTCATCGGTCATTTTCCTTATATTAATTGAATAATAATTATTAATTTGATTCATTCGACGGATGTACGTATAAACATTTCGAAAGCCTTATCTCAGAACACTTTTAATTCTAAAACCCGTCTTACACCATCAATAATAATTACGATAGTAATTATTATGGTTATAATCTGCGTAGGAACGAGTTCAGAAATTTGCACATTGCGCATAACGTCCTGCGCATATTACGACCGTAATTACTATCGTAAATATTAAGGTGTAGCGAAAACCGTTAAATTTTCGCTCCATCCGCCGCTTGTCACGTCTGTAGGTGAAGGGTACAAGACAGCTAGCTCATAGGAATTACCCAGTGTCGGAGCTCGCTGGGTCGCTCGAAAGCGTTCGTGAGTTCGTTTAAATATAATTGATCTGCTTTGCTAGAATAACTGTGCCCAGGGCGCCAAGCGAAAAAATAAAAAATTTCAGATACCTTTTAGTCCCTTAAATCAACAATAAAAAGAAAATAATAAATGAACAAAAAATATCTGAGCACACACAGATGTGAAATTGACTCGACTATAGCTCATGGTACGTAAGCGGAATGCTTCTCATGAAAAAGAACAAATTCCAAAACTTAGTTAAACTAATTAACTAACAAAAAAATCACTTCCAAGGCTAAAGCAGAGCCATTGTCCGTTGTAAAGATGGAATAACTAGTACCTGGATGTTGTGGTACTTAGTTATTAAAAAAAATAAAATGATAAAATGGTTTATGATGTTATGAAACCAGTAAGTGAACGAACCTTAGCAGATTCTCCTGATTCATGATGTTATCGAACCAGTAAGCAGACAAACATTACCCAACCAACCTCCCATAAGATCCACGGCAAGCTAAAACGTATTTTAGCTTGTGGAATAACCACATAAAAATCAAAATTAACAACACATCAAAATCAATAAAACTAACATAAATTTGGCAACCAAATGGTCGTTGCCTTAACGTGGTGGAGATTTGCGATGTTTGCAGACCAAAACCCGTACGGAAGCTTGGATACCATCGCCGAGAACTACTCCCTAAAATCGATCAGCCAAACGTTCAAGTGGTCATACATATCCCGCCAAGCGGAAGCACTAGCGAACTTCGGGGTCGAACAAGCGGGAGCGCCGACGACAAAGATCAAACACCCTGTACGTTGGTCTACATCGCTGATTACTTTCAAAAAAACACATAAATAAAAATAAACACATAAAAAAATGTCGAATATAAAAATTTCAAATTCAAGATTTGAACGTACGACGACCAGTTTGGATTTCCAATGCCAACACATTCAGCCAGCGCCGTTCGATACCATTCATCGAAAATAATGCGTTGTTCAAACTCACAAAATTAATTATTAATTTAAAATTCAAAAATGATTAATAATTTTAAAATACAAAGGTTTGAACATATCGCATTTATCTACGCCTGCGAACGCAAAAGATTAATCGGCCTTTAATCACGTCGAAACAAAAGTGCAAGCCTGCAAACTGACGATAACTTCGGCCAAAAAAAAACGTTCGTAGCAAAAGTATTTGTATGCTTTGTATGAAAAAAAACACTACTAAATGTTTTTTGTCGGTACCTACCCCATTATTATTTTTTTAACGATCTGTATGGTGTATGAAATGCTTTAATTCACTATGATGCCTAGAAATTCACCAAATAAAACTAATTTTGGAACACTTTCTGACGAAAAAATTACTAGAAGTAGAAGAAATTTTCAAAAAACGAAATATAAGATCTATGGCAAAACAGGAGCATTTAATTAATTAATTTAAAATTTAAATTATTCAATAGATATTCGCTGAAATCTTGAATTTAGTATCTAAGCACAATATTGTATCTACTACATTTAATGGTAAATCCGCTCCGCTCTGCACTCCTCCGAGCGGTTTTGACAATGGTTTACTGGGCTAAACATACGAGAAGCGCCTTCCATCAAGAAAACCGGGATAAAAAAAACCGAGAGCTTAGAGACCCCTGAAATAGCATTAAAAAGTATAGTCGCGGTATGCGGCAGGTCCCTGTTACGTTTAACCACCAAAAAATCGCGTTAAAAAAAATAATGGAAAAAACATTAACCTTTCGTCGATGTAACTGGTACGAGAGCGTGTTGCTTCTGCCGGAGCGAAAATTTCTAAGTGTTAGGGTCATTCATTCCACACGTACCGTCAACAAAATGACGACGCGCGGAATCTCACATGTAAAAATTGGCTAAAATTAGCTAACTTTAAATGCGTTTTATTCAAAAGTTTGGGCCCCTTTCTCGAAAAATATTTTTACAATCTACTCTATAAACCTTGTTCTTTAGTGTGTAGCACACGAACATTTTATTTGAGTGGGGCTACTTATTGCACAGTAGCCGTTAATTTCGTTCAAGCCACGTACAAGCCAAGCAAGCCTTAAGATTTGACCCCACGCACACGCAATCTTGCATTACAGCTTATGTTTGTGCAAGCAAGATGTACGTAAAGCATGTGTGTGCGTGTCAGGCTTAATGAAAACTAGCAACCATACGAGGATATGCTAGAATGTCTACATAACAAATAATATTTAGTTATGACTAATCATAACCTAGTTTACGGTCTTAGAAAAAAAAGCGTCTCATTGTTACCCGCACGTTTACATACTAATTTTTCACACATGTTTTGGATTTTTAGATAAACCGTTAGGACCTACAGCTTAACGTCGAATCCAAATCACGGCACAGATAATAGTTTTTGGGCCACTAGGATTCTATTCTTGAGTCTAAGGTCCAATACCCTTATACCATTAGATCCATAGTCCTAAACCTTTATCACTAAACCAAATTACCTATACGAAAGCTGAAAGTATCGAATAACATTTATTGTCTACATGGATCGAACTTACCATTCGAAAAATATATAAAACAAAAGTTATAAAATAGTAATTAAAAATGGCGGCGTTACACTTGATGCCGAGGAGACCCTCCATCGACACGTGCGTTGATGGCTGCATGATAATCTCATCAATAACGTACTATGCGAAAATTTAAAAATATATAATAGCAGTATATATACTATTTTATGGTTTATTAAAACAAGGACGAACTCTGACAATTTATTTCGACGAGAGATTTTGAAAAAGAGCTTTTTGGGTGCGATTTTTTGACGGAGAGTTTTTCTAATGGGGGGGGGGTACGTACACCCAGTGTTCCCCTAGATACAGCTATGATTTTGACTAGAACTTTAAACTCGATACAATTTTTATTTCAAAATTTTCTTCCAAGGACGACTTTTGAAATTTTTGACCCTCCCTCCTTAATAAATATTAATTATTTATATATCGTGGCTTGGTGTGACCGCTGGTTGAGTCACAGTGCGGAAATTGTGGGTTCGAATTGCGGACTTAACAGTCCGCAATTAGTGTCCAAAATTAGTTTAAAGTAAAAGAGAAACCTCAATAAATGGATCGTAAAGACTTTATTGCAGAAAAAGCAGAGTAGCAATATTCCGAATGGAATGGAAAAGCTTGATAATAAAATATAATAGAAGGAAATATGGAAAGTTGAATATAAACAGCTTTCGATTAACATAAAATATTTTTAAAAAAATTATGCAAGGAACACTTTGGACCTTTTCTTCTTCCAAGTAAGGATTGTAAGATGTTCCAAACCTCCTTTTGGGTTACTTATCTGTAAAATATCTTTTCAAACATGTGCCTCAAGTCGACCGCATCAAATATGCTTCTCGAAATTAATCTAGTTATTCGATATTCGTATACAAGCAACACTTGTTCGGGTATGCACTTGTATGGGTGACCGACCCGATGGTTACAAAGAACTGCGGTCGGCCGTGTTTCGGAGGACACGTTAAGCCGGCGGTCCCCCCTGATTTGTTGACGAGACCAAGTTGGGGTTACAAAAATTCGCCCCCACCCTCATCGAAATTTCGATCACCCTCAACGCTTTATCGGACCTTTGTCGTGTGCCAGGCTGGACCTATATACACGATGGTGGCGGCCCGCGGGACTCTGGAAGAACCAGGGTGCCGGGACTAATTGAGAAACCTGGGTCGTGACCGCTTGTTGGGGGTGTTATGGTGACGTAGGGCCGACCAAGCGGCTCAGCACAAGGCGCCTGACGCTGCTGAGTTGCTGGCGTTGCAAAGTCTGGGGGCGATCGGGGCACAATAAGCTTCTGCTTCAGTGCAGTGGTGGTAAGCACCACACCCGATTTACGATAATAATAATAAATAACATGTGTCTCAAAAATATCTCACCTTTTTGTTTTTCTGAATATTTTACGAAGTTGGATGCCTTTCTCGAACTCTCCCATCCAGCCAGAAAGTGAGCGTAACGGAGCGCACCGCTATTTATACTGAACACACCTATGTTAACAAGTGTCATGCATGTGTCAATTTTTAAATTTTATAACCACAAAAATTATTAAATCTGTGTTCTTGAAGTGGATTGCAACAAATTGCGTATTCTAATAATTTCGCTTTTTATTGCAGATTAAAAGTATTTATTATTATAATAATAATGGACGACCTTATTAAAAGTTGTCTCGTACCCATTTTGAAGACCGATATAGACAACGAAATTGTCCAGTAAGTTAACAATATTTTCGTATTCTTCTCAAATGTTCTAAACTTTCATTAACAGATATGTCAAAATGATGAAGGCTGTAGATGATTTTGACGAATTTATGGACAACATAATGAACAAAGAGAATAAAGAGCATGTTAGAAACTACGAGAGACTAAAAAGTAGTTTGTTCAATATGGGGGCTAAAAAGAAACAAGGTCGGAGTAATGGAAAACAAAATGTTATTACAGAAGACTTTCCAAAATTACTAGGTTCTAAAAATACTAATCAGAGGACACCAACAAATTACAAAACACCAGATGTTAAGAAAGAGTCTCCTATAACGCCAGGAAGTTCCGGAGGAAAAGGGAAGAAAACTAAATTTGTTGATATCAAATCACACGATTCGGCAGTGGGACTAAAAAAGGGTAAATTTGTATTAGTTTGTAACTTAGTTTTACACTTGAATATTTAGGTCGGCATCCTTGCGATTGTGAAGCTAGGACACATTCACTTATCAATAATTGTATTAAGTGTGGACGTATAGTTTGTGAGCAAGAAGGTTCAGGACCATGTTTTTTCTGTGATAATATGGTATGCAATAAGGTCTTTTAACTAATTAAAGGAATTCTTCAAATTTGTGCACTTTCACAGGTGTGTACAAATAATGAAATGTCAATTTTGGATTCAAATTCGAAACAGTCCGATAGATTGTATAATCAATTGATAGAACAAAAAACTTCGAAGGAATGGAAAAAGGCCGTTGAAATGCGGGACAAGTTATTACAAGCAGACAGATCGGGGTATATGTCCAAGATCCTTTTATTTAGATTGTTTTAACTTAAGATTTTAGTGATTACAAGCGGGCTATTTATGACGATCAAGGTGATTATTATGAAGGAAATAAATGGAAAAGTAACGACTCTGTCAAAATGCCAATTCATAAAACGAGACGCGATTTAAAAATGGCCTTAGATTTTGCTGCTCGTGAGTTTGTTTTAGAAGAAGACAGTGACTTTAAAAAACACAAAAGTGAACTTATGAAAGGTGTCAATAAGCTGTTGGATACTACCGATGAACGGTTTCCTAAAACTTATGAAGATTTAAGTGTAGGTCAAATGTTGCTACAAAACTTGTCAACTAACCTGTAGTTTTTAGTTTGAAGAAGAACCTAGTCTTAACGACAGCGAAACAACTTACGAAGTTAATAAAATTAAAGTTGCTAATGAGTCTTTTCTGGCAGAAATCGATCGAGGACTATGTCTTAGCATGCACCAACCTTGGGCTACCCTTTTAGTGGCAGGCATTAAATTGTAAGAGATTTTGCTAACCGTGGCACACGTAATTAGTTCCTCGTTAAGATATTTATTATTGAATAAATTGCAAACTTTTAATTGACTGATAGTTCTGTCCCCGTAACTGAAAATCATCAGAATTTCAATTCTGTGCCTTTCAAACAAGCGACAAACCATTTTAAAACAGTTAAAAAAGTAGAAATGAATACCAAATACAATTTTGGCAACGATTAATTAACAAAATATTAGACCACAAATTACAAAATTCTAATTACTGTCAAAACCGTGTTATTTTTTCCAGCGCCTTCTTGATAAATAATTGGTATACTCAAATAATTTTACCATGCATTGTTGAAATATAAGGACCGATTATCTCAAAAACTTTTCTTTTCAAGGTTATCCAAATCTGGAAAGAAAAATAAGAGTTGCAATTTAAAAAAATTTATAATGACGTCATAGCTCAAAATTAAACACTATAAAAAAATGTCTATGGCAGAACAAAGTGACACTTTAAAAAATAAGATTGATGTGTTGAATATCCCTAAAATATTTTATCAAATTTGTTTCTAACTTTACGAGGTCTCTGTATTTATTTATATTTAAAAATTAAAAACATCTGAAGAAGGCAATAATCACTTGCTTAAAGCTTACAAAATAATTTGAATTTTCTTAAATTTGCCTAGCTTGTTGATTTTTAAATTTAATACTACTATTACAATTAATTTTCACAACCAAATAATAAATTTATTACTAGACACGAAGGTAGAACTTGGTACTCAAATCATCGCGGTCGACTTTGGATACATGCTGCATCAAAAGAACCAACACCTAATGAAATAAGTGAAGTGGAAAATATGTATAGGGAAATTTACAAAGGCAAGCAACTAAACTTTTTGTTATGTTCATTTTGTTTATTCTTTTCTTTCAAATTCTAGATCCTGATTTCGTTTTTCCAAAAAAATATCCTACCCGTTGTTTAATAGGATGTGTGTTTGTTGAAGATTGCCTTCGACAGGAAACTTATCAAAAATTACATCCAGAGGGTGAAAGTAGTAGCCCATATGTATTAATTTGTAATAATCCTGTGATATTACCTGTCTTTTTTCCAATGCAGGGTCAACACAAAATTTGTAAGTTATTTTTCTTTTAATTTTCCGGTTTAGTATGAATAACATTAGGTAGTTAATTTAAAGTAAATTTTCCTATTATTTAACAAGACGAATTAAATTATAAGATATTTAATAAATTAAAAATACTGTAGTACATAAGGGGTCGTCTATAAATTACGTCACGCTCCTAGGGGGGGGGGGTTCCGAACCCTTGTGACGATGGGGGGCGGGGGGTTTCAAAAATTTTGACGTCACAAAATATATAGATTCAACTATGAATTTGCTACAACTTTTGTCTGCAAAATTTTCCTCTAAATTCAGTATTTCGAATAATTTTCCAGGAACACAGAAAATTTTAATCAATTGTTCAACCTAATTTTCACAAATTTTGAAATTTAAACATTTTTCTGAATTCAACTATGGATTTGCTAAAACTTTTGGCAGAAAAATTTTCCTCTAAATTCAGTATTTCGAATAATTTTCCAGGAACAGAAAATTTTAATCAATTGTTCAACCTAATTTTCACAAATTTTGAAATTTAAACATTTTTCTGAATTCAACTATGGATTTGCTAAAACTTTTGGCAGAAAAATTTTCCTCTAAATTCAGTATTTCGAATAATTTTCCAGGAACAGAAAATTTTAATCAATTGTTCAACCTAATTTTCACAAATTTTAAAAATTAAACATTTTTCTGAATTCAACTATGGATTTGCTGAAACTTTTGGCTGACAATTTTTCCTCTAAATTCAGTATTTCGAATAATTTTCCAGGAACACAGAAACTTTTAATCAATAGGGAAGATGCATAAATTTTTTTATAGCGTAGTTGGATCAAAAATAACTAAATATACTAATTAATGCTATTTAATTTATTTATTTTCGTTTTGATAATAATTTAAAAAATATTTAAAAATCCGTCAATTTGAATTGAACGAAACGACCGCGCAATTTGCCACAGAACGTGTGACGTCACAGTTTAAATTTTACATTCATTTATATTATTTTTCTGTGGTTTTGTGCTTTGAAAGTTGAAGTTTGTTAGTGTTAAAAGCTGTTATTTATCATAATTAAATCAATTAAAAACAAGAAAGTTAAAAAAGTACCTTACACGAGTATAGTAAACATGAATGTGAGGTTATTGTTATTGTGCCGGTGACTTCGTTGCGTTTAAGGTCACATGATTTATTTTAAATTATCATTGAATTTTAAAATGGATTATTTATAACAAAATACAATAAATAGAAGTTATTTTTGCTGATTTGATATTTAATATATAGGATTAATCGGAAAATACTGTTTTAACTAAATTTTTTTTTTCATGCATGTTCCCCATTGTTAAACCTAATTTTCAGGAATTTTAAAATTTAAACATTTTTCTGAATTCAACTATGAATTTGCTACAACTTCTGTCTGCAAAATTTTCCTCTAAATTCAGTATTTCGAGTAATTTTCCAGGAGCACAGAAACTTTTAATCAATTGTTAAACCTAATTTTCAGGAATTTTAAAATTTAAACATTTTTCTGAATTCAACTATGGATTTGCTACAACTTCTGTCTGCAAAATTTTCCTCTAAATTCAGTATTTCGAGTAATTTTCCAGGAGCACAGAAACTTTTAATCAATTGTTAAACCTAATTTTCAGGAATTTTAAAATTTAAACATTTTTCTGAATTCAACTATGGATTTGCTACAACTTCTGTCTGCAAAATTTTCCTCTAAATTCAGTATTTCGAGTAATTTTCCAGGAGCACAGAAAATTTTAATCAATTGTTAAACCTAATTTTCACAAATTTTAAAATTTAAACATTTTTCTGAATTCAACTATGAATTTGCTACAA
This sequence comes from Podabrus alpinus, assembly GCA_932274525.1. Lineage (NCBI taxonomy): Eukaryota > Metazoa > Arthropoda > Insecta > Coleoptera > Cantharidae > Podabrus > Podabrus alpinus. The sequence goes on from OW026451.1 coordinate 117,254,106, forward strand.
CTTTTGTCTGCAAAATTTTCCTCTAAATTCAGTATTTCGAATAATTTTCCAGGAACACAAAAAATTTTAAGCAATTGTTAAACCCAATTTTCATGCATCTTCAAATTTAAACATTTTTCTGAATTCAACTATAGATTTGCTACAAATTTAGTCTGCAAAATTTTTCTCTAAATTCAGTATTTCGAATAATTTTCCAGGAACACAGAAACTTTTAATCAATAGGGAAGATGCATAAATTTTTTTATAGCGTAGTTGGATCAAAAATAACTAAATATACTAATTAATGCTATTTAATTTATTTATTTTCGTTTTGATAATAATTTAAAAAATATTTAAAAATCCGTCAATTTGAATTGAACGAAACGACCGCGCAATTTGCCACAGAACGTGTGACGTCACAGTTTAAATTTTACATTCATTTATATTATTTTTCTGTGGTTTTGTGCTTTGAAAGTTGAAGTTTGTTAGTGTTAAAAGCTGTTATTTATCATAATTAAATCAATTAAAAACAAGAAAGTTAAAAAAGTACCTTACACGAGTATAGTAAACATGAATGTGAGGTTATTGTTATTGTGCCGGTGACTTCGTTGCGTTTAAGGTCACATGATTTATTTTAAATTATCATTGAATTTTAAAATGGATTATTTATAACAAAATACAATAAATAGAAGTTATTTTTGCTGATTTGATATTTAATATATAGGATTAATCGGAAAATACTGTTTTAACTAAATTTTTTTTTTCATGCATGTTCCCCATTGTTAAACCTAATTTTCAGGAATTTTAAAATTTAAACATTTTTCTGAATTCAACTATGAATTTGCTACAACTTCTGTCTGCAAAATTTTCCTCTAAATTCAGTATTTCGAGTAATTTTCCAGGAGCACAGAAACTTTTAATCAATTGTTAAACCTAATTTTCAGGAATTTTAAAATTTAAACATTTTTCTGAATTCAACTATGGATTTGCTACAACTTCTGTCTGCAAAATTTTCCTCTAAATTCAGTATTTCGAGTAATTTTCCAGGAGCACAGAAACTTTTAATCAATTGTTAAACCTAATTTTCAGGAATTTTAAAATTTAAACATTTTTCTGAATTCAACTATGGATTTGCTACAACTTCTGTCTGCAAAATTTTCCTCTAAATTCAGTATTTCGAGTAATTTTCCAGGAGCACAGAAAATTTTAATCAATTGTTAAACCTAATTTTCACAAATTTTAAAATTTAAACATTTTTCTGAATTCAACTATGAATTTGCTACAACTTTTGTCTGCAAAATTTTCCTCTAAATTCAGTATTTCGAATAATTTTCCAGGAACACAAAAAATTTTAAGCAATTGTTAAACCCAATTTTCATGCATCTTCAAATTTAAACATTTTTCTGAATTCAACTATAGATTTGCTACAAATTTAGTCTGCAAAATTTTTCTCTAAATTCAGTATTTCGAATAATTTTCCAGAACACAGAAAATTTTAATCAATTTATTTTGTTCAACCTAATTTTCACAAATTTTAAAATTAAACATTTTTCTCGGGGGGGCTTCCGACCCTTGTGACTATGTGGGGCGGGGGTGTTTCAAAAATTGTACTTCACAAAATATATCGTCGGCATACAAGCAAAAGTGACCAACTACAAAATGCTGAAAATGAGAAAATTGACTAAATGGGATTGAATAACCAGTACGGTTACAAGGAAAAATGCCCATCTTTATTAGAAATTAAATGAATAAGTTATAGAGTTGGTAAAATTGACTATTTACAGGCGAAGTACAACTTAAAAACTGCTCTAAAGTAAAACTAGGGTTTTGCAGATGGTCACTTTTGATTGTATGCCGACGATATAGATTAAATATTTTATTAAAGTATTTAAAAAAAACTATTTTTTGAGTGGCTACGCCACTAAAGCGAGTGGTGTAGATAGGGGAGGGGGGCGGAGCGCCCTACATAGATGTTTCCTCTGGGGTACTACCCCTAAAAAAACAAATTTGAGAAATTGGGGGGTTTCAAGAATATGTGACATAATACTTTGAGGGGGTCTAGGTTTGTGTGACGATGGGGGGGAGGGGGTTAAAAATTGCTTAAAATTGCGTGACGTAATTTATGGACGACCCCTTATGTGTATAATACGGTGCACCCGAATTGCACCACGAAAAGATTAGTTCACAAATCTCCTACCCGAATTGCACCACCGTAATTTCAGGTAAACACCTCACCAAGGGTCGGTCGTCCGAATTGCACCACCTCTATTGTAATATTTTAGGTAAGGTGGTTTTATTGTTAAAAGTTAAAGCACAATGCTGGAGTTTAACCTGATGCCTCCTACATGTAACATCGATTATTTTTTGTTTTTACGCGATTTTTTGGGGGTGAAACGTAATAGTTTACTGCCCCATACCGCAACTATACTTTTTAATGCTATTTCGAGGGTCTCTCATATCCCGGTTGCATTTATCCCGGTTTTCTTGATCAGTGGCGCTTCTCGTATGTTTAGCCTAGTAACCAGAGTCAAAACCGCTCTGGAGGGGTGCAACGCGGAGCGGAGGGGTGCAACGCGGAGCGAAGGGGCGCCCCGGAAGAGTAGGTTTTGACGATGGATTACCCTCCCTATCGAATGCACACCCCAAAATTCGAAGGCAAAAAAAATTTAATTTTTCACTGTTTTGGGTTATTATTTTATTAATACCTGCTCCGACCCTGTATAATATAATATGAATTAATATATTAAACTCGAAATTTAAGAATTTAGATATTTGTGTATTTATTTCTTTATATTATCTGTTTGCTTGTGATACCTGCTCGGTTTGCTCGTGGTGCAATTCGGTAAAGCGATTACGGAACGACATTTGACCGTGGTGCAGTTCGGTCAAGGGATTACATTTACCTGGGTACAAGAAATGACCCCTGATAAGCCGTGGTGCAGTTCGGGTAGCACCGTATAATAATAACATGCGTTGCATTATCAAATTAATACTTTTTTTAATTTTTTTAAATGCAAATCAGTAATTAATTTTAAATACAAAAAGAATTCGTACATTTTGTTAATATTGAGAAAATAATCGAGTTGAAACACGACATTTAAATTAATTTTGTTATTTTGCAGTTTCCTTAACTAAAGAAGTTCACAACAAGGCTAAAGATGGTATTCTTGCAGCAAAATGGCTCTAGTTATAATCTATTATTAAAATTTTCCAACTTGTTAATACTTTATTGTCACAGTTGAAATAAATAAAAGTTGTTGTGTAACAAATGAAAATGTTTCTTGTAATACCTATTCCAGTTTTTATCCTTCAATTGTGAATTATATTATGAAACTTACGATTCAAAAATTGCTTAGTTAATTCTGGGATACAGGCCACCATGGAATCCTAATGCTAAAATATTATGATTTGGCGGACCATTGGGTGGTGACCAACAACTGCAGTTAGGTAGTAGTTCGATTCGATTTAGGCGTTAGTTTAAGTTTTAGAAACTGGGTTCAAAATTTAAAATTTGATGCAATTATACAAGATCTTGGATTGCGATTTCTGCCTCATCTTTCAGGATATCCGGTTCTCTTTTCTGTCAGGCTTTTCAATACAAAAGAAAAATTTTTGATTTTAAAAGTGGGGCCACATGGACATGGGTACATCAGTTAGTTTGTTATAAAGATTAGAAATAATAAAATCTGAATCGATGTAGTACATAACTTTATTTTAACTTACACAAAGTTGTATTAGGTAGGTATTCATGTACTTAAAAAGTATAAAATAAATAAATAACGATAATTCTATAATTTCCTCACATAGACACTAATGCCTAAATAAAATTAATAAATTACAAATATAACTAAATCAGCATTTTAACTTTTCCTCACAATAATTTAACTAAACTGCTATTACAAAAATATTTACACATAAACACTAATTAGCAGACAATCAATGCACTTAAAGGTAGAATATTATACAAAAATTATAAAAAATGAGTATCTTACCTAATATTGCAATAAAATATATTTGTAACATTTGTTTTCTATCTAAAACCATGCAGTGTCTGGTCAAGAACTGTTTAATGGAGGAGAAATTTTCATTTTGCCAAATAATGTCTAAAAAGATGTCTCAACACTTTCCCTCTCTTTGACCTTTTTTCTCAAACATAAAATTTTGAAAAACTAATTTAAATATTCTCATTTGCCCCGCGAAGACGCAGCTGTTTTCTACCCAATGCTGGCAAAATAAATTTTCTTAAGTTTAGAAAATTAATTTAAATATATTTTTTATATTTCTAAATTCAGTAGATTTATTATAATTTATACAGGGCGAATAACCTCACATATACACATCATAAAACTGTTACAGCCCAACGATTTTGGATTATTTCGCTCATTTGTAATTTTAAAGTTCATTAGACAATTTCGCGAATTATCCAAACAAATGGTAAAATGGATTTCTTCAGTAATACCATAATTTTTAAGAACACACGTTAAATTTTAATGCTGTTTTAATAATTTTAATTATCATCACTTTTATTCATCTTTTCTTTTATGTTGGGAAAAAATGCTTCGATCGGCAAAATTGGATCATCTGTTGATATTGTGAAATAACTGGGTACTATTCTACTATTTGGCGAAACAGCTTTAAACAATCCTGGTGTATCATACTCATTTTGAGCAGACGAAGTTAAATTGGATATTCTTTGAGACAATAAAAGTACGTCGTTTTCCATTTCTTCTGATTCGTCGTCATTTGTGATATCTATGTCATGTTTTTCGCTCAGCGATACTTGTCGTATACTTGGTTCGGTTGCTAAATCAGTCGGAATTGTATTGTCTGTGCTTGCGTCAAATGTCGTAGGCTTTTCCGTAACCTTCTCTTCAGTATTAGTACGATTGTACTTATTTTGAATTCTGGTCTTCAGAGTTATCGGCGAAGGCCTTTTCAGATTTGAAAAAATGTTTGGCTTTATGGATACTCTTAGAGTAGTTGTAGACGCTTCCGTGGTTGATCTACGATTGCCTATCGTTCTTACTCTAGCGCTAACTTTTTTATCTAGTGGCGTCGTTTCTGCATTGTGTCTAGGTTCCTTTGGTGTAAACTTGGTCCTCTCTGTTGTTGGTTCATCATCTTGAACGGTTGTCGACGTTTTTCTTGAACGATTTGGGTAACGAACCCTACTTGCTTCTGTTGTTACTTTAGACGATTCCGTAGAACTTGTTGACGAATACTGGTTCAATCGATCACGATATTCTTTAACACTAAACCGAGGACGATTTTTATTGTCATATTTATTTGTTGGTCTGCTGCCTCTTACTCGATTTGCTTTAGTCGATGTTTCAGTTGATTTTGGTGTTGTTATCGTGGTTGTTGATGAAGACGACTGTGGTGGAGACGTTGTAGTTAATGTTGGTTTATTTCTATGATTTAATATTAACTTGGTCGGAATTTCTTGCGTGGAAGTGAATTCTTTAGCCAATTCAAATTGATTCGTTTGTGTAGAATAAACAAAATCGAGTTCGTTTTCAGGCGTAAGTGTATAAATTGTTGGCGGCTGTTCTGTGGTTGTGCTTGTCGTTGATTGACGAAGCCTTTTTCTTCTTTGTGTTGTTCGTTCTTCCACTTCGTAATTTTCGGTATATGTTTGTGGATGTTCTACAACATACTTGGAATTAAAATCTTGAGTTTCTTCGGGTGCTTGGTTACTAGTCGGCGATACTTTAAAATAATCTTCGTTTTCTATGGAATTATCGGGTTTTATTTTAGGGTTTATTAATTCACTTTCAAAAGTAATCGGGTAATCTTCTGTTGTCGATTGATAACGATAATTGTTGTTATCATTTAATACGCTGTCTTGGTACGTATGTACCGAAGGCGTAATTGTTTCGGAAAAGGATACATCTACAGGATTTCTATGATTAAATGGTACTTCTTCTTCATTCTCATAATTTTCAGTTATTTTTATTGGCTTATTATCATATTTATTTTTGTGTTTTTGTTTAATATTTTGAATTAATTTAGTTGTGTGCTCAAACTTAGTGGTCGTTTCTAAAATTGGTGTTGGTGTAGTTTTTACCCTTCCTGGTTTACGTGTTCTTTTTATTTTGGGTACATCATTTACGTAATTTTCATTCGACAGTTCTGCTTTGTTCAAATCAAATGATGCAGTTTCTGTGGGAATTTCTTCTGTTGTGGTAGTGGAAGTAGTAGTAGATGCCGTTGTAGATCTGTTAGATTGGGGTTTGCGTCGACGACTGGGTTTACGTGAGCGATAGTCCTGAGGTTTTCGTACTGCAGGTGGCTTTGTTGGTTCCACTTCCTCTTCAGATTGATAATTTTGAACCGGTCTATGCCTTTCTGGATTACTTCTAAGAGTAGTTTGATCGTAAATATATTCCGTGCTTTGAATTCCGTTTTGAATTGACGTTACGGTTGGATATTCCGATTTTGTAATTATTGGGTAATGTGTAGAAACTTCTCTTAAATTGAAGAAATCAGGTTGCTCTGTAGTATATTCTTCGTTATTGGATGGTTTATATTTATTTAGTTCAGGTCCTTCTCTAAAATTAAAGAAGTCTGGTTGTTCTGAAACATATTCTTGATGTTGATGTACTTTCTTATTATTCAGTTCTGTATAAATAGAAGATATATCATCTACTGCTGCCGAATTTTGAACAGAACTTTCGGGGTGGTATGGAGTAGGCAAGAATGTGTGTTGTTTAAAAACTTGTTCTCCTCCTTGTTCTTGAACAGTAGGCGCCAATTGCGAATATAATGGTTTGTATAAAGTGGGTTTAGTTGACAAAAATGGTTGATAAATTTGCCAATGTGGTTTACCTTCAGTAACTTCGTATGTGGGATTATTGGGTGCAATGCTTATCGGCTTTTTATACCGATCTTCTTTGGGCTCTTCGTAATGGATGAAACTATCTCTTACTTGATTTTTATTTTTGAAGTTTGGTTCGTGATTATAATTATTAATACTTGAATAACTTTCGGCAACATGCTGTGTTCTTACATTTTCGTTTGGCTTAACATTCTGTTGAAAATGATAAGGTTCATTTGCTTCTTCATTGGATTGGTAAGATATAGGAATATTATTATGTAAACTCTTAATTTTTTCTTTCGTTATTTGAACATCGCTTTCGTCGTTACTATGAAAATTATATTTATGCTTTTCATCGAAATGTGACGGTACATGGGAAACTAAACTTTCCGGATGTGCTATACGACGATCTTTATATTTATTACCAATTAATTTTGCGTTATGGTACTTTTCCGTATACTCTCCCAATTCGTTCTGTGGAAAATCAGTTGGTTTGGCATTATTTTGCTGTATGTAGCTGTAAGGAGGTGGAACTAAATTTTTGTTGAAATCGTCTGACTTTATGAATGCGTTAGCTTCATTTTGGTTTGAATGTTGGTTCTGTATTAACAGCGTACGAACGGGTACTTGTTGAATTAAGACATCATTATTACCTTGATTACCTGTAGAACCAAAATGGTTTCCAAATTGATGTGATACCAAATGGAAATGTTTACCTCCAGGTAAATTTTGACCATCTCTTAATCGATGTGGTCCATGTGGTTGATTGAAAATCGCAAAAGAACCTAAAAATGTATGATTTTAGCGGTTTTTATTATTTTTGAGGTCGTTACAAATGATTTACCTGCACTGGTAGATGATGCCGGTATGAAAATTTCATTTTTTAGACTTGGCGATCCCCTTACTACATTTATAGGCCGTTTCCCTTTATGGTTATTATGCGCTATAGCAGGATGTCTACGTTGAGATCCAGAAGATAAAGGAATATGAGGTCCATGACCGTGATTGGTATATTTTGGGATTAAAACAATCGGTTGTTGAATTTTAAGCACTGGTGCAATTTTACTTCCTACAATTAAATAATATAATTTGATTTAATTTACACCTAATGAATCGTTACCATGAATTTTTTTCCCAAGCTTGTTGTTAGTGTTACTCGAAATTAATGCTGCTGCAATTGCCTCACTTGTCGAAATGGTTTGGTAAGGTTTAGTGGAGAGAGGTGGAGATGGTGTATGATGCGAAAGAGTTTCAGCTTTTACGGGTTTACTATCAGAATCAATTTGGCTTGGATTTTTATAAATTGTTATCGCATCTTCTACGTCACGATGTGATTTACCGATTATTGGACGCCAACCATCTAAGGTCCCCGATAACGAATCCTTAAAAGATTTTTGAAATGTTTTTCATTTTACTGTTTTCAACAAACTTAACGCACACTTACTTGTAATAAATCGCTTCTTGTAAATTTTATTAAGAAAATTAGAAGAGTAACTGAAAATAAAATAAAGTTATTGACTCTGTACGTCCCCACCCATTTTGGTACTTAGTTTGCTTTAATATTTTGGTTAATAATTAGTAATATATTTACCTTGTATATGGAATTTCCATCGAACAGGCGGCATTTTGAATCTGAAACAAATAACATATATTTTTTAAAGTTTTTAATCTGTTTCTGTTATTTAAGACGAAATATATTAATGAAATCACAATTTTATAAATTTGCAAAACCTGAAAGTTGATCAATAATATACATTTTTTTAGAACTGATATTTTTTTAATAGATGTAGAGAATACCTATAAATATTGGCTTCGGCTAAATTGATTAGCTTAACTCTCGGAACTGAGGAAGAAGAAGAAAGTAATGTAATTAGTATATGATCATTCCTATTTATAATAAACTTTGCATAATCAAGAATAAACCGCAGAAACGTGTTTCAGACGTTTTAGCCATCATCATTGTTTTTGATATTCCTATTTATGTTTTTTACAGGACAGGAATGAAACTTGACGTTACTACATTGGTAAATTTGAAATAGTATCTCATAATTTGAAATTAATTCCATTTTAATGTTTTAAATTGTCATGTTATTGATTACTTACAAAAATTACATATTATATTAATCTAATGTTAACTTTTTCAGTCGAATTGAAATTTTTTATGTTATATATTTGCACAGTAAAATATACCCCAACTATTCTAACATAATAATTTTTTTCAGAACGCTTTGGATCCGTCATTCTAGAAATAATAATATAATTATGTAATTGATGAAAAAAACTTAACAAACAGACCAATTTAAAACGAGCAAAAATAATAAGAGTAGCTCAACCTTGACCTAGTGACCAGAAATGACTTGTGACATAAATAATTAATACTTTTTAGAAACCTGTAGTGGTTAAGCACGATTTAGCTACTCTTCCTTTGATTTAAATACTTGCAGTTTCTAATTATTTCAAAATTACAATTTGATGTATATTATTTTAAAAATGGTATTTTTTATTGCACTTTTTGGAAATTTTGGAAACTTTTGAAAGTCAATGTTTATAGCATCCGGTCATTTAAACGAAACAGTCGATGGGAAAGCAGTCGTATGGGCGTAATAATACAAAATAAAACTTAAAATGTTGGAAAAGCCATATAAAATGATTTATGGAAAGTCGATGGAATTTGGTTAAGAGAAGTGGTTCAATGTTGAAACCAACACAACGCAACGCCTCGCCTGGTCTTTATTATTATATTATAATTATAATATTATTCAATAAAATTTAAAAATTAACGAGTAATATTAATATAACAATTAAATTATTCCCTTGACATCCAGCAATGAATTATTTTTATCATTCTTTTTAAATAAATTAAAGCATGTGATGATAGCTGATAGCAATAAACCATTGCTGAAAGCTTATGAGAATAATTTGAATTTTATTGTATAATTAACTCATTAATTCTAAAATTCTAATTTAATATTAATTCCAAATGTTAATAATTTACATTATTATGTACAAAATGTGCTACAAATAGAATTTATTTGCTATCACAGAAATCACTTACAGTCTGTCTTCGAGCTGTACGTTTGAGGAATTGAGTCAAGTAACTATCATGGTGTCACTGGATTTCTGCGAAAAAATTGGAGTCTATTAGGGTATTAATGAAAAACAAAAAAAAGTACCTAAACTTGAATTACTTTCTCTTTTTATTACTTTTTTTTTAAGATATGTACCATTAAATTGGAGTATACAATTGCTTCAATGTCTAAGCATTAACACTTTTAATGGCAATAAAATGCGTGTAATTGAGTTGGCATTGTTTTTTAAAAACTGTAGTAGGGATTTCGCAGTATTTAAAATATTTTATAACTATTAAAAAGTATAAATTAACACAAGTAGGCTCCAAGATTTATTATTTTTCATCAGCTAGAAGGAAAAATTGTGGTGGTGACAATAATTTGGTTTTGGCTCAACAAGACTTTCGTAATGAAGTCCTTTATACGCCTGATTGGAATTAGGAATCCCATTTTACAGAAATGTACTTTTAGTTAATAATCGTATACGTTTTATAAAAAATTAAAATTGACTGAAATTTCAAAAATAATTTTTTATCACAGGTTAAACATTTAAAGCAAATACTACCTACAGTAAAGAAGCAACTGGGATTTAAAAAAGGCCTATTAAAAAATAGGCCCCATTTTCAGGATAACGGGGACCCCAAGATTTAACCTCGTTATTCATTGGTTGATAGATCTGCTGCGGGTAGTATAAATCAATCAAGCTTTTCCATTCCATTCCGAATATTGCTATACTTTTCTTCTTTATAAAAGTCTTCACAATCTATTTTCTGAGGCAGACCAATCATCTTCCGCTTTTGCTTTACAACGTATAACCCTGTATCCACAGCATCCTGTTGAGGTTCACTGGAGGGTCGCGCTAAGAAATTTCCACGTTGTAACTCAACTAAGGCACTACTATAATCCTGCTGAATATATGAAGGTTTAATATATTGATTCCAGAACACTTCAGACTTTAGATTTTATAAGAAGTAATTCCGAAGCTCCGAACGAGCAACGACGTTGGGAATTCAAATGTATGTGGTCGTTATATTACGAAATGTCAAGCAAGCGGTATGTATATGGACTTGGATGGGTGACTGCGTGGTGACCAATTTAAAAATAACGCAGCTGGTTGCTGCTCCTCTACCAACCCTCACTTGGCCAGCGTGGCATGGTATGGCCATACCCTCCCTCTTGGGTAAATAAAGGCTGGAACGAAGAAGAATCCCGAAGTAAAACCTTGTTATAATATGGGAATTCCCGCTTATTATAGATTGGACTTCTTCTTCTTGATGTGCCCTATCCGGTCTCTCGGACGTTGGCGATTACTATGGCTAATGTTTCTCTGTTCTCTGCCATTCTAAATAGGTCACCAGCCGCTTTTATTCCCGTCCATTCTCTTATGTTCTTTAACCAGGACATCTGCTTTCGACCAACACCCCTTCTGCCTTCGATTTTTCCCTTCATGATCAACTGAAGAAGTTGATATTTCTCGCCGCGTAAAACGTGACCCAGGTAGGATATTTTTCGACATTTTATGTTGTTCAGCAATGATCTTTCAGTGTTTGCCCTTCTCAATACTTCCTCGTTTGTCACTAGGTCCACCCATGGAATACGGAGCATCCTTCGGTGTATCCACATTTCGAGCGCCTCTCTCTAGTCGGTTCATTGTGATAACCTTCAGTGTCCAACACTCCACCCCATACATCAGGACCGACCAGATATAACATTTGACCATGCGTTGTCTCAGTTTGAGGTTCAGATTGTCGTTGGCAAGAAGAGCCCTCATCTTTCTGAAGCTGGAGCGAGCTATTTCAATCCTGCATTTTATTAGACATCAGGATTCATATAGTCTGTAATGATGCTTCCCAGATATTTAAAGCGGTGAACACGTTCGATCGGTTCATTACAGAGGTTCAGTTGTGCGTCTCTATGTTGTTCTCGACTGAACACCATGAATTTGGTTTTCCCGATGTTAATGGTGAGACCCGCCACCCGCCCCGCTATGTTTACTCTATTCACCAGTTGTTGTAGTGCCTCTAGGTTGTCACATATGATGAGGGTGTCGTCCGCATATCTTATCGTATTCAGAACGACTCCATTGACTTTAATGCCATACTCTACGCCTTCTAGTGCCTCTTTGAAAATCCTATCAGAGTACAGGTTAAATAGCAGGGGAGAGAGAACGCAACCCTGTCGGACTCCACGTCGGATGCCCATTCTATCTGTTTTCGTGTCCCCTATGCGAATTTCCGCTGTCTGGTCCCAATATAAGTTCTTGATTATCCTGATATCCTTGTGATCCAGTTGCATTTGTTTGAGTATCGCTATCAGTCTGTCGTGCCGCACCTTATCAAATGCCTTTTCGTAGTCGATAAAGCAAACGAAGACATCTTTTCGCTGATCTCTGCACTTTTGTAGAAGAACGTTAATGCTGAACAGCGCTTCCCGTGTACCAAACGAGTTCCTGAACCCCATCTGGCTATCATCGAGGTCATACTCACACTTGCAGCGTATTCTGGCGTGGATGATTTTCAGAAAGACCTTCAATAGATGACTCATCAAACTGATTAGGCGATAGTCGCCGCATCTCCTGGGGTGGGCTTTTTTTGGGTATTGTTATGAATGTGGATGTCAGCCAGTCCTCTGGTATTATGCCTGTATTATAAATCGAGTTGAATAGCTTCGTTATTGGTTTTATATTTTCCTCTTCTATGAGCTTGACGATTTCGATAGGGATTCCATCCGATCCTGTGGCTCTTTTGTTTTGCGCGTTATGGATTGCGTGAAGAACTTCTTTTTCCAGAATCTCAGGGCCACTGTTGCACGTATCGTCGTTTTCTTTTGGTGCTCTAGCGTCACGGAAAAGCTCACTTATGTATGTTTCCCATGTCTCCTTGACTTCCTCTGCTCTTATGATTGGCTGGTTATTTGCCTTTAGCAGTATGTGTGGCGGTCGCTTTCCGTAATCACCAGCTATTTCTTTGGCCTTCTTGTGCATCTGGAAACTGTCATGCTTCCTTTCGCATTCCTCCATCTCCTCACATCTCTCCCTCATCCACTGCTCCTTTGCCCTTTTAATCTTAGTTGTAATGATTTTCGAGAGCTCTTTGTATTTTTCCTTGTTTCTCTTCAGTAGCCTACGTTTCTCCATCAGGTCCAGAATGTCTGTCGTCATCCATCTCTGTTTCTTTATTCTTTTCCCCGCTTTCAAGTATTTCGTAAGTACTCCTCTTAGTCTATTTTTTATCTCCCCCCAGAGATACGATACATCGCTGTTACTGCATTTTATCAATTTTACCTCGCTGTTAATTTCCTGCTGTACCTGTTGCTTGATGTTATCTATCCCTTGATGTTATCTAGATTGGACTTAGCTTTAGTAAACAAATTTTAATTTTTACAAAGTATTACTAAAGGTATTACCGAGCCTTAAAATATGATTACAGAATTAGAAAATAGTTTTATGGTATACTATCTTTAATTTTATGAATGAAACCATCATACCAGTTTCTGGCAAAGGTTTCGAGACGTCCAGGAAGAGTCAAGAGCAATATTTTTCTTATTATAAATCAGATCTTATTTTCTGTTTCAATATAAGTCCAGAGGAAGAAGATGTATTGGCCGCCTCAGGAGGAGATGGCAGGATCAGATTGAGTGACTTAACGGACCACTAGTCTAAAACGTGCAGATTATGATGATGATAATCTTATTTTCTTTGACAAAATCCTTCAAAATTCAAAATCCGCTTTACTTTCAACAATCGACAGTGGTTGACGTATCTTCAGCAAAATTTTTTGAACATTTTTAAGAATAACGACAGCAGACATTATTTTTAATAGTTTCAAAATCATAATAATTTGCATTCTGAGTTTGGCCGATATCGTAATATTTCACCTGCGATGTGAGCAAAACCTGGTACTTTTTTAGAAGACACTTCGTGAAGGAGAACTCTGCATATACTTTCCCTTGTTTGATTTTTTGTGAGTCTAGAAGTTGGTAAATAGATTCTTCTTGGTTGGGATTACACTCTCTGGTGTACTAGTGGAAAAAATTTACTTGTAAGATGTTCAGAAAAGGTATCCATCCTTTTATTACATCCAAGATTTCTCTCGCTTCTTGCGTTGAGTTTTTATTTCCCGAGAAATAAATATTCCGAAAAAGTGTACATAAATCTGGAGTTCTCTGGACGTCTTTTGATATCCTTATTTGTACAATTCGTTTAAAACCACTGGAGATTCCTGGGAATTAATTGTAAATAATTCTTTGAAAATAACTGTAAATCTTTGGATCACCAGAAATTTCTTGCAAATCTCTAGAATTCCTTGACAATAATTTTTTGTTTGGAAAATTCGTTTAAAATTACTGAACATTTCTTAGAAATTTTTAAAATTCTGAGTATTATTCTGATATATTTTATGAGATATATTTTTATATCAACTGTGTAAGCTGTTTTTATCATGTTTGATTATCAAAATATATTAGTTTCAATATTTATTTGATCGACTTTTATTTATACTCAAAATTTATTCAAAAATATTACTATTGACGATTTACATTACCGTTGGTGGCGTCACCAGCAACAATAACATGGCTGTGTTTGGATGTATATTTCGAAATTCAAAGTCATATTATGGTAAAAATTTGCAAACATTTCAGTTTGGCGTTAAATTTATTGGAATATGTTTTAATAATTAGTTGTTTTTGTTATATCTTAAGCCTGAAGAACAAATTTTTTTTATTTTCATTTAATACGTCACTTACTAATTTGAAATTCTCTCGCATGGTGGCGTTTGCTTAATGTAAATTGCGAATAGGTATATCAAAAACTGAAAAGCATTCCATTGATTCCCACGAGCACTCTTCCTGATGACAATAATATTATGTTTCTGCGATTTTCTGCTTAAACTTAAGGTTTAAAATGTACATTTAGATTAATTTTTTAAGCCAAGTTTGATTGCTTTGAATTTTAAATTTTAAGATACTTTGAAAGTACCCTAAGAGAGAAATTATTGTTTTGTAGATTTTTTAATATTTCTTATATTGTAATGTTTATTTTGAAAAAGTATACTGGTAGTATATATTTTTTGTTAAACTTCGAGATTCCCCTGTAAAAAGTTTTATAATGCTGAATATGCCGAAATATAGATTTTAACAAAAAATTTACAACCTAAAGCTCATAAAAAACCTTAGGAACACAAAAACAATATCCTTCAATTCGATTAAGTAATTTTAAATTACATTATTTCTAAAATTGTTCTCGAATAAAAAAATTTTTTTCTAAAATTATGAAGGAAATGAAGAAAAAAATTTATTTCTAACACTTTTTGTACATGGTCTATTTAGAAAGTTAAACTACATGTAACCAACAAACATAACAATAAAATAAATACATACATACTACCTATTTCTATCCTGAAGGTACAATTTAGTAGATATTAATAGAAACAAAGAGTAAATGAAAGTTCGTGCTCTGCGATAATTGGTGTATCTCCAAGTACGTATAATCATCATTATAAAATAAATAAACCAGCAGACTAAAAATTTTGTACGTAGACTTCATAGAATGTTAAATGCTTTAAAATTTAATTAAAAAAATTTGGAATGAGAATAAAAAATACTATAGAAATTATCAGTGTGCATCTACGCGTAATTTTCCTTGTTAATAATCGGTGCATGTAATTTTTTATACCATGACTTCTTCCGCTTCATCTTATTATTTGTAAATTTTTATTTTTATAATGTAATATTGTTTTTTAAAATTCAATAGAAAATTACAATGTAACAAAATTTTGTTTGTTCGAGTTTATTATTATTAAGAGATTTATTAGAGTTTATTAGAAGTACATGGACAAACAGTTTTCTAACAAAAACTAATAAAAAAGATCATTTTGCGAATTACGGAACGATCTCCAAAAGAGATGATAAAAAGATCGTTCGTTTATGAGGAACTTTAAAAATTCTCGTTTAACGGCTACTGAAATCATTCGTGATTTAAAAGAAAATCTCGAAGATAAACGGAAGCAGTGAAATGTCGACTGGAGTCAGCTGAATTATTTGAAAGACGTCCTTCTAAGAAACTTTACAAAAGGCCATTTAAACTGGCATTAAAGAATGGTCTAAAATTCTTTGTAGTGATAAAAGTTCTAAGTATTAGGTTGATGCATAACGCCATCGTGGAAAGTATTGCACGAAAATGGTTTTCTCGTTTCAAAAAGGAGCATTTTGGTATGAATGATTTCCCACGTTCAGGGAGACCATCCGGCTTCGATGAAGACCGATTAAATTCTTCAATTCGTGATCATCCACGTCAATCAACTCGGGAATTGGACAATATGATGAATTGTGACCAATCAACTATCGTACGACATTTGCATACCATGGGTAAAGTTCAAAAGTTGGGTGTTTGGGTACCATACGTTTTGACCGAAAACAACAAAAATCAGCGTGTTACCATTTGTGCTTCTTTGCTTGCTTGTCATCGTTTAGTTCGTTAACAACATCGGTCGTTTTTGTTCCAAATTGTTACTGGTGACGAAAATTGTGCCTTTACATCAACATCAAGAACAGAAAGGAATGGCTGATCCGCAACAAACAAGCAAATCCTCGTGCAAAAGCTGGTGCCCATCCACGCAAAGTAATGTTGTGCATCTGGTGGGGTTAAAAAGGCGTCATCTACTATGAATTGCTTCCGAGGGATGTAACCATCACTTCTGAGGTTTATTGTCAACAACTGCGTCGCCTGGAGGCTGCAATTCAAGAAAATCGACCGCCAAGATGGAATCAAGTGGTTTTGCAGCATGATAAAATGCCCCTCTGCATACGGCTAACATTACAAAAGCAGCTATTCAAGACCTCGGTTGGGAGGTTATTCCACATCTGCCCTATTCTCCTAATCTTGTTCCATCAGATTTTCATCTTTTCGGCTCTCTATCCAACAATCTCCGCGGAATCTTATTTAATAATGACGTTGCTCTTCAAAACTGTTTCGACGACTTCTTCACTTCCAAACCACCGAATTTCTTCAGGCTAGAATCGAAAAACTGCCAGAACGGTGGGAGTCAATCATAAGCAATGCAGGAGAATATATTATTGATTAGTTTATGTATTTTTTATATTTAAAAAATTTGAATTAAAAAAAAACGCTACGAACTTGTGCATCAACCCGATATAATTTGTTTTCTTCGGATGGCATTTACATAGTATATTCGACGTCGAATAAAAAATAAACATTATATTAAATACCAAGTTCCCACTGTAAAACACGGTGGCGGAAACGCCATATGGTGTGGGGCTGCTTTTTCCTCGATGGCGTTGCTTCCCTATCATCAAGTATCATATGCTACCACATGTTAAAGGTAAAATGCCAAGGGGCTGAATTATTCAGCAAGATAATGACCGATAAAAGAAAATAAAAGCACGTCAAATGCTATATAGACAAAACCAAAATCCGCCTAGCGGAGTGGCCAAGTCTCCTGATTTAAATCCAATAAAGCATTTGTGGGTAGAGCTGTAGCTCTACTGAAAAGCTGCAAAAGGATTTGTAACGAAGTACTGAATGTATTTCTTCTTAACATTTGCAAGAAAGTTCCTTATTTTTTGTTTTAAGTGTTTTCTATGTTAACTTATTATAAGGAAATATATCGCGTTTATTTTGTTGTTAAATTTTTACAAATTATAAATATTATAATAGTCTAAAAATGATTAGTCATTCGTTTTGATTACAGAGTATTTATATAAGAAATGTAGAAAATATAAAACACAAATGTTGAAATTTAAGAGTTATCACAAAAAAACTCCATTCCATTTCCTTCTGTCTGCTACTGTAAATAATTAATTAAAGAATTTGTAGCATTTGGCTTCTGGAGCGCTATTTCGTGAACAGTTTTAAATGCCATTACTAAAAACTAAACTTGTAGTAAATCAGAAATCTGTTTCAGTCGATTTTATGTATTTAATTTTGTTTTATTTTCTTTACAAATTTGATTATAACTATTTATTATACAAATTTATTTTTCATACATTTTCATGTGTACTTTCGAATTTGGTTTTTAATCCTCTTGTTTTAGACAAACAAAATTATTAAATTATTATTATACTTAATCACAAATTTTACTTTTTCAACATAATTAAGATAATAACTAAATTAGTTGGTTAGTTTAGCTTGACAAAAAAATCGTGTACAATTATTAAACTTATAGAAAATGAAAACAGTTTTCTAGTATACTATTGTATGTGATGAGAAGTAGTACATCTTTAATCGATCGTTTAGATTTGCATGATTATTTCTATAATTCGAAAATTAAATCAATCATTTCTTATTGTTAGCATAAAAAATTAATTAATTATGTTAATTTGATTTTTAATTCGCTTTTTATATTCTTGACGACAATTCAAAGCCTAAATTATAGAATACTAGCTGGCACAGTCGGCCTGCCGGCCGCCTTTAGCCATCTAGACCGTGTCGGATGTGGTTGTTCGGCATTCGGCCTCACTCAAGGGTATCGCAGGCATACGTGTAGACCGTGGTTGTTCGGCCTTCGGCCTCACTCCAAGGTACTGCAATGTATCGTTGCCTCTACGTTGGTACGATCAAATAAATATGAAATGTTTCCCCTTGCCTTGTTAAATAAATTATGCTTTTTGATAAATTTTACCCTTACCTGGATGCTTAACAATGATAAATTTTGTAAATAAATTTTGGTAGGTCACCACGGCTAGCTCTTTAATTTAAATAGAAATTCTTTAATCGTTAATAAATTTTCTTGATTGCATTAGCCAACTTCAAAAATAAACAAGATTCACAGTTTAACAATATTATTTTAATTGAATAAAATTGAAATAATTTATCATGGCAATCTGATATTTTTTTATGAAAATTTGATAAATTTTTATAAATGGTTTGTCATGGAAACAAATAAATCATTACGCACACGCCTTATAACTAATTTTAACAAAACTTATCATTATAAATTAGATTTATGCAATTTAATGTTTAAATAAAAGATTTCTGACCTTTATGTTTGTTCAAAAGTACTGCACTGTATAGTAAAAAAATTAACCTCACTTCCTGACTTAATTATTTTCTTCCGTGTAATTCGACTGCTGGTTGTCCACCCACAATTTCTTTATAAATTATCGTTATAATCTTTACCATTGAACATTCGAAAATCACATTATATCCACCACCATTAATTCCATAATTTTTTTATATAAATTGGTGAGTAACTTAATAAATTTTTATCCAATCACGTAATATTACCTCTTTTAAGGGTATTCACCTTCACTTCCCTATTTCAGGTTATTTTATTACATTTTGTTGTAAAAAACTCTGGATCACTAAAATTACGTGGACATCTTCGTGAAATTATTACGGTAACTAAGGCAAACAAACTCGTTACCAAGGATAAAATTTTGTTGCAAAATCCAAGGCCTGTTTGTTTTTATTGTTTTTAAAGTTTTTATTGGCAGGTAAATTAATCAATAATTTTGTCACTTTATTTTTTATTCAAATAATTGTCTTTATAGGAAGGATCCGCAAATTTGAATACGATGCACTATAATTATTTATTTGGAAGCGAATAATCGTCCGTTCAGTTGGTTACATCAATCCATTACACAAATGTCATCGATAAACCTTTTTTTATAAGTTCGCATAACACACTAATTACAAATTAACCTATTTTTAGAACAATTTCTTAACTAATAAAATTTTGCACTAACAACTTATAACTAACAATTATTTTACAAGATATATTTTTAATTTCATAAACGAATAACTCGTTTGATCATTTTGCCATGATTTTCTGTTCATAAATGCACGTTTATTTAAATTTTTATTAACGAAATTTGTTCATCTTTTAATTTGCTAATGCAGCCAAGCAAATAACATTACAGTACTAAAGTAGCCTATGTTTTTCGTAGCGTTGTAAATAACTTCTACACCAAATTTGGTTAAGATTGCTCAAATAGAAACGTAAAGCACGTGCACGCGTATTTGCATTGTCGATCGGTTGACAGTTTGACAGCATTCATTATTGTTTTTATACAATAGGGACGCGCATGAATGGATTATCGAGATTTCTTAAAGGAAGGCAGGCTACTCAAAATCAACTTTCCTTTCCTTTGCGAATTTTTACACTATTTCAATACAAAAACATGCGCATGGACCTACATAATAACTGTGCCAAATTTGGTTCCGATCGGTCAAACGGTTTAGGAGTCTATAGGGAACATACATACACACATACATCCATTTTTATATACTATATAGATTGAATTCCTAAACAATTTTTTATTACTACTACATATACTTTTAAAAATTAAAATATATGTTGTGCAATACTGAAAAGTTTCAGGAACGAAATTGTTCATTTAGTACTTTTTCCGAAAGGTAATAAAAACTAATACAATAATTAATATTAAATTAGAAAGATCTGAAAAAGACAATAAGCCTATTGCTAAAAGCTTATGAAATAATTTTAATTATATATTAAAATATTAATCGTGTCTAGATTATTGAGGAACTCCTATTAAATTGTTAGGCACTGAGCTTTAAGTGAGCAACGATTATTATTATCAAGCTAACTTCCTATAACGTAATAATATTTTAATATCGAAAGGTAAAATTGACAATTACGTACTCTTTAAACGGATAATAATTAAAGGACACAAAATATTTAAAAAAATTGAGTATAATACAAACCATAAAATATCTTTGTTAATGATGATGTACAATAAATATTTATCTTGATAAGTTATATTACATTACAATAATTTTAGTTAAATTGTGAAATAATTATACCATCTTACCACAAATTTTTATACCTATATAATTTTTTATTTAAAATATTTCAAATAGGATATTCCAGGTGTAATCTTTATTTAATTGAGTAATTGAAAAAACGATTGTGAGAAGTTTTTGATAAAATAATAATGAAAATGGATAATTATTATGATAGTTGTCACATTTTACACGATATTATCAGTACAAATTAAGTTAAATTTGTGTTACTTTCTAGATATAATGTGCACTAAATTCTTATTTTAATGTGAAAGTTTGCTAACAATAATTTAACATTAACATAATAAGAAAGCATAACTTATGTTACATGAAAGATTGTACTTATGATAACTGCTCTTTTCAAATTTAATTGAAATTACAAGTGTTACATAACAAGTTCTATTTTAAACAATACCATTTTCATCATCAACGTGGAACCTTGCCGCTACATTTGCATGTTAGTTTCATTTAAAAAAAAGTAATAAACTACAATATACAGAGATCAGTCAAGCTCCGAAAGCTATCGGAAAATCGTGAATGCTGAAATCGAATAATAATTTAGCTTATTAACAGTGAAAAATAATATTTGTTACAACAAACATTAATTTTAACACTAACTTGTTCCAATCATTTTAAATTTATAAATTTTTCCCCGTTATATGACATACATTACTATAGAAAATGTTTAAATTTAGAAAATTATATTTTAAAGTATTAGGAATTATAAATCTTTAGATACCGTTTAAATAATGCAAATTAACACCATATGTAAACTATATATATCAACAAATCTACTATTTGGAATTTCTAAAGAAATTCAGATACAGGCCCTTGCAGGTATGAGAGTAATTAAATAAACAATAAATTAGTGTTTCTAAATTACAATTTAAATTTGTACGTAATAATTATTCGTTTTCCAGCACGTGAAACTTTTTTAATAACATGGTCCTGCTTGTCAGTCTGTCAGATTAAGAAATTATAATAAATGTAAATATTATAGTAGTACAATACATTATAAAGAGGCTAATAATAGGTACTAATATTAAATTAATTGAATTTTAACTATTAGAACAAATCATGGAACAAATTAATGTTCTTTAGATAAAATCGAAACATCCAGAATGAACGAAAAATTATGAATTAAAAAGGGGGGGGCCAATTTAATAAAAAATATTAGTCTTTTTGAAAATATTTCAGTAGATTATTTTTTAAAAAAGTTCTTTTTGAATTCATATTGTCGAGTAATTATTTTACTATGTGATAGTAAAAGTGAATTGTCTAAGTTGTAAGAGCTTTTGCCATATTATTATAGTGAATGCTGTTTTGACCTTGATTTCTCATCTGAAGGCCGAATTTTGTCGGCCGAAGTTCAAGAGATTCGAACTCGCAATATTTGTGACTTAACCAGCAATAGCAATTTATGGGTTTATGTACATATTTTCAACTTAACAAAAAAATGTTCAAAATGAAAGTTTTACATTTTATTCGCCTTTTTTAACGTTTTTAATTTTTAATGTGATTGGTTTCTATCATTATTTTAGGATTTCAACGCTTATCGTATAAAAATGGCCTGAAAATGTCCACAGTGTGACAAACACTTTTTATTTTATTTGTGAAATTTTGTGCGTTTTAGGCATTTTTCGGTTATTCTGAAATACGAATACCGTTGAAAATCATTCCGTTTTCAGTAAATGGATTTTGAAAAAGTCAGATTTTCAGTATAAAGAAATTTCTTGCCCTATCTGCCTTTCATTGTTTCTACAACTTGTATAGTTCTACGTCCATTTACAAATCAAGAAGTAGATTTTCCATGTTTTTATTCGCTAGAACGTCTCACCTTTATTGTGTGCCAGAAAAAAAACCTGAAGCCAGATCGAAATTATTCTGCCAAAAGTGAAGGATTCGCGAAGCGGAGTATGTGCGAGTGGATAATTAAGTTTGAACCAGTTTACAGGGATTATTAACACGAAATTGGCATTGGAGCTGAAAAATGAATTTGAAGTACATGAGAAAAAAATAGGGTGTTCTCCCCATACGGGAGAAAGGAATGGGTGAATATTGGAAACATTACCATCAACCCAAGATAGTGGCAAAAAAACAACATTTACCTTGTCCAAAAGGTTAGGTTTGAACTCTGAATGGCGACACTTAATTATAGGTTCTCATTTAGAATACACTACCGATTACGTTGAAAGCGTACAAAAAAGAGTGCAAATCGGTGGACTGCAAGATGTGCATGTGAAATGAAAAACTGGAAATGCACAGAACTGTGCAATTTCAACTGTGCCAAGGCGTAGTCATGTTATTAGTATTTATATTATGCAAATTATGCACTTTAATTTAGTTTTCCTATTTATGTACATATTTTAGCTACTTATATAAAGAATTTCACGATCCTCCAAAAAGTAGTGATGTGTTTTCTTGTATAAGTAACGGTTACCGAGCAACACCTATACGTGCTATTTCAGAGTTTTCATCATTTTATATCTGATAAAAATATACCCTAACCTCGAAACGGCTAATCCTATAAAAAAAATCTGTGATCACAGGTAAACAAGGTATCCCTCAAATTTAGGGACATCGATTAGCCACAGATTCATGTAACCAAAATCAGATAATTTAACCCAACTTCTGCATACCCAAATGACCTTCGTTATGCCATTATTCTGCTTCGAAGTTCTTTAAAATAAAAGTTTTTCCTTACAACAAGAAAACGCTCGAACCAATTTGAATGATATTCAATATGACACAATTCATATAGGAAGTGGAACATTTTCATACTTGATTGTATCCAATTCTGAATACAATTGGTTCTAAATTCGTTGTTGTGCAGCATTGGACACAATTAAGTATGAAATAAGTATCGTGTCATACATCGCTAGTCATCATTTGAGATGGTTTAGTTATTATCAGTAGACCACTAATGCATGAAACATGAGTGTCGCGACACAGATCAGCCAATAACAACTTTTTAACGGAAAGGCCGATAAATTTAAATAGGCAATAATTTCTGAAAGAGAAATTTAGTAGTATATTTTTGTTCCTTTATAATATAGTCGTATTTGGCTATAAAAACCAAAAATGTTAGTGATAGTGCACTGAATTTTTAAAAACAAGTATAATATAGTTGTCATGCATGCTGAGAAACAAGAAGTAAACTTCTTATCAAATTGTCTGTTTAGTACTTTACATACCGGACAACTAAATTATATTTTATCTTTAACACTGCGAAATCTCGACCAATTTTGGCTTTTTTTAACTAAATCATAACAGATTTCAAAAATTATAGACACAAAAAAATTTGCTGTTTTTGAATATCTCTTTTTGAACAATTTTTTTTAAATTTATCATTTTATTTGCCTAAAGCGTTGCTTGTTATAACATTTAAAAAAATGAACTTCAAAGTAGAATACTGGCTTAATTAAGCACATTTTGATATGATGAATAAGTTCGATTAATCGTCTTATTTTGGTCTCAGGAATCCGTGCTTAAGTGATGTCCCCATATTTGAGGGCATCCTGTAGAGAAAATGTTAGAAAATGATCAAAATAATAAATACTATATGAAAAAAATAATAATAATTAATTTATTAAACAAAAAAAAATTAAAATATTTCTTATTTGTAGGCTTTTAGTAATGTTTATTGTTATCTTTTCAGATGTAATTTTCTATTGTTTAATTAACTGGTTAATTTTTCAAATCTATTTTAATATTATGTATACCTATCTCTTTTGTTAACCAAGAAAAGTGGAATTAAATTAACAAATTTAACAAATTCATATCTAGGGTACACTATGCAGTTACTGGTCACTTTCGAAAAAGTTTAGATACAAAAGTTAATTACAACTTTATTTGTAGACGTAGAACTGCGTTCGTAGAACTAAACGAAAGGTACAAAATGTTGATTTACCTTACCAATTTTTGCATTGTTTTTAAAAATTTTGTAAAAGAAGGAAAAATTACCTAAAAGTTCAGTGATTGGACACGTCAAATTTAGTTATTGGACACGTCAAATTTAGTTATTGGACATAATTAAAATTTCAATAAATTAATTAAGTACCTACCTTCCAAAATATCTTTAAAAATATTATATAGGTACTACCTAATGGGCATTATATATGTACCTAAATTGAAAATGTAAATATGGGTTATAATAAAATAAAAATAATAATGGAGATATTGAAGACTTTAGTTATTGGACATTTCCAGGTTAGTTAATGGACACTTGTCCAATAACGAGCTCCGCATGTAAACTTGGGTTATGAATTAATTCTTAAAAGTTAGAAGTCGTATTATAGAAGAACCTACAAAGAAGTGTGCAAATACAAAAAAAACAATTCAAATTAGTTATTATCCATAATGGCCAATAACTAAAACATATAAAAAAAATTTAACTCAGTTATTGGACACATAATATCTACGTATGAACCCCAAACATGGTCTTCAGCAGCTTTTAAATGATCATAACTTGATTATATTACCGTTGTGAGTCCACAGAAGATTTAAAATTTATTCTTTTATATATGATGATCAAACAGCAAAAAGGTCTTTAATTGTGCAATTATTAAACAACTATTACTATTTTTTAACCCCCCTTAAAATAGAGCGATTTTGCGTTTCACCTGTACATACATTAATTTGTTTGTCTGTTCGTTCCCCTAGAACTTTTCAATGTGTCCACGGATTTCGATGAGGTTTCTATTATATGAAATTATAAATCCATGAGGTAGTTATAGGCTATAAGAGATTGGCACATTTGCCCACCATTTAGCATCCGCTATGCTGAACTTTTTGAAAAATGATCCGATTGAAGTGAAATTTAAAATTTGCATACTGTTTTTCAACCAAATATATGTAACTACCTACTAAACTTTTACAACAGATTTTATTAGAGATTTCTATAATCTGTTCACTTATAAAATTATATAATACTATCCAATTAACTAAAAATTATTTTATAACTACAAAATATATTAATTGTAAATAAAAATTAGGGGCTATATTATATTAACGTATATATTTTCTGTCTCTTTTGAAGTTAATTATTAAAATATAATATAATAATTTATTAACATCAAAAATATAACGCTCACTTAATTAGTCAAATCTACTTCCAGTGCCGCTGACGGATCGTCAGCTCATTTTTGCGTTATAGACTATCTACATATAAATAATAGTCTTAATTTGTGTGTGCATGTACATAATATGTATGTGTCTGTCACGCTCAGGAACGCATCTCAGAATTAGAATCATAAATTATTTTGCGGAGTACCTGGCCTTGCCAACACACCCATCACATAGCTGGTGAAGCTCCCTGCAAACAAAACCAAGGTTAGTTTTACCCCCTTTCGATTAGCGACAGCCATGGCCTTGAATTTATTTTAACAGTTGCTGTCTCGTAGTGCTGGTCGTAAAGGTTTATCCACATCTACTAATTCCAAACGTAACTGGGTTTATTCGATGAAAGAAGGAAAGGTGGAAGAAAAGAAGGCAAATCTTACGTATAGTGGCAAAGTTGAGAACCCGTCGGCCGGAATTTCCTTATCGGAGGAGTGTCAGTCGCTACGATAGTCGGAATCCGCTCCGATATCGCCTATGGGTTGACTTGGCTAACTTTACTTTTTGGAGGGGGGGGGCTCCTCAGGTGGAGCACGAACCTGCGCGCTCAAGTTTCCGGAAAACCGCCGAAGATAAAATGTAATGAATCGTGAAATGAAGAATAAAATATCCCCCGTACACATCCGCCGAACATCCCTCGAACGCATATTATTGGATTAATATCATAATAATACTATATGGTAAGAAACATAACAAGGGAGCAACGAATGTCACGCCATCGATGTCGTGTAAATTCTAATAATAGGTGAGACGTGAAAAATTCAATATATTAATATAGAAGATAAATAAATAGCAGTCGCAATTCACTCAGTGCCGACTACCACAGCCGACTAGTTATATATAATATGTCCATAATAACAATTCAGGCTCTTGTCGTACCACCCGGGTACTCTTACCCCCCCCCAAGCAGTTCCCTTAAATAAACAAATTCTCGTTGACAATCCAGTATGTCGTACTTGCAAAACAACAAATGGAACAGTAGAACATGTATTTAGTCATTCTGATTGACTAGGCGATGTTTGTGTTAGGTTTAGCAGTGGCGACTTACCATAAAGGGCATAAGGGCACGTGCCCTTCTATCTGAAATCAGATACAATAGGTATCCAAAAATTATTTTAAAACGAATAATGTTTAATCGGTACATAGTAAATAAAATTATGGGAAATTTATATTTTTCCTTTCCTTTAAATTTGGTTGCCTTCCATTGAAACAAGTCACGAGTCACCACTGCAAACAATCATGTATGATACGATATAAATAATTATAGAATATAACAAAAGTTAATTTCATATCGTTCCATACTCAATAGATCAAAAATTATTTCTATAGATCAAAAAATTATTCCTATTGTCACCTAAGAGTTAAAACCTTGTAATAATATGAAATTATTATTGTTAAATTACATGAGAATTATAAAATGAATTATAGTCATAACAAACTGACTTACGACCTTACGAGGTTTTATTATATCATCTCCGCAGGCGATTTTATAATTTAAAGAAATATTTGTTTTATAAATAAACAGTTGATTTTTTTTAATTTTTACAATTCAAAAATACAAAATAAACAAATTTTTTATATAAGAGGTGTTAACTCTTGGTGATAATACATAATATATCATTTTAATTCTTGTACATGAAAAGGATATTAGATCAAATTCTTAAATACTCATATAAGGATTTGTTATTATTTAAAATTTTTCCTAAAATGGAATGAAAATCTTAAAACGGGAGATTTTGATTTTCACTCTTTTTCAAGGCCAATAAAGGGTAGACTAACTCCATTTTTATATGAATTAAGTTTGTGGTGATTACTAATAAAATTTATGAAAATCTTTAGTCCAAAGACTTAAATTAACCCTTTATTGCTGGAATTAATTTTTTAATTCAAAAATTAAAAACACTAAAATTTATGTCGAAGTGGGCCAAATGGAAACACTGCAGTAGAGGGTTAAATTTAATAACAAGCTTTAATTTTAAGTTTGGAATATAATTGAAATGTATACTCAAATTTCGCTGTATTTTCACTTATTTTAAAGCTGAAAAAATCCAAGTTATTGGATGCCAGATAGATTTAAATAATTCTATCTATTTATCGGAATACATATTTCCACTCTTTTCTTTTAAAACTATAATAATTACTACAGAGATGAATTATTACTACATATTCGGGTAATATAATATCCAACGTAATATTAACTATAACCTAAAGTGTACTGTTTTGGAGTTATTCTAATATTAAATCGATATTTTCCACCAGGGGAAGTGCACGTAAAATAGCACCTGGAATTTGAAAATTTCCTAATGAGATTCGGAAAGCTGAAGGTTTATCTAGTATAATTGAAAAAGAAAATTTACGGAATATTAACATTTACTAGTCGAAAACAACCCTTGACGTTGATTACAAATAGGGTATTTTTACAGAGTTCAATCATACTTCACGCTTTCTGTTGACGGTACGTGTGCTCCGATATACACTTAACACTTAGAAAATTTTCACCTCGGTAGTTCATCGTACGTTTTACATGTAGTAAATTACATTTTAAATTAATTTTTACAAGTTTACCGTTAAAATCTACATTCATTTATTTCGAATTTATCGGATGTCGAATCTGTCGTACTTTCAGATTTTTTTTCTAAGTTGAACGCAAAAAGTGAGATGGACACAAAAATAATTAGTACCCCAAAAAGCTAGATCCATTTTTTCAGATATATTGGCTTTTAGATATGTCGCATTCAGGGATTTTTTCCAAGTTGAACGCAAAAAGTTCCATGGACCCAAAAATAACATAAACCCAATTTTGAAAATATTTGGGTTCTGAAAAGAACCGACATGGCAATGTCATCAAGGGAACGTATTGTTGCCATGATGCGTTAGCTACTAAAGGGAAATTGTTCTAAGTGCTGGTTTTATATAATCCGGAGGTGGGCGTTGCCTATGAGGACTAAGAGCCAACGGGTGATCCCTATTCTATTACCCTTTTAAAAGCTGTTTATTGGGGTTAAATATTAATTTACCGAAAATTTTATTTTTTATTTCTACTATAAAAACGTTCAACTTTCCGATTCTCCTCCGATATAGGAAATTTGAAATTTCCGGGTGCCATTTTACGTGCTACTCCCATTACCAGTTAGAAGTAAAATAATTAATGTTATTGCATTTTTCTAAACATTCTAAATAACAAACTTAACACATACAAACAAATAATTAATAATGCCAAAATAATTTCATACCAAAAGTGCTCATAATTTGTTTATTTATAGTGCTTATAATTTGATTAATTAATAATTTATTTTTTAGCCTTGAAAATGGGCCAAAATTAAATGGCCCGAAACGTTGGAAAATATTGCTAAAAATATTCCACAGACCTATACCCGACTAAAAATTTATAATTGACATTTTAGGTCAACTAAAATACAAAAATATAATTCTAATTAATATTGAATATTTTAACATTCTAAATACCAAACTAAAATATAAACAAACAAACAATTGACATTGTCAAAATAATTTCATACCAAAAGAGCTCATAATTTGATTTATTTACAGTGCTGATAATTTGATTGATTAATAATTTATTTTTTAGCCTTGAAATTGGGCCAAAATTAAATGGCCCGAAACGTTGGAAAATATTGTTAAAAATATTCCACAGACTTATACCCAAATGAAAATTTTATAATTTAACATAAAAAGGTCCACTAAAATGCAAAAATATAATTCTAAATAAGTTTTAATGCAAATATTATTCAAAATAATCGTTCCAATCAAAATATTTGTGTTGTAATGGCAGGCCCCAAGTTGAACAGGGCCGAATTAAGGTATTTCCTGAAAGAATATTAATATTAAGCTCGCAGTTTCCTTTCTTCAGGATAACAGAACTTGATTGAGAAGATATAATGCAGCTTAACACTAATAATAATAAAATTATTTGCAAAAGTATTAAGTGATTTCTTTCTGTTAAAATATTCCTCATAAAAATTTACTCGAAATTTTTATTAGATTCCTCTGTAATGACAAACTTTTATAGCTGCTTATTTTTTCTGTTTTAAACAATTAAGATATTTAAAAAAATTAATAAAAGTGATGATGGAAAAAAGTTCCGGTCGATGATACCAATAATTTAAAATTAAACCATTCACCAATTATTACCTCCGCTAATTATATGAATTCGCGTGTTACATAATGAAGTATAGTTGTAGTAAACAATTTGCATGAAGTTTCAGCTCGATCAATTTTTTACAGAAGATGCAAGCAAATATCTCCAACGATGCGATTTATAATTTTATGCATTAATTTAAAATTGTAACGGAAAACCTAAACAAATTGCATACCATTATAAATTTAACAAAACTAAAGCGAAAGTTAATGGCATGAATAAGATGTAAGATTAATGATTTAGCAGTAACTTAATTATATCTACTATAATAAGTAGGAAGCTTTACGTATATTGCATAACGTTTATTTACTATGTAGACATAATATAATGAGAGAGAATTGAAGTTTTCAGTAAATTATTTTAAATGCAAGAAATTGGATTTTAAGTTTCTACTAGCAACTAAATTATGAGAACAACAATTTTAAATTATAATAAGACAGTGAAAGGTGGAAAACGTTTCTTTATAAACAAAAATCAATCATTACACAGACTACAATCATTTGGGTCAAGAAAGCTTTTAGTGATATTTGGAGATTTTGAAAAGTAGAATTCAGTATTGAAATTAGTTTTTTCTTTCGCATACTATTTTGTGGTTTTCAATGCCTAATTTGCGGAAAATAGTGCGAAAAAATTTGGCAAACATTAGTTGTTTTTTTTTAATAGAAATCGATTATCAAAACTTTAAGGCAAATTTATTAAATATGTTATTATAGAGTTATTATTGATATCTAAAAATTATGGTTGTCACACTTTTTAGAAGCCAATTGTTTATTGGCTTGATTTTCCATATTTATACGCATGTAATTTTAATGCGTCACCTTTAGCTTTATATACTATCTGACTATCTGTAAACAATTGACATCGAAATAGCATCGTGAAAATTTAACTATCGTTCGTGTTGTGACAACCGTCTCACATCAGGGTCAATTGTCACACTATGTGGGGTTGGCTTTCACGTGAAGTTTAAAGGGAATAAACTAATAAAAGTGAAAAATCTGAAACTGAAAAATTGAGTAAAATCTAAACGTTTTTTATACCTTATTTTCCCTCTACAATATAAAAGCATAATTCAATAATATGTAGTTTTTAAAAACCCATTTATAATTATAAATATTTAAATAGTTGGTTATTACACGTGACGACCAACTCCATCCCGCCATTTTACAAACAGCAGTTAAAACAGTTTGGTTTTATAATAAAATTTTTATATCCCCTTTAACACATACTAAAGATTTATTTGTATTTTAAGCTGTTACTTAGTTCAAGAAATTAAAAAATATTTTTCTCTATAATATATAAGCAATTAAATACAGTTGGACAAAGTAAAATTTTAGTTTCAGGTAGATAAAACAAATATCGTCTGTTATTTCGATATTACATTTAATATATAATACACCATATAGCTAAACCAACCATACCCGGTCTTTCCTTGCTACTGTAATGCGCTGAACGCCAAATTTTCACTTTTAATATTTTTTATTCTTCTTCTTACCATAAGGACCATATATTATGTCCTGTACGTCCCAACTATAGCGCTTCTGTTCGAGGCACTGTTGGTTCTGTGAGCAGTTTGGTTTTTACGGCGCTTGTAAATTGGGCCAGGCGGTCAGGTTCTTTTTAAGCCTACCCGTAAATTGGACCAAAAGATTATAAGGGTCCCATGTAAATTGGGCCAGACACCACTCGTAAGTGTAACATGCACGAAAGGTTACTGTTTTGTCATTATTTTTTGTTTTATTCGATTTTTTGGGAGTGAAACGTAAAAGGAAACTGCCGCATACCGCAACTATACTTTTTAATGCTATTTCAAGGTTCTCCAAGATCCCGGTTTTCTTGATGGATGGCGCCTTCAAGTATGTTTAGTTTTTGCCGCGTAGCGGCGTACGCGATGAAAAACCGGCCGGAGCTCCGGAGGAGCGCAAGCTTGGGTTTTTCGATGCGCACAGCCGGACGAGTCTCGAATCCAAACCCCATAATTTTAAATTTTGGGGTTAAATGGTACGGAATAGCACTTAATATTATTTTCTTAGTTGCGTTTTGCGATACTTAATATATACAATTGAATATTATATAATGGCTTTACCTTTAAGCTACCCACGCCGACCGCTGGCCCAATTTACAGGTTTTCTTAAGCTACCCACCAAAATAATTTTAAAATACATTGATCGCTGGCCCAATTTACTATCGTCCGGTTTTTACATCTCAGGTAGATTGCTAGGCTTGCCTTTCGATGTGCCTGCACCCTGTTTTTTATTGTTATGATGCAAATCATTAACACAGGGGGACCGCCTGCTTAACGTGTCCTCCGAAGCACCCTGTATTTTATTGTTATGATGCAAATCATTAACACAGGGGGACCGCCTGCTTAACGTGTCCTCCGAAACACGGAAGACGGTCAAGAAATTTTTAGACAATACCCGGAGTCGAGCCGGGGCGCCTTGCGTTAGCAGTTGATCGCGCTAACGTTCAGACCATGACCGTCTTTATTTTTTATTTTAAAACATAATTTTATATTAATGCTACGTCAATTTTGTGAAATTTTCTCCACATATTTTTGCATAAGGAGTGATTATAAAACCCGAAAATATCATGTTCAAGATGTATTACAAGATGAATTACAATTTTGATAAGAGTTAAAATAAATTAAATTATAATGTAATAATTTTTGAATGTCTTGCGGATACGTAATTAATTATGCAGATATAAAACATGCACTGGCGATGCTGTGCTTAAAAAACTTGTATTTTTATAATCGACTGAATCCTCAACTTAATAATAATAATAAGTAATGCTGAAGAGAGTTACATTAATTTAATGATGTAGAGCATAGCATGTAGAATCCTATTACTAATTTGCAATTTAAATTGCGTTTTTCCGATTAAATTAAATAAATGGAAGCGTTAAACCTAACCCACCAAACAATTTTGTTGATACATTATTAATATTGTTTTAGAAGTAGGCAAGACAAAAAGGTGCAATAAAAATAAATTGTCGTTTTCTATTTAAATTTAATTTTAACTTATAACGATACTTTAATGATGACAGTATTGTTTTTTGTCAATTTAACGCTTTTTTGAAAAATTTAATAAACGTAATTGTTTAGCAAAAACGTTAAGTTTGTTCATAAAGAGGTCATCGAAAATATGTCCCAAATAAATAATAATTTTGAAATTTAATACGCGCGCGATAAAATTTACATTCGATTACTAATTAATTGATAACTAATATTATAAATGGTTTATTAATTTTGTACTGTTAAAAATAAAAAGGTCAAATATTTTATACAATCAACGTACTTGTAGAAATTCCAATAATGTAATAGTAACAAAATTAATTAAAATAATATAAAACTTACGTGTAATTAAAAAATTAATGAGTACCCTAACGAACTTAAATCAATTTGGTTAAATCAAAAGTCGATAATCACTTGTTTACTATACACATCACTATAAACAGTTTAATGATACAACATAAATTATTATACCGTTGCACTGTAGCACAAGAACTGGATGGCCGCTGCTTCATAACTTCCGAGTTACCATTAGTTCTTATCTAATTCTTCAGTGGGGCGACCTCCTACTTCTTCACTACATCTACAGTTCAACACCAGTTATCAGAATGCAATAAAATTATCATGTTATATCTTAAAGAACACTTCAATGGATATGTCAAATCAAATCAAATGACAGAAATGTGCAATGCTCCATATAATATTGGAGTTGTTAATTATTTTCGTCAAGTTATTCCAATTCCAAAGTGGAGTAGCAATTGCGGGACAATGTACTTAAGAAAAACTCACACACGAAAGACAAATTGGCTATTAAAAATTCTGGAAATAATAATTTCGGAGACACTTACTTAGTAAGTATACAAAAAAGAAGGAAAACGGAAATAGTATGTTTTATAAAGAAGTCGTTAAAGTATAGAACAAATTAAGTGATATTGCTTTAGTGTTCCTTATTAGTCATTGTACAGTTTCCAAAAGATTCAATCGTCAAGAGTTTAGCTAAATACCAACATACACCATTTATATTCAGATAGCATCACTGATAGAATATCTCTATGTTTTTATTGGTTTAACTGTAGGTATATATTTACTAAATAACAACATGGTTAGGTTTGGTACCATTGAATGAAAGCTTCCTTCTGAAATTTGGAAAATGTTTTTCAGAATAATTATACCACTGCAATTTTATTTTTCTCTTCTGATTAAAAATAGGTCATTTTATGCAAATTACGTCAATAAATCTATAAGTGCAACATTATTACTTTAATTATGAGCCTTGAAGTAATGATCAAAGTTGATTACGGCGTAATGAACACTACTTAAAAAGTCCTCATCATCGGCTAACTTTCTAACTTGTATTTACTTCACATGCAATTTAATAATAAATGATGTAGAAATAAGTATAAAATCTTTTAAATAATCTTTGCAAATAAAAGTGTTAGCTACCTGTGATTAAGTTAAAACGTTTTCTTCACCTAAACGTTGCTTTAATATCCTCGAGAGTAGGAGGTAGCTAATAGCGTATTAGCATTGTACAGAAGAATACTTGTAAATTTGTTGCATTTTCCTGAATTAATTAGTGGTATTTTGTCTGCAGTAGCGTAACGAGTAACACTTACAATCCTCTAATTTTTAGGTTAACCAGCCTTACAATTAAAAATTCTTTTGGCACCCCTAAAATTTAAATGTCCCCCGATCGGACCGGAAGTTGCGCCACTGTTTATATTAAATTAAGCGAGGATACATAATTTTTGTAATTTATATAAAAAGTGCTTCTTAACTTTTGAACTTTTAACATTAAGGCAGGTTTTGGAAAAACTTAAGAACAATTTGGATTCACTAGCTGATTTGGCTCCCTATGGTCCGGACAAGAAGGTGAACTGGCAATGTATAGAATGTAAAATATCCCACGTAAGGATTTGAGGGCGGTTTTTAGATACTTGTAACTTCTTTTTATTAATTCAGTTTTACCGAGTGGGAAATGTTAGTTGAATTTTTATATTTAACTTAACATTAATTATCATCATAATAACACTAATTAATTTATTTGTTATACCTAAATACTCAATTCTTTTCAGATAAGAAAAAAAAAGATCTGGAAAAATAATAATGCATGAATAGGGAAGAAATAATGCCGGAATTGTGGCAAATTGTGAGAATAATACCAATAAAAGGTATAAAAAAGGTAAGGAGGAGAACTGCCGAAACACTTACTTGAATTAAATCCCTAAAATACATACAGGGTGTCCCCGTAACCGTGGAGAACCTTTGAGGTGGTGATAAAGGACACTTTTCTAAGACAAATTTTCAAATAAAATTTTTGCCCAAGTCCAAACCCTTGGGGGCACCTCCCTTTAAAGCAATTTTTTGAATTTCTGATTTCAAACGGCCATAGCTCCGATATTATTGATTTTTTAAGGTTAATGGATTAGAACTTTTTTAAAAATCATTCGCTTGTCTACAAATTAGGTTATAATGTACTTCTGAGATACAACATCGATTGTCCACCATTATTGGCAGAGATAAATTTTCGAGTACCTAGAGGTAACTCTAGACAGAGCGACCTGTTCTACTGTAGGTTTAGCCGTACCAACTTCTTGGCCACGTCCCCCATCTCCATCTGCAGCCGCAACTTTAATGTTATTACTGACATTGCCGACCCCAACCACACGGGCCTCAAGGAGTTGGTTGCATGCTGTTACAGGCGAGTTGGGTAATCGCCCCGTCCAAACGATCCAGCACTGACTTATATAAATATGGGTTATTTTATTTTATTTTGTTTGTGCTATGTACTTCTATATATTATAGTTGGTATATATATATATATACATTTGTATACACACTCCTTGTAATTAGTTTTTACTGTTAGGAGTGTGTCTAAATCTTTAAATAAATAAATAAATAAATAAATAAATTATAACCCCTTATCGTATAGAATCAACGGATTTCGAGTTATAAATTAAATTAAGGGAAAAAATGTTTAAAAAATTCAGGTTTTTTTTTTAAATTTTCTTGCGAACCCCGTATCTCTTAAACGAAACGTCTAAGAGAAAAACTAACGGCCCAGTCCGGATAGGGAATTTAACGGGCTACAACTTTCGTCAAATAAATTTTTTTGGGCAACCAACCGTTTTCACAGAAACTCCGAAAATAATGAACAAGATGTAGGTAAAAAAAATAAATTCACAAAATTAATTTAATAAATGCTCAAAATGGCCTCCCTCATTTTCAGCACACAGGCGTGCTCTTTTCAAAAGGTGTTGCACGGTATTATTTAATACGTTTTAACAATGTTTTAACACTAAAACAAATGCTATAAATCAAATTGAGATTTTTAGTAATTATGTGAATTTATATTTTTTACCTACACCTTGTCATTATTTTCAGAGTTTCTGTGAAAACGGTTGGTTGCCCAAAAAAATTTATTTGACAAAAGTTGTAGCCCGTTAAATTCCCTATCCGGTTTCGGCCGTTAGTTTTTCTCTTAGACGTTTCGTTTAAGAAATACGGGGTTCGCAAGAAAATTTAAAAAAAAAACCTGCATTTTTTAAACATTTTTTCCCTTAATTTAATTTATAACTCGAAATCCGTTGATTCTAGACGATAAGGGGTTATAACCTAATTTGTAGACAAGCGAATTATCTTTAAAAAAGTTCTAATCCATTAACCTTAAAAAATCAATAATATCGGAGCTATGGTCGTTTGAAATCATAAATTCAAAAAATTGCTTTAAAGGGAGGTACCCCTCAAGGGTTTGGACTTGGGCAAAAATTTTATTTGAAAATTTGTCTTAGAAAAGTGTCCTTTATCACCACCTCAAAGGTTCTCCACGGTCACGGGGACACCCTGTATATAAATAATGTAAAGAAGAGGATATAAAGAATCAGAAACAAATTGTCAATGCTTACGATAAATATTCTGTACAAAAATTGGTATTTTGAATCTTGAGATTTAATTCAAATAAGTGTTCATTAACTTGGTAATATTTTTAAAAGAATAAATTTATTATTTAATTTCTAACAAGTTATAAATTCAAAATTCTGCATTAGACTCCAGAATAATTATACTCGGGTAAGAATTAGTAGAATTTTTTAATGAGGGGGGGCTAGGATTACTGCAGCCCCTCCCAAAATTTTTTTAAACAAATGATTATTAGATGTGATTAGAAATGTTGTATTAGATTTAATTAAGCTCTAACTATGGGAATAGAAGCTTATTAAGCTCAAACGATTGACATCAATTTTATTACACTGTCTTAAGTTATATAAACATGCATTTATTTAATGTGGATTAATTTAAACTTGTCTTCATGAGGTTTGTTATTCATCAAATTGTTAGATCGGTATTATACAATTCTATCATGGAATCCTCATTACAAAAAACTCCAAATTGAACATCGTGTATAATAGCTCAAATTATGACATATTAAGTTATCTTAATAATATTATGTCGACGTTGAATAAGAGAAAATCATATTTACGAACTACTCACCTATGTCAAGAATTTACAACCTAGCCAACCGGCTGAATATTGAATTCTTTAGCAACTCCAAACCAAAATTTAGGAGAGAAATTTATAGAAAATTAAATATGTAGTAAGTATTTTATCTTTTGTTTCATAAGTTAAAAACCGAAAGGGATATTAATTTGTCGTAGATTACTCCAATAAACTTTAACCAAGTCCCGTATGTAGTATGGCAATTCGATATTTAAAATAAATTGATAGCATTTATCACATACAATGATAATTTTTACTTTCCGAACCCCTAGGTAAGGAAAGTATTGTTATCAGTCAAAATTTGACCCCCCAATTTTTTGACAGATGTTCACGTTTTGAGGTCCCCTGAATCCATTTTTATCATTTTTGGAAGGATGTCTGTATGTATATTGGTTCATCCGTCGCTACCAGGCCCGATACATTGCACAGACAACCTCAAACCCACCACAAGTTATTATTTTAAGAACGTATATGTTATTAAATTCTGAAGTGATCAAATATAACACCATGCGCAACTCTTGAGGGGAAACAAAATCTTAAAAATAAAAACTTGCCAAACTCAATAATCGTTAACAATCCCGATACATTGGCACATCTTTGTCAAGCCCGGTATATATAATTTTTTATAATAAACCGACGTTTCTAATCCCAGCAACGTTGTCAATTCTAAGGAACTGATAACTTCCTTCCGTTAATTCTTATCAGTCTTTTTACTGCTTTTATACCAAGATTGCATTGAAT
Source organism: Podabrus alpinus (assembly GCA_932274525.1). Classification (NCBI taxonomy): domain Eukaryota; kingdom Metazoa; phylum Arthropoda; class Insecta; order Coleoptera; family Cantharidae; genus Podabrus; species Podabrus alpinus. Next base: position 117,292,251 of record OW026451.1, read on the forward strand.
GTGATGCGATTTAAGCTTATAATAATTAGTCAAGGTTACAATTTTTTAAATTTACAAGATCAAAATTTTTTTATATAAATATGCACCTATTTAGAATTCTGTTCAAATTGTCTAATAAATAAAATTAGGTTTTTAAGTTTCCTGTGTTATTATTATTTATTGTTTCTAAATTTTTTTAATAAGGTAATATTACATTTTTTATAGCGCGTGGACCACAAAACTGAAACTCTTGCCCAATCGTTCAAAACGATTATCTTAAATTATTTATATGAAAAACAATAAAATATTAAAATGTCACGTAACGCAGGCATCTAAAAATATTGGATAAGGAAAAAATGCAATGGTAAGCTCCTCAAGACTACATTGCATGTGATGTGTTGTAAGCTTATAATAATTAGTCAACGTTACCATTTTTTAAATTTATAAGATCAAAAACTTAACAAGAAAGCATATTGTATTTTAATAGAATTAATCGAGGGGTAAATATCTTGGAAGCCTCTGGAATTAATTTGAAAATCCCTAGAATTCATTGGAAATCATTAGTTTTCGACTAACATACATATTTTTTCAATGATTAGTTAAACTCTTAATACCTTTACATCGCAAATCTTTCAACGTAAAACAATGAATTACTCAAGCATGGCGGAAATTTAATCAACCATATTGTGAATTAGGTACGATGACCACCCCAAATATAATTTTTGAGTAGGTAATAAGGAGTGTTCATTTTACTAACATAAGTGGACAACTTGAATTACCTGTAATAAATACAATTGTCAGCCCATATTTGATCTAATAGGCATTATTTATAAAAGAAATGTTTTTTTATCACACATCACCTTTAGTTATTAGTTTTGTCAAATATGTAACGCCATAGAGCGCATTTAAATTGACACCCGGAAGGTTATCTTGCAATAGTGTTCAGAAAAATTATTCCTAAGAAAATATTGTTAAATGCTTAAAGCTAGCGGTTTTCCGAATTATTAAAAAACTTGGGGAGTATAATACACTTGATGAATTACTTAAATCTCTTCATGGATAAGGGTCTATAAATGGTGTAGCTCAGGGATGAGCAACACGCAGCCCGCCACACTCTCTCGTGTGGCCCTTCCAAGATTTTACATTTTGACTTTTAAGATTTAGGTTTATAGGTTTGTTAATAAAGAGATCATTTTAGTTCATCATTCAATATTTGTATGATCATAAGTTCCTTACATGCGGCCCACACATTTTTTAATTTGTAGCTGGCCCGTTGTAAAAAAAGGTTGCTCATCCCCGGTATAGCTGAAGAAAACGTTTTGAAGCTGTTAAAATCCAAAAAGTTCTTTTCTGTACAAAAAGGTGGCAGTTAAATGTCAGTACGGTGCAAAATATTAAAAAAGACTTAATATTAAGACTTGTAAAATAACGAAAAAAAGCCTAAAAAGCCTAAAAAGTCTGCGAAACAACGGTAAAGTTAAAAAAATTGTCCGAAAAGTTGTAGACTCTTTTATTGCGAAAAAAAAAGAATCAGTGCATTTTAATGGATGACGAAACTTACGTAAAAATGGACACCAGGACTACAATATTATAACGCTGTTGTAGGAGAAGATGTGGCTAACGAAGTGAAGATAATTCAGAGAGAAAAATTTGGTAAAAGAGTTCTTGTGTGATAAGCGATTTGTTCTTGTCGAATGAAAGTGGAACATTTTTTTAAACTGGGATAATTTGCGGTGAAAATTATAGGCAAGAATGCTTACAAAAACATATTTTAGCCTTTGTATAGTAAACACAATATCTCTCCGTTGTTTTGGCCAGATCTGGCCACCGTTCATTATGCTGATGTTACACTTGAACTTTTGTGTTCGAATAATGTCGTTTTTGTAAGTAAAGAAATCCTCCAGATTCTGCTGAACTCCGTCCTATTGAGAGATACTGCGCTTTAATTAAAAGATATGTAAAAAAGAAGCCCGGGAAGCTGAAATTCTGAAAAAATTTAAAAAATTTGGAATGGAGCAAGTCGGAAAGTGACCGCAGAACCGCGCAAAACTTGTGCGAAAGCTTATGGGACGCGTCCGTATAAAAATTCGAAATTACTGCCGTACGTGAACTTACATAGAATTTTATAGATGAAACATGTCACACAACTTGTATTCTTAACTTGAAGTAAATATTGTAAAAATTAATTCAGAATAATTTAGTAAAATATTAATTAGTAAAATGAACACTCCTTATTAGTGTCAATGTTTGCGTATAGTAGAGCTTCCAATGTTTATTCTTGAAAAACAATTTTCCAGTTTTTTCCAATAGTAATGGTGAGCTCCATTTCCCCGGCGCCTCCACCACAAAATATTCAAATCGGACTTGGTGGAATCGTTTGTACTTCGTTTGTATCGGGACCATAATGATGGATATTAATATTATTATTATAATAAATAATAATGTACAATCTATATTGAAGAAAAGTTTTTACGAAGTTATGAGTATTTCAAATTTTAGAGAACTCCGAGCAAGTTACGCTTGGTTACATTTCATTCGGCAGAAAAGATGAACAAGAGTTATTTGAAGTAAATAATTTTATTATGTTAATATAAAAGAAAACAAACTAAATAATTAATAAAATGTACAATTATTAATATATTAAGTTAGTAGTATAAATCAAAAATTGACAATTAGTTGCTACTATTGATTGTCTCACTATCTTGGACCGATCTTGTAGGTCGTCATAACGTTCCCATTTTCCAGAACTGTTACGCCAACAGTAACAGAGGTAGTGACCAATTGCATTCACATTAATTAATGTTGGAGGTAGAAAACTAATATTGTCTTTCTTATTGGTAATAATACCGATTAAAAGGGATTTTATGCAACGTTTTCGGTAATCGGATAATCTGATAACCAACATTAAAAAGCCTACATAAGTCCAAGCAGAGATATACAATATAAATTAAATCTACAATATAAATTAAAAACCCAAATTGGAAAACATCGATTTATTAAATTAACAAGGTGGAACTCGGATGACCTTATTCTTCAACATTTTCTTCTTTTTAAAATATAAGGTTGGTAATCCCTTATGCAGAAAACGTTCTGTAATTTCATTGGCTATTGGTTAAAAACAGAACATCACTAATTTGATTTGAAATTTTCATAATGCACAACGCACAAACATATCGTCCCCCTTATGCCGAAACCACGAATGTGCATTTTCTAGTTTTCAGTCAAGTGTATTTGAACTAAATTATGAAGTAAATGAAATTAATCAATTTTAATTGTAATTCAGACAATTTTTTTCATTGTTATTCGAATATATTGTATATCGAAATCTAACAATAATTTAAAAACAAAATTTTCTATCTTAGAAAGAAAATGCACTTAGGTCAAAATGGCAATTTTTGCACATTCGTGGTTTTGGCATAAGGGGGACGATATAGGAAGCGGGCTTCTATTTTAATCGGTATTATTACCAATAAGAAAGACCTACCAAATAATCACGTCGAAGTGGATGCTGCAAGTACCGCGTATTACTTATGTAATGCATTATTCAAAGATAATCCATCAGTTATAGAGGGTTAACGTGTGTTAAATGTAAGCATAAAATTGAAACGCGATATCCTTCGACAGTGGTAAATTTTCCAGATAGTAGTGTACTAAACCTTCAAGATGCATTAAATTTCAAGTTTAATGAAAATAATGGTAACCTCAGTCAGTACAAAATGTGCAAATCCCAGTACGAAAAAGGTAGATTTTGGTCAACAAGTATTGTTTGAAATATGTGGGCCATCTACATCAAATTCACCAATTGAATTAAAAAATATTCCTTTAAAAGAAATTTCCCTTCAAATTGTGCTCAACGATACGGTTTACCATTTTCAAGGTGCTATTAGTTTTCTATCTCCAACATTAAAGAATGTGAATGCAATTGATCACTACGTCTGTTACTGTTGGCGTAACAGTTCTGGAAAATGGGAACGTTATGACGACCTACAAGATCGGTCCAAGATAGTGAGACAATCAATAGTAGCAACTAATTGTCAATTTTTGATTTATACTACTAACTTAATATATTAATAATTGTACATTTTATTAATTATTTAGTTTGTTTTCTTTTATATTAACATAATAAAATTATTTACTTCAAATAACTCTTGTTCATCTTTTCTGCCGAATGAAATGTAACCAAGCGTAACTTGATCGGAGTTCTCTAAAATTTGAAATACTCATAACTTCGTAAAAACTTTTCTTCAATATAGATTGTACATTATTATTTATTATACTAATAATATTAATATACATCATTATTTTCCTTAATAGAGGGGGGAGAAAAGTTTTTTATTGTGTACTAAAGCCACCTCTGTAAAAGCGGCGTATGCGCGTTGGTCTCGAACTTCTCTACTTAACTTGTTTTCAGCTTTTCATCTTAGTCTTTTTGATACAAACGAAAATTTTTGCGGTACAAACCGATACAAACGAAGTACAAACGATTCCACCAAGTCCGATTTCAATATTTTGAGGTGGGGGTGCTGGCATTTCTTTGGCACCCCCACTTTGAAAGTGCTGTAACTTTTTTGTCTTTATGATACAAACGAAAATTTTTGCGGTACAAACCGATACAAACGAAGTACAAACGATTCCACCAAGTACGATTAGAATGTTTTGTGGTGGGGGTGCCGGGGAAATGGAGCTGTAATGGTGTTACTTTTTACCGAATTAAATCTTTTTTATCATCTGGTAATCTAATTGAATATTAATATTGAATTAAATTAGCGGGACCGAACGTATGAGGCTCGGAGCTAAAAGAAAATTTTAAAAGTTCATTTTATTCAATCTTAATTTTAATAAAAATATTCAGTCAATTTTAAAAATTGGCAGCATATAATGATTATGAAAGCTTAAATATTTTCGAATTTGTTATAAAATGTCTACCTACCACTAAATAAATTCACAATAAATTTAATTAATATAAATCGGTGGCATAAACAGTTTGGCATATCGGATACCGGACAAGAATATTTAAAATTACTACCCGAAGTTACAATAAAATTGTAACCCGACTCAAGAAAATTTTGAATTCAAATATTAGGTAACTATTTTAAGAAATAGTTACATAATAACACTAGTCCTCACTAGCTCCTACTTAAATTTGTTGCAAAATTCTTCTGTTTGGGTACTAAAAAGAATTTGATAGGCTTCATACTTCAGGAAATAGTACTGCATACAACTTTTATAAAATTTTAATTTAAATTAAAGTTTTAAATCAAACATGCAAAAAAATAACTTCTATTTAACAAAACTTGTCAGCTAATTAACTTTATAAATAGCCTTAATAATATTAAGTTACTGAAGCGATGTTGCAAAATTTAGGGATTGACAACGTCGAGTACATGTATCGGGATCAGCAACGTTGTATATATTATATACGCTACTAATGGCGCGCTCCCTGCCGAGAGAAACGGTGAACTAAATATGTATGTAATTATACGTTCAACTATCCTTACCAGACCCACCTTAAATCTTGCCAAATGACACCTAAAGGTATAGGGAACCCAAAAAACATTGTAAACGTTACCAGACCCGAAGCCGGGTCTCGTAACGTCGTTTTTGGCCTCATAACGTCGGTTCTGTATGGCGTTTCGGGTCTGTATAAGCGGTTGAATAAATGTATGTATGTGTGTGTGTATGTGTGTGTGTGTGTGTGTATGTACGTCTGTGAACACGATAGCGTCTAAACGAAGCAAGCAAATCATTCCAAATTTTGCATATAAGCTTTTTCCTGTCGTAGGACGAAGCCAGATGAAAATAATTTAAATCGTGTAACGGGAAAGGGGGGTTTACCTGGAGCTATTATGACATTATGCGTCATAACTTCGAAACGAAATTAAATATGTAAAAATATTAATAACAAAAAATTAGCGCTATGGAATTTCCTACATTTTTTGTCCTACAAGTTTTTCTCTAAAATATACAGGGCGTTTCAAAAATTTTTGTATTTGTAAAAATTTTTTGTATTTGTAAATAAAATAGTAAACCGCATTCTACTAACGAAAATAAGATAAAAAGTTTCTAATAACATGGGTCCAAAAATGCTTCGTTTGCAAGATATAGGCATTCAAAAGTTTTTTTCTTCCTATTTTGGTAAAATATGAAATTTTTCATCGATTTACTGTTGAAATTATGTAACCATTTTATAAAAAATAATATAAAAATTTGCGTCTGTTCGGAAAGTTATGCGATGGCCACATCAGATTTTTAGTTATATTTTTAAAGTGTGTTAATTTGGCAGTGATTTTCACGAATTTTGGGATACACCTTTTGAACGATCGTGAGTGTATGAATTAATTTGGACCAGTGTTTTCCAATCCAATTATTCTGAATTTTATTCATTACTGGTATTTTTTGGATTTACCGGCTTAGATATTTTTTTATTGGGGCATATCCATATCTGATCTTTATTTGAAGGATTTTCATGTCCAATTGGCGAATATAAATTTTCGTATGTTGATTACTTAAAAGTTCCATTTATCAATAATTTATACTCATTATTGTATGGTGTTAATGGTATACCGGTATAAAACCGACGTCGGTGTAATTTGGGTAACACCTTCAGGTTCTTTTTTGTATAAATTTGAAACAATAAGATTTGTTCAGGCTTGTTGCATTTTCGACCTATTTTTTGACCCCTGATACCATCTTATCAACCACATATCAGAATACAATTGGAAGATTTAATTAAAACAATACCATAAACGTGGAAAATGACCCAAAACAATATGGGTCAAATTGGAAAAAAAGTAAAATATAAATTATACTTCTTTAGTAAGATGGTATGCTGAAAAATATGTTCCTCGACTTGGAACCAAACCCAGGCGTATTAGCTGTGAATACGCGCGCTCAAACAACTGCGTTGCCGAGGGGATTAGTTCATGTAGCGCGGAATGTATAACATTTAATAATTTTTCGATATGAACCACCATATAGTATGTAGAAAATAAAGAAACAAAATTTAATTAATAATAAAATTAATATTAAATTATGCAGCAAGCTAAGCAAACATAATAAAATTCAAATTATTTAATACTCTTTCGGCAATAACTTAATGACTTTTATTGTATTTGCTATAATAAGCTATTAATATTAATTTCTACAAACTACTAATTTACTATTTTGATTAAAGATAATATCAACTTAAAAATAAATTCGTTTATGGTACGCAACTTTTGCCTGTTAATAATAAATTGTTTTAAAATATTTTTTTTAATTATAAAAAAACTTTTACAACTAATTCCTTCACTTCTACTTTTATTTTTTAACTTTATATTTATTCTTATATAACACCTAGGTTGTAATTAAACTGATAGTAAAAATATTATATATTTTGTTGCTCTCGAATTTATAACGCCAAATCGAATTATAGAAGCATTATAATATTGTTGTATTAATAATTTGCATTTAAAAAGAAAAAACAAGAAAAACAAAATCATAAATTAAATTCTAAAAATATAATAGTTAATTAAACAGTGAAATTATTTTTTATTAATCATAAGCTTATTTTGTCAATTTTATTAATCATACTTTGGTTGATTTGATAATTACCCATGCATATTTTTATTGAAGTTTTTCGATTTTATGACCACGATCATTCATTTCGATGTCACTCCTAAACCAAAAGCGTGCCCACTCAAAAATTTTGTATGTACGTAAGTAGCTAAAATTTTTAATTTAAATATTTATATTATCTAGAATAAAGAACTCTACGTATTATTGGAAGTCTGACAGAACAAAAGGAGTAACACACATGTACTGAAATTAACAATAAAGAACAACACGATACATTTTTACATAAATTCGTAAAATCAATTGAATTCGCAGTTTAACTGTTGATTTCACAGTAGTGGTTTGGTTTGATATTCTGGGTTCGAATCGCGGATTCCACAGAATTTCTTATAAGTATTGTTGTGTCTACCGCGAACGAAGGTAAATTCGCTTATTTTATAGCAATACATCGAAAGAGACACAATTATTGTTTGTTGCTATGCATTTGTATAATTGTATTTGTTAGGATTAATCATTGTTTAAATTTAAGTTTCGTTATTATTAATTTAAATGCGAGTGCGAGAAAAGGCAAGGAAACGGGTTTTCAAATCAATAAAAAATAAATCTGGATGGCAAGAAACATGAAAACAAAATGAAGAGGGAATCACCTTGGTAAGACAACAGAACACAACCAAGATAATAGGGAGTTCGAAAATTTGCGAGCAAGCGAATAGTCGCAAAAAATTTGCTCCGCAAAAATAAAGTTCGAAGTTTGAATTCAAGTGCTAAGCACGCACTACAAAGCCAATTAGCATCCCACAGTTGGGGGGCTATTGGACTGAATAGAGTCATTCCACTCGACCTCGAGTGTTAAAACGGCATCGAAAAACGGAATCCGGGTACCGGAATTCCGAAGAGAATACGAAGAACAGAATTGTCCAGGAGAAGCTGGAAGTCACGAGTCAAATATTCCGAAAGTGCGCCGAACCAAGTGCACTGATAAGCCTAACCTCGCAGGTATTTACATTAACAGTTATATTTTGAGTTCGTTTGTTTTCAGTTTAAGAAATGTTTGTTACTTTGCTTTATTATTTGTGTTTATTAAATATTGTTCATGTTGAATGGTGTCTTTTTTGTGTTTCCTCCGATCAAGTCAGTAAAGCTTAATAGTAGGCATCCTGAGAGCCAAAGAGTCAAATAGAAGGTAGGTGCTCATCGATTTGTTGTCGCACGTCCTCTGTCCATAAAAGCGACACAAGAGGAGGTGACACAACAGTATATAGAGCGGCCCTCAAGGAACATCAACACGTTAGGGATTTAAAAATTGATTCTATAGTTACAGAAGTCGGACCAATTGACAGAACGTCAAGGTCAAAAAATTACTGTTGACTTACTTTTAAAAAAATTTTACACAGTGAAAAATAATTTTCACACTCCAATCCATCCCTAAAAATCTAAAGACATCGTTACCGGTTTGCTGGTATAAATCTTCAAATATACAAACAACTACGCAAACTGGAATTTATTTCAGTGATGAATTATGCAATCAACAAAAGTTAAACTAATTTTTGTGTAACAATAGAATTTAATTATTTTAATTAAGTGTTCGATTAAATACACACATGTATACATAATAATTATAGACTTCATATCGCTTAAATATCCATTGTAGTCAAATTTGTAGTTACTAAAATACGCATTTCGTTATGACAATTTATCTTTACATCTACTTTCGCTTTTGAAACAAGTTGTTTAGTGTGTAAATTTTTTTTAAGATTGCATACATAAATAATTGCATTTATTTTCTAAATTATACTATCAAGGAAACTTACTTGGTGATCAAGAGAGAAATTTTCACAGTCTAGCATGACTTTTGGGTTTGTAAAATTTTGCAATCAATTCAATTACTCTCACTAAATGACACTTACAAATTAATTTCAAGAGCTAATAGGCACGATAAAATGCAACGTAATTGCCTATAGATTTATCAGACAGATTGGCACTAAAATATGGTAGGTTCAACAATGTCAATTGAATAATATAAAAATTGGAATATAATATAAACTATTGCATATAATTTGAAAATTCTATATTTATAAATTATTATTACCTATGTATTATTATGTATTAAGTACCTCGAGTAATTTATAGCGATGAAAACGCTCTATTTGAGATCTGCCCATATTCGGAATCACGCTAATTCTCGGGGCTGTATCCATTGCGAGCCTCAGTGTTGTATCCGCGGGGACAATTTCGTGTGATTTGAATACCATTTCCCTAGGACAGACTTTTAGCAAGGGGATTGCACGAGGACGTAGCACCCTATTGAAAACTATTAACTGATATGGAAATAGTAAAGCTTCCATCATCACATCACTAAACACTGTTATATTGCCAAAATGGTAATAAAGTAAACTATTATACAAAATACCTAAATTATTAGTTTACGAAAATAATGCCGATTAAAAAAAATTAAAAAATTAACAAGCAAAAGTCAATAACCTTATTGCTGAAAGATTCGTGATAATTTGAATTTTATTTATTTAACTTGTTAATGTTAATATATTGTTTTTTTAAGACACCAAAGCCTTAAAATTAAGCTCTGGGGTTTTCCGGAATTTGATAATCTCTGCTCATTATATTTTGAAATGCTCCTAATTCTTTATTTACTTTTGTACTTTAAACAAATTCCAAATTTTTGAATCTGATAACAATCGATTTTATTTTTAAATGACGATTTACAAAAATGTACAAATTTTAAAATGGTTATTTACAAAATGTTTATCTAGATCAAAAAGAGTTTATCACAAAATATTGAAATTCCATACACTTATAATTAATTTGAAAAGTTTTACCTTATAATTTTCTGTATAGGAGTCCATTTTCCAAACTTAACTTTTGTAATCCTTGAATCATCCATCCAATCCAATACCATATTTCTATTTCAATTCATCAGCACAATCTTGCATTTCTTGCCTGATTTTTCTTGTTCTCCAAATTATGTCGAACTTTCCACATGTGCCCAAATTCAATTAATCAACCTTTCGACAAATCCTCGCCGCCCACAATACGTCAATTCATCAACTATTTTTACCCTTTTGGTAATTACAAAACTTTCACTTATCGAGGTCACTTTGAACCTCTTAAATTCGATCTTCACTCTTTGGTGATTAATTCTCCAATTCTCAATTTCGACGCACACTCTACCGTCCATAATTTTCAAAAATCCTCCTATTCTGGTAATACCAACTTGCTATAAAATTCTTGTGCACCATTTTTAAAATTTCACTAATTTTCAAAATATTCGGGTGCACAAAATTTAAGGAAAACATTCAACATTAACACAAATCTATAATTTTATGCCACAGCAAGGTACAATTCCACCCCTGTATAATCTTGGCTTACATTAATTTGTTTGTTACCATTTCAAGAATTTTGAGATGTTTCCAATTTCAAACTTGATGTAACGAGCATTTAAATCTAATTTTCAAAGTATAACGAATTAGCAGGCATTGCTATTTAATAATTTTCAACTGCTCATTTCAATAAACAATTCTAGAAATTTGACAAAATTGTGACATTCTTGAAATTCCATGTCAATATATTATTTAACTTACATCTTATCAAAAATATACAATATTAGTTTATGTATAGAAATGTAAATTTTGTGGAAAAAGTTATGGACATTTTTGATGGGGAGGGGGGGAGGGAAGGGCACGTGTTCGCCAAAAAATGGCAAGTTTTGCCACTGCAAATAAAGTTCTAAACAATTAGCGGCTGTATATAGCGGAGAATTGGGGGGGGGGGGAGAGTATGAAATGAAAAAATACTAGGTATGGAATCAACCCGTAAGCAGGAGGTAAAACATTCAAAAATGTTTTATAATACTGCTGCTTTTATTGGCTATGAAGATATACTGGGGGTTATTTCACACCTCCCGGTTTCTATTTTTCACTCTCCTTGATTATGATCTTTCAATTTTTTTATTAACATCGCTCTGAGCAAGTACCGCCGCAAATTCGATGATTTCCATATTCAAGGAACTAAATAGATGGCAAGTTCAGCAGCGCGAAAAGCGGATAATTTAAAACATCCCAAATATAAATTTACTTAAACTTTCTCAGTCTTTAATATTTTTAATTATAATTCAAAAAAAATTTAAAACGGTGTGTGTTGACAAATTGGGCCCCACATTGGTGTATTTTATCGCCCTGGGGGCTATATTACCACCACTTGGATGTTTGCTTGTTTATTTGTAAGAAACTATATAAATCTGATAGCGGCACTATGTACATATGACCATTATTAAGTTTTGGAAAAAAAAGCAACTGCTGATGAGACGTCATATGATTTTTAAAAAACATGAATATTTTGAGATTTTTGTTTGTAAATGTAAATTTTTGTTCGCAATAATAAAAGCAAGAAGATTATAATTTGCAAATTATACTTTTTGGTAATTTTTAAGAGAGGGGGTTAAATATTACCCTCACTCTTTTAAAATGTTCTAAAACTAACTGTTTAGAAATGCATATTAATTTTTTTTCCTGTTTAATTCCATGTTTTAGTATATGTATAAGAACCCAATGGAGTACACCTCCTATAAAATTCATATTATTGATGCGTTTCCTTTTTCCTTGACATTGCAGAAATTAATACTGAACTAACAAAGGCAATAAGAATAGGTACTTATTTTCGTACAATACGTATAAAATTAATAAAAATATTCTATCACCTGCTCTTCTTTTTATATTGTATTAATATTGTACTCGTGATTACTTACGTTTTTTTATAAAAAAATATAATATTTGATAAATACGAACCGAAAACCGATTAACGAAATGAATTTTTTTAAATATTCTTGACGTATTTCCCATTTTCTACCTCGAAAAATGTATCCCAGCAAAAACTTCATCCATTACTTTGTACTTGAGTCTTAGATGTGTTTGTGAGAGAAGTATCCATCATCTAATGTGATGGTTCACACGGCCAAAAGAGCCATTGAACTTTTATGTACTTCTTTTTTGAATAATAGATTGGCCGCATTCTTTTTTAAATTTAATAATTGAAATTCAACATTAAGTTAAAAAGAAATGGTTAATAAAATGTTTCTTTGAAGCTGATCTATTAACTTTTTATTTTCAAATATTTTTTTATTATAAATTATTAACATATTTATAATACATGAATCTAATGTATAAATATTATAGCCAACGTCTCCAGATTAAGACTTTCTTAATCATGAAACATGTTTTTCCTTCATCTTTTCATGAACGACATGGAAGTATTAAATACATACCCACCTATTAAAAAATAAAATTAATTTGTACTAAAAATAAAAATAAAAAAACGAAATATTAAAAAACGAACTCTCAATATTGCAAGAACTTGTTTTAAGGATTCAATTATAACGGTATGTGATGTACAAAAACTATCTTATTTTACTTATTGTCTATGGTAGAGAGTTTAAAAAAATTTTCTATACTTTTTTAAATCTTTTTAATTGGTATATGTAGCATTTTTAACAACTATAGTCATTACAAGCACCAACCAGGCGGATGTGAAATTCAAATACACCATTATTTGACTATTCTTGTCATTCTCTGCTGGTCTGCTTTTCTTATTAATTTTATTTATTGTTAATTATATTTCAGTGAGAGTGTAGAGAAGATCAGACGACCCGGCATATGCATCATTGCCCCAGGTGCCCGGTAACATGCTGTAATGAGAACTCTTGCAGCAGCTTCAAGTGTATTGGACGTGGCCCGATTTTGCACAATTACTACTTAATATTTACTTTTAGAATGTGATATATTTATTATGTGCTATGTGCATTGTGCATGTTCTAATTGTTCTGTTTATAGTAAGTTTGACACCTTCATATTAATGTTTTACATTTCTGTTTTTCATGTTTTATGCTTTGCAATTTTATATTCACGTCTAGTGGTTCATTCGCTAATGTCTGACGATAATAAATAAATAGAAAACAGAAGTTTTTCTAAAATTTGTAAATTTTTTCCAATAGCATTTGGATATACTACTATATTTAGTATACTACACTGAAAATGTCTTTGGAATAATGTATACATCTTTTTACATAACTTGACTGTAATTTCACTCATTTACTTTCTACGTACTATGTATATGTATAATATGGAAGATTGAAAAATTCGAAAACCTGACTGATTGGTTTTTCAGTATCTTGTTTTGAGTTCACGCTGGAGTTTTTAAAGAGTCAGTTTTACGACACTTTCCAAAAATATTCAACATAAAAAATGTAACAATTTAGTAATAAGTAAAACCAAACATGTGACATACAAAACCTAAATTACATTATAAAATTCTCAAGCGTTCGAAAACGTGACACTATTTACTTACAATTTTGTTACTTTGTTCTCCTTTGTAGTGCTTCACTGCTTCTGTGGTAGCAGTACCTTTGTAATAATTTTCTTGTGTGTCAACTTCGCAAATAAAGCATAAGTTTGATTTATTATTAATATATAGTAGGTCATACTGATGACACTTATAACAATTGGATATATTGAAAAAATTCCCAGTCGTAAGATCCCGTGATTATACCACAACAATAGAAACGCAATGAAAATTATTACTGAAAAGTCCATTGTTGCACATTATTGTTTATATTAATTTAACGAATACTGAGAAATTTGCATAATTGGTTAAAATAAATGTTGTTTAAAATTAGATAAATTTATACAGTTTTTTGAAAACTCTCACTAATTATGTTTTGTAAAAGACATATGGAATATAGCCAGCGCCAGTCACTTATTAACTTAAATTTTGATTAATCATTTTAAATAGTTAAAAGTGATTTAAAATAAATTTTAATGTAGAAAACTTGGTATAAACAGCAGGTGGTCTATAAACTAAATTTTATTAAATAAAAATTAATTATTACGGTTGTTATAGTTCAGTCGATTTTAGTATACAAGGAAATACGTTGCCGTAACATTCAATTAATAAATTTAAAAAAGTTAGTCTGCATTTATGCACAATACTTTTTAACTGTCCAAAAACTCGAGAAACTTTAAAACAAATTTAATTTTATCTCTAAAATATGCTAAAAGATTTTTCAAAATTTAAATAAGCAGACGTATATTTTTGGGTTACAATCGTGTGTTAAAATTTAGAGCGACATTTTTGGATAACTTAACAAATAAATTTTTAAATAGCTTTAATTTCAATAATTTATTCAAACCTCTTAACTCGATTATTATAATTAATTATCGGCTAATTAATAAGGAAAGTTAAGAAAATTAGACCAACAGACTTATGTATTGCGTAAAGATATTTATAAATAAACCACGAAAATTGGACCATAATTTTGCTTTTCACTTCCGAGTTCTTTAATGAAATCTATTCAAATATTCTGTTTATTGATTTATTTATAATTTAATTAGCTAATTTTTTAACCAATAAACAAAGTGAGGTTTGTTAATTTACTTCGCATTTTAAAATTATTCATTAAATCTAGCGTAATGGCATTATAATGCATACATGCATATATTGGAAGTATCCGGGAAAATGAGACTGTACGATACAATGAGACACAAAAAGTCTTCTTGATTCGACTGTGCATTCACTTTCAAACGCCGTAAGAAATCCAACACGATGTAATTATATTTTTTTGAAAATTTTCCACCACAAAACTAATTGCCTTTATTATCGTTATTACAAATGTTGATTAATTTTAACATTTTGCTTTCATAATTGAATTAATGAAAAAGGAACAAATTAGTTATTTGAATAATAAACAATATAATTAATGCGTTAAAAAATTAGAAATTATTTAATTAAATCGAGTTAGTGAATAAAGTGCTTTCTTCAACTTAATCAAGAGAAGTAACACACAACATATTATGCACTTTTGATCAATCGATTGGCATAAAATTAATAAGTAGTCAATCAATTGTTTTACCAATATGCTGAGTTACTAATATAGAACTTAGAAGGAGCAATGAAACTTGTAGTTTCAAAGAAAGTGGGACCCAAACTGCAAATCTAGAACGACGATCCACTTGTTAAACCGCCTCATCAAATACTTGGATCCGCACGAATCTATTTGGAAATTTTTTAACAATTCAATTACCTACTGATCACTTTTAAACAAATAATAGTAATAATTTATTAGATATAACAAAAGAAATTAAATTTTACAAAAACTAAACTAAGAGTGTAAGTTAGGTAATAAAGGTATGCCTGTTTAGTCGAATATTTATTTATCAACAGTAGTTTTTCTGCTATCGGCACGAAATCATCGCACTTTTACGCTTAATTTTTGCATTCCTGCAGAACTCTTTTAGATAAACGCATTAAAAACATAAACATACCAATTTTAATAGTATAACCACGTTATTAGGCGCATTTTTACATTTTCAATTTAAATACAAACTAGTTTTACTTTTTCACGAGTGCGAAGTTAACACCTGAATCTAATCATTGTTGAAAATTGTAGTAAGTTATTCTGTTTGTTCTATATTGCTCAAAAGTATTATTTCGCTAATTTAAATATTAAAACGCAGAATCGTTTTTGAGTCAGCCCCTCACTTTTCAAAAATCTAAAGTTTCTTTGTTGTTCCAGGTTGTTCTAAGCTTTTTCTCTATCGATCCAAAAATCAAACTCATAAGTGTAAAATTGAAGTTGTGGGGAGCAGAGAGAAGGCAATTTGAGATTTTTTTAATTATTCCAGGTTGTTTTAGGTTTTTTCTATATTATTCCAGAAAATCAATATCATCATCATCATCATCAGCTATAGCAACGGTGGGCAACCTCCGGCCCGCGGGCCAACTCCGGTCCGCGTAAAGTTCTAATCTGGCCCGCGAGATCTTTAGAAGAAATAATAAATAAATATTTTCAAAAACAAAAATTTTAAAGAAAAGGATTAGGTTAGTACCTAACATAAGGAAAAAGGAGAGATCCACACAGTTTAATTTTCGATATAATTCGTCTTATTTAAATTAAATTAAAAAGTATTGTAAAAAGTAAATTGAAAAGTACACTAGACCCTCCATGTACGCGAGTTCGATGTACGCGAATTCAGAATAACGCGAATTAGATTTTGATACCTGCATTTTTTGACCGAGAGCCAGCAAGAAAAACGACGTATGATTAGCGAAACGCTAAAACTTTTTGAAAAGTTAGCCAGTGTTATAAAGAACAGGGAAACGCAAGTATGGCGGCCCGTATGTGTCGGTGTTGCGCTGCGCAATTTTTTGAATGTGTCAAAAAAAACTATGCCCTTGGGGAATGAGCTAAAAGGTAATTCTGGTTTTATATCATATATTCGATAGCCAGAGTATGAAGGAGTCGTATGCCATACCGATGCGGCGTCTCAAACTGTCCGCCCGCCATACTGAATTAAACGTGTCATTTCTTTTATGTTCTCTTGAAATACTAGCGAAAAGCTAATTTTTTATCCAACCATACAAAAAGATGTCTCATCACCGATTATGACCATGCCATACTGTTTCGGTGTCCCTAAGTACACGCCATACTGATTTAAAGATGTCGAATTTTTCACCAGTTCATGTATCATAGGAATATACCTGGAAAAGACAAGTATCGATTGATTTTAATGTCTAGAAGACAAGTCTGTATGTGCCATACCGATGGGATGTCTCGAACGTGAGAAATTAACCTTTAAAGTTGTAAAATTTTCACAAGTGTCATGTATAACAGGCGAAAGTGCCATACTCATGTTTTTGAGACATATTTTATGTCTGGAATACGAATAAATATTTGCCATACCGATATCATGTCTCTAAGGCGAGGGATAAACCTGTAAAGTTGTAAAATTTTCACTAGTGTGATGTATAACAGCGAAAGTGCCATACTCATGTTTTTGAGACATATTTAATGTCTGGAATACGAATAAATATGTGCCATACCGATACCATGTCTCTAAGGCGAGGAAAAAACCTGTAAAGTTGTAAAATTTTTGACGCACAAGGCCGGGGATTATTGTTGGGATGACGCGAGAGGGACGCGCGGGGTTCAACAGGGAGGGGGACGAAACTGCGAAGCCAGGCAGCCGGCACCGGCCGCAGTACGTTACGAGGTGTCGAATGTAATAGTATTCTTTCGAAATTCTATTTGAAAAGTGAATGCTGTATAACTATGAGTGAAAGTAGTGATGATGAAGGTGCAGTGTGTTTCATTTCTAAATCCGGCAATGAAAATGTTACTTTGTTTAAACCAGAAGCGTTTGAAAAGTGCAAAGCGTCTCTTATGATACGTATAGCCTGTAATTTGAAAGACAAAGATAAAAAACTGCCTGAAGAAATTGATAAATGCACTGGCTACCACGTGGCGTGTTATCGTTCTTTTAACGCTATCGGTAAAAAAACATAAAGAACGTTATGAAGAACTACAAAAAGTTTCTGAGAGTGAACACGCAAAGGCACAAACTTCCGAGGTTGCTGGAAAAGACGCTACGGCAGATTCCGAAACGCTTACGTCAGCAGGCACAACAAAGGACATAGTTGAACCGTTGCCGAGCTGCTCTCATAACAAAGGAGATATCGGTGAATCTAACGTTGTGTAAGTGTAACCAGAGAACATAAATTTTATAAGAAAGCCTAGGGCCCGTGTTAGCGTAAGGAAGTTGAGGCACTAGACAGTAGTGGGGATAGGTCATATGGCGCGCGGGGTACCGGGCGGGCAGCGTGCTTATCTAATTCCACCATGCAGAGCCGAATTGTTTCAACAGTTAATGAGGGTTCTGTACGTCAGCAACATTTGGTGCAATGCAAATTTACAGTACCCATCATGTAACGATTCTGCTGATGGTTATGGCTGGAAATTGTTCGAAGGCGCTTACACTTTCCATTGGTTCGAGGGTGATGCAATGCCATCACCAATCAACGAGATAGTGATTGAAAATCTAAACGACGACGCGACAACCGAACCAGACGATGAACAGCCAGATGAAGACGAAGGTTAATATATAAAATTACATTTTACAATCATGCATAAAAAATACTTGCAGTGTATATGATTGAATATCACCGATTTCTAACAATTGCAGAAACTGTCAGCTCTGACGAGGACGACGAAGATTGGGTTGAAGAGGAACACGACAAAGATAGTGATTTAGATGATTTTAATTACAACGTATCATCAGATGAAGACAGCGATAAAAATGAAACATCTAATGAGAACGAATAATGCGAAACATATCATGTAAATTTAATGTATTTCATTTCTTTAATAAATTATGTTAGTCCTAATTTTTCTTGAAACCATTCATTTCATATCACTTCTTCATTAATGTAACGATTAGAGAATTATCTTACAACGCTTACCAATGATTTTATGAATATTTTGAAAAAAAAAATAGTTTTTTCATCATGGCAGCCATTATATACCTCCTATCAGTATGGCATTGCATCTATTCATCAAAATGGACCACGAGGGTCATAAAAACGGACCGCTATACTTTCACCTATGATACATGGACTGGTGAAAAATTTGACATCTTTGAATCAGTATGGCGTGTGCTTATGGACACCGAAACAGTATGGCATTGCATCTATTCATCAAAATGGACCACGGGGGTCATAAAAACGGACCGCCATACTTTCACCTATGATACATGGACTGGTGAAAAATTCGACATCTTTAAATCAGTATGGCGTGTACTTAGGGACACCGAAACAGTATGGCATGGTCATAATCGGTGATGAGACATCTTTTTGTATGGTTGGATAAAAAATTAGCTTTTCGCTAGTATTTCAAGAGAACATAAAATAAATGACACGTTTAATTCAGTATGGCGGACAGTTTGAGACGCCGCATCGGTATGGCATACGACTCCTTCATACTCTGGCTATCGAATATATGATATAAAACCAGAATTACCTTTTAGCTCATTCCCCAAGGGCATAGTTTTTTTTGACACATTCAAAAAATTGCGCAGCGCAACACCGACACATACGGGCCGCCATACTTGCGTTTCCCTGTTCTTTATAACACTGGCTAACTTCTCAAAAAGTTTCAGCGTTTCGCTAATCATACGTCGTTTTTCTTGCTGGCTCTCGGTCTATTTTCATACGCGAAGCAAAATTCCCCTTAACGCGAATTACGTTTTCGCGTAGTAAAATAACTAGGTGGCACAGACGGCCTACCGGCCGCCTTTAGCCGTCTAGACCGTGTCGGATGTGGTTGTTCGGCCTTCGGCCTCATTCCAAGGTTCTAAAGTAGCCTATGTTTTTCGTAGCGTTGTAAATATCGTAACTTCTACACCAAATTTGGTTAAGATTGGTCAAATAGAAACGTAAAGCACGTGCACGCGTATTTGCATTGTCGATCGGTTGACAGCTTGACAGCATTCATTATTGTTTTTTAAGTTGATTTTGAGTAGCCTGCCTTCTTTTAAGGAATCTCGATAATCCATTCATGCGCGTCCCATAGGGACGCGCATGAATGGATTATCGAGATTCCTTAAAGGAAGGCAGGCTACTCAAAATCAACTTTCCTTTCCTTTGCGAATTTTTGCACTATTTCAATACAAAAACATGCTCAGGGACCTACATAATAACTGTGCCAAATTTGGTTCCGATCGGTCAAACGGTTTAGGAGTCTATAGGGAACATACATACATACATCCATTTTTATATATATAGATTATGTGTTATCCAAATAGCATAAACAAATTTGGAGGTGTAGGTGTATATAAATCTTACGTCGAAGCTAAAGATATTCATTGAACTATACTAAGGCCCGCGGACGAAACGTAAATACTATTCTGGCCCCTGTTATACAAAAGGTTGCCCACCCCTGAGCTATAGCATCCATCGTCGGACATAAACCCCCCTAAAATTTTCCAGTGCTCCCGGTCTTCTGCTCTTTGTAACCAGTCGTCCGCCTCGCCTGTCGTCGTCCAATACTTCTTCTTCGTCATTGAGGTCGCCATTCGATTATTCACCGATTATTCATCTTTCATTCTAGCGATGTGACCGCCCAGTTGCACTTTAACCTGCACATACGCCGTATCACAGCCGTTTCTCTGGATCTATCTCGAATTTCTATATTGGGAATTCGATCTCGTAGCGTGACTCCAAGTATACGTCTTTCCAAAGCTCTGTGCACAACTTGTAATTTTTTTATTATGCTGTTATTTAAGGCCCACGTTTTAGTACCATAAATTAGTATCGGTAAAATATATTGATGAAAAGTTCGTGTTTTGAGGGTGTTTGGTATGCTGGATTTTAAGACCTTTTGCAGTTTCCCAAACGCTGCCAACGCTAGAGTTATTCTTCTGCATAGGTCGGCATTCAAATTTTCTTTAGATATATTGTGATTTTTTGGCCAAGATATATAAAGGAGTTCACGTTTTCAATTATTAGATCCCCGGTGTTTAATTGTGCTGTATCTTCTTCGTTTTCTGCATGATCATTGGTCATGTATTTGGTATTGGATGTTCCCCATCAATGACTACACCTTTTTCGTCCCACTTCAGCTTCTTAAACATATCTTCTAGTGCAAGTGTGAAGAGTCTAGGTGAAATAAGGTCACCTTGTCTCACTCCTCTGTAGATATTAATTTTGTTTCTTTTTGTTATGATTTAAAATGTAGCACTCTTGTAGATGTTCTGAATTAGCGATATGTATCTGTAGTCAACTCGGTTGTTATTTAGTGC
Organism: Podabrus alpinus; assembly: GCA_932274525.1. Lineage (NCBI taxonomy): Eukaryota > Metazoa > Arthropoda > Insecta > Coleoptera > Cantharidae > Podabrus > Podabrus alpinus. Next base: position 117,313,421 of record OW026451.1, read on the forward strand.
ATTGAAAATCACCCAGATTTCACTTGAATCAAAAGCCTTTTCGTAGTCTACAAAGGCCATCCATATTGGGATGTTGTATTCGTTTGCCTTTTATACCAGAGTTTTTACTTCTTGTATGTGGTCTAGTGGTCCAAATCCCTTTCGAAAGCCAGCTTTCTTGAATAATAAGATTATAAAGACCATTATTCAATTCTTTGGGTACTCTGTTTTCCATTAAGCATTTGTTCAACGGCGGATCTACGGGGGGGTTAATGGGGGTAACTACCCCCCCCCCATGAATCTTCATTGCAATACAAATTTTAAAATATACCTTAATTTTCCCTAAATTTAATTACAAAACATGTATTTACCCCCTCCATAAACTTTGACCAGATCCACTGTTGCATTTGTTGCATAATTCTTCAAGTAATTAGTTTTAGTACAAGTTCCCCTGTGTTCTCCATATTTCAACACTTCTGCCACTACATTATCTTCTCCTGATGCTCGAGCATTTCGCAGTTTTTTGAGGGATTCCGCAATTTATTCTGTTATTATGTTTGGCAATTCTTCCGATCCCACATTTTTGACTATTATTCTTTTTTCTTCTGTTTTATCTGGTGGATGTTCCATTTTTGTATCACATAGTGTTCTATAGAAGTTTTCTGTTAGCTTTTGTTCTATTTGTTCTCTTAATTTTAGACAGAATTTAAAAGAATGACTCCAAAAAGCTTAAAGTTTGACTAAATTAAGCAGTGAAAATTAACGATTTTATTTTAGTCCCACTTTTGTTTAAATAAAGGTATGATCAAAATTGACAAATCTAAGTACTTACAATTTGTAAGTTTTCTTAAAAGTTTGAGTTTCTCCAACAATATGCATTATGCATATGGAGGGGAAGCAAATTTTGCTTTCCTTCTCACGACTTCATTTTTGTAATTATGACATTGATTTTCTGGAAAAATATAGAAAAAGCCTAGAACAACCTGGAACAATTAAAATACTTTCGATGTTTTAAAATTTAATTTTTCAATTAAAGAAAAAATATTTTGGAATATCGTATATAACAAACATAGAACAATCTGAAACAACTTTCAAAAATAACTTTTTCAAAAAGTGGGGGCTGCTGTTTTAGTTTTTGAGATATTAAAAAAATTCGAAGTGAAAAAAGATCCCGATGTCGAATTCTAACAGTGCAGTTGTTCCTATTTATGAAAAAGGTAGTAAGCACCCAAATAATTATTGGCCAATAAAGATGTCTAAACAATTGTGCATAAATGGCTTCACATTTTGTTAGATAATTTGGTTAATTTATTTATTTATTTATTTTAGAAGAGATAGAATTAGAATTCCCTGGTCGGAGTAGACGATGTAAAAATCGTCTATTCCCGTGGTTCGGAATCCACGTTAAGCTGTAGGTCCTCTGTGCTCGTCACACAGTTTCAACACGCAACGAGCACAGACAGCGAAATCGGAAGACGGCGTGAACGTCATAAACCGATGTATGAATGAATAGAATTAGCATCCTCGTAACCATCCGGATAGTTCAAGGGATATCACAAAAACATTGACGTTTCTCGTGGAAAGTTCTTTGGACCATATCTTTTTTACATTTTTTGACAATTGGGATCAAAGGAAAACTTGGAAGAGATCTCATTTAGAAACTACGGAATTGGGACGGAAATAAAAGAGGCGAATTGATGCTAAATTTTTTATTTAGAACACATTCTTCTTGAGGAAAACTCAATGAAAGTTGAAAGACACAAAAAACGAAATAGATTATAATATACGTACATACAAATAAGTTAAGCTACAATAAATAATCTAACCATTTCACTGGGATGAGGACATCGTAAGAATCGAAGTTATTATATTTCGCACAAATTTATTTTTGTGTCTCTGTCTTTGTGAAAAAGAATCGTGCAGTAATTGCAGTGTAAAAATACTTTAAATTAAAAAAGTTAAGATTGGATTCTATATCGTATCACTGCCTCAGACGCAGATCGTCCTTCGTTCTGCAGTTTATGATATTTAAATATTCAACAAAAGCGAATTTCTTAATTATCGTATATGAACATTATCAGGAATGTTCCAGTATCCTCTTTTATTACATAGCATATGGCACACTTGCCATATGCACACGGGCATATGTGCCCGTTGAAGTTTGGACTATGATTAAATTAAGGAAGTTATCTATAGACTAAAATCCCCAGATCTGTCCTTTGAACTTTGGAATATGAGAGGTAACTTTTTGTTAACTTTATTATTTAAATTGTAACAATACAGTTTGGCGCGCCCCTAGAAAGAAAGTGGCTTGTGCTGGAAGCCTGTCCTACCCATCCCCATGAGCTGGGTCTGAAAATGCAACATCGTGCATAAAGCTTTGTGGAACAACTACAGAGAGGTTTAAAATAGAGTGCTGGTGTAAAACAGGACGATACCATCTCTCCGAAATTATTTACAGCTGCTTTGGAATATGTATTTAAACAAACAGAATGGAAGAAGAGTTTGAGCTAAATATAAATGGAAAACTGCTCAAACATTTGAAGTTCGCCGACAATATAGTGTTAATATCTGATGGTATAATGGAAACACAGACAACGTTATAGGCTCTTAAAAAATCTTTCAATAACGTAGGTCTCAAGATAAATGTAGAAAAAAAAAAGATTTCTGACCAATCTTATTTTGAGTGGAAATTTGAAGATGGCAGATCAATCAATACAACAAGTGGAAACTTATAAATATCTAGGTCATGAAATAAGAATAAGAAGAGATAACCAAACTAGTGAAATACGAGGCAGCTTTCACAAAATTATGGTACATACTGAAGAGCCAAATACCAATGTGCCTTTAATAAAAAGTATACAACCAATGTGTTTTACCGGTGAAGACTTATGGTGCGAAAACCTTTGACGATGACTCAGAAATTTTTCGCCAAACTGAGAGTGGTTTAACGAGCCACGGAGCGGATAATTCTTGGAATATCTCTCAGAGATAAAATCACCAACGAAAAGATCACACAAACCACAAACATACAAGATGTCATCGAGACAGTGGCGTGATTGAACTGAAACTGATGGGCTGGACACGTTGTAGGAACAGAAGATGAGCGATGGACTAAACAGATACTCTAGTAGAGACCTAGAGATACAAAAAGAAGCTGAGGAAAACCACTTACTAGATGGACGGATGATGTCAAGAGAAGTGTCTGAAATTGGATGCAAGTTGCTCAAAATAAAGATAATTAGAGAGTTGAGGGGGAGGCCTATGCCCAATAGGACACAATTGGCTGGTTGATGGTGATGATGATCTCAATAATTTATTATACTATAATATAATAGCTGATGTTATTGAGAATAGACTCGTAATTGGATATAAAAAAATATTATTTGTTTATGCATATAGTATGCATTTAGTAGAAGAGTTGAAGCGATTATACCGTTGCCATGATGGTACAATATGCGAAGGTTATAGCTCTTCTACCATTGATCTTTTATATATTAGTCTTATTCATTGACAAATATCTAGAAATATTTGAATAAAATATCTAAATATTCTATCATAATTATAGCCAACCGACATCACCCCACTAACCAAAAGGTTTATTTATGCGATGATCTTATTCTTAAAATTCGAAACAAATACTTTTAAGAAGTCGAATGCCAACTTACCATTGCATTAGAAGATCTTAATATATAGTGTACTACTATAAAAATAATCAAGTGAAACCCAGTGAAATTTAACCTCCAAAAGTAGGTCTCAGCATTTTACCTACGAAATAAAGAAGCAACAAGGAATATCCTAATTAAGTGGAACATCTGAAATCCACTGGGCAGTTTTTGGACGCGGTTCAAGGAATACTCGCATAGAGATAATTCTGGACTGTCCAGTAATTACTATACATGGTATACATACAGTTTCTCATGGTCTATCATTAATAGACACGGAGAAGCTTATCAAAAAAATTGTAATATATAATTTGTTCCAAAATTTACTACTATATGATTTCTTTTTGAATATTATTTAGATTTACCTTACTTATACCCTTATACCAATAAACACATGTTTCTTTCATCTATACCATATTAAAGTACTACATTGTAATAATAATACTCGTATATCAACAGCAATTAACAATTAAAGTAAACAGCTGCTGACTAATTAGAACGTAACTTAATTATTGTTAATTTGTTAAACAAAAGTAAGATTTATAATTTACGAGAAAAATTACGTTATTCGGCTTACTATAAGCTTTTACCTTCAGCTGTGTTCATTATATTTTTCCACTGCATTATAATAACTAATAATTATTGTCAACTCTTTTATACCAGCACACTATATTGTTTATATTCTTGGCTTTTTTAAATATAGATATTGAGAATTAAATTTTTGTTATTATTATATCGACGGTTGAAAGGAGAAACTGCTAATACACCACTTTTATAACTTTACAGGAGATCCGTTTAAAGATTAAATTTTTTGAAAAAAATTCATAAAAAATCAAGGTATTTTTCAAGTTTAGATTTTTTTTAACCACGTGGTTTGTATTTTAATTCCCTAAATATTCACGTAGGATTTATGAACTATCTTCAGTTGGTTTTAAAATTAGTGGCGAATTATACAATACTGTTTTAAAATTCAAACAGGATAAATGTATAATATTATAAATATTACTACTTTTCTGTAAACGAAAATGGTTTATGTGTAAAATTCTGTCTCAAAATTTTTAAGAAAAATGTAATATGAGTAAAAGGAATAAATAAATTCGACTCTTTAATTGTTTTATGGCACATTTTGCTACAGTTTTATATCGTTAGAAAGGTATAATAAGAGGTTCATGGAGACAAATTTTAAAACTTTTTTATAACCGAAATAGGCATTTTTAAATTTCTACTTACTCTACAGTAAAGAAAAACAATTTTTTAAGCAGGTACAGACTTTAATACTATTTACTACAAAACAACACGAAAATAGTAAAAATAACGTAATAATAATATTTTGTACTCTCAAACCAGGAACATTCTTTAATAGTTTGTCTTCAGTCTATTCTCTTAAAACACAATAAAACTAAAACAAAAGTAGTATTAGTAATCTAAAACCTAATCTAGAAACATTAACTGCCTACTAGTATACTTCCTAAAAAAGCAAAAATAGAAACAAGTGGATAATAAACTTTTATCAGCCTATTCAGATAAGTCACTGTCTTCTTCATCAGTCTCTGGTAAGACATCTTTAATAATACTGAGCTGTGAAAAATTTAGATACTCATCATGGTATTGGACAGGAATAACATTCGTATTGCAAAGTTTTGCCAGGTCCTGGAACTTCTGTTTCGAAATTGGGAAAGGTTCCTTGTAACAATTCGGTAATGGGGAATTCTTTGATTTTCCGACTATAGCTATTGTTTCTTCTTTTGCATCTGATGCCATGGAATATTTAACTATCATTTTATTATCAGCCTTTCTGAACGTAGCAACTCTGATTTTGCTAACTTTACCCACCAGATTGCCTTTAAAATATTTGTCTGAAATATTTTCCCATGACCAAAAATCTTTGTGGTTAAGAGAATGCACATTATAAGGCTCAGGAACACTACGAGCCAACTCAAAAATTGTAGCCCATTGTGAGGGTGCCCAAATAATATGCTTGGACACACTCTTTTCAATGACAGAGTGCATACTATCTACAGGCATGTAGGTATGTCCTGGGAGAAGATAGTTGATTTGAATAACTTCCAGATTTAAACAAGCAAGCAGGTTTTGGTGAATTGAAGCTAAAATAGTTTTGTTCTTATTCTGGCCTGGACACGAATCGCAATACAAAAGAAGATTTTTTATAGTTCCCCGTTTATCGACTTCTTTGATATAGGCTGTTAGAATCGTTGCAACCTCATTTGCGCCTCTCCTGCCTTCGGTTTCATTCCAGCTGAAACAGTATCCTTTCCTGGTTGAACTTTCGTAAAACGTTAGGTTGTAGACTGCGATTTTATTTACTTTCGTCTCTTTCTTTCTCGTGGGCTATTTTCAGCGCTTCATTTTCTGGTCCTGGATTATTTTCGAACCCAACGCATTTGGCACACTTGTCCTTTTTGGGCACATGAAACCCAATTTTAAAATCTTCAGAAAAAATTTTCCTAAATAGCCTTTCGGATACAACGTCCATTCCATTCTTAGTTTGTTCAGACTTGTAAAACTTATATAAATTTTAAACATTTTTAAATTTCAGAGGTAAATACACTTTTGTCGAGTCTTTTCTGGCATAATGGGAAGGAATAGCTGGTAAGCTTTTGAGAAAATTTTTTAAAGATAGAAGAATGTGTTCTGGAGTCTTGTTAGCGGGAATAGTTTTACCACGCAAGTCTTCTTTGGCTAAACCACCAGATGCATTCGACAGAGTGTAGTGTAGGTATCTTTGCGTTATATCAAGTGTTGCAAGCAAGAATTTTAGACAAACTTGACGTTGCCCCTCCCCTTCATTTATAAAATATTGGAAAGTTTTTGATTTTCTACTGAGATCCTTCACTCTCTTTCTCTTTACCTCTCCAATTTTTGACAAAGAAACGAGCCAATCACGGCGTCTTTGTGGGCTTAAATTCCAGAAATGGTTGAAGACACTAGCACGTTTCTCTTCAGAAATTTCTCCACATTTATTAAAACAATTAGATCCTTGGCAGGGATTTGCACGCATTTTTTTTCTGGTGCAATGGTCCCATCTTTTTTCTGGTAAGACTTTCCTTTCTGCTGCAAGTTTTGTCGTTCTTTTGCTTTATTTTGTTTTTTTTTCTCGACATCCCCTTTCTCCCACAACTTCATCTTCAGCGGTAATTAATTTTCGTTTTTTTTGTTCTTGTTTCTTAGAGGTTCATTATCTTCTTCGCTTGAGCCTTCCCAGGAGCTTGAACTATACTCATATTCAAACTCATTGTCCTTATCTAAGAAGTCACAATATTTATGTATTCCTATAAAAACAATGGTGTAAAATGCGCTAGGTTTGGTAATTCAGGATAAGAATAATGAGTTATCGGCCAAAACTAGTATTAATTCAAACAGCATAATTGTATAATACGCCAAATGTTTGATTATTCAGTCACATCGAATTGTTTTATTAGCCAAGAGGGCACCAGAAAAGGTAAAGCAAAATTACTTATATTAAAATTTGTCAGTTTTTATGAAAGCAAAATTGAGTAATTTACCATTTCCACCAAAAAGGGTTGTATTAAAGACCAACATAGCTATTTTATTTCAAAACACTGTCGCTTAAGACATTATGTTTTTCGTAATTTATCCAAAATTTAAAATGTTTAATGCGCCAAAACATGCGATTATTGGGATGAAAAATGCATAGATCAACGCAGAAAAATTCGCTGATTCCAATGGTATAAATAACTCAATTTCGACCAAATTGGCGTATTAGCCATTTCTCCTTTCAACCGTCGATATAACTTCGAATAAGTTTTGTCACCATTTTTTCAGGGAAATCTTGACCGCTCTTCAAAACGAAATTACAAATACTATACTCGAATACTAATCAGACGATATTAATCAAGACATTTTAACATGTACTTTTTACTGTGTTTTCTTTTTCAAAAGATAATTACAACATTATTCTTTGATTTAAAAATAATAATGTAAGTTATATAATAAGAGTTACTAATAAATACCTAAAGTTATTGCGATTGCATTCAATACCATTAAAGAATAGTTAAGAGATATTATTATTGGTTAAGAGTGATATTTATTCAAATTTTGAAAATTACATAATATAAATTTCGCTTCAGTATTTGTGTACCTACGTACGTGTCCTAAATAGTTAAAAACTGTAAAGCCACTTATGGTATTATCCAATATGAATTTATGTTCGCCAATGCATTCAAATTTAAAGTGTATGATTACAAATAATCAACTTAATTACAAAACTTAAAATACGCTCATGTGAGTACCTAATAGGATGTATAGAACAATACATATAGTACCTATAGTAGTTAAAATTTTCAACAGAAAAGTTTTGTTTCATTCTTTAACTTATTCATTCATTTATCAATGCATCAATGTAGCAAGAACAAATTTACACAAGTAAATATTTACAATTCTGGTAAATTTGCAATACATACCAAATTCGAAAACTATGCAACTTATTTACGCCAAAACGGCTATTAAAGATTGTCTGTTAATTTTAAACGTAGAGGGTTGATTAATTTTTTTCCGTACATCGGATTTCCGGTAGACTAATTTTTGAATATTTAAAATTTTCAGAGCTATAATAACGTGTGCCAATAAAGTAGCTGCACAACTTTCAAACATATTAAGTATTAAGTATAAAGTATAAAGTATGTTTTGATTTGTTCAGCAATTTTTTCTTGTTATTTTTACTATATGTGCTTTGATTAAATTCATTTGCAATGAAGACTGTTGAAAAAATTATATACGCCAACATGTTTATGCAATGCTTGGACAGCATTGCAGAAAGTTTGAATTGAACCATTTTTTAAGTGAGAAAGTTAGTCGTAGAACCATCTAGAGTATTTTTAAACGGTATGATAAAAATCTGGCCGCAAACTCCTCATCATTGACACCTATAAAACGCCAAAAACTGAAAGACACCACTGGAAACAAAGTTGGAATTTCAAATCGCAAATTGGCATGTAAATTTAAAATTACCAAAGAAACTGGCAGAATTTGTTAAAAATGGGTGTAAAATAGTTCAAGAGAGTGAATGTAGTACCACGATGTGCTGAGAAGCAATTGGCGGAAATTCCTAACAAGTGCTGTTTGCTTCGACGAAATTGTTTAAAGCCAAACAGTGTGCTGATTATTGACGATGAAAAATATTTCAGTCCACATACCTACAGCAATCGTGACGAAAATAAAGGTTTTTATACTGAAGCTATTAAGAATATTCGTGAAACATCAGATTCATTACAAAAGTAAAGTTTGAGCAAAAAATATTTGTGCCGTGCGTTATATCGAAGAGAGGAATTTCTTACTTTCACATTCAGCCATTGAAACGTCCAGCAATCAATGCAGGTTTGAAATCAATAAAACGTTTCATTGAAACGCATCATGAAGACGATGAAATTTTATTCTGACTTGATCTGGCATCAGTCATTATGCCAAAAAATCCGTCAATTGGTTACTCAACGAAACCATCAGTTGTGCACCCAAAGCAGGAAATTCTCCAAATGTACCAAAGGTCGCCCAATTGTAGATTTTTGGACTCTCCTCAGCAAAGAAGTGTATAAGGAGGCTGGGAAACTCCGGCATCCAAACAGATGTTTCGCCAAATTTGCTTTTGTATAAGAAAATTTCCTGTACATGTTGTCCAAAAGATCTTGAACGAGGTTGCAAAAAAATTAAGAATAATCGGTTTAATAAACTTAATAAACTTAAGAATAAAATTAAGAATAATTAGGTTACGTAATCGAAGATAATGATTTATTAGTCCATTAGTACAAAAATGTAATTTTAAAGCTTAAAATGTATAGGGTGTTTTTTAGCTGCATGAGAACTTCAAATTGAAATAAAACATTAGAAAATGGATGATGGAATGTTTTTTAATTATATTTTATGAAAATAAATTTAATGTCATTTATGATTTGAAAATGATTTCCGGCATGTGACCACCATGACTAATCGTTACGAAGCGCATCCGATTAGTCCAATTTTTGACCACTTCTTCCAACATTTTTGGCCTTATTTCATAAATGGCTTGCTGAATAGTGACCTCCAATGCTTCCAGAGTTGTTGGCTTGTTAGTATAAACCATGGATTCAACATACCCCCAAGGAAAATAATCTGGAGGCGTCAAATCACACGATCTTGGAGGCCAATTGATATATAGGACCATTTCTGGAAATAATGTTGTCACCAAATTGTGCTTTCAATAAATCGATGGTTTCGGTTTTATTTGTGCTGTGCTTAGAGTGTTTATATTCTTCTTTGTATATGCGATTAGTTTCTCTCTTCTTTTTATTTTTCGTCCACCTATTTTCTTCCAGCGTCTTTTGCTAATGACCGAGTATGCCACTCCTGAATCGTAGAGCACTTCTGTTTCGTAATTGTTCACTTTTTGTTGAAATCATAACCTTCCTAGCTGATGTTCAAATGTTACAGATATCTGGTATGAGTCCCGATGAACTTGGTCTGCGTGAGACTATGTATAAGAGTTTGACCAATCATTTGCTGCATCTGATTAATCGCTGGATTCGTTATCTTTATACAACGTACCTAGTTTCTTTTCATTTACGGCATTTCCCATTAAAATACATACATACCTACTAGAGCAAATTGATTTAATTTATCGCATGCTGAACATTTCTTTCCCAATATTGGATAGTCTTTCTTGTTTTCGTGTTTTCTATTCCCACACATTAAACAGTCCGCTTTCCGAGTTAACGTTTGTATGTTCTTTTCGCAAGAGTTCTGTGTGATTCTTCATTATTTTCTGTTTTGTTTATTCGAAAAGTGTCACCTACTATGTTTGATAGCATCTATGGCAAACGTCTGTTATTAGTTTGGCTGCATTTTCTAATCTTCTTGCGGTGCCTTCGACTTCTTCCAGTATTGTCTCATTTGTCTAGTATCTGCGCTTTAGCTCCAGTTTCCATGCTAGATCGTTCTTCTAAATTTGGTCCAAAATCATAATTTCCCACTTTTTCTCGTATTGCTGTGAGGTATTGCATTATAGACTCGTACCACAGTTACCACAGTTCTTGCTTATCACTGCAATGATTTCATCGTATGATTTTGTTGTTACGCTTATAGGTTTAAAAGTTCAAATTGATCCACCAAAAGTTTAAACGTGTTTGGTCCATTAAATTACATCTTTCGTCAGACCGTATTCAGGTTCAAAATATTGCATGTACATAATATTCCCATGCCTCTTGATCAGGATTGAATCCTTCGAAATTGAAACTGCTGCCACTGTGCCCTGTGATTTTTCCAATTTGGACATATTTGGCAATGCCACTCTAGGAACTGGTATATAGTATACGGAAATACTACACAGGGTTTATTTTTATTTATTTAGAACCTACCTTATGGAAGAGGGGAAGTTAAAAATGGGTTAAGACTCGAAAAAACGACAACCCTAATTCTAATCCTAGTCATACAGCAGTATAGCTGATGATGTAATCTCAAAGTCTAAGATCGATCTGTGCGCTTTGGGAAGGTAACGGAGAACTCTCAATTAATTATAAGCACATCATCTCATGAAAGTCATAAGAATCGCCCAAGGTTAAATCTAGAGTGATGTACGACCACATATTTTCTGAAAAGAGGAAAATTTTACAATAAATAAATAAAAATAAATAATATTATTTTTTTAATTTAGAAAAGAAGCGATTAAAACCGCACACAAATTGCTAAATTGAATTTTTGAGCGATTAATCTAGTTTAAATGTTTCTTGTGAAATTGTAAATTGAATTTCTCGTTATGTGTTCTGAGCCAATAGGTTTTGATATTAGATATTAGATTTACTAATCATATTGTATAGATAATTTTTTGATGTACAAATGTACCAACGTACCTAGATAATAACATAGGTACCTAATACCTACTTGTACTATACTGCATAAATTTATGGGTAATCATTTTAAAATTAATCGATAGTTTGCTCTTTACCCATTAGAACTAATAATCTTCAATTTAAAAAAAAATGACCTTAATTTTGAATTTTGCAATTAACAACATTATTAACTATATAAGACCTAATTGCGACCAACTGCAATGTAAGAATTTGGCCAAATATCAAAGTGATTAAATTTCGAGAATTATGTAATATAACCTCAGATCTTGCAGTTCGTTGATTCGCAATTTTGTTAAAACTTGTGTTCTCTGATAGTCATCTGCTCAAAATGATATCTACTCAAAATGATTATTTAGTTTTTGAATTTCTTCAACTTAAATTTGATTTAATTTTATCAAACGAGATTTTACGTGTTTTCCTGCTTGTTAGTTGAAGAAATTAAGAATACATTCAACTCATTCTCTAATAATATTTATATTTTTATACTCGATCATCTCTACTTGATGAACATTTCATATTTTCACCTTGATCTGAAAAATTCCACAGGTTTTACAGTGCGATACATACTTAAAATGAACGTTAAAATGATAAAAACAGAAATCTTAAAAAGCAAGTTGACAATGAAGAAAAAAACTGGTAACGTCATTTGTCATTGTTTGGTTTGATGCTAGCAATCAAGCGTAAATAGATCAATAAATACTGTTCCGGACTAATTTTCTACATGGCACACATTTTCATTAATAAATGATTTAAATTCTATAGACAAATCTTTGTGAAAGTATTTGAATCGCGTACAGCATTAAGCATGTCTATTACAATTATTATTGTTAAATTGACTGACACAAATAATTATAATATTTAAACGATTCACTCTTTAATATGCAGTATTTTAATAACTAAATTTAACGCCATGCTAGAGCCCGGCAGTAACTTTGCTATTTTTTAAAATTTAGTAGCTGCAACTTAAAAGCTAACCCACTTAAATTAAGTGGAAAACAAAAAGCAGAAAAGAAAACAAAAGTATTATTATAATGAATAAACAATGATGGTGCTTTTCCATGAGAAGTTTACACTTCAATATCGAATACCTAGTTAAATTTCTGCTTTTGGTAAATTCTAATATACTAGTACCTACATATTTACAAACCATGAGAGTTAAAAAAAGGCCATCAGTTTGCACATATTTATTTAGTTAACATATTTTAACTCATTATGTAAAAGTAATTTTATTTATGAACGCGTAAACGGTAATAAAACGAGAACTTGACCGTGAAAACAGTAAATGTCAAATCAGTGTTATTTTTTAATTTATTTTTTTGGGATTGTATTATTTAAGAAAATGTGTGTTTTTTTAAATCAACTTGCAAAATTCATCCTAACGTAAGTTTCTCCAATATCGGATAGAAGAATTTCAGGATACGCTTATAGTTTTTATTTTATTTTTCCACGAAAATTTTCTCAGAAAGGAGTAGGGCAAGTTATGATAATATTGAAAAAATATATAACTAATATCGAATTTATTTACTTCAATCCTGTATTTATAACATATATGTATTTTGTTTTTTAATAGTAGCATATAAAACTGAAAATAAATGTTTCTAAAGATCGCTTGAAATTTTTTGTTGGAGTTGTCCAATCGAGCACAACTCGAATTTTGGAAATGGAAAATGTACTAAAGTCGCTTTGTGAGCCTATGGGATATTTCGATTTTATATTAGAACTCAAATATTTATGTACAGTGACTCACAAAAGTGAGCATACACTCTTAAATCATATAATATGTGCATTATATTTCAAGGAAATATATGCATTTTTAATGTAATTTTTTGATAACAAATTTCTACAAACCTTATTGAAGTTATTATACACAAAAATAGTTTAAAAATTTGTCTCGTCTTACCAATTATAAAACGATTAATCAAAACACACCTATATTATATGATACAAAAGTGAGCATACACTACACTTTTTATGTAGAAATATACACAATTTTATGTACCTTAATATTTTTTAGGGTATCCGTTGGATCGCAAAACCACTTGCAATCATTTTAGCATAGAATGCACTAATTTTTTCGTTAATTCAGGCGAAATTTTCTGCCATTATACTAAAAATTTTTATTTGAATTCTCTTTTAATACTGCAATGACTATTGCTCACTTTCTGGGCTAATATAAACCACAAATGTTTTATAGAGTTAATGTCCGGTGATTGGAGAAGGGCTTTCAATTGCTGGTACAAAAGCCATTCCTGAGCTAAATACGACGAATGCTTAGGGTCGTTGTTTTGCTGGAAATAATAAATGGGTGTCATGTTTAAATTTTCAACAGATGGTTGTAAATTATTATGCAAAATTGGTAAATACTTATAGGTACTTGTCTATAATACCATCCAATACCATCGATAAATTCGAGATTCCGAAACCAATTCCACCCCATATAATTACGGCCAAACTAAAACTGAAGTGCCATCGTGTTTCACTGTTCTACACATGTTTTCTTTATTTCTTTCAAAATTCTTTTTTCGACACACAATTTGTTTGCCATCCGAACCAAATAAATTGTACTTACTTTCATCATTAAAATTTACAGTGTCCCAAAATTCTATGTAACAAAACGGGATTCAAATTCATAAAAATTAATTTTCATATTTTTAATTCAGATATACTAATTATAAATTATTATTGCGATAATAACTGATGATTGTTAATCAACCATATTTATCAACAGCGGAAGAGATAAGGTTTATAGCGCGAACGCGAATTGATAATGGATTTTTTCTCTTTTCAGCTGTGTGCGAACTTCCTGCGTCTGAAGATGACTTTTACACTGTTCTTTGTTCAGGTGAACTGTTCAATTTCAGACAACAGTGGAGTATCGCCAATTTGACCGGATATTTCAATGCAGTTTACTTGATAGCATTGAAGCAATCAGTAGACATTGCTTCCCGTTTAAAAAGTGATAGGGATGTATCTGTCTATATGTGAAATTTGTCAGTGGTGCAGATTCTCACGCTATGGAAGGTCAATCCTCGGGATGTCTGGAAGGAGTATGATAATTTTGCGACAGGTATAAATATGGTTGAACTAATTAGTCGGGGTTAGAGAAGCCGGGGTGCGCCCGTAGAGCCGCGGCCGGGGGCCATGGGTTTTTCGGGATGAATGTTAATGTTAGTTGAGTTAATGAGTCAGAAGCCGGGGTGGGCCATAGAGCCACGGTCGAGGGGCCAAAGGGCCTTTCGCGATTAATGTTAATATGTAGTTAAATTGAGTATTGTAAATTCTCTTGTGCGGGACAATTTTATGGGTTTGGTAATTGTGATTTTGTATTGGGCAATAGTTAAGGGAGTGTCTTTGTTGAGTTTGTTTTGCTTGTGTTTTAAAGGTCAAATAGTTTTGTTTATTGGTATGGTAAGTACCTACCATGTTTGATTTTTTATGGATTGTATAAATATGTGTTTAAAAGGCCCACCCTAAATTGTAAGAGATATTTAAATGTGTACATGTGCTTTTTAAATTTATCCATTATCAATAAAGATTGTTTTTGAAAATTCAGTGTTTTCGTTTTTCCTGTTGAGGAAAAGAACGTCTTTTTTTCAGTGTCGAGCTTAGTGTCGTTTTGCCCGCACCGAAGTTTCAACTTCAACATTTAGCCGGGGAACGTAACGCCAAAACGGGGAGTGTCTAGGGCTCATTACCAGAAAGTCGCATACCAAATTGATAGTGTGTTTTTTTGAGAACAAAATTCTACGGTGGCGTAATCGGTTGAACGGTGGGGGCAGCTTAATCAATAAATGTTCTTAGTAGATCGATAAGCGTCTAAGTGGAATTTTGTTCGATTAGCAGATTTGTTTATTTTTTAAATAACTCCAACCGTTCCTAGGGAAAGTAGTTCCGAAGGACGGTCGGCGGTTACAAATTCTGTACTTTTATTTAAGTAAGTTTTAGCAAATTGTACACGTTTTAGTCGATTTATTTAGAAACGGTATTTAGAAAAGGTGAGCGAATGGCTGAAGTGCTAGCGTGTTCGCTTTCAAGCCAATATTCACGGGTTCAAATCCTGTGAGGTGCTATCTATAGAAGAAATTTTCGCTCACCAAATGTCTATCTGCTGGCACCAGATAACATTATTTATGGCTAAAAAAACTTCCCTGATGGAGTAGGCGGTGTAAAAATCGTCTATTCCCGTGGTTCGGAATCCACGTTAAGCTGTAGGTCCTCTGTGCTCGTCACACATTTTCAACACGCAACGAGCAGAGACAGGGAGGTATCGGGAAAATGTCGCAAGACGTTCATAACCGAATATACATACATTTAGAAACGAATGGTGTCTTCCTGGCTATGCGACCATTATACCCTTTTGAACGAAGGGTTTTTCGAATAGTTTCTGTTGAAATTTATTCATTAATCATAAAAGATACTTTTGTCGTCAATTTTGGTACACTTTTTTTGGGTTCTCGTTTCATTTTCTTTATAATAAAATTTTCATCCGCAGCTGTTAAGTTTGTTTTTCGACCACAGCGAGATTTATTTTACAAAGTTCCGGTATGTTTATAATTATTTATCAAATTTTGTACAGTAACATGGGATTAGCCAACTAATTGCCGAATTTGGAGTGAAAATTTTCCTTCAAAAATTAATTTTTTATCAATTTCCTTGTAGATAAGTCCGTACCACTTCTTTTTGAATTCATTTTATTAAAATTCGATAAAATTTACTGCTAACGTCTGCACATTTACATAATATATTATGTATAAATAATTGTTGGTTGTGAGTTCGAATTTCAGCTACCCCTAATTTATTATATACTGAGCTCGTAAAATTTGCAACAAATTCAATAATAAATATTACAGGAATTTTCTCAGAAAATCCTAGGACACATCAACCTTTTTTTTTAATGCCGCTGTTATCTGCCATTGTTGTTTTTGTTTTATCTTGTTTTTGAACTGTGACGTCATCGTAAATTTTTTTAAATGGCGACCCTTATTTTTCTTTGCGAATTCGGAAAGAGATCAATTTTCTGAGTATGAAAATGTGATAAATCTTAACTTCGAAGAGAAAAGTGTTCAAGGAAATTAGTCCTAAAGTTTCAAAAATGCATGATAAAATTATTAAAATATACTACCAATAATTTATTTCTTCTTCTTCAGTCGTGATGCTTCTTTGCCAGAAAAGTGCGACTGGTGTTGGGAAAAATTCTATTTTCTGCGTAGATGTTATAAAGTTATAATATAATAATAAAAACAATTTTAAGCAACACATAAATTACCAAAATTAAATTTTTTGAAAACAAAATTGGTATTTAATTATAAATTTAAAAAATAGCAGTGGTGACAAAAATTTCATCACAATTAATACTACCAGTAATCCAAAATTCCGACCACTTTTAGAATAATTAAAATTCAAAACAAACATGTTTAATTTTTAAATAGAAATAACGGTTAAAATATTTCCCCTCGCGTTAGGCTATTCCGTTAACGCTACGTGTAAAGAGTTGCCTAAAATAACCTAAACAAAGACACTTTTAAATCAAGAAAGAAGTCACATCCTCTCAATTAAAGATAAGCTAGTAAATTTTAACGTATTTCTAAGTGAAAGTGTTTATTTTTTCAAATGTACGCTGTAAGTAAAAATATACTTAACTCATCTTTTCAGTTCTTTTCAGTTTCTTTTCTGTTCTTTCTTATGTTTTCTTACTTATTTTAGCACCTGTTAACCTGCTGAGGCACCTGTATCAAATAATTTCACCTGACTTTCGTTGGTATTTAAAACATGTCGGCGAATTGGAAGAAATTTGAAGATGCAAAGGGTTTTCCTTTTTATAAACAGTAGGTTTTTTATTAATAATATCGGGTATACATAATTGAAAAATTTGTTTATTTTAATTATAGGGAATCTACAAGCATTCAACAGTGGGACCATCCTAAATTTGAAGATATAATTAAAGAACTTAGCATTTGCAATTATATTAAATTACCGGCATATCGAATTAGTTCCAAAGTCAGAGTATTGCAACAAGTTTTATTCAGTAAGTCTAATTTGATTTCTTATTCATTATAATGTAGTAACCAGATCAGTAGCGTAGCAAGGGTAAGGCCAAAAGGGCAAACACCTCAAGCGCCACATGGACAGAAGCGGAAATCAATGATCTTAATTGCCATGTTTCGTTTAATTTTATTATTCGTCAAGAAAACGATAAAATTGATTTTTGATTGTTAAATTATGTCATAAATCATATTATTATGTTGTGATGGACATCCGGATTTTGGCGGAAATATCCCGATTTAGAATTTTAGTTTCAAAAAGAAATGAACTATTACTTTAGAAAAAATGCAAAAACAATAAATTTACATTCAAAATTGATCGAAAAAATTGTCGCCGAAAATTTTTACGTTTTCTTGCGATGAAATCCATTTGCATCAGATTAGGATTTATCCGTTCACGCCGCCCCACATTGTTCCAGTAATGGAATTCAATGGTCAAAATTTTTATACAATGAAAAACATGCTATTACTGCTGATGATAGATAATATCAATAAAAAAGCATTAATTAGTCGGTTATTGATTTTTTGAAGTTTTTGGTAATTGCAATATGAAACAGTTCATTAAAATAAATAAATCTGCTTATAAATCCTTTGAAATGCTTTTCATTAAACAAGTTCAATAGTATTTTCATATTATCATTAACTTGAAATAAAATTCTTAAAATTGGAAAAATCACTTTTTCGCAAAAGCCCTCTAATACGTAGGGTAGGGTGGTCGACAGTGGATCACCAATTTTTCAAACCCATATATCTTGGAAAATAATACATGAAGTTTGTTGAAATTTTGGGTAGAACTGTAATCTTATCGAAATATGGTAACTTAAACTAAGTTGTATTACAAGCAAACTATGAAAAAAATATTTAATTTTAAGTGCATAATGATACAGTGTTGACCACGGGTGGTCCACATTGGATCGGCCTACGGTTAACAGTGGATCAGCCACCACGATTATTGCACATATTTTAAAATGGAAAAACTAACAGATTTTCAAACTAAAAATATAGAAAAACAATATATTTTCGAAAAAAATATATTATAGAGAAACAGAAAAAATACATTTTCGAGATAAAAATATAGGAAAATAAAAAAATTAGCACATTTTCAATAAAGAAAGATCAACTGAGAACTTATAATAAGACCGTCGCCTAGCGGTACCGCTAATTATTGGATTCGGAAGGATAAATCTTACATTCTGTTCTTTGACCATGTTTTGATTAACCATGTAGCACTGATCCACTGTAGACCAACCCACCATTTAATTTTAAAACCGTGGTTTTGACAAAACAAATTGAGTAAAACCTGTTATTCAAGTGTCCTCACGTGCGTTAATTATTTGTTAAAACAATGAAAACATCCAGAACTCTATCATAGAAGATCTGATCAAATTACACAAAAAGTTCAACTTACCTAATAATAACAAATGGAGGCTTTAAACCACAAATGTAATTGGTAAACATCCGACCATCAACGGAACCGCTCAGTTGTGAAATGAGTCAATGAGGGATCACATTGGCTACCACGAAGCTACCACAAAGCGCATGCATACAATGGTTTAACTAATAAATGAGTAATTCACTGTGTACCACCGATCCACTGTTGGCCACCCTACCTTACATATTTTTTATTTAAAAGATATATAATTAATAGCACCTACTTACTCATCTACGTATTTTTTACTTTTCTTCGTGATGTTATGACGTCATCGATAAGTTTTATAAATGGCAATCTATATTTTGTTGACATAATTTTGATAGTTTTAATTCTCATAGTTATAAAAACAAATTGAGAAAAAGGTCAAGAAATCGGAATATTATCGTAGAATGCAAACTCCCTTAATTTTTCATTTTTGTGGGCACTTTGAGGTAAAAAGCAACAACCCATCCAAAACTGTTTTTCATGCTTGACAGATTGAAAATCTACATGTCGTCAAAATATCGTCCAAAACAATGTCAAAAGTTTGGTACTTATATTTGTGAAAATTCTATGAATTCTCTATGGCCTTTCTAATTGAATAATATATTTAATATTTTGAAAAAGAGGTGGGCTTAGTTTTTCTTGTCAAGAATCACGGGTTAAAATCTTGTGAGGTGCTATAACTATAGAAGGAATTTTCGCTCATCAAATGTCTACCTGCTGGCATCAGGTAACATTATATATAAATACTAGATGATACCCCGTCCGAGGACGGGCAGCTAGAAGGACGGGCAGCTACCCAAGGTAACTTAAGTTGAATGAAGATTAAGGAAAGCTCTCAGTGCAATCCAAAAGCCATATGACCTTGGCTGCCTGCCCGTCCTTCTAGCTGCCCGTCCTCGGACGGGGTATCATCTAGTTTTGAATATGATCGGATAGTACCTTGATTGTACCTTGATACAATTCAGTACGCAATTTACTTTGTTGATATCGTATGTAGTTCAAATTATTGGCTTTCACTTGCAAATATGAGTCGACAATCCACTGTTGCGTAAGTTTTCCCGCACTCATGATCGGATTGAAATCGTTTCTAATTGCTGTTTGCGCAACTTTAAATTGTAACATGCTGATTTTATTACGGGATTGCCGATATCCTTCGCAACTCCAATTGGGTTGCCACCCCGGTTCGCCAAACGGATAAAGAATGCCATAAGTCATAGGGTCAAGATTTGGACTGAGAATATTGATACGAATGAATTGTTGTGCATTGTCGACGGGATTTCGAGGATAGATACGGATATCACGTTCAAATGGAGGTTCGCCGTCATCATTTACGAACACCATTGCAATTTCATTGGACGTTGGAGCATTGTAACGTCTTTGATCAGACTGCCGATCGCGCCGCATCACCATATTGACGACCGGAACTGGTTGTCCTTCTTCTTCGGCTCGTACACGCTCTTGTTGCTCAATTTCTTTCATCAGGCAATATGAAGCTGCGATACGATTGTTGACGCGGAAGAAACGATCGATTTTCTCAATCACTTCAGGTAGACAACCTCTATTCTCAGGCAGATTTACTCGTTCATTGACCGCTTCTGTCGTGTCCATTACATACAGTTGTGCAAACTTTCTTGTCCTTCAGGTGGATACAGGTTTGTGGTACGTCTGTCCATGAATTTTGAAAACGTATGGTCCGTTACCCGGCATTGAAACAATCTCTGCTCCCATTGAAGCGAAAGAAACCGAGGAATTGTAAGAGCGGATGTGCTGACGAAAGTTCTTGTAGTAAGGATTATCTGAATCTGAAAGCATAGAGCGAAGAAATTCGGGATATAACAATAGATTCCCATGTTGATCGAGCGGTTGCGGAATCTTCACTTTTCCTTTATGACAGCAGTTGTTAAATTGTTTATCAACTGGACGCTCCTTGGCGAAATTCTTGGAGCCGCAGAACTGACAGATGGAATTCATTTCTCCACAATCGTGTCGAGTAACGTGAGATTCATCAAATCTCAATGCTCTTATTTGGAGTTGAATTGCTTGACTTTGGTATCGATTTTCTTTCTGTCGATGTATCGCATGGGACCGAGCGTCAGCAGCTTGCCGCGTTTGAGTTTCTTCTAAAGTTTCACGTTGTTGACGTATCGCATGGGACCGAGCGCCAGCAGCTTGCCGCGCTTGAGTTTCTTCTAAAGTTTCACGTTGTTGACGTATCGCATCGGACCGAGCGTCAGCAGCTTGCCGCGCTTGAGTTTGTTCCAAAGTTTCACGTTGTCGACGTATCGCATGAGACCGAGCGTCAGCTTGTCGCTGTGATCGAAGCTGTTCTTCTGTGTTATTAGCTCTTGTACGTGCTTTTCTCTCACGATTCAATCGCCGTCGCTTTGCAGCAGGATTTTCAAAATTTTCATTATCCATTATGGAAGTTCACATAATGCTTTTTTGGAAATAGCTGTCCTATATAGACAAAATGATACGATGATACGTTGATCCGATGATACGTTGATACGATGATACGTTGATACGATGATACGTTGATCCGATGATACGTTGATCCGATGATACGTTGTGCGTTCGGTTCGGTTCGGTTTGCTTCGGGTATTTCCGTGGGACAGACAGAAAGAAAGACTTGGCCTTTTATAATAAGAGATGGCTTAAAAACTTCCTTGATCGAAGTAGACAGTGTAAAAATCGTACATTTCCGTGGTTCAGAATCCACATTAAGCTGTAGGTCCTCTGTGCTCGTCACACAGTTTCAACACGCAACGAGCACAGACAGGGAGAAAATCGGAAGACTTAAGAACGTTGTTAATACATATTTTGAAAAATCTACCAGCGCTTATGAAGCAAAATTGTTCAAATGCATTTTACTAACTTTGAACGTCGACAAATTTTAATTTTCTCATGGTTTTTGGCGTTTACACTACGCTGCTGTCGAAATTGTACATTTAAAAAAAACCATTAAGAATAATTCTTCTTACTTATGACTAAGCAATTTGCAATTTTACATCCGCATAGGTAATAATCTCAAACCGATGAGAAAACTCTGAAAATTGTAAAAATTTAAAATGGTGACGCCAACATGACGGCCGGAATTAAAACATGATATGCTACGAACTTGAAATTTTTCACTTAGGTAGAGACTAACCTCAAACTCCCCAAAAAATTATTTTATTTTATTTTATTTTATTTTATTTTATTGTTTCAAATATCACACTACATACAGACCAATGGCCTAATTTCATGTAGATAACCATTATATTTGCATTGTCAATTTTAAGAGAATTGCTATATTAAGCCATCTACGAGAGGCCCTACGTGTATAAGTCCTCGAAATCACCCATTAGTTGGCATCTGATTAAATAGTTTTTTACAAATTTTGGATTAATCTTCCAACTTAGTACGCAAGCCTCTCGCATTCTGATAACATATTCGCAAATTCATTCATTTGGCTTTATGTCGCATGGAAAGTCATATACAATAATAATTTAATAAGTGTGATATTCCATAATTTAATGTAATAAATAAATTAAGCCAGCAGCTTGCAATGAATACCCATAATTATTATTCCCTTTACCTCAATAAAAAATCAAAACAAATACAAACAAATAAGCCAAAATATCAGGTCGAAAAAATTAACAAATTATAATATAGGAGTGACGGATACAATACCTGATAAATTAAAAAGATATCTTATATAGTAAAACCACTAACGAATCGCCATGCTGCACCGATAAGCATTTTCCAAATATACAAATGTTCTGTATAGCTCTGCGGTTAAATAAAGTTGTATGTAAAGTAGAAATAATATAATCAATGCCGCACAGAAAATTCGTAAAACTGAACTTAAATGAAATTTTTTATTATGGTTTTATCGTTTTCGACACTTTCAACCATTATTTTTCCATCCGCGGTCCACACATTTCCGAACCCAAATTCTTTTCGCGCCTCCTTAAGCCTATCATAACGATGTGTGGTCAGGTCTTCCTGGATGTTGACCTTTGATCCCTTCAATCTTTTTCTATTTTTGATGATTAAGTCGCGCGTTCTATACGAGAGAAATCTGACCAACAATGCACGAGGTCGACCATTGTCGACCTTTTTACCCACTCGGTGACTTCTTTCTATGTCAGAAACTTGAACATTTATTTGAAGTCGATTCCGCAAGAGACCCAATACCACATCATCGGTCGACTCACCCATTATTTCTTGGATTCCAAAAATCCTGAGATTGTTTCGGCGACTATATTGTTCGGTTGCATCTCTGCTTCTTTTATTTTCTTCGATGAGGTTGGCAATAGTGGCTTCCTGCTCCTGAACTCTCACTTCTAATCTATCAACCTTATCGAGCCTCCCCTCAACTGCTCCTATCTTGGTCGTATTCTGCGCCACCTCATCCCTAACTTCGCTCAACATATTAATTAATTTATCTAACTTTGAGTTCAGCTCTGTCAATGAACCCACGCTGGCCATATCAATTGAAACTTGATCAGAACCATCCTTGGATTTAAGTTGGCCTCTGGTGGGCATAGCGTAGTGTTATCAATTAAGTAAATTGATGCGGTAGGACTAGAAAATTACTCACTGCTGATATCCGTTAAAAATTAATTCCAGCACAACACACACTTGGTACTTCCAGAAACAACCACGAACCGCAACTATTTCACCTACTTTCCTGCCAATTTCGACCCTCAATTCACCCTTAATTCACAAATATTTCCAGCGACATACAAAACACGTCTACTCGGCCATTTGCAATTCTCTTCATTATGACCTCAAACTCCCAAAAATATTTTGACAATTAGAAGTATTGACTATAAATGGCAATGTACGGACTCTTTGGATCCGCATGAATTTTTTGGATGTTTCCCGACCTGCTAGGAACTTGAAATTTTGCACGTAATTGGAGACTAACCTCAAACTCGCAAAAAATTATGACAATTGGAAATTTCACAATGGTCGCTCCAATATGGCGGCGGAAATTGAAATAGGACATGCTATGAACTTGAAATTTTGCACGTAAACGGGGACTTGCCTGAAAGGTAATCGCAAATTTCAATGAAGAACAACGATGCTTTAGGAAGAACCGATCAATGGTAGATGTCATATATTTATGTTAAGACAGATAGTTAAAAAAGCGATTGAATTTACAAAACTAGCCTTCATGTGTTTCGTAGACTTTATGAAGGCATTTGATCGAGATCGACTATCGGTTGTGTTATCAATTTTGATAGAAAAACCAACGCCACTCGGTATAGTCCGAGTGATAGAAGATATTAACACCAACGCAAAAATAAGAACAAATGGCGAACTAACGGAATCAATAGAAGCACAGAAAAGAGCGAGACTAGGGGCATTCCTTAAGCCCTTTATTGTTTAATACAATAATAGACAAAATAGAAGGGAAGTTGCGAAAGCTCCCGGAATACCAGCTAGGAAATAAAGAAATAAGTCTAGTAACTGTTTAATAAAAGTGGCAAAAGACCTCCGACCATCGGGAAAATGACAGCCAGGTAGACCTCCCAAAAAAGATGGATGTTCAATTGTGCCTCATCATCGATAGACACTCCGTATAACAAAACGTTGGGATAGAGGGAAGGCGTAAAGAAAAACACGCGTAAAGCCTATATAAAAGAAAAAGAAGAAGCAAAATTTCAAAATGACGACACCAATGTGGTGCCCTTAAATTGTGTCAACTTATATTTTTTTGACACTTTTACACCATAAAAATGTATAACACAATATATAAAATTTTCAAAATTAATTCAAAAAAATTGAAACACGAAAAAAATTATAATAAAATAAAGCAACAGTATTTAAAATAAAACAAAAGTACATCACTGGTCTCAAAAAGTTTTGATTTTAAATATTCCAAATTGTTTTAGTAGTTTGGGTTTTGTATTATCAAACTCGGTCAAATAATACGCAAGATACGGCTTGAAAGTCTTTGAAAATTTTAATTAAAGTTACATCTTTTTAATAATTCTGAAAAGACGTAAAGTGGACACCCGATTGAACCAACCTCATTTAAAGTCAGTTTATTAAATCTGTTTTACACCGTCAATAATTACGATCGTAATTATAGTCATAATCTGCGCAGATTAGTTCAGAAATTTGCTCATTGTGCATAGCGTTCTGGGCAGATATTTGATATTATTTGTTTATTATTTGAAGCTAATTAGTAGGCAATATTAAAAACATAAATTGGCAGTTATATAAGATGTAGAGGAAAGTACATGGGCGAAATAAGAAGCAGAAATAATTAAATAGTAGATACAGTTTTTAAAACTGATTCCCAAAGTTTTTTAATTTTCCATAATTTGAAGAAGTTGTTGCCTTAGATTAAGCCCATAATAGTTTTGTTTAGTTATTAGAAGAAAGAATGAAATATTGACAGAAGACAACTTTTTTTTATTAAAGGTTTTTAATTAAAAATGACTTCATTTTTACATTTTTATGTACGTGTATTTCAAAATTTACATATTTGTTTGTTATGAGCCTGTTAAAATAAATATCTACTGAATTTATATGACTTTGCACCAATGTTACTTATACGTCATTTAAAATTGTCCAATTTCTTAAATGGAAATTTAAATTAAATTGGTATACCTGTGTGATTGCTAATATAAATCTAACGAATTTGAAGAAAGAATGACACATTTCAAAATTAAAAAAAAACAGGAATTAAAATACTGGATTTATTAGAGCTATATAGTATGCCAACTTTGAGATGAATTCGTGATTTTTGCTAGCGCATCAATTTTGGTTAAGATCGATTGAAATAACGTAAATATGAACTTAATAATCTGGAAAAATGCATAGCTAATAAGAACACTAAACCCTTCAACATTTATCTAAAGCAAAACCGGTTGTTATTTTAAAAAAAATGGGTGCCATCGTCCATCTGATACGAGCGACGTCTCTGATTCCCCGTTGATATTAAAAACTGAGCACTAATTCAAATGAAGTAACGTGTCTTTATATTTTTTCAAAAATTGTATATTTTTCTAAATTTCCACTTTGTTTCATTCTGAATGAACACATTTTAGTCTGACATTTAACTGACGAACGGTTGAATTTACGAACAAACGACTTCTCTTGAGAACAAAATTGTAGCCAATTTTATTACTTACCTACATGAAAACCAAGATTATTCTTCCGCCAATACTTTTCGAGATATTAATAATTGAATGAGAAAATGTGGTGTTGATAGTGTTAAGTTGACAAGTTAAGTCAAGTTACTGT
The DNA here is from genome assembly GCA_932274525.1 of Podabrus alpinus. Taxonomy (NCBI): domain Eukaryota; kingdom Metazoa; phylum Arthropoda; class Insecta; order Coleoptera; family Cantharidae; genus Podabrus; species Podabrus alpinus. The sequence goes on from OW026451.1 coordinate 117,339,624, forward strand.
AAGCTTTTAGCTTTTACCAAGCTTTAAACTTGGTTATTAAAATACACAATCTGTAATATTCAATTTAGATGATGTCAATTGGTCCTCAACAAGTCGTTGGCTCAGTATTGGTTTGTCGTATACGCCAAATTGGACTATTTTAATATCTAGCATATCTAGAGATGGTCATAGCTTTGGCAGTTAAGTGCGTCTAATGCTAATGCGAAACGCTCGGATCGAATCCGAGCAGGGTAAGAACTTTATTCTGGCTGTCTCTCCTCGGAAGGCAGCGGCAAACCACCGAGGTAATTTGCCAAGAGCGCCCATGTCAACATGAAGTGTATTACACTTCCCGTGGTTCGGAGCCCACGTTAAACAAGTAGGTCCTCTATGTATGTGAAAACACTTAGAACGCACATCACATGCATAGAAAGAGATGGGTCACGACGTTCGGAAACGGACAACACGACTAAGAAGAAGAATATCTAGCATATATGATCAATAGGTTTTCGGGTGCGCTCTTCCGAATCTGCAATCCGTATTTCGTATCTCTAATCGTTGCGAAGATAACGAGTGACATTTTTGTCGTATATCCCTCAAAGTCAGGATTGTTAATCGTAGTTTGTATTAGAAAAAAATACAAACTTTTAGTATTTTAGTGCTAAAAATGCCTAAAAATATGCTAAAAATAAAAAAAAAAGCTAAACATTTTTAGTACTCACCACAAAAATAACATATTTAAATATTTGATTTTTTACTATTGAGAATTAATAATAAATTAAACTTCAAAATAAAACACTTAATTCAATGAGTAGAATATGTTTTTATTTTATCATAAGCTTTCAGCAGTGTATACTGCTATCATCAGATGTTTATTAATCAAAGATGACATAAAAATAGCAATTTTTTTACTCAATATTGATGTGTCGTACGTACATACATAGAAAAGTATGGGAAGTGCATATAAATTTCTGTAGTCAAACACAGAGATACCGTCTTAAGGAGTTCAATATAAATATTTATACGCGTAGATTCACTATGAAGCACCAAAAAGTAAATGTGCGTTGTGACCCAAAAAAAATATTGCGTTGAGGCATCCTATATATACACTATATATATAATTGTTCTGGCACCTTTAAGGCGTATATATAGAACATCATATATGAACGTCGCGGCACCTTTCTAATGACCTTGATTTCAATTTAAATACTTCCATTAATTTTAAAACACATTTACGTCTGCAAACATAGAAATAAGTTTTAGTCGTGGTTTTAAACAATTTTAATACCTATGGGTAATAGAGGGTCTTATTAACCTAAAGTGTTATAACTGTAAACAAATTCTTATAATTATTATTAAAAAAATATATAATTTTGTTTTATATTTTAAATGAAATTCAAAATAAAATTGAACATACTTTTTTGATATTTACCTATATTACCTTTACCTATTAACTTTATATTATAATCAATGGTATGACAAAGTATACCGAGCATTTCTCACTTTGCAAAAAATTTAAAATTTTATATAAAATAATCTTTTGTTATCTTCGTTTGTGGGTGAACCTTAACCATTGCGACTAGCAAGTGTACACCATCTGGTGAAAGTACAACAATGATGGTGCAACCCTTAGCAAGCCAAATATGATAATTTATGACTCACAACGATTCAAACTTTTAAACTCGTTTTTTCGTTTTTTTAGTTTTTAACTTTACAATGAAATTAAACTTAAAAATGGTATTTTTTAAGAAGTCGAACATTTCAAAATCTCTCTTTGTACTTGCTTGCTAGTATTACGAGTAGGTACCATTTCCAACACCATATTATCTTTTACAACTCTTATCTCGCTTTGCCGCATTTAAGAAATCGACAACTTAACGTAATTTGGTGCGTTGTAATAAATTATCCCAAATAATTTTACATGTTTTTAATTATTTTGTTAATTATTAGAATAAAATATACATAAAATTGCATAAAATTGCATGTTCAAAATCGGACAAATTATAAATAATATTCCCCAACTTCCCAAAATATCCCAACTTCAATTGTGCCCTTGAGATAACGTATAATTATCTTTATCAGTTTAAGCACACTGGAGCACATAACCTGTTGACCTCCATATTATTTCACTTAAAAAATGCAAAATTGTAACAGGAAAAGATAAAACCAAAATTATTATTTTCTTATTGTGAACTAAATTTGATTCTGGAGTATTCTCGGCTTAATGGATTTCTAGAACACATATTAAACTAATAAAGTTACTATTTTTAGTACAAATAATTTGCCGATTATTGTTAGATACGCTTTCAACTTCTTAAATCAACTAAAATTTTGATGATAAAAATGCTCAAAATTATAGATTTATCTCATTCAATTGTCCTTTTTTAACCACTGCGGCGCGGTGTTCCGCACTCACTATTTTGAACAACTGCAAAGATAGTCGAAATTTCATTCAATATAATTTTTTGTAATAAAAAAATATAACATGATTTCAGTTTCGGCATCTTTTTTTTCACAAACTAAGCACTAATAATAATTATAATAACATAATAAATAATAATTAAAAAACGTCTAAATAATTAATTTATTATATTCTGTATTTTTGGAATGAACGTCTATCTTAAGCTCTTATTATTTTTTAAACAAAAGGAAGGAAACTAATTATTTCAATTGTAATTATATATTACATTTTTCTAGTGCTCCGAATAACATACGAATATAACAAACTTAAATTTTTTCTTAAAATTATTATTGTGAAATACCTTATCTCAACAAAAAAAATTGAAAAAAATAGTGCAGTTAGTTTTGTTAAATGTGTGGTAAAAATTTACTAATTTAAAAAAATGAGGCTAATAATTATTACTTTTAAAAAAGGACTACGAAATCGATTTCCACTTTACTTTTGTTACATTTTTGTTGAGCCCTGAAACATACGAAATATTCTACCAACCGCATCAATCGTACTGCATTATACGGTTGCTATCAATTTTTAGGCCCAGTTGTTCAGTATTAGGTTATCTTTTAACCTGATTAATGAATAATTCTGTATAATAATAATAATAATAATGAATATCCTCCATACCATTTTTTCATCTCGACCAAAAACATTGTTCATCTTGGTTTGCCTGGTGAGTCTGCCTCTCAAGGGTGATTGCGTTGATTTTAACATTTTGTATCTTTTAGCCTTGAAGATGGCGTAATTATAACGCCGAAACGTTGGCTTTAGCAAACTTTTAGTTTCATTTTGGTCTCCTAAATCCCAAAAACATATTCTCTCAATAATAATTCAGGTTAAAAGATAACCTAATACTGAACAACTGGGCCTAAGTGTGGTATCTTAATTTATCAAATTTAATAAATTGAAATGAATCTGAACTCATTATTGTTAAATACCTCTTCTCATGATACCCCAACAAAAAAGTTGAAAAAATAGTAGTTATTTTTAAACTCAATAAGTTAGTAAAAAATTCTCAAGCACTAATGAAATAAGTATCAAAAAATAAAATGTGCAAATTAAATATTCGTTTGTGTCTTTGTAAATTGCATAAATAATGTTGAGGAATTTGTTATGGAAATATCGTACGATACACTAGACTTAATAGGATCTGTGTTTACTATTTGTATAGTACTTGTTCGGAGTTAACACGTCAAAACATTGAAAAAATTACATTGTATGGGGGAATCCTATAATCCTAATGAAATCAATTTGTTTAGACGAGATTTCAAAACCTTATCAATCACAAAGGATGCTTTATAAATTTTAGACCAATCTCTGCCCCTTTATTGTAAGATTTTGGCAACCCCTGCACTTTTTCATACGTAAGAATTTTTCTTTTTCTTTTTGCTAAAATTGCTAGAAGAATTTACATGAGGCATATTTGTTTCAAATGTCCAATATGTACAAATAATATAAAAAATTTGAATTCAAAAATGAAATTGTTTTGAAAGCAAAGTTCTATTTTCTCACGCTATTGTTAACCAATAATAAATTAAGAAATTGAATTTTTGTAGTAGGTAATTGTAAATATTATATTATTTACAACCACTGCCGAATGATTTAGGGTTTTAAGTGGTTGCCAATAGAGTAATTTACGACATAATACCAAATTTTATTTGTTGATTAGATTTCTTAGTGATCATTCCGGTGTGTTTTTTATTATCTTTAGTTGGCGAATTTGAGAAAACTACGAAAAAATAGGTAAATGGTGAATATTAATAACGGATATAAGTCTAAAATACGCTTTTTTGTTTGTTAATTTGCATATTACATAAATACATCGTGCAACCAAGATTTCTATGCACTTATCTCAATTTTCCCAAAAATCGAGTTATGCCTCTTTATATTATATTTGAATTCAAAAACTTCTTGAAAACAACGTTATATTTTCACACGCTCTGAAATACAACTATCTTATTTTTGAAAATAATTTATTTACCAATAATAAATTTAAAAAAATGGGTTTTTGTAGTAGACAGTACAGAGTTATAAAAATATTTTATTATTTCAGTCGCTTAAATGCAAAACCCGGCAAGTCCAGAGAAATAAAATTCCTAGTTAATGCGGAAAAACTCATAAAATCTCTATACGACTGAATTAAGTAACGATTTTTTCAATTGATTTCTATAGTTTATTATAATGAGTAGTCAGAATGCCAAAAAAAAAATTGTTACTTAATGCGGTCGCATAAAGATTTTTGGAGTTTTTGGAGTCTTTCTTATATTTCTATCGACTTGTCGGGTTTTGCATCTAAGCGCCTGATTTAAAACCACTGACAAATGTTTTAGGGTTCTAGGTGTCACTAATGAAGGTCTTAGCTATAGATAGTAGGAATAGAAAAATTAGGTACAATGTTATGTACTTTTTTTGTATTTATTTGCATTGTTTATAAACTATTTTATTATTATCATCACACCGGTGTTTTTTTATTATCTTTAGTTGGAGAATTTGAGAAAATTACGTAGAGGTAGTATATTATTAACCAATATAAAACCAATATTAACCAAATTGATAGAAGAATTTACATGTAGTATATTTGTTTAAATGTCCAATATTATGTAGAAATTATAGCGAAAATTTGAATTAAAAAATGTAACTGTTCTGAAAATAACGTTCCCACGCTCTTTTTAACAATATTGGCCTTTTTGAAAATAATTTATGGGTCAATAATAAATTTAAAAAATGTATTTTTGATTTATGAATAAATCATAAATAAATCAATAAAGTTGTAAATATTATATTATTTACAACCCAAATGCTTTAGTGCCTTCCAAGAGTCGTTGTAAGCAGTTCTAGTCGTTGCAAGCACCAATGAAATTAAAGTATCTAGACTATTGCTCTCTCATTCTGTAATTTGATTGGTTCTTGCCAGGACTAACAAAGCAAGGAAATACAACTACCCCCTATGTGAATGGCACTTTATTTTCTTTAAAAACTCCAGTTTTTAAACAAAAATGTGTAGTTGAAGATTTTGAGTAACCAGAACAGCTCGTCCTTTCTGTGTTTTTTGTTTTCTGTTTATATACTTAGTTTATGTAACTTCATGCCCAAAAGTGTAAAAAAAAGTACCAATTTATTTTCGCGTTTTGTGTGTTAGCAAGGGATAATATAATTAATTATACAATCAGTTAATTACTTCGTATTGTCAATTCATTATTTTAATTATTGGCAAGTGTTCATTTGTACAGTGATTTCAAGTTTTGTGTAATAGTAATACGTAACTATGGGGAAGTTTTTTAAAGCACCTCGAAATAATCCTAAATTTACACGAGGGGTGGGTATTCCAAATAGCAGAAGTCAAAGACTTTTACATTTAGCTTTAATTCAAGGCGATGCAATACAGCAAGAAATTGAAGAAATAAACAAGACCGGTAAGTTATTAATTTTCTATTTTTATACAATAATTGCTTAAACTAAGTATTGCTTATTATTTTCTTCTAGTTAATATTGATATTAATAAAAATAGCCATGAAGGAGACGACGAAAATTGCAAAAGCTTTCATATCCTAAAGACAATGGAGATTGCTACCAATAAAGAAAAAGTCCTTTCTACAAGTTCATCAACGTATTTAAATCAACGGGAAAATAACGAAGTCTTCGATCTCGGTAAGTTATTAAGTTTTATTTTCAACACATTTTTTAAGGGTTAAGTTGTATCCAGGATGAGCAACCTTTTCTTACAACGGGCCACTTACAATTTTAAAAATGTTGTAGGCCGCATATGTAAGAAACTTATTATCACACAAACACTGAATTATGAACTCAAATGATCTCTTTATCTCAAAATAAACCTATAAATCTAACCTTAAGGCTGTTCGGTAGGAATCAAAAATTATATCTTGATTTGTTGATTACCTATGTTGATTTTATAGTAATATTCTTATAAAACAATATATTTTAGGTAATTTTTTTTAAACAAAAATTAATGTAAAAAAATTAATTTAGCCACAATTCATGATCAAAATTAGAATTTAATTTCGTATACAACATGCGATCTAAAAAGGATACAGTTATGAATGTTGCACTAAAAGCAAGAATTTTATTATACTTTAGGACCATATAATTTTTATTTTGACAACAATTATAATTTCTTTATAAAACAAAGTTTAATTTGTTACTACATATACTTACTCAAAACGCTGCGGTTTTTAAACCAAATTAAACTTTTTTTTTTATTTTTATCAAAATAAAAATTATATCGTCACAAAGTACAATAAAAATTCTTGCTTTTAGAGCAACATTCATAATTTATTGTATCTTTGCTAGATCGCATGTTATATACGAAATTAAATTCTAATTTTCATCATGAATTGTGGTTAAACTAACTTTTTTACAATAATTTTTAATTAACAAAAATTACCTAAAATACATTGTTTTATAAGAGTATTACTATAAAATCAACATATCAACAATTTAACATATAATTTTTGATTCCTACCGAGCAGTCTTAAAAATAAAAATTTAAAATCTTTAACGGGTGGCGGGCCGCGGTTGCTCATCCCTGTTCTAGTCGATATTTGTCATTTTGAGTAAGTAATTACACGAAGAGTGTCACTCCTATAGTTTTATCAATTAGATTAACTTCTTATGTTCCTTTTTTTTTATTTTTAGAGGCTGATATCGGTATTAATAAAAATAACGAAGTTTATGAAAACTCTGAATGTTCCACTGATTTAAATGTGGGAAAGTTATCACCACTACCTTCTTCCTCTAATAATGTAGTAAAGGTAAATATTTAGTTGTTTTTATACACCACTACATAAAAATAACAAAAATAGTAGGTAATAGTAATAAATCAAATTTTTTATAGCTTTTATCTCGAAGTGATGAAAACCTTCACTCAAACGCCGAATGTTTAACTAGCGAGGAAGAATCATACGAGGATGATAGAAATGATGTTGATTGGCAAACAGAAAATATGGGGAAATCACATTCAGATTTAAATTCCACCAATGATACGAATTCAGATTTAAATTCCACCAATGGTACGAATTCAGATTTAAATTCCACCAACCAAGCAAATAGTTCTACTAGTTCGACGCCAATGCCCGTGATTGAATTTATAAAAAGTAAAAATTATAAAAAAACGTATTGTTGCTACTGCGATACCTTTCAAATTAATAAGCACTTTACACGGCATCTAAAAAGTAAGCATTTGGGAGAAACATTAGTGAAAAAATATTTCAATTCAGAAATTAAAAGTGAAAAGAAAAAGATAATTACTTCTATTAGAAATATTGGTAATTTTGATATAGCGAAAAAAGGTAAAATTATACCTAAAAAAATTTGTAAGAACGGCAACGAATTACATAATTTTAAAAATTACGGGGTTTGCATCAAGTGCAAAACTTTTTTGAAGCTATCGTATTTAAAAAGGCATACTAAAAATTGTCTTTTTAAAACCAACGAGGCTAATACGGCTGCAGGACAAAGTAACAACCCTGCTATTGAATCTTTCGTCGTTTGTCATTTGGAAAAAAGTTACAGCGAGTATTTGACTTCACTACCTTTTTTTAACGAAATTATCAAAAAGCTCCGCGCAGATGAAATAGGAAAATTAGTTGTTTCAGATGCACTAATTATGAATTACGCGGTAGATTTGTTAAAAACTGACAAGAATGTTAAAAAAAGGGCGGTTGTGGTCAGAAATAAAATGCGCGAGTGTGGGCGAATACTACGAGAAATGAAAAAAATAGATCCGGATGTTAATACGTTTATAGACATTTTAAAACCGGAAAAATTTGATTCCATAATATTAGCTGTTAAGACTGCATGCCAATATGATGCAGTAGAAAGAACTTACCAAGCCGCATCATTTGCGTTACATCAAGGTAAAACAATTAAGGATTTGATTGATTTACTTATTTGTATGACCGTCAAAAAGGACAAAGTGGTAAATTGTACAAACCCCGATCGATTTATTAAACAACTGAAGTTATTAAAACGGCTTATTGAAGCAAAATGGGCCAAAGAAATAGGGTCATTAGCCCTGAAAGACCTTACGGAGAAGAAATCGAAGAACACAGAAAAGAAATTAATACCATTTACGGAGGATATTATAAAATTACGAAAACATTGCATAGAAAAAGCAGAGGAAGCTTACCAAACGTTAAAACAAAGTAGAAATGCGAAAGCTTTTTCTATTTTAGTTGAAACTACATTTGTATTAACTTTGGTGCATAACCGTAAACGTGTAGGAGATATCCAGTTTATTAAAACCGAATCATTCACTAAGTCAGATGACATTCAACAAAATGAATTTGTGGGCTCACTTAGTGAATCGGAAAAAGCCCTCACAAAATTTTACAAAAAAATAAATACGCTTGGTAAAGGTTCCCGAATTGTAACAGTTCTAATTCCCAAAGACGTTTGCAAATTTACGGACATGTTACTGAACCAAAGGGAAAAATTTATTGATTCAAACAATCCTTGGTTTTTTGCATATCCTAATAGCGAAGATTGGCTTCAAGGCTGCACGGTAATGAGAAAATATGCTTATGCGTGCGGTGCCAGTGAGCCTAAATTACTTACCAGTTGTAGGTTACGAAAGCACATTGCTACAATTTCCATGTTAACAAATTTGTCTGATAGTGAAGTAACCCAATTGGCAACTTTTATGGGCCATACGACCAAAACTCATAAAGAATTTTATCGTCTTCCGCAAGATGTACTAATGATAGCCAAAGTCAGCAAACTGTTATTGAAACTAGACAAAGGAGAAATCCTTGATTGTAAAGGTAAAAATTTGCAAGAGATTGACGTGAACTTAGAGGACGTTGTCGAAGATTCTGAAAATTCAGATCAGGAAGAAATTGTCAATTCTCAAGAGAAAAGTTTTGTTATCGATATTCCAAATGACGACAATAATGAAGTTGATATAGAAGAAGAGGATAGAGTTCTATCAAATAAATCTGAAGGAAAAGTAATTAAAACTTCAAAAAAATCTAAGAAAAGAAATATTCGGCATGAAAAACATTCGGAAGTGAAAGAAATTACGACTGCAAATAAATCAAAGAAAAATAGGGTTCGAAATGAAGAAAATTCTGAAGAAGATGATAAAAAAGACCTTGAACAACAAAACGTAAGATCAAGGAACACTAATATTACAAAAAAAACAAAAAATGTTCGTATAAAATGGACAGAAAAGGAGTTGTTTTTAATCGAAAAAACTTTTAAAATAGAAAAGGATTATCCCACTTCCGAAGAAATTAAGAACTTTCTAAAACTTAATAAAATAAATAGAACAGTCCAGCATGTAAAAAGTAAGTTACAGCATTTAAAAAAATTACGCGGGCTTTGAAGTACAGTGGCAGTTTTATAATTAAAATTATCCCTCACTCTCTTCTTTTTTTAGTTATTTTGTTAAAAATATTATTGAAAATTATTTACTTAAAATTTATTGAAAATTATTTGTAATTTACAATTAATAAAATTAAATTGAATTTTTAATCTAAAACTTATTTTATTATGGCTTCTTTTTTTAGTTATTTTGTTAAAAATATTATTGAAAATTATTATACTTAAAATTTATTGAAAATTATTATTTGTACTTAACAATTAATAATATTAAATTGAATTGTTAATCTAAAACTTATTTTATTATGGCTTCTTTTTTTAGTTATTTTGTTAAAAATATTATTGAAAATTATTATACTTAAAATTTATTGAAAATTATTTGTACTTAACAATTAATAAAATTAAATTGAATTTTTAATCTAAAACTTATTTTATTATGGCTACAATTTATTAAATTTGTTAGGTACACAGGTAAGTTATAACCTAGTAATAAACAGTTCATAACATACTAGTAATGAAAATAAATTTACTGAAGAGTAAATTCCTAACCGATGATTTTTCACCATTCAAAAATAAGTAATAATAAATTAATTATACATTGATGGTTATGGAGAAGGTATAAATTTAACAAAAAAATCGTGTGTGCTGAAAAATGTACTAGCTACCCTCAGCCAAGCTTTTCAAGATTACCGTTATTCGTAACACACAGCTTCGCTCGATGTTACAAAAAATACGGCTTGCTGCATATTGAACAAAGAAAACTGGATTTTCTGTCCTTTCCTCTTTGGCAGAAACCACATCTACCCTTCTAGGGTAAGGTTAAACAACATTTTCGGCCTGAGGGATTTCAATTTCCAAATGTTTGGCAAAGCGATGTACGTAAAGTTGTTTTGTGTATTCTATCTAATAATGCCTATTATGACAAAAAAGGGTTAGTAGTTACCCCTTCGTAACAACTAATTTGAAGTTTATTGTCAAAATCAACTGTTTCAAAGAAATCATGTTTCAAAAATTTTATCACCAATATAATATTGTTGACCATGAATAAAGTTTGTACCATTCCAGGGTTTTAAAGTAATCTCGGATACAAGAAAACGGGAAAATGTTTACTATTGCGTTGGTACTTTTTATTAAATACAACAAATATTTTTTTAAATGTTAATTGATTATTAAATTATTAAATTATCCTAGAACTAAATACTAGGAAACATATAAAAGCCAAATGAATGAACTAAAGATTTTTTACAGTCAGTATTACTTATCGGAAATTATAAATTTACATATTTTATTAAAAATTTGAATGATCTTGGTTCCTAGGTTATAACTCATAAGGATACGACAAGAGAGTGAGCTAGAGAGAGACCTGCTCTCTCTCACCTAAACATTCCTAAACTTTTACGTACGAAACTTTTAATACTCAAATAAAAAATCAAATGTGCCTAAACGTCAAACTATTGCATATTACGATTTGGTGCCTAAAAGCGCGTTAACGTCAACGAGCTACTAGAAGAACTACAAGAGCGCCCCCTAGACTTATATGATTTTATACGAGCGAACTAAACGCCAACTTTTATGGTGTATATGGTCAAACTGGCTCCTCTCTCAAATTTCGTATTTAGACATAGAGGCACCATGAAGAACACAAATATAGTAAAAAAACGTTCAGGCACCACCAAGTGGTGCCACAACGTAAATATAGGTGCCACAACGTCGGTTTATATGCGAATTTGGGGTCACTACGTCGATTCACAAATATATTAGTACCAGAAAAGGGATACTTCAGTTATTATCATTTTGTGCAAATTATATGGAGTCCCTGAAGCCAAATTTATCGCCAAACCTGCTTGCGTAATAGTATATACATTTTTTTCTGCATTTCTGGGACTTACAACTGCAATTAATATTTCCTTTTAATGCTTTAAATTTCAACATAATCATCTCAAAATAAACGTCAGTTTGACGTTTTTTAACAATCAAATTGCATGCAGTCATTATGGAAGCAATGCATTTATTTTTATGTAAGTCCCTTGGGATTTAAATTCACCTTAAATCCCTTGAGATTTAAAGTTGAATTTTAATCTTCGACAAAGGGAATTTAAAAACAGTTTAAATCCCTGAATTGCATAAAATATCTTATTTTGAAATCGTAGTAAATCAACTTGACAAAAAAGGTGTTATAAAATATAAGAATTAAAACTACTTCGCAAGTTAGCGTATACGACAAACTCATTCCGAGTTAAATTTCCTATAACTAATAAACTAATTTATGCAATTCCGGACTTAAACTGTTATTTATGTTCCTTTTTTCGAAGACTGAAGTGTAACTTTAAATCTCAAGGGATTTAAAGTGAATTTAAATCTCAAGGGACTTAAGTAAATACAAATAGATTGTTTCCATGATGACCCAATGCAACTCAAACCTGACATCTATTCTGAGAGGATTATGTTTAAATTATATAAAAGCTTATTTTAAGAAGTCAATGCACTAAGTTAACTTCGGTACAAAAACAAAAAGATCCTAGCGGGTATTTTTTTCTTAATTGAAGTGCAAACATTAAAATGCGTTTATCTCAATTCGTAAAATTGGCGTATACAACAAACCAATATTCAACCGACGAAGTTGTTGCAATAATATATCTCGTGTATTATACTTATTAATTTTCTCTAAAATAATGTACGGTAAGAAATTCCGAAGAAGTACCGAAGTAGAGTAGAAAAGTAGAGAAGAAAATGCGCCATTTTCAGCTCCAACCTCAGGCGCTAAGTTGCCTTGCTACAGCACTGAATTCCAAAGTCTTAAATAATATTATACATTTTCTTTCAGTGGAGGAGGTTCATCTTTCGACCATAATAGGAATTTTTGAGTGCCATAAATTAGGTGCTACCGAAAGCGCACTTTTTCTAGAAAGTTACGATTTAGAAGCTGTTCTATCTGACATTTATTTTGCCTCCAATAAGCAAAGTTTCACAAATACTGATATTGACTATGCGACTGATTTAATGATGAACATTTTATACAATGTCTTTGATAAGTAAGTGTACATATAATTTTTAGTACCGCCAGGAAAATATTAATTTTTTTTTATTATCATTTTTAGAGACAGGCGAAAGAATATTCAAGTTATTTCTACTAAACTTATTTTAGCTTTGTTGAGTAAATGTAACGAATCGGATTTTTACGATTTTTTATTTAAGTTGTGTTCGGATCATAACAATTGTGTGACCAGATCAAAGTTGCAAGCCATATTATCGAAAGTGGCTGCAATTATTTCTTTTTTACACGAAGATGTTTATTTTGCTCATAATATAGTTGATACCACAGTAAACAATTGTTTTCAAAATGTAAGAATTTTGATTAAATTGCGTTAGAATATTTGTATTAGAAATGATTTTTTTTTAGTCTCCTGGTCCAATAGGAATAAATGAAAGTGTTTTTAAGGTTTGGTTAGGAAATCGCATTACGTTGTTGTCTTGGATTTCTAATTTACACCGTATGAGGATTGCGGAGAGTGGTAAATTTATAACCAACTGAGCAATTCCAATTTTTTGTATATTTTTCTTTGCAGTTATTCACAATGTTAAATGTTCAATTTGTCAAGCTACGATATGTGGATTGCGATACAAATGCATGAGTTGTTTTAATTACAATCAATGTCAACATTGTTTCCTCTCTGAACGAATCAGTGGTTTTCATAAAATCCAGCATTCGGTTAAAGAGTACTATACAACCGTAAATATTTAATAATATATTGGAATCTATTTTTGTTATATATTTATTTTTTCAGAAAAAATCAACAGACTTATCACATGCAGTTTTTAAAAAAATATTGAGGTTGTTGAAAGGTTCTGTGACAACTGTGCAACCTATTCTTACGATCAATGAGTCAGAACCAAAAGTTTTTAGGTATTTTAATGTTTTTTTTAATTAAATTTATTTTAAAATTCCATATAAATTATTACGTTTTATGATGCGACAAAAATTTATATTTGTTACAAAATATATTTTGATTTAATTTAATTTTAAATAATTATTTGCAAACCCGAATCTCGTCCTTCATATTTAAATATTATTAATGTTATATTATATTAAAATATACTCCCTTAAAATTTAAAAATTAACAATCAAGGCAAACCTAATAAAATTGTGTTTAGTACCACCTTAATTTTTCTATTTAATTCTTTCTTATTAATTAAATTTTAGAGGTCTAAAGAGTCTGATTACCAAAGTAGGAGCCAAAAATATTGATCCCCTGTTAAATCCAGAGGCTCAATTACAAGTAGTGATAAAGCACTTGGAGACTTTAAATAAGTAAATTAAAAATTTGAAAACACCTTTACACATGTAATAATTTTTTTACGTTTTAGAGAACTACAACAAATTGCAGACTCGAATAAAAATGGTAAAAAAATTAAAAAACATTTAGAAGATCATAGACAACAAATGAATGTTCAAGTGGAAACTTTAAAAATTCTAAAAGTAATAATTTATTGGATTATTTTTATTTTATAGAACTTATTGTTTCTTTTTAGGAATACTTAAATAGCGCACCACCTTTAGCTTCAAAACAACCGACGCTAAAACGAATGGAGTCTACACCAATGCTTGCTAACACTAAGGGTATAAGAAGAGTAGATGACTTAAACATGTTAAGTCCTATAAGTCAAGAAAAGACTAATAGGAATAACTACTCTTATCCAATTCAGACTTTATATGACAATGCAGTTGTTTATCCCAATGACAATATGCTCGACAGTAAATTTGTATGCAACACTACCATGCCTTCCTACTCTGTTAAGGATATTAGCACGTGGATTGGAGGTACATACTGATTTTGTTTTATGAAATTGTTTTTTAACTTTTTAATCAATATCAGATTGTCCAACAACCTCTACTTCAGATGTGTTTATGGAAACTAATGTGAATGTTGTGGAAGACAACTCTGAAGCACAAAATAATTTAGACGAAGTATTGGCCAAGTTACAACAAATTTTGGCTAATAATTGCTTATTAGATGGTAAGTTTTTTATTATTTTTCATTATATCAGGTTGATGCATATGTTTATGGCATTTTTGGTTTCCAAGGTAAGAGTGATTTGGAAACAAATTTGTTTCAGAAATATCAATGTTATTTTAACGCCTTAGTATCGTTTTATTGAATACTTGTTATTTTTCAATTTGTAGAAAGTTAGGGGTAATTGTTGGCTAAAGAAAATGGAGTGTCAAGTACAAAAAAATGAACATTTCCAACATATCCTTTTGTTTGAGTTTAACTGATGAGTTAAGGCATCGAAGACCGCTAGAACCATTAGTGCCGTTTACGGTTAGAACGCCATCGTGGAGAGTACTGCACGAAAATGGTTTTCTCGTTTCAAAATGGGGAATTTTGATATGAATGATTTCCTACATTCAGGGAGACCATCCGGCTTTGATGAAGACCGATTAAATGCTTCAATTGGTGATGATCCACGTCAATCGACTCGGGAATTGGGCAATATGATGAATTGTGACCAATCAACTATCGTACGACATTTGCATTCCATGGGCAAAGTTCAAAAGTTGGGTGTTTGGGTCCCATACGTTTTGAGCGAAAACAACAAAATTCGGCGTGTCGCCATTTGTGCTTCTTTGCTTGCCCGTCATCGTTTAGCTCGTCAACAACATGGGCCGTTTTTGCCTCAAATTGTTACTGGTGAAGAAAAATGATGACTTTACATCAGCATCAAGAACAGAAAGGAATGGCTGAGCCTTAACACACAAGCAAATCCTCGTGCAAAAGCTGGTGCCCATCCACGCAAGGTAATGTTGTGCATCTGGTGGGATAAAGAAGGCATCATCTACTATGAATTGCTTCCGAGGAATGTAACCATCACTTCTGAGGTTTATTGTCAACAACTGCGTCGCCTGGTGTGACGGATTTTAGAATCCGTCACTTACGTTCCACCTTGTATATAATACAAATACTTTTAAAGCGATTATAACCGCGCCGGCGTGAAGGATTGTTCAAACTGCGCGAAGGAAGTCTTGGTTCAGCTCTTGAACGAGCAAGAAGTATTGGGTGAAATCGCGAACGAGGAGGTCAACTTTTGTATGTAAGTACTGTGAAGTGATTTTAAGTTTGGGTTCCGAATTTAACGGGATATGGAACGGATATATTATTTGAAATATTGTTTGTTTTCCAAACCCAGTAGGGGATTATATATATATTCGTTGATGAGGGATGGTGGATTCTTCCCGTATCGTACGTTTTTTTTGTCGGATCCCATTGTCCATGCTTTCTTTGAAGGATTAGTATCCGTTCAAATTTATTATTTATTTTTCTGCGTGAGCGTGTTTGATCAACCTATCTTCTCATCAGAGATAGGGAGGTCAAATAACGTCTCACTGGAGGCTGCAATTCAAGAAAAACAACAGGCAAGACGGCATCAAGTGGTTTTACAGCACGATAATGCCCGTCCACATACTGCTAACATTACAAAAGCAGCTATTCAAGACCTGGGTTGGGAGGTTAACTATTCCACATCCGCCCTATTCTCCTGACTTGCTCCATCAGATTTTCATCTTTTCCGCTCTTTATCCAACAATCTCCGCGGAATCTGATTTAATAAAGACGTTGCTCTTCAAAACTGGCTCGACGACTTCTTCACCTCCAAGCCACCGGATTTCTTCAGGCGTGGAATCTAAAAGCTTTCAGAACGTTGGGAGTCAATCATAAACAATGCAGGAGAATATATTATTGATTATTTTATGTATTTTTTATATTTAAAAAATTAAATTATTAAATAAACGCTACGAACTTATGCATCAACCCGATATTTAAAAATGTATTAAATCCCAAAGTTAAGAGATCTTTTACAAAGAAAATGACTATATTCCCTATAATGGGGTTTGTTCATAATTTCAATAACACCTGACTAATAATTAATAATTATCATTTTTGTGTGTTGATATGTAGAGTCTCTTGGTGGAAGTGACAATGGACATTTAAAACATGCAGTTACTGAAGTTGAAGGAATGTTGACATCTCTTATCTATAGTGTGTAGAATACAACTCCACATATTTCATCAAATTACAAGCATACCTATTAAAGTCCATTCTGATCACAAAGTGATCATCAAAAACATTGCAATATTTTATATAATACAAAACAGATAGATATGATTATGAAGAAATTAGATGATATATATTTTATTTTTTGACAATTTACAATAACAAATTATAGGGAGTAAGATATTTTTATTATGTTATATTAAGGAATATAATAAAATAATTATGACAGTTATTGTTTTTAAAAATTTATTTGTTTTTAAAATTATAAATAAATAAATATTTAGTATGAGTTGGGTGTTTTTTTACAGTACAAAAGCGTTACACTATTAATTTTAACATTATGTGTTTAAAAATTTGCGTAATAATTTATTACACAAAATTAACAAGCAACAAGTAACAAAACGGTTTTTTAAATTTGCACAATTAAATAACAAGGTTACCATATATTATTATTATTGCACTTTTTACTATAAAAATATTGAATTATGTATATATATTTTATATTAAATATATTAATTAATCAACTTCAATATTATATTCTAGTGAATAATTTTTTATAAAAATAATTAATTTTTTTAATTAATTAAAACTTAATCGGTTAATCCATAAAAATTTATTGTAATTACCTCAAAAGAAATGTTTTAGCACCACTTTATTAGATGGTTATAGATTCTATTATTAATCTTGAATTCTAACGATATAATTAACAAATAATTTTGATTTTAAATATGGAAACTATTTAATTACATCCTTTTTAAGGTAAAATCCTAATAAGGTATTTATGATGATTAACTGATTAATTTATAATTAATTCGTATTATAGTTTAAGAGAAGCAATATTCTTCTTAAATTTTCTTTGTTATAAATAATAAAACTACATAAAAAAATTTTAATTGGCAAGTTTGATGAAAAATTGACAAAGTCTAACGAAAATTCTTACCAAGATATAGATTTTGAAAACCATAAATCTTTTGTGCGCACATATTGATGAGACGGGCCGAATTAGAGCTGTCTGATAGTGCTTTATTTCTGTAAATATGAAATATATTTCTTATAATAGTAACACCTTTTTCAGATATTAAAATTTTCTGTTAAATCTATCTTTGCCAAAAGCAATAACGCAGTGAATTATTATAAAAATATTTAAATATTTTTAAATTAAGCACCTTTCAACAAAATATTTGAATAAACGACTATTATTACTAAATCTATATTACATTTATAATTAAATTTTAAAATGGAGATATTTATGCCTAAAAATTTTCCAACCCACATAACTTGCGAGCTTAGATAAAGAATAGAGTGTGAATTGCTTGAAAACCTTTCATAATCAATATATTTTTAACATAACAACATAAAATGTGGGTTGGCTCCTTTATGCATAAGTATCTCCAAATATTAGTTTCGTTTTGAAGAATTAATTAAGTATTTGCAGCAATGGGTTAATAAGTGTTTTTCTCCATTATTTTCAACGACCATTGCCATTTCTCTTGTGTATATATCCAAACCATACTGCCCTTCTTCCGGAAAACTGATATTAAACGTAATTATATCATCTGTCAGTACATGGGAGACGTATTTCGATAAACGTTTTTCTTCTACTCCATTTTTATGTAAAGTTGCCATAAAATCTGTTAACTGACGCGACATTCTAAACTGAATTTCTAATTCACGTCCGGCAAATATTAAAGCGTCCTAAAAATTTGAATAAATATTATTTTGTAACCGGCTTTCGCGGTGTTTTTCCTTACTTGATGTGTAATTGGTACCAAACCAAACAATCTCGTTGCTTTCGTCGGTCCCCATTCCCCACTTGCGCAATCCGGTAATGGTACCATCACCGTTTGTAAATCCTCGCAACATATTTTAAATTTACAAACGCTTTTGAACTTCATAGGCTCTCCAGTTAAATATTCTTTGGGAGTTACCGCATTGGCGAATATATCAAGCAAGAACGCACCACTGCATGGTGCGTGAACGCGAAACGCTACCATATTTCCAGCTACAGACTAAATTATCTCTGTAATAACCAACAATATTTTTGAAAAAATATTTTATTACCTGCATAACAAATCGTTTTAATGATACTCCATCAAAACTATCACCGTCGCTATCGTAAAATTTAAGGTTATAGTGAAATATTAAAGTGCCTTGCATGTGTGCTGGCATTGCAATTCTAACAGTTGCTGCCCCTAAAATATAATTTTTAATTCTATACTTGATAAAACTGAACTTTTTTACCTGTCGAATCTGTAAACATAACTGCTTTAGTATTGGGATCTGAAAAGTACAGTCCATATCTAAAGAACAATGACCTGACAAAGGGTAGTTCTTCAAACTCTTGAAGAGTTATTGCATTTTTCAACAATTGCCAGTCCGACTGAAGAGGGAAAAATTCGTATATAAATTCTTTTGGATCGGTTAAAAAGTAATGGTCATCATATTCGTATCTAAAAATGTCAAAATTTAGTTGCTACTTTACGCAATCATGATGAGGATGTGGAAACTAACCTTAAACTATCAGATTTAGCTTTGTTGCCAGCTTTTGGAACTTCCTTGGCATTTACTAAATGTCTTGCACCCCAATTACATTGCACGAAACGCCAAGCACCGGCAACGTATACAGCATTCCAAGAGTTTCTAAATCTGTTATCTTCGAATTTAACACCTGGTTGATAGCCAGCCGATTTGGAATAACCTTTTATTACAACGCAATGTAAACCTGCGTAACTATTAAAAGAAATCATAATTTTTCTTTGTACAATTTTTATTTAAATTTACCTGCATAGCCGTTTAAATAAGACGTGGTAACTTTCGGTACCGTGCTTTATTCCGCGCAAAAGACCCATTGGTGTGTCGCCTCTTAAATTATCATCAAAGGTCATTGTATTTAGATTTTTGACTGTTATCCATCTAAATATTGTTCTAAAAGATGTAAGAAGTTAATTAAGTATACTATTTGCAAGTCATGAAAATTATAGGAATTAAGAAATTGATTATGGTGGTAGGTCCTACTGGTTAGTATTATAACGGAATCAGAAATCAAATTTTAGCATTACCGTTGATATATGATGAGTATTATGTTCGGACTCATCAATTCAAACGGAATGTTACTAAAAAAATATCAGGGAAGTTAATCGACCAAATATGGAGGAAATTAAGGGTAATGTACATAACGTCCTAGATCCTCCAGTTAGCAATTATAAATTTCCAATTAATGAGTTTCTTACTGCCTCGCTTCATATAACCGTAATAACCCATAACCACAACAGACTGGGGTATAATGACATTTTTTTTTTATTTCCAAAGTTGAAAAAAATGTTACTAACCTCGCTTTTTCGATATCCGAACCACATCTTCCAACCAGTTGTCGTACCAAGTCTGTAAAACTTTTTTGATCTTCTTGGGCAACCTTAAAAATACATTGTAAAATAACATTATATATTTTACTGATACCATTAAATGTTCAATCTCGTTTTAATAAATTTTCTCACCTTGCCCTTGACGAGAATTTTCTGATTTGCAATTAAATTTTATTATTATTTACAATTATTGGGAAATTTAAATGTAAGACATTTTGATCTCACCTTAGGATTGGGTTCTTTCTGGTTAGCGGTATAAATGTAGAAATATTATTATCGAAAAACTAAACTAATCAAAATCTTTAATCTCACCTTAATCTGAGATTGTTTCTGATTTTTTCTTTGTGATTCTTTCTGATTTGCAATGTAAATGGATGAGAGTATTATTATTTATTTATTACGATTTAAGAAAATTAAATTAAGGCATTACATAATACTGATCTCACCTTGGGCTTTGGATCTTTCTGATTGCAATACAAATGTAAAAATATTATTAATATTATGTATAGCAAACTTGGAAGCAAGAAGTGCAAAAAGTTTGAACTAATCAAATGTTATTTTTATACTATTCTCTAAAAGCATTTTAACATGCAACGTCTATTTTAGGTGTTCAAATTACCTCAACAATATTAAGAGATAGGGACAACTATAAACAGAAATGCAATTGCAAGTATTTGGTATAGACTTGAAGAAAGTTAAATCAATAAAATTAACTTACCGAAATAGCAATTTGATCCACATGGGAAAATTCGGTTGGATCGCTATAAATTTGAAATTTGCTAAGTGCAGGGGGTGCAGGTACTGGTGCATGACTTGGATATGGAGGTAATTCTTCCACGCATTCTTCATCTTCTCCTTCGACGTATAAAGATTCCGCCATCATGTATTCGCTTCGTTTTTCGTTAATTAATTCAAGCATTTCATGACTTTGTTTTTCTACTAATGCTGCGGTGGCCGCTCTGGAATATTTGCAAAATACATTATTAATAATTTTACAAAAATTGAATACATTTTAATTTCAAAACTAACTCTTCTATCATACACCAGGCAAAGTCTTTGGAAATAACGCGATTCATTATTTCGCGGTATGCTGTACTTTTAAAATAATAAGTTTGATCTATAAAGATACCATGGCAATGCTTTTGAAAACCTTAATTACTTTTTCGTAAGAAACTTTACACAATGTAAAAGTAATAAATTACTTTGATATTAAATCCATCCAGTTTATTATGGTATTGATTAGCGACCGCAAAATAAAATTGATTAAAGTGAAATTGAAAATTTGATGTTTCACAAAAGTGGTTTGCAGAAGATGAAAGTTACATTTACCTTTCGTGTTCTAACATCTTTTTGGATATGGTTTCTTTTTTCTTGTCCCTTCGTAAAGTCATATTTTTCTCTAAATCGTCTCGTTCTTGTTGGTGTCTTAACGTTAAAACATTTTGTTCATCTCGCTTCCTCTTAAGCTGCAACTCCCTTTCGAATCTGTTGGTCAGTCTTTCTAGCTCTTTTTCCCATTCGTCCTACAAAATTAAAAAAAAAACTATCTACAATGGTAGCATTAAAGAAATACCTATTCAATCAAGTTTAGTGAAGAGACTTCTTATACCTATTACTAAGTTAGTGCTACTATAAAAAATGTTAAAATACTGGTTTGGTTCCTTAATTGAATTCATTAACAAAGATTATATTGTAGTAACTGTTGACATATGAGATGTAGCTCAATCTTATTCAAACAAAATTATGATAGGCGGATCCGAATGATATCACGTTTGACGTTTGGAAATAATGGAATTACTTCCATTATTCCAAAAATTAAATTAATAATTTTATATACTTTCATATGACCTATACATGTTCTATTTTTATATCTAAAGGTATTTCGTATTATTAAAATATTACATTAGAAATACAAAACAGCCAACAGATAATAGGTTCTTATTATTCAGTTGTCATGGGCACCTCCAAGAAGTAACAACGGTTTTCCGATCTAATTATTAGGATACGTATGTTCTACTCTGAAAATATTTGCAAGGATTAAGGCCAAGGCCATTCATGCAAAAAGTTTTTGTAGTATAATTATAAGCCATCAACATTAAGTAATATCTACATAATTTAATTGAATAAATAGGCACACAAAGTAAGACTCCTACTTATTATGAATTTCTAAATAAATTTAAATGACATCACGAATAAATAAAAATTTGCTTTAGCTCAAAATTCAATTGTAGTAATATGAAACCAAAGAAACTAAAATTTTTATATGATATTGGAATTCTTACCTTAAACTCGTCTTTTATTCGTTTTTCTTCTTCTTCTCTTTGCTTGGCAAATTTTCTATACAAGTCGTCTTCTTCTTTTCGATGTTTCATTTCTAGGCTTCTTTGTTCATCTCGGTCCTAAAATAGTAATGAATATTTTAAACTTTCAGTTTGTTTTTTCTCAAAGTTGAGTATTATATAAAATTGGTTTATGATTAAAAATATAATAACAAGTCGTTTATGGTGATCATTCACGTACAGATGTCTAAGTTTCATTATTATTACATAACCATAATGGTAAACATTGAAATGTGATACGACTAAATGTACTTTTACATCGTATGACCATAGAAGCTTATTTCATATGATACACAGATAAAAGGAATAACAACAAATGTTTAATATCAATTGGATTCCCAAAACCTTCCAAATTATTTATGCCGTGGTTAGGATCCCACGTAAACTATCCATCCAGTTATAACATTAACGGTCAGTTGTATAAAAAAGATGATCATTGGATCAGAGTTAACTTAGGAATTTCTATTGTTTGATTGGTTAATCAAATTGATGATCTGAAGATCATCTTTTATAAAATATGTTGATTTTTAATTCGGTCTTGTGGGTTTATTCCGAGTTGAACGTCGGAATATTTTACGATATGAAAGGTTCTGAATGTGCGTTGAGATTGTCAACTTTTCTGCTTTCAATATTTCGCGTAGCATGGAGACTCAAGAAGGCAATCGACAGAAGACCAAGAGGTTTGCGACGGAAACAGCCATTACAGAAGGGCCTGTATCAGCATCAATGCATTCCTGAATGTTACTCTGCACTGCTTTCTTGTTGTATTTCTCTTTTCAATTTTGTTGTGGGTAACGATTTTAAAAATCGTAAATTTTGTTAGAATTTTATTATTAAGAATTATGTCGATGCTTTAAACGAAAAAGGTCGCAGATGCAAGGTATGAAATTAATGGCATTATCGCATAAAATCCAATAATTTCGACAAGATTTTGTATATTTGTTTGAAATGCGCCTTTTCAAATGTTACGGCATGTTGACAAAATTGTTTCGTTTGGATTATGGTTAACACCTGAAATTTTATTCCAGTTGTATTTGAGGATACTTTTGAGATCATCCCTAACTGAGATCATCCGTACCAAGCTGGACGATAAGAAGGTCATCGAAGCAGCTCTTGGTTCAGGTCACGAAGACTAAGAAAGACACAACAACATCGCAGGTTGACAGCTGAAGAAATACCGAGAGGTGAATCCGGCTGTCACCGGGGAGGGGGATTTTTGTGAGTAAGAATCTCACACTACCATCCCAGATTGGGGTGATGCCTATGAAGTTTCCCCCTCCCCTGCACTGGTATAAAAAAAGGTTTAATTGAAAACGGGAATTTTTATATAATGTTATTTATGCAAAATTTACTTTTTTAATTTAACCCTCATGATGTCATAAATTTACACGGAAAATTTCCAATGAATGGGTTCGTAATATTGCAAAATTAAAGGTTATAGTATACATCTACAAGAGGCTAGAAAAAACACACAACGAGGGGAAACAACCTCAACAATTACGACGGTACGGTTTTTTAATAAGGTGGCCACTGTTTTGCCTTTAAAAATTATTAGGTTAGATTCAAGTTAGTTTAGTTTAGTTAATTAGGAAATGAGAGCGGTAAACTTAAAAGATGGTTGCAATTTTACAACAGTTTCGTGTTATCGTGCTAAAATAAGTCGTATGAACGGTTTGTAAGTGAAGTTATGTGAATTATGTCACGGCTGAGTGAGGTTAGATTACATCACTAATGGAAGTTACTCCTATAAGTTATGTATATTTTAAATTTCTTTGTAATAATTATTAGATATTGTAAAAAGGTTTATTCATTCATATAAATAAAAAAATAAACTAACCGCTAAGCTATTGTTTATCAGTTATGTTATGAAAATTTCATTATTTTCATTGCTGCTATTGCTATTAAATTAAGTTTACGGAAAACTATTTTTATAAGCATTTCTGCCTTTCGTTAGACTCGTAATAAATTGTAATAAAGTACAATTAAATATTTTCTTGCAAAAAATGTGACGAAAATCGAATTCTACATGTTATATGTACATAAATAAGGTTTTCAAACGTCCCGTTCCCGAGATTATCCGTGATCTTAGACTATAATCCCGGTGTTCCGAAAGAGGGCTTGATTTTCCCGGTTTATCATTTTTTTGTTAGAAATATTTTCAGATCATAAATTAATTATTACTTGATTTTTACCACAAAGTGTTAAAGTTATTTTTTCAACAAATTAAGTTGGAAGTAAAAGAGAAAGAAGAGGATTGATCTACCTCATAAAATGGATCGTGAAGACTTTGCAGACAAGCTAAGCAGCAATAGGTAGGTATATCAGTTAGAATGGAATGGAAAACTACGGGACCATTTTAAGCAAATAAGTCAAGTATCAGCCATAACATGGCTGGAAGAAGAAACATCATGGCATAACATCATGGAAGAAGAAACAAATAAAGAAGGAAATGATTAGAATAATAATTTAATCGCAGAAAAAGGAAGTTTTCTTTTTTCAAAAATGGAAACAAAATTTATTACAAACTCAAATGTTGCCGCAAATATTTACATATTTAATATTATAAATATTTGCATGTCTCTACTCCTTAAGGATCAATTGTATAACAGAAGATCATTTCGAATCAGGGTTAATCCAGGAATTTTTGATGCATCAACTAATCAAATAATAGAAATCCTTGGGTTAACTCTGACCCAAGGATGATCTTCTGTTAAACAACTGGCCCGTAATGAAGTTACTTTGTTCATTGTTCTCCACTAGTAGGTATTCGAATTTTTTCATATTCATAGTCAGACCTATTCGTTTTAACTCTTCCTCTAATTTTCATACAATATAGCCTGAACATCCGCATAATACAGAGTAAACAGTGTGTTGTCTCCTACGTGTATTCCCATTATTTTTACATTTTTTTAACCACCCGTTTAGGGTTTAAGTAGTTCTAAATTAAGATTGCGGATAGACAGCAACCTTATCTAAAGCCCCTTTGTGGCATTAAAACTTTTTGTTACCCCTACATGCTAGTTTTCACTTTTGCTGCGTTATTTTAATATTACTTTTTACTGGCGTTACTTATGTAAATGCAGGTTAATATTAAGATTTTCCATTTCCCTCCACAGTCGCCATATTGATACAACGTCGTATGCCTTTTCGAGATCTATTAGAGCTATTTGGGTTTCTCTATTTCGTTGAGTTATTTTTTCGAATCCTATTTTGGACGTGATTGAATTATGAATTGTAGATCCTCCCACCTGGAACCTGCTTGGTTCTCCGGTTGTTTCGTTTTTATTTCATTCTTGAATATATTCTTCCTACCTTGGCAGCTTTTTTTTAGAAAACTACCAAAGAATATTAAATTTAGAGAGGAATTATTGTGATACTGATTGTTTTTTTTACCCCAATGTAAATTTAAATAATTTTTTTGTGCCAAATTTAAGACAGTGAAAATAAAATTTGACAAAAGTAATCTGTTCTATTCCAATTGCCGATGTAAAATTTGATATAAATCCAAATTTTGCAACCTCAAAGTACTAAAAACATTTTCCAATCTAAAATTCTGATTTTACTGCATTATAAAAATCGGAAACACGTTGATTCTTGGATGACCCAATTGCCAAAAATCAAAAATGTTTTCCTATAGTGATCTTTCTAGTTTTTCTTTCGTTCTACTGAGATCTCTATTTCTAAATATTTTTCAACAGCAACTGTACGAATCCTCAATCTATCTTAAGCTTGCGCTAAAGTCTAAAATGGCAGGTGCAATCCGATGTATCGTGAATGTGTTGAACCAGATAATATCCTTCAACATGGGATCCTCTTACTGACATGGAAACGGAACAGTAACAAAGCAGTTGTTTGGTCTGCTTCAATGCATCCTCAACATCTAGGATTTTCTACAAATTCCAACGTATTCAGATGCACGTATTCGTTTCTTGCTTGCAGACATTAATTTTATTGCTTGTATTGATTGATTGGGCATGCTGTCTTACAAGACCAGCCAACAAATGGTAACACTCTCGTTTCCTTGATGATTTTCAATTTATCCTGTGGTTAAGTTATTTCGAATGGTATATTTTTATGCTTCTATTAAGATCAGTTGAATATATTTTATGCATCTTATTCAACATTGGTCGTTGGATCCATCAGTATACGGATATAAATTAATGGTTCTTACTACATGGCACCCTTTTTGCACTAAGGGATCACCATTTTTATCTTTAATTGTTTTCTTTTCGTACTCTTACTCATAGTGGACTTTAAACTGTAGGTACCTATATCATTTGATAATAATATTTTTTGCCGTTGTTTTTTTTTTGGTAACTTTTGTGTTAATTGCCTGGGAATTCGGTCACGGTATTGTAATACTGCAGAATTGAAAACGAAAAATCAATGACACTTAACAAAGGTTGCATTTTGCATAAACAATGCAGTGTTTAAATATAAAATTTCTCAAGAATGTTGAACGGTAACACCGCAAAAAGTGTTCAAATATATTGAAGCAGGATCATTAAGTCAAGGTTGATAGTTAGGTATTTTAAATAAGTATCTTATAATAATTACAACAGGATTAATGTCAAAATTTCAAAACTATTAAAATTGTACCAACATCCGCATAATTTCTGTGATTTTAATAATTAGATACCACTACACGTATGTATGTAGCTACATGTACAAAAGTGGCAAGTTTTTTCAAGACTGACTGAAGCAGACAACTTTCCCTCTTCCGTCGTAATACCGTCAATTAAACAAATACCTAAAGGCATGTGAAAGAGAAACTAAAAAATTAATTTTTTGTAAAATAGCTTCAATTCTATAAGTTATTACTATTAATTTTTTGACGTCACTTTTAACTAATGGTCACTTCCTTATAGGGAAAATTGTATTTCTAATAATAATCCAGTATTACTGCATGTAGGTTGATTCAAAATAATATATTGATATGCGGTGTACGTAAAGATTCAATGACTATTTTAGAACTTGATGACTTTCTCGATAATGACGTATTAATGTAGACTTAATTATGTATTCGTGGTTGTAGGTCGTATTGTTGAAATAATTCACCCACATTACTATTTTGAAAAACAAGATATTTTAACCATAATATATTATTCTGAAGTAGTTTTAAGATGCCGTTTAATAATCTTAGCAACTGAATATTATTAAATCATTTCCAACATTTACTTTTTCTTTGCAAGTTACTATGATGCATAATTTTCGACGTCATTATATTGTTCAACATTTTATACGGGACTATTAGCTAATATCCTATATTAGTATTCGAACATAAAAACATGGTTACATTTTCAATCGACATTAGACACAATATAATATGTTCTTTGCAAATTCTTTACATAGTTATATGTTTGTTATAAGTAGGTACTATTATAGGTATAATGGGGTACCGACAAAAAAATTTAGAAGTGTTTGTTTACGTAAAAAAAATTCTTAGGATGTCCTTTGCTATGTAATGTGATTAGCTACCAAATTGTGGAAATTTATTTTCAAAGTCAGAGTTCCGTTCGCGAAACTTATAGGGCTCTTCGCCCATTTTATGGTCGACATAATCGACCTTCTGAGCAGGCTATTGGTGCGGTGATGGATAAATTTCGTACCACTTCTTCATTGCATGATGTCAGACCACCAACAAGACAAAGAAATGTGCGTACCGAAGAAACTATCGCTTCTGTGAGTGAAAGTGTGCAAGAGAACCCAAACACTTCAATTCACCATCGTGCTTGACAACTTGAGCTTTGTCCGGGCTTTGTCCGTCCACTACATGGAAAATTTTACATCAAGATCTTGGTTTACATCCTTACAAGGTCCAGTTGGTTCAAGAATTGAAGCCTAATGATCATAGATTGCGTCGTGCGTTCGCAGATTGGGCTCAACCAATTGGAAGTGGATCCATTTTTTTACCGCCAAATTTTGTTCAGTGACGAGGCACATTTCTGGTTGAATGGGTATGTGAACAAGCAAATTTTCCGTATATGGACTGAGACCAACCCGGAACATTATCTTGAGACTCCATTGCATCCATTAAAATTGACTATATGGTGTGGAATACACGCCAACGGCATCATCGGTCCATATTTCTTTCGAAATGAGGAAGGAGCTACCGTTACGGTTAATGGTGTGAGATATCGACACATGCTCAATACATTTCTGTTTCCAACCATCCATGAGTTAAACATCGACAACTTATGGTTCCAACAGAATGGTGCTACGTGCCACACAGCCACCGAAACCATCGATTTACTGAAAGGACAATTTGGTGACAACATTATTTCAAGATAATGGTACTATCAATTGGCCTCCAAGATCGTGTGCTTTGACGCTTCCAGATTTATTTTCTTTGGGGTTTGGGGGTATGTTAAATCCATGGTTTATGCTAACAACGCAACAACTCTGGAAGCATTGGAGGTCAATATTCAGCAAGCCATTTATGAAATAAAGCCAGAAATATTGGAAAAGTGGTCAAAAATTGGACTGATCGGATGCGCTTCGTAACGATTAGTCGTGGTGGTCACATGCCGGAAATCATTTTCAAATCATAAATGGCATTAAATTTACTTTCATAAAAAATAAATTAGAAAACATACCATAAATTTTTTAATGTTTAATTTCATTTTGTAGTTCTCATGCAGCTAAAAAAACACCCTATACAAACAATGGCGCTTTGCACGCCATCATCACAGATTGAATAAATACTTCAAATTTATTTGAATTTTATTATTTAATTACATCGAAATCAGCCGCTTTTAGAAAAATCTAACCGCATTACATGGCAAAGGACATCCTAAGGATATTGTATTTATGTAAATAAATTCTTTTGTCGGTACCCCATTAAGAAATTTGTTTGCCAAAATAGGTCCAGAAATTCGGCCAAAGAGATGGATTATTTTTTAAACTTATAATTTAATTAAATACGGTGTAGTGTCGTCCTGCTGTTTAGTTGTTGGAAACAAGGTAACATGCGAGCACGTTAAGGTGGTCCTTATTTATCAAAGTTTTGATTTTTATTCCTCTAGCCCTCTCAACAAAGCAACTGGGTGCGATGGTATCACAGCGGAAATAATAAAAGCTATGGGTGAGCCCGGCATTAAGGTTTT
Source organism: Podabrus alpinus (assembly GCA_932274525.1). NCBI lineage: Eukaryota > Metazoa > Arthropoda > Insecta > Coleoptera > Cantharidae > Podabrus > Podabrus alpinus. Next base: position 117,369,252 of record OW026451.1, read on the forward strand.
CCAAATAATCTGCCAGAAGGTCTGGGATACCGGTATATGGCCGAGAGATTGGACGGAAACTGTGCTGCTACCCTTCCACAAGAAAGGTCAAAAGAACAACTGTGACAATTACCGCCTAATTGCACTAATATCGCATGCTAGCAAGATACTACTGTACGTGATTAACAAACGCCTGAAATATTATCTTACATGGCAGATCGCCAGAGAACAAGCGGGGTTTAGGGAAGGCAAAGGGGCCAGAGAACAGATTTTCAACCTACGTCTGATAATTGAGAAATCTCAAGAATTTAACAACCCGGTATATATCTGTTTTGTAGAATACCGTAAGGCTTTTGACAGTGTTAGATGGGACAGATTGTGGGAAATATTGAAACAAATGGCTGTTCCGGCACATTTGGTATGTCTAATAAAATGCTTATACGAGAATAACAAAGCTACGGTCAAGCTGGGCAATCAAGTTTCGGATCCTTGCAGAGTGGGAAAAGGAGTTAGACAGGGCTGTATTACATCGCCAGACCTATATTACATCTACAGCGAGGCAATAATGAGAAAGGTTCTCGGGGAGTGGGATGGTGGCTTTACAATAAATGGTGAGAAAATAAACAACTTGCGATTTGCTGACGACACGGCTCTCATTGCTAGTAGCGCCGAAGAACTAGCACAACTTATTACCACATTAGAATATGAGAGCCAACAATATGGACTACTCATTAATTATGAGAAAACAAAAGTAATGATTGTCGACAGGAAAGCATCAAATAGACCACATATTAAAAAAATAGCCAAATGAGAAGTGGTGAGCCGATATATATATCTGGGATCCATGATCACAAATGATGGATATTGTACACCCGAAATCAGACGTCGCATAGAAATTGCTAGAACAACAACAAAAAGCTTAAAAAAGATATGGGCTGATAGGCACATCACTCGTAACACCAAGAAAGCATTGATGAAGACACTCGTGTTCCCCATCCTCCTATATGCCTCGGAAACCTGGATCATGAGGAAAAATGATGGAAAAAAGTGGACGCCTTCGAAATGTGGTGCTGGCGAAGATTACTAAGAGTGTCTTGGATGGAGAAAAGAACGAACCTTTCCATTGTGGAAGAAATTCAAGAGCCGCAAAGACTGTCCAGCCTCATTCAGAAAAGAATAGCGAGGTTCTATGGACATATACAACGCAGAGAGCCCGACAATATGGAGAGATTGGTTGTGCAAGGAATGGTTCAGGGTACGAGATCGCGAGGTCGTTCGCCAAAGAGATGGACCGACCAAATCAAAGAAATCACTGGTGGCACACTAGAGCAAGCTGCAAGAAAGGCCCGGAACAGAAGCCGATGGCGTAAAGTCATAGGAAGAACTGTCCAAGCTAGTTAGTCTCAGAGGGTCACGACGCTTCTGACAAGAAGCACACGATGAAGAAGAAGAAGAAGAGTCCTCTCAATTGGTTCCAATCTGTTAAAAGCAGCCTATCCAATAATAAGCTCTTGAAATGTACTAACATTGTGTTTAAATGCAAAAAATGACTAATGACGTTCATCCCACACACTTAATTCAATCAAGTAATCCATACAAAAACGAAAATCAAATGGACCAAAAAAATCCGAAAGTACTTATGGTATTTCAAATTATAATCTTAAGTGGAACGGATATATACATACATAAACTTTGTACCTTGAATAACAAAAAAAGTTTAATGATATAGGTAATAAAATTATTAATTAAGAAGATAAATTTAATTTAATGGAATATTTGATATACCTAAACTGAACTTTCAGAAAATTTAGTAATTAAAAGTGCATGGTTGGTAAATGATGGTATTAATAATTTTAAACTTGCTGTGGCTTCAATTATTGTCATTCCAACTATTGGCCAAAGTAACTATTGGAGCAATTAGAGTATGGTACATCCTTAACACTTTTAGAAAATAATAAGAAATATATGGGGACCCCAAAAAGGATGAAGAAGATATACGTCCGATATATTGATCATGATGCATTTACAAAATATACAAATTGAAATTAAATTTGTATGCAATTCAAGTTATTACAGTTACGTATATGCAAAAAAATACCTGAAGCTATTCTCTATATGGGTAATATGGTCGGACGACTACTACATAATATGAAATTATATGTTGCGGAAAGACGGAAGTTAATTAACAAATCCATTGTATTTACTACTCGATGGGAATTATTTAACAAACAAATAACATCAACGTTTACTTTTGAATTATATTCATATTTTAACAATTTTTGCAGTTCATATTATATATTTTGTATATTCTCCTTCGCAGTCGACACCTAATACATAATTTATATGTATCTAAATTATTAAATGTCATTTATTGCAGTTAATTTAAACGTGGGTATTGTTTTGAATAACTTTATTTCATTGATTTCTTACTTAATTAATAAAAATTGAAATCAAAGCTTTCAATAAGTAATAACTATTAATGAAACGAAAAAGTGACCTAGACATTAACAACACTACCGTATAAAAAATAGAAAAGCATTCGTGAAAGTTTATAACAGTAAAATTGACTGGTGCACCTAGCCTCTCTTATGTCAAATTAAATATACTGCTTTAAACATTAAACCTCTGCAAAATACAATTTACTGCCCATAATTCATATTAACGATTACAGAAATTGCTTACCAAATAACAATCCAGTGGTTTTTCACGCGGTCTGCTATACGCTTTTTGTAATTCTGTTTGTTTAAGAGCATGGGCGATATGCAATGCGCTTGCATCGAAGCGGCCATATTGGTAACCTGGAGAATCCAGATGATTGTTGTGTGGATAAGAATTTGGGCTGTAGGTGTGTTTCTGACGATCTCCATACGGTGGTGATGCTGGTTGTTGATTATTTCCGTTTACATGTGTACGAATATTTGGCACTAAAAATAAAATTATCTCTATCAGTCAAAAGATTGTGTCCTAATAGGTATTTTCATGAACTGAAATATAACAACCTGCATGGAGTGATAAGGTCTACTAATACCAAAAAGTTACAGAAGAAACATAGAAAAGATGGGCAACTCTTAGATTCGCAGTTTCGATGATGACTTCATTAACAGGTTACTTTTTATTAATAATAATATTGACTATACGATTTATTCTGACAATGAACCCCTCGGGAAAATGATTTTGAAAAAAATTATATTAACTAATGAAGTAGTATCTGAATTCCAACCGGCTCTAAGATATTTTGTAGTGCATAACACTAATAAATATAATTTATTGCTATTATTGAAAATTAATTTCTAATTATTTAATTCTATATCTTTTTTAAACTGCTGGTATGGTCGTGAGATTAGGCAGAAGGTTATTCAAATGTTTGTTTTCTACTTTTACATTATTTTATTTAGCAGTTGTTATTCTAATTATATTAAGTAGTACACTAATAATTCAATTATACAAACAATTTAATTTCTACCTTTGGGGATAATTCTCTAATTTGAACAATAATTATGTTCCTAATATTATCACAAAATTTCAAATTACAAATGTATTCTTTGTAGGTTCCAAATTTTTATCTAAATTTGAAATTATGCCGTGCATACAATGAGCTTGTAAATTTTGAAACAAATTCGTCAAAAATATTTGGAGTCATTTTCTCGAAAAATCCTCAGACATGTTAACCTTATTTTTTATGTGTCAATTTTTACTGTCAATTATATTATCGTATTTTGTTTTAGAACTCTGACGTTATTGTAAATTGTTTTAAATAGAATTGTTTTAAGTAATCATTTACTTCGATGAATTTAATGAAAACAATAATTATTAAGATTTTGCTCAAATGATGGAAAGAAGAAAATCAAATTAAATGTTTGAAGTGGCCCCCTGCTCACTTCTTAGCAATATCCTATCCACCACTGAAACTCATGTAAAACATTTTCGATCGTATCGGGTTGAATTTCCCGAACTTCATTCCGAAATCTATCCTTTAGTTGGTCTATTGAAATAGACTTCGCTTTTTCTTTAAAAGAAAAAAAAGTAATCATGCTGAATAATATCCGGAGATCTAGGTGGCCATTTGATCGTTCCCCTGCGATCAATCCATTGGTTGGTAAAAACTTGGTTTAAATAATGTTCACGAACGATCACTGCAAAGTGTGGTGGAGCTCCGTCTTGCTGGTACCATATCGTGTTGTTGGGCAAATCTGGTTCTCCATCATTTGGGTATAGCACTGCAAGTGTAGAGAGTCAATGTGCTTTTACAGAAAAATGGGCCCAATATACGGTTACCTACAATGCCAGCCCAAACCTTAAGTTTATGTGAAAACCGGCTATGGGTTTCCATTTTCCAGTGTGGGTTGACAGGAGACCAATATCTACAGTTTATAACAATATATATAGTCGAATACTTTTCCCTTCGAGATTAAAGTTTATTCACATTTTCATACTCAGAAAATTGTGTTCTATCGAAATGCAGAAAGAAAAATAAGGGTTGCAATTTAAAAAAATTTAGGATGACATCATAGTTCAAAAAGAATACACGATAAAAAACCAATGGCAGAAAAAAGTGATGCTTAAAAATATGCTTGACATGTTTGTGTCCAAGGATTTTCTGAAAAAATCCCCCTAAAATATTTTATCGAATTTGTTCTAAACTTTACGAGCTCGCTGTATAAAATAATTGTAGATCGTACAGTTTATTAATATTAATGTAATTTTCTTAATAATAATAATAGCTGAAGGGCCGATGCACCCACTTCATTTAAAAAGTTCGCATATAATTATTGATTTATTAAGGTGCGTACACATTAATAATAATAGAAACTTCATTTGGTAAAAAAATTTACGTGCTATGCATGGGTTTTGCTTTGTGAATTCACCTATTTATCAGTTGATTGCATACTTATTTTTATTAGCATGTTGATTGATTACCTATGATTTTTCCTCTTATGGTGCCATACAAATTTAAACCTTAAATCGGTCAAAAAGGCAAAGAAAGACCCCTGAAATCCATAGACCTGTATGCTGGTGTCCTAACGTAGTACGAGGATTTTGAAATATAACTTGTGGTTTATTTTTTACTTACCTACCCTGTCTATTTTACAATATTTTATGAACAATAAGTTTGTTTACATCCCATATAAAAATATAGTGATTTTACCTTATGTTTTTATGCATATAACGATCTTTTAAAATTATATTTACTTGATTTAAATCCAAGTTATTGAAATGCCGCTTACATAAATTAATTGTTCAAATATAAACCACGACACGTGTTTCGCTATATTTGGGAGCTTTTCAACGTGGTTTTAAAAGAAGTAAATATGATTTTAAAATATTTTGATAAGTTACAAAAATTAATACTTATAATATTCTTTGTAGAGATGCTGCCAAAGTTAAAAAATCTTATGGTAAATCAAAGGGTAAGGTATTTTAAAAATTAAAATAATATCGGGGTACTACAGTACATATTATATAACTGACATATTGCTCTGAAGATGTGTGAAAAGCTCGAAACCGGTCAGTAATAAAGTAATTTTGAAACCTGTATTAGGAGTTTTGATCCAATTCTTCTGATTTGTTTGAATGAAGAAGTGTCTGTTAAATCCAAAAACAATTTAGGGTTGTTGGCGTTTTTTAGCAAATATCGTGCAAATTTTGTTGTATAAAAATGAATAGGAATGATTGCAGCTGGATGTGGTAAGAAGTAAAAAGGATGTGGTAAATTCAATAAGTTTTTAATTTAATAAAAAAGATGTAAATGTAGTCTATACATAAAATTGATGTTAGGTAAAATTGCACATCCCACTATTGTATTGGTCAAAATTGCATATTTATTGTAGTTTTCATTCTTTCCTCTTTTTTTGCAAAATTCCACTCCACGTTGCAGCTTGTCTAATCCTAATCAACTTGACTGAAGCCAAGATTTTTTACTTTTATTTTATTTTTTAAAAATGTAGGTAAAAGTAGTCAACTGTCTTATTTGTAGTAGGTACATAATTTTATTGTAGTAGTAGAACTCCAATTATCCGAACTCCGACTATCCGAATCGCAGATTATCCGAATCGCTTTCAGAAAAAAAATGTAAGACGGAAACGTACTGTGATTCGCAAAATAATGATTTTGGTCAGCCCGAGTGTGACCACATGCAACTTCTCACTATCAAGCGGATATGCGACTTGGCTGCCCGGATTATCCGAATGGGGTCCGGTCCCAATTGATTCGGATAATTGAAGTTCTACTGTACTTATTTGCTACAAAAATATAAATATTACCTTTAAAAATAGGATATATCGACAAAATGTGTTACCTAGTATATTATTACAATTTTATAGAATCTCGTAGTTACTACAAAATTTTTTATATTTTTACTACAATTTTGTACATATTCTACTATCACTATTTCCATACAAGTTCGTAGTTTATTTTATAGTAAATATTACAACCTTTGCAACAATAAGTGTTACACTGTCTCCTACGAATTTAAACAAATTATCTATTTAAGTAAGTGGGCAGGGGAGGGGCATTTTTTTCGTAAGAAGTAAGCAAGGTATCCCATTGACCAATTCAAAGCTCTTAGGGGTCATTCCAGCTCACATCAACTGAAGAATTGATTTGGCCCACACCAAACTTGACGAAACTTAGTACATACCATAATAGTAATAAATAAAAAATGTAAGCATTTGCCCCAAATTACATTTGTCTTTTTGTTTTGGCCCTTTAAAAAGTCAATAAGTTTGTGTGTAGAGTTATAGGAAAACGACTATAACTTCATCAAGTGTTATAAATTTAAGAATAAAAAATGTTCTGTAAAAATAAATAAACATTCTATTTAACTGTTCAACCACACATTATTTTTTCAACCCTTAAATAGATTAATTTTCTAATATTAACCCTATTTCTAAACGGGTCGTTTCTTCATGAATTTTTTACTATTTTTTGTGCAATTTGACAATTGTGAAATTTGATTGTGGGACGAGGTTGGGTTCTGTTATTAAATATAAATTAAAAATAGGAAGAAGCTGACAAAATTCTCGACATTCTTTCAACTTTATGGCAAAAATAACGATATATAAAATTAAAACTAATTAAATTATCTCCAAAAAAGCTTGTAAACATATTTCGTCAGATTCGCTTTCACATAATAATAACTGACCAAAGTTAAGCTAAGTTGCGCGACCACCGATATATTTATTAAAAAGGTCGAGATCGATTAATTGTATAGAATTTCTTTAATGAAATCTATTTATTTCCTAAATATACATAAATTAACAAATCCGTTGTGTCTTGGGCATTACACGACGTTCATAAAAGATTCTGAAGTCGAAAACGTTTTTTTTTTTAGTGTGATTTAACCATATGATGCGTCTTTGGGTGATAGTACCCAAAGATACTAGTAGATAGTAGTAGTAGATGTCGTAATCTGACATTTTCAAGATGGGAAGAATACAGGTACAGATTGAGATTTATGTGTAATTTTTTTTGTAATTTTTAAGTTTCCACTCATGCCCTCACCGACAGGATTAATAACTGATGAATGAAGTAACGTATACAGAGAATTCAGAAAGATCGAGAGACGAGCATGGAGATTGAAGGTAGAAGGAGGAAGCGGACGCGCAATAATTTTTATATGCAATTCGATAGGTGGTTTCTGTATTATTAAAATTTGAGATTAACTGTTATTTTAATTGTTGGCCCAAGTAATGAAAACGTGAACGTTTTTTATTTGAATTAGGCTTAAGTCGTGCGTGCTCTGTGTTCTGATGCAAAGTCTTGTTGGAAAACATACATACCAATGTGGTAATCACTCGTTACCACACTTATCAATTGCCGATAAGTGGCAGCATTAATCTTCACTCTTTCAGGTACTAACGCAAATGGAGTACACCATTTGCAGTTGTCTTAGCTCACTTCATTAAAGAATTTTGTTAATACTTCCGATTAATTCGTAAATATTTCAAATTTAAAATGTTACATAAAATTAGGTGGATGAGATATAGAAAATATGGAAGTTGATAATAAATTAAGAAGTAGAGCGAAAGTAAGATAAACAACTTTTATAAATTATTAAATTAGACAAAAATTACAGGAGCGAATCACACTAATTTCAGAAGTTAGGTGAAAAACGCAAATAAATTAAACTTGAATCATACAAATTAAACATGCAAAAAAACTAAATCAAAAAGAGTAGAGCATTTACAGTTTGCATGTGCACGCCACAAAACCAGCCAAATGTAAAAAGAAACTGCCTGCAATTTGAAGTTAAGATATTTAGATTAAAATATTTTAAATAAAATTTTTGTTTTAAATAATAACCCCATAATAAATATTGGAAGACCTACAGCAATACATATGCTTTAATTTGATTGGTTCTTGGAAGCTCTTACAATACAATACAATACAGGACAAATAATATCTATGTGAATATACCTCCATGAACTCGAACATTAATTTTTTTTAGCACGGTGGAAATACCGATAGCACTTTTTATTGACTGTAATCGGTCCAGTCTTTCTAACTCATTCTGAAAATCTATAATATTTTTTAATAATAATTAAAATTATAAACGCTATATTGTAGTTCTCGCATAACTACAAAGTCAATTTTATGTTCAAAGCGCTTGTCATTCATCTTGTATTATAATATCTTATCTTCTGCTTGTTATGTCTATAAATAGCACCCAAGTGATTCGTTTAAAATTTTTAAGTCTTAAAGTATGAGCCTATCTGTACATACATTTTACAATGAATTAGTTCTTATAGCTCAAATTTTAAGATCGTAAAACATGTAAAAAGGCACCATAATAGCTAGCTATTGGTTGTTATAAATTTCAAATCGAAATAAATTTTGAGTTGAGTTTTCAATGTGTTAAGGTATTTGATGCATTAGTTCGCAGGATTAAAGAGGTGCCTATTGGCGACGCGTTTCGACTTTATTTAAAGGTTAAAAAGCATTAAAAATATTGCAAAAATCTCTTGCATGAACTTAATAAACACTAATGAGAATAAAAACCACTCGTTTAAAAAATCTTATCAAGTCAAAACGCATCGTTAATAAACATTTATAATCTTGACCGACATTGCATCAAATGCCTTGATCCATTAAGATAAAATTCGTTATAGGCGGAACTGGGGAAAAATGTCCCCGAGTTTTTGGCAATATTTCAAATCCCGCCTTTTTGCAAGACTTTAATAATACATTATTGTTTTTATACATTAAAATAACCAACCGCAGTCTGATCTTAAATAGGTACTATCTATGCACTTTATTTGGGTTCCAAATATGAACATTGCACTCAAAGGTATTGTAACGACTTTTGAACCAATGAGAGAGCTCTATTTTAGGTTGTCCAAGTGAGACCACAGCTTTCCCTAGGGAAACTATCGCGATTAATTTCTAGTTTCGAGTATTTCCCTATGACAATACTCGATTAGACAAGTTCCCTAGAGCTTATACCGACAAGAATGTAGGGGCATTACACGAAAGTTATGCAGCCGTACATCTGTTGCTCGGAGCAATCCACGTTAAAATTAAAAGAAGTTAGAATACTGAAAATGAAGTTTTTTCAAGGAAATTATACTTTTTGCATTACAATAGGTGATTTTTCGTTGAATAGTCGACGACTTCAGTTCAACGACGAAGTATTTCACCTTCCCTCGGGTTGTTACACCCGAATATTTTTACTAAAAATAGATACTGTAAGGAGTGACTATCAGAGTGAACATTAAAGACAAAGATTTGTCAAGTTTTCACAATACAATTTTTGGGCTAAATTTGTCAAACTTATGTTTTATAGGCTAAAATGATCACGGAATCCGGCAATAAAGGATTCATGACCAGTATTTACTTATTAAGAAGACAATAATGTTTACATGTGCGGCTTTTGCGAAGATGCTACCGAAGTTGACAAAAATCTTTTGAATATCTCATAAATTTGTAACTGTTAATTTTTACAACTTATTTTTTAAATGAATTTTTAAAAGTATTTTTGAGTTGGTTTGTTTTATAATAAACTTAAATATCTTCTCTTTTGGTATTTATTACGTAACTATAATTAAGGAAATTCAATTTTTATCAAAAATCATTTTCCCAATATTTTGGTGTTATTTAATACACATTAAAAATAAAATTACTCTTTTTCTTCAAAGTCCTCTTAATTAAAATCGAGACGCGTTTCGAGAATCTATAATATTTTCATCTTCGGTCGATAAAAGAGGACAAACGTAAGAGTCGTCAAATTGTCATGCATCAAATTAATAAATTAATTGTATTAAATTAATGATTTTAAATTTATAATTAATTAATTTAATATATGACAATTTTAACAACTCTTACGTTTGTCCTCTTTTATCGACCGAAGATGAAAATATTCGTGTTTGTATTCGATGTAGCTAGGAGTCTGCCAAAGGACAAACGCCAATTTGATTAAGATAATAAATAAAAATTAGGGCCCACTCTTTAAATAAACTCCTCTTTATAAACGCAAAACGGCAGGTACATTTTTTTAAATTTAGTACAGTACAAAATTCTGTAACAATGCGAAGAAACTATGGAATATGGAATTAGTAAGAAAAAAGAAGTAAAGATGATATAGACGACGAATGGAATATCATGGAGTGGAAAGTATAACAAAAGGCGTAGAGGAAGTGATATGTAATAAAGAGAAGAGAGGATGGAAGGCTTGATTTGACAGGGACTGTATAGAGAAAAACAGAGAAAAGAAAGCAATGAAATTGAAATGGCTAGCAACAAATAAAATGGAAGATATGAATACTTACAAATACAAGCGAATGGGCGCAAATAGATTGTATAATGTGATCGTATGTATGGATGGATGGATGAAAGAATGAGAGATATAGAAGACAATAATGTAAAAACCAACACAAGGAAATTAAAATACAAGAAGAACATATGCAGTTAAATCAAGAGGAATTAAAAATGACGAGGGAAAGATAGTGAATGAACAAGAAGAGATAAAAGAGGTGTGGATGAAACACTTTAGGAAATTGCTGAGTACACAACAGGCCAGTAATTCAGACCAAACTGAATTAGATGATACAGAAACCGAAGAGAAAATTATAGAACTAGAAAATGAAGAGATCCTAAACTTAATATCAAGGATGAAAATGGAAAGGCTTCGGGAAGAGACGGAATAATGACAGAGGTGATAAAAAAGGGACGTAAATCATTACACGTCGAAATGTGCAAGCTGGTAAAAAATATGGAAACATGAAAAGATCTTTGGATCATGGAGGGAGGGGGTAATAATACCAATTAAAAAGAAGGGAGAAGCGGAAATGTGCAACAATTATACAAAATACCATTGGCATACAAAATACCATTGACAGTAATACACAATAGACTCACAACCTATACTGAGAAATTGATCGGAAATTACCTATATGGTTTCCGAAGGGGAGAGTCAACAGTTGTTGCGTTGCATATCATTAGGCAGATTGGAGAAAAGGTACACGAATATGATATCGATATGCATAAATATGATGTTTGTTGATTTTAGGCAGACTTTTGATAGGATAAATAATATCGTCCAAGAATAAACCATGAAATAAGGAACGTAATTAACAGTGAAGACATAGTCAGATTCATGAAGGCCCAAAGAACAAAGTGACTGGGACACATCATGAAAAGTGATGGGAAGGAACCAATAAAGTTACTGACGATTTGGAACCCGGACGGTACAAGAAGTAGAGAAAGATCCAGACTGAGATGGTGGGACTGCGTAATGGAGGATATAAAAAAATGGGTATAGAAGAATGGAGGCAACTGGTTAACGACAGGAAAGAATGGAGAAATGTAGTCAATGAAGCAAGAACACACCGAAATCTTTAAGAAGAGTAGGGAAATACCAACTATGTTTATGATTTTGTAAGAGAACTAATCCCCCTCTAAAGAAAAGGATCTTGTAAGTCTCAAGGGATAGCCTGATTCCATGGAATGTAATGCTATTTAATAATAATAACTTATATTCTGTAATAATACGGTACAAATCAGACATTGATCTAAAAGAATACTTAACGGACCCATATTGGTCTGCATGGGACCAATGTTAGATTTAATTTAGAAGTGCCCGACTCAGAATGTCCATATATGGGGTAATCCCCCCCTTAGGGCCCTTTATATATTTGTACTCTGTAACAATACAGTACAAATAAACAACCGACCTAAAACAATTATTAAATAAATACGATTCCCGGAGCCATGTTGGTCTGTATGGGGTCCTTGTTAGAGCGGACGGGGCCAAAAGCTTTAGTTTCACTAACTTCTATGTGAATCCGCCGCCGAGACAGACATTTACTGGAATGGAACTAATTATACTCTTTATTAATAAGTTTCAGAACTATAAAACTTATCTGAATATTTATGAATAAATTACTTTATTACAAAATCTCGACAACGACTGCATTCCGTCATTTAAGGCCCAGTTGTTCAGTCTCAGGTTATCTTTTAAACAGGGTTAATTTCTACAGAAATAATTGTATGTATACATGCAAATTTACTTAGGTTAAAAGATAACCCAAGACTGAACAACTGGACCTTAGTCGAGCAAAATTGGGAAAGGTTAGTGCTTGGGTGACCATTTGGGTATTCCTCATTTCGTTTTCAAAACATCTGGAAGATCAGCTATTGCAGTATTATCTATAGAACCAATGGTGTGGAGAGAACTAAATTCTTGATTTCATAAAAGTTGGGATCAGCTTTCCAAGAATGGACAATTCAGGCATGGTGTAAAATAATAGAGGACAAAGTCCTGAACATTATTAACATTTCGTGACAAGATAAATGGCTTCCTGTTAGAGTTCATCGACTATAGAGTGGAAATTCTATGTTTAAATAGCCTACTTGCAAAATTTCGTATCTTAGCTCTATGCTCATTTGCGTCACTAAAGGAAGAGGGTTAAATTTATTGTCCTCTCTGATTTTTGAAAATATAATAATTTGATCAAGAAGTCAAATTCAAAAATTAACAAAATGCTTAATAAAAACAACATTTTAGCAGTAGGTATTTATGAACATGACATGAATAATTATTCACATCACCATATGTCACTCTCTTACCTTGAGCTTAACATTCTACATATTTTAAAATTTTTTCACTGTATTATTTGTTCATTCATTAATTCCGTTTTATGACAAATTAATATAAAATGTCAAAATACATCAATATCAGTGAAAGTTACTCGCTTTTCATAATGACCTAGACAAAATTTGCGTTAGAAGTTATTGGTTCTCTTGGCATATTTTTTTTTTCATAGTAGAGTTAGTTTTAATTTTACGAACTTGTCGATCCGAAATGATACCTCACTTTCTGTGAATTATATCACACCGGAATGCGACGTAAAACTCATAAACACAATTTACAGTTGAATTAATAAATTAAAAACCTACCTTCCGTTTCTAAATTCCCTCGTCCGGGTCCGCGTATTTGTTCGTTAACAAAATTACTTGACTTGGGGACATTAAGTGCCGATCTGATTCCAACCGAAGATCCATCAAGATGCCCGGGTCCAATTTTGGGTACATGACTGTTGCAATAAACTTCTTTGTCTTCCTGTTTATGCTGATTATTATAATAAGTTTTTAATGTTAATTTTGTTCCACACACCGCACACTTAAAACAACCGCTGTGAAAAAACGTAAAATCTTTTAAAGGTCCCACGCGATCCACTTGATACACAGTTTCGTTACACCTCAGACACGTACTCTCGTAAAAATTTGGACGATACTTGTTTTGGTAAGAACTTTGAAGCATTTTGGCGTAATCTCACAATCAGCACTTTTTTTATAAAATCCAATATTGGTTGAAAGTTTGTAGTATCTTGAACTTGCTATCCATTAACACACTTTTATAATGACCTAGTCTGTTTCTACCATCTTGCACAAGAAAAATTGTAGTTAAATGAACTACAATGGAATACTTTTTGTCTGCTTGAGTGCCTATAAGACACAAAATATAATTATTAGTTTGTACATGAAGCCGTTAGGTACACATTTTCAGTTCAGCTACTTCGATATACTAATAATACTATTCTGTACATTTAATTAAATTTAATCTTTTTTTATTTCATTAGGGAAGTATTTCTACCAACATAATATTATACAAATGAGTAAAATCTAATTAATATTGTTTTATTTAAAATATAATAACGTAGTAGTATTTGTAGTACAGACGTCATTGATAAAAAGGTATAAAAACCAATAACGTGAAAGTGATTACCTGTTTTACGACAATATAATTACTTTTTATTAATTTATATTACTTATGTATGATTGATTTTATTGTTTTTAAATAACTGTTTTCTACAGTTGAAAAACAAAATGCATTTTCATTAAAGTTTTAACGACCGTGCAAATATTAAAAGTAAATAAATAAATTAATAAAATATTATATATTATTATAATTAGGTATACTATCACTTTTCTATGGCTACTAATATGACTAATAGCCGTAGATCAGACTTTTTTTTTTATTTTTATTAAAAAAACCTTTATTTATATATTAATTTTAAAATTTGCTATTTGTATATTTACCAGTAAAACTCCTAAATATTTTGTAAACAAATTTTCAAATTATAATTATTATTATACATGCACGGTAGGTACTGTTGTTTTAAAATGAGTTTTTATATAAAACAACTATTTTACAGTTTTATAATGTTTATAAACTGTAAAAATGATTACCTTTGCAGTTAACAACCACCAAACCAAATATGCATTTTTACACAATTTCTCCTTTAATTATTGTCTTTTCAAAACTGTAAAAACTGATAACAGTGCACACAGGGGCGCACCTGTGGGCGGGTCTTATTTGTCCCAAGTATAGTAAGTGCCAAGTATAGTGCCCCTATCCAAAGTGTACCAACGTAATGTAGGTACTTAATAATAAATATGCATTCTTAATACACTTTAGGACATAATATATATGAGTATACCATGTACATAATAAATAGTATTATGCATGTGTACTATATTAAAACTTTTTTGTTCAGAATCAAGAAAATTAAACAGTGGTGTGCTATGAATATTTTATTAACGGGCTCCCAGGTTATTTCATTTTTAGCACCACGTTAATCGTTAAAAAATACACGAATTTCATTCTATTGGTAGTAAATTTTAATATTAATTATTGAGTAAAATTAACAAAAACATCTCAAAAAAGATAAGAAACAATACAACAAAAATTTCTCAAATTATGTATTAAAAATACAAAAATTATAAAGTTTATTATCTTCCTTTTACTTTTGGACAAGCATAATTATATGCATTGTAGAAATGAAAATAAGATGCGGGATGTTGTTATTTTTATCTAATTGTTTTAGTTTCTTTTTTCATTTTTTGTCGTAATTTATAAATATAAAATTGTAAATTTGAAAAAAAATTTATTTTATTATTTAAAAATTCCACGTTTCCGAAATTACTGCATTCTGAATTTGAACGAATAATTTAGAAGGTAGGTCTAATTTTGACAAGTGGGTTTTAAATTTGCAATATACAACGCCATTCTCCCCACATTCATCCTTTCCATCGTTAGTGCTTCATACCTTTGCACTTTTTCTTTTTTTGTATTTGATACATTTTTGGATAAAGGCACAGCAACATCTATGGATGATTGCATATCGGTCTTGTTTCGTCTCGACAATGTCAGGTCTATTATGACTAATTTGCCAGTGCCATAACTAGCTTTTTGTTTGCCCTGCACAAGGTCTCATTTTTAAGCTCTCGAAATAGGAAAAAAAGATCGACAGGTGATTTTTCGAGACATTTCTTCAAGATAAAATGCATTAAAATTAAAAATTTTGAAAACAATAAACCGTAACAAAAAACATAAACCTAAATAAAATTATATAAGACAACCGCTGTACCAACATTACTACACGACAGTGAAGTATTGGTCACAACTAAAGGTGCATGTCCGTGCCCCCCCCCCCAATCGAATTTTGTTATAAAAATGGTATCAAACGTTATAGCATCAATGAGCATCCATTATTTGTATTTGAGCCTCAAAGGTCGCGGAGTTATTCGCGGAAAATCTTTGAGGCGGCCTTAGAGTACGTTTATGTTGGAGCTGCGATAAACGATAAACGATCATTTTCTTTGCTTCGCTAGTATCGTCGCTCTTATCGTTTATCGCAGCTCCAACATAAACGTACCCTTAGACATGATTCTCCCCACTAGTCGAAATTTTGGGTGAAATTTGTGTCAAACGTTAGAGCACCGTATGATCATTAATGAGCTCCCATTATTTTCGTTTGAGCCTCAATGGTCACGGAGTTATTCGCGAAAATCTTTGGGGCGGCCTCAGACATGATTCCCCCACTAGTCGAATTTTTGGGTGAAATTGGTGTCAAACTTTGGATCATCGTGCGAACATTAATGAGCTTCCATTATTTTCGTTTGAGCCTCAAAGGTCGCGGAGTTATTTGCGAAATTCTTTGGGCGGTCCAATGAAATTGGTGTCAAACGTTAGAGCATCGTTTGAGTCATTATTTTATTATACTCGTATAAGCTTCCATTATTTTATTTTGCGCCTCAAAGGTCACGTAGTTATTCGCAAAATTTTCGGGGGGGAACATATTTTCCGTCCGAAAATTTATTTAATAATTTGAAAATCGTATTTTCACAATGGAACATTAATTATTATCAATGCGGTTAAATGATTTCTTAAACGTATAATTGGATCCATGATTTTGTTGATATCCAAATTTAATTCGGTCGAAAACAGTGATGGTTTTAACCAGTGATGGTGATGATGGTTCTTCTAAACCAAGAGAATACTCACGTAGAAATTGCGGTACACAAAGACATTGAGAAAAATATTAAAAATCCAAAAGCGCTAATGAATGTTACAAAAGAAAATTAAATGAGGAAATTGATGATAAAAATTGTGACACTTTCGAATTCGAAACTGAAACTTGTCCCCTTGGTTTGGAAGACACATAAAACCATCACTGTTTCGACCAAATTAAATTTTTAACCCCTTGGGTGTTTTTTCACCCTAAAAATCGAAAATTGGAAAACAATTACTTTTTCGACTGATTCTCATGTATTTCGATGAGAAAATCGCATTGGCGCAATCGGATCGTCCCTAAATAAGGTATTTTAGATTTTATCGACGGGTTAACGTTCGAATCTTGGATTCAATCAAATTTCAATATTTGTCGTTTAGTTAGATTTTGAGTGCCTTATTGCAACTTGCCACGGTTTCAATTCTGTTTTTCGAACTCTACGCATCGAAATACGTCATTTAAAGCAATAACATGATCACCTAATATTTTTGCCGTTTTTCATTAATTTCCCATTGGACTAATTTTAATTTTGTATTTCAACATGGTTTAGAACATTTAAATATGGCCTCTTTAATCATAAAATATTTTAAATGTGCCGCGGTAAACATAATTTGTTTCCTAATTCATATACTTGTGATGCACTAAAGCCGATAATTCTTTTTTCTTCACAATTGAGCGGTCCAGAAAAATTAAAATAAAATTGGATACACGTATGAATTTTATATAAAGTGCACTTTACACGGAGCCTTCGGCTGCAGCAACTTCTGTGCAGAACGGTATACGCAAAGCGCAAATACATGAACTCGTCTCTACGCAGAAATTGCATGCAGCCGAACGCCCCGTGTAATGTGCACTTAAGAAATAGAAAACTATTTAAAAAAATTTTCAACTGAAAAATCAATTTGTAATTCCATCCAAATTACTAAATTGGCTCTTGAAGTCTTCAAATTTAAAGATCGAATTGATTTATATGTTTAAAACGGAAGTGTAAAATAAAACGCAGATGTTCAGAAAACAATATTTTCGGCAATTATGGGTTATGGCACTTATCAATCATTTGAATCCCATCTAAAATGGTATTTATTACCCTTACAGATATTTACTCTAACAATATTTAAAATTGCGCTCGAAACCTATCAGCCTAATAACTATGTATGTACATAAACCTTTTTAAGGAATATGAATTTTCCAACGAAAAAAGGAAAATTACAAAATTGAACTTTTTTTTATCTCTATTCCACGTCAGGACTCCTTTCGTCCTGGGTCCTGTGCGGGTCCACCTGGTGCACCTGCCTAGTTTCGGCATTGTGCCAGTATGTTAATATTATAGATCAAGCTCTTCCATTCCATTCGGAAAATTGCTACTCTGCTTCTCTGCAGTTTTCACGATCCATATTTTGAGGTGGATTAATCTTCTTCTTTCTCTTTTAAATCTGTCCCAATAAAGAAAGGAGAGGTTGTCCTCTAGGGCAGGTTCATAATATGTCCTAATATTGTCCAGGAAATTGAATTTCTTACCAATTTGCTGGTGTAATATTGTACAAACCTGGTTATGCCTTCGGAGATAGTCAGTAAGAGTCAAATTCTCATCAGTTCTCATCCATCGCCTTTCGGCCACATCTCTTATATCATCTGCCTATCTCTTGAACGGTAGTTCGATACTCCTCTTACTGTATCTCGGTCTCCAGTTAATGATTCTGGTCGCCCATCTGCAGTCTTCCTGCCACTTCCAATGGCAATCTATGTACTTGCATATTAGTGTTTTTCACTATCTCCACGCCATAGGTTAGCTCTGCTAGGATGCAGGAGTTATATATGTATTTTTGGTTTAAATTTTTTTGACATCAACAAAAACGAAAATCTTCCAAAGTTCACCTACCTCAAATTTATCATCTTGCATGGCACAAATGAATGTAAATTCATATGTTTCAAATTTAGGTCACTAAAATTATGGTCCAGACTTACACTTTCTTGAATTAAAGGAGTATTAATTAATTAATTTAGTTATGGATTTATGTATGTACATAAGTTAAACAAATGTATTGCACTTCATCCTCCTTTTTTCTTTTAATGCATAGCCTTTTCACTGCTGATTTTGGGTGTAAATATCTGCATTTTAGTTAAGGTATCCACGGAGTTCAGATCTGTATTTGATAATTTTAAAACTCCAAAAGAAATTGATAAAACTGGAACCACCCACCAGTTTATGGCCGAAATCATACATATTTCGAGAAGTTAATTTTGATTGACGTAAAATTTCCTAAATATTTTATAATTTATTGCGCAGTAATTGGGGTGTTTGGGGCAACTGGAGTGCCCACGTGAACATTAATTTTTGTACATTTATCAAAACCTGAACTACTGAATAATTTTGCATGTTTTGTTAATTTTGAAGTTGGTCCTGGATACAATTTTAAATCGTCCATGTAAAGCAAAAAATGCGTTATGCTACGATTACTTTTAAAATTTAGCTTAACCTACCATGGAATCGTTCAATAGCGCCGAAAGTGGATTCTTAGCTAAACAAAACCAGAATGGGCTCAGAATCTCCTTGAAATATTCCACGCTTAATTTTGATAGAATCCAAACTTTCTTATTTATTATTATTTTAATAAAGGGGTTAAAAGTTTTCGAAATATTTGATCATTTGTACACTACTGCTGTTAAGATAGTCTTAAATATTTATATATGAATTATTTTCTCATTTAATTTTTATTCAGGATCTTGCCGCCACTGAGTTCTTACCACCCGGGTGTGGTGAGCACCCCTGAGTGCATGCACATCATCATCAAAAACTTGAAAGAGAATAATTATAATGATTACAAATTAGTTTTATAAAAAAAAAGATAATAATATATTCTATAGTTTGAATAAAGAGCTAATAATTTATTTAATTACAGGAATATTTTCTCTTTAAATATTAAAATTAGTAATTATTATATTGTAAGTAAAATTATTATTTAAACTTCGGTTTAATCAAATTTTAAAAGTAATTAACGAAAAATTCATCTCCATAGTCAGACATGCAACATTATTTTTTAAACTTGCAGAAAGTAGTACTTTTCCAATTTAGGGGATCACCCTACTGCTTTCGGTTGCGCACCACTTGTTTGTAGAATTATTAATAGAATTTTTTCAACTCGATTTTATCGTTTAAATTTAAGAAATATTAAAAAAATAAAAATTATTACTTAATATAGCAATGGAAAATGCATTTTATTATTGCTATTCAACCTACGTCATACTTCAGTAACTTATTTAATAAGGAATTTCAGTTATTCAGCTACTCGTGTTTTTCTAGATTGATCAGGTATACAGGTATTATAACAATTTGCATGAATTATTTATTGAAAAAATTTGTAAAAAAATTAATTATTTTAATTTCTAAAAAAATTATTTAAATTTGAGAAACTTTTACACACGGATTTATTTTGTGTTAACATATGCGTTATCTGCTTAATAAATTCTTGAAAAATAATAAATTAATATAATTTTCTAAACGTGAAAGTCGATACGCGTAATGAACTGAAAATGTTAAACAAGAAATTGTTGAATTAACTTGCGATAAAAATTTACATCGTAACATTTCTATCTTCGATTTTTTAAATTGATTTCATACTAGTAAATCATTTAAACGACATTTTAATTCTATTTATAGTTGAAATTGCGAACAATAATACTACAGCAATATAAAAAAAATTTATTGTTGGTTTTCTTGTTACTTTATCATGCATATGGTTATGAAAAAGTATTCTGTTTTTAATATATTTAGGTAGGTATATTCAAAATTACTTAATAGTAGTTACTAGTATATCGATTGCCTTTTCTGGCAATGTGTCTATAACTCTTTTTTGTGCCTATACCTATATTTAAATATAGGTATTATTCAACACAATTATCAATTAATTTATGACACGAAAAAGTTTCCTTTCCGATCTATCATTAAAGTCTTTTCATTAAACAGCGGTTTATTTATTGCACATATCTACATAAGTGATAAAATAGTATCCCATATGAAACTGTTTTAATTTTTCATGTGGGCACTTAAAATTGAAAACTTTTTCGCGTAAAATTTCGAAAATTAAATTTACCTAAATTTGCTTAGCTGTCATATTTTTGCTTCCAAACTGTATACATAGTCACTCACACCTCCACGACTCAATATTATATAGCTCACAGAAATATCGAATAAATTCACTTTTTATAAAATAATTTAAAAGCGCACTTGAAAATATTCGATTGGAACTATCACGCACAACACAATACGCGATTCTGAACTACTAAAACGGATAACCGTAGCCATGTTGTGAACAATTTTGTAAAAGTTACTTCTCTCTCTATCTTTTTTTAATCTACCTGTGTTTCTTTAATGGCTCACCTGTTGATTAACACATGAGAAAATATTTTCTCCTCGTTCAAATACGGAATTGGTTTGCATTACTCGCATGGAATTAAATTGACTATGCAATTTGTTAATTAAAAAGAAACTAAAGTAGATAATAGAAAAGAAGAAAAAAATGTTAAAAGGCGTATAATTGCATACTTTTAAATTTGTTTAGTTATGCTTTTACATAAAACCCGACGTGTAACGATAAAGTCTTATATTGTTTAGCACCTGTTGTAGGTTGAAGAATAAGTGAGTCTGAGAGCCCACGTAGCGGCCTCTCAAGAATGGCATTTTGCCTTGGGATATGCACCCGCAGCCTACATTTTTATTTTCGCACACCTTCCTTACATCATTAGTGTGGTAACCCATTAAATAAAAAACTTACGCATGTTTGTCTTAATATAATTATTATCGGCTGCGCAAAAATTATATTTTAATTATTTTATTTACATATCACATATGGACCTTATGCCTTATGGATTACAATAGCGCCTAAAAAATCTCTAACAGAAAAATGTGATCATTTTTCAAGTATATTAGTAGTCCAGGCAACGAAGCCGAAAAATTCGCTCAAGCTTGCAAAAAATCCGGGCAAGCTGAATTTTGGCAGAGATGTACATTGGAGTGTTCTAATGAACCCCCCAAGAGTCCCATAAAATCCCATGCCGGCGTCCCCCACATTCGGGGGTTTTAGCTCCCCCAACGCGATTTTGTGTCGATCACTCGCTTATTATTTATGCTTGTATGAAAATTTATGATCAGACCATAATAAGAGCATAAAATCCTCTATAAAATAGTTTTTTTGTCATATTTTTCCAATGCACACTAATACTTAAATTATTGATCGAAAACACGACCCACCCTTGAAATGGCACAATATTGATTGGTTGCAGGGAGAGAAATGTTTTCGGGCACGGAAAATGCTTTTAATAATAAATTAATTGAAATTGTGGCCAAGGTTGGAAAATGAAAAAAAAAATTAATTTTTTCAAAATTTGCCCAAGTTATAGTATCTTCCAAGTAAACGAAACCAAAATTTTGGTTTGAGCTTACAGAAGGTCCGGGCAAGATGAAATTTGGCTAAGATGTATATTGAAGTGTTCTAATAAACCCCCAGAATGTTTCATAAAAATCCCAAGCCGGCGTTCCCCCCAAATGAGGATTTTAGCCCCCTAGGTGCGGTTTTCGCCTATAGCTCACGTATTTTTACTTTTACGAAAAATTACCATTAAACAAAGTTAAAAATTTGCCTATTACAGTATGTACTGTAGTACTACCTACTGAAGCGCCACAGGTTATAGAGAATTTTATGTTCTTCAACTTTGCTTAATGGTAATTTTTCGTAAAAGTAAAAATACGTGAGCTATAAGCGAAACACCGCACTTAGGGGGCTAAAATCCTCATTTGGGGGAACGCCGGCTTGGGATTTTTATGAGACATTTTGGGGGTTTATTATAACTATTGTGACCATATTATTTTTATGAAAAAAAGTACATTTCTGCGAAACAAGGTAAATACCTAAAAAAGGTCAACGGCGTACCTAAAATTACCCTCCAGGCGGGTGTGCAAAAAATAAGTACATTTGTAAGTACTTGGAGAAGTTTTTAAGTACATAGGACGTTGTTCTAAAAAAGAGTACTGTCCTACTTGGTCCTACTACAATAAGTACAGATGGTCACCATAATTATAACACTTCAATATACATCTTTGCCAAATTTCAGCTTGCCCGGACCTTTGTAAGCTCAAACCAAAATTTTGGTTTCGTTTACTTGGAAGATACTATAACTTGGGCTAATTTTGAAAAAATTTATTTTTCTTTTCATTTTCCAACCTTGGCCACAATTTCAATTAATTTATTATTAAAAGCATTTCCCGTGCCCGTAAACATTTCTCTCCCTGCAAGGAATCAATATTGTGCCATTTTAAGGGTGGGTCGTGTTTTCGGTCAATAATTTAAGTATTAGTGTGCTTTGGAAAAATATGAAAAAAACTATTTTATGCAATCCTTGCGTGTTCATCGTGGATTTATGACTACTTTTGCGGTTCGTAATGACCTCCTTCAGTCCCACGTTAACATTTAGTCCCTTAGGATGTCATCTAGTCCCTTGGGATCATAGTATGACATACTTATTGACTCAACAAAAGTCTACATGCTATATTTTATCTTACGTTAGAATTATTTATCGCTTCCTTGAAAGGAATGCGTTATCACATTGCAATGAGATATTCTTTCGACGTGTAGGCGTTTTATGCCGCCAAAGCTTCATATACGTAAGCGCTCTTTCTTTTAATCATACAACCACTGTTATCATTTGTAATGGGATACATTAATAGACAATTTTATAAATTGCATAATTACAGAGTAATTTTGCATACACTGTTATCTTTTGCAATGCGCTTTTTAACTGCCACTTCAATTTTTATAATTTAATTTGTAGAGCTCGTACCAAAGCTCAAAACTTATACAATCATCGGCGCAATAACGAAAACGCGTTCAAATACTAAAAAGCCCAACTAGAAAACATTAGTTGTTACACAAATTTTGCGTTTTATTATTATTAAATGGTATTAGTATTGTTTCATAATATAAATAACAATCAGCCTTCTTTAAGGCTATTTGACAGGTTCTATTGTTTGATGGTAAGTAATAAAAATTTAAATTAAATTTTCGCGCCAAACTAATGTTTTCACGTAACATTTATATGTATGTATTTTGCCCTCTTGGCTCCTCCTTCGCGCATTGTAGGGCTTTTGACAAAAGGAATCACCTCTACCTGTTTATTTCAATTTTTCTTTTCGGCTATTTTTTGTCGGTAGTTATTAGGATTGAGGGTTTGGTATTATTTGGGGATTGGGTATTATTAGGAATGACCCCATTGGGGGTCAAATGGAGCAGTGATGCGTCACTTACAGCCTCTCCTGCTCTATTCCTACTCGCACCTCCAAGCTGGCGGCCCCTGGTGACCTGTGGAAAATCCTCAAAGATCGGGTAACCAACCCCGGTGGTTGGGGGGAATCTGCAAGGCTAAAGCGAGAGGGAGACATTTCCTTCGGGTTGGACGAGAGGCCAGCACCCTCTCACCGTAAAAAATTAAATTCGCTAAAAATCCCAGAAATAAGCCTCGGAAATCGGACGGATACTCAAGTCGACGAAACCAGCAACGAAAACGGACTACGAATATGGAAATATGGAATGTTCAGGGTATCAGAAACAAAAAAGAAGAAATAATCTTAGAACTCATACAGCGGAAAATAGATATAGCAGTCCTCTCAGAAACAAAAAAGAAAGGAAATGGAATCGAAAAAATTAGAGATTTTTTACATCTATACAGTGGAGTTGAAAAAAGTGATAGAGCGAAAGCAGGCGTATCCATTATAATACATAAAAAAATGGAAAAATATGTTAAATCGTGTGGGAACCAATAAACGAACGTATCATTCAATTGACGATTCTCATTAGGGGAAGAACTATAACCATTCTCGGAATCTATGCACCAAACAATGACGCCACGGTCCAAGTAAAGGAAGGTTTTGAAGATGTCCTAAGAAATACCATGGATAGAATTCCAAAATGTCACGAAATCGTCATTGCTGGAGATTTAAACGGTAGAGTAGGAAAACAAAGGAACAGCAAAGTAGTAGGTATTCATGGAGAAGAAAGAGTGAATGATAACGGCCAGCGATTGATAAACTTTTGCGAACAGTACGATCTAAAGATTACGAACACATTTTTCGCGCATAAAGATATACATAAATTTACATGGTACCAACATACTAGGGGACTTAAATCAATTATTGACTACCTTATTACGAAACAGCAGTCCGGTATAAAAATCCAAGATGTGAGGGTATATAGAGGCGCCGAATGCGGATCAGACCACTGCTTACTGATTTCAAAAATATACATTCCATTTATAGTCTCCGATGCTCGAAAAGATGAAAATGAAAAAGAAACGAAAGTTAAAATCAAACAGTATAATATCGAGAGCTTTGCACATGATAGTACCAAATACTTGTTCGGCAGAAGATTGGAAGAAAAACTAACAATAATGGAGCGGACAACGGAAGAGGAATACGACCATATAACAGCCTGTATATTGCAATCTGCACAGGAATCGCTAGGAACACAAAATCCTAAGATAAACAAACCTTATTGGTGGGACGAAGATATTGAGCAACAAATTAAAACAAAGAAACAACTATATCAAAAACTTCTTCAAAAGAATGACATCGAATCTAAAGAAGAATATAAATGAGCCAATAGAGAGGTGAAGAAACTCGTAATAAATAAGAAAAACCTAAGCTGACCAAAAAAATGCGATAATATAGAGCAATATATAGGAGGAACTCGAAGTTCGGAAGCTTGGAAGACAATCAAATCCGTAAGAACATCTAGTAAATCGGGAATGAACCTGGGAGGTATTAAAAAACATGAATGGGCACAACACTTTGAAAAGTTGCTACAAGAAAAAAGACCGGCATTCATGCAACAACAACAAGAGCAACACGTAACACAAGTAGATGAGATACACCTGAAAATTGAACGGGTTGAAGAAGCAATAACGGCTACTAAGCTTAACAAATCACCAGGACCAGGAGGAATACATCCAGAATTTCTAAGAAATGGGCCAAAGAAGCTGATAGAAATGCTAAGATCTTTGTACGAAAGATGCCTGAATGGAGAGAAAATTCCAAAAGAATGGAAAACCTCATATATAACCACCATACATAAAAAAGTTCCAAACGACGATCCAAATAACTATCGGGGTATAGGGGAAAAATATTAATTGTACTCACCCTGGTGGCTGTAATATCAACTAAATATTTGACGTCTTAATTAATTAAAATTATTTTAAAAATTAATTAAAACACGTTAAATTTATTATTTTTTATTAAATTATTTATTTATTACTTAGTTGTAATGTATTATTATCGTTCAAAACCAAATCAAAGTATTTCTGAGCAAGGTCAAGCGAGGTTATATCATTAGCGTGCATCAGCGTGACATCACGTTGATGTTGCTTACAGCGCACCATCTGTTAATATTTTTCCCCTATAGCGGTTATTCCAACAATAGGCAGAATATACGCACGAATTCTTAGAAATTTGGTGGAGGAAGACATTAAAGATGATCAACCCTCTAGAAAAACGAATGCAACGAAGTCGAGAAACACACCTAGCCCTTATTGACTTGAAGAAAGCATATGACAACGTTCCTATATCACAGCTATGGACGGAAATACAAAAACTCAACATAAGACCCACCCTAATTCGAGCTATTCAAGAATATTATAGAGAAAACTATGCCGCGGTAAAAGTTGAAAACAGTGTTACAGAAATGTTTCAAACCACCAAAGGGTTTGGTGGTTTGACTACGAGTGGGAGACGACATACTTTACACCCTATTTTTTGCGGACGACCAGGTTGTGATAGCGGAAGATGAACAAGATCTTAGTTATATGATTATAAAACTCCAGGAAGAGTAGATATACAAAAGCCGGACTCACTATGAACCTCACCAAGTGCGAATATCTAATTGTTGGAAGTAAATACAAATTAAATTGTAAATACAAATACAATAAAAGGACTAAAAAAATGTAGATATCTGGGAGTCATACTGAATAAGGAAGGTAATAGTAATGACGAAATAAAAGAGCGAATAAACAAGGGCAGAAATGTGATAGAAACACTAAATTCAATTCTATGGGAGAAGAATATATTTTTTTAACTCAATATATTTAGCAATCAATCTACAAGATTACAAGCTTTCAGTTGAAAAAATCATAAATACATGTACAAAGTGTTCCAGTGAACACCTTGCATTTATTACATTAAAACCTGTATGATTATAGACATAATTATTTATTTAGTTGAATCTGTTGGTCAGATCAGCTGGTATGAACCTTTTGAGTCTACGCACTTCATCACTTCGAACATGCAATTGTTTGGCTGTCACATTGGGGTGCACTTTAAGTCTCTCACGATAGTTTTCACTGAACCTCTTGATTTATTCCCTAATGGAAGGCATTGGGAAGTCATTTTGGATGACGCTGTTTGGCATGTACCGGGGTGCATCAACAATAACTCGTAGTACCTTGTTCTGGAACCGCTGCAGGATTTCAATATTGGAATTGGCGGCCGTTCCCCATAGTTGGATACAATAAGTCCAAACTGGTTTCAGTATTGACTTATATAAGAGTATTTTGTTGTCATAAGAGAGTTGTGACTTTCTGCCAATGATCCAGTACATCCTGCTCAATTTCAGTACAAGCTGTTTTCGTTTGGTAAAGATGTGTTTGCGCCAAGTCAATCGCCTATCGAGATGCATACCCAGGTACTTGGCGTCTTCTGCTTGTGGCAACTGGCAGTTGTTTAGTTTTACTGGTGGACAGGTTCCTATTTTCATTGTAAACGTCACGTGGTTCGATTTCGTTTCATTGGCTTTGATTCGCCATTTTTTAAGCCAATTCTGTATACCGTTCAGACTTAGTTGGAGGTTTTCTGATGCTGTTATTGGATTTGTATGCGACGCTAGTATGGCAGTGTCATCGGCGAAGGTTGCGATGGTTGACCCAGTTTGAGGAAGGTCTGACGTGTACAAGAGGTATAAGAAGGGGCACAATACGCTACCCTGGGGAACTCCTGATTTGATAGGGTATAGGTCGGTGTGTTCATTGTTATGTTTGATTAGGAAATACCTGCAGGATATGTAGGATTTGATAATTTGAAAGTAATGATATGGGAGGTTTTTTTTAATTTTGTACAGCAGCCCATCGTGCCACACCTTGTCAAATGCCTGACTAACATCCAGAAATGCCGCCGAGCAATATCTCTTACCATCGAGATCTCCGTTTATTTTCTTGACTACCCTGTGTATCTGTTCAATAGTTCCATGGGAGTTGCGAAATCCAAATTGGTGATTGGGTATTAATTTGCGGTTATCGATTATGGGCTTTAGGTGTTTAAGCAATAATTTTTCAAAAACCTTGGAGAGCACCGGGAGCAAACTGATTGGTCTGTAGAATTTTATGCCATCTAGTTTTTTCCCAGGTTTGGGTATCATAACAATTTGTGCAACCTTCCATTGGTTTGGGAAGTGACTTGATCTGATAATGGCATTGAAAATTTGAGTAATGGCTGTTAGACATTTTTTGCTTACCTCTTGTAGCACTTTTCCTGTGATCAAATCATATCCGGGAGCCTTTTTTGGATTTATTTCATACAAGATTATCCTTCTTATTTCTTTAACTTTAAATTTTTGTATGAGAAGGTCAATTTGGAATGGAACACTGAGGTATTCTTGTACTTCTCTTTCTTCCTCTTCTGTAGCCATAGGTGGAAATGGTTGAAATGTGTTAGCCAGGTGCATTCCAAACGCACTAGCTTTTTCTTTATCGTTTCTTGCCCACTGGTTATTTTCGTTTCTGATTGGGGGTATTGTTTGTTGTGGTCGACATAGCTTCTTTGTTGCCTTCCATAAGGAGTAGTCAGAGGCCTCCGAAGCACTCAGGCTTTCCAAATATTTTTTGATTCCTTGATTTTTGTTATCCATTAACATTTCTTGCAGTTCTTTTGTGCATTTATTTAGTTTGGTTTTATCACCTGGGTATCTAGTTTGTTGCCACCGCTTACGGAGTACTCGCTTTTCAATTTTTTTTGTTTTATTGTGGATGGTGTATCTTCTTTTATTTCCCCTTCTTTTGCATCTGGAGTTGCATACCATGCAGCTTGTTGTATGTTAGTTGTCAGTTTGTTTACTGCTTCTTCTATATCTTCGAGAAGAATATAAGGAAAGAAACTAAAAAAAGAATTTACACATCTATAGTCCGAAGTGTGTTGATGTACGGCGCGGAAGTGTGGGATTTAAGTTCAATAAATAGACGAAAATTGCTGGCCACAGAAATGGACTGCTTAAGAAGAAGTTGTAGAAGATCTAGAATGGAAAGAATAAGAAATGAATGTATAAGAAAAAAGCATGAATATGGATACTGACATAGCGGAAGAAATCGAAAAGCGACAACTGATATGGTTCGGGCATACAAAGAGAATGGGAGATGATAGATGGCCACAAAAAGTATTGGAATGGATTCCGCCAGAACGGAGAAAAAGAGGACGGCCTAGGAGAAGCTGGAGAGATGATATAGATGGGGCAATGATTTCCAGAAATATGGAAGAAGAGTTATGCCAAGATAGACAGAGGTGGAAACTGGGAACGGAGAGGCGGCTCCAGCCGTAGAAATCCGTATATATTGCCATGTATCGCTACTGTTTAGATTAGAATTTTTGATTTTTATAGCGGGAGTGAAATGGCACTTGTAACGAATAAAATATTTTTAGTTCATCGGCTTATCTAATTTGGGAACAAATTTCAGCCGATGTAAATATTTATGAGATTTACAGGTTATTGGCAGTAAACTGTAAAAAGAATTAGGTTACCTTGATGCCAACAATTTTAATTAATCTAAATTATACAAATTCTGTTTAGATAACACCAGAGAAAGACACAAATTTGTAAGTTTTAGCCACTATTAAAGGAAGGTCCTCGACTTCTCTTGTATCCCATCGTATGTTTTTGGTTTCGCAAGGCGTACGTTCTCCTGAAGGTGTTTTCGGTTCGCAAGACGCTTTTATTTCCTTTCACAACTACCATCCCCGAGATGCTTTCGGTTTAACAAGGCAAATCGCTCCTGTACGTTTTTGGTTAACAAGACGTATGTCCATTCGAGAGTGTTTTCGATCATTACAAGGCACTCTGACAAAACCCCCGTCCTGTACTCATTTCTTCCTGAGATACAAGTGAGGTCACTGCCCCTGCCATTTTTTAGGTTAGAATTCAGGGGGCCAGTTTTGTCATTTGCGGGTGTAAATTTTCCAAAGTTCCAGAAACCAGTACTTTTTTTGTTTATTCTACAATAGTAAAGATTAGAATCAGTATCCCCCATCGGTAGTTAGTTAGTTTTTAATATTATTAAGTAAGATTTACGTACCGTTTTAGGGGAATCCAATTAGTTGTTCTGTTTTTGTTGATTAATGATAACTTGTCAAGTACACGATGTCAAGTAGAATTCACGAATTAACCTGCACACGTTCGTTACGCGGCTTATTATTATTAACTAAGAATTCGCAATTTACATTAAGCAAACGCCACCATGCGGGAGAATTTCAAATTAGTAAATGACGTATTAAATGAAAATAAAAATTCGTTCTTCAGGCTCAAAACATAACAAAATCAACTAATTAACAAAATGTATTATAATAAATTTAAGACTATTACTGAACTGTTTGCAAATTTTCACCAGACTATGACTTTGAATTTCGAAATATACGTCTAAACACAGCCATGTTGTTGTCGCTGGTGGCGCCACCAACGGTAATGTAAATCTCCAATACGTCAGGTCAGATGAACTACTGCGACAGGACCGCACTCAGCCATTGTGTATAATATAAATTAATTTAGTTTAAGATTGTTAATAGATTTAGAATAAATATTATTTTTAAAAGTTTGATTTTTTTTGTTTCATAGTTTAAGTTCCCTGTAAAATTCTATTATATTAGATAAGAGTGGCGCCCGCATTTTTGAAAGAAGAGAAGAGAAAATTAGATTTCGGCCATATAAGACCCCCTGGTCCACGCTCCCGTAAGCTGCCCGCAGTAGCAATTTGGGTTGCTACACACTTAATTGATAATGCTCCCGACCAGCTTGCATGAGACTCTTTTATTTTTTTGGTCGACAATTGGGTCCATCAATTTTGATTAAATGCTCATAAACGCTACCTTAATTTGGTAACCTTGCATAAAAGAAAATAACAAACTTATTGAATCTCACACCTGCGTAATCTCGTCCTCACTGCTATTGAATTTAAATCAAACCAAACGTAACCATTGCAAAACGAAATATTTTCATTTATTAAACAAATATAAGCATTTAGAAAAAACAAAGGATTAGTTTTCATCAATTAGGAAAAAATCAAATTTACAAAAGAATCAAATAAATGTTTATAATCCCCCAGTGTTTAACTCACGCGCGAACTTGGTTATTTTTATAAAAGTTATTAAATTTTGTCGACACAATTTTTTTTGCTTACCACAGTTTATACGTCGTGCACCATTGATGTGTAGAGATACGTCGCGGACAATCAGCGTGGCGTTGACGATGTGATAGGATCCAGTTTTCATGCTATGTAGATCCTTGACAGGATTGATAATGAATTGACTTTTCTTCGTCTCTTATGATAAACATTCAGGTAAGTCCATAAAAATGCTAATCTTCAATAACTTGCAATCAAAAAGAAAAACAATAACCATCAAAAAATAACTTGACCATAAATTTGATTCGCAGTCTCCAAAATTGAAATATCGTTAAAAAAAAATACTATCCAAAACTTTTATCATTCTCCTCATCAATCATCAATTAATTTTTAACTTAATAAGTGAACTACTAAAGACAATTTCCAAAATTTTAACCTCTTTTCAAATTACGTCCTTACATCTCCACGGACACAACCAGACTTCCTCATCATTTTCAATCCCACCAAAATTTGTCTATCTGTCCGCGCACTAATTCGTTTTTAACGCACAATTATTATTGTTAATTTTTACATACCTGCACTTTCACAAATAACAAAATTTTACTTAACTCCTTCCCAAAGATTTCATAAAATTGAACAAATAAACCCTCTTTTGCTTTTTCTTTTATAACAATCTTTTTAAATATTCGCGTATACAAAAATTACGCTTGTTATGCTTCAGATAAGGTGATGCAAGCAGTTTATTTAGAGAAATCGAGAAGATTCAGGTGTAAGTTATTTGTCATAATGGTCCTTTAATTGAATATTTTAATCATGAGCATTATACCAGAACTGATGCATTTACATCAGACCACCCCCTATAATAAACAGAACACCGCAATATATATAGTTAGGGGCCGGTGACAACGGCCCAACTGACAAGGAGCATCCAAAATTAAAAATCCTTCGGTAGAAAGTTCAAAAAAGGGATAAGATACATAATTAAACCAGGATATTTGAGGATTTTTAAGAATTAATACCGAAAATTTAGTAAAAACTTACCTATAGTTCCTATAGTTTACCTATAGTCCCTTGCCTGGACTATAGGTAAAATACGAAAACTGGGCTTTTCTTGTAGATTGGTGATGTTGATCAAAAAATTCAAATTTGTAAATTTTTTTCGTCAATAAAAGTGATGGTTTTTCATCAGTTGAAAAAAAAAATAGAAAGAATATCAAACAAATAAGTGGTATCTTGATAATATCGTAGGAATAGTCTCTGACTTCCTGCAAACTATTATTGGTCAAATTTGCTTCTTTCCTGATGAAAAATGATCAAAATTCAGTGTCTCAGTAATACCCATGTTTCAACGTCATGGAATGAAATAATTATTAACAACGATTTATTTTACTACCGAAGGAAGCATGCCAACTTATTAAGCACAGATTTTTATGAACTTCAGAAAAATGAAAACATTGAATTAAAAAATGTTTCCCATTTAAAACGTCTGACGTTATTTTTCGTCCTTCATTTTCTTACATTCAAGAAACAACTTAATCTGATCGGTTCATGCTCAGCAAAAAACCGAAACTGAATATAAATAAATATGGAAAATATTTAGAAAACGAAAAACTGCACTAACTAGTAAAAAATAACTTTTCAACAAGCGTACAGCTCGCAGTCAAACACTTTCAACATCAAATAGCCAAAAAGCGTGGGGTGCGCTGATTTTGCATAAAATTGATTTCTATAGTTCATGAGATTATTATGGGTATAATATAATTATGATAAGCACTTAATAGCCCACACTTTTTGGTCAATTTAATGTTGAAAGTTTTTGACTGCAAGCTATAAGCTCCTTGAAAAATTATATTTACTTTTTAGCTCATTATTTTTGTTTCCAATAAAACTGCTTTTTCTCGGATTTTTCTTTAATTTTTTTTATACTTTTCATGTTCTTTAAATTGTATTTGTATAGCCGTGACTAAAAAGAAGGAAACAATAAAAATGGATATTAAATTTTCAACAAATACTACACTTGAAATCGTAAGGTAGGGGGAAAGGTGGGTAATCCTACGTAGAGGTTAATGATGCGCACATAACTAAAGCTTAAAGTGAAAAACGTTGTTTCCAGAAATTATATTTGGTGACAGCAGGCTATCATGTAATTACGTCGACACTTTTATGCTGACGTAAGCTAAATAAAAAAAAAGGCAACTACGCGGACAGTATTTACACCGATTAGTATTACCACTAATCGTACGTTGGATATGCTAATCAAATGATGTATACGGAATAAATAACTTAATGTAGTGCAAAATTTGTAGGAACGATATTTGAAAATCAACCAATCATTCAATCCTCTAAAAGACGCGAAGAAACCGAATCTAATGAGATCCACAAGAATTCTAAAAAATCCAGTTTTTGTGACAACGTTCACCGCATTTTTAAAACCGTAGGGTATCCTATTAAACGAAATATTTATTTATTTTTAGGCACTCCCACCACAGTTCTGCGGTTCAAAGTAAAAATGGCGCAGATACACTTTAGGTAGTTTTGAGAAACACGCAAAAAGCTAATCACACAGTGTCTCGATCTTTTAACCCGTAACCGGTATTCTGGGGTCTGGGAGACACACTTGGATGCATAATTCTTTGTTGCACTCACGCCTTTTGTAATATAATTGTCATGTTATCAATACTTTCAAATTAAATCATTTCTGATGTTGTTGCAAAATTTGGGCCTTGTAGATAAATGTAAAACTTATTTATTACACCTGAAAGTCTGAGAGACCACTGCGTACCATTTACGTATGCAACTTAACCGTAACCATTACGTAACGTAGTCGATTTGTAATCGGCTATATAGGTGTTTTTTTAACAAAAGAAAATATATTTGGGCTTCTATATGGTATAAATATTAATTTATGATTATTTCTCGTTTTTTATATTCGAATTTTTAAACCACTTGTTATTAGTTTATTTATTGTTATTAGGGGTAGTTAGTTTTTATGTACGTGTTAAAACTTTTGTATTATTTTAAGTTTTTATTATAGTTTAATGTATAAACATTTAATATTAAATCATTTTGTTTAAATCATTTCAATATTTTTATAATTATAATTACAAATATAAAAGCCTATTATTTCGCCGATATTTGAAAGAAATTCTAATTATTCCTTAAATTAAATTTCGTTTGATTGGTTTTTTCGCGTATGCTAACTTTCAAAACACGTACTAATGTCCTCCAACCTTCAGATAACAAATATAATAACACAAACTAATTTTAAGGGTTAGTTGTCTCTGAGACCACGGCGTACCGGTTATGAACCAAAAATAGGACTGTACCGGTTACGGGTTAAATTAATAACTATGTACTCGTATGTTTTGTGTCAATACTATTCCATTCTACAGCTCGAAATATGTACTAACGTCCGTTCTACTTTCCACTGCAGAGGTTAGGTTTAGGTTAGGTTTAGGTTAGGTTTAGGTTAGGTTTAGGTTAGGTTAGGTTTAGGTTAGGTTTAGGTTAGGTTTAGGTTAGGTTTAGGTTAGGTTTAGGTTAGGTTTAGGTTAGGTTTAGGTTAGGTTTAGGTTAGGTTTAGGTTAGGTCTAGGTTAGGTTTAGGTTAGGTTTAGGTTAGGTTTAGGTTAGGTTTAGGTTAGGTTTAGGTTAGGCTTAGGTTAGGCTTAGGTTAGGTTTAGGTTAGGTTTAGGTTAGGTTTAGGTTAGGTTTAGGTTAGGTTTAGGTTAGGTTTAGGTTAGGTTTAGGTTAGGTTTAGGTTAGGTTTAGGTTAGGTTTAGGTTAGGTTTAGGTTAGGTTTAGGTAAGGTTTAGGTAAGGTTTAGGTAAGGTTTAGGTAAGGTTTAGGTTAGGTTTAGGTTAGGTTTAGGTTAGGTTTAGGTTAGGTTTAGGTTAGGTTTAGGTTAGGTTTAGGTTAGGTTTAGGTTAGGTTTAGGTTAGGTTTAGGTTAGGTTTAGGTTAGGTTTAGGTTAGGTTTAGGTTAGGTTTAGGTTAGGTTTAGGTTAGGTTTAGGTTAGGTTTAGGTTAGGTTTAGGTTAGGTTTAGGTTAGGTTTAGGTTAGGTTTAGGTTAGGTTTAGGTTAGGTTTAGGTTAGGTTTAGGTTAGGTTTAGGTTAGGTTTAGGTTAGGTTTAGGTTAGGTTTAGGTTAGGTTTAGGTTAGGTTTAGGTTAGGTTTAGGTTAGGTTTAGGTTAGGTTTAGGTTAGGTTTAGGTTAGGTTTAGGTTAGGTTTAGGTTTAGGTTAGGTTTAGGTTAGGTTTAGGTTAGGTTTAGGTTAGGTTTAGGTTAGGTTTAGGTTAGGTTTAGGTTAGGTTTAGGTTAGGTTTAGGTTAGGTTTAGGTTAGGTTTAGGTTAGGTTTAGGTTTAGGCTGCGGGGATGTAACATCTCCGCAGGCGACGTACGATTTTGCTAGACGACGTCGTCCGGAAGTCGATCGAAAGTACCATCCATTTGCACTTGCTCTACCCTTGCCACCTCCTTTATTCTTAACTCGATTGGAGTAAATCCAGCTAAGGCTAAAGCAGATATTGCCGAGACCGTATGAAATGCGCGAGTAGCCCACAAAAAAACATGAATTCTAAATACAATTTAGGCAAAGATTAATTAACAAAATACTAACCCACAGTTTGTTTTTTTTTAGCTCGATGCAGGGAGGAGAAATCTCGTGCGAGACACCCACTTAATCGAAGTGAATAGTGTCAGACTTCACTGACTAAAACTCCCCCCTACCAAGCACCCGGATTTCGCCGTCTTCCGGGATGCTCGGTCCGAGATGTCGGGATCTTCGACATCTCCCGCCCTGGATGTTCGGGCAGATGCGTTGGGTCTGCAGTATCGTGTGCAGACCCGCCATTTTCGTTTGGGCCTCCAAGTTCCTCTCCTCATGTATGG
The DNA here is from genome assembly GCA_932274525.1 of Podabrus alpinus. Classification (NCBI taxonomy): domain Eukaryota; kingdom Metazoa; phylum Arthropoda; class Insecta; order Coleoptera; family Cantharidae; genus Podabrus; species Podabrus alpinus. The sequence continues at coordinate 117,405,326 of OW026451.1, forward strand.
CTTCCTGGTTGCTCAGTCAGGTAGGGGGCATTGCGATGGAATTCGATTAAACGTGTGCTCTTTCGCATGCCTCTCTTCTACCTGTCCGAGTTTTCCTCCTCGTTGGTTGGCCTCCTGGTTTGACGGTCGGGTAGGAGGCATTGCGATGGAATTCAATGTTACGTGTGCTCTTTCGCATGCCACTCTTCTACCCGACCGTGTTTGGCCTCGGATCACTGATCTTCAGTGTCGGTATCCTCCCCCATATGGGCAGTGGCAGCGGCGGCCCGTTGTTCGGCTCTTCCTGCTGCCTCCTTACACCTCAGGATGTTTGTGATGAGGGTGTTTATCCGCTGCCACTGGGCCTCGTCGACGAGCATTGCTTCGACCAGGTCTTCGGGAGTCATTGTGTACCCCCGTGCAAGCGAGACCACTGTTCTCTCGCGCTCCCTTCTCCAGCACTGGAAGAGGGAGTGTTCCGCGGTATCGATTTCGTCGCAGAACCTGCACCTGGGGCTTCCCAATATGCCGAATCGATGCAGGTAGTACGCAAAGCAGCCGTGCCCTGACAGCATTTGTGTGAGGTGGTAGCTCACCTGTCCATGCCGCCTCTCGACCCATCTCTTGATGTTGGGAATGAGTCTGCGGGTCCACAAGCCGCACTACTAACCCACAGTTTAGAAAATTTTAATTACTGTCAAAACCGTGTTATATTTTCCAGAGCTTTCTTGATAAATAATTGGTATACTCTAATAATTTTCCGGAAAGAAAAGTAAGGGTTGCGATTTAAAAAGATGTACCATAACGTTATAACTCAAAAAGAAAATACGATATAAAAATGTTAGCGGCAGAAAAAAGTGACACTTACAAATATAAGGTTGACGTGTCCGCGAAGTTTCTGAGAACCCCCCCCCCCCCCCAGAAATATTTTATCGAATTTGTTCCAAACTTTACGAGCTCACTGTATAACATTTTTTCATGAATTTCTTAACAAAATTGTCGGGTATTTGATAGAAGACCCAGAAAATTTGATTTCTACCTGTCTATTATTATTTTACACTTAACTACCAAGTTTAGTCGAAAAGTTGAGAAGCACTGATATAATTGGTTTCTGTTTCTGCATAACAAAACTGAACATAACCTCAAATATAAAATAAACTTTATAAAGTTGGATGTGTTATTTATAAAATGCTAATCTAAGGAATTAATAATAGATTATGATACCAATGTTTAATGTAGTGACGGATTTTAACTTAATAATTAATATGAACTTGTAGTGAAAACCAGTATTAATACTATTAAATATATGAGATCTGCATCGTAGCAAAACTTACATTAGTAACTTAAATTACTCTAGTAGTGTAAATAAAATAAGCTAATAATGGCAGATGTACGGGATATCCTGGAGTTGGAGGTTCCAAGTACCCCTGAAATAACTAGAGAGTCAATAATTGGTGATAAGCAAAGGAAACGGCAATTCAGCACAACGAAAACATCGAGAAGACCCGAGGGAATGCACAGAGAAGTGTTTGCTTTACTTTACAGCGATACAAAAGATGCTCCTCCTTTATTTCCATCAGACAATAGTAATGGTTATAAGCAAACTAAAATTAAACTTGGTATGAAAAAACCACGTAAGTGGGAATGGACGCCTTTTATTAATCCCGCTAGAACTGATGGGGCAGCCTTTTATCATTGGCGTCGGCCATCTGATGGCCCTAAAGAATATCCTTTTGCAAAATTTAATAAAGTAAGATATAACAATTTTTGTGTTGTAAATGTAATACTGAAATTATTAATTTTTTTAACAGAAAATTGACATAACAACTTATACTGATAGTATCTATCAGCAACATTTGCAAGTGGAAGGATGGACTAAAGAAGAAACTGATCACTTAATAGATCTAGCTCTTCGTTTTGATTCACGCTTTATTATAATGGCAGATCGTTACGATACAGAAAAGTATTCCAAAAGATCTGTCGAAGACTTAAAGGATCGATATTATAAAATTTGTGCTATATTAGGAAAGGTAAATTGTGGAATCATGTTAGGAAAAATATAAAATAAAGTTGTTGTTGTAGATAAACGGAGAGAAGAAAATCTATCATTATGATGCAGATCACGAACGTCGGCGTAAGGAACAATTGAAACGATTGAATGAACGAACACAAGAGCAGGTTCGATCATTTAATAATTATTTATTGTTGTATATTAAAACAATATTGTTTAGATTGAAGAAGAACAGTCACTATTGAATGAACTGAAGAAAATTGAAGCCCGTAAGAAAGAACGTGAACGTAAAACTCAAGATTTGCAAAAACTGATTAGTCAGGCAGATAGTCAAGCTGAAAATGCTAGGAAAGTGGATAAGAAATTACCCAAAAAGAAGCTTACTAACCCTTCAAGGCCTTCTCGTATTGATACCAGCGTAAGTGTGTTTTGTACAGAGCTGGGATTATTATTTTTATTAAACTTTTTAAATATTAAAATGTTCTTTAACATTATAATTTAAAAAGTATTTAACCCTTTCACCGATTTTACCAAAATTTGGGGGTCCAAAATATTTATGCTTAAAGGCATTCAAAATGTTGGGTCAAGGGGTTATTTTATTCTTAAATTTTGGTAAGTTTATGGATTTATTTAGAATCAAGAAAAATAAATTTATGATTTCGAAATTTTAATAATAAAAAAACAATCATTATTTTCGAATTTTTAAAAGGGAAAATAAATTGATAAATCTTTAAAAAAAACTGCTTTTATAGCTATAAGGCGGGAAAATTATATCGTATATATAAAAATTTATGTGATTGTTATTGACAAATTTTTTGCATTTCTTTCTTCATTTTTTACCCACAAATTTGTGGGGTTCTGAAAATATTTTCTTCATTTTTTACCCACAAATTTGTGGGTTTCTGAAAATATTTTCTTCATTTTTTACCCACAAATTTGTGGGTAAACCGGTGAAAGGGTTAAATACTAGTAAAATTCATTCAAAATATAAAGGGACATATCCTGATAAAAATTGATTATTTATGTGAGTTTAAAATATTGTTTAATTTATTATTTAAATGATTATCAAGAAATAATTTAAATACTTTTTCAATTTATTATTTAAAAAACTCAAACAAAAGATTTATAGAAAAACGGTACAAGCCTTGTAGACCCAGGGTTGAATCAACGATTCTTCTCCATGTTCCTCTATCCCTTGCTCTCCTTCTTACAAGTCCCTTTCCACCGCATCCTTCCATAGGGATCTTGGTCTACCCCGTCTTCTCGTTCCTATTGCCTATCTTTTAAGTATGATTTCTCCAAATAACTCTCTAACTTTCTCCATATTTAATTCACCATCATAGCATTTTTTTAGTTTGATCTACCACATTTTGTCCATGTCTCTGAATCATACAAAAGTTTCGGCAGAATAATCGTCTTGTATATTCTTATTTTAGTTCTTTTAGTAACGTTTTTTGATGTTAGTACTTGTCCATCGCCGCGATACTTCTTGATCTTTTCATTCTCAATTTTATTTCTGTATTCTCGTATGTTACAGCACAAGGGTTCGGAAAATACTCAAAGATTCAGCGAGTACAGGTTTTAGCAAGGAGATTGCACGAGCGTAGCGCAGCTACGCTCGTGCAATCTCTTTGCTAAAACCTGTACTCGCTGAATCTTTGAGTATTTTCCAAACCCGCGTTACTGTTGCGATGATAATTCCGTGAAGAAACGCCACAACTTAAGGCAGGATCCTGCTTTAGAAGGCTCAAAAAATCGATTTTTTTTTACTGCTTAAATCTATTCCTAATGTATCTTAGAATATGTATCCAAAGTTAATAGAGGCTAATTCACAATATTTTCAAATATACAGCACTAAACGCAGTGGGGTGTCGAGCAGGTATACAAGCGCTCGGCATCTGGGGCGCGCGCTTCTTCCCTCAATCGAATAGGAACTGTGTACCTGAAAGGGTTCAAGGAAGCTCGCACGACCCGTAGACTCGAGTAACTGCATCAAAATGAATTTTTTGAGGAAGTTGTAGGTTTACTTTAATCTGATTTTAGGATATTATTACTGTAAGTAATTGAAAATTAACATGTTTTCTGATCGTAAACTTTAAAGCGCGTTTCTCGAGGTTTCGTTTTTACGATTTTTCTAAACTGGCGGGCGTGATTGCAAAAAAAACTAGACGACCAATCAAAACAAATCAAGGCTTGTTAGTTTCAGTTTTGTATTCTCTTCTATTTGAACCTAAAATATTCATGAAAAAAAAATTCTAAACAATTTTTTTAGCAAGTTGAAATGATTTTTTATTTTTACAAAAAGCACATTTTTTTCAAACCTGAGAAAAGTTTTAAATTTCACAATTTTTTTGGGTTTTTCTTGGTTCATCTAGAAGAAAAATATATGAAAATTAAAATTTTCTTTGGTTCCTTTGTTTCGGACGAAAATTACGAGCTTAATCTTTCCCGCCGATTGGAGACTGCAAGGTGTTGCACAAATGTGCATAAAAATCTGCTGCGTTTGAATATTTGTCGCTCAAAAAAAAATTTTTTTAATGTTCAAATATACAATAAAATAAGCTAAAAACTTCGCTAAACTTGCTTATTTTTTTCTGTCCTAAAAAATCTCCCCAAAAACGCTTTTTTTATGCCTCCTAAAGCAGGATACTGCCTTAAAAGCACATCACATACGAAAATCGACATTTAAAACGCCATTTTTAATGACGGCGATTTTACGCACCATTTACTGAGGTTTAATTACAAAAAAATTGAACATTTGGAGCAAACAATCCCACAGAAATTACACCACAATATTTAAATAGCAACATCACAACGCCAACGAGCACAAAGAAACTTACTTTCGTACAATACACACTGCACACAAAAATTGAACGAGGAAAATAATTTAATAGACGTTTAATTCAAATTAAAAAACAAAAGCCCAAATTTAAATCACAGAGAATCATATTAATACTCTTTATTTTCAAAACAATTTAAAATATTCAAATTGACCTAGGGTTATTTGAATATTTTCGTAGGATTTTAAAATAACTGGATATTTCACCTAGGGCTCACAATATTTGCGGGTATTATTCGACGGTGCACGAATAATTATATCCGTATAAGTACAATGTAAAATAACGCACGCTGATTGGTCGAAACGCCAAAATTTGATCCTGAATGCAATTATCTTTACTCTTGTCGATTATCTGGATGCTCAAGCACAACTATGGATACCTTCTCCTTACAGAAGCCTCTCATCCTCTTTGGACCTTATCTCCATATAATCCCCTGTTTCTCCCCTCTCTCTGACGCATCCTAGTTCCATGTATTTTGTTTTCTACTAGCTTATAACCAGATCTATCTTTTTTGATACTCTACACAACTTTTTCCGTGTTCTTGTTGTAAATATGATGTCGTCGGCATATGGCAGGATCTGGTGGTTATTATTATAGATTGTCCCGGTTCGTGCTATTTTACATCTTCTAATAATAGCACCTCAGGTACTAGATTGAATAGTAAGGCAGACGGAGGATTCTCCTGCCATAACCTGGAAGTGCATCCAGACACATTATTTGTTAGTGTAGACTTTATTTGTAGTTTTCCTTACAGTAGTCTTTGTTAGTCTTATAAGTTTTTCAGGAATCTTAAGTTCTTCCATTCTTTAATTATTGTGAAAATATGATTGATGGTAGATCTTCCCACCAAGGCAATCCCTCTATAGTATTCACATACTGTTTTTCTCTCTTGTAGATGGGGCATTTTATTGCATTGCTCCACTTGCTAGGCATATTTTCGGTATTCCAGATATCAAGAATTACTTCGTGGAGTCTTTCGAGTAGCTTTTCTCCCCTCATATTTAATCATTCAGTTGTCAGTATCTGTCCCTGCATATTTGTGGTTTTTTTGACTTGTTATTGTTTTTATGATTTCCTCTAGAATGGATGCTATTATATTTTTTTCGCCTTTTCCTACTTGTTTGTTTTCTTCACAATCAATCCCTTCCATATCGACGTCCAATCCCAGAACTGCTCAGAAATATTCCCTCCATCAATTTACTATTTCTTCTGATTCTGTCAGCAAATCACCACTCTCGTCCTTGAGTATGATTGTCTCTTGTGCATATCCTGTTTTTGCTCTTTTTACTTCTCAAGGTAAAAGTTTCTGATTTCAATATTGTTAGTGATTTTCAAATTTGGTCATACTTTCTCTTTTTCCTTCTTATGATTTGCTTCACTTGTTTTCTTACACGTTTGTAGGTTTTTCTGTTATCTTCAGTATTGTTTGCTAGCATTTTGCTTCTTGCCTTGGTTTTGAATAGTGTTATAGTGCATCCGTTTTAAGTATGCAGAAGTGTGGCATCGATCGGCAAATGAAATTTGCTATATTTAAATGTTAACCAATCACCGTTGCCGTTCGAGGCCGCACCTCTGCATACTTAAAACGGATAGATTTTAGTTGTTTACATTCCTTGTCAAACCATTCTTTTGCTTTATCTATCTATCTCTCGTCCTCTCTCCATTTCTTCCAATTTAAGATTTATGCCTGATTCATATTGTTACCTTTTTCACCAACAGTTTGTTTGGGTGGCTGTTAGTATTTGCTGTTTTACATTTAACTTTAACCAGATAGTAATCGGAGTCCACGTCAGCACCTTGCGTCCTGGTTATAAAAGATTTGTGCTGTTCTTCAATTAATACAAACAAAAGATGTTCAAATAAATAATATTTATTATTTAAATACTTTTTTGTTATTATTGTCAGCTCTGGTTATGTATTAGTTTCTTCATTGACGAAACTGATTGTGAAAAGAAATGTAAAATTATAATGCTTTCTTTAAATAATTATTTAACAGAACAGAAGGGCATAAATATATTTTTAACTTATTTTTATCAACAGAATATTTTACAGGCTGTGGAGACAGCAGGTATTAAATTTCCAGATTACAAAAACAGTGGAGTTTCACTTCGTTCTCAGCGGATGAAATTGCCTGCAAATGTTGGTCAAAAAAAATCAAAAGGAATTGAACAAATGCTACAAGAAATGAAAATGGGTAATTATTTATTTTGCTAGAGTCAATTTGACAAACTTAAAATTGGGTTTTTTTTGTAGAACTTAATCCCACACCAACAGAAGAAGTTTGCCAACATTTCAACGAGCTGAGAAGTGAAATGGTGTTACATATGGAACTGAAAATGGCTCTGTCCACTTGTGAATTTGAGTTGCAATCTTTGAAACATCAATATGAAGCATTGTGTCCTGGAAAATCACTTGCTATTCCTCCACAGTTGTTAGGTACGAATTCAGATCAGGAAGATATTAAAATGTCGGGTAATCCTGAAATTATTGATGTAGTTGGCTCGCCAGGAACACCATCAAGTTCTGGTATTTAGTAGAAGTAGTACATGTAATTTTTTTTATTATAAAACCAGTATGATTAATGATTTTACAAGTTGTAATATATCTATTATATAGAAATATTGTTTTATTTAATCCTCGTTAAGATATCCATTTCAATACAATAATCATCACTGTGGCAGTAGAATTTTCAAATGCACATGGAGTATTTCAACAGTAAAATTAATCGGGTATCAGGAAAACCTGAATAATAAAATATGATTAATTTTTATTCAAGCTGCTTTCCTGGAATAAATAAAATAAATTTTATTAGCATCTTTATTTCGACGTCTAAAAGGACATTTTTATGAAGATTCGTGAATATATTGGTTTAAGTTCACAATTTATTAATTAGGTGATGGATGGGGGAACATTTGTAATGTAACGCTTTTGGCTGGTTGTTAGGAATTCAGAAAATAAAAATTAAAACAATATACAAGGCGAGCCAAAAATAAACGTTACAGTTATCTCCTGTTTTCTTTAATTTTATGAAGAACATGTTAAGAAGACGTCTATGGAAACGCATGCCATATTGCCACCAAGAGGCTGGGAAGGCCAACAATACCCGGCCTAACGGAAACACGCCTTCAAATCCCACCACTACAATTGGAGGAATTGCAGGAAGCATCAAGGAAGGTGAAAACTGACAAGGCTCCGGGCCCAGATGGAATGCCAGCCGGGCTACTGAAGGAAATCATCAGAATGCGACCGAGCCTATTATTGGAGTCCAATAAATACTTGGAGGAGGAAGAATGTCCAAAGCAGTGGAAGGCGGCCAAACTGGTCCTAATTAGGAAGGGCAACAAGCTGCTGGAGTCCCTGAGCTCGTACAGGCCGATCTGCCTCCTGGACCATGTTGGGAAGATCTTTGAACGGCTACTATCTTGGAAAATACAATACATCAATGCCTCTGGTGGCCTTGCGGAAAAGCAGTTCGGCTTCCGCAAGAGAAGATCTACTTGAGAGTACTCGGAAGTTGCCATTATTTAAAAAGTGACAGTAGAGTAGAAATGACACTTTCATGTCACACTAAGAGGCAATAAAGGAAGACACCATCATTCCCTTAGTTTCAAAAAATGTTTCCAGAAGGAAAACATTCAAAGCCACCGTCCATTGAACAACAATCCCGGTGCGTTTTAGGGAGGTTAGGTTTAGACGGTTGCTAGATTATGCCTGGCAAGACCACCAAAGTGCTAGGGGTTCTAATAGATAAACGCATATGCTTTGATGTGCACCTCATGGAAACGGCCAAAAAAGCCGCCAAGCTGGCGGCGGCCCTCACAAGACTGATGCCAAACATCGAGGGGCCAACGTATACAAAACGAAGAGTCCTGGCGTCGGTGACAAACTCCATCATGTTGTATGGACCAAGGCCATGAAGGTGGCGGCGTATCGCCGGCATTACGAAAGAGTTCAGAGGCAGATGAATATTAGAATTACGTCGGCATACCGCACAACATCCAACGTTGCGGTAGCGGTGGTGGCGGCGATGCCTCCAATAGACCTGATGGCTGCGGAGACAGCGGCAAACTGTGAGAACAATGCTAAGACGCCCGCGCAGAAAAGAACTACCAGAGATGTCCTACTCGAAGAATAGCAAGGGAGGTGGTCCAATGCAACCAAGGGAGCATGGACCAGGAGACTTATCCCAACGATACAGCCGTGGGTAGAACGTGGACACGGTGAGACAAACCATGAGCTCCAAGCCCTGACGGGCCATGGATGTTACAATGAGTACCTCCACAGGTTCCGAAGGACAGAGTCATCCAAGTGCACGTACTGCGAGGAAGAGGTGGACGACTCTAACCACACAATCTTCATGTGCCCAAGATGGGACGAGGTGAGGAGAACATATAACATCCAATATGTAACTCCGGAAACAATGGTAAACGAGATGTTGTTCAGCGAGGAGAGATGGGAGGAGATAAAGAGCGGGGTTACCGTATTGATGAGTACCAAGTATCATGAAGAGTTTGAGCGGCAAGGGACGCGATAACGGTGTTAAGAAAAGTCCCGAAAGGGCGGAAGAAGATTGGCTGATGCCAGCGGACGAAATACTTAGGTGAATCCCGCTGACATCCGGGAGGGGGTTTTTAGTGGGCTGACCCCACACTACCACCCAGCACGGGCTGGTGGTGTCTTTATTAAGATTATCCCCCTTCCGACACGCATACAAAAAAAAGGTTTAGACGGTTAGAATTTATCACATGAAAATTCCCCCTCCCTTGGAAAGAAAGGACTTGGACATTCTTTGCATGTTACCTTTTAAATAAGTTCCGATTTTCTTTCCTTCTCGGTTATGTTCTTAAGATTAGTCGTCAGTTCTTTGTGATCTTTCCCACTATATGAGGCCAAAGTACCTGATGGTTTCAGTACTTTTGTTAAATCTCTTAAGGCTGGTTCAGACACGACTAGTATTTTAGTCCAGTAGCGAATGAATTAGTAGATAGGCAAGTAGCCATAAAACCAAGAAAATCTAGTTCAGACACGGCTAGTAATTTGTCTAGTACCGAGTGATTTAGTACAATTTAGTTACTAAACCGTGTGTGAACGGTACAATTTAGAGGAGTAGTTTGGTATTTTATATAGTAATTTAGTAAAACCGTGTAGTACAGTGGATCCAATATTTTCTATTTTTATGGTTTAGTAGCGTTCCTCCACCACTTCGGACGTTCGGAAACGATTGTTTTAGTATATTTAATTGGTCCTTTCTTTGTTCTTGAGAGTTTATTTTTAATCATTGCAATAAAATGCCCAAACATTTTTTTGGAAGCTTTCGAAGAATGTTTCCTGCTTTATAAGATGTTCATTTTAAATTATATAAAAATACATATGCCAGAGAAGAATGATTGTCGTTTTCAAATTGCAAAAAAAATATTTAAGTTTGTAATTGTACTGAAGTTATGTTGTATTTTGGCGCCTGTCTGTCCAACGGTGATATCAGATACGAACTCGTATCAGTATCAATGATATCAGGGCACGTGCTTCTATGACCGGGGTACCTGGGTACCCAAGCAGGTAAAATCCGTTCTTTGTACTTTCTCGCCTGTACTTTATGTTAGCGGGTAGTATTATATTATTTGAATGGATACGTCCTACGATTCTTAGAAAACGAATAAAAACTCGAAAATTGTGTGCAGAATGTAATCCACCTGTTTGTAATGAGCCTAGACAATTGCCAAATGTATTGAATGTTAAGCTAAATTATGATAAATAAATAATTGTTTTTAAGCTACAAAATTTGTTCTAAAATATCCTTTGCTATAATCGGTCCAATATTGGCTATAGCATTATTTAATAATAAAGCGCGACGTTTACGACTGTCCATCTCGAAGGTTTCTAAACGATTTCTTTGTATTGTAACTTATAAAACAAATATACACCTACTGCTTACAATTTAATTTTTAGTACAATAAAACTGTCGTCCCTGCATGTGTTCGCCAAGTGGTGGGGGCTACTCGCCAGAAAAATAGGACTAAAGTAGTATACTAAATCAATCTCCTAAATGGTACCGTTCACACACGGTTTAGTTACTAAATACTTCGCTACTGGAATAAAATACTAGCCGTGTCTGAACCAGCCTTTATGTAGGAAAACTTGAAATTTTTTTTTTTCTTTTCTTATTTTAAAATTTTTCCTTACACCTTTTGAACAACTTGTTAATTTGGATAGTAGTTATCATCGTTATTATTGGAACTTTTTTTATTCTTATTTCATTTAAACATGGAACATTTGGTGGCTGATGGAAGTGATTTTATTATCCAACCTCCACGGCTCTGTCTTGTATTTGTGGTACTATGAGTGGTTTATAGATAAACTCGCCACTTTTCCAACAGAAGAAGGTTTCTCATACCAGTTAGTAACAATAATTGTTATTCATTTTAATGTCGAGGAACGCAATTTTATATTTAAAAAACATCCACTTAGATTTTTTCCACATATCACAAATTGTTCCGCCTTGACACTTGGCCTAGTGGTAATTAATTAGTAAGCTTAATTTTTTGGAAGAATTGTATTACATAAATAACAAATATACAAATAAAACGTAAACTATTTTTGTTTACTGAGCTGTCAATAATTTTTTATATGCATTTAACAAATAATCACTAAACAGTTTGCAATTTTGAGGATCTCAAAAATTATAACAAACTTCATATCTTCTTTACGTGGTGCAGGATACTTTTTTTACATAAATGATAGAAATTGCTTAGATACTAACAGGGACATTATTTGTAATTTTAACATAAATTTGTATTTAATCATAAATTACTTTAATTATAGTAAAATTAATGTAACACGGTGGAGCAGTTGGAGAACTTAAAAATAGAAATATTTATAATTACAGAATTACACAAATTAATAATTATTATTATATACAATATGCAAGTTATACTAGTGGCTCTAAAAAAATTAGAAATTGAGATTGTACAAATGAGTAGAAACAAAATATCAACTTGATGGACTTGAGATAAAAATAAACTTCCAGCTAGAGTTATCGGTTTCAAAACCAAAGTAAATGTGAAAATAAAACTTTTCCAAAATCAAATATAAGTAGATGACTTAAGAAAAAATATTTCTACCATTTATTGTATCAGAAGTACTTTGCATTGCACACCATGGTATTATATTAATACGATTAAAAGATTAACGTCGAAACTAAGTTTATAAATAAAAAGAAAACTATTATACAAAATAACTTAAATTTTCTCAGGCACTGATTTTTAAAATGCAGATGCTGTCTATAGTACTTACATATCTAATAAAGAAATAGATATTAAAAATGAAATTTGTGCAACACATAGAAAATGCATAACATCTATCCTTTTCAGTCGGGGTAAGGGTAAAAATACTACAATAATTACACAATTTGGTAAGATATAGGTACAACATTAAATTTTTACAATATACTTTTAAATATTATGTATTAATATGTACTATTCAATTAGGTATCACTTAGAATGTTACAATATAAAAATTTTACTTAATCATACATAAAAATAAATAAATTCAAAATAACTCTTACGATGTAGTATTGTATTCAACTCTTAATCTTTTTCTGGATGAATTTGTATCTTCATTTTCATTTTCTCTTTTCTTCTGCAGACTCTGCGTCTAAAGAAAAAATTAATTTTACAAATTGTCAAAAATGTTTTTATTTTCTTTCTTTATGTAAATGCTTAATATTTTGTGCTTTTCCTCTGCTGTATAAAAGATTGTATACTAAGGGCCGTCATCCTCAAGTTGGAGTTAACCCAAGGATTTTTCGTGTATCAACCAATCAAATAGCAAAAATCCCTGGGTTAACTCAGACTTGAGGATGACCTTCTGTTATACAACTGCTACATGGGGTACCATAAAGAAAAAATAAGTTTCAGCAAGATAAAAAACTGAAGTTGGATTATAACAATTTTATAATCCCACTTGGTTAAAATTTATCACAATAGTACATCAAATACATGTCTGTATGTCTTTTGATGGAAAACAGCTAATCCAATTTTCATTGAAAACTAAAAAATACTTTTACTGTTGAATATTTCCTTCTTTTTTTTTTGGCAAAAAGGGATAAATATAATACAGTAGTACTCCTCTATAACGAGTCCCGGTTATAACGAAAAATCGGCTATAACAAGTAAATATGTTGGTTCCTTGACTTCTCGTTATAGAAGGGTTCTACTGTACATCTTGCTAAGATTAATTCAAGAAAAACTAAAATCGTCGGTTAAGAGTGTTAAACTGCTAACTCCATTTTTGCAGAAAAATGTTTTTTAATGCCATTCATAAATATAAGATTTGTTGCAATAAATAACATGTATAATTTTAGAAATGGGAATTTCAATTTTGTTATAAAACAATTTTGGGCCAATCTATACAGTTTTTCTTGCATCCTGTAAAATTCTACTTTTAGGAGTTAGCAGTTTAACACTCTTAACCGACGATATGCTATCAACTTCTTGACCTTGAAAATAGAAAACCATCACTTAGAGATATTTTATCTACTGAATAATTTAAAGTCTTTTGTATTATCCCATGAAAAATGAAACTATTATTAGCATTAAAATAAAACAAATTAGCCTTTGCAGTTATGAAAAATGTATGCATACCTTTTTATCCCAATGTTGATGTAAGTACCTTAGTAATATGCTTGTTTTTTCACTGACTATTACTAAAAATAATAAGCAAGTATTGGTTAAAACCTTGTATCGATACGAGGAATCTCGAAATACTTACTTTGTTCGGATGGAAAATCTTTTGTAGGAATGTAAACAGATGGTTTTTTCAGAGTTGTTCGACTGCTACTGTCCACATGGAATTTAGAAAAGTTATCTTCATTATATGAAGGTAAACCCTTTAAAAATTCTGCCACTGACTAAAAAAATAATTTTTAAGGTTATCTCACGTATAAAAAAATTTGAACATTTACCATTTTTGACTGTCGGGATACTTTTACAAAACTTGTCTTCGGTGTAGTTTTATTCGAAATTTTTTTAAATATATCAACTACGTTTCATGTGGTGTAGAAGTAAATTCAATGCTAAGCTAACGGAGGTGTATTTGTACCAAATGTCAAATTTTTCGTAGCTAAAGGAGTAGCTACAGTTCTGCAACCAGCTAAGCGAACGATACGATAAATCTTTGAGCAATAAGCTACACGATAAGCTAAACCATATACCTACCATCAAAGCGAAGTGAAAAAATAATCATTGAATAAATAATATAAGAATAATTAATTGCTTCTGACCATGCTATTGGTCAATTCAAATTCAGCTAGCTTTCGTCAGTGGTTTGAACAAGACACGACAGGCCCGGATTAGTAATAATTTATTTACTGGGTAACTCCTTTGAGAGGCCTCACTTTTCAAGAAATTTTTACAACAATATAAAAAATCTGATGTGGCCATCGCATAACTTTCCGAACAGACGTAAATTTTTATATTATTTTTTTTAATAAAATGGTTACATAATTTCAACAGTAAATCGAGGAAAAATTTCATATTTTGCCAAAATAGGAAGAAAAAACCTTTTGAATGCCTATATCTTACAAACGAAGCATTTTTGGACCCATGTTATTAGAAACTTTTCATCTTATTTTCATTAGTAGAATGCGTTTTACTATTTTATTTACAAATACAATTTTTTTTGAAACGCCCTGTATATTTTAGAGAAAAACTTGTAGGAAATTCCATAGTGCTAATTTTTTGTTATTAATATTTTTACATATTTAATTTCGTTTCGAAGTTATGACGCATAATGTCATAATCGCTCCAGGTAAACCCCCCTTTCCCTTTATACGATTTAATTTATTTTCATCTGGCTTCGTCCTACGACAGGAAAAAGCTTATATTCAAAATTTGGAATGATTTGCTTGCTTCGTTTAGACCAGTGGTTCCCAAAGTGGTCCAGGTGGACCCCAGGGGTCCATAGGAGACCACACGGGGGTCCACGTAGACGTGAAATTTAGCCCCAATTTAGCCCCACCCCCAATTTAGGGTGATATTTTTTAGGAGTTTTGGGAATACAGTAGAAATGTAGCAGCAGGGGATCCACGAGAAAAAAAGTTTGGGAACCATTGGTTTAGACGCTATCGTGTTCACAGACGTAGAGTTCGTACCAAAGCTCAAAACTTATACAAACATCAGCGCAATAACGAAAACGCATCCAAATACTAAAAAGCCCAACTAGAAAACATTCGTTTAATGTTTGATTTCGTTTTGACAGTTACACAAATTTCGCGTTTTATTATTATGAAATGGTATTAGTATTGTTTCATAATATAAATAACAATCAGCCTTTGTAACAAAATTTCTTTACTTCTATTTTGTTCCAATATTTAAATTTATTTAAATATTCTAGACCACTAACGCCACCTAACGCCTATCTTAGATTTACCGTTACAACGAAGTATTCCTTATCAGAGTCATGCGCATGAATACTTTAGCTTTAGTGCCGGATTTTTCAAGTGGGTCGATGTTTTATAGTAGCGGTATTTTTAATTCGTTAATTTTGTCAAAATGACCGATTTTCTACTACTGAAACTAGTTTATTCAAACAGTGTACTTCATCGTGATTGCGGATATATTGGAGTTTACGTGTTTTCGTATCCCCATTGAAAATCGTAATTTTCTGGAGTCAAGATTTTTTTATGATAAAATCGATAGCCATTTTATATCGACTTCACACCTGACAGTTTTGCCAACTGCATTCATCGAAGGTTACTGGTGCTGCTAATTGTTGACATTTCAACGAATTTGACATCCGTCAAATTTTTGCTTCAAGTTTGTTTGGTTGTGGTTGTAAGATGCAACTTTTGAATTTGAACTTCGCGCCAACGTCCTCTCCAGAAAACCGCCATCTCTTGAGAACTAACCAAGTTCAAACCTAAAATCACACTTCTTCGACGACACGGAAAATAACTTGGACCACCACGTTGTGAAATACCTACGATCGTCATCTAGTAACCAAACTCTTTCTTCCGGTGTACAAAACATAGTGTCAAAAACAACTGTAACAAAACAAATGATCGCTCCGAAAGAGAGACGAACATTAACTTCCAACACAAATAAAACTACCATATTTTGGGCAATGTCAAATCTTTTATTATCTTTAATATTCTTGTTTGAGGAATTTAACCTGAAGCAATGATTTAACTAAATCGTGACCTAATAAATCTGTTGATTTAATTACCCTGAAAGTCGATTTGTTTTAAATCGCTTTATGTTATTTTGATAACTTTTAAATTACTTGTTTGGATTCAATCCTTTGGATTGTAATAATCTTTTCTTCATGTACTTAGTACATTTATTGAAGATTGTGGGAAGCTATTATGTGTTTTATTGAAACACTAGCTGTTAATGGAAAAATACCTTTTAATCTACCTTTAAATAACCACCCTTGAATTACAATTTACTACCTAATTAATTGTAACTTATTTAAACTCAGTTGAAACAATTATTTATGTTTGGCTTGCTGGTTTAAATCAAATTCAGGGAAGATCAAGGAATCCTTCGTTGGTTTTATAGTGGCTAAAATATTATATATCTCGCCGGGCCCAACGTTCTTCTAGAAACAAAGAGAGGTACAGCTGTTCAAATACAAATTAAAATCACAACCTAATTCAAACAAGTTCAACCATCCTGTATTTGAATAATTAAGTTATCTAATTTACCAATATTAAAACCCAGATCTACGTTACTACAACTTAAATGAATACAAGTCTTTGAGAACGGTTTAATGTAAACTTGCTTTTATGTTTGCCTTACGTGGCAATGTAGTCCTGAGTAATTTATCTTCCAGGCTACCACGGTATTTGGGTTTCATTCATACAAGAGTCTTCGGAAAGCTAAATTGTACTTAAGAAACCGAAACCAAAACATTGTATTACATAAGTCAATCATTTACCAAGATAAAGCTTTGTTGACTGATCGTACCATATCTTAAACCGTTGTGGTTACAACACTGCGTTTGCAACACTCCTGTGTCCGTCCAAGCTGAAAACTGTGAATCCGGTGCCCATCCTGTTGCCCGTGACTTCAACGTCGGTGACCTATGGATCGAGACATCGGAGCGGCGCCTTTGTTTCAACATCCACAACCACCCCTCAAGCAGGAAGACGACTGTCACCTTTTTATTGTAAATCTTACAGATCTGATAAGGTAATATTTTATTCTTTGTTCGAGTGTGGTGGTTTTGTATATTCATTGAGCCAATCATTTTTATTTGGTAACGCACCCATCTGGTGTTTACATTACGGAGGCACCTTTGACGACAACATCATTTATTTTTGCTACGCGCAATTTTTGTGAGGCACGTTACAGCAACGGTTGAACTTCTACCTGAGTTTGATTAAACAAGTTAAATTAGTTGTTTGTGTTATTGCTGCGAAAGCGTTGCTTTATTTATTTTTCAGCCAAGCACTGAGCGGGATACACGACCCTCGCTTCCGCTATAACGAGCTGGTTTATACCTTACCATCAGGGCAACTCACAAATAAAAGTTGGAAGTTAATCCTTCCAGCGTGGGTCGTAAGGTCGTTTCTGGGTAGCTCCCTCATAAAGAGCGGGGAGAAACGATTTTGTTCTCACCTTCTTTAAGGCTATTTTAGCCTTAGTTACATTTTTTAAATTTTCGCGCCAAGCTAATGTTTTTACGTAGCATTTTATATGTATGTATTTCGCCCTCTTGGCTCCTCCTTCGCGCATTGTAGGGCTTTTGACAAAAGAAATCACCTCTACACACATACATACACACTAACATACACCCATACATACAGACATCCTTCCAAAAATGATAAAAATGGATTCAAGGGACCTCAAAACGTGAACATCTGTCAAAAAATTGGGGGGTCAAATTTTGCCTGATAACAATAGGGGAAAAATATTAATTTGTAAATATATCTTTAATTAAGAAATAAAGAGATTCGTTGATTCTCCCCAATGTGGCCCTTAGGATTAAATAATATAAGTTAAATTTTTTTTAGCCTGTGTATAAAACCGTGATTAGGGAGAAGTAAAATATTTTATACCGCCGCTAAGCCACCAATGTAGAAAACCGGTGGTGCGTGGTTAATAAGTTATTTCACCGCTAAGCCTCCAATCCTTCGACGTAACTTACGTGTTGGGCTGGATCTTCGGAAATCGATGATTCATGATAATTGAAGGGGCTGCCACCACGAGCTTTCTTTTAATGTTAATTTTACTTTAGCCTACCCGTCCGGTAGCTTTGGGAGAGATCAGCTCGACAGAACTCCCTTTTAATTTTACGTAAGTATGGTAGCGGAGCGTCGAGAGGTCGTCCAGAGATGTAGGGTAAAGGGGTTAACAACTCTAATCACTTGCGTATTGACAAGTAGTAAAAGATTGAACTACTTTTAACATGAAGTCTATTATTACTTTTATACAATGATCTAAATTGGTAAAATTTACAAATACGAAATAGCAGTTTACTGGGAACAGTTTAATATGGGTACGATACCTTATTTTGTTGTTGGTCGCTGTCAATGTCACCTGCCTGAATCCAGGAAGAAACTTTGGAAATTAAACAAACTTCTCTTTTAATTTTACGAACCAATTGAATAACACTCAAACTTTTAATCTAGCACCGACTCGAATAACAACCGCTGAATTCTAAACAAATCGGGATTTTTAGGAACAATTTCCCACTTTGGATATTAATTAATCCACCCTAATGCCGGGTGGAGAACCAATGACTTTCGTTCTTCATTTTGCATCTCGTCGAGGGGGATGGGACTTAACTTCCTTATTCTCAAAACTTTCTTCCCGTTTCATGTGTGAATTAGGCGGCCCTTCTTATATTTGAATTCCTCGAAGTGAGGGTTTATTTAACTGTTCCCACAGATGCTGGAAATGAGGCGTTAAATTAAAAAATACACTTTACGATCCTTTGCCCTATTTTATGGACAAGTTTCGTTTGGCGGTGCAAATATACTTTAACCTCCCATTTCCTTCTGCACATGCACGTGCAGTGTAAAATTAATTATATCGTATGCATTGACTTATAATCGATACGCCGAAATAAGGGGCAAGAGCCCTTTGTGACTGAAAAGCCGCCCGCACCTGTTTCCAGGGTTCTTGGGGATTGTTCCCGACTTGTTAAATGATTTACTGGTCTTTCGATAAATCAATGCATCGATATGTTAAGACTAAATCTTACCTAATTATTAGCTTTTTACATTAAATTAAACAGAGGTATTCTTAAATTACCTCTATTCAGCGGCGCACAGTGGGGTATTTGGCCTCAAAATATGGCATAAATACAAAAATCAAATGCTACATGCATATTCCCTATTATGATTTTTGTAAACTACACTATCTTGGGCACCATTATGTGAATTTATAGGAACATTACTCGTTCCAACTTTCCACTACATCGTCAAAAGATGCTAAGAATTTGCTGAGGGGGGGGCGGTTAACACATTCTTTTCAAAGATTATTTTTGCTAGAAATCGTTATAAATTGTAACTTTTACTTATGGAAACAAGAAGTTCAAATATCTTACATAAAGTCTGTAATAATTGATCTTTAAATAAATATGGTTACAATCATATAATGCATTGTATTAATTTTTGTAAAAGATTATCAGAAAAAAAAGAAGATTTGAATAATATGAATAATTAAGGTCGATAAAGTTACTATGTTTTTTTACGGATAATACTGATACTTGAGACTTTAAAATAAATTTTTTGGCTGCGAAGCTTTGCAAGTTTCTTTTTAATTCGCGTTTTACTTGGAGAACTCAAACATATCTAAGTCACCCTGTATATAGTTTTTATCAAATTATTTATCAATTTTACATGGTTGGATTCGTTTTTTTGAATGTTTATTCCATATAGCATATAAGTTACCTATCAAAAATTGGCAAGCACGCGGTAGTGATAAAGATATAGTAGCCGAAACCAAGACTCGGATTCAAAAAGAATTTAAAGAACGCTGTGGTTTAATTATCGATAAACCTAAACCTGGTTTTGGCAATTCTAATGATGGAAACACGTCAAGGCGCTTTATTGAAAATCCTGAACTCTCTGCTGAAATAACTGCAATTGATGTAGAACTTATTAGAAAAATGCAAATGATATTAGTAGTTGTGGCTTCTGGTCACGAAATAAATGTTGAAAGATTTCGAGAACACTGCCCGGTACTTTGTTGATAAATACCCATGGTACTGTATGCCACCTACCATATACAAATATTTAATTCATGGCCCAGAAATAGTTAAATTTGCGTTGCTGCCTATAGGTCAGTTAAGCGAAGAAGCACAGGAAGCTTGCAATAAAGATTTCAAGATATTTTATATCGTGAACATAACTCGAGAAAATGTAGCCGCGAAAGTTCAAACAGAGACGTTCTAAACAGATTTCTTTTAACCTCTGACCCTGTTATAACAAACAAAAGAGAATTAGCCAAAAAAACCTTCGATACTTATCTCAGCAGGTATTACATTTATTAAAACCCCCTCCTGACGAAGTCATTGATGATCATAAACAGATTTCCGAGAGTGACGATGCGATCGATGGATGATGACGAAGAAGATGACCAAGACATTATTTAAAATGGTTGCTTTATTTTTACTTTTAACGCTATTACTTGAAAAATAAATATAAAAATTATTAACTACTTCTCTTCTGAATTTTTTAATTCGTGTCCATTAAATATTTGTTGTATTGTGTTATCACAACCTGTATTTTCGGATAAGTGTATATTTACGTACACATATCTTCCAAAAACTATTTCTGTGTTTTTTGCTGATGATGTTAATTTTTCAAATAAATTCATTTTCTTAATAAATAAATGTACCAGAATTATGCAAAGTATTTTTTAGATACTACTAAGAGCCCTAAAAATAAATATCCTACTTAGAAATCCGTTGGAATAGTATTTGATTTAATGCCACCTTTTGAGACCAAATACCCCACTGTGCGGCGGCTCGTGACTTTTCCATTTGAGGAGGCTAATTTTACAGCTTAACTACCGTATAAAATAAAACTTTAAAAAAAAATTTAATAAAATATTAGTAGACACGTGTTTCGGGCTCGTTGGCTATCTTCAGTACTGTGTACAATGGAAAAAATTGTTCGATGAGTGCAGAGTGTTTTTTGGAAAAAATTCTGTACAATATACAGATTAATATTATTTTAAGTCATTCGAAATTTATGAAGCTTTAAACGTAAGACGGCGACTTTTAGTATTCGCCAAGTGATCGATGATATTCTCGTAGAATTCATTATTTCGAGACAATAAGGTAACGAATTCCTTTTCAATAGACATTACCGCGACGTTACTTAACCGATTTTGGTTCATCGTATTACGAGTGTAAGTTTTAATACGTTTTAGTGTGGAAAAACTTCTTTCAACCAAAGCCGATGTTACCGGTATGGTGACGACCACACATAAAAGTTTGTAAAATTCAGGCATACAACTGTGTAAATCATTTTTGAAAGTAAAATCTAATATCTTTGATGGAGTCCTACATTGTCCAAACATTATGGGGTCACTATATGCTACCGATAATTCATTTTTGAGTTGGATTTGATCAAAAAATGGATACTACTTTAATAGACTATCTAATAAATTTTGAGGAAAGTTTTTCCTATAATCTGAAAATTTAGCAAATGTTAATAGATCAAAAAATTTTAATTTATGTAAGTCTGCAAATCTAACTTCAATTTGCACGATAACCGTATCCAAAATTTCGGCAAAAATTTGTTTATAACTTTGATGCAAATCTGGTAAATCAAATGTCCTTTTTTCTTTTTTTCTGAGCCGGCTTGCAATTTAATTCTAAACTGTTAAACATGTATGTTGTCAAAATACAAATCATCACTACTGTATCTGTGCCGAGTTTAGATTAATTTTGTTAAACGACATTTGGCGAAATTAATATCGGTAAGTTTACTTTGTAAAATTGAAAATACTACGTCTGTCTGTTCAAAAATTAATTTAAACGTTTCTAATAAAAAGCAAAATTTTGATTCATTTAAATATTGTCTTAAACCTACCGCTTCTCCAATAGTTTGAGAGTCGTTTTTAAAATCATCGCTGTCGATTATAAAATTAAATACGTCAATTAATTGTTGTTTTCTTAATTGCACTGTAAATACTGCACATCACTTTTACATATATGTTTTCAATACAAGTGATTATATTTAGAACATAATTATGCATGAATAATGCAAATATTTGCAGGTGTCTCTTTGATAAAACGCATATGAGTCTAGCCTCAAACGTGTGTAAAATTGCTATCTTCGTACATTTAGTAAAATAACACAGAATAGTATGCGTTTATATTACAAGCTTATTACTTACAATTCCTCTGTTAATCGCTCATGTTGATCATGAACTTTACTAACCAGTAGCCTCTATGGTATTCTGGGTTGCCTAACTCTGTGCTAATAAACTAAGATACTTTCCTTTACTACGTAAATGGGAAAGTAATAAGCCTTTAGGCTAGCCGCTGGATATGTACTATTTCGAATTTATTTCAGGCGTAAGTCAAGTTCTTAAGCTAATTTTATTATTAAATTAAATTTTGTTTTAAACAAATTCAAAAAAATTAAAAATTGGAAAATTGGAAAATACTAATTTAAAACGCAATATAAATAGCAAGTCCGTTCAACAATTTGAGAGTAGGCTAAGCCTCCCTTGCCTCCATTGACAAACCGCCGCTGCCTCTATTTAATTATCTTAATTACAATTTATTATCTATGTCGGAAATGAAAATACCTAAACCGTATTTTCGTGACGTCAGTATTTAAATAATATGAGCGGAGCTCGGGTTGTTACACCTGCTTGGCTTGGATAGCTAGGACGCCAATATTGAACAGTACGCTTGTGTCCTTTCTATTGTAGAATCTCAGTAATCCCACCGTTTACACCAATTGTAGACGTGCGATCTTACCGCTTCTAACCATTTGTATTTAGTACGCTGCCACCAGCTTAATCCTTTTTACTGACGGGAAATTAAGCGGAACCCGTGGATGATAACTTACTTGGTTAGCTTATTGAGTAGCGGGATGCGGCTTCCTTGAAGTCGTGGGGAAATGATATGACAAAGAATATTCTTCTACTCACAGTACAACCACAAACGTGTCGCAAGAAAAGAATTAATTGTTGTAATTTTGTAACCAAGTTTTAAATTAACTAGTCATAAAATTAACAGGACATCAAGCAAAAGCTACACAGTTTATGACTCGCAGGTGGTAGGAATCGTGCGAAACGTCAAGTTTCTCTTTTTATGAATAGATCCAACGATTTCTAATTTTTAGAAATCGCTTGAAGCCGTTAGATTTTCAGAACCGAGATAATACAGGGTAATAAAAAAACAACCCTTAAAAAACTTTCGAATCCTAGCCTCGACACGGGAATCAAATCAAGAAAACACATACGATATTTGTTTCCCTTCCCTTGAGAGGAAGTAATACAATAAATAAGGGCCGGAACCCCAAAAATCAGTTAGTTGCTAGTTACGCACCCGCGATCATTATACCCCCCCCCCCTTAAACGGTAGCGGGACAAAAATTGTAAAATTTGGCCATACCGATTGTCCGTTTTCGCCGCCCCCACCCCTCGAGCAAATTTCAGGTCGATCGGACGAAAACTCTGGAAGTAGATACAAAAAATACGAAAAACCGCGAGGAGCCCTCTTGCCAAGCGCTGGAAAAAAATTTCGAAAAAGAAAAAATTGTTTCGCCCACCGCCCGGAGCTTCCTGAAAAATTTCAACTCTCCAAAGTGAATGCCGAAATTTTGTGACCACTTTGAAGCGCCATTTCACCCCCTCCGTTACGTCCCATGAAAAACGGGAAAATTTTCCCGTTCAATCCTCGTAAACCACACGGGTATGCAAAATTTCAACTCTCCGCGACCCTCGTAGCTATACGCACTAAATTATGAATGGGTGAGTGAGTGATTTGCTCAAATTTATGTGTTTAATACAAAATTTGGATAAAAACTTGGATCAAAATTATCCAAGGCAAACTATATTTTTTTAACAGCGCTTATTGTATTTTTGCATTTTAAGAATAATTTAAGAGGGAAATATCAAGTGTGGGGTATCATAAGATGCGGAAAAATAATCTCTTTCGATTGAGCTGAGTTTCAATCTCATATGTTCCACCGGGAAGCGGCAATGCTCTTTTAACAATTTTCATTCCGCTAAAAAAGGGGTTAAAAATGGACGGTTTTCAACCAAAATCTAATTAGCTCTTTAGACAGTTACTTCAAACTAGTGTATAAAATTTCAACTCAATTGGTGCACGCGTTTGTCTGAAAACGTTGACGATAGAATGATCACACATCACACACACATCCGGACATCATTCCAAAATTGGTCTTAAACAATTCGTATGGGCTCATAGACCATGGGAAAAATGCTAACTCTAATTTTTTTTTAACTCGATAACAATACTTTCCTTTACTACGTCAATGGGAAAGTAAAAGCAACTATTTGCAATATTGATATATATAGCTATTGACGAAATACCGGTTAAAGCCGTTAAAGAGGCAGCCAACGCTCTCGAGGAGACCTTCCCGGTGGTGTTTAACAACTGCCTCGAAACGGGCATCTTCCCAACGAGGTGGAAAACCGCCGGGCTGGTCCTCATAAGAAAGGGCGATAAGCCGATTGAGAAACCCTCTTTATACAGGCCCATCTGCTTATTAAATCACACCACCAAACTGCTGGAGAGGGTAATCTTCAACTGCCTCCAGCTGGATCTCACAAGGAGTGGCAACCTCTCTGAAAGCCAATTCGGGTTCAAGAGAGGGATATTCACAGTCGATACCCTTCGGGCCATCACGGAGGCGGTGAAGTGGCACACACAAGATCAGGGCGATTCTGCACACTGGTCACTCTCGACATTAGGAACGCTTTTTATGATTAATTGATCAATGACTAGATTCACCTTTGGGTGGGCAAGAAATAAAACAAGTTGAAAAATTAATCAAAATTTTATATTTGACAAATTGCTGTAGTAAGGACCGTTTTGATTTACAAAGGTAAATTATTATTAGTTACTACATACAAATAGGCGTTAATAGGATTTAAAAATTTTATTTTATTTGAAAAATAATTTCAAACCGGTTGAGGAAAACTTACCTCCTCCTTAAGGGCCCCTTCATCAGCTTTCTTATTCAATACTCTTCAGTTCAGTTGCTGGATAATTTGGTATTGTACATCCAATTTCTTGGATAATTTGGCGCGAAACCCAACAACCCCATTTTAAACAAACTATTGGATCAAGTTCATTCAATAATCCACTTAAAAATCCAGCAGCAAAAGCATCGCCGGCACCAGTAGTATCGCCAATTTTATCCGCTTCAAGTTTTGGAACCAAAAACTCCTGAATTTTGCCCTGCTTTCCATGCACACATATAACAGATTTGGAACCATTTGTTATAATGACGATTTTTTCATGTTTTAAATTTTTACTATTGTCGTATTTGTTACATAAATCTTGGGCTAAAGTTATCACATCTTTTGTTGAAGTTATACTTGATAGTGCTTCATATTCTTTATAATTTCCTATGAGAATATCACAGTTTTGTGCAAAATTTAACATTTCTTGAGGATAGCTTGTAGACATAAATGCTGCACTTAGATTGAACGCAAAAATGATATTATTTTTGTGACAAAATTCTTGTACAAAATTAGATACCTCAACTCGGTTTGTTATGAAAAATGCTTCCATATAAATAAGACCGACTTTATGAAGTATATCCATTCTCTCAACAGTTTGTAAATCATCTATTTTAAAATTTTGTGCCGCTCCAAGGTAAGCAACTAAAGACCTATTTTCATTATGTATCAGAGCTATTGCTGTTCCTGTTTGCTCATTATTATGTTCTACGTACCTGAAATTTATATTTTACAATGTGAACATTTTATTGCAATATTTAGTACGTCGTTTGTACACCAGAAGCTTCAACTAGATTTTTTAACGTACAACCTTGTTCGTCTTTTCCAATTGAACCAAACATAACAGTAGAATGGGGTTCTTCGAGGATCCATTGTAACATTCGAAGGGTATTTTGTGTACAACCACCTGGACTCACGGTAGACGGTAAACTAAAAAAAATCTGTGTAGAGAATAACGTGAATTTTTCATAAGACTTTACTTCGATATGTCGCTTAATAATAACTTCAAGTCTTCTGCGGTCAACATTTTTTGATCGTCTTCGTTAAGGTTATGTTTATCTAATAACGTTGTACTCGAAATTTTAACCGATATATCGAGCAGAGGATTTCCAAAACCGCCTACAAAGACCATTTCGATATTTTATTTACTTTTAGTAATGATTTGGAAGTTAACAAACGCGATTTATTTTTAAATTGGATTAAAATAATGTAGGTAATACAGGGATTCTTAATATTGCTATTTAAAATTCAAAATTATTTTGCTTCTAAAAATGGGATTTTAAATCTAACGAAAAATATGATTATCCGCCTGTTATTTCTAATCTTGATATTTAATTAAGTTACTACATTTTAAAAGAATATAAGAATATTGTTACCAAGATTTAAAAAACCGTTTGTAGGGGTGCATTAGTTTCCATGTTACAATTTTTGTTTTCGGTGCACATTCGATTTTTCTTTCATAGTTTTGGGTGGTTCATAGTTTTCGCGACGATTCTTCTCCATTCCTGCCTGTTTACGATTCTCCTCATCCAACGTGTGTTTACAGGCAATGATTTTTACAAAATTCTTTTGAACTTAATATTTACTAAAGTTATTCCAAAAGTGCTTTATTTAATATTTGCGATAACATTTTTTACGTATTTCCTGACTGCAATTTGACAAAATACTTTATGGATTTTAAATATTCGCGCCGAGAAACTTTTCATCTGCGTGTACATTTTTAATTATAGCAGCACCTGACACGCCCCCTCAGGTCTGTTCTAAGGTTGGTGGAGCTGTATTATACATAGTTTACACGCAGCTTAGTAGCTAATGTTTAGTACTTGTCACTAACACCTGCAGTGGCGGCTCGTGAGATATATGTTTGGCTCATAGATGTATTATATTTCATGGTAACCGGACAGAACAGAACATGAAAGAACAGAACATGAAAAAACAGAACACGAAAGAACAGAAAATGAAAAAACAGAACAGTGAAAAAACAGAACAATGAAAAAACAGAACAATGAAAAAAGAGAACACTGAAATAAAAGAACATTGACAAAACAGAACATTGAAAATTCAGAACAACGGGAAAATTTAAAACGCGAAATTAATTATGTCATCAGTATAATAAATAAGGTAAGGTCGGAAACTCCTATCCACCTTGCATTTATTTCCTGCTGCAAAAGAAGACCAGTGATACGTACCATCGCATGTTCACAATTTTGAAAGAATTGGTGCCCAACATCGCACCCCAGAAGATTTTAATTGATTTTGAGAAAGAATGCATTTCTGCTGCTAGGACTGCATTCCCGGAAGCGGAAATTAAGGGTTGCTACTTCCATCTGTGTCAAAGTTTGCTAAGAAGGATTAACAGTGCTGGTTTGAAAATCGAATATGAATCTGACATTGACGTTAACTTAAAACTTAAATCATTGGCTGCTCTATCGTATGTACCAGCACAGGACGTGCGCTCCGTATTTGACGACCTATCTGAAACATTTCCCGATGATGATCGCTACAATGACGTGTTGACGTATTTCTTCTCCACATATGTAGCAGGCGTTGCAGGACGATCACCACAATTTACTATCGCGCTGTGGAACCATTTCGAAGCCGCTTCGGAGAAAAATCCAAAAACAACAAATTGTTGTGAAGGTTTCCACAACGCTTTAAACTCAATCTTCCACTGCAGCCACCCTAGCGTATGGAATTTGCTGGACGGATTAAGGCGAGACATTGCTTGCCAACGTTTGTTACTAGCCAATGCACAAACTGGTCGCCCAGAAGTACAGAAAAAGAAGTATGAGAACCTCAACAATCAAGTGGCAGCCGTTGTACAAGAATACGGAAATTATGAGGATAAGCTGAGGTTTTTGCGGCGAATGGCAAATCTGCAGTAATTTAATATAATAATAATAAACTAATTTAAAATTAATAAATCGTGTTGCATTAATTTAAGCAATTTTTTTTTAATTGCAACATTTTACAAATTTAGTAATATTATTATTATGTAGTAGGTATATTAATTATTTATTATACTGATGACATAATTAATTTCGAGTTTAAAATTTTCCCGTTGTTCTGAATTTTCAATGTTCTGTTTTGTCAATGTTCTTTTATTTCAGTGTTCTCTTTTTTCATTGTTCTGTTTTTTCATTGTTCTGTTTTTTCACTGTTCTGTTTTTTCACTGTTCAGTTTTTTCACTGTTCTGTTTTTTCATGTTCTGTTCTTTCGTGTTCTGTTTTTTCATGTTCTGTTCTTTCATGTTCTGTTCTGTCATGGAATCATATTTCATAGATACAGACTACTAGTAAATTTCAACGGCAACATAGACTACACATACTTTTTTGTCGCCATCCTTGTTTAACACATGCTCATAGCACGTGCTTCATGAATTTTGCATCTCACTCAGGAGTACAGTTATAAAATGATAGCTGTCAAACCTTATTTTTAGGTTAGAATTTTAATATCTTAGCGTAATTTTCTTTAACAGATCTTTGGTAGAAGTAACACGTTGTATTAATCGATAATTTTCTTGCTGTAATTTTTTATTTTTTCTTTGAATTTCTTCGTATTTGCTCTTAAGTAAATACTTCAAACAGTGGCAGTAACGATGGTAACGAGGTAGTAACCATGTAAACGCACACAATATACTTCCAGCAGAATTTTAAGAGAGATAAAAGATTGATAGTACTAGTGTATAACAGAAATAGCAATACAGTACTAAGTCGGAACTATGTTGGTTTTGGATGTTTCAATGCTAAGGTATAGGGCAGTCGGTATCTATGAAATATAATACATCTATGGTTTGGCTGTTCTGCATTATAAAAAGGGAAGGCATCAGTAAAATGCTAATCTCAAAAAATAAACTTACTTATTGCACGTTTTTAAGCATTAATGGCGTGCGCCGGTGCTTGCTTGTGGCAAACTTAACTTATCAATAACTTTTTCGTTGAAATTCAATATTCTGAGATAAATTTTTTTTCTATTGACAATATCGAAAGACACAAACGGAAAACAAAACAAAGCGTTCTTACGATTACAGCCACAAATCCATTTGTTCCGTAAATAAATATTCGTATTAAATTGTCTTTTATACATTTTACCTCGACTTGTATATATACCTACCGGCAATTTCTTATCACTAATTGTTCTTGATAACGATAACTAAATTTAAAAATTACATTCATTTTAGGCTTCTATACAAAGTATAGCAAGAAGCCTTATGATCTGGCTCCGAGTCTGTCTGTCCGTCCGTCCGCATAATTCAAAATCATACAGAGCGTTTCAAATCGTGTTGAAAATACTCAGTGTGTATATAGAGGTCTAAGAACTGGGTACCCAGTGCGCTATTAGGCTTCTATACAAAGTATAGCAAGAAGCCTTACGATCTGGCTCCGTCTGTCCGCATAATTCATACAGAGCGCTCCAAATTGTGTTGGGAAACACTCTGAAAATGAGTAGATATGTGAAGAAGGTTGCTGAAATATACATAACTGAGTGGTTTACCTATATATTGTTGATCTCTTTATTTGATCCGTTGATCTATTGAGTTTTAGGCTTCTATACAAAGTATAACAAGAAGCCTTATGATCTGGCTCCGTGTCCGTCCGTCTGTCCGCATAATTCAAAATAATACAGAGCGTTTCAAATCGTGTTGGAAATACTCTGTGTGTATAGAGGTCTAAGAACTGGGTAGCCAGTGCGCTACTTTTAGGCTTCTATACAAAGTATAACAAGAGGCCTTATTTAGGCTTCTATACAAGGTATAGAAAGAAGCCTTATGGTCTGGCTTCGTGTCCGTCCGCTTGTTTCAGAGCCAATCATAACGTTGATCAACTGATACGTTGTTATATTGTAAATACTTCGTCTATATAGTATTGCGTTAATCCGTTGTTTAGCTCCCACAACGCGATTTTTTGCCGATAACTCGCTAATTTATGCTTGTATGAAAAATTATGATCAGACCATAAAATTCTCTATAAAATAGTTTTTTTTCATGGCACACTAATACCTAATACTTAAATTATTGACCGAAAACACGACCCACCCTTAAAATGGCACAATATTGATTCGTTGCAGGGAGAGAAATGTTTTTAATAATAAATTAATTGAAATTGTGCCCAAGGTAGGAAAATGAAGAGAAAAATAGATTTTTTCAAAATTTGCCCAAGTATAATATCTTCCAAGTAACGAAACCGAAATTTTGATTTGAGCTTACAGAAGGTTCAGGCAAGCTGAAATTTGGCAAAGATGTATACTTATTGAAGTGTTCTAATAAACCCCCAAAATGTCTCATAAAAATCCCAAGCCGGCGTTCCTCCAAATGAGGATTTTAGCCCCCTAAGTGCGGTGTTTCGCCTATAGCTCACGTATTTTTACTTTTACGAAAAATTACCATTAAGCAAAGTTGAAGAACATAAAATTATCTATAACATGTGGCGCTGCAGTAGGTAGTACTACAATACAAACTGTAATAGGCACATTAAACTTTGTCTAATGGTAATTTTTTATCAGACTGCTTGAACCAATTTTTCGGCTTCGTTGCCTGGACTAATTAAGTAACTTACTAAAATGCCTAACCCATATCTGTTCAATTTTCTTCGTTTCTCCATTCTCATTTTTCAGACCTCCTGAGTAAATCCTATGTACCGGCTTCTGTGTTTTTAGTGGTTGATAAAACATTCTAGATTTGTTATTATTTTCTGTCTTCCAGTATTCTTTCCATCCACTCGTTTTTCTTCCGTCTATATAGTTTACGTGCTTCTTTTGTATGTCACGAGGTCTTCCTGATTTCTAGTGCCAATCCATCTTTGCCTTAATTCTATCATCCTTTCACCGACTCCAACACAATCCTCATCAAACTACTCTTTTCTCTGCCTTACATACCGTTTATACTCAATTTCCTCTTCTGCGCATTTTCTCAAGCTTAGCACTAGATTCTTCCATTTCTGCTCTATATCGTTGCTTGTTTCATTATTACTCCAAACGTTATTTTTCGGATCGTTAAAATCTGTCAAGTACAATTTATATGTAAAATTACAGCTTGCAATGCAATTATTTGCATTCAAATTTTAGGTGTAAACCGTACTTGACCCTACTTAACGATCCAAAAGATAACGCTTGAAGTTAGAGAAAAGGGGTGTAAATAGCATTATTTTTTAAGTAATAAAACACACATGATTAACATTGTGTAATTAATTACATAATCAACATGGTATAATGCCTTTTATAATCCATATTAAAAAATAAATTACTTACTTGTTAATTACAAATAGTGATAAATCAAAATATTAACTTGTCCAGATAAAATGACTGAACAACATAGTCAAAGTGCTTCAATATCAAAAATAATGAATAAAATGTAGATACAAACAGTTAAATAAATAATCTATTAAATGTGTGCAGAGAATATTTTAAAGAAGTCATTCGATAAAATGCTCAATATAAATCTACTAATTACTTCACAACACAGTATGTCGAATTACTCACAAATAAAATTTTGTGACCATTCGGACACATAAAAACACTTCAAAAATCAAATTTAAACTTCATTTTCGTTTAATAACATATTTGGTATACCATTATTTATAGGAAACTTGCGACCAGTTTCAGGACAAATGAGATCTCCATCAACAATATCAATTTCCAACAAAACATGATGAGCTTTCCTTAAGAAATCTACATTATTTTCATAATCTTGAACAATTTCTCTTGGCAAGTCTTCCAAATGACCAATACTCTGTGCTGTATCGCAAAGAACTGACCAATTCAATTTTGGGATCACTTTTGCTATGAATTGTGGCTTAAAATCCACTTCTAAAGTTTTAACATCTTCTGCCTAAAATGAAAACATTTTTAAGTAAAAAACTTCATCAGGCATGCTTACCATCTTACGTTGGCTTCCACTTTCAAAGGATATCCCTCAACGACTCCTTTAACAAATTTTGACGTTAGCATATTGTGCGTAATTAGTTTCATTTTGGTTTTTCTCTCAGAATAATTTGAGTATTCAAGATGATAAAAATCAATCTACCCGGACAAATTAGAGGTTATTTTTTATGGTCTATATTTTTGCTGTAGTGCCAACCAACCAAGATGCCAACTGTTTTATGCAGGTGCGTACGGTGCCTACTATCCGGGCAACACGTGATTTATGAATAGAACAAAAATGACAGCTATAGTTAATAAAAATAATAATTAAAACTGTTTAACGTAACTAAAAGTTCGTATAAATTGTAATAAAATAAAAAGTTTTGTAACAAAGTTTGAGTAACGCCGCTGGACACAAATGACCTGTGCAATAATTTCGTAACACCGAGGGCGCCACAAGGCACCCTGCTATTATTATTGTTATTGCTGTTTACCGCTGACGATGGTTCACTTGTTAGTAAATATTGTGTAAATATTCTAACATCTATTTTGAAGTGATCTAAGGCTGCAGTTGTGCAGCGTAAAACATCTAAATTCAAGTTTATAATAATCGGCATTTTAAAGGGCGACGCGACATTTTGTAAAAATGTCTGAAAAACCATCTAATGTATTAGTAGTAGATGGTTGTAGTTCCGAGGACGATGAATCCTTCGTCATTTTGGGAAGCTCACCACCCCTATCGGTGCTAGATGTTGAAGAGGAGGAACGGATTATTGCAGCAGTTGTTGAACAATCTCTCCACTTGAACAATCACGCTTTGGAAGTCAATAGTACCACTGCGAACGAATCCGCACAGCAGTTGGAAGAATATGGGGTAAGTTAAAATATATATGGGTTATCGAATAAGGAAACAAAAGCTTGTCAAGTTTTCGTGCAAAAATTTTACTGTTTCGGATGACTATTCAACTTGATAAACGAAAGTAACTTATGTGTGTATTTTATTAATGAAAGTTGCTGATATGCTCAATATTAAATAATGTGATAAATGGAGTGAATATAGCATCCACAACGTTGTCAATTTTAGTATTTTATAAATCGGAGCCGTTGTTCTCTCCGTTGTCTTGTTACTGAGATTGTTAAGATTCTATCACCGTAATATTTATTTTGGGACAGCAATTAGCGATTATATCTACGATGATGACTAGGTTTCTATTAAAATTATATACCTACAATTTAATTATAGTAAGATTTATATTATCAGATCGTTAAAACTCTTATCATTACATTCATAATGCTATAATATTGGATCACGGATTTTTATGCACTTGAAATGGAATTTTTAGCTAGGTAGATTGCAAAAGTATTATATTAATTTTTACATGGAAACCTAGATAAATCCGACCTTCTGCAGGTAGTTCAGAAATTTATCTTAATTCTTGCAATAATATTCTTTTCTATAATCTCAAATTTTAAGTCATAAAGAGAAAGCATTGCTTCTAATAATTCAATAGAAAATCTTTTACCACAATTACAAAACCATTTAAGAGCGCGCTGCAGAGAGGAGAGTAGATATGATGTTGAAAGAAGCCTCTAATCTTTTGTACAAATTTAAAAAACGAAACGTCGTATCAATGTAATTCTTTTTTTATATTAATAAGAAAAGACTATTGAAGGCAATAACCAATTTTGAGCGCTTTAAATTAAAAGTAAATAGGTTAATTTAATTTATGAAAACGGACAATTTTGAATTTTTATGACAACCGATCTTAATGAAATTTCCTTATTGCCTTCTGCACATCATTATAAGGACAAAACCTGATTTTGAAGCGATTTCATCATCAATTATAGAAAACTTATACAAAACATGTAAATCAAAAAGTGCCCTTAGTGGAGTTTTAAACTATATAAAATCAACTTAATGCACAAAGGGTTCAAGGGTTCCCTCATAGATGGCGCAAATAAATTATTTTAAACTCGTGTTAGCTCGCTAAGTTTCGTTTAGATTCTTGTATTTGAAATATTTTAGAATGTATTTTCCTAATTACAAAACTGCAGTAGGTACCTAGATAGGATTATTTTTACCTGATAATAATATGAAATGCATGGTTCCTTTTTAAGCAAGCTAGGTTAACCCAATGATAATCTCTCTTTATTGTTAAGAAGTAATAAATAAAAGAAGTGTAAATAAGTATTATATAAAATATTAAATGTCCACTATTGCATTTTTAAAATGTATATACAAGAAGCGCTAAATAAGGTTTTTTTTGCATAATACTAAAATAAAAGGTTAGCGTTTCACATATCAATAAAATACATTAAAAACCAATAATTATTTGAATTGTGCTATTTATTATTCATTTATAACACTGTCTATAAATTATAATTATAATATAATTATTCTATATAATTATAATAAATTATAAAAGTCTATAAATTACAGTATATACAGATTTGTCTTATTCGTTTATTGGGTAAATAAATATGTAACTATTTAATAGATGGGTAATTTTAAAATAATTTCCCAGAAACTCCAATGTAGTAGCGGCATTGTTCCTGAATTACCTCAGGTATTCATAAATAAATCCCTCTCGGCTTATTTCTGGGATAAATAATTAAATTTCTTTGGAATTATGACGTAATAAGGTGGCCACAATTTTAATAACTGTACATTTTTAAAAACAAATGTCAGTAAATTTTAAAAAAATTAAATTTAGAGGTGGCCAAATACTTATGGTAAATTCGATTCTATGTGTGGAGACATTGGTCGTCATACCAGAAGAGTGTTGAGCACGACACTAAGAACCACTCTAAGAACCAAATTACCACCACCAGATGTTTGCTGTCGAAACCTCAGACATGGCAACTGAAAATTTTTTTATGGATTTGATTTTGAATAATTGCTAAAATTTTTTAAAATAGAAAAATGTTTATCCTTGATGCTCTTTTTAAATTTGGAGAAATGAAAAACGCAATGTAGAAAAATCGGTGCCGGGCGAATAACTTTTTATATATTGAATTTTGTGCAAAGAATTTTCGAAAATGTAAATTTCTTTCGCTTCCGTTTATTAAAGACGTCAAAATAAATTGAAAACTTTATATTGAATTTTTTGTATGTAATTCTGCTTATTTGTATTAAAAAATAACATTTTATATTTTTGCGGTGTCGAAACGGTTTAGCCACGAAGTACATAATTTCTTGCATACAAATTTTGAAAGGGATTATCAACTCAAAAAAATTTTAAGTAATAAAAAAATAATATGCCTATTTTTCCAACTGTACAAAATAACGTGTTTAGTTATATTTTGTAACTATTTTAGTTATATTTTGTAACTAAAGACGTTATTTTAGTTACACAATGTTACTAATTTTGAAACTAATTTAGTGCCGCGAATATAAAAGACAAATATTTGTCCTAAAAGTTGTAAGATTCCTCAAAAATTGCTTTACCACAAAGAGGCCGTCCATTAATTACGTAAGGATGATTTTTGTAATTTTGGATCCCCTCCCTCCCCCACGTAAGGGTACGTAAGATTGTGGCACCCCCCCACATCTTACGTAAGGATTATTTAAAAGAAAATTAATTTTGACCCCCCCTCTCCGCCCCTTATATTTATAAAATATGAATAATAATATATTATATAGATAATTATACAAAACTTTAAATTAAATTTTCATTTACATAGATATAAGTTAATATATATAGATAATTAATTACATAAAAAAATTAATACAAAAAATTTGAAATTAAATTAAAGGTCAGTCCATGTAGGAGCTAGCCATTCTGATATAGATTGTATATTATGCGCAATAAAGCAGACAACATCACCAGCGTCAGTGACAAGATTTTCCTTATATCAGGCACTTATATTTTTACTTCAGCTTCGTTTCTCCATTCAACGTCTTCTGCTCCCGTTTTTTCGTCATGCGTCACGCACAAGAGTTCGTCCTCACGTCGAGTAAGAACAAGTCTAGCCGTTGCTTTAGCGTATTTCGAAGAGTGTTGCAAAGCTTTCGTGTGCTGCGGCTGCATTTTTTGACGCAAAATATTTTAAGAAACTTACGCAAGGAATACGTCGGACCCCCCCCCTTCGTAAGGGTCCTTAAGATATCCGGGGTATTGGATATCCCCCAAACCCTTACGTAATAATTAATGGATGACCCCACACGGTTTTGCTATAAATATAAATTTTTAAACAACAAAACACGTATTTGCAGGGCCGGGCCGGCCTGAAAATATTGAATATTTTTTAAAATAAAATGTTTTTATTTTTTTAAGTTTAAGAATTTTTAATAGGGATTAATAGGGAAAATTATATTTTTATTATTTATAAAATGATCTATTTTTTATGTCCCAATTTATACCCAATGTGTGAAGCACCAGGAACATTTTTGGATAGGTTGTTACTTTTTACCTCAAAATGCCCACACAAGTGAAAATAAAAGCGAGTTTGCACTCTAGACTCTACTATAGTAATATTATGCTTAGCAAAGAGAATGTTAAAATAAGCAGTAGGTACCTAGGGTATATGATTATTTTTACCTGATAATAAGTTACCTGAAATAGTAAGAGACAACATCGGAAAAAGAAAACGTTGTGCAGATCCTCCATACATTTTAAATGCCATAAAAAATTAGACATGTAATTTATAGATAAGTGTTATAAATTATATTAAATGTTTGTATTAGAGTTGATCTTATATCTTGTTCAATTATAAGATATTTTTAATTGGGTATATATGTAGGTCTTTTAATGCTGTAAATATTAACCAACGTTTCGGGCCGTTTACATGTGGTTCATTTTCAAGGCTAAAAATGAATTAAATTATAATATAAATTGTAAAAAAAAGCACTACCATTTATATTATAATAATTTAATTTCTTTTTAGCCTTGAAAATGGACCACATGTAAACGACCCGAAACGTTGGTTGGATATTTAAAACATTCAAAGACCTACCTATACCCAATTAAAAATATCTTATAAGTTATAAATTATAATAATAAATAGCAAAATTCAAATAATTATTGTTTTTGTATGTATTTTATTGATTTGCGAAACGGTAACTGCAAAAAGGTATTATGCAAAAAGGAAAACCTTATTTAGTGCTTCTTGCATCTAGGTACCCTTTAAAAATGCTATAGTGGACATTTCATATTTTATATAATACTTATTTACACTTCTTTTATTTATTACTTCTTAACAATAAAGAGAGATTATCATTGGGTTAACCTACCTAGCTTACATTCAAACAAGAGAGATAGTATGCGAAAAACGAACAGAACAAATTGTCGGTAATCGAAAACTTACAGTTTATCACGTGCTAAATAAATTATTTTTGAATACGAATAGTACCGCCAGCGCCACCAATGTATTTTCCTGTAACTAAGAAATGGCAAAAATTTGTACTATGAAGAAAGGTTCCCCCACCACTTTCTGCAGCGCGGCCTTAAATTTATTTACTGTTCAGGTATTTTTCTTAGAAATATTCTCTTTTAAGAGCGCGCTGCGGAAAGAGAGAGAGGGAAGCAGTAGATATGATGTTGAAAGAAGCCTCTAATCTTTTGTAGAGATTTAAAAAATTTTAAAAATTATTTGCGCCATATCTAAGGGAGCCCTTGAACCCTTTGTGCATTAAATTGATTTTATATAGTTTAAAACTCCACTAAGGGCACTTTTTGATTTACAAGTTTTGTACAAGTTTTCTATAATTGATTATGAAATCGCTTCAAAATCAGGTTTTGTCCTTATAATGATCTGCAGAAGGCAATAACGAAGTTTCATTAAGATCGGTTGTCATAAAAATTCAAAATTGTCCTTTTTCATAAATTAAATTAACCTATTTACTTTTAATTTAAAGCGCTCAAAATTGGTTATTTCCTTCAATAGTCTTTCCTTATTAATATAAAAAAAGAATTACATTGATACGACGTTTAGTTTTTTAAATTTGTACAAAAGATTAGAGGCTTCTTTCAACATCATTCCCTCTCTCTCTTTCCGCAGCGCGCTCTTAAGATAACAATTTATTGTTATTACATATAACAATATAGATCGGTGCACCCGAATTGCACCACGAAAAGATTAGTTCACAAATCTCCTACCCGAATTGCACCACCGTAATTTCAGGTAAACACCTCACCAAGGGTCGGTCGTCCGAATTGCACCACCTCTATTGTAATATTTTAGGTAAGATGGTTTTATTGTTAAAAGTTAAAGCACAATGCTGGAGTTTAACCTGATGCCTCCTACATGTAACATCGATTATTTTTTGTTTTTACGCGATTTTTTGGGGGTTAAACGTAATAGATAACTGCCGCATACCGCGACTATACTTTTTAATGCTATTTCGAGGGTCTCTCACATCCCGGTTGCATTTATCCCGGTTTTCTTGATCGGTGGCGCTTCTCGTATGTTTAGCCTAGTAACCAGAGTCAAAACCGCTCTGGAGGGGTGCAACCCGGAGCGGAGGGGCGCCCCGGAAGAGTAGGTTTTGACGATGGATTACCCTCCTTATCGAATGCACACCCCAAAATTCGAAGGCAAAAAAATTTAATTTTTTCACTGTTTTGGGTTATTATTTTATTAATACCTGCTCCGACCCTGTATAATATAATATGAATTAATATATTAAACTCGAAATTTAAATTGCAAAGAATTTAGATATTTGTGTATTTATTTCTTTATATTATCTGTTTGCTTGTGATACCTGCTCGGTTTGTTCGTGGTGCAATTCGGTAAAGCGATTACGGAACGACATTTGACCGTGGTGCAGTTCGGTCAAGGGATTACATTTACCTGGGTACAAGAAATGACCCCTGATAAGCCGTGGTGCAGTTCGGGTAGCACCATATAGATTACTGGTTAACCTCTAGATTGTATTGATTTCGGAATATTGGGCAGGTATTAAATAAAATGCTTTGGGTTTCTTCAGGACCCCAAAGAAAAATTTCAATCTCAATAACATCATAGAAATTACATTATTAAATGCTTTAGATCACAATACTGTGATGTCATCAATATAAATATGTAAATAACATGATTATGTGGCAAGGTAATATAAAAACATTAACATTGATCAATTCATAAAAAAATTACAGTTGTTAAAGTTATTACAATCGTCAATAGATATAAAAAATTCTACATTAATAGATAATACAAATTCGAGGTTGAACCTCTGTTATACAACCGACCCTTAATCCTCCTTATTAGACCAGTCTGAATAATTTACATTGTGTGAAAAATATTTTAACTGGATTTTTCTTCATATATGCATTTGGGTCAGTTTCTACAAGGTGGAAGTTTTTCACCAATTTCTCACCTTTCTTTCAATTTGACGACAAAAACTGTTATAATATACAAAATTAAATCCTCAACAAAATATGTCTTCATATTTTTCATCAGATTCTTACATAACTTAGTAATGACCATCTACAGTTGCGCGAACCGAAATCTTTATTTCAAGGAGTCGGGATTGATTTTTAATTAAATGTTATCTGTTTTTCACTGTTCTTCAATCTTCACTACTAGTCCAGGCAAGGAAGGTTTTTAGTTTGCAAAAAATCCGGGAAAGCTGAATTTTGGCAGAGATGTACATTGGAGTGTTCTAATAAACCCCCCAAAAGTCCCATAAAATCCCAGGGCCGGCGTCCTCCACAATCGGGGGTTTTAGCTCCTCCAAAGCGATTTTTTGCCGATAACTCGCTTATTTAGGCTTGTATGAAAAATTATGATCAGACCATAATTGAAGAGCATAAAATTCTCTATAAAATAGTTTTTTTTCATATTTTTCCATGGCACACTAATACTTAAATTATTGACCGAAAACACGACCCACCCTTAAAATGGCACAATATTGATTCCTTGCAGGGAGAGAAATGTTTTAATAATAAATTAATTGAAATTGTGGCCAAGGTTGGAAAATGAAGAGTAAAATAGATCTTTCAAAATTTGCCCAAGTTATGGTATCTTCCAAGTAACGAAACCGAAGTTTTAGTGTGAGCTTACAGAAGGTCCGGGCAAGCTGAAATTTGGCAAAGATGTATATTGAAGTGTTATAATTATGGTGACCATCTGTACTTATTTTAGTAGGACAGTACTCTTTTTTAGAACGACGTCCTATGTACTTAAAAACTTCTCCAAGTACAGTAAAACCTCGATATAACGGACTAATTGGGGGGAGGGGGTGTTCGTTAAAGCCGAAAGTCCGTTATATAAAAATAGGTTTAAAATAAATAAAAAAACTCGTTTTTTGAAAATATGTACACTGTACTTAGATATAAATAATAAATACAAAACACAAAATTCTATTTAATTGTCTTCGGACACTCGTCGTGAAGTGACGTTGCTGTTTGTTATCGACGCGCTTGCTTTCGGTAATCCTGCTTTGAAAAAGGAATCAAAATTCTAGTGCTAGACTCTAGTGCCATGATACATTCCAAAATGGCGTTCTCTCTGTAAACGGCACAAATGGTTCTAGCGGCCTTCGATGTCTTAACTCCTTGGTTAAACTCAAACAAAAGGATATGTCGGAAATGTTCATTTTTTTGTACTTGCCACTCCATTTTCTTTAGACAACAATTACCCCTAACTTTCTACAAATTGAAAAATTCGAGAAGTATTCAATAAAACAATACTATGGCATTAAATAAAATTAAATGCTAGTTTTAATGGGGATATAGGACTGGCAAAATGAAACACTCGTTTAATCTATCGTCGACGTTTCGCCGCCACTCACGGCTTCTTCAGGACTATAGATCAACAACTTGCCACCTCACGAACAAAGAGAGCCGTGCAAGCCAACATCATCGGTACAACATACAATCGGCATTACAAAGAAACCCACAATTCACGTCAGAAAAAATCTCCAATAACACATTTAAAACATAATAAATTATGTATGTTGTACCGATGATGTTGCCTTGCACGGCTCTCTTTGTTCGTGAGGTGCCACGTTTTTGCCAGTCCTATATCCCCATTAAAACTAGCATTTAATTATTACACAAGGACGATATGGAAGTTTTACCTATGGCATTAAAATGACCTTGATATTTCTCAAACAAATTTGTTTCCAAAGCACTCTTACCTTTGAAACCAAAAACGCTACGAATTTATGCATCAACCTGATATTATTATAAAAGAGTTTTTCGAATAGAAAAAACTGCTCATATACTTATTTATTTTTTCGTAAAATATTTATTGATTTAATTTAATTAATTGTTAAACCTTTGCCTATTTTAGTCTGATATTACTGAGGTAACTAGCAGTGTTCATGGTTCAATCGAAATTGCATCTGAAGAAATTATTCAAAAACTTAATTACCTTTTTGAAGAAAATGCATCATTAAAAGGTATTACTTCTATCATTTTTCTTATTTTCGACGAGTTTCGATGAAACTGTTTTAATCCATAATATTGTGTCTTTTAGATTCTCTTAATGAAAATAACATGAGAATGAAGAAGCAGTATAATGAACTAGTTACATGGCAGAAAGAAGTAATGGATGTTCATCAATTACACAGAGCTAAATTTGATACCCTTAAAGGCTATGTTGATACGGTAAGCTATAATAAATAATCACTGCTAGTAAAAAGAATAAATATTATTTCTTGAACCATATAAATTCTGATATCATATTTTTTTGTTAGTTAAAATCTGAAAATTGTAAGTTGCACATGGCTTTACAAAAGGATGCAGCCCAGTCATTTGAAAAGATGGAGGATAGTCTGTCTTCTAGTGAAGAACAATTGAAAGCTAAAATAAAAGATTTGGAAGAAGAAATTGAGATTTACAAAAGAGAACTTGAGAAGGAAAAAAAGCTTAATCGTGACGTAATTAAAATCACATCGTTTAATAAATTTTTGTTTAATTAATAATATTATTTTAGAATGTTAAAAACTATTGTATGACTGAATCCCAATTAACAGAAAATGAATCCAACAAGAAACTGCAGGAAGAACATCATGTTAATGACTGTAATGTAATGTTTGGAAATCCAACACCATCAATTTCTACAGCACAATGTGACTTACAAAAATGTATTTCTGGTCACGATTTAGTATCTTGGGTTACGGAAACAAGAAACGTTTCCGGAAATTATGCAAATGAAATACATGAAAAGAATGAAATGATTAATAATTTAAAAAAGGAGATTAAAAATTTAATAGTTAGTATTGAGGCGAAAATTAGTGAAAAAGATACGGTGATTGGCGATTTGCAAGGTCAGCTTCTTGCTGCAGAAGATTATAAAAATTCTTTAAAGGATCACATGAATGATGAGCTTGAAAATATTCGAGCAACATCCATTGCTAAATTGAATGGAAAAAGTGCAATAATTAGTCAGTTAGAAATTAGGGTTAATAGTTTACAAGAAAATGATGAAGCTAAAATGAATCAGATATGTGAATTGCAAAGAAAATCTGAGGAAAACGTGGCCAAAATAAGTTCTCTTGAAATCGAGAGAACCGATTTACAAAATAAGCATTTGAAATTGCAGGACACTGTTACAACTTTGCAAGCAAAAATTTCATCTATGGAAAATGGTTTAATTAAATCTAAAAATGATGAAATAGCAACATTGACTAATACGATTGAAGAGTTGGAGACCACAATAGTTCTTCTAACTGAAACGGTTTGTATTTTATGAATTTTTATTTTAACTTTTATTAAATTTTCTTGCTTATTTTAGTCAAATGTGTATCGAAGTGATTTTGAAGTAGAACATAATGTAAAGGAATCTCTACGTTCAGAGAGGGATCAGCTTCAAAGTGATTTGAGTTTTATGCAAAAGCGTAATGAACAGTTGTTGGAACAAGTCCAAAAACTGCAGGAAAATACACATGCTAGTTCTTCTAATCAACCTGTAAGTAGAAAGATAAAAAAGTTGAAAAATTAATTGATTTTTAAAAGTTTGTGTTTTTATAGGGAGCACCACCGACCTTCCAATGCCCCACATGTTTTAGAACCTTTTACGATTTTGAAGCTTTAGAAAAACATGTGCATCGTTGCATTGAAATTGACTCCCTATTTTAATAAATTATATACCCACCTAGCATAATTTAGAATTAATAATGTTAGCTCCAATTTTATAATTGCACACTTTTATTACATTAGAGTAAAAGAAGAACTTATATTCAATTTCTTTCCTAATAGAAAATAAAAAACTGTTACTATGAGTGATTATGAAATTGGAGGTTCATATTCTATGTAGCTTGACTGTTTAAGGTATAAATAAAACGAAGGTATATTTTTATTTTGTTTGCATCTTTTTTTTACAGCTACTAAGATTGGAAACTAATTGCTAGTCTATTATGAAATCTTACACTTATATATCCTGAAATACTCGTAAATGAAATTGTAAACTAATTGATATTAGAACAAGGTATTTAAACATACTTCATTTCTCTTAAGAAAAAACAATCGCTGTATATTATGACTTTACCTAGCCCTGTTCGAAAATAGTAGCCGAAGACTTGTTTTCTGGTCTCAAATTGAAAGCCTAACAACTATGGCATGCATATAACAAAATGTTTCAAATTTAAGAACTGGCTATATGTTACAAAGAAATACTTCATTAAACATCTTATTTACTAGAAAAAGATTGAGTGATTGTAATTACAAATAATTTCAGAATAACTGAAGCAGAAATATAAGGTTAAATCTTCATCTTGCGATGGCTTAAGCTTGCAAAAAATCTGGGCAAGCTGAAATTTGCTAGACATGTGTATTTTAATATTCCAATGAACCACCAAAAATCACCTTTTTAGGAAAAATTATTATTGGACTAAAATTGGATAACACGAAATTCTTTCTAAATTTTGCTACTAGTGTGGACAAGGAAACCCTCAACATTTCTTTAAAATCCCCAATTACTTTTTCTTTAGTTATAGATTTTCGCCCATAACTCGCTTAATTGCAATGCCAAGGAAAATTCTTATCAAAGCAAAACGGAAGAATATAAAATTTTCTACAGGTTTTGTAGAGAAACATTTGCAAACTTTCACCATAAAATGACTCTGGGTTTCGGAATATACGTCCAACAACGGATTAGGTACTATTCGGCGCAGCCGATTTGACACAAGATTTTTCGGCGCAGAGCCGATCCGGTGCA
Organism: Podabrus alpinus; assembly: GCA_932274525.1. Classification (NCBI taxonomy): domain Eukaryota; kingdom Metazoa; phylum Arthropoda; class Insecta; order Coleoptera; family Cantharidae; genus Podabrus; species Podabrus alpinus. The sequence continues at coordinate 117,449,300 of OW026451.1, forward strand.
CGTCTTTTTCGGTGCCATACTACTTTCGGCGCAGAGCCGTTTCGACGCAAAGGCCCAAGTCATTTCGATGCAAATATTTTTGGTGAAAAACGTATTTATTCATTCATTCGAGCTTATCCATTCCATTCCGAATATTATTACATTGTTCCTCTGCGAAATCTTCACGTTAGAAAACTCAGATCCACCTCTTTGCGGCAGATTTAATTGTTTTTAATTATTTTTCTAAAGAAATATCAAACGCTAACCTAACGGCAGATCCACCTCTTCGCGGCAGATCCACCTCTTTGCGGAAGATTTAACTTTACGCGGAGATTTGTTTGTTTTTAATTCGTTTTCTAAAGAAATATCAAATACTAACACTAACGGCAGATCCACCTCTTCGCGGCAGATCCACCTCTTTACGCGGAGATTTGTTTTTAATTAATTTTCTAAAGAAATATCAAAAACCAACACTACTCTAACGGCAGATCCACCTCTTTGCCGCGGATTTAACTTTACGTGGAGATTTCTTTGTTTTTAATTAGTTTTCTATAGAAATATCAAACACTAACCTAACGGCGGATCCACCTCTTTGCGGAAGATTTAACTTTACGTGGAGATTTATTTGTTTTTAATTAGTTTTCTAAAGAAATACTGACACTAACTTAACGGCAGATCCACCTCTTCGCGGCAGATTCACCTCTTTGCGGAAGATTTAACTTTCCGCGGAGATTTATTTTTAATTGGTTTTCTAACGAAATATCAAATACTAACCTAACGGCAGATCCACCTCTTTGCGGAAGATTGAACTTTACGCGGAGATTTGTTTGTTTTTAATTAGTTTTCTAAAGAAATATCAAAAACTAACACTAACCTAACGGCAGATCCACCTCTTTGCGGCAGATTTAACTTTACGCGGAGTTTTATTAATATCAATAACAGATTTAGCACCAAATCTACTCTGAATAAACCTCACACCGAATAAGCCTCACGCCGAATGAGCGTCGCGCCGAATGAATCTAAAGAAATATTAAAACCTAACGGCAGATCCACCTCTTTGCGGCAGATTTAACTTTACGCGGAGTTTTATTAATATCAATAACAGATTTAGCATCAAATCTACTCTGAATAAACCTCACACCGAATAAGCGTCGCGCCGAATGAGCTTCGCTCCAAATAAACCGGTGCCGAAACAGATGTCGCCGAAAGGGATTGCGCCGAACAGGGTTGGCGCCGAAACGGCTGCGCCGAAACGGCTGCGCCGAAAAGTCCTATTCCCTCCAACAACAGCCATGTTAAATAATATAAAGACCTAGGTCATATAACCGATAAAAATTTTATTATATAACAAAAGGTCAATTAATCTATAAATATACTAACAACCATATTGTTGCTGGTGGCCACATCAACGGGAACGTGAATCGCGAAGAGATTTTATCTGTATTTGGATGTGTAGGTGTATCTGTAATTCTAATCGGTGCAAAGACCGCATAACCACAGCAATTTCGTTCTAGTGTTCATTATGAAAAATAATAATAGTTGCTAAATTTATTTAATTAAATATAAAATTGTAATTTAACATAATAATTATGTTATCTATATTTGTTGTTTTACTTTGTTCGGATATTTCACAAAATTTTTCAATAACGAAAGATTAAAATTACCGATAAAACATCTATTGGAGAAGTTATGAACATTAAATGCCATTTTTGCGATAATTGTTTATACTGTTGATTTGATAGAAAATAGAAAAAAAACATAAAATCAAAAAACCTCAACGAATGACATGTTTCGTTCTTATTCACGATTTTACTCGTGAAACTGATCTCATCAGATCCATACTGGCGAAATAAAAATATAAATTAAAGTTCTATTTTAAAATACCTTCGTGGAACCCACCGTTAAAATGTGAAATTTCGTTTAAATAGGTAAGCCTATTCCTAAGTTCAGAAATATAAAATTCAAATCATTCCTTGAATTCTTTTTTTTTCGTTATATTATTCAAGCTTTTCCATTCCATTCGAATTATTGCTTCTTTGCAAAGTTTTTACCAGGCCCGTAGCCAGGATTTCATTTCGGGGGGGGGGGCACTTGTAAAAAGTCTTTTGTAAAAAGTAAATTTTTGGGGGTTCCCCCTTTTATTGCAATTTTTTTTAAGTTTTATTTATTTATATATTAAACTATTATTTATTTATATATTACTTTTAAAAAAAATTTTTAAAAGTAAAATTTTCGGGGGTTCCCCTTCCGGGAATTTATATTATTACAAACAAATTTTTTCAATCTTTTATTTATCTTAATTTATTTTAAAAAAATTAAATTTATTTTTATCTAAAACAAACATTACATGAAGACTTTATTCACTCTCTACTTTATAATTTAAACTCTAAGCGCCTTTCTTTTTTCATCGTAAAATTATCTATTATAATATCAGTATCAATGTAATTTTGTCGCTGAAAAGTCAATCGGTCAAACTTAACTAAAAGTTGTAATAGCGCTAACTTATATATATTATAATGTTAGATACAAATACCAACCAAATAATTACAAAAAATGTGGAAAATTCCAAAAATAAATTTTAAACAGAGTCAGGCCCAGCGCCGGATTTAGACTTGATAAGGCCCTAAGCTATTTGAGATACATATGACAATTGCTCACTCCGAAAAATTTTTTTGGGGGCCCCCAAGAAAGTGGGGGCCGGCCCTAAGCTATAGTTTGTGTAGCTTACATATACGTCAATCCTGCACTGGTCAGGCATGAATAGAGTTTATATTTTATTCTTAAGAGCTATTATGTTTACCATTACATGGTTTTTATATTAAATTAATTCCATGGCTTTCAGGTAAAAAAAGGGATAAGCAGGGTTGACCTGTAAGCCGACAAGGTAAATAACAATGAATTACGGGGCGGAGGTAAATGTGCCACCAAATGTACCTGACCAGAAAAGGGTACCGGTAAATGTGCCACCGACCAAAAGGGTTCTTTAAATAAACACAGGTATTTGTGCCACTAACAGTGAAAAAATTAAATTTTTTTTGCCTTCGAATTTTGGGGTGTGCATTCGATAAGGCTGTAGGCCAGCTCGGCAAATGGTCAGATATTTAATCCGGGTCCAAATTTTCTACCTGGAAATACATAGACCAACTCGGCAAAATAATAAATTTTGGCTTGGCCAGAACTGCGAGCATCAAAAAACCTACCCTCCGATGCTCCGCATCTCCGGGCGGTTTTTCGTGCTCCGAGCCGCTACGCGGCGGGCGCTAAACATACGAGAGGCGCGACAGATCAAGGAAACCGGGATGTGAGAGACCCTCGAAATAGCATTAAAAAGTATAGTTGCGCTATGGGGCAGTAAACTTTTACGTTTCACCCCCAAAAAATCGTGTAAAATCAAAAAATAATCGATGTTACATGTAGGAGATGCATCAGGTAGATGCCGTTTTCTCCGGTGGCACAAATACCTGTGTACTTTTAATATCCTAAATTCGTAGCAGGTAGAATAACATTACTGGTGGCACATTTACCTCCGCCCGAATTACGGCAAGTAAATTTGGAAAAAAACCTTTTACGTAAATCCTGCACTGGTCAGGCATGAATAGAGTTTATACTTTATTCTTAACAGCTATTATGTTTACCGTTACATGGTTTTTATATTAAATTAATTCCATGGCTTTCAGGTAAAAAAAGGGATAAGCAGGGTAACCTATAAGCCGACAAGGTAAATAACAATGAATTACGGCAAATAAACTTGGAAAAAAACTTTTTCCCACTTTAAAATACAGCTATTTCATTTTCGAAATTTAAATTTTTTAATTTCCAAAAAAAATTTTTATTTCTTTTGAACATTTCGGGGGGGGGGGGGGGGCACGTGCCCCCAGGTGCCCCCCCCTGGCTACGGGCCTGGTTTTTACGGTCCATTTTTGAGGTAGATCTCATTCACAGGCTGTTGATGTTCACCGGAGCCCTGCACTATGAAATTCTGTGAAGTCCGGGATTCGAACCCACAATTTCCGCGCAGTAACTCAACTAACAGATGACCGCGATCAGGGAGCAAAGTGATGCTGTAGGCCAAACAACTATGACCAGTGACGTACCTACTTTATTTTTGAGAAGGGGGAGTGAAATTTCAAAAAAATTATTTGGTAGAAATTCATTATCAATTTAATATTTTCTTTTGTCATTTCAAAAGCTGGGACGGGGGGCCAATCCCCATAGAGTTTCCTTGGCCACATTATTGACTATTGCCTTCATGTATGGTAACGATCCCCTCGATGAGACCGTAAATCTGAAAATAATACATTTTTAGGGCTTAGCAATAATGAATAACAGACGTAATGATGAGGTACAACCAACGCAGCGACGTTACATCTGTGGGTTCTATCTCCAGTTAAAAAATTAAATTCTGTATTTGTTATTTAAAAATACGCGCTCAGGTTGTTTTACTACTCCTATTGGAGGAACATATCCATAGCAGTTTGCGGGTAGTACATAGGAATTCCTACCTAAATTTATTATTATTTATAATGTATATTTTATCTTATAAAAATTAATATTCTAAACCACTTTCTAATTTAAAATTTTATTTTTTATTGCCGTTTAAATAAAATTTTACTTATTTACTACTTGTAAAAGCAACCTTCCAATCGATTTTTTCAGACAGCCAATCATGATCAGTTATTTAATCAGACGCTGGCGACGCCGACGCCGTTTTGATGACAGCTTGTATTCTATTTTAAATTAATTGAAAAAGAATGAAAAGACAAAGTGTACGAACGCTTTCTTTGGTGGTTTGCACGTTTACTTATTTATTAATAGGTGCGGCGGTGTTTGATTCTTTAGAATCGGACGAAGAATTACGACGCGACGGAATGCTAAAAGGTATACCAAAAAGTTGTTTTGGGCAGAAATTGCAATTTATGTTTTAGATACTTCTAATGCACTCAAGCGTAAATATAACATAACGGATGATGATTATAGAATGATAGAGCTTGCAATAATTGAATATAAACCACACAAAGCTGGCCCTCAATGGAAATTTGCGGGATCTTTTTATTTTGCCACCGTGGTTTTGGCTATGATAGGATATGGTCATTCCACACCTGTTACAGCTGGTGGCAAAGCATTCTGTATGGGCTATGCTATGGTATAATATTCGACTAAGTTTATTTTGTTAATTTTCATGACAAAAATTATAGGTGGGAATTCCTTTGGGGTTGGTTATGTTTCAAAGTATTGGTGAAAGATTGAATAAATTCGCTTCGGTGGTAATTAAGCAAATGAAAAAATATATGGGGTGCAAGTGTGTCGAAGCAACGGAAATGAATTTAATGTTAGCTACTGGAATTTTATCTTCTATTATTATTACCACCGGTGCAGCTGTATTCTCAAGATACGAAGGGTGGACTTATTTTGACAGCTTTTATTATTGTTTTGTTACACTAACAACAATTGGATTTGGCGATTATGTCGCATTGCAAGTATGTACAAGTATTTTGAGGTATTTTTCAGAAATTAAAACAAAACTATTTTAGAACGACAATGCACTGCAAAATAAACCTGGTTACGTTGCCTTAAGTTTAATTTTCATACTATTTGGATTGGCTGTTGTTGCTGCCAGTATAAATCTTTTGGTTTTACGATTTATGACAATGTAAGTTAAATAAGATTAATTTACCTGTTTCTAAATGCTTTGATGGGTTACAGGCAAGCTGAAGATATACGACGCGATGAAGCCGAGTTGCAACCTTCATCACAAGAAGTTTTGACTTTGGAGGACGAAGTTAACGGTAAACTTTTAGCCGAACATGCACTCATATGTGATGACGATATAGACCACACATCCGTATGTTCGTGTAATTGTCTAGCAGTCAATCACATAGACAAACACGAATCTCTACTTGATACTTATTACAGACCTTCCCATACTATTCTTGCTGCCAATTTAAAAGTAAAAAGAGCATCTGTGTGACATTCATTTCATTATAAGTTTAGTTTGCCTTAATTTCATTTACCTTTTTCAAGTTGTAAATAATAGGTACCTACATGTCATGGTATGCACTTGAACAAGTTATTTGTGTTGGTACAAAATGTAATATTTTCCCAAATTAAGATAGAAAAGCAAAAATAGAAGATAAAATATGTGTGCCGTAAAATAGATGAAATGAATAGAAATTAGTAAAAACTGGGGTATACACTCTTAAAATATTTTTAATGAAAGTTTTTAATATTTGCAGAAGTGCGGGAGGTACGAGACAGTCCGAATATTAGTATTTAAAACTTAAAATTTCGCGCGAAGGTTTTTCAGCGACAATTATTTATTATTCGAAAATATCTCGGCATGAAAGTTTACAGTTTTAAAGATAGTCTCAAAATTGGGATTGTCTCAAAGGTACTTCCCCCATTTCAAACTTCCCTCACTTTCTAATTTTTTGAGTGAATACTCAAGTATCACGTTTTTACTCAATTTTTATTTAAAATTCAAATTAATAAGATACCTACTTTTATATAAAAAATAAATTTCTGAAAAATGTGTAAATAGAAAACTATATTCTGTGATAAATAAAGATCATTTCAAATATTAAGTCTAAAAATTAACCAAAACACTCAATTTTTGTATACCTACCCAAAATTTATTTGTGCCAGTAAATAAAATTCTTAATAAAAAATAATTACCACAATGTTAATTACTTTATTTAACTTTTATATCAAAGTTATTGTTTTTTATTATAAAGAAATGATTTATTATGTATAAACTACATTTTGTTAATAATAATAATTATTATTATTAATAGCAAAGGGTGGGTTATACTGCTGTATGTGGATATCGTCCAAAATGACAAATTTTACAGGAAGAGCTAAAAAATGTTTTAAAGCATTAATTTAACTAGATGCCACAAAAATCACATTTTCAGCAATTTTGGACTTTCATGTGAAGCCGACGATATGTTGGTAACGCTAAATTTATCTCCCCCCCCCCCTTTCCAGTACGGTCTTTCGGCCGCATGAGACATTCGTGGCTCTGTGAAGTGGGGAAACATTCTGGACAACACTATCTTCAAAATATATCGCAATCGTTAGTGCTTCATTAATTTTTTTAGCAACAGCTATGGCTGCGGAGATATTGCGGTTTAACATTAAACATCGCGAAGGGGTTAACGATATTCCTATTAGGCTCTGTGAAGTGGACAGGCACTCTGGAACCACTATCTTCAAAATATGTCGCAATCGTTAGTGCCTCGGTAGTGTTTCATAAATTTTTTAGCAACAGCTATGGTTGCAGAGATATCGGGGTTTTAAAAGCCGCTAGCGTGAAATGAGCAGACCAAAAAACTATCTTCGCAATATGTCGAGATCGTCAGTGATGCTTTCTTGTGCTTCATTCATTTTTTTTTAAATACAATTTTAATTAAACTTAAAATTTGATTTAATTATTTTGATGTTTTGTGTTGATATATTTCACAAAATTTTTCAATAGAGAAACTGCAAAAATTTCAAAATTATAGATAAAATTATGCATTGGAGAAGTTCTGAACTTTTAATTGTCATTTTTGCGATAATTGTTTATATTTTTGGGTGGATCGCCTTATAGAAACACAAAGGGTCATAAAAACCGGTCCAGAACGTTTCGGCGCGACCGTTTTGCCGCAGCCGGTTCGGCGCAAGCCCGGTTTGGTGCGAGTCCGGTTCGGCGTGGGGCGGTCGGCGCGATGCCGGTTCGGCGCAAGAAAAGAATCGCTATGAAAGTAGTTTGTTTTTTTTATTATTTGACTTCTATCTGATCATGGTTAATTAATTGTTTATTTAACTAATCAAAAAAAAATTTTAATATAATATTGATAGATAAATAATGTAGATAATAAATTTATTAATGTACAAAAGAAGATGTTGTTGTAGCTGTAATGCTGCAATGATTGCTTTCCTATGCACTCATCTCGTAATTATAAGACAATCCTTGCAGATAGTCGATTATATCCCGATTCGCATAATCACTCACAATGGTTTTGATACGTTAATCAGCATCACGATATTTCTTTAATTTTTTTGGTGGCTCGTGACCTGCTAGTAGGTGTTCATAAAACATATCACGACCTTTCTGAATGTTTTTCAATCCGTCTATAAATTTCCACAAAATTGGATGATCCATTTCCAATTGGAGGCGTCGATGGACCGCCTCAGCATGGTTGTTTGTTCTATCCATGTCGTTCAAAACGCGATTATATAAAGACCACAATATTCTGGGCTGAAAACTGCAGGCCTTCTACCATTTCCACGACGATTCATTCGGCCAACATAAAAATCTTCAAACCATTGCAACAGTGGTTGTAGTTCGATAGGCAACACTTCAGCTAACCTGTCTATTGCATGATCTAAATCTGCAGTTGGTACAAATGCAAAAGACACCACCATTCTAGCATACAAAGCAAAATTATTAGAGTCTGTATTGTAGTTCCCAATTACATTGAAATTTGTTTTTTCATATTTTTAGTCAAATGAAAAAAGCATCCCTGCATTTCCGCTGTAGGAAATGCGTTTCTAAACGCAGAAATCGCAGCCAATTCAAAATCACATGAAATATGTACTGGATTCAAATTTGGTTCCAAATTTTTCAACATATCTAGCATTGTTGTGTATGTTGCAGCTTGTTTGTTAGGAAGAAGCGCGTATAACAATGGATGAACTCCTCCATATTTCTCCGCCAAGATTACATACACCTGCGAAAATAACGGTGGCGTAATTTTAAAGGTCCCATCTATAAACCAATGGTCACATTCGCTCAAAATGTGAAGGTTTCGTTCACGACCAAAAATAAGAATTCTTCTTCTTTCAAGTGCCGTGTCGGGTCTCCCTGACGTTGGCGATCGCTTCAGCTAGGGCACCTCGATCTCGTGCTACGCGGAATAGTTGTTCCACAGAACGCATTCCAGTCCATTCTCTGATGTTTCTCAACCAGGATTGTTGCTTTCTTCCAATTCCACGCTTTCCTTCTATTTTACCTTTTAGTATCAATTGTAGGAGGTGATACTTGGGATTTCTCAGTATATGCCCAAGATATGAAATCTTTCTGCGTTTGATTGTTGTCAGAAGTTCTCTATCTGATTGCGCCCTCCGGAGGACCTCTTCGTTAGTTGTATGTTGAACCCACGAAATACGCAACATTCTTCTCTGCAACCACATCTCGAACGCCTCAAGCCTATTCATTGTTCCGACCTTTAATGTCCACGCTTCCATTCCATATAGTAGGACGGACCATGTGTAGCACCGATTCATTCTCTGGCGAAGTTTCAGATTTAAGTTGTCGTTACACAAGAAAGATTTCATCTTGTTAAATGTGTTGCGGGCCATTTCAATTCGACACTTAATTTCGTTATCAGGGTTTAGGTCTTCAGTAACTATACTTCCGAGGTACTTGAACTTGGAGACACGCTCAATTTGTTGTCCATTTAGATATAGTGCAGCATTGTTGTAATTTTGACGGCTAATAGGGAACATGCATGAATAAAAAAATTTAGTTAAAACAGTATTTTCCGATTAATCCTATTAAATATCAAATCAGCAAAAATAACTATAAATCATGTGACCTTAAACGCAACGCCATTGGTTTGACGTCACAAGGCATAACCCCGATAAGCGCGGTCGTTTCCTTCAATTCAAATTGACGGATTTTTAAATATTTTTTAAATTATTATCAGAACGAAAATAAATAAATTAAATAGCATTAATTAGTATATTTAGTTATTTTTGATCCAACTACGCTATAAAAAAAATTTATGCATCTTCCCCATTATCATGAACTTGGTTTTGTTGATGTTTATTTTTAGCCCTAGTCTTTCTCCGGTTTCATTAATTATGTTGATAAGCTGGAGTTCGTCCAGAGTGCTTGCAAGGACAACAGTGTCGTCTGCATATCTGATTGTCACAATGGCTTTTCCGTTTATTTTGACGCCTAGTTCGGGTGTATTTTCTAGGGCTTCCTTGAATACCTGGTCTGAATACAGATTAAAAAGTAGAGGCGAGAGAATACATCCCTGTCTAACTCCTCTTTGTATATTGATATCGCTAGTTATTGTCTCTCCTAGTTTAACTTTCGCTGTCTGCCTCCAGTATAGATTTCGAATTATCCTTACGTCCTTGCCATCCACGCCGATTTCTTCCAGTCTCCTTACCAGTGTGTCATGCTGCACCCTATCAAACGCCTTCTCATAATCTATGAAGCAAGTAAATACATCTCTCCGTTGGTCACGACATATTTGTAAGAGGAGGTTTGCTCCGAACAAGGCCTCTCTCGTTCCAAAGGCGTTTCGAAAGCCAAATTGCGTGTCATATAGATCTTCTTCACATTTAGTTCTTATTCTACCGTGGATTATGCGGAGGAAAGCTTTAAGCATGTGGGACATGAGACTAATGAGGCGGTAATCATTACAATGCTTGGGATGTTGTTTCTTACGTATTGCAATGAATGTAGATTCCAGCCAATCGTCAGGTATATCTCCAGTATCGTATATATTGTTAAATAGTTCCACTATTGTGCCGATATTTTCGTCATTTATCAGCTTTAAAACTTCTGCTGGTATTCGATCCGGGCCTACTGCCTTTCTGTTTCCTACTATTGTTAATGCGTGTTGTACTTCTGATTTTAAAATCTTTGGTCCGTCCTGGTTTGTTTCATGATCTTCCAAGTTGTTTCTTCTATCTTGAAACAAGTCTGTGACGTATTTCTCCCAAATGCTCTTCAACTCTGATTCTTCCAATATTGGCTGGTTCCCTTCATCAAGCAACATCATTGGTTTTTGTTTCCTGTAGTCGCCTGTTATCTCTTTGATCTTACGATGCATACTGTAACTGTCATGTTTCGAAATCATATCCTCTAATTCTTCGCATTGTTTCCGCATCCACCCCTCCTTTGCATTTCGTATCTCCGATCTTATCAACCTTTGTAATTTATTGTATTCCGCTTTATTGTTCTTTACTCGCCTGCGTTCTTCCATAAGATCCAACAGTTCATCAGTCATCCATTTATCCGTTTGTCGCTTTTAAGATGTTGGTCACAGACTCCCATTATACTTTCTTTGATGTTACTCCATCTAGTATGTATATTTTCTTGCCTTTTATGTTGGAGTTCGGCTAACTTGTTATTGAGATCATTTGTTGTCTTCTCTCGTATCTCTTCATTTTTTAATTTGGATAGATCTATTCGTCTTATTTGTTGTCGTTTCTTCGTGACTTTTAATCTAAGTTGTACATCGGCTACAACGGGATTATGGTCGGATGCAATATCAGTACCGGGGTATGTTTTTGCACGTTTAGTGAAATTTCTATATCGTTTATTAATGAGGATGTAATCGATTTGATTTCTTTTCGATTCCGAATCATCTTGGACATTTTGTGGTGCTGTCCACGTGTATAGTCGAAATAAAAAATTTGCTATTGATAACGTGGTGGTTCCTAATGTCTGCCTGATGAAAATTCAAGTTAATATTTAAACTCCGAGGCGTTGAGCCGGGTGCTTGTGCTATATACGAATAGAAATTGAAACGCGCAAAAGGCGTAAGGAGGAAAATAATGGCGAGGTCCCGTAAGAAAATGGAAGAGATGTTTGTAAAAATGTAATCCTCCCCTTTAAACGGATTTGCAAATCCCGAAAGATTGGGATAGCAATATTCAATATAAATGCTACAAATAAAATAAGGCTCGCACCGAACCGTCTCCGCGCCGAACCCGCTTGTGCCGAACCGGCTGCGGCGAACGGTCGCGCCGAAACGTGCCATCCCGCATAAAAACATCCGACCAGGGTGGTGCCCAGGTCCCACGAAATCTCAGATTAAACAGACCGTACAAAATTTCAATTTTTATAAAAAAGTTTTACCCCCTTGCATATTTTGTCCTTGGGCAGAAGCCTCACTCGCCCTGTCCTAGTTACGGTACTGACATTAGGCCCAGAACTAAAGAGTTATAAATAATTTTGAGAATTGTATCTATGGTGTTAAATCCTTTTGTTAACAGCTAGATATTACCCAGCAGGTATTTTAGTGTCATCATAATATAATAATTTTAATTATTTTTAAAAGGCTAATATTAAAATAATGAAATTTTAAATATTAGTACAAATTCTTACATCTTGAGCCAAAACAAATTTTTTTTAAATTTATTCAAAATGAATGAAATATTAAGAATTTTAAAAGAGGAATGGGCGGATGGGGGGGGGGAATCGAATTGAAAAAACATACAAATTAATGTAATTTGGGTAAAAGTGATTAAAATAAAATTTAAAAAGATTATTAAAATATGATCAGTATAACTAAACGGAAAACTAAATTTAACGAATTAAAAAATAAAAAACCAAAAGGTTGAAATCGATCCACGGTACGGAACGATAGAGCGTTCATTTACCTTTACAAAACATTTTTTATTTTTAAATTTAAACCATTGTGGATGAAGTTACAGTCGTTTTCCTACAAGTCTACATAGCAACTATTTGAAGGAACAAAACAAGGAAACAAATGCCTTTTTGGACAAATCCTAAAATTTGTATTTTTTATTTCTTAATAAGATGGTGTGTACCAAGTTTCGTCAAATTTGGTGGGGGTCAAGTCAATTTTGCCTATTTTTCAGTTGATTTGAGATGGAATGACCCATTATAAAGATCTTTGGTACGACGAAGTAATCTCGGTAATCTCACAACATTAAATATAAACAACAAATCCATATGGTCTAGACAATATAATACAGAGAAGTTCTACAAGAGGCTTTGAGAAGAAGAAAAAGCAGAAAATCCTACGGAATTAATATGGAGCTACTGAAGTATAGAGGCTATTTACTATATTTTCAAGTGTATCATTTATACATACATACAATATGTGTTGGAAGAAACCGGAAAAAATCTAAAATTATACTACTATTCAAAAAAGGAACTTGTGGTGACTGCAGAAATTATAGAAGAATTCGTCTGTTGAATAACGGATACAAGCTGTACGCCAGAATAATTATAGTGTAAGAAAATTGCGAAAAAAAAAATCCAAAATCGGTTTTCTGCGATTTTTCGACGAATTTTGTTAGGTAATTGTTCGTACTTTGATATACTAAAAAACGTCCTCTCGGATCCCTGAGCTTCCTACCAAATTCTTCGTCTGAAGTAGAAATCTTTTATGAAGGAGTGAAAATTATGTTTTTCGGCAAAATATTTTTAAACAAATTTCTATATCAGCTATATTGTTATCATAGAACTCATTAAAAAAATTAAAAGCACTTAAAATATTTTAACAACATCCTCGAAATCATGAAAAGAAGAGTTTCCTAAAAATGGTCAGGGGGTTCTGATTTTTGGATATGTTCTAAGGTTTGGGGTCCTAATAAAAACTCTGAGTTGGCGACCTCGGCGACCGTCCGGAAGTGCCGCAATTTTAAAAAATATGGCGAAAATAAAATATTTCTTGGCAATATTTCCATACCAGTTAATTTTAGGACGACAATGACTTCTATAAATCTTATAGAGAATAAAATTTACTACAATTTCTATCTAAGGTATTTTTCTGTAAGTCGTATAGTTTCTGAAGGCCGTGTGACACTTGTGTAAATTTGCGTGTAGATTTACGTGTAGATTTCTACACCGTGTAAAACACGTAAATTTGCGTGTAGATTTACGTGTAAATATTTTATAGAAATATTTCTATATTTTTTCGCAAGTTGTGCGTGTAAAATTGCGCAGAAGAATATTCGAAGGTGTGGTCTATTTTTTCTTGTGTTGTGTTTTTGTCAGTTGGTAAAAGTTTGAATTGGCATTAACCCAGTAATCCCCAACGTTGCGTATACGCAACATTTTTAAAATAATTAATTTTTTATTATGTTATTGAACAAAATTACTTTACAGCTGCTAAAATTTATTCTCAACAGAACATTAATAATTATGTTTTTTATGAAATATGTCGATATAGGTAATCACAAAATTTAATTTTTGCATATTTATGATTATGAATTTATGAAATTTCATACAGGTTAGGTACATGAGATTCCTGCGCGTCACTTAGATAATTTTTCAAACTTCAACGTCGATTTATTCAAAAACTTCCGAATTTACGGCAAATTTTTTTTATTGTATTATATAAACCGTCAGCTTTCAGAATCTCTAGGTAATTTTGAAATTCGGGTTGACAAATCCGTGCTCTGCCAATAATAAATATTTTTATGCAACATTATTTTGTAAAAATACTACAAATGTATAATTTTTTTTAACTTTATAAATTTCTTATTGAGTACATGATAAGTAATAAAATGCAGTAAAAACATAAAATTAGTTTTATTTTCGACCCTTGGGTATTAATGGGTTAATTGCCAATTTGAAGCCATTATCACGTTTCTTTTAGTATTAAACAACACAAGGCGACCAGACATACAAACTTCTTATAGCAACTTACCGTTCGAATTTTCAATTGACCAGAATGCGCGTGTGCAAATAGTAAATTTACGTGTAAATTTTTACACAAGTGGCAAACACACTATTTGCTAGCAGATTTGCAACAAAATTTACACGCAAATTTACGTGTTTTACACGGTGTAGAAATCTACACGTAAATCTACACGCAAATTTACACTAGTGTCACACGGCCTTGAGCGTCAGTACTGTTAAATTTTTGAAAATTTCGAAAATGCTCGATTTTGACCTGATTTTTTTTTATAATAGAGTAAATATTAATAGACTTGATCATATAATAGACTTTTTTAGAGAGTATTTAATAGTGCTGGCGCTCAGCAACTATTAGAATGCCCGTATTCACAAACGTTCGTAACTGAATTTAACGGTGCGTTAAACGTTACGGACGATTAAATTGTGATGTTTGGTATTCACAAACGATCGTAATGTAAAATCGCCTGTAAAATCAACCGTAACGATTACGGCTGATTTTCGGCTCGTAATACACATTACCGTCCGTTAAAATAAGTTTTGTAAGGTTGAAGTAAAATAATCGAAAAGTCAAACTATCTACCATCAATTGAAATGGATAATACGTCGAGTTCTGATTCTGACATAGAATTTGTTGAAGAAATTTTACGAGCAATACCACGCGAGCGATTTATAAGGGACAGGCGAAATCCTTTTGAATTTCTAGATGACTACGAATTTAAAATGAGATATCGGTTCAATAAAAATACTGTTGGTATGTAAGTTACAATGTGACTGATAGATGGCGCGACATATTTATGTAGCTAGTTATCTTTATACCAATGCTAAATATAAGGACACCTGGTTTGTAGTTTTAATCACTCAAGTACGAGTCCACATCCAGGTTAGTGATGTAATAATTGTTTGTTTATTAAGTTGTATTGCCAATGGGCTCTTATTAAATTGTTTATGTTGTGATTGTTGTATTTATTCTCTTGTCTACTGCCAACCTTCCCAATAGGTTATGGGCCCAGTAACATTATGAGAATAAAGTTGTTTTTGTTTGATTTAAATTTGTGCAAATTATTGCATCCAAAATTTTATAAATAAAAAATTATGGAGGCGCAATTAGCAAATTTGCAACAACAGATCGAACTGTTACAATCGCAGTTGAGGACTCGATCATCTTCAACAGTTGTAACAATGGGAGGACTGCCGCAATCAAAGCATTTGAATGGAGAAAATTATAGCGAGTGGAAGCACGCTATGAAAAATTTTCTTATCGATGCTGGCATGTGGAAGCATGTGGAATGTGCTCCCGGTACGGTGTTAGACGAAGATTTGGATCAACGAGTTCTGGCGAAGATCAATTTGTCCATTAATCCAGGAGCAGCAGCTGAAATAAAAAACGTGAAGACAGCGAAAGAAGCTTGGGGCAAATTAAATCGAATCTATGAACAATCGGGTACGCTACATTTGATTGGTTTATACGCGAAACTGTTCAGAATCCGATTGGATAATTGTAATGATATGCAGGATTATATTAACAAAATGTTGTGTATTACTGATCAATTGGAAACAATTGGGCGGTGTTATGCAGAAAGCTACCAAGCCACATTTTTTTTTTTTCAATTATTGAAGGTACGGAGCCAGTAAGGTTCATTATACATTCTGCTGAAAACATCCAAGCCACAGGATAACTTATTAATTTCTTCAGGAAGTTACCTCCTTATTTTTTTAATTTAATACTGTACTAATTGTTAATTATCTCGGATTTATGCAGACGTGGCTTGGTAGCTTTCTGCATACCGCCCAATTGGTGAACCGTTCAAGGATCATGTGATTGGTGGTCTGATGTTGGCGGGATTATCTGAAGAGTATCAACCGTTATTAATGGGGATTCAAGGATCAAAGCAAAGTACTACCGTAGAATTCGTGAAAAATTTGTTGTTACAACCAAGTGTTCAAAAAATTCATGCAACAACTTCAGAATCTAGTGCGTTTTACAGCAAAAAGAAATGGAATCAAGCCGACAAACCAATGGAAGCTCAAAATCGAAAAATTAAGTGTTTTAAGTGCAAAACCGAGGGTCACAAAGCTAACATTTGTCCACAGATGAAGAAGGTACAGCCAAAGAAATTTACAGCCAATAGACGATCAGAAACCACCCAGTTCATTGGCATGTGTAATGATAAGTGTGATAAAAATAGTGAATGGATTTTAGACTCTGGTGCTTCAGTTCACATATCGCCGAATGCAAACAATTTTAAGGACTACGAACATTACGATTTTTGTAATATCGAAGTTGCTAATGGTACAACGTTGAACGGTGCTGGTAAGGGTAAAGTCAAAATTGATCTTATCGGTAATAAAGAATTAATGCTCCAAGAAGTTATTCATGTACCAGGAGTTACAAGGAACTTGATTTCGGTTGGGCAAATGGTTCAACATGGGAATACGTTAGTGTTTGATAAAAGACATGGCTGCAGAATTACAAATGTGCAAATAAATATTGAAAATAAAGATGTGTTGGGTAGTGCAAGATTAGAAAAAGGTGTGTATAAACTAAACGAACCTGTTGAAACTGTGAATCTTGTGGAGTTAAAAAATACTCATGTGTTGTGGCATCGAAGATTGGGACACATAAATCGTGTAGCAATGAACTTGTTAAATAATGGTTTAGCCGAAGGCGTTATTATCAAGGATAAAAACAGTAAACCGTGTGAAATATGTGTGAAAGGGAAATTGCGTCAAGAACACCATTCAATAAAAATGGCGCATCTCGAGCAACGAATAAACTCGAACTAATTCATTCGGATGTCTGTGGTCCTATGAATACAAAATCGATTGGTGGTGCAAGATACTTTCTAACGTTCACCGATGACTTCTCGAGGAAAACAACAGTTTATTGCCTTAAAAATAAAAGTGAAGTAACTGAAAAGTTTTTGGAGTACAAGTCGTTTGTTGAGAATCAATGCGAAGAAAAAATTAAATGTTTACGATCTGACAATGGAACCGAATATGTCAATAAGGAACTTTTGTCCCATTTAAGAAGATTTGGAATTCAACATCAAACAAGCGTCCCATATACACCAGAGCAAAATGGGGTTGCCGAAAGGCTAAATAGGACTCTAGTCGAAAGCGCAAGATGTATGCTGACAGAAGCCAATTTAGGAAGCGAGTTTTGGGCAGAAGCGATACTAACGGCAACGTATTTAAAGAATCGGTGTCCGACAAAAAGCTTGAATCGGATGACACCTGAAGAAGCTTGGAATGGTAAGAAGCCAAACTTATCAAATTTAAGAATATTTGGTTGTAAAGCGTTGGTGCACATACCAAAAGTGTTTAGAAAAAAATTCGATAATAAGGCTGAAGAATACATCTTTGTGGGATATAGCGAAACAGTGAAAGGGTATAGGTTTGTTCACCCTATAACGAAGAAATTGAAAATATCAAGAGATGTGGTGTTTTGTGAGGATCAATTAATAAAAACTAGCATCGAAGAGCCGATTGATAGAGTATTTCCTCAACAAACCACGGTTAAAATAATTTCCAATCAAGACGACTTCACTCGTGATGGTATTTGTGTTGTTAACAACAATAATATAGTTAACGATGTTGAAGATGCTGTTGCAAATAACGATGAACATCAAGAAGTTGACGATGTTGAAGAACAGGAAGAGCAAGTGGAGATTGATTTGCCAAGACGTTCGCAACGAGTAGTTAAACCAAATAAAAATGTTTTTAACCCGGAATTTGTAGTCTACCAATCAATTGTAAATGATCCAACAACACTTAAAGAAGCTCTTGAAAGTGAAGATAGTGATAAATGGAGGAGAGCAATCGATGAAGAAATGGAATCGCATAGAACTAATAAAACTTGGATTCTATGTGATGTTCCAGAAAATCGAAAGGCGATTAAAAGTAAATGGGTGTTCAAAACAAAATTTACTGCCGAAGGAATTATAAATCGATACAAGGCTAGGTTAGTTGCGAAGGGATTCTCTCAAAAAGAAGGCATCGATTACGATGAAACGTATGCTCCGGTCGTACGACATAGCTCGATCCGTTTGTTGCTAGCCTTAGCAGCAAAAAACGATTGGAATATCGATCAAATGGATGTAGTAACGGCGTTTTTACATCCAAAATTAGATGAAGAAATCTATATGGAATTGCCGGATAAAAGAACCTGTTTATTGAAGAAATCTATTAATGGATTAAAACAAGCAAGTCGAGTGTGGTACAAAGAACTAGACCAAACCATTAAGCAATTACAGTTCAAGCAATCTAAGTTTGACCCATGCATTTACGTCAAAAGCAAGAATAACAAACAATTAATCTTGGCTGTATATGTTGACGATATCTTGATTTTTTCTCAAGATGATGCAATGAAGAATGAGGTGAAACGTCATTTAGAGAAATCATTTAATATGAAAGACTTAGGTGAGGCACACTATTGCTTGGGAATAAGAATTACTCGAGACAGGGAAAATGGTGTTATAACGTTAGATCAAGAAAGATACATCAATGAAATCTTAAAAAAATTTAACATGAATGAAAGCAAAGAAGTGTCAACACCATTCGATGCAAATCAAGTGCTAACGAAAGATATGCAACCAAAAACCAATGAAGAAATAATTGACGTTCCTTATCAAGAAGCCATAGGAAGTTTGATTTATGCAGCTCAAGGTACAAGACCTGATATTTCATATGCTGTTGGAAAAGTTAGTCGGTACAGTAATAATCCGGGTAAAGCACATTGGGGAGCTATTAAAAGGATTTTTATTTACCTAAAAAAGACTAAAAATTTCAAACTAACATTTAACAAGGTGGAACTCGCTTTAGCGGCAGTTCTTAGGCTTCTATACAGCTACCTTTCTGGTGTGGAAAGTTGTTATTATCTGGTTAGTTTTGATCGCCATATAATGTAACATCACATAATCAGATAATCTGCACCAATTAAATTTTTTGCGGTTGGTAATTATCATTTACTATATAAGTAATAACAATCAAACTTTTCCATTCTATTCGAAACTTTACTTCTCTGTAATGTTTGGTCCTTTTTTTGAGGTGGACCAATCCTCTCCTTTCTCTTTTATTTACAACTTAACTTCACTAACCACATCATTAAAAAATTATTTTTTCACATCAAAGTAAAATAAAATACAACTACTTTTCTGGTAGTTGTGGTAGTGTACTTTTCTGGTAGTGTAAAACTACCGTTATGAACGTCGACATTTGGTTCTACAACGTTACCTACTTCAAGAACAGCTGCGTTTTTACTTCGTGGATTTTGTCGGCGAATTGCATGACTACGTGAACGATGTAATATTTTCGAAGGGGTCATGTTGGCAATTTGCTTTCGTTTGCGATTTTGTTCAATTTGTTCTGACGTCATGTTGGCAATTTGATTTCTTTCGCGATGTTGAATAATTTGTTCTGACGTCATATTGGCAATTTGCTTTCGCTTTCGAAATTCGCGTAATTTCCGGTCCATTTTTTGAGGTGGATCCATCCTCTTCCTTCTCTTTTATTTACAACTTAACTTCACTATCCACATCAAGCCACTGCTGTGGTTAAAATAAAATAATAAATAATTAGTGCAGATTATCTGATTATGTGATGTTACATTATATGGCGACCAAAAATAACCAGATAATAACAACTTTCCACACCAGAAAGGTAGCTGTATAGAAGCCTAAGAACTGCCGCTAAAGCGAGTTCCACCTTGTTTTCGCTTGTTTATGTACATTTTTCTTTATTACAGTCTTGAAAATGACCCCGATAGAGGGTCGCAACTAGTCGATTCAAAACGTAGTCTTTCTTTAACACGTCCACTGATATCCAATATCCTAGTAAATCATATCCTTGGAACAATAGCTTATCTTCACTTTATTCTGGCCGTTAATCCCTGCGGCAGTTAGACCAGTAAGCCACGTATCAAAGAATAATTGGATCAACGGACAATCGTATCATGGTATAATCGTATCAACGGATCATCGTATCAACGGATCATCGTATCATCGTATCAACGGATCATCGTATCATCGTATCAACGGATCATCGTATCAACGGATCATCATATCAACGGATCATCGTATCAACGGATCATCGTATCAACGAACCATCGTATCATCGTATCAACGGATCAACGTATCATCAGATCAATTTGCCTATATAGGACATCGCCCTATGAGTATAGTAGATGTAACAGTTTGGCTAATTTTTCGCGCGTTAAGTAAAAGTAAATTATTAACAATGGCATTAATCGAAAACAAATCTGCTTTCAAAACTGTAAAGAATGTGCAATTTGGCATTTTTAGTCTGGAAGATATTCGTAGCATGTCTGTCGTCCCAGAAGGTATAAATCATGTAGAAATTATGGAAGGAAGTCTTCCAAAAGTGGGCGGCCTGATGGATCCGAGGATGGGAGCGTTTGACAGCACTTTACCATGTCAAACATGCGAAGGCGACCGGGACACTTGCCCCGGTCACTTTGGTCACATCGAATTGGCCAAACCGATCTTTCACGTTGGCATGATTAAAGATGTCATGAAAGTTTTACGCTGCGTCTGCTTTAATTGCAGTAAATTGTTGGTGAACCCAAAAAAACAAAACCACTTCGAACACGCTCAGAAGATAACTGCAGACGATTCCAAGAAACGCCTAGAACTAGTGTACGGTTTGTGCAAAGAACAAACAATATGTCACGCGGATGGTGGATGTGGAAATCATCAACCTGTAATTAGAAAATCGGGTCTCGATTTGACGGCCGATTGGAAGGAATCCGACGGAAAGGTTCCACAAGAAAAAAAGTATTTGTTGGCGGAAGAAGTGCTGCATATCTTTAGACAAATTAGCGACGCAGATTGCAGCGCCCTGGGAATGGATCCGAAATACTCACGACCCGAGTGGATGATCGTGACGGTTTTACCGGTTGTTCCTCCTTCCGCGAGACCCGCAGCTTTCATGGGCGATTCGCCGAAGAAACGTCAAGACGATTTGACAAATAAATTGGCCCTAATCATAAATATACCTTGTATAGAAGCCTAAAAGTAGCGCACTGGCTACCCAGTTCTTAGACCTCTATACACACAGAGTATTTCCAACACGATTTGAAACGCTCTGTATGATTTTGAATTATGCGGACGGACGGACAGACAGACGGACAGACACCGAGCCAGATCATAAGGCTTCTTGGTATACTTTGTATAGAAGCCTAAAAACAGCCGCCGTAAGACACAGCATTGAGGCACCCACGATAACTTGGATAGAATCAATGCTGGAAAGCCGAATAGTAACGGCTTCCTTAGGAGGGGAGGAAATCTCGGTGGCCGCAGCAAGGGGATGCCCACAAGGTGGGGTGCTATCACCTCTTCTGTGGTCCATCGTGGTAGACGACCTACTGAAGAAATTAACTGACGATGGATTTTGCGTACTAGGATATGCGGACGACATTGTCATTATAATCAGGGGCAAGCATGAAGGCATAATTTCAAACCTAATGCAAAAAGCCCTAAACAAAATAAAAGAATGGTGCGAAAAGGAAGAACTTACAGTGAATCCTTCAAAAACCATTATAGTTCCATTCACAAAGCGTAGAAAGATAAACCTAAAAGCTCCACAGCTACAGGGTCTATCGATACCTTTTTCCGGAGAGGTAAAATATCTGGGGGTAACCCTGGATGCAAAACTCACCTGGAAGCCACACATGGATAAAATTCTTTCCAACGCAACAGGAGCCTTTTGGGCTTGTCGCAAACTTTTTGGAAGGACCTGGGGACTAAGACCAAAAATGATCTATTGGTCATATACATCAATAATTAGACCCATCGTCACATATACGCATCGCTCGTGTGGTGGACAAAAACTAACGAAATCACGACACAAAGCAGGTTGCAGAAATTGCAAAGGCTAGCGTGTCTGGGTATAACAGGGGCTATGCGCACAACCCCAACTATGGAGGCACTCTTAGATCTGCCACCTCTTCACCTACGAGTGAAAAGGGAAGCCATACAAGCTGCCATAAAAATTACCCAAGTCAAGAAATTCAAACCAGGAGACAAAACAGGTCACCTAAAGATCCTGGACTTCTTACAGCCAGATCTGTTTGAAAAACCTTAGGATATCATTCCGAAAATCTTTGATTTTGAAACACCTGTTGAGGTCATCATTCAAGACCGAAGGACGGCTAGATGTCATAAAATACAAGTGGATACAAAATCCTCCAACTGGTACACAGATGGATCAAAAACTGAACAGGGAACAGGCATAGGCATATATGGCCCAAAATATGAGGCATCTATAGCCTTAGGAACCTATCCCACAATTATGCAAGCTGAAATACTTGCAATTGCACTATGTGCCCATGAATGCCTGCGAAGGAACATTAAGGGCAAAAAAGTCAATATAATGTCTGACAGCCAAACTGCGATAAAGGCACTCAAAGCAAATAGCTTTGAGTCTTTGCCCACATGGAAATGCAGACAATCCCTCAAGAAACTGGCCAAGGGCAATAAAATTGCCCTCCACTGGGTGCCGGGTCATGAGGGAATTGAGGGTAATGAGATAGCCGATAAACTGGCTAGATCAGGCTCAAGGGCTGCCCCAACTGGGCCCGAACCATTCTGTGGATTGTCCAAGACACACAGGGGGTTGGAGGTCCGGAATTGGGAAGCAGAGAACAAAAAAACCCTATGGAATAGTACACCAGGTCAAAAACAGGCGAAGAAATTTATAGAGTATTCGACTGCAGAGGCTAAAAAGCTTCTTCTACTATCAAAGAATGAAATCAGGCTCATCACGGTGTTGCTCACCGGACATTGTCAGGTGAGATATCACCTCAAGAAAATGGGAATGGAGGACGATGACATATGCAGACTCTGTGAATCGGAAACTGAATCGGCCGAACACATTCTCTGTAGCTGTGATGCCTTAGCCCGATCCAGGCTAAAATATCTGGGACAGATGCAATTAACACCCAAAGAGGTGCAACAAAAACCTTTCAGGAGTATTCTATGTTTTGCTAGCAAAATTGAATTCCTGAATACCTAATTAGCAGGGTAATGAACAAAAGATCAATACTGGTCGCAGTTCTGAAAGGCTCTTGCGGCCAATCGACCCCTAAGTACAATACAATATAATACAAGTGTTCGCCGAAAAGAGTAGAGAAGTTGGAAATATGGAATCTCTGTTTTTTTTTGACTCAAAACTAAATGTCCAAATTGTGTTTTGCGACACAATTTAACAGGTAACGAACGAACTCGACACATTATTCAACGCCGCTGATAAAGTCGTCATAGCGGGCGACTTTAACGCAAGACATGTGCTATGGAACAATACCGTTACGAACCAATTCGGCCGCATGATTTACAATTACATTCAGAACAAACCCTTATTTTTATCCCACCCTGACGAACCCACCCACATAAATTACAGCGATCAAGTCCCCTCAACCATTGATTTTGTTATTTCCAAAAACCTAATCATCCATTCCATCACAACCCTTGATAAACTCAGTTCCGATCACCTTCCCGTAGAATTCATAATTGGCTCCACCAACATCCCCGTCAACCCTCCTAGACCACTAACGAGGACAAATTGGAAAAAATTAGGCAATGATTTACAAAACATGAAAATTATACACGACATTAAAACGAACAAGGACATCGACGATGCGGTAGTCGGCTTCACCGACCGCATCAACGAAATTTACGAATCCAATACCACTAAAAACCCGCCCCCAAACCACAAGCTCCTCCTTCCCCAGGACATACTTGACAAAATTTCACGCAAAAACAAATTAAGAAAAATTTTCCAACGATACAGATTCCCTACCCTAAAAACTCAAATCAACAAACTTACAAAAGACATTAACAACGCCATCAGCGCAATCAAAATCAAAAACTGGAACAAAACTTTATCCGACATCACTCCACAAAACATTAAAAAAGTTTGGACAATTACAAAAGCATTAAAAAATAAAAATTACGACACTTCCTTCCCTACCCTCCAAACCACCCAAGGTCCTGTCACATCCAACCTGGACAAGGCAAACACCATTGCGACGATGTACTTGTCCCATCACAACCTCACAGCCCACCTCTCCGATCCGGTCACAAATTACAATGTTCAAATTTCAAAAAATATAGTAAAATATAACCAATTCCTCACTCCTGATGATGACTTAACTTCCCCTCAGGAAGTTAAGCAAATCATCAAAAAACTTAAAAACAAAGCTCCCGGATCGGATAACATAGCAGCCATCCTAATCAAAAAATTCCCAAGAAAGTCAATCCTCCAACTTTACTACATCCTTAACGCCTGCATTAAAAATCAGTACTTTCCTTCCGCTTGGAAGAATGCAGTCGTCATCCACATTCCCAAACCCGGAAAACCAAAATCCAACCCTTCCAGTTATCGACCCATCAGCCTTTTACCTACCCTCTCCAAAGTTTTGGAAAGGGTCATCCTCACCCGTCTCCAACAATTCGACGAGACGAATGACACCATAATTCATGAGCAGTTTGGATTTCGGGCAAACCACAGCACGGTCATGCAGCTAGCTTTGCTCGTTGACCAAATTACCATGAATTATAATATGAAGACAACCACCACGACAGTCACCCTAGACATAGAAAAAGCTTTCGACACCATTTGGCACGACGGACTCATCCACAAACTTTACCAGCGGAACTACCCACCGCACCTCATCAAAATTATAGCCAGCTTCCTCGACAACAGATCTTTTCAAGTTAAAATTAAAGATTCCCTTTCAACCCCCCAAAACATCCCCGCCGGAGTCCCACAAGGCTCCATCCTATCCCCAACCCTGTTTAACTACTATATAAATGACATACCAAAAAACGAACGGACGAAACTTTCACTTTACGCCGACGACACCGCAGTGACATCCCAATCCCTCCAAAAAAACAAATCCATAGACTATTTACAACGACACATAAACATACTAGAAAATTATTATTCAACCTGGAAACTCAAAATTAATGAGGACAAGACGACACTCACGGCTTTCTCACAACGACAAGACCAACTTACTAACAGACTCAAAATTAACGGAATTGACATCACACAAACCCCTACAGTCAAGTACTTAGGGGTCACTTTGGATGAAAGACTCACTTTTAGACCACACTTACAACAGACTGCCAGAAAGGCACAAAAAATCATGCACGCACTCTTTCCCCTACTGACCTACAAAAATCAACTTGACCCTAAAATTAGACTGACGATTTATAAAATGTGCATAAGACCCATACTACTATACGCTGCCCCGATTTGGAGTAAAGCCTCCAAATCAAACCTCAAGACTGTACAAATTGCCCAAAACAAGTGTCTCCGAGTCATTTCCGGAGCTCCACGCCACACAGAAATACACGACCTTCACGAACTTGTTCAAATACCCCGACTGACGCATGTTATCCGTGACACCGCCTATAAATTTTTCACTCACACGGTACGGCAAAACCGACACACATCACACCTTGCAAAACACAGATTACACACACTGCCCTTCAGGCCAAAACACAGACTGCTACATCACATCCTCCTTTAATAAGTTTTTTATTTTTTTTTACCACGGCGCGGGGTTTTTTGCACTCGTTTTTGCCCCGAAATACCACCCCCCATTCCTAATCATCCTTCCAAATGAACCTGTTTAAATCCCCTGGGATAGGTACGGTTAAAAACCTCAAGTGTAAATAATATGTATTTTGTAAATAAATTGTATATAATTTTTACAACTAATATGTAGCTAAGAATTTGTAATTAAAGAGTATTTTGATTGATTGATTGAGTTTTAATCACTCAAGTACGAGTCCACATCCAGGTTAGTGATGTAATAATTGTTTGTTTATTAAGTTGTATTGCCAATGGGCTCTTATTAAATTGTTTATGTTGTGATTGTTGTATTTATTCTCTTGTCTACTGCCAACCTTCCCAATAAATACCGTTCGTGAATTAATTGTTATAATTGGTCCACAACTAGAAAAGCAAACAGAAAGGAATAAAGTAATTTCTGTTACAAACCAAGTCCTCATTGCATTAAGGTTTTATGCATCCGGAACATTTCAACAAATTTTGGGTGACCATATTAATGTTAGTCAGCCAACGGTAAGCAGAATTGTGAATAATGTCACCAATGCTATTGCACAATTAAGACCACAATATATATTTATGCCACAAACACAAGAAGATGTGCGGAAGATTCAACATGGATTTTATAAAATAAGGCAATTTCCATGCGTAATTGGAGCATTGGATTGTACACATGTAAAAATCCAGTCGATAGGAGGACCTCATGCAGAGCTGTACCGCAACAGGAAAGGGTATTTTTCTTACAATGTCCTGTGTATATGCGATGCAAATTTAAAATTTATAAACATTGTTGCTCGATGGGCAGGTTCAGTTCACGATAGCACTATTTTCTACGATTCATCTTTGAGAATGGCTACTATCCCAACAGTTATTTACTTGGAGATGGTGGATATGCCTGCAAGCCATATTGCATCACTCCATTACAAAATCCTGCAACTCCAGGTGAAGTGGAATATAATACAGCTCACATTCAAACTAGGAATCCCATCGAACGTCCTTTTGGAGTTTGGAAAAGGAGATTTCCATGTGTAGCTCTAGGAATGCGCCTCAAAAAGGAGAGAATTCTAGCAGTTACAGTAGCAACTATTATTTTACACAATATAGCTATAGATTTAAAGGACGATGCACCAAACGAAGACCCTATAATACCAATTCCTCCAGAAGCTTTCGAAACAGTTCCCATCAATAATGATAACACAAATAATAGTGTAGGTAAGACAAAATTTAATAAATAATGTATTTAATTATAATGAGTTGTAATAATAAAGAAAATATAAAATCTTTAAGTCTATGACATATTTTATATATTTAGATTAAGATTAATAACTTATTAATAAAATGTTAACGAATAGAATCTTTAACTGTTTGAAATATTATAATAAAAGTTAAGTAAAGTACACAGTAAAACAAACCAACAAATAAACTTTCATTATTTCGTTGGTATTTTTATCATGGTAAAATTTCCCAAAATGTGTAGTCAAATTCATAAACTAAACAATTAGTTTCAACAATTGCTCTTACATTTGAGGTAAATCAGTAAAATTTTCTATTAATTTCACTATACCTACTGGTATTTTGCTTACTAAATGCAAGTGTAACTACTATCGGAGGTGGTAATTTCATTTTAAACCTTAAAATAATAACTTATCGTTATATTAATATAACTAGAAGTTATAGCGATTTATCTATAAAGCAAAGTACTTTTACCAAGTAATATAAGTTAATAACAAAAACCTTGATAATATTTATCAAACTTTCATGGTAAATTTATTAAAAATTTAACTAAAATAACCAGAGATTGAAAGATATTTTCACTTACTTCAGTTGGTGAAATTAACAAACCGCATGGTAAATCAACAATGGGTACTATGGATATTATTTATCTTAATTTAAAGGTACGCATTGCCAACTCAGGTCGTTGGCAATTTGCCATTATTATAAAGAGGACCCTATTTGCCATGGGTTTTGTGGTAAATTAATATTATTTTAAGCTAAATTGCCAAATTTTTTTTTACTGTGTAGTAAAGTTAATAAAACTTGGTAATTAATGTTTTTAAAAAATAACTTATTATAATAAAATGTTAAAATTTGTTAAATGAACGATAAGTAGTATATAAAAAAAAAAGAATTATTTCAAATGTCATTGCAACAACAATTTAAAGATTTAATTTACATCATGCTTTCTTTTTCTAAAAGCTTCTCGCGTATTAGCTCTTGTCGCAACTTGCTTTCCAAAATTTTCCCTTCTAACTCACTGTTTTTCAATTGTTGTTGCAATAACATTTGAGTTAATTCTTTTTCTTTGATGGAATATTCTGCATCATCTTCGCACCTTTTTGTTTTATCGGTAACAATTTTACTCAGGTCACGATACACAACACTTGCAGAAACTGCATTCTTGGACTTCTTTGGAAGATTTGCTTCATGATAAGCAGCCTCGCAGTCGGCTACATTCGAGTCAGGACGAAATTGTTTCTGCAGCATCCCTTGCAACCGTTTGCCATTCTCGGATAGCTGGTTTTTGAAGCTGCCTCCACCCGTTAGAGACGTTTGCAACTAAAAAAGCATTTACATTATTATAATTCAAATTAAAGTAATAGATAATATTATTTACCTTATCTTGAGCATAGTCTTTTCTAGTTTTTCTTTTAAAATTATCATAAAAATTTTTGATTTGTTGGGTAGTGCGTCGTTCTTCATTGGAGCTATTAAAATGTGAAGTAATCTCATCCCATGCATGAGTTTTTTGTTTGGACGTTACTCCGTCGGTTTTTTTATTTTCGATAATAACATAAAATGGTTCACAACAATCTAACAATAAAGCTATTTCCCTGTCGGTGAAATTCTTTCCCTTTCCACGTTTAGTCGACATAGTCACAGAATATACAGTAATTTCAGCAAGACAAACAATAGGTATAAGAGTATGACAAAACCACAATGACAGCCAAAGGTGATTGAAATCTTTGATAGAACTAAGAATAATACCAACCTAGTTCAATAAATCCCTACATAAAGGTATTACGGGCGATTACAAAACGAACTGTTAAATTTCTAGCGTAATGTTTATGAATATAAAACTTGTAGTAAATTTTGTTCTCCATAAAATTTATAGCAGTCATTTTCATCCTAAAGTCAACCGGTAAAAATATATTGCGAAGAAACATTTTGTTTCCGCAATTTTTTAAAAAATGGCGGCACTTCCGGGCGGTCGCCAACTCAGAGATTTTTAAAGCATTTTTTTGAATTTCTGATTTCAAACGGCCATAGCTCCGATATTATTGATTTTTTAAGGTTAATGGATTAGAACTTTTTTAAAGATCATTCGCTTGTGTACAAATTAGGTTATAATCGTCTAGAATCAACGGATTTCGAGTTATAAATTAAATAAAGGGAAAAAATGTTAAAAAAATTAAGGTTTTTTTTTTAAATTTTCTTGCTAACCCCGTATCTCTTAAACGAAACGTCTAAGAGAAAAACTAACGGCCCAAACCGGATAGGGAATTTAATGGGCTACATCTTTCGTCAAATAAATTTTTTTGGGCAACCAACCGTTTTCACAGAAACTCTGAAAATAATGAACAAGGTGTAGGTAAAAAAAATAAATTCACAATAGTATATTGTACAATAAGTGCGGCAAGTTGTCTATTGCCCACGCGAGCGAAGTTGAACGCACGAACGACAGTGAGTGCGTTCATTCGCTTTAGTGGGCAATAGACAACCGCACGAATAGTACATACTATTTTATATTACACATGAAGGAAAATTTCTATCGTGGCACTGATTTTAATATTGGTGTCATCAATAATTAAATTTGAGAATTTGAATTTGCAATAACTCGAGAACGGCGCTAGATAGCGAAAAACTGAGAGAAAAAATTACCCCCCCTTGTTCGTACTTTACCCCCCGTCAGCAATTTGTCGCAGGAAGCCTTATGCAAAATTCTAGATCAATAGCGCGCATTTTTGGGGTAAAATAATTCAGAAAAAAAGTGACCATTACTTAGAACGTAGGCAGGTTCATTAATAATAAAAAAAAACACAGTCGAAAATATTATTTTAAAACGTGACATTTGAAAATGGAAGCAGAAAGTGATTCAGATATACTACCACTGGAAGTAATTCAAGCAGCGGAAGAAGTCGTCAATAATTTACTTCCGCAAAAATCAAGAGGTAAATATGAAGCTTCATATGGTAAATTTATGAAATGGCGATCAGAAAAAAATATTAAAAGCTTTTCGGAACCAATTTTTTTGGCATATTTTAATGAATTGGCTGCAAATTATAAGCCATCGAGTATGTGGTCGACTTATTCGATGCTTCGAAGCATGATTGATATTAAGCATAAACTTAATATTCATAATTACTCGAATTTAATTGCTTTTTTGAAGCAAAAAAATAAAGGATTTAGAAGCAAGAAAGCTCAAGTACTAAATGCTGAACACATAAATCGATTTCTCCAAGAAGCTCCAGACGACAAATTTCTGGCTGTAAAGGTTAGTAAATTAGCTAAAAATTCTAAATTTATAATACAAATAAATACATAAACTTATTTACAATTTGTTTTTATTATTTATTTTAGGTAGCTTTAATTTTTGGAGTGCAAGGAGCATGTAGAAGACATGAACTGTGTGACTTGACTGTCAATGACATTGAGGACAAAGGTGACATGCTTCTAGTCAGAATTCCGGTAACGAAAAATGATAAGCCGAGATCATTTGTAGTAACGGGTGATTTTTATAACATCTATAAGAAGTATGCTATTTTGCGCCCAAAACTTGTGTCGACGAACAGATTTTTTATATATTGCCGTAATGGCAGATGTTCAAAGCAAGTCATAGGCATCAATAGTTTTGGCAGTATGCCTAAAAGTGTAGCAATATTTCTGAAATTAGAAGAACCGGAATCTTATACTGGACATACGTTTAGAAGAAGTTCTGCGACGCTTCTAGCTGATTCTGGTGCTGATCTCTTGACTCTTAAGAGGCATGGGGGATGGAAATCCAACACAGTCGCTGAAGGTTACGTTGAAGACTCTGTAGGCAATAAAAAACGAATAGGCCAGCAAATTGCTAATGCCATAATAACCGAAGTCCCATCAACATCACGAAATGACCCAAACGACCCAAATGACCATAATATAACGACACAATTACCAATCAACGTTTATGTAGAAGACAAAGAAAACATAGAAATTGCAAATTTGAACTCATTGGCATCATCAAATAGTTCCCAAAATATTAATTTTAATATTTCTAATTGTCCGAATATTTCTATATTTATTAATAAAAAGAAACATGAATAAATCCTTTAGATAAATTTAGTTAAATTTATTTAAAACAAGTCACGTTCAAGTGACGTTCAATAAATTGTGTTTATTAAAAATATCAAGAGATCTAGTATCGATTTGCGTGTTTTATTCGAATTGTGGGAAATTAACGTGCGACAAAGTATTCCGCCATTTGCGTGCGACAAAGTACTTTGTCGCACGCAAATGGCGGAATGGGCAATCGGCCATTTTGCAAACAAAATAATGTGTGCAAAGATAGAACTTTTCCCGCATGTGTAATATAAAATTAATTTAATAAATGCTCAAAATGGCCTCCCTCATTTTCAGCACACAGGCGTGCTCTTTTCAAAAGGTGTTGCACGGTATTATTTATAATGGCGCTTCTTTCGTTAAGTTCTGTCACACCTATCTGCAGTGGCGGCTCGTGGGGTTGTATAGTGGTGGTGCCAGATTTTTTTTTGATAAGTTTGTAAATTCAAGTTCAGGCCGAAAAAGATTTCTTCCGAATCCAAAAGAACTGTATAATAGTGTATACATTATTTTATACATTTCCGGGACTTAATTTGCAATTTATAATTATTTAGTACTGTAATTCCAACATAATCGACATTGTCCCTGTACAATTTTGTTCAGTGCTCTCGTTATTTGAGAGGAAATTAAAAAAAGAACAACTTCCAGATAAGTATGCAAAAAAAATGAGAGCGGTCATCGGACCGTCCAGAGAAGCTATGTTTCTTACGCACTGAGCAAACCATAATAGATCCGTGAAGGCCATAGTTGTTCGGCCTTCGGCCTCACAGGGCGGACCATAATAGATCCGTGAAGGCCATAGTTGTTCGGCCTTCGGCCTTTTTGTGAAAAATGTTTGAAAAATTGTTTCGACGTTTTTTGCCGACCCACGAAAAGGGGTGGAGGGGGGAAATTTTTTAATTTTTTTAGTTTTGTCAAAAAACTATTTTCCCTATAAACCGGTTGGAGGCGGCGTTTGAGGCGGCGTGAGGTCTGGGGCGGTTGCGACCTCCGCCCCCCATCCATAGCCACCATTCCCAGGGTCCTAGCCCTCTCGGTTCTGGAGTTATGGTGTTTGAAGGGAAGTTCGAAATTTGAAAGCGATGGTCGAACACACTTCGGCCTCCCACTGGCATTTAAGATTACGGGTCGGCCTTCGGCCTCCAAAGTGCTTATAAGAATACGGGTCGACCTTCGGCCTCCAACGTGCTTATAAGAATACGGGTCGGCCCTCGGCCTCCCACTGGCATTTAAATAATAGATGCGTGAAGGCCATAGTTGTTCGGCTTTCGGCCTTTTTGTGAAAAATGTTTGAAAAATTTTTTCGAAGTTTTTTGCCGACCCACGAAAAGGGGCGGAGGGGGCAATTTTTTAGTTTTGTCAAAAAACTATTTTCCCTATAAACCGGTTGGAGGCGGCGGGAGGCGGAGTGAGGTCGGGGGGCGGTTGCCAGCCTCCCACTAGCATTTAAGAATACTTAAGAATACGGGTCAGCCTTCGGCCTCCCACTTGCTTTAGAAAACACGGGTCGGGTCGGCCTTCGGCTTCCCACTGGCATTTAAGATTAGGGTCGGCCTTCGGCCTCCAACGTGCTTATAAGAATACGGGTCGGCCTTCGGCCTCCCACTGGCATTTAAGATTACGGGTCGGCCTTCGGCCTCCAACGTGCTTATAAGAATACGGGTCGACCTTCGGCCTCCAACGTGCTTATAAGAATACGGGTCGGCCTTCGGCCTCCCACTGGCATTTTAATAATAGATCCGTGAAGGCCATAGTTATTCGGCCTTCGGCCTCACAGGGGGAAGACCATAATAGATGCGTGAAGGCCATAGTTGCTCGACTTTCGGCCTTTTTGTGAAAAATGTTTGAAAAATTTTTTCGACGTTTTTTTCCGACCCACGAAAAGGGGTGGAGGGGGGAAATTTTTTAATTTTTTTTGTTTTGTCAAAAAACTATTTTCCCTATAAACCGGTTGGAGGCGGCGTTTGAGGAGGCGTTTGAGGCGGCGTGGGGTCGGGGGCGGTTGCCACCTCCGCCCCCCATCCATAGCCACCATTCCCAGGGTCCTAGCCCTCTCGGTTCCGGAGTTATGGTGGTCGAAAGTTGTGTGACGAATTTGTGTGACGAATCTGTGTGACGAATCTGTGTGACGATTTGTGTGACGTAGTTGTGTGACGATTTTGTGTGACGAACGATTTTTTTCAGTTAACTGCCCGTGCAATTCCCGTGCGATACCCGTGCGATAAGAAGCATAGCTTCAAAAATATTCTAACCAATCGATTTATTGACTCTGCACCGTTCATGATCAGGTTAATTTGATGAACTTAACAATGAGCATACATAGTTGGCTAAAGAAAAATTATTCTTTCGGTTTTTTTGAACCTTTTGAATTGGTTTACCACCAAGAATGTAACGGAAAATGATAACAAGCTGAAATTCGTTAGATACGTCTGTGGTTTGCTGCTTTAGGTACTTCTTCATGATAAACGTTAAGCATACATGGTAACCAATTCATTCTGTGCTGTATTAGAGGACTCTTTAAAGACTGACGATTTGATAATAGCTTTTTATGCAACACGAGGTAAAAGTGATACTTTTATAATCAGGCGTGAAAATTGTCCATCGACAAATTTTTTCATCACACCCGTAAATCCACTCATTTTTACTTCCCTATAAAGGAAGTATTGTAATCATGAAAAAATTCGATGTCGATATTTTAACGGAAATATCCGTTTTGAGCATTTCTGAATCCGTTTTGACTATACTTTCGCAATGATGTCTGTATGTATGTATGTATGTATGTATGTCTGTATGTATGGATGTATGTAACGCAAAATGTCTGTAAGTTCTGTATCTCTGGAACGAATTGTTATATAGTAACAAAATTTCATATTTAACACTTTAATCCGTATACAAAGGCACCATTTGATTTTGGAGGAAATCCTTAAACCGGAAGTAGCACTTCACTTGAAGGACGAAATGGTTTTTCTTAAATATCTCAGGAACGAATTGTTATCTAGTAACCAAATTTTTTAAATAAATACTACGATTGAATTATGTACTTAGGTTTTGAAATAATCAAATCAGGCAAGGGTCTACTCATTTTTTTAATTTCATTCTTTTCTTTCGCCGAACATGTGCAAAAAGATTTGCATAAAAAGTTATTTTTTTATTCATTATTTAATTACTATTGACGAGTTTATTTACTTCACTATTAATAAATTATTAGAAGAATTCTTTTTTATACCACATAACGCAGTATGAATAATTACACTACATGAAATCAGATTTATAGTGGAGGTAGGAGGTAGCCACATTACAATCTTAAACGCGGGCTTGGTTCGTAGGTAGAAGGCTATCACAAACCCGTGGTATCTCGCTGCAATTCCAGTTCTATTCAGGAGCCGGCATTGAAGTGACTCGCTGTTAATAATTATTTATCATATTGTAACATGTACATTTATGAAATAAAAATTACATATTTTGTATACTTTGTTTAAGCTTTAAAATGAGAAAAATATTTAAGATTAAACATTTTTTAAACAAAATTAAATATTTTTTGAAAATAAAAAAAAATAGTTAAGGCCGGTTTGTTATACTAATGCCATGGTTCCTGGGCTCATTATAACGAGCCGCCACTGCCTATCTGTATTCTTTCCATTAATTCCTCTCTGGTTTCGGGCTTTCTTCTATCGCTGTAAACTATAGCTTTAAGGGCACCCCCATAAAAAATAATCGAGTGGTGTTAAATCGGGTGATCGTGCTGGCCAATTGATAAATCTTCCTCTTTCTATCCATTTTTCTGGATACGCAGTATTTAATTTTTTTTTTAAATAATTTAATTTAATTTTTAGATAAACTAATGCGCTTTATAACAATGTCGCTCAAACGTCAAACGTTACAATACGTTTTAACAATGTTTTAATATTAAAACAAATTCTATAAATCAAATTGAGATTTTTAGTAATTATGTGAATTTATATTTTTTACCTACACCTTGTTCGTTATTTTCAGAGTTTCTGTGAAAACGGTTGGTTGCCAAAAAAAATGTATTTGACGAAAGTTGTAGCCCGTTAAATTCCCTATCCGGTTTGGGCCGTTAGTTTATCTCTTAGACGTTTCGTTTAAGAGATACAGGGTTCGCAAGAAAATTTAAAAAAAAACCTAAATTTTTTAAACATTTTTTCCCTTAATTTAATTTATAACTCGAAATCCGTTGATTCTAGACGATAAGGAGTTATAACCTAATACTCGTATGTAGACAAGCGAATGATCTTTAAAAAAGTTGTAATCCATTAACCTTAAAAAAATAATAATATCGGAGCTATGACCGTTTGAAATCAGAAATTCAAAAAATTGCTTTAAGGGAAGGTACCCCCCAAGGGTTTGGACTTGGGCAAATATTTTATTTAAAAATTTGTCTTAGAAAAGTGTCCTTTATCACCACCTCAAAGGTTCTCCACGGTCACGGGGACACCCTGTATATAGTCGGCGCAATCAATAATATCTTATATATAAAAATGCTTGTATGTGTGTGTGTGGGTATGTATGTTCCGCATAGACGCCTAAATCCCGTAACTGTGGGCGTTGAAACTTTCACGAGATCTGGCGACATTCAATAGGAAACTTTTCGTCGTCTTTGATTTTACTAATTCGCCACCATAAGACGGTCATCAGCAGTTAAACCCTTCAGGTCACAGTAGTTGTCATAGTTACGATGCGATTTTGACGCTAAAAGATTAATTCAATGACATTGACATATTATAGTCAGTAGCGGCTCGACAAATAGGGGGCACAACTTTGACATAAGAATGTTAACCTTAAAAATGACAGATGACATATACTCAGTGGCGTTCCAAATATTTTTAAAATTAAATGACTTAACCTTAAAAATGACAGATGACATATACTCAGTGGCGTTCCAAATATTTTTAAAATTAAATGACTTTGACATATTATAGTCAGTAGCGGCTCGACAAATAGGGGGCACAACTTTGACATAAGAATGTTAACCTTAAAAATGACAGATGACATATACTCAGTGGCGTTTCAAATATTTTTAAAATTAAATGACTTTGACATATTATAGTCAGTAGCGGCTCGACAAATAGGGGGCACAACTTTGACTAACCTTAAAAATGACATTGACATATTATAGTCAGTAGCGTTGCACAATATTTTTAAAATTATCAAAAATCATTTTGAATATACAGGGTAAAACATAAATAGTGCGCGTTTTAGCAAGACCCTTTTCATAACCTAGAGAGTGACCCTGATAGTGTTGAATAGCCCCCATGGGCCCCCCGATAGTGTCAAAGTGACGGCATTAACTACATAACCTAAAAATCATTTTGCACATACAGATTTAACTTTACATGAAGATGTAACTTTACGTGAAGATTATGTATGTATGTGTGTATGTATGTATGTATGTATGACAGATGACAGATGACGGATGACAGATGACGGATGACAGATGACAGATGACGGATGACAGATGACA
Source organism: Podabrus alpinus (assembly GCA_932274525.1). Taxonomy (NCBI): domain Eukaryota; kingdom Metazoa; phylum Arthropoda; class Insecta; order Coleoptera; family Cantharidae; genus Podabrus; species Podabrus alpinus. Next base: position 117,486,067 of record OW026451.1, read on the forward strand.
GATGACAGCTGACAGATGACGGATGACAGATGACAGATGACAGATGACGGATGACAGCTGACAGATGACAGATGAGATGACGGATGACAGATGAGATGACAGATGAGATGACGGATGACAGATGACGGATGACAGATGAAGACCGAACAACTTTGGCCTTCACGGATCTATTATTGTCCGCCCTGTGAGGCCGAAGGCCGAACAACTTTGGCCTTCACGGATCTATTATGGTCCGGTCTGTGAGGCCGAAGGCCGAACAACTATGGCCTTCACGGATCTATTATGGTCCGGTCTGTGAGGCCGAAGGCCGAACAACTGTGGCCTTCACGGATCTATTATGGTCCGGTCTGTGAGGCCGAAGGCCGAACAACATGGCCTTCACGGATCTATTATGGTTTCACCCTGTGAAGCCGAAGGCCGAACAACTATGGCCTTCACCGATCTATTATGGTCTTCCCCCTGTGAGGAAGACTTTATATAGGTCGCAGAACTCGCCGGAATTGTGCAAGAAGACGCAAATCCACCTCTTCGTGGAAGATCCACCTCTTTGCGGAAGATTTAACTTTACCTGAAGATTAATTTGTTTTTAATTGGTTTTCTAAAGAAAAACTCGCGGAATTGTGCAAGAAGACGCAGACCCACCTCTTCGTGGAAGATCCACCTCTTTGCGGAAGATTTAACTTTACCTGAAGATTAATTGAAAAGTGAAAATTGTGTAAAAACTTTGGACGTATGTAGCGCTCTTATTTACGCCAGAAATGGACGGGCAAACCGTTTTTGGGATTAGTTCCATCATGACAAAAATTGAATTTAACATTGGAAGCATTTAATTACGACAACAACTACGATTACATGAATCACGAGGATGTAGCAATAGGTGTTATGAACAAACTTTGCTTGCATTGTCGTGTTTCGAAGTTCGCTAAGGAATCACCAGGAATGTGTTGTTCGAACGGCAAAGTTGTTTTGCCACCGCTGCGCTGATTGATCCACCTGAGCCGCTTCTAAGTTATCTTACTGGCACCACTGCAATTTCAAAACACTTCCTGCTAAACATTCACAAGTACAACTCATGCTTTCAAATGACTTCATTCGGAGCAACAAACATTTTCTCCAACGTCGGTTACATGCCCACAGTCATTTTAAAGTTGAAATAATAAAAAAATTGTTCATAATGTGTTGGTTCTGTTTACTCTACGTATGTCTAGCGCCGCAGGCGCTAGTTATTAATAAATCAGAAAAAGAGTTTTATCACATTTATAATATTAATACAAATATGACAAAATTCATTAATTTTTAATACTCGAATACGAGCAGTTGGGTACTTAACCTGTGTGAAGTTGGCGGCCAAATCCTAGCGGCCAATTTACCGGAAACACCCGAACGAATTAGCAACAAATTTTTATAAGTTTTACGTGCCCTATCAGGATAGAACTGTTCAAATACATTAAAAACCCTAATATCCGCCTACCCTGAAAAAAAGGTAGCATTCCATTTACTTTAAAGCGACATTTTCGCGGTTTTTCTGCTGCACTTCCAAACGGGACAGCACTTGCATCCGATTTTTGTAGAAACGAGTGGCGGTGATGGGTTAGGATTTTCAACACACATCAACAACGCTAACATCTACCTACCCTGTGGAATTTACTGGTGCTCGACGGTGACCATTTCGGCAGAGAGGATTATCTTTAATTACGGTTGGGACGCAATTTACTTGTACCCTTTTTCTGACAATACCGAAACCACCCAAAAATCTAATGCACTCTCAGTCATCATTGTTGTTGTTGTTCATGATATCAGAAATACCAACCTCACAATATTACAATACAATAAAAAATTTTAGCTTTAAAATTGCGTGGAACGTAAATATAATTATTATTGCCCCCCCCCTGTGAATTATTTGTTAATGAATTATTTATTTTGAAAAAATTATATACAAACAAGCAAGAGTTTTCGACAGGTTTGAGAAATCCAAACAAAAATAATATAGAATACTCAAGAAGCATTATAAAATGTTTTCATAAAGTTTTTGATGTAGATAAGTCCAGCATATTCTTCTTCTTAAAGTACCGTATCCGCTCAGCGAACGTTGGTTATCAACTTGACCGAAGTCTAGATGATTTAACTAGGGAAAGAAATGTAATGGGGTGGTTTCCCGTTGCCTTCCCCATAGCCCACAGATTTATATTGGGCTTGAAGATCACAGCAGTATATCCGGCGCGACTAGGTATAGAACCACGGTTTCCCGCTCGCTAGTAACCCGCTAGTAACTCGCTAGTAAGTCCAGCATAAGAATTAAATTAAACATAAAGAACTCTTTGAAAGAAAAAATATGAAAAATGAAATTTATTCTATAGACGAACATGAAAACTATTTTATAGACTTATTATTAAATGTTAAATTATTTAAGCATTGTAAGTGGGCAATAAGCACACCCAATACTCGTAGTAAATCAAATTGCTCAAATAATCAAAAATAAAAAATTTAAAAAAATGTATAAATATCTTTCCTTCATTTTTTGTTTTTTTTGGTTTTTAATGATGACCTTGTATAATAAACTTATAATGTACAATAAAATTTATTTTGATACAGATAAAATGTTAAAAAATTTATTTATTTTTGGAAACCTTAAATCTACATATAAATGTTTGATAATTAATACCGTAATAACTGTACATGCAAAACTAACCCTTGACAGGTACAAGTATTAATCTTGATAAGTACCTTTTACCGTGCTTTTACCTGACCTGTTACTCTGGGTTACCTTTTTTTTTATTTAAAGATAACTAAAAATCCCTGCTGCATAGGCAACCTGCACAATTTGAGGAAATTGTATAGCGTGAGTTATCTGTAGTAAGTTATCTGTGCTAATACTATGCAATCCCTACGGTTAGCTGTGGAATTTACTGGTGCTCGACGGTGACCATTTCGGCAGAGAGGATTATCTTTAATTACGGTCGGGACGCAATTTACTTGTACCCTTTTTCTGACAATACCGAAACCACCCAAAAATCTAATGCACTCTCAGTCATCAGAGAAGCGGAAAACCCGCGAAAATGACCACTAAAACGATGTAGACACCCACCAAATTTTCAGGGTAGGTAGATGTTATCGTTGTTGATGTGTGTTGAAAATCCTAACCCATCACCGCCACTCGTTTCTATAAAAATCGGATGCAATTGCCAGCGGCCAAATATGGCAGAAAAACGGAAAACCGCGAAAATGACCACTAAAACGATGTACACCCCCACCAAATTTTCAGGGTAGGTAGATGATATCCTTGTTGATGTGTGTTGAAAATCCTAACCCATCACCGCCACTCGTTTCTATAAAAATCGGATGCAGTTGCCTTCGCGCTTGTCAGAAAAACGGAAACCCGCGAAAATGACCACTAAAACGATGTACACCCCCACCAAATTTTCAGGATAGGTAGATGATATCCTTGTTGATGTGTGTTGAAAATCCTAACCCATCACCGCTACTCGTTTCTATAAAAATCGAATGCAAATGCCAGCGGCCAAATATGTTAGAAAAACGGAAAACCGCGAAAATGACCACTAAAACGATGTAGACCCCTACCAAATTTTCAGGGTAGGTAGTTGTTAGCGTTGTGGATGTGTGTTGAAAATCCTAACCCATCACCGCCACTCGTTTCTATAAAAATCGGATGCAGTTGCCTTCGCGCTTGTCAGAAAAACGGAAAACCGCGAAAATGACCACTAAAACGATGTAGACCCCCACCAAATTTTCAGGGTAGGTAGATGTTATCGTTGTTGATGTGTGTTGAAAATCCTAACCCATCACCGCCACTCGTTTCTACAAAAATCGGATGCAAGTGCTGTCCCGTTTGGAAGTGCAGCAGAAAAACCGCGAAAATGTCGCTTTAAAGTAAATGGAATGCTACCTTTTTTCAGGGTAGGCGGATATTAGGGTTTTTAATGTATTTGAACAGTTCTATCCTGATAAGGCACGTAAAACTTATAAAAATTTGTTGCTAATTCGTTCGGGTGTTTCCGGTAAATTGGCCGCTAGGATTTGGCCGCCAACTTCACACAGGTGGGTACTTATAGTAAAGTTGTGCACATTAAAATTGCTAATTGCTGAAAAGATCTTCAAAAATTCAAAAAAGCTCCCAAAATACGATTTTACGAAAAATTAGTAATAGTTACGAAATTTTCGTTAAATTTGTGTAGTAATATTTACGAATAGTTAATAAAATATTAACGAACTACAATTTTACGATTTTACGAAAAATTAGTAATAGTTACGAAATTTTCGTTACATTTGTGTAGTAATATTTACGAATAGCGTGTAGTAATATTAACGAACTACAATTTTACGATTTTACGAAAAATTAGTAATAGTTACGAAATTTTCGTTAATATAACGAATTTGCGTTTAACGACCGCATTTCGTAAATATAACGACGGACTTTTTTTCTGTGTTGCATCGAAAGATCTTCTTTTGATATGGCGTATCGGCGTCTTTCTGATGTGCTTGAACACTTGGTCATCAGAAGTGTTTCCACTTCCGAAGAAATTGAAAATTGCTGGTGAAGTGGAGATATTGGATTCTGCGCAGTCGATTTTTCTTCTCTTCGTGTTCACCAGAAAAGAGTCTACCAAATCCTCTTCTAAACGATGAGACCCTATAATATACAAAATCTTATAACGCAACATTCATATAATATTATGTAGATATCAGTATTAAGTACAAACTAGGCTTCTATAGAGCTACCTTTCTGGAGCGAAAAGTTGTTGAAAAAAGGTTACAATAACAATAATAAAAATTGAATCATTAGCCGGATTGGATTAGCGGATCGAACCAACGAATCGTATTAACGGATCAAACACTAATATATAAAACCATGATATAGAACGAAGTCATTTTTACAAAAAAGTTACCAAAATCTCCTTTTAGTTCTAGAAAATGGCTAATAATAGATAAATCTCCATTAATGGGTAAGCCAACCAACCAAATATTAAATTATTGATAGAAATCCAAACTGCCTGAAATATGACTGGAATTGCACAATATAATACTTAACCTTCACTTTCCCAACCTAACCAGCTTGTAAAGAAGCAATTGGCACCTTTTGAAGATTGAAAAATTTCACTAACTGGCTGTCAACCTGCCTCTTTTCCATAGCTTCGCGGATCTCATCATCCCATCCTCTTGGAGGGCGGCCTCGTTTTCTTCGTTCTGGGGGGGGGTCCAGGACCATATCTTTTGGTGCCACCTCTAGGGTGGCATTCGTCGCATATATCCATACCATATCAATTGCTTTCTTTCCACTTCTTCCGTTATTGTTTCCTTCATTTTCATTTTGGTTCTTATTTCTACATTTCTGATGTGTTGCAGCCTACTTATCCCACAGCTTCGTTGCAAGAAATCCATTACCGCGGCCAGGAGTCTATTTTTGTTTCTTTTTGTTATTTCCCATGTTTCTGATGCATAGTGCTGTGATTCAAGCTACCAGGCCAACACAAAATATAAAATTTCTAACAAAATTCAATTTAACATTAAAAGTTTGACCTACTTAATATTACACTGATTCAAAAGATAAACTATTTGCACTATTTTTCAGTATTATGAGGATATAAAGATCTTCAAAGATTGAAACACTTGATATAAAGCTGTTAGATTAATTCATTAAGGTTATTGCCACATCAAAATTTGATAAAAAAGGATATTTAAGTCAAAAATAATAGTTTCGTTGAAAACTGTTATCAAAAGAAACATAACCAATAATTTGGTAACATAAAAATTGATTTTATTCTGTGAATAACTTATTGTGTATAAAACTGATTATATCAGAATGTATTAAATAATTTGCTCTTTGTAATGATGATAATTTGCTTCTGTAAATCCATAAAAAGGTCAATAATGCTCAAATTCGTTTGAAAAGGTGATAACAAATTTTGTGATAAGAAAAGATTCAAATATCCACCTAAAATTGTGCATACTAGAGTGCTACTGTATTCAAAAATGGCTGGAAACCATTGGAAAATTCATCACATCAGAAATGGAAGGAACCCTGTAAATATAAAGAAATTTGGTTAATACAAAATTTGCTGAAGTACATAATTTGACTTGCCTGTTATCAAAATCGTCGAATTTTGGAAAAGTGCGCAACATCAAGGTCAGTCTTCCTAGAACGCTCGAAAACGACGGATGTGTGTGGTCCAAAGTGGACAATTCAAGTTAAAAACATCCAGATGTCCAACGACGTCGGATATTTATTAAAAGTTAGATAGTGGTTTATCTAAAATGGCTACCGATTGCTTGAAATATCACCAACAAAGTGTTAAATTACGACTCACCTTTTGTATATCCAGGAAGTAAATATTTCCACGCAATTCACCAGTACTCCACAAAGTTTAAGCAACTGATCAACAAGTGTCAATCGTTTAATCAACAACGCACCATCACTTAAAACGGGAGCAACTCCAATCAACATTCACCGATACGACGCAGCTGAGTTCAACGCGACGAAGTGAACGCGCAGCGAAATAGTGTTTAGTGCGCACGCTTTTTAACAAGCCGGATATTATTTAAAAGGTATTTGTAAACAATTTTATTAATCTTTATTTGTTATTATTGTAATATTTTCTACGAGGAGACAAGAAGAAGAGATATTTTTGGAACAACACTTTTCGATTTTATTTGATATTTTATGATTGTAATTTTCCTCAGATTATGCGCTTGCGAACTGAATTATTTGGTCAATATAAAATTATTTTTGATTTAAAAAGCATCTTTATTTAATTCAACCACAGCTAAGCATTTCAATCTTTAAGATTATCAAAAACAAAGGTGAATTAGTTTATCTCCAAACAATTATTTTGTCTACAATTTCAGTTTACTAAGAGATTTTATTCAACTCCGATAAACATCCCTTAAACACGCAGAACCTACCATACCTTGAGGGAATCTCAATCACTGAGCTAAACAAGAGGGACAAGGATCGTGAGCTTCTGGATAAAAATTGCACCCTCGAAAATTTCAATTTTCCATTTAAAAATTTTCTTTCATTTAGAAAGTGGCGCCCTAAAAACAAAACCGAGGTGTGCAACTTTTTGAAAGAAACTACACAGCAATAGGTAAGAATTAGTGATGGGCACTATCGAAATTTTTTGACTATCGATAGTTAGTTACTAGTTTTTTTTTTACTATCGATGGTTAGTAACTAAAAATGTAGTTGCTAAACATCAAATCGAATAAAAACTATCGAATAAAACTATCGAATAAAAACTACCGAATAAAAACTATCGAATAAAAACTATCGAATAAAACTATCGAATAAAAACTATCGAATAAAACTATCGAATAAAAACTACCGAATAAAAACTATCGAATAAAAACTATCGAATAAAACTATCGAATAAAAACTATCGAATAAAACTATCGAATAAAAACTATCGAATAAAAACTATCGAATAAAAACTAGCGAATAAAAACTAGCGAATAAAAACTAGCGAATAAAAACTAACGAATAAAACTATGGAATAAAAACTAGCGAATAAAAAAATTTTTTATTCGCTAGTTTAATAAATTTTTTTTATTAATTTGCGGTTGGTAATCCGATAATAAACAATTAAATACTACAGCCTTGGCCATATTAGTGGGGCACCCTTTAAAATAGCGGTAAATTCCTTTTCAGTGTAATATTTGACCGATCTATTTTTAGCAGGTAGTCTAGAATGGCATTGTGATTAGGGGTGCGCGATTATGAAATTTCATAATCGATTGTCGATTATAAAAAATAATCGATTCTTTTCGATTAATCGATTATTGAAATAATCGATTATGAACCCATAATCGATTATGAACCCATAATCGATTATGAACTCATAATCCGATTATGAACCCATAATCGATTATGAATTCATAATCGATTATGAACTCATAGTCGATTATGAACTCAGTCGATTAATATGAACTCATAACAATTAGGGGTGCGCGATTATGAAATTTCATAATCGATTATCGATTATAAAAAATAATCGATTTTTTTCGATTAATCGATTATTGAAAATAATCGATTATTCATAATCGATTATGAGTTCATAATCGATTATGAACTCATAATCGATTATGAACTCGTAATCGATTATGAACTCATAATCGATTATGAACTCATAATCGATTATGAACCCATAATCGATTATGAATTCATATTCGATTATGAACTCATAGTCGATTATGAACTCATAGTCAATTATGAACTCATAACTATAATAGGTAGGGCTATTAAGGGTTACTAAATTACTATATAATTTATTATTTTGCTAATTGTGTTACGGTGGTGCTGATAAGTGTTGCTAAGCACCAGTTGATAACATAATTGTCTTTTATTTTAATTTTTCATTTATTTAGGATATACCTAAACAAGTATTTAGAAATACATGCATTTTGTCTAGATTACGAACACTTTTCATTTTTAAACCTGTGGAACGTAACTAATAAGTTTTATAATGCAAATAATAATGAATTTACTACGTCACGAAGAAAGACGGACAACCAGACATAACTTTGTAATATTATGTAGTACCAAAGATAAACATGTCGTGCAATCTCAAAAGTGCAAACCCACAGTAATTCTACCCACTAATTAACGAACTCGATCAAATTATGAATTGGAATTAAATTTTTATTTAAAAAACATTTAAAAATTATTTTGATCTGGAATTGAAAATATTCTAATAAACTTACATTAATTAGTTAATCTACATACATTAATTTAATTTCGAAAATTTTGTAGATCATTTTATTGAGTTTGAATTCTGGAGATTCGTATTACCGTGGGTTCAAATTATTCAGATTGCACCACATAACCTCCAACCAAGTACTACCTGGAAGCATATTATAACGTTGCGATAAAAAAATTTGTAATTGCAGGTTTATTTTCATAATCGATTATTTCCACAATCGATTATTTTCACAATCGATTATTTTCACAATCGATTATTCTCACAATCGATTATTTTCACAATCGATTATTTTCACAATCGATTATTTTCACAATCGATTATTTCTATAATCGATTAATCGATTATTATAAATTATCATAATCGATTATGAAATAATCGATTATTCGAATTACGGTGTCGATTAATCGATTATATGCGCACCCCTAATAACAATAATAGGTAGGGCTATTAAGGGTTACTAAATTACTATATAATTTATTATTTTGCTAATTGTGTTACGGTGGTGCTGATAAGAAGTGTGCTAAGCACCAGTTGATAACATCATTGTCTTTTATTTTAATTTTTCATTTGATATACCAACGTCTCTTATTCATTTAATTTGATATAAATTTTTGACACCTCTTACGTTTTTATGTAGTAAGTAAAATGTGATTTGTTGATGTTTTTACATTGACTAATTTTGCTCTGTTTTGTACAGCCTTCAACGACCGAAGATGAGAATATATTGAGATTCTCGAAACGCGTCTCGTTTCATAATAAAGAATTTGGAGAAATAGACTATTTTTAATTTATTATAAAACTCCAAAAATATTGGAAAAAATAAAAATGATTTTTGATATTAATTTATTTAGGTTATACCTAAACAAGTATTTAGAAATACATGCATATTGTCTAGATTACGAACACTTTTCATTTTTAAACCTGTGGAACGTAACTAATAAGTTTTATAATGTAAATAATAATGAATTTACAACGTCACGAAGAAAGACGGACAACCAGACAATTTCATGACTTTGTAATATTATGTAGTACCAAAGATAAACATGTCGTGCAATCTCAAAAGTGCAAACCCACAGTAATTCTACCCACTAATTAACGAACTCGATCAAATTATGAATTGGAATTAAAGTTTTATTTAAAAAACATTTAAAAATTATTTTGATCTGGAATTGAAAATATTTAAATAATCTTACATTAATTAGTTAATCTACATACATTAATTTAATTTCGAAAATTTTGTAGATCATTTTATTGAGTTTGAATTCAGGAGATTCGTATTAGCGTGGGTTCAAATTATTCAGATTGCACCACATAACCTCCAACCAAGTACCTGGAAGCATATTATTATAATGTTGCGATAAAAAAATTTGTAATTGCAGGTTTATTTTCATAATCGATTATTTCCACAATCGATTATTTTCACAATCGATTATTTTCACAATCGATTATTTTCACAATCGATTATTTTCACAATCGATTATTCTCACAATCGATTATTCTCACAATCGATTATTTCTATAATCGATTAATCGATTATTATAAATTATCATAATCGATTATGAAATAATCGATTATTCGAATTACGGTAATCGATTAATCGATTATATGCGCACCCCTAGTTTTAGTAACTAAAATTTCATTTGATAGTTTTATTAGTTTTTACGTTTTTAGTCTTTTAGTAACTAAAAATTCATTCAATAGGTTTAGTAAACAAAAAAGTTATTCGAATATTTTTAATAACTAAAAAGTTATTCAAATAGTTTTAGTTACTAAAAATTCATTAGAATATTTTTAGTAACTAAAAAGTTATTCGAATAGTTTTAGTACCTAAAAAGTTATTCGAATATTTTTAGTACCTAAAAAGTTATTCGAATATTTTTAGTACCTAAAAAGTTATTCGAATAGTTTTAGTTACTAAAAATTCATTCGATAGTTTTTAGTAACTAAAAAAAAAGAAACTATCGATAGTTCGAATAAAGCCTAACTATCGAATAATTCGATAGTTTCTTATTCGGTAGTCCCATCACTAGTAAGAATGCTTTTGACCATACTATTGTATATTCTTTTTTTTGTCCTTTTTCTTAGATCCTTTGACCAGAGAAGTGCGTTTAACTTTTGTGTTACTTGTTTAGCTTTTATAATTCTGCTCGATATTTCTCTTCGACAGAGAATCCTTCTTCAGATATCCTTCTTCAGATATAACCACACCTAAATATTTGTACTCTTTGTTTGCTTTTATTGTTTTTCCTTCTATGTCTAGGTCTTTTCCTTGCCCTCCTGCCACTAGATACTTAGTTTTATTGAAATTTACTTTTAAACCCCATTTTTCATAGGTTTCAGTCAATTTTCTCATCATATACAGGGTGTCCCCGTGACCGTGGAGAACCTTTGAGATGGTGATAAAGAACACTTTTCTAAGACAAATTTTCAAATAAAATTTTTGCCCAAGTCCAAACCCTTGGGGGGTACCTCCCTTTAAAGCAATTTTTTGAATTTCTGATTTCAAACGGCCATAGCTCCGATATTATTGATTTTTTAAGGTTAATGGATTAGAACTTTTTTAAAAATCATTCGCTTGTATACAAATTAGGTTATAACCCCTTATCGTCTAGAATCAACGGATTTCGAGTTATAAATTAAATTAAGGGAAAAAATGTTTAAAAAATTCAGGTTTTTTTTTTAAATTTTCTTGCGAACCCCGTATCTCTTAAACGAAACGTCTAAGAGAAAAACTAACGGCCCAAACCGGATAGGGAATTTAACGGGCTACAACTTTCGTCATATAAATTTTTTTGGGCAACCAACCGGTTTCACAGAAACTCTGAAAATAATGAACAAAAGGTGTAGGTAAAAAATATAAATTATATAAATAAAAAATTCACATAATTACTAAAAATCTCAATTTGATTTATAGCATTTGTTTTAATGTTAAAACATTGTTAAAACGTATTGTAGCGTTTGACGTTTGAGCGACATTGTTATAAAGCGCATTAGTTTATCGGCAATTACTTTGTTAATTTATATTGTTTATTTATTATTGTTAATATTGATAATTATATTGTTTTATTAACTTTAAGCGTAATTTCTTTTCGTGTTTTATCAATTAGCCGGCACGATCACCCGATTTAACACCACTCGATTATTTTTTATGGGGTGCCCTTAAAGCTATAGTTTACAGAGATAGAAGAAAGCCCAAAACCAGAGAGGAATTAATGGAAAGAATACAGATAGGTGTGACAGAACTTAACGAAAAAAGCGCCATTATAAACAATACCGTGCAACACCTTTTGAAAAGAGCACGCCTGTGTCCTGAAAATGAGGGAGGCCATTGTGAGCATTTATTAAATTAATTTTGTGAATTTATATTTTTTACCTACACCTTGTTCATTATTTGCAAGAGTTTCTGTGAAAACGGTTGGTTGCCCAAAAAAATTTATTTGACGAAAGTTGTAGCCCGTTAAATTCCCTGTCCGGTTGGGCCGTTAGTTTTTCTCTTAGACGTTTCGTTTAAGAGATACGGGATTCGCAAGAAAATTTAAAAAAAAAACCTGTATTTTTTAAACATTTTTTCCCTTAATTTAATTTATAACTCGAAATCCGTTGATTCTAGACGATAAGGGGTTATAACCTAATTTGTAGACAAGCGAATGATCTTTAAAAAAGTTCTAATCCATTAACCTTAAAAAATCAATAATATCGGAGCTATGGCCGTTTGAAATCAGAAATTCAAAAAATTGCTTTAAAGGGAGGTACCCCCCAAGGGTTTGGACTTGGGCAAAAATTTTATTTGAAAATTTGTCTTAGAAAAGTGTCCTTTATCACCACCTCAAAGGTTCTCCACGGTCACGGGGACACCCTGTATGTTAATAATATAGCTGAAATAGAAATTTGTTTAAAAATATTTTGCCGAAAAACATAATTTTCACTCCTTCATAAAAAATTTGAACTTTAGACAAAGAATTTGGTAAGAAGCTCAGGGTTCCGAGAGAACGTTTTTTAGTATTTTAAAGTACGAACAATTACCTACCGAAAGCCGTCGAAAAATCGCAGAAAACCGATTTTGGATTTTTTTTATCAAAATGTGCCCAATTTTCTTACACTATTAATAAATGACTAGAAGAAAGAAACTCATATCGCCTTTATAGATTTTGAAAAAGTCTTTCACAATCTAATCAGAGAACAAATTTGGGAAATAATGGAACATCGAAGCTACTCACAACACCTAATATTAAAAAATAATAAACTAATATTGTATATTTACAATATTTGAAATACATTTCTATAACATGAACTTACAAAACTAACAAACATTATTATAAAATGCAAGCAAATTCAGCAACACCTCACTATTATATCCTTCTAAAGTTGGTTTACCGCTTTTGTACGAACAATTGGTAAACAATGGTATCTTAGGTGTTTGATACCACACATTTTTCACTCCACCTGCTTCCATATTCAAAGTATTTAATTGAAGTACTCCAAAATGGAACCACTGACCATCAGAATGAACACATTGTAAAGTTACAGGTTTTGGTAATTCACCCACGTTTTTCTGTAAGTTTATAAGTTAAACTAAGAAAGAAAACTTGAAATTAACTCACCCCAAACGTCAACCTAGCATAAGAAGCAGCAGCACCAAATGTCTTCATCAACGTTCGTCCATATATCTGCAAATCGGTTACTTCTTCTTCATAAACATTTTTAATTTCATCATTACGATAAAACACAAACAAAGTGTGGGGATGGTGCCTTGCAATAACTTTTCCTAAAGCTAAAATGCTCTTTCGAAAAAGTAACTTTTCAAAATTAAATATATCATACTTACAATAAACATCGCGAACTTGATAAATATTTTCAGAATTTAAAGTAACAGTTTCTTTAAGAGGAAATAAATTTGGTAATTCCAATGTATCGGTTATATCATTTGTAATAGGTCCTAAAGGTTTATTACTGGTAAGAAAAGTGTCACCTTTTACATCAATTTGAAACAAATCGCCAGCCTTCTCAAATGGAAACAAAAATTTGATGTTGTCGGTAGCAAATCTTTGGTTAACAATTTCTGTAGGACTACAAGCTTCCACTAAGCGTAACAACCTCATAGTTGTCAACTTCCTAAAATAAATGTTATCAAGTCATTGCCTACATAGTTGTTTACTTTCTCAACTTACACTTTGCGAGCTTGTGAAACTCCATATTCACGAGGAAAAATATGTGCAGGTCTCAAAGGATCCCGAACTCGAGGTAACTTGACTAATTCGGCATCAAATAGACAAGAATTTAAAATACATTCCCTAGCTTTTTTGTGTAAATTCGATAATGAAAATTTAAGATCAAGTTTTGAGTTTTTAGTATTCAATTGTTGCGGTAGCCCATCTGCTATTTGAATACTTTTTGTTATGACTTTGGCTTGCTCGAGACCTTCCAAAAGTACATTGTTGTCTTTGTAAGTATAACAAATTCTGTCGTGCCAATTGGGATGAGTTTGATCCAACTTCACAGGTTGCGGGATGTAATTGGGAACTTCTTTAATGCTGCAACAAACTTATTTATAAATTTTGAAATTAAATACAACAAACATATTACAGTTTAGGTTTGCGCTCTGGATTTAAAATATCTTCAGGATTATACACTGGAATATCTTTAGATTCTAAAATCTCTCGAGCGGTTCCCGTTTCTACAACTTTAATTTTTCCTTGTTGCAACCAATGCCTTATGAAATCTCTAGTGACTCGTTGAGCATGTAGTACATTCGTCAATTTCATTTTTAAATCAACAGATACACTTTTGTCGATAGATTTAAACACAAATACCGGTGTCACAGATTATATTGTTCTTTTCACAACAAATGAAGAATTACATTAAAAGGTGATTAAAAGTTAGGTTAGGTAATACAATATTACTTTCTAAAGGCGAAACTACATTTCGTGGTCTTTCCTACAAAAGAGGCTACATTATATTAATTTTTTTACAGTGGTCCAACGGTAAAGGGGTAAAGAGGTTAACTAACCCCCACGAATTTTTATAAATCAAAGAAATGAAACGATTAAATGCACTAAAAGTATTAAAATATTTCACTTCCGGAAGTGAAGGGTATCTAGGGTTTTGGCGGCTGCCACGATCATCGGCTCAGGGCCGCAGGGAAGACAGTTTGAACCGATTTTAGTCAGGTCGTCTGCCTTTTCGTTACCTTCGTTGCCTTGGAGTCCTTCGATCCAATGAAGAGTAAGGACATTTTGGTTTGATATCTGGTTCGGCGTCTGAATGTATTCAAGAACCAGAGCAGAAGTGATATTATGGCTCTTGAGGGCCATAAGGACTGCTGTTGATAACTTGATATCTGAATATTTTTGCCATGGATACATTTGTCTTGGACTGTTTTTGCACAGTGCAATATATCAATGAGTTCCGCTTGGAACACTTATATGTACTTGCCTAGCGATGTATTTAATATAACCTTATTTGTTATAATATACTATTATAGCTATTATTAATATAATAATAAATGCTCTCATTTCATTGAAACATGGCAACCTCTTATGAGGTGTTTACAATCCGTTTTAAGAGGTGGATTACTCCTCATCCTATTTCTACATTTAGCGTGGAATTTAGCTGTAGGATTTAGTTTCTAGCACTATGTTCTTCCTTATCGTCCTGTCGCCACACTTCTCGCTCCAATTTATCTTATCCCCATCCTCTTCAAATCCTCCTCCTCCCCATCAATCCATCTCATTCTGGGTCTACCCCTCTCCCTCTCTTCCATTGGTATCCACCTTGATACACTTCTTATTGCGCTGGCGTTGTCTCTTCTTTCCAGGTGTCCCAACCATCTCAACCTCTAGGACTTGATAAACTTTACAATATCTTCGCCATTAACTTTTTCCATTAATTCACTGTTTGTTCTTCTTCTATATACTACCTATCGTTATGCATAGCACCTCAGACGCATAGGTCACCGCTGGTCTTATCAATATCCTATACACCTTCATCTTTGTACTCAAATTTATTTTTCCTTCCTTCAGCAGCTTTCCATTTGCATAAAATGACCTGTATCCGTTCTATATTTTTTCCTTAATTTCCTCGCTTCCTACACCAGTGCTACTTATTTGCACTCCAAGGTATTTGAAAACTAGAACCCCCTCAAAACATAAGCCATCAATTCTCAGATCTTTCTCCATTTTATCTGTCTCTCTTCCACATTTCATGTATTTAGTCTTGTTCTCGTTTATTTTCAGTCCGATCTCACCTACTTCATCTTTCATACCTCCAAACATTTCCACCAACTTCCTCCTCGATCTTGCCACAATCACAACATCGTCAGCATATGCCACCAGTTGTCCTTCTCTAGTTCAGAAGATGTGTTATCTGTTACCAACATACCAAACTACAAGTGGTTCTACGCATTACGGATTGTACAACGCGCATGCTCGGCCTTCATATTCAAAGTTGATTATTTATCTCAATAAACCGCAATTTCATTTCTCAGAAACCGCCCAAATTGCGGTTGCGGTTTTTGAAAAATTTTTATCGCAAATTATCTTCAAAACTTGCTCAATTTGCAGTAAATCGCCCAATCTGACAACACTGCTCACGTGCCCATCTCTAACTTCGACAAGACCGTACCTCTACAGGACCGTACTTACGAACTCAACACCACGTGATATTTGGATCAAGTTCCACTATGCAATTTTCCCCTAGGCCTAGGTTTTCCCCATAGTTGCTTATGTTTATTTAGGAACCTTGTTCATAAGTAAGTTTTGGTTCTGAAAAGAACCGTTTTTTGTTATCGATGTTATAAGCACGGCAGTAGACTGGCAAATGCGCTCCGTACCGAGCGAGCGTGACTTATATTTATAACCGCGGTAATGGGCGTGGCCTAAACATGCGATTTACATGTAAAATTTAGCTTTTTTAAAATTGATTTTTCTCGAAATTTTATGTATATAATCTCGAGTGAAATTTTTACAGTATACTCTATAAACCTTCCTCTTTGCTATAGGAAAATTTTAAATTTTTTTGGGGTGACCATCAGGGTTAGGTCACCGTCCCCGAAGAATTATACAAGTTGGGAGGACCTTCAAACGAATTAATTTCGTGTTCGCCTACAGAATTAAAAGCTCCCACAAAATTTGAACCAACTGTAGAAGGTTTAACCGTTTCAGAGTTTCAGGGTGCGAAAAAAGCACTGCTTGCTAGAGATAACAAGTAGAAGTTGTCACATGACTTTACGCTCGCAGCGCAAGTGATATTTTTGCAATTTTGTATAATTCGGATAATACGATTTATTTTGCTTATGTAACTTTTTAAAATTTTAATCTTATGTGGTAAATATATTTCTTAAATCTCAGTTTAATGTCTCGTCAGTATTTTTCAAAGTACAAATTTATGCGATCAAAAATATCACATTTATTTCACTACTACGTTAAAATATTTTAGTCTACGGTGCAAATCATATAGATTTTATAGTGTTTATTATACGTTGTTAATATTACGGGTCTTTTAAAAGAAGCCATGCGTTGACAAAACGTAACTTTTAGAAGAAGTTTCTATAATAGAGCAGGTGGTGAATGCACGTGCCGTTTCAGGCAAAATTATTTGGTCTTATCTCGAATTAGCAGATAAATTTATAAGACTTGCGAAATATTTCCATTTCAAAAGCAACAAAAACTCCTAACTTTTACGACGGTCTGGTAGATAAAGTCTTCAAAACTTGAGCAAAAAATGAACCCTTGAACACATATGATGTTGAAATTTCAAGCAAAGTTCTGTAAATCTTGATTTTTGGAAGGGACACCTTGACGTCAACTTAGACCAATGTTGGTTAAGTGCGTATGTTCTGTCTTAATTGCTACTGTCTTTTCAAAAAGCGGGGACCAATTAACATATCAAATTGCACCGAAAGGGGAAGTTTGTAAGGCTCCCGAATGTATTTGAGTTGATGCATTTTTGTGTGAGAAGATAAATAAATACCGTTGTTTTATGTGAAATCGGGAGAGATTCCGAATTTAAGTCAAGAGCAGCTGAAAGCTCTCTTCGTCAGCTGATCGGTACGCTTTTGAAGCGGAATTTATATATCACCGGCAATTAATTTAAATTTTCGAGCTAAGTGCGATTAAATTAAAAGTTTGTGAAAATTTTACGTAAGTCCGAAATTATTTAAAATCTTTTTCGTTATTTAAATAAACTATACCGCTGAAGTTATTTAAATTATTTTCGTTATTTAAATATACCGCTAATATTATTTGGGACTGTTTTGAATTGTTGAAATTAACATGGACCGCAGTAATAATTCTTGCGCGTTCATTTAAGACGCAGCCGTGTGATTCAGGAACGTTACGAGTTACCAGAACCTTTATTCCCGTTCGAGTATAAACAATTTCGTATGACAGTTTTGTCGAGTTATTTAATAGTTTTTAAGTGCGTTAACTTGACTAGATTAAATTATTTATCGTGTTGTCGAGTATTGTTTTCACTAAATACAGTGCCACAATTAGTTCGAATTGTAAAGCGTGAATGTTACTTCAAAATCCACTTGTTCGAGTTTTCGTTCTTCATTTATCGGGTAATGGGAAAAATATAATCCCAGCATATCGGCGAAAATTATCTCGCACCTGCAACCTTATTAAAAGGGAAATTCATGGAAGCAAACGAACCCACCTCGTAAGAAGTATCTATTTTTATTGTATTGTTAAAACCTCTACCCTTGGAGGAAACAAATTTATCGAAGTTTTTCAACATTCTCACGCTGGGACAATTTCTATGAAAGCCGAATCTGGGATAGACGCCTCCAGCTGATTGTTACGTAAGCATTAGGTACTTTAATATTAAGAATTATTGTATTTTATGGTCCGATTGACCAGATTTAAGAAGCCCTCCGCTTCTTCGTGAAACAAGTCGAATTCGCCCCATTGTATTCTTTTGTTTAGTATGTTAGTGTTTCTATCTTTAATGCCGTTTTGCCGATCAGTGATGATATCAAATTTGATAGTCATGTTTGTTTGTGGCTAATAACGTAAAGATTGGTACTTGTGTTTCATTTTTAAAATTATTACGCCCACGTATGTGGAATTGTGCATTAAATATTTGTGGTTCAATAGCCAACAACTACTCATTTTTTTTTATATCTGTTCCATTTTCGTGAACAGCTGTTTAATATTTAAGTATTCATATTTTGGTGAAATAATCATCAACTTGTATGTTTAAAGAATTCACGGGTCAATAATTGCAAACCAGCAACGGTTTTTGTAAATTTGATGTGCCATTGTTGTATTTTGTCAATAAGTCCTTGTAATTATTCCATTTTAGGCTTCTATACAAAGTATACCAAGTATACAAAGTATACTTTTTCATTATATCTATGTTAAGTATTTGTTTATTTATGTGTTTTATTATCGCTGCATGTGTGTTATATTTAGATATTGTTGCCGAGGTAAAATCTGTCCGTTGTAAAGGTAAGGCCGTCCAGCGAGATTTTACCAGTGTGAGAATTGACGCGACGTATCGACAAGTTGACGTAGACCAGCTTGGAAGGGTGATATTGCTTCCCCCTTTGAATGAACCTCGGTTTAGTTTACGTGGCGCCCATTCAAATAATCCGTGTGTAAATTTACCCCCCCCTTTTAGTAACAACATCAGAAATCACGATTGTGGACCGCCCAATCGTTGATGCGAGACAACCAAATCACGACGTTTTGTCACATGCCCTTTTGCTCGTCAAATCCACCCATCTTAATTTTGTTCAAAAGGTGTCTTGTTTGTGATTTGTAAGGTAACAAAGTCGACCAAGTGATAAGCTTATTTATAAAGTGCAATTTAAATCAGCAGAGGGAATACCCGCGCATTATTAAGTAACCACAAGTGTATGACAAAGCAAACTATATTTAATGACAAAGAGCTCAAGATGACGTCGACGTTAGTAATAACATATTTACTCGAAATGTACGTATTACAGACACTGAAACATATTATGTTACAGTGATAACTTACATGGTACGAGAAATGATGACTTTCGGAGATAAAAATATGAAAAAAATGACGTCTTCGTTGTATCCCGGAGAAAAAGTTTAATTATTATTATTAGTTATATAAGTAGTAAATTATAAATACCAACCGCAAAAATTTAATTAGAGCAGATTATCTAATTATCTGATATTACCATCATATATTTTATTTCATTACATGGACACCAAAAATAACTAGCCAACAACAACTTTTCACACCAGAAAGGTAGCTGTATAGAAGCCTTAAAAGCGAGTTCCACCTTGTTTACTGTTGACTTGAGTATTTCATTTGATAGCGAAGAGTTGTTTTCAAAACAACGAAAAAAGTTGTATTTACCTTTTTATTTAAATTTCTTGCCCTCCCATCGAAACAAGTCACGAGCCGCCACTGTTTGTAGTTATGGTTTGATTCTTAACTTGTAGACTTCCTATACTCTTATACATAGTTTACACGCAGCTTAGTAGCTAATGCTTAGTACTGCGATGTTTTTTGCTCTGCTGAATTGGCAAATCAAAAGAATGAACGAGTTTTAAGTCAAATTTTAAATGAAAGTTGAATTATAGAGAGATCATCATGGCAAGGCGATATAACGATTGACTCGTTATAGAAATTATAAAATTTATATCATCTTAAAATTATTTGTTATTTGTTAGTTATAATTATATTAGTAAATATTGTTATTAAAACTAGGTTAATTTAGAATTAGTTGTGTTAAGCACACTGAAAAGGTTTTCGTGATGACATTTGTTATAACAGCTTGGTGCGATAAATTAAAAGGACGATTATTCGCCTCAATTTAAACTTTAAAGTGCATCGTGTCTCCAATTTATAGTTCTTTCCTAAAAAACCATTATTTAAATGAAGATTAAGTGTGGTAAAAGTTAATTAAAGTTACCGGCCAATGAAAACTTGCTGCATCAAAAACAGGCATGCGTTGAAATATCAACGAAAATTTATATCCTTGGCGACGAATTTGTTTACCTTAACAACAAAGAACAACGATAAAATAACCCAAAGTGAATGGACGCAAATTTTGTGCTGCTCCAGAAAATTTGTGAAAAATTTGTTTTTAAAACCCAAGTAGGGTAAAGTAAAGTTGATTTATTCTGGAAAAGGTTAAATTATATTGAAAATGTTAAAATAATAATAATACTTTATTTGGTAATTTACTACCACTATTTACATCACAAACAAATCCATACAAACTCCCAAAAAATAAAAAAATCAGTTTACAAAAAAAAAATCCAACCTAAACAATAAAGAATAAACATTAAATCATTAACCCCTTCTAAGTAAAATGCAAACTAACGTAATTCTTAACATTCCTCTTAAAAA
This sequence comes from Podabrus alpinus, assembly GCA_932274525.1. Classification (NCBI taxonomy): domain Eukaryota; kingdom Metazoa; phylum Arthropoda; class Insecta; order Coleoptera; family Cantharidae; genus Podabrus; species Podabrus alpinus. Next base: position 117,507,114 of record OW026451.1, read on the forward strand.
TTTCAACTCTTTTCTCCATCTTAAGAGATAACGGCAAGTCATTAAATAATTTTAAACCACTATATAACAACATATTTTGTGTTCTATTATTCCTAAACAGATTCAAACGAAAATCCTGGGCATTACGCACTGGATACCTATTCACATCTGCCACATAAGTAATATTGTCGCACAAATAAGACGGAAGCATTTTATTCTTAAATTTGAAAACAAACATCAAAACATTAACCACAATTCTTTGATAAACACTCTGCCATTGTAATTTGTCTAGCAACATACTTTTGGATATAAAACGACCTACTCTTAAAATTGTTCTCATACCCCTATTCTGTAGCTTTTGTAATCTATTCAACACATGCCACCATTGCCCATAAACAGAACAGACAAACAGTACTCAAAATGAGGCTTTATCATCACATTAAAAATCTTAATTGCGCTCGAAACCGATATATATTCTTCCTAATTTTCAAAAAAAAAATGCAATTTCTTCGCTACTTTTTTACATACATAATCAAAGTGACTCTTAAAGTTTAATTTATCGTCAACAACTACACCCAAGTATTTCATCTGACTAACCACCTCAATCCGAGTACCCTCCATCATAACATCACGAGTTCTACCCCTACTGTCATTTACAATAATACATTTTGACTTACACAAATTAAGTTTTAGTTTATTCATTTGAAACCATACACTAAGCTTATCTAACTCTTGATTAATAACCCCAACGCAGTCATCCACATCATCACCACAAAAATACAAGAGCGCGTCATCCGCAAAAAGAACTAATTTTGCCCTATTAATTACATTATGCATATCATTTACGTACAACAGAAATAATACCACACCAAGAACCGTTCCCTGAGGAACTCCCAAAGAAACATCCAAAGCCTCCGAAACTTCTCCATTAACTCTAGTTCTCTGTTTTCTATTAGATAAATATGATTTAAACCAATTCCATTCATTACCCCGAATTCCATAACTTTTAAGTTTTTCCAACAAAATTTCTCTATCCACTGTCTCGAAAGCTCTACGGAGGTCCAAGAAAACCGCCAATACCTTCTTATCATCATGAAGAGCCATCTTCCAATCTCCCGCCACAAACTCACAGTTGTGACCCTTCCTGAAGCCTGATTGGTATTCAGAAATGACACCATGATTGTCCAAGTAATCAATCAACTGATTGTTAACTAGCCTTTCCAGAATCTTTGACTGAACCGATACCATATTAACTGGCCGGAACTCCTCACATTTAATCGAATTCTTTACTTTTTCGATAGGAACTACCATAGATTCTTTCCACGAATCAGGAAAAACTCCAGACTCCAGCGACTCATTAATAATAGACAAAAAATTCTCACCTATTAGGTCAACGATATCTCTAAACATACCAGCACTGGCAAAATTCATGTCTCTCTTATTGTTCATTGATTTCAATATCAGCTCCAAATCTTCAATCCTCACCGATTTAAATTCAAAACTAACACGTAAATCTACAATCCCACTCACGTATTGCCTAACAGGAATACTATTCCTAATTTCAACCACACTATCAACAAAGAAACTATTGAAATTGTTCGCGATTATTAAACTGTCAACACACTTTTCATTATCAAACATAATCTCACCAATATCACCTCGCTGATGACCCAAGAGAAATGACTTCAAAGACCACCACATCATCTTTTGGTTCACAGAGTTATCAATTTTCCCACTGATGTATTCAGCTTTCGCCTTATTAATTCTATTCTTAAAATAATTTCTAATGCACCTGTATCTTGACCACTCAAATGCACTACCCGATTGCGACGCCCTACGATATTGAATCAGCTTACTATTTTTAAACTTTCCAGGTCACCAGAAAACCACGGGCAGCTAACATAAGAATCCTTCCTATTCTCAATAAACTCGTTAACAATCGATTGCAAACCCTGACAAAAAATGTCAGCCCTAAAATTACAATCAGCGTAGTAAGTGGTCATCAAATCACTCTGAACAACTCTGTTTCTAAATTTATTCTTGTCATATCTTAAACTGCTTATCGTTTTTTTTCCTTTGAGCTTTTTATTACTTCTAATTGATATTCCAATAGTTTCATGATCACTAATTTTTAAATCTCTTTTAATTTCAGCACTAAAATTATACCCGTCATTAACTATTACGTAGTCAATCAATGTTTTTGATTCGCATGTTTCTCTAGTGTATTGACTCATAATTTGTCTAAAACACTCACGCTCACCAGACCAGACTCACCAAAAACCCAAAATTTGGTATTGATGGCCTAGGAAATATTTGAATGATTGATGAAAATTAACTGGATGATCACAGAAAAGTAAACTGGAGCGAATTCTAGGTGTAAACAACCGGTACACCCACGCTTAGGAACGAACTATGATGCAATTCGGAAGTGGGGTAAGATTTATTTAAATATCCAAGTGCGGGAAATTTAAAATATTAAAAATCAGAAAATCTTTTTTGTTTACAAACATTTATTTAGATTTATCAGTTAGAATTAAGAATTTATTACATTTAGTTTTAAAGCACATGGTTAAAATTTTCTTTCGTCTCCATGGCGACAATTTGTGAAAATTTATTAATTTCATTAAAAAATCAAATTGCCATGATTCTATTTTATTTGAATTTAAATCAAGTTTATAAACAGTGTGAAAATATGAATCTTGTTCGTTCTGAAGATGAGCGAATGCAGTAAGGTAAATTTTACAAACAATCAAAGAATTTCTTTCACTTTTGAGCTAGCCGAGGTAAATACAAAATTTCTCCACACGTAAGTTATCATTGTGGGATAAGCATTCCAGGTAAGGGTCTCATTCTTATCATAAGCTTTATTTATATCATTAAAGAGAGGGGTCATTGCAGTACTTGTCACTAACACCTGCGTGTAAACTAGCTGAATAGTGCTTAGTATTAGTGAAAATGCCAGTGCGAGTGATTAGGAGCTGATCCTATTTACTAAGTGACAAGTGGACCCCTCCACCTAATTTAACTAAGCACTTGTCGCTTGCGGAGTCGTGTGAACAGTCATGACAAGCGTTTAGTGACAAGTTGGAACGGCAAATGAAAAGTCGTAGATTGGTTTTTGAATAATTATAATATTTCATAAGTTTTTTTTGGCGTTATGGCAGCGGAAAGGTGGAATTCCGAAATCACCATAAAATTCATACAAGAATTTAAAGCATATGAATGTTTATGGAACCAAAAATCGTTTGTCTTTTAATAACTCTCTTTCAAGTTCTTATTTTATCGTTGTTAAGATAATGTTGGAATAGTGTTTGAACACATGTTTTTTCAAAATAAGACGGCTGCGTTGTTCCATCTCGAACAGATATCTTGCCACTAATAACTGTTTTATAAAACAACGTGTAAACATTACTTGTCACTTGTCACTAAGCAGTGACAAGTACTATAGTCCAACGGTGGGCAACCTCCGGCCCGTGTAAAGTTTTAATCCGGCCCGCGAGATCTTTAGAAGAAATAATAAATAAATATTTTCAAAAACAAAAATTTTAAAGAAAAGGATTAGGTTAGTACCTAACATAAGGAAAAAGGAGAGATCTACAGATTAATTTTCGATATAATTCGTCTTATTTAAATTAAACACACATAGCTACATCTTTGTTCATAATTTAGTACTAACATCGTAACATAGAAAGTCGTAACGCAGAAACTTCGGATATGTTCAATAATCGTTTAACGTCGGAAATGTTCAATAATCGTTTAACGTCGGAAATGTTCGACAATTCGTTTCTTCGTTCGGGGAATCCCCCGTATAGTCACGTAGTGTCGTAGTAAATGAATGGTTTTAAAGTGAAATTAAAATTTGTTTTCATTTATATTTACTGTTTTGTGAAAATACTTACTTATTTTTTTCATTTCTTTGTAATTTGTTATAAATGATAAGAGAAATAAATATAGTAGGGAGAGGCATGTAAGTTGACCATGCATGTAAGATGACCACCCAGTCTTTTTGAAGAAACTACAAATGGCAACTCCGAAATTTTAACTGCCCACGTGCTCATTGACATGGCCATCAATTTTTATGTAGTTTAGAAACGTCCAGACGCGACGCAGTAGTTCCTGTAGACATTGTGTAAAACAAAATTGAGAAATATCGTATTAAAATATTGATTTTTGTGTGCGTTCATAAAGTGATTATTTTCGTTCAAATTGCAAGGTAAATATATGTGCTTAACTTGTTTTTCATTGAATTTTAATGATTCAAAGTGAATTCCAAACATAATCGTGTTTGTGTGTTTGGGTTTGTGTGCGTTTCAAAATGGTCGAGAATGTAAGATGACCACATTTGTGGCATGTAAGATGGCCACCCCAGTTTTTCTACTGTTTGCATTGTAAAACCATTTTTTATAATATTATTTATATCATCAAGTGATGATGATTAATTAATTCGTCTTTTTATATTTTTTATTCTTTTTTATTTTTTTTTAACTTTTGTACTTGAAACTCAATAAAAGATCATTAATTTTGTATATCAGTTGGTTTCATTTAAGTTTTTTGACTTTTCAGCAACTTTTTAGGGGGTGGTCAACTTACATGCCAAAAATTAAAATTTCCAATTTTCGACTCTTCGGGAGAACGGTCATAACTCTTTTGTTTCTTGAGTAATCTAATAAGTAACATTAGCAAAATTTTAGCTAGAGACCTCTTCTTTCCAATGGTGTAAAGGAATCCAAAAAATTTCAATTTGAAGATGAGTTAAGAGCAAAAATGCTAAGGGTGGTCAAATTACAAGCCTTTCCCTACTTAATTAACTTTGTTATATTATTGTTTTTATATTTTCAGAAAAAAATACAAGTAACAAAAATGTGTCCATTAACTACTAAGGCCCGCGGACAAAACGTAAATATTATTCTGGCCCCTGCTATACAAAAGGTTGCCCACCCCTGCTATAGTCCATCTGGTTTTGGATTGCAGTAAAGGTCGCCTTGAACGGCAAGTCAGATTTACACTGGGAAACGTAAAATAATTAAAGTGTATGAGTGACAAAAAGTCACTTGATAAAGTATGGCACCAGGGCCTGCTGTTCAAAATGCTGGAAGCCGGCATTCAAGCGGAAATAGTGCTACTGATGGAGTCGTTCCTGAGAGACCGGAAGTTTCGAGTAAAACTCGACGACACCCTGTGATATCAATTTTTAATAATATCACAGGTTATGGGCCCAGTTTTGTTTTTACTTCATCTAACCAAAATATTAAGAAGTCGTCTACATAAACAGCGATTATCATAACAATTTTTTTTTTTCAAAATGCAGATCCATGTGTGTATATGCAATTGAAAAAAAAATTGTTATGATAATCGCTGTTTATGTAGACGACTTCTTAATATTTTGGTTAGATGAAGTAAAAACAAAACTGGGCCCATAACCTGTGATATTATTAAAAATTGATATGTCTTACAATAAACACTTTTTTTTTAATTGCGTAGACTGGGCCCATAACCTGTGATATTTTGTAGATCGCTGAATTAAATATAACTATATTAACTTGAACTAATGCTTTAATATTTGGTAAGAAATAATAATAGAAAGTATTACAACGTGATAATTAATTGTTTATATGTAAACTTTTATTTAAACAACTGCATAGTAACAGGGTTACTATATATTGATCATAAAAGAACGTTTCCATATTACCACACACCCGCTCCACTTTAAAGTGCATCACAGCGGGGGTCCCCCAAGGGAGCATCCTCTCGCCCAGGCTCTTCTCCATCTTTATTCACGACCTTCCATGTGCGAACAGGGGGGCTATGATAGGGTCGAAGTAGCGCTTTACGCGGACGATACGGCGGTATATTCAAGTTCACTAAGTCCGAAAATTCTGATAAATCGTCTTCAACTTCATCTCGAGAGCCTGGAGAAATGGTTCAGTACTTGGCGCATAGGGGTAAATCCTAGGAAGAGCACTGCAACCTTTTTTACTAGGAACCAGAAGCGAAGGTTAACCTCGAAAGAGTCTAAACTTCCAACCACTTGCCTCCGTATGTGCGGCACTGAAATCCCCTGGAGCGACACTTCGAAATATCTGGGGGTGAAGCTCGACAAGGGCCTACAGTGGGGACCACACATTACGGAAATTCGAAACAAGGCTAGGGGAGCCTTGAGACAAATCCACCCTTTCATTCAGAACACCAGCAAGTGCTCCTTAAAATCAAAAATACATTTATACAAAGCGTGCGTCAGACCCGTAATGACGTACGCGTGCGAAGCTTGGGGCTACGCGGCCGATTCTCATCTGAGAAGGCTCCGCCAAACTCAAAGCGTCGCACTGAGACGAATTTTGAAGGCTCCAAAACTAGTCTCAAATTGAGGGAGGACACAGGCGTGGAATCAATCGACGATTTTATCCGTCACCTGACGGTTAACTTCTACGATCGCTTGGCCACCTCCGATAACCCACTAGTCAACGGGCTTGGTAACTATCAACTCGACGACTATCTGCGTTATAAGAGGCCCAAGGCGATTCTCGCGCCGAAGCCACCCGTGCTTTAGCGTTGTCAAGATGAAGCACTTATCGGATCTAGCGACCCTCGGGTCCGCGATATGCGAGAAGTGCTACTCCGCAGGCCATTCGGGGGGTTTTTAGCTCGCTAAGAACCTCTTTTTCTGTGTTTCCCTTTCAGGATGACTGCCTTATCAGCCTCAAGGACGTAAATTGTTCTTGAGGCGAGGTATACCAGTCTAGACCAGTGACCTTCAGTCATGGGAGGCTTTTTTACACCTCAATTGGGTAAATCTCGGGGGTATTTTGTTCAACGACTCGCCCTTGGGGAGGGTCGAGATGGGATGAAGGGAGGATGTATGCGGGAGACCTTGCCCTCGCAGGTGGCTTTCACGGTGCCAGCACGCAGGCTCAGGCTCCAAGGGGGGGGCAAACCCCCCCCTAGAAAGCGGTCAGACCAGGTACGACACGACGGAGGTGGGACTCCGACATCGAAGCGACTGACACTCCTCCGAAACGGAAACTCCGGCCGAAGGAATCTCGACTTTGCCACTCATACGCGAAAACTCTACCACTTTCTCCTGTAATTAATTAATTCACTTGCATGCCCTGCCATTTTGGGCCCTAAGTGACGTCAAACCAGCATTGCCAGCTATACGGACAGCGACTGCGTTTAAGATCTGTCTATGATAAAATTCTGCCATTTCCACCGAACATCGAAGGGGGGGGGGTGAAACCCAACTTCGATATTAGGCGGATCTCGGGTACAGGGGGGTGTCAAAGCCCAACCCTGTATTCAACAAAACTCAGGACAAGTTGGAACGGCAAGTGAAAAGTCGTAGATTGGTTTTTGTATAATTAAAATATTTCCTAAGTTTCTCTTGGCGTTATGGCAGCGGAAAGGTGGAATTCCGAAATCACCATAAAATTCATACAAGAATTTAAAGCATATGAATGTTTATGGAACCAAAAATCGTTTGTCTTTTAATAACTCTCTTTCAAGTTCTTATATCCTCGTTGTTAAAATAATGTTGGAATAGTGTTTGAACACATGCTTTCTCAAAATAAAACGGCTGCGTTGTTCCATCTCGAACATATATCTTGCCACTAATACCAGTTTTATAAAATAACGTGTAAACATTACTTGTCACTTGTCACTAAGCAGTGACAAGTACTATAGTTATAGTGACCATATTATTTTTATGAAAAAAAAGTACATTTCGGCGAAACACGGTAAATACCTAAAAAAAGGTCAACGGCGCACAGTGTGGTGGAGGCGGACAAATGGTGATTTTTAAAGTAATTCATTTGGTCTGTTTAATAATAGTTTCTTGCTAGGAACTTCCCAAGGATTCAGGAACACAAAAAAAATCATTAAAAATTCGCTTGGAAAGTGTCGAAAAAATGGGGCAAAGTCAACCTTTTTTATATACATACTGCTATGTAATCTTGTTTAATTGTAAACTGTTATTGACAAAATTACAATGACACTTATTAAAAATGCACCAGCTAGCAGATGAGACATTCAGGGTCAAAGGTGAGTTCCTATACTCAATTGCAACACTCATAAGTCAACTTACTGTAAATCTTTCTTATAAAGACTATTAGATTAAGAGAATACGAAAATTGTATATGCCTTCTCCGTGATCCAATACTGCAAATTTGAAATTAAACGCATACGTAGCCAAGTGAAAAACAATGTAATTTATTGACATAATAAAATTTGAAAAACAAATATTGATTTTATCATTAACAAATTAAATTGCACAAACGAAATAATTTTAATTTATCAAACCCCAATGTTTTGTATAACCGAATTAAATAGCGCAATAATTTGTCTATTTCGAATAAAGAAATTCTACGCACACAAAAATTCTTACCCGGGTGTATTCGTTCTTTTGTACTCGCACTATCTCGGAGTTGCACGTGCAGCGTTGGTGTCTCGGTTTTTGATACAGCTTCCAGAATTGACTAAACCAAATGAGCAGAAATGACCGTTGACCAAATCTACAATCTCGGACCGTCCAATCAATCACAGGTAAGTTGATTTCCTTAATTTTTTACTATTAATATCCTTAATTTAATAAATTCCCATAAGATTCTCAATTGTTCCAATTTTCTTTATCAGTTCACTTTTTGTTCCAGTAACCAAATCTTCAATCTTAATTATCAAAACCATTCAATTAATTGTTTCATAAATTTCCAGAATATTTGCATTTTCCACAGTTCGTTAGATAGTTTCAATTCAATTAACTAAATATCCAAATTAATCTTCTAATTACTCAAATAACTTAATCACTTTGTATTATCAGCTCGCTGACCATTAACTTCAAAAAAGAAACGTCTTCCCTGTTTCGTGGACGAAGACCCACTCTAAATACGTCCTTACTCTTTGGTGGACGAAACTCCACTTTATACGTCCTAACGTCACCGTGGACGTGGCTCAACTTTCTCAAACACGCCGTCCCTGTTTCGTGGACGAGGACCCACTCAAAATACGTCCTTACTCTTTGGTGGACGAAACCCCACTAACTTCTTATCAATTTCCGAAATTGTTCTACCAACGCTATCACTCGCGCATGTACTTCGCGGCCCGCCACTTAGTTTAAATTTAAATTCCTATATTTACAAATAATTTAATTAACTTAATTTGTTATTTTTTTATCCTTGAACAAACTCTTACCAATATTTATCTTTTTACATTTTGTTTTTCATTATTTTTCAGGGTTAGCAGCGTATGCATCTTTTGTCTTCCTGAAGCAAAGCAGTTAGTTATCTTTAAGGATCACGGAAAACCCAGATACAACTATTTTAACTGACAATTTTAGTCTGAACCAATGAAAGTACCTCATGAGTGTTGCAATCTTTAAACAAATGGCCCAAAAATCATCCCCTATATGAGCAAACCATGACAATACATATATGTACCGTATACATACTCGTAGCTTAAAAACGGAAATACATTGATCTTTTCAGTTTTCAAGTTGAAATATTATTTCTGTTTCTCGTTACTAGCACATAAGTGCCAAAACAAAACAAAGAATTACATTTTTAACGGTTTGTAGACCTAATTTCGACCTAAAAACTCGATTTTTTTAAATGTTAACTTCCCTTAAACTTTTAGTTGTGTGAGAACGCGTGAGACACACCGAAAATTTTTTTATGGTATCATTGGTATCTCTAGTACTTGCCCTCCAAATTTCAGCTGCAGATACTTGCAGATGCGAACACAAGAGCGTTTTTACTGAGACTTGTCCAATTTTTACCGAAGGTATTATTGGATTAATAAATCAATAAATTTTTCCCAAATGCCCATGTAAACAACACACATAAGCAGAACGGACGATACAGAAAGATATTAAAACCAATTGAAAACTATTTTAAAATGACGAACTTTAGCATTTCGAATCGTGACTTATGCAATATTCTGTGGGAAAACACAAAAATTATTGTTTTCTTCTGTTCTATTAAGGACTAGCTGGCACAGTCGGCCTACCGGCCGCCTTTAGCCATCTAGACCGTGTCGGATGTGGTTGTTCGGCCTTCGGCCTCACTCCAAGGTACTAAAGTAGCCTATGTTTTTCGTAGAGTTGTAAATAACTTCTACACCAAATTTGGTTAAGATTGGTCAAATAGAAACGTAAAGCATTGTCGATCGTTTGACAGCATTCATTATTGTTTTAAGTTGATTTTGAGTAGCCTGCCTTCCTTTAAGGAATCTCGATAATCCATTCATGCGCGTCCCTATGGGACGCGCATGAATGGATTATCGAGATTCCTTAAAGGAAGGCAAGCTACTCAAAATCAACTTTCCTTTCCTTTGCGAATTTTTGCACTATTTCAATACAAAAACATGCGCAGGGACCTACATAATAACTGTGCCAAATTTGGTTCCGAGATTGGAGAAATTCGGCCCTGCATGATGTTGACGTGCGGAGTGTGTAGAAAAAATGCGACAAAGTATGAAGATTTAATACAATGTAAGATGAAATGCAGGATGAACTATCATATAGAGTGCATTGGTATGTCGTTAGAAACATGGAGCAAATTAAATAATAGCGAAACAGGTAATCAGTGGAGTTGCGGAAGGTGCGACACTGAAAACATAACCTCAAATGAAGCACAAAATGCTACTGCTATCTTAAATATGGAAATACCAGAACCGCAAAACAATATAATAGATAACCCTCAAATCGATCTGAATCCCCTGGAAAACCAATCTGATGAAATTGAAAGTTCACAGTGGCAACGGTTTAATTCAAGGAAACGACGAAGCTCACCAATGAAACCAATTAGAAGTGTCCGACAAAAGCGAATTACAGAGTTCGGAACATCAGGTCAGGTAACACAACTTAATATAAAAAATCGTTTCCACCCGATTGTAGATCTGGAAGATGAAGAAGGGGAAGAAAGTGAACCAAAGGTCATACAACCACCACCAATATTTGTCCCATATGTACAAGACATTCGACCGCTTGAAAAAATTTTAAACGACGCAGCTAAAGATGGTTTCACTATAAAAATGATCGGGAGAGAAAATACCAAAATTCAACCAGGTAACAGTGAAAACTACTCAGCCATAATAAAGGCACTAAACCATAAAAAAGTTGAAAATCATACTTTCCAATTAAAAGAGAAGAGAAACTTCCGTGTTGTCATAAAGGGCATACATTTCTCGACTGAACTAAATGATATTAGTCAAGAAATTGAAGTACATGGACACAAAGTAGCACGTATTACTAACATGCTACAGAAAACAACGAGGTTTCCTTTACCAATGCATCTAGTAGAACTAGTACCAAACGTAAACAATAAGAACATTTACGAAATAAATCGCCTAGCGTCAACAGTTGTTACAATAGAACCACCACATCAGAAGCGCGAAGTAGTGCAGTGCTTGAGATGCCAACGTTACGGCCACACGAAAACGTACTGTAATCGGCAGCCTAGATGCGTTAAATGCGCTCAAAATCACTTCACTAAGGACTGCGAGAAGAATAAAGAAACAAAACCTAAATGCGTGCTATGCGATGAAGAGCACCCAGCAAATTATAAAGGATGTACAGTTTACAAGGAAATTCGTGAGAGAAAGTTCCCCGCCTTGAGACCAAAACAACAACACCCACAAACACCCACTTCTACAACACAAAATCTCCCCCCACAACAAACGAGGACTTTTCACTCAAGAGTTTCGTATGCAAACATGGCAAATCGACCAACGCAAGATTACCCAATGAACAATACTCAACAGCCCACCCTTTTGACCTCAAATCAGAACACCAACCCTCTAGAGAAAATGATGATCACACTCATGGATAGAATGGACCAAATGCTATCTATTCTAATAAAACTCGTGTCAAAAATGCCATAATGTTTTACTCCACAAAACTAGCATTATGGAACGCCAATGGCTTGTCCCAACATGGACAAGAGTTAGTAACTTTCATAACTAATCAAAAAATTGACATCATGTTAGTATCGGAAACCCATTTCACAGCTCGTAGTTATTTAAAAATTCCAAACTATTCCATCTATCATTCACGCCACCCTGACGGTACGGCCCATGGTGGATCTGCTATTATTGTTAAAAACTCACTGAGACACTATGAGTTACCCAAATACCAACAGGAGCACCTACAAGCAGCGAGTATTATGGTCGAAGAGCTGGGAGGCCCCATAACGATTTCGGCCGTCTATTGTCCTCCAAAACATACAATCAAGGAAGATGGTTTCACAAAATTTTTTGATACACTTGGTCACCGCTTTATTGCAGCAGGTGATTTTAACGCCAAACATCAACATTGGGGCTCCAGAACTCCTAATTCTCGTGGCAGAGAACTGCTAAAAACCCTAACTAAAAATAATCTCAACTATGTGTCGACAGGCCACCCAACGTATTGGCCAACGGATAGAAACAAAAATCCAGATTTACTGGATTTCTGCATCACGAAAGGTATAGCCCAAAACTACCTGGAAGCTAAATCTTGTTTGGACTTGTCGTCAGACCATTCTCCGATCTTAATAGAATTGAATTCTCATGTCGTAAAAAGAAATAAACCCCCATCATTATGTAATAAGCACACCGATTGGGTTAGATTCAAGGAATTAATTAACGAGAATATCGATCTAACTCTGCCGCTAAAGTCGGAACAGGACCTTATCCTGGCAGTTGAACATCTAACGACCAATATCCAGAATGCTGCTTGGGCGTCCACTCGTGTGCATATTTACACAGAAAACGAAACTTGCTCGTTCAAGGTAAAAGAAGCTATTGCCAAAAAGCGCAAGCTTAGAAAGATATGGCAAAATACTAGGCACCCAAGTGACAAGACAAATTTAAATCGGTCAATACAAGAACTTAAGAATCTTCTAAGCGAATTAAAAAACAAATCAATCCAAAATTATCTGGAAAATCTATCACCACTAGAATCGAGCGATTTTTCGTTATGGAGGGCTACGAGGAACCTGCAACGGCCAACACCTTCTATACCCCCGATCAAAAAAGCAGACGGAAACTGGGCGAGAAGCGATCAGGAGAAGGCGGATACTTTCACGGAACATCTGGCAAGAGTCTTCCAACCATTTCCATCAAAAACCCAAGAAGATGACAAAGATAAATCAAATGAATTATTAAACGGCCTTTCCAATGCACGAATAACTAGCAAACCTTTTAAAATGAACGAAGTACAAAAACTTATCAAATTCGAATTAAATCCCAAAAAGGCGCCTGGGTATGACTTCATCACTGGGAGAGTGCTGAAGGAGCTCCCAGATAAGGGAATCAGATTCATCACTTATGTTTTTAACACAATTCTTCGTTTGAATATCTTCCCGACGCAATGGAAGGTTGCAGAGATAATCTTAATACCAAAGCCTGGCAAACCACCTCAAGAGCCAACTTCCTATAGACCAATTAGCCTCTTGCCGGCTTTGTCTAAGGTTTTTGAGAGACTATTGCTTCAAAGAATCCAACCAAAATTACTAGATAAGGACATCGTACCAGAACACCAGTTTGGATTTAGGAAAAAGCATTCTACCATTGAGCAGGTGCATCGAGTGGTGGATGTTATCGCTAGGAACCTTGAAGATAAAAAATATTGTACTGCCGCTTTCATAGATATTTCCCAGGCATTCGACAAAGTTTGGCATGACGGCCTGTTAATAAAAATCATGAAAACACTGCCTGAAGTATATCCACTGTTAAAATCATATCTTTCTGAGAGAATGTTTCGGGTTAAGTATCGGGAAGAGTACTCAAGCCTTTGCCCTATAACATCAGGTGTACCGCAAGGTAGTATCCTGGGACCAGTGCTTTATCTCATATATACAGCTGACTTACCAACTTCAAATTTTACCACGACCGCCACCTTTGCCGATGATACGGTGATTATGGCTTCGAATAAAAACCCATTTCATATATCGGAGGATTTGCAAGACAGCTTAAACCAAATCCAAAAATGGTTAAAGAGATGGCGAATTAGAGCCAACGAATCGAAATCTGTTCACGTTACCTTCACATTGAAGAAAGATGATTGTCCACCAGTATCCCTCAATGGCCGCACACTATCCCAGGCGGATGACGTGAAATACCTAGGTATGCACTTAGATAAACGTCTTACCTATAAAAAGCACATCTGGATGAAGCGCAAACAGCTTGGACTCAAATTTAGAGAATTGTACTGGCTACTAGGACCTAAATCCCAAATATCACTGGAAAATAAACTTTTATTGTACAAGTGCATCATAAAGCCGGTATGGACTTACGGTATCCAACTCTGGGGATCAGCGAGCAACTCCAACATTGAGATCCTGCAGAGATACCAATCTAAAGTACTCCGCACCATAGCTAGTGCACCATGGTACGTAACAAACGAAACTATCCACAACGATTTTCAAATAAATACAGTGAAAGGTGAAATAAAAATATACAGTGAAAAACATCAAACAAAGCTCAGTGTTCACCCAAACAAGCTAGCCATGAACCTCCTCCAAAACAACCTCACATCTCGTAGATTAAAGAACTACTATCCTTCAGATCTCCCAAATAGATTTGTGAAACATTCATAAACTTGTGTACAATTAATAGTAATGTAGGACTTATCAATACTGTAATTAGTAAAACTTAAGGAAGAGAAGTCGTTGGACTTGATCTTCTATGACGTTGTAATGTTAAACCATTTACTAAATGTTTATAGAACAGATTGTAAATATTATAGGATGTCAAATAAAAAAAAAAAAATTTGGTTCCGATCGGTCAAACGGTTTAGGAGTCTATAGGGAACATACATACATACACACATACATCCATTTTTATATATATTAAGGATATCGTCTGCTTACTGGTAAAACCAAGTAACTGCAAAATTTTCGAAAATGAGTTAAATATATCGGCATGTTAAGTTTTTTGCGCTCTTTCTACTGGTAAAACAAGTTAATTGATACCTCCCCCCGTTCGAAAGTTATGCCGTATGAAAAAATCCGCGCTCCGCGCCTCGCAAAGGGGTTCCGCCCCCTTGATCCCCGCAAGGGGGCAAGGGGGCTTACACGTTAATTTAAAGTGTTCTGACATTGCTAAAACTATAATCCTTCTTAGAAATAAATTACAACACAATACATATTAATACTGCTTAGTTATTAAACGTCAAACTTTCAAACGCTATTATCTCAAAACTATGGTTATGTCAGTTACCTGGTTTTACCAGTAAGCAGACGATATAGTAAGACAACTTCCAGATTTTTTGCCCTAAAATTGAAGGTTCAGCAACCGTTTGTCCACAAAATCCCCATTTCACCACACTGTGCGGCGTACCTAAATATACGACGGTTACGATTGATGACCTTTTTTTTCTGGGGTTGCACTGAAGCGTCGGGTGGCCCCCCCCCCCCCGGCGGATGTACAAAAAATAAGTACATTTGTAAGTACTTGGAGAAGTTTTTAAGTACATAGGACATCGGTCTAAAAAAGAGTACTGTCCTACTAAAATAAGTACATATGGTCACCATAACTATAGTCCATCTGGTTTCGGATTGCAGTAGAGGTCGCCTTGAACGGCAAGTCAGATTTACACTGGGAAACGTCAAATAATTCAAGTGTATGAGTGACAAAACCCAAATGTCACTTATTTGATACTTGAAATAATCGAGTTAAAAGTATTTTTTTATCAAATAGCAATTTATCTTGTACAAATTATTTAAATTTGCCAGAAACTTTTAGAAAAAAATATTCGTGAGTCATCAATCGCAAATAAAATGGCAGTGTAAACCTGTAAAAATTTTAACCAATCGCGTTCCGAGTTCACAATTTTAGTACAATCTAGTTCTGCATTCTTAAAACGGATGGACTATAAGTACTTGGTTACTAAGCTCGTGTAAACTAGGCATTATGCATTGTTTTTAGCATGATTGCAACTAAACCACTACTTGTTATTGAAATATTTATCATTTTAAAAAAATTTATAATCTTTTGATTTTAAGTCCCCCCCTCCAGGAAAATATCCTAAATGCCGTTATTTAAAAATTTCAAGTGTTTAACGATAAGGTATTATAATGGTATTATACTATAAAATGCATTACCGTATCGTATGACAATTCATTTTTTTAATTAGGTTTTAATTATCAATTTTGAATAAACAAAATGCAACACGAGGCATATCACTAGTCACGTGTGTATTTATGACGTGTACAAACTGTACAAAATCCCGCCTGCTTTTCATAAACAATACACGAACGCGACCAGCTGAGAAATTTTAAATACTTTTTCCGTTAGTAGTTCGGTTTACATCGTTTAGGTTATTTGTATGGGGTGTACTATGAGGTCGTTGCCGCCTTATTTTCGTTAGATTTGTTGGCATTTTTCAACAGAAGTGGATATTTTAATTTATGTTAGTGTAGTGCCGATACAAATTTTTCGAGTTCAAAGGTTGATTTTATATAACGCATTTTTCATAGTAGAAAAAAAACCAGGAACGATTTTTGATGATGTTTTATTAATTAACGAATTACTTTTATTTGTAATTAATCGTGAATTGTTTTGTTGAAATTAGGATGAACCAGAATACGAAATCTTCGGATGAAAGTTCTAGTAGCAATCTTAATTCAAGTTTTAAGTGTAACATGAACGATAATGATAGTGGTTACATTTCTCAACACATCGAATCACATTCCTTGGGCGAAGTAAGTGACTATAACAATCATATTTTCTTTTCGACTTCTAATAATATGTACTTAAACGAAGACACGTTACTTGAAAATCCGGTTAAAGCTCAAACCGAACACGAAAATTTGTTTTATATGTCTGATTTCTCCAATACTATAATTCCTCCTTCAGTGTCTAGTCACGGTGACAGTTTTCATGTATTTGATTCCGAAGACTCAGAGGTTGTGGAAGAAACTGACGTTTCTCTTGTGATACCTACGGTCGATCCTATTGTAGTTACAGATATTAATATGCAACAAATCGCCACCACTAACGAAGAAGGCAGTCGATGCGGTTCATTTATTGTCGATAATGAAAATAAGGAAAACGAAAATGATCTTAAAGAAAGTAGTAGTGTAGAATTAAATTTATTTAAATCTAGTCAAATAGATGAAAACGTTGATAAAAGTGTAGTTTCTACATCAAAAACTAATAATTTAAGTTGTGTACAAACGAGAATAATGGATGCTCACAACTGTAACATGTCATTGTTTGAAAGTTTTTATTCATTTGTGTGTGATTTGTACACAGAAGAACCAACCCCGTTCGAAGACCCATCGAACATTGCTGTGAACCCACGCGATTTACTTGTAACTCAAGTAAACGAACAATTGAATAGTTACATCGAATTGGAAACGAGAAGTGTGCAAGATTTACCTTCGTCCAATACCTTACCTACTGTAAGTACAGCTAATTTATCTGAAAGCCCCACAACTTCCTTCGTAAGCTCTTTCCTGAACCCAATACATGCTGAAGATTCTTCTTCGAATGCAATTGCTTCTTGTTCTCCTAAAAATGCTACAGATAATTCCAAAGACGTTGATCCCGTAAAAATTATAAACAACGATTCGACAAGTATTACATCCTCTGAAGCGGTTAAACCATCTACAGATGGTCCAAATTTTGTGGGAGCTTTCAATTCTGTAGGTGAACACGAAATGAATTCATTTGAAGGTCCTCCCAACTTGTATAATTCTTCGTGTTCTTCTGAAAGCGTTTCAAAGCTTCCCGAGCCTCCAAAAGTTGCAAGTTCTTTAGTGAACGAAAATGACGAAAGTGAAAAATGTCTTACAAACAATGAAAATGCTTCTATAAAGACCACAATAATTACAGAATCTGAAGCGGTTAAACCATCTACAGATGGTCCAAATTTTGTGGGAGCTTTCAATTCTGTAGGTGAACACGAAATGAATTCATTTGAAGGTCCTCCCAACTGGGATAATTCTTCGTGTTCTTCTGAAAGCGTTTCAAAGCTTCCCGAGCCTCCAAAAGCTGCAAGTTCTTCAGTGAACGAAAATGACGAAAGTGAAAAATGTCTTACAAACAATGAAAATGTTTCTATAAAGACCACAATAATTACAGAACACTCTGCAATTATTGCTAAAGCTACAGAATTGTCTAAAATGGCTACAAAACGAACTGATCCTTTGAGAGGAAGAAATGCATTGGCGAGTAAAACGTTGAGACCAAAGTCGAAAGAAATAAAAATTGCAACTCCCGCGAAGTCGATATTAAAGAAGCCACAGGATATAGATTCGAGCCCAGAATTGTTTTCCGACGAAGAAATTTTAGCATCACGCTTGAAGCCAGGCAAGCCAGTTCTTCCTGTTCACAAAGAACGCGACGAGTTGTATGTAACACAAACTGATAGAAAATTATTTAAACGTGCACAAGAATCTATCACCGGTGTATTACCACCTCCAAGTGTTACAATTTTACAAATTACTATTGATGAAATGCTAGATAAAATTAAAGGTAATACGCATTTGTTTTGGGACAATACCGAAAGTAGTTCTAATAATGAAGGTGCTTCGACGTCTAAAAGCTGTGAAAGCCCGCCAAAGAAGGAGTCGCTTCTTGTCAGATGTAAGAAAACGGATTTCAATCCAGAAGCTTGGCCAGATGTTCTCAACTATCGATACCATGGATTACAGTAAGTTTTAAAAATTTCTAAAATAAAATATATAAATATTGTGTACATTTTGAAATTAATTATTAAGAGAAAGTTCATTTCCAAAAATGAGTTAGGTTGTAAATTTAAATGAAATTTTTGGAATACTTAGTTTTTACATTTGTGTTTAGGTAGGAAATTTTATCTAAATTTTACGCAATTATGTTTCTTAAATCGGTTCTTATCTGTTACATAAACAAGTAATTTCAGATAAAAGGATGATTTTTTTTTGATTGGCCTTGAATGTATGTATGTACTACTAAGATAAAAGCAGTGATGGAATTTTTGATTTTGGGTGCGTGGCACTCGTCGCACTTTTTTTTTTGATTTTTTGATTCGATTTTTGAGGGTGCTAACATTAAGGGTCGTCTCAGAATATTGCAACTCTATGTTGGAAAGAAAAGGGTTGTTCAAGAAGGGATGTGGTGTTGTTTGGTAATGTCAAAAATTCATTCAATTCTAATGTCACAAATTATTTTTCGGTAAAACCAACGAGGAGGTTTGGTGAAGTTTCATGTTTACACTTATACCCTATTTTGTACCATTATGACGATTAAATTATATTATATTTGACGATCTTTGATAAAGTTTAAACGTAACTAAATTGGAAACCATTTAAAACTGGATCAGAAACTGTAATTATTATAGTCCATCCGTTTTAAGAATGCAGAACTAGATTGTACTAAAATTGTGAACTCGGAACGTGATTGGTTATAGTATATAACATTACTAGCAAGGTAAGAGGGTTTTTACTGGCGAATGGAGGATATAACTGACGAGCCGCAGGCGAGTCAGTTACCTCCTTGAGCCAGTAAAACCCGTTACCTTGCGTGCATTGTTTTATATTTTATTTGTTTCTCATTTGTAAAAAGGTTAGATAAATTCCAAAAAAATCTCAATAATTTGTCGCAAATGTCGTAAGCTATGGAAGCGTTGCCATGAACATGTCTGTTTATTTTTCTTTACATTTGTTTTGGCGAAAGCGAAAGTACCAAAAGAAATTATTGAGGCAGCCAGCAGTGTAGCTTCAAGTTTATTACCTGCAAAATCAGCTTCAAGGTACGAGCGAGAATACGACGACTTCAAAAAGTGGCAAAACAAAAATAGTGTGATTGGGGTAACTGAAGATGTTTTGTTGGTATACTTGAATCAACTATCAGCTAGATTGAGCCCTAATACTTTATGGGCAAAATGGTCTATGCTGAAAAGCTGCTTGGAAATGAAAGAAAATGCCCCTGTTCGCAGGTTTGTTTTCCTTAAAAAATTTATTGAAAAATATGACGTTTAGTTGTCATTTGCAGATTTCAAAAGGTAATAGCGTTTCTGAAACGAAAAAATGAGCGTTATGCGCCAAAAAAGGCCAAGGTATTAAGTAAAGAAGAGGTTGAACAATTTCTTTTACATGCTCCTGATGACCAGTGGTTGCTGGCGAAAATTGTAACAATATTTGGGATTTTTGGATGTTGTCGATGTGACGAAATTCTCTCCTTAAACATGAATGATGTAGAAGATATGGGAAAATACGTTATTGTGACATTGCGGCAAACAAAAAATTTAACAACAAGAAGATTCACCATAACCGATGATGGCTGCAGCTTCAAGCCCTGCATGTTATACAGAAAATATGTAAATCTTCGGCCTCCTGGAACAGAAAGCCTAAGATTTTTTTTGACATACCGACATGGAAAGTGCATTTCCCTTAATGCTGGCCAGCACACTATTGGTGGTGTCCCAAAGCAAATAGCGAAATATTTAGGTTTAAAAAACCCAGAGTTATACACCGGCCACTCTTTTCGCAGAACTGGAGCCACTATGGTTGCGGATTCGGGTGGAGATATTTTAGCACTAAAGCGTGCAGGAGGGTGGAAGAGCACCGAAATTGCGATGAGTTATGTCGATGATTCGGTCAACAAAAAAATCGAAATGTCTAGCAAATTATTTGGTAGTAAGGAGAGTACAAATGTTCTGCAGTCCTCGAGTTCAGCAGTTTCTGAGTCAACAGATGGTTCATCATCATCAGTATCAACTCTTTCATCATCAAAAATCTGTGTTACTGGAAATAACAATTGTACCATGATTTTCAACATATATGACGATAAAACAAAATTTCCTAATGTAAATAATACTACTAACTTGTAAAAATTTTGCAAGTTAACTGTCAGTTTTACAAGTTAGTGACTTGATAAAATAAACTTTCTTGATTAATATTGTGTTTTTGGAAACTGACGTTTACAAATGAGAAACAAATAAAAATTTTTACAGATTTACACTGCCAAAATTTTATTTGCGATTGATAACTCACGAATATTTTTTTCTAAAAGTTTCTGGCAAATTTAAATAATTTGTACAAGATAAATTGCTATTTGATAAAAAAATACTTTTAACTCGATTATTTCAAGTATCAAATAAGTGACATTTGGTTTTTGCGAGGGGCAAATCACTGGCTAAAATTTGTACACCGATTCCTGATTTCCGGAAATCTTAAGTAATTCTCGCAAGATTTCCGAGATTCCCGAAAGATTTCCCAAAGATTTCTAAGATTCCCGAGAGATTCCCGAGAGATTCCTGAGATTCCCGAGAGATTTCCGAAAGATTTCTCAGATTTCCAAGATTATTCAGAGATTCCTGAAAGATTCCCGTGATTTCTTTCTCACTTCATCTGTCCATCACTATAATGAGTTGAAGTGAGAAAAATAATTTTAGCCGTAAAGGACATGAAAATTTCGTAAATACCGTATAATGTAAATTACAGGCACATTAAGGATGCAATGTTTCACTTTCCAGATACTAATGAATTCCAATTATTAGGTTGTTTCATCGCTAGTACCATTATTGATAAAAACAAATGTAATTAAATCGTATTCAAGTATTTTATTTCAAATAATTCTATAAAAAAATAACGTTTAGCACAAAAATTGCACTTAAAAAACAAATAAAAACACATTTTCCTATACCTATGAGGTGATTTTACACTGTAGATTACAATGCCTTAGAGAGCTACGCTAAGTACTACATACATACTACACTTTATATTGGTAGTGTATATTGTACTGAGCAGTTTTGTTGCTACTGTTAACATTTAATTATATTGCTTAATTTTTAAACTTTTTTTTTAACGTAAGATTTCTGAGATTTCCGCAAGATTCCGAGATTTTCGGAAGATTCCTGGGATTTCCGAGATTTCCGCGAGATTCCTGGGATTTCCGCAAGATTCCCGAAAGATTTCTGAGATTTCCGAAAGATTTCTGAGATTTCCGAAAGATTTCTGGGATTTCCAAGGATTTGTACACCACGATTCCCGAGTGACTTGCCCGCGAGATTCCTGGGATTTCCGCAAGATTCCCGAAAGATTTCTGAGATTTCCGAAAGATTTCTGGGATTTCCAAAGATTTGTACACCAAGATTTCCCGAGTGACTTGCCCCTCGGGTTTTTGTCACTCATACACTTTAATTATTTGACGTTTCCCAGTGTAACTCTGACTTGCCGTTCAAAGCGACCTCTACTGCAATCCAAAACCAGATGGACTATAGTTATGGTGACCATATTATTTTTATGAAAAAAAAGTACATTTCGGCGAAACACCGGTAAATACCTAAAAAAAGGTCAGTGTGGTGGAGGCGGACAAATGGTGATTTTTAAAGTAATTCATTTGGTCAGTTTAATAATAGTTTCTTGCTAGGAACATCCCAAGGATTCAGGAACACAATAAAAATCATAAAAAATGCGCTTGGAAAGTGTCGAAAAAATGGGGCAAACTCAACCTTTTTTATATACATTATGTACCGCATACATAGGTACTTTAACTTTGCTTAAAAACGAAAATTCATTGATTTTTTTCAGTTTTCAAGTTGAAATATTATTTCTGTTTCTCGTTACTAGCACACAAGTGCCAAAACAAAACAAAGAATTACATTTTTAATGGTTTGTAGACCTAATTTCGACCTAAAAACTCGATTTTTTTAAATGTTAACTTCTATTAAACTTTTAGTTGTGTGAGAACGCATGAGACACACCGAAAATTATGGTATCATTGGTATCTCTAGTACTTGCCCTCCAAATTTTAGCTGCAGATACTTGCAGATGCGAACACAAGAGCGTTTTTACTGAGACTTGTCCAATTTTTACCGAAGGTATTATTGGATTAACAAATCAATAAATTTTTCCCAAATGCCCATGTAAACAATACATAAGCAGAACGGACGATACAGAAAGATATTAAAAACAATTGAAAACTATTTTAAAATGACGAACTTTAGCATTTCGAATCGTGGCTTATGCAATATTCGGGGGTTAATCCACAAGAGGTTCACTTTTTATCGGATAAAATTGTTTTTGGACGAAAATATGGATAGCCATGGAAATAACTCGAGAATTAAGGGGATTTTAAAAATTGCGAAAGCGTAGCTTGAGCAATTTTTGTAGATCCCTTAATTCGAGAGTTATTACCTTATGGCTATCCATATTTGAGTCAATCAAAAACAATTTTATCCAAATAAAAAGTGAACCTCGCGTAGATTATAGGGAGATTATTTCATTCCTTATAAAAAAAACACTGTTCGAAATTTTACAATTTTTAATAAGTGGAAAATGCTATTAGAATTTAATTATTACAATCTTTACCATAAATCATATTTTGCACGTGAAATGTGCAATTGTTATAGTTAATAGTATTACTAGTTGACTCTTCAGCATGATTGACCAATTTTAAATTTTGATTAGAATTTTCAGAATTACGAGATGTACTTTCATGGCATCTTAAATTAGAAACTAAATCTGTATGGTGACTTTCGTCCAGCTGCAGGTAGGGATCAATTGATTTTGTATTGGCTTGGCCGGTAATTTTGATCAATTCTTCACTAGAAATTCCTGCTTTTGCTAAATTTGACACTGCACTAGACCTGTTTGAATGATTAGTTATTTTATTGTTTTTAACATCTAATCCAATTTTTGTTGCTGAATGTTGCATCCACTTCGAAATTTGATTTTCTCCTAGAGGCATATTTTTAAACCATCCACTAGAATACTCGTTATTCCATGAGGGATTAGGTGTTAAAAAGAATCGATCAGTTTTAATTTTTTCTGTACGCTTACTAATTAATTTTTTAAATAACCGAATCGGGCAAATTGTAGGGTCATCTAAATTTCGAGTAAGCCACTTACTGTCACTTAATTTCTTCTCACCTCCTTGGCATGTTTTTGAGAATATAGTATTATATTCCAAACGATCTGTTAAAGTCCCGTCGGATTTTTTTTTCAAACTTGAAATAAAAAGTCTTACATTTTGATGCCTCTCCACCTCTCCACCTCTCTGATAGAATCGTTTTTGAAGCCCATCGGGAGTGTCCTCATTCCATAGGTACATAATTTTTTTTATATCTGTGTTTGTAAGGGCAACTGAGCTTTGTCTTCGTTTTTCTGGAATGGCTTGCAAACGTTTTCGATTAGCGTTTTTAGCATCTCTTGCCTTTTTAAACTCCAGATCTTTAAATGGGTCGAAATTTTTGCCAAACTCCGAGAAATATTTTTCTTGTATCATTTTTGCCGTTATATTCCATATAGTTTTAACAACTCCTTCTTTGTAGTCTTCTCCATTGATTTTTTTCATGTTGTATGCCCAGTCCGTTAATATATTGCCAATCTCAGTCAAAGTTCTAAACTGCTGAAGGGTATACTTTCTTTCGGCACAGAAAATTTCAAATTGTTTCCAAATGGAAGCTTTCGTTTTCCTTGTGTTTTTTGGAACACATTCTTCAATAGCATCGTTAATTTCGATATCGGAATAATTATTAAAACGCAGAACATTGTTAGAACACATTTTTCTCTATTACAATATTGTTTAAATAAATAATTACCATGGTAATATTTGCAATTATGACTTATGACAGTTGTTACCAAAGGCTACTACACACAAAAAGCTACATCGAGTTTAATCGAATTTAATCGCATGTTGAGAGAGAGTTTAATCACTTGCAAAACTTCAAAATGACATGTGATTGGTCGAAACAAAACACATTTGTGAATTCGATTGGTTGTTGAAATAGGAATGGAATAATCTGTGAGAAAACACAAAAATTATTGTTTTCTTCTATTCTATTAAGGACTAGCTGGCACAGTCGGCCTACCGGCCGCCTTTAGCCATCTAGACCGTATCGGATGTGGTTGTTCGGCCTTCGGCCTCACTCCAAGGTACTAAAGTAGCCTATGTTTTTCGTAGCGTTGTAAATAACTTCTACACCAAATTTGGTTAAGATTGGTCAAATAGAAACGTAAAGCACGTGCACGCGTATTTGCATTGTCGATCTATTGACAGTTTGACAGCATTCATTATTGTTTTTAAGTTGATTTTGAGTAGCTTGCCTTCCTTTAAGGAATCTCGATAATCCATTCATGCGCGTCCCTATGGGACGCGCATGAATGGATTATCGAGATTCCTTAAAGGAAGGCAAGCTACTCAAAATCAACTTTCCTTTCCTTTGCGAATTTTTGCACTATTTTAATACAAAAACATGCGCAGGGACCTACATAATAACTGTGCCAAATTTGGTTCCGATCGGTCAAACGGTTTAGGAGTAGGTATAGGGAACATACATACATCCATTTTTATATATATTAAGGATTAAGGATATAGTAAGACAACTTCCAGATTTTTTTGCCCTAAAATTGAAGGCTCAACAAACGTTTGTCCACAAAATCCCCATTTCACCACACTGTGCGGCGTACCTAAATATACGACGATTACGATTGATGACCTTTTTTTTTCTGGGGTTGCACTGAAGGAAACAACCATGAGGTTTGGGGCAGCGTCGGGTGGCACCCTCCCGGCGGGTGTACGAAAAATAAGTACATTTGTAAGTACTTGGAGAAGTTTTTAAGTACATAGGACATCATTCTAAAAAAGAGTACTGTCCTACTAAAATAAGTACATATGGTCACCATAACTATAGTTCTTTTAATTTTCTTTTAGTCCCTTTGTAGGAATGTATTTAGGCAAAAACTTACAAAAATTTTGGCCTGTGCCGTGGCACTACTAGGGTTTATACAAAAACCGACTTTTTGAGAAACCGGTTTTCGAATTCAATATTTCCGAAAAAAACAGGTTTTAGCCGGTTTTCGAATTTTTGTCAAAAAAAATAGAATAGGGAAAAATATTTTATTTAATTTATATAAAATAACGAAAAACGAAATCAATATCAAAGTCAAAATATTAAAAAAAGATCATAAGGCTTCTTGTTATACTTTGTATAGAAGCCTAAAATTAAGGATTACATATTAGGTTTGTTTCATCGCGAACAAATTGAACAGTTCTAGAACTACCGATTCTACTTCAGATTGTTCTAATACGCATGCGTTCGCAATAACTACTTTAGAACTAGTAGTAAGAAAAAAGTTTGATGAAACAGTTTTAGTTCTAATTTTTCGGGAAAACTCGGACGTCGGATTGACTCGAGTTTTATCTTGAACTTTATTAAAACCCAACCTAAATTTGTTGTTGCAAATCATGCAGAAATGTACATTTATTTACATTCAATTATAAACATTTAAATTACAATTAGTCTTTTTCTCCAAATTCTTTATTAAATGACGAGACGCGTTTCGAGAATCTAATGTATTCTCATCATCGGTCGTTATTAAAGGACAAAAACGTAAGAGGTGTCAAATTTTATACATTAAATTAAATAATTAATAAGAGTCGGTCATTAGTATATCAAATAAAAATAAACGAAACGCGTCTCGTCATTTAATAAAGAATTTGGAGAAAAAGACTAATTTTAATTTATTACAAAACTCCAAAAATATTGGGAAAAATAAAATGATTTTTGATATAAACATTTAAGTTGAAAAAATTAGTAATTCAGGTTTCAGTGATTTCAATGATGATATTGACAATGTCTCTAGTGATGAGAAAATTATGCTTGCACAATTTAGCACAAAAGTGCGTAATGAGTTAAAATAATTTTTAATTATTAAAATAAATAAAATAAAATAATTTGTTTATGCATTATTGGCGGTTAAAACAAGTATTCGTACTAGTACGTCTTCAGTCAGGATATTATGGGCGGTCTAGAACTACAAGTTCTTGCTGGTTCTTGCTTCTGAACAAGTACTGATTTGAACCGTTCTGAACCGTTCTATAACTCACAATTAGGCTGATGAAACAGCGGACTAGTAGTTCGTAGAACTAGCAGTTCATATTTTAACGTTTGATGAAACAGATTTTAGTTAAAGAGCATGCGTATAGCTCTAGAACTAACGAGAACTCGTCGATGAAACAAACCTATTACTTACGCAAAATAACTAAAACTCAAACAAAAATTTCAAATAATATTTATATTATTTTCACTAATTTTAATTTCTCCTAAGAAAATAGGATTTTAAAAAACATAAAATATCTACTAAACGGTGGCTAAGTCTTGTTCTTATTTTGGACACAATACTGCCTGAAATTAAAAATACTCGTTCACTAGCTACTGAGCTTGGTTTTATAGTTTTCAGGGCATCAAATAACAAATCTAAGTTTTTTGTTCTTTTATTCGTTGCCTCAAATAATGAAAATTCAGCTTTCAGTGTCTTTGGATTTGTAAGTTTTTCTTCAGGGTCTTTAGCCCATGTCCCGGGTGATTTTTGGTTCCAATAATTGCCGGAGTGATGAAACTTTCAGAGATGGTGTTTTCCGATGTGAAAACAGGTAATTCATGTTTTGCATACAAAATTTTGATCGGGAACGGTCGCCATATTGAAAAAACGTTGAAAAAATCGCTTATTTTGGAGTTATCCGGAAATAGCTCTAAAACTTTTCATTTTTCGAACTTGTACGTTAAATACGAAAATGTCGGTGCTGAAATTCTGCACAATTTCGTTTTTTATTCATCTTTCTACGACTAATAGAACCGAAGATAGAATTTTTTGAAAAATGGTCAATTTTTTCACTTTTCGAACAACTGCGATCTCTTTGCTCTTTACGCGCAAATTACTGTATGATCGCGGCTCGTAGGCAAAAAATGCTTTCAATAACATCGATGGACAATTAATGTATCTACAAAATGCTTTTTTATACAACCTCGTACGACCAAAACTTGCTGAGATACGGCCGATTGGAACAAATTTTGACGCAAAATTTTATGAAAAATTTTCATTTCCTCTGGTAAAAAGTGGACAACGGCTACTTCTACGGCACAAATCATTCTTAGATAATCGAAAGGTATTTAAATTTGCTACATTTTGCGCCCTGTCACGTTTCTTTGCTTAGCCGTATATTTCCGAAATGTACCTACATTAGCTAAATACGATGGTTTATCCGTATGTATATATATATTCAATTATTTACATTCGGGTGATTATTTAAATGGCAAATTGAATATTTGCATAATACTAAATGTACAAAAGTAAAAAAAAATTGTAGTACCGTCTACGTCTGAATATTGTCGATTTATAGCCTTTACAAATTCGTTAATTTCTTTAATACATTTAACAAAAACGGAGTCATCTGTAAAATAAAGTGTAATAATGTCGTTGGAAAAATTATGTTCTATACTTTTTTACTACTTTAAACAACTGTCTAAACGACCCCGAAGTTTAAAACGAGCCAGATGTAATCGGATTTTACATATTGTCATTGAATAAATGCCACTTTTTGGCCAAATTGTTAAAAAACCGGATATTTTTTCGTTTTTTTTCGATATAGCTCTGTTTCTATGAGGTTTACGTCAAAAATGCTCTGAAGCAAAGTTGAAGCTTAGAAAATTTCCGATAAAATGGTCCCTGTGTCATTTAATTTCCGTACTTAACTGATGAGCTACAGCCGTGCAACAGAAGTATATTTTCCGATGATTTTTACTGCACAATTTTAACACGTACGAAAGTGTTAAAAAAAGAACATAACAATTTTTTTTTTGGAAATGTAAAGTATGGAACTCAATCTATATAATATTGAGATACATTTGCCACAATTTCAGATTTTTCGAGGTGATATTACTCGAGAAATGGTAGAATGTTCCCTCTGCGGCGTGGCACCGCTGGGTACCGCGTACTGTGAGGGTCGCCCAGGTAGCTTCAATTCCAATATTTGGCGGCAACTGTGTAATTTTCGGGCCCCTTTTTATAATCTGGCAACATTGCATGTCATTATACGATACATCCTCTATCTGAGTAACACGCGTTCCAGTCTAACGTACTTTTCACGGCAGTCAGTGTCAGTAGGCGAAATGGCTGAAGAAGTAGCGGAAAAATGTTTTATTTGCGAAAATCTTCTGACAGAAAACGTCGTGAGTGTCAAACAGAGAGGAATCGAAACATTTCGCGAATCAAGTCGAAAGAGAAAGGACGGAAAATTGTCATTTTTAAAAGAAAAAAATTCGGTATCTGTTCACGACGGATGCCGTAAAGTGTATCTCGGCAAGTTTTGGTCGTACGAGGTTGTATAAAAAAGCATTTTGTAGATACATTAATTGTCCATCGATGTTATTAAAAGCATTTTTTGCCTACGAGCCGCGATCATACAGTAATTTGCGCGTAAAGAGCAAAGAGATCGCAGTTGTTCGAAAAGTGAAAAAATTGATCATTTTTCAAAAAATTCTATCTTCGGTTCTATTAGTCGTAGAAAGATGAATAAAAAACGAAATTGTGCAGAATTTCAGCACCAACATTTTCGTACTTAACGTTCAAGTTCGAAAAATGAAAAGTTTTAGAGCTATTTCCGGATAACTCCAAAATAAACGATTTTTTCAACGTTTTTTCAATATGGCGACCGTTCC
Source organism: Podabrus alpinus (assembly GCA_932274525.1). Taxonomy (NCBI): domain Eukaryota; kingdom Metazoa; phylum Arthropoda; class Insecta; order Coleoptera; family Cantharidae; genus Podabrus; species Podabrus alpinus. Next base: position 117,536,488 of record OW026451.1, read on the forward strand.
CGATCAAAATTTTGTATGCAAAACATGAATTACCTGTTTTCACATCGGAAAACACCATCTCTGGAAGTTTCATCACTCCGGCAATTATTGGAACCAACAGTGGCAAAAAATCACCCGGGACATGGGCTACTTCAAGTAACTTATGAATTGATTTTTCCATGGCTTCCTTTAAAAAAGCGATATCACCGTCTAAAATCACACTCCCCGTTTACATTCCAGAACCATTTCCACAACAACTTTCTCGTTAAACGTTTTTCATTTTTGAGGTCTCACTGTGGAGGAACCTTTCATTTCTCAGAAATAATTTCGCACCTACCGGCGTCGATCGCCAACACGTCCTCAAAAATCGACTGCCATTAAATCAAATATAGTCCAGTCATATTAGGGGTTTCACCTCGGAATGAAAGATAATAAGCTGAAAACTCGTATAGACCTTTATTTTGGAACTCTAAAAGTTGTCTCAAAAGTCACCTAAAATATCGTGTCCGCGTCTTAAGATATTCAAGGTCAAAGATATCGGTTTTTTGCAAATATCTCGTTTCCTATGGCGTTAATGCTATTTACATTTCTTATAAATATTGTAGAGAATAAAATTTTCTATAACTTTTAAAAAACATTTTTCTATACATCAAACCATTTTTGAGATAGAGGGCGTTGAACGCGCAGCGCTTAGTTATGTATCTACAGCATAATGCAAGGTCAACCGTTAGTCACTATATAATACGCCGTATAAAGTCTATAAACCTTAAAAATATATATAGTTATAAACAATCGGCATTTTTTATTAATTATTACATTACATTTAGTAATATTTTTTAACCGACTTCAAAAAAGGAGGAGGTTCTCAATTCAGCTGTATTTTTTTAAATGTTTGTTACTTCATAACTCCGTCATTTATTAACCGATTTTCAAAATTTTTTCACAATTCGAAAGAATATAGTTTCAGATTGGTCCCATATAAATTTCATCAAAATCGGTTGAGTACTTTGGTTTTTATTGATTGTAAGCCCGTATTTGCGAAAGCCTCTTTTCACGCTGTTCACTACTCTCTTCTGAAATAGTCTTGGATCTAGATTTTCTACTTTGAGATAGGCGTTTCGCCCTTTCTTCGCTTGTCTCATTTGAACGGCGTTGTCGCATATGGGCAGCGCGTTTAGTAGGTCTACCCATATTCGCTTTCGATAAATCAGGTAAGGAACGCAAGATTCACTAAAAAGCAAGAAATAAAAAAAAATTAGAAGTTATTTATTAGAAGAAGATTTAACAGAAATTAGAAGTATATTTTTACAGTGCTGAGCATAAAAATTAATGTATTACGTCAATAATATACAATTATTGTAATTTTTGGAGTCGGTGCCAGCCAAGCTGTTAAGAAATTGGTACTCCGCTACTTCGTTAATACACGTTTGTTAACCTTGGCTGGCACCGACTCCAAAAATAACAATAATTGTGTATTATTGACGTAATACATTAATTTTTATGCTCAGCACTGTAAAAATATACTTCTAATTTCTGTTAAATCTTCTTCTAATAAATAACTTCTAATTATTTTTTACTTTTTAGTGCAATTTTTTTGTAGTGCTTTTTTTTGAAGTCGGTTTTTTTTTTCATTGATCAAATATCCCTCTATCTCAAAAACGGTTTGATGTATAAAAAATGTTTTAAACAAAAGTTATAGAAAATTTTATTTTCTACATCTTCTTTCTTCTATATTCTTCTTCTATATATATAAAAGAGCTTGTCTGTTTGTTTGTTTGTTCGCTATACGTTCCTAGACCCTTTGACCGATCTTAACCAAATTTTGCACAGTTATTCTGTAGGTCCAGGCGCAACTATTCGTGCATAAATGGAGAAGAAATTCCCGCGGGGAGCAAAGTTATTCGCGTTTTTCGATTTTTTATTGATACACTGTATACTTTACCCTTAGGTTAAGTACCCAGTTACCTGGGTATTTAACCCAGTTACCTGGGTATTTAACCCAGTTAACAAACCCTTACTTACTTACAGGGCCGGGCTGGCCTGAACGTTCCTACACCCTTGGACCGATCTCAACCAAATTTTGCACAGTTATTCTGTAGGTCCAGGCGCAACTATTCGTGCATAAATGGAAAAAAAATTTGCGCGGGGGAAAATGTTATCCGCTTTTTCGATAAATCAAATCACAAGTCTTGCAAACAAAAAATTTAATTTGTCAAAAATCGAAATATTCTGACATACTGTCAGTGATTCAAAACACTGTCAACAGACATACTGTCAGTGATTCAAAACACTGTCAACAGATGGCGGCTTTCGGATGGCCTTCACGGATCTATTATTGTCCTCTCCCTGTGAGGCCGAAGGCCGAACAACCATGGCCTTCACGGATCTATTATGGTCCGCCCTGTGAGTCCGAATGCCGAACAACTATGGCCTTCACGGATCTATTATGATGCGCCCTGTGAGGCCGAAGGCCGAACAACTATGGCCTTCACGGATCTATTATGGTTCGCTCTGTGAGGCCGCAGGCCGAACAACTATGTCCTTCGCGGATCTATTATGGTCCTCCCCCTGTGAGGCCGAAGGCCGAACAACTATGGCCTTCTCGGATCTATTCTGGGTCTAGATGGCTAGCCAGCTAGTATTTATAATAAATGTAAACAGCATTAAAGCCATAGGAAACGAGATATTTGCAAAAAACCGATTTCTTTGACCTTAAATATCTTAAGACGCGGACACGAGATTTTAGGTGACTTTTGAGACAACTTTTAGAGTTCCAAAATAAAGGTCTATACGAGTTTTCAGCTTATTATCTCTCATTCCGAGGTTGACCCTTATTTTAGACTTATATGACTGGACCATGGACTGGACTAATACTATTTTAATTGATTTGTAAGTTGGATATTTCATTTCTTAGAAACTTAAATGTGAATCAAATTCCGAACGTACATTTTTTTAATTTGAAGTTATAATTTATTATGCATGCTTTTATAGGCCAATCTTATTAGACATCAACATTTTGCTCATAGTACTGCGGCCAAAAAGTTATTTATAACCGTTATAAAGTCAAATATGCATTTGTTTTCACTATTTTCATTTGCTCAAAATCTGTTTTCATTTGCGCTAAATTTGTTTTCACTATTTCAAATCTGTTTTCGTTTGCTCAAAATCTGTTTTCATTTGCTCCAAATAATACTGTAAAAGATATAGACTACAGATGGGCCTTTCGATTTTGTAATACCATCCATCTGTTGATATTTTGACGTGAATACGTCTATAAAATCGGTAACTTCTTCTTCTTCTTCTTAATCTAGGACTAGGTCCTGTACTTCCCAACTATAGTGCCTCTGTTCAAGGCACTGTTGGTTCTATGAGCAGTTTGGTTTTTACATCTTAGGTAGCTTGCTAGGCTTGCCTTTCTATGTGCCTGCACCCTGTTTTTTTATTGTTATGATGGCAAATCATTAACACAGGGGGACCGCCTGCTTAACGTGCCCTCCGGAACACGGAAGACGGTCAAGAAATTTTTAGACAATACCCGGAGTCGAACCGGGGCGCCTTGCGTTAGCAGTTGATCGCGCTAACGTTCAGACCATGACCGTCTTCTAATAAAATCGGTAACGTGTTTAAAAATTAAAAAAAAAGTGTGTAACGAAAATTGTGTGTGTGTACGAAAAGTGTAGAAATGATAAATTTCGAATTGTCATTATTCAGCAAAAGCTTGGAACGAAAATGGGTATCCTGCGACGACGTATTCACGTTAAACCATACGGCCATGTCCCCGAACATAGCCTACTTTAATTTTTTTTAACTAAACTAGGTATTTCCGGGTATTTCCAACATTTCCATAACCTTTGCGTATTTTGACACTAGTATAATCAAAAGCGAAATCCATAATTTTTCATCCTGCCATCCTTTGGCGGGTTACTACTTGTCGCAGTTTTTCCGTAAAATGGATTGGTTTTTAAAAAAAATTTGTTAGATTAAAGTTGTAATCTGTTAAATTTGTTATTCGGAGAGGGGCGTCCATTTTTTTAAAGTGTTTTTTTTTAAGGAACGTATGTCACGGCCCCTATTTTCTTCCTTAATTGTATCCAATTTTGCGCATAACTCACTGCGCAAACGTGCTAAGTTCATTACTAAGTAAGTAGAATTGGATACCATTAAGGATGCTAATTGCGATATAAAAATAAAAATTTGAATTTTTTAACATTTCTTTACTTTGTTTGATTTATAAATTTAAAAAAACGTTTATTTTAGACAATAAAGGGTTAGAATCTAGTTTGTAGATAATTTGACGCTCTATAAAAAAGCATTGCACCATTTACACAAAAAACTTAATAAAATATTTTCAAAAACACTAATAGTTCTTCCTCTTACGTTAGGTCTGAGACCTGTGCTTTACCAATTTTTACAAATTAGTTCTGTGAGCATAATTGGTTTTTACATCTTGGGTTAGGAAGTTCTGAAGAAGTTTTTGTCTGAGACGAAGCCGAGGGCAGTAAATCGACTTCGTCTCAGGCAACAACTTCATACCCAGGATTAACAATCCACTGAAGTGTGAGGTACATATAATATAATACATTATTTTATGCATTTCTGGGACTTAAACTGTAATTTATAATAATTATTTCATTGTGTAATTTCAACATACTTAACCCTCTCAAAATAAATATCAGTTTGACGTTTTTCAAATCAAAATCAAGTTGCTTGCAGTTGTTTTGGAAACAACCCGTTTATTTTTACTCGAGGGTTTAATAGAATGAACGCCGTTGAACGGCGTCAAATGTCAAGTTTAAGTTCAACAATGGTTCAACGCCGTACATTGTGTGCACAGCATGGACTTGGAAGGTTAGGACCGGCAACTCCCTATCTAAATGCTTAAAATTTGCGAGCGCTTATGCGAATCACGAAAAACTATATCACAAGGTGGCACTGTCCATAGTTTCTAATAAATGTCATTTAAATTCAAATTTTCGATGACTTGTATGTATTTTAGGTTAATATAAAAATAAAGTCATTTTGTACCATACATTACTACATTACTGTGAGGTTGAGGCAGTATACATAATATCGGGAAGAGTGTCATAACCACTGTCACCCCAAATCATTTCAAAATTTTTTTATAGCAAAAGGAACCTTATTAGAGTGTACTGTAAAAATTTCACTCGAGATGATATACATAAAATTTCGAGAAAAATCAATTTTAAAAAAGCTAAATTTAACATGTAAATCGCACGTTTAGGCCACGTCCATTACCGAGGTTATAAATATAAGTAACGCTCGCTCGGTACGGAGCGCATTTGCCAGTCTACTGCCGTGCGTATAACATCGGAGTAATTATTTAAAAAACGGATCTTTTCAGAACCACAAATATTTTAAGAATAAGGTCTCTAAATAAACATAAAAAACTATGGGGAAAACCTAGGCCTTGCGGGGCTCTGCCCCGCGGCCGGTTTTGATGGTGCAAATTACTTTTTAGGGTGGATCTGCCCCGGCCAGAATTGTGCGCATTAAAAAACCTACCCTACGCCCCTCCGGGGCTCCGGGCGGATTTTCAATCGCGTGCGCCGCTCCGCGGCAGAGCTAAACATACGAGAAGGCGCCACCCATCAAGAACACCGGGATGAAGGCAACCGGGATCTTAAACCCCCAAAAAATCGCGTAAAAACAAAAAATAATCGATGTTACATGTAGGAGAGACGAGCTGCATCTGCCGGTGCGAAATACTCTAAGTGTTAGGGTCATTCATTACGCACGGACCGTCAACAAAATGAGCGACGCGCGGAATCTCGTTAGGTTTTTACATGAAAATTAGCTAACTTCAAAATCGATTTACTCAAAATTTTGATAATACATTCTCAGAATTTTTTTGTAGTAGGAGCCTATATAAACCTTCATCTTTGCATTAGGAAGGTTACAAGTTAGTTCGTAGTGTCAGTGGTTATGACACTCTCACCCATAATATCATATTAATTCTGAAATAAAGAAGAGTAGTGCTGAAAGAAAAGTATTCTAAGTTATTAAAAACTTAGTTATAAATAATTCTGTTCTATTCTATCATTTTTTATATTTAGTTTTAATAAATACACATTTATTTCTTGTTAGATATGTATTTTATTGTATAGAAAATTTTGTATGTATGCAGAAATACGTTTTGAAGTGAAAATATTGAAATTACGCTACAAAACTTCATAATTTTTCGTCATGTAAATGCATAGTGTAATACCAGCATAATACTACTAAAGTCCGCTCCATCTAATATAATAGTTTTACGTGATTCGGTTGAGCGCTCGCATTTATAACCATAGTTGCTGGTCCTAACCTTCTAAGGTGCACAGTCACCTATTTACACGCATTTCAACTTAAATTTGACGCAGTTCAATGGCGTCCATTCCAAAGGAATTCTGAATCCCTTTAGTAAGGAAAGTATTTAATATATTTGGATTGGTTCCTTTTTGCAAAAAACCGTCTAATTTCAATTTAAAAATCAATCATTTTGACTTCTTGTTATGTTCATGATGCTAGCAATGACATGATTAATTAATGTTATTTTTTTAACCAATTTTAGCTTCAACAGAAATACTCTCAGTGAAGATTTTGAAAGTTTGTGTACCAAGTATACTGAAAGACATATAGGTGCCGAGACCCAATCTAGCTGTACCGTGTTTGGCATTAATGCTGTTCAAAGCCCTTCAAAACATAGGTGTCGCTTAAAACGCACAGCTAAGTCTCCCGGTAAACGTCTTAGTTATTTAGCAAATACTAAGCGAAGAATTACATTTTCCAAAGATTCTTTAAATGCTTCTGGTTCGAGTAGTTGTGCATTTGGCGCCAGAACAAGACAAATTATGGTAGATGTGAGGTAAATCTTATTCCTTTTTACAGTAGATTTTAAAATTTGAAAGTTATTTCTTTTCAGAAAATGTCAAATGCTTAAGCATAAAAGTCCAAAAAAGAAAACTCCCGTTAAGAGTCCTAGGAAAAAATTAACTCCTAGCAGTTCAGCTAAAAAACGCTTTTCTAGGCGTCTTAGAATGTACAGTATCGATGATAGTACAAATGCTGGTGCTTCTACCTCCAATTCTATTTCTAAACTTAGCGCCACCAAAAGGGCTCTTTTTCAAAGTCCGCCGCAAAGAAGTGATAATGGAGGTTGTTCAACACTGTCTCATTCAAAAGGTAGAAATTTAAAGTTGGACATGATTTGGTTAATTTAAATAAATGTAAAATTATAGATGCACCAACTGCCGAATCGAGCCAAGAAACTAGGCGCCGAACTCCAAGACGAGCATTATTTCCTTCACCTTTAAAAGTATCTCCTATAAAAATGGGTAAGTTTTATTTAACAAGTTTAAATTCTCAAATAATTACAAGTTTTCATTCTTTTAATAGCAATTTCGAGTTTATATCCGTCTAAATCTAAGCAAACTCCCAAAAGAGCTTTGTTTACATCCCCAGAGAAGTCATCGAGAAGTGCCAGTGCTAACGATAGAAAACGGAAAAGAACAGATAGTGATTGTGAGCAGCCAAGCAAAGTTGCTAAGAATTTGACGGATGATATGAAAAAATTGACTAAAGGAATGCAAAATGCAACTAAAGTTTCAGCTTCCACGACAACATCCCAAAATATCATCGATAATCGTAAAAAGGTATTCATTCAACAGGTATTCAACTAATTTATTTTCACTTGTTGCAAATAATGTGATATTTCAAACCCATTTTTGTTTTAGAAATTGATGTGGTCGGTAGCAGAAGCATTGCGTTTGCAAAACATCGATCTAAAACATCCCCAATTTAAAGTGTACGCATCTGTGTTGGCTCGAGTGATTCGTAGCTTTTTGCCGAACTTATTTGTTAATGGATCACGTTCCGAAGGCGGTACCACTGAAAGTATGTTGCGTATTGCGAGAAAATATGTGTTTGCTGTTACCCGCGGCAAAAGTGTAGATTATATAATGAAAGAAGCTGAAAATGAAAAATTGAAAGCTTTGAAACCAAGTGGATATGTTAGCATAAATAAAATAGAGTGTAACAATACTAGTCAATCCAAACATAAAGAGGGTGTTTTACAAGATCGCCTTAATATTATTTCTACTGAAAAGGATGTTGCTGAAAATAACAAAAATGTTAGAAGGGGAGGAAACGTGGAAAGAATTCGAAGGGTTATTAATTTTGGAGATGATGATTTTAATAATACTAGTATCAGGTGACTAGGGGTATCCTCCAGTCGTGTTTCAAACAGGGCTGGAATGATTAGAGAACTTTGTGCTAAAGGAAGTACTCAAACTGTTTATAAATATCGTTAAATTGTATTATAGCTAAATATAATAATGTGAGCGTTTAATAGACTTGTACTGGTTAGTACATACTAAAAATATTTTTGTATTTTATTTGACTGCCTTATTGTATAAATAATTTATTAACTTTAATAGGTCATTTTATTAAAAGATAAACATTTTTCAGACGAAAAAGTGTTGTTGACATTAATTGAAAAATAATCTAACTTTTGAAAGGCTGATAAAAAATTGTGCTAAATACTAATGTACTGTTGTGATTTAAATGCTATGTATTTAAATGCTAATTTTAACAATCAGAAAATAGTTTCTGTGATTTATAGGTAGGATTTTAGCAAATTGGGTAAATAATGTTTAATTGTGGTTAATTTTTGTGTGCAGTAAAATTAGTAGTGCAATAATTTACTTTTAATGCACTTATTAGTTTAATCAATCTGTTTAGGATTAGTACCTATATTAATTTGTTTCAATTGAATATTTAATTATTTTGGGTTTTGTCATAATGATTCTTACAATAATTTAATGGTTTTGTATAAGTTGTTTTGTTATACATTTTAATAAAGATTATTCTTTTTATTTTACTTGTTTCAATTAAAAATATTTCTAAAATAATCATTTAATTAAAAAAATGGCATTACAAGGAAATATTTCAACAAAAAATTATGGTCGATTAAAGATAATAGGAGAGAGGTCGCCTACGTCCGGGGAACCGGATATGGCACATGAAGAAGAAAGATAATGGAAATGTATACTCTGCATACGGCAAGCTCTTAAATGTGAAAATATAGTGAAGTTTTCTTTTTATTTCAAGATTTACTTCTCTACATCAGGATCCTTTCTTACAAAGTTGATATCTTTGCCATTGCAAGTCAAATCTAACAGCTCTTTTCTGAATTTGAAGGTTTATTAATATTTCCCCTACTAAACAGCTCTTGGCCAGCTGTTGGAGTGAATACAAAAACTCCTCTAACATTAAGCAGTAGGTTCCCCATATTCAACCTTAGTAATGAGGTCAGTGGCGTAACAATGCAGCCACAGCATGTGTTCCAGAGTGCAACAAAGCAATCTTGTTTTTAAAGTGCCGTATCTGACGCTTGGCTTTGACAGAGCCAAGATGACTGACTAGGGAAATATATTTATTGCTGATTTTCCATTGCCTTCCCCAAAAGATGTTGAGGTTTAGCTCACAGCAGTGTATCATATAAAGCATATATTATCCTGCACTGCTGGCTTTCACCAATATTGTTATTTAATTTTATTAAAAATTACTGGGAAGTCTTTGTGATGGCGCATACATCCCTAAGAATGTGTAAATGAAAAACTAAAGGCACGTTCTTGTATACCATTTGGTGTCATAAAAACAAAATTTCTAAATTAAATTGATATTAACTTAATATTTTATATTTTTACTTCAGTTATTTAGGCCAGTCGACAAGTGTTCTATTATATATAAAAAAACGGGGGCAAGCTGGAATAAATTTTATTATTATTATTGTGACCTCTAAATATACCTACTAATTTTGCACCTTCTAGCGACCTCGGATTTCGCTACCATAGTGGAAAAACCACGTGAAGAATTACATTTTTACAAATATTCGTGAATATCTCTGTATCCATCAAGAGGCGAGGACTTAATATCAATTATAACCCCTATTTCGTAAACGGGAAATAATTTGACTTAATACTATTCTCCATTGGAAAGAGCGGGAAAAACTACTAAAGAATCATTCAAAACCTCAAAAATGAAAAAAGTGGACTTAACACTGGAGGCGCTTCTCTGCCCCCTCCCCCACTGAATCTCTACGTGGAAGAGCAGGCGGTCAGGACTGCGCGTGCGGGGGCGATCGACCAATAAGTAAGGAATCGGTGGGAACTCTGGGATCCTGGAGGGCGGCTACCCCAAGGGGCTGCCCATTCTGGATCTTGCTGCTGACGAGATTTTTCTTATTCACCTATTCGATAGGAAATTTAGCATTGTACTAAATACGGCAAGAGCTGTAGAGTCAGATATATTTCTGTACACTGACGGTTCCAAAAATGTTGTCGCCTCAGGTGCTTTGTGAACAATTGAACGTACAAGTTGTTTTATTTTGAATACAGATAATTTCTGAGTGTTAGCTTTCTTTTAGTGTGCTTTTGTTTTAATTAACAGGTATAATTTATGCATTAATTAATAAGGTTTCTTTGTTTATTACTAAAATTTGGGCAAAATAAATTAATTTAATTGATTCGTGTTTAACATAATTTCATTGTTTCAAATAATAGAAACTTAACAGGTTGTTTTAAAGGGTTTTACATTATAGTTAAATTCGGTTTGCTAAATGCATTTTGCAGTTATTAATTATTATTAGGAGAAAGTTGTTTAATTTACAAAAGAATATTCGTTGCAAGGTTGAATAGTTTTATGCCTGAGGGTAACTAAAGGGAAGCGTCCTTTTTTTACTACCTGCGGCTGTTCGTTCAGGGTAACGTAACTTCAAGGGTGTTAGGAATGTCGAGGTCAAGCTTTTAACGGTAACTTGTTTTATTCAAACAAAGAAAATGCAAGTATGCTTATATACAGGGTGTTTTAATTTCAAATGAGCTTAGATTTATAAATAAGAGGTTTCATTATTTAAAATAGGTAATCTGTTAGTAAAGTAAATAATTATATACAGCGTGTTTTCGTCAAAGTTATTGCTAATTGTTTGCAGGTAAAAAGACTTGATTAAATGAATTCAATCTGTTACTACGTCCCCACAAGGCTGAGTAATGATGTACGATAAGTTTACAAATCTTTATACCGTGGTAGATAATTGATTTAGTTAAAACAATGGTTTTGGGTTCGTTTCGTGTACATTTAGCTATCTCCGATCAGGGTAAAAGATTAAAACAACCCACAGTGGCATGGAAAATAAATCACTCATGACTACTATGCATAAAAGCAAACCATAAAGCAAATTACATTGAACTGTTCCCAAAGATTTGTAGTTAATTAAATTGTCGTAACGTAGATCTGGGTTTTAATATTGGTAATTAGGTGATTTTATTATTCTAATACAGGATGGTTGAACTTGTTTGAATTAGGTTGTGATTTTAATTTGTATTTGAACAGCTGTAACTCTCATGTTTTTCTAGAAGAACGTTGGGCCCGGCGAGATATATAATATTTTAGCCACTATAAAACCAACGAAGGATTCCTTGATCTTCCCTGAATTTGATTTAAACCAGCAATCCAAATATAAATAATTGTTTCAACTGAGTTTAAATAAGTTACAATTAATTAGGTAGTAAATTGTAATTCAAGGGTGGTTATTTAAAGGTAGATTAAAAGGTATTTTTCCATTAACAGCTAGTGTTTCAACAAAACACATAGCTTTATACAATCTTCAATAAATGTTCTAAGTACATGAAGAAAATATTATTACAATCCTAATAGTCTAAGAGCTAGCCACGGAAATAGGGCAGCAATTTATAGAACGATTAAAACCACCTAATCAGTCTGCCTTAACACCATTATTAATTGATTCGGGCGCCTGGCAGCTTTTCATTGGTGGGGGTGGGCGTGGTACGGCCGTAAAGGGGTTGAAAAATCAATTGAAGGTGTTCAATTTATAGAGCGCTGGTTTTTGGTGTGATTGTAGCTAATTATGTTCAAAATTCGAAAATAACGTTAAATGACGTTAAAGGTGCGTAAAAAAGTGCCAAAGTCGTCTCATTTATAGAGGGCTGGGACCAAATTTTTTCGTTACATTGAACCCTAAGGATCGTGTGTGCAAAATGACAGGCGAAAATATTGAGCCGAACACCTTGCCAGGCGCCGACAAAGAGCGAGAAGTGCGCGCACGATAGTTAATCAGAGGCTACAGTTATTTTTTATTATGAACGTTGTATGTCATTCTATTGTTATGGATTAAAGGGAGAACATTTTTTATTCATTATTATTCATTTTTATAAATTTTTATTCTTATTATAGATCTAACAACCCGTGAGGGGTTGTTAGATCCCCCATCGGGCGCCTCCCCAGGTGGCGGATAGGGGAATGCCTCCTAGATATAGGTGGTACCGGAGAAATGAAATACCCGGGGCGAACCAAAACTAACATGACATAGGGAAGCAGCTATGTCATTACTGACTTAGAGATATTGAAGAATGACTTCTCTAAATGTCTGAGTAAGATAATCATAGGCGGCAATCACATATTGATTCAACCGGGTAAGACACTGCGATGAGTAAGGCAAAGGGAAACCAACTCATTATAATCCCTAGTATAAATCATCATGGCAAAGAAAACTCAGCTACCATTTATTACTGATCATGGTAATCGGAAGCCAAGATCCGGCATAGGAGGAGACTGGGCCTCTTCGGTCGTCAACCAGCGAAATCCCTGTGAAACCGAAACTGAAAGTAAATTTAAGACTGGAAAGGAACCAATACAGGTGGCAACATGGAACGTGAGAACTCTGTGGGAAGATGGAAAGCTGCACAACGCAAGTCAAGAAATGAGTAGACTCCGAATTAATATCTTAGGACTCAGCGAAGTTAGATGGCTAAATACAGGCCAATGCCCAACTCCAAATGGTACGATGTACTACTCAGGAAGGATAGACAAACTTCACAGAAACGGAGTGGCAATTATGGTAGATAGAGAGACAAATAAATCTGTGACAAACTTCTTCCCCGTGTCAGACAGAGTAATGGTTCTACAACTTCTAACGATCCAGGGAACAATGAATGTTGTCCAGGTATATGCACCCACTGCTGAAAAGAGCGATGAGGAAATAGAAGAGTTTTATAAAACAATTAGACAAGCCCTCAAAATCACCAAATCAAGAGATATCACGATGGTCATAGGAGACTGGAATGCTAAGATCGGGAAGGGCAAATGCGGCGAATGGATAGGTGAATACGGTCTGGGTCTGAGGAACGAGAGAGGTGACCGATTACTGCAGTTTTGCCAAGAGAATAAACTAGTTATCAAAAATACGTTCTATAAACTACCAAAAAGACGGATATACACCTGGAAAGCACCTGGAGACTCGAAAAATAATGTGATAAGAAATCAAATAGATTACATAAGTATTAACACCAGATACAAAAATTCCATTACATCGGTAAAAACGTACCCAGGAGCGGACATTGGATCGGATCACAACCCACTAGTCGCCAAATTCCGAATAAAACTTAAAAGAATTGAAAGACGAAATCAGAAAAAACAAATAGATACTCATCGCCTCAAAGATCAAAACATTAGGCAACAAATGGAAAATGATATCCGAATAACCTTAAAAGAGATTGAGAGAGAAACAGAAAACGAAGAAAACATGACTGAACTGGGCGTGGAAAACCATTGGACGAAACTTAAAGGAGCCTTGCTGGAACCTGCAAGAAAACACTTGGAAAGAGAAAAACCGAAAAAGCAAAAAGACTGGATAACTGACGAAATTATGTCACTTATGAATACAAGAAGAACACTAAAAAATAGAAACAAAGATCAATACAAAAAAATTAATAGAACGATTAGAAACCAGATACGCAACGCAAAAAGAGAATGGCTCGAGGAGAAGTGCAAGGAAATAGAAGGGTTTGGAGCGAGGTATGATTCATTTAATATGCACAAGAGAGTAAAGGAATTCAACGACAACAGACGAAAACAAGTGCCCATGCTCACAGATCGACATGGAAACATAGTCGTCGACATAAGTGAAAAACTTGAGATGTGGAAAGAATATGCGGATAATCTTTTTGAAGATACCAGACAACAACCCTCTCTTGAAAACTTGCAAAATGAGACTGGGCCAACAATAACAGAAGAAGAAGTGAAACACGCTATCAAATCGGCAAAGAACAGAAAATCTCCAGGACCAGATGAAATAACAGCAGAGCTGCTTAGGTTGATACAAGAAGACCAAATCCATGTACTAGTGAAGTTGTTGAATAAGGTATATAAATCCGGAAGAATACCACAAGAATGGTTGGTATCGGCATTCGTCACTATCCCAAAAAAGACACACGCTAAACAATGCGGTGATTACCGTATGATCAGCCTCATGAGCCACACACTGAAAATCCTCCTTAAAATTATTCATAACAGAATATATAAAAAATTGGAAGAAGACATAGGAGAGACACAATTTGGATTTCGGAATGGATATGGAACCCGAGAAGCATTGTTTGCTTTCAATATCCTAGCCCAAAGATGCCTGGATGTAAACCAGGATGTAGTTGCCTGCTTTATTGACTACAATAAAGCCTTTGATAAGGTCAGACACGACCAACTTGTCGCGATACTGAGAGCAAAACAACTAGACACACAAGATATAAGAATAATATCGAATCTGTATTACGGGAAGAAAGCAACTATTCGAGTGGGAAACGACACGACCGCCCTGCTTCCCTAACTATTTTAGAAAAAAAATGAAAGACACAAAAATCATGCAGAAAAATAAATTACAAATGATAAAAGAATTATTTTCATCTAGCTTTTACTTAAAGTGGCAAAAAATGCTTTTGAAATTGTTCAAATTTTCATTTATCAGACTAGCCATGAAAGTTTCCAAGGTAATTATTTTTGATAAGTATTAAAAAACAATTGCACTTTGTTTACAGTTTTGCACTTTATTAAATTTTAATTTCATAAAATGGAAGCAAAGTACACAATTAGTGAAAAAAATCAATTTTTAAAACTATATTACTCTGGAAACAGTATACGTATGCTACGAGATCTCTTTGCTGGTTTATACCCAGAAAGACCAATCCCTACTTATTCGACAATTAAAAATGTAATTGATAATCAAAATCAATATGGATCTGTATTTAAGCCGTCATGCAAGACCTGCAGAAATAAAAGAATAAATTTAGAAGAAATCAATATTGGTGAAGCTCCAGGTACCGATATCGAAACAAATGTAATTGCTGCCGTAGTGAATAATCCTTGTATCAGTACAAGAACAATTGGTGCGGAGTTAAATATTCATCACACTACGGCGTTCAAAATTATAAAAAAACATAAATTTATATCTTATAAGTTCCAAAAGCATCAAGAAATTTTTGAAGAGGATATGTACAAAAGAATGATTTTCTGTGAAAGCATTATCGAAAAGGCCAATTTGGATAGAAATTTTATTAAAAATATTTGTTTTACCGATGAGACAACGTTTAGTATTAACGGGGAACCAAATGTTCAAAATTATCGGTTTTGGTCCACCGAAAATCCTCATTTAATGATCAACAATCGTTCACAGTATCGCCAAACTGTAAATGTTTGGGCAGGGATATTAGGAGCAAACATCATCGGACCATTTTTTATTGATGGAAATTTGAATGGACTAAAATATCTAGAAATGTTACAAAACGAAATTGGACCGGCAATTGATATTGTGGCAGGAAAAAATAACGTAATCTACTATCAACAAGACGGATGTCCGGCACATTATACTAGAGATGTAACCAATTATTTAAATGAATGTTATCCCAATTCTTGGATAGGACGCAATGGACCAATAAACTGGCCAGCTCGGTCACCAGACTTGGCTCCAAATGACTTTTTTTTGTGGGGTCATTTAAAATCTAAAATTTATGGTGAACGATACCAAAGTATTGATTCATTAAAAAATAAAATTGTGGAGGAGTGTGGCAATATTACCGAAAGACAACTTGCGAATGTACGATGTAACTTTTATGATAGACTTGGTTTTTGTTTAGCTGAATATGGAAACCTGTTTGAACATTTGCTGTAAATTTAATTATTTCTTAATGTTTGTAATTGTTTATTATTAATAATTTATGTAATAAATAAATTAAATTGAATTTATTTCATGGCTAGTCTGATAAATGAAAATTTGAACAATTTCAAAAGCATTTTTTGCCACTTTAAGTAAAAGCTAGATGAAAATAATTCTTTTATCATTTGTAATTTATTTTTCTGCATGATTTTTGTGTCTTTCATTTTTTTTCTAAAATAATTAGGGAAGCAGGAATTTGCATAAATAAGTTTTTACATGTAAATATCCTATGAACGGCTAACTCATTCAACACCCGGTATATTGAAATTATAAACTATAAATTTGAGTTATACATGTGGTGCCGATTTTTCGTGTCGATTTTTGGTGTCGATTTTTGGTGTCGGTTTTTGGTGTCGATTTTTGGTGTCGGTTTTTGGTGTCGATTTTTGCGAGGTAACGACCGTAAAAACATGTTCCATGTTAAAAAATTATTTTTGGACATAAGCTTTCAGCAGTGTTAACTGTGATCTTCAGATGTTCCTTATGTATAAAAAATTAACTTATTAATTTTCAGTAAGTAGTTAAAAAATAATTTTTTACATATATACATACCTATAATATAGATATAGGTATTATGTATTAAATAAATATGTTATGTAAAGATCGATTACAAAGATATCAAATAATATTATGGATACCTACAACTGTATTTATTATTTTGTAAAAAGTGATAATCTAGAATTCTAGACTATAATTCTCAGCTTTTATGAGATAAGATATAACGAAATGTGTAATATTAAAATTTGCATTTAAAATGGGGATTTCGTCGAGTAAAGATAAGAACATAGTTTCAGAAGAAATTTTGGATGAATATATACAATTAACATATTTACGTCGCAGTGAAATCTTAAGGTAATAAATTGTTTGGCATTTGTATCTACTGAACAAAAACTTAAAAAAATTATTTATATATGTTTATATTTTTAGACTGCTTAAAGTTTTTTCACGGTTGAATACCGATGATAAAGAGTTTGATTTACATCGTCGCTATCATATGGATTTAATTGTAGAACATTTTCCTCAATTAGAAGTAAGTTATTATTTTGAAATTTAAAAAAAGTAGCATATAATATCATGTTGTACTTAGTTCAATCCATTTCGAGATAGAATTTTTAAAGTGTTTTCTTCCTTAAGAGACAATTGCTTTTCTTTCGAAGATATGCTAGATTTATGCTCAATCATGTCGAGCAATTGCCCAGAAGAAGTAAAAGCAAATTGGGCGTTTTATGTTTATGGTAAACTCTTCATATAAATTGTAACTTTACCTATCTATAAGAATAATTTCTTTAGATTTAAATGATGATGGATTAATTTCTAAGCAAGATATAGTCGGAGTAATCAGGAGGCTTACCAAAACAGAAAGTTTAAAAAAAGAAAATATAAATCATATTAGTAATGTGGTGCGTTTTCCGTTATGGTGATATAAAAACTTTAACAATATTTTTATTTAGATTTTAAAAGCCATAGATTTACAAGGAAATGGCAAAATAAATGTGCTGGAATTTCAGCATGCAGTTGGAAAAATGCCCGATTTTTCTAGCAACTTTGTGTTCAGAATTTAAACTTGATCTGTTTTGTGTCTACTGAACAAAATAAAAAATAGAGTGAACTCGGTTTTACTCGTTCGTGTCTGTCTATATTTTACTCTTGACCGAATTTTTCATTTATAAATAAAAAAGATACTTTTTTTTAATAAAGAACTTTATTGACTTACTTAGTTGTAATTGTTAAACTTATTTTTTAGGTAGGTATGGATAAGTATGATAATTTTAGTTTATTAATCTTATTCTATCGTTTGTAACTGATATCACTGCTTGGTGCATACCGTCCAGTTAAAGCTCTTTGAGGTAAATACGGGCTGCGATAACTTCTTTCTAATGTTATCGGTAAAACTGGAGGATCCTTGTATTTCACGTAATATTGTGGATACTTCAAGTATGTGCTGATAAAGATACAAAACATTTGTAGCACAATTTTAAGAGAAAACGATAAAAAATACCTTGTGAGGTCTGGTGGGCATTGGAATCTGTATTCGGCCTTCTTGAAGTAATTTAGAGGATGGTAACGACCTGCGTGGTCTTTATATTGATCACGGTGCATTTGAGCCGCCTAAAGTTAATAATATATTACAAAAAATCTTTTTCCCCAAGCCTTCAAATTTAGTACTACTTACTTTATAGAAGTTATCAACTTCCTGCTGTCTTCCAGGGTCAAGAAATGTAACGGGTGATCTAGGCATATGAAGCATTCGATTCCAATTGGTACCTTTTCCACTTGCTGCTATATCAGGTCTGGGACTGTATGGTGTGTTCATCATACCCCACTCATATGGTGGCATCTAAATATTTCCCATTTAAAACGTTAATTGAACTAAAGAAACTTTAATTTATTTTGTACCTGCATTTTACTTAAATTTTCATTTCTGTAATTTTGAAAGTAACTGACATTGCCAGACTCTGACAACGATCCATAACCATTTTTAACAGGAGGATGAGCACCCATAAACGCGGGTTGTATCGACGGTGGATAATATGTTGCTTTCATATCAGATAATTGTGTATCACCCATACCCATTTTGATAAAGTTTTTTTGAACTTTATATTTTTAAAATTTTATTATTTCTTCTTTAAATTTTGAATCGAAAAGAAAGTTTTTGGACTGAGAATTTTGATGGGTTGTCAAAAAAGTTTATTCAGATTACTATAGCAATTAATTATAGTTTAAAATAAATTGTTCTTGACTCAGCTGCGCCGGGAAGATCTTTTGGATAAAAGGGTATTTGAATATATTTTTGATAAGATAATAGTTTCAGTTTTAAATCTCTTTCTAGATAGAGCTAGCCCTAGCTTTCGTATCTAAAAGTCTAAATTCTTACCCCTCCACTATAAAGAGCAACATATTTTTCTTATATAGGATGTTTTTTAGCTGCGTGAGAACTTCAAATTGAAATAAAACATTAAAAAATTGATGGAATGTTTTTTAAATTATTTTTTTATGAAAGTAAATTTAATGCCATTTATGATTTAAAAATGATTTCCGGCATGTGACCACCATGACCAATCGTTACGAAGCGCATCCGATCAGTCCAATTTTTGACCACTTTTTCCAATATTTCTGGCCTTATTTCATAAATGGCTTGCTGAATATTGACCTCCAATGCTTCCAGAGTTGTTGGTTTGTTAGCATAAACCATGGTATTAACATACCCCCAAAGAAAATAATCTAGAGGCGTCAAATCACATGATCTTGGAGGCCAATTGATAGGACCATTTCTTGCAATAATGGAGTGGCGTAGCTAGGGGGGGTGGAGACGGACCGCCCCGGGTGCCACCCGTCTGGGGGTGACACTCGACCCCAAATTATCTGACCCCCATGCCTCATATTGGTTTCCTTGGGTGCAACCCCTAAAAAAAAGGTCATCAGCCGAGGTGGGGCCGATACTTCACTCACCCGCCTGGCAGTGACACCCGACCCAAAATTATCTGACCCCCCATGCCTCATAGTCGTTTCCTTGGGTGCAACCCCTAAAAAAAAACGTCATCAACCTAGGTGGGGGTGATAACCATGAAATCCGCCCCGGGTGTCACCCATGCTAGCTACGCCACTGAATAATGTTATCACCAAATTGTCCTTTCAATAAATCGATGGTTCGGTGGCTGTGTGGCACGTAGCACTATCCTGTTGGAACCATAAGTTGTTGATGATTTTTGGAAACAAAAATGTATTGAGCATGTGTCGATAATTCACACCATTCACCGTAACGGTAGCTCCTTCCTCATTTCGGATGATGCCGTTGGCGTGTATTCCACACCAAACAGTCAATTTTAATGGATGCAATGGAGATAATGTTCGGATTGGTCTCAGTCTATATACGGAAATTTTGCTTGTTTACATACCCATTCAACCAGAAATGTGCCTAATCGCTGAACAAAATTTGGCGGTAAAAATATGGATCCACTTCCAATTGGTTGTGAGCCCAATCTGCGAACGCACGACACAATCGATGATCATTAGGCTTCAATTCTTGAATCAACTGGATCTTGTAAAGATGTAAACCAAGATCTTGATGTAAAATTTTACATGTAGTGGTCGGACAAAGCCCAAGTTGTTGAGCACGATGGCGAATTGAAATGTTTGAGTTTTCTTACACACTTTCATGCAATGAAGAAGTGGTACGGAATTTATCCATCACCGCACCAATAGCCTGCTCAGAAGGTCGATTATATCGACCATAAAATGGGCGAAGAGCTCTATAAGTTTCGCGAACAGAACTCTGAATTTTTTTTACTCTAGCCTCTAATCTAAACCTTAGCCTTAGAAGAAATCCCTAATGTTATTGTTTTCTCCAAAATTTTTTAATTTAAAATTTCGAGACACGTTTCGAAATTCTATAATATTCTCATCTTCGGCCGAAAAAGAGGACAATCGTAAGTTAATATTTTGACAATAACAACTATTGTCAATCCTGAATATATCGATACCTTAAAAGATTACTGTAACAACTCAAAATTCATAGTTTTGAGATACTGACGTTTAAAAGACTCATGGTAATTATGGTAGATGGTAAAATGATTTTATACCATCATATAACCTTGTGCTAAGAAATATATAGATAAAGATTTAGATAATTATTTTGTAAATATAATATGATGATAATAATTACTATGAGTCTTTTAAACGTCAATATCTCAAAACTATGAATTTTGAGTTCTTACAGTATTCTTTTAAGGTATCGATATGGCTCAGCTTACCGAAGGCCGCCCAGCCCAAACCAATCCGTCTTTGAAGTTCACACATTTGGCTGTGTCTCCCAAATCTCACCTAATGTCCCAAATACTTGTAGTTATAGACCTGTTCAACCTCGCTATTTCTCAACTTTATATTTTCACTCAGGACCGAGTTTCACACATACATATCACCAAATTTCAGCTTGCTCTAATTTTTTGCAAGTTCTAACCATTTTTTCGGATTATTTTTCCATTTCTATTCTGTTCTAATTTCCAATTCCAAATTTTATTGCTGGCAACAAATTTTATGGATGATAATTGAAAGGCCTAGTGGAAAAAGTCACTTCTTCTTCAAGTGCCGTCCCCGCTACGGAGTTTTGCAATCATCATTGCTATTTTTATCTTTGAAACGGCTGTTCTGAACAATTGGGTAGATGTACACTTATACCATTCTCTCAGATTTCGCAGCCAAGATGTCCGCCTCCGGCCAGTACTTCTAAGTCATGTTTTAGAGTTTCTCTACACCTTTTCCACTTTTATTTGAGAAAGCATTAATTGTAATTCAGATTAGTAACTTGTATTTGAGAAACCGTCAATTGAAATTCAGATTAGACAGTTGAATTTGAGAAACCGTCAATTTACATTCAGATTAGTCAATTGTATTTGAGAAAGCGTCAATTTACATTCAGATTAGTCAATTGAAATTGAGATTAGACAATTGTAATTCAGATTAGTTGACTATAATGTCAGCAAGCGTAAAGGTTATTCAAAATTGTGAATATTTTTTAGTTTGGAATAAATGAATGAACCAATCAGAGATGAGTTACAGCGATCAGACGGACAATATTCGTTTATTATTTCCATCAGTATGCTTCTTATATCGTTTACAATAACATGACTTCCTCTAGGAACAGTTTCAATTAAAATTCAGATTTGTCAATTCTATTTCAGAAAACGTCAATGTAATTCTGATCACTCAATTGAATGTCAGAAAATGATTATTCAAATTCAGATTGTCAATTGTATTTGAGAAAACGTCAATTGTAATAAATTCAGTTTAGTTAAGTTTATTTCAGAATGCGTTAATTGTAATTCGGAAAGGGTTACTTGTAATTCAGAAAAATTATTTAAAAAATATGTCAAATATTTGGCTCATGGTCAAAGAGTGTACTATTGGATTTACACATATATATGAGTTATATGATGTCAAATGAATTTATTGAAAAAATTTAAACTTATAATAAAAATGTGTTCAACGTCCAACTGCCATATCGTCCATTGCTAAAGCGGCAACATGATGTATGGTGGTGTGTTGCGCTGCACGAGAACAATCACTTCCACTTACAGTGCGTTTTGCTTCATCAATAATCTCTTCTAAATAAACTAATCTTTGTTCCATAACACCAGGACCTCTAACATGTGGAATTCGCATATTAACTTTAGCCCAAATCTTAATTTTTGACCAAATAATCTCAATGGGATTTAACATTGGAGAGTAAGGTCCCAACCTTAATAATGTTGCTGACGTTCCATCGATAACAGTTTCAAGTCTTGAATGGCAAGGTGCATTATCACAGACAATAACTAAATCTGATAGTTCATTCCCCATGTCCTGCCACGTTTCTAATAATCTTGTAACCCAATCATTGGCTAAAATTGATGTGAATGAACCTCTCCGACGTTCCATTGCAACAACACCTGTTGCCGGAATTGCTCCTATCAAATGAACATTTGGACCTCTTGCTGCGGGGAAGGATTTGTACCGATCTGGTCCCAGCTAAAGAGCGACCTCTCGTTTTACGGCAAAATAAATTAAAATTGGTTTCGTCTATCCACACGATTTGTTTGCCCAGCTCTATTATATATTCGTTAAGAGTCCGAACATATTCTGCTCGTTTCCTTTTATTTTATTCTGAATTAATTGTAACTGGTTCAGCATGAACCTGCTTTACAGTGAAAAGTTTGCTTTCAAGATAATTTCCAATAGTTGCTAAAGATACCACTACTTGAAAAGTATCTAGCACTTTTTCTTTCAACTGTTTTAATGTATAACCACTATCTTCTTCAATCCATGTAATCATTATATTGATCTGTTCATCGGTAAGAATTTTCGGTTTGAGGCCCCCTTTTGGTAACATTTTCTCACGCCCGGATTGCACCCAATGAAATGCAGTCTTATAGTTAATATTCAATGTCCGAGACAAAGCTACCCAATCGTTACCTCTGTTGGCGCACGCTACTATTCTTTCACGATCTTGATTGGTATGTTTATCATAGCGTTTCTTTCAATAACCTCACTTCCCATGAGAGAAATTTCACAAATGGGACAGAACGTCTCTTCTAGTCCATCAATTATAATTTGAGCAATTTCAGCGCATCTTCTATGAAGAAGGTGACTGCATGGTAGTAATCGTATTATTTCCGTTCTTGCCATAGAAACTTGGCATATTACACAATAATTGTCTTTCATATCCAATTAAACTATTAATTAACTTTTATCTTATGTATAGAATTCAGTAATTATATAATAAAATTTTAATCCGATTAGCTGATAATAATTCCAGGATAAAGAGATTAACTTATAATCCAACCGCTTTAACAACCTAATGCGTGGTTGTTCGATGAATCTGTACTCAGGTAAAACTAAGAATCACTACAATTTGTGGATCTGAATTACAATTGATGCTTTCTCAAATACAATTGACAAATCTGAATTTCAATTATCGCTTTCTCAAATACATGTGATCGTTTCTGAAATAAAGCTGGAAAAGGTGTAGAAATTGGATTTAAAGTTTTGGAATTGCGTTTATAATACTTTTTATTCGGAATTTTTTAAATTCAATGCAGGGCATGGATAGATATGAGCTTAAAGAATGTAATTCAAGAGTAAAAAAATACATTTGGTTAAAAATAATGTAGATAAGCGGAAAAAATTATAAATGACTTACCTACTTTTCCCACTACACCTCAGTAAAGTAGATAAATTGAAGGACTTAGTGGAAGAAGTCATTAAGTCATATAATGGAATTTTTAAAAAAATTAGTTTTAAAGTTTTGGAATTGCGTTAATTTATTTTAATAAAAATAATAATACTAAAATCAAATATAAAAACAATAAATTAATTCTATTCGTACTCTTCTTCATCTTCATCCACGGCATTTATTGTACTATTCAGAGTTGAGAAGAACGTTGTGCCTTCGTTCAGGGTTACATATTTAAGTAGTTCCTTGACATCTATCAATTTTGCTGGTTTTATTGGTACAAAATCTTCCAATTTCTTTGCAGTTGTCATCGCTGCAACAACATGAGAATGTTGTTTACCTCGTTTCAACAAGCTGAATGTAGACGTTCCACCAATCGTCGACATCGTTTGACGCCGCCATATCGGATTGCTAACACGCACAAAACTACACCCACGAGCAGTGCTGATTCCCGGAATGTTTGGCTTGATTACTTTTTCCAGGCTAGCTTTATAATCTTTTACGTCGACCACTGGCGTTCCGTCGTCTTGAAGATTATTTGTTAATGGGTATTTTACATAGACAACTTGGAAGCGGTTTGGCACATCGCATTTTCCATCTATTTTCGAAAACGACTGAGAAGTCTTCACGATATCCACGATTTCTGACGGGTGGCTAATCTTGTCATGAGTCTTTCGCTTTGTTTCAATTTTTGCAAAATTTCGATCTATTGGCATAAAACTGTGCCCTGGAATGGGAAAGTACAGATGAACTTCTTTTAACCTATTCTGTGCAATGTAGTTCCGAAACGCAAACATGCATCGATTCTTGCCCTGCCCACAGCAGTTGTCCATGAAGACATGTAATTTGTCAACTTCGTCTGGAATAACGTTGGTCAAATACCATTCCAAACAAGAAATCACTTATTCACTTCGTTCGCACTTTTGTTGGAGAAATGCTCGGAATACATAAACATTGTAGCCTTTCGCGCCTTCATATTTTGCACCCCAAGATTTTGTACCCATAACTGACGCATATAGTATTCTTTACCTACGTTTGTTACAGGAACAGGGAAATTTTTTTCGTAATCGAAACAAATTACGCCATTAGTAGGATCACGTTCACACAGTTCTATTACCTCAGTTTGTTGGACGTAGTACATGTCTGCTTTAGAAACATGGTCAGTTTTTTGTTCTTTTAGTGTCTCTTTCTCGTGCGGATCTTGGGAAATTCGATAACGATTTTCTAGAATCACGCATTCATCGCAGATGTCGGATCTTGACTGTCCAAAGCTGATATTAAATTCAAAATTAAATATCTGCTTATACACCCAGTACTTCACATATGCAATGTCGGGATTCTGCTCGATAAAATTTCCGTGTAGAGCAGCTATATGCTTAGGTTCGAAGAGAGATATTTTTTATGCGTGTTACTTGCCCTGCTGTAACGACCTCCATACATCATCGAAGGTAAATGTTTTGCTCCGTATGTGTAGCTAACTTGCGAAAATTTTCCATCAATGTTCGTTTTTCGCCATCACTGAGCATTTACATCGGCACTCCCAATTATGGATAACACACTCAGGGATTACCTTTTCAGATTTCGTGGTGCACTGTTTTCCCTCTACCCTTATTTTCTTCAACACCTCTTTCTTCCATGTACTAGGATTACAACGCCTTGTCTTGGCCTTCATTCGATCAACGTTTTCTGCCAAAATAACTTCCTCACCAGTTTCGTTGTGCACGATTGTTTCGATTTCTGCCTGGTGCTGGGTAATATTTTCCATATCTTCTTTCCGCATCATTTTAGGCTTCTATACAAAGTATAACAAGAAGCCTTATGATCTGGCTCCGTGTCTGTCCGTCCGTCCATCCGTCCGTCCGCATAATTCAAAATCATACAGAGCGTTTCAAATCGTATTGGAAATACTCTGTGTGTATAGAGGTCTAAGAACTGGGTACCCAGTGCGCTACTTTTAGGCTTCTATACAAAGTATAGCAAGAAGCCTTATGATCTGGCTCCGTGTCTGTCCGTCCGTCTGTCCGTCCGTTCGTCCGCACAATTCAAATCTAATTTATATATTAAGATAGGTTACAAAAATATTCTGTGCTTTAAGATTGTAATTTTCAACTTACTATATAGTAGACTTGATCCGATGATCTGACCGATCAAGATATCAACGGATCAAGGTATTTTTTACCTTGCTTTGTAAGTAAAAGAGAAAGACGAGGATTTGATCCACCTCAAAAAATGGACCGTACATTACAGAGAAGTAAAGTTCCGTATGGAATGGAAAAGCTTCATTATTATTAGTTATATATAGTGAATGATAAATACCAACCGCAAAAATTTAATTAGTGCAGATTATCTGATATTACATTATAAAATTATGGCGACTAAAATAACAACCTTTTTTTCAATGCAGACCACATATAAGTTATATTTTATTTACATAATTTTTCACCTATATAGGAAATTTAAATACGTTGATACGTTGATCCGTTGATACGTTGATACGTTGATCTGTTGATACGTTTATACGTTGATCCGTTAAGACGTTGATACCCTAATAAGAAGTTATCTCGAAAATTTAATTGGTGCAGATTATCTGATTATCTGAAGTTACATTATAAATATTATGTCGATCAACAATAACTAGCAACAACAACTTTTCACACCAGAAAGGTAGCTGTATAGAAGCCTAGAAAATGCCGCTAAAGCGAGTTCCACCTTGTTTTGTAATAAAACCTTCTATCTTATTGCATTATATTATACTAGATGATACCCCGTCCGAGGACGGGCAGCTAGAAGGACGGGCAGGCAGCCAAGGTCATATGGCTTTCGGATTGCACTGAGAGCTTTCCTTAATCTTCGTTCAACTTAAGTTACCTTGGGTAGCTGCCCGTCCTCGGACGGGCTATCATCTAGTCCTATATTATAAAAGGCCAAGTCTTTCTGTCTGTCCCACGGAAATACCCGAAGCAAACCGAACCGAACCGAACGCACAACGTATCATCGGATCAACATATCATCGGATCAACGTATCATCGTATCAACGTATCATCGTATCAACGTATCATCGTATCAACGTATCATCGTATCATTTTGTCTATATAGGACAGCTATTTCCAAAAAAGCATTATGTGAACTTCCATAATGGATAATGAAAATTTTGAAAATCCTGCTGCAAAGCGACGGCGATTGAATCGTGAGAGAAAATCACGTACAAGAGCTAATAACACAGAAGAACAGCTTCGATCACAGCGACAAGCTGACGCTCGGTCTCATGCGATACGTCTACAACGTGAAACTTTGGAACAAACTCAAGCGCGGCAAGCTGCTGACGCTCGGTCCCATGCGATACGTCAACAACGCGAAACTTTAGAAGAAACTCAAGCGCGGCAAGCTGCTGACGCTCGGTCCCATGCGATACGTCAACAACGTGAAACTTTAGAAGAAACTCAAGCGCGGCAAGCTGCTGACGCTCGGTCCCATGCGATACATCGACAGAAAGAAAATCGATACCAAAGTCAAGCAATTCAACTCCAAATAAGAGCATTGAGATTTGATGAATCTCACGTTACTCGACACGATTGTGGAGAAATAAATTCCATCTGTCAGTTCTGCGGCTCCAAGAATTTCGCCAAGGAGCGTCCAGTTGATAAACAATTTAACAACTGCTGTCATAAAGGAAAAGTGAAGATTCCGCAACCGCTCGATCAACATGGGAATCTATTGTTATATCCCGAATTTCTTCGCTCTATGCTTTCAGATTCAGATAATCCTTACTACAAGAACTTTCGTCAGCACATCCGCTCTTACAATTCCTCGGTTTCTTTCGCTTCAATGGGAGCAGAGATTGTTTCAATGCCGGGTAACGGACCATACGTTTTCAAAATTCATGGACAGACGTACCACAGAACCACAAACCTGTATCCACCTGAAGGACAAACAAGAAAGTTTGCACAACTGTATGTAATGGACACGACAGAAGCGGTCAATGAACGAGTAAATCTGCCTGAGAATAGAGGTTGTCTACCTGAAGTGATTGAGAAAATCGATCGTTTCTTCCGCGTCAACAATCGTATCGCAGCTTCATATTGCCTGATGAAAGAAATTGAGCAACAAGAGCGTGTACGAGCCGAAGAAGAAGGACAACCAGTTCCGGTCGTCAATATGGTGATGCGGCGCGATCGGCAGTCTGATCAAAGACGTTACAATGCTCCAACGTCCAATGAAATTGCAATGGTGTTCGTAAATGATGACGGCGAACCTCCATTTGAACGTGATATCCGTATCTATCCTCGAAATCCCGTCGACAATGCAAATACCCGAAGGAAACCGAACCGAACCGAACGCATAACGGATAATTTCATAACCAATCGGATGAACGTATCATCGTATCAACGTATCATCGTATCAACGTATCATCGGATCAACGTATCATCGGATCAACGTATCATCGGATCAACGTATCATCGGATCAGTTAATCCGATTATCCTACTCAAAATTACTATATAAGCAGAATTACATTATCTATCTATCTTCTATATAAATGAAAATGAATGTGAAAACCTTTGTCACGGCATCACATGATAACGGCTGGACCGATTTTGTTAATTTTTTCTAAAAAGTGTTTGTAATAGTCCGTAGATGGTTCTTACGTAAAAAAAATTGGAAAAGTTGCCCTGGAAGTTGGAAAATTCGGGAAAAATTGGAAGTGCTTTTTATACCGTCAATAGGTGGCGCGACCTTAAGTACCTACAGAAGTAGGTAGGTAATTAAAGTACCTACTTTATTTCTATAGTGAAAACCATTGTCAAGGCATCACTTGATAACGGCTGGACCGATTTTGTTAATTTCTTTTTAATGGTTCATCGTTATTGCGCCGATGAACAATACTATTTTTTCATCTATACTATGATTTTTTATCTACAGTGGCGACTTGGACCGATTTTGTTATTTTTTTTTTAATGTTCGTAATATATACTCTGAATAAGGTTGTTAGGTAATGAAATGCTGGAAAAGTTGTTCGGAAATTGGAAAATTCGGGTAAAACTGAAAGTTCAGTTTAGTTAAATAAGTGATCAACAGATGGCGGCTCTCATTTGGAAGTCATAAAAAAATTACTTTAAAACCAAATGAAAACCACGAATAAATTAATATATTACGCCTGTCAATTTATTTAGTAGCGCTATCTATTGATAATATGTTTATATTTGATCCGGTGATTGATATAAATCAGGCAGATAATGCCGCTGTAGCATTACAAGGTTTGTTATTTTTTTTTAATTAATTTGTAATTTGGTTATTAGGTTTTGATTGGCGACACGATAACCGTTAGTACGGCTCTGTCACATAGTGAGGTTTGATAACGTATTTTTGTTTAGTTCGCCTCAATACTGGGGTGATTTAGAAAAAAAGCAAATAAGGAAGAAAGCATTTTGCAAAAATTTACTTCGCGTAGGCGGTTCTCCCAGGGTGAGGCAATTGCTTTAATTCAATTCGTCTGTCGGGTCACCTTATGAAAAACTGAAAGTGCTTTTTTGATTCGACAGTAACAGTCACTCACCAACTTAAAGAATCAAATTTTGGTTGGTAATATTTCTAACTGGCATGTAGCTATATAAGATATACTTCATTGCATGGAGTAAAATAAAACCAAAAGATTTAAAACGCTCAAAATAATACTGATAATTAAAACGAACAGAATGCCGCAAATAAGACGGAGTAATTTAGGTCGCAGAACTCGCAATGCTGCAACCCAAAGATATATTCGAAATAATCGAACTGCAGTGCAACGCGAGGAAAATGAAATTGAACGGTATAGTGCAAGAAGGCCAAGAAATGTTGCGTTGAATACTCATCGAGCTGCTTTCCGTTACAACGTGACAATTGATTACGGTGCAGACCAATCCGTTGCTATTGGATCCATGAGCGTTGTGTGCCCACATTGTAGGCATTGAAATACAAAACTGAAGCCCCTGGATTGTGTTGCGCAAGTGGAAAAGTCAAATTGGCGCCATTGGTCCCCCCACCAGAACCATTGCGCTCATTGGTTTCTGGAGCAAGCACAAATTCCAAACATTTCCTAACACAAATTCAGAAATACAACAGTTGTTTCCAAATGACTTCATTTGGCGCAACAAATGTGGTGCGGGACAATTTCATGCCCACTTTCAAGGTAATTATTACACAATCTTATTTAAACATTATTTGACAACAACACTATTAACATACATTAACATTTACAGATTCAAGGACAAATATATCATCGAGCAGGTTCGCTATTGCCGCCTCCAGATGCAGGCTTTAAATTTCTGCAGATTTTTTTCATGGGAAATTCACCACAAGAAGTAGATCAACGTTGTGCACACAACAGTTCGGTGAAAAGACCAATCGTGGAACAACTTCAAACTTTTTTTCATCAACACAATGAATTGATTGCATTGTTTAAAACCGCACTGGACCGCATGCCAACTGATAATCACAAAATTGTAATCAGAGCCGATAGGACGCCTGCGGGAGAACACGCAAGACGTTTCAATGCGCCAACAATTGATGATGTCGCCATTGTCGTCGTTGGAGAAAATTTGGAATCACGTGATATCGTTCTGCAACGGCGAAACGATCAGCTGCAGCGTGTGTACGAAACGCACCGATCATATGATGCGTTACAATATCCCATCATATTTTGGC
The DNA here is from genome assembly GCA_932274525.1 of Podabrus alpinus. NCBI lineage: Eukaryota > Metazoa > Arthropoda > Insecta > Coleoptera > Cantharidae > Podabrus > Podabrus alpinus. The sequence continues at coordinate 117,566,911 of OW026451.1, forward strand.
AAGGTGAAGACGGTTATAATTTCTCGCATAAGATGGTAAATCCGCTTACAGGCGCTAAAACGAACAAAAAAGTCATTTCAATGAACTACTATTCATATCGATTGATGGTTCGTGAAAATGAGGACAATCACATATTGAAATGTCGCCGTCTATTTCACCAATATGCTGTCGATATGTACGTCAAAATTGAAACTGAACGGTTGCTATTTATCAGATTGAACCAGACAAACCTCCGTTCTGAAGAGTATATTCACCTTCGAGATGCCATCAATACTGACGGAAACGCACAGAATATTGGCCGCATGACGATTCTCCCAGCAACATACGTCGGAAGTCCACGACATATGCATGAATACGCGCAAGATGCCATGTCCTATGTTCGCCATTACGGCACACCAGATTTGTTCATCACGTTCACTTGCAATCCGCAGTGGATAGAAATTCGACACGAGTTATTCCCTGGCCAATCACCCATCGATTGCCATGACATCACAGCGAGAGTCTTCAAACAAAAATTGAAATCATTGATGAATTTAATTGTGAAGCATCGCGTGTTCGGCGAAACGCGCTGTTGGATGTATTCAGTGGAGTGGCAGAAACGCGGATTGCCACACGCACATATTCTCATTTGGTTGATTGAGAAGATAAGACCGAATGAAATCGATGATGTAATATCAGCAGAAATTCCCAATGAAGAAGAAGATGCAGTCTTGCATGAGGTTATTACTAAGAACATGATTCATGGCCCCTGTGGAACATTAAATAACAATTCTCCGTGTATGGTCGACGGAAAATGTTCGAAGCGGTATCCAAGGGCATTAGTTGCAGAAACAATTACCGGAAATGATGGTTATCCAATGTATCGTCGCCGATCGTCTGCGGACAATGGAAGATCAACAATTGTGAAAGTTAATCAACAGGAAATTGAAGTAGATAATCGTTGGGTTGTTCCGTATTCGCCATTACTATCGAAGACATTCAAAGGGCACATCAACGTCGAATCTTGCCATGCCGTGAAATCCATCAAATATATCTGTAAGTATGTGACCAAAGGAAGTGACATGACTGTGATTGGAGTTGATGCGGAGAATTCCTAAGATGAAGTCACTCAATACCAATTGGGCCGCTATGTTAGTAGTAACGAAGCAATTTGGCGCATTTTTTCATTCGCCATTCATGAAAGATATCCCACTGTTGTACATTTGGCAGTACATCTGGAAAACGGACAACGAGTGTATTTCAATCCTGATAACGCAGCGGATAGAGCGGCACGGCCACCGTCGACAACATTGACAAACTTCTTCTCGGTTTGTCAAGCAGATGCTTTCGCTCTCACTTTGCTGTATGCTGAAATGCCACGCTACTACACATGGAACGCATCATCGAAATCTTTTCAGCGTCGAAAACAAGGTACACCAGTTGAAGGACATCCAAATGTATTTGCTTCAGACGCTCTGGGTCACATCTACAGTGTGCATCCAAATAACGACAAATGTTACTATCTTCGATTGTTGTTGGTGAATGTTCGTGGTCCGACGTCGTTTCAACAACTAAGAACCGTTAATGGTCATCTGTGTGCGACTTACCGTGAGGCGTGTCAACTCTTACAGTTGCTCGAGAACGATTCGCATTGGGACAATACGCTCAAAGATTCCGTCATATCTTCATCACCGCATCAAATTCGCACACTGTTTGCGATTATCATATCCACATGTTTCCCTTCGAATCCGAACGGTTTGTGGGTCAAATATAAGGACGACATGTCTGAGGATGTTTTGTATCGTGTGCGTCGCCAAACTTTAAATCCTACATTGCAAGTGACTGCAGAAATTCACAATGAGACATTGATCATGATAGAAGATATGTGTTTATTGATGGCGAATAAATTGTTGCCGTGTTTGGGCATGATATCACCCAATCGTTCAATGCACGATGCATTTAACCACGAGTTACGAAGAGAACAACAATACGACACCGAAGCATTGAAGTTAAATTTGGGCAGGACAACGTCTGCCGGGTCAGCTAGTAACGAAATAATAAGTGTTGAACGTCAACGAAAAATGTTTTCTGGTGAATTAATAAAGGATGTGGAACAGGCGCTAAAGAGGGCCTTATCGTTCGGAAAATACGAAGATTTTGAAGTCAGAGAAGAATTCAAACAAGCTACTATTAATTCGTTAAAGGAGGCACTTCGTGAGTTTAGCAGCAATGGAATGCGTAAAATTGATTTAAATATTGCGAAAAAAAGTGGCGGCAAAACGTATAAGAAACAGAAAAAGAGTGGAGAAACTGATTGCTGCCGAACAGAAAAAGAAAAAGGAAGAAGCTGAGGAATTTTCAATATCGCTGCGTGATTTTAAAAATTCCTTACTCGAAGAGGAAGGGGAGGAGGAAGTAGTAGTAAAACTTAGTTTTATTATTAGTTATTAAATTATCTCTTACGAGGACGGGCAGCTAGAAGGACGGGCAGCTACCCAAGGTAACTTAAGTTGAATGAAGATTAAGGAAAGCTCTCAGTGCAATCCAAAAGCCATATGCCCTTGGCTGCCTGCCCGTCCTTCTAGCTGCCCGTCCTCGGACGGGGTATCATCTAGTATAACAATAGATTCCCATGTTGATCGAGCGGTTGCGGAATCTTCACTTTTCCTTTATGACAGCAGTTGTTAAATTGTTTATCAACTGGACGCTCCTTGGCGAAATTCTTGGAGCCGCAGAACTGACAGATGGAATTCATTTCTCCACAATCGTGTCGAGTAACGTGAGATTCATCAAATCTCAATGCTCTTATTTGGAGTTGAATTGCTTGACTTTGGTATCGATTTTCTTTCTGTCGATGTATCGCATGGGACCGAGCGTCAGCAGCTTGCCGCGCTTGAGTTTCTTCTAATGTTTCACGTTGTTGACGTGTCGCATGGGATAGAGCGTTAGCAGCTTGCCGCGCTTGAGTTTCTTCTAATGTTTCACGTTGTTGACGTATCGCATGGGACCGAGCGTCAGCAGCTTGCCGCGCTTGAGTTTCTTCTAAAGTTTCACGTTGTTGACGTATCGCATGGGACCGAGCGTCAGCAGCTTGCCGCGCTTGAGTTTGTTCCAAAGTTTCACGTTGTCGACGTATCGCATGAGACCGAGCGTCAGCTTGTCGCTGTGATCGAAGCTGTTCTTCTGTGTTATTAGCTCTTGTACGTGCTTTTCTCTCACGATTCAATCGCCGTCGCTTTGCAGCAGGATTTTCAAAATTTTCATTATCCATTATGGAAGTTCACATAATGCTTTTTTGGAAATAGCTGTCATAATTTTTCACCGATATAGGAAATTTAAATACGTTGATACGTTGATCTGTTTTTTCAATGCAGACCAAATATAAGTTATATTTTATTTACATAATTTTTCACCTATATAGGAAATTTAAATACGTTGATCCCTTGATACGTTGATCCGATGATACGTTGATCCGATGATACGTTGATACGTTGATACGATGATACGTTGATCCGATGATATGTTGATCCGATGATACGTTGTGCGTTCGGTTCGGTTCGGTTTGCTTCGGGTATTTCCGTGGGACAGACAGAAAGAAAGAAAGAAAGACTTGGCCTTTTATAATAAGAGATAGTAATTTTACCAATCGCAAAAATAAATTGACAGATAATCTCATTTAGTCATGACTTAGAGCCCCCGCAGACTGTAGACTTTCTATCGGCCGACAGTTTAGTCGGTTTCTTAATCAGTATGAAGATATATGCAAGTGCGCAGACTATAACGATTCGATATCGGCCGATTAAAAAGTTTGATGGGCTACACGATTGCCTTCAAACTAAACTGTCGGCGAACTATCGGCCGACTGCTAAATCACTATGACGCTATTCTACGCGCGCACAAACGACGATTGTTTAGTCGCCCGATAGTTCAGTTCGTTTCGAGCTTTGGCACCGTTTGGCCGTGTGTATTTTTTTTAATAATGGCGTTGTGTAATATTCAATCACTAATAATTATAGAAACGTCGATAGTAAATTTAATTGAAGAAGTGGAAAAAAGACCTGCGCTTTATAAAAAAAAGCCTAAAGGACTACTTTAATCGAGTAATTTCGAATGCATCGTGTAAAAATTTCTATTAAATAATCTATCACTGAGGATAGGATGCACCCAATAATCTCGGACTCTCTTCTTGGTTTTCGTCCTCCGTTGTATGAGAGCAATAATAACATTTCTGGACAATATTGTATTAGTTTTCATTGCTATCTTCAACAGTGGGTTACAAACTAGCAAATCGTTGGAGAATAGTCGACCGATTGTTGGCTAGTTTGCGCACTCATCACCAACCAGACTGTTTAGTTGGGTCGGTGTGCGCACTAGCAGCCCAACCCGACTAAACTATCGGCCGATTGAAAGTCTGCAGTCTGCGGGGGCTCTTACTGCTTTTTTTTTCACTGGAAGTTGGTTTTTCATTCGGGTAAAAAGTAGTTAAGTCTGACTTGCCTACTTTCGTACTCCGAACGCGATGATAGCAGGGCCGGCTGGTACCTCCATCAAGTTAGCCCCCCTTTAATCGAATTTTTAACTTTTTCTTATGCCAAACGTTTGGTAATCGTTAGGTAAGATTTGGTAGTTCGATTAAAAGTTTTGGTAGTTCTTTGTTTTTTCGTAATTAACCAATCAAATTTTTTTGTCAAGTTAGCCCCCCTTCAATCGATTTTTTAACTTTTTTTTAGCTCATTTGATCGATTAAAATACGCAGAGGTTTGGTACCCCAATAAAAAGTTTTGGTAGTTTCTAATTTGGTGGTAAATAATTAATTAAGTTGGAAGTTTACTTATACGCACGCGCTAAACTTAACGTGTATACAACAATAATTGTTTATTGCCAATTTGGCCTAATTTAAACCATTTTTTAACCTTTTTTAATGCCAAGCGATAGGTCATCATCATGAAAGGTTTATTAGTTCGATTAAAAGTTTTGGTAGTTCTTTGTTTTTTCGTAATTAGTTAACTAATCAAATTTATTTGTCAAGTTAGCCCCCTTCAATCGATTTTTCAACTTTTGTTTAGCTCATTTGATAGATTATAATATTATGTAGAAGTATGGTAGCCCTATAAAAAGTTTTCGTAGTCACTAATTCGGTCAAATAATTAATTAATTTTGAAGTTTTACTTATGCGATATATATTAAATAATAAAAAAGTTACAGCAAAAAATATGTAGCAAAAATCTTTAAAATGCTCTCCTGTAAAATAAGCAAAATCGAGTTACAATGTTATTCATATCAAGTGTCGATTTATAAGTTCCTTCAAAGGTATGCGTGATCTCATTGCAGACGCGTTGGCGGTCATGTCAGCAAAGTTTACATAGCAACCTCTGTTATCATTTGTAATGCAACAATGGGGACCACTTTATGATAGTATTACTTTGCTATGTTTAAATGCAACGTGAAATATTCAAGGCTCATTATCTCGAAACTATCGTTTTTGAGTTATGTGGGATTCCCCTAAATGTGGATTTTAAATATAGTACATACATTTGATTTTAAAACTTAAATTAAATTAATTAATTACGACCAAATTTGGCACTACCAAAACTCTTTATATGACTATACCAAACTTCTACACATTATAATCGATCAAATGAGCTAAAAAAAGTTGAAAATCGTTTGAAGAGGGGCTAACTTGACAAAAAATTGTATTAGTTAATTAGGCAAAAACGAAAAAATACCACAACTTTTAATCGGACTACCAAACCTTACGTATTGATTACCAATCGTTTGGTATTAAAAAAAGTTACAAATGGTTTAAATTAGGCCAAATGGCAATAAATTATTATTGTTCTATTCGCGTGAAATTTAGCGCATGCGCATAAGTAAACTTCCCACTTAATTAATTATTTACGACAAAATTCGGGACTACCAAAACTTTTTATAGGACTACCAAACCTCTACACATTATAATCGATCAAATGAGCTAAAAAAAAGTTGAAAAATCGATTAAAGGGGGGCTAACTTGACAAAAAAATTTGATTAGTTAATTACGAAAAAACAAAAAACTACCAAAACTTTTAATCGGACTACCAAACCTTACCTAACGATTACCAAACGTTTGGCATAAGAAAAAGTTAAAAATTCGATTAAAGGGGGGCTAACTTGATGGAGGTCCGGCTGGTGCGCGTTATGACCGACTTACCAACACTTTTTAAGATGTGATTTTTATACTAATTTGTAGAGAATAAATGCCGCAATGTGAAAATGTGCTCAACTACAAATTGAAAAAAAGTGACTTAACTACTTTTTCCACTAGGCCCTTGCAATTCTGATTTAACAAACTAAGTCCGCCCCTCCGGTTGCGCCTATGCTGAATAATTTACTGAATAACCTCTGTGGATTCATATCTTATTAAAATTCAATTTGCTTTCCAGTGAAAATTTCGATTTGAAGAGATCTCAAGTCGTGGGGGAACGGGAAAATGATTTCATTGGCGCTCACCAAAGATACCCAAGATTATAGATTTGAGAAGCATTGTCTCCATTTTCATTCCGTCGCGCTAAACGAGTTTTATTTACCTCTATTTGAACTACAAACAATTTTTCAAGAAGATAAAAATATTAAAATTCAAAATGAAAAAAAAATTACAATTTTCTAAATAGGACATCTATTGAGATTAAAATAAAATAAAATTTAAAAAAACGTCATAAGCTTGGCTAAAATCCAATATTAAGATTGCCTATTTTTTTATTAGTCATAAGTGTAAAAATTTTTTCCATTTATGTAAATTTGAAATGAACTACGATTTTAACCAAAATATTAAAATACAAAACAGGTGAGCAACCGATGATTCACTTTAATGTAATTTCGCAGCAGTAATAACAACAAATTGTCATTCGACTATTTTCAATAAATTGAATTGAGTACTATTTTTAATGCACCAATTTACTTCCTAGTATCCATTTCTATCTAGATTATATTTTTGGCCAAGTATTTTACGGGATGGATTGTTATTTTTAAATCGCTAATTTTTGCAACCCAATATTTCACAAAGTGCGGTTATGATATCAAAATTTTAATTTACATAACAAATTCTGTGCTAACAAATTTTATGTGTGTTGAATCAAGCAGGTGGATTAACGAATTATGAAACAAATTGATTGGGTAGATTTTATACAAATTTAATTTTAGACACTCGATTAAATGACCTATTTAAAAGAATTGACAATGGACGGATATTACACACAGGACAGGTTACTTGAGATACGAAAACAAATAGATTCGTTACATTTAAGTTACTTGGAATTGGAAGAGAGTCCTCAGAAACTTCAGCAGCGCAACAAATTGGAAGGTACTTGATTCAACATATTTTGTTGGTCGTGAGATGTCAAATGTCTATTTCTTTTAGAATACATACGAGAATTTTTGTGTCTTGCTCCCCACAATCAAAAGTTTTATTTTCGGGAAACTGCCGATGTTTTACATCGTTCGGCAAGTGTCAAAAAAGATTTTAGCGGCTACAGAGCTGCATTGGGTTGGAGTGCAATTGGAATGTATGCTGCTAATCTTTTAAATCAACCATGGAGAAAAGAATATAAACAAATACAGGTACAATTCCAAACAAATTCTATATCAAATCAACCAATTTTTTGGAATATTTTCATTAACCTCTTCGAGTTTGTTCAAAATTGGGATAATTCTAACTTTATCAAACAAACATACCTACCCGTATTTTTTGTTTGCCGATAAAGTGTGCTGTTTATATTGTAGAGCCCTCCAAAATAATTCAAATTTGCCTTGTAGAGCTTTGATAAAATATTTTACTGGGTGAACTGTACCGCTTCGAGACACAATTATTTTTGAAATTAGGTATGGAATAATTATGCTTTTTCGGTGAGTAATATTATGTAAATAATTAAGGTCAAAAAATGGAGGCCGTAACCAAAATTTTACTTTGAGTGGGTCTCCCCCGAAAAAGGTGTAAATTAAAATTCTCAAAAAAATATTATTTTTATCATAAGAGGAGAGTGTTTTGTTATCAAATAATCAAATAATAGTTGTAATGGGGATATAGGACAGGCAAAATGAAACAATTGTTTACCTTATTGTCGACGTTTCGCCACCACTCACAGCTTCATCAGGACTTTAGAACAACAACTCCCGGTGGCCAACATCACCAACGAAGAGAGCCGTGCGAACATCATCGGAACAAAACACAATCTACATTACAAAAACCCTCACAATTACAGGTTAGAAAAAACTTCTACAAACACATTAAAATATTTAAAAAATAATAAAAACCTTTTGTAAAGTGAAAACACCTATATAGACCAGTGCAGAAGCCTTTGAAAATGATAAAAAGTGAACAAAAATAGCAGTAGGATGAAACCCATTGGAAAAGGAAGAGAATATAACAAAAATGAAAGGAAAAATAATTTACGGGCGATCTGAGGTCGGGAAGTGGAAGGGGGTGAGTTTTAAGGGTAGAAAACTGTTTTTCTCGATTTCCGGCAAAACCACAAGTCCTATGGAAAAAAGTTAAATGGCAAAGTTGTAGGTAATAAAAAGATCTACAACTTTTGTATTTACACTTTTTTCACATAACCTCAAAATTTATGTGAAAAATTCAAATAACCAAGTTTTTGGTTTTTAATTTTTATCTTTTACAAAAAAAAAAAAATTTTTCACGAAATTTGGTGAAAACTTACCTTTTTATGTCCCAAACACACTGTAATTTTTTTGATTTAAAATATTTATTTTTTCACCTTAGTTTGACTTAATATCGAAAAAGCACCCTAATTTTCAATCGAAAATTCTCGCGTCAAAATAACTGCTTTTTTAAAAAACTTGGTGGGCTTTTTGTTCGTTGAAATCTCTACTTTTCGATGGTGTAAAAAAAATATACGTTACTATGGTAAATATTCTCAAAAAATGCAAAGAAACGAAAACAACTCAAATCAGAAATTTTTTTTTTCTTAAATCATCATGTACAATTTTGAGCTATTTATTAAAATTTATACTTTAATTACTCGAAAAACGTAAGATTCCGTGTTACATTGATAAACAAAAAATTGCAAGTCGAAATAAACAACATCGTTCATGAAAATACACGTGCAGGCTGAGTTACTTTAAGAGAATTGTGACAAAGCTTAAAATTTTCGGATTAGAGTTTTTTTCGTTTCTTTGCATTTTTGAGAATATTTACCATAGTAATGTATATTTTTTTTACACCATCGAAAAGTAGAGATTTCAACGAACAAAAAGCCCACCGAGTTTTTTAAAAAAGCAGATATTTTGACGCGAGAATTTTCGATTGAAAATTAGGGTGCTTTTTCGATATTAAGTCAAAATAATTTGAAAAAATAAATATTTTAAATCAAAACAATTACAGTGTGTTTGGGACATAAAAAGGTAAGTTTTCACCAAATTTCGTGAAAAAAATGTTTTTTTTGTAAAAGATAAAAATTAAAAACCAAAAACTTGGTTATTTGAATTTTTCACATAAATTTTGAGGTTATGTGAAAAAAGTGTAAATACAAAAGTTGTAGATCTTTTTATTACCAACAACTTTGCCATTTAACTTTTTTCCATAGGACTTGTGATTTTGCCGGAAATCGAGAAAAACAGTTTTCTACCCTTAAAACTCACCCCCTTCCACTTCCCGACCCCAGATCGCCCGTAAATTATTTTTCCTTTCATTTTTGTTATATTCTCTTCCTTTTCCAATGGGTTTCATCCTACTGCTATTTTTTTCGGTTTCAAAAATTATCGGCACTGGTCTAATAGTATTTTTCATATTTTTGGTAATTTTAATTTGTGACTTGTTAGGTGTTTTCACTTTACAAAAGATTTTTAAATATTTTAATGTGTTAGTAGAAGTTTTTTCTAACGTGTAATTGTGAGGGTTTTTGTAATGCTGATTGTGTATTGTTCTGATGATGTTTGCTTGCATTAAGTGTTAGGGTCATTCATTACGCACGATCGTCAACAAAATGAGCGACGCGCGGAATCTCGTTAGGTTTTTACATGAAAATTAGCTAACTTCAAAATCGATTTACTCAAAATTTTGATAATACATTCTCAGAATTTTTTTGTAGTAGGGGCCTATATAAACCTTCATCGTTCCATTAGGAAGGTTACAAGTCAGTTCGTAATGGCAAGCATTACTACACTCTCACTTTCAATTGTATATATATCACAAAACGCAAGTAAGAAAAAAATTTTCGTGTGCTGCACTAAAGAACATGGTTAATATAGTCTATAGAAAAAATATTTTTCGAGAAATCCTTAAAAACAACCCCAAAATCGAGTTTTGAAAGTACGTAAATTTAGGTGTTTTTTTTCCGATTTTTGAGGTGTGCATTCGATTTGGAGGTCTATCCATCGTCAAAACATACCCTTCCGGAGCGCCGCTCCGCTCCGCTCTGCACTCCTCCGGGCGGTTTTGACTCTGGTTTACTGGGCTAAACATACTAGAAGCGCCTTCCGTCAAGAAAACCGGGATAAAAGAAACCGGGAACTTAGAGAACTTTGAAATAGCATTAAAGGATTAAAATAATTATAGAATCTTTTCTGGCCCAATTTACATGGGACCTTTATAATCTTTTGGCCCAAGTTACGGGTAGACTTAAAAAGAACCTGACCGCCTGGCCCAACTTACAAGCGCCGCCCATTATATCATTATTTGATTATTACACAAGGACATTATGGAAGTTTTGCTTGTTTTTTTGTTATCTACCTAGCTATGAAAACAATGAGTTACAGAACAAACAAAATTTTATTTTTCACCGTAAGAACACAACACTGACACACTTATTCCAACGTTTTTCTAGTAACACAATGCCTTCGAAAAAAAATTCATTTGGTAATTCTGCAAAATATGACTCCGCAGCGTTTTCCAAGTCGTCATATATATGATAAAAAGCGACGCTTTCTCAAGTGTTTTTTGAGTTTTGAAAAGAGATAATAGTCACAGGGGCATGATAGGGGAAAAATATTAATTGTACGCACCCTGGTGGCTGTAATATCAACTAAATATTTGAAGTTTTAATTAATTAAAATTATTTTAAAAATTAATTAAAATACGTTAAATTTATTATTTTTTATTAAATTATTTATTTATTACTTAGTTGTAATGTATTATTATCGTTCAAAACCAAATCAAAGTATTTCTGAGCGAGGTTATATCATTATAGCGTGACGTCATGTTGATGTTGCTTACAGCGCACCATCGTTAATATTTCTCACCTATAGTCAATAGTCACATTTAACCTCTTGTTTCGTGGGAGGGTCCCAGTGGAGTACTCAGGTCTCACCCCCAGTTGTAGTTCTATAGAAGAAGTCTTCATCTTGGCATAAAGCATTCAAATTCTCCTGGCAAATTTGTTGTTGACACATTTTTTTGTTCGGGACTGAGCAGCTTGGGATTCCCAAATCTTAATGTAGAATTTAAAAAACACTTGTTTCTAATATTCCTATTTATCTAGCAATGACTGAAACTTTCACTCTGCAGTCAATCAACACCAAATCTTCAACTTTGTTGATGATTTCAGCAGTCCATTATTATTATTATTTATTATCGGGTGTGGTGCTTACCACCACTGCACTTAAGCAGAAGCTTATTGTGCCCCGTTCGCCCCCAGACTGTGCAACGCCAGCAACTCAGCAGCGCCTTGTGCTGACCCCTTGGTCGGCCTTACGTCACCATAACACCCCTCAACAAGCGGTCACGACCCCGGTTTCTCAATGAGTCCCGGTACTGGCACCTCCCCCGGTTCTTCCAGAGTCCCGCGGGCCGCCACCATCGTGTAGGTCCAGGCTGGCGTATGCGAAGGTCCGATAAAGCGTTGCACAGTCGATGAGGGTGGGGGCGAATTTTTGTAATCCTAATTTGGTCTCGTTAACAAATCAGGGGGACCGCCGGCTTAACGTGTCCTCCGAAACACGGCCGACCGCAGTTCTTTGTAACCATCGGGTCACCCACACAAGTGCTTACCCGAACAAGTGTTGCTTGCATGCGAATATCGAATAACTCGATTTTCAGCAGCCCATGCTTCCAAAGGTCTTCCACACTGTGGGTTATAATGAACGAATTCCCTGCTCCATTTGAACTGCAGGCTTGCACTAATATTTGACTTGGAAATAAGCCGGACTATTTTCTCTAAACACTGGCACCATCCTCTCAAGGATATTATTCGGGCTACTGTCTTCTTTCAATAGAAATTTCATGACGCTTTGTGTTCAAGTTTCAAATCACTCATTTTCGCTTCTTTAAACTGATATAAAAATGACAAATGTTAAGCGATTGGAACCAAACTTGGAGATGACACTATAAAATGTCACAGAAACTTGACAAAACAAAATTTTCGCTATAGCCTATTGTTTTCATACTAGATATGTAACATAAAAAAACTCCCTCATATTTTTGGCTACTTGCATACCAAAATTTCAGAATGGGGAGATATTTAGGTCAAAAAAGGCATTAACTTTAATATAACCAAGGATCATATTAAGGTTACATCTCGAAAAAGTACCATAATTTAATTAAATTAGTTTGTACATCGTGCGATAGGCTGTCGGCCTATATTTTGCGTGTTTTAGAGAACTACGGACACGCCCCTAACATGTAATTTAGCAAAATTTTGGGTAATTAACGGCCTTTTTGGGTATGTTTCGGTCCGAATGTGTAACTTTTGTCGTCGCGGACTTGATCATAAACAAAAATCCGAAAAAGGGCGAAATTCGAAAGTTGCATTTCAAGGGACGACGTGCATACCCCGGCCGGTGTCACATCGTTCGCCCGTCGTTCCCTTGAAATCGAGTGAAATTTTTTCGCTCCGATTTGAATTTTTCTTCGAAATTCGGATAGGTGGGGGTGTGATTAGTAGATATTAGTAATAATTATTCGCAAAAAAATGGAAAATAACCCGTGTATTGCCGAAAAAGTGAAAAAATTAAACTTTTTTTTTCTTCGATTTTTGGGGTGTGCATTCGATAAGGAGGGTTATCCATCGTCAAAACCTACTCTTCCGGGGCGCCGCTTCGCTCTGCACCCCTACAGAGCGGTTTTGACTCTGGTTACTGGGCTAAACATACGAGAAGCGCCTTCGATCAAGAAAACCGGGATCTAAAAAACCGGGATGTTAGCGACCCTTGAAAAAGCATTAAAAAGTATAGTCGCGGTATGCGGCAGTTATCTTTTACGTTTAACCCCCAAAAAAATCGCGTAAAACAAAAAATAATGGAAAAATAGTAAAATTTCATCGAAGTTACTAGCACGGGAGACGTGTTGCATGTGACCGGTGTGCACACCGCTTCGTATAAGAGTAGTTCATTCTGCTCGGACCGACGACAAAAAGAACGAGATTCCACCTAAACCCCGCCCCGCGCGTCACTGAATCACGATTTTAAATTAAATTCAGTTCTTTTCTTAAATTAAATTGGATGAAAGGAGAATCATAAAAAAACATTTTCATAACGAAAGTATGAATAAAAAAAAATTCGCCGATGCAAGTATCGAACCCACGATACGTCCTAAAAGCAGACTACCTAGGCCATTATACTATCTAGGTGCTTCCTTGTTATCATTGAATTGTATAAAGCTGTTAAACTCCACTTATGTTGATATTTTTTAAATTCAAAAATGTTACATAAACTATTTATAAAAATAAGTTAATTGCCTGTAATTTTTAACGAAAACGATCACATTATCAAATATTTAAACAAATTTTCGAAAAATTTAAAAAAGATTGTATTCTAAAGGTAACGGTGATTTACCAATCATAGCACTGGGGAGGCGTGGCGCGGCGAAATTTCAAGTGTCGATTACGTCCAAATGACACCTCATGAGCACAAAAAAAAATTTATAGACCTAATGAAATTCGATCTAGTTTTACCAATTTCAAATTTATCAAAATCGGCTATGCCGCGTGCTAAACCTCCCCTTGTTAGTAATGTAAATTAAGCATTTCATACACAAAAATTATTACAATTTATTAATAACACAAAAAAATCAATTTATTAAATAGACAACGAAAGCGTGACGTCAAAATGGGGCGTATACTTGTGGTAACTTTTCCAAACAAACTGATATTGCCGTGTTAACTGCCATAAGAGAATTTGTTTTTGCTGTTTTCTATATTGTGTTTAATTAATAAGCATTTTAGTTTTAATACATATTAGTTGGAGACCTTAAATAGTGTATTTTTATAGTGTCGCGTAATTTTTTTTAAATTTTTTTAAAAATTAATAAAAATAAATTTTTTTTTATAAAAATACACTATTTAAGGTCTCCAACTAATATCTATTAAAACTAAAATCCTTATTAATTAAACACAATATAAAAAACAGCAAAAACAAATCCTCTTATGGGAATTTAACACGCAAATATGAATTGTTTGGAAAACGTTGGAAAAGTTACGCCCCTTGTGACGTCACGGCTTTCGTTGTCTATTAAACGTAAAATGCCAAATTAAAACAAAAATTACATAAAATTAAAATACCTTAGTTGATAATATTGCAAGAAAATTTAGTCAACTTCTTTATTTTTATATATTGATTCATTTTTGGTATGGTCCAAAAATAAAGAAACATTTATCCTTCTTCTTCATATTATAGAACAATGTCCTGTTGTTTCCATAACTACTCTCGTACTTCGCTAGGGTTTGTTGTCCTGAGTTGATGAAGTCCAGCTTTTGTACCATCTCGTATGTGGTTTACCGGGCCTTTGACCTTTGGGTTTGCACTACATCCTGTATGTTACATGTTGTGCGGATTATGTTACTTCCGACTTTGTCGTAAAGACTGGGATTGATGATGGCTCTTAAGGTTTTCATTTTAGTTGTTATTTGTTTAGTTTTTGATGTATCGGTTCTTGTTTCTGCTGCAAATGTTAGTACTGGTTTTACGCAGGTCTTATATATTCAAACCTTACTTTCTATATTCATATGTTTGTTTTCCCGTATAAATTCGCGGAAACATCCCGAAACCACAGCCGCTTTTGTTGCTTGCATTTTTGGAGATTATCATGCACTGAGTTTTCTCGAGATCCGCGATCGAAATACCGCAAGCCAGAATACCGCAAGGACAAAATACCTCAGGGCTAAAATACCGCGAATGTATTTCTTAAATTCTTACATAATTTCATTTACATTTCTTACATAATTTTGTATCATATTATAAAATAAATTATTCAAATGACAAAATATTATTATAGACTGCGTGGAATAAATGTTTTAATTTGATTTTGTGACAACTTGTGAGTTTTTAATATTTGCTTATATTTTATAATCTCAAGTACCATTTTCAAGCCGGAAAATGGCTGGCAATCAAAATTACGCAAAACTTAAACTGATAATCGTAAAATTATAGTTGAGGAATAAGCCATTATAATCCAACAAGTTAGGACCGTATTTCTTTTACCATTTTGGTTCAGGACTACTGATTTTCTAGTATTACAAGAAAATAATTATAATACAAAAGCAACAATAAATAAGTACTTACAAAATTTTAAAAGCGGTAAAAATTAGTGAAATTGTTAGAATCTTTACCTATGCCCCTTTGGTTTATGGCTTATGCTTTCATTCTGTAAAGTATTGACTGAAGATAGGTATTGTTTATTTTAATCTTTAAATTTTACCAAAATATTGGAAAAATTTAGAAACCATATCGATAAGTTTAAAAGTAGGTCGTGACATTTCCTGTATCATTAAAATTAAAGTAGAACTTTTTTAAAACTATTTATCTATTAATTAAATAAAAAAAAGTCAGGCCCTGCATTTGGTTGAACATTGTAAATTTGATCTCGGAAGCAGTTTTCAGTAAAAAGTGAAGCTAAACAGTGCTTATTAGTGCTTGATGAAGTGATTGCTAACTAAAAAGAATTCGTACATTATTGTGTAATGTTTTCTTTGCAAATCGTGCGATAATCTATAGACCATGTTACTAGTTATACCAGCCACTTAAAGTGAGGTTAGAAGTAAAGTGCGAAAGCATAAAATGCAAGGCACACCACCATCAAAAAATGCCAATATACCCCAACTACACGGCGTTGTATCGCAACCAAATCGTATGGAACCAATAATCTTACTAAACGATCCCGTTTATTGTAATCAGAATGCAACTATGACGCAACAACAGGCAGGACCGTACCTGCCACCATCGCAGCAAATAATCCCGCACGTATATTATAATCAGAACTATACATCAGCTGGGCAACTTTACCCTCAAGGGATAGTCAACACTAACTATATACCCCAATCACAACCAACAAATTCTACTTATATTCTTCCCGCTACAGCTCACCAAATACAAGATTTGGCTAAAGCGGAGCAAACGATAAAAAATCGTGAAACTGAATGGACCACCTCAACGTATAAAAAGAGACCACGCCAAAGCGAAAGTCCAGAACATAGGAGAACAATGCGTAAACAAACCACCCTTGCCAATTACTGGCTTAGCAAACCAACACCAACCTCAAATCAATTCCAGGTTCTCGCAGGAACGGGGGAAGATAAAGAAGAATTGGTGGATGAACGCGAAACAGTACAGGAAATCACAAAGAAACCACCCCCAATATTCGTAGAGGGTGTCGAAGACATAAATCCCCTCGTTGAGGTACTTAATACTACTGCACCAAACGGTTATACAACCAAAAACCTTTATAATAATCAGGTAAAAGTTCAACCGAACAACTCTCAGTTCTACACAGAAATAATCAAAGCACTTACTGAAAAAGCCACGCAATTCCACACGTATCAACTAAAGGAAAACCGCACTTTTCGTGTAGTTATACGTAATGTTCATCCTACTACAAACTTGGAAAAACTCAAAGAAGATATCCAAACTAAAGGACACGAAGTAAAAAATATTTCCTACATCAGAAAAATAGGCACCAAAATATTATTACCCCTAATCAACCTAGAGCTAAACACTAAGCCAAATAACAAAGATATCTACAAAATTACTAATTTATTGAATACAATAGTTAAAATAGAACCTCCCCACCCCAAACGTGAGGTTCCCCAGTGTACTCGATGTCAATCTTTTGGTCATACACAAAAATATTGCCAACACAGACCACGGTGCGTTAAATGTACTTGTGAACACGCAACTTCGGACTGCCCTCGCAAGGAAAGAGACGACAAGGTCCAATGCACAAACTGCAACGAAAATCATCCAGCCAACTTTAAAGGGTGTTCTGTATACAAGGAGCTCCAAAAAAGACGATACCCAGCACTTCGTAAAAGACATATCAATGCTGCACCTGTAATGACCACTAACAATGACCATGATATTAATGTAAATACTTTTCCACCTCTCCCAAATAATAGTAATGGAAATCAAATTCAACATAACGACAATCAAACCCAGCATAGTGGAAATCAAGTTCTAACTGGTGATCACCAAATACAGCATAATATTTCTTACGCTCAAATGACGGCAAATGAAACCCAATATAATCAACCTTTCAACACCTTGCAACAAAATCAGATGCAAATGGTTACGCCACAACAACCTCAAAATAACCTCGAGCAAATGCTGACCAAAATGATGGAGAAGATGGACAAAATGCTGGATCTCCTAATAACTATGATCGGCAAAATGTAATGGGCAGCAAATTAAAAAGTAAACTAAATATCTCCATATGGAATGCCAACGGTCTAGTCAACCATGGACTGGAATTAAAATCCTTCATAGCAAATCAAAATTTGGATGTCATGCTCATCTCCGAAACACACATAACAAACAAAAGCTTTATAAAGATCCCCAACTTTAATATCTACCATACTCAACACCCAGATGGTACAGCAAGAGGAGGTACAGCAATCATAATTAAAAAAACCATAAAACATCATGAAATAACAAAAGTAAGCCAAAAAAACATACAGGCCACATCAGTAATAATCGATGATAGACATGGGCCACTCACCCTCTCAGCAGTATATTGTCCGCCAAATCTCTCAATCAAAAAAGAGCAATTTGAGGCATTCTTCAACTCGCTTGGACATCGTTTCATTGCTGGCGGAGACTACAATGCGAAACACACCTACTGGGGTTCGAGACTCATAACACCTAGAGGTAGGCAGCTTTATCAATCGCTACAGAGCTGTGGCCTACAGCAACTGTCATCAGGGGAGCCCACTTACTGGCCCGCAGATCCAAACAAGGTTCCGGACGTGATCGATTTCTGTGTGACTGGTGGTATTTCTCACAATTACCTTAAAGTCAAGGCATGCCTGGATTTGTCATCTGACCACACTCCACTGCTAGTCACTCTTGATACGATTGTATTCAAGGTCGAAAGGCCACCTGCGCTGTTTAACAGAAACACAAACTGGGAATCTTTTAAAACTAATCTTTCACAGCGGCTAAACCTCGACATATCACTGAAATCAGATGGTGAAGTGGACGAAGCGGTGGAGCATTTAATAGTGGAAATCCAGCAAGCTGCGTGGAATGCCACACCACTGGTGCCGGAAGCTGATAAGCCTGGATACTGCCCTGAATACATCAGGAAGGAAATAGTAGCGAAGAGAAAACTTCGGAAACGCTGGCAATTGACTCAAGCTCCAGATGACAAAACGAATTTAAATAGGGCTACAAAAAAACTTAAAAAATTGCTCGAAGACCAAAAAAACGAAGGTATAAGAAATTTTCTTGAAAACCTGTCAGCCAGTGCAGCAACCGATTACTCCTTGTGGAAGGTTGCCAAAAAAGTAAAAAAAACTCAAAAAGTAAACCAGCCGATTAGAAAAAGTGATAGAACCTGGGCACGAAATGATGAGGAGAAGGCCGGGGCGTTTGTTGAACACCTCATCAAAGTATTTCAACCTCCACCAATACAAATTCCTTCAGAAGAAGAACATCATATTCATCAACTACTTAAAGCCCCATACCAGATGAGCCTACCAATAAAAAAATTTAAGATGCATGAAATCAAAGACATCATCTTCAAAAAGATCAATGCCAAAAAAGCTCCTGGATATGATTTAATAACGGGGAAAGTACTGCAAAACCTACCAGAAAAAGGCTTTAAACTTCTCAAGATAATATTCAACGCAATCATCACAAGAGGTTACTTTCCATCTCAGTGGAAAGTCGCACAAGTCATCATGATCCGGAAGCCCGGAAAGGATCCAACCGAGACCTCATCTTACAGACCCATTAGTCTGCTGCCCATTCTTTCCAAAACATTTGAAAAACTGTTGTTACTGAAAAGATTGCTACCCATCATTGAGGAAAAAAATCTAATCCCGGATCATCAATTTGGTTTTCGCCAAGGACATGGAACGATAGAACAGGTTCATCGGGTAGTAAAAAAGATCAGAGCCGCCCTAGAAAGTAAGAAATATTGCTCAGCTGTCTTCCTTGACATCTCGCAGGCCTTCGATAGAGTGTGGCACCTGGGATTGCTGTACAAAATTAAAAAAAACTTGCCTCATCCGTTCTGTCGTCTACTGGAGTCATACCTCACAAACAGGTATTTTCTGGTCAAATATGGGGAAACCTATACTACCCTACAGCCCATTTTGTCTGGGGTACCACAAGGTAGCGTGCTTGGACCACTTCTATACCTTTTATATACATCAGACTTACCGCTAACCCAAGATACCGAAACAGCCACTTTTGCAGATGATATGGGCATATTGGCGTCTGACGATGATCCAAACCAAGCATCTCGCCTCTTACAGACACACCTAAACAAAGTTGAGATTTGGCTAAAGTCTTGGCGAATCTCAGTAAACACCACTAAGTCTGTGCATATCACCTTCACTCTCAGAAGAGGAATTTGCCCAAGTGTGGCTTTATATGGCCAAACCCTTCCTGTACAAGAAACAGTAAAGTATCTGGGATTCCATCTCGATAGACGTTTAACGTGGGCTAAGCATATTTGGAGCAAGCGTCTTCAGCTTGGACTCGTACATAGGAAGATGTACTGGCTCATGGGCCATAAATCGCTTTTATCCATAGAAAATAAAGTACTACTTTATAAAACCATCATAAAACCCATATGGACGTATGGCGTACAACTGTGGGGTGCTGCTTGCGATTCCAGCATTGCGCGAATCCAACGCTTCCAAAACAAAATACTACGTAGCATTTGCAATGCTCCATGGTACGTTACAAACCATTCTATTGCTAGTGACTTGCAGGTCAAAAGCATTAAGGAAGAAATAACATCTATAAGCAAAAAGTACCAACTGCGACTAAGCGACCACCCCAATGTACTAGTAAGCGATCTTCTCCTTGGACTCCAGACGAGGAGACTGAAGAGGTACGACCCGACGGACCTTCCCCGAAGATGAGCATCCAGGAGGGTCTCAAACGTCACTGTAACAATAACTAAGTTGTTGCATCACCTAGCGTCCAAACATCAAGCGGAATGTGCATGCCGCTGCTGCCTAGACGAGGACCAACGACTTCAAGCTGAAGTAGTGCATGTGTTACCAAACTTATTATATAACGTGTAATTATGTAGTATTCCTAAAGGAGGCCTGCCAGTGGGCTGGCTCTCCACTGTGCCATGTATTCAATCAATACAAATAATGTTACTTATCGTCCACGGACGGATTGTAATCACTCATGGAGTCAATAAAAAAAAAAAAAAAAAAAATTAAATAACTATTTACTGTATGTTGGGTCCAATTGTAATTCAGATTAGTCAGTTGTATTTGAGAAACCGTCAATTTAAATTCAAATTAGTCAGTTGTATTTGAGAAACCGTCAATTTAAATTCAGATTAGTTGACTATAATTCCAGCAAGCATAAAGGTTATTCAAAATTGTGAATATTTTCAGAAGCATTACAATTTGTGGATCTGAATTACAATTGATGCTTTCTCAAATACAACTGACTAATCTGAATTTCAATTGTCGCTTTCTCAAATACATGTGACCGTTTCTGAAATAAAACTGGAAAAGGTGTAGTTAGTCTTTGGAGAGTTTTAAAAGATGCCTTTGAAAAATATTTATTGAAATTCATGTTTACCAACCCATCATAATCTTTATTATATACCCGAGTTATATACCTATCTATTATAATCCATAAAGTTTTCTTTTCAATTTTGTCTTTGTCGCGCTAAGTTAAAAAATTTCATGAGCCTGCGATTCAAACCCCTCAATACCCGCGCTCTAATTTATCCAATGATCACACGAATTGTGTGATCCGCGAGTTGTGGTTTTATAAAAAGTTAGTAGCTGGTTTTGAACCGTTAAAAGCTTCACCTTTTTAATAACAAAATATATTTTTATATAATAATGTACGATAAAAATATTACGTAAGTAAATAAAAAATATCTATAGAAATATTTGCGGTATTTTGCCCTTGCGGCAGTCCTATTAGGTCCCCAGTTACGAGCTTTTAAAGTGGATTGTTAAAGGTTGATTTTCTACCGATTTTTATATTTTTGCAAATAGCTTAAATTCAGTTCAATAACAAAGTATAGAGAATAAATAATAATAGAGACGGTTATCAGCTTAAGCGGTTAAGTGCGTTGCTGCTAATGCTGAATACCTGGTTCGACTCCGGGCCCAGTAAAACTTTATACTGACCGTCTCTCCTCGGCAGGCAATGGCAAATCACCGAGGTGTAATCTTCCTCGTACAGCCTCTCTGGAGATGAAGTGTATACACTTTCCGCGGTTCGGAGCTCCCGTTAAGCAGTAGGTCCCCTATGGATGTGATAATACTTCAAACGCACAACACATCCATAGGAGAGAGGTCGCCAATATCTGGAATCAGGTACGGCACTCTAAGAAGAGAATAAAATTATAATTAAAACTAAAAATATGATCATGTAACCTAAAAAGTTTTGGAGATACAGCTCATTGAAGACACCTAATTTTCATTGCTCAAGTCAAAGTAACCCCATTCAATGACAAAATTTGGTCAGGCCCCCTATTTTTTGACATTAATTATTTACATAATAATACTCTTCAAAAAGACCTACATTTAAAAAAAATCATCTCTCTAACTAAGTGGTACGGTTCTGCCAGTATAAGTAATTTATAAATGCTGCTCTACAAGACAAATTTGAATTATTTTGGAGGGTTGTGCAACGTGAACGACGCATTTATGGTATGTTTATTTGATGTAAACTTAGAATTATATCAAATTTGAGCAAATTACAAGAGATTCATGAAAATAAATTGGTTGATTTGGTATGGTATCATACCCATACAGCTTCTGTCTCTGTGTTAATTTTAAATTTATCTTCAATAATGCGATTTTGCAGTTATACTCTGGTTTTTACAAACATCAAATTGATGCTAATTTAGTGGGTGCAGAAATTATTTTTGAAATAATGGGCTATAAGAGAAATGGCGATGGTATTTTAGTCTTAGATGAACCAATCTGTCCGGATCAGGTTATTAACATGTCGCAGGATTCGCTAATAGCTTACGTAGAATGCCAGGTAATTTAAATTTTTGTTTTGCCGGCAATAATATTACAACCTTTGTCTTTTTTCTTTATCGTAGATTTTGAAAGCTATTTGGGAAGAAGTGTCTTTAAGTTTTAAAGCAAGCTGGTTGGAAGTTTTAGAATTTCGAGAGTCACATTTGTGCAGTCTCAAACAGTCTGTTCAAGCATTGACCTATCGCTTCCACGAACGACAGTTTCAACAGCATACACGCAGCTATTCTCAAGGTACAGATCCCTTTATCGTGAATTCTCGGTTATTAGGCAATGCACACCCTACGGCTGCACTTTCAGCTCACTCATTTCCTCCTTTACAACACACACATGCTTCTGTATCTTCCACCCCCTGTATATATGGAACCAACAGTTATTACCATAATACATGCCCTACATATGCTACTATAGGTCCTCAACATTATGCATATCAAAATATAGCAAAACCTGTTTATTATCCTGCTAATTATTATCCTAATGGTTATATAGTTCCACCTCCACCTCCTCCTTACGTTTGTCCTACTGCACAATTAATAGAGCTCGAGTCACAAGGCTCACATCATTATGACACCGTAGATGATGTTGGACACTCAAGAAGTGAAACATTCAGCACAAAAAACAGCCTCAAAAATTCTTCCGATAAGGAAGAAGTTAATCCAGACACAATTGATAATTGGGATTTTGTTTACCGAGATTTAGAGAGTCAAGGTTATTCTAAAGATTTAG
Organism: Podabrus alpinus; assembly: GCA_932274525.1. NCBI lineage: Eukaryota > Metazoa > Arthropoda > Insecta > Coleoptera > Cantharidae > Podabrus > Podabrus alpinus. The sequence goes on from OW026451.1 coordinate 117,590,016, forward strand.
GAGAAAGAGGCGATCTTTTAACTTTATCTACTGATGGTAAAAAGTCAAAAGGTGTTGTTAAGGAAGCAAGAAAAGTGAAGTCTAATAATGTAGAAGATGGAATTAATAACTTGAATCTGACTGATAGAGCAAGTAAAACGAATGAGAGCATACAGAAATTTAAAGACCGTGAAAGAGAACATGTTTATGAGGTTTTGAAACCTACAAATGAAAAGGAAGGAGTTTTACAAAAGCAAGCACTAAATGGATACATTAAAAATACCAACACTTTACCATCGCTGGAGAAAATAACTGCTTTAACAAATACTGTGATAGAAAATAGTCGACCTTCAAATAGCAAAACTTTAGATGTAAGAAAACAAAAACAAAATCAAACAAGTGATAGGATAAGTCCTAAAATGAAAGATCAACACACCAAAGAAATGTTAAAAAATGATTTAAATAAGTGGCAATGTACTACATGTACATATTTGAATGAGTTGTCGAGTAAGATTTGTGAAATGTGTGGTAAAAGTAAGGTGAAGGTTCAAGATGTAATGGAAATTGGTGGATCTCAATGTTCCAAGTGCACTCTTGTTAATCCGAAAGATCACAGGATTTGCAGTGCTTGTTCTAGTAGCTTAAAAGATTCACCTACTTACATTTAATTGCATTTTTTTGAAAATTGCTGAAATTTTCGTTTGTTAACTTTTTCAATTTCCAATCCAATTTTTGGTTATTTGTGTAAAATCTTTGTAAATATATATTAATGAAGTTGCTTGAACAAAATAAATTTTAATTAACTTGTTATTTACAAATTGTAAAATGCAATTTTAATTATGTTAAGCATGATACTAAAGGCACCAGTACAGGATGGTATATAGTCACATATTGCTTTGAAATATTCATAATTTCCTCATTTTCTTTTTTTAGGGTTTCCTACAGGACACTTCTGCGATTAATCATCGAAAAATTCAGAACTGAACAGCTCGACACAAATGTTGAATTTTATTTTGAAAATCGGCGGTTAATTATTATCTTGAAGTAACGGTGACAGTCGGTGACATCCCACTAGTTGGAAGATGAAAATTTCGAAAGCATTGATGATTTTCAAAATAAAATTAAATGATTTTGGTAGGCTATTTGGTGCTGAATTTTCCATTATTAATTCACCAAGTGTTGCCTAGGAGCGCTGAAAAGAAAAAAAATGAAAAGCTTGCGAATAAGTCAAACCAATGCATGCCTTATTCCCCACCCAGTATTAATAAAAGTGTAGATGCAAGTAGGTGCTACAGTTTCTGACAAATTTATTGTTTCGAAAAATAATTAGATTAGATCTTATAATGTAGATCTATTGATCTACAAAAAGTTAAAGAAGAAGAAAAATAATAAATAAATTACTAATTGATCTGTGCTGGAGTGAAATTTTATTTTTTAACTTGTAGACAGCCACCAAATTCTATATCAAAATTTTGCTGCGAAATGTATTCTTGGAAATACTTTCAATTTATAAAAACTATTAGGTATTATACATTACTCTGAAGGGCTTTACGGTTCTCTACTTAGATGTCCTCCAAGTATTACCACATAACCTACTACGGATAGCCCACGCCTATGCAAAAAATTGTGTCCCTAAATTACTGTATTTGGAAGTAATTTAAAATGAGTTTAGATGTCATTGATTAAAAGTATGAATGGCGCTGTTTGGATTGGTATTCAATAGATTTCTCTCCTCTACATGTGCAAAAATATGCATTATAAAAATGCAGTAGATGGTCTATCTGTACAAAGTTATCTGTGGTATTACACAACTATTACAATGTATTACCAAAGATAATTATACGAGCTGTAAAGATAGAAATGCTATACAAATTTATCTGTATAATATTTCTCCCAGAAAAATAGATCGCCATCGAGTGCTGAAAGTCAAAAATAAATGTCTTGATTGGTTACAAGTAAACTTTGCCTGTTTTAGGACATTATTTTCTACAAATTCGTTACTCGCACCCAAAGCTCACGTGAGCGCCGCACAACTGCTACTGATTTTTCGTAGTCGCTTTAAATTTTCATTTGGAGTTTAAGACTGCTCTGAAGTATGATTTAAGCGGATTTATGTATTTAAAATCGATTCATTTCTTATCAAACAATAATAAATATGGTTAATGGAAGATTGTGAATTAAAATAGTTTTATATTCCTTAGATTCAGTTTCTGAATTTCTGGTTATCTTTAACCAAAGGGTTGTTTCCATGGATCACATTGTTGAAACAATTATTTCCATAGAAATAACCCTTTGATTAAAGGTAACCAGAGATTCAGAAACTGGGCCTTTAGCCTTCTTCATTAAATGTTCAAAAATGATTTCTAAGTCTTCTTTAATTTATTATAATTTAATGCATTTTATTCCGGTCTTTTGTCAAGTTAACATAATTTTAACTATAATAATATTGTCTAGGAACATAATATGATAATGTCGGCTTGAGACGCGGAAAATTGAGCGGCAATTCGGTACACTTCTAAGCATTCCGGGACATACGGAAATGAAATCATATTTCAGAGCAGCCCCAATCTCCAAACAAAAATTTGACGTTTCAAAACGACAACAGTTTACTTACAAATAAAAGTACCGTTTGCGCGCGTACGTGAACTTTCAATTTGAAAGTTATTATTTATGATACATAATATACACTTTCCTTAATAATCTATATTTAAATGTAGATCTTTTTCGATGGTCATCTTCAGCACAAAAAATTAAAAAAATCCTTAAAAATATATACTACAGGTAGCAAACAATTTCATATCCAAAAGTCAAATATACTATATGGAATGCACTGAAAATGACTATAAATACAGTTGATATTAGTACACATTTAAAGGGTTATCCTACTGCGACATTTATAAAACATCGTTTTATTGTTTTGGTTTAATGCGTAGTTGAATATCTTAAAATTAATATGTAAAAGTCCCATCTAGATACATTTACCTAGTATAGCAGCACTTCACGCGAACTTAGGCTATAAATTGTTAAAATTATGCTCGCATTTTAACTAACAACAAAATATAATTAAACCAAAGTGTTAAGTTACATTTTATTACTTATAGCACTTATAGTAAGGTTTACATAGTGAGAAAGGTTCACTATATTATGGAGCTGCATATTAACGATAAGACATGGTTTTACTAAATTAATTTAATTTGAAACTGATTTTCTGAACACTACTTTTTCATAATAGTGTAAATGATTTCTGATAATGGATCAATTGACTTAAAATATAATATTCAAAGAAATAGTAGTTTTGGTGATTCACCATTTTGTTTATTTTTGCAAATTTAAGAAATAGTGCAAAAATGCAAATTTTTATGCGAAAAAATTCAACATTTTTTACTTCAGCAACGAAAATAGATAAAAATCTCGGTCATGCTATAGCATAGCCAATATATTGTAATATGGGAATTTTTTTTTAAATTCTGGATCGACTCGATGACCAAGAGCTCCATTGCACACGTAAAGCGGCCTACAGACAGGGGTGGGCTGCCAAATTTTGAACAACCGGCTCGCTATTATTTCGAAGCAAAAAAAACGGTAAATGAGTACATCGTCTTCATTTATTTTTGTACAGTATAAAATATATATTTTTTACTATAATCTTAATTTTCATGGTTAATTATTATCTAAAACAAAAAAATAAAAAACATTATCTTAGAATAGTTAATGTTTGTAAATATTAAAAGAAAAAAAAAGAAAATTTCACAATATTCCAATTCTAAACATAAAAATTCCAGTACACTCATGAAAATGCATGTCACAAAAGTAGGTTAACAAACACAAAATTATATGTTAGTACCCACAATGTCCACCCCCTCAAAGTGACATAGTTGCCAATTTAGATGGTAATGATTAGGTATACTTATTACACTCAGTTGGAGTAATATCAAACCATTTTTCTTTATGAAATTGCGAAGGTTGGTCAAATTTCTGGGACATCTTTCTGAGATTTGGAGTTTAAGCAGAGCCCAGAGGTTTTCTATAGGATAAGGGTCCGGACTCTGGGGTAGCCACTTCATAACATTAATATTGGCATCTTTAAGGTAATTGGTGACCATTGGCGCGGTGTACAGGAGCATTGTCCTGATGCAGAATAAATTATTCACCAATTAGACGTTTACTTTATGGTATAATTACTTCTTTTAAAAGATTTAAATATACCGCAGCATTAAGTCTTCCTTCTAATGCCACAATTTTTCCTATTCCTGCTGAACACATACACCCCCAAATCATTAATACCTTTTTTAACGATTTTAGTGTGGGTTTAGTACACTTATATAAGTATACTTCTGCAGTTTTCCTCCAAACGTACATCCTACCATGGCTGTATTTTCGACGAATCATAGATTCGGCAGTCCATAAGATTTTATTCCAATAATTTGAAGGTTTTAAAACGTGATCTGAATAGAACTTCATCCTTTATTTAATATTCATCTTGATAACAAAGGGTACTCTGCGAACAGATCGTCCATTTTTATTTACTTCGCGAAGACGACTTCTTACAGTTTCTGTCGATATTTCATTTTTGGTGTTACTTTCAAGTTTTGCACGAATGCGTGGAGCAGACATGTATGGATCTGAAGACGAGAGGGTTTGTATTTTAATATCTTCCCGTTTAGTTGTGATTCTTGGCCGTTCTTGTCTCTTAGTTGCCGTTTGTCTACCTTTGGTTTTAAATGCTTTTATAAGTTTAAAATCCGAAGTTAGTGATTTATCAAATAAGTTTGCTATCTCGCATTTTTTTTGCCAAATCCAGACATTTTCAGTATTAATGTACGTTCTTCTAACGTTAAAGATTTAAATTTTGCCATATTGGTATTTTAAATTTTGATAATTCTATAATAATGAATGTTAACATTTAACAAAATAATTTGAAATGAATTACCTTGTTTTACTTATGACCTTTTTGAGTTTTTCAAAAAAATTTGTAACAAAAAGCTTGAATTCGCTTGCATATATATAATAATTTCAATAAACTATATGCACTTGAGCAGATATCAAAAGACCGATATGAAAGATTTTTGTTAACCTACTTTTGTGAGATGCAAAATAACAGCTCGGCCATTGCATTAATGATACAATTGATTTGAAGCCGACAGAAATGCTGATTTTACTTTATATCTCCAGGTTTAAGGTACATGTATGAGTTGCAAATGAAAAAAAAAGTTTTGTGTTGATTTTGAGACTTTATATGATGGTTTTTCAAATTTCCTTACATGTTAACCTACTTTTGTGAGTATCTGTATAATATACATATATAACAAAACAAAACATTTATTGCACAAAAAAACTAATAAATTCAAAATTTAACATACTTGTAAGATGCAACTTTTGAATTTGAACTTCGCGCCAACGTCCTCTCCAGAAATCCGCCATCTCTCGAGAACCAACAAAGTTCAAACCTAAAATCACACTTCTTCGACGACACGGAAAATAACCTGGACCACCACGTTGTGAAAATACCTACGATCGTCATCTCGTAACCAAACTCTTTCTTCCGGTGTACAAAACATAGTGTCAAAAACAACTGTAACAAAAACAAATGATCGCTCCGAAAGAGAGACGAACATTAAACTTCCAACACAAATAAAACAACCATATTTTGGGGCAATGTCAATATCTTTTATTATCTTTAATATTCTTGTTTGAGGAATTTAACCTGAAGCAATGATTTACCTAACTCATGACCTAATAAATCTGTAGATTTAATTACCCTGAAAGTCGATTTGTGTTAAATCGCTTTAATGATTTTAATTATGTTTTAAAATTACTTGTTGGGATTCAATCCTTTGGATTGTTTTAATCTATTCTTCATGTACTTGGTACATTTTAGAAATTTGTGGGAAGCTATTATGTGTTTTGTTTTAACACTAGCTGTTAATGGAAAAATACCTTTTAAATCTACATTTACACCACCACCCTTTAAATACAATTTACTACCTAATTTACCAATATTAAAAACCCAGATCTACGAGTAGCTTGCCTTCCTTTAAGGAATCTCGACAATCCATTCATGCGCGTCACTATTACCACAACTTAAATGAATACAATTTTTGGGAACGGTTTAATGTAAACTTGCTTTATTGTTAGCCTTTCGTGGCTTTGCAGTACTGAGTAGTTTATTTCCAGCCCGCCAGGGTGTTTGGGCCATTCATACAAGAGTCACCGGAAAGCTAAATTGTACTTTATAAACCGAAACCAAACCATCGTATTACCTAAGTCAAAATCTACCATGTATATAAAATTTGTGAACAACCTGTACATTATTTCCTACACCTTCTTTATAATTATTGTAAATAATGATTAATTAATTTGAAGCAACACCCTGTATATGAGACATAAATTAATTTAGCAACAGAAAATGAAACCTTTTATTTATAAATTAATCTTAGTTGAAATTTACACTCTTCCGGTATAAAATATAAATTACCCTTCTTTGTATGAATAACAGCTTGCATTGATAACTTCAATGTAAGTTTTATTTCTAAGAAAAGATTCTGCTGATACAAATAACCTTGAATCCACCCACCTACTTACAAAGATTTGAACAAAGGAAATGTTTCAAAATTTCATTACCCATATTATTAGGATTTGTAAATAGCTTTTATAAATGAAATGAAATGATTTACTTTTAACTAATATTTAATAAAGATGATTTGTATTCTTTAAATTGATCTTAAAGTAAAAACATAAAATTACCTGCAACAAAGTTTTGTTGTAATATTTGAAAAACCCTTAAAATAATATCAAAATCAAATCAATCTCATTGCCAAAATATAGATCAAATAATCATTTAAATAAAGTTTTATACCTGATTATTAAAACACCACTGTAAATTAACCAAAATAGAATTTATCTCAATTCAACAAACAAAACTCGCGTGTTCAAAAGCCAACGAACAAGTGAAGTCCTCTTCCCCGCTACTCGTTAAAAATCGTTGCGTTACCTATCGTTACCGAACTAAACTTTTGAAACTACAAATATACATGGCGATGTAAAATATTCTAACTTAAACCAGCGGCAAATTTGAAATTATATTAATTTCAAAATTGTAATCTTACAGATTCGTCCCCAAAGTTTTATGTGAGAGCATGAAGTGCTCTGACATAAAGCTTTAATGAATTTACCAAAACATCTAACTTCAACTCAATCTAAAATTACTATCCCGGGTTACCCCAATTTCCCCTACACCCATAACCTTGCTTCAAACTACATTCCTGCGTAGATAGCTCATAGCAGAAGGCAACTATTATTTAGTATAGACAACAACCAAAGCATAATATGACTACTAATAACCAACCAATATGAAACCAAAATTTGAAATATGACACTAAATAACAGTTAGATGTAGTAAAACTACCAAAATCTACACCTTAGAGCCAAATGTTGACACACCATCTTTTCAACCAACACAACATAAACAAAATATTAACAACATGCACAAAAAATCTAAATTAACGAAACTACGAACACCACTTAAATTTAACTAATACTATAAATTAATATTACTAAAATATGGTACCATTTACATCTATTGAAAAAGAATTACTTAACTAATAAAACAAAATTAAACCTTAAACATGCCTTAACTAAAATTTAAAACTAAAACACAAATAAACCAAGTATTTAAACAAACCTCCCTACAACACAATTTTGTCTTCATCTTTCTTTCTTCTTTCTTATCTTTGCCTCTTTTGGAACCTCACGGTAACATTTCCTAAAACATAAACGACAGCAGTATCTCGTCCCCACATATAACATATTTTATTTTATAAATAAAATTCAAATTGCCCTAACCAACTAGATTTAATTTCCACGCAAGCTAACATCTATCTAATTCCTGACCTACTATAATAAAATTTCAAATTATTAATATTGTAATTCCCTTTAAAACTACCATCATCGTAAGCGATTGAATACACGTTCGGATGCGGTCGGTGCGTAACCTGATAAGGCCCTGAATACAAACAACAAAATTTTCCCACAATATTATATGCCGCTTCAGAAATATGATGTTCTCTCAATAAAACTAAATCTCCTACCTCTAACTCATCATTGTATGTTTTAAAATATTTCTTCCTCTCTTCTCCAGCACGAACTAAATTCACCCTAGTTTCGCTCCTAATTTGACCTACAGTTTTCCCCAATTCCCTTGGAATAAATTTTCCAACTAAATTTGTTAAATCGTTCGGAGGATTATGCCCATGTAAAATTTCAAATGGTGAAAACCCAGTTGATCTGTGTGGAGTAACATTGAATAACCTCTCAATATTCTTCAAATGATTTGCCCACCCTGAATGTGACTCTTGGCAATAAGTTCTAAAAAGTCTACCTAATTCACGCATTACCCTTTCGGTTGGATTTGAACCTGGATGACGTATAGAAGAAAACGTATAACGTATACCATGCAATTCTAAAATTTGCTTCCATTTCTGTGAAATAAACTGGGTCCCATGATCGCTAAGTACTACCTTAGGTTTTATAAATTTAGAAAAATCTTTAACTATTTTATTAGCTGATTCTGTTGCTCTAGCACGACGTAATGGATATAATTTTACAAACTTTGAAAATGAATCAATTACTACAAAAATGTAAACTACATTTCCTCGACTAACGGGTAAGGGACCATAATAATCTACCGTTACTAAATCTCCCACATTCTCTACTATAACTGGATTCATTGTTCCCACTAACTTTCTTTTAGGATGTTTAACTTTCTGGCAAATATCACATGATCGTACCAATTTCTTAACTTTATCAAACATTTTCCTAAAATGAACCTGCTTTTTCAAAATTTGGATAATTTTGGTAATCCCGAAATGACCATAAAGTTGATGGACATTTTCTATGACTTGTTCTGTAAATACCTCAGGCAATGCTAATTTACTCCCTGAATTGTTCTCACCACAAAATATTAAAACGTCCCTAAAGATACTATAATTCTTATTTCTTAAATTTTCGTCCCCATTTAACAAACTAATAAAAATAGGTCCTAAATGTTTATCCTGAAGTTGTGCTTCCCTCAAATTCTTAAAAGAAATTTCTAAATCTCCCCAGCTGACCACTTTGAACAAAGCTAAATCAATCACCTTCTCAACAGAAGCTACAATCGGTTGATTTTTAACCCCTACTAAATGAGACATCTCAGACATTGGAAACCTTGAAAGCGTATCTGCTACTACATTATTACACCCTTTTACATGTTCTACCTCAAAATCAAACTCACTTAAAATTAGTGACCATCTCGTTAATCTGTCATTTAATAATTTACATTGTTTTAGAAATTTCAACGCATAATGATCCGTCCTAATTATTACCTTATGCCCCAATAAAATTGTCCTAAACTTTTGCAAACCGAAAATAATAGCTAATAATTCCTTCTCCGTAACCGTGTAAGCTAACTCGGGCCCATGTAGAATCCTACTCGCAAAACCTAATACACCGTGTTCTACCCCATCGTCTAGCATTTGATAAACCACACAACCCAAAGCTAAATTGGACGCGTCCGTTTGCAGATAAAACATCTTTGAAAAGTCGGGAAACCGTAACATAACCGTCTCTAGAAATAACGTCTTAATTTCTTCAAAAGCTCTTTGCTCATTTTCTCCCCAACTCCATTTACTATCCTTTCTTAGTAACTGTGTCAGTGGCGTAGTGGCATGGCTGTATCTTTCTGCAAATCTACGATAGTAATTGCACAGACCTAAAAATCCACGTAATGTCTTGACGTTATGTGGCTTAGGGAATTCTTGGATTGCTGCTATTTTCTCAGGATCTGTAGTTATACCTCTTATTGATAAAATGTGCCCTAGAAATTTAACCTTTTCTTTAAAGAAAAATGTCTTTTCGAGATTAATGGTCATTCCTGCATCTGCAATTCTTTGGAGTACCATTCGAATATGTTCTAAGTGCTCGTCAAATGTTTCAGACACTATCAATAGGTCATCTATGTAGTTGATTGTAAATTCTCTTACTTCGGGACCCAAAATAACATCCATGGCTCTCGTGAATGTTCCCACCGAAGTTTTCAAACCAAACGGAAGTACCTGATACGTATATGACTTTCCTTCGAACAAAAATGCTGTATATTTGGTACTCTTTGTATCTAATGGAATCTGCCAAAATGAAGATCGGAGGTCAATTGTTGTCATAAATCTTAATCTTTTGAATGACTGGAAAATATCTTCCGGTGTTCTAGGTGCTTCGGTATCTGCGATCATCTGTTGGTTTAGCCATCTAGCATCCAAACAGATTCGTACACCTCCATCTTTCTTTCTTACCACCGTCATTGGACTAGCAAACTCAGATGCCTCTCTTTTTATAACGCCCATTTCTAGCATTTCGTCAATTGTCTTTCTGACCTCGGGTCGCAACTGGTGTTGAATGGGATAGGGCTTCCGAACAAAAGGTGTCTCATCGTTCATATGTATTACGTGTGTATATTTCGTTGTACGCCCCGGAATTTTGCTAAAGCTCGTTCTAAATGCTAACAACAATTGGAATAACCGTTCCGTCCCCACCCTATTTAATTTTGATTCTAATGCTTTATTTTCTAATTCCGTTTTAGTAACAAACTTTTGAATTTCTTTATTATTATTTTTCCCCATTGAATCGCTCAGAGTTAAACCTACAAAATTTACCTCAACTTTCCGTACATCAGTGATTTCATGAATGAATTTAACTTTCTGCTTTCTATTACCTAACTCAAAATGATAATACCCCTCTTCAAAATTAAGTTTTCCTTTAACCTGGTCCATCCAATCAACTCCCAAAATTACCGGCCTAATCAAACCTTTAACTACCAATGCTACCTGAAATGACTTCTCTTGTATACCTTCAATATTAAATTCTAACAATGCCTGTACCCTAATCCGTTGACATTGTTGTCCGTTAGCCATCCTAAGTTGGGTACACGTAACCGGTAAAACTGACAAATTTCCCTTTGATTTTATCTCATTAAAATAAGACTCCTCAATGCACGTTAACTCACACCCTGTATCTAACAAAGCTAACATCTTAATACCTTGACAAGTTATCATAATATGTGGTAAACCCTTTGATTTATCCCTCTCATTTCTACCCGATAACTCCCCTTCTTCACACATAGTTAACGCATTTTTAAGACCAACATTCCGTTTTCCCAGACAATTACTAAATTTCCACCCTTGCCTTACTAACATGTCTAAACCTCTCCCATATTTATTTTCAAGTTCGCGGTAATTCAAATTTCGCTGCTGTAAAATACCGAGACCCTCAAACTGTCGCTGATTCCCATTCTTAAATTTTACCAACGCCCCCTCTTCAATAAAATTTATAAATTGAAATGGTAAAGGGATTTTATAGTCTACAAACTGAACAGCCCCTTTCTGTACAGTTTCTACTCGTTTCCCGAATATTGACCTTGCACTCTTTGACCTGCATTATTTGGCATTTCTATGGCCATTAACTGTCGAAAGTTACGATTATCATTCATGGCTGGTTTTGGTCTCTGGTGATATGATCTTTGCTTTTCCTTCTTTTCTTCCTCTTCTTCCTGAGTCAAGAGTTCAAGTGCCTCTTCAGTAGTTTTTCTTTGACTCGCTCTCCATATCGTTCGTATTTCCCTTGGAAATTGCTTCATTATGGCATCGATTCCAACTTCCTCATTATTTATCATCTCGAGCGTTCGAATTTCCGCTATTTGTCTACCAAAATACGCGCTCATACTTAGTGCCTTCCTATGGTCAAACTTCATACTCATGATACGCTCTAAGCAACACATCTGCTTTCCTGTACTCCAGAAGTACTTAAGAAAATCGGTTTTAAAACATTCATAGTTATCCCATTTCCGTTTGTTCAATGTTGCCCAAACATCTGCACCATTCTTCATTGTTGATAAAATTGCCAACAACTTATTATCCCCTATAATCTTTCTCTTTCCCCAAAATTCCTCAAACTTTTCTAAGAATAAGCACGGATTCTCTCGTCCCCCTGTAAAAGTCGGTTTCACGGTCGTAATCATGTTGTATGGTGAAGCCATGAATCCTAACGCCAATTCTCTCCAACCTACTTCCGTAACCGCATCCTTAGCATTCGCGTTAACATTCTCAACTACTGTATTCCCCTCATTTACAGAATTATTGCTACTTTCAGTTCCTACATTACTAACATTTAAATTGGCAATTTCTCCACTCACCTGTCCATTTTCCTGTGAATTTGAACGCTCATGATCTCGGTCCTCCCTCATCTCCTTGATCATGTCCGCAAGACTCCTTTCTCGCTTTTTCATCTCCGCCATTTCCTTCTTCTGGTCGGTAACCATTTCCATTAGCAAATCCAACTTTTGCATCATTGTCGTCTGGTCACTCGACTCTCCACCACTACATCCTTTCTTGCCAATAACTTTTCCACCTTGTTTCGACATCCTTCTTGATAGTCGATTACCTAAAACATACCAGATTAAACGTACTTCACCCTGTTTTACTCTCATCTCCAGTTCCGATTGGACTTGACTCTCCAACAAATTGTTCTTAACGGTTGTTTTGTACATCTCGAAATCCTTCGTCACGGCACCAAAATGTAAGATGCAACTTTTGAATTTGAACTTCGCGCCAACGTCCTCTCCAGAAATCCGCCATCTCTCGAGAACCAACAAAGTTCAAACCTAAAATCACACTTCTTCGACGACACGGAAAATAACCTGGACCACCACGTTGTGAAAATACCTACGATCGTCATCTCGTAACCAAACTCTTTCTTCCGGTGTACAAAACATAGTGTCAAAAACAACTGTAACAAAAACAAATGATCGCTCCGAAAGAGAGACGAACATTAAACTTCCAACACAAATAAAACAACCATATTTTGGGGCAATGTCAATATCTTTTATTATCTTTAATATTCTTGTTTGAGGAATTTAACCTGAAGCAATGATTTACCTAACTCATGACCTAATAAATCTGTAGATTTAATTACCCTGAAAGTCGATTTGTGTTAAATCGCTTTAATGATTTTAATTATGTTTTAAAATTACTTGTTGGGATTCAATCCTTTGGATTGTTTTAATCTATTCTTCATGTACTTGGTACATTTTAGAAATTTGTGGGAAGCTATTATGTGTTTTGTTTTAACACTAGCTGTTAATGGAAAAATACCTTTTAAATCTACATTTACACCACCACCCTTTAAATACAATTTACTACCTAATTTACCAATATTAAAAACCCAGATCTACGAGTAGCTTGCCTTCCTTTAAGGAATCTCGACAATCCATTCATGCGCGTCACTATTACCACAACTTAAATGAATACAATTTTTGGGAACGGTTTAATGTAAACTTGCTTTATTGTTAGCCTTTCGTGGCTTTGCAGTACTGAGTAGTTTATTTCCAGCCCGCCAGGGTGTTTGGGCCATTCATACAAGAGTCACCGGAAAGCTAAATTGTACTTTATAAACCGAAACCAAACCATCGTATTACCTAAGTCAAAATCTACCATGTATATAAAATTTGTGAACAACCTGTACATTATTTCCTACACCTTCTTTATAATTATTGTAAATAATGATTAATTAATTTGAAGCAACACCCTGTATATGAGACATAAATTAATTTAGCAACAGAAAATGAAACCTTTTATTTATAAATTAATCTTAGTTGAAATTTACACTCTTCCGGTATAAAATATAAATTACCCTTCTTTGTATGAATAACAGCTTGCATTGATAACTTCAATGTAAGTTTTATTTCTAAGAAAAGATTCTGCTGATACAAATAACCTTGAATCCACCCACCTACTTACAAAGATTTGAACAAAGGAAATGTTTCAAAATTTCATTACCCATATTATTAGGATTTGTAAATAGCTTTTATAAATGAAATGAAATGATTTACTTTTAACTAATATTTAATAAAGATGATTTGTATTCTTTAAATTGATCTTAAAGTAAAAACATAAAATTACCTGCAACAAAGTTTTGTTGTAATATTTGAAAAACCCTTAAAATAATATCAAAATCAAATCAATCTCATTGCCAAAATATAGATCAAATAATCATTTAAATAAAGTTTTATACCTGATTATTAAAACACCACTGTAAATTAACCAAAATAGAATTTATCTCAATTCAACAAACAAAACTCGCGTGTTCAAAAGCCAACGAACAAGTGAAGTCCTCTTCCCCGCTACTCGTTAAAAATCGTTGCGTTACCTATCGTTACCGAACTAAACTTTTGAAACTACAAATATACATGGCGATGTAAAATATTCTAACTTAAACCAGCGGCAAATTTGAAATTATATTAATTTCAAAATTGTAATCTTACATACTATACTATGTATATGCATAATTAATTAATTAATGTGAAGTCAATATGTATTGTTCATTTGCAGAAACATCATTATTGTGCCCATTTCTTACCCTTGTTTCTGTTGCTAACCTGTGATTCTGGTTCATCCAAGATGTAATAAAAGGAATGGCAACGAAATTGGCTTATTTTTTGGTTTTAGGGGTAATTTGACAAGCGGCTCGCCGAGTTTCAAACATTTTAACAACCGGCTCGCGCAAGCCGGACCCCCACCCCTGCCTACAGATAGGGTATTGTATGTGGATGGTAGAATCGGTAAGAGTTAAAACGCATTAACTCGGGTAGGAGCGTTCAGGCAAGGAACGCTAAGAAAGTAGGAACGCACCTACCTGAGTTAATGCGTTTTAACTCTTACCGATTCTACCATCCACAATACCCTATGTGAATGCCGCTTAACTCGTACATTTATGAATATTTTTTATAAAACTTGAAATTTATAGTTAGTACTAATAAGATCGGTGTTTATAAATACCCAAAAATGAATAAAATCGCATAGGTATGTAATTTTATCGGAATAAATTCTATAAATTCACTCGCACTTGTTTTAAGGTTGCTCACAGTAGGATAACCGTTTAAATATAAATTATTAAGGAAAGTTTACTTCTATTTTGTTTTTGAGTATTATCAAAGGGAATTCTTCAACTAAACTTTATAAGCACTGCACGAACTATTAATTAAGGAACTTACCTTTTATTAATTTAATTAATAGTCCACGTAAATTAGACGAAGTAAATTACACTGAGCCACTGAAGCGATTTTCTTTAGTTTAGTGGAACTTCTAAATTTGGAACTAATAGTAAGTCTAGGGCCACACTATAAGCAAAGGTAAATTTTAGTTCCTTCCAGATATTTCTTTCTACTCATTACTGATGAGATTTACTAATAAGATCAAAACGTGTATGCTGTGATTGCAATCTTTAGTTGTGACTTAAATTTACAAATAGATTGAAAATCATTATGGAATATAGTATCCATGTTGTTTGATATGCTGGATTAAGGGGACAATTCATTCATAATTTTTTTTATTTGAAAATAACCCAGGTTAAAAGATAACCCGAAACTGAACAACTGGGCCTGGTTAGTGGTTAATATGAGCCAAAGTTAATTTAGGGTATTTTAGGCTTGAAGCCGAGTGTATGCACGATGGAATCGGATACGTACGGAGAAGACAAAATTGTGTTTATGCGCCACAGAGTCGGATAACGTAGTCAAATGAATTATTTTAGCAGAAACTCAACTGATAGAGGGCGTTATTTTATTAATTACCAGTTTGTTTTCGAATTAATATGAAATATTAAAATTTATATGAAATTAAATTATAAATTTCATCAAAAGATAACGTTTTATTAGCAATAAAGTAATAAATTGCAATTAGTCAACCTGTTTAATTAATTTTATAAAGATTGAAATTTCAAATTATTTTCACATTATACCTGAAATTAGGGACCAGGGACCTCTCCAGCACAACGCTTATAGTTATAAGTGTAGAAGATACAAATAATTCATCAGTAGTTACTAGTCCAACTAAATTCTGTAGCACAAATTAAATTTTTTATACTTAAGAAAGAAACCACCATTTTGCAACTTTAACAATTTAGTTTGTGTTGCAGAATTTGGTCGGACGAAAATATTTTGACGAATTTCTTGTAACCTGTATAACTGTGGCACTTGTAAGCGTTGCGTTAAAGCCCCAGGTAGGTACTTGGAAAAGATAAGTTTTCACGTCTTGGTTTGGTGTCCGCCGGTTATATGAAATTAAATTATAAATTTCATCAAAAGATAACGTTTTATTAGCAATAAAGTAATAAATTGCAATTAGTCAACCTGTTTAATTAATTTTATAAAGATTGAAATTTCAAATTATTTTCACATTATACCTGAAATTAGGGACCAGGGACCTCCAGCACAACGCTTATAGTTATAAGTGTAGAAGCTACAAATAATTCATTAGTAGTTACTAGTCCAACTAAATTCTGTAGCACAAATTAAATTTTTTATACTTAAAAAAGAAACCACCATTTTACAGCTTTAACAATTTAGTTTGTGTTGTAGAATTTGGTCGGACGAAAATATTTTGACGAATTTCTTGTAACCTGTATAATTGTGGCACTTGTAAGCGTTGCGTTAAAGCCCCAGGTAGGTACTTGGAAAAGATAAGTTTTCACGTCTTGGTTTGGTGTCCGCCGGTTAGTTTCGGATATTGCATAAACGAGAATATGAAAGTCTTATGTTTGAGCTTATACGTGCCTCACCGTATCCGGCTGCATCATCCGTATCCATCGTGCATAAACTCACTTTTAGGTGTTTATAGGATGCAACAAACCTGAAGATAAAAAAAAGAAAATTTTGATTTTCTCATGATCAAACCGACGTGAGAAATAAAATTTGATTTCAATTCGCCGCGATTCGAAAATAGAAAAAAAATTATTACATAATTATAACAGCTAGTGCTGATTCACAATGAACGTAAGACATAAGAAATACGTAAGACATCAAATTGACATAAAGCGTAATTTTAATACATAAAATTAAAATCGTTCCAATTTAATGCAATTGTGTTGAGATTATTGTCGTACGTAAAATTACATCAAGTTGAAATGGTTTCAACTTTTTGTATTAAAATTAGGCTTAATATAAATTTTATGTCTTACGTATTTCTTATGTCTTACGTTCATTGTGAATCAGCACTTATAAGCTCCGAGTGGTCAGTAACAGCCTGTGACTATTGCATCCGGGTGCCTGCCGAACTGTTATGTATGTAACGGCCTAAGGGAAACGATAATATTCAAATTAATGTTATCCGTATATTTACCACCTCCCGCAGCTTGTTTGGGGAATTACAGTCCGGAGGTAGCAGTTTCCGGGCTGTTACCGTCCCCGCCGGGCTAATTCGCTGTTCTAATAGAGCTATTACATAAAAGATCAGACACAAGCAGAACTACAAAGATGGTACGTAGGTACTACGGAAATGGCCATACATACCTTTAACGAGACACTAAGAAACAGACTACGTAGTACAGATATAACAATGCGATGCAATATTTAGAATGTTTTAAGATTCATAAAAGAAGGCGCAAAGAATCTATAAAACGAGAAGAAAATTGGTTGTGGGGTTTCTCTGGTCAGATTAATTTTCATCCGTTTCTAATTTTAGTTGCGAGATTAATTTTTGTTTTAGAATTAATGATAATCCCTGGGCTAAGTTTGGTGTCGAGTTTATTTTAGACTCCGAGTTTACCTTAATTTTTATGAAGAGTAATAAAATTTGTTCAAATTCGGAGAATATCTGAAAAATACTATTATATCTATTAGTGTAAGAAAATTGGGAACATTTTGATCAAGAAAATCCAAAATCGATCTTCTGAAATTTTTCGATGGACTTCGTTAGGTAATAGCTTGTAATAGTTTGTACTTGAACATACTAAAAGTCTTCGTGTCTAAAACCTGAGTTTCGTACCGAATTCTTCACCGGAAGTTGAAATTTTTAATGAAGAATTAGAAATACTGTTTTGCTTCAAAATATTAAAAAAATTATATTTCAGCTGTATTGTTATCATATAGCTCATTAAAAATATTAATAACACCTGAAGAGTGTGAAGAATGAAAAGAAGAGTTTTCTAAAAGTGGTCAGAGGGTTTTGCTTTTTGGATATATTTTAAGTGATGGGGTCCTAATAAAAGTTCTGAATTGTTGACCTCAGCGATCGTCCGAAAGTGCAGTCACTTTAAGAAAAGTGGCGGAAATAATAGGTTTCTCAGCAATATTTCCTTACCAGTGGACTTTAGGACGAATATGATTTGTTTTGCCTTAATTTACTACAACTTTTGTCTAATAAGATATTTTTCTGTAAGTCGAGTCGGTACTGAGCGGGTAGCCTTGTAAAGTGGAGCACATTTTTCAAAATTTCAAAAACGCTCGATTTTGATCTCTTTTTTTTATAATTATTGATTACTAATTACATATTTACCATTTCCATACAATCATATTGACTTTAACTATTAACTAAAAATTGCAGAAGACCATTTTTTGAATGTTTTGATTAAATTATATTTTAACAAAAAAACAACTTTGTGTAAATTTCAAGAATATGTTTTATTTATTCCAGGATTATATGGAATAACAAATAATTATAAAAAAAAGTTAGATCAAAATTGAGCGATTTTGAAAATTGCACTGTATTTTACAGCCGTGCCGCTTGCTACCTATTCTATTTACAGAAAAATATCGTAGACAAAGATAGTAGTAAATTATGTTCTCTATAAGATTTATAGCAGTAATTTTTTTCCTAAGGTCAACTGGTAAGGAATTAATGCTGAAGAACCTATTATTTCCTCCGTTTTTGTTAAAATGGAGGCACTTCCAGAGGTCGACAACTCCCAGTTTTTGTAAGGACCCCAAACCTTAAAACATATCTAAAAATCAGAACCTTCTGGCCATTTTTGAGAAGCTCTTCATTTAACGATTTTGAAGACGTTAACATATTTTAAGGGTTATTAATATTTTTAATGGGCTATATGATAACAATCCAGCTGAAATAGAAATTTGTTTAAAATTTTTTTGCCGAAAAATATCATTTTCAATTCTTCATTAAAATTTCAACTACCGATGAAGAATTCGGTAAGAACCTCAGGGTTCAGACACGAGTACTTTTAGTATGTTAAAGTATGAAATATCTCAGAAGACTTATTTTGGATTTTATTTTCGCAATTTTCATACACTGTATGTACAATCCACATACCTAGAATTTTATCGGACGGATAAAATACTTTTCCGAGCGAAATATTAGTTACAATTAATTGTTGACAAACATCGTCAGAATTGACGGAACGGAACCGAAAAAAGTAGTCGCGTTTTCTTTCTCAAATCTAACACTTCGAAAGAATGTCAAAAAGCGATTACCAAAAAAATGAAAAACCAGAAACTAATTCCAAAACAGGGGGAGGGAGGTCAACTAATGTCAATGAAACGGGCTTTACCTACATGAAATGGAAGAAAACATATCAGACTATCCTATCCTCGCAATTTCAAAATTAAGCGAACTTAATAATTATAAGCTTAATTACAAATAATTTTAATAAACTCGAGTGGAGAAATAATGATAACTTTGTTACCGATTTATGTAAAATTGATCTTCATAGAACTAAAGAAACACAAATGGAAAAAATTTGAAATGCAATTTTTTAAATGTACGTTTTTGAATGCCATAAAAAAGATTTCTTTTAGTGGGAGTTAATTAAGGATTTAATCAATGATTAAAATAATTAACTAATCTTGATGGTTATAGTTTTTAACACAGGTTCAAGTTAATCAACGTTTGTGAAATTGGATATGAATCTTCTGATGTTTTATATTTTTGCTTCAGTTATTTTATTTGTAATTAAACTTGCAATCAAGAAAAGAGTTACAATAGTAACTGTTTCTATTGGATTGCAAAATTATACCTATCGGTGACGGTGAAAACGCGCTCTTAAGTCACTTAACTCACGTAATCATATTATTGTACGAAATTTTAATGACGACTGATAAAACACATTTTAGGGTATAAAAATTAAAAAGTTTTCATCCTATATAGTAGGTAGAACACAGTCAGGTATCCTTTCTGTATTTCTTGAATGTGAGACAACCCAATTTGCAATGTTATGAATACTCGTAAACAAAAAAAAAACAATTTACTCGTTTAATGGAAAAGATACATTTTTAGACTTCAGTAACACGTAACAATCGAAAATTTGTAGTACCTACCTTAGCATTTTAGTTTTCCACTTTTAATAACATCACATATTTTATATTAAAATATAAATGTAATTTTTGATTAAAAAATGTACATGACTATTTATTTTAATTAATTGGTGTTGGAAATAATTTATAATGACATATTTAATAAAATATTTAAGAATTTTTTTCCAAATAACAACATTGTAATTTATTAGTTTTTTGTTCGATTTAGTTTAATATAGAAATATAAATTTGTTCGAAATCTAATTATTGTTAAAAAAATTGAAAAATGTTAACTTTAAATAAATTGTTAAAAACGGAACTTAATTATTGTAAAAATTATAGTACTTTAAATATGAGCTGAATTTTTAGATAATGACTTATAACAAATTTATATTTACAAAAAATGTATGTGAAATTTAAAGATGATAGGAGTTTTCACTGAAAACAGGGTTGATTATTGCCTACTGTAGTTAACAATTAAACTGGCTATCATTTTCATTTAAAAATTTGTTAGACCTCTTGTAGAAAAATATTTTGTCAATACCTACCTACTAATAGAAAGTTAGTTAAAACAGCTTTGCCATTGATGCAGTTCACAGTTGCAATAGAAAATTTTAATGAATAGAAAATAATTAAGATTTATAATAACGAAGAAATTATATTAAAGTTTTAGAATCAAATTGATGATTGCCTTTACTCGAGCTTCCCGCTCCCTAATTTTGTACTGGGAGCTTTTAATTTCTTGAATAAAATTTAATTACCACATCACTATAAAAACATTGTTTTACTATTAGTATTAAACTTTTATATTTATTGTTAAACATCAAAATGTAATTATTTTACTAACATTTTTCAGCCAAGTGCTTTGCCGTTAAAACAATTCTGAATTTTAACCAAATTATAATGTAAATATTAAATATTCAACATGTATATTTCAAAGCATTTAATAAGCAAAAGCGTTAACATTAACGATCTAATTATAATTTTTTGTTAATATTTATTATATAAAATAATTTGTAATTGTACATTGTTGTATATATATAAAAAAGATGTATTAATAGTAGTTACTGTGAAATATAGAGCTTTAAAGTAACGACACTGTTTTAACTTTTTAAAGTTTACCTGTTTTACGCAATCATGATATGCAGAAATTTCCAATCTATAAGGGTTTCGCCTTAGGTTTCGTGATTTTATAAATAAATATAAATTTGTCTCGTGACGTTACCAAGCAACAAACTTGCGAAGGCTGTACTAGATTTTGAAAACTGCATAATATAATATTATACTGAAGCTTTTTGATTGAAGTAGTTAATTTTGCAATTTATTCCTAAAATTTAATCTAATACGAATTATAAAGAATGCCCTTCACATTTTTTTAATGGCTATATAGGTAGTTATAAATAGAATTTTTTAACGAAAAACGAGGAATTGCACAAGATTTACTTCTATATTTTGACGTAACTCAAAATCTTTTAAGACTCATTGTTCAGAGACAATACCATTAACAATTTTCTAATGGCAGCTTAAGCATGACTTTCTAGGAAGAGAATTTTAATTGGTATAAAACAAAGTAAATATTCAAATTTTCATGTTTTACCAAGTTATTCTTAATTTATACGACTTTGGAAAATGGTAACATTTCTGAGAAAACAACATACATTTTTACATAATCTGAAAATACTTATACTACGTAGATGGTAATCTCGCCGGTATCCAACTAATTACAGTCCCTCGAGGAAAGTAATAGCCCGGGAACTTTTACAGCGGGAGTAATTCGCTAAACAAACTGCAGGAAGTGACAAATAATGACACGTACCAAAATACTATGGAAATATTTAATTATCATAATTACAGAAACCAGGTCTATTCCCTAACTTCGAAGTGAATAGAAATCACGCAAAAAAATAGAAGTGCAAATCGAAGAGCTTAATTATTGTTACAGTCGAAAATGTGACGAAGTTAACAATTCCAATTTATAGAAATTACGATTCGATTGGTAAATTTCTATTCGATTTTGTAAAAGGTAGGGAATAAATAGGCCTGATTGTTAATTTGAAAAAAACGTCGTTTAATGTTTGTGAAGTTTATTTTATTCTAACTTGTGCGATAATTCTATAATTTTCTTGATAGTGTAAGAGATGCTGTTAAGATACGTCATCCATCGCATAGTAATTTTGAAAAGTAGTGCACATAAAACTTTTTGAGGTAGCTATTTAAACTCTGATGAATCCGACTAAGTCCATAATTCTATTCAAAAGAAATGTTATATAGGACCCTATGCGATTATAGTACCTACTTACGCAACTCAAAATTTGTTATCCATTATGTAGGAATGATTATGGAATGTAGTAGTTTTTATTACGATAAAATATTTTCTTTTGATTGTATCTTTTAAAAATTCTATCAGCAATAATTTCACCAAAAAAAGCAACAATAGAGAAAATATATCCAAAACCTAAAATAAAAAATGCACCTTGTATATCTTCCAACGAATAAGATTTGCTTTTCTTGTGATAAGCCTGTTTTGCCAGTTTATCTGCAATCAGTCCTTCAAAAAAATCGTTGTACCATTTTTTCATTAAGCCCATTTCCAAGAACATGTATATGGCTTCGTTAAGACTTTCTAGGAATGGTGAGCCTTTGGGAACAAGATATGAAACAAAATAACTAATAGGGCATTCTTGAACAATGTGTAAGAGCGGTTCACCTTCGTTATCAAGAAAACGAAAATTAATGAAAAATTCAGCATCATGTTTTCGTTCTATCGTTGACGCATTTTTAACAATTGTAATATATTTTAATGCTTTTCCACTGCTGGGTACAACTTTCTTGCGAAGACCTTCAATCAGATTTGAATTATCGGTGGTAAATATACTCGTATCTAAAGATGTGATTATGCTAAATCCCGAATTATCCAGTTCTTCCAATGTGTCAATATCGGGATAATAAGTAGTTGTGCTGTACGACGTAAATAAAGTACTTTGGAATATTCCATTGATTATAACCACAAATATTAAACAAATACTTAGAAAGAAGCGACGAGGCAATTTAGTAATATTCATCGGAGTTGATATGAAAATTAAGAATATGTCCAATATCGCTTTTATAACATTATCAAAGCACCATTTTTGTACTTTTATTGGTAACCAATATAGTACACAAAGTATAAAAACTGCAGTAATAATTAACCAAGTTTTGAAATTGAAACAGCGAAATATAGCTTTCCATTGGGGTATCTGTAATGACTTGGGAACAATAAAACATAATAGGTCACAATATATGGGAACGGTATAGTCAACATCGTTTGTATTATACGACATTAAAAATCTGGAGTTTCCAGAAAAATCGGCATTTCCATGAATTATATCGCCTATACTACCGGTAAACGTACCATTTTCAACTTTATATCCAAACTGTTCATTATCTTGTGGCTTTTTAATTATGGTTGAAAAATTTAAAATATTTGCAATTTCCCCTAAGAAACAACCATCTAATCCCACATACCGGTCAGATTTATCGACATATTTACAGAGGTAATTTCCCACTACATGCTTAGGTGGATTTTTTTTTATAGCCGTAGGATATCGTTCAAACATAGTGATTTTTAAAGGATATCCCTGAAAATTATAATCATTTTTGCATTTAAAGTATCCAGCAGCAATCTCAACATCAACTTTACATATTCTACCCCATGATGCATTGTTCGCATAAAACGGTTCATACCACATAATTTTGTTCGAATCGTCAATACAAGGAGCTGTAATAATAACCATCAAAATTTTAGAGTGCTTCCATATGTTGTAAAGCAGGTTGGACGCTCGCATTTCCCAATATTCACAATTTGCTTTAATTTTTTCAACAAATATGATTGAAAAAATTTCGGTGGGTTTGAATAATAAGCGTTTGGAATTTATTCTTAAAATGTGCACCAATAGTCGGATATTCCATATAATGATGAAATGAAAATTTCTCACTTCTTTCCGGCGTTTATTTTTCAGGCATTCAAAATTGCTGGCAATAATTGTCATTGTTTTGGGCACATCAAATTTATGTTTAGCCTGATCGTACGATTCGTTTGTGAAAAATTCATGTTCATCACTAAAAATGTACTTTCTTATAATGAAAGGTTTTTCTTCTTCCAAATGTTTGTAACAAGACTGAATAAATGCCGTTGTGAAATATTTAATATCTATTTGCAAATGTTCCAATACTATAACATTTATTTGAACAACATGAGTGTGAAGAAAAAGCCAAGACTGCAGATTCCAGAAGTCGCTGTTATAAATTATATCGTTTTTTAAAATAAATGTCTTTTTAGTAAGAGCGTTTTCACATTTTATATTTTGTAGAGAAGTACAAACTACTAAAAATGCAATTAACGTTATTTTCATGTTGCTAGATACGAAGTTAAATATTGGTAAAATTATGAAGTTTATAAAATTGTTTATGTTGTTATTTAAAATGGATAAATTTTTAATACAAAACTTTATCACAACATATTAAACATAGAACAAATGTAGCGGCAACATTGCAGTTAATGTTATTTTTATGTTACTGGAAATTATATGGTAGATACCAACAGTTAAAATTGTTAAGGTCATATAATTTTGAAGTTAATAATTTAGAAGTTATAATAAAAAAAATATATATATATAATTTTCTAGAAGCGTTAACGTTTTATGTACATAAAACCTTCATACAATGGACGTTTAACTTGAAGTTTGCTTTGAGAATTTTTTAAAAGAAATTGTCAAATAAAAAATATTGAAGTGTTTGGCATTTCAACTTGTAGATTACTTCAAATTTATTTTGATTGTGTTATGCCAACATTTCGTTATTGTGCATTCAACCAATATTATTAAAGTCAATCAAAACTTTTCCTGAATATTTCGAGTAAGTTAAATAATTTATGCTGAAATCTTAATAATATGATGATCATTTTATGTACCAAATTTACATAATCGAAGTAATTTTATGTTGAAAAATGGATCGTAGATTAGATACATAAATGATGTGGGATTTATAGTGAAATCTGTATTTATCTCTTTAGATACAACATTTAGAGAGGTTAGTCTCTCGTGTGGTATGAATTAGTAATAAATTATAATTTAATAAATAATGTTAGATAATCAACTTGGACCAATAAGGTAGATGTTCTCCATAATTTAAAAACAAGAATTGGTACAGAAAGCTAATCTAATAAGTTAGTATCAAAGCTCAAAAACCCTAATCTGCGCGAGGAGGAGCCAAGAGGGTGAAATACATACATAATATAAATTAATTATACTTGAAGAAAAGACGTACTGGGGTACCGACAAAAAAAAGTTAGTAGTGTTTTTTTACGTAAATACGATCCTTATGATGTCCTTTGCCATTGTGGCTAGAGTTTTCTAAAAACGGCTCAGTTCGATGTAATTAAGTAATGAAATTCAAATAAATTTGAATTATTTAGCAATCTGTGACTTCGTCACTAATATTAATTAGCAGATCTTGCTTAGATCTTAAAAATATGATAATAATTTGTAATGTAATTCACTTCTGGAATAAACAAAAGCTTACATCATACCGCTATCTTACTACTGATACAGTATATGCAACTGGGCGATACATTCCCCACGTGTTCTTTCAAACATACTTCAATAAACATTGTATGTTTTTATGTTTTCATTTCATAAAAGTTTTAAATAAACAAAAATGTAATATGATTGCATTTTTATCGATTTTTATTAATGAAAGTAACGGGAAACACCAAGCGATAAGGCTAATTATAAAGTGCAATTAAAATCAGCAAAAGGAATACCCACAAGCAAAACATCACCTTCTAGGAATTTATTGGTAAGAATGTACGTAAGCATTATTAAGTAAACCACAAGTGTATTACAATACAAACTAAATATTTAATTACAAAGAGCGCATCAAAGCAACCACTAACCTAAAACAAGTAACGTGATATAACATGACTCGAAAACATTACTTTCGAACCATGTCAGATTAAGTTACAACGATAATATAGATTGTACCAGAATTGTTGACTTTCGATGAGATAAATACTAAAGAAAGATATGATTTTGCGCTATCCTGGAGAAAAAAATTAATATGAAAATTAAAATAACAGGTAACATGTAATTTATTAAAAAACAAAATAGTAAATGAATAATTATTACTATCTACATGAATGTAGTTATTATAATTATTGTAGAATACTATTAGGAATAATATTCTAGTATTTGTAATTTATTTTTTTAAACTTTCCTTATTAAAAGTAGTTGTTAAATTTTTTTTATAATTTTACTTTACAATATAATCTCGAACCAATACATTTATTACTTCTGTGAATTAATTTTTAAAAACCTTAAAAAAAAAATTTTTATATTTGCTTGTAAATGCTACCTGAACCGATTCATCGTTGTAGAAATGTCTTCCACGGAGCTCTTTTTACCAATTTAGAAATAGGTGTTAATCACTTGGAGCCAAATCTAAACTGTAGGGTAGATGAACAAGTTCTTTGAAACCGCATAACGTGATGACACTCATAGCAATTTTTATCTTGTGAACACGTGTATTGTCTTGTAGTAAAAGTACACTTTTAGTCAATTTCCCTCTTATTTATTATTTATTTAATTTGTTCTTTTAATCGATGTAAAATACCAGCGTAGAATGCGCCTGTTATGGTAGAACCTTTAATTTTATAATCTCTTAAAAGAATTCCCTCATAATTCCAATAGATTGTTGCCATCACTTTTCCAGTCGAAAGCACATCTTTAAATTTCTTTGGTGCCGGACCAACCTTTAAATGTCACTACTGATACTTAATCTTTCCTTACTGCTCTAATGAGAAGCAGTTTGGAAAAGATAAAGTCCACGCAGAAGGATAATCCATCTACTTTAAATTTGCGTGGGGCCCTGGTGGTCGATTTAAAACTAGCTCGTTTATTGCGGAAGCGAGAGTCGTGGATCGTGTGAAAGAAACACCCCGGAGAGATCAAGGAAACAGCTTTGCTAACACAACACAATTAAAATTAACAATAAGAAGTTCATTGTCAGAAGGCAAAGATATAAGCGATGTCGGATGTAAAAGGTGTTAGCCGACCAAAACAGGCACAGTAGCAACGACATTGCCACCGAAAATCACTCCCAAACATAAACCAAGGGCACGTTCGAATGGTTAAATAAAAATCCCACGATAAAGTGGAACCATATCGAATTCCCAATGATAAAACGAACGACAGCAATCTCGATGAAATGCCGCACCCTGTATATGGGTCGAACATCGCAGCATTTCATAAAAAAATAAACATAAAGCAAAATAAACACAAAAAATGTTTAACATAGAATTTCAAATATGAAATTCGAACCCATGTCAAACGCTTAGGAATTTCAAAGTCTTTGCATTTGACCAACGCCGGTTGATGTTTTCTAGTGGGAATAAAATACACAAGTAACCCAAATAATAATACATAATTAAATAATATAATTAATTAAAATAATTATCAAAAAGTAAAGTGCAAACACTTGGTACTCCATCCAACGTATGCGAACGTGTGAGATTAGATAGAATATCTCATCGTGCAGAAAACGAAAACTTACGGCGTATCAACTATCTCGGCCAACATTCGAATAAAAAAATATGCAAGACAATGAAAACCTCTGTAATAAAAATATCACATAAAAAAATAAGACAGCCAAGGGTTAGTTAAAACGTAATCGGACACCAGATGTACGGCGGAAAATTGGCCAAGTCGTGTAATGCATTTCTCTGTGAAGCAATCAGTTCAAATTAAAGAACTTACCGAACTGAGTAAAAAAATATTCTTCCAGAAAATATGGACAAGGTGGTCCGACAAAAAGATAACGACCTGGAATACATCCACAATTCCGCAAACATCAATGTGAAAAATCCCCATAGCACTGGGTTGGAGCGCAAACCATACAAAACCATTCATGATGCGGAAAGGGACCCCTCACAAAATTGCTACCAATATTTTATCAAAATTGGAACCAAAATTATATTCACTTCACAGTAAAACACAAAACCGACCGCTCGCTTCGAAAGCTAACCCAAGAAGTCCTTATCGTTGCATGCGCGAGTTTAATCTCCGTCAAATTCGTTCCATATACCGGGCGCTACGAAATTAGTCGCTAAATGAAATTAGTTGAATTAAATAAATTCAACGTTGTTGCGAAAAAGAGAAAATTTTTCGTAACACAGCGAGTTTAATCTCCGTCAAATACGTTCGCTATACAGGGTGCTACGAAATATGTCGCTAGATGTTAAAAGTTGAATTTAATAAATTCAACGTTGTTGCGAAAAAGAGAAAATTTTTCGTAACACTACATAAACTCCTGCTTCGATTCAGGATAATAAGAATTAACCCAAGTTTCATCTCCTGTGACAATTCGAATGATAACAGCTGTTGGATCTTCACCGCACAGCGTTAAAAACTCCTTACAACATTTAACACGGTATTGTTTTTGATGTGGTGTGAGCATTCTAGGCACCAACTCGCGCTGACCTTTAACATGCCCAGATGATCTTTTATAATCTTCAAAGTTGTCGATTCCGATATCCAGAACATTTTCGCAATTTCCTTTACTTTAAGGCGACTATTTTCTCAGAGCGCTGGTCTTCTTCAAGTCACTCTCTAGTTGCTTAAATAATTTGTACCACTTATAAATCGTAGTTTTACCAGGGCCAGTTGTCACGTGAATTTTACGCTCGCGCGCAATTAAAATTTTTGCAGCGTGGTTTTGTTTAAATAACAGAAATTATTTTCATTGAAGTAACGTCTTAAAATTTTAATATTCGTTGGCTAATATGAAGTCAGTATTTTTAAATTAAAATTTATGCAATTAAATATCATAGTTGGATTTTCCCGCTGCAATATTCTATCGACAAAGTATATAATCTAGATTTAATAATGTTGATTCACACATCATTGAAATTACAAGTCATGTAAGAATAACAGCGTGTTGACGGAGCATCAATCTATCGTAAAAATATTTCGCTGATCCATGCACATTTTAGGAACGAAATAGTTTTGTATTCACATAGTGCAATTTACATGTCATTCTAGAAACGTAAGGTGCCGACGTGAGACCGCTTCATATATAGGATAGCTACAGACACACACGTGTCTGAACACGTGCGCTTGGGAACGTTGTTATTTTCAAATCTTATCGCAGGGTATTGATAAAAAGTGCTAAAATCAAGGCTTATCGTGCTAATATGTCGAAATTTATTCGTTTCAAAACGACAAAAACAATCAATTTTGCAGCTGTCTTCTGAGATAGCGACTTAACTTGGGCGACAAAAAACGGGTCTGCAGACCACATGTCTACCCAAATTTCACGGCTCTTTCTGCAAATTTGTGACCACTGATGGGGATGACCTGACGTCAGTTTTCTCCAATGCAAGTTGAGTGCATATTTTCTATCTTTGGTTTCACTGTCTTTTCAAAAGCGGGGACCAATTAAGATCTCGGATCACACCGAGAGGGGAACCCTTCATTATACTGGAGTATAATAGATTTTACTGCATATATTTTACGGGATTTTCAATATAAATAGGATGCACTTCGATGCAAATTTAACTTCTCTCGAATCTTAGTCCAGTGTAGCGAGAAGCTCTGCCCGACAGTAGGGTGATACGCTATTAAAGCGGAATTAACAAATCACTATCAGTAAATTAAATTATCGAGACTAGTGCAATTAAAATCTAGTTAGTGTAAAACTCAGGCAAGTTCGCATTTAATATTGACGCTATTTTAAACTATTTTTGCCGTTTTAAATTAAATATTTGATGAACGCTATTATGAACTATCCGTTGTTTAAATTAAATATTATTGACGTTATTTTACCATTTTCGTCGTTTAAATTAAATATTATTGACGCTATTTTAAACCATTTGTCGTTGTTTAAATTAAATATTATTGACGTTATTTTAAACCATTTTCGTCAGTTAAATTAAATATTATTGACATTATTTAAAACCATTTTCGCTGTGTAAATTAAATAATCTAATATTGACGCTATTTTAAATTATTTTCGTTGTTTTAAACTAAATATTTCGTGCCGCTATCGGAACTATTGTAAATTATTTTCATTGTTTTAATGAAATGTTTCGTGCCGTTATTGGAATCATTTTATATTGTTTCGTTTAAATACAAACGATTTTGGAAGGACGTATGGTCAATTTCCTTAATAGTTTTTTTTGTCGTTGTGCGTTTATTACGTTACGTACCGTATCGGCGTGTTATTGTCACTAAATACAGTGTCGTACTTAGTTTAGGTCGGGAAAGCGTGGAATTATGTCAAAAGTCACTTGTTCGAGTTTCGTTTCTTCGTTTTTCGGAAAAATGGGAGAAATATAATCCCCATATTGCGGCGAAATTTACTTCGCATCTGTAACCTCGTGTAAGAGGGAAATCATTAGAAGAAAACGAACACACCTCGGAGAAGTATCCATTGTTATCGCATTTTTATCACCTCTATCGTTGGAGGGATCCCATCAATCGACATTTATCGATATTCTCACGCTGGAGAACATCTGCTTGGAAGCCTATCATGTAAATATTACGTAAGCATTGTTTTATTATTAAGTACTGTTGTATCTTGTGGTCTGATTGACCTCAAATTTAAAGGAGCCTTTAGTTCCACCGTGAAAAGTCGAATTCGCTCTCTTGTATTCTCTTGTTTATGTGTTAATATTTAGTTTGAATGTGGTGTTACCACACGTATGCTGTCAGTGTTGATATTTAAAGTTTGTTTATCACGAGTAACGTAACGATTGGAATTTGTGTTTCATGTAACGTCATACTCCCACGTATGGGGATTTCTGCATTTAATCTTTGTGGTTCAATAAACCAACAATTTTACCTGTTCCATTTTGTGAACAGCTGTTAGTATTACAGCATTCATATTTTTATCGTTAACTCGTATGTTAATCAATTCATGTGTAAATATTTTGTCAACCGACAACGGTTGTTGTAAATTTGATTGTACAATTGTTGTAACTTGTCAAAAGTCCTTGTTTATTCCGTTTTTATTATATCTATTTTATTGTTTATTTATGTGTTTTATTGTCGTCGTATGTATGTTATGTTTAGCTATTTTTGCCGAAGGAAAATCTATCTACTGTAAAGGTAAAGTTGTCCAACGAGATTTTTCCAGTGTGAGAATCAGCGCGACGAATCAGCAAGTTGTCGTGAACCAGCTTGGAAGGGCGATTTTACATCCCCCTTTGAATAAACTTCGGTTTTGTTCACGTGGCGCCCATTTAAATACTCCGCGTGAAAATTTACCCCCCCCCCCGTTAGCGACAACATCCAAAATCACGATTGTGGATCGCCCAATCGTTGATGGGAGACCACCAAATCGCGACGTTTCGTCACAAGCCCTTTTGCTCGTTCAATCCACCCACCACCTTCGCGGCTAGAGCTAGTCAACCTTTTAGTTTTGTTCGGAAAGTGTCTTGTTTGCGATTTGTGAGGTAACACAGTGTCACCATAAACTGCCTCCATTTCATTTTCAATGGTTTTAACACTTTTCCTTGTTTTGTACGGAATTTAATAACCGCACGTAACTCGATATTTGATATTTTAAAAAATTCCCACAGAATCACTTGCCATTTTATTGATTTGCAACTAAACTATTTGATATACGTAAATGCATACAATTTTTAGTGCATACTTGAAAATGAAAAAGGACATTGAAATAAAAAGGAAAAAATGGCCGACTGCTTCTGTGTCTCATTCTGCGAACTTAAAAATCTCCCCTCGTATTAAAAGGTTTTTCGTAATCTATGAATGTTAGCACTAACGATGTGATGTATTAACGATATTTTTCGATAAGCAATCTAATGTTCTGTAAGTGGTCATTAGTTCCATAGCCCTTTCGAAATCCGGCCTGCTCGACTGGTTGGTACGAGTTCAGTTTACTGCTTAGGCGATTCTCCATAAATTATAAATAAAAATTCGTCTTTTTCTCCAAAGTTCTTTTTAATTTAATTTTTTTTAAATTTCGAAACGCGTTTCGAGAATTTATAATATTCTCATCATCGGTCGATAATAGAGGACAAACGTAAGAGTTGTTAAATTGTCAAACATCAAATTAACAAGAGTCGGTCAGTATATCAAAATAAAAATTTAAAAAAATTTATTTAAAAAAGACGTTGGAGAAAAAGACGAATTTTTGAATATTGGGAAGATAAAATGATATTTTGAGATTCTCAATAATTCTTATATATTGCCATGATACAAACCTATCAATTTATAATTTAATCTAGAAGGGCGATGTAATGATCCAAATAGGAGCTGTTCAGTTCAATGTACACTTGCTGATAAAAGTTATTAAGAAGTTTAATCAAAATTTTATTGAAATGATGCTACTTGGAATTTGACGCATGCCAGTAGGTTAATAAATCAGCTGTTTTTTTTTATTAACGAGTTTGGGAACGGGAATGGAATTTCTTCACCATAGCGTGTGTTCCTACAATATGTATTGATTAAAAGAACAGAATTATGAAACATTTTTTTGATCAAATATAATAAAAAGACAAGTTTTTTTTTATTGGCGTCTTAGAAATTTACAATCTGTCTGTTACAAACATTCAGTAAATAGTTGGACCATGTGACATAATAAGGTAAGTCCAGCGACTAACCTCTTCAAACTTCACTTACATAGTAATTTTATATTTTTAGTTTTACATATAGCATTTCGTTTACACAAATCTATTTGGGAGATCCCGAGGGTGATAACGTTTTAGTCTACGTGGTATATTATCGGTTTCAAGGAGGTTCACCGCTAATTTATTTGGATGGGCACCTAGTTTATCTTGATATTTTACACTATAGGATCCTATCTCACTTTTCACAGTTTTTACTTGTAAGTCATTATGGATAACTTCATTCGGTACGTACCACGGTGCATTTACAATGGTGCGAAGCACTTTTGATTGATATCTCTGCAAGATATCAATATTTGAATTACTGGCCGAACCCCACAGTTGGATACCATAAGTCCATATGGGTTTTATGATACATTTGTATAGAAGAACTTTATTCTCCAATGATAATTGAGATCTGCGACCCAGGAGCCAATACATTTCTCGAAACTTAAGACCAAGCTGTTTTCTCTTTGTCCATATATGCTTCTTATATGTAAGGCGTTTGTCTAGGTGCATACCGAGGTATTTTACATCATCCGCCTGCGGCAGCCTTCGGCCATTTAGAGTCACTGGTGGACAAACTTCTCTCTTCGTAGTAAAAGTGACATGTACCGATTTGGAGTCATTTGCTCTAATTCTCCATTTCCTTAACAGGTCTGGATTTGGTTTAAATTATCTTGCAAATCTCCCGATGCAAGTATTGGGTTTTTGTGGGATGCCATAATCACTGTGTCATCCGCGAAAGTACCGGTCATTGTAAAATTTGTTGTTGGTATGTCGGCTGTATATATTAGGTAAAGCACTGGACCCAGAATACTGCCCTGAGGTACGCCAGAGTCTATTGGGCAAAGGTTTGAATATGCTTCTTTATATTTCACTTGGAACATTCTTTCAGTAAGATATGATTTTAGAACAATTTTTGTCTGATCTTTATTAGAAGACCTTTGTGCCATACATTATCAAACGCCTGAGAAATATCTATGAATGCAGCTGTACAAAACTTTTTTTCTTCAAAGCTCTTGGTAATAACATCCACTACCCGATGAACCTGCTCGATGATAGAATGCTGTTTTCTAAAACCGAATTGGTGTTCCGGTATTATGTTGTCTTGTGACAGCATTGGTTGAATTCTTTGTAACAGTATTCTCTCAAAAACTTTCGACAATACAGGCAGGAGGCTGATAGGTCGGTACGACGCAGGCTCCTGGGGTGGCTTTCCAGGTTTAGGAATCAAAACCATTTGTGCAACTTTCCATTGCGATGGGAATACATTCAGACGGATTACAGCATTGAAAACATAAGTAGCAAATCTAATAGCCTTGGCCGGAAGCTCCTTCAATACTCTCGCTGTTATAAGATCATACCCCGGAGCCTTTTTGGAATTTAGAGATTTTATAGCCCTTTCCACTTCGATTATTTTGAATAGTTTGATCGTTTGATTTTCATTGAGAGGTTTGTTTAGTGACTCACTGTTTAGTTGAGTTTCGTCGCCTTCTTGGTTTTCTGGTGGAAAAGGTTGAAAAACTTCAGTTAAATGTTCAGCAAAGGCGTCCACTTTCTCTTGATCGCTTCTTGCCCAGTCGCCACCCGTTCTTCTAATGGGAGGCACAAACGTAGTAGCTCGTTTTAATTTTCTGGTGGCTTTCCATAGGGAATAGTCGGTTGCCTCTGATGGTGATAGATTTTCCAGATAATGCTGAATAGATTTGTTTTTTAGTTCATTTAGAAGATTTTTGAGTTCTATCGTTGAACGATTGAGTTTAGTTTTATCACTTGGATGCCTAGTGTTCTGCCATATTCTTCTAAGTTTACGTTTTTTAGCAATTGCTTCTTTTACTTTGGGGGAACAAGTTTCTTCCATTGCGGGATTGTGTA
The DNA here is from genome assembly GCA_932274525.1 of Podabrus alpinus. NCBI lineage: Eukaryota > Metazoa > Arthropoda > Insecta > Coleoptera > Cantharidae > Podabrus > Podabrus alpinus. The sequence goes on from OW026451.1 coordinate 117,624,641, forward strand.
CCTCAGGAGTTGACAACCAGGCAGCATTTTGGATAGTAGTTGTTAGGTGCTCCACAGCCAAGACAAGATCCGCTTCAGATTTCAGTGGCAAGGTTAGGTCAACATTTTCGTCTATTAGTGCCCTGAATGTATCCCAATCAGTGTACTTACTGCTCAATGACGGAGGCTTCACTCTATCTGTAATTTTAGAATTTACTTCAATTAAAACCGGAGAGTGGTCCGAAGACAAATCTAAGCAGGGTTTAGCTACTAAATAGTTTCCAGCTATTCCTTTTGTGATGCAAATGTCTAGTACGTCTGGGATTTTGTTCCTATCCATAGGCCAGTAATACGTTGGGTGTCCTGATGAAAGGTGGTTTAGATTTAATTTTGTTACGGTTTTTAATAATTGCCTGCCGCGTGGATTTGCGATTCTGGAGCCCCATTGTTGATGCTTAGCATTAAAATCACCAGCCGCAATAAATCGGCAACCAAGTGTCTCGAAGAAGGTGGTAAAACTATCATCTTTGATTACGTGTTTTGGAGGGCAGTAGATAGCCGAAATAGCCATGGGACCACCCAATTCCTCAATCATTATGCTTGCAGCTTGTAGGTATTCGTATTGATATTTCGGCAGCTCGTAGTGTTTCAATGAGTTTTTGACGATGACCGCAGAACCCCTGTGAGCCGTGCCATCGGGATGGCGTGAATGATAAATTGAGTAATTTGGGATTTTTAAAAAACTCCGGTTTGTGAAATGAGTTTCCGATATTAATACGATGTCAATTTTGTGATTTATAATGAATGTTGCTAACTCTTGTCCATGTTGGGACAAGCCATTGGCATTCCATAGTGCTAATTTTGTTGTGAAGCTTATGGCAGTTTTGACACGAGCTTCATAAGAATGGTTAACATTTGATCCATTCTATTCATAAGTGTACTCAGCATTGTTTCCAGGGTGTTTGTGTTATGTTCTGGTGTCCTGTGGGTTGTGTACTGGTCGTTTTTGGGTTGAAAGCTTTGACTTGGTTCACCTACCGCGCCAGCATAAGATGTTCTTCGGTAGAAAACTCTTGTTTGTTGCTGGGGGAAGTTTATTTTTGGGGCAGGTGGTGGTGGTGATGACGGTAAATGTTGTATTTTTTGCCTCAGGGCTGGGAACTTTCTCTCTCGAATCTCCTTGTATACTATACACCCCTTGTAGTTAGCTGGGTGGTCCTCATTACATAGTACGCATTTCGCTTTTGTGTCTTTATTCTTCGGACAATCCTTAGTGAAATGATTCAGGGCACACTTGACGCATCGAGGCTGGCGGTTACAATAGGTCTTGGTGTGTCCATAACGCTGGCACCGCAGGCATTGAACAACTTCACGCTTCTGATGGGGTGGTTCGACTACTACAACTGTATTTAATAATCGATTTATTTTGTAGATGGTTTTGTTATTATCATCGGGTGCTAATTCTACAAGGTGCATTGATAAAGGCACTTGTGTTCCCTTCTGTATCATGTTCGTTATATGCATCACTTTGTGTCCTCGGTACTCGAGTTTTTGACTAATGTCAGCTATTTCTGTCGAGAAGTGAATACCTTTAATAACAACTCTAAAGTTTCTATTTTCTTTAAGCTGAAAGGTATGATTTTGTACTTTTAGGCTTCTATACAAAGTATAACAAGAAGCCTTATGATCTGGCTCCGTGTCTGTCTGTCCGTCCGTCTGTCCGCATAATTCAAAATCATACAGAGCGTTTCAAATCGTGTTGGAAATACTCTGCGTGTATAGAGGTCTAAGAACTGGGTAGCCAGTGCGCTACTTTTAGGCTTCTATACATCAAGGGATATTTATGATTAGGGCAAATTTATTTGTCAAATCGTCTTGACGTTTCTTCGGCGAATCGCCCATGAAAGCTGCGGGTCTCGCGGAAGGAGGAACAACCGGTAAAACCGTCACGATCATCCACTCGGGTCGTGAGTATTTCGGATCCATTCCCAGGGCGCTGCAATCTGCGTCGCTAATTTGTCTAAAGATATGCAGCACTTCTTCCGCCAACAAATACTTTTTTTCTTGTGGAACCTTTCCGTCGGATTCCTTCCATTCGGCCGTCAAATCGAGACCCGATTTTCTAATTTCAGGTTGATGATTTCCACATCCACCATCCGCGTGACATATTGTTTGTTCTTTGCACAAACCGTACACTAGTTCTAAGCGTTTCTTGGAATCGTCTGCAGTTATCTTCTGAGCGTGTTCGAAGTGGTTTTGTTTTTTTGGGTTCACCAACAATTTAGTGCAATTAAAGCAGACGCAGCGTAAAACTTTCATGACATCTTTAATCATGCCAACGTGAAAGATCGGTTTGGCCAATTCGATGTGACCAAAGTGACCGGGGCAAGTGTCCCGGTCGCCTTCGCATGTTTGACATGGTAAAGTGCTGTCAAACACTCCCATCCTCGGATCCATCAGGCCGCCCACTTTTGGAAGACTTCCTTCCATAATTTCTACATGATTTATACCTTCTGGGACGACAGACATGCTACGAATATCTTCCAGACTAAAATGCCAAATTGCACATTCTTTACAGTTTTGAAAGCAGATTTGTTTTCGATTAATGCCATTGTTAATAATTTACTTTTACTTAACGCGCGAAAAATTAGCCAAACTGTTACATCTACTATACTCATAGGGCGATGTCCTATATAAGCAAATTGATCTGATGATACGTTGATCCGTTGATACGATGATCCGTTGATACGATGATCCGTTGATACGATGATCCGTTGATACGATTATACCATGATACGATTGTCCGTTGATCCAATTATTCTTTGATACGTGGCTTACTGGTCTAACTGCCGCAGGGATTAACGGCCAGAATAAAGTGAAGATAAGCTATTGTTCCAAGGATATGATTTACTAGGATATTGGATATCAGGGGATATCCAAAGAAAGACTACGTTTTAAATCGACTAGTTGCGACCCTCTATCGGGGTCATTTTCAAGACTGTAATAAAGAAAAATGTACATAAACAAGCGAAAAAATACAAATCTAATGTAAAATATGTCACCTCTCAAAACAGATGTAAAATGTTTTCTTGTGTAACACATTGTAGTAAACATACAATGAATATGGTCAGAATAAAGTTATAAAGTAATAAACATGGCCAGAATAAAGTTTTACTGAGCCCGGAGTGTAACCAGGCATTCAGCATTAGCAGCAACGCACTTAACCGCTATAGCTGACGATCGATATGAAAAATCTAAGCCCTCGTGAATAACTTGATCCAGTACGACCCTGACTTATTGTATGACAGCTGTTTTCAGATAACAAAAATTAAACAAGGTGGAACTCGCTTTAGCGGCAGTTCTTAGGCTTCTATTCGCAATTTACATTAAGCAAACGCCACCATGCGGGAGAATTTTAGATTAGTAAGTGACGTATTAAATGAAAATAAAAATTCGTTCTTCAGGCTCAAGACATAACAAAATCAATTAATTAACAAAACATATATTATAATAAATTTAATACCATACTGAAATGTTGCAAATTTTCACTAGAATATGATTTTGAATTTCGAAATATACGTCTAAACACGGCCATATTGTTGTTGCTGGTGGCGCTACCAACGGTAATGTAAATTGCCGATACAGCTACCTTTCTGGTGTGGAAAGTTGTTATTATCTGGTTATTTTTGGTCGCCATATAATGTAAAATCACATAATCAGATAATCTGCACTAATTATTTATTATTTTATTTTAACCACAGCAGTGGCTTGATGTGGATAGTTAAGTTAAGTTGTAAATAAAAGAGAAGGAAGAGGCTGGATCCACCTCAAAAAATGGACCGGAAATTACAGAAAAGTAAAGTTACGAATAGAATGGAAAAGTTTGATTATTATTACTTATGTACAGCGATGCCAACCGTACTATAATTTATTATAGTAGGCATTCTATAAGTAATTTGTACCTTCTGTTGTACAGCACAGAAGGTAAAATTATAGTATGCGTACTACAATTATAGTACGGGTTGGCATCGCTGCTTATGTAGTAATTGATAAATACCAACCGCAAAAATTTAATTAGTGCAGATTATCAGATTATGTGATGTTACATTGATCCTTTGATCCGTTGATCCTTTGATCCGTTAAGACGTTGATACCTTAAGACGTTGATACCCTATTATTTTTAAGATTTTGTTTCCCCTCAAGAGTTGCGCATGGTGTTATATTTGATCACTTCAAAATTTAATAACATATAATACATTCTTAAAATAATCCCTTGTGGTGGGTTTGAGGTTGTCTGTGCAATGTATCGGGCCTGGTAGCGACGGATGAACGAATATAAATAGATTTGTTAGGTTGCTACTAAAGATTCATATTATTAGAATTACCACAGATTTAAGAAATGAAATATTCTGAGATTTATATTTGAACTTAAAATGCTATTCTTTTGCTTTTATGTGAAAAAATAATTTTTTATCCGATAATAAAGATACTAGTCTGATAATCGAAATCTCTTATTGTCACTAAATTTTACTTACACTATACTAGAATATTTTTTAGCTTGGTAGGTATTAAAAATTCAGATTATCAGAATTACCACAGATATAAAAAATGAAATATTCTGAGATTTATATTTGAACTTAAAATGCTAGATTTTTCTTATAGAATATTTTTTAAGTTGGTAACCCTCGGTTCCGAATTATTGGATTATCTCATATCACATTATAAAATTATGGCGACCAAAAATAACAACAACTTTTCACACCAGAAAAGTAGTTGTATGTATAGAAGCCTAGGAACCGCTGCTGAAGCACGTTCCAACTTGTTTCTTTGTTCAAAGCCTTTAATATTGACGTATAGTTTTCTCCATTTACGGGTTGAATTTTGATGTTGTTATTTCCGCTTACTTTTAGGCTAAACCCGTCTTTAGTGACTTCGTTTAATATGTGTTTTAGTGGTCGTATGTCCTGGACATACGGAACAAATATAGGTGGTGGTTTAACAGTTTTAGGGGCACTTGTATCGATTTCTAAACTTTCTAGCTCAGCTATCGGTTGGAAACGATTATGAGTGTTTACTAACGTTTCTTGGTTTAATGAACCGAATTCTGTAATACGTTTCTGCCGAACGTTTCTAATTACTCTTTCTGGGGAGTTTCGTTTGTGTTTCCTTGGATTTTGCTGTTTTTTTGATCAAATATAATAAAAAGACAAGTTGAGTTAATAAAAAGATATTTGTTAAATTAGATAGGAGCGCTTAGCAATTTCGGAGGGATTTTGGTATAGGTTGTGCTTCATAAAATAGGGAATCCGGTAGTGCTTAACATAAAGGTATGCTGAAGACCAACGACAAAACTTAATTTTTGTAAGTTAGAAAAGTTGACAGTTACGCCGACTCCACAATATTTGGAGGGGAGAGGCAATAGATAGGTTTTGGGAACGGAAGAGTAGAGGGATTGGAACCGTGGCGATTGACAAAAGAGCACGGATGATTTTTGTAAAGGAAAAGTAATGGTGAAAATTTAAGTACTGCTGACTAGCGATTATTATGTTTGGATAAATGATTTTTTTTGGAAAGAAAATAATTAGGGAAGATACAAAACAAAATTTTGAGTTTAAATGGTTACCTCCGATCGTTCCGTATAATTCTGGAGGGTGTTGTGAAGATTTATGATTGGTTTTCCGTTTTTCAATTATGGAATGGATCGACAGCGAAAGTTAGATTGGAATGCTAAATGGATACCATACATGGCATTGGAAGGAAAATTACCGAACTTCGTTACGTTGCGTTGGTGATTTCGTGGTATAGTCCAGTCAAATTAGACGAAACAAGTTGGAACGTGCTTCAGCAGCGGTTCCTAGGCTTCTATACATACAACTACTTTTCTGGTGTGAAAAGTTGTTGTTATTTTTGGTCGCCATAATTTTATAATGTGATATCAGATAATCCAATAATTCGTTATTTTTGATCGCCATATAATGTAACATCACATAATCAGATAATCTGCACCAATTAAATTTTTTGCGATTGGTAATTATCATTTACTATATAAGTAATAACAATCAAACTTATCCATTCTATTAGAAATTTTACTTCTCTGTAATGTATGGTCCTTTTTTTGAGGTGGACCAATCCTTTCCTTTCTCTTTTATTTATAACTTAACTTCACTAACCACATCAATAAAATATTATTTTTTCACATCAAAGTAAAACAAGTAGTTTATATAGGGAGACCTCTTCGAAAATATCTTTAACTTAGTAAATTTCTTTCGAACATTTGCGTATTTATAAATTGCATTAGCGAATCGAAGCAACGGATTAACAGATTAACGCAATACTATATAGACGAAGTATTTAAAATATAACAACGTATCAGTTGATCAACGTTATGATTGGCTCTGAAACATGCGGACGGACACGAAGCCAGACCATAAGGCTTCTTTCTATACCTTGTATAGAAGCCTAAAAATAGCGCACTGGCTACCCAGTTCTTAGACCTCTATACACACAGAGTATTTCCAACACGATTTGAAACGCTCTGTATGATTTTGAATTATGCGGACGGACAGACGGACACAGAGCCAGATCATAAGGCTTCTTGCTATACTTTGTATAGAAGCCTAAAAAAGTAGCGCACTGGCTACCCAGTTCTTAGACCTCTATACACACAGAGTATTTCCAACACGATTTGAAACGCTCTGTATGATTTTGAATTATGCGGACGGACAGACAGACGGACGGACAGACACCGAGCCAGATCATAAGGCTTCTTGCTATACTTTGTATAGAAGCCTAAAAAGGGGTTCAGCTCGGAAAAATTCCCGCCTATCTGAATTTTGGTACACATCTTTATGACATCGTTGTAAACAATATGTAAATAAAAGTCGACCTCGATATCATGTACGCGGGTTTTAGCTCCCGGGGTTTTAGCTCCCCCAACGCGAGTTTTTGCCAATAACTCGCTTATTTATGCTTGTATGATAAATTATGATCAGACCATAATTGAAGAGCACAAAATTCTCTATAAAATAGTTTTTTTCATATTTTTCCATGGCACAGTAATACTTAAATTATTGACCGAAAACACGACCCACCCTTAAAATGGCACAATATTGATTCGTTGCAGGGAGAGAAATGTTTTCGGGCACGGGAAATGCTTTTAATAATAAATTAATTGAAATTGTGGCCAAGGTTGGAAAATGAAGAGTAAAATAGATTTTTTCAAAATTTGCCCAAGTTATAGTATCTTCCAAGTAACGATGAGACCGAAATTTTGGTTTGAGCTTACAGAAGGTCCGGGCAAGCTGAAATTTGGCAAAGACGTATATTGAAGTGTTCTAATAAACCCCCAAAATGTCTCATAAAAATCCCAAGCCGGCGTTCCCCCAATTGAGGATTTTAGCCCCCTAAGTGCGGTCTCGCCTATAGCTCACGCGTATTTTTACTTTTACGAAAAATTACCATTAAGCAAAGTTGACGAACATAAAATTCTCTATAACTTGTGGCGCTACAGTAGGTAGTACTAGAATACATACTGTAATAGGCAAATTAAACTTTGTTTAATGGTAATTGACGTCGTTCCAATACAAAAAATTCAAATTAATTTGCAAAAATACTGGTCTTCTGGATTCGAAACATAGCAGGTAAATTTTCTTTTTATTTATGTGTTGTGATGGCACTTGTAATTTAATCAAAACGTACAAAATTTTAAATTTTCAATGTAAAGGTTACACACATAAATTCATTTTTAGCGAAACTGATCCTTATGTACAATAAACAACTATTGGCGAACAAATCATTGAAAAATACAAAATAACATGAGGAAATATCATTATACAAGTAAGTTCGAATCACCTTCTTACTGAAATATAAAATTAACGAAGTTTTTAATCATAATCTTTGTTGTAGGTCAATGACCCCGTAATACAGTTTTTGGGTCTTTTACTGTTCACGAGACATGATTAATCGATACCATGGATCTGGAGTGATAAATAAATGAGGCTAATCAGAGATTAACAGAGATGCATCAGAAATTCTAAATTGTGTTCCATCCGAACAATCAATTTGTTTTGAGTAGCTACCGAGACTACGGTAGACAAAAGTTAAAAATTTTTAAAATGATAACTCTGAATCATGGCAATACATTTGCTTTTTCTTGAATTAATGTTTCTACGTCTTCCGTGAGCCAAGGTGGTTTCTTCCTCTTTCTGGTCTTATCGCATACTCCCAGAGCTTGTGTTGCCGCTTCTTGTAATGCCCTTTTTATGTTAATTCTTATGTTAATGTTAATTTATTTATGTTTTTTTTAATTTATGTTAATTTATGAATTTAATTCTTATAAAAGTTTTATATAAAAGCGAGAGCAGGCTAATAATTGCTCTGTAGTTCTTTGTATTCGTTTTTGGCTTTTTTTATGAACCACAGCATTGTTCCAGTCATCCGGTAGTGCTCCACTTTCCCTACCTACTAAAAATTACAAATTGGACATTTCGACAACAAGACTATTTAAAGGTAAATACTATAGGTATAAAAAATAAAAGTATAAAAAGGTAGAAGTTTCCATTTAGAATTAAAGGAGCTTCCAACCCAAGTTCCAGTGAAAACTGAAAAGTTGCAAGATGTTAATAATAAACTGTTGAAGCATGTAACATAATCTTTCCTTACTGCTCTAATGAGAAGTCAGCTCGGAAAAGATTAAGTCCACGCAGAAGGATAAAACCATCTACTTTAATTTTGCGTGGGGCCCTGGTGTTAGGTTTTAAACTAGCTCATTTATTGCGGAAGCGAGAGTCGTGGATCGTGTGAAAGAACACCCCGGAGAGATCAAGGAAACAGCTTTGCTAACAACACAATTAAAATTAACAATAAGAAGTTCATTGTCAGAAGGCAAAGATATAAGCGATGTCGGATGTAAGAGGTGTTAGCCGACCAAAACAAGCACAGTAGCAACGACATTGCCACCGAAAATCACTCCCAAACATAAACCAAGGGCACATTCGAATGGTTATATAAAAATCCCACGATAAAGTGGAACCATATCGAATCCCCAATGATAAAACAAAAGACAGCAATCTCGGTGAAATGCCGCACCCTGTATATGGGTCGAACATCGTAGCCTTTCATAAAAAAAGAACATAAAAACAAAAATAAACACACAAAAAATTGTTCAACATAGAATTTCAAATATGAAATTCGAACGTACTACGATCATTTTGGAATCCCTTCGTCAATGCATTTTACCATAAGCTATTCGATGTTATAAGTGGAAATAAATACCCTGAACAAGTTAATTAAATAAAACACAAATATCAATAATTAATAATTTTAAGTTTATTACATATCAACCTGAACATTCGATCCATTTCACACTTGCGAGTGCGAACTGGATAAGATAAACTGATATCACCTCGCCGCAGGAATATAAAATTGCAAGGCTATCGCAATCTTGGCGACCACTCTAAGAATAAAAAAATGCATGACAAAAAGGAAACCAAAATGTTACACATAAAAAATACATAAATTGGTCAAGGGTGAACTCCAACGTCATCGTTCTCCAGGTGTACGGAAGAAAATTTGGCTAAATTAATTATCCAGTAACTGCGAAGCAATGAACAAAATTATTAGGTGACTTACCATTGTGAAAATGAAGTAATATTTCACAGGAAGCACTGACCATGGGTCCAACAAAAAATGTACGATCCGGGAAAAATCAACCATCCCTCAAATCACGAATGTCACATCCCCATGAAGGGTTTTGGAGCGCCAGATCCAAAAAACCATTCGTATTGATGGATGGGAACCCTCACAAAATCGAATCATCCCTTTTCAAAATTTTGAACCAAAAACTGATAACCATTTCACAGCACTTTCAAACATGACCGGAGCGTTCGAGCGCCCACCAATGACCTCTTCTCATCGCATGCGCGAGTTTAATCTCCGTCAATCACGCTCGCTATACGGGGTGCTACGAAATATATTGCTAGATGTTAAAAGTTGAATTTATAAATTCAACGTTGTTGCGAAAAGTGAAAATTTTTCGTAACACACCCCCGAAGTAAGATATCTGACCGGAGGTCAAGATAAAAAAATCAAAAAATTATTAGACAAGCGAAGCTGGAAACGAACTGTGAATTGACGGAAAAAAAAAACTTATTCATTTACTGTAGTGTGGAGGTAGTTTGTAGCAGTACTTGGTAGGAAAGAAATATTAAGCGTTGCTAATAAAAAAATGAGCTTAAAATATTTCAAAAAAATAAAAAAATCAAAATCTCTAAAAGATTGAGATCAAAAAAATAATAATAATACTTGTATGGTTTAGTACACAATTGACGAAACGCCATCGTAAATCCGCAGAAGCGAAAACCAAATGGTAGAGCTAACAATAGCTACTGAAAACCATATAGTGTGTGATTTTGTCTCAGATAAAAATCAATGAGTACAAAATTGGCAGCCCGCATTGGACCTGCACCGAAAAAACTGTGGGCAGCCCGCATTGGACCTGCACCGAAAAAACTGAACAGCTAGGAAAAAAAACATCTAGACTGTCGATAAGGAATGGCTCGCATCGGACCCATTCGAGAATAGTCGAACAAAAATATTCTTCGAACTAATTCTTCTCTTCCAGTATGAGACAGTCATGATTCTCAACACATAGGAAGGGTTTTTTGTCAAAACGACAAAATAATTAATAATTTGATCAAGAAACTTGACCAACAGATCGTCCTACCAAGACTTAAACAAATTTCCTCAAACCGTTGGAATAAATTCCGATGAAATAATTAATAGCTTGATGTTATGCTATAATTATGACGGGTTTTAATTATGTGCAAATATGATCTTAGATGTAATTAGATCAGTAGAAAATGCATTACCCAACCTCCTGTTAGGTAATGGTTATGATTTAAGTTGTTGTTAAACCATTAAGTGAACAAACATTACCCATCCTCCTCCCTTATGTAATGTATGATTCAAGATGTTATTGAACCAATTAGTTACAACATTACCCAGCCTCCACCCTTATGTAATGTATGATTCAAGATGTTATTGAACCAAATAGGATACAAACAAATACTCCATCCAACCACCCTTATGTAATGTATGGTTCAAGCTGTTATGGAACCAATATGTGTACAAACAATTACTCCATCCAACCACCCTTATGTAATGTAGATCCACGGCAAGCTAAAGGGATTTCACCCCCAGTAGCTTGTGGAAAACCAAAAAATAAAATTCGCTACACATAGCAACGAACAGTACACATATCAAGGTAAAAAAATTTACACATAACACTTTACCAATAAAATAATAATAAAAATTTTAATTTAAATCGAAGGTATAAAATAATTATAAAAAATATTTTTCATAATCCTTCAAACACTCGGCATCAAGGAATTTACACAATCACCAAAAAAATATACGTTGAAACAATCCAATTACGGTGCGCGACTTAAACAACAACAGTCGTAACAGCAACCAAGGATCAACAAACGCAGTTGGCTGCAAAAAAATAATTCCGCCGGTATAAACAACAATGTTTCATTCAAAAAAACATAATAATAAAATTGACAACAAAACAAAATTGCCAATAAAATAATGCAAAAGCTGTTCCTGAAATTATCTCCGGGCATTCACCAAAAATACAGATGGAAATGAAGCAAACAGTAGCAAATACAGAAGCTCCCACGCTTTGGACGCCAGTGTACAAAACAGTAGCAGCCCCACGTTGGGCGCCAGTGTAACATAATCTTTCCTTACTGCTCTAATGAGAAGTCAGCTCGGAAAAGATTAAGTCCACGCAGAAGGATAAAACCATCTACTTTAATTTTGCGTGGGGCCCTGGTGTTAGGTTTTAAACTAGCTCATTTATTGCGGAAGCGAGAGTCGTGGATCGTGTGAAAGAACACCCCGGAGAGATCAAGGAAACAGCTTTGCTAACAACACAATTAAAATTAACAATAAGAAGTTCATTGTCAGAAGGCAAAGATATAAGCGATGTCGGATGTAAGAGGTGTTAGCCGACCAAAACAAGCACAGTAGCAACGACATTGCCACCGAAAATCACTCCCAAACATAAACCAAGGGCACATTCGAATGGTTATATAAAAATCCCACGATAAAGTGGAACCATATCGAATCCCCAATGATAAAACAAAAGACAGCAATCTCGGTGAAATGCCGCACCCTGTATATGGGTCGAACATCGTAGCCTTTCATAAAAAAAGAACATAAAAACAAAAATAAACACACAAAAAATTGTTCAACATAGAATTTCAAATATGAAATTCGAACGTACTACGATCATTTTGGAATCCCTTCGTCAATGCATTTTACCATAAGCTATTCGATGTTATAAGTGGAAATAAATACCCTGAACAAGTTAATTAAATAAAACACAAATATCAATAATTAATAATTTTAAGTTTATTACATATCAACCTGAACATTCGATCCATTTCACACTTGCGAGTGCGAACTGGATAAGATAAACTGATATCACCTCGCCGCAGGAATATAAAATTGCAAGGCTATCGCAATCTTGGCGACCACTCTAAGAATAAAAAAATGCATGACAAAAAGGAAACCAAAATGTTACACATAAAAAATACATAAATTGGTCAAGGGTGAACTCCAACGTCATCGTTCTCCAGGTGTACGGAAGAAAATTTGGCTAAATTAATTATCCAGTAACTGCGAAGCAATGAACAAAATTATTAGGTGACTTACCATTGTGAAAATGAAGTAATATTTCACAGGAAGCACTGACCATGGGTCCAACAAAAAATGTACGATCCGGGAAAAATCAACCATCCCTCAAATCACGAATGTCACATCCCCATGAAGGGTTTTGGAGCGCCAGATCCAAAAAACCATTCGTATTGATGGATGGGAACCCTCACAAAATCGAATCATCCCTTTTCAAAATTTTGAACCAAAAACTGATAACCATTTCACAGCACTTTCAAACATGACCGGAGCGTTCGAGCGCCCACCAATGACCTCTTCTCATCGCATGCGCGAGTTTAATCTCCGTCAATCACGCTCGCTATACGGGGTGCTACGAAATATATTGCTAGATGTTAAAAGTTGAATTTATAAATTCAACGTTGTTGCGAAAAGTGAAAATTTTTCGTAACAAGCAACCATTATGAAAACGACTGGGAAGAACGGACCCTGCTCGATTATTACAAGCAGGTCCTTCTAGGAACAGTACCACAAGATATTGAAGAAAATGAAGAGCTGAAAGAACCCACCCGAAGAAGATGATATTTTAATCGTTTGATTCAAATTATATTTTTATTTGCTATTTTCTTAGCGAAATTATTATTATTCTTTATTTGCGATTTTATCATAAAAAATTATTTTTTTTAATTTATAAAACTTATTTTAAGTTGTAGTTCCATAATTATTGTCCTTGTCTATTAGAATTGTTTCCATAACTATTAGTCCGGTCAATTTAAACATTCGAGGTTGCAATAATTCGCAGCCAGCTGAAAATTGGTAGGATTGTTCAAAACACCATCATAAATGAAATCTAAAATGTCCTCATCGATCCGACACCTGGAAAAAAATTTATTCGGGGTCAAAGGTCACTAAAACGGATTTTTCGCGATTTTCAGCAAAACGGTAAGTTTTATCATAAAATTATCTCATTCAAAAATTGTAGATCAGATAATTATCTACAAAAAATGTCTAAATACTTTTTTTCCTAAGAGCCACCGTTTTTGAGATATAACGATTCGAAAAGTTGAAAGAGTTGTAATCGTCATAATATGGGGTCCGTTACTTTGGCCCCCCCCGGTTAATATTTTACACCAAAAGCAAGCACTGGGATCCTTAGAGCTAGCACCCAAATATGAAAGCTAGCACCATTACAGTTTTTTCACAAATCGACTTTAAAACCGGGGGGGGGGGCCAAAGTAACGCTAGCCCCCCCGGTTAATATTTTTACCCATAAACCTAGCACTGGGATCCTTAGAGCTAGCACCAGCTAGCACCCAAATATGAAAGCTGGCACCATTATAGTTTTTCCACAAATTCATTTTATTTATTTGCACCTAAATGACGATTACAACTCTTTCAACTTTTCGAATCGTTATATCTCAAAAACGGTGGCTCTTAGGAAAAAAAGTATTTAGACATTTTTTATAGATAATTATCTGATCTACAATTTTAGAATATGATAATTTTATGATAAAACTTACCGTTTTGCTGAAAATCGCGAAAAACCCGTTTTAGTGACCTTTGACCCCGAATAAATTTTTTTCCAGGTGTCGGATCGATGAGGACTTTTTAGATTTCATTTATGATGGTGTTTTGAACAATCCTACCAATTTTCAGCTGGCTGCGAATTATTGCAACCTCGGATGTTTAAATTGACCGGACTAAGAGTTATAATCGTCATTTAGGTGCAAATAAATAAAATGAATTTGTGGAAAAACTATAATGGTGCCAGCTTTCATATTTGGGTGCTAGCTGGTGCTAGCTGGTGCTAGCTCTAAGTATCCCAGTGCTAGGTTTATGGGTTAAAATATTAACCGGGGGGGGGGGGCTAGCGTTACTTTGGCCCCCCCGGTTTCAAAGTCGATTTGTGAAAATACTGTAATGGTGCTAGCTTTCACATTTGGGTGCTAGCTGGTGCTAGCTCTAAGGATCCCAGTGCTTGCTTTTGGTGTAAAAATATTATCCGGGGGGGCGCCAAAGTAACGGACCCCATATTATGACGATTACAACTCTTTCAACTTTTCGAATCGTTATATCTCAAAAACGGTGGCTCTTAGGAAAAAAAGTATTTAGACATTTTTTATAGATAATTATCTGATCTACAATTTTTGAATGAGATAATTTTATGATAAAACTTACCGTTTTGCTGAAAATCGCGAAAAACCCGTTTTAGTGACCTTTGACCCAGGATAAATTTTTTTCCAGGTGTCGGATCGATGAGGACTTTTTAGATTTCATTTATGATGGTGTTTTGAACAATCCTACCAATTTTCAGCTGGCTGCGAATTATTGCAACCTCGGATGTTTAAATTGACCGGACTAAGAGTTATAATCGTCATTTAGGTGCAAATAAATAAAATGAATTTGTGGAAAAACTATAATGGTGCCAGCTTTCATATTTGGGTGCTAGCTGGTGCTAGCTGGTGCTAGCTCTAAGTATCCCAGTGCTAGGTTTATGGGTTAAAATATTAACCGGGGGGGGGGGCTAGCGTTACTTTGGCCCCCCCGGTTTCAAAGTCGATTTGTGAAAATACTGTAATGGTGCTAGCTTTCACATTTGGGTGCTAGCTGGTGCTAGCTCTAAGGATCCCAGTGCTTGCTTTTGGTGTAAAAATATTATCCGGGGGGGCGCCAAAGTAACGGACCCCATATTATGACGATTACAACTCTTTCAACTTTTCGAATCGTTATATCTCAAAAACGGTGGCTCTTAGGAAAAAAAGTATTTAGACATTTTTTATAGATAATTATCTGATCTACAATTTTTGAATGAGATAATTTTATGATAAAACTTACCGTTTTGCTGAAAATCGCGAAAAACCCGTTTTAGTGACCTTTGACCCAGGATAAATTTTTTTCCAGGTGTCGGATCGATGAGGACTTTTTAGATTTCATTTATGATGGTGTTTTGAACAATCCTACCAATTTTCAGCTGGCTGCGAATTATTGCAACCTCGGATGTTTAAATTGACCGGACTAAGAGTTATAATCGTCATTTAGGTGCAAATAAATAAAATGAATTTGTGGAAAAACTATAATGGTGCCAGCTTTCATATTTGGGTGCTAGCTGGTGCTAGCTGGTGCTAGCTCTAAGTATCCCAGTGCTAGGTTTATGGGTTAAAATATTAACCGGGGGGGGGGGCTAGCGTTACTTTGGCCCCCCCGGTTTCAAAGTCGATTTGTGAAAATACTGTAATGGTGCTAGCTTTCACATTTGGGTGCTAGCTGGTGCTAGCTCTAAGGATCCCAGTGCTTGCTTTTGGTGTAAAAATATTATCCGGGGGGGCGCCAAAGTAACGGACCCCATATTATGACGATTACAACTCTTTCAACTTTTCGAATCGTTATATCTCAAAAACGGTGGCTCTTAGGAAAAAAAGTATTTAGACATTTTTTATAGATAATTATCTGATCTACAATTTTTGAATGAGATAATTTTATGATAAAACTTACCGTTTTGCTGAAAATCGCGAAAAACCCGTTTTAGTGACCTTTGACCCAGGATAAATTTTTTTCCAGGTGTCGGATCGATGAGGACTTTTTAGATTTCATTTATGATGGTGTTTTGAACAATCCTACCAATTTTCAGCTGGCTGCGAATTATTGCAACCTCACTCCTATTTTTTGGTCTAATTTGACCGGACTATATTCATATCCGTCGATTTAGTACATCAAAACTTTTCTTATCCAAATTTTATTATTTAATAGCACAAAAATGAATTCAACAATTTATATTTCCCTTTATGGATTAAGTCAGTACTAATTATACTACGTAATGGGAGCACAGGTGATATTCTAAATTAATTAGTTTAGTTGAAATCGGTTTTTCATGAATGGTACTCGAAATTCTTGTTTTGTGCTAAGGCATGTTTTGGAACTCACTCTTTCAAATGCAAAATTCAATAAGAGACTTTATTCACAAAATAACACGCAAATTTTCACATTTTGACAGATATCGTGGTTCTGATCATTATATAAATAAGCTTGTATTCCGACAAAAATTGTTGTATAAGAAAAATTTAATTTATAATTTTTTTTCAATTCCTTCAGAAAAAGTAAATTAATTTTCCTTGTTGGCCTTCAAGAAAGCTTAAAATATGACAAAATTACAATTACACAAAAGATGTAGACTAAATTTAAAAATGGGTAGAAATACAGTCTTTTAACTTGCATGTACACCAAATTTACGATTAATCAGCTTTTGTATTAACCTTTCAAATAATTCTGTTCAATATTTCCTAAGATCAGCTACTGTTCAATATAAGGTACTTCTTGTACACAGACGATATTCAAGAGTTTCAATTTTGATCTTCTATTCATTATTCATTATAGTTTTTGTAGGGAATTCTATCGTAATTACAATTATTAGCATTAACTTCTATTGTTCCAGTTCATGTAACTTCAATCTCCAAACTCGACAACTAATTTTTTGCTGTCCAATACAACCATATTTAATTCAATATCAATTAACAATTTCTTATTGGAGACTTATTATAGTTCACGTCTGCAAAACAGGTGTAAGAACAATGTTCAAAGGCGATGCTCAAAAACGATGCGGTAGGTCCAGCGTGTCGTGGCGCTTTAGCCTTTTGGTTCGATGGGTAGCGAGAAGGTCCACTGCAAAAGGGTTAGGGTGATCTCTAACACGTTCATGGTAACTGGTGTTAAATAATTGGACACATCCCTCAACGGTGGATATTTGGAGGTCGCAATGGATTACGTGATTTAATACAAACCAAGGAGACTCCGTGAGAATTCTGAGGGTTTTTGACTGGAACCGTTGTATCTTGGCGATGTTAGAATTTCTGGCTGCTCCCCAGAGCTGGATACCATACGTCCAAATTGGCTTTATTATGGCTCTTATTTTCAAGTGAAAGTTGTGAGATGCGACCCAGCAGCCACATGTGTTTTCTAAGGGAGTGTCCCAGTTGTAGTCGCTTGCTCCCGATATGCTTACCCCAGGTCAGACGTCGATCAAGGTGTATACCGAGGTATTTGATTTCCTCTTTTGGAGCGATAATTCTTCCATTTAACTTAACAGGTGGGCAAGTGTCTCTCCTGGTTGTAAATATCACATGCACAGATTTTTGGGCATTAGCTTTAATACGTCATTATCTTAACCAGATTTCAATTTTGTTTAGGTGCACTTTCAGGTTGGCGGATGCGTTTTGCGCATTATGATCGGAAGCCTGGATTGCCTTGTCGTTGGCGAAAGTCGTAATAAACGTATTAGCGTTCGTTGATAGGTCAGCCGTATAGATTAGGTACATAATGATGAAGACCCAAAACACTACCCTGGGGGAACTTCGGAATTGACTTTTAAAAGCTGCGGTATCTCGTCCTGATATTTTACGAAGAAAAATCTGTTATGAAGGTACGACTTAAGTACCTGGTAGAAGTTGTGTGGAAGATATTTTTTGATTTTAAATAACAGGCCGGCATCCCATACTTTATCGAAAGCCCTTGTTATGTTATGTGGAGAAATGTGGCGGAGCAAAATCTTTTTGCCTCCAGGCAATTTGCAATTCTGTGCACTTGCTCTATTTTTTTCCTGTTTCCTCTTTAGAGAGGGAGTATATTAATGCAAATTGATACAATAATGTTAATAAAAATTTAACAATAACAATAAAATGGTGAATGATGAGTGGGGGTGATTAAATGAATATTGATGGATTATAATAATAATGTTAATAAAAACTTAACAATAACAATAAAATGGTGAATGATGAGTGGAGGTGATTAAATGAATATTGATGGATAACAATTAAATACATTTTAACATGGTGAAACGTTTTAGCGCCAAACTGCAGCTGATTAGTAAATAAATATAAATGAATAAAACTTTGAAGATAAATTAAGTTGAACATTAAACATTGAATAAAATTTAAGCGGAACTGAATTATAACTGAATTAAAAAATATTGAAAATATTGAAATGAATTGATTAACAAGTAACTTGGTAATAGGTGAGTCCATAAATCCATTTTAAAGACAAATTAAGGAGTGATGTTGAATTGTTTGAGTGTGTTTATTATAATTTTGCAAAATGTTATGAATATTTTTGTGATGAATTTATTTTTAATTACTTCTGTAATGTCGAAAGGTGTAATGTTGTAAAATTGACAGTGTGAGGTGTAATTGTGTCGATGTTGTGTGTACTTTGGGTAGCAAGACAATAAATGATGTAGAGTCTGCCTACTCTTTGAATCGCAGGGGCACACGTCACTATAGTCCATCTGGTTTTGGATTGCAGTAGAGGTCGCCTTGCACGGCAAGTCAGATTTACACTAGGAAACGTCAAATAATAAAAGTGTATGAGTGCCAAAAACCAAATGTCACTTATTTGATACTTGAAATAATCGAGTTAAAAGTATTTTTTTATCAAATAGCAATTTATCTTGTACAAATTATTTAAATTTGCCAGAAACTTTTAGAAAAAAATATTCGTGAGTCATCAATCGCAAATAAAATTTTGGCAGTGTAAACCTGTAAAAATTTTAACCAATCACGTTCCGAGTTCACAATTTTAGTACAATCTAGTTCTGCATTCTTAAAACGGATGGACTATAGGACTGATCTTGAATCTGTAAAGATACTCGCGCGCAAACAAGTGACCCGTCAATATCTGCGTCATTTCAAAAGAGGTATCAACGGCACTTGCTCTATTGTGGCATGGTGGTGGCGAAATCCGAATTGATGTTCGGCAATTATCTTTGTTTTCTCAATTAGAAGCATCAGTCTTTTCAGGAAAAGCTTTTCAAAAATTTTCGACAAAATAGGAATCAGGGTGATGGATCTGTAAGAGGTAGTTTCAGTTGGTGGCTTTCCCGGTTTAAGAATTAAAATTATTTGGCCCAGCTTCTATTGTGCAGGAAAATAACCCAGTCTCAGGATGAAATTGTAGATCGTAGTAATAGACTCGATTGCCTCGTCGGGTAGTTCTTTCAGAACTTTTGCAGTTATGAGATCGAAACCTGGAGATTTGGTTATTGTTAAATGTTTAATAATACTTTCAGCTTTTTTATTGGTACTCGTAGTTCCATTTGGAAGGGAGCGCCAAGGAATTCTTCAACATTAGCGTCTTCGTGAGAAGAAATGGTTTAAAAATTGCAGTCAAGTGATTGGTGAAGGTATTTACCTTTTCTTGATTGTTCTTGCCCACGATTGTGTTGGGGTTTTAATAGGTGGAATTGATTGTTGCGCTTCTTTGAGTCATCTAGTTGCCTTCCACAGCGAGTAATCAGATGCATCAGTAGCCATCAATCCAATCGAGAGTTTTGATCTCAAAATTTGAGAGAAATCAGACAATAAAACAGAATCGAAACTCATCATTTATGTAAGTACAAGTTGAAATTACTAACTAACCGAATGATGCTAACTATTGTTTTCTGATTATTGTGTTGTGAACTGATTTACCTATTTAATAGGCCATTTTAATTATAGCGGTTTAATAGAATAAGATTGTAAATTCTACATGTTTTCATTTATTTACATGGTCAATAAATATTTCTATTTTCAAAATCCAGTGTTTTCGTTTTTCTTGGTGAGGAAAAGGAGTTTTTATTACAGTCTCAAGTTTAGTGTCCTTTGCCCGCAATCGAGGTTTTAACCTCAACATCAAGCCGGAGGACTTAGCACAAAAAAGGGGAGTCTCTGGGACTCATACCAGTATATCACGTTACCTAATAGTGTTTGTTTGAGAACAGAATTCTACGTTTGGGCGTAATCGATCGAACGGTGGTGGCAGCTTTATCTAAAAATGTTCTTGGTAGATAGATAAACGTCTAATGTAAGTTGAATTTTGTTCGATGTTGGTTTGTTTTTTTAAATTAAATGGCTTGCTGAATATTGCCTTCCAATGCTTGTAGAGTTGTTAGTTTGTTAGCATAAACCATGAATTTAATATACCCCTAAATAAAATAATCTGGAGGCGTCAAATCACACGATCTTGGAGGCCAATTGATAGGATTATTTGTTGAAATAATGTGGTCACCAAATTGTCCTTTCAATAAATCGATGGTTTCGGTGGCTGTGTGGTACGTAGCACCATCTTGTTGGAACCATAAGTTGTCGATGTTTAACTCTTGGATTTTTGGAAACAAAGATGTATTGAGCATGTGTCCATATCTCACAGCATTCACTGTAACGGTAGGTCCTTCCTCTTTTCGAAAGAAATATGGACCCATGATGCCGTTGGCGTGTATTCCACACCAAACAGTCAATTTTAATGGATGCAATGGAGTCTCAAGATAATGTTCCGGATTGGTCTCAGTCCATATACGGCAATTTTGCTTGCTCACATACCCATTCAACCAGAAATGTGCCTCGTCACTGAACAAAATTTGGCGGTAAAAAAATGGATCCACTTCCAATTGGTTGTGAGCCCAATCTTCGAACGCACGACTCAATCGATAATAATTAGGCTTCAATTCTTGAACCAACTGGATCTTGTAAGGATGTAAACCAAGATCTTGATGTAAAATTTTCCATGTAGTGCACGGACAAAGCCCAAGTTGTTGAGCACGATGGCGAATTGAAATGTTTGGGTTCTCTTACACACTTTCACTCACAGAAGCGATAGTTTCTTCGGTACGCACATTTCTTTGTCTTGTTGGTGGTCTTACATCATGCAATGAAGAAGTGGTACGGAATTTATCCATCACCGCACCAATAGCCTGCTCAGAAGGTCGATTATGTCGACCATAAAATGGGCGAAGAGCTTTATTAGTTTCGCGAACGGAACTCCGACTTTGAAAATAAATTTCCACAATTAGGTAGCGTTGTTCAAGTGTTAATTTATTCATGATTAAATGGCAAATCTTTCGGAACACAAATGTCAAAGAACTGTTACTTTGACAAACTTAATTGAAAAGTTATCCCTATTGAAAGATCTCATGCAGCTAAAAAAAAACACCAATACAAGTCCCAAAAAAATAAATTATAATTTATCGCAATAAATACTCGGTGGTCTTTAATTTTAAAAAGAAATATGAAGTCGCACTTATCTACCCAAAAAATATAAAAATTAGAATACAATTATTTTTTCGAGAATTGCATTTTTTATCTGCAAGATGACTTTCCAGCTTTTATGAATATAATTAACATAGTACATATTTTACTATATTTATAAAAGTTGTATAGCAAAATTTATTGAACCTATTCAGTTTATGCGAACTATGCAAATTTGTCAATAAGAATTATTTTTGTGCATATGAGTTGATTTCGATTCAACTTCATTAATTAAATACGACTAAATAATGACCTACCAAAACTTTTTATTGGACTACCAAGCCTCCACACATGATAATCAAAGAAATGAAATGAAAAACTTTTTTTTAAAACTATTAAAGTCGACCAACTTGATGTTACATTCTCTTTCCTTAATTAAGAAATAACAGTAACCTTCCAAACTTTTAATTGGACCGTCAATCAATATCAAGCGAATAGCGCATATGAACTTCAACTATAAACAATAAACTACAAAAACTTTTTATTGGACTACTAAACGTTACCTAACGATTACTAATCGTTTGGCGTAATAAAGTTAAAAATTTGATTTTTGTAGATAGTCTTTTAATTTCATCTTTAGTATTTGATTTCTTTACTTAATTAAATAATTGAGCCGATAATGTATATTTGGATCGCTGTTATAATATTAGCTTTGACACGATGATGGTGTGTTTCTTTATTGTACCTAATCTTATATTTCCAGTTATGATCAACTTACCTATACAAATATCTGATTAGCAGATCCATATTGTTAAATGAAAAGAAAATTTGTTATATTATGTAGTACTAATATATTTAAAATTTTATAATGTTACAACATGTACACAGTATTAATAAGTATATTATAATATAAAATTTACATATCACAACCTTAAAATTGGATTTTACTATATAATATAAACATTTTATGTTAATGGATACGATAAGAATAGGGGCGAACTTTTAAAACTTTGTAGTATTTTTTATTTTATAATCTTACATAATTTACACATGGAATACCACACTTAGCACTTAATAAAATAAAGCGAAAAACTTGATCGAAGTTTTTGAGATAAAATAGATTCGTTTTAGCATAAAATGCCAGTATCTAAAATATATTTCTGAGGAACTACAGCACATATATGGTATAATGTGATTTTACTGATTTAATTTGAAAGGAAAAAATTACTATTTTATTAAGTGTAGTATAGAATTGGTTGAAAATATAAAAACTACCTTAGTTTTACAGAAAACATCAAATTGGCGCTGTTGATCCTAATGTACATAAGTTATGTTTTACATAATAAAGCTTAGTTTATGCACGACGTACCATGTTTAGGCATCCGTGAAAAGAAATGAAAATACTAGTTTCAAATTTAAACCATTGTAAAATTAATGAAAACATTGGAAATTAGCAATTTATTATTTTATAAAACTGTATACTTATAAATGCAGGTAATTAATATTTTCATTTAATGTAAAATGAAATATTTCATTTCATGTAAATTAAAATATTTCATTTCATCTGAAAATAAATTCATTTTTAAAATAAAACTAGAAATTATTAAATAGCGTTATTTATTCACTTCAAGTTATTCTAAAATTTGTTATTAGAAAACGCAACAAAACGCCATCGTGCATAAATCAAATTGTTGACGGTATTGTGCATAAACCCACCTTAAGATGTGGTAATAATATTTAGAATTACAAAATGTTTTTAATTCCCACCATTAAATTTTGTTTCGACTTGAAGTCCACAGTAGTAATTTTGTTTGCTCTAATTTGTTTACAGAAGTTTAGTCATAGAGAATATTATTTAGATTGGAAAAGAAATGTTTTTTTTTCAGATGGTTTGTGAATGAACAGAAAAGAACATCGGACGGAACAATGGTACGATTTTAAATTTACAAAAATACTTAACTAAAATGTAAAAATAATTTAATTTTAATAGTAGGTAAATTTAAATCCTAACATTTCAAAACATCGCAGAAAATGAAAAACAAAG
The DNA here is from genome assembly GCA_932274525.1 of Podabrus alpinus. Classification (NCBI taxonomy): domain Eukaryota; kingdom Metazoa; phylum Arthropoda; class Insecta; order Coleoptera; family Cantharidae; genus Podabrus; species Podabrus alpinus. The sequence goes on from OW026451.1 coordinate 117,648,329, forward strand.
GAAAATTTCAATAAAACAACCTGAGGTGTTTTCGAAAACAATTAGGAAATTATAAGTCACAACAATTGTTTCAATTCAATATAATCTCATCAGCTAAAGTATAATCAACAGACCTGATCAAAAGTACAACGTAGTTTGAAACTTAAAACATTTGGAAAATGAAAATGAAAGTAAATATGAAGTGAAAATTATAAAATCCGGTAAAATAATTTAATTATTAATAAATTTAACATACTAATAAAATTAAAATAATTTTTGTGTTGAGATTCTAATAACAACGAAATTAGATTTAATACAACATAGAAATGTAATTCTTGAATACCAGTTGGGATTCGGAAAATAACATGTTACCGTTGAGTAAATTCTCCGAGTAGTTCGACCCTACCTAATTTACACATTACATAATATACCTAACACCCCTAAAAATCAGATTCAAGCAGGCCCCATCTCTGGCAGGCCCTGCTCAATAATTGCGCCCACCACGACCGGCGAATTTTTATGAGAGCGTGCAAAAAAGTAAGAATTATTTTCTTTTTAGTTATTTTTATGAAATAGAAATATTTTTCTTGTGAAAAATTTATTGAAAAATGTTTTATTTATTCAATTAATTATGGGTCGATATAGTTGCGTTTCCAAGAAATTTCTATTAATAGTGTTTTTTTTTAATTCCGAAATTTTGACCCTGGAGGTATTCAAAGTCGCACATTTTGGATTTTTAGTTTTTATCCAGGACTTTAAATGTCTTCTAAGCCTAAAATTCTACAAGTCTACATAATATGTATATAAATATGCCATCACAATCTTGTAAATTTTTTTTTGACTGAAAATTCGAGGAAAATAATTCAATATTTGCAAATTTTTAAACTTTCCGTAACTTCTTAGTTGTAGTATTTAGTGTTCCTTACAATTTTAAATTTACATCGTAAGAATGGAATTTCTGCATATTTCGCACAAAAATTTCTTTGTGTACCTACCCAATTCCAATAATATAAACAACTCGATGGTAATTCAATAATCACGGTATAAAAATTCTTTAAATCAACGAAGTTAAGAGCATAACGCTGTCTTCCTTAATTAAAACTAACAAATTGGTTTTCGCGAGAAAAATTACTTTATGTAGATTTTATAACTCTGTTTTCATTTCATATTAGAGATATTGGAAGCATGGTTATAATTATTTTATATACCTAACTATTATATTACAGAAGTTATTATAAATACTACTGTATAATGAAGAGATCGTTATAACATCTGCATCAAGTCATTTTGTTTCTGAAAATCAAATTGTTAATTAGAACGTTTTAATTAAGGACAGCAGAATATGTTAAATGAGCTGTGTTGCATTACTGCCTCAAACTTGCTCAGATGCAGATCGTCCTATAGGATGTTTCAGTATCCTGTTTTACACAAGATTCGCTTACTTCTACTGTTTTGTGCCCCTTGAAGTAATTTTATTATTTAAATTATTGTAAGTGTATGGCTTTTGAAATAAAGCGCGCCGAAATAAGGAGCCCACCCCCTTGAGTTTTCTATGGATAAGTTATATCAATTTAGCAGTTTATCGTCATATATCAAATAGACAATAAATCAGATTAAAAAAATTTGGCTAGCTGGATTGACAACCGGTGTACCTATATAAAATTACCTATGCATACTTAATAACCATTTCTGCGATGTATGAAAAAATAACAATGTGAACACATAAATATCAAAGTTTATCAATTAATTGAGAAAACTCCATTAAAACTTCTGAAACATCCTGAAATATTGAAAAGACTGCCCGCTGCGTTCTGAAAATTATTTATATCGGCAAACAAAATCGCAACTGTAGAATCGTTCAAAAAAATACATTGTAGTAGTTAAAAGTATCATTTTAATAACAAAAAAAATTGAAACTTAAGTTTAATCATTATTCAACAATTTACAACTGATGTTATTAAATTTAATGACACTAAAGTTTAAAAAAATATCATAATGCTGTATTAACAAACTTATTTATTATAATAAATTTAAATTAAATGAATTTAAAGTATTTTAAGGACTTATTCGAGAATCTCCAGTCTTCGTACTATAAAGTTAAAGTGACTTATTAATTATTTGTGTTTGTACAAAACGTTCTTTTTACATCGAATTAATTAATTAATTGTGCCAGCTGTGTAATACTTTGCATAACAATCGACCAAACTAATTAACAATTTATTGTAAGTGCTATAACAGAATTTGGTAAAATACCATTGCATTAAAATGAGATAACAATATAGTAGAAAAGTACATAAAAGCTGTTTAAATGTGCCTTTAGCCAACAGAGAGAAGGAAAGTGTCAAGCTTCAAGGTATTCCTACAACTAATAAGAGAAAATCCCTAGTCAAGTATTGTTTTATTTTTCAAACAAGAAATAGTAGTATATTATTCGCGTACCTACTATCAATGTGAAATTTTTTTAAACAAGATACTTTTCAATTTTAAGAGCCAAAGTAATAATTCGAAGTTCGACTCACGATATCGGCAAATATGTTAAGAGCTATATTAGAAGGCCGGATGTTCTTGCCTACCTCAATCAACTAAAAACCCAACGACTCGGGTAAATCTGTATTTTGTGCAAACTAAAAACACAGATAACTTACTGTGATAAGTTATCTTGTGCTAGAAGATTCTCTGTAGGTTTTCAATTGCGTTAAAATTCGCTTTTATAAATTTTAGTCAAATTGATTACCTAATACTTTTGTACAATATTTCATTCTGTTTACTACAAATTATCAAAAATTCTTCTTTATAAATGTCGCATCTTAAGTTAGTTATATCGCACAAAGTAAGAATTTATATAGTACCTGGCTCATCTTCCCAATTTAAATTTTAATGAACGCATTACTGAAATAGTATCTTCTATATCGTCCCCTTAGTGCTACAACTAGGTAACTTGAAATTACTGATAAAAATAGCTTGAGTTTAAAGTCGAAAATAGCACAAAAAGGATTAAATTAAGTGGATATTTGATATTTAGAAACATAATACAACATATTTAGTTGTATCACTAAAGAAAGTGGTTAAAATTAGGTGGGTACAAGTAGCTAACTCAAAATATCGCAAATTCGAGTTACCTAGTTGTAGCACTAAGGGGACGATATTATAGTACATGTATAATTTATTTACTTGCAGAACAAAAAAATAATTTGCTTTTAGTACGTATGTACAATACAGCGGCGGTTTGTCAATGGAGGCAAAGGAGGCTTAGCCTCCTCTCAAATTGTTGGACGGAATTGCTATTTATATTTCGTTTTAAATTAGTATTTTCCAATTTTTAATTTTTTTTGAATTTGTTTAAAAGAAAATTTAATTTAATAATAAAATTAGCTTAAGAACTTGACTTACGCCTGAAATAAATTCGAAATAGTAAATATCCAGCGGCTAGCCTTTCTTTATCTTATTAGTTTATTAGCACAGAGTTAGGCAACCCAGAATACGGTATTAAATCTTAACTCGCATCTTCTACATCCAAGATACGTCATAGAGGCTACTGGTTAGTAAAGTTCATGATCAACATGAGCGATTAACAGATGATTTGTAAGTAATAAGCTTATAACTTAAGCGCATACTATTCTGTGCTATTTTACTAAATGTACGAAGATAGTAATTTTACACACGTTTGAGGCTGGGCTCATATGCGTGGGTGTCTTATCAAAGAGACACCTGCAAATCTTTGCATTATACATGTACATGTTCTAAATATAATCACTTGTATTGTAAACGTATAAAAGTGAGTGCAGTATTTACAGTGCAATTAAGAAAACAACAATTAATTGACGTATTTAATTTTATAATCGACAGCGATGATTTTAAAAACGACTCAAACTATTGGAGAAGCGGTAGGTTTAAGGCAATATTTAAATGAATCAAAGTTTTGCTTTTTATTAGAAACTTTTAAATTAATGTTTGAACAGACAGACGTAGTATTTTCAATTTTACAAAGTAAACTTACCGATATTAATTTCGCCAAATGTCGTTTAACAAAATTAATCTAAACTCTGCATATTACTATGTATCGCTTCTCTCATAGAAGGGACACATGTAAAATAAAAAAAAAAATTGAAAATTTTAAATGAACTTGGTATTGAATTTTACCTCGTGCTAGCTCTGACTTATTTTGGGTACTTTTGTTGAGCATGAAATCTTTTCTCAGAAGTAGGTTTCTCGACGTCTTACCTTTTAGGTTCACTTTTATTCTAATGAATAAACTTATTGAAATCGTTGAATTCAAAGAATAATGATACCAGATACAACGTAATAGGTAAATGAATCAATTTTATTTTAACATTAATATGAAAATTATTAATTATAAACATGAAAAGTATTTAATCTAAAAATCAACAATAACCAACTTAAAATTACCCCAATGTTTTCTTTAGTTTTCGCGAATATTGTTTATATTTGAATTCGTGGTTTACGCGGCACGTTTAGTTCAATATTTATAAAGTAGATTGAGCTCACCTTATCTTCTTTAACACACCAACTGTTGTAGCTGCTGACAAATTCTTTTTGTGTCGGCTCCAAATTAACCTTCAAATAGCTCCCATACAATCGTTCCGTTTTTGATCTTCAAATCCAATTAGTGATCATCGGATTGTGCAATAATCGTCAAAAGTTCTCCATAAACCGTAGTTTCTAATATTCCAAAAAGGTAAGTCAAAATTTTTAATTGTAATCTCCAAATTATTAATTCCTTTTTATCTCGCACGTGGTTTGATCCCACTTATAATGTTTATTTATTTCAGTTACTTCCGGATTAAATTAGCTCGGCTAATTTATACACATTACACGGCACACGAAATTTAAACGCGTTCACCGTTTTTTACATTCCTGGAAGAACATCTTATTTATTTTCGTTACCTGGGATATGTACCAACATCCCGTCTTTTACATTCCTGATTTTTAATTTTAATTGGATCCATTTTCCCATTGGTAAGCTTAATTCGCCTTGTTGATAATTTTTTATCCTTTATCTGTATTTCAAAATTGACTAATGCACTTTTGATTTGTTTATTTCTAGTTGCGCTACGATACACACCTGTCCGATCAGTGACGTACCACTTGGCCGTTCCTATTGTCCCGGATGAACCGTATCGTTGCACCACGTTATCCCGATTTTATCACCACGTAAAATTATCTTATATTCGCCACTTCTTAAGATTAACAAATTTATTTAATATTACATAAATTCTTAATGCTAACATTTTTATTTAGAAATTGTGAACATGTTTTTGAAGAAAATAATTTGTTTTATCTGGTACCTTTTTATTATTCTTTGACCTGTTTATTTGTACAAACAAATTTTTATGGCATTATTTTTATTAGTTCTCGTGACCTCGAGAAATCTTTCCTTTTAAAAAGAACTTCTTTCTTGTCCCATTTTGGTCATAGCAATATATACCGTAGTGATGATTTTTATTTTGACAACATATTTAACAGTTTAGAATTAAATTGCGAGCCGGCTCAGAAAAAAAGAAAAACGACATTTGATTTACCAGATATGCATCAAAGTTATAAACAAATTTTTGCGGAAATTTTGGATACGGTTATCGTGCAAATTGAAGTTAGATTTGCAGACTTATGTACATAAATTAAAATTTTTTTATCTATTATTAGATAACATTTGCTAAATTTTCAGATTATAAGAATAACTTTCCTCAAAATTTATTAGATACCTAGTCTATTAGAGCAGTATCCATTTTTTGATCAAATCCAACTCAAAAATGAATTATCGGTAGCATATAATGACCCCAAAATGTTTGCACAATGTAGAACTCCATCAAAGATATTAGATTTTATTTTCAAAAATGATTTACACTGTTGTATGCCTGAATTTTACAAACTTTTATGTGTGGTCGTCACCATACCGGTAACATCGGCTTCGGTTGAAAGAAGTTTTTCCACACTAAAACGTATTAAAACTTATACACTCGTAATACGATGAACCAAAATCGGTTAAGTAACATCGCGGTAATGTCTATTGAAAAGGAATTCGTTACCTTATTGTCTCGAAATAATGAATTCTACGAGAATATCATCGATCACTTCGCGAATACTAAAAATCGCGGTATACCTCTTACGTTTAAAGCTTCATAAATTTCGAATGACTTAAAATAATATTAATCTGTATATTGTACAGCATTTTTTCCTAAAAACACTCTGCACTCATCGAACAATTTTTTCCATTTTACACAGTACTGAAGATAGCCAACGAGCCCGAAACACGTGTCTACCGCAGATTAAATAATATTTTATTAAATTTATTTTTTTTTAAGTTTTATTTTATAAGGTAGTTAAGCTGTAAAATTAGCCTCCTCAAATGGAAAAGTCACGAGCCGCCGCTGGTACAATACGTATTGCAAAATTAGAAATAAAAATTATTCCTCCGTTTTAGATATTATAATAGTACCTACTTATTTGGATCTTAACGGAAATATCAATAAATGTACGGATTTCTAACACTGCAAAAGGTAGGTGGTACATTTCTCCGACCCCCCCCCCCCCGATTTCGAATTTTGTATCGAAATTGGTGTCAAACGTTTGAGCTTCCATTCAAAACATTTGAACCATATGCATCACGAAGTTATTCGCGCAAACTTGAAGGGGGAGCTGTAAAAATTACAGCCCCTGTCATCGCAAGTTTTTATTTTGGGAGGGGCTGTAGAAATACTTTTTTAATTTAATCCCTTGGAAGTAATTTCTTTAATAAAATTAATACCAATCGATCGAGAATCGTATGAACTTCAATGAGGTCATATTCCCATCGATTGAACCCCAAAGGTAGAAAAGTTAGAGCGTTTAAAAGATTGCAAAATTATAAATTTTACCAACATCGCTCCAAGCAATTTGCGCGCAAAATTTTATTATTGTTGCCATATGCTAAAACTATATAATTACATTAAATTCTTTAGCTGATGGACCATTTTTGCGTAAAATTCGAAATTACTGAAAATAAAGTTATAATTTTTTAAAAAACCTAAAAAAATTTGAAACTGGAAATGAACACTAGGTTTAGCGAAAATATTCAAATTAAATTCCTCTACAAACTAAATCTGTTTCATATAACGTTAATAGTGGCGGTCATACCTTTGCGGATTACACTTCCCGTGGTTCGAAGCCCACGTTAATCAAGCAGGTTCTCTATCTATGTGAAAACACTTTGCCACTTTTTTCAAAACATAAATAATTAACGATTGTGAGTTTTTGGAAAAAATGGTTCAACAGCAGTACTTATTATGTTTAGTTATTTGTATATGGCAAGAACGCTAAAATTTTAAGCGCTACTTGCTCGGAACGACGTTGAAAATTTTACAATTTCACAGTTATTAAAACGTTCTAACTTTTTTTACCTATGAGGTACAAACGATGAAAATAGAAGTTAATTAAAGATCAAATCATTCTCAAAAGTTTAAAATTAATTTTAATATAAAATTCAGGATGTGGAGGCGGGGGGGGCAGGGGAGAAATACTAGCCCCCGCTAGTATTTCTACAGCTCCTTCCGAAATTGTTGAAATTCTATTAAAAACCTTTTAAGTTCAAACGACGGCAATAGAAGTTCATTGCAACTCAAACGATTGACACCCTTATGAAAAAATCTATTTACGGAATTAAAACAATTAAAAATTCCCGACCAAAAAGTTTTTGCAAATAACTGCGTTGCTTGTAATGCAATCAATTTGAATTGAAGCTTAAATTAATAAAACTAATTTGATTAAAATATTTTCAACAGAGGGGGGAGAGGGGGACGAAATAAATCCCGGCGATTTAATCTTGAAATTCAAATAGCAATCACATTAAGCCACTGCTGTATACGAATACTAGCAAATAGTTGTTATCTAAGATGATGGTTGTTTTCTTTTTTAATATTAATAAATAAACGACGTTTTAATTATTATTTGTAACACTAAAATTCTGCACGCTACTTGTTCGGAGCGATATCAAGGAAAATTTACAATTTCAAAATCTTTTAAACGCTGTAACTTTTTTTTTATCATTAGGGTTCACGCTCCAATGGTTACTACAAAGCTAAAATGAACTGTTATGCCTTTCATGTTGAAGAAACTAATAGTATCAGTATGTCAAATACATATATTTCCTCAAATATTACTCTGCTTTGCGTCCCCAGAGGCACTGATGGTAAAATTCACACATCGCCTATAATACTGCTTATTATATTTTTTAACGACATAAAGGGAAAAATTATGAGCAAAGAAAACGCTGGAAAATTAGGACATAAAATTAATAGTATTGGGAAAAGATAACCAGGTTGCAGAAGTAGTTTTTAGATGACATGAACGACTTTCAGGGAACTTAAAATTATTTTTAAAAACAACGATTTACCCATATGCTTGAAAAGGAAGGTTTTTGACCAATGTGTTCTCCTGGTCGTGACGTATAGTCTCGAGACCATACTAACTATCAAAAATGCAACAAAATTGCAAACAACTCAACGAGTCATGGAACGCATTATAGCGTATGCGACAAAATTAAGAACGAAGAAATACGCAGAAAAACAGCGATAACCGACGTCATGACTAGAGTGGCAGGGAAAAAATTGAACTTTTTTCCTGGCACGTAGCGGTATAAGATTCAAGCAGATGAGGTTGATATTGGTCAACCCCAGAAAAGATGGGTCGACGACATAAGAAAAGCAGCAGGATAACAATGGCACCAACATGTCGGAGGCAGAGAGGAGTGAAAAAAGCGAAGAGAGGCCGACGTTCAGCAGTAGACAAGGAGCGGCCGATAAAAAAGAAGATATTTTTTAATATAATTTGTTGCACATGTTCCGCTTGTAAGGCACTGTAATTTTATTGTACCTACTTAAAAATATGATTCTTCGAAAATTTAGTCGGCAATCGTTTTGGATGCCGGTATTTCTTAAATTCAATACCTATTTACAACTTAATATTACGCACTATTTACCAGCATCGCTTTAAGTTGCCCTTAGTTCCCTCTTTTTTAAATCGACCAATGAGAACAAACTACCGGCTCTTAATTTAGTAATCGGTACCGGTTACCTAGACATTGCAATTTTTTTTAACCTTCTACCGTTTTTACCTTTGGGGGCGACTGTGCAGTTACTCTGACCAGCTGAAAAAAATTTTCTTCAGCTACACACTAAAGAACAGGCTTATTTTAGTCTATAGAAAAAATATCTTGCGAGAAATCTGTAAAAACAACCCCAAAATCGACTTTTGAAAAGTACGGGAAATTACCATCGAGTATGCGGCAGACCCCTGGCAGACGCTATACAATTGAAAGACGGTCCCTTGAAAATGCGTAAAATTTTTTCGCTCCGATTTGAATTTTTCTTTGAAATTCGGATAGATGGGGGTGTGATTAGTGGATATTAGTAATAAATATAATCAACAAAATGGAAAATAACCCGTGTATTGCCGAAAAAGTGAAAAAATTAAATTTTTTTTCTTCGAATTTTGGGGTGTGCATTCGATAAGGAGGGTTATCCATCGTCAAAACCGCCCTGGAGGGGTGCAGAGCGGAGCGGAGTGCAGAGCGGATTCTGAAGTAATAGCGGTGTCGTCTGCGTATAATGATAATTTTGTTCGGGTGAATTTAGGAATGTCATTAATATAATAATTGAATAAGGTAGGGGCAAGGATGGAGCCTTACGGTGGTACCCCAGCGGGAATTGGTAGGGAGGCGGAGAGGGTGTCTATGATTCGGACTTGGAAGGAGCGGTTTTAGAGAAAGCTGGAAATTATTTTTATTAGATGCAAGGGATAATTACGGAGTTGAAGTTTGTGAAGCAGGGCGTCATGCCAAATGGTATCGAATGCTTTCTCGATGTCGAGGGTGGCGGTGGTGGTGGTGGTTTCAATATTATAATTAAGGGTAATTTGGTCAACGAGCAAAGCTAGCTTAGTGACCGTGCTGTGATTTGCTCGAAAGCCGAACTGCTCCTTAATTATAGTATCGTGGGTTTCGTCAAATTGTTGGAGGCGGGAAAGGATGATTTTTTCAAGTATTTTGGAGAGGGTGGGAAGGAGACTAATGGGAATGGGGCGGTAACTGGCTGGATCAAATTTTGGTTTTTTAGGTTTATGGATAGGGATAATTACTGCTTTTTTCCATGCGGGTGGGAAGTATTGGTTTTTGGTACATGCATTTAAAATATAGTAAATTTGAAGGATTGGTTTTTTAGGGAAACATTTTATGATCATGGCGGGGATATTATCAAGTCCAGGAGCACGATTTTTTAATTTTTTAATGAGTTGCTTAACTTCCTGAGGGGAAGTTAAGTCATCAACGGGGGTGGGAATTGTGGTATTTATTAGATTGGTTTTGGATTGTTGGACTTGTGAAATTGTGATAGGGTCAGAAAGGTGAGCGGTTAAATTATGATGTGACAAATAAACCGTCGCAATGGCATTTGCTTTGTCTTGCTTGGAGGTGACGGGACCTTGAGGGGTTTGAAGGGTAGGGAAGGACGTGTCTTGTATTTTATTTTTAAGTGCTTTTGAAATGGCCCAAGCTTTACGGAGATTTTGCGGAGTGATGGATGCGAGGGCTTTGTTCCAGTTTTTGATTTTAATTTCGCTGATGGCGTGATTTATGTCTTTAGTGATTTGGTTTATTTGAAATTTTAGGTCAGGATATCTATGGCGTTGGAAAATTTTACGGAGTTTATTTTTTCTGGAAATTTTATCAAGGATTTCTTGAGGAAGGACAAGTTTACGTGAAGGGGGAGGAACGTCGGTAGTGTGGGAACGGACTGTCAACAGAATGAGCGACGCGCGGGAATCTCGTTAATTTTACCACTGAATCTCGTAAAATTTGCTAAGTTCAAAATCGATTATTTCAAAATTTTGATAATAAATTCTAGGTTAATATTTTTACAATTTGCTATATTAACTGTGTTCTTTAGTGTGTAGCTGAAGAAAATTTGTTTCGAGTGGTCAGAACAACTGCACAGTAGCCTAAAAACCTTTGCAGCTCAAACAATGAGAACAGAACCTCATTGGAGCTCAAACGATTGGCACCAATTTTATAGAAAAATCTCGATGAGTGGGAGGGACTGGCGTTTCTAGAGACCCCCTCCCAAGATTTTGCGAATAACTTTGCGAAGTGCGTGGCTCAAATCATTTGAATGGAAGTTCATTGAGCTTCAATAAAGTGGGGTGGGAGGACGAAATGTATCAGTCAGATGTAAAATTTGTTTTTAAAAAAAAAACAAAAAGTTGTTTAAATTTTGATTTTCGTTTAAATAGCAATACAATTAATGATAAAAACTTAAAATTTTGTTGAATTGTTTTGTTACAATTTAAATTAATGATTGTTCGAAAAATTGTATCTATAAATTTCAATAAAATCATAACAAAACGGTAAAGTTTTGATTAATAATTTCTTTTTAAATTTAATATTGTAGCGTTTTTGTTAAAATTTATAAATTTTACAATACATGTAAGAAATAGAAGAACACAGGTAACACTTAGACCGGCCCTGAAAGAATATAAGAACACAGGTAACGCTAAGGCCGGCCCTGACCTGACTGACCGAAGATAAAGGACATCACCACCCACTCAAGATTTTAAACCGATAAGTTGTAATACCAACTTATCAGATTAAAATAAAACCAATATACCCAGAAGACATGGACTGAAGAACAGAAGAGCAGCAGAAGTTAATCGTAGATAGTATTTTATCCTAAGAAGAGTATCGTGCCAACTATTTTAGTGTTTATTTCGATAATTAGTAAATAAAGTGATATAGTATCTTACATCAGAAGTGGGATTAGAACCTTCGTTTAACCACGACAACGACAGATAAGTACCTACAGTAATTTTTTTTTCTTTCCTTCCTTTGTTTTAGCGTTATTGAAATCCAATTCCCAATGGACCTGAGTAAAAAACCCACGACCAAAGAGATATCCGATTTCGGCAGCAGAATGACCAACATCGAAAGATACATGGAAATTTTTCTCACGGGGATGAGCGAGAAAAACGGCACACCAAGAAACGATAATCAGGGAAACTCTTTCAACCTCCCGATACACGACCCAGACCACAGTACGCACTCAACGGAGGAATGGATCAACCGAATGAATGAGCTAAAGGATCAAGAGCAAATCTCCGATCACATGATGATTTTAAAAGCAAGAGACGCTCTCCAAGGAGCAGGTAAAGAGTTCTTCAACGACTGGGAACCACTTACAAGAAATTGGGAAAATTTCACACATGATTTTCGCACGAACTTCCCGAACCAATTGACGTGGCACGCAAAGATACTAAAAGCCGCAACTATGAAAAGCGACGATTTTGACACTCTATGCAAATATGCGAGGGAAAAGATTAATAGTTTTTATCGATTCGAACCACAACTAAGCTGGGAAAAAGTGTTATGTACGATAATTGGTGGTATTAAAAATCAAGTCACCCGGCATAGAATACGTTCGAACCTGCCGAACGATCGACGAGAACTTATGGTCCTCCTGCGGCAATGTGACAACGAAAGGCAGGAAGATCAGCCAAGAGAGGTAAAACGACCAAGATTGGACACCCCACAAGAAGATAGAGGAAAAATATGTTTTCAATGTGGAAAGCCGGGTCACATACGGAGAAACTGTCGAAACCCGGAGGGCAAGACACCACAGAATAATTGCCTCAAATGTGTAAAAACTGGCCACTGGGCAAAAGATTGCCGAAGTGTAAAAAATCCCTACAGCAAACGATATGATACTCAAGAGGTGATGGCCGACCGAAAACCAAAAGATGTCCTTGTATGTAGCTGGTGTAAACGACCGGGGCATGACGAATCGAAGTGTTTTAAAAAGATTGGATATCCTCAAATACGTTGCCTGAATACTTCCCGATGCGAAATAATGCCCACCGCAAACGCCTTGAATGATGGTCAGAACCGAAGTTTCACGTACATAATAGATTCGGGAGCAGATTGTTCGGTAATCAGCGAGAAGGTAGTAAAAGCAATCAACGGAAAAGTAAGTCCGACCAGACTAACGATGGAAGGATTTGGAACGAATGTAGAAACCATCGGACGATGCCGGCTGTACGTGGCCCTACGAGAAGCGAAACTGGAGATCGAATTCATCGTGGTACCAAACGTAATCATCCCTGGTGTGGATGCACTGATTGGCTGGGAAACGATCAAACGCCCTGGACTCGAGATAGTTGTGAGGAAATACGGACTGGATTTAGCACTTACTTCGCACGCGAATACCAAGATACGAAGCATACAACAAAAGAAAATATGGTCAGGATTGTACGAGGAATAGAATGAGCGATTACAGACACTATTAACCGAAACTTTCGCACGAACACCAGAAGCAGTGACCACGGGCCGACTAGAAATATCACTGACCGATGATAACCCAATAGCCTTCCGTCCTAGACGATTAGCATACGCGGAACGCACCGAATTGAAAGTAATCATTCAGGATCTGCTGGATCAGGATATAATCCGAGAAAGTTCGTCATCTTACGCCAGCCCCATTGTTTTGGTCAAAAAGAAAAATGGATCGTTACGACTCTGCGTCGACTATAGGGAAATTAATAAGAAAACTGTACGAGATCGTTACCCATTACCGAATTTACGCGATCAACTAGATGCATTGGGAAAAGCAAAATATTTCACTACGCTAGACATGAAGGATGGTTTCCACCAAGTAATGGCTGAGGAGAATAGTAGGAAATATACTGCTTTCGTTACACCGGATGGTCAATACGAATACAATCGGATGCCATTTGGATTTGCTAACTCGCCCGCATGTTACCAAAGAGTCATTAACAAAGCCTTGGGAAATTTAAAAGATTCAATAGCACAGGTTTATCTAGATGACGTGATGATCGCCTCCGAAACCGTGGAACAGGGATTCGAATATTTGAAGTAAACGCTAGAAGCACACAAAAAGCAGGATCTGGTAAGTTGGGAAAGAAGTTTTTAGGACCATACGAGATTTTAAAAATACTACCTAATGAACGATATTTATTGACGAGTTCATGAGTTATGAAAGACCACCCTTAGCAGGTGACGAGTTCATGGTACACCCTTAACGGTGATGAGTTATGAAAGACCACCCTTAACGGTGACGAGTTCATGAGTTATGAAAGACCACCCTTAGCAGGTGACGAGTTCATGGTACACCCTTAACGGTGATGAGTTATGAAAGACCACCCTTAACGGTGACGAGTTCATGGTCCTACCCTTAGTGGTAATAAAATTTATTTTTGGTCTTAATTACATTCAATAGTTTTGGTCTCAATGAAATTCATGGTCCTACCCTTAGTGGTAATAAAATTTATTTTTGGTCTTAATTACATTCAATAGTTTTGGTCTCAATGAAATTCATGGTCCTACCCTTAGTAGTAATAAAATTTATTTTTGGTCTTAATTACATTCAATAGTTTTGGTCTCAATGAAATTCATGGTCCTACCCTTAGTGGTAATAAAATTTATTCTTGGTCTTAATTACATTCAATAGTTTTGGTCTCAATGAAATTTAGGATCCTACCTTTAGTGGTGATGAAATTTAAGGCCCTGCCCTTGTTAAAGTGGTAATGAAATTTAAGTTACTTTCGGTTAGACTAATTTTTAGTAAATCTTGGCTTAGATTTACGTCATGGAGACATGACAGTTGCAGGATGGCCGTGTAAGAAATAGAAGAACACAGGTAACACTTAGACCGGCCCTGAAAGAATATAAGAACACAGGTAACGCTAAGGCCGGCCCTGACCTGACTGACCGAAGATAAAGGACATCACCACCCACTCAAGATTTTAAACCGATAAGTTGTAATACCAACTTATCAGATTAAAATAAAACCAATATACCCAGAAGACATAGACTGAAGAACAGAAGAGCAGCAGAAGTTAATCGTAGATAGTATTTTATCCTAAGAAGAGTATCGTGCCAACTATTTTAGTGTTTATTTCGATAATTAGTAAATAAAGTGATATAGTATCTTACATATTACATACTATTAAAAAAATCGCACTTCTAATTGAAATTAATAGGATACACGAATTAAATCGTTTGTTGAACGAAATCTTTTCTTAATATTTTTATTCATCTCTGCAGTAGCGCGAGCACTGATAGAATTACATTTGGGTCAACTGGCAACTAATTAATAATATGTAATTAGCTGATTAATTTTGTGCCAGCTGAAAGTAAATTAATAAGTGTCAACTAGCAACATCAGGACGAAAATTGAAAAATAATTTATTTTAAATTTTAAATGTATCATTTAAATGTTAGAAAATTAAAATGTAAAATGGCCCTCCATACAAGAGTATCATAATATTACATAAAATATCAATTTCGAAATTTTAGTGTAGGTTTCTTTTCAAACTTTCCTGTGTGAAATTCTTATATTTCTATACAACGCTTGTCCTTATTCAGGCGCTGTCCGTCAAGCGCATCCAATGTTTGTGATAAAATGTCAAAAATATAATTGCTATCCAATATTGCGAAGTTCTCGCAAAATAGAATTGATAGAAATGTAGATTTCTTGAAAAATGTGATATAATATCTTCCGATACACTAAATGATTTCTATATAATTGTGTCGATTGGTTCTACTGGGAATTCTTGTACAGATTTAATATTATTTAAATTAATACAACTATGCCTTAATATTAACTTAATCTTTAATGCCAATATCACAAAGGCACTTATTTTACACGCAACATTTTTGATTAGCTATATTTTTCTATACCGTAACATGGGGATACTTTGATCAATTTCCAACTTAAAATTGAAATAACTTTCTTTCCTTTAATAATACAACTTTAACAAACAAAAACATGACATATCGCTTTTGCTCCGTTTACCACTCTGAAAATATGAAAGCAAAAAATCGAGTATTTTCTAAGAAAAAAACATAAACATGAGGTGATCAATAATATACTGACGTTGGCGGTACTTTGATCACCGCTGTTTTTTCTCTGTTTATACTTGTTTTTTCTGTGGGATGAGACCTAAAAACAATTTTAAAAATTGTAAGTTTTTAATTTGCAAAGTGGAGGAATTGTGCTACTGGCAAATCTTATAATAATTCATGGATAATAATCCTTATGAATTATCATACAATAATTTTAACTTCCTATTACAAAAAATAACAAATTAAAACTATAAAAATGTGATTTGGCCATCAAACGACTTCACTATACTTTTTTTTATCTTTTCAAAATGATTTAAATAATATAGAAAAACTCTCGTCCAATTGCTCAGAATTATAAATTAATACTATTGGGATAGTGGATCGCAATAAAACTACAAAGTTTTCAAGTCGACGTTACATATTGTATTTGGCCCCATACCTGTTCAATGAGATATGTTTATGTATGTTTTGCTCATGACTCCTCTTTGTTTCAGTCCTGAGGATGGAAATATAAAATTTCCGAAACGTCGACTTGACAACTTTGTAGTTTTATTGCGATCCACTATCCCAATAGTATTAATTTATGATTTAAATAAAATAAAAAAATTAATCAAAAACTTAGTTCCATCAAGTTAAAAAAAATAACGACAGATGTTTTTTTGAAAATGGTAATTTTCAGTTTATAACCTCAAGATGTAACCATCAAAATCCGAACTTTTGGGACAATTTTAAAATAATGTCAAGAGTAAATTAGTTTTCGTGAACCGATTTCGACCAAAATTAAATCAGCTCTTAATCTTAGGTACTAATTACAAAAGTATTAATAGTGTAAGAAAATTGCGAAAAAAAATCCAAAATCGGTCTTCTGCGATTTTTCGACGGATTTCGTTAGGTAATTGTTCGTACTTTAATATACTAAAAAACGTCCTCTCGGAATCCCAAGCTTCTTACCGAATTCTTCGTCTGAAGTTGAAATTTTTTATGGAGTGAAAATTATGTTTTTCGGCAAAATATTTTTAAACACATTTCTAAATCAGCTATATTGTTATCATATAACTCATTAAAAAAATTAAAAACACTTAAAATATTTCAACAACATCCTCGAAATCATGAAAAGAAGAGTTTCCTAAAACTGGTCAGGGGGTTCTGATTTTTTGATATGTTTTAAGGTTTGACCTAATAAAAACTCTGAGTTGGCGAACTCGGCGACCGCTCGGAAGTGGTTAAAAAAAATAGCGAAAACAAAATGTTTCTTCGCAATATTTCCTTACCAGTTGACTTTAGGACGAAAATGACTTCTCTGAATCTTATAGAGAATAAAATTTACTACAACTTCTATCTAAAGTATTTTTGATTGATTGATCATACAAGGATTCAATTCAAGAGGCTGTCGTTGAACAGTGCAATATGTACCTACATATCTCGACACCAATATTAACGAGCAGCGAGATCATTCAATTGAAATAAAGATTCGAATAGAAAAGGCGAGAAGTGCGTTTATTAGAATGACGGAACTCTTTAAAATTCATAATATAACACTGGAAACGAAAATAAAAATGATACGCTGCTTCGTTTTTTCTGTCTTGTTTTATAGAGTAGAATCTTGGACATTAACGGAAGCAACGATGAAGAGATTACAGGCTTTCTAAATGTGGATCGACCGCAGAATCTTGAGGGTTTCGTGGGTTGGAACACGTAACAAATGCAGAGATACTTAGAAGAATGGCGAAACAGCGGAAGTGGCCAGCACGGTCAAGATGAGAAAATTGCAGTATTTAGGACACATTATGAGAAACGAGAATAGATACCATCTTCTGGAGTGCATATTAAAAGGAAGAAGCGTCGGTAGAAGAAGAATCTCATGGATCAAAAACTTGAGAAAGTGGTTTTCGACGACGACAACGGAGCTTTTCCGCACTGCAGTCAATAAAGTCATAATAGCCAACATCCGGAACGGATAGGCACTTGAAGAAGAAAGAAGAATACCTTTGTACATTTTGCCGCTAATCCCTGCACAATCCATGTTCAAATATTCAATATCCGTTTTCGTATCTTGCGTCGTTTTCCATTTAATTTTTCCTTTTTCCGAAGCTGGGCGTATAGGTTTGTAACATTTCAAAGATTTTTTAGAGATTTTCTGTTGGTCCGTCGCCCAACTTCCATATTTGGAGGGCCGAGATTTTTCTGTCGAGGTGAGGCACATCTCATGACATGCCTCAACCATCTAAGTCGTTGTGATTTTATGCACTTGACAATATCTTCTCCGCCTATTATTCTTGCAATTTTGTGGGTCATCAATGCTCTTTACCGTCCATCGACTACCTTCTTGGTCTGCCCTTTTGTAAGCCGTTTACTTATCAGCAAAATTTTGTTCGTATAGTACACTCTGTCACCGACGTTTATTTTTCATTTGATTTCTTCGTATATTTCGTCTTTTCTGTTTATTAGCACTCCTAGATAGTTGAAACTTTGTACTTCCTGGATGTTGTATCATTGTCAATGTTAAAGCTTTATCCCATGTGGTATTCACTTTTATCACACTTCATATATTTGGTCTTGTTCTCGATTACTGCTAGTTCCATCGTGTATGCAGCTTTTGTCCATTGCTTTAAACAGTACTTTAATCTCTCTTTGTGATCTCGCGATCAACACGACATCGTCCACATTTTGTTTTGACTTTCTTGGTTATTATTAGACCTCTGGAGTTGATCAGTTTAATTATTTTACTCACGACTACATTAAAGAGGGTTGCATTGCCCAAGTCTCAATTTTTCAGTTAAATCTGTCTCTTCTAATACAGGCGGTTGTTTTCTCTAACGTCATCCCAATCAAACAGTTCAGTTTCGATGGTAGGATGGTACCTATACCACCTTCACTTAGAGCTTTGAATAATTATTCACCTCTATTCAGCTTGACAAATTCTTGCTGGAAATCCATAAATAGTAGATGCAGGGCTGTATGGTGTACTACATAAAATTTCCCAATTGTTTGTTACACAGCGTGTACTGCTTCTATTGTGGACCCGCAACAAATCAATATTGACATTCCTCCAACAACCCTTTTTTTTGTTGTTACGTGTGAATACGTATTCGAATATATGTATGCTATTTGTACACCGAATACGCAAAGCTGTTAACCTCTCGAGTCAAGCCTATAATATTATATTATATCGATTGATATATAAAACTTTCATGATATTTATTTAAGTAATGCGTCAATTTCCGTACGAATATATACGTGGATTGGGTATTGTATTGTATTGTACTTAGGGGTCGATTGGCCGCAAGGGCCTTTCAGAACTGCGACCAGTATTGATCTTTTGTTCATTACCCTGCTAATTAGGTATTCAGGAATTCAAATTTGCTAGCAAATCACAGAATACTCCTGAGAGGCTTTTTTTTGTTGTACCTCCTTAGGTGCCAATTGGGTTTGTCCCAGATATTTTTAGCCTTGGTCGGGCTAAAGCATCACAGCTACAGAGAATGTGTTCGGCCGATTCAGTTTCCGATTCACAGAGTCTGCATATGTCAAAGAAGATGCCGGGCTGTTTCACCACATAGCCTCCCTGTTCACTGGAGAGCAGAGCTAAGAAACTTCCATTAGTTCCGATATTCGAACCAGAAATTTCCGCTCTGTAACTCAACCAGCAATCACAGTAAGCCACTGCTGTGGTCGGAGACGGCCATAGATGAAGATAAAGTCAGAAAGAAATTTTGACTCTCTCCGGATTTGATCCGGGGTCTATAGCATTAGTAGTACATTGCTGTAACTACTAGACCAATGACCGTCTACGTGGATTGGGTAGAATTACAATACAGCGTTTAAAACCTTTGTTTCGTTAAAATTGAACAAGATAATTTGCAATTTGGGGCATTCGCAAAAAAAATAAAATTTTACATGCCATGCATATTTTTAAATATATTGCTATGACCTCCCTTATTTAAATTTTAAACACGTCTTAATTTTGTTGGGCGCCACATCCAAATTGGATGAAAAATATTTAAATGAAATTTTGATTAATTAGCGTGCTAAAATTAAACAGAGAGTTGTCCCTTTCTTGCTGCTCAGTCTAAGACTCTCTCTGGGTAATGCAGGTGTTGGTAATTAAATCAGGGAAGTTGCTTATTGAGTCGAAAATTAGTTTAATTTCTAAATACTTAATGATTTTGAATGACAAATATTTCTGAATTGTGTTTATCAGATAAACGATCCACTTCTTTATGTTTGATAGATCTTTAAAAATTGAAGCACCTTGCTGTAATTTATGGTTAATAATAAAAGATTTCGTTAACTTAGAATTGGTTTCTATTTACAAAAAAATATCGCAATGCGCAAAATGTAATCAAAATTAACAAATTATACAGATATCAAATCTGTTACCATAATGGTTTATAATGAAAATACCAAACGATGAATTGAAATCCTTTTCTTTCTTCTCTTCAGTTGATGCTTAATTATTAAGGCTTTCCGTTATTCCACAACGGGTTAAATGTTTTTAATGAAATTTTGCTTTTATAAAAGCTTTGAAATAAAATAATAAAATGTTTTTTTAATGAAGTTTCTCAATAGGGTAGCCGAAAATACACCTCTTACAGTCTTTTTCCAGCATCCTTTAATTAAATGCTGAGGGCCAAAAGTTAAATTTAAAAATAATAAATTTCCACAAATACCTTCTAATGAATAATCCTGACTTTTTGTAAACAAGTCTGCGTAAACTTCACTTTATTTTGCAATGAACTCGCGCACATGTGACACTTCCATATAGTAGTTGATGTGTATCCTTGATATGTTGCACGCCGTATACGCTCGTTGTAGGATTGACTTGTTTTCACAATATTTATACAAATTTTATCTCAACTTGGTGTTATTCAGATAGATCTTTTGCTGGTAAGTAAGATTAAGTTATTCAATCATAGGATATTTATGGATTGAATTGATGTTTAATGTTGATAATTTCTAAAAGTCGCCACTAAGGTTAGCCATTTTGATTCTTCTTATCAATTCCAAAAGGTAAACAAATCTGGATCACGTAGCATACGTCCGTCGCGTTTCAACATTAAAGACCAACTGAATTATATTCTTGCGCAAAACACAAAATTGCGACCATTTTCGTAAATTGTAAGTCAAAATTGTACCTTCTCGTAATTTTTGGTTTGATCAAATTTATTGTAATTTTCAGAATTGGACCGATATTTGAAGAAATTACTTGTATGATGGTTTCCAGTCGAATTTACGCACGGTAGTCAATTTTGTAACAATTTGAAGAACCTAATTTGACTATTTTACTCATTATCACGAATCACATCAATTTTGTGTGATTTTCACTTTTATATCCTTTTTACAATCTTTAGACACAAATTTATGATCATCATATACAATAAGATGCAATAGAATTTTTGTTACAATCAGATTTATATAAAACAAGTTATTTAAAGAGATTTTTCAATTTAAAGTTTACAAATTAACAGGTTATGTTTTCAGATAACAAACAATGTATAATTTTTAACCACTTCTAAAGTAAAGTGTCTTTTAAGAAGATTTTTGAGTTGATCACCCTCAAATTGAATGCATTTAGCAAGTTTTGATATAGCTTTCTCATCTTTAAAGATCTTATTAGGTTCACAATATCTGAAATAGAGATGGATTTCTTATCTGATAGATCTAAATGTTTCAAATTAACGCAATTTTCTGAATTTCATGACAAATTTAGTTTTGCAACTACTTATCGTGATGTGAGGTCATTTTAAATCACAGCAATATGTATATAAATTATAAAATTAGTTTTAGTCCGCCCTATAAAAACTATGGTAAGAAACTATTCCAGCTATGTATATATTATATATATTTTTTCCAACAGGAGCATAAACTTACAACTTTTGATCAATTAAAAAAATATATTGTATAGGGTGTTTTTTTAACTGCATGAGAACTTCGAATTTTTTTAATTTAGTTTTTATGAAAGTAAATTTAATGCCATTTATGATTTGAAAATGATTTCCGGCATGTGACCACCACGACTAATCGTTACGAAGCGCATCCGATCAGTCCAATTTTTGACCACTTTTTCCAATACTTCTGGCCTTATTACCTAAATGGTTTGCTGAATATTGACCTTCAATGCTTCCAGAGTTGTTGGTTTGTTAGCATAAACCATGGATTTAACATATCCCCAAAGAAAATAATCTGGAGGCGTCAAATCACACGATCTTGGAAGCCAATTGATAGGACCATTTCTTGAAATAATGTTGTCACCAAATTGTCCTTTCAATAAATCGATGGTTTCGGTGGCTGTGTGGCACGTAGCACCATCCTGTTGGAACCATAAGTTGTCGATGTTTAACTCTTGGAATTTTGGAAATAAAAATGTATTGAGCATGTGTCGATATCTCACACCATTCACCGTAACGGTAGCTCCTTCCTCATTTCGAAAGAAATATGGACCGATGATGCCGTTGGCGTATATTCCACACCAAACAGTCAATTTTAATGGATGCAATGGAGTCTCAAGGTAATGTTCCGGATTGGTCTCAGTTCATATACGGCAATTTTGCTTGTTCACATACCCATTCAACCAGAAATGTGAACCAGAACGACCAGAAAATTTGACGGTAAAAAAATGGATCCACTTCCAATTGGTTGTGAGCCCAATCTTCGAACGCACGACGCAATCGATGATCATTAGGCTTTAATTCTTGAACCAACTGGATCTTGTAAGGATGTAAACTAAGATTTTGATGTAAAATTTTCCATGTAGTGCACGGAAGAAGCCCAAGTTGTTGCGTACGATGGCGAATTGAAATGTTTTGGTTTTCTTGCACACTTTCACTCACAGAAGCGATAGTTTCTTCGGTACGCAGATTTTTTGTCTTGTTGGTGGTCTTACATCATGCAATGAAGAAGTGGTACGAAATTTATCCATCACCGAACCAATAGCCTGCTCAGAAGGTCGATTATGTCGACCTTAAAATGGGCGAAGAGCTCTATTAGTTTCGCAAACGGAACTTTGACTTTGAAAATAAATTTCCACAATTTGGTAGCGTTGTTCAAGTGTTAACTTATTCATGATGAAATGGCAAACCGTTCTGATCACAAATTAATGTCAAAGAACTGTCACTGTAACAAACTTCATTCAAAAGTTATTCCTATTGAAAGATCTGATGCAGCTACAAAAGCACCTTATATTAAGGGATGTGAAATCGTACTTTCTTACGAATATCTTGTTCCTACCTTGTTCCATTTTAAAGAAAAAAAAAGTTTAGCAAAAGTTGTGTTGCAATTCTGCAGAATGCACGTGTGTCGTACGAATGTACGACAATGTACGCTTATTCAATCGATAGATATAACTAATTATAAGCTTTAACTCTCTTTTATTGGTAAATTTTTATTGGGCTATTTTGAACTAATACGCAAAAATGTGAGTTCTCAGAGTAGCCACTTACCATACTTTTCATAGCGGGAGATAAATATTTCAATTTTGACCAATTATAAAATAAGCATTGCAGGTAAAATTTTATTTTATGTCGATTCCCACAAACCGCAAGTCTATATCTTTTCGTTTTGGAGAAAAAAAATACAATGGCGCGCTTTACCCCTTCGAGTAGGGAATGAAAGTTCCCCCGCGGGTTTTTCAGGTGGGTCTGCCCCAAAATCTCTTCATATTGACTTACTCCATGTATCCAGAAAAAATTGAGTAGTTAAAAGCACAGAAATCTCTTTCGATAGAGAGAAGAACAGAGTTAACGATGAGCACATAGAAAGCCATCTATTCTACCCAAGATATACCAATCTTACTAGAATGAAATTAATGAATGGCAAAAGGTGAATCCTGAACAAAGGCCACAACTACGCATCATCCCCACCCCCGCCCCTAATGTATTTTAAATATGATGATCAATCTTGATATCATCATAAAATACCTTCTTAAGCACTTCACTGGTAGCTCTTAGTAGTATAATATTGGTGTTGTACTTTGATATATTAAGTGGGTTGCGCATTAATTCGCTGCAATCATTTTGTTTTAAGAAAGTGAAGGTGAGCACTAGTCCAGCTCCCTTGTCGGCGGCTACGATGACTATGTATATTGTTTTTAGTAATTTTTTCATTTAGGTTATTGATCATTTCTTTCTCTCGTATGCTTTGTACTACGGTTTCTGATTTTTGTTGTGTGTTCCTGGCGAGTTTTGTTTTTTCTAAACAACTTTATCGCCATGAATGTACAAATTCCGCAACTGTACTTGTTCCCAAAACTACACAAATGTGGTATACCAGTTTTCCCTATAGTATCGTTCCGCGATTCACCCACCATACACCTCTCAAGAGCTTTTAATAAAATTATAATAATGGACCTAAACTACAGAGCGAAATATTCAATAAGAAATTCCATGGAGCTGACAGAAAAACTGAGGTATGTCACCCTTCCATCACGGGTTAAACTAGTATGCATTTACATCGTGAATTTGTATACGAACGTACCTCTGAGTGAGACACTAAATGTAGAAGATTTCCTTAAAGACAAGATCGAAGATAGTGAAAATGTCAATAACTTACATAAACTAATTAAGCTAACCTATCTGACCAAAACTTTTTCAAATTTAGAGAAAAAATATATAAAATGTAGGATGGTTTACATGTGGGATCATCAATATCAGGAATAATATCGAACATTTTTCTAGACTGGATAGAAACTACGATCCACAAACTGCCATTAGGAACACATTTCCTGAAATGGTTCAGATATGTAAATAACATCCTATGGATCTAAACAGAAGACAATGCAAGTTTGAACACCTTCTTCGGGCAGATGAACCTGATCCACGATAAAATGAAATTTGCCATATTGAAATTGCATGAGGTGAACAATGAATTGAAGTTCTTGGACTTAACGTTGACACGAATAGATGACCAAATCCACGACAATATCTGTGTAATTCCCTAATAATACCATACTCATCCAACCATAACCACGGACAAAATCTTTTACTTTCTGCTCACTTATCGACAGAGCCCTCAAAATTCTTTCCGTGCGTACAGAAAAAAAAATTAATACGATCACACGTGTAAGCTTGATACTTCATATGCCTAAACTGACTGGAGGAACTATCATAGAAAATATCGGTTTGTACAGCAAAATTTTAAGCTGGAGATGTTTAAGAAATAGAAGGAAAGCATTGTAGTCGTCGTCGGGTTGGTCAAAGCGACACATGAACTCATAAAACTACGTCATCACCAAACACAAATATTAAAATTATTTTTCTAATAACCCCGTTGATTTGTTATTGTACAAAGTAAAAACGTTTAGTTTAAATTAAAAAAAGACTATCTGAATAATTTTAATTAAAGGAAACAAATTTTGACTGGAGCACGACATGAAAAAGAATTCGAAGTAGTTCACTGCTTATCTTATGGAGGAATTGCCCCAGAACGATTATACTTTATCTATTTATACGTGTTAGTGAAAATAGTTCAATAGAGATCGTGTAAACATGTAGGCTATTGACTATGTCGAAAAAAACAGGGGTAAAAGGAACTAAAACGTTGACGGACTTTTATTATTTAATACGTTCAATTGGTAACCAAAGATGATAAAACCGAAGAGTGCACCGGAATATAGGGGTGCGTTTTTGAGAACGGGGTGAGTTTGCCCGCTTTTTGGGTTTTCGGCTATAACTCAAAAACTATGCAATTTCAGCGGGTATTCATTAGGACATTTTTTGTAGAGAATTGAATTTCGATCAAAATGACACTTTATGAAGTCAAAAAACGCTTGTTTTCAACAGAATAAATCCAAAAAACCAAAGGAAAAAAAATGAAAAAATTGCATTTTTTTTTCACATTTTCGCCTACAACTTTTTTCTGAGTAGACTTAGGTATAGGCATTAGTACATAAGAAAGAAAGCTTACGCAACGCCCGTTGAAATGGTGGCTAGCTCAAGTCTCTACAATGAAAATTCACTGAGATATAAAGCATCTAAGTTAGCTGTTTTTCCGATTTTTACACTTTTTTCCTTCGTATCGGGTTATTTTTCATTTTTCAATAAAAAATCTATATTTATTCAATAAATAAATTATCTTGGAAATTTTATCATAATAATAGAATGTCATAAGATTTTTTATTGAAAAATGAAAAATAACCCGATACGAAGGAAAAAAGTGTAAAAATCGGAAAAACAGCTAACTTAGATGCTTTATATCTCAGTGAATTTTCATTGTAGAGACTTGAACTAGCCACCATTTCAACGGGCGTTGCGTAAGCTTTCTTTCTTATGTACTAATGCCTATACCTAAGTCTACTCAGAAAAAAGTTGTAGGCGAAAATGTGAAAAAAAAATGCAATTTTTTCATTTTTTTTGCTTTGGTTTTTTGGATTTTTTTAGTCCACAAATATCTTCTCTTTCATGAAGGGGGAGGGTCAGGCTATACATTTTGTGGTTATACCCTACCACGAATAGCGACAAGAAGCTTTTTTTAAATTAGTCACTCCTGCGGTCACCCATTCAAGTGCAAACCGCTAACAATCTTATTGGACTTTCGTGCATCATCGTTGTCGCGTCGCGTCGTTGTGAAAATAATATAAAAAATTTTAATTTATAATTTATGGAAATTATTTAAAACAAACTGCCACGATATTTATGATAAAACCCCCGGGTTGGAACAATTTAGGAAGAACTTGGGATTGAATTTGAGACAAAATGTTAAAAATTTAAATTTGACAGAAAATGAAAGTGTTAGTTTGAAAAATTATTTTTTTAAAAGAATTTTGACGACGACGGTCATGGCGCGATGAACCGCTAACGTAGGGCTCCCCGGTTCAACTCCGGGTACAGTCTAAAATTTCTTGACCGTCTTCCGTGCTTCGGAGGGCACGTAAAGACGGCGGTCTCCCCGTGTTAATAATTTGCCATCATAACAATAAAAGACAGGGTGCAGGCACATCGAAAGGCAAGCCTAGCAAGCTACTTGAGATGTAAAAACCAAACTTCTCACAGAACTGCCTCGGGCAGAACTAGGCACTATAATTATTGTGAAGTACAGGACGTAGTCCTAGAATAAGAAGAAGAATTTTGAATTGTATGTGGGGACTTTAAGAGTAGTTTGAAGGGAAAAAATAATTATGAAAATTAGTTTAATTGAAAAGGTTGTGGAGATTTGTGGTGAAGAAATGAATGGTAAATTTGGAATAAGGACGAAAACTTACTCAAGCATTGATAGAAAATGTGTGTATATTCGACCAGGTGCGTTCATGAAATTTTGATGTTTTAAAAAATTAGAATTGGAGTCTCATGTAAACAGAAAAAAGTTAGGTGGAGGATTATTATTTAATTCAAGATTTATTTGATACTCAGGCGGTTGCAATTTTAAAAATTACCCGAATTACATGGCAATAAATATATTATATTACCTATATTTATCGTAATAATTCTGTGTGTATTTTTCAGAGGTTTTAAATACTTTTTAAGCGAAAAAAAGTTATATATTCAAGGAAGATTTAATAAGTTCATTTTTGACAAAAAACTTGATCCTAATAAATTCAATTTAATGGTATTTATGCATCCTTGTCAAGTATATTAAAAAAAAACCTGAATGACTTCACTTTGGATCAAAATCGTGGGCGTAAAGAACGTTTTATGTAATTTCTAACCGGCTTCCTAACGAAATCAGTAATGACTAATGAGATTGGATTGACAATATTTAAAATATAAAACAATACTCAAGAAAATTAACTTTCAGAAATGCTGATTCAGTTAATTAAGACTAAAACATTTTGATGTACAACTAGAAACATGTAAACGTCAATTATACATAGTAGTACATTTTAAAAATGTAGCAAAGTTTTTGCTATAAACAAACAAGCAATACCGTCATCACATTTTCAACAAAATTAATGCTAAATCTTGTGTGGGATACTTTCAGCCAGAACAAAATTAAAAACATTTCAGAAAATGAAAATTTAAGATTAAAATAAAGCAAGGTTGTTTACTTTACTAAAAAATTAAAAGTCGGAAAAAAACTTAAAATAACGGTAAAAATTAAAATTGTAAAATAAAAAATTATTTAGAAGTTTTTCTATTTTTTCTAACCTAGGAAAGTTATGATGTGGAAACTTGACATGCACGTGAGATGACTAAATCTTGTTATGGCTTAAAAATCGTCTAAAGATGTTACTAACAATACGTAAAACTTTAATTTTATATTTGGAAAATGTAGAAACTTGACACGCACGTGGGATGATCTAATTTTGTTATGGCTTAAGATTTTCAATAATTCTTATTATTAATTCATAAAAATATAATTTACATTTGTTAGGATTTATATAATTTAATGATAATAAAAACTTATGGTGGCACAATAGACAAATATTATTTGGTTTGCCTATTTGTTTGGAAATATCACGATTTATTGATTCGCATGAAGGCAAATGAATGCACAAAAGCAATTAATTAATTTTATTTCATGTTGGCAAAACTCCCACAAGGATTCGGCATTAATATAGCAAGAAGTGTTTTGTTTATATATACAATAAGAACGATTTAGTGTAACCAAGCTAACAAAAGCAACAAGTTATTCTAAATACCTGATACATCAGATGTGTTAGTTCCATTCGCCTTCGCTCTGCAATTAACCAAAAACGTAATAACAATGAAGCATAATGGAATCTATTCATTATAATATAATAAATTAACTTATTTATACATACGTCGTTTGCACTTCGGATTGAGAACCTGCAGCCCATTTATATAAGATTCGTTGTTTAAACAATTGACCAAAAGTAGTACGAAACATGCGATTCATACAACAATAGAGAATAAAATTTATGGCTCCATTTAATAATGCCAAAATATCCATGATTTCTCCAAATTTTTGATAACACATTAAGAACACGCATTGACCCTTCATACCAATATAAAGCGCAAATAATCCTTGTGGAAACTCGGTCAGTAGGAATAAAAATAAAACAGCAACCAACATTTTGGTAGTTCTATCGGCTCTTCGTTCTGCTTTACTTCGTTTCTTTGTTTCTTGTTCGCTTCCACTAGCCACAAGACATGTGCTGTATCCCTTGAGAACTTGTTTTCTTTTTGTGGCTTGAAATAAAGTTCTTATGAGCCATATGCTAATTATTGTTAAAATGCAGCATGGTAGTAATTTTATAATAACTGCATACATCCAAAAATTAAATATTAAGTATGTTTCATTTTTTGCAGCCATGTCACTTAAACTTGTATGATATAAGATGTACTCTTTGTCTTCTAATACGATTGTTGATTTTATTTCTACTATGAAATACGTCGGACTGCATAATAAAACTGGCAGAAAGTAACTCAAGACGATTGCTAATGTACAGCGCCTTTCCGAACAATAAATCTGATTCTTTTCAGGATATCTGAAAAACAATAAATTATACCTAGTTAAAATAATGTTATAATTAGGTCTAGTTTTTCAAAATAAAACAATTGTTATTTTATATAATTAAATTTACAGAGATGTAAATGTAAATACAAAATAATGTAATTACCTATTTAGAAATTTTCTGCTAATTATCATTAATAAGTATTATGTAGATACATAATTATTATAATCAATGTTTTAATAAAGTTAAAATAAATAGCATTTCAATATTTTCAAAAATTATAAATATGAATTGTTAAATTACACATATTAAATTGAATCATTTGTGTGTATTTAGTACTAATCTATTCTAGTTTTTATAGGGTTAAGTGTAAAGTCTAGATTTAATTCGATTAAATCGAAATTGTTGAATTACAAAATAATTAACGTTGCCTTATTTATTTTAGAATTTAATGAGGATCTCGATGTTTGTTTGAATTTGAAAACAACGATGAAACTCAATTTTTGTGGGATTGTATTAAAAATGTCATACTTTGACATAACGACTCCAACCTCTATGGAATCCAATACTACGGTAACAATGTCGGATATCATAAAAAAGTTGTTGCTGGCATCATATTGCGACAACAACAAAATTATTAGAAAAAATGTCTTATTAGTTCAGCCATTTCGTCGCGAAAAGGGGGTCTGTGTGGAAAGAACTCTGAAATGCGATTATATTTGCTTAAACCCTTTAGTATTGTGTCAGAAAAGAGGTTCTAAATTTTTAACTTCAGGCTCGAAGCGGATCAGAGGCAATTCCAAAAGAGAAAAGTCCCAAAAATCATAAAGTCATGAATTGGCCGTTTCCTATGTTTGTATCCTATGTTCGAAATAAATGTAAGCAAAATTAAACTAAATACAATTGTGAGCAAAATTTTAAAATAAATTCTTTTAGCCTCATAGTTTCTCAGATAAAACCTGGCAAGATCTCGGTTTTTTAGGTTTTTGCTCAAAATAATTTCGTTTTTAGATTTTGATATAGATTTTTTACCTGTCCATCTGAAGTAAAAGTTGCTCACAGATGGATGGGAGAATTGACATCAATTTTATTAAAAAAATCGCTCTGGGGAGGCTGTCGTTTCTACACCCCCTTCTAAAGTTTTTAATGAAAGTTCATTGAAGCTTAAACGTTTGACAATATATTATATTGTGGTGTTTTTACTGATATTTTACCACAAGAATGGAAGGTAGTATACATTACATCGATATACAAAAAGGGAAAAATGGTAGGAAGTAACAATTATAGAGGAATTAGTGTGTTATCCTTAATTGGAAGGCTGTATGGGAATACTTTTAAAACACGATTAGAGGGTGAGATCGGTATAGGAAAGGAACAAAGTGGTTTTACTGCAGGAAGATCATGCGTAGACAACATAGAAAGCAAGAGGTATCTAATTTTCGTCGATCTTGAGAAAGCATTTGATCCTGTTTCTTTTTCAGAGCTATTCAAAATGCTTGCATAGTTAAACATCAACAAAATGTATTTGAAGCCATAAGAGATCTTTATCATGCAAATTAAGGTATGATCAAAATCGGAAAGAACTTGTCCGAATGCTTCAATACAAATAAGCGACTAATACAGCGTTGTTGCTTGTCGCCAACTCTCTTTAAAATATAAAATATATTAACGAAGTCCTAAAAGAGTGACTAAGAAACTGTAGGCCAATGGAGGAATAGATAGAGAGGGTGATATGCTCCATACTCTTCTGTTGCGGATGACCAAATAGTAATAGCCCAAGATGAAGACGACATTTCATACATGATGAGGAAACTGATGGGAACCTATGAAATATGGGATTTAAAAGTGAATTTTGACAAAACCATTGACCTATTGACTATTTGTTTATTTGTTTATTTATTTCATCTACGGCTAAGCCTTTGTTACAATAATCTTTTACAATAATCCTCTACAATAAACCTTTTACAATAAAACCCTTACAATAATAACAACAACTACAATAAACACGTACAAGTTAACTAAAACAAAACCGACACAACACTAACTGAATGTGATAAAAAACCACAAAGTTTATTTATTTGACCAAAGTTTAGTGGCAGTAGGGCAAGGCAGAGACTTAGACCTTTTTTTTATTTAATTTATAGTTTTTATAGCTAAATTTAGAGTTTAAACCACCCCTCCCGCTGCAGCGCGGCCGGTACTTTGTTTTGTACGGGGGTGTGCGTGGTTCGCATAGTTTTAAGCCCGTAACAATCTCAACTCCTATTTATTCGCCCATAGACCCTTCGGTAGCTGTCTCTCTTTTATCGCGTTGTCTACTCCTTTTCACCAACTTTTGAGCGGTCCTCTTCGATTTCTTCTTCCAATTGATGCACCCTAATATTTCTGTTGGTAGTCTATCTTGGTTCATTCGGTGTATATGACTTCCATCTGTCTATATGATAATCCATCTCTGTTGCCAAAATCATTTTCTCCGATTTTTGCTTCATTTATATATGACACGAATATCTTTGACATCTACTCCCACTTTTTTAGTGTGCTTGTTAGCTTTTGGTGTTTGACTCGATCAAAAGCCTTTTGGTAGTATATGAAGCATATGTGGACATCACAGCTCACATCTCTATATCGTTGAATCAACACTTGTGTACAGAACAGTTTTTCACGTGTTCCCATCGCTTTTCTAAATTCAAACTGTGTACTCCTCATTTATGCTCCTCGCACAATGCATACAGTCTTCGGTGTACGGTTTTTAAGAATGTCTTCAGGAGGTGGCTCATAAGGTTAATTGTTCTATATTTGTATCACTTCTTGGTGCTTACTTAAATGTTTATATAAGTTTTCTGTTACATATTTTACTAGCTCGGATGGTACTCGTATGCATATCTGCCCACAGGTTTTCTATTTTTTTTTTTAGGGATTTATACGCTTGTTTTATTTCGCCAACTTTTAATCTCATAGGGGAGCTATAGCCGTACATATCCTATCTTCTCTATCACTGCCGTTAAATCTTTCCAGACCTTTCCTTCTGTCATCAGTGCTTAAAAATAAACAATTTTTTTCATAAAAAATTGACAGTAATTTCATTTAAAAATTCGTCATTGGGGAGGGGGCGGTAAATGTAACTCGGGTAAAATCAGAGAGAAACCAGGTAGGAAAACTCGCACGATGACGTGCACAGCCAAATTCATCATATTTTCTGATCGATTCGCAAGCCTGAAATCTAAAAATGAGAGCGGTCGTCGGACCGTCCACAGAAGCTATGCTTCTTACGCACAGAGCAAACCATATAATAGATCCGTGAAGGCAGGGGTGGGCTGCCAAATTTTGAACAACCGGCTCGCTATTATTTCGAAGCAAAAAAAACCGGTGAATGAGTACATTGTCTTCATTTATTTTTGTACAGTATAAAATATATAATATACATTTATACATATATAACAAAACAAAACATTTATTGCACAAAATAACTAAACAAAACATTTATTGCACAAAAAAACTAATAAATTCCAAATTTAACATACTATACTATGTATATGCACAATTAATTAATTAATGTAGAGTCAATATGCCTTGTTCATTTGCAGAAACATCATTATTGTGCCCTTTTCTTACCCTTGTTTCTGTTGCTAACCTGTGATTCTGGTTCATCCAAGATGTAATAAAAGGAATGGCATCGAAATTGGCTTATTTTTTGGTTTTAGGGGTAATTTAACAACCGGCTCGCCGAGTTTCAAACATTTTAACAACCGGCTCGCGCGAGCCGGACCGAGCCGGCTCCAGCCCACCCCTGCGTGAAGGCCATAGTTGTTCGGCCTTCGGCCTCACAGGGCGGACCATAATAGATCCGTGAAGGCCATAGTTGTTCGGCCTTCGGCCTCACAGGGGGAGGACCATAATAGATCCGTGAAGGCCATAGTTGTTCGGCCTTCGGCCTCACAGGGGGAGGACCATAATAGATCCGTGAAGGTCATAGTTGTTCGGCCTTCGGCTTCACAGGGCGGACCATAATAAATCAGTGAAGGCCATAGTTTGGCCAAAAATTTGGAAACGTGGAATACCAAAAAATACAAAGTACAGCAAGGAATCTATTCAAGATGATGTAATAATGCGTTATAACTAAAATTGCATTACAACTGAATTTCAAGTTGTGTATAGTAACTAAATTTTGTATTGATGAAAACGAAAATTTTTTAACGAAATTCAATGATGAAATAATTGCATGAAGTAGCTGGAGAACAAGACCGAACTTAAAAAATATGCATGTAATATTATTTTTAATTAATTAATTAATTAGTAATAACCAAGTATAAAGTGATGCAATAAGTACAAAGTGATTAAAAGATAGATAAGCGGGTGGTAAGACAATCTTACAAGTGTAAGATCAAAAATGTCATTGCAAAATGAAATAACATCACAAGTTTGGGTTATATACTGCGGTGGTCCAAAATGGGATCGATTCAATTAAAAGACACAATCGTATTTTAGTTAGTTTAAAAAGCTATGAGTTTGTTTGTTTAACTGTACCAGGCTGCTTTGGAAATGCCTAAAAATGTTGAAATGCTGTTTGTTCAGATCTACTACGAAACTCAAGTGAAGTCTCTTCAATGGATGCTGTTTCTATAAATAAAATGTAAGAGATAATTTATAAAATAGCGATAAATATTTTTCACCTTCAGAGTAAAACAAATTAGGTAATTTTAAAGATCTGTTAAGTTAGTTAAACACGTAATAAACGGTGTGATAAATGGAGTGAGTAAATGAAGTGAAGAAGGACGGGTTTATTTTCCGACGAATTCGAAAATTGGTGAAACGCGCCTGCCCATGAGAATTTTGGGAAAGAGAAGTTTTCTTGAAGGACGAGGACTCACGGTGTGTCCGTCGACACGTGAGGACGTATTTTTGGAGATTCGCATAGTGTTAGTGAGAAGAGAAGAACGTATTTGGATTTTGATGAGTTGAATTTTGATGGTGTCCGCCAGAGCATAAAAACATATTTTTGAGATGGTTAATGATTCGCAAAAGTAATAGTAATTCGTAAAAGTAATGGTAAAATTGAGAACTAGAAATTAATATTGAAAAGCTGTGACATCTGTTGGGTGAAAATTTTGATTACGACTGGATAGTTTTATGGTTATGGGTGAACGATGATGGAAAGTTTGAGTTATTCAATGCTTAGTACGATAATTTACTCATCCGTTAAAGGAAGAATATTTCGTTGGGAACGATCAATGGTGGACGAATATTTCTCTTATGGTAATTTTAAAAGAAGAAATTTTGAGCTAATTCACTTCTACCTAGGCTACTCGAGTGTGGTGCAACAAGAACAGTTTTCGTCGACGGAAAAACATTTGG
Organism: Podabrus alpinus; assembly: GCA_932274525.1. NCBI lineage: Eukaryota > Metazoa > Arthropoda > Insecta > Coleoptera > Cantharidae > Podabrus > Podabrus alpinus. The sequence continues at coordinate 117,682,909 of OW026451.1, forward strand.
TAAGAACTTAACGCGTCTTTGTTTCATTTATCACACGACATACCATTGAACTTTATAAGAGTGCGATAATTTTCGGAGGGGGAATTTTTTTTTAGATTTAAGAATTATTTGTACACTTGATTTGTTTTCTTTATTTGATTTTTATGGTTTGTCTCAATCTAAAATGTGTTAATAAATGAACAGGTACTGATTGAGTAGATTTTATTTGAGTACATTTTATTTCATAAAATACAGCATAGGTATAAGACAGATCCAGGTACAGATTACAAATTTTGAATAATTCAATTGAGCTACGAATTAGTAACCAGACGAAGTGTCTTTTTATTATAATCGAACCATCTACACGCCCACTATTAGGCTAGCAATAGACGGGCATCGAAAACGCGGCGTGTAAAACGCCGCGTTTTCCGCTCTCGAATGTAACCAATGTATTTTAATGGAAAGCACTAGACGAGCATTTAAAACGTCGCGGCTCATCGGCGGCCGCGGTTGAGACGCTCGCTGTAGCATTGAAAACGCCGAACTCCGGCAGTTTCTCCGTCGCGGGTAACACGCTGGCTATGTAACACATTAGTTTATATGGTGGTCACTACATGAGCGTTTTGTTAGACCGCTCAGGGACACTCGCATTAAAAAATGCTGGACATAAAGAAATTTATTTAAAAATAAATTTTAATCTTTATCAATTTTTTATGCGTGTTAAACAATTTTGTATCATGATACTACTATGGTTTTTAAAAACCGAAATATAAATACGTTTAATTAAATGATTACTGTTCATGATTATTATAGTATTTTAGTAAAAGTAACGATTTTAAATTTTGTTCGATTTTATTCTGATTTATTTATTGTTATATCGATATAATAATACGCTCTTTTTATTGATACAATACGGCCAGTTTATAATTTCTCGTTCTTTAGGTACCAAGTACATTTTAAACAAATCTACAATTTCGTTTCATGTTGATACAGAACTAATTTGAATGAATTGCATTTTCATATTGACTGTACAACCGCTGGTTAAAAACGCCCGTCTATTGCTAGTCTTATAGAGTCTCATTGCCGAGTAGCCGGGAGTAGAAAAAAAAAGAGCCGTTAATTTCTTTCCTCGCTATATAAAATAAAATTTTTGTCTTATCACGGCAATACCTAGGAACTTAATCCAAAGTGTGACCGTTATTTGCACGAGACGAAGTGGAGGACAAGAATCACACGAAGTGAAGTGATTAATTTACTATCGAAAATGGAAGCTATTTTCTTATTTTATATGACGCAATAATCAAGTTGGGACTACCTGAGAATTTTTCTTTCTCCAATTTACCATAGTGATTAATAAAAGCAATCCATAAACAAAATTCCACAGGGAACGTTTTAGGTTCTCCTAATGTTTTAGTAAACTTCAAAAAGGTTGCTTTCGGATCATTGATAACTAAGCATGTCAATAAAGATGAGCAATCAAATAAAAAACGATAAATAAATAAACAGATAAAGAAACAAACAATTATTTTATTGCTTTGATGTACAGTAGGAAATTATTTTAATTATGAGCATTTGACCGTTTCATTATAATGCATGTTTTGCCAAATGATAATTCGTTCATGAATATAATGAAAATTAAATTCAACTTTTCATTCTCAAAGGATCGTTCCAGAATATCTGATTTAAATTTCATGACATTGAACGGCATAATAATTTTCCATAATAAAAATAAATAAGCGGCATTAAATTGTAGCGCTTTGCTTATTTAAAGCTTCGCTTAATATTTTCATGAAAATAAGCCATTTACGTTTAATAGAATAATTTAAAAATAGATCGATGTAAAAATAATTAAATACCTATTGACTTGACTGCTTATATACTATTATAACAATATTATTGAGACTTTTTGTATTTTATATTCCAATTTAAATTCAAAGTTAATGAGGTTTTTAGACGTCTACTCTCATTGTTCATGTTAACTACTGTTTATTGTAGACACTACGCTATTTTGTTAGTAGCAATAATTGCACGTTAATAAGCTATAAGCTAACTTTGTACGTAGACCGACAATTTTCGAATGAAATTCGATTCGAGGCCTCAATTATATAAAACGTCCGATTTACCGTTAATACACCTGCCCACCTAGTACATATTTTTTGGTATATATTATGAGATTATGACGCCCACCACCCTTACACATACGCCTACGGTATAGGCTACTAAATTTAACACAAACTTTTAAGGACTACAAGTTCTACAAAACTATAGAACTACATGGTTTATATAACTATACAAGATACAAAGTCTACTTTCAAATGCCCAGAAGATATTTAGACCAGAGCGTTTAGGATTTAAACCTAGAAAGAGATCCCGAATAGACCAAACTTGGTAATCAAGTGTAAAATAATATAGAAAAGTAGAAATGAAAATTTTCACGTCTCCAAAAAACCGGCAATTTTGTTGAAAAATTAAAAACTGAAGAATTTGAGGAAAAAATAGCACACGTTTATCTATGATCGCTTAAGCTGCAAAAACTAAGCAAGATGGCAAAAAAATCAAAAAGAATTTTTTGTAAAGCATACAATTATGTAACAAAGTCGTCCCTCAGAACACATAATTTCTAGGGACATTCCTTAGAAAAAATTCTAGGGATAAATGTCCTTATTTGAATTACTGCTCATCGGAAATTCACTGATGTCGTGCAATATGAGGAATAATTCTAATGAGGACATGTGTCCCTGAATTTTGTCAAAAATTGTATATTTTCTGAGATTTCTACTTTTTTTCATTCTGGAATGAATATATTTTAACCATAAACTGTTGAACGGATGAATTTACGAGCAAACGATAAAAGAAAATTGTAGAGAATTTTATTACCTCAAGTATAAAAATCAATATTACTCTTCGGCAAATATTTCTCGAGATGTTAATAATTGAATCAAAAAGGGCGGTGTTGATAGCGTTAAGTTTTATCGTGCATATAAAAAATTAAATAGGAGGTGAAAATCATTTCTCAATATGTAAAAATTATACGTATTATGATGGTGTTCTAATACGCTATCATGCTTTTCACATTTTTAATTTCATGTTTACGTTGTTTCCATCAATTTTGAATAAACTTGACACATTGGCGAAAATCACGATTTCATCTTACGTATATGGCTTGTAAAGTTCGGAACAAATTCGATAAAATTTTTTAGAGGGATTTTCTGAAAATCCTCTGCAAATCAACCTTTTCTTTGAAATGTTCCATTTTCCTGCTATTAACATATTTTTATCGTGGTTTGTTTTTAAGTTGTGACGACATCGTAAATTTTTTTTTATCCAGGACTAAAGAAAACGAAACTTTTAGGGGATATAACACGGACAGAACATTTTACTTTCTGTTCATGTTATATCAGATTACTTGTTTTCTGTCGATGTCATATCAGGTTACGTTTGTGCGTGTAAGTAGTAACTTATACGCGCACTTTGTAATTAAAAATCTGATGTGGCCAGCACATGACTTCCCTATAAGGAATCATTCCTTCATCGTTCATCTAAAGATTCGCAGAAATATTATTTAAATTTAAAAAATAAAAATTCATCAATAAAATATTTATCATAATATATTTAAGAAAAACCATTTCGTCCTTCAAGTAAAGTGCTACTTCCGGTTTAGGGATTTGCTCCAAAATCAAATGGTGCTTTCGTATACCGATTAAAGTGTTAAATATGAAATTTGGTTACTATATAACAATTGGTTCCTGAGATATTGAAGAAAAACTGTTTCGTCCTTTAAGTAAAGTGCTACTTCCGGTTTAGGGATTTCCTCCAAAATCACATGGTGCTTTAGTATACTGATTAAAGTGTTAAATATGAAATTTGGTTACTAGATAACAATTCGTTCCTGAGATATTTAAGAAAAACCATTTCGTCCTTCAAGTGAAGTGCTACTTCCGGTTTAAGGATTTCCTCCAAAATCAAATGGTGCCTTTGTATACCGATTAAAGTGTTAAATATGAAATTTTGTTACTATATAACAATTCGTTCCAGAGATACAGAACTTACAGACATTTTGCGTTACATACATCCATACATACAGACATACAGACATACATACAGACATACAGACATACAGACATACATACATACAGACATCATTGCGAAAGTAGTCAAAACGGATTCAGAAATGCTCAAAACGGATATTTCCGTTAAAATATCGACATCGAATTTTTTCATGATTACAATACTTCCTTAAAAACTTACTTTGTATTGTAATTAGTACAGTCAATAGGGAGTAAAACAGGGCCTTGCCCTACAAAAGGTCGTGTAAAAATGAATTTGATATATGTTATTTAGTTCCGGGCCCCGATGAAAAATCCAAGTTTTCGACCTTGGGAGGGAAGGAGGTCGGCGCGGTTTGGATTAAAGGTACATAAAATTTGAAGAAGACTAAATTCCCTATATTTTTGTATAAACAATTTTTATGTAAGTTTTATGTGTAACGAGTAACAGCGCCGTAAACGTGAGCATTCTTACAAAAAATTGTGCAACTCCTTGTTTTTCTCATTTTAAGAAATCCGGAAGTGGATTGAAGGAACTCTTCACTACTATTTACGCTGAAAATAGTGTGGAGCAAATGCTAGCTGGTAACGCATACGCTCGTGTAATTGACGTTGTTGGCAAACGTAATTCTGGAATACATTGAATTTACTGACGAAGAGCGTGATTCGATGGAACAGTTGCTTGGTAATTTGGATAAAGCAAAGCGATGATTCTCAAAGCAGATAAAAGTGAACCATTCAGAGTTGTTGCAACAAAATTCAAAGAAGTACTTACCAAATTGGAAAAAAGGTCCCACTGCAAAACTATGGATGCTGTATTTTCAAATGGTCACTCTAGTGAAACATTTCATTGCAGCTGAGCGAATGGGAAACTGGCAACTGCATCTCGACACTGTTCAAAGAATGCTTCCTTATTTTGCGGACATCCACAAAGTGGACATTTCTTGTATGCAAAGTGTGCTCATCTGTATCTGCAAGACATGTTGGATTTGGAAGAAAAAATGGACCCGGCTGAATACCACAAATTTACGATGGAAACCTGTTTTACGATTGGGCGCACGGACAAATTTTGGTCCGAAAATGGGTCTGACATGACCATCGAGCAAACTTTGATGCGGATGATGTATAGCTGTGGGGGTCTCACTCAAGGGCGTGGAATCAGTGACAGCATACGACTCGCACTGTGGACTTTAGGAATGATATCTTTGCACTCCGTTTGAGATTCCATTGAAGAATATTGCAACGTTCATCTGGACACATCCGAGCAACATGTCGATATGAGGACTTCACGCATCACCCGAGACGATCAAGACTTGAAAAATGTCAAACTTTCTTTCTTGGCTTTCTTGGCATCTTGATTGATAATATGTACATATTGGTTAAATAAAAAAAAAATAAAAAAACTGGATTTCTCAGCATCCTCCCTTCCCGGAAATTGATTCACTCCTTTCCATAAGTATTGGAGTTGTAGGAGAAGAAAATATAAATTGTCATTTGTCCAGAGAAAAAGGTATCGAGTGTATGTCGAACATGGTTACCGCATAAGAAAATTACGAGTCCATCAAATTCAAACGCAAGGACAAGGTCATTCCATTTTCAGCAGTAAACAGCAGCATAAAAATCAGTGTAGAAACAATTACCATCAACCCACTAATGCTGTTCCAGAGAATGTGCATCGTGAAGAAATCCGATAAAAAGATAACGGATTACTTTATATTCGAGCTTGCTCCATTTCCTTTGTCGCTTTTTTTCGGAAAATACGATTTCCGAAATCGAAAAAACACAACGAAATCTTCGTTGTAACGAAGATTTCGTTGTCCATACTGTTTTCACACCACTGTCAAAAGGAGTACAACTCGGAGATAACAAAATCACTGTTGTGGATGGGGGAGACAATATCGGTTCAAGTTGCTTAAGAACGATTTTTGGCCAAGGAAAAAAATAAAGCCCGTCTGATTTCGATGCTGACAAAAAATTCGAACAGGCTGCTTTTACTGTTAAGTAGGCTGAAGAAGATGCTAATGTCTTGATCGTCAACATTTCCTTCTGCTCATCATTGGATGCTGTTTTTATCGTTGGCGAAGACGTCGATGTTTCAGTTCTGCTGACAGCATTAGGATCATTCAAAACCAACATCTACCTTCACAAACCGGGGAGAGGCAAAACTGCAGAAAGAGTGTATTCCGCGAATAGTTTGAAAGTGAAAGAAGTAGCCGAAAACATCCTAATTTTACATGCTGTTAGTGACTGTGACACGACATCATCCCTCTTCAACCACGGAAAAACAAAATTGTTTTCGCTTATCCAAAAAAACAAACAACTCAATGCCGCCATTGGCATCTTCAAAGATCAAAATGCCAAACCAGAAGACATCGCAGATGCTAGAGCACGCTTTTTCGTTGCTTTGTCCGCTATTAACGTTTCGCAAAATCGACATTAAAAATCAAATTCAATTTAGCTTCTTCACCATCAACGAAGGACGCTGCACGGTACAAAATGGTGTTGAATCCAAAAAGATCCATCCTGCTGGGGCTGAAAACTTGGTATCAATGGGCTCACTCCAGTACTAATGTCAGATAAGCCTGCTCCAGATACTTTATTAAATGTAATTTCACGCAATTGCATAAAGGGATGTGTTGAGGCATGTGGCTGCAGAAAAGGTGGGTTGAAATGCTCTGTTGTATGCAGATTCTGTAATGGTGAATCATGCGCGAATGCACCAGAGGTTCTCATCGACAACGATGATGAGGATGAGGCAATGACATGGATGCAAGCCCAGATTCTTAATGCAGAAAATGGATTAGAGGATAATACCAACGAAGACGATTACGAAGCTCAATAGCAAAAAAAAAGAATATCTGTGGATTAAGCCCACTGGGCATACCACAATTTAAAAAACCGCCCCATTTACTCGCCATTAAATCATTTTTACACCACCTTTTGTAGGGCAAAAACTCCTATTGACTGGACTAAATACACTTCAGGTTTAAATAAATGCTTACATTCAAAAGCCACTATCTTGCTAGAAACTGATATGATTTGAATGTAGGCGTTCATTTTATTTTGTTAATTCAACCTCTAAAAATAATATAATATTGTTTAAAATTAAAATAATATAGGATGAAAACAAATCTATTTCTTTATTTTGAAAATCGGATTAAAAGTATGGAAGTTACAAAAAATTAATGTATTTATTTAAAACTTACAAAAACCCAGAAATTAAATATTATTTTGCAATATTAATTTCATTATATTAGTACAGATTTATATTATATTTATACGAAAGGCCGATTTTCGAGTGGCTAGTTTATTTCATTTATTTCATCTACGGCTAAGCCTTTTTACAATAATCTTTCTTACAACAAACCTTTCTACAATAAAACCTTTACAATAATAACAACAACTACAATAAACACGTACAAGTTAACAAAAACAAAACCGACACAACACTAACTGAATGTGATAAAAAACCAGCACACACTATACAAAAATCAATATCAACAAAAAATCAACAATATATAAAAATAAAAATAATAAATTATACCCCTGCAACTGCAGACAAGTCAACACCGAACACAGTCCTCCTAAATGATGCAAGGGAAGAGTTAAACACATCAGTGCCAAGAACATCACTCAAATAATTGGCCAAACGAGCCATCCTAGCCATGGGACAGTGCATCCCATAATTAGTTGGATGAAACTTAACTACAAAAGGCCACTTGGATCTGGTACATCTTGAGGTATCTCTGAAAACAAACAACTCACGCAGCGCATCACAGTTGATTTTGCCGCTGAACAACCCATGTACAAAACCAAGATCGATGACCCTGCGTCTTACGGCCAGTGACTTAGTATTGCAGAAGCTCAAGTATATCTCGTCTGAAAAATCCTCCCTGGCACTCCTCTTTATATTATATTAGTACAGAAAAACCGTTTAACAAAGAAACTTGACGACTGCCAACCATAGGAACAACCAGAAACTACAGAACAGCCGACCATCTGCTGACAATGAAGATCTTAATAGAAAAATCTAATGAATATATTAACTTCCTGCTCTATCTGGCGTTCGTGGACTACAAAAAGGCATTTGACCCCGTGGAGTCTTGGGTTATACAATAGGCTCTGCATAATTGCCAAATAGATTCTAAATACTCGATACTACTGAAAAACATCGCAACAAGAGCCACAGCTATATATACATAAAACCTTTATACAAAAACTAAACCTGTTAACTTAGTCCCTGGCCAATTTATTAGAGTCACTATCGACGAACCATTTTAAAATAGATAATAAAACAAAACATGAATTCTAAATACAAATTAGGCAACGATTAATTAACAAAATGCTAGACCACAAATTACAAAATTCTAATTATTGTTAAAACCGTGTTATTTTTCCAGCGTCTCTCTTGATAAATAATTGGAATACTCTAATAATTAATTGTATTATGCATTTTTGAAACTTTAGGACTGATTATCTTGAAAACTGTTCTTTTCAATGTTATAGTGTTTTACATTATCATACTCAGAAAATTTTGCTCTATCCAAACCCGGAGACAAAAATAAAACTAGCAATTTAAAAAAATTTATGATGACTTCATAGCTCAAAAAGAAAATACGATAGAAAAATGTCAGTGGCAGTAAAACGTGCAACTTAAAAAAATAAGGTTTACGTGTCCGAGGATTTTCTGAGAAAATCCTACTAAAATATTTTATCAAATTTGTTCCAAACTTTACGAGTTCACTGTACCTATGTGTTTTTAGGACTACAAAAAATTGTTTTTGATTTTCACTGTCTCGCTTAGTTTTTGCAGCGTAAGCGTTTTTCATGAAATAATTTGGTTTTTAATTTTTTTAACAAAATTGTCGGGTATATGGAGACCTAAAAAGTTAAAGTTTTGCTTCTCTATAGTTTTTTATCGAGTTTGGTCGAAAATCACGTAAAAGCACTGGCCTAATTACGACTATTTTATTTAATAACTTCAATGTTTAGTTGAAACGTGAAACAAGAAGGATGTATTTTAACCAGCTGCCTTTACAGATATAACGGATTATAAAGATTATTCAGCAATAAAAAAAGTTAAGCCAGATTTGTACAATCGTCTTAACGTTGGTCATCTTTAAAACTTACTTAGCTTAGGTTTTAATAAGAGCAAGGAGAACGATCTGTTACTTATTAACTATTCGTTTTTAATTGGGTGTCAATCAACCAAATAGGTTGCTATTAACTTTTATGACTTGTACTGAAATAATATATAAAATGAAACCTAACTTCTAGTGAAGGGTCTACCTTGGATGCCGGCGCCGGAAAAGTTAATCGTTATCAACACATCATGATGGATTTAATTTAAAAAAGTTGAAAATCCTTAGCATTGTCTTGGTATTAAAAAACATTTATGCTATAATAGTTACGATACCGATTAGATATTTTTCTGGCGGCGGCGGTGGCGGTGGCGTCGTACTAGAGAGACAACTTTCAACTTCAGTCAACCCTCACTTGTCAGTTTTAATAAAGATGATAATGAAATTTTAATCAATAGCTTCGTTTAGCGTAGAGAAACTTGATATAACAATTATATCAATAATTAAATTTATAACTTGTTGAAAATATAATAATAAAATTATTCTTTTAAATATAATTATTACCAAGTTATTTAAACACTTACTTAAATCGAATACTTACTTTGATATAAAGAATCAGAAACAAATTTGTCAATGTTGACGCTATACAAAAATTGGTATTTTAAATGTAGGGATTTCATTCAAGTTAGTGTTTAAATAACTTGGTAATACTTAAAAAAATAATTTTTTATAACCATTCTATAATTACATATTAGTAATTATTCATAGTTTTTTGTGTTGTATGCCAAAATAACATAATACTTTATATTGTAGACGTCCAAAAATAGCATACCGTAATCGTTCACTAAAAAAAATTAAAAATCGAGTGTATACTAGCAGAACGCATTAACTCTCTATTGCATAAATTAATTTTTTCGTCCTTAAAAATGAAATATAAAAACAATTTGCGAATAATTTGCGTATCGTAATAAAATTTTTAATAAATTAATTTGTGTCCTCGAATAGGAACACCACGTAACAGAGGGTTCAGTGTTCAGTCAGTTTTTGTCGATTTTCTACTTGAAATACCAGGGGACATAATAATTATTATAATACATACAAAATACGATTATTAGTTTTTAAATGAAAGAATGTATGGTCATAATGAGCTTTCTTAAAATTGGATTACGCTTCAATTTTGCAACACACTAATTTCAAATTTTATACTTGATGCGCCCAAAATTTATTCTTTGCAATGCATAAATAAATAATAATTATTTAATAATAATGATAAAAAAATGAGGAGGGGCGCTCATCTCCCCACCCCTATACATTTGGCGCCTATTCTCCCCATCTGTTGAATTGTTACGAGATTTACGCATTACAACTTTAATATTTAAAGTTATTTTATGCGAATGACGTTTAGTGGATGAATATTATTTACATGTGTGAAATTTACACGAATTATTATAGTAGAAGTTTTTACTCACAGAATATTCACCTGTTGGTTACAGGTGACATAGCGAATGAGTATATTTCTATTAGTGAAATTTACAAGACTTATAGTAATAGAAGTTTTTCACTCACAGAATGTCTATCTGTTGGCCCCAGGTGACATAAACATTGTAAACGACCTAAATTGCAACCAATAGGGGGTACGTCCCTATGTTTATGACATATTTTCATCACGCAATGAACATAGCTAAGGAAACAGAAATTTTTTACTTTCTCACAAAACATATTAAATGACTCCAAAAGTTTCAGTTTGAAAGGATAACGGAAGACGATGGCAAGGGAAGAAATATATTTGTGCTATCTTTGTGATATCAAAAATAGATCATTCAAATGTATGGACCGCAAGACTAGAAATACTTTTGAGTTGTTTACAGAACTCATTTTGTTAAAATGCAAAAAGATAAAACTAATTTGAACAAAAAATGCAAAGTGGGAGTCCGCCTTAGATTATTTTCCTCTATCAATGGCGGTAAGTGCAGTTTATCTGTTGAGGATAACACTTTTTTTCAGTTTATCGATTCAAATCAAAAGGGTAGTCAATTTATATCATAAAAAATGTTTATTGCACTGAAAAAAATTAATAGAAATTTTTACTGCAATTTTATAGTAATTTGTGCTAATATTGTATTTTTTTAGTGGGGTTTTATTGACATAAACGTGACGCGCCGTCGATATTTCACGTGGGTGGGGGATTTTATTTAAATAAATAAATTAAAAACATATTATACTAATAACGTAAATAGACATTATAAATAATATAATAGCATAGATAATAGCAAATTGAAATAATTAAGAACAGTACAAAAAAGTTATGGGTTAATTTATTATACTAGTACTAGTATATTATTATAATCGACGTCAGAGAAGAAGAGTACACAAATAGGTACTAATAAGACTATCAGTCTAATAAAAGCAAAATAAACATAATCTATAGATACTGCAAAATGTAATAAAAAGGTAATAAATGATTTGTTCAAAGAATTATACAACATAAAATAGTTGACTTTGGAAATAAAAACGTAATGAAATAACAGTCAACTCAAAACTTTTTTTTATATTAAATTGTTATACTGGTAATATAATAAATAAAAACATTCAGGTTTAAATAGTTGAAATTTTTTAAAACTTGATGTAATCTCTTCCAGCAGTTCTTAACTTTTTGTTTACCACGAAACCCCTTTAAATATCTTTGTCGGAGACCCCCAAATTTAATTAACATTTACTCTGCTGGTGGTAATTAAGATTTATATAAATACATAATTAGCGAATATTAACAATATATTGTATCGTATTTCGCACCCCTCGCGCCAAGCCTTACGGTTTTCCAAGTAGCCCTCTGCGAGTCCTAGGTTTTTTTGCCAGGTTAATCTTGGTATTCCTCTTTTTCTTTTTGCTGCTGGTACCCATTCCCATATTCTTTCTGGCTATCTGTAGTCTTCCATTCTTTGTAAGTGGCCGTACCACATAAGTCGTTTCCTATCTATGTGTCTATTATTGTTCCATTTACACCCATTCTTTGGCGTATTTCCACATTTCTTATGTGTTCCAGCTTAGATATACTACAAGATCGTCTCCAGTAGTCCATTTCCAGAGCTTATAAACGGCCTATATTTCTTTTAGTTAACTCCCACACTTCTGCTCCGTACGTGCATATGCTCTCTACTATCGCTGAATAAATCATGGTTTTGGTATTTCTCGTAACGTGTTTATTGCAAAGAACCGAATTTAACTGGCGTATGGCTCGTTTTCCTTGGATAATTTTGTTGCTAATATCTGCTTCGCTACTTCCACTGTTGGAGAGAGTTACCCCCAGGTACTTGAAACATTCGCAACTCCGAATCTCTTCTGATTCCAGTATCAGATCTTTCCCAGGTTCTCCAATTGTTAGGTGTTCAGTTTTGGTGAAATTCATTTCAAGGCCCCATTTTTCGTGCTCTTCTTTTAGTTTTCTTACCATGTAACTCGCGTCCTGCTCATCTTCGGCAACGACTACCTGATCATCGGTAAACAGTAAAGTATACAGGGTTGAGTTCCCTATCGGGGTTCCTATTCTACGGCATTTTCTTTTCCACTTGTTTTCTTTTCCACTATACCTCTTACAGTATTATTTGGAGCAAATGAAAACAGATTTTGAGCAAATAAAAACAGATTTAGTGCAAGTGAAAACAGATTAGGAGCATATGAAAACAGATTTAAAACAAGTGAAAACAAATTTTGAACATTTGGACATACATTTGGACATACATTTGGAAAAAAATGAGAACAGATTTGAAAACATGAAAACCGATTTGGAGTAAATAAAAACAAATTTTCTACAAATTAAAATTATGAACATAAATATTTATTTTAATTTTTGTGAAATTTCAACAATGTCTTCCTGCCGTAATGATGCACCATAATACCGTTCCACATTGTTTGCATATCCAAGAAGATGTTCCTGTCGTATCTCTTGAAATGCAATATCGGAGATGTCTTCCAAAATACGCATTCTAAATTCTGAAATGGTTGGTTCTTGGTTGTTATTACGCACGTAATTCAATACTTCAGGCATTTTGTCTTGCAATTGACGTTTTACTGAAGATTTAAGGGAACTCCATAGCAATTCGATCGGATTCAATAGGTACGAGTAACGAGCCAAACGCACTATTTCGATATCTTCTTCTGGTGTAAGTACACTCTCAAGAATCGAATGCACGGGGGCGTTATCAATGATGAATGCGGGATGTTGAATTCCTTCAGTAGCGCATGTTTCGATTAAATGCCGCAACCACACTTTGCAATCCTCCGCTCTGTAAGAACCACGTCGGTGCTCAAATGCTACAATTCGGGTGGAACTCATGATTCAATGAAGTGCATATTGGTTCTTTTACTTGATGGCATGATTATTCTCGCTCTATCGCCAAATTTTGATCTAATACCTTCCTTTCGGCGACAATAAAGATTAAAATTTGTTTCATCAATCCAAATTAATGTACGACCATTTGCTCTGCTTTGTAAAATTTTGACGACATAATCTTTTCGCTTTCTCTTGTTTTCATCGTTGTTCATATTTCCAATATGCGGTCTAAGAGCTTTAACTGAAAATAATTTTCCATCCAACCAATTTTTTTACAGTGTTGCAGCAAACACCAACTTGGAAATCTTTAAGAACACGATCGCATATTGTTTTCAATGTTAATGTGCTATCTTCCTCAATCCACCTTACTAATGCCACTTCTATTATAGGAGTCTTTTTTGTAGATGCATAACCGCCTTTGTGTTTAGGAAACTCTTGTCATTTTTGTAACCATTTATATGCCGTGCTTATGTTCACATTTAAAGCTTTCGCTGTTGCTCTCCAATCTTTGTCTTCCTGATGTGCTTTAAAAATCCTGGCTCTGTCATTAAGCGAAATTGTATTATATTTACCACGAGACATGTTATAACAATTATATAAAAATTAATTACAATAATTTGATTGACGAAATTTTACTTATATAATAAAACCAGATCATAAGGCTTCTTGCTATACTTTGTACTATATAGAAGCCTAATAAGCTATTAAGTAGGTAATCCAAATCCGTTTTCATTTAATCCAAATCGGTTTTCATGTTTTAAAACCTGTTCTCATTTTGTTCCAAATGTATATTCAAATGTTCCAAATTTGTTTTCACTTGTTTAAAATCTGTTTCCATATGCTCCAAATTTGTTTTCATTTGCTCCAAATAATACTCTAAAAGGTATAGTTAATAAAACTGAATCTCCTCTTCAGGTTTCACTTGAACAGGCAAATAAACACGAAAACGACGCTATAGTACATCTTTGAATTACCTTGTGATGCCACCTTTCTTCATAATAAAAAAAAAATTTCATCAATATTTATGTAAACCTTCTGGAACCCTCACCTGTGAGAACATTGAGGACCCCTGGTTAAGAATCGCTGCTCTAATTTATAGTATGTATCATAAGATACATTGATTATTATTATCCCAATAAAAGTTAGTCTAATAATCGATAATGATATTAAAACTTTATGAATGAAAATTTAAGTACCTACTTATTTTCTTACCTTTATTCGGCCATAATATTATTATAGTTACAGTGAATTTTTATTCATAAATTATTTGACGTACCGGAGTAAGTCTCAGTTTACAAAAGAAATTTTTATTTTAATAAATTAAATCTTTTTGATATTAAACAAACCTAAACTAAATTTACAACTGACAACCTTTTATTTTACAGTACAATAAATAGCATTGAAAATGTAAAAACTAATAAAATATTCGGAAAAAATGTACACAGCTGTGTTATTGTGGCTCATATCCGAAGGGATTTGTATAAAGTTAGCGTACCCCCACTTTTTCTGACACTAAAAAAAATAGTCGGTTATTGTGTGCTAATTTTTTGAACCTTACAAAAAGGATTTAATGTAACGAACTAAGTGATTTCCCGGTGGTCATCCACCTTTAGATTTATATACAGTGAGTGTCACAAGTATTTATTTATTTAACATTTATTAACGGACAAAGCCTTTTTACAACAAATTATGCAAAACAAATTGGGTCAGGAGATGACCCTTCAAATTATAAACTCCAGTCTCAGTGATATCCAAATCATTGAGAATTATCTTAAATTTGGCCAACGGTTGGCTGAGGAAATTCACCACATCGTTCTCGTTTAAGCAATTGGCAAATCTTGACATCCTGGTCACTGGGCTGAATAGGCCATAATTGGTGGAATGATGCTCGACTTCGAACATCCTCTTCGATCTTGTTGATTTTAATGGTTTTCTAAATTGAAATTTTCCCTTCAAAAACTTACAGTTAATTTTGCCACTGAACAAGCCATGCATGAAGCATAGGTCAGCAACAAGTCTTCTGTCTGCCAGTAATTTTGTTCTACAAAAATCCAGGCAATCATTGTCGGAAAAGTCCAATACAGAAAGTCCTCGTTTAAAGTGCAAGTATTTAAAAAATTTATGTTGAACCCTCTCAAGTTGGTTTACCTGAACCTGATAGTGAGGAGTCCAAACGCAGGACGCATACTCAAGCTGCGATCGAACAAGAGCGTAATATAGAAGTTTTACTGTGTATGCAGAGAAATGCACAGATTGACGCCGAATAAACCCGAGTGTTCGAAAGGCCTTCCCACATATATTCAGAATATGACTTTTAAATAGAAGTCCCTTATCAAAACGTACACCAAGATCATCAACTTCGGTGACGCGTTTCAATTCCTTATCATTTAAACTATATCTGAAGGAGGGACCGTTACTTTTGGCAAATGACATAACCGAGCATTTATCGAAGTTCAGTTCCAACTTATTTATTATACAACAGTTACTTAAATTATTAAGATCCTGCTGTAGTTTTAAGCAATCATTTAAAGAGCTAATTGCTCTGAAAACTTTTAGATCATCCGCAAGTAACAAATACGAGGAATTAGATAAGCACTCCCCAATATCGTTGATGAACAACGAGAATAAAATAGGACCGCAATGAGATCCTTGTGGGACACCAGATGATACTCAATCTCAATCCTAACTCTTTGGGTTCTCCCAATTAAATAGTTACTAAACCATTGCAAAACAGAAGAGCTGAAACCTAGAGAGGCCATTTTTCCCAGAAGAGCTGCATGCGAAACACGATCAAATGCTTAACATCTAACATAATATTTATTCTATTGACAACGCGGTGAACGTGTTCAACCGTTCCAAAACCATATTGGTGATTCGGAATAAGTCCATTTTCATTAATAATAATTGGTTCCATTTTTTTAATCCGAATTTTCTCAAAAACCTTCGACAAATCTGGCAACAGTCTAATTGGTCTATATACGAACTCACCTCTTCTGCTGCTTTTCCAGGCTTAGGTATCATTACGATCTTCCATTCGTTTGGAGGTTGACTAATTCTTATAGCTACGTTGAAAATTTGTGTTATAGTTTGGATAAACTTCGTCAGTAATTCTTTCGGGATCTTTCCCGTTATCAAGTCAAAACCAGGAGCCTTTCGTGGGTTTATATCTGAAGTAATTACTTATTTTACCTTTAAAGATTTAATTTTTTTAATTGGCAGACTCATTTGAAAAGGAGTTTCAAGATAGTCATTAATTTCTTTTTCGATTTTACAGGTCATTCACTCGGGAAAGGTTTGAACAACCCTGCGAGGTGGTTGGCAAATGCACCAGATTTGTCTTTATTATTTTTGGCACAGTTTCCATCTTTATCTCTAATAGGTGGAATTTCCAGTTGAGGTCTCTTGAGTATTTTTGGTTGTTTTACAAAGTGAATAATCATTTAATTCGGTAGCCGTTAGGTTTTCCAGGTAATTTTGTATTACTTGATTCTTTAGGCCCGACATTAATTTATTTTAGATCTTTTGTACTCTTATTGTTGTATTTTGTCTGTTATACTTTGCAAGCGTATTTTTGATTCAAATTGTAAATAAAATTTCAAAAGAAAAAGAGCGACGATTACAAAGCGCCGAGATGAGATTTGTAAACAATTTTTCCCGTGTGGCGGAATTGACCCTACGGTTCCAATTGCCACATCTGTCAATAAAATATTGACAGTAAATTTGCCGTGAGAAAAATTGACCCTGGTGTTCTGGTAAGCCAACTCCCAGTGCGTCGGAGGCAGGCCGTGGTTCGTAAACCTTGAGGGTATCACTTATAAAAATAAAAGATGTTGAATTAAAAATTGTATAATAGCTGAGACTCGATGCAGTACAGATATGGTATTGTTTTACAAAAATAATTGTGAAAATGAATGCTAGAGTATATACCAGTATCAGCGTACAATCACACCTCGCAACTACGGAAGGTAGTTGTTTGTAAAATAACAGGTGTAGTTTTAAAATAAAAGTGAAAATTATTTGTGGCACAAACCTTTCAAGCTCTACGGGTTTATTACAATGCCCAATCATACCGCCTGTTCTAATTGATGCTGCATGCACCAATGATTACTGAAAGGTTGTGAAGGTCAGCTCCACTGGCAACGGATGACAAACGGGCTTAATGGCACCCACGAGACACCTTGGATTGATCATACAAGAGTTGCACCGTAAAATTATTGTCGTTGTTGTTGGATGCAAATATGAGTTAGTAACTTTGTGTTTATAAAACTAAGGTTGACAGCTGTGGCACAAAATAAAATTTCGTTGTTTGATAATTTTATTAACCTGATAAGAAATGATAGAGAATTACATTACGTCACGAAAAATTAATGCTACTTACAGTTATGTCACAAAATACCATCCGCTAAGCGCGAACAACGGACCGAAGTACAAAATTCCCTACTTCAACAAAATATTTGGGATATTTTCAATATAGAACGACTCCAAGAAAAGTCGACGTCTTACCAATGTCAAAAGAATGATCAAAGATGTCCGCTATTCACGTGACCTAGCAGGTAGTACAATGGTGAAACTTGTGTACCGAGCATAGCAAAAATTCTCCATAACGCAATGCAAAAATTCGTAACAGATTCCTACGATTAGTGGCGGGGTATCAGAGAACTGATAGAAGAAGAAATAAAGATATAAGAAATGAACTAAACATTTAAATATCTAAACGTTTAAACAAAAAGATAAAAGAATATAGATCAGCGTGGAAGAAACACCTTGAGAGAATGGATCATACCCGACTACCAAAGAAACTGTTCCAATATAAGCCCAGAGGAAGAAGATCTGTTGGCCGCCCCAGAAGAAGATGGCAGGATCAGATTGAGTGACGTAACGGACAATTGGTCTAAAACGTGCAGACGATGAACAAAAAATATTAGGTTACAAAAGTGTCATGTTTGAGTGACTTATTTAAAATTATTAAAACTTAAAACCATTTTCTTATTCAAAATGTTAAAAATTTAGATTCCTTCATTTCTGATGCACAAATTTCTTTTATGAAATCTAAGTAAAATTCAATGTTTCCACACGTAACTTGCTCGGAGTTTTTGAAACTTCTATCACCTCCACTTTTCAAGTGACTACACTGTCAAAACGGTAAGGGCTGAACTTTCTGAATATGGATTTTTAAAGAGCACATAATTTACATAATATAATTCTGTTGTACTTAATTTTTGTGTAGCATTACGGATTACCAACTTACAAAGGGGGGGGGGACTGAGTTTTTATAAAGCTAGCACCCCCACCATTAAAATGATTATAACTTTAAAACCAAAAGTGCACAAAATTATTTGAAAGTTCTGAAAATTAGCATATATATACATAATATACGTATAATAACCGACTATTTTATTTAGTTTGAGAAACATTTCATAGTTATTACCAAACTTCAGCTGCATTTAATCGAAAATAATTAAATGAAAAATTAAAACATTTATTTTACCACTTCATTTAACACTCGACGTCAGAATTGTAAGGTTACGGTGTACCTACATTTATTTTTAAAATCGAGGCTTTTATACATAAAATCATTTAAAAATACATTTTTAAATGATTTTTTGTGTTCTTTTTAATGGTATACCTATAATTGAATGCTCAATTCTTTAAGATTTTATTTTTATTACATAATATCTATTAAAAGGTCATAAATTCGCATGTTTTTTTAAAATATAGAAATTCTGGTGTAATAATTTGACCAATATTAATTTATTATAAATAAATGCGCAATTAACTTGTCCAATAAATTTGCTTATTTTGAATGTGATTTACACACTGTTTGAGCAATTCCGTGAAAATGATATTTTTTAGGTTTTAGGTTTGAGGCTGTGCTAACTTATGCGTACTTGATTTTAAGACTGCGTAGTTTTACTTCATCAGTTTAAAAAATTTGTTAACAGTTAGTATTGTGAAAAATAGAATACGAAGTCATTCGGAGAATGTTTTGGCAGGTGTAGGAACGGTCTCAAACCAAAAACATCGGTAGAGATGGACGAACTAAACTATATTATGCTGAATTTAACTACAGTAGTGAATCAAGGTTTTAGTGGTACAAAACAAGAAGTAAAGGAGATCAGGGAGCATCTCGAGAAGTCAGAAAAAAGATCGAACGAAGAGAGACAATCAATCAAAAAAGAAATAAAAGAATTGGAAGAAAAAGTCGTAAAACAAGACGATAAAATTATAAAACTCGAGAATCAAATTGAAAAAGACAGAAAATGAGTTAATAATGTAATAAAGAGCTCTCCACCAATGGCATTGGTAACAAAAGAACGTATTGAGAAATTTCTGGAAAAAGAACTACAGGTAAAAGTGGAAGTAACGGAAACTTTCAAAATAAGCAAAGTGGCTGAAAGAGAAGTAGTGTTAGCGAAATTAAGAAGTCAAGATAAAAAAAATAGTGTAATGGCAAATATGAGTAAATTGAGAGGAAAAAATATTTACATCGAAAAAGATCTAACTAACCAAGAGAAGGAAATTCAGGACAAGATATGGGAAATTTCCAGGAACAAAATTAAGGACGGAGGCAAAGTTAAGGTTGGCTTTCAGAGACTGTACAAGCAGGATAAAACATATTATATATGGGACAAATCTGTAAATAATCTGGAATTGGCTGAGAATCTGGCGCAATCATCAAAAACTAACAGAAGCTGAGGAAGGAGCAACTGAACCGTTCCAACCAAGTGCTCCAGATGAAGATGTTGGAATAAGAGCGACGATAGTGCAAAGAAAAAGGACAAATGCAAAATTAAGGAAAAAAAATTTGAATCGGCACATGGAACGTTAGAACTCATCCGAAAGCAGGAAAAATAAACAAAGTTGCCAGAGAACTATCAAGATACAAAATAGATGTAGCTGCACTGCAAGAGATTAGATGGAAAGGCCAAGGAGAAATTGTCAAGTCCGGGTATGTAATGCTGTACTCTGGAGAAGAGGAGCAAGGAAAGAATGGCACGGGGTTTATGGTAACAGGTGGATTGTATGATGACGTAACACAGTTTAAACCTGAGAGTGGAAGACTGGTGTGCATCAGAATGTAACGAATTTTTACACTCGTTACGAATTATAACATCGACTTGTACAACACCGTGTATATAAGATTCTGAAATCGACCGGTTTCGTTCAATTCCCGTGACCGCTCGGACAAGCAACCATCTTACCTTTTTGATTTGATCGAGTAGTTGAGTCGAATTTTGTTCCGACTAATTTTTACTAATTAGACGATTAATTGATTGATTTGATCATTTAAATTGGTGGATGGATGTTTGCGCTACTGCGGATTATCATAAAACATCATTTCAATTATTTCCGTAAGTAACTTGTTGAAATAACTTCCTTAAGTAAATTCGTTTATTAATTTTAGAACACATGTGTTATTAATCAAGAACACATTTTTCGCAAAGGGCTGTTTAAAAACTGTAGTTTTATAAATCGAATGACAAGGTTAAATTGTCAAACCAACGATTTATTCTTGCTGATGTCAACTGTTATTTTTTGGGATTATTGATAATTAATTACACGCTGGAAGGCAACAACTTCAGGAGTAATATTAAATCTTTGAGGTTCTCTTTAACCAACGAATTTTATGGTGTTCCTGACCTAGTCAAGGACAGCTGTTCCCGTATTATCAGTGGAGCCGATTACAAGACGTATTCAATTCATCTCTGGTGCTACAGAATTCAAATTTGGAGTCCGCTTAATTGTCAGAAGCGAGTATTTTGTATTTCTCTAATCATACCAAGGTACCTGGGTGAGTTGCATTTTGTAAGACTTATAAATTTGTTTCTGTACATATAACAACACCATTTCTTATTATTATTACGGATCAGCTCGCTGATTTTATATGAATTGTGGTTGCATAATACTACCACAGCTGTTGTACAGTAATTTCAACGAATATAATTTGTTTACCATTATTTTTTGCATTCTTTATTTCTTATTACATCATTTGAACTTACAACCCATGACTCTAGCTTCCGCTAAATACGAGTTGGTTTAAACGTCCATCAGGGTTACTGCCGACAGCAAATTTTACTGTCATTTTTTTGGCAGATGTTATTTTGACACCTTGTAATACCAAAGATCTCATTAGTCTTCGGAACTTACAAGAGTGGAAAAATTTATAAGAATAAGAAAGAAACCCATAAGCATATCAATTATTAGCGCTTACGCTCCCACAGAAGATAGTAACGAAGTAGAAAAGGAAAGCGTTTACAATGACCTGGAAGAATTATGCGATACGATTGCTAAAACAGATATATATTACTGATTATAGGCGATTTCAATGCTAAGGTGGGGAAGGATGAATACACCAAGTTAACAAGCATTTGCTATGCGACAAAAATTTATATAAGACGTTGGTGAAACCGGTAACTACGTATACGGTAGAGACTCTATGTATAACTAAGAGCGAGGAAGAACTACAGATTTTTGAAAGAAGGATATTGAGAAGACTATTTCGACTAAATTAGATATATGAACAAGAATCCAGACCTATAATGAATTTTGTGTTGCTACAGAAATAGGAAATGAAGACATCGCCATCGTGAGAATAATTAAGTCTACGAGAATGAAATGGTTAGGACACGTGATGGAAGTGACAATTAAGAATACAATCATAAGACGTATCGCTGAATGGAGACCAATGGAGGACCGTACCAGAGGAAGACCCTGCGTTCGATGGTGGGACCAGGTGATGGAGGACATAAGAAAGATGAGGGTCGAGGACTGGAAAATGAAGATAACAGACAGAACGACATGGAGAAGAATATCAAATGAAGCTAAATCCGATATTACAATATAGGAAAAAATCTAAAGAAATAAGTAAGGACTAAACCACCCCAATAAAAGGTTTTGAAAATCTCCACGGAGATAGCAAAATTCCGACTGGAATGGAATGCTGTTATTATTATTATTATTACCTATAATTGAATGCTCAATTCTTTACAATGTTACTTTTATGACATATTAAATGGTCATACATTCGTATGTTTTTAAAATATAGCAATTCTGATGTAATAATTTAACCACTGTTAATTACAGTTAGATGTGCAATTAACTTGTCCAATAAATTTGCTTATTTTGAATGTGATTTACGAACTGTTTGAGCAATTCCGTGAAAATGATATTTTAATATTTTTCGCTTTACTGTAAAGTTTTGTGTCATCCAACTTTTTACTTTTGGGGTATAAACTTAAAAAATGCGTTATAGGTAGATTTTTCACTTTAGTTCAACGTTTAACACCGAATCTGAGTCCAAAGTTATAAAAGTTGCAAATAAATTAACTGAAGTTTAGTCGTCGAATAAACGTCGAATAAAGTCGTCGAATTTTATTCCTTTGACTACAGTTTATGTTAAGAATTAAAATACTTCATTTCCTAAGATACTAACATTCCACGTTTAGCATGTCGCTTACTTTAAATAATATATTAAAAAATAATTCTCTAATAGCTTTTAATCCAAGTTAGATAAGCTACTTTTACAAAGTTGCTAAACTCGAGCCACTTTCGATAATTTTCTTTAAGCTACGCTTATATGCTATAGGTATGTGCACTTACAGCTTGAAGCTACCCAAATTTTTTTATCTTCAAGTTTTTCATCATCTCTGGTATTGACAGACCCGCTAATTTACTAGTTCGTGAAGTATACTGCCTGATCGATCTCCTCTACTTTTGCTATTAATTTGTCACTTTAATTTATTTGCCATTAAAATATAATTTATCACGTATACATAAGAAGCACTGAAGCATATGAGGAAAATCAGAAACCGGATTTTTTTTTAAATGAAAAAGCAATTATTTAATTAGGTTCGAGCGATTTTAACAATTTAAGGCATTAGCATAGTGCAGTAAATGATTGACTAGTAGTTCATTATTTCCGTTGATTGATTGCTAATGAGGTTAAAAGCAGAGACGTCTCAGTTAGTCAAAGTAGGTAACGTAAAAACACTCGTAAATACATAAGGGATAAGAATAAAAAATGTTTAGAGCAAAGCTTACCCAATAGCAATATATCTCCAAATAGCGAGTGCCAATGTTAAGCATATCGAAATGGTATGTAAGACTTGAGTAAAATGTGTATGGAATAATATAAATACTGCTCCCCAATACGGAAAATTAAGTTTACCAGGAAGTTCTATGTAGTAATAATAAGCAAAACTTGTATATTCAACCATAAGAAACATATCGACTATGGCAATTCCTGTTAATATTCTATTAATAGGTGCACAAGCCATATCTTTTCTAGTAAGCACAATTATATTAAGTATATTGGCTACTATTCCAAATAAACACACAAAAATAGCCACATATCCATGGTAATTTTCGGAATATACTAAAGCCAAGTTTTGAAATGCTAAGTCGCATTGTTCGCAATTGGTTGAATTGTCAAAGTCATCCATCGAATCGTTTATGCATTTGTTTACATCATTCATAGTAAAATTAAAATTCTTTCCAAACGTCTTGTTTTCGATTGCTTGTGAGATAAAGCGTATCAAAGAACTCAATTTTAACATTGCAATATCTTTACCGTTGTGACATATACATACTTGACACGTAAATTCATAGTTTGTTTGTCATATACATATTATTGACTAAAAATTTTGAAGGTAAATTGAAGAAACTTCCTTTAACTAATACCAGCCTTCCATTGTAAAAGTCATCTGAAATAAAAATAAAATTAGTTAACTTCGCATAAGTTTTCATAATTATATAGTAAAAATAATAATTAAATTTTGAGAGATCACAATTTAAATTTTAAAATGGAAACTCTTTTTGTATTTCAATATTTATTAATTTATCTTTCTAGACACTTGGCATTTTTAATACCAAAGAAGAGCGCTTGTGTTTTTATTCTAATGTTTATTTATTAGTGTTATTTAAAAATTACTATTTATGGAGTTCCAACTTCATCACGTCTATTTTTATTTTTTTTTATCTAGTAAGAATTTTTATTGAAACTTTTTAAATCATACCACTTAAAAAGAATAGGTACAGTACAGATAATTATATACAATTTTCTAAGTATTTATTTTGTTAGTCAATATGTGGGAGGGCAGCGCCATCATCAAAACCGAGCCATCTTGCAACGGGCTTAAAGCGGTGCCGTGTGCCGCGGATGCACATGCTAGTTGCACGTATTATGGCAACACCAATTCTAGCCCTAAGCCAGCCCAGTATGGTGCTTAGGGAGCAGTTCCAACGTTCAGATATGGCCTCTCCCATATGCCTAATGAAGGAAGACATTTGGGGTGCAAAGACACCATCGACTGATGTTACAAGTGGGGTGAAAGTAGCATGTCGCATTTCACAGGCGTTGGAGTATTTTCTCTTCTTTTCGTCTTCAGCTGATCTTAGGACGGATGTAACAGGACGTGAGAGGTATGAGGGAGCGTCGGTGTCAACAACACGGATATCGAATAACGCCTCCCTCTGAGCATCCCATACACCCCGGCAGGATAGGTCTGCACGCAGTCCACCGTCATTTTCGGAAATGATCGGCTCTTTTGTCACATTGCCCCAGGCGTGTTGGCAGAGCTCACAAAGAAGATCTCTGATCTCATTGTGTCGCCGTGTGATTAGGCCTCCGGTTTTACAGCAGAGCGCGTGATCAATGTTGAAATTGCTGTTACCACAGCCGTCACATGACTGTGGCATGCAGTTGGGTATTCTATGGTAACGAATTGATAACGCATCACTGAATTCTAATGGGGATAAATCAAAGTGATCTTTTTTTGTAGGGATAACAGAGAGCCAATTTGAGGATTTCGTTTTCATCTTGGATGCGATGGATCTTTCAAATGCCCTTTTCTTGTTTGCACTGAATTTTGCTAGGGTAGTTTCTAAGAATTTATCATCAAGAGCTTCTTTTTCTTTGCGGCCCTCTTTGCGTGCGTCTTTTAGAGATGTATTATGGTCAGACAGGATAATCTGTTTTTTTTCTAATAGGGCTATAGTGAGAGCTATGCAGCCTTTCTTGGAAATTTCATAGCTTAAATTAGTGGCTTTAAATGGGTCAGAAATTGCCAATCCACCTTTCTGTACAGGTAAGGAGAATAGGTCCGCTTCTATGGGAGAGACGTCGCTGCCAAAGAGCGCCGGTAGGAAGGTAGTGCGTAATGCATGTGTCAGTGGTTCAAAAAATTCATGGGAGTTTTTTAAGACTCGTAATAGGAATGACCATTGGAACTGAATTGCTTTGGTGAGGGCAGTGTAGGCAGCTTGAGGGGAGTCTTTGCATATTTGTGATATTTTTTCTACGGTGGAAACGAATCTGTTTACATTATTTTTTATAAAGTCATCTTTTCCTTCACCGATGTAGCTTCCTAAAAAGCGAGATCCAGTAACTATTGTTAGATTGGTCCCCTTGAAAATCTGGTGAGCTGTTTGTTTATCAGCATCAGCTACAATAAGCAGTGTTTTCTTGGCTTGCGGAAAGTATCCATAGGCTGGTCCTATGATATTTATTTTATCCCACCAAATGCGTAAGTTTTTGAAGTCACCTTGGGCTGAAGAATCATCTGCATACCAAGATTGAATAGTGCTTTGTTCTTCTTTCATTTTATTTATGATAGGTAATGTTGCAAGAGCATAGAGCGGCATGGCTAGTGGGTCTCCCTGAGTTACCCCTTCTTTGCTGTAAAGTCTCATGTCAGAGTCACGAATAATAAGTTCCGCATGACCGTTATAAGTATTATATAAGAAACGAGCACAATGAGGCCAATATATTCTTGCTTGCCAGAGAGCCAATTGTCTATTGACGGCATTAAATGCGTTGTTTGCATCAACAAGGAGCATTCCCCAGTTTGATCCGGGGATACATTTATTTTGATAGAGGTCATTCATTGCATGTATTGCACCTTCGATACCGCTACTAAGGCCACTGCAAAGTTGTGACTGGCCGCATGCTTCTGTAACTTCGGAGCCGGTGGCGAGAATCATGCATTTTGATAAGATTCTTCGTAGGCATTCGCCTATGCCAATCGGTCTCACACCTGGGCATTTGTCTAAAGCTACGAGGCGGCTTGACATTAGTGCTTGTATTTGATTCCATGGGATGTATTCATTACTTAATTTCATGGTTAGTTGTGCTATGGAATTTCTAAGGTGTAGGCTTGCGTTGCCAAATCTTAAGAGGTACTCCTTCCAATTTTCAGAAGAGGTACCTGTTGGGCCACCACCACCATGTAACTTTCTGGCAACGTGTTCCACGTGAATGCTAGTTATGTCGACCTCTAGTAGTGGCGGCATTTCCGTGATTTCATCTGGAAGGGTAAATAAATCAATATTGGGCGTTTTAGGACATGGATGTTTATCTTTCAAGGCATCGCCAACAGTTTTACCGGTAGCATCAATTTCATCATTGGTATTAAGTATTTTACTGGTGTCTTTTGTCAGCAGCCAGTTTACGGCATCGCGTATTTTGCCTCTTAAAGTGCACATTACACGCGGCCTTTTTCTCATGCGATCGGTTGCAGCAGCCGATCGCAGCAGCCGAATGCACGTGCAACCGAATGCATATGGCTATGCGATGCATAGCCGTGGTGCGATTTTCGTATTTTAACAATTTATCACAAATTTTAACTCACAAAAAAAAATTAACAAATTTAACCACACAACATAAAAGTACAATATTTTTCCGTCAATTTTATCTATTTTTATAACTTCAATAACATCAAATGTTAATAGAAATCACTAGATTGCATGAGAAAGCGCATATAAAATAGAACGAGTTCTATTTAAAGCCATGCGATTTAAAAAGGCATGGCGATCAATTGCTGAATGGGTTGCCTATGCGATTAGCTGATTAGGTGGCTGCTGCAACCGATCGCATAACAAAAACGCCGCGTGTAATGTGCGCTTAAGATTAGGCATGTGAATGTTTGAGTTACATGGTCATTATGTTTCTTTCGATTGTGGGAATTACGAAGAGTTTTGTCTGATTTGATTGATTCGGTTAGTAGAATTTCATAATGTTCATCTGCCCATAACTTTAGGCGACGCTCAAGTAAGCGGCTTATGTCTTTCGCTTGTTTAACATTCTTGTCTCTTTGTAGCATTACTGTAATAAAAATTAATACTCGTTCTGAAGGGTATTGGTTAGCAGTTCTATTTCATCAGCGAGCGTATGAACGAATTTCCTGCTGATGGTATTGGAGGAAGGGAGATCGTAGAGCTTGCCACGGAGAGTACATACTTTGTTCCAGCGTGTTTGCCAGATGCCACATTTCAAACCTGTGTCATTGAGGAACAGTGACCCAAAAGCTTCTTCAAGAGGAGATACTTGTATTGGTCTTTGTAGTGGAGATGCTCGTGTGGAATCTTGTGCTTGTGACGAGCAGTCGGCACTGTGAGCGGAACGTATGTGACGTTGTAGACCTTTCTTTTTAAAGGTTTTGGAGCAGGTCGGGCATAATACCATGTCTATATTTTCTTCTTGATTTGTCAGATTGTTGCGTGTGACATCCATTGTGCCAGTTTTAAAGTGACAAATCTATCTTGTGCGTATTAAACATTCAGTCCAAACATAAAATAAAACATTAAAACATTGAATTTGGTAAATGCATCAAAAATATTACGATGTAAATATGTCAAAACGGAATTTTATTATGGAATGTCAAATATGGCAATGTCAAATATCTTTATAATTGATATTGTGTGCCTTCCGGTAGTAATTCTTCGGGAACCTCACTATTACTAAATAACTTCGACTCGATTATCACTTCCAACAACAAGTTATTCCGAAATTCACAAAATTTCCTATCAACTGGGAACAAATTTTATAGAGACGACTTTTTACACGTCTAATGTCGGGGACCAATTTTTTTTTTTTATTTCGTCTATTTTTATTAATTTTCAACATCAACATTAATTTTCTTATTTGGTAATTTCAATACAACGCCCGGGTTTTATAAGTATGTAGCGGTCCTAGAATTAGTGCACGATAAATAGAAGTTCCGCGCTACATAAACAAATCGCCTCATCAGCGCAGTTGTTTAAGCGCACGTATTCACAGCTAATACGTCTGGGTTCGAATCCAAGTTGAGGAACATATTTTTCAGCATACCATCTTGCTAAATTGGTGACCCCGATAGAACATTGAGCACTTCTGTTCTAAAAATCTAATTTCTAGGAAATTCACGCTTAACTCCTTCCTTCTCTCACAAACGGCTAACTAAGCCACAACAACAGCCACCGACGGCTACTGCTAGCAACCGACAAGGTTGCAGTTATCAGCCACGGCTACTACTCACAACCGACATGGTTGCTAGGGGGAGGGTGATGTAGCGGTCCTAGAATTAGTGCACGATAAATAGAAGTTCCGCGCTACATAAACAAATCGCCTCATCAGCGCAGTTGTTTAAGCGCACGTATTCACAGCTAATACGTCTGGGTTCGAATCCAAGTTGAGGAACATATTTTTCAGCATACCATCTTGCTAAAAGTACAATAATAATTCATTACAAAAAAGCACCTACGGCGGGTTTTGGTATTAGTGTTTTCTGTGAAGAGTCTTGGTTTGCAAATATTATTTACCACATTTTCAAAGATCGATTATTACGACTGAATGCCTCAATTTCACTACATTTCGATTTATCAATACGGTGTCATATTTTGAAGAGTTAAATTTATCTTTCAACAATATTTTATATTATTCGTTTCGCGAATAATATTTTTTCTAAACCACAGAATATAATATGACATTGCGATACACAATTTTCAAATTTAATATTTCGCCACCAGCAGTTTTTATTTGATTTTCTTATAGAGCACTTTTGTTTCATATTTCATATTTAAAATGCTTTGTAAAGTTTAGGATTGAAATATTAAAAATTGAGAAGTAAAGCTTTTTACATTCTCTAGTGTCTCTTAAAAAATTGCGGTCATATAATTAAAACTAAAAGTTGAATGCGATCCGTAAACCCGAAAATGTGTCGACCGTTGTTGAATAAATAATAATAATTAACTATAAACTTTGAGATTATTATAACTTTCAAACAAAATTTGACCTTTTCTGTGTTAAACGTAACATTTTTATTTATAATAACAACCTGAAAAAACAAATCGTTTACACTTGCATTTATAGTTTCATTAGTAATAACTAAATTGATTATTTATTAACTTCCATTCTATTTTATTACAAATTTACTTATTACGAAATACATACATTTTTTTTATGGTTGGTTCAAATATACACATTTTAATTATAACATTAATCAAATTTGATTTACCTAATTGAAAAGCATAATATTTAACGAGTGTTTTGTATTTTTTAATTTCATATTAATTAGAAATTTGATTGTTGTTGTTGTGATTGAGTGTTGTTTTTGAAAACAACGTGGTATTAGAATGTATTTTTGCAAATAAAATCCATCTGTGATAGTGAATTCAATAATATGCCATCGTAAAAGTTGTGACGAATAACATAATCAAGGAATATAAAATGAGGGTTTCTTATAGAGTTTGTAAATACGTAATTAAACCAAGAGAAATTCATTTTCTAAATTTATCACATACTGTGATTGTTTTTTAAAAATTAAAAAAAATTACAGAACACTTGAGAACAAATTTCACTGTGTGATTTAAGTTGTATTGACTGAAGTTAATACTCGTAGTATTTACGATTGAACATGAATTCTTTAATAATATGTACGAACTTAAGTTAACTTACGGTTTTAGAATCTAAAATAAAATCAAAATTTTAATGAACCTTGTAGTTTAATATTATTTTATTTGAATTAAGTTATTAATTTAATATTAATTAATATTCATCAGCTCCCAACATTGCATGGTAATATTTGAGTAAACCAATCAGTATTAGATTATATAGTACATACCTACCGTGCAAAAGTTTGGAAGCAAGAAGAAAATTCAAATATGGGGTGGTTTTTTAGCTGCATCAACTTCAAATTGAAATAGAACATTAAAGAATTGATGAAATGTTTTTTTAAATTATTTTTTTATGAAAGTAAATTTAATGCCACTTATGATTTGAAAATGATTTCCGGCACATGTGACCACCACGACTAATCGTTACGAAGCGCATCCGATCAGTCCAATTTTTTACCACTTTTTCCAATATTCTGGCCTTATTTCATAAATGGCTTGCTGAATATTGCCTTCCAATGCTTCCAGAGTTGTTGGTTTGTTAGCATAAACCATGGATTTAACATACCCCCAAAGAAAATAATCTGGAGGCGTCAAATCACACGATCTTGTAGGCCAATTGATAGGACCATTTCTTGAAATAATGTTGTCACCAAATTGTCCTTTCAATAAATCGATAGTTTCGGTGGCTGTGTGGCACGTAGCACCATCCTGTTGGAACCATAAGTTGTCGATGTTTAACTCTTGGATTTTTGGAAACAAAATTTTTTGAGTATGTGTCGATATCTACACCATTCACCGTAAAGGTAGCTCCTTCCTCATTTCGAAATAAATATGGCGTATATTCCACACCAAACAGTCAATTTTAATGGATGCAATGGAGTCTTAAGGTAATGTTCCGGATTGGTCTCAGTTCATATACGACAATTTTGCTTGTTCACATACCCATTCAACCAGAAATGTGCCTCATCACTGAACAAAATTTGGCGCTTAAACAATTGATCCACTTCCAATTGATTGCGAGCCCAATCTGCGTACGCACGACGCAATCGATTATCATTAGGCTTCAATTCTTGAACCAACTGGATCTTGTAAGGATGTAAACTAAGATTTGATGTAAAATTTTCCATGTAGTGAACGGGGGAAGCCCAAGTTGTTGCGTACGATGGCGAATTGAAATGTTTGGGTTCTCTTGCACACTTTCACTCACAGAAGCGATAGTTTCTTCGGTATGCAAAATTTTTTTGTCTTGTTGTGGTCTTACATAATGCAATGAAGAAGTGGTACGAAATTCATCCATCACCCCACCAATAGTCTGCTCAGAGGGTGGATTATGTCGACCATAAAATGGGCGAAGAGACTTTGAAAATAAATTTCCACAATTTGGTAGCGTTTCCCTATTGAAAGATCTCATGCAGCTAAAAAAACACCCTATACAAGAATATCAAATCAATATATAAATTGCAAGGTTTAAAAATAATTTTAAATTTCAACATAAATGAAGTCAATTGGTTAAGTTTGACAATTGATTTTATTTATTACATGGAAACTGTAGAACGGAGAATGTTAGCAATCATATCAAAACTTCTTGAAACAAATTTAGTTTATAATAGGTGAATATGAAAGAGATCCGTTTTTATCAAAAATTTAAATGAAATTCATTTAGGGAGTACTTGATTTTGAAAATTCAAGAAAAGCTATAGGTAGGGGTTCGCTAAAATGGCGGCAATCAGTCGATTTCAAAAAGCTCACAAGAGCACATCAAAATTTTCACAGAAAGATTTTAAATTTGTAAATAAACTCATGAAAATGATTAAATAAAGTGAATTTGAAATTAAAAGTTAATAAATAAAAGAATCAAATTTAATTCTCCAGTGAATAGCGTTAAAAAAAGTGAAATTGCTTAAAATCATCGATATTGGAAATTGGAAGCAAATTTATGTAACCTTTAAGAAAAAGACATGTGGACGACACTATATAATTACCTTAACAGGTGAATGTGGCCAGGTGGAATAAGAACGATTATATAAAAAGCCAAGAAGAACGTCAGTAAAGCGTGTAAAGTTAGTAATTATTAATTTTCAATAATAAAAAAAACTTGTATTTATAAACTTTGTTTCACATATTTTAGTTTAAGTTTAGTTTATAATTTAGTTCATTGTTAAAAAAACATTCATTCAATTAAAATTTCGTTAGCACAATTATTAGTATTAATAATAATATAGGAGCCCTACAGGTCTTGTAAACCCATGGCTTTGTATTAGCATTATGTCAAATAAAGTTGATTTCAATGGCAGAGGAAGTACGAACAAAAAATCAGTTTAATTCAGAATTTTTCTTCAAATAAACAAGTCACTTGATCACTGTAATCGTAACAAGGAATACACAGAGTCAGACATAATTTACAAGATTTTAAAAGCATAATTTAATTTAATTAAAAAGGCGAATGAAGATAAAGGTAAGGGTCAAAGCATAACTTAACGACAAATCGAAGGGGCGTTTTATTGTAAAATCTAGTAGGTAATGCAAGTAAAATAAATTTGAAGGAGCACTGCATAATATTATGTATTTATTGGTGTCCAATCGCGAAGCTGAATTTTGATCATAATTAACATAATAAATACGAGTATATAAATAGGCAAGGACATTGCAATCATCCCTTTTATTTTATTACGCAATACACAAATAAATTTAATTATCAAAGTATGCAATTTTTTCCACCTACTGAGGATACACCTTAAATAAAAATTTTCGTTTTAAAATAAACTCTAGAGTAATTTCTACATAATTTTGCCTTAGTCTGTCCACGTTTTACTATATTTTTTAATTTCTTCTTTAATTAAAATTATTTTTTTAATTTTAAAGAAATTTCAAGTGAACTGTAAAAATAGTTTAATAAATCATTAATGGTCATTCAATGTAATCTAGTTTAAAGTTATCGATTTTTTAATAAGTTGATTCATTTATATTCATTAAAGCCCTACACAGCAATTGAGCGAATCCGTGAGAATTTTACAAATTGCTTGTAGTTTTAAAAATTAAATAGTGAAATGAAAGTCTTCAATACAATGTTGAAAATAATATGCATCACTAACTTGGACGTGCTCTCAATGATCATTAAACAAATATTAAAAATAATTCGGTTTGAAATTTATTTTGTAAAATTAATTAGTTTTATAATAACCTCTGGTATTAAAAGGAGATATGTTAGGAAATCAATTTTTATGCAATTAATTTTTTTTGCACCGAAATTCTAATACTGAAACGTTTTAGTTTATACATAATATAAAATACTCTCCGTTCTATCTACATTAAAGATAAACGTTGTTTATTAGCTCAGATTTGTTTCAACCAAAGGTTAAATCAAAGCTTTACGAAACCCGATACTGCAAAAACTCAATAACCAACAAGTAAAACTTTTAACCTCTGACAAGGTTGAACTTATGAAAGAGAAATAAAGTAATCCCTCAATTAGGTTGAAAGTTATTAATCATACTTCTACTTTTTTTTTCTAACAGCAACTTATGGTCATACTCATGCAAATATTTGAGTTAATATGAGAAGACGCGGAAATTTTTAGTAAATGTTTTGTTTGTTTTCAAGAAAATAAAAATGTGTCGTAATTTAAATGTCACTAAAAAAATTAATATCTCACGAACGAGATACGATAAAAAATAAAACACTGGAAAAATCCGTACACTAAAAATATTCGATTAATATAAAAAGCAAATTGCTTTTTGACTTCTTTTTTATTATTTCACAAATCCAAAATTAAACTCTTAAAATTAAAATAAAACATTTAAATCGATCTCTTTTCCTTCCATATAGATATCCTTTGACGATTTAGTACTGATGGCTATTCCTTTGCATACAGTGAGCTCGTAAAGTTTGGAGCAAATTCGATAAAATATTTTAGAGGGATTTTCTCCCTCCTTGGACACGTCAACCTTATTTTTTCAAGTGTTTTTAAGCTATGGCGTCATCGTAAATTTTTTTAAATTGCAACCCTTATTTTTCTTTCCGGATTTATATGAAGCACAATTTTTTGAATGTGAAAATATAAAATTATACATTGAAGGGAATAGTTTTCGAGATAATCAGTCCTAACAGGTTTCAATAAGTCCTAGATCCGAAAAAGGGCGGCACACAACGCTTTAGTTCAGAGCTCCGTTACAAAATATTTGAAATGGAGGAAGTGGCATCCGTATAAAGTGGTTCTGGATCAAGAACTAAACGAAGATGATCTTGGCCGTAGGTTACAGTTTTGTGCAATTATGTTGCAGTGCTAAGATACACATGACGGATTCTGAAATAATATAAATTTTTTCACCTTTTATCTCGGCGCCACAGTTAACAAGCAAAACTGTAGATATTGGTTTTTTTGTTAACGCGCAGTGGAAACTGGAAACTTATATTCAGTATCCACAAAAGTTAAACGTTTGGGCTGGCATTGTAGGTAACCATAATATTGGGCCCATTTTTATTTGAAAGCACATTAACAGGTGAAATACCTTATATCTTGACTTTTTAAGATACGAATTAGTCCCTGAACTTGCGGTGCTACACCGAAATGATGGAGATCCAGATCTGACCAACAACACGATATGGTACCAGCAAAACAGAGCTCCACTCCACTTTGGAGTGATTGTGAATATTTAAACCAAGTTTTCACCAACCAATAGATTGGTCGCTGGGGAACGATCGAATGGCAACCTAAATTCCGGATCTTACTCCACTTGATTACTTTATGGGGCGCTTAAAAAGCAAAGTCTATTTCAATAGACCAACTACCATTGACGAACTAAGATAGAATTTGCAGTGAAATTCGGGCAATTCAACTCGAATTGAAAATACGATTGAAAATAATTTACAGGAGTTTCAGTGACGGATAGGATATTGCCAAGAAGTGAGCGGAGGGTCACTTCAAACATTTAATTTGATTTTGGTCTTTACAACATTTGTGCAAAAGCCTTAATAATTATTGTTTTCATTAAATTTATTGAAGTAGTTGATTCATATTCAGAAAATTGTACTCTTTCCAAATTTGGACAGAAAAATAAGGGTTGCCATTTAAATAATGTACGATAACGTCACAGCTCAAAAAAAGCACGATAAAAATATGTCAGTGGCAGAAAAAGTGACATTTGAAAAGAAAAGGTTGACGTTCACGAGAATTTTCCGAGAAAAAAATCCTCTAAAAATTGTTATCGAATTTGTTTCAAACTTTACGAGTTCACTGTATAGAATAATAATAAATTATAATTACTGTGCTGCTTTCCTTAGAAAAAAACATGTAATAAAGTAAACACAACAAAACTATGGAATATTTTAAAAATCGGAAACGTGGAAGAGTATATAACATGGCATCACGAGAAATCGGAAAATTTTGAAATAAAGTATCGAATATGACAAGGATGTGCTTTGAGTCCTGTCCTCTTTGATGTGCTAATTTCCTCTTTTCTGAGAAATAATAAATATAGCTATTAAATTTCATATTTATTAATGATTTTAAAAAGGTTTTTTATTTAGATTAATACCCTTATAAGATGCTAACTTAAAACAGCGACATTATTCCATTAACAACCATAACAAAAAGTCGCTCTCAAAATTCGATTCCGATTAATAATTATTATGATCTTGAAACTGAAAAAATTGAAACGTACGACTTTATTTCAAGTTTCTCTTACGAGTGTATCCATTATATTAAAAAGTTATTCTGTTTATTTTTATAAAGTGTATTTTTTGCTTTGATGTTTGATGATTTTAAACTAATTTTGTACGATATCTCCTCACTTAAATTTTCATCCGAGCTGGTCCAAACGTAAACTTTTGTATATCGTATTTCCTCTAATTTAACATTTATACAATTATACTATAACTACATACTTGCTATACCTAAGTAATATCTCTTGCTATTATTTTATAAGCCGTGTAGTAAAATTCAAGATGAATAAAACAAAACATCCACAATCCTTTTAATCCATGTATGTACAGCTTGCACATAAGATTCAGTGCTACTATACAATGTTTATCTTTAATAAGCTTCCTCCTTCAATAATAATGATAATGCAAATTCAACAAGCTAAGTAAATTTAAATTGTGAAGTTTCCTTTGGATATTATGAAGTCATAATATAAATTCTGTGTTGTTTGCGAAAAAATGCTTAAGGCAATATTTGTCAAAATGAGATACTGGCGAATGCAAATTTAGGTCAGATGACGGTCATGGCCTGAATATTAGTGAGATCAACTTCTACTGAAAGGCTCCCGGTGGTACTCCGGGTACAGTTTAAAATTTCTTGAGTGATGAAAATTTAATCTGCCTCGCGGATTCTGGGGAGAGGCAAAAATTCCAGGAAAATTAGAAAAAGGTGGTGTAAGGGGGACAAATTATATGTTGGAACTTACAATAGTACACGTAGTTTGATGTTGTTGAACCAAGAAGTTGAACTATCGATCTGATTGTCGAAGTGCGATTTTCAACTTCTTTTTGAATTATTTGTGCCGTGGTTCGGATTCCACATAAAGCTGTATGTCCTATTATGTACATACACGTATAGTCTGTAAGTAAAACTGTGGACTTATAATTCGTTAGTATAGGTTTATCCTTAATAAAATCATTTATCGGTTGATATCATACCTGAAATTGCAGATTGGACCTTGATGAGATGAAGCAGTTGTTGGAAGACGTGACCAAGGCAAGAAACGAGAGGTGGCATGATGGTAGATTTTATGAGCGCTGAACACGTGTATTGTTTAAACACGTTTTTTCAGAAACCTAAACAAAGGAAATAGATGTGGAAAATCCCGGACAACAACACCATGAACGAGATTGACTTCATCTTATACAATGAAAGAAGATTATGCACAGACGCCACGGTGTTGAATATATCTGACAGTGGAAGCTATCACAAATTAGTAAGGGCGACTCTACAGTTGTGTCACCGGCTGGAGAGGAAAAAACTCGTCACGAAGCATTTACCTTCAAATTGGGAATCTCAAAACGAAGCTAATAAAATGACAAACTACAGTAAATATCTCGAAAAAAGACTCCATCCGGTCGAACAGCCGGATCGATCGACAAGTAAACTCAATAAAAATTGAATTAATGGAAAGTAGAAAATGGACAAAGAAGAATCCGCGTATAGAGATCCCGACTCCCGTATAATAGAGAGGTAAATAAAGCCATTAAGAAACAGATTAAGAAATATCTAAGAACCCACAATACGAAACTTATATTTTCAAGCTATTACAGAAGCAAATATAAATATAAGAGCGCTGATAAATAAACTATCAAACGGAAAACGAAGAATAATGAAAATTAGAAATTATCAGGGTCTTCTTATAACAGACGAAACGATGATCGAAGAAGCAATCGAAGATTTCTACCAACAACTGTACACTTCAATCGTCCCAGCATCAAATTAAAAAAACGCATTATCAAAAATGTGGGATCTCAAGAAATGCCTGAGATAATAACAAATGCTATTTGCAAGGCACTCAAACAAATGAAATCAAATAAATCTCCAGAAGAAGAGAGGATAAGGTACGAGATACTAAAATCAGGTGTTAGCATTATTGAAAAGGCTCTCAAGGTGCTTTATAATAAGTTTCAGGAAAAGACCAATATACCGGAAGAGTGGTGTAACACCGAAGTAGTTCTGCTGTTCAAAAAGGGGACAACACCGATATAGAAAACTATAGACCAATAAGTCTCCTCCATCACCTGTACAAAGTATTGACTAAGATTATAATAAATCGTTTAACAAACAAAAAAATTAGACTCCTACCAACAAGTAGAGCAGACTGATTTTGGTAATTGATCGTTTATAATTGTAAATCATTCGCTTATTATTGACCGCTGTTTATTAGTTTAGGGACGTAAATACTTGGAATGTGCAATGATATCAAATTATAGCCTCGCTTTAACGTTAGATGTGAGTCACCACAAGGCAGAGTACTTTAGAAATGAATCACGTTATTGTTTATAAGGCCATCATTATTTATACGAAATATTACCATGTAGATTTTTATTTGTCACAATACGAAAATTAAATATTATCTAAATTACGTTTGTTTTTAAATGTATAATTGGGCCAAATTTGTATTTCTGTTGTCAATTTACTTAATTAGTAGCAAACAAAATATCTTACTATAGTCCATCCATTTTAAGTATGCAGAGGTGCGCCACCGAACGAAAAATGAAATTTGCTTCATTTAAATGTTAACCAATCACCGTTGCCGTTACCGATGCCGCACCTCAACATACTTAAAGCGGACGAAGTGTTAAACTCGGGCGGTAGTTGATTTACCGCCGATGTATAGTAATATACTATCTTTATTACAAGTTTTATGTTAACAATGGTAATTTTACAAAATAAAGAAAATGCCAATCATAAGTGTTAAAATTAAAAAACAAAACTACCCTAGTTGTATTTTATGTTTGTAGTTTGTAAATTTTTTTTTAATTTTACATTCATTAAATTTTAAATAAGAATTGAGAGTTGCTGGAAACATTAGTGGAAAGCAGGGATTTGATGGATTAATAGGGGTTTGAGAAACTGACTTAAACTTTGCGTGTTTGCTTTTAGAACTTGGCGTGGTAAATTGAGTTATATTCGGAAATTTTTTAATTTATAAAATGATTCGCAAATTAATAAGAGTCGATGATGTTTTTTTATAAAAGAACCGGTTTTATAAATTTTGGAGAAAAAGATGTGTAATTGTGTTTTTACATGAAATCAAGTATTGATTACAGTAAATTTAAATTAAGAAGTGAAATTCAAAATAAAATTAATTGTGAAGATTAAGTTAGTAACCGGAAGTGAAAAGTTGTTGAAATTTTTAACGAGCTGGGTGCAAATATAACGGGAAAAGGAGATTATATTATAATATGTATATTATGGGAAAACAAAAAGAAGGGATATGTAAAAGTTTTTCGATGGGGTGAAATTATAGAAGTCGAAATTTGAATTTTTTGGAACATTATTGTCGAATTATGGTTGTATTCGATAGTAAAAAAATTGGTTGCCACGTTAAATGTCGAGTTATAAGATTGAAATTATATAAACTGGGATAGTAGAAGTCAATACAGATAATTGAAAGGGCGATTGGATTACCTACGAAAACTGTAATGGTAGAAGAAAATTTTTTAAACTTTTGAATATCATCTGTGCGCAATCAGTACTATAATGAACAGTAACTAATCTGTATCATCTTCGGGAAAATTGAACGGAATTATTCGAAAGTTTAATACAAAAACTGATTAATAGTCAATGATGTACAATGTATTGTACATGAAAGTTAAAAGGACGTGTTTTTACCCATTTTTTAAGAAAAACCCACTCAACATATTTTTTGTAATTATA
This sequence comes from Podabrus alpinus, assembly GCA_932274525.1. Taxonomy (NCBI): domain Eukaryota; kingdom Metazoa; phylum Arthropoda; class Insecta; order Coleoptera; family Cantharidae; genus Podabrus; species Podabrus alpinus. The sequence continues at coordinate 117,722,359 of OW026451.1, forward strand.
ATTTAGTCACATTTTTAGTGAAAATCGATTAAATTTTATCTGAAAGAATTGACGAGATTCATTTTAATATAATCTAATTTTTCTTATACAACAATTTTTGTTGAAGTAAAAGTTTATTTATAATGATTAAATGTGAAAATTTGCGTGTTATTTTGTGAATATAATCTCTTATTGAATTTTGCATTTAGATATATTGTATTTTGTGCAAGTCTCACTCGTCTTACCGGAATCTAGACCGGAGCATATTTACTGAAATTTTTTAAGTGAAGTTTTTCTAAGCAGCCTGGGGCATAAAGAAAAAATATTTGGTTTTTATGTAGCAATAAGATAGTATTTGTATATTTGTCTTTCCCCATTAAAAATTACCAATATGCGATACGAATGAAAGTTTTACTGTAAATCGGTGTATTGTTGCAAGAATGATGCCTACATGCCCAAAAAAATGATTATGTTTTCATTCTTGCCAGTTATAATATTATGAAGTGCAGGTTGTGCCTGAGCTAGTAAAATGTTAATAATTATATATTTTCCAATTAATAAAATCCCAAATTTACAGAAAAACCAAATAAAAACAACAGAGAAAGCGCGTCGGTTAATACAGCGAACCGATTTTGTGAAGATCGGTTAAAAAGACTTATACTATATTTACATATAAAACAGCATCTCTTCCTTTTATGGATTCGTATAATAATTGTACAGTCATTAAGACTGTATACTTTCGACGTTGGGATAACAATTTTTATTTCGTGCTGGATTTGTTATTTATACAGATCGTTTGTGCGCTGAATATCAATGGGCAGCATGAGGATACTAAAGTTGGTATTCCGAATTCGGATTCAGTTTAAAAAGTTAAATTCACAAGAAAATGTTGCCAAATCAAATTCACGCTAATTGAATCAATAATCCAATGGCTCCAAAAATGTTAACTCATTTTTTAAGAATACGCACAATTTTAATATACGTGAATAAAACTTGCAATGACGAAAGGCAAACAGTCAACATTATCTGCACGCAATACGCAAAATTCAGGACATCGTATCTTCGCGTAATACATGTCTGAATTTTATTTTATTTTATTAACACAAACTGAATTTTATATACCGCGAAATCAATTTATATAAAACATTTCATGTTAATGTGAGAATCGCGTTTATCGAAATCGGACTAAGCGAGGGATTACTATAATTTTATCAACTCACGAAATTGTAAAACTTTAGTGTTATGAAAAAGGTACGAAATATTTCTTATAGGAAGTTAATCTCTGCAAAATTACCTTTACAGATTACCCATATAATAATAGTATATTATTACACGTGAGCGGTAAAGTTGATTTACCAAAATAATTTTAAGGAACCAGCATTTACTGTATTAAATCATCATCAGCTACACTATCCATCGTCGGACATAAGTATCCACTAAAATTTGCAAATTTTTCCTGTTCTCCGCTCTTCGAATCCAGTGGAATCTCTTCAAATCGTCCGTCTACTTCGGCTGTGGGCATCCTACGCTTCTTCTTTGGTTTCAAGGTTTTTGAGTCCATGTCCAACGATTGTCTTGCATTCTGCCTATGTGACCCGTCCGGTTCCATCACAACCTGCACATACGTTGTACTTTGTATTTATTTGTAGGATAATCGGACTCGTAACGTGACTCCAATTATATGTCTTTCCCTAGCTCTTTACACCACTTGTAGTTTTTTTTATTATTCTGTTATTTAGGGCCCACGTTTCAGTACCATAGGTTAGTACCAGTAATAAATACTGATCGAAAGTTTATGCTTCGAAGGTGTTCGGTATACAAGACCTCAATTTCTAAATGCTATCCACTTAGAGATATTCTCTTCTGCTTAGGTCGACTTTTAAATTTTATTTAGATATAATAACTTTTTGAGCAAGAATTTACTGTTTCAATTATTAGATCCCGGCGTTCAAATGCGCTATATCTTCCTTGTTTTCTGCAAGGGGATGAATTCAGTCTTTCAAGTATTCATTTGTAGGCCCATCTGTCTTTAACGCTTATTCAGTTCGTTTAACATGTGTTGCAGTTCTTCCTTTTTGTTGGCTATCAGAATCGTATTGTCGACAAAGCGTAATTGATTCAACCTTTCGCCATCGATAACAACTTCTATTTCGTTCCACTGTAGTTCTTCAAGCATGCCCTCTAGTGCGAGTGTAAAGAGCTTAGGTGAAATAGAATCTCCTTATCTTACTCATCTGTTGATTTTAATCGTTTTTGTTATTCCATGTAGTAGGATTTGAAATGTAGCATTTTAGTAGCTGTTCTGGATTTAAGTCGTGTACCTGTGATTGATTTGATTGTTTCTTAGTGCGTTTAAAATCGTCCGGGTTTTAATTGAATCAAATGCCTTTTCATAATCTATAAAGGTCATCCACAGGGTGATGTGTACTCGGTTGCTTTCTGTATTAAAGTTATTACTACTTGGTTCATGGAAAATATTTAACGTAATTTAATTTAATTTATTTTAATTTAAAAAAGTTCAATGTACATACATTGAACTCCTATAACTTCCTACAGGCGTTCATGCTACATTTATTGTAACTTTAATTTAAAAATATCGTTCTTTCCATCTGCGATGTTGCTTCATCTTTGTTAAAACCAGTTCTAACGGTAGATTAAAAAAAAATCTTTAAGCTAAGAATTCGTCGGTCGAGTATTGGTTTGGTCCAAGTCCTAAAAAGCTAATTATGAAAAAATCGCAATTGAAGTTTCGAACTAATTTTTTTTAAATATGTCGTAGATTTCAATATTACCTATACAATTTATTATTTGTAGTGTTATCAGATCAATAAACAGTATTAGTTATTTTTTTCAAAATGATTTTATTTATTAAAATAATTAATTATTCAAAATGGACATGGAACAAATAAAATTAATTTTTTTATAAATAATAGATAAAGTTGTACCATGTCCTACAACAATACATATAAAGGGTCATTCCATCTCAAATCGAATCATGAATTTACTTGACCCATGCCTAATTTGACAATATTTGGTACACACCATCTTAGTAAGAAATAAAACATACAAATTAAAGGATTTGCCCAAAAAGGCACTCGTTTCCTTGTTTTGATCTTTCAAAAAGTCAAAAAGTTGTGTAGACTTGTAGGAAAACGACTGTAACTTCATCCACGGTGGTCTAAATTTAAAAATAAAAAATGTTATGTAAAGGTAAACGAACATTCTGTTCAAATATTTAACCACATTTTATATTTTCAACCCTTAACTGGATTAATTTTTTAATTTTAACCCTATTTCAACCCCTATTTCTAAAGGGGTCTTTTGTTTTGGTTAATTTTTTTACAGTTTTTTGTACAAATGTGCTGAGCATGCGTACCAAATTTTATCATGGGATGAGCATGGGTTGGGTTACTAAAAATTAATCAAGCATAGGCAGAAACGGACAAAAATCAGTTAATACTCTATATCTCATAAATAGTGTTAAATTTTTGGACATGGTTCAGTGCAAATAGTATATTTCAATATTAAAAACGAGTAGAAGCAATAATCTAAAAAAAAAGAAAAAAGGACATGGTACAATCCAATACTCAGCCGACGAATTCTTAGCTTAAAGAACCATGAACGCACCTTTACCCTTCAACTACCTTTAGTACTGGTTTTCCTCCATATTTTAGCATTTCTACCACAATGTTATCTTCTTCGGATGCTCGAGAATTTCGTAGCTTTTTGAGTGATTCCGTAATTTCTTTTGTTATTATGTATGTTTCACAATTCTTCTGATCCCACGCTTTGAACTAATATTCTATTTTGTTCGCTTTTATAGCGTGGAAAATATTACCTTCCGTTTTTATATTATATCTGTTATAAAAGAAATGTATGCACACAAAACTAAATTTAAAAATTCCTTAGATTCTGCTTTGAATTTTATGGAAATTCCTCAGTTTATGCCTAAGTTTGTTTGCACCATTTTACGTTATAATAATGTTGTTAAATAACAAGCTTATTATACCTTACTTAATGTACTTATCGTAGTAAGTAATTATCACAGATGTAGAAAATTTTTAATAAATTGGACGAAGATGTTTTTTTTCTATTTAAAGCGGTATATTTATGTTGCATTACTGAAATTAATGTGAAAAATTCGTTTTTATACTTATTTTTCAAGTTAATCTTAAAAGAAGTTGCTATAGGAATATAGACGAAGTGTGCAGAATAATAATTATAAAATCGTTTAAAATAAGATTAAGTTAGTATGTAGATGTTTTAAAATTTCAAATTTAATTTTATTTATTAACAACGAAGAAAAAAGTTTATGAAGTCGATAACAAATTTATCGATCCTTGAAATTTAGTAAATGTTAAGCTTTATTAAGCTTCATATTTAGGCAGAATTTTGATGGATTCGGTTAATAGGAGGACAAATTAATAAAAACTTTGCTTTATTTTAAAAGCTACCCTGGAGGTTCGCTTATTTCGTCCTGTTGTCGGATATATACAATTAAATATTTTTTGTTCGCTTTATTAATACTGTGAAGTTCGAACAAACAGATTTTTTATCCTAGTTTTCAGATGTCTTTTTTTCTGAAATATTATGTAGTAAGTGGATATGAAAAACAGGTTATAAATTTAATGATCATAATTATATATAAATATTTTCGAGCTAGGTACTATCATCAAAGGGGTTTGATTATCTTAACTATGCCTTGTCGTCGTGTCTTTGCTTTGTCAAAATTAATTTGGCTTCAGTCGAGACAATTTACGCAACTGCATTTAATTTAACTTCCGCGAACACTGGATTTTAAAAATAATTTAATAAAAACACAAACTTTAAGGCCAAGTTCCCTCTACCCTAACCTGTTTTGATAACTTTTCGTCTATATTTTTAAGGGACGGGTGACTATTATCCAACATCGAATTTTAATTTTAGCTATCGATTTTCGGATAGTTTAATGTTTATAAAAGTCAATGATAACACTCCTGTAGCAGGATAAACCAATTTTTGATAGAGAAAATCCACTTTGAAGTTTGCAAAATTTCACGATTCACTGACGCGCGGGGCGCGGTTTAGGTGGAATCTCACTTTTTTTATCGTCGGTCCGTGTGCTTTGAACTAGTCTTATATAGACCTATAAAGCTATAGACCAATCAGCCTGCTCCCCTCCATCGGAAAAGTAGTTGAAAAAGTCATTCTAACCCGTCTCCAAGAAGCCATGTTCGATAACAGTATTATTCAAAACGAACAATTCGGCTTCCGTGCTGGACACAGCACGACCCACCAAGCCCTCCGATTAGTTGAGCACGTCACGCAGGCACTCAACAAAAAAGAATTCACCGGCCTAGTGCTACTCGACGTATCGAAAGCTTTCGATAAGGTCTGGCACGAAGGCCTCCTGTTCAAAATGCTTCAATCCAAAATTCAAATTCCACTAGTCCGACTTATTGCCTCCTACCTTCACGACAGAAATCTCCAAGTCAAACTCATGAACACCAGATCCACAAAGCGCCCCATCACCTCCGGGGTCCCCCAGGGATCGATCCTTGCAACTTCACTGTTTAACATCTTCATGAGCGACATTCCAACCCCCTTAGATCCCGCAACAAAAATTTCACTATATGCAGATGACACTGCAATATACACATCCGCAATCCACCCGGACATAGCCACAACCCGCCTCCAGGAGGCGATCACCGATCTCGGAAGGTGGTACGAAACTTGGCGCATCGAGGTTAACTCGAGCAAAAGTTCCGCGATCATGTTTCGAAATCGTTGCAAGCCTCACAACTCCAGTGTCTGGATGTTTGAGGAGCAAATCCCCTGGAAAACCAAGGTCAAGTACCTTGGCATTACCATGGACCGGCGCCTCAAATGGGACGCTCACATTTCCTCCGCAACCGGTAAAGCCAAATGCCTCTTCAATAGATTGTTTGTCCTCATGAACGCAAAAAGTACCATGTCCCCCGCTAACAAACTAAGATTATACAAAGCCATAATCCGCCCGACAATGATTTATGCCTCCCCTGTCTGGGGATATGCACGCCCCAGGGCCATAAATAAACTTCAAGTCATCCAAAACAAAAATCTCCGAGCTATTTTCAGCGCCCCCTATTACGTCACTAACAGGCGACTACATGCAGACGCCAAACTAGACCTCATTAACACTCTTAATCGTAAACATGCCACCAATCTCTACAACAAATCCAAATTCTCAGAAAACCCACTAATAAATCAACTAGGTCAATACAACCCAGCCGACTTTTTCATTCCCCGTCCCAAATCACTCCTGACCACAGACAACTCCTGACCATAACTCACCCCCACACAGACTAATGTATGTTCACAGGTTTAACTTACACAAATTCTCTTCGAAAGTGAATTTATTCACTAGATTTGTGTAATTTTTCGATCAATTTTCACAAGATTCGATAAATCACCCCCCATAGTATCACTATAATCCCACTAGTCGCCAATTCTGACTAGTTCCAAGTAGAAGCCAATCACTTCGAGGTCATCAATAGAAATTAATTCATAATTTCTTTCTTCGAATTAGGGACTCTACTATATCGGCAAACGTAAAAATTTTCTTTTTCTTCTCATATTACATTTTCACAGTCACAGCTCAGGTTTTTACCAGTCAGTCCGCCAAGCGCCAATTCCCAGAGACCCACCGGTCTCTATAAATTCCAATGTCATTAATGTATTCTTTCAGATGAAGGAGAAGGCCGGCTGGGCCGGGATGCTCCATCAAATACATATCAGGTACAGGTAAAGGTAAAGGTGCACACCGGCCACTTGCAACACGTCTCCCGTGCTTGTAACTTCGATGAAATTTTACTATTTTTACATTATTTTTTGTTTTACGCGCTTTTTTGGGGGTTAAACGTAATAGATAACTGCCGCATACCGCGACTATACTTTTTAATGCTTTTTCAAGGGTCACTAACATCCCGGTTTTTTTATATCCCGGTTTTCTTGATCGGAGGCCCTTCTCGTATGTTTAGCCTAGTAACCAGAGTCAAAACCGCTCTGTAGGGGTGCAACGCGGAGCGGAGCGGAGCGCCGCCCCGGAAGAGTAGGTTTTGACGATGGATTACCCTTCCTATCGAATGCACACCCCAAAAATCGAAGGCAAAATTTTTTTTTATTTTTTCACCTTTTCGGCAATACACGTGTTTTTTTCCATTTTTTTGAGAATATTTATTACTAATATCTACTAATCACACCCCCACCTTCCCGATTTTGAAAGAAAATTTCAAATCGGAGCGAAAAAATTTCACTCGATTTCAAGGGACCACGGCCGAACGATGTCACACAGCCTCGTTGTGCATCAGTGACCCGTACAAATGCAACTTCCTTATTTTCACACTTTTTTCGGATTTTTTGTGATCACCTCCGCGACGACAACAGTTATATATTCGGACCGAAACATTGCCAAAAAGGCCGTGATTTACCCAAAATTTTACTAAATTTCATGTTGGGGGCGTGTCCGTAGTTCTTGAAACCACGCTAAAAATAGGCCGACAACCTATCCCGGGCACCGCATATTATGGTTTTTACTAAATTTTCGGTATTAATTCTTAAAAATCCTCAAATATACTGGTGATTAATTGTATCTTATCCCTTTTTTGACCTATATATCAAAGGATTTTTTTTTGGATATTCCTTGTCAATTGGGCCGTTCACACGCGACCCCTGTAATTCCATATCGTGAGAAATGAAACTAGGCGTTACAAAACTTGACTGACGAAGTAACGACGCGGCTTGTGGTTTGGTGGTCATCTATCTCCGCTTAGAAATTATTATTAGATTATATTCAAGCGAAAATTTAGTTGAGACCTTTAGGAAAAAGCAGAAGGAAATTCAAAAATTAGTCCATCAGTGTGAGTAATTGCTTTACAATATTATATTTATGAAAAATCTTCCCAACGCCAACGCTGGACAAACATGGAATGCCATTATTTTATAAGAATATAATAATTCTTTTTAAAGTACACATTTTTTGTTAAGATGAGCAAAGAAAATTTGAAAAAATTCGTTAAATTAAATTTTACGTACAGTTTTGACTTGCAAGATAAAATAAGAGAAATTAAATTAAATTTAACAGCGATTACTTCACCATAGTACGACATATTTTATAAAAGCAGCAACCAAGTTTAAATACGAAACAGAAAAGCCCATTACGATAAATTGTAAATTAACAAAAAAGATTTAGAATTTGTTTTACCAAAAAAGTTAGTTCTAAAAAATTTTAAAAATTTATATAATTGGATGTTATTCAAGTTGGTAAAGTATCTTTTTATGTGTTCTATTGTTTGTAATTACGATTTATTTTTAACTCATTCGTTAGATTAAATTAGAATGTTTAATTTATGAATTTAAGATTAAATGGTATAACTTTGATGTCATTCATTTTCGAGGTGGATCAATAAGTTCGTTAAAAATGGTATAAGGAAAGGAGTTATAAAAAATTCCCGAAGGTTGTTTGTAATAAAATCAAATAGAAGGCCAGTTTTCAAAAATTAAATCGATCCAAGCTAACATTAATTTTTATTTAATTTTTAATAGTAGTTAATTATGAAATTTTTTTTTATAAAAATGGAAAAACTCGAACATCGCGAACGAGAACGGTCAAAGAGTATGTAACCTGGCAGCAGCACTGAACCTGGTAATAAGCAGAACGAAATTTAACCACAAAGCGGAACATAACATGACCTGGATGATACCTGAAAGTAAAGGCAAAAGAGGTAATCAAATAGATCACGTCTGTGTTTCAAGAAAGAGAGAAAAGGAGATCACCGACGTGAGATCATTTATGGGGGGGGCAAACGTGGTCTCCGATCATTTCCTGGTGGTGACAAAAATAAGGCAAAATATTAAAATGGAATACGAAGAGATGAGTTAAAAAAAAGTGCAAGTCGACAAACTTCGAAACTTGAGAGTAAAAGAGAGATACAAGGAAGTAACGAACGAGAAAATGGAAGGTATACAGAGGGAAGTAAATCTAAATAGAGAATGGGAAAGCATAAAAATGGTCATGAAGGAAGGTGTAAAGGAAACACTGGGTTACAAGAGAGACAGAGAAGATAAAGGATGGTTTGATGGTGAATGTGGAGAGAAAGCTGAAAGAAAGAGAGAAGAAAGAAGAAAAAACATACAGAAAAAAAGGAAGAGTGGTGGAATGATCTAATGAATGAAATGGAGTGAGACTGTGAAAGAAATAGCACGAGAAGGTTTTACAGAGCAATCAAGAATCTGAGACGAAGAGGCTACCTGAAGACAAGCGCGATGAATAACAAGAATGGAATTAGAGAAGATAGATAGGTCGTTATTCAAGAAATCTGGAGACGATACTTTCTGAATCTATTAAATAACAGCGGCCTGAACAGGAGCCAAGAGGGGGTTAGAGATGAGAATCAACAAGAAATAGTGAGGACAGATCCAACACCTTAAGAAGTTAAACCGGTATTGGAGAATGTTTAGCAAGATGGTATGCTGAAAAATATGTTCCTCAACTTGGATTCCAACCCAATCGTATTAGCTGTGACTACGCGCGCTTTAACAACTACACTGCCGAGGCGAGATTATTTTATGTCGCGCGGAACTTTTATATCTCGTCGACTAATTCTAGCACCGTAACAAATGTAAAGAATGGAAAACCTCCCGGAAGTGATGATGTCCATGGCGAATAGTTAAGAAATGCAGGAAAGAAAGTTTAACAAAGAATACAAGATCTAATAATCGCAGTATGGTGAGAGGGGAGATTAATGCCGATTCACAAAAATGGTGATATAGAGGTGTGAAGCAATTACAGAGGAGTCACCCTGCTTCAGGTTATATACAAGATACTATCAATGCTTATCTACAACTAATTAAAAAAAGAAAGCTAGTGAAGTTGATAAGAGTGATAGAAATGACAATGTGGTAGTCCCGAGCAACAATCAAAGTAGGGCCAGACGAGACAAAGGCATTCATAATCAATAGCGGGATGAGACAAGGAGACGCATTGGCGGCAACTTTGTTGAATATGATGATCGAATATGTTATAAGTAAAACAAATTGCAGATGTACAATAACAACAAATGAGGTGTTAGGCTTCCTACAGACTGATCAAGCAAAAACGTTGTGCGACAAAACGTTTTTTGTGATTGGTTCAAATCAAACAAAATCAAGTTCAAAACAAACAAAATCAAATTTGATTGGATCAAACAAAAACGTTTTGTCGCACAACGTTTTTGCTTGATCAGTCTGCAGGCAGCCTAAGTGAAAGTTTATGCGAACGATTTGGTGATCGTAGACAGAACACAGAATAAAATGGAGGAAATAAAATGGAGGGATAATGGGGCTGAAAATAAACAATAAAACGACAAAGTACATGAAGATCGGAAGAAAGGAAGATACTCTGACTGGCAACGAGCTTAAGATGGACGGTTACACTTTCAAAAAGATTAACAAATTAAAGTACCTAAAGATCCACCTGAACAATTATTACAATGATAGAGGGGAGGAGGTGAAGGAGATAATTCGGATGGGATGGATAGCTGTATTTGCCAACAAGAAAGCGTTAAAAGACAAAAGTTTATCAGCCAGGACAAAAATAACAATATACAAGACCTGTGTCAGAACAATAATAACTAGAGATGAGATTTTTAGGTCGTATAAATGTTATACCAGAGAGCGTTAAAGGGTTAATTGATACACGGCCCCGTTTCGTCGTTCTTTTTAATACAGCATAACTTTCGAACATGTACGACAGTTGAGGTGCATCTGCCGGTGCAAACCTTTACCTTTACCTTTACCTGGGTAAAGTAAGGTCTAAGTGCTAAGGTCATTCACACTGTACGTACCGTCAACAAAATGGGTGAGATTCCACTGCGCGTCAGTGAAACATGTAAAATTTACGATTTTCAAAATCGATTATTTAAATAATTTGGACCCGGTTCATATGTTAGTTAACTCGACGTTGTTGTTTTCGACGTTGTTGTTTTTCGACGTTTTGACTTCGACGTTTTTGATTTCGACGCTTTTGTTTTTCGACATTATTGCTTTTCGACGTTATTGTTTTCGACGTTTTTGACTTTCGACGTTTTTGTTTTCGACGTTTTTGACTTTCGACGTTTTTGTTTTCGACGTTTTGACTTCGACGTTTTTGTGTTCGACGTTTTTGTTTTCGACGTTTTGACGTGCTACCAACGAGGCAGTCAACTTTTTTTTGAGTACTGTTTTCCGGGTTCTAAACACCAGTTATATGGGCTACAAATGAGCCTAAAAAATGTTATTCTATTGTAACATATAATCAATAAAATGTCTTGAAAATTTGAAAAAGATTCGTTGTGTACTTTTCCTATAAAAAAATCCCTACAATACCACTACTTTTCGAGCTGTTACAGTGTTGTACCCCCTTATACATAGTTTACACGCAGCTTAATAGCTAATGCTTAGTACTTGTCACTTGTCACTAAAACCTGCGTGTAAACTAGCTGAATAGTGCTTAGTATTAGTGAAAATGCCAGTGCGAGTGATTAGGAGCTGATCCTATTTACTAAGTGACAAGTGGACTCCCCCACCTAATTTAACTAAGCACTTGTCGCTTGCGGAGTCGTGTGAACAGTCATGACAAGCGTTTAGTGACAAGTTGGAACGGCAAGTGAAAAGTCGTAGATTGGTTTTTGAATAATTAAAATATTTCCTAAGTTTCTTTTGGCGTTATGGCAGCGGAAAGGTGGAATTCCGAAATCACCATAAAATTCATACAAGAATTTAAAGCATATGAATGTTTATGGAACCAAAAATCGTTTGTCTTTTAATAACTTTCTTTCAAGTTCTTATATTATCGTTGTTAAAATAATGTTGGAATAGTGTTTGAACACATGTTTTTTCAAAATAACACGGCTGCGTTGTTCCATCTCGAACAGATATCTTGCCACTATATAATACCTGTTTTATAAAACAACGTGTAAACATTACTTGTCACTTGTCACTAAGCAGTGACAAGTACTAAGTACTTAGTTACTAAGCTCGTGTAAACTAGGCATTTGCAATACTTTTTTATAAGATAAGAATATTACGTAAACTCGTCAAAATATAATAGTGTAACTAATTTCCTGTAATAAGTGTATAATTGCAAGCAAAGACATGAGTGCTTATACGCTGACTAACAAGTTCAATTACCTGCAAGAAAAGATAGATTTTAAAATAAAAGCAATTTTCCTTTATTAAAAAATCGAAGTTATTTATTCAACAAACCTTCTCACGTAATTTTGAAAACTCAAAATTCAAAATTACATTAATATCCACATAATTCTACATAATAATCATGTTCATGTATAAAACGTAAGCGCAAGATGGGTTCCACTTTGCTGTCTCCTGAACAGAAGCAATTTCGAGTCGAAACTTCTAGGCAAATTTTGGAAATGTGCGAGATTGATCCGAGAAAAATTTTAAATCACATTATAACAGGTGATGAGACATGGATTCATTATTATAACGCCAAATCTAAACAAGAATCTATGCAGTTCATAAAAAAGGGAAAACCGCCACCTAAGAAGTTCAAAATTTAACCGTCCGCTGGTAAAATTATGTCCAGAAGTTTTTGGGATGCCGAGGAAATTGGAAATTGCTGTGGAAAGCTATTTTGCAAGACAATCGAAACATTTTCTTTCACTGGCTTAGAAAAATTAATTCAAAGAAGTACCAAATGTCCTGAGCTTCAAGGAGATTGTGTCGCAAACTTAAATTTATTTCATTAAAAAATATTGAGTTCTTATACCGTTTTTACCGAACTTGTTGATTTTTCCTCGTATATTCACGTCAAATGATTTATTAACTCGACAATATTACAATACTTTTACAATTCTTTCTATTTTGCTTTCATACACTTCCATTTCATTTTCAAATTTATTACCACTTCCAATAAATGTTATGAACTCTTTTGATATTAAATTTATTTGAATGTAACATGTAATTCAGTTACACTAATTGCCAATTTCACCGACATTAATAAAGGATTTAATCAATGAATAAAGTATAATTAACTGATATCTGATCAAATACAATGATTTTTAAATGTTGTTACGATGGTTATCATTTTTAACACAGGTTAAAGTTAATCAACGTTCATGAAACTGGATATGAGAACTAAGAATTTTTTAAAACAAAAGTACTAGTACTAGTTTTGAATTTTACATTTACTTTTAAAATAAATACATTTGAAACAATATTTTATTCTCTCATAGTAAAATAAAGTAGTTTTGAATCAAAACTTATTCAAGTATAATAATTATAGAATGCCTGAATGTTGTGCATTAAAACGATTCGCTCCTTTGTTCTTGTTAATTCTTGAATATAAACTTTGTAAGAAATTTTTTTTCTGTATTAAAAGGGTTGTTTCCATAGATATAATTCTTGAAAGAATTTTTTCTATGGAGAAAAACCTTTGTTTAAAGATAAGTGTAAGTAGCCGAGGGGGTCTAAATGTCGAAACTATTTTGTAATGTTTATCATTTGGAATCGACGTTAAACTTTAGGTCTACCTTAGTCAACCGTATACTGCTGAGGAGATCATTTTGTAGAAAAAGAGGACAGGTTCAATAGTTGATGAATGTTTTACTCTTAATACATCATATTTCTGGTGTACCTACTACATTGAATGAAATAATATTTTATTAAATTCAGCGTATGTGTCAAGTAACTAATTCGGTAATGAAAATGATTAATTGGGTTAATTTAGTAACTTTGTAAACATACAAGTAAGCTTGTTAGTGACAAGCGTAATGAAAACTAGATTTTCCTTTGATATTACCTAAATCACTTGTAAAACTTCTCATAAGACCAAAATTTATTTGGGAAGATAAATCCTTATGATGAAACTGTTTGTCCTTTTATATCGAAATTAAAATAAATAACTAGGCATTGAAAGTAATGAATGATAATATAATTTCTAATTTAGGACAGGATTAATTATAAATTTGGTATTAACATAGTTTACATTTTCAAACTTTGTACCATTGTTTTTCATTAATAATATATGTAATATTCTATAAATAGTTCAATTATTTATAATAGTAATACAATGCCTTCCTCCATTCCAAAGTTCATTTCGGGATGAAGTGCTTACACTTCCCGTGATTCGGAGCCCACGTTAAACAAGTAGGTCCTCTAGGTATGTACTAAATATGTGAAAAACACTTCGAACGCATATCACATTAATAGAAAAGATGGAACACGACGCTTCTGTCAAGAAACATGACGACTGAGGAAGAGGAAGATTTATAATACAATATAACAATATCAAAAAGAGCAAAATGAAGCTCACGAAAAACATCAGATATTAATTTGTTAATTTTGAAATTCAAAATTGTAATCAACATCAGTTTTTAAAATAATCAAATCCTTAAATTCCATGACGTTATTTGTAAAAGTAAATTATTTTAGCGATATTTGGAAGAGATTAAAAATGTCAAAGTACCTATTGTTAAAATGTCGAGTTTACAACTTGAAAATTGACTTATAAAATTCCGGCGACACGATGCGACGATAATATTTTTATTGTACTGAAATAAATATAATTTTATTTAATTTCTCTTCCTCTTAGTGCCCGTTTTCCAACTTTTAAAAATTAGTTAATAAAATCTTAAATGAACCATTAAGTAATTTCATGGAAGAAACGATGAACGGCTATTACATAAATTTAAGATCTCATACAATTAAAATTAATTCTTTAACCCCTCGTTATTTAATGTAATTACATAGAATTAGTTCAATTGAATGCATTACCTGTAATTAAAGCAATTAAGTACAAATTAATTCACTTGTTATTCTTCGCGTGTTCGTAAAAAGCTCTAATTAAATTAAACAATGAAAATATTTTCGGAACACCATCACACAACATCTAAATTGAATTTTTTCATTAGAATTCATTAGAAATTGCACTAGAAGTTAAACGATTTCTAAATAAATTAAAATTTATATTTTAATCTTACCTATACATTTTGTAAGAACGTCGCTGTATGATTATTTTAGAAACTGTAAAAGTGCACCCCGTATTATTCATATAAAACCAATTCACTCTTAACATGTTTCCTGAACCGATTCCCGAAAGGGAAATAATCTGAATGCTTATCAATATTTTATGCTTTATAATTTGGCTTTCAACGTCCCTCTTGTGATACCTCAACTTCAATACCTGAACAATTGCTGTTTTTGTATAAAAACAATGAAAACCACATTACCCGCTATTTAAATACAGCGTCCTTTTAAAAGTGTTTTATGCTTAATATCGGGAACAAGAACAGATATTTATGGAGAATTTCTAAGAACCAACGAGGACTCGGATTAACATAAAGGATAAACCGTATAGATTAAGTAATTTAATCGAATTTTGCCGAGTATATGCCAATAAATTATAAATAGTTTCCTAAATAAACAAAACTATAATTATTATGTAATACGAATTGAATAGAACAACAAACATCAAAGCGAACAACAACTACTTCAGCTATATAGAAATTTTATAAACATGTTAATTTAAGGATGTAACCCCTAATTTCATAAAGTACCCACAAGATCAATAAATTTTAAATCAAATCAAGTTTTTAATTTTTAGTGAAGAAACAAAATATTGTAAATAAATATTATTGGAATTATTGTAACAAATTTTTGCCCTTCGTTACTAAACTTTCAGATTTTCCCCTATTTTAATTATTGTCACTCGCCAGCGCTCGGGAAAGCAATCAACACGATTACGGTTAACACCTAGTCAGGATATATTACCAATATCGGGAGATTTAGAAATTGTATTTCGAACCAACAAAATATTACGTTTCTTATTTCAGTTTTGTATGTGATATTACGAGCTGTCAATTTCACCTTTACCAATACGATCAACAAGTGTTTGATTTTGTGCGCTATAATATTAAGAAAAGTTGAGTACCGAGTCTGTAAAATAGTCTTTGTATTTCAACGTCTCGAGATTTTATATTCTTTTACAGTTCATTTAAAAGTTGCAATTAATTGATAACTTAAATTAACTAAACGATAACTTAAATTGACTTTAAGTTCTGTCGGTACAGTTCAAACAAAAAATAATTTGTAAAAATACTATGTGAAATTCTCCATCTTCTGTGAAACAAAAACTTTTAGTATAGATTGTACAAAAATGTCATATTAACTTCCTGATAATTGCCCAACAATCTACAGATTTTCTTGACTGGACGAACAATCGCGGAAACGCTGTACACCAATATGGTAAAGTAAGATCGAAAATGTCGACTCAAAATAGATTTTAAAGAGAAATTAGTAACACATTAACATGTTTATTCAATGCAATATTAGTTAAATGAAAAATTTAATTTTTTTTATAGTACTAGGTAACCTCTCAAAATTCAGCGTCACAATCACGCCATTTTGGATTTGCTATTCATGCATCGCTGAATTATCTTACAATTTTCGGA
The DNA here is from genome assembly GCA_932274525.1 of Podabrus alpinus. Taxonomy (NCBI): domain Eukaryota; kingdom Metazoa; phylum Arthropoda; class Insecta; order Coleoptera; family Cantharidae; genus Podabrus; species Podabrus alpinus. The sequence continues at coordinate 117,738,783 of OW026451.1, forward strand.
GAGGTGAGCATCTTTCTTGATTTATTTAATTTTATTTGAAAATGGTAAACTGCATTTCTATGCTATGGTAAAAGCGGTCAAAAATTTTGAAAAAGTTATTTTTCCCTGCTAGCTTATAAAGCCTACCATTATTAATTGATTTTTTCCACTACTAGTCATATAGGCTATCATTTTTACTTAGGTTAGTCGATCAAGAAGTGACACGTTTTCAACTAGTGGTGAATAATATTTCCATTATTAACCTATGAACAAAATGACATTTTTTGATAACTTGGCGACTATTTTAAAGAAAAATGTTGCTATTAAATGATTTAGAATAACCAAGAAATGCTAATTAATTGTATTTAAACTATTTAAAACGCTTTTTTAATACATTAATTTAATTTTAAAAATTCATTATAATCGAATTAAATGTGACAGCAAGTGACAGCGCCATCCATTGTTAATTTGACGAACCGCGATTTATTTTATTTAATAACCTAAATTTGTCAACAACTGTCAAATCAACTGTCAAATCAACAAAACAAAACTGTCATTTGAAATAAATATTTTAAATTTGAAAATTTTTTTGTTAAAAAGAATTTTAAAAATGGTAATAAATCTAGTAGTGGAAAAAATCGTATATAAACCACGGTTGTGAAGACCATTATTGCCTCCGCGCCTTATATTCCTCGGTGCAAAGCACCTCGGAATATAATCTTGGCGCTAGGGCAATAATGACGGCCTTCACAACCTTGATATATAATATACTATTTAATCGGAGAAATTTAATTTTATTCGCTTGGTCAATAATAAGAACTTATTGCCATGGTTATTAATAAAAACTGACACTCCTTTGTTCTTGTTTTGTTGTAACTCAAGCTTCAGAATTTCACTTATTAAATGCAAGAAAAGTATTTTTATTAACATCTTAATTTAAATACAAAGCATAATAATAGGTTTCAGGATGGTTATTACTTACTGAAGTAGCAATTAATACGTAATTGAAGAGCCCACGAAAAGAACGTGTTAAGTCCATTTTATAGGATTTTGCAGAAGAGCGTTTTTAAGGTTTCAATCTTTCATCAAAAATCAGAATAAAGTAATACCAAGTTGAAATTTGGTATATTTGTTCAAAAATTATTTTTAAAATAGCATAAAAAATTTTAAAATTCTATCTTGTTTAGTTTTTGGTACAAATTTATTTCTCTCTACAAACGTCATTTTATCCATGCATAAACGTGCTTAGTCCTTCTTTTTATATAAATAACGTGTCAAGTCAGAGAAAGAATTAAAGAACCCCTCGAATAACCTCGACTCCTAGACCATTAATGTTATGACCTATCACCTTCGAGCAACGACCATCTGATTGCTCACCTATTTGATTATTATTATTACCTGGTCAGACACGAGTCGCTACTCTTTTGATTACTTATGGTAATTGTCTCCATTACTTCTGGTTATCACAATTGGGAACCACACTTTTGCAGTTTCATCGATGGTTGCTGGTTTTACAGTAAACAGGAAATCTAAACTACGCTACGTGGCGCTCAAACTGTCACCTATTTCGCTTTGCTCTTCGGAGCACCTCCTTAACGCCCCCTGTATTTTTATTTTGCCCTCTGGAGCTAGCCCAAGGGGCAATCTACCGCTTCATAGGTCGCCCTGAGTTTGGACCGTATTACCGACCGCCCAAACGATGGGCCCAAAGCTGGTTATCCTCTTCGGCAGAAGATAGCCCGAGGTCCAGGCAAACAGGATTATCCTGGGCCAAAATAGAATAAGAAGAAGAAATAACTATAACATTTATAGTACTACACTGTAAAAAAAGCACGTAAACATACATTCAAATACGTGTAATTTTTACATTCAAAATTATAGTAAAAATAATACATATTATCCGAACCACGAAAGAAAAGCTCCACGTGATCAATAATGAGAGCATGAATTAATACGAGAATAGCTAATCAAATCAATGTCTTCTTCATACATTGAAACCCCACCACATAATTTTTTGTGTTCTAGCTGTCAAATAATATAATTTTTAGTTTATAATTTTATTAAATTAATAGCAAAATATTTTCAATATATTTATTGGTGTTATATATTATATTTAATAGCGTTACATTCCTTATATAAGGAATAAAGCCCTTCAACCGCAGAGTGTATTTGTTCGTCGTAGCAGTAAAGTCACAAGATATTTGAAGTAAAACATAACCAAACAAATACCTACATACGAGTACTGCGTTAGTGAAATTCATAGTTTTTGTCTGTAAGACAGCTTATTATTTTGCATCTTTGTCCCTCTTACGTTAAACGATATAAGGAAAATATAATGTCATGTCATTTCTAAGTTCATAAAATAATCATGTGGAGCTTTTCTTTCGTGGTTCGCACTATATTGTGTATTATTCCATTGATAATAATGTAATTTCACACTCACAATTTAAGATAGTTGAATATGGAAGAGATCCATTGTAATCAAATTTTGGAAAATTTATAAAATATGCAAGAAAATTTTATCAAATTTTATGCAATAAAAAGCATTGTAATGGTTGAGCGAATGGCTGTAATGCTAGCGTGTTAGCTTTCCAGCCAAGATTCACGGGTTCAAATCCTGTGAGGTGCTATCTATAGAAGAAATTTTCGCTCACCAAATGTCTATCTGCTGGCCCCAGATAACATTATTTATGGCTAAAAAACTTCCCTGAACGGAGTAGGCGGTGTAAAAATCGTCTATTCCCGTGGTTCGGAATCCACGTTAAGCTGTAGGTCCTCTGTGCTCGTCACACATTTTCAACACGCAACGAGCAGAGACAGGGAGGTATCGGGAAAATGTCGCAAGACGTTCATAACCGAATATACATAAAAGCATTGTAATAATACAAATAATAAAAGGGCAGAAATAAGTGATAAGTGCGGAATTTAGTGAAGAAAATTTATCAAAATAATTTTGAAGATAAGTAGAGATCACGTAAGCACTGGACTGGAGGAAAATGGCATGCAACTTAATTAGCAAAGCAAATAGCACAGAAGAAAATAGCAAATCAGAGCTTGTGACAGCAATTGTACAGCAGCCATTTTACTCATATAACAGCTGTCACAGTAACAGCAACCTATGAGATTTTACTTGCCAGGCACCTGCCAGGCACTTCCGAGACTTAAAATGTTACTTGGGTATGGCTGGTTAGAGAGTATAAGAATTAAATATTAATTTCAATTTCAATTAAAAAATTAAGAATACATTGAAGTGATCTTTACTGGCAATGGAAAAAATTTAAGCCATCAAAAAATCCTGAGAAAAATTTATTTAAAACTTTTGATCACACTTCAAGAAATAACAAATAGTGTTTTGAAAAAAATATTGTTGTGTCTTTTCGTCTGGCAGCACTGGTTGTATACATCTCTATAGCATTCAGCAACACATTGTTTCCGACCAAGACCAAGACCAAGACCAAGACCAAGACCAACGCTGTCAATCTAATTCACAATCGACCGAAATTTCAAGCATTCTTAATTCAAAGTTCAGTTTCGGCGTCGCGATACTCTAACTTCGAATTAATTGTCTCAAAATTTGAGAGAGTAATATTGCTAACTTCATCTCTTTTATTTCATTAAAAATAATTGTCAGGTTTCTTTATTTGATAAAATAAAAGCTCTTTTTAGACTGTGCTAAAAAATGTAACCTGCAATATTATAGTTTTTTGTGAAGTAAGGAAAAATGAAAGGAAAGTTACAAAAGTGAAGTGAAAAACCTATTTTAAAACAAAGAAATTTACTTTATAAAAGAAATTTGAGTTACGTCAATTACGAAAATGTTATTTCTAGTATAGCTTTTATTTCAACATTATGTTTAGATGTTCTATAACATTTTTTGTATAGGTAGGTATGATAATAATGATATTAAAATTTTCGGTCTGTTATGTGAAAACTGACTGTATTATTAGAGAAGCCAGTATACCTAGAAGAGTACACCTATACTTGGAAGGTAAATTGTTAAAAAATCAATTATTTTTAATTGATCATTTAACACGCGTTGAGTTTTGCTCTAGATTACATTTTGATGAGCTTTTCAACAAAAACCCAGTTCATTATTTTAGTCTATATACCTACAACATTATGATTGATTACTTCTATGAACCTTACATTGTAAAGTAAACAATATTTGTAATGGATCTTGTTCGTTACCTTTTATTTTAAATCATAAATATCCATAGAAGTTACTATTACAACATAAATTATAGAATTCTTCAGATATTAATAAAACTTAATAACGCATATTTGGGCAAAAGGTTTCTTTAATAAAGCTTTCATATCTTACTTTTCTTTTCAATTCTCTGGAATGTCCCTAATTCTGTTTTCGTTAAAATTTAAACAACGGTAAAAACTCTCCCGTATCACCGGGGTAATAAGTTACCATAAGTTATGATGGAAAGACGAATTTTAGACAAAAACTTACACACGTTTAAAAAAATTGAGTTTATTTTTAACCGACTTCAAAAAAGGAGGTTATCAATTCGGCTGTATTTTTTTTTAATGTTTGTTACCTCATAACTCCGTCATTTATTAACCGATTTTCAAAATTTTTTCACAATTCGAAAGGATATAGTTTCAGATTGGTCCCATATAAATTTCATCAAAATCGGTTGAGTACTTTGGTTTTTAAATTGAAATAACTGATGAAAAAATTCAAAATATATAAACGTCGTTGTCATAGTTACGTTGCGATTTTGACACTAAAAGTTTAATTAAATGACATTGACATATAGTCAGTAGCGGCTCGAGAATAGGGGGCACAACTTTGACATAAGAATGTTAACCTTAAAAATGACATTGACATATACTCAGTGGCGTTGCACAATATTTTTAAAATTAGCAAAAATCAAGTTACAAAGTGACAAATGAATTAATTTATGACATTAATGTACATTAATTAAAAAAATTTTTTAAAAAACCGACTTCAAAAAAAGCACTACAAAAAAATTGCACTAAAAAGTTAAAAAAAAAATTTAAAAAAAACAAAAACCGACTTCAAAAAAAAGCACTACAAAAAAATTGCACTAAAAAGTAAAAAATAATTAGAAGTTATTAGAAGAAGATTTAACAGAAATTAGAAGTATATTTTTACAGTGCTGAGCATAAAAATTAATGTATTACGTCAATAATATACAATTATTGTTATTTTTGGAGTCGGTGCCAGCCAAGCTGTTAAGAAATTTACAAAATGTATTTGAAATCACATTAATACGACAATGTAGCAATAATACCGATGTCGTGTTGTTTAACGCCAAGCGCCTGCGATCTTGTCGACTGTGAAACTCTTTGCAGTCAAAGTGATATAAAATGTATACCTACTGGTACTCCGCTACTTCGTTAATACACGTTTGTTAACCTTGGCTGGCACCGACTCCAAAAATAACAATAATTGTATATTATTGACGTAATACATTAATTTTTATGCTCAGCACTGTAAAAATATACTTCTAATTTCTGTTAAATCTTCTTCTACGATAATAACTTCTAATTATTTTTTACTTTTTAGTGCAATATTTTTGTAGTGCTTTTTTTTGAAGTCGGTTTTTTATTACCTGAAACTTGTAGTAGTTATTTTATTTAACTAAGCTGTAAAATGATAGTTTACAGGACAAGTCGGTTCCAAGTCGAGCCGCAGGCGAGACCTGGAAGTCGACGAGTTTGATAAATGATCAGAAACAATAATTAAGTTGTCGTATTAGTTTCTATAATTAAAATCATAAATAATAGATATCTAATCGAGCAACATAATATGCAATGAATTATTCCGATAGAGGAAAACTTGCTCTTTCTTTCGGTATAACTGCCTAAATCATAGCGTACATATTAACCCTTCAGTGGTCGCGCTTTGAGCAAATCGCTCACGTTTTAGTTTGAAGTGCTGATCATTTTGAATGACTCAAAGAGGAACCGCCTACCCGGGTCTAGCTGAGTTTTACACCTTCCCTTACAATATTTGAACCTCGTTGTAAGCAAAAAAATTTTATTTTCGATTTTCAAATAACTTGTCAGTTTACAGAAGTTTAAATTTATTCATTAACATTATTGTTAATAATAATAATCCTACATGTTATTCTAATTACGTGTAAATTACAAACCCTAAATAATCTGTTTCTAAACTTATTTTACTTAAAATTGCGATTTATTGATCATAGAAATGGACATTTTCTACCGTGAGCGAATCGCTCACGCGCTACCATTGGAGGAATAAAATGCATAGCGACCACTGAGGTTACGGCAGATATTTACGAGAATACCTTTCGCCAAAGTCAAAAGTAATCAATTAAATTTGTGTAATTTTCAGTTTTACTCAATAATAATTATTGATTAATAATTGTAATAATGTAATAACATTACATTTAATAATAAAAAAATATGCAAAAGAAAATTATATCCCTCAAAAGCAAATTCAATTTTGCCTAAAATTTGTTTTCGCCATTATCTGAGTTTGACAAATATTGACTTAAGCACTTTTTCGCAATCAACACAAAATGATATATTGCATATTCACGATATTTCATTCATGTGGTTTAAAGTATCATATACAGGGTGTTTCCAATTTTATTGGTACTATATACAAGGTGGTTCAAAAGCGTTTGATTTATTTATTTTTGTTGATGACTTAACAATGGTATGCTCATTCACAATAATTCAATCCTGTTATACAGTGTGTTTCCGATATGGTTGGTATTATATATAAGGTGGTTCAAAAGAGTTGGACCTAATTATTTTATTGACGATTTCATAATGATATTGCGTATTCACAATAATTCAATTATGTTGTTTATGTATAATGTACTGGGTGACACCGAAAGGTTTGGCTTTGCTAATGTTAACAGTGTATGCTTATTTATTCTGATTTTATTGGTAATTGATTCTGATTTATGATGATAAATGACAGTGATTATACGGTTATGATTTAACAAGGTAATTTTGGTATGAGAATATTTTGGTATCGTGTTTTCTATACACATCTTATTATTATTATTGGGATGTTCTTTTTTGGATTATATCCCAACGGAAATATGGTTGGTAATTTATATGTGGACGGGCTTGGTAGTTTCTTTGAGGTAAGGCAATATTTACAAGCTTATTGTATGAGTGTAAATTAGTTTTTCTACATTATTCGCAATTTAGATTTAGAATATTCTCTAAGAGAATCTGCTGTGCTTTACAATTATTATTAATATAAATTATTAATAATATCATTATTATCTATCATAAATGATGAATGAATTGCCAATAAATATGAACAAATTATTACAAATATCACAATATGCTCAATAATGAGTTGTGTTCACTTGGTTTAATATCAACAAAAGATTGCTATCATTGCTAATTTGGCTTGTCGTTCCTATCCCGTGATTTTTTTTAATAATATAATAAATATAAATCTTGGTACAATTTGGTGTTTTAATGTTTGAGAATGTGAACATTTTAATACATTCTGTTTTGAACAGCAGGGTATTATCTTTTCTTGAATGACTGTTTATAACCTACGTAAACTAATTATTTACTAATCATAAACAAAAACAGAACGTTTTATATATAATTCTATAGTATGTACTGTTGTGTCCACAACATCTCTTAAGATCCGCGATCAACAACGATCGACACGGACGGGATGTGTTTTCAACATGCCATATTTTAGTTTAGTTATGGTAGTATTGTTTAGATCGTTGCATAGAATTGTATTGTTAATTTTTAAGTTGTTGTTTATTGTTTGGTTGTTATGTTTTTAAGAGACTATGACATGCGCGTTTGGTAATGTTGATTTAAAATAAAAACAAAAAAAAGGAGGAGGTAACGAAGGAGATAAAAAAATAAACAAGGATTCCGAAGTGTGTAACGTCCAGATAGGACGTATTTTTGGAGTTACAATTAAACAAGGATTCCGAAGTGTGTAGCGTCCAGATAGGACGTGTTTTTGAGTTACAATTAGTATAGCGTTCAGAGAAGACGTGTCGCGTCGCGAATTGAACCTAATCAAGTAATTAAAATTATTTCATCGATAATCGACAATTAATTGAGAGAAGACGGGCTATCGTTTATTCAGAAGCGAGGTGAATCGATCACCCAAGTAAATAAATCAATTTACATTTAATTCGACACGGACGTGTAGCCAATGTGCTACAGCATTCCCCACAAAGGGATCATTACGTGTGTGTCCTCTAAGGAGAAAGAATAATAACGGCCAGCATTTGGACTGCAATCGTGACAGGTCTGGAACCAACGAGTATAGGCAACAAATTGGACCAGGCGATCACAAGAAGAAGGAAGAAAGTGAAATAGTGTTGTGCAACGCAAGCCACACGTTATCACAAGAGGTCATCAAGGTTAGCATTAGTTTGATTAATAATTTTAAGTTTTTATTAGAGTTTATTGTCATTGAGTTGATTGTTAAATTTCCATTTTTAGTTTTATGTGTTTCATTTTGTTAGTTTTAAGTTTGTTTAATAAAAATGAATTTTGAAATCACATCTTTGTCTGTGTTGTTCTTTGTTCATCGTGACTCTTAAGCAAAATACGGACCCTGAGATTAAGTCACACAAATAGGTAGGTCTGCTCTTATAAAGCGCTTAACGCAACAGTACATATTAATTTTAGTATTTATTATCACTGGCTGTTGAAATTTAATCTCCGTTGAAATTTGTTTTGTAAGTTCTGGCAAGTTCAACATAGAAATTTGTTAAACCAATTATGTTTTTAGAGGTAATGCAATCTTCGCGAACCGGGTTTTCTTGTTCAAAAAAGGATCTGAACTGTACTACGGTAGGGTATTTACAACGTGTGTGGGTTGCTACATAATATATGGATCACAGGCTTGGATGATGTTATTTGAATTTCCCGATGTTGAGATTTGAAGAACGGCGGTGGGAGATTCAAATTCAAGATGCTACTATATATTACAAACTATACCACATACACTTATTTTAAAATTACATTTTTAATTTTATTTTAATATTTTTATTTAATAAGTTTTATAACCTCTGTAAATGTTTTTTTGTTCAAAACCATAATATTGTAATTTTTATAAAATCTAACTTACATGTAACAATAATTGTTTAAATATAGGAAACTACGACGTCGTTTCGCCTTTAATAAGGCTCGTCAGGTATGTAACTTAGGGCCGGTTTTACAATAGAAGCTTAAGCTCAGCTCAACTTTGAACCACCCTTTTGAGCTTCAAATTTTGCAAATTATGGGTTCTACAATGCGTGCTTAGCACTTGAGCGGAGCTCAACTTGAAGCTTAACTGAACCCGCCGTGCCGAGCTCAAACCTCGTTCAACAGATATTATGTCATTTGGGTTTACTCTAACCTAAAATTTCTTTTATATTAATATTTGTAATAATAATTTAAAACTGTATTTCAACGACAATAATTTTATTGTTTTAAAAGTAAAACCACTATATATTATGTACCTAACTACAATAATTGAATGCCTACATGAAAAAGTAATGTAGTTTACCACTACTAAATTAATACCACCACATAAATTATTGAATTACAGCTACACTGTAAAAAAAAGCACGTAAAAATACATTCAAATACGTGTAAATTTTACATTCAAAATTAGAGTAAAAATATATATTCTGTATTATTCCATTGACAATAGTGTGATATTACATTATTATCAATGGAATAATACACAATATGTATTTTTACTCTAATTTTGAATGTAAAAATTACACATATTTGAATATATTTTTACGTGCTTTTTTTACAGTGTACCTACCTACTAACATTAATAATTCTTTTTAAAAATCAAAATTACACTGAAAATAATTTTAATAAATAAAACACCGACCACAAACATTAGCAAAATTCGAAAATCGTTTGACAATTCACTGTCAATTAGGTTTTTGCTGTGTTGATAAATTGTGTTATAGGTAAACCAAAGCTCAGTTGAACTGCACATTGTAAAACTGATCTGGCCTGTTTAGGTGAGGTTCAGCTGAGCATCGGCTTAGTTGAGCCGATGCTGAACCTCCAATATTATTGTAAAACCGGCCCTTAACGTTATTTTTGAAAACTCTTTTGCCGGCTAAGAAGAGCGGTTCGCAAATATTTAAAAAAAATATTTGGCGTAGACTGTTATTAGCTGAATGTATTTTGTAATTATTTTGCTAAGTACTACGAGTAGGTATATTTTGTAAAATAGTTTATATGCGGCAAAACAATTAAAAAGTTAGATATTGTTTAATTCTGCATTATCACTTATTAGAAAGTTCGATATTGTTTTGTAATTGTTTAAATACGGTAAATCACGAACTGTATCAACACAGATCTTGCACAAAAATCACATATTTAAATCACGGTAAGGTAGTAAGATACTGAATTCTTAACCGAATTTTGAATTGGAATCCTCACAAACAGATTTTGCATAAAAATCACGAAAAGGTAATACTAATAAGGTACTTCATTCTTAACCGATTTTCGTATTAGAATCACTTTTTCGCGACAATAGGAATAAATAACTTGTCCTCACAGTGTTGACAATTAATTTCATAAAATCAGCGACTTTTTTTAGGAATCAAAAGATAGAAGAAAATTTTGATTAGAAGGTAAACAAAAATTGGTTTAATAATTATTGAAGTTCGAAGAAATGTTAGATCATTGACTTCATATTCGGTGAAGTGGTTCATAATCATGGTTAATTTTTATGATTTACCCCTAATAGTTTCAAAAATTTATTTTAAAAATGCACTGAAGAGATTCGTCAAATGAAAGAAATCTAAACAAAATTAATTTTAGGAAATCCAAAGACAATTTAAAGTGTATTCATAAACAATCTTTTAAGGTCAGAAACGTAAATTATGACTCCGTGCTTTCTTTTAGGTAAACAATAAATAAAAACCAGGGATTTCAAAACATTTGACATTAAGAATTTAAATATTCCTTATCTGACTTTCGGCATTGCCAAAAAGTTACGGAATGGGCACCAACCGTAACAGGTTAACTATAATTTAAACAATATAAAACAATTTAAACAATAAAATTTAAATATCTTTAACAAGTTAAAACTCAATATTATGAATATTTTTCTAATAACTAAAAATAGATTCTGTGTGAGGTAACTCTCGAAGTGAACATTAAAGAACAAATTTTGTCAAGTTTTTCATGCTTATTAAGTAGGCAATAAAATGTTTAGGTTAGATTTGTAAAAATTATGTGTAATAGGGTGAAAGAATCCCTTCGACGGTGGATAAAACGATCACCGGATCCGATGCTATATTTGCCATAAATGTGGCCATTGATCAGTGTGTACTGCTTGTGAAGAAGACAACAAATTCTATATTATGTGTGACTTTCGTCAAGACGTAAATTAAGTTTTGAAAAATCTTCAGAATATATTCTAAATTTGTAACTTTTGAAACTTATTTTCCAAATGAATTGGTTTTACATAAACATATTTTTGAGTTTATTTTTTTATCATAAGCTTGAATATCTCCTTAGCTGCTATTTATTATTACGTAACTTCCTAAGTCAATTTAATTTATTTTTTTTACTTTTTATCCTTTTGCACCTACTAGTTCAGGCAAGGAAGGTTTTTAGCTTGCAAAAAATCCGGGCAAGCTGAATTTTGGCAGAGATGTACATTGGAGTGTTCTAATGAACCCCCCAATAGTCCCATAAAATCCCACGCCGGCGTCCCTCACAATCTAATACTTAAATTATTGACCGAAAACACGACCCACCCTTAAAATGGCACAATATTGATTCGTTTCAGGGAGAGAAATGTTTTCGGGCACGGGAAATGCTTTTAATAATAAATTAATTGAAATTGTGGCCAAGGTTGGAAAATGAAGAGAAAAATAAATTTTTTTGCTGAAAATTGGCAAAGATGTATATTGAAGTATTCTAATAGACTCCCAAAATGACTCATAAAAATCCCAAGCCGGCGTTCCCTCAAATAAGGATTTTAGCCCCCTAAAAGCGCGGTGTTTCGCCTATAGCTCACGTATTTTTACTTTTACGAAAAATTACCATTAAACAAAGTTTAATTTGCATACTAAAGTAGGTATTGTAGTACTACCTACTGCAGCGCCATAAGTTATAGAAATTTTATGTTTTTCAACTTTAGTTAATGGTAATTTTTCGTAAAAGTAAAAATACGTGAGCTATAGGCGAAATACCGCACTAGGGGGCTAAAATCCTCATTTGAGGGAACGCCGGCTTGAGATTTTTATGATTCATTTTGGGGGTTTATTAGAACACTTCAATATACATCTTTGCCAATTTTCAGCTTGCCCGGACTTTCGGTAAGCTCAAACCAAAATTTCGGCTTCGGTACTTGGAAGATACTATAACTTGGGCAAATTTTGAAAAAATCCATTTTTCTCTTCATTTTCCAACCTTTGCTCAAATTTTAATTAATTTAAGTACTTTAAAATCACTTCCCGTACCTGAAAACATTTCTCTCTTTGCAAGGAATCAATATTATGCCATTTTAAGGGTGAGTCGTGTTTTGGGTCAATTATTTCAATATTAGTGAGCTATGGAAAAATTTGAAAAAAATCTATTTTATAAAGAATTTTATGCTCTTCAATTATGGTCTTCAATTATGGTCTGATAATAACTTTTCATACAAGCGTAAATAAGCGAGTTATCGGCAAGAAATCGCGTTGGAGGAGCTTAAGCCCTCGATTGCGGGGGACGCCGGAGTGGGATTTTATGAGACTTTTAGGAGGTTCATCAGAACACTCCAATGTACATCTCTGCCAAAATTCAGCTTGTCCGGATTTTTTGCAAGCTGAAGCCAATTTTTCGGCTTCGTTGCCTGGACTATACTGTTTACACAGCTATTTTTTTTAAATTATACGTTTAAAAAGACAAAACAATTCACCGGTTATAAGAAAGATGTAGCTAAGAGTTTACAAAGGAGAAACGTTAATTAAGATTATTTTATACAATCCTAGCGCGGTAATTTATCATTTATGACTACTTTTGCAGTTCGTAATGACCTTCTTCAGTCTCACGTAGCGTTTATTAGGAAATTTACGCCTATGCTGTCATTTAATCCCAAGGGATCATAATATGACCCCATAATTATTGACTATTTTATCTTACGTTAGATATCGTTTCCTTCAAAGGAATGTGTTATCACATTCATTGCAATGAGATATTGCGCTATTGTGTGTATCCCCTTTGAACGTGAGATTAAATGGCTACCTTCGGTCTCTTGTAATTTAACATACTATTTGCTTCGAGAGTAACTCCCCTATAAGGAGAGTTCCTCATTTTATTACGGCTCTCTCTATATGGAATTTCCTACAAAGAAAAGTTCGTCACAGTTATCTTATGTACACAAAGAAATCTTAACTTTAAAATTAATAACATGTGCTTTCAATTGACAAGCAGAAGTATTCGCTGTAATATCAAATAAAATGCGAAGGTTGGCAAATTCAATACTTTCAAATAATGTTTCTGATTTGTTACTTTTAAAGCAAAAATACTGAACAAAAATAGGAATAATTTTAGAATAAAAGTATTTACTTTCAAATAAAATATTTTCAAAATAAGACTGTTTGTTTTTAAATTATCCTTCCATTATTTTTACTGCAGAAGTAGAATCATTTGCAATAAAATTCCTCGTTTTGTTTACAAAAATATCTAATTTCATTTGGAACATTGATATTTTATTTACTGAAAATTAATTTTCTTGATATAAAGAATATAGAATGTATTTGCTTATAGATTTTCTGCTATAATTATTATTTTTATATAATTTTAAAGAAGATCATTTGCTTTGAGAACTTAAATTTTAATTTGCATTCTTAATTGTTTCTGTTTTAAAACATTAATTTAGAATGGAGAGTAATAATTAGGTACTTTCAAAACTTCATCTCTCTGAGATCGCGAACCAAATTTGATCACCAAATTTCGGAAAATTGTTCGTTTCGGCTCCTTTATTTATCGAACGTTCTTTGATTTCTTTTTGTTCATTCATAATTGTTTTTAACTTTTTATCTTTTTGCATCTTCTGTTTTTTCTTATTTTATATTTATAACAGCTATTTTTTTAATTACACGTTTAAAAAGACAAGGTAATTCACCGGTTAAAAGAAAGATGTAGCTAAGAGCCTATCAAAGGAGAAAAGCTGATTAACATTATATTAGCTTCTAGAGTAACTCCCTAATAGGGATCATTTTATTACTGCTCTCTCTCTGTATGAAATTTCCTACAAAGAAAAGTCCGCCACAGTTATCTTATTTACCCAAAGAAATATCAACTTTAAAATTAAAAACTAGTATACTTTCAATTGACAACCAAAAGTATTTGCTGTAATATCAAATAAAACGCAGGTAAAATTGAAAAATTGGAAAATGCAATACTTTTAAATAATGTTTTTGATTTGTGACGTTGCAATCTAAAGCGTAAATACTGAACAAAACCAGATATAACTTTTAAATAATAGTTATTTAGGTTACAAGGTACGTAAGGACGCTATTATCAGTCAAGGAAGGTTAATTTAAAGCGAGGCGGAGCCGATGTTTAAATTACCTTCCGAGAGTGATAATAGTTCCTACCCGTGTTGCTTATTAAATTTTTCCTACTTTCGCGGAGCACCGGACAATATTTTTTATATAATAATACATATTACAATTTGACATCGATCGTAAAATATTTCATTCGAATTTTGATTTTATTATTTTCAATTTCTAAGTGTGCTTGCCTGTTTTACGTGATCGGAAGCAGGAAAAAGTATTTATTTTCTATATAAATTATTTACAAATCGGAGATTTTCAAAATAACATTGTTTGTTTTTAAATTATCCTCCCGTTACTTTTAATGCAGAAGAAGAAAAATTTGAAATAAAATTCAGTGTTTTGTTTACAAAAGTTTCTATTTTAACTTTCAAGTTTGATATTTGAATTAATTAAAATTAATTGTATTGATATAAGGAATGTAATAAATGTGCTTGCCTGTAGATTTGTTGCATTTTATGTAATTCTAAAGAAGATCCATTTCCTCGGAGAACTTAAATTTTAAGTTGTAATCTTACTTTTTTAAAGTTTTAAAAAATAAATTTAGAATTCAGAATAATAATTACTTTAAAAAATTCATTGTTCTGAGATCGCGAAACGAACAAACGCGTTCTCGAAGAGCAGCCTACGCACCAAATTTCAGAAAATTGTTTGTTTCGGCTTTTTCGTTCAAGTTTCTATAGCAAGTTTGTTAGCGATTTCTCGATTTTGTAGTTGGTGTATTTGCTTGTTATTAAATTAATGTGAGGTTGTCAATCTAGTTTGATAACACATTCATATTAAGCAAGAGAAATTATAGAAATAACTATAATTGCTTATTATTCACAAGGTAGGCGTGTATACTTATTATTAATTTACACCTAAATTACCGTTTTTATTTTTAGATAATTGTGGAATAAATTGGCCGAAATAAATGGAGCTGTAAGCAATGGATTTACATGCTTGGATGGACAAGCAGACAAACAAGTGGATTAAAATGAATTGTTTTAATCGACAAGATTTCGAATATTATTTCTTAAATTAATGTACAATTTTTGAATTTTTCCCTTTTTTTATAGTTATGAGTATGTACTACGTATTGTTGAAAAACTATATAAGGGATGATTTACTTTAGAGGTAACAATTTAAAACTAGCACCATTGCTTTTCTGTCAAAGATAAACAATTGATATTTGACATGTGTGATTATTAAGCAGTGACATTTATAATAATGCAACGGTATACGACAGAACAGCGCATTTTTATTGTTAAAAATGTCACCAACACGATGCGCGCATTGCGATATAATTTCGGTATACATAACCGACCAAGTCCTGCCTCGGTTAAGAAATTAATCGAAAAAATTGGTGGTGGTCGGTGGTCAGTCACACAAGAATACTGCAGGGACATAATACCGCAAAGATAAAATACCGCTAGCAAAAATACCGCTAGGATAAAATACCGCGAATCTAAGATATTATGTATCACATTATAAAATAAAATCTGTATATATCTGCATATCTTTGTAGATATGCGAAGTTGCATCTATAAAAATATCAGATTTTACAATTTTGTTCACGAGATAATGGCAGTGTCCGTTTCATTGCGGTTCTCCCACCACACTTAGTAGTTCGTTTAAATGATCTATGCCTCAACTATAATTTTAAGACTACTTTAAATTTTTTAAATATTTAAATTCTTCAATTTGCTTGTAATTTTAGTTTTTAATGAATTCTATAAAATTTCTTTTTAACCTATTTATTAAAAACATACAATTTACATTATTAAAAACGTTAAAAAGTGACATTTTTTAACCAATGAATTTATTTTCAAAACAAACTTTAAAAAACCAAGTAGGTACAGCATGCCATATAAAATATGGAATAATTTTTTCACTTCTTCTTTAATTTTCATATTAAATTAAACTTTAAAAAATAACTAGTTAATTAAAAGAATACATATAATTTTTTTGTAACATAAGCTATTAGCTGTGCTTACTATCTCCAGATGTTTATTAATCTTAATTAATAAACCTCGTTTCCATGTATTAGTTAATTCTCAATAGTTAAACAATAAAATATTTAAATTTCACAATTTTTGTTAATTATCTTGAAGAGCTTTTAAACGAAAGCACGCCGCTACATATTACATACATATTAGGACGTACTAATTATTTAATAATATATTTACGCTGCATGATATTCTTTTTAAATTTTATTTGCAGTGTGATCGTTACAATTTTTACAATAAATTATGATCTTCAAAAACATAACTTTCTGATAATTTTCCTATCTTATGATTTAAGCAACCAATAGTAACACGTATTTAGTATTTATCATTTTTCTAACTATTCTTGATACGTAATGTAATCAGTGGCGGCTGGTACGGGAAGGGCGAAGGGGCGCTGCCCTCCCTAAATAGAATAGCAACTCGGAATAATACTGTATAATGCGAATGCACTGCACCATTGTAGTTACTTCGGTGAATATTTGCGACAACTGTTCTGATTTTATCTTTCAGAGAAATACCAGGCATTGTTCTCTCCATCACCCTCTGGGTCACCCTGAACCGATTCGCAATCTTTTTAGTTATAGACATTGTCTCTAGGGCATACGGGGCTACTAGTAGAACACATATTACGATGATGAAGGTACGCATGGACCCCGTCAATCGCAATTTAATAAAATTTGCAATATTACTTATTACCACGGCTAACTGGGTTCTTGTTGCATGTAAACTTGCCTATCTCAGTAGTCGGTTCTTTAGGAAATTGTAAATCAAATCTTTTAAAGCTGAAAAATAAATAGCCGGGAATACAAGAATCCCCAAAAATAATCCGTTTTGTAATGATAATTTTATTAATTAATTATCAATAAACTTGATGCAAATAAACGTATACAAATATCAAATAGTTTCTTATTACTTAAATTCCCCACAATTATATCTAAAACCGTGGCGTCGTATTCCGCACTCGTTGCACAAAAATTAAGTTTTTGGTAAATGTTTTCGCTTACCCTGTATAAATATGGTTCGCTCCTCCTTGTTGGTATAGCGTATATATAGTATTCAGTGATTCTTCCCGTGGATGACCTCGTTTTCACCTTAATATTTTCAGATTTATCTTCGCTAAAATTTGTAACCCTCGTGGCAAAATTTCTACTTTCTCAAAAATATTTGCAATCGGTAAGTAAACTTTATTATTTTCACTTTATTTACGTTCGCACTAACGTTTAAACACTTTATTTTTACAGTTCTTCCCTTTTTATCCTGAATTTTCTACAATTAATCAATTAATATTGGAGCCGCAAGACTAAGGAAGAAGCCCCTTTTGTTTTTCGTATCGTCAAGGTGATACAAATCCATTGCTACTTGATTTTTAACCATAACTTCGGTAAGTGAGTGGAAACCACCATGTTTTTATGGCGCGAAATTTAAAATTGTCTTTTAATTTATTTTTCTTATGTTTTTAGGTTAACCGTTGAATTGAAGCACATAATTTCTGTTTATCTCTTGAATTGTCCAACGATAGTTTTTCGGATGACCTATCACTCTGTTTTTGATTAATTTTATCGACGCACACGTAATGTTTAAATTTTTATATCTAATGTTTTAACAAAATTATTTCTAACACCTTAACTAATAAATTTTACATGTAGTTTATAAATATCTTATAACTAAACAATTTCATTATATTAATTTTAACAATTTTTGTCATTACGGATTTTAAATTGAACATTTTAATTTATATTGTTAACCCTTGTATTCTTATAGTTATAATTTAAATGATTCTATTTGTTTTGACTTTGTAATGATAATAGTAAACCTCCTATTTCAATTAACAAGTTCCATGCATTAATTTTTCTATTCAACCAAATTGAATGTTCGTATTACGAGTGGCGTCCATCAGATATCACCGTAATATGTCTTAACTCTGCGTTTCAAATTAATTGGTATCTGTTTTTAATGTCCCCTAACTTTCCAAACGCTGCCCAAGTTATTATTTCCGCAGTTTGGCTGTATTTGCCAATTTTAATTAGTTAATGCCAATTGAGGCACGTTCCAGCATTGATAACTTCTTCGCTAAGAGGTAATATTATAAAGCACTCGCTGCAAACGTTTCTCTCTTCGTGTCCAACAACGGGTTGCAACATGCTTTCAATGTTTTCTTCAATTTCAAGTGCTCATTCCATATTATCTTCCATTTCGCCATCCGAATTGGTATCCTCTATTTCTTCCGACCGTCCTTCCATTTCTTCTAACAGAGTTTCGACATCTTCTTCAGTGGACAAATTTGGATTTTCATCATGCGGTATTCCAGTCGATATTAATCCTACTCTATCCGGCAATTCAAATATATCCTCACATGCGCATATTGCAATTCCAGAATACAAAGCACGGTTTTTCTTAAACTGAATAAATTTTATTCCTGCGGGCCAATGTGTAGTTTTATTTTCCTCTATCGACGCTCCCAACATATCCTCAATATTTCTCTTGGCTCTTTCAACAGACCCTTATTCACTTTTGGCTATGGCTAGGTTTCCCGTGGACAATGGTCCTCGTCTATTGTCGGAGTGAAAAATATAAGGTGCTATAAATTTCCAGCAAGTGAAATGCGACTTCTTCTGCCATTTGCTTTTTAAAGCTATCAACAACACAAACTTTTAGTCTATGACTACGAAAAAATCGTGCACCGACACCGATTGACTTGAATTTTTACACAGAAGTTTGAAGCACCTGTTTACATTTTTAATTATTTATTTTATCAACCTTTGTTGGCTTCATCTATAATACAATAAGATCTCAATAAATTAATATGAAACTTCTGTATAATTTGAAGAGGTGGCCAAATATTGGGAGCAAGTCAATTTTACTGTAATTCTAATTATTTAATGGTAACCAATAATTTATAGCAAACTTTTAAATCAATACTATGTCATGTCATTTTTGGTACTGCGTTATCTGTTATATTTCAAACCTTATTTACTTTAGGCAGTGGTTTAATAATTTAAAGTGCTGGAAGTGATTGAATATATTCATTTTTTGTAAGTTACGAGATAAAAAAAACTGCGAAATCACAAATGCTTGTGAAACAATCAAATTTTTTTTATATCGTGTATTTAATGAAAAACTGAGGAATCTTGACGTTTTCAGTTATAAATGGATAATTTTAAATCCACAACTAGATAATAGGATTTTTAAATTTTTTTAGCGATATTTCCTTGAGAATATTTTCAACGTATCCGTGCCAGTTTTCTTCAGATTGTTCTCCGACGTTATAAAGAACTTGTAAATGTTGACATTTATGGTGTTCAGCTTCAGCATCTTCAGGGTCTCGGTTGCCAATCATTTCTAAAACCTTGTAAATAAAACGGAAATTTTCTTTTACCTAGTAAATAAAACTTCCGTTTTATTTACAATAAGCTTATTTTTATAGTAGCGCCTAAAAGTAAATTTATTGTAAAACAGTTTCCTAGCAAAACTGTATAGGTATAAAAGTCATTTAGTCAATTTTGTTTATTCTTTCTAAAAGTAGGTTGCCTAATATAGATTTTGACGTGTAAAATTTTATACTGGTAATAACGCGAAGAGTAATATATTAATTTATTATGGCGATAATTACATTTTACATAGTGTCAAAAAATAAATTGTAAGTGAAATCAATTTTATTAAAGTAGGTTTGTTCCAAGGCGTAAAAAGTATTCGGTAGCTTTAAAAAAACACTGTTAAACTCGTATAATGGAAAAACAATAACGGAAGCTGAACACCAGGTGTCGTAAAAGAATGGAATAAGGAACAGAACGTATCGTAAATTTTTACATATCTCTTATAATTGTCGAGTTTTCCAATAAAAACATCCAAATTTGCCCACCCTGTACATTTACCAGACCCTTTTATGGGGATTATCTAAAAAGTTATGTGTGCAGTAAAAAGCAATTGAAAGACTTAAAAGAATAGAAATTAGAAATGGAATTCTGAAAATTACTGAAGTGCGGTAGTCATAAAAATTTTAAGAAGCGTCTGTAAGAATGTCGAATGGAAAATAAATGTAATCTTTGTTACCTAATTTAAACAAAATAAGATGTACGAAATAAAGCACTTATTGATACGAGTAGTATGAAATAGATCTTGCAAGCCTCGTCTACTTATAGTTGACAATATTTGACAAAATTAATACATAATTCTAAAAGCATTTTATTCAAATTTTAAATACTTAATCTAAAAAGTTGTTGGTGAGTAACAAGCAATTGAAAAACTTAAAAGAGCAGAAATTAGTGATAGAATTTAAAATTTTTAAAGATGTGCTGTAAATTTATGAAAATTTTAAGAAGCATCCATTAGAATATCAAAGCGTCAAGGATACCTAAAGCGCATATTGCCCAATTCAGGGTTTTCCGTTTGAATACAGTGCCGATGAAAACTAACAAGTCAAGGATGCTTTTGTTACTGAATTTAAACAAAATAAAATAAGATTTAAAAAATAAAGCACTTATAATATGAAACAGATCTTTCAAGCCTCTCCTATCTACAGCAGTTTGCATTTGACAAAATTCAAAATACTCAATTTTAAAAGCATTTTATTCAGCTTTAAACAGGATATACTTCCGTAAAACTCCCTGTAGTATATCGTATACAGCAAAACTAAGTTATAAGCAAAATGAAACAAATATTTTATAAATAAAAGTGCAATAATATTACTAATAAAAAGCGTATTACAATAAATTGTTTAAGGCAGTGTTTCTCAACCGGAGGTTTACGGAGCATAAGTAGTGGTCTGCGAAGGGAAGCAATAATTTGAGAATGATTGATGCGATTTTAATTATACCTTACTATAAGGAATTGGAAATTTACATTTTTTAAAGGAGAATTGACACCGAACAGGAAGTACGCAGTTAAATCAACAATAAAATTTTTTTGTTCCGATATTTGGATTTAGAAGGTTCCTCAGTGGATTAAAATCTTTCGTGGTCGTCCAAAGGTTGCGAACCACTGGTTTAAAGGAATATTATAATTTTCCAGATTTTTCCAATGGTTTAATTTTTGCTGCAATAGACCAGAGAAAATTTCACTATATAAATAACAAAATTAAGAAAGCAATAAGGGGAGATTGGGATAAAATGATCCCTGCGGACCCTGGAATGATCCATCGTGTTTGAATGCAATTCGTTGTGTTAAATGTTTTCCTGTTTAACAACACATTGGTGTTTTTATGCAGTAAAATAACGTAAAACGCAGTGTGATCATAAGTACAACTACATATTACGATGATGAACATGATACATATTACTTAGGAAGAAGCCCCTTTTGTTTTTCGTATCGTCAAGGTGATGCCAAACCACTGCTACTTGATTATTTTACAATAAATCGATACGTGATTGAAAACCACCATCTTTGTGTGGCGCGAAATTTAAAATTGTCTTTTAATTTAATTTTCTCATGTTTTTAGGTTAACCGATGATTTGAAGCACATAATTACTGTTTATTACTGGAATTGTCCAACGATGGTTTATCGGATGACATATCACTCTGTTTTTGATTAATATCGACGCACACGTAATGTTTAAATTTTTATATAGCTAATGTTTTCACAAATTATTCTAACACCTTAACTAATAAATTTATACATGTAGTTTATGAATTTCTTATAACTAAACACTTTTATTAGATTAATTTTAACAATTTTTGGTTATTACGGATTTTGATTTGAACATTTTAAATTTATTTTGTTGACCCTTGTATTCGTTATTGTGATTTAAATAATTCTCTTCGTTTTGACTTTTTACTGATATTAATAAACCTCCTATTTAGACTAATAAGTTTCATGCATAAATTTTTATATTAAACCAAATTGAATGCTCGTCTTACGAGTGACGTCTCCATCCGATATCACCGCAATATATTTGGATTTCAAAAAAATGTGAATATTTTTACTAATAATGGGTTCTATAAGAAGTAACTAACAAACTTAGCATTAAAGAACAAATATTTGTTAAGCCTTTCTATTAAAGCCAGTAGCAAAATTTTTGCGTTAAATTTGTTACAATTATAAATTTTGGGGAGAAATGATCTCTTAGGTGGCAACTAAAATGTTCACGGAATCCAGCGCTATATATGCCATAAATGCGCTCATTACCAGTGTATTGCTTATGAAAAACTCGACAACGCCTTCGTGTGTAACTTTTGTTAAGCTGTAAACAATGCCCACCAAAATATTCTTAATATTTTATAACTTCTGTGGTAGCTTTTAACTTCTAGAACTTATTTTTCAAATGAAATAGGTCACGTAAACGTTTTTAGAAATTATTTTTTTCGGGTTATTTATAATAGTTTTAAATAAATTCCTTTTTTAGATATTTCTTACATAATCACCTAATTAAGGTCCTAGTTAACTTCCGTGCATATAATTCTTGAAACAATTATCTCTATAAAAATTAACCCGTGTTAAAAGAAATAAATAGAAGTCGGTATGCCGATGCGGATGCATCGGCATGCATCCGCCATCTTGGAATTATCATCTGATCACTTACCAATTTTAATTACACTACACTCGAAAGTACTTCACAAACAAAACACACTGCATCTGTATAACAGAGGCTTACCCAACAAGTCTCACACCTAGGGACAGCAGGAAAGCAACAAAAAGATTAAAACGAACATTCGTACTTATTCCCCCACTACGAAGATCAAATATATGCTGCGCTGGAAACAATTGTGAAAAAACTGATACTTCTGTAGAGCACCTAGCGGATGTGTTTCAACCGCTCCTATACCAGGCTATGACCTAATCACTGGCAAAATCCTGTAGTAGCTTCTCGAAAGAGGAGTGCGAATGATAAATATCTCTTTATCGCAGTACTCTGTCTGGAAATTCTGCCCCAACAATGGAAAGTACCTCAGATAATCTTAAACCATAAGGTAGGAAAACAACCAGAAGAGATAACATCTTATCGTCCCATTAGCTTGCTGCCTCTCCTTTCAAAGTTATTTGAAAAATTGTTACTGTAAAGATCACATTCATATTTACTGAGAGAAAAAGTGATGTGAAAAAGACATCAGTTTGGTTTCGGAAAACAGTATGATACCATCGAGCAGATGCACCGAGTTGTAAACAAACGTGTACTATGAAGAGGGATACCTCTCCAAAAGTAACCATAAACGGCCAAATACTACCCCGATCGAAGGCTCACTTGGAAGGAACATATCTGGAAGAAGAGGAAATAGTTGGGACTAAAATTTAGAAATATGTATTGGCTGATTGGACCAAAATCACAATTAATGCTTGATAATAATGTCATATTATATATTATGTCTATCTTGAGGCCTATTTGATCATATGGAATGCCACTGTGGGGTACAGGAAGTACTTCTAACATCAAAATACTCCAGATATTTCAGTCGAAAGGACCGCGTATAATCGCAAATGCTCCTTGGCATGTTCCAAACGACGTAATTCACAAAAACCTGAAAGTCGCTGGCTTTGAAAGTGAAATCTCAAAATGTAGTGAAAATTATCAGACGAGACTAAGTTTTCATCCAAATATTTTTAAGAAAAATTGAAACAATTCACCGTTAGAATAAACCATAAATGTTACAAACCTACCGAAGGACAAACGCTAATTTAGATTACTTTATCTTCCAGGGCAATTTGTTTCTTTCAATTTTAGTCTTCCCTATATTTTAACATCTGCTAAGTATAAACATACTCGGCAGTAAATTTTCCGTAGCGGATGAACCCTGATGGTCGGTTTAAACTAACTCGCAGTACATTCAACAAATTGACATCTCAGTGAAAATTATATAACATACAGGGTGTTATAGAAGCTGTCATATACAAGGTGGGACAAAAGTTGGATTCGTAATGAATGTGTTACATTATAATGTAACAGTTCGTTAGATGTTGTAATCGGTTATAATACTATGCAAGCGCTGAAAGGGTTATGATCCAATCTTACCAATTGTACTATTATGTATCTAAATAAAAAGTTATTGAACGTCAAAATCACAGGTGCATGTCAGTGTCCCCTCCCAAATCAAAAGTTTTAATAAAATTATGATCAAACGCTACAGCATCGTTTCAACCTCAATGAGTGAACCTCAACCTCGGCGCTACACACCTCGATAATCTATCTTATCCCACGGCTGTAACGAAGCGTTTTCAGTTAAAATGTTAAAAATTGTAAAAATGTCCTTATTTACATTTTTTTAGTAGCGTGCGGAAAAGTTTTTCCACACTCAGTGAAAACAAGCCTATTAATAATAAATTAATGTAAGTTATTTTATCAGCAAATATATCATCCTGCACTTCTGCAGAAAGTTAACATACTGGGGGCTATAAGAATGAAATTACACGTTCAAACAACTTGCACTAATTGCAAATGTAGAGTTTTGGTGAAAGTAATCGTAAATAATTTGTAAACAAGAATCGTAGTACCGTAGAATACCGTTTATTTACACGAACTTGCTAGTCAAGCAATTTGCTCAAATTATTTGAGCATGTAAATCCCAAGTTGCTACATTATCAAAAGTTGAAATCAGCACGGTTTTAAAAATGAATAATCGTTTTAATGAAATAACGTCAAAAATTATTTTTATATGCACTACGAGTATTATCTACTATATACTAAATCAGCAGTATAAAGTCAGTAAACAGAAACAGATGTTGTTTAGTCTAACAGATGTAAACATATCCTTTATTATGCCGAATTGTAACTTCAACATTCATGAATCACGCATAGTACAATAATTATTAACTTCTTTGCTCATTACTTTTCGAGTAGATTCATAAATATGATAGTTATTTGTTAATTTTATCTGGATAAAATTAATATGCACGGTATCGTTAATGAGGTTTCCGATGCTTTTCGTACTTAGATATTGATTACATCTTTGTAGTTAAAACTTTGCATCCAAGTAAGTCTTCCATTGTGAAATTTAGTGCCGTAATTTCACAATATTATAAGTTTATTCGTTTGAGCTGCACCACTTTGCTCAGAGCAGTTTCTGATGACGTCACTATAGCAGATTGACACCATGGGATTAAATTTAGTAATAAACGCTACACGGGACTGAAGAAGGTCATTACGAACTGCAGAAGTAGTCAAAAATGGTAAATTACCGCGCCAGGATTGTATAATAGTATGTTACACACCAAGTGGCAAAAGGAGCCCATTTAATCTCGCGTGCGAATTGGGATCCTGCGGTAAGAATCCCAATTAGCACCAGAGATATAATGGCGCTTTTGTCACGAGTTGTGTATACTATTTTATGCAATCCTAATAACAACCGACAAAAAATAGCCGAAAAGAAAAATTGAAATAAACAGGTACAAATTAAAGTATATAAATTTAATTGGCTGTTAAAAAACGCATTGCAAAAGATAACAGTGTATGTAAAAATACTTTGTAATTATGAAATTTATAAAATTGTCTATTAATAACAGTGGTTGTATGATTAAAAGAAAGAGCGCATAATTATATAAAGCTTTGGCGGCATACAACGCCTACACGTCGAAAGAATATCTCATTGCAATGTGATAACGCATTCCTTTGAAGGAAGCGACAAATAATTCTAACGTAAGATAAAATATAGCATGTAGATTTTTGTTGAGTCAATAATTATGAGGTCATACTATGATCCCTTGGGATTAAATGACCCCATGGGAGTAAATTTACTAATAAACGCCACGTGGGACTGAAGAAGGTCATTACGAACTGCAGAAGTAGTCATAAATCCTTGATAAACACGCAAGGATTGCATAAAATATATTACACTTGTTGTGTATAAGGACCAATTACGACTTACGTTATTACGAATGTTATATGCAGTGGCGTAACTATGTCTCCATGGGCCCGTGTGCAATTATTCAATATGGGCCCCCTTTACTTACTCACATTTTTCAATGCAATTGTATTTTCATAACCCAAACTAGGGATTTCAGTCAGCGCTCATACACGTAGGATGAGAAACAGAAATTTCGAATACACAGGCAAACCACGTCTCGAAAGACCGATTAATAAGTTATAAGTAATTCATTTATTTACACTGAGAAAAAGAAATGTTTGAATTTTCAGAGCAGCGGTCACGGGCGGCGAATTAAGTAGCTAATTAATTTGACCCAACTGAACAATCGTTTGATACGAACACGTTGCTGTTGATTCAAAGAAATATTTAATTTACCTACCAGATATTTAGTTGCATCAACTAAATCAGTTATTTCACCACCCGCGACCACCGCTCCGCAAATTCAAACATTCCTTTTTCTCGGTGTATGAAGATCAATCAATCAAAGCAATCAATGCTATTGATTTAATCTATCTCACCATTTTCTCACTGAAAGTGATCATTCTTCTGTATTTATCCTTCATTAATTTGTAGGCGAATATCAAATGTATTAAATGGCGAATAAATAACTTTATATGTTACATTGTTTCATCATGCAACATCTATTGAGCAGTCAGACACTCAGACACGTTTGTGTCTTAGTGTGCTTAGAGAGCTACTAGCGGGTCAGGTGTTACAGAAATTGAAAGTGAGTGAGAACTGAGAACATCTAACTACACAGATATTTAGGTATGTAAAATTCTGACGATCATACTTTGTATTCATAATTTATATAGAATTACGTTTATCACATCGAACACGTTACGTGATATATAAATTTATATTTTTCCGCTAGAAAAATGCCTAAATACCAGAGCGGAGCTTCCAAGAGAAAGAAGAAAGAACTTCTAAATGACAGCATAAACAAACATCCGAAGATTGAGAGTTTCTTCAAGGGTACCTCTAGCTCTGTGACTAAAATTGATAACACAGATTCCACGGAATCGGGAGAAAATATCATTCAGTTAGAAGATACAGGAGTCACTGGACGAACGGGATTTACAAGTTGTAAGAGCGATCCCAATTCAAGAGGATGAATCACAAAAGAAGAGTTCGGCAGATTCGTCAAAAAAAAGTGCAGATTCAACTTCTGAGATGACCATCGCAGAATCGAACTTGGAGAGTGAAGATAACCCGACTATAACTGACGATACATTAGTACCCTGTGCAAGTAAAGCATTTTCTACTGACCGAGTGAATTTCGAAGCTCCATTAACCACGAACGATAAATGGTTTATCATTTCGCACGGCCCATGTCAACCAACTGGACCTTTTCCAAAAGATGACAAAAATAAAAGTTTCAACGTGTCGTATTACACAAAATTATCAGAGAACGGAGTCAAGTATCTGCGAATTTGGCTATGTTATTCCCCAAAGTTAAATGTAGCTTACTGTGAGCCTTGTTGGTTATTAGCAGATAAGTCAAAAGTGAATATTTCGAAGAATGTGTGGGTAAACGGGAATAATGATTGGCAGCATCTAACTCAGGGCATTAAAAGACACGAAGACTCCCAAACTCATATCGATGCTTGCCATAACGTGCGCCAATGGAAAAATAGCAAAGTACTCGACAAAGATCTTGAACGTGAAATTATAAACGAGAGCAGTTATTGGTCAAAAGTAATTGAAAGAATCATTAATGTGACTCTAACTTTAGCCACCAGTAATTTACCATTCAGAGGACACAACGAAAGTCTAAAAAATGAGAACGTGAATTCAGGAAATTTCTTGAACATCGTGAAACTTTTAGCAAAATATGATCCAGTTCTCAATGAGCTTTTAGCAGACGACACTAAAAAAATAAAATATTTGAGTCCTAAGATACAAAACGAAATTATAGAACTTCTGGGAAACAAAGTGAAGAATATCTTAATAAGTGAAATTAATGACGCGCCGGGTTTCTCGATCATAATTGACAGTACACAAGACATAAATTTTATCTAAAATCGACCAGGTGAGCATAATGGTTCGATTCGTGAAGCTTTCAAAAGAATGTGAAACGATTTCTGAAATTGAAATTAAAGAAGTTTTCTTAGGTTTTGTAACAACAGACGATCAAAAAGCAGAAACACTAGAAACTTTAATTTTGAAATTCATAAAAGAAAACGATTTAAGTCTGGATAAACTTCGCGGTCAGGCATACGATGGTGCAGCTAATATGAGTACCGTACAACGGTTTACAAGCACGGATTCTTAAGAGTCAACCGAAAGCTGCGTACGTTTACTGTTCTGCCCACAACCTGAATTTGGTTATTAATGACGCGGTAACTTCAGTTTTGGAAGTAAAAAAGTTTTATGACTTCGTGGAGACAGTTTACGTATTTTTCGGACAAAGCATTAAAAGGTGGGCCTTATTAAAGTCTGTCGTCGAAAGTCAAAATCATACGCTAAAGCGTTTGTGCCCTACCCGATGGTCTTCGCGTAACAATGCGATATTTTCTTTGCGTTTTCATTTCCAAGATATCTTGAAAGCGCTGACTAAAATTATCCTCATTTCGGAAAACGCGCTCGAAAGAAATGACGCAGTCAACATAAAAAATAAAATGGAAAATTTTGAAACGGTACTCCATATTGTGATACAATCCGAAATCTTGAATACATTGAACGTCGTATCTCAATTACTGCAAACCCCGAATTACGACTTACAAAAAGCATGCGATCGATTGAAAAATGCTTACGATAAAATGGTAGCATTGAGAAGTGATTTTCACTCAGTTAGAACGGCTGCTGCAGAGCTGGCAGAGTTATGGAACATAGAAGTTAAATACGAGAATAAAAGAACTCGTAGAATAAAAAAGAGATTTGATGAACTTTGCAGCGATGAACGATTAACAAATGCCGAAGAAAATTTCAAAATTCAAGTATATAACGCCACTTTGGATATCATTATCCGTCAATGACCGTTTCACAGGAATAAAAAAATAATGTGGTCAGTCTGTTTACTTCAATTTTGCCATAAACTTTACGATCAGCTTCTGACGAAGAACTGATAAAACTCGGCATGCCGTTGGCAATCAAATATCCGTCTGATTTGTCATCAAACTTTTGTCAGCAGCTCATCTCGTTCAGAACGACATTCAAAAATGAATTTAAAAAAATAAACTCGGTATACGAGTTAGCTAGGTTTTTGATTCTCGAGTACCAGCTTTTAAACACATCCTTTACGGATTTGTGTTCAGCGCTCATTTTGTTTTTGACTCTGCCGGTTGCAACATCGAGTGCAGAACGGTCATTTTCTAAGCTGAAAATAATAAAAAATTATTTAAGAAGCACGATGGGCCAAACAAGGCTGACAAGCCTGGCTATACTTTCCATCGAAAGTAAAGTAGCGCAGGAAATGAATAAAAGAAATGTAATCGAAACCTTTGCCTCCCTGAAAGCACGGAAGATGAATTTCCGTTGAACGGAAAAATTCATCAATTAGATTTTAAGGTCGATTCTGCTTGATTATGTACAAAAATTGAAAAGTTGAAATAAATTTTTCAAATCAGATGTTACTATTTCATTCCATTCTATTCCTCGGTGCCGGCAAATAATTTTTTTTCTCTGGAGAGTGGGCCCCTAGATCCCATGGGCCCGTGTTCTATGCACACCCAAAACCCCCGGTAGTTACGCCACTGGTTATATGATAGTAAAAGACTAATATACTACATAGCATATCGTAACCGTTATAAAGTTAAAATTTTGATTTTAGTAGTAAATACTGTTTTAAACACTATGCCTGTCACAATTATTTGTTCTGTGCTTAATAAAGTTTTCGTGGCTTTCGTTTGTCGATTTAAGTTTCTACCTCAAAAGTAAGTTTTGTTATTGCAAATAATAACTTACATATAATTAATATCTAATATGATTTGTGTATTTGTTCATAAAAATATTTAATCATTTAATAAAAAATGTTATTATTTAGTTAAAGCAGAAGTGAGAACATGAAAGAAAGATGATAATATGTACAAAATATGTTTTTAATTTAAAGTACACTCTTTTGACTAGCACTCAACGGCTTAGTTCATACGACTTGGTTTCATGACGAGAGATCATTTTTTCTGAGAATGACTGTTCAGTAAACTCGTGAAGTTGGAATGAATTCGTTAACAATTTTTAGAGAGATTTTCTCAGAAAATCCGGGGACGCATCAACCTTAATTTTTTAAATGTCACTTTTTCCTACCATTGACATATTTTTATCGTGTTCTGTTTTTGAACTGTGAGGTCATGGTAAATTTTTTTGAATAGTAGCCCTTATTTTTACTTACAGTAGCGTCCATAAGTCTTTTGGAAATCGGTTTTTTTGAAAAAATTAAAAATATGAAAATTATTATAATGAACTGTTTATCTTTTCTGAAAGTAGAGTATCCGATATGAATTTAGGAATATAAAACTTAGTTGCTAATGACGGGAAAAGTGTATAAGGGAAATGTTTATTTTATTTGGGGTCAAAAGTCATTTGCCACAACTTAAATTATTCGCCAAAACATCAAGAAACGTAAATTAGTGTACCGTAACTGTGTGAGTAAAATTTAATAATACACCATTATGTCAGGGAGCAAAGAGTATTCCACAGATTTGAAAAAAAAGTTCTGAAATAGCTGAAGAAACGAAATTCGATGAGGGTAGCAGAACGCCAGTTTGACATACCACATCAAACAATAAGTGTCTGCATGGTGTCGTAAAATAAAGGAATATGGATCCGCAGACATACGATCAAGAACAGGGCGACCACAAAAAATAACCAAAAGAGATGATAAAATGATCGTCCGTAAAGCAGTAAAACATCCTCGTCTAGCGGTTACTGCAATTGTTCGCGATTTCAACGTAAATCGCAAATATAAGAACAGTGTTTGGACAGTGAAACATCGACTAAAGTCAGCTGGACTATTTGGCAGACGTCCTTCTAAGAAGCCTTTGATATCAAAGAAGAATCGGATAGCCCGACTAAAATTTTCCAACAAGCATTTAAACTGGGGAATCAAAGAGCGTGCTAAAATTCTTTGGAGCGACGAAAGAAGTACAACATGTTTTCTTTGGATGTTATTAAGTATGGTTGACGTCCAGTTAACAAAAGATACGATGTGAAATATCAGGTTCCCACTATAAAGCATGGAGGTGGAAACGTCATGGTATGGGGTTACTTTTCGCGTGATGGTGTTGAACCCTTACATAAAATCGATGGTATTATGAATCGATTTATGTATGCCGACATACTGAGGGATCATAATATTATGCTACCCTACGGTAAGCGAAAAATGCCACGTGGCTGGATATTTTAGCAAGATAATGATAGAAAACACGCTTCAAAACATGTCAAAGGTTACATGGACAAGGCCAAAATCCGCCTAATGGAATGGCCTATAGTAAGTTTCTAAACCTAAATCCGATAGATCATTTATTGGAAGAGCTTGAGCGACAAATTAGAAGCGAAACCTATCGAAATATAACTCAGCTGTGGGAAGCTTTACAGAGATAATGGCTAGAAATTCCAATATACCTTATAGCAACGCTTCTTGACTCGATGCCATTGCGATGCAGAGCTGTTATCGATGCAAAAGGGTTTGCAACAAAGTATTCAACGTTTTTAATATCTTAATTTTTGAAGTAACTTCTTTAATTTTTATCTTAAGCATTTTCAATAAAAACCTCTTACTAGCAATTATTTCGCATTTATTTAGTTTTATAATTTTACAAATTTTTATAATAATCTAAACAGTTATAGTTATGGTTTTTAATTTTAAACTACCTAAAGAATAAATTATGAAAATATTAACTAGAAATGTTGAAATTTGAAAAAATTATTGCAAAAAACTGGTTGGAAAAAGACTTACGGACGCTACTATACGAATTGGAAAAGAGCACAATTTTCTGATTATGAAAATGTAAACAAACTTTGACCTTGAAGGGAAAAGTTTTTCAAGGTAATCAGTCCAAAAGTTGCAAAAAGTAACTTTTGACGTCATAACGCCAAAGGAAAACACGATAAAAAAATGTCAATAGAAGAAAAAAGTAGCACTTAAAAAAATAATGTTGACGTGTCCGAGGATTATCTGAGAAAATCCCCCTAAAATATTTGATCGAATTTGTTCTAAACTTTATTTATAAGCTCTTTGTATATTAGTCCTTCTTCTTCATGTGCCATATCCGGTCTCCCGGACGTTAGCCACCTCTCTCATATGTATTATGTGTTGTGCGTTGGAAGTATTATCACACACATAGGGGACCTACTGCTTAACGCGGGCTCCGGGAAGTGTATACAATTCATCTCCAGAGAGGCTGTACCAGGCAGATTACAACTCGGTGGTTTGCCAGTGTCTTCCGAGGGGAGACGGCCAGAATCAAGTTTTACTTGGATTCGAACTAGGCATTCAGCATTAGCAGCAACGATCTTAACCGCTTTAGCTGACGACCATCTTCTATATTAGTTCTACTATATATGTATATAGTAGTCTTAAAAATTAATATAATATATTGCGGTGGTCCAAAATGAGACCGTTTCAAGGAAAAGACACGATCGTATTTAGTTAGTTTAGAGGCTAGAATTTTGTTTGCTTAACTGTACCAGGGTTTGAAAATACCTACAAAGATGTTAAAAAAATGCTGTTGGTTCAGATAAATACGAAACTCAAGTAAAGTCTCTTCAACAGGTCCTGATTATAAAGTGTAAGAAATAAATTATAAAGTAAGGAAAAATATTTCATTATGCAGAATTAAACAAATTGGGTAATTGTAAAAATCTGTTAAGTTGGGTAAACACGCAAATAGCGGTGTAAAAATAAAGTGTATAACTGATGAAGAAGGACGGATTTATTTTGCGGACAATTTCGAGAATTAGTGAAACGCGCCTGCCCATGGGAATTTTGCAGATTAAAAGGACTCACGAGGTGCCTCTCGACACGTGAGGACGTAATTTGAAGAGATTCGCATAATGTCAGTGAGAATCGAAACGTATTTGGATTTTTTATGAGTTGAATTTTGATGGTGTACGCCAGAGCATATTAAGGACAGATTTTTGAGATGGTTAATGATTCGCAAAAGTAATGGTAAATTTGAGAAAGAAAAATTAATATTGAAAAGCTGTGACATCTGTTGGGTGAAAATTTTGATTACGACTGGATAGTTTTTATGGTTATGGGTGAACGATGATGGAAAGTTTGAGTTATTCAATGCTTAGTAATTTACTCATCGGTTAAAGGAAGAATATTTCGTTGGGAACGATCAATGGTGGACGAATATTTCTCTGATGGTTATTTTAAAAGAAGAAATTTTGAGCTAATTCACTTCTACATAGGCTACTCGAGTGTGGTGCAACAAGAACAGTAATCGTCGACGGGAGAATAATCGGTAAGACAATAAAATTTGTGCGCGCGTTTTTTTAAAAGGTCGTTAGACAATAATTTTTTTAATTTGATTGGTGCGATCAATCGGGGAGGGACGTTAGTTTTTAGCATAAATTCTTTTGTACACTTGATTTGTTTAGTTTTTAGGATTTATAATTTGTTTCGTTAATAATATTGTTTGTAACAATAAATGAACAAGGTTTGAATGAGGAGATTTTATTTGAGTGCATTTTTGTTTAATAAATACAGCAGGTGTGAACAGATCCTGGTACAGACTAAAATTTTGTATCATTCAGTTGAGTTGCGAGTTGGTAACCAGACGAGGTGTCTTTTCCTCATAATCGGACTACTTACACGACCTAAAATTAAAAGAGTCTCATGCAAGCTGGTCGGGAGCATTATCAATTAAGTGCCATTTCACTCCCGCTATAAAAATCAAAAAACTCTAATTTTACAGTAGCGATACATGGCAATATATTACATTAATTTTTAAGAAAATAATAATCAGACCCATTTGAGGGGGGGGGGTAAAACAAACAGGGTAAAATAGACAATTGAAATTAAAAAAATATGTATTGCATGGTTAAAAATTGTTTTAATTAAATTATAATGTCAATTTAAACTAATGGATTTGCTGGGAAAAAAATAGCCTTCTATGTTCATTAGTTCCAAAATTATACACTTTTAGCTGGCCGAAACGTGGAAGCGAATCAAATTATATAAAAATTAAAAAAACATAATTTTTGTTTTACTTCTTTATGATGATTATGTTTAAAGTTTAATAACGGTTTTTATCAAAGTTGAAGATTGTGCAGTAAATTCTTCAGTTAAAGTAAGCCGGATTGACCCATCTGTAGATATCGATTGTGATAATTATGTTTTATTTTGATTGCTAGAATGTAATAGGAGTTGCAAATTGCATTTGCAATTTTTGAATTTGCTTATTTATTGCATACATTTGTGAGTTTTGCTACAATAACAGCGCTGATAAACAGTTTATTGGAATTAATTTTGTTGCCATATTGTTATAGTGCATTAAATAATAATTAATGTTAATACGAAAACATTATTTGGCAATAATAATTTAAATGGATTTGATGATGCTACAATAGCCAATCCGGTAATCTAAAAATATAAGAATTTTACAAACATACATAAACTTGTAATGTTAAACTTTGAATTTGAATCTCCCGCCGTTATCTTAAAACTCTCAACATCCGGAAATTCAAATACCATCGTTCTAAGCCTGTGATCTGTCTAGCAACCCGCACGTTGTAAATACCCTACCGTAGTATACCTCAGTTCTTTCATTGAACGGGAAAGCCCGGTTCGTGAAGATTGCATTACCTCTAAAACATAATTAGCCTACCTACATCATACACAGTGATTCAAAGAAAGATGTCCCGTTGTTCGATGCAGAATGTGAACAAAGTTCACATTCTCAACCCCAATTAACTAAATAAAACATTAAAACACCCAATTTTGTACTCAAGATTTTATTTATTATTTATTTAAAAAAAAAAGAAAAAAAATCACGGGAATGGATCAACAAGCCAA
Organism: Podabrus alpinus; assembly: GCA_932274525.1. Lineage (NCBI taxonomy): Eukaryota > Metazoa > Arthropoda > Insecta > Coleoptera > Cantharidae > Podabrus > Podabrus alpinus. Next base: position 117,774,026 of record OW026451.1, read on the forward strand.
ACTAGTAATGAAAGTTATCTCTTATTGATATTAAACCAAGTGAACACCACTCGTTATTGAGTGGATTTTGATATTTGTAATAATTTGTTCATATTTATTGGTAATTCATTCATCATTTCTGATAATAAGGTCAGTGGTAATTCATTTAATAATAAAACCCATAAATTTCTCTTAGAGAATATTCTACAGTCTAAATTGTGACTGCGAACTAAAATTCATACCCTCGATCCACATTTGAGATCAGTAAAATATTATTTAATATTAATTTGTATTTAGATTCCCCTTTTTAGAATGTTTGTTTGTCATCAGTCAAAATACGACTGGATTCAGCTGGTTTGCAAGTCGGGCTAATTTACGCCTTCAACTTCAATGCAAGAAAGTTGGACTAAATACGTCTTCAACTTTTATACCTATAAATAAACCATAATATTTGTTTATAATACCTATAACATTACACCTCAGTATAACAAAGGTCTCCCTTATCGAATAGAGCAATACCGCCAAGCTCCACACAATGTTCGGGGGGGGGGGTGAAATATGAACACGTAATACCAACCATACAATTCCTAACTACCTCCATGTTCTGCCTCCGGGTCAGAATTTACACAAATCACAAGCCGGCCTCTGGCTTATCGAGGAAATTTTCGCGGGTGTGATTTGCTACATGGGTTATATTACTTTACACTCATACAATGAGCTTGTAAATATCACAATACCTCAAAGAAAGGACCCTGTTATACCGACATACCTTCAATACCTCGTTTACCTAAGCTAAGACAATACTCGACAATAAATTACCAAACCTTTTAATATAGACATAAAACATACCAATAATAAAATATGTGTAGAACACATGTTACCAAATAACCACCTCAACATTTACCTTGATGAATCATAACCACATTGAACCACCGTTCCTTATCATCCTCCATTTTGAATTTACCACCAATAAATAGAGAACAAACCAAAACTACGTTATAAAATGTGAAGCAATGCCAAACCTTTCGGAAACACCCTGTATATTATGTAATTGAATATAATTGACTATATTTGACGATATTTTTATGTAATATGTAAGATGTGATGATTATTAATTTATTAATAGAATAAACAAATCGAACTTCTTTGAATTACTGTATATAAAATCAAGATCAAGTTACCACGTGACAACCACCACTGGATTTACAGATATCACGTTAAATACCGGTCATCCTGTATTATAATGATTTACAAAAAACAATTAGAAAATTTATCAAGAACTTTTATAGTTGCTAAACTATTTGAAGTTTAACTGTAAGTTTGTATTCATATGTAAATAAAAATAATATTACATAATAAACTTTCAATTATTCTGAGATTATCTTTTTTGGGTCGTTCTTACTGACCAAATTTTTCTAAGTATAAAATAATAAATTTTGGCACATTTCGATACAGGCTGAAATTTTGTCATATTTTATGATAGTTTGCACTACCAAATGACGCATAGGTATATATTTCTGCATCACAAAAATGCCGGTGTTGAGTGGTCAATCTTTGGGTTCAAATTTAGAAAAATTCGTAACTTCCCCCAAACATTTTGATAAGAGATAAAATAAACCACTATTTATGCATCACGTTGTATTGCAATGTTAGTAACTCAATATTTTTATGTGGGTTGTGACAATCATTATTTATTATATTAGACAACATTAAACGATATCATATATTTAAAAAGAGTTACTGACGTCTGTGAAAGAACGAACAACCTTAGGTTTTTTATTCAATTAGTGGCCCATATTACTACTGAAATTTTAAGGAAGATACAGATGAAAGTTTAATAAAACTCGAACCAGTAGTTTTTGAGAGAATCGGAAACAACGCACTGTGGGAACTTTTGACGAAAAGCTGGCCAAAACCTCAAGAATTGGTATGCTAGGGTTTCTGAGGTCGCTGATTACGAATCTAAATTTAAAAATTTTAGAAACAAAATGGCGGACCCAATATGGCCGACCGAATATCGGGATCGGACATTTCACCGCGGCCGAATTACCGCGGCCATATCACCACAGGGACATTTTACCGCAAGACATTTTACCGCAGGGACATTTTACCGCAGGGACATTTTACCGCAGGGACATATTACCGCAAAATGTTCATACTTTTCATTATTTCATCATTTACGAATGAGTCTTCAGCTTTTGTGTATTTTCTTTTGAACATACAAAGGCAACGTCCGTTTTTGTATCTTTAGTTGTATTAAATTTTTGTTTAGTTTGAGGTCAACATTTTTCAATTGGGCGAATGCGATTTACGTTTACAGAATACGAATGTTTACCACAATCGATAAATGACACTTCTCGATCACCTACTTTTCGATGATCGAAACGTTTTCGATTGAAGTTAGTGAATAGGGGTGTCAGTTTAGCTTGTCACTAAGACATTGGACAAAATGATATGAACACAGTACAAAATAATATGAACGCTCAGTAAATCTACGAATATTAATTGATTTTTGGGTTTTAAAATAACTATTTTTGTATTATAATTATTTTTATTATAGGTACTAAAATATTTTACAAAAATTAATATTTAGTATTTCCACCCTTGGCTTTAATAACTGCATTTATGCGTCTTGAAATGCTTTCGATGCAAGACTTGATCATTTTTTTAATTTTTAAATTATTTTGCCATTCGAAAATTATTTTTTCTTTTAAAATGACTCTATTTGGTATTTCCATTTTATTAATTTCTTGTTTAAGAAGTGACTATATATTTTCAATAGTGTTGAAATGTGGCGATTTACCCTTCTGGTAATTCTGGTAAAATTTTCCAGCAAAATTTTACACAAGTGGCAAACACACTCGCAAAAAAATTTGCTAGCAGATTTGCAACAAAATTTACAAGCAAATTTACGTGTTTGACACTTGTGTAAAAATTTACACGCAAATTTACAACAAAATTTACACAAGTGTCACGCCGCCTTAAGTTTAAAGAGGAGGAATTAAATTAAGACATTCAAAAATAAAAGGTTAAAATGTTATTAATTGAAATATTATTTGGTTGTATCTTTTTCCAATCTACAACAGTGAAATGTTTATGCTGTTTTGACCACTGTAATCTTTTTTTTTCAAAGTTGGAGTGAGTCGTGGCCGTTTGCAAATTTGTTTTGCATGATATTTTATAATATCGCGGTATTTTAGCTTGCGGTAATATGTCCCTGCGGTAAAATGTCCCTGCGGTAAAATGTCTTGCGGTAAAGTATCTCTGCGGTGATATGGCCGCGGTAATTCGGCCGCGGTGAAATGTCCTAGACCGGACCAATATGTCAAAAAGATGTCCGATTTTATCTAAAATTGGTATTCAATGGGTTTTGAGGTCGCTGATTATGAATTCCAAATTATAAATTCCAAAAAGCAAAATGGCGGATCCAATATGGCCGACCAATATGCCAAAAAGATGTCCGATTTTATCTAAAATTGGTATTCAAAGGGTTTGAGGTCGCTGATTATGAATTCCTAGTTATAAATTCCATAAACAAAATCGCGGATCCAATATGGCGGATTTATATTTCAAAAAAAATTATTTTAACGATTTTAACTACAATTAGTAGTAGCTAGGATTTTTTAGAATCGCTAATCATGAATCAAAAATACTAGAACCAAAATGGCTTACCCAATTTGGCGGAATTAATGTCAAAAAATTGTGTGATTTGAACCAAAATCGGCACCCCGGAGGTTTCTAGAGGGTTAATTATAACGCATTAATTATAAAAATTCCTTTATTTTATATAAAAAAAAGGTTAAAATTATATAAAAACGTAATTACAACTCCATATCATCATCCGAGTGGAAGCTGTTGAAAATCTACTTTAGGTACAGTACGTTTCATTGACAAGCGGTTAGGTATAAAAAGAAAGGTTCGAAATTTTTATGGCCGTTCGTGAAATATTTAAGTTTAAGAAAATTACCTGTAAAATAGTATTATATATTGTCAATAAAAATATTGCTTCATGAAAAAATAAATTCGTTTTCGTTTATTGTAAGATATAAAGTGACAAATGTTTTCTGTTCCAGTCTTTATGTAGTACATAGTGCTATGATTCAAAATGATTAATAAAGGCTCCCGATACAAAAATGAATATTAAATTCAAAATAAGCATAAAATTCTAAATCGGTAGGCACTTTAAAAATTTTGCTCTACGAGAAAAATTTATTTTCTAAAATTTCAGTTTCACATCCAAATTTGAGTCTCTCAGGATAAGATTAAGATGTTAAATATTGCTAAGAGTAAATACATTGATGATTGTCACATCAAAAATAATGAAAAAGATTGAATTAGCTCAAAATTGAAAAAAAAACATTTTTATGTGTAAATCGTCATAACCTACAAAAATGTAACATCTTGTAAACTGAATTATTTAATAACTAACATGTCTTGTACAAAACTGTTCACACCAAAAATTATGTAATCATCTCATGTAGTTGAAGTGAATATTTCAAAGTGAAAATCGTTAAATTAGTACATAAAGGTCAAATTTGTGCAAAATCCAAAAGTTGATATAAGATGGCAGATATGAGTCAAATAGCCGTCCAAAGAATGGCATAAAAACAGAATATACCAGTAATACAGCATGGGAGTCACATCAAAAGACATGGATTACAATGCAGATCATGAATCTGAAATAAAAACGAATTAATGGAAACAAAAAAAATCCAATAAGATGAAAATTGACTTACTTTCAAGCAACAATGGTGCCAATTTCATCGATTCTAGATCGAATTTCAGTTGACCTCGTGCATTCGATCAAAGTGCACGCAATTCCAAGGCGCTCGAGAAAACAATGTTTACAAATCTTTGGAGGTTAACCAAATTTTTGACTTCGTGAATTCAAGTTGTGTAGACGTATCGAGATGTTCTTCACGAATCAATTGTTTACAAACAATTGATGGTTAAGATTTTTCAGCAAAATGGAAATAATTTCATAATTGGTAAACAACAATGAAAATGGCCGTTCGCACGATGCTTCTACAAAAATAACAATTCAGGGATTTAATTCAACAACAAAACTGGATCCAAAACTTACTGCAAAGAATATGCAACTTACCTTTTTATCTATTTTAAAACCTCTACGACTTGGTAAACAACGCCAACAAAATCACAAGGAAATTTAAGTCAATGAAACAACCTCACTCAACCACGAACAGCTGATAACTGGTATGATTAATGCAAGGTCGATGACTCATCCATGTGATGTCAACTAAAGCTGGACACACACAAAATATCCTTTTTAAATAAAAATCAAAATTTCGATTCTGCTGATGTGAAAAAGGTACAGTGAAATTTATTATTTCGTTAATTTGATTATAAACTTTGCCTTCAGCGTATAAATACAGGATTTGAGAAAAAAGACTTCTACGAAAGTGCAAATTCTCGATACCCTCATTGATAGTTTTTCATTCAAACTTTATTATTTGATTTGTTCAGGGTTAAGCTTTAAATAAGCACAAATATTATTTAAACCATTTTACACGCTAATGTACAGCGAAAGACTTGTTTTAGTTTACAACTAAAACAAGCACGTCGGGACAAAGTGAGGAAACCGCTTTGTTTTGAAAACAAATTTTTGCATTAACTGTTTTTATTTAAAAATTTAATTAATGTTAGATCTGCGATCTAAAACTATTTGTGTAAACATTTATTTATGTAAACATAACCATCACTTTTGTTCAATATAAACAATTTTTTTTGAGACTATTGAAATCTTTATTTATTTTTCAATGAGAGAGCAATAAGTATCCCGAGAGAGCCAAATAACACCTTTAAAATCGCCTCTAATATTGAATGTTTCAAGGAACCCACCCTTGAGCGACTCATCACCGGGGCTTAGTGAGGAAGGGCATTTGTGTTTAACTCCTTGGTCAAGGAGAACATAGCAATAGGTATATAGTACATATTACGTTCCACGAGCACTGCGCCTTAATTAAAAAAATGCTACAATTGCATACGCAAATATGCGCAATTTTTTTTTTAATTTCATTAGACAAATGTACAAGCTAAAACATCATAAAAGGAAATCGCTTGGGATTGAACGGAAACTAACTTTTTAGGTAGTTGAAAATAACCGTCCCTTAAAATCTATCGTTACCGGCGGAGGTCCGAATAACACAGTTTTTCAACAAGTTCGACATTAAAATTTGACTTTTAAAAAATAGTAAAATATTCTACATATCCCCAGGATTATTTTCCAACCTTGAGAATTAAAATGCGACACTTATTTAAAAAGTTATTCACTTCACAACACAGACGAATTTTCTCACTTAATACAATGCTGCACAAGTACGTTTGAAACTAAGACCAACTTTGAACTGCTGTACACCCGCTCGTGTTTAAATTTAAAACTTGCAGTTTTCACCATTAAATGGACCCCTAATCTCTCTACAAATCCCTATATAGAAATTGTAGTTTAACGCAAAAACCTTCATAGGTTTTGACCGGGTTTTCGTCAAAAGTTCCCATAGTGCAACGGTGCAAAGTTGGTCACTTTATGTAATATTAGTTGAGAAGTTGAGAGTATACTAAATACTAGTTTAGATTAGCTTAGACTAGTTTGGATTTTTAGGACTAATTTAAAAATCGATCTTAATGAGCATCATCTCAAAGTCGTCCAATGTTTTGTGTAATATTTGATATTATTTAGAAATCCGAACCAGTTACGTGCATGAACTGGTATTAATACTCAATTTTAATTCTGCAGAACAAAGTTTCAATTGTTCGCTTTTATTATTATTTGTTCTTGCTTTTTTTTCTAACAATATATATTTTTTTAATGTTAAGAACAAAATAAACACCTTTCAGTTTTAATTTAATTAGCTTTTCAGCTAATAACTCAAACTTCTCGTTTGTGTTTGTTCATAAATTACGTCGCGTAATTTTAAGCACTTTTTACCCCCCCCCCCCATTCTAACATTTCCTCACAAAAATGTTAATCGGTTCCAAATATTACATCACGTATCATTATACCCCCTCCACATTTAATTTTACGTTCTACAAGTTTAAAATTATATAAACTAACAAATAACAGCATACTAAAAAGTCTGCAGCAGTGACATGTGTGAATACTGGTTGATGAGTTACAGAGCGGCAATATCGGGTTCGAATAATGCACTTAGCGAAATACTTCAGTATTCCGTAGTAGAAAATAGAAAACAGTAGATAATTTCAGTCTGCATCAAAATTTTTGGGGATTAGTTACAAATTTTTAAAAATTTTGTTGGCGGTTTTACCATGAAAGCCAGTAATTTCTGGGTCTAGATTATAATGTATGTAACGCTTAACTTCAGCGATTATTTGATTTTAAATTATATATGAAAATCAAAATAAATCTATTAAATAAATACACATAAGTGTTTTAAGGAATATATTTCTTGTTCATTATATTGGTTGGTTATTACAACCCTTACTGAATTAATTGATATTTTGTCTACTATACATAAGCATTATGAATACCTTGAAACTTGAAAATTTGATTTAAAACATTAATTTCTTTCATATTATAATATATTATCAATTAATATTGGTTATTTGTCTAATCCACTGTAAAACTCACAATTATATCAATCTGTTTATACATATGATGCTGTCTTTAGCCACATAGACATCTAATCTCTAGGTAAATGCTACTTGAACATTAGTTCTTGACTGTAAGTTTTAATAGCAATTTGCGGGTGAGCAACAGACACGTATATTATACGGAATGAGCAAGCGAATATCCGGAACGAGCCCGCAGGTCAAGTTCCGGTAGCTCGCAAATTCCGTAAAGAATTGTTTTTGTGCAAACCATCATGCATGCAGATTTTTCTCCAGAACAAGTTCATATCCGAAATAAAATAAAAAAATATGTACGAATGTAATGAAATTAATATTACAAAATAATTTTTAATTTCAGTGTTTTTGTAAATTTTAAATAAAAGCATTAATTTATTTTAATTTTAAACATTATTATATTCTTCTTCTACTTTTATTAATAAGTCTCCCTCTTAATATACATACACTACCGCTCATAAGTATTTGCCCACCTAATAATTTGAATATTTAAGAGATTAATAAATAAATGTATTATATTAAAAAGTGTATTATTAATGCAAACTAAAAATTAAAAAAAATTTTTTTTTGGGTTCATGAATAATTTTAATTAGCCACTGTTAATTATTAGCGTTAATTAACAATTGTTTCATTAATTCTGTTTAATAAGTTTGTTAAACTTTCTGATCAAATTTTGCACCATTCTGCTTATAAAATGTTCCATATATGTTCTGCTGAAATTTAGTTAACTTTTTTGGCATCCCTGTCCACTTCAGCCCCCAAAAATTTGATAGGATTAAGGTCAGGAGAGCGGTGGCCAAATAATAACTTTAATTATTTCTTGAGCTGATAATTTGGCTAAATTATTCTCTGTACAGCTTCCAAGAGTGCTTGTCATGTTAAAACGTGATTATTTGTCCAATAATATCAAGTCCAAATGGCAATAATTGACGCTCAAGTATCTCTCAGTACTCTTCTTCTCTTATTATTCCTTGGTTTATGTGAATATTGCCCACACTATCTATTTCAAAATAGGCCCATATCATGACGGAACCCTCACCATGTTTCCCAGAAAGCACCAAACACTCCTCAACTGTCCATGTTCCTGGTGACCTGCGGACGAAAACTCTTCGCTTTATAAGAAAAACATCGAACTTCGACTCATCACTCCACAGAATATCTTTCCAACCTTGAAGTGCCAGTTTCGGTTTTTATCGGCTCACTACAATCGCTTTTACTTATTAATAGCGCGCAAAAAAGGTTTTCTTGCCGGAACTTAGCCATAAAGGCCTGCTTCATGAAATCTACGCATCACTGTTGTAGAATTAACATGTTTAATCCTTTGCAGATCTACTTGGGATGTTATTTCTGCTGAAGTAATAGGATCCATTTTGTTTCTGAACTTGAAATATTCACAATACCTTTCTACCCTTAAATAGTACTGTGACCTGATAACAATAACGTAAGGGCTACCTGAAAGCTTAAAATGATTATTTGCCGTTATTGCTGTTATACCGATATTTCTACAAAATTTCTTAGAAATTATTGCTGCCGTTGTAACATATTCAAATATTTTTTATTTGTATAGAAACATGTGGAATATATGTACAATTAATTAAAAAATTATTTTCCAGTTGATATTTGTCTATAGTACAAGAAATTCAAATAGAACCGCAATTAGCAATATGAATGCTTACATGCAAATTATATCAGTTTCTCGCAAGATAGTGACTTGAATGTAAGCATTTATTTAAACCTAAAGTGTATTACAAAATAGAAAGTAATTCTTGAATTACAAAGTGCGCGTATAAGTTACCACCCTAATGCATACAAAAACGTAACCTGATATAACATCGACAAAAAACAAGTAACTTGATATAACATGAACAGAAAGTAAAAGTTTCTGTTCATGTACATACAGCTACCGTGAATGAAAAATTGAACGATTTTGAAATTTAATAAGTCACAGTTATTTTTATTTTCTTTCAATAATTTTATTTAATATGTTGTCCTTGATTCCTGTACACTTGAAGACAACGTTTTGGCCACGATTTTAGCGATCGTTGTATCATTTCCAGAGGAATGTTTTCTATCTCACGTTTTATTAGTTTTCTTTAGCTGTTTAAGCGTTGTAACTTTTGACTTATTTAACTGAGATTTTAAATAGCCCCACAAAAAATAATCACAAGGTGAAAGGTCCGGTGATGATGGCGTCCATATATCCGGATGAATAAAAGATATGCCGTTCTGTTCAAGAAAATTTAAAGTCTTCTTAGAAGCGTGAGCTGGTGCAGAGTCTTGGTGAAATATCCAATCACCAGCAGGATATAATCTTTTTGCGTCAGTCAAAAGTGGCTTCAAACAATTCTTAATGTAATATTCCGAGTTAATTTTAGCACCAGGCTCAACAAATATTGGCGTTGTGGTTCCATAATTCGATATTCCCATGAACACCATCATAACTCCCTTCGGATGGGACTGTTTTGTGAATACGTCCAATTCTTTTGCCGATTGCTCACGTCTCAAGTACTGAACTTTTCGTTGGCCATCAGCATTTGTTAGATGGAACCATGCTTCATCGACAGTGATGTATTTTTGCCATTTATCACAATTTAGTAAGTGATACAATCCTAGTGAGCGCTGGTGCCGTTTAATAATTGTTTCTTCAGAAATATGATGTCTCCTTGGTTTCTTCATTAATTTCAGGTTTAATTTTTTATTTAGATTATACCGAATGATATATTCAGATGTTTTGAAATGATTAGCCATATGTTGTAGTGTCGGAGGATTCGTTTTTAATGCCATTTTCTTTAAATTCGATAATTGTCGATTTGTCAGAGTTGGCTTCTTTCCGCTGCCTTTCTTCCGAATTTTGGATTTAAGTTCTGGGATTCCATTTTTTTTGTAGTTAGAGAGTGTACCTTTCGAAACTTTGGTTTCCAAAGACCAAAATTTTGGTCTTTACACCTTTTTTGTATCATAGCAAAACTACATTGTTGTTTTAAAAGCTTAAAAATTATGATTTGTTGCTCTTTAGTTAACACCATGTTTGTAACTGACATTAGAGAAAAACAAAATTGACATCGATAAGTTCATATCGCGTGCTCTATGGAATACTTTGAATTTTGTTTAAAAAAATAACTCTTATTGGTGAAAATTGAATTTAAATTCGTTCAGTTTTTCAATCACGGTACCGGTACTATAAGGTAGATTGTACCATAAATCCTTATTTTATCTGCCATATATCCCCTGAAAGTATTGTTTTCTTTAGTCGTGGAGAAAAAATATTTTTCATTACATTTTTGATTTTTCTAACATCCGGGGATGCAATTCACTTGCGTGCTTCCCACGCACTAATGTTCTGAAAACAATACTTTTGCTTTATTACACGATTTTAGTAATCAAACCCGGAATGAAAGTTGAGTTAATTAAAAAAAAATAAAATTTAATTAAGAGTTAATGAGTCATAGTTACTTTAGTAGCCACCAGCGAATATTAAAAACTGCATACCTACATACGTATTAAAATAAATATTATAGTATTATATTCATTATAAAAATACGTAAGAAAATGATGCCATCTGCGCTAGTCACTACTAAATTGACTATGCATACGGCTGTTAATTTTTAACACCCTGAAGATAATTACTGACTTGATCATACTTTTAAAGGATTGAAAATCTAATTTTCATAAAACAATATATTAATTAATACTGTGGGAAGTAAAATGTGAAAAGTGGACTTTTTAGTAGAAGCCTAGAAAATTAATTTTTCAAAAATAATTCAAGTATTACGAGAAAATGCTTTTTTATATTTACTCAATTTATCAAGCTTGAATTAAGAAAACAATGCTTACAAGTAACGTAGATTGGTTTTGAATGAATGCCACAAGTTTATTCAAGCGTATTGGCGTATGATGGTTTTCGATTAATTTTCTTGTAAGTACATATTTTTTTCAAGATACTTTAATGTTAATAAAGATATCAATATATCATTATGGCAAACAAAAGTTCACTAGACGATAAAATATGTTGAAACTAACTAAATAACATTTCTTTTTTCAACTTACAAAATTAAATTATTTTTCAACATTTCAATTACCTCTGGTTTTAGATGAAAACTATAAATTAAGATAGGTACATAATCTATCCATACTTACTACGTAGAAATCTTAATAAAAATTCTTCTAAGATTTGTTTTCTTTATGAATTAAAATTTTGTATATGGAGTGAAGAACGATTTTATCATTTTATGCAGATTTTGAGTAAATTGGGACCGGAAAAGACAGCAATTAATTTTTCACATCAAAGCGTTACATTTCTATCTTCAATTTTGTTGTTCCATTTTACAAACCTTGTTTAAGGATAAAATTAGCAAATTGTCGATGAACTGAACGTTATACAGTTTTAGACCCACAAGTTTACTCAAAATTCGCCATATGGTGCTCGTGGATAGGTGCAATTGCTAAGAACGCCGTGGAATTTATAAATTTGAATCTTCCTCAACATTTTCACTTCCAGGAGCAATATTGTTAGTAATTTAGTTAATTATAAACTGGAAATGGCAAATTTAAAAGTTGGTTGCAATATTAGACCCCCAAATTTACTAACAGAAGTTTTCAAGTACCCATCAATAAGAAATAAAACAAAAAGTATAATATCGATTATAGTGTAGGTATTCCTTAAATCTTTTTTTTTTCTTGGTCGTTTACCTCTTGACAGAAGCGTCGTAAACCATTTTTTTAAGGAATTTATTGGCAGATTATATCTCGGTGGTTGGCCATTTCTTTTACGAGAGGAATTTATCAACAATTACTGTAATATTTTTTTATAGAGAAATAAAACTTTTTATAGCTTAATAAAGGTATTATTGTTATTAAAGTACATAGGGCTTTTTTTATTCTTATTTTATTGCCGTTAAAAAATTAAATTCCATTCGGAATATTGCTACTCTGCTTTTTATGCAAAGTCTTTACGATCCATTTATTGAGGTAGATCAATCCTCTTGTTTCTCATTTACTTTCAACTAATTCATTCACAAAGTTTTGATGTACACCGGAGGGCCGCGCTAAGAAATTAAGTCAAGCCCATAATTCGAACCCACAATTTCCCCGCTGTAACTCAACCAGCAATCACACCAAGCCACCGCTGTGTATCCTTCAGATTAAAAAATTAAATACTGAAGATAATTTTGAAATTAAACTTAATCAATTTTAAACGTTTATCGGAATGGACAATGCATATTTTTAGATACCCATATTAAGATATTAAGGAGACTGAGGTAAAGTGATCACTATGAGTTAAATGATACCCAGTGTGTTTAATAATACCTCGAGTGCCAACTTTTTGCAAGTGAGTGAAATTTATTAGTGAGAGTGGAAAAAAGAAGGGGTCCGTTACTTTGGCCCCCCCCGGTTAATATTTTTACACCAAAAGCTAGCACTGGGATCCTTAGAGCTAGCACCAGCTAGCACCCAAATATGAAAGCTAGCACCATTACAGTTTTTTCACAAATCGACTTTGAAACCGGGGGGGGCCAAAGTAACGCTAGCCCCCCCCCCGGTTAATATTTTTACACCAAAAGCTAGCACTGGGATCCTTAGAGCTAGCACCAGCTGGCACCCAAATATGAAAGCTAGCACCATTACAGTTTTTTCACAATTCGACTTTGAAACCGGGGGGGCCAAAGTAACGCTAGCCCCCCCCCGGTAAATATTTTTACACCAAAAGCTAGCACTGGGATCCTTAGAGCTAGCACCAGCTAGCACCCAAATATGAAAGCTAGCACCATTACAGTTTTTTCACAAATTCATTTTATTTATTTGCACCTAAACGCCTCTTCTACTGCGCACGCGTTGCTGGTTTTCGCCGCCATTTTTCAAAATAACGATCGAAATATTGTAAACAAACTTTGCTTATCCGCGGTTTTTTATATTCTATAATTATTTTTGTTAATATAGCTGTACCAAATTTCAGATTGGTCTTCAGCACTGAAATATTCTTAACAAAATTTTGATCTATCATACGCCGTCAGTAAAACTTTTCTTTTAATAAATATTTTTCTCATTTTTTTTGTTTTGTTTTATTTATCTGATGATCTAAATTAAATTTTTATCTACTAATAAAACCGAATTTTTAAATTTGGAGTTGTATGGCATCTTGCACGGAGTACTTAAAAATTTCAATCATTTTAATTTAGGCGTTATTATCGGGCGGAGTGATAGAATTATGAAGGGGTACTTGCCTTGTACGTGTTTTATCGATATCAGTTAAAATAATTTTCACGTAATAATAGATAAAATATAAAGCATGTTACTCATGTAACCCCCCCCCCCCACTACTCAACCGATTTAATAATAAATAACTTTATGACGGTTAAGAAAACGCAAAATTAAAGTATACATATTTCTAAAATATGTGGGAATTTTTGTTTGTTATAAACTTTTTTCTTTTAGTAGATTTACCGGGTCCGTCAAGTCCTCCATTTTTGAATTTGATATTTTTTTTAATGTCAGTCGCCAATAATGCTAGCGAAATGCTGGCGAGTGCTGTAACTTTTTTTGTAAATGCTGGGCCCTTTGAATTTTTATTTAGTGTTGAAATATTGAATTTTGACATAAACGTCAACTTGGCCCCTCCTTATTCAATTTTTTTCGAAATTTCAATTTTTCTTTCAGTTAAAATAATTTTCACGTAATAATTCTAAGTGGGAGATAAAATATAAAGCATGTTACTCATGTAGCCCCCCCCCTCACTCCTCAACCGATTTAATAATAAATAACTTTATGACGGTTAAGAAAACGCAAAATTAAAGTATACATATTTCTAAAATATGTGGGAATTTTTGTTTGTTATAAACCTTTTTCTTTTAGTAAATTTACCGGGTCCGTCAAGTCCTCCATTTTTGAATTTGATGTTGTTTTTAATGTCAGTCGCCAATAATGCTAGCGAGTGCTGTAATTTTTTTTGAAAATTCTGGGCCCGTTGAGTTTTTATTTAGTGTTGAAATATTGACTTTTGACATAAACGTCAATTTGGCCCCTCCTTATTCAATTTTTTTCGAAATTTCAATTTTTCTTTATATGATTTCAGAGTATTCGTGAAATGCTGGCGAATGCTGTAAATTATATATAAAGAAGCTTAATACGATATGTTTTCCTTGCTAATAAATCATATTCTTGAAGGAAATGAAGCTCCGAGCAACATACGTTGAATTTCAAATTATCGTAAAAGGGGTTTGTGCATTATTTGTATTGCGACAGATAACGCAGAAGGCATTAGGCTATTCTTATTATAATAATTACTTGTAATAATTGGTAGTTTTATTTTGTAAATGCAATAACTTAAAACAAAATAAATAATAATAATATATTTAATTTATGCACGAAAAACCAGTTTACATAATGTATTTTACAAAAAAAACCAGAATTTAGATTTTTAACAATAATTTACTACTAGCCAATGAAAAAGCGTACTTAGGCCGTTTTTTCTTTGTCCGCTCTCAGATGCTGCGAGGCCTCTCGGCTCCGACCGAACACGAGTCGGCCTTCGGTCTCCTCTTGTCGGGCTTCGACCTCTCGATATTTTGGGATTACGGATCGGCCTTTGGCCTCCTTCTGTCGACCTTTTGCCTCCACTTGTTAAAAAGACTTTTGGCGGTACTGCATATTAAAGCATCAAATTATTTTTTTTAAATTTGTTTTCTTCCGTCGCTCACGCTTCCGAAAACAAACCGAAAGGGTTTCACAAAATGCAGTGGTATAATGCAAATGAAGAGCATAACTGTTGGTAATATCAACTGACTTGATCGTCAAAAAAAATGACAAATAAAAAGTAAATATAAATCAACTAACCTTATCGTATTACAAGTTTCAGCGTTAATTAAGATTTCACCCATAATACTCGCCTCATCAGATACGCATTGGTATATGAAAATATAAATTTAACTTACTATTGTTCCAAAAAGCTTTGACTTTGAGTACGGGCCTGACCGATGATCTTCGTTTATGATTTTGAATTTTCAAATTTTTAAAAACTGTCGATTTTACACATGCAGAGGTAACGCAAAAGTTGGTCATTTTATGGAATACGCGAAGCGATTGTATGGAAAATGTGAAATATTTAATGACTTAAAAGGAAATGTAGATAATCACTGCAATCCGGATAAACACATTCAATGGACTATTTTTTTTGCAAGTTAAGATATTAGCAGCAAAACACAATAAATTATTGTTAAAAATCTAAATTTAAGTTTTTTTTTTGTAAAATACATTATGTAAACTGGTTTTTCGTGAATAAATTAAATATATTATTATTTATTTTGTTTCACGTTATTGCATTTACAAAATAAATCTACCAATTCGTACAAGTAATTATTATAATAAGAATAGCCTAATGCCCTCTGCGTTATCTGTCGCAATACAAATAATGCACAAACCCCTTTTACGATAATTTGAAATTCAACGTATGTTGCTCGG
This sequence comes from Podabrus alpinus, assembly GCA_932274525.1. NCBI lineage: Eukaryota > Metazoa > Arthropoda > Insecta > Coleoptera > Cantharidae > Podabrus > Podabrus alpinus. The sequence goes on from OW026451.1 coordinate 117,790,061, forward strand.
AGCTTCATTTCCTTCAAGAACATGATTTATTAGCAAGGAAAACATATCGTATTAAGCTTCTTTATATAATTTACAGCATTCGCCAGCAATTCACGAATACTCTGAAATCATATAAAGAAAAATTGAAATTTCGAAAAAAATTGAATAAGGAGGGGCCAAGTTGCTGTTTATATCAAAAGTCAATATTTCAACACTAAATAAAAATTCAACGGGCCCAGCATTTACAACAAAAATTACAGCACTCGCCAGCATTTCGCTAGCATTATTGGCGACTGACATTTACTAAAAGAAAAAAGTTTATAACAAACAAAAATTCCCACATATTTTAGAAATATGTATACTTTAATTTTGCGTTTTCTTAACCGTCATAAAGTTATTTATTATTAAATCGGTTGAGTAGTGGTGGGGGGGGGGTTACATGAGTAACATGCTTTATATTTTATCTATTATTACGTGAAAATTATTTTAACTGATATCGATAAAACACGTACAAGGCAAGTACCCCTTCATAATTCTATCACTCCGCCCGATAATAACGCCTAAATTAAAATGATTGAAATTTTTAAGTACTCCGTGCAAGATGCCATACAACTCCAAATTTAAAAATTCGGTTTTATTAGTAGATAAAAATTTAATTTAGATCATCAGATAAATAAAACAAAACAAAAAAAATGAGAAAAATATTTATTAAAAGAAAAGTTTTACTGACGGCGTATGATAGATCAAAATTTTGTTAAGAATATTTCAGTGCTGAAGACCAATCTGAAATTTGGTACAGCTATATTAACAAAAATATTTATAGAATATAAAAAACCGCGGATAAGCAAAGTTTGTTTACAATATTTCGATCGTTATTTTGAAAAATGGCGGCGAAAACCAGCAACGCGTGCGCAGTAGAAGAGGCGTTTAGGTGCAAATAAATAAAATGAATTTGTGAAAAAACTGTAATGGTGCTAGCTTTCATATTTGGGTGCTAGCTGGTGCTAGCTCTAAGGATCCCAGTGCTAGCTTTTGGTGTAAAAATATTAACCGGGGGGGCTAGCGTTACTTTGGCCCCCCCCGGTTTCAAAGTCGATTTGTGAAAAAACTGTAATGGTGCTAGCTTTCATATTTGGGTGCTAGCTGGTGCTAGCTCTAAGGATCCCAGTGCTAGCTTTTGGTGTAAAAATATTAACCGGGGGGGGCTAGCGTTACTATGGCCCCCCCCGGTTTCAAAGTCGATTTGTGAAAAAACTGTAATGGTGCTAGCTTTCATATTTGGGTGCTAGCTGGTGCTAGCTCTAAGGATCCCAGTGCTAGCTTTTGGTGTAAAAATATTAACCGGGGGGGGCCAAAGTAACGGACCCAAAAAGAAGTGAACTCAGGTATCAAATTAAGTCAAAAAGTGTACTTAAATACTATCCTGTTTGCCGATTACCAAGTTATTATATAAGATAGCGTAGATATTTTATGTAAATTACGAAAAGCAATCTATAGACTCCATATATAACTAAGTTCTATGTACACTCGACAAATTTCAACCCAAACAACTAAAAAACTCGGACCACCTCTAATAAGAACAAAGATTGTAATTGGCAAACACATTTTAGAACAGCTGGCCCATTTCCAATTTCTAGGCTGCAATGTCACATAATGAAGAAAATAAAGATAAATATTGGTAATAAAATTGGCAAATACCAGAGAATATGTGGCAGAAATAGGAAGAAAAGCAAAAAAGGAAACGCAGTCCGCAATCAAAAGTGATTTCCTTTCTGGGGGAACATCTCTAAACATCAGAAATAAAATTTCTTGGAGCAGTAAAAATCAGAAATGATGATATACCAGAAGAACTGGGCATGTACTCGATTGTGGAAAAGACGCTGGAATATAAATAAAACTGGAAGACGCGTTTAACCCATTTACAAGACAACAGAATACCAAAACTAATTAATGTATATGGGGTGAAATGATCCATTCGACGGCGGATAAAATGATCCTGATCCTGATAAAAATGAATGGATCCAAATTTAAAAAAGAATGGTTCAAAATAATTTACTAGTTGGAAGAAAGATGTAGCTAAGAGCCGGCCAAAAGATAAGCGCTAGTTTGGAATACTTTTGCTTCCAGATCAATTATTGCTTTCGTAGCAATCATTTTGCACCAGTTTCCCCTACCTTAGTCTTATTGATCGAAAATCAAGCAGCATAAATAGTTGAAAATATTTACCACTTACAATGATTAAACCAAAGTAGATGTTGTCGAAACTACTTAAGGGTGTTTAGTAGGGTGTTCAATAGCGATATAAAAATGCGATGTCGTGAATTTCTAGAAGTATTATTGTAAAAGTATATATTTTATGGAATATTTTTTTAAATAAAAAACCTAAAAATTATTTATTATAGTCGCAATTTATACGTCAACGGAAGGCGTATACAGACTACGTTGCCGTGATGCATTAATACTTGTTTACCGAAATTTTAAACCTTATAACTTTATTAGAGTGAACGTTATTGTTCTGATATGTCATCTTTTAACGCAGTATGACGTCATAATATCTTACCAGGCGCGTATTTAACGCGCGTCTATTGTTGCACGTTAATACGGGTTAATATAATAGTGAACAGCTGTTAACACGTATTAATGCGCAAAGTAAGAGTAGTCATATTACTAAATGAATAAATAGCATACTAATTGAATACATTTTTTATTGCATGTATGTATGTATAGTTTGTTTCAGAATAATTGAAATTAAAAAAAGTCATAGTATCAAATTACGTTGATATAAAAACGTACAAACTATAAACGAAACATAATATATAGAGATAAGGTTAATTATTTTAATCTCGCGCCAGCCTTTAGCAATGCATATGCTTGGTCGACAGCATATCTTATCACATAGTTCGTACGCTTTTATATCAACGTAATTTGATTCTATGACTTTTTTTAATTTCAATTATTCTGAAACAAACTATACCTAATTGTTGGTTTGTGGCAATGGATTAGTGGTTTGTAAATGAAGCGGTCGTAGCTTTAGCAGTTAAGTGCGTCTAACGCTAATGATGCGTAATGCTCGGATCCAATCCGGGCAGGGTAACGCCGTACACTTCTAATTAAATTTTTTATTAAATCTTTTAAATATTACAACACGCCAATAAATTAGTGGTCAATAAATATGCTATGTCCTGTACCGAAATCTTCGTATAAATGAAATTATTTAATATTGTTATTAATTTCATATCATAATAGATATCGATTGTGATAATTATGTTGTATTTTGATTGCTAGTATTGTAATAGGAGTTACAAATTGCATTAGCAATTTTTGAATTTGCTTGTCGTTACTTATTGCATACATTTGTTAGTTTTGATACAATAACAGCTCTGATAAACAGTTTATTGCAATTAATTTAGTTGGGATTGTTATAGTGCATTAAATAATAATTAATGTTAATACGAAAACATTATTTGGCAATAATAATTTAAATAAATTTGATGATGCTACAATCAACTGATGGAACAATCCGGTAATCGAAAAATATAAGAATTTTACTTACTAATAATAGATTCAAAATTAAATTTATGTTAAAACAAAAAACAATCAGAGAATTTACCAAAACCTTAGTATATAAGTGCTAAAATATTTGAATTTTAACTGTAAGTTTGATATTCATAAATAAAAATAATATTATAATATAATTACAAAATAAACTTTCAATTCTGAGATTATCCTTTTTGAATCGTTCTTACTGACCAACTTTTTGCTATTTCTTCCCTTTTAAAGGCTGCTTCTAAGGGTTCCTTATGTATATTCCGCAAATTTTCTTTTTAAAATCTACTATGAAAACGTTCAGCTTTTCCAATCTATAGAGAATTTGTTAATTCGGTGGACCGGAATTCGTGCTACTCCCGCCTATGTTACTACTGAAATTTTAACACAGATGAAAGTTCAATAAAACTCGAACCAGTAGTTTTTGAGAAAATATGAAACAACGGTGCAAAGTTGGCCACTTTATGTAATATTAGTTGGGAGTAAAATGCTAGTTTTGATTAGCTTTTAGACTACTTTGGATTTTTAGGACTAATTTAAAAATCGATTTTAATGAGCATCATCTCCAAGTAGTCCAATTTTTTGTGCAATAGAACTCCGAACCAGTAACATGTAGGAACTGGTATTAATACTCAATTTTAATTCTGCGTAACAAAGCTTCGATTGTTTGCTTTTATTATTTGCTTTAGCTTTTTTTATAACAATATCATTTTTTAAAGTAATGTTAATAACAAAATAAATACTGCTCAGTTTTGATTGAATTAGCTTTTCAGCTAATAAATCAAACTGTTCGTTTATGTTCTGTGTTTGTTCATAAATTACGTCAGGTAATTTCAAGCACTTTTGACCCCCCTCCTCATTCTAACATTTCGTCACAAAAATTTTAATCTGTTCCAAATGTTAAATCACGTATCATTATACCCCATCCACATTTAGTTTTACATTCTACAAGTTTAAAATTATATAAACTAACAAATAACAGCATTCTAAAGTGTCTGCAGTAGTGACATGCGTGAACACTGGTTGAGTTACAGAGCGGCAATATCAGGTTCGAATAACGCACTTCGCGAGATTCCTTACCTCGGTCCTTCAGCAGACATTAATACACTGTGGATTACACTACGAGAATCGTAGAAAAAGAACGGGTGTTAATTACCTAGATGTTGATGCACCTTAAGAAAAAGAAAATAAAAATTTAAAAGTTAACGTTAGCGGGAAATTACGAATTTTAAAAAAATTTTAAGCTGACGGTTTTACTACTCAACACCGAAATATCTGTAATTTGGTATCGCAAGCTATCATTTGACAAAATTTCATTCGGATACGTTCCAGCAAAGTAGAGCGTTTTAGGAAAAAGCGTTAAACGAGGTTATGTCACCATGTAAATATTGGGGTTAGGGGAAAATTTTTAATAATGAATATGTATTTTGTCAAGTAAGTTTATTAAATATGTTTTTTCTATAACAATACAACAAAAATTTATTTCTTACAAATATAGAAACATAAATAAACATACACCCGGTATTACTAATTTTAAACCAACCTTTAAAAGTGCGTCAAGTAACAAACACTCGATGCGAAAAATAGAAAAAATCAAAGAGATTCTAAGTCATCATTTACGTTTGAGATCATTCAGATTCTTCCGCATTTCCAATTTTCTGTCTTTATCAAAACTGTGTCTAATGTCATTTGCGTTTTTCGTTTGCGCTGTGTAAGAATACCCTATTATAATATATCGGGGAATACCCTATTCAAATAAAACAGCGTTAAACCGAAACAGCGCTAAGCGGAGCAGCGTTAAGTGGGGTCTTACTGTAAATTGAAATTTTTGTTCAATAAACCACATTTACGTTAATTAAAAATTTTCAAAGTAATTTTGTTTTATTAATAAATAATACTACCTAAAATATATTGTAGTACTACTCATACATAGTATAAATATTGTTATAAATTCATTACTTCGCACCTTTTTTATATCCTTAATGAACACCTTCAAACGGCTTAACGAAGGCTTCGTTATGAAAAGGAAACGGTTAAGGTCATACTTTTACCTAGTTTTTATTAGTAATCTAAAAAAGTCATTTAAAACTTCTTTATCCTTAATGAATTGATTAACAAAATTTACTTACCAATATTAAACAAATTTTTGACTAGGTACCTAATTAATTTATATACACTCAAGCTAAATATTTCCTATCGGGAAAATAAACATTGTGGTTACAAATAATTAGAGCAACTATGCTTAAAAGTTTATTATTAAATATACCAAATCAGTGTCTAATCTATCGATTTTTTATTGATAGCGGCGATAGAAACTTGAAAATGTTTAATTAAATAACTAATTAACGAGATATTTTTAGGCATAATTTATGCATATTTATTATATCTATTACATCATCAATTTGTAATTTTCTAAGATAAAATAAATTTTTAATTTTCTATTCCATAGTTAATTGATAATAAAATGTATTTAAAAGTAAATTATATTTTCACCAAATTGTAAAAAAATTAAAAAGTTACAATAATTAAAAAACACGCAATTGAATATTTTTAAAAAAATTTAATTATTTCATTATCAAAGAAACCTTTGAACATTAAATCCATTAAAAGTTATTAGTTAATAAATTTTACTGTTAAAACACGAACTAGTACGTATTTACCTAAAACCTTTTTGCTATGTGGATGGAAAGACAAATTTATTATTTGTTAAAATGCGCAATTTTTGAATTTGCTTAAAGTTGATCTTTCGAGAATTCCCCCATGTTTATTTTATTTTCATATCAAAGGCGATATATTTTATATGCTTTGAAGGGATTTGTGTTTTTGGTAGGTTTGCAAATTAATTTTACAAGAAAAATATCTTAAAGTATCTCTCAAACATGTTTTAGTTAAAACACACTTTAAGGCTAAACAGTATTTTAAATGTTGTTCCACTCATAAACGCATTATAATAGTATTTTAGCTACAACGTCGTTATAACACAGAAATAGGTAATATGAACCGTAATTGAACTATTTCAAGGGAGCTTAGTGTGGTAATGTGATTTTGTTGGCATTACTCGACATTAACCCTACAATGCGCAATTTTTTATTTTCAAGTGAGAAAATTAAAATCACTCAAAAACATGACTAGAAATATAGAAAAAATAATTTAAAAAATCCACTCTCGTTTTTTCTATTTTTTTTGTACAAGTTTGAGTATGATTCATATATGCATCACTGCACCAAAATGATTACAAATTTAACTTTAAATTCAAATAAAAACAAAATTAATTTGCACAAATATGAAATGTTTTATACAAGAAAACAAAACCAAATGTGTTTAAAAGCAACGTAAAATAATATAACATCTATATTGCTTCTGAAACACAAATGCAAACCACGACAACCACTCGAACCAAAACGTGCAATGTACCACAAACATTTAAATTTTAAGGTTAAAAAATAGTTTATACGATAAACACCCTGTTAAGAATGTTGAGGATGGATGAAGGATAGATGGGACGGCGCTTATTTACATCTTGCAATTATGTAATGCAAAGATTTTCGCGAATTCGACAGATGATTCATATATGAATCAGCGCGCACTGTAGGGTTAAATATATATTGTAAATTAACCTACATTTATTTACGAGGTTAAATTTTGTATAGCGATATTTTTTAATATAAATCAGTTTGAAATGGGTGAAATTAGGCTAGATAAGAAAAGAAACAAGTCTCACTATATACATTTCTTTATTGAATCTATACTTCTTTTTAAATTCAACATCACAAAGCGTGAAAGGATAGAATCTCATGTTAATAACATTAACAACATTAATAGCCGATATTGCATTCATATTGCCTTAATAATTTAATACCGGTAATTTATATATTATGAATAAATATTTTTAAGGTTAACTTTAAAATACGCTTAAAGTAGGTATACCCGTACTATAAAAACAAATCACTTATAACAGTCTTATAACAGTGTTTTAACGCTATTGAACGTTTATGAATAATGTTTTTATTTAATACATGCCAAGAATAGTTTTCAACACAATCAAACAAAAACGTTTTGTCTCGCAATGTTTTTGCTTGATCAATCTGAGATCAGCCTAAGAGTTTTTAAGAGCAAATTAGAGTATAAGAGAATATTAATTTATACTTTAATTTGTCTTGTCAAATTATATTGATAGATTTTATTGTATCAGGTTGATGCATAAGTTCCTAGCGTTTTTGGTTTCCAAGGTAAGAGTGCTTTGGAAACAATTTTTTTTTTAGAAATATCTATGTCATTTAAATGCCATAGTATTATTTCATTGAATACTTTTTGAATTATTCAATTTGTAGAAAGTTAGGGGTAATTGTTGGCTAAAGAAAATGGAGTGTGAAGTACAAACAAGGTGGTACTCGCTTTAGCGGCAGTTCCTAGGCTTCTATACAACTACTTTTCTGGTGTGAAAAGTTGTTGTTATTTTTGGTCGCCATAATTTTATAATGTAATATCAGATAATCTGCACTAATTAAATTTTTGCGGTTGGTATTTTTTATCATTTACTATATTTATAACTAATAACAATGAAACTTTTCCATTCCATTCGGAACTTTACTTCTATGTAATGTACGGCCCATTTTTTGAAGTGGAACAATCCTCTTTTTCTTTTTTATTTTTAACTTAACTTCACCAATCACATCAAGCCACTACTGTGGTTACAATAAAAAAGTATGACAATAAATTTTATCCGTTAATTTGATAACTTAATCCGTTGATCCGTGATCTGATAACTTAAGAGTGCATGTGCAGGGTCGCTGGTCATCGGTAGTAAATTTTAGAATATTTTGTGGAACTTCTTTCTGATATACGCCCAATAAAGTGATTGGCTAACTAATTGATGGGAAATTTAAAAAAAGAATTTATTCCAACGAAAATATTAATTTTTCTGTGTTTTTATATGAAAATAGACTTTCAACAATCACATAATTATTATGTAAGTAAGATAAATATTGAAATAAACCAAGGTGCAATCACTAGTATACATGTTTTTCTAAGGTGGAAAGCTTCAAAATTTTTTGATAACGGTTACATAACTTAGAAATATAAATATATAATGGCTACAAAAAACATCAAATTTTAATTACATTGCATTAAGTTTACTGTATTAATATCTATTTAAAATTGAAATTTAAACTCGTTAAACCTTAGTCTGAACATTTATTAATTGAAATATTTAAAAATTATATTAAAAAGTAATATAGTTTTGATTTTATCATGTTCATGTTACGGCACTAAAACAACCTATATTTCGGGGTATACATGCACTCTTAATCCGTTGATACCTTGATCCGTTGATACCTTGATCGGTCAGATCATCGGACTATATAGGTTGAAAATTACAATCTAAAGCACAGAATATTTTTGTAACCTATCTTAATATATAAAAAAGTCGATTTTAAATTTAAAACGCATTTTTATTTTATTATACATACGATGTGTTTACAATCACAATTTCGAGGGTTCTGATTACATTTGAATTATGCGGATGGACGGATAATCAATTCGTGATTATCCACGTCAATCGACTCGGGAATTGGGCAATATGATGAATTGTGATCAATCAACTATCATACAACATTTTCATTCCATGGGCACAGTTCAAAAGTTGGGTGTTTGGGTACCATACGTTTTGAGAGAAAACAACAAAAATTAGCGTGTTACCTTTTGTACTTATTTGCTTGCTCGTCATCGTTTAGCTCGTCAACAACATCGGCCGTTTCTGTCCCAAATTGTTAGTGGTAACGAAAAATGGTGCCTTTATATCAACATCAAGAACAGAAAGGAATGGCTGAGCCCTAACAAACAAGCAAATCCTCGTGCAAAAGGTGGTGCGCATCTACGCAAGGTAATGTTGTGCATCTGGTGGGATAAAGAAGGCGTCATCTACTATGAATTGCTTCCGAGGAATGTAACCATCACTTCTGAGGTTTATTGTCAACAACTGCGTCGCCTGGAGGCTGCAATTCAAGAAAAACGACCGGCAAGACGGCATCAAGTGGTTTTGCAGCATGATAATGCCCGTCCGCATCCTGCTACCATTACAAAAGCAGCTATTCAAGACCTCGACTGGGAGGTTATTCCGCATCCGCCCTATTCTCCTGATCTTACTCCAATCATTTCTGCTCTCTATTCAACAGTCTCCGCGGAATCTCATTTAACCCTTAAACGCTATCGCGCGTTTTCTGAGACCGCATCAAGTTTTAATTATTGTGATTATTTTACGCCTCGTTCAAAATTAGTCATTATGGCTTTTAGTACCTTTAAGTTACATCTCTCCTAGTATGTTGACAAACGAAGGTAGTCGACAGTTGCCCTGTTTTATTTTTAGAAACAAATCAAATAGGCAAGCGGTCTCTGAGACCGGCGGGTAGTGGTAGTGTAACTTTTTTGTTTCTAGTAAAAGTCTAGTAAACGTTTGAAGATTATAAACTATCTTTATTATAGTTCATACAACGGCGTAAAAGTCTTAGCACACCTAATTAATATCTATATCAGGAGATATTCAGGAGAATATTAGGAATTTCTGATAACCCAATTTTATCCAGTTATCCGGAAAAAAATTACAAACCCGAAAAACATGCTGTGTGTCCTTCTAAAATTAAAAGGAAGACTTCTTATCTTTGTTTTTTGTGCCACAGAGCAATATGTTTTTGAAGTGCAGTGCGAATTGCTAACAAAAACTGTGATTTTCAGGTGTTGTGATTTTTGCGAAATAGTTGATTTTTTTTATTTTCACAATTTATTTATAATTATTCAAGTATGTACTTAAAGAAAGTATCATTAGTTTGGTAAATATTTTTTAGATTAAAAGAAAAAAAATTAAATTTTAGTTATGTAGTATAAATGCGAGTTACAATATCCGATTAGTAACATTATAAGAATAATTCTTTATCATATAGCTTTTCTGCAAATGTGTAATCAGAATGATAAACTAGGTATTAAATATGAGTGAATAACAGGTGGAGACGCTTTTTGCTTCATAACTATTGTAGTTGTAAGACATTAGTCCTGTGTAATAAAGTTTTTAATCATTTTTAAAAAGTGGTTTTTGTCCGACCGAATTGAAATTGGCGCAGTCGGTAGGATTCCCAAAATTGAGCTTATTGAAAGAGCAATTTTCGTACCAACGATTAATTGGGAATTCGAAAAAAAAAATCAATTTGGACAAAAACAGCACAGCCGTCATCAAGAGGAACAAGAATCGTCCAAACCGGTGACAACAATTAGTTTAAGAAGACCTGAGGGAGGAACAAGCATCGTCCAAACTTATAGGCATTCGAAAATAAGAAATGAAAACAACAACAATATTGTAAGTCTCATTACATTTTCCTATCATTTAAATTTTCCTATCGCATAAAGGATAGAATTGTAACTGTTACTTTCAAGATAACAATAATTATAATTTATGACAGACGTCGTCAGTCTAGATAATTTATCGGAATTATTCAAAAATATTACAATTGAACCGTTGACAATGTCGACAAACTACCAATTGTTAAGATTGCATTTAGATAGTACTAGCTGGCACGGGCGGCATCCGCCGCCCTTAGCCATCTAGACCAAGAATAGATCCGAGAAGGCCATAGTTGTTCGGCCTTCGGCCTCACAGGGAAAGGACCATAATAGATCCGAGAAGGCCATAGTTGTTCGGCCTTCGGCCTCACAGAGAGAGGACCATGATAGATCCGCGAAGGCCATAGTTGTTCGGCCTTCGGCCTCACAGGGGGAAGACCATAATAGATCGGTGAAGGCCATAGTTGTTCGGCCTTCGGCCTCACAGGGCGAACTATAATAGATCCGTGAAGGCCATAGTTGTTCGGCCTTCGGCCTCACAGACCGGACCATAATAGATCCGTGAAGGCCGAAGTTGTTCGGCCTTCGGCCTCACAGGGCGGACAATTATAGATCCGTGAAGGCCATAGTTGTTCGGCCTGCATCTGTCATCTGTCATCTTTCATCTGTCATCTGTCATCTGTCATCTGTCATCTGTCATCTGTCATCTGTCATCTGTCATCTGTCATCTGTCATCTGTCATCTGTCATCTGTCATCCGTCATCCGTCATCCGTCATCCGTCATCTGTCATACATACACACATACACACATACATACATACATAATCTTCACGTAAAGTTACATCTTCATGTAAAGTTAAATCTTCCGCAAAGAGGTGGATCTTCCACGAAGAGGTGGATCTGCGTCTTCTTGCACAATTCCGGCGAGTTCTGCGACCTATATAAAGTGCTCCGGTCTTATTCGCGGCATTCAGATTAATTTGTTTGTTGTTTTTCATTTTTCGAATTAAAGCCGCCCTCCCGCCATCTGTTGACATTTTTCGAATTAAAGACGCCCTCCCGCCATCTGTTGACAGTATTTTGAATCACTGACTGTACGTCAGATTAATTATTTGACAAATTAAATTTTTTGTCAAACTTGTGATTTGATTTTCGAAAAAAGCGAATAACTTTTTTCCCCGCTCGAATTTCTTCTCCATATATGCGAGAATAGTTGCGCCTGGAGCTACAAAATAACTGTGCAAAATTTGGTCGAGATCGGTCCACGGGTCTAGGAACGTATAGCGAACAAACAAACACGCAAACAGATCTTCTCTTTTATATATTTAGATATCGCAGTATGAAGGAAACCCTCATACCTTGAATATTTTTATTGATAATTGTCAAAATTTAATAAACGCATTTTCGAGTACTACCGACCATGCACTTAATACATTTTTATTAAGAGCAATTTTAGGTAAACTAGTAGGTAGAGCTTTAATTTTAATTGGTTCCCGTAGCGAACTTGACAGTTGGACAGATATAAAAACTGCATTAAAATTAAGCTTCGGTGATCAAAGAAACATCGATTGTTTGGTTCAAGATTTGATAGATTTAAGACCAAATAAAAATGAACCTTTTTACAACTTTGGTATGCGTGTTCAGGACGGGTACGATCTTTAATTACTTCAAATTTAAATACGGCAGTAATGTCACCAGAAGAAAAAATTATTCAATTAAAAAATTACAGCAATCTTGCTTTAAAGACATTTATTCGTGGATTAACGGGACAAATTCAAACGAACGTTAGATTAAGAAATCCCGACAGTTTAGAAAAAGCTATGAGTTTACTTATAGAAGAGGAAAATTTTCTTTATTCGACCAATCAAAGTAGCACATTAAATTCAAATGTTATGTTTAGACCAGAAAATCAAATAATAAATTTAGACCTAACTTTAATTTAAATAAAATTCCAACATTTCAAAACGTGCAAAATTTAAACAGATTTCCACATTTTCAAAATACTCAAAACTTTAATAAACCTACACCTTTTCAGAGTAATTCAAATTTTAACAGACCTATACATTTTCAAAATAATCCGAATTTCTTTAAAACGTTACCATATCAAAATAATTCGAATTTTAGCAAACCTCCACAATTTCAAAATGCATCAAATTTTAATAGATTTTCACCACCCCAAAATAACTCGACAAATAATCAAATACCATTATTTCAAAACTCCAGTTTTAATCAAGCTTTTCAAAATCAACCTAGACTTTTCAAAATGTAAATCAAAATTTTAATAGATCAGGTAGAACACAATTCACCAATCGATATCATGAACCAATGGACACAAGTAGTGCTCATACTAGATTTGATAAAGGTAATTATTCTATGAACCACCTTTTTAATCAAAACGTATCTGAAAACCCACAAATTGAAAACGAATTTGGAAATTCATTTAATTACGAAGACAATGTAGAACCAGACGAGATTAATAACCTGACGGAAGATAGAATGCATTCTTGCAACCAGATAATGCAACAATAATAGATGAAAGTCAATGGCAACAAAATGATAATAATTTTGCAAACGAAACAAATTTTCAGGAAGTCACTTATACAAACACAAATGCAGACTGTTTATCCCGAATTTCAATTAACGCTTTAGAAAATGAATCAATAATTAATAATCCGGGAGAGGTAGACGCAGACATTCTTGCATTTTTACGAGACTTTACTATTGAAAACACCACATCAAACAAACCCCAACCTTCGACTAGTAAAAGCATAATACCAAAAATTAAAATTGTATCTGATATCCAAATCAGACCCCCCAATATTAACATTAACAATAACTGCCCTTCAACCTCTACAGTACATTCTAACATAAACGAAAATACAAACATCGGAATTCAATCTTGTGATGAAATTATTAATAATAAAGTAAATCAAATTTTAGTGTTCCCAAATGCATATCCTAAAGCCGAAGTAACTCACGATAGTTATGAGAATCATAAAATAATCACATTAAAAATACCCGAAAGAGATAACGAACAATTAATATTAGAGTTTTTGAAAGAATACACTGACCCACAAAAAGTTTATTGCATGTATTTTCATAAAGACCAACTTTACAAAGATTTTTGTTATGCCTATTTAAAATATTTTACCGGTAACTCACCAAAACTAATCAAATGTTTAAAAAGAGTAAATACAGTAACTGATCCGGAGGAACGAATAATTTTAATAAAAAATCATCACAACGGTAAAAATAACCATCGCGGGATAAAAGAATGTTTGGAGTCACTTAAAAGAAACTATTATTGGAAAAACATGATCATCGATATAACAAAATGTATTAACGCTTGTGAAGTGTGTCAAAGAGCTAAATATGCAAGAAATAAACCATATGCACCATTAATGTTAACAGAAACGGCAACAAAACCTTTTCAAATGGTTCATATAGACGTATTCACGTTTAACAGTAAAACCTATCTAACACTACTTGTAGATTCATTCACTAAATTTGCTCAAGCTATTTTTATAGAAGGAAAAACTGCTATTCATATTAGCAAAGCTTTAATTAAATATTTTACTTCTTTTAGAATACCTCAAAATTTGACCATGGATAAAAGTACTGAATTTAATAACGAAACAGTTAAAGAAATTTTGAATCTTCATAAAATACAAATTCATTTTACAACAACAATGCATCATGAATCAAATTCTATAGTAGAACGATTCCATTCTACGATCATTGAACATTTAAGAATTTTAAAAGAAATGTATCCTAATGAAAAAGATCTGATGGATTATGCCATCATTGGATATAATAATTCTATTCACAGTGCTACTAATTATACTCCTTTCGAATTAACTTTTGGTCATACAAATTCTAGAAACCCAAGTGAAATTTTTAACTCAGTATCATTCTACACAGAATATGCCGAAAATCATAAAGACAAATTGAAACACGTTTACAAAGACTTGAATGAGAAATTAAGCGACAAAAAACGTATAATAGTTTCTAAACACAATGTTCACGGAAATTCTAATGACGATTTCAAAATAAATCAAACCGTTTATAAACAAAATCCAAAAACTCGAAATAAGAAAGAGAACAAATTTATTGGTCCCTACCAAATTACTGAAATATTAGACAGAAATAGAGTACAAATTACTAACAATCAAAATAAAAATGAAATAATTCACATCAAAGAACTTAAGAATCCTATTGTTTCAGATTCACCTTGTTCGTCACAACTATCTCCACAAAATTCCACAAAATAACCGAAAGCCCCGGGCTCTTACCTTTAAAATTAGGAAATGCTCAAAATAAAATAGATACATGGTCATTCATTCAAATATTTGATATTGCTGACACGGTACAAGGATTTAATTCGCTTCAATCAAAATGAAATCAACTTAAAAATTCATTCGAAACCAGTTCAACAAATCTTACTGAAAATTATAAACAAGAATTAAATAATTCATACAACTTAATAAATACTTTAGAAAGAAAAATAAATTTGCAAATCCAACAACTTAATCCTTTAAATAAAATAAGAAATAAAAGAGGTTTAGTAGACGGGTTAGGATCCATAATTCGAGAAATTACTGGGAATTTAAACCAAAATGATATGATAAGATATGATACTGCAATAACGACTATTTCAGGAAACCAAGAAAAAATTAAATCTTTAGTAAAAGAACAAGTAACCTTATTACAAAATGCAATTGACAATTATCGGAAAAACATTCAAACAGTAACACAAAATCAATTAATACTAGAATCCAAAATTTTACAAATCGAAAAAATCTTAAGAACAATGGAATTTAAAAATATTGAAACTTATCATTTCTTCCTAATACAAGTGTTCATTTCACAAATAACGGCAACCTTTCAAACAATTTACGATTCATTAGAAAAAATCGAAGTAGCTATCACCTTCTCAAAAATAAATACGTTTCACAATTCTATGTTAGACCCAAAGGAACTATTGAATGAAATTTTAATAATTAATGAACAATTAGATAATAAAAATAAGTTTCCATTTGAACCAAAAATTAACAATATACTTTTATTTGAAAAGATTATGGAAATTAAAAGTTACAGTAAAGGTTACCAAATAATCTTCATTTTAGAAATTCCAATAGTGGAAGCTAAGAGTTACAATTACTATCATTTATATCCAGGGGTGGGCTGGAGCCGGCTCGGTCCGGCTCGCGCGAGCCGGTTGTTAAAATGTTTGAAACTCGGCGAGCCGCTTGTTAAATTACCCCTAAAACCAAAAAATAAGCCAATTTCGATGCCATTCCTTTTATTACATCTTGGATGAACCAGAATCACAGGATAGCAACATAAACAAGGGTAAGAAAAGGGCACAATAATGATGTTTCTGCAAATGAACAAGGCATATTGACTCTACATTAATTAATTAATTATGCATATTGCAATGTGCCGGTCATCAAAGACGGGACCACATGCACTTTGTTATTAATTTTTAAAATGAACTTTGAAATATTTTATTTTTTTTTGATTTTAAATTCCCTTTTTGCTAGCTCTTTTTATAATGACTGTATTTTGCATGAAGCACACTTATCCCAGTAGTGAATTCCTTGAGGGTGACTCTTTACTTTTTCTGAAATATAAATCAAGTGGAGGAAGATTCTTTCCTCAATGATACGCAATAGGATTTGCAAACTATAAACCATTTATTTCTGAATAATAACATAAACATATGAAAAATAAATAATAAACCCCAACAACTTAAACTAAAAATGACAATTCTTAACCTAAACAAATAATTAAATTAAATTTGCGCAAAACCGAACTTTTTTGCGTTCTTCCGTTTACACGTCGTGTAGTTCGTATTATAATTTCTTTTGAATCGTCCAATATTGCCGCGAAAGAGTTATTTAAATTTGTCTTACCGAAACAGATGGCGGTGCACTTTCTTTTCAATTTCTTTATCTTCAAGGCTGCAGTGATTTCCTGTTCGTGATCCTCCTAGGTCAACGACACGTGTTAAATTAATTTCTTTCTTCTGAAATTTCTTTGTTGAAGTATTTCCTTCAACCACTTTATCACTTTTTATAAGGTAAGTATCCACCTTTGATTTTATAAAATATAATTCTGCAGAAACTGTATTTCTTTTCTCGTAACCTTTTAATAATTTCTTTCTTTTAGGTTAAACACTTTATATTGGATTTTTATCCAATTTTCACTGATTTTGGACGAGTGTACAAGAACACCTTCGTCCTTCTACGCACTCGCGTAATTCTCTTTATTTTTATTATTCGTTTCCCTGGTTTTTGTGTGATTTTGGATTTCGTCACTCTTTGATAATTTTAATTTTAAACGTAAGTACTTTGCTACCTTGATAAAGTTTATTTATGATCAAATGTCATTAAATTGATTTAATGTTTTCTTTTAGAGTCGTCATAACAACATCTCATCTGGTCCGGTTACACGTAAAATCATTTGCCTCGGATGGCGAATCGCTGCATCCGTCCTTCCGCTCACTTCCACGTCAATCACTACTACGTAATAATACTGTTTATTTTTTATCGCACTTCTTAAAATTAACCTATTCATTATAATACTAAAATTAAATTATTTATGAAACAAATTTTTATATGAAAAATAAATTAATCTGTAAAGTCCCTTTTCAGTACGTATCATTGGTGAAGAAACCTCCTTTGGTCACCTATTCTTTTATAATTACTTGACTACATTAAGAACCTTCAACTACCTTTCAGAACTCCTACTGCTATAAAAAGTTCATGCAATTTTTATCTTTTACGAGTGTTTATTGAGCTTTAGCTTATAATAAATTATTGATGTTTTGCATCATAGCAATATACATAGTATAGTATGTTAAATTTGGAATTTATTAGTTTTTTTGTGCAATAAATGTTTTGTTTAGTTATTTTGTGCAATCAATGTTTTGTTTTGTTATATGTATATGTATATTATATATTTTATACTGTACAAAAATAAATGAAGACAATGTACTCATTTACCGTTTTTTTTTTGCTTCGAAATAATAGCGAGCCGGTTGTTCAAAATTTGGCAGCCCACCCCTGTTTATATCCCTTACCAATTCTAACCAAAACATCCTTCGAAACTATAATTCCTCATTCCGAATATCTCCTTTATAATGAGCAAAAATATGCATTTTTCAATGCAAAATGTCTTGAAATTTCAAACCAGGTCAGGGATTTTAAAGAAGATGCCCCATGTGAAGTTCAACTGCTGAAATATTCAAAAAATACAACAACTTATGAAATTATACAGGTTCAAATAAAGGACATCAAAATTCAGAAATTAGAAAACAACCAATGGATCATTGGTTGATCCAATGGATCATCAGACAGTGTGTATTTAAATGGGAGTTAAGTTGTAGAAATAGAGACAAAATGTGAAGTGAAAATAGAAGACATAACACTAAAAACATTCAAGAATTTGAAATTGGAATTCAAAAACATCGAACTACCTAAATTAGAATATGTTCAAAATCAAAAAATTCAAAGCGATTTTAATTTTAAAACTGTTAAATTAGATTCTGTAAATGTCGACGAAATAAAAAATATTTACAGTAGATTATATCAAAACAAAGTAAAAAATTAGATTCGTTAAATGAAACTCCAATACATTTTCATAAAATTAGTGGATATACAATAATCATTTATATATTAATCATTGCTATTTTAGTGTATGTAGTTTTTAAATACTATTATAATAGATATAGGAATTTGAAGTCCACAACAGAGGAAGCTGAATGGAAAGATGGAAATCCAAGAAGAGATATTAATATAAAATTATCTTCGAACTCTGTTAACCCATAGTTCTCATCTTAGGCCGGAGGAGTTACAATATCCGATTAGTAACATTATAAGAATAATTCTTTATCATATAGCTTTTCTGCAAATGTGTAATCAGAATGATAAACTAGGTATTAAATATGAGTGAATAACAGGTGGAGACGCTTTTTGCTTCATAACTATTGTAGTTGTAAGACATTAGTCCTGTGTAATAAACTTTTTAATCATTTTTAAAAAGTGGTTTTTGTCCGACCGAATTGAAATTTGCGTGTTAATATGGTAATAATTTCATTTTGTGTTATTAAAAGTTAATAAAATTTTAAAATTCATAGATTTTAAATTTTTTCTGACTTACTAGAATACCAACTAAGACATCTGTTCCAACTAAGACAACGCACAAAAAAAACCAAAAAGTTAAGTTGTACGTGAATTAACAAAAAAAATAAAGCGCGGTCTCTGAGACCGCACAGTAGTGACAGTGTGACTATTATTTGACGGTAGTTGTTAAGGGTTAATAACGACATTGCTCTTCAAAACTGGCTCGACGACTTCTTCACCTCCAAACCACCGGATTTCTTCAGGCGTGGAATCAAAAAACTGCCAGAACGTTGGGAGTCAATGATAAACAATGCAGGAGAATATATTATTGATTAGTTTATGTAATTTTATATTTAAAAAATTAAATTTAAAAAAACGCTAGGAGCTTATGCATCAACCATATACAATAGATTGTAAACTAATCTCTAGGTATTTGAATTACCTTATTGTCGTGAAATTCTTCGGCGTTATATTATTATAACAACTTGAGCAAGTATTTAGTTTTATTCAGTTTTATACTATGAACTGTTCATAAATTCAGCTACGAATAGAATATCAACTTATTTTAGGTAAAAGAAAAATTACCAAGTTGGAGTCGACACTGTGCAACACAACATTAAATTCCATCGATCTTCAAAATGCTATGCATACAAAGGTGCGTTTACCTTCATTCAACGAAATGAATTTATGTGCTTAATAACGTTTGTAATTAATTAATTCTTCTTATTAATTGTTTTAACAATTTATTATTATTATGTAGCAGTAATAGTGTACATGTATCAATCATTCGTAAATTTTACAATACCCTCTTTGAGGACGCTATAATAGTTAACATAACGTCTTGCAGATCTTAGTTCTCACTAATTTAGTAATTAGCAGAAAATCGCTGTATTCAAACAAGTGAAATTTCATTGCGGTGATAGATATTTCGCTTTAGCATCGTAAATCAAATTTAATGACTCTCTAGTAGTCATGCACGTTGTTGGTTGATAACTTGGTAACCCGAAAATGACATTAATGTATCAAATATTATTTGATACAATGGTGAATATGACTGATATAAATTCTTATAATACGTCCTTTATTTTTTCAATGCCCTCAAAATTAATAGAAAAGTACTTTCCCTTGATCAATTTATGATTGACTGTTGCCATCGTAATCTTTAGCTACGAATGACACATAATTCAATATCAAGATTTTACGGCGAAATCTCTATCAAGATATAAGCAGAATACTAAAGATCCATCTGGAACAAGAATATGTTACACCTCACGATAAAAAAGCAAAGTTTGTTTTTACTGTCCAAGTAAAAAATGACGTATGCAAATACACGCACATGTATTACACTACATGTCGCAAACAAATCCTAGATTTATGATATACAAAACATACAAACGTATAGCACAAGTCTTTGACACATTCTTTCGTTTGCATTGCATACATGTCTGTATGCAAAATCATATTCTACAGCGACCCTGAACTTTTATTTTATTATTAATAACGAAACAACTAAACGCACAAAACGGAGATGGTGGGTCCGAAATTTTTGTACATGTATTAGAGAAACAGCCAATGTAAAATGTAACCAATAATAATAGCAACCTTTTTAAACCAATATTTTTTTACTTGTTATGACTTCCAGTTTGTTGTCAATCTACAAAGTACTTATGATTGTATGTATATATAATTTCTGAAGAAGCATCACATTACGGCATTTTACTGATCATGGCTATGAAGAGGTTTAGTAAAATATCCATTTTCTCCATCATTTTTAACATCATTCCCTCCAAGTTAGAATTTTGCTGGGTTTGTTGTTCGTTTGGTGGAGTGGACTGAAGGGTTGGAAGGACATATTGTGGCTGTTCATTTCTTCTTGTTATGTTGATGGTTGATTTTTCTCTCTTAAGGTTGGATAATATTTTTTTTTGGAGACTCTTGTATATTGAACATCCCTTGTAATTTGCCGGGTGGTTGCCCTCGCACAGTACACACTTCACCCCCTGGTCACGTGCCTTTTGGACAGTCCTTTGTCAAGTGATTTTCTGTGCACTTGACGTATCTTATCTTATCTTAAGACGCAAGCGTTTTATTAATTTTAGGGATAAAATTCACCTGACGCTAAATAAACATGTGTCTATAAATATGTAAAATCATTATGTGTTATTGTATCAGCAGAAGAATTATAGATCCGCAAAAAATATAGACAAACAACACTAAATGAATTATTTTAATATCAGTAAAGGAACGTTACTTTTATTTTTCAACTTTTTTAATTTTTATTTTTAAATTAATATTTTCAATAAATAAAAATGGGTGTTTTTTAATTCTTGATGCTGTTTTGTTACACTGGTAAAGCGATTGGATTTAAGAAGAAAATTTTTAATAGCAGAATAATATTTGTTAGAAAACAACATTGTTGAAGCATGCAGAAGTGTTTGTTATTATAATGTCGCCTTTTGTGAATGCAAAAAAAGTGATTTTCCATAGGTTTGTCAAATATCATGACAGTTTTTAAATCGAGTAAATACTAAGAAAGAGTTTCTAAAACTGTTTGTTATTTCCATATACATACAAGTTAAATTCTATTTGGTAACACTTAATTTTTTGAAAAACACTCACAAATTTTATTTATTTATTTTCTTTGAATATTTAATTTTCATAATATAACTTAAAACTAGCAGAGTTTCTGCTTAACTATAATAATGAATTAAAAAATACTAACTAACATAGTAACGCCTTAAAGAATACTTAATGAATACTAATAGAATACTACTTTATTTTGTCTGTATACAGACAAAATAAAGTATACACAAAATGTATACATTGATTTTATGTATTCAACAATTTTGTTTGTTTAGCAAATCTCATGCTTCCAGGATGTTCTAGAATATTCGAATAGCTCAACCAGCAATGTAATTTAATAATTATGATGTGTTACGGCTTGTGAAATTGCCTTATAAAAATAATACAACTTTGATAATTTCAAGCATTAAATTGTAACATTTTCTTATTTTATCTACGAATTACATTGTAATAACAAAGTAAATTAAATAAAACGTATATTCAGTTATGATTACATCAGCATTACCTCATTGCCATACTTGAAATATGGGCTCCCAGAATGCTAATTGCACATCTCATTGCGTTTCACTCTTAGCACGTTTCCTCCTTGTTAAAAAACCTAAGTTGGTTGAATAAAATTATTTGATTGGATGATTTCAAACCCCCGCGACAAATTAACAGGAAACAAATGCGAGCCGCGAGGTGTTGGCTGGGGAGGGAAAATGCATTCAGTGTATTCTGGTGTATTCTAGACCGTCGAAATGAATGCACTCATGACGTCATGACAATTAATAATGAATATTAAAATATGTATCTTTTATCTTGTGAGTAATTATCTACTAAAGTATTAAAATGCGGTTAATTAAAATTACTAAAATACATTTAATAAATTAGAAGTGATTAATTAAATAATGCAAATAATAACAAGCGCGAGTAACCACCTGTATGATAATGTCGCACATGCAACAAGAAGAAATAATCATTTCAAGTGTGAAATCAAATAAATAAGAAATGCAAAATTTATTTAGAAACATTAAAAGTGAATCTATAAAAACATTGTGAAAATCATTTAAAATAAACCGCAAAAGAACAATTCATTCAATCGGCATAAATCGCGAAAACTCAACTAATAAAATAGTGATAAATGTTATTCATAGAAACATTGGTTTATCATTCAACCAAAAAGACAAAATATAACAAAAATCGCGAGTTTAAAGACAATTTCGTAACAAATCATTGTGCTGATACAGCGGCATTGTTTGTACCACTACGACGTACGACGGGCTTCAACTCCTAGAGGCAGCGGCATTATTTTAATGCTATCCAACACCCATCGCCACCACATCAAAACAAAATCTGATGTGACAACACATTACTTTCCCATTTAGTAGATTCCACTTCATTTTATATTAAATATTAATAAAACAGATGTTAACTCAAAAAAAATTTTAACTCGATAAAATTCACAAATTACTTTGAGATATCAAAGTTACGAAATTTAATTTGTAATTTAACATGGTAACTCATATTTTTTAAAAGCACTTATTTTATATTTTCATTTTAACAATAATATAACATGTTTGCATTGAAAAATTTTTAAAATTGTCATTTTCCAAAAAAAATTAGAAATTTGCGGAATGCCGTGCCGTCTATGTGCAATCAAATTTTAACTATGGGCTATGGGCGTAATGATGTCAGAATTAATATTTTAGAAGTAATTAAAAAATTCGTTTAATATTAATTACACAACATGTTTATACAAGTAAATTAGTTAAAATATTAAATTATAGTAATAAACAATACAAATCACTTGGACAGATCAAAATTAAACTAAGGCAAATCATAATTTTTTAAATTTGCCGTTTTTAATTTGTATATCACGATTACTCGAAACCAGTTCATTTTTCGAGAAAACGTATATCTACAAATTTTGTCGCGCATACAGTCGGCTCGACGACGGTGTATTATTTTTCGCGATCCGTTCGACGCCGCCCGGCGTAACGCAAAAAACGGCAAAAATATGTAATTAAAATCGTCGTCTCACTTAGCGCTCGAAAGCGATCTGTGACGTAGGCATTTTTTTGCAAAAATGCAAATCTAAATTCGAGAGGATCCAAATGAGACCGAAAAATCGAAACTTTAATCTGAAAATAAGCGAGCAGGCGCAAAAAACTATTCAATTTTTACCCCCCCCCCTTAAACGGTAGCGGGACAAAAATTGGAAAATTTGGCCATACCGATTGTTCGTTTTCGCCGCCCCCACCCCTCGAGCAAATTTCAGGTCGATCGGACGAAAACTCTGGAAGTAGATACAAAAATACGAAAAACCGCGAGGAGCCCTCTTGCCAAGCGCTGGAAAAAAATTTCGAAAAAGAAAAAATTGTTTCGCCCCCTCGCCCACCGCCCGGAGCTTCCTGAAAAATTTCAACTCTCCAAAGTGAATGCCGAAATTTTGTGACCACTTTGAAGCGCCATTTCACCCCCTCCGTTACGTCCCATGAAAAACGGGAAAATTTTCCCGTTCAATCCTCGTAAAACCACACGGGTATGCAAAATTTCAACTCTCCACGACCCTCGTAGCTATACGCACTAAATTATGAATGAGTGAGTGAGTGATTTGCTCAAATTTATGTATTTAATACAAAATTTGGATAAAAACTTGGATCAAAATTATCCAAGGCAAACTATATTTTTTTAACAGCGCTTATTGTATTTTTGCATTTTAACAATAATTTAAGAGGGAAATATCAAGTGTGGGGTATCATAAGATGCGGAAAAATAATCTCTTTCGATTGATATAAGTTTCAATCTCATATGTTCCACCGGGAAGCGGCAATGCTCTTTAACAATTTTCATTCCCCTAAAAAAGGGGTTAAAAATGGACGGTTTTCAACCAAAATCTAATCAGCTCTTTAGACAGTTACTTCAAACTAGTGTATAAAAGTTCAACTCAATTGGTGCACGCGTTTGTCTGAAAACGTTGACGATAGAATAACCACACTTCATACATCACACATCACACTTCATACATCACACTTCATACATCACACATCACACACACATCCGGACAACATTCCAAAATTGGTCTTAAACAATTCGTATGGGCTCATAGACCATGGGAAAAATGCTAACTCAAAATTTTTTTTTAACTCGATAACAATACTTTCCTTTACTACGTAAATGGGAAAGTAAAAGCTTACTTCCACACGACAATTATTAAAATTCAGGTATTCTTTGAATTGTTTATAATGAGGAAATGCAACATGATTTGTCAATTTATTATCTGATCACATGTTCTTGTGTGACATTAATTATTGTATCATTGAATATTTTAATTTAATGCGTTCAAATATAATTTTAGAATTTAAAGGAATGAGAGTGAATCCGTTAGTTATTAAGAATTGTTTTTTTTATTATTTTACTTGCTATCTATGGTTATTTCTGTACAATTTTTCTATTTACTTTGGATAATATATGTATAAATTGTACTTTGAAGTTTTATTCGTACTGCCCCAACACAAAGATAAGTTCGCTAACCCACCCCTGACGGAAGCGATTAAGAGCCATCATCAACAAGTAAGTATTAAGAGCCAGCAACAATAAATTTTTTTTTCCTTTGACGAATGTTTACCCAGCTTCCGGTTACAGATGTTTGCATTTCCCTATATTACATCACACTATGGGAAAATCACCCGGTTACACAATCTTTATGGGAATATATAACTTACATACCTAATAAATAAGAAGTAAACCATTTAAAAAATTAACAATTATGTTATTTCAGTATTTAGGCACTGACTCAAAAATAAACGGGAGTGAAAATACACATTGATTACCTTTACGGCTCTCGTAGATGATATTTATATATTACGTAGACTGTATTGTCAATATTATTGAAGAGAGGTGTAGTCCCTAGACAATTCAATGCTATTAACAATATTTACTTTAAGTTCAGCAGTTGCATGTACTCGTGAGCCGTATGCATATTATATTAGTGTACATGTATAAAACGTCATGCATAGGAAAAGCGTATTTAGCAATTATACTGCATGTTATTTGTAAGAAGCATATTTGCAGACAGAATTATTAAATAACGTAGGGGCTTCATCTCTCTTCAATACAATTATAAAACTTATAAAACTGTAATACTCGGCAATAAAGTGCAATAATGTTAACAATGAAGTTTGTGAAAAATAATTACTTTTAAAAAAATATTCATTACATAATTGGACAGTGTTATGCACTATTGTATCCACCCTTCGATCATATCTCTACTAGATAGGATAAGCCCATTCAACAAGAAAGTTGTTTTGAAGTAAAGATGTATGTTGGTGGAGGTTTGTTTTTCTTTTACACAGCCCCTGAAACGACTGCAAATAAATATATCCATATTGTTAAGTACTAGTATAAGCCAACGAATATTCATATAATAAATACATATTATTTGGGTAGCATATTCAAATAATTTAAAAATGCTTTAAATTTAAAAACCAAATGAATGTTTGAAACTTCAATATTGCTGTTTTTAAATGCTATGTTGACCTCTAATACTATGCAACCTGTGTTGCACCTAAAAGAGAAAACAAACTTTATACCTGTTAATGTGTGCTTCACAACAAATGCCCCTAAGTCCTATCTAGTAAATTCATGATCGAAGTTGTTACGCTTGATGCCCAATTCGTAACTTTTTTGGTGATACTAAAATTCAAATAAGGATAATTTAAATTCTTATCGTGAAATGTTTTGAAACCTCTGGTTTTTATTTATCATTTACCTAAAAGAAATCATGAGGTCATAATTTACAGTTCCCATCAAAGATTGTTTATCGAATGCACTTATATTTTCTTCGGATTTCTTAAAATTAATTTTGTTTTGTCAATGTCTATGACATGTCAATGACAGTCAACAATCTAACATTTCTTCGAATTTGAATTAAACAAAACCAATTTTTGTTTACCTTCCCATCAAAATTTTCTTATGCCCGCTGTACACTCTCGCCGAGACATAGCGAGGAAGGGCGAGAACAGCCAGAAATAATGTCACTATTCGAGTCAACGAACCCGCCCATTACAGTCGTCTGATCAAAGAACTACACAAAAAAGGAACTCCATTCCATACATTTCAAAACAAAGAAGATACACCATTCCGTGTTGTTTTACGGTATATGCATCAAACAACTAATATTGAAGAAATAAAACAAGAACTGAAAAAACTTGGTCACGAAGTTTTAAACTTCAGTAATATGGTGCACAACAAAACAAAGCAGCCACTTCCACTCTTTAGTATTGGACTGAAAGCTGCGGAAAACAATAAAGAAATATACGACATTAAAGGATTCCTTCACACCATAGTCAAGTTTGAGCCTCCACATATCAAGAGAGAGGTTCCCCAGTGCTCAAGATGTCAACATGTGAATCACACGAAAAATTACTGTCATTACAACCCCCGCTGCGTCAAGTGCGCCGGTAATCATCTGACACAGGACTGCAGTATGAAAGAAAAAATAAATAACAATGTCAAATGCGTTAATTGCGGTGACAATCACCCCGCTAGCTATAGAGGATGCTCCTACATAAAAGAGATCCAAGCTCAAAAATATCCTCCCCTAAGAACAAGATTCTTGCCAACAACTCAACAAATGAATAACCCTCTAACATCAAATTCTCGCCCAGGTGTAACATATGCCGAATCAGCTAGACAAACCTACCAATTATCACAAAACATTAACAACTCAAATCCAGATGTCTCAGAAGATCAGCCAAACAAAATGGAAAATATGCTTACAAAACTAATGGAGAGGATGGATACAATGCTGAACCTCCTAACCACATTAATCACAAAAATAAAATAATGGGGCGGTCGTTAAGAATAGCCGTCTGGAACGCAAATGGCTTAGTACAACATAGCCATGAAGTCAAAAAATTTCTATTAAACGAAGACATTGATGTACTCCTAATATCATAATCTCACCTAACAAACAGAAGCTACTTAAAAATACCTAAATACAACATTTACAACACGAACCACCCCGGCGAGAGAGCAAGAGGGGGCACAGCAACAATTATAAAGAGCTCTATCAAACATCATGAACTCCAAACATTTTCTAAAATCCAGTTACAAGCGACTAGCATAGAAGTTGAAGATTCCATTGGTAAGCTAACAATTTCATCAATTTATTGCCCACCGAACATAAACATCCAAAAGGAAAAATTCGAAGAATTTTTCAAGACCATTGGGCAGCGTTTCATAGTGGGAGGCGACTTCAACGCTAAACATGTGAACTGGGGATCAAGACTGATAAATCCAAGAGGCAGACAGCTATACCATGCAATACAGGCCCAAAATATCCACCAAGTATCCACAAACCAACCAACTTACTGGCCATCGGACCACAACAAGATTCCAGATCTTCTCGACTTTTGCCTAACAAAGGGTGTCCCGCCAGGCTACCTCTCCATTGAATCCTCATTGGATTTGTCCTCAGACCACACACCCATTATCGTCACTCTCTCGGCAGGACCTAAAAAGAGGAATAAACCAATAACACTCCACAATAATAAAACTAACTGGTATCATTACAAACACCTAATCTCTCAAACATTAAACCAACAAGTCACCATAAAAGATGAAAGAGATGTGGACTGCGTGGTGGACCATTTCAGAAGAGTGATACAACAAGCTGCATGGAACTCAACACCGGAGGTCAAAGAATGGCAAACAACCCTACACCCTGCAGATAAAACAAGGTATAACCGTGCTACTAGAGAATTAAAAAGCATCTTACACGAACTTAAGAATAAAGAAATAAAAAGTCACCTACAAGACTTATCTGCTACAAAAAATACTGACTATTCGCTGTGGAAGGCCACAAAGAAGCTCACAAGGCCACAAGTACATAACCCACCCATCAGAGCAGAAAACGGAGATTGGGCCAGAAATAATAAAGAAATGGCAGAGGTTTTCGCTGAACACCTAGAAAAAATATTCTCACCATTGCCACGAGTATGCAATATCGCCGAGGCCTCGGAGGCCGAAACTACTCGTCTGACAAAAAATCAATGAAACATAAATTGTTGCAAATTGTCTGTGGAATAATTTTGCAAATAACTATTTTTGTTGAAAAATCCGCCGGTAAGGAGATATTTGCGAAAAATCAGTTTTTCATGCCATTTTCCCCAAAATAGTGCCATTTCCCATATCGGTACGAGGTTGCAGAGTGAAAATTCGAAAAGAGCACCTCAAAATCTATAAGACTACCAATTTTCAAAACTTCCGCTAAACTTTCCAGGCAGACCCCCATTTGAGCACCAAATGACTGGACTAAAAGGAAAGTATGGAAAACATAAATCAAAACAAATTTTTAGATTTAATACGAAAATGTAGGAAACCGTTTCAAGACTGCGATACTGAACACCTACTAATGACCCAGATAGCATTTAATAATACGTAAGGTTGTGACAAGCTTGTCGATTGCTTATTTTTGGCTTACTACGACAAGCTTTACGGTGTAAACCTTGCAATCAGCTTGAGCAAAGGCTTTTAGTGACAAGCTTTACTTATAAACCTTGCAACAAGCTTTGAATAAGGTTTTAAGAGAAAAGCTTGTCAAGTAAAGCGAAATGAAGGCTTGTTGGTGGCTTAATTTTCAAGCCAATGACAAGATTAACATTTAAAGCAAAAGAGAGGTTTGTCGGTGTCTTGATATGACAAGTCTAATACAAGCTTTACTTATAAACCTTGCAACAAGCTTTGAATAAGGTTTTAAGAGAAAAGCTTGTCAAGTAAAGCGAAATGAAGGCTTTTTGGTGGCTTAATTTTCAAGCCAATGACAAGATTAACATTTACAGCGAAAGAGAGGTTTGTCGGTGTCTTGATATGAC
The DNA here is from genome assembly GCA_932274525.1 of Podabrus alpinus. Classification (NCBI taxonomy): domain Eukaryota; kingdom Metazoa; phylum Arthropoda; class Insecta; order Coleoptera; family Cantharidae; genus Podabrus; species Podabrus alpinus. Next base: position 117,819,483 of record OW026451.1, read on the forward strand.
AAGTCTAATACAAGCTTTACTTATAAACCTTGCAACAAGCTTTGAATAAGGTTTTAAGAGCAAAGCTTGTCAAGTAAAGCGAAATGAAGGCTTGTTGATGGCTTAAATTTCAAGCCAGTGACAAGATTAACATTTAAAGCAAAAGATAGGTTTGTCGGTGTCTTGATATGACAAGTCTAATCCAAGCTTTACTTATAAACCTTGCAACAAGCGTTGAATAAGGTTTTAAGCGAAAAGCTTTGCATGTTAAGCGAAATCAAGACTTGTTGGTGACTTAATTATCAAGCCAATGACAAGATTAACATTTAAAGCGAAAGAGAGGTTTGTCGGTGTCTTGATATGACAAGTCTAATCCTAGCTTTACTTATAAACCTTGCAACAAGCGTTGAATAAGGTTTTAAGCGAAAAGCTTTGCATGTAAAGCGAAATCAAGGCTTGTAGGTGGCTTAATTTTCAAGCCAGTGACAAGATTAACATTTAAAGCGAAAGATAGGTTTGTCAGTGTCTTGATATGACAAGTCTAATCCAAGCTTTACTTATAAACCTTGCAACAAGCGTTGAATAAGGTTTTAAGCGAAAAGCTTTGCATGTAAAGCGAAATCAAGGCTTGTAGGTGGCTTAATTTTCAAGCCAATGACAAGATTAACATTTAAAGCGAAAGAGAGGTTCGTCGGTGACTTGATATGACAAGTCTAATACAAGCTTTACTTATAAATCTTGCAACAAGCTTTGAATAAGGTTTGAAGCGAAAAGCTTTGCATGTTAAGCGAAATCAAGACTTGTTGGTGACTTAATTATCAAGCCAATGACAAAATTAACATTTAAAGCGAAAGAGAAGTTTGTCGGTGTCTTGATATGACAAGGCTAAGACAAAGTTTACTTATAAACCTTGCAACAAACGTTGAATAAGGTCTTTTTTACGTATTTATGCTCCGAGCAACATGCGTTACACTTTGAAATGCAAACAAGTACCCACGAGCATGTTTTCAGGCAATTATAACACGTTGCGATGAAAATTCCGACAACATTTTTTTCTCTTTTTTTCACTTTTTTATTTTACGAATACCTGTACAATTACATTTCAAACAATACTGTACAACGATTTTTTTTTTGCATCAAGATTACTAATTTTGTTGACGTGTTTTATATGATATCGAACCCACGTGTTTGAAAAACATTTTTTTCGATATTTTCCATTTTGCATCAAAATTACTCATTTTTGCCATAATTTCCGATATTTTTGCGATACATTTTTTAAATTTACGAAAAAAAATATTTTTGGCTTCTTTTTTGTAATTCTTGGCTTAGTAAGAAGTAAGAAGACAAAAAATCATTGAAAACACACGAAAATTAAGAAAAATAACGATTTTTTTTGCATCAAAATTACTAATTTTGTTGACGTTGACAACACACGCAATGATTTACATAAGTAAAACATTCGTAAAGTCATTGGCAAGAAGAAGATTCTTTCTTGTTGATATAGGGGGGGGGGGCGAAAATAAAGGCATATAATAAATATAATGCTTTAGGGAGATAGTTGTTGGGCCTTCGGCCTCACTCAGGGGGATCGCAACCATACCTGTAGATTATAGTTATTCTATCATGAGGGAATTTAGAAAATCGTACACAATTATTGTGTTTACCGGCACATATATGTGCCCCCCCCCCCTATAGCAACAAGAAAGAATCTTCTTCTCGCCAATGACTTTACGAGTGTTTTACTTATGTAAATCATTGCGTGTAAACACACGCAATGATTTGTAACTTTTACAACAGAAAGTACTTAAGAAATAACTCATCGTTCATTGGTTCATTCAAATTTCTCAAACCCGAGACGCGTTAGCTGTTTAGATACATAAATAACTATTATTAAACTTAGTAGGGCGCCCGTGGGCAATAAATGATTCTCAATTTTCTCTCTGATTTTCAATTAAAGCTTTTAAATGGAAAAACTTGTTTTTTACTTTGTTTTTATTTTCAATAAATCAGCAGCCGGCCGGCCCGGCCCTGCAAACACGTGTTTTGTTGTTTAAAAATTTATATTTCTAGCAAAACCGTGTTGTAGTAAAACAAATTTTGAGGAATCTTACAACTTTTAGGACAAATATTTGTCCTTTATAATCGCGGCCCTAAATAAAATAATTATGAATACTTAAATTAATATTTATTATTACATTTTACATTGAATGTTGGTTTCAACAACTAAGCAAAACTTTTACGCATGATTCAATTATTTCAAAATTAGTTATATTGTGTAACTAAAATAACGTGTTTAGTTACAAAATATAACTAAACACATTATATATGTAAAACATTTAATAAAAATATTTTACTAATTATATGAACTGAAATTTATTTTGGAGTAAAAATTCGCGAGTGGAACTGACTTATTAGTTAAAAAACTTAATTATTATTTAGAACAATATTAGGGAGATTTATAAATTATAAAATATAGTTTTTCTGATAGAACTTTGAATTATAAATTTAGAAAATCGTACACAATTATTGTGTTTACCGCCACATATATGTGCCCCCCCCCCCTATATCAACAAGAAAGAATCTTCTTCTCGCCAATGACTTTACGAGTGTTTTACTTATGTAAATCATTGCGTGTAAACACACGCAATGATTTGTAACTTTTACAACATTATGTACTTAAGAAATAACTCATCGTTCATTGGTTCATTCAAATTTTTATCAAATTAGTTAGCATATTCCTACCGACAAATCATTGCGTGTAAACATACACACGCAATGATTTACATATATTACTGGGAAGATGGTTCTACTCCCATTTAATAATAAACAAGTTTGTTTTCCATTGTTACATACTTAGACGAAATGCTGGTACATTTATTATTGTTATTACTTATTACAAGATGAATATTGTTTCGACGATAGATGTCTCGTTGTATGGTTCAAGTCGATTTCTGTCATGGATAGAGGTCGCGATGAATATTTGGAATTGTTGTATTTAATCTTTGATTTAATGTGTATATAATGTTGTATAATAATTTGTAAAAAAGGTTTATCCTTTAATGTATTCGTTGTAAAAAGGTTTCGACCATGAATTTAATAAATAAATTAGACTTTAATAATAATTTTAATCAAATATTCCTCGAAACGGGTGAGGGTAATAAATTTTTTTCCTTTGAAAAATTAAAAACTGGTAACGCTTATGATTTCTATAATATATTATAATTATATTGGGCATTATAATAAATATATAGAATATATTTAAAACATATTACTTAAATTCCAATAGGTCTCCATGGCACAGAGCGTTAGATGTTTGCTTCCAAAACAGGATCCTTAAGTTCTAACCCCGGCCAGGTAAAAAAAAGTAAGTATATTATGCATAGTTGGTTACACTTTAAATTATATAGATTTATAAATAATAATAATAATATTTCAGATTCCCTTAAATCAGAAGTCTACATAATACTATAATATAACAATTGCGAGAGGGATCGATCATCGAAGACGAGAAGTATAAAAAATAGTATATTCCATTATAATTAATTTAAATTAAAGATTGTATAAAAAATTAAATAAGAAGAAAATAATAATTATTATATAATAAAAAAATTAGTACAGTTTAATTACTTAATAAAAATTTTGTTTTATTTCAAACATTTTCCACTTGTCACGACAAGGTTATTGTAAGGTTATAGCAACATTGTTGGATAATTGTTTTAAGGTTGTATTAATCTTTATAAAAGCTTACGACCGTCAACTAGACCCTTTTTACAAGCTTTCTCTAAGCTTGTATGCCTTTTAACGACAACGATGTGACAACCTTTTCGACTTGTTAAGTCAAGGTTGTTATAATCTTTTGACAATATTGTCGGACAATTGTTTTAAGGTTGTTATAAGCATTGTTTAAGATTATGACCGTCAACTAGACCCTTTTTGCAAGCTTTCTCTAAGCTTGTATGCCTTTTAACGACAACGATGTGACAACTTTTTCGACTTGTTAAGTCAAGGTTGTTATAATCTTTTGACAACATTGTCGGACAATTGTTTTAAGGTTGTTATAAGCATTGTTTAAGATTATGACCGTCAACTAGACCCTTTTTACAAGCTTTCTCTAAGCTTGTATGCCTTTTAACGACAACGATGTGACAACCTTTTCGACTTGTTAACTCAAGGTTGTTATAATCTTTTGACAACATTGTTGGACAATTGTTTTGAGGTTGTTATAAGCATTGTTTAAGATTATGACCGTCAACTAGGCCCTTTTTACAAGCTTTCTCTAAGCTTGTATGCCTTTTCACGACTACCTTGTGACAACCTTTTCCACTTGTTAAGATAAGGTTGTTATAATCTTATAGAAACCTTAAATTGCTAACTGGGGAATATGCAGCCGCATAGGTCAATGAGGAGAGTCGATGCGTCGTATTTCAAGGGTCCCGAGTTCAAACCCCAGTCCGGACGGGGACGGTAAGTAAAAATTTATTTAATGAATTTAATTTAATAATTTAATAATGAATTTAATATTAACAGATTTAAATAATAAATAATTAATTTAATGTTACAGGTATCCATCAGAGAGAGGTTGGGTTAATAAGGGATCGCTATCAGCAGGCGCATATATAATACAACCATTACAATAAGTCAATATTATTACTACTACTACCGCAGTAATATTAACGAAATGCTTGTCGTAATATTTACGAAAAGTTTCATAGGATCAAAATGTAGTACTATTAACGACAAATTTCGTTAAATACACACCACTTTTTTTTCTGCTACTACCGCAGTAATATTAACGAAGAACGTAGTAAATATTAGAATATTACTAATATATTCGTCAATATAACTACTACTACCGCAGTAATATTAACGAAGAACGTAGTAAATATTGGTAATATAGGTATTCGTCAATATTACTACTACTACCGCAGTAATATTAACGAAGAACGTAGTAAATATTACTAATATATTCGTCAATATAACTACTGCTACCGCAGTAATATTAACGAAAAACGTAATAAATATTACGAATATATTCGTCAATATTACTACTACTAACGCAGTAATATTAACGAAATGCTTGTCGTAATATTTACGAAAAGTTTCATAGGATCAAAATGTAGTACTATTAACGACAAATTTCGTTAAATACACACCACTTTTTTTTTCTGTGTAAAGGTTATTCAAAGTTGTGAATATTTTTTAGTTTGGAATAAATGAATGAACCAATCATAGATGAGTTACAGCGATCAGACGGACAATATTCGTTTATTATTTCCATCAGTATGCTTCTTATAACGTTTACTTACAATAACATGACTTCCGCTAGGAACAGTTTCAATTGAAATTCAGATTTGTCAATTCTATTTCAGAAAACGTCAATGTAATTCTGATCATTCAATTGAATTTCAGAAAATGTTTATTGAAATTCAGATTGTCAATTGTATTTGAGAAAACGTCAATTGTAATTCAGTTTAGTTAAGTTTATTTCAGAATCCGTTAATAGTAATTCGGAAAGGGTTACTTGTAATTCAGAAAAATTATTTAAAAAATATGTCAAATATTTGGCTCATGCTCAAAGAGTGTAGGTACCTACTACTGGATTTACACAATATATGAGTTATATAATGTAAAATTAATTTATTGCAAAAATTAAACTTATAATAAAAATGTGTTTAACGTCCAACTGCCGTTTCGTCCATTATTGCTAAAGCGGCAACATGATGTATGGTGGTGTGTTGCGCTGCACGAGAACAATAACTTCCACTTACAGTGCGTTTTGCTTTATCAATAATCTCTTCTAAGTAAACTAATCTTTGTTCCATAACACCAGGACCTCTAACATGTGGAATTCGCATATTAACTTTAGCCCAAATCTTAATTTTTGACCAAATAATCTCAATGGGATTTAACATTGGAGAGTAAGGTCCCAACCTTAATAATGTTGCTGACGTTCCATCGATAACAGTTTCAAGTCTTGAATGGCAAGGTGCATTATCACAGACAATAACTAAATCTGATAGTTCATTCCCCATGTCCGCCACGTTTCTAATAATCTTGTAACCCAATCATTGGCTAAAATTGATGTGAATGAACCTCTCCGACGTTCCATTGCAACAACACCTGTTGCCGAAATTGCTCCTATCAAATGAACATTTGGACCTCTTGCTGCGGGAAGGATTTGTACTTCTCTGGTCCCAGCTAAAGAGCGACCTCTCGTTATACGGCAAAATAAATTAAAATTGGTTTCATCTATCCACACGATTTGTTTGCTCAGCTCTATATATTCGTTAATAGTCCGAACATATTCTGCTCGTTTCCTTTTTTTTCTTCTGAATTCATTGTAACTGGTTCAGCATGAACCTGCTTTACAGTGAAAAGTTTGCTTTCAAGATAATTTCCAATAGTTGCTAAAGATACCACTACTTGAAAAGTATTTTGCACTTTTTCTTTTAACTGTTTTAATGTATAACCAATATCTTCTTCAATCCATGTAATTATTATATTGATCTGTTCATCGGTAAGAATTTTCGGCCCCCTTTTGGTAACATTTTCTCACGCCCGGATCGCACCCAATGAAATGCAGTCTTATAGTTAATATTCAATGTCCGACACAATGCTACCCAATTCTTTCACGATCTTGATTGGTATGTTTATCATAGCGTTTTCTTTCAATAACCTCACTTTCCATGAGAGAAATTTCGCAAATGGGACAAAACGTCTCTTTTCGTCCATCAATTATAATTTGAGCAATTTCAGCGCATCTTCTCTGAAGAAGGTGACTGCATGGTAGTAATCGTATTATTTCCGTTCTTGCCATAGAAACTTGGCAAATTGCACAATTGTCTTTCATATCCATTTAAACTGTTAATTAACTTTTATCTTATGTATAGAATTCAGTAATTATATAACAAAATTTAAATCCGATTATCTGATAATAATTCCAGGATAAAGAGATTAACAAACTTATAATCCAACCGCTTTAACAACCTAATGCGTGGTTGTTCGATGAATCTGTACTCAGGTAAAACTAAGAAGCACTACAATTTGTGGATCTGAATTACAATTATTGATGCTTTCTCAAATACAATTGACAAATCTGAATTTCAATTATCGCTTTCTCAAATACAATTGACAAATCTTAATTACAATTGATGCTTTCTCAAATACAATTGACAAATCTTAATTTCATTTATGGCTTTCTCAAATACATGTGACCGTTTCTGAAATAAAACTGGAAAAGGTGTAGAGCTAGCCAAAGGGGCAACCCATTGTCTAATTGGATCAATTTCTTCTCCCCAGATTGTCTGGGGCGTTACACAGGCGATTTTAGGATTGTTTTACCTACGTAAAAGTTATTACATAATGAAGACAAATATTTCATATTTACTTTTACTTCATTGTACAAATACTAATTTTTGATAATGTAGACCATTACAAATTTTTTTAGTTGATGCAATCTAATGAATTACCTGAATAATAATTGAAGCGTGCGTTGGAACAAAGATCTATGTTACATTTTAAAAACTTTCCACAAACAGCAAAAAACGGTCGTAATTGCAAAATATTTTGATTTCAGTATTTTTGAACTTTGCGAATCGAATATCATATATGTGTCAGCATGATGAAATTCTCATATTATTCACTGCTAGTACCTAATTTGAAAAAATAGACAATCTTTTTCTTTACAGTGAATATAACCAAAAATGAAACATAGATCATTGTTCCAACGCACGCTTCAATTATAATAAATGAAAATTCAACTTGAACTTGAATAATGAAAATGTTAAAATCAGTTATCATCTTGCAGTAATTTTAACCTTTTTTAAAAAAATTATTGAGCTTTTAATGATTATCTTATAAAATTGAAGTGCGTCTAATGTTTTGAGTAGGGATGTAATTATAGTACTAGGGTGACGATATAATATTATAAATTTGGAAACCAAAAATTAATTAATTAAATCAATAAATACATAAAGCTTTATTTTGTAATATTGTGTATCCGTAAATTGAATATTAATTGAAATTAAAATGCGATAAAAATACTTGAATTGAAACTTGCAACAGAAATTGAAACGTAAGATTTTACCTAAATGTAAAACAAATAACTTGATTTTAAATTAAAAAAAGTTTCAACCAAGCTTATGTGTTGATCAAATTGCAAAAGAAAAAAACAGCATAAGTAGCATTCACGTAAAGATTAGTTGTATTTTCTTAAATTACAGAATAAGAAAAAGTAGTATAGATAATTTAATTCCTTCTTGCAAGCTGTTACAATACAATACAACTAATTTATATGTGAATGCTACTATACAAACAAGAAGTGTACAAACTACATAGCAGAAACGAAAAGGACTTGAAATAAAATATAAAAGATCAGTATAGACGTGGCAAGAAAGTTTGGATTACCCTAATTTATCCATAGACATTTTTAACGTGCAAGTTTAATGAAAACCTGAAACCATCCGTGTATTTTCATGAAAGTCTTATAAAATTTTTTTAGATAATGTATATTCTTTAATTAACGTGTTTCCAAACTCAACTATTACATTAATAAAATTAATACAGAAATAAATTTTTTATAGTTTAATATGAAGCCGGTAAACAACAAAGAAGAAAAACCATATTGATGCAACGAGCAGTTAATAATAGCAGAGCTTAACGTAACGACGATAAATAATATATTATTTAATCAGAGCTCAGCTCAAATAACAAATAAATCTGAAAAAGTTTTTTTTACACGAAAACAAATTTTTCATAATATTATGATGATCGAGCAAAAGGTTTTTAATGAGTTCAAATACCTGTATATACATATCTAAATTTGTTCATATAAATAAAATTTTATCCTTATTTAATATTTAATTGTATGAGTTATATTTGAATTTGTTTTAAAAAGTTTGTCAAACTCTAATCTTTTACTTCTACTTTTTATTTCGTACTTTGAAAGCAATTCAAATTGCTTTCTCTTTAGGTAATGCTGCAATTCACTAGTATTTACTTCAAGAGAAGTAAATAATGAAAAAGCAGTAAAGAAATATTATCAAGCATTTATCGCTCTTTTCATTGAAATCTGCACTAAATTTGGACATCATCAAATACAATCTTATATGGGCCATATTTCTTGAGAGTAGCCAAAGTAAAAAGTTACTATATGATCTATTACTAGTTTTAAAAAACTGAATTTATTAAGAAAGAAGTTTGAAATATAAATCAAATCGAATGGGCCCATACATTCATAAACCAAATAGAAAATATTACTTAAGAATTCAAAATCGACATAATATAAATTATTATTAATTTTCTTGTTAAAAATTAACAATACCATCACTAAGTTATGAGGACACGGCAAACCGTTAAACCGTTAAAAACAACGTTAAAAAACCATCAAGTTCAATCCACAATACATTAGCATATTTTGAGTCTCTAGAACATTTCCCACGTAAGCAATGCTATTACGAAAATCCTCTAAAAGCACTATATTTTTTATTGTAAACACAAAAATCAAAATATGTGATAAACACTATATGCTACTGAAAGTATAGAGAAGTTCCTATAGAATTCAGTCTCTATAAATATTCTGTTATTACAGAATACAGAATTTATATCGTATTTCTTTTTGTTGTGATTTTATATTATGTGTTGGGAATTACCTATTGTAAAATTGACTAAAACCCGTCTGACATCATCAATAATTACGACAGTAATTATGGTAATATTGCAGAGAAGTTCAGAAAATTTGCACATTGAGCATAGTTTTCTTATGTGATTTCTAATCAGTAGAGACTGGAATATATGCACTAAAAAACATGTTAAATATGCATGCAATATGCACCCAAAATATACAAGAATATGCAGGAATAATATGAAAATAATACAAAATATGCACTTATCATTAATCATTATGCAGGTAAAGGAAGAACTAAACAAGAAATAAAATTGTTAAACGACACGAGAAAATAATATACTATTCTTAAAAACTATGGCTACAAAATACGTTAGAAACTAATACATTATTGTTTACAAAAATATACAATTACCTATTCAATTATTGTAATAATTTACTACCACGTATTTTTCTATATTACCCAAGGTTAAATTTTGTCTCCTATCAGTTAATCCTCCAGCACGGGTGAGGCCTGTGAGTACACAAACATCACTGTAACTTTGAAAAAAAGAAGTTTACGTTTTCGAACTTCTGTATACCTTTCAAAAACGTTCAACGACATAATATAATGTGGACATTTTTTATATAAATTTTCTTCTTATTTTTTTTTCCTTAGATTAGTATGTGTAGTATAGCAAAACATTAAATTTTGAATCCTATATGCTTTATATTAAGTTTCTCATGCGTTTTTAATAAATCATGTAAATTTTTTTATTGTTGATAAAAAAAAGTAGGTAAATGTGGTTTTTACTTTAAATTTTTTCATCGATCTTAAAAAGAACTAATCATAGTTTATATTTAAGAGACAAAATTTTTATTTAAATTAAAAACGCCTTTTAACTCCATATTTCCATATTTCAAATCTCAAATTTGCTCAAATATGCACTATTATGGTCTAGCATATATGCATTTTAAAAAAAACCACCAAATATGCATTACATGCACTATAAAAAATGTTAAAAAATTATTCTTTAGGGTGGGAAACGGATAAATACGAAGTGGTCGAAAAATATACCGCCAATCGAAGATATTATGCATTTTGCATGTTTTCCGGTCTCTACTAATCAGTATTACCATAATTACAATCGTAATTATAGATGGTGTAAGACGAGTTTTAGGCAATTAATAAATAATAATATTGAAGTTGAAAAAGGAAATGTATTGAATCAAAAGTGAAAAATACCAATAATTTATAATTCATCTGAAAAATTGTTTACGCAACTTGTGGGAAAAGGCGTATATGTATTTGTTTAGACAACGAGGCGTCATTACTTACCCACATGTTGTATGATTATCGTTTTTAAATATATTTTGAGTTGTTGGTATTTTTTCATCTGTAAATATTTCACTAAATTTGATACTTTTTATTTTTATTATAATTTAAATTTGCTAAATTTGCGAGAGTATAGAATTTCTTGGCAGTCGATGATTTTAATTTGATTTAATATTTTTCTCTGATGTATTTTACATAAATGTCAATGTTATTGCGAATGATGAAGGTGAATCGCTGATGAATGTCGACATTCACCAAAAACGTTGGTGAGAGTCCGAAAGATTCTTTATATTTTATGCTATTTGGATATTCGCCAGTGTATGTCAACATGCACTTTTATAAAAGTATAAAAATTATTTAAAAAAAAGAATAAAATTTACACACACCTAGGGGAGCTCCAACTCAACGTGGACTCCGAACCACGGGACATGTCATACACTTCCATTTTAAGAAAGTTTTATATAGGCAGATTACACCTAGGTTGTTTACCAAACCTTCTGAGCGGAGATGGTCAGAATCAAGTTCTTACTACTATGTGTGCGGAATCGAACCGGGTTGTTTAACCGTCAACTGTTTCTGAGTTTATTTCTCCCTTATAATAAATTTATTCATTCGATAAGATAAATAGAAATAAGCTAATAAGTACAATGCAATTGAATATTCCGAATAAGCTCTTCTTAAAGAAACTACAGCCTGCATAAGAACTTCAAACGGTAAAATCAATTTACTTCATAGTAAATAGCGCAGCGAGGCAGGAAGATCAACGTTGTTAAATTTAATTCTCGAAAAAATAATCAAAGAGTGGAAACGAAAGGTACAATAGTGAACATAGAGGTATAGATAATTGCATGGCGATTATATCAAGAACTACAAGAAAATTAATTGAAATTTTCAAAAAAATCGAAGACACTGCAGACTTAATGCTATTATGAATAAATCGAAATAATATTAAATATAATGAAGTGTCAAAAAGAAAGCGCAAGAAACTGATTGTAGATCGACAATCACGTATGTATATGAGGAGGAATAGTTTCAATTATCTGGGGATATAGACGGGCGGATGAACACCAAAAACGTTCACTAACCCAATCTTGGCGTAGAACTAATTGAGTGATACCTTAAAATGTCCGCATTGAATTACTGGATATAATTCCAAAGTTACGACATCGGCCGTTTAGACTGAAAAAAGTTATAGGCCAAAAACTAAAAAATTTCAAATAAGTTTAAGCTACTTTTTATCGCGCTCGCGATTGAAAACCACTATAGTTACTGAGATGATTTTAACACTATTATTTAGTATGAATTGTCTACTTTACAACCATATATAAAAATATATATTAATTCAATTCTAATAAACCCCAATTTAACATTATATAGGCAGCGGGTAATTCGCGTGAAATTTATTCGGTTAAAATGAAAAGTTTTTCTTTAATAATACTCTTTTGAGATCGAAATCTAAAAATTCCTACACGTGACAAACAGCGGAATTTTATAGGGAATATTTCATACGCTTACATTATATACTTATTTTGATAAATAAGGACAGGGGAGGTCAAAAACTAAATCACTACAACTTATTCTGCTTGCCTTCGTTTCACCGTACCACCTGCGGAGATCCCAACAAGTAGACGGGCGGATGAACACCAAAAATGTTCAATAACCCTATGTTGGCGTAGAACTAATTAAGTGATACTTAAAACGTCCGCATTGAAGTACTGGATATAAATCTAAAGTTACGACATCGGCCGTTTGGACTGAAAAACGTTATAGGCCAAAAACTAAAAAATTTCAAATAAGTTTAAGCTACTTTTTATCGCGCTCGTGATTGAAAACCACTATAGTTACTGAGATGATTTTAACACTATTATTTAGTATAAAATGTCTACTTTACAACCATATATAAAAATATATATCAATTCAATTCTAATCAACCCCAATTTAACATTATCTAGGCAACGGGTAATTCGCGTGAAATTTATTCGGTTAAAATGAAAAGTTGTTCTTTAATAATATTCTTTTGAGATCGAAATCTAAAAATTCCTACACGTGACAAACAGTGGAATTTTATAAGGAATATTTCATACGCTTACATTATATACTTATTTTGATAAATAAGAACAGGAGAGCCAAAAAACCAAAGTCACAGCAACATATTCCGCTTGCTACCTCTTTCCGCACCACCCCCGAAGATACCGACAAGGTGCGTATTCATATCGCCTTCATTCATAATTTTTGCTTGCAAATACATTTTATTTTTATAGTAAACATTCCATGAAACTTGTAATATTAAAATTAACTTTAAATAATTTTATTTGTTGTTAGTTTAAGTGGTTAATTTTTAAAGTTAATTTTAATATTAAAAGTTTCATGGAATGTTTACTATAAAAATAAAATGTATTTGCAAGCAAAAATTATGAATGAAGGCGATATTATGAATACGCACCTTGTTGGTAACTTCGGGGGTGGTGCGGAAAGAGGCAGCAAGCGGAATATGTTGCTGTGACTTTGGTTTTTTGGCTCCCCTGTTCTTATTTATCAAAATAAGTATATAATGTAAGCGTATGAAATATTCCTTATAAAATTTCGCTGTTTGTCACGTGTAGGAATTTTTAGATTTCGATCTCAAAAGAAGATTATTAAAGAAAAACTTTTCATTTTAACCGAATAAATTTCACGCGAATTACCCGCTACCTATATAATGTTAATTTGGGGTTGATTAGAATTGAATTAATATATATTTTTATATATGGTTGTAAAGTAGACAATTCATACTAACTAATAGTGTTAAAATCATCTCAGTAACTATAGTGGTTTTCAATCGCGAGCACGATAAAAAGTAGCTTAAACTTATTTGATATATTTTTTTTTTTTTTAGTTTTTGGCCTATAACTTTTGTCAGTCCAAATGGCCGATGTTGTAACTTTGGATTTATATCCCGTAATTCAATGCGGACATTTTAAGGTATCATTCAATTAGTTCTACGCCAAGATTGGGTTACCGCTCCTCTAATACAAGTGAACAACGCAAACGAAAGACAACTAGAGATAAAGAGAAGAGCGTAGTTGGGTAACATGGCGTACTATGTTAACCATCCAGCACACGGGTGGGGCCTGTGAGGCCACGCAATTCACAAACATCGCTGTAACTTGGAAAAAAAGAAGTTTACGTTTGTGAACTTCTGTATACCTTTAAAAAATGTTCAACGACATAATATAATCAAATTGTGCAAAATGTAAAAATTACCATTTTTTCGCAAAAAATTAAAAAGGCCTGATAGACCCCACCCGTGTGGTCGAGTAACTTTCTGTAGAAATCCAAAAATTGAATTTTATGCGAACAATTTACTCGAAACCAGCTCACCGCACTAAACGAGGATTATGCAAATATTGTAAACGAAGAAAAACCAAAGTTTTACCTAAAAACCAATTATTTCTGTAAAATTTTTAAGTGTTGGTTGTGCATGGAGCATATTATAGTATGCTATCGTGAATGTATTTCAAGCAAAGGAAGCTCTACTTTGAGGCTTCTTAATTTGTGCGGACATTTTTTATAAAAATTTTCTTCTTGTTTTTACCTCAGATTAGTATGTGTAGTATAGCAAAACATTAAATTTAGAATCATAAATGCTTTATATTATATGTTTCTAATGCGTTTTTAATAAATCATGTAAAATAACAAAGTTTTTATTGTTGATAAAAAAAGTAGGTAAATCTGTTTTTTTCTTAAAATTTTTTCAACGATCTTAAAAAGAACTAATCAAAGTTTATTTTTACCAAAAAAAATTTTTATTTTATTTTGATACAAATTCTTTACACGCCCTTCAACTATGGGCCTGATAGGCCTCACCCGTCCGCCCGTGTAATTTCTAGGCCACCCGTGTGCTGGAGGGTTAATAAGGCACTTGCTAAACGACAAAAATTTAAACGCTAATAAGGAGTATTTACGAATGCGGCGGAGACTTCATGTGTAATTAAAACTGCGAATTTTTAAAAAGAAAATATTGAGAAGAATATTGGAATCAAAAAGAATAAATAAACTAGAATCCCGACCCATGATGAATTTCGAGAAATCTATATAATAATTAAATCCCAAAGTTTGATGATGGGATCAGGTTATAGAGGATATAAGAAAGATAATGGTCGCGGATTGGAGATTAAAGATAGCAGATAGAAAAATATGAAGACGAATTGCAAATGAGGCGAAATCCGATAACAGATTATAGAGTGAAATGTAGAGAAAGCGGGGACTAAGCCACCCAATTAAACGGTTTTGTAAAATTCCGACAGGAATTAAATGTTATAATACTATAACTTAAATCTCAACTAAAGTATAAGTTCAAAACATGTTGAAGCCCAGTTGTTCAGTCTCAGGTTATAGTATATGAATATAAGAACCCGAGTTCTTTTCTATAGAAATAATTGTTTCAGGATTGTATACATGGAAATTCACCCGGATTAAAAGATAACCTGAGACTGAACAACTGGCCCTACGTGGGATAACTAAAAAATTTATTTAAGTTCATGAATTATCATGAATTTCCAAACAGTTCAGAATGGTTTTAGATAAAATCTTGCATACGTCGGTGATGTCACAATACCTCCTATCTCGATTTTTTAACGAAATAGAGATTTTATAGATTTTGTAATGTCCAAGTATTTTGTCTCCCCTAAAAACAAACAGTTTTCATTTTATAGATAGGAGGTATTGTCACATCACCGGCAATATAATACATTGAATAATGTATTATTATTCTAAGATTTATAAAAAATTTGTAGAAAAACTAGTACGGTAATAAAGTTTTTTTTGCACTAAAATTAAAGTAGGAAAATACTCTTTTTCCAACGGCTCTAGATAAACACAATTTTAAATAGATCTACAAAGCTCGACATTGAATTTAACCCTTATAAAAGTTTTCCCAATTCGGAGATAAAAATTATACTAGGTTTTTTTTATTTAAAATGTTGCATCTCTTCAAATTAATCTTTTCATAAATATTATTATGTAGCCAGAAGTATCAGGTTTCATGAGAAATTAATTTACTCTTGAAAATAAATTTTTTTAAATTAAGTTACAAATTACAAAAAGTCCAAGTTACCTGTGTAAATTAAAATTTTATTTCGTTATGGTCTAAAAATATTCAAGATAAATAATGTTTCTGCATAACTATTTATTGAACCGTGCCTTAGGCAATAAAGTTTAGAAGTTATTTTAATTAGGTAAACTATTAGATGTAGTTTCAACATTTTGGTCATAATAACATTCACATCAAGTTAAAAAGTCTTATCATAAATTTTCAATCATTGATAGTTCGCATGATGAGTTAACAATGTATAACTAAATCCAGATAAACATTTATAGTAAATTAATTTGTTTTCCAATAATAATATTTATCCGTCATTCTACTTACCAAAATAAAAATTAAGCTCAATGATAGAAGTTTGATCTGAAGTTTTCGTAAACGTATGCTATCAGTTTTTCATGTGATAGACGCGTCAAGCACAACCTTCTATTAGATACTATGTACCACACCAGTTGCATTTAATGTTGGCCTGTATCATTCTGAAAAACATGCGCAGATACATTTTTCTGATTAGCTTTTCCGTGATTTCATTCAAAATAAAACATAAAATCCTAAAATGAATTATATTCTATATTTACAATAAAGTACTGAATAATCTGAACTAAGGGGATGATCATTTATTTAGCATTTCATCAACTTCAGTTTATGAACATTGAAAACTAACTTCATAGCCGTAAAGCTTAAACTTGAATTTCATAAAAGAGGCTTAACAGTTCAAAGTAATTCAAAATAAAAAGCGTTTGAACTTTTTAAAACTTTTCATATTTACAAAATGTTTTCAGTTTTTCATTATAAATAGTCAACCGCTTACTGTTTATCTTTGACACAGAGATGTACATGTATGCATGTCTCTCTACAAAGAAAATTATTGTAGGTAGATTTTATTAACAGTGTATTTGAATATATAAATACTTGATATAACGATAGTGATGGCCTGATAATTAGTGCGAACAACAAAGTTAGACTCCGGTAGAGTTAAATTTTCTTGACCATCACCGTGCTTTGGAGGGCACGGAAAGTTGTCCGTCGTCCTGATCAGTGATTACCATTTAATTTAAAAACAGAGTCATAATATGTTACCTGACAATCCGCAAGCAAGACACCTTTTCGAACAGCTATAATAAGGGTGGTTAGCTCAAGTCGAGAAGGGGGTGGGTGGGCTAGAAGAGCCAAAGGGTCTTGTGACGTGGTGTCGCGAGTTGCCAGTCTCTTACCAACGATTGGGCAATCCTCAATCGTGGTTCGGTAAATAGTCAAAATCGGGGGGAATAATTTACACAAGGGATGAAATGGGCGCCACGCGTTCTTAAACGTTAGTTTATTCGAAGGGGATGGGATATCACACCTTCCAAGCTGGTACGCGACAACTTGTTGAATATTCTTGATGATTCTCACCCTGGACAAGTCTCGTCCAATGACCTTACCTTTACAGTAGGCAGACTCTCCTTGGATGAAAATAACTAAATAAAATATACACACAAGAACAATAAAACACAATAATAAGTAACAAAATAAATATAATAGAAATAATATCAAAAATGGATAGTGACAAAATACGTACAGGACGCACTCAAATTTACAAATGTCGTAGTATAATGACAAGTATTTACAACTGACTTGATTCCTTATAAAAGTTATCAGTACGATTGGAAGCTTAGTAGCGTAAAACAATATGAAAGATGGGCTACTAATTTCCGCTTTACCTAGTACGTGAACGTAACACATAAAAATCTTAAAGTAACTTGCTACAAAAACTGATGCAAATTGACTGCGAAATTGAATGCAGCTTGAATGCAAAATTAAATGTACCTTTGAATGCAAAAGTAGGTGCACAATTGAATGCCAAATTCCCATGTAAGGGGACGAATAAACTCTAACATAAACGTTAATTACAAAATATTACGTTAAAATTGGATGAAAGTTAATGCGCTATTGGCGTAAAAAGTTAGGTTACTTTCAAACACAAATCCTAAAAATAAACAAAAGAAATACAGGGGTTTGCGATCGACTATCGGGGTTGAGCAGAGGGCTCCTTAAATTTACGCAGTGACCAATGGGGTCACTTAACACAATAAACTTATAAATAACAAAGAATCTCTTACGTATCCTTTCCTTATTGGTGCTGACCTTCAGGCAAGATCCTTGGGCGGCTTTCCAGAGTGAGAATTTCGATGAACGTCGAAGCAGGATCCTTCCCATACGGAAGTAAATGATTAACGATACAAACAACCATTCCCTCGAGGTTAATGTGATATCCAATCCCAGTTCCTTCCAAAATGAAGTTGTGATGCGAATAGAAAATTCTCCGATAAATAAGGGGTAGTATAATTGCCCTATTGTCCCGACAAATGGATAATCACGCTCGTAAGAATGCACTGGACGATTATTCTCAAAACTAAATTTACTTAAAGACGGCACTGTATAAACACGCGTTATTATTTTAAATGCGTTTGACGATAAAAACTATTGAATAAAAATATGGTTCGGTAAAATAAAAACATCTGTCAATGAATGAGCGTTATCTCGGAATCCTAGTCGCCAGATGTCCGCTCTAGACTCGCGGTACATAAGGTCAACTTTGATGCGGTACTACCGTTGATAAAGATTTATGTCGATTTGATTTACTAAGGTTCAACAATTTACCGATACGAGTTCAAACGTAAAATTGTTTAAATAAAGTTTAACGAGATTCATAAATGCACGAAACTAATCAAGTGCGAAATGGTTTAAATATTGTTCGATAAATGTTTAAATATTGCTCGATACGAAACTGGTTTAATCTAAAGTTGTTTAATGTTGCTCGATAAATGTTTAAATAATGCTCGAGACGAAACTGGTTTAATACGCGAGGTGGTTTAAATGAAAGTTCAAAGTACTTAGTAAAATGTTCCAACAAAACCGATTTACACATAAAGTCTTCTTCTTCTTCTTCTTCTTAGCCTGTATTCATCCACTCCTGAATGTAGGCCTCTCTCATTCCTCTCCATGCCTTCCTATCCGCTGCCTTCTGAAACCAGTCCCGTCCCGCTATTCGGTTCACGTCGTCTAACCATCTCTTTTGGGGTCTTCCCACGCTTCTCTTAGATGTTCTTGGGCGCCAGTGAATGGTTTTATATGTCCATCTTGCATAGTCATGCCTTGCCACGTGTCCCACCCAATTCCACTTCAATTGGGATATTCTGTCTATTACGTCGGGGACTTTTGTTCTTTCTCGGATTTCAACTAATCTTATCCGGTCCCTTAACGATATACCAAGCATAGCTCTTTCCATCGATCGCTGCATGACTCTTAATCGATTCGCGTTTGTTACTGTCATCGCCATGGTTTCCAGGCCGTATGTGGTGACAGGCAGTATGCATGTGGCATATACTTTTCTTTTTAAATTTATTGGGATATCTGCGCTCTTTAGTATATATCCCAACTTTCCAAAAGCGGCCCAACATTCTGTCGAATTCTTCTGCCTACTTCTGCAGATTGATTTTCTTTACCCAGTTTTATAATATGTCCGAGGTATACATATTCCTGCACATTTTCGATGTTATGACCATTTATCTCTATGTTCACTTCGTTTGGGCTCAATATTTTGGTCTTGTTTGGGTTTATTTTCATTCCCACAAGTTCAGATGCTTCGCTGAACTCCTTTAGCATAGATATTATTTCCTCTGCGTCCGTGCTCACGAGTACTATATCATCTGCAAAGCGCAAATGACTCAAATAGGTACCGTCGATATTTATACCCTTATTTTCCCATGAAAGTTTTTTGAATATATTTTCCATTGCCAGAGTGAACAATTTTGGCGATATTGTATCTCCTTGGCGAATTCCTCGTTTTACAGATATCTTGTTTGTATTCATATCTTCATTTATCTTTACATGGAGTGTAGCATTCTGGTATATATAGCCTATAAGGTTCGTGTATCTTGAATCGATTCTTGCTCCATCTAATGCTTCTAATATAGCCCAGGTTTCTATAGAATCGAACGCCTTATGGTAGTCAACAAATGCCAGACAAAGTGAGATGTTATATTCAGTGCACTTTTCTATTAGTGTGCGTATTGTTTGGATATGGTCCATTGTGCTGTATCCCTTGCGGAATCCAACCTGTTGAGTTGGTAGAAATCAAATTTATTGGTTAGACGGTTTGTTATAATTTTTGTTAATAATTTATATAGATGTGATAGCAGGCTTATTGGTCTATAGTTTTCTATGTTTGTCTTGTCGCCCTTTTTAAACAGCAAAATGACCTCCGAATTTTGCCAAAGTGTTGGTATTTTTCCTTCTTCGAGACATTTATTTAGCAACACCCCCATGGCCTGCACTATTGCTTCACCCCCAACTTTTAACATTTCGGTGGTGATTCGGTCTTCCCCGCATGCTTTTCTATTTTTCATTTGGTTTAATGCTGCCATTATCTCTGTCCTATCTATTTCGGGGATGTCTTCAGATCCTACGTTCATAATCACCGTGTTTTGGTTTCTCGCTTTGGGAATCGACGATGTATACAAGTCCTTATAAAATGATCTTATGGTTTCTATTAGTTTTCCTTTTTCTGTTATTAGATTACCTTGAGTATCTTTCATTTTGTTAATATTTGTTCTAGCATTCGACATTTTTGATCTTAGGACTTTCATATTGCAATTATCCTCAATAGTGTCTAGGATTATTTTCGTGTTATAAGATCTTATGTCCTTCCGTATTTCTTTTCGAATGGTTTTGTTCAACTCGACGTATTCATCTGATTCCCGATTTGTTGTTCTTCTTCTCTCCATAAGTTTAATTGTATTGTCGCTTAGTTTTCCATGATTTTGCTTTTTATATTGGGTACATATTTTCTTCGTAGTCGTTTGAATAGCTGTGACAATTCTCTCCGCTATTTGGTCTATCTGTAGATTTTTAAAAGTTTGGGTTGCTTTCAGTCTGTTATTGAGTTCGATTTGGAACAAATCTCTGTTTCGGTTTATTTGGTCTGTTATTACGCGGTTATTAGTTTTAGAGATTAACCTTTTCCTTTCCGTTGTTATGTTGACTCGGACGGCGGCTCTTACCAATCTATGATCGCTACCAGTATGAAACTTGTTTAATACTGACACGTCTGTTACAGTTTGAGGTTTATTGCACAGTATGTAATCTATCTCATTTTTGGTTCTGTTGTTAGGGCTTTTCCACGTCCATTTCCTTTGTAATGGTTTTCCAAAGAACGTATTCATGCAATACAGATTTTCACTTTGCAGATAATTCAGCATTACTTCACCCCTGTCATTTCTAGTACCCACGCGAAAGGGTCCTATATTTTTGGTGTCTTCGTCATCTTTTGTTCCAATCTTTGCATTAAAGTCTCCGACAATCATTGTTAAATGTGGCCTTTCTGATCTTCTTGCCTTTGTAATGTCTTCGTAAAATTGTTCTATTTCTTCTTCGTTCGATGTACTGGTAGGTGCATACGCTTGAATTATCTGCATGCTGTACTTCTGAGTCAAGTGTAGCAGAATGTATATCACTCTATTCGACAACACACATGTCTTTGTAACCAGGTGTTTTATTCTTTTATTAATGAGGAGTGCTACCCCCCCATTATGCGAGTTTACATCACTGTTATTCTGATAGAGAGCGTGACCAGATTTTCTTATAGTATATTTTTCTCCTGGTTGTCTTGTTTCACTAATTCCAAGGATGTCCCATTTTATCTGTTCTAGTTCCTTTTCTAGCTCTTCTAGATGTTCATCCGTTCTCATTGTGCGAATGTTGTAGGTGCAGACAAACAATTTCTTTATTCGGTGATGCTTCTTTTTGACTTGGATTTCCGAATTTCGCTTCGGGGGTCCACTAGCTGAATCTTTGCCTCCCCCAGAATCCATGAGGCTGACTGGTACTACAGTGTGGGATTCTGAGCTTTGAGCTCTACCCGCCTGGGGTAAATTCATTTTAAAATTCAACATTTCATGGAGTATTTGAGAGGTTAGTAGGCTTTAAAACGCCACGCTTGCCAATGCGTGTTGGCGAGTATTTGGTAGTCATATTTCCCTGACTGTGATCGCTGCCGTTGATCCATTTAGACTTGGATTCTTCCGCAACCGATCTAGGGTATTCACCCATTTCAGAAGATACCCATCCTACTGAGCCCTTCCTTCACTAAATGTGAAGTGGCCTCAGCACGACCCCCGTCTCTCGTATGCTTGCCGACTCTGTTTTCCTCTGGGATTAAAACCACCAACTCCGACAGAGTTGCTCAGCGTATCAGGACCTACCATCGTGAAGGTGAGAGTGGAGTTGGGGTGGAGAGGCTAGAGAATACCTCTTGATGGTATTCTTGTATTGCGCATCACACCCCCATAGGTCCCTACATAAAGTACTACATAAAGTAGTTTAAATATTATTCGATAAATGGTTAAATAATACTCGATACGAAACTGACTTAAACACAACGTTGTTTAATATAAAGCTCAAATAAAGTCGATACAAAATTGCAAGTATGTTCGATGTCCTTGCGCGGATCGAACATGTGTGGTTTAAATAAAAGTTCGTTATAATTTTAATAAATTTCCGTTAAATGTTCAAATATTTAATTTTAATGCGAGATGCTTTATTACCTAGCTGGCGACGACACTTGAGGATTAGCACAATTGAATAAATATGATTTAAAATCCTATTTGGTATAAGATTCGATTCACTTCCGCATATAGCGTTTTCACTGTTCTAACCAGCAGCGGTTTTGGGTGTGAAGACTTGATCACAAATCTTGGCTTTTAGCCGGTGCGTTACGCTATTTATATGATTTCTGACCTAAAATCGCAAGTGTGGGGATCGGATTCCCACTACGGCAGTGTTAATATTAGTCCCTAATTGGTCTTTAATTCTGACCTCGAATTTCAATTGGTTAAAAGAATAAGTGAAATGCATCGCTTGCATCTTTCTTCCTACAAAATCCTGTCCGAACTTAGCAAATGCAGCTGGTCGCTATCGCGTTTTTTGCGCTGCAAACGTTCGAGTCTCGATGGTTTTTGCTCGACAAAAAGGTATATTTTAAAACATTACATTGTTGCACTTCTCATAAGAGCTAATGCTAAAATATTTACAGTTGGGTTTAACACGTGTACATCTGTACAGATAACAAAATAAAACGTATAAATTAAAGTGTTTTGACAGGTCTGCGTGGGCATATTGCCCAGACTTATAACAAAAATATCTATCCTGAATAAAAGTCTCACAACGTACTATGCAATCCTTGATAGAAGCATTGGGATGGATGGACGTGAAGTTTGAACTTCCTTGAAATGAAGGGTTTCAGTCGACTGTGGGAATTATCGCAAATAGTAGATTGAGCTACGTCAACGCCAATCTGCTGTGTTATTTACATGAATCCATAATTCACGTGTCGAAGAATTATTTTACCCAATTCGTAGTCTCAAATACTCAAAATATTACGCGATTGAAAAATGTAATTTCGTCTGCTAATTTCTAAACTTGATCTTTTACTAATATTATTCGACCTACAAATATATGCTTTTTTAAAAATATTTTGGTGTTAAAATTTTAAAGGCGAGAAATTTTTGCGGCATAATTGCTATAATATTTTGTCAAAACTTGGGAGGCGCCGAGAGCGTATCCTAAGGTTACAAATAGGCATATCGAAAATCAGCATAGCAAGTTATAGGGCGTTTTTTTAACTGCATGAGATCTTTCAATAGGGATAACTTTTGAATGACATTTTTCCAAGTGACAGTTCTTTGACATTTGTGTTCAGAAAGGTTTCCCATTTAATCATGAATAAATTAACACTTGAACAACGCTACCAGATTGTGGAAATTTATTTTCAAAGTCAGAGTTCCGTTCGCGAAACTTATAGAGCTCTTCGCCTATTTTATAGACGAATAATCGACCTTCTGAATAGGCTATTGGTGCGGTGATGGATAAATTTTGTATCACTTCTTCATTGCATGATGTAAGACCACCAACAAGACAAAGAAATGTGCGTACCCAAGAATTTATCGCTTCTGTGTGTGAAAGTGTGCAAGAGTACCCAAACATTTCAATTCGTCATCGTGCTCAACAACTTGGGCTTTGTCCGTCCACTACATGGAAAATTTTACATCAAGATCTTGGTTTACATCCTTACAAGATCCAGTTGGTTCAAGAATTGAAGCCTAATGATCATCGATTGCGTCGTGCGTTCGCAGATTGGGCTCACAACCAATTGGAAATGGATCCATTTTTTTACCGCCAAATTTTGTTCAGTGACGAGGCACATTTCTGATTGAATAGGTATGTGAACAAGCAAAATTTCCGTACATGGACTGAGACCAATTCGGAACATTATCTTGAATCTCGATTGCATCCATTAAACTGTTTGTTATGGAATACATGCCAACGGTATCATCGGTCCATATTTCTTTCGAAATGAGGAAGGAGCTACCGTTACGGTGAATGGTGTGATGAGATATCGGCACATGCTCAATACATTTTTTTTCCAAAAATCCAAGAGTTAAATATCGACAACTTATGGTTCCAACAGAATGGTGCTACGTGCCACACAGTCACCGAAACCATCGATTTATAGAAAGGACAATTTGGTGACAACATTATTTCAAGAAACGGTCCGATCAATTGGCCTCCAAGATCGTGTGATTTGACGCTTCCAGATTATTTTCTTTAGGGGTATGTTAAATCCATGGTTTATGCTAACAAACCAACAACTTTGGAAGCATTGGAGGTCAATATTCAGCAAGCCATTTATGAAATAAGGCCAGAAATATTGGAAAAAGTGGTCAAAAATTAGACTGATCGGATGCGCTTCGTAACGATTAGTCGTGGTGGTCACATGCCGGAAATCATTTTCAAATCATAAATGGCATTAAATTTACCTTCATAAAAAAATAATTATAAAAACATTCCATCAAATTTTTAATGTTTTATTTCAATTTGAAGTTCTCATGCAGTTAAAAAACCACCTTATACTTCTGATGTAAACCAATTATGCGCAAAGAACTAATATTCAAAAATTAATAAATACAGCTCGTAGATTTAAATTTTGATAAAGAAGAAGAGATGATGCAAAGTTTGCAATGGCTAATTGTTAGTTTGTACTACTGTTTTTTCAGTCTACAAAACAAGGGATGATATTTCCTATTTTTATTTGTGCATGAAATATATTGAATCAATCATTATGGAAAAATAAAATGAAAGGAAGATGTTGAGTAAAATATTAGTTCCTAGAACGACACAAACATTCTAAAATACACTACGGACAACCTTAAATTATATTATTACAAGAAAACATTCTATCGAAAATAAAAAGTTTATAAACGAAAGTGTAGCTATTAATATGGCTTATGGGGTTATATTGCAATTAAAAGTTCAATAAAATTGTATAAATCTCAACAAAACATTTAATATTTTTTAACACACTTTATACGATCTAAACGTTTAGCATTGCCTATTTAAAACATTATATTATTATTATATACACTTATAATAATAGTATTATAGAAATAATAACCGGATTTGAATAACGAACCTCACTGAATTTTTTAGCTCGGCCCTCCGGTAGACAACAACATGCTGTGGATCAAAGCGTACAAAAACCTTTACCGAAGGAAAACTAACAAAAACAGTTGCAGATAACCTAGATGTTGCTGCACCTTAAAAAAAAGATTTATTATCAAAATGATGTGTCAGATTACGGAAAAAGTAAGAAGTAGTATAATATACAAAATTATATTCACACTAATGTACAGTTGAAGGATGATAGCATTTCCCTGGGGAAATTTTCCCGCGAATAAAAACATCGAGAAATTTAAATATTTGTTATCGTCAAATTTATAACGTAAAAGTAATTATTAAGTTGAGCAATCGGTCACGCTGTGAATTAAGAATTACACAATAAGGCTTTTAACATTTCTGTATAATTTACACGCTATAATTCTCTACTTGATTCTGTAAATGCAGTTTTACAAAAGTAAGAGTACCTAGGTGATTTCTCCAGTCGGCAACAAGATTGAAATAAATTGCATATATGTTTTTAATTAAAATTTGAATTACGAAAGAAGAGTTTATTTCAACATTCAAGTTTATGTACATGTATTTAGTTCATATAAGAAAACGCTTTTGGCGTTCTACATAGTAGATACGTAAGATTTTACAAAATTCTTGTTATGTTATGTTCTGTTGATAACGAACAGTTTTCTTCAGGCTACTAATGCCCGGTTTCTGAAGCTCGAGTTATATTAAGATTAGTTTAATCTTAGTATAAATGCAGATTTTGAGTTTCTATAACGAAAAATAATCTCTGGTCAAAGTTAACCTACGTTTTTATTGGTTGTTAACTTTCTGGAATATGCGCATTGTGGATAACTACTTATAACTTTAAGCTTAGATTAGTTATGTAGAGTATAACTAGAGATCTTCAGAAACCGGGCATTAATGATGTCTTTTTGAGAGTAAATGTTTAATTTTATTTAATTTTAAGATCGTCTGTCGTACATGCACTGTACTGTAACCGTAGAAAACTTTGTTGAGGATATTTAAATAATGCATTTTTTAACGTAATACAATTTTCGTCACGACATCAAATCGCTTTTCTGAGTGTGACTTATCACTTCGATCTATTGATGCACCCAAAGTAAAATTTAATAGCCGGTAATAATGTTCAAATACTTATGTGATTATTTAACTATCGAGAATTAATATTGAATTAAACTTTGTAAATTAACTAGTTATGTAATCAAGTCATAAGGGTCATTCCATTTCAAATTAAGTGAAAAATGTACTCGACCACCACCAAATTTGACGAAACTTATTGGTACACACCATCTTAGTAAGAAATAAAAAATACAAATTTAAGGATTTTTCCAAAAGAGCACTTGCTTCCTTGTTTTGGTCCTTCAAAAAGTCAAAAAGTTGGTGTGTAGACTTGTAGGAAAACGACTGTAACTTCATTCACAGTGGTCTAAATTTAAAACAAAAAATGTTCTGTAAAGGTAAATGAACATTATATTCGAATATTCAACCACATTTTATTTTTTAAACCTCTAACTGGATTAATTTACAAATTTTAACCCTATTTGAACCCCTATTTCTAAAGGACCTATGCACACTGCGCCGATGATCAGAAGATAATCCTTTTTTTTTTGAGTAGTGAACATAGACAACGTGTAGATTGCGCCGATGGTGCCCTGATACACCTGTTGAGCCATCCAGATTCATGACATTTCTCGTGCTTCTAACTTTTAACGTTCAACTTGCGAGAAAAAATAGTTTCCTAACACTAACATAAGCTCAACCCGGCTGATACACCTCTAAGCAGCCGATTTACCTTTTCGCGAAGCAGGGTAGTTTAGGGTAGTTTACTATAAATTATAATATCCCTATAATGTTTCAGATGTAAAGTGAACGATGAAGTTCTGAGGTGAAATTAGGGATTTTCACTCGGTCACTACCCAAAAATTAAGATTAACTACTAACCTTCAAATTCATAGTCGTTATTTAAGTATAGATCATTTCGAGGTGACGTCACGACAGGTATGCCCTCCAGACAAAATGGCCGCGCCCTGTCAAATTTCGTAATTGATTTTTATTTTAAGGTTATGATTATGAAGTTTACACCTAATAATCATAACCTTAAATCACAATTTATCATTTCGGGGTGACGTCCCGACAGGTATGCCCTCCCGACAAAATGGCCGCGCCCTGTCAAAGTCACGTGACTCAAAATGATCTATAAGTAGGTACGTACTTAAGGGTCAAATTTATATTACATAGACGCATTTTTGAGAAAACACTGTTGGAAATTCAGAAATTTGGTAAAAAACTAAGCTGAAATGCATTGATAAAAATCAGTTACTTAAGTAGAAAGGGGTTAATTTTTCAAGTAAAGTTGTAAGTGTAAGTAACCCTTTGTCTATGAATACGGCCGTAAATGACTTTCGGTGCAATCTACATTATCAGATTATGAGACCCTTCAACCATCGGTTGTCACCTGACTGCGCGCATCGGTCACATTTTTAAAAATCTTGTTATTATGAGGTGTTAAACTTATAGTAAAAATTTCGAATAGATCCGGCAAAAATTAAAAGTCAAATATTCCGTGGGAAGACATTTTTAGGTCAGAGTATATATCGAAAAGATTGAAACATTAACTTAACGGACAAATTTATGTTTTACAATCGAGTAGTAATTATAATATTTGATGGGAAAGAAAGTATTCTCAAAAGAATTTTATACACGTCTAATAAACCATGCGGTAGATAATACAGTTTTAATAGAGTTGACGTAGCACCCGTCAATAAGTCGCATCGTCAACAAGAAAGTCACCATTCGATAGCATTGCAAACCAAACGTCAATTCATGCATATGCTTTGCTATAATTTTATAGAGGACAGATGGACACTTTTATGCGATCCATGAACTCGTGTTCGCTGTCAACACACGTGCGGTCTTTCGAGCCGTGTGAAACAATGCCCGTTGTTTTGTTATCTTGAACATGTGCCGACAAGCAACCAAATGTGCTGGCATTTAACATGGAAGGTATAGGAAATTAAAATTATCGAGGACGAATAAAAACTAGACAAAAACTTATTTTGCTCGAGTCCAGACAGGCAAAAAATTGTTATTCTGGGCTCATGTGCTGATATATATCCCCACACTTTCGTTTGGAAGAAAGGCAAAAGCGTGCTTTCACACTTCGAGGAACGTCCAATTAAAATGCATATCCCTTCTTTTCACATTAATGAGACCCAATTATAAGGGCCCAAATCAATCGTTAAGTGGGAATTATCCTAATTTTAGGAAGGGAAAACACATAAAAGGGGCTACAAATTGCAATTTAAGGGAGATTCACAAAAGATTCTGAGTGATCTTAACAGAATCCGATACCGTCTTCTCGTGAATAACGCTTCTAAAGCGGAATTAAAACACCAAGATCTCGCATTCATTCGAGATTTTTAAATCAATAATATTCAATTGTGCTAAAATTATTGTGCGTCAATTCCAGGTAATTTATTGAACATTTACCGTCAATTGTTTATTACATTTAATAATATCGAGTTATTGCAAATAAATTATCGAACATTTTATACCAATTGTTTATGACGTTTAATAATATCGAGTTATTGCAAATAAATTATCGAACATTTTATACCAATTGTTTATCACGTTTAATAATATCGAGTTATTGCAAATAAATTATCGAACATTTTATACCAATTGTTTATGACGTTTAACAATATCGAGTTATGTCAATTAAATTATCGAACATTTAACGCCAAGTGTTTATAACTTTTAACAATATCGAGTTATTTCAATTAAATTACCGAACATTTAATGTTAATTGTTTATGACGTTTAACAATATCGAGTTATGTCAATTAAATTATCGAACATTTAACGCCAAGTGTTTATAACTTTTAACAATATCGAGTTATTTCAATTAAAATTACCGAACATTTAATGTTAATTGTTTATGACGTTTAACAATATCGAGTTATGTCAATTAAATTATCGAACATTTAACGCCAAGTGTTTATAACTTTTAACAATATCGAGTTATTTCAACTAAAATTATCGAACATTTAATGTCAATTGTTTATCACTTTTAATAATATCGAGTTATTTCAACTAATATATCGTACTTTAGTCTCGCACTATTTGCCGCTTGGATGCAATTACATTGCATTTCTTTTTATCGGTATGGTACAAAACAGGTGTTGCGTTGCGAACACATGGGTGCATTCCAATAGTTTTCTTATCGAACACCACCTTGACGTTTCTTATTTACACAGTGCCGGCTTTAACTAATTGTAACTTCGCGAATAATTATTCCAGTGAATTATTCGTACGGAACCCCTATTTATCGCGTAACGGAGTGTGTAAATCACCCTGTCATTTCACCACCTTCCGATTTGAAGAGGTTTTGGAAGCTGGTTATTGCGCTGACCATCTGGTATGGTTTGAGACATCGTATTCAGCTCCATTCTGCATTCCGAGGACGATTCTCACTCTTGGAGAACCCGCCAACGACCTTCCCTAGAGGTCGAACACCAACAACTAAACTAAGTAAGAAACCTTTATATTTTTAAGATTTGTGATGTTAAGTGGTCACCTTGGCCGCCAGTTACGTTTAGGAACGTTCAGTTCAACCCTGGAAGTCGATCGCAACCCTTTTGTACCTCTTTTGTGTTAATTAATGTTAGTGTCTATTATTAACGTAACTTTTACTACACCATTCGAGCGTTCAGATTGTAACCAACAATTTAACGTAATATTTTAAGTTTAGCATTGCAACTAAAGTTCATAAAAATTAATCGATTGCATTGATTAATTTTCAGTATCAACTTTGTGAATCATAGTTTTAGACGTCACCGAGTTACTATTTTTGTGGAGTGCTGTATTCAATACGCACCCCTTTTACGTATGAACTTTCTGGGTCATACTTTGCAAATTAACAGCTTGTATTTTTGTAACATTAACCGTTTTACGAATATTAATTTTGCAACGGAAACCACACTGAAAGGTTCCGTCAATTGGCTATATTTATTTTTATACGATACATGTAAATTTGATAGTATCTTGTGTAAACTTTGTCAACTCCCCCCTGATATTATTTTATTCATTACATTTTTGTTATTTCCCAACTGTGTGTTTTATTATTATTGTGTTAATGTTTATTTAGCTATTTTCACCAACGGAAAGTTCGCCTCCTGTAAAGGTAAGGTCATTGAGCGAGGCTTTTCCGGAGTGAGAATTCGCCGTAAGATCATCAAGTTGTCGCGTACCAGCTTGGAAGGTGAGATAACCAGTCCCCTTCAAAAAGATTCATTTCTGCGTATGCGTGGCGCCCATTTAAACTCCCTCGTGTATATTAGCCCCACCGATTTTGACTTACCTCCCCCCCCGTGTAAATTATTCACACCGATTTTGACAATTTTTAGAATCGCGATCGAGGATTGCCCGGTCGTCGATAGGAAACACACGCTTCGCGACGTGCCGTCACACGACCCTTTTATTCCTTTCACCAACCCACCCCTTCGCGACTTTGAGCTAGTCAACTTTTTATTACCTGTTGGAAAGGTGTCGTGGATGCAAAACGTGTTGTAACACGGTGCAATCTACAATCTCCCTTTCTAAAAGGGTACTTTTCTTAATAATTAAATTTTTTTGAAGTTTTTTACGAGGTTTTTCTAAATTATTAATTGCACTCTTCTCGTATAAATCTTTATTTGTGACGCGTTTCGATCACAAACGATCTTCTTCGGATACACTACATAGAAATTATAATTAGTATAACATGAAAGAACTTATAAAACATTTCTTACGTTATTAGATTACATACTGGTTTGTTAAATAAATTTTAACTTAAATTAATTTTATGTCCATAATTTTTTTGCAGGTACAATCGCTAATTATCACATTTACAAAGTCGTTATCCATTTTTCTTATCTAACGATCCGAGTCCTATTTTTTGTAGCATGCTTCCACCGAACAGGCTTCCACCCTAATTATCCATAGCTCCAACCTTCGATTTCTAGTTTTTGTATTTATTTTAAATGCATTATCAAATTTTTTTAAATAATCTTTAGTTTTTATTTTTATTTCACTCGTCGTTTTGAACTTTTTATTCTTCCACCCACTAGATTTTATTTTTTTATATCTCAATTTTTTAAATATTACTTTTTTAAATCTTCTACTTTTTACTTGTAATATTTTTATTTTTATGTTTTTAAATTTTCCATTTTTACATCGCATCTTTATAAACAGTAGTTTTTTTAATCTTGTTTCTTTAAATCGTACAGTTTTAATTAGTAATTTTACACTTATTAATTTTTTCAATCTAAAATTGTTAAATCTTAATTTCTTTCTTTGTGGTTTTTGAAATATTTAATTTTTCAGTCTTTTGAAATTTTCTTGCTTGTTTTTAATTTGCACTGCCTCACATTTAAATGTTTTGCTGGAATTAATTGTTATTATTTTAATTTTATTTACACCCTTCTTATTTTTAAAATTTTTATTTTTATTATTATTAAAACCACGAAATTTAAAATTTCTAAAGGTAATTTTATTTTTTATGTTCTTACACCTCTAACTTTGTAGTTACTTCTTGTAGCAGATTTCTTTTTATTTTTACGATTAAAGCTGATTAAATTTTTAAATCTTATTTTATTTCCTACACCCCAGAATTTATAATTTTCGATTTTTTTCTTTGGTTCTTCTTTATCGATTTATTTGAGAGAAAATTTCATCAATGTCCATTTTTAGTTCCTCTCGCAACCCTATTATACCTTCATCCAAATTTTCCATTTTTTTCAGAAATTCCTTCTGCGGTATGTTCAGATTTGTTATTTCTTTTTTTAACGTTTCTTCAGGTTTTTTTATTATTGCTTTTATTTCCATCACATCTTCTTTTGCATTTTTATCCAAATTTTCATCCATTTTCTTCGAATTTTCTTCAAACTTTTGCTCTGCAGCTGCACACAAATTTTATTTTTGTCCATATCGAAAATGTCTTATCAACACCTTGAGTTTATTTTTCCAATTGTAAATTTTCAATTTTCAATTGAACCGCTATTACAATAATTTTCCAATTAATTCTCATCTCAGGGTAGTTTCGTGGTGTTTTCGAGCCTAAACGTTGTGGCGCCATTTTAGCTTTTTACCCTTATTCATGCCACAAACTATTTAAAATTAAAACACCGAGGTTTTCCACGATTTGATATCCAAATTAAATTCCAAATTATCTTCCAATAATCAATCGTCCATCAACCAACTTCCAATCAATAATTACTTCTTTTCCAAATCTATAATCCATACACTTTCAATCAAATTGTGCATATGTGTTGAGTTTACGTTTATTTTTTAAATTTTTTCTGCATGTTGGCTACATCGCCTGTATCTATTAATTGCTATATTTTTGGACGGTTTTGGTAAATTTTGAGGTAAATATTATTTAATAAAATTATAATAACTAAAAGCACTTTTCTCGTAAATTAAATATTGCTTTATTTGCTACGCGTTTCGGCAACAAACTGCCATCATCGGACAAACTATACAGTAAAAAGTAAATTAACAATTTAAATTAATAAAATAAGAATCCTTACGTATTATAATGGTCAATAAGTAATAGCAGTTCATCAAGAATTATGGTGAGTTCATAATTCAATTTAATTTCTCATCTGTCTACCGTCGATGTTGCTTGATCTGTGTAGATTTTTAAGAATTCTTAACTTAGCTTAAATGTACTCTGCACCCACCATTAGTCTCGAATTTGGTAAATTGATTTACAATTTCACAGCTGCTGATTTTGGAAAAATCAACCTTTTCTTACTTCAGGTCTGCTGATAGGAAATTTGGCACCACGTCAACAACTCCAAAAATATCAAAGGCTATCTTAGCTTACACATGTTTTTAAATGATTCTAAATCTATTAGTACAGGTCAGCAGTGTTGTATACTTATTCGTTAAGCATTTTTCGACGGTGTACAGGGATAGTGACCACTCTTCTTACCAGCATCTCTCAGATAAACTGAGCGACTGTCACCTGAATGTGTCTGAAGCTTGTATTTTTAATGCTGTCGGTGCCCTTTCAGGTAGCTTTAGTACGAGACCTGATGAACACAATTTTAGTGTTTTCAATCTTTGAATGAAAAATTTAAATATTAATTCATACTTATAATAATTAGAAAGAAAAAATGAAGCAAAAATGTATGACTTATATTGGACAGATTTTTTTCCGTAATATAGTCAATTTTATTTTTCTTAAATTACAAGCTTTTTTCGAACATAAAATTAACTTGTATGCTAGATTTCCCAAATTGTAGGGTAACTTTAAGAATTCTGTGGTTGATGTAGGAAATATCAGTGATGTTCTGCTCGAACTTTTCATGAATCAGAAGCCCGACTCCCGAAGAGGCACGATTTTCTTTTTTTCTACCGCTATATATCAATATGTATTTGTCATATTTGTCCATTCCACATCCCTTTTTCTTGGTTTCGGATAGGGCACATATATCTATCTTATGGTGTTCCATCTCCATTACAATTTCTTGGTCTCTTCTTACGAATGAAGTTACATTCCAAGACAAGTAATATCAGTTTATGCCCCAGACATTAATAAATCGAAAGAGGAAATTGATGGCTTTTATAACGACCTCCAATGTATGATAGACACGACTGATAGGAGCGATAAAATGTTGATAATGGGAGATATGAACGCTAGAGTGGGTAACGAGGTAATACCAGGAGTTAAACAACGATTTAATGAAGAAGTGACTAACGAAAGTGGTGAGGAACTTATCGAATTCTGCACATACAACTCCATGCGCATAAATAACACATTCTTCCCCCACAAGGTACAACATAAATACACATGGGAAAATTCAAGAGATCAAAGGTCCACAATTGATTATATAATAACGAACGAAATGGTGCATCCTACGCAAGTATTGGATGTGAGAGTATTGACATCAGCTGACGTTGGTTCTGACCAACACCTAGTACTATGCAAATTAAGAATGACAATTCAACTGATCAAGAAACCAACCTCAAATATAGTCGAAAAATTAAATGTAGAACTATTAAAAGAAGAAAGTACACAATGGCTATACCAGCGGAGACTTGCCAACGCGATCAAAGAAAACGCCATTACCGACGAAGACGGGGTCAATTCCAGCTGGAAAAAGATAAGAGACAACATACTGGATGCTGCAAAACAAGCGATTGGAATTAGAAAGGTGGCATCACACTCAAAGTGTAATACTAAACCATGGTTCACTGAGGAAATCAAACTTCTGGCTAAAGAAAAACGAATAGCCTACCTCCAATACCGAAGTAACAAAACAGCACTTGAACACCAAAAGTATGTTGAAACCAGAAATAGAGTAAATGCACAAATAAGAGGTCTGAAACGAGATTACTGGATGGCCTTCACAAAGGGAATGGAAAGTGACATGTACGGTGCTCAGAGGAAAATCTGGGGAATGCTTAGAAAGCAGAAGCGGAATACAAATGAATATCGACAGGTCAGCAATATAAGCGAAAAACGATGGATACAATATCTGAGTACCTTGTTTGAAAGTCAAAACGAGAATGAAACTGTACTGGAATACATAGAAGATGACAATGAGATAATTCAAATCACTCATGAAGAAGTTGCTGATGCCATAAAGAAGCTAAAAAATCGAAAATCCCCTGGCACCGATAACATTACAAATGAACTGTTGAAATATGCGGATGTAGCGTTGGTGATGGAACTGACAAAATTGTTCCGAGAAATACTTAATAGTTCGACTATCCCAGAGGAATGGAGAACAAGCGTTACAGTGCCTATATTTAAGAAAGGAGAGAAAAACGATCCCTCTAATTATAGAACAATAACTCTGCTAAACAGTATCGCGAAATTATTCACTGGAATGATTGCGGATAAAATAACTCAAACAACAAATATGAGTGAAGAACAACAGGGCTTTCGTAAGAATAGATCGACTATCGATGCTCTTTTTATAATCCGTCAAATTATCGAGAAATCACTTGAATACAATAAACCGACGTACATGTGTTTTATTGATTTAACAAAGGCTTTTGACCGTATTTTACTAAAGGACGTGCTGCGGCTGTGCAAAGAAAAAGGCATCTCAAACCAAATAATTAAAATAATAAAAGACCTAAACACCCGAAACACAACGAAACTAAGAATAAATGGCAAATTAACGGAAGATATCAATATCCGAACTGGAATTCGTCAAGGCGATAGACTAAGTCCAATATTATTCAACATCGTTATGGATAACATAATAGAGAAAACTAGATTGACAAGGAATAGAGGATATCAACTTAGTACGGGTGAAGTGAAAATCATATGCTACGCGGATGACGCGGTTATAGTATCAGAAAACGAAGATGACCTACAACGATTACTATACGCCTTTAATATAGAAGCAGCGAAATATAACATGACAATATCGGAAAAGAAAACAAAAAGCTTAGTAATATCAAAAGAACCAAAGAGATGTAAACTTGTCGTCGACGATCATAACATTGAACAGGTGATGTCGTTTGTATATCTGGGGGTGCAGATCACCAGCTACGGAGACCTCATAAAAGAGGTACGTAACCAGATCTTAAAAGCATCAGGTGCCGTAGCGGGAGGCTTGAGAGAAGTGATATGGAACAATGAATTTTTACACTGAAAGAAAATTGTGGCTATAATTTACACAATTACGCAATATTCTTGCACAATTTGTGTTCAGATTGGCGCTAAACCCAATATTGTGTTGAAAGGATGTCAACGTTTGGGTCAACCTTTTTAAGCAGGTAAACAACCCAATTGTGTAATTTTCAGGTACCAAATTTGAGTAGAAAAATATCCCACTTATTGAGTTTAAAATCTGCACAATAAATATGCAGAATATCTGAATACAAAATTGTGATAATTCTATATCAAAATATGTGTATTGCTAGCAAAAATTGTCCATATTTCAAATACAAAAATTTGCATATTTCTAGAAAAACTTGTCCATATTGCAAATACAAAAATTTGTATATTTCTAGAAAAAAATTCTGCATATTTCTGAACAAAATAATGCAAGCTTGAAGTATATTGTTATATAAAAAAATTACTCATTGTATATTTAAATAAAAATTCAATAATGTTTAAAAAGCAATATTATTTATTAAAAATTCACAAAAAATACACAAACTAATTATATACAAATTCACAATATAAATTATAATAAAAACAGTTTGCAAAATAAACAATCATACATTACATCTTAAACAAGCATAGAATTTATAATAAATTAACAGTCGTTACAAGACAAGGTACGTACATTAATAAATCACGAGCATTAATAATTGTAAAAGTGTTGGACATTTTCTGAATTTTATATGATTGAAAATGTCGTTCAAAACCGATTGCTTTAAATACTTCACATTCAAAAAATATTGTAGGACCACTGTTTAAATTGTGAATAACAATTGTTAAAATTTTTCCGAATTCAGGAAACAGTTTATCTTCCGTTTGATTTAAAACAAGGAAATCGTTCGGATGATAACTAGTTTCTTGCAAAGTTACCCATTTCGTGGTAAAAGAGCAAATATAAAAATATTTTCCAATCGTGACAAATATTCTTTGGGCATAGAAGGCAATGTTACGTAAACGGTACCAACTTTATGGACTCCCGCATGTGAACCAGATATACTTAAATTAGGTATGTTA
Organism: Podabrus alpinus; assembly: GCA_932274525.1. Classification (NCBI taxonomy): domain Eukaryota; kingdom Metazoa; phylum Arthropoda; class Insecta; order Coleoptera; family Cantharidae; genus Podabrus; species Podabrus alpinus. The sequence continues at coordinate 117,856,677 of OW026451.1, forward strand.
ATGTAATAAAACATGGAATAAAGAAAATTCTTACATTATTAGCTACTTCGCTTGAATTATTGTAGGTCGATGATGTAGGAGTATGCTGTTCGTATATTATAATACTCGTATCAGATTTTATCGGGACATCCAAACCAACTATGCCTTCTAAAGCATCAGATTCATTTATTATGATGTTTTCTTCTAAAGCCTAAAATTTGTATGTATAGTGTGTAATTAAAATTAAAAAGTTGTTCACTGAAGTTCACCTGATTTAAAGTAAAAGAATTTTTAAATTCCTCATATTTGATCATAAAGCGTTTTCTAGAACCTAATTTTGGGATCAATTCTTTAATATCTGCTTCCGTCAGAGTGTGGAAAAGATTTTCTCCAATTTCGCTTCCTGAAAACAAAATTTTAAAAGCGTGACTAAAATTTTAAGGTTAAAATTTCCTACAAAATATTTTAAAATTAAAACAGGTATTACTAATCGCGAAACCAAACCAAATTTATAAACAGACATCTTATTGTTAGATTATAATTGAAACCGAATGAATTTCTAATTATTTTAATTTAAAAACACAAAAAAATATTATTTGCGCACCACGTGTGCACATAATTTAAGGTTACCGGCAACAAGAATAAAGTGCAGTTTACAGCACGAACAAACCTATTGTATTGAAGTATAATTTTTTCAAATATTTTGAAATTTGTAATTAATTTGACATTAAATAATAATACAGTGCCACGTTTAGTAAAAATTATAATTCTCGAGTTGATTGGTTGAACTAGTACACTCACGTTAGAAAATATTCAGTTTTGAAAGTAATAAATACATTTGTTAATAATTTTGTAAACAATTAGGTAACTTTTTAGTAATTATTTTATCTCAACATTAATAAATTACATATTCTAAAAATGATTTTATATAAAAATTATTCTTTAATTTAGAAAACTATCAAAAATAGTTATGCGAACTTTTGGACGTGAGTGTCCTCGCTAGTACTAACCTTAAGATTTTGCTAGTTTCTTTCTCACACTCACAAAGTGTAAATAGCACTATCCTTGTCTTAGGAAACTCGCAAGAAAAATCGCATAACGTAAACTGCACTTGATGCGATTTTGTTTGCGACCGATTTTGCACACTTAATTGGTAGTTGTAAAAACAAATTGCAAAGTTATCCTTTTGCACCTGTACCTGTAATGGTACTCGGTACTCTGTACCTCCTTACCAAATTTTTAACTAATGCAACGGATAAAAATGATAAAAATTGTACATAATATTAAAAAAATTCTCCTTACCTTCAAATACTTCGATTAAATGGGACATATCCCATGCTGATAATAATTCTATTACAAAACTATCCATCTCAAAACTTATTTTATTTGGTATTTTAACAAAAAATATATAAAATTTAAAAAAAAACGGTACAATTTAAGTCCATGGTCCGTACTAATAGTCGAGAATTAATCCCTAGATTCAGCAATTATAATAGTTTCCTACCAATCATATTTTTTTATATGATTTCCAGTTTCGACCAATCAGAAAGGAAATTTTAGGATTTATCCTAAATCAGGGATCGATCCTTAAGTACGGGCATAATAGTCTGGGCATTAGTACATTATTATTATTATTATAATGAAGGCTTATATTTTTCTAAATTCTTAGAAAATCCACATTTAAACCTACCACACTTAAAAGTTACGAACAAGAAAACAGGGGTAAAAAAATGTAGAAAAATTAATTGTGAAATACAAAAAGGTAACTACTTTCTGCAATTTAAAATTGGCTAGGAATTCAAAAATAATTTAATTTTAAAAAGTTTGAATAGTCATTTCTATTATATTTCATATTTATAATTTTTAATGTACCAAAAATCGTGGCAAACATTACTTTTATTTATGGCTTTAATATGATTTGTTTTAAAATTGAAAGGAAATTTTTACAAGTTAGAGTTTAATTTTAAAATTTGTAAAAAAATTTTAATGTTGTAATGTTTCAAAAAAAGAATACACAACTATTCAAGTACAAAATTTTCCTTTTTGTAGCATACTCTGGGTAAAAAATATGCACAAATTGGGTTGGTACCCGTAAAATTAAAAATGCACAATATTGGGTAGAATAAGTGTAAGCAGTTATGAAGGTTTCAATAGAAATTTTCAGGTACAAAAGTTTACCTTTATTTAGCAAACGGTAGATTCAAAAACTGCACAATTTGTGTTTGCAGACTGTACAATTTGCAATGCACAACGCTATGCAGATTTATCGCAAACAATTTTTTTCAGTGTAAACATCGATAGCAAAGTGCGCATATATAAGACATGTATAAGACCAATAATGACGTATGCCGCGGAAACACGCCCTGATAACACGAAAACAAAGAGGCTACTGCGAACGGCTGAAATGAGAACCCTACGCACAATAGCGGGGAAAACTCTATGGGATAGGGTAAGAAACGAAGTAATCCGAGACACATGCCAGGTAATGGACGTAGTAAGATGGGTTAGACAGAGAAGAAGAGGATGGAATGAGCACGTCAACCGCATGGACAACAATAGGCTTGCCCGAATTGCTAGAGATGGGAAGGTTGTCAATGGAAAGCGACTGCCTGGAAGACCACCAAAGAGATGGAGAGAAAGCTGGCAGTCTATATCACAAGAAGCTGGAAATTACAGGCCTTAAGGCCTACACTAAGTGAAAGAAGAAGAAGATAAAATTAAAAATATTGCAAGGTGAAAGGTAAAACTGCATAGAAAAGTATAATAAGCAAGAATATAATTATAATACTATTCGGGGAATTACCGACTACCTTTCGCTATATTCTAAATTAGTTCGTTATATTAAAATGTATGTAAAGGTATAAGGAAAAAGGTTTTCGGGATAGTGGAGCAGCCACAGAGAAACGAAATCGTTTAAATTGTCAACAGTTTCGGCTACAACCTAGCCATCTTCAGGACTAAAAAGAGACATTTTATTGTAAAGACATACAGTACAATACAATCTGTAATAAACAAAACATGCTACCACATTACATCATACCTCTTAAACAAGCTGTAAAAAGTTCTCTCACAGTGGCACAGAACATACAGGTAGAGCACAGCATACAGACTTGTCTGGTGGTTACTAGACACTTCACTACACGTGTAATTACCGCAAGAAAGACTTGGTTTTGTTAATTCAATATTGTGTTATAATTTGACTTCACTGTTGTATTTTGATTCAGTCTGTATGCTGTGCTCTACCTGTATGTTCTGTGCCACTGTGAGAGAACTTTTTACAGCTTGTTTAAGAGGTATGATGTAATGTGGTAGCATGTTTTGTTTTTTGCAGATTGTATTGTACTGTATGTCTTGACAATAAAATGTCTCTTTCTAGTCCTGAAGATGGCTAGGTTGTAGCCGAAACTGTTGACAATTTAAACGATTTCGTTTCTCTGTGGCTGCTCCACTATCCCGAAAACCTTTTTCCATACGAATTCCTGGAGTAAGAATATTTTCTATTGTAAAGGTATAAGATTTGAATCAGGGCTTTTATTTTGTTCGTTAAAACAGAGTATTCGTTAATTGCGCGTTCGTTATATCAGAGTTCAACAAACTGTATGTTCTTTAAGTAATTGAGTAGTTCTATGTATTGCGTTTATTATGTATAACTTCTTGTTTCCCCTTATCTTAATATCTATACCTCAAATTAACGTATTATGTGCCAACCTGGAATAATTATATCCTCAAATTGAGCTCCTATCATGTATTTTAGTTTTTGAAAGCAATAAATATGCTATGTCGCTTTCAACTCTGCCTTCGTCGATTATATTATTTACGGTATGTTAAAAACTTTTTTTTTTATTTGTTTTAGTTAACGAGTTTTGCATTTAATTTTCTTCTCGCTAATATTTTGTGTTCATTCTAAATTAAAAAAATATAAAAAATTAGGTAATACATGAAAGAAATTAAAAAGTTTTATCTCGGAACAGAAAAAGCTATTAGTAGATTCCTCGACTAGGTAAATAAAAAGCTTTTATTAATTATTTACACTGTAGGTCCTATAAAGTATAGCGGAATATTCAGTAATAATTATTTTAATGATTATCTTGGACGATTTTTTTTTCTTAAAATATGTGTAAGTAGCATGGTAAATAATTTACTTTAAGAGTTAAGGCGGTGTGATACTTCTGTAAATTTTGTTGTAAATTTGCGTGTAAATTTGTATGTAAATTTACAAAAGTGTCAAACGCGTAAATTTGTTAGCAAATTTTGTTGTAAATTTTTTGTAGGAATATTTCTATATTTTTTTTGCTAAACCTGCGTGTAAAATTGCGCACAAGAATGTTGTCGTTAGTATTATGTCAAAGTTGTATGTTGGTAAAAGTTTGGTTACTTACCTATATGTTATATTTCCTAATTCGTTCTTTAATTGTTTATTTTTGAATATTATAATGCCGTGATAGCAAGAGAAAATTAGAATTTTGATAAATGAATATCAAAAACAGGGTCGCCATACTAGAAAGCGCGTGCACAAATTCTAAATTTACCAGCAAAATTTTACACAAGTGGCAAACACACTCGCAAAAAAATTTGCTAGCAGATTTGCAACAAAATTTACAAGCAAATTTACGTGTTTGACACTTGTGTAAAAATTTACACGCAAATTTACAACAAAATTTACACAAGTAGTGTCACACCGCCTTTAGTAATAGATGCATTACAAAATTTTAAAACTGAAGATTGTGACTAAAATTGTATACATCATCATTCGGTAAGTTTTCATTACAGCCGTATGTTGGCTAATAGCACTGTAGATTTCTGTAAAATTAATAAAACATGGTACACAATAATCTAAATATATAGTCGTGCCATAAGTTCTGATACTAACAAAGCACCGTTCATTTTTACTATGAAGATTAAGGGATGGGGGTTGCTAATGGTATTTTTGGAAAGATCATTTGCAGGTATATAAGTGGGCGAAAGTTGAAATTCAAGTCTTAAATAGTAAACATGAATTCGGATGTCAACGATAATCGTATTGTTGTAATTGCTATACATAACAATGATAAAAGTACTAGTGCAATTTTAAATTTGTTAAAAAAAATTACGGATTACAAATTTTTTTCTTTTTAACTATCCATCGATAGAATGAAACTTCTAGAGTAGATAACCGAAAAAAAAGTGGTCGACCACGAACTCTAAGAATTCTTGGAGTTATTAAAACAGTTCGCGAGCGAATGAGAAGAAATCCCTTGAGGAAACAAAAAATTATGGCTAGGAAATTCAAATTTCGAAAAGAACCATTTCTCGCGTGTTAAAAGATGACTTAAAACTTGGGGCTTATCGTAGGATTACAATACATCGTCTTACAATTGCTCTAAAAAATATTAGACAAGAAAGAACAAAACGACTCCTGGACCGGCACGCGTATGAAGATCACAAAAATATTTTGTTTACTGACGAAAAAATTTTTACAGTCGAAGAAAAATTCAACATGAAAAACGATCCTGTGTAGGCTTACAACTCTAATGAAGCCCCTAAAAAAATTTCGGGGGTGAAAAATGGCCATTATCCAACAATAGTAATGATTTGGTGAGGTGTGTCGTATGAAGCAGTAACGCAGCTGTTTTTTGTGAAAAAGGGGAAAAAACGTGAAAAATAACGGGGGAAAAAATACCAAAAAATGTTACAGATCGTAGTTAACCCTCTAAATTACAACTTATTTCGTGAAAACCATAGGGTGTTTCAGCGAAATTCTGCACCAGCGCATAAAGCGAAAACGACCCAACGAATGACTACAAACAAATTTACCTGAGTTTATTGCCGCGGAAGACTGACTTTCAGGTAGTCCTGACTTGAACCCTTTGGATTACAAATTATGGTTTGTTCTTGAGGAACAAGCTTGCAAAGTACCCCATAAAAATATTGAGCTCTTAAAACGGAATTTGATCAAGGTTGGAACATCTATACCAATAAAAGTAGTGCGTGCCACAATGGATGACTGCCCGCGACGTTTAAAGGCCCTTGTGAAGGCAAAAGGTGACCATTTCGAATAATTCGTACAAAATTGAATTCCTTAGAATGTACCGAATAAAATGTAGTAATTTATATAGAGGATTTTTATTTTGAAATCATTAAAATCGGCTTCCAAACAAGTATCAGAACTTATGGCACGACTAGTATAAAAGAGAAGATCTGCTTGCGTGTTTGCGTGTTTGTTCGCTATACGTTCCTAGACCCTTGGACCGATCTCGACCAAATTTTGCACAGTTATTTTGTAGCTCCAGGCGCAACTATTCTCGCATATATGGAGAAGAAATTCGAGCGGGGAAAAAAGTTATTCGCTTTTTTCGAAAATCAAATCACAAGTTTGACAAAAAATTTAATTTGTCAAATAATTAATCTGACGTACTGTCAGCGACTTTGACATTAAGAATGTTAACCTTAAAAATGACATCTAAATGACATTGACATATAGTCAGTAGCGGCTCTAGAATAGGGGGCACAACTTTGACATAAGAATATTTAATTTGTCAGATAATTAATCTGACGCACAGTCAGTGATTCAAAATACTGTCAACAGATGGCGGGGAGGGCGGCTTTAATTCGAAAAATGTGAAAAATGCAAACCACTAACAAAAAACCACTAACAAATTAATCTGAATGCCGCGAATAAGACCGGAGCACTTTATATAGGTCGCAGAACGTGGAAGATCCACCTCCTTGCGGAAGATTTAACTTTACATGAAGATGTAACTTTACGTGAAGATTATGTATGTATGTATGTATGTATGTATGTATGACAGATGACAGATGACGGATGACGGATGACAGATGACAGATGACAGATGACGGATGACGGATGACAGATGACAGCTGACAGATGACAGTTGAAGGCCGAACAACTATGGCCTTCACGGATCTATTATTGTCCGCTCTGTGAGGCCGAAGGCCGAACAACTTTGGCCTTCACGGATCTATTTTATGGTTCGGTCTGTGAGGCCGAAGGCCGAACAACTATGGCCTTCATGGATCTATTATGGTCCGGTCTGTGAGGCCGAAGGCCGACCAACTATGGCCGTCACGGATCTATTATGGTCCGGTCTGTGAGGCCGAAGGCCGAACAACTATGGCCTTCACGGATCTATTATGGTCCGGTCTGTGAGGCCGAAGACCGAACAACTTTGACCTTCACGGATCTATTATGGTCCGGTCTGTGATGCCGAAGGCCGAACAACTATGGCCTTCACGGATCTATTATGGTCCGGTCTGTGAGGCCGAAGGCCGAACAACTATGGCCTTCACGGATCTATTATGGTCCGGTCTGTGAGGCCGAAGGCCGAACATCTATGGCCGTCACGGATCTATTATGGTCCGGTCTGTGAGGCCGAAGGCCGAACAACTATGGCCTTCACGGATCTATTATGGTCCGGTCTGTGAGGCCGAAGACCGAACAACTTTGACCTTCACGGATCTATTATGGTCTTCCCCCTGTGAGGCCGAAGGCCGAACAACTATGGCCTTCACGGATCTATTATGGTCCGGTCTGTGAGGCCGAAGGCCGAACAACTATGGCCTTCACGGATCTATTATGGTCCGGTCTGTGAGGCCGAAGGCCGAACAACTATGGCCGTCACGGATCTATTATGGTCCGGTCTGTGAGGCCGTAGGCCGAACAACTATGGCCTTCACGGATCTATTATGGTCCGGTCTGTGAGGCCGAAGACCGAACAACTTTGACCTTCACGGATCTATTATGGTCCGGTCTGTGATGCCGAAGGCCGAACAACTATGGCCTTCACGGATCTATTATGGTCCGGTCTGTGAGGCCGAAGGCCGAACAACTATGGCCTTCACGGATCTATTATGGTCCGGTCTGTGAGGCCGAAGGCCGAACAACTATGGCCGTCACGGATCTATTATGGTCCGGTCTGTGAGGCCGAAGGCCGAACAACTATGGCCTTCACGGATCTATTATGGTCCGGTCTGTGAGGCCGAAGACCGAACAACTTTGACCTTCACGGATCTATTATGGTCTTCCCCCTGTGAGGCCGAAGGCCGAACAACTATGGCCTTCACGGATCTATTATGGTCTGGTCTGTGAGGCCGAAGGCCGAACAACTATGGCCTTCACGGATCTATTATGGTCCGGTCTGTGAGGCCGAAGGCCGAACAACTATGGTCTTCACGGATCTATTATGGTCCGGTCTGTGAGGCCGAAGGCCGAACAACTATGGCCTTCAGCGATCTATTATGGTCTTCCCCCTGTGAGGCCGAAGGCCGAACAACTATGGCCTTCGCGGATCTATCATGGTCCTCTCTCTGTGATGCCGAAGGCCGAACAACTATGGCCTTCACGGATCTATTATGGTCCGGTCTGTGAGGCCGAAGGCCGAACAACTATGGCCTTCACGGATCTATTATGGTCCGGTCTGTGAGGCCGAACAACTATGGCCTTCACGGATCTATTATGGTCCGATCTGTGAGGCCGAAGGCCGAACAACTTTGACCTTCACGGATCTATTATGGTCCGGTCTGTGAGGCCGAAGGCCGAACAACTATGGCCTTCACGGATCTATTATGGTCCGGTCTGTGAGGCCGAAGGCCGAACAACTATGGCCTTCACGGATCTATTATGGTCCGGTCTGTGAGGCCGAAGGCCGAACAATTATGGTCTTCACGGATCTATTATGGTCCGGTCTGTGAGGCCGAAGGCCGAACAACTATGGCCTTCACCGATCTATTATGGTCTTCCCCCTGTGAGGCCGAAGGCCGAACAACTATGGCCTTCGCGGATCTATCATGGTCCTCTCTCTGTGAGGCCGAAGGCCGAACAACTATGGCCTTCGCGGATCTATTATGATCCTCCCCCTGTGAGGCCGAAGGCCGAACAACTATGGCCTACTCGGATCTATTCTGGGTCTAGATGGCTAAGGGCGGCGGATGCCGCCCGTGCCAGCTAGTATACAATATAACATAATATTATAATGGGTTAATAAACTTAAAATTACAATACACATTAATAAAGAAACAACTCACTCAAAGCAAGGGTTCAATGATGAGCACAAAAATCTCAAATAAGCCCACTGACGGACATTGAAAGAATGGACCAACGTCCTACACTGGTGTATGTTAACTTAGGTTGATCAAAACAATCAGACATTCAAAGGTCGTGATGATTTGTGATTTCAGGGGAGGGGCAAGTATAAATTTGCACGCACTTAGGCCACTCCACCGAGCCATTGTACTGCCTCCACTTTGTTGCTCACCCCCAGCCTGACCCACAATAGCGACACTGCTAGGTATTACTGCAGCCTTTAGACGGTCTCTCGGCCTCAACACCTGACCAGAACTCCCCAACAAAGGACAGCACTACGAACCAGGGCCGTCTGCTTGACGGCCGAGCTCTAAGAAATCCCGTGATTCGCCCTCCACCAGTGCTAGGTGCAGTCGATGGGTGGCCTCTGAACCAGGCCACCCAGTCCGAAGCCTAATCAAAGCCAAGCATTGCGTAATCGATGGGCTTCTTTTGGAAAGCCGGTACGACGTCCCAGGGTATCTTAAAAATTCACCACCTGACCTATATGCAAGTGTGGACCTTAGGTTGTCGATCGGCATAAATCGCATCGAAATTCGTCCCACAGTTTGGAAGTACTCACGTTGCCGAAGTGCGCGAAGAAACCTTTTGAGCTCTCTCAGTCGCCTCCAAACCGCCATCTCAAATTTTTCGCCGGCATCGGATAGAAATCATCAGCACCGATATTTTAAGATGTTGCCGGCCAAAATTCCACAACAATTTTCTCGTTGAACATTTTTCATTTTTGAGGCCTCAATGTGGAGGAACCTTTCATTTCCAAGAAACGCCAACTAATTTTTGCACAATTTTGTACCCTCAGGGGTTGATCGCCATAACGTCCTTAAAAATCGACACGTTGGTTGGTTTCTTCTGTGGTTCTCGTATACAAATTTCGGTGTAAAATAGTCTCTTTTACGCTCCTCCACGCCACCCTCTCAGCCGCCGCTCAATTTTTTCCATACCAACACCTCGACTGTATCGTTCGTTTGTTTTTGCAATGATCGTATTCGACTGTAATGAAAGTCGTTTCTATCACCGACCAAAACGCTTTAGAAATACTTTATTATTATTTAATTTGTTTACATTTTAGCTGGTTGTTACGTTTGATCTATGTTGAAATTTGTTTTCAAATTCAACATGGAAAGTTGATACTTGCACTAATACCTATATACGTTTATACGTATAGGAAAAGTAGAAATAATTTTTTGTTGAAAATTATATAAAATGCGTAGAAAAAGTATCACATTTAGCTGGCCTTAACATGGAAACGAAAAGTTGACAAAAAAATCAAATAATGTATTTTTGGTTTTACTGCATTGTTATATGATAAACTTTTTATCAAAATTAGGGATGGTGTGGTAAACTTATATTGAGATAATAATTATTTATGATGAAAATCTATACAATTAATTGAAAATCGATTCCGACCTTTTTAAATAAATTTAACGGTGGTCGCGCAACTTAGCTATACTTTGAGCGTTATTGCTATGTGAATACGAATCTGACGAAAAATATGTATAAATATTTTTTTGTAGAGAATTTAATTAGCTTTAATTTTGTATTAAACTATTTTGTCAAAAAGTTTAAAGAAACTTGAGAAATCGGCGAAAAACTGAATTTTGTCCGGTTCTGCCTTAACTTAATTAATTTTTAGTAACCAAACCCATACTCATCCCATGATAAAATTTGGTGCGCATGCTCAGCACATTTGTACAAAAAAACTGTAAAAAAATTAACCAAAAAAAGACCCCTTTAGAAATAGGGGTTAAAATAGGGTTAATATTAAAAAATTAATCCAGTTAGGGTTTGAAAATATAAAATGTGGTTGAATATTTGAATAGAATGTTCATTTACCTTTCCAGAACATTTTTTATTTTTAAATTTAGACCACTGTGGATGAACTTACAGTCGTTTTTCTACAAGTACACACACCAACTTTTTGACTTTTTGAAAGACCAAAACAAGGAAACGAATGCCTTTTTGGACAAATCCTTAAATTTGTGTTTTTTATTTCTTACTACGATGGTGTGTACCAAATTTTGTCAAATTAGGCATGGGTCAAGTAAATTCATGATTCAATTTGAGATGGAATGACCCCAACCAGAACGCTTTAGAAATACTTTATGTATTATTTAATTTGCTTACATTTTAACTAGATGTTACGTTTGATCTATGTTGAAATTTGTTTTCAAATTCAACATGGAAAGTTGATACTTTCGCTAATACCTATGTATATACGTTTATACGTATAGGAAAAGTAGAAATAATTTTTTGTTCAAAATTATATAAAATGCGTAGAATTGAGTCCTTTAGAACTTTCGTTTTTCATTTCTGTTGCTAGAATTCTCAGGAAAATCACTATTTCCAAAAAAGAAAATTTAACTACTTTCTGAAAAAATGTAATAAAAATTGTGTATACAATCAAAAATTGCAGAGATTAACAAGAATATAATAGATAATAATGAATTTGTAAGACTAAATTTTTTGGCGTTATAGGTCCCAATCTTTTATCCAAAATATTGCGTGCTGTGAAGTAAATAAAAATACCACAGTTATTTGACTTGTTATAATGAAAACGTAGTTGCAAGGTATACAATAATTATAAAGTATGTAATTAGATTTTTAACTTTTTTTCAATTCTGAAATAAAAATATTGCGATGTGCCGTACCTCAAAGACGGGGCCACATGCAAATTTAAATGAATGTTGAATACAAAAAGTCTTTATATTTTTGAATTATTTCGGCTAGCTCAATTTTAAATGATTTTACTTTTATTTAGCATGAAATCTCTCAATCACAGTAGCAGGTTCCTCGAGGGTTGATTCTTTGCTTATACTGAAAAATAAAGGTGGACGGGAAATTCATTCCCAATGATACGCTCATGGAACTTTTAACGCAATTTGATTTATTAATCATCAACAAATAAATGAAAACACAAATCTTATAATTTTTGAAATTTAAATAAACAAACATGGACAATAAATACTTAAAAACTACGCGCAACCCCAAAGTTATTACGTGGCGTGAATTTTGTTTTTAAACGTTTAAATAATGCACTCGCGGCGTGATAAATTATGCAAGTTTGTCTTACCGAGCGCAGATATCGCAATTCTTCGCATCAACTCTTATTCTGGATCAACTTATCAAAGACGGCAGGAATTTCCAAAGTTTTTCTGTAACTCGCCTTTTTGCTCGTGACTGTGTTCTCCAATAACCCTTTTATATTAGTGATTGTACCAAACCACTTACCATCACTCTCCAAATTATCAAATGTAAGTATCATCAACTTTTATTACATTTAACCTCACTAACGCTTCTGTGAATCCTTGCAATTTAATCATATACTTTTTGTTATTTTATTCTCCACACTTTTTCATCAATTATTATGATCTCTTTCTTTTAGATCGCCACACTTTTTCTTGGATTAATCAAAAAAAATATCACTTGATAACAAGAGCACACAAAACCTCCGTTATTTAACGCACTTGCGTTTCGACTCCGTTTTTATTAATCAATCTTATTTATTTATCTTCTCCCGTTTCCAAGGTTTTGTACGATTTTCAAATTTCGTCACTCTTTGATAAATCCTTTTTAATGTGAGTATCCCGCATCTTTGATAGTTTTATCATTTTATAAATGTCATTTAATTATTTTATTTTTGATTTTTAGCGTTTCCATCTCAACACATCGTCTGGTACAGTTACACGTAACCGTCTGTCTCGGATGACGAATCGCTGCATCTGTTTTTATCGTTCATCACTAATTACGTAAACTCATTGTTTATTACCTCACTTACTTAAAATTAACCTATCTTATCTATAAAAATGGATGTATGTATATATGTGTGTATATATGTATGTTCCGCATAGACGCCTAAACCCCGTAACTGTGGGCGTTGAAACTTTCACGAGATCTGGCGACATTCAAGAGTAAACTTTTCGTCGACTTTGATTTTAGTAATTCGTCACCATAAGACGGTCATCAGCAGTTAAACACTTCAGGTCACAGTCGTTGTCATAGTTACGATGCGATTTTGACGCTAAAAGATTAATTCAATGACATTGACATATTATAGTCAGTAGCGGCTCGAAAAATAGGGGGCACAACTTTGACTAACCTTAAAAATGACATTGACATATTATAGTCAGTAGCGTTGCACAATATTTTTAAAATTATCAAAAATCATTTTGCATATACAGGGTAAAACATAAATAGTGCGCGTTTTAGCAAGACCCTTTTCATAACCTAGAGAGTGACCCTGATAGTGTTGAATAGCCCCCATGGGCCCCCCGATAGTGTCAAAGTGACGGCATTAACTACATAACCTAAAAATCATTTTGCACATACAGATTTAACTTTACATGAAGATGTAACTTTACGTGAAGATTATGTATGTATGTGTGTATGTATGTATGTATGTATGACAGATGACAGATTACGGATGACAGATGACGGATGACAGATGACAGATGACGGATGACAGATGACGGATGACAGATGACAGCTGACAGATGACGGATGACGGATGACAGATGAGATGACGGATGACAGATGACGGATGACAGATGAAGGCCGAACAACTTTGGCCTTCACGGATCTATTATTGTCCGCCCTGTGAGGCCGAAGGCCGAACAACTTTGGCCTTCACGGATCTATTATGGTCCGGTCTGTGAGGCCGAAGGCCGAACAACTATGGCCTTCACGGATCTATTATGGTCCGGTCTGTGAGGCCGAAGGCCGAACAACTGTGGCCTTCACGGATCTATTATGGTCCGGTCTGTGAGGCCGAAGGCCGAACAACTATGGCCTTCACGGATCTATTATGGTTTCACCCTGTGAGGCCGAAGGCCGAACAACTATGGCCTTCACCGATCTATTATGGTCTTCCCCCTGTGAGGAAGACTTTATATAGGTCGCAGAACTCGCCGGAATTGTGCAAGAAGACGCAAATCCACCTCTTCGTGGAAGATCCACCTCTTTGCGGAAGATTTAACTTTACCTGAAGATTAATTTGTTTTTAATTGGTTTTCTAAAGAAAAACTCGCCGGAATTGTGCAAGAAGACGCAGACCCACCTCTTCGTGGAAGATCCACCTCTTTGCGGAAGATTTAACTTTACCTGAAGATTAATTGAAAAGTGAAAATTGTGTAAAACCTTTGGACGTATGTAGCGCTCTTATTTACGCCAGAAATGGACGGGCAAACCGTTTTTGGGATTAGTTCCATCAAGACAAAAATTGAATTTAACATTGGAAGCATTTAATTACGACAAAAACTACGATTACATGAATCACGAGGATGTAGCAATAGGTGTTATGAACAAACTTTGCTTGCATTGTCGTGTTTCGAAGTTCGCTAAGGAATCACCAGGAATGTGTTGTTCGAACGGCAAAGTTGTTTTGCCACCGCTGATTGATCCACCTGAGCCGCTTCTAAGTTATCTTACTGGCACCACTGCAATTTCAAAACACTTCCTGCTAAACATTCGCAAGTACAACTCATGCTTTCAAATGACTTCATTCGGAGCAACAAACATTTTCTCCAACGTCGGTTACATGCCCACAGTCATTTTAAAGTTGAAATAATAAAAAAATTGTTCATAATGTGTTGGTTCTGTTTACTATACGTATGTCTAGCGCCGCAGGCGCTAGTTCTTTATAATTCTAAAACTATTCTACATTAAACAAATTTTTCTTTGAATATTAAAAACATCATTTGTAGTTAATAATTTTTGTTCATATCATTGTTGAACGAGTTTTCCCTCTCACTTATTTTGCGAATAAACTGACTTTATCAGAGCTTTCAACTTGTCTGTTGGAATCGTTGTTTGTTATTGAAAAACCTCATGCAATTTGTAATCTTTGAGAGTGCTTATTTAATTCAAAATTATTGGTATTTTGAATCACAACAATATAGATACATAATATTAGAGTAATAAAATTATTATTATATTTTTCAATAATTTTTGGGTGTGGAAAAAATAGCGTACGTACCACGTAAGGAAAGTAGTTTTACTGGCCTACTGATCGTCCTGTAATTTGCCACCCGTCCAGTAAAATGCGATTTTCCGGATTTCTACGTAATATACTATTACGACTATTTTTATGACAAAGCTCATTTTGTATGACAATTTATGACCTAATCAAATAGTAGTTGTAACAAATTCAATTATAGATAGCACGAATTAGCCATAAATATCTAAAAGTATGTTTACATCTCATTATGAATTCTCTAGCTACCTACATTCTTATTAGTTCAAGTTTGTACTATATCTAGTACCTATAGATTTGTAGGTACGATATATAGTACATGCGTTGCTAAAATTAAATTCAAAAATGTTTTGTATTATTCAAAATTTTATATATTATGTGTTTCGCCAAAATTTTCTTAGTACAGTTTCTAAAGACTCGTCTGAAATAATAGTAAGTTGAATTTGAATTCTATTTAAGAGACTGCTTTGCAAAACCTTTTGAATAAATAAACAAATATTAATTTGCGCTATTACGGAATTGCTACTGTTCTACATTATTCAAATTACTAAGATAAATAAATTTTCTTCAATAAGAAAATAATAATAAAACATAAAATTAGTGAAATGATTGCATACTTCTCAGTTTCAAAGAACTAAACGTTGGACAAATTAACATCAATTAAATGCTTTACTTTTAATTATAAATATGAATAAAAAATTAATTTTAGGTTCCTTTATAAATATATCACAGTTTTCTCAATTTGAAGGAAATAATAGTTATGTAGAAATTAAAAGTTCTGCAGTATGTGGATGTTATTTATTGCATTATTCCATTGATATTATAAAGATGATATAAATTAGACCATGGCCAATATAAAATTAAATGTATGTTTGTAATTAGCAAATACATTAAAAGGTTGTAAAAAGACCTAAACGTTTCCGAATAATAAAATATCAATTATGTGCCGGAACCTACCTACATTAGTATACCTAATATAAATTAGTTCTCTCAGTTACATTAATAATATTATCTTGCTAGCGTTTTTGTTTTTCGTTTAACGTTACATCAACTGACACTGACCAAACTTAATAGTAAACCATCAACTTTAATTATCAACTGATAATTAAAATATATAAAAATGCATAAAATAGTCGATTATATTATAACAAAGGACTTCAGTACATTTTTAATCCTGAGGGCAAAGTTTATTTGCTTGAGAGGAAATTGAGGACAAATAATTACACAAGGGATTAAAGCATTTTAGTTCTGTGTTATATAGGGTGTTTTTCTAGCTGCATGAGAACTTCAAATTGAAATGAAACATTAAAAAATTTATGGAATGTTTTTTTACTTATTTTTTTATGAAAGTAAATTTAATGCCATTTATGATTTCCGGCATCTGACCACCACGACTAATCGTTACGAAGCGCATCCGATCAGTCCAGTTTTTGACCACTTTTCCGATATTTCTGGCCTTATTTCATAAAGGGCTTGCTGAATATTGACATCCAATGCTTCCAGAGTTGTTGGTTTGTTAGCATAAACCATGGATTTAACATACCCCCAAATAAAATAATCTGGAGGCGTCAAATCACACGATCTTGCAGGCCAATTGATAGGACCATTTCTTGAAATAATGTTGTCACAAAATTGTCCTTTAGATAAATCGATGGTTTAGGTGGCTGTGTGGCACGTAGCACCATCCTGTTGGAACCATAAGTTGTCGATGTTTAACTTTTGGATTTTTGGAAACAAAAATGTATTGAGCATGTGCCGATATCTCACATGATTCACCGTAACGGTAGCTCCTTCGTCATTTTTAAAGAAATATGGACATGTGGACAATATGGACAATATGGCAAATACATGCCGTTGGCGTGTATTTCACATCAAACAGTCAATTTTAATGGAGGCAATCGAGGTTCAAGATAATGTTCCGAATTGGTCTCAGTCCATATACGGCAATTTTGCTTGTCCACATAGTACCTATTCAACAAGAAATGTGCCTCGTTACTGAACAAAATTTGGCGGTGAAAAAATGGATCCACTTCCAATTGGTTGTGAGCCCAATCTGCGAACGCACGACGCAATCGATAATCATGAGACTTCAATTCTTGAACCAACTGGATCTTTTAAGGATGTAAACCAAGATCTTGATGTAAAATTTTCCATGTAGTGGACGGACAAAGCCCAAATTGTTGAGCACGATGGCGAATTGAAATGTTTGGGTTCTCTTGTACACTTTCACACAATTTTCTTGGCTAGTTTATAAACTAACCAAATTTTCAGCTATTATGGTAGACATTTTGTTTTCTACTAAAATAACCAACTAAATTAAAATTTAATTATGAATTTATTTGCTCTGATGTATTCTTATCGTATGATGAACCGTTTACGAAATAAATAGGATAAACTAAAATTTGGGGGGTGCTTTTGCGTCTAGGGGTTGAAAGGGGCGGGGGTCGACGTGGCGTCACATCTTGTTTTGTAAAGGAGGGGTGTATCTACATTGGTGCCAAATTTCATGCTTCTATCACAAAGTGCAAGGTTCTATAGTAACTTTGTTCCTTACCGTCCGAACTATTGTTGTGTTTTCTGCAATAGCTGTTCAACTTTTTCTTTAGTTTTTAAATAGATGCACACGCGTTCGCTTGATATTCGCGAAGCAGTGATAATACTTGTAGGTTTTGTTACCTTCTATTCTTTTATTTTGAATTCATCTGGTGAATCGGCTTGGTCTCTTTTTTAGAAGTTCATAGGTTGATTTGCTTTCCATTTTTGAAAAGCCCCTATAGTTGGGGATTTTACTTGATGAGTAATGTGTTTTAGTGCTTGTAGCTACTTATTTTGGTAGTTTGTATGATATTAATTTATGTGTAATGCTTGGTTATTACAATAATTTTGAACAAACCTTGTAAATAAATATCCTGAGAAGGACTTTCGATGCACAAATAATGCATGTCTATTCGCAAACGCGCACGGTTTGAACTGAACTCTCCTATTTGTATTTATTTTTATTACCAATAATAATAACTTTGTAATAATAAATTATTCTTACCAATTTTTGTTAAGTTTACAAAACGAAACAATTTATATAATGAGAGATAAATTTAGAGTGTAGGCTCTTATATCAAATTTTATGTACCTAATACTAAATTTTGTTTTGTGAAATAACATCGTTAGCTATAAAATTTAATAAACCTCTTGAATCAAAGATTATTATACATATTGCGGTGATATTGGATGGAGACGTCACTCGTAAGACGAGCATTCAATTTGGTTTAATATAAAAATTTATGCATGAAACTTATTAATTTAAATAGGAGGTTTATTAATATCAGTAAAATGTCAAAACGAAGAGAATTATTTAAATCACAATAACGAATACAAGGGTCAACAAAATAAATTAAAAATGTTCAAATCAAAATCCGTAATAACAAAAATTGTTAAAATTAATCTAATAAAAGTGTTTAGTTATAAGAAATTTATAAACTACATGTAAAAATTTATTAGTTAAGGTGTTAGAATAGTTTGTGAAAACATTAGCTATATAAAAATTTAAACATTACGTGTGCGTCGATATTAATCAAAAACAGAGTGATATGTCATCCGATAAACCATCGTTAAAAAGTATAATTAAAGGTGAAATCTAAAAAATAAAAGTGATAAAAGATAAAGGTGAACGTAAATACGGTAAATGAAAATCAAAATACTTACCGATTGTGAATATTTTTGCGAAAATACAAATCGAGTCACTCGGTTTACAAATTACTAGCGAAGAACAAATCTGGAAATATAATGATAAAACCAAGGTCATCGACGGGAAGAAATAATTAATAATACTCATGCGCTATACCCACAAGGAGAATATAATATTATTTATACAGGGTAAGCAAAATTTTTCTCAAAAACTTAAATTTTGTGCAACGATTACGGAATACGACGCCACGTTTAGATTTTATTGTGGGGAATTTAGTAATAAGAAATTGATTCCTTTTTGTATACATTTATTTCCACATAAATCATCAATAATTAATATAATAAAATTAACTTTACAAAACGGATTATTTTTGGGATTTCTTGTATTCCCGGATATTTATTTTTCAGCTTTAAAAATATTTGATTTACAATTTCCGAAAGAACCGACTACTGAGATAAGTAAGTTACATGCAACAAAAAACCCAGTTAGCCGAGGTAATAAGCAAAAATTTAAAATTTTTATTAAATTGCGATTGACGGGGTTCATCCGTACCTTCATCATCGTAATATAATATACCTACATACATATAATATAATTATACATATTGCTATGGTTCAAATGGACAAGAAAGAATTTACTCTTAGTCTGGTATGAAAAACATGAAGGTTCTTTTGAAAAGGGAAGATTTCTCGAGGTTACGAGAACTTATAATAATAATGCCATAAAAATTGTTTGTACATAAAATAAACAGGTCAAAGAATGAAAAAAAAAGGTACCAGATGAAAACAAATTATTTTCTTTAAAACATGTTCACAATTTATAAATAAAAAATGTTAGTTGTAAGAATTTTGTAATATAAAATAAATTTGTTAATCTTAAGAAGTGGCGAATAATAATCAAAAAGGGGTATTTTACGTGTTTATAAAATCGGGATAACATAGTGCAGCAATACGGTTCATCCGAGACAGCCGGGTTGGACAAGTGGTGCGTCACTGATCGAACGGGTTTGTAGATCGGAACGTAACTGAAATAATCAAAAGGGTTTCAACCAACTTATAAAAAAATGAATAAAGAATAAATTTTATCAACAAGGCATAAATAACTTACCAATGAAAAAGGTTGATTCAATTTAAATTATAACATAAAATCAGGATTGCATAAATGGGATGAAAATTTCAGGATAACCCAGGTTACGAATAATAAACGGAGGTTCTTCCAAGAAAAGCAAAAAACGGTGAACGCGTATTTTAAATTTCGTGTGCCGTGTAACGTGGAGAATTAATCGAATTAATTCAATTCGGAAGTAACTAAAAATAAATAAAGACATTAAGTGGGATTAAACCAAGTGCGTAACAAAAAGAAATAATTATTTTCAAGATAAGAATTACAATTTGGAACTTACCTTTTGGAATTATAAGAAGTTATGTGTTATGGACAATTAGTTCACTATCAAAACACAATTTGATGATAATTTGGTAAATTGATACGAAGACGAATTACACAAGATTACTTTGAAGGTTAACTTGAAGCGGAAACCAAGGAAGCTATAAGCAATAACAGGAGGCGTATTAGGTGAGCTCACCCTGCATATAAAAAATTTAACTAAACGTGCCGCGTAAACTACGAATTCAAATAAAAACTATATTCGCGAAAGAAATTATTATTAACGTCATGAAAAATAATTTTATTTGTTGTTAGTGTGGTTAATTTTTAAAGTTAATTTTAATATTACTAAGTTTCATGGAATGTTTACTATAAAAACAAAATGTATTTGCAAGCAAAAATTATGAATGAAGGCGATATGAATACGCACCTTGTTGGTATCTTCGGGGGTGGTGCGGAAAGAGGTATCAAGCGGAATACGTTGCTGTGACTTTGGATTTTCGGCTCCCCTGTTCTTATTTATCAAAATCAGTATATAATGGAAGCGTATGAAATATTCCTTATAAAATTCCGCTGATTTTCACGTGTAGGAATTTTTAGATTTCGATCTCAAAAGAATATTATTAAAGAAAAACTTTTCATTTTAACCGAATAAATTTCACGCGAATTACCCGTTCCCTAGATAATGTTAAATTGGGGTTGATTAGAATTGAATTGATATATATTTTTATATATGGTTGGAAAGTAGACAATTCGGGTACGGTGCAGTTGTTATGACCACTCGAAACAAATTTTCTTCAGCTACACACTAAAGAACAAGGTTTATAGAGTAGATTTATATAAATATTATGCGAGAAAAGGGCCCAAATTTTTGAAAAAGTCGCATTTGAACTTAGCAAATTTTACGAGATTCAGTGGTAAAATTAACGAGATCCCCGCGCGTCGCTCATTCTGTTGACGGTACGTGCAATATGAATGACCCTAACACTTAGAGTATTTCGCACCGGAGTTCCGATCTAGCATCCGAACTAACCGCACGTCAATTTTTGCGTTCTTTAATTTTCACGAATTAAGTTCAAAAAGTAATTTTCATTACTGTTCTCTAAACGATAATTTAATATAGAAGTGAAAGTGTTACATCAAGCTCCCATTTTATTTAAATTTTCGTCGTCAAAGCGTTTAAACACGCTATTAGTGGCCCTCCCAGTTTCCCGACAAAAAAGATCCCGCCATTTGTTAAGTGACGTAGCTATCTACGTCACAATTAACAAACGGTTGCGCGCTCTGTTGCCGCCTACCCCCTTCGAGATTAGCCGATGTACAGAAGTGTACATAACAAGGTCAGTAAACTTTTATTAACCTAAGTTATTTTCAGATTATTATCGCAACATAACAAATTTATTTTCAAATCATCAAATTCTTTTAAAGTTCATTCAGATTAAAATTTGCTGTTGCATCACAACACAAACACAAATAGCATTATAATTTATTTCATTCATAACATTCTTTCAAGTTCAAGTTCATTCTGATAAATTCAAGTCAAGTCAGCAAATTCCTTTGCAATCAATAAAACAAATCCAAGTAGATAAATTTAAGGTTGCCTCACAACACTTTAAATATTTTACAGATTTTACAACATAATATTAATTTAAAAATTTATTTTTATTTTTATTATAATTTATTTTTGAATTATTTGTAAAAATGACGACTGACAACGACACGCTCCAACAAAACTACGAAAGACTTCTCCTGCGACTTGACGATCAATTTGCCATTTCAGCCTCTCAGGCAGCCACAATTGAACGCCTAAGCTTAGAAGTCAGCAGACTAACCGCTCTGCTAACTGCCAGAGACGAACCCCCCAAGGTAGTGCAACCACCTCCGGTTGTAAGACCACCCCCAGTTGCACAACCACGCGCAGACGCCCCTTCAGGGAAAAGGAAGGAGAAGACCGCCTTCCCCCCCTACCGACTACCTCCGCCAAAAAGACAGTCCCAAAGACAAAAACGACTAAAACAGCCACGACCACCAAGAAAGCCGACCCACCGCGCCCCCTTATGGAATCCAATATTCCAAAGCCGCAACGCTCGCTGCGTTCTGCAGTCAAGACTGCACCAACCCTCTCCACCACCCAACCTCCTTCAGAGGCAATGGAGACCCACGCTTCCACCTCTACTGGTGGTGACACCTTCGTCACCCCCAGCGACCGAAACTTAAAACGCGCCCGCTCCAATGTCAGCAATGACAGTGAATCTTCAGGGCCAGCTACCAAGAACAGGTTCTCCTGCCTCCAGGTAGACGACACCCCCCCCCCCCGACACCCAAGCCGATCGCGACGATGACGACGGCATGGACATTACCAGCCCCCCAATCGATACTAACACTCCCCATTCGAACTCCCAGGGTGCATCACACCCAACTTACACCTCCTCCAGCCGAATCCCCCCAATTGTCCTCCGTACAAAGGACAACTGGCCGGCCATCAACAGCATGATTCGCGACCGGAAAATTGCCACCACCAAAATCCGCACGCTCGTGGACGGCATCTCAATCCAGCCGGCCACCGAGACAGACTACCGGGCCCTCAGCCGTTTACTTGAGGAAAAATCCCTCCCATCGCACTCCTATTCTCTCCCCCAGGACAAACCACTTAAAGTGGTTATCCGCGGTCTTCCAATCACAATAACAGCCGCAGAAGTCAAAGAAGACCTTGTATATCAAGGTTTCGATATTCAATCAGTATTTCAGATGCGCCAAGGTCGCGATAAAAAACTCATGCCATTATACCTTGTCCATCTAACCCATAACACAGATGGCAAGAAAATTTTCTACATGACATCAGTCCTGTCTATCAATACTCGTAGGTACCGAAACCCCCCACAAACGTACAGAGGTCGGTCAATGCCACCGTTGTCAACGGTTCGGGCATGCCCAAACCCTCTGCCGCGCCCCACCCAAATGCGTCAAATGCGCAGGGGATCATTTAACATCTTCCTGTCAAAAAATCCGAGAGGACCCGGCCACTTGCGCTAACTGCGCAGGAAATCACCCCGCAAACTATAAAGGTTGCGTTTCGTATCCCAAGCCCAAGAGGCGAGAACTCTCAGCCCGCGAAGCAGCTTCCCGCTTCGCCGGCCGCCCCACTTACAATTACCCCTCCTCTCAAGGCCCCAATCGACCATCCTATCTAGAAGTCGCTAGCCAGCATGCCCCTCATAGGGAAACGACACATGTCACCCACACGCCCACTACCTCTAACGATGAGCCCCCCCCCCCCGCCAAATAAGAGCAATCTTTGAACAACTCCGCAATTTCAATGCCAGTGCTGACCTCATCCGCACTATCGAAACAATCACAAACTTCAAAGCCATTAACTCCGCGCCCGTTAATGTCTAAACCCAGATTTCAACCCACCACTTTGCAGACGGCTTTTTGGAACGCCAACGGCCTTTCAGCCAAACGAAATGAACTTCTCGCGTTCGCGCACGATCACGACCTTGACGTAATCTTGGTCAACGAAACCCACTTCAGAGCTGGCCAACTGGCAAAACTGCCTTGCTATTCACTTTATAGGAACGACCGTGACGGACGCGGCGGCGGAACCGCAATCTACGTAAAATCATCCATCGAACACGTCGCAATTCCGACCCCCGACCTAGAGTACCTTGAAGTCACTACGGTGAGCATCCACACCGCACATCACGGTTGGTTGCAAATCTCCTCCGTCTATAATCGCCCCCAGCAACGCATCCTCAAAGAGGACCTAGAAACCCTCCTTGAAAGCCCCGACGCGAAGATCATCGCCGGCGATTTCAATGCTAAACACTCCAACTGGTTGTGCAAACACACAAACCATGTAGGACGTGACCTACTTTCACTAGCAAAGGAGCTGGACTTCGCGATCATCGCTCCCACCTTCCCTACCCACTTTTCTAACGCAGGTACGCCGTCCATTCTGGACATAGCCATTTTCAAAGACGTACAACTCCAATACGACATCACCACCAGCGAAGAGCTAAACTCAGATCACTACCCGGTCCTTCTGACACTCGGACCGCTGTTACCCCCAAAGGGCCCTCCCACGAGAACAACAACAGACTGGACCTCTTTCAAAGACACTCTGTCAAAAAA
This sequence comes from Podabrus alpinus, assembly GCA_932274525.1. Taxonomy (NCBI): domain Eukaryota; kingdom Metazoa; phylum Arthropoda; class Insecta; order Coleoptera; family Cantharidae; genus Podabrus; species Podabrus alpinus. The sequence goes on from OW026451.1 coordinate 117,880,899, forward strand.
CCTTGGACCAATCCCATTCTTTGAGTCCCCCACTGACCTAGACCAATTCATTGTCAATTTACAAGACATCATCAAAAAATCCGTTGACGAAACTTCTTTTCAAGTCAACACCACGGACGTCAGAGACAAACTCACTCCCTCCCTCAAAGATCTTATCAGAGCCAAAAACCGAGCGAGGAAACTCGCCTGGCGAACTCGCAACCCTGATGACCAAAGGTCATACAACCGGCTCAAAGAGCAAGTAGACGTTAAAGTCAAAGAATTTCATGATAATGAATGGTTAGACACCATTAACTCCCTATCATTTAAAGACATGTCCGCATGGCGCATGGCCGCCGCCCTCCAGGGGAAAAAGAAAGTCACCATCCCAATCCTATCCCGCCCTGACGGCACTATTGCCCGGAGCGATCTTGAAAATACTGAAATCTTCGCTGACAGCCTCCAAGCTCAATGCTCCCCCAACACCACAAGATTAGACCAAGACCATATCAATTCGGTCGAAAATTATGTCACCACAACCCTAAACACCTCCGATGACACACATATCACCCCCGCCTCCCTTCCGGAGGTCACCATTGCCATTAAACGCCTCAAAAAGAGGAAAGCCCCAGATCCCGATGGCATCACCAATACTGCCCTCAAAGAACTTCCCCAAAAAGCCAAAGTTGCCATCACCGGCGTAATTAACGCATGTTTTCGACTCAACTACTACCCACAAATTTGGAAAACCGCTGACGTAGTAGTAATCCCCAAACCCGGTCAAAATCTCAAACTTCCGAAAAGCTATAGACCAATCAGCCTGCTCCCTTCTATCGGAAAAGTAGTTGAAAAAGTCATTCTCACCCGTCTCCAAGAAGCCATGTTCGATAACAGTATTATTCAAAACGAACAATTCGGCTTCCGTGCTGGACACAGCACGACCCACCAAGCCCTCCGATTAGTTGAGCACGTCACGCAGGCACTCAACAAAAAAGAATTCACCGGCCTAGTGCTACTCGACGTATCGAAAGCTTTCGATAAGGTCTGGCACGAAGGCCTCCTGTTCAAAATGCTTCAATCTAAAATTCAAATTCCACTAGTCCGACTTATTGCCTCCTACCTTCACGACAGAAAACTCCAAATCAAACTCATGAACACTAGATCCACAAAGCGCCCCATCACCTCCGGGGTTCCCCAGGGCTCGATCCTTGCAGCTTCACTGTTTAACATCTTCATGAGCGACATTCCAACCCCCCCAGATCCCGCAACAAAAATTTCACTATATGCAGATGACACTGCAATATACACGTCCTCAATCCACCCGGACATAGCCACAACCCGCCTCCAAGAGGCGATCAACGATCTCGGGAGGTGGTACGAAACTTGGCGCATGGAGGTTAACTCGAGCAAAAGTTCCGCGATCATGTTTCGAAATCGTTGCAAGCCTCACAACTCCAGTGTCTGGATGTTTGAGGAGCAAATCCCTTGGAAAACCAAGGTCAAGTACCTTGGCGTTACCATGGACCGACGTCTCAAATGGGACGCTCACATTTCCTCCGCAGCCGGTAAAGCCAAATGCCTCTTCAATAAATTGTTCGTCCTCATGAACAGTAAAAGTACCATGTCCCCTGCTAACAAACTAAGACTATACAAAGCCATAATCCGCCCGACAATGATCTATGCCTCCCCTGTCTGGGGTTACGCACGCCCTACGGCCATAAATAAACTTCAAGTCATTCAAAACAAAAATCTCAGAGCTATTTTCAGCGCCCCCTATTACATCACTAACAGGCGACTACATGCAGACGCCAAACTAGATCTTATTAACACTCTTAACCGCAAACATGCCATCAATCTTTACAACAAATCCAAATTTTCAGAAAACCCACTAGTAAATCAACTAGGTCAATACAACCCAGCCGACTTCTTCATTCCCCGTCCCAAATCACTCCTGACCACGGACAACTCCTGACCATAACTCACCCCCACACAGACTAATGTATGCACACAGGTTTAACTTACACAAATTCTCTTCGAAAGTGAATTTATTCACTAGATTTGTGTAATTTTTCGATCAATTTCCACAAGCTTCGATAAATCACCCCCCATAGTATCACTACAATCCCACTAGTCGCCAATTCTGACTAGTCCCAAGTAGAAGCCAATCACTTCGAGGTCATCAATAGAAATTAATTTACAATTTCTTTCTTCGAATTAGGGACTCTACTAGATCGGCAAACGTAAAAATTTCTTTTTCTTCACATATCCCAAACTCACAGTCAAAGCCCAGGTTTCTAACCAGTCAGTCCGCCAAGCGCCAATTCCCAGAGACCCACCGGTCTCTACAACTTCCAATGTCATTAATGTATTCTTTCAGATGAAGGAGAAGGCCGGCCATGCCGGGATGCTCCATCAAATACATATCAGGTAAAGGTAAAGGTTCGCACCGGCAGATGCAGCTCGTCTCTCGTACATGTAACATCGATTATTTTTTGTTTTTACGCGATTTTTTGGGGGTGAAACGTAATAGTTTACTGCCCCATACCGCAACTATACTTTTTAATGCTATTTGGAGGTTCTCTCACATCCCGGTTTTCTTGATGGGTGGCGCTTCTCGTATGTTTAGCCTAGTAACCAGAGTCAAAACCGCCCTGGAGGGGTGCAGAGCGGAGCGCAGCGGCGCCCCGTAAGGGTAGATTTTGACGATGGATTACCCTCCTTATCGAATGCACACCCCAAAATTCGAAGGAAAAAAACATTTTATTTTTTCACTTTTTCGGCAATACACGGGTTATTTTCCATTTTTTTGATTATATTTATTACTAATATCAAATACTATAGATAGGATAATACGTCCAACTCAGGTGAAAATTCGTAGCCCAGCACACTAGCGCCAACAACGCTTCGAGTTGGAACTAATCGGTGTTACTAACCTAAAAAAAATATAAACAAATAAATAAAGAAAGTTGGGTTTAATGTTTTAGTTGAGATAAATATTTAATAAAAAGCAGTGCTTGTCGTATTTGGTCGTATATATCGTGAATTAAATATTTGAGTAAATTACACCCCTGCATGGCGTGAACAAGTTGATAAGTGTCAAAGTGGTTCCAACTCGAGATAGCAGATGGCGCACTTTGTTGGGCTACAAAATTTCTATTGTTATAGGCCCAAGTTGGACGTATTATCCTATCTATAGTATTTGCTAATATCCACTAATCACACCCCCATCTATCCGAATTTCAAAGAAAAATTCAAATCGGAGCGAAAAAATTTTACGCATTTTCAAGGGACCACGAGCGAACGATGTGACATCGACCCGGGTCTGCCGCATACTCGATGCTACTTTCCCGTACTTTTCAAAAGTCGATTTTAGGGTTGATTTTACATATTTCTCGCATGAAATTTTTTCTATAGCCTAAAATAAGCCTGTTCTTTAGTGTGTAGCTGAAGAAATTTTTTTTCAGCTGGTCAGAGTAACTGCACAACCACCGTAGCTTAAACTTATTTGAAATTTTTTAGTTTTTGGCCTATAACTTTTTTCAGTCCAAACGGCCGATGTCGTAACTTTAGATTTATATCCAGTACTTCAATGCGGACATTTTAAGGTATCACTTAATTAGTTCTACGCCAAAATTGGGTTACTGAACATTTTTGGTGTTCATCCGCCCGTCTACTTGTGGGTATCTCCGCGGTTGGTGCGGTGAGACGAAGGCAGGCAGAATAGGTTGTAGTGATTTAGTTTTTGACCTCCCCTGTCCTTATTTATCAAAATAAGTATATACTGTAAGCGTACAAAATATTCCGTATAAAATTCCGCTGTTTGTCACGTGTAGGAATTTTTAGATTTCGATCTCAAAAGAATATTATTAAAGAAAAACTTTTCATTTTAACCGAATAAATTTGACGCGAATTACCCGCTGCCTATATAATGTTAAATTGGGGTTGATTAGAATTGAATTAATATATATATTTTTATATATGGTTGGAAAGTAGACATTTTATACTAAATAATAGTGTTAAAATCATCTCAGTAACTATAGTGGTTTATTTGAAATTTTTTTTTTTTAGTTTTTAGCCTATAACTTTTGTCAGTCCAAACGGCCGATGTCGTAACTTTGGATTTATATCCAGTACTTCAATGCTGACATTTTAAGGTATCACTCAATTAGTTCTACGCCAAGATTGGGTTAGTGAACGTTTTTGGTGTTCATCCGCCCGTCTATAATCAATTTTCTTTGAAGCCGCAAATAACATTTAGATAAATATTTTTTACTTCGTGGCCTCAGGACGCTTTCGTAGTTATAATATGACACCAATAAGGTAAATATTACCTGGAGCCTGGAAATAGTTATTTACGTATAAGTAACAGAAAATGATACATTACAAATGAGATTGCTTATCAGAACGAGGCGTTAGTTAATTTGTAATGGATCGTTTCTGTACGCATCACGTATGCTATTTTTTCTCCAGAATAAGGCTCTACAGGAATAAAAAAAGAAAACTGTACCAAAATAATCAAAGGAATACCACAAAATAATTTTGTAATGAAATGAAATGCCCAAGATTCAAATAAAAACATTATATTAAGTTAAATGTAAAAATTAAAATATTTATTATTATAAATTAAAAATCCAAAACAAAATGATTATTCAAACGAATGTATAAATAAATATCCCACACGTGTAGGCGGGAAAGAGATGCACTGCTTGCTAGAGATAACAAGTAGAAGTTATTGCAGACGAGGCGGCGGGGTTTCCCCGCCAAGTTCAGTTCTGTAAATTACCGTAAATAAATAATAATTTCAAAGTTTAATCAAAATTACTTAGTAAAATTAATTGTTAATGTACAATTTTTCGATATTAAAAACGAATACATAGGTATAGTTTGTTTCAGAATAATTGAAATTAAAAAAAGTCATAGAATCAAATTACGTTGATATAAAAGCGTACGAACTATGTGATAAGATATGCTGTCGACCAAGCATATGCATTGCTAAAGGCTGGCGCGAGATTAAAATAATTAACCTTATCTCTATATATTATGTTTCGTTTATAGTTTGTACGTTTTTATATCAACGTAATTTGATGCTAAGACTTTTTTTAATTTCAATTATTCTGAAACAAACTATATGTAGTATGTAATTACAATTTTAAATAAAAGTCTTAAATAAAAAAAATTGAATATGATTGCATTTTTATTAATGAAAGGAACATGAACCCCAAGTGATAAGATTATTATTTATTAAGTGCAATTTAAAATAGCAAAGGGAATACCCGCCAGCAAAACTGCACCTTCTTGGAATTTATTGGCAAGAATGTACGTCAACATTATTAAGTTAACCACAAGTGTATGACAAAGCAAACTATATTTAATGGCAAAGAGCTCAAGATGACGTCGACGTCAGTAATAACATATTTACCCATAATGTACGTATTACAGACACTGAAACATATCATGTTACACTGATAACTTACATCGTACGAGAAATGATGACTTTCGAAGATAAAAATATGGAAAAAATGACGTTTTCGTTGTATCCTGGAGAAAAAATTAATTATCTGTATCATTATTCCAACTTGTAATATTTTAGGTATTTGTACTAATTCTGTATCGATATTATACTTGGGTTCAAATTAAATTAATAATTCATGTAGCTTACATACAACATTCTATTATGTAAATTATATGTTAATAAAATCTATGAAATAATTTATTTTGTAAACAAAATTAAAAACAACAGGATATGTTTAACTTAGGTATAGTTTGTTTCACTTTAATCTGAATTAAAAAAAGTCATAGTATCAAATTATGTTGATATAAAAATGTACGAACTATGTGACGAGACATAATAAATATAGAGATAAGATTAAAATAGCATATTATGCTTTGCTAAAGGCTGGCGCCAGATTAAAATAATTAACCTTATCTCTAGATATAATGTTTCGTTTACGTTTTTATATCAACATAATTTGATACTATGACTTTTTTTAATTCAGATTAAAGTGAAACAAACTACTATACTTCTGTTAAACAAAATCTAATTTTGCCCCAAGTTGTGTGTAACTTGTGACATAAACTTTTCACTTAATTATCAAAGAAAACTTTTAACTGCGTTACCTTTCATTCTACTACCAAAGTTTTATAAAATTATCAAAATATAATTTTCATTCCAAATTCAATTTAAACATACCCGTATATTAAACTTTCAAAACAAAATTTCAATATTTCAGTCGTTTCTTCAGACGATGATCAATATTATGAAAATAAAATCTGCAAAAATATTAAAACTAGGGGAGATGTGGGTATAGTGGCCACCCTAAGCTTTAAACGTCGTTTGATAAGAAATGGAAATCGTTAAAATTGTGGAATCAAGTTCACAAGGTAGCTCAACTATCAATACAATAACATTATAAAACTTGTAGCCCATTTTTAAAAATTTCGGGAAAAAATTTTTTTTTTAAATTATGTCCAAATGGCCACTATGCCCCACCCGGTGGGGCAAAGTGGCCACCGAATTTGTGAGTAAAATTGCTATGGTAAATAGTGTATTTGCAGGGTAAAACCAATTCCACATTTTAGGAAATAATATAAAATAATAATAAGCTAAAATTGTAGACTTTATTTTAGTTTAAACAAGCACAAAGTTCACATACAAATATGTCGTCCTCTTCATCACGTCCAGCACATTCTTCCTGCGCCCATCTCTTACGTACTGAACAACTTATCCAACCCTCTCCTTTTTTGGATTTCGAATACAGGTTTGTGCAATATAAACACTCTGCATCCTTTTGGTCATCTTCATCACTGCTGCTTGCATCTTCTTTGATAACACATTTTGATTTCTTTGGCGCGCACCTGGCCGAAAGGCGCCTAAAATTTTTATATTGGCTTTCGCATCTTTATTTTTATTCATAGCTCTTCTTTTCAGAGTATTTCGAGGAATTTGATAGGTTTTACTGGCTGTTTGGAATGGCATCTGCTGTTCTGTTACGGCTTTAATTGCATTTAACATGTTCTCAGGATCCCATGACCCCTGACTAGACTTTCTTTTACTATACTTCCTTGGCATTTTCTGTAATTAGGTAATTGTTTGCACCAAAGTAAAAGTAGAGGGTTAAAGTGGACAACTTCAAAAGTTGCAAGATGGGTAAAGTGGCCACTAGTGTGGCTACTTTGCCCCATTTTGCAACATTTGGTAAATTTGATAACCTATGAAGTGTACTTCGTATTTAGGTTGTATATATTACATGGATATATACCTAATAGTGTATACTGTGTCTCTGAAAAAATTTGACCGTTTTTGATTTGTTAACCGCACGCTATGCACAAGACAATTTATTGATACACAACACTACATCGATAACACATACATAAATACGCATTTATTCATTTACCAGCTGACCGCTTGAATGTTCAAGATTCCGATAATTTTTGCAGTTTACTGTAGTGAGTAATGCAATAGTTGAACATGTTGTCGAAAAGATGGCACTAATGTTTTCGAAAATATAACCGATGGCCACTTTGCCCCGGGTGGCCACTTTAGACACATCTCCCCTATATAATTGATATTAGTAAACCTTGCGAAAGCTAAAATTATAACTGACCGTAATATCCAACATTAAATTATTTCTTCTGTGCTTCAGAGGGCACGTAAAGACGGCAGTCCCCCCGTGTTAATGATTTGCCTTCATAAAAATAAAAAACAGGATGCTGGCACATCGAAAGGCGAACCTAGCGAGCTACCTGAGATGTAAAAACCAAACTGTTCACAAAACAGTGTCTCGGAAACTAGGCACTAGAGTTGGGAAGTACAGGACGTAGTCGTAGAAAAAGAAGAAGTAGAATTTATTTATAATTCATTGTCAGTAGTTTTTGTAAAAAATGAAACGAAAACGGCTAGTAAACGACAAACGAAAATACACAGTGGAGGATAGGAATGTGGAATATTAAAGGAATAAACGGCAAGGAGAAAGAGCTGGCCGATGAGTTTGTGAGGGGTAATATGGAAGTACTGGCAATAACTGAAACCAAAAAGAAGGGAGAGGGGATAGTGAAGATTGGAGAAGGATTAATAATGCTATACAGCGGGGTCAAAACATCAGAAAGAGCTGCAGCCGGAGTAGGATGTATAATCGGGGGAGAATGCTGTAAATTAATAAAATATTGGAGATTTGTTTCGGAAAGAATATTAATGGTTACATTACAGAAAAAACAACAGACAACAATAGTGGTAGTGTATGGACCAAATGAGGACGCACAAAAAACTGAAAAGGAAAACTTTTGGGAAATGCTACAACTGACAATAGAAAATGCAACAGGGGTGATATATCTAGCAGGAGACTTCAATGCTCGAATAGGAAACAAAACAGAAGGAGTGAATATAGCCATGGGAAAATACAGGGAAGAAACTTTAAATACGAATGGAGAAAGATTGATAGATTTTTGCATAGTAAATAACTTAGTAATCGGAAATTCGATATTCAAACATATAAAGATGTACACAAATACACAAGAGAGGAACCGAGCAGGAAGGAAAAGTCTGTAATAGACTATATAATAACCGAAAATGCAAATAGGAAAATGTAATGGACGTTAGAGTACATACAGGATTCGAGATTGGAAGTGACCATTATCTGGTTATGGCGAAAATAAAAAGTAACATACCCAGTAAAACAAAAAAATGAAAAGGTAAAAAAAATAGAGAGGTGGTAAAGGACTACAGGTTGAGAGATCCAGAAATAAGGACTAAATATAGAAGGATTGTGGAACAAGATTTGGAAAGAGGAAACGATGGGGAAATCAGAAGTCTGGAATATAGATGGGAGAAATTTAAAAAGGTACTACACAAAAACACAAAACACAAAATAACAGGATAGAGACCACATGGTGAGGCCAGGAGATCAAAGAAGAAAAAACTCAATTGGAAAAGGTATCTAACACAAAAAACTGAAACTACGTATGATGAATATAAAAAAACAAAGAGACAAAACTAAATGAATGATAATCCAGGCAAAGACGAAAACATGAGAAGAGTTCAGAGAGCAGATGGAAAAGAACAGATATGAAAATTAAAAGCTGTTTTACAAAACTTTAAAAAGCTTAAGAAAAACTAAACAAAATGCACTAAAACAGATTAAAGATAGTAAAGGTGAAGTAATACAGGAAGAAAAGGAAATAATGTATAGATAGAGGGAATACTTTGAAGGATTATTGGAAACCAACACACAAAAAGAAGGAAATGACACCCAGGAAATACAGGAGGTAATGGCAACAGATGAAATCACATTGTAAGAAAGAATTATGGAAATAAGAAGGATGAAATTGGGAAAAGCAGCGGGACACGACAAAATTTTACCCGAAATGTTGAAATACATGGGAGAAAACGGAATGAAGGAGTTAAACAACATTTTTAATTTAGCATGGAAAAATCAATAATACTGAAGGACTGGGAAGTCGCCATAATACTGTGCCGATATATAAGAAGGGCGATAATAGAATATGCGAGAACTATAGAGGTATTTTATTGCTGTGTGTGGCAGCCAAGGTTTATGAGGGGATCCTGGAGACCAGATTACGGGAAAAAATAAAAACAACTTTAGAAAAACCACAAAGCTGTTTCAGAAAAGGATTTAGCATACAGGACCACCTATTTACAATAAGGCAGATCATAGAAAAACAGAAAAGACATGGCAGATGCACATAGTATGTGTGTTTTATAGATCTGGAAAAGCCTTTCGATAGAGCACCTAGAAAACAAATCTGGAAGATACTGAAACAAAGAAATATTAAAAAGAACTTGATACAGGCAATACAAAGCATAAATATAAGAAGACAACTACATAACTATGTAAGAACTGGTAATTTGAAATCTGAACAATTTATTACAGTGGAAGGGTTGAGACAATATTGTTTATAATACTGATGGACGAGGCGATAAAAGACGTAAAAACAAAAACGACAAAATGGAAATAGGTTATAGAAATATGAAACCAGTAGAAATAACGGAATGTGCATTCGCTGACGACCTGATACTGTTTGCAGATAGCGAACAAAATCTACAAAATAATGTAGAAGTATGGAATAACACCTTGGAACAAAGAAATATGAAGATAAATGTCACAAAAACGAAGGTGATATTGGGGAGAACGCAAGAAGAATAATAAAAATTAACATCAGTGGAAGACAGATAGAACAGGTGAAACAATTATAATATTTGGGCGTACTGATAGACGAAAACGGAAGCTACGACGCGGAAATACACGGTAGTGTAGGCTCAGCAGCAAATATATACCACACATTGGGTAAAGCAGTAATAAACAAAAAGGAAATCTCTAAGAAGACAAAAATGATAGTATACAAAACTATCTACTTGCTGATACTGACCTTTGGATGTGAATCGTGCAACCTAACACAAAGAATGAAAAGTGAGATACAGGCGACTGAAATGAGATATTTGAGAAGAGTGGAGGGTGTAACGAGAATGGACAGAATAAGAAATATGGAAATAAGAAATAGACTTGAGGTACAACCAGCAATAGAAAACGTATTGGACCAACAGCTGAGATGGTTTGGGAATTTGAATCGGATGGAAGAGGATATGCCGGTGAAAAATGTGTGACAGGCAAAGACAACGGGAAGAAGAATAAGAGGTAGACCGTCGAGAACATGGGACGATAATATTGGACAATTATTGAAGGAGAGGGGAAAACATGGAGTGAAGCAAGACAGACAGCATTGAATAGGAGATGGGGGGAGGCAAGTTGAGTAGCTTCCCCAGAGTGGAGATACCTCGTCAGATGATACTCCGTTGAACGTAGAACTTATTTTTGTTGAGTGGAAATAAAACACTTTTTTGTAATTATAAAACATTTAGGGCCGGTTTCAGCAACCTTAACCTTAACCTGTGTTAGTTAACACAAATTAAAAATAATCCGTTGTTAAATTTTGAATGGGTTGCAGCAACCTTTTCTAATATGTAATTAGTTAATCTCGGATTATGTGTAGAATAGTTATGGTGGTACTCCTGAAACGACAACAACGCCTACTTCATACTATGCAAGTAGTTCAATTAGTTCGAAAATTATCAACAAGTGAGGTTTATAACCTATATTCTGTGAATACAGTTCATTGAAATATTTTATATTTTACATATATTGAACTGGAAATTTAAGTTTTTGCAGATCTGACTCATTCTCGGTGACTTTACGTTTGAGTTCATGTTGTTCGCAATAGAGCGAAAATTTAGTATTTTCCTGGTACATCCCTGCGAAACATTAGGTAGCTTAGTTTTTTCTGTCAATTCAGATCTATGGCATCTGATTAGAAACAAATCTCATGGTTAGTTGAGACCTCATCTGTATCCGAGGTCATTGATCTAAAATATTTGCTTTGATTATTTTTCAATAAATTTTAAGTTTTAATGATGTAAATTTGAACTCACCTCTGTACATTATTATTATGTTATGTAACATTACTTTTGCTGTGGTTTTGCGCCAATTTTGTATAAAATTTAATAAGGGTGAAATTTGCTATAATGTTTTATGATTACGGTTTTGAATCTGAAAATTATGTTAAAATTAGTGTTTTGATTAAAATTATGAGTGCAGTGTGTGTTTAAAAATCAAAAGAATATTTACCGAATGTCTATCAAGTCCGGATCACTGGGATTTCCGTCAGCAATTTTGAATTTTTTACAATTTTTATCCAACCATTTCCGGTCAACGCACGAGGTCTATAAAAGGACTTGGAACAATTTAATCTCGAGCAGTTGAATTCGTATTGTGCTCGAGTAAGCGTCGAAAAGTTTGGAATATTTTAGTAATTTTTGAAATTAACAGTTGGTACGAGAGAGAAATTTTTGTGCGATTTAGGATTGGATTGGAAAAATTATTTGGATTTTCAATCAATATTGGTTTTATGCTGGTTATTTTTGAGAGCCATTTTTGCGCAGCAATTGGAAAATTTTACTGCTTTTTATTATATCGAGCACGGCTTGTTTATGCTGGATAATTTCGTACCGTTGGATGAATTTTTGAGGTTACCTGGAAATAAATTTTGGTCAAATTCAATAAGTTTCAACATTAATCTATCAAGTAATGGAATTAATTTTAACGTACCTGGTTATTTTGGATGCACTATTGGATATCATACGAACGTGATACCGTTATTTGGATTTGGGAATACCAAGACATCTGTCAAGGTTGCTGATAACAACACACCTGTTCTGATCGTTTCTACAGAAGCTAATCTCATCGTTCACAGTGGCGTACTAAACGAAGGTAACTGTTATTTAAATTTAGTTAAAACATTTTTAAAACTTTCGAAAATATCTTTTATTTTTAATAATCGTGGACAATATTAGTGTAACAAAACTTCTTATGTAACTTGTAATTTTATATCTTCAAATTTACATCTATTCTATAGCCACAGCAAATATTCACCTGGTTTTGTAATAATAACCAATACAACTGTTTATGAGATATTGTTTCTTTTATTTAATTTCAATAAAAAGGGCTACATTTGCAGAGTAGTACTAGGAATTTATTATAGTCAAAGCGAGTTAAATCAACGAATTATTGTTATTCGTATTTCGAGTTGCAGTTTTATTAAAGCAACTAACTTAGGATTTGGATCAGATTTGCAAAGACGATCCATCGCAGTTCAACAATCTACAAGAGTCACAATAAAAGAGTCTCAAGTGCTGGAGCTAGTCGTGGTGAGTAAGATTGTGTTTATCAAAGGTGCAAGAAGCACGAGGCACCTTTATATCACAACAATATTTTACTGAAATGGCACAGAAAAGAACAAAAAATTATACAGAAGTAGAGAAGGAAGACAATTGCGGCTACTAAATGTAAAATTACGTGATATTGATAAATAAATTGTTAATTTGTTAATAACTGAATTTTTTTTCTCAAAAAGTACTCGGGTGCTCATAAAAAAATATTAAACTTTTATTTTATTTTATTGTAAATTTAATAAAGCTTTAAAAATTAATCCGCACGTGTGTGCAGTCGATGGCACCTATCACGCCTGGAATTTGAAAAAAACATTTTAAACAAAATTGTAATCATTTTTTTCTCTGGTTTTCTCTGTATGAGACGGTCAAATTTATATTAATTGCGTATTTACACACTTTTCTATAATAAAAGGAGGTTAGGTTTTTGGTAATTTAACTTTAATCACTGGTCAACTAGTAATTAAATACTTTGGGTATTTAACCTGTGTTAAGCATAAATTAACGTTTCTACAACCCAAACTACAGATTTAATCTATGATTACGCTAATCATTGATTAAATTTAACCTGTGTTAAAAATTATATTGCTAAAACCCAAATCGGACTTAATCTATGATTAAATATTTAATCTATGATTAAATTCCTAAATTGAAGTTGCTGAAACTGGGCATTAATGGTTGTTAGCATATTTGAAAATGAGTAATGAGCGATGCAAGCGTGACTGATGCAGTTGACATACATTGACATACCTACTGAGTTATTGAAAGCGGCGCATGGCTTGAGGTGCGTAAGGCACTGCGCATACGTAAATTAAAATAAAGCACAAAACACACGAAACTGAGGTAGTATACGAAATTAAACAGGAGATAATAGCGAAAATTCATAAATGACAGCAGATAAAAAGAAATAACACCTCAGAGTACACAAGAGGTTTTTTTGATTTCGATTGATTGATCATCTTAGCGCTTAGCGATTCCCAATCGTTCGCTTTTGTGTTTTTTAGTGTAATTCTTAAACTGCGTCCTCATCTGAGCATTTTTACGCGCAGGAACGGTTTACGTGTAAGAATGCTCAAATGAGTACACTTTTGCGCGCACGAAAATTGTGTGCTCACTAAACCTGTGCGCGCACGAAATAGTTAGCCTGCAAAGTTTTGATCAAGTTTCTGTAAAGTAATGGCAGAAAGAAGACGAAATGTAATTAGTGCGAGTACAGCATAGAAAATGTGCTTCTATGTGAAAAAAAATAATAGAGTTTTGTATAACTCCTTTCCTTATACCGATTTTACCAAACTTATTGGTCTCCCCTCGTATCTATGATATTAATGATCATGATCATAATGGCTCTTTGCTCGCAGCTATCAACGCTGTTCCACTTATGTTCATTCTTGTTCATTAATTAGGTATGAACAATATTTTAATATTTCCTCTCTCCAATGCAATGCGATGTTAAGTTGTCGGAAAGTATTACTATTAGGATGCAAAATTTAAAAATCTACGTATGTGAAGTAAATTTAAGATTTTATAAATACCTAATTAGTATTCTCTCTTACCTTTCATACTATTCAAAAATAATGTATATTTCTTTCGATCCTAACACAACAAACGTGATAGAATTAATACAACATGCTAAATTATACAATGAAATGCCTTATTTTTGAACCTGAATCTACTTACGTTTACGCATAATACGAGTACATCAGCATACGTTGTTGATACGAGATCTGAAATCATAATAAAATCTCTTGAAATCCACAATCGGAAAATACGATTTTTAAATATAAAATTTTTATACATTATAACGTAAACAGTACATATTATTTCGTCTTAAAAAATAACGAAATGTTATTTCGAACAAACATGATATTAAATTTTGATTACCATAATATGCGTATTTGTATATTAAAATTAAAAAATTTAAAGATAAACATAGAAATTGTAAGTATAAACCGCCTGTATCCATACCTATTACAGTATTAATATCATTAAATATTACTTTGTGTGATATCTACACTAGTTATTAGTGATTGAAAATTTTAAACTTTCCGCAAAATTAAAAATATTTGTAGCACGATAAGGCGTTACTTTTGAATTAAGGATTAGAATCGAATCGTTACTTTGGTTTCACTACAATTTTGTCCACGCTTTTATTTTCATATATTTAGTTCTGTTGTCGTTCCTATAAAGTACAATCCAAATAGTTTCTTATGGTTTCACTCAAGGTAATATGTAGTTTTTAAAACACTCTGAGCACGACGTTATCCTTTATAAATTTGAACAAATAATTTATCTAGACATGTATAGTGTATATTAAAATGAATGAAAATTTTTAAGACTTTTAATGCATTTTGAATTTCAGATGGAAAAAACAGAAAATTCAGAAGCATTTAGAATCCAAAAACGTTTAATGACGTTAACTGGATTTTGGCCATATCGAACACCATCGATTTTTTATAAAATTTATGGTACTTTGCACTATCTATTTGTGTCCTGTTTTGCATTGTCGTTATTATTGAGTACCATGGTCGTAAACGACCTTGCTAAATTAATTCAAAGTTGGTCCATGTTTGTTGCAATTCTTAATTGCAGCGTAAAATTTACAGTGTTTTATTTTAAAATGGAACCGTTTATGGATATGGTGGATTTTTTGAAATTGGATCATTTTTCATATTATGATAAAGCTTACGATAAGCATTTAAAGAAAACTGTGAACTTTACCAAGTTTATGGTCAAGTTTTTCTTTTGCAGTGGCATTACGACTGTCATATGCATTTTATCGGAGCCTTTATTGTCTCACCAAGAATCTCGACAAACTCCGCTGCCATTCCCTCTGGATTTAACAAAACATCATGTTGTTGTGTATTTGCTTGTTTATCTATACCAATGCATTGCATTATTTTCGGCAGCATGGACCAGTATAGGATTCGATAATTTATCTACGAGTATGATGGGTATATCATCAGCATATTTTCAAATTCTAAAGGACACTATTTTGGAAATAATGAACAACGAATTAGTAAAGAATGAGGAAAGCAAGGAAAACATATATGATGCCTACGAAATGAAAGAAAACGATATTTTTAAACAATTAGGTTCGTGTGTAGCGCATCATACCGCGTTAATTGAGTAAGTACAATTTGGTAAACTACTTCATTTTGTTAAATAATCATATTTTAGGTTTACTGAATCAATTGAAAATATTTTTACTTATGTTTTTTTGAGTCAATTTTTGTGTAGCGCTGCTGGAATTTGCTTAGTTGGTTTTACATTTATGAATGTAAGTAAATTACTACGGTAACTTTGTAAACTTATATAAAGTTTTATATAATTGATATGCAGAGAAAATTAATTTGAGCAATCAGTAATGGAATAATAAATAACATAGCGTTATATTTTATTAAGCCTAAACCTACGGGAAAATAATTACGTTGTATTATTTATTCTTTTAAAACCGATTATACCAATTTACCTATGTTTACTAATACTTTCATAATCTCTAGAATATTTTAGGCTGCACCAGGGAGCATGGAATTTATATTTGCATTAAGCTTTCTTGGAACTTTGATGTTTCAAATCACATTATATTGTACTTATGGGAACGCTGTTACTGTAGAGGTAGATATTTGTGAATATTGAGTATACTACTGAGGTCGATCCAAATTAATTGCAGACCATTACTAACTTAATTGTATTTAATGGTTAAATTATCAAACTCAACTAGCATTTCTCGTCCTGATCAGTGTTGCAAAGAGAATTACTTTTTAGACATGAAAATTTATTGCCATTCATTTCCTACGGTTAAAAATAAAAGAGTTAGGAAGGGATAATTTAAATTAATTTTTCAAGACCATTTAGTAACTTCATTGTTATAAATTGTGTTAAGTTGATTAAAAAAAAAAATGCATGCGATATTTCTAATATTTAAATGCTGAATACTTTATTCATTTGTTACAACACAAGGGCTAGGACAATACTCAAAGATTCAGCGAGTACAGGTTTTAGCAAGGATATTGACACTCGCTCCGCACCTGTACTCGCTGAATCTTTGAGTATTGTCCGAACCCGCGTTGCTGTTGCGATGATAATTCCGTGAAGAAACGCCATAAAAGCACAACATCACATACAAAAATCGACATTTCAAACGCCATTTTTAATGTCGAAAATGGTGAAACAAATTGACCATATCGCATCACAATCATTGCAAAAAAATATTCAAAAAAAATTTCGTAAGTACCGAAAAAAATGGAAGCATAATTATTGCACTAAATTTGTAATATAAAATTCGTTAATATAAAATTCGTTAGAAGTACATTGATTTAAGTGAACTCGGGTGGGAACTAATGCGTTGAACCGGTTTCCTACATCGCATCGGTTGCGAAGTCCGTTAGTCTACAAATACACACTACAAATATTCGAAGAGATTTTTTATTACGTATGAATTCTTTTACGCCCCACTACAAATATTCGATATTCTGGTAGGGTATTTGGAATATTTTTTATTTTCGGATATTATTCGACTGTGCATGCGTCGTACCCATTTAACTACAATGTAAAATAACGCACGCTGATTGGTCGAAACGCCAAAATTTGACCCTGAATGGAATTATCCTTCAGATTCATTCTTGCCGGGACACAATTAAACGACTCTATTATTTATAAGCTAAAGTATGACAATGTTAAGCTTACCTTACGAAACGCAATAACCAAAAATTAATCTTTTTTGAAGTTTCAATGATACCTAAATTGATGGTGCGTGCCAGTTTGAATCAGCTTAGGTTGTATTACATAAATACATCACAATATTACTTGTGTAAACTGTATAATACATCTATCTAAACTTTTTCAGAGTTACAAAATTGGTGATGCATGTTATATGTCGGAATGGATTTATTGTGGACGATTGGTGCGACAGTCATTATTCCTTATCATGGAACGCTCAAAACGTCCTATTGCTTTAACAGCCGGAAAGTTTATTGATCTATCACTTACGTCTTTAATGGCTGTAAGATATTGTTTTTTACGAATATATTATTTGTAAATAGTAGGTACCAACATATTATAATAATTAATTATTTTCAGGTATTAAAATCGGCAGCTTCATATGCAGCGGTATTACGTCAAATGACTGAATAAAATGTGCTAGTATAAGGGAGCATGGTTAATAGTGATACGCCTTTTTCTGTATTACCCTAAACTAGGGTATTATTAGCCATAATTAAAATATTATTGTTTATCTATACATTCTGACATACTACAGTCATACAAAAAAGTTTCCGTGCGGTGCCGATTCAAGATAATAATGAGCTATAACCCTATAACGTTATTGTTGATTTAAAAAGAGGAGTGTTCCAGAACTTCAAAATAATGTCTTTATAATTAATCATAATGTAAAAATAAAAAATATTTATTATTACATAAAAAAAAGACTACGTCATAATGCAAGGTAAATATTTATATAAAAAAAGTCTCCGTACGCTTGATGCCAACGAGTTACTGGTAATTTATTATATTAAACTTTTTGTTCAGACTTATAGATATGTGCACACTATATAACCTAAAAATATGGAATACTTTCTTCGACCATAAACCTATCCACCAGATTACTTGGGAAAGACCCTCGCTTGACCAGAAGTCAGTGCTGAACTATGTTATAACCAAACAAAGGTAGAATATGACAATAAAAGATGTCCGTGTTAGAAGAGGACCAGATTGTGGTTCGGACCACTACTTGGTGGTGGCAAAAATTTGTATACCTCCCATGTGCAATGATAGTAAAGGAACACAACAAGATAATGCAAAAACAGAAATAGTACGTCGAGTGAGGTACAAGCTATATTTATTAAACGATAAAACTATTAGGCATTTATATTCAGAAAGATTAAAGTTACAACTCCGAATGATAGAAGATCCGGACAATATAGATCTGGAGCACTCTTTGATAATACAAGCAGTACATCAAGCGGTTAAGGAGGCCCTAGGAATGATGGAAAAGGGTAAAAGTAGAAAATTGCCATTTTGGTGGAATGAGGACATTGCAGACTGTATTGAACAGAAGAACGATTTATACCACAAGTGGTTATCTCAGAGAACGACGAAATCTCTATGGGAATATAAACAAAAAAACAGAATCGTTAAAACCAAAATAGCCAAATGGAAATACGAGGCATGAGAAAGAAAGTGTTTAGAAATAGATGGAAAGATATGGGCACTCAATCTACAGAGGTTTGGAGATTCTTAAAAAGCATCAAAAGAGAAGATAATAGTGTTAATACAACCTTGATTACAACCACACAGTGGATCATACACTATAAAGGCCTGGCGGAAAACAGACAACAATACAGTTAAGAAGAAAATATAGCGACGAATACACATACAAATGTGAATGTAACCAAAGAATGGGAGAGCAACAGTGCCGGGCGAGATTCCGGCGGAACTACTAAAATACGGTAGACCCCATCTGATAGAAAGACTGCTAATACACTTTAATAATTTCCTGCCACAGAATAAAATACCAGATCAATGGAAATAATCCCATATTATTTCTATCGAGAAAGTACCCGAACAACTATCGAGGCCTCAGCATTAATAGCACCTTTAGCAGACTCTATGATAAAATCCTATCAGCCTTGCTAGTGGAAGAACTGGGCAATAAGATTAGTGAGGAACAGAGTGGTTTCGCGCGAGGTAAATCTTGCATGGATAACATGTTTGTAATCGAACAACTAATAGAGAAAAGAATATCGGTACGACAGGAAACACATTTAGCCTTTATAGACCTACAGAAGGCTTTCGATTCCATTCATAGGAACAGGCTGTGGAAAACACTGGAGAAGCTGAACATCAACCCACAACTGATTAATATTATCCGAGAAATGTACAAGGACATTTGGCACGCTTCCAAATATTGATCAATGATATGGAGCAGATAAATCAGGTGCAGCAGTTTAAATATCTGGGTATGATCATAACAACAGATGGTATCGGTAATGATGATATAAAATCCAGAATAGAGAGCAGTCGGAGGGTGATAGGAGCACTAAACTTAGTGTGGTGGAATAGATGCAATTCACTAAAAACAAAAAACACATTGGAATACACATTACAATAAAACGAGCAATACTGTGGAATATTAAAGATAATCCTAAGATTAATGCTCCTAAATTGGTGACGAGTTGCGAAATAATCTATCAATATGTGCAAGTAATGAAACAATTGGAAATATTTTTCAAAATAATTGGACCATGATTGGGTGCCTAGATGCAAACTTTTAATATTGGAGTTAAATTGTAAACTGCTATTTTTCGCAAACGCTAATAAAATAAATGACATTATATTATATCTGGAATTGGGTTCTATTTACCGACGAGAGTAAGTTGAACATTTTTAGTTCGGATGTAAGATGAAAAGTCTTGTGGACACCTAAACAGTAGTTAAATTTCAAAACTAGTTCCCTACTAGAAAAACGGAATTCAAAAACAATGTTAGTAGCACCGAAGACTTGAAACTCAGGTCACAAGAAGAATGGACTAAAATTGGAGCTGGAACAACAACAAAATTGGCGAATTCCATGCCCAAACGTATGGAAACTGTCCAATGCAATGCTATTAAATACTGAAAGTAGATAAAACTTCTTTTTTTTAAACCGTGCGGAGATTTTTTGATATAAATTCTTATGAATTATGTAAACGTTATTTTTTATGTGATAATGAACATTTATTAACATTATAATTCACTATAAAAATATTATTTTGAAGTTTCGCTAAAAATAAAATTTTTGTTTTAATCCACAATGACGTTATACTAGCTCATTATTATCTTGAAACGGGTGCCGTTTCGATATGGTGCGTACGAAGACTTTTTGTGTGATGGTTGTTAGTTTTTCCCATGAGTTTTTCCTAATCAATTTGGTGATGAGTGAAATACTCTTAAATAGAGACATTATTAAATGTGCCTGCGGCATATATCATACTGTTACCCATAACATGTGTAGGTAGCAGTGAGACATTGATTTTTGAGATCAATAAAATATATTTTTGTATTTATTTACCACACAATATAGATAAAATACTGTGTTTAGGTGCTAAGTTCAAGATTGCAGCGAATATCTATTGAATAAAAATTAATTCAATGCTCATATGTTGCCACATAATATCTTCCTTCTTTGAAAATGACTTTGACTGTTCCTCATTTTTTCGTCAGAAATGTTGCAAAATCAGTTTTATTTGGTGAATTTCTATAGGCATCCTGGCAAATTGAAACTTTTCCTACTAGTATACCAAACAAAACATTAGAAAATTAGAAATAGAACATCTCACTGTTACCCATTTTAAAGGTCTCACTGTTATCCATGCCGAAAAAATTTTTAAAGTAAAAGTATACGCTAACCTCACTGTTAATTTGAAAATATGAATGCACTTATCTTAAGCCAACTGAACTTATTATTCAACAAAATCCATCCAAAATTAAATAATATCACTTGATTTATGCACAATCACAATCATGATTGTAATTTTCAATCATGTTTAAAATTGCTATTGCCTCTCGAAAACCAATAGCACCTCATAAATGTCAATGTGTAAGCAGATTAGAATAGAAAATATTTAAAATGGCTCACTGTTATCCACCTCTCACTGTTACCCATGCTCCCTACCTACCACATTTTAAATATTTAAATTTAATATATGTATATTTAATTTATTGAAACTATTATATAAAATAAACATTCAGAATAGGTTTACTGACTATTGTGATCATTGAACCTTTAATCGGATTTACTTTATAAAAGAAATTGCACAGCAGATTTCAATTGAAAAAACACAACAGAGTTTTGTTGATAAGAAATGGCATGAATTTTTCCAGAGTGTAAACATTTTAAAATTTGAACACAACAATTTAACAAGTGTTAATCGTATCTGTAATTCTGCAACTTTTAGGATAGTTGATATTTTTCACCCTGTAGATAATTTTATAGTTTCTCTTTGATAGTACTGTTGTAATATTTGGCAACTGCCAAAGAACATAAAAATAAAGAATTTGTTGAATACGTTTTTAGATTATTACCACATAGCCTGAAAACTAATTAAGAACTAACATCGCGTAATTCCAAAACTAAGCTTCGGGATTTGCAAATTTTACATAAAACACGAATTACTCAATATAATACTGGGCAATCTATACTCTATTCGAAATCTACAATTGCTGCCTATATGTGAAAATTAAAATATGTACATATATAAACTCCAGAAATCTTGAAAACACTTTTCTGCAAAAAATTCCTTATTAATTGTAGCCCGCTGGTTTCGTGCACATCATCAAGGCAAGATGAAGTAAAATAAATTGAGAATATTCACATAGCATCACACAATAAAATTTTAACTAATGAAAACAGTTAGGAATTAATCTAAAAGTCGACAAAGGCTTACTGAAAACAATTAGTTGCACTAGAAAAATACAGTGTTTCGATGTTTTATAATTTTAACTTTATTGCAAATAGTTGTTTTCAATTAGCCTTTGTCGATTTTCACATTAATTGCCAACTGTTTTAGTTTGTTCACATTTTATTGTGTTGTGCTCTGTGAATAAAATTAATATTCTCCATTGTTTTGCACTGGATAATGCACGAAACTAGTCAACTACAATAAATTATTATTAAATAATGTCCTTCAGAAGAGCGCTTTTATCCAAGATCTTATATGAAAAATTTTTAGGAAATGTTGGCAATATCTACAAATCACTAAAAATATTTCTATTGTTTTTCATAAAAAGGGCAAATGAAATTAAAAAAAAAGTTTCATTTAATAGATAAAGGTAGGCTACATTCTTACATATTACACACTACGAAAGAAAGTAGCATCTTTCTTGATATTCTTTTATTAATAAAAAAAATATAATATAATATTTAATTTTTACATTTACACGCTTGAAAAATAACACAACACAAATAATTAAAAATTAATTACAAAACGTAGAAGAAAAGCCTCTACAAAATATTACAATCTAATGGTTCCATAATATTATGAATAATGCATGTATTCTTCTAGAAGATCACTAAGCATTTATTGAAGAGATCGGAAAATTTGTTTACTTTCTAATAAGTGATTACTCCAATCATGGTGTACAGGTGCAGTAAGGAAAAATTTTTACTTAAAACTTAAAATGCCTTGTGTGCGGATAAAATCAAAACAATACTATGTGACGGTGACGAATTTCGATGACTTCAACAACCATCCACGGATACTCTAAGTACAGGAATAACTGGGTAATTTGCTATTTATTAATAAGTGATAATACATAATTATTATGTAAAATAATATATTTGTATGTGAGGTCTCAAAATCAACAAAATAATTAAATTTCAAAATTCTGTAATTTTATTGATTATAATTTATTAGAAGTTCAGCGAACCGTGGATTCGGATTATCAAGGTTACACTGTACCTATATATTTTCAATGTTTATATGAATTTAGTTCATGAATGAATTTAAATGATTTCGAATTCATTCCATTCAATCAAGAACTCCATTAATAGTGGCTCACAAAAGTGAGCATACACCCTTAAATCACATGATAAGTGCATTATATTTCAAGGAACTATATGTATTTTTAATGTAATTTTTTGATAATTAATTTCTACAAATCTTATTGAAGTATTATACGCAAAAATAATTTAAAAATTGGTCTCATCTTACCAATAATAAAACGATTAATCAAAAAACACCTATATTATATCGTCTGTGTAATTCTAATACCTCGTAAGCCTCAAAAATATGAAAATCGGGTTATGATGTTTTTGTATGCTGTAAGCCCATTTTAGTATTACACGTAGCCCAAAAAAAAATTAGTTTAAGAATTAAAACGGTTTTCTAATACCTCGTTTGCTAAAGTGCATCATATGCAAAATTAAACAGTTTTTTTCATTTATCTCAAAACTTGCATTTTGGGTATACGAGGTATTAGAATTACACAGACGATATGTCACAAAAGTGAGCATACACTACAGTTTTTATATAGAAATATACACAATTTTATGTACTACCTTAATATTTTGTATAGTAACCATTGGATTGCAGAACCGCTTGCAATTATTTAAGCATTGATCCCAGGGTTTTTCGAATACTTACTGTTGAAATTGATTTATTAATCATAAAAGATACTTTCGTCGTCAATTTTGGTACACTTGTTTTGGATTCTCGTTTCATTTTTCGTATAATAAAATTTTCGAGGTTTATTTTACAAAGTTCCGGTATTTTTACAATTATTTATCATTTTTTGTACAGTAACATGGAATTTGCTAACTAATTGCCCAACTTGGAGTAAAGATTTTCTCTCGTCAATTAATTTTAGTATCAATTTCCTTGTAGATAAGTCCGTACCACTTCTTTTTGAATTCATTTTGTTAAAATTCGATAAAATTTACTGCTAACTACTGCACTATCATTTGTAGTACTAATTGGTAACTAATGTAACTAAGTAATTAAATTATTATTGCATTGTCGCTTCATAACATTAGAAAATCTGCAAGTGTATGCTCACTTTTGTGACATCTAATGTAAGCGTATTGTCATATTCCACTCTATAATTAGTAATGTAATTGAAGATAAGAGATCAGTTTTCGAATTATAATACATCAAAGCCAACAGAATATAATTATGAAAAATGGAATTAAAAATTCATATATTTCCTTGAAAAATAATGCAATTATTACGTGATTTAAGGGTGTATGCTCACGTTTGTGAGCCACTGTATATTAATTTAAATTTTGCATTTATAGATACATATTTGTGTACATGAATAAATTAATAATAAAGTAAAGTATGTTTTTGGCGTAGTGGTTGATTGAGACGGCATGTTATAAAATAATTATTGTGTATTCGGCCAACATAATGCCGCCACAACGACTACTGGTTGCTAATGTTTGTTGATTTTTTTATCAACTCAAACGTGGAAATTTTGTATAAATAAATAAAGTACTACATAAATAAATAAATTGTTTTCCACTACAGCTTTTTTTTGGTTTCCACGCATACTACCCTGTTTTATTGGATGTAATTTATTATTAAAATTGGAATTGTACCAAGTACATTAATATTTCATTGCGATTTTCTCAGCAAAAACTGAAGAAGAACATTATAATATGTATTTGTGAACGTGAATGACGGAATCACAGCTCAGCTGTTAAATGCGTCTACTACTATGTATACTCTTTGAAGTCCGTGAAGTTAGCACTCCAACCATAAAAATTTCAACTTTTAATGGAATCGTTTGGTGGTCGTAAGGTTATCAAGTACATGGGTGATTTTTAATGTTTCGTGGTCAAAATTATATATTCGATTTAAATTGATTGTGCAACACAAATCCTCCCTTAGATACGTCTCTGTTCCATACCTTAATAAGTTTTAATTTTATTTTATTTTGAACATTTTTTCGATATTGATCGATTTCCAATCGTTTGATAACTACTATTTATTGTAAGTCTTAAACGAAAGTTTTGATTATATCGTACAGTAAGATCGTAAAGTTAGGAACAAATACGATAAAATATTTTAGAGAGATGTTCTCAAAATATCCTCGGACACGTCAACCTTTTTAAGTGTCACTTTTTTCTACCATAGACATTTTTTATCGTGTTTTCTTTTTGAACTGTGACGTCATCGTAGTTGTTTTTTAATTACAACCCTTATAATTCCTTTCAGATTTGAATAGAGCACAATGTTTCCACAGGTGTGATCGCTGGTTGAGTTACGATGGGGAAATTGTGGGTTCGAATAGAGAACTTCACAAAATTTCTTAACATTGCCCTCTTGTGAACATCAACACTCTGTGGATGAATAAGAGCGAACGACGAGATACCGGATATAACACGGCCTTGTCTTCGTAGCGTTGAGATGTAAATAAGAGAGAGAGAGAGAGAGGATGAAGGAAGAATCTTTGGGCCTGCACGGCTTGTTGAGCTAAATTACATCTATACAATTTTCTGAGTATGTAAAACATAATAAACTATTCCCTTGAAGAGAACGGTTTTTGAGATAAGCAGTCTTAAAGTTTCAAAAATACATACACTGCAGGCCAAAAGTTTGGATACACCAGTGGAAAATTACAAAATTAATAAAAAAACAGCTTTTCTAAAGTGATTTTTATTTAAATATCTAATGAACATTACAAAATAGTGAGAGAAACAAAATAAATAAAAATTAATTCAAATATAATACTGAAAAATAAAAAAAGAACTAAACTCTTTTTTCATCAAAAAATCCGCCTTTGGTTTTGATCACCATTTCTACAAGTCGTGGCATTCTTTCTACTAGTTTACTGATTGTAACTTGTTCTAAGGAAGCCAACGCATCTTGTAACTGGTGCTATAACTCTGTAGCCGACCATGGACAACTGATACGGACTTTTCTATCAAGCTCTTCCCATAGAAGCTTAATGGGATTAAGACCCGGCGATTGTGGCGGCCAGATCATGTTTATTACTGTACCATCAGCTTCTTTTTCTTCTAAATACCTTCGGCAAAGACGGGAAGTGTGCTTTCGATCATTATTATGTTGTAGCACAAAACCACGGCCGATTATTATTCTGGAACCACAGGGTATAGCGTGTTTCACAAGTATCTTTTTATACTCTTCCTTTTTCATAATACCGTCGGTTTTTATAAAATCTCCTGTACCGTGCCCAGAAAAACAACCCCACGCCATAATAGAGCCACCTCCGTGTTTGATGGTAGACACTAAACACAGAGGAGCCATCTTTTCAGAGGTATTTCTTCTTACGAAGATGCGTCGACGAAATCCAAAAACTTCATACTTGGATTCGTCAGTCTGCAGTAGATTTCTCAACTGTCCCAGTGGCCATTGTCGATGTTGTAAGGACCACTGAAGACGTTTCTTTTTATTTATTGGACACAACAATGGTTTTTTGACAGCAACACAATCTAGATCACGATTAGTGCCAGTGTTCTTAAAACGATCAATAGTCGACTGGACACCTTTTAGCGACACTTTTACTTTTTTGTCAATTTTTCTATATGATAGGCCTTCCTTGCGTAAAGTAATAATTTCATTACATTTTTCAATATAAATTTCACTACCTTTTGCCATTATTGGTTCATAAAGCACGTTAACTTGGACCCTAATCAATTATTAGAAGCTGCTAGTGACCGATGTCCGTACTGCAACGAGGTAGATGATGTTGAGCACACTCTTTTTCAATGCAAAAACTGGGATGAACCTAGATGTGTTTATAAACAAAACACTGGCAGACAATTCGACGCCGAAAACATGATGCTAAGCCTGATCGTGTCCGAGGAAGAGTGGGAACAGTCCTATAAAGAGTTGTCCGCCACATTATAGATGTAAAGGAAAGCGAAGCGAGAGAGACCGTCTGATCTCGATCACCAGACAATGCGCCCACACTGAAGTAAAGCTAACGCGTTTTCCGGTGTGAAGCGTGACGCTCTAGGAGATGTAGGTTTTTTTTAGTCGGTAAGAATCCGACACTACCCATAACATCTTGGGTGTTTTATGTAAGATTTTTTTTCCCCGCATCTCCTTCCCAAAACAAAAAAAAATTATTAGAAGCTGCAAAATGACATAGAAGTTTTGTATGCTATTGAGTAAATATTAACATTTACAATCTTTCGAAGTAATTTATTGAAATTTATGAGTTTGATTGTTATTTTTGTTTTGTTTCGAAATATTTTGAAATTTTTTCGACAATTTTTATTAATTTTATGTTTATTAACCCGTAATATTCACAAGAAAATGCTTCTTTTAAACGTGCAATTTTTGTTGAATATATAAATAATTATGCAAGTTTATCCAAACTTTTTGCCTGCAGTGTAATAAAATTATTTGATTATAATGCCAATCGTTTATCAGGAACGTGCTGAAGAAAATATCACGGTTTTGAAAGTAATCAGAATTTTGCAATCGGCGGTCTAGTATTGTGTTAATTAATCGTTGGCTGAATTGTATTTAGAATTCATTTTTATTTTCTTAACTATTTTAAAATGGTTCATCGTTCGTCCCTTTTCTGAAAGGCAAGGAATAGAAATTCTCATGATTATTGATGATGAGGACAGAACTCGCACTCAATTAAAAGTTTGCAATTTATTCAATAATAAATATCCAAAGAGGAACCAATTACGTGTGCCACCGTTAGCAAATTAACCACCAATTTATCACCACTAGTCAAGTGGTGGTAAACAACGCGATAGTTCAGAGCTCCGCTATAAAATATTTGAAATTGAGGAAGTGACACATATAAAGTGGTTCTGATTCACAAATTAAACGATGGTGATCCTGACCGGAAGTGCAGTTTTGTAAAACCATCTTGCAGCGCCAGAATGCGGATAACGGATTCCGAAATAATTTTTTTTTTCTGATAAAGCTACCTCTTATCTCAACGGCACAGTTAACAAGCAAAACTGTAGATATTGGTTTCCTCTCAACTTACACTGGAAAATGGAAACTCATAACCAGTTTCCACAAGAACTTAACATTGGGCTCGCATTGTAGATATAACCGTATATTGGGCTCATTTTTCTTTGAAAGCACATTAACAGCTGAAATATATTGAACTGTTATTTGTTTCCCTCAAGAATTTTTTGTATTTCATATTTGTTTAACATGTGAGAACTTTTCGTTTCTCCCCGTCCCTAATGAGAGGACGGTTAACGAGAATGGAAGATTCTCTCCACGTGAAGTGATGAACTCCACTTTACAACGTGGTGAACCCTGATCGAAATTTAAGCTAGCTCTATTGTTGGTAACATCGGTATGCGAGAGCCGTAGGTTCCGATTGCAAACTTACTCCTGAAAGCTTTCTAAAAGAATACCCTTCTACAAGGGAAATAAAAAACGGTGGTACAGTTAACAATTATTTAATGACACACAAATTGTAAATTCAACAATAGTGACAACGGTTAAACAAGTAATTGAATAGTACAACAAATATAATGAAAATGCAAATTCCTTAGGGGAATTAGCCAAACAGATTAAAATAGCGTACGATCAAATCTGTCTCCGGCAAACCAGAACGTTGTAACCTTCGTTTTATTTTCATGTAAATATTTCGGTCTATTCACTATCGGTGCGCTCCTGATGTTGACTGTCGAACCTCTACGCGCCGCCTATGGGGTTTTTGACATCTATGGTGGGGTGGTTCAGAAAATGGCGGTCTAAGGACGAGTCGAGTTTTTGTTGTGTGGAAAAACGGAAGTCAAGGCAGACTGGTTGAGTTGCGACGACTCGTTGAATAGTTGTGTTGGTGGTGTAGTTATTCGGTCGCGGATTGCGAATCGTCCGATTGTCGTCGTATGCATACCATTAGATGGTCAAGTATTAGTGACCCCTTCATTGAAGAATCAAATCTGCCAGCCCCGTTTTTCCGTTTATCCAACTTCGACCCCTTGTGCTACTGTGTAACATTCCAGAATGTCACCATGCCAACCCTGTTGTCAATTTACGACCAATCAACGCCTCGGTCAAATTTATTCCGAATTTTGTATTTTTATTTAACTATTTTTGTCGAAAGACCTTTCTTTAGTTTTCCTAACATGTATATAATTATTATTTAGTATGAAAAGATCGATAAAATCAAATGCCACTAACGTTATATTAGTACTACTTTTCACGGCGTATTAATACGTCGAAGTTACTCGCCTGTAGATCTTATGCCGAATCGAGGTTGGCGTGCTAGAAGTGGCATACACTACACGTATTATTTTGTGCTCCTAGTTTTTGAGTATTTTTAAAGTAATTAGTGAAAATTACTACCAGTTTTTTGTGTTAATACGTTCACCGAATGTCAAGTGACAATTCGAGTAATCTATTTCGACCCAACGATTTTTTTAATAATCGAAATATCGATTTATAAAAATCGAAGACCAAGTAAAGACGCCATTACAATTTCCAATCGATAGACGCAGTAGTAAACGGAATTATCCTGGCTACGAACAGTCGAATTAATGGTGGCCTATCAAATTAAAATCATAACAAACTTTTGGAATTTAAAAACTGAGAAAGACGCTGACGACAAAGATCAATTTCAATCTACTGGAGCCGAAACTATTTTCACTTATCTACCAACTTGGAGAAAACATCCCGAAGACACACAGTATCATATTTTATTATTTTTTATTCAAATTTCAGATAAGAACTATAAAGTTCATTGTTTGCTTGTTAACAATTGGCTTATCGATTTGTATATGTGTTGTATTCTTTTAGAACCTTATTCAGAAATTGAATGTACCGAGAGGGGAACCTACAGATCTGTGGATTCCAGCTACGTGCAATTTGTATCCATCGTAAACGTGAGTAATTGCTTTACTCACAATATAAGATTGGTTTGCTTTGAGTTAACAACCTTTATTTCTGGTAGTTTGCTAACAACTTGTACTATTGCTTCCATTAATATTTTTGCTTTGGTTATTGGTGGCTCAGTTAAATAATATAGTATCAATTCATTTTAGTGAATCGTCACGACTTCGTCAAGACGAGGCTACGATCTTTTCAGACGAACACTCAATTATTTGTAAATATATTAATTATTGTAGTAATAAGTTTTTCAAATTGTACCAAGAGATTTCGTTAAGTTCAATTATTGTCATTTTAAGTTACACAAAGTGTACGTTTAATATTCTGTTCACTCAAGAGTTTTATTTTTATGTTTTCTTATTAAATGGTTATTGAACGATTAAGCATCGGTGTTTGTTTATTAACCATTTTGGCGCCCCGAGCATTTAGTATCAGCAGCAAGAGAATACCGAACCCCGAACACTCGAATTACATCAGAGGAACCCTCGCTCTACGACTAAGGCATAAAAAACCAAGAGCTAGCCAACCTGTTCAACATCTACGGTTATCAAAGTGGACTTGTAACAACTAGCGAGGAAGTGGTTATCCTTAGATAAATTATTTAAGTAAAGTGGTTACAACTGTCCCGGACAATACCGGTCGATAAATTAATAAAGGTATTTGAACTTGATTATTTTGTGACTAACCACCTGGAGAAAAACCGTCGGCCGTCGTGAAGTCGCCCGAAAGCGAGCGTTATTATTTGTTTTCCTGTTATTTGTGTTAGCTGTGTTTATAATAGTTGTAAGATACTAACCCTTTACATTTAGTTTTATTATTGTATTATTATTTGCATTGGTGCATTATTAAATATTTATCCAAGTTCCGGTAAAGTAGAAACCTGTTAAAGGCAGTCGGCACAGTGTGTGTGTCCGTCTGCCACGAGAGGGCACTGGCATCGGTTAGCAGTCCAGTGGCGTACCACCTGTAGGGCTACGAGGTCCAGCGCCGACATACCGGTGACGTATTTTTTTTGTTTGTTATTTGTATGTTTTTAAGTGTATTAGGTTAAGGAATACTTGTAAGATATTTGTGGGACCCATTAGTATGTTTAATTGTTATGCTTATATTTTATTATGTTGTTGGGTCCCCAATGGTAACCATTTCCGTTCATTTCATTTTTTTTTTCATTATAATATCTCTCTCTCGGTTTAATTTATTCTTTACTCACGACCTCACTGTTCCCACCCCCTTCGTTCTTATCCAGGACTACGAGCGGAGGACCTCTGGGAAGTGTGGGAACGACCAAGTCCTGGTGGCGCCCTCCCGATTTCGTCGTTCCATATTTTAAGCGAGGTAAGTGCCCCACCCTCCGACCAGTTTCCGCGGTACATAGTACAACTTCCCCACGACCACTCCACAGAGCTAGTATTCGTGTAACTGGTCCAGGGTTATCACCTACACCCCCCCTTCTGGGGCGGATTGGTACCGTGACAACGTTGCCTCGAGGAAGCTGCTAAAAATGAAGGTGGCAAACGCAAGACACACCTTCTAGTTAATTATAACAAAAATCTCGCAAAAACAAACAATCTCAATACAATGAAAATGCAATCGACTCACCTCGGCCAAGGAAGACGACGAAAAACACTCCACCGCTTGAGATGTCCACGAGATTTGGTGTGACTGGCTACCACGAAACAACCTCCGGCCACCGGGCTGACAGGTCACGCTTTCTTGAATGGTTCTTCTCTCGAGCGACCCCGATGCTTCGCTGGGTGTTTGGTCAGACAGCAGAAACAGGTAAAAAATAGTGTTGGCAACGCACCCAGAGAACGAGTTGAACCCCCAATTAAGTTGACCAAAATATGCGAATATAGCGGTTTCCAAGAAACCTCGGGCGGTAGATTTGTATCGTACGTCAGTACGACGAACGTAAACGTGTAACAGATGATTAGACGTAATCGAGATGATAATTTGAGACGGAAACAACTTAATAAAGGCTAACGGATTCACAGACAAAGTTTGGTGCAGCTAAACTTCTCGCGAGAATTTGAGGTTACACCCTAAAAATATATGACAGCTCGAACAATTCTACCAACTTTGGTAAAACAAAAACTCCAAGGTTTAGGCGTGCGCACTGGTAACAACTCGACGTTAAAAATGTGGTAGATAACGCGCTTGGATCGAAAAATTGCAACACAAAAATCTTGCAAATACGCTGCAGCGCGCAAAAATCTTCGTACCCAGGATCACTCTCGCAAATTGCTAAAGTGACCCTCCAATTTCAAATCCAGCAAAACGATCAAATCTTCAAGTTGTATGAATACACACACAAACGGACGTCTTGTCTCGCGAGAGCTACACCAAAAAGTGAATGTCGGAAATGCCCCTCTACACCGAGCAGACAAAAATGAAACTCCACGCGCTAGCGTCGAGGACATGTAGATCGTGTCTAAAGTGACGCCAAACGGCAAAATAGCGGGCAGTAATAAGGTTACGTTGACGAATTAAAAATTCGTCACAAACAGCGGAATGATTTGAAATGTATTTGAATTTGCGATAAACATTTAAATTTGCGGCCACGAGTTTGAAAGAATATAACAGGAGTGTTCAAGAGGATAAACGAAAAAATGTGGAGTCGTGCAGTCGGGCCCGCGCGAAGCGGATAGCAAGTTTGATTTTTGTATTTGCCAAAGTTAAAAATAAAATTGAATATAAGTAAGAAATTAAAAGTGTTTTAAGTTTCTTGGTGAAATTTTAGGGGCCGTAGAGAACACGACAACTTTAAATTGGCTACCCCAACGTGACGCTATTTTAAAAGCACGATAAGGAAAATTTTTACAGTATTGGCTTTACCAATAATAGCGTGGGGTGCGATTAAAAATTGGACTTACTTTAGTCCTGAGATTAGAGTTTTATTGTTAAGATGGATAAGGATAAACCTTTAGGGGAAAGTACCCCGGAAAAAATGAATGTGGATGATGCATCGAAAGAAGAAGATTCCTTTAATCCTGCTAATGTCTTTCAGAGTACGATAAATCCTGAAGTTAGATGGAAAGAAATGATGAAATTATTAACAAAAACAAGAATAGACACAAACATTAAAACAATAGACAAAATCAAAAAAAGAATAGATACAACAAATAAAAAAATATATACAACAAATCAAGAAATAAAAAAGGATATAAATAAATCCCAGATTGAGTTCCAAAAGGAGGTGGATAATTTTGGTACAGCTGTCCGAGATATTATGTATACAGGAAAAAGCTATCACGGAAGAAACACTAAACATGGGCGTACAGGAAATAAAAACAAATTTTGGTACAAAAATTAAAGCTTTAAAAGACAGGGTAGAAGAAATAATGCGAGGAACCAACAAAAATTATTTTAACATTGAAGTAGACGTTCCAAACCGAAAAATAAATATCCAGGGGGAGAAAATAAAAAATGGATGGACCAGGAAGAGACGTTAGATGTTAATGAGGAAGATCAAATAATTATTAATAAAATTACGATTGAAGGAGACCAGGATGTGGAAGATGGTAATAGAAATGAACGAACAATTTGTACGAAAAATGAAAAACATAGAATTAGATTGCGATGAAGATTATCAAGAATACCAAAATTTTCTGTTAGATCCTAATCATCGCCTTATTAATAATGAACCTTAATAAATGAAGCCTTCAAATGTAAAACATATCCAATTCCTCAGGAGTATAAAATATAAATAAGGGACGAGCTAATAAATATGATACAAGACAAAATAATTGAAGAAGCCGCAACTTCCTATTTGAATTCATTAGTGGTGGTCAGAAAGAAGGAATGAAATGATATGAAAACGATTACGTCTAGTTGGATAAAATTTAACAGAATGGTCAGCACAACACCTAAAAGATGGAGGCCCTTAACAAGAGACATTTCGTGGAAGCACGTGAGATGGAGATGGAAGACTGAGATGCCGATTACAAGGATAGACCATGAACTCCATTTCGGGTCAAATTAGAAGAAATCAGGTAATATTCAAAAAAAACGTGAACAAATGAAAAATTTTTATGTAGAAACAAATTTAGTTTAGGACAGATACTCCACTTAAGGGGGAAAACTTAATTTTAATTTATTGTAATCAAAAGGGGATATTATTTTAACTTAATTTCAGTTATAATTTCTAAACTTCAAGTTCAGGTAAATTTATTTTCGACTCGTACCGGTGAAAAACCATTTATTTACCATCCAATGCTTTTTTAAATAATTGTTGTATTTCGTAAAGATTATGTTAACAAATCTTTTCTCAATCCAAAGGGGAAGTTGAACTGTTATTTTCTTCCCTCAAGTATTTTTTGTATTTCATATTTGTATAACAGCGGAATGATTTGAAATTGCGATAAATATTTAAATTTCCGGCCACGAGTTTGAAGGAAGATAACAGGAGTGTTCAAGAGGATATGCGGAAAAATGTGGAGTCGTGCAGTCGGATCCGCGCGAAGCGGTTAGCAAGTTTGATTTTTGAATTTTTCTAAGTTAAAAATAAAATTAGGAAGGAATAAATAAATTAAAAGTGTTTTTGAAATTTTCTTGGTGAACTTTTAGGGGTTCACGCTCGCTCTGTACGTAGCGCATTTGCCAGTCTACTGCCGTGCATATAACCTCGTAGTGCGGCGGATATGAGCTATGGATGTAGTAACTTTCACGGTCGCTGCGTCGATAACAAAAAAACGGTTCTTTTCAGAACCACAAGTATTTTAAGAATAAGGTCACTAAATAAACATAAAAAACCCCGGCCAGAATTGGGCGCATCAAAAAACCTACCCTACGACCCTCAGGGCCTCCGGGCGGTTTTCAATCGCGTACGCCGCTCCGCGGCAGAGCTAAACATACGAGAAGGCTCCACCCATCAAGCAAACCGGGATGAAGGCAACCGGGATTTTAAACCCCCAAAAAATCGCGTAAAAACAAAAAATAATCGATGTTACTTGTAGGAGAGACGAGCTGCATCTGCCGGTGCGGAATACTCTAAGTGTTAGGGTCATTCATTACGCACAGACCGACCACAGAATGAGCGACGCGCGGGAATCTCGTTAGATTTTGCCACAGAATCTCGTTAAATTAGCAAACTTCAAATTCGATTTACTGAAAATTTTGATAATACTTTCGCAGGTTTAAATTATATCAGTAAACTATATAAACCTTCCTCTTTGCAATAGGAAATTTTCAATTTATTTGGAGCGGACACCCTTAGGGGTCCGTACCCCAAGTTTTTACTAACCAATGGATGGGTCGCAGGGGAACGATCAAATGGCCATATAGATCTCCGGATTTTATGGGTCTATTTGAATAACAAAGTCTATATGAATAGACTAACTACTATTAACGCACTGAAGGGTAGAATTTAAAATGAAATTCATACAATTAAACCCGATACGATTGAAATGTTTCACAGGAGTTTCAGTAGCGGATAGGATATTGCCAATAAGGTCACTTTGAACATTTAATTTGAATATCTTCTTTACATAATTTTGGTGAAAGAACTTTAATAATTGTTGTTTTCATTAAATTTATTGAAGTAATTGATTAAATGCTTCTTTGTAACTTTGTGACTGGATAACCTTGAAAACTTTTTCTTCGAGGTTAGGGTTTTTTACATTCTCATCCTCAGAAAATTGTTCTCTTTCAAAATTCATAAAGAATATTAAGAATCACTAAATATGTCAAGAGCAGAAAAAAGTTACATTTAAAAAAATTAGGTTGACGGGCCCGAGGATTTTCTAAGAAAATCCCTCTAAAATTTTTTATCGAATTTATTCCAAACTTGATGAGCTCACTGTATAGTATCAGATTGGCGAAGCTTATGAGGGTTTTGGAAACACCTTTTGTAGTTAAAAAGGCAATCAACAGATGATGCTATTTAATTTGAAGTCTTAATAAATTGCTTTATTATTGTAATTCTTTATTTGTAGTGGTGCCACGAATCTTCAAGAGGCCCGTGATTGTTGTTCAAGCCACATATTCCACTTCCCAGTTTATTGGCGTGATCTGGTGATAATCTTTTGGGTCCAACAGGTGCTTTAAAAACTAATATTTAGAACAAATTCTTTTACGAATCGTTAGTTGATCATTTGGTGATGTTTGGTAGTCTTACATAATGTGCAACAGCATTTACATAATTAAAAATTAACGCATGTTGCTTCATAAAAAAGTCTTCTTGAAATATTTTAAAAGGGAAGGGAACTATAAAAATATGCCTTCCCCCCCCCCCAAATATTCCATGAATAACACTGCAGTGGTTGAGGCTCAAACAATTCTCAAACGTTTTATACTAATCTTAATCAATTATTCTATTCGCTAACTAACGGTGAGAAGGGGAGGTCTGGAGATACGTTATTCTCTTTACCTCCCCATTTTGAATTTCGTATAAAAACTCTGAATTAATTTTCAAATACTTATTTTATGTCGATGACCTTGAACATTATGTTAATTATTGTTGACGTTAATATTTAAGACAGTGGGAATGGTATGATTTGCAACTACCGCTTAAGGCAGTAAAAGACCGTCTATAACTGTCAACTGCCAATTCATTGTATGTGCCCGTATAAACTCATATGTAACAGCACGAGTGCAAGAAGAATACTCGAAGAGTTATCGAGTATGGATTTTAGCAAGGTTTCAGCTCCTAAAATCTGTCCGTGAATAATGTTGAAGAGATTTCTAGACGACCTGTATCTGCTGATACGGGTGCCCTTGTGCAATATCCACTAGTACGGTTTCCCTTGTTCAATATCATACGAATACAGGTCATTGTGCAAGTTGATTACCTATTTATATATACAATGTAAAATAGCGCTCGTGCATTGGTTTAAAAGATCCTACAATATATCTGAGTTGAATAATCGACTATAAAGGTTCGTTTTAACTGTATTTGTAATTTTTATTAATAAAATTCTTTTGAAAATAATAATTTTTCAGGTAATGAATGTTTATTTATTCTAACTAAAGTAGTATATTTTTTTAATTTGATAACTTTGAAAACCAAAATTTTGGAAATCCGATATCTGCTATAATATTCCCAAGTAACATTTTACCGTCATAAATGTACATATACCTTACAGAAATTTCCGTAACGGTAAAGCATTGATTTGCCCCTTTTGCAGTTACTGTATTGATGTATCATTTATGCACATATAAGGTACAGGTATTTTCGCAACGGTACGGCATTGATTTGCCCCTTTTGCAGTTACTGTATTGATGTATCATTTATGTACATATACATTACAGGTATTTTTGCAACGGTTCAGCATTGATTTGCCCCTTTTGCAGTTACTGTATTAGTACATCGTTTTTATACCGATTATGTGTTGATTTTTTATGAACGAGATATTTATTTAATAGAAAAAATAATTTTTATAAAAGATAAAATTTTTGATTTTTAAATATTTCTATTTTTATACTGCTAAATTGTTTCCCTGTTGTCTGCGCCAGAATCTGAAAATCTAAATATATAAAAGAGAAGATCTGTTTGTTTGCGTGTTTGCGTGTTTGTTCGCTATACGTTCCTAGACCCTTGGACCGATCTCGACCAAATTTTGCACAGTTATTTTGTAGCTCCAGGCGCAACTATTCTCGCATATATGGAGAAGAAATTCGAGCGGGGAAAAAAGTTATTCGCTTTTTTCGAAAATCAAATCACAAGTTTGACAAAAAATTTAATTTGTCAAATAATTAATTTGACGTACAGTCAGTGGCGGGGAAAAAAGTTATTCCAAAAAATTTAATTTGTCAAATAATTAATTTGACGTACAGTCAGTGGCGGGGAAAAAAGTTATTCGCTTTTTGCGAAAATCAAATCACAAGTTTGACAAAAAATTTAATTTGTCAAATATATAAAAAACTACTAACAAAAAACCACTAACAAATTAATCTGAAAATACTGTCAACAGATGGCGGGGATGGCGGCTTTAATTCGAAAAATGCAAACCACTAACAAATTAATCTGAATGCCGCGAATAAGACCGGAGCACTTTATATAGGTCGCAGAACTCGCCGGAATTGTGCAAGAAGACGCAGATCCACTTCTTCGTGGAAGATCTACCTCTTTGTGGAAGATTTAACTTTACATGAAGATGTAACTTTACGTGAAGATTATGTATGTATGTATGTATGTATGTATGTATGTATGACAGATGACGGATGACAGATGACGGATGACAGATGGCGGATGACAGATGACGGATGACAGATGACAGATGACAGATGGCAGATGACAGATGACAGATTAAAGATGAAAGATGACAGATGAAAGCCGAACAACTATGGCCTTCATGGATCTATTATGGTCCGGTCTGTGAGGCCGAAGGCCGAACAACTATGGCCTTCACGGATCTATTATGGTTCGCCCTGTGAGGCCGAAGGCCGAACAACTATGGCCATCACGGATCTATTATGGTCCGGTCTGTGAGGCCGAAGGCCGAACAACTTTGACCTTCACGGATCTATTATGATCCGGTCTGTGAGGCCGAAGGCCGAACAACTATGGCCTTCACCGATCTATTATGGTCCGGTCTGTGAGGCCGAAGGCCGAACAACTATGGCCTTCACGGATCTATTATGGTCCGGTCTGTGAGGCCGAAGGCCGAACAACTATGGCCTTCACCGATCTATTATGGTCCGGTCTGTGAGGCCGAAGGCCGAACTACTATGGCCCTCACGGATCTATTATGGTCCGGTCTGTGAGGCCGAAGGCCGAACAACTTTGACCTTCACGGATCTATTATGGTCCGGTCTGTGAGGCCGAAGGCCGAACAACTATGGCCTTCACGGATCTATTATGGTCCGGTCTGTGAGGCCGAAGGCCGAACAACTATGGCCTTCACGGATCTATTATGGTCCGGTCTGTGAGGCCGAAGGCCGAACAATTTTGACCTTCACGGATCTATTATGATCCGGTCTGTGAGGCCGAAGGCCGAACAACTATGGCCTTCACGGATCTATTATGGTCCGGTCTGTGAGGCCGAAGGCCGAACAACTATGGCCTTCACGGATCTATTATGGTCCGGTCTGTGAGGCCGAAGGCCGAATAACTATGGCCTTCACGGATTTATTATGGTCCGGTCTGTGAGGCCGAAGGCCGAACAACTATGGCCTTCACGGATCTATTATGGTTCGCCCTGTGAGGCCGAAGGCCGAACAACTATGGCCTTCACCGATCTATTATGGTCTTCCCCCTGTGAGGCCGAAGGCCGAACAACTATGGCCTTCGCGGATCTATCATGGTCCTCTCTCTGTGAGGCCGAAGGCCGAACAACTATGGCCTTCGCGGATCTATTATGGTCCTCCCCCTGTGAGGCCGAAGGCCGAACAACTATGGCCTACTCGGATCTATTCTGGGTCTAGATGGCTAAGGGCGGCGGATGCCGCCCGTGCCAGCTAGTTGACATTATAAATGTGATAATTTTTACTTACTTTTTTTCCGAGGCCAGGTTTTGAACCCAAGCTGTACTGTACCTATACGTCTGAAAACCAACTGCTAAGCCAACTCGACTACCTGGGTATACGGTATAAACTATGATATTTCTTATTTGATGGTCAATTTTATTTTCAATTCATAGATTAAAAATATTACCTAATATTGAATTAAAATAAATCAAATATTTTGCTTTGGTACTTTAAAATTTATTACATTATGAATTATTTTAAATAAAAGTTGTTATTTTGCACGTGTTTTGAAGAAAAATGCTACGACGCCGGCGTCACTTTAATTCGAATCGACAGCGGTGGTGGGATTAAATTTATTTAATTTAAATTTATTAAATTTTAATTTCCTGACTTTTAATTTCCAGAATTTTTATTTCAAATTTGGAGATTTTCGTAGATTTTTGATTGTTATTATTTGCGCCGTAGTTTTTCTTAAAAATCCGTATTGAAGTAACGAAGTTAGAAACTTTTTCAATATTTAGAAAATCAAAAATTTGATACATAGTTGAAATAAAGATTTATGATTACTAGAAAGACATAAAAGACCGATTCCCCAACTATAATATTATTCCTTTCTCATTATAGGAAAACAAAATATTGGAGAATGTAAGAAATCTCGATGGCGTAATGGTAAATAGGCACGATGGTACCTTTGGCAATCCATTGTACAGTGGTTCAACTCCCAAGCCGGCAAAGTTATTTTAAAAATAAATTTCCTAATTAATTAATTTTTTAATATTTTTATTAATAAATATTATAAACACAGTTATTTATCGGTCTTAAAACTTTAAAAGGGCCTTTAGTTAATTAGCTATTAGAAAACATAAAATATTTAAAATACACGTTTTACATTAGCTAGTTAACTAAAGGGCTTTTTATATGGGTTGATAATACCGGACGTAAGAGGTTTAAAATTTCCGCCCCCAATTTAGAAATTTGACCGCCCTTCTTACCCCAATAATATCTCATATAATAATTATTGTAATATAAAATGCTTATCATAATTTGTAACCAATCAGAAACAAGAGTTTTTCTAACGGCGAAATTTTTTTTTATACATAATCTTGATACATAAATAACTATAATGTTACATATTTTTTACATTTCAATATTAATAAAAATTATAAAAAGCGCGTCTCGAAATTTAATTTAATAAAAAGGGATTTTGGAGAATAAGACGGATTTTTATTTATAAAATTATTATATTATACGAGTATATATTTCATAATATTTTATTATGTACTTATTAAAGTAGTCATGGACAATATCAAAACCGTGAAATAAATATCACAAAGTTTAACTAATAAATCATCTTTACATATTATATACCGGAATTGTAAGCGACTAAAACTTTACTATTTAATCTACACTTTCAGGTATCAAACCGGTGATGAAAATATCGTACCGTCCATCTTATAAAATACCTGTATATGTTAGACATTGCTTTTATTGTAACAAAACGAAACGATTAAAACATTACCTAATCGGTACCGTATGTTCAACTATATTTTAGTTAATAAACTTTCAGTGCCGATCCGATAAAGCAATTGCCTTCAGAATAACGGTGCGAAAATATGTACATTGAAACTATACCTAAACAGTACAGTGTAAATATGAACTAAAATTTATGTGCCGCTTAGGTACCATTTTGGTACTTAATTTTCAGGTAATAATTGTAATATAAAATGCGTATAATAATTTGTAACCAATGAGAAACAAGAGTTTTGCTAACGGTGAAATTTTTCTTCGTTCTGATTGGTTACAACTGTTTTAAAACGTAATTAAAATTCATTGATCTTTAAATTACTTATTTTTATAATAAATATTTTAATGTTACGTATGTTTCACATTTTAATATTAATAAAAATTATTATATTATATAATATATTTCATAATAAGTTATTATGTACTTATTAAACCTGTCATGGACAAATATTATTATGTTGAACAATATCAAAACGGTGAGGTAAAAATCATAAAATTTAACCAATAAAGCATCTTTACATATTATATACCGGAATTGTAGCAACTAAAACATTACTATTTAAACTGTACTTTAAGGTATCAAACCGGTGATGGAAATATCGTACATTCCATCTTATAAAATACATGTACATGTTAGATATCGCTTTTATAGTAACAAAACAAAACGATCAAAACATTACCTAAACGGTACCGTATGTTCAAATATATTTTAGCTAATAAAATTTCAATGCCGATCCGATACAACAATTGCCTTCAGAATAACGGTCCGAAAATATGTACATTGAAACTATACCTAAACAGTACAGTGTAAATATGAACTAAAATTTATGTGCCGCTTAGGTACCATTTTGGTACTTAATTTTCAGGTATGAAAATATATGTACATATTCGTTATACTTCAATGGTATACCGGTATAAAACCGACGTTGATGTTACTTGGGTTGACCACCAAACATCAAAAATCACCACTTACCACAATCACATCTTACCTTACCGTTTTGACGACGGTCATGGTCTGATAACGTGATCAACTGCTAACGTAGGGCTCCCCGGTTCGACTCCGGGTACAGTCTAAAATTTCTTTAGCGTATTCCGTGCTTCGGGAGGGCACGTAAAAACGGCGGTCGCTTGTGTAAATGGTTTGCTATCATAAACAATAAAAACAGGGTGCAGCCACATAGAAAGTCAGGCCTTAGCCAGCTACCTGAGATGTAAAATCCAAAATGCTCATAGAACCAATACATAAATTAATAAAAGGACA
This sequence comes from Podabrus alpinus, assembly GCA_932274525.1. Taxonomy (NCBI): domain Eukaryota; kingdom Metazoa; phylum Arthropoda; class Insecta; order Coleoptera; family Cantharidae; genus Podabrus; species Podabrus alpinus. Next base: position 117,923,119 of record OW026451.1, read on the forward strand.
GGTCCTAGATCTACTATATTAAGAAGAACTGAAGAAGACTTCTTAATAAGAGTAGTAGAAGACCTTACCGTAATGGTTGGAGTGCTAACTTTGCGGAATTATGGAACAGAGCTTCAAATTCGATTTCAATATAATTACAAAATTTTCAAATTTTTAAAAATAAATTTTATTTTTATTTTGCACTAGATTTCACAGTATTCAAATTAAGTTACATATATGTATCTGATACATTTTTGCAACCTTACTTGCAAACATATTATTAAATTAAACTTTAAAAGATGTACTAGTTATTATTTTAATTCTGCTAATTATATAAATATTTTAAGTTCATCAATACCTACATAAGTCTACTATAATTGTTTGTGAATACCGTTCTTGCATAAAGCTAATCAACCTTTTAAACAAAAGGTATTAAATAGTGGACCAGCTTTAGTTAAGAGGCTTTTGAACTTTTTGCGTTTGAATGTAAATGAGTAACTATAGTCCTGTATAATAAAGTTTTTTACTTTCTAAAAAGCGGTTCTTGTCGTCGCAAATCATTTTTCAGTACTTAATTATTATACAAGAATAAAAACTGATCAATATCTGCACAAAAGAATGAGTGGGCATATCTTAACAATTAATGACTTTAAACCCGAAAGTACAGCCCACTGTTAAACACATTTTAGTCGAAAACCATGGCGCCGCCGCCGGCTTTAAAAGCCCGAAAATAATTAAATCGGTTAAAAATTGTAAGGATCGCCTTCTTCGTGAAGTGATATGCATTTAGAAGGCAAGAACGCAATGAACAGAAAACCCGTCAACGATGGTTAGAGTTATTTTGACTTAAGTTATACCTATTTTAACGAATTTACAAATTGGGGTTTTAACAATAAATTAGGCGCTGTACCGGTACTTTGTAAGCATTTCTGAATTCTATGGGCTTTTTATAAGTGGAGTAACTAAAAGATTTAACTTAAAAATTTGTAATATTAAAGTAGCCGTTTTAGAGTCAAAGAAGAAAATCTCGGTTGATTTTTTAATAAACTCAATTATAAAAACCCATTGGAATTCATAAATCATTACCAAGTCGTTCTACAAAGAACCCTTCTAAAATTAAAATTTGTTAATTATGGAGTAAAATAAAAACAAGTATGCATTTTAAAGCACAGTTTACACCTACATTTTTATACTAGCTGAAGACTCCTCTTAATATTAATTCTCAATAATTAAAAAATAAATATTTTATTTTTATAAATAAGTCTTGTCCATCGCTCCTGGACTTGAGGAGTAGATTATCGAGATTGTATTATAGTTACTTGGAATAATTCTGTTTATAAATAAATAGCATAGATAACCAAAGACAGTTTTCGTCGGTGACCGTAAAGTTTTTCCCTGCCATTTAACGGTGTTCATTGAAAATCTCGCATTTCACTTCCGCTATCCGCTCGTTAGTCAGTTCGCCATTCGTTCCCTAATCTTTACGACTTCTCCATTCCACTTGCTAGTCTGTATGAGGCAACATATTTCTACTGTATGTATAATAAAGAAGCTGTTTATAGTTTATGCTGATTACCGTATAAGCTGCATAAATCAGAAATTGATAAAACAACGTGGTATTTGTTCCTTTTAACGTTTATTTACTCGTATTTCTTCGTTATCTAATGAATTGAATATTGTTTTCATTTCAAGACTTTTATTTGCTTGCTCGCCACTACTTATTCTAATTATATTTTTTCTACTTTTATTTAAGTTATTCAATTAAATTTTGAAATGTTTTCGTTAACGTTTGCTTTTATATTTCATTGAACTTATCTGACGATGGTTCAATGAGCCTGAAACATCGATCCGTTAGCTATAGTTTTTCCAATTACTTATTATTCAATTTCATTTACCTCCCTTTTTTCATGATTTTTAATTAATTTCATAATTCATAGTTTTTCGTTTATTCAGGATTTTATGAATTTTGGCTGGCGAATAGGTACGTATTAATTAATTTAAAGTAATCATTTAAACGAAATTAATCCTCACCTGGCTTTATTGATTTTAAGACATTGCCATTGCGGCTTCATTCTAAAATTAACTTATTATTTAGGTACAAGCCTAATTTAGAAATATTTCGATTTAATGTCCACCATCGACTCTGCAATGAGAATGTTAATAATAGGTAAAGTGCAGAGAGATTATGAATTTACATTTAGACGTCGCATCGTTATGGACCGATTACGGTTTGAAATTTTGTAGGATTTCAATTGGAATTTATTGTTTACAATTGCAAAAATATTTATCCATAAATAAAATGTTTTATTCCGGTTACTAGATTGATAAATAGTCATAATTGGTAATACGGTGATTCATATATTACATATTATATTCTTTGATCTACAGAATCTCAAAGGTTTCCAGGTTTGAAAGTAATAGATATCTTTAAGTTTACAGTCCAGTTTATATGATACAAAATTAATGTTCAAATGACCGTGCACCGTGTGTAAGTTTGTTATGTTTTTGAAGCAATTGGAGTGTAAGAAATTACAAGCGAAAATTTGAATTCAAAGAGAAACTCTTCTAAAAACAATGTGGCATTTCTCAGTAGGTTTTGAAAATAAAGCTAACAATAATAATTAATTATTTGTTTGGTACTTCTTCGCAAAGGGTTCTTAAATAAAACTAAAATTTTAAGACACATTTTTTTATTGACTTCATGAATATTACAATCTATCCCGACAGTGACAAGAAGCAACAAATCTGTTTATTACTATCTTACATGATTATAGTAGAGGCCAGCAGATTAAGTGACTTCTTTTATACTTTATAATTGAAGGGCCTAGTGGAAAAAGTAGTGTTAACTATTTTAATACCACAGACAGCGCCATCTAGTACCAACCAACCACCCAGCGAAGCATGACCACCATAGCAGTTCGAGTGCTAGCGTGTAACTGAGCGGTCTTGCGTGACTAATGCGGGATTATTCATTTATCTTATATTGTATTATTATTATTCTCGTGTTAATCTTGACAACATTAAATCGTTATTCAATAATTGCGTTTTATTACTATCGATTTAACAGTAGTTAAGTCACTTTTTTTTCAATTTGTAGTTGAGCACATTTTCACATTGCGGCATTTATTCTCTACAAATTAGTATAAAAATCAACAAATTGAAAAAAAAGTGACTTAACTACTTTTTCCACTAGGCCCTTCAATTATAATCCCAATATTTTTGTTTCCATTAGAAACTAAATTTGTTATATAGTTACTTTAAATAGCCTCAGACAGTCGTCATTTATACTGGGGTAGGTGCACTGGGTCGTACCGTTTCAGTAGTCTTATAAAAGGGACTACGAGGAGGTCCGATGTTAAAATGTTGCGGTGGTCACTTCGTCGTACCTGGTACTTAAATGTTAATAATAGGTAAAGTGGTAATAGGTAAAGAATATGGCTGAAATTTCTTTTTTAGAGTTTTTATTTGCAGGTCAGATTGTATTATTGCATTGGGAATATACCAAGGGGAGCCGCAAATGTCGCGTACTTAGTACTTTTGATTGAAATCGCAGCAGCTTAGCTATGTTAGACAACAGCACTGGCAGCACCTCAAAATTAAACACCATATGTCCATAATGGTTTTAAAATTGCTTTGTATAACAGTCCCCTATTTTCCATCGAAAGATGGGAGTTGCGGCCCATAAGCCAATACATGTTCCGATAAATCAATTCAAATTGAAGTCTCTTACACCAGATATGTTAGGCTCAGGTCAGCCTTATGTCGAGATGGAGTCCCAGGTACTTGACTTCGCCTTGTTGAGGGAGAATATTATTATACAATGACACCATATCATACCATAATACATCCCAAAAACTTAAATTTATTTACTAGTTCTATTGAAGTATCTTCAGCAACTATCTTAGTTCTTATGTATTCTTGCCATCTGAAAGCCATAGTTTTTGTTTCAATGTTTGAAACGTTATCTGGCCTCCCTATCTCTGATGAGAAGATATCCCTGATCAAATACGCTCACGCAGAAAAATAAATTTCTACTTATTTTGCGTGAAGCCCTGATGTTCGGTTAAACCAGCTTGTTGTAGCAGCAAGCCAGAGCCGTGAATTCTCTCAAATGAATGCCCCAAAGAAGATCAAGGAACAGCTTTGCTAGCAAAATAAAAATAGAGTAGCAACCAGATGGTCGTTGCTAGAAGGTGATAATATTTACGATGTCCGATAGTAACTGCATTAGCCGACCAGGATGCACAGAAGTAAAGACATTACCACCAAGAACCTCTTCCTGAATTAATTAAGAAGAAACAGAGAAAGTCAAAATCGTCCAATATGGCCTCATCAGCAAAAATCGAAGAAAATGAAAAGAAACGTAGAAACAATCCTGAGACAGACGAAGAAGAAAGTCCCCACGAGTGGCCCAAAGAATGGTCCACACTTGAAGATGAAGAAAACAATAGCTCGGACAACGAAAAACAAGGAAAAATTCGAAAGGAAGCAAAAAAGAAACCAAACAAAAACCAAAGGAAACGTGCCAGATTGGCGAAGCAAGAAAAAGAAAAACATGAAAAACAAGAGACAGAAACGCTAAGTGAAAACAGTAATGAAACAAAAGAAAAAAATTATGAAACTGAAAAGACACAAAGTGAATACAATTTGGAAACATCCACAGAGCTGATCGAAACATTGTCCAGAATCCTACAGGCGATGCAAGAAAATAAAGAAGAACATGGAATAGAAGAAACAGAAACACCAAGTGAAAGCCATTTGGGAATAATAGAATGGGCGAATGAAATATTTTCCAACATATCGAAAGCCACGCATAAAATAATGAAATTCATCATATTAAGCAAAGAAGAACTCCACGAAAGGAAAAACACACTAAAAAATTTAGAAGATATGAAAGAAAGCACCTTCAAACTTTTACTATTCATACTGAAGGGCAATAACAACAAACGAGGGACGGGTGAGCCTTCAGCCACCCTTCCCCCGTCCAAAGTAAATACAGCAGAGGCGGTTCCTGCCCCTGCCACCCCCGCGAACCTCCTCAAGGTCCGGGAACTCAAAGAAACAAATTCTTCCCCTCAGGAAGAACCCGAAAAGCAAAACCCACCTAAGAAAAATTTGGCAGAGTCCAACCCCCCGAACCTCCTCAAGGTTCGGGAACTCAAGGAAACGGATTCTTCCCCTAAGGAAGAATCCACGAAGCACGACCCACCCAGGAAATACCTGACAGCAATGAAGAGGGCCGCCATCAGCAACCCCTGGAGCACACATAAAAAATATAAAGTAATTGTCTACCCTGGAGAGGGTAGCTCAATCCAGTCAGCAGAAAACACAAAATCCGCCCTGACTAGCATCAGAGCGGAAGATCTTGGCATAAAAGCAGATAGGCTCTATCTGACGAAAAACAAAAGTGTTGTGGTGGAATCCTCCCACCGTTCGGTCAAGAAACTAGTAGGCAGCACTCTACTAGCGGAGAACCAATTGATGGCCCGGGAGCCTTCAGCTACCTGGCCATCAATTGCTATACAGATGGTGGACAAATCCATCTCTAAGGATCAAATTACAACGGAAATAGAAAGGAGTCTTCCCGAGGTGGTCAATATGGCCGGGATTTCATGGCTCAAAAGAGCCAATCCCGTACATACCAGAGGAAGAACTCACAACAAATGGATCCTGGAGGTTCACCCCCTGGTCCATGAAGCAATAATAAAGGAGGGTAAATTCAGAGTGGCTTGGAAAAGCTACCGGGTACGGAATCACATCGGAATTGTCCGATGTTATAAATGCCAACGTTTTGGCCACACAGCCAAATTTTGCAAAGGAAATGAAACATGCGCCTTTTGCACCTCAACAGAACACGCTTCACGTGACTGCGTAGTGCAAAAGGAACTTGCTAAGCATGTATGCGTCAACTGTGTCAGAGCGAAGCTCAGTGACAACAAGCACTCCACAGGATCAATTCTGATGTGTAAAGTGTATAAGGCCCGCCTTATGGCCCTTGCACAATCCATAGCAACCACTATTGACAACGAGAGAAATAACCGTGACCAATAAGATCTGATCTTAAAAAACTAATAACCCTGATAAGAAATAAGGTTTGAGTGTACCCAAAAAAGCCAAATAACGATCGAAAATGAAAAATAGACTCAAAATCAAGACATGAAAACGAATACTTACCAACATTGATGAAATAAAAACGCCCACGCAATCCAGTATGGAAACCTGAAACATAAAACAAATCAGAAAACAACATATCAAAAATAGGCAGATTATATGTATGTCACAATATACCAAATGACACGCGGTTTGAAACCCGATTAAAAAATTCATAAAAACGACCAGAACTTGATAAAAAAGTCTCTAAGAATGATTCTATAATTGTAATGAAAACATGAACTCCCCGCCAATTTGCAGGGTCCATTTTCTGATGAAACAACCTCAAAATGTTTTTTATTTTATAAATAAATTAACTTCAATTGAATTAATTAAGAGAACGTCCGAGTGGTCGTTAAAATCCCAACAAATGATAGAACCACTACGAACTTCCGGATAACCAACCAATCGTAAGCCCCCGATGAAACCTTCCACCACTGCACTTTGTCGTGCATCGCTACCTCCTATCTATATAATTCATTTCAAATAAAAAAAGACACAAAAAAATATCAAACATAAAAATTCAAATACGAGATTCGAAACTATGCCGACCACTTAAAATCTCTATGCCTATTCACTAGGCCAGCTCTGCACGATGGTACCTTAGTTAATTATAAGGTGTTTAAATGTTATTAACGAAAACATTATAATTCATAAATAATGTTTTAACAAATATAGCACTTTATATCTATATCCACGCGTGCGAGCGGCAAAAAAGATAAGATTGCCTTAATCAATTTGATGCAGAAAGCATAAAACAAATCGGGCACGGTCCCCTAACTTTGGTAACCCCAAATAAATTGAAAATTTCCTATTGCAAAGAGGAAGGTCTATAAAGTATACTGTAAAAATTTCACTGGAGATGATATACATACAATTTCGAGAAAAATCAATTTTAAAATAGCATAATTTTGCATGTAAAATGCATGTCGAAGCCACGCCCATAGCCGAGGTTATAAATATATGTTAAGGTCGCTCGATGCCGATCGCATTTACCAGTCTACTGCCGTGCTTATAACATCGCTAGCACGGTCGCCAAACTGAATAAAAAAACGGTTCTTTTCAGAACCACAAATATTTTAAGAATAAGGTCTCTAAATAAACATAAAAAACTATGGGGATTTTGATGGTGAAAATTACTTTTTCGGGTGGATCTGGCACGGCCAGAATTGGGCGCATCAAAAAACCTACCCTACGACCCTCCGGGCCTCCGGGCGGTTTTCAATCGCGTACGCCGCTCCGCGGCAGAGCTAAACATACGAGAAGGCTCACCCATCAAGCAAACCGGGATGAAGGCAACCGGGATTTTAAACCCCCAAAAAATCGCGTAAAAACAAAAAATAATCGATGTTACATGTACGAGAGACGAGCTGCATCTGCCGGTGCGAAAAACTCTAAGTGTTAGGGTCATTCATATTGCCCGGACCGACCACAGAATGGCGACGCGCAATAATTTCGTTAAGGAATCTCGTTAAATTTGCTAACTTCAAATTCGATTTACTCAAAATTTTGGTAATACATTTAGTCCGGTCAATTTAGACATCCGAGGTTACAATAATTCGCACCCAGCTGAAAATTGGTAGGATTGTTCAAAACACCATCGTAAATGAAATCTAAAAAGTCCTCATCGATCCGTCACCTGGAAAAAAATTTATTCGGGGTCAAAGGTCACTAAAACGGGTTTTTCGCGATTTTCAGCAAAACGGTAAGTTTTATCATAAAATTATCCCAGTCAAAAATTGTAGATCAGATAATTATCTATAAAAAATGTCTAAATACTTTTTTCCGAAAAGCCACCGTTTTTGAGATATAACGATTCGAAAAGTTGAAAGAGTTGTAATCGTCATAATATGTAGAAACCCAGTCCCTCATTTTCTACGCCAGTGTAATACTAGTCTTGAGTGCCACCCCGTAGTGACATCACGTGTTTATTCTAACCTATAACAAAAATGTCAGAATATTGTTTTATTTTGTGTTAAAAATACTCGAAATAAAAAACAAGTGCAGTTAGCTTGTCTTCCTCCAACCTCAGCGGCTGCTCATCAACATCTTTTTCGGGTATATTACCAAGTTCAAGTGTGGCTTGGTTGTCAGTTAGACCCAAAAGACTGGGATTGGAAGTTGGTCGACAATACATTAGAACCAGTTAAAACTTTACTCCCACCTGCGGCTGCGCCGGAAAAACTGCTAAACACAATTTTTTGCAACTGTAAAAAGGGATGTAGTGCTAAATGTGGTTGCAAAAAAGTTGGACTGTTTTGTTCTGTAGCATGTACAAATTGTCAAGGTCGGTCGTGCTCCAATATTGAATCACCAACAATTGAGGATTCATTTGATACTAACGAGGAGACATGCGATGTGTCATTATTGGGGCAATTTACTTGCACCCAGGATGAAAAAGAAAAACAAGGAGAAGAAGAAGAACAAGGAGAAGAAGAAGCAGAAGTATTAGAGGATTACGAATCAAATGGATAAATTTCCCTATTTTTTTTTTATTTACACCGCTTTTATCACTTTTATAATTTTCAACCCTTGACAATATCTTTAATTATTCAATAGTTTCAAATTAAACAGAATCACAACAGATCCGTGGAATAGGCTTACCGGGGAAACCACATTAAAAAAAACGCGCTAAGTACACTACCTCAAAAGTGGCGTGGAAACGTGTGCATATTATGACGATTACAACTCTTTCAACTTTTCGAATCGTTATATCTCAAAAACGGTGACTCTTAGGAAAAAAAGTATTTAGACATTTTTTATAGATAATTATCTGATCTACAATTTTTGAGTGGGATAATTTTATGATCAAACTTACCGTTTTGCTGAAAATCGCGAAAAACCCGTTTTAGTGACCTTTGGCCCCGAATAAATTTTTTTCCAGGTGTCGGATCGATGAGGGCTTTTTAGATTTCATTTATGATGGTGTTTTGAACAATCCTACCAATTTTCAGCTGGGTGCGAATTATTGTAACCTCACTCCTATTTTTTGGTCTAATTTGACCGGACTAATTCGCAGGTTTAAATTATATCAATATACTATATAAACCTTCCTCTTTGCAATAGGAAATTTTCAATTTATTTGGAGTCGCCAAAGATAGGGGACCGAACCCAACAAATCATATTCTTGGCGAAACTTGCCAATCAAAAAAATACATAAGGCAAGACACAAACCTGAAATATTAAAACACAAACAAAATATTATTAGCCAAGGGCAAACTTAAACGAGGAAATTAGAAATAATTTATTGAAACTTGAACAAAATCTGTTTCAATAGATAGTGATAACAAACTCCAGGTGGTCGAAGCAAAAATTGGCCGGGTTGATTAACGTATGCATCTGCGAAGTAATTAGCAACAAATTTTGGTGACTTACCAGTTTGAACGAATTCAAATCCTTCAAAGAAAGTATGAACAATGAGGTCCGCCAAAAAAAAACGTATGATACGGGAAAAATCCACCATCCATCAACAACGAATTTATAATCCCCGATTGGGTTCGGAAAATAAACAATATTCCAAATCATTCGCATCGCTGGACCGCAATTCTCCCAAAATCGCACAGCACATTTCACAACACAAACCAAAGTCGACCTTCTCGTTCGAGAGTTCACCCAAGACCTCTTGCTTGTTCAAGAGCTTGCCTCAGACTTCCTTCGCGCAGTTCGAACAATACATCACGCCGGCGCGGTTATAATGCGCTTCAAAAATTAGTACAATATACCAGGTGGAACGTAAGTGATGGATTCTAAAATCCGTCACATGTTGGAACTTTCATGTTATAGGTTTTCATGGTATTGCAATGATATTTACTTTGACGGCATTGGTGAGTTGAAGAGATGAACAAGTTTGTCAATAAGAAATTTAAATAAACGTGCAATAATTTAGAAACGGAAAATGCCAAAATGATTATCATTTATGAAAATAAAATTTGTGTTTATAAAAAATTTTGTTAATTATAAGTGTTAGTTAAAATTTGTTAAAATTAGGTTAGTTAGTGTTTAAATGTGTTACGCAAACTTATAAAAAAAAGATTTAATGTTGATATTTGTGGAATGGATTGATACGGTAAATTGAACGAACGATATTCACTTACAAATAAACAATTACAGTGCGTCGGATTCAAATTAGCGGGTTGATTATATAAAAACAATTTAGAATAAACAAAAATCAAGTTGCGAAAATATTGATTAATTTACTCACAAATAAGAACACTTAAAATAAAAAACCGACTTCAAAAAAAAGCACTACAAAAAAATTGCACTAAAAAGTAAAAAATAATTAGAAGTTATTAGAAGAAGATTTAACAGAAATTAGAAGTATATTTTTACAGTGCTGAGCATAAAAATTAATGTATTACGTCAATAATATACAATTATTGTTATTTTTGGAGTCGGTGCCAGCCAAGGTTAACAAACGTGTATTAACCAAGTAGCGGAGTACCAGTAGGTATACATTTTATATCACTTTGACTGCAAAGAGTTTCACAGTCGACAAGATCGCAGGCGCTTGGCGTTAAACAACACGACATCGGTATTGCTACATTGTCGTATTAATGTGATTTCAAATACATTTTGTAAATTTCTTAACAGCTTGGCTGGCACCGACTCCAAAAATAACAATAATTGTATATTATTGACGTAATACATTAATTTTTATGCTCAGCACTGTAAAAAATATACTTCTAATTTCTGTTAAATCTTCTTCTAATAATTTCTAATTATTTTTTACTTTTTAGTGCAATTTTTTTGTAGTGCTTTTTTTTGAAGTCGGTTTTTGTTTTTTTAAAAAATTTTTTTTTTAACTTTTTAGTGCAATTTTTTTGTAGTGCTTTTTTTGAAGTCGGTTTTTTTAAAAATTTTTTTATGAACTTAATACAATTAATTAATGTACATTAATGTCATAAATTAATTCATTTGTCACTTTGTAACTTGATTTTTGCTAATTTTAAAAATATTGTGCAACGCCACGAGTATATGTCAATGTCATTTTTAAGGTTAACATTCTTATGTCAAAGTTGTGCCCCCTATTCTCGAGCCGCTACTGACTATATGTCAATGTCATTTAATTAAACTTTTAGTGTCAAAATCGCAACGTAACTATGACAACGACGTTTATATATTTTGAATTTTTTCATCATTTTGAATTTTTTCATCAGTTATTTCAATTTAAAAACCAAACTACTCAACCGATTTTGATGAAATTTATATGGGACCAATCTGAAACTATATCCTTTCGAATATCCTTTATGAGGTAACAAACATTAAAAAAAAAAAATACAGCGGAATTGATAACCTCCTCCTTTTTTGGAGTCGGTTAAAAAATAGGTAGTCGATGGTTTTGGCAATGAAATTTTCCTTGCTTGGAAACTGGTTATTATGGTTAGTTACCGAAAATAATTTACGAATATGGACACTTAAATTTGGTGATCCAGAAATTTTGATAATAAAAAGGATAAAAGTATCCTAAATGTGATTAAAATAAAGTGAATTAACCTAAAAAGAGGATATTAAGTGTATGATAATATAAAATTTCATTGGTTACTTATCAATTTGCATAAAATTTATGAATTTTATGGTGATGAACATTATTGGAGTTGATGAATGTTGGACGGAATCAACGTGGCGATAAATGTAAAGAAAATTTGTTGGATGAACGACCAAAGTGGGATTATCACAGAGAAAAAAAAATGCAGCTTAAAAGTGATGTTGGAAAATTTAATGATTCAGTGCCGTGCTCATACAAGGTCAGATAATTATCAACATTTAATTACATGATTTAATTTTTTTACTTTAAGAAAATTTGTATGATTAGTTTTAAGGCGTTTGCGTAATTTAATTGTTTACATGGCAACTTTGTCAAAAATTTATAAAAATTTCATGAAAAGAATCATTTGCCATTGAAAATTTATATTTCAAATCTATTAGCTTAAATAAATATTATAAAACGGGAATCTTGTTCATTTTAAAATTTAATTAGTGCAGATAAGAAAATAAAGAAATTCGCATATATAAATTTATAAGCTAGCCGTGGTTATCTACTGAAAGTCATCTAACAAGGTAAGGGGAGCATCATACATTTATTTTATTGAAACCAAAGTTAAAGGCAATAAAAGGGCAGTAACATAGCAGTATATTGTAAGCTTAATCAAAGAATAAATGATAATTTAAATTAAAAATTGGAACAAATTTTTACTAAAAACATAAAATTAAGTTAATGAAAAGAAATGGTAATTGAAGAAATAAATAAATAGGTAAGAAAGGACAATACAAATTATAATAGTAATATATCAAATAAAACTGACTGAATTAATTTATTTTAAATTTATAACATCATTTATTTTACTTTTTTTGCTAAATGTATTTTCACTTGGTAATTTGTTATGAGCAAGTGTTAAGAGCAAAATAATTATTTCTTTTTAGTTCAGGTGTACCTATTATATCTAAATTGCCAAATAAGGTAACTTAAATTATTTAATAATAATTCAACTAAAAACCAAGAATTTAAATTAAATATTACAATCTTGCCGCAATAAACATACCATCATCGGTTTATCTTACTAACTTTTCCTCGGCTTTTATTTAGTACATAATAAACGTTATGTTAACATTTAAAATTTCATTAAGATTAATAATAATACGATCCAGCAATAACAACAAAATCATGGTTATTTTAAAAGAATTTACGTTATTAAACAATGGTTATACTTTAGAACTTCATAAAGAACTTGAAAACTTTTCGAATTCTTAGAAACGCAAAAATTTTATGCGTAGTTCAAAACTTGAATGTTACTTTTAACTTTTTGACTGTGGATGTTTTGTGAACATCATTTATTTTTATCTGACCAATTTTGTTCGGTCTCGTAGATAAAACGAATAAAGTACATTTTAGTTTTCTTGTTGTACCTTACCGCACGTGAAAATTCACCAGCTGTAGGTTTCCATACATACCTTCCCTATAGTATTTATAGGTCTGATTATTTCTACGGAACAAATTAAAAAATGTAATAAGAGTAGAAATGCAGAGTTTACATGCACTGTTAAATAATTATTGAAGATCCTCAGTAATTGAAAGATTAAAAAAAAACATTTTGCAACATTTTCGTTAGTAAATGAATTTCTTTCCATGTTCCCATGTTACTGTACAAAAAATGATAAATAATTATAAAAATACCGGAACCTTGTAAAATAAACCTCGTTGTGGCCGAAAAACAAACTTGAAACTAGAAAATGAAACTAGAACCCAAAATAATGTACCAAAATTGACGACAAAAGTATCTTTTATGGTTAATGAATCAATTTCAACAGAAACTATTCGAAGATCCCTTCGTTCAAGAGGGTAGGTATAATGGTCGTATAGCCAGGAAGAAACCATTCATTTCTAAATAAATCGACTAAAACGTGTACAATTTGCTAAAACTTACTTAAATAAAAGTATAGAATTTTGGGACACTGTAAATTTTAATGATGAAAGTAATTACAATTTATTTGGTTCGGATGGCAAACAAATTGTGTGTCGAAAAAAGAATTTTGAAAGAAATAAAGAAAACATGTGTAGAACAGTGAAACACGATGGCACTTCAGTTTTAGTTTGGTCGTATATGGGGTCGAATTGGTTTCGGAATCTCGAATTTATCGATGGTATTAGATGGTATTATAGACAAGTATAAGTATTTACCAATTTTGCATAATAATTTACAGCCATCTGTTGAAAAATTAAACATGACACCCATTTATTATTTACAGCAAAACAACGACCCTAAGCATTCGTCGTATTTAGCTCAGGAATGGCTTTTGTACCATGTACCCAAGCAATTGAAAGTCCTTCCCCAATCACCAGACATTAACCCTATAAAACATTTATAGTTTATATTAGCCCAAAAAGTGAGAAATAGTCATTGCAGTATTAACACATTAACGACCAGGGTAAAATTTTTTAAATTTATTTCTGGACCGGGAAGTTTTTTGTAGTATTTTCGTAAAAGGAAGCTTAATAATATATTTTCTTAGGATAATATATTGTTGGAAAACAGTTTTTGACAAAAAAAACATGTGCACCAAATTGGTACACGCGGTCTTTGCAGAAAACAGAGTGCGCACCATTATGGTGCACATGGTCGTTAACGTGTTAAAAGAGAAATCAATTAAAAATTTTTAGAAAAATGACAGAAAATTTCGCCTGAATTAACGAAAGAATTAGTGCATTCTATGCTAAAATGATTGCAAGCGGTTTTGCAATCCAACGGATACCCTAAAAAATATTAAGGTATATAAAATTGTGTTTATTTCTACATAAAAAGTGTAGTGTATGCTCACTTTTGTGTCATAAATATAGGGTAAATGTGTATAAGAGTACGCACTTAGTGAATAAAGTTCAAAATCTGATCGATTTTCTATACAAATGCCGTCTTTTATGTATTATCGTCGAACTTGATCATTGCAGAATATGTTTTCATGTTGTCACATATCCAAATGTTACATAAATATGAAATATTCAAGTTTTTCTGCACATCTGCAAGTGCGTACTCTTATGCACTGGTGAGTATAAGAGTACGCGTGATTATGTTTAAGAGTACGCACACTACTACAATACAATATTTCACTAATTTTAAGAATAGCAAATAGCAGTAATTTTAATAAATAATGGACGGAGAAATAAATTCTTATTATTTCAGCTTCTTATTAGTTCGGCTTCCAAATTAGCAGGAATATCACTTGTAAACCTACCCAGTGACTGTGGGACGTTTCCACACTCCAATCGTTGCTTCGTTTATTCCGTACTCTTATGCTGCTAACATTGCGCGTACTCTTACACACATACGTGAAAATTAATATTACTGATAATTCCACTCAGGGTCATATTAAAGTGGTTCCGACCAATCAGCGTGCGCTATTTTACATTGTACTTATATGGATACGACGCATGCACAGTCGAATAATATTCGAAAATAAAAAATATTCAAAATACCCTACCAGAATATCGAATATATGTAGTGGGGCGTAAAAGAATACATATGTGACTAACGCACCTCGCAACCGATGCGATGTAGGAAACCGGTTATATAGCATCAACGCATTAGTTCCCACCCGAGTTGACTTAAAGCAATGTACTTCTAACGAATTTTATATTAACGAATTTTATATTACAAATTTAGTGCGATTATGCTTCCATTTTTTTCGGTACTTACGAATTTTTTTTTGCAATGATTGTGATGCGATATGGTCAATTTGTTTCACCATTTTCGACATTAAAAATGGCGTTTGAAATGTCGATTTTCGTATGTGATGTTGTGCTTTTAAGTTGTGGAGTTTCTTCACGGAATTATCATCGCAACAGCAACGCGCGGGTTCGGACAATACTCAAAGATTCAGCGAGTACAGGTTTTAGCAAAGAAATTGGCACTCGCTCCGCTGCGCTTCGCTCGTGCAATCTCCTTGCTAAAACCTGTACTCGCTGAATCTTTGAGTATTGTCCTTGCCCTTGTGTTGTAACATACGATTATAATTCTGGCAAAAAATAAGTTTTTAACCGTTTTCAGGTGGCTGCAGATGAAGTAAATCATGCAGTATCTATATTCAATATTTGTAAAGTCAAAGCAGCAATTCTTACCTTCCCAACACAAAAATTTGAACACAGAAAATTACAGTGCCCGGCAACGAAAATTTTTAACCTGTATATCTTTCAAACCACATGGATAATTGCAGATCTGGCGCTTGAGTGTGTTATAAGATGCAGTTTCGATTATAATTAATTCATTGCAATTAACAACAGGTGGTGGCCTAATGAAATATCAGTGGTGCGTACTCTTATACATACGCGTACTCTTATACACATTTACCCTAGGTGTTTTTTGATTAATCGTTTTATAATTGGTAAGATGAGACAAATTTTTAAACTATTTTTGCGTATAATACTTCAATAAGGTTTGTAGAAATTAATTATCAAAAAATTACATTAAAAATACAACATGTATTTCCTTGAAATATAATAATGCACTTATTATGTGATTTAAGAGTGTATGCTCACTTTTGTGAGCCACTGTATGTATTGCTATGTGCCGACCTCTTATAGCGGGTCACATACATTTTTAATTGAAATTGTTTAATTTGTTGTTTAATTTTTTTTTTCGTGCTAGCTCTGAATTATTTGGAGTTCTTTATTTGAGCATGAGATCTCTTTTCCAGGAGCAAGTTCCTCGACGGCTTACCTTTTACTGATACTTTTAATCTGTGAATTAATTTAATGAGGTCGTCGACTTCAAAGAAATGCCAGATGAAACATTAATTAGCAAGAAAATAACTTTTATTAATGACAATAATATGTAAACAACTAAATCTATTAACATGAAATATTTTTATGTTAAAGTTCATCAATTCAAAAACTTAAAATTACCCAAAATGTTTATTCCCGTTCGCGAAATAGTTTTTATTTGAATTCGTAATTTTACGCGGCACGTTATAGTTTAATTTTTAATATGTAGGGTGCTCACCTATTGCCGTCAATACGCCTAGTTTTATCACTGTTTATTTGTTCTTCGGTTTCCGTTCCAAGGTAACCTTTATAGTAATCTTGTGTGATTTTCTTTGTTTCGATTTTCCAACTAACCAAATTATCATCCAATTGTGTTTTTAATCATAAACCAATCGTCCATAACATATAACTTCTAATATTTGTGACAATTTAAAAAGGTAAGTCCAAATTTTTAATTATTATCTCCAATTTAATTGTTTCTATTGTCACGCACGTGGTTGCATACCATTTATAATCTTTATTTATTTTTATAGTTACTTCTAAATAGAATTAACTTGATTAATTCTTCTCGTTACACGGCACACGAAATTTAAAACGCGTTGACCGATTTTACTTTTCTGGAAGAACCCCCCGTTTATTTATTTTGTAACCTGGGATATTGGAAAAACTCCCGTTTTTACATTCTTGATTTTGAATCTTAATTGGATCCATTTTTCCCATTGGTAAGCTATGTTCGCCTGTGTTGATAATTTGTATCCTTTATTTGTGTTCCCAAAATTGATTAATGCACTTTTGATTTGTTTTTACAGTTGCGCTCCGATACACACACCTGTCCGATCAGTGACGTACCACTTGGCCGTTTGTTATCGTCTCGGATGAACCGTATTGTTGCACCATGTCTTCCCGATTTTATCACCACGTAAAATATCCTTTTTATTAATCGGCACTTCTTAAAATTAACAAAGTTATTTTATATTACAAAATTCTTAACGCTAACATTTTTATTTATTAATTAAATTGTGAACATGGTTTTTTAAAGAAATTAATTTGTTTCATCTGGGATTTTCATTATGTTACCCGTTAGTTTACCTTTAAACTGTTTTACTTGCATTCTTGTAATGCCTTTGTCACCTCGAGAAACTTTCTCCTCAATAAAGAACTCTCATGTGATTTGAACTTATCGTGTGAGCATACTTTAATTATTGATTCTTTCTTACCAATTTGTGTCACAACAGTATATACTATTATTCTACTGGAGTAATTCTTATTTTGTAATAGTTATTTACATGAAAGTCAGGAAAATGATGTATTACTGACGAGGAGCAATGTTGAAATACGAGGCACTTCGTGCCGAGTATTTTAGAGCTCCGAGTAAAGTGAGACATTTTCCTGACGTATTTTGTATTAAATTTTACCGAAAATCGTAAAAAATCGAAATTTTAAAACACTAATTGAACAACATTTTTAAAATGAGCTAAAATCAAGTTTGTCAATTTGTTGACTACATAGTTACAAACAATAGTTATTCCGAAAATTGTCATTGTTACCTGCGTTACTAAATATTACCGGACTAGTCAGTAAGATTCAATTTCCCTGCGCGTAAATACGCAGGGAAGTGTTGTTTCGATGACGATTTCCGGTAATAGTTATTTACATGAAAGTCAGGAAAATGATGTATTACTGACGAGGAGCAATGTTGAAATACGAGGCACTTCGTGCCGAGTATTTTAGAGCTCCGAGTAAAGTGAGACATTTTCCTGACGTATTTTGTATTAAATTTTACCGAAAATCGTAAAAAATCGAAATTTTAAAACACTAATTGAACAACATTTTTAAAATGAGCTAAAATCAAGTTTGTCAATTTGTTGACTACATAGTTACAAACAATAGTTATTCCGAAAATTGTCATTGTTACCTGCGTTACTAAATATTACCGGACTAGTCAGTAAGATTCAATTTCCCTGCGCGTAAATACGCAGGGAAGTGTTGTTTCGATGACGATTTCCGGTAAAATAAATTAAACAATACATTTTTGAATTAATAAAAGGTTTACTTCAGATAAAAATAGCTAAAACTTAAATTAAAAATAAATACATTCTTCAAACGACGAAGTTTCTGGTAGACAGGACACTCCATGTGGTTGCAATAATGTGTAAGCACTATCAATATTTATCTCACCAAAGCTCATAAAACCTTTAAAGGGATTTTTAAAATAATTTCCAATTATCTTGTTTATTTTTTTATTAACCGAAAACACTTTTATGTAACAAAATAAATGAAACAAAATCCTTGTTTAGTGATAACAATACAATGTTAAATTTAACATGTAGGTAACAATTATTTTCTGTGCACGTACAGAAAACTTAGTCTATATAAACATATTAAATTAATTAAAGTTTATACTTCGTCGGGTCCTAATAACGTTAAATGTTTTTTGTCCAGTTCTTCGGAATCCGATACGTAATTGCTATCTACAACTTCATTGTAGTTTTCTTGTTCTAAATCGGTAGACAAAGTAAAATCTTGAGTTTGCTCGTTTACATTGCCATCTATTTCATTATAATGTTT
The DNA here is from genome assembly GCA_932274525.1 of Podabrus alpinus. Lineage (NCBI taxonomy): Eukaryota > Metazoa > Arthropoda > Insecta > Coleoptera > Cantharidae > Podabrus > Podabrus alpinus. The sequence goes on from OW026451.1 coordinate 117,942,065, forward strand.
ATTGTCTTCTAGTTTATTATCAGTTTCATTACCTTTTTGAGAAAGGAAAGTCTCTAAACGAACTCCCAAATCCAATAACTGGAATGAAAATTTCAATACCAAACACTCGAATACACATATTACTTAATTTTAAACCTTTTATAAATGCTTTTAACTTTTTACTGTTAAGTACATAATATATGTATTCCATACAATTAATACCTGAAGTGACTACCAGGTAGAAATCACAACGGAATTACCTATACTCGAAAAATTAATTTATAAAGTTGATCAAACAAATACTACATGGTTTATTTAATCTAAAAAAGCACCTGTACTACACCTTTTTCGTATTTTGTTACAATACAATACGGATTAAAACCCCCGTTACCCACAACAGTCTTGACAACTTTCTGACTTGACTTTTGAAGATTTATGATTAAAATTCTTTTTTCTCATAATGCATAAAAAATGCTTCCGCATCGAATTACTTTCATTTTTAATTTAAACAACCAATTTCAAATTGAACAAACAAAGTTAATTTTAATTAAAATTTTGTTTTCGTTGTAAAACTTTTTGGCTTAATTTTTATTAGTCCAAAGAAAACGCACAAATTTAACAAACAAATTTTGACACCATACAACAGTTCTTTTTAATGTCGGATTTTAATTAGATGATAATTTAATGAGTAGAATAGTCGATGTTAACATATTTTGATTTTAACTAGTGGATTTGGATTGGATAATAATTTGATGAGTGGAATAGCGCGACTAGACTAGATTTCAGATAACATTTTTGTTGTGGGTTACACCAAAGTGCTGTAATCTAGTATGATTAATATCGGGTTTCGCAAAGATGATTTAAAATCTAATCAACGATTAAATTATTTATTCAACAATGTGACAACAATGTATTTTAATTGGTGTAACTATGGTTATAATAAATTTTGATCGTAGATTAATTAAGAGGGCAACCGCTACGATTTATCCCGACAGGTGGCTGCACATTAGAAAAACAACTAATTTTTATGGATGAAAATCTTTTTAAAAAGTTAGAATTATTCAAGCAGTTGATCATATTAATTTAATGTAGGTATAACAATTGGACTACTCTTATGTTTGTATAAATAATAATGATATTTTTTGATGTTTTCATTGACTAATTTCTGTTTTTGTAGGCAGCAAGAGAAATATACGGAATAATGAAGGTTAAGAAGAACAGAAAGAACAGATTAAAGAACAAATTAAGAAGGAAAGAGAAAATTGGAGAGAATATTTACAAAAGAGAAAGCGTACGAACAATATATAGAACAGAGAAGAAAAAATGTTATAGAGATGGTAGAAGAAGCAAAGAAAAGATGCTGGAGTGAATTTGGAGAAAGAATAGAAACTGACAGTAAGGACAACCAAAAAAACTTTTCTACAGAACAATGAAAAATGTAAGAACATTAAAAAGAAATCATACTACAGCAATAAGAGTTGAAAAGGATAATTTACTTACGGAGAAAGGAAGAATAATGGAACGATGGAGAGAATATTTCATGAAACTACTAAATGACACAAAGCCTCAAACAGCAGAGATGGGAGGAGACCAACTCCAAGAGCAAATAGAAGAAATAGAAGAGGATGCTGAGAATGAGATAACAATGGAAGATGTGAAAGATGCCCCTGTGTGAATGAAGAACGGTAAAGCACCGGGACATGATAGAGTGACGGTAGAAATGACGAAGAATATGGGTGAAGAGGGAATGAAAGTGATATGGGAAATTTGTAATAAAGCATGGTAGGAAGAACTGGTGCCAGAGCGTTGGCGAACAGAAGTAATAGTGCCCATGCACAAGAAGGACGACATAAGCGATTGTGGTAACTACAGGGGAATAACACTGTTGAGTACTGCAGTTAAGATGTAGAGAAGATATTGGAGAGAAGATTAAGAATAACAATAGAACCAATAGTAGAGGAAGCGCAGAGCGGATTTAGAAAGGGTAGAAGTGCGCAAGATAATATCTTCGCAGTGAAACAAATAATACAAAAGATAAGGAAAATCGGCACAAGGGCTATTTTGCATTCATAAATCTGGAGAAGGCATTCGATCGCGTACAGAGATAAAGAGTTTGGAACATATTAACAAACAGAAAAGTAAATGGAAAACTGATACGAACAATTAAGAGACTATACAAAGCAAACTACAACTATGTCACTACCAGAAATATGAAATCGGAGAGATTCCGTATAAAACAAGGACTGAGACAGGGAGGAGTAATGAGCCCCGTACTGTTCACAATATTCATTGATGAAATAATAAAAGTGTGCCATAATAAAATAAACAAGCTCATGGTAGGACATAGAAACATGCAAAGAGTAGAAATATCCGAATGCGCGTTCGCAGACGATATGGTAATAATGGCCGGAAATGAAGAGGGGTTGCAGAATAATTTGAAGATATGGAGTGAGGCACTTAAGACAAATGGAATGAAGATGAACAAGCACAAAACCAAAATAATGGTGATATCACGAGAAATAGAAACAACAAATATCAAGATAGATGGAGTGGTAATACAGAGCAACGGAAAACAAGAGAAGGACATAGAAGAAAGATGCAGAAAAGCCACTAAGATGTAAACAATATTTTGTTAAATTTACATCCAACCAATAATTTAAGGGTAACCAGGACGATATTTCATTAGGCAACCCATTCGCGATATATTATTTTACATATTATGTTTGATAAAAAATACTTTTCATCTGATTGGCAGATGGGTGAAGGACTACCTTAGTTCGGATCTTATACATCTGTTGATGTAAACTGTCAGTTGTTGTTCATTATCGTTCCACGCGCATAATATATCATCCACAATTCAAATCTTACATACGAACACATCTTACCAATAAACGTTGAAAATCTTTGACAGATTCTCGTTCATCAGATAATTTGTTAAAATCGAAAATGTCAGTAAACGAAATAGCTTCTACTTTCAACAATGCATCAACAACATTATACCTGAAATATTTGATATTTGTGCAAAATTGGCCAATCAAATCGGGTTGCCAAAGTTGTCTTGGCTATGTCTCTCCTGAATATTGATCTAATACTACGATAAGTTAGTGGTTTGTGATCTGGATAGTACCTAATGAATTGTCATCCTTCTACCACTATTACATCTAAAATATTTAATAGCGCAATAATTGCCATTACCTTTATATTATAATAATATACACTGTAGTTTTATTAGGTTAGTTAAATTTTTTTTAAAGGAAAGGACCAGATTTTCAGCATTTGCTGTAACATTGCACCGACTCGGGAACATTCCGCCAATAGGGAAGATGCATAAATTTTTTTTATAGCGTAGTTGGATCAAAAATAACTAAATATACTAATTAATGCTATTTAATTTATTTATTTTCGTTTTGATAATAATTTAAAAAATATTTAAAAATCCGTCAATTTGAATTGAAGGAAACGACCGCGCAATTTGCCATGTACTTGTGACGTCACAAGTTTCAATTTTACATTCATTTATATTATTTTTATGTGGTTTTGTACTTTGAAAGTTGAAGTTTGTTAGTGTTAAAAGCTGTTATTTATCATAATTAAATCAATTAAAAACAAAAAAGTTAAAAAAGTACTCTACACGAGTAGAGTAAACAAGAAAGTGAGGTTATTGCAAGCAAGCAAGCAAACGCGTTGCGTTTAAGGTCACATGATTTATTTTAAATTATCATTGAATTTTAAAATGGATTATTTATAACAAAATACAATAAATAGAAGTTATTTTTGCTGATTTGATATTTAATATATAGGATTAATCGGAAAATACCGTTTTAACTAAATTTTTTTATTCATGCATGTTCCCCATTGTGGATTTAGTCTTTTTCGTCATATAAGAAAATATTAAAACGGTAGTATTGTGGTACTTTTAAGGGCGCGTTTTTGTCGACGAAGATAGATATAGTAATATTACAACGCAATAGAAAGAGAAATATAAAATATAAAATTACATCTTCCCGCTAAATCGATTTTTATTTTACACGTTTTTAAAAAGATTTACATTTTAAATTTCATCCATTTGCCATGTGTTGCTTTAGTTGTATGAAAATCATAATTTTGATTGAAAATCAGAAACAAATTTACCATTATTTCTCCACTTTATTTTATTGAAATTATTTGTATTTAAGCTTATAATCAAGAAAAGAGTCTATTGCGGTTTCTTTCTATTACTTGCAATATTATGTCGATCTTCGTCTGTGAAATCGCGTCCTTACGGTGTAAAGGATTCAAAGTATTTAAAATAAAATATAATGATGAAAAATATTTAGTATTTCTTTGATCAACTAAGATTATTTTTCGAATCTGAATCCGTTGCTCTCACCCCGTCAAGCAACTCTATATAAAAACAATAAAGGAAACAAAAAATGAAAACAAAAAAAAGGAAAAAACAATTTCCTTACCTAAGGGGTTCGGAAAATAATATTATGTAATAAAGTGTATACACAAAAACAAACTTAAAAAAATAGTTTCAGTTACCTACGCTTATTTGATACAAGTTTCTATAATTTACTATTGTTTTATTTTTATAAAGGAAAAGGATACTTTTTAAATTAATATAATTCAGTGTAGAAAACAAATACATTTTACAATGAATAAATATTAGAATATGAATTATGTACTGACAGTAGATTAAAGCTGAATGTTTTATTTCGAAAATTAATTAAAAGTTACTTTTAGTTATATACCTACTATATTACCTATTTACGTTCGAATTATCTACTTCTAATTACAAATTTCATTACAAATCACTGTTTGAATTATTTATAATTTTGGCAAACATTGTTGCATAAATTTAAAGTTTATTAGGTACTTTTCTTTAGCGAAATTTGTTTCATAATAATTATTGTTGTTCCTGGCATTAGCATTCGCATTATGTAATTTTTAATATGGCAAAGGTAACTTTTAATTCATAATATATAAAGGGTGATTCAATAAGAGATGTTATTTTGATTCGTTAAAAAAAGACTTCTATTTATTTGGTCAGTATTTTTATCAAATAATGGTAAGTATTTTTTCAAAAAAGACCTGCCTGCTCGCGAGTAGGGTCCCATTTCGGGAATGCAAAGATGGTGTGAGATGCGTCATCGTCTTCCCCACAATAAATAAAGCACTCCGCGGTTTCTGATCTCTGGAATTTTTGGAGGTGTTTATTGAAACAGCCATTAAAATAAATTATATTTAAGTTTTGAATGTTTGATTTTATTGACAAGTTTACCCCCTCCACCGTATGTCTCGTATATAAGATAGGAATGGCGCCCACACATTTAAACAGTTCCGCCGCCAGGAGTGAGAAGAATTTTACGACCAATTAGGTTCACTGGATGTACCTTCCGGAGCTACCCGTAGTAACGATCAACGGCTTCAAGCTTTTTTTGAGGCAATTTGGGTTATTATAACGTAAACACAACATCATTTAAATGTTATTCATGACTCTGCTGACATGACATCATTACTTAGACAAAAAAGATTCCCTTGCATTTTCGCATAAAAGGGACTCGATGTTTGCAATTATACGTCGAATATTCTCTCCTTGAGGTCTGGAATCATTTGAAGTTTGTCGAGAAAAACTTTCCCTTCAAGGAGCTCGAAAGTAAAAATCTAATGGCATCAAATCGCAAGATCTAGGCGGCCAATTGATCTCAGCACGTCCAGATATAACACCATCTTCGAATTTTGAATGAAATAAAGTTGTTATTTTGTTTGCTATATGGTATGTTACCCCGTCTTGCTGAAACCACATATCCTCAAGATCCATAACGACTAATTTTGCTTTCCTTTGTTTGTTTATATGTAAAATCATTCATTCAACCTTCAATGTACACCACGAATAGACGTGTCTGAGCATACATCTCGAGATTATATTTATTAAGTATTCGTAAATTACAAGTTCAATAGTTATTATCATCAACCAAATTATTATCGTCAATCCATTCGGCAATTCATAAATTAAAATTATCAAATGGCATTATTTGTATATAAGGCAGGAGTCTCACTGTACCATCTACTACTACCAAATAAATATTTATTTTTATTATTATTTTTAACTGGGTTTGAACCAATTGAATTAGTTGAAATTTACTTTGGCAGTAGTAAATGGCACAGTGGGACTCCAGCCTAACGTATATCAAATAATATGAGCGCTGTCAAATCTACAGCACGGAAATGTCGCTCAATTGAAAATGACACCTCTTATTGAATCACGCTTTATATCAAAGTGTTACTTCAATAATATAGTAGATTAAAAACCATTTTTTTCTCAATTCAAAATATTTTTTTAAATATGCACAGACAAGCTGAACTAATTAAAATATTTACGCGGGCAGCGGGAAACCCATAATCGATTAAACTTAATTGAACTTAAATAACTATTAAATTTTCGTCGTTCCTTGTCTACGTACCTGTTTATCAACTTCCAACCCTTGCTTGACCAGAGTTTTATAATGGTCCAATAACTTTAATGCATCTTGATGTAATCCATTAATTGTGAATACCAAAATAGTATTAACTATTGCATATAAGTTATCTTGCGATAAAATCGTTGCTTGTTTATAAGCACGCAATGAATTTTCAGCGTCCTTAAGTTCAAATAAAGCAGCTATTACAAAAGAGAATAAATGTTATCAAAATATAACCCTTAATGTTTTCATGGACAACAGTGAGACGCGCGTAACAGTGAGGCATCTGAAATATTATCTATTCCGATTCGCTTACATAAATGGCACTTTAATAATTATAACATATTATTTTATTATTTAACCTTCGAAGTTACCTTTCTATCCAATTGTAATATATCTGTGGTGGCAGTTTTGACAGTTATGAGGTGCTACTGGTTTTAGAGAGGTAAAAGTAATTTCCAACAGTGATTTCCTGCACTGATTGTGTATAAATCAAGCAATTTTAGTTTTGATAAGTTTGGCGAATAATTAGTAGGTTTGGCATTAAACATTTTTAAAGTAACAGCGAGGTTAGCGTATTTTTTTAGGGTTGAAAATTTTGGCGAAATGAGTAACAGTGGGACATTTAAAATGGATAACAGTAAGATGTTCTATTTCTTATTACTATTTTTTGAGGTTCTATTTGGTGTAGAAAATGTTTCAATTTATTAGAATGGCTAGAAGTTCACCAAATAAAACTAATTGTGGAACATTTTGTGACAACAAAAAGGAGGAGCAGTAGAAGCAATTCTCACAGAACGAAGTATATAATTTGGGGCAAAAAAAGAGCATTTAATTAATGCTTATTCAATTGATATTCGCTAAAATCTTGAACCTAGTCCCCAAGCAGAATATTGTTTCTACTATATATGTACTTTATTGATCCTAAAAATTACTGTCTTACTGTTTCCCACGTTATGGTTAACAGTGGAACGAGAGTATTACATCCATTACCAAATTCACCAGTAAAACCTAATAAACATATTACATGCCAGAATGTATTAGTAAAAAAATAATTTTAATTATGGCTATTAATACCCTAGTTTAAGACCTTAGAAAAAAAGGTTCTCACTGTTACCCGGGTTCTCCTATTGTAGGCGTTGCTACCTAAAGATATGAATAAAAAGTACTAAAATGTTGTAAGATTTTTTGTGTAATTATTTAGGTAAATTTTAAAAAGAAATCGAAAATTCCAAAGTAAATTGAGACTGTTACATAATAACGAAAAATAAATTAAATAAAACTTAAGAATTTTACAACATTTCTTTGCTTCGTTTAATCCATTATTCGAAACCTGTTGATTCAAGACTAAGGTATTGTATCAAGTTTTTAGATAATTTCGTGTTGTTTAAAAAACAATAAATGATTAACACCGAAAAAAATTGTTTTAAAGAGTTTCAAGCAAGTTAAATTTGAAATTTTGTGTTCTATAAAAAATATTCTCTATGACCGTCTAAAACCTTTGTATTGGTCACTGGGACATCCTGTAGTAGGTATACAAAATAATTATAGTAGTTAAACTTACCGCCAAGCGCCATAAAAGTTAAACCGATATCGGAACGCAAATTAACAGCAGCACATAGAAAATTGAACGCTGATGCTGGTTGGAGAGTTTGTAGATGCACCAACCCTAAGTTTAAAAGCACTTTCCAATTCAGAGGGGACAGCCAAAGTGCTCGTTTTAAACAACTTATCGCCTGCAATAAAATGTATTATTGGGTCGCTCGAATGAACCTTAAAAGCAAAACCTGGTGAGGATGACCTAACCCTGGCAACTCCAAATAAATTGAAAATTTCCTATTGCAAAGAGGAAGGTTTATATAGTATACTGACATAATTTTAACAAGCGAACATATAATCAAAATTTTGAGAAAAATCAATTTGAAAAGTACGAAAAAGTAGCAAGAGCATGGTGTACAACCGGTCGATGCCACTACTTCGCTCGGCCGGTGCGCATTTTGTTGACGGTACGTGCAGACTGATATACTCTTACACTTAGAATATTTCGCAGCGGCAGATGCAGCTCGACGCTCCTACATGTAACATCGATTATTTTTTGTTTTTAAGCAATTTTTAGGGGGTTTCAGATCCCGGTTGTATGCATCCCGATTTCCTTGATGCGTGGCGCCTCTCGTATGTTTAGCGCCCGCCGCGTAGCGGCTCGGAGCACGAAAAACCGCCCGGAGATGCGGAGCATCGGAGGGTAGGTTTTTTGATGCTCGCAGTTCTGGCCAAGTCATTATTTACCCCAAAATTAGAAGGAAAAAAAATTTTAATTTTTTCACTTTTTCGGCAATACACGGGTTATTTTTCATTTTTTTGATTATATTTATTACCAATATCCACTAATCACACCCCCCTCTATCCGAATTTCAAAGAAAAATTCAAATCGGAGCCAAAAAATGTTACGCATTTTCATCGAAGCACGGCCGACTGGTGTCGCATCGACCCGGTTCGGAGGCATATCGGGTTACATTCCCCGTACTTTTCAAATTGATTTTTCTCGAAATTTTGATTATATGTTCGCTTGTTAAAATTATGTCATTATACTATATAAACCTTCCTCTTTGCAATAGGAAATTTTCAAATTTTTTGGAGTTGCCAGGGTTAGGTAATTCTCCCCCAAAACCTTATCGGCAGTAATTTTAAATTTCATTTAATAATATTATTGGCAACACAAAGCAAAACACTATAATTTATTCGGAGTTTAAAACTGCATGCGACGTGGCACTGAGAAACTGGATTAAGGAATAGCTATCGTTATGCTGACTTTATGACCCGAACAGAACATTTTTGAGTGCATTGTGTTTCAAAAGATATTTTTATAAGTTACAATGTAAAGATAAAGAATTTTTCGATTCGTGCAGTGACGAACTCATATTATTAAATTTGTGTCGCATGATGTAGTACATTTTCAATGCAATATTATGTAAATACGCAATAACTCTAAATTTTATCAAGCGAAGTTTGTTGATTTGCGATTCCTGGAACTTCAATTTTCCATTTTATATTAAATTAAATTTAAATTTATTAAGAATTTTCTAGGAATTTTCAATATTCAGGTTGTTCATTATTTTATTTAATGTTTATCTGAGTCTTTTTCTTACAGACAATCGCTATTCGAGTTTTATGTTATACCTAATTCAAATTACAGGATTTACGTGATTTTTGTTAGTTCTTGTGATGGTGAAGCCGAACTTGAACAATTTCATTAAGCCGATTCAATATTTTACTTCCAACGCTATTGGCTCCCGATTATTGGTTTTGCGTTAAAATTCAAAAGGAGTTAGTGAATGTCTAATCTACTAACTTCAGTTTAACGTGATCCGAATTTTCGTTTGGAAAATAAGGAATAGTATGTTACGCAACATGGGAGTGAAATGAACGATTTTATTCGCCTCGTCTGACGGCTCGTGGAATGACTACTACACAAGAGATTAAATACATTTCGCTAACATTACTTGCGCTGTTTTTTTTTCACATTCAGTAGTAATAATGTTACCTTAAATAAACAGAAATCAAACTAATTGAAATGAATGAATGTAAACATTTGATACCGCGTCGTAGAAAATATGTGTTCAGATAGGAATAAATAAGTAATGCCATATTCGAACACATACTACTAATGAAAGTTTGTAAGCTTAAATAATGCGGTAAAGGTAAATAATGCCACAAAAATGGGTCAGATATCCATTAAAAATTTTATGTCGAGTGTGCCTTTTGGGCACACGTAAATTTGTAAACAACATAAATTGCGCCAGCGGTTGCTGTGGGTAGTTTAATTTAAGTTTAGATATAGTAATCCCTGAAGTAATAATTTTAATACCTGCAAATATACATAGGCAACCAACGTTGAATGCAAAGTGATTTATTATTATAATTAATTTTATAATTTTATTAAAAATATAACGTAATTCAAAATTATGTTTGAAATCTTGATATTCAGTAGCAAGTGCCAAATCATAAAAGATTTTAATTTCATTCATTCACAATTAAAAAAAATATTGTAGTCCCTATTACTTCAATATTTTGCAAAACTATGTTTATTCTTTTTACTTTCCGATTTACGTAGTAAATGAAAGTATTTTTGATATCACTTCCAAATTCAGTGGTAATATTTTCTTGGATTTTTGGAAAGGCAACTGCTATTTTTTTTAATATTTTTAACCTTTAAGTGCTCGCGTTAGCCGGACATACATAATGGAAGTGCTCGCGTGGCGCTTCTCAGGCGCCACCATTTTCTTTTCATTATTTAAGACGATTTAAGTAAATAGTTTGCTTCCAATTTTTTTTTTAGTTAAGACAAACTTTTATCCATCTATGCTAAGAATAAAAAATATGTTTATATCGTTTTTAAATAGTTTATTATTAAATAAAAAAAGGAATTATGCAAAAAAGTGTCTTTATTTTCACTTTCATCACATTCATCGTCAGTCTCAATTACTGAATCGCTGTCGTGGATATCAATACTTTCATTATTCGAATCAATTTCACTTTCGGAAGAATCAAAATCTAAATCGCCCATGTCAACTTCTTCGTCGCCCTCAAGTTCATCTGTAGTTAGAGGTCGTTTTCCTGACCACGCCATGCTAATTTTTTGATGTGAACACTTTCACAGCACATAAACACTGATATGTAAACAGCAAAAGTAAGACTGTCCTAGCAAGATCGAATTTGAAGTTCGAAAATTTACCCATAACAATACATGTAACTGACTAGGGGAATCCCCCATACCGTCAATCGCACAAAAAGCATATTGCATAAAAATTTAAGTTTTTATTGTTTTTGTGTAAAACAATATTGTCTATAGAATAAAAAAATTGCAAAACAAAAATTTGATCAGTTCTTATTAATTTATTTAATACGATAATAAGAAATATAAAATGCGCTAAAAATATGTAACGCAATTGCTCGCGTGGCGCCTCTGAGGCTCAAGTCGCGCACCATCGCAGTAATTAATTTATTTACAGCAAACAAAAAGAAGGATCACATCGATCTAAGGTTTATTATATTACTAAATATGTATTTGAGGAATATATAATATCCCGAATGAATGAAAACAAAGAATAACAGAGTTACAGCCATTCAAAGTACCCGTGGCGCCTCATAGACGCCACGCGAGCACTTAAAGGTTAATAGACTTTATTAGTCTAAAGCCTGTATTAATAATAAATGGCATTCATTCCTTGTGGAATATGCCTACTTCTCACAGAAGTCTTTACGATCGTTTTCTTGAGGTGGATCACTCCTTTTCCTCCACATTTTCTGTCTTCACACTTTATCTTCCAGTTTATCACTACCATTGTTCTAAGGTCTTCTGTCACCTCATCCTGCCATGTCGCTCTTATTCTTCCTCTATTTTTCTCTTCACTCAGTCTCCATTCGGTTATCTGTCTTATCGTACTATCCTTCTGTCTTCTCCACACGTGTCCAAGCCATCTGATTCTTCTCGCCTTATACATTTAACAATATCCTCATTGTCCATTTCCTCCAGTATCTCGCTGTTTTTTTCTCTGTCTGTACTCATTTTCACCGACCTTCATTGTACGTATCCAAAATCGTTCTCATCATTTTCCTCATAAAAACCTTGAACTTTTCCTCCTCTCTCTCTGTAAAGCCCGAGATACACATGCTACTTACTGGCACGAAAAGCATGCTATTATGACGTAAATGTCGTAAAATTACGTCTATTATGACGTAATTTTACGACATTTACGTCATAATAGCATTATGCTTTTCGTGCCAGTAAGTAGCATGTGTATCTCGGGCTTACGTTGAGTACATCTACTGCATATGTGATTACCGGCTTTATAAGTATCCTGTAGATCTTAATTTTTGTTTTTCTAGATAATATGCTCCTCCTCTTTAGCATTTTTTTGTTTGCATGATACGCTTTCCATCGAATTTTTTCCTTTATCTCTTCTTTTCTATCATTTGTCTTGTTTATTTCCACACCCAGATAATTGAACCTTTCTATCTCTTCAAATACCTACGTGATTTTCGATTCTTAAATCCATTTTTTGTCTTGCGTTGTCTTTTTTCTTGAATCTCATATATTTTGTCTTGTGTGTGTTCACACCTTCAGTCCTTTCTTTGATACTTGAGTTTCTATCTCATCTTGGTATACTTGTATCATTTTTCTTTTTGATCTGGCAATAATTACCAAATCATCTGCGTATGCCAACACCTGGGCCTCTTTTGTAATTATCATTCCTTCGCATTTTGATTTTCTTATTATGTCTTCAATCACCAAGTTAAATAACGTCGCCGACAGTGCGTCGCCTTGTCTCACCCCGTTCCTTATTTCAAATATCTTTGTCTCGCTCTCAGCAATCTTTACTGTGGCACTTGATTTTCTCATTGTCATATGGATCATCCTTCTTAGCTTTCCTGGTATATTCAGTCATCCATTGTTTCATACAGCTCTCCTCTTATTACGGTGTCAAGAGCTTGTTTGAAAACCACAAACAGCAGATGCAACTCTATATCGTTATTATTTGTTTCATAATATTATATATTGCAGGTACTGTTGATCTTCCTGTTCTGAAACCTTGCTGGTAATCACCTAAGATATTTTCTGACTCTTTTCTCAATCTTTCATGAAACAATGTGGACAATATCTTATAACTTACTTGGCACAGGGTTATTCCTCTAATTATCACACTCCTCCAGGCTCCGATTTTTTCCACTCATTCGGAATTCTTTCACCTCTCCATATTTCTACCATGAATTCATGAATTCTCTGATGTACCCTCTCTCCTGCATTTTTTATCATTTCCCCGTGGATCTTATCTCTTCCCGGTGCTTTACCATTTTTTATCTTATTCACTATTGCTTCGACTTCCTTCTGTGTTGGCTCCGACACAATTTTTTCATCCCTTGTTGCTCTTGTGGCTTCTCGTTCGTCGTTTTGTTCTTCATCTCTATTTAACAAATTCTCAAAATGCTTTCTCCATATTTCCTTAATTTCATCCACGAAACTGCCACTTTGTCCTTTTTCATCTTTCATCGTTCTAGTCTTCAAGGTACATTTTCTTATAAAACGTCTTTGAATTACTTCTTTTATTGTTATATTCTATCTCCTTCATCATATCGTTCAGCCAATCTCTCTTTTTTTTCGTTACATATTTTATATGCTGCCTTCCTTTTTTCGATGTATGTCTTATTTATTCGTCTTCGGCCATTTTATTCTTGCTTTTCTCTTGTCTCCTACCCTTTTTTCGCATTCTTCATCGGACCATATCTTGTTTACCATCCTTCTCTTATGTCCCATTATTTTCTTCGTACTTGTTTGCATGACTTTTTTGATATTTTCCCATTCTTTGTTTATATTTTCACCTTTTTCCATGTTGTCAATTATTCTGTTCGTTTCACGTGCATATTTTTCTTTGAGGTCTAATTTACTAAACTTTTCTCTTGATATTTTTTATCTTATCTCTCTTCTTTCTTCTCTTATCATATTTTGCACAACCCTTCCTACCACCAAGAAGTGGCCCGAATCCGCGTTAGCCCCTCGATATTTTCGAACATCTGGTCTATCTGATTTCCCTCTTCACTACTTGACCCTGGTTTCATCCATGTGATCTTATGCAATGGCTTATGATTAAACTTTGTGTTACTTATTACTAGATCCAGTGATGCTGCTAAGTTACTCAGGCGCTGTCCATTATCGTTTGTTTTGTCGTGCATCGTGAATCTGCCTGCTACATCGTTCAAGTAATCTTCTTTTTCAATCTGCGCATGTGCATCTCCTATTACAAACAACATGTTTCTTTTGGGTACCTTTTCTGCTAGTCTTTCCAAATCAAATCAAATCAAAATACTCTTTAATTACAAAATTCTTAGCTACATATTAGTTGTAAAATTATATACAATTTATTTACAAAAATACATATTATTTACACTTGAGGTTTTTAACCGTACCTATCCCAGGGGATTTAAACAGGTTCATTTGGAAGCCAATCTTCCATTTATTGCTTCAAAATGCATTATTTTCTTTTGCATTTCCTATCGAACAATAATCCCACCCCATTTCTTTCCTGCTTCTCTTCCACGGAGTACAAGCATACGTACCAATCTGTCTCTTGCACCGCCGCCATATTGATCTTATATCTTGTCAGTTCGCGCCCTATTTCCGTAAATTTACCTTTGCATAGCATCGTTCTCACTTCCACCTTCCTATCCTCCAAATACTTTCCAAAGCTCGTTGTTTCGTTTTCATTACTGTGGTTGTCTTCGTTTTCCCATCCGGTTCGTTTTGTTTTGCTAGTTCATTGTTCATAATTTCCTATTGTTTCTTTTCTTACACTAAACAGCACGGTGGTTTACAATTGCTTTTCTTTAACCCTTTTAAAATCCTACCCTAAAAATGTTCATGTAATTCTACATCAACATTATTGTATTAATATTTAAGATTAATTTTTTTGTACATGCTTAGTTAATATGACTTTCAGAAAAAATGAAACTGGAAGCAAGTTATTTACTTATGGATAAAATGTGTGAAAGAATGAAAGAATATAGGTGTCAAATCGTAAAACTTTCTTCTAAACATGGTTCTAAACACATAAGAAATCAAGCTTGCATAACGACCCCTTGTCTTTTCAATCGGAACGGAGGTTAAAGATAAAAAATCTTTAAAAGAGAAAAGCTTTAGGTAAGATTGATTTAATTTCCTTACCGCAATATATTTTTGTTTCGAAAAAAAACACATTCCTATGTTATTCCAAAGAGCAACCGAATTAGGATCAATTTGTACCGCAATTTTATACTTCGATAAAGCAACATCATATTCTTCGTGTGCCTTAAAATACAATTGTTATTAATATAAATAAAAATAAAGTATTTTGATTAAAATTAAATTAACACCACTTACTTGAGTAATGCATCCAATTCCTAATAAAGCTTGAGAGCACATGGAATCCAAAGCTAAAGCTCGACTTAAACTCTCAAAAGCTTTTTGTGTTTGGCCAACTTTCAAATGCAATAACCCTGATTCTGTTAACATATTCGTACTGTCCGGACATGCTCTACAAATTAATATTGAATTAAATTTTGTTATATACTATGTAGCATACATATTTTTTTTAGTAAAAATTTAATATAACTTATAATTTAATATAATAATAAAATTTTAAAATGTAATTCAATTTCCTAATAATAATTTAATAACAAAGTGGTTTTTATGTGGATAAAAAAGGCACACTTTCCTCATAATCTAATTTATTTTCGGTCAATGTTGATCTATTGAACATGTTGACCGAAAATAAATAAGCTTAAGGAAGTGTGCCTTTTTAGTCCTTATAATTATTGTCCTCGAGGGGTGCTAACCAATTTCAAACCATAAAAAGACGAGTCGCCATATTTTTTTATAATCATATAAAAACTGTGGATGTAGTCAGCTACTATCTCATTCTAGATAGCCCTGTTTTTGTTTGCCAGTTTCGGTAGCTAGCATCAAGTTTACATCAATCGCCCACATACCGTTCTAGACCTCAAGAAAAATATAAAGGAAGAAGTTGGAAGGATACCGGCGAATATGCTTAAAAGTGTTTGAATTCATCACATTGAAAATGTTATTTTGAAACATTCAAATACTTCCTCGTGAACTTCCATAATGTCAAGTTGTTTTACCAATAAAATTATTATTTTGATCTAACTTACTGCAGTTGAAATGTGACTCGATTTTATGGTCCACTTTGTATTATATATGATATTATATATATTATACCTTTTAATATAAATTTAAATATTATGTTGCTAGTAAACAGGATGCCCATTTTTGAGCTTTTAAGGTTATCTTAACCTGTTCCTTCAGCAAGTCTCAGCATTACCTTGTTATTTGCTTTCAGCTTTATATGCAATTTAAACTTTTATGTTTAAGGCAATGACAAACCACTGGGTTAAATCTACGAAGAAATCGAATCGAAAAAAGAAACTTCTTCAAATATCAAAAATTAGTAAAACTTTATTATCCGAGGATAATATGTTATGCAATTTGATCACAACTGATTACAATGATTTATAGTACCATTACTAGTACTAATTACTCTTGAATTAGTTAGGACTTAACTATATTATCTCAAGTTCTTTCCTCTAAATTTTTAATTTTACTTTAATTAATATTTAAATAAGCAAACATCAAACAGGTACGATAAAATTAATAATAAAAATTAATCGCATAGAACAAACTGTAGGCAATTTTATTCAACTTACTTAGTACATGTACAACCGCTTTTAGTATAACTTGATAAACTAACATGACTTTGACTTTATAAATTGTTAAAGTTATAAAGCACAACAATTCTTTTAAAATAACCAAGTTAATAAAACTTCCACGAATTGATAATTACAAAATTTTATTTAGTTTTATTAACTTCGTCATTTTAAAAGAATTAACTTTATTATATTTACAAGTTAATAAATCAATTCGTTATAAAATACAGTAATGTTTTGGAATGCCACAGCTCAGCCTTATACCGAAAATAATTGTGGAAGAGATTGAAAGACGCCGTTTTTGATAAGCTAATGACATGGAGATATTTTTTCTTCCACTTGCATAAACAAAAGGAAAATAAAATTTTAATATACTTAGCTCTTTCTTTCTAATTCTACTCTACAATAAAAGAAACAAAATAACACCAACCCAACCAGAAAACTTTACCCAGCCTCAAATTAGTCATCCTTTAAAAGTATACTAACTAAACGGATATGAATGGACATGGTTAAAATTATACATTTGCAAATCCATAATTGTTATATATGTTGTACATATTACGATTAGATGCCCGGGTAATGCCACGTCGATCGTAATTTGTTAAAAAGGTTCTTGAAATTTTTAAGATGAATTTTGTACTTTAATTGAATTTTGTTTATTAATCCGGTTAGCTCTTTTAATTTTATTTTTGTACGAAACCTCTTACCTCCAGTTAGTCGGTTCTATCTGCGTTCTGGACTCTCTTTATTTTACCCTGAAAATGAATCTTTTTTTTTCTTTTCCTCGGAATACAAAGATCCCAAAATGATAGGCGTTGGTAATTAACACAATTTTTATTATTACCATTAATATTGACCCAAATTTAGAAATAATTACAAACCTTAACCTATGAACTCTTAATAGTACTTTAAATCTACCCCAAATTGTTATAATCCCGAAGTTATTTTTCTCTTTTATTATTCGCGAACACGCGGCACTTTATAAATTTATGGAATCAGTGGGTGCTTACCTTTGTATATTCATTACTCCTGGCGCCAACTTCATACCCAAGCTGCTTGGTCGTTGTGTTTTCATAATCCAGTACAACCTTTTATAATTATCGATTTATTTGTGTACATCCACGCTCTACTCACTGTGACCAGATTGTTTTGTTCATCTGTAATACCAATTCTTCCAAATTTTTCAGGTAAGTGTTTGGATTTTATAATACGTATTTGCACTAATTTTCTTCTTCACACGTTTCTTATAACCTTTTGCTTTTAGGATTCAACACTGTTAGCTGGATTTTACGCTCGCGTACAAGGTAAATTTTTATAGTATAGTTTCGGTAAAATCATAGAACTTATTTCCGTCTTTGTAATGTTTAAAAATCAAATATCGTAAGTCAAGATAAAGTCAGTTATTTTAAATTCAAATAAATACAATTCGATGCTTTAGTTAAATTTTATCGTTCGAAAATATTACCGAGCAAATGCTACCGATCCAGGTGTAAGAATGTCAACTTACGTACTATTGAAGTTTGTACCTTAGGGAGTAACGCAATCAAGCTTACGTAGCACGAACCTACTAGCAAAAATTTATGCTGACAATACGTTTTAAAATTTTAGGTTGATTTTATATTCACGCCGTTAATTTGTATGCAATAACAAACATATGAACTATTCGCGTATAGACATTTTCACGTAGAATAGAATAAACCGCTTGTAGGCTGCACACGTGGTGATGCAGATGTTACTTTTGCTCGCTTTATCAAGTCTGCATGTGGTAAATTGTAGCTCTATTTTGTATTTATGTTGAAATTTGCCTGATAAAAAGGAACAAAAAATGGTAAAATCAAGCAAATATCCAGCTGCATTTGCTGATAGAAAATTAACTTTACGATAAAATATCACACGTGCAGATACATGTTTAAACAAATCTGGCAGCTTTTCGAGCAAACTCCGCCTTTAAGTAGGAAAAGGATTTACATCAATCAGGAGCAAGGCCAGTCAATTGCATATATGCTGTCTTTTGTTTTACGGTCTTTTTCAAAAGCGGGGACCAATTAGAATATCGAACCGCCGCTTGAGGGAAATCTTTGATTCCCCGAAAATGCATCTTTTACTCCGATTTTACGGGAGCGTTAATATAAATAGCGTGCACTTGGTTGCAATCGGGACTTCTTTTGAAACTTTCCAAGTGCCACTAGAAACTCTGCCCGAAAGTGGGTAAATCGCTTTAAGCGGAATTAACATATTTACTGCAAGTAAATTAAATTAATCGGGTCTTATTTGTGTAAAATATTAGTGTCTGTGAGACAGGTAAATTGAACAATTATCATTGACGTTATTTTAAATTATTTTGCCGCTATTTAAATTGTTCTAAATATTTCACAAACTTCACGCTAAACCATTTCCGTATTAAAGATTTATGAACATTATTTTTGAATTATCTATCGTTATTTCAATTAAATATTTGTGGGACGCTCGTATGAATTGTTCATTGTTCGAGTTAGACCTTACCGACACGATATCAAACTGCACTCGCTGTGTAAAGATCGTAGTCGCATTTAAAACCCATCTTCGAAGTGTGAAGCCAACACATTAATGTCTTTGTTAATTAAAGTTAGTTTGTTGAACTTTTTCTACGTTATTTAAAATCTGCCGTACCGAATAAATTAAATATTTCGTATCGCTGATAAATTACTCTCGCTTTGTATCGTTATTATAATTATGCTAATTATGGTGTATTGTTCCGTTTGACTATTTAAACATTTCGTGTCGTTATCGAAGAATTTTGTGAACTCTTTTAAAGCGGTTCGTTTAAAAACCAACCGGTTTTATTGGATAGTTTGGTTTATTTCGTACCAAATATTTTTGTGCGCAAACATTTATGTTACGGCGTGTTATTTGTTGCTAAATACAGTGACGAACTCAGGATAGGTCGGAAAGCGGTGAATTATGTCAACAGTCATTCGTTCGAGTTTCGGTTCTTCAATTTTCGAGAAAACGGGAGAGTTATAACTCCCATATTACGGCGAAATTATTTCGCACCGGAACCTCATTCGAGAGGGACACCCGTGGAAGAAGCCGAACGCACCTCGAAGGAGTATTTTTTTGGTATCGCATTTTTATCACCTCAATCATTGGAGGGATTCAATCAATCGACATTTATCGATATTCTCACGCTGGGGAACATCTGCCCGAGGACCGATCCTGAAGATAAGAAGCCTTCGTGTAAATTATTACGTAAGCATTTCTCTTATTAATATTAAGTTTTATTGTACCGAGTGGTTCCATTGACCACCATATATTTTAAGGAACCTTCCGTTTCACCTCGTAAGACGAATTCGCAACCGTGTGCTCCTTTTGTCTATCTATTAGTATTTAATCAAATGTGGTATTACCATCAGTATGCCGTTGGTGTTTTAAAGTTTGTGTGTTGCAATAACGTAACGATTAGAATTGTGTTTTATGTCGAATTTATACTCCCACTTACGGGATTTCTGCATTCAATTTTCGTAGTTTAATAAACCAATTTTTACGCTGTCCCATTTCATGAACAGCTGTTGGTGTACCAACATTAATATTTTTTTTTTATCGATAACTTTTATATTAGTCAAGCCACCTGTAAATATTTTGTCAGTCTGCAATTGTGTTTGTAAATTTGATTGTACAATTGTTGTATTTTGTCAAAACCCCTTGTTTGTTTCGTCTTTATTATATCTGTGTTATTATTTATTTATGTGTTTTATTGTCGTCATCTATGTGTTATGTTTAGCTATTTTTGCCAAAGAAAAATCTGTCTACTGTAAAGGTAAGGTTGTTCGGAAGGATTTTCCCAGAGAGAGAATTAGCGTGAAAGATCAGAAAGCTGTCGCGAACCAGCTTGGAGGGGCGATATTTCATCCCCTTCGCATAAACTCCAGTTTAAGTCCGCGTGGCGCCCATTTAACTACCCCTCGTGTAAATTTATTCCTCCCGATTGTGACAATATTCCGGATCACGATTGTGGATCGCTCAATCGTTGATGAGAGACCCGCAAATCGCGACGTTACGTCACAAGCCCTTTTGCTCGTTCAATCTACCCACCCCTTCGCGACTCGAGCTAGTCACCCTATTTATTTTTGTTCAGAAGGTGCCTTGTTTGCGATTTGTCAGGTAACAACACTATTTAGATTGATCTACTTATCAATCAATACATTTTTACGGAGCACGAAATTTCGCGTGCTGTCCGTCTCAACTCTTTTGTGAGAACCCTCTGTTTACCTTTTTATTGCCAAGGTATCGATAAAAAAAATCTAATCACCCCATCTTGATTTTGTGTGATTTTTCTTATCTCGTTTTTCTATTGGTAAGTACCGTTTCGCACCTTTGATACATTTTTTTATCATTTTGAATGTCACAAATTATTAATATTTTCTTTTATTGTTTTAGGTAGTTTCGAAACTAACCCTCGTCGCCTCGGAAACCTGTCGTTTGCACTTTGTCAAAGGCCTCAGAGCACGATGTTGATTACGGTTTAACAACCCACGTAAACCTTTTTCATCACTACTTAATACTAACATTTTATAAAAACTCTTAAATATTAACATTTTATTAAATTAAATCAGTGAACATTATTGCCAAAATAATATAATCACCTCAATTTTGGATCTTTGTATTCTTTTCCATTTAATTATAAATAAATGGTAATTACTGTTATGTTGGGTTTCATGTAAATTCAGAGTGAACCTGCCAACCCGTTAAAGAATTTCATGCTAGCTTTGTTCATATTCGATAAATAATTATTAATAATTTCAATTGCCTGTTAAATCACGACAATATGTTACGGCTAAAGTATTTACTTGGCTAGTTTATAAACTAGCTGGCTAGTATAAATATAAACTAGCCAATCGCTTAGTTGAAATAATAATTCTTAATAATTTAAAAATGGACGAAGAACGTTTGGGAGTTTTAGAGAGAAAGATAGTATGAATGATTATGGAACCGATAAGAACCGAAGACAACAAACAGATAAACAGAAAACTGATAATTATTATAAAATAATTGGTTTCTGAGAACATTTTGAATTTTGAGTAAAGTTTTTTTGTATACTAATTTTGGATAATTTAATAGAAAATAACAATTCTAATCTACGATAAAATTAACGTTTAATCAATTTGCATACATAGTTTATATACTAGCCAACGTATTAGTTATTACCAGATAACATTTTTTATATTAGCCAGTTGAAATTGCATAGTTTATAAACTAACCAAAAATATTGGCTATTATGTTTACTCTAATACAGAGGTAAGTTAATAAGTCAACATTCTTGGATGGTTTATAAACTAATCAAATTTTTAGCTATTATAATAGAAATTTTGTTTTCTACTAAAATAACCAAGCGATTGGCTAGTTTATACACTAGCCAAGTAAACACTTTAGCCGTAACATAACACCGCTAGATTAGTTATAACAAATTTTAATAATAAATTATAATTTAAAAATATCTTACTCCAAAGCTGAACTGCAAAATGTTATAGCTGCCTGCAAATCTCCTTTATTTGAAAGAAGCTTAATTAACAGAGAATATGAACTTTCTTGTTTTCCTAATTGAACAGCTTGTTTAATGTAATACTCGGATTTTTCTTCTTCTCCAAGGGACATCAAGCACTGTCCTGTAATGTTATCTTATTTAAAAGTTCAGAATTCCTACCTACTTGAAATAATAATTCTTAATAAATTAAAAAAGAACGGAAAGGGTTTGACGGTTTTGGAGAGAAAGATAGTACGAGTGATTATGGGACCGATAAGAACCGAAGACAACAAACTAAGAGTAAAAAGAAACGATGTGATAGTAAAAAAAATTGGAAATAAAGATATTGTGAGGTTCATTAAGGCATAGAGAATACGCTGATTTGGTCGTGGTATTCGAAGAGACAAGAACGAAATAATAAGAGTAGTGATTGAGTGGAAGCGAGATAAGGATTTGAACAATATGAAGATCGAAAACTGGTGATTGATATGTATTGATAGAAAATGATGGAGATCTATACAGTTAATAAAGTAAAATCGCTCTAAAACTTGTAATGATATATTTGATTTAAATATCGCGCGCCAGCGAAGTACAGGTAATGGCAATAAGGTGGATATGGACAGTAGACAACATAGCGAACAAAGACCAGCGGGAAAACGCGGTTTTTTGGTGGGGGAGATGGAATGAAGTCGAAACGGCTCACTACGCGTGGGTCAGTCAACGGCATTAGATTGTGATGTCACATTATTTTGAAATTATTATTTTTACATTTTTAATTTGTGCAAGCTTTATTAGCTATTTTACAACAAGGTGAATATTATTTGTATTTTTCGAAGTGAGTAAAATCGATGTTATAAATCTGATTAATGTGGTGTTTGTTTTATTATTACACAACATAGGGTATTTAGATTTATCACGTGCACGAGGGCCCCGGGGGCGCGTTTAGGGTTCAGTTCGCTCGTTCAGGCCTGAAGGAGATGGGAGCGGGAAATTTGAAAAGTTGGTTGCAAAATTACAAACTTATAGCAAGAACGATAACAATGGAGGAGTGATCCACGTCATGAAATGGATTGTAAAGATTCCTAGGGAGTGATTATATTCCGTCAGGAATGGAAACCGATATTCTTTCAATAATTTAAAATATGTGATGGACAGTTATATAGCGTTTTACGTATCATATGTGACATATAACCAGGACTACAAGAATTAGAAACCACGATTATGGTAATTTAAGTAAGGTCGTGAGATCACAACGGTTAATTCCATCGACTGCTAGTATGTACCCAGTTCAACTCCGGGCGAACTAATATCTTTATTCTGACCGTCTCTTGGTAGGCATGGCAAACCACCAAGGTGCAATCTGGCTACATTGCCTAGTAAACTTTTGCAAAATAAAGTGTTTCAACTTCCAGTGGTTCGGAATGTGTGTGATAAAACATTTATGCGCACAACGCAGATATAGTTGAAAAGGTCACAAAGGTAGGGAAACCTGATGAGGCAATTGAAAGATGAAGGTGGGAGTAAATCAAACCGTAAACTTTAAAAATTAAAACTGCAAAGATTAGAGAAAATCTTAATAGAAGTGAGTTTTCTTTGTGCAGTCATCAATTATTGTGACCGATATGCGATAATAAATCAATTTTGCGCCGTCCGGTAGATTCTAACCTACTATGTTTGAATTTCCATACGGGTTTATAACTACATAATAAAATATATATTTTTAATTAAAAGTAATTATTTATGTATCTAGAGCAAAATGTACAATACATATTTATTGGAGCCGGTATAATTGCAGCTCGAGGCGAGATCGAGAGGTGGTGCAATCACGCAAAACGAAACAAATATACGTTTTGCACACACTATTTTTACTCTGATCGCGCAGATACTACAAAATATTATTAAATCAATCACGTCTTTTCTTCACACTATGCAAAGAAGATGTATAATACAGGGTGTTTTTTTGCTGCATGAGATGTTTCAATAGGGATAACTTTTGAATGAAGTTTGTCAAAGTGACAGTTCTTTGACATTTGTGTTCAGAAAGGTTTGCCATTTAATCATGAATAAATTAACACTTGAGCAACGCTACCAAATTGTGGAAATTTATTTTCAAAGTCAGAGTTTCGTTCGCGAAACTTATAGAACTCTTCGCCCAATTTATGGTCGACATAATGGACCTTCTGAGCAGGCTATTGGGACGGTGATTCTTTCAATTTCGTACCACTTCTTTATTGTATGATGTAAAACCACCAACAAGACAAAGAAATGTGCGTACCAAAAAAACTATCGCTTCTGTGAGTGAAAGAGTGCAAGAGAACCCAAACATTTCCATTCGCCACCATGCTCAACAACTTGGGCTTTGTCCGTCCATTACATGTAAAATTCTACATAAGATCTTCGTTTACATCCTTACAAGATTCAGTTGGTTCAAGAATTGAAGCCTAATGATCATCGATTACGTCGTGCGTTTGCAGATATTGCTCCCAACTAATTGGAAGTGGATCCACCTTTTTACCGCCAAATTTTGTTCAGTGGCGAAGCACATTCTTGGTTGAATGGGTATATGAACAAGCAAAATTGCCGTATATGGACTGAAGAGCAATCCGGAACATTATCTTGAGACTCCATTGCATCTATTAAAATTGACTGTTTGGTGTAGAATACACGCCAACGGCATCATCGGTCTATTTCTTTCGAAATGAGGAAGGAGCTACCGTTACGGTGAATAGTGTGAGATATCGACACATGCTTAATACATTTTTGTTTCCAAAAATCCAAGAGTTAAACATCGACAACTTATGGTTCCAACAGGATGGTGCTACGTGCCACACAGCCACCGAAACCATCGATTTATTGAAAGGACAATTTGGTGGCAACATTGGTCCTATCAATTGGCCTCCAAGATCGTGTGATTTGACGCCTCCAGATTATTTTCTTTGGGGGGTATATTAAATCCATGGTTTATGCTAACAAACCAACAACTCTGGAAGCATTGGATGTCAATATTCAGCAAGCCATTTCTAAATTAAGGCCAGAAATATTGGAAAAAGTGGTCAAAAATTGGACTGATCGGACGCGCTTCGTAACAATTAGTCGTGGTGGTCACATGCCGGAAATCATTTTCAAATCATAAATGGCATTAAATTTACTTCCATAAAAAAATAATTATAAAAACATTCCATCATTTTTTTAATGTTTTGTTTCAATTTGAAGTTCTCATGCAGCTAAAAAAGACACCCTATATATAACAAAATACATACGTCCTTTTTGCACCATATAGAAAAATAATATTAAATGTACGTATAAATTAATATTTTATTACCTATATTATGGTAAATCTCCCAATCAGGTTTTTGGGATATTTTTTCTGCCTCCAAATAGGCATCCAAAGAAAGGCGATATTTTCTTAAAAGAAATCTGCAAATATACACATTAACAAAACTTGCTGACTGAACTGGATCGAGTATTTTCTATAAAAATTGATTATGGTGCTGGTTAACTTATGAAGGCAGTTGACTGTTTTGTTTTAGTGACTGTGTGATGAATTACCGCAAATTACGTGGTATTCATAATTTTCATAATTCATAATTTTTATATAATTGTCCAAAAATAATTAAATAATTTTAAACTGCATTAAAAACTCACAAAAGTAGAAAAATTAATTATCGCACACAAACAAAATAATCTGTAATGACTGTAGACCTAGGATACCTGTACACAGTGGGCGTAGCGGTTTAGCGTAGTAATTTGCATTATGTAGTACTATTTTTACTCACAGAGTCTGTACCTCTGGTCTGTACTACAGACCAAATCAAGTACGCACCTATAGTCCATCTGGTTTTGGATTGCAGTAGAGGTCGCCTTGAACGGCAAGTCAGATTTACACAGGGAAACGTCAAATAATTAAAGTGTATGAGCGACAAAAAACAAATGCCACTTATTTGATACCTGAAAAAATCGTGTTAAAAGTAATTTTTTATCAAATAGCAAATTATCACTTATAATATATTAAGTGCAGTTTTGATTATCGGTAACAATTTGACTACGTTGCTATGAAAACTTTGTTGTCAAGTAAATGTCCGAATGCGAAGCATGAGGACATTTACTAATGACAACAAATTTTGAATTAGCAAAGTAGTCAAATTGGACGATAATCAATAATGCACGTAATAAATTCGGTAAGACTATTGCACACATTAGAATTTGGAGGTTAAATATATGTAATTGAAGTAGTGTTTCTATGGTTATTATGTAGCAGATTTGACAATTTAAAGCATTAATTTATATGTCAGCGCGGTGGCGTAAGTGAGATAGTACATGTTTAGCAATGAGAAATCCGAGGTTCGAATCTTCACGACGGCGAATTTTTATTTCATATAAAAAATGTATCACATGATATAAAGTAAACGTACACAATTATCAAAACGAAGCATATGTGCAATTATCAAAGCAACTTGAACAATTATCAAAGCAACTTGAACAATTATCGCGTAATTCTAACGCCATTGGTTAGAATTGATCGGATCCCTAAATATCATTGGTTGATGTTAGTCATGTGACACATGTGTGCAATAGTCTTGTACAAATTTTTTAAAATTGCCAAAAACTTTTAGAAAAAAATATTCGTGAGTCATCAATCGCAAATAAAATTTCGGCAGTGTAAACGTGTAGAAAACTCGAAAGTCACAGTTTTAGTACAATTTAGTTCTGCATTCTTAAAACGGATAGACTATAGGTATACATAAACTAATTGTGTTTCTCAAATTTGAAGCGAATAGAATGAAAATTCCAACAACCAGTACTCACTGCGATTTAATTTCGAAAATAATATATAATTAAACAAACTGTATCTAAGTAAGGCTTGGGCCACCCACTGAGTACCGGACAACGACCGTTGGAACTACTCGACGTAGTCTCGCTCAAAAGTATGCGGTTGCCCCTGCAGAATAGAAATAATTTTTAATGAGATTTTTGCATTATTAATGGTTTCATTACGGCTTAAGCAACTTAAAGAATCGGACGTATTGTTTACTTTGTTGTGATTGTATTTCTTGCCTACCGCTTGGGCTACAGCTTCCATACCGCGAGCTAAATCGATCACTTTACCCTTTGATGAATAAATAACTATTTCTATCTCGCTATACCAGATTTTCGTAAAAGTTTATGATTTTCTGAGTGTTTAAAATTTAAATTTAAAAATTAACAAGCCAAAAATATATTAAAATTCATAAGTCTTATAATCAGTCTTTACGAAAGAAGAGGGCATAATATAATTTAAAAACGCATAGAAATTTTAAACTTTAAAATCGACACATTAAAAAATTCGTGGAAAATTTGGATTTTTCTTTAAAGGTAGGTACACTATCCACATAATACAATATTTATAATTTTAGTAATATGCATATTTACTTACAAACACTTAGCAACTTCTTTAATGTTGTCCGTATTTTCGTTATTTAATTTATAACAAATCTGAAATGATTCTAAAGCATCTTTAATTTTTTTCTCTTCTCGTAATATAATTCCCTGAAACAAATATTTATTTTAAAATATTACTTAATCAAAAGACTTATGGAAAATAACATGACCTTTGTTATGGAAATTTTATACTAGGTATCGTATATAAGTATAAAATAAGTGGATAACAAGTATTCAATTTCTTATCAAATATTTGGTAAGACGTTAATAAACTAAAATTTCATGTTGTAAAATATTTAAAACTTTAATATTTAAGTTTATATTATCTTAAATTTGGTTATGTAAATTTTGTTACATAGTAAATCTACAACCCACAATATAAGCTCAAAAATATCTAAGCAAACACAAATTAATATAAAATTATCAAATTTGAATGCAATATTTCACCTGATATAAGCAGTTTCAAGTTTCACTTGGTGTGAAAACTAATGGAAATCTCATGAAAATATAATGAACATCCAGAGAAACTAGGCTCCATTTCCCCGGCACCCCCACCAAAAAATATTCAAATCGGACTTGGTGGAATCGTTTGTACTACGTTTGTATCGGTTTGTACCGCAAAAATTTTCGTTTGTACCATCAAGACAAAAAAGTTACAGCACTTTCAAAGTGGGGGTGCCAGGGAAATGCCAGCACCCCCACCACAAAATATTGAAATCGGACTTGGTGGAATCGTTTGTACTACGTTTGTATCGGTTTGTACCGCAAAAATTTTCGTTTGTACCATCAAGACAAAAAAGTTACAGCACTTTCAAAGTGGGGGTGCCAGGGAAATGCCAGCACCCCCACCTCAAAATATTCAAATCGGACTTGGTGGAATCGTTTGTACTACGTTTGTATCGGTTTGCACCGCAAAAATTTTCGTTTGTACCATCAAGACAAAAAAGTTACAGCACTTTCAAAGTGGGGGTGCCAGGGAAATGCCAGCACCCCCACCCCCACCTCAAAATATTCAAATCGGACTTGGTGGAATCGTTTGTACTTCGTTTGTATCGGTTTGTACCGCAAAAATTTTCGTTTGTACCATCAAGACAAAAAAGTTACAGCACTTTCAAAGTGAGGGTGCCAGATCCCCAAGTAACATCAACGTCGGTTTTATACCGGTATACCATTGAAGTATAACGAATATGTACATATATTTTCATACCTGAAAATTAAATACCAAAATGGTACCTAAGCGGCACATAAATTTCAGTTCATATTTACACTGTACTGTTTAGGTATAGTTTCAATGTACATATTTTCGCACCGTTATTCTGAAGGCAATTGTTGTATCGGATCGGCATTGAAATTTTATTAGCTAAAATATATTAGAACATACGGTACCGTTTAGGTAATGTTTTGATCGTTTCGTTTTGTTACTATAAAAGCGATATCTAACATGTACAGGTTTTTTATAAGATGGATTGTACGATATTTCCATCACCGGTTTGATACCTGAAAGTGCAGTTTAAATAGTAATGTTTTAGTTGCTACAATTCCGGTATATAATATGTAAAGATGATTTATTGGTTAAATTTTATGATTTTTACCTCACGGTTTTGATATTGTTTAACATAATAATATTTGTCCATGGCAGGTTTAATAAGTACATAATAAAATATTATGAAATATATTATATAATATAATAATTTTTATTAATATTAAAATATGAAAAATACGTAACATTAAAATATTTATTATAAAAATAAATAATTTAAAGATCAATGAATTTTAATTACGTTTTAAAACAGTTTTAACCAATCAGAACGAAGAAAAATTTCACCGTTAGTAAAACTCTTGTTTCTCATTGGTTACAAATTATTCGGAGTAGGTCAACTCGGCAAAAGGTACAAGGGATAGGTTAATCCTACCGGTCAACTGGGCAAATGAAAACCAGAGGCCGTTTTAATTATGGGTCAGCTCGGCAAACGCGCTGAATAATGCTATTTCGAGGGTCTCTCACATCCCGGTTGCATTTATCCCGGTTTCCTTGATCTGTCGCGCCTCTCGTATGTTTAGCGCCCGCCGCGTAGCGGCTCGGAGCACGAAAAACCGCCCGGAGATGCGGAGCATCGGAGGGTAGGTTTTTTGATGCTCACAGTTCTGGCCAAGCCAAAATTTATTACTTTGTTTACTACTACCAAATCACGGCCACGTTGACTTTGAATAACTTCCATAGCCTTCAAGTTCTTCAACTGATTTTAAAATTAGCATAATATGCAGCAGGTAATCTAAAGGTACTTTGCCGAGTTGGGCTATGTATTTCAGGTAGAAAATTTGGACCCGGATTAAATATCTGACCATTTGCCGAGCTGACCTACGTCCCAAATTATTATACGCATTTTATATTACAATTACTACCTGAAAATTAAGTACCAAAATGGTACCTAAGCGGCACATAAATTTTAGTTCATATTTACACTGTACTGTTTAGGTATAGTTTCAATGTACATATTTTCGCACCGTTATTCTGAAGGCAATTGCTGTATCGGATCGGCACTGAAATTTTATTAACTAAAAAAAATATAGTTGAACATACGGTACCGTTTAGGTAATGTTTTAATCGTTTCGTTTCGTTACTATAAAAGCAATGTCTAACATAAATATACTGGTATTTTATAAGATGGACGGTACGATATTTTCATCACCGGTTTGATACCTGAAAGTGCAGTTTAAATAGTAAAGTTTTAGTCGCTTACAATGGGGTTGTCCCGTGTTGTCAAAAATATAATTTTTACCTATAAAAATCGATGGCCCATAGCAAAATACTATATATAATTACAAATATATAATTTTAAAACGCTATACTAATTAAATAAAGTGCCTTTTTTAAACGTATACGTTTGAAAAGTCGCCATTCTGTGACGTACCTAAAGGCCGTCCAATCACAATTCGCAATTAAAATTGCATTTACCACGATGCCACGTTTATATGTATGCGAAAATTACATCCTTGAATGTACCCATGTGATGTGTTTAAAAATTGTTAAAAATCCGTAAATTTAAATACTTATTATAACCATGGCAACCATGCATACATAATACGCCATCTACGTACACTATGAAAATATGCAACTTGTAAATAAATAAATGATGCTTGTTCAAAATTAATTTCTAATTGCTACCCATTTTGAAGTATAAAAATAATAATATATAGTTTCAATTCATTCTTTACATTTAAATACATTATTATTTAAACTTTTAAGGTTATAGTATACCAACTGACATTTAAAAATAATTAAATTTCAATAGTGGGAGTGTATTGGCTTCTAATTGGCTTACCTTTATGTACGTCATTATTTACCGCGTTTTAATTATTTAAAAATATTTCAATTTTTGAACTTCAATACGATCGTTAAAATTGCTAAAAAAAAAATTTGTTTTACGCAAGAGGGGTTTAAAATCACTTAAATTTTCGATTTTAATGGAAAAAAAAATTTGAGGGATTAGCCCATTCCGGTATATAATATGTAAAGATGATTTATAAGTTAAACTTTGAGATATTTATTTCACGGTTTTGATATTGTTTAACATAATATTTGTCCATGACTGCTTTAATAAGTACATAATAAAATATTATGAAATATATACTCGTATAATATAATAATTTTATAAACAAAAATCCGTCTTATTCTCCAAAGTCCCTTTTTATTAAATTAAATTTCGAGACGCACTTTTTATAATTTTTATTAATATTGAAATGTAAAAAATATGTAACATTATAGTTATTTATGTATCAAGGGCACAATCAATAGATTATAGCACCGAGGGTAATTTAAAGCTCGACGCGTCAGTGGAGGGCTTTAAATTGCCTGAGGGCTGTAATCTAATTGTGCCCGTGGTACATACAACGTTTAATTTTTTTTTGTACTTGGCACTTGAATTGTCAAAATTGAAGAATTAAGTATTTTGGGAAAAAATATCATGTCATTTTGTGTGTGCCATGGTTCCTATGTAGATTGTTGATGTTGCTATAATGCTCTAATTGTTTTATTAAGCGTAACTTTGGCGAGAAACTTGGAGGGGCGAGAATTAATTTTTTTTATTTAGCCATAACTCGAAAACGGCACTAGATATCGAAAAACTGAGCAAAAAATTCTCCCCTCCCTCGCAAAGCACTCCCCGTGAATTGTCGGTAGGAAGGCATATTATGCAAAATTTCAGATCGATCGCGCAAAAAAAACAGAGTCTGGACTACAACTCTTTTGTTTTGATAAGTATGTAATATTGTTGTCATTGCTTAGCAACTTTATAGGCTCTCGGGCTATAAAAGCCATATTATGCCCGCATTTCCGTGCTAAAAAACAAGGTTATGATTCCAAAATGAAATAAAAATATGTATTATAAAAATAAATAATTTAAATATCAATGAATTTTAATTCCGTTTTTAAAACAGTTAGACTAATCTCTGAGACCAATCAGAACGAAAAAAAATTTCGCCGTTAGAAAAACTCTTGTTTCTGATTGGTTACAAATTATTATAAGCATTTTATATTACAATAATTATTATATGAGATATTATTGGAGTAAGAAGGGCGGTCAAATTTATAAATTGGGGCCGGAAATTTTAATCCTCTTACGCCCGGTATTATCAACCTATATAAAAAGCCCTTTAGTTAACTAGCTAATGTAAAACGTGTATTTTAAATATGTTATGATTTCTAATAGCTAATTAACTAAAGGCCCTTTTAAAGTTTTAAGACCGATAAATAACTGTGTTTATAATATTTATTAATAAAAATATTAAAAAATTAATTGATTAGGAATTTTATTTTAAAAAAAACTTTGCCGGCTTGGGAGTCGAACCACTGTACAACGGATTGCCAAAAGGTACCATCGTGCCTATTTACCATTACGCCATCGGGACTTCTTACATTCTAGAATATTTTTTTGTCTTATAATGAGAAATGTCATAATATTATAGTTGAGGAATCGGTCTTGCTGTCTTTCTAGTGATCATAAATCTTTATTTCAACTATGTATCAAATTTTTGATTTTCTAAATATTGAAAAAGTTTCTAACTTCATTACTTCAATACGAATTTATAAAAAAAACTACAGCGCAAATAATAACAATCAAAAATCTTCGAAAATCTCCAAATTTGAAATAAAAATTCTGGAAATTAAAAGTCAGGAAATTTAAATTAAATAAATTTAATTCAACCACCGCTGTCGATTCGAATTAAAGTGACGTCGTAGCATTTTTCTTCAAAACACGTGCAAAATAACAACTTTTATTTAAAATAATTCATAATGTAATAAATTTTAAAGTACCAAAGCAAAATATTTGATTTATTTTAATTCAATATTAGGTAATATTTTTAATCTATGAATTGAAAATAAAATTGACCATCAAATAACAAATATCATAGTTTACATGGGTAGGCGAGTTGGCTAAGCAGTTGGTTTTCAGACGTATTGGTACAGTATAGCATAGGTTCAAAACCTGGCCTCGGAAAAAAAAGTAAGTAAAATTTATCACATTTATAATGTCAATTTTCAGATTCTGGCGCAGACAAACAAAAGTACATACAGGGAAACAATTAAGCAGTATATAAAACATATCTAGAATTTGAACAAATGTAAATAATTACAGAAATATTTAAAAATCAAAAATTTTATCTTTTATAAAAATTATTTTTTCAATTAAATAAATATCTCGTTCATAAAAAATCAACACATAATCGGTATAAAAACGATGCACTAATACAGTAACTGCAAAAGGGGCAAATCAATGCTGAACCGTTGCAAAAATACCTGTAATGTATATGTACATAAATGATACATCAATACAGTAACTGCAAAAGGGGCAAATCAATGCCGTACCGTTGCGAAAATACCTGTACCTTATATGTGCATAAATGATACATCAATACAGTAACTGCAAAAGGGGCAAATCAATGCTTTACCGTTACGGAAATTTCTGTAAAGTATATGTACATTTATGACGGTAAAATGTTACTTGGGGAGGCTCCATTTCCCCGGCACCCCCACCACAAAATATTCAAATCGGACTTGGTGGAATCGTTTGTACTTCGTTTGTATCGGTTTGTACCGCACAAATTTTCGTTTGTATCATCAAGACAAAAAAGTTACAGCACTTTCAAAGTGGGGGAGCCAGGGAAATGCCAGCACTTCCACCTCAAAATATTGAAATCGGACTTGGTGGAATCGTTTGTACTTCGTTTGTATCGGTTTGTACCACAAAAATTTTCGTTTGTATCATCAAGACAAAGATGAAAAGCTGAAAGCAAGCTAAGTAGAAAAGTTCTAGACCAACGCGCATACGCCGCTTTTACAGGGGTGGCTTGAGTACATAATAAAAAAACTTTTTTCCCCCCTCTATTAAGGAAAATAATGATGGATATTAATATTATTATTATAATAAATAATAATGTACAATCTTTTTTTTTTTTTTTTAGCTTTGCGCCGGGATGAGGAAATCTCGTGCGAGACACCGGCTTGATCTAAGCCGGTAGTGTCAGACTCGCAATGACTAAAACCTCACCCCTATCCTCGACTCCCGGTTTCGCCGTCTGGGCATTACTTCGGGAGTCGCGGCTTTTGCGCGTTTCATCGTCCTTGTTGCTGCATTACCCTCTCGAGCTGTTCTTTCGTCCTCATGATGGAGGTCACAAAGGCCGTGATAATAATGTACAATCTATATTGAAGAAAAGTTTTTACGAAGTTATGAGTATTTCCAATTTTAGAGAACTCCGAGCAAGTCACGCTCGGCATTCAAATGAATGCCGAGATGAATTTCATTCGGCAGAAAAGATGAATAAGAGTTATTTTAAGTAGATAATTTTATTATGTTAATATATAAGAAAGCAAACTAAAGAATTAATAAAATGTACAATTATTAATATATTAAGTAGTATAAATCAAAAATTGACAATTAGTTGCTACTATTGATTGTCTCGCTTATCTTGGACCGATATTGTAGGTCGTCATAACGTTCCCATTCTCCAGAACTGTTACGCCAACAGTAACAGTCGTAGTGACCAATTGCATTCACATTCTTTAATGTTGGAGGTAGAAAACTAATATTGTCTTTCTTATTGGTAATAATACCGATTAAAAGGGATTTTATGCAACGTTTTCGGTAATCGGATAATCTGATAACTAACATTAAAAAGCCTACATAAGCCCAAGCAGAGATCTACAATATAAATTAAAAACCCAAATTGGAAAACATCGATTTATTAAATTAACAAGGTGGAACTCGGATGACCGTATTCTTCAACATTTTCTTCTTTTTAAAATATAAGGTTGGTAATCCTTATCCAGAAAACGTTCTGTAATTTCATAGGCTATTGGTTAAAAAAAGAATCAATCACTAATTTGATTTAAAATTTTCATAATGCTCAATGCGCATTACGTCTATTCTGTTATTCATCTTCAAAGACGAATAACCTCATACGTTATTGAGGTTATTCGATGAGGTTAACCTCGAGAATCGTGCGAGGGAGCTGCTGAAATCTGCAATTTGATGAACATTATTCATTATCATCATGTGCCAGCGCTAAAAGTTCTATCTTTGGAAGAACGCCTCCTCTATCTGTCGCCATATATCTCTATCCAATGTCAATCTCAGAAAAAAGTACAGTAATGTCTACAGCGGAATTTACCGACGGTTTGCGAATGAAAATAAATCTAAGTAAATATGGAGCCGTCCCTGCACGGCAGGTATTAACACATTTCTTGAACACTCTTAGGCCCAGTTGTTCAGTATTAGGTTATCTTTTAACCTGAATTATTTTCCATGGAAACAATTCTTGAAACAATCATTTCTATGGAAAATAACCCAGGTTAAAAGATAACCCGAAACTGAACAACTGGGCCTTAATGAGATTAACAGGATTACTGCTACCAACTTAATAAGGCTATTACCTGTACTTAATGTAATAAGGCACTACATCCCAATGGCCCAAGACGCAAGAAGACAACAAAAGTATTAGTGACTATAATCTGCTGTAATTGAAATTCTGACGAAAATAAAGTTGATAATCGCTATTGGTGAGTTTTGTTTAATTACTACTTTTTTCATATTTTGTTTAATTATTTGGAATAAATCTAGGTCTATTGTGGAATCTGTAATTTTAGCACAAATAATGCTACCGTTTTTTGATAATAATATATGCCATAATATGCCATTTTGATAATAATATGCTTGTACTAACACGAGATAAATTACCGTAACTGTTACTTTTATACTCAAAGGGCGATAACCTATATTATATAAGAAAATTTATCTGATCATACTGCTATGACCTCCCTTATTTAAATTTCAGACACGTCTTAATTTTGTTGGGCGCCACATCCAGATTGGATGAAAAATATTTAAAAGAAATTTCGGTTAATTAGCGTGCTAAAATTAAACAGAGAGTTCACACCTTTGTCCCTTTCTTGTAGCTCAGTCTAAGACTCTCTCTGGGTAATGCAGGTGTCAAGTCTTGAAATTTCACCATATTTTTTTTTTATTGGAGTTCTGAATATTGAAAAGTTTTTGCTCCAAAATGTATCAATTCTGGTTACATAATTATTAGTAGTATCAATTGTTTCTTGTAATTGTAACATTTTAAATTCGTCAATTAATTGATCTGCATTAATAAATTTAGACAATTTCTTGGAAATCTTCATGACATCAGAAATGCTTTAATATTAGCGGGATTAAAGACACGAAAATATTTTAAAATGCAATTGGGTTTAAAAGCAGAAGATTTAAAAAAATTTTGCATAGCGGCATATAATGCTTTCGCACATTGTTCAAAAATTCCAAACGTTCTTTTTCGTTCTGTATAGAAAGAATAAATTATAGTTTTAGTAGCCTCTCCACACGAAATATTACTGTGAGCTGTTACTGTTGGCGTAACAGTTCTGGAAAATGGGAACGTTATGACGACCTACAAGATCGGTCCAAGATAGTGAGACAATCAATAGTAGCAACTAATTGTCAATTTTTGATTTATACTATTTAATATATTAATAATTGTACATTTTATTAATTATTTAGTTTGTTTTCTTTTATATTAATATAATAAAATTATTTACTTAAAATAACTCTTGTTCATCTTTTCTGCCGAATGCAATGTAACCAAGCGTAACTTGCTCGGAGTTCTCTAAAATTGGAAATACTCATAACTTCGTAAAAACTTTTCTTTAATATAGATTGCACATTATTATTTATTATAATAATAATATTAATATCCATCATTATTTTCCTTAATAGAGGGGGGAAAAA
Source organism: Podabrus alpinus (assembly GCA_932274525.1). Classification (NCBI taxonomy): domain Eukaryota; kingdom Metazoa; phylum Arthropoda; class Insecta; order Coleoptera; family Cantharidae; genus Podabrus; species Podabrus alpinus. Next base: position 117,978,940 of record OW026451.1, read on the forward strand.
AGTTTTTTATTATGTACTCAAGCCACCCCTGTAAAAGCGGCGTATGCGCGTTGGTCTAGAACTTTTCTACTTAGCTTGCTTTCAGCTTTTCATCTTTGTCTTGATGATACAAACGAAAATTTTTGCGGTACAAACCGATACAAACGAAGTACAAACGATTCCAACAAGTCCGATTTGAATATTTTGTGGTGGGGGTGCCTGGGAAATGGAGCCCCTGGCACCCCCACTTTGAAAGTGCTGTACCTTTTTTGTCTTGATGGTACAAACGAAAATTTTTGCGGTACAAACCGATACAAACGAAGTACAAACGATTCCACCAAGTCCGATTTGAATATTTTGAGGTGGGGGTGCTGGCATTTCCCTGGCACCCCCACTTTGAAAGTGCTGTAACTTTTTTGTCTTGATAGTACAAACGAAAATTTTTGCGGTACAAACCGATACAAACGAAGTACAAACGATTCCACCAAGTCCGATTTGAATATTTTGAGGTGGGGGTGCTGGCATTTCCCTGGCACCCCGACTTTGAAAGTGCTGTAACTTTTTTGTCTTGATTGTACAAACGAAAATTTTTACGGTACAAAGCGATACAAACGAAGTACAAACGATTCAACCAAGTCCGATTTGAATATTTTGAGGTGGGGGTGCTGGCATTTCCCTGGCACCCCCACTTTGAAAGTGCTGTAACTTTTTTGTCTTGATGGTACAAACGAAAATTTTTGCGGTACAAACCGATACAAACGAAGTACAAACGATTGCACTAAGTCCGATTTCAATATTTTGAGGTGGAGGTGCTGGCATTTCCCTGGCTCCCCCACTTTGAAAGTGCTGTAACTTTTTTGTCTTGATGATACAAACGAAAATTTTTGCGGTACAAACCGATACAAACGAAGTACAAACGATTCCACCAAGTCCTATTTGAATATTTTGTGGTGGGGGTGCCGGGGAAATGGAGCCTCCGACACCCCCACTTTGAAAGTGCTGTAACTTTTTTGTCTTGATGGTATAAACGAAAATTTTTGCGGTACAAACCGATACAAACGAAGTACAAACGATTCCACCAAGTCCGATTTGAATATTTTGAGGTGGGGGTGGGGGTGCTGGCATTTCCCTGGCACCCCCACTTTGAAAGTGCTGTAACTTTTTTGTCTTGATAGTACAAACGAAAATTTTTGCGGTACAAACCGATACAAACGTAGTACAAACGATTCCACCAAGTCCGATTTGAATATTTTGAGGTGGGGGTGCTGGCATTTCCCTGGCACCCCCACTTTGAAAGTGCTGTAACTTTTTTGTCTTGATGGTACAAACGAAAATTTTTGCGGTACAAACCGATACAAACGTAGTACAAACGATTCCACTAAGTCCGATTTGAATATTTTGAGGTGGGGGTGCTGGCATTTCCCTGGCACCCCCACTTTGAAAGTGCTGTAACTTTTTTGTCTTGATGGTACAAACGAAAATTTTTGCGGTACAAACCGATACAAACGTAGTACAAACGATTCCACTAAGTCCGATTTGAATATTTTGTGGTGGGGGTGCCGGGGAAATGGAGCAGAGAAACTAAAGCAAATTGGTAAGTTGACGAACTGCAATTTATCATTGTGCACCTATTACCACACCGTATGTTGTGTTAATATATTATTGTAAATCGTTCTAGTTTCAAAAATTTCTTTTAGAAAATTCTCATCACATCAAAATTGAAAAGCATAAAATTGTTTGAGCTTGGGCAGGCAACAATTCGGACCAGCTAAAATTTGATAGACATGTGTTTTGAGTGTTCGAATGAACCTTCTAGAAGTCAACTAAAGTCCCCTGACAGTTTCTCTTCCAATTAGAGAGGATACTTAACTCGCTAAGTTTAAATTTTACGGGAAGTTCTCATCAGACCAAAATTGCAAAGCACAAAATTCTTCACAAAGCAAATGTTTTTAAAATTTTCTGCGTTACAGAAAATTGTTTCAAAAATAAGAATAATTGCCAGAAAGTCGAAATGCAGTATGTTTTTAAAAAAAATTAATTTGAACGAAGTTTTCGGATAATTTTTATTCTGAATAAAATTTTCTTATATGTATTCATGTTCATCATCTGCAGTGAATTTTCTAAATTTATTTTATAGATAATTTTTTGCTCTTCAATTTTGGCAAGATGATAATTTAATAAGAGTTATATAAAATTCTTTCTTACGCAGTGGTGCGATTCACAGCCCGTGGCTCACCGTTCGTGCGTTGTATTCGCACACGATTCTCAATGTGAATGGGCATGTTGAATAGCATGAGTTTTTACGATATGGAATGAAAAGTGGCGCGCAAAAAATGAAACATTTACGCGCACAGCTTTCGTGCTCGTAAAAATGCTCAAATGAGGACGCAGCTTTAAGTTATCATAATTGACGGGCTTACTTTTGCTCAAGTCCACAACGCAAGATTTTTTAGAGGTAACAACTACGATTAAATATGACCAAATCCTATTTAGTCATTTTTACCACATAATATTATGATGCAGTTTCATTAAATTGAAATAATGGAAGTAATTAATTCTATGAACTTGTGTGCAGTTAAAGGTAAGAAATTTGCAAATCAAGCTCATATAAGATCAACCCTTAACTCTCACCGAGACTTTCGTAATGAAGCTTTTTAATCGCCTGATTTAGAATTAGGTTTCCATTGTAGAGCAACGTACTGTTTTAATTAAAAACAGGTTCTAGTTTCTTCCAGTAAGAAATTAATTAAAAAGAAACAAATTAGCAAAGAAAGAAACAACCAAAGTTTTATTTTAAGTGAAAATAAACAGTGGGGTTTAAAATATTTATGATAAGGTAAGATTATTGCTATTTTGCAATAAAAATGCTTGCAGTGTCTCCAATACTTCTCAGATAATATTTTTTTCTGTAGAATAATTAAATAAAATATCAATAATTATTCCCCATTTGTAACTGGAATTACAGAAATTAGAAAAAAAACTTCCGAATCCGCTCAAAATGAAGCAAAATATGAAGTTCGCCAGGACCTACTTGTAAAAATATTTCATTATTCGCAGACTGATAACTAAAAAGAACCACGTACTTATAAATTAATGTAACATTTTTAAATTTATTAAAAATTTGTTTCTAGAAATAAAAATTCTTTAAAGCAATAAATTTTCAATAACCCGTTTAAATTTTTGTAATGTATTGTTGTGATACGCTCTATCTGCGTTACGGATATGTTGTAACCAACAAGGAGCGAACAACAGATTGGAAACGGTGGTTTCAAACACATTGGTGTCATGTGTTTGTTTTTTTGTCGTTCGGTAATTTTAAGTTTGTTCGGGTTTTATGTTTTATGTAAACATTATGTACAGCATCGGAAAATCAAAGGTGCATATAACAGGCCGACATCCGTAAACAAACCGGAAATAATAAGAAGCTCCGTATTGAAAACAAAAAGGATTTTGGTAACGGAAGTTACGGAGGGTAAACAAGGCAGTCGCATCGTGATTACTGCAAGAGGCAGTCGCATCGAGATTACTGCAAGAAGCAGTCGCATCGAGATTACTGCAAGAAGCAGTCGCATCGTGATTACTGCAAGAGGCAGTCGCATCGAGATTACTGCAAGAAGCAGTCGCATCGAGATTACTGCAAGAAGCAGTCGCATCGCGATTACTGCAAGAGGCAGTCGCATCGAAGTTACTGCAAGAGGCAGTCGATTGTATAATTACTCCTCAATTAAGATATAAATAAAATAAAATTATATTATCGAGTCCGGAGTGGTGCTACATAGGGAGAATTATTTTCCCAGGCGATTTAAACTTCCCTGAAATAACGGAAGTCGGGCGTGTTCGGCAACACATAATATTGTTGCTAGAAAATCCCTACAGTACGGGTAACGTACGCGAAAACCCAGATAAAATATATCAGGTCGAGTTAAATAAATTATTGGAATATAGTGGAACGAGAATATTAGAACGAGCGTGGATTGTGGAGTCCATATTTGAAGAAGGCTAGAGATTGGAAGAAGATTGGCTTCAAGAGAGAATAACCAAGATTGTGTGCAACTGTGCGAAATAGAAGGTTAGCTTTTATTAATTATTTCAACCAGTGCGTAGATAGAATTGTTGTATGTTAAAGATTGTTTTGAGTTGCGTTGTTCATTGAATGTTAAAGTTTGTTATATCATTAAAACAACTGTTAACTAGATCCAATCGTGTTTACTCTTTGTTGGTAACGAGAACTCGTCAATTCATAAGCTTGTCTACTATAGTGTCGTTATTAGAGTCAGACCCCGACGTATTTACCCTGAGAAGTATAGAGTCAAAATTAAGGTAGGTGACCAAAAGATATTGTGTGTGTTCTCGTGGGTACTGATCAAGGACACCAGGACACTACAGTATGTATCTATTAAATCAAAACTCAACCGTGCAAAATTTAAGCGTGTAATAAATTCTAAATTTGTTCTTATTTCTATTAATACCACAATTTATTAAATTTATATTTTTTAAGCGTATTTAATTTTTGTGTACTGCGAGTATTTAATACATTAACATTTTGATAACTGACAAAGTTGTATATCAACCTCTGGTAGACCACTGTCGCTTAGAAAATTCTTCACGTTACTAACAAGTGACCAACAAGGGGCCATTCATAAATTACGTCACGCACGAGAGGAGAGCGCAAAGGGGGGATGCAAATCAGCGTGATGATTTTTAATAATAATAATAGTGTTTAATAATAATTAGGATAGGGGAGTCTCAAAAATTGTGACGTTCCAACGTCATTTATAAGAGTTTTATTATTTTATTAATTTTTATACGTGACGTAGTATTTGGAGGGAGGGGGTTATGTGAATGTGATGTAATGTGGGGTAAAATTGAAAAAAAATTATAAATTCTAATTTTACTTCAGATTCGCATACCGTTCGGAGTACAACATGGAAAATAAAGAGATTAATTATAAGAATTAAATAGTACTGCATAAATTATAAACGTACGAAATACAAAAAAAAGCTAGCAAATTTTTTTTTCATTTTTTTAAAACTAATTATGGTACCTAACTTAATTGTAATTAATAATTTTTCTACACAAAGGCTTGCTGGTAGCCACCTGGGACAGTTTGCTGGCAGTAACTTGTCACATCTACTTGGAGTAACCTGTCACAGCTTCCTGGCAGAAACCTGTGATGGGTTACCGCCAGAAAATTGAGAGTATACTGGCAGCCCTGTCACAAGTTTGCCACAAGCTTGTGACAGCAATTTTACAGCAGCCATTTTACTCATATAGAAGTAGTCATAAGCTTCAACAGCAACCTTTGAGATTTTACTTGCCACGCGTTTCCCAGACTTAAAATGTTACTTGGGATGGATTCACCATCACGCACCATGAACCAAAGTTTAGTCAAAACATTTAAATTCTACTAGCGAACGTGCACCAAAGAGGGCAAAAAGTGGTTCCATCGACAGGAAAGGTTATGGCTACTGTTTTCTGGGATGCACATGGTATAATCTTCATCGACTATTTATCTTGAAAAAGAAAAACGATAACAGGCCAGTACTATACGGCATTATTAGATCAATTGAATAATGAAATCAAAACAAAACTACCGCATTTGGCAAAGAAAAAAGTTCTGTTCCATCATGAAAATGCATCTGTACATTCATCAGCAATTTCAACAACAAAATTAGTGTAATTGCGTTATGAAGTGCTTCCCCACTCACCGTTTTGCTCCCAGCGACTTTTTTCTGTTTCCATAAATGAAGAAATGACTTAGTGGAAAGAAATTTGCGTCCAATTCAGAAGTTATAGCCTAAACTGAGGCCTATTTTACAGAGTTTGGCAAATCGTACTACAAGGATTGCATAAAGAACTTGGAATATCGTTGGACGAAGTGTATCGAGCTAAAAGGAGACTATGTTAAAAAATAAATCAATTTTTGCTGAATAAATTAATTCTTTGTTTCATTTATCACTGACTTATTAGACCACCTTCGTATAACCAAAGTACTAAGATACGATGACTTTGAAAACGTACGAAGAATTCTCTTCAATGTGGAGAACAAAAAAGTGTACGGCAAAGGACGTCTTTCGAGCTCACCAGAAAACCTTGAGCAGCTATGTATATACTAAACAAAATGTAATTTCATCTCAAAAAACAAGATTTAATAAAATTATGTGACCGGAAAGTCATACCTGAAAAATATCATCACTTTCACCGCACGTTACCGGAATCAGCCAAGATAAACTGTTCAAACCAGAACCCGATGTAATGTCTATTTTACAGAGTTTGACAAATCGTACTACAAGGATTGCATAAAGAACTTGGAATATCGTTGGACGAAGTGTATCGAGCTAAAAGGAGACTATGTTAAAAAATAAATCAATTTTTGCTGAATAAATTAATTCTTTGTTTCATTTATCACTGACTTATTAGACCACCTTCGTATATAACCAAAGTACTAAGATACGATGACTTTGAAAACGTACGAAGAATTCTCTTCAATGTGGAGAACAAAAAAGTGTACGGCAAAGGACGTCTTTCGAGCTCACCAGAAAACCTTGAGCAGCTATGTATATACTAAACAAAATGTAATTTCATCTCAAAAAACAAGATTTAATAAAATTATGTGACCGGAAAGTCATACCTGAAAAATATCATCACTTTCACCGCACGTTACCGGAATCAGCCAAGATAAACTGTTCAAACCAGAACCCGATGTAATGTCAGAAAACAAAGATTCTGAATTATTTTAATTATATGTAAATATGTAGTTACGTATCTACGCTTTCTAACCAATATTAAGGGGGTTAACTACTGTGAACAGTCGTTTCCAAGCTGCTTTTTAGGAATTAAATTTGAGAAAACTATTGCAGCTATTGAGCTAAAATTTAGGATACTTATTTATTCACATTTAAACTAACACCTAAAATTTTTGTAAAGCTTTTTATTGAAAATTGTACAAGATACAGATCGACGCGTAACTCATGTTTCGAAATGACGCGCCAATCGGGCGCATCGAGAACGACCGATCCAGTTATCTGAACTAAATGAATTTTTTAAATTCTTATTCTGTATGAATGTGGCTCCAGTTGGAACCTCGAAAATTTAATTTAAACAAAAAATTGCGAGGATTTAAAAGAAAAACTTCGATTTTTACTACAAAATATTTACTTTTCACGGCCTGCAAAATGGTAATTTTAAATATATTTTGGATATTTTAGGTTGTGACTGGAGCCTGAAATATATTCTAAATGCCTAAAAAAAAACAAGTTAATCCGACAAGTAGTTTGTTTGGAACACGTGCGCCCGACCTGAGAAATGTAGTTTCGAGATAAATCGCTTTAAACTTTTTTGTGCTGTAATGAGGTGCATAGTGGTTGATACAGAAAATCCGTTATAATTCGGGTAATTTGATGAATTTTACTTTAATATTTTTTGGACACATTTGCAAGACCCCAAACTATAAAAATTGTAACCTTACAAATCGCAAACAAGACACCTTCCGTACAAAACTAATGGGGTGACTAGCTCTAGCCGCGAAGGGGTGGGTCGATTGAAGGAGCAAAAGGGCTTGTGACGAAACGTCGCGATTTGATGGTCTCTCATCAACGATTGGGCGGTCCACAATCGTGATTCTGGATGTTGTCGCTAACAGGGGGGGGGGGGGTAAATTTACACACGGGGTATTTACATGGGCGCCACGTGGACTTAAACCGAAGTTTATTCGAAGGGGATGAAAAATCACCCTTCCAAGCTGGTACACGACAGCTTTCTGATTAATCGCGTTGACTCTCACACTGGTGACATCTCTTTGGATTACATTACCTTCACAGCTGATAGGTTTTACCTTGGCAAAAATAGCTAAACAAAACATACACATGACGACAATAAAACACATCAATAAATAATAAAGCAGATATAATAAAAACGGAATAAGCAAGGACATTTAACACATTACAACAATTGTATAATCAAATTTACAACCACAACTGTTGAAAGACAAAATATTTACGCTGATTTGAATAACATAAAAGTTAACGATAAAAATATTAGTGCTGAAATTTAGACAGCTGTTCACCAAAATGGAACAGGCTAACTGGTTTGATTTATTAAACCTCAAATATGACATAAAACACAAATTCAAAATGTTACGTTAGTTCAATAAACAACTTTAAAATACTGACAACATATGCGTGATAACATCACGTCCAAATAAATACTAATACACAAAAAAAAGGAATACAAAAGAGTGCGAATTCGACTTACACGGTAGGACTGAAGGTTCTTTGAAAATATGGTGGTCAAACTGACCACAAGGTACAATAACACTTAATAATAATAATAAAATGCTTACGTATATTTTATAGGTATGCTTCTATCGTAGAAACGGTCTTCCAAGTAGATATGGTCCAGCGTGAGAATACGAATGTCGGTAGATAAAAATCCTTTCCAAAAACTCGAGATGACAAAAAGATTCGGTAGAACGGGAATGCTTCGATAATGGGTATTCGTTAATAAACACGAAAGTAGAATGCTTCATAATTCTTAAAACTGACTCGAGACGGTCCTGTCTTTCGACATTTTGTTCGCGCAAACCGTACGTAATCTGGTTCTAGTACCACGAAACAAACCGAGACGTAATTTACTCGAAAGTGTTCGATGAAATTGTTTGTGTTTAAACAATTTAAATTCAACTCAAAACATTTCATTAATGTTACGAGAATAATTCACTATTATTATGGTCCGAAATATTTATCCTACACGAAACATCTGGGTTAAAACCCGAAACTGATTTCAAATAATGTCAATATTAATGTGTTTCATTTACACTGCGAAACTGATTCTTAAATTACGCCAGTAATATTCCAACAGCGAGAATGATTTTATATCGCGTTGATAAAGTTTAACTTAAACAATGGACAATTCACATTAGAGGCCAACAAATATTTAGTTGAAATGACCATAATGATTTAATGTAATGTTCATAACATATTAAAAAAACGGCAGTACTTTAAGGTAATGTTCAAAAAAATATTTAGTTCGAAAATGATTTAAAATAATGTTTGTAAAATATTTAGTTTACAGCGGCAAAATAATGTACGATAATGTTAATAATAACATGTGTTTAACTTGCCTGAAATAATTACACTCACTAAGTTTTAAACGTATGTCTCGATAACTTAATTTACTATGGTAAATTTATTAATTCCGCTTTTAAAAGCGTATTGATAGTCGCTAGGACATAGCGGCCCGCTGGCCGGTTGGGTGATTCGAGAATCTCTGATTTTTGCATTCAAATGCCTCGCTTATATGTCATTCCTCCCGAAATATTTAGCAGCAAAGTGTTTTCAGGGGAAACTAAAAGTTCTCCTAACGCGGTATAATGACATGGATTGGCTATAATCTTCAAAAATTCGACAGAAAACAAAGATAGCATAATGCAGTCGAATTGCATTGGTTCTAAATGATGTGAATATTTTTCCCACTTTAAGGCGGTACTTTGGTCGATAAGCTGCAAGATTTGTATTATAGACACGTTTCTGCATGTCTATTTTTTTGTTCCGAAAATTAATTCGCTATCTACCGATACAGATGTGCATGTGTTCGATTTTACTACTTTTTATCAGGCAAATTGCAATATTAAGACGCTATAACGTTGGATTTTAACACATGTAAACATGTGGAGCGCGATAAAATTTGAACAACAAGCGCACGTGTTCAACAAAATATGTGTCTACCTCTATCCTACGTGAAAATGTCTGTACGTGGATATCTCATACTTTTATTATTGCATACAAATTAGCTGCGTGAATATAAAACCAATCTATAATTCTAAAATGCATCCGTCAGCATAATTTTTCGCCGATAATCTTATGCTACGTTGAATTGATTTCGCTCTTTCCTAATGTAGAATTTTAATGGTACGTAAATTGACATTCTTATAACTAGATTGTCTACTTCATAGGTAGTATTTTTCGAACGATAAAATTTTAGCTAAGACATTGAATTGTATAAATTTTAATTTAAAATAATTGACTTTACATTAACTTACTAATATTTGATGTTTTAAATGTTACAATGATGAAAATAATTTCTATTATTTTACCGAAACCATACTACAAAAATTTATATTGTACGCGAGAGTTAATTTCACTTAACAAAATTATTTAAAAAAAATCAAAATTACTTAAATAAATTTATTGAAAATTACGACTGACATCGATTTTAGACATACAGCATAATAATAATCTATAATTACAATTGTGACTATTTATAATAAAAATATTGCTTATTGCTAATTTTACAGTTATTGAACTTTAAAAGGAATGCGATAGACTGCTGAATCGAATGTGAGTCAGGCTATCGTAACATATTTGAAATTTTTAATTATTATATTAATGCATGGTTTTACTTTAACATAACACCTCCCCTCTAGGACCAAAATTAGGGTATCCTTAAATTTTGAAGTCCGATCTGTTCGATTGGTTTCTGTTCGATTGGTTTCTCTTTGATTGTTCCGGATGGTGTTTTCTTCTTAAAAACTCTAACTAAAACATATGTGATTAAAATAATGAAAATTAACATATATAACATGATGGTCCATCCACTTGCTTGATGGAAGTACACAGGAGCTTGGGATGTTTCTTCAATGTTTTCCTCGATTTGATGCAATTTGATTTCTGTTGCTTTAATTTCGTCCAAATTTATCGGTTCCAATTCGATTGGCCTGAAGGTAATGTTGACATTATTGTGTCTGTTGCTAGTGTATTCGAATTTTAACTTCGGGATTTCCACTAAGTTATTTTTAAGTCGTTTCTCTTGTGTCGTTAGTAATTTTGTTTGTATTTTGATCCTGCATTTACCATTTAGTGATATTAAGTATGTTCCATTTAACGAAATAGTTTCTGTTGTTGCATCGCATTCTTTCTTGATTACGTCTTCTCCCTTTGTTATTACCATCCATTGATTACTAGAGACCTGTTGGACTTTCGTGTGGGCCAAACTTAAACTTTCTTGCTGACAATTTTGGTATTTCTTTGTGTGTTGAATAAGATGAACTTCGCAAGGTGACTTTTCTTCGATTTGGTTAAATTCCAATTTGCACAAAAATTTGTTAAAATTTATATCTTTACATCTTTGGTTACTTAATGCGAAGTTTTGCTCGTTTATTACAAGGAATTTGGCTTTGGGAATGATTATTGAGTATAAAGGATTATTAAATATTGGACAGGAAAATAGATGAAAATAATTATAGTCGATTTTTTCGACGACTGGGATTTCTAATATGAAATGTATTTTGGTATTTTGGATAAAGGCTTTAATATTTATGATTTTATGAAATTCGTGAATATTTTCCAAATTTGGGTTTATAGGCAATTTAGAATTTGTTAATAATAGCTGTATCTGTAACAATTCGTGGTTAAGGTCTTTGGCTTTTAATATTGATGGATGCATAATGTTTGCTGATGCAAAGGTGATCGCTTCTTCGAGTGTTTCTAAAATATCTCGTATTGTTGCTGCGGCTGTTATTAATTCTAGATAAATTGTCGTCATCGTTAATTTTTCATCTACTTTAGTTTTGTAAAAATTAGTTGCATTTATATTAAGTTCCATGAAGGTTAATTTTTCTAGTAAAAGTGCTTGATTTCTTGCTATTTTAATAATGCTGTTGTTGAAGTTTTCCATTGCTGAAGTTGTTAATTTAATTTGTTCCTTAAATAGCAACTTTACTTTATTTTGATCGTTGGTCAATTGGTTTATTGCATAGTTATATTTTTCTGCATCTTCATTATCCAAATTTCCTGTAATGGTTTTAATTAGTCCGCCCAATCCATTAATGAAACCTCTTTTTCTTCTATGATTTTCGTAAGATTAATTTGTTCGAATTTTGTATTAGTTTCGGTTATGGTATGTTCCAAAAGGCTATGTAGATTTTGATTATTCCATCGATGTGTTTTCCCGTTTTCATGTTTACTGTATATTAAGGTTAAATTGTTAAAACTACTATTTAATTCATCTAATTCCCTTCTAAGTGGTGCTATATCTATTACTCTAATAAGCGTCCAGTAACTAATTTGATTATTAACTATTCCTAATCTAAGTGGTAACATTCCGGGGTTGTTCTTCAAGTCTTGGATGTCGACGGTTGCGTAGCAGCATCTGTAACAAGAGTAGGTCTTCTTAGTAATCTAACATGTATCTCCTGTATTCGATTATTTTTATTCCGGATTTCCGCCGTGTTATCGTTAAATAATTTTGTAATGATAAAAGGTCCGTAAAATTTTTTCTTAGTTTTTCTTCTTATGTTACTAGTTTTCTTGCCATCTACCCTCATAATTCGTAGGTGTTCGATTGGGGTTGAAATCATCCTTTCGATCATCCTATTTGATTGTGAATTTCTTGGTGTAGTAAAATGAACCTTTACCTTGTGTAAGTTTAACAATTCTCGTACGATATCGTGTTTTATCTCCGTCCCGTTATCCTTTGTTATTGATTCTGGAACTCCGTAGTATGAAAAATGTGTGATTAAGGCATTCGCAAGTTCAGTAATATTTTTACTTGTTATTGGAACTGCTTGTCCGATTTTTCCCAAACTGTCGATTAGTGTCAGAAATTTTTGGTTTTTTGTTTGTACCTTCAACTCTCCCTGGTGGGTTGTCCTAATTATGAATTGGTGTTTTTTATCATCTATAGCTTCTTTAATGATGTGGGTTGCTGTTACTCGTTCGTCGTTTATGTTGGAATGAATAGTTCCATCATCTTGGCCTTTCGCTGCCGGTTCATTTGAATTGTTCAGTAACCCGTTGATTTCGCTTATGGTAGGCATGGTGTAACATAATCTTTCCTTACGGCTCTAATGAGAAGTCAGCTCGGAAAAGATTAAGTCCACGCAGAAGGATAAAACCATCTACTTTAATTTTGCGTGGGGCCCTGGTGTTAGGTTTTAAACTAGCTCATTTATTGCGGAAGCGAGAGTCGTGGATCGTGTGAAAGAAACACCCCGGAGAGATCAAGGAAACAGCTTTGCTAACACAACACAATTAAAATGGACAATTGGATGTTAATTGTCAGAAGGCAAAGATATACGCGATGTCGGATGTAAGAGGTGTTAGCCGACCAAAACAAGCACAGTAGCAACGACATTGCCACCGAAAATCACTCCCAAACATAAACCAAGGGCACATTCGAATGGTTATATAAAAATCCCACGATAAAGTGGAACCATATCGAATCCCCAATGATAAAACAAAAGACAGCAATCTCGGTGAAATGCCGCACCCTGTATATGGGTCGAACATCGCAGCCTTTCATAAAAAAGAACATAAAAACAAAAATAAACACACAAAAAAATGTTCAACATAGAATTTCAAATATGAAATTCGAACCCATGTCAAACGCTTAGGAATTTCAAAGTCTTTGCATTTGACCAACGCCGGTTGATATTTCCTAGTGAAATTTAAATGCACAAATAAAACTCAATTAACAATACATAATTAAATATTATTATTAATTAAAATAATTATCAAAAAGTAAAGTTTAGCATTGGCATTAAAATTCACGTCTTCGAACGTGTGAGATTAGATAGAATATCTCATCGTGCATACAACGAAAAATACGGCGTATCAACTATCTCGGCCAACATTCGTACAAAAAAATATGCAAGACAATGAAACCCTTTGTAATAAACATATCACATAAAAAAATAAGACAGTCAAGGGTTAGTTAAAACGCAATCGAACTCCTTATGTTCGGCGGAAAATTTGGCCAAGTCGAGTAATGCATTTCCCTGTGAAGCAATCAGTTCAAATTATAAAAACTTACCGAACTGAGTAAAAAATATCCCTCCAGAAAAATATGGACAGGGTGGCCCGACAAAAAGATAACGACCTGGAATACATCCACAATTCCGCAAACATCAATGTGAAAAATCCCCATAGTACTGGGTTGGAGCGCAAACCATCCAAAACAATTCATGATGCTGAAAGGGACCCATCACAAAATCGCCATCATATTTTGTCAAAATTAGAACCAAAATTGTTATCACTTCACAGTAAAACACAAAACCGACCGCCCGGTACGAGCGCTAACCCAAGAAGTCCTTATCGTTGCATGCGCGAGTTTAATCTCCGTCAAATACGTCCGCTATACAGAGTGCTACGAAATATGTCGCTAGATGTTAAAAGTTGAATTTGATAAATTCAACGTTGTTGCGAAAAAGAGAAAATTTTTCGTAACAATGGGTGCTCCTGCCCATTCTTTCTCTGTATCCAAATCGATTATTCTGAGGTCGTTTTCGGATTCGTCTAGATTGACTGCCATCGAGATGTCGTCATCGTCGTCGTCTCCTAAATAGATCGGTATCGTTTTGTTTTTCGTTTTTAGTACCTTATCCTTGAAATTAATTTCGGCTTCTAAAAATTTTAATAAATCTACACCTATTGAACCGTCGTATTTATTGTTAAAATTAAAAAGGTAGAACTTGTGCTTGATTGTAGAATCGATTGAATCGGGTAACCTTATGTATGCTACTTCATCATGTTGACTTACTTGATGAGCTGTCAGAATTTTGAACGATTCGTAATTAATTTGGTTAGGGAAATATTTATGTGCGATTTCTTGATTTATTAAAGATTTTGTTGATCCTGTATCTATTAAAAATTTTAACTTTAATTCTGGAATTTTAATATATGGCAATTTGGAAAGAGTCGTTATATTAAGGTTTATTGTATTATTTGTCGTGCTGGTACTGTAGGCTTCCAGGTGGAAATTTTCGACGTACTCATGTTCGTTGGAATTTTCCAATGGTTGGCTAACTTTTGTTTCATAAACTTCATCACAATTTTCTGCTAGTTCATATGTGGGTGTATCTTCATAATCTCCTTGTTCTATATCTTGATAGTATACTACTTGTGTTTCTTGTTGTGGGATTCCTGATCGACGGGTATTCCCAGATGAAATGTCCATTGGTTCTGGTTCGTAGCGTTGTTGTAGAGGTTTAAATGTGTTCCATTGTGGTCCGTTATAATTAGGTTGTTGATAGTTTCTCTTGTAACTGTAATTATTTGTTTGCTGTGGGACCATTCTTGATTGCGTTGGTGGGCCTGAAAATCTTCCGAAAGTTCGAGGTTGTGAGGCAAATGGATTTGGTGTCCTTGTTGTACTAGCTTGTTTGAATACGGGTGGTCGAAGTATATTTTGGGTTTGTAGTGGCTGCTGCCCAAAATTGGTTAACATAGGTGGGTTGACACTCGGCATTGGAGTTGGATGAAATGGTTGTTTCTTTTCTATCGGTTGATATTGCCGTTGGAAATTTAAGATGTTTGTTTTATTTTGGGCGTACATGAAATTTTCTTCTTCTGTTACGTACGCCATTGCCGCTTCTAGATTGGGTGGCTGTTTTAATCTTACAACTAGGCCAATTTGACCGTTCAAACCCTGAAGGAATGTTTGGAGTGATAAATCATCGTAAATTTTCGTTTTTACCAACTTGACGTTTGGGTCCGCTTCATGTAATTGTAGATGGGTTAAAAGTAAGCTTCGTACATCCTGACATCTCATTCCGAATTGATATGAGGATTCGTTTTTGTATGGTTTGAGGCTCATCAGATCACGTAGTAGACAATTTTCGTCGCGTTGATCTCCAAAATGTTGTAATAATAATTTTTTTATGTTACCCCAGGTATTTGAATTTTCTCGACTAGCAATTAATGTGAGTGCTCGTCCTTCGAATTTGCCCAGTATAACTTGTATAAGTTGTCCGTTGACAACATCATCTGAATTTGTTGTACCAAATCTTCTCAATAAATGTTCACATGCATTAATAAATATGGATAAAGTCGCTGGATTGCCATCATATTTTGGTACTAATTCGCAGTTAAATCTATCTAGTTGTGCCATTTCGTAATTATTACTAGGGGGATCGTTTGATAGAATATTTGGAATACTTTGTAAAATTGATTCCGATGATAGGGTTAAATTATTGAATAATTCGGTTATTTCTGCTTCTGACATTCAGGAAGGAATAAAGGAAATATAATAATGAGCAAAAACTTACGCTAAGCAAATGAAGAACGTTGTGAATTTCTTCATCCCTTGGTTATAAATCTTTCGAAACTTCTTCCCTCTTATTGGATTGATTGATTGTCTTCTATTTGTTTCTTCTTGTTGCACTTTTTATTTGTTTCTTCTTATCACTTAAAATTTAATGTTGGTTCTCAGTTGATTGTTAACACAAAAAGGGTTATTTTAGAGAATTTGATCTAAAGCCCTTCTGAGTATCCTACCGACTGCGCCAGTTAATTTCACTTAACAAAATTATTTAAAAAAAATCAAAATTACTTAAATAAATTTATTGAAAATTACGACTGACATCGATTTTAGACATACAGCATAATAATAATCTATAATTACAATTGTGACTATTTATAATAAAAATATTGCTTATTGCTAATTTTACAGTTATTGAACTTTAAAAGGAATGCGATAGACTGCTGAATCGAATGTGAGTCAGGCTATCGTAACATATTTGAAATTTTTAATTATTATATTAATGCATGGTTTTACTTTAACATAACACGAGCGTAAAATCCAGGTAACAAAATATGTAAGTAATAAAAAAAAATCGAAAAAATTTATCGGTCACAGTAGTCAACCCCCTTAATTAAAATCTTTGCTTTTTTAGTTATTAAATATTTTACTTAATATTATGCGTTATTTATTAAGTCCTCTTATATCATTAGCGCTATCATTGTCCTTTCTCTATAACTCTTGGGAAACCAATTTTTCAAGATCAAAAATATTATAAATAAAAATCTGACTAAAGTAGAATTTTTATCATACATTTTGGACACATTTCCAGTAACTTCCTGATTTATAGTAACGAATTGCATTTTGTAATTTCTCGTGTGAAAAGTTTAGAATTGTGGACATAGTCAGCTTTACCTATTTTTAAAATGTAAGTTCTACTTCTCAATATAGTAAAACGTTATATATGTACATCCTAAAAATTTTATATTTTCTTTATTTAGAAATATTTTACGTATGTATGTTGAAATATGTCAAATGTTCATAAGATATACTCCCACACTCGCAGGATTAAGCGCGTTTTACTATGTAGAGAAGCATTTGAAAGTAGGCAGGACTAACGTCTTATTCATAAGAGAAAACATAAAATCGCTGTGGTAGTTCGATACTGTAACAAGTCAAAAAAATGAATTTTTCTAATTATTGTTGTTTTTGATTCCTTATATCTACTTTTATCAGTGCTATAAACGACATAACAAAATAAAATGAATTTATGTTAAATTTATTCGCAGTTTTTGTATAACATTGCATTGTATATAATATCACTATTCTAAACTTTAAAAGTGGAATATCTCAAAAATACTACTTTTCTACTTGTTACAGTATCGAACTACCACAGCGAAATCTTAACTGAGTTTAAGCTCTGCACAAACGACAAAAAAATTTTTATTTTTGCAAACTACAGCTCCGGCAATGATCAAATTTTGACGCTTATTATGCACATACATTATGTATAAGCATAACATTACGTAACAATTCTTGAAGTTCCTTATGGAGTTTGCTTTATACGACTATGGTACGCAAGATTATAATATTATTATTTTTAGATTATTTACATAATAATAATATTATTTATATTTACAAATTCTGTTCCTTTCTACTTTAAAGTATCGAAGAACCTCCAAGTGCTACAGTAAATATTATGTCCAATAAATTTTCCGCTACTTCTCAAGTTGTTTTTGTTTTTAAGGGTTTCAAAAACCCTTACTGACTATATCCTTATGTAAATTTGTATCCTGTGCTGAGTTTGTAAATAATCCATTCAAAATTCAATTTTACTTCGACTGTTGTATTCTATCACAATATATTACATTAAACGACGAATTTATTTTGAAAATCACTTAGATTTAGATTAGTAAACCTTCCATAAACTTAAATACAACATACGAATATTTGTTGTTCAAATTTTCAATCATTCGGTTTGGACCTTCATGGATGCCATGCCCAATACTTTCATGGGCATTATGAATTATATCAAATACATAATATTTCTTCCAAAGCAATTAAATATTTAATATTGCCTACAGTTATACTATAAAAATTAATTTAAATTATTTTCTTACGATTGAGTATAACATCGTTTCAGTGTAACTAACGATAATCAAGCCGTCAAGCGTAACGTTGTAATATTCCTTTACTTTAGCTTCACCGACTTCTTTTAAAAAAATTCTTATTTTTACTTGAAATATCAGCTAATTATTTATTAAATTCCTCATTCGTTATAATACAAAATTATATTAATTAATTAAGAGCGTTGTCCGATAAGATACTAAATAACTCACGTTTTGTCACCGTAATAGGTGGCCACCATTACTAATGGGATTTGGATTCTAGGACCGTCACGGTATATTTGCATTTTAATAATCTGTATATTATTTTGAATTTATACTACAGATAAGTCTTAAACACATCACTATGATCCACAAACCAATGAAAAAGGTGTAATGTGAAAAGTCAGAGGTTTTCCGCCACCTCGTTCAATCGTTTACTATAAAGATTTTAATGTCCGTATTTTAGGATAACGAAGGCATTTTATTAATTGATTATTTACAATTATTACCGACAGATGTTTTGATCGGCCAAGATAATGTACCAGTATATTCCCAACTCCCATGTTTAATTTCCACCATTTTACGCTCAAAATTCGAAGTGCTTAATCAACCCTCCCCCTTTTCCAGATTTGGCCCCCAGTAAAACTTTATCACTTCACTTCCAAGGAATTAGATTTTTCAGGTTGGGACCAATTTCATTTTAGCCAATTCAGCAGGTTTAAGAATGAATTAGATTTTAATATCTTGGTCTTGTACCTTGTTATTGTCGCACAATCAAAAGATAAAGATATCAAAAAGGCACCATTAAAAAAAATTGAACAATATTTATAGTTCAGTCATTGGGTACTTTTGCGTGGTAATATATCAGAAATGAGATTTTTTGCTTAAACCATCATTTAGTTTAGCATCGGAAAGAAACCCCCTCAGTTTTTGATATGAGGTTAGCATTGGAACAGTAGCAATCTTGTCTACATACTTGAATACAATTTTAAGTAAAAGTAAAGCTGGATTTATAGTTTGACGTACTGTAAGCGTAGACGCACTGGATACGTAAGAAACGGACTGTAAGAAATTTTCAAATTTATAAATCGACGGAACGTAATTTTCGCGCATGCGTAGAGGTGATAATAGAATATAAAGAGAGTGACATTCAACGATTTATAACCTACAAATTATACAAATCGTGAAATTACATGTACAGTTGGTAGTTTCTACTAACATAGGCAACCGTAAAATAATTTAAATTCAAATTAAAAAATAATTTAAATTCAAATTAAAAAATAATTTAAATTCAAATATACACATAGATTAAACAAACAGAATTCTTTCTTTTGATTGGTCGGACGTAAAGAACGTACTGTAAAAGATGAAAGTTGCCAACTCTTATGTTACAGTCCGTAACCTCTTACGTTATGTCATGCGTCTACGTCTATTTATAGATAAGAGTACCTAAATTCTATAGGTGATCTTTTTGCAGTGCGTCTACGCTTACAGTACGTCAAACTATAAATCCAGCTTAAAAAATACAGATTGTGTAGCACGAATAGGTTTGGAGATATGGCTTTTCAAAATAACCTTCATTTTCAATCAATCCTTACTGAAAATTGTAAATTTTAATTCTTGGGAAATATGTTTTCCTGGGAATCCTGTGCATAAAAGTTATAAATGGGGGTTTTAGAGAATTTAATTCTACACAACTTATACCAATTTCACCAAAAATAAATTTATTCCTCTACCGAGCGTATCTTCAAATCTATTAATAAGGCAAGTAGAATTTTATTTACTTTAAATCTTAAGTCATACATGTTGTCATAAAATACACCAACAAAGGGTAGATTTCAAAAACCTGAGACTTTGAGAAATAAACCTTCAAAATAGGATAAAAATTATCAACTTTGAAAGCTCATCATTAGGACCCTATTGTAGTTATGTAGTTCTATGGAGAGATTTACATAAATATAATTAAGTTTAGTTGTACTCTCAGCGGAGCACTTTTACGTACATCGGACAAAAAGGAAAGGTTAAAGGTGAAGAAAGTCATCTTTCATTCAAGTAAAACAAATTGGATTTAGTGGATCCGTTTATGAGTTAAACGTAAAATTTGAAAGATAAAACAAAAAATAATTTTCTATGAGTATTATTTCATTTTTACGAAGCTAGTGTTAGCATTGATAAATATGTGCACTCCACTATCACCTATGATAATAAAATAATTCATTTAAAATCGATTATTTGAGTTTTGACACTTAAAAATTGTCGGGTATAGTGGAAAATAAAAGTTGCTTGAAAATGGTGTACTTACGTACATGTACTTGAAAAAAACTAATATTTATTTACGGAGCTGAAGATTGTTGTGCTCGTAGAACTGCTCGAATTTTCAATGAAGGAATTTGAAAAATCAAGTCTTTTAACGGATTTGTCAACAAACACAAGGTATTAGAATAATGTAGGATGTAGGTAGTATGTTGTATTGTAGGTATGAGGTCAATATAAATTTCATGTACAGTATCCTCAAAAGATCAATATACAGGCTGGTATACTTGGAAATGACAACATTGGACCAATTTTTATTGAAGGAATCCTGACCTGACAATTGTATCATTTATTTCTTCTTCAAGTGCAGTGCCTAATTCTAGGCGTAGGCGACCTCTCTCCTATGTATGTTTCGGCGTTTGAAGTATTGTCACACACATAGGGGACAAGCCCGTAGCCAGGGGGGCACTTGGGGGCACGTGCCCCCCCCCCCCGAAATGTTCATAAGAAACAAAAATTTTGAAAGTAAAACATTTGAATTTCGAAAATAAAATAGGTATATTTTGGAAAAAGTTTTTTTTCTTTACAAGTGCCCCCCCCCAAATTAAATCCTGGCTACGGGCCTGATAGGGGACCTACTGCTTAACGCGAGAAGTGTACGAACTTCATCTCCATAGAGGCTGTACTAATCAGATTAGACCTCGGTGGTTTGCCATTGCCTTCAGAAAGGAAATGGTCAGAATAAAGTTTTACTGAGCCCGGAATCGAACCAGGTATTCAGCATTAGCAACAACGCTCTAAACAGCTTAAGCTGATGACCGTCTCCACAATCTATTAGAAAAAGAAATTGTCCCACTTATCGATCAGTTTTTAGAAAATTAAGTTAATGAAAAAGAAGATATTATGCTGACTCTAGATGAACATAATATAGAATATTTTCAAAAAAACTAAAATAATTAAATTTTAAATATTGGTACAAATGCATACATTCTTGACTCAAATCAAAAATTTTCCAAAAATTAATATACATATTCAACAAGATGGAGCACCCCACATTATCCATTAAATGTGAGACAATAGTTGGATGAAACTTTTCCTGGCAATTGGATACTCGTAGGTAGGAGAAGTCTGATAGAATGGCCGGCAAGATCCTCTGGCTTGAGGCCATTTGACTGTTTCCTCTGGGAACATTTGAAAACGGAAGAGTACCAAACTCGACCAAAGAATCTTCTAGGACGAAATATATATGTTAAATCAAGAACGTCAGCGCATTAGTCCAGAAATATTAGGTCAATACGTCAATAACGGAGAATACTTTGAAAATGTAATTTCATGAATTTTCTAAAATTTTAATAATTTCCGAATAAAATTACTTTTTGTTCCATTTTTCAATTTTTATCTATAGTACATAAACAGATCCGTCGAATAAAATTTTTTTAAAGTAAATAAACCATCGGTTCTCCACCTTAAAAATGATGTATCGCAAGGTAGGAGGTGCTATTTAATATTTCAAAGTAGGGATAACATAGGTGCATGTCAGTGGCCCCCCCAGTTTCGAATTTTTTTATAAAAATGGTGTCACACGTTAGAGCATCGTTAGAGCCTGAATGAGCTTCCATTATTTTCGTTTGAGCCTCAAAGGTCGCGGAGTTATTCGCAAAAAACAACTGGGGGGGCCATAGACATGTTGGCCCCCCCAGTTTCGAATATTCGCGTGGATTTGGTGTCAAACGTTAGAGCATCGTTAGAGCCTGAATGAGCTTCCATTATTTTCGTTTGAGCCTCAAAGGTCGCGGAGTTATTCGCAAAAAACAACTGGGGGGGCCATAGACATGTTGGCCCCCCCAGTTTCGAATATTCGCGTGAATTTGGTGTCAAACGTTAGAGCATCGTTAGAGCCTGAATGAGCTTCCATTATTTTCGTTTGAGCCTCAAAGGTCGCGGAGTTATTCGCGATAAACTGCTGGGGGGGGCCGTAGACATGCTTTTCCATTTTCCTTCCAATTTGGATTTTTTGTTTGAAACTGATGCCAATCGATAGAGCATCGTTAGAGCCTCAATGAGCTTCTATGGTCATGGTTTTAAGTTAATATATTTACAAAGTTATGGATGTTTTAAATTTTCGACCAAACTCCGAGCAACATGCGTTAACTTGAATTTTGCCAGATTGAGGGTTCCCACCATCATTGCTATTTTAAATTCCCTAACTTTCCATGACGAAAATTATAAATAAAACATCAACTTAAAGGAATACCTATAAAGCTTTAGTTGATATAAATAATCATTATTACCTTCATCGATTTCATATAATATCAACTGCAAAATTATTGTTTGAAGAAAAAGTTTTATTAATAAAACTAAAACTCGCAGTGCATTTGTAGTCGGTAAATTACTGGATTGCAAATCGCCATAGTCCATAAGTTTTCGTACCTCGTCATTTAGGATAAAAGAAGGTGTCATTTTCTCATTGATTAATTTAGTTTCTAATTCTTCCCGTTTGGCTTTCGATATATTTCTTTTAACGTCTTGATTGCAGTTGTTAATATAACCAGTGTATATGCACTCCATCACGACATCACATTCCGCTTTTGGAATATTTTCCACATTTTAAAATGCCATGACAAGATTTGCATCGACGACTTATTTGAAAGTAACAAAATCCACTTGGGTAGATTTTACAACGTTTGTATACTCGTATTATACAACATGGAACTTTCGTCTCTCTAAAAATTTTGGTATGAATTAAATCTGTCCAGTAGTGTGCTTTCAAAGTTTCGTAATTTCTAATATTATCGTTGTTGTTCCCATCTGATCGTTTGTAAGAGCGATTGGACGGAGAAATACTATTCCACTCTTCCGCTGTCAAAGTTATTCGAAATTCTAAACGTTTGTCGCCTCCTTCGTTTTCTTCTTGATCCTCATCCGATATATCCGAGTTAATTTCTGCAGTGTATTTTGATGAAACCTGTAAATTTAATTCTTCCATAATTTTGTGCCTGTTCACGATCGCGTGGTTATAAACGTATTTTGTGCAAAACGGTGGTATTACCAAATTGTTTTACTATTTCCGACCAACAAACATTTGATGGGCCCCAAAACTTTTTACCCAGTGGATCATAAATTTTCTCTTTATTGGCAACAATAACCAGGTTAAGGTACTTCAGATCAATATTAGATTTTTTCGGCATGATATTTCGCTATATTTCTTCGATAAAAATTTTTATAAATTCAAATACAATTTCTCGCTTATATAGGGTTTTTTATAACCAACTTAAAAGTTTTTATCTTTTAATCTGGCATGCATGTTGCTCGGAGATTGGCGAAAATGTAAAACATCCATAACTTTGTAAATATATTAACTTAAAACCATGACCATATTAGAAGCTCATTGAGGCTCTAACGATGCTCTATCGATTGGCATCAGTTTCATACAAAAATTCCAAATAGGAAGGAAAATGGAAAAACATGTCTACGCCCCCCCCCCCCCCCAGCAGTTTATCGCGAATAACTCCGCGACCTTTGTGGCTCAAACGAAAATAACGGAAGCTCATTCAGGCTCTAACGATGCTCTAACGTGTGACACCATTTTTATAAAAAAATTCTCTTTATTTGCAACAATAACCAGGTTAAGGTACTTCAGATCAATATTAGATTTTCTCGGCATGATATTCTATTTCGCTATATTCCTTCGATAAAAATTTTTATAATTTCAAATACAATTTCTTGCTTATATAGGGTTTTTTATAACCAACTTAAAAGTTTTTATCTTTGAATCTGGCATGCATGTTGCTCGGAGTTTGGTCGAAAATTTAAAACATCCATAACTTTGTAAATATATTAACTTAAAACCATGACCATAGAAGCTCATTGAGGCTCTAACGATGCTCTATCGATTGGCATCAGTTTCAAACAAAAAATCCAAATTGGAAGGAAAATGGAAAAGCATGTCTACGGCCCCCCCAGCAGTTTATCGCGAATAACTCCGCGACCTTTGAGGCTCAAACGAAAATAATGGAAGCTCATTCAGGCTCTAACGATGCTCTAACGATTGACACCAAATTTACGCGAATATTCGAAACTGGGGGGGGGCCAACATGTCTATGGCCCCCCCAGTTGTTTTTGCGAATAACTCCGCGACCTTTAAGGCTCAAACGAAAATAATGGAAGCTCATTCAGGCTCTAACGATGCTCTAACGTGTGACACCATTTTTATAAAAAAATTCGAAACTGGGGGGGCCACTGACATGCACCTGGATAACATGTAGGGAGGATTTAAAATTAATATTATGACAGTATTGGTTTTGAACGTTTTGAACAAAAAAACTATTTCGACTGACTATTTTTGAAATGAACACCCCCGGTATGTATTTGTGGGAATCTTGTTAATCTTTTCGTGCGCGTCGGTGGCGGGCTGCTGATGGAATAGGTCTATATTTTTTATCTTTTGTACTTTGTTCTAAAAATATCTTGAAGAGTGGGGACACTCAAGAGATTTTCCAGGTAACTAAATTATTATCGGCCCGAGCCTGCTGTTTCCGAGGAAACCAAAACTTTACCATGTATAGTTTCTGAGATAAACGTTAAAAATGCGATTGTGGTCGCCATTTTCCAATATAACGGCCAAAAAACTAGAACGCCAATATGAGAATCTCTGAGAATTTTAATAAGTTGTTCCCTGTGGTCAACAGGGTCCTTAAACAAAACTTCAGCTTGAGATAAATTACTTCAATGTAAAAACCTTACTTGACTTGACTAGACTATATATAAGATACATTTTTGAAACAACCAATGAACGACTTTGTGATTGTTGGGACCTTTTCCACAAAGGAAGGTAAGATGGTGAAAACTGCTCTTAGACTATATTATACTTGATTATACTTACAATACGTCATTCGTTCGAGCTTCAATAATAACCAATTTATGTGAAAATTTAACCCTCTACTCTTATTATTGAGGTAGTAATAAGAACTATAGGATCTTTTTATTTTCAGTTCAGAACTTTTTCTACTCGATAGAAAATTATGTATATAAAAAATCATGAAGATTGTAGATAATAAAATGCGTTTTTCTGAATTTCTTCATAATTTTTATGCCGCAATTAGGGTCTTACAAAAATTAGAAAAGAATTTCAAGTCCAATTTCATACCGAAGATATATAGTGTCTACTTTTATTTTCTTACAGTTACAACATATTGTTATGGTTATTATCTCAGAATTTTTTGGGTGCGTATATTGGTTAGAAAAAATAAAATCTAAAATTTTGATTTTTTTTTTCGATTTATATTTTTATACATTTGTTATGTTATGGTTATCTCTCATGTCATTTTTTTTTAAATTATCTGGAAGGCTGCGTCATATTTAAAAAATAAAATCCAAACTTCTGATGCTTTGTTCGATTTCCATTTTTCTATACATTTTTTGAAATACCCTGTATAAATGTTATAAAGCATTCAAAATATAGCTTTCATGATTTTTAAAAAATATCTTGCGTGTAAAAGATTAGAAACTGTCGCAACTACGTATATTGGTGTTTCCTGATCATGAACAATGCAGTGTCAATAAATTGATCAGTTAGAATATGTTCTGCACACTTGTCTGGACTTTGTTAGTTTTTGTAAATCATTTCTTTTCCTTCCAAAAACGAGAGTAGACGATATGAAATTGTTCCGAGACCATTACCACGGGTGTGACAAACTAAATGAAACTTTCATTCACGGGGAATTAACACCGTTTATGAATACAGAACATCATTGATGCGCGCCATGGAAACTTTAGAGAACAGCGAAAACATTAAGTTGGATTTTACAATTGAACAAGCCGGTGCTTACAAACTTAGATTAAAGGACAAAGACTTTGTATTTTGATTGATAGTTTTTCATAAAATGGTGCCCCATGTTGATAGAAATTTTAAGCGACTACAAAAGAAAAATACCGACCCAGTTAAGGTTAGAACTGATTCACATAATTTTTAAAAGGAAATAATGAAAATACGCGATCAATGAATAAAATTATAGCAAACCTTGCTTTGAAAATTTTAGAAAACGACACACTTTCCCGTAGGTTTTCTTATTCTGGCATGAATAAGAAAAGAGAAGTCTTGGAAATTTGTGATTCGGTTATGCAGCAAATAAGAACAAGATTTACTTTTATTGGACATCTAATACTAGTAGTAGCTGCAAATTTATTTGCGAAGGGCAATTTTAACGAGTAGCTCTCGTAACAAATTTCTTGATAAGTTTCTTTATGAAGTAGTTAAGGTTTACCTTTTTTTTAGAGAGAAGTAGATTGAAAACTGAACTGCCGGTACTTTATGAAAGAGAAAAATTGCAAAATTTTTCTGGCGCTGTTTCTCTTTCATCAATGATGATGTTCCTTAATAAAGTTAAAACGACATCGTAGAATTCTATGTAGTATATTTAATCAATCTATTGCATGTACTATGTATGTAAGTTAGATTTTATTAACTTGGTTATTATAAAAAAAGTAAATAAAAAAATTAATATTTCTCAATAAGTTAAAGCTCAATAATATAGAAGTTTCTCTTTTATCTATAATTTCACAGGATACTATGCGAAATGCGATATGCGCGACACTTGAAGAATCGCTAAAGCTTTTAGAAAAAAAGTGTTAGTGACATTACTCATGTCTACATCCGCAGCAGAACGATGTTTCTCGATGTTAAAAAGAATTAAGATTTTTTTTTAAATTCAATGAAAGCAAAAAGACTTAGTGCGTTAAGAATGTTGTCATGTGAAAGGGCTTTTCTAAGTAACATTGTAAATTTCAATACACAAGCGATCGACCAGTTTGAAAATAAAAGAGAACGGAGAACAGATTTTATATATCGCGCAATTTAATAAAAGTGCTTTTCCTTATTTTTTAAAATTTTAGAATAGATGTTATATTATAATTAATGTCATGCAATCTAATAACATCAATGTTATATTAATTATGCATATATGTATATATTATATAATTAATATAAATTAAGGTTTTTTAAATATTTTTTCGTATAATATAATTATTTACTTTAGTAATCTCGAAGTGTGTTCTTGTTTACTTTATACAGTTCCTTTGGCTTTGGAAAAATTCCTTCGGTTGGACTTGAACTTAAGAACTCATCAAAAGAAAAAGTTATGGTACCATTGACAAAACAAATGTATAAAAATATAAATCGAAAAAAAATCAAAATTTTAGATTTTATTTTTTCTAACCAATATTACGCACCCAAAAAATTCTGAGATAATAACCATAAAGGTGCCAATCCACAATGAGAATATCTCATGAAATTTTTGTCTCATGAAATAAAAATGTCATGAAAAATGTAATTTCATTGTGGAAACAGACCTGAGATTCTGAGATTCATTGTTTCACGAGAGTATCTCTAGTATATCACGTATCTCAGGTCTGTTTCCACAATGAAATTACATTTTTCATGGCATTTTTATTTCATGAGATATTCTCATTGTGGATTGGCACCTTAACAATATGTTGTAACTGTAAGAATATAAAAGTGGACACTTGATAACTTCAATATAAAATTGGACTTTAAAATCTTTTTTAATTTTTTTAAGGTCCTAATTATGACATAAAAATTATGAAAAACTTCAGAAAAACGTAGAAAAACGGAACCCTTATGCTGTTACATACGAATATAGGCGGTGTTTAATTTAAAATTAAACAGGTTTTTTGTTGGTTGGTTGGTTTGTCGTTTCAAACCATCCTGTATATAAAATAAATTTATCATATACGCATAATTGTATCAACCTACTTAAAGAAGTGCTTAATAAAACAAAAATGCCAATCGCACTTTTTAGTAGGTCAATTAAAATGTAATTAATTTAAACTATAAATAAGCAAAATTCATTTCCGTATGCATATCATAGTTCACAACATTTACTCAGGTCAATTAACTTTAATTAAGCATAAATGCATATTTCCAATATTATAAGGAAGTAAAAAATATTACAATACTTGTATCATCAACAATTTTATATCTTCTTCTTCCACTTTTATTAAGAAGTCTCCCTCTTAATATAGGTCCAGGACCTGTTTATTACTAATTTTTGTAATTAGTTCTGTGAGCATTTTTTTTTTTTTTTTTTTTTTTTTTTAAAAGTCAAGATGACTTAACTAGGGAAAGAAATTTAATGGGGTGGTTTCCCGTTGCCTTCCCCATAGCCCACAGATTTATATTGGGCTTGAAGATCACAGCAGTATATCCGGCGCGACTAGGTATAGAACCACGGTTTCCCGCTCGCTAGTCTGCCGGTGTAAGCTTAACGCCACACTGCTGTGTGGCGTTATTTTATATGAACTTTAATATTAACAATTTATTAATAAGCAAATCGATTAGGTCATTGTTCCAAATTAACATTACTGACTATTTTGCAGATTGTAAAAATTGTATATAAATCTTGTAAATAGCTTTAATAAAACAGTATCAATTTAAACGACGTCTTGAGTTGTTACTCAAACCAAATAAGTTAGGAGGGGTACTTCTTGCCACCTCTCCTAATTTAGAGTATCATTCGAACTTACAACTTGAATGGTTAGGTACTCACAACGAAGTAGGGGAAAGAGTGTTATGGACTTAAGTCTAATCCATAAATCTTTGTGAGACTGCAAAGAATAACATCTAATTACTGGGTTGCATTGAATGTTGATCTTCTTGGTTAGTGGTGTGTTTAATCTTTTTTCTGACTGATGTGCGATCCATTTCTGTTTCCTTGAAAAGGAAACCAACCGACCAATAAAAACCCTGTTTAATTTTAAATTAAACATATTGCCGCCTCCAAAAGAATGTGTTGTGTGGCCTGCGGATTTATTTTGAGGTTCCAGTTTCATGTGCCCGATGTCCAAATTTTTGTTTTCATAATTTTCGTCTTGTTGAATTTGTTTATGGATTGCTGCTTCTTCTATTTTCATCTCCATTGCTAGTGGTTGTACATCTTCTTCCTCTGGCATTTGTTTCGAAATTGTAACTTCTTCTAATTCCATCTTCTCCTCCATTTCCATTTTTGATAGTGCTGCCCTCAATATTTTTGTTTTTTCATCGAACTCGTCGTAGACTTCCCCATCTTCTTCATCTGGCATTTGTTTCGAATTCGCAGCTTCTTTTTCTATCCCCTCGTCCATCTCTTCTTCCATCTCTTCTTCGATTTTCATCTCTTCATTTTCATGAAATTAGAAAATTTCTAATTTTTTTCTGCTAAATTACATTTAAAAATATTTCTCAATGCAAACATGTTATTTTATTGTTAAAATGAAAAAATAAAATAAGCACTTTTAAAAAATAGGAGTTCCCATATTATAAATAACATCCAACAAATTACAAATTAAATTTGGTAACTTTGATGCGTCAAAGTACTTAATTTGTGTATTTTATCAAAATTTTCTTTAAGTTAACATTTTGTTTTATTAATAATTAATATAAAATAAAGTGGATTCTAGTGAATGGGAAAGTAATGTGTTGTCACATCATTTTTGTTAGCTGCTGCAAACAAACCCGAAATCCCCATCCATAAACCCTTTCCCAACTTCAAAACCTCTAACTAGGAATATAATTATGACTGACGAAAGCAAAGCCGAGCTGTTAGCAAAAACTTTTAAACCTATTCATCATAAATCCGACAACTAATATACAAATGAACAGCTGCAAATAATCGATCGTTGGAACTTATTTATAAGGTAGCAGTCGATACTGAACAAGAAACAATTGGTGAGACTTCTAAGTTCACCTTCCGAAATCATAAATCTAATTAAAAAATAGCCCAATAGAAAAACTCCAGCCCCGATCAGATAGAAAATTTAATTCTCAAGAATCTAGCAAAATTGAATGAAACAAAAACCCTTTTATTCCTATCAGCTATCACGCAATCAGTCTTCTAAACATTATTTCCAAACTAACCGAGTCCATAATCCTAACCAAAATTCAGAATGCAGAAACCAAACTTTAAATCACGAACGAATATCAGCTCGGATTTACATACGGACACAATACGGGACTACAAACCAGCAGAATCGCTAATGATAATGTTATCAACCTCAATACAAATAAAACCACAGGAAAGGCGCTGCTCGATATCCAGAAACCATTCGATATGGTATGGACGGAAGGTCTTGTATACAAATTAATTCTTCTTATTCGTGTGCCATATCCGGTCTCCCGGACGTTGTCGACCTCTCTCCTATGCATGTGTTATGCGTTTGAAGTATTAGCACACACATAGGGGACCTACTGCTTAACGCGGGCTCCGAACCGCGGGAAGTGTATACACTACATCTCCAGAGAGGCTGTACCAGGCAGATTACACCTCGGTGGTTTGC
Source organism: Podabrus alpinus (assembly GCA_932274525.1). NCBI lineage: Eukaryota > Metazoa > Arthropoda > Insecta > Coleoptera > Cantharidae > Podabrus > Podabrus alpinus. Next base: position 118,009,623 of record OW026451.1, read on the forward strand.
CATTGCCTTCCGAGGGGAGACGGTCAGAATAAAGTTTTTACTGAGCCCGGAGTCGAACCAGGTATTCCGCATTAGCAGCAACGCACATAATCGCTTCAGCTAACGACCGTCTCAAATTAATAAATAAATAAATTCTCTCCACTACTAGTAAATTAAATAACCGAATGCTAGCCGTTAGCTTCAACTCAATCAGATCTTCAGCGATTCCCACCCACCCGAGGACAACCGAACCGAGAAGACCCCATCGGAGGAGAAGTCAAGGTTCACCCAAGAGGAACTAATCGAGGCCGCATCAAAAATTGGCGCCCGACAAGGCACCCGGCCCGGACTGCATACCCGGCCTGGTTATTAAGGAGGCTGTTACCCTAGCAGGACGGACCTTCCTGGACACTTATAATAAATGCCTCGAAACCGGCATTTTTCCCACACATTGGAAGGTCGCGTAGCTCGTCCTAATCAGAAAAGGCACAAAGCCCCCGGAGGACCCCACCTTGTACCGGCCCATCTGCCTGATCGATCACGCGGGCAAGCTACTCGAAAGGTTCATTCTAAATCGCCTCGAGAAGAACATCGAAAGCAGCGGCGGCCTCTCCGACAACCAATACGGATTCAGGAGGGGAAGATCGACCGTGGACGCCCTAAAGAAGATCATGGAGATTGCGGTGGAGGCAAAGGCGGGAACCTGGCGCACCAGAAGGCTTTGCCTACTCGTCACCCTTGACGTCAGGAATGCATTCAACAACGCGGGGTGAAGGTACATCCTTGGGGCACTAAAGAACCTGGCGACGATCGGAAACGACATATTCGACCTCGTCGCCAGCTACCTAGAGGAGAGGCGCCTGATAATAGGCGAAGGAGAGCAGGACGAAATCGAGGTCACCTGCGGAGTCCCCCAGGGTTCGGTTCTTGGACCAACCCTATGAAACCTTATGTACGACGGGGTGCTACGTCTACAGTTCCCACAAGGCTGCACCACCGTGGGCTTCGCGGACGATCTCAGCGTGGTAATCGTGGGCAAGGACGTGGCGGAGATTGAGAGATCCGCGACGGAGGCACTGGAAAACATATCCGCCTGGGTGAGCGAAAGAGGACTCACCCTAGTCCCCGAAAAGTCGGAGGGAGTACTTCTCAGCGGAAGAAGGAAAGCATCCAGGGTTTCCCTTCGACTAAACGGAGTTCCAATCCCATCCAAGGACTCAGCAACCGTCCTCGGCGTGAAGATCGACAAGAACCTAAAGTTCTCCGGGCATCACATCAGGGAAGCGTCAGCAAAGGCAGGAGCGGTCACGACATCGCTTGCCCGCCTATTGCCCAACATGGGAGGCCCAAAACAGGCCAAAAAAAGAACCCTCGGACTTGTGACGCAATCGATCATTTTATACGCGGCACTGATATGGCACGAGGCGCTCAGAGTAAACAGGAACGCACAGAGACTGTTAGGCGTCCAGCGCAAAATGGCGCTTCGAGTTTCCTGCGCCTATAGGACGGTCTCGCTCGACGCGGCCCTCGTCCTGGCGTCGATGCCCCCCATCGACCTTCTCGCCTTGGCAAGAAGCCGAACATACGAAGGAGCGGAGGACGCCGGAAAAGAGATGGCCGAAATTTGGCAGGCCAGGTGGGAGAAGGCAACTTGCGGCTTGTGGACCCAAAGACTAATCCCCAATATCAAAAGATGGGTCGAAAGACGGCACGGACAAGTAAGCTTCCATCTCACTCAAATGCTGTCAGGGCACGGCTGCTTTGCCCACTACTTGCACAGATTCGGCAAGTTGGGAAGCCCCCGTTGCAGGTTCTGCGAGGAAATCGATATCGCGGAACATACCATCACTGTTGGAGATGGGAACGCGAGAGAACAATGGTCTCACTTGCACTGGGGTACACGATGGCTCCCGAAGACCTGGTCGAAGCAATGCTCGTCGACGAGACACAGTGGTAGCGAATAAACACCCTCATCACCAACATACTAAGGTATAAGGAGGCAGCCGAGAGAACCGAACAGCAGGCCGCCGCTACTCAAACGGAGGACGACACACAAACGGAGGACGAATGATCCGACGCCAAGCCCGGCCAGGTAGAAGAGAGGCATGCGAAAGCGCACACGCCACACGGAGTTCCATCTCACTGCCCCCTACCCGGCCGACAAACTAGTAAGACACTAAACAAGGAGAAGAACTTGGTCCCGATATTTTGGACACAGCATCCCGGAAGCAAAGCCTGACGGCGGACACCCGGGAGGTCAGGTAAGAAAAAAAAAGATCTTCAACGAAACTTATCGAATCCGGAATTCCCCATGGCTCTGTGCATGCCCCGAAGCTGTTCAACTTGTTCATTAACGATCTTGCAGAATTTCAAAAAACAATCATTGTACTCTACGCTGATACGGCAATTTATGCTCACTCTTGCACCAAGAAAATTGTAAATTATGCTATTATGAGCGCTAATGTAATTATTTTTTAAAATCACTAATTAAAATTTTAAAGGCAAAACGTCTACTGCTGATGCAAAGTACCCGGTTCGAATCCGGGGAGAGTAAAAGCGTTCTTCTGGCCGTCTCTCCTCGGAACTACCGAGGTACTCTGTCATGAGAGTTCATCTCGAAATGAAGTGTAATTGGCAACTTCAAATAAGAAAACGCCACCACGTGACCGTTTATAGAACTGTAATATAAGTGGTTAATTACCACGTTTACATGCACCCTTTAGCTCGAACTACGTTAGTTCGATCTAAGCTAGTCGCTTTTAATTTTATAGCACAGGTGTATACAGGGGTGGGCTGGAGCCGGCTCGGTCCGGCTCGCGCGAGCCGGTTGTTAAAATGTTTGAAACTCGGCGAGCCGCTTGTTAAATTACCCCTAAAACCAAAAAATAAGCCAATTTCGATGTCATACATCTTGGATGAACCAGAATCACAGGTTAGCAACAGAAACAAGGGTAAGAAAAGGGCACAATAATGATGTTTCTGCAAATGAACAAGGCATATTGACTCTACATTAATTAATTAATTATGCATATACATAGTATAGTATGTTAAATTTGGAATTTATTAGTTTTTTTGTGCAATAAATGTTTTGTTTAGTTATTTTGTTCAATAAATGTTTTGTTTTGTTATATATGTATATTATATACTATTTTATACTGTAAAAAAATAAATGAAGACAATGTACTCATTTACCGTTTTTTTTGCTTCGAAATAATAGCGAGCCGGTTGTTCAAAATTTGGCAGCCCACCCCTGGGTGTATACATGCTTTTTTTTTAGTTCGAACTGAAAGCAATGTTCCCAACTGAAACTTTGTGTTGACACAATGGCAGCACTGCGTATAGTTCGAACTAAGCGTTTACATTCAATTTTAAGATCGGTCTAAGCCACTATAGTCCAGTCAAATTAGACCAAAAACGGGGTTCAGCTCGGAAAAATTCCCACCTAGCTGAATTTTGGTACACATCTTTATGACATCGTTGTAAACAATATGTAAAAAGTCGACCTCGATATCATGTCCGCGTTAAAGGTTATTCGAGGTCAAAGGTCACGAAATTGGCCTTTTTTTAATATCTCGTTTTTTATTAGTCGTACAATAAAAAGTTTTAGATACAATTTGTAGAGGAGGTAATTATCTACAAAAATGGTCTTATGACATTTTCACGTTAAGTTGATAGTTTTTGCACAAACACACGACCCACCCTTAAAATGGCACAATATTGATTCGTTGCAGGGAGAGATATGTTTTCGGGCACGGGAAATGCTTTTAATAATAAATTAATTGAAATTGTGGCCAAGGTTGGAAAATGAAGAGAAAAATAAATTTTTTCAAAATTTGCCAAAGTTATAGTATCTTCCAAGTACCGAAGGCGAAATTTTGGTTTGAGCTTACCGAAGGTCCGGGCAAGCTGAAAATTGGCAAAGATGTATATTGAAGTGTTCTAATAAACCCCCAAAATTCTCATAAAAATCCCAAGCCGGCGTTCCTCCAATTGAGGATTTTAGCCCCCTGGTGCGGTCTCGCCTATAGCTCACGTATTTTTACTTTTACGAAAAATTACCATTAAACAAAGTTTAATTTGCCTATTACAGTATGTATTCTTTGTTTAATGGTAATTTTTCGTAAAAGTAAAAATATGTGAGCTATAGGCGAGACCGCACCTAGGGGGCTAAAATCCTCAATTGGAGGAACGCCGGCTTGGGATTTTTATGAGAATTTTGGGGGTTTATTAGAACCTTCACGGATCTATTATGGTTCGGTCTGTGAGGCCGAAGGCCGAACAACTATGGCTTTCACGGATCTATTATGGTCCGGTCTGTGAGGCCGAAGGCCGAACAACTATGGCCTTCACGAATCTATTATGATCCGGTCTGTGAGGCCGAAGGCCGAACAACTTTGACCTTCACGGATCTATTATGGTCCGGTCTGTGAGGCCGAAGGCCGAACAACTATGGCCTTCACGGATCTATTATGGTCCGGTCTGTGAGGCCGAAGGCCGAACAACTATGGCCTTCACGGATCTATTATGGTCCGGTCTGTGAGGCCGAAGGCCGAACAACTATGGCCTTCACGGATCTATTATGGTCCGGTCTGTGAGGCCGAAGGCCGAACAACTATGGCCTTCACGGATCTATTATGGTCCGGTCTGTGAGGCCGAAGGCCGAACAACTATGGCCTTCACGGATCTATTATGGTCCGGTCTGTGAGGCCGAAGGCCAAACAACTATGGCCTTCACGGATCTATTATGGTCCGGTCTGTGAGGCCGAAGGCCGAACAACTATGGCCTTCACGGATCTATTATGGTCCGGTCTGTGAGGCCGAAGGCCGAACAACTATGGCCTTCACGGATCTATTGTGGTCCGGTCTGTGAGGCCGAAGGCCGAACAACTATGGCCTTCACGGATCTATTGTGGTCCGGTCTGTGAGGCCGAAGGCCGAACAACTATGGCCTTCACGGATCTATTATGGTCCGGTCTGTGAGGCCGAAGGCCGAACAACTATGGCCTTCACGGATCTATATGGTCCGGTCTGTGAGGCCGAAGGCCGAACAACTATGGCCTTCACGGATCTATTATTGTCCGCCCTGTGAGGCCGAAGGCCGAACAACTTTGGCCTTCACGGATCTATTATGGTCCGGTCTGTGAGGCCGAAGGCCGAACAACTATGGCCTTCACGGATCTATTATGGTCCTCCCCCTGTGAGGCCGAAGGCCGAACAACTATGGCCTACTCGGATCTATTCTGGGTCTAGATGGCTAAGGGCGGCGGATGCCGCCCGTGCCAGCTAGTTAATCTATATTTCGGGAGTCCGAGAGCGCGAATAAATAGTTTTCTTTACGATTCTAAAGTTTCATATTACACTATCATTTGCTTGTCATTAGCGTTATACTCAGTAAACGAACCGTGGCGTTAAAACTATAAGTGTAACCATTTGGGATTACAAGAAGGATATACCATCTCAAAACTTACCACCCTTGGAGCACAAAATTTTTGTAGTAAAAATAGGTATTGTGACATTTCGTTAAATTACTACTTGTAACCTTTTTTGTATTATATGTGTGTGGATTTCTTTTACTACCCTAAAAAATTAACTTAATCAAATTATAACAACTTGTACTATTTTTGGTGTAATTGTATACTTTGTATATTTCTTGTAAAATACTTAATTGTTTGGTTCAATATACGCAATTATACCAATTTAAATCTTTAATTGGTCGTTACTCCAGCGACCGACTCTAATTAGTAAAGTGTATTTATTTCTCTGGGTTTTCCTACGGCTCTAATTAGAAGAGACACGTTACCTGAAATCCAACTAACAACGTTCCGTTCAAATCAAGGATACGTATCCAATTCGAGAGGTTTTCTTAATTCTATCCTCCGGGCTTAACCCACAAGGTGGTTACACCCGTGAAAGCCAAAAGAATTGAGTGGTGGCAGCTATCAACAACAGTATAAAAATCGTACTCAAGGACCGAATCAAACCCCTTTAATCAAAAACGGGGTTCAGTTTTGTTACATGTTGTCATTGAAAGGATTAAATTCAATTAACGCTACCTGCGACTTATTACAGTCATATCAATACAAAATGACTGGTAATGCTCATAAGCAATACGTCGTTGCTATATTCGGTCAATCTATGACGAGTGTCAACTTTCGTGGCAATGACTTTAACATGGGAGTTTCCATTCTATTGTAAATTACTATATATTCTGTGGCCACTAGTCCAGGTATTTCGCTCGATCTAACTCGGGTCGATCTAGCGGTTTAGATCGCTTTACCTGAGTGTATACATCAAAGGACTATTCGAACTGAGTTAGTTCGAGCTAACGGGTGCATGTAAACGTGGTAAAAGTGTGATTAAATTTAAAGCGCTATTTACTTGTGCATGTTTTTATCGTAGTTTTGAGTGATAAAAGTGGTATTTAAAGTGGTTGTGGTATTATTTGAACGCTTTCACAGCAACTTGTTCTTATTGTGAAGTTATTTTCTTTACGTAAACCGATTTAAACCACCATATTTGTTACATTTGCAGCGCCCCCAACGTTAATTTCAGTTCCCATATTGGGAACAAGTAAAGTAAACCATCTATGTATGTGAAAACACTTTGCTACATATCACATGCATAGAAAAGATGGACCACGACGCTTCTGTCAAGAAACATAACGACTGAGAAGACGATGAGGAGGAGGAGGAGAAACTATTGACATATTACAAGTGTAATTTGGTCTCAAAAGGATATATTATATCCTCTTTGTCTAAGGCCAGTTTTTACCATCTTACCCGCCTATATCTTTGCCTCTCTTTCGCGACGCAATGACTGAACTTTCATAAGATACTGCATTTTTCTTCTTATACATCTCTCATAAATTGTATTATAATAAGTAATAAGGTACCTACTTGTTTAAAATATGCATACTCATGTTTTCCTTTGGTCTTAATAATTTCATTCTTAATCAATTCTTTACACTTGGCAGTTTCACCTCGAACGTGCAATAAGTGAATTAACCAATTAAGTTTTTCCAAAGGATCCGGCTCGAAAAGTGCTGTTGCCATTTTCAATTTTTTATCTACAACAAATTCACCATTCCATTATGAATAAAACAAATAATTCAAGAAACAATAATTTTATTATTTATGCTGCTTGTTAAAATTTACCTACCAACTAACTGAAGGTGAACATCTTGCTTTCCATTTGCAATCAAACTCATTATAAATTTATTTATCTGACGAGTTACAAAAAATTTTTAAGCAATAATTTCCAACTGGTAGTTCACATCCGAAAAAGTTGACAAAGCGGTTGCTAAGCAACGACGTGACGTACAGCGGAAAATTTGACAACTGCATTTGTCAAACGTCAAATATTTACTTCGTTTACTTTGTTTATTCTTTAAGTTTTGATTGTTGATAGCTTCAAAAATTGTTAATGTGTGTACTTATTATTGAAATGTGATTATTTTATTGGCTTAATGATTTATTAATTATCGCTATTGTGAATACTTTAAGTTTAGATAGCACATTATTAAATTTGTTGATTTCATGGGTGACACTTGACAACAGTTACCACATAGTACATACGGCGTTTTTATGGAAACGATAAATGCTAATAATATATAAGCATGGAATCCATAAACAATGGTTCCATGTTATCAAAAACGCAACGTCTCGTTTTAGGTTTGTTTGTGTTGCTAGTAGTTGATATTATTTGGGTGTCCTCGTCGGAACTAACTAAGGTTTGCATATTATAATAACTTATCTTATTTATGTCCACAATTAATATTGTGTCGTTCGTTTTAGTTTATATACCTCGATGAAGCCTTTGAGAAACCTTTTTTTACCACGTTTATAAAAACATCATTGTTTACCATTTATTTGCTTGGATTTTGTGTGTGGCCACCATGGCGAGATTATTGCAATTCACCTTCAAATTATACAGTAAACAACTAAAGTGATAATAATATTATTCCTTTTGACTGTTTGGAATTTTTTAGTTTATCGATCCAAATGTGGAAGATGAAAATTATTATTCTGACACTGTACATAATAGCCTTGTAAGTGATTGATTAATCTCCAATATCTAGAAAAATTCTTGTAGAATAAAACTTAGGATAGCAGATTTAAGTGAAAAAATTACATTACTTATATCTCGGCGATGGATAACTTATTTTTTTTCATGGAAGGTGATTCAATAAGAGGTCATTTTAATTTATTAAAAACCACATTAATATTTGGAAAAATTGGAAAATTTTTATTTTGACATAACGAGCAAATATTGCGATTATACGTGGAATACAACATCGTTCAAATGTCCTCCACGGCTCTGCTGGCACGATATTCTTTCGGCAAAATTTTCCATCACGTTCATACATAAATGAGACTCGATGTTTACATACAATTTCACGTCTAATATTGTTCTCGAGATTTTGAATTGTTTAAAACTAGTCATTGCTAGTTGATATTCCAAATCCTGGTTATGGAACAACAAATGATGGCAATACTGCCAGAAATATTAATGAAAATTTACTTAAACGTTTTGATGTTGTGAAGTTGTGATATTAAAAACAATTTATTGTGGTTACAATATAAATGTAGATGCATTCAGATAATGCACGAAACACACAGCTGAACGATTTGTTTAACTCTACTTATGGTATTACATGTCCTCAAGCATTTACAAGCGCTTAATTCATGGTGCTGTTACTGAACCAATTTCCTCAAATTCTTTATTAAACTTACAATTCCATTAGGGGTCATCCATTAATTACGTAAGGGTTTTTGGGGGTGAGGGGGGTTTTGGATATCTTACGGACCCTTACTGGCGGGGGGGGAAGGGTCCGACGTATTCCTTACGTAAGTTTCTTAAAATATTTTTTTAAATTAAATTTAAAAATCAAATATAATTTTTTCTTTTTATGTTGGTAATTATATTCAGGTATAATGGAAATTCCATATAATATTATATAGTACTTAAAAATCATTAAACATAGTGGCATAATAGTAGGCCAGTCAATAGGTATAAAAATTCCGGATTCGCCAGAAAAAATTGCAACAGTTTTGAAAATTAGTGGAGATGTACAATTTGACCTCCTAATCAACATACTAAAAGTCACCATTCCTATTGGTTGTGCTTTCGCCGCCATCTTGTTTCAAAGGTACACAAAAGCGTTTTTCTGCAAATATCCCGTTTTCTTCGACTCGGATCGTGAATTTACTCATTATGAATAATGTTCGTTATAAAATTCTCTACAAAACGGTACCTTTACTTTTTGTCGTAAGTCCACTGGTTCCATCATGGCGGCCCTTAGAAGTCGGTTAACAGTGAAATTTCAAGCAATGAATCCGCAAATCCCTCATTTTATGGTTGATTATTAACGTAAATAACATTATTAACAAAAGAGAATCATCACTTGAATCAGATGGAATTTTACTCAAACGTTTGATTTTTCCGATTTGGGTAACGGCGGTATGTGGTGTAACAGACTGTAGACCGCCCATCGCATGGAATGTATTCAAGCCATCTAGAGTACTTATGTTCACATCTGCATTATCGAATACAAACTGTGAAAAGTGATGTGGTAGAACGGTTGTATCTGGTTCACACATGATTGCTGATACTTGGAATAGCGTTGCTTCGTTGTAAGTACTGCAGAAGCCCATTGCTGAAAGCACATTTAATAGATCTTTCGACCCATACTTCCTGTTCAAAAAAGCTGCAAGCCCAATCTGCAAAGGTGATAAAAAAGAACGTGGCCGCGTAGCTGATATCACTGCATGGGCGATGGACGTACATTTTCTATCCCACTTATCTGAGGACGAACGCTTATTTTTTGTGATAATATCCGTCAGTAGAAGTTTCAAACTCTCTGGAATTACGCTTTCAACGTCTTCTAAGAACAGATCGGGCGCGGGATAATAATCCATTTCATGAGGCTTTGATCTAATGTCCTCTCTAATAATAGCAGCTGCCATCTTGACAATTCGCAACCGTTCCTCTTGCTCGTCCCGTTTCTGATTTTCATACCACGAACGTACCAATAACTTGTGTCCCGTATCCCGCCAGCACATAACCGTCGCTTTGTTGGCAGTTTGAGCGAATATTATATCACCACCGTACTTTTCGATTAATTTTGCTTTGACTGTTTTCTGATCAGGCATGTATCCTGTAATATTTCCCATCAGTTCATCAAGTGAAAATTGGCATTCGTCACGATTATCTTCAAGGAAGTTATATATCTCTTCCATACTCGCAGCAATATCTTCCAATTCTGGTCGACCTCGTTTTGTAGTCAATCGGACCGCCGAAAAAAATTTGGTCATGCATTGATGATGGTACTTAGCTTCCACAGCAACCAAATCATGGACATTTATCACACGAAGAGCAACTTCTTGGCCCCATTTGTCCTGTCGATTTTCTGCTACTTCCAAAATATTAGATCTCAACGGAAGGCTACGAACAAAGAAAATAGCTTGCCGTCTATTCACCGATTTTTTCTTCTCTTTTTCTTCAAAATCCGGAGGAATTTCTTCAGCACAAAACAAACATTTCTGAGCAAAATCGAAAGACGGGACGTCGGATCTTCGGCATCTAGAGGCTTGTATCTCCACGTTTGCATCTTCAATCAGTTGCTTGATTGCTGCAGTTATACAATTGCTCGATGTGTAGGTTTTGCGACACCTAACATGAACGATCATAGATTTTAAATCGTGGCATTCATCAAACTTGCCATCCTTTCGTTTGAGGCTACATTCCTTTAACCTCACCAGACCTTTTTCCTTCACGATCACTGTTTCACCTACAGCTAACAAGTCCGCACAAATCAAACACACTTCGCCCGCCATAGTCAATCGGGATTTTAATTGCAAATTCGTAGGATAAAATATATTTAACGCGTCACAATTATCAATACAGCGTATATAAACATGATTTACTGCGAATCCGTAAAATGTCAACTAACGTTGAACAAAAGCTAGACAAACAATTGACTGCTTTTCTTTCGATAAATCGAATATAGCCGAACTGAAATACAACCTGAATGAAAACAAGCAAAACATATAAGTGGTGGACTCATATTTCCAAACTCGGGATTATTGATCTATAAAGTTAGTTTTTACTAATAATCATAGCTAAAGGCATAAGTTATGAGCAATTCATTGATGCAGAGCGTATACAATGTTATTTTCGTTAATAATAATCAACCATAAAACGATGGATTTGCGAATTCATTGCTTGAAATTTCACTGTTAACCGACTTCTAAGGGCCGCCATGATGGAACCAGTGGACTTACGACAAAAGTAAGGGTACCATTTTGTAGAGAATTTTATAACGAACATTATTCATAATGGGTAAATTCACGATCCGAGTCGAAGAAAACGGGATATTTGCAGAAAAACGCTTTTGTGTACCTTTGAAACAAGATGGCGGCGAAAGCACAACCAATAGGAATGGTGACTTTTAGTATGTTGATTAGGAGGTCAAATTGTACATCTTCACTAATTTTCAAAACTGTTGCAATTTTTTCCCGCTAGAAATACCCATTGACTGGCCTATAGTGTGAGAAATATAGAAAATGGCATCAAACTTTGGCGATCTTTACGAACGGTTTTTCATCTAAACCGTTTGACCGATCGGAACCAAATTTGGCACAGTTATTATGTAGGTCCCTGCGCATGTTTTTGTATTGAAATAATGCAAAAATTCTCAAAGAAAAGGAAAGTTGATTTTGAGTAGCCTGCCTTCCTTTAAGGAATCTCGATAATCCTATGGGACGCGCATGAATGGATTATCGAGATTCCTTAAAGGAAGGCAGGCTACTCAAAATCAACTTAAAAAACAATAATGAATGCTGTCAAACTGTCAACCGATCGACAGTGCAAATACGCGTGCACGTGATTTACGTTTCTATTTGACCAATCTTAACCAAATTTGGTGTAGAAGTTATTTACAATGCTACGAAAAACATAGGCTACTTTAGTACCTTGGAGTGAGGCCGAAGGCCAAACAACCACATCCGACACGGTCTAGATGGCTAAAGGCGGCTGGTAGGCTGACTGTGCCAGCTAATATAATATATTATTATTCATATTTTATAAATATAAGAGGAGGAGAGGGGGGTCAAAATTAATTTTCTTTTAAATAATCCTTACGTAAGATGTGGGGGGGGGGGTTGCCACAATCTTACGTACCCTTACGTGGCGGGGGGAGGGGGTCCAAAATTACAAAAATCATCCTTACGTAATTAATGAACGGCCCCTTACAAGAAGGTGCATTTCAATTGTAACTGCAAAATTTTCATCGTTTTGGTAATGTGTTTTCACAATAACTATACGTCCATCTATAGAGCGTAAATGCCACGCAATTCAAAATTACACATCTTATTGAATCACCCATTACTATTAACTAAAGCTAAGCAAAAAGAAAACTTTGAATTTTAGTAGCTCTGAACTCCATCAACCACTTAGGGCAATTTCTTAATTCTTCTTATTTAGTAAATCACTAATAAAATTAATTTTAGAGCAATCCCACATATGTTCCTGTAAAAACCCCAGAAAGAGAAACAATGGAACGAAGTTCGGGTACCGAAAGTGACGATTCATCTGTTCGTTCTGTTCGATTTAACAAACTAGCAGAAGTGCGGCATATGTCGGAATCCGAAGCTTCTGAAGCATTACTAGCAAGACTTTCTTATCAAGCTTCCATAAGGGCAGGAGAATTAGCCAAAAGGGCGGCTACGAAACTGCCAATTTACAAAGTAGCCAGGATCGCTTTTATTTTTTGTTTATTAGTAAGTACTTGGTAGAATGCTTGCCGTGTTATTAAACATTAATATTTTTAGTGGTTTTCAGCTAACTACACTTACCAGTTAGCATTAGCAAAGACTGAAGCTGGTGTAGTAAATTTATTATCTTCCAGTTCTAGTTTATTTACTCTAGTATTATCCGCAATTTTTCCATCAAACTGCTCCGATAAATTTACATTTTCTAAACTAATTGCTGTATCGATATCGATTGGTGGTATGGTGAGTCGAATTAAATATTTAGTTTTGCATTTTTCAGCATTTAGGGTCAAATATTTTTAGGTGTTGGTCAGTTTTTCTGACATGAAAATGGAATCTTCCCATATACCAATGGGAGTACTTCTATCACTCTTAAGTGCTTTTGCGTACGCAACTTACTTGGTATTTTTAAGAAAAAAAGTTGATCATGAAGATAAAATGGATATCCCCATTTTCTTTGGTAAGTACTCATTTTTCTCATTTCTGTTCGGCCTTTAAATTTAAATTGTTTAGGATTTGTTGGTTTATTTAATTTCGTTTTACTGTGGCCAATGTTCTTTTTACTGCATTATTGTGATTGGGAAACATTTGAATGGCCCACAAGAAATCAATGGTTATTTTTACTGCTCAATGGTTTAGTAGGAACGGTAATATCTGAAGCCCTATGGTTATGGTAAGTAAAAATATTTGCTAATTAAATTTTAATATAATATGGGGTGGTCCATTTATGGCGAATTCTTACATAACTTTTTTTAAAGTAAAATTAGAAAAAGGTTTATCTAACTTTAAATTTATATGGACGTCCATATCATATTTTCCCATGGCGGAGGGCAAACTGAAAATTTAAAAAAGTTATTTAAAATAAATGTAATCAACATTAAAATACCATCAGTAGTTATAAATAAATTATAATATGAAAAAGATAGAATCAACAAAACAATTATTATTATTATTCTAATAAGTAAATTTCTTTAAATATCAATTTTGCACTTAAAAGACGCTCATGGAAGACAACATCAACAAGAATGATTCATTTTAATCCATACTAAATAAATTGATTATAAATATAAAAAATTTCCTTTCATAACCAGAGGCGAGCCAAAAGTATCTATACCTTTTCAAGTTCAAATTACGGCTACCAATTTCAAATTAGAAATAATCAATATTTATAATTGATGGATTCGTGGTTAATGTAACGAAAAATGATATTAATCATATCTGCATTTTATACTAAAACTGCAATGTATAATTCGCGAATTATATTGTGAAAATTTGTGCTTTTTAGTTCTGAAAAGTGTTTTGTGCATTTTCTTAGGTTAATAAATTCAGATTTAAATCAAGTTTTATAATTATAATAAGGTTACATTTTCCAGTAGTACATAGAGAATTTACACTTAAAATCGCATATATGAAATTTCCTTTAGTCCTTACGAATCGTTTTCCTCACCATTTATCGATGTGCAAGCGAAACTCACTTGACCTTCATCGTGTGTTTGCAAAACTGAGATTGAAAAAAGCGCAAAGAGAGCTAAAAGGACGATTACATCTTTGCCACCGGTAATCATTGAGAAGAAAGGAATGCAGTAAACCGTGAAGAGATTTATCGGCAAGATTGAAGAATGGACAATGACGCAATTCATTCAACCTCGTCACGAATTTCTGAATGAGGCGACAACTCTGCGTTTCACTTCTAGTAGTAAAAATGTAAAAACAAAATTAGAAACTTCAACGTCGTAGAGTGGCCCCTTCTGTTTTCCTATATTCGTGAGAAACAAACGTAACATTCCTTAATCGTGAACTTGAACTGACTGCATAATTTTGTCGCATCTTGGATGGTGTCTTCTGGTATTGATTGTGGTTGCAAGTTTGAATACAACAAACATAATCGCATTCCTCACTTGGCAATCGACATATTGCGAGAGAATGTTATGATAGCACACCTCACAATCTACAAACTACTTCAGTTTGGAATGCAACAATATCCTGTTTTCAAACTTGAAGGGTGCTTGAAATTCTTCGCTGGGGCCTTAAAGACCATGGAGGACAAAAATTGCTTGAAGGAAGCAAGTGTAAGCGGTTTAATGTTCGCATATGGACCTTGGCTTGTGCTTTCAACCGCTGGAATTTTGAAAGAGTGTTAATACTTGTAAACGTGGCATCCCCACAAAATATGCGGTTACGAGAAATAATATACAGGAGGATTAAAAATATTTGTCACCTAACATATTTTGAATTAAAAACGATGTAACTATTCTAAATTACACGGAATTTAACCCTCGGGAGGTCGCGGTACTAAAAATCACACGCGAGGTCGCGCGTATCTGTGAGATACATGCCTTATTAATGTGCTCTAAAATGCAAAATAGATATAAATAAACTTTGCAAATATAATTATAATGATTGTTTATTATTTATAAACCACTCTAGTTTATAGAAAAATAAAATAAAAAATTTAAAGTAATCAACATTTTGCACAAAATAATAATAATAAGATTTTAAAATATTTAAGAAAAAATTTTGCATGTATCTGTCAGATACACCGCGACCTCCCAAGGGTTAAAAAATAAAAAATGCAATATAAACTATAAACTTATGTATCTGTTTATGAAAAAATTTTAAACACATTCGCTTAAAACATAAAATACGAAAAAACACATTTATATACAGGTATTCGACATCCTAACTTAAAAAATTCAAAAACTCGGTTAAAGAAATTTTTAATATTTAGTGGGATTGTCTTTAGCCTTTATAATTGCCCTTAAATATTTAAGCATAGATTCTACTAAATTTCATGTCACTGAAGACGGGATTTTATCCGATTCTTCTTAAAAACGGTTTTTGAATCATTTTTATTTCTAATTTGTCTTGCTCTAATTTTTTTGTCAAGGTAATGGTATAAATTTTCAACATGATTGTCTGGAGCTTTGAGGAGAAATTTACAAATATTTTAGTGTGCTATAAAGGATCCACGTCCCGTTATATTTTTCCCATGGTCTATGAGCCCATACGAATTGTTTAAGACCAATTTTGGAATGATGTCCGGATGTGTGTGTGAAGTGTGATGTATGAAGTGTGATGTGTGGTTATTCTATCGTCAACGTTTTCAGACAAACGCATGCACCAATTGAGTTGAAATTTTATACACTAGTTTGAAGTAACTGTCTAAAGAGCTGATTAGATTTTGGTTGAAAACTGTCCATTTTTAACCCTTTTTTTAGGGGAATGAAAATTGTTAAAGAGCATTGCCGCTTCCCGGTGGAACATATGAGATTGAAACTCATATCAATCGAAAGAGATTATTTTTCCGCATCTTATGATACCCCACACTTGATATTTCCCTCTTAAATTATTGTTAAAATGCAAAAATAAAATAAGCGCTGTTAAAAAAATATGGTTTGCCTTGGATAATTTTGATCCAAGTTTTTATCCAAATTTTGTATTAAACACATAAATTTAAGCAAATCACTCACCCACTCATTCATAACTTGGTGCGTATAGCTACGAGGGTCGTGGAGAGTTGAAATTTTGCATACTCGTGTGGTTTTACGAGGATTGAACGGGAAAATTTTCCCGTTTTTCATGGGACGTAACGGAGGGGGTGAAAAGGCGCTTCAAAGTGGTCACAAAATTTCGGCATTCACTTTGGAGAGTTGAAATTTTTCAGGAAGCTGTGGGCGAGGGGGCGAAACAATTTTTCTTTTTCGAAATTTTTTTCCAGCGCTTGGCAAGAGGGCTCCTCGCGGCTTTTCGTATTTTTGTATCTACTTCCAGAGTTTTCGTCCGATCGACCTGAAATTTGCTAGAGGGGTGGGGGCGGCGAAAACGGACAATCGGTATGGCCAAATTTTCCAATTTTTGTCCCGCTACCGTTTAAGGGGGGGGGGTAAAAATTGAATAGTTTTTTGCACCTGGCTCGCTTATTTTCAGATTAAAGTTTCGATTTTTTGGTCTCATTTGGATCCTCTCGAATTTAGATTTGCATTTTTGCAAAAAAATGCCTAGTTCGCAGATCGCTTTCGAGCGCTAAGCGAGACGACGATTTTAATTACATATTTTTGCCGTTTTTTGCGCTACGCCGGGCGTCGAACGGATCGCGAAAAATAATACACCGTCGTCGAGCCGACTGTATGCCCGACAAAATTTGTAGATATACTTTTTCAAGAAAAATGAACTGGTTTCGAGTAATCGTGATATACAAATTAAAAAATCTGATGTGGCCATCGCATAACTTTCCGAACAGACGCAAATTTTTATATTATATTTTTAAATAAAATGGTTACATAATTTCAACAGTAAATCGATGAAAAATTTCATATTTTGCCAAAATAGGAAGAAAAAATCTTTTGAATGCCTATATCTTGCAAACGAAGCATTTTTGGACCCATGTTATTAGAAACTTTTCATCTTATTTTCGTTAGTAGAATGCGGTTTACTATTTTATTTACAAATACAAAACTTTTTTACAAATACAAAATTTTTTGAAACGCCCTGTATATTTTAGAGAAAAACTTGTAGGACAAAAAATGTAGGAAATTCCATAGCGCTAATTTTTTGTTATTAATATTTTTACATATTTAATTTCGTTTCGAAGTTATGACGCATAATGTCATAATAGCTCCAGGTAAACCCCCCTTTCCCGTTACACGATTTAATTTATTTTCATCTGGCTTCGTCCTACGACAGGAAAAAGCTTATATGCAAAATTTGGAATGATTTGCTTGCTTCGTTTAGACGCTATCGTGTTCACAGACGTACATACACACACACATACACCCTCACATACACACATACATACAGACATCCTTCCAAAAATGATAAAAATGGATTCAGGGGACCTCAAAACGTGAACATCTGTCAAAAAATTGGGGGGTCAAATTTTGACTGATAACAATACTTTCCTTACCTAGGGGTTCGGAAAGTAAAAACGGCAAATTTAAAAAATTATGGTTTGCCTTAGTTTAATTTTGATCTGTCCAAGTGATTTGTATTGTTTATTACTATAATTTAATATTTTAACTAATTTACTTGTATAAACATATTATGTAATTAATATTAAACGAATTTTTTAATTACTTCTAAAATATTAATTCTGACGTCATTACGCCCATAGTTAAAATTTGATTGCACATAGACGGCACGGCATTCCGCAAATTTCTAATTTTTTTTGGAAAATGACAATTTTAAAAATTTTTCAATGCAAACATGTTATATTATTGTTAAAATGAAAATATAAAATAAGTGCTTTTAAAAAATATAAGTTACCATATTAAATTACAAATTAAATTTCGTAACTTTGATATCTCAAAGTAATTTGTGTATTTTATCGAGTTAAAAATTTTTTTGAGTTAACATCTGTTTTATTAATATTTAATATAAAATGAAGTGGAATCTACTAAATGGGAAAGTAATGTGTTGTCACATCAGATTTTTTTTAAATTTAAATTTCCAAGGAACAAGTACATTTTTCATAAATATATTTTCTCTGACCAATTATATACTATTTGGGTACTTGATTTCCGCATTAGTAATTTAGTTGTAATAAAATATTTTTATTTTATAATATAAAATAAAATACTTGTCGAATGGCCGAATGTACCCCACCGGTGGGGTACTTTTGTCGTAAGGCATAAAAGTAAAATATCAAGCAATCAAGAACGTTTTTGTATATTATACATGCTAGGTACATATTTATCTAACAATAATATCATCAAACTTATAATTGAAGCTAAATATTGATGTCCTTGCAGTGCCAGTAAGGGTGGGTTTTTAGAGCTGAGCAACAATTTCATCTATTTCAACCTCGGTAACATCATCTTCTTTTGGAAATACAAATGTATTACTTTCCTTTCCTTCGCAAGAATTTCATTGTAATGTCACACAAACCTCTCATCTTTTGTATTTCGGCTATATAATGAATTATAGATTATTTCGTTGCAAATTTAACCAATACAAAATCTCCAGTTTTGGTTTCGTTTTCCTGGAGTGCATCTTCATCAAGTTCTTCCATCTCTTCACTACAATCATCACTTGAGATGATATGATCAAGCACGTTATCCGATTCACTTGAACTGTCTGCTAGTGCAGGTTTTTTCTTTTTATGTGTTTGTTATGGAAAAAGTTGTCTCGTCGCCTTTCTTTATTCCTTTCTTCTAAATTTTTCTTTCTTATTTCTTTTCCCTTCTCCATCTCCTCTAAACGAGACTTTTCACCGCTGTTACATTCGTGATTTACCTTCTCTTTTTCTTTTTGTTTCCTTACGCTTTGGGGTATGGCCATATTTGTTCAGGTGTTGCCTTACACACTAGATTCGTATTTGTGGATGGCAAATCATCAATCACTGGATTTTTTTCAATTGTTGTTTCATCTTGTTCTGTTGTAGGAGTTTCTGACTTATCTTTTGTTTCTTCTAAAGGGTCTGTCGGTTACATAAGCTGGTAAAATGTCTTCGTCGGTGAACGCGAGACGATTTAAAGCGACTAAAGCAGCGTTGATATCTTCTGCGCTGATTAAACCCTATTCGTTTTTCTTAAATACTTGCGTGGCATCTAGAATTTAAACAGTACATTTAGCGTAAATTTTTAAACTAAATGCGGTGGGGTGCATTCGCCATGCCGAATCTACCTCACTGTAGCTATGACGAAAGTATTCCACTAGCAGTTATTTAGAAAAAACGACTGTACGTAAATTATGTGAAAGTTTTGAGGTTGTGTACTTATAGAAGTTTGGTTGCAACATAACAAAGTAAACACCTAAATAGAAGCAAAATAATATAAGCACATCATAGTTTGTTTTACTTAAGCATTAAATTTCACTAAAAACTTACCATACTTAAATACACATAAATAAACAATCACTGTTAACTTTTTAACATAACACGTATTTCGTCTTCTTTAACAGCCAAGCTGTAAAGACGGGTACTTACCCTGGCTGTACTGAAAAGAAGGCACTAAATTTAAATTATAAGCGAATTATTCGGGGTGGCCGAATGTACCCCACTGCCGAAAGCACCCCACTCTCCCTACCATCGATAAAATGTTTTACAAAAATTACGATTTTATGGCAAAATTACCTGTGAAAAATATTTTATAAATGACAGCAATAGAATCGAAATAGAATAAAAAGAGAACTTTAGAATCGGATGATACTTACCCAATTAGTCGAAATTTAATATTTTTGGTTCAGATACAGGTAATTTGTGTAGAAAGGAAAAAATTACAAAGCTGAATAAAGAAAATGCATATCCTAATATTAAGCTAGGAATACCTATGGTGCAGCAAATTTCCATCTTATCGATGGTACGATGGACCGCAAATGTATATCAACATTTTACGCCAAAATTTACCAAACAAAGAAATAAAATATTTGGAAATTCCTCTTCAAAGCCCAGATATTAAATCCTATTGAACATTTATACAATCACCTGGATTAAAAAAATTCCTCAATCGATATGCCTCTCTACAGAAGCGCCATCTCTTTCTATGCATGTAATATGCGTTCAAAGTGTTTTCACATACGTAAAGGACCTACTTGTTTAACGTGGGGTTCGAACTACGGGAAGTGTAATACACTTCATTTCGAGATGGACTTTCATGGTAGATTACCTCGGTGGTTTGCCATTGCCTTCCGAGGAGAGATGGTCAGAATAAAGTTCTTACCCTGCCCGGATTCGATCTGAGCGTTTCGCATTAGCAGTAGACGCACTTAACTGCCAATTCTATGGCCGCATCTCAAACAAATAAAAAAATTAGGGCAAGACAAATTAGAATTAAAAATGATTCAAAGTCTGTTCTTAAGAAGAATGGAATAAAATCTCGTCTTCAATGGCATGAAATTTAGTAGAATCCATAGCTCAACATTTAAGGACAATTATAAAGGCTAAAAGCAATCCAACTAAATTAATATTAAAAACTTTTTTAATTCCATTTTTGAATATTTTAAATTGGGGTGTTGAATACGTGACACGCGTTTATAAATGTGTTATTTCAATTTTTAAGCAAATGTGTTTGAAGTTTTTTAAATTGAAAAAGTTAAATCATAAACAAATAGGTACTATGTTTCTAGTTTACATTGAATTTTTTATTTTTTAAGTTACATGTAATTTAAAAAAGTTATATCGTTTTTAACACTTTTTTTAACACTTTTTTTAACTTTTAACACTGTATAATATTATATTTCCGTAAAAAATATTTAACTAGATTCCATTTTGTTCAGAATACTGACTAAAATAACTTGAAATTTTATTAATATTAGGTTTAAGTACTAATAAAACGTTTAATATATTAATAATAATGCTCAAGTTTTCCTACATAATATGCATGCATAATATGTAATTTTGTGAGACTTAAAAAAGAAGTGGTTTATCAATTCGAAACAATAATAAATTGTAGTTTTATAAACAACCTCTAGGTTGAGTAAATATTCGCCGATATAAAAGAAATAATTACATAAATGTAATTAACCACAGAAATAAACCACAGTAGTGGCTTGGTGTGATCGTTAGTTAAGTACAGCGCAGAAATTGTGGGTTGGAATCGCGGACTTAACGGAATATCTTAGCGCGACCCTCCAGCGAACATCAACACTGTGGATAAATTAAGTTGAAAGTAAAACAGAAAGTAGAGAATTGATCCATCTCATAAAATGAAACGTGAACACTTTGCAGAGTATAGCAATATTCCGAAATCCGAGTGGAATGGAACAGTTTGATCAATCAATTAATTATTTCACCGTAATTATCACTTTTGTTTTGTTTTTCATTTACGAAAAGGATCCGCTCCAATTGTGTCACAACTAATTTTATCGATTATGATAATTTTTCAATGAAGCGCTATAACAAATAGGTAAAACTAATTAATTAAATGTGAAAATTACCAGATTGAAATTTATTTGCCCATGAGATAAAAGTGAACTAAATTAACAATAAATTTAATTATCGAAATCAAATTTGCTCTATGCAAATTTAATGTAAAATGTGAACAAAATTGTATTAACACGTCGAGTGCCACAAGTATTACCGGTAATGCTAACTAAAAGTTCCCTGCTGTGTCATTAATCACCGATAATACGCAAGTATTCATAATAAATATAAAATTTTGACTTTACAGAAAGGGTTACAAATATACTTTGAAGTCTACCAATAACACAAATATAAAATCTAAGCACTCGGGGTTGTTGTTAGTATATTTGTGAAGTTTCAAAATATTTAAAGAACATTTATTTTTCATCTCTCTGAAAACAACCCTTCGTGCAACAGTTTATTTTCACCGGCAGCGCACAAGGTGGCGATTTAAGAAATTATTGGTTACACTATTTAGAAATTATGCATTGAGAATTCGCTATTTAATTTCATACATTGAATTCGGCCATCATGTCTGGTAAACAGTTACTCTAAAAACGAATATCCTTGATACGACGTTAAATCAGCTTTACCACGATTACAGCAACCTGTGTATCTGGGTACATGGAAAATTTTACATCAAGATCTTGGTTTACATCCTTACAAGATCCAGTTGGTTCAAGAATTGAAGCCTAATGATCATCGATTGTGTCGTGCGTTCGCAGATTGGGCTCACAACCAATTGGAAGTGAATCCAATTTTTTACCGCCAAATTTTGTTCAGTAACGAGGCACATTTCTGGTTGAATGGGTATGTGAACAAGCAAAATTGCCGTATATGGACTGAGACCAATCCGGAACATTATCTTGAGACTCCATTGCATCCATTAAAATTGACTGTTTGGTGTGGAATACACGCCAACGGCATCATCGCTCCATATTTCTTTCGCAATCCCATACAATGTCGCCTTTCGCCAAACTGAGGGACCTCACTACTGCATTAACAGCAATTGAGGGCCTTAGAATATAAGGGGTATAAGTGCACTTTTTTTAAATTTGAGATTAATACACAATATGAAACCTTAATATCCATATTTGTTGGTGCAAAACAGATGCAAGTGATATATTGATAATTAGGATATAATAATAAGGGTATAAGTACCTACTTTTTTTAAGTTTTGGCACATTTATGATAAAGTTTTTTTTTCTACTTTTATATTATTAAAATTTATCATTTATTAAGGAAATAATAAACTTTATATATATTGCTATGTACTGTTCCCTATAATAATGCCACACGTTGGGCTAGCCAAAAAGTGCTATGTGCCGACGTAGCTTTGCTAGGCTTGCACTCTGTATCGTTGATATCTTGTACGAGTGTACGTACAAGTACCTCGTCAATAAAAATGATTGTAAAATAATCTGACAAATTGCAATAAAATGAATTTTTTACCTCGGCTTTGACTATTTTCGGAGAGCACAGACTTACCTAATCTCAATTTGGGTCCCTTCCTTGACCAAGTTGCCGCTGAAATATAAATTGCTGGTCGTCGGAAAATCAGGTTGTACAAACAAACTACGCTTCGTTGTTAAAGGAATAATAATCCCACTATAAACAGTTCAATTGAAAATAAGATAAAAAGAATTTGAAATGGAAACGTTTAAATCCATTGACAAAATCTTAATCCTAACACCTTAAACGGGCTAACGCACGCGTATTTTAGTTACGAAAAACTTTCACTAAAATTTTTATGGAATAATTTCCAATGCGCATCCACCCCTATGAATGCAGGGTATTTCCTGTTACCAGCTGTCAACAGCATACAATGGGCTCGCCCCACTTGGAGGACGACCCTCGCCCAATGATAAGAACTCAGATCGGTTTCTTGTGTAGTGCAACCACGCTTTTCGGTGTAGTTAAATTTTCAAAAATAATCACAATCACCTTGTAAACTGAACGAAACTGACTTTTTAACACGTAAGTAATCCCTCCCCCAACGATATCTTTACGTTTCATACGATTTCAAAATGATTTTTATCAATACTTATTCACCCCTAGGAGACACTAATAAATTGCACCACCATTCAATTTCAAGCAAAATCAACTTATTATTAATCAACAATCCATTGTTTTTTCCCTAGTTACCTGTCTTTTCAAGGCAATTGTGATTTTCCATTTATCGAAAATAAAATCAAATTCATTTGACGTTATAATTTTCCAGGTCCGTACTTAGCCAAAATAATTTGTAAAATTTTTAATAAAGTTTTTATGTTTCAGATTTATTTTGAAGCACCAGCCTCTTCTGTGATCATCCAGTAAAGTTTTTGAAGAAAATGTTTTTCGCATTTATGGTTCATTGAATATCGATGCAGTTCTACACGTAAAGATTTTATCTTGATTTTAAAAGTTCTACGTTTTAACACCTTTTTAGAACTAATGTTTTGAACAATTATTTTTGATTTCAAATTACATTTTTATATTACTACTTAAATTAATTTACAATTTTAACAAACTTTTTATGTTAACAGAATTAAACGTTGCATTTGAATTTACCTTGTTTTCTCGTTTCGTGACCTTTTTCTTTACATAAATTTATGACGTTAAATCAAATTCTTGGTGTCGGATGAAACCTTTACTTTCGACCAACTAAGTCATGTGCTATCTTTATAGATTAAATAAAAACTTTGAATTAAAACGTGATCATTCCCATTGACGTGGCCGTGGTACATAGCAATATATCTCAGCTTTTCCTGGGAATTTTTACCCTGCATTAGCAGTAGACGCACTTAACCTAGTAAAATAACACAAAAAAAAAGACATTTGGTTTAACTTTGAATGCAAATATCTCACAATAATGTAAAATGCACTTATACCCCTTTTATTCTAAGGCCCTCAATTGTTTTTATGAAAGAATTTACTATAAGTGGAATATCGTATAATTGTGCGTCTGTAATAAAATTAATTAATCATTCATTTGTTTATATAGGGGCTGTTTTTTAACTTCTTCTTTAATAGCAACAGTGTCTATAAGTTTAACAATTCCATTGACGATGTTGACAGATGTGATTTTTAAAAAAGTGTCATATTCTTTCTTATTTTACACTGGTACCATACCAATTTTAGTGGCATTTTTAATAATCAGTCTTCTTGCACATTACGAGAATTGGGATCCATTTTTTGATCTGTTACGCAGTGCGTATCATACAATTTGTCGTCGATCAAGACTGATTCGGTGAGTTAACTAATTAAAACATTTTCAGTTTTATTTATTAAGATTTTCAGTTATAGAATACCTGAGTTACAGTCGGAGCAAACAGAAGCTTTAATTAGTATTAACAGCAATGAGCATGAAGCTTAAAGTTGTATTTTGTTGTATTTGTAACACATACACACGATGCCTTTATTGAAAGTACTGATAAATTTAGTATTTTTTATTATTGCTTTCAATTTATTTTAGAAACTATTTGCTTGACACTTTCCAATCAAAACGGATAATACAATTTCTCTAATTTCAACATAAAAAGTATTATTTTAATAAATTAATTTTTAAGTTCAGGTATAGTTCCTTATATGAAGTGTGACTGAAAAATTAACCAATTAAATTTACAGTTGTAAACAGAGAAATATGCTATTTGGTGCAAGTAAGTCGTTTATCTATTTTTTTTAAGTTACTCTGTTTAGATTAGTTTTTACCTAAAGAAGATTATATTTAATAAAAGAAATGTATTTATGGAAAGCTGTAAGCATTCTAATTTTATTTTGAATAATTTCAATTCGTTATGTTTAAGAAATTTAATGTCAACGCGGCGAAATATTTAAAAAGACAGAATTTTTGTTATTTTTGTATGCATAGTTTATTCAAAAAATTATTTTTTAGGATTCCAACCTAAATAGGTATTTTATTAGTTCCAAGTTTTAAATAACATTTTACACACTTCTTTTATTTTATTGTAACCTATCCCTTGCAAATAAAGGCTTTTATTTGTGACTTCCTAAATTTTGTGCTAAATTATAATAAAACGGTGCGAAATATAATTTTTAAAACCAATATACTTCCACCTATCTTTTTTTATATAAAACAAATGTATCAAAGATGAGTTATATGAAAGATCTCAAAATGTATAATTGTGTAAATCACAAAATTATGTAAACACTATACTTGATTACATTTTTTATAGTGGCAAATATTTTAAGATGTACTATTTAATTGTTCTGTGATTTTAATTGGTAATGTAAATTTTTTTCTAATTTAAGTTGGTGCTTGAACTGCAAGAGATGAAGCGAATACTAAAATTTGTTTCATTTTCAATAATTCTAAGATATTATATTTTGCTAATGTGCATTGCTAGTCACTCTTTTACTACTTCTTTTTTAATAAATTAATGACAATTATGTTAATTGCTATAAAATTCAAGCGCTAATTTTAAGAGTTTTTAATCAAACATTGAAAAATAGGGCACAAGTTGCTATTGTGATTAAAATGGCTCATAAGTTTTGCTATAATTTTCACAATTTGGCCCTTACTAATTATTATTCAATAACTGCCAATATTTTAAATTTACATTGGGCACATTTTCTTCAAATTCAATAAAATCTTATGTGTCTTGTGAGTTAGTATGGGCTAAAATTTGTTAATTATTGCATTTTAAAAATGTGTATACATTCCATTACTAAATTATAGTGATAATAGATAATATGTAATATAAAAATATATTAGTGCAAAGTGTTATATATTTTCTGAAAAATTATTTAGGTATTAGAACATTATTCTACTATCAGTATTTCTGCTCCTTGTTCAAAATTCTTATTAAAGAAACGTTCCTTCAATATTGTCTTTTATTGGATTTTCTTTTTATATTAAGTTGTACATTAGTATTGGCGAATCCGACAAAAAAGCAAAGATCCACTAGACCAGCGGGTCTCGACCTTGTAAATTCCACCTTCCACCTAAAGAATACCTTAGTTTCTCTGCACCAATACTCTTTATAAAAAAAATCTGGCCATCGCATAACTTTCCGAACAGACGTAAATTTTTATATTATATTTTTTAATAAAATGGTCACATAATTTCAATAGTAAATCGATGAAAAACTTTATATTTTGCCAAAATAGGAAGAAAAAAACTTTTGAATGCCTATATCTTGCAAACGAAGCATTTCTGGACCGATGTTATTAGAAACTTTTCATCTTATTTTCATTAGTAGAATACGTTTTACTATTTTATTTACAAATACGAAAATTTTTGAAACGCCCTGTATATTTTAGAGAAAAACTTGTAGGACAAAAAATGTAGAAAATTCCATGGCGGTAATTTTTTGTTCTTAATATTTTTACATATTTAATTTCGTTTCGAAGTTATGACGCATAATGTCATAATAGCTCCAGGTAAACCCCCCTTTCCCGTTATACGATTTAATTTATTTTCATCTGGCTTCGTCCTACGACAGGAAAAAGCTTATATGTAAAATTTGGAATAATTTGCTTGCTTCGTTTAGACGCTATCTTGTTCACAGACGTACACACATACAGACATCCTTCCAAAAATGATATAAATGGATTCAGGGGACCTCAAAACGTGAACATCTGTCAAAAAATTGGGGGGTCAAATTTTGCCTGATAACAATACTTTCCTTACCTAGGGGTTCGGAAAGTAAAAATTCCGCATCATAATAACGAGGTAAGTATATAATTAAACAATATTGATTTTAGTTTTTAAAGGTGCATAATATGTATTTGACGGTCGCCAGCTTAGCGGTTAAGTGCGTTGCTGCTAATGCTAAATACCTGGTTCAATTCCGGGCTCAGTAAAACTTTATTCTGACCGTCTCCCCTCGGAAGGCAATGGCAAACCACCGAGGTGTAATCTGCCTGGTACAGCCTCTCTGGAGATGAAGTGTATACATTTCCCGCGGTTCGGAGCCCGCGTTAAGCAGTAGGTCCCCTATGTGTATGATAATACTTCAAACGCACAACACATACATAGGAGAGAGGTCGCCTACGTCTGAAAGCAGGCACGGCACTTAAAGAAGAATATGTATTTATTATTTTAACTAAAGAATAATCCCGGCAAGGAACACTTAGCTTAAAAACTATCCGGGTTGGCTGAAATTTGGCAAACATGATGTACTTGAGCGTTCAAATGAATCCCATTAAAATGTATTCTGTCTAATTTCACTCTGATGAGAATTTTCTGTAAAACTGAAATTAGTAACCGAGTTAAAGGCGAAAAACTACATTAGTGGGGTTAAAATCTCCAACTAGGGAGGAAAACCGGGCATTCAGCATTAGCAGTAACGCACTTAACCGCTTAAACTGGTCAGTGTCACCCATATAAGTATTGAGAAAAGAGCATTTTGTATCCTTTTTTAATACTCACAGATTTGTAACTGAGGGGTGATTTTAATCCAAAACCAGGGTTCTAGATTGGTCACTCCACGAGGCAGACAACTTTACCGGGCAATATCGAGGAACAATTTCCAGCAAATATCCTCCGGGCATCCAA
Organism: Podabrus alpinus; assembly: GCA_932274525.1. Lineage (NCBI taxonomy): Eukaryota > Metazoa > Arthropoda > Insecta > Coleoptera > Cantharidae > Podabrus > Podabrus alpinus. The sequence continues at coordinate 118,037,710 of OW026451.1, forward strand.
CTTATTATTAAATTTTTAAAATTATTAAAAATTAAACTTATTATTAAAAGTGTTTAAGTTTTCTTCGTGAGATTAAAGGGGTTGTAGAGAACACCACATCATTAAATTGGCGCCCAACGTGGGGCTATTTTTTTTAACCGCGATAAGGAAAAACAATTTTGACAGTATTGGCTTTACCTTTGCTTTACCAATAATAGCGTGCGCGATTAAAATTTGGACTTACTTTAGCCCTGAGATTGGAGTTTTTTTGTTAAGATGGATGATAAGGCTAAACCTTTAGGGGAAAGTACCCTAGAAAAAATGAATGTGGATGTATTGGAAGAAGATTCCTTTTAGGCTTCTATACAAAGTATAGCAAGAAGCCTTATGATCTGGCTCCGTGTCCGTCTGTCTGTCCGCATAATTCAAAATCATACAGAGCGTTTCAAATCGTGTTGGAAATACTCTGTCTGTATAGAGGTCTAAGAACTGGGTAGCCATTGCGCTACTTTTAGGCTTCTATACAAAGTATAACAAGAAGCCTTATTAGGCTTCTATGCAAAGTATAGCAATAACCCTTATGATCTGGCTCCGCGTCTGTCTGTCCGCATAATTCAAATCTAATCAGAACCTTCGAAATTGACCAAATATAAGTTATATTTTATTTACATAACTTTTCACCTATATAATTTAAATACGTTGATCTGTTGATACGTTAATCAGTTGATACGTTGTTTTTCAATGCAGACGAAATATAAGTTATATTTTATTTACATAATTTTTTACCTATATAGGAAATTTAAATACGTTGATCTGTTGATACGTTGATCTGTTGATACGTTGATCTGTTGATACGTTGATCCTTTGATTCGTTGATCCTTTGATCCGTTCATCCTTTGATCCGTTAAGACGTTGATACCTTAACACGTTGATACCCTATTATTACTTTCCGAACCCCTAGGTAAGGAAAGTATTGTTATCAGTCAAAATTTGACCCCCCAATTTTTTGACAGATGTTCACGTTTTGAGGTCCCCTGAATCCATTTTTATCATTTTTGGAAGGATGTCTGTATGTATGTGTGTGTGTATGTGTGTATGTACGTCTGTGAACACGATAGCGTCTAAACGAAGCAAGCAAATCATTCCAAATTTTGCATATAAGCTTTTTTCTTTCGTAGGACGAAGCCAGATGAAAATAAATTAAATCGTGTAACGGGAAAGGGGGGTTTACCTGGAGCTATTTTGACATTATGCGTCATAACTTCGAAACGAAATTAAATATGTAAAAATATTAATAACAAAAAATTAGCGCTATGGAATTTCCTACATTTTTTGTCCTACAAGTTTTTCTCTAAAATATACAGGGCGTTTCAAAATTTTTTGTATTTGTAAAAAATGTTTGTATTTGTAAATAAAATAGTAAACCGCATTCTACTAACGAAAATAAGATGAAAAGTTTCTAATAACATGGGTCCAAAAATGCTTCGTTTGCAAGATATAGGCATTCAAAAGTTTTTTTCTTCCGATTTTGGCAAAATATGAAATTTTTCATCGATTTACTGTAGAAATTATGTAACCATTTTATTTAAAAATATAATGTAAAAATTTGCATCTGTTCGGAAAGTTATGCGATGGCCACATCAGATTTTTTTTAAGATTTTGTTTCCCCTCAAGAGTTGCGCATGGTGTTATATTTGATCACTTCAAAATTTAATAACATATACGTTCCTAAAATAATCCCTTGTGGTGGGTTTGAGGTTGTCTGTGCAATGTATCGGGGCCTGGTAGCGACGGATGAACGAATATAAATAGATTTGTTAGGTTGCTACTAAAGATTCATATTATTAGAATTACCACAGATTTAAGAAATGAAATATTCTGAGATTTATATTTGAACTTAAAATGCTAGATTTTTCTTATAGGTATCTGAAAAAATAATTTTTATCCGATAATAAAGATACTAATCTGAAAATCTAAATGTTTTGACACTAAAATTTACTTATATTATTTTTTAAGTTTGTAACTCTCGGTTCCGAATTATCGGATTACCTGATATCACATTATAAAATTATGGCGACCAAAAATAACAACAACTTTTCACACCAGAAAAGTAGTTGTATGTATAGAAGCCTAGGAACCGCTGCTGAAGCACGTTCCAACTTGTTATGCTGTTAATATTTTTCATAGTACGATAAATCTTGAAATTGGATTACAAGAAATGTTGAAATTATTAACAATACAAGCAGAGAGCGCAAACAAAATAATTATAAAAATACTAGACACAATCAATAAAATAATTGATACAACAAATAATAAAATAGATACAACAAATGCAAAATAACATGAAACAGATAAATAAATCACAGATCGAGTTCCAAAAGAAGATGGAAAATTGTGGTACAGCTGTCCAACATGTACAGAAAAAAGCTGTCACGGAAGAAACACTAAACATGGGCGTACAGGAAATAAAAACAAATTTTGGTACAAAAATTAAAGGTTTAAAAGACAGCGTAGAAGAAATAATACGAGGAACCAACAAAAAATGTCCATGGTTGAAAACAACAAAAAAATGGAAAAACAACTAGACGAAGAAACATGAACGAGATTTCAAAAGGTAGAAATTAAAATCATAACTGCTTGTCATGACATCCAAATGATCAATCAAGAACTAATACAAGACGAAAACAAGATAGATGTGATACAAGGGAGAATAAAAACATTGGAAACTAAAGTGATAAATGTAGACGGAAGGATGGAAGAAATGAAGACAAAATTTGACGAAAAACTACATCAAGCGAAATTGAGCTTCGTTAGCAATAATGGAGCAACGTACAATTTTGGGGATGAACCAAGTATAATAAAAATGTTCATCCAAGAACTGAATCTGGCCATGGTGATGGAAATGATATGAAAACGATTAGGTCTAATTGGATAAAATTAAACAGGATGGTCGGCACAACACCTAAAATATGGAGGTACTTAACAAGAGTCATCTCGTGGAAGCATGCGACATGGAAGATTGGGATGCCGATTACAAGGAATAGACCATGGACTCCATTTCGGCTCAAATTCGAAGGAATAACGTAATATCAAAAAAAACACGTGAACAAAAGAAAAAAATTTATGTTGAAACAAATTTAGTTTAGGGTAGATACTCCACTTAAGGGGGAAAATTTTAATTTATTGTAATCAAAAGAGATAATGTTTTAATTTAATTTTAGTTATAATTTCAAAACTATAGCTAATGTGAATTTATTTTCGACTCGTACCGGTGAAAAACCATTTATTTGCCATTCAATGCATTTTTGAATAATTTTTGTATTTCATAAAGAGTATGTTAACAAATCTTTTCTCAATCCAAAGGGGTAAGTTGAACTGTTATTTTCCTCCCCCAGGTATATTTTTGTATTTTATGATTGAATAATTTGAATTTATGCGATAAACATTTGTTTATTTCATTTGATATCCTCGATACTCACCTATCCCACTCCTTATTTCTCTCCAACTTACCCTTTTCAAGATTCGGCTCCAATGCCATTCTCGAGTTCCTAATCCCTCTAAAATAGTCCAACGTCAGTTCCAAACCCAGCATTAAATTTTATTTACATTGTAAAACCGGTGACGGTAAATTGCGTCCCACGGTCAAGGGTACGGGCATGGTACGGGTAAATTGCATCCCATCGGCAATATGGTCAGAACGGTTAATTGTAATCTCCTTATTCTTTAAGCTGCATTGTAATCCCCTTATTCTTTAAACTGTATGGAAGTTTAAAATGTTTTGGTCATTTTACAATACAGGGTACTACAACTATTATTACAAAAAAATTTCTATGAATATATTAATTTGTTTATTGATTTTTTAAAGTTATTGTTCGAAACTCTACTTTGTAAACTAAACTTTTTGAAAAAAAAATCCCCATTTTCACTTTTAGGTGATTGTATTGTAATTTTAAAAAGCTAATACATAAATTTTTCAACAATACAATAACTTCAAAAAATCAATAAACAAATATAATTATTTATAGAAAAAGAATTTTGTAACAATAGTTGTAGTACCCTGTATTGTAAAATGACCAAAATATTTTAAAGTTCCATACAGCTTAAAGAATAAGAGGATTACAATGCAGCTTAAAGAATAAGGAGATTACAATTAACCGTTCTGACCATATTGCCGATGGGACGCAATTTACCCGTACCCTTGACCGTGGGACGCAATTTGCCGTCACCGATTACCTCGTTATAATCCGTTAGGTATTACCTGTAATCCGACTTGAATTCGGGACGCAATTTACCGAAAAGGTTCCCGTCCACTGGACCGACTTTCAACCGACCGACTCAGCTTGAACCGACCGACTTTCAACGGACCGACTTTCAACGGACCGACTTTCAACCGACCGACTTTTAACGGACCGACTATTTTTTCGACCGATTGTCGATACTACCCGAAGCATTCACTACAAGAATGATTTCCAATTCGACTATTTGTCACATCATATAGTTTCATTTTACAGTCATGACAACTGTGAGATGTCTAGGAATCCTTCGGGAAACCTGGCCTCAATCGTTTATCTTTCTTATTAAGCAATAATAAACGATTGAGATCAGGTCTCCGTATGGATTCCTTGTCACCTCTCGTCAGGGCTGCCCACGGTTGAGGTCACCTAGACTTCCCAGACACCTGTCGCTATGGCATCTCCACGAAAACCAAACCAACAGAGTTATGGATCTGCCAAGGTTAGAACTCCCCCCCCCCCCAACGACGCTTTAACCAAAAATTCACGATATTGCTTAATGCGAAAGATAAACGATTGAGGCCAGATTTCCCGAAGGATTCCTAGATACCTGTCGCTATGGCATCTCCACGAAAACCAAACCAACAGAGTTATGGATCTGCCAAGGTTAGAACCCCCCCCCCCCCCCCGCCCCAAACGACGCTTTAACCAAAAACTCACGATATTGCTTAATGAGAAAGATAAACGATTGAGGCCAGGTTTCCCGAAGGATTCCTAGACACCTCACAGTTTGTTGTCATGGCTGTAAAATGAAACTATATGATGTGACAAATAGTCGAATTGGAAATCATTCTTGTAGTGAATGCTTCGGGTAGTATCGATAGTCGGTCGAAAAAATAGTCGGTCCGTTAAAAGTCGGTCCGTTGAAAGTCGGTCGAAAAAATAGTCGGTCCGTTGAAAGTTGGTCGGTTGAAAGTCGGTCGGTTGAAAGTCGGTCGGTTCAAGCTGAGTCGGTCGGTTGAAAGTCGGTCCAGTGGACGGTCACGCAATTTACCTGTACCTTTTTCTGACCACTTCAAAAACCTTCGAAAATAGTGACCGCGGAACGCAATTTACCTGCGCCCTGTAAAACATTAGATTAGTACTACAATGCTATTAAATAACGTACCTTAAACATTTTAGCATCAAAATATTAATTAAATCGATGCTATAAAGTTTTGCGGTGCACCCGAATTGCACCACGAAAAGATTAGTTCACAAATCTCCTACCCGAATTGCACCACCGTAATTTCAGGTAAACACCTCACCAAGGGTCGGTCGTCCGAATTGCACCACCTCTATTGTAATATTTTAGGTAAGGTGGTTTTATTGTTAAAAGTTAAAGCACAATGCTGGAGTTTAACCTGATGCCTCCTACATGTAACATCGATTATTTTTTGTTTTTACGCGATTTTTTGGGGGTTAAACGTAATAGATAACTGCCGCATACCGCGACTATACTTTCTAATGCTATTTCGAGGGTCTCTCACATCCCGGTTGCATTTATCCCGGTTTTCTTGATCGGTGGCGCTTCTCGTATGTTTAGCCTAGTAACCAGAGTCAAAACCGCTCTGGAGGGGTGCAACCCGGAGCGGAGCGGAGGGGCGCCCCGGAAGAGTAGGTTTTGACGATGGATTACCCTCCTTATCGAATGCACACCCCAAAATTCGAAGGCAAAAAAAATTTAATTTTTTCACTGTTTTGGGTTATTATTTTATTAATACCTGCTCCGACCCTGTAAAATATAGTATGAATTAATATATTAAACTCGAAATTTAAATTGCAAAGAATTTAGATATTTGTGTATTTATTTCTTTATATTATCTGTTTGCTTGTGATACCTGCTCGGTTTGCTCGTGGTGCAATTCGGTAAAGCGATTACGGAACGACATTTGACCGTGGTGCAGTTCGGTCAAGGGATTACATTTACCTGGGTACAAGAAATGACCCCTGATAAGCCGTGGTGCAGTTCGGGTAGCACCAAGTTTTGCAATACTTAAAGTAGGTACTTTTTCAACAAATAATGATAGAAAAGGCAATTGAATATACAAGCACGTAATATATTTATTAATAAATTATGGTATAGATTTTTGTTTACATAAAACCTAATAATATTCTTATTAAAATGAATCTTAATTAAAATTTAAAATACAGTGAGCTCGTAAAGTTTGGAAGAAATTTAATAAAATATTTTAAGGAGATTTTCTCAAAAAATCCACGGACACGTCAACGTTATTGTTTTAAGTGTCAATTTTTTCTTCCACTGACATTTTTCTTATCGTGTTTTCTTTTTGAGCTATGACGTCATGGTAAATCTTTTTCAATTGCAACCCTCATTTTTCGTTCCTGATTTGAATCAAGCACAATTTTCTGAGTATAAAAATGTACAAACACAAACTTTACGAGGTCACTGTACATATATTATTAAATTATTATACATTTATATTTTTAATTATTAATTATTTAAATTGTATCAGAACAATTATGTATGTTGTCACCGTAGCAAAAAGACCAACAAGGATGGTGTGGTCAACACGAAAAAATCCTGCTGCAGTAAACTCGGGGCATTCATATGTAGCTTGTTTGCCCAACAAGTGTAACTCTTCTTTAAGAATTATATCTTGGTAAGTATTTGTTTGAGTTGGAAAATTTAATAGCAAAGTATAACACAATTTTGCCGTGTATTGTGCTTCTTTAACTGTATCGTGAAATGTAACGGCCACTGCCACTCCAGCAATCTTAAAATTTATGTATTATGAATATGTTGTAACAACCCGCATATTTGGCTAATTAAATTAATGGCTAATTAAATTAATGGCGGTTTTTAGCTAATTAATTTAAATACCTAATTAATTCAAATACCGATCTAGAAAATACGTTTTAAAGTAATTTCATCACCAACATAGATAATTGTAATTGAGATAATTAAATAGAGTTAATTTAAGAATACTCTATTTAATTTAATGAATAAAAATAACTATGTAGGATTTTAATTTTTAAATATCGATGCATGGGTTTATAAGCAGGAAACGATTTGTCAATACGTTAAGGGGCTCAAAGAATGCCGAGCACACAGCTGCACCGACGGCTACATAGTTAAAAGAAAGACCTACCACTTGTTCATGGAAAGATTAGTTTAAATCCATGCATATCAATAGATTTAACTTCACATTGCACTTATTTTGCATGTGAGAGGAAATGCTTTGTAAAGTTAATAGCTGCACCGCCCAAAAACTGCAGTGTTAATTTCACACCTCATTTGCTTAATGTTGGGAATATTCTGTATAAACCCTCAGTTCCAAGAAATTTTAAATATTGTATAATTCTGTAAAAGTCACACGATGGCCGAAGGCCCACCCAGGCAAAAGGAAATAAGTTTTGAAAACGATGAATTTTGGTCACATCCCCCTGGACGGGGCTGGACTAAGAATCAACAAGATTGGTTCTTTGACTAGCTTAAGGGAGGTGAATATGATAATCCAGTGGGAAATTGTTGATAAAAAATCACAACTTAGAAAAAATAAGTTAGTTGTCATCGGGAAGGGACCCGAAATAAATAAGTTCAATTGATACGCGAACCGGGGTTCGATTAAAATAAAATATACAGTGTTATTTTGAGTTTGATATTAAATTAAAAGTTAAAGTTGTTTGAATAAATTTTAGAGTCAATATTTAATTAAAAGTAGAAGTGATTTGAAATTGAATTGAATTAAATATTAAATGTTAATTTTGAGAACGGGCAGTACGAATTTAAAAGATTGAGTGTTTTATTGAAATTGTCAATAAGGTGAAAAAGAGAAATTTTGTTTAGCTTCCAAGCCTATTTCCTGGATTACATTGTGGACTTAGCAAACGGATTAATAAATTAACCAGGTATTTTGCACGTGTATTATTAAACTAAAACCCAGATATTTGTATAATTTGTATATTTTTGTAATTATTATATAATTTGCCAACTTTGTTTTGTGTACAAAGACTTTAATATATTTGGTTGTTATAAATAGTCAGTTTATTATTTATTGAAAATACGCAAGTGCTCGCATCGAGAAATTCCTTTACCTACGCTTCTAACAGGACAAAAGCTACCAATCGAAGAAGGAGTAAAAAGGGAGTTCCATCGAATAATCTCTCCCTAAATTATCAACCAACAATTGCAAGGTAATTTAAATTAAAAGATTTTCGTGGTGGCAGTGAAACAAATTAATTTAATTAAAATCAAATCATTAAAACCGCGTAGTCCGGTTTGCTTCATTGGTGGCAGCGGTGGGATTTCGGTAAAAAGCCTTTTCTAAGGTTAAAAAGGAATTTTCGACGCAAAACACTAGCGAGAAATTTCAATAAAAAGATTGCAGACTTCAGGTAAAAGGTTTTAAAGTAATAAATGAGTATACCTACGAAAGGAAAATACTGCAGTGGCGTAGCACTTTGAACGAGTCATTTAATTTTTAATTTTGTTTTCTCTTCGAATAAAATTGGCTGTTATTGAAATACACAAAACAATACAAAGTTAGATTTTCATAACAACTGTAGTTAGAGAAATTAACCTTTTGTTTTACAGGCATTTTAGTTGGGTTTATAATATTTGGAATTTTTTTTTTTTTGTGTGTTGCTTTGATTAATTGTTAAAATCACATATTTGAATTTCTTCTGAAATGACGAACATTCAGGAAGAAATAAATTTACCCTTTGACGACGATACAACGATGTCCGGTTCGGAGCAAAATCGACACGTTCGCGAGGCTTCACCTCCACCCGCGAGATTAATTTTACAATATCCAATGGGCGGCTTAAGTCAATTTATAAATTCAGTTGAGGCATTTGACGGAAGTGCGGATCCACTAGAGTATTTCGAGCTTTTGGAAATGCGGGCTTCAGCTGACAACGTGGATCACGCGACACTACTAAATATTTTAAAACTAAAATTAAAAGGGAGCGCGAGATGTTTCTACAAGTCAGATCCGGGCTTAATGGCACTAGATTTTGCACAATTCAGGGATAGATTACTGAAACAGTTTAAGCGTAGGGTTATACCTGGCGAGGCTATGGCGAAATTACATCGCTGTTTCCAACGCCAGGACGAGAAAGTTAGGGACTTTGCGATACGCCTTAGGCGATTAGGTGAAAAAGCGGCGCAAGAAGGAAATGATAAGGCGGCACCCGCGGAGATACCGGGTAGAATGGCTCAAATGAAAGAGACTATTCTGATTCAATTCAGGTTAGGGTTGAAACAGGAGTTACAAAGGGGCAGTGGCGTAGCGCTGATGAGTGAAGACAACCTAACAATAGATAGGGCGGTTCAGATAGCGGAATTTCAAGAGTTGAACGACTCACTAATCAAATCGCGATCAAATTCGGTCTACGCGACTGGCATAAATCAGTCAAGGGACGCCGACTCGGATGACGAGGCACCGCGAGCAAGAAATCAAAGGCCGGCCAATGATCATAACAACGGACGGCGCCCGGTAACAAATCAATTCGCGAATCGTAACAATAATAACAATAATTATCCGCGTCAGAATTTTGGCAACCCTAGGTCCCGTCCAACGAACTTTCCAAATAGCCAAGGGCCGAATTACCCCCGAAATAATAAAAATGGAAATTTTCCGAATAATAACCCTTTCACCGCGAGATCGAACTTTTATAACAGTCCAAATGAACGCAACACGCAAGGCCAAAACTTTCAACCGACACACACGAGGTACAATAACGGCGGTAGAAATTTTCACCAGGATACGCGGTTCCACGCTAATGATAACGCTTTCCGGCCAGAAGGAAGAAACTTTAATAAACCCCGCGAATCTCCAAATTTAAACCGTCCAAACGGCTACGGCAACTCTCGCCCTAACCCCAACTGGCAACAAGGAAACGAAGGTAATTATCCGTATAATCGAGAAGCGGATCAAATTGATCACCAAACCGCGGATCAATCAAAAAACGCGAATCCTGCGACGACCACCTCTCGGTCAGCCGCAGAGACTGGACGCAATTAATCAGGAAAAATGCACATGAAAACCCCCGTGAATCAAATAACAAATTTTTAATCAATGAACAACCCATTTTAACCCACCGTGTAAAAACGATCGAACGGAAATCGCCGTATGCGGTCGAATTAATGTTGAACGGCGTTTATTGCCGACTCTTTATAGATACGGGCGCGACATTAAGCCTGTTGAAAAGCAAAGTGTTAAATTTAAGTGAATTAAAACAACCCGCGGAAGATATTTATGTAAGCGGTATTGAGGGTGGTAAACGACCTACTCTAGGGACAATGAAGGTAGAGGTAGGTACGAATAGGGTAGCCAAACTGGCTGAAATAGAATTTGTTATTTGCGACAACGATCTTTGCTTTGAGGCAGACGGATTACTAGGGGAAGATTTTTTCATGGCAATCAACGCCACTATAGATTATGCCAATAGGGCACTGTTAGTTTTAGGCGAAAACATACCCATGCGCAAACTATGCGAGATGGATGAAATTGAATATTTTAATTGCGAACGGAATGGAGAGGATTTAGTTAGAAAACAGGAGTTAAACGCGGCACTGAAGATTGATTCAGGCACTAGCTCAAGTGTAATTAATAATATAGTTAAACCGTCCGAGGACGAGGAAATAGGTAGGAATAGGGAAGTAAAAAGAGGTCCATTAGTGCAATCGGAGGAACTAACGGACGATGTTCAATTAAACCCGGTTAATCAAGTATTAATAGACAAAACGGAAAATGGAAATGCGGTTCACGCACTCAATAAAGTGGAAAGTAAGGAAAAGTTAAATTTGGAAAGGACCCCGTGTATAGAGGGATTAGGTAGTTCGCGAAATAGCGGAAGTTTAATTAAAGAGGTAGAAAGGGTTGATGGTAAATTCCAACCGAAAATTGTTAATGGGAATAAAGCCGAGGAATTATGCCGGCATATTAATAAGGTTAAGCCTAATAAATCAATTAAACGTGTAAGTTTTAATGTGGGAAAGAAATGTGATGAGGTAGTTAATGAGGGGTTAGTAGATGAAGTTACGCGAGGTAATAGCGAAAAATTAAAGTCCACCGGTGCAATTAAGAAAAGTAACCGATATGACAGCGCTTGTCAGGACAAATTGGGATTGGAAAAAGCGTCCAGCGAATGGACAAGGTACAAATTTATAGGGTACGATGATAAAGGTGTAGAGGTACTTAGGGAAAGAAAGGATAACCGCGAATTGAACAGAGTGGACTCGCGTAGTAGCGAAGAATTGAGTATAGATAATAAAATAGCCGATTATACAGGCGGGTTGATTAAACCATTGAATGAATTTAGAAAAAATAAAGTAATAAAATCAGTAAATGATAGCGCGAAGGGAAATTTAATTGAACCAATTAACGGGGTGAATAAAGATAAACGGGTTGAACGCGATTTAGTTGAAAAATGCAATGAATTTGAGACAGATAATTTCATAGGCACTCTTACAGTAGACAAGGAGGTGGTTATACCCAAGAGAAGTGAAAGCGAGCTTGATTTTAAAGTCAAATTCAAATCGGTTCGAGGTATACGACCACCCCGCGAAAGAAATAAAAAGGTATTGTTAATAGAACAGGACGATCGGAACCACCAAGATTTGATTATAGCAACGGCTTTAGTGAATGACGATGGTGAAAAAATAATTACGCGTGTAATAAATCCCAACAATTACGAGGTGGTACTCAACGCGAATGACCTAATAGGCAAGATATCGGACAATGTAATGGTGTTAAGTAAAGACCCGCCGATCGGGCAAACATGCGGAATTAATTATACTTCGGAACAACAAGTGAATAAGGAGGAGATTCTGGCCCAGCTGAATTTCTCTCACTTAGACGACAGCACTGTTGATTTATTATATGACCTCATACTAAAGTACTTGGACGTGTTTATTACCGACGAAGCACCCTTGACAAGTGTTCGGGGCGTGCAGCATCGCATTATAACTGAGGACGTGGCCCCTATTGCGAAACGACCTTACAGGGTCCCGTTCCACCAACGCGAGGTATTACAAACGGAAATCAATAAGTTATTAGATTCTGGCGTCATCTATCCGAGTGCGTCAAGCTGGAGTGCTCCAGTTGTAATTGTGGAGAAAAAACTCCCTAATGGCGAATCGAAAGTGCGAATTTGCATTGATTACCGCGGATTGAACGCGGTCACTAAACGCGACTTTTACCCTTTGCCCGATCTTCACGAAACGATCGAGCAATACTTTCATGCAGCCAGTCTATTCACAACCCTAGACGTCTCCCAAGCGTACCATCAGATAGAAGTCTACGGGCCGGACCGCGAGAAGACCGCGTTCACTACACCCGCGGGTCACTACGAGTATGCCCGCTTGCCCTTCGGGATGGCAAATAGCCCGGCAACCTATCAGAGGTTTATGAATGTAACCCTCTCCGGGCTAACCGGAAATATGTGTCTGGTCTATTTGGACGACATCATCGTCTATAGCCCAAACGACGTAGACGAGCATTTACGTAGGTTAAGCACAGTGTTTGATAAACTGCAAGAGGCCAATGTCAAACTAAAACCGAGCAAGTGTAACTTTTTAGTCAGCGAAGTGAAATACCTAGGGCACGTAATTACAAAAGATGGTCTTAGACCCGATCCCGAGAAATTGAAAGCTCTCGAGGAATTTCCGATCCCCAGGAACGTAAGAGAAACACGATCATTTCTAGGTTTAGCGTCCTGGTATCGAAGGTTCATAAAAGACTTTTCAAAAATAGCTCTCCCTCTGACCAATCTAACGAAGAAGGAGAACAAGTTCATAATTACTCCGGAAGTAGTTAGCGCTATAGAGAAACTGAAGTCCGCGGTCAAATCGGACTCAGTACTAATCTACCCAAATTTTAATGACCCCTTTTTGCTAACCACAGACGCAAGTCTATCCGGAATCGGCGCGATCTTAAGCCAAAAACGCGAGGGATTTGAGAGGCCAATCGCGTTCGCGAGCCGCAAATTGCAAAAGGCCGAGACTAATTACACGGTTACCGAGCTCGAGTGCTTAGCTGTGGTATTTGCGGTCAAACAATTCCGCGGATTTTTATACGGGAAAAAATTTACGATCATCACCGATCACCGACCACTTAAATGGTTGCTGACCGTCAAGGACGTGAGCTCCAGACTCGCGCGCTGGGCCATGTTGTTATCTCAATACGACTTTGAAATCGTACATCGCGCGGGAACTCAGAATGGCAATGCGGACGCCCTAAGCCGGGCGCACGCCACTGACAAGCCTACTTTAAAAGAATTTTTATTATCCCTAGCGAACACAAAGGATTGCGAGAATCCCAGAGTAACAGTCGAGGCTGTACACCTGTTTGCGTTACCGGAAAATCACGCACTAGCAGTATGTACTATAAAAGATTTTTCAATGGACGCAGGTATAGAAAAAGCTTTTAGACAAAATTTTGGTAATTTAAACGGGTTAAAATCGCAACGTAAAAATGTAGGCGACGTCGCGGAATTAAACCTGCCAGAACGGAATGTGTACTATTTAATAACAAAGAGTAGACATTACGGTAAAACGACGTATGATTCCATTTTCGATGCTTTGAGCAGTTTACTCGATCGCTGTCTGATCCATAAAGATTTCAGTTTAGCGTTATCAAAATCAAACCTCGAGGCGCAACAATTAGAATTCTGTAAATTATTGGCAATGATTAAATTTATCTTCAGAAATACCGCTATACAAATTAAAATTTGCGAGGTAAATCCCGAAAATACAACATCAATAAACGTCGTAAACATTGAAGCGCCCTTTATACCTGTCTGGGACAGATCCCAAATTAAGCGTGAGCAAGAAAAGGACGAATTCTGTAGGCTAATCGCCCCAGGAGGGGACGAAAGTGAAACCTCGGAATTACCTTACTACCTAGACCGAGACGGTCTATTGTACAAAATAAATAAAGACACAGGTCAGGACTTGCTGGTCATACCCCGAACATTCATAAGAAAAGCGATTCATGACTTTCATGACTTACCAATTTCGGGACACCCAGGGCAAGCACGAACCCTGTCCTTTATACAAACCAGACTATACTGGCCGAACATGAAGAAGGATATTTTCAATTACGTTGCCACTTGCAACAAATGCAACCAGTTAAAAACGAGTCCGCATTTCAAAGCGGCTCCTTTACAAAAATTCCCCCCCCTATCTGAACCCTTTCAGAGGACGGCCATCGATATTGTAGGGCCGCTGGTCACATCTGACCTCGGAAATAAGTATTTATTGACCTTTCAGGATCATTTCACAAAATACCTGGAAGCAATTCCAATACCTGACCAAACCGCGGAGACAGTCGCTAAAGCGTTCGTGACTCATGTAATTACGCGTCACGGCACCCCGGCTCAAATTATTTCGGACCAAGGTCAAACATTTTTGAGCAACCTCTTCAAGGAGACCTGCCGTTTATTGCACATAGAAAAGATTCAAACAGTCGCGTACCGACCGGAAAGTAACGGTAGCTTGGAGCGAAGCCACCGGGTTATTAAGAACATTTTAGCGTGCTATGTATCGCGATCGCAACGAGATTGGGATCAATGGATCCCCTATGTCCTATTAGCTTACCGGTCGCATATTAATTCATCTACCGGATTTTCCCCCTTCTTTCTCATGCACGGTAGGGACATGACACTACCATTCGACGATGTCATGAAAGCGGACCGCGTAAAGTACGACGTAAGTACCAATTATCCATCGGAGATGATGGCGCGGTTAAACGAAGCCTTCAAAACCGTCCGGCAAAATATGGAAGCGAGCGCGGAAAAACGAACGGAAAATTTCAGGCGCAAAGCGAAGGAAAGAGAATTTCAGATCGGTGATGCAGTTTATTTGTACGACCCGTCACACAAGATAGGCGTATCAAAGAAATTGGTGTTAAGTTGGTCTGGTCCCTTTAGGGTAATCGAAAAGAAAGGACCAGTAACCTATCGGATACGGAAAGTAGGAGCGCGTACGGACCAAATAGTTCACATAAACAGGCTGAAACCATTCTTAAGCCACGATACGAGCGAACCCGCTCCTAGAGAAAGCGCGACCCCCGTCGAGGAGACAGTGGACATGCAGCCCGAGCCACTAGTTCTCGGCGATGATGACGAGGTACCCTCGCTAGATGTGGATACGACAGAAGTCCCACTTGACAATTTCATAGAACCGTGTGATGTGGAGTCCGACATCGCGGACCCACTAGACGACGATGTCGACCCCCTTCAACTAGATACCGACGCCGCGAATCGCGAAGTTGAGACATCCGATACACTACCGCGCCGTACGACCAGAGTTCAGAAAATGAGAAAGCTAGTCGATTACGACTATTATTAAAAACCTACAACCTTTTTGTTTTTTTTTTCGATTTTTTTTTTATAGAATATTAAACGACCCCGCTAATTAATTAAAAACGTAAATAATAAACCACTTTAAAAATTTTTTTTTATAAATCACCCATAGAAAAATTAAAAGATACGCCTATGCGTACGAAATGTAGGTCAGTATGCCAGGTAGCGGTTAGAAAGGAATGCTTTGTTGAACGAATGAAAGGAAAAGTTGTTGCTATTTTAGATTGTAAAGAATATAGGGGTAAACTTAAGGAATTTATTAGGGTACACATATTTGGTGAAAAAGCGAAAGTGGACTTTTAAAAGCGAGAGGGCACCGTAGTACTCACGAAAATTAGACGGGCAGGATTTTGAGCGCGTTAAAGTTGAATAACATTAATTTAGTAATTAGTAAGGTACCTGAGCGCGGACGGGTAAGAATATCCGAGCAGGTTTTACAACCTTGTCGTAAAAGGCGACAAAATCGTAAACCTTTAATTAAGCCTATCTGTAAAATAATAATTAATGATTGAAAAAAAAAACAAATAGTTAACTAATAAGTAAGGTACCTGCGCGCGGACGGGTTAGAATATCCGAGCAGGTTTTACAACCTTATCGTAAAAGGCGATTAAAACGTAAAATTTGTAAATTAATCAAGTTTAAAAAAAAAAAAAAAAAATAGGAAATTAATAATCAATTTAAATAAGTAATTAATAATTAACATAAACCAGTAGTTAATAAGTGAATTTTACCTGTGCCAATTGACGGGTTCATTTTAGAATATATGGCAGTAAAAGACGCTAATCGTAAGTATTAAAGAAAAAAAAATCTTGGGAAAAATTATATAAAATTCGCACACCAAAAATCTATCGTCACACGAATTTAAGCACAGAAAAGATAAGTAAATACATTAAAGCATACTAATGTCACAAGGGCCGAAAGACCGGGTTTTGACACGCATTCGAGAGGAAGGTAAGAAGTTGGTTGGTAAAGAGTTAAATTGATGAGGAAAAGAAATAGGCAATGGCCATAAATAAATATTCAAGTAAAAATCTAGGTTGGTCAAAAGGACAACTAGAGTAGGTAAGACACCGCCAAAAGGTAGCGGGTCATTAAGTAATAAATTGGAAGTCTGCAGTCAGACAAGTTAGAAATAAAAAGAAACGGAAAAAGTACCGTATAATTTAGAGAAAGATAGGAAGCATAAACAGTAAAGGTAGAATGATGTCAAACCAGGGTGTCTTTCGGGCTCAGTATAAACTTCAACGAATCGCACGAGGAAACCGACGAAGCCCTAGGGATCTCGGATAAAATAATTTCGCAGCGAGAATTGATAATCAAAGAATTCAGGTAAGGATGAGTGAACGGTGTGTGTACGATGGTGGCGACATCTGGCGAGCGCGGTGCAAACTCTCACAGATGCAACGGAAAAAAAAAAAACGGTTCACTAAACGTCAATAGGACGCAAAGAACGGTCGTGCACAATGGGTGGCCTATGTATGCGGCTCATTTGGCATGATTTTCAGTACATAAATAGGTAACCCTTTGACCACATTATGGATGGATCGAATGGCTACGCTATTAGAATAATTTATGTAATTATATTATTTAACATTTATTTTTTTCGAAATTAAGAGAATTTTCTCATAGTAATTAAGTTTTTTTTTATTAATAATGAATTTTTTTTTCTTTCATTATGTGAATTGGTTAACTACATTATTTGATTTATTTTTTTTATGTGCATTGATTAAATGTCACAAGTACTGTGTATTATGGGACTGATAAGTGAACAGCTAAATAATAGTGCGATTAAGGTACGGAGTGCAACGAACAATTACAATTAAATCAAGTGAACGTAAATGAGACGCGAGTGTACCCCCCCCCCCATTGCAAAAAGCAATAGCATCAATTATTGCGTTTAGGATAAGGTCAGGCCACAACGCATCACGCGGAATAATGGAAGGCATCTGGGGTTTAAGCAACAACAAGTCGATGGTTACACATCAGTAACATCGACCCATAATTATTGAGTAATTACGCAGGTCGCGTAAACGGAGGACCAACATAAGTCAATGTCACTCCGCATTATTGGCAATAATTCGAACACGCTTGGTATTACCTTACCAGAGCGACTAACTGGGTTCGATTTAATAATTATCGTGGGATGTAATATCCACACGCAATGGGACTCTTCTAGGAGGTCACCATTTGGGCAACGCAGCCACGAGTGGCCAGGCAAAGGCACTGGTACACTTCTTTTCCTTAATTTAAAGCCAAAGTATGTAAGCAACTAATATCGTGCGAACAAGTTGGTTCCACTGATATTTTACAACCCCCCCCCCCTTTTTCACAATGCAAGGATGGGATGGAGCAGTATCTACCCTTCCAGACAGATGGCACCACTTCAACCTGACCCCAACCTAAGCGTAATACATCATCTACTAAGTGCGGGACACCAGAACAGTAGTGCGTCACATAATTCGCGAGTCATTTAAGTGGACAGAAAAGAAACAGCAATGATGCGCAAAGACTGTTAATGCGCAGAAGTGTTACTTAAGTGAGAAATTTTATTTTTTTATTTGTCATAGGGCTTATGTTGATATTGATGTTTATTATGCATACTGTACCAGTAGCTGTACCTGTACCATCTAAATAAAACAGCACAGACATCAATCAATGTACAGGATAAGTTAAGTTACGACGTTACAATTACTATGTCGGAACGCGGATTGTACCCTTTTCTTTTCTCTACAAAAGGATCCGTCTTGTCTTTCAGACCCGACTGATCTTTTTAAAAACAGGGGGTGATGTAACAACCCGCATATTTGGCTAATTAAATTAATGGCTAATTAAATTAATGGCGGTTTTTAGCTAATTAATTTAAATACCTAATTAATTCAAATACCGATCTAGAAAATACGTTTTAAAGTAATTTCATCACCAACATAGATAATTGTAATTGAGATAATTAAATAGAGTTAATTTAAGAATACTCTATTTAATTTAATGAATAAAAATAACTATGTAGGATTTTAATTTTTAAATATCGATGCATGGGTTTATAAGCAGGAAACGATTTGTCAATACGTTAAGGGGCTCAAAGAATGCCGAGCACACAGCTGCACCGACGGCTACATAGTTAAAAGAAAGACCTACCACTTGTTCATGGAAAGATTAGTTTAAATCCATGCATATCAATAGATTTAACTTCACATTGCACTTATTTTGCATGTGAGAGGAAATGCTTTGTAAAGTTAATAGCTGCACCGCCCAAAAACTGCAGTGTTAATTTCACACCTCATTTGCTTAATGTTGGGAATATTCTGTATAAACCCTCAGTTCCAAGAAATTTTAAATATTGTATAATTCTGTAAAAGTCACACGATGGCCGAAGGCCCACCCAGGCAAAAGGAAATAAGTTTTGAAAACGATGAATTTTGGTCACATCCCCCTGGACGGGGCTGGACTAAGAATCAACAAGATTGGTTCTTTGACTAGCTTAAGGGAGGTGAATATGATAATCCAGTGGGAAATTGTTGATAAAAAATCACAACTTAGAAAAAATAAGTTAGTTGTCATCGGGAAGGGACCCGAAATAAATAAGTTCAATTGATACGCGAACCGGGGTTCGATTAAAATAAAATATACAGTGTTATTTTGAGTTTGATATTAAATTAAAAGTTAAAGTTGTTTGAATAAATTTTAGAGTCAATATTTAATTAAAAGTAGAAGTGATTTGAAATTGAATTGAATTAAATATTAAATGTTAATTTTGAGAACGGGCAGTACGAATTTAAAAGATTGAGTGTTTTATTGAAATTGTCAATAAGGTGAAAAAGAGAAATTTTGTTTAGCTTCCAAGCCTATTTCCTGGATTACATTGTGGACTTAGCAAACGGATTAATAAATTAACCAGGTATTTTGCACGTGTATTATTAAACTAAAACCCAGATATTTGTATAATTTGTATATTTTTGTAATTATTATATAATTTGCCAACTTTGTTTTGTGTACAAAGACTTTAATATATTTGGTTGTTATAAATAGTCAGTTTATTATTTATTGAAAATACGCAAGTGCTCGCATCGAGAAATTCCTTTACCTACGCTTCTAACAGGACAAAAGCTACCAATCGAAGAAGGAGTAAAAAGGGAGTTCCATCGAATAATCTCTCCCTAAATTATCAACCAACAATTGCAAGGTAATTTAAATTAAAAGATTTTCGTGGTGGCAGTGAAACAAATTAATTTAATTAAAATCAAATCATTAAAACCGCGTAGTCCGGTTTGCTTCAATGTAGTCAAATAATAAAAAAATATGCACAGTTATAATTGAACTTGGAAAATAAGTAAAAAGAGTAGTCTCAACCAAATAAAATTAATATATTATTACTATATAAATGCACTACTTACAAATCTTATAGACAGCCATGTAAATATAATAGCTCCAACCATAAAATTTAACGACAAATTTTTAACATCTTCTACCGTTTGAAGTATTTCGGAGGTGATTGATGCATATAGAAATAATATTTGCCACCCAAATATAGTATTAAATAATGTTGCCATATAAACAAGACGAATATACAATTTTCTGGTGTTGATCACATTATCAATTATAATTTTATAACTTCCAATGTTGAGTAACTTCTTTGAAATATTTAATTCTTCCAAAAAGGTATTTAAAGCTTGAAAAAGTTGTTTGAGTGATAAACAGTAGTTACAAATTAAGAACACAAATATAAAAACAAAATACTCGATTAAACTGTATATGGAGTAGCAAATATAATCCACCAAATCGTCGTGTGGCGAAAGCCAAATTACATCGAGAACAACAAGCGCTATATAAAATAGGTGAACTAGACACATTTTGATAAACATGTAACCCCATTTTTTCTCATTCTCCTTCTTAATTTTAGGCAATTTAGTTTTTAAATTAATGAAACCCTTGAGAAATGTTGAAAAAGTGTTTTTGTTCCAAAACGTTATCGATAAAATATGAAAAGTAATCAAAACTGTTTGAAAAAACTTGGAACTAATTTTTAAAATTAAGTAAGCAGTGGATCCCTCAATAATATAAACTGAAGCACCAAAACAAATTATAACTACCACACAAACCAGTAGAGAATAAAATGTTGATGAAATAATTGAGAAATTATTAGGAATCTGTGCTAAAACATTGGCAATTGGATGTATGAAATTTATATAGTAACCATTTTCGTTTGCAGTATTCATTTTTTTCATAACTTCTGATACAATATCAAACAAAATTAAGATAAACATGTAAACATTACTCCTGAAGTTCAAGTATTTACTAATGTTTTTCTAATAGCGATCCTTGTTAGTACATAAATTTTATTTGTCGAGTAAAAATGTCTTAGATAATTATATGAATATCTACCAATTTGTACGATAAATAATAAATGAGTCCACTTGAGCAGTTTTTTTAGATAAATTGTAGGTGGTATTTAGTCTATTATTATTTACTTAAAAACGTATAGGGTGTCAATAATGATTACTATGTACCAATACATCAATAATAAAAAATATATAGTGAAGTGGGGTAAGTGGGTAGTAAATTCAACTTAGTTTGAATTTAGACAGTATTACAAATCAACTGAGAAAGAAAATAAAATGTTTGATGTTGCTCTCCTTCCTTTAGAGTCCAATTAATATTCTAGTGTATAAAACAATTACATAGAAAATAATTTTTCTTTATTATTTATTTAAAAAAAATAAAAGACATTACTACACACTTCCCCAAAGATTTGGGGCAAGTGTGTAATCGTATGATACAGCAACGCGGGTTCGGAAAATACTCAAAGATTCAGCGAGTACAGGTTTTAGCAAGGAGATTGCACGAGCGTAGCGCAGCGGAGCGAGTGCAATCTCCGTGCTAAAACCTGTACTCGCTGAATCTTTGAGTATTTTCCGAACCCTTGTGCTGCTGTTGCGATGATAATTCCGTGAAGAAACGCCACAACTTAAAAGCACAACATCACATACGAAAATCGACATTTAAAACGCCATTTTTAATGTCGATTTTAATGACGGCGATTTTACGCAACATTTACTGACGATTAATTACAAAAAAATTGAACATGTGGAGCAAAAAATCCCACAGAAATTACACCAAAATATTTAAATAGCAATAAGAACATCAAAATCAATATGCCAACAAACAAAAATAAGTGTGAACAGGTAAGAGCCCCCGCAGACTGCAGACTTTCTATCGGCCGATAGTTAGACGGTTTCTTAATCAGTATGAAGCGGTATGCAAGTGTCGGGCGATACCGAATCGTTATAATTTGCGCACTTGCATACAGCTTCATACTGATTATGAAACCGACTAACTATCGGCCGATAGTTTAGTCTGCGGGGGCTCTAACAGTGACAAATCAAACAAAAAATAGCGAGGTATACAAATAAAACAGGTCCTCTTTAACAAGCAAAGGTAAAATTAAGCCGTTTTTAAAAAAAAGTAAAATTTATGCTAGGGCAGCGTTTCAAATTACGCAAATGGATACTAAAAAAATAACAAGTTAGCAAAAACATAAAAAGAACCACTTCACTTACCAGAACAAAAATACGTCGTCGCAGGATACCCATTTTCGTTCCAAGCTTTTGCTGAATAATGACAATTCGAAATTTATCATTTCTACACTTTTCGTACACACACACACAATTTTCGTTGCACATTTTTATTACATTTTTAAACACGTTACCGATTTTATAGACGTATTCACGTCAAAACAACGCCAACGAGCACAAAGAAACTTACTTTCGTACAACACACACTGCACACAAAAATTGAACGAGGAAAATAATTTAATAGACGTTTAATTCAAACTAAAAACCAAAAGCCCAAATTTAAACCACAGAGTCATATTATTAATTCAAAGGCAGTTTACAGCGAATATTTTTTAGTGCTTTACGAGTGCGTTTCAATTACAAATATCAAATACTCTTTATTTTCAAAACAATTTAAAATATTCAAAATATTCAAATTGACCTAGGGTTATTTGAATATTTTCGTAGGATTTCAAAATAACTGGATATTTCACCTAGGGCTCACAGTATTTGCGGGTATTATTCGACGGTGCACGAATTGTATCCGTATAAGTACAATGTTAAATAACGCACGCTGATTGGTCGAAACGCCAAAATTTGACCCTGAATGCAATTATCACTGGATATTTTCTATATCTATTAATAGAAATGAAAACGGGGCAAGGGTGTAAAGGTTCAATGGTTCCTGTTTTCAATGACAGTTTTCAAACACGTGACTTAGTAACATTTTCGATGCGTGTAGAAACCGAGATTATACTTAACTCATCACTTATAATGCAGATGGCGTTTATTTCACATTTTCTTCACAAATTTTAGGCTTGTACACATTTGCCCCGGATACACACTTACCCCACTTCACCTTACTTACAGTAACGGATCTAGTATTTTTTTAGGGCATGAAGATGGATATTTTATAGGACTCTTCTTAAGGGGAACTTAAAATTTGTGCTTTCAAAATGGTACAACGTCCAAGCAAAGGTCAACAACATTAAGCTATTGCTTTGCTAATTAAACCGTTTTTGTAGATCCAATGAAGTTAATAAAGGCGCCCACTTAGTTTGACTAGCAACAGAAATTTCTGTAATACTTCTAATCTCATGATTAATTTTTAAGTAGCTCCTGAAGACACCCTAGTTAATTAGGTAATTAGTTCCAATTTATGCCGGCGAAATTAAAAGGGAAAATTTATGTATCAATTTTATTTTAATCATCCTATGCTACATAATACAAACAAAAATTATTTTTAAATTTGTTTTACTACAAATTGGTCTGCCGTTTAAATAAATATGATAAATAACAGTTTTTTTTAACAAGTTCAATAGTGAATATTGTTATTTGTATCAGTACGGGAACACTTTGAGGATTATAATACAGCTGCAACAGTGCCGTATTAATATAAACTATTCTAAGTCGATTTTACAATTTTTAATTATATATTTTTTTATTAAATACAAGTTTGGCATTTTTAAAACAATTATTATTAAAACAAAGTAGCTTTTCAATTTATTAAAAGCTATTTCGATTTTTACCTAGTAACCACTTATAATTACCAATATAATTATTATAAACAAAATTGTACATAAGTTATCAATCCTTTTGTGTACGAGGTTATTTAAAATCAAAATTATATATCAAGTAACATTGTAATATTATGTATAATGCTGTCCCAATAACACTTTCTTGTGCTTCATTTTCTCATTCAATAAAAAATTTCATTAAAAAAAAAGTGTAGTACATTATAATGATTATAAAATATAACTAGTCCAGATAAATTAGATCAAAAATCGTATAAACAGTAAAAAACATGAAGATTTGTTCAACATAATTACTTTGAATCGGCATACTAAAAGTCTTCACAAAAAAAGATTGTTGTTTGCACTACATTAGAATATTTAACTACAAATTTCTACTATTACATCTAAAGTGTGCCTAAAGGCCGTGTGACACTTGTGTAAATTTGCGTTACGTGTAGATTTCTACACCGTGTAAAACACGTAAATTTGCGTGTAGATTTTGTTGCAAATCTGCTAGCAAATAGAGTGTTTGCCACTTGTGTAAAAATTTACACGTAAATTTACAATTTGCACACGCGCATTCTGGTCAATTGAAAATTCGAACGGTAAGTTGCTATAAGAAGTTTGTATGTCTGGTCGCCTTGTGTTGTTTAATACTAAAAGAAACGTGATAATGGATTCAAATTGGCAATTAACCCATTAATACCCAAGGGTCGAAAATAAAACTAATTTTATGTTTTTACTGCATTTTATTACTTATCATGTACTCAATAAGAAATTTATAAAGTTAAAAAAAATTATACATTTGTAGTATTTTTACAAAATAATGTTGCATAAAAATATTTATTATTGGTAGAGCACGGATTTGTCAACCCGAATTTCAAAATTACCTAGAGATTCTGAAAGCTGACGGTTTATATAATATAATAAAAAAAAATTTTGCCGTAAATTCGGAAGTTTTTGAATAAATCGACGTTGAAGTTTTAAAAATTATGTAAGTGACGCGCAGGAATCTCATGTAACCTGTATGTAATTTCATAAATTCATAATCATAAATATGCAAAAATTAAATTTTGTGATTACCTATATCGACATATTTCATAAAAAAACATAATTAATGTTCTGTTGAGAATAAATTGTAGCAGCTGTAAAGTAATTTTGTTCAATAACATAATAAAAAGTTAATTATTTTAAAAATGTTGCGTATACGCAACGTTGGGGATTACTAGGTTAATGCCAATTTATCTATGATGCCAATTCAAACTTTTACCAACTAACAAAAACACAACACAAGAAAAAATAGACTACACCTTCGAATATTCTTCTGCGCAATTTTACACGCACAACTTGCGAAAAAATATAGAAATATTTCTATAAAATATTTACACGTAAATCTACACGCAAATTTACGTGTTTTACACGGTGTAGAAATCTACACGTAAATCTACACGCAAATTTACACAAGTGTCACACGGCCTTAACAATTTAAAAAGTTAAATTTTACAAAATGTGTGGATGATTACACCTATTTATGTATGCTCAATATTCAAAGACTTTTAGTATATGGATTAAGAAGATTCAAAGAACAATTCCTTACCAATTTCGCCGTTTTCCTGATTTTCTTTTGGATATTTTTTCTAATTTACCTGAACTAAAATGTATTTTCTACAATTTTTCCTTATTATTTTTTTAATTTATGTAAGTTATATTAAAACTACTTTCAGACTTCTATATTTACTGTAGATCTACATGTTCTTTACTCGTCCAAAACTGCATATTACTGCGCATTTAAAGAATTTAGTTTTTCCCTAATTATTTTAATAAATTTAAAGGTGAATTAAAACGCATTAATCGGGAGTTGCACGTAAAATAGCACCCGGAATTTGAAAACTTCCTATAGAGAATCGGGAAGCTGAATGTTTTTATAGTAGAAATAAAAAATAAAATTTGCGGCAAATTAATTTTTAACCCCAATAAACAGCTTTTAAAAAGGTAAAAATTTAAATTTTTGTTAGCTACTACTTAAATAAGTGACACATACGTGTCGGGCGGTCGTAAGTCACGTTATCACACTTGTTATTTTGCATCCCGCAAAATATTAGTCTAGGGAAATATAGGCTTGGAATGTGCAATGTTAGCAAATTATAGCCTCGGTTTAAAGTTTATTTTGTAAGTTAATTATGCCTGTTTTTAAATGTTATTGCGCCAAATTTGCGTTTTTATTTTTATTGTTAATTCACTTAAGTAGTAGCAAACAAAATATCTTACTGAAACTCGGGCGGTAAATCAATTCTACCATCCTAATATACTTTATTACTTCCTCTTCATTGTTTAATTAATTATTCACTCATATTTACCACACAATTATGAAAAATTGTGTGCTGAAAAAATTTACTCAGAAAAAATAGATGGAATAGTTTAAAAGCTTAAGTAATTTGCACAAACGTGGGCGGAAATTTCAAAAAATATTTCGTTAAATTGAGTAAATTTTAAATGAGTCAAAAACCCTTTTTGGCAAATTACTATTTCCTGCATTTAGTTAATTAATTAATTAATCTATCCTTGTTTTATAAATGGGTATAAAAATGCAGAATAAATTGAGTTTAATATTTTATTTACTGTTTTTATTTCCGAATAGTCTTTCCAAATTTTATTCAATAATAGCAATTTCTCCGTAATAAATTGTAATTTATCATTTCTCGTCTTTTTCTCGTAAAATTAACATTAGAATATT
The DNA here is from genome assembly GCA_932274525.1 of Podabrus alpinus. Lineage (NCBI taxonomy): Eukaryota > Metazoa > Arthropoda > Insecta > Coleoptera > Cantharidae > Podabrus > Podabrus alpinus. The sequence continues at coordinate 118,064,090 of OW026451.1, forward strand.
ACACTCGGCTAAGACCTCGTCAATTTCTCTAGGTAAAATTTCGTAAAAAACGTTTTTACTGGAATTTATTTAATGTTTTGGCGTTGCGTAGATACATAATATTGTTTAGAGCGCGCTAAAAACTTTGTAATATTCTCTTTGCACTATGGAATATAGGATTATATTTACTTCTTTAGTGGCAGTGCATAGTACTACTATTTTTTAACCATCGAACATCACTTTGTGTTACTCAAGCACAAATATAACCGCCAAATCCCGATTTATCTCATGATAAAATGCGCATAAATATGGAAATATAAATTGCAGTTCAAGTAAATTGCATATAGACCTCGAGCTGCCCTTACAATATATAAAATTCGTTTATACAAATTAACTGAAAAATATTAAAATGGAATTTTACAATTATATGTGCTTCTTTATTGCAAAGGAAAAGAAATAAGTACAAAATGCAAATTATAACACTGCTGCACCTATGGACTGACGATGGGGGGGGGGAGTAAAATTTGAAGTGTAAAATTAATGTCAAGGTAAAAAAAAATTGGAAAACACCTTGTCATCGGGATTCTGTTAATGGGATAGGGGGGTGTAATCCCTCCCACGTTATAAATGGCTTATAAACAAAATTTAAAAAATTGGAATAATCTTGGACTGGTTGAAACAGATCTTAACACCTAGTAGGTTTTTTTAACTTCCCACTTTGTTATAAATTGATAATGATATGATTTAGACCTCCATTAAAAAGGTTTTATTTATATTATCAAGTTTGTTGCAATCATGTACAATTGCAGGTAATCAGATTTTCTTAGATCACTATTTTAGTCCAATGGACTAAAACTTTCATTTAGGACAAACACCTCATACTAGTCTATTCAATGGTGGACACAAACAATACTACTGAGGATTCGAAATAAGCACTTACCGCTTTAGTAAAAGAAAGTCAAAGGCAATTTGGTTTTTAAATTTCAAGTAATTCGAATCTGCAGCATTGTTAATATTATCATGTGTTATCTACCAGTGTAACACACTATAATAACCAATGTAATGCTGAAAAAGCTTCTTCAAGGTCCAAATATCAGGTTGATGCATAAGTTCGTAGCGTTTTTGGTTTCCAAGGTAAGAGTGCTTTGGAAAAAAAATTGTTTGAGAAATATCAATGTAATTTTAATGCCATAGTATTGTTTTATTGATATTTCTTGAATTGAATCGTCAACAGCATCGGCCGTTTTTGTCCCAAATTGTTACTGGTAACGAAAAATGGTGTCTTTACATCAACATCAAGAACAGAAAGAAATGGCTGAGCCCTAACAAACAAGCAAATCCTCGTGCAAAAGCTGCTGCCCATCCACACAAGGTAATGTGCATTTAGCGGGATAAAGAAGGGGTCATCTACTATAAATTGCTTCTGAGAAATGTAACCATCACTTCTGAGGTTTATTGTCAGCAACTGCGTCGCCTGGAGGCTGCAATTCAAGAAAACCGACCGACAAGACGACATCAAGTGGTTTTGCAACATGATAATGCCCGTCTGCATACTGCTAAAATTACAAAAACAGCTATTCAAGACCTCCGTTGGGAGGTTATTCCACATCCGCCCTATTCTCCTGATCTTGCTCCATCAAATTTTCATCTTTTCCGCTCTCTATCCAAAAATCTCCGCGGAATCTCATTTAATAACAACGTTGCTCTTCAAAACTGACTCGAGGACTTCTTCACCTCCAAACCACCGGATTCTTCAGGCGTGGAATCGAAAAACTGCCAGAACGTTGGGAGTGAATCATATACAATGCAGGAGAACATATTATAAATTAGTTTATGTATTTTTTATATTTAAAAAATTAAATTTTAAATTTAAAAATAAACGCTACGAACTTATGCATCAACCCGATATTTAGAGCCTTGGTCTAAAAAGGCACCACAAATTTAGCTTATCCGTAGGTGTACCCTAAATTCGCAAAAGAACTTTGTAGAAAAATGTCAATATTTCAACCCTTTATTTCCGTTCATGACTTTTCAACTAAGAAAACCATTAAACCTTCTTGATTTTATCAAAAATCCAGATTTATAAAATTCAATTTGTTCTGATTTTATATTGTTTAATTTAAAAATTGCAATATTTCATGTTGGCACACCATAAAAGTAAACATTTTTCTAATTGAAATAATTAACAAACTATAACTCACAAAAGCAATATTGTGTAAATGAATATTTTTAAAATTGTAAAATACCATTTCACTTATTTTCTTGATATTTCGTATTACATATACATTCTTTTTAGCACTTTAATTTTAAAATATTTGAAATTTTTGTTTAATGTAAACAAACACTTGTTTAATAAATTAATGCAATTTAATAAATTATGAAATTAAAAATATAACTTTACATTTTCTAAAATAACACAACATACATGAATAAATATACGAAATATTTCTAGTGTGTAGTTTGTAATGGAACAGTTTCGATATGATTTTATCAAATTGCTTCAGCCTTTAATGACGAAATTAATATTTTTTCAATTAAAACCTTAAATTTTCAAATATTGCACAACACTCAAGCCACACAATTTGTTATTTAATTTACCAAATTTACCTTTGGTTTATATTTTTATTATGTTGAATTTTAATTATTTTTTTTATTGCATACATTCATACAAAAAAGGCGTCTCCAATTATCACTACAACTGATTTCAAATATTAAAGCAATACTTCCTATTTTAATGTTTCAAATAAAAAGGTACAAAATGGAAATTATAGAAGTAAAAATGCATTTTTATAAATATCAACAAGTGAGAGAGTACTCCACTAATAACCATTATGATTCAAGCAACTTTAAAACAATGCCTATACATTTGATGTAAAAAGGCATTAGTCACAATAATTAATAAGTTATCATTTATAATTAAAGGCCCTCACGTTTGTAATGCCGTAGTTATTTCATCGTGTATGGTGGCTAATTCTTCAATTCGAGATGCTAACTGTACATTAAGGGTTACAAGAACTTGCCGTTGCGATTCGTGAGCCCCTAATGCAACATCTAATTCGGATTGCGCAAGTTTTGCCGTTGTTTGTAAATCTTGATTTTCACGTTGCAAACTCTGCATTTAAAATTATTTTGATTAATTTAATATCTTACTTGTTTCATTTGCAAGTATAATTTTTACCTGTGTAATATCTGCAATTTTGTGAGATGCATACTGTTGTGCATCTTTGCCTTTATTTTCCAATTCCGTTTCTAATTGCTCTACACGATGTCGTAAACTTTGAATTTCTTTTCGAAGTTCATCGGCAATGTCTCCTCCGCCTACAAATAAATTTTAAAATTAAGTTATTTTGAACTGCCAAACACGTTTAATTTGTTTAAAGGAGATATGATAATATATTACATTAAATTAAATGTTTAGATTTTTCTATATTTACAATGTTCATTTTTATCTTGATGGTAAGTGCCCACTCAAATTAATGAAATGCAAATTTCACACGAATTAACAAAATAATTAAATTAATCACTCACATGCTTACCGAACCAATTTAATACTAAATTCTAAACAAAAATGTTGCAAATTAAAATTTTAATTTATGTATTATTTATGTAAACATTAAACGCGCTGAAGTGCTCAACTTCTTATGTCTCACATAAATTTATTTAATCATCACCAAATTACTAAATTATTGCACATTGTAATTTTTGAAACTTATTAAGGGGTTCCTTACTTTCTATAAAATTGTGTTATATTATTTATAACAATAATTAACATATTGAAAACAAAAGCTTACCCCACTTAAAACCATTTTAACTTTTAATTAAAAACATTAAATTTGCATTTACCATATGCCATGATCTGAAATAGGTATTTAAAAGCGGTATTGTATAAGAAAATCTGAATAGATCTAATTAGAAAACATTACATAACTGAATAACAAATTTATGGAAACTAAAGTTGGACTTCTTTTCTGATAATTGAACAACATTACAAAAGACTACACTTACCATATTTTACAATACCTTATATTTAGTTTTAATAAGCAAAAATATTATGAGAATTACTATGTTGAACATAAATTATAGATTTTATTTAAAAAATTTATTGAAGGTAAAAATTAGACAAAATTGTCGATAATTAACAATAGAAATTATGGAACTGCAGCATATGGAGTTTAATTTCTTTTGCAATGTAAAATTTACTAATCATTATTTTTAATTATAGTTTCTATTAAAATTCTTTTAATAGCTATTATTAACATTTTTGTAATTATACCTTGTTATAATTAGCAACAATTAAAATTATTGCAGGTAACAAATGTCAAAACAATTGGCATAATTTTTAAAACGTATCTATCATTGAAATATTTATTGTAAAATTGTTATCATTATTTTTTCGAGTTATTGACAATATTGCAATTTTTCAAGTCCGTGTCAAAAAAATACTTGTGGAGTTCGTTAGAGGTATAAATTAAAAAGAAAGTTTAGGTTTCTACCCTATAAAAAAGGTAATAAAAATGCGTAGTCTTCAAATGATTGCTCTATTCAGGGTCATTCCATTTGGGTGATTACATACCTAAAACGTGTAAATGGGCTAATTTGCTGTTTTATTCGTGAATAATACGCTCTTACTTTAAATAAAGCGACTTCAAAGTTGGGGCGGGGCGCTTATTGTTCTAACAATAAAAAAGTTTTAATTTTATTTCCTTTGAATTTAAAATCTTATTTTATAAAATAAACTTGATCGCGAAACAATTGAAATAAGAACAGTTTTATGATAATATTTTTTAATTAATTGGAAGAATTAATTAACAACTAACTATATAGCTTAATATTGTCTATAATTTTTGGTCTTTTCATGTCAAATTGTTAAAAAAATTTAAAATAACGCTTTAGGTAACTGTTTTTAAATTGTTTTTATTGACTTAATGTTATTACAGTGTCGGTGAATTATTTATCTATGCCTTTGCAATTTCAAGTTGAAACCAATTCGTTTCAAATTGGAAATAAACCACTTCCAATTGGGACAAATTGGGAAGTAATAACTTGCAACTTTTAGGCTTCTATACGCAGTTTGAGATCAAAATAGATTAAAAATTAAATAAAAACGTTAAAGCAATTATAATTATAAAGACCTAGACTCGATAAAAATTTTATTATTCAACAAGAAAAAGGTCAATTAATCTACAAATATACTAATTATAATTATTATTAATGCATTAGGTATGAATCTTTGAATACGATCGATATATCGTGAGTTTACTGCAAAAAGTGGTTTATTAAAATATGTAGATAAACCCCTGTGTGACACATCTCGTTCTCTGCATGTGACATGCATATTATGCAATTATTTTCACATGCATAGAGGATCTACTTGTTTAACGTAGGCTCCGAACCATGGGAAGTGCAATACACTTCAGTTCAAGATGGACTTTCTTGGCAGATTACCTCGGTGGTTTGCCATTGCCTGCCAAGGAGAGACGCTCAGAATAAAGTTATTACCCCGCCCGGATTTGAACTGAGCGTTTCGCATTAGCAGTAAATGCACTTAACTGTCAAAGCTATGACTGTCTCTTTTTCTCTGTCTCTAAGTTTTTTTAGGTACTCCATCGTCTCTAGCTCGGACTTATCTTTGAGACACCTTTACGAGATCTTAGGTAGCCGTTTATAGTTCACTTAATCAAATTAAGGTTGGAAATTTATGTGACATTTCGTCATAAAAATAAGCAATAGTTGGAATTAAAATTAATTAGTAATACGTAACCTATAGGTAATATTGTTATAAAATGCACATAATACGCTTCCGGTAAATTCAATTTCAGATTTCCAGATAATGTATTTTTTTTTTAGACTTTTAATTCAATTGTGGATGGCCGAAAAGAATTACTGACGCAACATCAAAAAAATGATGAAATCAAAGATTTTTGGAGCTCAGTTTCGGAGTTTGTCGGTGCGTACTCGCTAAAACACTGACTTGATGATAAATGTTATTGAAATCATTATTTTAGATAATTTTACGCTCTACAAAAAAGCCAAGTATAATTTATTACGGGGATAATTACCTATCACCTGTCACCCGAAATCGCCCCAAAATATTTTTTTTAGCAAAAGGAACCTTATTAGAGTGTCCTGTAAAAATTTCGCCCGAGAATGTATAGTCAAAATTTTGAGAAAAATCGATTTGAAAAGTAGGGAAAATTTTTTTTGCCTTCTAATTTTTGGCTTGGCCAGAGCTGTGAGCATCAAAAAACCTACCCTCCGATGCTCCGCATCTCCGGGCGGTTTTTCGTGCTCAGAGCCGCTACGCGGCGGAGCTAAGCATACGAGAAGGCGCCACCAATCAAGCAAACCGGGATGAAGGCAAAAATAATCTTAAGTCTTAAATGAGTGATGCGCGGGAATCTCGTTAATTTTACATGTAAATTAGCAAACTTCAAAATCGATTTACTCAAAATTTTGATAATACATTCTCAGAATTTTTTTGCAGGAGGGGCCTATATAAACCTTCCTCTTTGCGATTGCAAAGTTTCAACTCATTCGGAGTGACAGGTGTTAGGACATCCTCACCGAAACGTAAACTAAAGCAATTCATGGTGTTCGCAATTTGGGAAGAGTAATTGAAGGACAAACCCTTTAAATTAGTCTAATATGATTGACCTATATATAATAGTATTATTATGAGCCATCAAAACTTAATTTCCAGTTAACTTGCGTTTAAATTTATACACTCAACTTTGTAAATAATATCTGCTGTTATAGAAGATTAGGTTATTCACAACCACTTTTAATAGTCCAGCATGCGAGCGGCAAAATGTACCATTCTTTTTGATATTCGGAAAACGACATCTATTAGTTTATTAAAAATCTCAACTTGGTCAGTTTTTGCAGTAAACCCGGTATATGTGGCATTTTTAATACTTTTTTTATCATTTGTTTAATCCCAATTTTATATTGATTATTTCCAATTTGAAACTGCCTACTTTAAATTTTAAGTTATCAATGTCTAATATACCTACAATATTATACTTGAAGAATTTTTATGTATTTATTTCGTCACAGATTGAATAAATAATTTAAATTTATTAGAGTTTCATTATTTAATTACATTGAAATGAGCCGCTTTTAGAAAAATCTAACCACATTACATGGCAAAGGACATCCTAAGGATCGTATTTACGTAAAAAAAAAACACTAACAAATTTTTTTGTCGGTACCCCATTCTGTGATGTGTATGTACATTTGTTTTGCACTAACTTGCCTAGTATACACTGTCCTGACGTCATCACTTTGTCAGTAGAAATTCAGACAACTTAGGACAAATTCTGCACTAACCCAATCTAAATTCATATTGAAAAACATACATGAATACATTGAAATCTGTATTATTAACAAGTGCATAGTAGTTTTTCTAGCGAGGAAGATGATGATGGCGATAATTATATGTAATATAATTTTATCTAAACTGTTTCAAAACAAAAAAAAATGTAGCCTTAATTATTATGAAAAACTCACAAAATGCAACACACAATAATTATGTTTTTGTATAACAAATATTTAAACTAATAAACTCTGCTAATAACTAATAATTTGAAATGTATACATTTTCCACTTAATATAACTTGCGTTTTTTTACATAACTCGCAAGTATGTGTAAGAAATTGTAAGTCAATAAATAATATCAGCCCCGTAGGTAAATTTTATTTGGGGGAGGGGAAGCACTCATAAAACATGATGTAGTTGCTCAATTCTAACAAACACTTTTACGTCTGGACTCATAGACGAAATATGATTTTTATTAGTGCATTTCAGATTATTTTTTTACAAAGATTCTGAATTTCCTAGTGGTCTTGCCCGAATATGTGTTTATGCAATATAAATTTGACTCTTAAGTACGCACTTGTTCTAACGACTATGAATCTGAGCGTTAGTGCAGGAGAAAAGGCTAAATAAATAATAATGTTAGTTGTATGTGAAATAACTTTGAGTAAAGGTTGACCTGGTGTTTTAAAAATATCTACAAAATCAGTCCCATTCTCCCATTATGAAAAAACTATTAAATTTGCACTAGCCTCTTTTAATTTGTCTTTAGGAAATATTAATTTGGAGTATTCTTGAAAGTATTGGTCAAGAAAATATCCACGCTATCTATATTTCAATTTTATAATTTAGAGCTACATCATCTGAAGAATTTAAACTAACGCCATTTAATAATGAATGCAAACGCTAGCTTTAGAAAGTTTCAGCGTTGGTACTGTAAACGCCCAAATGAAACGCGTCGTTCTAACCACTTCCGGAAAATTTCCTTTTGCGTCAAAGATGCAGAAATATATTTTCAAAAATAAATAATAATCATGTTTCATTTGAAACACAAATGAACTTGATTTTAGAAACCAAGTACCTAATACATTAAATAATTCTAAAATTGTCCAATACAAAATTGTACCTAGTTATTATTAAATTAACCATTAAAAATAAATTGATTTTTATGAATTTCAAAACTTTTACTGTTTGATATTATCCATATGAAAAAGATAGTTTGAAATTGTTACCTTTACTATTTTCAAGATCCGTTTGATACTTGGTCTTCATTCGCTGGTTTTCCTCTTTATAACTATGCAGTTGACGCTTCCATTCATCAACATTAGCTGTACTCTCTTGTAAAGCGCTCGTTAATCGTGCATTATTACTTTTTAAAGTTGCCAGTTCGATTTCCCACTTTTTTGCATTTGCGGAGCTAAAAGAAACAAGCGCATAATTAGAAACATAAATGTAAATCAGACAAAACGTACACGCACTAATTATTATTAATAATAAAAAAAAACATGGATCAATTTTCCACTTGTATAAATGCTGGCATGTAATTAAAAAATAAAATATAATTAAATGAAAACTTCCAATTTAAATTACCTAAGGTAAACGATTAAACAAAACGATTTAAATTTTTTAGGTAAATTAAAAAAAGTATCTAATAATAATTCGTAGTTTTTCATAAAAAAAAAATTCTTAGGTAATAAGTGCAACAACGTTTTATATTAAAGTGAATATGTAATATAAAATTTAAATGTTACATATATGTACACAACAAACAAAAACTAATTGAATACAAGAAACTCAATACCATTGTATTCATAATAAAGTAATATTTTTAAATAAATACCTGTCAAAATTTAAGAGCTAGTTATCATAGAAAATCAGCTTGTTTTGTAACAAACAAAAAGTACAAAACCCTAATCAAAACATAATTATTTAATTAATGTTTCAAATTATTTGACAAATTACTACTTCTTTTCTAATTTTAAAATCGCTCTTGGTACAAAGAACATAAATATATAATTCATAAGTTACCTAAGTGAAAATAAACCAATTAACCAATTGTTTTGTATTACTTTTCACGATAAAAGCTTCCAATATAAAAATTTAAATTAACACTTTCATTGGTAATATGTACGTACTTCAATAAACAGGTGGTGATGTTCAATTGCATAACTGTGTTCGGCCAAGCAATTCCAATTGCTCTATAAAAATAGAGCATAAAGAAATACGTTTTGAGCACACATAACTCTTATTTCCCTATGTATTACATATTTTATACTTATAATATTACGTAACAAATTGCATTAAAAAATAAATTTATAAAAGAAATCCTATTTTTATTTAAATTAAAAATAATAATTCATTTTAATCATTTCTTCGGGCAAGATTATAGCACGCTTTGAATTGAATTAACAGAAAATATTATTATTTATTTAAACATTAATTAAGATATTAAGGAAATAAATGAGCATTGAAAAGTTTCTTCCTGCCAAGAATTCATTTAATAGGCATTGTTATATTTGACAATACGCTAAACTGAACATAAATTCGCTTTCAATATTTAATTCAATTGTAACTCTCAAATGGTGGAAGCTAGCGACTTCTTTTATGTGTGGAAGAGTTCTAATAGGACATGTTGTGTAAAATTAAAATTTACCAATATGAAGGAAAATCTGTACAATTGTTCATCTTTAATAAAATCCCTCACTAAAATAAATAAAAAAGAAATAATGATGGAAACAGATAACGAGTAAGGTAGCTACTTAATATACTAGCAAAAGTCGAAGATTTTAGTATAGCACAGCTCAGCTATCTCCTTAATTTTATAAAGAATAAATTTTAATGAAATCCTTAACCGACAAAACCGGAAATAATGATAAAATAATTAAAAAATTTCAGAAGAGATAATCGATCTTCTAGATCGACTAAGACATCTCCCCAGGTAATTCCTTTTTAATAATTAAAAAATATCTATTATAATATCCTCGAAGGTACAATACAAATTGATGAGTTTGAAATATCATGTAATGGAAAAATTGACTGAAGTCTAATCAAGAAAACCGTGTTAATCATCTTTCTTAACTGAAAATGTAATTTCAAACCGTTTCAGTTTATACCATTATTTTAATCAATAAAATATTTAATACTAGTATTAAACAAAGACATTAAAATAAAAACGGATCTTTACATGGGTACTATACAAAATTAATTAAACAACAACATATTAAATCACACACCAACCATAAAAATTACCTATACCAATAAGCATCAACCGTAAACAGTTTCACTTTTGTGTAGTACTCACAATTTTAGATAGGTAATCTATAATTAAAATTAAATAAACATAATGTAATACACATTAAATTGTTAGTCAATCAATTATTCAAAATGCATGTAGTCTTCAAGTATACACGATATACACTTTATATTAAAACTTACTTAATATACAGAGAAAGTTAGGAAGGAAGAAGTAAGATTGCAATGCAACTAATTTGATGGTAGGTGGTGTCTACTATAAAAAGTGGTTCGATATTTTGGACAATATCAGTTTCTTCTAACAGTTTGTACAGTAATATTTACTACAACAAATAAAATAATCACAAAAAATGGCTGCACATTACCAGGCAAGTGAATTAATAAATAAAGTGTGATATGAATAAGTGCAAAAGATTCAAATTTGTGAAGTTCTAAAGGATAATTTTTTATAGGTTCTCATTGCCTTCGCAGTTTTTGCCTCATGTGTTCAAGCTGGAATTATAAGTTATGGAGGTCATGACTTAGGTGGTCATGATTTAGGCGGTCATGATTTAGGTGGTCATGATTTAGGAGGTTTAGAATATGGAGGTGGTGATCATGGAGGTGATGATCATGGTCATGAAGACTATCATGTAAGTAGCAGTTAAAAAGAATAAGTGATAATTGGTTCAAAAATTTATTTATTTAGGCGTATCCCAAATACAACTTCAACTATGCAGTGCACGATCCCCATACCGGTGATGAAAAGCAACACAATGAACATAGAGATGGTGATTCGGTAAAAGGAAGCTACAGCTTAAAGGAAGCCGATGGTACCACCCGTGTCGTAGAATACAAAGCTGATAAACATAATGGATTTAACGCAGTCGTTCACAAAATTGGACATCCCCATCCCCAACCAGTAGAACACAGCTATGGTGGACATGATGGAGGATACGGCGGACATTATTAAAATCTTTACTTTAATTTCAAATGATCTTATAATTTCTTATATTATGTTAATTGTATTGTTGTAATTTCTCTCCTTACATGTGATAAAAATACTCAAAGTATTATATACCTACCTACTATTAATAAAATATTTTTTCTAAACTCAACTTTTATTTCGCTCAAAAATGGATTCCAAGTAAATATTCTTTCGCAACAAATTGTAATAGAAAACCAATTAATTTAAATAAATATAAATTAGGTTAATCATTTTTTCAATTACACTTTCACTTGCATTTCTGGTATTATTTTAAAATTTCTTACTTCAAAGGAAAAGATAAACCATGTTACATTAATAATAAATAAACTAAATAATCGATACAAAAGAATCAGCCATAAAAGTGAAAATAATGAAACTATCGAGCAATTAAGCTATTAAAGCTGCAGTGAAAGATTGGAAATTTAAATAATGTTACATTTATATACGTACATAATGGATATTCAAATAGGATTAACTTCATCTGATCTAATTAAAACTTGACTTATATAAGAAAACTTTTTAAGCTTAAATAGGCAATAAGAACTTTCATAAATTCATAAACTGGAGTTGAGCATTTGCACATTTATGGTAATTCACCACACAAAGTAGAAGCAACAATTTGAGTGCATTTAAGTTATTTTAGGCATTTTACAATAAGGAATTTCTTAATATTCGAGTTTCGTATTAACTCGTAATAACTAATTAATTAATCAGTTGGCTAACAATATTACAAAGTATTTACTTAATATTTCCTTTCTTATTATTAAGTTTTAATAAACCAATTAAAATAAGAAACTGACCTTTGTGCAAGAGCCAACTTGAGCCTGTCATTTTCGTACTTTATCTGGGCAGCGTCGAGTTGTGTAGTATTTACTGTTGTTGTATTTCCCGGTTGACCATATGATAACTTTTCAGTCTTAACTTGATGGCTTGGACTTTCGTTGCTCTGAAAACCTGACAAGGAATGACTCCGTAAGTGAGGAAGAGAATCATCGTCTGTTTTACTTGAATTAACTTGTGCACCTATGCATTATAAATTCAATGCTTTATTTTGAAGAAATATTGTGTGCAAAATTTATACGTTAAACATGTAGTACATTGTGCCTATGATATGACTCTTTCATATATTGAAAGTAGTTCTTTTTATATTACACTCAACATTTAAAATTTACAGGTTCTGAAGGAGGTAGAGCTCCAATAGTTTGGAAACTCAAAATAAGGTAAAGAATTGAAGGATCAATAAATTCAAAACTGTAGGAAGACGCAATATCTAACGTTTTTTAAATATTTGAATTGACTAAAATTTGTATAGAAAAAACGTAATTTACAGCCTCTAAATTGCTAAATCGCCTTTTTGCTATTGACTTCAGCCCTATTATGATAAAATGGCTTAGAAGTTACTTATAATGGGTAGAAATCTAAGAGTTAAAATTTATCATTTTTTTCTTCTGAATTACGGCGACTTTGGCGTCCCCCAGGATACTCGCAGCGGTCCTATTTTATTTTTATTGTTTATCAACGATATTGGTAAAGATCTTCATAATTTGTCGTTCTTATTGTTCTCTATCTGTCGATGATAGTTTATTACTGCAAGACGATTTAGACAATCTCGTATTCAACAAATCAAAGTTTCCTTTTGGGTACTATTTAAATGGTAAAAAAATAGAACGTTTCATTGAAATTGACGATCTTGATGTACGTTTCGATGTTAGTTTGACTTTCAGAAGTCACATCACAAGCATATGTTGCGAGGCTTTTCGCAAACTCAATTTTAATTGTTGTCAGTCTGAATATTTTTCTGTAGTCACAGTAACATTACTGTATTACTCGTTTGTTCGTTCGCAATTAGAATATGCATTTTGTGTTTGGTTTGATTATATGATATACATATGGTGACCATATGTACTTATTTTAGTAGGACAGTACTCTTTTTTAGAACGATGTCCTATGTACTTAAAAACTTCTCCAAGTACTTACAAATGTACTTATTTTTTGTACACCCGCCGGGGGGGTGTCACCCGACGCTGCCCCAAACCTCATGGTTGTTTCCTTCAGTACAACCCCAGAAAAAAAAAGGTCATCAGTCGTAATCGTCGTATATTTAGGTACGCCGCACAGTGTGGTGAAATGGGGTTTTTGTGGACAAACGGTTGTTGAGCCTTCAATTTTAGGGCAAAAAATCTGGAAGTTGTCTTACTATATCCTTAATCCTTAATATATATAAAAATATAGAAGCCTAAAATGGATGTATGTATGTTCCCTATACTCCAAAACCGTTTGACCGATCGGAACCAAATTTGGCACAGTTATTATGTAGGTCCCTGCGCATGTTTTTGTATTAAAATAGTGCGAAAATTCGCAAAGAAAAGGAAAGTTGATTTTGAGTAGCTTGCCTTCCTTTAAGGAATCTCGATAATCCATTCATGCGCGTCCCTATGGGACGCGCATGAATGGATTATCGAGATTCCTTAAAGGAAGGCAAGCTACTCAAAATCAACTTAAAAACAATAATGAATGCTGTCAAACTGTCAACCGATCGACAATGCAGATACGCGTGCACGTGCTTTACGTTTCTATTTGACCAATCTTAACCAAATTTGGTGTAGAAGTTATTTACAACGTTACGAAAAACATAGGCTACTTTAGTACCTTGGAGTGAGGCCGAAGGCCGAACAACCACATCCGACACGGTCTAGATGGCTAAAGGCGGCCGGTAGGCCGACTGTGCCAGCTAGTCCTTTATAGAATTGAAGAAAACAATAATTTTTGTGTTTTCCCACAGAATATTGCATAAGCCACGATTCGAAATTTTAAAGTTCGTCATTTTAAAATAGTTTTCAATTGTTTTTAATATCTTTCTGTAGCGTCCGTTCTGCTTATGTATTGTTTACATGGGCATTTGGGAAAAATTTATTGATTTGTTAATCCAATAATACCTTCGGTAAAAATTGGACAAGTCTCAGTAAAAACGCTCTTGTGTTCGCATCTGCAAGTATCTGCAGCTGAAATTTGGAGGGCAAGTACTAGAGGTACCAATGATACCATAAAAAAATTTTCGGTGTGTCTCATGCGTTCTCACACAACTAAAAGTTTAAGAGAAGTTAACATTTAAAAAAATTGAGTTTTTAGGTCGAAATTAGGTCTACAAACCGTTAAAAATGTAATTCTTTGTTTTGTTTTGGCACTTGTGTGCTAGTAACGAGAAACAGAAATAATATTTCAACTTAAAAACTGAAAAAAATCAATAAATTTTCGTTTTTAAGCAAAGTTAAAGTACCTATGTATACGGTACATAATGTATATAAAAAAGGTTGACTTTGCCCCATTTTTTCGACACTTTCCAAGCGCATTTTTTATGATTTTTATTGTGTTCCTGAATCCTTGGGATGTTCCTAGCAAGAAACTATTATTAAACTGACCAAATGAATTACTTTAAAAATCACCATTTGTCCGCCTCCACCACACTGTGCGCCGTTGACCTTTTTTTAGGTATTTACCGTGTTTCGCCGAAATGTACTTTTTTTTCATAAAAATAATATGGTCACCATAGATATACATTAATCAACTTGAAACTTGAGTCCAACACAAGTTTTTCAAGTATTTGCGTTATAAACATGGACTTCCAATTGCCGACAAATTGTTTGCAAATATTTGCTTTCGTATTTGTAAGCCAAGTAGATTAACCAGATCGAAAATGACCTTTGAAGAAAAGCATCATAGCACTAACTAAAGCCTTTACAGTCCGGTTGCATGAATGATTTGCTCAGTCATAGTTTGAAAGTTGTGGAATCCTTGGATTTTTAGAAACTGAGAGCCATAAATTTTGCAGTGCTTGGATTGTAATCTTCTTTGAAGGTTACAATATCTCGCTACTTTATCTGTTTGTATCTCTTTATTGTGTGCAATTTTCTGCAGTAAAATGTATGTCAATAAAAATTTGAATTAATTCAAATATTTAAAAAACCTTGTATGTATTTAGAAATAATTAACTACTGCATCCTCCTATAGATTTCTAATTATTAATCCTTTGATTTACTTTGAGTTTCTAAATTAATTTTTTTAATTTCACGCCAACAGGAGCAGTACCTCCTTAATATTCAAATTACGAGTAAAACAACCTTCAAAATACACCTTTTTTTTTAATGTTTATATTTACATAAATGCACTATCAAGTTGAATCTTTGAAATTGTCTTTGATAATAAAGTCAATAAAATAAACAATGTTTTTTTCTACTGCAAATTAGAATCATGGACACATTGCATTTATAAAAAGAATTAGAATTGTTACCAGGTGGTTCCAATAGATTTTCACCAGCTAAATCTGGAGCTGCGGTAGCTGCTCTTGCAGTTATTGGACTTGCATTGGCACTAGTGACAGGTGTTGCAGCACCATTAGCAGTCACCTTATTGATTGCTGTGCGTGTTGCTTCTTTAACCTCATTAAACTTATCGATAAACTACAATCAAAACACTTTCATTGAATTTGATTGCTTCTTATTTTATTATAGTTTAATCAGATAATTAAATACAGCAAATATTAACTATCACTAAAGAAAAACTTCCTCAAAGACGTGATTTTAAGATCGTAATGTTATTCTATACAGCAAAATTATAGTAACCAATTTTTAAATTAACAAGAACTTGGTCATGCCATTCAAGTATTAAAATGAAATGCAAGAGAGAAGAGTTGTAATTTTCAAGTTAAAGTGGGTTATTAGTTGTTAATAATTTTACCTTTTGTAATTCAGCTTCCGAAGAAAACCCCAGTCCATAAACAGTATTGGCACGAACATCAGACCATTGTCCAAATTTTTGTGAAGTCTTAGTAAAAGTCATATTGGGTGTGACGGTGCTGTTAATGACCGCCTTAGAACCTTCTACACTGATAATTCGGTATAAACTGCGAGACGAATCATAAAAAAATGAAACGTTCACCGCAGTACTAGACGCTGGCATCCATGATCGTTTTGTTTTGGGGTCGATGTGGAATACGTGAGCCTTGCAAGTAAATATCGGCTGCTCCCTAGAACCACACATAGGTGAAATTCAGATATATCTTAGTAATAAAAAGGGGAGTGGTTAAACCATGTTTACATTTACACAGAGGCTAATTTAAATATAAAATAAAAAGCTGTAAGTCGCATAAATTCTAATTAAACTTTACGACATATTTAAAGTAAATAAGTTAATTGTAGGTAATTTAAAAGGGGGCAAATTGTAATAAGTTGATAAAAAAAATTACCCCATTGTATCCTTTCCAGACGTCATTTATAAATGTTATACACCATGTATATTAAACAAATAATTTATATTAAAAGCACAATAAATGCATTGAATTTATTATTAAATGTCACCGAATATTAGACTTGACACACCATGTTTATTGTATTACAGTGGAACCACCAGAAACCACTAGACAGAAAAGCCAATAAAATATCCCCAAAGTGTCAAACTTGACACCCACATGACAACCTATTAATTTAATTTAAATTAGGTTCATCAATACTGATCTTATTTTTCAAATGCTTTTTAAAACGGTAACATGACTTATATCATTAAACATTAACCGTAACATTAATATCGCTTAAAAATTGCTCGTATAAAGCTAGAAGATGTATAGGATGTTTCGAAAAAATTGTACGCAAAGTAGCGGCGGCTTCATGAAGACTGTGAGATTTTCTTATGGTAATTACACGGGATATCTAAAATTCTTCTTCTTCTTCTTCTTCATAGTTCCTCTCCACGTTGGAGGTTGGCTATCATCATGGCTATCTTGACTTTATCCGCGGCGGCTCTAAACAGGGACCTTGTACTGGTATGAAACTACTCTCTTAGGTTTTTCAACCAAGAGATTCTTCTTCTTCCCACACCACGTCTTCCCCGAATCTTTCCTTGCAATATCAGTCTCAAAACTCCATACCTCTCTCCCCTCATGAAGTGTCCCAAATACTCCAATTTTCTTCTTTTGACTGTGTTCAACACCTCTTTCTCCTTTTCCATACGCTCCAGAACTTCTTCATTTCTTACTCTGTCTACCCATGAAATGGTCAACATTTTCCTATAACACCACATCTGAAAGGCTTCGACTCTCCTTGTGGTATTCTGTGTCAGTGTCCAAGCCTCTACTCCGTACAGCAACACCGGGAAGATGTAGAATCGCATAATACGGGTCCTTAACTGTAAATTAAAATCTCTATTACTGGGAAGGTTTCGCATCTTAAGGAAGCAGCTTCTTGCTAGTTCTATTCTGCACTTTATTTCTCGAGAATGGTCCCACTGGTCATTCAGCCAACAACCCAAATACTTATATTGGTGCACTCGTTCTATTTCTACATCTCCTATTATTAATGGTGCAGCGGGTATTTGACCATTCTTACTGACTATCATTAGTTTGGTCTTTTTTAGATTCATCTTAAGTCCGTACCTTTCACTGGCCCTGTTTACTCTGCACACTAACTCTTGCAACCCCTGCATGTTGTCAGCCAAAATAACCGTGTCATCCGCGTATCTGATGTTATTTATTATCTGTCCGTTTATAATTATTCCTGGTTCTTCTCCTTCTAGTGCTTCTCTAAAAATGGCCTCAGAGTAGGTGTTGAACAAAAGAGGGGAGAGTATGCATCCGGACAGGGCCCTGTCTAACTCCACGACATATATCTATTTCTTCCGTAATACTTCCTTCGACTCTGACTGAAGCTCTCTGGTTCCAATAGAGATTTCCAATTATTCTTATATCTCTATATACTGTCCAATCCAATAATTTTCAAGATATCTATCAGTTTTTGATGTTTTACTCTGTCAAACGCTTTCTCGAAGTCTACAAAACAAGCATACACATCCACGTTCATGTCCCGACACTTTTCCACCAACATCTGAACACTACACAGAGCCTCTCTTGTACCGTATCCGTTTCTGAATCCAAATTGTGTGGTTCCTACGCTCTCTTCGCATCTTGTTCTTATTCTTCCGTGAATTACCCTTAGAAAGATTTTTAGTATATGGCTCATTAGGCTGATAGTTCTATATTCTTCGCATTTTTTCGCTTGTATCTTCTTTGGTATCGTTATAAATGTTGATTTCAGCCACTCGGAAGGTATTATACCTGTATCGTATATTTGGTTGAATAACTCTACCAAAATGTCTATACCTTCGTCTTCTATCAGTTTTACCATCTCGGTAAAAACATCATCTGGTCCAGGCGCTCTTTCATTTTTTGACATCTTTATCGCGTAGACCACTTCAGATTTCAGAATTTTGGGACCGGTTTCTTCCTGTGGTACTTCAAAGCTTGGTGGTCTTTGGTTTTCAAATAGTTCCTTCATATATTCATACCACCTGTTCAATCTGTCATTAGCATCCATTATTATGTTATCGTCTTTATCTTTCAGTATTGTCACTTGGTGTTTTCGGTCATTACCTACTATCTTCTTTATTTTCTTATGCACGTTGAATGCGTCGTATTTCTGCTGCAAGTCCTCGATTTCTTGACATTGCTCGTTCAACCATTTATGCTTAGCTTCACGGATACTCTTTTTAATATGTTTTTGCTTTTGTTTGTATATCTCAATATCCTTACTCTTCCATAGTCTTCTCTCGTCCATCAGTTGCAGTATGCTATCAGTCATCCAGATCTTTCTTTTTATATGTTTATATCCTTTCAAGTTTTTCTCCGTTGTATCTTTTACTATTTTTCTGATTTCTGCATATGTCTTGTCTATGTCTTCATATCTCACTCCTTCCTTTAGCCTTTGGAAACCTTCATTTAGCTCTCTTTTTGTTTTGTCGTAGATCTGTGGTTCTTTTAATTGTCTTATGTCTATATGTCGCTTCATCTTTTTCTTTTCAACTCTCTTCAGTTTTACAGCTATTTTCGCCACAACTGGGTTGTGATCTGATCCAACGTCTGCTCCTGGGTATGTTTTTACCGCTTTTACCGAATTTTTTTTTTAAATTAATTTTTGAAATCAAAATTTCGTAAAACAACATCATATTATTGTTATATAAATAATAATCCGTCCCAAAAAAGTATAATTGATGAACTCCGGCGCGGTCGAAATATGTTAAAAGAGAACACATCAGGATCAGGAAATTATTTAATTGATGGGCCCCTATTTATATAATACTATGCGTTGATAATATAGTAATTGTTAATTTCCTTCTCTTCGATTTTATCATTCACAATTAGGATATTTTTATTCGTTTCGGCTCTGCTTCTTTATTGAACGTGAATAAAAATCGATCAGCTTATTCAATCCAATAACCTTTAGACCATTAAAGTGACATTAATTAATTTAAATATTCTCACTTATAAATTACACCGTGACCCACAAAACCTCGGGCAAACTTGTTTTTTTCTTGTTGTGCAAATCGCCGATTCTAAAAACAATGGAGAACAGAAAAACAAAAGAGTGAAATAAAACAAGTCGTAATTTTGTGAGTTACAAGATGTCAAAAAGTCGCGCAGCAATGGGCTAATCCCTCAAATTTTTTTTTTCATTAAAATCGAAAATTTAAGTGATTTTAAACCCCTCTTGCGTAAAAAAAAATTTTTTTTAGCAATTTTAACGATCGTATTGAAGTTCAAAAATTGAAATATTTTTAAATAATTAAAACGCGGTAAATAATGACGTACATAAAGGTAAGCCAATTAGAAACCAATACACTCCCACTATTGAAATTTAATTATTTTTAAATGTCAGTTGGTATACTATAACCTTAAAAGTTTAAATAATAATGTATTTAAATGTAAAGAATGAATTGAAACTATATATTATTATTTTTATACTTCAAAATGGGTAGCAATTAGAAATTAATTTTGAACAAGCATCATTTATTTATTTACAAATTGCATATTTTCATAGTGAACGTAGATGGCGTATTATGTATGCATGTTTGCCATGGTTATAATAAGTATTTGAATTTACGGATTTTTAACAATTTTTAAACACATCACATGGGTACACTCAAGGATGTAATTTTCGCATACATATAAACGTGGCATCGTGGTAAATGCAATTTTAATTGCAAATTGTGATTGGACTACCTTTTGGTACGTCACAGAATGGCGACTTTTCAAACGTATACGTTTAAAAAAGGCACTTTATTTAATTAGTATAGCGTTTTAAAATTATATATTTGTAATTATATATAGTATTTTGCTATGGGCCATCGATTTTTATAGGTAAAAATTATATTTTTGACAACACGGGACAACCCCATTTTACCGTTATTTGAAGCCGGAAATTGTCAATGTAAAATTGTTCGAATGCTTCACATTCATCGATAAACCGTTTCTGATGCCATCAAACGATTCAAAGAGCTTGGCAATGAAGAGAACCGACCCGGAAGAGAAATAAAATGCTCTGCCAACACTCGTCGGAATCGCAACATCATGAAACTTCGGATTCAACGAAATCCGAGACTGTCGATGCGAAAATGTCATCAATGTCAAATGAAAAAAAATTAAAACTAAAAAGTAGTCTATGTTCGGGGACATGGCCGTATAGTTTAACGTGAATACGTCGTCGCAGGATACCCATTTTCGTTCCAAGCTTTTGCTGAATAATGACAATTCGAAATTTATCATTTCTACACTTTTCGTACACACACACAATTTTCGTTACACATTTTTATTAAATTTTTAAACACGTTACCGATTTTATAGACGTATTCATGTCAAAAAGTCGGGTCAAAATCGAGCGTTTTTGAAATTTTCAAAAATGTGCTCTATTTAACAGTGCTGGCGCTCAGCAACTATTCGACTTAGAGAAAAATACCTTAGATAGAAGTTGTAGTAAATTTTATTCTCTATAAGATTTATAGAAGTCAATTTCGTCCTAAAGTCAACTGGTAAGGAAATATTGCGAATAAACATTTTGTTTTCGCCATTTTTTCTAAATGGCGGCACTTCCGGGCGATCGCCAACTCAGAGTTTTTATTAGGACCCCAAGCCTTAAAACATATCCAAAAATCAGAATCCCCTAAGCATTTTTAGGAAACTCTTCTTTTCATGATTTCGAGGATGTTGTTAATAGTATATTATTCTCCGAGCGCGTGCGCCTCGTGACAATTTCATCCGTGACGGTAAAAAGACTTACCGATTCGAGGAAAAATAAGATATTTTATCGTAATCCCTTTCAGTAAGAACAAAAATACAATAAATAAACAAATTTGGAGGATGTACAATTAAAAACAGACATAATTAAAATATTGCATTAACTTATAAAAATAATAACTTGGGGAAGTCCTACATAAAAATAGTAACCTTGTAAGAAAAACCATAATATTGTAACAACCCGCGTTCAGCTCATATTATTTAAATACCGACCACGAAATTGTAACACGTAAAATTGAATTTATCAATGAAATTAAACAGGCCCGTAGCCAGGATTTCATTTGGGGGGGGCACCTTTAAAAGGGGTTCCCCTTTTTATTACAAATTTTGAAAGTTTTATTTATTTACAAAGGAAGGTTTTTAGTTTGCAAAAAATCCGGGCAAGCTGAATTTTGGCAGAGATGTACATTGGAGTGTTCTAATGAACCCCCCAAAAGTTCCATAAAATCCCACGCCGGCGTCCCCCACAATCGGGGGTTTTAGCTCCCCCAATGCGATCTTTTGCCGATAACTCGCTTATTTATGCTTGTATGAAAAATTATGATCAGACCATAATTAAAGAGCATAAAATTCGGTTACTCTATCACTAACTCAGCCATTCGAAACTAAATTTCTTCTGCTACACACTAAAGAACAGGCTTATATCTGTCTATTAAAACAATAAAAATTGTGAATATGGTCAAAACTTTTTCAAAAATCGAATTTGAACTTAGCTAATTTTCATGAAATTTTAGGTGGATTAACGAGATTCAGGAGCGCATCAGCCATTCTATCGTCGGTCCGCGCGCTTTGATATAGTCTAACACTTAGAATATTTCGCAGCGGCAGATGCACCCCGACCGTCGTACATGCAACATCGATTATTTTTTGTTTTTAGGCGATTTTTTGGGGGTGAAACGTAAAAGTTTACTGCCCCATACCGCAACTATACTTTTTAATGCTATTTCGAGGGTCTCTCACATCCCGATTGCATTTATCCCGGTTTTCTTGATCTGTCGCGCCTCTCGTATGTTTAGCTCTGCTGCGTAGCAGCTCTGAGCACGAAAAACCGCCCGGAGATGCGGAGCATCGGAGGGTAGGTTTATTGATGCTCATAATTCTGGCCAAACCCCAATGCACACCCCAAAATTCGAAGGCAAAAAAAATTTTATTTTTTCACTTTTTCGGCAATACAAGGGTTATTTTCCATTTTTTTGATTATATTTATTACTAATATCCACTAATCACACCCCCATCTATCCGAATTTCAAAGAAAAATTCAATTCGGAGCAAAAAAATTTCACTCGATTTCAAGGGACCGCGAACGAGGTATATGTGGATGCGGCCGGGGTCGACCGCATACATTTTGCGACTTTTCCCTTCTTTTCAAAAGTAGATATTTTTGTTATTTTGACCATATTCACATTTTTTATTGTTTTAATAGACAGATATAAGCCTGTTCTTTAGTGTGTAGCAGTCGAAATTTTATTTCGACTGGCTGAGTTAGTGATAGAATCCCCTAAAATTCTCTATAAAATAGTTTCTTTCATATTTTTCCATGGCACACTAATACTTAAATTATTGACCGAAAACACGACCCACCCTTAAATAGGCACAATAATAGAAACCTTCGAGTCAGACATAACTATGTTTACAGATGGCTCCAAAAATAAAGTAAGCTCAGGTGCGGGTATATGCTCTCCTGAACTGAAAATAAACGAAAGCTTATCGCTGGGAAGATATGCTACTGTATTTCAAGCGGAACTCATGGGCGCACTTCACTGCGCAAATACAGTCCGGGAAAAGAACATCCGGCACAAAAAAATACAGATATTGACCGACAGCAAGGCGGTCCTTATGGCACTCAACTGTCATAGGATCACCTCAAATCTGGTACTTAAATGTATACGGAAGCTAAATGAAATATCGATAAACAACAATATCCTAACGCTCAGATGAGTCAAAGGGCATCAAGGAAACGAAGGCAATGAAAGGGAAGATGCTCTGGCGGGAATCGGCTCTGCTAAACTGCCCTATGGACCTGAGTCATTCATAACGCCGATCATTGAGCTCTTCAACACCCTTCTTATAGAAGAGACCCTTAAACTGCATACCAGCAGATGGAAAAATACCAAAGGTTGCCGACAAGCAAGGGCAGCAATACGTGGGCCCTTGCGTATATAAGCACCACAAATACTACTTGCAGCTATCGCGAGAAAAATTACGGAGTATTGCAGGAGTCCTGACGGGACACTGCAAACTAAATAAACATCTTCATCACACGATGGGACTGGTAGACAGCCCAAATTGTCGAGGCTGTAACTTAGCGGATGAAATGGCGAAGCACCTGCTTTGCAGCTGCCCTGCCCTTGCTTCGAAAAGAGGATCCATGCTGGGGGACTGCTGGCCTAGCATGGCCAGTATCAGTGGCACGTTGCCCTCGAAGATACTCGAGTACATCCTAAATGTGGGATGGCTTGAGACTTAGAGGAGCGGTGGGCTACCTGGAGGTAGCATAATGGGCCCGATATGTGGCCTGAGTGCATGCGGTGAAATCTGCCCTCCCCAAACAATCCAGTTCCAGACAATGAATTACGCCAAATAAATTTGGTAAAAGACTTTTTCCAAAATATACCTATTTTATTTTCCAAATTCAAATGTTTCACTTTCAAAATTTTTGTTTCTTTTGAACATTTCGGGGGGGGGGGGCACGTGCCCCCAGGTGCCCCCTCCTGGCTACGGGCCTGATTTTATAAGTACGTAGATTATCAATCAGCGAAGGTGCCGCAGGAGTACCTATTGTTGAGATTCGCAGACAATTTGCAAGTGATTAATAAAAATGTTAATTAATTTCAAAAATGTAAATAATTTTGGTATAAACAATTAAATATTATGATAATTTATCATTTTCATTTAATTTGTTTATTTTGTAATTCGATATCAGAAATTTTAAAAATTACCGCTAAAAGTTTTCAAGTTAAAGTTGGTTACACAGTTACTTTCCCAATCATTGTATGTAGTGGCAGTACTGGAGATCGTCCATTTCAGTTGAACAACGGTGAACCACGTTTTTGTTGAAGACAGTTTTCATAATAACGAAGTAAGTAATAATTAATTTATATATCATGATAATTCGCAATTATTATATATGAAGTAGTAAATTTTTTTTTTATTATTCGTAGTCATGGGTCGCGTACGTACCAAAACCATCAAGAAAGCCTCTAAGGTTATCATCGAAAAATATTACACGCGGTTAACGTTGGACTTCCACACTAATAAAAGGATTTGCGAAGAAATTGCAATCATTCCAACCAAACCTTTACGCAATAAAGTGGCTGGTTTTGTAACCCATTTAATGAAACGTTTGAGACATTCTCAAGTTCGAGGAATTTCAATTAAGCTTCAAGAAGAAGAAAGGGAACGTCGTGACAACTACGTTCCAGAAGTATCTGCTTTGGAGCACGATATTATTGAAGTCGATCCTGAAACTAAGGAAATGTTGAAGATGTTGGATTTCAACAATATCAGTGGATTACAACTTACCCAACCCGCAGCAAATGCTTTTACCCGACGTGCATAATGTAATTGCTAATTTTATGTTAAAATAAATTTTGTAAGTTACATTTAAGTTGGCTTTTATTAATTTATTATGTTCAGTAAAGTGAGGATGTTCTGTGTAGAATAGTCATTATTTGAATTGCGATATAAAATTTTGTTGAAGTTGGGTAGTATCGTATCGATGTCATTTTTTTGTTAAATTATACGTATTACATGATTTCGTATCGAGTCACCTTAGATTTTACTTTCAAGCCATTTCGTACAATGTAAACATTGAAATATTTGTTGATGACAAATTGTACAATAAGTCGAGTAACGTAAACTGCATTTAACAGATCTATTGCTAACAATATTTTTTCATATCTTTTATCAGACTATCAACTAAATAATAAATTTCGATTCTCACAAATTTAAAATACATAATCTCACCTATAGTTCGGCTCAAATAAATTGGTGTCATTTGTAAAATTGGTATAAATTAAGCTTAAAAATCTGATGTGGCCATCGCATAACTTTCCGAACAGACGCAAATTTTTATATTATATTTTTAAATAAAATGGTTACATAATTTCAACAGTAAATCGATGAAAAATTTCATATTTTGCCAAAATAGGAAGAAAAAAACTTTTGAATGCCTATATCTTGCAAACGAAGCATTTTTGGACCCATGTTATTAGAAACTTTTCATCTTATTTTCGTTAGTAGAATGCGGTTTACTATTTTATTTACAAATACAAAACTTTTTTACAAATACAAAATTTTTTGAAACGCCCTGTATATTTTAGAGAAAAACTTGTAGGACAAAAAATGTAGGAAATTCCATAGCGCTAATTTTTTGTTATTAATATTTTTACATATTTAATTTCGTTTCGAAGTTATGACGCATAATGTCATAATAGCTCCAGGTAAACCCCCCTTTTCCGTTACACGATTTAATTTATTTTCATCTGGCTTCGTCCTACGACAGGAAAAAGCTTCTATGCAAAATTTGGAATGATTTGCTTGCTTCGTTTAGACGCTATCGTGTTCACAGACGTACATACACACACACATACATACAGACATCCTTCCAAAAATGATAAAAATGGATTCAGGGGACCTCAAAACGTGAACATCTGTCAAAAAATTGGGGGGTCAAATTTTGACTGATAACAATACTTTCCTTACCTAGGGGTTCGGAAAGTAAAAATACTCGTAACGTACAACTTATTGATCTCTACCAAAAAGATATGCAAATATTTTTGTTCTCTTTTTAATAAAACTAAGATATATTTTCTTAATCAGAATTTTGTGGAAATAAGTGGGGGCAAACGGAATAAATTTTATTTCAATTTTTCAAGACGTACTAATTATTGTCGTTGAAGACACTTCGGATTTGACTGCCATATTAGAAAATTCATGCAAAAAAGGACGCTTAAAAATATTTGTGCAAATCTCTACTTGAGTTCAATTTAAAGCAAAATATTTAGTAGACTAAATTCTTGACAGAAAATTCCTTCAAACTTTTCTTGTTAATCGATTGGTTTCAGTTACCGCCATCAGACTTCAGATAGATATTCTTAATTTCATGATTTGATTATCTGTGTGTTAGCACGGAGGGAGTTCAGATCAGTGACACAATGGGGCGAGAAAGAACTTCCAAAATTGTAATGTTGCAATGATAATCTTACTTTCCCATTTACGTAGGTACTAAAGGAAAGTATTGTTATCGAGTTAAAAAAAAATTTTGAGTTAGCATTTTTCCCATGGTCTATGAGCCCATACGAATTGTTTAAGACCAATTTTGAATGATGTCCGGATGTGTGGTCATTCTATCGTCAACGTTTTCAGACAAACGCGTGCACCGATTGAGTTGAAATTTTATGCACTAGTTTGAAGCAGTGTTGTCAGATTTTAGAAATTTAAGGCGCCAACTCGTTGCCGAAAAAACGCCCAAAGGCGCAACTAATTGATCACGTGGCGCCAAAATTGAAATTTATTGTTATTTTCTGTAAGGGGCCGTCCATTAATTACGTAAGGATGATTTTTGTAATTTTGGGCCCCCTCCCCCCGCCACGTAAGGATACGTAAGATTGTGGCAAACCCCCCCCACATCTTACGTAAGGATTATTTAAAAGAAAATTAATTTTGACCCCCCTCTCCATCCCTTATATTTATAAAATATGAATAATAATATATTATACTAGCTGGCACAGTCGGCCTACCGGCCGCCTTTAGCCGTCTAGACCGTGTGGGGTGTGGTTGTTCGGCCTTCGGCCTCACTCAAGAGTATCGCAGGCATACGTGTAGACCGTGGTTTTTCGGCCTTCGGCCTCACTTCAAGGTACTAAAGTAGCCTATGTTTTTCGTAGCATTGTAAATAACTTCTACACCAAATTTGGTTAAGATTGGTCAAATAGAAACGTAAAGCACGTGCACGCGTATTTGCATTGTCGATCGGTTGACAGTTTGACAGCATTAATTATTGTATTTTAAGTTGATTTTGAGTAGCCTGCCTTCCTTTAAGGAATCTCGATAATCCATTCATGCGCGTCCCTATGGGACGCGCATGAATGGATTATCGAGATTCCTTAAAGGAAGGCAGGCTACTCAAAATCATCTTTCCTCTCCTTTGCGAATTTTTGCACTATTTCAATACAAAAACATGCGCAGGAACCTACATAATAACTGTGCCAAATTTGGTTCCGATCGGTCAAGCGGTTTAGGAGTCTATAGGGAACATACATACACACATACATCCATTTTTATATACAGTCGACTCCGGATATAGTGAACTTGAAAAATGCTTAAAAACTGGTTCACTATATCCAAGGTTCACTATAAAAGGAAAAATAAAATCTCCCATGTTTATTATACGTGTAACATATGTATGTATTTTATACAGTCAGATTTAGATACTCACAAAAGGATTCGCACCCTATAATAAATTTCAATAAATCGTTTGTATCTTAATTATTTATTAAAAAAAATAATTTTTTAAAATTATATTTAACAAAGTGATTCTTGTAATTAGTACAATTTAAAAAAAAAATCATAAAATTTGCATGGTAACAGAAATAATGAACATTAAAACAATTAATACGGAAATTTCATGTTACAAAAGGATTCACACCTTTAACAAAGTTGCAGGATTGCATTCATTTTCTAAGAATTGTAATATAGATTATGTGCATTGTTTGCAAGCAATATGATTCATACTGCAGTTATTAAGTAACGTGTAACAGTTTATGTACATAAAAATTTATAATTTTTACTAAAATGGGGCGTAAAGGTAAAACTACTAGTTTTGATATCAGACAACTGGTAATTTATAATTATGAAAAGGGAAAATCATACAGCCAAATAGGAAATATCTTAAATTTAAGCAAAAGCACAGTAGCAGACATCATAAAACGCTATAAACGTGAAGATAGGATCGAAAACAAACCAATAACAGGCCGCCCACGAAAATTTACAGAAAGAGAACGAATGCAAATTGTCCGAAAAATACAGAAAAACCCTCGACTGAGTGCCCCGAAAATAACCACTGAAGTGTTACAAGAAATGGGAAAGAAAGTTAATCCACAAACAATTCGACGGGTACTACAAGAAAATAATTATCACGGTCGCATAGCTAGAAAAAAGCCGTATATTAGTGAAATCAACAGGAAGAAACGTATTAATTTCGCTAAAGAATTTAAATGTAAAGATGTAACGTGGTGGGATGATGTAATTTTTGCGGATGAGAGCAAATACAATATTTTTGGCTCCGATGGACGCACCATGGTAAGGAGGAAACCAAATACGGAGCTGCAACCGAAAAATTTACAAGGTACTGTAAAACACGGATTCGGAAGTGTAATTGTTTGGGCTTCTATTTCAACTAAAGGGGTAGGTACACTAGTGTTTATTGAAGAAATAATAAATAAGTATAAATATTTAGACATTTTAAAATCTAACTTACTGCAAATTGCCTCTAAAATGGGGATCGTCGATACTTTTAAATTTTACCAAGATAACGACCCTAAACATAAATCACGTGTAGTGCAAGAATATCTGTTATACAAGTGCCCAAAAGTATTACAACCCCCTCCCCAATCACCAGACTTGAATCCCATAGAAAATCTATGGGACCATCTAGATCGTAAAATTCGGGAAACTCCGATACATACTAAAGAAGAGTTAAAAAAAAGACTACAAGAAGAATGGGACTTAATAAGCGTCGATTATTTAAAAAAAATTATTTGCAACATGCCCAAACGATTGGAGCATGTTTTGAATCAAAACGGGTATCCAACAAAATATTAAATTATTTTTAAATTTTGTAAAATATTGTATTTTTTAATAATTTTTATAATACGTGCGAATCCTTTTGTAACGTGAAATTAGCGTATTAATTGGTTTAAGGTTAATTATTTCTGTTACCATGCAAATTTTATGATTTTTTTTTAAATTGTACTAATTACAAGAATCACTTTGTTAAATATAATTTTAAAAAATTATTTTTTTTAATAAATAATTAAGATACAAACGATTTATTGAAATTTATTATAGGGTGCGAATCCTTTTGTGAGTAACTTAGATGAAATAAGTTTATTATTAGAAAAAAAAACATATTTTAAAAATACTAAAAAGACATAATAAACTACTTAAGATAATCAGATATTTTAGTTTGTACATGAATGTTATTAAAACTAATATTATTAATATAATTTTCAAGGTCACAAAAACCATTCCAAACTTTTTCTGGAACTTCGCGTGATTGCAAAAAATGCGAGTATCGGTAATTTTCTGTGTCATTTACAGTAGAATCTGCAACGCTACTGAAAATAAAATTAATTTACTCAACATCTGAAGTTAAAATCGGGGAACTACTGGGAAACCACCGAAAAGTTTATTATAGGTAAACACGTACGTTAAAATCGAAGAATTACCAGGGGAACCCCCGGAAAGTTTACTATAAACGGAAGTTTTATACCTTACGTGAATAAAATTCGGTTCACTTTATCCGGAAGTTCACTAAAAGTGGGTTCATTGTATCCGGATAAAAAATGTATTAGTCTTATGGGAAAACTTTACGGTACCTAAAGTAGCGTTCACTATATATAAATTAAAAAATAATTTTCGCCCTTCGAAGGGCCTTTGACGATAATGCAAACCAACCGGTGAAGTACCTGGGCGTATACCTGGATTGCTCTCTAACCTGGGAGCCGCATATCAACTATTTAAACACGAAATTATCAAAAGCTATCTTCTGTCTGAGAATGCTGAAGAACTGTCTCTCGAAGAAATATCTGAGGTTCGCTTACTTTGCTCTGTTCCACAGCAACATGTCCTACGCCATCCTGAACTGGGGCCATTCTGCTCACACGGAAAAAGTGTTCAAGATCCAAAGACGATGTCTGCGAATGCTGGCTGGAGTGGGGTATCGTGAGGATTGCCGAACCCATTTTAAATCATTGAAAATTATGACTACGGCGTGTGTCTACATAATGGAATGCCTGATGTATGTTAGGAGGCATATCAACACTCTACCGACAAACAGTAGTTATCATAATTATCCTACGAGAAATGCCAAAGATCTACGAGCAGATTTCCACAGACTCCAGCGTACCCGAGATGGCGTCGGCTACCTGGCTATTGCGATGTTCAACAAACTTCCAGGTGACCTCCGAGGGCTGGATGAATGCAGATTCAAGTACAAAATTAAACACTACCTCACGGAAATGGCTTTCTATAGCACAGAAGAGTTTTTGCAGAGCACATTCGTGGACTTTGCTGATGTTATTTAAATGATTAATCGTTTCTTTTTATGACCTGTGTAAGCACCTCTCTGTGTAATAGCACAAATAAATATTATTATTATTATTATTATTATAGCCGGAAGTTCACTAATAGCGGGTTCACTATATCCGGACTACACTGTATTTAGATAGATAATAATAAATACAAAAATTTAAATTAAATTTTTATTTACATAGATGAAAAACCGTTCGTAAAGATCACCAAAGTTTGATGCCATTTTCTATAATTCACACTATTATGCCACTATGTTTAATGATTTTTAAGTACTATATATTTCAATATATGATATTTCCATTATACCTGGATATAATTACCAACATAAAAAGAAAAAATTATATTAGATTGTTAAATTTAATTTAAAAAAATATTTTAAGAAACTTACGTAAGGAATACGTCGGACCCCTCCCCCCTTACGTAAGGGTCCGTAAGATATCCAATACCCCCTCCCCCCCAAAAAACCCTTACGTAATTAATGGATGACCCCTAATCGAATGCAATCAACTTCATGGGTGACACCCGGGGCGGATTATTTCTTGTTGATGACCTTTCTTTTTTTTGGAATGTACAACGCGCATGCTCGGCTTTCAAATTCAAAGTTGATTATTTATCGCAATAAACCGCAACTACATTTCTCAGAAACCGCCCAAATTGCGGTTTGCGGTTTTTGAAAAATTTTTATCGCAAATTATCTTCCAAAGTCGCCCAATTTGCGGTAAATCGCCCAATCTGACAACACTGGTTTGAACCAGCTGTCTAAAAAGCTCATGAGATTTTGGTTGAAAACCGTCCATTTTTAACCCCTTTTTTAGGGGAATGAAAATTGTTAAAGAGCATTGCCGCTTCCCGGTGGAACATATGAGATTGAAACTCATATCAATCGAAAGAGATTATTTTTCCGCATCTTATGATACCCCACACTTGATATTTTGCTCTTAAATTATTGTTAAAATGCAAAAATAAAATAAGCGCTATTAAAAGAATATGGTTTGCCCTGGATAATTTTAATCTGTCAAAGTGATTTGTATTGTTTCATTAATATGTATAATTTAATATTTTAACTAATTTACTTATATAAACATTATTATGTAATTAATATCAAACGAATTTTTTAATTACTTATAAAAAATTAATTCTGACGTCATTACGCCCATAGTTAAAATTTGATTGCATATAGACGGCACGGCATTCCGCAAATTTCTAATTTTTTTTGGAAAATGACAATTTTAAAAATTTTTCAATGCAAACATGTTATATTATACGCTAGTTGCGTAGCTCCCAAAAGCGTACGAAGCGCCGTCTCGTGGATAAATTTTGTCAAAACTGGGATGGCCGAATGTTCATGTTTATATGGTAATATTAGCAAAAATATTAATTATTTTTATTAATTTAAAATATTTTATTATGTAATAATTATTATAAACTGTACTAGTCGATCCTTTAAGTTTATGCTGGTACATAACCAAGATGAATTTTACTATACCTATAAAATAAAATAAACAATGATGTTTTGTTATCAAAATTTACAAGTTGCAACTAGCGTATAAACCCAAGTGTTTAGTTGAAATAATTCGCTTTTCACATTATGAATTCAGTCCAGTTACTATTCAATGTGGTTATCAAAATATAAATATTATTGATTTTTTTCGTGGTAAATCGTTATCAAAAGGCAAGTAAATATAATTACAATACAAATTCTGTGTTGATTGCGAAAAAGTGCTTAAGTCATGTTTTTGCAAAATTGGGGTTTTGACTTATTCAGATAGAGAAAAACTTGCTCTTTCTTTTGGTATAATTGCCTAAGTCATAGCGTACATATTAAGGCAGTTATTTAATAGAATACCTTTCGCCTAAGTCGAAAGTAATCAATTTAATTGGTGTAATTTTCAGTTTTTCTCAATAATTATTTAGTTATATGCCTGTAATAACATTACATTTAATAATAAACTTGCAAAACAAAATTATATCCCTAAAAAAGGTTCCTCAGTAAACCAAATTCAATTTTGCCCATAATTTCTTTTCGCCATTATCTCAGTTTGACAAATATTGACTTAAGCACTTTTTCGCAATCAACACAGAATTAATCTGGTAAGGTCTTCCAGGAAAGCGATAAAATGTTAAATCAGGATTCTTATTCTCTGATTTATTGCATCCAACTACACAACAATACCTTTTTGCACTCATTTTTAAATCAACTTTTCTATGTGAATCTACTACTTAAAAATGTCAGAACTACCAACCATAATGCTATTAAGTTATATAGGGCATATAGAATATTATTTAAATTCAAATTGGGCGGTGTTATGCAGAAAGCTACCAAGCCACATTTTTTTTTTCAATTATTGAAGGTACGGAGCCAGTAAGGTTCATTATACATTCTGCTGAAAACATCCAAGCCACAGGATAACTTATTAATTTCTTCAGGAAGTTACCTCCTTATTTTTTTAATTTAATACTGTACTAATTGTTAATTATCTCGGATTTATGCAGACGTGGCTTGGTAGCTTTCTGCATAACACCGCCCAATTTACTTCTTAATTCTAATTCTTACTGTTTAATTCGTAATTAAACTAATAATTGTATTTAAAACCGTTTGCGCTCACCATCCCAGTTACGATAAATTTGGCCACCAGGGCAGCGCCACTTGAGCTACGCAACTAGCGTATTGTTAAAATGAAAATATAAAATAAGTGCTTTTAAAAAATATGAGTTACCATGTTAAATTACAAATTAAATTTCGTAACTTTGATATCTCAAAATAATTTGTGTATTGGCAATTTACATTACCGTTGGTGGCGCCACCAGCAAGAACAACATGGCTGTGTTTAGACGTATATTTTGAAATTCAAAGTCGTATTCTGGTGAAACTTTGCAAACATTTCAGTATGGTCTTAAATTTATTGTAATATGTTTTGTTAATTAGTTGATTTTGCTATGTTTTGAGTCTGAAGAACGAATTTTTATTTTCATTTAATACGTCATTTACTAATTTGCAATTCTCCCGCGTGGTGGCGTTTTCTTAATGTAAATTGCCAATAGTTAAAATTTTTTTTGAATTAACATCTTTTTTATTAATATTCAATATAAAATGAAGTGCAATCTACTAAATGGGAAAGTAAGATTTTTAGAATTGTATTAATTTTGACCCTGTATAATGTCGATTCAAGGGGGGGGGGCAAGGATACATTACATAATATCTTTCATAATATGATATCAGATGGGTGTCAAGTTGAGTGAGATTTGGTATGGAGAAGGATTTGGGATGTGCATTGGGTGGGTTTTGTGGAAAAAATAAAAAATATTTCCTTGAGGAGGAAAAGGGTAATCGTGCTGCCAAATTGATTGGTTGGGTAGTGAACCAATGTGAAAACATTTGTTTACTAACCAAGCATTCAATCTTATTTGGAACTGAAATTTACATTTGAAAATGAAGTCTCTACCGATGATTGGTGCTAATAATTAAGAAGCATTTTCAGTTGAAAATGTAGTTAGCTGGGCTAAGGTATTGAATACACGGAATATTGAAATCGACACCCCGAAGGAACAAAGCCGTAACTCATTTTTACCTATTTTGCAGGAGAGCCAATTGAAAGTTTCAAAAAGTTAAAAAAAGCGATAAAAACGCTGAGTTACAACTTTGTTCCACTGATTATCTCTGTAAATATTTGTCGTAAATTAAAATTTGTTTTACCAAAAGAAAGATATTTTTGTCAGGATTACAATGGTAGTCATAACTCAAATTGGTCGTAACTGGAGTTACGGCTTTGTTCCTTGGGGGTGTCGAAATAGTTATTCCACCTACACAGAGCCAGCTTTCCGTGCACTACAGTTATAGCGGTGGGGCCCGAATTGCTTGATGCAATTAGTGCAATGCAACATAACTTAACGTAAGGTAATTTTTTCCAAATATAGTATCTGAAGCACAAACAATACAATTTAAAATTGCACGAATATTAAAAATAGAAGTATATTTTCAATAAAATGAAAAGAGTGTATTTGGGATGCATATTCTTTTTTTTTTAATTATTCAATTTAATAAACTAATAATATCGTCTGTTTAAAAGTACACCTCTCATAAGTAACGTAATTCAAATTTTGACATAGGTAATTAAATATTTTTATATGTACATATTTATCTGTGCTTGGTGCTTAAAATCCTGTACAAAATCATCTTTGTATGTGTTCCATAAATCGGAGTGATTTCCTTCACCACAGGTTTTGAGAAAAATGGAAAAAAAATCTTATGGCTCCTTCCCCCAAATAGTGGCATCCTAATATGTAATATTAATTATCATCTTCTAGCAAACCAAGTTTGTAGCATTCCTCTCTAAATAAAACCATCAAGCGTTATAAGGATTTAAAAGATTTAGGACCCTTAACTTCGTGAAGCAACATCCTTAAAAGAAGCGGGAGGGGGGGAATCTCGTTAATCCATTTACCGTTCTTGCGCATCACTGTAGTATATTCCCGAATTTTCAATCGCGAATGTTTGCTTCACTTTTACCAATGCTTTTACACTAGCATTGCTGTGGCAAATTTAATTAAGATTTGTCATGGGTCCTGCAGGGTACGCAGCGACCTCGAAAAGACAGGGAATTTTGAATATTTTTCTGGAAAAATGTGCAACAGACTTCAAAACTTAATTAGGTACTTTATTACAGGCAAAAAATCTTTTAACTTTTAAAAAATATTTTAGATTTTAAAAAAAGTTGTGTGAAAAATTTTATGTAAAAATATGTATACAGCTCCACCAACCTTAGAACAGACCTGAGGGGGCGTGTCAGGCGCTGCTAAAATTAAAAATGTACACTCAGATGAAGAGTTTCTCGGCGCGAATATTTAAAATCCATAAATTATTTTGTCAAATTGCAGTAACGAAATACGTAAAAAATTTTATCGCAAATATTAAATAGCACTTTTGGAATAAATTTAGTAAATATTAAGTTCAAAAGAATTTTTATTCAGAAATATACAAAAAGTAATTACTAAAATACACAAACTTTTACAACAGAATGTACTTGAGAAATAACTCAACGTTCATTGGTTCATTCAAATTTTTATCAAATTAGTTGGCATATTTGCCGCGTCCTTTCTAAGCTTGGTGGAGCTGTAGTCAAATTTTTTTTAACTCGCGTATGACTCAACGCAAGATTTACAAAACGTGTGTCTTAGAGTTCTTTATGTAATTGAGAGATCTAACCTCACAATGTTGTTTATAAATTCCAACTGTCAAGTTGAAGTTAAAAGTAAACTTTAATAAACATTGTACGTTGTAAATCATGTTTATTTTGAATGATGAAAAATCTTCTAATGCGTATTAAATGTATTTGAAAACTTTAATAAGCATTCGTAATATCAAAAGTTCATTTAACTTGACGAGACACACGTTTTGTAAATATTGCGATGAGTCATACGCGAGTTATAAGGTGGGGAATTGACAAACATCGGGGAAATGGCCGCCAACGTCGCTACTGTCGAAAATATTTTTAATTTAATTCAGTTTCACACCTTTTGGAATAATCCATTTGTGGTATTCATTTCCAACAGATGTCGCACCAATATGTACATTAGTGACAAAGACAAAAATTATGTTCATAATAATTGAACATAATAGAGGAACTACCTCTATTATGTTCAATTAAAATATGCTCATATAAAATATTTGGTGCTACCCGAACTGCACCACGGCTTATCAGGGGTCATTTCTTGTACCCAGGTAAATGTAATCCCTTGACCGAACTGCACCACGGTCTAATGTCGTTCCGTAATCGCTTTACCGAATTGCACCACGAGCAAACCGAGCAGGTATCACAAGCAAACAGATAATATAAAGAAATAAATACACAAATATCTAAATTCTTTGCAATTTAAATTTCGAGTTTAATATATTAATTCATATTATATTATACAGGGTCGGAGCAGGTATTAATAAAATAATAACCCAAAACAGTGAAAAAATTAAATTTTTTTTGCCTTCGAATTTTGGGGTGTGCATTCGATAAGGAGGGTAATCCATCGTCAAAACCTACCCTTACGGGGCGCCGCTGCGCTCCGCTCCGCTCTGCACACCTCCAGGGCGGTTTTGACTCTGGTTACTAGGCTAAACATACGAGAAGCGCCACGCATCAAGAAAACCGGGATAAATGCAACCGGGATGTGAGAGACCCTCGAAATAGCATTAAAAAGTATAGTTGCGGTATGGGGCAGTAAACTATTACGTTTCACCCCCAAAAAATCGCGTAAAAACAAAAAATAATCGATGTTACATGTAGGAGGCATCAGGTAGATGCCGTTTTCTCATAGAGGTGGTGCAATTCGGACGACCGACCCTTGGTGAGGTGTTTACCTGAAATTACGGTGGTGCAATTCGGGTAGGAGATTTGTGAACTAATCTTTTCGTGGTGCAATTCGGGTGCTCCGAAATATTTTAACTAAAAATATGCAGGTAAATTCCGATCCGACCAGTCCGACTGAGTACAACGCCATCACCACGACACACCGTGAATTATTTTTCGCAAAAACTGCCTAAATTGGTAGTAATGATAAACGAAACTGTAGATTGATTATAACTGTTATAAATAAACTTTTATCAATTTAATTTGATAATCTGTAAACTTCACGAGTGTATTCGTGTTTCTAGAGAAAGACATTTTGGTTTGGAATTTTTTTTTTAGGTTACAGTTTTTATTTTTATGACTATATTTTAGGCACAATTTTAATAATTCATCTCTAGAAACACACATCATAGTTTTTCCTACAGGAACC
This sequence comes from Podabrus alpinus, assembly GCA_932274525.1. Lineage (NCBI taxonomy): Eukaryota > Metazoa > Arthropoda > Insecta > Coleoptera > Cantharidae > Podabrus > Podabrus alpinus. The sequence continues at coordinate 118,101,799 of OW026451.1, forward strand.
TGATTTGGGCGGTGTTATGCAGAAAGCTACCAAGCCACATTTTTTTTTTTTCAATTATTGAAGGTACGGAGCCAGTAAGGTTCATTATACATTCTGCTGAAAACATCCAAGCCACAGGATAACTTATTAATTTCTTCAGGAAGTTACCTCCTTATTTTTTTAATTTAATACTGTACTAATTGTTAATTATCTCGGATTTATGCAGACGTGGCTTGGTAGCTTTCTGCATAACACCGCCCATTTGCTAAATGTCATATATATGATATAGTTTTTCTTAGAATAGCGAAATTCAAAGAGTCTGTATAGCGTATATTTATACATTCATTCGCACCCTTAAAAAAAATTTGACTATATTTATGTATGTTTTATCATAAAATATTATTGATATGAAACTATATAGGAATAAATTATGGGCAGGGGGGGGGGGTTATTTTTTTATAATGACTGGAATTTTTCTTATGCGATCCTGGAAAAGTCAGGGAATTTTAAAACTCAAGTTGGCTGGGCACCCTGTCCTAGGTATGTATAGCGAACAAACAAACATTATCCCACACGATCAAAGATTCGCATGGGTAACCCCAGACAGCAGCGTAGCAAGCTCTTCTGGCGCCTGAGAAAAATTTGAATATATGCGCCCCCTTCCCAAAAGATTCTTATCATTTTGAAAATTTTAAACTATTATTATTTATTGGGTTTTGTCAAGGTTTAGCGCCCCCATCTCATCACCTTTGCTACGGCGCTGCCCTAGACGTTGTAGTTCGAGCAATTTTCATGCGAAAGTATTTGTTGACGATTACTCGAAAATACGAAAATTTCCATTCGTATGCGAAAGTGGCGTACACGAATAATTTCATACGAAAAGTATTCGTAGACGATCACTCGAGAATACGAATCCTTCATTCGTATGCAAATGAATTCGAGTGAGTTCGAGAATAGAGCCCCTGGTAGTTTGCGGGGTAGTCCCCGCTGCAGTTTGCGCATATCGCTTTTCGCTCTCTTGGCCGTTGACATTCGTTTGAGAAATGCGCTCCTGATCGGAGGATGGGAGAGGTCTCCACCGTGTTTAGTATGTCAAAAATCTTCTCGGTTGTGAAGATTTTTCTCGCATCTTCGATCCGTTTCATCATGACAATAATGAGAGGTGTGGGTTTCTTTTCCTTCCCCCGCTTTATCCTGTTCGCGGAGATTACTGATATCCGTTTCGTTAGTAGATTCCGTTTGATCTCATCGGCGTCGATCTCGTACGATATGCCGCGTATTATACTGTATTACAACTTGATTGTTGCTTAGTGGTCTTCTAGAGTCTCCAGGGTGATTGCGAGTCCACCCGCCGAGCTTCCTACTTTGTACCAAATGTTTGTCCTGTCAATCTCTTTGCTTAGGGCCTATCCATTTGGCGGTATCCCTAAGTACTATGGGCGGGATTATGATCTTCTTTTTGTGGGTTTTCGGTTCTATGGTGGCTTGGCCCTGGGGCGGATTTTCCGCGATTTGAACACTTTGTCTTTGGTCTTGAATGGTAAGGGAGCTGGAGACGCACCCTCCAACTCTTACATCGCGAATTCGACGTCGCTTGTGGCCATCGCAGGGATCCTCTTTTCTTCACTTCACCCTTGGATTGTGGTTGATGCCTCCCGTTTTGGTCGTTTATCAGCCTTGAACGATTCGTCATCCAGTAATTCGTCATTACTGGATTTCTCTCTTCCGTTTTCCTGGCCTTCTTTTGCCTGTCCCTTAACTGCTTTCGCGCCCTTCGGTCAACTTGGAGTTGGGCCTCTTCTTCTGCTTTTATGTTTGTAATGGTAATTAGATCATGGAAACTCTCGTTTATATGTTCTTCCCATAGCTTTATTACTTTTTTGTTGTTTTCTATGACCGCCTTAAGGTAGTTTTCTATCGTCACTTTGTTTGAATTTGACGTCATCTTGTCTTGATATTTCGCAATAAAGGAAGTTTACCGTTATATAACCTCAAAAGGTTAATAAGAAACTTAATCTTGTGGTAAACGGTACTACACGTATCCTTACTGCTCAACAGTCTTCGCTTAACACGGCTTGAGCATCGAATCATAAATTAATTTGTGGAGTATCTGATGGTCTTGCCAACACATCCTTCACATGGCTGGTGCGCCGTAGCACCTGAGGTTTTGAGATGCATGGTTGGATTTCGACCCCCCCTAAAAACAAAAACAGTCGACGATCAAGGTTGGTTTTACATAACTGCGTCTTTTCGATGAAAGAAGAAAAAGGTGGAGGGAAAAAAGGCAAATTTCACGTATAAGTGGCAAAGTCGAGAATCCGTCGGCCGGGAATTCCGCGTCAGAGGAGTATCAGTCACTCCGATTTTGTCTATGACTTGGCCAGGATAGGTTTACTTCCTAGGGGGGGGGGCAACCCTAATTCGAAATAAATATACAAATACAGTAGAACTCCACTTATCCGAATCAATTGGGACCGGGCCCCATTCTGATAATCAAAAATTCGTATAATTGGATTTTTTTCCGAAAGAAGGGTACTGTATGAATTTTTAATTAATTAGATGAAAAGGCAACATTTTTACATTTTATATAGCGTACTTACAAGTGCTGTTAATTAGTATGTATTGTAAATGAAAGTCATTGCTTGCTGAACATCTCGGTCAAAGTAAGTTGTTTGACTCTCCGTTTTCTGGCAGCCAAGTCCGCATCCGTTGACAGTGAGAAGTTGCATGTGATCACACTCCAGTTGATGCAAAATCATTATTTTGCGAATTACAGTACGTTTCCGTCTTAAATTATTTTTCTGAAAGCGATTCGGATAATCAGCGATTCGGATAGTCAGAGTTCAGATAATTGGAGTTCTACTGTAATATTTACCTTGTTGTATAATAAATAGCAAATAAAAGCTTGCGCAAAATAAAAATGCAACATTAATAATTTCATAATAACTCGACATCACAATCTGATGCAGTCGACTGACAGATCAGCGTCCTCCCCCCTTCCGCTGGCCGTTATTCGCTATCTTGTCTACTGTCCATATCCGACTTGTTGTTGGTATTTGTACTTCGCTGGCGCGCGATATTTAAATCAAATTTATCATAACTTACATACTTGCGACTTACTCTAGAGCTGAATGTAAACAAGCAAGAGCAGCGATAAAAGCACCCCTGAGGGTGCTGAGGAATGTTTACCTGAGTAAACATTCAAAATAATACTTGAAGTTGTTCAGAGTCAATATACGGAAAATTGCAGGGATCTTAACTGGACACTGCAAACTGCACAAACACCTTAACACATTGAAGATCGTAGATGACCCCATATACGTGTGGAGGATGTAATGAATCTGCCCTGCTTTGGCATCAAGAAGATGAGGTACCATGTTGAGGGACTTCTTGCTTAATATGGCCAGAATCAGTGGCACCTCGCCAGTTACAGTAACACCAATCGTAATACCAACTGTCGATCTTTATATTTAATAATTTTACATCGTTAACTTAATTTGTTATCTATTTCAATGTTAAATAAATTTAACACAAGTGAACCAGTCACTGAGTAATAAAAAACTAAAAGCTTACATAAGTAGAAATTACTGATATACTGGTTGAGGGAGTCATCATTTAGGTGACTACTTGTGTAATAATTAAACCGATTTAATAAAATTAATCAAGTTCAAATGCGATTAAATTCTAAAAAATTTTTTACTGCAAATGCCCAGCAAAACTTTTTATTGACGCTACGCCACTGGCACAGAAAACGTCAATACATTCAACAGCGAAATTTCTCTTTTTGTGAAATTTCAAGGTTTACCATTTGTGACGCTGGATGTCGCCTAGCGCAATAAAAATTTTAATTTAAAATTTTTTTTTCCCTACTCGTATGTCACCTATTAATAATGGTCAATGCGCAGTTATCTGCGTAATATTCGTAAATAAATGCAGAAAATGTCAGAATTGTATAATTGACGTATTGCGCCCGTAAAAATGGTTAAAATCTCAGCTGATTGTATTGACACCTTGATCGAAAATTAGTAGGTGTAACAGTGGCGTTTTATAAAAACATCGACGTATATTTAAAAAAAATATTAGACGGTTTTAGTTTATTTTGTGTGTGACTACTCTAATTTGTTATGAATCTCCTTGCTTTATTAGCAAGTTCGTGTTAAGATTTAAATAAGTGATGGATCTTCAGGACGCAGGTGGTGGTATGGGCACCGAAACCATTTATGGAACACATGAGGATTCTCATGTTGTTATGTCCGAAAAAGTGCAATCACTTGCTGGCAGCATATATCAGGAATTTGAACGTATGATTATACGATACGATGAAGACGTTGTTAAATCGTTGATGCCCTTGTTAGTAAATGTATTGGAGTGTTTAGATGCTGCTTATCAGGCAAATCAAGTAAGACGTTTATCTTTCTGTAAGTTATTAATTTCCTGATTACTCGAATTTTAGGAACAAGATGTAGAATTGGAATTGCTGAGAGAAGACAACGAACAGTTAGTAACACAATATGAAAGAGAAAAGGGCGCAAGGAAAACTTCGGAACAAAAACTGCTGGAGTTTGAAGATGCTGCAGAAGGTATTGTAACGAGATTTTTATTGTGAAAAGATTTAATGTTCCTATTTTGACTCTCAGGTGAACGTAAGGAACTCTCTGCACGATTGGAGGCTTTGGAGAGCATTGTTAGAATGCTTGAAATTAAACACAAAAATTCTATGGAACATGCAGGAAGATTGGAAGAAAGAGAAGGCGAATTAAAGAAAGAGTATTCTAAATTGCACGAACGTTACACCGAATTGTTCAAAAGTCACATGGAACATATGGAACGTGCCAAATTACTTGTTTCAACTCAACATTTAGCTAACGACAGATCGGAAGCTGGAAGAATTAATTCCAGTAGGTTACACATGGGACGAAGTTCGGGACCTATCTCGTACGGATTCGCTTCTTTAGAAGGTGCAGGTGAAGGAGTCGATAGCATACCGACATCTCCAATCAGTAGTACTCATTCATCACCCAGGTATGTTTTTACAATTGTTAATTGGATATGATATGTATGGGTAAACCTTAGAAAGTAATTAGTTATGCGATATTTAATGATGCACAATTAAGATATGGAATAAGAAAGTGAGGATCTCATAAAAAATGAAAGTGGACTTACTTTTGCTTTCAGAAGATGCATTATTTCATTTTAGAACAAACAATATTGAATTGATAAATTTAAATATAGGTCAACTTCTTTCTTTTTATAAATTAGGTATTGTAATTTATTCTTTATAATGTAAGCCATAAACATAATTTATTCAAGTATTTGGGTGTTTGTAGTATGGAGTTTTATCATGTTTAAAATCTTAGATTCAAATGTTGAGCTTCATCTAAATTATTAACGTCGTGGTTCCGGTTCCACGTTAATTCATCATGATTGTTTAAATCATAGATCATGGAAACATGTACAATGAAGGCGTCGGTAACTTGGTTTACTTAATGTAAATTTACTGGCAACAAATAGACTGTTAAAGTAGTTTTGTACTATTAGTGTAAGAAAATTGCGAAAAAAAAATCCAAAATCGGTTTTCTACGATTTTTCGACGGATTTCATTATGTAATTATTGTTCGTACTTGGACATACTAAAAAACGTCCTCTCAGAACCCTGAGTTCCTTACCAAATTCTTCGTCTGAAGTTGAAATTTTTTATAAAGGAGTGAAAATTATGTTTTTCGGCAAAATAAATTTAAACATATTTCTATTTCAGCTATATTGTTATCATATAACTCATTAAAAGAATTAAAAACACTTAAAATATTTTAACAACATCTTCGAAATCATGACAAGAAGAGTTTCCTAAAAATAAACTAAAACTTAGATAAAAGTTGTAGTAAATTTTGTTTTCGTATGATACAGCACAAGGGTTCGGAAAATACTCAAAGATTCAGCGAGTACAGGTTTTAGCAAGGAGATTGCACGAGCGTAGCGCAGCGGAGCGAGTGCAATCTCCGTGCTAAAACCTGTACTCGCTGAATCTTTGAGTATTTTCCGAACCCTTGTGCTGCTGTTGCGATGATAATTCCGTGAAGAAACGCCACAACTTAAAAGCACAACATCACATACGAAAATCGACATTTTTAATGTCGATTTTAATGACGGCGATTTTACGCAACATTTACTGAGGATTAATTACAAAAAAATTGAACATGTGGAGCAAACAATCCCACAGAAATTACACCAAAATATTTAAATAGCAATAAGAACATCAAAATCAATATGCCAACAAACAAAAATAAGTGTGAACAGGTAACAGTAACAAATCAAACAAAAAATAGCGAGGTATACAAAGAAAACAGGTCCTCTTTAACAAGCAAAAGTAAAATTAAGCCGTTTTAAAAAAAAGTAAAATTTATGCTAGGGCAGCGTTTCAAATTACGCAAATGGATACTAAAAAAATGGCAAGTTACAAAAACATTAAAAAGAACCACTTCACTTACCAGAACAAAAATACGTCGTCGCAGGATACCAATTTTCGTTCCAAGCTTTTGCTGAATAATGACAATTAGAAATTTATCATTTCTTCACTTTTCGTACACACACACACAATTTTCGTTACACATTTTTATTAAATTTTTAAACACGTTACCGATTTTATAGACGTATTCACGTCAAAACAACGCCAACGAGCACAAAGAAACTTACTTTCGTACAATACACATTGCACACAAAAATTGAACGAGGAAAATAATGTAATAGACGTTTAATTCAAAATAAAAAGCAAAAGCCCAAATTTAAATCACAGAGAATCATATTAATATAATATACTCTTTATTTTCAAAACAATTTAAAATATTCAAATTGACCTAGGGTTATTTGAATATTTTCGTAGGATTTCAAAATAACTGGATATTTCACCTAGGGCTCACAGTATGATTCCATGTCAAAACGTCGAAAACAAAAACGTCGAAAACAAAAAAGTCGAAGTCAAAACGTCGAAAACAAAAACGTTGAAAGTCAAAAACGTCGAAAAGCAATAATGTCGAAAAACAAAAACGTCGAAATCAAAAACTATTTAAAATAATATCAATAATAATGTTTATTAAGCAATATATTATATAGATACATACACAAGTGATAAAGATTGCTTAAAATGCAAAAGTTCAAAATAATTTTATCAACTGTCTTGGAATTGAAAGTTATAGGCGATACCAGTCAGATAGTCATCCAGGTTACGCTCACCATACGACAGTACTATGGACTTAATTCTGGCCGCAACGTCGCGATACTTTTTTCGTCTTCGAAGTGGTTGTTGACCGCTGATATACTGTTCTATTTTTAACTTGTTCATACCCTGTTCTTTCTTCAAAACATCGATAAACTTCCAAATTGAAGGGTGGTTGCAGCTCAAGAGAGAACTGAAAGCTCGATGCCATCCAGAGTGGCGCTATCAGGAGTTAGCCCAGGCATGAGGTTCTTGAGAACATCAAGGACTTTACCGTATGTCTCCTGACGTTTATTTGGCAAAAGAGCAAACACGGTCGGAATCACGCTATTGTACTGAACAGCGTGAATGGTGAACAACTGTTCGAACAATGGGGGTGCAGACTTGAATGTTCCATCCGCGTACCAGTGGTTACAGTCCTTCATTAAATCTAAATTCTTTTGGGTACTAAAGAAGAGGATACGGTCATCGGAAGGGCCACTATCAAAGAGGAGAAACGGTTCGTTTCGTTTCCCGGTACTTTCCAACGATAGTCAAGTCTATAAGATTTGTAGGGTTGGGGAGTGGAGCTGTAGCCGCTCTTCTTGTGCGTTAGACAGTTCTCGTCATAGGAGAAACTGAAAGAAGTGCCGCAGCTACAGCTGAGGGCAGATTATCGACAGACGTGGAGATAATCTGAGCCAGAGTATCAATCATAGTTTCACTATTGTGCTTGATTTCTTCAAGAATTTTCTTTGCTTCGATTTGTGCCACGTTGACCACATGGTTATGAGATCCTGACACACGAACTACTTCTTCTCCTTCAGTGAAGACACGTCCTTTGCACTTGAATTTCGAGTATTCCACGCACTTGTAGTAGGTCCTGTCTTGATTACTTCTTTCTCGTTTGTAGAGAAAACCTTCATGAAGAAGTTGGTTTTCGTTTTTTTGGCTTTTAATAAATTCCATATTCACTAGTAAGTTTAAATGTTTGACTTTTAGGGATAGTATTTGATGTGTTAGAATGTGTGTAAACATTTTGTTTATATATAGTATATAGTTATAATTTTCTGTTGGTATCTAATACATGTATTTTAAAAATTCGGCCCAAAAATGCACCTTTTTTTGCCCACCCTTGTATATAATTCAATTTAAAAAAATGTAATAAAACTTTTTATCCAATTACGTAATAGATAGCGCTAAATATATTAGCCAATCATATACTTTAATTTTAAAACCAGACTTATTATTTAATAATTGTGCTTCGACGTTTTGACTTCGACGTTTTTGATTTCGACGTTTTTGTTTTTCGACGTTATTGTTTTCAACGTTTTTGACTTTCGACTTTTTTGTTTTCGACGTTTTGACGTCGACGTTTTTGTGTTCGACGTTTTTGTTTTCGACGTTTTGACGTGCTACCCACAGGATTTGCTGGTATTATTCGACGGTGCACGAATTGTATCCGTTTAAGTACGTACAATGTAAATTGTAAATGAACGCACGCTGATTGGTCGAAACGCCAAAATTTGACCCTGAATGCAATTATCTATGAGATTTATACAAGTCATTTTTGTCCTCAAGTCAAGTAGTAAGGAAATATTGCGAAGAAATATTTTGTTTTCGCCATTTTTTTTAAAATGGCGGTACTTCCGGGCGGTCGCCAAGGTCACCAACTCAGAGTTTTTATTAGGACCCCAAACCTTAAAACATAATATCCAAAAATCAGAACCCCCTGACCATTTTTAGGAAATTCTTCTTTTCATGATTTCGAGAATGTTGTTAAAATATTTTAAGTGCTTTTAATTTTTTTTAATGAGCTGTATGATAACAATATAGCTGAAATAGAAATTTGTTTAAAAATATTTTACCGAAAAACATAATTTTCACTCCTTCATAAAAAATTTCAACTTCAGACGAAGAATTTGGTAAGAAGCTCAGGGTTCCGAGAGGACGTTTTTTAGTATGTTAAAGTACGAACAATTACCTAACGAAATCCGTCGAAAAATCGCAGAAAACCCATTTTGGATTTTTTATCGCAATTTTCTTACACTATATACCGAATTACCGATACCAATTTCAATAAACACATATCATTTAATAGCTAATTAATTCTTAATAAATTCCTGTCTATTACTTTTTACGTCACATGCTTAGTTTAAAAAAAAATTATAAATTATGAAAAAAGAGCGGAAATTCTAAAATCGCTGGAACTGTCCTAATTTTTTAGGGATCCGGACAATTAGGCGCGGCCGATTAGGCGCGGCCGAGGCGCGGCCGATTAGGCGCGGACTCAATTAGGCGCGGACCCAATTAGGCGCCGTGCCATTTAGGCGCGGATACAATTAGGCGCAGACCGTTTAGGCGCAAAGCCATTTAGGCGCGGGTCCAATTAGGCGCCGTCCATAAACAAATTAAATTGTTAATCTGTTATAAGTCTGTATTTATTTTTAAAAATCATAAAAGTCCAATAATAATTAAAAACAAATAAATCTTCGCAAAAAGTTAAATCGGCCACAAAGAGGTGGATCTGCCGCAAAGAGTTGAATCTGCCGCGAGCAGGTAGATCTGCCGGTAGGTTAGTGTTACTTTTTGATATTTCTTTAGAAAACCAATAATTAAAGACAAATAAATCTTCGCAAAAAGTTAAATCGGCCGCAAAGAGGTGGAAGAGGTGAAATAAATACAGACTTATAACAGATTAACAATTTAATTTGTTTATGGCCGACGCCTAAATGGCTTGGCGCCTAAACGGTCTGCGCCTAATTGTAACCGCGCCTAATTGTAACCGCGCCTAATTGTAACCGCGCCTAATTGTAACCGCGCCTAAATGGCACGGCGCCTAATTGAGTCCGCGTCTAATCGGCCGCGCCAAATTGCCCTAGACCCTCACGTCAAATTATAATGAAAATCACATATAAAACTTCCATATTTTTTTGAATTATGTGTATAAATGAATAATTTTTATCAGATTCCTGATTCTTGGCTATGTTATTTATTCTGTTCAAATGAAATACGAAATTTGCCACTGAATTCTTAATTATGTTTGCTACCATTTTTTTATGTTTTGATTGCAATCCAAACATGTTTCATAAATTATTTTCAGTTATACCTAGTCAGGTACTTTCCACCTCAAGTGATTGTTAATTTAAAAAAATCTTTTTTGTGCTTCGTTGCACAGATGATCATGATGGCGTGATTAGCAAAAGGATTGTTATTAGTTAGCTATTTGCATACAGATTAATTTTAACAAAATCACGAATAATTTCTTATAGCAATCATGTTTAGAATTAACTTTTATTATATAGGTACAAATTTGATATTTAAATTTTCCAGTGTCTTATTCATTCAATAAATTTAAACTTGCATAATATTTTTTGTATACCTACCTACTAAATTATTATCAAATATTTTTTTATCAATGACTAACTTAAGTATTATTAATTAAAATGCGACAGCTTCTGTATGTCTGGCTCTACTTGCTTTTCCAATTAACTTAGATAATGTTAGCTTTAAAAACCTGAACACAGGCATTCAAATAATTGTTTTTTCTTTTATTACATACTAAAGATTGTTTCTTTAAATAAAAAAGTTATTTAAAACAAATTGGCGGTATTGACATTTCTTTCTAAAAATATTTCTGAAGAAACGCACCCAATAGTAAGCAAGTTATGTTAGTCATGCGTTTTTATCTAATGATAGTATTTACGTCATCGTCCAATCTTTGATATTTCTTTAGCTTTTTATTGTAATCTCAAGATTAGAATTTTAGTAATTAAACTATTTAATTTCCATTTTTTCTAAACAAAAAAAAACTGTAACTCGAGCCAAGAATTGGTATTTATTGACATTCAGAAGGTTGTCAGAGTTAAACGTTTCATTGCACATAAGAATTGATATCACATTAGAAGTCATGAAATGAAGCCCTTTCCGCTGATTTAATATGGATTGCCAGGAGCAGTAAATGATATTATTTTTGAAGTAATTGATCGATATCATATTGATATGATAAATAAGAAATTTTATATTTGCGTTTTATTTATTATTTTACTTGGAAATATTTTAAATAGCCCTCTATGGTGACGACCTCTTAATTATTCAAAAAGGTTTTTTTTTAAGTTTTGGTTGAGTTCTTTCTCATGCAGTCACTTTAAGGAAAATATTCGAAAATTTTCGCTTTACAGGTACCGCAAATGAAAAACAACGTATTGAAATTGAAATATTGAAATGAGGCAAATTGAAATAAATTTTATTATCTTTATTAGGACCTCTAAAACAACATACTAATTTTGCACCCTCTAACGACCCCGGATTTCGCCGCCACAATGGAAAATATTCGCGAATATAATTATCGGTTTGCGTGCATTTTAGAGCAAAATGTAACGTTATTAAAAATCAAGTAGACTAAATAATCTCAAGATAAGATCTTAAATTATTTTCTTGTTAATCAATCGGTTACGGATTTACAACCATCCAAGCGCGTGGTATATATTTGCTATTGTTCTGTACGCCCCGAAATATTTTTATTAACGATAATTTTACTGTTGTGTGCTCTACCTCTAGGTGGTATGGAAATGGGAATCATTTCAAAACGCATCCGTATACTTTAAATAAAAAATTAATGAAGAATCTAAGAACTCATTGCATTTCTGAAGTAACTCTTACGAAAAGACACTGAAGGGTTTTGGGTTTCATGAGCATATCAAATTTTGGAATCGCGATGCCAATTTTTGTTAATACTGGGACCTAAATTAATCCAGAATATTATACAGACGATTGTTTGGGCCACTTTTAAAAGACTTGAAGCGATTATATTTAAATGACGATTGGATATACCATCAGCGCACGCTTTTAAGGACACCTTGAAATTTCACGAACATAACAGTGTTTCTTTTATCCATCCTAATATGTGCACACCATCATCGCCCGGTGATTATTTTTTGTAGACTGTTTAATATTAATCCAAAAAGTTATTAAAGCGTAAGATCAAACGAATTCCTCAGGAAATGATTGAAGAAACCCTAAGATCTTGGTCAAAAGTTATCTTGAAAATATTATATTATATTAAATAAAATTATCTTAGCAAAAACGAAATAGTTGTGTCCTATTCGATTTTAAAGTCGTTCAGTTTTTCATTTGGGGTACCTGTGTACTCAACCACAGGTAATATCACCAACATTGCTGTGGTCTATTTGAAAGGACAATAATTAAATAGTTACAAAAAATTTGCCAGGCACATTTTGATAATTATTGTTTCAATATTGATAACGCGCTATTTATTTATAAAAGCGCCGCAAGCGATTTTTTGACATTTTAGTCCTCAAATTTCCAGAACTTTAAACAAAAAAAATCTCGCAAGAAAGCCAGAGCAATTGTAAAGGGTGTTGGCAGTGACCCAGAATTTGAGATAAAGTCAAAACAAAATTACTCTTCTTTTTCTTCATGGTTTGCTTACAAACTTGACCGAAGCCAAGATGACGTAATTAGGGAAAGAAATTTAATAGGGTGATTTCTCGTTGCCTTCTCCATAGCTCTGAGATCGATATTGGACTTGAAATCATGGCAGTATAACTGCAGTGTCCCACTCGCTAGCTTGTCTGGTCTAATAATTTTAGAACCACAATAATTCTAAAAAAGTAGAAACTAATGATAAAAAATTCAAACTACAATTTTCCGCTTAAGAAGTTGGAGAAATATCGAGTTTTGTAATAATTTCGCATTTTCTATAGTCAATCAGACCCTACGTACTCAACATAATTCTTGATTATTAATACTTGATTTATCTAATCTATTGTAAGTATAATAATTAATTTACCAACCCAGTGATTTCTTACATTAGTTGGAGATATTTAAATATTGATTTCAACCTTGAGGTAGTCGTGCTTTATCTTGAACAGAAGAGTCACCTTTGTGGCCGTTCATAAATTACGTCACGTACAGATGGAAGGGGGGGAGTTCAAACCTGCAAGACAATGAGGTTGAGGGGGAGCTTTCACAATAAATTGTAACGTCACAACATTAATTTTTAGAATTTAATTATTTTGTTAAGTCATGTTTAGAATTTTAACCTTTTGAATGTAGAATCAATGGAGGGGGGGGGGGGGTTGAAAAATAAAAAAATCCGTAAAACTTGCAACGGGATAATATTTGGACGAGTCTACTAGTCCAGGACCTTTAGGTTTTAACCCAGGAGAAGATATTGCAAATTTACTAAAACTCCTTAGACCTCAAACATCGGCTTCATTGTTTTAAAAACCGAAATTATGATAAACCAAGTTTATGAACCGGTTGGTATTAGAAAAAAAAAGGTTTATTTTAATACGATCGTAATAATAAGGTTTTCTGAATTTTCTGGATCGAACTTAAAAGTTCTGGATGGAAGACTTAAAAATCCTTGAAACCGGCATTTGAAGTGTTGGAAATTTTAGTATGTTGTTCAGCAATGCCTTAGGGACATTTCAGCCCATTTTCAGATTTACAATATTTTTTCTGGGTCAAAATCTCAATGTTTTTGACAGAAAACTTATAAAGACAGAAATGAAGTCTTGATTGAAATTTGAATCAATTTTCAGAATAATAATTTGTTTTCTGGGTCAAAACCTAACAGTTTTGGGTGGAATTCTTAACAAGACGAAAATGAATGAAGGCAGAATTGAGCAAAGATCTTGGAAGTTTGCTGTTCTTCAATAATTTAGACTTACAATATTTTTTCTGGGTTTTAGTGAAATTTTATCTAACGTGCTTGAGCTAGACGTTTTCGTGGCAAAATGTTATAGTGAGGGGGGGGGTGAAAAGGGTGTTTAAGGGGGTAACGTTTCTGTTGGCACGAAATTTAAAAACACTTATAAACTCAAAATAAAGCAAACGATGCAAGGATTAAAAATTATAAATCTGTATAGGAAGAAATTTATGCACCACCCCATTGAAACTCCTGAAGATTAAATGCTAAGTTATCTGTTAAAAATGTCCTTTTGGCAGTAATTTCTATGTTCACTACTAGAAGAAGAAAAAAGAAAACAAATCAGATTTTACTTTTTCTCACTATTATTTAACAAATGGTATCATCTGCTTTAGAGAAGACTTAAAAATTAAGATTTATCTGAAATTTAATATTTTAAGCTTCCATGTTTTACGTAATCACTTTAATAGTCTTTTATGCACACTTTTGTTCAAAGAAAACTAAAAATTAATTTAATTTCAAAAATGAAATTTTACAACTTTCCGAGTTTTGTGTATTATTTTTAGATTATAAAGTTAAATTTATTGAGTTAACTCGAGTTGAGTTTATCATAATAATTTATAAAAATATTTTAAATGTATTACTTATGCAATAACTAAATAAAAACAATATACCTTATAAAAATCTTCAACCTTTATAAAATTTAAGGTTGTTATTTTTAATATCATAATTTTCTTTTAAATTCTTTCTAGTATTTTATTTATTGCTAAAAAAATTAAATTATGTTATTAAAGCGTCAATGTTCAATACTGTTACATTTTAAAAACAAAGGAATTTTTTTGTAAGTGTTGAGACTCTATTGTCATAAAAGAACGAACAACAACTGAACCATGAAGTGATATCCTCTTCATTAAACTGCAATGATTAAATATGTTTATGGTTGTAAATATTTAGCTTGATTGTAAGAAATCATAACAAACGTATTTTTTTAAATAAATTTTATAAAAAAATCTTCTCAATCTAACAATAACAAAATCTACATTAATTCATTTTACACTAATTATTATTTTAAATTGAAAGTAAGAAATATTTTTCAACATTTAAAATTGAAATTTAAATAAGCTAAGTAAGTCTACTTTTACCATTTTCACTGAATATAATTTATTACAGAATTTATTCTGCCAATTTTCATCAAGGACCTTAATTTTATATTGAAGGATAAAAAAGCGTCCAACGTTTAAAACGTTTTCGTTATTAGCTTTTATTGCCAATTAGTATTGTAAAATATATTTTTTTAGTGTGTACACCTACAACATAATTTAAGATATTTATTTTTTAGTTTGCACAGTGAATTGGACAATATAAACCATCGTGTTTCGACTGTTGAGAGAGGTCAAGAAACAGAATCTTTGAATTTAGAAAATAAGAGTATGGTAACTTCTCCTGTAACTCCACCAGCACCTACAAACAATAATACAGGTCGTGTACAAACTCGTAGAGAACAGAGAAGTGGAAATACACTTTACCAAGAGCTTAGCTTTCAAGTATGTGATGAAAAGCAAAATTAAATTTTTTTAACGTCAATTATTACTTGTAGGATTCTGACGCTTTGGGCGATGCAGATGAGGGATCGGATATTACAGGTGGTTGGGTTCATCCTGGAGAATATGCTTCATCAGGTATGACGACGTCATTAATTTGTGCATGCTTTTATAATAATTTATCATAACAGCATGATCTGATTTTATTTTAATCATACATATTAATTTTCATTATTTGATACTAATCATTTGTTTGTTTGACTTATTCTTGGTCATCTTCATCAAATCCAGTCAACGATAATTTTTTTGGTAAGCTTTTTTTATTAATAAGCGCGTACTGAAAATTTCTTTGTAATTACTACCACTAAAATTATTAATTTTAATTAAACTATTGCTGCTGTGATGTAATATAAAAAACTTTTTACTTCAAAATTCTCAAACGCCGTATAAACTTCACGACAATATAGTAAAATGTGCTAATTTCATATTATTGTTTTTCTTGATGGGCTAGCATTATTAAATTAGCATGTTTTATATTGATGCTTTTTTATAATCACAGAGTATATAGGCTGAATCAACAGTCTGAACTTCCTTGATAGCTCATTTACTATTCAAAAATATTACGAAAACTAAATGTTACGAAAACATCTCTTTGTGAAATTTCTTTTAAAGCCTTATCTACGTCTGTTATTAAAAGCAATTCTTGTTTTATGTAATTTATTTCCAGAACTTCCCAAAAATTTAGTTTCCTACAATCTTCCAACATTTCATTATGCAAACGAAAAAAATTGATTTATTAATTTGAATATCTTTTTCTTTTCGGATGGTTTGAATGGTAAGGCAGCTATCAAAGCATACCACCGTTGATTCACCCTTAGATGTTAAATTCTACTGACACTCTAGACCTCTCAAGCTCTATGAGACTTGTAGACATCAGATAAATATCAATACTAAATTCTCAACTTCTGTAGATTCTACAATCTGTTATTAATATTTAGTAAAAAAACGCTTTCTATTACATTTTTTAACTAACACTAAATTGAAAACATAGTAGATTGAAAACTGGGTGTCAGGCGGTAATTTCCAGCAGTGAAATCATGCTTATTGTGGGCAAGATAGTTTACAGTTTTGTCTTGTATATCAATTTTTTTTATGGAAAATGTAGCTGCTATTTGTGACTTTTACCAACAATAACATTTTTATTTTTTGTGTAGGTATGGGAAAAGAAGTTGAAAACCTGATTATGGAAAATAATGAGCTGCTGGCCACCAAGTATGTTATACTTATATTAAATAATTCAGAAACAGCTAAATTATTAAGACTTGATTTATTAATTAATATATTTTCTCCTTTAGAAATGCATTAAACGTAGTGAAAGATGATTTAATAGTGCGAGTTGACGAACTCACTGGCGAAGTAGAAATGCTCAGAGAAGAAATATTTTCTTTAAATTCATCTCGCGATAAATTACGAACTCGCGTTAGCGATTTAGAAGAAGAACTGAAGAAGCTTCGAGAAGCTAATGAGAATAAAAATGATGTTGCCGAAGAAGAAGGAGATGTCCCCATGGCACAAAGGAAGAGATTTACAAGGGTTGAAATGGCTCGAGTTTTAATGGAACGTAATCAATATAAAGTCAGTTACCTGTTTAATTAACTCAAAATTTATATTAATTACAATTTTAATATTTTACAGGAACGTTTTATGGAATTGCAAGAAGCTGTACGTTGGACAGAGATGATTAGAGCTTCACGAAACGATCCAACCTTGGATAAAAAGAGTAAACAAAGTATATGGAAGTTCTTTAGTAATTTGTTTAGTAGTTCGGACAGACCAACCAGACCGATGATGGCACCTCACTTGCGCTATCAAGCTTCGACCAATCAAATAGCGCCGGGTGTTAGAGCATTGCCACGAGGACAAGATTTTTTAGATACGGAAGTGGGTACGGAATTATGATTGTTTTTATATGAATCTTCATTTGCTGTCAATTGCCTGTGATACTATGCCTAAGTTGTCTGCAGTTTGTTTAGGTGTTACTTACATTTATAGTTTTTCTTTTTTTGCAACGACTGTGGAATTGTTGATTTTTTGCCATTTCTACTAAGGAAAGTTTTTTACAAGTTTACATTTTTATTTACAGAAAACATGTATCTTTACAATCAGCACAAATTTTAAACATCTAATGGTTGTGAGTTTTTGGTGATATTTTATTAATTAGTCAGATGGTATGTTATAGAATTTATAGATATAGGAATAATTTTATTTATACACGGAATTATTAAAACTCACAAGTTAGTAATTATTATTCTTAAAGTTTTCTGTACCTTTTGTTTGTTGTTTTACTCTCCCAAAATGAAACATTACTCATTATAAATCTATGGAATTCAAGTAAAATTTACTAAAATTTTTATTGCAGTAAAATAATTTAATTTGAAACATCAGTTATTGGATTTTATGTTTCTTAAATTGCAATTTTTAACGCATAGTAAAAATATATTCACATTTATTTTTATATACACTACTAATTATGTACAAAACAATTCGTTTTAAGGGAATATTTTTTTTAAGATTTTAAAATGCACTGAGAAAATGGGGTTGTTTATATTAGGTTTTTAATTAATATTCTAGTCATATTTTTACTAATTCATGTTTAATGCTAACCAAAAATTAATGTAAGAATTTAGTAAACCAAATGCCCAGCGGGCACAACATAATAAAATCCAATAAATTGACTTGCATATTTTAAACAGAGAAACAAACAAAAATTGAACAATTCCATAATCATGTAAAAATGTCTTACCACTATACAAATCTTACAGTTATTTTCTGGTAATATTGTTTGTGTTTAATTTCAAACTTTTTTTTTGTAAAACATAATTTTGATAGTGATCCATTCGAAGAAGCATTATAGGGAACATAATTCATAAATTTTACTAAAAAAAAACTAAAATGATTGCTTTCTACAAATTTAATCAAATATAAATAATGGCCAGTTCTATTATGAACTCAACTTTATCTAAAGTGTACTTGACAAAAAAAAATTAACTTTTAATATAGTACCATAATACTTTTTAAAGAATCTGTTAATAACAGTCTCTTTAACCAAGTTATATTGAGGTTGGAAAGCCAAAGTTCGTTGTAAAATATGATTATATTATTTTTATAAAGTGCACTTGACATAAAGGTGCTTTTAAGAGTTTTTAATAGAACCAGCCATAATTAAAATTTAAAGTAAGGAGGGGATTGCAATTTGAAGTTAGGAGCTTTATCTCTGTTGAAGATACTCTTAACTTTTTGTGGTAGAATTGCACTGCACTGGTCATCATGCAGAATATTTTTTATATAAAATGTTTTCACTAGTATAGTTTTTATGTTCTCTATTGGCCTAAAAATGCAAAATTTGGCTGGATTAGAAACTTCACAATTACTTTTTTATTGTTCCTTAACTTATAGAAATTTGTGTGCCTTACTACTAAAGTTATTTATTAAATTTCTATTATAATTGCAATAAATTTATATTTTATAATATAATTTAGTAATTATGATATGATATTTTTGGTAGAAATTTAAATGTCATCTTTTATTGTTTTATTCCAAACTCGATACTTTAACTGTTCCCATTGTTCATTTTTCATTTGCACTTTTTGCATAAATAAACACGTTTATGTTTTAATATTAAAAGCTTTGTCCAATGCTATACTTAGTAACTTATGTTTTATAATATCATTTACTTGTTCGAATAAACTGAATGTTGGATTTTGGGATTCCCTTAATGGTAGTGAACATTTTTATAGTTTTCAAAAAATCCGAGCAAGCTGTAATTTGTATTTGTAAATTTGCACATAAAAAATGTATATCAGAATGTCCTAATGAACGCCCCAAAAGTCTCCTAAAATCGGGTTTTCATCTATAGGCTTATTTTCATTTTTACGAAAAATTATCGTCAGACCAAAATTAACCCTACAATGCGCAATTTTTTATTTTCAAGTAAGAAAATTAAAATCACTCAAAAACATGACAAGAAATATAGGAAAAATAATTTTAAAAATCCACTATCGTTTTTTCTATTTTTTTTGTACAATTTTGAGTATGATTCATAAATATGCATCACTGCACCAAAATGATTACAAATTTAACTTTAAATTCAAATAAAAACAATATTTACACAAATATGAAATGTTTTATACAAGAAAACAAAACCAAATGTGTTTAAAAACAACGTAAAATAATATAACATCTACATATATTGCTTCTGAAACACAAATGCAAACCACGACAACCACTCGAACCAAAACGTGCAATGTACCACAAACATTTAAATTTTAAGGTTAAAAAATAGTTTATACGATAAGCACCCTGTTAAGAATGTTGAGGATGGATGAAGGATAGATGGGACGGCGCTTATTTACATCTTGCAATTATGCAATGCAAAGATTTTCGCGAATTCGACAGATGATTCATATATGAATCACCGCGCACTGTAGGGTTAAAGAGCATAAAATTCTCTAGAGATACATTTTTCAACATTTTTATATGGTGTACTGTAATTCCTGAAATTATTTACCGAAAACGCGACCCACTTTTAAAATGGTACAATATGAAAGAAATGTTCTGAAAAAGGTGAAATGCATTTAAAAATAAATAAACTAAATTGGAGCAAAAGTTTTAAGTTAAAGTGCAAAATAGACTATTTTGAAAATTTGCCCATGTTGTAGTGAAGTTCAGGCATCTGGGCAAGCTGAAATTTGGCAGAAAAGTATGTAGGAGTGTCTTAATGAACCCTCAAAGTCGCCTAAAATCCCATGCTGGCGTCTCCCAATTAAGAATTTTAGTTAGTTTTAATAATAAATTAAACTTTAAAAATAAAATAGTTAATTAAACGTGAAAATATTTTCTCTTTTAATTAACTAATACTATTTTATTTTTAAAGTTTAATTTATTATTAATTCTTAATAGTAGTTGAAAAATTATATATTTAAACATTCAGTTTTAAACGTAATTCGCCTTTCGCAAAACATTTCTAACATAAGTTATTTCAGGAATATTTTAAAAACATATATTTTGTAGAAAAATTTATGGACTTAATTTTGGTCTGATAATAGTTTTTCGTAAAAGTGAAAATAAGCAAGCTATAGGCAAGAAATCATATTAGGGAAGCTAAACCCCCATTTTAGGGTGGCGCTGCGCCGACATGACATTTTGGGGAATTTTTGGAGAATTTATTAGGACGCTCCAATATACATGTCGACTAAATTTCAGCTTTCCCGAATTTTTCTTTAGCTCAAGTCAGTTTTTGGGCTTTGTTGCCTGACTAATAGTTAAAATAAATATAAGTTTTTCATACTTGCACCCACAAAAGTTTAAAGATGGTTGAAACTAGACTATTTAAATTTTTGGAACATTCCGGACTCGATATTGGCGATTTACATTTAGCAACACGCCACCATGCGGTAGAATTTTAAGTTAGAATGCTACGTATAACATGCGATCAGTTGTCAGTTGTTAACGTTTAAAACGTGTGTTTATAATTTAAAGAAATTGTTACTGTGTGATATTATGAATAATAGACGAGGAAATAATGTAAATTGTTGTGTTTACTTTCAAATTTATTTCACGAATACGTAGCTTGTCGGCCATTGTTTACATTCTAGTGGCGCCACCAACGGTAGGGTAAATCGCCAATAGCATTGGACAGTGTTCTTAATAAAGGCTATAACATTGATTTACCAATTAATAGTTTATTTTTATATAAAAAATTAATCATTTATTTATTGTTAAAGATTTAATTGTAGTTTATTGTATTAGTTTCAACTTTAACTAGTCTTCAGTGCCATTTAGGTTAAGATATCTTCTTTAACAAAATTATATTTCATTTCAGCCTTCCGAACTTTTGTCAAGATTTTGACATATTACACTTCTTTTACTTAGTTATTATTTTGGTACAGAGGATGTTAAATCCGATGGAAATCCCAAGATTTTTAGAAAATTTATAGTACAAAATACATTACAAACTTTATTTATTGTTTTTTGTTACCCCCATTTATGATCTGAAAGTATACCTATTATTTTTTTAAGATTTGCTTGAAATATATTTTATATATTTAACAATAATTATTATTTGGAAGTGAAAGTGTGATTTACAAAAAGCTTTTTTTTTAATTTGTCTAAAACTAAATTACAATAAATTTTTATTTATAATTCAAATTTATTTGTGTTTGCAGTACCTTAGGTTATTTTTTCTAGTCCGTTTGTTTGTATAGTTTTGTATTTGTATAAATGCAAGTGCGATTATTTTACTTGCGTTACATTTGTGATTAAATTTAAGATTGTTAGGTTTGCCTGATTTTTGAAAATATATTATACAATTTATTTGTAGTGTTTTATTTTAAATGTTTGTATTAAGTTAGATAGATGCATGTTTTAATTTATTTTAAAAAATTATGCAAGATATACTATGGCATGATCAAATTTTAAGTATCCCTGCAATTGACAGTAGGAATAGTAAGTTAGATGTACACATGAAAAATTTGAAATTATTTGATTTACGGTATTATAGGGCAAGGATCTGAACGTCTGGTGGCTCGACGCGCCGTTGAAAGACGGGAACAGTATCGACAAGTTCGCGCTCATGTTCGTAAAGAAGATGGTCGTTTGCAAGCATACGGTTGGAGTTTGCCCGGAAAAATTAACACTAGTGGTGGAAGCAAGAGTTCTCATAGCAACAGCAGTGGAGTTCCTGTTCCTGTACCAGTTTATTGCAGACCTTTGGCTGAAACTTCTCCAGGAATGAAAATTTGGTGTGCTGCTGGTGTTAACCTTATGGGCGGATACACTAAAGATGGTGGACTTATGGTAATAATTCCCTTGCTATTTAATAATATAGAGAATTTATTGTAATCACGTTTTTGCAGGTCGGTGGCAGTGTATTTTATTATGAAGATCCGATTGTAGATAAAATTGCGTCAAATGAATTGGAAAGTTTAGATAAAGAAATTAATTCGACTAGAGAAGCGGCTCTGCTGGAAACGAAACTGTCATCTCTAGTTTGGATTTGCACTTCCACTCATGCTGCCAGTATAGTTACAGTCATCGATGCTAACAATCCTGCCGAAATATTAAACAGCTTTGGAGTGTGTGCTAATCATTTATTATGCATAGCCAGTGTACCTGGTGCTAGTTCTAACGAATATTTAGGTAGTTTTAATGTTACCAAAAGTAATAGCAGTAATGAAAATGTACAAAGTAGCTCAAACAATGAAAACAATACTGTCGATAATAATAGTGATAGTGGTGCAAATAACGAAGAAACCTCGGTTAAAGAAGAAAAGAAAGAGGAGGTTGATCCTGAGTCACTAGTAAGTTTAATTTTTTAATACATTTTTAATGTCGACAGCAGTGTCTTTTTGTTATTGTTGGTTGATTATTGTGAGCTGGGTACTCTTGCGTGGAAATAATTTGGAAATACGACTTTATTTTTGCTTAAACCCTTTGGTTTAGCATAGGAAAAGAGCCCCGAAGACTCTGACTGAAACAGGGTTAAATTTTCCCAAAAAGGTCCCAAACATTACAAAGTCATGAATTGGCCGTTTTTCTTTGAAATTCTTTTAGCCCCTACAGTTTTCAAGATCGAATTTTGCTTAAAATAAGGTAGTTTTCAGATTTTCATGTAAACTATTAATTTTACCTATCCATCTGACATATAAGTTATCCAGGGATGGATGAAATTAGCCTCATTTGTCTATATAATCCTGTATAGAACAACCTTGTAGGCCTAATAGATCCCTAGCTGTGAGCTTTCCAAGTGGATCATTTTTTAACATTTCCTCCTACTTTTTAAATTTCTCAAAATTGCTCAATTTCACTGCAACTGAAGTACAAATTGGGTATAACTTAAAAAAGAGAGAATAATATTCCAAATAAAAATTAAAAAATTATAATGTTGTAACCCCAATAGTTTTGGACATGGCTTTCTAAAAAACCCAAATTTTCAATTACTGAAAATTATTAAATTTAATTTTTTGAAAATGATTTTTCTCTGGGAATCCTATGAATAAAAGTGATAAAAATAAAGTTATAAAGGACTAATTCTACGTAATAGGCATAATTAAAAAAAAAAGTTTTGTTTCTACGGGCTTATCTCCAAAATTACTAAGGCTAGAACAATTTTTTATTGTCGCACACACAATTTTAGTTACTTTAAATATTATCTTATATTTTTTTACCATGTTCGCGAGATGCACAGAAAACGAAAAAATGACGAAAAACTGATTACATGAAAAGATATTTAAAAATACGGTTAAAAGTGATCAACTTTGAAAGCTCACAGCTAAGACTCTGTTAGGAAGTTGTTCTATGCAGAGCTAGAAAGAATTTAATCTATTTTTATTTATCTGTCTACATCAAAATCTGAAAACTACGTTAGTTTGAGCAAAAATCGAAATAACGAGGTTCTTTGCAAGGCTGTACCTTAGAAACTATAGGAGCTAGAAGAATATTGTTTTTTTAGCTTTCGATCACAATTTTTTTTGTTTAATTTAACTTACAACTATTTTGAACATAAGATGCATAGGAAATGGCCAATTATTTCATTACCTCTTGATGAAGACTAGCGCACTCAAATCACTCTTTTAAATTAATTGCAAAGAAATGAAAGCAAATCTATGACTTTTGCTTTAATTAAATTTTTTTTACTATCACATAAAGTAAGGACATTTTTTTTAAATAATATTTATGCATTTAAAAAAGAGCATTATCACGTGGTTGAATATGTTGACTAGTTTTTTCGTTTTCAGTGATGCATATTTAATTTCAAAAAAAAAAAATAATAAAACGTCTTTAGAATTTTGTTTGGTTCCAAGAACCCTAGTTTCCATACTTAAAAAAAAGATATCAAACCAAAAATGGCAATTGAAAAACGGTTGATTTTTGCAGTTAGATTTTTGTGAAAAAAAAATAGTTTTGGACAGAAATTACACTTATTGAACATAGGTACTGTATTTTTTTCAAATTGATTAGAACCTCTTTTTTTTCATAATCGTTGCAAAGCCAAAAGAAAATTTAATACTAAGAAAAACGCATTTAAAGTTTTGAATAATTAGTTTGTAATATAATAATAAATGCCTTTTGCATGCCATAAATACATCAAGCTTTCGAATTTTGATATAAATGCAACGGAATTTTAGGCACGAAGGATAACACTTTCAAAAAATGAAATAAAATGTGATTATTTGACTCCCTAGTCCCCATAAGCATTTTTTTGAATTTCTACCTTCAAATGGCCATAGTACCAAAATTGTTGATTTTTCAGTCGAAATAGTTTGGTGCGTTTTTAAAGAGCATTCGATCATCTACAACCTACATCCCTTTATTGTCTAAAAATCAATGGATTTCAGTTACTATTTCAAAAATTCTAAGTTTTATGTTTTTTGTTTTTCTTGTAAATCCTATACCTTTAAGTTCTGGATAACAAATTTAACGGGTATCAGTTATTTGTATTATTTTTGAATTCTGGTTGAATTTTGGAATCATCAGTATCAATCAAGCTTTTCCATTCCATGTAGAATATTGTTTTTCTGCAAAATCATCACAATCCATTTTCTGAAGTGGATTAATCCTCTTCTTTCTCTTTTACTGTACAACTTAACTTATCCACAGCGTTGTAATATTCACAGGAGGGTCACGCTAAAAAGTTCTGCGATGTCCGCGATTTGAATCCACAATTTCCACGTTATAACTCAACCAGCAATCACACCAAGCCACTGCTGTGGTTCAATCATTAATATAATTTTGAATAAACTCTTTCATACATTTTTCCCATGTTAGCGATCGAAAATCCCTAGCTAGTAGGCCAAAGGCCGAGCAACGAAATCCGTGCTTGATATATGTACAATTTGCATTACCAACATAAAAGTCTTATAATAAAAAAGAATTACTATTATCCAAGAGGAACTGGGATCTTGGCTGAGTATAGCTGAAGGTCAAGCAACTAAATCCAGCTACTATATAATTAAAATGTACCCTGCAGAAAACTTTTGAAAATTTTTCACAAGGTAATTTTGCATCATAATTATTTTACATTCAAAATTATGGAGTTTCAACGCCTTTTATGTTTTATGGATAAACGGCATCCGTAAATGTTGCATAAGGAAATTATTAATTTTGGCTTGGTCAATTCGGCAAAATTTTTCATCTTGTACTACACCTTTTCCACCAGTAATTCAGAAATCGTCAACCGTTATTCAGATTTGTCAATTAATATTCAGAAATCGTTAACCGTTATTCAGATTTGTCAATTGCAATTGCAATTCACGATTTCTGAATATCAGTTGACAAATCTGAATTACAATTCACGATTTCTGAACAGCAGGTGAGGTTTTCTGAATTACTGCTGGAAAAGGTGTAGTTATTAGCTTTTCAGTCATTTTTAATAAAAACTATTTCCAAGTCACGCTTTGTAGACTTGTGGTGTATCTCAATTAGGCGTAACTCACGCGATATTTCTTGTGCAAGATGAAGATTTGTACATAGTACTATAGTATACTTGCATCTGGCTTTAATAATAGGTTGGTAATAAAGTAATTAGCAAAAAGTCGGTCATACCTTGGCAATTCGGTGCGTCTACTGCTAATGCGAAACGTTTGGTTCGAATCCAAACAGTAAATCACGTAAAAATATGGTTTTGGTTGAGGTTATGGACCATGATTCTGAGTTGATTATCTAATGTTTATATTTTACTATGCAGTTTATTAATTTGAACGAGCGTTTAGTTTAGAGCGTTCTGGGCGCCGTTTCTGTACATTAATATTGAAATTTCCCGTATTTCTGTACAATAAAGTGCTTATGCCATCACAACAGGTTCAGCTCTTATTGTTCAGACATGGTTAGAGATTCCGTATCGTGGATTGCTTGGCTTGCGGGTGCTTTTCTGTGGATTCATAGCATTTTTTTGAATAAGTGCACAGAGAAAGACTTGAAGTTTCATTGTTTAGTTAAAGCAGAAGTGAGACATGAAAGAAAGAGATACAAAATATATTATTATTTTCAAGTACGCTCTTTTGACTAATGTGAGACTTTGTGACGAGGGTTCATCTTTCCTGAGAATGACTATAGATATTTACCAGATAACCCAGTTACTCCCAAAAATGCACCTTTTAGGAACTACTTGTTTTCTAATATGAAATCCTCATATTAAACCACTTAAAGCATAGCACCTTGCAGATCAGAAATTCAGATTTGATTTACCTCAATGTGACTGTATGAGCACGAACTCTCAACAAAAATGTAAAAAATCTATAAATAATTTATTGAAAATTCCTTTTTAAGGTTGGTAAGATAACTTTCGTCGAACATAATGATACTGTGATGAATAAAAAAGATCAAAAGATGAATAAATCCGAACAAGAAGATTCTACGCTTGATGATAGCAATAATAGCAAAACGGAGGAATCTGAAAATTGTGAACAAATGGAGGAGGAGCAAACTGTAGATCATGAAGTAATGTCTAGCGTGCTAGCAACAATGTGGTTGGGTGCTCAAAATGGTATGCTCTTTATACACTCTTCTGTTACCAGTTGGAATCAATGTTTACATTCTGTTAAATTGAACGATGCTGTGTTGAGCATTGTGTAAGTACTAAATTTGATGTTATTAAAACAACTGGAACTAATTTAATTTTCTTCTCTTAGTCATATGAGTGGAAAAGTGGTAGTAGCTTTGGCAGATGGTACAGTAGCTGTGTTCATGCGAGACAGCGAGGGACAGTGGGATCTTTCGCAATACTATTTAGTTCAATTGGGACAACCTTTACACTCGGTGCGGTGCTTATCTGTTGTAGGTGATAAAGTGTGGTGCGGATATAGAAACAAAATTCATGTTTTGGATCCCAGCAATCTCTCTATTGTACATTCACTGGAAGCTCATCCACGAAAAGAAAGTCAGGTAAATGTGTTTTCCTCTAAAAAGTATCACACGGCTTTGACATAAAGTTAATTTTAAAGGTTAGGCAATTGGCTTGGTTAGGCGAAGGTGTGTGGGTGTCTATTCGATTAGATTCCACCTTGAGATTGTATCATGCACACACTTATCAGCATCTGCAAGATGTCGATATTGAACCATATGTTAGTAAAATGTTGGGTAAGTTAATTTTTTAATATGAAGACGAGAATAAAAAAGATTATTTTTGTAATAGGGACCGGAAAGTTAGGGTTTTCATTTGTACGAATAACCGCTTTACTTATTTCATCGAATAGGTTGTGGATTGGAACTGGTAATGGTGTTATCATTTCCGTTCCTTTGAGTGATAGTGGCAGTAATGTTGGTGCAATTGTACCACGAGGTATCAGTTTACCTGGTGTAGGTATGCGAATTTCACCTGTGCCTGGTAGTTACGTTCCATATTGTACAATGGCGCATGCTCAACTCAGTTTTCATGGACATAGAGATGCTGTGAAATTTTTTGTTTCTGTGCCAGGAGCTGGAGGTAAGTTCTTTATTATTATTGATATTATTTTTAGTACTATTATCGGAGTAATATGTTCTGACCCCTGACTTTAAAAGCGAATAAAATTAAAACTGAGAGGGCAAAAATTTGGAATAAATATATCATAAATCCTTTATTAGTGTCAAATATCATAGTAAAATTTTCAGTTGCAGTTTATTGTTTACAAAGTTTAGCTAAAAATGAATTTTTATAATAATTAAATGTTAGTATTAATGGGGATATAGGACTGGCCAAAAATGAAACACTCGTCTAATCTATCGTCGACGTTTCGCCGTCACTCACGGCTTCTTCAGGACTAAAATGTTCTTTATTGAGAAAAAAATTCATGCATTCACACAATTTGCTCACCTATAGATCAACAACTTGCCTTACAAACAAAGAGAGCCGTGCAAGCCAACATCATCGGTACAACATACAATCAACATCCCAAAAACCCACAATTACTCGTCAGAAAACCTCCAATAACACATTAAAACGTTTAAAACATAATAAATTACTTAAAATTATATAAAACCAATAAAATCTCTATAAGTCGTACGTTAAAATCAAAATTGAAATTAAAATACAAAACCATAATCAGTATCTACAATTATTTATCCGAACTAATCGCACCACAAAACAAAACGAAGCAAAAACCTGCATGTCTCCGAACAAATACCCCTATCTCTACTAAAATGACTACACAAATACATCGTCAAAATGAAATTAAAATAAAATCAAAAACACCCCCCCCCCACATCACGAATCTTCAACAGAATCTCAACCAACCTCATTTCAGTAGGTCGCTATAAATTAAACTTAGTTTCTGGGTGTCCTCTCTAAAATTCACAGTTTTATTCCTAGTGTAGTCATTTTAGTAGAGATAGGGGTATTTGTTCGGAGACATGCAGGTTTTTGCTTCGTTTTGTTTTGTGGTGCGATTAGTTCGGATAAATAATTGTAGATACTGATTATGGTTTTGTATTTTAATTTCAATTTTGATTTTTGTAATTTTAACGTACGACTTATAGAGATTTTATTGGTTTTATATAATTTTAAGTAATTTATTATGTTTTAAACGTTTTAATGTGTTATTGGAGGTTTTCTGACGAGTAATTGTGGGTTTTTGGGATGTTGATTGTATGTTGTACCGATGATGTTGGCTTGCACGGCTCTCTTTGTTTGTAAGGCAAGTTGTTGATCTATAGGTGAGCAAATTGTGTGAATGCATAAATTTTTTTTCTCAATAAAGAACATTTTAGTCCTGAAGAAGCCGTGAGTGACGGCGAAACGTCGACGATAGATTAGACGAGTGTTTCATTTTTGGCCAGTCCTATATCCCCATTAATACTAACATTTAATTATTACAAAAGCAAGGACGATATGGAAGTTTTACCTGAATTTTTATAGTTTTTAGTTTTCTTTTATCTACTGGTCCAA
This sequence comes from Podabrus alpinus, assembly GCA_932274525.1. NCBI lineage: Eukaryota > Metazoa > Arthropoda > Insecta > Coleoptera > Cantharidae > Podabrus > Podabrus alpinus. Next base: position 118,131,105 of record OW026451.1, read on the forward strand.
TAAAAGCGTCTTTTCACCTCAAACAACAGCATTTTGAACGAAAGTCATTTCTACAAAAATTAATTAAATCGAACGTAGTTATGTAGAAATGATTCAACCCACATAAGTAAAATTTTGAGTAATTTAACTTCGTACATTTTAGTGTGCATAAACTTGTGTAAATATAAATATTATCGGCAATAATATTAGATCGTTTTACCATAATATAAATTTTGATGTAATGTATGCCAAGGCGAGTTAAACACATTTTTTACTTTTTGTGGGATGGTTCGTTTCTGCATAACTTCGTCTAATTGTATGGCTATGTGCAAGTTCACAACTAGCGCCCACTGGTTGGGCGCGCCGGCACTTTTCATGGTATGCCTTCTATTTACTAATATAAAAATTTGCAATTAATTAGTATATAAAAATGAATTTAAAATAAAATTAATGTAGTAACATTTTAGTGAATATTTTTTTCAGCAAGTTAGTGTAGTTTAAATCGGTTTAAAAGCATAGATTTTGTTCTTAATTATGGTTTTTCTAAAATTACAACAATTCATTACAACAAAAATTAAAATAAAATGTTTCTTCGCAATATTTCCTTACCAGTTAACTTTAGGACGAAAATGACTTCTACAAATCTTATGGAGAACAAAATTTACTAAAACTTTTATGTAAGATATTTCTTTCTAAGTCGAATAGTTGCTGAGCGCCAGCGCTGTTAAATAGAGCACACATTTTTGAAAGTTTCAAAAATGCTCGATTATGACCCGACTTTTTTTATAATAGAGTATATTGCCGTGAAATAATAAATTAATTAATTTATATCGCGGGGAAAAACAACGGCACTTTTCTACTTCTCCGACTAATTCAGCTATGGGACTCTATAAGGGCGTAATATTGGGTTCAGCGGAGTTACAAAAATACACTCCACTATTGTAAATAAATCGTAAATGATTAAGAAAAATGAATATCGTACACCTGGAACCTACTTGTGCTCCGATGCTGTGGAAACTTATTAATTAATTCAAGTAAAGTTCCTCCTCCACAAACTGTTTTTTATTTATTTACAAAACTTAGAATACGAAACAGAATTATGTATTAAAATAATTAACATATTAAGTTTACAATTAATTAGTGAATACCTAATCTAAAAAATCTAAAAAAAAACCCAAGAATTAATCACATTTGTCAAATGAAGAATAATGTTTGCCATCGCTTTTAAAAATAATTCACTTAAAATTCTCAGTCTTACCAGTACAAAAAAAATTATATCTCTTCCAACGTTATAGGGAATTTCAATGTTCTTATATGCAACCAGTTGTCAGCGTTCCCAAGACTTGCCTCTGCGTTGTTAACCCAATCACAGTTTCTACTGTCGTGAAGTGACCAACCATAAATACTAATATTCGCCTTGCGAATTGTTCCATACAACCATCACAGGTAATAATTTAATTATTTTCTTCTTTTTTACTTCGCAATCCAATTAACCAAAAACCGTCCTCACTCGTTTACGGACGTGATCAGAATTCATTAACCAAATTAAATAACATAATTGCGTCCTCACTTGTTTACGGATGTCGTCCAAGTCTTAATTAGCAAAAAAAATAATACATCCTCTCCCATTTACGAATACGGGCAGAGTTCCCATTCAAAAATGAATACGTCCTCACTCATTGATGGACGTGGGGAGAGTCCTCCTTCATCGCTCTTGTTAGCACAATCTTATCTTCCCTTCCAATACTCTCAAGCAGGCGCAATTCGCAAAACTTCAAACTTTTAAAATTCAAAATTTCTTCCATCCCGATCTTTTAACACATATTCCCTACTTATCCAAGTTCCATCAACTCACTATTACTTAATGCAGTTCTCACTTGATTGATAACGCGAGCCTAACTATTTTACAAATTGTTTTACTTAATTTGTCAAATGTTACTTGACTAAAAGAAATACTTCATAATACTGTTTCTGATCATTACACATTTTAGCAACAGATTATCTGGTAAAGGAATTCCATTTTAACGGCTCAGTAAATTAAACAAAACAGCTAAACTCAGAGAGTACGTGCCGAGCTCCAGGTATAATTATCAACAAACTTCAATATTATGACTATTAATTTTTATATTATAGTGGATGTATTTGAAATTCAACTGACCCTATTTTTAGACCACCGCAATATATTAATAAATTTTATCATATAATACTTTTTTAGAGAGAGTAACCAAAAATTATAAAAAAGGCAGAACAAAATCGAGCGTTTTTGAAATATTCAAAAATGTGCTTTATTTAACAGCGCTGGCGCTCAGCAACTATTAGACTTAGAGAAAAATACCTTATATAAAATTTGTAGTAGATTTTATTCTCCATAAGATTTATAGCAGTTATGGTCGACCTAATATCAGCTAGTAAGGAAATATTGCGAAGAAACATTTTGTTTTGACGATCGCCGAGGTCGCCAACTCGGGGCTTTTATTACGACGCCATACCTTAAAACATATCCAAAAATCAGAACCATATTAACCATTTTTAAGAAACTTCTCTTTCCATAATTTCAAAAATATTGTTAAAATATTTTAAGTGTTATTAATATTTTTAATGAGTTATATGATGTCAACATAGCTGAAATAGAAATTTGTTAAAATATACATATTTTGCCAAAAACATAATTTTCACTCCTTCATAAAAAATGTCAACTTCCGACGAAAAATTCGGTAAGAAACTCAGGGTTCCGACAAGACGATTTTTAGTATGTTAAAGTACGAACAATTACCTAACGAAATCGTCGAAAAATCGCAGAAGACAAATTTTGGATTTTTTTGATCGAAATTTGGCCAATTTTCTTACATTAATATGTAAACCAATCTAATAATTTCAACTAATTGCACAAATTGATTTAAATTTCTCGTTTTATAATGTAAACATCATTTAATAATCTATCTATATTCGGTTATGAACGTCTTGCAACATTTTCCCGATACCTCCCTGTCTGTGCTCGTTGCGTGTTGAAAATGTGTGACGAGCACAGAGGACCTACAGCTTAACGTGGATTCCGAACCACGGGAATAGACGATTTTTACACCGCCTACTCCATCAGGGAAGTTTTTTAGCCATAAATAATGTTATCTGGGGCCAGCAGATAGACATTTGGTGAGCGAAAATTTCTTCTATAGATAGTACCTCACAGGATTTGAACCCGTGAATATTGGCTTGAAAGCGAACACGCTAGCATTTCAGCCATTCGCTCACCTCTATCATTTAATAATACAAATCCATAAGCACTGATACAATCTGTAGTACCATAAAAAGTACCATATTTCACCACTGTAATCGCTGTAATCGATCAATAAATCATCAAAAATTACATAACCCGTTAACCATCAAAGTTATTGACTACTTATTTTGTATTCGAATGGACTTGAAGAAATGTTTCAACTACCTTAACGCACCGAGGATTTTAAAGAAATTTTGAAGGGTCTATTAGAACACTTTCGTGTATAGCGTAATTTTAAATTCTAAAGAAGAGAATTTACATCAATTTCACCCCCCCTCCCCCCAAATAAAATAGGTATCAAACGTTAGAGCATCGTTTTGAGCCTCAATGAGCTTCTATTTTTTTCGGTTGAGCTTCAACGGTCACGAAGTTATTTGTGAAAATTTAATCTGGTAAAAATCAATGTTAACGCATGTTGCTCGGAGTTGTAGAAAATTTCAAATATCCATAACTTTGAAAAAAATTGAAATTATAATGATTATACAAACTCATTGAAGCTTACACAAAGCTCTATTGATTGACATCGGTTTTACACAAATCGGAACAAAAGGAGCATAGAAAAACGTGTCACCAGTCACCCCTAAAAATTTCGTGAATAACTTTACTTCGGTTTCCAATTTGAGCGCCAATATGCTTTTTTAATATCTAAAAAACTAAAAGGGTGTGAACGAAAATAAAAAAGGAGATGCAAATGAGTTAAGAACGATTGAAACTCACAAACTTTTTGTAATATCTTAAAATCCAAACAGGTGCCAACGAAAATAAAGGAGGTACAAACGATTGAGGCTAGTTTGGATTCAAAATGGGTGGGGTTAGCATTTTGTTCCACCCCCCCAAATTATGAAATATCTCAAGAACGAAAGAGGTACAAATGAAAATAAAAGAGATACAAACTATTTAGACTAGTTTGGATCCGAAATGGGGGGAGGGGGGCTGGCGAAATGCACCTGGTGGATTGGCTATACATAGCCTTCTTGAAGACCGCTTGTTTTAGATTTTATTTCAATTTTAAATTTTACTTATCAAAAAAAAATCATCGTAATTTATCAAAAAAGATTTCCTAAATTACATTAACTTTTTTTGATAGGATTTGCTACAACCTGAAGAAGAAACCCTAAAACTGTATTTTTTTGTTTGGATAAAATTATCTTAAAGATTAATTTGTATAAAAAATATTATATATGTAGGTACATAATTATATTAAATTAAGGTAAAAGTAAATTTGAAAACTCATGAAGTTGGCGGCCCTTTTTCTTTTCGTGGTGGATAATTTTGATAAGTATTTTTCATTTTCCACTCACCATCAGTAGGTAACAAACTATTGACGCGCAAAATACTTTTACGCCTATTCAGTTGTGTTTCTAGTAAACTATTTGTTGGTATGTGTCTCTGAAATCGTCGTTTAGATTTTCTTAAATTATTTCCGACGTGAGCTAAACCCAGAATGTGATAATCGCAAGTTTCTGAATTCCAAAGAAGTCTTGATTCAATTTCTTTAAGGTTTGACTTCGGTATGGCGTTCTTTAAAAATCGACGAAGAGTTTTAAATTGATTATGTAATGATGTTTTATTATACTTCAACATTTCCAACTCTTGCTGGTTATCTTGAATAGTTTCATCCTGCGCCATTTGTAACCTTTTAATATTTTCTTCTATACGCTTAATTTTTAAATCAAGATCGGTGTCTTCATCTTGTAAACTAGAGTACTGTTCTTCTAAATCAAAACGTTCAATTTCCTTTTCTTCTAATTTTTCTTCCAACACTTGATGCGACTTATCTAAAGTTTCTATTACCTGTATAGACGATTCTATCATGAATTGTTGCTCTTGTGCTGTATCGAATAGATTTTTACCGCCAGTTAAAATTTTGTTTTGTAATATAGATATTTTTTGATCCAATTCATTCTTCGTTTCTTCTATTTTTAAAATTTCCATTTCATGGTTTTTCGAAATTTCGTCCAAGATTTGTTTGCCTTTTTTACTTCTTACAGATTTTGTTGATATTTCACTCGTGGAAATTTCACTCGTGGAAATATTGGAGAGCTGACTTTGCAATTCCAATATTTGGCTTTCGAAATATTCTATCAATCCACAATCGGTTTGTAAATTTAGCTTGACATGGTTTTTAATAAGTTTAGCTCGACTAGCATACCGAAGTGTACATATTGTTTCGTCATAATCTAAGGAACAAGGACTTATCGTTGCAATCATTGCAGTCTTTGAATTTCCACCCAAAGAATCTTGTAATAACCTAGTCAGCTTGGAGTTTCGATAAGGAATATGATTTAGTTTATCTTCGACTAACGCAGAAATCACGTTGCTTAGTACAAACAGTGACTGATTAATACTTGTAGCTTCTTTCAAACCGTCACCGGTAGCTTGTGTTCTATTTAGTCTTTCCGAACCGGCTAAATCGACAAGATTCAATTTTGCAATAGTTGTTTTGTTACTTTCTCTATCTTTTGCTTCAATTGTAACTGTAAAAATTGCATGGGAGCGAGAACTAAGTTTATTCATTAAAGTCGCGCGAGTTACTCTGTTTGTATTTCCCAAATTTGTTAATTCATTAATGGATTCGATAGAATCTACAGTGAAGCCTGTTAATCCTTTCACATACACTCCTACATCGACTCGTTCTCGTATTTCCAATCTTTCATTTGGATGAGGCGACAATAAATCGCGTACTTCTTCGTTATATATTTCCAGGTATGTAGCAGTAACGACAAAAGACTTTTCTTTACTTGCTCTAGATATTTGATTGAAGATGTGAGAAAAAGTGTTGGGAATGATTCCTTTCGTCTCATTTTGCGTTGGTATGCCAGTCATGGTGTAAGTTTTACCACTGCCGGTTTGACCGTATGCAAAAATTGTGCCATTATAACCTTGAAATATTTTGTTCACTATTGGTAGAGCAACCTTTTGGTACACTTCCATTTGGGTACAATTTTCGACCAAGATATGGTCAAATGTGAATATTTTATCATTTACTTTTGCATTTTCAGGATTGCTTATACCTACGGTATTTTGTGATGGATTTGCAAAAGTAATATTTGGAATATTTTGCGTTTCTTCTTCTTTACTGTAGGTTCGAATACGGACGACCACTTGAACGTTTTCGATTTTTCCAATTTCAACATTGTTTGCCATAACTATTTTTCTTTTTTAATAAAAAATGTAATTGTCACGCAAATATAATAATAAATTATGAATACCACAGCTATCTTAATAAAAACGAGATTTATCGACTTTTAAGATAATGATATGCGAATATTTAATAATGCTATGAATTATTATTAAAGGAATGAGTGCAGCTTCAACGCCTTCAGAAGCAGTCTCAGCCGGCGTAACACCAATAAATGGTCCTTGTAAAATACCAGCAGCGATGTTGGTTATGTCAGGTGGAGAAGGATACATAGACTTCAGAATTGGTAAGTTGCACACTTCATATTTTAGGTACTCTTCCTGTGCATGTGATTCTTTCTATTAAATATATAGTAAAACCTACATAGGCTGGAACCGCTCAGGATCAAATACATATCTGTGGTGTGTATGCCAATCATATTAGACATCAAACCCTCCAATTAGTCTTTCCAGGTTAAAAACATTATGAATCACTTTGTTTGAGTTTCTACAAAAATTAAAAAATTAAGGCGGCCCAAAAACTTAATAATAATATTATTAACAAAGAACTTGATGCTTTTTTTTTCTCAAATATTTTGAAAACCAAGCAAGATAGGGTAACACATTAACATATTTTTTGTGGAGCGCTAAATTGTTTACAATATTGATTCAAATAACATTTATCATAAGTCAGTCATTTAGCTTGCACGAGTCGTCAAACTCTGAAACTCGGGTTCTGAAAATCGTCGATTGGAATGTAAAAAAATTACACATCATCTGAGAACTCCAATGAATGCTTTTCCTGATACAGTCAATTTTTAGACCTTTGTTTATGTTGTAGCTATTATAAACAAAAAGATCCCACTTTTTAGAGCAGATCCTTAGATGTTTGCCTTTTTTAAGATTTAAGAATTGATTTAACAGGAATCTTATGATATGATTTTATTGAAGATAAAATTTCAAACAAAAAAAGACCCCTGCGTTTTTTTCGTACGTCAAACTTACAATTTTTTATTGACATACAAAATTGTCTAATATTGCGTACAGGTTGGACAAGGCTTATTTTGAGCGTCAATAAAAAAATTCTACGTTCATCGTACCAAAAAAAAACAAACGAAAAGGTCTTTTTTGTTTAAAATTCTATCTCCAGTAAGCATATTATAATAAGATTTCGGGAAAATCAATTTTAAGACCTTAAAACGGTGAAAAGCTAAAACTGCTCCAAAAAGTTAAATCTTTTCGTTTACATAACTACAAAATAAACAAAGGCGGGTATAAAAATCGACTACACCATGAAAAGTATTTTTTGCAGTTCTTCAATAATGTGTAATTTTTTGGATTTTTAATTTCAATTCTAGATGGCTGAAAAATACCGGCAACATTAAACAGATGACGACGAAATCGAGGATTTTCGGAATTTGACGTCGCGTGCTAGCTAAACTACTGAATTGACGATAAATAATGTCATTCAAATCATTATTGCAGATAATTTTATGCTCTATAAAAAATGTATAGTTTATTAAAGATATAGTCACGTTTTTTGAAAATGAATTCCATTATAGAAAACTAATTGGAAGGTTAACCCCTTAAATTATTCTAATATGATTGACCGATTGTTTATAATTATGTATGGACTATGAAAAGATTCTGGCTTATGCAGGTTTGACTGTATGTTTTCTATCTATTATTGGAATAATCAGTAGTTTTCTTTTATTACTTTTGTAAGCATGCCGCTAATTTAGTCTGTTAATATTTAACAAATAATGCAGTTTGTTTTTATGTATAAAAATGCATTCTGCTAATAAATTGTCATTTGTAAATAATATAAAAAGGAGGCGTGTTGTAAATAATTTTGTATGGATTCCTGGGAGTATCGTCAAAAACTTAACCAAACTACTTTCTCTTCTTGTTTTCACTGCTTTATAATTAGCCAAATTAACTAAATGCATATACTACTTATAAAAAGTTTTACTTTTGAAAGTAAAATCAAAATTTACAGAGGAAGATGCTAGTGAACCAAAAGATGTGGCTTCCCATCTTCTTGTTTGGCAGCTATTGACTGATAATCTCGGGAATCCCACAGGGTAGGTTATATTCTCATACGTTTATACAACAAACAAGAAATATGGTAAAAGATTTATTATTAAATTAACGAATGTTTTAGTGAATGTTGAGATTTTATTGTGTTGTACAGGGTGAATCAATAGTGTGACCTTTTTGATGCCTTCCTTCTGAAATATTTAAACAATACTTACAACGATATATTTTTTTATATTGAACAAACATCACTCTGTATTATTTTACATTTTTCGATGCCTTTTTTAATTTTATGAAAGATATTTACTATAATTATTCAATTTAAAAATTCCATAATTCTCTTGTTCTGAATAGAAGATTTGCTATTTTTCATTCGATTGGTTTATTGGTAAACCAATCGCCAATTTTTTGATAAAACAAAAGTAGGTTTTGGCAGGGTTTCCACTCTTCTGGAGAACTGGAAGTCAGGGTATTTAGAAATGTACAAATTTTCTATTAATGAACAAATTTTTTAGAAATTCTTTCTATATTATATGTTTATTAATTTGATTTTTGGAAATTATCAAATTTAGAACAGTCAGGGGAACATTTTTTAATTTGATTAGGGACAACCTGGAAGTAAAGGAATTTGTTTTAGAAAATTCAGTAGTTTATGTCGTCCTGATAAATATCAATAACCCTTTTTCTTCAAAATGGCATTTTTGTAACACAACCAACTACGAGGCCCACATATAAAATGTATATTATTTGTTTAGTCCTAGAATAAACAACACTCTTCGACAGAAATGCAGAAAAGAAATTGAATATCTGCAGAAGAATGTTTTTTATTTCAAGACTAATCATTTAACTCCTGCAGTTTTTACATTTTATTGTTATATTATTTGTCTTTGCAATTCTGTTGTATGTGGGGCATTCTATGCCAAATATCCAACCTTTTTCTTGTGTTAATAAGCTCCTCTACAGGGAGAAGCGTCCATACTTTTTTGTGAATTTTTTAAAATCTATTCTCGAATTACGAATTTATTGAAAAATTTGGCTTTTCAAATGCCCATAACTCAGTAAAAAAATAGTTATATATAAAATAAATTGGATGTCCATAATCAAACGGGGTTCAAAATTCGTAGAATTGCTTCTAGTTTCTCATATAATTTTTGCAAAACAATCTATGACAACATATATGTTTGAAGAAATAGAGTAAAATTGGTAAAATAACATTGGAATTTTTTTAAATATTATTTTATTAATGGGTATAGTAATATTTTCGCTGTGTTATCGGCATTTTAAATTTTAAAGGCCTTAAACTTAAAGCAATTTGGTTAGAAAACCGACCATCATGGGTCTGTACACAAAATATGCATTATTCTTTTTACATTTTATATTAAATGTATACTATATAATGTTTTAAAAATTAAATAACTATGAGGTTTAGGTATGTAGGACCTGATATAAAAGTTGAAGAAAACGTAGAAATGTATAAAATGGCGTACAAAAATAGATGGTGTTAAAAAATCAAGTGATGGCACTTCAAAATGTTTGCCACATAATTATTATAATACACACTTTTTTAAGAAAAGTATTTATTAATATGAAAAACAGAATTACAGCCTTATGCATAGTCAACTTAGTAGCTACCAGCAAATATTAAAAATAGACTACACCAAAAAAAATGAAAATAAATATTATTTTGCTCATCTACGACTACTACAAGCATAGTAGTAGACATAAGAAATAATATATTATACCTAATATTAATTTTATTATTTTTACTCTTTGCCGACTATGGACGCATATGGCAGTTAAAATTTTATTATGTGTTATGCTCCACACCATTGATTCGCCCTGTATAAAATTTGAACGTTTTACTTATTTAAAAATTATTGACTTCAAATAAATAAATAAACTTCTTTATGAAATTAATTTTTACAGGTGATGGAGACATGGAAGAAAGTGTGATAGAAGATCCTCCGAATGATTTAGAATCTACATCTCAGGGCGAAGTTAAGGGTGAACAAAGTCACTTAATCGTGTGGCAAGTGTCACTAGGATAATTCAATTATGAAATATTTAATACTCATTTTTGAAATTTTATAATAATGTTATTTGTATAAAACAAGAAAATAGTTGTATAGCTTCAAAAAGAGAGCATGCTAACTAGTAATCGATATATTTATAATTACAAAACATTTGTAGCTAATTATACCATATAAATAAGTATTTTAAACCTAGTGGCACTAGAGTTATACTCGTTAAAATATTAACGCAATTTTGAATAGTATTTATATGAAACTAAGCCAAAAGAGGATTTTTTTAAATAATTTATTGCTGTATCTAATTTTATTAATTTTAATTAATCTGCATAGTGCTGTTGATTATGTAAATTATGTAAATGGTTTAAAAATATTGTATGTGCAATGTTTTGTTGTGCTTGTGATTATTACAATGTTTTAAATTTTTTTTTAAATTTTAATTTATAAATAAAACAATTTTAAAATACAACTGACGTTTTATATTTTCACAAGTACTCCACTGGAATTGTGCCTCATTCAACCCTTACGAATTCCTTTTCCTCAGATTTGAAACATTCAATTGTAAAACCATTCTCGGTTTACTTTGTTTAGCAACTTTTTAAAATTTAAATATATCGTCTGCTTACTGCGAGAACCAGGTAACTGACATGACCATAGTTTTGAGACAATAGCGTTTGAAAGTTTGATGTTTAATATTATAATAACCAAGCAGTATTGATATGTATGGTGTTGTAATTTATTTCTAAGAAGGATTATAGTTTTATCTATGTTATAATACTATTTATAACTTTATTTATAATACTATTATAATATTACAATACATATAATACTATTTATAACATATTTACCATGTTTTACCTGTAAAAATGTATATGTAAAAACTAACATTTAATTGTTTTTCATGCAGCATAACTTTGGAATGGGCCCGTGTATCAATTAACTTGTTTTACCTATAGAAAGAGCACAAAAAACTAAACATGGTGGTATATTTAACTCATTTTTGAAAATTTTGCAGTTACTTGGTTCTCGCAGTAAGCAGACGATATGAACTGTATTTTCTTTAACAAAACCACTCGCATTCTGCATCAATATGAAATTAAAATTAATAAATAAAACAAAAGGCAAGAATTTTTTTTAAATTACAAAATAAACCTTTAGTAAAAAGAAGTAAGTACATGGGAATAGGAACTAATTTTTACAATTATATGAAATAAAATAATTGAACTTTTCCACCACTCTGTTGTGTTTATTTTAAGAAGTATTACCATTGCGATTCAATTAACAATAAGCCACATTCAAACATACATACTTTTATTTCAATTAAGTTCTAAAATAAAAAACCTATCTACAAAAAGGTATTCCGTAACTCAATGTTGCTCTTTCGAAACCATATGGCGCATTAAGTTACTGATAAATTTGTCGACTTTCTTAACTTCTTGAGCTATTTCGGTTTTAAACTGACAACACTGGAAATTAAAAAATTTAATAAAGCTAAACGGTTTGGTAATATTAGTACAAAAACAACTTACAATTACATTATCTGTTATTTTCATAACTATAATATTTTTAGAATGGTTATATTTAACGCTATATCGGACCTTCGACGGTGATTGTACGTACAGTGCTTCCGCAGCCTTTTCAAATTCTTCAAACGAATTATAAAACGTCATTTTAAATTTGTTTTACTAATTTAATCAACCAAGTAATACTTTCATACTTTATAGGTTATAAATTCATCTTAAAATGTGCAATGGAAACGTCATCAAATATTTCATGGCTTCCAAGAGATGTCGCCAGCAGGTACATTTTTGCTTGTCATTGTTTTCTTTATTTTAAAGACATCTCACAGTATAGTTTGTTTCACTATAAATGGAATTAAAAAAAGTCATAGCATCAAATAACGTTGATATAAAAACGTACAAAGTATGCGACGTAATATAGAGATAAGATTATCGCGTCAACCAAGACAGCATAAATATGCATTGCCAAAGGCTGGCGCGAGATTAAAATAATTAACCTTATCTCTATATTATGTTTCGTCGCATAGTTTGTACGTTTTTATATCATCGTAATTTGATGCTATGACTTTTCTTAATTCCATTTATAGTGAAACAAACTATACATGAAATAACTCTGGTTTCCCTGACCACCCTCAATGGGGTCAGGCATAAGGATCCGAAAAGTTTCCATCTCCCCGATAGATGCAACATCCCCTTTTTTGCAAAAACCCCTAAATGTCCGTGAGCCCCCCCCCCGGTTTTTAAAAATCAAAAATTATTTATTGTATTGCGTTGTTTTCAATTTGTTTTGTTTTTATCGTAAATACTTATTTACATATAAGTTTGATATAAGTAACAGAAAACCCTTGGACTGATCTCAACCAAATTTTGCACAGTTATTTTGTAGGCCCAGGCGCAACTATTCGTGCATAAATGGAGAAAAAATTCGAGCGGGGAAAAAAGTTATTCGCTTTTTTCGATAAATCAAATCACAAGTCTTGCAAGCAAAACATTTAATTTGTCAAAAATCGAAATATTCTGACATACTGTCAGTGATTCAAAATACTGTCAACAGATGGCGGGGCAGATTTAACTTTACGCGGAGTATTGTTTTTTTAATTAGTTTTCTAAAGAAATATCAAAAACCAGATCCACCTCTTCGCGGAAGATCCACCTCTTTGCGGAAGATTTAACTTTACGTGAAGATTAAATTGTTGTTAATTGGTTTTCTAAAGAAATATCACAAACTAACACTAACCTAACGGCAGATCCACCTCTTCGTGGAAGATCCACCTCTTTGCGGAAGATTTAACTTTACGTGAAGATTTATTTGTTTTTAATTAGTTTACTAAAGAAATATCAAAAACTAACACTAACCTAACGGCAGATCCACCTCTTCGTGGAAGATCCACCTCTTTGCGGAAGATTTAACTTTACATGAAGATTTAACTTTACGTGAAGATTAATTTGTTTTTAATTGGTTTTCTAAAGAAATATCAAAAACTAACACTAATCTAACGGCAGATCCATCTCTTCGCGGAAGATCCACCTCTTTGCGGAAGATTTAACTTTACATGAAGATTTAACTTTACGTGAAGATTAATTTGTTTTTAATTGGTTTTCTAAAGAAATATCAAAAACTAACACTAACCTAACGGCAGATCCACCTCTTCGTGGAAGATCCACCTCTTTGCGGAAGATTTAACTTTACATGAAGATTTAACTTTACGTGAAGATTAATTTGTTTTTAATTGGTTTTCTAAAGAAATATCAAAAACTAACACTAATCTAACGGCAGATCCATCTCTTCGCGGAAGATCCACCTCTTTGCGGAAGATTTAACTTTACATGAAGATTTAACTTTACGTGAAGATTAATTTGTTTTTAATTGGTTTTCTAAAGAAATATCAAAAACTAACACTAACCTAACGGCAGATCCACCTCTTCGCGGAAGATCCACCTCTTTGCGGAAAATTTAACTTTACATGAAGATTTAACTTTACGTGAAGATTTATTTGTTTTTAATTGGTTTTCTAAAGAAATATCAAAAACTAACACTAACCTAACGGCAGATCCACCTCTTTGCGGAAGATTTAACTTTACCTGACGATTAATTTGTTTTTAATTGGTTTTCTAAAGAAATATCAAAAACTAACACTAACCTAACGGCAGATCCACCTCTTCGCGGAAGATCCACCTCTTTGCGGAAGATTTAACTTTACATGAAGATTAACTTTACGTGAAGATTAATTTGTTTTTAATTGGTTTTCTAAAGAAATATCAAAAACTAACACTAACCTAACGGCTGATCCACCTCTTCGTGGAAGATCCACCTCTTTGCGGAAGATTTAACTTTACGTGAAGATTTAACTTTACGTGAAGATTTATTTGTTTTTAATTGGTTTTCTAAAGAAATATAAAAAACTAACACTAACCTAACGGCAGATCCACCTCTTCGCGGCAGATCCACCTCTTTGCGGCAGATTTAACTTTACGCGGAGATTTGTATTTTAATAAAAAAATTTGATAATTTTTGTTTGGAGTGCAGTTCACCATTTTTATTTTTACCTGGAAAATGTTCGGAGTGCAGTTTACCAGTTTTCAAAATTTCGTGCAGTTTACCCGGGGTGCAGTTTACCATTATCAGGTGGTTTTGGAGTGCAGTTTACCTTACCCCATCAAATTGTTGTGAAAATCGGCTCTAACGAATTCTATCCGTTGACGGCGAAATATTTGAGATGGGGGTTCGGGGGCGACGGAGAGAGAGCAAAAACCATCTCTTCCGATTTCCCAAAAACGAAGAATTTTAAAATTGCGTTTTTTTGAAAATCTGCAGTAATCTTTCGAAACTTGGAAATTTTAGCATCGCAATACGCGAGGCATCAAATTGTAAGAATTAATTCATAACGCGACGATGTAATTGGTTCAATATTTGACGTGGTAAAAGGTTAAGAAGCTTCAAAGTAGGGCTTCCTTTGCTTGAAAGACATTCACGACATCATGCTAATATGCTCCATGCACAACCAGCACTTAAAAATTTTACAGAAATATCTGGTTTTTCAATTAACTTTTGTTTACCCTTGCTTCCCTCTTCCTCAACTTCATTCGTCCTCATGCTACCTTACCACCCTTTCATGACGCCTTCTGAAATTATTTATCATGGTCATATGGTATTTAACTCTGCAATGTTTTTCCCTAACTGGACATGCCTTATGCCTCCGCCTCTTAGAATTATTCCCCACTGTGTTGACTTATTGCTGACATGCCATCAGGCCATGCCTGTACAATCACCTCCCCTAATTGGACTTGCTTCAATGCCTCTTACATTAAATATCCCACCCCTCCCTTATTTGCGTCGACGATGGTCACTTGTTAGCTTTTGTCGAAAATTCTTTGAAATTTATTTTCTTATGCATGTCTTCATGCCCGAGGTACTGTTAGTAGGTATCTGCGTTAATTTGATTTTTGATCGCCCTTTACGGGTCCGTTACATGCGGATATAACAAATTGATGTGAAATTTTCACCTGATTTCTCCCCTCTCGTAAGCCAGTACGTACACATTTTCATTTACCACCTCTTGGATCCTATACGGTCCTTCGTATGGTAATGAAAGCTTAGCACATATTACGGTGATATCGGATGGAGACGCCACTCGTAATACGAACATTCAATTTGGTCGAGTAGAAAAATTAATGCAATGGAACTTGTTAATTTAAATAGGAGGTTTATTAGTATCAGTACAAAGTCAAAACGAAGAGAATCATTTAAATTATAACAATAAGGAATACAATAAGGGTTAACAAAATAAATTAAAATGTTCAATTTAAAATCCGTAATGACAAAAATTGTTAAAATTAATATACTGAAATTGTTTAGTTATAAGAAATTTATAAACTACATGTAAAATTTATTAGTTAAGGTGTTAGAATAATTTGTTAAAACATTAGGTATAAAAATTTAAACATTACGTGTGCGTCGATAATATTAATCAAAAACAGAGTGATAGGTCATCCGAAAAACCATCGTTGGACAATTCAAGTGATAGACAGAAATTATGTGCTTCAAGTTAACGGTTAACCTAAAAACATAAGAAAAATAAATTAAAAGACAAATTTAAATTTCGCGCCACAAAAACATGGTGGTTTCGATTTACTTACCGATTTATGGTAAATAATCAAGTAGCAATGAATTTGTATCACCTTGACGATACGAAAAACAAAAGGAGCTTCTTCCTAGTTGTGCATCGAGAACGCACGTGTAATTTGTAGCGGCTCGAAAATTAATTAATTAATTACATAAAAGTACGATAAAAAGGTGAAACCTATAAAAATAAAGTGATAAAAGATCATGATACAATAAGTTTAAAGATATGATACTAACCGATCCCATTTTCGTCCGAGTTTGCGCATGACGTCACTCGGAGAGTTGACGTATAATCACGATATATAATTTGTTCTTTTAAACCCGCTGTTGAACTAGCAAAATCACGAAAGTAAAGAGTTTTTGTACTTTCCTTGAACGAGTAATGAAATAATGGTTATTGCTATACTATAATATTATAATAAATTATTTTATTTAATTAATAAAATGAGAATATTTCACACAGAAGGAATAACTTTATACGCTTTAACAGAAATAAAAGTACCTACCCACTTAATAATACTATGTTATTAACATTTCAAATTATTTTTTAATACAAAATATTGTATGTAAGTAAATTCTGGCATTTATTGTTATTATTTAAACGCTAATACGAACTGAGAAAATAATAAATGTGAAAATAACAAACAATAGCTTAAGTAAAAATCTGTAGTAATAAACAAAAATAATTAATTGCAGTGTTCGGTTTTTAATAATTTTACTTGAATTTTTAATACTAGGAAATTTTTATGGCACTTGACATTTTAACATAATCGTTACACTGTATGGCATTTAGAATCAATTTGCATCAAAAACTTAAAATTTAATGTTTTGGTACTTGACTTTTATTTGAACCGGACACTCTTTCAATTAATAAAATTGAAAATATGTTTCGTTATTATGACGATATTGAGTCTTTTTCAAATGATTTTAAACTCCTAAAACCCCCCGCCTTGTAGAAAAGAAGAGGAAAACTTTTATAAAATTTCTTCCCCAACCGCTTCCTTTACGTTGCAAATAATAATTGTTGACCTGCGGTATGTGCGAATCGCCATCGATGCATTAGTTTTTATTAAATCTGGACCTTATGTGAAGTTTTTCGACGTATCTACATAATAAACGATAGGTAGAATAAATCTAAATAATTTAATCGCACCGTTTGACTAAACATATTTATTAAAAAAATTAAATTACAAAATTTCCTCCCACCCGGAGCACAAATCAAAGTAAAATAACACTTTATATGTCTAAATTTATGCACACATTTCTAAATGCACTTTGTACACGGTGTTCGATTCCATTTAGACTCTTTGGCTTGTGCAATTATTGTAGATTAACAAAAAAATCAAAGTTCGTGTCCCATTCGTACACGGTCGATATACTATCTCGATTTGCTTCATAACAAAATGATTTCTAAGCAACTTAATGAGATGTAGTACTACTGCAAAGACATAAATATTGTGCCCATTTGCAGGATTTGTAAACCATGTTTTATCAGAACTTATTTCTAGCTCTTTGTGCAATGATCTATTACCTCCTCCAAGGTCACTAACCAATCCCACAATTTGGAATCCTAAAAAAATAACATACAGATAAAAATATTAAAGTAATTTGTTGTCTGTCTCACCTGATTTTTCCACAAAATTTATTATTTCATATAAAAAGGCCTTTGTCATTTTACAATCGTAATCGAAGAAAATTGCAAGCGTTACATTTGATAGAAATCGGTAAAACATCACATCTCCTGCAAAGTTCTTGGCTTGATTGTCGCTATTACAATTCCACATTGCACAACGCATTGTCAAATTACACCACAGCAACTTTTAACAATAAATAACTCAAAAACAACAGGAACAAACTGCGAATATTACAAGATTTGACAGCAAGTAGCGATATGTCATTTCCAACTCGCCGAGTGACGTATACAAGATGGCGCCGAACCTGCGTAATATCATATCTTAAAAGTTCATTGTATCATGATAAAAGATAAATGTGAATGTAAATACGGTAAAAGAAAATAAAAATACTTACCGATTGTGAATATTTTTGAGAAGATAAAAATCTTGCCACAAGGGTTACAAATTTTAGCGAACATAAATCTGGAAATATTATGGTGAAAACGAAGTCATCCACGGGAAGAAGTACTTAATACTACATATGCGCTATACCAAAAAGAAGGATAGAACATTATTTATACAGGGTAAGCGAAACTTTTATCAAAAACTTAATTTTTGTGCGACGAGTGCGGAATACGACGCCACGTTTTTAGATTTTATTGTGGGGAATTTAAGTAATAAGAAACTGTTTAATAGTTGTATACGTTTATTTGCATCAAAATTATTGATAATAATTAATATAATAAAATTATCATTACAAAACGGATTATTTTTGGGGATTCTTGTATTCCCGGCTATTTATTTTTCAACTTTAAAAGATTTGATTTACAATTTCCAAAAGAAACCACTACTGAGATAAGCAAGTTTACATGCAACAAGAACCTAGTTAGCCGTGGTAATAAGTAACATTGAAAATTTTATTAAATTGCGATTGACGGGTCCATCCGTACCTTCATCATCGTAATATGTCTTGTGCTCGGTTTGATGTCCTCAAACTCTTCACGATTACCCTGTCCCCTACATTGAATGACAGTCTTTTTCGGATTCTTCGGTTCATCCTTTCTTCGTACTGCTTCGAACTTTTGTGAACATTATCTCTCGCCTTCCTCAGGTCATCCATAAGGTTTCTTTCTTCCATGTTTTCTGTCCATGGTTGATTTGGAATTGTACCCTTCATTAAATACCACTGTGAGAACTTCATACGCACATTTGGACTCCAATTGATAAAATTTTCGGCTTGTTCCAATTTATTTACCCATTGCGGATGTCTTTCATGCGTTAGTATTCTTAGGAATTTAATTACTTCTTGTACTATCCTTTCGCTAGGATTTCCTTGTAGATGTCGGATGGAACTAAAACAAACGTCTATGTCTTGTTCCCTCCAATGTTCAATGAACCCTTCATTGTTGAAATAATATGTTGCATTGTCTGCTAAAATTCGCTTTGGTATGATTTCGTTGCTTACGAAGTTTTCTAGGCATTCGATGGTCGTTTCGGTATTACAAATCTTCGTTGGATATAATTTAACATATTTAGTACACACGTCGTACACCACTAATATGTGCCTAAAGTCGTCCTCTGTTGGGACCAAATTGCTTAGATAATCTATATCAATTAACTCCCCTGGTTTGTTAACCTTTATGCTTTTAACGCTATTTTGATTTACGTGGTTCTTATATTTTGCTAAATTGCACAATTCACATCTGTTTATCGTGTCTTTGATTATTGACAAATCTCTTAGACAATAAAAAGCTTCCCTGAAAATTAAAAATGTTTTTCTAATGCCGCTGTGCCCAAATCGTTCGTGTAGGTCACCCGCGAATTTTACTGTTGTTGCTCTATTTAGCACGTATCCCTGAATTTATATCCCCTGAATTGTCCGTGTTCCCTTATCTTTTCTTTGATTTGGTTGAATTCCTGATCCCCTCTTGAACTTGAAAAATGTTTTCCTCAGAATAAATTCCTTGCCCTTGACTTAAATAAATTGAAGCGACCAAAATGTCCTTTAATTTCATACGTTTTTCTTCATCCTTTCTGCTGAAGGAATCCGCAATTAAGTTATCTTTTCCTGCTTTGTGTCTAATTTCTAAGGAAAATTCCTGGATCAAAAGTGACCAGCGGTATACTCTTTGGTTACTAAAATTAGTCCCCATCATAAAAGTCAATGCTGAGTGGTCAGTTTCGATTAAAATTTTGTTCCCCGCTAAATAAAATTTTAATTTATTTAGTGCAAACACAATTGCTAACATTTCCTTTTCCGAGATGGTGTATTTAATTTCTGCCCCCCTTAATATTCGCGATGTAAAATGTATTGGAACTTCTTCTCCCTCTTTAATTTGGACTAGCACTGCGCTGATTGCGAAATCACTAGCATCGGTTCGTAAAATGAATTGTGAATTAAAATCAGGATGTATTAAAGATAAGTTTTCATAAAACGCGTTCCTTAACTCGTTAAAACTTCCTTCATGCATTTCTTCCCACTTCCAACGTACCCCTTTCTTTAATAAAGTCAATAAACCCAATGTTTTCTGCGAATAACTTGGTATGAATTTCTTATAATAATTCATAATACCTAGAAAACCCCGTAGCTTTCGTAAATTTCTTGGTCGTGGATAATTCTTCACTTCTTCCAATCTGTCATTATCTACGGAAATTCCGATCCTGTCAACTTTGAAACCTAAAAATTTTACTTCTTGCAACATGAATTTACATTTTGTAATATTTAACTTTAACCCTGTTTCTTCCAACGTACTTAATACTGCTTCTATTTGCTGAAGATGCTCTTCTGCGTTATTCGAAAAAATTAACATGTCATCAATGTAGTGGACAAGATAACTTTCGTGCTTCCTTAAGACTGTTTGCATGACGCGGCAAAGTGTCGAACTCGAGGTGTTAAGGCCGAAAGGTACCACTTTAAAATGGAAGGTAACTCCGTCTATACTAAAACCTGTATATTTGCGTGAATTTTCCTCTAACGGTATAAGCCAAAAAGAATTTTTAAGATCGAGTTTTGTGAAAATACTCTTGTTCCCAATTTTGCCAAACAAACTGTTCATGTTTTCCGGTTGTTCAAATTGTGGTTTCGTCAAGCTGTTTAGCTTCCTTGCATCTAAACATAACCTTATTTTACCGTCGGCTTTCTTTACTACAACTAACGGAGTAATGAACGCTGTACTCGCCCTTTTAATTATGCCGTCTTTTTCCATCTGATCTATTTGCCCCCACACTTCTTCCTTGTATTTGTGTGGTATTGGATAAGTTTTACAACTAAATGACTCTTCATTTTCCACAAATAGCTTGTGTTCGTAACTTTCGGCCACCGTTACCTTTTCGTTGAACAGTATTTCATGCCGGTTTAATATGTCGATAATTGAAATTTTAAACTTTTCCTGACAGTTTATTTCGACATTGACAGTGACATTTGTTTTAAATTTGTTTACACTTGGGTTAAATCGTGCGTTCGTTAATTGCTCCAGATTTGATTTTTTCCCGAATTATATGACATCAAATGGTTTCCGAAATTTAGATTATTGATATTCAAAATTGGGCCTAAATATGAGCCCTGGTTATATGACTTCAAATGGTCTCCTAAATTTAACCAAGCTTGAATCAAGAGACCACCATATTAGTATCTTGACAAAACTCGTATAATCGGTCTCCTCTTTCGTTTCCTATTCCAAACCCATAGATCCTCACATCTGACTGGCTCCTTTGTTCAATCTTTGCGTAGTAGTTGCAAATTATAAATGTTATGTTGATTCTCTTCAACTGGTTTATCACTGATTCTAATTCATCGTAGAACTTTTCGACGTCCGGATCATATTTCTTTTCAGAAAAGGTGTTTATTTTAGCTGCATGACATCTTTCAATAGGGATAACTTTTGAATGAAGTTTGTCCAAGTGACAGTTCTTTGACATTTCTGTTCAGAAAGATTTGCCATCATGAATAAATTAACACTTGAGCAACGCTACCAAATTGTGGAAATTTATTTTTAAAGCCAAAGTTCCGTTCGCGAAACTTATAGAGCTCTTCGCCCACTTTATGGTCGATTTAATCGACCTTCTGAACAGGCTATTGGTGCGGTGATGGATAAATTTCGTACCACTTCTTCATTGCATGATGTAAGACCACCAACAAGACAAAACAATGTGCGTACCGAAGAAACTATCGCTTCTGTGAGTGAAAGTATGTAAGAAAACCCAAACATTTCAATTCGCTATCGTGCTTAACAACTTGGGCTTTGTCCGTCCACTACATGGAAAATTTTACATCAAGATCTTAGTTTACATCCTTGCAAGATCCAGTTGGTTCAAGAATTGAATCCTAATGATCATCGATTGCGTCGTCCGTTCGCAGATTTGGCTCACAACCAATTGAAAGTGGATCCATTTTTTTACTGCCAAATTTTGTTCAGTGACGAGGCACATTTCTGGTTGAATAGGTACATTATCTTGAGACTCCATTGCATCCATTAAAATTGACTGTTTGGTGTGTAATACACGCCAACGGCATCATCGGTCCATAGTTCTTTCGAAATGAGGAAGGAGCTACCATTACGGTGAATGGTGTGAGATATCGACACCTGCTCAAAACATTTTTGTTTCCAAAAATCCAAGAGTTAAATATCGACAACTTATGGTTCCAACAGGATGATGCTACGTGACACACAGCCACCTAAACCATCGATTTATTGAAAGGACAATTTGGTGACAACATTATTTCAAGACATATGGTCTTATCAATTGGCCTCCAAGATCGTGTGATTTGACGCCTCCAGATTATTTTCTTTAGAGGTATGTTAAATCCATGGTTTATGTTAACAAACCAACAATTCTGGAAGCATCGGAGGTCAATATTCAGCAAGCCAATTGGAAAAAGTGGTCAAAAATTGAACTGATCTGATGCGCTTCGTAACGATTAGTCGTGGTGGTCACATGCCGAAAATCATTTTCAAGTCATAAATGGCATTAAATTTACTTTCATAAAAAAATAATTAAAAAAACATTCCATCAATTTTTTAATGTTTTATTTCAATTTGAAGTTCTAATTAGTGATGGGCACTATCGAAATTTTTTGACTATCGATAGTTAGGTACTATTTTTTTTACTATCGATAGTTAGTAACTAAAAATGTAGTTGCTAAACATCAAATCGAATAAAAACTATCGAATAAAACTATCGAATAAAAAGTAGCGAATAAAAACTATCTAATAAAAACTACCGAATAAAACTATCGAATAAAAACTAGCGAATAAAAAATATCCAATAAATTTTTTTAAGGTAGTGTTTACACTGTTTACCGACCTTTTGCGGTTGGTAATCCGATAATAAACAATTAAATACTATAATATAAGCAATTTTGCATTTACATTGTTCATAACAAAACCCCAAAAAGAAATATCAAGCCTAACAAAGCATTCCCAAAACAAAAGTTATTCGAATATTTTTAGTAACGAAAAAGTTATTCAAATAGTTTTAGTTACTAAAAATTCGTTCGCTAGTTTTTAGTAACTAAATAGTTATTCGAATATTTTTAGTAACTAAAAAGTTATTCGAATATTTTTAGTAACGAAAAAGTTATTCAAATAGTTTTAGTTACTAAAAATTCGTTCGCTAGTTTTTAGTAACTAAATAGTTCTTCGAATATTTTTAGTAACTAAAAAGTTATTCGAATATTTTTAGTAACTAAAAAGTTATCCGAATAGTTTTAGTTACTAAAAATTCATTCGATAGTTTTTAGTAACTAAAAAAAAAGAAACTATCGATAGTTCGAATAAAGCCTAACTATCGAATAATTCGATAGTTTTTTATTCGATAGTCCCATCACTAGTTCTAATGCAGCTAAAAATAAAAAAACACCCTATAGTATTACAAATACTGTGTATAACAATTTCTGTATGTATTGTTGAATAGGTAATAAACACTTTAAAAAAAGAATGGAAGAGAAAATATAGATAGGTACTTGAATTTAATTGGTTCTTGCAAGTTATTACAATGCCAGACAACACAACTAATCCTTATGTAAATTTTGCTTTAGAGAAAGGTTTCAGGAATCAAAGAATCAAGAAAAAAAGTAAATAATTTATTAGTTTAATAAATTGCTAATGTTTAGCATTTCATTAGTTATTAATTTATTAAAAGGAATAAATGAAGCGAAGCAAATTTAGATAATTACCTAACTATTGTATGTAGCATATAATTTTAGAAAAATATTCTATTTATTTAAAGGATATTCTATTTTTATAAAAAATAACTTGATATTGTAAGTTATTTGTACTTACCTAATTATTCTTTTACCAACAGTTGACGATATCGATAAACGTGCATTTGACATATAATTATTATTATGCTGTTATATGTTACAAAGACCTCTAAAATTTTTAACATAGCTAGAGAAGTATTTATTACATGACAAAATTAATAAAATGTAATAATATTTAATAAATTATAAAATTATTTTTATTCATTAAATTCATATTCAGAAATATATAATTTGATACCCACCTGAGAATAAAAAATACATTTAGCTATGCAATAACTACAACATATTTCTCCTTGATAAAATGTATGAGAAAGGATTATTATTTAACAGTTAAACTATAAGTGCATTAACCAGTGTAATAAGTTTAATTATGTAACCATAGTTCATGGCCAATAGTAAATTAAATTGTAATACGAAAAACTTGAAATATACCTTCACTTTTGTGATCATAGATTACCTAATGAATAATATTTTTTATTTATCTAACACTATTTTACTGACAATGTCGTAAAAATGGATTTTTTTAAATTCTGTCGCAAGTTTACAAAAACTAGTACCTAATCTACATATACGTGTATTTACTTTTTTGACCTTCGTTTCTCGCCAATTGACCAGATTTATGTAAATGTGGAATTATATTTTTCGACCATCGTAGAATGTCCGGTTCACTAGAGACCAAGTTAACGACACTCCGAGGAGTTCAAAATTTAAATCCAGAATTTCCGCTTTATAATTAAGCCAGTGCAATTGGTCATAACGAACTTCTGCTGTGACAGGTGTAGGTTTTATCGGTAATAATTTTATATACCAAGACTTGTGATCTTTTGCAAATACATTTTCAAAATGTGGATTTAGAAGTTATTAACGTAGGCAGTTTTTATTGGTAATTATAGAAATAGATCTATTTTATAGGTACTATTTAAAACTTAATCGTTTTAAGACAAAAAGAAAAACTAGGTAGGGTAGAAGGGGGCAGGTTCGGACAGCTTTTTTTAAATTGCTATATATCCATTGATTTTTGACATAAAGATTTGTAAAAATTATAGTAAGTATAGCCATGTTTCCTTAATGTTTTCCTGTTAAATCTAAATAAAAATTGTAAACCGTTTTCCAGAAAAAGTTTATTTTGTAAAATTAGGGAATTGTCCGGAATTGCCCCATGATGGGGTACTTTCGGACATGGCCGGGGCAGTTTCGGACAAGTTTAATTTTTTAAGAACTGCTTTTTTAAAACAAAAATTATTAGGCAGGAAATAATACAAAATTAGTTTTTATAACATTACTGAACATCGTAACCAAAAAAACTGATATTAAATTGAAGATAGGATGTCATTCTTGATGTTCCTGGTATTGTCGAGGGTTTGGGCAACTTTGACACAACATCCTTTCTTTCAATGCTAGAAATATCTTCAACCCAATCCTTGCGTACACTTCTTTAAAAATATAACTTGAAATTCTTCATTTTCAAAAATTTCAAATACTTTGGTTGATTTAGACAGTCCGAACCTGCCCCACATCAATTTTGTCCGGACCTGCCCCAGCTGCACATAATTACATTTTATTGCTACAACGTCTACAAACACGTGGAACCGTTATATATTTTTGAAGTTATGTACGTAAAAATCAGCCCTCTTTCTAGTGAAACTATTAATGCTTACCTGAGATTCAAAACTTAAAGTGTAGGACCTTACTAGTACACACGTCAACCTTACAGCAAAAGTCTGTTTTTAACACTTTGGCGAATAACGTTTTTAATTTGCACTTTTACGGCACATGACCTATTGTCCACTATTCTAAACGGTGCTCAGATGTTTATGCCAGAGATTGGTTATTCTAGTATTATTTCTTGGCGGTAAATTTGAACTGTCCGGAGGTGCCCCATGTCCGAACCTGCCCCCTTCTCCCTACTATTAACGCAAATTTTGAAGTTGTACTTTATCTTCTTCGTCGTTTGCCTCTTGACAGAAGCGTCGTGCCCTATTTTTTTTACGGAATTTATTGGCAGATTACATCTCGGTGGTATGATGGTCAAAATGAAGTTCTTACTTTGCCTGGAGTCGAAGGCGCTTACATTCCTGTACACTCTAATATTGAAATTATGTATTCTCATTAGTTGGTAATATTTCAGATGTGATTTTTTCTTCTATGTTTATAATATACGATAGTGTTACGAGTAACCCGTTGGTTATAATACGACATTGAGACATTGATAGAAAGAATGAATAAAATGGAATTCGCGTTTGGAATTGGATCATTGAATCGTTGAAATTTAAATTTTTGAATTTAAATAATTAATTTGTAAGATTACAATTTTGAAATTAATATAATTTCAAATTTGCCGCTGTTTTAAGTTAGAATAATTTACATCGCCATGTATATTTGTAGTTTCAAAAGTTTAGTTCGGTAACGATAGGTAACGCAACGATTTTTTTACGAGTAGCGGGGAAGAGGACTTCACTTGTTCGTTGGCTTTTGAACACGCGAGTTTGTTTGTTGAATTGAGATAAATTCTATTTTGGTTAATTTACAGTGGTGTTTTAATAATCAGGTATAAAACTTTATTTAAATGATTATTTGATCTATATTTTGGCAATGAGATTGATTTGATTTTGATATTATTTTAAGGGTTTTTCAAATATTACAACAAAACTTTATTGCAGGTAATTTTATGTTTTTACTTTAAGATCAATTTAAAGAATACAAATCATCTTTATTAAATATTAGTTATAAAGGTAAATCATTTCATTTCATTTATAAAAGCTATTTACAAATTCTAATATTATTATGGGTTATGATTTAATGAATTCTTTGAGACATTTCTTTGTTCAAATCTTTGTAGGTAGGTGTGTGGAATTCAAGGTTATTGCATCAGCAGAATCTTTTCTTAGAAAAAACACTTACATTGAAGTTATCAATGCAAGCTGTTATTCATACAAAGAAGTGTAATTTATATTTTATACCGGAAGAGTGTAAATTTCAACTAAGATTAATTTAATAATGAAAGATTTCATTTTCAGTTGCTAAATTAATTTATGTCTCATATACAGGGTGTTGCTTCAAATTAATTAATCATTATTTACAATAATTATAAAGAAGGTGTAGGAAATAATGTACCGGGTGTTCACAAATTTTATATACATGGTAGATTTTGACTTAGGTAATACGATGGTTTGGTTTCGGTTTATAAAGTACAATTTAGCTTTCCGGTGACTCTTGTATGAATGGCCCAAACACCTCGGCAGGCTGGAAATAAACTACTCAGTACTGCATAGCCACGAAAGGCTAACAATAAAGCAAGTTTACATTAAACCGTTCCCAAAACTTGTATTCATTTAAGTTGTGGTAATAGTGACGCGCATGAATGGATTGTCGAGATTCCTTAAAGGAAGGCAAGCTAATCGTAGATCTGGGTTTTTAATATTGGTAAATTAGGTAGTAAATTGTATTTAAAGGGTGGTGGTGTAAAGGTAGATTTAAAGGTAATTTTCTATTAACAGCTAGTGTTAAAACAAAACACATAATAGCTTCCCACAAACTTCTAAAATGTACCAAGTACATGAAGAATAGATTAAAACAATCCAAAGGATTGAATCCCAACAAGTAATTTTAAAACATAATTAAAATCATTAAAGCGATTTAACACAAATCGACTTTCAGGGTAATTAAATCTACAGATTTATTAGGTCATGAGTTAGGTAAATCATTGCTTCAGGTTATATTCCTCAAACAAAAATATTAAAGATAATAAAAGAATTGACATTGCCCCAAAATATGGTTGTTTTATTTGTGTTGGAAGTTTAATGTTCGTCTCTCTTTCGGAGCGATCATTTGTTTTGTTACAGTTGTTTTTGACACTATGTTTTGTACACCGGAAGAAAGAGTTTAGTTACGAGATGACGATCGTAGGTATTTTCACAACGTGGTGGTCCAGGTTATTTTCCGTGTCGTCGAAGAAGTGTGATTTTAGGTTTGAACTTTGTTGGTTCTCGAGAGATGGCGGATTTCTGGAGAGGACGTTGGCGCGAAGTTCAAATTCAAAAGTTGCATCTTACAAATTCAATGAAAATAATTTCAACAAATATTAATTAAATAATTTTGATAAACTAGCAAATTTAGTTTTGTTTAATTCTTCTTAAGATCTAATAGCTTACCACAGCGTTACCGATTTTTTAACTTAATAATTATTTATTTATTAATAATTATTATAAAAATAGAAGTAAGTGATGTACTAATCAATCAATTTTTCTTTCTTTCAATCATGGACTTCTTTCAATCAATCAATCTTTCTTTAAAACTTTACAAATTTTTTCTACATTGTTTCGCTAAAATTTTATAAAATTTGAACTGTACATACAACGAACCTTTCTGTGTCTTCAAATTTATGTATCAATCCTTCGGAAGAACTTTTTGAAATTTTAAGCAAAACAATCAAGTATAGTTTATTTGTTATTATAAGGACTTACGAAAAAATTATTAAATGTACTCGTATAAGTACTACAATAATAATTATAGTAAATAAATATTTTTTAATTAATCTACCCAAATTTTAACTCTCCACAAAAATACGAGACAGACAAAAATTTAAAAAAATATCAGGTAAATGCATAAGTTCGTAACGTTTTTGGTTTCCAAGGTAAGAGTGTTTGGAAACAAATTTGTTCGAGAAATATCAATGCCATTTTAATGCCATAGTATTGTTTTATTGAATACTTTTTGAATTTTTCAATTTGTAGAAAGTTAGGGGTTGGCTAAAAAAAGTAGACTATCAAATGCAAAAAATGAACATTTCCGATATATCCTTTTGTTTGAGTTTAACCAAGGAGTTAAGGCATCGGAGACCGCTAGAACCATTTGTGTCGTTTACGGAGAGAACGCCATCCTGGAAAGTACTGCACGAAAATGGTCTTCGCGTTTCAAAAAGGGGCATTTTGACATGAATGATTTCCCACGTTCAGGGAGACCATCCGGCTTTGATGAAGATCGATTAAATGCTTCAATTCGTGATGATCCACGTCAATCAACTCGGGAATTGGGCAATATGATGAATTGTGCCAAATCAACTATCGTACGACATTTGTATTCTATGGGCAAAGTTCAAAAGTTGGGTGTTAGGGTACCATACGTTTTGAGCGAAAACAACAAAAATCAGCGTGTTACCATTTGTGCTTCTTTGCTTGCTCGTCATCGTTTAGCTCGTCAACAACATCGGCCGTTTTTGTCGCAAATTGTTACTGGTGACGAAAAATGGTGCCTTTACATCAACATCAAGAACAGAAAGGAATGGTTGAGCTCTAACAAACAAGCAAATCCTCGTGCAAAAGCTGGTGCCCATCCACGCAAGGTAATGTTGTGCATCTGGCAGGATAAAGAAGGCGTCATCTACTATAACCATCACTTCTGTGGTTTATTGCCAACAACTGCGTCGCCTGGAGGATGCAATTCAAGAAAAACAACCGACAAGACGGCATCAAGTGGTTTTGCAGCATGATAATGCCCGTCCACTTACTGCTAACATTACAAAAGTAGCTATTCAAGACCTCGGTTGGGAGGTTATTCTACATCCGCTTTATTCTCCTGATCTTGCTCCATCAGATTTTCATTTTTTCCGCTCTCTATCCAACAATCTCCGCGGAATCTCATTTAATAACGACGTTGCTCTTCAAAACTAGTTCGACGACTTCTTCCTCTCCAAACCACCGGATTTCTTCAGACGTGGAATCGAAAAACTGCCAGAACGTTGGGAGTGAATCATAAACAATACGGAGAATATATTAGTGATTAGTTTATGTATTTTTTATATTTAAAAAATTAAATTTTAAATTAAAAAAAAAACGCTACGAACTTATGCATCAACCTGATATATCCAAAATTTTGAGTATAATATTTATAAAACGATATATGTAATTCTTGTGGTTCATAGTAGTATAGAAAAGAATAATTTTTTAATATTTTGGAGAATAATATAATACTGTAACCTGATGTAACTACGATGAATTTGTAGGATATAGTTAGAACATTAATTACTGAAAACTCTTTTGTGCAACAAGATAATTTTATAATTAAATTGTAGAATTGTTGAGAATAATGTAATACTGTAACCTGTAACTACGACATAAGGTGAATTTGTTGGATATACTCGTAGAACATTTACATATTTACTCAAAACTCTTTTGTGCAACAAGATAATTTTACAATTAATTGTTGCTAATTTAGAAAGAGCTCATTGTCTGTTTTCCAGCAGCATTAATAACTCATTTTGACCAAAAATGGATATAGAACAAGATAATTCTGTGGTTACGAATTGCGTGTTTTAGAAAGGAAATTTACCACTTACACTATTAACGTTATCACTAGTAAAGATGCTCTGTCTACTCCAGCAAAAATAATACTCGTAACAAATTTTGCAGAACCAAAATTTTAACTGCTCTTTTACAAAATATGTAACTCGGAATTTTAACTAAGATTGTACCGGGTTCTTTTTCTTTTGAAATCTTTAAAACAAACATAATTTCTCTACTAATTTTACAATACCGTGACTTGACTACATTTCTTGTTATGACTTTCCTGTATTATTATATTCGCCAATGACATTAAATAAATACGAACAAAAGTACTTGACAATAATTGGAAAGGAGCTTTTAGCTATTGCGGATCTATAAAAATTTTAGACTAATTTGGGCAAAAATTTACCAAATTTTAGGGCATTTCAACAAGAACTTCGATTTTGATAGGAGCAATTTTGGATGTGGTTATAATTTTATAATTCTGTTCTTGACATGTCATGTAGAAGATTTACAAAATTTCGGATATTTTCGGCCGTTATAATAGTCCTATTAAAAATTTGGTGGCTAAATTTGAGTCTACTGCTTCGGTAGTCGGTACATAACATACCAACAACAACACGTGTTCGCCGGGGTTGTCCAGCTGAAAATATTGCTGCTATAAGTGAAAGTGTTGGGGAAGATCTAAATTTATCAATTCCACGGTCTTTTCAGCAATTGTGCCTATCCACGAGCACCACATGGCGAATTTTGCGTAAAGATTTGGGTCTAAAACCTTACAAGGTTCGGTTAATGTAAGAGTTCAAGCCAGCCGACCATTCTGTTCGTCGACAATTCTCTAATTTCATCCTAGCACAAGGTGATAGCTTTAAAAAAACATTTTTACAGATGAAGCTCATTTCAACGTTAACAGTGGCGTAGCTAGGGGGGCCCAAATTATCCTTCTTCCTTAGGTGCAACCTCTAAAAAACGCCACACAGCCACTGAATATTTGAATTTATTGCGAGCTAAATTTTCCGATCGAAATATACTCTTTCCCCTATAAGAAAGCCAAATGGAAGTTGGGCAAGAAGCAATCAAGAAAAGGCGTTTGTCTTCGCAAACCACCTTGCAAACGTTTTAAAACCCTTCCCCACAGAAGCATCAATATACGAAGAGAAAATTGACGAACTTCAGTACATAAGTATATGTATAAAAAGCCGTACTAACCCAAAAAAAAATTTCAGGCTACGTCTGATAACACCCTAACATCAATTTCGTAAGCTATTATTTTATAAAATTTTCAATTCAATTCAATCCCTTCCACTTATTTTAGTTCTTAATTTTTCATTAATTCTGAATTTTATTGAATGTGAGCATTTTTTTGTATTAACAGTTAAAATTTATTTATTTGAATATATTATTTTATAATGTAGATTAATAATTTTGAAAATATTTTTTTTAATTTTCGGTAAGTAATCTTTGCTATGAATACATTTCAATTTTTATAACTTAAAAATTCGATAAATTTTCTTGTACTTTTGATTGTAATAGCATTTTTTAAATTTGAAAGAGTACATCGTCTCTCCAATTTAATAATTAGTGAATTGCCATTTCTATATTTATTATTTATGTAAATTACTTGATTGATCATGATCGCTCTTGGACTTTTCGCAATAGATAAATATTATTATCTATCGTTTATTTTATTTACAAACAGATCTCGAGGAGACGAAAACAGATAATTTTTCAAAATATATCAGTTTGGTTAGATATCTACGAATTGCAAGAGAAATCCTCTTCATAACTTATTAATTTATTTAATTATTACTCCTACATGTTATTACTAAATTATTACAACATGTTTTGTTAGTGAATAAAGATTTTATTTATTATTTTTTGTGCAATTTGAAGTTACTTCAGTCGTAGATCGTGTCAATGAGATTGTGAGCGGAAATTATGTGTTTCGGAATTTCGACAATGCCCTACGGAACTTCAAGAATATGTGCTAAAGTCTCTGATTCAATATTGAGAAGTCAATCGTTACAAATGATATTAAAAATTTATTTGATGCAACAAGTGTAAGGATTGAATAATTGTCATCCTTATAGATTATTAATATTTGTCAATCTTTGCTTTGCTTTGTGTCATCATACAGAGTAAAGAGGAACAAGTATTATAGCGAGCATTTATTAAAGTATAACAACGTAGACGTACTATAGTAAAGTGACTAAATTTATTGTTCAATAACAGTTAGAAGTTTAAGAAAATTTCTGAAATAATAATATGCCGTCCTTCGAAGGACCATCATTTTGGTTCAATCTCATTTAAACGTAAGGTATAGAGAATAAAAGTTGAAGAAATTTATAAAATGCCTTACAAAATTTGCAACTAGTGTGAAAAGTTAATTAAACTTTAAAGAAAATAAAATAAAAGTTAGATTTTTAATCAATAAATCATTAGAATGGTTGATGATCGTAATATTAGGCGATTCATGCAAAATCCAGTGGGCGACTGGGCACGTGGTGAATTTATTTTGAATTTATACGCAGTACTTCAAAGAATTCGATTTGTTTATCCTATTAATAATTAATAATCATATCTTGCATATTACATAAAAATATCGTCAATTATAGTTCAATTATATTCAATTACTTAAAATACAGGGTGTTTCCGAAAGGTTTGGCATTGCTTCACATATTATAACGTAGTTTTAAGTTGTTCTATTTATTGGTGGTAAATTTTAAATTGACGATGATAAAAGAACTGAGGTATACTACAGTAGGGTATTTACAACGTGTGGGTTGCTAGACAGATCACAGGCTTAGAACGATGGTATTTGAATTTCCGGATGTTAAGATTTTTTTGGACGACGGCGGGAGATTCAAATTCAAAGTTCAACATTACAGCCCTAATCTTTGGATTAAGGGATTATTTTAATAATAATCTTATATAAGTAAGAACACATCTTCTCTTATTATAAAAGGCCAGGTCTGTCCATCCGGCGTACACGGCCGAAGCACGACCGAACCAAACCGAACGGATCAACGGTTCAAGTCTATATGGGAGAAGGTTATTTACATAAATCTTAATGTGAACTTCCAGAATGGATTCAACCAATGGTTGCTCAATATTGGTAATGGAAGTTTGCCATCCATTGAGGGACTCCCGGAGGACGCTATCCAGATTCCTACAGTTATGATTGTGGAAGGACGACATTCATGAAATATTCGGAGACTCTATCGCCAAACTCTCTGTTGATGAGCTCTCCAAGCGATTTATATTTTATGTTTAAATTTTAAAAGACCGCGCTAATAATTTAAGTAAACGATAGTATACTATATAAATGAATATAAATGAATAAAAAAATAATTTAAAATATTGTTTTTTTTTCGATTTTTATTAAAGCCTTATTCTGCACTGTAAATGGTCCACTTTTACAGTAAATTCTAATTTTCATTTGTCGGTTTCTAAATTGAATTTGACGCCTTCAGAATATCAATTGACAAATTTGAATAACGGTTGACAATTTCTAAATTACTGTTGGAAAAGGTGGAGAAGCCTAAAAGAATTATTTTGCAATTTAATAAGTTTATCGGCTAAAAGAAGAAAAACTTCAGCGAAAAAGTGTGAAGTGGGGATATCAACATTCTAAATAAAAATTATTGTAGATTTATTGAGAGATAGAAAGCGCGACGATATAAAATACTCAAAATAGTAATGAAGCTACTTTGATCGTTTTTTCCCTTTGAAATAACTGACATTTTATAACGATTTTGAGTGGTCGTAATCAGGATTATGAACTACTCAATAGCTATCTAAAAAAAACAGTTGCTATTTAAAAAAATTTGGATGATTCAATGATTTACAATCGACATTAAAAGTCGGGCAATAATTCCAATGAGGTCATTTGTCCCTGAATTTTTCGGGACAAACATTTTGTTCCATTTTAGATGAACATATTTTAACCATAACTGAGAATGAACATAAAATTATAGAGAATATTATTGCCTACAAAATAAAACAAACATTATTTTTTGATCAGTAGTTTCCGAGATATTAACAATTGCAGCTAAAAATATGGTATTGATAGTGTTAAGTTTTACGACCGTGCTAATTAAAAATCAAATTGTAGGTGAAAATAATTTTTTGAAGAGCATCGTCCCATTATTGACCACTGCGGTACCCCGCTTGTAATTTTTTGAGTTCCTGAGAGTTAGTTTCTAGATAACTTCTTATTAAGGTATCAACGTCTTAAGGTATCAACGTCTTAACGGATCAACGTCTTAACGGATCTACGTCTTAACGGATCAACGTCCTAATGGATCAACGTCTTAACGGATCAACGCATTAACGAATCAACGGATCAACGTATCAACTTATCAACGTATCAATGTATCAACGTATCAACGTATCAAAGTATTAACGTATCAACGTATCAACGTATGAACATATCAACGGATCAACGTATCAACGTATCAACGTATCAACGTATCAACGGATCAACGTATTTAAATTTCCTATATAGGTTCAAAATTATGTAAATAAAATATAACTTATATTTGGTCTGCATTGAAAAACAATTGATCGTCTAAAAATGGATTCATCTTTACTACGTGAACGCGAATTATTTAAAAGGAAAGCTCTCTCGAATCCCACGGTTGAAAAACGACCAAGCACCACGCCATTGGACGATCAACGACACCATAAAAAACGAAAAATTGACGATCCAAAATTAATCACGAAAACGCAAACATTTTCAGCGAAACACCAAAATTTTGCAGTGTTGGCAAAAATAGTTCAACACTTGCGAACGGCGTACCTCCAAGGAAAGAAAAACCCTCTAACGCTCGAGGAAATCTTACAGGAAACTGAACAAACGGAAATTAATCCTAACGAAAAATCGTGGTTACGCGATACTGCCCTAAAAGGTAATCCAAAAGTTAAGGCGACTAAAGAAAAATTTATGTTTAAACCTATGTACAAGCTGGAAGATCGTAAATCTTTAGCCAAACTTTTATTGAGTCACGATTTAAAAGGTTTGGGCGGTATTTTGATGGACGACGTTGTGGAATCTTTGCCGAACGCAGAAAATATTTTGAAAGTTTTGGAAAGTCACAAAAGAATAAAAGTCATTACCAGGTCCAGTGACAAAAAGAAGATTCTCTTTCATTGTGACCAAGAGGCCCCTTTAGACATCGATGATGAATTTAAAAAATTATGGAAGACGACAACTGTGGAAGCATTAGGCGAAAATAAAATTGCCGATTATCTGAATAATCAAGGCATTGCTTCAATGCAAGGCGAAGGTTTTAAGAAACCAGTGATTCTTAAAAAGAAGAAGGGTGAGGGGAAGCGCAGGAAACCCAAAGATAACGTGCACTTGGAGGGAATTTTGGAAACATATGAAGATAATTCATTGACGAATAAAGTTCCATAGAATCGTAAATAATTCCTGCAAGATTTTGAAATCAGTAGCTGACCGAATTTACAGTTTTTTGTTGGTCACAGAGATACGCAATTCTGGACAAAATTTAGGGAATCATTTGGTTTATTTTAATATCCAATATTGTTTAAGAATTTTAATAAATTTTAAACTTTCTTTTTAAATAAATTATTAAATTTTTACTGTACTAAGGGAAGTTTAAATTCGGATGACCTAATGAGCGACTTTATATTATAAATGAATTATTTGTAAATTGCTAAAAAAAAACGGCGCTCCGCGCCTCGCAAAGGGGCTCCGCCCCCTGGACCCCCAGATTCCTTCTATTTTAGTCTCCGACTAATATCTTTAACATGGAACATGTTTTTCGGTACTAAACCGTTTGTCATAGTTTTCCTCGAGATTTAGGGGTGCCTATCTCGTTTCTTCTTCTTATTGTTGGTCATAATAGGATAATCCCTTATAATTTTTGTGTTGGTAATAAAAATTTACTATATATATAAGCAAATTTTCTTTTTGCGCTCGGTTTCGGATTTAAATTTTTGCTAATAAAAATTTTGTTATTGAAAATTCATTATTGTGAATGCGAAGAATGTTATTCGATAATCTACTCTATATTCAAATTATAAACTATAAATTTGAATTATACATGTAGTGCCGATTTTTCGTGTCGAATTTTGGTGTCGGTTTTTGGTGTCGATTTTTGCGAGGTAACGACCGTAAAAACATGTTCCATGTTAATAAAATTAACGCAGACGTTGCGTGTATCAACTGCGGGGGAAATCATCCTGCTAATTACAGAGGATGTAATTACATAAAGCAACTCCAATTGCTAAGATATCCTCCACTCCGATCTAGACAAAACACATTAATAAATCAACAAAGAAACACTCCCTCAATGACAAACATATACTCAGGAACCTCTTATGCTCAAATGGCAAGTCATAATACCCAACACGTACAAAATACTGCGGTCAACCAAAATATAAATACTCCAGCTTATCAGCCAAACAACCTTGAAGCAATGATGTCAAAACTAATGGAGAGAATGGATTCAATCCTAAATCTCCTCACTACACTAATCTGTAAAATGAATTAATGGGTCGTTCGTTACGTATGGCTGTCTGGAACTCCAACGGTTTACTCCAACATATTCAGGAAGTTAAATAATAAATGAAGATATAGATATTTTTCTAATTTCGGAATTAATTAAAAGCACCGACAGAAGCTACCTCAAAATACCCAAGTATAATGTCTATCACACTAATCATCCTGGCGCAAGAGCACGAGGGGGCACAGCAATTATTGTAAAAAGTTCAATCAAACATCACGAACGAGAAGGTTTTTCTGTAAGACATTTACAAGCAACCAGTATAGAAGTGGAAGATTGGAACGGAAAATTAACAATCTCAGCGATATATTGTCCTCCAAACATAACAATTCGAAAAGAGGATTTTGAGGTATTTTTTGAAACTCTTGGACGACGTTTTATAGTAGGTGGTGATTTTAACGCAAAACACCCTCATTGGCGATCAAGACTAATAAGCCCAACAGGCAGACAGCTATACCATTCAATAACGAAACATAATCTTCACTATATATCAACTGGCCAGCCCACTCATTGGCCAACAGACCATAATAAAACCCCCGATTTGCTCGATTTTTGCATAATAAAAGGAATTTCAACAAACTATTTCTCCATTAAATCTTCTTTGGACCATTCGTCAGACCATACGCCTATAATAATCACCCTCTCAACCCAAATCAAAAATGAAGATAAACCCCTAATACTTCATAATAACAAAACTAACCGGGATTGCTACAAGGACATAATAATACAATCACTAAACCAACGAGTTACTTTGAAAAATGAGGAAGAAATTGATCATGCCGTTGAATATTTCACAAGAACCATTCAAGAAGCTGCATGGAACTCGACCGCAGATTTGGCTGATGGACCTACTAAGGGGGCATGCCCAATGTTTATCAAGGAATTAATTACAAAGAAACGAAAATTGCGAAAAAAATGGCAGACAACCCTAAATCCTATGGATAAAACCCGATATAATCGTGCCACCAGAGAACTGAAAAAGTCTCTTTACGACCTGAAGAATAGAGAGTTACAACAACATCTACAAGATCTAACACCCACAAAAACACGGAATACTCCCTATCGAAAGCCACCAGAAAACTGACAAGGCCTCAGGTACATATTCCTCCCATTAAAACAAACAACGATCAATGGGCAAGAAGTAATAAGGAAAAGGCGGACACCTTTGCTGAACATCTCTCAAGTGTATTCTCGCCTCTACCAAGAGAGACTGACCCCAATCAAGAAGACTTTATATACCAATTTCTTAGTGCTCCTTACCAGATGGCATTACCAATCAAAAAAGTAAAAAAAGGAGAAGTGTACAATATTGTTCGCCACCAAATTTCCCCTAAAAAAGCACCGGGATTCGATCTCATCACGGGTAAAATATTACAAGAACTACCTGATTGCGGTATCAGGATGATGACTATGATATTTAATGCCGTTCTGAGGGTGGGTTGTTTTCCCCTTCAATGGAAACTCTCACAAATTATTATGATTCAAAAACCAGGCAAAAATGAAAATGAAGTCTCATCATATAGACCCATCAGTTTACTCCCGTAACTCTCAAAGGTATTTGAAAAGATCTTGCTACAAAAACTTCAACCCCTGTTTGTTGAAAACAAAATCCTACCGAACCACCAGTTTGGATTCAGACAACAACACTCCACCATTGAACAGGTTCATAGAATTGCGACCAAGATAAGATCTGACCTGGAAAGAAAGAGATATTGCTCATCGGTTTTCTTGGACGTCTCTCAGGCCTTTGATAGGGTGTGGCATGATGGTCTCCTCTATAAAATTAAAAAAAGTGTACCATACACTTATTTTCTAATACTGGAATCATACCTTAAGAATAGATTTTTCTATGTAAAACAAAAAGAATACACTTCGGAATTATTCAATATTAAATCTGGTGTACCTCAGGGAAGTGTCCTGGGACCAATTCTATACCTCATTTACACAGCAGATATGCCAACCGATAAAAAAACCACCCTAGCAACATTTGCCGACGATACCGCCGTGATGGCCTCCAGCGAAGAGATCAGAATAGCTGTACAGCTCCTACAAAGTCATTTGAACAAAATCTGTAAGTGGTTTAAGCTATGGAGAATAGGGATAAATCAAAGCAAGTCAATCCATATAACTTTTACACTGAGAAGGGAGGCTTGCCCAGCAGTAACAATTAACAATGAAATGGTACCCCAAGCCGATGTAGTAAAATATTTGGGCGTACATCTAGATCGCAGGCTTACTTGGGCCCAGCACATAAGAACAAAAATAAAACAATTAAATTTAAAATTATCCAAAATGTACTGGTTATTGGGAAGAAATTCCGAACTATCGACTGAAAACAAAATCCTGATATACAAGACAGTCATAAAGCCTGTATGGACCTACGGGATACAACTCTGGGGTGCGGCAAGTGCCACAAATATAGCCAAATTACAAACCTACCAAAATAAGGTATTAAAAATAATTGCCAACGTGCCCTCATATTATCCCAACAAAGTAATTCACGAACAACTGAACATTCAAACAATTCAAGAGGTAATAAGAAGTCATTGCGAGCGATATCAATGCAGACTACAAGCTCATCCAAACCCTGAAGCCGCAAGTCTATTAAACCCACCACAAGTAAGAAGACTTAGACGACGAGATCCCTTGGACTTAGTCTTATAAGAATCTCACATTTCACAATCTACCCGTTGTTGCAACGGTATTGTCTTAAGAGAGTTATCCACTGGGAAAAACTCACGCATGTCAATATCTATCTTTATCATACCGAATTACTTATTGTTAATTAATTAGCAGATTGTAATAATACACAAATAAAAAAAAATATTTCTGTGGTCTCGGGGTAAAACGACTTAAGTCAAAAAATGAAGTTTTGTGAAATAAAGTGAATTTTTGAACGATCATAATTTTGAAAATATAATTTCTGGAGTGATTTTTTTTGCAAAACATGAATATTGTAGTTACAAATATACAAGAAAAAAGTATTTTACTTTCCCATTTACGTAGTAAAGGAAAGTATTGTTATCGAGTTAAAAAAAAATTTTGAGTTAGCATTTTTCCCATGGTCTATGAGCCCATACGAATTGTTTAAGACCAATTTTGGAATGATGTCCGGATGTGTGTGTGATGTATGAAGTGTGATGTGTGATGTATGAAGTGTGATGTATGAAGTGTGGTTATTCTATCGTCAACGTTTTCAGACAAACGCGTGCACCAATTGAGTTGAAATTTTATACACTAGTTTGAAGTAACTGTCTAAAGAGCTGATTAGATTTTGGTTGAAAACTGTCCATTTTAACCCCTTTTTTAGGGGAATGAAAATTGTTAAAGAGCATTGCCGCTTCCCGGTGGAACATATGAGATTGAAACTCATATCAATCGAAAGAGATTATTTTTCCGCATCTTATGATACCCCACACTTGATATTTCCCTCTTAAATTATTGTTAAAATGCAAAAATACAATAAGCGCTGTTAAAAAAATATAGTTTGCCTTGGATAATTTTGATCCAAGTTTTTATCCAAATTCTGTATTAAACACATAAATTTGAGCAAATCACTCACTCACTCATTCATAATTTAGTGAGTATAGCTAGGAGGGTCGTGGAGAGTTGAAATTTTGCATACCCGTGTGTTACGAGGATTGAAAGGGAATATTTTCCCGTTTTTCATGGGACGTAACGGAGGGGGTGAAATGGCGCTTCAAAGTGGTCACAAAATTTCGGCATTCACTTTGGAGAGTTGAAATTTTTCAGGAAGCTCCGGGCGGTGGGCGAGGGGGCGAGACAATTTTTTCTTTTTCGAAATTTTTTTCCAGCGCTTGGCAAGAGGGCTCCTCGCGGTTTTTCGTATTTTTGTATCTACTTCCAGAGTTTTTGTCCGATCGACCTGAAATTTGCTCGAGGGGTGGGGGCGGCGAAAACGGACAATCGGTATGGCCAAATTTTCTAATTTTTGTCCCGCTACCGTTTAAGGGGGGGGGGGGTAAAAATTGAATAGTTTTTTGCGCCTGGCTCGCTTATTTTCAGATTAAAGTTTCGATTTTTTGGTCTTATTTGGATCCTCTCGAATTTAGATTTGCATATTTGCAAAAAAATGCCTAGGTCATAGATCGCTTTCGAGCGCTAAGCGAGACGACGATTTTAATTACATATTTTTGCCGTTTTTTGCGTTACGCCGAGCGGCGTCGAACGGATCGCGAAAAATAATACAGCGTCGTCGAGCCGACTGTATTCCCCACAAAATTTGTAGATATACTTTTTCTCGAAAAATGAACTGGTTTCGAGTAATCGTGATATACAAATTAAAAACGGCAAATTAAAAAAATTATGGTTTGCCTTAGTTTAATTTTGATCTGTCCAAGTGATTTGTATTGTTTATTACTATAATGTAATATTTTAACTAATTTACTTGTATAAACATGTTGTGTAATTAATATTAAACGAATTTTTTAATTACTTCTAAAATATTAATTCTGACGTCATTACGCCCATAGTTAAAATTTGATTGCACATAGACGGCACGGCATTCCGCAAATTTCTAATTTTTTTTGGAAAATGACAATTTTAAAAATTTTTCAATGCAAACATGTTATATTATTATTAAAATGAAAATATAAAATTAGTGCTTTTAAAAAATATGAGTTACCATGTTAAATTACAAATTAAATTTCGTAACTTTGATATCTCAAAGTAATTTGTGTATTTTATCGAGTTAAAAATTTTTTTGAGTTAACATCTGTTTTATTGATATTTAATATAAAATGAAGTGGAATCTACTAAATGGGAAAGTAATGTGTTGTCACATCAGATTTTTTTAATATAATTATAATTTTATAATTAATTAGATGACTTAAGTGATTTTGCACAATGCCATTTTTGGACTTAAGTTATTTTGCACCCTAAGTTTTTAAACCGATTAAGAACAAAATAAGAAGAATACGTCAAAGTTAAATGTAATTTATTAAAAAAATTAATAAGAGAATAGTAAAAATACAAATAAATTTAATATTAACATTCTTCATCATCGGAATCTTGCAAAGTTTCTGTTGTTTTCGTAGTCATCAAGTTTTTGTAGTAATCGTGAAAGAGTGGATTTATTAGATTTAAAATACTCAGCAAATCTTCTTTCTTCTCTTTGGTAATAGGAAGCTTTTCCGAATATTGTTGTGTTGTCTAAAAGTGACTTAAGTCGTTTTACCCCAAGACCACATCAGATTTAATGATTACAATATGGGGCTACAAAATAATTACATATTTATTCAAAATAATGATTTGAAGCATAAAGATTTGTAACGGGACGTGGATCCTTTATAGCACACTAAAATATTTTGAAATTTCTCCTCAAAACCCAGACATTAATCATGTTGAACATTTATGCGATCACTTTGACCAAAAAATTAGAGGAAGACAAATTTGAATTAAAAATGAATCAAAAACTGTTCTTAAGAAGAATGGGATAAAATCCCATCTTCAGTGACATGAAATTTAGTAAAACCTATGCCTAAATATTTAAAGGCAATTATAAAGGCGAAAGACAATCTCACTGATAATTCCACTCATGGTCATATTAGAGTGGTTCCGACCAATCAGCGTGCGCTATTTTACATTGTACTTATATGGATACGGCGCATGCACAGTCGAATAATATCCGAAAATAAAAAATATTCCAAATACCCTACCAGAATATCGAATATTTGTAGTGGGGCGTAAAAGAATACATACGTGACTAACGCACTCTCGCCCCCGATGCGATGTAAGAAACCGGTTATATAGCATCAACGCATTAGTTCCCACCCGAGTTGACTTAAAGCAATGTACAGTAGAACTCCAATTATCCGAACTCCGACCATCCGAATCGCTGATTATCCGAATCGTTTTCAGAAAAAAAATTTAAGACGGAAACGTATACTGCGATTCGCAAAATAATGATTTTGGTCAGCCCGAGTGTGACCACATGCAATTTCTCACTGTCAAGCGGATGCGCGACTTGGCTGCCCGAAAACGGACAGTCAAACAGCTTACTTTGGCAGAGATTTTCAGCAAGCAATGACTTTCATTTACAATACATACTAATGTACAGCACTTGTAAGTACGCTATATACGTAACATGTAAAAGTGTTGCCTTTTCATTTAATTAATTAAAAATCCATGCAGTACCCCTTTTTCGGAAAAAATCCAATTATCCGAATTTTTGATTATCCGCATGGGGTCCGGTCCCAATTGATTCGAATAATTGGAGTTCTACTGTAAGGTGATATGGGGCAAGTGCTACCCAAAAAATGAAAAGTTGGTTTTAGAACCGCTTAAGATATTTTATTAAAACAAATTTTTTGCAAACACAAGAGCGTGAGCGGCAGACATATGTTTCAAGCTTATTTGCTATCATCAGTACCGCATACACATGGAAAATATTTTATTAAGTTTGCCAAAAAAAGGTTTCTCTTGGCAGTCTAGTAGCTTAGAGTATAATCTACATGATGCAATATATTTGGATAGATGTTAATAGGTTTCTAAATTTTTTTTTTTACATTTTTAACTACTCTGGGCGCACTTGCCCCACCAATACGGGGCAAGAGCAGATAAGGCATTTTTATGTTGATACAATACTCCTATTAAGAGACCGGGTAAGAGCAATACAACTTAAAGTATATTCTTTATATTAAAACTATTTTCTTCCTCAATTAATTAATGATAAAACTACTTTTTGGGTGTAAAGGAATGCAATCAAACGAATATCTACCGTTAGCCAACGTTTCGATTAATTTATTTAATCATCTTCAGGGCTGGAATTACAGAAGTGTAAAATTAACAAATAATTATGTACAAGTTAAAACGTCTACTACATACCAAACAATAGGTGATGGTAAATGTGAGATTACATATAAATGTGGACATCAAGAATAAATAATCGTACAAAGTGATCAATAAAAACACGATGTGTCAACGACAAACGTAAACAAAAATAATTTTAAAAGTAATCCACATTGCAAATGCATGTAAATTTACGAATGTTTTTTGGAGGTTGGTACGAGTAGCAGTTGTAATCAACATTTGTTAATCGATTGTGGCT
This sequence comes from Podabrus alpinus, assembly GCA_932274525.1. Classification (NCBI taxonomy): domain Eukaryota; kingdom Metazoa; phylum Arthropoda; class Insecta; order Coleoptera; family Cantharidae; genus Podabrus; species Podabrus alpinus. The sequence goes on from OW026451.1 coordinate 118,174,943, forward strand.
TTGCAGTGAGTTAATTCGCAATTTACATTAAGCAAACGCCACCATGCGGGAGAATTTCAAATTAGTAAATTACGTATTAAATGAAAATAAAAATTCGTTCTTCAGGCTCAAAGCATAACAAAATCAACTAATTAACCAAACATATTACAATAAATTTAACACCATACTGAAATGTTTGGAAATTTTCACCAGACTATGACTTTGAATTTCGAAATATACGTCTAAACACAGCCATGTTGTTGTTACTGGTGGCGCCACCAACGGTAATGTAAATCGCCAATAGTGATAGAGACGTGTTCTGGAAGTGTGATACGAGAATAGAAAAACTAAAGTTGTTGGAGAGCTGTTCGCTGGAACAAAGAACTTATATTTGAGAAGATTGGTGAAATGTGCGGTGCTTTTCGAGGTTAACTTTTTGACACTCGAAAGGAAACACAGGGATACCAAAACAGAATATTCTTAAAGCGAAAAATTGTAAAATCACTAGGGTGAAAAACCAATCACACAAATATCACAACTTGAAAAAGAAGTGAATAATAGCGCATACACTTCCGAAGTGTTGAACTGGGTGTATGTGTTGTACGGGACTAGAAGTGAAAAAGACAGTATTTTGAAGGAAAAACGAGAAGATCTGGTTTATAAGTTTTGCAAGGGTGAAAAACCAATTGAAGTGAAAACAAGAAGTGAACAAATGAACAAAAACACCACAGACCTAAACAATAAAAAAGACACCGCTGAAAATACACCACAGAAAGGTAGCGGAAACCATTATTCCCAATATACGAAAAGAAGAAGATCCCTAAAAGACGAAATTGAAGGGGAAAGCACAGAGAGAATATTTCAGAGAAGCAGAAAAATTTTTAGATCACCAACAAACCAAAATCAGTCTGAATCGAAAGACGAAAAACAAGACACAGAAATGGAAGCGGTATTGAAGGCAATTGAAACCATGAGAACCGAAATACGAGAGGGATTCAAAGAGAATAAAGATGAAATAAGAGAACTCAGAGATGAAATTAAAGGAATGCAGGAGGACAGCAAAGAAAAAGAAGAAAAATGGAATGAGAAAAACCAAGCACTTACAAAAAGAATAGAGGAGCTTGAGAATGCTTTTGAAAAACAAGGAAAAGCAAAAAAGAAGAACAATATAATAATTAAAGGACTAGAAGTACGAAACCCAGAAAAACTACAGGAAAAAGTTCAGAAACTACTAAAAGACGAGATGGGAGTGGAAGTTGAACCATTAGAAAGCTTCCAAATTGGGAGAAACGAAGAGAAAAGACCAATAGTAGTCAAGTTGAAAAATTGGGAAGAAAAAATGATAGTCATGAAGAACAAGAATAAACTAAAAGGGAAAAAAATATTTGTAGACAGTGATATGACAGTAAGAGAAATGGAAATCCAAAAAAAAATAAGAGAAATGGCAATAAGAGAGATAGAAAAGGGAAACAAAGCCAGGGCAGGATATCAGAAGATAACCATTAACAACAGAGTACTTGAGTGGAAGGAGATACAGATAGCCATGAGAAACCAGCAGGGAGCTGCGGATGACCTGATTCCAAAAAACTAAAAAACAAAAGATGGAACACACAAAGTATAACGACCCTTGCGACGCCCACTGACCTAGAGACTGATAACATGGAATATAAGAGAAGAGAGAAGATATTGGGGAAGAGAAAACAAAAAAATAAATCAAACAAGAGAATAGCAACCTGGAACATTAGAACAATGCTACTCCCCGGAAAAATAAACGAAGTAGTCAACGATATGGAAAGATACAAGATTGATCTGGCGGCAGTACAAGAAATTTGATGGAAAGGGAATGGAGAAGTGAAAATAAAGAAATATGTAGTACTATACTCGGGCGAAGAAAAACAAGGTAGAAATGGAGTAGCCTTCATAGTAGAGAGAAACATGGCTAAAAATATAATTAAATTTGATCCCATTAATGGAAGACTGGCCTACATTAGAATCAAAGGCGAACACACTAACCTGTCTGTGATAAACGTATACGCCCCAACTGAGCAAGCAAAAGACGAAGAAAAAACAGAAATTTACGAAGAAGTAGAAAAACTATATGAAAAGATCCCAAAAAGAGATGATTTAATAATACTGGGAGACTTCAATGCCCAAATTGGAAAAGAAATTTATGTAGGTAACGTCGCCGGAAAGTACACAATACACGAGAAAACTAACGAAAATGGAGAAAGACTGTGCAATCTGGCCACGATATGTAACCTACAGATAGTAACAACAAATTTCAAACATAAAAACAAACATAAAGAGACTTGGTTGAGACCGGGCAGTGACGAAGGAAACCAAATCGATCATATACTGGTGACGAAGAGAAGATCTTTTAAAATAAATGATGCAAGATCATACAGAGGAACTACGGTAGATACAGATCATAACATGGTGATAATGAAAGTGGAAATGAAAGAGATACAAGGAAAGACATGGATCGAAAGAACAAAAAAAAACAGATTTGCATCAGAAAAATTGAAGGATGAGAGAAAAAGAGAAAAATATGCAAAAGCTTTACAGGAAGAGATGGAAAGTAAACAGCAGACCAAAAACGTGGATGAAGAATGGAAAAATATTAAGAGTAGTATACAGAACGCGACAGAAAAAACAGTAGGTAAAAAAGAAAAAAACACAAGAAATGAATGGTTTGACGAAGAATGCGAAGCTATGATAAAGTCCAAAAAAGAAGCAAGACTAAAATGGATGGGATCCCAAAAAACAGAAGATGAAGAAAAATACAAAGAGAAAAGAAGACAGACTGTTAAAATGTGTAAAGAGAAGAAACAAAAGTGGTTGGAAAACATAATGACTGATATAGGAGAAACACAAAGAAACCCCACTGAATTTTACAAAAAAATAAAACAACAGAAGAGTAACATCAAGACAGAACCAAGGGGAATGAATGACAAGAAAGGAGATACCAAATATGAAGAAGAAAAAATCAACACCATATGGAAAGAATATTATAAAGAATTGCTAAATGAAGAAACAGAAGAAACCATACTAGACGATAAAACATCAGACCCAGAAGAAGAAGAAACTGAAGCGGAACCGGAGTATGAAGAATTCCACAAGATACTAATGTCAATGAAGAACAAAAAAACTCCAGGATTGGACGCAATAGATTCTGAACTAATGAAAATGGGTGATGAAACGACGAAGAGAAGATTGTACGAGCTGATTTTGTTGATGTTGAAAGAAGAGAGAATGCCAAAGAAGTGGAGTGTAGCAAAGATAATCTCAATCCATAAAAAAGGGGACATGAGAGAGTGTAATAACTACAGAGGAATATCTTTACTAAATAACGCTTATAAAATCTTATCGAAAGTAATACACTCAAAACTACAAAAACACGTAAACATAAAGTTAGGTGACTACCAACAAGGCTTCAGACCGGGTAGATCAACAACAGATGCAATATTTGTAGTTGGACAAATTATGGAAAGATGTTATGAACATGACATAGGGATAGAGATGTTGTTTGTCGACTTTAGACAAGCCTTCGACAGAGTCAACAGAAGTTATGTAATCAGGACATTAAGAGAAATGAAAGTACCTGAGAAACTTGTGAGATTAATACAAATGACACTCAATGGATCGGCAGCAGTGGTTGAAACCAGAAAAAGTATTACAGATGTATTTAGCATAAATACTGGAGTGAGACAAGGTGATGCGTTGTCGGCCACGCTATTTAATGTGGTACTAGAAGGCATAATAAGAAAAACCAAATACAGTGGAACCATTGCAAAGAGAGATATACAAATGGTTGCTTACGCCGACGACATTGTAATAATTTCAAGAACACACAAAGCAATGGTAGAAATGTTCACGAAGATAAAAGTAGAAGCAGAAAGAGCAGGACTAGAAGTAAATGAAACAAAAACGAAGGTAATGAGAGGCTGTAGAAGAAGAAATAGAGAGCTGAATGAGGTTAAGATTCTGGAGTATAATTTTGAAGAGGTAGCGACCTTCAAATACCTTGGATTACAAATTAACAACACAAGTGAAAGAGAGGAAGTCATAAAAGACAGAATAATGGCTGGAAATAGAGCTTTCTACAGTAACAAAAACTTAATAACGAGCAAGCAAATAAAAAAAGAAACTAAGATGAAAATATACAGAACCCTAATCAGGCCCGTGGTAACTTATGGCATGGAAACAATGTGTTTAACGAGAAAAGAGGAAGAGAAACTTCGGGTCTTTAAGAGAAAAATAATTAGAAAGATTCTGGGACTGATCAAGGTTAGCGAAGAGAGATATAGAGTAAGAACAAACGAAGAAATAGAGAACGAATTGCAAGGAAAAACAATAGTAAGACATATCAAGGCACTGAGACTGGGATGGTATGGACACGTAGAAAGAGCAAGCGAATATAGTATGATAAAGTGCACCATGAAATGGAGACCAAACGTCGAGAGACCGAGAGGAAGGCCGAGGACGAGATGGGAAGAGGAGATCTACAACGATTTGAGAACGATGGGGATAAAGAACTGGCGAGAGACTGCACAGAATAGGAAGAAATGGAGAGAAATCGTGGAGAAGACGAAAGTACACAGAGAACTGTGAATGAAATGAAAAAGAAGATAGAAAATGTAAAATAGGGACTAATCCACCCTAAAAAACGGATTCAAGAACGTCCAATGACGTGGCGATATTCCGTAAGGAATGGAGTGCCGACTTATTATTTATATTTAAATAAAACTATACCGTTAAATCTATGTTAAATCAGTTTCGGTATTTAAATAAATTATATTGCAAGTTTATTTAAATCATTTTCGCTGCTTAAATTAAATATCGTTGATGTTATTTGAACTACCGCTTGTTGTTAACTTAAAGATATCGTGGACGCTCTCGCCAAGTTTGTTTAACTATTTTAAATTGTTTCGTTTAAACATAAACAGTTTCGGAGGACAGTATTGGTCAATTTACTTAATAGTTTGTTTTGTTGTGCGATTAATGTGACGAGATTACGTTAGGTACCGTGTTGGCGCGAATTATTGTCAATAAATACAGTGCCGTACCGAGCTCAGAATGGACATCGTGAAGCGTTCCACATTTTTAAGATAACGAACCTACCTCATAGAAGTATCCATTTTTACCGAATCTTTATCACCTCTATTTTTGGAGGGACCCTACCTGCCGACATTTATCGATATTCTCACGCTGGAGAACGTCTGTTTGGAAGCCGGCCCTATGATAAGAAGCCTCCATGTAACTATTACGTAAGAATTATTTTATTGTTTAAGCATTGTTGTGTTTTGTGGTCCGATTGACCTCAAATTTAGAGGAGCCTTTAGCTCCACCGTGAAAAGTCGAATACACTCTCTTGTATTCTTTTGTTTAGTGTGTTAGTTTTTTATATTTAATGCTGTTTTGCCGAACAGCTGATGTCAAGTTGGATAGTCAGATGTTGTTTATTGCTAATGACGTAAAATTAGAATTTGTGTTTCACTTCAAGTTATTACGCCCACGTAAGTGGATTTATGCATTAAATATTTGTGGTTCAATAACCAACCACGTCAACTACGAATTTTTCTTTGTAGATAAATGTTCCACTTTTGTGAACAGCTGTTAGAATTTCAGTATTCATATTTTGATCATTAACTTGTATGTTGATCAATTCATATGTAAATATTTTTGCAAACCAACAACGGTTGTTGTAAATTTGATGTACAATTGTTGTAATTTGTCAAGAAGTCCTTGTTTATTCCGTTTTCATTATATCTATTTTATTGTTTATTTATGTGTTTTATTATCGCCGTATGTATGTTATGTTTAGCTATTTTTGCCGAGGAAAAATTTATCTACTGTAAAGGTAAGGTTATCCAACGAGATTTTTCCAGTGTGAGAATCAACGCGACGAATCAGCAAGTTGACGTAAACCAGCTTGGAAGGGTGATTTTGCATCCCCCTTTGAATAAACCTAGGTTTTGTTTACGTGGCGCCCATTTAAATAATCCGCGTGTAAATTTACCTCCCCATTTTGCAACAACATCCAAAATCACGATTGTGGACCGCCCAATCGTTGATGCGAGACCACCAAATCGCGACGTTTCGTCACAAGCCCTTTTGCTCGTTATATCCACCCACCCCCTTCGCGGCTAGAGCTAGTCAACATTTTGATTTTGTTCGAAAGGTGTCTTGTTTGCGATTTGTAAGGTAACAACCCGTATAGAAATGTGTTTTTTTTTCGTATTTTACGTTTTAAGCGAATGCGTTTGATGTTTTTTTTAATATAAAAAGTTAAATATTGTGAAAAGATATTGCTATGACCTCCCTTATATTAAAAATTAGACACGTCGTTTAAGTTGGGCGCCACATTCAAATGAATGAAAAATATTTAAAAAAATGTAAATGTTAAATTCGCGTGCTAAAATTTAATTAGAGAGCTCACCACTTTGTCCCTCTTGTTTAGCTCAGTCTAAGGCTCTCTCAGAGTATTGCAGGTATTAAGATAAATTAGGGGTGGTTGCTTATTAAGTTGAAAAGTTTTGTTTTGAAATGATAAAAAAATATTTAATGACTTTGAATAAAATGCTTAATTGTTTTTACCAGATAAATGATCCACTTCTTTATTTGAATGATCTTTAAAATTTAGAGTACTGACCTGTAAATGTTTGATGATAATAATGAAAGATTGCATTAATTTATAAATGATTTTATATTCAAAAATATCGCAAAGCGCAAATAATCAGTTTAACAAATTTGTACAGATGTCTTATCCGTTACCAGAATGTTTTACAATAATCCAAAATCAAAAATGTAGAATGGAGATCCTTTTCTTCCCTTGCTTCTTCTAAATGCTTAAATAAATTTAAGTCTTTCCGTTGTCTAAACGGGTTAAATGTTTTTAATTTGAAATGGTTGCTTTTGGCAAAGCGTAGAAAATAAAATAATAATAATAATGTTTTGTTGTTGAATTTATAAAGTAGGGTAGCCAAAAATGCACCTGTTACAGTCTTTTCCCAGCATCCTGTACGTAAAATGCTGAAGGCGTAAAGTTAATAAAAATAATAATTGTTTTCAAATACCTTTGAATTTTATCCGGACTTTTATATAAGTCTGCGTAGAAAAACACTATCTTGATATACACAAGCGCACTATGAGACACTTCCACGATTAGATGTTTCTGTTGATACGACGCTCTGGATCTTCTCCTCTTTGGATGGTGTTGTGGTAGCAGTAATTATCCAAATTTGACTTTCTAATTGTGTTGTTTTACTGGATTGTATGCCGGTAAGTAATTTTAAATTATGTAATTCTCGGATATTTGAGAGTTGAGTTGAGAAATAACATTTTATTTTGTAGGAGACGCAACTAAGTTTGCCATCTTGGATTTTTATCGACCAAATTGATTGAATTGTTGGATCGCGTTGCATACGTCCTTCCACTTTAAATATTAAAATTCAACTAACTTTTGCTTGCGCAAAATACCAATTTGAGCTGACTTCAACAATTTGTGAGTCAAATTTATTCCTTTTTGTGATTTTTATTTTAATGAAATTTCATGTAATTTCCAGAGTTGGTTCCATTATTGAAGAGATTACTTATTCGATGCTTTCCAACACAGTAGTTGATTTGGCAGCCATTTGAAGTAGTACATTTGACTATTTTCATTATCACGTTTCACTTATCAACCTTTAATGGATTTTCACCCTTATGTACCTTTTTACAAATTTTGGACATGAATTTATGGTTATCACATACAATTAGATATAATAAAATTTTGGTTATAAACAGATTTTCATCATATAACAAGTTATTCACAGAGATTTATCAATTCAAAGTTTATAAACGTAAAGGTTATGTTTTTCAGATAACAAATTGTAATCAATTTCATCATTTCTAAGATAAAGCATCTTATTAGAAAATTTTAACTTGTTCACCTTCAAATGGAATGTATTTAGCAGGTTTTGATATAGCTTTCATATCTTTAAAGATCTTATTAGGTCTACAATATCATAAATTGAGTTGGATGTGTTTATCTGTTAAATCTAAAGTTTGAAATTAGCTTAATTTTCTTAAATATAACAATTAATTCAGTTTTACAACCATTTGTGTTGTGTGGGGTCATTTTAATCCACAGCAATATGTTTATAGTTTATATTGAATTTTTTATTTTTAATATTATACATGTAATTTAGAAAAGTTATACCGTTTCTAATACAAAATATATTAGGTGACGAATACTTCGTACATTCACTGTATCTATGTAAATAAAAACACTTTTGATTATATGAACACTCTTTGCTATATGAACTTCTCTGGTGTCTATTAGTTCACATAATCGAGCTGCTACTGTATATTGCCATGTTTTGCTACTGTAAAATCAAATTTTAACTTATATAGCGGGGAATAATAATGGCACTTAATTCAGTAATGCTCCGACTAGCTTTGCACGAAAACTCAAAATTAAGGGTCGTAAATTGGGTTCATCTATGTGGTCAAAATACTAATATAAGCTACCTTAAATTAGTAACCTCAATGAAACGAAAAATTTAACTTATTGTACCTTACACCTGCTTAATCTGTACTTCACTGCTGTATAAAGTTAAATCAAAAATAAATGTAATTACTTGTAGACACAATATTGTAATTTATTAAACAAAATATAATCATTAAAAACAAGACTGATTTTTCATAAATTGGAACAAATTAAATTTACAAGTATTACATAAAAAAAGTTTATAAACCCCCCGTTTTTAAATTCACGCGCAAACTTATTTTGTCTATCGATAGATTTTAATAAACTTTGTCGACACAAAATTGGCTTGCCGAAGTCTATACTGTCGGGTCCCATCGATGTGGAGTGAAACAGGCAGCGTGAAAGCGATTGTATAATTGGATCCAATTTCCATACAAGGAAAAACTCCAGACAAGATTAACGATTCATTTGTTTTCCTCGGATTACTGGATAAATGTTCAGGTAAGTCCATAAATTCATAATCTTCCATAATTTCCCTATCTCACAACATAACCATAAAAAAATTGTCAGCGGTCACCAAAATTTTCCAAAATACCATTGAATAACCAATCGAAACGCTTATTTATACTCTTGATGGGTCATCAACATTTGACAAATTCAAACTTACAAAAATTTTATTAAACCATATTCAAAATTTACTATTTCAACAATCCGTCTTTACTCTCTGGCGGATCGTTCGCTTCTCTTCCTCACGCTTTCTTATCCATTTTCCATCCCACCAAAAATCGTCTATAAGCCCGCGCACTAGATTCTTTTAAACGCAAAACACTTTTTTTTAGCTATCCTACTCTTTTACAAATAAATTAATATTATTCAATTTCTTCCCAAATTCTATTTGAATAAAACCACTAATCCTTCTTTTGCTTTTTACATTTTTTTTCAAATATGTGTGTATACAAAATTACTTTTGTTGTATTTCTAGATTGGATTGATGCAAGCAATTCATCACTCGGAAGTGCCAAGAAGACTCAGGTGTAACTATCTAAATACCATGATGGTCCTTTATTTGAATATTAAGTAATGAGTATTTTATCACAAATTAAACCCAATTACATCAGACCCCCCCCCATCTCTTATATTTAGAACATGACAATATATTATTTTAAAATGAAGCCTTCCTTTTTCAAAATATACATATGTGTTTTTATTGTAAATAATAAAAACATCGTAAGGTTAAAATAATTGAAATAAAATTAGGAAAAGAAATAAAATCTAGAAAGTAATTGACCATGCAGTAGGTAATAAAGTATACTTGCCAAAAACAACGCAATGATGAAAAAATATTCCATTTGGGTTTAAGGTTTTTAAGAAAGTTTTTCTGAAGTTTTTAAAAAAGTATTAAGCGTACTACTTATCCAATAATTGTTTTCAAGAATCGCCTCTGGCGCCTACGCCTTTGTTTAAATAGTCAACAACGTTAGAAGTGCTATTTTACTCCTTTTTCTCGATTCTAATAACCGTGACTAAATGTTGTATAGTGTAGGTTCATCTTTTTGGCATCAAAATATTGTTGTAAATGTTTTCCTATTTGCACCGCAATATAATAGAAACGTCTCGAGTAATAAAAAGGTTCGCAAGTGTATGTGAGATTTACCACGGATGGGGTTACTCCGCGATAAGGTGAATGCGCGCGCGAGTCAAAAGCATGATGAGGTTCGGTAGCCAGCCCAAGCCAGTCGCTTTAGAATTGCGATGAGAGTGGATTGTGTGTCGGAATAATTCTATACGCGTACATGTGTTTGACGAGTCATTGTTTACATAATCCAATAATTTGTCGTTAATCATTTGTGTGCCAATTTTAATTAACAAATTTGAAATCTTCACGGTAATTATATACTACATTGAACGTATTACTAATATTTGACGGAAACTTTGCTTTTTAATCTATTATATAATTCGAAGATATAGGAGTTGCCCATGAATCATTATTAAGTATTTATTACTTGGAAGAACATTTTAATAGCAAATTTAGTGAGTGGGGTGCAAAAATTATTCAATTGGTAGTGACTTTCAAGACCGAAGTAAAAAAAATGTTTTGTTTATGTAACAATTAAAAATTGCATATAAATTTTTTAGTAATTTTTTGTGTTATAACGCGTTTGTATGTCAACATAAATAATAGGATTGCAAAATTCCATTAAGAAACGTGTACAATTGTAACGTTACATTATTGTTGCGCAACTAAGGTATAAAATCGATTCAGCTGCGCCAGATATTTTGTCCAGTGCAACACGTGCTGCTTAAACATGTTCACATAATCTGGAAATAATTTAACACTATTTGGAGATAATTCTAAAAATAAGATAATCATGTCAAAGAAAGGGGACAAACGAATAGGACATATTTTGAGGAAGTATCCCCAGTTACTGCATGTTTTTAATATTATGGACGATGAAGAATCCAATTCCACAAGTGATATCGGTTTAAAACGAATATTTCGAAAGTATATCGAGAAAAGTAATAAAAAGAATGTTCTGAAAAAGAAACGTACGTCAAAACCTAAATATAATCAAGATTGCAACTCTTCGCAAGGTTTTAATAAAAATTCTATTGGAGACTTGTTTAATTGCCCAGTGTGCAGAAAACTTTTGGAAACTCCTATTACAATTGATTGTGGACATAGTTTTTGTAAAGGTTGCATTGACTCCATTAGTGGTGATAAATGCAGTGTGTGTGAATCTGAAATTGGAACCTCTAAAAACACTAATATAGTTGTTCAAAGCATCGTGGATAAACTCAAGTACGACGAGCAAAATGGTAAGAATAATTTTAATTGATTTTAGAGAGCAAACTAACAATCTGATTTAATTATTTATACTATTTTTATCCTAGTAATAAGTTTATTGTCTGGCATCAATGACGGTAGTTGGAGTTGGGTTTGTTTCTTATTAAAACTAATCAGTCAACTTGGTATAACATTCATTATACTACGCGCTCTCTATTAGTTATGTTTAGAGTGCTTCCTTTGTCTTTGTCGAATTAATTTTATTTAAATACGTTTGTGGGAAAACGATCAATGATGATCAAACAAAGAGGAACGAAAACGTTTTTTCTGTAAATCATTTCATTTACTGTATAATTTTCATGTGAGCATAAGCTTAAAATTGGAAAATCTCAACAATAATTATCGGGACAGGACAAAGGACATAATGTGACGAAGACCTTTGATGTTTAAAATTTCTTTTTAATTCAAAAATGTGGTACACCCACAGATATCACAAGGTTTGACGTCATTGGCAAATTAAAATTGAGAAAATTTTGATGGAATAACCCAATAGAAAAAAAATTAAAACAATAAATTACACATTACCCCGAATAACAAACTAAAGAGTTTCTCACACCCAAATAACTCAGCACCGAGCAAATCATCGTTCAAAAAAACAGCATAACAAAAGTTATCATGCAAACAAACCATAACATTGGATGTTCATCAAACAACTTTGATTCGTTATTTCAATTCATGCGAGATATCTCGGTTTTAGCACTTCCTCGAAGTTCCCGAATTCCGTAGCATCAAATTTTTAACATTAGCATTTTATGTCTTATCTAATTAGTGAGGGCAAGTGTAATCAAATTTATCGGAATAGATAAAACTTGGAAATTCCAAAGGAAAACCGCTGCTATTGAAACTTTCTGACCAAATTCCAGCAATTGGAGAAACATTTATCAAAAAATTGCCACACGTAGGATCCACAAGCATTGTTCTTCAATGTTAACGCGTAGAAAACTCATCTCAAATTTTAAATATTCCAAGCAGGACACAATCAAACTAGCACGTCCACATGATTCCACATGACGGGAGAGACCATCATATGAATTTGTTCCAACAAAAATTAAATTGCACGAAACTTTTGATTATAAATATAGTAATCACTTTTTAACGTCTTGCTACATTCTCCGAGTCCCTGCCTGTGTTCGTTGCGTGTTCCAAATGTGTGACGAATATAGAGGACCTACAGCTTAACGTGGATTCTGAACCACGGGAATCCACTCAAATCAGGGAAGTTTTTAGCTATATATAATGTTACATAGGGCCAGTAGGTAGACATTTGATGAGCGAAAATTCTTTCATCAATAGGATTTTAACCCGTGAATCTTAACGCGAAAAGCTAGCCGCTCACCATGAAACTCTTTGTTCCGAAAAAAAGATAACCAATACAAAGCGAGAATAATGTTTTAGAAAGACAAATTCTGGAAATAAAATGTATCACAAATATACCTGCAAATTACCAGTTACAGTCCATTACAGAAGCGAATAAAGCAAAAAACATCTAACCTAATAGAAGTGGCGGTCAAATTATTAATGACGTCATCAATCATTATTATCAACTTCTAGTTACAAAATAGGTCGTATTAAATTTATAAAGTGGTGCAAAGCATACTTAGCAATCGTATTGTTACAATTACCTGCATATGTTAGGAATAGTTAGACCTTGGATGATGATTAACCAAACCTGAAAGTTGTTATTTAAGATCGACAAAAATATACCTATAGTAATTGTTTATTTAGTACAGGAGAACCTCGATAATTCGAGGTAATATAAAGCAGTCGTTTTTGATGAAGATCGACCAAACCTGAAAATTGGTATTGAAGATCGGGAAAAAATGTATCTACAGCAATTTTTTCTTTAATGTAGTAAGAACCCCAATTGTCCGAGGTAATGGTGAGGAAGAGATAGATCTAAAAGTAGGATTATGGAAAAAATATGATGAATAAAATATATACAAATGATTTTATATTAAGTATGTACATACGACTGGCTGATTAATTAATTACACCATCATTTCATTCGACAGGTCGACAACCGTAGATAAAGCGGCGATACATAAGAAAAGATTACGTAATCACAAAGCTCGGATAAAGCGCATTTTATATTGGCGCCTTGAGGTCGTTTTAAGAGGTTCTATTCGGTTAACGCGGAAGATCGGATAACCGAGACACGGATAATCGGTAAACTACACTGGAGCAAGTCGGCTAACTTGGCTTGATAAACTTAATCGGCCGACTTGCTCGATTCTGAGCGAATTCTGAGCATAAGTTGGGTTTGAAGGAAAGTCGGACGAAACAAATTGTGACATGACTAGGAACTAAAGTTTTTCTATAATTTGTCGATAAAATACGTGTGGAGGCGCAAACTTACCACCGACTTACCACAGACTTTTTATCCGACTTGTCAAGCTGTGTCAACTGACTTGCTTGAGTATATGGGCTTTCTGAACTAATACATCTAAAAATTCTCGCGTTCCATTATGCTCTGAAATTTCTGCGTTATCGAATTTGGAATTAATTTATTTTATTACCGAATCTATATTATATTTTTACATAGAACACTAATAAAAATGAGTTTTTATTTGTAATAACAACACCTAACGGAAATATAACCGCCACGCCACAAACTAATTATATAACATGATAAAAACAAAACAGAATTTGTTTATTTATTGCGCATTGATGCACATGTACATACATAGGTACAAGATTCATAATGACGTTGTGATAAAAAAAATTGCGTGGTGCACTGTTTTTCTTTCTATTTTGTTTTAATATAATGTTTTAGATGTGTTAACATAATCAAGTAAAAAATGTTCTGGTTTGGCAAGATTTTGCACTAAGAATTAATAAAATGTAAATGAAACTGAAAAACCTTCTTACTGCGATCGACCGTTTTGACACCTCTGGGTTATGTCAATACATGTGGACCAAAATGGTTATGCAAACGTCGCTGTTGACTGGAAAATCCAGCTCCATGTGAATCATTAAGTCCAAACGAATCCAGCGCCATAATAAATAATATGATTGCATTATATCGAGTTATAGTATAAAATATTATGTACCTACAACATGTTTATATCAGTAGTCCCCAAACTACGTCCCGCAGAAATTACCTGTTATGTCCGTGAACATCATCATTACCTAACGTTCATTTTAAATAATTATTATGATAATATTGAAAAATATTGGATAGCGTTGTGCGACAGCACAAAATTTGAAAATTTTGAGTTGTGGGTATGGACGATTCGTGACAGCTTCAGGAGGCGCATAAATCTGTAGACACGACTGGCTACTGTGGATTCATATGTAATTTTTCATTTAACAAGTGCTATAATATGGAGTGATGTGTTTATTCTGATAAGTGGGCAAATGCTATCCGTCACATAATCAAAACAACGATATGAAAATTTAACACTTATCTGATTTATTAACTTGTCCACTGCAATAGATTTTGGCAATACTTTAATTAATTAATTGTAATGTCGAAAATGTAGTTTTGGATTAAATTTACAATATCTGGACTTTATTCCTAAGTATTTTTGGAAGTAATTTGGCATTGTTCTCTTTTAATAGTAGTTGTTTCTAAATTTATCTATTAAGTGCAATTAAATTTATTTATGATGATTAAAGGGTGCTAAATGTGAACTAGTATAGTTTCTTTTTGTACCAGTCGTAACTTATCTATTACATTATACAATATATTGTTAAAATATTTCAAACATTCGCTACCATTATTTTTATGTCTATAAACATCCCTGTTATAAATCTTTTCTTTACGAGGATATGAATTATGCTGTTAGATGGAACGAAGAAGAAGCATTTAAAACTGGAATTTCTTAATTGCATCTAATATCAATATCTATTTATCCACTCCACTGTTCCTCGAGCCTTGATTTAATTTTAATTAAATATTTGTGTAGACACCCGATAGAGATTTGATCGAGAGTTGTTCCTCAAATACGGAAGACTGCTAATCGAAAAATTAATAAGTAGCTCGTGGAAACGAATCGATTCAACGATAAAATCACCAGGACTAAAATTTAATGATAAATCCTTGAAATATGAATAACGTTTTTGTATGTTGTAGTGTAGTCTAATTTCTACAATAATTCACTTTTCCTCTATTAATTATAATTTTTTAACGTTTATGAAACTTCCTAGAAAGGTGTTCAATAACTTGATGCGATATTTAAAATTTTTACGTTGATCGTAAACCGACGATTTATTATATCGGTAACGCTTGTCCAAATGAATAGATTATTGATTTTTAGTTTGTAATTAATTATACGTTACTAAAAAAAATTGATTTTATGTTTCATTTTGTATAATAACTAGTTTTTGATCTTAATGTGTAATTGGCTGTCATTAAATAAGTGGCAAGAGCTACTTCATATCATTTTCATGAACATCTTATTCAGACACATTATTTTATTTATTCGTTACGTATTGAACTGTTGGAGTAAAACTCGGTAATACGGTTTACAGTCTTTATATAAACGCTTTTTTATAGGAAAATAGTTAGCTAACAATGTTGTATGATATTTCAGGCAGTTAATCCATAAGACTCCCGGTTTATTATCTCATTTTGATTAATACTTATATTTAGGTGTGTTTTGTAAGAAGTTGATCGAATTATTTCTGGTGATCGAATTATAGATGTTCCACTTTAGTTACATCTCGTTTTTTCTAAAAATAGAATTATTTTTGAAAATAAACCTTTAGAAGAAGGTAGTGCTATATGATATAACATTTCATTCGATCATGTAACAAAAGATATGTATTTTTATACTTTTGAATTTATTTTTAATGCTTTTCTGTTAATTATACGCGTTATGTAACAGTCGAATTTAAAAAATTACTTTTTCTGAAATCGTCACTAAAGTGCTACTTTTTGTACGATTTTGGCGTATGCACAAGCATTATGCCAATTATTATTTAATTATAATAAATATTAATAAACAATGTGTCCATAATTAATAAATTCTGTTAAAATTAACTTTTGGTGCCAAGCCTTAACAAAATTTCAGTTGATTGATATTTATATGACTCATAATATGACATTGTACATGTCTCCAAACTGCAATATTGGTGATGTTCGGGTGATGTTTAAAATTAAATTTGTATGTTATATACCAGGGCTGGCTAAGCTCCTTGATAGTCGAGCCATTTTTCAAAATTTGAAACATACGGAACGATAATAATTTTTTAAAATATAATAGCACAAAAATGAAAAGGGAACTCGGGTACATTTATAATCCTTCAAAGAGCCGCATGTGGCTCGCGAGCCGCAGGTTGGCCACCCCTGTTATATACTATTATTTTTGCTATTTTAAAAAATATTAAATGTGCAACTTGGCACTAAAGTTCTCTTAGGACTCGGTTTGTACCTCGCTAATTCATGATTTACATCATATCGTAATTTAACTTGAGTACCTTGATACCTACACAAATAGTCATTAAATTAATGTTCCTATCGATTAGAACTAGCTAGGTATATGTTGGTATTACATACATATACTTAAGATTTTGACTAATTAAATTAAATGGCCGGTATTGAATAAGTAGACAGCGTAGATACGTATTATGTAAGTTTGAATAAATTGAAAATATTGTAAAGCAAAGTATGAACATTGCCACAACATTGTTCAACTCTTTTTAATAAAAAAATAATATAGTCTCCGAGACAACAGTAAAAAATATTTATTTTTATGAGATTTGTAAGTCCTTCAAAAGCAATAAACACGAATATGGCAAATAGGTATAAGGCGGGTATAAGTCATGTTTATCATATTTTTCTTAAATTTAAAAAAAAATATATTAATAGTAGGAGTGCTTTTAGTTTCTTACATCATTAAAATTTATTAGCATACCTTATATTACATATAGTTACATACACTGTACCTACCTAATTTATTTACTTTAATACATAAATACAATCTTGCAGATGTAGTTATTATATAACATTAAGATCAATCTAAAGGTAGGCACATCGTTATTTTATATCATTCGCACTTGATTATGTAAGAAACTGACAGGTGTGTACTATTATTTAGTAATGTCTAAGTTTGTCTAATGAGACAATGAATGTTAGCTTTTCCATTCACCTTATCGTTTCGTTAACACTTGACAACAATATAGCTAATCATCTTATAGTATCTAGATATATGCATGTGACAGTTTCTAACTGTTTTTCCCTAATAAATATTAAGGAAAATCGTCCAATCTGAACTAGAGTGTACAAAGACTATTTGAATTTTTTGTTTTAAAGAATATAGAAATCGACCAAGGCTAAAAGTTTACTTGCGATGTGTGAGCGGTGGTTGCAATAAGTATTAAACAATAATAATAATAATTTTAACGCGTTATTACTCAATATAGTAGATTTCGTTTCACGTTAATACACGATATTGGCATTATAATTTAGGTGATACTTTTACCATACTTACTAGTATTTCTACCAATTTGTAGCTATTTCTCAAACACCTTTATTTGACTGTAAAAAACAGTTTTTTTTATCAAATATTGTGAAGTAAGTGTTTGATTAAAACGACGAAGAAATCAAACAAAGAACATTTATTTAAAAAACAGAAAATTGAATTAAACTAAAACTTAAAAGTAATGGGGAACAATAAATTATTATTACCTAATATTAAGACAGTAAAATATGTTGGTCCTAACCGTAAGAGGCGTAACACAGTAACGCAAATCACTATTGGCACATTAGATGAAATCTCCTTTCTTCACCCTTGATGCCTTCTGACGATCAATGAGGATTTTATTCAAAACCGTTGCATAAAACAAATACAATTCATTTTAGTAACTTGTACCTATTATAATTTTACAGTAAAAACAAAATTTAATTCTCCAGGTTCGTAATAGGTACGGGAAGAGCACGTTAAACTCAGCCAACAGATACGATGTATTGCGTTAAAAACTTAATGGAATTAGTTAGACAACATCAAAATTAAGCGAATAAGCTAAGGATGAATTTTATAACCCCTGTAGTTTTGGCAATAATCGGTATTGAAAATCGTTAATTTTCGAGAGCTCAATCAATCGGAAGTTCGCAGTAGATTTAAAAATTTCACCTCAACCACATACCGACACCATACAACACAAAATTAACGATAACGACGTAAACCTCCCAAATTTTCCCGGCGCACCACCAAAACATCACGAGAAAGCACCTCAACCGCACGAACGACGGACAACGTTCAAGGGGGCTGATATTTTTGACCGCCAAACAATTTCTTAAGCAGCCCATTGCAAGCAAACTCTAATCAAGACAAATCCTATATGGAAATTACCGGGCCACATGCTCTTAAACAACAAAAACCAGTCTCATTCAGTCGAAGGAGATAAAGCAAGCTTCCGGCTTGCACGTGCTCCGCACAGCCAGCAGCAAGAAAAAGAAGAAGAATCTCACCTCAGATGTTCATCGTACGTTTTACGTGTATTAATACATTAAAATTTTCCAAGTTGACCGTTAAAAGCTAGATCCTTTTTTCCGGATCTATCGTCATTTAGAACCAAGTTTAACGTTAAAAGTTTGGACACTAAAATCAGTGGCGGCTCGTGACTTCTTTCAATGGGAGGGCACTAAATTGAAATGAAAACTAAAAATATAAATATAATAATATGCGTATTCTTGTGTTACTTTGAAAGTATTGATACTCTTCATTGTTAAATTGAATAATCCGTGGAGGGGGGGATTTGCTTGGAATATCCCAAGCATATGAAAATGGCCATTCTGATTACCACGTGCTGGGGATACTCTGCATCCACCAATTTTTTATAACTTTATTTGCAATATTAACTCGTGACATTTTTCAAACACTTCAATGTTTTTTCACGGATTAGCAGGGAAAGCCTTGTCTGAGCAAGGCTCTATGTCTTTGTTTTATCTGTGTGCGTCGGTCTCTAACTCTAAATTGAGCGGATGATCCGGTCTTTAGGCTGTACAACCTATAATGAATACATAAATGAGAAAAATTATTGATTTAAAAATAATTAATTCTGAATCCAAAATGGAAATGTTTTTCAACATTTGTTGTTTAACTAACTTGCTTATTAAAGGCGACTCGTGGTTTGCTATAATTAGAGGGGGGGGGGGTTGTAAAATAAATGTTTCAAATCCGTGCATTCGTTTATGGTGTTAGCGACGTAGGATTGCCCAATATTCAGCGATGACTACATTCTCATTAAACAAAATTTTTTGGACCCCCCCCGTATTGAAATATTCAACTATTTACAAATTCAGGGTGGGGCGTGGCTTAAGAGTACTCACAGACAATAGGAGACCCCTGTTTCACTAAAAGTTTTAGGGCTGTTTTTGGGGTTAATATTAATATAAATTATATATTCAGTTTTCCGAATCTCTGTAGGGAATTTTTAAAATCGTGGCAAGTTTATCGCGCTACTCCCCCAAAACAAAACATTTCCATAATTTTTCTCTATCTTCCCAATAGTGTCTTGTTTCCAGCATCGTGAGGTAGGCCAGTATTTGATTATCCACGCACAAATGTTCCACAATTTCTTACCTTTGTAGCACCACAAAATAGGAATGTGTTGTATATGTTCTAATTTAGCTTAAACCGAAGAACCCATATGGTGATTTCAGTAAATTAATGCTGAAATTTCATGAAAAATTTGCAAGTTACATTACAATATCCACTCATTTACAACTGAAAAATTTACAACTCCAGACCTGTGCAGATGCATCTGCGATTCAGTTGATCTCAGAAATCTCATACTCTCACGTAAACCGTTTTGAAAATAGCACCGATTAATTTGCGAGGGATCCTGAGCAAAGGCTAAATAAAATTAGACAAACAAAACAATGTCTACACGTGTTTCTGAACCTAATTATCGTTTCGTCAGTGGTTGTATAATATCACAACGCATAATGCGTTACGACCTACTTTTGTGTACAAGTTTAGGATTTTTTTTGGCATAGTTTAATTATAATGCAATTATTGTAATCTAAAGTTTCGTTTATAACGATGGAGTGTCTGCAACATAAATAGAAGTTGTATAATTCGATCCATTGTTATTATTGTTTCTCGTTTCGCACTGTGTTATATTCAAATTTTGCAGTAAATATTTTGAGCTCGCGTTCTTTGACGAACAACAATTAGATATAAATAACTTGTAATTTATGTAACAACAATTATTGCGAAACGATAAAATCACATTGTAAAATAAACCATTGTAAATAAATTTACGTATAGTATAATATCACGTAAGAAATATCTATATCGATAGTTTTATTTGGCTTTTGACATTGACAATTACGTTCTATATTGAGGATAATTTTAATTTACTCGATATCGTCTTTTCGGAATGATGTGTCGAGTGGAAATTCGCAATTAACTTTTTAGTTTAATTATACCTTGACAACCAATTTTATGTAATATAATTATTTTTAGTATGTACTCTGGAGACTCTTTATAAAAGCACCTTGTGTAATAGCTAAAATTATAAGTAACTTATTAAAGTTACACAAGCAAAGGAAAACTAGTTTTAATTTCAAGTAATTTATGTTGTACTTATTATAATTAACTTATAAACTAAATATTCTTATTACAAAATTATCTATGATGTTCCTATCCAACACATTTGAATTTTAATGTCTCGGTTGACCTTACTGACATTAAGGAATAATATTATTTTGCATTAACTATATTATTGTTATTTACATTGTACAACTTATGGTATAATATTATATTTTTAATTCGTAACTCATGCCAGTGTTGTTTAACACATACCTATATATCTAATAAACTTCATAGCATAATATGTTTGTCTATTATAAATTGAATGAGAATATTATTTTCAAATTGTACAATAATTGGAATATTTTTACATATTTTAAAATTGTTGTGTAAGTCACGTTTAATAATTGGTTTCGTTATTTTCTTTGTTTATTAAAACTGCTGGTAAACCCAAGAGAGGTTACATATACAGAATACGTGTTATTGAACCTGTACGGCTATGGCAATATGCGAAACGTTTTTATCTTGGGTCACGCTTTAAAACGAATAGTTCAAATTTGAAAATCTTTTGCCCGATCAACTGGAAAATGGCCTTGGTACAAATTTCGTAATTATTTTTGTCATCAGCCAACCAACTCGACTTCATTGATTTCGTGTTTAATTATATTCCTATTTTGACCTGAATCTTAAAGGGTAATTATATAATTCGATTTTATCAATTTTAAATATTATGTATATTTTATGGATCGAATAGGTGAGATAATCGGTTATTTTTAGATTAATTCGATTACTCTTCTGTAGTTATCTCGAGATAATTTTTAATAAAAGACATTTTTTTCGTTGAATTTTTAAACCTGAAAATATCTGTAGTAATTGGAAGGTTTTGAAGTGCGCAATCGATTTATGATCAGTAGAGTCCGGATTTATATGTTTTTACATGTTTTATTTGCTCTATCACAGAAAGCTAATTTTTAGTATCTATACCGTTCTCTACGAAATGAAGCAAAATACGAAGTTTTATTTCGCATATAATTTAATATTTTGGATTTTTACCGCATATAAAATTATTATCCATATAATCGCACATAACCGCATATATAGCCAATATTTGGAATAATTATCATCAACTAGCTGGCACAGTCGGCCTACCGGCCGCCTTTAGCCATCTAGACCGTGTCGGATGTGGTTGTTCGGCCTTCGGCCTCGGGGAAATCGCAACCATACGTGTAGACCGTGGTTGTTCGGCCTCACTCCAAGGTTCTAAAGTAGCCTATGTTTTTCGTAGCATTGTAAATAACTTTTACACCAAATTTGGTTAAGTTTGGTCAAATAGAAACGTAAAGCACGTGCACGCGTATTTGCATTGTCGATCGGTTGACAGCATTCATTATTGGGTGAGGATTACCTAATGTTGGTCACTCCGAATGAGTTGAAACTTTGCAATCGCAAAGAGGAAGGTTAATATAGTATAATGACATAATTTTCACAAGCGAAGATATAATCAAAATTTTGAGAAAAATCAATTTGAAAAGTACGGAAAAGCAGCATAAATCATGCAGTAGACCCCGGTGATGCCACATTCATCGGCCGGCCGGCGCATTTTGTTGACGGTACGTGCACTGGGATATACTCTTACACTTAGAAAATTTCGCACCGGCTAATGCAGCTCGACGCTCCTACATGTAACATCGCTTATTTTTTGTTTTTACGCGATTTTTTGGGGGTGAAACGTAATAGTATACTGCCCCATACCGCAACTATATTTTTTAATGCTATTTCGAGGGTCTCTCACATCCCGGTTGCATTTATCCCGGTTTTCTTGATCGGTGGCGCTTCTCGTATGTTTAGCCTAGTAACCAGAGTCAAATCCGCCCTGGAGGGGTGCAGAGCGGAGCGGCGCCCCGTAAGGGTAGGATTTGACGATGGATTACCCTCCTTTTCGAATGCACATCCCTAAAATTGGAAGGCAAAAAAAAATTAATTTTTTCACTTTTTTGGCAATACACGAGTTATTTTCCATTTTTTTGATTATATTTATTACTAATATCTACTAATCACACCCCCCTCTATCCGAATTTCAAAGAAAAATTGAAATCGGAGCCAAAAAATTTTACGCATTTCCATCGAAGCACGGGCGAGTTGTGTCACAGCGACCCGGTTCGGAGGCATATCGGGTTACATTCCCCGTACTTTTCAAATTGATTTTTCTCGAAATTTTGATTATATCTTCGCTTATAAAAATTATGTCATTATACTATATTAACCTTCCTCTTTGCAGCGCCATTGTTTTTTTTTAATTTGGAGTGACCAACAATAGGTAATTCTGCCCCATTATTGTTTTTTAAGTTGATTTTGAGTAGCCTGCCTTCCTTTAAGGAATCTCGATAATCCATTCATGCAATATTTTTCACCTTCAGAGTAAAACAAATTAGGTAATTTTAAAGATCTGTTAAGTTGGGTAAACACGTAATAAACGGTGTGATAAATGGAGTGAGTAAATGAAGTGAAAAAGGACGGGTTTATTTTCCGACGAATTCGAAAATTGGTGAAACGCGCCTGCCCATGAGAATTTTGGAAAGAGAAGTTTTCTTGAAGGACGAGGACTCACGGTGTGTCCATCGACACGCGAGGACGGATTTTTGAAGATTGGCGTGCGGTCTGTCGTGAAGCGAGGACGTAGAATTTTATTTTGGTAAACCAAGTTATTCAAGTTTGTGTACGCCAAAGTTTGATAAATAGAAAGTCCTTTCATAAAATTTGAAGAAGTCAGAATAGTTGATAGAGTTCAGTTAAAAGAAGTTTTTATGAAAAGTCGCGGGAATCTAGACTTGAGAAAATTTTTGGTACCACTGGTATTTTTTGTAATTTGTTGGTTATGATATGGTCGAGAAAAATTTAAGTTAAATAAGCTGGAATACTTACCCAAGATTCAACTGGCGTTTATTCCATCAGGAAGAATTTATGGTGTATGATTGTCCTTATTTGTCACTACAACCAAACGAGTTAAAAAAGCATTCACTTCAAATCCGGCGACAGCAGGAGCGCAAACAGCTGAGTTCTTCGACGTCGGAAACATTCGGTAAGAACTTGACGCGTCTTTGTTTCATTTATCACATGACATAATACGATTGAACTTTATAAGAGTGCGATAATTTTCGGAGGGGGAATTTTTTTAGATTTAAGAATTATTTGTACACTTGATTTGTTTTCTTTATTTGATTTTTATGGTTTGTCTCAA
The DNA here is from genome assembly GCA_932274525.1 of Podabrus alpinus. Lineage (NCBI taxonomy): Eukaryota > Metazoa > Arthropoda > Insecta > Coleoptera > Cantharidae > Podabrus > Podabrus alpinus. The sequence continues at coordinate 118,198,957 of OW026451.1, forward strand.
TCCAAAATGTGTTAATAAATGAACAGGTACTGATTGAGGAGATTTTATTTGAGTACATTTTATTTCATAAAATACAGCATAGGTATAAGACAGATCCAGGTACAGATTAAAAATTTTGAATCATTCAGTTGAGCTACGAATTAGTAACCAGACGAGGTGTCTTTTTATTATAATCGAACCATCTACACGCCCACTATTAGAGTCTCATTGCCGAGTAGCCGGGAGTAGAAAAAAAGAGCCGTTAATTTCTTTCCTCGCTATATAAAATAAAATTTTTGTCTTATCACGGCAATAGATTATATTATGTAGGTGCAAGTTTTTTAAAATAAAATCCTAATGTTAAAAATGTGGTACAAAATCCAACTTTGTCAAACACATTTATTTGTGGGTACACGCTTTCTGGACCATTTCTATCCCTTGCAACATGTTCCATTTAAAAAAACAATAACGCGTTACCACGTCTGAAACCTTTTAAATCAATAAATTAAAAATGTTATTATCACTTCTTATTTTTAATGGGGTCTGTAAAATATTACCGTCTTTTTGTAACTTCTAAGGGGCCGTTCATGTATTACGTAAGACGTTTTTTCCTACTTTTAGACTCCCCCCTACCCCCTAGTAAGAAAAAATAAGAAAATTTATACCCCCTCCCCCCCTCACTAATCTTACGTAAGATAAATTATTACCCAATGAGAAGTCAGATAATATATTAAACATTAAAAGTGAAATTAAGGAAGATATTATGTTTATTTTATATTAAAAAAAATGTTATTCACACAAATTACTTTATAGTGTAAGAAAATTGCAAAAAAAATCTAAAATCGGTCTTCTGCGATTTTTCGACGAATTTCGTTAGGTAGGTAATTGTATAATAAAAATCGTCCCCTAGGAACCCTGAGCTTCTTACCGAATTCTTCGTTTGCAGTTGAAATTTTTTTATGAAGGAGTGAAAATTATGTTGTAAAATATTTTTAAACAAATTTCTATTTCAGCTATATTGTTATATCATATAACTCATTAAAAAAATTAAAAACACTTAAGGCTGCCGTCCTGGCAGTGTTTAATATAATATGGGAAATTTGTCGAGATTGCGGACGCACTAGGTAAAAAAGTATGCACTTTTAGGCAACCATTTTATGATCATCGTAAAGCTAAAACTTGGCCCTTGGATCTGATAAATTTTTAATTCCAATTAGAAATATTGAAATTTTTGCTGTAAAGATGCTCTATTTCACAGAGCAAAAATGTGACCGTGCAATAATTTTTATAATCATTAGATCATTACAGTTATAATTACAAACTTGAAAAGTGTTTCACATCCAGGACAAATGCTTGACCTAATTTGAAAAAAAAATTGGTAGAATTATATGCATTTTTCTAGAAGATACTGCGTCCGAAAATAATAATAATTTTTTCTTGTTTTGAACGATTTTTTGAAATGGTGAGCATTTCATATTCTGTTGCATTTCTAACGAAGTTAGTTGGATCTCGGTTAACATAGTTTGTCTATTCTATATCAGAATTACTTCTTACGGTTTATTGTTCATTTGTCTAATGGTATTTTCAATCGCCCACGCTTAGGACGGCAGCCTTAAAATATTTTAACAACATCCTCGAAATCATGAAAAGAAGAGCTTCCTAAAAATGGTCAGGGAGTTCTAATTTTTGGATATTTAAGGTTTGTGGTCCTAATAAAAACTCTGGGTTGGTGACTTCGGCTAGCGCCCGGAAGTGCCGCCATTTAAAAAAAAATGGCGAAAACAAAATGTTTCCTCGCAATATTTCCTTACCAGTTGACTTTAGGACGAAAATGACTTCTATAAATCTTACAGAGAATAAAATTTACTACAACTTCTATCTAAGTAAGTTATTTTTCTCTAACTAATAAGTCTAATAGTTTGTTGCTCAGCGCCAGCATTGTTAAATAGAGCACATTTTTGAAAATTTCAATGACGTTCGATTTTGACCTGACTTTTTTATAATAAAAATTTTTTTACATATTTTTTATAATATATAGAGTATATATTCATAGACTTTATCATATAATAGACTCTTAGAGAGAGTAACCAAAAATTATTAAAATATGTCTTTTTCAATTCTACTATAAAAACGTTCAGCTTTCCGAATCTCTATAGGAAATTTGTCGATTTCAGGTGAATAAATTCGTGCTACTCCCGAAAATGTGATTTTATTCATTTCGAACGTAAATAATTAATAGTATTGTGTTTCACATTAACATTAATACCAACAGCATCTAAATTAAATTAAATAATTTTCAAATTTTGAAATTTAATTAAAAAAATAAAATCTTACGTAAGAAATTGTCTTGACCCCCCTTCCCCCGAGTAAGAAAAAATAAGATGTCAGCTACCCCCCCCTCCCCCTAAACGTCTTACGTAATACATGAACGGCCCCTAAACTAATCTTAACCTGTCCGATCCAGAAAATTTGGCGACGTTGATTTCAATAAATAATATTTCTGCGAATTCCTAAATTAATAATTATATATATGTAAATAATATGTAAATATTATTTATGTACTATACAATACTAAAAATTTCGATTTTGCATTATATTCCTTTGTTTTCATTTAACCGCATATTATCCAAATTTCAGCAATATTCAGTCCAACTATGTATCCAAAATGTTAAATATAACGTGCCCGTTAAGTCAAGGTTATCCAACTTGTTATGTTATTTATTAAATGATTGTAATGTTTTACCTGTTATCGATAACGTTAGACGTTTAGTTATCACTGTTATCAGATACATAGTAAGAATTTAATAAATAACGTAACAAGTTGGATAACTTTTACTTAACGGGCACGTTATATTTAACATTTTGGATACATAGTTGGACTGAATACCTCATATATCGACTAATTTTAACCGCATATATAAAATACTAATATTGATGTTTTTTACCGCATATAAATCCGGACTCTAATAATTGATCAGAAGTGAAATACAAATTCATTCATTCCATAATATGGCTAATATTGGGATATACCTCATATAAAACAATGTAATCATTTTTGTGATAAATAGAAAATAGATAAAAGCTTTCGTCAACTTTGGTTCACTGACCTTGTTAACCTTGGTAACTGACGAATTTCGCATTAGTATAGAAGTTTTTGTACAAACTTATTATTTTAGTAATTTTGAGCGCAATGACATACTTACAGTTTTATACCACACCGAATTCAATTATTTACAACATTGCGCAGGGCGTTACATAACGTGATGTAATATAGCATTGCAGTATTCTCAGATATATCTACTGCAACACTTAAAAAAATTATGTAGGTATATAGGATAATCGCTTATTTAACAAATCGAAAATTAAAATTGGAACGTATTCATGATTCATAATAAATGTTAATTTCTAGAATTCCAGCTTTGTTATTCGTATTTGTTGCTCGATCGATTTTTTTATAACTACCATCTATTATTTTTACTGATGTAAATTATGAGATGTATTCAATATTCATGAGTAAAGTTATAGTTTGTATGCAATGAGCTCCGTCAATATGTGAAAATTATGTTAAGGCCATGTGATTCTTACATTAAAATGTAGTTCAAACTGTTTTTTAATAGATATTTTTAAATAGGTGTGATGGTTAGGATTTATAGTTTTTTAATGTACAGAAAATTTTTGACCCTTTTTTTTCCAATGGTTTAAGTTTTTGTTTTGCCAAATCTATCATTTTGTCCAATTCCAATGTAATAATTTATATTGAACACTCCGTTATATACCTACTACCTAATTTGTCGCTCTTATTTGGAGCATTTAACGTAGGATACTAAATATTATATTGGTTTTCACCAATCCCAAAGAATGGTAGCATAAAGTATTCATGAACCAAAAATATGTTATTCTACCAGCTATTACTTTTTTTACAAGAGGTAGTACTAGTAGTTAAAATATAATGAAGGTTGCGATTGTTGATGGTTTCATTGTCAATTAATTACAACGTACCCACTGGTCATAATTGAAAATGTATTATAAATAATAATTAATACCTAGTACATACTTCCACAATTTTCAGGTACCCTTATAATTTGTATTCTAAGATTGTTCTCCGTTTTTCTTTAGTTAGACAATGAAGTTTGAAAAAATCCATTAAATCAAGCTGTTACACAATAAGTTTGTAATTTATTGAAATTGTTCGACAAACTCGAATCAACATTTTCAGGAGTTTCCAAGTAGCCTTTATCAGTATTTACTTGCTCAGAATATAATTACGCTCCATGTTGGTCTAAATAATATTTGTCTTCCAAATTATTAGTATCTCATTAATAAATTAAATTAGAATTTCGTTTTGTTGTTTGGAATGTGATATAAGAAAGGTGATTTTTGTTGAAAATTGTGTTACGTAAGGTTAGTTACCAAGGTAGATTTACTCAACAAGGTCATCGTGCACATAAGTAGAAATCTTTACGTGAAATAGATATCAGACGAAATAGGTACTTATATCAGGTTAATTTTTATCAATTATTTGACATTGTAAACTTCCTCACTTCAATTGATAGATTTCAACCCAACTTCAGAAATGTTTGCAGAATTATTTTGGAACAACCTGTTTTGGGTATTTCTTTACCGAAAAAGTGATGTTACCTTCGATTATTTCGGGTAATTCATAAATATAATTTAAAAATTGGCTGTATCAGTATTTATTCCATTTTAATCAAAGTAAATATAATTTTTATGTGTAGATGTAAACACATCTAAAATTAACTTACCACATTGTCAAGGATACATAATCAATTTAAAGGTCAATAATCTCTCTATATAAATTAACAGGTCGGTGATTTTGCGATGGGTATTTTTAAATTTTTTTCAGCAACACGGGTCAGATGTAATTTGTGCGTAGTATTCAACATGTAAACTTAATTTTACGTTACATATTACGTTTTTTTTCTCGTTACGAAGATAATATGATCAGCCAAATATCAAGGTTTCAGTTAGTATTAAACAATTAAAAGAATTAAATTTGTATTTAAATTTTATTACACTAGCTTATCTGTAATTTTATGACATAACATCATCATAAAGGAGTTTTTATAAATCCCATAAGGGAGGAGGTGTTGTTTAATAATTAAATTTTTTATTTATTCATAAAATAAGGGTATATAATTTGAAAATTCTAATTTTTTTAAAATACTGGATTTTATTCAGTTATATGAAATTTTGTGAAAAGAACCGATATCAAATTTTTATGTTTTTGTTAACGAAGTTGCTCTATTATAGTTTTGGAGAGTACCAGAAGCAAATAGCTAATTGTTCTAATTTAATTTAATTTTTTATTAGTATATTTAACATTTTTTATTGCAATATTAGCATGGAAATGCTAAAGACTGGCTGAAATTTTAAACGGTATTATCTCGGTCCGTTCTTTTTGTAAATTCCGTGTTCATCTGTAAAATGGTATAATATAACTTCCTAAAAATACCCATTTCAAAACAGTGGTATGTGCTTGTGCACATACTCGGGCACTTGTGATTCCGTTCGTACATCAACAAGTCACAACATACCCGAGCACGCGCACGATTATCTGGATCCACCACCTTTAGAGCTTATGAAAAAAAGCTCTCGACATTGGCGAATACTTTTCAATAATACTTTTGTTTCAATTTTTTTGGCATTATTTATTTTGACGCTCATCACTCATAATACGGAGGAAAAATACCAGCACAAAGATTAGCATATTACTATTTTAATATTTTACAGTTTAAATTAAATTTGTATATTATAGAAAAGAAAACACTGTAAGCTCCAAAAAAATATGTAACCACCTAATTGCGATTCAAGTTGAATGTACTACGAATGCTTACGAGTACATTTTAATGTATAATTTTATTTTTAATATTCCTATTTTACATTTTCTTTAGAGAGTTTGCGCAACATTTTTTTGGGTACTTACTCGATTTAGGGCTTGATTATTAATGCTAATTCACCATTAAAACTAAGTTACGTTACGAATGTAGGTACAATTATTGCAAGCTGTCCATTGTTTCTGAAATTCATATAATAATATATGGTATTTCTCGCGGTTTACATAATCGACATACAAAAATAATAACTTGTTATGTCGTTGATTGTGTACGTTGGGTTATAAAAGAGTTAATATTAGGTATGGTGTGTAGATATGTTTGGTAAGAAGTCGTTTTAACGTAATTAAGTCTAAATGTGATGTATGAATCGATTTTTATTATATTTAATCTATTTGAAATTGTTGAGATTTTTTTTTGGTAACTTATCATAAATAGGCTATTAATATTCGTATGCAGGCGGAAAGTAGTACAACTTATTTTCTTACGTTAGAAACTTGCCTATGTTACGATTACGTTTTAATTATAAAATTATATTATCCGTTCTGATCGACTGCACATTCGACTCCACAAGAAAATATCTAACGATTTCCGAACGTAAATTGGCGACATTACGTGGTTACAAAAGATGAAAGAAGCACTTGGCGTAATTGGTTCACAATAACATACTTTTTGCGACTTGAAAAAAATGTAGCACAGATAAATCAATTTATATGTACTTACTTTTAATACTAGGCGAGACCAACAATATCAAATAAACTCGGTAACGATTACGTAAATATGTATAGGTAAGTATGGAAAATCTCTTTGATGCTTAGGGTTTAGCATTCGAAAGAAATTTTTAGGTCATCAGGTTGTTAAGTAGTACCGGTATAACTTAACCCATGTCCTGCATAATTTCGATAATCAGAGCTTTGATTATAAATTTTGATCAATAATGCGCGATCGATCGAACCACAAAAACGTTTAAAAAAGGTGATATTTGCGCGTCAAGGGCGGGGGGGGGGCAACTTAATCACTCGTTTAGGTGGGGAATATAATTATACAATAATTTTCAGTTTTATTTACGTAATTGAATGATAAATGGATTTTGAACCTCAAAAATAAGCGGCTAATAAAAAAATTAAGTATGGTATTACTTCTTATTGTTCCATTTCTTTATTTTGTGAACTATTAATTATATTATTTGCAATTTATACCGATATAAAAATTATAACAGTTTATAGCTATGAGTCACTTTTCTCCCATTCCTACATCATACATTAGTGCTTTTGCAGTCAACATCCGTAAATTATAACTTGATCATTTATAATATAACCAGGGGTCAATAACACTCTTTGTTAACTTTAATTTTACATTATTTATCTTGTTAGGGACTTACGTAAAAAATTACCGGTTTATGGGTTCATCCTGTTGTAGTTGGTTTGGTAACACGTTAAGTTGTACTATAATATACGGTCTAATACATTAATTTTTTGTTGAGGGTTGCCGGTGGAAATGGTATTATGCTTGTTTGCCCGCGCGTATGTTCGTTTGTGCGGGCAAAGCAAAACTGATGTTTTAAATTTTTTGTTATTATGTTACTTTATAAACCGCTGTAACAAAAATATTGAATATTATATTATCTCGTTTAATTTCTTGGGCGATTGGTTAATAAATAATATCTAGAATATGATGTTACATAATAATAATTATACTAAATAGGTATCAATATCTATTTTGTGTATAAGTTAACGACGTAGTTGTCCTCGTATATTTAAAAATATCAATAACTTTGTTGTTCGATATACTAATGAGATTTTTAAATGCATATGAGTTTGTATTATTTTAATTTCAAAAGAGGTATTGAATTATGAAATGTAACAAGCACCTATTGGGAATTCTGTAATATGTAAAGCGGTTTATAATTGATATCTACAGGGTGTTTCGTGGTATTAGTAAACTCTTTATCACCAATTTGTCAACTAATATTAATTTGACCTTGCTAATGGTTGATTAAAATCGTAAAAAGCAGTGTAAAATTCATACCGTTCAATAAATGAAAGCTTGAAATAATTATTGATCAAAATTATAATGGTGTCTTATTATTTATCTAAAATTATTATACCCATTAAAGGACTATTTCAGTTTGGATTGCATCAATATTTTGCATACTTCTTCTTAGTTTTCCTCTTTGAAAAGGAGTCGTGGTCGTAGTTCACATCCCTCTATTTATGGCCTGCACCATCTACTGCGGTTCTGGACGCTTTTGTGGAGTTCTTTATTTGATCAGTTCAGTGCTTCGGGGATGTTCCTTTTTGTCTGGTTTTTTCAATCCTTTCCTGGACTACCAGTTTCTCCAAGTTGTCACCGTCTTTGCGGGCTATAAATATAACCGAAGTACTTCAGTATGGCATTTCGAACGCATCCATTGTGGTTCTAATCCTGGTCGTGCCGGATACATTGTGATCTATGGGCTATTGGAAAGGCAACGGGCAAAAAAGGCAAATCCACCTCATTAACTATATTTACCTAAGTCACTATCGCTAAATAAATACGGCACTTGCAGAAGAAAGAATATTTTCTTTGACTTATCAGTACCGATCACACGGTATCTCTTATAAGGATTTTTCCCTATCAAAGTACTATTTAAATGCAAAAACAAATATTATGTACCTATTATCTATTTGAACCCGAGCTAATGTTTTGTTGTGCGGTTATATCGCTTTGCGAAATATACGTAGTACATTGTTTACAAAGCTTATAAATATTTACCATTATTTTTCAATTTAATGGTTTGAAAATTTGAAAGTGTAATATTGGATCCTGCATTTTAGAATCAAAAGATAGAAACGTACACTTCTTTGTAATGTATACCGATTCTATTTTAAAATTTGATTATGTAAGTTAGATATTCGTTAACTTGCTTTCATGTTTAATTTTATATTACATAGGCAACTTACGTAAATGTACTTACAATAAAATTCACATAACATTTCGTTGAAATTAATCAATTTTATAGAATTATGATTTACATCTTGTTTCATTAAACACAAGTTCATTTCAAATTCTAATTAAAAATTCTCGCAGAATTTGTTCATTAGGTAAGGAAATTTTAAAAGCCTTTGTTTGCCTCCGCCTACACGAAAAGTAATAAAATTTTACGGTCTAATAAAACTAGAACAGTTTTATTTCTTATAAATTAGTATAAACTTTACTTTTTACATTTAACTTTTAACAAATAGTAAATTATAAGATGCTCTATTATGTAACAAGAAAATGTACCCGAGGAAATGCAAATACACTAGATCCTCCATGTACGCGAGTTCGATGTACGCGAATTCAGAATAACGCGAATTAGATTTTGATACCCGAATTTTTTGTACGCGAAGCAAAATTCCCTTTAACGCGAATTCAGTTTTCGCGTATTATTAAAATAATAGCTGGCACAGTCGGGCTACCGGCCGCCTTTAGACATCTAGACCGTATCTAGCGTTGTAAATAACTTCTACACCAAATTTGGTTAAGATTGGTCAAATAGAAACGTAAAGCACGTGCACGCGTATTTGCATTGTCGATCGGTTGACAGCATTCATTATTGTTTTTAAGTTAATTTTGAGTAGCCTGCCTTCCTTTAAGGAATCTCGATAATCCATTCATGCGCGTCCCATAGGGACGCGCATGAATGGATTGTCAAGATTCCTTAAAGGAAGGCAGGCTACTCAAAATCAATTTTCCTTTCCTTTGCGAATTTTTCAGAATATGTAATTTCTACTCCGTTCACAGGCGCTGAAACGTAGCATTTGAATGATACAAATACGGTGTCAACGATTTCTAGTTTTTTTTATGCATTATATTTAATTTTTTTATCACTTAAGTATATTTTAGTTTTTGTATGCAATATATTTTACCTATTTCGTAAATAAACCTTAGTTTTAAACTTTTGTTTTTAGACTTAAATAAATTTTGCAACCTAACCCCCTTTTTTCTATTGCTTCTTTGGTTCCATTTACGCGAATTCCATGTACGCGAGGTTTTTGGCGAACGGAACCCTCGCGTACATGGAGGGTCTAGTGTAAATAAAATCGAAGACCGAAATAATACTTACCTTAAACGTGTTTCTTTCTCATTAGCAATCGTCTACTGATTTAATCAGATCTTAATTAACTTGTAAGAAAAACAAATAATGTGTTTCATAAGAAACATAGTTTCATCATCATCATCATCATCATAAATCAATAAGTACATCTATCGACACGCTATGTTTGAATTAGGATAAATAATATTATTTTAAATATTTTTGGAAAAATAAATTCTTTAATCTTTCTTCTAACAATGATTCGGTATTAACCGCATTTTCTCTAAAAAAAAATTGTCTAATGTAGTGTATGCTTTATTGCGGAGTAATATTTGTTTAATTTACAAATAATATTAATTAAGAAACCAGTTAGCACCAATGCTGAATATTTATGAAATTTATTTCATAACAAACCTAGAAAAACCCGAAAAGTTGTATTAAAATGTTGTTAAAATTATGTAAAATTTTGTTTAATTATGAACATTTTAGTAAAAACAAAATGTAAATGTACTGTTGAAAAATATTATTCGACCGTTCTTTCTCCATTCATTGTGTTCAAAAATAAATTTTCTTTTGTAATGATTCATAAAATGTGAAAAATCTTTGTTATAACGATAAACAAGTTAACTGTCTAATATAATTTATTTTATATTATTTGCAACTTCTCTTTTGAATAATTTGCCAATAATTAATGCTATATTTAGAAGTAACGATTTTTATTACACTTCTTATTGTTTCGTAACACTTGCTACTTGTTTTAATTATAATTTAGGTAATATACTATTTTCACATTAGTTGTATTCACAATGAAACTGCAGTTTTAGAATTAATTGGCGGTGTATTTTCAATGCCACCAGGTCATTCCCACGATTTAGCTGCATTCTCAGACTGCAGTTGATGATGCCCTGAGCAGCTCCTCCATACGAGTTTATTGAATCTTGTGGGTAAAAGAGACGAGATAAATTTTTCTTTGTGTTCAATAAAATTATTATTGTTATAATTGTTCGAGTAAAATTAAAATAAATTGTTTGTTACTGATGTTATGTAAAAGCTTACTCAGCTAATTTTAAAAATAAAGATAATTTAACATTAATTAGTATAATTTTTTCTTAGATTATTCAATTATTGAGTATTACCTAAGAGAGATTAGTTACTATATACCTGGTACTTGTTATGAATTATCGAATTGCATAAGGATTTGGTCAATATTACGTGAAGTGTGTGAAGTAGTTTTATCTTGGCCAATCAATGCATGTAAAGATGTATTTCATTTTTTATACGCTCGAAATATGTATTTGAATGCTTTTGTTTTCGTAATTGTAAATTTATGTAAATTTCATTTAGATTGTTGGTTTGCATCTAAATATCTAACCATGACATATTTAAAATTTAAATAACGTATTTTAATACCAATGTTATTTGATACTTACATAACTATATTTTTCAGATGAAGCAAGTAGCACAAAATGTAGAGATGGTGAGCAGGAATTTAGATATTGTCTCAGGTCAAGGTGCAGCGGATTGCATGGCAACTGTTTGGAAGATATAAAGGCAGAGGTAATTTTTGTTAAATCTTTGTTATTATTATGAATTTATTTACTTCATTAAATATTATACGTGAACCGGAATGATTTATAAATTGCATTATCCTTCAAATAATGAAAAGTGCACGTACTTGAAAGCTAATTTTGTTATATTTCCTTGTAAACATTTTAATGAGGTAAATAAGTTTTTAATTAATATAAAACGTGTTTTTGTTACTACATTGATCGAAAATTATTGCAAAAAATTGAATATCATTTCAGATTATTTCTATTTTTTTTAATTAATTCTTTCATTAATCCACCTTGGAAATTTGAGTGGTTACCCCACAATTATTTTGCTTAATTTTGTCATCGCCGAATACAAAAATAAGGGAAGAAATGCGGATTGTTTTATTCTTTGTCATGTAGAAAATAGTTCTGGATTGTACGATGAAAATTTTAATTTTGATTAACAATAGTAATAATAGTTCAATGTACCCTGTGTGTATGTAAAAGCAATCAACCCTAAATATTTTCGAAATTAAAATATATTTATAATTTGTATTAAATTAAAAATTAATTGTAATAAAAAACTGTTCTGGGAAATAAGAAAATAATAAATTCCCATTTGGCATTTACAAAGTTTGGTTGACCGCCCAGGAACTTCTTTTCAGATGACTGATTAATAATCATTTTAACAGTTATGCTGTGCAGTTATCCGGTCAACTTGTTTCCTATTTTCAATGCATTGAATCCGATAATATCACGTCAAATGCTAATAATAAGCTACAAAAACTTATTTTTATAATATGAACATTTGTGCGGTTTCTTAATTTTATTATTTATTGTTATTTTCTATAGGTACATTTTTAAATTGTATCATTAATTATAACGTAATTTTATTTTAGTGTTGTAAATTTTATTTGTTGTTGACTAATAAAGAAATAAAATGAATAGGGTTGGTGTCACATTACCTTCCCCATATCCAGTCCAGTCAAATTAGACGAAAAAAGGGGTTCAGCTCGGAAAAATTCCCACCTAGCTGAATTTTGGTACACATCTTTATGACATCGTTGTAAACAATATGTAAAAAGTCGAGCTCGATATCATGTACGCGGGTTTTAGCTCCCGGGGTTTTAGCTCCCCCAACGCGAGTTTTTGCCAATAACTCGCTTATTTATGCTTGTATGATAAATTATGATCAGACCATAATTGAAGAGCACAAAATTCTCTATAAAACAGTTTTTTTTTCATATTTTTCCATGGGACACTAATACTTAAATTATTGACCGAAAACACGACCCACCCTTAAAATGGCACAATATTGATTCGTTGCAGGGAGAGAAATGTTTTCGGGCACGGGAAATGATTTTAATAATAAATTAATTGAAATTGTGGCCAAGGTTGGAAAATGAAGAGAAAAATAGATTTTTTCAAAATTTGGCCAAGTTAAGGTAATTCCGGGATAGTTGGACCACTGGGTTAGATGGACCACTAACGATAACTTTAATGTTATGAAGTACCGCTGGTATTTATACCCATCCTCCCTTTTAGAGGAACAGTCTAAGTTGTATAACGTGTAAACAATAAAGCGCGGGTGTATTATACAAGTAAAATTAAGCGTAGATGTTTCGAGGTTGGCTGAAAGTTTTTATAGTGGTTGTTTTAGATCAATTAAGAAGAACCTAAAGGTAAATTTTTTTAAAGATTTCGTTTGTATATGGTAGTTTTGGTATTCGAAATAGGTATAATCTAACTTTTTCGTCATTTCTAACACAGTGACTCGTGTGACAAAGTGGTCTAACTAACCCATAGTTTTGGGATAGTGAGACCGTTTTCATTCGGGTTAGATAGACCATTTCTAAATCTAAAGTAGTGAAGTTTTTTCCAGATTTACATCATGCCTACATTTTATAAAAGGAAAGGAACTGTTAATAGAGCCACGTGGAGTGCCGAAGCACTACAAAATGCGATAGAAGCTGTATTTTCGGGTACATTTGGAGTTAACAAAGCTGCAAAAGAATTCAAAAAAAAAAAGAAAAAAAAAAGAATGCAAAAGAAAAAAGAAAAAGAAAAAAAAAGAAAAAAGAAAAGAAAAAAAGAAAAGAAGACAAAAGAATGAAAAAGAAAAAGAATGCGAGAAGTGGTTACACGAAGGATGCATGAAATATGCGAATATGTGTGAACTATGCGGTAAAGTGGCATCTAAATAAAGAACCTCTGCTGAATATTGCTTTGAAACGATGGTCTAACTAACCCATATACACTGGACCAACTAACCCTCACACTATGGGTTAGTGAGACCAGTTAGAACTTTTTATTTTTTATTTATAAGTAATAATGTTACTACTCCTTTTATGTATCGTAATAAAATACTTAAACTACATCAGTGTATGCATTGATTTTTACCATTTTGAAAATTTAAAACATAACGATAATGAAAAACAAGATGTTTAAAAAAAAGTGGTCCAACTATCCCGGACTTACCCTATAGTATCTTCCAAGTAACGAGACCGAAATTTTGGTTTGAGCTTACAGAAGGTCCGGGCAAGCTGAAATTTGGCAAAGATGTATATATTGAAGTGTTCTAATAAACCCCCAAAATGTCTCATAAAAATCCCAATGAAACCCATTGGGAAAGCCGGCGTTCCCCCAATTGAGGATTTTAGCCCCCTAGGTGCGGTCTCGCCTATAGCTCACGTATTTTTACTTTTACGAAAAATTACCATTAAACAAAGTTTAATTTGCCTATTACAGTATGTATTCTAGTACTGCCTACTGTAGCGCCACAAGTTATAGAGAATTTTATGTTCGTCAACTTTGCTTAATGGTAATTTTTCGTAAAAGTAAAAATACGCGTGAGCTATAGGCGAAACACCGCACTTAGGGGTGAAATCCTCATTTGAAGGATCGTTGGCTTGGGATTTTTATGAGAATTTTGGGGGTTTATTAGAATACTTCAATATACATCTTTGCCAAATTTCAGCTTGCCCGGACCTTCTGTAAGCTCAAACCAAAATTTCGGTTTCGTTACTTGGAAGATATTATAATTTTTGGCAAATTTTGAAAAAATATATTTTACTCTTCATTTTCCAACCTTGGCCACAATTTCAATTAATGTATTATTAAAATCATTTCCCGTGCCCGAAAATATTTCTCTCCCTGCAACGAATCAATATTGTGCCATTTTAAGGGTGGGGTGGGTCGTGTTTTTGGTCAATAATTTAAGTATTACTGTGCCATGGAAAAATATGAAAAAAACTATTTATAGAGAATTTTGTGCTCTTCAATTATGGTCTGATCATAATTTATCATACAAGCATAAATAAGCCAGTTATTGGCAAAAACTCGCGTTGGAGCAGCTAAAACCCCGGGAGCTAAAACCCGCGTACATGATATCGAGGTCGACTTTTTACATATTGTTTACAACGATGTCATAAAGATGTGTACCAAAATTCAGCTAGGTGGGAATTTTTCCGAGCTGAAAACCTAATTTGACTGGACTAATAGTCCATAAATTGATCTTGAACTTTAAATCAGTAGTGTAACCGGCGCGACGAGGTTCGAACCACAGTTTCCTTGCTCCATAGTCTGCTAATGTACGCTTTACATCAACACTGCTAGTCATAAGAATATTGACACTACTATTAAGGGTTTAAAAAACATAATTTTGCATGTTTTTGTTATTTGACAATATTAATACTAATTTATTAATTATTATACGCAGTCTATATTCAAGGGTTGGGGGGCAAGAGTAGGCGCAAACCCTCTGGCCCATATCTATTATTACCGCCCTAGCGCCTCAAAATAGCAAAATGTAATGATTTATTTGAATAGTATACGCATTTACGCCCACTCCCCATAGAATGTTCCGAAAGGCTCGGTACGCCACTGGATTGAAATCGGTTATGATTTTTTCCTTATTTTTTGACTTGGTATCTCTTGGTTCAGAAGCTATTTAACGTAAATTGTTTTTAATGAACAGGCAGTATAATATTTTATAATAATGCAATATAATATACAATGTTGTATAAACACAAATACCATTCTTATTATTTATAGATACCTACCTACCTATAGCTTTTATTTATATTATTTGCGGCGTATTATAAGTGAGTTCAAAAGCACTTAAGGTTAAAATAAATAAGGACAATCTCAATATAATAAAAAAAATTGCCATAAAATTTTGTTGCGTCTCAAAATTATTAACTTTTTACCGTGATCTACGAGGGAATATATAAAAATTTGGTAAAAATGGTATAAGGAATCAATATTTTTCTACGAAATAAATTTCATTTTTTGATCATACCTATGTATAACCGTGCTTCGTAGGGCGCGTAAAGATGTGTTAATGATTTGCCATCATAACAATAAAAAACAGGCTATAGGGTATATGTAAAAACCTCACAGAATTAATTAAAATGGAATAAATTAGTTAAAGAACAAGTCATAGCATCTATGTATAGTAAGAGGAAGACGAAGATAACATAATCATTTTGTATTAATACTTTGAGACCACGGAAAAAAATTGTTTTAATTGCCCTGTAAAATATCTTATAAATGTGTATTTTTGGTATTATCCAAAAAATGCATAATACATCTTTCAGAATTAAAAAGCACAATTTTTCATAAATAAATTACACTGTAAAATATAATTCGCAAACATTTTCGCGACACTGTGACATCTTCAGATGATAAGACTTAAAATGAAAAGAGGGATTTGTTTAAATATTACTGCAAAATGAAAGTGGGAGTGGTGGTAAGCGGAAGGTTATTCTATTGGTGGATAATGGAAAGGGTTTTTATTGACTGTTGAACGGGGGGGGGGGTAATTTATACTTACATCGTTGAAGGGGGGTAGGTAAGTTATTTGTTCAAGATATTCAACACTATTTAAAAGGTTAGATGAATATTTTAATTTATTAATTTCTATAGCTTCTGGGAGTTCTAATTTATCCTTCTTAGTTCTGCAAAGTCTTTTGTGCATTGTTTAGGTTATACTAAAATTTAAGATATGATTAATATCAATTTCCCATACATTAACCATAAATTCATCGATTACAGTAAAATAGCTCTATACTGTATACATTTGCTTCTTAAAAGTGTTAAATTTTATCCACCGTAATTAGTTTCTCAAATTTAGGAATCGCGATGGGCCAGGTCTGAACTGTAAAGTGAGTGAGTTTATTTCCTCTGTGCCACACTTTTACACCTTTTGACTTGTGAACTGGTATATTGTTATGGAGAACCAATATTTTTTGTTCGGTTTTGCCCTTTCCTTTTCTTTTGTAACTTCCTTTAATTTAAATAATAGATGCCAAAAATACTCTCATTACAAGGAAGGCAATTAATCATAAAAATTCCTTCGACGTCTCAAAAATTGTAGTCATCTGCGTTCGCCGGGCGACCGGGTGATTTTCTAAGGTCTTCGTCCTACTTTGAAAAGTCGAATTTACTTGTAAATTATTTTTAGTTAAGCTAAAAATTGCTTGTTCATATCTCTTACTGTTGCCTGTAGGGGTCTTTTTGTTATATTTTTTATTTGATCGATCCACTTATTGAGTGATATAGTCCTAGGTCCCATACCTTCTACTTTTCTCTGAACCGCCAACTTTTCCAGGTTTGATCCATCTCTACGCATTAAAGATCTAAAATATTGCAGGATGCGTCGTCGGCATAGGGTCGATAATAGGTTCTTTATTTTCAGCCTCTGCGATATCGACACGTTCGTTCTGTTCCATGTCCACGGGATTCTCAGCATACGTTTCCAACACCGCATCTCGA
Source organism: Podabrus alpinus (assembly GCA_932274525.1). Taxonomy (NCBI): domain Eukaryota; kingdom Metazoa; phylum Arthropoda; class Insecta; order Coleoptera; family Cantharidae; genus Podabrus; species Podabrus alpinus. The sequence goes on from OW026451.1 coordinate 118,216,152, forward strand.
AGACGTCAATGCAACGTGATACGGTGATACCACGTTCGTGACTAATAATGAAAACGAGCTCGCTGAAATGCTACAAGTGGTTATTGAAGAAAATGAAGTCTTGGACTTAACAACGGACTTGGAAAAAATCAAACTAATAGTTATCGATAGACGTAGCACCTTTACAACGGGAAATTGATTAGTACTTACAAGTGAAAACAGTGCGTGAATTTCTATACCTTGGTTCATTGGTGGCCAGCGATGTTGAGTTGGAAAGAGAAATCAGGAGACGTGCTGCGATGGGATAAATTGAAGAAGATGTGAATCGATAAGCAAATTACCACTAATATCAAAATTCATCTAGTTAAAACCCCAAAACCATCAAGATGCTCGATTGACGCCTTCAATTTTCGACAAATCACTGTATTTATTTTACACTTGCACCTTTTTTGATTTTACTCATTTTCACAAATATTAAAACTGACTACCATTCAAAATTGAATAAAAATCAAACGGTTATTTGGATTCAAATAATTTTTGAAATGTGCCCTTCTATTCGAATTGGTTTTTGGATTTTTTAACTCTTTTCCTTATTACTAGTTTATACGGAATTTATTGATGACCCTTGTATTAGAGCAACAGTTGGTAAACTGTGGGCCGTATCTTCTTTTGGTTTGGTTCATAAATGGGGGGAGGGTCTCAAATTAAAGAAAACGAAAGCAAAAATTCATAATATAAGTATTTAACATCATTTCGGCAAAACACACTATAAAATTACTTTGAGGTTGTGACTATTAAATTAGTTCGTCGCACAATGACGAACTTTTCATTCCAATTTCATAAATCACTAAACATGCAACATGAATTTTCCTCCAAATTTGCTGATGAAATTAAAGCTAATCAAATTAAGCTCAAGATTAACTGAAATTTTGTGACGTAATTATTATTTATTCTGATAAATAAATAGGTTTAGTTGTTTTTTCGTACTGACGCCCAAAATATTTACTGAAACTTATACCAATTCAAATCAATGTAAATTAGTGTTTAATTTTAAAATTTGCGGATTCAGTGCAGAAACAATGGATCTAGTTCTCTGTTAAGTTTTCTTTTATGTACTTACTCATATCGAGATCGGTAATGGACCAGGTGTTTACAATAAAGCAGATACAGGAAAGAAGTCACAGACTGCAACTACCCACACACCTGGTATTCATAGACTTTAAACAAGCGTACGACAGTATAAGAAGATATAAACTGTACCAAATATTGAGAGAATTCAAAATACACCCAAAATTGATTAAGCTAATAAAGATGACACTGGAAAAAACAGAAAATAAAGTAAGAATAAAAAGAATGACGTCAAGAAAGTTCAGAGTAGAGAATGGTCTGAGACAGGGAGACCCATTGTCGGCAATGATGTTCAATCTCGTACTAGAGAAGATCATACGCGAGAGTAAAATAAACAGAAATGGAACCATATACAGCAACTACCACCAGTGCCTGGCTTTCGCGGACGACGTGACACTAATAGCAAGGTCGAAAAAAGAGCTGCAACAATGTATCACGAGAATGACAAGGGTGGCAAAAGAAATGGGCTTAGAGATCAACGAAGAAAAGACCAAATACATGACATGGCAAGACGAGACGTATGAAGAGAACAGAACATTACAAGTAGAAATAGAAAACAACAGAACCCTAAAGATAAAAGAAGTCCAAACATTTGTATACCTGGGTACAACGATAACGAGGAAACCAGGTAGCAGCGAGGAAATAAGAGCTAGGATAGCTGCGGGAAATAGAAGCATAACAGCACTACATGGTATTTTGTCGAAGAAGATGATGTCTAGAGCGGTAAAAACCAGAATTTACAGGACAATAGTGAGACCAGTGGTGACCTACGCATGTGAGATATGGGTATTAAAAAAGCAAGACCAGATGATGTTGGGAGTCTGGGAGAGGAAGGTATTGAGAAGGATTTTTGGCGGTGTGTCAGTGGAGGGGAGGTGGAGGAGACGAACCAACGAAGAGTTAAGAGAACTGTACGGGGCACCAGATATAGTGGGGGTAGTGAGAGCGCAGAGGTTAAGATGGCTCGGCCACGTGACAAGAATGGATGAGGAGAGAGTGACAGCCAAAACGTGGAAAAGTCAAATAGACGGACGAGGACGAAAAGGAAGACCACTACTCGAATGGAAAACAGATGTGAACGAAGACATAAAACGTCTCCAGGTTACAAATTGGAAAGATAAAGCAAGAAATAGGAAAGAATGGAGAAAAATAGTAAACGAAGCTATGGGCCTTCAAGGCCTTTAATGCTGTTATATAATTTAAAAAAAAGCAATAATTCACAGCAGTACCCTCGTATGACTTAACCTGGTTAAATCACAGAACGGAAATTCCGGATTCGAATCACGCCCTTAATAGAATTTCTTAGCTCGGCCCTACATCCAGAAATGTCGTGAAATGGCTGCACTGAAAGGTATCAATGCAGAATTTTTGAAGCCGTTGTACATAATATGTATTTGGGTTAAAAAAGATATATTGTTTTCACTGTCATGTTTTTTAATAATGGATATGGCATAATATGATAGTTACATTATAGCACCTAAGGCTCCAAATCGCTTAAATTTTACACCAAGTTGCATATCGATTTTTGAAATTAATGACTAAGGTTCTCTTAGCAAATTACTTTGATGTTTTGCAATTGCTTTTGGAGAAGAGACGGTGAGAAATAAAGTTCTTACTTCGCCCGAATTCGAACCGATTACTGAGCATTATCAATACTTCTGAGCTGTAACTGTCTTTTATAGGTATTATACTAAAATAATTACTTAGATTACTTCTATACGAATTTTGGAATATTTCAATTTATGTTGATTTTTTTCCTTTGAGTCATAGTTTTATTCTTGTCTATTTTAATTTTTCATAATTCTTAAAGCATTATTTATGAACACGATACTATGTAAAAACTATGAACTTACAATGGAAATTTTGTAGAAGTTTACATGCATATTACCACTATTGTTTGATTTAATGGGTACCTAATTTTTTTTTGCATTTGGTGTTATTTATTCAACCGTCAGGAGAACAGAGAACTTACTGCGGAATAACGGAAATTCCAAATAATTACGAAAATAATAGGCAGGAGCACATTATTTCCATGCTACTTAAATTAACGTATTTAAACCACTTTTTGCATATGCACTACATTGTTTGTTCTAGTTTTATTTAAAATCTTCTCACAATGTTAGTGCTAACTGAATTCTTAATATTTTAAAATCAAAATGAGGATAATATCGACCAATCATTGTATCCATTGTTTTGCAAACAATTTTACAACAGTTTCATTTTTTTTAAATATTGCAAAACGAAGATCTTTTTAAGTATTAAAAGTGGAATTTATTTACAACAATTATGCCTTTTGATTTCTCGTTACGGTATAGTAACTTTTACAATTTCTTGTAAATAAATATTGCAGTTTTACAAATTTTATGACTGGACCGTTCCGTCGATTTTATGTCTTACTTATTCCGGAACGCAATTTACAGGCTTTTTATGAACTTTTTGTTGGAATGGTCTTAAGAGCAGGTTCACGAGTAGAGTATATTGATGCTTATCTGAAAAAAATTATAGTAAAACCCAACCATTTGATATTATAAGATTAACATTTTTTATTATCAAGCTTTGTACTTAATCATGAACAGTTGGTCTAGGTAAAGTCACCTATGTATATATTATGTGATTGGTGGTGGGATTAAGCTTTCCATATGAAGCTTAGGTATAGTGGGATCTTATCTTACAATAATCGTGATTATTATAAATAATAAATTTAAAAAAATTGCAGATAATCCGTCCTATTAAAAACATATTGAATAATAATTATGACTATGATAGTACCTTTTAACCTATCATTAGTACACGTAACAAAATTAATGTGCAACTTATATAAATTTTATTGATTAATTATTACTATCATAATGAATTATAATTATTCATGAATGATGAATGTAGTAGAATCTTAGATTTTAATTGTAAAAGTTAATTTCAAACTCCGGCTACGATGTAGAATTTAGTGGATTAATAATTTACCTTCCCCAAGTATACTGAAAATTTTATTTTTAATAAATTTTAAATTTGAAGTTAGACAAACCTCTCAGGAGATCTGCTAGCACACCAAATATTTGTCGAAAAATTACAATGTATCGAGGCATTGCGGCACATACATAATACAAGCCAATACATTATTTATGTAACATTTAACGGTACCGATGAGAACATACGCAGTTCGAAACACGAACACATATAAATTGTACTGTTGTAAAAATTCAAAATAAGTATATCTCATTTTATTTCTGACCTTGTTGGCAACAAAAGTGGCTAAGTGGAATACCACCCGACTTCCTATTTTCTAAGCGTTTTGTTTTTTTTTAAATGGTAATGGCAAAATTAGATGCCAATGATTTTTTAAATGATTGTCATGAGAGTCCAACATACAAGTGGTATTTCCGACACGACCTAATCTACTTTTGTTGTAATTGTAAGTTCTTTGACCAACTTAACTACACGCATGCAAGTAAATTAAAGTTGATTTAATTAATTTTTAATATTGTATTGGATACAATATTTCATATACCTAAATCCAATGATAAAGCGGTGTTTATTATTATAATGTTAATTATATTATTGTTATCTTCCCATCCCCCGCCGAGACCATAATTATTATGGACAATGACCTCCTTTGGCTATTTGTTATCACGGAAACATTTTAATGGCGAAATTGATTATTTTATTCGCTGTTGCCAGTAATAAACAATACACAATATCAATATAGCACAGATAACATAATAATGTACATTTTACTAATTAAAAATTTTTGTTGTAGAAATGCACTACCCTTTCGACAAATCAAAGAAAAGATAGCATTCTTCAACGTAAGTGAAATAATTTTATTGTCGAATCGTTCAAAAGTAATGAATTTTTAATTTTTAGAAATGGATTCGTCTATCAAAAATATTACAGTCTCAGATTTGGAATGCATTGTCTGTAGTCAATGTTTTATGAGTCCCATTACAACAACTTGTGGTCATACATTTTGCCGAGAATGTTTGGCAAGGGTGTTTGATCACGGTTTAGCTTGTCCACTGTGCATGACGCCTTTGAAAATTTCCGAACAGTTTCGAGGGGAAACTATTATATTAACACAAGCGTTACAAACACACCTTCATAAGAAGCAATGGGAGCGTTTAACCAATAGTTTATCAGCAATCGATGTTTTGAACTGTAGAAATGAGGTATTTAACTTGAAAAGTAAGCGTCTGTCCAGTTTTTAACACGAGTTCTGTTTTAGATTCCTATATTTATTTGTACCAATGCATTTCCAAAAGTTCCCTGTCCTTTGTACATATATGAACCAAGATATCGTTTACTGTCAAGAAGATGTGTTCAGTCCTCGACCAAAAGGTTTGGAATGGCTTCTAAAACTACCACTGGTGATAAATTTTCCGTGTATGGCACTTTGTTAGAAATCAAAGATTGCGTTAATTTCCAAAATGGGACATCAATATTGACTACCGTTGGACTTACTCGCTTTAAAGTTATTTCTAGAGGTGAACAGGTGTGTATTAACTCCTTTGTGTATTCTTCTAGCATTACTTACTCAATTATTTTTCAGGATGGGTACGACACGGCTGTGGTGGAATATCTTCAAGATATGCAGATCACCGATGATAAATTAAGTGCAATAATAAATCTTCACAAAAAAGTTTATAATAAAACTATTTGTTGGTTGCAATGTTTAAAAACTCGATTATTAACAGAAATAGAACGTTGCATAGGACGAATTCCTCCTGTTGAAAAAGAGTGGCATCATTTACAAGATGGACCTAGCTGGACTTGGTGGCTAATTGCAGTTTTACCTCTCAGCAATCAATTGCGGGTACGTTAATTACTAATATAAAGTTAAAATTTAAAAACTTAACAAACATACAAATAGATAATTATTTAATTTAAATAATTTTTTCAGGTTGGATTTCTGGCTTGTACAAATTTGGAAAAACGATTATTTGCCATTGATAAAATGCTTAATCATATGAAAAATCGAATGAAGGCATTTCAAAAAAATAATGTCAACTGCTGTGATACGGAAGACTCCTTCGAATTTTGTAGTCACGCTCATGAAAGTGATGAACTTCAAGCACAATCAAATGTATAAATAAAAACCGAAAACTTAGGAGCAAAATTTTAAATTTTGACTGTATTTAATAATGAAAAAAGGTAGAACTAGTTTAAAATTTTCTATTTGAAATCTTTACTGAATTTTTACGATAAAAAACAAAAAGCATTATTTTTATTTATTTTAAAAATTGAATTGAAATAAAATCCAAAGAGTGAGTTATTTATTTTTGTAAGGTATTTTTTATACACACGATCAACACTTTTTTCGGTTAGCTTTTATTAGTGATTATTTTTGCTCATAATTTCTTTATGACTGTATACCATTCCAAAACGAAATGAGAAGAAAATTATTGTAAATAACACTGATGATAAATAATATTACATATCAATGATGTATTACTTTTTAAAACGTGTAATAAAATGAAGGAACATGATTATAATTTTAGGTGTATTAAATTTAATTTATAATAATGAAAAACTATTGTAATGATCTCTATTTACATTTTTTGGAATTAAGGAATATTTACTGTTTTAAAAATTCATGTGTATATTTTGAAAGTTATTTTTAATTCGCCTTGATATACTTAACACATGGGTCAGATTTATTTAAATTGAATCACTTGAGGATTGCATGCCTTAGTTCGATATTTGCTAGTTAAATTATTGTTTCCGCTTCTTCAACAGTTACTTATTTGAAATTGTATCATTCTCTCGGTACAGCAATTAACTAAGTTCCACTGTAAATAATAATTGTAAGTATTCTTTTAAAATTTGACTTGATATGATTTGTATAAACTAATTTATTTTTTATCGTGATATTAGATTTTAAAATATTTATGATTTAATTTATGCTGTTCAAATTGGATGTTCATAAGTGGTTAATTAAATAAATTATAATAAAAATATAATATTTCAAGTATTTTTTTTAATTGTCCTAAGGACAATTATTACGTCATGAATTAAAGTTATTTAAATATCTCCAAATTTTATAGGTCTTTCTTCAATATCTGTCTGATAAGTGTATTGAACGATAAATTAGCAAACCAAGATATAAATTAATAAGGTCAGTACACTGAACTTTGTCTACACAGCAAAAAAGATTTTGTACAGTACGAAACAGGAAAAATTTAACATCTTAAAAAATCAACTGCATTGGTCCCTGTAATATAAAAGTAATAAACAGTTCTTACTGCTGAGTGCAAAACTTCAAATATTGGTAGGTCCTCACTGGGTCATAAAAACCAAAGTAGTTCATCGTTTTTACGTCGTTACTTTTTAATAATAAACTTACAGTTTGAGAAAGTGTGGGTTGAATGATTTGCATAATATGAAAAAGTTATACAAATCTCTTGGAAAAATTAATCAATTAAAACCATTTTGATGTCTAGGTCATAAGAGAACCTAAATGTTACTTGGAAAAAATTAGGCATTTAGTCATTAGATATAATGTATACTAATTGAATACGTCATAAAACACAGAAATACAAGGGTAATTCTTAACACCAGATATAAATGGTAGATAGCAGCTAAGATATCCTTAACGGGCGACGCGTTTCGATGTTCGCCGAGTTTCGTGGCGTTCATCTCCACAGACTCATATTGATCTAAAAACAAGCGTTCCCTTTGAAGAAGTATGTAAATCCCAGTATATAAAAGTATACTGCGATATTCTTTCACAAAACTAGCCCATTTAGGCAAATAATTAAAATACAAACTAAACCGGTTTGGCCGCCAATTTTCAAGATCTATATGACACTGGGATAGAATTGCGGTGGCTGCATTACAGGAAACAAGATGGGAGGGACAGGGTGAATTTAACGGGGATGATTATGTATTCTTGCATTCAGGGGAGAATAAACAGGGAAGTAAAGGAACGGGGTTCATAGTAATGAAAGAGTTTAAGAGCAAAATATTGCATTTTAGACCAATAAGTGAAAGATTGTCATATATAAGAATAGAAATGGTACCTAACAACTTATCCGTGAATTGCTACGCTCCAACAGAGGAAAGCAATGAAGATGACAAGGAACAGTTCTACAATCAGCTAGAAGCAATTTATGAAACAATCCCTAAACATGACACGATAGTTATACTGGGTGATTTTAATGCGAAGATCGGGAGAGAAGATTATATGGGTGAGGTTGTCGGAAAGGAAGCAATTCATACAAGCACAAACGATAATGGAAGTAGGCTAGGCGAACTAGCAGCGGCGATTGATATGGTAATAGCTAGCACCAAATTTAAGCATAAGAAGCAGCATAAAATCACATGGACCTGGCCTGGAGGAAGTAGTATGGAGGGGAATCAGATTGATCATGTGATGATATCAAGAAGGCGGGCCACGTCGATAAGAGATGTTAGATCCTACAGGGGTGCTAATGCGGACACGGACCATTACTTGGTGGTTTCTGAAATTAAACAGAAGACATCAATGGTAAAGATAAAACAGCAGATGACGAGACAATTCGCAACCGAGAAACTTAACAATGAGAGTGGCATTGGAGTATGAGGAAAGGTTAAAAAGAGAACTAGAAAACAAAAATAACGGAATAACAGCCGAAATAGATGACGGATGGAATACAATAGCAGGGTGTATAATAGAAAGCACTAAGCAAGTAATAGGCTATAGCGAAGGACTGAAATGGAAGAAATGGTTTGATAAAGAGTGTGAAGAGAAGATGGGTGAAAAAAGACTTGCAAGACTTAAATGGTTAGAAACAAGCGAAGAAGATGACTACACGAATAGCGTGTAAAAAGAGAAAGGAAGCGAATAAGTTATATAGACAAAAGAAGAACAGGTGGTGGGATGAGAAAATGAAAGAAATAGAAGAAAGTAACACCAGGAATGATATGAAAAGGTTTTATCAACACATTAAGAATAAAAGTAGTACCAGGGCAGTAAAGACAAGGGGAGTAAGAAACAACCAGGGGAGATTGGAAGACGAACCAGAGAAGGTGAAGAAGATTTGGACAGAGCATTTCCAGAAGATTTTGCATACACAAAGCGATGACGAACTTGAACAAATTGAACTAGATCCGCCGGTAGACGAAGTCGAAATAATAGAACCGGATAAGGAAGAGATTGTGCAAACAATGCAAAAGCTTAAAAACGGGAAGGCGCCGGGTAGCGACGAGATAAGGGCAGAAATGATTAAGTATGGTGGCGAAACGCTTCATGATGAAATAAGTAATCTAGTGAAAAGAATCTGGAACCAAGGAAAGATACCAAAAACATGAAGCGAAGGAATCATAATAGCGCTGAGGAAGAAGGGAGATGCTGAAGTGTGTGACAACTACAGAGGCATAACCCTTCTGAACGTGGCATATAAGATTTTATCAATGATAATACACAATAAACTGGTAGAATACACAGAGAAGACGATTGGAGATTACCAATTTGGATTCAGAAGGGGGAGGTCGACGGTTGGAGCGATACACGTTTTGAAGCAGATAATAGAGAAAAGTAGAGAATATGGAATAGATATGTATTTGCTTTTTGCAGATTTTAGACAAGCGTTCGACAGGGTAAACAGACGGAAACTGATGGAAGCCATGAAAGAGTTAAAGGTACCAGCGAAATTGATTAGATTGGTTAGGATGACATTGGAGAAGACAACGGCCAAAATAAAGACACCAGCCGGTGAAACGGAAGAATTTGAGGTCAACTGTGGCGTTAGACAGGGTGACGCGTTGTCGGCAACACCGTTTAGTTTAGTACTGGAGAACATAATCAGGAAAACCATGTGTAATGGAACAATAATCAACATGGAAAGCCAAATAATAGCATACGCTGACGATGTAGTAATCATTTCCAGAACAAAAAAGGGAATGAAAGACATCTTTGTTGCAATAAAAAAGGCGGCCGAGAAGGTAGGCCTGCTGGTGAATATTGGAAAAATGAAATTGATGAAGTGTCAGAGAGAAACCAACGATAATGGAAGTGAAATGGAAATAAACGGCTGCATATTTGAACAAGTTGCAAATTTTAATTATCTTGGAATACAAATAAACGACAATAACAACAGAACATCAGAAGTTAAAGCAAAGATCCAATCTGGTGACAGAGCATATTTTACAAATAGGAAGATATTAAAAGATAATCAAGTATCAAAAAAAAACAAAGATCCAAATACAAATCTCTGATAAGACCGGTGGTAACGTATTCGTCAAAAACAATGTGCTTAACTCGAAAAGAGGAAGAAAATGTGAGAGTCTTCGAAAGAAAGGTGATGAGATCAATTCTTAGGCCGACGAAAGTGGATGGCGAATACAGAGCGAAGATGAATTATGAGATCCAAATGGAGATCAAAGGTGGGGATGTGGTAAGGTTTATGAAGGCGCATCGATTAAAATGGCTGGGCCATGTTATGAGGAGTAGTGATGAGGAGATAACAAAAAAGATAACATTATGGAAACCGCAAGGAGTTCGTACTCGAGGAAGACCGAGATTGCGATGGTGGGACGGTGCGATGGAGGACGTGAGAGTGATTGGAGTGGTGAACTGGAGGCTGATGTGTGGCGACAGAAAGAGGTGGAAATCAATAGTGAGGAAAGCGAAAACACATCCTAGCTTATGAAAAGCAAGGAATTAATTGTAATGTATATAAATGAGGACTAATCCCTCTCGCAAAAAGGATTTTGTAAGTCCCGTAAGGCATAGCTCAGTTCTACTCTTTGGTTCTACATAGAATGTATTGATGCTGTTTAATAATAATGACACTGGAAAATGTAACAAGAATCTGCAAGTAGAAATCTATACAAAGAAAAATCTATAAATACAAAGAAAGATTAAGGCCAATTGCTTTGATGTGGCAATTGCTTGCAAAAGTTGCTTCATACCGGAATCTTTCTGTGAACTTACGGAAAGATATGTCATGGTGGAAGTTCTCGAATGGGAAAAGACAAAATAATTTGCGTTGTACTTTTAAAAATTTTTAAAACAAAATGAATTAATGAGGTTGCAAATTAAACAAGTTGGAACGTGCTTCAGCAGCGGTTCCTAGGCTTCTATACATACAACTACTTTTCTGGTGTGAAAATTTGTTGTTATTTTTGGTCGCCATAATTTTATAATGTGATATCAGATAATCCGATAATTCGGAACCGAGAGTTACAAACTTAAAAAAATTGTTATTATCTGGTTATTTTTGATCGCCATATAATGTAACATCACATAATCAGATAATCTGCACCAATTAAATTTTTTGCGATTGGTAATTATCATTTACTTTATAAGTAATAACAATCAAACTTTTCCATTCTATTAGAAATTTTACTTCTCTGTAATGTATGGTCCTTTTTTTGAGGTGGACCAATCCTCTCCTTTCTCTTTTATTTATAACTTAACTTCACTAACCACATCAATAAAAAATTATTTTTTCACATCAAAGTAAAACAAGTAGTTTATATAGGGAGACCTCTTCGAAAATATCTTTAACTTAGTAAATTTCTTTCGAACATTTGCGTATTTATAAATTGCATTAGCGAATCTAAGCAACGGATTAACAGATTAACGCAATACTATATAGACGAAGTATTTAAAATATAACAACGTATCAGTTGATCAACGTTATGATTGGCTCTGAAACATGCGGACGGACACGAAGCCAGACCATAAGGCTTCTTTCTATACCTTGTATAAAAGCCTAAAAGTAGCGCACTGGCTACCCAGTTCTTAGACCTCTATACACACAGAGTATTTCCAACACGATTTGAAACGCTCTGTATGATTTTGAATTATGCGGACGGACGGACGGACAGACGGACACGGAGCCAGATCATAAGGCTTCTTGTTATACTTTGTATAGAAGCCTAAAAGTTAAAAACGAGTTGTAATATTAATAGGGCTGAGCAAAATACAATTACATTACCCGAAGCAAACCGAACATCAACGTATCATCGGATCAACGTATCATCGTATCAAGGGATCAACGTATTTAAATTTCCTATATAGGTGAAAAATTATGTAAATAAAATATAACTTATATTTGGTCTGCATTGAAAAAACAGATATAAGTCTATATAAGACAGCTATTTCCAAAATAATAGCGCACTGGGTACCCAGTTCTTAGACCTCTATACACACTGAGTATATTCAACACGATTTGAAACGCTCTGTATGATTTTGAATTATGCGGACGGACGGACAGACAGACGGACGGACGGACAGACGGACGGACGGATAGACACGGAGCCAGATCATAAGGCTTCTTGCTATACTTTGTATAGAAGCCTAATAACATCTCAAGACTTGTTCAGGCCTTTTGCTTTGAGCTGCGTCTGTTAGTTACGCATGCAGTAGGACTAATTTCTTAGACTACAGGAACCTTATAAAACCTTCTTGTGCATTAAAATAATATATTTGTTGTTTGTGGTTTAATATCCTACTCAGTTCTATTTTGTTCTGTTTAGTTCTTCCTAAACGTCCTAACGTCGCGCCTGCGCCAGTCTGCTTCAATAGTTCTGATCAATAAGTCAGAAGGGGAAAGATAATTGGTCAATATATAAATAATCTTGTTTTAAATGAAAATAGTAAAGTAGGCTTTGGACCAAATACTCTTAAATATAGTCGGTATGTAACTTTTCTATTTATATTTTCTGCAGATATAATATACCTAATACTTATATTTTTTATTCATAATAATATGTTAATAGTACACTTATTCTATACTAACTACATTATTCCTGAAGGGAAAAAGTATTTTTAAACTTTCTTATACTTCAAGATTTAAACGACAATGTATTAGAGTCTCATAAAATTATTATTATTGCACAAATACCGTGATATAAGAAATATAATTTTTTATTTATGGTCTTTTGAAACTAATACCAATTATTTACTAACTGTTTAAGTCATTCAATTTTTTTGAGAGATGACCAAGAAATCAACAGTATCCCTTTGAGTCCAGATTAAATATTATTTTATCTATTATGTATATATTTGTTTTACATTAGAAAAACTGCATAGGAAACGTGTTTTATTAAAAAAAAAGTATTCCACTATTAGGCTTTCCAAACCACCCACCACAAGGTTGGCGCATCTAATTCTATATAATCAAAGTTATAATGAAATTTGCGTAATATAGTAAATAATTATCATATTATTAGGTAAATATATTGACTGTGCTTGAATAGAAGAGGTTGAATAGAATAATAAAAATAAAAAGGCATAGCAATAGGATGCAAGACATTCCTTCCTAATATTGTAATCATATTATCAGGTTCATTAAGTTGACCCCTCCATTTTGGAATTTTTTACTTTTTTTAACGCCAATTGCAAGTGCTTGCGAAATGGTGGCGAATTCTGTAAATTATTTTGCAAGTTCTAGGTCCCTTAATTTATTATTTAGAAATAAATATTTTTGAAAGAGGGCCAACTTGACCCAGCCCTCCACTTTAGAATTTTCCAATTTTTGTATATCAGTCGCAAAAGTGCTCGCGAAATGCTGGCGAACGTTGTAATTTATTTTAAAAATGCTAGGTTTATTAAACTTTTATTAGCAATTAAAATAGCAAGATATGGAGGGGTCAACTTTACACAGTATCTTCCACCCCATTTTGTAATTTTCTATTTTTTTCAAGCAATTTGCAACTGTTGGCGAATGCTGTCATTTATTTTGAAGATGCTGGGTTCGTTAAATTTTTATTTAGCATTGAAATATTGACTTTGAACATAAATATCGAGTTGGTTCCTTCTTATTCTAATTTTGTTATACAGGGTGTCCCCGTGACCGTGGAGAACCTTTGAGGTGGTGATAAAGGACACTTTTCTAAGACAAATTTTCAAATAAAATTTTTGCCCAAGTCCAAACCCTTGGGGGTACCTCCCTTTAAAGCAATTTTTTGAATTTCTGATTTCAAACGGCCATGGCTCCGATATTATTGATTTTTTAAGGTTAATGGATTAGAACTTTTTTAAAGATCATTCGCTTGTCTACAAATTAGGTTATAACCCCTTATCGTCTAGAATCAACGGATTTCGAGTTATAAATTAAATTAAGGGAAAAAATGTTTAAAAAATTCAGGTTTTTTTTTAAATTTTCTTGCGAACCCAGTATCTCTTAAACGAAACGTCTAAGAGAAAAACTAACGACCCACTCCGGATAGGGAATTTAACGGGCTACAACTTTCGTCAAATAAATATTTTTGGGCAACCAACCGTTTTCACAGAAACTCTGAAAATAATGAACAAGGTGTAGGTAAAAAAAAAGGTTAGGCCAACGAAATTCGGTATTAATGAGTCCATTTCTTTCTTCAGTTTCTGAATACAAGATTTCTTCTTGTTCCGGGGTGAGCACCATATCGCCTTCAAGTTTACCACTTTTTCCCACAAGTGAGAGGCTTGATAGTCATCCATCATCATATACAAGATGTTCATCCTTTGAAAGAAAATGTATTTATTATTTAAAAATGTTCTTCAATTTGAATTCGAAAGGCTTATCAGGAAGTTTAGGTCTAACCGCACAACTAATAATTTAATCAAATTTTGAACGTAGTACCAACTTAACTTACCTTTTATATTGGATACCGTATTTGTAACTGCAACTTGCAGCAGCATACCAAGAAGTACTAATAGTGCCAACTTCATTATGGTTTTCTTTGACTACAAATTTTTCACAATTTGTCCGGGCTTTTACCTATCTGCACTTACTTTAATAGATATAGATAATAGTAATTGATAACAATATCTTATTTATTTCTGTTTTCCTTATTTTTGTCGATTTCTAGATACGACTTTAACATAAATTCTGAACCGCGGCACAAGTAATTTGAGAGTAGACGGAATTCGAATTCATGACCTTTCGATCAATAGTCTAATTGCCAGACATAATAAAAAAATATGACAGACGACCCAAATGATAGCGTTTTCCCGGCAGACATCTGGATGAAATTCCGACATGGTTAAATCAATGGCGTATTAAAACAAACAAGACGAAGTCAGTGCTGGTAATGTTCACCATGCGAAAAGAAACTTGTCCACCCGTCTTTCTAAATAAAATTCAACTACCACAAAATAGCGAAGCTAAATATCTTGGAATATATCTGGATAGACGACTCACTTGGAACAAACATATATTTACTAAAAGGAAACAGCTCGGTACTAAACTCACCAAAATGTACTGGATGCTAGGGCAAAAATCTCGGCTTTCACTGGAAAATAAACTGCTGATTTAGAAAATTATATTGAAATCCATATGGGCGTATGGAATTCAACTTTGGGGCTCAGCTTCCATTTCTAATATTGAGATCTTTCAAAGGTTTCAATCAAGTCCTAAGGATTGTTACACCACGTTCTGCATCCACGACACCTTTCCAACAGGTAATAAAAGGTTGGCTAGCTCAAAGTCGCGAAGGGGTGGGTTGGTGAAAGGAACGAACGGGTCGTGTGACGGCACGTCGCAAAGCGGGTGTTTCCAATCGACGACCGGGCAATCCTCGATCGCGATTCTAAAAATTGTCAAAATCGGTGTGAATAATTTACACAGGGGGGGGAGTTAAGTCAAAATCGATGGGGTTAATATACACGAGGGAGTTTAAATGGGCGCCACGCATACGAAGAAATGAATCTTTTTGAAGGGGACTGGTTATCACACCTTCCAAGCTGGTACGCGACAACTTGATGATCTTACGGCGAACTCTCACTCCGGAAAAACCTCGCTCAATGACCTTACCTTTACAGGAGGCGAACTTTCCGTTGGTGAAAATAGCTAAATAAACATTAACACAACAATAATAATAACACACAAAGTTGGGAAATAATAAAAATGTATTAAATAAAATAATATCAGGGGGGAGTTGACAAAGTTTACACAAGATACTATCAAATTTACATGTCTTGTATAAAAATAAATATGTACAGTTGACGGAACCTTTCAGTGTGGTTTCCGTTGCGAAACTAATATTCGTAAAACAATTACTCTTACAAAAATACAAAAGGTTAATTTGCATGAAAGGGGGGGGCGTATTGAATACAGCACTCCACACCCAAAAATACTAGTTACTTAAGTGCAACTCGATGACATCTAAAACTGTGACTCATAAAATTGATAATGAAAGCCAATCAAAGTGATCGCTCAATTCTTATGAACTTTAGTTGCAGCACCAAACTTAAAATGTTACGTTAAATTACTAGTTCGGATATAAACGCTCGAATGGCGTGGTAAAAGTTACGTTAATAATAGATAATAATATTAAGTTACATAAAAGGTGTACAAAATGGTTGCGATATCGTCTTCCAGGGTTGAACTGAACGTTCATAAACACAACTAATGGTCAATAGGACCAATTAACATCACAATCTTAAAAATATAAAAAAAGGTTTCTTACTTAATTTGGGTGGTTGATGTTCGACCTCTAGGCAAAGTCGATGACGAGTCCTTCAGGAGTGAGATTCGTCTTCAGAATGTAGAATGGAGCTGAATGTGATGTCTCAAACCATATCAGAAGGGCAGCGCAATAACCAGCTTCCCAAAAACTCTTCAAATCGGAAGGTGGTGAAATAACAGGGTGGTACACGCACTGTATTTCGCGATAAAATAGGGGTCTCCGTACGAAATAATTCACTAAGTTAGTTATTCGCGAAGTGACAATTAATTCAAGCCGGCACTGTCTAAGTAAGAAATGTTAATGTGGTGTCCGATAAAAAAGAACGATTGGAATGCACACATGGGTTCGAAGTGCAACACCTGTTTTGTACCATTCGATAAAAGCAATGCTACGTAATTGCCTTATGAGCGGCAAGCAATAACTCGACGTGATTAAACGTGATAAACAGATGGTATAAAAAGTCCGATAATTGATTCAAGGTTTAGTAACAATTGACGATATTAATTGTTCGATCACTTATTAAATATTAGCAACAATTGACGATATTAATGTTCGATAAAATATTGAAGGTTTAGCAACAATTGACGATATTGATGTTCGATAACTCATTAAATATTAGCAACAATTGACGATATTAATGTCCGATACAATATTAATTGTTTAGTCACAATTGACGATATTAATGTTCGATAAAATATTAATTGTTTAGTAACAATTGACGATAATAGTGTTCGATAAAATATTAATTGTTTAGTAACAATTGACGATAATAGTGTTCGATAAAATATTAATTGTTTAATGACAATTGACGATATTAATGTTCGATAAAATATTAATTGTTTAGTCACAATTGACGATATTAATGTTCGATAAAATATTAATTGTTTAATAACAATTGACGATATTAATGTTCGATAGTACCTGCAGTTGACACACACTAATTTTTAGCACAAATGACTTGTATTTATTTAAGGATCTCTAATAAATGTGAGACCTCGGTATTTAATTCCGCTTTTGGAAGCGCTACGATACGAAAAGGTAGTATCGGATTCTAAGTGAATCTCCCCTAATATGCAATTTGTAGCTCAATTTATGCATTTTCCCTACTCTAATTTGGGATTTTTCCCACTTACTGATTGATTTGGGTCCTTGTAATTGGGTCCTATCAATTTAGAAAGAAGGGAGACGCGATTTAATTGGACAATGCCTAGAGTGTGAGAACACGCTTTCTTCTTTCTCCATGCAAAGTGTATCGAGAAATTTGGTACGACACGTGCGAGCAAAACAATTTTTTGCTCGTCTGGTTGGACGAAAAGGGTCTAACTTTTGCACTTTTTACTTGTTTTTATCGAAGTCTGCAATTGCGAAATCGCTATCCTTGCCATGTTAAACCCGAGCACATTTGGTTGCTTATCTGCACATGGTCGAGATAGCAAAACAAAAGGCATTGATTCTCACGATTTCAAACATGCACGTGCGTGTCCTTGTATTGACAACTGGCTCGTGATTATGGATCGTATAAAAGTGTCTCTCGATCCTACCTAAAATTTATAGTAATGCATTTGCATGTATTGACGTTTAGTTCGCAACGTTATAGAATGATGGTTTTCTTGCTGATGGCGTGAATCTACGATGTATGCTACGTCAACTCTATAAAGATTGTATTAACTACCGCATGGTTCATGGGACGCGAATAAAAATATTATGAACATACTTTCCTACCTCTACAGTTCTTAAGACTATTATACATTTGCAAAACGTAAATTTTGTTGGTTGAGCGAATGTTTCAATCTTTTAATTTACAACCCGACCTAAAAATGTCTTCTAAAAGAATAATTTTCACCGGATCGATTTGAAATTTAAAATATGAGTTCCATGGATTGTAAAAACAAAATCTAAGGGTGCGCCCAATGCGCGTAATAAGGTGACACTCCCCTTACGTCAAGAGTTGTTATCCCTAACTACTCTTCAACTGGGACGCGCGCAACCTCAACCGAAACAAAAATTGTCCTACAATAAACCATCAACACTTGTAGTATTGAAATAGCTACTCAAACTAGTGACAAGACTATACGTATATGCCGGGAAAAAAAAGAGAGAAGGTTCACCTAACCCTAGGCTTAGTCAATCCGTGCGTCGTAGTGACTCCTACATGAGAGGGCGGTTCGCGAAATCACGCGATCATTCGCTGGCCGTGTGACCCACAAATGTCTGTGAAGACACCGGACTCTAGATCAAAGTAGACCTGAACTGAGGTAACACTTCATCGGCGTATCATATTTACAAAGCCTTCTCTTAAATGTTCAGTCGATGGGGACTGTCTGCCTTTTTCAATATCGTTGAAAAAGCAGAGTAAAAAAAGACGTGTGCTTGGCTGGATCATATTTACAAAAGCCGTTTGATGCACTTCAGTAGATGGGGACTGTCTGTTTTATCAGTTATCGTTGGTGAAACAGAGAAAAAAACTTGCGCTTGGCTTGATCAAATTTACAAAGCCGTTTGGGAGATCACTAACCTTCATCATGACTTCGATCCGGACGAGATGATCGGAAGAGAGAGAAGAGGTAATGATGGGGGGGGCGAGAAAAAAAATTTGAGATGGGGTGACAACCTATGAGGGACAGTCGAGGGAACAAACCCTTGATCCGTCCGGGTTGAACACGGATGTACACGAGAAAAAAAAATGTGGGGCATAGTTGACGGTACGGGTCGGGATGGTTTGCTTTCATCAGTGTAGTCGAAGGGAACGTCCTTGAACCACACTGATGTAAACGGGAGCTTTCATTGAATACAAAAAAAAATATTACGTGGGGCCTAACCGTGGACCTACACAATCTATTGCCACAAAAAAATGAAGCTATCAAAGCTTGGTTGACTCTACCAACGCTAGTGGTGAGTCTTGATGCGCAAAATACATCGACCATTTATTGAGAAGTCCTGCGGTGGTCGGCACCGGAGAAAACTTCACTCTAAATGTTGTCTTACACAGGTAGTGTTAGTGCAAGACGGGGACGTTGTACCAGTGGAACGTATCCACTAGGGTACAAGGCCACAAAAGATCATAACATGTAACATAAGGGGGGGGTTTAGAAGTTGAACGACGGCTGGATCAAATTTACAAAGCCGGTCCTATCTAATTCGGTAGGCGGGGGGGGTTGATTAATTTAAACGGGACTAAAGTGATCGTTATACACGAAAAAAAAATTTAACAACAAAAAAAAAGATATACGAAAACTGACTGAAATTCGAAATGGTGACAACCGTCCGGGTTGCACCTAAATGTTTGCTGAAAAATATATGAAGTGACTCTACTATATGAAACTGACGAATGTGAGAAACAATATTTCTCCAAAAGGCCTAAAGTGACTACGAAATTAACGCATGACTAATGTTGACACTAGGTAGTCGATCTAACGCAACACCAGTCGATACTTGGCTTACTGCACGATTTACTGGGTGACTAATCCCAATGGATCGCTAAGCGTACCCTATAACTTCATGTAAAATAATTTCTTAAATGGTTGACGGAAAATTCAAAAGAAATTCGAGATTACAAAATGACATGACTAAAAATTCAAAACAAAAAAAAACTCGGGATTACAAAAATGACACGCGAGATAAACAATGAAGCAAAAGAAAAATGACCCGTTTATACTTTGGGGGCACGTAGTTTTATGTCGTACGATAAGGACATAACAAATATCTCCCTTAACCTTACTGACTTAAAACTAGCTTAAAAATACCCAAACTTTACGCTAACTAAACCGATACCTAAAATTAACTAAACCGAAACCTAGGCTGAACTTAATACTACCTAAACCGAAATCTAAACTAATCCTTACATACTAAAAGCGCGAGAGAAAAAAAGTTACACAGAAAAAAATGTTCCACGTCCCAAGTCTCAAACAAATCTAAAGCCGCTGTGACCGCTGCAAGAGAGGGCGGTTCGCGAAGTCACGGGATCGTTCGCTTGCCGTAAGACCCACAATCACAAACAGAGACGCTGAACTCTAGCTTGGGTTGGACCCGAGTACGTGGTAAAAGTTGGGAGGCGTCAAAATATATGCCTCTGGGATGAACGGATCAAATTTACAAGTTCACCCCTAATGGGTTTGTTCTTCCTAGACCGGCAGGTGTTATGACCGTGTAGCATAGTTGTAGTCAATCTATTATTCCCTAACAAAAGGTAAATTTCCCAGAGTGTTGCTTCGAGTTATAACCCCTTACTTCTGTACGAAATTCCCTTACTAAGAAGGTTCCTTTGGGGCAGATTGTCATCCGCCAAAAAAATAAATGGGACGATAATTCACCGGGGAATGGACTAAGCCCACGAAATTACTTTATAACCCTGGGGTTTGGATCGTCGTCCATATGTGGATCGACGTCCAAAAAAAAATGTTTATCTAGCAGTGGAACCATGTCCAGCATGATAATTCGATAGCTCGATGAGAAGTGGGTCACTCTAAACAACTATTAACTATGACAACCTTACTACAAAAAAAATAAAATTCGGTAAAATTTTCTAAAGGGTACGTTACAAAAAAAACTTCCCCTAAAGGGTGTGTTGCGACAAATGATTTGTCCGAAATTGGACACAAGTCCAAACAATACAACACGGCATGAGGCAATGTCTAAAGCAATTGCATTCTCAGCCCTGATCTTAATTTCAATTTCGAAAACGAAAACGAAAAAAAACTAAAAAAAAATCTATTTTAAACGGTACTCGGTACCAAGAAAGAACGGTGAGGGATGGTGGGGGCAAGTTAACGTCGTGCGATTGACAAAAAGACATGGTCAGTGTGTATGAAGCGACAGTGACGCACTGACCTCAACCCGAAATGATAACTAGATGTTACCCTACCACTAACTTAAAGAAAAATGTCTCAATGGACTGGGATTCAAAACTCTTTGATTGATTTGATTCACCAAAGAAAACTTTACGTTAAACTTTAAATTCAAAAAAAACTCAAAAATAAACTTTAACTGACGTCAAACTTCAAAAAAAAACTTTAAAAAACTTTAACTTAAATTCAAAAAAAAACTTTCAACTGAATTTGAAAACTTTCAATCTAATTTGAAAAACTATTAATCAAGTTTGAAAAACTTTTGATTAAATTCAAAACAACATTCCATTAATTTCAAAAAAAAATTCCCCTCAATTCGAAAAAACTTTTCGTTAAACTGAAAAAAAACTTGGCTCCAAAGGCCGATATTAAATTCAAGACGTCCCTCTTAATTCAAAAAAACTTGACGTTAAACTAAAAAAATTTTAATTTAAGTATCACTATTAAATTTAAAATGTTTACGTTAATTAACAAAACCTTGACGTTAAATTCAAAAAAAAACTTTAATTTAAATGGTAACATGAAATTCGAAATGTTTACTTTAAAAAAACTTAAAGTTAACAATAACTCAAACTGCTCTAGATCAAACTCAAAATTCGGAAATACGTCTGCAAATGAAAGTCAAAAAAACTTTTACTAATCCACTAAAATGTGTGCGTAAAATTTCCAAGACTACACCCACAAAACTAACTTCGAAGATTGAACCTTGAAACTAAATTCAAAAAAGTAAAAAAAATAAATGCGTAACCTAATGAGGTGCGTAAGTGCGTGACCCGTAGTAAAGCGTAAGAATGCGTACGAAACGCTTTGTGTCTTGTTCGAGACACATGCAAACAAAAAAAATGCGTAATGAGTGTACGGTGTTACTAGCATAAAATACGTATGGAAACGAGTGCGTATATAACATGTGTACTTAAACATACTTGATCTAGATGTGAACATGTGTGCTAGGCACAACAAAAAAAAACTTTCTATCGCTATTTGCTAAAGATGGAAATAAAAAACAAGGTTCGCTATAAATGGTACGCAATGATAATGCGTAAGGGTGCGTAGAAGACGCAGATTAAAATCTTTTATCGTTAATTGCTGAAGGCTAATAAAAATTTGTTACTAAAATTGTCGATGCGAGGGAGGGTGGCATTGTTAAGGGATTGTGCGTTAGGGTGGTTTTCGTTCTACAGAAAGGGTTGCGAAATACAGGGTAGACTTTCAACGTCCGATATAGACGGTAAGGGTTCACACAAAAAAAAATGGTGAAACAAAAAAAACTTTAAACTAAGTTGAGTGACAAGTAAGAGTTTTCAACAAAATTTAAGGGTTGCGGTATTCATCGCCACGTTAGGGCGGTAAGGGTGTTCGCAGTTTTACGTCATGCACGGGACAAAAAGGGTTGTACACGCCAAAACGGCATTATGAACCGATAAAAAAAAATGTAAGTTGTTTCGGTCTACAGTCAGCGGTGGTCCGCACCAGACCTGACCTCTTCGATTCAACCTAACCAACACGCAATAAAAACAAAGCGAAATGTTATGGCGACATTTCCTTAAAAGTACAAAAAGCAAGGTAAAATGTTATGATGACATTTTACAATACAACGAGAAAAATTTAACAACAATTACTAAGAACTAAATACATTCGCAACGAGACACACGCACCAAAAATTCATTCATACATTCACACGAAAAAACAAACAAACACAAAAATCTTAATATTAAAATCGGGGCTTTAATTTCTTTTTGGGGCATTGTGCCCTGCAAACGTTCTCCCCTGAGTCCTATTCTGTCTTAAATTACAATTAGGACAAGTCTTTGTGGTTTCACTCGTTCGACCACATCGATAACAATAAACCCGTATTTGTGGGACTGGGCAACGCGATGCGGAATGGCCTATACCATCACAGTTCCAACACAAAAAGGCGTTATTATTCGTTTTAATATTATTATTATTACCACGGTTTCTAAAAACAAACTCGTGATTAATTTGCTCATCATTTTGCGGTCCGCTAAAACTGTCGGACTCGACTCGAGATAAATTGTCGATTTCTTTTACTGACATGTGTTCATTTGTCAGTATCGAAACGGCTTCGACTTGACCGGAAATTCGCAGGTGTAATTTCACGACCGGAGTCGATATTTCGAAATCTCTACATTGACAAATTTCGTCCGGAAATTGTCTTCTGTTAATTAATAATTTACTTGTAGGGTCGATAAAATTTTCATCGGTTATTAACTTGTTTGAAACTGCCGAGGTCATGCTCGATATTGAATTTGCAGTTTCGCTTACGCAATCAACAGATTCTTGGATAATTTTTTCCACGATCTCTGTTGCAAAATTCGTCCGAGAGTTCGTTAACAATAACCCGTATGTTGACCTACAATTTTCCAATTTGTCTAAGATTGCGAGATGAGAGTCCTTGTCTTTATTTAGCAAGGGTCTCGATTTAAATAATCTATTAAAGTAGTGCGCCAATTTCGTTTCTACCTGAATTCTTATGTCGGTTTCATTTTCACTAAAAATTTCTAAACGACCGAGTAATTTATTAATGATTAACACGCCCGTTTTTAACGCTGCCAAATCTTCCGTGAAAGTAAATGGGTACCATAATAAAATGTATCTTTCACCCTGTTCTTCTTTCATAAGGGCTGATACTAGTTCAACACGTAATTCTTTTACCGAACCGTGAACAGGTAAACCTCTAATCTTTAACTCGTATTGGACTTCGTCCTTGCGTAATCTGTCCGGTACGATCCTGAACGCCATTATAAAGTGAAATATATTAATTTAATTGAATACAAAAGAAATTCGCGAAACACGACTCTACTTGTTCTTTAAACAATTGATGGTGAACGGAAATACTATATTTGATCTTAAAATCGCGATAATTTTTACTTTTAATTCTAAATAGGGGGGCGTCATGGAATCTCGTTAGTCCATTCATGCGCGTCGGTATTACTTTTAAAATCGAAACTTCGTGATTTACAATATTTGACGTAATGTGCCAAAAGGGCTTTTCGATAGGCAGGGGTTTCTCGATAGCCACTACGTTGGCGGCGTCAAATTATTTTTTAAACCTACAAAAATTAATTTGGCGTTTACTTGATTTACTACAAAAATTCGATACGAGATGCCAAAAAGGCTTTCTCGACAGCCACTTAGTTGGGCGCCAAATTATTTTTTAAACCTACAAAAATTAATTTGGAATTTACTTGATTTACAACAAAAAAAATTCGATACCATAACATGCCAAAAGGGCTTTATCGATAGCCCCACGTTGGCCGCGCCAAATTATTATCCTGTTACACCACGTTCTGCATCCACGACACCTTTCCAACAGGTAATAAAAGGTTGGCTAGCTCAAAGTCGCGAAGGGGTGGGTTGGTGAAAGGAACGAACGGGTCGTGTGACGGCACGTCGCAAAGCGGGTGTTTCCAATCGACGACCGGGCAATCCTCGATCGCGATTCTAAAAATTGTCAAAATCGGTGTGAATAATTTACACAGGGGGGGGAGTTAAGTCAAAATCGATGGGGTTAATATACACGAGGGAGTTTAAATGGGCGCCACGCATACGAAGAAATGAATCTTTTTGAAGGGGACTGGTTATCACACCTTCCAAGCTGGTACGCGACAACTTGATGATCTTACGGCGAACTCTCACTCCGGAAAAACCTCGCTCAATGACCTTACCTTTACAGGAGGCGAACTTTCCGTTGGTGAAAATAGCTAAATAAACATTAACACAACAATAATAATAACACACAAAGTTGGGAAATAATAAAAATGTATTAAATAAAATAATATCAGGGGGGAGTTGACAAAGTTTACACAAGATACTATCAAATTTACATGTCTTGTATAAAAATAAATATGTACAGTTGACGGAACCTTTCAGTGTGGTTTCCGTTGCGAAACTAATATTCGTAAAACAATTACTCTTACAAAAATACAAAAGGTTAATTTGCATGAAAGGGGGGGGCGTATTGAATACAGCACTCCACACCCAAAAATACTAGTTACTTAAGTGCAACTCGATGACATCTAAAACTGTGACTCATAAAATTGATAATGAAAGCCAATCAAAGTGATCGCTCAATTCTTATGAACTTTAGTTGCAGCACCAAACTTAAAATGTTACGTTAAATTACTAGTTCGGATATAAACGCTCGAATGGCGTGGTAAAAGTTACGTTAATAATAGATAATAATATTAAGTTACATAAAAGGTGTACAAAATGGTTGCGATATCGTCTTCCAGGGTTGAACTGAACGTTCATAAACACAACTAATGGTCAATAGGACCAATTAACATCACAATCTTAAAAATATAAAAAAAGGTTTCTTACTTAATTTGGGTGGTTGATGTTCGACCTCTAGGCAAAGTCGATGACGAGTCCTTCAGGAGTGAGATTCGTCTTCAGAATGTAGAATGGAGCTGAATGTGATGTCTCAAACCATATCAGAAGGGCAGCGCAATAACCAGCTTCCCAAAAACTCTTCAAATCGGAAGGTGGTGAAATAACAGGGTGGTACACGCACTGTATTTCGCGATAAAATAGGGGTCTCCGTACGAAATAATTCACTAAGTTAGTTATTCGCGAAGTGACAATTAATTCAAGCCGGCACTGTCTAAGTAAGAAATGTTAATGTGGTGTCCGATAAAAAAGAACGATTGGAATGCACACATGGGTTCGAAGTGCAACACCTGTTTTGTACCATTCGATAAAAGCAATGCTACGTAATTGCCTTATGAGCGGCAAGCAATAACTCGACGTGATTAAACGTGATAAACAGATGGTATAAAAAGTCCGATAATTGATTCAAGGTTTAGTAACAATTGACGATATTAATTGTTCGATCACTTATTAAATATTAGCAACAATTGACGATATTAATGTTCGATAAAATATTGAAGGTTTAGCAACAATTGACGATATTGATGTTCGATAACTCATTAAATATTAGCAACAATTGACGATATTAATGTCCGATACAATATTAATTGTTTAGTCACAATTGACGATATTAATGTTCGATAAAATATTAATTGTTTAGTAACAATTGACGATAATAGTGTTCGATAAAATATTAATTGTTTAGTAACAATTGACGATAATAGTGTTCGATAAAATATTAATTGTTTAATGACAATTGACGATATTAATGTTCGATAAAATATTAATTGTTTAGTCACAATTGACGATATTAATGTTCGATAAAATATTAATTGTTTAATAACAATTGACGATATTAATGTTCGATAGTACCTGCAGTTGACACACACTAATTTTTAGCACAAATGACTTGTATTTATTTAAGGATCTCTAATAAATGTGAGACCTCGGTATTTAATTCCGCTTTTGGAAGAGCTACGATACGAAAAGGTAGTATCGGATTCTAAGTGAATCTCCCCTAATATGCAATTTGTAGCTCAATTTATGCATTTTCCCTACTCTAATTTGGGATTTTTCCCACTTACTGATTGATTTGGGTCCTTGTAATTGGGTCCTATCAATTTAGAAAGAAGGGAGACGCGATTTAATTGGACAATGCCTAGAGTGTGAGAACACGCTTTCTTCTTTCTCCATGCAAAGTGTATCGAGAAATTTGGTACGACACGTGCGAGCAAAACAATTTTTTGCTCGTCTGGTTGGACGAAAAGGGTCTAACTTTTGCACTTTTTACTTGTTTTTATCGAAGTCTGCAATTGCGAAATCGCTATCCTTGCCATGTTAAACCCGAGCACATTTGGTTGCTTATCTGCACATGGTCGAGATAGCAAAACAAAAGGCATTGATTCTCACGATTTCAAACATGCACGTGCGTGTCCTTGTATTGACAACTGGCTCGTGATTATGGATCGTATAAAAGTGTCTCTCGATCCTACCTAAAATTTATAGTAATGCATTTGCATGTATTGACGTTTAGTTCGCAACGTTATAGAATGATGGTTTTCTTGCTGATGGCGTGAATCTACGATGTATGCTACGTCAACTCTATAAAGATTGTATTAACTACCGCATGGTTCATGGGACGCGAATAAAAATATTATGAACATACTTTCCTACCTCTACAGTTCTTAAGACTATTATACATTTGCAAAACGTAAATTTTGTTGGTTGAGCGAATGTTTCAATCTTTTAATTTACAACCCGACCTAAAAATGTCTTCTAAAAGAATAATTTTCACCGGATCGATTTGAAATTTAAAATATGAGTTCCATGGATTGTAAAAACAAAATCTAAGGGTGCGCCCAATGCGCGTAATAAGGTGACAGGATGATAGTCGATGCTCCATGGTACGTGCTCAATCAGTTGTTACATTGTGATCTTCAAATAAACCCAGTGCAAATTGGGATTACAAGATTCAGTGAAAATTATTTTGACAAGCTTAGTGCCCTCCCTAACACCCCAACAGTTAAGTTGACTAACGATAGGGAAGTGCGCCGACTGAAAAGATTCAAACCTTTGGACTTAATATCTAGATTTAAAGCTAAAAGTGACTAACATACAACAGTAATTATTGTTTTTTTTTGCTAAATTATTCAATTTTATCATACCATATTAACTCGAGTATCGCTAGTCATAGAAACTAAAGAGTAAAAATAAAGGAGTGCATCAATGGATTCCCGCTTACACGTCTGCTTCTCATTACCACCCAATTAACTTATTGTTTATAAAATAAACAGATTGTAAATATTAATTGAAGTCAATAAAAAAAAGTTCAATCGAAAATCGCATGAAAACAATTAAAATTCACTACGAAAATGTGTGAAAACTACATACGTATAACAAAATTTCGGATAATTTCGGTAGTTATGGTCCTTCTGAAATCGCTATTAAAAAATTGGTGGTCATATTTGAGTGTACTGGTTCGGTAAATAATATACCAACTACAGTACATATTCGTCCGGGTCGTTGAGCTGCAAATATTGCTGATGTAAATGAAAGTGTAGAGGAAGATCGAAATTTATCAATTTCACAACATTCTCAGCAATTGGGCCTATCAACGAGTACCGCATGGCGAATGCGATAAGATTTACATGTAAAACCTTATAATGTTAAGTTGATGCAAGAATTAAATGCAATTTTTCAACAAGGTGATGCTTTTATAGAAAAAATCATATTTTTAGATGAAGCACGGATGAAGCTTATTTTTATTTGAATGGTTAAAGTAATAAGCAAAATTACCGCATTTGGACTTCAGAAAATCCAAGAGTGATTTTTAAAAAGTCTTTACATTCCGTTCGTGTTGCACTTTGGTGCAGTTTTTGGTCCGGAGGAGTGATTGGACCGTATTTTTTTTGATAATGGGGCTGGAAACGTTGTTACTGTCAGTAGATTGAGTTACCGGGTTATGTTGACAAATATTTTCGGCCTATTATTATTAATGATATAGACGTGGTTTTAATAGGATGGCGCCACATACCACACTGCCGCTGAAACATTGAATTTATTGTGAACGCAATTGTCCGATCGAATGATTTCACATAATTCTGCAATAAATTGCCGCCTAAGATCAAGTTTATGTAGATAATCCATTGAATCCTCGAAAACCAACATCCGACGCGTAATTTGTGAGATAGAGCTTGTAGGGCAGGTTTGTCTTGTAGGGGTAATTAAGGTGAACAACACTGAATATGATGAATACTTTTATTTATTGTAATCATTATTACGAAGTACAACTACTATACCACAACATATAATATTGTGACTACATCTGTTGACTATTGATTAATTACTACTTAACTTATTGCAATACTAGCAACTTATATTTATAATAACAATTGACTTACATTTTAATGCATGCGTGTAACCTACATAAATTCTAGACGCTCGTCAGCGTTTCCTAAATAACTTAACTACAATTATTGCAATGTTACTACATATGAGGTCACCACATCACCCTTCTTCGCAAGAATGGATTTCGGGATAATTAATTCGAAATGCATTCTCGAAAGAAAAATTAGGTGTTATAATTTACATATTACCTTAAAATATTATATCTACAACCTAATTACTTACATTACAAATTACTTATTTTACACAAATTTTTAAATTATTCAACCATAATTCATCATTATTATTATAATATTTTCATTTTTGAAATAGTTTTACGCGGTTTTTATGTACCGTCACTGAATGTCCTTTATCATTCTTAATAGTACAATTTACACCATCACAACCGATTACCGGGAATGGTCCTTTATACCACGGATCAAATTTCTTTCTAGCCTCATTAGTCATTACTAACTAATACTAAATCCCCTGATTTCACATTCAAAGTATTGGTCCTTTTATCAAATTCATATTTACGTTTTTCTTTTACCTTCTGCAGGTAAGCATTAACGCGACTATTAGCTAATTGCAACCGATACCTAACTTCCGCATAATAAGCATCTATATTATATACAGGGTCAACAGTCATTACCATTACTGAATTAGGTAACTCATTTTTCTTACCAAAAACTAGCTCAAAAGGCGTATAATTATGATATGCACTCGGTGTTGTGTTATAACAAAAGCTATAATATTTAACCCAATGATCCCAATCCGTTTGATTACTATTTACATACATTCTTATATATTCGTTTAATACTCGATGATTTCTCTCACAACCCCCAATGGTTTGACTATGATATGCAGTTGAAATTTTATGCTCAATGTTCATAAGTTGTAACAGTTTGTCTAAAACTTCATTTTTATATTCCGTACCCATATCCGTACGAATTTCTTTCATAGTTCCATAAGTTAAAATGAAATTATCTACAATTGCCCTTGCTATTGTGTTTGCTTCTTTATTTGGAACAGGTACAACTACTACGTATTTCGTTAATTCACATTGAATTGTAACTGCGTAAATATTACCAACTGATGTTTTTAAAAATGGACCGATTGTATCTATGCAAACAATATCAAATGCCTTTTGTGGAGTTGGTGTTATAACCATGGGTTCTGTATGCGTTACTTTGTTTTTATTTAACTGACATTTTTTACACCTTTTCACAAATTTTGCTATATCACGAGGCATTCCTTTCCATCTATAATTTACTCTTAATTTCTTTAGCAACCTTTTCTGTCCGCAATGACCTCCCATGAGAGGATGATCATGATACATCTCAATTAACTTCTCTTTCTCGCTGGAATTATTAATTAATTTGGGATCCCTTATTAATAAAATTTTTAATTTCTTGAGCTCAATTGATCCTATTTCCTTAAATTTATTTATGGTGCACCGCCTAAATATAGGATCATTCATACTTAGTTTCACTTTATTAATGCACAAATTACCGGCTTCTAATTCTAGCCTAGATAATATTTTCTCTAAAGAAAAATTATCGTTAGTAATCTGCCATTCTCTGTGAAAACTGTGTTTACCACGCTTTCCCAAAATTATCCTAAGATAAGTGGGCTTAATCACAAACTTTAAAACTGGTAAACGTAATATATCATCAGCATTTGAAGTTTCTTGTATCATTGAGATTATTTCTTTGCTTTCCGATTTGCTAATTTCTGTTGCTTTGGAATGTATCCGTGACATTGCCCTAGTAACAACAAATACCTCATTATTTTTATTTGTCATGTCTTTTAATTCATTAATATTAATTCTAGACAATGCATCCGCCCCCGCATTATCTTTCCCTTTTATATACTCTATATGGAAATCATATTCTTCTAAATCTAACCGCATTCTGGTGAGTTTGGATGATGGATCTTTTAAGGCGAAAAGATATATCAAAGGTCTGTGATCGGATTTCACTACAAATTTCGTATACCAAATAAATATGGCCTAAAATACTTTATAGCCCAATGTATAGCGGCAAGTTCTTTCTCAATGGTTGATTTATTAATTTCTCCTTTAGTAAACGATCTCGATGCATACGCTATAGGTAACTCTTTCCCGTCAAAATTTTGAGACAATATGGACCCGCAGGCCTCTTTACTCGCGTCCGTAGTCAAAATAAATTGTTTAGTGAAATCTGGGTACTGTAATATTTCTGGACTTAATAGTGAATTTCTAAGTTTGTCAAAGGACGCCTGACATTATTCATTGTTCCATAAAAAAATAGTATTTTTTCTAGCTAATTTATTAATTGGTTTTGCAATTTCAGCGAAATTTGGAATAAACCTTCTATAATAATTACAAAATGCAATAAAACGCTTTGCTGAATCAGCATCTGTTGGTATTGGAAATTTATTTATAACATTATATTTAGAATCATCCGGCAAAATTCCTTTATCTGTAATTTTATGTCCCAAAAATGTTACTTCATTTCTAAAAAATTTACATTTCTCCGGATTTAATTTTAAATTAAATTTTCTACAAGTTTCAAATACAACTCTCAAATTTTTTAAATGATGATCCTTTGAACAACCTATTACTATTAAATCATCCATATATAAAAATGCTTTCTCAGGTGCTACCCCTGCAAATGCCATTGACATCATTCTCTGAAAACTATTTGGGCTGACCTTGAGACCAAAAGGTAACCTTGTAAACCTGAAAGATCCAGAATCCACACTAAAAGATGTAATATCACGAGAATCTACCTCAAGAGGTATTTGATGGAAACCTGACATAAGATCCACAACCGAAAACCATTTGGCTCTACCTAACTGATCTAAAATATCATCAATTCTAGGTAAAGGAAATTTATCTCCTACTAATTTTTTATTGAGTTGCCTAAAATCAATTACTAAACGCCATTGTTTACCTCCATCGGCAGATTTCTTAGGTACTAATAATACTGGGCTATTATATTCCGCCGACGATCGCTCAATTATATTATCCATCAACATTTTATTGACCTGATTATTAATTTCAAGTTTTTGCGTTCTCGGTGTTCGATAATTTTTTACAAAAACCGGTGAATTATCGTGTAATTTTAGTTTTTGTTGATAAAAATTATTAGTAGTTAATTTTTCTGATTTGAGACCAAAAATATCAGAAAATTCTTTACATAATTTATTCATGTCGTCTTTGACAAATTTCGGAATATTTTCTTTTAATTTCTCCAAAATAATTTCCTGCCGATCTTTATTTACCTTACTTTTAGCCATTGGAACTACATTAAAATCATCTAATTTCCTAACTTGTATATTATTACTATTTATTGACACACTTTCAGATGTTGTATTTATTATTTTTACGCATGGATTACTTCCGGACATAATTGAATTAGCAATGAAAACACCAGGCGCCAAAATTCCGTTCAATACTACCGAATCATCTTTACTTTTCAATTTATTGACATATCTTATTACTTCACAACGAGGAGGAATCATTAATACGTCATCTTCTAAACTATTGCAAATTGATATAGTTGTAATTACAAATTCATTATGAAGCGTTAACGTCCAGTTTCTATAATCTAATTGACACTGATATTTTGAAATAAAATCTCTACCTAAAATACCATCTACCGGTATTGGAAAATTTTCGTTAACAATATGAAACGTACAATCAAACGTATGATTATTGATGTAAACTAACGTTTCCGTAACTGCAATAGATTCAGTGTACCCGTCTGTTATGCCATTGATTTTACAAATTTTTGATCTATCTACAAGCTGTTCCGGATTAATTTTTGTTCTTTTAAACAAACAAATATCAGCTCCCGTATCAATTAAAAGCGTTATTTTTCGATTCCCACTCATTTCTGTTTCTACAAATACAAAATTTGAAAGTGTCAGATCCATATTAAAAATTTTTACATTTGTCCCAATGGATCCCGTTGGGACTCTACTACGTTTCCCTGGTCTTCTGCTGCATATGTTCTTATAAATGTATTAGCGTTGCTATTTCTGAATCTTTGTCCATTAGCTGATCCATAACCCCTAAATGAATTTTGACCTTTAAAACGATTAAAATTTCGGTTAAAATTATTATTATTATACCCCTGAAATCTACCTTGACGCTCATTATTTCGTCGATAATTATTTCTAAATTGTCTCGAATTTTGTCTGTGATTTCCGCGGTTACTTGTATAGAAAACATTAGGATTGTCCTCACCAGTAATATTTACGAATTTGGTTATAACCTCTTGGCAATTTGAAAAATTACCAGCTTCCATTATCCATTTGGTTTTTTGAGAATCAGCATTCTTCACCATTGATTCCACGACCGTACTAGTAATATATGTTTCGGCTGTATTTGTTGGAACTCCTTCATTAATATAAGCTCTTTTTAACTCAGACGCCAGAGCATCAATTTCCGCTGCATATTTAGTCGTTTCTTTGTTATTTTGTTTCAATTTAAGTAATTTTGCCGTTATCAACCTTGAATTTTCTTTACTTACTCCCTTTTTTAATTTCTGAATGATTTCATCTAAAGAATCCGTATCCGTAATTAAATCTCGCGCTTTACCCGTAAGTTTAGTTTTTACAAAAGCAATAGCATTATCTTTATGTCCTTCAGAGTTAGTCTTTAATAATTGTAACGAATCTAAAAATGACTGTAACCTACTCTGTGAACCATCAAATTCATTAGGTAAAATTTTGCTCGCGAAATCAAAAAATTGTATCGATGATAAAGCCATTTTTGCTTCCGGACTACTTTCTTTTTTAATATAAGGGTCAATAATTACGTCGGAACTAATTTCTTCCGAATCTGAATCCGTAATATGAATTTCTTCTTTAATAGAAGGATCAATTAACGTTGAATATGAAATCGGTACCTTATAATCTATTTGTAAAACTTTAAATGTTCTACAGACTTTTTCCCTAATTTTTTCAAAATCTCTTTTTATTATTAATATTTGTTCTAGCTCTAAAGAGTTCTCAACTGTAGTAACTAATTTAACGTATTTATTAAAATTTAAGATTACCTTATCTTTAACATCGTTTTGTACTGCTGCTGATTTTGGGATGTCTTTCTTTAAAACCCTCTTGGATTCACTAACAATTGCAGCATAAAACTGTGCTAACACCGCATATGTTTCTTCCCAGTTGCTCATTACCAGAACACTTACACACTATCCTAACTCACTGATTATTTACACTGCCACTATTCGTCCTGTTGACCATATGACTTGCTTCGACCCATGACTTGATGATTGTTGTTTTTCCAACTTGCTTCCTATGATTTTAACGTCTGCATCGTAATGTTCCTGGCTACACCTTTTTTTACACCTCTTCGATATTCCTTGTGTATTTTCATCATTAAAAACAACACTGCCACTATGGTTAAAATAACCATCATTATTTTAATGTCTTTTTGTCCCCCAAGCACTTGTTCATCAACAATAACGTTGGTATTCACTACTCCGGTGTCGGTGACTTCCGATTCTTTAGAATCTGTTGTTCCCATTTTATTATTTTTCGATTAAAATTTTATACTTGCTTTGGTCGATTTTTAAAAATTTTTTTTTTTTTTTTTTTTTCACTTTTCCATTTCACACCATTTACCAATAATTCGTAATAAGAAGATTCTTCTTAGGTCCGCTTCGCAGGATCGCCATGTAGGGCATGTTTGTCTTGTAGGGGTAATTAAGGTGAACAACACTGAATATGATGAATACTTTTATTTATTGTAATCATTATTACGAAGTACAACTACTATACCACAACATATAATATTGTGACTACATCTGTTGACTATTGATTAATTACTACTTAACTTATTGCAATACTAGCAACTTATATTTATAATAACAATTGACTTACATTTTAATGCATGCGTGTAACCTACATAAATTCTAGACGCTCGTCAGCGTTTCCTAAATAACTTAACTACAATTATTGCAATGTTACTACATATGAGGTCACCACAAGCTATTAATCCAAATTCTTATATTTCACGTTTTCAAACGCTTTATCTGCACTCATTTAAGAATATTGCGTGTTTTATTAAGCTTCCAAAATGGACGGAATTGCCGCATTTGCAAGAACGCAACAGTTCCAAATCGAACTATCAGAATGGGTTCGACGGAACTTCAAAGCGAAAAAAGTGCCAGACCGAACGCGGCCACAATAAGATTAAACAAAGAAACCACTGGCGCGAAATATTAAAAATTCTAATTATTATCCCAGTGCTTCCTTTATTAATTTTAAATGTTATACTTATATTTAATTATTAGAAGGCATAGTAAACCTTTTGTTTCAGTATTAAAGACGTTATTGAATTTTGGCATAATTTTACATTAACATGCCAAAAAATTATGATACAGCTATTTTGCAATTGTATTCCCGCACACCAGCTCCATGTCGTGATTATTGTGGTTTAACTGTTACAGAAGTTGATGTAATGTATACAATATTTACTCAAAAATAATGTAATGTTATGAGTTTTTATTTTCTAGGTAATTTTAAATATATGGCAAGTTTCATTTGGTCCTCACATTTATCCAAAACGTAAAACATGCCTTATTGATGATTACGAACATGATAAATATTTACAATCGGAAGTAAAGCGAATTTTTGGAGACAATGTTAACGAATATATTATGGGTATCCACAAGAGACGTAATCTCCAAAATCTACCTACGAGATGTTTCTTAAACGTAATAAAACATTTGGCTACCAGAGATATCCGAAATTTATCTCAAACATCGACTATTCTCTTCAACGTAATTCAAAATTTCAGGTATATTAAATATAATTTAAAAAATATTAATTGTTATTTACAGCGGTGTAATGCGGATAATATTTGGAAAACTTTATTTAGAAAATACGTTCAACGAAATCCGAATTTGGAAGAGAAAGGTTTGGCAGAGAACTGCGGTTGGAAGGAAGCATTCAAACAAAAATTCAGCAGAAAAGTAACACAACGGAGTACCGCATCTAAAAATTATGCTGCAAAAAATACCAAAACTAAAGAAGATAATAATAACATTAACAGTGGCTTAATCAAAAATATACAGAAGAAACCACCGCTGACTAAAACTATAACTAACAAACCTGTTAAAAAAATACACAATGTCGATATTAATAAAAATAAATTAAATAATACCACTAAGCTAGGCACTACCAAAAGTTCTTCAAACTTGGAAAAAAAACCTACTACTCCGAAACCATCAGCAAAAATTAATCAAATTTCGAGTTTAATAAATATTCATAAACCTGCAAATACATGTAGTAACAAAAAGTCGTTACCTCAAGTTAAAGCTGAACTAAAGTTAAATAACGTCAAGCAACGTATAAAAACTGTTGTGAAAATTGAAGTGCCGAACGAACTAAAAAATTTATTAGTTTCGAATAAGCTACCTAATACTAATTTAAAATCTAATACTAATTTAAAACCTAAAAATTGTATTAAAAATAATTTAAATAAAAAATAAATTATATTTTTTGAGTTTACAAATAATATAGTATAGAAAATATAAAGTATAATTTATAGTACATTGTTATTTTTAATTCCTTAATTGAAAAAGTGACTTTTTTTTAATAAATAATGGTTCTCAAATCGCCACATGTGGGAGAAATTTATAGCCCATAAATAATATAAAATATGATAAACTCTCATGTACTGCCATGTTATGAGGAAAACAGTTGTGCTCAACATACATTTTTGGCCTTTCGTCTATTAAACGTAATTTTTCGTTAGAATACTTCAAATGGTCGATTTAGTTTGGCTATCGTTGCGCCTTTATAGTTTCGACCAAGTTCCGGGTACACTCTCAATATTTGCTAAAATATTGAGGACGATCTTCTCATCATGGACAATATGAGTGGGGTTATACGCTCATTCTCTCCTATTCACTATAGTCAGAATAGCCCCATAAATAAGTAAACACCCCAAAATCATCAAAATTAGAAAAAATACGTATGCAATACTTAGTTGGTTAATTAATAAAAGAAATACACTTACGTATATTCAATTTATCAATTCTAGTTGGATCTCCAACGGAATTCTTGGGGCCATTTAACACTGACGCCTTTTAAAAATAGCCAATCCCTTAACCAATTTTCAATCACACAGGCTCAAATTCTAAAATGAATTAGAGTCGAAGTCCACCGATCCAAAAGCACAAACAATAATACCTTAAATAATAATTAGTCCCAAATTTTACAACCTGAGTTTCTACCAATCAGATAACTGAAATTTGCATAGCAACGGCAAGTATTTTAAGGAAAGTTTAGGCTTAATTTCAGAACCATGCCAGCGCTAACTCATTGATATATTAACTTTTGGAAAGGGTGCGAATGAATGGATAAATATACGCTATACGCTAGTTGCGTAGCTCCCAAAAGCGTACGAAGCGCCGTCTCGTGGATAAATTTTGTCAAAACTGGGATGGCCGAATGTTCATGTTTATATGGTAATATTAGCAAAAATATTAATTATTTTTATTAATTTAAAATATTTTATTATGTAATAATTATTATAAACTGTACTAGTCGATCCTTTAAGTTTATGTTGGTACATAACCAAGATGAATTTTACTATATAAAATAAAATAAACAATGTTTTGTTATCAAAATTTACAAGTTGCAACTAGCGCATAAACCCAAGTGTTTATAGTTTGTTGAAATAATTCGCTTTTCACATTATGAATTCAGTCTCAATTACTATTCAATGTGGTTATCAAAATATAAACATTATTGACTTTTTTCGTGGTAAATCGTTATCAAAAGGCAAGTAAATATAATTACAATACAAATTAATCTGGTAAGATCTTCCAGGAAAGCGATAAAATGTTAAATCGGGATTCTTATTCTCTGATTTATTGCATCCAACTACACAACAATACCTTTTTGCACTCATTTTTAAATCAACTTTTCTATGTGAATCTACTACTTATGTCAATTTTTAAATCACATAAAACCGTCAGCACTACCAACCATAATGCTATTAAGTTATATAGGGCATATAGAATATTATTTAAATTAAAATTTACTTCTTAATTCTAATTCTTAATGTTTAATTCGTAATTAAACTATTACTTGTATTTAAAACCGTTTGCGCTCACCATCCCAGTTACGGTAAATTTGGCCACCAGACCAGCGCCACTTGAGCTACGCAACTAGCGTATACAGACCCTTCGAATTTCGCTATTCTAAGAAAAACTATATCATATACAGTAGCGTTCATAATATATTGGCAAAATAGTTTTTTTACAATAACTTTTTCAAATTCCAACTTTTGTCTTTGATATTTTCAAAATTTATTGTTTATGTAGTTGGGAATTAAAAAGTATAACTACATCTCTTTGAATAACCACATAGGTACGTCTTTAAAAATTTTATTTAAAAAAAGTCTAAATATTTCCTTAAAACATGTACATTTAAAAATCGCGTAAAACAAAAAATACGGTAGTGTAATTGAATAATCAAGTTCAGAAGTATTTAGTACTTTGTTGCGAATCCTTTTGCAGCAATAACGGCCCTGCACCGTGATTGCATAGAGTCAACCAGCTTCACTAAACGCTCTAATGGAATTTTTGCCCATTCCGTCTGTAAAGCTTCCCATAACTGATTTTTATTTCGGTATGTTGCACTTCTAATGCGTCGTTCGAGCTCTTCCCACAAATGTTCTATCGGATTTAGATCTGGAGACTGACTAGGCCACTCAAACAGGCGAATTTTGGCCTTATTCATGTATTCCTTTACATATTTAGATGTGTGCTTTGGATCATTATCTTGCTGAAATGTCCATCCGCGTGGCATTTTACTCTTAGCATGTGGTAGCATATTATTCTTCAATATGTCGGCATACACGAATCGATCCATGATGCCATCAATTTTATGTAACGGTCCAACACCATCACGGGAAAAACAGCCCCACACCATAGCATTTCCACCACCGTGCTTTATAGTAGGAACTTGATACTTAATGTCATATTTTTTACCTTTCGGACGTCGAATATACCTTATACCATCCGAGGAAAACAAATTAAATTTACTTTCGTCGCTCCAAAGAATTTTAGACCATTCTTTTATATCCCAGTGTAAATGGTCTTTTGCAAATTTTAATCGGGCCATCCGATTCTTCTTTGATATTAATGGTTTTTTCGAAGGACGTCTACCAAATAGTCCACCAGTATACTGCCGTCCAACGCTAAAACGCAGTATCTCCAAAATCGTTGTTTCGAGAAAACGCTCATTTACGTATTTATGGTTGGGCCACCAAGAAATAATTTATTAATTTTGAAATTAGCTATGATAGCTAATATCAAAATTAATAAATTATTTCTTGGTGGCCCTACCATAAATACGTAAATGAGCGTTTTCTCGAAACAACGATTTTGGAGATACTGCGTTTTAGCGTTGGACGGCAGTATATAGTCGACGTTTTACCGTCGAAACGCTTATTTTATCTTCGCGGTTTTCGTTAAAATCACGAACGATTTCAACAGCTGTGAGGCGAGGATTTTTGTTTGCTTCACGGACAATCATTTTATCGTCCCTCTTTGTCGTTTTTCTTGGTCGTCCTGTTTTTCGTCGCGAGTCCGCGGTTCCATTTTTGTTCTTTTCTTATTCCAAAAACTTATTGTTTGATGTGGTACCGCAAATTGCCTTTTGGCTGATGTCATTGTGTTTCCATCATCCAACCACTTTAAAACTGATTTTTTTAAATCTTCCGAATAATTTTTTTTACTTGACATGATACTGTATGTCTTTCAAACTATTGTAACAAATTAATTATAAAAAATATCTAAGGGGTCGTTCATGTATTACGTAAGACGTTTTTTCCTACTTTTAGACTTCCCCCCTCCCCCTAGTAAGAAAAAATAAGAAAATGTATACCCCCTCCCCCCCACACTAATCTTAGAGATGAGATTTTTAGGTCGTATAAATGTTATACCAGAGAGCGTTAAAGGGTTAATTGATACACGGCCCCGTTCGAAAGTTATGCTATATGAAAAAGAATTAAATGTTAGTTTTTTTACATACTAATATTCCAGCCAATTTCAATTAACCCTTTAACGCGCTCTGGTATAACATTTATACGACCTAAAAATCTCATCTCTAATTATTACCCAATGAGAAGCCAGATATTAAACATTAAAAGTGAAATTAATGAAGATATTATGTTTATTTTATATTAAAAAAAATGTTATTCAAACAATTTACTTTATAGTGTAAGAAAATTGCGAAAAAAATCCAAAATCGGTCTAAAATATAAATAATTAATAGTATTGTGTTGCACATTAACATTAATACTAACAGCATCTAAATTAGATTAAATAATTTTCAAATTTTGAAATTTAATTAAAAAAATAAAATCTTACGTAAGAAATTGTCTTGACCCCCCTACCCCCGAGTAAGAAAAAATAAGATGTCAGCTACCCCCCCTTCCCCTAAACGTCTTACGTAATACATGAACGGCCCCTAAATTATATTACTTTAATTTGCAATTAATTATGTTCGATAAAATTTGAACGATGAGTAAAATTAAATTCTCTTATATAATATTCGCGTTATTACCAATTTGAAATTTTTTTTCAGATAATCTTTATAAACCTATCTACTTATAGCAAATATAAAATAATTCGCGAAAAAGTTTTTATTTCTAATCATTTTCGGCAGAAAACTGTTTTGCCAATATATTATGAACGCTACTGTATGACATTTAGCAAATCAAGATCCTGTAGAAAAAACTATGATCTGTGTTTCTAGAGATGAATTATTAAAATTGTGCCTAAAATATAGTCATATATAATACCACAAGAGACTATCAAATTGTCGGCAATAATTTTTGAAACTGGAACTGACAAACACGAAGATTCCATGGTTTAAAAATTAACCGACAATTTTATAGTATCGTGTGGAATTCGTTTGACAATTTCGTAAATAAAATTTCAATTTTTTCTGACAACAAATAATTTATAGTATGCGTTCACGTAGTTTCCATGGTTACTATATAAAATAACAACTTATAGAAAACAAAATTAGTTTTTTAATTGAAGTAGTAGTAGTAGTGAAATCTTGATTGACAATACAGACCACGGTGGTCGTATTGCCGCGACAATACACCACCGTGGTCTGTATTGTCAAAGGAAGTAGATTATGATTGGTTCAAATTGATGAGATTGTAACATCCTATTGGTTGAATTATTATGAACGAAATTGTCATAAAAATAAAAACTGTAACCTAAAAAAAAAAATTCCAAACCAAAATGTCTTTCTCTAGAAACACGAATATACTCGTGAAGTTTACAGATTATCAAATTAAATTGATAAAAGTTTATTTATATCAGTTACTAGCTGGCACGGGCGGCATTCGCCGCCCTTAGCCATCTAGACCCAGAATAGATCCGAGAAGGCCATAGTTGTTCATTTGCAAATTAGTGTCGTCGTCAAAATTGAAAATCAAAATCAGAGGCGATTTCGGGCAAAATTTAAAATATGCAAAATGTGTATTTTCGTTGCAAAGCAAATTTTTGTCGAGAAAATTTCATTCGACATTTTCGATTTATATTAATTTGTCTCCTCGACGTATTAAAGGCAAGAATAAATTTTTATTTTCCAAATTGCAGAAATCATTTCGCCCTTTTACCACGTCAAATATTGAACCAATTACATCGTCGCGTTATGAATTAATTCTTACAATTTGATGCCTCGCGTATTGCGATGCTAAAATTTCCAAGTTTCGAAAGATTGCTGCAGATTTTCAAAAAAACGCAATTTTAAAATTCTTCATTTTTGGGAAGTCGGAAGAGATGGTTTTTGCTCTCTCTCCGTCGCCCCCGAACCCCCATCTCAAATATTTCGCCGTCAACGGATAGAATTCGTTGGAGCCGACAGTTTAAGATGTCACAACAATTTAATCGTTAAAAGTTCTTCATTTTTGAAAATTTACCGTGGAGTGCCGGTTCAATTTCAAGAAACTCAAATCAAACTTTGCACAATTTCGGACTTTCCGGGAAAGCAGTTCGATGAGTATTCAACGTAACATTTCTTAGTCTTCTTGCACAATTCCGGCGAGTTCTGCAACCTAAAGTGCTCCGGTCTTATTTGCGGCATTCTGTGCTTTGTAATTATTTGTATTATTTTGAGCGTTGAAATTACTAAATTCTAATATATTAATTTGTTAGTGGTTTTCATTTTTCGAATTAAAGCCGCCATCCCACCATCTGTGGACAGTATTTTAAATCACTGACAGTATGTCAGAATATTTCGATTTTTGACAAATTAAATTTTTTGTTTGCAAGACTTGTGATTTGATTTATAGAAAAAAGCGAATAACTTCTTTCCCCGCTCGAATTTTTTCTCCATTATGCACGAATAGTTGCGCCTGGACCTACAAAATAACTGTGCAAAATTTGGTTGAGATCGGTCCAAGGGTCTAGGAACGTATAGCGAACAAACAAACAGACAAGCTCTTTTATATATTTTAGATAATTAATCTATAGTTTCGTTTATCATTATTACCACATTATTATCATTTTAGGCAGTTTTTGCGAAAAATAATTCACGGTGTGTCATGGCGATGGCGTTGTACTCAGTCGAACTGGTCGGATAGGAATTTACCTGCATATTTTAACTACCTCTATTATGTTCAATTATGTACATAATTACTTTACAAACCGCATTAGATGCGGTTGCACTTCGAATTTGTTAAGAGGGTAATAAAATCAGGCATTTTTTTTCAAAATTCAATACATCAGATAAATGAGGGAGAATAATTAAATCGCTGAAGTTTTGTTATTTATAATGGTGCTATCTTTGTCCACTATGTACATTTTGGTGCGACATCTGTTTGAAATGAATACCACAAATAAATTTTTAAAATTATTTCAAAAGGTATGAAACTGAAATAAATTTAATAATAATTGCGACAGTAGCGACTTTGGCGGCCATTTCCCCGGTGTTTATCAATTCCCCACCTTAAGGGGGTTACCTACTGTGAACAGTCGTTTTCAAGCTGATATTTAGGAATTAAATTTGAGAAAACTGTTACTGCTATTGAACTAAAATTTAGGATACTTATTTATTCACATTTAAACTAACATCTGAAATTTTTGTAAAGCTTTTTATTGAAAATTGTACAAGGTACAGATCTACAGATCGACACGTAACTCATGTTTCGAAATGACGCGCCCATCGGGCGCATCGAGATCGACCGATCCAGTTATCTGAAATAAATGAAAATTTTTAATTCTTGTTCTATATGAATGTGACTCCAGTTGGTACCTCGAAAATTTAATTTAAACAAAAAATTACAAAATGGCGAGGATTTAATAAAAAAACTTCGATTTTTACAACAAAATATTTACTTTTCACGGCCTGCAAAATGGTAATTTTAAATATATTTTGGATATTTTAGGTTCTGACTGGAGCCTGAAATATATTCTAAATGCCTACAAAAAATCAAGTTAATCAGCCAAGTAGTTTGTTTGGAACACGTGCGCCCGACCTGAGAAATGTAGTTCTGAGATATTTTAAACTTTTTCGTGCTGTAATGAACTCCATTACAGAAAATCCGTTATAATTCGGGTAATTTGATGAATTTTACTTTAATATTTTCTTGACACATTTGCAAGACCCCAAACTATAAAAATATGTAATAAAAAAAATCGAAAAATTTATCGGTCACAGTAGTTAACCCCCTTAATATTAGATTAGGTCTCAAGTCTCAACTATTAGTACGGGCATTAGTCAACTACTCGAACGGCAATTTCTCGTTAACTAGCTGAACGAAACTTCCCTTAAACTT
This sequence comes from Podabrus alpinus, assembly GCA_932274525.1. Classification (NCBI taxonomy): domain Eukaryota; kingdom Metazoa; phylum Arthropoda; class Insecta; order Coleoptera; family Cantharidae; genus Podabrus; species Podabrus alpinus. The sequence goes on from OW026451.1 coordinate 118,260,069, forward strand.
TCTGAACGAGAATTTTCTTAAGCTTCCCGGAAAATACAAAATATAAAGAACAGTTGAGATAGCGTCATCTTACACAGGATGCTCGCGTCCTCCGAAAGATATAAAATGTCATATCGATTTATATTCTCCTTGATAATCGATAACCTTCAGGATTTTTAAATCATTAGTCACTTCATCCTGCCATCTCATTCTTAGCTTTCCTCTAGGTCTCTTAACATATGACTTCCAATTCATTGCACATTTGATTGCATTATTCTCCTGCGCTCTCAGCACGTGAGCCAATCAACGCAATATCATAGCTGTAATGTGTTTCATAATACTTTCTTCTTCTAGTTCCAGTTCTATTTCATTGTTTGTTCTTCTTCTGCTTTGTTCATCGTTAATTTTTACCAGTCCCAATTTCTTCCTCATGATTTTTCTCTCAAAACCCATAGCTTTTCTTCTTCTTTCTTCGTTATACACATTATCTGTTTCATTATGTTACCACGGGTTATATCAGAATTTCATATATTTTTCTCTTCGTCCTCTTTCATGTGTTATTTTCTTGTTACTGTAAAACGCTCTATTTCTAGCTATTATTCTGTTCTTCATAACCTCTTCTTTCTAATTACTGTTATTTACTTACATAATTAGATATTTGAAGGTTTTTACCTCTTCAAAAGTATAATCCTTTATTCTTATTTCTTCCATTGCTTCATTTTCGCCTATTTAACACCTCGTGAATTTTTTTTCCTGCAGCGAAGGGGGAAACCTTTATAGGCACCACCCCATCAGGGATGGTAGTGTCAGATTCTTACTGACCAAAACCCCCTCCCCGACGACAGCGGGCTTTACCTTCTCGGCATTACTTCCGCTGTCGTCTGCGATCTTCCATGCTGCATCGATGATGCAGGCTCCCGATGACCTCTCGGTTTAGCACAAAAGTTTGTGTTCGGGAGGTCAGGCACTATCACTTGATTCTACTTTTTCAATTGAACCGGACACACCGCTCGCCGCGATCCAACACGTCGCACCGGGTCACCTAGTGGTCCGTGATCGTCAGTATAGGTGAAAGTCTACTCGTCATTAACTTAATAGGCGGAAATTCCGGCGACAAAGTTAAGGCCGAGCCGACCGTCATTCATACCGGAGACTCCGAGACCCCAAGCGACCCTGCAAATCATATTAAATCACAGAGCGCGATGCGACCGGGTCATCTTGAAAAACTTGTGGTCGCTGGCAAAGTGCCAGTCCACTCGTCTTTATATTTGACGGCACTATTTTCGCGATCGTCCCCCTCTGGATTAGCACGAAAGTTTGTGTCCACAGAGGGTCTACGCGCTATCGTCGTACCGACAATAATCTACCCCGTCGAACGACCGTCACTACTCGACCCGGACCCGACCCGCCGATTAATGACGATATTCTTTGGGAATTCTCTTGGGAACTTCTCGCGCATCTTCTCGCGGGAACTTCTCAAGGGAACTTTAAAAGGCTGTCATTGACTTAACTGTAGGGCGAGGACTCGAGCTTTGGCTTGCTCAGCTCGTTCGTCCTCCTCCTTGGTCTTCATCACTTGACTGATGAAGACCGCTACAGCCAGCCATTCGTCTTCGCCGGACAGCATGAAAGCAATCATGTTGTCCGGGCTTAGTGTGTCGCCCATCCGGAGCGAAATCATCACTCTCTCCCTCTCCCATCTTAGACATCCGAAAAGAGTGTGTTCAGCCGTATCTTCGTCCCCGCAGTAACGAAAGGCAGGTGACTCGGTCAGCCTGAACCTGTGGAAATATGCCTGGAAGCATCCGTGGGCGGTGAGAGCTTGTGTTATATGATAGTTCACCTTTCCGTGCTTTCTCGCTACCCAAGGACGAAGATCCGGAATGAGCTTTCTGGTCCAAGCGGCATTCGTGCCGGAGGACTAGATCCTTTGCCAATCGTCGAGCGTCCGCTGCTTAATGGTGGGGTCCGGTCCCGCTCGTACGTCTGCTCTCTCTCCAGCTAAAAGCTCTATGGGAGGCATGGAGTCCAAGACTCGCACGGCTTCGCCGGACACGGTCCTGTAAGCGCAAGTTACTCGAAGTGCCATCTTGCGCTGGACCGCTTGCAACCTCGTGAATTTAGTCTTCGAATCGTTTACTACTTCAAGTTCTGCTTTTTTTGCTTCATTTTTCATCCTTATAAAAGTTTCAACTAGTGCTTTATGTGCTAATGCTATAATTACGATGTCATCGGCGTGTGCCACCACTTGCACTTCCATGTTTGTTATTGTTCCATTACATTCGGCTCTTCTCTGTCTTACTCCTGCGTTTATGGTTTCCTTCAGTTGGGAAAATCACAAAAGTTACAGCAATTTGAAGTCTGGTAATCGTAGCGTAGTTAAAAATTATGGTGCTGTAGTATTTTCAACTTTCTGGAAGTTTTAGCTGTGCGCACTCAAGCAGTAGGTAGTCATGCAAACTGGTCAAACTGGTGTGTGTAATTAATAATTACACCTAGTTTGAACAACAGTTTGGAAGATGAAACAGGAAGAATTCCAAGGAATCACGAGTAAATCCTGAAACACATGGAGGAATTTCATAAGACTTTACATTCTTCCAAAGCACAAGAAGCACAAAAGTATGAACCCAAATGATAGAAGGGCGACTCGACTAACTCGACATTATACAGAAGATATCCCACATATCTTCAAATACGAAAAAAAATTGGGATAAAACAAAAAATGATGAAAAAGAAAGCAGAGGGACTACACAAGACAACGCCGTTGTTAAAGCGCGCGTATTCACAGGTAATACGCCTGGGTTCAAATCCAAATTGATGAACATAATTTTAGCATACCATCTTGCTAAATTGGTGACCCCGATAGAACATTGAGCACTCCTGTTTTAAAAATTTAATTTCTGGGAAGATTACGCTTAGCCCATTCACAATGGCTAACTAAGCCACGACAGCGGCTTAGCAGCCACCGACGCCGACGGCTACTGCTCACAACTGACAGAAATTGCGTTAAGTTCACTTAATATTTCAACTGAAAATAAGGTCTATTGCACTCTATCTAATTATACTAATTATCTCTATCTAAGAACTAATTGCAAAAATTAGTAAAGAACAGGTCTTGGACCTAAATTAAGAGGGAGACTTCTTAATAAAAGTAGTAAAAGAAGAAGAAGAAGAAGAAGAAGCACTCTATCTGATTCATTCTTTCAACCGGTAACGGGGAACTACAAAACTATCAAGATTATGGTGAAGACCAATACTTCCCCTAACTATAGTACCTTAAATCGGGCATTACTCTAAAAATTGATATAAATACTGCGAAATTGGTATAAGTTCCCTCAATTATCATTCAAGCATAATAGAGCTGATTACAATAACAATTCAAATTTTAATTAATAAAGTGAACAAAACGGAGTCATTATTACTATTTTTAAGTATAATTTAGCCCTTAATTATTATAATTTGAAAAGGAAAGTATTTAACTTCGGAAGAAAAAGGAAGAATTCTTGCTTTAAATAAAATTGGTTTATCGCATCGCGTTATTGCAAAAAAATTGTAGATCGCTATGTGTAGGCAATAACTTTCTTCAAGTGGGTGATTCCTACGGAAAAAATTGCTCCAAACTAGGAAACAAGAAGTTAACTGACCGGCAACGTGCATCCATTTTATGAGCTGTTGTAAAAGAATCAGTAACAACAACTCAAATTAAGAGAAACCTGAGACTTCCTGTAAGTGCAAAACGTGTTCAACAAATTCTTGTAAAGAGTAGGCAATTTAGTAAATGGAGAAAAATGTTAAAAAATCCTCCTTTAACTAAGAAGCACCTCGAGGCAAGATTGAAATTTGCTCAGGATCAAATGACATGGAATATGGATGGCAAAACTTTATTTTTTCTGATGAAAAAAAAATTTAATTTAGATGGGCCAGATGGTTTCAAGTTTTATTGGCATAATTTAAAGAAACCGCAAGGCATTGCGATGAGCAGGAACTTTGGAGGTAATACGGTAATGATTTGGGCTACGTTATCCTTCTCAGGGAAGATCCCAATTTGTTGGATAGATATACAAATGACTAGCGAAAAATATATAGACTTACTGGAAAATGTGTTAATTAACTTTGGGTAAGAAATGCATAAAGGAGATTACATATTTCAACAAGATAACGCATCCATTCACGTATCGAGAACAACAAAAGAATGGATTATAGGCAGAAAAACATAACACTTAATCCGGATCTTAATCCAATCAAGAATCTTGGGGGAATTCTTGCTTGTGAGGAATATCAAAATTCAAAGCAGTACGCTGATGTTGGAAGCTTAAAACACGCCATCAAACTTGCGTGGGCTAAAATTCCGTTAACAACAACTCAAAATTTAATTTTAAGCATGAAAATAGAATTTTTGAATGCATTTAGAATAAAAAATGAGGTAACACTCATTATTAATTAATTATTTTTTGTATTTTCTTTAGAATATTAATTAAAAATATTGACTGAACTTACAACAATTGCGCTGGAAGGACTGTTTAAGCAATGCTTGGACGAAGGTAAAGGCGGTGTGACACTTGTGTAAATTTTGTTATAAATTTGCGTGTAAATTTACAAAAGTGTCAAACGCGTAAATTTGTTAGCAAATTTTGTTGTAAATTTTTTGTAGGAATATTTCTATATTTTATTTGCTAAACCTGCGTGTAAAATTGCGCACAAGAATGTTGTCGTTGGTATTATGTCAAAGTTGTATGTTGGTAAAAGTTTGGTTATATGTTATATATTTCCTAATTATTCGTTCTTTAATTGTTGATTTTTGAATATTATAATGACGTGATCGCAAGAGAAAATTAAAATTTTGATAAATGAATATCACAAACAGGGTCGCCATACTAGAAAGCGCGTGCGCAAATTCAAAATTTACCAGCAAAATTTACACAAGTGGCAAACACAATCGCAAAAAAATTTGCTAGCAGATTTGCAACAAAATTTACAAGCAAATTTACGTGTTTGACACTTGTGTAAAAATTTACACGTAAATTTACATGCAAATTTACAACAAAATTTACACAAGTGTCACACCGCCTTAAGGCACCAAATCAATGGAAGGCTGCTAATGTAAAACATATCTAAATACGAGATGTATGAAACTACCGTTCTATCTCGTTACGATAACATCGCACCCCCAGTTTAAAACTATCTCAACTCAAAAAATTACGATTTTGAGTTATGAACACTAGAATATTGGTTAAATTCAATACTTGTTAGTGTAAAAATATTATAACTGTAGCTTCAATATTAAACAATGGGGATCACTTCATGATGGTATTACTTTGCTATGTTTGAATGAGTCGTGAAACATTTCATGCTAAATATCTCGAAACTATAGTTTTTTAGTTGTGATAGTTTTACACTGACGGACGGACGGTGCGACATATACCTATATATTGCTGTGATATGAACAAATATTTTAAAATTTATAATTTGAATTTGGAATTTAGTTTGAGAATATTCGAAAAGCTCACACCTGCAGGTATTTATATAATTAATTTTGTTTCTGCCAAAAACTGTAAATTCTTTTTTTACATTTGTAGTTAAAATTTTATAGGGCTTCGCTCTTAGATTGGTGTCCAATTTTGTGTTCGTCCACTTTATTTGCCATAAATGCAATGAAATATCTGATTTTAATTTTTCTTCAATTTTTTTTTATATTATAATCATTATAATCACATTTATTTAAACTATAATTGCTTTTTGTGACAAAGAGCAGGTTACTTGCCAAGAAGACAGGATGATAGCAGGTGGAGTAGAAGGATCGCAGAGTGGAGACCTAGGAGAGAAAAAAGAAATCGCGAAAGACCTCTAGCAAGATGGAGAGATGATTTGGAGAAAATAGCGGGCAAGCAGTGGATTAGATTGATAGTGGATAGAAAAATATGGCAATAGGTACGGGAAAGGTTTGTCTAAAGATAGAAGTTTTAGCGCTGGCACATGATGATGATGATTGAGCTAAATCGAAAAGAGTCATGAAAATAATTGAAAAAAATGGTTGATATGATTTGAATGACCCCTACGTCTGGCATATTCGAAATCTAGAAAGCCTTATAAATTTCCCAATTATTTTGTTTTAAATTGTTTTTGAATAAATAATAAATAAATATAAATTACTTTAATGTTATGTTAAGCAATAATTGTAAGCTGTGTACGAAATTAAGTGAAAGCTGCTAAGCAATTGGTGGAACCAATCAAACCCTTGTAGCATCGCTGTACTGTTTCTGCATGGGTCCTAATTGTTAACACAGCTGCACTTAATTTATATTAGTACTCTATTTTCGTAGAATTAGGCAATTATATTATAGATTTCACCCTGCAATGTTTTTGAACTTAGTTGGACTGGATGAGAAAGGTTAAGACGAGTCAGCACATAAAGTTCTGGGAACAGGAACCATTCCCACGATAGGTGATAGCCACCCAGCCAAAGACCGGTGGTTGGGGGGAATTAAAAAAAACTTTGTTCATGAGTTCAGTATTCAAGATCATTATTATGTAAATACTATATTGTGGTAACACGGTGGCCTATTACACTAACAAAGTACAAGAAACGGTTACAGTTTGGTGGTTGGTGCGTTGGAGATGGCAGGTTCGAACCTTGGCGAAGTAAAAACCTTATTCTAACCGTTTCTCCACGGAAAGAAATGGCAAACGAGGTAATCTACCATAAGAACCTTTCTTAAAATGAAGAATACGTATTACTCTGCCAGTGCTTCTAAGCTTACGTTAAACAGTAGCTCATGTGAAAAGTCATCGCTAAATTCATCCATCAAACTCTTCAGACTGGCCGCAAAAATGTTTGATTAAATGCAACTGACGATCAATAATAACCACGGAATGGAGTCAGGTTGCATTATAAAGACTATGTTTCAAAGTACATCTTAAAAATGTTTTTTGAATGAATTTTCTACGTATTTATCTTCTCGGAGAGTTAAAATTAAAATAATTTAACGTTCAGTTAAATTTTTACTAAAATTTACCAAAAAATCATCTGCGTAATATCCGAGATGAAAATTTTAGTCATATTGGTTATATGCATAAATAACAAAACGGTAATACTTAAGGTCGATAATCATTGGTTGCATTTCTGTGCGATGTGATTGATTATTAAAACCGATATACTTTTTCATTATACGCGTGCGTCCTCGCTCTGTACAACGCGTTCTATAACGTAAACCACAAATTCATTAAATTATTTAAATTGATTACCATAAATATATCAATTTTTTAAACTTATTATATGCCAAAAGTTTATTTTTCAAAAAAAAATTATTTTTGATAAATAGTTAAACAACAGAACGGGTTTATTTATTTTTATAATATTATAATTCGGTTATTTGCAATTAAAATTATAAGTTAGCGCCCCATATTTTGTGACAATGTGCTTGTTAGGTTTATGACAAAACTAAAAATGGGTTTAGTGAAATTTGTTGCTATAATGTGTTGGAAACATAAGTTTAAATTTTTAGAAGGAGCTTAAATAATGACAAGCGTGAAAAAGGAAAAAGGACGTCGTTCTGAGTAAGCTTTTATTTTTTTATATTAGAAAATTTATTTATTTAATTTCTATATTTGAATAATAATAATAATTGCTTAATCTTTTAATGTCTTCGGGCTTTACTGTTGCGGCATCTCTTCTACTTCAAATATACTGAAAAGCTTCGGTAAGCTCGAAAACTCACTTCCAGCTTTAATTAGGGTTCATAACTAAGTTTATTGAGAGAAATATTTAAATTCTATTGTATTATAACCATTTTAAGAAGTACTTGTGCAAAACTAATGATATTAAAATCTGCTGCATTGAATATTAGACAATTTGTAAAAATTAATAATTTTTTTATTTAACAAATTTTTAACTGTTTGAAAATTTAATGAGGTAATACTTGAGCTACAATAGTTTTTCTAGTAAATATATTGACAGAGGTATTCATATTTTCAAGGTAGTGCATAAAGGTTAATTAATACATTTTCCTTGTCTTGCACCTATGTGCACTTTCATTAGAAAATCATATATAAATTATGGGTACTAATGCTAACATTGACCTATATAATATAAAATAAAAGTAATTAGCGTGATGCTTAACTTATTAAAAGATCTATTAAAACGAATTTTTGCACCAAAGCGAAGCAACCTACTAACATTTAAATTTAACTTTTAGTGACACAATGGAAGATGATTCTGATGAGGTTGATACAAAACGGTGAGTAATTATGTTCCAAGTGTTAGGCGGTTGAGTTGCAGACTTTTCGCAGTATAGTTTTAGCTTTAAAATTTATTGAAGTCAGAAGTATACAGAGCGGATTCGTATGCATTTAAAAATATTATACACAATGTGCCCGTTAAATATGATGAAACTGCATTTATTACGAATAGTAATATTTATTTCAGTTTCCTCTTCCTGTCGTGGCATAACTGCTCTTCCAGATTTTTGGAATTCATCCGTTTATATCGTGTCTCCAGCTTCGCTCCGGCGGGATCCATTTCCATTCTTATACTTTTTGTGTGTCCGAACGAAATCAGTTGCTTCTTTTCTACTTCTTTTCCTATGCTTATACCTCTATATCCATGTCTCTTCTTATAATTTCGTTTCGTACCCTTTCCAATTTTGATCTTTTGCATCTTCTTGTTAAACAATTTATTTTTCTAGTTAGCAATTTTCGTCTATTTACTACACTTAAATCCTACACTTCAGCTCCATATATAGGCTTGTTTCCAATCTTTACTGCGGCGTGGATATCTTTATCACACATCAGACTATAGATTTCTTTGTCTTTTCGTGTTTTTTAATGACTTTAGTGCTCTTATAGCCTTTCTGTCATTGATTATTCATTCCTTAACTTCGTCGTTACTATTTCCTTCCTTGTTCAATATTACTTCCATATATTTTTCATTTAGGTACTCTCTTTATTATCTTTCCCCCTAGGGGAAGGTCATTGCATTCTTGGTTTCCAACAATGAGATATTCGTACTTATTCAAATTCATGGTGAGTCCGGCTTTTGTATATTCTTCATCTAGTTTTCTGGTCATATAACTCAGATCTTCTTCATCTTCCGCTATCAAAACCTGATCGTCCGCAAAAAAGAGGGTGTAGAGTATGGCGTCCCCCACTCCAAGTCCCATATTCCTACACTTCTTCAATCATCCTTATACGATTTCATTTAACTAAATTTAGAATAGAGTGAGCGATAACGAACATCCTTATCTTAGTTCCTTGATTGTTCTGAACCTCTCATCAGTAGGATTGTTTCCAATCTTTACTGCGGCGTGGATATCTTTATCGTACTTCTGAATAGATCTAATCAAAGGTGGTTTTATTTTAATTTTTGTATTTCCATCCGCAGTTGTAATATTAGAACGCTGCCATATGCATATGCTTTTTTCAAGTCAATAAGGGCCGATACGCGACATTTGGGCGCTAGTGTTTGGGCGTCGAACTTTTATATTAGGCTCCAGGTTTTTGGGCACCTACAAAAATAAATAACATACAAAACGATGATTAAATGGGGACATTATGTGTACATTAAAATAAAAATAAGTAAATCACACTATTAGAGCTCTAATAGTCTTTTATTGCATAGGCAATAACACAATTACAATTTTAAATCAAGTTGCAAGGGACGGAAAACTTACAATAATTAGCATATAAAGGGTGCGGCAAAATAACTGCGACTAACTTAACACGTTTTTTAAGGACATAATGACAAAATTAGGGTGTTTTTGTGGGTGTCTTTGATATCCAGAAGTTTACTGCTTCAATTAGTTATACATAGGTAGACTAAATATGTAGCGATTGTTCCTGATTTTAACGTGGACCTTATGAGAGGAGGTTTATTTGTCCGATTTGGAAATCTAGTATTTTTATGGTCCCCACACAATGTGAGGTGCCCATTCCATTTTTTACTATGAGGATCATGATCTTGGTGAATTAGCTTAGGTAAGTATGTCATTGAGAAGAAAAATTGACGAGGAAAGTTTTTAGACTCGTTAATTGAATCATGATCATAGAAATATGAAATGATGTTATAAAAGTGGAATAAGGATGCTCGTTTGAATTTATCGAAATATCTTGTTTATGACCATAAAGATAAGAATAAAAATAAAAATTAATTCGATAGTGAATTGCGGTAATTGACTCCTTTGCCTAAACACGCCTATTTAGCCCGATGTTTGGGCGACTAGCCTTTATTTCCAGCTTCAGAGCACGGGAAACTCGTGGGCTCGTTGCAACTCAGTTCGTGGCGATCCAATTAACTGAAAGGTAAATTTGGTTTTTGGGTATCAGATGTGAATAAAACAGAAACTACAAAGGCACTGATTTATTAATACACCGAAAAGAATAAAGAATAGAGAAGGGTAGAGATGTATCCTATCAATTTCAAATGCGGGACCTAAATTGCACAAACGTAATTGCCCTAAGGCCAAACAGCAGGCGGTCAGAAGGATCTGCATAAAAAAATTACAAAAGGGCTGAAGGTTAAAACGCCCTGCGGACTAATTTTTTAGTCCTAAATACCGCTGCTTCAAACCAAATAGGTGGCTTCGGATGAAGGTTGAAGGCTAAGAAAAGATTTTGGCGTGGTAAAAAATTAAACAGTTAAAATAGATGTCTTGGAAGATCGACCTCATAAAATTTTTTATCATTTTAATAAAGTTATGTCAGATGAAGTTAGTCCAGTTATTTTTCCATACCCCGCATATTTTGGCCCAGCATTGGTCAAATGCACCAGTCCTAAATAATTTCAATTTAAACTAGACGAAAATTTTTAACATTGCAATTTTATAGAAAATGTAGAAACTTAAGTGAAAAGAAAAGACGAGATCAATTCAATCTCTTGGTAAATGAATTAAATTCAATGGTTTCCTCGGGTGGAAGAAAAATGGATAAATCGACAGTTCTGAAAGCAACCATCGCTTTCCTTAAAAACCATAACGGTTAGCGTATTTACTATAAATTAATTTTTCATTTATGTAATTTTATTATATTATATTTAGAAATAACAGTACAATCCCAAGTTCATGAAATAAAAGAAGATTGGAAACCTTCATTTCTAACTAACGAAGAATTTATACATTTAGTTTTGGAAGCTATTGACGGTTTTATAATAGCATTTTCTACTTCCGGGCAAATATATTATGCATCAGAGAGTCTTTCTTCGCTATTTGGATATAAAACGGTAAGAATGATCCCAATGAACACATAGATTAACATAATTGAAATTAAAATAAAATTGTTTCAGAGTGATATTTTGAATAGAACTATTTTTGATATTACCTGCGAAGAAGAACAAACTAATCTTTACAATACCTTATTAAATAGAACGCAGGAAGAAGAGCAAATATCGTTTTCCTGTCACTTAATGAACAGCCCTTCAAATTCCATGCAAGACAAATTTTTTGAAATGGTTAACTTTGTTGGATATATTCGTAAGTTGCAATATTTTTTATTGATTAATTTAATTTAAATGTATGGAAGCATTTCTGAGTTATGTTTTCATGCATTCGCGTGATAATAAAATTAAAAATTATAAACACGTTTCACAATTATTTTAATGAAGGTTAGTCTAAGTAAACGTTTAGAATTTTTAACATTCTTTATTACAAATGCAGCAGGCAAATGCATATTTTGCATTCAAATAATTCAGATGACTTTCTAAAATTGTGTGGGTATTGTTTGAAAATTCGAGATGTGATGTTTTTTGTTATTGCGTCTGAAAGTATTGTTGTGTATTATTTCTTCTGGTCGATATTTTTATCGCCATATTTCTTGTGAAATTTATATATTCTTTTTTTTTGATAATAATTAACTAAACCAGTTATGTGGTAGGGCAAATTAGCAACTTCTACTTAATTTTCTCAGCTGTTCTGTGATACAATGACCCGAAACTATAAATTTCTGCTATAAATACTTGAAATGGGCTCATTCTATTGTTGCATTTTGTAACAATTTCGACTTCGTTCGACGAAGTTCGACTCCGGATAGAATCTAAAAATTCTTTACTGCCTCCGTGCTTCGAAGGGCACGTTAATGATTTGCTGTCATAATAGTAAAAACAGGGTCACAGGTATACTGAAGGCAGTCTAGCAAGCTATGTTAGATTTGAAAACCGTGCATTCTCATAAAACTAATTGAAATAAATTAGTAAATACAGGTTGTAGACCTAACATTAAGATAAGGAAGAAGAAAACAAAAATACGGTACAAATGAATGTCGTCATGACGACATGGTCTGCCATGGGGGTTTCTGTTATCTAGGGCCCAGTTTCTGAATCTCTGGCTATCTTTAATCAAAGAGTTGTTTCCGTGGATCACATTGTTGAAACAATTATTTCCATGGAAACAACCCTTTGATTAAAGATAACCAGAGATTCAGAAAGTGGGCCTTAGTAAATCGACTGGCTTTTAAATTTATTATCTATTTGTTATAATGCTCTCAACTGCTGTAGCAGTTACAATATTAAAAAAGTCTGTATTTTATGTACCGCAAATGAACTAAAGTATATATCTGGACACAATTTGCGTTGTGGTACAAACTGTTAGCTATTTAAAGGCTTAAAAATTTTAATTTTTTTTAAATAATTATGATTCTACCGTGCTAAACCTAAGGGCAGCATTTTCAGTCTAGCTTAAATGAAATTACATTTTTATAATATTTAACCTCGTGATAGTATAAAATATAATCTTATTGGAGTAACCCATATTAGGCAATAATTATATCAATTGGTTTTTTGTCGCTTAACTTAAACATATAAAAATATGTAGTTTTATAATACACGTGATATTACTCGCACTCATGACGCAGACCTTGACATTGTTAATATTTTTAGTTGAATAGATTAATTAAAAATGTACATATTATACTAATTAAGCTTGATCTTGAATTACGATGTTTGATTTTGTTTGAACCAGAGAGTTGAACCATAATTATTTCACTTCGGTTTACGGTTACGTTCCTAATATTTTCGTTTTATTCCGGTTTAACTCCGGTTGTTACCATCCATTTTTCTCCGGTTCGAAACCGATTTTCTAGAAGCATGCGAGGTCTAAAAGTCTGTATATGTGCCCAAAACTTTCAAACAGTTTCAAAATCATCAATTACTATAGCTTGGGTAATTTCGTCCGTTAATCATTCATTCGTTCACAGTAAGCGCTGAAGGGTGGCTTTTGGCTGATGTAACCATTTTCTTCCAAATTTCCAGATTTCCCATCTTTTCCAGATTAATCTCCAAACCCATTCTGCGGATGTCAGTCACGATGTTATCTCTCCATCTGGGGTGTCCGTCGGTCCCCTTCTCATCGGGGCCTTTGGGCAGTGGAGCCCGCTGCCTCTGTAGATGTTCCACCCACCTGAGACGCTGCGTTTCAATTTCATTAACAACTATGTCTGGACATAGATGTTTTCCAGTTCCCTATTGCTTCTCAGACGATATTCTTCTTTCTGCGGGTCTTTCGTTGGTCGCAAAATCTTCCACTTGCATGCATACTGGCATTATTATTTCCGAATAAATTCGTATCTTCTTTTGATTTTTGACTTTTATTTCATCCTTAATGTTGTTATCGTCGGTTATTGTTACTTCTAAGAATTTAAAGCGTGACACCCTCTCAAAATTGTAATCGCCCATTGTTACATTCTGTCCTACTCTATCTTTCTGTGCCTTTCTGTCACGCATATATTTTATTTTTATCTCATTTACCATCCGGAGTCACATTTTTCTGTTTGAATTTCTAAATTTATTAAACAGCTCCTTAACTTTTATTACCGAATTCCCTATTACATCGATATCATCTGTATAGGTAAAAAATAGTCTTAAGCCATCCGCTCCAAACACCTGTATATTTTTATATCTTTGCTTCTCTTATGATTTTTTCTAGAGCAATATTGAGCTGTATGGAAGAGAGAGAATTCCCCTGTCTTGGCCCGCTGTTGGTAAAGAAATAGTCAGACATCGTGTTGCCTACCCGTACTATTCTTCGGGAACCATTTACACACATCCTTGTAAGTTGTATCAATTTTGTTAAGATTTCAAATTCTGCCTTGCGCTCCACAGTTTTACAATTAGAACACTGTCATCCTATGCTTGCTTCTTTTTCTTCTTCTGGTGCCGATCCGTTATCGGATGTTGGCGACCATCATAGCAATTCTCACTTTATCTGCTGCCGCTCGGAAAAGACCAGTTGTGGACGCACCAAACCAGGTTCTGAGGTTTTTCAGCCACGATATCCTTGTTCGTCCTGGACCTCTCTTTCCAAGTACTTTGCCTTGCAGAACCAACTGTGGAAGCTCATACCCTTTTGCATTTCTCATTATGTGGCCTAAGTACTCCAGTTTTCTTATTTTTACCGTTTTAAGTATCTCCGTTTCCTTATCCATGCGCCGGAGTACATCTCTGTTCGTTACATGTTGAACCCAGGATATTCTTAACATGCGTCTATAGATCCACATCTCAAAAGCCTCTAACTTCTTGATAGATGCTTCAGTCAGGGTACACGCCTACGCCCCATACAACAACACCGGGAACACATAGCAGCGCACCACTCTCATCTGCATTGACCCGCTAAGATCGTGACTTCTGAAAATGCTTGACATCTTCACAAATGTAGCTCTAGCCTGTTCAATACGACATTTAATTTCTAATGAATGGTCCCATTGCTCTCCGACTGTAGTTTCTAGGTATTTGTATTTATTTACCCTCTCTATCTGTTTGTTGTTGACAGTTAGTCGTCCTGGAGGTATCACTTCTTTACTGATAACCATATATTTAGTCTTCGCCGTGTTTGGTCTCAATCCATATTCTTCAATTTTTTTTTACTCTATTCATCAGATCTTGCAGACTCTGTAGGCTATCCGCAAATACCACAGTATCGTCCGCATACCTGATATTATTGAGACATTCGCCGTTAACCAGTATTCCCTCATGTAGACCATCTAGAGCCTCCCGGAATATTTCTTCCGAATATAAATTGAACAACAAGGGCGAGAGGACACAACCCTGTCTGACTCCCCGCTGAATGGTAATTTCTTTCGTATTCTCTCCATCCACTCGCACACTCGCTGTCTGATTCCAGTACAGGTTCATGATGATTCTTAGTTCATGATGATGCTTGCTTAAAATGTACAAATAGTACAAATGATCTCAATCAAAATCGATTTTTTTATTTTTATGTTTGTATGAATTTTTGTAAGATTATACTGAATTAGAGAAGGAACTCAAGCCAGGCAGATGCAACGAGATAGACGTGGGTCGCGCAAAGAGTCGTAATTTATAGAAAGGTTTTGTAATTTTGAAAATGATCTTTGATTTTGAATAAAAATAAATTTAACACTTAAAAACAAGTACGCTTGATTGAAATTTGTGGATAAATATTTGATAGAAGAAGAAAATTATTTGATTAAAAGTTTATTGATGGACGAGTAATTATGATAGATATTTTGAATGGAATTAAATATTAAAATTAATCGAGTTTCACAGCAATACTATAGCTCCGCGCTCCGCAACCTTTTCTCACCTACGGCACACCTAAGTTCCTCCTAGAATTCCGCGGCACATCAAAAAAAAATTTTGATTACCTTTTTTTTCAGGGGTTGAGGGGTTGCACTCAGGGGGGTCGGGTGTCACCCCTAGGCACGGCCGATGACCTTTTTTTTAGTGGTTGCACCTAAGGAAACGAGTATAAGTTTTATTTTAGTATCCAAAAACACAAAAAAAGCAAATATTTATTGTCTTATTTTCCCGCGGCACACCTGTAACGGCCTCACGGCACACCAGTGTGCCGCGGCACATCGGTTGCGGAGCGCTGTTATAGCTTATATGGCAGTGTATCCGTCGATGCAGTATATGCCCACCATGTCGCAGACATTCTGATGGAATGTTGCCCCTCCAGGTGCCTTGAAATTTTCAGCTATTTGACAGTTTTCGTCACTTCTTCGAGAGTGAGATCTTCAATATAGTGTAGCGTCTGATGCCTTTAAGAAGCACGAGTACACACACAATCGGTTTATGGTCACCTACCTTTAATTCGACTCTTACTTCTCAGGCTAATATGCGTCGGGATCTGATTCAATCAACACTTTTTTATACGAGCTTATGTCGAACGAATTCTTGATGCCAACAAAGATAAAACTACAGTTGGATTCCGTTAACAAGTTTTTAATCAAATAAACAAATTCCAACATATAACATATAACCCAAACAATCAAACAATCTTTATATAAACTACTATTCTACGCACTGATAAATAAATGGTAGCTAACCTGCTAATCTTTCGTGCGCACAATTTTCTTTCTTCTATCTTCTAATTTCCAATCTCGTCACGATCCAACTCTCGTGCGGATCTAATCGTTCCACTCTTTCTATAACTGCTTCTCATAGATCGGATAATTTGGTATCCGGATCTCCCCTACGTTTCGGTATGACACGATCTCGACCACAACCTTTGTTGCCAACACCTTTCGTATTCCGCTATCTCACGGAATCTTAAATTTCTCCAAGGAATTATTTTTCTCTGGTAGCACCACCGTATTTTGTTCACGAATATAATTTATTTCAGTATATTTAGGTGAATCTCACTTGATTTCGCGACTGTATCTCACAGTACTAAATTTGCGACCGTCACGTTTCGTGATCTCGATGATACCCCCTTATTTACTTTTATGTAACGTGCGTTACTATATATTTTGTTTAAAAACCGGAGCTTCTTATATTCTCGGTTTGTTTGTACATGGCCGACGGTTCTCTGCACGTTTGATTAAATTACACATGTTGTATATAACGTTTACATACAACATGTAACACTAACAAACTTAAAATTAAATTCAAACGACAAAAAAAACAAACACATGCAAACAAATGTGTTTGAACCTCCGGTCTCCAACTGTAATTCTTTCCTTGTTGGTACGACTCTATCCTCAACATGGATAGCGCGTATCACAACAATAGGGGTTGGCTGTCATGTAAATATCCACTGCTTGGTTGTTTTGATTGTCAACGTTGATAAGTTTATCAAAGTGATTTCTCAAAACCTCTACAATTGCTGCCTTATCCGCAATCACCTCGTCGTTATTGTTTTTAAGGACAATCTCTCTTCTTGGCTTGATGCTCCCTTTAGTGTCCAAAATCTTATCGTAGAATTATCTTGTCCTGCCTTCCCTGTCATCTTCTTCCATCTTCTCGAACCATTTCCTTTCGAGTTGTCGTTTCATCATTTTTGGAAGTTTTCTTAAATTTGCTCTTGTTTCGCTATATTGTCTTATATTGTCTAGATGACTTCCGTTGTTCTCTTTCTTTCTCTCGCTGCCTGCGGTTTACATCATTCATATTCATAAAAATATCTTCAGTAGCACTTCACACCATTTCTATTAATTAATACTTAATCCTAATTAAATTATATAAGTACATAATATGTTGCTTATATTTTTGAATTATATTTAATATTCCGTAATTTTTACTAATAATAAATTTTATTACTGCAGGACCGGACGATACATTAAATCAAGTTCAAAGTGGATATGGCGGTGATTCCGAAGCAAGGTATTATTAGGTTTTGATTGTATTATATTTGTATATAATATTATGCTTAATAATAATTACTTTATTATGTACTCATATTATACGCATTGAGTATAATAATTAGTAGTATACTATATCATATTTTTTTAGGATTATCTTGTATTTATTTTTAATTTAAAGACATCTAAAAGATGACAATAATGTTGTAAATTAAGATACCACTATACTTTACTAAAAATATTAACCAATTAACAATGAATAAATAATAATTTGGCCCATGTGTTAAGAACATACTGTAGAAGTTCATTTAATTCGAGAACCCAATTTTGCTTGTGTAAATTATTTAAAAATCATTTTGTAATAGGTAGTTATTATACAATAAGTGAATAACAAAACATTTCTTTGAATGTGTAGTTTTCGAATTTTCTGTTTTAAATTGGAAAATCATAAAAAGCAAGCCCCCGGGGTGTAAAATAAGCTCTAATTCGGAAATATTTCGGAAAATTCCAGAAAAAATGCTTTAAATCGTTCTGATTGCTTTATTTCAAGTATGTAGTCAACATCCTACGTTTTCCCCACATTGATGAACTATTTTTCCAGTCACCCTAATCGCCAAATCATCAAAGCAGCACGTAATTTCATTCACAAAGTTATGTCCTTATCTCATCCAAAATTCCAATCTGACAATGACGTTGTTACGAATCTCGTACTATCTGCCAACGATTTTCATAACAAAGTCATTGAAACGCTCCTTAAAACGACCTCCATATCTAAAGGAATATGTAACATTAGTGTATCAAATACTACTTCAAAATTTCATAGCTTTACTTCGTTAGAGGTCTCACCGAAAAACTCATATCCATTTTTAAACTGATTCAGGAAATCAAATTTGGCCTTAGAGGTCCAAACAAAAATATGCGGTTTTTCTCTAATACCAAAGATCCCACCCCCATGGAAGATAAAAGTGGATTAGTATGCAAAATTCGTTGTCAATATTGGAACTCTGTGTACGTAGGTGAGAGACATGAAGAATGTTCGCATTTTCATAAGAGGGGAGGGGGAAATACGTATACTGCTTTATGCAAACACGTGGCTTCAAACTCACACTCTATTGACCATAAAGGCATCGCAATCTTAGGCGGGAGAAAAGTAAACAAAAAGAGAAAAATAAAAGAGGATATTAACATCCATATGAGTCAAAATTCGCTGAATGACAAAAGGGATGTCTTTATAGAGGTTATAAACATATCCGAAAAAAGATGAGAACGACAAAGTTCATGGCCAATCTAAGATTTTACAACCTCTTGAGAATGGATACGTAAGGGTCGCGGTTCTAGCTATATACTTTTTCTTCCCCATGATGATTTATAAATTTAAATTTTTACCGTCTCCATGGTTTACCTATAAAAGGGGGAAAATATGAATACTCTAAACTTATTGACAACGTAGATACTACCTCAATGTAGATTGTTCAAACATTGAGTTGTACACTAAGATGCCAAGGGTTGATTGTCCAAAACTGTCACGTGGAACTCTATTTTTATATGGCTCATTTTCGAATTTTATTTATTATTTTTAGAACAAAAACCTGCATTCGTTACTTTCAATTTAATAAAGTGTTTTACCCTTACACCCACCTTTAAAGGGTTGGTACCAGAGAATATTAATGTATTTTTGTTATTCTTGTATATTTTATTGTTTATTAATTTACACGAAGCCTTGAAAATGAACTAAAATTAAATGGCCCGAAACGTCATAAAATAAATTTTTAATAATTCAGACCTACATACACTACTGTGCAAAAGTCTGCGGCCACTTAATTAATTTGTATAAATTTATTATAGAACATTTAATAAATGAAATAAAAAGTCAAATAAGAATTAATTTATTTTCAGGATTTATAAAAACTGTTTAAAAAGTTGTTTAAAAACTGTCTTTTAAACAAATTTTGAATAATTTAAAATTTAAATAAAACGCACAAACTAAATACGCACAGAAGGCAAAATAACGTTTTCCAGACGAAAAACTAAATCAAACTGAAAGAATATTTAACAAGTGTTTAGGAAATATAAAATTCACACCAAAATATGAACTGAATTATGGTTATACAAACCATCTGCTTCATTTATTAACAAAGTGCCATTTTGAGATCAAGGAGCTGACAGTCGTAAAATTTATGTTTCTTTTAAATTTTTTGTAACAACTGTGCTCAAAGCAATTTAAAATTCTTACTACATTTGTACAAATACCTATTTCATTATTTTAATCTGTAAAATGGAGATTAATTAATTATAAATAGCAATTAATGAAGTGGCCACAGACTTTTGCACAGTAGTGTATACCCAACTATAAATTTATTATTATAACCTTGTTTGTAGAGAATTTTATTGTGAATAACATTAATAAGTCACTGCCGTAAAATCACTGTTTAACGAGATATTTGCAAAAACTCTTATTTCGATCTCTTCATTCCAATACGAGACCTCGTAGACTCGGGAAAACTTTGGATATTGACTTTGGACTTGAAATAACGCCATTTAAATGATTTCCAGCATTCCTGGAATTATTTCCAAGTTCAAATCTCTGGGGACTGGCGTAGTAGCACTTCAACTATGACTTATTACTAACTATTCTGTTTAGATCATTTCATTCCAAGACGATCAAAGAAAAACAGTCTCATTGGGTGAGAGTTAAGTAATCACCGCCACTACGAACTGTCTTGTAACCTTCCTAATGGAAAGATGAAGGTTTATATAGGCCCCTCCTGCAAAAAAATTCTGAGAATGTATTATCAAAATTTTGAGTAAATCGATTTTGAAAAGTACGGAAAAGTAGCATCGTGCATGCTGTAGAACCGGTCGATGCCACTACTTGGTCCGGCCGGCGCGCATTTTGTTGACGGTACGTGTGCTGGGATATAGTCTAACACTTAGAATATTTCGCAGCGGCAGATGCAGCTCGACTGTCTTACATGCAACATCGATTATTTTTTGTTTTTAGGCGATTTTTAGGGGGTGAAACGTAATAGTTTACTGCCCCATACCGCGACTATACTTTTTAATGCTATTTCGAGGGTCTCTCGAATCCCGATTGCCTTAATCCCGGTGTTCTTGATCGGTGGCGCCTTCTCGTTTCTTTAGCCCAGCCGCGTAGCGGCTCAGAGCACGAAAAACCGCCCGGAGCCCCGGAGGGGCGTAGGGTAGGTTTTTTGATGCTCGTAGTTCTGGCCAAGCCAACGTTTATTATGTTTATTTACCCCAAAATTAAAAATTTTAATTTTTTCACTTTTTCGGCAATACACGGGTTATTTTCCATTTTTTTGCGAATATTTATTACTAATATCTGCTAATCACACCCCCACCTTCCCGAATTTCAAAAAATATTTCAAATCGGAGCGAAAAAATTTTACGCATTTTCATCGAAGCACGGGCGACTGATGTCGCATCGACCCGTGTCGGAGGCATATCGGGTTACATTCCCCGTACTTTTCAAATTGATTTTTCTCGAAATTTTGACTATACATTCTCGGGCGAAATTTTTACAGGACACTCTAATAAGGTTCCTTTTGCTATAAAAAAAATTTGGGGGCAATTTGGAGTGGCGGTGGTTAGTTAACTCTTCCCGTCTCATTGTTTTACTGCCATATTGTAAACCTCGACAGTTTAAATAAATATATTTAAATAAACAGAAATTAATACTATAATTTCAGATTACTTTTTGTGGGAACAGGAAGATTACATAGACCTCAACTAATTAAAGAATCGTCTTTAGTTGACTTATTCAAAAATGAATTCACTTCGAGGCATAGTTTAGAATGGAAATTTTTATTTTTGGATCACAGAGCTCCTCCAATAATAGGTTATTTGCCATTTGAATTGCTTGGGACATCTGGATATGATTACTACCACGTAGATGACTTGGAGGAAATTATTAAATGCCATCAAGCATTAATGCAAAAAGGTGAAGGAACATCGTGTCATTATAGATTTTTAACAAAGGGGCAACAATGGATTTGGTTACAGTCTAGATTTTACATTACATATCATCAATGGAATTCAAAACCAGAGTTTATTGTCTGCATGCATCGTGTTCTAAGGTGAGGATATATTATGATATGAACGTGATTGGATTATTAAGAAATCTCTTTTAGTTATTCAGACGTTTTAAAACAAAAAAATAAAACGCAAGAAATTATAAACAATATTGATACTTCTAATCAGTATAGCAGTAACGAATCCTGGTCAAATAAATTCACAAATCGTGATGTTACCGATGACACAAATTGTAGCTGTTGCAGGACCATACCTACAGATTCCATGGAGACAAGTAGATCTTCACTATGTGTATGTATGCCGTTTATTGCTTTTGGTATTAATTATTACTTCGAATTATATTTCCAGCCTTCTCAAACTAAGCAATGCAATTTAGTTAGTATTCAAAGTCAATCCAAATTTTTACAACCACAAGAATATGTAGAGACTGCTCAATATATTGCCTCCATACCGGTGCAACCCGTTATTACTAGTTTTCCAGCGCCTGTAGTTGTATCGCCTTTACCGGTAAGTCTAATATTATATATTTATTTTACTAGTAAATTCCAATGTTAACGCATTTCAGTCAAGTGAAATTACGCCAGAACGAAACATTACTCATGCAGATCTACAAAGGAAACATGCGGAACTACAAGCTTCCATTGGGCAACAGCAAGCCGAATTAAGGGCAGTTTCCGAGCAACTGCTGATGGCACGATTAGGACTTGTACCATCAGAAACACAAACATCGCAAGCAAATGTACGTAAATTAAATATCCTACTAGGTAGAGTTCGTTGCTTTGGTCATGATCCCTACGGATTCGACGCATAAGACAGACTCTTCAAGGAACGAAAAATCTGGGCAATTGTAAATAACAATAAGTTTTCTTAAAGGCATTGCGCACTTTGGGGTTCACGGCTAAAGAAACTTCGCTATGGGCATACCTTTCATTTTCAGTATTTCTAGATACCGTCATATTCGTATAGCTGCTCTGGAACGGTGAGCAGTACCACAACTTTTGCTGGTTCTACAATTACAGCAATGGTGCCTACAGTAACTTTAGTACCATCTCTTCTAGAAAGTGATGTTTTGACTCCTTTAGTGCCAGTTCAAACGGACTTAAATTCTTCTCAAATAAATTCATTATATTTACTGCCTGATTCAAATACTCCGCCAACTTTAGAAGAATTAAAATAATATCCTACCTATGTGTAAGTGTTGAGGTAATGTAAAAGTTTTCTTAATGGAAGTAAATTGAAATATTATTAATGTTGTTTATAAAAAACCATAATTGTGATATATATACAACATACAATTTTATTTATAAATGTGAAATATTTAAAATTTAATTCTTGTTATGATTAAATATTAAAACTTGAAGTTTTAAGGTAGCAAAATGATTCAAAATGAGATCGATTCAATAAATTGAACACTATTCGACTATGGTTATACAGTAAAAGTTCAGTCTTATATCGGTATTTAGTACCTTACTCTGAAAATAATATAATTTTCAACAATTTCTAAATTGGTGACCCAGTCAAACATCTTTTTTGACAAATTCAAAAGACTAGCTAGTACTGTATAACGAAAGTTTATAATCAAAATTTTAAAATAATTAAGAGCTCAACTAAAGACTAAAAACATAGTACGTAATGTTTTGCTACGGAAATTTACAAAAACTAAAATATTTTAGAAAATAATTAGTTTTACTAGAAGATATTATGTACTATATCAATATTTTAGATTTACCTAATGCCGTTATTTATGGCAATGAATTTTCTGGTATAACTACAGGTATACTAAACTTATTTTTGGAAAAAAAATTTACAGGAAAATTGACAATAGTTTTATTCCTAAATTTGTATTTTATTTTGAATTAAAATAAAGCCGCTAAAGCGTGACACGAAATATAACATTTTTGTCAAATTATTTTAATTAGTTTAAAATAAAACGCGTAAATAAATTGTTGCAAACCGAGAAGGTTTATAAAGGTATTTAAAAATATGTCAATTGCTGTATACAGTAGAACCCCGAATATTATGTAATCCGCAAAGTTCGGCACCTCGAATAATAAGGAAGATTGTTTTAAGAGACTTATGTAGTTCGGTTCATCCGGAAGATTTGATGGGCTAGTCTCGGATAATCGGGGTTCTACTGTATTATTTTTTAATAGTGAAGTTGATGAAATCCAACTGACATGCAATGAATAAATTGTTTAAATATAGGACACCACGACGTCGTTTCGCCCTTATTGAGGCTCATCATAGTGTCCTATCATATTTAAACAATATATTGGATATAAGTTAGATTTCATTAAATTGGTTATTAAAAACAGTAAATATAAAATTTAAACATTCTTAACAAGTTAAAACTCACTATTATATGTATATTATTTTAAGTAAAACCACAGATATAAAACCACACTATTGGCAAATAAACCGATTACAATATTTTTAAAGCACCTTTGTAAGCTTGATTGTCGAATTGTTTATTATTTTTTCAAAATTAGATAATATTATTATCTATATACTTTTTAGATAATATGAATTACAGACGTAATGCATTGAATAAAGTAATAGACAATATATTTTCTTAAAAGAAATTTCTACCTCGATTAAGAAACATAAGAAACTATTAGGTAGTAGTTTAATATTAATTGTTTAATAAAAATGTAAAATAAAATATTAAAAACTAATTTGTGTTAAATATTCTTTTATAAACTTTTACACTGAAAACTAAAAGAACTTGAATACTTTTTGAAAATCGAAAAATAAGAATGAAAATTTTGCTTGTATAACATAATATAAAAATTTAATTTTTTTTGTTTTAAAATTTATTGAATTTTCCAAAAAGCAACAAACAAAAATGTCACTAGTCGGCATCAATAATTGTATGTGTGTAAAACGCTCTACGTCCTCTTTCGAAATCCAATTTCTATTCTTCTTTGTTGGTCCTTATTAGAGATGGGCGCGTGACGTTATTTTCGTCATGGACTCCTCATACCATATTCCGAGTTTATTTCTTTCATCTCTCCAAGGGGCGTTCATGTATTACGTAAGACGTTTTTTCCTACTTTTAGACTCCCCTGCCCCCAATAAGAAAAAATAAGAAAATGTATATAACGTTCAACTCTTTTGACGATACCTGTTGAACGCTTTTATTCATCTTGGCTGATGTCCAATGTCAATACCCTGCTACTGATTAGTTTGTACATTGACAGCCTCTGACTGTTAACTTGATTTCTTTGCTTACCATTTATTATTATTTCTTTTATTCAAAATAAAATTAATTAATAAAACAATAAATTCATCTGAAAGAACCACTATAATATGTTACATAAAAAGTTCTAGTCCTTCTGTAGAGGTTTATGTGAGGTCAAGGACTAGCGGTTAATGTATTTGGAGTTCGCATATTTATATAAACACACAGCCATCCTTTACAGACCTACACAACCGGGCCAAAATAGAATCATGCCATTAACTGAATTGGAATTACAAGAAATGTCCGATGCAGTTAAAACTTGGATGGGTGACCGTCTGGGGGCACCGCATGTTTTTCTAAAAATATCTATACCTTTAAAACTTCAAATTGGGACGAACAAATTTATTATATTGAAATTCCTCAATTTAAAGTTGTAATGGTATGGTCAGAATGAACTCTGATCTTGACACAGTTAGAAATAACAGTTGAAGTCTTAAAATAAAAGGAAGAAGAAGCTATACCTTTTAGGCCCGGTTGCATAACAGAAGATCATCCTCAGTCAGAGTTAACCCAGGGATTTAGTGTATCAACTGATCAAGTAGCAGAAATCCCTGGGTTAACTCTTACTCGAGGATGATCTTCTGTTATACAACTGGCCTTTAGTCGCCATAGTCATTTGAGAGCACATGACGTTTTGGTTAGTTTATACTGTTCTGTCATAAAGCCATAACCATACCAGGGCAGGCTACATTGAAACAGTCGGCAGCAAAATTTTGTTTGCTCGGCCTTTAGATGTCATTTTGTTCATTTACAAATTTATGGCCGCAGCGACCATCATATTCAATCTCAAAATTCCCGCACCGTAACTCAACCAGCGATCACACCAAGCCACTGCTGTGCTTAGTATTATTACATAATATTTTGGCGCCCGAGTACTATCGTATACTCTTATTGTACATTAAAAATCAATTAAAATCGGTTCCATTGAATCAACGCTAAGAAATCAACTTAGCCAGTCCGGTTCTGTCTACGGTGCATAAAAATTTCTCCTGATAACATTCCTTGCTATGATTCATAGGCACCAATGCGCGACTTATTCAACTGATTTAGAGCATCAAATTCAGTTTGAGGCAAAATTTTTTTTATTTAACTGTTCTACAATATAATTCGAAATGTTACATACTTGAAGTAATTAGTAATGAACCTTATTAGAAATTTGTAGTTTTCTGTTTAAAATTAGTCAAAGTTGTACATCTCGCAATCGTGGAATTCCAATCAATAACATATATACGCAAGTGGTGCTTAAATCAGTTAGTGTGGTCCGCCGTTTCTCGGAGAAAAGTCTAGGTGGAACTTTACTCGCCATTAGTTTAAGAAAGGTTGGGGATTTGTTAGTCCAAGCATTGTCTTAGGATCGAGCCTTTGGCTCACAGTTACCGTAGAAACAACTTTGACCACACACTTTTTGTACAATTTTACAAACTCATAAATCTTATTTTTATAGGGGAAAAGTTACAGCTTTGTAATTTGAATTTTTAGTCCAGTTATTTGGTACCGATGGTAGGAAAGTTTACTGATGTGTTTTAAATTTGGTATTTTTATAACTATATTTTGAGGTGCTCTTTTCGAATTTTTAATTTGGAATCTCGATTATTTGCCATATTGCGGATACAAATTTAAAAAAATCACTAAAATTGACTTCCTGGTGTTTTAGGGGAGCCCAAATATTTTACCGTCGAGCACCCACAACTCCGTTATTTATCGACGGATTAAAATAGTATGTTACATTTAATCTCGCGTACGGATTGCGAACACTCGGAGGTGGGGTCGCGAGAAAATTAAAATTTAGTCCCGCACCGTTTAACGTGGGACTGAAGAAGGTAATTACGAACCGCAAAAGTAGTAGTAAAAGCACGATAAACACGAAAGGATTGCATAAACGTTTTTATTTCATTTTGTTCATTATAATTTAGGTTTAATAATAATAATAATAATGCTCTCTATTCCATTGGGAATTTGTTGTGTTGCATTGGTTGTGTTGCATCTGTGAGTCTTCATTTAACAATTTCTGAAAGTATTCCTTCCATATGATTTTTATTATTCCTCTTCATATCTCATAATACCGTCCATGTGTTTCATACCTCTGGGTGCAATTGTTACTTTTGGTTTCTGTTCTCGCATTCTTCTATAAAATTCTCTGGATTTAGTGAGGTACTTTTCTGTTTCTTCCATTTCTTTATTAATACTTTGCTGTTTTTCATTTTACACATTTTTATCGTTTCCTTCTTCATCTCTCTATACTTCGATTCAGCTTCTAATGTTTGAGTCCTTAACCAGGTCAATGTTGTTTTTCTTTTAGCGTTCACCATTCTTTCTCATTCTGTATCATAATGATTTGATTTTTGTACTTTCATTAGTACCAATACTTTATCTACTGCTTTTGTTCTGATCATTTTTATGTTTTTCCACTCTTTGTTGACATCTTCATCCATCGGTTACATTGATAAGTCGTTTCTTATTGTCTGTGCATATTTTTGTTTTTCACTTTCAATGTTCAATTTGAGTATGTCGGATCTTTTGTTTTTTATGGTGCAGCTTTTCTGATGTTGATTCTTCTGAAAAATTCTCATAGGACCAAAATTGAAGAGCATAAATACATCTATAAAACTTTGCTTTTTAGATTTAAAACTTCGAAGCAAGGCAATAAAATCATAAATAAGCACATCCATTAAATAATCTGACCAAGAAGAAAAATATATCGAATTTCCATCAACCAATTATTATTATATAATATTTTGGCGCCCCAGTATTTCGTACATTCCTGTTGTACACTAAAAATTAATCAAAAATGGCTCCACTGAATCAACTCGAGGGAATCGACTCCACATTTTTTACTTGACCAGTCCGTTTCTGTCTACGGTCATAAAAATTTCTCATAATAAGATTTTTGTTGCTATGATTCATTGGCACTTATGCGCGACTTATTTGAATAATACAGAGCATCAAATTTAGTTTAGTGCAATTTTTTTTTATTTAACTGTTCTACAATATAGTTCGAAATGTTATGTAATTGAAGTACTAATTAGTAATGAACCGAATTATAAATCTGTAGTTTTCTGTTTAAAATTAGTCAAAGTTGTACATCTCGCCATCGTGGAAGCACAATAATATAACATATATACGCCAAGTGTGATAATATCATATAGTGTGGTCCGCCGTTTCTCGGAGAAAGTCTAGGTGGAAGTTTACTCGCCAATTAGAAGTACACGAAATATATGTTACTGCTACCCCCTGGCCATTTAGCCTGTGGGGATTTCTGCAGTCCAAGCAATTTGCTTAGGACGAGCCTCTTTGGCTCACAGTTACCGTAGAAACAACTTTGACCACACTTTTTACAGTCCCTTTTTCAAACTAAAAAATCTTTTTTTTTTCAAGTTTATTTGGTTCCTATGGTAAGAAAGTTTTATGTTTTTGGAATTCGGTATTTTTATAAATATATTTTGAGGTACTCCTTTTGAATTTTTACTTTGCCACCTCGGTTGGTTTTCCAAATTCTTCTTCTTCTTCAAGTGCCATATCCGGTCTCCCGGACGTTGGCGACCTCTCTCCTATGTATGTGTTGTGCGTTTGAAGTATTATCACACACATAGGGGACCTACTGCTTAACGCGGGCTCCGAACCGCGGGAAGTGTAAACACTTCATCTCCAGAGAGGGTGTTCCAGGCAGATTACACCTCGGTGGTTTGCCATTGCCTTCCGATGGGAGACGCTCAGAATAAAGTTTTTACTGAGCCCGGAGTCGAACCAGGCATTCAGCTTTAGCAGCAACGCACTTAACTGCTTTAGCTGACGACCGTCTCTTCGTAATTTTCCAAATTGCGGATACAAATTTAAAAAAGTGAATGAAATTGACTTCCTGGCGCTTTAGGGAAGCCCAAATATTTTACCGCTGAGCACCCACAATTCCGTTATTTATCTACAGGTTTATAAAGTTTTTATTTCATTTTGTTCATTATAATTCAGGTTTACCGTTACATAAAAATAAGATTTCTTTGGTTTATTTGGGCGGCGTAACTGTCAAAAAGCGGAGGTTGCAGAATAAAACTTCGAAGAGTCCGTTTTTTGTTAATTATATTTTTAACAAAATATACTTATTGACATTAGACAGATTGTAAAATTTAATACTAGGAAGCCAATAATAAAAAAAAAATTCACATCTAATACGCTGGAGTTCGAATCTAAGTTGAGGACCATATTTACAGCATACCATCTTGTTAAAATTCCAAAACCGAAAAATTGTAAAAAGTTTGTCCAATATTTGTTGAACATTTAATCTCAAAAATCGTCGTTACGTAAAATTTATTTATTTAATGTTTATAATTTTTGATTGTAAATTCTTAATTTTGCATTTTATACTCTAGATTTTATTATTGATGTTTTGGGTTTAATGTATGCGTTTGAAGTATAATTGTTTAAATTCAATTGTTCAAACATTTCAGTATTATTTGGGTAGTAATCCACACAATACAAACGTATTCATAAATAATTCACTCTAATCTTACGTAAGATAAATTATTACCCAATGAGAAGCCAGATATTAAACATTAAAAGTGAAATTAATGAAGATATTATGTTTATTTTATACTAAAAAAAAAAGTTATTCAAACAATTTACTTTATAGTGTAAAAAAATTGCGATTAAAAAATCCAAAATCGGTCTTCTGCGATTTTTTGACGGATTTCGTTAGGTAATTGTTCGTACTTTAACATACTAAAAAACGTCCTCTCGGAACCCTGAGCTTCTTACCGAATTCTTCGTCTGCAGTTGAAATTTTTTATGAAGGAGTGAAAATTATGTTTTTCGGCAAAATATTTTTAAACAAATTTCTATTTCATTTATATTGTTATCATATAACTCATTAAAAAAATTAAAAACACTTAAAATATTTTAACAACATCCTCGAAATCATGAAATGAAGAGTTTCCTAAAAATGGTCAGGGGGTTCTGATTTTTGAATATTTAAGGTTGGTGGTCCTAATAAAACCTCTGGGTTGGTGACTTCGGCGAGCGCCCGGAAGTGCCGCCAATTAAAAAAAAGTGGCGAATACAAAATGTTTCCTCGCAATATTTCCTTACCAGTTGACCTTAGGACGAAAATGACTTGTATAAATCTTACAGAGAATAAAATTTACTACAACTTCTATCTAAGTTATTTTTCTCTAAGTCTAATAGTTTGTTGCTGAGCGCCAGCACTGTTAAATAGAGCACATTTTAGAAAATTTCAAAAACGCTCGATTTTGATCTGAATTTTTTTATAATATATAGAGTATATCGCACTATGATAGTAAGACTATAGTAAGTGCAAAATAATATTTTTTTGCGATATTCTAGTGTTACACTTAAAAAAGCATTGCTTTTAATAATGGAAGACCATTTTATCTGTAATCAATCTTTTTAGTTACTACTTTATTCATTTCTAACGTAAATAATTAATAGTATTGTGTTTCACATTAACATTAATACCAGCAGCACCTAAATTAGATTAAATAATTTTTAATATTGAAATTTAATTAAAAAAATAAATTCTTACGTAAGAAATTGACTTGACCCCCTACCCCCGAGTAAGAAAAAATAAGATGTCAGCTACCCCCCTCCCCCTAAACGTCTTACGTAATACATGAACGGCCCCCAACGTGTTCTGGATCTCCCTTCCTTTCTGCGCCTTGTTGGATTCCAGTTAAGCATCTATTTGGGTATCCTTTCCTCCTTCAATCTTTGCACGTGACAGAACCATTGTAACTGTTTTATTCTTATGTCATCCATTATGGTATGGGGTACGTCCATTATTATTAGTATTCCTTTATTTGTAATTTTTTTTTCTATACTTTCTCGTGACCGTGTCCAGTTTTTGGTTTCGGTCTTTTATATATAGTTATGTTCTTCGCTATTGTGTTATATTATAATAGCCGCTTGTTTTTTTTGGCAATCTATTCATCCCAAAATATGCTGTACATCAGTGATATGGCTTTTCTTCCCAAAGTGTTCTTTACTCTTATAGCTTCATCAATGTTCAGTTCTAAATATTTATACTACAAACATTATCGAATCCTCTGTCCATCGTCCAGAACCAGGTCTTTATGTTGTCCACCGATGAACATGTACTCGGTTTTCTTGATATTAACTTCCACAGCGTCCAATTGCTGTTCTCTTCAATAAACTTACGAATCATGCATTCCAAGTCATCGTAGTCTTGGGCCAATACAATTTGGCCATTCTCTTACATTTCTTCTTCTACGTTTTTAAAGCATATTCAAACTAATATTTCGTTTTTCTACGGTTTTCAAAAGTTTTCCCAAACAACGGTGTCGTACGTTTTCTTCAAATCCAGTTTCGGTTTTTTGTGCTTTCGTAGATTCGACAAACGCATTTGTAACCCAAGCCCTCGCTAGTTGTCACAACAATCCCTATTACCTTTCTTGAGGACACCTTCTATTCGTAGGGTACTCTTTTTCCATTGAAGTACTTTCGAAAGAGTTTTCTGAGGTGTTCAAATAGTTACTCCATATTGTATAAATTCTGCTGGAATATTTCCGGGTCTAATCGCTCTTCCATATTTTGGGGCACACACATTGCTTTAACTTCTAGTGCCATTGCTATAGTTTGGACTTGAGGATTGTCAACTTTCATTTTTTTAAGCTCCGCTTTATTTTCATTTTTTAGGGTGGTCGGTGAACTTATATCTCTCTTGTTTTCTCCTCGTATACTTTTGATAATTTCCAGCTCTCCGTACTATTTTTTTTTTCTAGGAAAGAAAATGTTTATTCTGGAGCATTTTCTCTCCCATATCTCGTTTCTTTTTCTGCATGTTTTCCTTCTTACTGTAGTTTGGGCTTGTTTATATATTAGCTGCCGTTGTTATATTTGGTGTACAAGTACTATTTATACTTTTTTCTCGTGTCTGTTATACCCAATTCTATTTCATCGTCCCACCGATAATGGTTTATTTGGTCTTTTATTTCTTTATAGAACTCCTAAAGCCTCCTTTTTTTTAGTAATTTCTCTAATTGTTCTTATTTTTCTTGGTCTCCTTTTCCATTTGTTGCAATTGGAAACGTTATCTTTGATCTTAAAAAATAATAGTCACTATCACATGAAGCTCCTCTACACACTCCGACATTTGAGACTTTTCACTTTGTTTTTTGTTTGACTATTGTAAAATCAATTATAGAATTTAGTCCTCTAATTGGTTGTGTCTCTATCCAAGTTCATCTTTCATGATTGTCGATCTATCGATGCCACCGTTTCGCCGCCGGCTAATTCGCCATCAAATCGGGAAATTGAAAAAAAATTTAATTTAAAATTAAAATAAAACTATACAACAAGTTCTTCCAAGTTAAAGCTTTATACAGGAGAACTCAAAAGTAGAAGATAATTTTTAATTATAAATTTCTTGCATCAAAATTTTCTTTTGAAACTTAAAGCTTTGATGGCGTGGGTCAAATGTACAAAGGAAAATATAAGCCATCAAAGCTTTAAACTTCAAAAGAAAATTTCTATGCGAGAAATGTAATAAAAAACTTATATTGTTCTTTTGAGTTCACCTATAAAAAGCTTTTAAATGGAAAAAAAATTTTGCTTGCTTTTTTATTTTATTTTATTTCGAAAATTAATTACACTTCCTTGTTCCAGCCCTAGTATCTTTATAATATGTCTTTCAAACAGTATAAAAGGTTTAAGTACGTCTAAAGAAAATTTTTTATTGGAAATTAAATAAAAAAATTTTCGCGGCGGCGAAATGACCAACGGCAAAACGGTGGCGGCGAGATGTCTTAGACTGATTGCAGTCAGCTTATTAACATTGTCCTTGACAAAATTTTCTCCAAGTTGTCGTCGACGATCTCATTGTCCTTCTTTCTTTCAGTTCCTTATTTAGGTTCCCGAATATTATCAGCTCTCTAGCTGTTCCTATTTTTTGGATTTCGTCATTCATCTAATCAAAATTCAATTATCCTTATCGTTTATCAGTGTGTTTGCTATTGATTGAATAAACTCCTAATATCGTTATCTTATATTCATATAAATTAAGGTTTATTTTAATTATTCGTTCATTGACTGCCTCCTAATTTAATATATATTTTCTAAGACTTTTCCTGTTAAGAATTGATACACCTTGCTTGGCACTACTTTATTTGTGGACTCCGCTGTAAAAATGGTCATACTTTCCCAAATTTGTCGATCTTTGACCTATTTCTTCGTTTCCGTAAAAACCGCTACCACTACGTTTAGGTGTTCCATTTAATAATATAATTTCATTTACTTTTCGAGAGAGACCCTTAATCTTTCCATCCTATTCCGAGGCATATAAATTTGGGTTTGTTAACCTCGGTGAACCAGAGTTTTATATCAAAGTTGTCCTTCTTCTAAGCGCATTGCTTCCACTGCAGCGTTGGAGTTCCATCTATCCCACCTGTTGGTGAGCGAGTGCTATTTTATTGCCCACTTTCCCCTAGTCGTCACCTGGGACGCGTATTCTATGGGATAAAGCTCGCCGGAGGAGGCATCAATAATTTCCTCCAAAAAATTTTGATAGATTCATATAAGGTAGGGAGACCTGATGATCGTCTCTCCTCGGAATGCAATGGTAAACCACTGAGGTAATCTGCTATAAGCATCCGTCTCGAAATGAAGTGTATTATACATTCGGTGGTTTGTAGTTCACGTTAAACAAGTATGTTCTCTATATACTCGTATGTGAAAATAATTCGAAAGCACGTCACATGCTTAGAAAAAATGACTTACAACACTTCAGTCAAAGAGTCAACACGACCGAAGAAGAAGAAGGGAGACCAGCCATCCCATTTTCACAGATAACGTCCAGGTATCCTCAGAAATAGAATATATTATAATGGGACATAATAATATTTCGCTTATATAAAATATAAGAGGATTGAACTACGTAAATAATTCCTTGCAGTACTCAATTCAAACTTGAAATTTCCGCGCTGTAACTTAACCAGCGATCGTACCAAGTTACTGCTATGGTCTAGGTATAATTGTGAAGTAAGGAATACATACAAGAAGCATCGATGAAAATCTTGAATTGCAGTATTAACAACATTATTGATCATTGAAGGTACATAATAATATACTCAGATAACACCAAAACAACACCAGATTATATTCTTGCCATCTCTGATACTAAGGTCGGAGTTTCATTGCACCACTACTTACCACCAAATAAAATTTTAACTAATGGAAGTTGCTGATTTGTGGGTGGGTGGGTCTTTGAAATCGGTTTGAACCAATTGAATTAGTTCAAATTTTATTTGTTAGTAGGAAGTGGTACAGTGAGGCTCCGGCCTAATTGAATGTAATATAGTACGTCACGGATAACTAATAAGCAGTAGCATGCCCAAAAAGAAACTAAGAGGCTCTAAGCAGTTATTACCGGCCAAACACCCCAAATAAGCAAAATATTTTATTTCATTATTTTTCCAAATATGCTGCTCCCCAAAATGGGGCACTTGGCAAGTGTTTACTTTAAGTTTCCAATAGAATTTAAAAATTTGAAGTTATTCATATTTTAAAACTGTCTATCATCATTCTGCCGGCCTTTAGAAGTGACATCTCTTCTTGATATTTCTTTGATTCTGTGGTGACTTAATATGTAGTAACATTGCAATAATAATTATAGTTAAGTTATTTAGGAAAAGCTGACGAGCGTCTAGAATTTATGTAGGTTACACGCGTGTATTAAAATGTAAGTCAATTGTTATTATAAATATAAGTTGCTAGTATTGCAATAAGTTAGTTAATTATTAATTAATCAATAGTCAACAGTTGTAGTCGTAAGATTATATGTTGTGGTATTGTAGTTGTACTTCGTAATAATGATTACAATAAATTAAAAGTATTCATCATATTTAGCGTTGTTCATCTTAATTACCCCCAATACAACACAAACCCCTATTATTGACAAACGTGCCCTACAATTCCACAGAATACAACCAAAATAGCGATATATTGGTTGTTGATCTAAACTTCTGCGACGTTAAGGAAGTCTTCGTGTACCAAACAGGGACTAAAGGTAAACAATTCACATTTTTACAAATCAAAATCTAATGGGTTTCGTACGGTAACAAAATATTTTGTGGTGGGAAGACTGTCCGTGGATGAATTTAAAACAAATAGCTCCAACTCTGTAAAATAACATTGGAAAATTTTAAATTATAATTTTATTTTAATATTATAATATACGGGTACAAATCTTTTATAAAATACAATACTTTATACTTGGGCTTTTAAAACCTATCGCTACAAAACCATTCATCAAATGGTTATTAAATTACTATAATATTTATATCTATATAGTATACTTGAGTATCATGCATAAGCTAACTAAATATAGCTTATCTATTTTCTTTGGTAGAACATATTTTGAGTTATTAGCGACTTTATATAGTTATAGCACGTTTTTGAAAAATGCAAAATAATGTTAATTTTTTAAATAAACTTATTCCAACTTTCGCAACGAATCCAGTAAAATTTGCATTTCTTGTGATACAGTTTGTACTAAAGATTCAATCTGTGGTTTTGAATCTAATACTTCTATACTTTCGGTATATGCGTTGTATCTGACTCCAAATGTTCTTGGTATGGTTGCAGCATATTTACTAAAAAGAAAATTATGTAAATATAAAAGATCTCTACGATTCACCGCATTAGTTTAATTACATCATCTGTTCTTTGGCAGTCTCAAAACTTTCTGCGACGTAGTATATGGGCTGATATTCAGTTATGGGATATTTTTGCAGAGCAGTTTTTGGTGGGTCGAATGGACGGATTTCAGGGATGTCTTCTAAAGAATACTTAAGTTCGCCGAATGAGGAAAGTAATCCTGCTCCGTAAGCTTTCAATTGGCCATTTTCATGGCACAAACCAAATTCGACCGTAAACCAAAAGCACTAAAATAGAATTAACGTAAGAAACTGTAGATAATAAATTAAAATAAATAATACTTACTGTAGCTAATTTTTCGATATAGTCATCGGGTGCTCCCAGAGAAGCAAGACCAATTTCTTGAGAAAATTGTGCAAATGCTGGATCTGCAAATAAGGGTGCATGCCCAAGAAGTTCATGGCATACGTCTGGTTCAGGCGTATAAAATGGTTTACTGGGATGACGAATATATTGAGTAGAGTGAAAAACTCTAAACGCTAAACCACCCAAAAAGTCTCTGGATGAAAGTAACCCGGCAACGGGGCGTAATGTGAATCCGGTGCAGTCTGGAAATTGAAAGGTTAGACAAATTAAATGACGTCTTTTGAAATTATGCTAATATTTGGTATAAAATATGTATTATCGTTAGAATGATAATATATATTATAATATATTTATTGGTTATCAAGCCGCAAGATAAGGAATACGTATTTGACAATTTAAATTTTAAAACGTATTTGACCAAGAAGTGTGTGTTCAATGATTTCTATAGAATAAATTTAAATTATAAGTTCATAATTTGTTGTCATTTTATTAAACATGAATACTGAAGAATATTTTGCAACCATTAAGAAGCGTGGAGCAGCGCTTTCAAAGTGGGCGGAACAGTTTGTCCGTTTTAATGGCTATGACGACATTTGGACGCAAACGAAGGTAAAAAATGTAGTTTAAGGCCCAGTTGTTCAGTATTAGGTTATCTTTTAACCTAAATTATTTTCCATGGAAACAATTCTTGAAACAATCATTTCTATGGTAAATAACCCAAGTTAAAAGATAACCCGAAACTGAACAACTGGACCTTAGTATGTCAAAAACCCTGAATCTTGTTGATAGTAAACAACCTAGGTAACACTGCCGTCATAATGTCGTCATTTATTGGTCATTATTCGTCGGCGACGTCATAGTGCCCAATAACTGACATACAAATGACGTCGTTGACGTCCGTGTGTTACCTGGGAATTTCCAAATGTTAATTTTTTATTTTGAATGTATGTAGTACTACGTCAAAATGAAATGTTTTGTTTACCTTTTAAAAAGTTAGAAACATCTTGGAGTTGAGGAATGTTGTCTACTCTATACGAACAATTTTGGATAAGAAGAGGAAACACATGATTATGCTCTTTACATGCGTGGGTGGGATAAAGTGTTATTAATTGATTGAAAACTTTTCCCCATGTATCAATTTCTTCTTCCGTATACTCTACTCGAGGTAATGGCTGACCATGTTTGTAATTGTAAGCTATGTCGGCAAAATATTTCCTGCGAGCTCTGTAAATGGGATCCGTAAAACCAGGGTGATCAGAATCCAGCTCGGAACCATACGATAAAATTTGATTCGCAAATTTATCCAAGTCACGAATACGACGTGGAAACCAAGGAACGATATCTAATTATACGAGAAAATATTTATTAGTGCTATCCACAATTTAAAATTTTAAAAATTATTTACCTTTGTTATCTTTATAGTTTCTTGAAATTATACTGAAATATTCACTGATGTCTTTAATTTCAGTAATTGCAGCTCCTAGATCACCACCGGGAGCACATTCTACCATAAATTCATATTTACTAGGCATTCGTGCAGATGGTCGTGATTCAATATGAATAAGATTTACGGAATGTTTTTCAAATGTTTTTAAATAACGGGCCAAAACACCGACTTGTTCGGCAGGAGGAGAAAAAATTAAGGAAGTGCTTTTTGCTGAATCTCGACCTGGTTTAATATAATTTCCTCCGGGCATTAATTTAGGCTAAAATTAATAAAAATATTATTTTTTATACTGTGATTGTAAATTTTTTAAAATAAATTTTAATAATGATGATATTGTAGTAAAAAAATATCTAAAATTGTAATAATAAATTGTAAAATATTGGCAAAATTAAAAAAAAGTAACGGCACTGGCGATATCAAACAAAATGTTGTTTCATTTAATTATTTAAATTTTTGATGAATTTATTTTATTGCTTACATCTTTAACAAAAAATCTATTTTCACTGTTAATCACTTCGGGCAGTGTCATTTTTAAAAAATTTCACCCTCACAAACTTGAAAGTAAACTGAAGACGCGAACCTCGAGACGTATTTATATGATCGAATCTCTACTATGTTGATTAAATAATTTAAGCTGTAGTAGGTATAATCGCTATGGAAAAACCAAATATGAATTTATTTACCATTTGCGATCCATTAAACTATTTATTTAAAAATTTCCCGTATTTTATTTAAGTACTTAATTGTTTTATAGATTTCATCATGACTAATAACAGTATTTCCTTACTCCTGCGTTTATTTCAAAAGAAACGAAGGACATCGTTTAAAAACTGTAGCAAAGAACATATTTTTTTCCCATATCCAATGCAATAACCTCTAATGTTACGTTATGCACCTGAATGATTCTTTGTCGCGCTGTAACCTTAATTAATTATTTTTGAAGAAAAGAAGAAGAAATTTAATTTATAATAAAATTGGTTAATCAATCACTTTAATGGGTAAAAAGGTTGATTTCCATTTAGATAAAAAAATAAAAACTTGGAATAAATTATAGGAAAAGCAACAAAATTATTTGAAACTACTACCGAGTACGGTGCGATTTTGATTTTCATTTCCGATAAACTACATCACGCATTATAATAGATAATATTTTATATCAATTTGAGATTAACAATAACATACTAGTTGAATTTTTCGCACAGAAAATGTCTACCTGCTGACCTCAGGTAATATAACTATAAATCCCCTAAAAAATAATAACGGTGTAAAAAAGTCTGTTATCGTGTTTCGGAATCCACGTTAAATTGTAAGTGCCAAGCTCATCAGGGGCCGTTCATGTATTACGTAAGACGTTTTTTCCTACTTTTAGACTCCCCCCTCCCCCTAGTAAGAAAAAATAAGAAAATGTATACCCCCCCCCACTTTATCTTACGTAAGATAAATTATTACCCAATGAGAAGCCATCTAAAGATTCGCAGAAATGTTATTTAAATTTTATTTTATTATTTAATTAAATTATTAAATTTGTTGTAATTCTTAAATGGTATTTGGTACAGAAAAATATATTCCAATATATTTATAGAAAATTGTATTTGCTTTTATTTTGATTAAAAAAAAATTTCATAAATAAAATATTTATCGTATATAATATTTAAGAAAAACCATTTCGTCCTTCCAGTAAAGTGCTACTACCGGTTTAGGGATTTCCTCCAAAATCAAATGGTTCTTTCGTATATTGATTAAAGTGTTAAATATGAAATTTGGTTACTACGAGTATATAACAATTTGTTCCTGAGATATTGAAGAAAAACCATTTCGTCCTTCAAGTAAAGTGCTACTTCCGGTTTAGGGATTTCCTCCAAAATCACATGGTGCTTTAGTATACTGATTAAAGTGTTAAATATGAAATTTGGTTACTAGATAACAATTCGTTCCTGAGATATTTAAGAAAAACCATTTCGTCCTTCAAGTGAAGTGCTACTTCCGGTTTAAGGATTTCCTCCAAAATC
Source organism: Podabrus alpinus (assembly GCA_932274525.1). Classification (NCBI taxonomy): domain Eukaryota; kingdom Metazoa; phylum Arthropoda; class Insecta; order Coleoptera; family Cantharidae; genus Podabrus; species Podabrus alpinus. Next base: position 118,299,319 of record OW026451.1, read on the forward strand.
AAATGGTGCCTTTGTATACCGATTAAAGTGTTAAATATGAAATTTGGTTACTACATAACAATTTGTTCCTGAGATATTGAAGAAAAACCATTTCGTCCTTCAAGTAAAGTGCTACTTCCGGTTTAGGGATTTGCTCCAAAATCACATGGTGCTTTAGTATACTGATTAAAGTGTTAAATATGAAATTTGGTTACTAGATAACAATTCGTTCCTGAGATATTTAAGAAAAACCATTTCGTCCTTCAAGTGAAGTGCTACTTCCGGTTTAAGGATTTCCTCCAAAATCAAATGGTGCCTTTGTATACCGATTAAAGTGTTAAATATGAAATTTGGTTACTACATAACAATTTGTTCCTGAGATATTGAAGAAAAACCATTTCGTCCTTCAAGTAAAGTGCTACTTCCGGTTTAGGGATTTCCTCCAAAATCACATGGTGCTTTAGTATACTGATTAAAGTGTTAAATATGAAATTTGGTTACTAGATAACAATTCGTTCCTGAGATATTTCAGAAAAATCATTTCGTCCTTCAAGTGAAGTGCTACTTCCGGTTTAAGGATTTCCTCCAAAATCAAATGGTGCCTTTGTATACCGATTAAAGTGTTAAATATGAAATTTGGTTACTACATAACAATTTGTTCCTGAGATATTGAAGAAAAACCATTTCGTCCTTCAAGTAAAGTGCTACTTCCGGTTTAGGGATTTCCTCTAAAATCACATGGTGCTTTAGTATACTGATTAAAGTGTTAAATATGAAATTTGGTTACTAGATAACAATTCGTTCCTGAGATATTTCAGAAAAACCATTTCGTCCTTCAAGTGAAGTGCTACTTCCGGTTTAAGGATTTCCTCCAAAATCAAATGGTGCTTTTGTATACCAATTAAAGTGTTAAATATGAAATTTTGTTACTATATAACAATTCGTTCCAGAGATACAGAACTTACAGACATTTTGCGTTACATAAGGTACATCCATACATACATACAGACATACATGCAGACATCATTGCGAAAGTAGTCAAAACGGATTCAGAAATGCTCAAAACGGATATTTCCGTTAAAATATCGACATCGAATTTTTTCATGATTACAAATACTTCCTTATAGGGAAGTAAAAATAAGATGTCAGCTACCCCCCCTCCTCCTAAACGTCTTACGTAATACATGAACGGCCCCTCACACATTTTCAACACGTAGCGGACACGACCAGAATAAACCGGAAATATATTAATCACATAGATGTTGGTGCATCAAATTATAAAAGTTTCTTTGGATATTCCTAATCCTGTTTTTATCATTTTTCATCATATCTGATGATATTCGTATATGAGCCGTTAAAAACTAGAGTATCTAAGTCAAAAAACTACGTTTTGAGATAAAAGATTCTAAAGTTCAAATGTTGTCGAAAATTCGTGAAGTAAAAATTCAAAACATTGTTGCGAAACTTGTTTTTGAAAAGGACCGACTGAAATTTGTAGGAAAATAAATTATTCATTATTTTATGAATTGTTATATATTAATGTAATTTTATTACTTATACCACTCTGGTTTTTGAATGGCTCATAATAATATTATAAAAATTCAAAAAATTGGTTTCGCAAACAACCGTTAAAATGAATTTGTAAAAGTAAAAATAAGAATCGACTACAGATGCGCGTCGAAAATTAATTCTTGAACTTAAAACAGGAATTTCTGATTTTATGTTTAAATTTATATAATTAAATACTTACTATATCCGGTGGACTCCTCGAAATCATATTATCCTCGATGAAATCCTTCATTCTGGTTTTAATTTCTTGGGGCTCAGATTTAATCATGATAATATTTATTTTCAAAATCACTCACAAAATTCTACACTTATCAAATTGTGTATACAGCGGTTTGAAGATAACTGTTGTAATTTTTACTTCGTGCGTATATATTTATAAGAAATCTTAGCTTAGATACAAAGTTCGGTTATCAATAATCGAAAGATTTGTCTTTTGTAAGTTATTAATATTTTTCATCACTTAAAGTTGCCTAACTTATATGATTAAAGAAATTAATATTGTTGCTAATACAATTTTTTTTCATTAATTCCTAAGTAAGTATGTTTGCGTTCTATATATTAGCTTACAGAGCATTAAATCTCTTAAATAATTTCTTAAAAGAAGGGTGTAAGTGGCATAGCTACAGTATATAGGTGGATTATAGGTAGGTACCTACGTCAAATAACAATTTTAAAATATGCAGGTTATCACGCTACTATTTTATTTATTGCATCACCGTTTAAATTTTATTGAATGTTTTTGAGAGAATTTCGAATAATCAATTTCAACATCTTGGTAAAACAATAATTACATCACTTTAAATACGACTAATAACTTCTTACGTATGGATTAAAAAAACCAGTAAGCGGTGTAAGTATTTTGCTGTTTACGTAAATCATCAAATTTATCATTAATTTGCAGTCAAATATCAAACAGTAGTAAAACGATTTTATTAACTATACAACATCAACCAATGATTGCGCAGCAGTGTATGATGCCTTGTTGATTATTTATTATGAGGGATTCTATAGCATATAAATAAATAAACAAATAGACGATCCGATTAATTTATTTAACACAGCCTGGCGATACAAGTTCTCAATTCTTATAATAGATTAGTCGATGTACCCGTCCTTCGTATGGGGGTTCCCAAAATATATCAAGATTAGAAATTTTGGGATTTATTTTTCCCATCATATTGATATCATTATCTAGCTGTATACCAAATTCCATGTTAGCACCACATCTGGAAGTGGGGTTTCTTTTGATGCTCCCCTTCCGTTCAAAATATCAAACAAAGTCCCAAAACTTTTCACTTATTTTTAATAGGTATATAATTTTTGCACTTTGTACCATATTTAACAGGTGCATTTAGTAAACGAATAAAAATAATTTTAGGTGTTGAATTACTTAATGAATATCCATATTGAACTGTATATTTCTTGACTATTAAATGCAATTAGTATTAATTTATTTATTAAAATATTTTAAAATTCAATTATTGAATATCGAATATTACTAAATAGTACCTACAAGCGTTTACTTTAAAAAAACTTGTTTTTTATCGTCTTGACATTAAAGGTCCGATTTTATAATCAAATTTAGGTTATCTTCAAAATTTAATGAGAGAATTAAAACAAATCTGAATTGTTGATTGATAGGATTTATTTATATATTTACCAGCAGTGTGGCCTTAAGCTTACACCGGCAGACTAGCGAGCGGGAAACCGTGGTTCTATACCTAGTCGCGCCGGATATACTGCTGTGATCTACAAGCCCAATATAAATCTGTGGGCTATGGGGAAGGCAACGGGAAACCACCCCATTAAATTTCTTTCCCTAGTTAAGTCATCTTGACTTCGGTCAAGTTGATAACCAACGTTCGCTGAGCGGATACGGTACTTTAAGAAGAAGAAGGATTTATTTTAATTCTTCCATCAAATTTTAAAGCTAGATTAGATTTAATTATGAAATTGGTCTTCAGTTTTAGTAAGAAATAGATATTAATATTTAATGGTCCTTCAGAAAACTATTAATATTTTCCAACTAATGGCCGCCATAACCTAGTGAGTGCTTAATTGTGCGGCCTAAAGGCCGAACTGGAACTTTTTTAGGTTGTTACATGATAAATGAACAAATGAGAGGTGCTTTATAAGTATAATTCCATTTGTAAAACACAGATGTTATTTACAACACGTGTGAATTCCTATCTGCACTTTATTATTCATCTTAATCTATTTTGGGATGTACCCGCGTACAATTCTGCGCAGCTGTACACGTCGGGATCCTCGGTTCAGGGAATATTGAGATCGATAATTCGTATTTTATAATAATTACCTCAATTAAACTTTGTGTTATGCATATCAAGTAGATACATCACCTTTAATTAAATTTTTGTACCACTGCATATTTGTGATTTTTAGCTTCGATTTCCTTATATGGGTACAGTGGGATATAAATTGCGCAGCACTACATTAAAACTTCGTTCTTTCTTTCTTTGATATGTATGAAATTCGGTATTTTTCCTTTTTAGGACTTCAATAACGGGCAAGTACTTTTCTGTGCAATTCAATTGGATTTTAACATGGTAGTTATGTAAGGTTTTTACAGTTTTCGCTATGCTATTTAAAAGGTCATACAGGGGGCACATATTTGTAACACCATTTACGAAGATTGGTGGCGATTTTTCGTTGTTTTTATCTTCTTTGCGGATCATCTACAAAAAGTTTTGGAACTCTTTCATTGAGAAATAGGTGATGAGGAGGAAAGAAAAATCAACGAATTCCTAGAAGTAGTACCTATCCAGATGGATCTTCCTATAGAAAAGTTTCAATTAAAAGAAGTACAGTAGGTAATACTAAAAGATCTTGATCATAAAAAGGCGCCGGGTTTCGATCTGATAACTGATATAGTTTTGAAGGATCTGTTACGGGCCAGAACGGCACTATGACCATTCCGGAGCTATTAGTTTGAAAATACAACAAAATCGAGAAACAGTCGGTTTGTTTCAACGGCCTCACCGTTAAAATAAAGTTGCCCAACTTTAACTCAGCCTGGGGTGGTTCGAAGCTTAGCTTAGGACCATCTAAACTAAACCGACAAAACGTCATAATCGTGAAAAAGGCGCCAACTTCCATATCACTGGCAAAATACTTAATTTGGGGACGTGGAAGTTCGTCCTCAATGCCCTTTAAAAAAATGCGTGTTACATTAACGCAGATTGACTTGACTATATCGGTAATTCTTCAGCATATTTGGAACATTTCGCTAAATCCTTGACAATAAACACAATAAAAAGAAACACAAATAACTAGGTAACATATAATAATCAAAAATAACAATACACAAAAATACACCTTCAATTTGGTGTCGTTGATACGGTACAAAACTGGAAATTCTTACTACTAAAATGGTGCTTACTTGTTCAATTTGAATTTAACGTTATTTGAAAAAAATGATCGAGATCTCATCATTGTGTAAAATTAATCCTTACGTTATTTAAATTTGGTCTCACAGGACCCGAAAGTAATGACATCAAATTTACGAATGGAACATATCCAAAAAATCAACATAACTCATTAAAATACAATAAAAAAATAATCGATGACGATCATTCTTGGTGCAGTTACATTTTACAATTTTACATTAACCTTACACATGGATGTAACGAGTTGCTCAAATATGCTATGTCAGTTGGGTGACTCCAACTCTGGTGATAATCCGAACTGCGGCATTGAGTTGACATACCGAGAGGATGGCCTGGAATCCTTCCTTAGAAGCGTGAATGACTTTGTTCCCTTCCATAATCACAACTGGATGTTGAAATGCGTGAACGAAACACCAACTAGCTGGGTTATTTCCAGCGGGAAATAACGCGTGCCCAAAAGCAAATATTCACTCAAGCGAGAGCGAAATATTTGGAGACCCACAAACACAAAAACTCCACAGACCTTCTTCAACTCGGTATCAAAGATGTTCTGATCCGGTTGTTTCGACAATTTGTCGAATGGAAGACTTAACTTCGCATTTCAACTGGTCTGATAAACTGGGCTTTCCTTGCGGAAGCCATGAATGATTTCGACCTTCCCTACCGGGATTTGTGCGTGAACTCTCAACTAACTTCCTACCGCTTGCTTTTTATGTCATATTCGAGACCACGTGAAACGCATTATGCGATACTTCCGCGTTGCGAGAAAAACAAAATCATAAAAATATCAAATTGAATGGTGTTACTAAATAGTACCAAAAATTGTTACAAAATAAGAGAAGAAATGTGAATGAAGCATACTTGAAATTTCTACTTTGAGATTTAAGTAAACTTCAAAGATTGGTAGAGCCCGCTCTATAGTAATTAACCTAAGTCTAGTTTCGGGACAATGTAGCTATTATTTTATGGTTTTAGAATACATTAAAATTTAATAGGTCTACTATTTTTAAGTATTGAGTGTTTTTGTGTAGTTTTTATGACAGGAAATTGTATCATTGTATTACAAAGAAGAAAAATTGAATAATTGTAAATAAGTTTTTACCAAAATATTATTTTAGAACTGCGAAAATAAGACAAATTCAAACGGATGTCACAGATCTTTCCATAAAAGCAATCAGAATAATTACCATTTTGTTTAATGAAGTACTAAGACTTAGCTACTTTCCACTGCAATGGAAGGTGGCACAAGTAATTATGATACTAAAGCCAAGAAATAATCCAGAGGAAGTAACATTCTACAGACCTATTAGTTTGCTTCCTGTAACGTCCAAGGTTCTGTAAAAGTTACTAATGAAGCTGTAAATTAATACCAGACCATCAATTTAAGTTTAAGAAACAACATTCAACGACAGAACAAGTCCATAGGGTTGTTGAGAAAATCAACAAAGATCTGGAAGAGAAAAGATACCATTCGGCAGTGTTCTTGGATGTGTCTCAGACGTTTGATAAGGTCTTGAATTTGGGGCTCCTGTATAAAATAAAGAAGCTACTTCCTTATGATTTCTACCTCTTAAGCAAATCTTATATTAGTGATAGACAGTTCCTTGTTAAATGTCAAGAAGAATATACAGGAATATACCCAATTAAATCTGCAGTTCCACAAGGTAGTGTTCTAGGGCCAATCTTGTATCTTCTGCATACGTCAGACCTACCAACAGTGGAGCAAAATATCACGGCTACGTTTGCGGATGACACGGCTATTATGGCGTTTCATACCAATCCAGTGCTTGCTTCTGAACTTCTACAAATACATTTAGACAAAATTCAGCGTTGGTTAAAAATATGAAGTATTAAGGCCAACGAAACCAAATCAGCACATATAACATTCACTTTGCGCAATGGAGCATGTCCCTCGGTAACCCTGAATGGAAAACAGGTTCCAGAAACAGAAACAGTAAAATACTTGGGGATGCATTTGGATCTTCGTCTAACGTGGATAACCCATATCTGGACCAAAAGAAAGCAACTGAACATGTAATTCCAGAAAATGTACTGACTTATTGGCGTTAAATCTAAGCTCTCATTAGAAAACAAAGTGTTGATCTAAGTACAAGGCCATACTTAAGCCTATATAGACGTATGTAATCCAACTATGGGGCTCCACATCCAACTCTAACCTGGAGATACTGGAAAGGTTTCAATCAAAAGTTCTTAGAAATATAGTTAATGCTCCCTGGTTCGTCTCAAATAAAGTTATACGTAAGGATCTTGCTATTTCACTGGTGAAGAGAGAAATTGGTGCTTATGTGCGAAGTATAAAGACAGGATCAGTGCACATCCAAATCAATCAACAGTGAGCTTGCTTAAGGAACAAACCGTCAGGTGTAGACTAAATAGATTTAAACCACAAAGAGACCTAATGAATAGATTTAACATTTAAACTATTAATACTGAGTTGACAAAAACTGCTCGGTTTCAAAAGTAATTCACTACGTGAATTAATATTTTATAGGTAAAGGGTTATAAATGTGTTAATTTAAAAGAAATGTAATTTCTTTTCGGTATCTAAGATGTCCATAATATTAATCAATCCTGTATATTTAAGATAAATAAATACTTTAGATTGAACGTTTATATCAGAATGCAAATTGCTTATTTTCTGTTTTTAAGCTTCACTTTACAATGTTAATCTGAAGATAAATCATATTGGGTACAACAGTAAATATTGAAATCATCTTTTTTTTTATGATTTATAAACAAATAATTTTATGTTTACGGTAAATCTTGGTGGTAACAGCATCAGTATTGGGAAACGATATAATAACAATTGTCTCATTGGTTTATATAAATTACCTTACAGAGATTAAACTATAAATAGAATATTGTTCTTACTAAATATTATACAGAGATAAAAATATTTTCAGAAAAAAATAGGTACTATAACAAAGTAGAAAAACTTGTTGCTTTATTTGTATCACAATTTCTTAGGTCACATTTGATTTAATTATAAAAGTCATGGTTCTTTAAGCTGATCTCAATTATTGGCATAGATATAATTAATTACTCGTATTATTGATGTAAAAAAAATTTGCGTGCTAAATAAATTAATCCATTTAAAATATATTTCTGTAGTAAGGGTGTAAGGGGTATCTCTATGAATTTTACGTAATTTGGATTAGAACATCACCATTTAACCTTTTCAATCTTAACAAATTACAAAATCAAAATCAACAATTCGAACAACGTATTATATTATGTTTTGATCTTATTAGATCTCATCGGTGGTGTATAGAAGCTAATCCCTAGAAAAAACTAACTTTATGAATTTTTATTAATAAAAGTAGTACTTATTATTAAAGAGGTGAATTAGATAGTATACAAAAGTATTGAAAAATTTATACTGAAGCTAATGAAGCTGAAGCTTCAGAGGTTATTTACGGGTACAGAGGTATCCTTGCTTATATGGAAGACAGATATTTGTTGGTCTTATGCCATTGAGGGGTCTCTTCTAACCGCAAGAAATCATGTATAATATCATTTTCATACCTAATATAATATTATACCCATGGAGTTCATCCGCCCATAAATTTTATGACCTCAAAATATTGGTTTTCAGCATTTCCATTTTTCTGAGATAATTGCAACTCTTTAATTTTTCACTTAAAATTAACGATAATCAGCGGTAAAAAATTATTCGTGGAAATCAACACAATGGTGTTTGGTGTTATACGGAATATCTATTGAAAACTCAACAGAGGTCTTGTGAGGGACGTCATTATTAGGAAATTCCCATTGGATGGGGATCAAACGTGGATTAGTCAACAGTAACCTGCTCCACAAAGCAATCTTTTTTTATCAAGTTTTGTATGAGTGTAATTAATAAACAGGAAATATTTTGAATGTAATTAATTATATATTATCTAACTTATATTTCATAGTAACTATATCATTAAATTGACTTCTTGTCATCATATTTTAATATTTTTGTAAAATTGAATATTATAATAATTTAAATTAAATTAATATCATTTATTATATTCAAATAATATAGGGATTTTTAAAGGTTATAACTAGAGACTGATGGAATATATGCACTAAAAAACATGTTAAATATGCATGCAATATGCACCCAAAATATACAAGAATATGCAGGAATAATATGAAAATAATGCAAAATATGCACTTATCATTATGCAGGTAAAGGAAGAACTAAACAAGAAATAAAATTTTTAAACGACACGAGAAAATAATATACTATTCTTAAAAACTATGGCTACAAAATACGTTAGAAACTAATACATTATTGTTTACAAAAATATACAATTATTCAATTATTGTAATAATTTACTACCATGTAGAGACGGTCATTGGTCTAGTAGTTACAGCAATGTACTACTAATGCTATAGACCCCGGTTCAAATCCGGAGAGAGTCAAAAATTTCTTTCTGACTTTATCTTCATCTATGGCCGTCTCCGACCACAGCAGTGGCCTACTGTGATTGCTGGTTGAGTTACGGAGCGAAAGATTTCTGGCTCGATATCGGAACTAGTGGAAGTTTCTTGACTCTGCTCTCCAGTGAAAACAGAAAAGGCTATGTGGTGAAACAGCCTGGCATCTTCTTCGACATATGCAGACTCTGTGGATCGGAAGCTGAATCGGCCGAACACATTCTGTAGCTGCGATGCCTTAGCCTGATCCAGGCTAAAAAACATCTGGGACAAACCCAAGGGGTATAACAAAGACTCTCAGGAATATTCTATAATTTGCTAGCAAGTGCTAGCAAAAATTTGAATTTCCTGAATACCTAGTAGGGGAACAAGAGATCAAATACTTGTCGCAGTTCAAGAAAGGCCCTTGCGGCCAATCGACCCCTGAGTACCATACCATACTACCATGTATTTTTCTATATTATCCAAGGCTAAATTTTGCCTCCAATCAGTTAACCCTCCAGCACGGGTGAGGCCTGTGAGTCCACGCAATACACAAACATCGCTGTAACTTTGAAAAAAAGAAGTTTACGTTTGCGAACTTCTGTATACCTTTCAAAAATGTTCAACGACATAATATAATCAAATTGTACAAAATGTAAAAATTATCATTTTTTCGCAAAGAAAATTTTACAAAAAAAACCGACTTCAAAAAAAAGCTCTACAAAAAAATTGCACTAAAAAGTAAAAAATAATTAGAAGTTATTAGAAGAAGATTTAACAGAAATTAGAAGTATATTTTTACAGTGCTGAACATAAAAATTAATGTATTACGTCAATAATATACATTTATTGTTATTTTTGGAGTCGGTGCCAGCCAAGGTTAACAAACGTGTATTAACGAAGTAGCGGAGTACCAATTTCTTAACAGGACAAACCACTTAAAGTGGTTATCCGAGGTCTTCCAATCACTATAACAGCCGCAGAAGTCAAAGAAGACCTTGAATATCAAGGCTTCAATATTCAATCAGTTTTCCAGATGCGCCAAGGTCGCGATAAAAAACCTATGCCATTATACCTTGTCCATCTAACCCATAACACAGATGGCAAGAAAATTTTCGACATGACATCAGTCCTGTCTATCAATACTCGTACCGAAACCCCCCACAAACGTACAGAGGTCGGTCAATGCCACCGTTGTCAACGGTTCGGGCATGCCCAAACCCTCTGCCGCGCCCCACCCAAATGCGTCAAATGCGCAGGGGATCATTTAACACCTTCCTGTCAAAAAATCCGAGAGGACCCGGCCACTTGCGCTAACTGCGGGGGAAACCACCCCGCAAACTACAAAGGTTGCGCCTCGTTCCCCAAGCCCAAGAGGCGAGAACTTTCAGCCCGCGAAGCATCTTCCCGCTTCGCTGGCCGCCCCACTTACAATTACCCCTCCTCTCAAGGCCCCAATCGACCATCCTATCTAGGAGTCGCTAGCCAACATGCCCCTCACAGGGAAGCAACACATGCCACCCCCACGCCCTCCACCTCCTACGAGGAGGCCCCCTCCCGACAAATGAGAGCAGTTCTTGATCTCCTTCAGAGAGAAAGAGTCAGCGACTCTTTGTTTGAGGAGCAAATCCCCTGGAAAACCAAGGTCAAGTACCTTGGCGTTACCATGGACCGACGTCTCAAATGGGACGCTCACATTTCCTCCGCAACCGGTAAAGCCAAATGCCTCTTCAATAGATTGTTCGTCCTCATGAACAGTAAAAGTACCATGTCCCCCGCTAACAAACTAAGACTATACAAAGCCATAATCCGCCCGACAATGATTTATGCCTCCCCTGTCTGGGGATACGCACGCCCTAGGGCCATAAATAAACTTCAAGTCATTCAAAACAAAAATCTCCGAGCTATTTTCAGCGCCCCCTATTACGTCACTAACAGGCGACTACATGCAGACGCCAAACTAGATCTTATTAACACTCTTAACCGCAAACATGCCACCAATCTTTACAACAAATCCAAATGTTCAAAAAACCCACTAGTAAATCAACTAGGTCAATACAACCCAGCCGACTTCTTCATTACCCGTCCCAAATCACTCCTGACCACGGACAACTCCTGACCATAACTCACCCCCACACAGACTAATGTATGTTCACAGGTTTAACTTACACAAATTCTCTTCGAAAGTGAATTTATTCACTAGATTTGTGTAATTTTTCGATCAATTTCCACAAGCTTCGATAAACCACCCCCCATAGTATCACTACAATCCCACTAGTCGCCAATTCTGACTAGTTCCAAGTAGAAGCCACTCACTTCGAGGTCATCAATAGAAATTATAATTTCTTTCTTCGAATTAGGGACTCTACTATATCGGCAAACGTAAAAATTTCTTTTTCTTCACATATCTCATATTCACAGTCACAGCCCAGGTTTCTAACCAGTCAGTCCGCCAAGCGCCAATTCCCAGAGACCCACCGGTCTCTACAACTTCCAATGTCATTAATGTATTCTTTCAGATGAAGGAGAAGGCCGGCCATGCCGGGATGCTCCATCAAATACATATCAGGTAAAGGTAAAGGTACGCACGTCAATTTTTGCGTTCTTTAATTTTCACGAATTAAGTTCAAAAAGTAATTTTCATTACTGTTGTCTAAACGATAATTTAATATAGAAGTGAAAGTGTTACATCAAGCTCCAATTCTATTTAAATTTCGTCGACAAAGCGTTTAAACACGCTTTTAAGTGTTCCTCCCAGTTTCCCGGCAAAAAGATCCCGCCATTTGCTAAGTGACGTAGTTTGCTACGTCACAATTAGCAAACGGTTGCGCGCTCTGTTGCCCCCTACCCCCTTCAAGACATCAGGCGACGTATTCTGTAGTATACGCAACAAAGGTTAGTGAACTGAACTTGACCTAGATTTCTTATAGATTATATTTTATCGCAACCTAACAAAAATTTTATCAACCAACAAATTCCTTTTCCTTTTAAATTTTTCAAGTTCATTTAGATTTAAATAAAGGTTGATTCACAACACTAAATTTAATTTTCAGACTTAAATATTAAACTTGCACTCATTAAAATCAGCTGCTTCACAGACATAAATTAATTCAAATTTAATTTTATCAATTTAGATTTCGCAACATAATTTAATTTTAAAAATTTTTATTTTTATTACTTGAATTATATTTGTAAAATGACGAATGTTACCGACATGTCCCAAGACAACACTTTCCTTCGTGAACTTGTTGACCATTTGAAAGCCGAAAACCGCGATTTGAAAGCCCGATTCAATGATCAATCCAAAAAACTCGATGACCAATCCAAACAAATCAAAGATCTCACTGACAAAGTCGCCTCACTCGTTCTCGCCCTCCAACCACCCAAGGTCGTACAACCACCTTCGGTCGTAAGACCACCCCCGGTTGCCCAACCTCGCCCGACTGCCCCTTCAGGGAAAAAGAAGGACAAGACCGCCTTCCCCCCTCTTCCGACCACCCCTGCTGTCAAAAAAGCAGAAACTAAACCCAAAGAGCCAAAAAAGCCCGCCCTACTCAAACCCCTGATGGCAACGGCCATCCCGAAACCCCGGCTATCGACTCCAGCAGTCAAGCCTGCGATCATCCCCCGAACATCCCCCCGCATTTCTAAAATTCCATCATCGACTCCCGAAGCCCAAGCTTCCACCTCCACCGGTGGAGATAATTTCGTCTTTCCAAAAGACAAAAACACCCTAAAACGGGCCCGCTCCAACTTAAGTAGCGACAGCCAAACCTCTGAACCCGCTACCAAGAACAGGTTCGCCTGTTTGGACGTAGAGGAACCCCCGACCGACACCCAAACCGAGCGCGACGATGACGGTATGGAAGTCACCGACTCCCAACCCGACACCCAGGGTGCTTCACACCCAGACCGCACCACATACTCCTCCTCCAGCCGAATCCCCCCAATTGTCCTCCGTACAAAGGACAACTGGCCGGCCATCAATAAAATGATTCGTGACCGAAAACTTTCCACCACTAAAATCCGCACGCTCGTGGACGGCATCTCAATTCAGCCGGCCACCGAGACCGATTACCGGGCCCTCAGCCGCTTACTTGAGGAAAAATCCCTCCCCTCACACTCTTTCTCTCTCCCTCAGGACAAACCACTAAAAGTGGTCATTCGAGGGCTCCCAATCACTATCACTGCTGCAGAAGTTAAAGAAGACCTTGTAGAACAGGGCTTTGAAATTCAGTCAGTTTTTCAGATGCGCCAAGGTCGCGACAAAAAACCTATGCCATTATACCTTGTCCATCTAACCCACAACTCAGATGGCAAGAGAATTTTTGACATGACATCGGTCCTGTCCATAAATACCCGCACCGAAACCCCCCACAAACGTACAGAGGTCGGTCAATGCCACCGTTGCCAACGGTTCGGGCACGCCCAAACCCTCTGCCGCGCCCCACCCAAATGCGTTAAATGCGCAGGGGATCACCTCACTCCGGCTTGTCAAAAAATCCGTGAAGACCCAGCCACCTGCGCTAACTGCACAGGAAACCACCCCGCAAACTACAAAGGTTGCGTTTCGTTCCCTAAGCCCAAGAGGCGAGAACTTTCAGCCCGCGAAGCAGCTTCCCGCTTCGCTGACCGCCCCACTTACAATTACCCCTCCTCCCAAGGCCCCAATCTACCTTCCTATCTGGGAGTCGCTAGTCGGCATGCCCCTCACAGGGAAGCAACTCACGCCACCCCCACGCCCACCACCTCCTACGATGAGACTCCCTCCCGACAAACAAAAGCAATTTTTGAACAACTTCGTAATTTCAATGCCAATGCCGAACTCGTCCGCAATATTGAAATAATCATGAACGCCAAAGCCACTAATATCACACCCGTTAATGTCTAAACCCAGATTCCAACCCACCACTTTGCAGACGGCTTTTTGGAACGCCAACGGCCTTTCAGCCAAACGAAATGAACTTCTCGCGTTCGCGCACGATCACGACCTTGACGTAATCTTGGTCAACGAAACCCACTTCAGAGCTGGCCAACTGGCAAAACTCCCTTGCTATTCACTTTATAGGAATGACCGTGACGGACGCGGCGGCGGAACCGCAATTTACGTAAAATCATCCATCGAACACGTCGCAATACCGACCCCCGACCTAGAGTACCTTGAAGTCACCACGGTGAGCATCCACACCGCACATCACGGTTGGTTGCAAATCTCCTCCGTCTATAATCGCCCTCAGCAACGCATCCTCAAAGAGGACCTAGAAACCCTCCTCGAAGGCCCCGACGCGAAGATCATCGCCGGCGATTTCAATGCTAAACACTCCAACTGGTTGTGTAAACACACAAACCATGTAGGACGTGACCTTCTTTCACTAGCAAATGAGCTGGACTTCGCGATCATCGCTCCCACCTCCCCCACCCACTTTTCTAACGCAGGTACGCCGTCCATTCTGGACATAGCCATTTTCAAAGACGTACAACTCCAATACGACATCCCCACCAGCGAAGAATTAAACTCAGATCACTACCCGGTCCTCCTGACACTTGGACCGCTGTTACCCCCAAAAGGCCCTCCCACGAGAACGACAACAGACTGGACCTCTTTCAAAGACACTCTGTCAAAAAACCTTGGACCAATCCCATTCTTTGAGTCCCCCACTGACCTAGACCAATTCATTGCCAATTTCCAAGACAACATCAAAAAATCCGTTGACGAAACTTCATTTGAAGTCAACACCACGGACGTCAGAGACAAACTCACTCCCTCCCTCAAAGATCTTATCAGAGCCAAAAACCGAGCGAGGAAACTCGCCCGGCGAACTCGCAACCCTGATGACCAAAGGTCATACAACCGGCTCAAAGAGCAAGTAGACGTTAAAGTCAAAGAATTTCATGACAATGAATGGTTAGACACCATTAACTCCCTATCATTTAAAGACATGTCCGCATGGCGCATGGCCGCCGCCCTCCAGGGGAAAAAGAAAGTCACCATCCCAATTCTCTCCCGCCCTGACGGCACTATTGCCCGGAGCGATCTTGAAAAGGCTGAAATCTTCGCCGACAGCCTCCAAGCTCAATGCTCCCCCAACACCACAAGATTAGACCAAGACCATATTAATTCGGTCGAAAATTATGTCACCACCACCCTAAACACCTCCGATGACTCACATATCACCCCCGCCTCCCTTCTGGAGGTCACCATTGCCATTAAACGCCTCAAAAAGAGGAAAGCCCCTGGTCCCGATGGCATCACCAATACCGCCCTCAAAGAACTCCCCCAAAAAGCCAAAGTTGCCATCACCGGCATAATTAACGCATGTTTTCGACTCAACTACTACCCACAAATATGGAAAACCGCTGACGTAGTGGTAATCCCCAAACCCGGTCAAAATCTCAAACTTCCGAAAAGCTATAGACCAATCAGCCTGCTCCCTTCCATCGGAAAAGTAGTTGAAAAAGTCATTCTCACCCGTCTCCAAGAAGCCATGTTCGATAACAGTATTATTCAAAACGAACAATTCGGCTTCCGTGCTGGACACAGCACGACCCACCAAGCCCTCCGATTAGTTGAGCACGTCACGCAGGCACTCAACAAAAAAGAATTCACCGGCCTAGTGCTACTCGACGTATCGAAAGCTTTCGATAAGGTCTGGCACGAAGGCCTCCTGTTCAAAATGCTTCAATCCAAAATTCAAATTCCACTAGTCCGACTTATTGCCTCCTACCTTCACGACAGAAATCTCCAAGTCAAACTCATGAACACCAGATCCACAAAGCGCCCCATCACCTCCGGGGTCCCCCAGGAATCGATCCTTGCAGCTTCACTGTTTAACATCTTCATGAGCGACATTCCAACCCCCTTAGATCCCGCAACAAAAATTTCACTATATGCAGATGACACTGCAATATACACATCCTCAATCCACCCGGACATAGCCACAACCCGCCTCCAGGAGGCGATCACCGATCTCGGAAGGTGGTACGAAACTTGGCGCATCGAGGTTAACTCGAGCAAAAGTTCCGCGATCATGTTTCGAAATCGTTGCAAGCCTCACAACTCCAGTGTCTGGATGTTTGAGGAGCAAATCCCCTGGAAAACCAAGGTCAAGTACCTTGGCATTACCATGGACCGGCGCCTCAAATGGGACGCTCACATTTCCTCCGCAACCGGTAAAGCCAAATGCCTCTTCAATAGATTGTTCGTCCTCATGAACGCAAAAAGTACCATGTCCCCCGCTAACAAACTAAGATTATACAAAGCCATAATCCGCCCAACAATGATTTATGCCTCCCCTGTCTGGGGATATGCACGCCCCAGGGCCATAAATAAACTTCAAGTCATCCAAAACAAAAATCTCCGAGCTATTTTCAGCGCCCCCGATTACGTCACTAACAGGCGACTACATGCAGACGCCAAACTAGACCTCATTAACACTCTTAATCGTAAACATGCCACCAATCTCTACAACAAATCCAAATTCTCAGAAAACCCACTAGTAAATCAACTAGGTCAATACAACCCAGCCGAATTTTTCATACCCCGTCCCAAATCACTCCTGACCACGGACAACTCCTGACCATAACTCACCCCCACACAGACTAATGTATGTTCACAGGTTTAACTTACACAAATTCTCTTCGAAAGTGAATTTATTCACTAGATTTGTGTAATTTTTCGATCAATTTTCACAAGATTCGATAAATCACCCCCCATAGTATCACTATAATCCCACTAGTCGCCAATTCTGACTAGTTCCAACTAGAAGCCAATCACTTCGAGGTCATCAATAGAAATTAATTCATAATTTCTTTCTTCGAATTAGGGACTCTACTATATCGGCAAACGTAAAAAATTTTCTTTTTCTTCTCATATTACATTTTCTCAGTCACAGCTCAGGTTTTTACCAGTCAGTCCGCCAAGCGCCAATTCCCAGAGACCCACCGGTCTCTATAAATTCCAATGTCATTAAGGTATTCTTTCAGATGAAGGAGAAGGCCGGCTGCGCCGGGATGCTCCATCAAATACATATCAGGTAAAGGTAAAGGTAAAGGTGCTGCTCGCACGTCCTACAGGTAACATGACTCGAATCCCGGTTTTCTTGAAGGATGGCGCCTTCAAGTATGTTTAGCTTTTTCCGCGTAGCGGCCAGGCGATGAAAAACCGGCCGGAGCTCCGGAGGAGCGCAGGCTTGGGTTTTTCGATGCCCACAGCCGGATGAGTCTCGAATCCAAACCCCAAAATTTCAAATTCGATTTTTTCAAAATTTTGATAATACATTCGCATGTGAAATTTTAACAATATACTATATAAACCTTCCTCTTTGCAATAGGAAATTTTTAATTTTATTTTGGGATGGTCAACATTAGGCGACTCCCCCCGCTTTATATTATATGTTTCTAATGCGTTTTTAATAAATCATATAAAATAACAATTTTTTTATTGTTGATAAAAAAGTAGGTAAATCTGGTTTTTTCTTTAAATTTTTTCATCGATCTTAAAAAGAACTAAGTAATCACAGTTTATATTTAAGAAAAAATTTTACTTTTTTAAATTTTGAGACAAATTTTTTACACGCCTTTTAACTATGGGCCTGATAAACCTCACCCGTGCGCCCGTGTAATTTCTAGGCCACCCGTGTGCTGGAGGGTTGATTGAAACTAGATAAGTAAGGGGATTTCCATATTTCTAATCTCAAATTTGCTCAAACATGCACTATTATGGTCTAGCATATGCATTTTAAAAAAAAACACCAAATATGCATTATATGCACTATAAAAAATGTTAAAAAATGATTCTTTAGGGTGGGAAACGGATAAATACGAAGTGGTCGAAAAATATACCGCTAAACAAAAATATGCATTTTGCATGTTTTCCAGTCTCTAGTTATAACGTATTATAAATTCTATTTAATAAAACTATATGTTGAATAGTTTTTTGATTTGACATTTTATATCTAAAGAATGTTTTATATAATAATAGTATGTAACTATATAATAATATTTGCAGTTTTGAAATTCAAGTAATCACGCCGTATTACTTGAAAATTAAGTAATACGGATGAAATCTTATACTGATAATATAACACATGGTAGGTCGAAAAATAATAATGCGCTGTAAAGATAATAGGCCAGTCGACAACGCATTCAAAAAGGGCTATTGAGTAAATAAATGGGGGCAAGCTGGAATAAATTTTATTCTCTTTATTAGGACCTCTAAAAAAGCGTACTAATTTTGCACCCTCTGGTGGCCCCGGATTTCGCCGCCACAGAGAAAAAGCCACGCGAGGAAGGATATTTTTACGAATATTTGTGAATATCTCGGTTTCAGTGCGCATTAGAGCAAAATGTGAAGGTAGTGAAAGTAAAGTACACTAAATTTTCTAGAGAAAAGCTCTTTTACTTTTTATAATAGTTATATAAAAGATAAAAGTGTTCATAAAAGTTTCTTTTTTGAATTCAAATTTTTGATAAATATTATTTAATGACATATAATTATTTTTAATTTATATTGTTACAATTCATTGTGGTGTATAGTTCTTATTTCAAATTACAAGAATAATAATAAATTTATTGTAATTTCTTTTAAATGTATTTTTATTTCTGTTTCATTAGGTACTGTGTACATACATAGTATTACATTAAATTTAAAGATGGACTTTCAACGTTATTTTGGGAAATCTACAATGTAGTATTGTGTACATTCAAGATTGAATATCAATTTATCAATTACTAAAATTAATCATTCAATTTTTTAATATCAGTATAATTATAATGATAAACAGGAAAATTTTTGAATATATGTAATTGTGTAACTTGTATTTCATCTAACTTATCGTTAAATTGACTTCTTGGCATATTTTTATGTTTTTGTTTTCCTGAATTATTTACTTCGATTAAATACGATAAATAGGACAAACTCGATAATAAACTAAATATTGCTCTAAATGTATAGGTATTATACAAATAAATATTCTTAGAAGGTATTTGAAAAAATGTCGTTCATTCATAATTATAAAATCTTAACTTATTCCATAATTATTTCAACTTAATTTGAAATGTTTTTAGAAGTAAGGAGGGGTAGTTCGTAATAGGGTTATAATAACAAAAAATATTTATATTGATGTTTAAACATAAGATAATAGGCTAAATATCAATGACCTAAATTAATTGCAAAATTTATTGAATTTAAACCTTATCAATTGTATAAATTTTATTTAATGCTATGCTTTTTAATTAAATAATGTTTCATTTTGTAACAAAAAATATTTATTAATAATTTGGTAAACAACTTCTTTGAATGCGACCTTTGCGTCAATTGATATACTACATAACTGACAATTATTATAGCACGGCATGTTATAATAGTTATTTATGTATCAAGGGCACAATCAATAGATTATAGCAACGAGGGCAATTTAAAGCCCTCCGCTAACGCGTCGGGCTTTAAATTACCCTCGGTGCTATAATCTGATTGTGCCCGTGGTACATACAACGTTATATTTCATTTTGGTACTTGGTACTTGAATTGTCAAAATTGAAGAATTAAGTATTTTGAGAAAAAATATCATGTCATTTTGTTTGTGCTATGAATTTTTGGTATGCCATGGTTCCTATGGCGAGAAACTTGGAAGGGCGAGAATTCATTTTTTTATTTAGCAATAACTCGAAAGCGGCACTAGATATCGAAAATCTGAGCAAAAAATTCTCCACCCTCGCAAGGTCCCCCCCCCCCGTGAATTGTCGGTAGGAAAGCATATGCAAAATTTCAGATCGATCGCGCAAAAAAACAGAGTCTGCACTAACTCTTTTGTTTTGATATTGTTGTCATTGCTTAGCAACTTTATAGGCCCTCGGGCTATAAAAGCCATATTATGCCCCCATTTCCGTGCTAAAAACAAGGTTATGATACCAAAATGAAATAAAAATTATGTATGTACATGATTTATAATAATTTTGGTAGGTTAAATATCGCGTAAAGAACATAAGAATTTTGAGTTGTAATTTACATTTTTCATTTTTTCCGTGGCAGCTTCTTTCAATGGTAGGCCACATCATTTAAATAAAAACGAAATTATAATAATATCAATACTTTTCATTGTCAAAGTAAATAATTCAGGGGAGGGTTATGGAATACCCTAGCTTAATATCAAATGGCCGTTCTGATTACTATGTACTAGGGGGGGTAGTCAAACCCAGATCCTCCGGTCTGTGCAGCCGCCAATTTTTATAACCTAAAAAAGAAATAATATAAGTTTATTGTATTTTTATTTACTTATTTATTTAATCATAATAATTTTTTGATAGTTGTTCTTTCTGATATTGAATAGGGGGGGGGGGGCACGTGTACTTTTTCGCCACTGCGTCAACACGAAAAATAAGCATCATCTAATGTCCTATTTATGTTTTTACATGCACGACGTACTGTCGTTTTGTCCAACCAGTATTTGTTTATTTAAGTGTATCGCTAAGGGCGAGGAGGAGGTGAATAAAATAAACCTAGAGGAGATTAATGGATTGATTTAGCATTATAGGCACACAGATAGATAGGTAACTAAATAATAGGAAATTTTGAAATTATTGATTAAGGTTTTTATATTATTACGCTTTAACATTTAACTTGTGAAATGAATATTACATGAACGGCGACTCGTGATTTGCTATAATTGGAGGGGGAGGATTTCAAATAACATTTTTGACTTTTAGTCAAGTGTTTTAAATCTGTGCAACCGTTTACGGTCCAAGCGACGTGGATTGCTCAATATTTAGCGGCATAACTACACTCGCATTAAAGAAACATTTGCTGAATACCAATTCTGTTTTGGGAGAGCCGCGCCCCATCGCCCACCCCGTGTCAGCTACCACTGTACTTTTTACTTGCTGAAAATGAAATACTGATCACGTATCAAAAAACGTAGAAGTATTCTGGCAAAAGTCGTTATAAAAATTTAACCGTGCATTTTGGTAATTTTCTGCACGATTTCCATTTTTCTTTATTTTATCTGTAATTGTTTTATTTTTAGAAAATAAAAATGCCTCATAAAATCTTCAATGTCGCCCACCCACTACAATTTCATTATCTACAATATTACAGCAATATTATAAATATATTGATAATCATTGCAAAACTTGAATGCACTAGGCAAATAAAAACAAACTCTGAAAAAAAAGAAATTCTAAATTGTTTATTTAATGCAATCAACTACGATAAAATTAATAAATTGATGCAAAGCAAACCCAAAAAGTGAGTTAGCTTAAACATAAAATATTGGCTTTGGTATTATTGTATTCTGCAGCTGAGTACTGTGCCCAGTATGGGGGCACTAAGCTCATACACTCGATATGTTGATTCCATGTTAAATTGTACAAAACGTTTAATTTCAGAAGTAATAAAATCTACACCCCAATCTTCACTTCCAGTCCTTGCTCATATTGCTCCTCATGAAACCAGAAGAGAAACATCTCTTTTGAGAGAATAAATGAATCAATCAACATACATATTTGTAATAGAGGATAAAATCGGCTTATTTCTTGAAATGCGTTTTGGAATGCAATTAATAGTATTAAAATTCTGTTGTTCATATTTCCAAATACTCAATGGAAAAGAACATCTAATAATATAACCATCAAGGATCTCATATTAGATCCCAGAGCATTTTGACTCCAGGCTTTGATCATCCTCGCAGATGGTCAGATGCAGATGCCCAACGTTGGCGGGGGCAAAAATAAACCTTATCAGAACAAATCATGCATTCATAAATTCGATGCTGTATAAATGGAACTCGACTATAACCGAGACGTGCGATTGTAAGATTCAATATAAACTCTTAGGCCCAGTTGTTCAGTTTCGGGTTATCTTTTTACCTAGGTTATTTTCCATGGAAATGATTGTTTCAAGAATTGTATCCATGGAAAATAATTCAGGTTAGAAGATAACCTAATACTGAACAACTAGGCCTTAGTCACATAATTAATGGTTGTCCTGCTAGATGCTTTTTCGATGGGTTGGAAGAGCTACACTCTTTGCCATCCACTGTCAAATCCATCCAATGCAGTAGCCTGGCCGGATGATTTGGATGTTTCCATTTTTTTCTTCTACTGTTAGAGTTTTTGTAGGTAATTTTGTAGGTAGGTAATAAAATCGCAATTATAATTGTCAGTATTGACTTCTATTGTCCCAGTTTATACAACTACAATCTCCAAGCTCGACCTTTTATGTTGCAACTAATTTTTTACTTTTCAGTATGACCATAATTCGATTATAATTTTCTAAAATATCCAAAAAAAATCTTTAACTTCAATTTTACGTTATCATTCAAAAACGTTTAAATATTCATTCTTTTTGTTCTCCCAAATTATCTCCTTTTCCATTATTTTTGCACTGCGTTCGTCAAAAATTTCAACTTTTCACTTCCGGTAAGTAACTTAATCTTTATAATTCATTTCATTTTGAATTTAAATTTTATTTCTTAATTTAAATTTACTATAATCAAAAACTTGCTAGCATTTAAAAACACAATTACAAATCCTATTCTCTAAAATTCATGAAACACAACAAATCAAAATTTTTAAGTCACAACCTTTGTTCTTTTATTAAAATTCATCGACCCTGATTAATTTTCGTATCATTTTATAAATTTACTATCCAAATTTCTTTAAATAATTCAATTTACCACGTCAAGTTAAAAAACCAAATAAGGAAAGTTTAAGTTAGTTTCTCAAACCTCCATTAATCTATCAAATCACTGGGTAATGATACAAACTGACTACATAATTACTTTAAATCCTTCCTCAGTTTCCAATCTTCCCGGCAACCCTGAGTTCTAATTAAAAATTTAATAAACAGTAAAAATACATACGTCTTAATTTGTGTGTCTGTAAAGTTAATTAGGAATCTTAGTGGCTGATTTATTTATTGCTATCCCAAAATCTAAATATATAAAAATTAATTTATGACCAACCGAAAATCTAAATACTGTCTGTTTGACAAGAGAAAAAAGTATACACATTATGAATCATTTCCTGGCATATTCGAGGCATGTTTTCTACTAATTTAATCGCATAATCTTGCGGCAAAGACCTCCATATACATCGAATATGTCGGAATAGCTGCTTAACGGTTCAGATCTTTTTTCCTCGGAGCTTGAACTTCGTGAGCGCCCAAACATTTTCTATCGGATTTGCATCTGGCGACTGTGAAGGCTAATCCAATACGTCAATGTCATTTTGTTGTTTCCACGAAGTACAAAGTCTACTCCGATGTTTTGTGTCATTGTCCTCTTGTAGTAGCCAATTTTCTTTATAAACCACCTTTAGGCAGTGGGTAATAAAGCTTTTGATATATTCTGACCATTTTGGTAACGTTCAAATTTTCTGTGAAGATATAAGGTATATGCAACTTGCCAAATACCTGCCTAGAAAAACAGCCCCACACTTGCACTTTTACCGGATGTTTAACGGTCCGCTAGATGAGTTATTTGGCGTTGGTAGACCAGGAATAATTAATAGAAGAATTTGCCCAAAAGAAAGCTCCATCCGCAAAAATTACATTGTCACACAGCGGTTAAAGTTTTCTGTCGCCCAAGCACGTCTTTTTTCGAGATGTTTTTCAGACAATATAGCGGTTTCTTCATAATACTTCGAAATTTCACTTCATGAGTCAGTAAACGTCTTCTTGTAGTATCACATGATTCATTTACACCCTTGTTATGCAAAACCGTTTGCCCTCCACGCAATGATAAACGAGAATTCTTCTCAAACATCCGTAAAGTCATGGCAAAAATGTCGTCCTTTTTAGTCGTTTTTTGCACGTCGCAATTCTTCGTTTGTCATCCTCTTTAATGGTCCATCAGCGCCGTAGCAATGGTGAGGCGACTGAGGCGTTTGCCTCAGGCACCATCGCAATGGGGGCGCGCATATATTCAAATTTGCCCCAAGTTAAGCCCTAAGCTAAGCCTCAAGCTAAGCTTTAAGCTAAGTTTTAAGCTAAGCCTCAAGCTAAACCTACAGCTAAGCCTCAAGCTAAGTTTTAAGCTAAGTCTCAAGCTAAACCTTAAACTAACCTTGCAGTTTGAGAGCATTCTGTATAGAATAAATCTGAACCACGGTCGCATACACCTCGAGGAATTTCTAAACATTCGTTAATGCTTCGACTGTATGCGATTCGGCCACACCAAAGAGTTCTTTAAGTAGGGACTGACGTACTGTTCCCATTGCGCTGGTGATCACCCTTACACCGACTGTTCATTTAAATTACGACCCGATAAACTAAAATGTACAAGCTGCGGCGCCGCGCCGTAGCAAAGGTGAGTTGGGGGCGCTACACCTTGACAAAATTTCAAAATGATAAAAATCATTTGCAAGGGGGGCGCATATATTCAAATTTGCCTCAGGCGCCCGCAGAGCTTGCTACGGCACTGTGCTCCATATATCATTACACAGCACTGTTTCAGCTATTCCTTTCAGTTGAGCGAACCTACCATTTGTCTATTTACAATCAAAGATATTTAAATTAGTCTATTTGTCTCACATTAATGTAGTCATCGATTAAAACTTGGAATCTCGGATCGGAATTCACCACCAGGTATTCTGTTTTCTGCAGGGTTACAGGTAGTTCTCATTTTCCATACTCCTTATATCCTTATAGTCTTCTAAGTATGAACTCCACGTCATATGTATCTTAAGCGATCGCTGTCTGATCGTCCGCAAAGCTAAGATTATGCACATGAGCCCCACCATATTGTAACTCCCATTTCTTCGCATGCACATTTCCACTTTCTCAATGCCATTTCAACATAAATATTGAAAAATAGTGGGGATAAGCTGCTCCTCTGTCCCAGCCCTTTACCTGAATAAACACTTCAACAGTTGTCAACAGATAATTCAATAAATAGTGGTTGTTTCCGCATCTTTTCGAAAACCTATGGTCAAATCAATATCAAATGTTACGCCTGTTTCGTTTTCGCTACATCACCATGTATCAATTTTAATTACTATCAGTTCAGAAAAAAAATCCGAAAAACTGAGTAGAGCAACTCCGAGAGCAAGCTGAAATTTGGTAGATATGTGCATTATTGCCCTCGACTTCGTCTCAGGCAAGACTTTCACACTCAGGATTAATAATGCACTTAAGTCCCTTGCTACATAATATATTATTAAGTATTCGAAGAAATCCATCAATAGTCCCCTAAAATCACCTGTCGGCTTCTTCCCCAAATTGGGATTTTGATGTTTTTTTATCTATAACTTTAACTTTAATTTAATTTTTAATGAAAATTATCATTACAGTAAAATTGGCGAACATAAAATTTTCTACAAGACAGGTTTTTCAAATTTTCAGTACACCCGAATTTTTTGTAAGCTTATATTTTGTAGACTTTTGTAGACTAAACCATTTTTTCAGCTTCTTGCATTAAGAAAATTTGAAAAACTGTTTTGTACAGAATTTTATGTTCGTCAATTTTAGTGTAATGATAATTTTCATATTCCACATTCCACAAGAGACTATCAAATTGTCGGCAATAATTTTTGAAACTGGAACTGAGTGTTTGTCGCCCTTAAAATCACCATGAGTGCTTTAGCACGAATGGTGATTTTAAGGGCGACAAACACGAAGATTCCATGGTTTAAAAATTAACCGACAATTTTATAGTATCGTGTGGAATTCGTTTGACAATTTCGTAAATAAAATTTCAATTTTTTCTGACAACAAATAATTTATAGTATGCGTTTACGTAGTTTCCATCGTTACTTGACAATACAGACCACGGTGGTCGTATTGCCGCGACAATACACCACCGTGGTCTGTATTGTCAAAGGAAGTAGATTATGATTGGTTCAAATTGATGAGATTCTAACATCCTATTGGTTGAATTATTATGAACGAAATTGTCATTAAAATTTAAGGCTTTGTGATTTTTTGCCTACAACACCTTTCATTTCAGTTTCACGGAAAATGCTCATCCGATAAAAATTGAAGAACATAAAATTCTCTACACAATAGAGTTTTTAAAAATTAGCATACGTCTATTATTCCTGAAATAAAATTTAATTCCTGAAAGGCGAAATGAGTTCTATTTAAGAAAACTTAAGGTGGGTTCGTGGAAAATATTTAACGTAATTTAATTAATTTATTTTAATTTAGAAAAGTTCAATGTATAGGCGTTCATGCTACATTTACTGAAACTTTAATTTAATAAATCTGGGTCAACTCTTCTTCCTCTCCATCTGCGATGTTGCTTCATCTTTGTTAAAACCAGTTCTAACGATAGATTTTTAAGAATTCTTTAAGCTAAGAAATAGAACGCACCGTGAACCCACCTTTATATAGAAGCAAAATTTTGAATAATTTGTATTTCGAATACCATTTTCTTACATCAGATAATTTTTATCATCAGGAGTGATTTCAGGAGAATCCATTTGGTAGAGAATTTTGTGCTGTTCTCTTTTGGTCTAATGTCAATTAGATAATTAAATGATATCGATGAATTCGTGGCTAATGTAGTGAAAACTGATATTAATCATATTTGTATTTTTAATTTAACCTATAAAATGCACAATCGCACAAAATAATCGCGTAAAAGAGTATATTGATAAATTTTTTAAATTAAACTAAAAATACAGATATAATTAAATGATAATCGCGTTGGAGGGACTAAAATCTTCAATAAACTTTTGCAGGGTTCATTCAGACATTCAAATACACAATCGTGTCTGCCAAATCTCAGCTTACTCGAATTTTTTGCAAGATAAAAGTATTACTTCTTGTCTGGACTAGACGTAGAGCATGCATAACAGGAACGTTTATCCATTTTCATTTATTTATTACTAAATACATAGATAACATAATCTGATAAATTAAAAAGTTATAAAATAAATGCATACAAATATTGCTGATTGAAATTATTATAAACAACATTACTTTATGTTTTTAAATGCAAACTCCTCAAAATTTTAATATCGACTTCAATTTAAAATCAGCAGCATCTATTATACCAATAAAAGGGGTGATATCGTTTGCTTCTACTTTCTGATGAAATGTTTTTCGATTGAATCTTCAAACTACGTTCTTTAATAGGCTTTCTTGCTCGGGTGTGGCCCCAATGGCATCCTTCTTGTTTAAGTGCTTCATTCTAATATTAAAAATTTAAGTTGAAAAATGTCATACTTATTTTTATATACCTATAAATTTTAATTTGTTAAATACATACGTTGTAAATTTCTGACGACTTGGACATATATCGTATTCCATGAGGACAAATTAAAACTGCTTTATCGTTTGAAGCCCGAAACTCCGCATTAGTGTAAGCTGAAAATTCTGAAATTAGATTAAACCTCAATAAAATATTTATTTTACCTTTGATGTTTATAGTGAAATAGCATTTTGCTTGATTTCCAGATTCATCATGGGCAATATAATAAACATAATGGGTTCCCACCCGAAATTTGGTACCCGGTTCCTAAACAATATTATGATTAAGACCAAAATTATATCTTTAATATAATACTACTAACTCGAGATTTATAAACTCCAACAACTTCAACGTTATCTGTAAACTCAGGTTCTGACCAATATACAACTTTATTGTATTCATTCTTTAATAATGTGTACTCAATTTTATTTGGGCAATTTACTACTTGTGGAACTTCTTTGTCTGCAACGGTTATAATCAATCTACAACTGACGGTGTTATTGGTAACTGGGCTACGCGCTGTATATATTACATCAGTTCTTCCTGGTGGTAAATTCTTGCTCAATTCCATACCCCAACTGGGTTTGGAACTGACATATCTAAAAATCACGATTGACTAAATGGAAATCGATTTATTTACTCTTACCTCCACCAATCTACATTAGAATCTGGTTTGGGGATTGTAACCAACATTTGATTTTTACCCGGTGGTAAAGTATAACTTAAAGAACCTCCTTTGGGACATCTTATAAATGGTTGAAAGGTATCTACATATTATGATATTTTTAAATACATTACTAATCTAGCTGCCAAAATGTTTACCTTGAGTGCAAGCATTTTCTAGGCGAGATTCTGAAACGATAGAACTCCACTGCAAGGTGCTAAGGCAAGTAATTGTTTCAAACTCGTGGGACGGTTTGTAACCTTGATCACATTTCAATGAACACATTTCTCCTGGGAATAACCTTGACTTTGTACAAGATTCCGGAGTAAAATGTCCTTTCGTAACACTTCCAAGTTTGGGACATGAGACAGCTGCAAAATCATCATTGTTACAATAGTTATTTGATCAAACTAGACTTATACTTACCAGTACAATACGTTGGTTTATTTCCCCAATTACCCAGAGCATTGCAAGATTTAATCGATTCTCCTCTTAATTTGTATCCAAGTTCACACCAAACTGCACATTGTGCACCAACAGGTACAACATTTTTCTGATTTGGATACATTTTCAAGCACCTTATATTGCCATTTTGAGGAGGAACCAGCGCTGGGCACTTGCTGATGTAAACTGGTTTACAAGATCTTCTGTTGTTTTCTAAACGATACTCTTCTCTGCATGCGCAGTTGTACCCTCCGTCTAAATTAATGCAAAGTTGTTCGCAGTCTCCATTGCGACTTAAACATTCATTTATATCAGCACAAGTTTTCTTGTTACTGTCTAGTGAATAGCCATATGGACAAGTACATTCATAGCTTCCATGTAAATTTCTGCAACCATGCGAACAACCCCCATTATTTATTCGACAGTAATTTATTTCTTTACAATTTCGTTTATTAGGGCGTAACTTGTATCCAACAGGACACGAACATTGAACAATTCCGTTAAGATTTGCACAAAAATGAGAACAACCTCCGTTTTTCATTGCACAGGGGTTTACTTCTAAACAGAATCTATTAATCAATTTTAAACCGGTTGGACACTTACAAAATGCTTCCCCAAGAACGTTTACACAAATATGAGAGCAACCACCGTTGTCAATTTTACATGGATCTGCTAAACGACATGTCTTTTCATCCAGTATGTGGTTTTCCGGGCATAAACATTGTATAAATGAATTTTCATATGAACAGCCATGTGAACAACCTCCATTATTAATCAAACATAGATTTATTGCAATGCACGTTTTATCATCTTTTAACTCGTAGTTTTGAGGACATCCACATTTGATTGTATCATTATTTTCATATGAACAGCCATGTGAACAACCCCCATTATTAATCAAACATGGATTTATTTTAATACACGTTTTATCATCTTTCAAGTCATAGTTTTGAGGACATCCACATTTGATTTTATCATTATTTTCGTATGAACAACCATGCGAACAACCCCCATTATTAATCAAGCATGGATTTATTTTAATACACGTTTTATCGTCTTTTAACTCGTAGTTTTGAGGACATCCACATTTGATTTGATCGTTATTATAAAAACAATCATGTGAGCATCCACCATTGTCGGTATCACACATATCTATTTTTATACAAACTGTTTTGTTTATCAATTTGTAATGCATTGGGCATTGGCATTCTATCTCATCGTTGGTTACAGTGCAAATGTGACTACAATATCCATTATTGATTTTGCAAGGATCTCTTTTAAAGCAAAATTTATCATCTATAAGTTCATATCCATTTGGGCAGCTACAAATGATCTCATTTTCGTACGAAGTACAAATGTGGGAACAATTTCCATTATTTTCCATGCAATAATTTCTGTGTCTGCAGTGTGTTGCGTTACTTAAAATATGGGTTTCGGGGCAGTGACAACTGATGGTACCATTAATACTTGTACATATATGTGAACAACCTCCATTATTGAGAAGGCATTGATCAATTTCCTCACAGTGAGTTTCATTCACTAAACTATGTGTGTTGGCACAACTACAACTTATAACTCCTCCATCGTTTTTACAAAAATGAGAACAACCGCCATTATTTATATCACAATTATCAATCAAGATGCAGTTGTGGTTTACCATCTCGTGGCCATCTGGGCAAATACAAATTGCATTTCCGTTTTCGTTAACGCAGATATTAGAACAACCACCATTATTCATTTCACAAGGATTTAATAATTTGCAATTCTTGGTATCGTCCAATAAGTAATAATTATCTGGACACGTGCATTCATAAAATCCTTCACCATTAACACATATATGAGAACAATTTCCATTGCCGTAAGCACACTCATTAATATCTTCACAATGTTTTCCATTTGAAAGTTCATACCCATCAAAACAAGCACAACTAAAACTTCCATTTTCATTGTCACATATTTGGAAGCAATCGTTTAAATTTATATCTTCACATTCGTTTATATCTTCACACGTCAAACTATCACTTTGCAGCAAATATCCTTCTTCGCACGAGCATACGAATGATCCTTCAACATTTTCACAAATTTGAGAACAATTGTGAGTGTGACTATAAATGCACTCGTCAATATCTTCGCATGTATAATTATCTTTTCCTAAAATAAATCCTGTAGGGCATGTGCATTCAATTGAATTATTTAATTTTATAAAATCATATGAACAAATTACTTCCAAGCAAGTTGTTTGATTAAATAAGTAATAATTTTCGGGACAATCACATCTAAAACTTCCAATTTCGTTTGTACATTGGTGAGAGCACGGTTTTTGGATACATTCATCTACGTCTACACATAAATGATGATTTTCATAAGATAGTGTGAATCCCAAACTGCATAAGCATCGATAGCTTCCTAAGGTATTTTCGCATTCGTGCGAACAATTACCATTTGCTTCTTGGCATTCGTTAATATCTGGAATAATAGGATAATTAATTTGTAGATTATTTGACTTTTTTTGTTAAATAATAAAATTTTCATCGGGTAAGTCTTTTTAATATTTTTCAGCGCTTCGGGCCATTTAAATTCGGCCCATTTTCAAGACTAAAAAATAAACAAACTATTAATTAACTAATTAAACATTTTTGGATTGAAAGTTACTAACAATTACAATTAAAAACAATTTAAAATTGGTGTTTATTTATTTTTAGCCTTGAAAATGGGCTACATTTAAATGGCTCGAAATGCAGAAAAATATTATAAAGACCTATACCGGATAAAAATTTTAGTATTTATATAATAGGATAAGTTTAAGTGCATTTGAAAATTATACAGACACATAAATATATAAAATGAATAATGAATTAAATTAATGTCTTGGAGCTTCAGATTACATACCTTCGCAGTTAGTATCCTTTATGGCAAATCCATGTGGGCATGGTAGAGAATTTACATTAGTGACATTGCTAACATCACTTTCACTAGAACTTGAAGATGTATGTTTAACTTCATTATCGTCGTATTCATTTTCCCGGTAGTTTTCATCAGTATAATTGTGATTTTCATAATTTTCTTCATAATCTTCTTCTTCTTCTTTATAATCATTATCTTCAGCACTTTGCGATGATCTGTTTTCATGATGAGTGTTAGTATTATTTTTTGTATGAAATTTATTATCATTAATTCCTAAGGAACCTTCTTCGTCATATTCCTTTTTGGATCCAGAATATTCTTTGGGAATATTTTCTTCGGTAGTGTTTACAAATGTATTATCACTATAAATTGGTATTGAAGTTCTAGGGTGTAAAGAAGATTCATTTTCTTTTTCTTGCATTGTGTTTGATGATTCATTTGTATCATAGCTATTGGTGGTTTCTATTACATTTTTATATGATGTACTATGAGTTAAAGTAGATGTATCATAGTTATTATAATGTTTTTCGTTCTTGTCATCTTCATAATCATCATCGTAGATATTTTTATTTATTTTGTTTATATCCAACACATCATTGTAAATATTTGGTATTGTGGTAGTTTCGTAATGATTTACATAATAATTGTTTTCTTTCCCATTGGTTTCTTCTTGGTAACTTTCGGTGCTATATGACGAGTTACTTTCGTGTTTAATATCGGTGTCGCTTAATACTTTTATGTTAAGTGTACTTTGTGTACTTGTACCTCCACCATTTTCTAAATAATTTTCTTCGTCATAGTCTTTTTCTTCATTTTCTTCTTTATAATCGTCATCATCTTTATTATCTCTACTGAATACAGATTTATTATGGCTCTCATTCCGAATTTTGATATTTGGTACCCCAGTTGTTACAGCGTAATCATCATAATTTTCATCGTATTCCTCATTTTTATTTAATGCTATTCTGACTGTTGACGTTAAAGGTGTTATTTCATCGTTTTCAATATGGTTGTCCACTTTAAAATCTATTTGTTTATTAGAGTTTACTGTTGTTAAATCATGAGGTATGTCAGAAACAACACTAACTGCAATTTCGGTAGGAATTATCGTATAAGGTACTGTTGTGGTACTTAATTTTGTATCATCAACAATTTTGTTGTTTCCCTGATTGTCTTCAAAACTGGTAGGGGTAGTAAATTTTGTACCAATTTCTTCATCTGCTTCGTTTTTTATGGTATCTTCAGCGAGAATTGTCACGTTACCGTTTTCAAAAGCTTCGGTTGCTGATTCAGTTGGCGTCTTAAAGGAAGTACTTTGCAAGACATGTATCATTTTGTCGTTACCATTTTCCAAATTATATTGATTTTCCTCGTAATCTATTTCGTTGTAATAATCATAGTCACCCTTGTCGTGAGTATTTTCTTTTATATTGTTTTTGTTAAATTCATTTTGTGCGCCTGTTGTGGTTGTTTCAATATGAGTTTCGGTTGTAAATATCGTTTTCGGGTTATCTGATGTTGTGATGGTAGTTAAAACTGCTCTATTCTCTTCTTTATAATCTATTTCGTTGTAATAATTATCATTCTCATCGTAATCTTCTTTATCATTTTCTTCATTGTAATTGTTTTCAATTTCATTTTTATCATCCTCATTATTTAAATGCACCACAGTCGAAGGGGTAATTGCTTTAACTTGAAATTTAAAGTCGTCCGAATTTTCGGATTCTTTGTTAGCAATACTCAAGTTATTTGGTTTCCCTGTTATTCCATCTGTATTACCGTTATCTTCTTCTTTATTGTTTGTGTTACCAGTTTTAACGACTCTTTCATCCGAGAAAAATTCGGTTGTAGTTTCGCTTTCTCTATTCTTATTTTGTTCATCACTCTCTTTTTCGTGTTCCAATTTATTTGTATCTATTAATATATCATTTTCTTTATTTCCTAATTTATTTTCCGAATAATATGTTGTTTCTTTAATATAAGATTCCGTGGTTATTATGAAATTAGTAGAACTAGTTTCAATTACAAAATCATTTTTCTGATTGGTTTCTTCAATCTCAAAGTTATTATTATTTACATTTTTATTCTCAGTTGTTGATTCTTCTTCTAAAATGGGTCGTACATCACTTTCTTTTACATTTTCATGGTAACTAATTTTTTTATGTACAAATTTTCCTACGTAATCTTCATCGTCCTCATTTTCGTTATTTTCCTCACTATAGTCTTCATTGGTATAATCTCCACTTCCACTGCTTTCCACATCTTCAGCACTTTCATCGTATATTTTATCAGGCACGTAATGAATGCCACTGCTATTATCTATATACTCGTTTCTTTCCTCAAGACTTACATCGGAAGGTATACAATGATATGAACCTTGGGTATTAACACAGCCATCTTTGCATATCTTTCTCATGTTTTCGTTATCACATTCGTTTATATCTGTGAATTAAGAAATTAAATATTATTAAACTAATCAATATACGAAAATTATTATGGCACTTACCTATACACTTATTTTCAAGTAAAATATATCCAGTATAGCAAATACAAATCGGTTGTCCATTTTCAATAATACAGCCTTGCTCACAATTTTTTCTAAGTTCGTATGAACAATTAATCGAATTTGATAAAATCGCAGCATTTATATTAATAGCATCATCGTTTTGTTCATAACTTTCTACAAATGTGTTATTAAAGAAACACTACAAAAGAAAAAAAAATGCATTCGTTCTAACCTGTAACAATTTTCAAACATTTTGGTTTTTTCCCAATCCATCTGCGTTTGCTACAATACATTTTAAAAATATCCCTACTTTCAAATTCATACCCATCCAGGCAAGTGTACATTGCAACTAGAAACCCTTTATGTTCGTCTTCCTTTGCTGTTATGGATAGTGGAAGTTTTTTATGAATATATCTTACCACTTTTCCGTTTTTAATAGATGGAGCCTTAACCATTCCATGTGATATACAAGACATATCCACCAAAGGTATTATGTAATCAGGAACGTTTTCTATTTCCAGAGCTTTATGTCGACTGTGACGAATATGATGTTCTATTTAATAAAATTTAATGATTAATATAATAATAGTTATGTAAAGTTTAAATCGAAAAATAGAAAGGAAAATGTAAATAGACTCAAATTGTTAAAATGATCGGTACTCTGGTTTATTGAACTTTTGAAGATATAAAATTTTACGGTAAAATAAAAAAAATCTCGTGGGTGTACAAAATTATTGTAAACATTTGAATTCGTTATTTTTTTATGCAACACCTGAACATTTATGTTGTTACATTCTTTAATTGGGGTAATTTATAATTACCACTGCAATCGCTTTGTTTGTGAATCCGGAAAAAGAATAATAATTTTTTAAAATAAATGGATAAATCACGAAAAAGTTTTTGTGGGAGGAAGTAACTTGATATACTAATAGACATTGATAGGTTTATTATGTGTTCTACAAATAAAAGTAAGATGTAAATGTTGTACCTATTATAGACAAAAGAGACAGTTTAAATATTAGCTGTGGTAACATTTTAATTTAATACCTGCTATTACAATAAAACGAACATTGAATTTGTATTTACAGAAACTTACGTGTTTGATTTAACTTGCTTAATTCGTCTTGCATAATGGAAATAGCATCATGTCTTTCTTTATGATCGGCTTTACTCTGTGGGGCATATACTAAACCTGCAATAAAACATAAACATAAATGTGGTAGTTAATTGTAGGTATTACAACCCACATTAATATTTTAAAAACTGCATTTTAATAGAAAAAAAATAGGAAGGAGGCGTGAAGCATATGGTCCATAATATAAAGCTTGGGTGGTGAAACTTGAGAAGCCAAAAATAAAAATATTTAAATTAAGTTAAATTTATTACTTTGAATGAAAATGATGTACCTGAACTAGAATTTTTCTGATAAAAGTCGCTTGATACAATTTTTCTCTACCTACTTACATAATACCGCGTTTCTCAATTCTCATGTTCCTATAGAATATCTTTAGTAATTGAAAAATTAGCAATTAGAATGCAGTGTATGTACCCAAAAATCTTACCATCATAATACCAAAATTACCAAATTTTGGTATACCACAACTATCGGCCTAATCGAATTGATAAAAAAGTTTTCAAAAGCACCCTGTATATAAATTATAAATAAAAATTCTTCTTTTTCTCCAAAGTACTTTCTTAATTAAATTTCGAGAATTTACAATATTCTCATCGTCGGTCGATAATAGAGGACAAACGTAAGAGTTATCAAATTTGACGATTGATAATAACTCCAAAAATATTGGAAAAATAATTTTTGATACCCTGTATGTATATATTTTTTAGTGCATTCTATGAAAAAAAATGTTTCCAACGATTTCTTGCAAATTAAGTTTATATGTCAAACTAGCCACTGAATTTGAATATTTAGTGAAAAAAATCGTAATATATTGTCGTGTTTTTTTAGGACAACGAAGCCATTTAAAAATAAAACCCTGTGGTTTTCCGAGATTTTATATCCAATTTCATTAAAAATATCTTCCATTATTATTCGTCCATCAATTAATTTTTATTTAGATAATTTTCTTCTCCAATCAAATATTCATCCGCAAATTTCAATCAAACGCGCATTTTTTAAGTGTTAAATTTATTTAAAATCAAAAATCATTTTCAAAATTCCAAGAATTCCAAAAATCCCTGCAGTGCCAACCCATTTTAGTTACGTGCACCAAATTAAAAATTTTCTCACAATAACAAAATATTTAAATAACTACGATTAATTTTAACTTTGGAAATCCGTGAAAATTCTTAAATCTTTGAATTTCATATCAATATATTATTAATTATAGTGTGAATTTGTTTCTTATTGTATTTATGCCTTTAAGTTATTGTTACGAGCCATTTGCAGAGAGGCAAGTATAATTTGTTTGATTTTTATGGAATTCAGGTGTGATTAGTTTTGTGAAGACGATTTCAACTGTTCTATGGGGCGGAGGTAAATGTGCTTATGTAAATGAATTATCGACATATTATCCTAAATTTATCTGTGTGTGTTTGTAATGCTAAGTAGAGACGATGATCTGATACTTTAGTGCGGCCTTTAGGCCACACAACATAGGCAATCACCAATCAGTGCTGCTTTTTCGATTACCAACCTAAAAATATTTCATTTGCAGCCTTTAAGCCGCACAACCCTGACAATCGCACACGCATATAAAAATAATTTAAATGGAATTTAAAAATTAACAAACGAAGTAAACATTTTTTATAAGCTCTCACAATCGATAATAATTATTGAAAGAAGCAATAATCTGTTGCTGAACGCTTCTGAAAAAAATTGCATTTTTAATGTCGAGTCTTTAATTTTTTCCTAATTATTTATATTGTAAAAATGTGCCTGCTGTTTTCGGAATATTACTTATATTATGTATTAGCACGTGAAAATTTGATTCAGAATCACATAAGAATTTTTATTCTGATCCATTTTATTAATTTTTTTTTCTATAGTTTGTCCGATGATGGCAATTTGTTGCCGAACAGTGTATCTAGCCAAATTCACATATCTAAAAGTACGTCTACCTGTTGCGAAAATTAGGGATAAATCGTGTTGTAAAGAGATTAAGACGGTATAACTTTTTTTTCTAATTAATCGCAATATTTAGTCTATTTAACTTTTTTTTTAATATTTGAAAATTTCTGGGGGGCTACCTAATTTCATTCTCTCCTACCTGTATCTGATCTTGCGAAACATCCCAATAAAGCAGAATAACTCTGACAACCTTTGGGTTTCTGATTTTAATAAGAAATTAATTATAAAAATATTCTATTGAAGAAGATATTGATTATCAATCATATTGCAGTTCTATTTATAAAATGTATAGTGAAATTATAATTACTATTTTACGTATGTAAATAGAAACAAATTGTTTCAATAAAGTTCTTATTAATATCGATCGTTTTAATATTTAGGGCGCCATTTAATATATTGATTTTGATTTAATCGATTATTTCTGTAGAATATGCATGCAGTAAACAAGCTCGAAATTTGCGATTATTAGGTATTAAAAAATACCTTGATTTTGCGGAGACTTCTTATTTGTTTTAAAATTGAGCTATTATCTAAAATAGGCACTAACATCATTTTTTATCAAAATAATACATAAAAGGAACATTGTGAACAACATATAATTTTAAATAGTGAATTAATGTTGTGTCTCGAAATTTTTCTTATACAATTTAGTAGGTTTTTATTTAATAGTTCTTCATCATATGTACAATGACATGGTGATAACATATATTTTATTATGTAGGTCATGATATGAAGATGATTGTTAAATACGCAATTTCAATTATTGAAATTACATTACATGCATAGCGACCCCCCAATATATCTCAATCTTGATTAATTTCATCAATTTGTATAGAATTATCCTTTAATTGACGCCATTACTTGAGATGTAACGTAAAAATTAATTTTATATGCTATACATTGAAACTGCAAAGGAACGAATTTGAACCTTAATTACAAAATTTAGGTGAGGAAGCCTACTACTCAACCACATTGGTATTCTTTTTCTTATCTTT
This sequence comes from Podabrus alpinus, assembly GCA_932274525.1. NCBI lineage: Eukaryota > Metazoa > Arthropoda > Insecta > Coleoptera > Cantharidae > Podabrus > Podabrus alpinus. The sequence goes on from OW026451.1 coordinate 118,337,491, forward strand.
TATAGCGTAAAGAAGGTGTACATATAATATATTGTAATAAATTACTAATTACAACAATAAATTAAATTTACATCTAAAGTATAACTATAAAATATTTGCAATAGTTGAACTTGATTTTAAATTATTTAAATATATCTTGCGATCACATAAAAATACTTATAATAGTAACTATGGAACTTATCATTGACTATGTATCCCACAAGAGTTTCTAATTGATACATTAACTGTTGATTACCTTGTATTATAAAATATACTAAACACTAATTACAGGTAAATTGTTATTTTTGAAGTATTTAAAAATAAATGGTATTATTATTCACATGAGTGGTAAAAAAAATTGATAAATAATTTAGAATGATATACCTTGATTTATAGTGTGTACAGGATCCGGCAAATGCGGGGAACATTTGAAACTTATATTGAATTTTGAATCAATGAACTATTGAATTTATAATGGTATGTGATAAATTAATCGATTTTTTTGCCGACTTTCAAATCGATAATAAATTGTTAAGTTAGAATAGAAAATAAAAACTTCTTGTCTAATTTACCGACATACATTTTTAAGATTTAATTTTAGCAGGTTTAACATTTGATATGTTATTAAAAAATGTTCAAGTTAATTAAGTCAATAATTACTCGCGTAAATATAAATTTAATGCAACTAACATTTAAGATGTTGTAATGAAAACAAAGTATTAAACGTGTTGACAACTTTTGGTAATTTTTGAAAGATTTATTATAATAGAAGTTAAGTTTCTAATTATAGTTAGTTATATAGGTACTTGGGGAGATCTAGTTAATTTTATACACGGTGTAAAAACCTTCTGTCACATAAAATAGTGTAACCCGGAAATATATTTGTCCACTATAAGCAATACACGTTTATTGTTATTAAGTAGTAGGTACAACAATCAAGCCAATATTTAATTAAATTTTACTTCAAAACAACATAATTATAAATTTTGAATATTATGAAATTGCTAAATTCAATTAATGCAAAAAATATTTAACCATTCAATTAAAAAAAATTTGGTAGTTATATTTATTATTTTAACAAAAAATAGGTACTTACATAGAGTTATTACTGAAAAAACTAAACAATTTTTAAAAGCTTTAACGCACATTATGCCGTTTCTCGCTGGTCGAGTTGAGCTGTGCGTCGCGATTAAGAAGCTCCGACTGTTACAAAAAGAGATGAGCTTACGAACATCATTCTTCACACCTCTGCGAACTTCGAAATAAGAATCTACATTTACACACAAATCGTTGATTTAAAAAAATAAGTTTTAAGTTTACGTGAAAAAATATTCTTATATTTCGCGAAAGGTAGATTAATTTGCATGAGTATGGGGCTAATTATTTTTTTACATATTATAGTACCTACTACCATATACCTACTACCTGTGTACGTACATATATGGTTATAAACCTATTATCTTATTATTCTATAGTGAGTTCATTTCAAAACTAGGTAGCTAATTAGTACATTAAGTATTGATTTTAAGGCAATTTCACTTTAAAAAATACACCTCCATTTAGCTATCGAGAGGGAAGTTTGAAGCCAATATTTATTGAATTTTAGGTTTCACCCCCTCACCACCAGATACCTTACTTTAAAATTTCAAATAGCACTCCTCCCTTGCGATACATCACTTTAAAGGTGGAAAAATCTACATCTACCCATATTGAAAACATTTGATTCAGTCCATCAGTTTCTGAGATAAAATTAGAAATATTTGATAAGGCTTCATCTTAAATTTTTGACTCTAACTCATAAACGGATCAACCGAATTAAGTTTTGTTAACGTGTGTAGATAGGATGGGGATTTTTCATCACATAAAAGATGTATCACAAGCAGGTAGAGGGTGCTATTTAAAATTTATACAATACAAACAATTTTATTTTCAGTAGGGGAGCATGGGTAACAATGAGACACGGGGAACATTTGAAATATTTTCTATTCTAATCTGTTTACCATACACAAATGGCACTTTAGTTTAATATACTGTTATGAGATATTTAACCTTTAAAGGAACCTTTAGATCCAATTTTAATGTATCTGTGGTGACAGTTTTGACAATTATTAGGTGCTACTAGTTTTCGAATGGCAAAAGTAATTTTCAACAAAGATTTCCTGATGTGATATGCATAAATCAAGCAATATTGTGCAAATTTTGATGAGTTAGTTAAATAATTAGTAGATTTAGCTTAAGATATAAGTACATTCACATTTTTAAATTAACAGTGAGGTTAGAGTTTTTTTACTTTTGAAAATTGGCAATATGTGGGTAACAGTGAGATATTTAAAATGGGTAACAGTAAGACGTTCTTTTTCTTATTAGCATTTTTTAAAGTTCTGCTGGATATAGGAAAAGTTAAAATTTAATATAGGATGTCTAGAAATTCACCAAATAATAGAACTAATTTTGGAAAATTTTCTGTCAAAAAATGACTAGCAATAGAAGTAATTCTCAAAGAATAAAGTAGTTATAAGATATGTGACAAAAGAGGAGCGTTAATTAATTTTTTTTCAATAGATATTCGATGAAATCTTGAACTTAGCACCTAAGCACAATATTTTATCTACATTTCTGGGAAAACAAATGGTAAAAAATATTTTATTGATCTTAAAAATTAATGTCTCACTGTTACCCAGGCATGGTTAACAGTGAGACGTGTGCCACAAGTACATTTAATAATGTCTGTATTTGAGAGTATTCCATTCATTACCAAATTGACCAGTGAAAACTAACAATCATTTACAGCGGTGGCCATTGAAATAGCCAGAAGGTGGCCATAAAAAAGTCTAAAAAAAACAACATTAATTTATTTTTAAAATTATTGAATTTAACTAAACCTACAAAGTTATCTAATGTGTTTTTCATGCATAATAGTTATAAAATAAAACTTTAAACACTAAATTGGTTGGTCATTAAAATAGAGCCACTGCAGTTCACAAGCTTAAGTACTATTATTTTTTAAGAAAAAGTCCAGAATTGCATTATTAAGTCAATATTTAGTTGCTGACCCTTATTCTTTATAGTGGCTTCATACTTCGAGGCATAGACTCCACAAATCTCTTGGCGCCATTTCACAGATATATTATATTTCCATTCTTTCTGCACAATTTGCCACAATTCCTTCTTTTTTATTTTAGTGCGCCCCAAAGGTTCTCGATTGAGTTTGGGGTTTATGTCAGGGGTTGGTGCAGCCCACGGTAAAACAAATAACTTTTGATCTTCAAAGAACTTCTTTGCGTTTCATTTTAGCTGCATGAGATTGACAATAGGGATAACTTTTGAATGAAGTTTGTCAAAGTGACAGTTCTTTGACATTTGTGTTCAGAAAGGTTTGCCATTTAATCATGAATAGATTAAAACTTGAACAACGCTACCAAATTGTGGAAATTTATTTTCCGTTCCGTTAGCGAAACTTACCCACTTTTTCAAAAATTAAACATCGACAACTTATGGCTCCAACAGGATGGTGCTACGTGTCACACAGCCAACGAAACCATCGATTTATTGGAAGGACAATTTGGTGACAATATTATTTCAAGAAATTGTTCTGTCAATTGGCTTCCAAGATCGTGGATTTAACGCATCCAGATTATTTTCTTTGGTGGTATGTTAAATCCATGGTTTATGCTAACAAACAACTCTGGAAGCATTGGAGGTCAACATTCAGCAAATCATTTATGAAATAAGGCCAGAAATATTGGAAAACGTGTTCAAAAATTGGACTGATCGGATGAGCTTCGTAACGATTAGTAGTGGTGGTTACATACCTGAAATAATTTTCAAATCATAAATTTACTTTCATAAAAAAAACATTCCATCAATTTTTTAATGTTTTATTTCAATTAGAAGTTCTCATGCAGCTAAAAAACACCTTATAAGTTTTGGGATCGTTATCCTGTTAGTAATACCATTATTAAATGCATATTATTTTCTGCAAAAGGCAACATAACATTCTCTAAAATATTGACATATTCGTGTTGGTCCATGATATCTTTAATTCAATAAATAGAACCTACGCCATACCATGAAAATGCTCCGTATAACTTGATATTTGCATCTCCGTGCTTTACTGGTTTTTGTATATTTAGGGTGGAATTCCCGTTTCGAGGGCCTTCGTACATACTTTCTGCCATCGGAACCAAACAAATTAATCTTAGTTTCGTCAGACCACAGACTATTTTTCCATTTTTTTATTCCTTCTTGGCTGTTCCAGTCTGATTCTTATTTTTAATGTTCTTTAAAGATAGAAGAGAAATATTTCTATCCACTCTGCCGTAAATTATTCTCTACTAGCCTTCTTCAAACAGTTCGTGCACTTATGGGGATGTCCTAAGAAGATTCAAAAGGACCGTTTTTAGAAGCATGCACAATTCTGCGGTCAGTCTTTGCTGAAGTTATTCGTCTAGAACCCCGATTTTCCACATTATTTTTTAATTTCAACGCATTTTCCGCCATTTTCTTTGAACACTTAACAATTTTTGCTATTTGACATTGGGATTTTCCCTATCTGTACAAAGTATGAATCTGTATTCCTTCGAGAGGAGTGCAACGAACATCGCGATCCATTTTAACTAAAAATAACTAAGTAATTCATGTAAATCTCGTGTATTTAGTCAAATTACATACATTCTCACCGAAAAATGTTAATTTAGGGCATTAGAAAAAAAAATTGTCTCACTGTTACCCATTCTCTCCCACCTTAGAAAATCCACTGTTTTTCAAAGTGTATTCCATTATTACCTAAGCAAAAATACATCCTAGTTTAGAACTCCATTCGCGGACCTTTTAAATGTTTCTGGGCAAAAATTAAATTTTAAATTATATAAAAGTCAAGTTTTAAAATGAACACACTGTATATAGTATACGTATATAGTATAAGGTATAAGAATTTAATTTAAACGAATCTTGTTGAAACTTTATGACACGATATTCATTTTTAGACTGATGTACTTATATTATTTAAAAAATATCGTTTTGAAAGCTTTATAAAAATGTATTCAATAAATATAGCTCCCTTGTGACACTTCAGCAGTCATTTAATGAAATTGCAAATTATTTTGAGAACCCCATCAAATTTTTTTTATACAATTTTAATTACTTGAGCAGATTGCTTAAACAGTAATGGGTTTACATTAATACATGTGCAAAATGTGTTATTCGGGTAAGTGTTGAAAAATTTAAATATTTGAATTACTAAAACGCAAATATTTTAAAATATTAGAAATTGTCTTCGTTCATGTGATAAAAGATTTCCTAATGAAAAAATATATTATGTATCATGAAATGTTTTAATATGTAATGGTCGAATTTAATTTTGGGATGGAAATCGTACTTCTTTTTACCGTTTGGAGAATTTTCTCCGTCTTTTACTTTGGAATTTAGAGTCAAGATTCGCATTTGTTTCGAAGAGAAGTATGGAAAATAACTATGATTACTTTACCAGACATTTAGGGGCCCAAGACATGTTTTGCAATGGTGGATAATTGTGTAGATTTTACAACTAGAAATTTTTAAAAACTCTCAGCTGGCTGTTTAATTTGTAATCCTCGGTTTTGGAATTTTAAAATCTGTTTACTGAATTTGCTAAAATTTGACCCGAATTTGTTGAACCCGTTGTTAATTTGGGTTACTCGACAAATTTTACAATAATCTTTTAAAAAAAATGCTTGCACCATTCTGTACGTATTACAACAATTTTGTCATAAGTATTATATTTTAATTTTCAAACAAATTAAATAATACTTACATATATTTTTTTAACTCCAACTAAAGTTAAACGAAAAGTCTCAAACCACTATAATTTGGTAACCCGAAATCGTACTATATTTTGGAAGGATTCGTTATTCTAAAATTAAGTTATCTACAGTGAGCTCATAAAATTTGGAACAAATTTGATAAAATATTTTAGGAAGATTTCTTCAGAAAATTCTCGAACACGTCAACTTCATTTTTTTATGTGTCACTCTTTCTGCCATTGACATTTTTTATCGTATTGTCCTTTAGACCTATGACGTCATCGTAAATTTTTTTGAATTGCACTCCTTATTTTTCTTTCCAGATTTGCAGAGAGCACAATTTTCTGAATATGAAAATGTAAAAAAACCTATAACCTGGAAGAGAAAGTTTCCGAGATAATAGGTCCTAAAGTTTCAAAAATGCACGATAAAATTATTAAGGTATATCAATTATTTATCAAGAAAAAATTAACATGGTTTTGATAGTAATTAAAATTTAGTATTCTGTGGTCTATAGTATTTTGTTCAAATTAATCGTTACCTAAATTGTATTTAGAATTCATCTGTATTTATTTTAACTATTTTAAAATGGTTCGTCGCTTGTCTGAAAGGCAAAGAATTGAAATCCTGATGATTATCGGTTACGGAGTCAGAACTCACACACAATTACAAGTTTGAAATTTATTCAATAATAAATATCCTAACGAGGAACCAATTACGCGCGTCACCGTTCGTAAAATAAAGTAAACATTTTTGCTAATGAGTCATATGAGAGATCGTTCTAGATCGGGTTGTCCTCCAAATTCCCATTTATCCACTCGTCAGGTTGCGGAAAACAACGCGATAGTTCAGAGTTCCGTTACAAAAAATATGAAATTGAGGAAGAGGCATCCGTATAAAGTGGTTCTGGTTCAAGAACTAAACGAAAATAATCTTGACCATAGGTTACAGTTTTGTAAAACCATGTTGCAACGTCAGGATGCGGTTGACGGATTCCGAAATAATATAATTTTTTCTGATGAAGCTACCTTTTATTTCGACGCCACAGTTAAGAAGCAAAACTGTAGATATTGGTCTCATGTTAACTCACATTGGAAAATGGAAACTTATAGCCAGTTCCCACAAAAATTTTACGTTTGACCTGGTATTGTAGGTAACCATTTATTGGGTCTTAGAAAGCACATCAACAGGTGAAATATATTGCCATGATATATTTTTTTAAATTAAGTTTTAATTTTAATGGGAGAATTTTTGTACAGAAATTTTATTAAGAAGGATTTTGTTTTGTTGCTTAGATATTGAAAATACATGGAACTACGTATGTATTTTTGTGAAAACTGCTAAAATTGTGTCGACATAGGATTGTACTGTTGAATTGGAAATTTTTTAAATTTTAAACAAGTGGTGTCGATATAAAATTGATAATGGTACGGATCTGTTCCGGAACATTTGCATTGGTAACAACGGCGCATTAAAAATACGCACGAGAAGAGAGCCAAAAGTATGTAGTTAACAGACCTAAAAAATTAAAAACCGCACCATCGACGTTGGTAGATCAAAAACTACGTGTGGTCAAAAATTTGGGTGAACGTTCTGGAAAAAATTTTAAAAGTTGTGAAAATTTAAGAAAATTTGGAAGTGGGCTTCCACGTTTACAGCTGAGCGGAAAATTGGAATATCGTGTGAGTACTCGAAGAGGGAAGATAAGATTAGTGAAATATCGGACTGTGATGAATAAAAATTGAATCTGTATTGAAATAATTGTAAAACATTTTCAGCAAATATAAATAAAATTTGATATTTTCAATAAATTATAGAATTTCAATTTTAATTAATTAAAAAAAAAATGTCATTTTATAATAATTTTTATAAAGATATCATAGCAATATTTTGGTTTTTTAATATACGAATTAGTATTTACAATCACGTCACAGCTCAAAAACCAAACAGAATAAAAATATGTCAATTGCAGCAACAGTGATATTTAAAAAAATGATGTTGACATGTCCGGGAATTTTCTGAGAAAATTCTACTAAAAACTCTTATCGAATTTGTTGGAACTTTACGAGCTCAGTATAAGAATAGTTTATTATATTTTTATTTATTATTGTTTACTATATACTAGAGGCGGTCACCTTCTAGTGATATTTAAAAATAGGTTTTCTCAAGAAACTCTTTTATTTTATTACATTTTTTCTAATAATTTAAAATGCTTTTAATATTACAACTTGATGTAATATCCTAAAAACCAAGTCAAATTATTTCGAAATGTATAAATTTTGTTGTTTTTTAGCTGCAAATTTATATAGTTATTTAATAAATTAATTAATAAAGTCTTTTTAAATTTAAACGTTAAATGAATTTATTGCGTCTATTAGTAATATAAAATACCCAGTTCGACTCCGGGTAAAGTAAGAACTTTAATTTCTACCGTCGCTCCTAAGAAGGTAGTGCGTAATGGCAAACCACCCAGATTATCTACTTACTGTGGTTCGGAGTTCACGTTAAAGAATTTTACGTTGTTTACGTCTATTATGTACAGTGACCGAAATTGCTATAAGTTCACTTAACATTTAAAGTAAAAATATTACTGTTTTTGTGTTTGATGCTTTGAACGGGCACGGGAAAGTTCAGAAATTCCCCGAAGTATGTTTTTTTTAGTCAAGTAAATCGAATATTACCCGAAAAGATCTGTATTAAGCTTCAACCCCCACGTGAGCAATACTATAGAAAAACTACTATTACTAAAAGCAAATCATTATCACAACCAAAGTCTTTCCTTTTATACGCCACCAATGAGTTCTAATAAGATCGAAACATGCCTGTCGTTGTTGGAAACCACATGCCTGTGGTTGTGACTTTTATTTAAATTGTTAAATTTCCTCGCAAACGGTGAAAGTGCATTTGCCCAACCCTGTATTATTGAAGATATGCACTTTTTGAAAAGATCAAAAATGGAACACGTAACGTCATTTGAATTATTGCTCAACTTTATATGTCGATGGAAAATCATTGACATCGTCCGTGTTATGTGAACGACATCATCCAATTTTTTAAATAGCAACCTTTTTTCAGACAGCTTTTGAAGATTTCAAAATCCTGCTTACAACCACTAAAAACCATAATAAAATTGCAGTTGCTTCAAGAGCAAATCCAAGAAGAACAAGTAATCGCGTGAAAAATTGGTGGGGGGGGGGGTAATTAAAACCTTGAAATTATAGTAATAATTTGATAATATAGTATATTACACACCAGGTGGCAAAAGGAGGCCATTTAATCTCGCGTGTGAATTGGGATCCAGCGGAAGCGGGGGAAGCGGTAGCTTTCCTCTCTACGATCGACATGAAAATTGGAGGAAGGGTAGGAGATGGGGACCGGACGATTTCCTAGAGCACATTTTCTAATTTTTGCCCCTTTTTGTTTGAGAAGAGCACAAAAATTTAATCTTCATTAGCGTCTAGTTCCCTTATTTATGAATGGTTTTTTTTGGTGCATTTTGATCTTCTCGAATTTAGATTTGCATTCCTGGCAAAAATTACATCGTAGATGTAGATATTTTTCGACCGCCATCATGTTAATTAATTTTGCGAGACCGTTTTATGTTGGGCGGTGTCGACGGATCTCCAAAAAAATCATATACACGGTCGTCGGGTTACTGGTGCGGCGCACAAAATTAGTGCAGAACTTTTTTTTTCAAAAAATCAACCCCTTGCAAGTAATCACAATATACGAATAAAAATTAAACAGAAATTTAAAAATGCATTTCGATTATAAATTGTATAGCTAGATTTAATTCGAGAAAAAATATTAATTTATTTACGCCGTGACGAATTATTTGAATCAGTAATAAGATTTATTTTTCAATTTACATGTGGCTTAAATTCATTAATAACTTTTAATTGCGTTTTCAATTAATACAATAGTTTAGTAAGGTTGATTTTGTTTGCCATAACCGTTTTTCTTATAAAGCCGAATTTTTACGTAGATCAGTACATTTTTTTAGAAGATGAAGCAATTTTGAATTTGAATTTCGTAAAAATTATACTAAAAGTGATATTTTAGCATTTAATTTTAATTAAAGAAATGCTAAATTAAATTTATAATTCAATTATTGGATTATACGATTTGGTTCGCACTTCTGGAAGATCATGAAATAGTAATCTTTCCCGAAGGACGCCTGTTCAGAAAAAGGCTGACTGTGAAAAATCTTGACTGTGAAGGCTGAAGGCCGACTGTGGAGGAGGATTGCTGAAATTAAATAATCATAATGCCGTTGGCAGTGACACAAATTTTGCAGTATTTTTAAAGGAAATCGTAATAGTTTTGAATTTAAACTTTAGAAAACTTTTGCTAAAAGGAGTCAGTTTTTGCGATGACTTTTTGACGTTACAGGAAACTTCATTTTATGATATTAATTTTAATTAAGTTGACATAACTTCATATGACATTAATTTATTAATGGAGGCCGTAGATCGATTCGTGTTTTCATAAACAATTTGGAGGCCGAAAGCCGATCCGTATTTTTTAAAAGTAAATGGGAGGCCGAAGGCCGGCCCGTGTGTTTAACAGGTTTGGGAGGCTGAACACCGATTAGTATGCACATAAACCATTGAAAGGCCAAAGACCGACAAGCGGAACCCATGGCCTACTGTGTAACCCCACACTCACTATGGAGACCAAAAACGTCTACAATGAATCGGTAAGTCTGAGAACAATCCGGAGGCCGATAGGCCGACATCGAAGCCATAGAGGGCTCGCGCCTCGCAGAGCTAGTCACGATTTCCAAGTGGCTAGTATTTCTTCAAATTTCACAGTTTTCATGACTCTTTAGCAAGGTAATGTGTTGAAAAATATGTTCCACAATCTGTATTCAGTTTTCACTTATAAGTGAAAACTCCAACATGAAAGTACTAAGAGGTAAACTGGCAAATGGCAGGCAAAAACTAACTAAGTTTAAAGACAATCAAGGTCATATTACAACAAACAGAAATGAGATTGCCAAGATAATTGAAACCTTTTACAGGCAATTATATTCATCAACAGTTAAAGAACCTGGTAAAAATACAAAACGAACCATCATGAACCATGGGTTCGGAGGAGATACCTGACATAACAACTTCTGAGGTTTGGAAAGCTCTGACTCAAATGAAGAACAAAAAATCACCGGGTGGGGACCGAATAACGTATGAAATGCTGAAAATCGGAGTCGAGAAAATTCAGAAGGTGTTGACAGTCCTTTACAACAAATGCTTGCAAGATGGTGAAATACCGGAAGAGTGGTACAACGCCGAAGTAATCATGTTATTCAAAAAAGGTGATAACAATAACTTAGAAAACTACCATCCTATAAGTCTCCTATCCCATATATATAAACTACTGACTAAGATAATCACAAATCGTCTCACAAACAAATTGGACTCTTACCAACCTATAGAGCAAGCGGGATTTAGGAAAGGCTATAGCACCATAGAATACTTGCAAACTGTACGACTATTAATAGAAAAGGCTACCGAATACAACATCCCGCTACATCTGGATTCTGGATTCTGGATTGTAGGTGGAGGGCAAGAAAACTCACACGCACTTAGGCCACTAAATTGGGCCCATTGTGCTACCTCCAATTTCAGCGGCCCCGCGCCCCGTCATTCCTCAAGCCATCCCAACTGGAGGATGAACTCCAGGATCCTGGCGGGTGGGGTGCCACTGATTCTGGCCATGTCGGGCCAGAAGTCTCCCAACATGGATCCTCTCATAGAAGTCAGAGCTGGGCAGTAACAGAGCACATGCTCAGCTGTTTCCTCCTCTTCGTTGCATCCACGACATAAAGGGTCATCTGCAAACCCCATGTTGTGGAGGTGTTTATTTAATCTGCAATGTCCAGTCAGTATCCCTGCAATTGTCCGCAGATTGACTCTGGACAGCTTCATATAGTATCTTGCATGTTTCCATGAAGGCACGCGTATTGCTGCTCTAGCTTGGTTACATGTAGTTCCTTGTAGCCATCTGCTGGTGTGCAGTTCTAGGGTATAGTGTTTTAGGAGAGTATCTATGGTTTTGACGGCGGGCGTGATTATCGGCTCCGGGCCGCAGGGAAGACCATTGGAGCCATTTCTTGCCAGCTCATCAGCCTTTTCGTTACCCTCGTTACCTTTATGTCCCTTAACCCAGCAGAGAGAAAGGACATTTTGAGTTGATATATCATTCAGTGCCCGGATGCAATCAAGCACCAGACCAGAAGTGACTTTATGGCCCCGAAGTGCCACCAGAGCCGCTCTACTGTCTGATAGTATTTGTATGTTTTTGTTCAGAATACTCCTATCCTGAACTATTTTTGCGCAGTGTAGTATACCCACAAGCTCCGCCTGGAACACAGATGTATATTTACCCAGCGGTATACTTATGTTTAGATCAAGTTCAGCAGAGAAAATTCCTGCACCCGATCCAACATTATTTTTGGAGCCATCCGAAAAGAGATGTATATCGTAATCGAATGTTTCGTTTGCGTTTAACAGTACATTGTATTTCCTGTCAAATATATATTTAGGGTGGATTCTGTCGGATTCAAGTAGCAGAAGAGGTACTCCTTTGGAATATTCCTCCAAGATCTGCATATGGCCCGCAGTTCCTCGCCTATGAGTCCAGGCTTTCCAACTGCGCAACCTGAGAGCTGCCTTGACCGCCGTTTCCTGCACATGAAGATCAAGTGGAGGGAGGCAGAGAAGGGTCTCAAGCGCTACAGTTGGGGCCGTTCGCATCACTCCAGTTACAGCCAGACAGATTGATCTCTGGGTCTGGTGTAGGGAGGACGCTGTTGTTACTTGTTTGGTTCTGGGCCACCATACAAGGGATCCGTAGCAGAGCATGGGTCTAATGACTGCCGTATAGAGCCAGAGGGTGATCTTGGGGGATAAACCCCAAGACCGTCCCATTGCTCCCCGACACTGCCGGAAGGCCATTCTCGCTTTCTCTAGTTTCATTTGTAAATGTTTTCCCCAATTCAGCTTCTTGTCCAGTATTATTCCCAGATACTTGACTTGATCAGCTATTTTTAAGGGAGTCCCTGTTAAGCTAGGCATGACCATGGTCGGTAGCTTTTTCTTTTGGGTGAAAAGAACAAGCTCTGTCTTTGCCGGATTAACCGAGAGAGAGTGCTCTTTACACCACTTCTCTAAAATCTTGAGAGCATCCTGCATTAGGGTGCATAAGACATTCTCAAATTTTCCAGTGAGCAGTATGACGATGTCATCTGCGTATCCTATGGTGTGGTATCCCATGTCATTTAAGAGTTTCAGAAGGCTGTCTACCACCATGTCCCACAGCAGCGGGGAGAGTACTCCCCCCTGAGGGCAGCCCCTTGTTACAACTCCTTTAATGTCAACGTCCCCAACTCTGATCTCCACGATTCTCCACTTCAGTATAAAACTGATCCATCTCGCGATGGTCGCGGAAACGCCGTGGATCTGCAGAGCAGCGTTTATACTTCCGAAGGTGGCTTTGTCAAAAGCCCCCTCGATATCAATGAACACTCCCAGGGTGGACTCTCTGTAGTCCAGTGACCTCTCTATGCGCTCCACTACCTTGTGTAGCGCCGATTCGGTCGATCTCCCCTGGATGTATGCATGTTGATTCGCATGTAGTGGTCTGTGAAACAGAGCCACTTCGCGGATCTCTCTATCACACAGTCTCTCCAACGTTTTCAAAAAGAACGAAGTGAGACTGATAGGTCTAAAAGATTTGGCCAGGGAGTAATCACTTCTACCTGGCTTGGGTATAAAGACAACTTTTGCCGTCCGCCATCCTTTTGGTATATAGGCATGCGCAATGCATGCTCTAAACACCCGCACCAGGTGACGGAGCACCACGTCCAGTCCCCACTGTAGTAGGGCCGGAAATACCCCGCCAGGCCCGGGCGATTTAAAGGGGCAGAATGATTTAATTGCCCAGCTCGTTTTGGTCTCATTCACGACCTTCTTTGCAGTTTCCCAATCTATCGCCGTCGGTGACCGGCCCGTCGCCTTGTCCCAGCCGAAATCCGAAGCAGGTCTACTATCGGGAAAGTGTGTTTTTAGCAGGATTTCAGCAGTCTCCGAGAGGCTCTCTGTGTACGAGCCGTCCTCTCGACGCAGACTGCCTGGCTGCTGATGTGGATCTTTTGAAATGATCTTCTTTATTCTTGCTGCGGCGGCAGTTGATTCAATGCCACTGCAGAAGATCCTCCACGATTCGCGTTGTTTTTGACGTATTGTTCTCTTATACTCCGACTGGTGCGTCTTAAACGCTGTCCAGTCAGTGTCATTTTTTGAGTTCTGCGCCTTATTGTAGAGCCTCCTGGTCACCCTCCTCAGCTGGTCGAGTTCTTTGCACCACCAAGGTGTTGCTCGACCCCGTAATCCAGCAGTCCGTAGGGGACAGGACATCTCATACGATTTTGTGAGGGAGTTTTGCAGCGTATCGGCATACAGTTCAATCTCCTCAGTAGTTATTAAATATTCTTTTGTGAAAGTTTCTGCCTGCATATCGACCTCCAGGGACGAGGAGAGGTGGTCTAGGAAGACCAGCCTGTCAGCTCTCCTAGGGTTTCGAAATTGCTTGGGTTCCACTTTTTTAGCTTTCAACTTGAAGCAAACCCATTTATGATCCGACAATGTCAGTTCGTTAGACACATGCCAATCATATATATAATTTGAAATGCTTAACGACGCTAAGGTGATATCAATCACCGAATTGCGTTGGGGTGACACGTAAAAAGTGGGGTCATTCCCTCGATTAAGAATTTCTAGGTTTGTACTAATAAAGTAATCTAATAGAGACTTACCTCGACCGTTGCATTCCCTGCTTCCCCATGCGTGATGATGGGAGTTAGAGTCGCAACCAATTATGAGGTGTTTCTTCTGTTGCTCACAATATTCCACCAGCCCCACCATCCCCCGTGGGGGTGGTGACTCGGGTGAGTCTATTGGAAGGTATATTGATGCCATAATGACATCCTGTTGACCATTGCCAAAGTCGCAGCTGAGCCTCACCGCTGTGAGGTCGCCGTCGCTGTACTGTGGCAGAAGGTTGGCCTGAATGTTGTTAGGTATGTAAATACATGTCCTAATTTTGTTTGTGTGACCTCCTGTAAAAACAGTGCCGTTTAGTTTTGTAAAACCTTTTACATTAGATTTTACTAACCATGGCTCTTGAATAAGAGCGATTGTATCCTTGCAGCAGTCGAGGTGGCGGCATAGGGTTGCAACAGCCCCTCGACAGTGCTGGAGGTTGATTTGTAGGAGGTTCCACTCTTGTAGGGAAGCCATTTGGCCTGCCTTGAAGAGCATCCTACTCCATTATGCCCGCAGACACACCACCCGAACCTTCGCCCATCTCCATCGGAGTGGATGTGGTGTCTGTCGGCATCGTATTGGGTGCAGAGTCATCCTCAAATCTCTGCAGCCTGATTTTCAGAGAGGTGAACTTGTAGTTCAACCTCTCTCCTTTAGCTTTGATGGCGGCATCGTCTTCCTGTCCGACACCGAGAACAAGGAGTTTGCCTTTCGGCTCTTCCTTGACCGAGTCGAAGAAGACACACCATTCTTTTATTTTTGCCCAGGTGTTCTGAGCAGCCAGGCGTCTCATGGCAGCCTCAGTGGATTCCGGTTCCCCGGGGATCCAAAGGGTTGCCTTGGTCAGCCTGGGCAGATTATCCACCTGGACAACATCTAATTTTGCCCCCTCCCACATTTCTGTGAGGGTTGCAATGGTTGCTTGCAGCCATTCAAGGGAACCTTGATCACAGCAGGTGATCCGAAGGATCTGTCCTGAGTAATGGAACCCTTTGAAAGTGGGTGCTTGCACTGATTCACCAGGCCTTGTGTCAATGAAGACATCCAAGGCGGTGGTAAGTTTACCTTCCACCATCTCAACCTGGGTCTCGGTGAGCTTTCCCAGGGGATTTGAGCGGTCTATCACTGCTACTCGAAGGTGCTTCTCAGCAGCCTCCTTGTAGGTGACAGACTCCGCTCTGGTGGAGGGTCTTTTGGGTGGCATTATTGCAGGTTTCCGCCTCTTTCCCTGATTGCTCAGGGGCGAGGGGAGCGAGTCCTGCGAGCGCACCCGTTTCTTTGTCACACCTGTGGGTGACTTCTTAGCTCCATGAACCGGTGGCTTTGAAAGCCTGGCCTGTTCGTGAGCTGTGCCGACAGCGGTAGGGCGTTTTGCAGTGATATCTTTCGATACCTCCGCCAAACGGGCCCTCCTACGGCGTTTGGCTTCCGCACCACAGACCTTACGCCTTGGCGGGCGTCGATCTGCAGTGCTGGCCTCTTCATTTATATTTTTAGACGGGGTATCCTGAGCGGACGCACCCGTCTGAGCTGTTGTCGATGACTCGACTGGTTTTTTGTTTGTTTGTTCATCCATGTGAGTAGATAACATTTTTCATCTCTCGAGGTCCCCACCCTCACCGGAGCCTCACAGTTCTGGGACGCTGTAAACAACGCCAGGGCTACCCGAGAGATATAGCTCCCAGGGAGGTGAGGTGTTTGCACACTCCATCCTCCCCCAAGAGCTCGTCCTGCTAATCCTCTGACGGAAAAGCATAGCCGATTGATCTAGGTGGACTAGTCTAGACCTCCCGTTTGAGCAGAAATCCGGGCCAAAGTGGAGTGTTGCCAGACCTGTGGGAATAACAGCCACCCTCAGGCTGACTCAGCCACCAGGATCCCCTCATCCTGCCTTACGGGTCACCGCGCACGGCACAAACACGCAGGTACCTGTATTTGTCTGATTTCTCCACGACGACCATCATCCCGGTTCATTGACAGCCACGCCAGGCACAAAGGTTTTTAAGCCCCGGCCAGACCCGAGTGCCATAACAGACCGAACACGAGGGGGTTTTAAGTCCCTATCCCTATTTATGGAAATCGATCCCGCTACATCTAGCGTTTATCGATTTCCATAAAGCATTTGACTCAATAGAAACATGGGCTTTTTTACAAGCAATGGACGACGCCGCGATTGATTCCAGGTATACCGCTCTCATAAAAAACATATACCAACACGCATCAATGCATGTCAGGGTTGACAATGATCTAAATACCAACAATATTGAACGAGGTGTCCGTCAGGGCGACACAATATCCCCCAAATTGTTTACCCTTGCATTGGAAAGTGCTTTTAAGACCTTGTCATGGGAAGAAAAAGGAGTCAATATAGAATAGATGGATCATATCTGAATCATTTGCGGTTTGCTGATGACATCGTTACTGTTAGTAGCGACATAAAGGAGTTGGAATCGATGTTACAAGAACTAAATGAGGCTTCCAAGGCAATAGGCCTAAAAATGAACCTAGAGAAGACAAAGATAATGAGTCCCTGCAATGCAAGGATTCAAATTGATAATCACATACTGGAGAATGTCGACAAATATTTGTACCTAGGACATGAAATCACTAACTCCAAAACTAACCAAACAGCGGAGATATCTAGAAGAATAGGACTTACCTGGGCTACCTTTGGAAAACTAAACTACATACTCGAAAATCCAAAAATCCCGATAAATCTGAAAAGGAAAGTATACGACGCATGTGTGTTGCCTGTTGCAACATATGGGATGGAGACGACAACCACAACAAAAGTAAAGGCGGAGAAGCTAAGAACAACACAACGAGCAATGGAGAGAAGAATGCTAGGGGTTAGTTTGAGAGAAAAGGTCAAAAATGAGGAAATAAGGAAAAGAACAAGAGTGACGGACATAACGGAACGCGTAGCAAAGCTGAAGTGGCAATGGGTGGGACACGTAGCCAGACAAAGCCCACTTAAATGGCCTTATAAACTATATAGCTCACTGGAGACCAAGAGTTACCAAGGGAAGCGTAAGAAGACTCAAAAGAGGTGGCTAGACGACATAAAGAGAGTTGCGGGAAGATACTGGTTTCAGGCAGCTCAAGACAGAGAAAAGTGGAGAGAAATCGGAGAGGCTTGCGTTCAGGAGTGGACGGAAATAGGCTGAAGAAGAAGAAGAAGCATCTGTATTCGAACCCTAGCGTATTAGCTGTGAATACTCGCGCTTTTACAACTACGCTGCCGAGGCGATTAGTTCATGTAGCGTGGAACTGCTATATTTCGTGACTAATTCTAGGACCGCTACAACTCTCCTTATGTTCACTTGTCAAGTTCTTCAAGGAGGTCTCTTTCTTCGATCGCTATTTTCTCCTGAAGGAACTGCTATTTTATCAAGAATTTCAGAGGTCACAACAATAAATATGAACTCTTCAAAAATGATGTAAAAAAGATAACGGTTGCTATTTTAAAAACTTTGAATGATGTCGGCCAACTGTCACGGATGACATCAATGATTGTCCGTCGACATTAAAAGATGAACAATAATGCAAATGGATTGTGGATGAACACATATTATTTTAACCACATCTGACGAACGGTTGAATTTCCGAACAAACAATAAGGAACAATATTGTAGAAAATATTATCTATCACTTACAAATAATATAAAAATCAACATTATTCTTCGACTAGGTAATACTTCTTAAAGCAAAAATGTGGCGTTAATAGTATTAAGCTTTACCATGCTAATGAAAAATTAAATTGGAGCTGAACATCATTTTTTGAATATATAGAAATTATATTATGGTGTTCTAATAAGCCACGAATTTTTTCAGATTTTTAATTTAATAATTACGTTTTTCCGAAAAATTGACGCGCGAGCAAAAGTCACGAATTCATCTCAAAGTTGCCGTATCAAGAGGACAACTTCGAAAGGCTCTCACGCCAAAATTACGCTTCCCAAATATGTGCCTTGGGAACCATTTTTAAATAATTTCATGCTCTACAAAACATCCTTAAATAACAAGTAATACAACAAATCTGTTGTACAACATTGTTTTATAACTTGTTATAAAATAGCAGAGACATCCAGACTATATAACAAAATTTAGTATCTGGCAATACTAAATTCAAACGCATCTGCGCTGTTGCTGCAGAAAATGTTTAATAACACAAGTGTGGACAAGTCGCGGCGTGTTATAAAACAAAGTTTTATAACTTCCTTTGATCTTTACCGACACCTAATGGATAACATAAAATATTAGACCGGGAGCCCGTAACACTTTTGAACGTATTATAACTTACCGCTCACAACTATCTTAAATTCCATAATTCGGTGTCCCACATTATGAAAATCGCATCGCCGACCAAATTCCGTGGCTACAAGATGCTGCGCTGGCGCGGTCAAAGTGTTTCGAAAACCCAGACTTTTTGAATCATAAGTTACCGTTCGGCATGCGTTGCAAATTACTATTAAATAAAAAAAAGTTTGGACGGAAGCCAATGCCGAACATGTAGGGTGGCTATGGAAGGCACTAGCGCCCCAGGCTTTTGTTAACAATATTTATTCCAAAAATATTATAACTTACTGTTCGGCATTTCGTTAATATCCCAAATTATGTACAACAATGCAAAAAAATATGGTCGCCGAACATTTTAGTTCGCTAGGAGCCAAGTCGCATCTGCGCATGTCTGTATTTCCGGTGTCATATGTGTGATATCATAGCTTACTCCTTGAAATTTTAAAACTAAGTTAATAAAATGCCAAATGTTGCGAATTAACTATTGCCGAACAAATAAAATGGCTATGATGGATGTAAAAAAATTTGTAAATTGCGGATCTCATGTTTAAACAATATAATTACAACTTACTGTTCGGCACCTATTTCATTGTACAGATGTTTATTGATAATACGCAATATGTCCGTTTGTATGATAAAATAATGGCTACAAAGGTAATTATAAGAAAATATCATCGAATTTATAGTGGCAGTTATACCTACCTACCTAGTGGCATATAGTGTAGAGAATAAATGCCGCAATGTGAAAATGTGCTCAACTACAAATTGAAAAAAAGTGACTTAACTACTTTTTCCACTAGGCCCTTCAATTATACCTCTACAACTTCGAATTGCGACTAATCAATTTAAAACTGGAATTAAATAAATAACCAAACAAGGCACTAAAAATCAAATTTTATATCGCTGATATTCAATTCATACCTGAATTATTAATATAATATAATGTAGGTATAACTTTTATACCTACCTAGTGGCATATTTTGTACAGTTTTTAATCGCATATTGGAGTGAATCACAAGATGCAGCAAAAATCATTGGCTACAGTAAGACCATCCTTTTAAATTATGATCAATGTTACGAGTACAAAGTTTCAAACAACAAAGTTATACGGAATATCAAGTCTGGTTTAAGCGTCAATCATGAAGAGGCTGATACAAAAATTGTTCACCACGTTTGCAATTTGCCGGAAAAAAACACATCGTTAATAAGGTGCTCTGATACTGATATTTTGATCATTCTGCTTTCAAACATGAAGCACTTAGTGAATACGAGGAATAACGAAAATAAGGTAACCAGAAAAATTTGGATGCAGCTTGGTGTCGGCAACAACGTTCGTACTATAAATATTTCAAACATTTATAATGAATTGGGAGAAGAATTGTGCGGTTCTTTAGCAGGCTTCCACGCTTTTACTGGCTGCGATTTTAACCCGGCATTTTACAGAAGAGCAAAAAAGAGACCCTTCGTTATTTTAGAGAAGAGCAGCGAATTTCAAAAGGCCTTCGGATCCCTCGGTGGTTTAAGCATTTTGGAAAAACCAGGCGAGTTGGAAAAAGTTTCCGAAATCATTGAGAAATTTGTATGCCACATATACAACTTGAGAAGCATTGATTGTGTCAATAAAGGAAGGTTGGCAATTTTTTCGAGAACTTACAAGGCAAAAAAAAACACAGAACGGTTTAAAAAAGCGTGTGCAAAATTAGAGGCTTCCACTTTCCCACCTTGTAAAAGTGAACTGCAACAACAGATTCGAAGAACAATTTATATCACTCAAATCTGGAAAAATGCTCACTTGGCAAATCCAACACAATTGAAGCCAACAGAGTACGGTTGGAAGGAAGACAATGAACGGTACGTCTTCCATTGGTTTGATGGCGACGAAGTACCACCATCGGTCGATGACATTATTGTTCACGAGCAGGAGAGCGTTTATTCAGGTAAAAAGGCATACCATCTTGGTTTCATTAATTTTTTGCCTCTTTTTTATATGTTATTTTTTGCCTCGCTTTTACATATGTTATAGATGACGAAAATTCTGATAGCAGTGGAAGTGAGACTTCCGAAATGTCTGTCGACAGCGAGGCAGAAGTCAAAGAAAATTAAATTTGTAATGGAAACACAAATATTTTAAAATTTGTAATTTCGAGATTATTTTCATACACTGAGAAAAAGAATTAATTGAAATTAATAAAACTTAGTTGAATACGTCCAAACGAATAATGTTTTTATATTGATTAAAATTTTGTCATTCAAACAGTACGTTTCGTTTTCCAACAGTATGTTTGTTGAAGTTCTAAAATGTACTGTTGAGATGACATTTTAGTCAATATAACAAAATATGCGTTTGGACATATCCAACTAAATTTTATTAATTTGAACGAAATTTTTTCTCAGTGTACTGGTGTGTGATTTTTTTTCATTAATTAAACATATTTTAAACAGTATTTTCTAATGCTCATCTTACAGTCGTCTAATTGTTATTAATGCCTTACCCATCCTATTTATTCGGCAGGTCATTTTTTTTATTACATTTGATAATATTCGTCGTTTGTGTTGCCGAACGGTAGAGTATAGATATCTTCCTATCTTGACTTCTTTCGAGTTGCAACAATTATATTATAATTATGTTGTACCCGACTAATTTGTTCGGCGTTACGATTTATGTACTTCATCCTATGAAACGAATGACAATCTACAAACGCCGAACAGTAGGTCATGATGTTGAAATGTCATCTCCATCAGACATAAGTGCATAGATAAGGGAGTCCCCCTTAATAATATACATGGTCGGCAGTTACATTTTTTTGTTCGGCACACCTTAATTTATTTGTAAATATGTGCAAAGTAATTTTGTGAAGCTATTAAACATGAAATAATTAGCTGCTTATTCAATGAAATAAAACAAAATTGATGCCATTTGTTTTTTAGTAATTACGAATCACATAGCCAATTATTTTGTTCGGGGGTTACATTGTTCAATAAAATATATTGGAATTAGTCGTAAAAAACCATCGCCGAACGGTACACTATAATTTGTTTACAACTGTCGCATTTTATTGTTTATAACAAATGTATGTCTACTCAATTTGTTCGGCATATATATTTTATTGTTTCATTTTATTTCATAAACGTTATAAAATTGACGCCGAACAGTAAGCTATGATGTCACACATTCATATGACACCGGAAATACAGACATGCGCAGATGCGACTTGGCTCCTAGCGAACCAAAATGTTCGGCGACCATATTTTTTGCATTGTTGTACATAATTTGGGATATTAACGAAATGCCGAACAGTAAGTTATAATATTTTTGGAATAAATATTGTTAACAAAAGCCTGGGGCGCTAGTGCCCTCCATAGCCACCCTACATGTTCGGCATTGGCTTCCGTCCAAACTTTTTTTTATTTAATAGTAATTTGCAACGCATGCCGAACGGTAACTTATGATTCAAAAAGTCTGGGTTTTCGAAACACTTTGACCGCGCCAGCGCAGCATCTTGTAGCCACGGAATTTGGTCGGCGATGCGATTTTCATAATGTGGGACACCGAATTATGGAATTTAAGATAGTTGTGAGCGGTAAGTTATAATACGTTCAAAAGTGTTACGGGCTCCCGGTCTAATATTTTATGTTATCCATTAGGTGTCGGTAAAGATCAAAGGAAGTTATAAAACTTTGTTTTATAACACGCCGCGACTTGTTCACACTTGTGTTATTAAACATTTTCTGCAGCAACAGCGCAGATGCGTTTGAATTTAGTATTGCCAGATACTAAATTTTGTTATATACTTAGTCTGGATGTCTCTGCTATTCAGGGCCGTCTCAAGAGTATTTGGCGCCTGTGTGCAAACCTATATTTGCCGCCCCCATGCGCCGCAGGCGGTAATTTCAAATTTTCAAGGTCATTGACGTTTAGAAGAGTTTAAAAAAAATTAAAACTTACCTACCTTTTAAGTTTAAATGCAACAATCAAAGACAGTGCAACAAACTTGTCGGCACTATTAATTTAATAATAGGAAATTTTCGCAACTTTTTTGGTATTCAGTTTATTACACCATCACAGTCACGAGAAATTAACGAAGTAAGTAAACGATGTCTAAGCGGTGAATGACAATGAATTATGAATAAAAATAATTCTGATATTTTCATACTTACCTACTTTGTTGATTAAAAATGCTTACAAGAAATTCTGCAAAACGATAACAACAATATTGTAGTCGGCTACTTTGACTTGTGAATCGTGTTTTTCACAGATCTTAGGCGGTCGGCTTAGTTAGTAATCTAGTAATCTGATATTTATATGTACTACTTGCACAACAAAAATGTACTACGGCAGGAAGCATAAAAATTAACCTGTGCCCTGTAGAAGTTCGATTATAAACACAAAGTGTTAGTCAGCAAACGTGCTTTGTTGTTAGTTTTTTTTGAAAAATAAAGATAGCTGATGCCTTAAAAATAAAGCACGAATAAAAAAAATCTTAAGGTTGGTTTTTATGAACGTCTACATCTGGCCGGCGCCCCAAATGTTTCTGCGCCCGTGTGCTACGCACACTTTGCACCCTTGGAAGAGACGGCCCTGCTGCTATTTTATAACAAGTTATAAAACAATGTTGTACAACAGATTTGTTGTATTACTTGTTATTTAACATGTTTTGTTACATAGTCTGGACCCGGCTTTTTATGATTTTTCGGTATCTTGCTTAATTTTTGGCGAGCAAGCGATAATAGATAAAGATGAATACCTTTTTCATTATATTCTTATGTTTTTTGTCAGGTATTTAGTAACTCGGAAAATTTTATTTCTACTTCTCTATATTATTTTACACTTAACTACCGAGTTTGATCCATTCGCGATTTCTTTTGAGGTTTTGATCTAAAATCGCGCCCAAGCACTGGCCTACTCGTGTGACCGCAACCTAATGTTGGTGTAGAAATAGTTGCCTACTTGGTTAATTTTAAAAATAAGATTTCTATATTTTGTTTTTAAGGTTATAATATTTTCTCATGCCGTAATTTACATCTGTGACCAAAATGTCTTTAAAAAGTTATATTCGTGTATTACCAATTTTAAAGTTTGCAAATAGTCAAAAGTTCCTATCAAATTCAAGATGTATTGTTTCATATAAAGGCAGAGACTGTATGTCTTGTGGTTCGATGCAAATTTTCAATAGTGTTCGCTTCTCCTCGACACAGGAAAATACAAGCACAGACGAGAAAAGCAAATTAATATATTATGGAATTCTGACACCGCAAATACGAGCAGTAAAGGTCTTCCTTAAAGTTAATGTATTAGAAAAGTATCGAACAGTTTAATTTGTTTTAGCTATTTTCGTTACTCACGAGTATGACTGGAATTGCTGCACAACCCTTTTTAATTAGTAGCGTAATTCCTGATGCAAGTATTCCTGCAATAGTGGGAATTTATACTTTTGTAGGATTTTTTACATTCGCAACTCCTTTGTTATTACATTTTATAACGAAGAAATATGTAACGCACCTTATGTATAAACCAGAAACGAAAACATATGAAGCAATAACGTATAATTTATTTATAACCAAGAATAAGGTGTGAACTTGTGATAGATTACGTTGTTAGATATTTATGCTTGATTTTAGATTGAATTTAAACCTGAAGATGTTCGAGTTCCAGACGTAACTGGAGTATTTACTACATTTGAAGTTAAAGGAAAATCATTATTTGTAGAACCTAGATTATTTGAGGATCCATCACATTATGGTAAAATAATGGGATATGACAAGCCGTTAGATTTGAAATTATTTGAAACTTCATTAAATGAGAAGAAAAAGTAATTATTTATTTTTTGTAGTCTTTTAGAATAGACTGTTAATTTTGAAATGAACTGGAGTATTTAAGAGAATAATTATAAGCAAAATATTATACTGTTGTTAATTATGTCTTTCATAGTATTTAAAATTCACTTCCATTAAATTTCGTTCACGTCAAAAATTTACATTTTTGGGAAATTGAATACAATTTCTGAAGTTTGATTAAGAGGAATCTGAATCAAAAGTATTGGAAAAATCTGTACATACATCTACACCTTCTCTTGTGAAAGGAACAAGTCATGTTGGTTATTAATAACTCACATTTAGGTAACATACAAGAGTATACACCCCCTCCCCCATTTTTATTATTAAATTAAAATTATACCTTCCATTTTAAAAATCAACTTTTAAAAAATACCTTTTTGTATAGCATTTTTTAATATGAGAATTTTCCATAAAACTGAAATTAAACAAATTGTACGCAAAAACCACGCGATTTTTAGGAATTAAATTTGAGAAAATTGTTACAGCTATTGAGCTAAAATTTAGGATACTTATTTATTCACATTTAAACTAACACCTAAAATTATTGTAAGCTTTTTATTGAAAATTGTACAAGGTACAGATCGACGTATAACTCATGTTTCGAAATGACGCGCCAATTGGGCGCATCGTTTCCGACCGATCCAGTTATCTGAAATAAACGAATTTTTTAAATTCTTGTTCTCTATGAATGTGGCTACGGTTGGAACCTCGATAATTTAATTAAAAAAAAAATGACAAAATGGCGAGGATTTAAAAGAAAACTTTGATTTTTACAACAAAAATTTATTTTTCACGGCCCGCAAAATGGTAATTTTAAATATATTTTGGATATTTTAGGTTCTGACCGTAGCCTGAAATGTACTCTAAATGCCTAAAAATAATCAAGTCAATCCGTAGAGCAGTTTCTTTGGAAAATGTGCGCCCGACTTGAGAAATGTAGTTTTGAGATAAATCGTTTTAAACTTTTTTGTGCTGTAATGAGGTGGATAGTGGTTGATATTCGTAACCTACCCTTAATCGGGTATACTAGGGCCATACAGAACACATTCTTCAGCTTCGAAGAAGTGAAATTCGGCACTTATTTCTTCTTTTGTGGCAGTTCTCGCCTCTTTAGAATAGTAAGACGCTCGGTGATTAGACAGTATGATACGGTCGCCGTCTCTCTTATATACGTAAATTTTGGCCTTCTCGCCGATTTTTACATAATATATTGCGATGTTGTGGAGAATTGGGCCTCGGTTGAGGAATGTTCAAGTCATGAAAGTTTCGCAGAGACCTTGGTTGGAATATGAGAATGATCAATCAATTGTTTAAAGTTAAAATAAAAATTTGTAATAAAATTTGGCTTACCGAAGGTTTTTTATAGGTTGAAGAGCCATAATAAAAATGTTTGAATGTGGACAGAAATGATATTGGTCAAATTTATTAAAGTGTAAAACATGTAAAGACTAAAATGAAAAATTGTTTAGATTCAAGTAGGAGTTAAAAAATAGAATTAAAAATTTAAATGTGCGAAATAAAAATAAATAACGGGTCCTGATCCTACAGTTTTGTAAAAGGAAAAATTAAATAAAAGTGATACGACGAAAATAGGGATTTTTGAGTGGAAAGTCGGCGCATGGTAGTGATAAAAAGAATGGTGTTGAATGTCGACGAGAATGGACGTAAAATTATGGTGCACTGGATTAATTAGAATTGATTTTTATGGATCCTAATAATAAAAATAAAGAAGTTGATATTGATAAATGTGATGGTACTTGTAAAATACACTATTTAGAATATTGGATGGTTTATTCAAGTGGGAAATACATGGTAAATTTGTTACATTGGATGGATTTTGGATCAGTCCATGAATACGAGGAATGGCGGTGTCCGATATCGATTTTTGTTGGAATTGATAATCGATTAAATGGATGTTCATGGAGAAATTTAATTATTCCAAGGACATAAAAGGCGTTTCAAGGATCCAAATGGATGATCACTGGTTTTGTGATTGTTTTATGGATCATGGTAAATTCTCCACAGGGCAGGACTCAGAAACATTTTTAATGAATATAAAATTTGAACGGGTGAGTCAAATTGTGAACTTTTAAATACTTTTCGCGTGTCGAACAATAATAGAAATCTAAATATATAAAAGAGAAGATCTGTTTGCTTGCTTGCTTGCTTGCTTGCGTGTTCGCTATACGTTCCTAGACCCTTGGACCGATCTCAACCAAATTTTGCACAGTTATTTTGTAGCTCCAGGCGCAACTATTCGTGCATAAATGGAGAAGAAATTCGCTCGGGGAAAAAAGTTATTCGCTTTTTTCGAAAATCAAATCACAAGTTTGACAAAAAATTTAATTTGTCAAATAATTAATCTGACGTACAGTCAGTGATTCAAAATACTGTCAACAGATGGCGGGGATGGCGGCTTTAATTCGAAAAATGCAAACCACTAACAAAAAAACACTAACAAATTAATCTGAAAATACTGTCAATAGATGGCGGGGATGGCGACTTTAATTCCAAAAATGCAAACCACTAACAAAAAAACTTAAAATTAATCTGAATGCCGCGAATAAGACCGGAGCACTTTATATAGGTCGCAGAACGTGGAAGATCAACCTCTTTGCGGAAGATTTAACTTTACATGAAGATGTAACTTTACGTGAAGATTATGTATGTATGTATGTATGACAGATGACACATGAAGGCCGAACAACTATGGCCTTCACGGATCTATTATTGTCCGCCCTGTGAGGCCTAAGGCCGAACAACTTTGGCCTTCACGGATCTATTATGGTTCGGTCTGTGAGGCCGAAGGCCGAACAACTATGGCCTTCATGGATCTATTATGGTCCGGTCTGTGAGGCCGAAGGCCGAACAACTACGGCCTTCACGGATCTATTATGGTTCGGACTGTGAGGCCGAAGGCCGAACAACTATGGCCTTCACGGATCTATTATGGTCCGGTCTGTGAGGCCGAAGGCCGAACAACTATGGCCTTTACGGATCTATTATGATCCGGTCTGTGAGGCCGAAGGCCGAACAACTATGGCCTTCACGGATCTATTATGGTCCGGACTGTGAGGCCGAAGGCCGAACAACTATGGCCTTCACGGATCTATTATGGTCCGGTCTGTGAGGCCGAAGGCCGAACAACTATGGCCTTCACGGATCTATTATGGTCCGGTCTGTGAGGCCGAAGGCCGAACAACTATGGCCTTCACGGATCTATTATGGTCGTGAGGCCGAAGGCCGAACAACTTTGACCTTCACGGATCTATTATGGTCCGGTCTGTGAGGCCGAAGGCCGAACAACTATGGCCTTCACGGATCTATTATGGTCCGGTCTGTGAGGCCGAAGGCCGAACAACTATGGCCTTCACGGATCTATTATGGTCCGGTCTGTGAGGCCGAAGGCCGAACAACTATGGCCTTCACGGATCTATTATGGTCCGGTCTGTGAGGCCGAAGGCCGAACAACTATGGTCTTCACGGATCTATTATGGTCCGGTCTGTGAGGCCGAAGGCCGAACAACTATGGCCGTCACGGATCTATTATTGTCCGCCCTGTGAGGTCGAAGGCCGAACAACTTTGGCATTCACGGATCTATTATGGTCCGGTCTGTGAGGCCGAAGGCCGAACAACTATGGCCTTCACGGATCTATTATGGTCCTCCCCCTGTGAGGCCGAATGCCGAACAACTATGGCCTACTCGGATCTATTCTGGGTCTAGATGGCTAAGGGCGGCGGATGCCGCCCGTGCCAGCTAGTTAATAATAAAAAGATAAACATTTTAAAATTTAAATTGAATTAATATTGGGGTTTTTTATATGTATTATATTGCTGTAGGGTGTTTTTATATGTTTTATTTTTGTGTTTGTTTTGTCCACATTCAATATTTAATAACTGTGTTATTGGGAAATTTCTTGTTGTTATTGATTTGAATAAAAAGAAAGAGTTAGATTGATTAAGTATTCTCATTTCTACGAAAAGAATTAGAGTTGATGTATTTGAATTTTGTCGATCGTGCTTTGGGCGGTTTGATATTTAGTGGCGCAGTTCTCCGAACCTCCGACGACAACCTGAGAGATAATAAGATTTCGAGTCTCATAGATCTTGAGCATAGCGCGGAAGATGAGTTCTATGGTCCATGGGAGTACATAGCAATATGTACGAATACCTCGGTTTTTATCCCGTCTTTATTTACAAAAAGACGTGTATTTTTCAGGAGCTCAAAAGTCACTGAAATTTTTCTATCAAATTTTTTAACATGGAACATGTTTTTACGGTCGTTACCTCGCAAAAATCGACACCAAAAACCGACACCAAAAACCGACACCAAAAACCGACACCAAAAATCGACACCCAAAATCGGCACCACATGTATAATTCAAATTTATAGTTTATAATTTGAATATAGAATAAATTATCGAATAACATCTGCGCATTCACAATAATGAATTTTCAATAACAAAATTTTTATTACCAAAAATTTAAATCCGAAACCGAGCGCAAAAAGAAAATTTGCTTATATATATAGTAAATTTTTATTACCAACACAAAAAATATAAGGGATTATCCTATTATGACCAACAGTAAGAAGAAGCAACGAGATGGGCACCCCTAAACCTCGAGGAAAACTATGATAAACGGTTTAGTACCGAAAAACATGTTCCATGTTAAAGATATTAGTCGGAGACTAAAATAGAAAAAATCCGGGGGTCCAGGGGCCGAGTTTTTTTTATTGAAGAACAAACATATATTTTGTCAGGTTTTACTGAAAGTAGTTTATTTTGAAAACTTAAAATAAAAATTAGCATAATAAATTAGTCAAAATAGATTAAAAAAACAAACAATTTTAGGGATTTTGTACCTAACATTATTTGTTTGTGTAAGAAATGTGTCAGTTGAAAACCTTGTATACTAACTGTACCCATAAAAAACATAGCAGTAAATTAGTTAACAACCCCAGATGTTCCTGGGGGGGTTTCAATTGGTAAGAAAAAACTTTTAAACTCCTTTTTCACAATCAATTCGATTTAAGGGTGGACTAAAACGTCGATTTTTAATAATTTTCTTTTTTAACAAATTTTTAAATTTTTTTTGGATTTTTGGACTCCTAAAGACAATTACAAACAGTTACAACTTATATTTGTTAAATTTATTTTTGTATATTTTGTATAAAGTACAAAATACAAAAAGTAATTCCGTTTTAAAATGTAATTATGATTTAAAAAGTTTTAATAATGAACTGCATTACCGTAAATCCGTTATAATTTGGGTAATTTGATGAATTTTACTTTAATATGTTTTGGACACAATTTCAAGACCCCAAACTATAAAAATATGTAATAAAAAAAATCTAAAAAATTTATCGGTCACAGTAGGCAACCCCCTCTTAAGGGGTAACCCCCTCTAAGCTCCGTTAGCTGGCATCTTCCTTAGAAGATGCCAGCTAACAGAACCATAGATAATTAGGATACTCAAAAACGCATGTTTTGAAAAATTTCAGCGTATTACAATATTTTTGCAAACTCAAATCAAGTTTATGGCTTCCTTGCCTGGAAATTTTTAAAAAATTTTTAAATGTTGGTCACATAAGTTTCCGTAAAAATTAAATTAAGGGGGGGCAAGGGTTATAGGCGAAAACCTACGATGGACCAAATGAGTCATTTTGTCTTTAGCCATGTGAGGGAAAAATTCATCTTGAACGAAAGACTAACATTATTAAAGACTACATTTAATTTTTTTATGTAGGATCTGTAGATAAAATAAATAACTTATTGTGAAGAAAACTCAGAAGTCGAAGTGTCAATTGCGGTAACGAACACTCGGTTACAATTCCATTATTTTCACTTCAAAAAATACATTTTTTTTAATATATTTATTATTAATCTG
The DNA here is from genome assembly GCA_932274525.1 of Podabrus alpinus. Taxonomy (NCBI): domain Eukaryota; kingdom Metazoa; phylum Arthropoda; class Insecta; order Coleoptera; family Cantharidae; genus Podabrus; species Podabrus alpinus. The sequence goes on from OW026451.1 coordinate 118,368,099, forward strand.
GAATCTTTCTGGAACATGTTAGTGAAAGAATTTTGTAAAAAATTTAAAAAATGAGGAAATGTAGAAAATTTCAATTTTTTTTTAAAACGCTGCCATTTCCTATGCAATTTTTTTTTCTTATGATTGTAGTTGGGACGATAGCTACAACTCTGTTGAATACGAAAATCTTTCGTTTTCTAATTTTGGACAAATACAAAGGACCTGAGCTTGCCCACCACCTTTTTAATAGACTTACGTTCAGGAGGCTGTAGCAGCACACATTTTTATTATTTTTATATGAAGAATTCACAATTGTGTATTCAATATATAATAAATATCCCACCATAACAGAAAAATTTCTATGTTGTTTCATTTTTCTAAAACAAAATCCTGAAAATTGCTTAGATTTATGAGCGAAAAAGTGGAATATCCCCTTAAGAAGCTTTAAGTAATTAACGTGACCAGACGTACTACTTAAAGCAGTACAGTACTTTTTTGAGATACTGTACTGTCAAGAATTTTGTAATGTTTTAAAAGAAAATGATACATTATTAAAAAAAAATGCATTCAAATGAAAAATATTCGTCCAATGTACTGCTTTCGCGTTTAAAAAATCTGGTCACCTTACTTGAATGCCATTATCGATTATTAGGTACTTCGCCGAAATGCCTTTCAATTACAAGATGCCATAATCGATTATCAGGTACTTCGCCGAAAGGACGCATGTAAGTTGGGCCAGCGGTCAATGTATTTTAAAATTATTTTGGTGGGTAGCTTAAGAAAACCTGTAATTTGGGCCAGCGGTCGGCGTGGGCAGCTTGAAGGTAAAGCCATTAAATAATATTCAATTGTATATATTAAGTATCGCAAAACACATGTAAGAAAAAAATTTTCGTGTGCTACACACTAAAGAACATGGTTAATATAGTCTATAGAAAAAATATTTTTTGAGAAATCCTTAAAAACAACCCCAAAATTGAGTTTTGAAAGTACGTAAATTTAGGTGTTTTTTTCCGATGTTTGAGGTGTGCATTCGATTAGGAGGGTTATCCATCGTCAAAACCTACGCTTCCGGGGCGCCGCTCCGCTCCGCGTTGCACCCCTCCAGAGCGGTTTTGACTCTGGTTTACTAGTCTAAACATACTAGAAGCGCCTTCCATCAAGAAAACCGGGATAAAAGAAACCGGGAACTCAGAGAACCTTGAAATAGCATTAAAAAGTATAGTAGCGGTATGGGGCAGTAAACTTTTACGTTTCACCCCCAAAAAATCGAATAAAAAAAAAATTAACCATGGCAGTTTTCTCAGTGTGCGAGAGCCTTTCAGAACTGCGACCAGTATTAATCTTTTGTTCTTTAATTAATTTATTATATGGAATATAAATAATAATTTCAATAGTCCGGCATTAATTAAAAACAATTAATAAAAATGTAATTTACAAAGTTGAATCAAAAAATAATAAAAAATGCACGGACAAAAGGCAAAGGATTAAAATAATTACAGAACCTTTTCTGGCCCAATTTACATGGGACCCTTATAATCTTTTGGCCCAATTTACGGGTAGGCTTAAAAAGAACCTTACCGCCTGGCCCAACTTACAAGCGCCGCGCCGAAATGCCTTTCAATTACAAGATGCCATTATTTGACGTTTAACCGTGCGACTCTCACTTGTTTTCAAAACAGAACTACAACCGTTCCAACATGCTTTTACGGATTGCACGTAATTTTAGTAGTCTTGTACACGCAAGCGCAGTTCCTAGCTCAATTACTGCTCGTGAACAATAACAGAACTGCTTGTTGGAACGAAGGATCTCCAGGAATAATATGGGATTTTCAGCAATTTACAAAAAATGTCGAGGAACTTCCAAAAGATACCAAGAGACTTCCAAAGAATCCAAAACATTTATACACCAGATTTCCATTGTGATTAATCCCCACGGTTTACACTATATTATGTAACTTTCCTTGTGCAAGTCGTTTCTATAAGTATTTCCGAACATGTTTGTAAAGTTGAAACTGCAAATTCATGTCCAAAGTAGAATTAGGTATTTTATTGGATAGGATTCTCTGAAAATAAAAAAATGTAAGTTTTTTATTCACAGCTTCTTCACTGGCACCAAATTTGGACGCTGTACAGAGTACCATAGAAATTGTAAAATTTTATTTTGTAATTTTTTGATCAAGTTTATACCTACTAACTTAAGAAGAAGAAATTAAGAAGCTAAACATAAAAATTATTGACTACTTATTTTGTATTCTTACATCGTCATTAATTCTCAATTTGAAATAATTATAAATGAAATTTATTCTTCAAAGAATAATAATTAAACAAAAAGTATGTTAGGCGTTCTGGTTGAATAATAAATCTTTGATAATTGGTATAAACAACTTAATTCAAAAATTTCCGTTTCTGGGTTATTGTAGTATAACAATTCTATTTTTTCCCCTCTTTCTAATGGTATAAAGAACTTATAAAGGGTCTTTCAATAGGAACGCCCCATTTTTAAATCGAAATTACTTACGAACGGCAGCCATTTTTTATTTTTGACATTAACAGTCGTATTTGTCAATGTCTACCATTTAATCATGGAAAGGTATACGCTTCAACAACGTTTACAAATAATCCAAATATATAATGAAAATTCGCGATCTGTTAGTCGGAAATGATGCAGATTTTCATAAGAAAATCATTCTCCGCGATGAGGCTCATTTCTGGTTAAACGGTTATGTTAACAAGCAGAATTGCCGTATCTGGAGTGGTGATAAACCTAAAGAATATCAAGAACTGCCATTACATCCTTATAAACTTACTGTTTGGTGCGGATTTTATGCTGGAGAAGTCATTGGACCTTATTTTTTTTTCAACGAAGCTCATAAGGCGGTAACTGTCAATGGAAATCGTTATCGTTCAATGTTGACTGATTTTTTATGGCCTGAATTGGTTCGTCTTGATTTGCAGAACATGTGGTTTCAACAAGACGGTGCCACTTGTCATACTGCCAATGACACAATGACTTTATTGAAAACAAAATTCGGTGATTCGATTATTTCAAGAAATGGACTGATAAATTATCCCCCTCGTTCCTGCGATTTAACTCCATTGGACTTCTTTCTTTGGGGTTACATTAAGTCATTGGTTTACAGCAATCGTCCAGCAAATTTAGACGATTTACAGATCAATATTGAACGAGTAATTGCTGACATACGACCTGATTTGTGTGAGAGAGTAATGGAAAATTGGGTTCAACGACTTCATTCCTGCCAGCGTTTCCGTGGTGGACATTTAAATGATGTTTTGTTTCATAACTAATGGTATCCATTGTACTTTATAATGAAATAAAAATTTCAATAATTTTCAAATAAATAATGTGTTTTATTTACAAAACAAAATGGGGCGCTCTTAATGAAAGACCCTTTATCAAATCACAAAAATAATAGTGTGAGAGTGAAAATATTATAAACTTTTTTCGAAATTTATCTTTTTTGAACGGTAAAAACAACTTAATTTACTTCTACTGTAAACTTGTGTTTTTGACTTAAGTTCTTGATACCAAACATCAAAGAAATATAAGTTCAGTTTTTTATTTTTCAATATCACTAATTTTTTGCAAATGCTTAAAATCACCAAACAGCTACTGTAACGTTCAAAAGTGAACGTTATTTGCGACATACCCTATATAGCTGTTCCGCGCGATAACTTGAATATAGTTATCAAAAACTAAAAGGGATAAGCCGAGATACGAGACAGAAAATGGTCGATTTTTGTAAGACTCGTAAAATAATATTAATTTTTAACGGCAATTATTAGTAATAATTCATTAGTTTTTTTTTTATTACTACCTGCACGTCAAGTTGCCCACCGTTTTGGAGATCAAAACTGAGAACTTCAATTTCAAATATATTTAAGGAGAGTCGTAGCGAATATTCCTTTTGTGTGGCCGACTACATCTGGTTCCGGCAAGTCAATTCCTAGTCGCGGGTAAAATTTTGGAAATATTATTTCGAGAGCTCCTACGAATCCGGAAGTCAGTTGGAATACGCAGGGTCAATTTCCAGCGCGTGGGTCCTGGGGAAAAACACCATCGCCTGCATTTTTTGCTCGACGTGTTGACGTGGCTGTATTGGGATCACGATAATTGTGGCAGCAATTTCATTTAATAGAACAGACACGCGGGGGAGTTGGTTTGTGTACGATAACATATGCAGCTTTGTATTTTTTAGCCTTTTTACCTCAAGCTTGGATATAGCAGGGAAGACAGCCAGGCCGAATCGTCAGGAGCGCTCTTGTGATTTAGCAGGGTATGCTGACCTGCGTATGTAACATATATCCTTTTTTTGTTCAAACCACCTTTTATCTGGAGCAGCTGGTAAGTACAGAGCTGTATTTTTTTGTCTGCCGAACCACTCTCCATTTGCGTCCGGTTTTTTTATCACGCTATTGGCGTATTCACCACATTGTCGTGCATCCGGATATAGCTGCGAGCAGCCGTCCATAGTACGATTTGAAAGGCAACGTCTGTTGCCGAATTATAGCATTTTTTACCCTTCAGGTATTAGGCCCCTCAGGCAGACTTCTGTTTGGGACCACTGGTCCGGAATTTGTGAATCATTTTTTTAACATTGTGAATTTGAGTCAGGAGTTTCCTGTACTGTATCTTTCGGAGGTTAGTAAAACACCCTTTACCTCTCTCGTTTGTTTTATTGCCTCCACGGCGCCCAAACCGCAACATCTCGATTCATTCTTTCAGCTAGGTGGATTGTATTCTAGCACTGTCGTGCAAATTCTAAACGAGCTTACGCCCAGTTCGCTCTCCGACTGTGTGGCTAGCTGTCCAGCGGACTTAAGAGGCGAAGGTGTCAGCAATCGACGCTACACTACTACATAGCTAACTTTAATCGAATTCTACAGAAGAACGTCGTTTAACATTCAATAATTATATACAGATGAACTGTACGATCAAAACTTTTCATGGCCTTTCCAAATGTTAATCTATAGTCAGACATACTTTTTACGCGCTTGTTAAAGATAATAAATAACTAATTTATTTTATTAAATTAGAAGTTTTTTTTACTGAATTTCCTACATTTCATATGTTAAATTCACGAATTTCAAATTAGGTTATCTCGTAATCTAAATTGTCAATCCACTACAAATTCTTTTAACGTACGGAATAAATCATTAACTTTATACAATAAAATGTTTTAAATAAATTTGAAGAAACGCTCTAAACATGTATATTTCGCCCCTCCCTCCCTCATCGTGAATTTTTTAATGAAATTAGTGTCAAACGATTTGAGCTCCAATCGGCTTCCGTAAAAATCGTTTCTACCACACGCATCGCGAAGATATTTCCGGAAACTTTTGGGGTGAGGGAGCTTTAGAAATGGCAGCCATAACGAATTTTTTTAATAAAATTGGTGTCAATCTATTGAGAATCATATGAGCTTCCAAAAAAAGTTAGAGCGTTTCAAATATTGTGATATTGCAAATTTTACCAATAACATCCCGAGCAAGTAGCGCACAGAATTTTAGTGTTGCTGATAACAGTTAAAATAGATTTTCTTTTTAACATTAAAAAATATAACGAGCATCATAGTCGATAAAAATAGTTTGCTAGTCTATGGGTCTATGGTACTGACAGTGGCGTACCTAGACCACTTGGGGCCCGGGGCGGATTTATTTTGGAGGCCCCCCCTCACCCTCAAAAAAAAACATTTTAATGTGGCTAGCCTTTTTTTTTGCCTTAATCTAATATGACGACGGTCATGGCCTGATAGTTAGCGCGATCAACTGCTAACGTAGGGCTCCCTGGTTCGACTCCGGGTACAGTCTAAAAATTTCTTGACCGTCTTCCGTGCTTTCGGAGGGCACGTAAAGCCGTCGGCCCCCCTGTGTTAATGATTTGCCATCATAATAATAAAAAAACAGGGTACAGGCACATCGAAAGGCAAGCCTAGCAAACTACCTGAGATGTAAAATCCAAAAATGCTCACAGAACTAATTACAAAAATTAGTAAAAGAACAGGTCCTGGACCTATATTAAGAGGGAGACTTCTTAATAAAAGTGGAAGAAGAAGAAGAATCTAACCGTCTTCCATAAGCTATTGCCCTGTGCAGAGAAATAATAGATATAATAAGGGAACAAACTCGTGCAGTCCGAGGTCATCAATTATCATTACTGTTAAAAATGTTAAACTGATAAAAAGTTTTATCGTAAGAGCCCGAATTCGAACAATTGAATCTACGACGTTCAGCACGACGCAACGCAGCTCCGAAACCGACGCTCTCTGAACGACTGAGCCACGAATGAGCTCGCTCACTTGAGAAACATGGAATTATTTATTTTTGGGTGGGGCCCCCTTAGTAAAGGGGCCCGGGGCGGACCGCCCCCCCGCCCCCCCCTAGGTACGCCACTGGGTACTGATGTGAGTTTTTCGCGAATTATTTTTAGTCACGAATAAATTTAAAAAAATTTTAATTAAATAAAATTAATGTCGATCGATTGAGAATCGTTTGAGCTCCAATGAGCTTGGATAAAAATCGTTTTTACTCCGAAGGTTTTTAATAAAAATTCAATTTTTTAGACAATTTTGGGAGGGGCTGTAGAAATGCTTTTTTTTAACGACGATTTTTTTATTAAATAAATACCAATCGATCGAGTATCGTTTGAGCTGCAATGGGCTTCAACTTGAAGTCCGTTTGAACCCCAAAGATAAAAAAGTGCGAGCGTTTGAAAGAGTGTGAAATTAAGTGACAATTCATCGCCCCCCCCCCCCAACGCGAATTTTTTAATGAAATTAGTGTCAAACGTTTGGGCTCCAATGAGCTTGCATAAAAAACGTTTGTACCACACCCTTTGAGAAAACTTTAAAGTCCGCCCCCCCCCATCGCGAATTCTTTTTTAAATTTGTTGCCAATCGATAGCTTCGAATAATTTCGCGATGAGTGTGGTACAAACGATTTTTATGGAAGCTCAAACGTTTGACAACAATTTCTTTAAAAAGTTCGCGATGGGGTTTTTAAACATGCAAAAAAATGAAAAGTTCCCAGATGTGTTACCATTATAATGTTTGATAGCCGCTGACATAGTAGCTACTATCAAATATTAAAATGAATAAAAATTATTATGTAGTAGTTTTAATAAACAAATAAAATAGTATATTATATATCAAGGTTGTGGAGGCCGTCATTATTGCCCTAGCGCCAAGATTATATTCCGAGGTGCTTTGCACCGAGGAATATAAGGCGCGGAGGCAATAATGGTCTTCACAACCGTGGTTTATATACGATTTTTTCCACTGCTAGATTTATTACCATTTTTAAAATTCTTTTTAACAAAAAAATTTTCAAATTTAAAATATTTATTTCCAATGACAGTTTTGTTTTGTTGATTTGACAGTTGATTTGACAGTTGTTGACAAATTTAGGTTATTAAATAAAATAAATCGCGGTTCGTCAAATTAACAATGGATGGCGCTGTCACTTGCTGTCACATGTAATTCGATTATAATGTAATTTTAAAAATGAAATTAATGTATTAAATAAAAAGCGTTTTAAATAGTTTAAATACAATTAATTAGCATTTCTTAGTTATTCTAAATCATTTAATAACAACATTTTTCTTTAAAATAGTCGCCAAGTTATCAAAAAATGTCATTTTGTTCATTATTAACCTAGGTTAATAATGGAAAATTTATTCACCACTAGTTGAAAACGTGTCACTTCTTGATCGACTAACCTAAGTAAAAATGATAGCCTATATGACTAGTAGTGGAAAAAATATTATATCGTATTATAACTCTTATCTACTATATGGCTATTACTATGGCTGTAATAGCTGTAAATAAGAAATATATACTTAATTATTAAATTATTTCTTCGCCTGTTCCGGTACCCATGTTTTTCTCGGCTGTCCCACACTTCTCCATCCTGGAGGATTATATTTTCGTATTAAGAAATATTTATTAATACTCGTACATAACATTAATTGTAATATTATTATTCTTCAAACTTCAGTCAAACTAAACTTTAACCTCATAATTTAGTTTCTCTGCCGCCATGGCTGGGGTAATATCTTCTTCTTCACGTGCCTATCCGTTACCGGATGTTGGCGACCTCTCTCCTATGTATGTGTTGTGCATTTGTAATACTATCACACACATAGGGGACCTACTTGATTAACGCGGGCTCCGAACCGCGGGAAGTGTATACACTTCATCTCCAGAGAGGCTGTTCTAAGCATATTATACCTCGGTGGTTTGCCATTGCCTTCCGAGGGGAGACGGTCAGAATAAAGTTTTTATTGAGCCCGGAGTCGAACCGGGCATTCCGCATTAGCAGCAATGCACTTAACTGCTTAAGCTGATCACCGTCAGGTAATATACTAAGGCTTATCTTCATCATCCGTTAGTTTTGCATTCTCAAGAAGCTTCTAACCGTTATTAATTTAGAGTTTGCCTTCCCCCTTAGAGAAAATTCTATGGACGCCCATGCAGCACTTCTATCGATATTTTGTTTTATTTAGCAAAAACGATTTGGCCTGGGGATTTCAAACTGTATGGGCTTTAGCGTAAACTTAAGGGAACAGTTCCCTCTTACAAAATTCATTAGATTAAAAATAATTTAAATAAAAAAGTATCTTTAGTAAAATCAAGAAATAAATAGTAAATCAAACATTAAAATTGACCATAAGATTCCTATTCAAATCATTACCAATTATGAGAATGACGATGGGTGTCGTTAAAAATTCTCCCGCAGCATTGGTGTTAACCTAATTATTATTCTATGGATTATAATTATATGGGTCTTAAGCCCGTCTTACATCAGGTTATTTCTGGCGCCATTTCTTGCGCCATATTTCTGGCGTCATTTCTGGCGTCAGAAATGACGCCACCTCTTGCTCTAAAAATAAAGCCTGTATTATATCAGGCCATTTCATGCGCCATTTCTGGCGCAGACTTTGCGCAGTAGGTAATTTTAGCAAATTACCTGAAACATTTTGTAGGCCAAATATATAGAACCTGTTCTATTTTGAGGCAATTTTCAACGCAATTTGCCTGCGAGCGTGCGCAGTAAAATTAAACGAACGATAAATTGAGAAAAATTGTGCTACACACAAAAATTGAAATGGATAAAGAAAGCGATTTAATTGCAGAAAATGAGATTGCAGCAAACATAATAGTATTATTTTTTTTACCAACACAAAAAAATTTTTAAAAAAATTCAAATTTTCAATGGTTATTAAATTTTTAAATTTGATTTTTTAATTTCAATGAAAAACAGAAACATTTGCGATTATTTAAAAAAACGTAACTTTTAGTGATAAAAGTAACTCATTCCTAGCCCTGCATTTGACAATTACTACCTGCCACAGAATCTACCTGCGCATTCAATCTGTACTGCGGCCGCTCACAGGTAAATTGTTCAAAAATAGAGCAGGTGTTAAATATATTGCCTACAATCCGAGCCAAGACATTTTCCAAGACATTTGCTGTTTTAAACTAGGCAATTTATTTGGCTCAAGAAATGACGCCAGAAATGTCCTGATGTAAGACGAGCTTTACAATAAAATATTTTTGCTCATAAAAAGAATTCTTTTTCTGCCAACACTAAGGTAGGCACTTGTTGTAGTTCTCTAGATATTATATTCTTCGGTCTAAATTGAATTTTTTAGATCTTTGATAGGGTTTAAGTCCAAGATCTAGTTTAGCTACTTGCCAGTACGGTGTAAGAATCTATCGCTTAGTCTTACCATAAATTCTCTCTATATTGGTATATATTCTCCAAATTACGTTTGATTCGTAAATTGATAATATTCGTTAGCTTGGCTCTTGTTAGAGTTTCTCTCATTCTGTTTGGAAGCTGAACTGTCTCTAGTATGGCCAAGATACTTGAATTGCATTTTCCCATCAAAAACCCCTTTGTTGTGAAATTGTTGAAACTTCAAATTGTTATTTATTATTCTATGTATTGTTTCTAAACGATCGATTTCAATAACAGCATTACTTGTTTTGAAACAAAGCCATGAGATAAGATAAATGAATACAATAAAACAAAAAAATGCAGATGAAAGAAGTATAAATCGAAATTCCTACATTAAAACTATAAATATGCATCTTTATATTAGCTTTAGTAAAAAGGGCTATTTGGGTTACTATTTTGCCGAACGTTGTAGAAATAATGGCACCGGTAGCGCAGCGGTTAGCTTTGATAGATTTGATGCACATGGCGGTGTACATCAAAGTCATCAAATACACCCGAATTTATCATCGAGATTGCAGATTAATTGTCATTGTATTGATTTATAATACAGTATTGTTACAATAGTGTAACAATATGGTATTGTGTTACAATACAATGCAATAGAGTTTGCTAGTACCAATTAAATTAAAATATAAGAGGGCAAGAGCGAGAGAGTATTATTAGATACTTAGAGATAATTAGAGACTTATTAGATACGTATCTACTTTAATTTCTTGCAAGCTCTTACAATACAAGTGATACAAGACAACTAATCTCTATGCCAATGCTACTTAATAATTTTTGCCATTTCATGTCGCTGAAATTTACCAGCAGGGCCGGCCCAAGCATTGTTGGGGACCTAGGCTAAGAACATTTCTTCCACAACGTATTTAAATTTCAATCTTACTTAGTGAAAATGTTTTTGCCAAAATTTACAACAAGGATTCTCAATCTACCGTGCGTTCCGGGCTATGACCTTACCGGCGCGGCGGTGGTAAAAAAATGGACCAGTAAAAACATATAAAAAAATGGGCCCCCATTTACCGTTACGCATTTGATTTGAGTTTTATAATTTGTTACAAAAAATCTTTTGCCCTATTGTTTCGTATCTCTGGGAAATTGGCGTCGTCTTAGTTCATCTTTTAATTATTTACTTACCTAAAAAGTTGCCCAAATCTGTCGAAAATATTTTATTATTATCTGTATTAGCAATAGCAGTATTTTGTGCAAATACTTGATCTTCCACTCTAAAGAATTTTGATTTAATGAACATGATTGACTTGATGGGGGATGTAAAACATAAGAAAAATATATTTTGATTTTGGCAAAGATGATGTACATAATATGTCCCTATACGGTTTGTAGTTTGGGAAGCTCTTCAACGGATTTTTTAAATGCATTTTAGCAGTTTTTTTTACAAGTACTGCTCCTAGAGTTATTTTTACGGTTCACATTTATTTGTTAAATTATCAACGATGCTGCATTTCTTCTCAATTTACATAAGTAGATTGTAATTACGCCTCTAGAGGCACTTATGGGTTCCGTAAGGGTTCGGGCCTCTAAACATTTCTTATCTCCGTTTATGCATATCATTGCTCAGGGCCGGTCCGGGTATCAGAGAGTGATGGATTTAATGGAAGGCTTTATGGCATGATATTCAAATTTTTTATTTACTTTGTATCGGCATTATTTTCCATAATATGTCGTTAAAACAAGAAAAATTGTTTTGGAGTCGTGTTTTATAGTAAAAAACGCCGTATCATTAACAAAAGATTACAATAAGTTGTTTTTAAGGTTATAGTTCATTTGAAAAAATATAAAAACATTTAGATTTTGGGATATTCTTTTAAATTTTGCGCTTAGAAAACAAAAAATAAGGAATTGAAATAATAATTTTAGGACAACAAATATCTTTTTTCGAGTTTATAAACAAACATTTATAACTCAACTGGCCCACGACTACCATAAAAAATGACCATACACCTATGTTCTTTCACACGTTAATTTACAAAACAAAGAATACTTCTTTGTGAATATTCATTGCAGAGTAAAATTTCTAATTTAAAAAATATAAGTATTCTCAAAAAATAAATTTTTTTAGTTTTATGTAAAAATTAGTTAACAATTACAAGCACGATGTGGCCTTCTTGTAGGGGAAGGAAAGTACGATAGTGTATGGGTACTATTAAATTTTCAACGACGCGATTCTTGCGATGCGCATGTTTTACAATGAGTTGTTTGGAACATTCGTATAAAAGTCGTGGCAGTAACAAAAATTTATCTGTGTACTGTTCGACTTGTCGAAGTGTAATTTTGACGTTTTTACTTTTCATTCGATAATTTAACCATAATGGCTGGTCGAGATAAGGCTGCTAATCAATTGTTGCAGTGGAAAGAACAAAATAAGGTAAACTTAACTTTCTTGATATCAGTCTATTTCAAATTCAACATCATTTAATTACCCATTACAAATTTGATTGCATCCAATTATAGAATATTTGTGATGCCGTGAGCTATAAATTTAAAGTGTACAAGTTAGTTTTCTTAATTAAAGCAAAGTTGACGTTTAAAATACAAAATCAAATCATGTTGACGACAGATCCCGTGTAACAACGTAGTAAACTAACCTATTTGTAAATTCAGTGGCGGAACTAGAAATTAATTTTTAAGAGTGCTAAATTATCATTCCAAGTGAACTACCCAATTAATTAGATCTACTTCTTATTATTTATAGTAAACAGCACTAAAGATTATATACAGGCGAACTTTGCTTTAAATTTCACTGACTATAAAATAGTAAACTTTTTATTTTAAATATATTAATATAATGATAATTTATATTTGTAAATATAGTTGGCCTATTTGGATAATAATTGTAAAATTACAGTCGGGTAATTAATATAGTCAATTACCTTCATCTTCAGAAGCCTTGAAAATGGGCCAAATTTAAACGGCTCGAAACGTCGGACAATAAAATTGTTTCAAAAGACCTACACCCGACCATAATTTTACAATTATACTATAATGAGTTCATGCTTTTTATGCTCATTGTAGCCTTAGTTGGTAATCAAATAAATTATCACGTTCTATAATGCAAATAACATATAGGTCATTTTCAGAAAGTAGTTGAGATTGTTTTATCAAGTTATATAATATGTCGCTCATTATATACATAGATTAAATAAATACTTTATTACATTTACAATCATCTAATCAGTGCATTCAATTCGCGACGTTAATTGCATTCAATTACATACCTATGTTTTGAAAATATTTCTACGTTTGGTAAAACTGACTATTGCACACATGTGTCACATGACTAACATCAACCAATGATATTTAGGGATCCGATCAATTCTAACCAATGGAGTTAGAATTACGCGATAATTGTTCAAGTTGCTTTGATAATTGCACATATGCTTCTTTTTGATAATTGTATACGTTTACTTTATATCATGTGATACATTTTTTATATGAAATAAAAATTCGCCGTCGGCAAGATTCGAACCTCGGATATTCTCATTGCTAATCATGTACTCATGTACTATCACCATTTCGCCACAGCGGGTGACATACAAAGTAATGCTTTAAATTGTCAAATCTGCTACACAATAACCATAGAAACACTACTTCAATTATATTTAACCTCCAAATTCTAATGTGTGCAATAGTCTTACCGAATTTATTACGTGCATTATTGATTATCGTCCAATTTGACTACATTGTTATATTCAAACTTTGTTGTCAATAGTAAATATCCTCATGCTTCGCATTCGGACATTTACTTGACAACAAAGTTTTCATAGCAACGTAGTCAAATTGTTACCGATAATCAAAAATGCACTTAATATATTATATATGACTATAGTGCAACAAAAAACTGTTAGGTTGCCATGGTTATTGCCTAATATAACATGCGAAATTTAAGTTACGTTGTTGATTTTATAATACTTCAAATCAGTTGTAAATGATATCTACTCTGTACTACATAGTCCAGTCATTGGGTACTTTTTGTGGAAATAACTGAGAAATACGATTTTTTTTATTTGTTTAAACCCTTTAGTTTGGCACCGCTAAACAGTCCCTCAGTTTTCAACATCAGATTCGGTCTGGAACAGGGATAAATTTGTCGAAGAAGGTCCCAAAAATCACAAAGGCATGAAGTGACCATTTCCTATACATCCAACGTTCAAAATCTGTATTAGCTAACAAGGAGAACTCCATCATAAGAAGTGACCGATTTTGATAAATTTGAAATTGGTAAAACGAATAGATTAAATTTCATAATTTCATAAATAGCTTAATTTCAGTGCACCAGTACAAATTGAATATAGCTTAAGTATAAAGAAATTAGAAGGTTGTAACCCCAATAGTTTTGGAGGTACCCGGAGGTACCTATGGCTTACTAAAAAATCCAAATTTTCATTAAACGTTTGCTGAAAATTTTTTAATTTAATTTTTTGGAAATACTTTTTGTTCTGGAAATCATATTAATAAAAATGATAAAGCAAGGTTATAGGGATTTTAATTCTACGCAATTTACATAATTTTCATCAAATTTTAATAAATGTTTGTATCTCCAAAACCATTTAGTTTCGCACTCAGTTTTAGTTACTTTAAATCTCATTTTATACTTTTTTGACGTGGAATGTACTAAAAAGGAATAAGTGATGAAAAACTGTTCAAAAATTGATAACCTGAAAAAAATCTTAACAACGGTAAAATTTGATCAGCTTTGAAAGCTCACAGCTAAGACAATTGGTGTTAGAAAGTTGTTCTATGCGTAGTTTCACAGAGAATTTAATTTTCTTTCATTTATTACTGGGCCAATCTTGTGGCAGATGGACAAGTTCTTTGTAAGGATGTACCTCAGAAATTACAGGGGTTAGAATAATTTTAAGTAGTTTAATTTAGCCTATTCCTATTTTGGACAAAGGATGCATAGGAAACGGCCAATTCATGACGTGATTTTTGAGACCTTCTTCAACAAATTTGCCTCTGTTCCGATCCGAGCCTGATGTCAAAAATTTAGGGTGTCCTTTCTGATGCAAAAACTAAACAGTTTAAGTGCAAGAAAATCTCAATTCCAAGTTATTACTCGGAAATAATATTAATTTACATTTTTCAAATACATGGTATTATTATGTATAGGTACTCACGGGTACTCACATTTACTTACATTGAAATACCTATTCAATTTATAGAGCTTTAAAAATATGAAGTATTTAAAAAATCGAATCTCAATTCCACTTGTGATCAATATAATATAATATAATGGAATGTTTGATTTACGCAACCAGCAGTACATTTTTTTAAATTCAGTTTTGCCGGTTTGTACAGTTTCGTGACCTTGTAAAATAAATTTCTTGTACTAAAAGGTTCAATAAACTTGAAAAGCTGAAAATTTCTCAACCTAATAACATTTTTTAAAAGTTTGATACCTATAGCATGGTAGATTTTTTTGTATTTAATTTTGTTTTTGAAAAAGTCAGATAAAAAATTATTTTAGAATAATTGTTTATTTTAACTAACGATAACATGGTCAAATGGCATGTTTTATCATAGACTAAATAATCTAAAACAAATAATAAATTACTCTTATGGTTTTTTATAAGATTTAATAAAAAAAATCTGATTGTTATGTAATAAGAAAGTACAGTAGTACCTTTTTGTAGTATTATCGTTAAAATCATCAAGCAGAGATTCGACTTGATGAAGTTACTTTTCAAGTTAGAAGATAATCGCAATCGATAATAAATATTATTCTTATGTATACTATTTACATTTATATTTAAAAAGAAATTACACATTTCTAGTTTAGTTGCACTGCATATTTGTATGATAGGAAAACCGCTGTAAAAACCCAAACTTTCATTGAAGTATTAATAGAAGTTACATATTTTGCTAAATTAAAATTAAGCAGGCTATAATGTGAGTTACATATTAGCAGAGACTTGATTGGCACGTTTGAAATTAATTGATTTACCTAATAATTTATTATACCTATTAAAGTAGGTGCTAAACCGATAAAAACCAGAGTTCATATTATCGAAAGTGTTTTTATTCGTGTTATTATGTTTACAGTATATTATTTAAGGTAATGCCGGGTATGATTGACACATCTTTACAAAAGATTTTTTTCTGGCGCATTATCATCAATAGAAATCTGCAAACGTGGAGTTAGTTAAATGAGTATGCTATGCGTATATATAGAATGTCCATTTCCACATTGAATTTTCATTTCCATTGCTACGATTATTTTTTTTTAATCCGGCAAAAAGTCAATGTCACCCGACGCGAGGGTAACATTGACAATCTATGTAAAGAGCTTTTTATATTAATGTTTATCAATGGGGGTGTATCATTGACCTAAAATACGATGTAAAAAAACAATTTTTATACAAAATCTTTTAATTTATAGTTTAATACTTAAATATTAGATATTCTCAATAGAGGGCACACCATACTCAATTTATTAGAGCATGTCCAGTTACATTCTATTTGATAATAAAGACACTAGGCGGTTTTTTTTTAAATGTGTCAATGTTTGCACCCTGTCAATGTTACCCGGTGTTACCTTAAACATTGAGGTACCATTTTATTTTGCACTTTCTTCTGTGTAAAAATGTTCTCCAATGCCTTTTCTTTGCATTTTCATAATATGTACTAGTAAGTCAACGATATTGAAAATATCTATTTTTTTCAGGATAGCGCGAAATCGTATCTTTCTTTAGTATTTATCACATCGAAAGTCAGCAATTCTGGTACAAATTCTGCCTAACGGATTGTTTTCTGTAGCTTATACGTAAATAACTATTCCCTCAATATAATATAGAATGAAGTCCACACTTTTACATCAACAGGCAGTAAGCATGCTGCTGTTAACTTAATCTAGATTGACATTATTCACTCTTAAGAACCCACTGTGTTAAATTTTGACTATTCACTATAGTGGATAGTTCATGTAATCAAGTATTCAGATAACCGAGCGCCTGCTGTATTTACATTACTATTAAATTATTGTTTAAACCACTTTTATACTCAGAAACGGCCCTTTAATTTGATTAAAAACGTATATGTACGTACTGGACCCATTTATTTTCTTCTTTCATGTGCCCTGCCCGGTCTCTTGTCATGCTGTATTTTTTTATCTCATAAATTACAATAAAGATACAATAAAATAGTTATCAAATATAATAATTTTAAAACTGACGAAACAAAATAATTATTATTGTATTGTATTGTACTTAGGGGTCGATTGGCCGCAAGAGCCTTTCAGAACTGCGATCAGTATTGATCTTTTGTTCATTACCCTGCTAATTAGGTATTCAGGAATTCAATTTTGCTAGCAAAACATAGAATACTCCTGAGAGGTTTTTGTTGCACCTCTTTGGGTGTTAATTGCGTCTGTCCCAGATATTTTAGCCTGGATCGGGCTAAGGCATCACAGCTACAGAGAATGTGTTCGGCCGATTCAGTTTCCGATTCACAGAGTCTGCATATGTCATCGTCCTCCATTCCCATTAGCCTGATCTAGCCAGATTATCGGCTATCTCATTACCCTCAATTCCCTCATGACCCGGCCCCCAGTGGAGGGCAATTTTATTGCCCTTGGCCAGTTTCTTGAGGGATTGCAGTTTCTTGAGGGATTGTCTGCATTCCCATGTGGACAAAGACTCAAAGCTATTTGCTTTGAGTACCTTTATCGCAGCTTGGCTGTCAGACATTATATTGACTTTTTTGCCCTTAATGTTCCTTCGCAGGCATTCATGGGCATATAGTGCAATTGCAAGTATTTCAGCTTGCATAATTGTGGGATAGGTTCCTAAGGCTATAGATGCCTCATATTTTGGGCCATATATGCCTATGCCTGTTCCCTGTTCAGTTTTTAATCCATCTGTGTACCAGTTGGAGGATTTTGTATCCACTTGTATTTTATGACATCTAGCCGTACTTCGGTCTTGAATGATGACCTCAAACGGTGTTTCAAAATCAAAGATTTTCGGAATGATATCCGAAGGTTTTTCAAACAGATCTGGCTGTAAGAAGTCCAGGATCTTTAGGTGACCTGTCTTGTCTCCTGGTTTGAATTTCTTGACTTGGGTAATTTTTATGGCAGCTTGTATGGCTTCCCTTTTCACTCGTAGGTGAAGAGGTGGCAGATCTAAGAGTGCCTCCATAGCCGCGGTTGGGGTTGTGCGCATAGCCCCTGTTATACCCAGACACGCTAGCCTTTGCAATTTCTGCAACCTGCTTTGTGTCGTGATTTCGTTAGTTTTTGTCCACCACACGAGCGATGCGTATGTGACAATGGGTCTAATTATTGATGTATATGACCAATAGATCATTTTTGCTCTTAGTCCCCAGGTCCTTCCAAAAAGTTTGCGACAAGCCAAAAAGGCTCCTGTTGCTTTGGAAAGAATTTTATCCATGTGTGGCTTCCAGGTGAGTTTTGTATCCAGGGTTACCCCCAGATATTTTACCTCTCCGGAAAAAGGTATCGATAGACCCTGTAGCTGTGGAGCTTTTAGGTTTATTTTTCTACGCTTTGTGAATGGAACTATAATGGTTTTTGAAGGATTCACTGTAAGTTCTTCCTTTTCGCACCATTCTTTTATTTTGTTTAGGGCTGTTTGCATTAGGTTTGAAATTATGCCTTCATGCTTGCCCCTGATTATAATGACAATGTCGTCCGCATATCCTAGTACGCAAAATCCATCGTCAGTTAATTTCGTCAGTAGGTCGTCTACCACGATGGACCACAGAAGAGGTGATAGCACCCCACCTTGTGGGCATCCCCTTGCTGCGGCCACCGAGATTTCCTCCCCTCCTAAGGATGCCGTTACTATTCGGCTTTCCAGCATTGATTATATCCAAGTTATCGTGGGTGCCTCAATGCTGTGTCTTACGGCGGCTGTTTTTATAGATTTATTTGAGGTGTTATCAAAGGCACCCTCTATATCTATAAATATTCCGACCGCATTTTCTTTTGTTTTAAAATCTCTCTTACAAGGTGGTGAAGTGCATCCACCGTACCTTTGCCTGGTTGGTAGGCAAATTGATTTCTATGAAGCGGTATCCTTTTAAGGGATTCGCTTCTTATATAGTTATCAACAATTTTCTCCATCGTTTTGAGGAGAAAGGAGGATAGGCTGATTGGGCGATAAGATTTAGCCTCTTCAGGAGGCCTTCTGCCCGCTTTTGGTATAAATACCACTTTCACCCTCCTCCATGATGTGGGTATATATCCCATTGCATAACTAGCTTTGAATATTGCTGTTATGCATGGAGCGATCAAATCTATTCTTTTTTGGAGTAGGGCCGGAAAGATTCCGTCCCATCCAGGTGATTTGTAGGGCTGAAAAGTATTTATTGCCCATTTTACTTTTTCCAAAGTAAAGATTTTTCTTGCTAACCTTCTGCTATCCCTGCTGGAATGTTGATTTCCATTAGTTGGGGATATTTCGTGCATCTGGTTTGTTGTCGCCATTACCGTGGAAAAATATTGCATATTACAAAAGTTTTGGTTTATCACTTCCGCTTAGTTTATCTACATATTATGGTAATACTCAATTTTTTAAAGTCATATAAACTCATATAAATGGCATCTTCACAAATAAAGTTGATTATTATTAATATAATAATTTGATGATCCAGTTCCCCTTTTCTTTTATGCTTTTAAGAGATGATATCTTATAAGATTAAAACATGACTCGACGAAAACTATTACATTTCTGTACACCTGCGCATTTGACACACTGCTGTGATCTTAAGCCCAATATAAATCTGTGAGCTATGGGGAAGGCAACGGGAAACCACCCCATTAAATTTCTTTCCCAAGTCAGTCATCTTGGCTTCGGTCAAGTTGATAGCCAACGTTCGCCGAGTGGATACGGCACTTTAAGAAGGAAAAAAACAAAGAGGTCAAATGGTGTTGAAAGTCGCCAAGGCCCGACTGTTGCTCGTACTTTTTTTATAATACAAAATTTATTGTGTTGGATGCTATCTATTTCGTAATTCATAGGTTCGTGAAATTTTAATGTTAACATACAATGATGCGAATTGTATATGTAATATACACAAATTTGCGCGTATGTTTGCGTAAGCTTGTTGCCATAGGTTGTGCCTTGTGCATATTTTAAAAGACACATCGAGTACAATAATGATAATATAAACCAAGTCCTTGAATTTTGATTAAGCTACTGCAAAAATTATAGATACCGGTTTTGTTGGTGCATGTTTTTCATTATAAATTTTTAATTCTCACTTTCAATCGTTTTGATAAATAATTAATTAAAGTTGATAGGTTTGGTTTTTATTACCACATATATTATGTATCTAATCATCCTGTGACGGATTTGTTTATCTCATAATATGTAATTGATAAAATTAATACAACTAATAAGCCTAAAAATAGTATATTATAGGCCAAGGTTGTGAAGGCCGTCATTACTGCCCTAGCGTCAAGATTATATTCCGAGGTGCTTTGCACCGAGGAATATAAGGCGCCGAGGCAATAATGGTCTTCACAACCGTGGTTTATATACGATTTTTTCCACTACTAGATTTATTACCATTTTTTAAATTCTTTTTAATAAAATTTTTTTCAAATTTAAAATATTTATTTCAAATGGCAGTTTTGTTTTGTTGATTTGACAGTTGTTGACAAATTTAGGTTATTAAATAAAGTAAATCGCGGTTCGTCAAATTAACAATGGATTTGGCTGTCACTTGCTGTCACATGTAATTCGATTATAATGTAATTTTAAAAATGAAATTAATGTATTAAATAAAAAGCGTTTTAAATAGTTTAAATACAATTAATTAGCATTTCTTGGTTATTCTAAATCATTTAATAACAACATTTTTCTTTAAAATAGTCGCCAAGTTATCAAAAAATGTCATTTTGTTCAGTGGTTTAATAATGGAAAAATTGTTCACCACTAGTCGAAAACGTGTCACTTCTTGAGCAACTAACCTAAGTAAAAATGATAGCCTATATGACTAGTAGTGGAAAAAATGTATTACATTCTATCATGATACAAATATTGGCCTGGTTGCATGGAAAATGCATTTAGAAAATTTTTATAATTTGAATTAGCTTGTGGGAACAAATATCGAAACACCACTGGTTTTTGTGAACACAGCAGTGGCTTGGTGTGATCGCTGGTTGAGTTACAGCGCGGAAATTGTAGGTGCGAATTGCGGACTTATGGAATATCTTAGTGCGGCCCTCCGGCGAACAGCAACACTTTGTGGATAAATTAAGTCGAAAGTAAAAGAGAAAGAAGGGGATTGGTCCACCTCAAAAAATGGATCGTGATGAAGACTTGGTAGAGAAGCAGAGTAGCAATATTCGGAATGGAATGGAAAGCTTGATCACTGTTTTTGGTGAGGACTGGAATGGCGTAAAAATAAATAGGAAAATTCAGTTTAATGTGAAAATACAAAATATGGAATGGCAATGGTATAGAAAAATGTAAGTTTTGGAAATGATTAGGTAACCTAATTAATAATTAAAAGTTCTAAAGCAACTACAGAATTTTGGTAATTCGAAGAATAAAATTGTCATCCAAGAAATTTAAATAAAGAAGCGAAAGAGCTGCTGTAACGATAGCCCAGCAAAAAGGGACGAACTAAAACAGAGTTTTGTACATTAGTAACATAGTAACGAATATAATAAAATAATAAATAAAATTTAAAACATCAGAAAACTTCCTAATTTATTAAAGTGTAAATCAGTTTAAAATGTTTAACATCCAAGGCCATGTTTTTATCGTTTCAAGTTCATCTCGTATTTATCTGAATTTCCTAATTTTTCAAATGAAAACATTTTTTTTCATTCATTTAATATTGCATCGCCTTCATCATTTATCATACTTCAATTCGTGTTCATTTTGACACCTACATGCATATTGTTTGAAATTACAGTAATCTTTTAGATTTAAATACTGCATTTCATCATACAGTAAAAATTATTTTTTAAAAAAGTTTAAATTTTTAATTTGTATTATTAACATCCCCTGAACATCTTTTAATTTTTAATAACTGGCATGGGCCATACGCTTTGACCTTTAGAAAGTATTAAAGTAATCTGTTGACTTGAACAACTTCAAAACAAAATTATAGAAGTGATTCCAAAGTTCATATTATATTTTGTTTGCGGTGCACCAAATACTTGCATTTAATAATCTCATAATTAGGCAATATAATATAAAAAAATTGCTCATACGATAATATAGTAAATGTTTTTTAAGTTTTATTTTTAGGTACTTATACGTAATAAATCTAAAAGTGTATCAATATGTAACGGAAAACTATGTTTTTAACTTTTAAACAAGTGTACGAAAGTATTGTAATTTCAAGGACAGCATGAAACACAATCCAAACAAATTATGAATTTTAATTAATAAGATTAACCTATACTAATCCTTTGGATTGTGGAGGGAGCATCAAATATTATTATTTATTTGATCCCTCTAGCATTTCGCACATAAAAGATACCGCCAATAATTAATTCATATTTAACATATTTAAACATCTTACTCTTATGTTATGCTGAAGAAAGCAAATTATCAACACAAGGGAATTGACGGCCCTCCAAAGCACGGAGCCGGTTAAGCAATTTTTAAACTCCAACCCGGAATCGAACCGGGACATCCTACGTTAGCAGTTGATTGCGTTAACTCAGGCCGTGACCGCAGTCTAATTTTTCTTTTTAATTTTAAAAATAGTTTAACTTGGAGACACTTCAACTTCAGAAATGAAATTTGATTGAAAAATGTATTTTCGACTTTTAACAGTAATTGTTTTTATATTTTATTTGTCTACTATCTTATCGTGGTTAGTTTATTAAATTAATAGGAGATAAATTTGATGTAAATATTTGTTTTTATAAAATGCAATCATTAATTGAAATTTGAGGTATTTCAATATTTAGGTATAATTTATTGATGTATAAAATTTTCATTTAATTATTAACTTTTCCATGCAATTCCCAAAAGCGAAAAATATATTCTGCATCAGATTATAATATGAGAATTGTTTTTGAATTATGACATCTCATTGTATTTTTTGAAATTCTTTTTACACTCTTTGGGCTGCAATACCTTCCAGATTACAGGAAACTCATTTATAAGAACACATGATTTTCATGCCCATGGAATATTCAATTATTCATAATATTGGGAATTTATGCTTGCGGTGTAAAATTATATTCATATCATGTAGTATGTACAATGTACATCCCCTGAATGATTCACAATTCAGCATTGGGTATGGGAAACGATATTAATCGTCTAGTACTGATTTAGAATTTTCGTAATAATACTTTTTAAGTAAATAATATGCAAAACGAAGATGTAAATTGGTCATAACATTTTTTTTGTTTAATCTATTTGTAAAATATTGTTGTATATTTTTACTAAGCAACGGACATATAGCTAAAGGGCAAATAATGAAATCAAACTCTGATGATAGATGTCAAATGGTCCGTATGTTTTAAATGTTATCTTAAACCGGTGCACCACGGAAGTGGGGAAAATATAATAAACAACATTGCATGTGAGGACTATTATCACTCTCGGAAGGTAAAGGAAACCTCGGCATCCGCCTCGGTTCATATTAATCTTCCTTAAATGTTAATAAGTCACTTTCATAAATATGTATAGAATGTTTTCAAAAAGGGAATTAAACATAATTTAATCTAAAGTGAACTATTTGTAATCAGCTATCGACTTATTATTTTGGGTACACTTGAATATTGGCCAGTTGTTAAATATCCACTTCTACTTCATAACAAATTGTAATGACTTAACGACTATTTAAGATAAAACTATAATAAACCCATTGTGTTTCAAATTGTTAATTATATTATTATTTAAAACAAATACTATTGTTAATTCTGCAGTTTTATCTTGAAATAAATTATATAAAATGGCACATACACTAAACGAACAGTCATGATCAGTGGCGGCGATAAGGCGTTGGAAGCCCCCCGCAAAAATTGAATGATATTGTAATGACATCGAAATAGCAATTGATACGACCAATCAGTGAACGTTCCTTTAAAATTCGACAAGTCGAGCATTTTACAAATATCGTATAATAATTATTCTCATTCAGTTCTCCTTCCTGTGCGAACTTTTTAGTTTCAGGCCTTATAACACTACAGGGTTTGAAGAGGCCTTATTGCCTCTCGTGTGATTAATTATCCCGAAAAATGAGATTCAGTTCCTATAACTTGCTACAATCTAATGAACTGATGAAGAATTCATGTCTTTGAATCGAAAGTCAAAAAATATTCTTGGGGTAGATCCGATTTGGAAAGTTTTGGAGCCGAATCCAGCTTTTGTTATAAAAATATAATATAATGACCAAAGTTTTATTTGGGGATTAATAATCCAACAAAAAAATTTTTTTTTAGAAGATTATCTACTTAGCAAGGGATTTTAAGTAGTAATAATTATGATGACATTACAGAAAAGTAACGTTTAAGGTTTTTGCTGTATTGTTTAAATAAAATTGTACCTCGACCATCAAAGCAAAGAATTAATTTAAAGTTTTATATGAAATTTGTACGATTTATAATTGGATTATTATGTTATGTAAGTTTTAATTGCCGGTATTATTTTATATTGCATGTACCTACATGAAAGAAATATCTTAATTAGCGTCTAGAAAAACGTGTTGTTTCCTTATATAACTAATGCACTATTTTGTAATTTTTCAAATTTAGAGATGTTTATAATTTAACACATAATCGTAAATAAAATGTAAGAGTTGAATCCTAAATTTTTGACATTGACACTATTAACCGTACAGTTAAGTTTAATCACCTAAAATTTTGTCAGTTACTTAATATCTCTTAAAAAATCAAAACAATCGGTTTTATTTTAGAATACAATTCACATTTGCTTCTCCAAGAATGCTCTGCTCCAAAAGGCTAAAAACGCCAGAGCATTCTTGGGAGTGTAAATGCATATCGTATCCTAATTTTAATAAAACCTGACTGCTTGGGACGCTAAGGCGGCAATAACAAACAGTAACCGGGGAAGGGTGGGGGGGTTGTACTTCCCCTATATCCCTCCGTAATACATTTGTTGAAATTTCCAAAAGTAAACTAAAGATAAAATAATGTTCATCACTACAACCTTTGGTTAAGAGAGTTACTCAGCAATCAATCAGGAACTCCATATTTCGATCTTCGTTCACAATTTTAATGTTGTACAATATTTTCTAAACGTTACAACGATTGGTCTTTTGAACTACATTATATAATTATTTTTATTGCATATTTTTATTAAATTAAATTAATTAATGAAATTATACCTACAACACTTTTATGTCGAAATGGTTATTTCAAAATAAAATGCATTGCGTAAATCAACTTTCAAGAAATTAAACGTAGCTACTATAAATAACGGCATTGCTTGTACACTTGTGGGTGTGTAAGTTTACAACTTAAACTTACAGAAGCACATAAGTTATTATGTAAATTCGGTAAATCTTATTTCTTGTAAAAATAAAAATTATGTTTTTTCTTCTCGATACTAAGTATTTATTTTAATTACAGGAAACCACCCCTGCTTCCACAGGTTTTGGAGCACCGTTAATTAAAAAAGATGCCACTTTAACGGTTGGTCGCAATGGACCTGTCCTGTTACAAGATAATCATTTTCTAGACGAAATCGCTCATTTCGATCGCGAACGTATTCCCGAACGTGTAGTACACGCTAAGGGTGCTGGAGCTTTTGGTTATTTTGAAGTTACTCATGATATTTCTAAATATTGCGCCGCCAAGGTTTTCAGCGCTATTGGAAAGAGAACTCCAATTGCTGCTAGATTTTCAACTGTAGGAGGCGAGTCAGGTTCAGCAGATACCGTTCGCGATCCTCGTGGATTTGCACTCAAGTTCTATACCGATGACGGCATTTGGGATTTAGTTGGAAACAATACCCCAATATTTTTCATTCGCGATCCAATCCTCTTTCCCAGTTTCATTCACACTCAAAAGAGAAATCCTTCTACTCATCTTAAAGATCCTGACATGTTTTGGGACTTTATCACGTTGAGACCAGAAACTACTCATCAAGTTATGTTTTTGTTTGGCGATAGAGGTATTCCTGATGGTTACCGTCATATGAACGGATATGGTTCTCACACTTTCAAAATGGTCAACAAAGATGGTAAAGAAGTTTACTGTAAATTCCATCACAAAACTGCTCAGGGTATTAAAAATCTTGATGTTAAACGAGCCGGAGAATTATCTGGTAGCGACCCTGATTATTCCATTAGAGATTTGTACAACGCTATCGCCAATGGCCAGAATCCATCTTACAACATGCACATTCAAGTTATGACTTTGGAACAAGCTGCAACTTCCAGTTTTAATCCATTTGATTTAACCAAAGTCTGGCCCCAAGGTGAATATCCACTTATTCCTGTGGGAAAGCTTGTTTTAGACCGCAATCCTGAAAATTACTTTGCTGAAGTAGAACAGATTGCATTTGCACCTTCGCATTTGATTCCTGGTATTGAACCATCACCTGATAAGATGTTGCAAGGTCGTTTGATTTCATATAACGATACTCATCGTCATCGTTTGGGTGCCAATTATTTGCAATTGCCTGTTAATTGTCCATTCAAAGTTAGAAATTATCAAAGAGACGGCCCTCAAACTATTCATAATCAAAATGGTGCTCCAAACTATCATCCCAACAGTTTCTGTGGTCCAGAAGAAGATCTTCGCGCTGGAAAATTACAACCAGCATTTCCAGTTTCTGGCGAAGTTCTTCGTTATGATAGTGGAGATGAGGATAACTATTCACAAGCACGCGTATTTTATCAGAAGACTTTGGATGAGCCACAAAGAGTGCGCCTTATTGCTAATATTGCTGGGCATTTGAAGGATGCATGCGATTTTATTCAAGAACGTGCCGTGAAAAACTTTTCTCAAGTTGATGCTGATTTTGGAAAAAGATTGAGAGAAGCTTTGAAAAACCAAGCCAAACTACACGCTAATTTGTAATTTTTAACTATCCAACATATTTTATATTTGTGATGGATTGGGTACTTACCTAATTATATGTTACTATAATATTATGATACTTATATTATGTATAGGTTTCTGACTACATAATTGCAAATCAACTTAATCTATCTGGTCTTTCATAAAATGTTTTATTATGAAATTGAAAACTTTTGAAGTGATATCTTTGTTTACCAGGATATTCAGTAATCATGTAAATTTTTAGTTCCTGATGGTTCATCACTAATAATAATATTAATATACCTATTATACTTGCTATGAATTTAAATACAAATTGTTGGTAAAAAAAAGTATATTAAATATATACGTTTGTAATTTTTATACAAATAAAGGGATTTTTAATTGCAAATTTTTAAATTTACTGCAATAATATTGCATGAGCAACAAAAGAACATGTAAAAGTTTGTGAACAAAATATTACAAGAGTATGCGGCAAAAAAAATGACACAAATAGCAGTTTGTAGGTATTAGAAATGATTAAAAAAATCCTTGAAGGAATCTATTATTAAGAAATCATTATAAAATTAATGCATTTGACAGGAAGGCAAGTATAATTACACAATTCAAGAATTACAACATGCATGCTTATTAATGATAAGGATAACTATTGAATCTGAAACATAGGATACTCACAAAAGTAGGTTAACATGTACGGAAATTTGAAAAACCATCATACTATAAAGTCTCAAAATCAACACAAAACTTTTTTTTTTAATTTGCAACTCGTACACATGTACCTTAAACCTGGAGATATAAAGTAAAATCAGCATTTATGTCGGCTTCAAATCAATTGTATCGTTAATGCAATTGCCGAGCTGTTATTTTGCATCTCACAAAAGTAGGTTAACAAAAATTTTTCATATCGGTCTTTTGATATCAGCTCAAGTGCATATAGAGTTTATTGAAATTATTATATATGTATATGCAAGCGAATTCAAGCTTTTTGTTACAAATTTTTTTTGAAATACTCAAAAAGGTCAGAAGTAAAACAAGGTAATTCATTTCGAATTATTTTGTTAAATGTTAACATTCATTATTATAGAATTATCAAAATTTAAAGTACCAATATGGCAGAATTTAAATATTTAACGTTAGAAGAACGTACATTAATACTGAAAATGTCTGGATTTGGCAAAATAAATTGCGAGATAGCAAAATTATTTGATAAATCACTAACTTCGGCTTTTAAACTTATAAAAGCATTTAAAACCGAAGGTAGACAAACGGCAATTAAGAGACAAGAACGGCAAAGAATCACAACTAAACGGGAGTATATTAAAATACAAACCCTCTCGTCTTCAGATCCATATATGTCCGCTCCACGCATTCGTGCAAAGCTTGAAAGTAACACCAAGAATGAAATATCGACAGAAACTGTAAGAAGTCGTCTTCGTGAAGTAAATAAAAATGGACGATCTGCTCGCAGAGTACCCTTGCAAAATTTGGAATGATTTGCTTGCTTCGTTTAGACGCTATCGTGTTCACAGACGTACATACACACACACATACATACAGACATCCTTCCAAAAATGATAAAAATGGATTCAGGGGACCTCAAAACGTGAACATCTGTCAAAAAATTGGGGGGTCAAATTTTGACTGATAACAATACTTTCCTTACCTAGGGGTTCGGAAAGTAAAAAGGATGAAGTTCTATTCAGATCACGTTTTAAAACTTTCAAATTACTGGGATAAAATCTTATGGACTGCCGAATCTATGATTCGTCTAAAATACAGCCATGGTAGGATGTACGTTTGGAGGAAAACTGCAGAAGTATACTTATATAAGTGTACTAAACCCACACTAAAATCGTTAAAAAAGGTATTAATGATTTGGGGGTGTATGTGTTCAGCAGGAATAGGAAAAATTGTGGTATTAGAAGGAAGACTTAATGCTGCGGTATATTTAAATCTTTTAAAAAAAGTAGTAATTATACCATAAAGTAAACGTCTAATTGGTGAAGAATTTATTCTGCATCAGTACAATGCTCTTATATACCGCGCCAAAATGGTCACCAATTACCTTAAAGATGCCAATATTAATGTTATGAAGTGGCCACCCCAGAGTCCGGACCTTTCTCCTATAGAAAACATCTGGGCTCTGCTTAAACTCCGAATCTCAGAAAGATGTCCCAGAAATTTGACTAACCTTCGCAATTTCATAAAGAAAAATGGTTTGATATTACTCCAATTGAGTGTAATAAGTATACCTAATCATTACCATCTAGATTGGCAACTATGTCACTTTGAGGGGGTGGACATTGTGGGTACTAACATATAATTTTGTGTTTGTTAACCTACTTTTGTGACATGCATTTTCATGAGTGTACTGGAATTTTTATATTTAGAACTGGAATATTGTGAAATTTTCTTTTTTTTTCTTTTAATATTTACAAAAATTAACTATTCTAAGATAATATTTTTTTGTTTTAGATAATAATTAACCATGAAAATTAAGATTATAGTGAAAAATATCCCTTGTTAACCTACTTTTGTGAGTATGGTATGTATGTAGGTATGCTATTCATCTTGATGCAACAATAAAATTAATTTAGCTTCCAGCTTTTAAAAGATATTTGAGGGGTTGTTGTATCCTGTGAGGTGCTATATCTACAGAAGACATTTTTTCTCGCCAAATGTCTACCTGCTGGCCCCAGGTAACATTATATATAGCATAAAAACTTCCCTGAAGGAGTAGACGGTGTAAAAATCGTATATTCCCGTGGTTTGGAATCCACGTTAAGCTGTAGGTCCTCTGTGCTCGTCACACAGTTTAAACACGCAAAGAGCACAGACAGGGAGGAAATAGGAAGACGTAAAAACGTTGTGATAACCGATGTATACAAATACATTTTTATAAATATCAATGAACAAATTCATAAGTACAATAAACTTTTTCATTAATAGTATGAAATATTTTTTATTCATTGGTTGAAATTCAATTAACGTTTTCACCTTAGTTTTCACTGTATTTATGACAGTTTTGGATCAGTGATTATTTAGACATAATATTAGTGTACATCGTTTATTTTGGTAATTTCTCAAAAAACCTGTTCATCAGCAGGGCAATTGTTTTAAACCTTTTTGTTCTCTTTCTATTTAAAACTTGGCGGAACTCTTGAAGCTATAAAAATATCTAAAAAGAAATTGGAAGGTTACTTTCATGATTTATTATATTTCTATTTAAATCTAAACCAATAAATTAAATATTTTTTTCATGAGGTGACTGGATTTGCCGATTTTTTTGGTTCTAGTTCTCCGAATATTGCTAAACGGCATCCGAAATGCCAAAAGCAACCTAAAATAAACAAAACTTCTGGATGGCTAAAATTGACAAAAGGACTACCATTACGTGGCAGATATAAAAATAATTAAAATCCCTAAAACTGAACAACGTTCTAAAATAATTTCGGGGGTGCCTGAACACCCCCACAGAGGGGCGGTAGAAAAATTGAAATAATTTAGTATCAAATATTAAGTTAAATAAATTTAATAATAAATAATAAAAAAGATAAATCTGATTTTTTCCAATAATTTTAAAAGTTCATCATACATTATTTATGTCAATGTCATAATTTCAGAATATTAAAATTTGCTTTTCAGAATATTGAAATTGACACTTGTATATAATATGATAATATGTACATCTTTCATTTGAGAGCCTTTAACAGTTTGAAGGAGGCTTTGGGTTCCTCGGAAAATGGAGCTGTTTTGTTAGTTAGGACGTTTTAACTATTAAGAACGGCACAGTTCTCATATCATGACTAACATTTAACAGTCAAAGCCGTTTCTAATTCAGTAGGAAGTATTGAAAATTTTTCCATGCGATTCTTATTAAATTTAATTACTGGTTTTCAATCGTGTGAATGAATCCTG
The DNA here is from genome assembly GCA_932274525.1 of Podabrus alpinus. Classification (NCBI taxonomy): domain Eukaryota; kingdom Metazoa; phylum Arthropoda; class Insecta; order Coleoptera; family Cantharidae; genus Podabrus; species Podabrus alpinus. Next base: position 118,398,745 of record OW026451.1, read on the forward strand.
TTATGTAAATATTTGCCTTTGTTATTGTCACGATTTACATTTCATATTACGTATTTGTAAGTATTCGAATGGAAATTTCTTCCAGTTATTTATAAAATTTTCATACAATACGCACCTACCTAATTTTAGTTTATAATAGATTGCGTGAATATACAGAAAACAATAAAAATTACTTATAGATAGTATCTACATTTTAATGTTACTGCTATAAAATTATTTTTTGATAGAAAGCCTTACTATTTCACGGTAGAAAATTTTCTGGATGGAGTCATTTTTTTCTATTTTTGGTTTTTCACCTTTATTCTTTCTTTTTGGCTCGTTGCTTTTGTTCACTAGTTTTGGCTGACCGAAATTAACCGGTTTAGGCAATACTAATTTTTTCTAGTTTAGAATATAAAAAATTAAGTAAAACTAGCTTTTCCTATAAGCAATGACAGGAAAAACTAGTTTGTTTTAATTTATTCTTTTTTTATTAATAAATTAATTATTTTCAATTTTAAATGTTATGTTTTATTTTATTTTAAAATCTTTAAATGATATTAAGGTAGTACTAGCGTTAACAGTCTTGTCCAATATTTCACCTAACTATTTTCGATTTTTTACTTAATCTTATATATAAAAATGCTTGTATGTGTGTGGGTATGTGTGTGGGTATGTTCCGCATAGACGCCTAAACCCCGTAACTGTGGGCGTTGAAACTTTCACGAGATCTGGCGACATTCAATAGGAAACTTTTCGTCGTCTTTGATTTTACTAATTCGCCACCATAAGACGGTCATCAGCAGTTAAACGCTTCAGGTCACAGTAGTTGTCATAGTTACGATGCGATTTTGACGCTAAAAGATTAATTCAATGACATTGACATATTATAGTCAGTAGCGGCTCGACAAATAGGGGGAATGACAGATGACATATACTCAGTGGCGTTCCAAATATTTTTAAAATTAAATGACTTAACCTTAAAAATGACAGATGACATATACTCAGTGGCGTTCCAAATATTTTTAAAATTAAATGACTTTGACATATTATAGTCAGTAGCGGCTCGACAAATAGGGGGCACAACTTTGACATAAGAATGTTAACCTTAAAAATGACAGATGACATATACTCAGTGGCGTTCCAAATATTTTTATAATTAAAAATGACAGATGTCATATACTCAGTGGCGTTCCAAATATTTTTAAAATTAAATGACTTTGACATATTATAGTCAGTAGCGGCTCGACAAATAGGGGGCACAACTTTGACATAAGAATGTTAACCTTAAAAATGACAGATGACATATACTCAGTGGCGTTCCAAATATTTTTAAAATTAAATGACTTTGACATATTATAGTCAGTAGCGGCTCGACAAATAGGGGGCACAACTTTGACATAAGAATGTTAACCTTAAAAATGACAGATGACATATACTCAGTGGCGTTCCAAATATTTTTAAGTCAGTAGCGGCTCGACAAATAGGGGGCACAACTTTGACTAACCTTAAATATGACATTGACATATTATAGTCAGTAGCGTTGCACAATATTTTTAAAATTATCAAAAATCAAGTTATAAGGTGACAAATGAATTAAATTATGACATTCAGTGTACATTTTAATTAATAATTGTGTTCATTGCAAATTAATAATTATAAAAGTGTGCAAAGCTGTCTTAGAAGGGGTAAGAATAGATAATAATTGAAGTAATTAATGTGTATGGGTATGTATGTGTCGAGAATAAATTCCTCATATTTGGCACGATACATATTTGGTATAATATCAATAGTAGGTAACATAAAACGTTTTAGCCCCCTTTTCACATTTGTATGGGGGCATCACTACATGCAAAAAAAACCACATATGTCTGCCGATTCTTGAATTTATTTGTACATCCATACGCAAAACATGATGCTACCATTTTAGGTAAATAGTTGAACCCCCCGATAGTGTCAAAGTGACGGAATTAACTACATAACCTAAAAATCATTTTGCATATACAGGGTAAAATATAAATAGTGCGCGTTTTAACCAAGTGGTAAATTCCTCATATTTGGTATATCAAAAACAATTGTGACGGACCTAATCACATAACCCTAAAATCATTTTAAAAGTGGAAATTTTTTTTGACATTTACCCCCACTTAAAGAGTTTTTACTAAAGTCTAGAATAAATTCTTCATATTTGGTATATCAATAGGTAACATAAAACAATTTTATAAAAATAAATTTTTCCCCCTCCACCACAAAATTTTGGACTAAAGACACTCAGAAATTTAAAAAAATATATATCTGATTCCCACTAATCGTCTAAATGAATAATACGAAAAAAAATTTTAAAATTTATCCGAAAAACAAAAGTTTTTTTTGGAACTTCATCGATCATCACCAAAATTGATATCTGATTCCCCCTAATCATCTAAATCAATAATACGAAAAAAAAATTTAAAATTTATCCGAAAAACAAAAGTTTTTTTTGGAACTTCATCGATCATCACCAAAATTGATATCTGATTCCCCCTAATCATCTAAACGAATAATAGGAAAAAAATTTTTAAAAATCATCCGCACAAAAAAAGTTTTTTTTGGAACTTCATCGATCATCACCAAAATTGATATCTAATTCCCCCTAATCATCTAAATGAATAATACGAAAAAAATTTTAAAATTTATCCACAAAACAAAAGTTTTTTTTGGAACTTCATCGATAATCACCAAAATTGATATCTAATTCCCCCTAATCATCTAAATGAATAATACGAAAAAAAATTTTAAAAATTATCCGCAAAACAAAAGTTTTTTTTGGAACTTCATCGATCATCACCAAAATTGATATCTGATTCCCCCCAATCATCTAAACGAATAATACGAAAAAAAATTTTAAAATTTATCCGCAAAACAAAAGTTTTTTTTGGAATTTCATCGATCATCACCAAAATTGATATCTGATTCCCCCTAATCATCTAAATGAATAATACGAAAGTGGCCCAAACATTTTTACCTACTGCTATTAAGTTCCATTACGATTTCAATTTTCGAGATTTACCTAATTTTTCAGCGCATTCTATTTTCTTTTTCAGAAAGTGAAACTGACATTGATAATTTCGTACATACAATGCCACCTAAAAAAGCATTTATAGGAAATAAAACACCAATAACAAAGGCTAAGAAGGTAAGTAAAAAAAGAGCTGCCGAAACTGAGGAAGTACGCAAAATTCGGCTTGAAGCATTACGCGACAGAGCTTCGACGTCAAGAGCTGGCGAAACTGAGGAAGTACGCGAAATTCGGCTTGAAGGTAAACGCGCCATAGCTTCGACGTCAAGAGCTGGCGAAACTGAGGAAGTACGCGAAATCCGGCTTGAAGATAAACGCGCCAGAGCTTCGACGTCAAGAGCTGGCGAAACTGAGGAAGTACGCGAAATACGGCTTGAAGAATTACGCGACAGAGCTTCGACGTCAAGAGCTGGCGAAACTGAGGAAGTACGCGAAATTCGGCTTGAAGGTAAACGCGACAGAGCTTCGACGTCAAGAGCTGGCGAAACTGAAGAAGTACGCGAAATCCGGCTTGAAGATAAACGCGCCAGAGCTTCGACGTCAAGAGCTGGCGAAACTGAGGAAGTACGTTTAGAACGACTTAATGTCAATCGCTTACGATTAGTTCGATCAAGACAAAAATTGAATTTAACATTGGAAGCATTTAATTACGACAAAGACTACGATTACATGAATCACGAGGATGTAGTAATAGGACTTATGAACAAACTTTGCTTGCATTGTCGTGTTTCGAAGTTCGCTAAGGAATCACCAGGAATGTGTTGTTCGAACGGCAAAGTTGTTTTGCCACCGCTGATTGATCCACCTGAGCCGCTTCTAAGTTACCTTACTGGCACCACTGCAATTTCAAAACACTTCCTGCTAAACATTCGCAAGTACAACTCATGCTTTCAAATGACTTCATTCGGAGCAACAAACATTTTCTCCAACGTCGGTTACATGCCCACATTCAAGGTTCAAGGCCAAATATATCACCAAATCGGTTCTTTGCTTCCATTACCAGAAGAAAATCCGAAGTTTCTCCAGATATATTTCACTGGCAATGAAGAAAGAGAAGTTGAACTGCGCTGCGCAATTAATACTGCAACCAGACGCGAAATCATTTCAAACTTACAAGCGATGTTTCATGAAAGCAACAATTTAATTCGTCTATTCAAATCAGCTATAGATCAAATGCCATCAGATGACTATACTGTTATTATAAAACCAGACAAAACACCGCCTGGTGAACATGAAAGACGATTTAATGCACCGGTGATAGGTGATGTAGCAGTTGTGATGGTCGGCACCGAATTCAATCGACGTGACATAGTCATCCACCGCCGGAATACAGATTTGCAACGAGTTTCGGAAACACATCGATCGTACGACGCACTCCAATATCCAGTGCTGTTTCCGCGGGGAGAAGATGGCTACCATTTTAACATCATGCAAATCGACCCCATTACGAATGAAGAATTGAGGAAGAAAGTTTCCTGCATGGATTATTACGCATGCCGCATTATGATTCGTCCAAATGAAACCAATCACATATTGAAATGCCGTGAACTATTCCATCAATACATTGTGGACATGTATGCGAAAATTGAAAGCGAACGTCTTCTTTTCATTCGGTTAAATCAACAGAAGCTGCGCGTTGAAGATTACGTTCACTTGCGTGATGCAATTGCCAATGATGGAGACGTTGCTAACATTGGGCAAATGGTGATCTTGCCAGCAACATTTGCCGGAAGTCCACGCCACATGCATGAATACGCGCAAGATGCCATGACGTATGTTCGAAAATATGGACGTCCAGATTTGTTCGTCACTTTTACATGCAATCCAGCGTGGAGAGAAATCACAGATCTGCTTTTCCCCGGTCAAAACTCATCGCACAGACATGATCTTCTCGCTCGAGTTTTCAAGCAAAAGCTAATTAGACTGATGGACGTCATCACCAAAAACTACATTTTTGGAGAAACCCGATGCTGGATGTATTCAATTGAATGGCAAAAAAGGGGCCTGCCGCACGTTCATATTTTAATTTGGTTGAAGCAAAAAATCGTGCCAACACAAATTGACAGCGTGATTTCTGCTGAGCTTCCAAATACAGAAGAAGATTCGATACTTTTTCAACTGGTCAAAAAAAATATGATTCATGGGCCATGTGGTGCTTTGAATCCGAACTCACCTTGCATGAAGGATGGCATATGCACAAAACAATATCCACGTAAGCTCATTCCTGAAACGCAAACTGGTGGCGATGGATATCCGCTGTACAGACGTCGAAAACCCGAAGATGGTGGACACACAACCACCATCAATGTGAGACATGTAGAGGTAGACGTCGACAACAGATGGATAGTACCCTACTCGCCATTACTGTGCAAAATGTTTGAGGCTCACATAAATGTCGAGTGCTGCAATTCTGTGAAGTCCATCAAATACATTTGTAAATATGTTAACAAGGGCAGTGACATGGCAGTATTCGGGCTAGCAAATCAAGGCGATGAAATTACACAATTTCAGATGGGACGCTACATCAGCAGCAATGAAGCGGTTTGGCGGATATTATCTTTCAACATTCATGAACGCTATCCAACAGTTCAACATCTCGCCGTACATCTGGAAAATGGTCAGCGAGTGTACTTTACCGCACAAAATGCACAAAATAGAGCTGATGAACCACCAAACACAACACTCACCGCCTTCTTTCAATTGTGTGAATCCGATGATTTTGCTAAAACGTTGCTGTATCACGAAGCACCTAAATACTACACTTGGAATACATCGACAAAGAAGTTCGTGAGAAGAAAGCGGGGTGCAATTGTTGCAGAGTATGCAGGTGTACGTTCGTCGGATGCCTTAGGACGGGTATATACAGTACATCCGAATAACGCTGAATGTTATTTTTTGCGATTATTATTGCATGAAATCAAAGGTCCTACATCATTCCTTTCCTTGAAAACCGTCGATGGGTTGGTATGCCAAACGTACAGAGAAGCATGTTTCAAATTGGGCTTACTTGAAAATGATCAGCATTGGAACACAACACTCACAGAGGCATCGCTTACATGTCATCCAAAGCAAATACGTACTTTGTTTGCGATCATTTTAACAACTTGCGCACCATCAAATCCCATAGACCTGTGGGAAACGCATCGCGAAAGCCTCAGTGAAGACATTTTCAGGCAAGCATGTGCAACCGATCCAAATCAGGAGTATTCGGACGACATTTTTAATGCAGTTCTAATATTGATTGAGGACTTATGCATATCAATCAACAACAAAGTCCTTTGTCAACTTGGTATGCCGGCATCTATACGAGACAGAAATGACGTGCAAGACAGAGACCTTGTGCGAGAACATCAATTCGACGTAGGCCAGCAACAACATTTTGTGGAAACGCAAACAAGACTTTTAGTTGCTGATCAAAGAATTGCCTACGACAAAGTCATGCTACGTGTAGCCAACGCAAATGGTGGAATTGTTTTTCTTGATGCTCCAGGTGGCACAGGAAAAACATTTCTTTTGAATTTGATATTGGCATCGATTCGAATGCAGAATGGGATTGCACTCGCAGTGGCATCATCGGGAATTGCGTCAACGCTACTCCATGGCGGACGTACAGCACATTCAGCACTCAAGCTTCCGTTGAATTTGAACCTGACCGAAACGCCAACATGTAACATCAGCAAAAATTCCGGTATGGCCACAATCCTTAAAACGTGCAAAATCATCGTTTGGGACGAATGCACTATGGCCCACAAAAAATCGCTCGAAGCGCTCGACCGGACTCTTCGTGCTTTCCGAGGAGAAAACCAAGCGATGGGAGGCGCTCTGATACTTCTTGCGGGTGATTTTCGCCAAATTTTGCCGGTTATACCTCGATCAACGCCCGCAGATGAGCTGAACGCTTGCTTAAAAGCATCATATTTATGGAACCGAGTTGAGAAAATTACGCTCTCAACAAACATGCGTGTGCATTTAATGCAAGATGTGTCTGCCCAAACGTTTTCGAGACAACTTTTGGACGTGGGAAATGGCAAAATTCCAATTGATCGCATAACAAATGAGATTTCGTTTCCGCCTAATTTTTGTCAGATGCAGCCGAATATTCAAGCCGTAGTAAACAAGGTATTCCAAAATTTAACAAGCAACTACAAAAATCCAGATTGGCTATGCGAACGTGCAATTTTAGCCCCCAAAAATGATGATGTCAACAAGCTAAATGAACAAATTCAATCGAAATTACCCGGAACATCAGTCAAATATAAATCAATAGACACAGTCATAGAGCAAGAACAGGCAGTCAATTACCCAACCGAATTTCTAAATTCATTGGAGCCACCTGGAATGCCACAACACATATTGACATTGAAAGTTGGGTCACCGGTGATACTCATTCGAAACTTGAACGCGCCAAAACTGTGTAACGGAACCAGATTGGTCATAAAAAAATTGACACCTAATTTGATCGAGGCAACAATCATCAGTGGCGAATTCAAAGGGGAAGATGTGCTGATTCCACGCATACCCATGATTACCAACGATTTACCATTCGAGTTTAAGCGGCTTCAGTTCCCCTTGCGTCTTGCCTTCGCGATTACCATCAACAAAGCACAAGGGCAATCATTAACTGTTGCTGGCTTGAATTTGGAGAATTCGTGTTTTTCACATGGCCAATTGTATGTTGCTTGCTCCCGAGTTGGCACACCAAAAAATTTGTACATTTATACACCGAACGGAACTACCAAAAATATTGTGTATCCTTTGGCATTAAGATAAAATTAAAGGATTTTATTTTAATTAACCGTCATCGTCTTTTCCTGCAAAGGACTCTTCTTAAAGCCTACGGTCCATTCTACTATTTTAACATATGAAACAGGGTAATAAAATCACCTCTTCCGCTCCATCGACTGCATATTGCTCGACTTTGTTGCGATTTCGAGCCGCACAGCATGGTCCAGGGGCTAATCGTCGACTGCAATTCGCACTGGTTTAGAGTACCACAAATCACGTAGACTAAAAAGTCCCTGATTGTACCTCCCTTTGTTGAAATTTTACCAGTCAAACGATAAGGCCGAGAGACCACCTAAAGGCTGCAATCATATCTAGCACTGTCGACACTGTGACTCTAAAAATGTCTGTGGGTCTAAAAATGAGCATAAAAAATAAAGTAGTACAATGGACTCGATAGCGGAAGAAGTACCGTAAGGTATCCGGGAGGGGGTTTCTTCTTTTTTTCTTCTTCTTTTTGAAACGTAACGGCCAGATCTTGACCGCTGACGTGGAGCGGTTGCTTGCTGACGATCGGGGGGGGGGGTCCACTCCAAGCCTTATCTTCTCTGATCGTTACTGAAATTTCGTAAATCGAGTTCCCGGTTGTTACAACAAGAAAACTTTTTTTTTCAAAATCACAAAACTACCCTTACCCGCTCTCTGCACAACAATACGATTTTTTGTACGACTCATAGATTTGTAATCCTTACTATGAGAAATCGTCTCAGCTAGTCATTAGCTTTTAAAATTAAAGTGCGAACAGAATGAACGATAGAAGTATTACGAAGTATTACACTACTAAAACTGATGCCTGTTGAATGTTACTGGCGAAAATCTAAATTACCGGGTGTAGGTACAACTACAAAATATCTCAGGTTAGAAGAATTTGCAAAGTTAGACGTGTACAAAATGACGAATCTCTCTGATGGTGAGTTTTTAAACGAATTTGTGCAAATTGGATAACAATTTTTTGCACCACATACCAAATATACAAGGTGTTTGCGAAAAGTTTTAAGATGAAATGCAATAGGGTCCCGCCAAAATAAATTGCAATCAACTTCTGACATATTATCGTTCGAACTTACATAAAAATCTTCTACAGTTTTCCCCCCAATCACTCAAGAAATGGAATAACAATAATTGATGGATGCATCAATATTTTAAAATTTCACTTCCAATATCCCTTCGCTGTTGCACAATTTGCACAAATACGTTTAAAAACTCACCACCAAATAGATTCGGCATTTTGTAAACCTCCACTTTTGTCATTTCTTCGAACCTGAGATATTTTGTGATTGCACCTATGTCAGCTAATTTAAATTTGCGCCAATAACATTAGAAAGACATCGGTTTTAGTAAAGTGTCCAGATACTTATTCTATCGTTCATTCTGTTCGCCCTTTGATTTTATAAGCTAATGACTAGCTGAGACGATTTCACATACTCTAAGGATTACAAATCTATCGGCCGTACAAAAATCGTATGGTGTAGAGCAACGGTGGGCAACCTCCGGCCCGCGGGCCAACTCCGGCCCGTGTAAAGTTCTAATCCGGCCCGCGAGATCTTTAGAAGAAATAATAAATAAATATTTTCAAAAACAAAAATTTTAAAGAAAAGGATTAGGTTAGTACCTAACATAAGGAAAAAGGAGAGATCTACAGTTTAATTTTCGATATAATTCGTCTTATTTAAATTAAACACACATAGCTACATCTTTGTTCATAATTTAGTACTAACGTCGTAACATAGAAAGTCGTAACGCAGAAACTTTGGATATGTTCAATAATCGTTTAACGTCGGAAATGTTCAATAATCGTTTAACGTTGGAAATGTTCGACAATTCGTTTCTTCGTTCGGGGAATCCCCCGTGTAGTCACGTAGTGTCGTAGTAAAGGAATGGTTTTAAAGTGAAATTAAAATTTGTTTTCATTTATATTTACTGTTTTGTGAATGATACTTACTTATTTTTTTCATTTCTTTGTAATTTGTTATAAATGATAAGAGAAATAAATATAGTAGGGAGAGGCATGTAAGTTGACCATGCATGTAAGATGACCACCCAGTCTTTTTGAAGAAACTACAAATGGCAACTCCGAAATTTTAACTGCCCACGTGCTCATTGACATGGCCATCAATTTTTATGTAGTTTAGAAACGTCCAGACGCGCAGTAGTTCCTGTAGACATTGTGTAAAACAAAATTGAGAAATATTAAAATATTGATTTTTGTGTGCGTTCATAAAGTGATTATTTTCGTTCAAATTGCAAGGTAAATATATGTGCTTAACTTGTTTTTCATTGAATTTTAATGATTCAAAGTGAATTCCAAACATAATCGTGTTTATGTGTGGGTTTGTGTGCGTCTCAAAATGGTCGAGAATGTAAGATGACCACATTTGTGGCATATAAGATGACCACCCCAGTTTTTCTACTGTTTGCATTGTAAAACCATTTTTTATAACATTATTTATATCATCAAGTGATGATGATTAATTAATTCATCTTTTTATATTCTTTTTATTCTTTTTTATTTTTTTTAAACTTTTGTACTTAAAACTCAATAAAAGATCATTAATTTTGTATATCAGTTGGTTTCATTTAAGTTTTTTGACTTTTCAGCAACTTTTTAGGGGGTGGTCAACTTACATGCCAAAAATTAAAATTTCCAATTTTCGACTCTTCGGGAGAATGGTCATAACTCTTTTGTTTCTTGAGTAATCTAATAAGTATCATTAGCAAAATTTTAGCTAAAGACCTCTTCTTTCCAATGGTGTAAAGGAATCCAAAAAATTCTATTTGAAGATGAGTTATGAGCAAAAATGCTAAGGGTGGTCAAATTACAAGCCTTTCCCTACTTAATTAACTTTGTTATATTATTGTTTTTATATTTTCAGAAAAAAATACAAGTAACAAAAATGTGTCCATTAACTACTAAGGCCCGCGGACGAAACGTAAGTATTATTCTGACCCCTGCTATACAAAAGGTTGCCCACCCCTGGTGTAGAGGATGGGTAGGGGTAGTTTTGTGATTTTGAAAAAATAAGTTTTCTTGTTGTAACCAGAAACTCGCAATTACTAAAATGGTAGAAATAATTTTTTGAAAAATCTAAAGATATTTCATGGCCTAGCAAATTAATGTTGGACTAAAATTGCTAAACAATTTCTTTAATTGAAAGTATGTTTACACTGGCGTTATAAACACATTTAGGTCCAGTTGTTTAGTTTCGGGTTATCTTATAATCCAGATTAATTTTCATGGATACAATTCATGGAAACAATTATTTCTATTGATATTAGTAACTAATGTTAAAAGATAACCTGAAACTGAACAACTGGGCGTTAGTTTGTTAGATGAATTGAATTTGAATATTTTTGCTAAACCCAGCGAAGGTTAATCTAGGTACATTTCGCCCCCCCCCACATCTCTAAGTTCTTAATAAAATTAGTGTCAAACGTTTGAGCTTCGTTTAAGCTCCAACGAGCTTCATTGGATCATCAAAATTGTGGGAGGGGGGTTTGCAGAAACGACAATCCCCCCTCACGATTTTTTTTTCTACAATTGGTGTCTGTCGATAGAGGGTTGTTTGAGCTCCACTGAGCTTCAATTCCCGTCGTTTGAGCTTCAAAGGTTTTTAATAAAAATTCAAATCTTTAAAACAATTTGAGAGGGGTTTTAGAAATGCTTATTTTTAAGAAGTGATTTTTTTAATAAAATTAATACCAATCGATCGGGAATGAACTCATTGGAACTCAAACGAAGCTCAAACGTTTGATACTAATTCCATTAAAAAATTTGCTGTGGTGGGGAAGAGGGGAGGGTCCGATATGTACTTGGTTAATCTTCAGTTTTAAGTATTTTTAGGTTTTTCAAAAAAATTATATTATAAAAAAAATTAAAAAAAAAATAAAAATTAAAAATTTAAAAAAAATTTCAGAAAAATTTTAAATAAAAGTGGTTCATCAACTAAAACAATTAATTAATTATATAATTTTTTGCATAATCGCAACAATAATAAAATTTTAAGCGCTACTTGCTCGGAGAGATGTAGGTTCTTCTTCTTAAAGTGCCATATCCGGTCTCCCGGACGTTGGCGACCTCTCTCCTATGTATGTGTTGTGCGTTTGAAGTATTATCACACACATAGGGGACCTACTGCTTAACTCACCTAACCGTATATATTATTTAACTGCAGGAAGATGAACTACTAAACAACATTAACCGTAATTTGTCTTAAACAAAATAACAAGTTCGCTTGGAAAAAGGAATGAAAAACTCGTAAAATACAACGAACACAAGCGCGGCTGTCACACGAAAGTGTTTTAACGTAGTTCACATTTTTACCCAGCGGCGCTGCGATCTTAATCTCATATCCCTATAGGAAGGCTATCATTTCTACAGGCCCGCCCTCCAAAAGTTTTCGCGAATAACTTCGCGGTGCGTTTGGTTCAAACGATTTCAATGGAAGTTCAAATTGACAATTTCATTAGTAATCCGCGATGTGGGGCAGGGGAGGAGCAAATTTTTTTTTAATTTCATTTAAACTGTCTGTGATAGTTTGCTTGTCATTTGAGTTGTGAATTTTATTCTTTTCAGAGAGGAAAGCACATAATCTGGAGTGAATTGTTATACATACATAACGTAGTGCTGTGGTTAGGAAACAAAAACAAAAAAAACCCGCAAAACTAGAAAATTATTAAGATTAATAAAACATAACCTAAAAATGTAGGAATGGCATGTCCACAAAACCAGCCTCCGGTGTTTCAACGTCACCAGCCAAATGCACCCAAATATGATCAGAACCTACAACCTCATTACTTTCAACAGCCACAGGGTGTGCATTCGGGACAATATCCTGCATTAGCACAGCACCCTCAACCACAACATGCATTGGAACATAATTTGACATTTTATAATCAACAGCATGCTGGAAATTCTCAAGCTGGTCCACTACTGTATCCTTCACTTTATCAATACCAATATATGCCCACAGATAGTTCCGGGTTTCCACCGTTGCCCACACCTCCAACACTAACTAATCAGGAATGGAAAATCGTTTAAAACAGAAAACGAACCAGAAGTCCTGAGCATAACATAAGAACTCTTAAACAAAAACTGGTAAAAGACCACTGGCTGAGCGCCCCGGTCACAACAAAGAATATATTTGATCAGCTACCTGTAAGCAACGAGAATGAAATCCAAAACAAAAATGTAGAACCCGCTGAACAAAAACCTCCACCAATATTTGTTGAGGGCGTGGATAATATTAGACCATTCATAGAACTACTGGATAGGGTAGCAAAAAATAGTTTTACCGTCAAAACACTAAATTACAACCAAGTTAGGATACAGCCGAATACCGCTGAGCACTACACCGGTATTACTAAAGAACTACAAACAAAAGGTACCAACTTTCACACATATAAACCTAAAAAAGATAGACACTTTAGAGTAGTATTAAAGAACCTACACTCAACGTCCGATATTGAACAACTAAAAAAGGATCTGCATGAATTGGGACACACAGTAGTTAATACATGGAATATCAGACACAGAGTTTAAAAAAATCCATTAGACATGTTCTACATCGACCTGCAACAGAAGGAGAATAACAAGGAAATATATAAAATTACTCGCCTTATGAACACTGTGATTAAGTTTGAAGCACCGCATATACATAGAGAGATTCCACAGTGCACAAAATGCCAAAGATTTGGGCATACAAAAAACTATTGTTTTAAACCACCACGATGTGTCAAGTGTGCTGGTGACCACATGACAAATACCTGTACACGAAAAGAAAAAGACAATATGGTCAAATGTGCGAACTGTGCAGGTGCTCATCCCGCAAATTACAGGGGATGCCAAGTCCACAAAGAACTGCAGAAGCGAATATACCCTGCCTTACGAGAGAAAAATATTGAAAACCAAACTAATATTTCCAATAACAATAAAAATCAACCAACAGTAACATCACCACCAATAACACAACCCAGTCCTTATATAGCTCAACCTCGTCCTTATATAGCTCAAGTTGACGCTCCCGACAATAACATTCAACCACCACATATTGTACAATCTATAGTTTCATATCAAAACCAAAATGTGAGCTTTCCAAACAGCAATAATCTAGTACAGCAACCCAATGATATGGAAGAACTTAAAACCATGATGAAGAGACTAATGGAGCGAATGGGAACAATGCTGAACCCGTTGACCACTCTAGTCAACAAAATGAACTAATGGCCCAACTACTAAAAATTTCAATATGGAATGCCAACGGCTTGTGTCAGCATGCACAAGAACTCAAAGTATTTATTGAATTACATAAAATAGATATAATGTTAATTTCCGAAACACACTTTACCACTAAAAGTCACTTAAAAATACCCAATTTTGTCATCTATAGTACAGAACATCCAGATGGAAAAGCTCACGGTGGTACGGCAATAATAATAAGAAAAAACGTTAAACATTTCGAACTCAATAAATATCACCACGATTACCTCCAAGGCACTAGCATAGCTGTTGAGGACAGGTTGGGAGAGCTAACAATTGCAGCAATATATTGCCCACCGAAACACAATAACAAGAAATATCAATACGAACACTTTTTTAATACATTGGGTAACAAATTTATAGCTGGCGGTGATTTTAATGCAAAGCATTTTCAGTGGGGCTCAAGATTCACAACTACAAAAGGCAAATAATTGATGAAAGCAGTTAGAAATAACAATATGTCGTATTTATCGACAGGACAACCAACATACTGGCCTACCGACAGAAGCAAAATGCCAGATCTGATTGACTTCTGTGTAACAAAGGGCATCGACACGAAGGAGTGCAAGATGGAATCATCGCTAGATTTGACATCGGATCACACGCCTATCTTACTGACATTGTATTCGAAAATTATTGGTAAACGGAGACAGCCAACACTTTATAGCAATAAAACCAACTGGGACGTATTTAAATCAGAATTGGATGAGCACATTCATTTGGACATCGCTCTTAAAACAGAACAAAACTTAGAAAATGCAGTCGAACATCTAACAAAAAATATCCAAAATGCAGCCTGGTTTGCCACTCCCGACTGTAGTGAAACCCACATAAAGGAACATACTCCGATAATAGTTAAACAAAAAATTGCATAAAAACGTCAAATTCGCAAGCGATGGCACATAACAAGATCACCTAATGATAAGAAAACGTTCAACAAAGCGGCCAAAGAACTGAAAATATTACTCCTCAACCTAAAAAACCAATCTTTTAACGACTATGTGAGTAAGTTGTCAGCGACGGAAGCAAACGAATACTCCTTATGAAAAGCCATAAAAAACTTGTGTGATAAAGAAAAAGCTGTTGCCTTCGCCAAACACCTTCAAAGTATCTTCAAACCGTTCCCTCCATCACTAAATATAGATGAAACCTTAGACATCTCTCAATACTTGGACGCACCATTCCAGATGGACTTACCTATCAAGAAATTTAAAGTCAAAGAAATTCAACGAATCATCGCATATGAAATTAATCCAAAGAAGGCATCTGGCTTTCATTTGATAACAGGAAAGATACTACAACAACTAACGGATAAATGCATAAAACTTTTAACATTTATTTATAACGCGGTTATGAGACTAAACTATTTCCCTACTCAGTGGAAAGTTGCTCAAATTATTCTTCTGCCAAAGCCAGGTAAAAAGCCAGATGAAGTAACATCATATAGACCAATAAGTTTATTGCCAGTACTCTCTAAAATATTTGAAAAGTTCCTTCTTGGCCGCTTAAAACCAGTACTACATAGAAGAAAGAAATCTTATTCCCGGTCACCAGTTTGGATTTCGGCATCAACATGCCACTATTGAACAAGTGCATAGGATAGTGAAAAAAAATAAGCAACGACCTAGAACACAAACGTTACTGTTCCGCCGCGTTTTTGGATATCAGCCAGACTTTTGATAAGGTGTGGCATGACGGGCTATTCTATAAACTCAAGAAAAGTCTCCCCCATCCCTACTATCAATTATTAAAATCCTACCTAAAAGATAGACATTTTCTAGTAAAATACGAAGAAGAATATAGCAACTTATACCCAATTGATTCCGGCGTACCACAGGGTAGTGTATTGGGGCAAGTGCTCTATCTACTATACACGGCTGACCTCGCAACAACAAGACTCACGACAGTGGCAACGTTTGCTGATGATACAGCCATACTAGCATCTCATGTCGATCCAGTGCTCGCGTCCAAAAATCTTCAAACCAATCTGAATAAAATCCGAGATTGGCTACAAAAATGGAGAATTAAAGCTAATGAAACGAAGTCCACCCATGTAACATTTACAATGCGAAGAGATTCATGCCCACCAGTTACACTAAACAACTGTCCCTTACCACAAGCTGAGGATGCAAAATATCTCGGCATGCATCTTGACAGAAGATTAACATGGCGAAAACATATCTTTAGCAAACGTAAACAACTGGGAATAAAGCTAAGTCAGTTATATTGGTTACTTGGTAGAAAGTCTCAATTGTCTCTAGAAAACAAACTTCTTACATATAAAGCCATCCTTAAGCCCATATGGACATATGGCATTCAACTTTGGGGGACTGCTAGCATTTCCAACATTGAGATCCTACAAAGATTTCAAAACAAGGTCTTCAGAGCAATCGTAAATGCCCCATGGTATGTGCCAAACCTTACTATTCAACATGATTTGCATATAACCTCAGTTCAGGAAGAAATCCATAAGTATTACAGTAAATATCAAAACAGACTCGAAATCCATCCTAACGAACTCGCTAATAACCTGATGGATAAACACAAACGAGGTGCGAAGATTGAAGAGGTACAAAACATCAGATTTGTCGACTCGATTTGCCAAATAGGTTAAATTATTTTTCATCATAACATCATTGTGTTAACTTTAAAAAGAAAACATTCAATGGAATGTTTTCTACATAACCTGTAAATACTATCATACCATTTACTTATTGTTTGAATCAACAGATTGTAAATATTTAATTGACATAAAAAAAAAATTTCATTTAAAATTCAAAAAATTCGCAGTACGGCCCTGTAAAAATTTCCTTTTCTTTAATAATTCTACCTTCTGAGCCTTTTAATGCATTATTCTTTTTCAAATAAGACTACCGATTAGCCGTGCCGAAATTGTGTCTATGAAAAATGGTTTAATTTTTTTAAAATACGATTACGGATTAACTGCGCCGCAGTTCGGATCGAATACAGAAAAAAATCACTTTTTAAAAATTCATTTCTCGAGTTATTACAAAACCAAATCGGCCATCTCTTGTTGGAACACCCTTTATGTAAAATACATTATATAAATCAGTGGTTCTTAACCTATGGTCCATGGACCACTGGTGGTCCCTGAAAGCGCCCAAAGTGGTCCGCGAAGTCATCCTAAAATTTAAAAAAATCCGCGTCAACGAGAACCGTCCCTGTACGGCAGGTAGGTACCAACCTAGAGATCCAAAACAAGGTAATATACTGCCATGTATTGCTACTGTAAAACTCAAATTTAACTTATATAGCGGGGAATAATAATGGCACTTAATTCAAATATGCTCCGACTAGCTTTGCACGAAACTCAAAATTAAGGGTCGTAAATTGGGTTCATCAATGTGGTCAAAATACTCATATAAGCTACCTTAAATTAGTAACCTCAATGTAACGAAAAATTAAACTTATTATACCTTACACCTGCTTAATCTGGACTTCACTGCTGTATAAAGTTAAATCAAAATCAAATGTAATTATTTGTAGACACAATATTGTAATTTATTAAATAAAATATTATTATCATTAAAAAACAAAAGATTGACTTTTCATAAATAGGAACAAATCAAATTTACAATTATTATATAAGAAAAGTTTATAAACCCCCCGTGTTTAAATTCACGCGCGAACTTATTTGTCTACCGATAGATTTTATTAAACTTTGTCGACACAAATTTGGCTTACCGTATTCTATACTGTCGTGTCCCATCGATGTGGAGTGAAACAGGCAGCGTGGAAACGATTATAATTGGATCCAATTTCCATACAATGAAAAACTCCAGAGAAGATTAACGATAGATTTATTTTCTTCGTCTTACTGGATGGATGCTCAGGTAAGTCCATAAAAAAATCTTCAATAATTTTCTAATCTCCGAAACATAACCATCAAAAACGTAACCATTAAAAAAAATTGTCAGCGGTCACCAAAATTTTTCAAATATCATTCAAATAACCAATCGAAACTTTCATAAATTTTCTTAATGCTTTTCTATACTTCATAAATCATCAATAAACATTTGACAATCCAAACTTTACAAAAAAATTATTAAACCATTTCCATAATTTAACCTTCTTAAAAATCACGTCCTTACTCTCTGACGACTCGTTCGCTTCTCCTCTCCACGCTTCCTTATCCATTTTTCATCCCACCAAAATTGTCTGTAAGCCCGCGCACTAATTCTTTTGAACGCAAACACTTTTCATATCGTTTTCCTCCTCTTTTACAAATAAATCAAATTTATTCAATTTCTTCCCAATTCTTTTTAAATAAAACAAACAAACCTTCTTTTGCTTTTTTTACATTCTTTTTCAAATATGTGTGTATACAAAATTACTTGTTGTATTTCCAGATTGAATTGATGCAAGCAGTTCATTACTCAGAAGTGCCAAGGATATTCAGGTGTACCTATCTATCTGCCATGATGGTCCTTTATTTGAATATTTAGTAATGAGTATTTTATTACCAAATAAACCCAATTACATCAGACCCCTCATCTCTGATAAACAGAACATGACAATACCTATAACCATATGCGTATTTAAAGAAGCAAGTTCTGCGTGTATTCGCGATTACAGCTAAGTGAAGCGACGTCTGGCGGCAGAAATGTTAACTCGCTAAAACGGGCATTGTCATAAGTTTACTTGTGCATCTAGTGCATGTTTATAGCCGGTATTAACGTTAAATATTGCTTCTAAGTGCTGGTGTTTGAAAATTCCTCCGAAATTAATTTGTTATTAGGCAAACGACAAAATGAATACAGGTAAATCAAAATCAAGAGCGTTTTGTTGTGTTCACGGATGTAATTCTAGCGCTAGAAAGAATTCTGACCTTAGTTTCCACAAGTTTCCCATGAAAGGAAAATTCAAACTGAAATGGACAAATCCGTTGGGGAGGTGGAAGTAATTGATAGCAGAAAAGCGTGGATGAAAAGCTTCAAAATGGGAAAGGAGCCTACAAAATACATGGTTGTGTGCAGTAAACATTTCAAACCAGAAAATTATTGGCGGTGCAGACAAAGCTGTAGTTTGTAAAACTAAGCTATAAATATGATGAAATCCGTCGTTACTAGGCGTTTTCCCACACAACACAACGTGCTTAGCGTTTGCCAAAGCTTCACCCTCACAAAAGTTTCTAGCCTCAGAACTCCCACTGAATTTCAAAATATTGTTTATTGTTAATTGTTTATTCATATTTAGATATTATTTAAACACAAACAAATATAATAAACAAACCACAACACGTTTCTGAACCCATTAATGTGCATATAATAACCTTGCTTATGATGGCAAAACATAGAACTACCCGTTTTAAGCGGCCATTTTGAATATTTGGTCACGTGATTTTCCTTAATTGAAATCGCGAATTCGAATTGTAAATGAATTAGTTTTAAAGTTTTACAGCAAAATTTGAGTTATAGACAAAGGTCTATAAAATAATTGTTCCTGATTTTAATACGTAAGTAAACTAAAACTTTTTTGTTTGTTATGTCACACGTTAAATCTGCTCAGTAAGTAGGTACTGTAATACCATACTAAACTACGTCACATGTTAGTCACGATTTACTTGTGCCCAGTTCCAGGGGTTTATTATTTTTTGTTTTCAGAAAAATGGCACCGAAACGAAAGTATGACGACGATTATATTAAATTTGGCTTTACTTTAATAGAAATAAAGGGGGGGCTAGACCTCAATGCGTAATATGCGCAACTGTTCTTGCCAATGATGCTCTAAAGCCGGCAAAGTTGGAACGTCATTTAAAAACCGTACAACCGAATTATTGTGAACGTTCGCGAGAATTCTTCGAATGCAAACTAATAAATTAAAGAAAAAAGAAAACTTGGACCCAGTGGTACACGTTATGCAGTATCTGAAAAAACATTGGCTGCATCGTTTGAAATTTCAAAATTGATTGCCAAATCAAAAAAAGCACACACAGTCGGCGAATCTCTAATAAAGCCTTGTATGATTAAAGCTGCTGAAGAGCTTCTAGGGCAGGAAGTTCATAAGAAAATTCGTGAAATTCCACTATCAAACGACACAGTGAAGTCTCGTATTCAAAAAATGTCAAATGACATTTGATATAAATGACATAAAAATTGACATAAATGACATGAAGAACAAATTATTGCCAAGATAAAATATAGTCCTTATTTTGCGCTACAATGTGATGAATCTACCGACGTTTCACAATGTTGTCAATTACTTGTATTTATTCGATTTTTGAATGACAATAAAACGTTTAAAGAGGAGTTACTATTTTCTCAAGAACTGGAAACGACGTCGCAAGGTGCAGACGTTATGGATGTAATAAGTCAATATTTGGAGAAACATGGGCTTATGTGGGAGAAGCTCGCTGGGTTTTGTACGGACGGTGCTTCTGCCATGCTCGGTTCCCGCTCTGGTCTTGCAACTTTGATTAAAAAAAAGAATCTATCTGCAATAACGACGCACTGCATTATTCATCGTCAAACATTGGCTGCCAAAACTCTCCCGGAATGCTTTGCTATTACGATGAAAACAGCTATAAAAGTAGTCAACTTTATTAAAAGGAGTGCACTTAATTCTCGTCTCTTCAAAAAATTATGTTCTGATATGAACTCTGAACACGAAACGCTGCTTTTTCACACCGAAGTGCGTTGGCTTTCCAAAGGAAACATTGTCGCAGTTTTTTGGACTTTGACAAAGTGCCTCTTTTTGCCTGATGTTATAACGGCAGCTAGGCTTTGTACTTTTCTTACCACAGTACCGGAGCAGGGTTTCGTGGGTTCTTCACTTGACCCAGGTAAAGAAATCCCTAAGGATAACTTGAAGATTTGATAAGTATGTGCTAAGCCAGTCTCAATACTTAGTTACGAATGTGTTAGACTTGATCCACACATCTTATCAAATGTTGGAGGAGCAGCAATTCAAACTAAGTTCAAATTAATACTCTTTTTTATTAAGTTAAATACACTTATTTATATAAACTTAATGCTAAATTATCACATTCCAATTCTATCGTAATTTAAATTGAAGTTATTGACTTGCTGACTATTTTTAGTTGACTAAGATAAATTTTATTTATTTATTTCCTCATCATACATTTTTGCCTTACTCTATTTAATTATGTTAATTAATCAACTATTTATTTATTGTATGTATAGAGTATAGGGTGATCCTTAACTCGTAGTCACTCTGTTTAATTATGATAATTAAACATACTGGCGACCGCGGGAAAATTAATGTGCTGGAGGCGGTAGTGGTTTTGGTTCCACGTTTGTTTTCACTTGGGCTGCCTAGCTTGATTTGGTGGTGATTTTGATCTGATCCAACAATGATAACTTGTCCAACAGAATCCTAGTAATTTGATTATGATTGTTCCTGTAATAAAATGTGAATTATTGACTGTTCTATTTTGTTTAGGTGATGTGAATTTTCTTTACATGAACTGGCGATAGTTCATGTAAGCTGCCACCCCTAACTGTTTGAATACATCTAAATCTCTTTCTTCCTTCTTCTCTTCTTCCATCTTCGAATTTTCCATCGTCTTCTCCATTGTCGTAGCATCTCTCTGAATTTCTGTTGACATCTAGGGCCCGTGTACAATTTTTCGTATTTTTTCCAAATTTTCATGAATTACTGCGTTGTCTTGAATGTTGATCTCATTGTTTAGTGGTTTGCATAATCTCTTTTCTAACTGATGTGGGATCCATTGCTGTTTCCATTCTCCTATTTTTGGTGGTACTTCTTTGGATTGTATTTTAACTGGTCCACCATCCTCGTTTCTTTTTGTATTTTCGTCACAATTTTCTTTTTTAATATACTGATGTCTAAGTTTCATGTGTCCGAGGTCCAAATTTTCTTGTTCATTTCCTTCATTTCGAATTTTCCTTTGAAATTGGTTTATAACTCGCAGCTTCTTTTACTTTCATCTCTTCTTCCGTCTCCATTCTAATTGGTTGCATACTCGTAGCTTCTTCTTCAACTTCTTCTTTCAAACTTGCAACTTCTTCCTTCAAACTCGCAACTTTTTCTACTTCCATATCCTCTTCTATCTCCATTTTAATGGGGTTCATACTTGCAGCTTCTTTTTCTTTTATGTTTGCTTGTTTTGATTCCATAATACTTCGTGATAATTCCCATTCCAGTATTTTTTGTAGTTTTTCCAGGGATTGTAGACGTATTGGTCTTACGTTGAAGTATGGGTTATTTAATTGATCTGTTTTCTCTTCCAATCGCATTATTGTCTCTTCATATTGTTCTTCCATTGCCTCGAATATGTTATTTTTGAAATATGCTTTGTCATATTCTTCTTCATATGTTTCTATTTCTTCGTTTAAATCCATTATTTCATGCCATTACTTTTCTAATTTGTGTTTTAACCTGTCGCACCAGGAATTCGTGCCTTGATCATCTTGTAATAACTTGTTGCCATAGTTCTTCTCAAGTAGAACCATCTAATTTGTTGTCTTCTTAAACGTATCTCTTGGGCCTCCATATCTGTATTATTTTTCTGATGTTTTCTCTACTGAATGATTACTTGTTCTCTTCTTAAATGCTTGTCTTCTTCTTGCTTCTTGAATTAATGTTAATAATGCTTGTTTGCTTGTGGCGTCTTCTTGACCCTTGTTTGGCGTCGCTGTGGACTTTGATAATTTTATTAATTGGTCTCGATGAATGGACCTCGGATGATTTTCTTTCTTGGTCTCGATGAATGGACCGGAATGATTGATTCTTTCTTGGTCTCAATGAATGGACCTGGATGATTGTTGTTTGATGTATGTGTATCCGTTGTTTGGACTCTGGATGTTGTTGTTTGATGTATGTGGATCCGTTGTTTGGACCCTGAATGTTGTTGTTTGATGTATGTGGATCCGTTGTTTGGACCCTGGATGTTGTTGTTTGATGTATGTATGTGGATCCGTTGTTTGGACCCTGGATGTTATTGTTTGATGTATGTGGATCCGTTGTTTGGACCCTGTATGTTGTTGTTGTTGAAAATTGCTGTTGGAAGACCACAAACTTCTTCTTAGACTCGAAGGACCATATTCTTCATCCGGCTCGAAGGACCATAAAGAAATCCCTAAGGATAACTTGAAGATTTGATAAGTATGTGCTAAGTACCAGTCTCAATACTTAGTTACGAATGTGTTAGACTTGATCCACATATCTTATCAAATGTCGGAGGAGCAGCAATTCAAACTAAGTTCAAATTAATACTCTTCTTTATTAAGTTAAATACACTTATTTATATAAACTTAATGCTAAATTATCACATTCCAATTCTATCGTAATTTAAATTGAAGTTATTGACTTGCTGACTATTATTTAAATTTTACCTAGTTACTATTTTGTTGTGTTTACATTAATTACCTTTAAATAACCTACATACATATTATTGTAATGTCAACTGAATGTTTTTTAGTTGACTAAGATAAATTTTCTTTATTTATTTCCTCATCATACATTTTTGCCTTACTCTATTTAATTATGTTAATTAATCAACTATTTATTTATTGTATGTATAGGGTGATCCTTAACTCGTAGTCACTCTGTTTAATTATGATAATTAAACACCAGGCGTTCCTTGTTGCTTCTCTTTGGGATATGTGCTTTCAAATGGAAATGAAAATGCTATTGTGGGCGCCAGGCCTCATAAAAAATACACGATAGTTTTAAAGGTGATTTATTAAGGGCCACAGAAAAGATAAAAGATGTTTGGCCACCTCTAATACAAAACAAAACAATTAGTTGACAGTGTCAACTGGACCAGAAGGTCCCAAACAAATACTGGGCTGAAGGCCTCCGTATGAAATAAAACAAAGAAAGCCACACAAACTGAAGGCCGTGCGTGCTTTTGGTATTGTATCAACAAAGCGACAATACTCACGACTACTAGTTATAGGTAACCGAGTTACCAAGAAAATGGTTATGGCAATGCCTTTGTGTAAAAAAATAAATTGGATGCACGAGCATAAACAGTCACTAAATTGTGTCACTTACCCGTGTTACCTTACTTAATAAAATCGACAAGAAGTATCCTTGGATCCAGGAAATGTCTTTCAGAGCTCCGTTAGAAAATCTCCTTTTTCCAGGTGTCGATATGCGTGATAAACAAAACAGGATCTACAAATGTAAGCACACAATAAGTAAATGTTTTATACAAGTACACCCAACCAAAAGCATATATTGAGCAAAAAAAACTAGCAGTAGGATACTGTCGCCCTGAGTGAATCAAAAAAAACAATGCAATACTGAATTATGGTAATTTGCAGATGGATGTAATAAACTGCGGCGATGTCCACGACTGGATGGTAAATAATTTAGTTTGGCAGCCCGACGTTGATAAAAAATAGAACAGTATACCACCTGTATGAGGTTGACTGGCTGAACAGTCCAAAAATAAATGCACAGGTGTACCCAACACGAATGGTAGCCTTTCAAATCTGCCAATCTTCCAAAATCAGTAAACTAGTTCCTTCGGCCGAAAATCTTGCTGTAATCGATACAGCACAAAAAACTGGATCGTATAATATATCTTCCACTTGTTTTTGTATGTCGTGAAATGGTTAAAAATTAGATTATTCTCACTCAGAATTGTCTATCGTCCACCATTTACAAAAATTTTCAAAGCAATCCTTATCTATAGTCGCGCTAAAATTATCACTCCCTTATCCTAATCGAGTTAATTCACATTGCTCGCGGTATGTATGGGGTACTTGAAAATAATAGGTGTTATAATATTATAACCAAAAGGCGAATGTACGTTTATAACGCTACAACATGCTGTCGAGGTTGTACGAACTAAGAGAGGAAGTAAAATTATTCTTGACTAATAAGGATAACCAAGAGTTGCTGGATCAGTTCTGCCAAGACAAATTTCAAAATCTTGCTTATTTAGTGGATTGTTTCGCTCAACTAAATAAATTAAACCTTCAGCTGCAAGGGTCAGGAAATATGAAGTTGGAAAGCACAAGCAATATATTTGTAATTGAAGATAAAATTAGGGCGTTTATCGCTAAAATCGATCTATGGATCAGCAAATTTGAAAGAAACAACTTTTCTGCGCTTGTTACGCTGAATCCAATTATTGACGGACAGTGTACTAAGATTAAAGGAGAATTACAAAAGAACATTACACTCCATTTGCAAAATTTGAAAAATGAATTCAATCGCTATTCATTCCTGACTGCGAAGACAAATTAATGTATTCGGAAACTGATTCGCAATCCTTTCATTATCAACATCTCTGAGGTGCCCGATAAAATTCAAGAAGAGTTAATTGAAATGCAACACGATAGTAACTGCAAAGATACATTCGAGGCAGGAATTAAACTTGAAGATTTTTGGAGCCAAAAGGCAATTTCTTTCCCTAAAACTCGAGAAATTGCTTTTAGTCCAGTCAAATTAGGTTTTCAGCTCGGAAAAATTCCCACCTAGCTGAATTTTGGTACACATCTTTATGACATCGTTGTAAACAATATGTAAAAAGTCGACCTCGATATCATGTACGCGGGTTTTAGCTCCCGGGGTTTTAGCTCCCCCAACGCGAGTTTTTGCCAATAACTCGCTTATTTATGCTTGTATGAAAAATTATGATCAGACCATAATTGAAGAGCATAAAATTCTCTATAAAATAGTTTTTTTTCATATTTTTCCATGGCACGCTAATACTTAAATTATTGACCGAAAACACGACCCACCCTTAAAATGGCACAATATTGATTCGTTGCAGGGAGAGAAATGTTTTCGGGCACGGGAAATGCTTTTAATAATAAATTAATTGAAATTGTGGCCAAGGTTGGAAAATGAAGAGAAAAATAGATTTTTTCAAAATTTGCCCAAGTTATAGTATCTTCCAAGTAACGTGAATAAATTAGGAAAAGGTGGCAAGAAGTACCCTTCCTAATCTATGTGATGTGAGTAACCATTCAAGTTGTAAGTTCAAATGATACTCTAAATTAGGAGAGGTGGCAAGAAGTACCCCTGCTAACTTATGTGGTTTGAGTAACAACTCAAGACGTCGTTTAATTGATACTGTCTTTATTAAGTTTTAAATACACTATTTATACAAAAACTGGTGAGGATTACCTATCACCTGTCACTCCGAATGAGTTGAAACTTTGCAATCGCAAAGAGGAAGGTTTATATAGGCCCCGACAACAAAAAAATTCTGAGAAAGTATTATCAAAATTTTGAGAAAAATCGATTTGAAAAGTACGGAAAAGTAGCAAGAGCATGGTGCAGAACCGGTCGAATGCCACTCTATCGCTCGGCCGGCGCGCATTTTGTTGACGGTACGTGCAGATAGATATACTCTTACACTTAGAAAATTTCGCAGCAGCAGATGCACCTCGAGCGTCGTACATGCAACATCGATTATTTTTTGTTTTTAGGCGATTTTTAGGGGGTGAAACGTAATAGTTTACTGCCCCATACCGCGACTATACTTTTTAATGCTATTTCGAGGGTCTCTCACATCCCGGTTGCATAGATCCCGGTGTTCTTGATCGGTGGCGCCTTCTCGTATGTTTAGCCTAGTAACCAGAGTCAAATCCGCTCCGTAGGGGTGCAGAGCGGAGCGGAGCGGAGCGGCACCCCGGAGGAGTAGGATTTGACGATGGATTACCCTCCTTTTCGAATGCACACCCCTAAAATTCGAAGGCAAAAAAAATTTAATTTTTTCACTTTTTCGGCAACAACCGCCTTATTTTCCATTTTTTCGCGAATATTTATACTAATATCTACTAAGCACACCCCCCCTACCCGAATTTCAAAGAAAAATTAAAATCGGAGCAAAAAAATTTCACTCGATTTGAAGGGACCGGTAACCCGATAGTGGTCTCGGGCGGGGTCACGATTTTACTTTCCCCTACTTTTCAAATCGATTTTTCTCGAAATTTTGACTATACTTTCTCGGGCGAAATTTTTACAGGACACTCTAATAAGGTTCCTTTTGCTAAAAAAAATATTTTGGGGCGATTTCGGGTGACAGGTGATAGGTAATTATTCCCCAAAACTTAATAGCTAGGTTATCACATTTTCATGCTATATTAAAGTTATTGATCTGATGACTAAATATTTTTGTTACCTGCTTATAATATTTTATGCTTAAAAGTACGGAAATGCATTTTGATTATTAAATGAATTATCTACATTTTAATTTGACCTACTTAACTGCCAGGTTATTTACACTTACTTGCATTTATTGTATTTCCTGGTCAGCAGTTTTTACATAATTAATTATATTTTATATATTGTCATGGTTTGCTCATATAGGGGATGATTTTTGAGTCATTTGTTCGAAGATTGCAACGCTCATGAGGTACTTTCATTGGTTCAGACTAAAATTGTCAGTTAAATAGTTGTATCTGGGTTTTCCGTGATCCTTAAATGTAACTAACTGCTTTGCCTCAGGAATACAAAAGATGCATACGCTGCTAACCCTGAAAAATAAAAACAAGATGTAAAAAGATAAATATTGGTAAGAGTTTGTTCAAGGAAATAAAATAACAAATTAAGTTAATTAAATTATTTGTAAATATAGGATTTTAAATTTAAAATAAGTGGCGGTTCGAAAGGTACATGCGCGAGTGATAGCATTGGTAGAACAATTTTGGAAATTGATAAGAAGGGAGTTGAGCCACGTCCACGGTGACGTTAGGACGTATTCAGTGGCCCTTCGTCCATGGTGATGGGAGGACGTGTTGAAGTCGATAGTCAGCGAGTTCAGAATGCGAAAAGATTAACTTATTTGATTAATTTAGAAGATTAAATTGAAGATTTAGTTAATTTAATTGGAATTATCAAGTTAATTGTAGAAAAAGAAAATATTTTTGAGGTTTATAAAATAATTATTTGGACGGCGTTGATAATTGATGATTGAAAATTTGATAATTGGAAGAAAAGTGAATTATAATAAAATTTGGAACCATTGAGAATTTTATGGGAAACTATGAAAATTTAATGAGATTAATGGTGGAAAAGAATAAAATCAACTTACCTGTGATTGATTGGACGGTCCGAGATCGAAGATTTGTTCAACGGTCATTTTCTGCTTATTTGGTCGAGTCAAATTTGGAAGCTGTATCCAAAGGCGAAGGCACCAACGCTACACGTGTAACAACTCCGAGAGAGTGCGAGTACGAAAGAACGAATATACCCGGGTAAGAATTTTTGTGCGTTGAATTTCTTTATTCGAAATAGACGAATTATTACGTTATTTAGTTCGGTTGCGCAAAACATTGGGGTTTTTAATATTGAAACATTTCGTTTGTGCAATTTAATTTGTTAATAATAAAAATCAATATTTGTTTTTTTAAGTTTTATTATGTTCAATAAATTACATTGTTTTTCATTTGGCTACGTATGCGTTTAATTTCAAAATTGCAGTATTGGATCACGGAGAAAGGCATATACAATTTTTTTTGTATCCTCTTTATCTAATAGTCTTTATAAGAAAGATTTAAAGTAAGTTGACGTATGAGTGTTGCAATTGAGTATAGGAATTCACCTTTGACCCTGAAAGATCTCATCTGCTAGCTGGTGCATTTTTTTTTAATAAGTGTCATTGTAATTTTGTTAATAACAGTTTACAATTTTACAAGATTACATGGCAATATACAGGGTGTCCGAATATCCCATGTTTAATTAAGATTAAAAATTCTGCCACCTCCAATGGTTATAATGGTTGCATTTCGAACTGGCTGGTGGTATGGTGTCCTCGTTTGTTTTCACTTGGGCTGCCGAACTTGATTTGGTGGTGATTTTGTGGTTATTGGGCTATTTGAATTATGCACGTTTGATTGATGTCTTCTCGTTTTATTCTTCTCCTTTTCCATCTTCTCTTATCCCATCTTCTTCTCCATCGTCGTACCATCTCTCTGAAGTCCTGTTGAAAACGAGGGCCTGTGTACATTTTTTCGTTTCTGTAAAAGATTTCTTTAATTACTGGGTTGCCTTGAATGTTGATCTTCTTGGTTAGTGGTGTGTTTAATCTTTTTTCTGACTGATGTGCGATCCATTTCTGTTTCCTTGAAAAGGAAACCAACCGACCAATAAAAACCCTGTTTAATTTTAAATTAAACATATTGCCGCCTCCAAAAGAATGGAATCTGGAATGTGTTGTGTGGCCTGCGGATTTATTTTGAGGTTCCAGTTTCATGTGCCCGATGTCCAAATTTTCGTTTTCGTAATTTTCTTCTTGTTGAATTTTCTTGTTGTCCTTTGATATTGGTTTATGGATTGCAGCTTCTTCTATTTTCATCTCCATTGCCTTTGGTTTTAAATATTCTTCATGTGGTATTTGTTTCGAATTTGCAACTTTTTCTAATTCCATCTTCTCTTATCCATCTCCATTTTTGCTAATGCTGCCCTCAATATTTTTGTTTTTTCATCGAATTCGTCGTAGATTTCCCCATCTTCTTCCTCTGGCATTTGTGTCGAATTTGCAACTTCTTTTTCTTCCATCTCCATTGATATTGCTGCGTTCAATATTTTTGTTTTTTCATCCAATTCGTCGTAGATTTCCGCATCTTCTTCCTCTGGCATTTGGTTCGAACTTGCAACTTTTTCTAATTCCATCTTCTCTTCCATCTCCATTTTTGATAATTCTGCCATCAATATTTTTGTTTTTTCAATGAATTCGTCGTAGATTTCCCCATCTCCTCCATAAAAATATTGTGATTTTTTGTTTGGTTTGCTAGTTAAAATCTGATTTCTTTTCTGCGCCAGTTCTGCCATTATTTCGTCGTATTTTTCGTCTGCATTTATGAATTGATTTTCAGTAAAATATTCATCTTGTTTTTCCTCTTCGTAAACCATTATTTCTATGTTTGACTCCATAATTGTTTCCCATTGGGTTTCCAATTTGTTCTTGATACGTTCATATGTGATTTGCTTAATTTCTTCTTGTAATTTCTTTTTTGCGTATTCCATAGCTTCATTTAAGTAATGTAGTCTAATTTTTTGTTTTTTAATTCGTAGTACTTGATTCATCTCCATGTCTTCTTGTGCTGGTCCTTTCGATTGTATTGTTTGATTTGATATGTCTTCTTGTGCTGGTCCTTTGGATTGTATTACTTGATTTGATATGTCTTCTTGTGCTGGTCCTTTGGATTGTATTATTTGATTGATGTTTTCTCTACTGAATGATTACTTGTTTTCTTCTTAAATGCTTGTCTTCTTCTTGCTTCTTGACTGCTCGTTGCTTTTATTTGTTTGTGGCGTCGCTGTGGACCCTGGTATGTTGATTGTTTGGACCGTTGTATTGGACCGTTGTTTGCTTGTGGCGTCTTCTTGACCCTTGTTTGGCGTTGCTTGATGTATTTGCTGTAGTGTCGCTGTGGACCCTTGTATTTTGATTGTTGTATGCTGTGGCGTCGCTGTGGACCCTTGTATTTTGCTTCTTGATTTCTTGCTTGGACCGTTGTGGACTTTGATAATTTTCTTAATTGGTCTCGATGAGTGGACCTTGGTGATTGATTCTTTCTTCTTCTACGTGGACTGTATTTCTTCTTGCTGATTCTGTGGCTCGAAGGACCATGAATAAATTAGGATAAGGTGGCAAGAAGTACCCTTCCTAATCTATGTGATGTGAGTAACCATTCAAGTTGTAAGTTCAAATGATACTCTAAATTAGGAGAGGTGGCAAGAAGTACCCCTCCTAACTTATGTGGTTTGAGTAACAACTCAAGACGTCGTTTAATTGATACTGTCTTTATTGAGTTTTAAATACTCTATTTATACAAAAACTTAATAGCTAGGTTATCACATTTTCATGCTATATTAAAGTTATTGATCTGATGACTAAATATTTTTGTTACCTGCTTATAATATTTTATGCTTAAAAGTACGGAAATGCATTTTGATTAATAAATGAATTATCTACATTTTAATTTGACCTACTTAACTGCCAGGTTATTTACACTTACTTAGTTGCATTTATTGTATTTCCTGGTCAGCAGTTTTTACATAATTAATTATATTTTATATATACAGGGTGTCCGAATATCCCATGTTTAATTAAGATTAAACATAACGAGACCGAAATTTTGGTTTGAGCTTACAGAAGGTCCGGGCAAGCTGAAATTTGGCAAAGATGTATATTGAAGTGTTCTAATAAACCCCCAAAATGTCTCATAAAAATCCCAAGCCGGCGTTCCCCCAATTGAGGATTTTAGCCCCCTAGGTGCGGTCTCGCCTATACAGGGTGTTGAATGAGTTAGCCGTTCATAGGATATTTACATGTAAAAACTTATTTATGCAAATTCCTGCTTCCCTAATTATTTTAGAAAAAAAATGAAAGACACAAAAATCATGCAGAAAAATAAACTACAAATGATAAAAGAATTATTTTCATCTAGCTTTTACTTAAAGTGGCAAAAAATGCTTTTGAAATTGTTCAAATTTTCATTTATCAGACTAGCCATGAAAGTTTCCAAGGTAATTATTTTTGATAAGAAGTATTAAAAAACAATTGCACTTTGTTTACAGTTTTGCACTTTATTAAATTTTAATTTCATAAAATGGAAGCAAAGTACACAATTAGTGAAAAAAATCAATTTTTAAAACTATATTACTCTGGTAACAGTATACGTATGGTACGAGATCTCTTTGTTGGTTTATACCCAGAAAGACCAATCCCTACTTATTCGACAATTAAAAATGTAATTGATAATCAAAATCAATATGGATCTGTATTTAAGCCGTCATGCAAGGCCTGCAGAAATAAAAGAATAAATTTAGAAGAAATCAATATTGGTGAAGCTCCAGGTACCGATATCGAAACATATTGCTATGTACCCCCTCGCTAATAGGGTTAAAGGTTCTTGTCGTTAATGTTTTATATGGGTGTACGTAATTGTACCCCGTCAATGGAAAAGTATGTGAAAATTTGTAAACACAATTTAATGAAATAAGGTGCCTCAGCTTAGCTCTTTCGTAGTGCATGTATCTTACCTTGTACAGGGTGGATTCGTTCCGTTACCAATGCTGTAAATAAAATTATGGTGCGGAACAGGTCTAAATAAATATCCTTCGTAACAAAATTATTAATGTTTTTATTTAGCACACATTTGTTAATAAAGATTTCGTTATAATCAAAAAGTTCTATTATTAAATCTATTATAAAGAATTCTGAACATAAAATAATGCAAAAACACGTGTCGTATGAAGTCCGAAATTTCACTTAATTTTATAAAAATTATTGCAATGTGCACGATACCTTATTAGATGCAGGAATGTTTTCTGTTATTTGTACTGTGGATGGCACAATTGCGCATCAAAAACACTCGATGGGTTCATTTACCATGGAAAACGTCCAGATGCAGTTTGTTGACCTCGTTTTGTGTTGAAGTTTATTTTCTTTAAAAATATTTGCAATCCGTTACGATTTTCACCTTATTTATGGTTTTTCGTAGGTAAGTAACTATTTTGTTGAATTATTCACTTTTATTTTGCATTTACACTAATTATTTTTACTATAATATCCAAATTTTTAGGACAATCTAAATTCGCCACTATACACGTGTGAAAATTAACACCAACCTCCTTATCGATTGTTTTTATTAATTCTTTTACGAAGTTCATCGCTATCCTGATCTTTGCATAGACGTATTTTATTGGTCGATCGAAAAATCAATATTATTTGAAGTTTCACAGTACAGGTATGGACTAAGCCCATTGTGGTTCGTTGAAATTTTATAAGTAAAATTTTCTTTTATTTTTAGATTGAATTGTCTTCCTCTCAAGTGCTTAGTGATTGAATAATAAAGATGCTGGACATGAAATTTCCATACGCAGTTCATTAAGTTGTGACATGTCGAACTCACGTAATAATTTAACAAACTTATTTAAATTTAACGATATCATAAATTTTTACATTTATCAATTATTTAACAAATTTCTAACTTTTAAAATACCTTTCTTATTGCTAACAATCTTTCATTTACTATTAATTAACATTTTAACCAAGACAATTATTAAATGATGCATTTCAAATTTATTTTATTCACACCTGTTTTATGTCCCGTTTTCAACGAATCATTTGACTTTAAGTTAAATTTCTTGGTATCGGACGAAGTTTTTCTGATTACTTTGATAAGTTACATGCTTTTATTCATAACAAAATTTTGCTGAAATTTAAATGACGTACTTCCATTGACGTGGTATCTCGATACCGCAATATGTAATTGCTGCCGCAGTGAATAATCCTTGTATCAGTACAAGAACAATTGGTGCGGAGTTAAATATTCATTACACTACGGCGTTCAAAATTATAAAAAAACATAAATTTATATCTTATAAGTTCCAAAACCATCAAGAAATTTTTGAAGAGGATATGTACAAAAGAATGATTTTCTGTGAAAGCATTATCGAAAAGGCCAATTTGGATAGAAATTTTATTAAAAATATTTGTTTTACCGATGAGACAACGTTTAGTCTTAACGGGGCACCAAATGTTCAAAATTATCGGTTTTGGTCCACCGAAAATCCTCATTTAATCATCAACAATCGTTCACAGTATCGCCAAACTGTAAATGTTTGGGCAGGGATATTAGGAGCAAACATCATCGGACCATTTTTTATTGATGGAAATTTGAATGGACTAAAATATCTAGAAATGTTACAAAACGAAATTGGACCGGCAATTGATATTGTGGCAGGAGAAAATAACGTAATCTACTATCAACAAGACGGATGTCCGGCACATTATACTAGAGATGTAACCAATTATTTAAATGAATGTTATCCCAGTTCTTGGATAGGACGCAATGGACCAATAAACTGGCCAGCTCGGTGACCAGACTTGGCTCCAAATGACTATTTTTTGTGGGGTCATTTAAAATCTAAAATTTATGGTGAACGATACCAAAGTATTGATTCATTAAAAAATAAAATTGTGGAGGAGTGTGGCAATATTACCGAAAGACAACTTGCGAATGTACGATGTAACTTTTATGATAGACTTGGTTTTTGTTTAGCTGAATATGGAAACCTGTTTGAACATTATTTGCTGTAAATTTAATTATTTCTTAATGTTTGTAATTGTTTATTATTAATAATTTATGTAATAAATAAATTAAATTGAATTTATTTCATGGCTAGTCTGATAAATGAAAATTTGAACAATTTCAAAAGCATTTTTTGCCACTTTAAGTAAAAGTTAGATGAAAATAATTCTTTTATCATTTGTAGTTTATTTTTCTGCATGATTTTTGTGTCTTTCATTTTTTTTCTAAAATAATTAGGGAAGCAGGAATTTGCATAAATAAGTTTTTACATGTAAATATCCTATGAACGGCTAACTCATTCAACACCCGGTATAGCTCACGTATTTTTACTTTTACGAAAAATTACCATTAAACAAAGTTTAATTTGCCTATTACAGTATGTATTCTAGTACTACCTACTGTAGCGCCACAAGTTATAGAGAATTTTATGTTCGTCAACTTTGCTTAATGGTAATTTTTCGTAAAAGTAAAAATACACGTGAGCTATAGGCGAAACACCGCACTTAGGGGTGAAATCCTCATTTGAAGGATCGTTGGCTTGGGATTTTTATGAGAATTTTGGGGGTTTATTAGAACACTTCAATATACATCTTTGCCAAATTTTAGCTTGGCCGGACCTTCTGTAAGCTCAAACCAAAATTTCGGTTTCGTTACTTGGAAGATATTATAATTTTTGGCAAATTTTGAAAAAATCTATTTTACTCTTCATTTTCCAACCTTGGCCACAATTTCAATTAATGTATTATTAAAATCATTTCCCGTGCCCGAAAATATTTCTCTCCCTGCAACGAATCAATATTGTGCCATTTTAAGGGTGGGTCGTGTTTTCGGTCAATAATTTAAGTATTAGCGTGCCATGGAAAGATATGAAAAAAAAACTATTTTATAGAGAATTTTGTGCTCTTCAATTATGGTCTGATCATAATTTATCATACAAGCATAAATAAGCGAGTTATTGGCAAAAATTCGCGTTGGGGGAGCTAAAACCCGCGTACATGATATCGAGGTCGACTTTTTACATATTGTTTACAACGATGTCATAAAGATGTGTACCAAAATTCAGCTAGGTGGGAATTTTTCCGAGCTGAACCCCTTTTTTCGTATAATTGGACTGGACTATTTACGTTACCAAACTTTATTTTCAACCACATACTTATGCGAGCAGGGATTCTCGGCGCTTTTGTTGATTAATGAATGTAAAATTTTTGGCAAATAATATAATATTTTCGGTTTAGAATAATTTTGTACGTGTTTTATTTATAATAAAATTTTCTTATAATAATTATATTACGCCAAATAGTTGGTGGTCCATTGCAAGACAAAAATTTAGTCAAATGATCCCTCATCACTAAAAGGTTAAGAACCACTGGTATAAATTAAAATCGTCTAATGTTTTAATTAAAATTTTTAGCATTTACAAATGCATTGTTTTTACACTCACCTAAAAAATATGCTATTAACTATTTTAATAGTATTTAAATAATTAGCAACAAAAACATAGCAATTAATTAATTATAATGTATTAATAGATAAATGTAATTGAATTTTCAAGGCGATTAATACGTTTTTGTTTAAATGTTATTAAAATAACAAAAGTAAGATAAAATATTTTTAGAGCGATTATTCGGAAAAAAGGTCATCTGGTTAAACATCGCTAATCTGTAGGTCACACCCTATTTAACTGTCAAGTTAAAGTTGTACATGCGGAAACTCACTTTTGTGTCAAGTAACATAAAAATTATAACAAAGGGAGTATTTTGATCATCGCAGAAGTAACAAATGATAAACTTTCATGTTATGCGATGGAAGAGGACGACCAACTTACATATTCAAATTTCCCGCCATTGAAAAAATGAAAGCAACGCCGCCCTTGATCTCGGGCATTTTTGTAACCAATAGTGCATCCGGCATCGCCAACTAATGGAACAGCTGGCGTGGTGGAAAACCAAAAATACTTTTGTATCGTTAATAATCGCTGTGGAATTAGTTTAATATGTAAAATCGTTCTTGAAGTGCCCTTTTTAGTGATGGAGAACTCAAACTCGGAAGGTGTCGTCCTACCGGACATTGACGAAGCCGAACATCTTGCGAGTGAGCACGATGGCGGCGAGAATGGCGAAACCATTGTGGAAACAAAAAACTCACGAATTTCTGTGCAAACAGTTCGACATGGGGGTATTACGGGAGTTCCAGTTAGTGTTCCAGTGGGTTCCCTTATCGCAAGTACGTTTAATGTTATTACACAAGAACATCTACCGCACTTTAAGCCTATGCTGTGTGTGGACAATAATGGGTACTTAGCAACAGACGGTTCAGGTGGTGAGTTAAAAACTATTGTTATACAAGACGACGGAGGCGGTAATCTATCCACACCAGTTTCGGTATCCAATTCGGTTGCAGCTGTATCGGGTTCATGGAGCGAAGCAGCAAGTATGCCTGTCTTGCCCGTTCGCTGCAAAAATACATCGGCAGAATTACACAAAAGTCGTTTCGGGTCTGGAGGTAGAGGCCGATGTATAAAATTAGCTAACAATTGGTACACACCTAGCGAGTTTGAAGCTCTCTGTGGGAGAGCATCCAGTAAAGATTGGAAACGAAGTATTAGATTTGGCGGTCGAAGCCTTCAAACGCTTATAGATGAAGGTATTATATTTCCTCATGCTACCAGTTGTACTTGTGCAGCTTGTTGTGATGACGAAAGTGCTACCGGTCCCGTCCGCTTATTTACACCATATAAACGTAAACGAAAGAAAGACATCGATAATATTGTCAAACGTAGGGAATTGAGCGGGGAGGACAGTGAAGATAATCAGCACATACAAACGAAAGAAGAAGCGTGGCAAAATTTAGCAGAAGGTTTAGATTCTAATGAATATCAACTAATGGAACCCATAAGTAACACCGATCCTACGCTGGTTCTTAAAAGATTAGAGGACATTGCCTCAAATATTAGTAAGCTGTCGGGAGAATTTAGACGAGGTATCGAAGAAGTGAGGGAAACGTGGAAAGGTCAGGCAGATAAATTTCAAAGGGAGAAGGATTCCGCAGTACTTGCAGCTCGTGTGGAAGCACAAGTGGCAGCTTTACAACCACCTGATGGAAATACAGATTCTACTTTGCAACCGGCTTTAGATAACGAACATCAAAAGAAGGTAATTATATTTGCACATTTTATAGTCTCATAATTATTTGTGCTATTCAGGTCACCCAATTATTTTTAATTGAGGATTCCAGAAATGCACAAAGCTTCCAAATAAAATTCTCTTATTTTATTAATTAGACGAAAAATTAAAGAATATTTACTGGAAGAGTAGGTGCTAGCATTTTCATGTCTTACAAAAGTATTTATATGTTTGTTATAGTTTCCAGTAATATATTATTATTAAATAAAATAATAAATATAAGTAATATACTTCCTCGACTATGCCAGAAAGTTAAGATTTTGATTTGGGTTGGTCGAAACATGAATGAGATGAAGAGCAAAGTTTTTAAAAATAATTAAAATCCAAAATGTCAAGAAGATTCGTTTAATAATATTATTAAACAGAAGGAAAAGGTATTGGTCTATTGGCATTTCAGGTTTTGGGAATTTTTTGTTATGGAATAATGTAGTCATGAAAGAAGGGACAGGTTCTTTATTGGTTTGGGGGGGGGGGCGGTTATTTATTCAAGATATTTATTTATCATGATTAAATACAAATAGATATAATTTATATTTACCATTCTCCGCATCTGCACAAAGATTGTTTTCCTTTGCTGAATTATTAATGCTCTGAAATTGAACAACATAACTATTGTATTGTTTACTTTGAATTATCTACATTCCTACCGATCTTGGTTTGATTATTATGAAATAATTTCCTGATTAATTTTTACTTTTGTATCAAATATTGAAAAATCTGAAGAAAACTTCAATATATTATCCCAATTTATTTCATTAAAATGAGACAAAAATACATCTTATTACAAAAGTTAAATCTTTGCTTATGTAGTATCAGATAGACAAACCTTCTGAGAGTTTTGAAAACACCTGATGGAGTTCAAAAGGTTATCAACAGATGGCGCTACTAAATTGGAAGGCTGAATAAATTGCTGGACCTCTTCTTAGATCCGTGACACCAATACAAATGAAAAATTACAATAATTAAGCAATTTATAACGACTTCAAATTAAATATCACCATCTGTTCTATACTTTTTCAACTACAACTGGTGTTTCCAAAACCCTATAAGGTTTGCCAATCTGATACTAAAAGGTGATTCAATGACAGGTGTCACTTTTATTTGTTAAAAAACCCATTAATAAATAATTATTGGAAAATTTGGAAAATTTTTATTTTGACATAAAGAGCAAACATTGCGATTATATTAGCGAAAACAAAAGCCAAAACTTTGAGGCGGGGAGGGGGGCTGTAGAAACGGCAGCCCCCCAATCTCGAATTTCTTTATAAAATCTTTATAAAAATCCGAGCTTCAATTTATATTGTAGTTTGCACTCCAAAGGTATTTAATGCAAATTCAATTCTTGGAACAATTTTGGGAGGGGCTGTAGAAATGCTTTTTTTAAGATGTTATTTTTTTAATAAAATTAATACTGATCGATCAAAAATCGTTGGAATTCCAATCAGATTCAATTTGCATCGTTTGTACCCCAAAGGTAAAAAAGTTAGAGCGTTTGAAAGATTGTGAAATTGAGTGACATTTCACCCTCCCCATCTCGAAATTTTTAATGAATATTTTAAATTCGCGATGCTTATACTAGTTCAAACAATTTTAATGGAAGCTCATTGGAGTTAAAGCAAAGCTCAAACGTTTGACATCAATTTCATTAAACAATTCGAGATGGGGGGGGGCAGTGAAATGTCACTCAATTTAACAATCTTTCAAACGCTCGAATTTTTTTACCTTTGGGGTATAAACGATGGAAATTGAAGATCTTTGGAGATCAAATGATTCTGATCTATTGGTATTTAGTTTATTGAAAAAATCACTTCTTAAAAAACTTATCTATAACCCCTCCCAAAATTGTTCTAAAGAATTGAAATTTTATTAAAAACCTTTGAAGCTCAAATGAATGGGAATTGAAGCTTATTGGAGATCAAACGATTCTCGATCGATTGGTATTTATTGTATTAAAGAAATTACATCTTAAAAAAAGCATTTCTATAGCCCCTCCCAAAATTGTTCTAAAGAATTGAATTTTTATTAAGAATCTTTGGGATACAAACGATTTGTATAGAAGCTCGTTGGAGCTCAAACGATTCTCTATTCAGGGTACCCAGCGACCTGGAAAACCGGGAAAAGTCAGGGAATTTTCTAGAGTCAGGGAAAATCCAGAATTTTCAGGGAATTTTTAATATTTTTATGGAAAAATAAAGAATCAGTCGCTTATCTTCCATACTGGGAAAATTACAAGGATTGAAGCACTTGCCAATTAATTCAAATTTTTAATAAAAAAAGCGGGTCGAGGCGCCTAATGTTGACCACCCCAAATAAAATTAAAAATTTCCTATTGCAAAGGAAGGTTTATATAGTATACTGTTAAAATTTTACATGCGAATGTATTATCAAAATTTTGAATAAATCGATTTTGAAGTTCGCAAATTTAACATGTAAAAGCCGACCGACGCGCGGGAATCTCATATGAGATTCCGCGCGTCGAGTTCTGTTGACGGTACGTGTGGAATGGTATATCCTAAAGCATGATTCACACTACATTGTACTGCACGTTTTTTTGCAGTATTAGTAGGTAGTGGCGCATACATTTTACATAGAACTGTTCAATAAAATGTATGCGCCACTACCTACTAATACTGCACTAATACTGCAAAACTAATACTCGAGAAACTCAGAGAATTCAACACTAAGGGATACTTCTGCTTCCTAGACTATCAGAAGGCTTTCGACTGCCTGGAGTGGGACAAACTTTGGTACATTAATACAATACTTGGCGTCCCCCCACACCTTACCTCCCTCATCAGCAAACTATACGCTTCTAACGAGGCACAAGTCAGAGTGAATGACCAACTATCAAAGACTTTCAAAGTAGGAAGAGGAGTGAGACAGGGGTGCATTATCTCGCCGATTCTATTCAATATATACGGAGAATGGATAATGCGCGTCGCTACAGAGGGATGGAAAGGAGGAATATCGATAGGCGGAAGAAAAATATTTAACTTAAGATATGCAGATGACACGACACTGCTAGCGGCGTCAGAAGAAGAACTGACAGAGCTCCTGGAGAGAATTTAAGCGACAAGCGAAGAATATGGCCTCAAAATAAATACAAATAAGAGTAAAGTGATGATTGTGGATAGGGCAAGTGAGAATCAACGGAATATCGGAGAAATAGGCGGGATTGAAACTGTGGAGGGTATAGTATACCTGGGCGTCCGCATCACAAGAACTGGAGAATGCGAAAGCGAAATCAGACGCAGAATCACGCTGGCAAAGACAGGAGTGGCAAAACTGACGAGAATATGGAAAGATCGAGGAATATCGAAGTCCACTAAAATGAGAATTATCCAATCTCTGATTTTCCCAATAATGACGTACGCCTCGGAAAGCTGGACAATCAAAGCGGCAGATAGACGACGAATAGAGGGTTTTGAGATGTTCTGTTGGCGTAGAATGCTGAGGGTGTCATGGACGGAGAGGCGTACAAATGTGTCCATCCTGAAGGAACTTAACATCAAGGAAAGATTGAGCACATCCATAAATAGAGCTATATTAAAATATTTCGGACACATTATGAGACGCGGGGATGGAACGCTCGAGAGACTCGTGGTCCAGGGCAAGATAGAGGGTAAGAGACCAAGAGGTCGGTCTCCCTCTCGGTACGTTGACCAAATAAAGAAAATGACTGGCTCAACAGTGCAGCAATGCGCACACAACGCAATGGACAGAGAAAGATGGAGAGATATAGTTAACAACTGTTTATCATGAATGATGCCACGATGCCCGGATACGGACGTGCCTATAAAAAAAATTTATGCATCTTCCCTATTGCAGGGTGGCCACTTGCCATAAATTCATAAAAAATCATAAATTTTGAAAATTGCCATAAAAATCATAAATTTTACGACCTTGCCATAGAA
This sequence comes from Podabrus alpinus, assembly GCA_932274525.1. Lineage (NCBI taxonomy): Eukaryota > Metazoa > Arthropoda > Insecta > Coleoptera > Cantharidae > Podabrus > Podabrus alpinus. Next base: position 118,439,928 of record OW026451.1, read on the forward strand.
TATCATAAATTTTAGTTAAAATTAAAAATTTAAAATACTAAATTATTTTTAGTAACCGAACCCATGCTCATCCCATGATCAAATTTGGTAAAAATTATATCTTATATATAAAAATTTATGTGATTGTTATTGACAAATTTTTTACCCACAAATGTGTGGGTTTCTGAAAATATTTTCTTCATTTTTTACCCACATATTTGTGGGTAAACCGGTGAAAGGGTTAAGTATTCAGAATTATTTTATTTAGGGCCGCGATTATAAAGGACAAATATTTGTCCTAAAAGTTGTAAGATTCCTCAAAAATTGTTTTACTACAACACGGTTTTGCTATAAATATAAATTTTTAAACAACAAAACACGTGTTTGCAGGGCCGGGCCGGCCTGAAAATATTGAATATTTTTTAAAATAAAATGTTTCTATTTTTTTAAGTTAAAGAATTTTTAATAGGGAAAATTATATTTTTATTATTTACAAAATGATCTATTTTTGATGTCCCAATTTATACCCAGGCAATTTTTAATTGATTCCGTTGGCAAATTGAGGATTGCTCCCCCCCCCCTGAAAAAAGTTGGTTGAGCACGTCCCTGACTATTACTACAATAGTCAGGGTAATTCACGAAACTGGTTTCTTTTTAGCTTGAAATATGCACACATTTTTTTGTAAATTGTCTGGATGGGGCGAGATATAAAGGCAGTTCCCCCCCCTCGGGGTGCGGCCATAAATTTTTGTATCGAGTGCCATAAATTTGCCATATATTTTTGTATCGCGTGCCATAAATTTTTGTATCGAGTGCCATAAATTTTTGCTTTGAGTGCCATAAATTCATAAATAAATGTTACTTATTGCTAGTGGCCGGCCTGAAATTGTGTAATATTTTCCTCAAGAATTTCAAAAATCAAAATAATGCCAATGGATAATATAAAGAAATGGACCTTCAATAATGATTGGATTAATGAAACAATTAACCCGGAATGGTCCAAAGTGTTTGCCGCGGTTCAGAATGATGCATTCAGTGCATTTTGCAAGTTATGCCGGAAGAGTAGATTTGAGCAATATGGGCAAACAGGCTTTAACCAGTCACGAAAAGAGTGTTAAACATGTGCGTGCCATTCAAATAAGTGCTAACAATCACGTAATTAATTTTAAAAGCGCTAACAATTAAGTAATTAATTTTAAAAGCGATAACAACAATAAGAACCATTAGCATGTAGAAGTAGATGAATTAAATTCCAGTTCTACCATACAACCAAAACAATCTAAAATGACTGGATTTGTTTGCAATTCAAATGTAACAGATGCTGAGATTTTGTGGTGCTTAACAGTAGTTGCAACAAATATGAGCTACAATTCCTGCTCCACGGTAATACAAATGTTGATAGTTATGTTTCCTGACAGTCAAATTGCCCAAAAAATAACTTTAAACTACACGAAGGCAGTTTACACAATAAGCTATGGTTTAGTCGAGTATTTTAAGGAATGTTTGGATGACATACTTGCCACTTGTGATAATTATGTTGTATGTTTCGATGAAGCTATGAACAAAATAGTCCAGTCTGGACAAATGGATATACACGTAAGATTTTTTCATGAAGGCAAAGTTGGGGCACAGTTAGCCAGCGCCAACCACTCGAAATCGATTGAAAGTTTTTCTATAGCAAAGAGGAAGGTTTATAGAGTACTATACTGTAAAAATTTTATGTGAGAATGTATAGTCAAAATTTTGAGAAAAATCAATTTGAAAGTAGTACCTTAATTTTACATGTATTAGGTCTCTAAATAAACATAAAGAACTATGAGGAAAACCGGTTTTGATGGTGCTAATTACTTTTTAGGGTGGTTCCGGCCCGGCCATAACTGTGTGCATCGAAAAACCCAAGCCGTCCTGGCTCTGCCAGGCCGGCCGGTTTTTCATGGCCGTCGGCGCTCAGCTAAAGAAATTTGAAGGCCTACCATCAAGAAAACCGGGATTAAGGAAACCGGGAGCTTAAACCCCCAAAAAATCGCGTAAAACAAAAAATAATCGCACGATACAACACAAGGGCTAGGACAATACTCAAAGATTCAGCGAGTACATGTTTTAGCAAGGAGATTGACACTCGCTCGCTGCGCTTCGCTCGTGCAATCTCCTTGCTAAAACCTGTACTCGCTGAATCTTTGAGTATTGTCCGAACCCGCGTTGCTGTTGCGGTGATAATTCCGTGAAGAAACGCCACAACTTAAAAGCACAACATCACATACGAAAATCGACATTTCAAACGCCATTTTTAATGTCGAAAATTGTGAAACAAATTGACCATATCGCATCACAATCATTGCAAAAAAAAATCAAACAAAAAATTTCGTAAGTACCGAAAAAAATAGAAGCATAATCGCACTAAATTTGTAATATAAAATTCGTTACTATAAAATTCGTTAGAGTATAGTGTATTTCAAATTAATTGGAATTAAAAAAAGTCTAGCATCAAATTACGTTGTTATAAAAACATACAAACTATGCAAGGAAAAACAATATAAGAGATAAGATTATCGCGCCAACGAAAGCCCGCATTTCATACTCCACGTGGAGTAGTGTAGTTCTAATTGGTTAATATTTATAATAAGGACTTATTATTGGATAATATTTCTATTACGAAAATTCTCTTTGCGACTCCACATGGACGCGTGTACCAGGTGTACAGTAAGTTTGTATGTTTTTATAACAACGTAATTTGATGCTAGACTTTTTTTAATTCCAATTAATTTGAAATACACTATACATTGCTTTAAGTGAACTCGGATTGGAACTAATGCGTTGAACCGGTTTCCTACATCGCATCTGTTGAGTGCGTTAGTCAATACATACTACATAAATTATAATATTCGAAGAGATTTTTTATTACGTATGAATTCTTTTACGCTCTACTACAAATATTCGATATTCTGGTAGGGTATTTGGAATATTTTTTATTTTCGGATATTATTCGACTGTGCATGCGTTGTACCCATTTAACTACAATGTAAAATAACGCACGCTGATTGGTCGAAACGCCAAAATTTGACCCTGAATGGAATTATCGATGTTACATGTACGAGAGACGAGCTGCATCTGCCGGTGCGAAATACTCTAAGGCTGGGCGCTGACTTGCAATTTATCGGTTGTGCAACTAATTGCGCAACTGTTTGGTCTGTGAATGGTTTCCTGCGCTCACATACGCAACTAAACGGTTCAGTCGCAGCATGTAAGCGCACATGCAACTGAAATTGTTTAGTTTCAATATGAATTTCTATCAGTTAGCTGTGGTGTGTGCTCTTGAACTGAGAAGAAGGAAAAAATTAAAAAGAAAGAAAAGATACTGGGTACACCCAATAACGTCACAACGTTTAGTGAAAGGGCAGTTTAATAAACTGAATGAAGATTTGCAAGCATACCCAGAGTAAAGTGATTATTTACCTTCTTGAGTGGGCATCATTCACAAAAAGCACTAAAACTGTATAAAACTGCAATCGTTTAATCGCAATGAGCGTGCAGGCGTTACAACACGTGTGTTACAAAATGATTTCATGCAATTGCGCAACTGTTTAGTTTGTGTCAAAACACAAACTCTTTAGTTGCATAAATTTGCAATTGCATAAAGTTGCATGTGCGCGCGTTTGCATATAAAACCTAAGGAGTCACTCTTGCAACCAAACTATCGTGCAACTGATAATTGCAAGTCAGCGCCCAGCCTAAGTGTTAGGGTCATTGATTTCACGCGTACCGTCAACAAAATGAGCGACGCGCGGAATCTCGTTAAATTTTACATGTAAATTTGCAAACTTCAAATTCGATTATTTCAAAATTTTGACTAAAAATTTTTACAGTATACTATACTCGTATAAACCTTCCTCTTTGCAATAGGAAATTTCCAAATTATTTGGAGTGGTGGGCGCTAGCTGACTGCCACCTAAAGTTGTAACAAGGTTTTTAATTCTGTAGTTATGAAGTACACTACATCGGAAGATATTTTGAAATATTTTTTGGAGGGTTTGAAATCATGTAAACCCAGTCGAATTTTGCAAATTAGTATGGATGGGCCACATGTCAACTAGAAATTCTTTTCACTTTTGAAAGAACATCAGGCACTGTCAACGGAAAAACAGATTTTGGGTATCGGATCGAAGTTGATGAATTTCTTAGAGGTATTTACTACCATTTCAAAGACTCACCAAAAAGGCGCAATGATTTTATTGGTCTTACAAAATGCGAAATATTTCCTAAAAAATTTTGTGTAACCAGGTGGGTGGAAAATGTTGAGGCAGCTAAAATTGCACTTTAATTAGTGGACCATATAAAAATTTATGTTGAACATAAAAATTCTAAATTGCCTTTAAATTTTTCAATCAAAAATGTCAAAGTGGGATTAAGTGATATGCTAATCAAAGCAAAATTGGCATTTTTTGAACTTATTGCATCATTATTGGAACCATTTTTAAAGAAATATCAAACTGATCAACTCATGGTACCATTTCTGTTTGAACTAATTCGAAATTTGGTTGATCGACTTATGAAACCTAACGTGGTGAAAGACTGTTGAGGAACCTACTGAAGTTGAACTTTAATGACAAAACTCTCCAAAAACATCCAACAAATATTGATGTAGGATTCAGTACAAGAAAAACTTTATCGGATAAAACAATTAATGAAAAAGACAAACTCCTATTTTATCAAGAATGTCAAACATTTCTACAAGCGGGTGTAGAAAAACTTATTGAAAGATGTTGTCTAAAGCAGCGCTTCTCAAATTGTTGAATGTGGCGGACCGGTATTATTCTTAAGCTGCATTCACATAGGGTATTGTATGTGGATTTGGATGGTAGAATTCTTCCACCAGATTTTTACACCGGTCGACATACCATTCACATAAACTTAAAAGTTGGTGTAAAATTATTCGAATGTTTAGATTCCTAGTAACATTTCGTTCTGTGAGTTGTTGAACTTTCGCGTGCTTTCGGTTTTATAACCACATTTTATACGACACATTTTATAGTTTTTAAAATCTTAAAATTGAAATTATCGAACGTGTTTTTAAGTTTTTCGTAGAAAAAAATATTTTAAAAATAAAACAGAATTAGGATATGTTATGTTAGTTACTAATTTAAATGACAGTCACAAGCACCGCCTTTTGACGCTGCTGATTGGCGCTGGTAAGAATTCTTGCACCGTGTACTGTAAAAGTTAAAAGTCTAGTAACTTTTGCACAAGCCGTTACACCGGTTCTTCCAGCGGGCAAGAAATTAAGTCTTATCTGAACGCTTCTACCTGAGTTGATGCGTTTTAACTCTTACCAATTCTACCATCCACATACAATACCCTATGTGAATGCCGCTTTACTCATCCATGACGGACCACCACAATTTTATCGAAGTAAAATTCGAAACGTTCTATCAAGCTTGTCAAGTGTTGGCTGATGACATTTCTTAGAGATGTAACATCAAGATCTTCTCCTGCATCGACCATAAATGCTGATAGGTTGTGAAACATATCGTAACAATTTCTTGCGATTCGACTTTTCCATGCTTGTAGTTTTCGTTTCTGTGCATCAATTTTGTCTGCAACAGTAAAACAGGAAGTCATCATTCCCTGCATCGAGTTGTTCAGATCATTGAAGATGGAAAAAATATCAGCTAAATAGGCAAGCTTGGCCACCCAATTTACATCGAGGAAAAGTTGCGCCCAATTTGGTTTCTTGCTTTGAAGGAACTCCATCAGTTCGTTGCGAAGCTCGAATACTCTTGAGAATACTTTTCCTCTTGATAACCAACGCACTTCAGCATGTAATAAGAGCTTCTTATGAGCAGCCCCATTTCATTGCATAATAGAGCAAAGAGTCGCGAATTTAAAGCATTGGCCTTTACATAGTTGACAACCTTGACCACCTCGCTGAGCACACTATTTAATTCTGGCGAGAATTTTTTTGTTGCCAAATTTTCGCGGTGAATAAAACAGTGCGTTGACTTGCATTCAGGTGCAAGCTCTTTAATCTGCGTAACCACTCCTGAAAATCGACCTATCATTGCAGCAGCCCCATCAGAACACACACATACACAAAATTTGAAATCCAATCCACATTTATCAACCACATAGTCTCTCACAGTTTTGAATATTTTCGAACTAGTAGTTTTTGTTGGTAAACTAGCCGAAAATAAAATCTCTTCTTTCAAGTCGTCGTCCTGTTGATATCTTACATACACCAAAAGGATTGCCTCATTTCCAACATCTGTGGATTCATCAAGTTGCAAAGCAAAATATTTTGCTCTTTTTTATTTGTTCTATCAGCTGATCTTCCATATCATCAGCGAGATCCTGAATTCGGCGAGCTATGGTGTCATTTGAGAGTGGCACCTGTGAAACTTTCTTTGATGCATGCTCGCCTAGCATTTCCAAACAAACATCTTCAATACAACCTGCCACCAATGTCTCGGCGATTGAATACGGCTTTTTAGCCTTAGCAATCCTAAGAGCTACTTTATAAGAAGCTCGTAGAGCAGCAGTATTAACATGGGATAATTGAAATATTTGCTTCTGGCGATCCTTTAAATCAGCACGTTTTCTTTCAAAAAATTCAACCGGCTTTAAACTAAACTCGTTCTTCTTCTTCAAGTGCCTTATCCGCTTTGGACGTTGGCGATCACCATGGCCCATCTCACCTTGTTGGCTGTCGCTCGAAACAATGCCGAAGACGTCATTCCGGTCCATTGTCTCAAGTTTCGCAGCCAAGATATTCTCCGTCGTCCGGGTCCTCTTCTACCTTCAATCTTCCCTTGCAAGATCAGCTGGAGTATGCGGTACTTGTCGTTGCGCATCACATGGCCAAAATATCGGATATTCCTCTTTTATTGTGTCTATCATTTCCCTGTCCTTTCCCATTCTTTGCAATAACCTTAGTAACCCTGTGTGTCCACGCAATTCTAAGCATACGCCTGTAGCACCACATTTAGAACGCTTCCAGGCGTCTGACAGCGTCTTCTGTCAGGGTCCACGCCTCGACGCCATACAGTAGGACAGAAAACACGTAACACTTCAGCTTTCTTGTTCTAAGGTAGATATTCAGATTCATGCTGCAGAGCATCCTCTTCATTGTCATGAATGTGGATCTCGCTCTTTCTATTCTGTTTCTGATTTCTCGTGTATGATCCCAACCTGCATTGAGTGAGCTGCCCAGGTATGTGAAGGACGTGACATTTTGTAGAGTCTCCGTATGCTTGACATTGGGCGACGAGATTTGGTGTCTTGCTGATGACCATGACTTTTGTTTTCGCTATATTGAGTCGCATTCCTTATCTTTCATTGGACTCTATTACTGCATCCAACAGTCTCTGCAGTCCTTCCTGGGCTATCCGCTAGGAGAACTGTGTCATCGGCATATCCAAGGTTATTAATTATTTTTCCGTTTACTACTATGCCTTCAGCGGACTCTTCTATAGCTTCTCTGAATATATTTTCTGCGTATAAGTTAAACAGCAGAATTTTATTTTGTGATTAATTAATGTATTTATTCTTCTGTATCTTGGATTGTCCTTGTTTTTATATTTCTTCTTGTATCCATCAGTTGCATGATTTCGTCAGTCATCCATTTCTTTATCTTTCTGTTGACTCCCGATTTTAGATGTTGCTCCGCTGTTGTGATCATCATATCTTTGATTGTTTTCCATGTTTCTTCTATCTCGTTTACATTGTCCACATCCCTTTGCTTTTCCGTTTCCAATATTTTTACACTCATGTCTTGTCTTATTTTTTCCTTAATTTCGTCATCTTTCAATTTTCTTATGTCTATTTGTGGTTTGAGTGATCTATTGTGCACTACCTTTTTTAAGCGTGTTCTTACTGTAGCCATCAGTAGATTGTGGTCTGAGTTTATATCTGCTCCCGGGTATGTCTTCGCAGATGTCACTGAGTTTCGCCAGCGTTTAGAAATCAGGATGTAGTCTATCTGATTGCGTACTATATATTCGTGCCGTCATCCAGAGGGGCTCTCCAGGTGTATAGTCTTCTGGCGGGTAGTTTGTATAGGGTGTTTGTAATAACAAAGTGCTTTTCTATGCAAAAATTGATCAATGTTTGACCTCGCTCATTTCTGCTTCCCGTTCCATATTCTCCCACAACTTCCTCTGTTCCGCCCCTACCAACCTTCGCGTTGAAGTCCCCTATAATCATCGTCATTTCCTCCTTTTTTGTCATTTGTAGGGCTTTATCAACATCAGCGTAAAACTCCTCAATTTGTTCTTCCGTGCTTTCTGTAGTCGGGGCGTATACCTGAATTACGTTCATTTTAATTGGTTTGTTGTTCAGTCTGAGTATGATTACTCTGTCTGATACAGGAAGGCAGCTTTCCACTGTTTGCATTATGTTTCTGTGGATCACTATTGCTACTCCATTTCGGTTTCGCGGGCTGTTGTCTCCCGAATTGTATACGTGGTATTCTCCGATTCTCGTGTTTCCCGTTCCCGGCCATCTGGACTTCACTACATCCCAGTATATCAATTTTGAGACGACGCATCTCTGCTATAACATTTTGAATCTTCCCAGCTCGGAAGAGGCTCCGCACATTCCATGTGCCGGTATTTAGGTGTTTATTTCTGTTGGTGTCATTCAATGCCTTCCCCCCCCGGAGATCCGATTGGGGGAATTGAAACTCCGGATACCAATTTAGAATTGAACGATACCATGATGACTTTTCCTGGGGATATCCATGTGGATCTTTAATGAGTGGTTTCCCGTTGCCTTCTACATTCTATGCCGTTGGCCCTCTATGATGGCTCTTCCGTCTTTGAAGATAGTTTCTTATCTTCGGGGCAAGAGAGTGCCCTTGTCTCTTGATAGAGATGCATATACCGGCATTAGTTCAGTTGATGGTGCCTGTTTGGTCCGCGGGAGGTATTTCATTTCCCTCCTACCACCCATATCTGGGAGGCATTCCCCTATCCGCCACCTGGGGACGCGTTCTCTAGGGATGCAGGCAACCCCCCGAGAAACTCGTTATGTTTCGTATTTAAGTGCCGTCTTAGTTTTGATGGCTTCATGGCGTCATTTGATAAAACGACACTGCAAACGACGCACAGTGGGGCAAGAGAGCTAAAACGTGCTATTAAATCAAATACCATTTGAATGGATTTCTAAGTTGGATATATATTTTCAGGGTTGTTAGTAGTATTTAAAAAAATCGATAGATACAATTTTATCATATTCTTTAACCGAAAAACAGCTTATTTGGTTTAGCAAAAAAATGTTTTTTAGATCGCCCTGTATGAACTACTTCCAAAAATAAACAAAATTGCATCTAGTGAAGCGATTATAGTATTATATCTAAATAAAATTTTTTCTTTCGTGTTTTTGAAATTCCCTTTATTAAAAATAATATAAAAATAAAAAGTATTATTAATTTTTTATTAATTAACGCTTACCGAAAATGAAATTAATCTACAAAATCTCCGAATATGTTATCATCATAATCCTCATCATCTTCACTGTTATGATATCAACCAGTTCTCTGTTCTTGATCAACATTTCTCCTATATAATATAATAAATAACTAATTAATAATAAACCTTTGCAAAAATATACTCGTTTCTTATAATAAATTATTATATAGTGCTATTCAATGGGATTGTCTTCTTAAACACCTGGATTATCCTTTAAATTTTTTTGGACCACCCTGTATGAATTGCTTCCGAAAATGAACAAAATTGTATCTAGCGAAGAAATTAGTAAAATTTAGTACAATGTTTAAACGCGACTGTTTTCTTATACTCAATACCCATTAGGGAAAAAAAATCAAAGCTCAATATGCTTTAAAACATAACCAAAAAGCCCAAAAACTAATTAAACTTCAGATTTCAACAATACCGTTCCGTAGCGTACTTTTATAAATTACATGCTCTTTAATACAAGTTTAGAATTACTAAAATGTCACAATATACTTCAATTTCAAAGTTTCAAACTAAATATTTCAATTCTTAAAAATGCTTCCGGTAGAGAAAAATCGCGCTAATCCGGGTCACGGAGGGCCCACCGAAAATTTAGTAGTGTTCTAGTGTGCGTGGGTTAGTGGTGTATTCATACATTATGGACAGGAATCTCTAAATTGCATTTAATTTTTTCATTTAATAGCACGTTTTGGCTCTCTTGCCCTACTGTGCGACGCATTGGGGTTTCGGCACATCATCATCATTGAAAGCCACAAATCCAAATTGTATATAGGAAGCGTCATATTGTCTTTTGTATGTCAAACGAAATCGTTTTGATGTTGAAGGTACTTGACTTGCACTTAAATCACTGTCATCGGAATCTGATGTATTTTCGTGTTGAGCAGCAGTGGATGTTACTCTCTATACAAAGGAATCCAAGGGACCTCGTTTCGGCATCTTCAAACAATTGGTCTGTTGTTGTAATGGAATCATATAGTAATGTATTGTAATTTTTGTTCTCTTCTTTTTTATTTCCCCTAATGTCAATGCTCCCTCCATTATATCTGTGTTGATTGCGAAAAAGTGCTTAAGTCAATATTTGTCAAACTGAGATAATGGCGAAAACAAATTATGGGCAAAATTGAATTTGGTTTACTGAGGAACCTCTTTTAGGGATATAATTTTGTTTTGGAAGTTTATTATTAAATGTAATGTTATTACAGGCATATAACTAAATAATTATTGAGAAAAACTGAAAATTACACCAATTAAATTGATTACTTTCGACTTAGGCGAAAGGTATTCTATTAAATAACTGCCTTAATATGTACGCTATGACTTAGGCAATTATACCAAAAGAAAGAGCAAGTTTTCCTCTATCTGAATAAGTCAAAACCCCAATTTTGCAAAAACATGACATAAGCACTTTTTCGCAATCAACACAGATATAGTGTTCTTAATTGGATTTGCAGTACCAACAGTAAAGATGATTTATTTGTTACTCTGTATAATGAAATAATTTATTGTATTAGGTACTTACGGTGTCAAATCGGTAGGTTCACAAAATATTCTCTCACAACACCATAGATGTATGCACTGACAACCTGAAATAATTCTGAATAAAACCATCTTTTTACTATATTTGGGCGAACTAGCCGCGGACCGGCAACACTTTGCTCGCGGACCGGCACTGGTCCGCGGCCCACCTATTTGAGATACGCTGGTCTAAAGTATAGTTTGGTGAAATCTGCAGCATCCCTAAATCCCAATACCATGGTTCTTTCAAAAAGTAAAAGTTGTAGTCTTTTCGAATCTTTACTGCAAATACTTTTTGAAAGCAATGCAATTTCTTCATCTTTCTGATCTTGCAAAAATAGAATATGGGAAATTTTTAACGTAGTTTCACGAAGCTCTTGGTAAATATTTTCAATAATGTGGCAGATTACAAGAATATGTGGTCAGTATTCAAATTAATTTTAATACTGTGTGTGGTTGGTAAAGTGGTTTCTCTGTGAACAACTTGCACGAGGAAACTCTTGTCAACTAGAGGTTTGTCTATGAAAGTATTAAAGAATGTGGTGGCATAAATAATGCTATTATAACAGACAAGCTGCGTAGGTATACGAAAAATGCGCATTCAAAATATAAAATGGCATTAGAAAAAACAAAACGTAAGATAGAAACTGAAAGCGAAATGACAAAATTAAAACGAAAAGCAAATCAAGAAATATTGCATTTAGAAACGAAAAAACAAAAATTGGAATTGTATGCAGCGAGAGAAACGATGCAGATAAATAAAAAGAAATAGAAAACTTGAGAAAATAAGTATAGATTTTTAATTTTTTTTTTTGAAAATATGTATTTATGTATGTTTTATAATAAAATATTATTGATATGAAAATATGTAAGAATAAATGATGAGCAGGGGGTGGTCATTTTTTATGACTGGAATTTTTCTTATACGATCCTGGAAAAGTTGGGGAATTTTAGAACTCAAGTTGGCTGGGCATCCTGATTATAATCTTAATTGGATGATATTTCATTCTCTTCTGATAACTACCACCCACAGTTTCTTCTCGTTTTTGGATAGGCGAATTCCAAGTTGGACCTGTTGATGCGAGTGTGCGGGCGGACGTCCGAACTCTTACAGTCTGTACGTTTATCGTCTCGTGCTGGCTTTCCAAAACTACATGCCGGCAATTCTACTTGTTGGAACTCTTGTAGTCCGTATGTTCATAGTCCATCTTACTGGCTTTCAAATGTCAATGGTGGTTTCGTCTTCCAAGTTTTGCAATGACTTCGTCTGCACCCAATCCCACCCCGTGCTGTCAAACAGCAATGTAGTGGACTACATTGTAGCTAACTGACTACATTTTTGTTGGAGCAGCAAAATACACGACTTGTCTTGGACGACGACTAGCTCACGACTCCGCACTTTAATGATAACACAGTTTCGAAATTTTCGGATATTGTTTTTATAAATGGATTCGGTATTAAAAAAATCGTGTCTACATTTACATTGATGTTTTAAGACGCTTTATGTTTTTCCAGAGTATCCAAAATGGCTACTTAATGAACCAATAGGTGTTGAGCAAATTCAACTAAATTGGCAAATGTAATGTCTCTTTAGAACGCAATGTTATTGTTATGGCATTCAGACCTGTGTGGTAGAACCTAAATTTTGTTTGGTATTTGCTCACATTGAATTTTCTACTTTTCATGTAAAAACATAATTGAAGCAACATATCTTCAATTATCTACAACTTGAAATTAAATAGGCTTAAAAAGATAGTATCATGACATGGCATATCAAATGCCATGGTTCTTCTCAGTCAAAGGTCCTCTGATAGTAGTTAGTAATTTATTATTGTTTTGTACAAACATTACAATTAAACTTGCAAGTTTTAAATATTTATTTTTTGTTTTAGTGTGCAAATTGTAATCGTGAAGCGTTAGCAGAATGTTCTTTATGTCGAAGAACTCCTTATTGTTCAACATTTTGTCAGCGCAAAGATTGGGGATCACATCAAGTTGAATGTGTTCGAGGTGTCACTACAGATGGAAATCAGCAGTCAATTATGCTTATTGTTGAAAGTACAGAACAACAATAAAAGAAAATCATGATGAACTTGATGAACGCTAATATTGAAATTGCATCAGTTCTTTGCATCAATTAATTGCATATTACATATTTTGACTAAACAAAACTATTGATGTAATTGATAAAGAATGTTGCAAACTCTTGATTGAAAACCTTAATTTTAGCTCAGTCAGCGGTGACTGGAGAAGATTTTTACGTATCAAAAATGTGACACATTTGTCAGTTTTCATGCAAGAAACAAAGGTCTTTTTGTTTTTAGGTAAAAAAATAAAAAAATATATATTTCTTCTTTGGATAATAAAGCCTGGAATAAAAATATGTATTAGCAAATTTTTTTAAATAATCACAAAGTCTATGCACTAATGTTTTTTTTGTCCAATAACACCTTTCATCATGCAGAAGGAACTGAAAATCTTGTTTCTTACATGAATATCTACAAATGTGACAAATTGTTGGTTTTCCATTTTTGGAAAAGCAATTTATGGTGTATCAATAAATGCGTTGCAATTTTGTTTTTTTATATATATTTTTTGTTTATTGTATATATTATTATACAGCAGCTTTTAAAAAAACTTTTGAAAATCTTAAAAATGATGTAAATATTTAATTAATTGAAAAAATTGTACATAAAATTCCATTTAAAGTGTCTATTTCTTTCATGTTTTAATGATACAGAAATTTTAATGATAATATTATTTAGTACTTTTATGGAGTTAAGTTTAGGAAGTATGTGTATTATTCGGAGTGCGATTTCTTAATTATTCACCAATAAAAAATTTTATTAACCATACTAAAATGTCTAAATTTGGTCAATTATTTTGGTAATTATTTTTAAAAGTAAATTGACTGTACTTTGTTATGAATCCAATTTGTGTAGATGTATTAAAAGACAAAAATTTGTTACAGTATATCGCTACCTGAAAGCTACAGTGAGATATCTTGCAAAAATACAATTTTCAGTTAGGTATTGAATTAAATTGCTATCGCCCAAATTATTTAATGCCACATTGAAATATTTCAATATAATATTCCTTTATTTGTATAGAAAAAAAAAATGCAAAATAAATATTCACATTTCAAATTCTAATTGCAATTTAAATCTTTAACATGAATTATTTCAAATTAACTGTTTCGTTATATCACGTCTCACTGTAGCTTTCAGGTAACGATATGTTTCATTTTGTTGTAAGATATGTCAAATACATGTGAACTTATTTGTTCTTAACTTATGACGTTTTTATTGCTTTATAAATTATTAATTGTAATTAAGTTTAAAATAGCATTGCTGATATAAAATATTGTTCTTTAAAATTACTACTAGTACAAGTTGTGTTATAATTATTAACTAACAATGTTTTTTTATTATTTTACCAGTAATGGGTACAAATTTGATAATTCTTACAAAAACAATGTACAAAACATTTTTAAAATACGGGAAATAATTCAACATTCGTGAATTATTTATCAAATTGTCTTGTCATTAATTTAATCATAATTATTTGTAAGCTTTTGATAACATTGATTGACAAAAACATTTTGCAAATGGACACCTTTGTGTGTTACCTTGATTTATGTACATGGAAACTGATGTTTTCCTCTTCTGTAAGTTGAACTTGCTTCTAATAGAAGTGATTGATATTAACTACTGTTTTACTGCACAAATTATGTTAATTACCCATAGTTTTATTTATTATTTCTATAATAATTTGATTAAACAAATTATATAATAATGGTTTTGTAAGAAATATCTAAGATGATGAGATTTCTGCAACCGAAGAAAGTTTGCTATTTGAAATTATCATGTTTTGTAAATTTTACCATTGTAAAGGTAAAATTTGTACTGTTGTTTACACCCAACATCTTATTATATTAACATTGTATATTATTTTAGTTGATTTTATTTTGTAAGCTGTCGATTGATATTTTAAAGTATATTTTTTTAATAGTATGGGTAGTTATTAATTTCAAAATTATATTATTTTATATATAGGTAATTAACAATAACAATTTTTTTTTATTCATTACAGTAGTAATAATTTATAAATATAAATCACGTGTATTTTTGTCAACACATTAAAAGAGAAAAGTAGAATAAAAGTGTTTCCTTTATGTGTTACGAGAGTTATATCTGGTTATATCAATATTTGAGATACCTAAAACCAGTAATATTTTTTAGAACTAAAAGTCTTTTAACGTTGGTTTTAAAATCTTGTGAGTAGGATTTATAAAGAATTTAAAAAATTTATTAGTAGTTAGGTGTTTGTGCCAAATTTAAAATTCCTAAAGTGTGCAGTGTCTTATGGATTGCTGCTGGTTCTCGAATAAAAACAGAATTAGCCTCTGATTAGTAGGCAGTCTTTTGCACAGGGTGTTTAGATTTGACATGAAATCTACATACGTAATTATTATGTCTTGTAAACAGAATAATGGCAATCAGAAAATTGAAAATTTAATTTAAAATGATATTTAATATCAATTTAATTGGGTTCCATTAATTTAATTTTTTATCACTAGCCATTTTAAAATCAAACACAATTTTACCCATTCATTCATTCAATTAAATTTTATTTTTATCAAAATCAAATATAAAAACCATTTTCAAAATTACTTGGACGAAAAGTATTACTAAGCGCAACTTGACTTGCATCCTTCAAATTGGAGCGCCCTGGAGTGAGTGCGTTTTCCTATCATAATAACAACACAATATAAATAATTATAAAAATTTTCATTAAAAACAAATCTAAATTCTAAATCTTAACTGAAAAATCATGGCAATACCTATGAAGAATTCCTAAAATAATATATGTGATAATATTAAATTATCTTGGAAATTTAAAAAAAATCTAATAGCTATGCATATACCCCGCCCAACTATAGCATACTCGTGCTATTTTTCTATATAAATATTTAAGCATTATGGAACAATAAATTTTTAAAATTAAAATCAGAAAACTGCAAAATATTTTTAGGTTATTTCTAAGTGCAAAAAGGTGGCCACCTAGCCGAGAAACTTCTTATCAGTCAAATCAAATTGCATGAATAACGTTAAAAAAATATGAGACTTCTTAATAGAAGAAGAAGAAAAACAGGTGAATGGATTAAAATGTATTTGTTTAATAAATTGCGATCTCCTGAAATTTCTTCGCGACCCCTTAAGGGATTGCGACCCACAGTTTATAAACCGTTACTGTACATTATCATTGCTTCTTTGAATATGTAAAAAGGTTAATCCGTTAAAATAAATAAATCTAACTATATAAGAATTTATTACTATCGGATCTGGTTGGAAATTTCACATGTTCTATCATTTCTATCCTACATTCCTCTACATAATTTGGTAAGTTTCATGTGTTCCAACATCTGCTTCATAAATGAATTATACTTTTCTTTATACATAACTATGGTATTGCGTTATTACCCATATCTGATTTAGAAACTATTATATCTAGATTAACTTCAAAAAACTTTCAGTATCATTGTAGTTGTTCTTTATTAATTTAAAGAAACGGTATTCTCTTGTGTATCTCAGTTTTTAGTATAATACGGTTCAACCACAGGGCGATCATCCAATATTTGGCTATAGCTCCAAAGAGCTAAATACAAATTAATGAGCCAGATATCTACAATATTATACAGGCACCTTTCCATTTTTAATTAAGCTGCCATTTGAATTGTAACACTCACAATGCATTCGTAGATTTTTTATCTTTTTTCAAACCTTTCTAGCAACCCTCCAAATCTTTGATAACTGGAAGCGTAGGGCAACTCAATATCTCAGAATCCGTGTAATTAAATATTTTATTATTCTTTTCCAACTGAATGTCATCCCTCCTACTCAATCGTATGCACATACTATACTACAATATTTGTGTGCCTTTTGGGAAACTGATCACGGATCTTCAGTTCCTTTATTTAATTTTGAACGTATTTGCACAAATAAAACTTCAGGCTGTGTGGATTATGATTTTATTATAATATATTTTTATTATTGGTAAAGACTCTTTAAAATGATTTTATAGGAAGACCAAAATGAACATTCTAAGAAATGCTACTACAGCTTGGGCAAATTCCGATTGATCTTTCTTTATAAAAAATAAAGTACTAAAGCTCAAACAAAATAAGCGCCAAAAAATACCTCGATCTCCTTGGTCATGTAATTGCTATTTTAAATCTTAAAATTGACATAATTTGAGAGTTCACAATATTTACCAAATTAAAGATTATATAAACCAAATAACAAGAATAGAAATACTGAATAATTATTCTTCGCCCAAAGGATTATTTAGCCAGGGATATTTTGGGGGGCAATCTGCACCACATTTGGAGAAAGTTCTAGGTTCTCCTTCTTCATTTTGTAATTGACAGTTAACATTAACTTGACATTGATTTTCATGTGTAGGTTGACACGATGGCCACGAATTTTTTATGTTTGCCAAAGTTGATGGATTTTCCATCCATTGTAAAGCTCTTTGAGCATTTACCTAAAAAATTTAAAAAATTTCATTACATTTGTGTAACTTTTAAAACTAGATTAACTTATTTACCAAATATACATCTTTTAAGGTCTGTAAATAATCCAAAAACCGTAGATAAGCCGAAAATCTTTTGGGATTTACGTTAAACCAAGCCGAGTGAACATAAAAGCCAAAAGGTGATTTATTTTTATTAGTGTAGTGACGTTTAAAATTTCTTTTCATAAATTCTAATATTCCCTCTTCATCGTCAGGACTAGAAAATTAAAAATTGGATCATAAATAAAAATTATATTTGATTTATTGCTTACACGTCAATACAAGAATCCACCATCGCACAAACACGCCCTGAATTGTCTGTCCAATCAACCATTGGTATTTCCCATATGCCTGGAAAAGAAGCTCTGGGACATGGAGGAATGGGGCAATCTTGAATGCTTTTATAATCCAAAGTATATGGCCATAATCCTGTATTCATATAGGCTTGTGTTGGCCACGAGCAATCATACTTTAAACCAGTATCTTGTAGCATTTCAAAACTGTTGTTACCTTAAAAATAAACATTTAAGTGAGTTTTTTATACATTATTTTTTATAAATGATAGTATGCCTTCACTCCATCGGAAAAAGATGCGCCTAGTTTAAAATGTTGTAAAAATAACAATTTAAAATTATTGCAACGAAAAAATTGAAAAATGTAATAATTCTTTTTTTCCTGGAGCTATACGGATATATTTTGTATAATACTATTGAGTAGGTATAATCTTTGATTATATAGTATATAGGTATAATTTACAATATTATATTTATTATATATAATTTTATTTTCAAAATTATAAATCAAGACGACGCGACGGCGACGGTTATGGCCTAAATGTTAGCGAGATCAACTGCTAATACAAAATTCACCGGTTCGACTACGGGTATAGTCTAAAATTTGTTGACCGTCTCCGTGCTTTGGTGGGGACGTAAAGCCGTCGGTCCCCTTGGTATTAATGATTTGCCACCATAACAATAAAAACAGGGTACATGCGATATTTTATTTTAACATCAGTATTTGCTAACACTCACCTGAAAATTGTAAGAAAGGTAATCGAATTCCCTTAATGTCTGACTTTGGTATTAGACCAAAAGTTTCAAACTGAATTAACTGATCAGCAAATTCTCGATGAAGTCCTTCTACAGATATATTTCTCCAATGTTCAGTTGGAGGCTGATGAGTAATAGAATGCAAAGCTATTTCAAATCCGCGGGCCCACAAATCGTGTACCTTAAAATTCAATTTTGATTATTTATTCCGTTATTATTGTGCTTATTCAACTTACCATGGTGTAATTCGTATACTCATGAGAAGTAAAAAATGTGGCTCCGACAGAACAATTATCTGGATTTACTCTATCAAATAGAGCTTGTTCATAAAATGGATAATTTTGAATGTTAACTGCATCATCAAAAGTTAATAAAACAAGCTAAAAGAAATGGAAAGTTTAATTTTAAATTAGAAAATCTAACGTCTACTAAAACTTACCTGAGGAATTTCTTCTCGATTTAAACCACCCGGTACCGATATAGAAGAGCAAAGGCATTTCGGCAGTTTACATAACTCAGGATTGCAAGGTTTTGCAATTTCTAAGCCTGCATACCCATTTCTGGGTGCCCCGTATGAAATTGTTATTAAAGTCAAAATAAATATTACTATCCGCATTTTGTTAATAAGCATTTCACCTTTGTATAATAAAATATGTGATGAGATCAGTGTTTTATACTTTTTCTTATCTTTAAAACAATCGATAGCATTTATATATAAGCAAAAAATGTAGCAAATAATAAACAACACCGATAAAGCTACTTAATCAAAATTAAGAAGTAGTTGGTGGTTATAAGATTATATTTTCCTCATATCAAACGGATATAAATATTTTCCTTAATACAAAAAAAAATTAATCTTTGAAACTTCAAAGAAAATTAGATTACTTATTCGTGTAATATAAAATATACATCCTGCAAATTTCGTAAGGCCATTTTCCGTCTACAGCCCAGGCCTTTTATATGAAATTTTGCTAAAACCCAAATAAAAGTAGGTATTGTACATCTGGAAAATATACCGAAACTTCCAAGACTTTCAACTCCGACTTTATTAATTTCTCTCTTGGTAAATCTTCCGCCTAAAACTTTTAGGTGTTCACCCAGAAAAAATGCAGAAAACTTTATTACATGACTGTTATTATATTAAGA
This sequence comes from Podabrus alpinus, assembly GCA_932274525.1. Classification (NCBI taxonomy): domain Eukaryota; kingdom Metazoa; phylum Arthropoda; class Insecta; order Coleoptera; family Cantharidae; genus Podabrus; species Podabrus alpinus. The sequence goes on from OW026451.1 coordinate 118,459,660, forward strand.
TTAGTGTTTTTTTTCTACTACTAACTGTTTCATAAATTTTGTTTATCATTTCCTTTTGGAAGACTTACAAAGACAGAAATCAACGATGCCGGTGTTTGAGATCTTGGGAGTTTTAGTGCGTTGTTCAGCATTGAAAAAAAGTCCGAGATTACTACGCCATGTAGGCAAATTATGATGATCAATTGCATGCTGAGCCTTACGGGGTGGAATGGGTCAAGCATTCTTGGGTTTGCAGATGTATATTGTACCAAATAAAATATAATTTAGTTATTGCTTATGGTGCTATGGCGTCAATATTGAACAAGGGGGCTTGCACTCACTACAGCATTTTTCTGGGCACGTCACTGATGATGACTCGCGGTTTAAGAGGTTCATCTACAAGTATTTATTTATGGGTATTACATTATGAACGTATCATGGTCGAATTATATAGCAAAATTGAAAATAAATGTATTGAAAATACGACGTGCTAAATCCCTTCTCTTGTTAAAATTTAATTTGTATTAAATTTCAAAATTTTAATTTTGGTATACATTCACTTAACCATAATTAGGGAGCCTGGGTAACAGCGAGACACTTTTTCTTTTAAAGCTTTAATAGTATGTTAAATTACAAGAGACTGAAGCTAGCCATTTAATCTCGCGTTCGAAGGGGATTCACACAAAGTCACGGAAATCCCTTTCGTACACGAGATTAAGAGGCGCTTCAGTATCGAGTAGTTTATGATATTTTATGCCATCCGAACAACAAATGGCGAACATGAAAATGGGGAAGTACAGTAACAAATTAAAAGTAAAAAAATATGAGTGTTATTAATGTAACGCAATTGAAAAGATAACACAGCTTGTAATTATTGTAAATAGCACATAGTAAAGGATATCGGCAGACATTCACTGCCCACGCGGTGGCATGAATAAAATATTTCAAACGGATGATGCAAACCGACATAACAAGAAATAATTGTAATGTAAGATAAAAACACAACACCAGCAGACGGACGAAGCAAATATTATGCGATAATATTATGATCCCAAGGGATTAAATAAATCCTCTTGGGATTAAATTAACAAAGAAATTCAACTTGGGACTGCACAAGATTATGCGTCTCGCAAAATTCGGCATAAAGTAACAATTTAACTATTGGGATAGCATAAACTAGTAGGTTATTATTAATCATAATTAAAATTCATTTTTTACTTAGACATTCTTGTTTATTTACCAAAAATTCTCGATACAATATTTTGCTTATGAGTAGATGCTAATATGCTACATCCACGGCTTCATTAATATTTACAGCCATTTATAATTAAAACGAAATGTCTAAAAAGTATATTAAAGTTTTTTCTTATTTTGACGCTAACTCAAATTAGATTGGTCAAGATTAGGACTCGAGATTAATATTATTTAACATCGTTTATCTATAGATCTTATCAAATGATAACATATAATTAATGGGTATACCACTACTTGTTTCCATGGAATTATTTACAATTTAAACTTAAATATTTAAAAACGGAAAGTAATAGACACCATTTTTGTAGCCCCGCCTTGATGTGATAAAGTGCTGTGGAGAGTGCACGAAATGAGTCAGCTACGATAATTAATAAATAATTTGCTGCAGAATAATGTTTTCTTCCTAGATTTTATTTATTTAATAGTAACTGGTTGCTGAAAACCCATAAAATAGATTGACCATTTTGTCTTAAACAATACATATTATTATATAAAACCATGTATAACAACCAACGGAATTACTTTATTTCATTTATTTTTAGATAATCATCATGAATTATTTTTCTACAAGCCGATCTTTTCATTTTCAGTTCAAGTTCCAGATAATTAAGTGTTAATAAAAGTTCTTGCTTGTTTCATTCATTCGTTCATTCAAACACGTTATTAAGCAACCAAAAACTTGAACCCACAGTTAGTTATATGAACTTTAACTGAAGGTGAAAAGATTGTGCCTTTGTGTAATATAATAATTACTGCCTGATAGCACGTAATGTAAGAAATTGTGAATAAAACATATCCAATTAAAATTTCACAAAATTTATTATATTTTGCTATACATATACTTGATTATAATTCAAATTTGAAGTCGTCTAGATTAGTTCTTTTGAAGTTTTATTAATAAATTTATTATTTTGTACCATCAGGCGTAATGTGTTACTTTTCATCCTAAGGTGACGAAGTATATTTTACGCACTAGGGCGATAAAGTATAATATAACTTAAATATGGTATAACTATGATGATAACATTACTCAACAATTAGATCGAGTATTAAGACTTAGTACTTCCTTTTTTTTAAATAAAAATTACGAAAAATTACGAGTATTTTTTACCCTTGTCTTGATTTTGTCAAAAAAGATAACTTTACGCCGTTGATGGATAAATACATGTTGTAAAAGTCGATAGTTATATTACGAGCGTTAAAAAAATAATAAAAAATGCCATTTCCTGTGCCAATTGACACAAATGGCATTGCTTAAAAGCAATATGTACATATTATTGACTTATTTACATATCTACATATTATGTAGATAATTTTAGATTAATCAATTAGTTTTTATAAACTTACTTTTGCAATAGTCAGTTATAATTATATCACGAGTGTTAAAAAATAATTATAAAAGTGGGAATATTTTTTGCCTGTAATTCAAATATTGCTTAGTGACAATTGACACGAATGACATTGCTTAAAACTACATACTCGTATGTGTATATTGACTTATGTAGATAATCTTATAATGCGTTTTTCCTCTTAAAAATATTAATGATATTAATAAATAAGCTTTGGTTGTCAAGATAAAAACTTAGATATGTACATGACGTCTTACGATACTTACTTAGAGACGGTCATAGCGTAGAGATTAAGTGCATTTACTGCTAATGCGAAATGACTGGTTCGAATCTCGGCTGGACAAAAACTTTATTCTGATGGTCTCTCCCCGGAAAGCAATTGCAAACTACCGGAGGTAATCTGCCATGAGAATCCATCTCAAAATGAAGTCTATATACTTCCCGTGGTTCGGAGCCCACATTAAACAAGTTGGTCCTCTATGTATGCGAGAAATCTTTGAACGCATGTCACATGCATAGAAGAGATGGATCACAATGCTTCTACTAAGAAGCCAAACTTTTTTAATTCTTAAAATGTGTGAATGTTTTGTATAGGCACTCAGTAAATACAGAAAGTAAAGTTAAGTTCACAGCACTGGCTTGGTGTAATCGCTGGTCTAGAGCTACAGTGCGAAAATTCCTGGTTCGAATTTCGGACTTGCTCAATTTCTCACTTCGGCCCACCGCGGTCAATATCGACATGTTGAGGATCTATTTTATCAAATAACTCTTATCCATTGTAAGAAACCAAATAGAACTAATAAAATCTGGTTGTGAAGTTCGTAGATATAATTAATAACTAAATAATATCTAGCAAAAATACCTTAATGAAAATATATCAACAAAACAAAAGCAATTTCCAAGATGGAATTGTTACGTTACATTCCCTGCTATTCGGTAACGCTACGTTCTGTAAGTGCAGGGTAGGAACTCTTTGAACGCAGGTTAAAAGTAATCTTTATGATATAGGGTGTTACAATGTGTTAATAGTTAACCACTACAGTTACTCGAAAAAGTCCTCAGACACTTAAAAAATATTGCAATAACCTCAATATAATTCGATTTTTTGAAGTAATTTGGGAAGAAAACAGCGGTTTCAACTTACCATTTGATCAAGTATTCCTTAAAGTTACCGATAAACACAAAAAAGTTAAAAAAATTTAACACCACAAATGCTGGTCAAGTGAAAGATACAAGAGCGTATAAAGGATATAACGTCGGTACAAACCATTTCCTTGTACTGTTAACTCAAATAGACATATATTATGCTAAATGGATAATAACAAAGACAAATCCCCCCAACAAAACAAAACGAAGAAGTTTGCAAAGTTTACCTACTGCAGGGAGAAAGTGTAAGACTTTACTTTACTTCCATTAATATTATAGGATGAATACAGAACTGGGACTGGGACAAATATAGCAAAACCAATAATTAGAAAGGTAATGAAACTCTACAAATGAAGCGTAAACATAGAAGAAGAAGAGGTTTGAGACTATGGACCAGCCATTAAAGAAAAGAACAAAGAACCCAAGTAACATCAACTTCGGTTTTATACCGGTATACCATTGAAGTATAACGAATATGTACATATATTTTCATACCTGAAAATTAAGTACCAAAATGGTACCTAAGCGGCACATAAATTTTAGTTCATATTTACACTGTACTGTTTAGGTATAGTTTCAATGTACATATTTTCGCACCGTTATTCTGAAGGCAATTGTTGTATCGGATCGGCATTGAAATTTTATTAGCTAAAATATATTTGAACATACGGTACCGTTTAGGTAATGTTTTGATCGTTTTGTTTTGTTACTATAAAAGCGATATCTAACATGTACATGTATTTTATAAGATGGAATGTACGATATTTCCATCACCGGTTTGATACCTTAAAGTGCAGTTTAAATAGTAATGTTTTAGTTGCTACAATTCCGGTATATAATATGTAAAGATGCTTTATTGGTTAAATTTTATGATTTTTACCTCACCGTTTTGATATTGTTCAACATAATAATATTTGTCCATGACAGGTTTAATAAGTACATAATAACATATTATGAAATATATTATATAATATAATAATTTTTATTAATATTAAAATGTGAAACATACGTAACATTAAAATATTTATTATAAAAATAAGTAATTTAAAGATCAATGAATTTTAATTACGTTTTAAAACAGTTTTAACCAATCAGAACGAAGAAAAATTTCACCGTTAGCAAAACTCTTGTTTCTCATTGGTTACAAATTATTATACGCATTTTATATTACAATTATTACCTGAAAATTAAGTACCAAAATGGTACCTAAGCGGCACATAAATTTTAGTTCATATTTACACTGTACTGTTTAGGTATAGTTTCAATGTACATATTTTCGCACCGTTATTCTGAAGGCAATTGCTTTATCGGATCGGCACTGAAAGTTTATTAACTAAAATATAGTTGAACATACGGTACCGATTAGGTAATGTTTTAATCGTTTCGTTTTGTTACTATAAAAGCAATGTCTAACATATACAGGTATTTTATAAGATGGACGGTACGATATTTTCATCACCGGTTTGATACCTGAAAGTGTAGTTTAAATAGTAAAGTTTTAGTCGCTTACAATTCCGGTATATAATATGTAAAGATGATTTATTAGTTAAACTTTGTGATATTTATTTCACGGTTTTGATATTGTCCATGACTACTTTAATAAGTACATAATAAAATATTATGAAATATATACTCGTATAATATAATAATTTTATAAATAAAAATCCATCTTATTCTCCAAAGTCCCTTTTTATTAAATTAAATTTCGAGACGCGCTTTTTATAATTTTTATTAATATTGAAATGTAAAAAATATGTAACATTATAGTTATTTATGTATCAAGATTATGTATAAAAAAAAATTTCGCCGTTAGAAAAACTCTTGTTTCTGATTGGTTACAAATTATGATAAGCATTTTATATTACAATAATTATTATATGAGATATTATTAGAGTAAGAAGGGCGGTCAAATTTCTAAATTGGGGGGCGGAAATTTTAAACCTCTTACGTCCGGTATTATCAACCCATATAAAAAGCCCTTTAGTTAACTAGCTAATGTAAAACGTGTATTTTAAATATTTTATGTTTTCTAATAGCTAATTAACTAAAGGCCCTTTTAAAGTTTTAAGACCGATAAATAACTGTGTTTATAATATTTATTAATAAAAATATTAAAAAATTAATTAATTAGGAAATTTATTTTTAAAATAACTTTGCCGGCTTGGGAGTTGAACCACTGTACAACGGATTGCCAAAGGTACCATCGTGCCTATTTACCATTACGCCATCGAGATTTCTTACATTCTCCAATATTTTTTTGTCTTTTAATGAGAAAGGAATAATATTATAGTTGGGGAATCGGTCTTTTATGTCTTTCTAGTAATCATAAATCTTTATTTCAACTATGTATCAAATTTTTGATTTTCTAAATATTGAAAAAGTTTCTAACTTCGTTACTTCAATACGGATTTTTAAGAAAAACTACGGCGCAAATAATAACAATCAAAAATCTTCGAAAATCTCCAAATTTGAAATAAAAATTCTGGAAATTAAAATTTAATAAATTTAAATTAAATAAATTTAATCCCACCACCGCTGTCGATTCGAATTAAAGTGACGTCGGCGTCGTAGCATTTTTTCTTCAAAACACGTGCAAAATAACAACTTTTATTTAAAATAATTCATAATGTAATAAATTTTAAAGTACCAAAGCAAAATATTTGATTTATTTTAATTCAATATTAGGTAATATTTTTAATCTATGAATTGAAAATAAAATTGACCATCAAATAACAAATATCATAGTTTATACCGTATACCCAGGTAGTCGAGTTGGCTAAGCAGTTGGTTTTCAGACTGTATAGGTACAGTACAGCATGGGTTCAAAACCTGGCCTCGGAAAAAAAAGTAAGTAAAAATTATCACATTTATAATGTCAATTTTCAGATTCTGGCGCAGACAAACAAAAATACATACAGGGAAACAATTTAGCAGTATGTAAAAAATAGAAATATTTAAAAATCAAAAATTTTATCTTTTATAAAAATTATTTTTTCTATTAAATAAATATCTCGTTCATAAAAAATCATCACATAATCGGTATAAAAACGATGTACTAATACAGTAACTGCAAAAGGGGCAAATCAATGCTGAACCGTTGCAAAAATACCTGTAATTTATATGTACATAAATGATACATCAATACAGTAACCGCAAAAGGGGCAAATCAATGCCGTACCGTTGCGAAAATACCTGTACCTTATATGTGCATAAATGATACATCAATACAGTAACTGCAAAAGGGGCAAATCAATGCTTTACCGTTACGGAAATTTCTGTAAGGTATATGTACATTTATGACGGTAAAATGTTACTTGGGAATGCAGAAAATACATTGCTGAGCCAACAAACACCAATCAAACCTACAAACTTAAAATAAATATAGTTAAGAGCTTGGTAAGGCAGGCTCTCCAAGAAGCTTGGAACGATATATTAGTAACATCGAGCACGTCCTTCACGGAAGACAGATGATAGCATATATGTACCTAAAGTTCTTAAATTGCTAAATAAAGCATAAAAAGCAACAGTTCCGCTAAACAATATTCCAAACCAAAAATGGATAGATCACTATACAAATTTATGGTATGATGAGAATGTTCAAGAGGAAGAAGAATCATAATGGGCAATAATCTTGAAGGATTGGACGATATCAGTATGGAGAAATTACAAGAAACGGGGATAATTACCTAACCACCGCCACTCCAAATTGCCCCAAAATTTTTTTTATAGCAAAAGGAACCTTATTAGAGTGTCCTGTAAAAATTTCGCCCGAGAATGTATAGTCAAAATTTTGAGAAAAATCAATTTGAAAAGTACGGTAAAAGTACGGTAAAAGTACGAGAGTATGCGGCCGACACGGGTCGATGTACCATCAGTCGCTCGTGGTCCGTTCAAAATGCGTAAAATTTTTTCGCTCAGATTTGAATTTTTCTTTGAAATTCGGATAGCTGGGGGTGTGATTAGTGGATATTAGTAATAAATATAATCCAAAAAATGGAAAATAAGCCATGTATTGCCGAAAAAGTGAAAAAATTAAAAAATTTTTTTCCTTCTTATTTTGGGGTGTGCATTTGATAAGGAGGGTAATCCATCGTCAAAACCTACCCTTACGGGGCGCCGCTGCGCTCCGCTCCGCTCTGCACCCCTCCAGGGCGGTTTTGACTCTGATTACTAGGCTAAACATATGAGAAGCGCCACCGATCAAGAAAACCGGGATAAATGCAACCGGGATGTGAGAGACCCTCGAAATAGCATTAAAAAGTATAGTTGCGGTATGGGGCAGTATACTATTACGTTTCACCCCCTAAAAATCGCCTAAAAACAAAAAATAATCGATGTTGCATGTAGGAGCGTCGAGCTGCATCTGCCGCTCCGAAATTTTCTAAGTGTTAGAGTATATCATAGCGCGCGGACCGACGATAGAATGGTTGATGCGCCCCTGAATCTCGTTAATCCACCACTTTAAACATGAAAATTAGCTAACTTCAAAATCGATTTACTCAAAATTTTGATAATACATTCTCAGAATTTTTTTCCAGGAGGGGCCTATATAAACCTTCATCTTTCCATTAGGAAGGTTACAAGACAGTTCGTTGTGGCGGTGATTACTACACTCTCGCCCAAGAAACTCTAAAATCCTCTAAATAATATATGAAGACAACGGGCACAGTTAATATTGATGTTGTGTTTTGACATTGAACTGTGACAACCATCGAGGAATAAGTCTATTAAATGCAGCTTACAAAATATATGCTCGTATTATTAATGTAAGAGTTAAAGTTATAACAGAACACCTACTCATCGAAGATCATACGGGTTTTATAAAAGGAAGAATTTAATCAATCAACATTTGTAGCCTACGTGCAGTTTGAAAAGGCGTTCAGTAGACCGAATAGAGCTAAACAAACTATGGTCCATAAAGGAAACCTGATTGAAATAATAAAATACATATATTATAATAACACCTCTATAATTTTAGATATAATAGAAAAACTACCAACTGCATAATAACTAATAAAGGAGTGAAGCAAGGTTGCAGTTTATGCCCACCTTATTATTTAATATTTACTTAGACGATGCTATACGCAGTAAAAAATTTATAAAAACCGAGCGATATTAACAACAAAATTGTTCTGTTAAGAAATTTTTTCTAACAGTAAAATACTGTTCATTAATGGATAGGAATATAAATGAAGACATCAGAGAAGAATTGCAGATCTTTTCGGTAGAAGACAAGGCAAAAGCCTATAAACGCCAATGGAAAGAGTATGTGCAAAGAATGGAAGACTAGCGACTACCAAAAAGTCCAATGATGTACGATCAGAAGGGAAGAAGAGACGTGGGATGTTCAAGGAAGAGATGGGGTGATTAAGAATCGCAATAGGCCTAAGGCATATACCTTAGCGTAAGCGTAAGAAGAAGAAGAACAAAATTAAACTCAATTCTATATTGATGAATATAGAATTCTACAGATGACGTCACACTCATTTTCGAATCAATAAACTATTTAAAAAGAGCAATCTAATGCCTATAGTCCATCTGGTTTTGGATTGCAGTAGAAGTCGCCTTGAACGGCAAGTCAGATTTACACTGGGAAACGTCAAATAATTAAAGTGTATGTGTGACAAAAACCAAATGTCACTTGTTTGATACTTGAAATAATTGAGTTAAAAGTATTTTTTTTATCAAATAACAATTTATCTTGTACAAATTATTTAAATTTTCCAGAAACTTTTAGAAAAAAATATTCGTGCGTCATCAATCGCAAATAAAATTTTGGCAGTGTAAACCTGTAAAAATTTTAAACAATCACGTTCCGAGTTCACAATTTTAGTACAATCTAGTTCTGCATTCTTAAAACGGATGGACTATAAGTTACGTTTGTGACAAAATACTACTTATAAAAATATCAACAAAGTAAACTATAACGATGGGTTTCCTAGGCAAAGAACCATTACGAGCAAAAATAGTAGTGGATAATAGTTAACACAAGAGAGCAAGATATTTAAGAATATATTTAAAACATAAAAACGAAAGGATACGTGCATAAAATTTTATAAAATATTTGCTGTTCCAAGTCCAATGTATGGAAACGAATTGTGGGTTCTAAATAAAAAGAAGATATTTTTGAGAATAGTAAAAGGTTCTACGAAAATGGATTACATTAGAAACACTTATATCAGACATGAGCTGAACATCCATAGCATCAACGACAAATTAAAAGAAAATAAAACGCGATGAAAAGAACACTAGACAGAATGGGTGCAAATGGAAAGACTGCTTTTAAAAATTTATCGATACAAATCACGAGGAAAGTGAAGCTTAAGAAGTAAACCAAGAAAAAGATGGGAACAGCAACAGACAGAAGTGCCTAGGCTAGCAATAGACGGGCATCGAAAACGCGGCGTAACGCCGCGTTTTCCGCTCTCGAATGTAACCAATGTATTTTAATGGAAAGCACTAGACGAGCATTTAAAACGTCGCGGCTCATCGGCGGCCGCGGGTGAGGCGTTTGCTGTAGCATTGAAAACGCCGAACTCCAGCGGTTTCTCCGTCGCGGGTAACACGCTGGCTATGTAACGCAGTAGTTTATATGGTGGTCACTACATGAGCGTTGAGTCTGTACACCCACCATACAAAATGCTCGAGATGAAGAAATTTATTTAAAAATAAATTTTAATCCATATCAATTTTTTATACATGTTAAACAATTTTGTAACATGATACTACTATGGTTTTTAAAAACCGAAATATGAATCCGTTTAATTAAATTATTACTGTTCATGATTATTATAGTATTTGGGTACGGTAACCTAACCCTGGTCACTCCAAATAAATTGAAAATTTCCTATTGCAAAGAGGAAGGTTTATATAGTTTACTGATATAATTTAAACATGCGAAAGTATTATCAAAATTTTGAGTAAATCGAATTTGAAGTTTGCTAATTTACATGTAAAATTAACGAGAATCCCGCGCGTCGCTCATTCTGTTGACAGTCCGTGCAGTTATAATGACCCTAACACTTAGAGTATTTCGCACCGGCAGATGCAGCTCGTCTCTCGTACATGTAACATCGATTATTTTTTGTTTTTACGCGATTTTTGGGGGTGAAACGTAATAGTTTACTGCCCCATACCGCAACTATACTTTTTAATGCTATTTCAAGGGTCTCTAAGCTCCCGGTTTCATTTATCCCGGTTTTTTTTATGGGAGGCGCCTCCTCGTATGTTTAGCATAGTAACCAGAGTCAAAACCGCCCTGGAGGGGTGCAGAGCGGAGCGGAGCGCAGCGGCGCCCCGAAAGGGTAGGTTTTGACGATGGATAAACCTCCCTATCGAATGCACACCCCAAAAATCGAAGAAAAATTCGCTAAATTTACGTACATTCAAATTGATTTTTCTCGAAATTTTATGTATACTTTCGCAAGTGAAATTTTTACAATATACTCTATAAACCTTCCTCTTTGCTATAGGAAATTTTCAATTTTTTTGGGGTGACCACGGTTAGGTTACCGTCCCCGTATTTGGGTAAAAGTAACGATTTTAAATTTTGTTCGATTTTATTCTGATTTATTTATTGTTATATCGATATAATAAATTATATAGTACTTCCTTTTATTGATACAATACGGCCAGTTTATAATTTCTCGTTCTTTAGGTACCAAGTACATTTTAAACAAATCTACAATTTCGTTTCATGTTGATACAAAACTAATTTGACTGAATTTCATTTTCATATTGACTGTACAACCGCTGGTTAAAAACGCCCGTGTAGTTGCTACATAGTTGAGCGTGTAAAACGCGGCGGGTAAAACGCCGCGTTTTCGATGCCCGTCTATTGCTAGCCTAACACAGAAAGTGAAGGAGAAAAAGAAGAATATTTTTAAAATTATCAAATTTAAATTTAATAATTAAGAAGCTAAACAAACAATAAAATTCAGAATATTTCATTAACTTTTGAATTACTCATAATTATGTGAATGTTTCAGGAACATAGTATGAAGAATTTAATAAACCTATTGCTGAAATGTTATGAAATAATTTGAATTTTATTCTGTTTGTTTAACTTGCTAAATATTAGGTAGATAGGTACATATTTTTTAAATTTAATACTAATTTTCACAAAGTGAAAATCATTTATCATTATTATCATAAGGACATATCGCTGTGTAAAATGTGCAGGAAATCATGAAACCACAAGTTGCGAACGGAAAGTAAGGGATGACAGAGTAAAGTGTGTAAACTGCAATCTAAATCATCCGGCAAACTATAGAGGTTGTGCGGTCCACAAACAACTACAACAACGATTACACCCAGCTCTTAGAGTAAAGAAAACAGACCAACCAAACAAAATTTCACCAAACCAACAACCACTACAAAACGCATGGGGATACCGTATGCCAGAAAATTATAATGCTGCCTTTCCGCAATTTCCTATTCGTCAAGAAACGGCGCATGCACAAGAAGTTCACACTATTAATCCGCCACTAATCAATGCGGAACCAATAAACCAAACCCCCAGACAACCAAATAACGACATAGGCGAACTCAAAAACCTAATAAGAGAGCTCATTGAGCAAAACAAGGAAAACGCCAGAAATATGAGCACAATGTTAAATTTACTAACCGCCCTTGTCAGCAATGGAAGAACACTACAAATATAAAATTGTTATCTGGAACGCTAATGGGCTCAATCAACACTTACAAGAGGTAAAAACATTTATAACAAATCAAGATATGTATAATGCTAATATCGGAAGCGCATCTTACTGACAAACACTATATTAAAATACCTAAATACAAGGTTTATTACATTAAACATCCTACAGAAGGCAGAGCTCATGGTGGTACAGCGGTAATCATACGTGACAGCATCAAACATCACGAAAATAATAAATATGAAAAGGAATGGCTGCAAGCGACCACTGTAGTATTGGAAGATAAATCGGGAAAATTCCTTATCTCTGCTATCTATTGTCCACCGAAATACAACAACAAAAAAATCGACTTTGAGCGTTTCTTCAACACTTTGGGAAACCGATTCATAGCTGGAGGTGATTACAATACCAAAAATCGTGCATGGGGATCCAGACTCACAACATCAAAAGGTAGTGAATTGGCTAAAGCCATGAGTGCAAATAACTTGGTGAGCATTACCACCGGTGAACCAACCTACTGGCCAGCCGACATGAATAAGTTACCGGATGTAATCGACTTCTGTATAGTAAAGGGTATCGATATGAAAAGAGTCAAAGCGGAATCCTGCTTGGACCTTTCCTCTGATCATTCGCCGATAATTGTTAGTATTTTTGATAAAATAGTACACAAAGAAAAACAACCATCACTTACCAGCAAAATAACTAATTGGAATTTGTTCAGAGAAGAACTCGACAAATTAATCATGCTAGATATCCCCCTAAAAACTTAAAATGATCTAGATGAAGCAGTGAACATGATAACAAACAATATACAACAGGCTGCATGGGAGGCAACCCCCGACACCTACAATAAATACATCAAAGAAGAAACACCATACTCAATAAGGCAGAAAATAGCTGAAAAGCGAACATTACGCAAAAAATGGCAACAAACTAGATACCCCGAAGATAAAACTAAATTAAACAAAGCTGGCAGGGAACTGAAAGAAATGTTAACAAAAAGTAAAAACCAAGGTATTCAAGAATATTTGAAAAACCTCAGTGCAACGGAGGCAACTGAGTACTCCCTGTGGAAGGCCAGCAGAAAAATTAAAAGGCCACAATAACATATTCCCCCCATAAAGGATGAAAATAACAGATGGGCCAGAAATGACGGAGAAAAAGCAAAAGCTTTTGCTAAACACTTAACAAATACTTTCCAAGCAAATCCTTCGTCTACAATAGCCAACGAAAACGAAATACAAGAATACTTAGGGGCTCCGTTCCAAATGGATTTTCCAATTAAAAAGTTCAGAAGGGGTGAAGTTACAAGAATAATTAACACCGAAATAAATCCAAACAAAGCACCAGGCTTTGATCTTATCACTGGTAAAATTCTACAGGAGGTAAGCAGTAAGTGCATCAAAGCTATCACTCAAATATTTAATGGTGTTATCCGAATCAATCAATTCCCCAACCAATGGAAAGTCGCTCAAATAGTTATGATTCTCAAACCTGGTAAAAAAGTTGAAGAAGTTAAATCGTATAGGCCAATAAGCTTGCTGCCTGTGCTGGATAAAATTCTTGAAAAGCTACTACTGCAAAGATTGCGACCCATAATAGAAGAAAGAAAATTGATTCCCAACCATCAATTTGGATTCCGAAACAACCACGGAACCATTGAACAAGTGCACAGATTGGTCAGAAAAATCAACAGGGATTTTGAAACAAAACGTTACTGCTCAGCGGGTTTTCTTGACATTAGCCAGGCCTTCGACAGGGTGTGGCACAATGGATTGTGTTATAAACTGAAGAAAAATCTTCCACACCACTATTATCAAATCCTTAAATCTTACCTAACCAATAGAAATTTCCTCGTTAAACATGAATCTGCATTGACTGGCCTTCATCCCATTCAATCTGGAGTGCCACAAGGAAGCATCCTGGGTCCTATCCTATACCTAATATACACATTCGACCTACCAATATCAAGCCCTAATACTGTAGCCACATTTGCAGATGATACTGCAATTTTATCATCCCATGAAGATCCGATAATAGCATCCAAAAATCTACAAACAAACCTGAATAAGATACAGAACTGGCTTGAAAAGTGGCGTATTAAGGCTAACGAAACTAAATCAGTGCATGTAACCTTCACCATGAGGAGAGATACTTGTCCACCAGTGAAACTAAATAATTCCATAATACCACAAGCGACTGAAGCTAAGTACCTCGGCATTCACCTCGACTGAAGACTTACCTGGCACAAGCACATATTTAGTAAACGCAAACAACTTGGAATCAAGTTCAGCCAAATGTATTGGATCATTGGCCGAAAGTCACAACTCTCCCTAGAAATTAAGCTACTACTCTATAAGGCAATAATTAAACCGATCTGGACCTACGGTATCCAACTTTGGGGCTCGGCAGCTGAATCCAATCTGGAAATCCTTCAACGATTTCAAAATAAGGTGCTATGAACGATCGTCGATGCGCCATGGTACATAATACCCAACAAGGTAATACAACGCGATATACCTATTGCTTCGGTTAGGGAAGAAATCAAGAGATTTAGCGCAAATTATCGCGAGAGACTTACAGTGCACCCTAATGTGCTTGCCAATAATTTAATTGCATCCAGTGATGAAGTGCGCAGACTAAAAAGGTTTAGACCCACTGACCTCATGAATAGATTCTAATTTTGAATTTTAATTTAATCCAAAAGAACTTAAGTTTTCATTACAGTGATTGTACATATTCATTAAAAATATTATTCTGAGTTATATTCTCTTTTGGGAGGGCAGCGCTTTCCCCACATTAGCCGCCACTGCTTTTCATTAAGAAATTTATTATATTATGGAATTATAACATTTTCAATCAATTTCCTTCTCATTTTAGTTATACCACCTATGTACATACATATTCCAAATTTGACTGATTATTCAAAACACGAAAAAAATTTAAAAAAGTAGTTGATTGTTTTGATAAATTGAAAAATATCAATCAATGGATTTATATTTCTAAATATACATAATGAATTTATCTAACATTTTGAGATAAGAAAACCGCCACTTAAATATGTGTTGCAATACATTTACTTGATCTTGAAATGTTTAAGATAGCCGGATAATGTAAATAAAACTTGTTAAAAATTTTCCTTATTTTGACTAAAATTGCAGTACGTACTTGTAAATTAAAATAATGGTTCTATCATGTGAACGGTGGAAAGGTCGACTTGCAATAGTAACAGGAGCAAGTTCATCACTTGGAGTAGCAGTTGTAAAACAGCTAATAGCAGCCGGAATAAAGGTAATATTTATTTTAATATTAGTCAACTTTGTGATTACAATGTAACAATTTATAAGTTATAGGTAGTAGGTTTAGATAATCAAAAACAACCAATTGAAACGCTGTTCGCCGAATATCAAAAACGAAATAGATTGTTTTATTTAATTGAAACAAATATTACAGTAGAAGATGATGTATTAAAAGCTTTCCAATGGGCAAGAGAAAATGTTGGGCCCATAAATATTCTCATTCATTGTGCGCAAGTTTCGAACTCGTCCAATATTATCGATGGAGATACTAAGTTTTGGAAGAACATTTTCGATACCAATGTTATTGGACCATGCATTGCTACAAGAGAAGCCGTTAAAGACATGAAGACCAATAAAATCAATGGTCATTTAATTTACATAAATTATCATGCAGGAGATTCATCACAAGCAGATTTCAATATTTACTTTGCTTCCAAACAAACTGTGACATCTTTAACAGAGTCTTTACGACGTGAGCTCAAATTAATTGAAAATAAAATTAAAGTTTCCGTAAGTATTTTAATAAAATTACAATTTTGCAGTCTAATGTAAACTATAATTCAATAGTCAACTTTTAGGTGATTAGTCCTAGTATACTAGTTTTAGAAGACAATTACAAATGTCCAGAAAAAGAGGTATTAAATTCAAACCAAGTATTGGATGCAGAAGATATTGCAGATGCTGTAATCTATACGTTATCAACACCTCCCCATGTTCAGGTAAAATAATTTAATGAAAACGATTTTTGAAAAACGTATACGAAAAATATAATTTTAGATTTCAAATTTAGAAATTCAATCAATTGAGAAGTCGATCTAAAGGGAATTTAATACGACTTAAAACATACATAGATGTATGGTGGGTGTACTTCACGATTATTCGAATTATTTTGTTATAACTCAAAATTTTTATACTATTTTGGTTGTATAGTTTTGCAATAAATAATTAAACTATTTACTTACTAGTGACGTTCAATAAATAAAAATTATTTTATTGCTTAAAAATGAATATTATTGCTGCAATATTATAAATTGTAGTAAATTATTTTCATTCATATACACAAGGAGACTTGCCTAATAAATTCGAAAAGCCATTATGGTTACCCTGACCTACCCATGGCAGTTCATGATTGTTCGTTCCAAAATTACTTCTCACAATTTAATTAAGAATTAATTGCTTTTTGGAAATATTTTTAATTTGTTTGCATTCCATTGTATTCATTAATTCCAAAATTTCCCGATGTTAAATTTGAAGATGAAATTGGTTGCAAATAAAAAACGTTATAGGTACAGTTTCGAGGTTTCATATATTTTTAATCTTCAACATAGTAATTATGTACATCGTTTTATAGTTTCACTCCACATAATACTCATTTACACTAGTACAAGCCTTTTCGGCATGCAGTATTATTTTAATCTCAGTACTAGTGAGAAATCGAACCGAAGGGCATCTCTACATGATTCTGTTTATAATTTTCTGTTGTTCCTAGTAAAGTGTATAACTCATAATATATGCAAAACTAATTGGATAAGTAAACATTTGCCAAATTAAAAATATCTGTAATTTTCAAAATTTTAACATGCAGCAGCTGACAACAGTGCAATATTTGCTATCAACACAATTCATTATTGAAAATACATCGGAAACTTTTCCCCACCTGGTTAACCTGGAGACAGTAGAACCTCTGGTGATTGTAAAGCCAGTCAGTTAACAAATGTCCTTCGATATTTACAGGTGTATCGCTCGCATACATAATAGTGTATCAGTAGTGTATATTTATTTACGTGTTGATCGTGTTTTATGCAGTGGTGGTGCATATAATTAGGGCATAAGCCCTCTGTGTGATAATGACTGTAACATATACAGGGGAAGTTCCTAATGGAAGTACGTTTGGATGTTTCTGGAAAATATTATGCAAGTAAGTTTTGCAAATTTTGACAAGTTACCTACATACCAGACACTATCAGTTTGTTGCTTTATGTTCCAATTTGAAACAATTGAATGCAGATTTTGTGCAATTAAACAGTGATCATGCACAATTTGCATTCTTATGAAAATTTTTAATAATGGTTTGCTATGCAAAATTTATAAAAAAAATTGTGAACTACATAGGTAACTTATTTCAGCGGATACCTTCAATTAGAAAGTTGTGCAAAAATATAGGTACTACCGATAATGATTTCTATTAATAGTTTTAATTTGTTAAGTAACTTAAGGTACCAGCATAAATCAATTAATTGATATCGTAATAAAAATTAATTTGATCGCATGAGAATTTTTATAAAACGAAATTTCATTATTTTTATTAAAAATCTTTAATTATATGTAGTTATTTGACTGGTAGCATCATCTTTCGGAAAAGATTTTTCTAATTCACTTAATCATATAATTTTTCTGGTGTTTAATTCCTTTAATAATGACCGCAATTGAAAATTTTGTGCTGAGTAATTTTTGTTTCCTATAAACCAAGAATTATATATGGATTAATCATATATTCATGAAAATTATATATCAGTAACTTATTGTGTACTGGACAAACAAAATTATAAAACATAAGTAATATTGCACCAAATTAATGATCGAAAATATAAATTTTGAGAAGTTTCCGATATTAGGTGCCATTTACTTTCAAAACATAAAATTGCATTTTGAAATGTCATAGTTATTATATGCAGATTTACGATATAGCTGTTATAATGACATTTTTATTAATTAAGCTGCAAACTTTTATTAAGTAGAAGGTTTCTATAATTAAAATATAAAACTAATTGGAAACTCAAAAGATAAGGGTTAAGGCACTTTAATAATAAGCTTTAAAGCAAGGACGATTTTGAAGAACATTAAAGGGCAAGGGCGTTCATTGTCGAAAGTCCTCATGTACCAGTTTTTGCAGACGGTTTTCAAGTTAAACTTGAGGTATATGTTATGTGTTACATGAGGTCAAATTCCAATCTCGTTAAACTAAACAATATAACATAAAATCGCACACTTTTATTGTATTTTTTTAAAGAAATTTCTTACCTCTTTTATAAATATAGTATTTGCAATAAAATAATTTACTTCAATAATAAATTGTTTATTTATAACTGAGATATTATCCAATGTCATAAAAATGTTTATTGATCTTGTAAAATACCTTCTTTTGTATCTATCATGGTTAATAAGCAAGAATAAATTATAGAATTATACTTGAAATGTATTACCATTTTAATAAAGATAATCCTCATAAACCAGTAGTTAAAAATGTTGTACAATATCATAATATTATACTTACTTCTGATGCTATTGCATAATTGTCGTTATTAATAGTTTATTTCCTGTGATCCTGTGTAAAAGTTAGATGAATGCTGTAAGTAGCAAATTACAAAATCAGTCTTACTAATTTAGACATTTGCATAGTATTATCAGTATTATGTTGTTCCAAGGTTTACTGAAAGTTTGATGTTAAAAATTAAAAAATTTTCTTGCACTGTTGGATGACTGATTGTATGTACGTAATAAAATATTGTGGTTAGAATATATTTACATAACATCATTATCATTAATCCATTATTATGGAGTGCCCATATTAATTTTGAGACTGAAATTTTGCAATATTTTCCCTATTCATGAGAAATCATCTTTGTATGCAATAAAAACAATAACAAATATGGGATCTTAACTTAGGTTTGGTGTGGTAAATGATGCTAGTAGATATCTAAACGTAGAAATTGCTTAAAACTGCTATTAGTTTCATAGAGATATGAAAATAAAATTCAATACCTAATATCAAGATGGATATTGTGCATAGTTCCCCTTAAAAAGTTAAATAAAAAATGTTAGAATTTTTGGATATACGCTAGTTTAAATATGAATGTGTGACTTTGTTCTACGTCCTCCAGCTATAGAGTTTTTATTTGGAATAATATTATAATATTAATATACTTACTGCACATTTAGCATTTTAAAAATTAATAATAACCAAATATATTATATAATTTAACAATGAAAAAGGAGAATGTTCTCAAACCTTGGGTAGTAAGGTCTATGGATCAGGTAATAAACCCTGATAGACACAAGTGGATATTGAAGAACATTTTCCTTCACACAAGTACCTAAGATATAGCGTAAAAATACGATCAGTATTTGAATACCAATTACAGCCCTGCGGGGACGATAATAGCCCAAGGATGTTACCCTCGTCCCCAAACGGATAGCGGGTCGTGATAAATATTCGACATGTTGCCCGACGAGAATATTTGAATATTATCATTTCCTTTGGAATGTTACATACAAATTATCAGTACTTCGCTTTGAGGAAGAAATATTATCGTATGTTCCTAAATAATTGCTGGTACCCCAAATTATAATTTCTTTAATTTTATGTCGTTAAGAATTAAAGTGTTGAACAATTATTAAAAGTCAAAAAGATTTGACTTTTTGGAGTAGTCTTAGATTTTTTGCAGGTTTTAAAATTTAATTTACCGGAATATTATTACGTGCATTGGGACAAAATTTTAAACAACAAAGCCTTCTTATTGTTTTTCGAACGACGAACTAGAATTTGTTATTAGTGCTCATAAATAAGCTTTATCCTACCTGTGGCAATATTGGATAACTTTACATGCCAATAAAAAAATTTATTTCATTTTGGAATCATAACCTTGTTTTTTAGCACGGAAATGCGGGCATAATATGGCTTTTATAGCCCGAGGGCCTATAAAGTTGCTAAGCAATGACAACAATATCAAAACAAAAGAGTTAGTCCAGAGTCTGTTTTTTTTGCGCGATCGATCTGAAATTTTGCATATGCCTTCCTACAGACAATTCACGGGGGGAATACCTTGCGAGGGGGGGGGAGAATTTTTTGCTCAGTTTTTCGATATCTAATGCCGTTTTCGAGTTATTGCTAAATCAAAAAATTAACTCTCGCCCCTCCAAGTTTCTCGCCATAGGAACCATGGCACACCAAAAATTCATAGCACAAACAAAATGACATGGTATTTTTTCTCAAAATACTTAATTCTTCAATTTTGGCAATTCAAGTACCAAGTACCAAAATGAAATAAAACGTTGTATGTACCACGGGCACAATCAGATAATAGCCCTCGGGCAATTTAAAGCCTTCCGCTTACGCGTCGGGCTTTAAATTACCCTCGGTGCTATAATCTATTGATTGTGCCCTTGATACATAAATAACTATTACGCATGTCGTACGAAAAAAAAAACACAAAATATATTCAATTTTATCTACAATATGATTCCATATAATAAGAAACAGCAAACAATTAACATTACTGCAAAACGTTAAATCATTTTGTTAACATAATTATTGGAAGACCACCGAAGAGATGAAGAGAGAGATGGGGGCCAACATTAGAGGAAATGTAAAGAAATACAAAGACGTGAAGAAAAACAGTCTACATAAAAGAAAAAAAAAGCTACAAAATAAACTAGAGGTGTAAAAATATGTTGCACCGTGAAAAATATTCTATGAAATTCTCAGATGATTTGTGATTAAAAAAATTCCATTTTATATAGCTGAATAGAATTATCAGCATCACACAAAAAGCGACGAAATCTGTGATTTTCAGAAGAGTTTGACAACGCGTGGAAACTAACCGACTGACTTATCATTAATATTGTGCTAATCATTATTGTAAATAATTTAACGGTCTACTAAAAAGATATGTATAGTTTGTTATTATCTGAACCACGAAAGAAAAGCTCCACGTGATTATTTTATGAACTTAAAAATGACATGACATTATATTTTCCTTATATCGTTTAACGTAAGAGTGACAAAGATGCAAAATAATAAGCTGTCTTACAGACAAAAACTATGAATTTGACTAACGTAGTACTCGTATGTAGGTATTTGTGTGGTTATGTTTTACTTCAAATATTTTGTGACTTTACAGCTACGACGAACAAATACAGTCTGCGGTTGAAGGGCTTTATTCCTTAAGGAATGTAACGCTATTAAATATAATATAAATATAACACCAATAAATACATTGAAAATATTTTGCTTTTAATTTAATAAATATTTTGTAGTTATAACCTAAAAATTATATTATTTGACTTTCACAGCTAGAACACAAAAAATTATGTGGTGGGCTTTCAATGTATGAAAAAGACATTGATTTGATTAGCTATTCTCGTATTAATTCATATTCTCATCTCATCTCCAAAAAGACGAAAGATGACGTTAACCTTGTTAAATCGACCAATCCGAGCTATTTCCCACTTTATCTCAGTTGTAACATTTCGAAATAGCAAGATCAGTTGGGTTAGGGTGGGAGGTAATTTTCTCAGTTAAAACTCAATTCGGCACGGCACGGTACATTCGTCAAAATGGTAAAAAGAACACCCTTTCAACTGAGTACCTGAGTATCTCAGTACAATCTCACTTAAAATAAGTAAAAAGAATACAGCTATCATTGATCACGTGGATTGCAAAACATGGAGCTACATATACAGGGTGTCCCCGTGACCGTGGAGAACCTTTGAGGTGGTGTCTCTTAGACGTTTCGTTTAAGAGATACGGGGTTCGCAAGAAAATTTAAAAAAAAACCTGAATTTTTTAAACATTTTTCCCTTAATTTAATTTATAACTCGAAATCCGTTGATTCTAGACGATAAGGGGTTATAACCTAATTTATAGACAAGCGAATGATCTTTAAAAAAGTTCTAATCCATTAACCTTAAAAAATCAATAATATCTGAGCTACAGCCGTTTGAAATCAGAAATTCAAAAAATTGCTTTAAAAGGAGGTACCCCCCAAGGGTTTGGACTTGGGCAAAAATTTTATTTGAAAATTTGTCTTAGAAAAGTGTCCTTTATCACCACCTCAAAGGTTCTCCACGGTCACGGGGACACCCTGTATGTAAATTTATAGAAGTTTTAATTATTTTAAATTAACCTTAACTTAATTGAGTTTAATCTGTAATAAATATTTTTGAATAATTCCACTTTTTGCCTTTTTAACCAGTTTCAATTTCTTTTCAAAATAATTGCATGCATGAACGAAGTCCATATTTTATGAATTTCATCCCAAATTTTTATGACGGTTTGTTTAAATTGTTCCAATTTGCTCAATTTATGATCTCTAAGCATTGACAACATGTATGACCAGCCAAAATAATCCATTGGATTCAAATTAGGTGAGATGGGAAGGTATTTATTCTTATTCAAAAAGTCTGTTAAATTAGCTTTACATCAATCTTGAACGATAATTGAGCTATTTCATGGGGTTCCATTCTGTTGAAAACAATTATAATCATCTCCAAATAAAGTTTGAGCACTGGATAAAAGAGTTGCCTCCATAACTTCTTCCAGATAGTCTTTAAATTGGTTCATCTTGAATAATAAATTTCTGTTAAGACTTTGAAAATATTTTCTTGTCTATATTTAATATGTCTGTATTTAATAATACAAAGGTTTTATTTTTATCGCCATCTCATAAATTTACAATCTGTTAATTTAACATTTAGTAAATGGCTGGATTTTAAAATTGTCTTCAGAAGTTAAGTCCAATGACTTTACCTCCACAAATCATTTCTTACAACAGATTTTATTATAATGGAGCATAATGGATAGATCCCACGGATGATATCGTTTTAGTCTACGTTGTGTAGGGTTTTTTACAAGAAGGTCTGTAGCCAGCTTGTTTGGGTGGTCACTTCATTTATTTTTATACTTTTCACTATGCGTTTTTATTTCTACTTTCACTGTTTTCACTTTCAAATCATTTGGTACATACCACGGCGCATTAGCAATGATGCGGAGCTCTTTTGACTGATAATCTTTGGAGGATTTCTATGTTCGAATTGCTAGCCTTTCCCCACAGCTGCACTTCATACGTCCATATGGGTTTAATAACAGACCTATACGATAGTATCTTGTTTTTCAAAGACAGCTTAGAACTGCGACCCAGAAGCCAGTACATTTCTCTAAACTTGGTACCAAGTTACTTCCTTTTTGACCAAATGTGTTTCTTATACGTGGGGTATTTGTCTAGGATTTTGTGTCGTTTGCTCTTATACGCCATCTTCTCATCCACTTTTGTATTTTATTTAAGCTTTCCTGTAGGTTAGCCGAAGCTTTGGTTTTTATTTTTATGGGGAGACATGATTACTGTGTCATCTGCAAATGTGGCGGTCGTCGTGAACCCGGTTGTAGGTAGGTCTGCAGTAAATAGTAGGTAGAGTACTGGTCCCATAATTATGCCTTGTGGTACACCCGATTTTATTGGGTAGAGATTTGAGTATGCTTCCCCATACCTGACTTGATAATATATTCTGTCCGTAAGGTAAGAATTAAGGAGCAAGTAATATTCAGGCAGTTTTTGCCTAATTTTCACTAGGAGGCCCTCATGCCAAACCTTATCGAAGGCCTGGGAGACATCTTTAAATGCTGCTGTGCAGAGCGTTTTATTTTCGAGATTTTTATTTATTTCCTCCGCCACAAGGTGCACTTGAATGCAAAGGTTAATAAAATTTTTAAAAACAAAAGAGAAAATAAACAAATGAATCAAAAAAATTAATTTTCAGATTTTTAAAATTTGTATTCAAAGTTTCTGTTCATGGTGTAGGTTATTTAACTATTATGTACTTCATTTCAATATATTTATTTTTCTTCAGATGGTAATTTTTAGTATTTTTCTCAATAAATTTTCACAAAAATTATTTTAAAAGTAATTAAATTTTAAATACCTATTTATTATTGTCACAATAAGTATAAGAAATTAATGCACGAATCGCCTTAGTGGCTATGCTAAAATGATAAGAGATTGGTATAAGGCGATTGCCCCGGATGTGATTAGCTGATCGAGATCGAGTGCGATAATCCTATAGAAAATAGATGGATTGCAAATTCTTTCCGTGGAGGTTATTGAAGTCTTCTTGGGAAGTAAATTAATAATTAATGAGAAGAGTTAGAAAAATAGATTGATTGCAAATTCTTTAGTAATAAGTGGAGGTTATTGAAGTCGTCCTGGGGTGTAAATTAATTAATGAGAGCAGTTAGAAACCTGAATTCAAGAGACTCAACACCACGGTAGTCTCGTCAAGAAGACTGCAACCCTCAATAATAATGAAAGACCTAATTATAGTAAATTGTATAGTTTTAAGATGTACATATTTGGAGGTTTAAATAAATATTTTATATACAGGAATGCGTACTAAAAATATAGAAAAAGAGTTTTCTTTTCTGAATTCAAATTTTCCATATCGTCGCCTGTGAGTCAAAACCTTGTATCTCAAAAACTGCTGTTCTTCAGAAAGTGCAAAAAACTATTTTTATAGCATAGAGTTGATTTAAAATAATTAATGTAGACTGATGAGCACTTTTATCAGAATAAATAATTTAGGCACAACAAATAAACTACCTAATAAATTACAAACCAGCTAGTTTGTAAACACTATGAGTTAGGAGTTATAAGTTGGCATTATGAAAAACGAGGTTTTGAAATTTGGGTAGAACAAGCGTAATTCGTTTCTTATCGAGATACGAGGTATTGGCATCCATGCTAGACAAGTTCCCAAAGGCCGAGAAACACTTAACTCAAAACAACTAAAATTTGAGTTACGAGGTTTTGACTTACAGGCGACGATATAGTACTTAGGTACCAGTAGATTAGTAAATTCTTTCTGTACGAGTCTGAAGAGATCTAATAGGTTTAAAGCATGTGCATGTCGTTGTTGTAATTTATTCCTGTAAGGGAATTTCAGTTTTAAAAATATTAAAAATTAAACAGTTTTATGTGAACGTGTATGTAGATGATTTTAAAAAAATTAACATTTTAATTATTATTATTATAAAGAATAATACACACATTTAAAAATTTTGGAATAATTCTCACAAATTTAATCTTCATAGTATAGAATAATTTTTGTATATTTTTACACTATTATGTATGCTATAATTTAAATTTTTTTGCTATATGCATACTAAATACTATTCGTTACATCAACAGTAAATTTTCCATTGAAAATTACTTAAAAATCGCAATGATTTTATAATATAAAATTAAAAAAATTACAAATAATAATGAACTCTTATAGATTGCTTACTAATAAATGAAAAACGATGTAATTCAAATTCAAGGACTGCTAAAAATTTGTTTTCTGCAAGCTGAAATTAAATTTGTCATTGTATATTTATGAAACTGTATCATTTGTTGGTCAAATTTGTCATGTATAATTTTTAAATAAATAATAAGAGCAATGTCTATTCGGGAAATTATTCTTTAACTTTTTAATCACTTCGTTTACTTTTACTTTTCATGTTATATGCGATTCTAATAATTCTTAAGTAATCGAACAAGAGAATTAAATTCTGAAAATTATCTCAAGAACACTTAACTAAAAATGTATTATTGTGTAATACTAAAATATAAGTAAGTATAATATATCTGTATGTTGTGTTACACTTTCGGTATTACGAAATGCGATTAAAATATTCAAGAAATAATTTGAATAGTATTGTACAAAACTTTTGTTATGGCGAAGCGTTGCGGAAAAAATTTATTAAATCTAAATTCGAGGATAATATTGGTTTCGGTATGTTTTTAATAAATAAAGATATCTATTAATTACTTAAATAATTATTTCCATCTTCTATACCTAATAATCATCGCCTCTCTAATCACCCTATAAATTATCACCTTTGTCTATTTTCCGTAATTTCATTGTTGTTCTGACAGCCTCCTCCAATTCTTTCTGTTTTCACTGTGTGTTCTTCTTAATCTGCTAAGTTTATCACAATTCTTCTGCAAGTAATCCTGTTTCTTCATTTAAAAAAAGGAATATCCCGCTATGATCATAATATAGGGTTTATATTGAAAAGCTCCGACATGTGACAGTTGAATTTTTCCCAATTGCACACCATGTCGTCGAGAGTTTCCTGGATGCTTCTACAATATTATCAACAATTATTGGAAATCTCCTGGAACTCATTTTTCTCGTAAAGCAGTACGGTGGTCACCATCTCATACCGTGCAGTGTGCTATTATAATAATAATTATGTTATAGTAATCTTCTCATTATAAAAAAATTAATCTTGGTACAGATACCTAATAACTGAAAATATTATTATGTACTTTTAGTTACCGTCCGGACAACATAATATATGATTATGAATGTTAAATTTTTCGATCAATAAATATCTAATCAAGAGAATGAAAACGAATTAGTTACATAGATTTATTACATATTAATTATCATCAATAATGGAGAAGGCTGCTTAAATCATTTTATTATTGATGACTGAAAAAGTAATAAAAGAAGTATTGTTACTTAAACTTTGTTATTTATGGAAACATGAATCATTATTATTTGCGCCGTTTTATGCATTTTATATATTGAAAAAGTAAATTATTTGTAATGTAATTGAACGAGAAACAATATAGTTTTTATACATGTTAAGCAATCAATTATGGTTATATTTTCTAGGAATACCTCCACAATATTGTGCCATTGTTAAGCTGTACTAGTCACAAGTTAGTAATAATTAATAGTACGAAATTAGTTATTTGGTTACTTGCACAATTTGACATTGTATGCAATAATAATTAAAATTTGAACGTATAAACATTACGTTTTATTAACGTGCCAGTGTTGCAAAATAATAGATACATTCCTTTTATTAACGATTTGCATGTAATATTAATTAATTAATATTTAATACAATTAATACTTTTTCGATATTCTTAAATTTTTCTAAGGAGTCATGAGAACCATTGCATCTGGTTCAATAATTTTTTTTTTTTGCTCTTTTTCTCTCAATTTGATTATGTTTTATTTAATTAATATTGACGATTTTATTGTTTGTCTTAATTTTATTTATATTATTTTCATTTATATTATTTCATTTTCAAAGACATTTTTAATGAATTTACGTTTGCGAAATATTTGTATTCAAAAAGGTATAATACCTATACAAAAAAATTACATGCTGAACTCTTATGAATTTCTACTGAAAATCCATGTTCCCAAAATTTACTTACAAAGTGCAACTATGCTGAAAGAAAGAAATCTAATTGATGCAATTAATATTTATTAATATATGTAAAAGAATATCAATATAATATACAATATTATAATGTACACAAATAAAGAGATACAATTTATTTATTTTAATAATTTTTTATTATTTAAATAATTTCTTGTTAATAAATGACTTCCGATTTTATTGAACCTTAAATTATGTTAGTTGTGGGCACTATCGATTAAATAACTAATTTACCACTTATTCTTTCTTTTAAATTGAACTCGAAATTTCAGTACGAGTATATACAATGCACGTAGTAAATGAATGATAGCAATATAGAAGATTTATTTAAAATCACGTAGTAAATAATTAAAGATAATATTTGTTTTTCAGTCGGCAATACCTATAAATAATAACTTAATTAATCATAATAAACTTTAATTTCTACTGCAGATATCTACGTTATGTAATAAATAATTGATTCGATAATTTAGATGTACTAGCGTTTAAGTTTAATGTATAACCTCAACGATGGCTTGGTGTGGTCACCAATTAGGTTATAGAACCGAATTTCTTAGCTCATCCCTGAGGGTGACAGTAGACGGAAGTCAAGGTCAGAAAAAGTATAATTTACAAATTTCTTCTAGGAAGGGAACTGTAGTTTTTATTACGAAATGCAATTAAATAAAATTTAATATTTCAGCTGTGTCGGGCATTTGAAAAATTCAACTAATTTTGTGTCATTAATAGCGATTTTCTGCACGCAAACAATTATTTAGCGAAGCTTACGCGTACCTACAAAATAGTTAACACCAGGATGTTTTGAAATTATTTAGCATGCAATCAAAGATGCTACTTAAGCATATCTAAGCACTTAATTATTGGTAACCTTCATCATAATTGTGTAAAAATGTTTTTGAGCTTAATTACTATATTGTTAAATATTTTAATTAAACAAGAGTAACAATAATATTAATAAAATAATTAAAAAAATTTTAACATTGAAGAATTCGAGATAGTGTAGATAGCAAGCAGAGAAAAAAATTACACCTTCAATATGAAAAATTTACATTACGAGTAAGCTAAAGATTATTATTATTTTATTGCATTTTTTATCAACTATTCATAGTCTCCACTTTGCATCAAATCGCCTACTTTGTCAATAGCCGGTAAAGGTCAATTATTTCACAATGTAAAGTATACTTTTCTATCAAGTTCTAATATAAATATCGTACTAATAAATTTATCATGTGCAACGACAAACCTTTACTTAATTTTTGAATTGTGTTACAAAAATATAACATTAATTATATTAATGCAATCTATCAATCACGGTCTAGGACAGCTGGGTGCAGACCAACTTGACGGTTAAATTTTTAGAAAAAAAAATATTTTTTATTGCTTTATTTATTCGGATAGCATATAGAAATAATAAAGTTTACAACAAATGAAATCACCACATTATCAGAGAGGCACATCCAAACCATCCAGCCAGATTACTGAATTGGATGAACCACCGGAAAAGTATCTAGCAGGACAATCAATAATTATTATTATGTGACTGAAAATTTGCATGGAATCACTAACTAACAAACGCAGGTCTCGGATATTGTCGAGTTCCATTTATGCAGCATGGAATTTGTGCATGTAAATTTTGTTTTTTCCCAACGTCTGCGAGGATGCTCAAAACCCGGAGGCCAAATGCTGGGATTTAATATGAGATCCTTGTTGGATATATTGTTAGATGTTTCTTCCCAGGCAGGACCCCATTGTTCTACTATTGAATACTTGGAAATATCACCAACACAATTTCTAAGATTATTAAGTGCATTACAAAGCGCGTTTCTAGAAATAAGCCGATTTTGTCCTCTATTACAACTTCTAATCCTACTTTTTCAGATAGTTTGTCATAATTGTACTGCAATGTCACTGTTAGATCATCAGTATCGATAAATTTAAGAGAAGGTAACACTGGTAAAGCTGAGGTGTATAAATTAAATAATATAAACGGAGCAAATAGAAAACCAGCTTCTATATGCGTAGTCAATGCTAAAAATTGATTACAACAATTGCGGATAGACCGCAAACCAGTCTTTTCCACATGGATCAAAGAGTATATGACTGGATAAATTCTGTTATAAATTATTCTGTCTAAAATTTTGTAACCTAAGCATAGAAGGGAGACTTTATTCACATTTTATTCATTATTTGTATTTATTTCATGTAAGATGTATAGTCTGTATGACTAAATAAACGTCTATAATAATAATGATAATAATTTCTCTATTATGTAGAAATCGCAGAAATAGGCCCAGCTCATCATTTATTGCTATTTTACTTTTATTATTTGCTTTGTCTTCTACTTCTTCTTTCATAGCTATTTTATCCACTTTTGCATATAAGCCTCTTCAAGTTCTTTTTTCTACCGATGTCTATTTGCTGCTACCTGCACCCAATTCAGTCCCGCCGCCAGCTTCAGATCGTCGATCCATCTCATTGGTGGTCCACCTCTCGGTCTTTTATTTGCATCCCTCGCCACATGTCCTGCGTATTTCCATTTTAGTGATGCTGCTGTTTCCGCTATATCTCTTAATTTGGTGTCGCTTCGTATCCATTCTTTTGTTTTTCGGTGTCGCAGTGAAATTCCCATTATGGCGTGTTGTGATATGCGCATAGTATACATTTTTTTTGTCATAGTCCAATTATCAGCTCCGTAACTCATAACACTTATCAAACACTCTTGTCTTTAGATGTAATGGGATCTTCTTATTCTTAAAAATATTAGCAAGTTTACTGAAAGCAGCCCAAGATTGTCCCACTCGTCTTTTAATTCCCATATCTTGGTTTTCTCTACCCAATGTAAACGCCTGACTTTTTTTCCAGTGCAGGGGAGGAGGGAACCTTCATAGGCACCACCCCAATCTGGCGTGGTTTCTCCCCGGTGAAAGCCGGATTCACCTCTCGGTATTTCTTCAGCTATCAACCTACGAAGTTGTTGCATCATATCCTTATTATTCCGCTTTGTCGTCAATAAAGATATTTCTTAGTCTTCGTGTCCTGAACCTAGAGCTGCTTCGAGCTTGGTACGGTGATCTCAGTAAGGCATCAGCAAATCTGTCCCAATCATCCTTTGATCACAACAATCTCATCTCCATCATCTTCATCTTTAAACCAACCCCTTTTGACTCGGTGTTCAGCTGAATTAGCATTTCTTGGAGGCAGATGGTCGGCTGTTCTGTAGTTTCTGCGAAATCTTGCTTGTTCCTATGGTAGGTAGTCGTTTAGTTTCTTTGTTAAGAGGTTTATAATTGTTTTAATGAGCAACTTATAAAGATGTGACATAAGACTTATCGGTCTGTAGTTATCGAGATTTTTTGCGTCTCCGCTTTTGTGTTGAACCACATTTGTATTATTCCAACTATTGGGAATTGTTCCCTGGTTTAGGCACTCGTACAATAGGGTCGCAATTACATTCATCTGATCGGCTCCCCCCTCTAAAATCATATCAGAAGTAATTTCCAATTCATCCACATTCACTTCGGGGAGTTCTTCCTATCCTTCATTCATAATTTTTCAATTTGTTTGTGTGTCATTTTCTCCTACTTGGGGTTCCGGTATTTTTGAGGCATAGAGGCCTGCATAATAATCTTCCACGACTTTGAGTAGGTGGTTCTGATTTTTTATTATTTCTCCTGTTTTGTTTGTGAGAGAATTTTTTTTTACCTAACGTAGGTCTCAAACATTTCATATTGGAGTTATTCTCAATTACTTCCTCTATCATTGCGCCATATTTCCTTGTTCTGTATTTTCTGATCGTTTTCGCGTCTCCTCTCCATGATCCATATCTTGAAGATTAGGCCATATCTTCCCACGCTGGCCAAGTGCGGGTTGGGAAGAGTTTAGAAATTGCATTTCTAAATTTGGAGTTGTTGTATAATCTTGAAAATTATTTTAAAATATAGGTTCATTGGAATTGTTTGAATCAGAATCACACCAAAGATCATTTTTAAACGCGGCAATATACGTGAGAGATACAAAGAAGTTAAATTTGAAAGCTTGTAAATAAGAAATATTAAAATCAAATTAATTTGATAGTGCGATCAATAAGAGGTAGATCGTGTTTTCTAACTTATTGACTTGGTATATAAATCGTATTGGTAAAAAATGTACGCCATAAGTACTTACATAAATCTTTTGAAATTATAAGGTATGCGCAATTTAAAATTACTTTATAGCTGCTCATAGCATGGTTGGTTGATTTTAATATTCAGTTTATAGCAGAAAATGCATTTTTAATAGCTCTCAAAATAACTATCCAGGGAACCACATACAAATTTGCAAATACGCCTTATTTAATGAGTTTTAGTCGTGAAGGCGAAGAAAACATCTTTGACAATGGTTTTGCTTTGATGTTTGCCTTGGAGTTCTCACTTAGCTAATTATATAAATTTATAATTCTCGTATTGGTAAAACCGATTAAAGTAAAATATATTTCTGATATAAAATCAGTTTTTATTCTTTTCGATTTTGATTTATAGTAGAACTCGGAAAGTAGTGACGAAGACTCGGTAATAATGAACAAAAATTTTTGGATTCTTATCTTGGATAAACATATCAATTCGGTAATAAGAACCTTCGGATATAACTAACTAATTTTCAGGTCTCTTGAAGTTCGTTATATCTGAGTTCCACTATATTTATGTTTTGTTCGAGATTTACTTAACATACAAACTACTTCAATCGATTTACTTATAGTTAGTATTATATTTATGCTGGCTGCTTTTGTCTAGAGCAGCTTATTAAGTTTGTGTAAATTTAAGAAATATCGCATAATACTAAGTTCTAATGTCTTTCTTCCTTAATTTAAAACCTGTTATCTAAAAACTAATAATAGAATACATTAATCAATAAAACAATATGTAACATAATACATTATTTGCATATCTCTACATGATCTCTCAACATTCGCATAATTTCTATTTGAATGATTTCGCTTTAATTATTTTCGCTGCGAAATAATGCTTCTTGATCAATGTATACAGAATATAGATAATTCTGAAAAAAGTATCCATATTATGTTTTGAATAATCTATTATGTAAAAATTTACTTAATTTACCAAGGAGATAAACGTTGAAATGCCATACAAACATAATATGATTTGGGTTCGCCGATCAGCTACTTGAATACTAATTAAACTAATTAACACTTAATAATTTAGCCAAAGCTATGCATATACAACAAACTTTTATTTTCCCGAAATTGGGTTTACCCGTTGAAAATAAATTATTATTATAACCATAAATAATTTTTGTAGAAGCATTTGCTCTTCTTTCAAATGTTAAAACATGGTAAAATATACGTTATGAAGTCAGAAAGTTCTCATTCATTCGTACTTCTTATTGATTCACTTAATAAACCTTGTTTTCTCCTTTTTTCACCTACAACTCTTTATACTTCAACATTACATACCTACTATAAATTCTACATTTTTTTACTATAAAATCTTCAATTGAATCCGTAGCTATAAGCTTTGTATTGAACGTAGTATTCAATGAAAAAGTATACTTTTTTGGCCGTACCTACGTATATTTACTATTGAAGAATCCGTTATTTAATATTTTCTTTCAACTCGAAGTTGTGTATTAGAAGTTTTACATGGAATGATTGGTTTACACACATTAACTATTAATATGTGAAGAT
The DNA here is from genome assembly GCA_932274525.1 of Podabrus alpinus. Classification (NCBI taxonomy): domain Eukaryota; kingdom Metazoa; phylum Arthropoda; class Insecta; order Coleoptera; family Cantharidae; genus Podabrus; species Podabrus alpinus. The sequence continues at coordinate 118,493,019 of OW026451.1, forward strand.
AGCGAAGTTCATTCACCCCCTTTACTTCTAAATACTTAAAAAGAGAGATGTGGGATTTCGATTTATACAAATTTTAAATTTCCTGCAGTAGTACATGCATAAACCTTTGTAGTTATCGTGCAATAAATTGCAAGTGAAAGTATAAATCTGCATGAAATTGATAAAACTATTGGTATTGTGTCGAGTAATACCTAATAATACAGTGCATACATAACAATGAAGAATGTTACTAAGGCGATTTCAATAATGTGACACTTTGGAACGAATATAATAAACCTAAATTATATTTTTATGATTGTTACTCTTGACCTGTTCATTCTGAACGGAAAGTTCTATTATAAATAATTCTTAAGTGTTCAAAAATTAATATCAATCTGAATAAAAATTAAAATAGTCCACAGCTGCGCTGCAGTGGTTTGGTGTGAATACTGGTTGAGTTACATAGCAGAACTGCATTTGTTAACGCGGCCCTCTGGTAATCATCATGAAATATCTGAAGCAGATATTAAACTATTTTTGAATTTTAAATTTATGCTCCTAGCCTACTTAAATTTTAATTATTTTCACAAGCTAATATAAATAAAATTAAAAAATTGACAAGCTATCATAATTAAACAATTAAAAATCTATTATTCTTATTCATTTAATAATTATGTACATATATAAATATACTGCATTTAATTTCCTTAGAATTTCCACATCGCTACATTCACTTTGCCTCATCAGGTCAAAATTTTTAAATAAACATCCCAAAATTATAAAAAGCGGCTACGAAAGTACTCGTTCAAGTAAACGCAAAGGAAACATAAGTCAACATAGCCCGTGAAAACCAAAGCTGAAGTTTGCAACGCAAATTTCAAGCGTTAATTGAAACTGAGAGTTGAAACTGGAATTTACAAACAGATTTTTTAATATTTTGAAATCAAAAAGTTCTCGGCTCAAGCCAGTGTGTATTAAAATTGTTTTTAATTATTTTTTTTAAAATAAAATATTAAAAAAGATTTTTTAATATTTGTACGTGCTTAATTCGCGAATTAAAAGACATTGGTTATAGATAACTATGAACGTGAACAATAAAAATATTTTTGAAAATCTTATCGTATAAACAGAAAGGTTGTTTCCTTGATCCTTGCTATTGATATACCATAATATGGGCATTCTAGCACATATATTTACGTGTCAAAGTCGATATTACTTCACGGTCACTTGTAATAAATACGCAACGATTTTAATAAATTGTAAATTATAACATAAACACTAAAATAATAAATTTATTATCAACATTTTTAAATATCACCATATGTAGCGGAATATGTTAAATATTGATAATTATTAAAGCGTATGCAAAAAGTTTTCATAGTTCAATGCAGCCTCAATAATTTAAATACTAATTAACGTAAGACCGCCTGTAACTATTCAATATTACGATCTTTAAATTATGTTCAAAAAATTAACTATCTATTAAATGATAGTGTTATGACACAATAAAATATTTTTGTTGTAAGTAATTACAAATCGAAAAGAGTATCTGTTCAAATTGACATGGTATTTTATTAGTACGCCTTTTTTTTCTTAATTTTTCAATCTTTATATTTTATAACAAAATTTTTTCCCAGTTTTAATTTCAATTGTCGTTTGTTCATTGATTAAGTTTAACTGATGATGGGTATAAGAATACCGAAACATATAATATTATGTAAGTTCACCACAATAATCACAAGATATCAGATAAATATTATACAAATAAGGTATTATTCCCAATTGGAATTTTAATTAATTCATCTAGATCAGGAGTTCCCAACCAGGGGGGCGCGCCTCCCAAGGGGGGCATAGAGAGATGTCAAGGGGGGCGGAAAGCGTTTGCTTTTTAGAAAGAAAAAACAAAAAAATAAACAAACAACATTAACAAATAACATTACAATGTAATGTTTAATTTACACGCATAAAATTAATGAAATTAAATATCATATTCACTTATTCTGTCAACCATTGTTTCAAAACCCGACGTCGTGAATCGCAGTTTATACAAGTTTGAGTTCAAAGAAAAACACGATTTCTTAACAATGTTCAAAGATGACACATTTCAATGGAGGTTGGCTTATTTAACCGACATATTTGATGCCTTGAATGAGCTAAACTTGAAACTTCAGGGCAGAAACAGCACTATAATAAGCAATTATGATTATATTCAGGGGTTCATATCATAGCTTCAACTTTGGAATCAAAAAGTGTTTTCTGAAAATGTGATATCTTTTTCTCGGCTGTTCGAAGCAATTAAAAATAACATACTGGACGCAAATTTAAAAGCTGACATAAAAACTCATTTGCAAGCGCTGGAAGACGAATTTCGCCGATACTATCGAGACATCAATTCAGAGTCACCAATATGGCACATGACAAGAAATCCATTTGTTGTCGATGTGTTACAATTACCAGAAGAAGTTCAGGAAGAATTTCTAGAAATGAAGGCTGATTCGTCCATGAAAGATGACTTCCATCTCTTGACATTGGAGAAATTTTGGATCAAAAGATTGCCTGTTAATTCGAAACTTGCCTCTCATGCTTTACGAATACTAGTTCCTTTTTCTTCAACTTACTTATGTGAGACAGGCTTTTCTGCTCTAGTTTTAATTAAAACTAAACAGGCGAAATCGTCTTGATGTCGATAGCGACCTGATGATAGCTCTGGCAAAAACAGAACCTAGAATCAACCAACTGGTACAGAACATGCAATTTCAAGTGTCTCATTAGTACCTACTCTTATTTTATTAAATTTTTCCGATAAAAAACATTTATTAGTTTATTTAAACTTAGTTTGTTTATTTGAATTAAAATAAAAATCTTTTAAGTACCTATATAATGTGCTTTTTTTTGTATTTATTGAAGAAGTAAAGGGGGGGGGGCATGAAAATATAATTTATAGTCCGGGGAGCCTCAACAAAAAAAAGGTTGGGAAACCCTGATCTAGATATATTAATTGATTAGTCTGATAACTAAAGAATTATATTTACCGTTGGTAAAATATCTTCATAAAGTTCTAAGTGTTGGATTACTTATTATACCATTTACTTCTTCTACATTTCCTTCTACATTTATAGTATTATCTACTCTATAAATATACTCTATAACTATAAAAGGCTAAGCTAAAATTTCTGACGTTTTCCTGTAACGTGTTTTTGTGATGTAGATAGTGGGAGCCAATAATAAATATTCTAAAACTAATTATTTTAATCCAGTCGCGTAGCTAGGGGGAGGCGGTGGGGGCGGACCGCCCCGGGTACCACCCATCTAGGGGTGCCATCCGACCCCAAATTATCCTTTTTCCTTAGGTTCCACCTCTAAAAAAAATAAAGCCGAGGTTGGGCAGACACCTCACCCGCCTGGGGGGTGACACCCGACCTCAAATGATCCCCCATGGTTGTTTCTCCCGAAAAAAACCCCGAAAAAAAAAGGTCATCAACCTAGGTGGGGGTGCCACCCATGAAATCCGCCCCGGGTGTCACCCATGCTAGCTACGCCACTGTTTTAATCCTATAATTTAATGTTTCCCTTCCCAGCGACAGAGAAAGAGAGAGAGGAATCAAAAATACAAGCAGCGAAAATGACATTCCTGAGAAGAACTAAAGGCTCCACAAGAATGGATCGAATAAGAAACGAGGATATCCGCGACGAACTAAAGATCTTCGCTATTAATCAAAAAATCTCAGAGTATATAGAAACTAGGAGATCACATATTAAGGGAATGAAGAACAACAGAATCCCAAAGAAAATGTTCTCATATAACCCAAAGGGAAGAAGAGATGTCGGCCGCCCAAGAAAGCGTTGGTGCGATCAATGAAGCCGGAACAGGCAAACACTGCCTATCCCAACTATCCTATCCCAAATGTTTGTTGGGTATACCTTGAAAGGAAGAAGAAGAAAAAGTTTTAAAAAGTTTTAGTTTCAATTAATTGTAAATAATTGTATTTATTGTAACAACAAGAAATAAAATATAGACAAGAAATTGTAAACTAAATAAACGATTTGGAGATGTCTTCACGTAAGGATAAAATGAAAAAACGCGATCATAGTACGGGTGAAAACAAAGCCCATCCATATATGAACTACGAGAATAAACATCAATGAAACGAGCAAAAGAATTTAGAATCCTCGACATCAAAATCAGCAGCAAATATTCATGCTGAATGTCAGAGAGAATAGAGAGACAACGACAGTCTGAGTCATTTACACGGAAAAGTGTCAATACTGCAATGCAATATTTTAAAGAAATGAGTTTTGTAAAAAGAACTGTTGTTATGAATGTAGATTAATGCCTTTTTTTCGATTGAATTAAGACAAATGTTTGACAACAGAAATTTCAGAAACCATATTCGTATATTTATGTAACTGAATATTTGTTTTTGCTATATTTAAATAAAATGATTTTAGTGGAGGATTCTTTAATTAAGTGAAAGGAGAGAAAAAGAAGTTAGGTGAAGCAATTGTTGATAAAACGGAAGAATGATAAAACGAAACTGTGGAAAGTAGTGACTAAGAGAACGGCAGTAAAGAGTAATAAATTAAAATTGGATTTAAAGCTCTACATTGGAATTACTTGTTTCTGTTAAATTAACGAAGAATAAAATTTGAGTTATCTGACCATATATTAATCGGCAAAAAGTCCACCGACTAATTAATATAGTTGTTAAGTCACCATTAATCAATAGACAAGGTTTAATCGGGGGATAGCACGTCATTATGAACCCTGAAATTGAAAATTTCCTATAGAGATTCGGCAAGCTGAACGTTTATAGTATGTATAGTAGATTGAAAAATAAAAATTGCGGAAAATTTAAGTTTACCCTTAAAAATGAGCATTTAAAAAGGGTAACGAAACAGGTGCTCCATTAGCCAATTGTACAAATAGGCCACGCTCACCCTTAGTGTAATATAAAAGTAACACTTTTAGAGCAAATTTCATCAGTAGCCACAGAAATATGACTGCAATACGTTCCCTTGATGACATTGTGATGCATTGTTTCGCATGTCATGTTGATAAAAAATAGGTTCTTTTTAGAACCCAAATAATTTCAGAAATGGGTTTATGTTATTTCATTTCATTTCATTTACTTTATTGGTGTTATTATGTACAAATTACATTTACACACGTCAATAAGAAAAAAAACAACAACTATATGTTAGTAAGATCCACAGGCATTCATAAATTCAGCCGTGGAATAATGGGCATGATTAATTAATTTACAAATTAGAGTTTTTCTAAACTGAGCTGGAGGCAATTCCCTTAGACCACTTGGAAGGGCATTATAAAATTTGATACCATGGTACTCTGTAGCCTCTCTAGAGCGATAGAGTCGGTGAAAATTCATCATTAAATTATCTTTTTGACGCGTATCGTAGGCATGCGAAGACGTACTATAGGATGATCTATTCATATGTATGTACACCAGTGAACGTAAGATAAATAAGCATGGCACTGTCAATATGTTTAGTCGGGTAAAGTGATCCCTACAGTCATCCCGATAACCCAACCCAGTTATTATTCGGACCACCTTTCTCTGTAGGGCAAACACTTCTCCAGCATGAGCAGAGTGACCCCAAACTAGTATAGCATAGGATAAGTTGCTATGTACTAGCCCAAAGTATGCCATTTTTAGCACGGGTGCAGACACAATACTTTTAAGTTGCCTTATCAAGTAGATGGAACTTGATAGTCTGTTACAGAGTTTAGCTATCTGTGGCGCCCAAGTTAGTCCGGAGTCCAACGTAACACCCAGAAACTCCACCGGCTCATTGCTGAGTGTGACACGCCTCAAAGTAAAAACAAGTCTCTGCATCTTGCTTGCATTTAGACTGAGTTTATTTGCTAAAAACCATTGTTTAATATCATCGTAAACTGATGCATTAGTTAGGTTTGAGTCTTCAAGATTTTTGGTTGAATTCACAGTTGTGATATCATCCGCAAATAATATAAAGTTTGTCATCGTGCAGCCAGGAAGATCATTAATGTAAACTAAAAATAATGTAGGACCCAAAACAGAGCCTTGCGGTACCCCGATTGAAATAATTTTACTGGATGATCTGTTATTGTTCCAAAGAACATGCTGGGTTCTACCCTCCAAATATGACCCCAACAATAATAGCGAGTCATCATCAAAGCCATAAAAACTTAATTTTTCAATCAAAATTCCGTGTGATACGCAATCGAAAGCCTTTGTCAAGTCGTAGAAGCGAGTGTCAAGATATTCATTATTTTCGAAAGCCTTTGTTGCCTCACGACATAAACTACTAATTGCTAGAGTTGTTGATAAGTTGTTTCTAAAACCAAATTAACAGCGATGAAAAAGGTTATTATTTTCGAAATAGTTGTTTATCTGGGTTTTTAGCAGTTTTTCGAATACTTTACTCAATACGGGCAAAATAGATATAGGGCGATAGTTTGCTGGATCAGTTTTATCACCTTTTTTATAAATTGGTACTACTTTGGCTATTTTGAGCATATCTGGGAATATATGATGTTTTATACACAAGTTTAATAACTTTGTATAAGGCACAAGTATTGTATTAATTATGGTTTTAAGAATTTGGGCATTAAGCTGGAGGGTATCAAGGCTTTTACTATTTTTCAGTGAGGCAACCGTATCTCTAACTTCTAGGTAACTCACCTCTCTAAACCGAAAGGTAGATTTAATATCCGCTGTTAAATAGTGAGAGGGATCAACTGTTGTTGAAGGCAGGGCATTCGCAACTGACTGAGCAACGCTGGTAAAATAATCATTAAACACTTCAGGTGTTGGTGTTCCCTGAGAATCAAATTTTTTGTTTTTATTATGGTTTATTAAACGCCAAGCTGCAGCGGAGCAGCTAACCGAATTTTCGATAAAACGATCATTTGCAGCTCTTTTTGCGCTAACTAGTTGTTTTTTATAAAATTGTTTGAATCTTGTCAGTATATCTTTGGATATTAACTTTTTTCTATGCATGTCTACTAATAATTGCAATTTTTCTCTTTGTGATTTTAGTTGTTCCGTAAACCACCCTGTTTTATTATTATCGGCCTTGCCATTAGACGGTATTCGCATTCTCTTCGGAAAACAAACAGAGACAGCCGATGCAATCAAATTACAGAACCTTACAAACTTGACACTAGTATCGATTTTCTCACTGTCAACGAATGACCAATCTGTTACTTGTAAGTGTCCAGAGAGCAGAGACAAACCAGAATTTGTAATTGGTCTGTACTCAACAACCTCCCCATCCCCTGTATCTACAACAGAAGACTCCTTTTTTACATTCATCAATAGGCTGAGATGATCAGATAACCCATAATCCCTTGTATTCAAGGTCACATCTTCAAGATTAGTGAAAGCATTGTCCAGGCAAGAAGTGTTCCTGGTATTTTGAAAATTCTTCTGATACAAACCAAAAGACAGAAAAAGATTTACCAACCCCTGGGCCCTACCATCATCAACATTAAAATGAACGTTAAAGTCTCCCATAATGACAATGCCACGCCTAGAAAATCTCAAAAGGAGAGATTCAATTTTACTCAAAAAAACCTGCATATCACCTGAGGGTGATCTATACAACACAAAAAAATAGACATCCCCGCACGCATATCCACATACCTCGAAATCGAGCTCCACACAATAGCTCAACAAGTTTAACGGTTTCAGATTTTTGCAATCAGATCTAGAGAATATTTTTGTGTGCATCTCACTTTTTGCGTTCAACTTGGAAAAAAAATCCCTGAATGCTACAGATACAAAAGACGTTAGATCCGAAATAAATGGATCTAGCATTTTGGGGTACTTAGTATTTCTGTGTCCATCTCACTTTTGAGATGTCCATCTCCAGTCAAAAACGGGATCTAGATTTTACGGGTAAATTAAAAAAAATATCGTTTCCTAACACTAACCTACCGACCGAAATAACGATGTAGTTCTGAGGTGAAATTTTTCTTCTAAGTGTTAGACTATAGGAAAGCACACGAACTGTCAATAGAATGCGTGACGTTATCCGCTGCAAATCGACTGCGAGCTTCTGATTGATTGAGTTTTTTAAAATTAACAATTTTCTATCAACTTCAAGGATTGTTTTTGAAGTGTAAACGTAAATATTCCGTTTTTTTTTAAATCTACTATATAAACCTTCAGCTCTCCGAATATCTAGAATCTAGAGGTAAAAAATGTCAAATCCTGGTTCCTTATGACGTGCTTTAACCCATAAGCCAGCAGTAGTTTGGTGTGCTTGCTGGTGGAATTACAGAGCGGAAATTCTGGGTTCAAATTACGAACAGCACGGAATTTCTTAGCGCGGCCGTCGTTGGGGATTTTATGAATTGATTCTAGATTTAGGTAAGTCTGACCAATTGACAAAACGTCAAGATAAAAAATGAAGCATTATAATACATTTTTCTAAATAGATTTCTAAATCTAACCTTATTCTTTCTTTAAATTTTGCAATTCCAAATAACTTGCAAATCTCTTTTGGTTTTTTCCCAGAAATCTTTTAAACTGAACCTGAGATAAGGGTTTGTAGTAGAATTGGTATATTGAGGTGATTAGCTGCACAAATTAGATGTCAGAACATTTGGAAATCATTGGTCAATATTTCCATACCTATATTTTTTATAGGCGCGATATAATTCATAAAATTTAATTATATACCTACTTCAGATATCCTCAAAGGATACCATATATCCTCAGATAACGCTGCACCGTTTTTGTGGTGTTCTGCCCATTAATTTGACGATAAATTTTAGCGTTGCAACCGAAATGGTTTCCAAAACTATCTTCCAAAAAATCTTATTCGCTATTTATTTTTAGTTTTCTATTATGGTTCTTATATTTTTTTAAACTAATATAATGAAGGGTTCTCATGACTAACACATTCAAAAGAATTCCATTTGGTTAATTATTGACCAAACAAAGAATTAAATTTCCTAAGTATGCTGGATTAGAAAATGACCAATATGAAAATCCCAGAATTTCTATAATCCAGGAGCGGTCACAAACTATTTGTTTATAATAACCTTTGATTATTATCGTCAGTTTAGAGGTAAAATACGGTAAGTATTAATGATTTATTTGTAATTCTTTGAATTGTAATTAGCGTATCAACGTAAAAACATGTGTTACTTACCAAGTTTTACCTCTAAACCGACGATATAGTATGAAATTGATAAACCTTATGGGAGTTTTGGAAACACCTTTTGTTCTTGAAATGCCATCAACAGCTCGCACTACTGAATTTAAAGTCGTAATAAATTGCTTTATTATTGTAATTCTTTATTAGAATTAGTGCCATGGATCTTTAAGAGATTCGTGCTCGAGCTATTTATTCCGCCTTCCAATTCAGTAGCGTCATTTATTAATAACTGTTTTAACTCCACTAGGTTTAACTTCTAGAATTCCCATAGGGTTTTTCTATCGGATATCTCATAATAAATTATCTCATATTTAAGGCATATAATTGGGGCGAGATAACGAAAAGCTATGGGATTTTCATGTATATAGGTATGCGTAATCCAATTGAAGTAGGACAAGAGCAGTCATCTTGTAACTCAAGTTACTTGGGTTTTGAAGTATCGGTACGCGTTTATGTCTTTTTAAGGGTTTTTAAACGATGAAAATTGTTATAACCGTATGTTTTGTTTAGAGAAAGTTATCAAAATTGATGTTTAATCAATAGAGTTAGTAAAATATTTGTTTGAAATTAGTAGAGTTAATTTAGGCTTGTTTGCATTTCTGAAGATCCCGCCCGAAAGACGTAAACTACCTTTTCCACCAGTAATTCAGATATCGCCAACTGTAATTCAGATTTATCAACTGATATTCAGAAATCATCAATTGTAATTCAGATTTATCGACTGACATTCAGAAATCATCAATTGTAATTCAGATTTGTCAACTGATATTCAGAAAGTGTTAAATGAAATTCAGAAACTGTGAAATAAAATTCAGAAAGCATCAAGTGGGCCTTACCGGGATAGGGTTAATGCTTTATAAAAATAGGAAAATTTTATTACGAGCTACCACATGATAAAAGTTGTGTTTCTGTAAAATTAAAAATGTGGTTATTTACATTCAAGATTCAAGTATTAAAAAAACAACCGTAAGCCACAGAAATTTTATGATTTACACCTGACGGTTTCTGAATTTCCACATAGAGGAGTTTTGGAAACACCCTAGTGTAGTTAGTTTCTGGAATTCACGCAAGCCATGGAGCCCATAATAAGGTACTAACCCTGTTGTTTAAGCCATAAAATTTATCGTGTGTTCTTAACGTCATTTGTGTTTGGTAAGAATTTTAACAATAATAACAATATTCGAAGTCGATGCGAATCTGCTATCTAGGTTTCTGCTTTATTCTTTAAGCAAATGCGACAATAATTGCATTTCCTCCGACTGACCACAAGCTACATAAATTATGTATCTGAGCACCATTGTTTATAGTAATAACCACGACAGCTCGCGTAAATTATAGAGATAATTTCTGGAAAATAGTATAAAGATGATAAAGAATCATGATGTTAAGAGATGTTGATGATGGGGCGTTTGAAATCAATTTCGAATTAGACCATGCGACTGCAGTATCCGAAGAAGATTTTTCTTCAAGTGCTGTATCCGCTCAGCGAATGTTGGCTATCAACTTGACCGAAGCCAGGATGACTAACTAGCGAAAGAAATTTAATGGGGTAGTTTCCCGTTTCATTTCCCTATAGCTCACAGATTTATGTTGAGCTTGAGTATCCGGCGCGATAGAACTACGGTTTCCCGTTCGCTAGCCTGCCAGTGTAAGCTGCTGAAAGAAGATTAATTATTTACAATTATTTTAAATTAATGTGGAATATGGTATGATAGGGTTTGTTCATTTTACTAAAACTATAATGCAACGGAATTAATGTCCGAACCACCTGTTACACATGTAATTGGTTAAATATCTTTATTAAATTCATGATCATGAATATTATTGAAGGTCACCATTATGATTGATTAGCACGCTGTAAAACGTTGTAATAATTTTTTCTAGATTCAACCTTTACAAAGGATGCCCGTTTTTTTGACTTGAAGCATCCCATGTCGGTTACCTTAAGAGATCGCAGTCCGTTAATTTAGAGCCAAGTTCCATATTTTTCTTGTGACTAGTAAAATGAAAGGAAAGGCTGACATTTTTTGATTTTGACGATATCGAAAAAAAAGAGAAATCGTAATTTTCCTTTAAATTGGAAATTGATCAAACTATGAATTTTTTAACAAATACATTCTATTACCAGGAATTCAAATATGTATTAGAAATCTGTTAATTCCATAAAGATTGGCATATTGATTGTATCAGTTATTACCACAGCGCTCAAAAAAAATTTCCTGTAGAATGTTTGAAATGAAACCTATTAGAAAATAGGAGAGCTATAATAACTTGGCTAGTTGAGTAACTAAAAGGTTGTAGTAGAAAAAAGGAAATATTGGGTATGGCGGACACAATAAAACTACAAAAATGTTATTTTGCCGACGTTTCGAAAGATTTATTCTTTCATCTTCAGGGCTGGAAGAAAAACAACATATAATATCGACGGCAATCGCAAAAAACAACGTAATCCTACCTCCATAACAAAATCTAAAGTTGTAGCTATCATTGGAAATACAAATGTATGATGGCCCGGTAAATAATAACGGAACTCAAGCAAGTCAATAATACTACATAAAACAACCATATAAACTATAAAAAAAACAATAACATATGAATATATAAATCACTTCTAAAATAACAATTAAAACACAACGTTATTCGCATAAAACTATTGTACAAGTGCACAGATAAACTCGCCACTTGATAACATACGACCAATCACAAATTGTTAGCCATTAAAGAAAAGGTTGTAGTTCATTATTAGCATAATAGAAGGGATGTAAAAATTAAAAATCAGAATCAATCAATGTTTCATGCTTCTTGGCAATCATCAGCTGAGCGTAACCAATGTCATTCAACTTAGGAGGAAAACAAACTAGATATTTTTCAAAGCTAGTTTTGGAAATTGTCTTTTAAAAGTATCACATCTTACAATATTACCTTAAACAGATAATAATATAAATAAAAATTTTAATTTTAATTACATCGTACCGCACCTACAATATTTAGTAAAAGTAAAACTACGTAAAAATAATACAAAATAGAAGGTATTTTTACGTTTTCCTCCATTCACAAAATTGGACCATTAAAGAAGACACGTTTAAATGCTATTTACGTAGGTGTCATTCACATGTTGAGTAGACACACATGCAGTTATGAATTTTAAATTAAGTCATATTAGGAAGTATCGTGAAAACCTGGTTTAATGTAATTAACTTTGACCAAGAAATGAATTTTCGATTTCCTTTTAAAGGTGAATGCAAATTATTTATCTTCATAACAGTAGTTGTTCTAACACAAGTTCATACTAGTAGTAGAAGTCTAATTTAATTAAACCTACGTAACTGGAACGGGTTTTCGGAAGGATATAAAAAGTTAATATAAATATTTTAGTTCGACCTCTCAAGGTTGCTTGTTAGCTATACATCCAAGAACTGAAAACATGATTTTGGATGGTCATTTTGATTAATTTTAAAACGCACAAAAAGGTTAATACTCGAAGAATTTTTTTTTATACTAAAATTGTATTCGCAATATTTGTGTAGTTTATATTCCAAATGTTTTGGATTCCTCAGTTCTTTAGAAAATACACATAATAAACTTTTAAAGAAATTTTTACTTGCCTAATTTTTTGTCAACTGTACAGTTCATTATATACGAATCTTTTCAAATTATATTCATAATCTTTTATGAATTATAATACTAATTTATTTATAGTTTATTAAACCTTGAATGATTGAAAGGCATTAATGTATATTAGTGATGACTACGAAATAGACACTTTTAATACTGACAAGCCTAGGAAAAGTAGGTATTACTATTATTGTAAGAATCCACTTTCGTAATACAATGATATTGTTTTTATACAAAAAAAATCCTTCAATATAAAGGACAACCTTTCTCCAATTTTTCTTCCTGTTTTTGGATTTGATGTATATCAATGATTTAACGTTAACTAGTTTTACATTTTTAGGTGTGTTCTTTCCAGTTAAATATTTATTAATAAAGGTACTTCATCGTGTAAGAACCTGTATTTACCATAATTAGTATTATGTATAATATTAGTACTAATAATTATTATACTAATAAATCAATAGTAATTATTTTGAAATATATTTAAAAGAAGGAATTCTTTAGGTTAATTAGTAAAACCCCACAATTAGAATGACAAGAGATACACAACAAACATAGTAAGTAATAAACAATGTGTCTTCACATAATTGTTCAAGTCTTGGCAGCTTATCAATTTTGCTATACATATTAAGTACATAATGAATGAAATAATGTATGCAATTATTTTGCAAAAATAATTTGACATTGAATTTGTAATACTAAATATAATTAATTTTCTATGATATAACATCATCCCATAAGTAGGATGTTTAAATATTAAGGAACTCCGCAAGAATTATAATACTACTTTAATTTTGTATATGAAGTATTAATACTATTTTAAATTTTAAAATAAAAAATAAGTAAGGAAATTTATTTTGAAAAATACGGTAGCAGATAAAATTTTGTATGCAATACGTGTGAAAATGCATTATAATCGTCACAGGCGTGCGAGAATAATGCCTTTTTCACACTAATTTCATGAATTCGTTCATTCATAACTAACTCATCGTGGTGATCATCTCCACGTATAGATCGATTTATTTTAAAAATGAAGTTTTTGCACTGATGTAGAAATGATAAAATAACAACTACAAGATGGAGAACATACAATTCATAATATTATTGTACAAAGGTACATTACCCACTTATTTGAATTATTTAAACACTTATTACAATTTTCAATATGTATTTTAAAACCGGTAATTACATTATGTATAACTGCAAGGACTTCATGTGTTTTGCCTTGGTGGAGCTTTATGTGGATTATAATAAATTATTTAAATTCAGAAACAATACATTGCTTTAAATTTGTACTAATTTAACAGGAGTTTTCAAATAAACAAAATAAGCATAATTTCAATATACCAAAATGGAAAATTTAGAGTTTAAAATAAAATAAGAAATGAAAATGAATTGGGTTCAATTTAAAAATATTAAATACTAGATTCTGTTATTATTAGGTTTTATTTTATTTCAAAAATAAAACTGTCGATATTAATAATATATCATTATTATTAAAATTATTTATGCAAATCGTTGGTGTTCTCTAAATTTTAATTCTATTCTATGTTTGTTTACTAAAGTATTTCAGTGATTTGATTTTATTAATAAAATGTTTACTAATAAATCAACATTGAATTAGATACATACTGGAACTTAATTTGTAAATTTATGCAGATGTAAAAAGTGAATTTTTAAAGTTTTAATTTAATTATGAATAATTTAAAATCATGTAAATGAATGTCAACAATTTAATATTTAGATTTATTTCTATAAAAGTAATGAATATTTTAAGCAATATTTTTATAATTATTTTTATGTTGTTTTCTAATTAGGAAATCAATTATTCATTATGCGTTGTTCACCTAAGTTACCAATAATGTACGTAAATACAAACAAGAAGTTATCTTGCACTCGAATTCATTTTTCCTCTGTTAGGCGAATAGCAATTATATCTACTTTGCCAATTGCGGAACTAATCACCAATTATAAAAATTTACTAGTAAAACTAGATGCTAATGGATAAAGTAAGCAATATTTCAAGCCAAACAAATTCGTTTCAAATAATTTAAACATAATTTTAGTTTGAGTGCGAAAATTAAACAAGCTTTTCAACGACAGGTTACTTTCTTCTTCTATAAAAAAGTTATAAAATAAATTTGAAATTTACCACGGTTGCTTATAGCTTATTGGTTATTAATTTACATAAAAGGAAGAAGAATACAGCAGTACATATTTTATTGTTGAAAGCTTATATGAACGAATTGAATTTTATTACTTCTTAATTTGTAATTTAATTACATTTGAGAAAAATTGTTAATGTAGTTAATAAAAAGTATTAGTTTAAAAAGCGTTAAAGAGGATAATAATTAAATATTTTCTTTTAAATCTAATAATTTTCATCATCGATACATCTATTTAATAGCATTCTGTATACATCGATAATTTTGTTATTATTATAGTAAATATTTATATCAGTCTGCTATTGTTGATACATTGCACATACTTATCAAAACAGGTTCACATTTGCTTGGTTTTTTTAACTTTTCTTTTGGAAAAACCGTTATACACACTAGGTACTATATCTGCAAATGAGTTAGTTCTAGTTAATATAGAAACATTTATATTTTATTGGTTTTACAGTGATTTCGAATTTTTCTTTCGTGTTAGCTTTATGGTACCAAACTTCAGTAGCCAAACTAAAACTACCCTTTTGGTGTTAAGCATAACTAATAATTAAGTAAACAAGCAAAATACACTTATTAATTAGTATCAAAAATTGATTTAAAAATTATTCTTATGATAATAAAACTATAGTGGAGTACCTTACAAAAGCTATACAACGAGCAGCATGGAACGCTACTCCAATATCACAAAATAATTAAGAAAACGATGGCTAATTACTAAATATCCCAGTGATAAAAACTAACTCAATCAGGCCACAAAACAGCTGAAAGAACTACTCGACGAAAATAAGAACTCAAGTATTGGAAACTTATTAAACAATCTCTCAACATCTGAAGTTACAAATTATTCGTTATGGAAAATAATAAAAAGAATAAAACGTCCGCAAGAAATGAGACCGTCCAAGGTCCAAGGCCGAAATGACCAAGAAAAGGCCAATACCTTCTTAGAACATTTTAATAATGTATTCAAACCTTTTACAAGAGAAATCTCTCAGACAGAGCAAGAGTCAATACAACAGCTTGTTGGCGCTGCATACCAGATGGATACACCTATTAAACCGTTTAAAGTAACTTAAATACAAAATGTCAGATTGAATAACTTGAATCCTTAGGAAGGCTCCTGGCTTCAATCTGATAACGGGTAGTATTCTAAGAGAGCTTCCACTGGAAATTTACAAAATGCTTACCCACATACGTACGTAATTCCATAATAAGAATTAGTAATTTTCCATACCAAAACCCGGCAAGGACTCTTCTGAAGTAGCATCTTATCGTCCAATCAGCTTACGGCCGTGCTTTCTAAAGTGCTTGAAAAACTTTTCCAACTGAGGGTAAAACGTGTCATAGAAGAGAGAAATTTAGTGCCAAACTACCAATTTGGGTTTCGTCTTAAACACTCCAATGTGGAACAAGTGCATCGCATAGTCAAAAACATAAAGCAAGACTTTGAAAGCAAGAGATATTGCTCTAAAGAACTAAAGAGATATTATAACCCCCTGGATTTCCCCCAAAGGAATTAAGTGGTGGTGTTAAATTAAATTTAATATTGCCAAATTATAAATATCAGCAAATTAATGATACCTATATGTTAAAGAGATTCATCACTGGATGGATTTCTACTATGATAATTTTTTCTGACAATATTATTTCCTATTGTGCTTTCTAAGACAGATTGTAATATCCTTAGATTTAGATGATAAAAAAAAGATCGTCGATCAAAAAAATAACCTATAGCAAAATTTTTGTAAGTCTATGTTTATGTTTATGAAGAAGTTTGATATTCGAAACTGGAATCTCAGTAGTCTAAATTGTTTTACTGTACTACCGTTTATACAATTTCCAGTTTTCCCTGCCTGTACCCGTTGCGGATGCAGCTTAACCACGGTTATAGACGATTGCTACATCGTCTGTTCTCCGTAGATCATTCACAATGTTTAAACTTTTTATTGTATGCGTCGTCGTCCTCTGTTTCACGGTGTAGGCTTTAGGCCTGTTCCGATTTCTAATCAGCCCATCGATGCTCCCTTGGACGCCCAACGTCTCGTTTCTCACTCGGATCATATTTCATGGCACTTTTTGGCAATCGCTGATCTTCCATTCTTTGCACATGCTTCTTCCATTGGCGCCTATTATCGTACACCTTGTCTTTCACCGAAAAGATCTGCAGTTCCTCTCCGATATCTTCATTTCTATTCATGTCCAGCAGTGTACAGCCTTTTACTACTCGCAAAAGTTTAATCTCTGCTGCTCTAATTTTAGGTTCTTTCGTGGTTGTTGTCGTCCAAATTTCGCTTCCATAAAGCAAGGCGGGAACCGCCATGACTTTGTAGAACTTTAATTGTGTATCTCGTCTACATCGTTTCCCTAGTGTTCGTCTAATGGTTCCGCACATTCTCTGGAAAGTATTTAGTTTGTTGGCGATGTTATCATCATATTCGGGTACTTGAAATACATAAATACTTTTATGCTAAAAATAATATTATAAAGAATTTTTATTAATTTTATTATAAAAACATAATTTTTTTTATTCATTTAAAAAATACTTACTGGTCTTCTACTCTTTAGTGTGCTTTGCCCAACGATGACCACGAATGTTGAAAACATAAAAATATGAATGTTAGTACAGCTATAAGCTTATAAGTTTACTTTAAGCTAAAGAAAATATAAACTATAATATAATAATTTAATAAGGAATTTAACACTTGAAAATTATGAAGGCTAGAGCAAAACTTTTTCCCGTATATATTTAGTACAGTTTTATTCCAAGAATATTATACGAATATACAACTGGAATATTCAGTGTTTCTATTAATATTCATTCGATATTCCTAATACACTACGAAGATAACAATGCCCACCTTATTTTCTACGTTATAAGAATATTTGCAGAAATTTCATTGACGATATTACCAATGGCAATATCTTCTACTTATTCTTACAATATCACCAAGTAGGTATATTTTTGGTCCATTAATCAGTAGATTTGGTATAAAATATTGGTAGTCCAATATTATATTTTTCATTCGGCTACATAGTTTACAAAACCAAATATAATTTTTTAATTTGAAGCAGATATCTTACATAAATCACAATATCAACAGTCTTCAGATTCACGATCTATGAAGGTATTTAATCTATGATGGAAATAAAATTAGTACATAATATATTCAGAATTCCCATTTTAAAATATTATTCATTGGTATTATAAAGAAATACTATTGTTACTTAACTTCCTTTGAAAATTTTGAAATCGATCGTGCGATTGGTACGAATATTCATGTATAAACTTATTGTAATAATATTTATAAAAGTGAGGTGATAAAACAATACGTACCAGTACGACTAATTTTGATAAAAACTTGTTGTTAAATTTTATTTTACCCTTGTCCTTGGTAATTGTGAGTCCTCTCTCGATGGTCTTGAATTAATCGAAATTTAATCGATGATAATATATGATGTTAAGTTTTTATTTATTTCTTTTTTCAGTTTTTTTCCAATGTTTTCGGATACCTTCAACTTAAATTTATGCTTCAAAATTTCATTTTACACCGTATGTTATTTTTTTTTGTTGGAACACAGAAGTCTTCGAAGCCAGCACTTGATGATCACCACGTTATAGTATTTTCCGCAGCCTGGAACACGTAGTCTGGTCAAAAAGGGCAAAGGTGCCAATTTATTTAATATTCACTTGGTGGCTTGGTGTGATCGCTAGTTGGGTTAGGGTGCGGAAATTGTGGGTTCGAATTGCGAACTTCACGAAATTTCTTAGCATGGTCCTCCGGTGAACATCAACACGCTGTGGGTCAGTAAGAGCAAACGAAGAGATACCGGATAACATGGCTTTGTCTTTCTAGCGTTAAATTGTAAAGTAAAGGAGCGGATGAATGAAGAAGCTTTGGGCATGCACGGCCTGTTGTGCTAATATTGTATGTATAAACATTCATAAAATATATAAATCTGAGTTGGTCGAGAAGATCCAGATACAGTAGGGTCATAAGTTGGAATCCCGGTGGCTACTAAATTATCTGTGCCGGGGTTTGGATTACACATTAAGCTGTAAATCCCTATTTACGTTTATTCTTTAAGTAACAATGTTATTAGTGACAGGTTTGTTCCAACTATAAAACGGTTTATAAAACCGTAATTGTATTAGTACCCAACCGATCATCGATAACTTGCTTTGAAGTGTATAATTTTAAAAATTGATCGGTGTAATCAAACAATAAATAATTTTTTTTTGAATTTAATAAAAATTATATATCTGCTAACCAAGTTACCAACATATTATTTCTTTTATACTACCTAGTACTCGATATATTTGAAAATGTTCGACAAAAAACAACCAATAAAACTTATCATTTCTGGATGATATGTTTTAAAAACAAAATATGCGTTTAATTTGCAGTTTTCAGCCATAAATCTTAATTCTCAGCTTTTGTTACTGTTTTAATTTAATGCTTCACCAAAAATACAATAATTTATAGGCGATTTTTTGTTAACCAATTTCAACTACCTCTTCTTTCGTTAAAAATTAAATATTCGAACTTGTTTTAATCAATTGGCCTTGTACTTTTTTTTTTTCGTTACTTAAATGGCAAAAAATAAATTGATGGTTAAGTATTAGCTAAAATATTGCGTTTATTCGTCAATTTTACATAATGAATTGTTTGTTATAATAATGAATTAATTGTACAATAATTATTTTATTTCTGTATGTAATCGTTTTATTTTCTCATTAACTTTTTTTAATTAAAAATATTACACCGAAATACCTACCTGTTGTTTACTGAATGAAACCCAAGTAAAACTATGGATATGTTTTACACGAAATTTTAACATCAATATATCATTTTTTTTCCTTAAGAATCATGCATTTGAAACTTTTTCCCTGTGAGGGCCATTTTTAATATCATAATACAGCGTGAACTGCAGTTGGGAATAAAATATTAAATTTTGTTAAGGTAGACTTCGTTAATTTTTATTTGCAATCAATTTGCATTAAAAATGTATTGATAAACTTACCTATTTAGTGATATTAAAATATTTTGAAGATTAAAACATACGACAATACACATTGTGATCATATTTGACTAAATTTTTATAACATGACTATAAAATTGCTATGTGAAATAAAAATTCAAGTTGCATAATAATTAGGTGTACTACCTACTGACTAATCCTAATACTAATCGCATGAAAATAATTAGTATGAAGTATTTATTTTAATATTTAACACGCAACAAAATATGCTAATGGTTAATTGTGTTATTTATTAAAATATTGCTCTATTAAGATAAGTAGTTATTAATTTATTATTTAACTCATTGTTTATATTAAGACGCATTAAATTTTCTCATACAAATCTTGTTAGTTTAAATTTACTATCATATTTGTTTAAAGGTGATATGTAGGTTACCTATATCAATTTTTGTGCCATTACTTCTTTTTCCTTGTAAAATTATTGTTATCAATCTATTAAATTTGAATACACCTTAAAAATGTATTAATTGCTTACTAGAAAATTAACTATTATAAAAAGTAATCGCATTTCAAATAATTACACTTCTAATTACTCTTTTTTTATTACGCAGGTTATTTATAAATAATCGCCAATTTGTCGCACTCTATAATCAAACTCTATTTTCAGACAAATATAAAAAAAGAAAAATATTCTGGAGTGTATGCTGTTCCCATATTTACACAAATCTGGTACACTGGAATACATCATGCTATTGTAAAATTAAATTTTATATCTCGGTAATTTATTCTTTAATTTTGGAATGTTTGTTATGTATTGATGATTATGCAATCACCAACGGTTTAATATAGTGTCATCGGTAATTTATTGTGTGCAAATTATGTTTTGAGAATGTACTAACACACCTGCCGTATAATTTTAATACACCATTGCTTCTATTGTCTAGAACAATAGCGATTTTGTATAGTATAGGCGAACGTCTGAATGAATTGTTAACGATGCAATAAATGCATCTTAAAGCAATCGACTTGGAAGGCATACAGCAATAAAATGTAAATATTAGTTGAATGCTGTAAATATTTCATTTTTGTGTGGGTAACCGACATGTACATTGAATTAGTATAATATATGCGTACATGTACTGTAATAAGCATTATATTAGAATTATTTGAAAAAATTAATAATTTATAATGTAAGTGATGACATAATATCTATTGTATACGCTGTGATACGGACTTTTTTTAACTTACATATTTATTTAGACGAAAAAGTAGTTTATTGTTTAATTAGTATAGTAAAAGTGTCACCTTTACTCATAGGTGGCATAGGCGGCTGAAAAAGTAAAAGATAACGTTTCAAGAACTTAATGTAGAGAATTTAAGTTTGTATCTAACTATTTTTTCAATCAATCTGAAAGAAATCTGCGAAAAAATAATTTTTGCCCACTTCCCCACCCCGTAGAGGATGACGCCGATCTTATTGGAAGGGACATTTCAGAATTTCATAATGAAATCCTAAAGAATCAATAAAGGCGGTGTGACACTTGTGTAAATTTGCGTGTAGATTTACGTGTAAATTTACGTGTAAATTTCTACACCGTGTCAAACACGTAAATTTGCGTGTAGATTTTTTTGCAAATCTGCTAGCAAATGTTTTTGCGAGTGTGTTTGCCACTTGTGTAAAAATTTACACGTAAATTTACAATTTGCACATGCGCGTTCTGGTCAATTGAAAATTCGATCGGTAAATGGCTATAAGAAGTTTGTATGTCTGGTCGCTTTGTGTTGTTTAATACTAAAAGAAACGTGATAATGGATTCAAATTGGCAATTAACCCACTAATACCCAAGGGTCGAAAATAAAACTAATTTTATGTTTTTACTGCATTTTATTGTATGTTTTAACCTTATTGTTTTAACCTGTATGAAATTTCATAAATTCATAATCATAAATATGCAAAAATTAAATTTTGTGATTATCTATATATTTATATAAAAATGGATGTATGTGTGTATGTATGTTCCCTATAGACTCCTAAACCGTTTGACCGATCGCAACCAAATTTGGCACAGTTATTATGTAGGTCCCTGCGCATGTTTTTGTATTGAAATAGTGCAAAAATTCGCAAAGGAAAGTTGATTTTGAGTAGCCTGCCTTCCTTTAAGGAATCTCGCTAATCCATTCATGCGCGTCCCATAGGGACGCGCATGAATGGATTAGCGAGATTCCTTAAAGGAAGGCAGGCTACTCAAAATCAACTTTAAAAACAATAATGAATGCTGTCAACCGATCGACAATGCAAATACGCGTGCACGTGCTTTACGTCTCTATTTGACCAAACAATCAAATTTGGTGTAGAAGTTATTTACAACGCTACGAAAAACATAGGCTACTTTAGTACCTTGGAGTGAGGCCGAACAACCACATCCGACACTGTCTAGATGGCCAAAGGCCGACTGAGCCAGCTAGTATTTCATAAAAAACATAATTATAATGTTCTGTTGAGAATAAATTGTAGCAGCTGTAAAGTAATTTTGTTCAATAACATAATAAAAAATTAATTATTTTAAAAATGTTGCGTATACGCAACGTTGGGGATTACTGGGTTAATGCCAATTCAAACTTTTACCAACTGACAAAAACACACCACAAGAAAAAATAGACCACACCTTCGAATATTCTTCTGCGCAATTTTACACGCACAACTTGCGAGAAAATATAGAAATATTCCTACAAAATATTTACACGTAAATCTACACGCAAATTTACGCGTTTGACACTTGTGTAGATTTACACGTAAATTTACACGTAAATCTACACGCAAATTTACACAAGTGCCACACCGCCTTAAAGAATCATAAGTTTTTCCACATTTCGTAAATTATTGTGACTTGGCGCCTGGCCTATTAGGAGAAAGTAAGATGTTTATTTCTCTTGCAAATTTCAACTTGAAAAATTTGACAAAAAAGTGATTTTGATTAGGTCAATTTATAATCGGATGTTATAGGTGAAAGGAAACTTACTTACTATCGGTTTCTAAAGTTTTGAGCTCTAATTTGGGCGTTTTGTAAATCAAAAATTTATTGATAAAATTTTATTCTATAAAAGTAGGTCGAAATGAATTTAATATTAACCATAAAATTTAATAAAAAGCAACATATACTATAATGGTATTTTAAAGCAATTCTTTCTAAAACTGGAAATACATTTGTTTTTAGAAAACGGGATTTAAAGGGTCAAACCACCATAACCGAATAAAAGAAAATTATCTAATAAAATATTATGATTTTCAGACTACATAGTAATTCACGTTTTGAAAAATATATAAAACGAAAATTATAAAAAAATGACCGGCATTCATAAATAATGTGGCTATCTTGCTAATACAAAATGGCAATGAGTAATAAAAAAACTATTGTTTTACACAAATTTAACACGAAAAAAATTAATATAAAGAAACTCATAAACTCATCGCAAAAATTTGTATTTGTGCTGTTGTGTTTGCTGTTTCTAAGAGTATTATGTCCAAATTTCAAGTCAATCAATCCAGTTGTTTTCAAGATATAGTTGGTCAAAAATGTAGTTTAAAGATATACGCAAAATATAGGAAGTTTTTTTACTTTTATGACTCATATTTTGAAGACTTCCAGGATTGTCAGACGCAGTAAGGGAGACTATGTACCTACATGAAAAGATCCATTTTTTTCATATGTGACATCAGTGTGTAGAGATTAATGGACAGATAAAGGTAATAGTACTTATTATTCCTTATTTCAGTTTTAATTTTTCTAAAATTATCATGGAAGTCAAAATTTTCGTGTTCGCAGAAGTTCAGGAGGACATCAACTGCTTTTATTGGTTGACTTGTTTGAATTTTTTTTTAGCCCCAAAATTGTCATCATTGTCACTCTAATCGTACTCTGAATCTGCCTGTTGTGAGGTAGATGTAAATAGTACTACTTGTGCTGCTATAACGAGCTGCTATGTTACTATCACTTAGATGTTCGAATCCCTCTTCATTGACATCTTTTTGTAGCCAATCAATAATATCGTCTTTATCAACGCTAGTGACATTTGGAATTGATGTGGCCAGCCTAAGAAAAACTTCTATATCTCTATCTTCTATATTTTCTTCATCACAGTTTTGAATTTCGCCCAGGAAAGTCTTAACGTACTTGCAGGTACGTTTCCCCAAGCATCACATACTGCGAAAATGGTATCTTTTATGATCCATATTTTCAAAAGTTCTTTCATTGAACCAAAACAATTTTCTTGTAAAAGCAAACGGAGATAAATCTTTTTGTACCTTTGCTTCAAACAGGAAATCACGCCTTGATCCATTGGCTGTATTAAGGCAGTCATGTTAGGTGGTAGATAGTAGACAATAATTTGAGAATCCTTTGTTTTCAGGGTAGATTCCGAGGGGTGTGAAAGGGTATTATTAAGCAGAAGAACAGCTCCTTTAGGAATTCCGTTCTCATCCCGAAATTTCGTTACAGATGGTACAAAAACGTTGAAATGCCATTCACGAAAAATAACCTGCTTCATCCAAGCTTTTGGGTGGTTGTAATAGTCACACGGAAAACATTTCGTTTCTGTTCCTTTAAAAGATCTTTGTTTTTTAGCTTTCCCAATAATTAGAAATCTTTGACGCTAATTATATAACGAATTTTAATAAAATAATTTCATATTATTTAAAAATAATATAGTTATGTGTTTAAAGTTTATAAATCGAATTGATCTAACTCCAATATAACATTTTTTTTATTTGAAGCAATTTGGAAAGCTTATTTAGTTATTTGTCAGCTGATGTTAAATCAAATGTCGTTGATATTGATCTTTTATTGATATTGAAGGACAGCAACCTCTTGTTTTATCCATTATGCATGTTTGCTAAATTTACATCGATTTTAAATTAAACAATGAGCAGGTATAATATACACAATATTATACAATTTCCACAAACAACATAGGTATAAGTACATAATTATATTTGCTCAATTAATAAAATTAAGTAATAATGCTTACAAACTTATGTTTATGATATTTGCATGATTTTTTATGCATGTACCTATATTATTACATAATTGGAAATTGAATGGTAAAGCCATGGTTATTGATAAAGTTATTTGAGTAACACCGATTTTATTTTGTTGCAGATGGCGAGGGAGTGTTTACAAATTAGTATGGAGAGAATTATTAGCTTATTTAATACTATATTATTCAATAAATCTAGTATACAGATTTGCACTAAATCCAGAACAAAGAAAGTAAGTATGAGCATACAATTATTATTTTATAATAGGAATATACGTAGATATTAATAATTAATATTATTGTACTGTCGTCGCGTCACGTCGTGCTGTCGGTTTTAATTAAATGTATAATTTATATTATTAATTAATTATACTATAATAATGTAGAGAGGAGTTTTTGATATTATCTACCTAGCTATGAAAATAATATGCTATCGTGACAATTTCCTTATGTCAAGTTTATGTGACATTTTATAGCGTCATCTTCAAGTATGATTCCAATCGCCTAACATTTTTGTCATTTTTATATCAGTTTAAAGAAGCGAAAATGAGTGATTTGAAACTTGAACACAGAAGCGTCATGAAATTTCTGTTTAAAGAAGGCAGTAGTCTAAAGAATATCCATGGAGAATGGTGCAGTGTATGGAGAAAAGCCAATCCTATTTACAAGTCAAATATTGGTGCAAGAGCAGTTCTAATAGGGCAGGAATCCATTTGTGATGACTTAAAGTGTGAAAGACCTATAGTAGCAAGAACTGACGAAATTATCAACAAAGCTGAAGATTTGGTGTTGATTGACCGCCGAGTAAAAGTTTTAGTTATTGCTATATAGAAAAAGCAATGATGATTGCCAAACTCCGTAGTGGGGACGGCACTTGAAGAAGAAGTAGAAGAAGAAAAAGAGGAATATCAGAACCGAGTGCTTTTAAAATTTTATATGAAGATTTGGGAATGAGCAAAGTGTCAGCATAATGGATTCACAAGCTGCTTAATTCCGAACAAAAACTGTGTCGACGACAAATTTTCTAAGAGAATCTGACTGCTTTATCCCAAGATGAAGACTTTTTCTATAGAATTGTAACTGGGGATGAGACCTGGGTACAACACTGGGACCATCCTACGAAACAAGAATCCATGTGATGAATTCACAAAGGCTCTCCACCACCTAAAGAGCAAAGATGCAATTTTTTGCGCGAAAAGTGAAGGTCACAGTTTTCTGGAACGCGGAGGATGCCAAAAGGGACTACAATAACGTGAAATGTCTACTAAGACACAATTAAGAACTTGAGTGCAATTACATTTAAAACAATTAAAAAGTGCAGCGTGCATATCCGTTCGAATTTTTCAAGAAGTAATCAATGAATGCGGCGCTTTGAGGAATTATGAGGGTTGCCTTTTATATGGCTCCATTTCCCCGGCACCCCCACCACAAAACATTCAAATCGGACTTGGTGGAATCGTTTGTACTTCGTTTGTATCGGTTTGTACCGCAAAAATTTTCGTTTGTATCATAAAGACAAAAAAGTTACAGCACTTTCAAAGTGGGGGTGCCAGAGAAATGCCAGCACCCCCACCTCAAAATATTGAAATCGGACTTGGTGGAATCGTTTGTACTTCGTTTGTATCGGTTTGTACCGCAAAAATTTTCGTTTGTATCATCAAGACAAAAAAGTTACAGCACTTTCAAAGTGGGGGTGCCTGGGAAATGCCAGCACCCCCACCTCAAAATATTAAAATCGGACTTGGTGGAATCGTTTGTACTTCGTTTGTATCGGTTTGTACCGCAGAAATTTTCGTTTGTATCATCAAGATACAAAAAAGTTACAGCACTTTCAAAGTGGGGGTGCCAGGGAAATGCCAGCACCCCCACCTCAAAATATTCAAATCGGACTTGGTGGAATCGTTTGTACTTCGTTTGTATCGGTTTGTACCGCAAAAATTTTCGTTTGTATCATAAAGACAAAAAAGTTACAGCACTTTCAAAGTGGGGGTGCCAGGGAAATGCCAGCACCCCCACCTCAAAATATTCAAATCGGACTTGGTGGAATCGTTTGTACTTCGTTTGTATCGGTTTGTACCGCAAAAATTTTCGTTTGTATCATAAAGACAAAAAAGTTACAGCACTTTCAAAGTGGGGGTGCCAGAGCAATGCCAGCACCGATACAAACGAAGTACAAACGATTCCACCAAGTCCGATTTGAATGTTTTGTGGTGGGGGTGCCGGGGAAATGGAGTCCTTTTATATTTCGGGATTAGAGAACAAAAACAAATATTTATCATCGAAAATGGCTCTATTGATTTTCAAAATATTCTCCATGAATATACACTTTTGAATGCGTTTGAAACAATTTTCTAAGCATTTTTTTCCACTCCGATTGAGGTACCTCCAACATATTACGGTGATATCTGATGGAGACGCCACTGGTAATACGAACATTCAATTTGGTTGAATAGAAAAATTAATGCATGGAACTTGTTAATTGAAATAGGAGGTTTATTATTATCATTACAAAGTCAAAACAAATAGAATCATTTAAATTATAACAATAAAGAATACAAGGGTTAACAAAATAAATTTAAATGTTCAATTTAAAATCCGTAATGACAAAAATTGTTAAAAATAATATAATAAAATTGTTTAGTTATAAGCAATTTATAAACTAAATACATGTAAAATTTATTAGTTAAGGTATTAGAAATAATTTGTTAAAACATTAGGTATAAAAATTTAAACATTACGTGTGCGTCGATAAAATTAATTAAAAACAGAGTGATAGGTCATCCGAAAAACCATCGTTGGACAATTCAAGTGATAAACAGAAATTATGTGCTTCAAGTAAACGGTTAACCTAAAAACATAAGAAAAATAAATTAAAAAACAATTTTAAATTTCGCGCCACAAAAACATGGTGGTTTCGATTTACTTACCGATTTATGGTTAAATAATCAAGTAGCAATGAATTTGTATCACCTTGACGATACGAAAAACAAAAAAGGGCTTTTTCCTAGTTTTGCATCGAGATCGCACGTGTAATTTGTAGCGGCTCGAAAATTAATTAGTTAATTACATAAAAGTATGATAAAAAGGTGAAACCTACAAAAATAAAGTGATAAAAGATAAATGTGAATGTAAATACGGTAAAAGAAAATAAAAATACTTACCGATCGTGAATATTTTTGAGAAGATAAAAATCTTGCCACGAGGGTTACAAATTTTAGCGAAGATAAATCTGGAAATATTAAAGTGAAAACGAAGTCATCCACGGGAAGAAGTACTTAATACTACACATGCGCTATACCAAAAAGGAGGAGAGAACCATATTTATACAGGGTAAGCGAAAACTTTTACCAAAAACTTATATTTTTGTGCGACGAGTGCGGAATACGACGCCACGATTTTAGATTTAATTGTGGGGAATTTAAGTAATAAGAAACTGTTTAATTTTGTATACGTTTATTTGCATCAAAATTATTGATAATTATTATAATAAAAATTATCATATATAATACCACAAGAGACTATCAAATTGTCGGCAATAATTTTTGAAACTGGAACTGAGTGTTAGTCGCCCTTAAAATCACCATGAGTGCTTTAGCACGAATGGTGATTTTAAAGGCGACAAACACGAAGATTCCATGGTTTAAAAATTAACCGACAATTTTATAGTATCGTGTGGAATTCGTTTGACAATTTCGTAAATAAAATTTCAATTTTTTCTGACAACAAATAATTTATAGTATGCGTTTACGTAGTTTCCATCGTTATTTGACAATACAGATCACGGTGGTCGTATTGCCGCGACAATACACCACCGTGGTCTGTATTGTCAAAGGAAGTAGATTATGATTGGTTCAAATTGATGAGATTCTAACATCCTATTGGTTGAATTATTATGAACGAAATTGTCATTACAAAACGGATTATTTTTGGGGATTCTTGTATTCCCGGCTATTTATTTTTCAGATTTAAAAGATTTGATTTACAATTTCCTAAAGAAACCACTACTGAGATAAGCAAGTTTACATGCAACAAGAACCCAGTTAGCCGTGATAATCAGTAACATTGAAAATTTTATTAAATAGCGATTGACGGGGTCCATCCGTACCTTCATCATCGTAATATGCATTTTGAACGCATCAACAGCTTCTTCAGGTGTCGAAAAACGTTGACCTCGCAATTTATTTTTGATGTTCGGGAATAAACACCGAGACAACACTGAAATCTAGTGAATATCCAGTGAATATCCAGGAGACATCCAGAAGCTAGTGGATATCCACTAGATATCCATTAGTTATTGAGTGTTGCCTGGGAAGGAGTCATTGGATGCCAAATCAGGCCTATACGGCGGATGACCCATCAAATCGACGTTTTGAGTGCTAAAAAACTCACTTGTTTGTGCCGATGTGTGAGAACTCTCATAGTCGTGGTGGAGAATGATCTGTCTTCGGCGGTTGGTTTTCCTTATTTTTCTGAAGAATTCTGGCAAACTAATAGTTGTGTACCATTCAGAATTAACCGTTCTACCAATGGTACGGTAGCGACATGTTCAGTTTTTCCGAAAAAAACAGGCGACCATTTGCTTTGAAGTGCTTCGTGCGCGAACAACTTTTGTTGGATTTGGTGCATCTTAAAAAACCCACACAGTTGATTGCTGTTTATTTTCGGACTCATACGGGTAGATCCACGTTTGGTCACCTGTCACGATGTCATAGACATGTTTTGAAGTACCCCAATCGAATTTTTTGAACATTTATTTGGACCAATTGACACGAACCTGGTTTTGAGTGATTCTCAAATTATGTGGGATCCAACACAAACAAATCTTGTTGATGATCAAATGTTCATGCAATATTAAAAGTATGCTGGTTCCACTAATGTCCAAGGATGCCTCAATCTCAATCATCGCCAAATGACAAACTAGCAAGAAAAAGTCCTAAATGAAATGACATGTTTCGATCTTATCCACGATTTTACCCGTAAAACTGATCTCATCAGATCCGTTGTGTTTTCAATTATAATTTTGCAATTATCAGTTTACGGTCAACTAGTATGTGTAGCATTTTTTGTAAATTTTGATATTTTTTGTGAAATAATAATTTCATAACAATGCAATTATAATTAATTTCACACCACCATCCTTTATGGCTATAAAATATTATGCACCTTGAGTGTATGTATTTACTTATCTTTAACTATTTTGTACAATATATGGGTACCTTGAATATTTAATATACCTAATACGGGTAGGTGTGCATTTTATTATTATTTTTTAATAGAACACCGTGTTAAAATATGTAGTAGTCGCAAATCTTTCAATGTAATTCCATCAACAGTTTCCTTCATTATTCTGTTTCCGTGTTAGTATTCTGTTATACTACGTACAATGTTGTGATTTTAATGTATTCCTCTGAAAGCACTCTTAATTCCTGACAGCCTTGAATCAGTGTTGGAATGTATGTACATATTATGTACCAACTATTGTTTTATAAGAAGACAATGAAAATTTTAATATGATCGAACAATAAATTGATAATCTTTAGAGAGAGTTATAACGATATTAATTAAGATATTATTTACTAGACTAATGATTAATTTATATTTCTTCATCATAAGTTAACCTTGTAGAATTTCCTTTTTCACAAATAAAATACATGTGTGGTATATGTATATGTACATTTGATTGGTAAACATGTTTGGTATAAGTTTGGCTAATGGATTCAGAGACTCAGACTAAACAAAATAGTTTACACGTAGAGGTTTTTTAAAGTAACCTTTTTCAGGTAGTTACACTACGGTGATTTAAGGTTTAAGGCACACATTATACCGTAGGTCCCCTCTGTGTATTACAGTTTGCACATATACCACGTACAATCTCATCCAAAATTTTATTGCTTAATGAAGTATATGAAAAGCAACTACGTGATCTTGAGGAGATAAATTGTAGCTATTTCTGATATAAATAAATATTGGATGATTTAATAATGAAAAACAAATTTAAAACTGCAAATGATTTGAATCGATTGGGAATGCACATTTATGAAAGTTGTGTTTTAACTGAATATTTCGATAAATTCAAACGATATATTTTATTCACAGAATTTAGCTGTGTATGAACCATATATCCTGGATTTGTTAACATAAATCTTGGCTGTTACTATTGTCCGATATTGAAATATTCAATAAAATATAAAAGAAAAAATGTTTATCGAGTTGTTTATTTATATAGCAACATCTAACAACTATATTGTGTAATACAGTTTAAAAGAAATAATTGTATAAAAGAAATAATTAAATTCTTGTTTCAGAGTATTTGAAAAAATCAGATTTTATTTTGGACAACAAAGTGAAACTATTCCCATGTCTTTTGTAATGGGATTTTATGTAACATTAGTAGTAGGAAGATGGTGGCAACAGTACAAATTACTTCCTTGGCCAGATACTCTGGCTTTGTTCCTTAATGCTGGTATTCCAGGAGGGGTGAGTAGGTATTAAATTAGTTATCATTCATATTAATAATTTATTTATTTACTTATTTTATTTTACTTTAAATTGGTAATTTATAGAATGTATTATTTTTATGTTCAAATATGCTTGGCTTTCAAGTAGAAAACATTTATTTTACAAGTTATTGTAAGTAATAAAACATTTTTTGGTAAAAATGCGACAATTTTACTTCTATTTTTGACTCCAATCCAGCATAAATTTTAACATTTGTCAAATACGTGTACAATGTTCGTGACTATAAAACCAACTTTTTGCTATCAGTTTTAACATGAGTGGAATTGCAGAGTTTTTACCAACGGAAATATGAAATAAAAATAATTGAATTGGAATTGCGTTATTAAATTAAAAGAATAACAATTTATAAGTTGGACCTGGTTTCTACAATTTTCTTAGTTTTCAATAATAACACATTCCACTATGAGTGACTTATTTTATTTAAAAAAAATTAAGCTCTGATTAAAGATAACCTGGGTTGGTGCAATTGGGCAACATTTTTTACAACAAGTTTTAACTTCGTCCTTTGCTTATAATATGTATGTTAACTTTTTCATTTGAAAACTCTTCCATTGCGCATTAACATTTTATTGCATGTTTTGAATCTGCACATTTCTTGTTGTTTATTGTTTGAAGGTTTGAAAACAGTTTTTTCAGACGTATAACATGTAATATTTTTACATAATAATTTAATATAATATTATACCTACTACAAATTACATTAAAACTGCAAATTTAATCTAAAACTTGCTAATTTAAATTTTGAATGCTACGCAAATAACAAACTCATGCAACAATGCCTAATATATCGCTGATATTTGTTAAAATAAACACAAAAATCCAATATCATCATAAACTTGGATTTTTATTGGCCTTGATCGGATATTTATTTCTGTTATAACTCCAGTTTTCTTTTAAGTATTAAGCATTCTATCCATTATATGTTACTTTCTTCGTTCATTATATTTTACATGAATTTGCTACATTAGCTACAATAAAAATCTGAAATTAGCTTCCACATTAAATTATTTATTTTGAAACATAAAAGAATTCATTAAAATAGTAGATTGCATTATAACGATTGAATGTGGAGCTGTTTTTGGTAAACAAGTTTATGCTTGCCAAATGCTAAACTTGCGTGTCAAAAAGTTACTTTTCAATCCGAATGCTAATTTTCTCCAAACGAACCAAAATTGAAAAAAGATTCAGAAAATTTCTGAAACTATAGGGACTTTCTATAAAAGTTTGACGTATAGTACTACAAAATTTAAAAAGTGGCTACATATAGCCCACAATTGAATGTATTGCTTGCAAAGCAGAGAGGCCTAAGTTCAGGAGTGGACAGAGAACGGTTGAAGAAGAAGAACTACATTTTGAGGAATCATCGCCAAAATTGCTTTTTTCTATTAGCAAAGAAATAATTTTTTTCTCCAAACTGTGTGGAAGTGACGCTTTTTGATAACGACTTCAGCCGTGAAAGAATCTGTTTGCCCTACCAACATATAAATATCACATGGTGGCAGGAACCATGGACGAAGAAGTAGGTAATCAGATATGAAGAGAAATTTTAAGTAACTACACCTAAATCTTTTAATGGGGCATAATTTATTCAAGAATTAATCGGTACAAAACCTTAACATAAATTTAGACTATTTGTTAAACATCGCCTAAACATTGTCTCATTGTCTATTTTCTTTGCGGTCTTCCCACACCATTACCAGTTCAGGTCTGCCACTCGTGAGATTACGTCCGTCACCCCGTAATTTCTGTAATTGTTTAATTTCTTTATAGTAGTACGTATTTAGAGTGCCTCCTCCAAAACTTTCCCACCGATTTTCAAAATTTCTACTTTAACTTGATCTCTAGGACATTTTCTATTTTTCATTTGCTTTAACGTAGCCCTGATCTCTTTGGTTGTTATTGGTAATATTTCTTCTGATCCCACGTTAAAAATTTTGTCTCTCTTTAGTTTCGGATTGCTTTAGAGATACTTTTGTTCTATTATTGCAAGTGTTCTTTATCGCTACTAGGATGCTTGAGCTTATTTTATCTGCAAGCTGATTTAAGTTTAGATTGATCATAGTAGGCTTAAGTTGATTTTCTAATTACGAGTATTTTGGATTAGAACCGATATGTTCTTGCATATTTGTTTATTATTCATGATTATGTAGTCGATTTCGTTTTTCACCCTATGATTCGGGCTCTCCAAGTTCATCTCTGTTGCTCAGGACTTTTAAAGAAAGTATTCAAACAATACATGTTTTGATTCCTGAGAAAATTGAGGAGAATATCTCCTCGACCATTTCTTACACCCAATTTAAATGACCAACAACTCACAAATATGCAGCAGATTTTAATTTGCGATAAATTGAAAATTTACGAAAATAGGAAATAAACACTTTACATCTTAAGTACATGAAAAGGTATTTTCGAAATTTTGATAAAGTGTCTATTCTTACAGTAATTTCTGAACATATTTTGAGTGATTTTATTTGGTTGTAATTTACAATATTTTATACTGCCTCCGAACTGAATGTACATAATAATAATATACAGGGTTAAAAAATTATATGAACTTTTTACCATTTCAATGTTTTTGAGAAGCATATTTATAGTAATTTTAATTTAATTATATTTATTATTATTTTTAAATATTCGAATGCACATTTAATTTTCTATTTATTCATTTATTGATTTATTTTAAATTTATTATTATTGTGTTAATTTTAAAATATCTTACTTTTCAAATTTATTGACAAAATTGGACAGCAAAAGTTAATCGAAAAAATTTGCTATATCTTGAATATGGTAATAAAAATATGTAGGTTTGTCGTGCCGAGTGCATGTCTATTATGTATAACTATCTAATTAAAATCTCATGGAAAATAAATATCTAAACTGCAATAACTCAATTTTTATTGCTGACCTAACCTAACCCCATAGTACCTATTCAAATTATTTTACTTTCTAAGACAATTCTTGCACTTTTTGAAAAAACGCTATTTCAGAATATTGTTGGGTTTAAATTTTAAACGTCAGTGATAATTTTTCTTAACATTTTTTCAAGCGTATAAACATGTGAACGATCGTTAATTTTTTTCAATTAACTTTACATAAAACAGAATTTTTAGCAAATTAACTAAATTATACGAATTACTAATGTATAAATTATATATAATTTATTGTTTATGTAAAATTTTTAAAGTAAACAATGTTTAAAATAAAAGAGGAAAGAATATGAAGATAAAACATCTTTATTTAATGCTTTTGTACTTTTGCAACGATATTTGCAACGGGATTTTAATAGGCTTTTTTCATTATTATGTTTTAAATTGTTTTCTTTGCAGTTTTATGTAAGAAATACATAATTCTTGACTGCGAGGATTACGTACTTATATACATTTATAACATCGTAAATAAATTGAAGGAAATATATAAATAAATAAAGGACTAAACAGCGTGTTAAATAAAGAAAAAATTAAGTTACGGTATTTCTAAGTTTTAAAATTTTGCTATTTCGCATACAATATTCATCTGTACAAAACAGTAGGTACATATTTATTAATACGAAGGATAGCCAATCTTTTATAGATTTAGTATTGCCAAATTTTTTTTAAATTTATTTTAATAATAGAGAGTACCTAATAATAACTTTATTTCCAATTGCAGGAAAACGCCAATTAATTGTGGGTTACAAATATAAAAGTAAAACTGTTTATAATAATAATGTAGTTTAAATTTGTTAAGCTGAACTTTGACTTTGTAGACATTTATATGAGGCGTTCTGAGTCTTGACAATACCATTATGGTTTGTCACAGTATCGCAAAGACTTTTGTTAACATTGGAATTCATAATATTTATAGAGTATTTCTTCATAACATTATTGATTAATATGATAGTTTTTTGATGTAGAATCGGTTATCGATATGGTGTACAGACCCTATATGGAATAGCCTGAATTTTCATTGATATTTCATCGCAATTTGTTTAAAACCATGTTGTGGTCAAAGCCTCTTATATAACGGATGCATGCCAATTGCTTTCAGATTGAGGTATTTCGAGAATCGGTGTTATATTGCCTCTAATTGAGTTGAGTTATTGTATATTTTTGCCAGTATTCTAATTCTAATATGTTGACGTCAATTGCAAAGTAAAAACCCGATGGTTAATAAAGCTGTTTTGATGGATAGTGTCTATGTGGCTTAACGAAGAAAAAAGATCTATAAAGCGATAGAGAGATAACAATCGGCAAAAACGATCTAATTTCTTGGAAATAAAAACAAAAGCATATTATTAAAAAAATAAATTTGCATTATGAACCAATGAAATGCATTGGGATCTATCGAAGAGGTCAAAACTGTTAAAGCTGGTTCACACTATGCAACTTCTCATGTGACTTGATCATAAGAAAAATCATATCTAAAATCATAAGAAACGCTAATATCACATGACCAACAACTTTTAAGTTCACACTATACAATATTGCTTATGACTTTTCGTATGATTTAAACTGTCACAATACTGTCTACTGTCAAAATTGTTGTAATTAACCTAAGTTTATAGCAGTTTGTAGTCTCTAGTGTGTGGTTGATCATCGTTTCTAGCATGCTTATTGCTATAAAATTTGTTTTTTGGGTCATACAAACAGGGATGTCCAGTCACTTTAGACCAAAAATCGGCAAAACTTCGGAAAAATTCAGACCAAGCTGAAAATTTGTGTACACGTACCTTATAGCTTCCCAAATAACCTCTGAAAAGTCCCACGAGTCCAGGGAATGGCTAAACTTTTGACAGCTAAAAAACCGTTAAAAAATTGACCATTTTTCAGTTTTTTGCCAATATCTTCGTTCCTGTCGATCTTACCGCTATGAAGTATACTTATCAAAAAGAAAGAATGGAAAATTCTCTACAAAAAAGGTCATATAATGTTCATTGATAACAGTAATACTTTTTACGTTATCGGGCATTGAAACTCTGGTAAAAATTTTCTATGACTATTTTAGTGCATTTCATGATCAAAATATAGTTTTCTGTGCGTTATTTTCTAAATTTTAAATTTTTTTCGTCGGAATTGGGGTGTGAAGAATGGTTTATTTCAGTGAACAAGTTATTATTTCTTTGTTGTAATCACTTGCAGGTGCGTTGATAAACGGCAGGTAAATTATACGTGACTTCGAATATTCCGCATCCTTCGTTAACTGCTCCACGAAGCCACTCCAACCTGGTATTTTGGGTAGGTCTTTCCACTTTCCATACATCCACATTACATCTGTATTGCG
Organism: Podabrus alpinus; assembly: GCA_932274525.1. Lineage (NCBI taxonomy): Eukaryota > Metazoa > Arthropoda > Insecta > Coleoptera > Cantharidae > Podabrus > Podabrus alpinus. Next base: position 118,529,741 of record OW026451.1, read on the forward strand.
GAGCATTGATTTCGTCGCTACCTCATCGCAATCAAGGTCCTCCACGGTGATTTTCTGCAATCCTTGCACACCCCTGTTTTCATAAATCTCCAACGAAACTTTAGCAACTGTTGCCATTTCTCCCGCAGTAGGCATCGTTTTTAATCTTGAAATTTGTTGATCGTCATGGATTTTATCGCGCGGAGTGATGATTCGAATGATCCCCATGGAATGAAATGTATTCGCACCGTCGAGCGTGGACACGTTGTGGTCCGCGTTGTCACAGACATGTTGAATAAAACATCCGTCTTCCGGAGGAGAAAGCATAGGCTCAGGATGGAACAGACTTGAAGCTTCGAATAAAAGTGTCTCTTTGTAAGATGTACACAAACCCAAGCATGATAAAATGTCTACTAGTCGTTTTGAGGCGAATTGTCTGTGCAAATAAACGGAGAGCCCAATCTGCAGAGGTGACAGAAATGACCGCGGACGAACTGCAGACATTATCGCATGGCTAATGGCAGTGGATTTCTTTCGTAATGGCTCCAGTTTACCTTTCTTGCCTGTGATAATGATCTCCTCCATGAAAAAAAGGAGAGATTTAGGAAGATATTCATTTACGTCGTCAAACATTCGCGTGCTCGGAGGATAATAGTCCGTTTCACAGGCTACAGAATGCATATCTTGTCGAAGAATCGCTGCAGCAGCTGTCAGAACTCGATAACGTTCTTCTTCGGCGTTGTTTTTTTAGATTCGTACCATGTTTGGTTGAGAATATTATAGTGCGTATCTCGGAAACAAATAATGGATGGCCCTGTATTTTTCGTTGTGATGACAATCCTATCTCCATACCGGTCTTGAAGCTTCGCTTTGATAGTTTTCTCGTCTGGTTGAAAATCTCCGAGGACTCCCTTCAACTCAGTAAAGGTAAATTGGCAGTCATCATTATTCTCGATGTAGGAGAAAACATTTTCCATCGCTTCAATAATTCGTACATCCACCGGACGACCTGCTTTTTTCCCCGTGCCTGGTGAAAGAAAACGGCGGAAGCAATCAGCGTGATATTTAGCCTCAGCTGCAACTAAATCTGTCTCGAAAACAATCCTTTTCTTAACAGCTTGTGCCTCTGCATCTTTTCTTCCCTCAGCGGCCTGCATCACGGTTTCTTTGAAGCCGATTGTTGAAACGTGTTTGATTGTTCTGCGGTGGTGCATTTCGAGTTTCTTTTCTTTTTCCTCGTCAGCCTCGTTTCCGCAGAAAATACAAAGTTTCTTAAAATCGAAAGTTGGTGCGGATGATCTCATCTTACTTTTTACCGGACTAGCTACCGATGAACCAGCAGCATCCTCGATAGAACGTTTCCGCTTGAACGTGTCGATATTCGACCTGCGAGTATAGTCTTTACGGCAAGCCACGTGCACTTGGATAGATTGCACATTACTAAACAGTGTAATTTTACCGTCATTTCTTTCACAACTTACGTCCTTTAACTTGTCTATTCCCCGCTGAACTGTTACAGTCTCGCCACTTGCGAGGGTTTTGTCACAAATAGCACACAGTTCTTCCATCACGAGTTACTTTGACAACGCAACATAATATACGTCCGCTATGATGTAGACACGATTGGGGACTGTTTGGGACTGTGCGTTCAGCTCACCCCACCGCCAAGAATAGAAAAGCAGGTATAAACCCATCACAGACGTCAGAGGGGAGGCGCAGCTGCTGTCGGCGCCGCCACACAGAACGCACCACGCAGCGGCGCGAAACAACAAAACTCAATCCAATGTTTCGGACCTTTTTCCGTGGAAATGACTAATTCTATCAATAAACTTTATATGACTTTTTTTGTAGAGAATTTTCCATTCTTTCTTTCTGATAAGTATACTTCATAGCGGTAAAATCGACAGGAACGAAGATATTGGCGAAAAACTGAAAAAAGGTCCATTTTTTCACCGTTTTTTAGCTGTCAAAAGTTTAGCCATTCCCTGGACGCGTGGGACTTTTCAGAGGTTATTTGGGAAGCTATAAGGTACGTGTACACAAATTTTCAGCTTGGTCTGAATTTTTCCGAAGTGAAATGCTAAAGTGACTGGACTATCATAACAACTTATCAGCTGTTGTAAGCTTTCTTTAGTCCATTCATACTAAAAAATGAATTGTAATATTTTTATAAAACTAATTTTTTGATTAACAGAAATTAAATAAAATAACAATTAAATAATACTAAGACCCGTTTTACCATAATAATAAATTTTCAAAGAATTTGAAATTTTCAAAATTTAAAATTAAAATTTTAAAAATAAATTTTAATTATCAAATTAATTTTAATAATTTTTTGATTAACAGAATTTAAATAAAATAACAATTAAATAATACTAAGACCCGTTTCACCATAATAATAAATTTTCAAAGAATTTGAAATTTTCAAAATTTAAAATTAAAATTTAAAAAATAAATTTTAATTATCAAATTTTTTTTAATAAATAGAATAAACGGAATAAACAAATCTGAATTACTAACCATAATATTAAAAATACCAACCATATAATGTTAAAATCTTAAAAAAAAGCGGTTTATTCAAAAATATCATACAAGAAGTCATAGCAAAATAGACACGGTTCTATTCTGAAAATCACTTATTATTTTGCTATTATTTGCTTATGACTTTAGCTATGACTTCAATAATACATAAAATCATATAGTCTGAACGTAAAAATCGTAGTCATATGAGAAGTCATATGACTTGTCACGTGAGAAGTTGCATAGTGTGAACCAGCTTTTAGTGCAACCTGTATATCCTAAACTTAATTAACGATATTCCCATATCAGTTCATATAAGACAAAGCACCCTGTCTATTGTGTGTACATTTCTGTTATTATACAATAACGTAAATTAGTATAGATTTCATATTGAAAACATAATACTATATAAATACAGAATAATATATTATGTACTGCTCGTACATAGGTACTTACCAGTGGGAATCACCTGATAACTTGACTGCTCATGCAAAAATTAATATTTTTTGTTATAAATTCAATAGATATTTTTTGTACTAAAATTCCAGTGAAACTTTAATGAGTAAGTGGACAAATATAAATGTATGTACAAGTATGATGATATTGCACAAAATTTATAATTATTGATTCTTGTAACAACGCAAGCAATTTTTGTTGTCAGAATTTATCATACCATGAGCTAAATAACTTTTTAAATTATATGGAAAAACCGTAGAAAACTTGTTAAATCTAAATTTGGTGAAATGTATTCGATATTTTTATTCGTATCTACTTTTACAAAATTACCTAAGTGTGCAAAATTAATAACGTCTTCGAATATAAGAAACTCTTATCAAAAATTTTATAAACTGTAATGATTAATATTATGTATTTTTAAGAGTATTCGATTTCCAATTTTCAAAGTTTCCCTGTTTTTTAGCTGCGTGAGAACTTCAAATTGAAATGAAACACTAAAAAATTTATGGAATGTTTTTTTAATTATATTTTTTTGAAAGTAAATTTAATGCCATTTATGATTTTAAAATGATTTCCGGCATGTGACCACCACGACTAATCGTTACGAAGCGCATCCGATCAGGCCAATTTTTGACCACTTTTTCCAACATTTCTGGCCTTATTTCATAAATGGCTTGCTGAATATTGACCTCTAATGCTTCCAGAGTTGTTGGTTTGTTAGCATAAACCATAGATTTAACATACTCCCAAAGAAAATAATCTGGAGGCGTCAAATCACACGATCTTGGAGACCAATTGATAGGACCATTTCTTGAAATAATGTTGTCACCAAATTGTCCTTTCAATAAATCGATGGTTTCGGTGGCTGTAGCACAATGGTGCACGTAGCACCATACTATTGGAACCATAAGTTGTCGATGTTTAACTCTTGGATTTTTGGAAACAAAAATGTATTGAGCATGTTTCGATATCTCACACCATTTACCATAACGGTAGCTCCTTCCTCATTTCGAAAGAAATATGGTCCGATGATGCCGTTGGCGTGTATTCCACACCAAACAGTCAATTTTAATGGATGCAATGGAGTCTCAAGATAATGTTCCGGACTGGTCTCAGTCCATATACGGAAATTTTGCTTGTTCACATACCCATTCAACCAGAAATGTGCCTCGTCACTGAACAAAATTTTGCGGTAAAAAAGTTGATCCACTTTCAATTGGTTGTGAGCCCAATATGCGAACGCTCGACGCAATCGATGATCATTAGGCTTCAATTCTTGAACCAACTGGATCTTGTAAGGATGTAAACCAAGATCTTGATAAATAATTTTCCATGTAGTAGACGGACAAAGCCCAAGTTGTTAAGGACGATGGGGAATTTAAATGTTTGGGTTCTCTTGCACACTTTCACTCACAGAAGCAATAGTTTTTTCGGTACGCACATTTCTTTGTCTTGTTGGTGGTCTTACATCATGCAATGAAGAAATGGTACGAAATTTATCCATCACTTCACCAATAGCCAGCTCAGAAGGTCGATTATGTCGACCATAAAATGGGCGAAGAGCTCTATAGGTTTCGCGAACGGAACTCTGACTTTGAAAATAAATTTCCACAATTTGGTAGCGTTGTTCAAGTGCTAATTTATTCATGATTAAATGGCAAACCTCTCTGAACATAAATGTCAAAGAACTGTCACTTCGACAAACTTCATTCAAAAGTTATCCCTATTGAAAGATCTCATGCAGCTAAAATACACCCTATACCTACAAAAGTATCGTAGTTATTCTTAACTTATTATTATTAAAACCTTTTTCTTCCATTTTGATAATTGTTTATAATGTTTTTATTAATTTTTGAAATACCTAATATTTTTTATTAAATTTTACTGTAAATTAAATGAAAATTATCACAGTAGCTTTGTTTAAACCTAATTAATTACTAATTAAGTTGTATATAGTCCTTGCAAATACAATATGTAACATCATCTACACAATGTTTGCGCCAATTCTACCTGTAATTTTCTAACAAATATTGTCTATTAGATGTTTATAATGAGAAATTCATTTTCTGTAATCTGGGTTCATAACCTGTTAATGTTAATATACCATGATGTATCGAAAAGATATTGTACGTAGTTACTGAAGTTAATATATTGTTTTAGGACGAACGACAAAGACTGATGAGAAGAAATATAGTTAGATATGCTGTATTAGCTTATGTAATCACATTACAGCGAGTTTCATTAAGAGTGAAGAAACGGTTTCCAACTTGGCAACACGTTGTTGACTCTGGTAAGTTATTAATGTTGCGATATTTATTAACCAGATATAATTAAAATTAATAATATAGATTATAATAACACGCCACTGTGCATAAATTTATACTACCACACTATTGGTAACATCATTTCCTAACTTCTAACAAACGCAAATCCTTTCCTCATCTGTGGTACCCTATTAATTTTATTATACCTTTATACCATTTGTTAAACGTAAATAGCTACAACTTGTAAGTTTGTGCAACCACAATAAGTAGTACTAGTAAATAAGTATTTAAGATTCATTTTTGATTTTGACTTGCCAATGGAATATAGGATGAAAGTACTTGTCAAGTGGTAATAGTACGTGATCGTTACTATTTCGTAAACTTGGAATAAATTGTGGTACACAGAATAATAAAACACTGTAACACATTTAATAGTTTATTGCACTACACCTTCTTAGAAATTGTAGGGCACGTTTGTGCATAATACGTGATAGCTTTGCAAATATCAAGGAAATGGCATAATTTCAGATCATCCAACATCCAATAGTTGCAGCAATCTATTTAATTAATTGGATCGTTCAATGTGTAAAATTTATAAACAGCCTTGATAAATTATTCAATTTTTGCCTTAAGCAATGATTTTTACCTGCATATTATTAAATTTTATACATTATTAATGAAATATCAATGAAATTTCTTTCCGAGTATTTGGTTTTTTGTATTTTTAATAACTGAACATTTTTTATAATAATAATTAAACTAATACTTTATGAATATTTTATTTATTATATACAAATAGAAATGTAATTAATTAAATGTTTCCATTTAATTGTGAACATTTATCACAAAACCAATAAAAAATGTTTTAAATCACTGGCGCCAAGTTTGATTAGAATAACAGACAGTTTAGTAAAAAACCACACTTTCTAGTTGATATTTCTCCTCATTTCTTTTTAATAATAACGTGGTTTTGTCAATTATGGTACTATCGATGGCGATGTTTTGCTTATTTGTATTGAAAATTAGAATGTGTTAAAACTTGTTAATAATTTAATTGGGTATAGCATAAACTCTGACTGCATGAACTTAATGTAGCATTGAATCAATTTCAATTGTGATAATTATCCCACGTTTCGATATGCCTCAACAATTTCCTATAAATGTGTACCAGTCGAACAGGAAGTGTGGAAGTTACTATAATAATGGGTGGCAACGGAAGTAGAATTGATTATAAGAGGAACTAAAAATTTTCAAAGCTACTTACTCGAATTGAACAATTTTTAATGATACTAATATAAAACGTTTTCTATTCATTAAGCATTAATTGAAATTTTATTATAGGTCTGATGTTAGAAAGTGAGAAGAAAATATTTGAGCTAATGGATGGAAAAACTCCAATGTCAAAATACTGGATGCCTTTGGTTTGGGCGACCAATATTATAAACAGAGCAAGAAAAGAATCATTGATAACAAGTGACCATATAGTACAAACTCTTTTGACGGAATTGTCTGATATCAGAAGACGATTGGGAGCTCTTATAGGATACGATACCGTTTGCGTGCCATTAGTTTACACACAGGTAGCTGATTTGACGTTAATTATTTTACTTTTACTAACTTTATCTAATAAGTTCCATCAGTTAATTGACTAATAATACATCTTCATTTAATTAGAAAATAAAGTCGTGTGATGGTATATGATGGTAGTCAAGTTTTCTTGCAATGGGCATACAACAGTTAGTATTTCCTTAAACCTTTAGATATTAGCGTTCTGCTGTTATATTTTTAATTAAACAATTTAAAAGCAGTCATTAAAAATATAAATTCACATTTCTTTTTTTTAAATGTGTGTTTTAATATTTTACTAATTCCTATTAACTGGGTATTTATTAAGCCGAACAGTCATTCCATAATTCGTGCACGTACTATTCATACTTTCACGTTTTGAATAATGACACATGTAAAATGTTACATGTTTGTACCAAAATCAGTTAACATTATATGCATTTATGCATACGAATATTTACGCTTTAAAATTAAAAATATATCAGTGTCTGTAAACTAAATATGTAACACAAACGATTAGTTATTATTTTTATTTATTATTATTACAAGGTTGTTCTTGATAAGCTGTCGAATTGTACACCGCTATTTATGTAAACAATGTAATATATTTTTAATGAGTCATAATTCCACTGTATGAAAATTACTTTGAATTTCTTTTTAATTTTTGAGTAATTAGATGTATTGCAATAATGTAATGCATATTTACGAAATATTTAAAAAATTACTTTGGCGGGATTTGGACTAACGAATAAATCATAATGCATCCTAAGAAAAATAGCAGTAGACTCATTCCTTGCTTGTGAATCAACCATTATAGAAAAGTTGTGCTTTTCATACCAATTGAGCCTAAAACAGTGGTTATTCAGGCAATTGCTCTGAAGAGGAGCGATAAAATTAAAAGAGCTAAAAAAATTACGAAAGTAACAAAATATTTCATTTTTATATTGTTTCTGTATTTTATCAATATTAGTATTATATTTATGATTTCAATTGGAATCTTTGAATGGGCAAGTGTGGGATGATAGTCCTTCTTACTGGAGACGCCACTGCCTAAAGGTTTGACCCGTTTAGGCGTTATGTACTTTTACTATTAGTTCTTAAAAATGCAGATTTTCTTACTCTGCTGTACAAATATAAGCAATCATGGTTTATTTATTTATCATGGCTTCAAATTCCAAGAAACAGGATTATATTTTTAACTGTACCGCTTGAAGGTTAATTATTATAATGGTTATTTCCCCCAAACCGTCAAGAGTAAAACCCCAACCGTCGGTATTCAAATTATTTGAAGCAACTAAAAGAACACAATTCGTGTTTGGAATAACGACATCGTGAATGCATTGCAAAATGTCTTTAAATAGTTGATATAGCAAGCGTCTACCCATTAAATGGTTAATTTGGTGGTACCTTTAATAATTATATAGTACATAGTTACACAGTATCAAATAGGCAAACCACAAGTTCTTTCAAAAGTTAAGTTCTTATTAATTTTAATCATGTAATGATATGTTTTAAATTTTAATTTTAAATATTCCACGACAGGAAATATTACACCTAATTTACTTTATTTTATTTAAGTAGAATCAAACAAAATTCTTTTCTGACAAATCCGGGAAAACATTTCGCTGTACTAGAATGATAGTAAGATAACTTAAAATTTCCGAAAATGAGATAAATTGAAATTATGTATCTCTGAGGGGTCCTCTACCTGGTAAAAGAGTCAGATAACGTAATTTCCAAATAGAAGCTATGCTTAAAACGATGTCTCACTGTTTGAATTTTGAAATTGATTACAGTTTCTAGTAAACTACTGAGACATCTCGAAAAGTCTTATTTCTTTACCTATAAAATTCATCAGTTCGGAACTTAAAACTTGGTATAATACGAAGACATTTGAATATGTCCCAATTTTATAACAGATCTAATCTAAAAATTTCAAGTTGTCCTTATTTTTGATTTTGTCTTTGTATTTTACTCTAAACATTGTCCTTCTATTTCACTAGAAATTAATATTTTTCTCTAAGATGTCCTTTTTATCGAAATATATCTTAGTATTTTACGATCAGTCTTGGCTTTGAATTGTAAAATATCCTATGTAATGATGTACTTGACTGGAAATCATTGGCAAACAATTATAAAAATCTTAATATTAATACAAAACGGGAAAAGATAAATTGGAACAATATTAAAGTCATTAAAGTTGACAAGGAAAATCCAGATACTTTAAAATATAAGGAAAGCTACGAAGAAATCAACTTTAAGGAAGTCCGCTTATCGGTAAAAAAAAACAAACAACTAAACCTCAATAAAGCCTATTCAGAAAAACCAAAGATGAGTTACAAAAAAAAAGAATCCTTGATGTCATTGTTGCCGCACATCCCACTTGAACATCATAATTTTTACAAGAGCATCCAATCCTACAAAAAAAATGTACCAGAAGTAGAAAGTGAAGAAGAAAGCGATTAGAATTAGTTTTTCATTTAAGTATTATAGAATTCATGTTTCGTTTGTTATAATTTCCTAAGTATTTTTATATTCCATTTGTAACTAATAAAGATTTAAAAAAAAGACTAAGTTTAATTATTTAAAAATAAATTCTGTAATACTCAGACAGCTTCGACAAAAACCAATAATAACTTCAAAATACTATTAAAATTGCAAGTTCAATAGTAGGACAACTTACAGAAAAAAGAAGACAACTTTTAAAGTGACGATCATTTCTAGAGAAATACAAGGATATGTTACATATTTAAATTTTTTTGCTATAATTAAATATTATTTTGACAAACAACTTATACTAACGTATTAATAGCTATCTAAGCCACCTAAGATTTTCAAAAAACTTAAAAATTTTTAAAGCAAACTAATTTTATACGCGTTGGAAACTTTAAAATTACAATTACTCAAAACTATCATTTTCAAGTTATCTCACTATCATTCTAGTACAGCGATTTAGCAAATAAAAAATTTAGTAGGAAATATCAGTATTAATCAAAACATTATTCGATTTTATAAAATATTTTTTGGGTTATGAGATAATTAACTTTTAAAGTGCTTTCCTGTAAAATATTGTTAATATTACATCAACGATGGGCTAACCATATTAGACTAATTTATGGGACTAACCTTCCAATTAGTGTTCCCAGGTTGCAAAACCAATGAATCGCGTTGTTGAATTGAGTTTTTAAACGCGGGAATGTTTTGGTTTAAAAAAGTATCACGAACTAAGAAGTTAGATATTGACATTCTTATGAACGCTGATTATTTTTTCTCAAATATCTCCAAAACTAAACCAGATAGAGTAACAAACTATACATTTTTTTGTAGAGCGTAAAATTATATTCAATTATAACCTGAACAACATTTATTGTCAAGTCAGTAGTTTAGCTTGCACGCGTCGTCAAACCGACACTCGAATTCTAAAAATCGTCAATTCCATTTTGTTTTGGATATTGCGTAATATTTTTCGGCCATTTAGAAAGTAATTCAAAATTCAAAAATAATCACACACTATCTGAGAACTTCAAAGAATACTTCTAATAGTGTAATCAATTTTTCGTTCTTTCTTTGCTTATTTTGTAGCTACTATGTTAACAAAAAAATTGAACTTTTTAGAATAGTCTCTGTTTTTTACTGTTTTGATGTCTGAAAATTTCTTTGAGAAAAATCTTATTATATGCATTCAAAATTATTTATCGGGAAATTGGACCTATAATAAAACTCAAACTCTTTATATTAGGTCGACGTTACGATTGACTTTATTTGCAATCTTCTTCAGAACTGAAAATCTTTGCATTAAATACTTATCAATATAAAAAAGTTAGGTTTCAATGTCCACCGAATCAACTGGTTTTTTTTATGTTAAAATGAAAATATTTCAAAGGACGTATACATCAGCGGTATTAAACTGACCTTGGTTACAAAATTTTCAAAAATACACACTTCAAGTAGAAATGTTAAAATATAAAACACACCTTCAAACCATACAACAACATTTGATAAAAAATTACTAGCTAAAATTAATTCTAAGAGACTAGAATAGAAAATACTGAGCTTCTGTATGTCTTGTCTAAAATTCACAAAATTCTATGTGATCTTTATAATACGATACATCTTACTTATTAATCTCTTAAAATAATTTTGTTCCTGTTCTAACACCTCAACTTTATCACAAACAAAACAGTAACCCATTTTCCAATGGCGATAAACCAACATTGCTGTCTAAGGTTCTTCAACTTTGTCTTAAATCAATAGTAAATTCCAAAGTAAAAATCCAAAAGTCGGCCCTTCAGCCACTGATTCGTTTTGTTCCATATACGACCCATCGCAATCACCAATCAGTACTCTAATTTGACATCTTTTTCTGGTCACGATCTTAACTTTGTTAATATAAATTTCCATGACCTTTCAGGCTATACGTAGCCGAGTTGCAAAAAGAACTCAACAGGAGTTTATTCTTTCAGTTAACATCAGTTTTTGCAGATCCGATAAACCGAAACGTCGACCCAATATAAAGAAAGTGATTATTATTATAAGTCTTATTACCCGATAACTAAATTTTGATTAAGATGATGGACGATAATAGAGATTTTATTGGGGACAAAATTCTAACCCAAAATAGGCCCTTGCCCTCGGCCCTCCGGTTAATATCAACACGCTTCAGATGCAATTATTAGTTCTAAATTTACATAAGTCTGCCCAATTGGTAGAACGTCAAGATCAAATAAGGAAAAAAGACTTATATTTTTTTGGTGCGATAAACGTAAAGTTTGGAAGTTTTTCGAATTTAATTTCATTCTATAAAGGTGCTTTTAGACTACATGATTTTTGCTAGTAATTTTCATAGCAAAAATCACAGCAAAATTAACAAGGTTTTGAAATCACAGGCAAAATAAGTTTTGTGTTTACACTTTGTTTATTTTCCTATGATTTTTGATATTATTATGAAAGTCAAATATCAAAAACTTAACGTCAAAAATTCTGCAATATTGTACAAAATATTATTGATTTCATGTTTTGCTTCATTTACTAATTCCACATCATCGATCCCTTCCAATTCTTTTGCGACATATTTTGCAAACTCTGCTTATGGAGAACCGGTGTGCGCATTAATTTTCTCTTCGAAGCTGGACAAGGTATTGATGGCACTTTTATAATATTCATCATCATCGTCTTCGGCTTTCCTTTTCTTCGACGCACGAAGAGAAGTTTGCTTTTGCGGTGTAAAAAATTTAAGAAGCAGGTGTAGAAAATTGAAAAGCAGGTTTATTTAAGTCATCAATAGGCACATTCTCATCATCTTCATCCTCTTTATTTCCAGTATCGAGCTGAAATTGATTAAAACATATTTACGAGAATTATTTTTTTATACACATGTCCTTCCTTCTCAGTCCTTTTACCCTAATGAGGGTTTGGTGACCCATCTCGTTCTATTTCTTTCTATGTATATGATGTGCGTTCAAATTGTTTTCACATACATAGAGGACCTACTTGTTTAACGTGGGCTCCGAACCACGGGAAGTGTACTACACTTCATTTCGAGATGGATTTTCTTGGCAGATTACCTCGGTGGTTTGCCATTGCCTGCCGAGGAGAGACGGTCAGAATAAAGTTCTTACCCTGCCCGGATTCGATCCGAGCGTTTCGCATTAGCAGTAGACGCACTTAACTGCCAAGCTATGACCGCACCTATACACATGTAACTTACCATATTCTCTGCATATGAACTTTTTCCTTTCCTGGGCTTAATATATGATTTCAAAAATACCAATTTTTCGAACCACCAAATTGTTGATTCTTGCATGTTTATTACAATATAATTTGTTTGTAACATCGTACAAGCAGGGAAATTGTACATATTGTTCACAATATCAAAGTGATTAATTATTGGATTAACCCAAATATTACTAAAAAGCAAGGTATAAAAAAATCATAGCAAAAATATTATGGAAATAGAAATCAATCCTAATCTGAAAATCGGCTATGATTTTGCTATTATTATCCTTATTATTTTTGCTATGAAAAATAATAAGAAAAATCATATATAGTGTAAACACAAATATATTGCTTATTATTTTTGCTATGAAAATTACTAACAAAAATCATGTAGTCTAAAGGCACTTTAAGACCGAAAAAAAAACTACTGACGCAACATCAAGAAAACGGCGAAATTGATCATTTTCGGAATCCGAGGTTCGGAGTTTGACGGCACGTGTAGGTACTTTAGAAAAAACAAACTGCGTCGCGTTCTTTGTTCATAAGAATGTTAATAACTTTTTATTTTTTGGTAATTTTTTCAAGCAAAATAAATACCACGTATAAAAACTTTAATCAAAACGATTCATCGTATTTTCAACCTGGGAAGACTAATTGGAGGGATCGATGTCTAATATGACTGGCCTATTTGGTTTGGTGTAATTATAATAAATCCTGATTTAGATGACGATTTTATGTTTGTAAAACAGGTTAACCATGATTAAATTGGCTATAGTAGAGCTCTGAATGCCAGACCATCAGAAATAATTAAATGAATGATACAAAAAATGACTATAACTTGTATTTAAATTCAAAATGACCAAAAAAATGTTTGTAAACAGAAATTTTACAATCATTATAGCATGAGAGTACTTTTGGTAATATTTTGCGGCCGAACCATAAATTTCTAGCTACCCCATGGTTACAAAATATAGGTACAAAAACAAGGTATAGTTTAGAAGATTAACAACAAGTGGTTCTACTAAATTGGAAGGTGCAATCAATTGTTTTGCTCTTGTATTTTTTGGGTTCCATTGGTGTAAAGCTTTGATGTATATTCTAGTATTGGTGTATACGCTTTACAATATTCTTTTTCTTTCTAATATAGGTCCAGGATCTGTTTTTTTTTACTAATTTCTGTTTTAATTAGTTCTATGAGCGTTTTAGTTTTTACATCTTAGGTAGCTTGCTTTTCGATGTACCCGCACCCTGTTTTTTATTGTTATGATGGCAAATCATTAACACAGGTGGACCGACGGCTTTATGTACTCTTCGAGTTATGAAAGGTGACCCCCATAAGGTTTTACTATCTCATACTATAATATTATAATTAAAGATAGTAACAAAAATTTATGCACCTATTCACTAACCCCCAATAATTTAAGGCTCAAAATAATGTAAAAGATTAGAAGGATGTCTTCAATTTCTCCTAATTTGTATTTTGATCTTTTTAATTAAAATTAAACGTTAATTTGGATTCAATTTCAATTAAAAGTTGAGTTCAAATTGATCGATGAAGTTTAGCTCATGGCTTGACTTTATCGTAATAACTTGTTTTAATAATAATAATATTTATTAACGAATTTCCATTAATTAATTACATATTTATATTATAATTGGAATTATAAAGTTCAGGGAAGGGGGCAAGCGATTAAATTTTCTTTGAGGATCAATTGTTATTAAGAAGGTATACATTTTTCATTTGAAACGCAAATTGAAGTAATAATAATTTGTAATAATTTTAGTCTATTTAACAGATTTTAATTAATTTTTGAAAATATCGACCTTTATATTACAGAATGCGAATTATTAGCTTAGTCGTATTAAAACGATTATCATTTCTAGTTTAGCCTAAATAATGTATCAAAAGACATCAAAAAATGGCATAAATTTTCACTACATTAAGCACGAATCCATCGACTATAATAATAATAGGGATGTTATTAATTAACTAAAATCCAAAATTAATTTTAATAATAAATCATATTATCAATTCTTACGTTTATTTTATTAAAAAAATTTTATTTTTAGGTAGTGACTCTTGCTCTATATTCGTACTTTATTGCTGCCCTCATCGGCCGACAATTAATCTCAGATGATGTGCAATCAATTGGAAAATTTGAGACTCCCGACATGTACTTTCCATTTTTCACAGCACTTCAGGCATGTAAAATATTTAAATATATGTAATTCATAACTATTTTGAAACATAATTACAGTTTTGTTTCTATTTGGGTTGGCTGAAAGTAGCAGAGGTATTAATTAACCCATTTGGAGAGGATGACGATGACATTGAATTGAATTGGTTAATCGATAGACATATCAAGGTAAGTTCAAATTTAGCTATTATGCTAATTTAATGGTTATAAAAATAATTAGATAGTATTTAAAAAATATTTTTATGGCTCATACAACTTTACACCATAGTGAGAAGTATAAATCTTATAAGTTATAATAAACGCCGCTTTAATTTTCTAGGCTGGTTATATGATAGTAGACGAAATGCACGAAGAACATCCAGAATTACTTAAAGATCAATTTTGGGATGAAGTGGTTCCCAAAGAACTGCCTTATACGGTTGCTTCAGAACATTATCGTAGAGAAGAACCCAAAGGTTCTGCAGAAAAATATAAAGTTAAAACTACCGATGCCATGTACGCAAATTTAGTGTCACCTATGAGAAAACATGTAGTTGACGATATGTACGCAGACTACGTAAGTATTTAGTTTAAAATTTAAAATTTGCACTTACAATTTTTTAATAAAGGAAAGTGTGGACACACCTATAGTAGAAAGACGCAAAAGTTCTAATTGGTTTAGTCGTCAAATTTCTAAAACTAGAGGTTCTATACGTTCTTCTTCAACGGCATATTCGTCTGGTGGATTATTTTCCCGGCACCGTGGAAACTCGGTTTATGCAAATCCAGAAACTGGACAACTTCCTGGACAAGTTGTCCCTCCAAAAATGTCTATCTATGATAGACTTGTTGGTAGACGATCGAGCAGAACTCATAAATTAGCAAAGCAAGGTAAGCTACCCAAAAAATAAAATGTTATCATAATTACAATAAACAATTAGGTGTTAATTATATAACAAAAAGCTATTTAATGCTTGATAACCTTGTGATTTTCACTTGGCACATTTTTAAATTATTTGATTATAGCTCCGTAAAGTTTCAAGGAGCACTCAAATTCTCTACGACATACCTAATACATTTTCAATAATTTAAAATTTTATTTATGCATTATGTTTTTAGCTGGCATTGGAAAGCTTAATATAAATGGAGCTGGAGTACAAATGCCTGTAAAAAATAGACCAAGAATACCTACACCTGATGTCACTAAGGAAGTACTGGAAAAAGACCGTTTTACGGCAGGATCAATAGGAATACAAAACCAACTTGCTCAAGGTGTTGCTTTAGTTTCTCAACAGTTATCAGCACCTTATCACGCATATCCCCCAGGGGAAGCACCTTTTGTGCAATTATTGTTATCGCCTATTCAAGAATTGGATGGAAGCAATTCGGTTAATAATACCTTACACGCAGGTCAACCGGGTACTGCGGCTCTTGCACAAGCAATCCTTTCACCAGGAGTCGGGCCTGTCTTATCAGGTCCTGTTAGTTTACCAATGGCTCAAATTGCATCTCTCGGATTAACGTCTGCATCTAACAGTCCGCTAGTAACTAAAAATGTTAATTTTCAACCTAACAAGAGCCCTTTGTTTATGCGCGCATTTGAGCAATTACCAAACCAAAATTTTTCTCAAGCAATTATTACAGATAAGCCAGTAGAAGATTCTGATCAAAATTTAAATAATCGTGTTAGTGAAGAATCGGCTACTTCTTATAATTCTATTACTTCTAAAGATAGTAAATCTTCTCTGAGAACCAATGGATCAAATAGCACAGCTTCTATAAAATCTATAAAAATTAATGAATCCGATGATGTTAATTTATCTGATGTCTTTATAGAAAACGTATATAATCCAACAGATGATTCGGTGAACTTAACATCCAATTCATCGTTATTGGAATCATTAACAAATACAGAGAGTGCCAGTAGAAAAACTTCAATTACATCTCAGAATAACACAGGATCAACAAAAAGAGGAGAAGTATATGTGTAATATAAAATGTAATAATAGGAACGAAAATAGAATAAGAGGTAAGAGGTTAAACTGGCCCATAAGTGATTCAATCTGTTTTTGTTGCGACTATCAAAATATGAGTGTAATATCGATTGAATCTGACATCGTAACTATGGCCGAAAATCTATGAAAAAAATCTATATATCTATGTAAGTGAACTATTAAATAAATCGAATCTACATTTTTCACAGGGTATTATTATAAATAAGTGCAATTTGTTGACGTTTGCAGTTCAAGTGAGAGATTTTACTACACACAAATTTAAATTTACCTAATGAATATTATTTATTGATGGATGTATGTACTATGTATGCATGTATGTATGTATCTATGTGCATAGATTATTTTAGACTTAATTTTTCTACTAATTACAATTTTTATAATTTATTTACAAAATTTTTTAGGATAGCTATGAATAGTAGATACCAATAGAAAATTTTTTGTTTTAAATGAAAAAACTTCATAACTAGTGGATATTTAAAAATAAGTTTCCTTTAAAAATTTTTGCCAATATCTATTAATCAAAAATGTGCTGTACATTTAGTGATAATTTTATAAAAATACAAGAATGTGATAAATATTTTATTATGTAGTTGGTAGCTTGTATATTATTAGTTATTATGTACAATGAATTCATGATTTTGATGGTGCACACTTAATTTATCTTGTTTTTGATAAAAAGTAAACCAGATTCATGAAATTAATTATTATATAAAATTATATTATGATGGTGATAAAAAATAAATGCATAATGCTTTGCGTAAGTGTGGTTAATTGATGTAGTGATTTAATATTCGTGCAAAGGGTAAAGAGCAACAAGAGCAACATTGCTATATTCTGAATGACGACAAGTTGATTATAACCATTTTAATACGAAATAATCAATAAATTAAAATTAATTTGATAATTTGTTACTTACGACATTTTTAAATCTTTAATTAAGTAATTTACTTGCGTAGATATTTTTTGTAGTGCTGTATTACCTAGTTATTAAAACTACCTTTTGTATATATGTAAATTAAATAATATTTCTTGAAACTATTAGAATGAATTGCCATTGGGATTATCAATGTACATACATTTTATGTGCCTACAAGTAAATAATCAAAGTTGTATTAGTTTTATTAATTGTTCATTAAAGAAATATTTTACTTATTTTTATTATTTTTGGTTTTCAAAAATTATAATTGGAAGGTTTTCTACAGAAAAGAACAAATCTACAAAAATTAGAAAGCTGAATTTTATGTTTCTGATTTAATTATTAATTAATTTAATTTTGCTTAAATTAATAATATAATGTTTATGCATTTCTTAATAATTTAGTCATAATAATTCGGCTAATTTTTGTTTCAATAATTGATTGTTTACAACTGATTTAAAATTTTCAAACGAGGATTGATTCCTTTCTGAAGAAAGCCATCACATTGCCCTAATATTTACAGGTATGTACTACATGCCCGCTACTTTCTTCCTCAAACTCCAAATAAAATTTTTGAGTAAAATTGTTGTTAGGTGTTTCAGATTAAGGGCTAGTTTATGAACCTCCAGTTAAATTTACCTGTCAGATAAGTCTAACTGGACACCGGCTCTCTTGGACCTGTACGTATTTCTTCTTTACACGAAGTCAAATTATGTATTAATTTATTGGTAGTTTTTTAATCTTCTGTTAAACCTTTTTTTTAACTTATTAAATTTAATTTAATAATTTAATAAAAATATTATCTACTATGGATCTTCCTGCTCGAAAGCCAGCTTGTTCTTCAGCCTCTTTTCCTTCTATCTCCTTTTCAATAAAGGTTTTTAATATTTTTGAGTATAGTCTTCCAACGGCACATATTACTGAAATACCTCTATAATTTGATGGGTCTTGTCTACATCCTTTTTTAAAGATTGGTGTTATAATTGATGTTCTCCATTGTTTTGGTGTATTTTCCCCATTTATGCAACGTTGAAAAAGATGTTTTAACATCATATGTAGTTTCTTAGGTCCGTATTTCAGTAACTCCGCTGGAATACCTCCTGGTCCAGGCGATTTACGGTTTTTCATATTTTTACATGAGGCTTCAACATGTTCCAATTTCACTTCAATTTCATGTGTTTGTTGGGTAATTATTGGTTCGTTACTAATATTTGGCCTGGTTTCCGTTAATAGATTACTAAAATATTTTTTCCAGTCGCTCAAAGAGATACTCATTCCTGATAGTCGATCGTTTTCTGTTGTTCGCATAGTTTTAATTAATTTCCAAGCCTCCGAGCTTCTTGATCCACCCACCTGCTGATCTATGTACTGACATTTCTGAATCCACAATTTGTTTTTCTTCAAAGTGACTTCTCTTTTTACCTCTCTATTAAGTTGTTTATATTTTCTTTCACTTCTTATATCTTTTTTTGCTAACCACACTAGATACGCTTGCTTCTTTTATCTTTTCTTCCAATACTGTGTCCCACCAATATGGTTTCTTTTCTGGGTTATATTCTCCAATCGCTTCTCTCGCCGCTGCCCTTATTGCTTCACAAATATGTTCATATTCTTCTTCTACTGTTCTTTCAGCTATATTTAATTTCTGTTGTAGTCGTCTTCGATATAGATACCGTGTACTTTTATCTTCTAGTGATTGCAGGTTGTATCTGATTTTGTTGTTCTTATTATCCGTTTCTGACAGGGTGTTGTCTTTGTTTTTATCTATTTTATCATAGGGAAGGTATATTTTTGCTACAACAAGGTAGTGGTCGGACCCACATACAGATCCTCTTTTTACTCTGACATCCTTTATAAGAAATCTATGTTTCTGTCTTACAACGATATAGTCTATTAACGTTTTTAGGTCTCCGGTTTCACGATGCCATGTAAATTTATGGATGTTTTTATGTTGGAAGAACGTGTTCGTTATCTTTAATTCATATTGTTCGCATATATTTCTTAGACGTTGTCCATTAACAAATCTTCGAATGTTTCTTTTTGTAAAACTGGAGCGTCGTCATTGGGAGCATAGACACCTACTACATGAAATATTCTTCCTCGAATATGGAGAGTCACTTTAATGAGTCTTTCGTTAATTAGTACCCACGATTTTAAATGTCTTCTTAAGCTTTTCTTTATCACTATTGACACTCCTTGTTTAGCTCTGTCACTTTTAGGTACCCCGCTGTAGAGATGGATATGGTCTTTCCACATTTCACTACCCTTCCCCTTCTTTTTCGTTTCTGAGAGTACGGCAATGTCAACATTTCTTTCTTTTAATTCCATCTGGATTTCTTGTTGTTTATTTCTCAATCCTTGAACATTCCAAATTCCAAAATTCATAGTCCGTTTCCGTTGCCTATGTCGTCTATTGTTAAAATCCTTATCTGTTCCGAGGCTTGTACTGGTAAATTTAGCAATTTAATTTGGTTTTTCCGAGTGCCGAGGAGCTGGCCCGACGACCCAACCCCCGATCTGGAGGGCCGAGATTTTCTGTTAGGGTTTTAGGCGCCGGATACTCGCCTTTCACCCACTTCCGTTTGCTACATGGTGTATCAAGTACTCCATGTATTACCAGGGGTTACGACGAGGACGTGGAAGTTGGATTTACTGGCACAGCTGTTCAAGTTGCAGAGAGGACATTTCATTTGGTTTTGATGAGTATGCATATTCGACATCTGCATACTCCCAAACGGTCCATGCCAGCATTAACCCCCTGAAAATGATATTTTTACCCTGAAAATGATCGTGGAAAAAAGGACTCAACGTGCTAGAGATTCACACTTGGCTTTCATAGATGTAGAGAAGGCATATGACAACATCCCAATTAACAAGCTGTGGATTGCAAAGGAACAATTCCAGATAAATAAAACGCTGATATGGGCTACAAAAAATTTATACGCAAAAAATACAACAAGAATTAAGTCTCACAATATGGTATCTGAAGAATTTACAATTGACAAAGGCCTGAGACAAGGCTGTTGCCTTTCTCCAACCCTATTTAAAATATATTTAAATGAAGCACTTGCAAAATGGCAAAAACAATGTAAGAAAATGGGGATACAAATAAACGACGACACGCTATCTACCCTTTATTTTGCTGATGATCAAGTAGTGATTGCAGAAGACGAAATTGATCTCAGCTACATGGTGCGAAAACTCAAGGAACAATACAAGAAAGCCGGTCTGAATATAAATATGAAAAAGTCAGAGTACTTGAGCGTGGGTACAGAGGAGATACAAGATCTGGACATGGAGGATGAGTTAATGAATGGCACTAAAGCATACACATATCTGGGAGTTATATTTGACAAGACGGGTAGCAGTTGTAAAGAGATTGAAAAAAGAATAAATAAGGGAAGGTATGTTATACGAACTTTGAATGGTGTACTGTGGGATAAAGATATAAGAAAGGCTACGAAGAAAATGATATACAAAGCCATAATAGAAAGTACAGTAACCTACGGAGCTGAAGTATGGGATATTACTGCAAGAAACAAGCAAAAACTTGGAGCAATGGAGATGGACTTCTGGCGTAGAAGCGCTGGCAAATCAAGACTCGACAGAGTGAAAAATGACGAAATCCGAAGAATTATGGAAGTACGATCGACCGTAGTAGAGGAAATTGAGCGTAAACAATTGATATGGTTCGGGCATGTGAATAGGATGCCTGAAGATAGATGGCCAAAGAAGACGCTTATATGGATACCTCCAGAAAGAAGAAAAAGAGGTCGACCACGGTTAAGCTGGAGAAAAGGAATCGACGAGGCAATGTCAGCGAGAGGTCTGGAGGAGGAACTTTGTGTGGACAGAGGAGAATGGAAACTGGGGACGGAGAGACGGCGCCAGCTGTAGAAATGATCCGTTATATATATATATAAATTTAATTTTCACTTTCGTTACTTTTAGCTGAAAAATTAAAAAATCACTTTCATTACATAGTATAACATTACATAGCATAATGGCGGTAAAGTTGAAATCATCAATTATTGTAAGTTCGTCTGCCTCAAAAGGAAGATGGTCGATCTTATAAATCGTACAGGTTTGCGCGAGTACAAATGTGTCTGTCTTATTGAGGTCATTTTATGGACGCAAATTCAGCGTATAATATTTTTCGCGTTAGCGTATGGCTGAAATTTTAAAATTTAGGATATCCCCAGCTTGGACTTCGAAAAATTTCAGTATATACGGCCATTATAATGTGCATTTTTTGACATTTTATGCTTGCAATATTTCTGCTTGTAGTGAAAACTCAAAATGTATAGTACAAAATAGCACCAAATAGCACTGTTATGGTTTAAAATTTCAGATTTTTATTTGGGGTTGAAAAATTGCTGTTTTCTTAAATTTTGGAAGTTGAAGAATTTTTCGAAAAAGAGAGGAACAAATATCAGGGTTGATTTTTGGTGTGTTAACACAACTGGTTGCTACTAGAGATGGGCGCGTGAGTCACTTTTCACTCACGGTCACGAACATTCACGAATTTTTCTTGCTGCTCAAGCACAATCACGAACGATCATCCAAAGACTAGATCACACACCAAAGGCTAGATCACGCTCACGCACACTCACGATGTTTTTAATACTACTCACGCGCGTTCACGCACACTCACGCACGATCACGATTTTTTTCCATGCACTCACGATGTTTTTCAAATCACTCACGCACACTCACGATACTTTCCATATACTCACGAACCGTACACTACCTACGATTCACTCACACCGTACACGTCTGAAAACAAGTTACGCGCCCATTTTTAGTTGATACTAAATCAGGCTAATAATTTTACACACATGCACACTTTTTTATTTACTTAAAAAGATAACAAATTTTATTATTGAAAAGCAATATTGAAAATTTTTTGTATAAAACTTTAGAGATTGCAAAAATGTACAACTGCTCACAACCCACTCACGGCTGCGCACGACCACTCACGGCAGCTAACAACCACTTACGACTACTCACGGCTATTCACGTATACCCACGGCATTTAGCGGCTCACGCACGATCACGTTTGTTTAATTTCACTCACGCACAATCACGGTTTTTATCGTGATTATCTATTTTAGACATTCACGTGTAACGTGAAAAGACCGTGACACATCGTGACACGACGAAAATCACGTCACGCGCCCATCCCTAGTTGCCACCTCTTTATAAAAAAAGAATTGATTTTTGAATTCTTTTCTTTCCTCCAAAAACTTCGGGTTTTTTCGGGGTACTTCGGGGTTTGTTTTAGGCATTTTTCAGTAAAACAATTTAAGGGCTCGCCACATAGCCTGTGCTGTGCTATGCCAATGTCAAACATTGAAGTAGAAACATAGGGTTTCAATAGTGACGTTCACATAGTTATAAGTTGCTATGCTATTTTGCGCATGACCATGACATTGTTCAACGTTTGTGTTGACATAACACAGAGCATAGCATAGCACAGCACAGCACAGGCTATGTGGCGAGCCCTTTAAAATTCGCATAGTTAACTAAATAAGGTAAAAAAATAAGATATCTGGGATATTATTCGTTAAATGCAAAACTGTAAGCTTTTTTGAGTCTATTTTTTAAACTTTAATAAGGTTTTACCTAGGCTGCCTACAGACTGATCAAGCAATAACGTTGTGCGACAAAACGTTTTTGCTTGATCAGTCTGTAGGAAGCCTTAAACTTATCTCATTTTGAATTTCAATCAATTAATCACAACATGGAATATGCCTATTCCTTGTAGAGGTCTTTACGATTTTTTTTTTGAGGTGGATCTTTTTTTTGTGAGCGAAAGGTGAGCGAATGGCTGAAATGCTAGCGTGTTCGCTTTCAAGCCAATATTCACGGGTTCAAATCCTGTGAGGTGCTATCTATAGAAGAAATTTCGCTCACCAAATGTCTATCTGCTGGCCCCAGATAACATTATTTATGGCTAAAAAACTTCCCTGATGGAGTAGGCGGTGTAAAAATCGTCTATTCCCGTGGTTCGGAATCCACGTTAAGCTGTAGGTCCTCTGTGCTCGTCACACATTTTCAACACGCAACGAGCAGAGACAGGGAGGTATCGGGAAAATGTCGCAAGACGTTCATAACCGAATACAGATAGATCTTTTTTTTAACTAAAGCCTTGCATGAGTTTTGGCTTCTGAAACAATTCTTCTCCACATCTTCCTGTTTTCTCACTTTCAGATATTCTTTTCTTGTTTGTATATACGCTTTCCATCCCATGTAAATTTTTTACTATTATCTCTTCTATCATTATTCTTGTTTATTTGCACTCCCAGATACTTAAATCTCTCTATCTCTTCGAAACCGTATTTCTTATTTCTCAAATCTATTTTATTGCTATTTTGATTTCTTTCTTAAATGTAATATATTTTGCCTTGTCTGCATTTAGCTTCAGCCCATTTTTACTGCTTACTTATCTATACCCTTAAATACTTTTATACTTTTTATTTTTGATTTAGAAATAACTACCAAGTCAATTGCTAAGTTAAACAACGTCGCCGACAATGCGTCGTCCTATCTCATTCTGGTTTTTGTTTGTCACTCTCGCTAATTTTTACTTCTTATCTTTGCCGGGGGAATAACACGCAAAAGTCAACCATGAAATTGAAAATTTCCTATAGAGATTCGGAAAGCTGAAGGTTTGAATAGTTTATTTAATAAACAAAATTGCGGGAAAATAACGAACTCTCCGTTAAAATAAGGGAAAACTGTGCGGAGATTACCCATTGGCTCACGGCCTTAATAGGCCACGCCCACCAACAAATTTAAAAGGTATTTTGGGGCATTTTTAGGTCCAAATTCGAGAACAACCCTAAAAATGATCCATACACCCCACCGGGATAATAAAAAAACGAGATATATCGTAGCATTTAAAATTATTGCAGAAAAGGAAAAATTACATTTAAGGTAGTAGTACTATCGGTCATAGAGTTACCGTTCAGAATTTGATGAAACTTGGCATATTGGTACTCTATAATAAGAATATAAACCAGTTAAATTTTTGGAGGTCTTTGGAGAACTGGAAAAAAGTTATTAATTTTATAAAATTTTTGCTTTTAACATTGATCCTTATGGGAAATCACACAATTTATTTTATTTCTCGAAAACTGCCGTTAAGATTTTAATGAATGTGGTATCAATGGAAAGAAAAAAATGTTTTGAACATTTTGGTTATTTAAAATTCAAGCCTAGGAGATTGTGATAAGAGTAATTAATAAATAATTAAGAAAAATATGATATGTTACGTACATGTGGCAACGCCGGCAAGAAATTTGTTACGTAATTGTCAAGTAGGATTTATTCCTGTGCGTTTTAATATTGTAACTCTTGAAAATTTTATGTATTTTAAAATAACACATGAATTCGCCGACTTTAAAAGTTAATATAAAACTATTAGAAATCCAAGCTAAATCCCTTTAAAATGCCATATTAACTCTTTTACCTTTTTTGAGTGAAACAGAGCTAGTGTAGGTATTTTTTGTCTCTTTTGCTTTTACGCGGCGTAGCCAAATATAAATACGACTGAAGTCAAATTACAGTAAGCACACATTTGACACTTGTGGTATCGATAGTAGAGGTGTAAAAGTAACGAAAAAAAGCATACCCGTATGTATTCGTTACTATAACAATTAGTACCCGTTACTATCATATCGTTACGTTACTCGTTACTTTCGTAATTTGTAGAAACATACTTATACATTACATACAAAGCTGCGTAAGGTGCATTTTCTCACTTTTCCGTATTTTGAACCAGACTTGTGTTTAATAGACTCTTTATCATATTACGAGTGATTATGCATTTTATAATATCTCGCTGGATTTTTAATTATCTATTAATTTAAATAAATGAAAAAATTAAATTTTTAAATAAATCATTTTTACCGGAAATCGTCATCGAAACAACACTTCCCTGCGTATTTACGCGCAGGGAAATTGAATCTTACTGACTAGTCCGGTAATATTTAGTAACGCAGGTAACAATGACAATTTTCGGAATAACTATTGTTTGTAACTATGTAGTCAACAAATTGACAAACTTGATTTTAGCTCATTTTAAAAATGTTGTTCAATTAGTGTTTTAAAATTTCGATTCTTTACGATTTTCGGTAAAATTTAATACAAAATACGTCAGGAAAATGTCTCACTTTACTCGGAGCTCTAAAATACTCGGCACGAAGTGCCTCGTATTTCAACATTGCTCCTCGTCAGTAATACATCATTTTCCTGACTTTCATGTAAATAACTATTATATAAATCTGACCGAATTTGTTTATATTAGAAACGGATATAATAATAATACGACATTTTTCAAAAACCGTTTTCGGCGTTTTTAACACAAAAAGTTTTTATTTTCGGGAGCCAACGTACATTTAAATTTACATTTAAATAAAACAACCAAAGTAAAATTATAATAAATAGAATCGACTTTATTATAAAACACTCGGTTTATCTTTATCTAATAAGATACCAGGAATGTGATATATCGCTTTTCAAAAAGTACCGACTGGCGATTTGCAATATTAATATGTACATATTGCTTCTTGTCCCGGGTTTTTTGAGTTTATTTACAACTTTCGTAATTATTAAAAAAAATTAATTTAATTATTAATTTTGTTTCTGTACAGAGTTAAAATAATAAAGGAATTTCTCTTGTAATTGTCTATCGTTTGACATCAATTTGAAGGCGTACAAAACTTTCTTGAATTTTCAAAATGTTGTATATTTTATGGCCTTTTTAATTTAATCATTAAAATTTTACATGTAGTTTATAAGATTATAATTTACTACAGCTAACAGGCACTTTAGGATACATTTTTATTTTTGTTCATCCGATCGTTATTTTGATAGAAAAGCGAGAAAATTGAAGGTGTAGTTTTTCGTATTGGTTCATAGTTGCGTTTTCACTCCCTTAATAAACAGTAAAAAACTTGGACGACGAATTTCCAAATTATACTTAATAAACAAACATCCTTCTTTGTAACGTACGTTTTTAAATTCACCGAATAAGCGCGCGTATGCGAAAAATGCGAGTAACGAAATAAATTCGAGTGTAACGTTTCGTTACTCGGTACTAGATGGCGCACCCGTTACTCAGTAACGAATACATACGGTTCGCTACAGCTCTAATCGATAGTACTACCTTTTAACATTAACGATGTCGCTGTAAATCTGTAAATCCACAAATTTGTTTAAATATTTTCAAACTTAAATATGTAAATATTAAATAGTAAATATGTATACTAATATTAATTTTCCGAATACACCAAAAATAGTAATAAGAAGTTAAGCTCTCAGGGATTGTTTATAGTAAAAGGGTGGTTACTTTACTTTCATTATTTGTTGCAAAGTTATGGATATTTGAAATTTCAGTTTTCTTGAAATAACTGATCCGTAATAACATAACAACTATATTTAACTAATAACAATATACAACTTCACACACATGGGAATATAACCTTTTCTATTACCTACACCTGAATATATAGGTGGCGCTAGAGTTGTTACTAAAGATACGTTTACACATGTTCTTATTTAAATCAACATCCCCACTAGAACACATATGTAAACGTAGCTTTAAAAAGAACTCCCCGCTATTCTACCCGGAGTCCCATCTTGTTACAACAAAAGATATGTTTTGGATAAAATGTTGCTTTTGTTAAACTGTCCGCTACCATATCTTCCCCACTAATGTGTTCTACTTTCAATTGGTCATCTTCAATCTTCGATCTTATAAAATGATGTCGAACATCAATATGCTTCGTTCTTGCGTTGTATCCATTAGATGATGCCAGAGCGATTGCACTTCTATTGTCGCAGTATATGGTAATGGGTAATTGCTCCTTTGCCGGTAGAAATTCATTGTGCAACTGCCTTAGCCATAATAGTTCTTTAGTAGCTGTCGATAGCCCCATGTATTCTGCCTCTGTAGTCGACAATGCTACTGTTGGTTGCCTTTGACTGTTCCAGGAGATCGCCCCTCCACATAATGTAAATACATATCCCGTGCATGAACGTCGATCATCTTTATCATTGGCCCAATCTGCATCACAGAATCCAATAATCGTACTGTTGCTTGATTTTGAGAATTCTAATCTGGTGTTCGCTGTGCCTTTTAGATATCTAAAAATTCTCTTAACGGCTGCCCAGTGAGCCGGACCTGGATTGTTGTTGAATTTGCTCACCGTATTCACTGCATGTGAAATGTCGGGTCTTGTTGCTTGTGACAAGTATAGAAGTGATCCAACAGCTTCTTGATAGGGTATTCCTTCCATTTTATTGTCTTCTGGTGGGCACATATCCTTCGTTAACTGCTGACTGGGATCAAAAGGTGTTTTAACTGCGTTACATTCAGACAAACCAAACTGTTTTAGTATTTCTTTCACGTATGCTTCTTGATCTAACCAAATTTTACCTCCTTCTTTATCCCTTGTTATTTTTAACCCGAGACAATGACTGGCTTCTCCGAGATCATTCATCTTGAAACATTTATTTAATTCATCCTTGAGTTGATTAGTTTCATTTGAATTATTTGAAAATATAAGCAAGTCATCGACATATACTGCTACGAACAACATTTTTTGGTCTGCCATTTTGTAATATATGCAGGGATCCATACATGATTGTTTTAATCCTATTGTCTTCAATGTAGTATCTAATTTTTTATTCCATTGTCGACTAGCCTGCTTTAGTCCATACATTGCCTTGTTTAAGCGACAAACTTGGTCATTGTTTTCATTAAACTGTTCTGGTTGTTCAATGTAGATTTCTTCATCTAAATCTCCCTGTAAGAACGCCGTTACGGCATCCATCTGATTGATCGTAAGGTCATATTTCACTGCTAATGCCACTAAGAATCTTACAGACGTATATCTAATTACCGGCGAATAAGTTTCTGCATAATCAATATTTCGCCTTTGTGAACAACCTTTAACTACTAATCGAGCTTTATATCTGCATATGTTACCGTTACCATCCCTTTTAGTTTTAAAAACCCACTTGCATTTTAACGCTTTCTTGTTTGATGGTAAGTTAGTTAGCGACCAAGTTTCATTTTCCATTAACGATTCATATTCTGCTTTCATAGCCTTTTTCCACAGTTCGCTATTGTTGCTGTTTAAGGCTTCTGTTATTGTTAGAGGATCACTTTCTTCATTATTGGTATTCGACAAGTAAGTGACATAATCATTCATTTCTTTGGGTTTTCGTTGTCGTTCTGATCTTCTTAAATTGTTCGTTTCATCTACGTCAGCTTCTATTTTTTCTTCTGGTTTCTCTATTTCTATCATAACACCTTCCACCTTTTTATCTACTTCGACTTCAGCTTCTTCTTCATCCAAATTTTCTTCAACGTCATTATTAATAGAGCCTTTTGGAAGTATATTATTTAGCGGCATTAATTTGACTGACTTGTTTCTATTTTCAGGAATTTCAGAAAGCATGTCTTCCATGAATGTCACATTTCGAGATTTTGTAAGTTTTCTTGTTAAAGGATCCAATACACGGTAGCCTTTTGTTTCTTCGCAATACCCTACGAATATTTGTTCTTTTGATTTGGGGTCCCATTTTCTTCGCTTTTCACTTGGGATATGAACCATGCATCGACAACCAAAAATTTTCATGTGACTTAAATCTGGCTTCTTACCTGACCACATCTCTTCAGGAGTTTTGTTCAATTTATGTAGAATTGTGGTAGGTGAACGATTGGTGATATATGATGCGGTGTTGATCGCCTCTGCCCAAAAGCTTTTGCTTAATTTTGCTTCAAAAATCATACATTTTGCCCTCTCAACTAATGTTCGATTCATTCTTTCAGCCAACCCATTTTGTTCTGGAGTATAAGGATTTGTTGTCTGATGCCTAATTCCATTATTCACCAAGAAATTCTTAAAATCGCTATTGCAGTACTCGCTGCCATTATCTGAACGTAAAATTTTAATCCGGTTTCCTGTTTGAGTTTCAGTTAGATTTTTAAAATCTTGAAAACTTCTAAACACTTCGTGTTTTGATCTTAAAAAATATACAAAAACCTTTCTTGTAAAATCATCAACGAAGGTTAAGAAATATTTGGCACCACCGTTAGAAATTGTTTCCATCGGTCCACATAGATCAGAATGAATAATTTCTAGAACCGTTGCGGCGGTTGAGTGCTTGAACAGAAAGAATGGAAGTTTATTGAGGCTCAAACGATACTCAAACGTTTGACACCAATTTTATCAAATAATTTTATTTGGCGGGGGGGGGGGGGGGTGCATACTTTGCATTTATATGGTTTACAAACTTTCAAAAATTTTAAACAAAAATTACTTTTCCTTCTTAAAAACAATCCCGTAATGCTTAGAGTTTTTGTAATAGTGTTGGTGTACTCGAAGATTTCATATTAATAATTTATGGTTATTATGTTTTTTGCTTCAATTTATGGTTGCTTCTTTAACCATCGATATGGAGTTTATTTCTTAACCAAAACAAAACAAATCCTTAAAATTTATTATTACATGAAAGCTGGTGGTGATAATTTCTAACATTTACTATCCTGTCACGTTTTCTTTAATATACTAGCTTAACAATTTACATTATTATTAACAGAATACATAAAGATATGATTTTTTAACTATTACGAATTAATATTAAATTAAACTTTAAAAATTAATTATGTAGTTAATTAAACGAATCAGAATAATTTTTTTACCATAAGCTTTCAGCAATGCTGACTGTTATCTTCAAACATCCGAAGATTTCCGTAAGCACTTGTTAACTGGTTAATTTTTGAAGTTTAATTTAATATTAACAGAATAAGTAACTTAAGACATTTTAATTCAATATTAATTCAATAGCTTTAAAATTTTGAAAAGAACAAAAATACGAGTTTTTTTTATTCTATAAATATCTTGTGGAAGACGCTTTTTCAATCTCCCTTTTCCAACCCTTTTCAATCCCTTTGGAACAAATTTCCAATGGTGTAAATGTTTGGTAAATAATTGGATAAATTACGAATCGCATAATATAGAAATGGAAGAGCAGTCCCACAATGCAACGAATCTGGACAAGAAAATTAACTTGATAGATTCAAATCGAGCTTTTCTAACTTTTGATCTACGAAAGTGTCTCCCCACACCATACTTTTGGTCAATAATGTGTCATTTTACAAACGATCACTGTGGACGTTTAATTTAGCATTATATAATATTTTGAATAAAAAAAACCGAGTTCTTCTTGCTACTTGTGAAACGAAATAATCGCAGAAAGAGAGAGCGAAGGGATCGCTTCTTGTGTTTATCAAGAACTGCTCTCTATTCCTAAAACACCGAAGAAATGAATACTTTTAGTGACTGTTGCACTGGTCAGAACAGAAACATTTTTGTTGCTGCGATGTTTCTACATTTTCCTCACGTTAAAGCAGAGAAAGAAGGTTTCGTTAATTTAAGATTTATAAATCTCAAGTTTCTTCCACCAGGCCATACTGACATGGAAGTTGATAGCATTCATGCAGATATTGAGAAAGAAAAGAAGAAAACCATCATGAAAATTGACCTGCCAAGAGACTGGACAAATTTAATACGCTCTCTCTCTCTCTCTAGAGAAATGTCCATGAAAGTGATAGATATGCATAAAAATCAATTTTTGAATTTTAAAAATATATATTGTTTGGAGTCTATGTTCACTGATAAGAAAATTCAGAAAGTGAAATAGTACCATGGTTGCAACTAAAACTGATGCAGTACCGAAAAGAGCGCATGGAAAAATATATTACAAGTTTACATTCAAAGATGAAGAGCCATTCAAAGAATTAAATTTGCTTCGACTAAAGCGAAGGCTGAGACAATGTGAAAATGTTGATGATGAGCATCTAGTGCTACAATATGCTAACCCATTGCCGTTGTCATAACATAAAATATCCTTGTTACCTTTTATCGATGAAAGCAGTCGATCCTTCCACGAAAAATTAAAAAAATCTGGCGCAATTTAAAGATACCATTATTTTTAATTTTTTTTGTTGGTAATTATTCTGTGTATCTTATCACTTTACAATAATTAATATTATATTAATATTAATCTTAAAAACCTACAGATTTAGTTCATGCTTACACTAACCTAGTATGTCATAAATATTAAATTTGTTTTCCCGACTACAAGAACCTATGTCATTTTTTCTTAAAACGTTTAATTTTGAAATTTTTTGAAAATATGCATTCATGAATTTTCAATTGCAATTATCTGCAAGTTCTATTTTTTGACTAGTTTTCGAGTTTTGCAGTAAAAAGTAGCTTTAAAATAATTATATAAATTTTTAACATGTGAAAATGAACATTAAATTGAAATTTAAGCATTAAAATAATAAATTAAGTAAACAATAAAAATCAAATTTATTGAAACAATAAAAACCAATAAATTGCAGAAAAGTCATTAGATAAAATTGATTTTAATTGTTTTAATTCATAATTTATGTTAATAAATTATACAATATTTGATTTATTGTTGAAATAATTACTGGCAGGTATGTTCATATCTGAATTTTAATTTAGTGTAATCTGTAAATAATTAATTTTTCAATCTTTTAAATGGACTAAATATTGCACGCAAAGTTACTTTTCAGTAGTATAAGAAATTTAATTTTTAAAGTAAAGTTACTAATTTATGCAAAGTAGCCAAATATATTTTATTTGTTGTATATTTTTTAGGTGATGAACTTGAATAAAACAGTCTAATAAGAAGATATTCTCCACGCTTTATAGCAATTACAAGATGAAGATGCTACGTGGATACCAGAAGACAATAAATCCTTGTTTGCCCCTTTTTAGCGACTGATTTCATTATTATTATTCATTTCTTATTCTTCTCGTAGTTTTCTCTATTCTATTCTGCTCCTCCCTGATATGGAATAGAGGATTTAAAAATTGTTTATTCCCGGGTTGGAAATTCACGTTAAACTGATGTAGATCCCCTGTGCCGTTACAAATTTGACATAAATACTGGATTAGGTTAAGTATATTTGGAGTAAGCAGCTTGAATTTGAATTCGTTTATTGGAAGCTGTATTCGTTGAGTCACAACTCTCATTTATCTATAAAAATTTCTGCTATATAAAATAATAAATTGTGTATCCAAATTTGGAGGAATTGAATGATTATTGGCTTGGTTCGAAGACTTGTATAATGTTAGATTTTTCGTCATGAAATTTGTTAAAAGTTTTCCAAAACTTTTGGGTATTTAGGTAATTCATCTTTTGAGTTCGGTTGATTTCCTCGTCATTTGGTGACATAATAATTATAGTAGTTCATGTAATTCCGTGTGGTCGGGAGGAAGTTGAACTCCCGAATTATTTGTGCTTTGGTTCGGATTCCACTAATACTTTAGATTCTATTATATGCATGCACGTATAAGTCTGTAGGCGAGTAAAACTGTGGACTTATAATTCGTCAGTGTGGGTTTTATTCCTAAATAAAACGGTTCATCCGTTGATATCTATTTGTAAAATTTGAGAAGGCCGGTGCTTTTACGTGATTTTTGAGCAAAACCTCCAAATAGATCGCGAATGGACTAAACTCGGTAGTAAACTGTAAAATACTATTGATCAATAGAAATCAAATATTTTAGGTCACCAACAAAACCGACATTTTTGTTAAAAATTAAAAACTGAAAAATATAATGAAAAAATGGTACAAATATTATTTATTTTCGCTGCTAAAACTAACGGAGATAGTAAAAAAAAAAATCAAGCAAAATTTTTTGTAGAGCATAAAATATATTGCTTTGTTTCTTTTCGTTTGATTACTTTTGTACCGGAGGTGAGCCAGTTGTTTTTCAGTGTGCTAGTATTTTTATTTAATCTGCGTGAACGAACGTTTCGTGTTATGTACTGCATTTATTCGACATTTATGTCCACTCCTTTTGTTCCCAATGCTTCTTCTGTTGCTGCTGTGATGTTTGTTTTTATTTTTCTCTATCTATCTTCCGGTGTATCTGTTGTTTTAATAATTTTTTTATAGAGCATATAATTATCTATAACGAGGTCCACAAGAACACATACGTATCTAAGATAATTAGTTTAGGCCTATAGGAGTCATTCGAAGTTCACCTCTTGATACGTCAACTTCGAGAAGAAATCGAGGTTTTTGCAAATGCATCAATTTTACTTGAGATGATAAAAACAGTACATACCTACATGAAATTAAGAGTTTGAAAAAATTCATGGCTTATTACTTATTAGAATACCATAATATAATTTCTAGATATTCAAAAAATGATTTTAAGCTCCTATTTAATATTTCATGAGCGCGGTAAAACTTTTTGCTTCAATTGTTAATATCGCGAGAAGTATTGATTGAAGAGTAATGTTGATTTTTATACCTACCTATAGGTAATAATATTCTTTTTCTACGACCATCGGAGTAATCGTCGAATATCGCACAGAAGCCACGCCTAGTAACAATTCCATTACGCACGGTGTGACGTCACCGTTACGTAATATAGTCGATCGCACGGCTAGGGAATTTGATAAATTACTACAATTGTGTTGGCAGAACTAATTCATTTTAGTTTGACAGCTACAATATTATACGGCAAACGTGTGTTATTCTTATTCCTTAATAAAAGATTCATTTGTATAATATTTATTTATTCATTTATTGGTCAAGGTAATATTAATTTAATGTCCTTTAGGAGACGATCTGAAATTGTTACCTTTTTTTCTAAATTATGATAACGAAAAGTGCACCAAACAATGTGTCGGGATAAATAAGTTTACTTCACGATTAATTAACGTTCTGTTACGATTAATAATTATTATCATAAGATGTAAATATTTTAGATTAAGTTTGGGATTTATTTTTTGTTATAACTTTTAGTGTACTTTTTAATTTAATATAAGCCTTTATCGATAATTTGTTTGGCGTTCCGACAGTTTTAATTTATTTCGATTACTTGTTTACTTAAATAAATCCACACGGATTACATACTTATAGTCCATTTGCACTCAAGCTATGATGTGTGATGAATTTGACTTTTACTCTCTTGTTGAAATAAATGGAATAAATACAATTTTTTCGCATTTTGTGAGAATTTAACCAAAAATACGAATTTTGACGTTTGACTAAATTTTTTTGCGCGCAATCGATCAGAATTTTTGCATACGCCTTTCCACTCATAATTCATCAGGCTTTACGAGGTTTATACAATTTTTTCGCATTTTGTGAGAATTTAACCTAAAATACGAATTTTGACGTTAGACTAAATTTTTTTGCGCGCAATCGATCTGAATTTTTGCATACGCCTTCCCACTGTAAATTCATCAGGCTTTGCTTACGAGGTTTATACAATTTTTTCGCATTTTGTGAGAATTTAATCTAAAATACGAATTTTGACGTTTGACTAAATTTTTTTGCGCGCGATCGATCTGAATTTTTGCATACGCCTTCCCACTGATAATTCATCAGGGGAATAGTACGAGGCGGGGGGGGGTGAATTTTTTGCTCAGTTTTTCGATATCAAGCGCCGTTCTCGAGTTATTGCGAATTCAAAGAAATACAATTAAAAAGTTAAAAATTTTACATTTGTGTGGTCGTAGAAAAAATATAGTACTTAACTCGAGTTGTAAAGCCATTACACACTCGTGGAATTTACTTCACTCGCCGCTTCGCGGCTCGTGAAGAAACTTTCCACGTCGTGTGTAATACGCTACTTACAACTCTCGTTACGTAATATACTATTACAATTTTACTCTCTTATCATTTTCTCGTAAATTCAGCCGTTCGGCAATTATGATTAAAATGTGTTCATCCAGAATTGAACAAAATGAAAATCTTGGACAATATACAATTCTTGAAAACATCTAAGGACACATGTCCTCATTTGAATTATAGCAGTTTTTCATCAAATTCTTCGGTTTTGAGATTCGAAAATTTTGATTTCTACTTCCCAATATTATTTTACACTTAACTATCAGGTTTGGTTATTTCGCGATCTCTTTAGGCCCAGTTGTTCAGTATTAGGTTATCTTTTAACCTGAATTATTTTCAATGGAAACAATTCTTGAAACAATCATTTCTATGGGAAATAACCCAGGTTAAAAGATAACCCGAAACTGAACAACTGGGCCTAAGAGGTTTAATCCCAAAAGCACTGGCCTAACATTTCTAAAACAAGCAATCTTCGTGGTAAAAGACTCTTTGGATACCCGTATTAGTCTTTTAGTTGTGATATCTGGCATTTTCAAAAGGATTGGATCCATCGAGTCACTAAACCTTTTTGTATGTCCGGTTTAGTTGATACATTTTCAGGGTCCAGTTTTGTAACCACTACTGCCTGAAACAAAATTTCTTCAGCTACACACAAGAGAACAGGCTTATTTTAGTCTATAGAAATAATATTTTGTATGAATCCGTTGAAAATATCAAAAAATTTCGACTTTTGAAAAGTACGGGAAATTAGCATCGAATATGCCGCACACCCCAGGCAGACGCGATACAATTCAAATCGCGTAAAATTTTTTCGCTCCGATTTGAATTTTTCTTTGAAATTCAGATAGGTGGGGGTGTGATTAGTAGATATTAGTAATAAATATTATCAAAAAAATGGAAAATAACCCGTGTATTGCCGAAAAAGTGAAAAAATTAAAATTTTTTTCTTCGAATTTTGGGGTGTGCATTCGATAAGGAGGGTTATCCATCGTCAAAACCTACCCTTCCGGGGAGCCGCTTCGCTCCGCTACGCTCTGTACCCCTCCAGGGCGGTTTTGACTCTGGTTACTAGGCTAAACATACGAGAAGGCGCCACCCATCAAGAAAACCGGGATAAATGAAACCGGAAGCTTAGAGACCCTTGAAATAGCATTAAAAAGTATAGTTGCGGTATGGGGCAGTAAACTATTACGTTTCACCCCCAAAATATCGAATAAAACATAAAATAAATCGATGTTACATGTACGAGAGACGTGCTGCTTCTGCCGGTCCGTAACCTTTACCTTTACCTGATATGTATTTGATGGAGCATCCCGGCATGGCCGGCCTTCTCCTTCATCTGAAAGAATACATTAATGACATTGGAAGTTGTAGAGACCGGTGGGTCTCTGGGAATTGACGCTTGGCGGACTGACTGGTTAGAAACCTGGGCTGTGACTGTGAATATGAGATATGTGAAGAAAAAGAAATTTTTTACGTTTGCCGATATAGTAGAGTCCCTAATTCGAAGAAAGAAATTATAATTTCTATTGATGACCTCGAAGTGAGTGGCTTCTACTTGGAACTAGTCAGAATTGGCGACTAGTGGGATTGTAGTGATACTATGGGGGGTGATTTATCGAAGCTTGTGGAAATTGATCGAAAAATTACACAAATCTAGTGAATAAATTCACTTTCGAAGAGAATTTGTGTAAGTTAAACCTGTGAACATACATTAGTCTGTGTGGGGGTGAGTTATGGTCAGGAGTTGTCCGTGGTCAGGAGTGATTTGGGACGGGGAATGAAGAAGTCGGCTGGGTTGTATTGACCTAGTTGATTTACTAGTGGGTTTTCTGAAAATTTGGATTTGTTGTAAAGATTGGTGGCATGTTTGCGGTTAAGAGTGTTAATAAGATCTAGTTTGGCGTCTGCATGTAGTCGCCTGTTAGTGACGTAATAGGGGGCGCTGAAAATAGCTCGGAGATTTTTGTTTTGAATGGCTTGAAGTTTATTTATGGCCCTAGGGCGTGCGTATCCCCAGACAGGGGAGGCATAAATCATTGTCGGGCGGATTATGGCTTTGTATAATCTTAGTTTGTTAGCGGGGGACATGGTACTTTTACTGTTCATGAGGACGAACAATCTATTGAAGAGGCATTTGGCTTTACCGGTTGCGGAGGAAATGTGAGCGTCCCATTTGAGACGTCGGTCCATGGTAACGCCAAGGTACTTGACCTTGGTTTTCCAGGGGATTTGCTCCTCAAACATCCAGACACTGGAGTTGTGAGGCTTGCAACGATTTCGAAACATGATCGCGGAACTTTTGCTCGAGTTAACCTCGATGCGCCAAGTTTCGTACCACCTCCCGAGATCGTTGATCGCCTCCTGGAGGCGGGTTGTGGCTATGTCCGGGTGGATTGAGGACGTGTATATTGCAGTGTCATCTGCATATTATAATGAAATTTTGAAATTTTTGTTGCGGGATCTGAGGGGGTTGGAATGTCGCTCATAAAGATGTTAAATAGTGAAGCTGCAAGGATCGAACCCTGGGGGACCCCGGAGGTGATGGGGCGCTTTGTGGATCTAGTGTTCATGAGTTTGACTTGGAGTTTTCTGTCGTGAAGGTAGGAGGCAATAAGTCGGACTAGTGGAATTTGAATTTTAGATTGAAGCATTTTGAACAGGAGGCCTTCGTGCCAGACCTTATCGAAAGCTTTCGATACGTCGAGTAGCACTAGGCCGGTGAATTCTTTTTTGTTGAGTGCCTGCGTGACGTGCTCAACTAATCGGAGGGCTTGGTGGGTCGTGCTGTGTCCAGCACGGAAGCCGAATTGTTCGTTTTGAATAATACTGTTATCGAACATGGCTTCTTGGAGACGGGTGAGAATGACTTTTTCAACTACTTTTCCGATAGAAGGGAGCAGGCTGATTGGTCTATAGCTTTTCGGAGGTTTGAGATTTTGACCGGGTTTGGGGATTACCACTACGTCAGCGGTTTTCCAAATTTGTGGGTAGTAGTTGAGTCGAAAACATGCGTTAATTACGCCGGTGATGGCAACTTTGGCTTTTTGGGGAAGTTTAAGACTAGTTCTTTCTGCACGCACCGTCAACAGAATGAGCGACGCGCGGAATCTCGTTAAATTTTACATGTAAATTAGCTAAGTTCAAAATCGATTTATTCAAAAGTTTGGCCCCCGTTCATAGTAAATACTTTTACAATTTGTTATATTATCTAATGTTCTTTAGAGTGTAGCAGTAGAAATGATGATTCGATCAATAGTGGATGGGTAACTGTAACCCATTTTCATTATGATCGAATGGTAAATTTAGGAAATAAGTTTTAAGATACATTTTTTAAGAACTCGAGCATGGATGTTGATTTCTTCCATTGTAAATTCAACATCTAGTTTTCTACCAAATGAAAAGTTAAACGACTGCGCATCTGCGAAAAATACAGTTTGTATTTATGTTTCCAAAATTATGTTATTAGCATTACCCGAAAAATTTTAAAATAAGTTTGATCTAAATAAACAGTGCAGGCAAATTGTAATACTTGCAAAACTAAATTTTGCCACAGTGGATTGTACCTTTTCTATCACAAAGACACGAGCAAAGACCATCTCTAAGTCTAGTTCAAGAAACTAATAAAGCAGTAATCTAATTAATGCAATGCACTATAGAAAGGATGCAGCATACTTCTAAATAGAGAAGCGTTTATGATATTTTTTGTTTTACTTTTTTAGCTCGAGTACTAATTTTATTGCAATTTGATCTCAAATAAATAATGATAGATACATAAAGTACTTATTACCTGTCAAAACTGTTAATATCTGCAAGGCCGGTATTTAAATATGATCAACGCTCGAGGGTGGTTACTTATTTACATCTACAGCAATATTTTCTAAAAATAGCAACAATAAATTTATAAATACATTGAACTCTAAGAGAAATGCATCTAGTATCTAATGTTGAATGTAAGTTTGCTTTATGCAGAATGTAAATTCCTAAATGAAAACCTTAATGTGAATCATAATTATTTT
Organism: Podabrus alpinus; assembly: GCA_932274525.1. Lineage (NCBI taxonomy): Eukaryota > Metazoa > Arthropoda > Insecta > Coleoptera > Cantharidae > Podabrus > Podabrus alpinus. The sequence goes on from OW026451.1 coordinate 118,569,072, forward strand.
GCCTTATCCACTGAAAATGTATTAAAATGTTAAAACTGCCGGAAGTCGTGGAAATTGTACTACTATATTCCTGTAAAAGGACAATTTCCAAAACAGGCTTGCATCTCTATCAAATTTAACTTCATGTCCAACTGCTTTACCGAAAACGGCTTCCAGCAAAATAAAGATCAAACGTTTTATAGTTAATTAATGTTACCCAATTATAAACAGCGCACGTAACTTAAAATTTTATTTATTTCAACGTTCATATATGACTAATATTGCAATTATCTATTTCTGTATTAAAAAAGTATAATGTACAGATTTTACAACCAATAAAATTTATAACTTATTGGCTAGTTAATTTGTCTTAACAAATAAATGAGGACAGTTTAACGTGAAATTCAAACCGTTGTAAAAGAAAATGTAGCGGAAAAGGCTTTAATCTCAAAACCTCAACTTGATATTCAATTCAGCACCAATAATTCAGGATTTAACTGTATACATACATAGTTCACAAACTGCTCGAAGCATCTGCACTACCGAGGCGATTGGTTTTATATTAATTCTAGCATAGCTACAATTTCATAAGCTTTCAGTAGGTTATTGTTCAAGTTAAATATTAAATCATTTTAAATAATGACTCTTTTTATGAAAAGAAAAGTTTTTTGGGGTCTTAGTTGTAGTCCCAGTCCTTGATGGTCCAGCCTAGTTTTTGGTGTACTGTGATATTTGTAGGCACCATTTGGGGTTAGAGCGTAATTTCATATTTCCAACATTCATAATATTAACAAAACGAACAGAAATTATCATCGTTATATAAATATTATAACTTTATAGCATTAGGGATGTAACACAAGGGGGGATTTTCTACAATATATTTCTCTCAAGTAATGATTCTTTCGTATAAAGTTTTCCCGTGATTTTATCACATTTGTTTCAATCAATTTCTCCTTTCAACTCTTACTTAATTCAAATTTAACTTTCTCTTCTGCTTCAATTTTCCAATCAATTAACACTTCATCCACATCAATTGAAACCATTGCTTTATTATAAAACTTTTATTTTAAAACAATATAAATAAACTTTTCGTTTTCTAAGTTTTCCGATTATTATACAAAATAATTTCTTACAATACAAAATTAATCAAATTTTCAGGGTGATGACTCGAATCACGTTATATTCATTGATTATGTGAATCATTTCAAATTGTAAAATGTGAATATGTTTTCTAAAACCTGAAAGTGCAATAATAAGATTTCGATTTAACAATTTCAAACATCCTGACAACAAAATAATTCGTGCAGTGACCAAGAAGGTTGAGGTCGCTGACGTGATTACAACTCGTGACATACAGAAATCGCTTAAATTTTTTCAACAACAATCTTCACATCTTAGAAACCTTTATTTACCGCAGAAATTTTTAATTTTAAAACAGAACTTACTTGTTATATCACTTTGGGCATTTATTTTCAATAATTGTGATGTGAGAGTTGTCCATGGTTTTGGAAAATTGCATAAATTTTCTTTTGTCTGTTGGATTGCTTTTAAACGTTTTCTATTTTTATTTTATTCTGATTGTGATCCAAGTTGGTGGTGATATTATTATTAGTTTCGTTAATGGTTAATAAATTTATTGACGTCTGTTGCTTGAAAGCTGGTCTATTGCATACGCGTATATTGCAGTCAATATTATTTATGTTTAGTTATAATGAGCTTAACAAACCTCAAATTTGTGGTTTTGACTTTCTTTGTGTCGTGCCGTCCACTCAGATTTTATTGGGATGCGGTTCAATTTAAAGCTTTTCTTATTTCCTACAAGTATATCACAGCAAGAGAGACTAAATCTCAATCTTCAATAAAATAGAAATACAAGATTTTAAATTATTCGTTAGTCTTATTAATATTGATTTGTAGCCGGAAAAGTGATGGTTAACGAAGTGCTCTACTTAAGAATGTACCTTTTCTGTATTACTGTTGTTAACATAAATTGAATCGTTAAACTTTCAACTCATCTGAATTTTTATCTACTTGCATATTTAAGCAGTTCCTCATTCTTCTACATAACATTACGTTGTAACTTCGTGCTTATTTTGCAATTACTTGTCATTTACTCACACATAAAAATAAAAACAACATTTTTTACTCATTCTTATAGGCTAGGTGAAAACAATTTAAAATTACCTTGTTTATTCCATTGCAAAAATGAGGTAAATTTAAATTCTAATACTACTCCAACGCATTTAACTAAAATATCTACATATTTAATATTATAAAGGTTCACTTGCGATTTCCTTTATACCACTCGACTATCTTTGGCGGCTTTTGAGGCCACCTGTAAAACCTGTAAAAAATATATAAATTTTGAATAATAACATACAATATCTACTTTATATAAAATATTGCGGCATAAAAATGATATTGTAGAATTTTGTTCGCCTTATAAATCTGCAAATCAATTTGTTGGACAATATAATATTATGAATTAATTTATATAATTTATTAGTTAATTAAAAATAAAATCTATAATTGGTATAAGTAACTAAATACAGTTACTTAAAATGAAAAGTGTTGGCTATTATAATATTAACATCATTAAGATTTAGAGGTAGTAGGAATAATTATTGTACTCGATCTGCTTTTTATAAACCATTACATTTAATAGCACGATGCTTATATTGTTTGTTTACATGAAGCTTGAACAGTAAATATATTTACTCAAGAATTCTAATTATCAATTACGACTCGAGAGATTTTCATCAAAGTCTAGAATTCAATCGCTAAGCTATATGTCAGTTATATGGATATTTTTATAGACATTCCACCTTTCAGAAAAATGTTAAAGAAAATATGGATAACCTTGCTTTACTGTCATGTTTATTGTTTCGTATCTAAATAAAACGACCACTTCTTCAATCTGAAATAAAAGATTAAGCTCACATTTGTTATTGTTTTGCCTTTGGTGTACTTTTTAATGTATATCTATCACAATAGAACCGCCTACATGTGAGCATAGTCTATAGAAAATATTTTTTAAGCTTTTCAGAAAATTTAATGATTATTATTATCATTATCACAAAGAGTGTGCAGTGATCGTAAGCTAATGGTTTGTACATAGTACATTCATATAAAAGAAATTCAGACAAAAATTGTTTTTTTACCTGTATTGGATTCGTCGCACGACATAAGAAAATTTTAATGATTGTTAATAAGTACATCATATTATAATATATTATGTATTACTCACGATAATGATTTCATGTGGAGTGTCGTTTATTTATTGTTTACTTCAGTTAATCAAATAATTTAATTTTATTTAATAAACCGTTTTACTTAAAGCACTTCTGTATATTATTCCTACTAATAACAAGAAAGGATCCTAACACCTACTATATTGAAAAGTTTTGATGTGGTATAGAATCGAAAATAAGAGACCTTTATTTTTTAAGTACAGAAACACTTAAGGGCTGTAATCGACTTCCGCAATTATGGATAAAATAACGAATGTTCAAGTTTTCCGATTTGAATGAAACCAACGCCAAAAGATTTCATCTTATGAGGGGTCGTTTTTATATTCCCGGACTAGGCATGAAAACAAAAGACTAGAGCAACAACAAAATTTTATTTTTCAATATAGTTCCCCTGCTTTTGAATACAGGTATAACACCGTTTCAATAACATCTTTAATCCAGTATAAAAATATTCATTTGGTTTTTCCGCAAAATGGCCCTCAACAGCTGCTATAAGTTCGTCATTGTCCCTAAATTTTGTCCCCCTTAGTGTTTTTTTGAGATTCGGGAACAAAAAATAGTCACTGGGTGCTAGATCTGGACTATACGGCGCATGTTCAATTTCTTCGAAGTCACAATCAGCTACAGGAGCTTTTGAAAGTCTGGACTTGTGCATTGTCATGGAGCAACAAGACACCTTGCGTCAGTTTTCCGCGTCTCTTCACTTTAATAGCATCTCTAAGGCGATGCATCAGGTTTGCATAATACTCTCCCGTTACCGTACTACCCTTATTCATATAATCAATCAGCAAAATTCCCTGAGAGTCCCAAAAATTGTTGCCATTATTTTTCCTGCAGAAGGGGTGACTTTAAACTTCTTGGGATGGCTGGAACCCTTAACATGCCACTGCATCGACTCTTGTTTCGATTCAGGATCATAATGATGAACCCAGGTTTCATCTCCAGTGACAAATCGATTGATAATTAAATCTGGTTCATCTCCACAGCGCGCCAAGAATTGTTCACAGGTCTCGATTTTATTCATTTCGATACATATACAACGCGCGTGACGACACAAACTGACAGATAATAAAATTAATAATGATGCAATTGTTTTGTAAATTGCCACACAGGTTACCAAGGCATATGTGATTAAAAAACAGCATAATGAAAAATTGCATCAAAATTCAAAACAGCCCAGTCCGGGAATATAAAGACGACCCCTCGTATAAGCAATAAAAATTATATTTTTCTCTTCACGATGACTTAATATTTTCGGGCACAAACTACCCCACAAAAGTTTAAAACCCACATAAAATATTCTTAAGGCTTATGAAGTTTTTCGTAAAAATTATATTGTAAAGGAAAGAAAAAAGTGTTTTTTGCATTTTTACCCAAAATTACATTTAAGGGGATACCGGCCTTCATCTTACATACTTAATTGTACCTCTCCCAAAGAAAGCTTTTAAAATATTTGTTAGTGTATATCTGTTAGTTGATATAAAATGTTTTAAATATAATTCTCACAGGTATATGGGGGAGCTATTCCACCCTCGAAGTTTTTAAAATTCATTTTTATTTCTTTATAATATAATATTGAACTGTTATTTTCCTCCCCTTGAGATTGTCAATATTTAACAATCAAGTGGGGATCATCCTATTTTTGAATATGCAGCCACACTATATCTGGATAATGTACACGTTAAATTTGTGCTCACGATGACCTAAATGGCGACGGTCATGGCCTAAATATTAGCAAGATCAACTGCTAATGCAAGGCTCCCCGGTTCGACTCCGGTAACAGTCTACAAATTTCTTGCCCGTCTTCCGTGCTTTCGGAGGGCACGTAAAGCAGTCCGTCCACCTGTGTTAATGATTTGCCATCATAACAATAAAAAACAGGGTGCAAGCACATCGAAAAGCAAACCTAGCGAGTTACCTGAGATGTAAACACCAAAAATGCATATAGAACTTAAATATACATGGATGGACACTCGGAATCAAAAGTTAACAATAGATTACATTGTAACAAATAGGGTAATAGAACTTCAATAAATTCTAGATGAGCGAAGCTTAACATTGCCTAATATAGGATCAGATCACAATATGATACTATGCAAGCTACGAATGAAATTGAAACCAAAGAAATAAAGATACCTATTTACGTTGATAAATTGACTATCGAATAATTGGAAAACGACTCAACCAAGCACCTTTATGAAAACCACTTAAAAAGTAAAATATTCTCTATGAACAACAAATACACCGAAATATGGATGGAGGAAAATAAAAACAAAAATTAAAGCAGCAGAAAATGTATTGGGAACAAGAAGAGTGAACATAAATGCAGTACATAGCAAGAAACCTCAGTTTACGAACGAAAAACAATTGGCTCACCTCCGGTAAAAAAAGTAACCAAAACTAAAGAAATCAAGTAATACTAAGTATACACCGAAGTACGGGATTGAGTTAATGCACAAATAAGAGAGATAAAGAAGGATTTTTGTATGTGGTTCATTAAAGGTATGGAGAGAGATCTATACACAGCCCAAAAAAGATATGGAAACTGTTAAGAGGAAGAAAGAAATTTACAAACGAATACCAAGAAATTAATAAGATAGGAAAAGAAAAACTGAGGGAATATTTTAATCAACTGTATAAGACTGGTGCAGAAAACCTGGAAGATCTACAAGAGATTACAGGTGAAGAGAATGAAGAACAAGCGAAGGAAACAGTGAGAAATCTCAAAAACACCTTCAGAAGACCACAGCTGCAATGGTCTTATCAAGTATAGAGGAGAAAATCTTATAAAGGAAATAATCATACATCTATTCCAAAAGATACTAGAAAATAGTATTATGTACACCCTCAGACTGGAGAAAGAGCATTCTACAGAGGTAAGAACGTTGAGAACGATAGAGTGAGAAGCGAAATGACCCGCAAAAGATACAAAATTCAGGACGTTGTTGGATGAGCCAGTGCGAGAAGAAGGTTTTGGAGAGACCATGTAGAGAGGATGGATGATGCGAGAATCGCAAAAATACTGACGACGCAAAGACTTAACAGCAAGAGACTCCCCCCGGAAGATCCCCAAAGAGATAGAAGGATAGATGTACGTCTGCATCCCAGGAAGGTAATATTATGATTAATTAACAGGGTTGAACCCTAACAACAGAAGAAGAAGTGCGAAGATTAGATATGCATGGAATAATTTAGTAGTTTTGGATTGTTAAAATTTCGATAAAGGTGAAATTCAAAGATAGGACGAAGAAGGCGAGAGAGATTATGTTTGACCTACAAAATTTTATGAAGATTTGTGATAAGGGTAAGAGAACTTATTCTGATTAAACGATACAATAGTGGCGGCGCTTTTGTCGAAGCAAAATTCTTCTTCTTCATTAACTTATTTTAAATCTGTTGATCTGGACAAATTAGTTCTTTAGGCATACTCGGTTTTTACATTTTAGGTGAAACCCTACGTTAACAGTTAATCGCGCTAACTATCACCGCCGAAGCAAAGTTGAAATTTAAAACCAGTGGTAGAACACATTAACTCAATTATCGAATTAAGGAAACATTGTTTTGTTAACATTTTTCACTTCATTGTTACAAAACTCTTAATATTGTAATTCTTTTATTTGGGGTATATTTATAGTAATTTACCGGGTGGTTCAGGGATATCCAAGCTGTGTTGGATGTTCAAATTTGCGTTTCAGTCGTACACTTAGGTGTCTTTCTTTTTGTGAGAAAGAAACATTTGTTTGTGTTTTAAATACGATTTGGAATCAATTTATCAAGAGTAAATTCGATTTTTGTATTTTTGAATGTGGAACGAGTATGTTTCTGTAGATCGAATTGCGGTCTGATTTCAGCTAAAGCTGTGGCACATTTATTTTAAAAAAAAGTTTTGATTTTTCATAAATTTTATAAAATTATTAAAATATCAAATAAAACACGGCAATATAATATGAGTTTCTAAAAAATAATTCAATGACGTTAAGGATATCATTTTATGCAGATACAAAACTTTTGGGGGTTGGTCTACCAACAAAAATAAATAATCAGGAAATATCGATACCTTTTTGTCAAAATATCGTAAGTAACTTTTAGTAAATTTTACAGGAGACGTTTTTTTTTGTTTATTTGTTTTTTGTATAATTCAATACTATGAAAGTGGATTATTTATTGTTTTAAGGTAACTTCTTTGCGAAAATCAGGTTAATTTTGGTATAAATTTCACGTTTTCCTATGTTTTATGTCACTTAAGTTATTTTGGCAGGACAAGATTAATGTGTTGTAATCAAATAATTATCGTAAATGACACACTTACGATACACGGACATGCACAATTTTTATAGCAGGCATGTTTACGATATTTTGGCAAGATCTATTAATTTGTTAAATAATTTTCATAGTCATTATTTTCATGGAAAACTTATAATTATTATTGAAAATAACTTAATTTTGGGTGTGAGGGAATGCAATCAAACAACTAATACCGTTAAGCCAACGTTTCGATCAATTTATTCGATCATCATCAGGTGATGATCATCTGATCATGAGTATCGTTAACTCATTTTCGGTGAATAACTGATCATTACTGTTATCAAAATACTGAATAGGCAATAGGCATAATTCGTTTTGTTTCAATAATTCGTCATTTTGTATTCGAATAGCATTTTCCATTATAATTTTTGTTCTAGTCTTACAGTTGTTAATCTTTGGAGACATGATTTATTTAATTAATAACGCGAAAAGTGAACCTATGAAAAAATAAAAAATAAAAATTGGAACGTCTAATAACACATTAGAAGACCTCATAAACATGGAAATAAATGCTCATAATCAATTCACAGTTTAGTAGTTGTGTTATAATGATTTTTAATTGAAAACATAGTTTAGCACACTTCAAATTGATAATGAATATACAAATATTTTTAATAAAGTAAATATTGAAAACTAAAACTCATTACGTTCTATAAAACGTAAATTCTGTTATTTATTCATTTTTAAAAGGAAATAATGAAGACATTGTACTTACGTAGACGATTAACACACTAATAATGGTACCCAAACTTATATCGTAAGTTGCAAAACATATCCCTTCCCCATTGTTTTTGTGGTACTTACGATACTTTTCAGAGATGTATGTCTTTTTAATCTGATACTTACGACAATACTCGCGGTTAGCATCTATTTGTTAGCATTAATTTGTTGCTTACGATAAAATAAAACTGATTTTAGACCATCACAAACTTAAAATAGAATTACGATACTTTAACAAAACCTGTATAAACGTCTGATGCTTACGATAGCCGCGAAATCTCATTTTCGGAAAAAATGTCACTTACGATACTTTGCCAAAAAGGTATCGATATATAGTTTTTATTAGTTGTAAAATAAAATGTTTTGGCTTTTTGCAAAAATTCAATTTTTACCATAATTTTGAAAGGCGACAACACCCTCTAAAATCACTTTTAATTTAATTAATATATTATACTATTATTAATGTATTATGGAATACATTAATAATTAATGTCAATATATTAATAATTAATGTATTATTATCATATACTATGTATAATGTATAATTATTCTAATGATAATTAATGTATTATACCGGGTGGCCAGTCGACCACCCGAACATAGGAAAATAACGAATAAGAATAAAATGTTATCAATCAAAAGAGAATTTTTTTCCGTCTCTGATAATATACCAAACACTACATATTTATATCTTTAATTATTGTTTAAAATACAAAAGTAAAACAAAACATTTTAAAAAATCAAATTGCGTTCCGAACACGATCTTTACAAAATGTAGACAAATTACTGCTAGGCAGCTTGCAAATGTATGAGAATAATTTTACAATAGGATGGGATACTGTTTGGCTTGGTGCAGAATGGAAGATCATTCGAATACTAATATTAAAACTGTTAATTACAGATTGTCTACCTAGCTGAAAATTAAACTATATAGCATTATAAATTTGTTTTCGAATTTTTTTATTTGAATAATTGCAAATTAATACAATGGGAAGATAGAATGTATGTCACAGTAATTCTTGTTGGCAATTTTTAATAGTTTGACAAGATAATCATGCGACATGATTTTTTAAAAATGCTTGTTTTAGTTTTGAATTCCTAATAATAATTAAAATAATAAATTTAAGTGTTGGTATCATCAGACGCGAAAAAAATTATTGACACCATTTTCATTCTTATTCGTTACAATGGCAAGGAGGATTCTTACAAAAACTGATTTATCATAAATATTATTTCCCTATATTCGGGTGGTCGACTGGTCACTCAGTATAGTATAATATATATTTAATAGAATATTTAACTTTTTTCCGAAGGTATTTTTTCCGGAAGGACCGATTCATCTTACATCAAAGAGGCTGTATAGTAGGGGTGCGCGATTATGGAATTTCATAATCGATTATCGATTATAAAAAATAATCGATTTTTTTCGATTAATCGATTATTAAAAATAATCGATTATTCATAATCGACTATGAGTTCATAATCGATTATGAACTCGTAATCGATTATGAACTTGTAATCGATTATGAACTCATAATCGATTATGGACTCATAATCGATTATGAACCCATAATCGATTATGAATTCATAATCGATTATAGACTCATAATCGATTATGAACCCATAATCGATTATGAATTCATAATCGATTATGAATTCATAATCGATTATGGACTCATAATCGATTATGAACTCATAGTCGATTATGAACTCATAGTCGATTATGAACTCATAGTCGATTATGAACTTATAACTATAATAGGTAGGGCTATTAAGGGTTACTAAATTACTATATAATTTATTATTTTGCTAATTGTGTTACGGTGGTGCTAATAAGAAGTGTTGTTAAGCACCAGTTGATAACACATTACGGTCCGGTATCAATCTGTAATAACTTACCTGCGTAGCCGATTATAATGTTACTTACAGGTGTGTTGATGAGAATTTACGACTCCTTCATAAAAACGCTGATTAAATCTGAAGTACCAAATATTTTGTTTTTAAATTTTAACTGAATGTTACTATTGTATTATGCATTATGTAATTAATTTATTGTTAACAATAATCCATCTAAAAGGCTTCTAATTAAAATTCATTTTGTAAAAGTATACACTTTCACTCAAAATATCGGACAAATAATTTAAATCCATATTGATGAAAAAGGGTTGCAATCTTTAATTGAAAAGCAAAAAAATATTTTTTAAAAACTATCAAATTTATAAACAAAAATACCTAAAAGTTGAATGGAAAATCCATATTTGGATTCAAAATATTCAACTTTTAGGTATTTTTGTTTATAAATTTGATAGTTTTTAAAAAATATTTTTTTGCTTTTCAATTAAAGATTGCAACCCTTTTTCATCAATATGGATTTAAATTATTTGTCCGATATTTTGAGTGAAAGTGTATACTTTTACAAAATGAATTTTAATTAGAAGCCTTTTAGATGGATTATTGTTAACAATAAATTAATTACATAATGCATAATACAATAGTAACATTCAGTTAAAATTTAAAAACAAAATATTTGGTACTTCAGATTTAATCAGCGTTTTTATGAAGGAGTCGTAAATTCTCATCAACACACCTGTAAGTAACATTATAATCGGCTACGCAGGTAAGTTATTACAGATTGATACCGGACCGTAATGTGTTATCAACTGGTGCTTAACAACACTTCTTATTAGCACCACCGTAACACAATTAGCAAAATAATAAATTATATAGTAATTTAGTAACCCTTAATAGCCCTACCTATTATAGTTATAAGTTCATAATCGACTATGAGTTCATAATCGACTATGAGTTCATAATCGACTATGAATTCATAATCGATTATGGGTTCATAATCGATTATGAGTCTATAATCGATTATGAATTCATAATCGATTATGGGTTCATAATCGATTATGAGTCCATAATCGATTATGAGTTCATAATCGATTACAAGTTCATAATCGATTACGAGTTCATAATCGATTATGAACTCATAGTCGATTATGAATAATCGATTATTTCAATAATCGATTAATCGATTATTATAAAATATCATAATCGATTATGAAATAATCGATTATTCGAATTACGCAATCGATTAATCGATTATATGCGCACCCCTACTGTATAGTATATTATGTATGTATATTATTATAGAAGACTATAGTCCCTGGTCATCGAATTAGGACCACTAAATTATTTTTACATTTTTCGTATTATAATAAATAATAAATAACTTCTAATATCAAACTTTATTAATTAATAATTAGGTGTTATACATATTACTATTCTGTTATCTCATCAAATTAAAAAATTGAAGATGCTTGGCAAAATAATGTTTCAATAATGTTTTAAATAAAGGGTGTGAGATTTAATTAAAGGAAACGGGTGGAAATACAAATTATTAATATGTACATTGCATAATATTATATTTTGATTTTTGCTTTTTTTTAAATTTTAATAAAGAAATGAATTAGTGGAGATCTGATAAGCTTACTTAAACCTTGCATAATTTAAAAAAAGATTAAGTTATTTGATACTTTGGATTTGCGAAATAATACGCAAACTAAAATAATTGATATTGTGTTTTAATAAAAGAACAGAGGCCGTGTTTTTTAAAAATGTTATTTGCTTGGTTTCATGAAATTTAAAAATATAAAGAAATGAAGTTGACTTACGGGAAATGAATAGTATTAAAAATTTTGACCACCGCAGTGCGAAGATAACGGACAGAAAATTAGATAGGAGAACGAATAGATGGGGTTCTTCGTTTGGGATATCCTGTCGTTTCTCCATATTAAATTTTTATTAATTAAGTCTTATTACTACACAAGATACCAATTTGAATTTCGACAGAATTATTCCACCATGAAGCAGTAACACAAAATTGTTAGAAGATTTAGAAACTAAGAGGTAGTGCTCGGCAGTCTTCTTAGACTTCACACAGGTTCCACAAAGTATGGCACAGGTTTGGTCTACAAACAGCTTACCTCATCCTTATTTCTAGGTATTGAAGTCATACTTGACAGATAGACACTTCCTTGTGAGGTATGAAAAATCATATGCCACTCTATTTCCCATAAAATCTGGTGTTCCACAGGGCAGCATACTTGGCCCATTCTTATATCTCCTTTGTACTTTTTATCTGCCAACTAACACCTATACCAAACTAACTAAGTACCTATGCTGATGATAAAAAAAGACCACCAACATCAGGTTTACTCTTAAAAGAGGACATGTGCTGCGGTTTCATTAAACAACAGTGTTCTCCCATAAAGTGAGGTGGTCAAATTTCGGGCTCCAGCGAAATAGGCGCCTAGCATGGATAAATCACATCTTTAAAATTCGGCTGCAACTAGGTCTCATTTACGAAAAATGTATTAGTTAATAAGAGAAATTCCTACTTAGCATAGAAAATAAACTCCTGATATTTAAAGCCATTATGAAACCATAAAGCCATAAAATATTAGTTAAAATTAACTAATATTTAAAGCCATATATCCACCTGTGTGGATATACGGAATACAGTTGTGGAGCTCCGCTGGCTATTCAAATGTTGTAAAAATACGATTTGTAATGGTGTATGTTTCCAACGACGATATACATACATGGTGTGCCCACGGTCAAGGAATAAATTGCTTCGATGATCAAACGGTACCAACCAAAAGCAAGGTAACATTTGAATTATAAAAATAATATTAGATAAGGGAAGCCAGAGTTTGTATCAAATTTTTATAATTTGTTACGAATTGTTTGCGGTTTGTTTAGAGTTTTATCTCGAATGTTTAAATTTTCCATGTTTGGTTAATTAAATTTGATTATTTACTTTCTAGTAAATTGCGAGTTTCTTCAAGGAAATCTCTCTATTGGGATCATTTACTGCCTTTATATCAATTCGAGCTGACAAATTAAAGGGTTGTTTAAAGCGTTAAAATTGTTGAAAACGTGTCTTCTTGTATCCACCCTTTTTAACTACAAATTGGAGGATTTTTGATAATATATTTGGAGTTGGATAGCTGCCGATTTTTGTTGATAATAATTTCTTGAAGTGCGAGTGATACTATGTACAAACGAGTCCAGTACGTTAGTCTAGCGTCTAGCGTTACAATGAAACGAAGTTAATAAATTATCTAATCTACTACCTTCGGTTTAATGCGGACCGAGTTTTCTTTCCAAATAAGGAAAATGTTTTAGGTTTAGGAATAAAACTTTAAAGATTTGATAATTTTTCCTCAATACATGCACACCCTTTGGGTAGGTAAGAAAAATAGACTGCGAAATAAATACATATATCCTCTTTGATTGAGTTTAACCCAGAGCAGTGGTTTTCAACCGGAGCTCCGCTGTTTACCAAATTCAGCAAAATTAGAAGTAACTTCAATAATAATTTTAAATAATTCTTCCCCCACCCTTATCATAATTTATTTTTCAGTAAGTCACATAATGTAATCCCCAAATCCTTTCACTTTCAGCTTTCTTTTACAGGTCATAAGAAGAATAGCCGCGAAGGATAACTAGCCAATGACTTTGAGGATGACAAAGGATAACCAGATGAAGATTTGCTAAAGTGCAAGTATATAAATATTAGATACTAATTTAAAAAATATGCAAAATAAACGTAGATAAAGAACACATTCTTTGCATAGTTTTCCAGACTTAACAGAGAGAACGAAAATAAAACTGTGCAGTCTTAATCTTACACAGTGAACATTCACGAAAAGAGCTAGCAGTAAAAGTTTTTATATTATCGAACAGGGTAGTAATAGAAGGTTATTTACAAATTCCTCCAGAACTATTTGAAACGTTTTTCCAGTAAAAATTATATTGGATAATGTGAACGATAGAAAATAACTGCTCTAGTCATTAATGTGTATTCGTCGCTTCTTACAGCATGTATTGCACGTATGATATAATGGCAACTAACGGTGCCTATTGCATACCTAGTATGTATAGCAACATTGTTAATGCTAATGATTTTTAAATTATAGTTTAGAAAGGTCCTTATACCCGTTACAAACAAATTCTTAAATCAATGCCAAAAAATAATTCTACAACAATTCTACAAGTAATACGTAAAATTTTATAGGGCCGGTACACATAGAAATTGAAAACTCCTCAAATCTTGCAAATTGAATTATAAAAAACAATAATTTTCTAATGAGTAGTATTAATCAATTGATACGTTGTTAATGGATTGCACAACTAGTAAGTACATACATATTGCGGTGTACCAAAACCACGTCAATAGAAATGATCACGTTTTGATTCAAAGTTTTTAATTTATTAACAAAGGTAGCACGAGACTTATTTGTTCAAACGAAAGGGTTTTATCCGACACCAAAGAATTGTTTTAACGTCATAAATTTAATGAAGATAAGGTCACGGAATGAGAAAACAACATAAATTCAAATGCAACGTTTTAATTCAGTTTTTAAAATAAAGGTTTGTTAGAATTGTAAATTAATTTAAGTAGTGATATATAAAAATGTAATTTGAAATCAAAAACAATTTGTTAAAAGTATTAGTTATAAAAATGTGTTGAAACGTAGAACTTTTAAAATAACAAATTTTTACGTGTCAAAGTGCGCCGTAAACTCAATGTATCACGAATGCGAAAAACATTTTCTTCAAAAGTTTACCGGAAGACCACAGGAGATGTTAATACTTCAAAATAAATCTGAAACATAAAAATTTCATTAAAATTTTACAAATCATTTTGAGCTAAGTACGAACCTGGAAATTTTACGTCAAAATAAATCGATTTTATTTTCGATAAATGGAAAATCAGAAGTGCCTTGAAAATACCAGTAACTATGGTAAAAACAATGGATTGTGGATTAATAGGTTGTTGATTGCTTAATAAAAGTAAATGGTGGCCAATTTTGAGTGTCCAGCTAAAAGTTAAAAAATATAATAAAATTTGATTAAGAAAGTGATTAAAAAGTTAGTGATTGAGAGAACATTATACTTACGTATTTCAAAAAGTGAAAATCTGTGCAAAATTGAAAAGATTCACTATTATATTGAACAAAAACTTTGGTCACGATACAACCATAAAACTACCACGAGGGAATTCAATCCAGATAGATCCCACACCCTTCAAGGCCATCGAACGAATACCACCGTATAATTTCATGGTATATGAACCGAAGAAACAGAATTACACCAGATAAAGGTACCGTCCCATCCAAAATTATTAAAAACGTAAAAATTTGTGCAAATTAACGATTAACTTCACACGTGCGGGAAAACGTTAGATTTATCATAGAATTAAGATCTTTGTTATTAGAGATAAGAATTTTATTGACTTTAATTATTTACATTTTGATATTAATTTATAATAAAATACGATTTGCTGTATCAACGGAGCATAAATTTGCGTATGATCATTCCAAAAGCCCCAATATTACATTTAAGATTTGAGATTTGGCTAAGGAAGGAACCCAGCTTGGGAAAAGGTAGGTCTGTGCTATCCGAACTAGTCAAGCCGAGGCATCAATTTATATTATTTGTATTTGTCAAGAATAATTTGCTTATATTTCTATTGACGAGGTACTTTTACATACACTCGTACAAGGTATTAATAGTAAAACGTTTAGCTCCGGGGAGGCAAAGGTCTACACAGCACTTTTTGGCTAGCCCAACGTGAGGCTACGTCAGTACACAGCAATATATACATATTATATATATATTTAATCGTTTTTCTGTAAACCAAACGTTCTGAGAACGTGACTTCAGAAATTATTTAAGCGTTTATAGAAATTTCTCCGTGTAGGATAATAGTACAAACATCGCGTTATTCGTAATATAGTTATTGGCAACATGGTAACAGGTCCGGTTCAAGGGGAGAGCAGAGTAGGGTCCAGCCCAGGGCGCTTTATTACAGGAAGCGCCAAAAACCATACAATGACAATTTAAATAATAAAGTTACTTCAAACGTAACTTGAAGTAAAAAACTTTAAGGGTTTGCAAACAGTAGAAATGAGTTTAATCTTATGTAAAACAGGATACTGAAATATTTCCGGTAAAATTCGTAATTAGTATGAAAAAATTCTCTTCTGATATATTTTTAAATAACATAAACGGCTGGTTAAAGGATCATCTGTATTTGAGCATGTTTGAGGCAATGATACGACACAGCTCATATGATTTTTTTTGTCCTTAGTTGAAACGTCATAACTATAATAATTTGATTTTCAGAAGAAAAACGACTTTATAGTTGTTATAATCCTGTTTTCATTATACAGTAGTATTTATAATACATTCTGTCACATCAAATAATTGTAACTATTCAATATAAATATTATGTGAAATGAAATGAAAAGTAATTTTTCTTCCGAAAACCAATTTGCTAATTAGGACGTTTTACCTAAGGAAGGCAGTTATATATCCTCTTAACTTCATCGATTTAAAGAATTTTTATACAGCGGTTGCTGCATTATCATCGAATTGTTTATATTATTGGAATGGTATAATAATAATAAACGGCTTCCATTCCTTTGGAGTATTCCAACTTTCGCTGAAGTTTTCAAGATTCATTTCACGAGGTGAATCACTCCTCATCGACTCTTCTTACTTCTTTATAATTGGGTGTGTGTTTTAGCTCTGTTTACCACTTCTCTCCATGATTTTCTGTTTTTACACTTCTCTCTCCAGTTAGACATTTTCACCTTCTTCAGATCTTCCATGACTGCGTCCAGCTATCTCATACTTATCCTTACTCTGCTCCTTACTTCCATGTCCTCCATTCTGTTATTTTTCTCACTTCCTTTCTCTTGACTTGTCACATGTCCAATCCATCTTGTTCTTTGGGCATTGATATATGTATTTGACAATGTCCTCATTCCCCATAATGTTCAATATTTCATGGTTCTCTCTTACTCAATATTTACCATCTTTCACCCTATTCGTCCCTAACATCCTTCTCATTACCTTCCTCTCGAACACTCTTAATTTTTCCTACTTGTCAAATTTATTACTTCCGCCGCATACGTAACTAATGGTCTTATGAGAGTCCTATACATTTTTATCTTTTTTGATAGTAACTTTATCGTCCATAACCTTCAATTACAAAACTATTTCTCTCGGGAATTTGGACAATGGTTAAATAAAACCCTCAACTAATCGTCGACGTTTCGAACTTTTATTTTGTTCTTCCTCATGACTACAAAAGAATATTTAAAACCTCTGACATTAACAAAACATATCTCACCTCTAGTCTGGGTAAACCGGTTAAAAATTTTTTTTAAATCGACAATAGTTTCATCACAACAGCAACAAATCAGCAAAAAAAGCTGAAGGATCCTACATTGAAAAAAGAAAAATCTGAACTAGTCTATGAAATCCAGTGTAACAATTGCCCAGGTTCATATAGTGGACAAACTAAACAGTGGCTAAAAAAGAGATTAAAACAACACAAAAGTGATTGTAGGAAAAAAAGAATCCCTAATACAAATGAAAAAGAAAATGGATGGGGGGACTACAGCATTGGTACAGCATCATGTGGACACAGGACATACATTTGACTTTGAGAATTGCATAATATTGGATAGAGAAGCTAACACCCTAAAAAGAAACATCAGCGAAATGTTCCACATTAAAGCAAAAAAACAAAACAATAAATTTTAGAGAGGATACACAAAATCTAAGTCTTATTTATGGAGATATTATAAACAATAGGTAGTCCCCACAGGTGTTTAGTCAGATAACCAGCGGCCTAATAACTATGGATGTGTTTTGGGTGATACGCGGCGTGAGATAGACTATCTGTCGGAAATTTTGTTATTTATCTTTATGTGTCTAGGTATTTTTAAAATTTGAAAACTTTTAGATATTGACATATACAGTGTATTTTGAGAATTTGTAAAAGAGTATTGTTGACAGAGAATTGTATTATGTTAATATATGAGTTTTTTTTTACTGATTTGTTGCTGTTGTGATGAAACTATTGTCGATTTAAAAAAAATTTTTAATCGGTTTACCCAGACTAGAGGTGAGATATGTTTTGTTAATGTCAGAGGTTTTAAATATTCTTTTGTAGTTCTGAGAGGAAGAACAAAATAAAAGTTCGAAACGTCGACGATTAGTTGAGGGTTTTATTTAACCATTGTCCAAATTCCCGAGAGAAATAATTTTGTAATTTTTATCTTTGTTTTCCTCGCCATAATACTACTTCTTAACATCTTTCTGTTTCCATGGTAGAGGCCTTCCATCCCATCTGTATTTTTTCCTTAATATCCTCACTTCTGTTATTCCTCTTGTTTATTTTAATTTCGAAGTATTTACCCTTCTCCACTTCTTCGAATGTAAGGCTATCAATTTTGAGTTCTTTATTATGTCCTTTTACGAGTATGTTGTCAATTTGATCGAATTTCACATATTTTGTCTTGCCTTCATTCACTTTTAACCCCTTAGCTATATCGTAGCATGCTGTTGTATTTTTCCAAAGATCTCTATCATTCTATGTTTTGTTCTGTCTATATTGTCCACGTATGCCTGTATTTGACCCTCTTTTGTTGCTATAGTTCCTGTACAATTCGCTCGTTTCATTATGCTTTAGTATAAACAAAGTCACCGACAGCGCGTGTTATGTTAAAGTAAAACCATGCATTAATATAATAATTAAAAATTTCAAATATGTTACGATAGCCTGACTCACATTCGATTCAGCAGTCTATCGCATTCCTTTAAAGTTCAATAACTGTAAAATTAGTAATAAGCAATATTTTTATTATAAATAGTCACAATTGTAATTATAGATTATTATTATGCTGTATGTCTAAAATCGATGTCAGTCGAAATTTTCAATAAATTTATTTAAGTAATTTTGATTTTTTTAAAATAATTTTGTTAAGTGAAATTAACTGGCGCAGTCGGTAGGATACTCAGAAGGGCTTTAGATCAAATTCTCTAAAATAACCCTTTTTGTGTTAACAATCAACTGAGAACCAACATTAAATTTTAAGTGATAAGAAGAAACAAATAAAAAGTGCAACAAGAAGAAACAAATAGAAGACAATCAATCAATCCAATAAGAGGGAAGAAGTTTCGAAAGATTTATAACCAAGGGATGAAGAAATTCACAACGTTCTTCATTTGCTTAGCGTAAGTTTTTGCTCATTATTATATTTCCTTTATTCCTTCCTGAATGTCAGAAGCAGAAATAACCGAATTATTCAATAATTTAACCCTATCATCGGAATCAATTTTACAAAGTATTCCAAATATTCTATTAAACGATCCCCCTAGTAATAATTACGAAATGGCACAACTAGATAGATTTAACTGCGAATTAGTACCAAAATATGATGGCAATCCAGCGACTTTATCGATATTTATTAATGCATGTGAACATTTATTGAGAAGATTTGGTACAACAAATTCAGATGATGTTGTCAACGGACAACTTATACAAGTTATACTGGGCAAATTCGAAGGACGAGCACTCACATTAATTGCTAGTCGAGAAAATTCAAATACCTGGGGTAACATAAAAAAATTATTATTACAACATTTTGGAGATCAACGCGACGAAAATTGTCTACTACGTGATCTGATGAGCCTCAAACCATACAAAACCGAATCCTCATATCAATTCGGAATGAGATGTCAGGATGTACGAAGCTTACTTTTAACCCATCTACAATTACATGAAGCGGACCCAAACGTCAAGTTGGTAAAAACGAAAATTTACGATGATTTATCACTCCAAACATTCCTTCAGGGTTTGAACGGTCAAATTGGCCTAGTTGTAAGATTAAAACAGCCACCCAATCTAGAAGCGGCAATGGCGTACGTAACAGAAGAAGAAAATTTCATGTACGCCCAAAATAAAACAAACATCTTAAATTTCCAACGGCAATATCAACCGATAGAAAAGAAACAACCATTTCATCCAACTCCAATGCCGAGTGTCAACCCACCTATGTTAACCAATTTTGGACAGCAGCCACTACAAACCCAAAATATACTTCGACCACCCGTATTCAAACAAGCTAGTACAACAAGGACACCAAATCCATTTGCCTCACAACCTCGAACTTTCGGAAGATTTTCAGGCCCACCAACGCAATCAAGAATGGTCCCACAGCAAACAAATAATTACAGTTACAAGAGAAACTATCAACAACCTAATTATAACGGACCACAATGGAACACATTTAAACCTCCACAACAACGCTACGAACCAGAACCAATGGACATTTCATCTGGGAATACCCGTCGATCAGGAATCCCACAACAAGAAACACAAGTAGTGTACTATCAAGATATAGAACAAGGAGATTATGAAGATACACCCACATATGAACTAGCAGAAAATTGTGATGAAGTTTATGAAACAAAAGTTAGCCAACCATTGGAAAATTCCAACGAACATGAGTACGTCGAAAATTTCCACCTGGAAGCCTACAGTACCAGCACGACAAATAATACAATAAACCTTAATATAACGACTCTTTCCAAATTGCCATATATTAAAATTCCAGAATTAAAGTTAAAATTTTTAATAGATACAGGATCAACAAAATCTTTAATAAATCAAGAAATCGCACATAAATATTTCCCTAACCAAATTAATTACGAATCGTTCAAAATTCTGACAGCTCATCAAGTAAGTCAACATGATGAAGTAGCATACATAAGGTTACCCGATTCAATCGATTCTACAATCAAGCACAAGTTCTACCTTTTTAATTTTAACAATAAATACGACGGTTCAATAGGTGTAGATTTATTAAAATTTTTAGAAGCCGAAATTAATTTCAAGGATAAGGTACTAAAAACGAAAAACAAAACGATACCGATCTATTTAGGAGACGACGACGATGACGACATCTCGATGGCAGTCAATCTAGACGAATCCGAAAACGACCTCAGAATAATCGATTTGGATACAGAGAAAGAATGGGCAGGAGCACCCATGCCTACCATAAGCGAAATCAACGGGTTACTGAACAATTCAAATGAACCGGCAGCGAAAGGCCAAGATGATGGAACTATTCATTCCAACATAAACGACGAACGAGTAACAGCAGTCCACATCATTAAAGAAGCTATAGATGATAAAAAACACCAATTCATAATTAAGACAACCCACCAGGGAGAGTTGAAGGTACAAACAAAAAACCAAAAATTTCTGACACTAATCGACAGTTTGGGAAAAATCGGACAAGCAGTTCCAATAACAAGTAGAAATATTACTGAACTTGCGAATGCCTTAATCACACATTTTTCATACTACGGAGTTCCAGAATCAATAACAAAGGATAACGGGACGGAGATAAAACACGATATCGTACGAGAATTGTTAAACTTACACAAGGTAAAGGTTCATCTTACTACACCAAGAAATTCACAATCAAATAGGATGATCGAAAGGATGATTTTAACCCCAATCGAACACCTACGAATTATGAGGGTAGATGGCAAGAAAACTAGTAACATAAGAAGAAAAACTAAGAAAAAATTTTACGGACCTTTTATCATTACAAAATTATTTAACGATAACACGGCGGAAATCCGGAATAAAAATAATCGAATACAGGAGATACATGTTAGATTACTAAGAAGACCTACTCTTGTTACAGATGCTGCTACGCAACCGTCGACATCCAAGACTTGAAGAACAACCCCGGAATGTTACCACTTAGATTAGGAATAGTTAATAATCAAATTAGTTACTGGACGCTTATTAGAGTAATAGATATAGCACCACTTAGAAGGGAATTAGATGAATTAAATAGTAGTTTTAACAATTTAACCTTAATATACAGTAAACATGAAAACGGGAAAACACATCGATGGAATAATCAAAATCTACATAGCCTTTTGGAACATACCATAACC
Organism: Podabrus alpinus; assembly: GCA_932274525.1. Classification (NCBI taxonomy): domain Eukaryota; kingdom Metazoa; phylum Arthropoda; class Insecta; order Coleoptera; family Cantharidae; genus Podabrus; species Podabrus alpinus. Next base: position 118,591,169 of record OW026451.1, read on the forward strand.
GAAACTAATACAAAATTCGAACAAATTAATCTTTACGAAAATCATAGAAGAAAAAGAGGTTTCATTAATGGATTGGGCGGACTAATTAAAACCATTACAGGAAATTTGGATAATGAAGATGCAGAAAAATATAACTATGCAATAAACCAATTGACCAACGATCAAAATAAAGTAAAGTTGTTATTTAAGGAACAAATTAAATTAACAACTTCAGCAATGGAAAACTTCAACAACAGCATTATTAAAATAGCAAGAAATCAAGCACTTTTACTAGAAAAATTAACCTTCATGGAACTTAATATAAATGCAACTAATTTTTACAAAACTAAAGTAGATGAAAAATTAACGATGACGACAATTTATCTAGAATTAATAACAGCCGCAGCAACAATACGAGATATTTTAGAAACACTCGAAGAAGCGATCACCTTTGCATCAGCAAACAGTATGCATCCATCAATATTAAAAGCCAAAGACCTTAATCACGAATTGTTACAGATACAGCTATTATTAACAAATTCTAAATTGCCTATAAACCCAAATTTGGAAAATATTCACGAATTTCATAAAATCATAAATATTAAAGCCTTTATCCAAAATACCAAAATACATTTCATATTAGAAATCCCAGTCGTCGAAAAAATCGACTATAATTATTTTCATCTATTTTCCTGTCCAATATTTAATAATCCTTTATACTCAATAATCATTCCCAAAGCCAAATTCCTTGTAATAAACGAGCAAAACTTCGCATTAAGTAACCAAAGATGTAAAGATATAAATTTTAACAAATTTTTGTGCAAATTGGAAATTAACCAAATCGAAGAAAAGTCACCTTGCGAAGTTCATCTTATTCAACACACAAAGAAATACCAAAATTGTCAGCAAGAAAGTTTAAGTTTGGCCCACACGAAAGTCCAACAGGTCTCTAGTAATCAATGGATGGTAATAACAAAGGGAGAAGACGTAATCAAGAAAGAATGCGATGCAACAACAGAAACTATTTCGTTAAATGGAACATACTTAATATCACTAAATGGTAAATGCAGGATCAAAATACAAACAAAATTACTAACGACACAAGAGAAACGACTTAAAAATAACTTAGTGGAAATCCCGAAGTTAAAATTCGAATACACTAGCAACAGACACAATAATGTCAACATTACCTTCAGGCCAATCGAATTGGAACCGATAAATTTGGACGAAATTAAAGCAACAGAAATCAAATTGCATCAAATCGAGGAAAACATTGAAGAAACATCCCAAGCTCCTGTGTACTTCCATCAAGCAAGTGGATGGACCATCATGTTATATATGTTAATTTTCATTATTTTAATCACGTATGTTTTAGTTAGAGTTTTAAGAAGAAAACACCATCCGGAACAATCAAAGAGAAGCCAATCGAACAGAAACCAATCGAACAGATCGGACTTCAAAATTTAAGGATACCCTAATTTTGGTCCTAGAGGGGAGGTGTTATGTTAAAGTAAAACCATGCATTAATATAACCCAAGTAACATCAACGTCGGTTTTATACCGGTATACCATTGAAGTATAACGAATATGTACATATATTTTCATACCTGAAAATTAAGTACCAAAATGGTACCTAAGCGGCACATAAATTTTAGTTCATATTTACACTGTACTGTTTAGGTATAGTTTCAATGTACATATTTTCGGACCGTTATTCTGAAGGCAATTGTTGTATCGGATCGGCATTGAAATTTTATTAGCTAAAATATATTTGAACATACGGTACCGTTTAGGTAATGTTTTGATCGTTTTGTTTTGTTACTATAAAAGCGATATCTAACATGTACATGTATTTTATAAGATGGAATGTACGATATTTCCATCACCGGTTTGATACCTTAAAGTACAGTTTAAATAGTAATGTTTTAGTTGCTACAATTCCGGTATATAATATGTAAAGATGCTTTATTGGTTAAATTTTATGATTTTTACCTCACCGTTTTGATATTGTTCAACATAATAATATTTGTCCATGGCAGGTTTAATAAGTACATAATAACATATTATGAAATATATTATATAATATAATAATTTTTATTAATATTAAAATGTGAAACATACGTAACATTAAAATATTTATTATAAAAATAAGTAATTTAAAGATCAATGAATTTTAATTACGTTTTAAAACAGTTGTAACCAATCAGAACGAAGAAAAATTTCACCGTTAGCAAAACTCTTGTTTCTCATTGGTTACAAATTATTATACGCATTTTATATTACAATTATTACCTGAAAATTAAGTACCAAAATGGTACCTAAGCGGCACATAAATTTTAGTTCATATTTACACTGTACTGTTTAGGTATAGTTTCAATGTACATATTTTCGCATCGTTATTCTGAAGGCAATTGCTTTATCGGATCGGCACTGAAAGTTTATTAACTAAAATATAGTTGAACATACGGTACCGATTAGGTAATGTTTTAATCGTTTCGTTTTGTTACAATAAAAGCAATGTCTAACATATACAGGTATTTTATAAGATGGACGGTACGATATTTCCATCACCGGTTTGATACCTTAAAGTACAGTTTAAATAGTAATGTTTTAGTCGCTTACAATTCCGGTATATAATATGTAAAGATGATTTATTAGTTAAACTTTGTGATATTTATTTCACGGTTTTGATATTGTCCATGACTACTTTAATAAGTACATAATAAAATATTATGAAATATATACTCGTATAATATAATAATTTTATAAATAAAAATCCGTCTTATTCTCCAAAATCCCTTTTTATTAAATTAAATTTCGAGACGCGCTTTTTATAATTTTTATTAATATTGAAATGTAAAAAATATGTAACATTATAGTTATTTATGTATCAAGATTATGTATAAAAAAAAATTTCGCCGTTAGAAAAACTCTTGTTTCTGATTGGTTACAAATTATGATAAGCATTTTATATTACAATAATTATTATATGAGATATTATTGGGGTAAGAAGGGCGGTCAAATTTCTAAATTGGGGGCGGAAATTTTAAACCTCTTACGTCCGGTATTATCAACCCATATAAAAAGCCCTTTAGTTAACTAGCTTTTGTAAAACGTGTATTTTAAATATTTTATGTTTTCTAATAGCTAATTAACTAAAGGCCCTTTTAAAGTTTTAAGACCGATAAATAACTGTGTTTATAATATTTATTAATAAAAATATTAAAAAATTAATTAATTAGGAAATTTATTTTTAAAATAACTTTGCCGGCTTGGGAGTTGAACCACTGTACAACGGATTGCCAAAGGTACCATCGTGCCTATTTACCATTACGCCATCGAGATTTCTTACATTCTCCAATATTTTTTTTTCCTATAATGAGACCGGAATAATATTATAGTTGGGGAATCAGTCTTTTATGTCTTTCTAGTAATCATAAATCTTTATTTCAACTATGTATCACATTTTTGATTTTACAAATATTGAAAAAGTTTCTAACTTCGTTACTTCAATACGGATTTTTAAGAAAAACTACGGCGCAAATAATAACAATCAAAAATCTTCGAAAATCTCCAAATTTGAAATAAAAATTCTGGAAATTAAAAGTCAGGAAATTAAAATTTAATAAATTTAAATAATAAATTTAATCCCACCACCGCTGTCGATTCGAATTAAAGTGACGCCGGCGTCGTAGCATTTTTCTTCAAAACACGTGCAAAATAACAACTTTTATTTAAAATAATTCATAATGTAATAAATTTTAAAGTACCAAAGCAAAATATTTGATTTATTTTAATTCAATATTAGGTAATATTTTTAATCTATGAATTGAAAATAAAATTGACCATCAAATAAGAAATATCATAGTTTATACCGTATACCCAGGTAGTCGAGTTGGCTTAGCAGTTGGTTTTCAGACGTATAGGTACAGTACAGCTTGGGTTCAAAACCTGGCCTCGGAAAAAAAAGTAAGTAAAAATTATCACATTTATAATGTCAATTTTTGTAGACAACAATCAATGTTGTCTGGCGCAGACAACATGGAAACAATTTAGCAGTATGTAAAAAATAGAAATATTTAAAAATCAAAAATTTTATCTTTTATAAAAATTATTTTTTCTATTAAATAAATATCTCGTTCATAAAAAATCAACACATAATCGGTATAAAAACGATGTACTAATACAGTAACTGCAAAAGGGGCAAATCAATGCTGAACCGTTGCAAAAATACCTGTAATGTATATGTACATAAATGATACATCAATACAGTAACTGCAAAAGGGGCAAATCAATGCCGTACCGTTGCGAAAATACCTGTACCTTATATGTGCATAAATGATACATCAATACAGTAACTGCAAAAGGGGCAAATCAATGCTTTACCGTTACGGAAATTTCTGTAAGGTATATGTACATTTATGACGGTAAAATGTTACTTAGGAATAATTAAAAATTTCAAATATGTTACGATAGCCTGACTCACATTCGATTCAGCAGTCTATCGCATTCCTTTAAAGTTCAATAACTGTAAAATTAGTAATAAGCAATATTTTTATTATAAATAGTCACAATTGTAATTATAGATTATTATTATGCTGTATGTCTAAAATCGATGTCAGTCGTAATTTTCAATAAATTTATTTAAGTAATTTTGATTTTTTTAAAATAATTTTGTTAAGTGAAATTAACTCGCGTCTCCCTCTCTCATCCCACTATTAATTTAAAAATTGCTAGTCTCATTTTCTATCATTTTAACCATGGTGCTGGAATTCCTGATTGTCATCTTCACGAGCTTCCTTTGCTTTGCTGGAATTCCATCTCTCTCAGTGCTCTATATAACCCTTCTCTTCTAATCGTATCGAACGCCTGCTGGAAATCTGCGAACAGCATATTATGTAACTCTATGTTGTGTTCGTAAGACTTTACGATGATTTGTTTCATGATATGTAGTGCGTCCACTGTCGACCTTTCCTCTCTAATCTTACCTTCTGTCAAGCCTTTCAATCTTCTGTGAATTATCGTTGACATCACCTTGTATATTACTGGCAATAGTGCTATGCCTCGATAATTTCTGCATTCCTCTGCATTTCCATTTTTGTATATTAGTACTATTCTTCCTACCTTCCAATCTCTTCTCCATACATCAAGCATTAATTCATAAATTCTACGTTGCACCCTTTCTCCCGCATTCTTTATTATTTCGCTACATACATTGTCTCTACCTGCTGCTTATTTGTTTTTCAACCTATCCAAAATCTGTTTCACTTCATTGTATATTGGTTCAGCAACCATATTATCATTTTCATTACAATCGTCTATATATTCCTGCCATTCATCTTCCTCTTCTTCTATGTTCAGTAAATTTAGAAAATATTCTTTCCATATTTCTCTATTTTCACTGTCATTACTTCCTAATCTTCCATTTATGTCTTTCATGTTTCTATTTTTTACATTGCATTTTCTTCTCTGATTTCTTATAGCTCTATAGAGCCTCCACGTATGTTTCCTTTACTATTGTTTTCTATTTCATTCATTAGAGCGTTCCATCAACCATTTTTTTATTTGTATTTCTCATTTGCCTCTTTTCGTTTTTCTCTGTATATTTTCATATCTTCCTCTCTGTTTGTTTGCATTCATTTCTCTCTTGATTTTCTCTTACTCTCCGCCATGCTCTCGCATTCTTCATCACACCATTTTTTATTTTCAGTCTTTTTCTTGAAACCCACAATTTTTTCTGCTCATGTCTTCATGACGGTCTTTATGTTTTCCCATTCTTTATTAATATCTTCATCCATTTACTTGTAATTAATTTTACTGTTTGTTTCTTGCTTATATTTTTCTTTAGTACTATGGGTGTTGAATTTTGTATATCTAGTAGTTTGCTTATTTCCTTCTTTCCCCACCCTGTCGCTATTGTCTGCTTAATTTTTGTTATCACTAGAAAATGGTCCGAGTCTGCAACTGCTCCACGATTTATGTTCTTACGTCATTAAGTGCCTTTGCTTCATTTTTCGAAACACATACACGATCTATTCGATTTCTTCTTTCGCTGTTCGTTCCTGGGATCATTCACCTTATTTTGTGCAGCAGTCTATGATCAAATTTCGTACTACAAATCATCATATTCTGGGATGCTGTTAGATTACATATCCTCTGTCCATTATTATTGGTTACCTCGTGCATCGTGCATTTTCCCGCAACCTCCGTCAAATAGTCTTCCTTACCCACTTGTGCATTAAAAGTCATTCAAAACAATCAGCATATCTTGCTTTGGAACCTTTTCCGTTGTCTTTTCAATTTCGTTATAAAACTGGTCTTTTTCCTGCCCTAATTCTTAGATAACCAAATCTTCCATTTACTGCCTAAAACTGCATTACGCTGTTCTTTATTTTCTTTTCAACAAAATATATAGGAATGGTATAAGTACACGAAAGAAATGTGTGCGAAATATGCAGAAATTCCTTTCTTAGGATGTCCGTTGCCATGTGAAATGCTCAGATTTTTTTAGTACAACTTATTTACATCATGCAAGTTCAAGTAGTATTAATTATACTTTATAAGATGCGAAGGTTTCGGTCGCAATGACTTTCTAGTTTAAATAATTAAATTCAAATTTAAAAAAGTTACGGATAACTTAAGAACTAATTAGTCGAGATAATAATTTCACATAATATGCAATACTTGCATGTATATTTCAACTAATCTATTCTCGTTTAATTCTAAATTAAAATAAACTTTTGGAGAGTAGAATGCCAATAGTCTAGAGCTTTAAGTTAATTTCGGGCTCGAATTTTGGAACAGAGATAATATGCTGTACAATAAACCTGAAGTAATGGGGGTAATAGATTTAACTATTTTAGCATTATTTCAATATAGGTTGGTACATTTCCCGGAAATAAGTTTAATTAGATTGAAGTTTGAATTTCCATTGCGGTTTTCGCAAAGAATAACAAAGGTGCAGGTTTTGCTACTTGATAATATAGCCGTTGATTACCAATATCTAAAAATCGACGTAAATTACCACGGTTGTATTAAGTTACTATTATACATTTGATTGTACAATTGAAATTGTTGTGAATGACTTAACCTTTTTTGAAAATAGTATCTTAAATTCTTGCAGTTGTTACAAATTTACGCTGTTATAAATGATCGTCCTTGGTCATTGTTGCTATTCAGATGTCACCGGTACAGACGCGAAAGAACGCGAGACAAAATAAAGAGGCCATAAAATCGATATAATAAAAATACTATTTATTATCCAGACTCGTGTGCAGAATAAAACAAAATAATCCATACTCGACTCTATTCACTTGCCAGTCTCGGACACTAGACCTGTTCATTGTATATAACTTCTTATAAAATCTGAAACAAGTAATGCTTAGGGCCAGTATCACAATATGTTCACCAATTTTTAATTTCTAATATTATAAAATTTACAAATTTTTATACCTACTGAACTTTCGAGACTTAAATTTGATGAACAAAAAAAATGTTATAGCATCTAAAAATTCTTCCAGCGAAAGTTGCTCATAATAGCGCTTAGTGCCCCATATCGTTTAGTAATTTGGCACCCTACTGTTGTAACATATTAGATAATCTTGCAGCATTTAAAAAGTAAATGCTACTAAATTAAACTTATAAAATGTACTACATAGAAAAAGTTTTGCTTGGAGCAAAATACCATTACTTGCTTCAATGCTTTAGAACCAGAAAGTTCAATTTGTTGACTCAAAATTAATAATTGGAACGAAAAATAAGTGTTGTAGGTATTTAAATTTTATTATAAGAAAATAACGACCTCTTCAAAAAGTCAAGGACATTGTGCATGCTGCACAAGAAGAAATAAAATTAAACAACCGCAGGATAAGTGATGCTATTAGTAAATATGCCCTGAGCTTTACGATCTTGAATAGACAACTACTTTGTTGTGGTTTGTTATTTAATAACTTAGTTGGATTATAAATAGTTCATCAATAAAAAGTTATTGCTTATTAAAGATGATAGCGATGATAGTCAGCATTATTTTATGCTAGGAATTTATAAATCTAAAATAATGAGTAATACATAAAATATTCTAGCGATTAAAGAAATAAGAAATTTGAAAGCACAAAAACAATAATATAGTTTTAATTGGTGTTATAAATACAATTTTATTGCTAAAGAAATTAAAAGTAGTGAAAAATAAGTTCGATGCTATTAATACTTCAAGTGATTAAAAATTAAAAAATTTTAATTAAAAGTAAAATCTACAAGAAGTAAGAAATATGTAGTTCCTTTAAGCTTCAAAATAATTTTTTTTCACGTTAATTTTCTTACACAGCTAGTTAAATTTTATTCACCCAACACTAACGATATGATAATTCAAAACGTTTAAATTTTAAATAAAGAGATATCGTGACTCCGGAGTGTCAAAGTGATGTATACAGGTCATGTTGGCACTGTGCACGTACCTTTGCATAGAGTTTATGAATTAGTCTTTGTAGTTTAGATCACGAATTTTACGTTGATACTTTTCTATTTTATGGGGTTAAAAGGTCCCAATTAGGGCTAGCCTATATTAAAACAATGGATAATTATTGTGAAAATATGGAAATACACGCCTGCACGATAAAATAGATTTTTTCAGTAAAGCATTTTGGTATTACAATTTTTCGTCTTCATTGCAAGGTTCGAAAAACTAAAAATCTTTGTTTTCCAAAATAGTCTAATTACCTACTATATTATAAACATTCATACCTACACAAATATGATGGAGAATTATATTTGAAGAAAAAGTGAAAATTTCACTATTTTTATGATCAAGAAAGTAGAAGTAAAATAGTAATCGCCTACTTAATATTCAGTAAAAGCAATAAATTGTTCAGTAATTACATTTTTCTTCTTCTTGTTACGTTAGGTCTGGGACCTGTGTTACCAATCATTTTTCAAGTTAGTTCTATGAGCGTTGATTTTTACATCTTAGGTAACTTGCCAGGCTGGTCTTCAATGTGCCTATATGCTATTTTTTTATTGTAATGATGGCAAATCATTAGCATGGGGGACCGATGGCTTTACGTGCCTTCCGAAGCACGGAAGGCGGTCAAGCAATTTTTATTCTCAAACCCAGAGTCGAATCGGGAACCGCCGTCTCTTAAATTTTTCTTTCTTTTTTCAAGTAGAAATACAAAACCTGCTAAACGTAGTTCTAGGAAAAATGTTTCGAAAATCTGAACAAGAAAAATTACAACCGGATAAAATATACTTACTAACTATTAAATAAGATGTAAATTTGCAGAAGTAACTCAAAAAAGTAGCAGGATGGTGTACTACAGTATTATTTTCTCATGAAATTGTTCGCTGGCGAACGACGTGATCCATATGCTTGTGAAGTGCGTTTACATGTTAGAAACTACTCTAAGATCGTCGTGGGCGATGAAGAGCCACATCGTACAAGAAGTACCCCTAAAGGTAGAGATGTGTTTAACGAAACACGACGGATCTAAACCAGAAAATATCGATCAAATTTCAACAGGGTGGTACCCTGCCCAGTCGAACTAAACATCTACATCTAAAAATGGGATAGGTGAAGAAAAGGTGATTTTAATACGAAAGGATAGATAGAAGATTGCCACATGGAACGCGAGAGGATTAAATGTGAAAGAACTAGAATTAGAGGAGGCATCATAAAGAAAAACTATAGACAGCGCCATTCCAACAAATACTAAAAAGAAAGTTCGACGATTGCAACGTCTACAAAAATATACTTTAACTTAACGTTTATTGGGGTAGATCAAGACAGATGAGCCCAGGCTGGAGTTGGTACCTTAATTATTAAAAATGAAGAAATCATTATATTACAATGACTTTCATTCCTTCATGAGTATACTCAACCACTTCCAGGAGTTTTGATTAATCCATTGAATAAGGTGGATTACTCCTCTTCTCTTCTGATTTCTCTTTTTTCCTATATTTTTCATGCGATTTCGCCTTCTCCACTATATTTCACCAGATCACTCTATCTTCACATTTTCCTCTCCAGTTACCAATTCCCATCTCCCTCAAATCTTGCTGGGCCCCATCCAACCATTTCAATATTGTAGTGGTTAAATTTATGGTGGTTTATAATTTTGAAAATTTAATATTAGCTCTAAAATTTTTACAATTTTGATTAATTTCTTAATATTTTCTATTACAATAAAACAACGCTCTGCTTTCAGGCGTCTTCATACTGTTCACACTTCACGCGTCCCTTTTTCGAACTTTAAAATTTTAAATTCTTACAAATTATTGTGGCACATTGTTACATTTTAAAACTAAAATTAAAATTTAGCGGGGTTACAAAAACATATTACACATAATTCAGCACAATCAAAATACAATCTTCCTTTATAAAATTTATTCTGGAAGATGAAAATGAGGAATATTTTACACCAGAAACAAATCATTCGGTAAATTTGTTAACCATAGAAGAACTAGTAGAAGAAGGGTTAAAGAGCTAAAAATAAGAAAGCACCGGGTTCTGGAAGAAATTAACGTCGAATTAATAAAATATGGAGGATTACTCTTAAAACAAGGTTTCTTACATCTTCTTAATATGTGCTAGACACAAAAAGCTATCCTTGAGAACTGGAGCAATTTTTAAGAAAGGAGATCGAAATCTAATTAAAAACTACAGAGGCACAAAGGAGCTAAACACAGGTTATAAGATATAACTACAGTAAAGTAATTAATGTTCGTTTAAAGACAATAAGTGAATCTTTGCTTTCAGAGGAACACAATGGATTTCGGAAAGGCTGCTCATGCATAATGTATTCACACTGCAGCAAGTTATAGAAGAACGAAGAGAGTTCAACTTAGAGGCTCGTATGGCTCTCGTGGATTTCGCTACTGCATTAGTCAACGTAAACCGAAGAAAACTTTGGAGTATTCTGGAACGTCGTGGATATCCCAAATATCTCATCCAGTATTTGAAAACTCTCTACAGGAACACTCAGGTTTGTTAGAATTTTTCTGCTGATCCGCACCCCTAATGAGAGGGTGCCTAACGAAGAGTAAAATATTCCTCCACGTGAAGAAGGATTCCTCACTTTTCAAACGTGGGTACCCTAGATGTTCTTTAAGCCAGCTATTTGATGTTATCGTCGGTATGCGAAGGTCGCAAGTCCAGGTCACGAGCTTATCCTGTAAGGTTATAAAGTAGTCCCCTCTCTCGAGGAAATAAAATACGATACTTGATTTTACTATATTTAATATAACGTATAGGTGTTGCATAAACAAAACAAAGACAGGTGACAGACAAATAGTGTCGTGAACAAATATTACCAGCTTCTGAAGGAAGCCAGCCAAGTTGATCTTAGGCGTGAATCAATCGTCTCCCCGAGAATACCTCGTGAACGGATATAAGGCAAACTATGTGCGTAGCAAAATGCACAAATATTACGTTAACACAAAATTCGTAAACAAATAATTGGCAATCCAACCCAAAAGAATACAAAGTTTTATCTCACCTAGACGTCTGGTGAGTTTACAACAATTGGTGGAGACAGCTACTGCAACTTCCAGGCGGACTGCCTACGAATTCGATCTTGAGCTCCTTCACTCGGCTTCCCCAGGAAGTACGACTGCACACCTCTAGGTTGACGATGCCTCAGCGACCCTCGAACTGGTGCCGGAACACTTGACTGGACTGGTATCCCAAAAGAATGATAACGCTTCCAATGGTTTCTCGCCGGCGGAAAATTCTAATATCGTTGTTCAGCAACAACAAGAAATCGGACAGGCACAAAGACGGACGGACTTGACAACGGATAGTGACTCTCGGAATGATCTTTGATTAAAGTTGGCTGAGAGTAAAAGCGGTCGATGACCCTCGGAGTGTCGGTATAAATTACTTTAATCAATATCCCAGAGAGGGCGTCTGACGTCGCGCGCGCACCAAGATATCAGCTAGCAAAGACAAAATGGCGATCACCGGACACGAGGAAGATAACAGAAAAAATAGCACCCACTTCTGTAAACGCAGTAAACAGGCTTGATCCCACCTTCCACGCACCGGTGAATCTTCAGTACAAAAATTGATATAATATTCTAATGCACACGGCAATTAAACTATGCACTTTAGGCACGCGCGACTATATCGACACTCTCACAACGGCTTCCAAATCAAAAGTGACTTCTCAGCGCCGTATCCTGCGGCAAGAATTCGAACTCCCCAAAGAGGAAGTGTCTCCACTCCCATCTAAATTATTTCAAATATAAATGGCAGTGGTCGAACAGAAAATAATTTGTTAAGGTTGATATGTGACGAGGTGAAAGCCAAAAAATCGTCACAGGTTATAATGGACTTTCAGAACCGCAGTAGCGAGCCCTTTTCATAAATAAAGAAGCACAAAAAGGGTTCAGTACCTCAACTTTGTTTAACGTAATTACAAAATATTTTCGGTTTTTACATTCAAGATGGGATATCGTGCTATTTTTAAAATTGGAGCTCCACGCTCTATTTATCCTTTTTGCTCTTACAATTTTTGTGCTATAAAAACCTAAATAAAATATACGCAATTTTAATCCGTTTTACATTCTAGATAACCAAAAGGATGGTTAAAGTGTGACCATCCTTATATTTTGAATAACGAATTGGTTATTGATAGTAGAATTTTCCCAAATGTTCTGAGTTGTATAAATGTGACTATTGCAAATTTGCGGAACAAGTGCGGAATGCCGGTCAAGGTGAAGAATGTCTTACTTAACTGAAATTACAAACAGTAATTTGACTCCGGAAATTAAAACTAAAAATTTGCGGAGAGAAGATAAGAAAGTTGTCCACTGCGGTCGTAGTAACTGAGAGATGTTAGCGAAGATTTTAACTAATTTTGGAGATTTTTAGTCCAATTGGAATACTAATTGAGTCCAGCAGAGTGACACAGGCATCCAAAAACGCAGGTGTCGAATTATCATATGGGACGAAATGAAAGCTTAACACCAGTAAAATGCTGATTTTCTGTTAAAACACGAATTAATCTTATAAAATCAGTAGGTCAACTTAGCAACCAACTTCCGAGTTGAACTCTGATAATGGTGTCCACTACGCACGGACCCTTATCGATGTTAGACAAAATTTGAGGACCATTTAGTTTTCCCATAGCAAATTTTCAGCTTTACCACACTAACCCCGAACCCCGAAGCCCCAAAATACAATCCTGACGCAACTTCTACGTTCCCAAATTATTAATTGCTAATTGGGCAGCATCCATCCACTATCGAAATCTACATTTAGAAAACTTCTTGCGCGCACCAATTCTAAAATACCCGTGCGTGTCGATGATTATATCAAAACTGAATTTACCTCACGCGGTACACACCAAGCATTTTCTATATAATGGTGCTAGTATAAGACGATCTACAGGGGAAGGCGTAAGTAATGAAAGTTTTCTTAAAACATTTCTTTATAATATGGTTGAGAGAATTTTACTTCAATTAAAACTGAATATGCGGGATAATTTAATTAAAAACTTTTTCATTTGAAATTTTATTTATACAATCATGGTATTGAAAAAATTTGTTTGGGGTAAATAATATTTAAAAGGGTGGTTTCTGAAAGCATAGCCAAATTGTTTTCATGCCAAATTTGGTTTTTCATTTATACACAAGACAGTGCTTAAATTTCACACTTTTGAAGGCACTAATATCAATAATTATTTCGAGTTGTACGAGTCTTTCAGCAACTTTTCGTAGTGTAAAATGAATACAATCTTAGCATATCTCTAAACAAAACTATAACAATTTCTAGGCAAGGAAGCTGCGAGAACTAAAATATACTTAAATGGAACACCAATGGAGCAAGTAATTTTAACTACTTGGAATTCTATGTGAGTTACGATAACATCCAGGATATAAATATAAACATACACAGATTTCAGAGAATACGCGGCACATTAAGAAGAACTTTCCGTAATAAGGCAATGAAGGAAACTTAGATCAAGATTCTTCAAACACCATTCTTGGTCTTTGGGAAACTTGGGTCTTTGAACAAATTGACCGCTGAGGAGGTTTTAGTGGGTAAAACCCCACACTACCGCTCAGTTCGGGCTGAGCGGTGTTTTACTTAAGATTTCCTCCTCCCTTTGCAAAACAAAAAAAGAGGCTAGTGACATGAAGTTTCTACGAAGTGTTGCAGGATAAACAAGTTTGGAGGAAATAAGAAATATGTGTATGTATTGCGATGTTCTGTTTATCAGATGGGGGGGGGGTATTACGTAATTGGGTCAATCTATTAAAGCACTCAAGATTTAATTAATTAAATATAAGACCATAACAGGTAATTATTAGATTGTATCTGGCTCTTCTCTGGTTGAAGGATTGTTTAACTGCTTTGCCTCAGGTATCTGGAATATGCAAACGTTAATGAATCTAGAAATATAATATGAAATTGTGAAAGATAAAATATTGGTGGTTGTTTTGGTTAATGAAAATATGAGAAACAAATTGAATTTATTTAGTTTATTTGTTAAATTAGGATTTTACGTTAAATTTAATAAATTATAAGGGAGCAGTAAGGATTCTCAAGTGAGCCGTCGGAGAGTCAAGGCGTGCGGTTTGAGTTTGAAAATTAGTTTTTTTTTGATTTTGGGTTTTGAGTCAGCCGTCATCGAGAAAAGACGGATTATTGATGATAGAAGAGATATTAATAAGTGATTCGTTTGGATTTGGATACCGTTTTGATATTGTTTGGAAAAGTAAATTTGATTCAGTCAAAAGTAGATATTGCGTTTGATCCACAAATTTATAGAAGTTTTGGGACCGCTGATGTTAATTTTTTTATGGTTATGTTTTAAGGTTTTGTGAATGGTAAAATATTGAAGAAAAATTGGTTTAATTACTTACCTGTGATTGATTATACGATTTGGAGGAAGAAAAATATTCACTGGTCGTTCCTACCTGATTTTTTGGTTCAAAATTCGAAGCTGATTCCAATCTTAATCTCCTATGCTTGATTACTACGACATCATATCGGCCGCATCGGTAAACTCCGGAAAAACATTCATAGTTCGGTAAGAGTTTATGTGTCGCACTGATTATTTAATTAAATAGACAAAACGTTTAAATTCGGGCGCGTAAATTTTATTTGGGGAATTGTTGCTAATGCTTTATTTTGTTAAATTAAATTTGTTTAGGTTTAATGAAACTAATATTTTGTCTTGATAAAATTTTTATTGTGTATAATAAATAGCATTATATTTGGTTCTAATAACGTTTGCGTTTAATTTAATTTATCCATAGCAGTAGTAGAGCAAAGAAAAAGCAGATACAAATTTCAATTTGGTTTAGTTATCTTTATAAGAAAGATCACTAGTTTAAGGTGACGTATATGAGTGTTTTAATTAATCTGGATGGACCCAAGTTATGACCCATACTATCGAGTTTTTCATGCATAGCTAGTCGGAGCATAAGTGAATTAAGTGCCATTAGTATTCCCCGCTATATAAGTCAAAATTTAATCTGTACAGTAGCAATACATGGCAGTATATAATGGGAAGTCTAGAGGTAGCACCTATTTTGGGCACAACCGATACCAACAAAGCCAACTGGAAAACCCAAGTGGAAAGTATAGAAGAGGATCATATTCCAAAGATAGCTTATATGTATCGTTTAACTAGAACAAGGGATGTTGGAAAACCCCGAAAGCGATGGCAGTAAATTAAAACCCAAACAAGACATACGGTTTAATCTTCGACGAGAAGAAAAAAAAGGAGACTACTTATTTTATCAAATAAAAAAATTATAGGTTTGTATTTTATTTATGAAATAAGAATAATGGTAGATAATGTAAAAATGATTATATTTCGAAACTTTTCAATCTTTATAACTTTGAAACTTTGACTCCACTACCAGTTCAGAAAAATAGCTGCAACGAATAATTATTAAATCAATATAAGTCGAGAGTAATTTTTGGCTCCATTTGTCCATTTATAAAAAATAGTTTGGGCAAGCCGTTACAAATAGATTTTACTATTAACGACCAGTAAAATATTGATATTGACAAATCTCTTCTTCAAACAGATGCATTAATAACACTTTCTCCAATTATCTTCATAGTCTAAGATTAGCTCCCATGCGTTACATACATATTTGATAAATTGATGCATTTTCAACATTACAAATTTAAGTACTAACTACCTAAATGCTCAATGCTTAAATTTTATTATACCACACTTCATAATGACCTTCTCAATGATTACAGATTACAAACCACTTCAATTTAAACT
The DNA here is from genome assembly GCA_932274525.1 of Podabrus alpinus. Classification (NCBI taxonomy): domain Eukaryota; kingdom Metazoa; phylum Arthropoda; class Insecta; order Coleoptera; family Cantharidae; genus Podabrus; species Podabrus alpinus. The sequence goes on from OW026451.1 coordinate 118,607,392, forward strand.
TTTATTCTTAAACGATCAATTTTACAAGGTTGAACTGCTTATAATCACTCTCATTTACAGCAAAAATACTATGATACTTGTGTATTAGTACTTTAATGATCTAGTCGACATAGATATTATTTATACTTATACCAACATTATTTATCTACCTATGCAAGTATAAACCCATACTTTATATTATATCCATGTAGATAGCTTTACATTTTTTATAAAAACGAATTATTTTAATTCATGGGAGATAAATAGTTGCTGCATGCATAAGCACTCTAATGACACTAAATAAATAATATATTTCAATGGTATGCATCTAGCGCCTGAAAAACCCCATGTGGTTTATGATAAAGATTTGTGACTTTGTGTTATCTGACTTCAATTCCCAACAATCATTACTCATTGTATAACAACTATTAGGTACATTACTAATTACCTTATTTCATGGTAACTATACAATATTAAAATATTATTAAACAAGGTGTCGAGGAATGAAAAATCAAACTCACAATATGAAGTTTGTTGTCAGTATTACCATTAAACCGTATTATTAACAGCTTTTACTTCCAATTTTAATTAATGATTTCTAATAAATGTAATTTTGTACTGACTACATTTACGCTGATGTTTAATAGGTTGCCAATATCTGTACCTACATAAAATTTAAATCTTCATGATATTTCTATTTTTAAAAACATTTAATTTCTAAGAAATTTTTTAACCAAAACTTCTGTCTAAATCCCAACCCTCGGGGTACCCAATTTAACCAATTTTAGTTATTACTAATATTAAAATAGATATCACTGAAAACAATACGTAGGTATTAATCATTATTCCTTTATTGTCTAGAATCGAGTGTTTTGGAATTATAGATTAAAAATTTAACAAAGAACAAATTTTTGTTTTTCTTTCAAACCCTATATTTTTAAACGAAATGTTTTGCAAAAAAAAGATGAGTATCATGGGCATGGCAAACAATGGTGTGATCGTTGGTTTAATTACGTGCGGAAATTCCGGATTCAAATCAGGGATTTCACGGAATTTCTTAGCTCATCGGCCCTCCGGTGAATATCGACAATGTATGGATCTACCTTACCTAAAAACCTTTTCCAATTGTAAAAACAACCAGCTTAAACTGACTAAAACTGGTGTTAATGGCCATGGAACTGAAAAACCTTTACTATATATATGCAAATTTTCAGATCGATTATAAATTTTCCGAAATGTTCCTACATTTCAGTCTAGAATTGTTGGACTATTATATTATTATGGGTAAACAAAAAATGAAAAAAAGGTGCTTACGCCCAAGCAAAAAAAATTAAACATCTTAAGGAGTATTTTTATAGTATTTTCACAACACAAACGAAAGAAACTTGAAATGTTGACAAGTTTTTAACTGTTAATTGTAAAAATTACCAGGAGACATTGATAAAAGTTTATTGATTAATTAATTTTAAGAACCTATTTTCCTTCAACAAAAGAGGTCTTGAAAGTAAATTATGTAAATCTTTATAATAATTGTATGAAATTCTAAATTGCATTTACATTATATTGGTATCAATCGTAGGCGTATAAAATTCTAGGATAGTAAAAGTTTTAAAATAACAATTGCGAATTTTATAATATTGTAGGAGTAAACCGACCATTTAGATTTAACTCATTCAAATTAAATAATGACCACACAGAAACCATGAAATGTGATAAGTGTGTTACTAAAATTGTTACATTCATTGTGTTAGGAAATAAGATGTTTTTTCTATTGTAATATATTTTTATAGCACAATATGTTCAATAATTGTAGAATTATTATCATTATTATAAAACGAAGAGTTTACAGACTATGAAAAATTTTAATGTAAATTTTTACAAGAAATGGTTCAGTTCATCAGTGGAGGAGAGGCTGGCAACATGGAAAGAGAAGGTAAAATTGAAAATCGCGATTTTAAGAAAACTACAATATGTAGCCAGTTTTCTTATGACCAGTTTCACAAAGGATAATTAAGGTTTAATCTGTGATTAAACCATAATCTCCATAATCTTTGGAGATATAATCTATGATTAAACCATAATTACAAATAAGGGTTAAGGGGACAAAGTGGAACGTCACATGGCGTAAATTAAATCTTTTTATTTTATAAAAATAATTTTTTTGTATATTATATTCATTTATTTTATTAAATAGGGATAAAATTCTACCGACCGCGGCGCTGCATCAAAACAAGCGTGACGTCAATAAAAGTATAAATAGTAAGGTTAACTTTTGAATATGGTGACGTACAATATGAAAACACATTAAAAAATTTGTTATACTTACATATTAATATTATTTCACCAGAATAAACAATAATCACTACGGTATAAACCCCATATGAAAACAATGCAAGTTTTATTTTTACTCTTTTACTCTTAATGACGTCAAATATTTAGTTGATATTAAAGCCACCAGGGTGCGTACAATTAATATTTTCCCCTATTGCTTGCATTTGATTTCTCTTGAAGTAGCTGCTAATTTATAAAGATTTTCAATGAACATAAGCAGGATTATGAACTCTTCAAAAGCTAACTAAAAGGAAAGCGGTTGCTATTTAAAAACAATTAAATTTGAGAAAAATTAAAATAGGTCATTGTTTTCAATAAATGTATATTTTCCGAAATTTCCACGCTGTTCCATTCCAAGTGAACACATCTTAATCATACGAGTAACTAAGGAACGATTAAATTTATGAATAAACGGCAAGAGATAACCTTGCAGATAATGTTAATACTTATAATAATTACCTATATTAATACTTTTTGAGATATTAACAATTGAAGAAAAAAATGTGGTGTTCCTAGTGCTGCGTTTTACCGTGCTAATAAAAAATTACATCGGAGGTAAAAATCATTTTTTGAGCATCTAGAAATTATATTATAGTGTTCTAATAAGCCATGAATTTCTTCAGATTTTTAATTGCATGTTTACGTTGTTTCCATCAATCTTAAGTAATCTTAACGCATTAGCGAAAATCACGATTTCATCTCAAAGTTGGCGTATCGAGAGGACAACTTCGAAAAGCTTTCACGCCTAAACTACTTATCTTAGATAAATATGTGCTCTTATGCCTTTTTTTAATATAATTTTATGCCCTACAAAAACTTCCTTTTAATATTTTCACTACTCGTATTTCACATTACTTTTTGCAACGTAATGGGTCGTACAGGCACGGATAGTCATTTAGTCAAGTAGGAAGTGTTGCTAAGATACTAACCGAAATATATCAAAATCATCGAAATAATTTGTTAGTATCTTAGTAGCACGTGCTACTTGACTTTATTACTGTCCGTGTATGGACGACCATTAAGCGATGATAGATTGTACCATTTTTTCATCAAATTTTTCGGTTCTTAATTGTCGGGTATTTGGAAACCCAGAAAATTTTGTTTCTACTTTTCTATACTATTCTATACTTAACTACCGAGTTTGGTCCATTCGAGATCTCTTTCAAGGTTTAATTCTAACAGCAATAGCCTATACTTAGTTCAGTGTAAATTATTAATGCGTGAGTCAGGATTGTCGATTGTTGATGAGAAAAATGTTATAAGCAGAGAAAATTGCGAAAATAGATTGTCAAAAAGCAAATCGTTGAATACAGATTATGGCCAAAGTGTTGGAGATTTTAATCACAAAATTCTTATACGTAGTATACGTATACGTAGAAAAGTTTCTGAAATATAAAATTTGGTATATGACTTTATTGTTTTCGAAGTATTCGTCTTTGATATTAACACTTTTGTGTTAATTTACACTTTTGCATACGTTGGAATCAATTTGTAAAACATTTTTTTCAATATGAAGCTGATACCTCAGAAAGCAGTGTTTGAAATGTTTCAATAACTGCTTCATTTTATTTTTGATATTTGAATAAAAAGAAGTCATTAGGTGACAAATCAGGCGAATACGGGTAATGAGTCATTAAATCAACATTTTTACTGGATAAAAAGTCAACGGTTTGATGCGCTGTGTGAGAGCTTGTATTGTCATGATGCAGAATAATTCTTCGATTTTGATTGTTTCATCTTATTTTCTCAATGATTTCTGGCAAACAAATTGTAGTATACCAATCAGCGTTCACGGTTCTTCGATCTTCTAAAGCTATGGTTGCTATATCCCCAATAACACTAAAGAAACAAGCGATTATTTACTTTACAGCACTATGTGAACGGACAACTTTTGTCGGTTTGGGCTAATTTTGAAATACCCAAACGGTGGACTATTGATTATTTTCGGGTGAATATGAATAAATCCAAGTTTCGGCACTAGTAGCGATATTCTAGACCAAATTTGAAAGGCCTCGGTTGAATTTCTTGAGCATTTGTTTGCACCATTTGGCACAACTTTGTTTTTGAGCTTCTGTCAAATTGTGTGGGATCCAACGACTACAAAGCTTCCATATGTCAAATGGTCATGCAAAATCGTGTATATTGCTTTCATGTCAATGCCTAAGGATGGTTGAATCTCTCGGTATGTCACATGCCTATCTCGCTCAATCATTTCACGTACAGCATTAACATTAGTGGCAACAACAGGCGTTGCTGATGCTGAACAACCTACACGAAATTCATCACTTAGAGTGGTGCATCCACACTGAAATTAGGGAAACCATCTATAAATAGTACTATTGGATGGTGCTTAATTTTCGAAAGCCAAAACAAGCCGATCGATGGATTGTTTTGACTTTAGACCATATTTAAAATCGTAAAAAATCATGGCATGAAAATTTTCACATGAAAGTTCCATTTTTTCGCACAATTACTTACTTCAAAATGCTGTGTAAACAAAACTTGCCTACTTCGATCAAATGAATTGTCAGTTAAAAATGTAAAACTTTACGAATATTAAACTTTACCTCTTCTTTTATAGGCCTTCTTAATCATGTAGGAAAGCTATTGTAAAGATTGCTACGTTCCATAGATTAACCAAGGAAATTGATAGAACCGAAAGACTTCCGGTAAGACAATATGGATTCCGGAAATCCAGATTCACCATACCGGTGCATGGTCCATAAAATAGTCTTCGCCATTTGGGGAAGAGATACTGTTAGAACTGAATAAAAGGAAAATTGCATCTTCTTAGAATGGTAAATAGCTACTGAAATCACAGCCAGACTGGTGGTAGAATAGAAAACAATATATGAGACTATGGCGATTTCCATTGCTTTGATAGAAGAATAGAAATAGAATGGATCAAGTGTAAGGAGCTAATTATTCTGTTAGTCCCGAAAGACCGAAGTAATTCTGTTAATCGGAAGAAGAAAGTATTTCCCCATTATGATGAAACTATTGGGTATGACCATCACGCCCAGCAAAAGCACAAGAGTGCTGCGCATAAACTTAGATATACATAGGTTGCTACTATGGGAGGCACACCTGACTATAGACTAGTGGTCAAGGCAGCAGCGATGACGCAATCTATTTCATGGATCTAGCTCAACCTGGAAGGTCTGTCCGAATAAAAGGCAAAGTTTCTGGGCTCCGTCTGTGAATTCGTCATGCTATATGGAGCCCCAATATAGTCAAAAGTAATGATAGAAGGGCGAAATTGAAACAAATTAACAAAAGTGCAACGACAGGCGGCCATGAGAACAGCCTGCTCATATATAACAATTTCGACAAACGCTGTCATGGTCAGAATATCGATGGTGCCAATACACCTATGGCACCAAGTAGGGAGACAAGATATTATGGTTGTCACACTATCTAGAAATTAATGTTTTATAGGTTTGATTATCCACATTTTTTAAATTATTTTCATATTTACATCCAAACTGGAATTATCATTTTTTTGAATTTGGAGCGACACTCTGTAGTATACCTTCTTACTCATACAACTTTTACATAAAGACCAAAATAAGACACTACGCATCTTTGATCCATCTTTCACTCGCGGAGTGGTATGATCGAGTTAAGAGTCGACTATTTATTTTATAAACGATGAATTGTACATCTACAGGTGTATATTTATGTAAAGTGTTATTAAACATTTGTGAGTGAATAAATGCGAATCAATATGCAGAAGATTTTATTTACCGAAATTACAAGCAGTGTTTTGACTTCAATTTAAAAGAAAATGTAGTAAAGAGTTATCAGCGAACAAGTTGGAAAGAATCCAACGACAAGTTAGAATATTGCCTCTTATTGTCAAGATTGGGTTACCCAAAAGTGAAAAAGTGGTGCTATAAGGTGATTGATTTCAGGTGGCATATTTACGCGTGCAGATGGTTGAAAAGTTTGGTTGAGGAACACATCGAGAGTTTGCGTTATTAATACTTGGATAAAATTAAAACCTTAAACTGCATAGTATTTGAGAGGTCATTTTATGCCTTTGAGAACTTTTCTGTCTATAGAAGGAAGAATTAATACAAGATAAGTGGTATCTGCAAATATTGCAAATTTAGAAGTAAAAATTTTTCGGTAAGAGAGTTAAATTTTACTTTGCTATACGATGTGTTCGCTCAGTTGATACGCGCTAGATAAACTTTTAACCGGTGAAGGACGCAAAACGTTTTACTTTAAAAATTAAACATTTGTTTTGTAAAATTTAATGTTAAAAACGTTTAAGTTTAATTACACCTATCCTTCGTTTTACACGGTACTTTTTTATACGTTTTCGCTTTTACACGGTTCAAAAACCAATTCAATTATTTTTTTTATATAATAATTTTAATAATAAATAATTCTCTTATGAATCTTTTAGATTTTAAACTGTTTTTATAAAAAACACTATAATACCTACCGCCCACGGAAGTTCGGACACCTAATAAAAATTTATTATTAACAATAAAATTTCGTACGCATTTGTTAAATGAAAAAATATTCACTCAGAAGAAACAATAAGTACAGACCTAGTATCCTGAAATTTTAAGAAGATTATAATTATATTAGTTTTGTTTTCTATGACACTTCCGAAGTATAAAATAAACATCTTATGATCATAAATTTTAAACCGTACTAATCCTCTTTACATTTTATTGCTCTTCATTCATTTTCTGAAATATTTTTTCTTACTTTGAGGTGGGCTGCCGACAATTTCCATATTGTTGTGGCAATAAAATCGTGGGAAGAATTATTACTTCAATATTTGTATACAATCTAAAAATACGACGTTAAATTTGTCAGTTTCTAAGCAAATATAAGCGTGTGATTGCATCTAATATTCTATTAAAAAGTAGAGTGTTGAAAATTATTTTGAAATGCCGCGTGTAAAACCTACTATCATAGCACAACGAGCAAGTGTCAATACACAGTTAGAGGAAGGCTATTCGGATCGTCATTGCGTACTGTAAAACAAGGGAGGAGTTCGGTGCTATTTTGGGGATGCTTTTCCTTTGCAGGAACGGAGACTTATGTCGAATTGAAGGAATCATGCGGAAAGAAAATTATCTAAAGATATTACAAGAACATATTTTACCATTGGGGGTGCGTTTAATCGGCCCCAATTTTACTTTCATGCATGACAATGACCCCTAGGCATTCAGCGGTAGTATGTAAAAATTATTTGAACGCTCAAGAGAAATGACATGGCCTCCTCAGAGCCCGGACTTAAACCCGATTGAGTTATAGTGGGATGAGCTGGTCAGGAAAGTTCGGAAAGTGTGTCCAACATCTAAAGACCATTTTTGTGGAACATTTTAGAAGGTTAGTGGACTAACATTCCGCATCAGTTTCATCAAAACTTATTGAAAGAATGCCTTTACCAATAATAATATTTAATATTTTACGTTTATGATTAAACGCATTAAAAACTATTTTAATTAGGTCTACTTTACTGCTTTTTCTTGTACATTTATAATAAAATTTTGTTTTTCCTTGGGTTTTATTTGTTTTTTTACTCATGTCACACTATGTGGGTTTGGTTATCCGATGTAGTTAAAAAAATGAAAAACAGTTTAAAGGCATAATTAAATAATATGTAGTTTTTATTAAGTACATTTATAACTAACTATAATTACAAATTTTCAAATGGTTAGTTATTGCCCGTGACAATCAACCCCACTCCATTTGTGACAAGGAACCCTATTCCGTCATTTTACAAACAACAGTTAATTTCTCGTCGATAATAGCTTACCTTACTATTAACGCAAATTGTTTCTGATTATGATTTATTTTCTGCATATCTCCGCAAATTTAAGAAAGTCATTAGGGACGCATGCTTTTACTGCGACGAAGCCAACAACGCCGAGCACATCACATTCCATTGCACGAGATGGGCAGAAACGTGAAATAACACCCAGGCGAAGCTAAGAGAACGTATGTCTATATCTACAATAGTGAACACGATATTAAAAGCGCAAGAAGTGGAAGCTCATCAACACCATGGCATCTGAAATAATAATGACCAAAGACCGCGAGGAATGCGAGGAACGCGAAAGGCAAAGAAGAAACGGCTAATGAAAACGAAGAGAAGAGTCCCGAAAGCCGAAAGAGCGAAGAATCCAAGAAGAGACGGTATTCTCAAATTTTAAAATGAGCGTGTGACACTGATGCAAATACTTACAGCGGTCTTAATCAGACCTCCGGGTGGAGTTTTAGTAAATAGAAAACCCACACGTCCACCCAGCACGGACTGGTGGTGTTTTTGGAATATTTCCCACTTCCAGCGCAAACAAAAAACCAGATAGGACAAAGCGAAACATTCGTACTGTTACAATACATTTTTTGAAAATTACAAAACTAATTATTTGCTTTTTTTAGCATAATTTCCTCGTATAAAAATTGTTCATAGACGCGAAGGTAATTATGGTTAAAAGTATCATTTCCACTCGGCCCTCCTCAACTCCCTAAGTAATAATTTAATTAAAATTTGTTGAATGTTAAAAACTTATAAATTTAAGAAAAAAATAAGCTAAACCTTAAAATTTACATTTAATGGTTTGCAATTTTAGAACTGTGAATGAAAATACTGTTTTAGTTGGGGAGCTATTCCTGGTAGATCATTCTATAATATGAAATGCGAACATAGTTTATAACCCGTAACAGCATTAATTAATTAGAAACAAGATGTAGTTGTAAGCCAGAGTTGGTTGTATATGTTTTAGGGCGGTGGGTGTGTGCAAAAACGCCTGGCTGTACAGTTTATAGAACTATATTAGAACTATTTTAAAATATTTACTACTCGTAGTAAAATAACCAACATCCAACATAAAGTTGGAATATAAAGTGTTTCGCGAGTAAAATTTCAATTTTTGCGTGAAAATTTTTAACTGATTTATTGTGTTTCAGGTTATATGATAATTATTGAACTTTATTAAATTACTATTTGAATACTTAATGAACGAAACTTATTTAACAATGAACAATTAGAGCGACGATAATTAAAAAGTTTTTATCATTAAACGATTACCAAGTAGTTTTTGAGTATTCCCGCGTTATGAGTTTATTCACTTTAGTATATAAAACGTTGTTAATCCTCTGCTTGAAGATGAAGGGAGAATAAGTATTTAACATGTCACGCTTGTTTATTTATGTGTTCGTACCACAAATCTAAGTGAGTTAATTCCTTAGATATGGCAAGAATACATTATATATTATAGCATCGCAAGTGTGTCATAAAGCGTAGGTACATCGGCAGGTTAGGGAGCGACAAACCGCGATTTAATTCCCAGTAGCGCCAGCTACATTACTGCGATCTCAAATAATCGTACAGTGGGATATGTGAAGGTAAAAGAAAATCCCACATGAATTAATTATATTTACACGATAAAATCTTCTTGCTTCAGCCAGAGTGGTAGTCAAAATGTAATGATCACGCGGCACGTAGTATATAAGAAAATTGTCTTTAATTATTTAAGCATTTTACACACTTTGAAAATATTATGTTTTATAATACCCAATTTCAATAAAATAAGAAAGTTAAGATATTTAAGTTTTTTATTTACATTTTCAAGGTATAAGAAAGAATTAAAAGAACTCCTACAAATACCTACGCAAAATCAAAAACAAGCACACCTTAAAAATACTTGGTAAACGAAACAATCTGCCTATTGACATGTCCGCCACTTAAATTTATTGCTGATTTTCAAATTTTTATAAAATTTATTGGTAACTTTACAATACCTGTGTATTGTTTAATTGTAAATTTGGTTATTAATATCTTAATTCTTCATTCGTTTCAAAAGGCTGCGTAGGTACAGAACCCAAATGCAAAATATTAAAAAAATACCCAGTCCTATTTTTATCCTCCGGTAGCCCAATACTCCGGTAGAGAGTTTGACGTTCTGTTCAATACAGTTTTTTATTGTTTGATCACCAAGGAATCACCGGCTGTTGAAAAAAAAAAATTATTATCCTTAATTATCGATGATTTTAATTAACAAAGAATGGTAGAAAATTACAAATCATCATTCCTGAAAAATTCATTTGTGATATACAAAAGGAATTCAAATAATTTACTTGCAATTTTTTGTTAAAAGCTCTATCTTGCACAAGATCTACTAGAATGATGTTTTTTATTTTGTGTAAATGCATTTTTGTAATTATTATAAGTATTGAGATGTTGGAATTCGCATATTTATAATAATTGTATAGAAAGAAGTAAAGGGAATTCTTTAATTCTATTCAAATTAAGACCACCCACCTACATATAGTATATACCTTTACACAATATTAAAACGAACTGAAGAACTAACATTATTTGCTGAAGAAGTAAGAAATACATACATGGTAATTGTCTTGTCGTAATTGAAAAGAACAGCTAACTGAAATAATGCTAATGCATTGATTGTTACAGTATAAGTTAACGATTTACTTTAATTTGCTTATAGAAATATTAGGTAGCATGTATGTACATATACCAATTTAATTGATTTCCACTTATATTTACTACAACCAAGTAAATGCTAAAGTAAAGCAATCTCGTTAGTAAATAAGTTAGCTTCGTATTTAATTTTATTGTATAATTGGATTTTATAGGCAAAATTGCTGGATTGTAAGCAGGGTTATGGGTTTTCTAATAAAACACTTACCACTTTAAAAAATACCCACTACTTTACTGCACTTACTATTATTCTATTTAACTACCATAATATTAGCAGATTCTTATACGGTGGCGTACAATTTATTGCATAAAATAAAATAATTATAAAAACATTAACATTTGTAAAGTAACGTTTGACTAGTAATCAAATTTTATAATCTGTACTTTTATGGAAAAATTGAAATCTTACTTAATTCAAGCGATACGCAATGTAACATATTTTGACCACGTATTAATTTTACAGTTAATAATTTTTAGACCACACAGATGTTCATAATTTGTTTTATAAATTTTTGATTTAAAATGTGATTTAATGGTTTAATTTATATTACTTACGGATATATGTACAAGTTCTCATGAGCATCGTAATAGGTAATAAAAGATGATTTTTAATTCTTTAGTTATATTATATGCGTCAACTTTTTATAGATATAGTTGTGATTTTTTGTTGTTTCAATTTAAGTTATTTTCTATAGAATTATAACGCATTTTTTAACCATTAAAATAGTTTTTAATTAAAATTACGTATTTCTTTCCGCAAGTTATATCTTTTATTGCAAATAAATTATATAACTGCACGGTGTTAAAGTCAGGTTTAGTGTATGTACATAATATGTAATTTATTAATTTTTAAACGAATTCTAATTAGGTGTTCTAATACTTAGGGTTGATATTATCGATGTTGTCTATTAAAGGTTAATGAACGTTGAACATTTTAGTTATTGTTAATTTTTTGGAAAATAAATAGATTTAGAACAATTAAAACACATGGTTATATTTGCGTTACTTCATTAGTATAACATTTTTTCAATAATTATCAATAAGATTGTAAATTTTAAAAAAATTATCATCATGCAAAATATGTGGAGCAAGTTATCAAATAGGTGGAAATACAGTCCTTCATATTTCATTTTCACCATTCAAATTTTATTATCTTTAATTTAAGTTTTCTTTCGCGCATAAAACTTGAAATTTTTCAAAAGCATGGAGGTCTATTCTTCAAACTACGATTCTTACACTTACTAAACGACTGCTGGCATAAACTAGAAGTACCAGCAGAATGGAAGAATGCACGGGTTGTATCTATATTCAAAAAAGGAGACAGAAGAGACTGCCAGAACTACCGAGGTATAAGCCTCCTTGATAGCGCATACAAGATATATACAAAAATTATCAATAAAAGAATTCAAAAGATAGCAGAAGTGTCACCTGATTGCGCGCATCGAGCGCATCTTTAAATTTTGTTAATATAATATGTTAAACTTATAATCAAAAATTTCGCATCGTTCCGATAATATTTACAAGTCAAATATTCTTTGAAAAGACATTTTTAGGTCGGAGTATAGAACCAAAAGATTGAAACATAAATCAACGGACAAATTTATGTGTTACAAATGCATAGTATTGTAATAATTTTATAGGAAAGAAAGTATCCTAAAATATTTTTATACACGTATAATAAACCATGCGGTGGATAAAACAGTCCTAGAATGGCTGACGTAGCGTATGTCGTCTATTTGCTCATCAGCAAGAAAGCCATCGTCCCATCGCAGTTCAAACCGAACGTCAATTCGCGCATATACTTTACTATAACTTTATATAAGACTGATGGACACTTTTATTGAGATCCATAAACTCGTGCCTGCTGTCAATACAAAAACAGGACACGTGTGGTATTCAAACCGTGTGAATGAATGCCTTTTGTTTTGTTATCTTCAAAATGTGCCGACAGGCAAACAACTGTTCTATCATTTAACATGGGAGGTATACGAATTTCACAATCTTGAAAGCGAATAAAAACCATACAAAAACTTATTTTGCTCGAGTCCAGACAGGAACAAAAAATTGTTATTCAAGGCACGTGTGCTAAAATATCCCCGACACTTTCGATATAAATAGAGACAAAAGTGTGTCTTCACACTTCGTTGAACATCCAATCAGGATGCATGTCCCTACTTTCCAACTAATGAGGCCCAATTAAAAGGGCCTAAATCAATCATTAAGTGGGAATAATTCTCCCCGCGACGAAATTTTGGAATGGGAAAAGATATAAAAGGCGCTCCCGTGTGCATTTTGCGGAGAGATCATCAGATCAGAGATCAGAGATCAGATCAATCAAAAAGATCCTAGTATCGTTTTTGCACTAAGTTTATCGCTACCCAGCGGAAGTGAATTGTGGCATCTCGACATTTATCGAGTTTGTTTTTAAATCTATAACATTCAATTGTGCTTAAAACATTGTGTCTTCATACATAAGGTAAAATTCTCGAACTATTTTTCATTACGCATTATTTAAATTTTCACTTAATATCGAGTGTTTTCGAATCAATTATCGAACATTTACCACGAATTGTTTATAACTTTCAATTTATATCGAGTGCTTTCGAATCAATTATCGAACATTTACCACGAATTGTTTATAACTTTCAATTTATATCGAGTGCTTTCGAATCAATTATCGAACGTTTACCACGAATTGTTTATAACTTTCAATTTATATCGAGTGCTTTCGAATCAATTATCGAACATTTACCACGAATTGTTTATAACTTTCAATTTATATCGAGTGCTTTCGAATCAATTATCGAACGTTTACCACGAATTGTTTATAACTTTCAATTTATATCGAGTGCTTTCGAATCAATTATCGAACGTTTACCACGAATTGTTTATGACTTTCAATTAATATCGAGTGCTTTCGAATCAATTATCGAACATTTACCACGAATTGTTTATAACTTTCAATTTATATCGAGTGCTTTCGAATCAATTATCGAACATTTACCACGAATTGTTTATAACTTTCAATTTATATCGAGTGCTTTCGAATCAATTATCGAACATTTACCACGAATTGTTTATAACTTTCAATTTATATCGAGTGCTTTCGAATCAATTATCGAACGTTTACCACGAATTGTTTATAACTTTCAATTAATATCGAGTGCTTTCGAATCCAATATCGAACATTTACCACGGATTATTTACAACTTTCATTTAATAACCAGTGCTAACTTCCTTTGGAAGATTGCGCATTTTATCACGTTGCGGTTTAATAGTCAATCTAAAACAGATGTTGCATTGCGAACACATTTTTGCATTCCAGTAGTTTTTTTTTATCGGTAACCACATTTACGTTATCATCTTCATGCAGTGCCGACTCTAAATAATTGTAGCTTCGCGGATAATTATTTTAGTGATTTATTTCGAACGGAATCCCCTGTTTATCGCGAAACGGAGTGCATAAACCACCCTGTCATTTCACCACCACCACCTTTCGATTTGAAGAGGTTTTGGATGCTGGTTATCGCACCGACTTCCTGGTGTGGTTTAAGACATTGTATTCAGCTCCATTCCGCATTCCGAGGACGATTCTCACTCTTGGAAGACCCGCCAGCGACCTTATCTAAAGGTCGAACACCAACAACCAAACTAAGTAAGAAACCTTTATATATTTTTAAGATTTGTGATGTTAAGTGGTCACCTTGGCCACAGGTTAGGTTTATGAATTTTCAATTCAAAACCCTTGAAGCCGATCGCAACCTTTTGTATATCTTTTGTTGTTCACTAATGTTAGTCTCTATTAATAACGTAATTTTTACTACGCCTTTCGGGCGTTCATATTTTGACCAGCAATTTAACGTAGTATTTTAGGTTTAGCATTGCAGCTAAAGTTTGTTTTCCCCGTTGTTGGGAATTTTGGTAATCAATTGTATTGATTAATTTTCATTATCAACTTTGTGAGTCATAGTTTAGATGTTATCGAGTTGCAATTAAGTAACCATTTTTGTGGAGTGTAGTATTCAATACACACCCCTTTTACGTATGAACTTTCTTGGTCATACTTTGCAAATTGACAGCTTTTGTTTTTGTAACAGTAAGCGTTTTACGAATATTAATTTTGCAACGGGAACCACATTGAAAGGTTCCGTCAATTGTATATATTTATTTTTATACGATACATGTAAATTTGATAGTATCTTGTATAAATTTTGTCAACTCCCCCCTACCGATATTATTTTATTCATTACATTTTTGTTATTTCCCAACTGTGTGTTTTATTATTATTGTGTTAGTGTTTATTTAGCTATTTTCACCAACGGAAAGTTCGCCTCCTGTAAAGGTAAGGTCATTGAACGAGGCTTTTCCGGAGTGAGAATTCGCAGTAAGATCATCAAGTTGTCGCGTACCAGCTTAGAGGGTGTGATAACCAGTCCCCTTCAAAAAGATTCAGGTCTTCGTACGCGTGGCGCCCATTTAAACTCCCTCGTGTATATTAGCCCCACCGATTTTGACTTACCTCCCCCCCCCCCCGTGTAAATTATTCACACCGATTTTGACCATTTTTAGAATCGCGATCGAGGATTGCCCGGTCGTCGATTGGAAACACACGCTTCGCGATGTGCCGCCACACGACCCTTTTTATTCCTTTCACCACCCACCCTTCGCGACTTTGAGCTAGTCACCTTTTTTATATACCTGTTGGAAAGGTGTCGTGGATGCAAAACGTGTTGTTACAGAAGTCCTCATACTGGAAGAACAAAGCGGGTTTAGGAAGGGTAGATCATGCAGCGACAATGTTTTTACAATAAAACAAGTAATAGAAAGACGAAGAGAGTTTAATCTCGAAACCCATATTGCATTTATCGACCTTACAAAAGCCTTTGATAGCATAAACCGACGAAAACTCATGGAAATATTGCAAAAACGAGGCTATCCCAAACACCTAATCTCAACCGTCAAAAACATATACATAGACACAACGATCACAATAGATACATCACGTCAGTCGACTTCAAACAAAATAACAACCAACAAAGGTCTAAGACAAGGATGTGGTCTCTCGCCTACCTTGTTTAACATATATATAGACGACTTAATAAGAGAATGGAAAAAACAAATCACATCAGGGATATGGATAAGCCGGGACACAATAATAAACTGTCTTATTCGCGGACGATCTTGCAATAATACAAGAAACGGAAGACGACCTTCAGAGAGCGATATTTGCACTACATCAGCTGTGTATCAAGTATGAGTTAAATATATCACAAAAAAAAAGACGAAAGATATGGCATTTCAAGGAAAAGAAATGATTAGAAGCAAGATTGTTATAGAAGATCAAATTCTGGAACAAGTATCCCACTTTAACTTTATGGGATGCAATATAAGTTTCGACCGAGACAATGACATTTACAACAAAATACATAAGTTCCAACACGTATGCGGCACAATACACAAAACTCTGAAGAATCTAACCCGAACGGAAACTAAAATCAAGTTTTACAAAACAATGGCGTTACCCGTTTTGACATATGGATGCGAAACATGGGTTCTTTCTCAGAGAGATAAATCAAAAATACAAGCAGCGGAAATGACATTCTTGCGAAGAACTAAAGGCTGCACAAGAAGGGATCAAATAAGAAACGAGGATATCCGCGATGAACTGGAAATCTTCTCCATCAATCAAAAAATCTCGGAGTATAGAGAAAACTGGAGATCCCATATCAACATAATGGAGAGCAAGAGAATCCCAAAGAAAATACTCTCATATAACCCAAAGGGGAGAAGAGACGTCGGCCGCCCAAGAAAGCGTTGGAGCGATCAATGAAGTCGGAACAGACAAACACTGCCTATACCTTGAAAGGAAGAAGAAGAAGAAGATGTTCTTACCGCACATTACATTTGTTTTCTCTTTGGTGGTACCAATCAGGTACTGTCATTAAATTCTTGCTGTACACAGACAAAGTTCTAAAGATTTTTGTAGGAAGGCATTGTTGTATTATAATATCTGGACATAGTTGCATCCAATTAGATTTACAATTATTCTCAGTATTGATTTTTAAATTGTCTTCATTTACAAACTCGAGATTTCATGTGATTATCAATTTTTCTTCTCCAACACAACCATCATATTATTATTATTATTATAGTAACAAAATTTCCATTAATTTACCAAATTCATCATCTTTAAAGTTAAAATATTCCACTTATTTTTCCAAAATATACCAAAATCTCATATTTTAATTTAAATTCCTTTATTCAATTTTTACATGTCCATTCTTTCCAAAATCGTTTTATGTAATAACTGTCGGTTATCTTCACACTGTGCGTGTTAAAATTTGTAATACTGTTCATTTCCGGTAACCAACTTTCAATTGATTTCTTTAGTTTTTGAATTTCACCCTTAATTTAAATTCATCATAATTTATTGTTATCATGCTCACACATAATAACTTAATAATGCAAAATTCATGAAACCAAACTTTAAAAATCATTACCTCTGTTCTTCAATGAAAACACATCAATTATTTTAGTTTGCGTATTATTTTGCAAATACAAAATTTCTTCTAACTAGTATGCAAGGTTTAAGTGAGCTTATCAGATCTCAGAAATAAACATATCCATATTTAATATTTGATACTGTACCACAAAACGTTGATATGAAGGCTATTTATTTTGATCTTATATATCGCAGAGCGATTATAAAAAACTTAACAACTTTTGTTTGATACATTATGTTGTATTATCGTGATTTTTGTAGAATTTAAAGAATTATTGTTGTGGAAATTTACTTTTCTGTTGCCACTATGTTTTCGCGGTAAAGCGAGAGCAGAGCCGAATTGTAAGGAAGTGTGTGGTTAACCATCGCCGGGGTAGGCACACAAAATTTTGTAAAGAGAAATTACTTTATTGAGCTTGGTTTAACCAGACATGTTTAACAATTAAACATGTAAAAATAACAGATGGTTACAAGAAGAACCACATGAATTTGAAGTCATACGTTTTGAAACTTGAAAAATTGTAATTAAAAATTTGTGAAGATAAAGACTATTCGTGCAACTAACCCAGGGAATAAAAATGGTGTAACTACTAAATCGGCTTAAATAAACAATTGTTCTACCCAAAAAGTTTCGATATGCATATGTCTACCTTTTGTTCACAAGGAACTGAAATTAAAATAGTAATACTCCCGCGGTTGCGAATAATAACACAGATACACAAATCAGTAAAGGTTATATAAAAAGTTAACATCAGCTTAACACTAATTAACAACAAAAATTTTGATCAAAATATGTCGGCCGCCTTGAATTATCTGTCGTTTAGAACCAACTCTCAGTAGCTCGTGTCACCATAAATAATTCAAAAGAATCTGCTCATCCAGCTATGGTTGGCAGGTGGATAAATCCTCGAAATCTGGACCTTGGGCAAACTAAGAAGTTCCTGTCCATAAACCACAACAAAAATCTAACCTTTCGAGATGAAGATACATATATTTTCCAACCCTATTCTATGGAATTCTTGTTGTTTCCGTATGCCATATTTGAACTGTAGGACGTTCTTAAAGACTGCTGCCGTGCAACTGCCTGAGTAGAAGGTAAATGTTTGAGACTAGAACAATTTTTCACAAACAATGTTGGGTATAATTCGAACCTTAATTTGTTCAAAGATTCTTTGCTGTATAAATGTTTACAATAAACTGTTGTTCTGCCTTGTTTTGCCCAAAGTTTTGTCCATAAAACGTAGTTTTCAGATTTTGCTGTAGATTTTTTCCTGTACATCTGATGCAAAATTATCCACAGATGTGGATAATTTTACGTCTGTAAATTCTTGTCTACACTTTTTCCCCGTTAATTCAGAAATCGTTATCTGTAATTCAGATTTTTCAACTGATATTCAGAAAGCGTAAAATGAAATTCAGAAAGTGGGCTTGAAGCATCAAGTGGGACATATCGGAATAAGACGTTATAAAAATCGTAAAATAGGAAAATAAGATATTTTATTATTATATTTTATTACGAGCCATCACATGATAAAAGTTCATTTTTAAGGAAAATTTAAAATAATATTATTTTCATTGAAGTATTTCGAAAAACAACATCTCTAAACCACAGAATTGATGCATTCTGAACAGTTTGACAGTTTTTGAATTTGATTAGACGCCTTATCAATATCAGTTAACAAATCTGAATTACAGTTGACGGTTTCTGAATATCAGTTGACACTTTCTGAATTATACCGAAAGAGGTGTAGAACAACCTTCTTTCCCTAATGGTTCCCCATCTGTGAGGTTATAAAGTTGATCATTTTTGAACTACCTTATATTCTAGAAAAAAATGAGGTTTTTAAGAAGACTGCAGCTCGAAATCTAGAGATGCGAAAACATTTATTTTTAGTATAGTATGCTCAGAATATTACTTAGTTCCAATTTGGTGTGAACTTGGGATGCATTTGTATAAACCAATTGACGAGTGTCTGATTTTTGGGACATCCTTCTAGAAATTTGCCTGTGTTAGTTCCGGTCTGACTCGGGTCTGAATCTGTAGTCGAAAACTTACCATCTGCCTTTTGAAACCAAATTAAAGGGTTTCTTTGAAACGTCAAGACTGGACTTTTGTTGCGTGCCGTTGTGTGAAAATCCTAGGATTCTGGTGGCTATTGCTCTCAAAGGTTTGATTTTACAAAGAAGTTGCTAAGAAATTGTTTTTAAGAAAATTTAATCCTAATAATATTAATTAACTTTGCCGTAAAATTACCATTTGATGAGATATTTACGAAAACTTGTGAAGGCACTATGGAGAAGAAAAAAATTGTAACATATTACTAGACAGCTTACCAGAAATTACTAAAACTAAAGTTCTACGCCAATTAAGAGAAGCCATCAAAGTAAGAAGTGTAGAAAAATAGCAAATGCAATTCTGTTCGTCCACAACAATGCACCCGATGCACAAGGTTCAATTTGCGAAAGCTGCTGTTCGTAACAGGGTTTGTTTTTTATTTATTTTATTATTTACTTGTCAGTTCTCAATTTTCCAGTTCCAGTATAATTTCGCACACATAACTAAAAACGAATAGCTCTGATTAGATATCCATTAATTTAAACAAAAAAAACTTGGCTGCAATTTGCATTTGTGCAAATCGTCGCTGTATTTTAAATTTATTAGTCGCTTAAAAGAATCGCTGTAATTACACATGTGCAAATAGTCATAAAATGTTTTACTACAACATTATATTATTATAAAATATGCATTATACATATTTGTAATTTTATGTTGTAAAATAATATATCCGTAAATAAATAAATAAACTTTATTTTAAAATTAAAATAATGTGCAGAACATGTTCGATAAACACGAGATTTGTATTTTCTGTACTAAAGATGCAATAATTATTAAAGTAAAATATGTTGAGTAACTGTAAAATTCCAGATGGATCATAAAAATGTTGTTAATAAATTTAAATCCAAAATTTTTTAGCGTAAAACCTTCTTCCTGGTGGTTTTTTGGAATTTATTTGGATTTTAAACTTAATTAATTAAGGATATTTTTCTTTTTAGATTTTCACTGTGCTTCCTCGTAATAAAATCCTATAAGCGTATACAAATATATATAAATTTTCTTTATTATAAATTATAACCATACCACTACAAATTAATTTAATCGGCGATTAAAATATTTTCACTTCGTTAGGAATAATCTGAATAATATTCATAAATTCTTGATAACATATTAACTTGGTGTCTTTATCGCTATTACTCAGTTTAGTGACATTTGCTGTTTATATGCACGGAATTTTATCTTTTTATGAATAAGTCGCCGAAGAATTTCTTGAGATATTTCATGGTGTAGTGTGAGTAGATTTGTATAACTTTGAAGATTTGGCATTAAGGTATTTAATATCCGATCAATATTTTCAGGGATACAAATTCTTCTTGGACAACTACATTATATTTGTTACGCTTAGTTTTGAACCCATATTAAATATCTTTCCAATTAGAATAATTTTCCATGTTCTTTCAAGAAATTGATAACAAATTGCAATAAGCCTCGTTGGGCTCGTTTTATTCAAATTCCCCAGACAACACTGAAATCTAGTGGATATCCAGTGAATATCCAGTGGACATCCAGAAGCTAGAGGATATCCACTAGATATCCATTAGTTATTGAGTGTTGTCTGGTGCAGTTCAAGTAACAGACAATCTTATTATAGGAAACCCTGCAATATTTAACATTTTAAAAATTTATTTATTTATTTGACTTCTAAGATTCATGTACCTATATAAATTCTATCTTGGTAGAAAGGTTACCATTCACAAGAATTAGTTGCTTTTCTATCGTGGCGTCACCTGTTGCGCTAACTCTCAGCGATGCCCCTCTTAAATCCTAACCCTCAGGGGAGTTTTCTTTTTTTGAACTTTTTGTAATATTTATATTTACAACCTAAAATTATAAAACATTCCGTTTCTTTTACGCAAAGATTTACATGAAATTATATTTTACTATTAAAGTTTGTTGCATAATTGTAACATGACAACAATGATACGCTTTTTTCTAACGCCTTCAATGAAGTTATTATTATTATTGGTGTTCACTGGTTAATTTAGTGGAATGAGTGAAACACTCTCAAATATACACGTTATTAAATGCACATGTGGCACATGCCTCACTGTTACCCATGGGTGGGTAACAGAGAGCCAATAATTTTTAAGATTACCAAGATTTGATTTCATTAAATTTGAATCAAAATTAATTCAATGCTCCTCTTTTGGCACAGATTTATACTTCGTTCTTTGAAAAGTTCTACTTTTAGGCGTTTTTTCGTTAGAGTTATAATAAATATAACGTCTTACTGTTACCCATTTTAAATGTTTCATTCTTACCCATATCGCTAAAAATTTTCAAAAGTAGAAAATACTCTATTTTATTATTATAACGGATTCATATACAGTTTAGTACCGCTTCTCGGTCTCCAGTTTCCATTTCTCTATGTTGTAACATAAACATTCTTCGAGATTACTAACTTTTATCCCTTCATTTATGTCATCTCTCCAAAGTTCTTCTCGTCTTTCTAAATCTTTCTAGGCCATCTATCTTCGTCCATTCTTTTTGTGTGTCCGTACCACACCAATTGTCTCCTCTCGATTTCGTGTACTATATTTTTTTCTACTTTCATTGCATCTCTAATTACCTCATTTCTTATTATCTCCAAACGCAATCTTCTGCGGCTTCTTCTCAAAAAATCTATCTCCGTGGCTAGCAGCTTTTTCTTATTAGCGCTACTTACATCTCAAACTTCTGCTCCATATAATGTTATGCTTTGGGTGATACTGTTAAATAATCTCTGTTTTGTTTCCTTTCTTATAGTTTTATCCCATAGTACTGAATTTAGAGATCTTATAGCATATCTGCCTTTATTTATTCTTTCGATTATTTCTGCACCTCTGCTTCCTATTTTATTAAAGGTTACGACCTGATATTTACATTTTTATATTCCATTAATGAAATTCGTTTCGAGAGGTAAGTTATTTTGCTCATTGTTCCCCACTATTAGGTATTCCACATTTACTCAAATTCATATTCAACACCGTACATTTTATACTCTTCGTTTAGTTTTCGTACCACATAGCTCAGGTCATCTTCAGCTATTACCACCTGATCGTCCGCGAAATACAAACATAATAAGAAAATACTCTAACTTAATTTATTCTTAATTTTAAACTTTAAGTCAAATGTACTAACTATTCACCAAACCCATCAATCCTTCAACAATATTGCTTCATTTATGCACAGGAATTACTGGTAGGAAATAACTTTTGCCTCTCGAAAACCCATATCATCTCATAACTGTCAAAACTATCATCACAGATACATTCAAATCGGATAGAATGGTACCTTCGAAGGTAAAATATAATACACTAAAGTGCCATTTGTGTGAGTGGATTCTTCTTCTTCTTAGAGTGTCGTCTCCTCATAGGAGGTTGGCTACCATGATGCTGTACTCTTCTTTGTTCTTCGCGAGTCTTATTAATGTTGCGGCGTCCCGAATATCGAACCATTGCCTCAGATTCTTCAGCCATGACTGTCTTTTTCTTCCGAGACCTCGTTTGCCTTCTATTTTCCCCTCCATGATCAGCTGTAGAAGAGGATACTTTTCATTTCTGAAAATATGCCCGAAGTAAGCCGCCTTTCTTCTTTTAATAATTGTTAAGACTTCTCGATCTTTCTGCATACGGCGTAATACCTCCTCGTTTGTGACATGCTCAATCCAAGATATTCTGAGCATCCTGCGATACATCCACATCTCGAAAGCCTCCAGTTTATTGATGGATGAAACTTTCAGAGTCCATCCCTCTACACAATAGAAGAGTATCGATAGGATATAGCACTTTGCGACGCGCCAGCGGGTTTTCAGATCTAATTCCCGACCGCATATCAAGGTCTTCATCTTGAAAAAAGAATTGCGTGCCATCTCTATTCGTTTCTTGATTTCATCATCGCGATTCCAATCTTCGTGCAACCAACAGCCTAAATACTTGATTTTATCTACCCTCTCTAATCGATCACCCCCTATATTAATATTTATGTTGTTAATTGGTCTCTTTGTTATTACCATCACTTTGGTTTTTTGTTTGTTTATACGGAGACCGTATGCGTTACTTGTTTCATTTATTTTATTTAGTAATATTTGTAGATCTTCAGGATTGTCGGCGATTATGAGGGTGTCATCTGCGTATCGAATATTATTGATGACTCTTCCATTTATCTTAATTCCTTGTTGTGCCTCTTCCAGAGCTTCCTCAAAGATGGCCTCCGAGTACAAATTGAAAAGGAGTGGTGAGAGCACACAGCCTTGGCGAACTCCCCTCTGGATTTCTATGTCTTCGGTTGTGGCATCTCCGAATCTTAGTTGAGCCGATTGAAACCAATACAGATTTTGGATAATATTAATGTCCTTGCTGTCTAGACCTATTTTCCGTAGCAGGTTCATGAGTATGTCGTGTCTCACTTTGTCGAAAGCTTTCTCGTAGTCGATGAAGCAGGTGAATACTGATCGTTGTTGGTCGAGGCATTTCTGTGTCAAGACTTGTATAGAGAACAGGGCCTCTCTTGTTCCGAGGCCGTTTCTGAAGCCAAACTGAGTATCTCCCATTGATTCCTCAATTTTTCGCCACAGGCGCGCGTGTAATATTTTTAGGAAAGATTTTAATGCATGACTCATAAGGCTAATCAATCTGTAGTCATTACAGTGTCTTGCGTTCACCTTTTTAGGCAGTGCGATGAATGTTGACTTTAGCCATTCTCTGGGTAAGTATCCGGTATTGTAAATATGGTTGTAAAACTTCCACAAGGTGTCGTTTTTTTCCATGTCTATGAGTTGGAGAAGTTCTGCATTAATATTATCTGGTCCTGGGACTTTATTTGATTTTGTATGCTTCAGTGCTCTATGTATTTCCTCTCTCAGTATATCCGGACCCTCCAAAGTGTCAGTGGTTCCTTCGTCGATGAGTTGCCGATCATCGTCAAATAAGTCCTTTATGTAGCACTTCCATACTTCTGTTTGTTCATCGCTGTCTGTGACTAATCTATTGTTATTATTGATTAGTTTGCCTGTTATTTTCTTTTTATTTGTGTGTGTCAGTTCTCTTATTCTCTTGTGTAGGTTAAAACTGTCATGCTTTTCTTCCAGCAGTTCGATCTCCCGACATTTCTCATTAAACCATGCCATTTTTGCTTCTCTTATTTTTGCTTTAATCGTCCTTTGAATTTGAAGGTAGTTATGTGTGTTTCGTTTATGTTCTCTTCTTGAGTTCATCAGATCTAGTATTTCATCGTTCATCCATTCCATTTTCTTCTCTCTTTTTTTGAACCCCAGTGTTTCTTTGGCGGCCCCCTGCAGAACTCCTTTAATATTTGTCCATGTTTCCTCTATGTCATCCGTATTTCCTATATTCATCATTCTGTTGTTAATTCTGTCAGAGGTCATGCTTCTCACGATTGGGTCTTTTAACGCTTGGAGATTTATCAAGTTTTCCGGCATTTTTGTTTGGCAGTTTTTTAGTTTTAGTTTAATTTTCGCTATTAGAGGGTTGTGATCCGAGTTTAGATCTGCACCCGGATATGTTTTTACTGACGTGACGGCGTTTCTGTATCTGGACTTGATCATAATAAAATCTATCTGGTTCCTAACAATTGCCCCCGGGTCTATCTTGGGGTGATTTCCATGTATAAAGTCTTCTAGCGGGCAGCTGAAACCAGGTGTTAGTGATTATCATTTTATATTCGTGACAGAATTGTATTAGTCTGTCGCCCCTTTCATTTCGTTGTCCCAATCCAAATCCACCTACTGCCGTCCCCTCTCGTCCTTCCCCTATCTTTGCGTTTAGGTCTCCCATCACTATGGTTATATCGGAACTTTTTGTTGTTTTTATTAGTTCCTGGATTTCTTCATAGAAGCGCTCAACTTCTTCGTCACTTTTGTCTAGTGTTGGTGCATACACCTGAATTAGGTTAAGATTGAATGGTGTTCCATGAATTTTCAGAAGCATACATCGGTCTGAATATGGCACAAACCCACAAACAAATTTTTGTAGTCCCTCAGAGATCAAAATACCCACTCCATTTCTATGATTTCGGTCTTGTTCTTCGCTTCCAGAGTAGTAGAATGTACCTTTGTCTGTAGTACATCGGCCGTTTCCCGGCCATCTCACCTCGCTCATGCCAAGGAAGTCCACCTTTAACCTTTTCATCTCCTGTATCGCATTCGCCAGCTTTCCAGCTTGGAACAAGGTTCGCACGTTCCAGGTGGCAATCTTCAAGGGTTGTTTTCGTTTTCTGTCAACCAGTCGCATAGTTTCCGCGTGAAGCCTGGCTGTCACCTCAACGTGGCCGGTCGCCCATTTCACACCTCCAGTCCCGGGAACCGAGAGGCGCCGGTCGCCAGCCGGGCCGCTCGGCAAACTCAAAATTTCATTATTCAGCATCATTAGGTATACAAGGGGCATTTTTTATGCAGTGGGGCCCCACGTCCTTCTGCATATTTATATCAGCCGCCCAATATGGAACAGACGCTGTTTGTAGCCGTTCCTCTGGAATCAGACGCCACTATTTACCATATCTGGTAGCCCTCACTTAGTTTCGCCTACGGGTCAACGTAGTTGTCCGGGGTGTGGCACGAGGAGCCATAAGTGAGAGTTGGGTACCCTGTGAGGACCAGTTATCCGGGACCACCTCCCGCATATAGCGCTCGGTGTGACCGTCTCGAATAAAAGGTACTACCTCTCCAGCGTATCCCCATACACCCCGTGGATTAGAATAGTGAGTGGATTAGAATAGAAAATATTTCAAATGTCTCACTGTACCCACGCTCCCCTATTATATTATGTTGTAGTGCCGCTTGCAGCAGCCTTTTAAGATCTTACAAATTAAAATAGTCCTAATATCTGCTTATATTCGTATTATACAAAAGCTATTTGTTCTGACTTGATGTTTATACGAGCTAAAGATTACTTTTAGAGACTTTGTTTTAAATTTAATTTAATTAATATTTTGTTTTCATATTGTGTGAAAGTTCTTTTTTGCTGTTCATTTAGATCAAACTACAACCGGAGAATTATTATTTTTAAAGTTATCTTTCAGCCGGTTCATTTTTAAAATTAATAAAGAAAGAAAAAAATTCCATTACTAAGGAACTATTATCGAAAATAAGCATTTTCTTGCACTGCGATACTTGAATAACCGATCAATAGAACGTCTATTCAACTTAGAATGGCACAAAGCAAAGTCTATCACTGCGTGTCTATACTTTGTAAATAGGGTGCAGTCCTATGAGCAAGATGAACAAAAATGCCGTCCTCATATCAAGTCCGCTCTATTTTCAATTTAAGTTGCAAATGCCAATGATAATAATTATTATAAATGTATTTGAATGGAGAAATAATTCAATGGCCCCTTTTTGCCATGTTTTTTACTTGACGTTTTTGGACCAATGGGATGTAGGTATTTATAAAAAATTGAAAATATACTTCCTTGTAAACTTACCTACAGAAATAAACTATCCGAGTAGAAATCAGATATATGTAACATATTTGGTATTGAAGAAATAAGAAGGAACTATATTAATGTCATTTAAACATCTATTCTTTCTTATCTGATAAGTACATTTATTAACGTTGTGTATTTGTATTATAACGGATGACGGTATATCACAGATTTTGCTTCTAGGTTACATGTAAATTCTATTTATGAATTGTACTTATTTGGAATAACTGACTATTAAATCCAAAAATTTTAATATTGTTTATGGAATACGTGCAATGTTAAATTCAAAAAGTTCTTTGCACTATGCAAACCTAAAAAATTTAAATTTTCTCTTCTCATGTCTGAAGGTACATAATATGTTAGGTATTACGCTACCAGGTTGGACCATTAGATATCAAGACTGATACGGTTCTGATAAATAGTTTATTTAAAAATATTACAATTTAATTCCAACTGTTCGAAACAATGTTGCAGCTGCTGTTTTGTAAACGCCTGTAGTATTTCTATTTGTTACCTACTCTTTACTACATTAATTCAAAATTTATTTTCCTACAATACAACATTTCACTTTCGGGAATAGGAGAACTATTTCATTTCAATCAGTTGTTGCAACAAGCAGTGTGTACACAATGAGACAGGAACGCAATCAACGCGAATTATGATCCGTACATATTTGGGAAAACGTAAATACGAATTCCTGGTAAAAGAAGGTTAACCCGCTCCTGTGCACATATTAATTTAGCTAGTAGATTGAAAATTTTAGGAAAAGTTGTATCTAGACATTAAGGTCAACGAGTCCTATTGATGTATTCGTCTGGCGATGACCAGCTCGCGTCTCGTTATTTAATAGCATACCTCTTATATTAAATTGTATAATATACTATAGAAATTTGTATTATTTCCGGCTGAGTTATTATTGTTTTGCACTCTTTTCCTATCGTACTTTTCTGGTTATTCCAGACCATATTGGTGATATTTATTGTAAATATTATTATATGATTGGATATTCGTGCAAATTTATATTGTCTACTATATAATGTTAAACGTATTTTGAAAATATGTTTTACTTCTCATGGAAAGTCTCTCACGCCATTTTTTAAACTAAAAACTTATTTACTTACAGAATATTCTTGCCCTTACAAATTAGTCATAGCCTAAGATAATGTTAAATATGGAAGTTTAAAGTCATGTTACGTGCTTATTTGGTAAAAGATGGTACGTGATTTTCTAACCGTAATAATTTTAATCTTTTATGTAAACTTTTTTAAGATACATAGATACGACAGTTTGTACCTATACAAGGTATAGTATTCCCGTAGGAATGTTCAATATATTTTGAACGGTACAACGATATTGGTTGTAATATAAAAAGTTAGAATAAACCTACTGTTGACAATAAATTAATAAATTTAAGTATAATTGGTCGACATTTACCTTGTGATTTCATATTAAACGGTTCCCACTGTAACATCTGCAGAAATTTGCATAGTGGCCTATCGTACATTTTATCAACCCATTTTCTCATAAACGGATTATCATAGCGTAAGAATATTTCTATGGTGGCTACCTGCAAAACATTTGGTACCCATGTTAGCAAAACTTCCAAAACTAGCGAGACACCGAATTAGTTTTTACATAATAAATCAAAAACAGTAAAATATATCAAAAATAAAGCCGTTTGTGCTTTTAATTAGTTTGCCTTGAATTTTCTTTTAATTATATTAAGAAAATTATTGCGATAACTTGATATAAGAGCAGTAATAGTTTTTTCATGACTGAGTGACACCGTTTCATTAAAAGGTGAAATTTAGCCGGAATTAAGATTCGTTTTCCACTCTTTTTACTTCCCTATAAGGAAGTATTGTAATCATGAAAAAATTCGATGTCGATATTTTAACGGAAATATCCGTTTTGAGCATTTCTGAATCCGTTTTGACTACTTTCGCAATGATGTCTGTATGTATGTCTGTATGTATATTGGTTCATCCGTCGCTACCAGGCCCGATACATTGCACAGACAACCTCAAACCCACCACAAGTTATTATTTTAAGAACGTATATGTTATTAAATTCTGAAGTGATCAAATATAACACCATGCGCAACTCTTGAGGGGAAACAAAATCTTAAAAATAAAAACTTGCCTAACTCAATAATCGTTAACAATCCCGATACATTGGCACATCTTTGTCAAGCCCGGTATATATAATTTTTTATGATAAACCGACGTTTCTAATCCCAGCAACGTTGTCAATTCTAAGGAACTGATAACTTCATTCCGTTAATTCTTATCAGTCTTTCTACTGCTTTTATACCAAGATTGCATTGAATGTGATGCGATTTAAGCTTATAATAATTAGTCAAGGTTACAATTTTTTAAATTTACAAGATCAAAATTTTTTTATATAAATATGCACCTATTTAGAATTCTGTTCAAATTGTCTAATAAATAAAATTAAGTTGTTAAGTTTTCAGTGTTATTATTATTTATTGTTTCTAAATTTTTTTATAAAGTAATATTACATTTTTTATAGCGTGTGGACCACAAAACTGAAACACTTGCCCAATCGTTCAAAACGATTATCTTAAATTATTTATATGAAAAACATTAAAATATTAAAATGTCACGTAACGCAGGCATCTAAAAATATTGGATAAGGAAAAAATGCAATGGTAAGCTCCTCAAGACTGCATGTGATCTGATGTAAGCTTATAATAATTAGTCAACGTTACCATTTTTTAAATTTATAAGATCAAAAACTTAACAAGAAAGCATATTGTATTTTAATAGAATTAATCGAGGGGTAAATATCTTGGAAGCCTCTGGAATTAATTTGAAAATCCCTATAATTCATTGGAAATAATTAGTTTTCGACTAACATAAATATTTTTTCAAAATGATTAGTTAAACTCTTAATACCTTTACATCACAAATCTTTCAACGTAAAACAATGAATTACTCAAGCAAGGCGAATTAGGTACGATGGCCACCCCAAATATAATTTTTGAGTAGGTAATAAGGAGTGTTCATTTTACTAAGTGGACAACTTGAATTACCTGTAATAAATACAATTGTCAGCCCATATTTGATCTAATAGGCATTATTTATAAAAGAAATGTTTTTTTATCACACATCACCTTTAGTTATTAGTTTTGTCAAATCGTCGGCTTACTGCTAAAACAAGATAACTCCAAAATGATAGTTTTGAGTAAAACTGATTTTAAAGTTTGATTCACCATAAACAAGTTAACAAAAGTTAAAAATGAACTTCTTAATACTCCTTTAATATTTGACTTACAGTTATCAGGTTTTGTCAAAATGTAGTTTGCTCTTATTTGAATGCAATCATGTATATAACTCATTTTGTCCAAAAATGGAGTTATCTTGTTTTGGCAGTAAGCCGACGAAATATGTAACGCCATGGAGCGCATTTAAATTGACACCCGGAAGGTTATCTTGCAATAGTGTTCAGAAAAATTATTCCTAAGAAAATATTGTTAAATACTTAAAGCTAGCGGTTTTCCAAATTATTAAAAAACTTGGGGAGTATATAATACACTTGATGAATTACTTAAATCTCATCATGGATAAGGGTCTATAAATGGTGTAGCTCAGGGATGAGCAACACGCGGCCCCACACTCTCTCGTGTGGCCCTTCCAAGATTTTACATTTGGACTTTTAAGATTTAGGTTTATAGGTTTGTTAATAAAGAGATCATTTTAGTTCATCATTCAATATTTGTATGATCATAAGTTCCTTACATGCGGCCCACACAACATTTTTTAATTTGTAGCTGGCCCGTTGTAAAAAAAGGTTGCTCATCCCCGGTATAGCTGAAGAAAACGTTTTGAAGCTGTTAAAATCCAAAAAGTTCTTTTCTGTACAAAAAGGTGGCAGTTAAATGTTAGTACGGTGCAAAATATTAAAAAAGACTTAATATTAAGACTTGTAAAATAACAAAAAAAAGCCTGAAAAGTCTGCGAAACAACGGTAAAGTTAAAAAAATTGTCCGAAAAGTTGTAGACTCTTTTATTGCAAAAAGAAAGAATCAGTGCATTTTAATGGATGACGAAACTTACCTAAAAATGGACACCAGGACTACAATATTATAACGCTGTTGTAGGAGAAGATGTGGCTAACGAAGTGAAGATAATTCAGAGAGAAAAATTTGGTAAAAGAGTGTGATAAGCGATTTGTTTTTGTCGAATGAAAGTGGAACATTGTTTTAAACTGGGATAATTTGCGGTGAAAATTATAGGCAAGAATGCTTACAAAAACATATTTTAGCCTTTGTATAGTAAACACAATCTCTCCGTTGTTTAGGCCAGATCTGGCCACCGTTCATTATGCTTATGTTACACTTGAACTTTTGTGTTCGAATAATGTCGTTTTTGTAAGTAAAGAAATCCTCCAGATTGTGCTAAACTCCGTCCTATTGAGAGATACTGCGCTTTAATTAAAAGATATGTAAGAAAGAATGCCCGGGAAGCTGAAATTCTGAAAAAATTTAAAAAATTTGGAATGGAGCAAGTCCGTATAAAAATTCGAAATTACTGCCGTACGTGAACATACATAGAATTTTATAGATGAAACATGTCACACAACTTGTATTCTTAACTTGAAGTAAATATTGTAAAAATTAATTCAGAATAATTTAGTAAAATATTAATTAGTAAAATGAACACTCCTTATTAGTGACATTGTTTGCGTATAGTAGAGCTTCCAATGTTTATTCTTGAAAAACAATTTTCCAGTTTTTTCCAATAGTAATAATGGTGAGCTCCATTTCCCTGGCGCCCCCACCACAAAATATTCAAATCGGACTTGGTGGAATCGTTTATACTTCGTTTGTATCGGGACCATAATGATGGATATTAATATTATTATTATAATAAATAATAATGTACAATCTATATTGAAGAAAAGTTTTTACGAAGTTATGAGTATTTCAAATTTTAGAGAACTCCGAGCAAGTTACGCTTGGTTACATTTCATTCGGCAGAAAAGATGAACAAGAGTTATTTGAAGTAAATAATTTTCTTATGTTAATATAAAAGAAAACAAACTAAATAATTAATAAAATGTACAATTATTAAAATATTAAGTAGTATAAATCAAAAATTGACAATGAGTTGCTACTATTGATTGTCTCACTCACTATCTTGGACCGATCTTGTAGGTCGTCATAACGTTCCCATTTTCCAGAACTGTTACGCCAACAGTAACAGAGGTCGTGACCAATTGCATTCACATTCTTTAATGTTGGAGGTAGAAAACTAATATTGTCTTTCTTATTGGTAATAATACCGATTAAAAGGGATTTTATGCAACGTTTTCGGTAATCGGATAATCTGATAACCAACATTAAAAAGCCTACATAAGTCCAAGCAGAGATATACAATATAAATTAAATCTACAATATAAATTAAAAACCCAAATTGGAAAACATCGATTTATTAAATTAACAAGGTGGAACTCGGATGACCGTATTCTTCAACATTTTCTTCTTTTTAAAATATAAGGTTGGTAATCTCTTATGCAGAAAACGTTCTGTAATTTCATTGGCTATTGGTTAAAAAAAGAACATCACTAATTTGATTAAAAATTTTCATAATGCACAACGCACAAACATATCGTCCCCCTTATGCCAAAACCACGAATGTGCATTTTCTAGTTTTCAGTCAAGTGTATTTGAAGTAAATTATGAAGTAAATGAAATTAATCAATTTTAATTGTAATTCAGACAATTTTTTTCATTGTTATTCGAATATATTGAATATCGAAATCTAACAATAATTTAAAAACAAAATTTTCTATCTTGGAAAGAAAATGCACTTAGGTCAAAATGGCAATTTTTGCACATTCGTGGTTTTGGCATAAGGGGGACGATATAGGAAGCGGGCTTCTATTTTAATCGGTATTATTACCAATAAGAAAGACCTACCAAATAATCACGTCAAAGTGGATGCTGCAAGTACCGCGTATTACTTATGTAATGCATTATTTAAAGATAATCCATCAGTTATAGAGGGCCGTACGTGTGTTAAATGTAAGCATAAAATTGAAACGCGATATCCTTCGACAGTGGTAAATTTTCCAGATAGTAGTGTACCAAACTTTCAAAATGCATTAAATTTCAAGTTTAATGAAAATAATGGTAACCTCAGTCAGTGCAAAATGTGCAAATCCCAGTACGAAGAAAGGTAGTTTTTGTTCAACAAGTATTGTTTGAAATATGTGGGCCATCTACATCAAATTCACCAATTGAATTAAATATTCCTTTAAAAGAAATTCCCCTTCAAATTGTTCTCAACGATACGGTTTACCATTTTCAAGGTGCTATTAGTTTTCTACCTCCAACATTAAAGAATGTGAATGCAATTGGTCACTACGTCTGTTACTGTTGGCGTAACAGTTCTGGAAAATGGGAACGTTATGACGACCTACAAGATCGGTCCAAAATAGTGAGACAATCAATAGTAGCAACTAATTGTCAATTTTTGATTTATACTACTAACTTAATATATTAATAATTGTACATTTTATTAATTATTTAGTTTGTTTTCTTTTATATTAACATTATAAAATTATTTACTTCACATAACTCTTGTTCATCTTTTCTGCCGAATGAAATGTAACCAAGCGTAACTTGCTCGGAGTTCTCTAAAATTTGAAATACTCATAACTTCTGTGGCGGCCCTAGAATTAGTTCACGATATATAGAAGTTCCGCGCTACTTAAACATATCGCCTCATTGGCGCAGTTGTTTAAGCGCACGTATTCACAGCTGATACGTTCGAATACGTCTGGGTTCGAATCCCAGTTGGGGAACATTTTTTCAGCACATCATCGTGCTAAATTGGTGACCCCGATAGAACATTGAGTACTCCTGTTCTTAAAATCTAATTTCTAGGAAATTCACGCTCAACTCCTTCCTTCTCTCACAATGGCTAACTAAGCCACGACAACAGCCACCGACGGCTACTGCTAACAACCGACTAGGTTACAGTCACAGCCACGGCTTACTACTCACAACCGACATGGTTGCTAGGGGGAGGGTGATGTGGCGAATTAGTTCACGATATATAGAAGTTCCGCGCTACTTAAACATATCGCCTCATTGGCGCAGTTGTTTAAGCGCACGTATTCACAGCTGATACGTTCGAATACGTCTGGGTTCGAATCCCAGTTGGGGAACATTTTTTCAGCACATCATCGTGCTAAACTTCGTAAAAACTTTTCTTCAATATAGATTGTACATTATTATTTATTATAATAATAATATTAATATCCATCATTATTTTCCTTAATAGAGGGGGGAGAAAAGTTTTTTATTGTGTACTCAAGCCACCTCTGTAAAAGCGGTGTATGCGCGTTGGTCTCGAACTTCTCTACTTAACTTGTTTTCAGCTTTTCATCTTTGTGTTTTTGATACAAACGAAAATTTTTGCGGTACAAACCGATACAAACGAAGTACAAACGATTCCACCAAGTCCGATTTCAATATTTTGAGGTGG
Source organism: Podabrus alpinus (assembly GCA_932274525.1). NCBI lineage: Eukaryota > Metazoa > Arthropoda > Insecta > Coleoptera > Cantharidae > Podabrus > Podabrus alpinus. Next base: position 118,641,729 of record OW026451.1, read on the forward strand.
GGGGGCTGGCATTTCTCTGGCACCCCCACTTTGAAAGTGCTGTAAATTTTTTGTCTTTATGATACAAACGAAAATTTTTGCGGTACAAACCGATACAAACGAAGTACAAACGATTCCACCAAGTCTCCGATTTGAATGTTTTGTGGTGGGGGTGCCGGTGAAATGGAGCTGTAATGGTGTTACTTTTTACCGAATTAAATCTTTTTTATCATCTGGTAATCTAATTTAATATTAATATTGAATTAAATTAGCGGGACCGAACGTATGAGGCTCGGAGCTAAAAGAAAATTTTAAAAGTTCATTTTATTCAATCTTAATTTTAATAAATATTCAGTCAATTTTAAAAATTGGCAGCATATAATGATTATGGAAGCTTAAATATTTTCGAATTTGTTATAAAATGTCTACCTTCCACTAAATAAATTAACAATAAATGTTATTAATACAAATCGGTGGCATAAACAGTTTGGCATATCGGATACCGGACAAGAATATTTAAAATTACTACCCGAAGTTACAATAAAATTGTAACCCGACTCATGAAAATGTTGAATTCAAATATTAGGTAACTATTTCTTAAAATAGTTACCTAATAACACTAGTCCTCACTAGCTCGTACTTAAATTTGTTGCAAAATTCTTCTGTTTGGGTACTAAAAAGAATTTGATAGGCTTCATACTTCAGTAAATAGTACTGCATACAACTTAAATGATTATAAAATTTTAATTTAAATTAAAGTTTTAAATCAAACATGCAAAAAAATAACTTCTATTTAACAAAACTTGTCAGCTAATTAACTTTATAAATAGCCTTAATAATATTAAGTTACTGAAGCGATGTTGCAAAATTTAGGGATTGACAACGTCGAGTACATGTATCGGGATCAGCAACGTTGTATATATTATATACGCTACTAATGGCGCGCTCCCTGCCGAGAGAAACGGTGAACTAAATATGTATGTAATTATACGTTCAACTATCCTTACCAGACCCACCTTAAATCTTGCCAAATGACACCTAAAGGTATAGGGAACCCAAAAAACATTGTAAACGTTACCAGACCCGAAGCCGGGTCTCGTAACGTCGTTTTTGGCCTCATAACGTCGGTTCTGTATGGCGTTTCGGGTCTGTATAAGCGGTTGAATAAATGTATGTCTGTATGGATGTATGTAACGCAAAATGTCTGTAAGTTCTGTATCTCTGGAACGAATTGTTATATAGTAACAAAATTTCATATTTAACACTTTAATCGGAATACAAAGGCACCATTTGATTTTGGAGGAAATCCTTAAACCGGAAGTAGCACTTCACTTGAAGGACGAAATGGTTTTTCTTAAATATCTCAGGAACGAATTGTTATCTAGTAACCAAATTTCATATTTAACACTTTAATCAGTATACTAAAGCACCATGTGATTTTTGAGGAAATCCCTAAACCGGAAGTAGCACTTTACTTGAAGGACGAAATGGTTTTTCTTCAATATCTCAGGAACAAATTGTTATATAGTAACCAAATTTCATATTTAACACTTGAATCGGTATACAAAGGCACCATTTGATTTTGGAGGAAATCCTTAAACCGGAAGTAGCACTTCACTTGAAGGACGAAATGGTTTTTCTTAAATATCTCAGGAACGAATTGTTATCTAGTAACCAAATTTCATATTTAACACTTTAATCAGTATACTAAAGCACCATGTGATTTTGGAGGAAATCCCTAAACCGGAAGTAGCACTTTACTTGAAGGGCGAAATTTAATAATTTAATTAAATAATAAAATAAAATTTAAATAATATTTCTGCGAATCTTTAGATGAACGATAAAGGAATGATTCCTTATAGGGAAGTCATGTGCTGGCCACATCAGATTTTTTGAGTGCAATTTTTCGATAATATACAGAGTTTCATAACTTCGTTTTTCAAAATTTTTGGAAACAAAAAACTAGGCCATCATTTATTTCTAAGTGCTGGCGGCTTTCTCTTTGATATTATAAAAAAATATTCATTTTTTAAGCCGAGCATATTTTGGATCTTGAACAATTTTTTATCGTTTTCGAAACAAGATGGTACACACAGCTTGTGTTTCAGCTGTTTCTTGTACCACATAGTACCAAATTTCATGTCGGTAGTCAACATAGAAAAAAATATGCTTTCTTCATCTAATAACGTTTTTAGTTCAGAAAATATGAATTTTTGGAAATTCCTGAAATATTGAAACTAATTTTTAAGATTCCGACTTCCACTTCCTAATTTAATAAACTAAATTACCACTTGAAACTAAACTAATAATTTTCAAGCCTAAATAGATAATCATCCTACTGAGAAAATTGCATTGTCAATCATGTATCGTCTGGTTTCCTTCTCCACGTTGTGTTATTAAACTAAAAACATAATATTGTCCATTTTTATATATAATTCAATTTTAAATTAAGTTAATAATAATATTCACAGTAAACTTGCATCAGATGGGTCACTCCAGCTCACATCAACTGAAAAATTGGCTAAATTGGCAAAAGTTGGTACACACCATCATAGTTATGCAGGTAATAAATAAAATCCCGATAAATGGGAACGTAAGGACCTCCCAAAGGGCCTTTATTTGTTTGTTGGATCCTTTAAAAAGTCAAGAAGTTTGTATGTAGACTTATAGGAAAAAGACTGGAACTCCATTCAGACTGGTCTATAAACTAAAAAATGTTCTGTAAAGGTAAATGAACGTTCTGTGAACATTTAACCATGTTTTACTTTTCAGCCTCCGAATAGCTTAATTTTGTAATATTAACATTATTTTTAAGGAGGTCTTCGTTGTTCCTCTTTTTCTACTGTTTTTAGTTTTTCGCTTACTAATCATAAACTACAAATTAATGAAAGAACTCTGTATAGCGGACAAATTATTAATGAAGAAGACAAAAATGACACTACAAAGCACGAAAAACGTTGTTAGAGTACATGGAAGAAATTCAGGCGTGTTTAAAGTAGAAAAAGGAGTGAGACTGGGTGGTCCATTTTCAGCAACACTGGTTAACATAGCATTGAAAAAATAATAAGAGATGCTAAAATCGACATACACCCTGTTCAAAAAGTTACGGGACTGACGGAATAAAACTCAAACTACAACTTTAATGTTCAATATTAACTTTGTCTCCTTCAAAGTACTCTCCATTGCAAGTAATGTACATGCGCCAAAGCTTAACCCAATCTTCAAAACACTTTTCTGTTTTGAGATAATTGAGATAAAAATTGAGATAAGTTGCTCAACACCAATATTTCAAGGGATCACGATTAATTTTTAATAATATTATAAATTTTCAGCATAAATATTTATTATCTGAATAATAAGTTAACAAATTAGTCGTTTCTTGGACATATTACACGACGTTCTATGAAAGATTTTGAAGGAGTTATTTGTGCGTCTTTGGTGATGTTTACAGTATCTATGTCGGTTGCTTCGATGTTCACAGTTTGATCATCATTAGCTGTGAAAAAATGTTGACGTTCTAATTATATATTGTTTCGTGCTAGTACAGAGAGTCTTCATCAGCGATATACTGATTTTTGTCTTTTCCCTCACCCCTCAACGGGGATCCCGACTTTGGTAAAGGGGAAGGGGGAATTCAGGATTAATTAACGACACCTAAAGAACCATTGTAGGTATATAAAAAATCAAATTAAAATTGTTTCTAACTTATTTTACCATGGTAAACAAGCAATTTTATAATAAATCGTAAGTTATACTTTTTTTATATATCTCAATTTTCTTATCGGAAAATTGTTTTTAACTTAACACGTGCAAAAGCCCCAAAACTATAAAAAGGGACGTTAAGGTGTTACTACCAAACATCAAAGAATTATAAACCGCAATAAAATCAGATAGGTAGCAAAATCACAAAAATAAATTAACTTTTTATTTTCTTAAAAAGCAAACTTCAAGCGAATACTTCAAATTAACAAGAATCAACCTTGAAAAGGAATTGGTCAAAGTTCTTGCCTTTTAACCGGATAATATGCGTTAATTCTTTTCATATTTGTCTTATATTAAATTTTATCATAACTTTTTCTATTAAAAAATTAAATTCACAGTATGTGCACAACCTTTGTTTTCTTTAGTTTCCTTCTACTGATTATGCTCTAATTTCGCGTAATAGATAATTAAAATATGTAACAAAACCTGAATGAAATAAATAGGAAGCTCTACAAATTTCTAAAATCCACTGATTATTAGAATTCCTTAAAATGTTTAGAAATATTACCTGATCTGAATTAAATTATTTCAAGTATTGAGTTTAACTTGTGAAAATATATAAATTATATTTTCTTCAAATATAAGTTACGACAATGCTGTTTCGCCTTAATTTGTAGCTTTCCATTACCTGGAATATCTAAAAAAACTAATAAATCCTAAGATGGTGCTGGACTTTTTTATATCGATGAATGAATTATCATTGTTTATTTTATTTGTACCACTTTATGAATGTAAATGATTATATGCTATTGTTATTAATTTAATAAATATATTTCTTCTCTCTATAAATCCTAAATTCGCGAATAGTATCTCTAAAATATTTAATGAGCTTTAAATTTGTTTGTTTAACTAATTCATTTTTATAAGTTAACTGATTTTATAATATTTTGTGATTTAATACAAAAGAATTTTATTTTAAATATTGGCTAATTTAGAACTCCTTAGATTTTTAGATATTGAAAAGTCCTAAATTAATGCGAAACAATATTGTTGAAACTTATACTCGAACAATAAATTTCATGTAAATTTCCTTTCCAGTGCCCATCGTTTTCTCGGCCGCACGACATCTCTTCTTCCTTCTGGTTTGTTCCGACATGCTTTACTTGAATTTAAAAAATAAATATAATTAAAAATATTTTCAACAAGTTAAAACTCAATGAACGAATTGGAAATACCAGCTAAGCTAATCCATCTGACAAAAATGACACTAGATGAAACGCAAAATAGAGCGAGAATAAACGGAGAATTATCTAGAGGATTTATTGTAGATATGGGATTGAGACAAGGTGACCCATTGTCACAAGTCTTGTTCAATTTTAAAGAGCTTTTAAATTAAAAGGCTTTGAAAGAGTGATAAGAAGAGCGAACCTGAATAGAGGTAATACTAAATACAGACGAAAACACCAGTGTTTGGCCTTTGCCGATGATTTAACAATTTTGACAAGAACAAAAATCGAGTTGGGTGGGACATTAAAAAGGTTGTTAATTGAAGCAAAGAAGATGGGACTTGAGGTGAATGAGAAAAAAAATGAAGTATTGATATGGGAAGACAAACCTTTCAGACCAAAACAAACCCTGATTGTCAAATTGAGTGAATTACAAACGTTACAATTTGTGTAAAACGTTTGAGCTTTGATTGAGCTCCAATGAGCTTCCATAAAAATCGTTTGTACCCCAAAGGTTTTTAATAAAAATTTAATTTTTTAGAACAATTTCGGGAGAGACTCTAGAAATGCTCTTTTTAAGAAATGATTTTTTTAATAAAATAAATACAAATCGATCGAGAATCGTTTGAGATGCAATGAGCTTTCATAAAAATCGTTGTACCCCAAAGGTGAAAATGTTAGAGTTTTTCAAAGATTGTGAAATTGCAAATTTTACCAACATCGCTCCAACCAAGTAGCACGCAGAATTTTAGTGTTGCTGATAACAATTAAATTATATTTTATTTGTTAACATTAAAAAATAAAACGAGAATCATAGCCGAAAAGAGTTTGCTAGTCCGTGGTATACTAATGTACCTAAGTTGTTCACGAATTATTTTTAGCCGCGAATAAATTTTAAAATTTTGTAATTAAATAAAATTGATCAATCGATCGAGAATCGTTTGAGCTCCAATGAGCTTCCATAAAAATCATTTGTACTTCCAAAAGTTTTTAATCAAAATTCAATTCTTCAGAGCAATTTTGGGAGAGGCTGTAGAAAGGCTTTTTGTAAGATATGATTTTTTTAATACAATAAATAGTTATCAATCGATCGAGAACCGTTTGAGCTCCAATGTCCGTTTGTACCCTAAAGGTAAAACAGTTAGAATTAAAATTTGCAATGAAGGAGGAGGCAGTGAAATGTCACTCAATTTTACACTCTTTCAAAAGCTCTAACATTTTTACCTTTGGGGTAAAAATGATTTTTATGGAAGCTCATTGGAGCTCAAACGAAGCTCTATTTTATTAAATTTCCATTAAAAAATTCGCGACGGGGGGGGGGGGCGTAGAAATGTACCTGCTTTTTTGTTCTACGGGGCATTATAATGTAGCAAAATTCAAAAATTTAAAAATTCCATACCTAACTGACCTTTTGAAAAACATAGTCTGTATTTTGCGAGTAAGCCATTTAAAATCCATAATAATAAATAAATATAGAATTTGAAAGCTCGTCCGAATATATCAAATAATAGTGTTAAATGTAACAGAACACTCTGCATAATTATAATAATTTTAGGTAATCACGTCAAATAGTTACATAAGTTTTCATTAAATTTTTTTATATTTTGAATGGTAAAGGAGAGCAATCGGAGAAATCCACAGCATTCATTCGCCTTCCATATTACACAAAACCAATTATAAAAAATGCTTCTTATACGGAAATGAGAATTTAATAATTTAATATTTTCAGACCGATTCTAAATTGAATAACAATATTATTTTAAGGACCCCCTTCGCTATTTTATTAAATATTCACTAATCAAAAACATGATGGAATAGATATTATTATTATTTGTTAATCGCATGGTGAGGACACTATGATCTAATTTAACCGCTTTAAGGAAGGGAACTTTCTTTTAATAAAAATGAGAACTCTTGTAACTAGAACAAAATAAAAATAAACGTAATTTATTTTAAAAAACGTTCGTGTTTTATAGATGTAGGTACTTCCTTGATTATAAACAGTAAGTATTGAATGATCTCAAAACCATAGCACACATAAGTTTCATTTCTCAACTGTAAAATAGGTTATTTTTACTATAAAAATTTCAAATTCTTCAATATTTCACCGAAGGGTCGAAAATAGCAAACTTGCACAAATATAAAATTATAATTACCAAATAGATTTAAAGTAGGTAATATAATGAAATATTTCGTGATTTATTCATTTACTTTTTTATTTATATCCAATTAATTAATTTATGAGCATTACATCTTAAACAACTTGCTTGATAAGTTTGACAGCTGGTTGTATTGCAGAAACGGATACATCGTTTTTCGCTGCTTCTTCCAGATTACCTCTTATCCTCCTTTTGACATGTTTTTAAAACGAATTAAAAAGAAATTAACCGCGTCTGGTCTTCAATATGTTGTATGTCTTTTGAATAATTGAGCTATAATACGAAGTTAAGGTAGGAATTAAAGTGTTATAAACGTAATTGACAGTTTATCATCAGAATCTATATAAAAAAATTAAACCAATTCGTGAATTACATTTTGGTTATTTTACAAAGTCAATTTCACTTCTGTGATTTGTTTTCGTGGGCCAATTAAGATTACAGGATGTAAAATCGTATTACATTTTCGAATTGAATTGAATTTAATTTTTATATTTTTTTTTATAAAATATAATACTTTAGAGAAATTTTTGCGGGGAATTTATATGAAATACAAAATCCTTCACATGCCCCATGTTTTCGCTGAAATAAGGAAGTTATGAATTTTTAATACTACTTTGTCTTTGTTGGCCGACCCTGTATTGGAAGAAAGGTTGAATACAGACATTAAAATAAAAGTGCACCACTGGCACTGGAATAATAAAATACCTACGATCTTCCATTATTTTATCCAGCAGACCATTTTAGTCTGCAAGTTTTAATGTTTATAAAAGCTGTAATAGACCGGTACAAATAATTTTCATATTTCACAATAGTTATAAAATTCGAGTAATGCTCTGTCCATACAATAGCCTATTGAAGACTCCTAATAGTGATATTGAATACAGCCGCAGTAACATAACTGTCATAGCTTTAAAAATTAACGATGGCGATACAACTGCTCTATTATTTCGTCAATTAAACAGGTATGTCGACGATGTTAAGTAATAATTTGGTCCAATATTTTTAAACCGATTCGCAACTTATATGTCCTTGAGAAGGTCACTGTCTTGTATTATGCTTAGTCTAGTACTTACACTTTACCTATACAAGGTATATAAAAAATTCTATAGAAATATTTACAGTTTTAATGTGTACAAAGAATCCAAATTATGCCAAGTTACTTCTATTAGCTAAAATAACAATTTAATGAAAAGAACAATGACATCTCTTATATCAGAAAACTTCTGTAAAAGTAAAATTCGTCCAATTTTGTGAATTCCTATGTTTTAAACTTTCGCTAACATAAACAATATACCTAATTTTGAAATGCAAATATTTAATCTTTACGCGGTAATTTTAATTATCAATTAATGTCATGTAAACTTATTATTTTACAGATAAAACGTTCACTGGAACAAGGCCATGGCTATAAAACGTTTTATTATTTACGATCTTAATTTCATACCTTTACACAATTTCTATATTAAATTATCACACATCGTGCTTTAAAATTTAGCATATAAGCTAGAAACTACTTAAAGTTTTTTAGTTATGAAATTGAAATAAGATAAAGTGGCTAGAACGAAAATGAATAGCTATTAGCATAGAAAAAATAATTTGTTGTAAATCTCGTTTTATTGTATTCATTATATAGTAGAACCTCGTGAAATTATAGAAACTAATTAGTGAATGTTTTTATGGGGTGTGAAGCACGAAGAGAAGATATTAAATTTGACAAAAAAGGTCATTGGAGTAATGGCACATCGTACAAAAAGATAGTAAACCATATCCTGAAGTACTAAGTGTGTTACAAATTAAAATATTAAATTAAATACTTTTTTGTGCTACAGTTAATCAATACAATAAGTACTTTATATTTTATTGACGAATAATGTTAACTACATAATATAAAAATTTTAAAATGACTTTGCTTTTTTCCTTTGTGTCTTATAAAAGCTGAACCTTCACAATTTAATATTAATTTTTGAGTACATTTTAGTTTTGACAGTTGGAAAGTTATATTGTTAGGTAGGTACGAGTATATGCTTTCTCTACATCAGGAATTGAAATAAAGCAATGATAAAGAGCACGGGGCAAAATGGTGTTTACATATTTTTTATATTGCATAAAAAGCTTAAACTAGATTCCTAATAGAAAACTCTCTTCATTTTTTACATCTTTCGTTTTAATAACATCACACTACTGCTTTTCCAGTTATAAATTCAGGCTTTTAATAGTTCGATATATTAAAAAGTAGTACCCTAAACTAACTGAAAATCACAATTAAATGTATAAGAAAAAATATAAATTGTATAATGACGCAAATGTTATTCGTAATCATCTTTATCAATAGACATGCAATTTGGTGCAAAGAAGTTGATCTGTGGACCTGATAGTCTTGAGTTCGAATCTCACTTCTGCCGTACGTAAATATCGCATAATAGCAGATTTCAATATAATACATAATTATGTATAAGATAATACCCATTCGAATGACAATAATTTCAACAAAATTAGCTGTTATACTGAAGATATTAATGTATACTATATAATGCAGAGTTATTGATCTAGTTAGTTCTGTTAGCCGTCAGATTATAATACTCTCTTCTTTGTTCAGCCTCACTGTTTGAGGTCTGGCTATTTCGCTGAAGTGTAATCGCGTCTGGCATACGGCCTTATTTTTTGGAAACATCAGCACACGCTAAACAATTGTTTTTGATGCCAAAATGTATACTGAAATGTATTGTAGGTACACATCGATGGGAATCCTGTAAGCCCATTTTTAGAGATTTAGAACGATTTACATTGCCATGTCTCGGTATAAAGTTAATGGTACTGGATTTGGAAATAACCTTCTGCTTCCCCCACACCGACTTGAACTCACTGATAAGAATCCACTGTGGAATTTTCGAATTTATAACATATTAAGAGCGCTACAAATATCAAATCCTTCAAGTCGAAGCTTTACAGTATATTTATGCTATGATTTAGCAGCTAATACGAGACAGTTGAGTTTTTTCAGTAGTTTGGTTTGCCTTGCCTTGTTGAGTTTTCTTGTCGCATTGTAGTCTGATGCTTCTAATATGAATTTAGGTTTTTTCTTAAATGTTAATTGTTTAACTTTCTTGTAAATACATATAAATATTGTGATGTATTTAATAAATATTATTATTATTATGCAGCGTGACCCAGAGCATCCGTGTCAGGTTTTTTCTTTCGAAAATGATCAGTCGCAGAAAGTTCGGTCAAACATTAATCACATGGTGATACCGGCACTCCTCGGAAAATTCGGAATTTTCAAGAGTTGGCTTTTCAAAAGAGAAATTTAAATAGCAATATTTAAACCAATTTTATATATAAAATTTTATATGTTGTTTTTAGAACAACATTTTTTATTATTTTGAGAAATATTCGATTTATTTGATAAATTCAATCGAATAGTTCTCGAAAAGGGTGGGGATAATAAAATTATTTGTCATTCAAAACTTGCGTATTTTTAAAGATGATTTCAACAAAACCACTGTTTACTAAATAATAATAATTTTAATAAAATATTGGTCGAAAATAGTGGAAGCATATAAATATGTTTGTGTTCTACTAGAACTTGCAACTACAGCTACAACTACAACTTCATACTCTTTTCAAAAGTAGCCAATCTTGTTTTACGCAAACACTTTTGTTTAAATCCAATATTGTTTAATGCTTCGATTTAACCTCCTCACCAGCAATTAGAATTCCAATTTTAAATAGCACCCTCTCTACCTTGTAATACATCATTTTAAAGTTGGAAAAAATACTGATCTAAGCATGTTTATTAATGGCGCGATTCGATCCATTCATAAAATGGATTTAAACTTGAAGAATGAGAACACAAATAATTGCATTTCAAAAATACTCATGCATACAAAAACACCACGGTTGAATGAGGAGGTTAGAAAACTTGCAAAATAAACGAACAAACCATTCCTTAAATACAAACGACAAATACTCGCTATATTTGGAAAATCGGATTTCATCGGAAAATCAAACAGAACTATCGAGAAAGGTATATATAAGTGAGATGGAACACGAAATGTATGGAACAGAAGAACATTTGGAGAATGCTGCAAAGCCAGAAGAAGGAAATATGTAAAAATGTTTGGCAATATATAGCAGCAACAAAGCAGCAACGTCACTTTGAAGCGCTGTATACAGATAATACAAGCAACGACTTTGAATTTAGAACACGAACGCGAATAATGACGCAGTATAAATAACTCCAGAACAAGTGCAGTTAGAAATTAATAAATTAAAGAATAGAAAATCGTCTGGCACCGATGGAATACGCAATGAGCTACTGAAATATGGAGGCGCACCTCTACTTAAGTCAATAACAGTCTATTCGAAAGAATAATAATTGAAAGAAAACGTAACGGCGCCTGTGTTCAAACGAAGAGACAAAGAATACCAGTTAACTGTCGTGAAATGACACTTCTGAACTGGATACTAAAGCTGCTCACCTCTGTATTAATATTAGATTATAAGAAAAAATTTTAGTGGATAAAAAAGCAATAGGGGCTCACAATAAACATCAGAAGTACGGTGGACGCAATTTTCACACTTTGCTAAATTGTCGAGTAATTCATCGATTATAATAACCCAATATACCTGTACTTTGTAGATCTCACAAAGGCCTTTGACCAAGTCAGAAAGGAATAAATTAGATTTATAAACGAGAAACAACAACTGGTGGGTTTGATATAAGTAGGACATAAACACAAATAACACAACAAATATAATAACATTAGATAACTCCACAAAACCTAGTGAAATTTAAACAGAAATATGACAAGGAGACTCCGTCAGTCCCTTTCTCTTCACTCTGGGCATGAATAAGCTTATACAACTCATGAAATACAAAAAGAAATTTCGTATGGGGAAAAGAACGTCAAGATATTGTGTTACGCAAACGATCTAGTATTGATGGATAATATAGTAAGGATAACTTACAGAGACTTCTGTTCCAATTCAACATAACAGCCAACCAATATAACATGGAGATCTCGACGAGGAAGGCGAGGAAAACTCGCGAGGGAACCGAAAACTGGAAGTGGACGGAAAGATAGTTGAACAGGTTACGATGTTCAATTATTTGGCATAGAACTCACCATCGCGAGAGATCCAATGGGCGAGATACAGAAGCAGGCTATTAAAGCGACACAAGCATATGGACGTTTTAGAACAATGATTTGGTGCAACAAATCATGAGAACTGTAACCGACATGTAACCGACGTCACAGAAACAAGAGCTGAAACTGAAAAACAAAGCAAAAATTAAGAACTGTAGAAATAAAGATACTACAAACAATACAAAATCTAACACTACGAGACATCAGACAGACACTATCAGACAGAGATGCGACGTAGTGGACATAGTAAAATTGATGAAATATCGGAAGAGAGCTTGGATCTATCACATTAATCGCAGGGACGAACATAGACTGGCCAACAATTGTAAAAATCGACAGCAGGCAAGGAAGAGACCTCCAGGACGACCTCCCACGTCTCGAGATGGGCTCAAAGTTGATGTTCGTCATTCGTACAGTATTGATGAGGCAGGTAAACAGGAACAGCTAAAAGTGGAAGAAGAAGAATCTTGTGATACATAATTTTAAAGGCGGAAAAAATCTTCATTTAATCATGTTTAAAAAAAATGAATTCAAGAATTGAAAGGAGATTCAAGAAAATCACATGTTTTAAACCTGGCTAGATGAGGATTTCTTCCATCTTTAAAATGATGTATCACAAGGTAGGAGGTAGTATTTAAAATGTCAAAAATAGAGGTAGCTGGTGACGAGGGGTGTTAAACCTAAAATTCGAACAGTATTGGTTGTAAACTAACCATTGGCTATCTAAATCGATATGGTCTTTGTTTTAATCAAATTCGCTCAAAAATAAAAATTATTGAAATTGTCTACTTTTAACATAAAAACGTTAAAATATACTACAGAGTATACAATGACAAGAGACGGTCATAGCTTAGTAGTTAAGTGCGCTTACAGCTAATGCGAAATGCTCGGTTCGAATCCAGGCAGAGTATAAGAACTTGATTTTGACCGTCTCTGCTCGGAAGGCAATGGAAAACCACCGAGGTAATTTCTTAATTCATAATTTTACAGTTATTTTGAATTTTATTGATAAAATTTGGTTTTGGCTTAATGTACGAATTTGAACTGAAAAATTTCTTATTTTAATATCGGTTTCATCTTTAAACATATTTTTATTGGTGATGCATGTTTAACATATCGAATGTTAAGTGTTTATTAGAAGAATTTTGAAACTGCTCGAAATTGTGGTTTTCACTAGTGATATCAAGAAAGACCTGATAGTCCAGTCACTATGTTCAGGATACGCCAGGGATATTTGAGAGCTTGGTGCATTTATACTTGGCTTACATCGATAACGGAGGCCGGAATTTGAAGTAATTATTGTAAACGCAATATTATATAATTAATTAAATAAATAAAGATAAAGAAAAGATTTTTTGCAGAGTTATTTCCAATTACCCTGTATATTTTTTTATTCAAATAAATAAGTACTACTATAATTTTTCTCAATCTACAAAAGAATAAAAATTCAATTTTATTCCTCAATAAGTATTCCAAATTTTATTTATTTCACTCTTACTCGCATCTATGTCCGCGATTATTGCTTAAAGTATTATTATTAAATAGCTTAACATTCCTTGCGGAATACAGCTGTCTTTTAAAGACTTACAAAATCCTTTTCTTGAGAGAGATTAGTCCTCTGTGTCCTTTAATTACATAAACATATTATCTACAATGCATTACACTCTATTTCACTTCCTCTCTCTATTCACTCCGGAGTACGTGAATATAAAACCGTCTTGAACAACTTCTCCATATCCCTTACACCTGGTTTCCTGTATCGCTGCTATGTCCACTTTATAGTTTTCTAATTCATTCGCAATCTCATTCATTTTCCCCGGTCTCAGCATCGTCCTCAAATTCCACGTGCCAATCCTTACCAGCTCTGAAACAAACCCCTTTGTTTCTCCCCATCCCTAATGAGAGGACGGTAAGCGAGAAAGAAGGATTCCTCCCACGTGAAGTGACGCACTCCACTTTACAACGTGGTGAGCCCAGATGGAAGTTAAGCTAGCTTTTAGTTGGTAACGTCGGTGTGCGAGAGCCGTGGATTCCGATTGCGACGCTACTCCTGAAAGCTTTATAAAAGAATACACTTCTACAAGGGAAATAAAAAACGGTAGTAAAGTTAACAATTTAATGACACACAAAATGGTAGTCAGCAATAACGACAACGGTTACACAGGTAAATTAGTGGCACAATACAAATATGAAAACGCTGACTCCTGAGAGGAGTCAACCAAACAAATTAAAACAACAGCGTACGATCAAACTGTCGCCGGTAAACCAGAACGTTGTCTCGAAGAGCTAATAACAATGAAGGTGGTAAAAATAACACACACCCTCTATTTAATTGATAAAAAATATCTCGCAATAACACACAATCCCCAAAACAATGGAAATGTAAATCGACTTACCCTGGCCAAGACAGACGAAGAAACACTCCAATGCCGGAGACTGCTGCGAGACTGAGATGTGACTTGCTACTTCGAAACACTTCCGGTCACCGGACGGACAGGTAACGCCTTCTTGGATGGTTCTTGATCGAGCGACCCCCATGCTTCGGCGAAGGCTTGGTCGAACAGCAGACAGGTAGAGAAAATGGTGTCGGAAACGTAGCCAAGGAAAAGTTGAACCCTTAAGCGAGTTGACCAGAACGTTTGAAAATATAGCGGTTTCTATGAAGCCACGGGCGGTATAATGTGATGGTAATCAATACGCACTTCAGACAATTAATTTTAGACGGACACAACCACTGAAGACCAACGGATTTACAAATGGAGTTTGGTGCGGCTTAAACTTTCACGAGGTATTTTGAGGTTACACCCCAAAAATTATATGACAGCTCGAACAGTTTTGCCAACTCTGGTAAAACAAAAACTCCAAAGTTTGGGCGTGCGCACTCGTAACTACTTGCCGTTAAAAATGTGGTATGATAAGCGAACTTCGAATCGGAAAAACATGACACCAAAAATCTTGCAAATACGCTTCAGCGTGCAAAATTCTCCGTACACAAAATCACTCTCGCAACTTGCTCGAAATGATTCTCCAATTCCAAATCCCAAAACGAATGAATCTTCAAATAGTACTAATTTACACGCAGTAAATGGAATACGTCCTACCTCGCGAAATCCACACCAAAAAAGTGACCGACGGAAATTTCCCCACTCCTAAGCGGACAAAAATGAAACTATGCAGGCAGTGTCTCAAGTACCGCCAGACCGCAAGATAACGGGCAGTGTCTAGGTTGATGTTGACGAATCTAAAATTCGTCACAGCTCTTGCCTCACATTTCCTTTCTTCCTTTTAATCGTTTTGCCATGTCCTCGCCTGTTTGTCGTAAATTCATCATGCAATTCGTTTTTATTTAATTTTTTTTTGTATCGGGAACCGTCAACCGTCGCATCCGTTTTCCTTTCAATCAGCCCTCTGCATTGTTCATTCCAGATTACGACCTTTTCCTTCATAATGAGTTTCAAGTGTCCTACCTTCACTCTGTTACCCTTCTCTCTCTCCTTCCTTGCCCTTTCTCTGATTTCCTTCATTATCATTCTTTCGTTTGGGGTAAGGTCGCTGTCCATATATATTTCACTACCTGATAGTTTGATCTTGTTCTTCAGTATTTCGAGTTTATCTTCCCATTTATCCAGTTCAAAAACACATCTCTTCTCCCCTATTTTATACGCTTTGTTTATTGCGATCTCAATTCCCATCTTATTCTTGACGAGGTTCTTTATTTCTGCTTTTAGTTTCTGGGGGTCTCCCTCTTCGATAACTATTCCACTCATCACAACGTTATTACGTATTTTCTCTCTTTCTATTCTTTCAAACTTGCGCTCGAGTTCTGCACTTTTCGACTCCAATCTTCCCATTTCTTCTTCCAGTCTTACTGAAGTTTCCTTATTTGTATCTTTCATTGATCGGACTTCTTTATTGGTCTGTTCCGCCCCCATTTTGACTTCCGCCACCTCCCTTTTTAAGTCGCCCATTTCCTGTTTTGTTGCATTGACGCTTGTTTTCATATCAGTCATGAAACTCTCCAACATGCTTGTAAGATCGTCTATTTTTTCCTCCACCCTGGAGTTTTCCTTGCGCTTGTTTTCCCTTCTTGGCAACTTCCTGGAATCGGTACTGCTGTATTCCCTTTCTTCATTTTCGCTATACTGTGATTTAGTAGCATTCGGTGATCTAGTAATCTTTTTGCTTCTTCGGAATATGTCGTACTCGGCTGCTCTCTTCTTCCAACCCTCATCCGCGGTCGATCCGTCGCTGCGCTCGCCGCCTTCTCCTATGCTTACTCGTTCCGCATCCGAATTCATTTTTGTGTTTAAATGGTTCTTCACCAGTGTTATGACTTCAAAAATTCTCCCGTTTAACTTACTTTATTTACAGTACAATTCGTGATAGTAACAGAATCAGTTAGGGGCCGTTCATGTATTACGTAAGACGTTTAGGGGGAGGGGGGGTCGTTGACATCTTATTTTTCTTACTTGGGGGTAGGGGGCTCAAGACAATTTCTTACGTAAGAATTTTTTTTAAATTGAATTTCTAAATTTGAAAATTATTTAATTTAATATAGTGTGCTGTTGGTATTAATGTTAATGTGAAACACAATACTATTAGCTATTTACGTTCGAAATGAATAAAAGCGCATTTTCGGGAGTAGCACGAATTTAGTCACCTGAAATCGACAAATTTCCTATAGAGATTTGGAAAGCTGAAGGTTTATCTAGTAGAATTGAAAAAAAATTGCGGAAGATTAATATTTACTAGTCTAAAACACCCCTTGAAATTGATTAAAAATAGGGTTTTTTACCGAGTTCAACCATACGTCACAAATTGTTATATTGACTGTATATTATAATAAATTGTTTGATTAACATTTTTTTTAATATAAAATAAACATAATATCTTCATAAATTTCACTTTTAACCCTCCGGTTGACGGGTGGATTCAGAATCACACCATTCGACGGGTTGGGTCTTTCAGACCCAAACTGTGTTTTATTGTTTTCCCCTAATAATACATTGATATGCCCAGTTTCTGGTATGCATTTGTTAACCTGGTCTATTTTGCACTGCTAAGAGTAAAAATAGTTGTGAAAAAACATTAACTTGGGAGTTCCCATTTACTAAAAAAAAGTTACATGTAATACAAGTTTTCAAAAGAAATTATAAATTGAAAAAACGAAAAAGACAATAACAATAACATACAATTATTTGTAAAGTATATGGCTGAATAAGTAAGTGTAAAAAAATATAAAATGAGTGTACATAAATTTGACACACAAAATATTGAATGCAAAATTTCGTTAATCAAATTTTGCCCTACAGTCGGCGCAGCATGGTTTTGTGTGTTCCAAACAAATACAGGAACCACAAAACTTGCACGAATATCTTGATTTTCGGTCCTTGCATAATTTGCACCTTCTTCGAGCAGTTGAAGTCGTCGGTCGGGGCTCTTCTGTGACTGAGACACCTGAGAATTTAGCCGCTAATAGCCTTACGTTCCGTGGTAGATTTGGCATATTTGCTCGTAGTTTCATGTTTTCTATCACTAAGTCTTTGCCCAAATTTTCTAAAAAAAGTCGTCTGCTATTTGAAAATTCTCCATTTGTATTGTTCGTTTTATTAAATTGTAGGAAAAAACTTACACGAATACACGGGTTGGGTCTGACAGGCCCAAAGCCCTTCTGGCAGCCAAACGACAGATGACAGAAATTAAGACAAATTAAGGAAAACATGTCTTTATTAAAGTTAGGAAGGTAACAAAAAGCTAAAGAAATTAAAAACATTATTTTAGAAAATACAACAAAATAAAGATTTGCCTGGGCCTCACAGACCCAGCCCGTCAACCGGAGGGTTAATGTTTAATAGATACCGAAATTTCTTTTGAACCGATTCGATCTGGCTTCTTATTGGGTAATAATTTATCTTACATAAGATTAGTGTGGGGGGTATACATTTTCTTATATTTTCTTACTAGGGGGAGGGGGGAGTCTAAAAGTAGGAAAAAACATCTTAAGTAATATATGAACGGCCCCTTATCGCGAACACCACAAGCGCCCGGGTCGACCCCTCGAAAGAACTTGTGTTGTGATAAGTTATTTTTGGCAGTGGTTTTTCACTCTAGTGACTTTTCAATTTCTCTATACACTTCTTGGGAATCTAACCTCAAAAATGCACCGATTCTACCTTCGTTATCCTCGCAAATGCCGCTTTTCCATTTACCCAAACGCTCCTCGTCTAAATCTTTGCTTTGTTTACTCCGTGCGGCTATCTCTTCTCCCTATTTAACAAACAAAAAATCGCTCTTTTCCAATCCAAATTCCTCTGGCTCATACAATCACTCTATACAAGGTGTTGCCAACACGGTCCAGCGCTTCTGGAGAAAACCTCACATGATTTACCTATGTTTAAAGTAACCTTTCTTTAAATTAACCATACCATCTATTCAATTAAACTCTCCTTGTAAAATTGTATAACTTTAATGTGAATTTTCAAAATTTCTCAGTTTATTATCAATTAATTATTTAGAAGTTAACTTCTTTAATTTTTATTTTTAATAAAACTCAACGTTTTCTTTTACATTCTATACATTTTAAATTATATCACTCATACGTACGACTTCCTTGTTCTGGGGGTTAAAGCTAGTAAGTGATTATAATTCCATCAGTTTTACAAATATTCGCCAAAATATAGGCGCACCAAACTAATTAAATATTAAATTTTTTTATAAAATTTGCAGAAAAACCATCGCAGTCCTTTTACCTCGTCCTTTAATCGATATACGATGCTGTTAATCATCCACACTCTGATTCACATAATCAAAGTGGTCCACACCACCACAATTTGGAATTCAAGAAGCTAATTTTTCAAGATTGGTTATGCTATGATGCAATTATATTTATAAGCAATGATTCTTACCAAGACGCACCTTTTCCAACTGCCAATTTCACTTCACAGCTGATGTTGAATAAATAATGCTTTAGCAGTTATAATGTACGGCATTAATAATCCAAAGGGATCAAATACCTGTTAAATTTCTGACAACAGCATTGCAATTACGTTGACTTCTATTTACATTACATATAGTTACAGTAAATTATGATGTATGACTTTACACGTTTGATATTGGATTTACAAACGTTTTAAAAGCGACCTTTTGTTAGACAATTAAAGCAAGTTTAAAATTGCGCATCAAGTTTTCACATTTACAAAACTGTTTGAAAACGTACGATGAGTATCTTAAATCTCTTTGTTCTCGAATGTTCATATTTAAGAAATAAACCGGAAAATGGAGTCGATAGTTTCCAGGATGAGCCGCAGGCGAAACCAGGAGGTCAAGAAATTGTTTGTATATTTCAGTTCTTCACAATTCAACAATTTCTGACCAAATAAAACGATGATGTCTAATTGACTGATAGGAAGAATAAAATTAGCAAAAATTTACATAACTTATCTAGGGTAACCGAATAAAGCACAACTTTTAAGTTCAGATCATTATAGCACAAGTCGCAGCAGCTCAGCTATGCAAAATCAGAAAGGTGATCTAACAATTAATAAGGTATACCTATAGTAATTGAAAAAGAACAAGTCGACTATTGATGGAATTCTTTAAATAATTATAATTGCTTGCCTTATTATTATTTGTACTATTTAATTTAATTTCTTAAACCTCTATACAAATGTTGACAAATTTTGCAACATACAATATAATATTTGAAAATTTAATTAAAATTACATTTGCTATTACTTTTGTAATCCAAGTATGTATGTATATCAACTATAAAGGATTTAAAGCAAATCATTCGACTTGATCTTTACCGGCATACATAACATTTGTCGATAATATTTAATTATAACATATATTTCATTAAAGTTATTGCTTCAATTTAATTTTTGATTATTTCGATTGCTAAAGAACTTGTTTGCATTTTTTATAAAGTAATTCATTTATTAAGTTTTATTCTAAATTTATTTTGTTATTCAAATTAGTAGATAGATTAAGTAAGCAATTTTTATAATACCAATGTACATGAATATAATACTGTCAGTATCGAACAATCTGTTGATACCAATGCTGAATGAAGTAGCCTACATTTTAACCATGTTTTACCCTTTCTAATATCCATTTAAGTAAATATTATGTGGTATATGGTGTCTTAAAAATTAATTGACTAAAAATTATTCCATTTTGAGTTTAAGGTATTAGGTTATTACAACCTACTGTAATAGTGTATACCTACCTTGTATACTCGTACCTGCCAGCGACGCCAGCGGGTTTATATAATAATAATAATTATTATATTAGGTGGAATGAAAATCGAGTGGAAAATAACATTTTCAAAAAAGGACATTATGAGCAAACTTACCTGTAATCATAAAGAGCAAAGTACCTACTATTGGCAATATCTTCAAGTTAATGTTACTTCAAGCTGATTATAAAAGAGAAGAAAAGAAAGAATAGAAGAAAGTAAAACAAATTATTCGCATAAGTTTATCATTACTGACTAATAAACTGCTTTTTAGTTAAATGTAAACACATTTTCAAGTTGTAATTTTTCATGAATCGTGTTGAAAAGCGTTGATTACACCAGACTTCTGAGAAAGCTCAAGTAGGAAATGCAGTGAATTTGAAATCCGCTTGTCATAAACAATTCCTTTGGAACTTGAAATTTTCAGTACGTTTACCCGTACATCTCTTTTCTACTTATTAACAATGGTTCAGTAGAAGGAAAAATCTTTAAATGAATCTAACAGTTGTAGCGCCTAAAGCGTCTGCATCGCACAGGTAATTACTAAAGAAGACTCGATTTATCTACAGATTATTCGCTAACATACATTTTAGGTTAACAGTAAGCGTTCTTTAGATCTTCAGCTACAAAGACATACTTAGATCAGCTATAACCACCTCGTTTGTTACCGTATAACAAGTAGGTACTGAATTTTTATCATTCTGAAAACAAAGGTTATATTTCTTTCAAATGTTTAAGGGTCAAAGAACTTTCACTGCACCGAACGATAATGCACAAGTACAACTACAAATACTTTATAAAACTAAACATTGGTGAAGTGTATGAAATAATGACACAGGTTTCAGCAATATAATTTTAATTGACGAAATTAACAATGAACGTTCTGGGTTTATACCATCAACAAAAAAGCGTTCAACCTTTCAAAGGACGAACAAGACCAGGTTTTGTAGTGGGTACTTCATTTATATTTCGTTAAACGCGTCTGAACAACTTTTTATTAACTGAATTTTAAATGTTATCTTCACTGAAAGAAATGCGTGTTTATTCGAGCTCTGAGCGAAGCTAAATTCTAAACTTTGTACTGCATTTACGTTGACCATATGTGTACAAAAAATCATCTTTTTATCATATAAGTAGGATGTAGTACAAAATTATTATTTCTTCTGAAAATAAAATGTTACAAAACATTTAACAAAAATCAGCCTGAAATTTCCAGAACGGTATGGCATATTTGGAAATTCACAAAGCGAGATAGAGATTTTCTGCTACTGAATAAACTACAATTTTCACAACCTATTGTACATGGTAGTCCCTAATGAGGATGTTTGAATATTACATACTCCGCAATTAAGAGAAACTTGAAAGTAGACGGGCGAATGTAGATTTCTGATAGGGGGGAGTCGTAGAAAAATTAAATTATGTGTAAAATTCGTGAAGTTAAAGCTCGTAAAGTTTGGTACAAATTCGATAAAAAATTTTAGCCGGATTTTCTCAGAAAATCTTCGGATATGTCAACCTTATTTTTTTAAAGGTACTTTTTTCTGTCATTCGTGAATATTTTTAAATGGCAACCTTAATTTTTCTTTACGAGCACAATTTACCGAGTATGAAAATATGATAAAACTCTGACCTTGAAGAGGAAAGTTTTCAAGGTAATCAGTCCCAATGTTTCAAAAAGGCATTTAATCCATTACTTCAATAAATATAATGAAAACAATAACTATTAAAGATTTTCCACAAAGATGTAAAGAAGAAAATCATATTAATAAATGTTCAAAGTGACCCTTGATCACTTCTTAGCAATATTCTATCCGCCACTAAAACTCTTGTAAAAAAATTTCAATCGATCGAGTTGAATTGTTCGAATTTCATTGCGAATTCTATCCTTTAGTTCGTCTTTGCTCTTTAAATATTCCCATAAAAAGTAATCAAGCAGAGTAAGATTTGGAGGTCTAGGTGGGGAGCTCCGTCTTGCTGGTACGATATCGTGTTGTTGGGCAGATTTGGATCTCATCATTTGGGTATAATACTGGATAATGCAGGGACTAATTCGTATCTTAAAACGTCAAGATATATTTTACCTGTTAATGTCCAAAGACGGTCGTCAGCTAAAGCGGTTAAGTGCGTTGCTGCTAATGCTGAATTCCTGGTTCGACTCCGGGCTCAGTAAAACTTTATTCTAACCGTCTCCCCTAGGAAGGCAATGGCAAAACACCGAGGTGTAATCTGCCTGGAACAGCCTCTCTGAAGATGAAGTGAAAAATTGGTGCAAGATACGGTTACCTATAATGCCAGTCTAAACGTTAATTTTTTGTGGAAACTGGCTATAGAATTTACATTTTCCAGTGTGGATTGACAGGAGACTAATATCTACAGTTTTTCCGGTTAAATGTGCTATCCAGATAAAAGGTAGCTTCATCAGAAAAATTTATATTATTTCGAAATCAATTATCCACATCCTGGCGCTACAAAATGATTTCAGAAAACTGTAATACGAATGTCACTTCCTCAATTTCAAATATTTTGTAACGGAGCTCTGAACTATCACGCTGTTTGCCACCGCTTAACGAGCGGATAAATGGGGATTTTCTTGAAGCTCGAGTAAAATATTTAGCTGAACATCTTTTCTGTTATAAAGTGAATCCTCATCCCCTCTAGTTTTAGTAGCGATATTTTTTTCCAAAAATGTTCAAACAAAAAGTGGAACCATTATGGTCCAATATGGATTTTCAATATTGTACCAATATTGTAAATAAATATTGGACCAATATAGCAAAATGTTCACATCTCTATATTGACCCAATATTGATTTTCAATATTATACCAATATTGAAAATCCATATTGGACCAATATTGAAAATCCATATTGGACCAATATAGCAAAATGTTCACATCTCGATATTGGCGCAATATTGATTTTCAATATTGTAAATAAATATTGTACCAATATTACAAATACGTTTCATATTCAAGTACGTTTCATCAAATCCAAAAGTGATGTACTAGAAGTAACGAAAAATTACATTGCTATGGTCGAAAAACAAAAAGGCAAAGAGGTTAAGTGTATTCAATCCGACAATGGTACCGAATACCCAAAAAACTTTTAAAAGAAAATAAGATTGACGTGTCCGAGGATTTTCTGAGAAAATCCCCCTAAAATATTTTACCGAATTTATTCCAAACTTTACGAGCTCACTGTATTTACAATTTTTTTTAAATAAAGAATGATCAGGTTTTTAAAGTTGGAATAGCACATCATTTCCAAAACATCCTAGCTACGCCGCTGTAAATGGTTGTTCTGATAATTACCAATTTTTTTTAACAAGCCTTTGGTTAATACAAAGGACATACTACGAGTATAGTTCGTACAGAAGCAAATGTTCGCATCTGGTATTTGTTTCATACCCACACTGTTTGATCTATCAAAACCAAACTTTGTAAAACTATTCTACATAATATTATATTACCCTACCGAGAAACACCTTAATAGGTATGTTAATAATAAATTTATTCCACTATTTGTAGGAACCGTTCAAAATTAAATCATAAGTTGTTTGCAAACTGTAGTTAAAATAACTTATAATGTGACCTGATCAAAATGTTACACAGTTGAACAATAGAACATTGATATAAATAAAATATAATTCTGTGATATTACAATTTAAAAATTAACAAGTTAATTAGACAACAATTAAAACATCTTATGATAGCAATAACCTATTACTGACAGCTCATGAGTATAATTTGATTGTTATTGTTTAAAATTTAATTTAATTCAAACATAGTTAAAAAATAACTAGTAATTATTAAAAGGAACCTAGAAGAAAGTTGTATTCAAAAAATAAATTTATATTATTATTAAATCAAAGTTTTTAATTATATTCATGGGCGTAAATGAAATACTATATCTGTTTGAAACATACTTGTTTTTTTAACGTAATTTAACAATGTAAATGACTAATTTTTATGATTTTCTAATGAGACGTGGTTTTGCCTGGCAATTTCAGTGTAGGTCATGAAGAAAAAATACTCAGCTGAGAGTGTTAATTGCATCTCATTTAGATGCTACATGAGATACGGAATATGCGCGGGCGCTGAACCAAGTTCTTGTAAATAAATTATATATTACATATACATTTGTTGCTTGAGGTCCTACAACATAAATAAATGCTAACTTAAAGCATTTCAAGGTCAAATATTATTATTATAACGGCGAATACACTACAGAGTGATGGATAACGTCCTTAAGGATACAGAGTGGATTAGAAAACCTACGAGAAGGTAGAAAGGCGATATAATTCCTTTGAAAAACATGCAATTTTCACGGTGTATTGTTTTTAGAGAGGGCATAGTGGGCAGACTTGTGTTCGATTTTTAAATTCTGTTCTACTTTTTTTTTCAGAAAATAGGTCTCTGTAGTAGAGAATAAAACATGAAAACTAAACGTTACAAAAAATTATTTTTGTTATAATAACTAAAAAACAACTATTTCCGGTTTTTAAAAATCAATGTTAAGATTTACTTTTTAGCAAATTGCTAAATAGTAACCACAGGAGTGGCTTGGTGTGATCGTTGGTTGAGTTATGCATGTACCTACAGAAAAACACTTTTATAAATATTATTTAATTCCAAAATTAACTTCCGTATTAATTACAATGATGGACAATCCTTAATTTTTAAAGATTGAATTTTAGAATAAAACCAATATATTAAATTGTTTTAGTAATATATAGTAGATATGTCTAGCGTTGTATAGCCTGAGGCAGTCTACGTGGTTTCACAGCCCCTGCAACTTGCTATTGCTGAAGAACTATGGCGACATTGTGGCGCCGAAGGCCGCCCAGTGGTCCCTATCTCCAAGTACATGCTTTGCTATCTCACATACTGTGACATGTATTTGCATTACGATTACATACATGATGCCAATAAAAAAATTCATAATGTAATTAAACATTTTAATAGTAACTACGTATGTATGTAACATATATCAATCCAATTATTATTTTGGAAAACACACTTTTTATCAAAGAAAAAATTAACTAGAGGATTTTATTTACTGCGAGTGAGAAGATACTCAGAATATATAATAAATTATTGTATTTCTTCATCTGGACCAGAGCTATGGCATATTCGGTATAAATATGCGAGCATTAATTAGTATATACTTTACCAAGAGAATTGGCTAATGGTTTTATATCACACTACAGTGAGTGTTAAAAGTATTCCTCACCTAACATATTTTGAATCAAAAACGGTATAACTTTTCTAAATTACGTGCAATTTTAAAAAGTAAAAGTTATTTAATTAAATTAAATAAACTATAAACATATATTTTCTCAATTTAACTTTTTATATTTCAAAAAATTCAATCATATTCGCTTAAATAATAAAATACGATAGAAACACATTTATATACATACGTACGTGTCTAAAGTATTCGACATCCCAACTTAAAAAATTAAAAACGCAGTTAAAAAAGTTTTTAATATTTAGTGGGATTACCGTTAGCCTTTATAATTGTCCTTAAATATTCAGGCATAGATTATACTAAATTTCGTGTCACTGAAGACAGAATTTTATCAAATTCCTCTTAAGAACAGCTATTGAATCATTTTTAATTCTAATTTGTCTTGCCCTAATTTGTTTGTCAAGTTGATCGCATAAATATTCAACTTGATTAATGTCTGGGCTTTGAGGAGAAATTTCCAAATATTTTAGTGTGCTATAAAGGATCCACGTGCCGTTATATAAGTATTATGCTTTAGATTATTATCTTGAATAAATATGTAATTATTTTGTAGCCTCATTTTATGATCATTAAATTTACAAATATTGATAAAATTTGGCCTAAAATGTTGATATACATTTGTGGTCCATCGTACCATCGATAAAATGGAAATTTGCCGCACTAGAGGCACTCGCATAACCCCATACATATAGTGATCCTTCCTAGCATAATAGTAGGATATACATTTTCTTTATTTAGGTTTGTATTTTTTCCTTTTCCACACAAATTACCTGCCATATTAAATTTTGACTCATTTGGTAATATCATCCGATTCCAAAATTTAGATCTTTTTATTCTATTTCGATTCTATTACTAGCATTTATAAAATATTTTTCACAGGTAATTTTGCCATAAAATCGTAATTTTTGTAAAATATTACGCACCGTACTAGCTCGTATATTTGTCCTTAATGTGTTTGCAGTTCGGGTACCACTTTCACTCCATTAAATTTAGGGATTTTTGATTTTTATAATAATTAAATGAGAACCGCTATCAACTTAGCTTTTGAAAAAGCTCTATGCAGCTTATTTTAAAAAATTTCGTGAGAGAATACTTTTCCATAATTGTCTTCACTGTTATATGTGGTCTGTTAATTATGTCCGAAATTTATTTGACTGATTTTAATTTATTATGTAAATTTATATCAAATTTTTGCTATTATTTTTTTGCAGAAAACAAATTTAATTACAAAATTGTCTTGTAAAGTGTTCGACCGTTTGGACGCGGAACGTTTGCACGCAAGAGATTAGTTATGGGTTTTTATTATAAGAAAATTATGCAAGTTTGCAGAAAAACGTTTTATTTAGATGGAATTTTTACTTCAAAGTTCTCGATGCATGAGGGTGTAAAGAAAACTTAGGTTTTATTAGGTTAAGGGGCAAACCCGACTCAAGAATATTTTTGATTTGAAGAATAAAAATATTAGTACACGAGTCGCCTTAACAATTATGCCATTACGAGTAAAAGGCAATACACCGGAAATGATTACATAGTGAAAAATAGAGTTGATGGAAAAGTTTACAAGTTTTCTTGAGGGGTAATTGAACGGAGGTCAGAGAGTTGGTGATTGAAGTTACAAGAGTCAGGTATGGGAGTTGAAAGTGTGAGGTTCAGTTAAGAAGTTAGTTACGATGTGTTAGAAGGCTTCACCCCCAATTGATAATGGTGCCCAATTAATAAAATATGCCCGGCACCTCCACCAAATATGTCACGATTATTTCGTGACGGGATCTTTTATGCATTTTAGATTAAAACGGGCTCGAACTTTAACATAATTTATTTACACACCTTCTATCGTAATTTATATTTACATACGCCTTACACTAATACTTAAAATTAATTCTTACATTATTAATTGGGGGTGAAATTTTCTTATGGGCACCATTATCAATTGGGGGTGAAGCCTTCTAACACATCGTAACTAACTTCTTAACTGAACCTCACACTTTCAACTCCCATACCTGACTCTTGTAACTTCAATCACCGACTCTCTGACCTCCGTTCAATTACCCCTCAAGAAAACTTGTAAACTTTTCCATCAACTCTATTTGTCACTATGTAATCATTTCCGGTGTATTGCCTTTTACTCGTAATGGCATAATTGTTAAGGCGACTCGTGTACTAATATTTTTATTATTCTTATTTTATTATAAATGTGACAATATCATCCTGGAGTTCAAAATTCATTCTTAATCTCCATTCTCCGTGTACGTTTAATGGGCCCAAAATAGTTCTCACCAGAATCTTTCTCTCAAAAACTCTCATCTCTTCTTCTCTCTATGTGTCATTCAGAACAACTCCGACGCTTACGTGAGCACTGGTCTTATCAATGATTTATAAATTTTAATCTTTATCTTCTTAGCTATTCATCTATCTCTCATAAAAACTTTATTTTCATAGTATACCCTATTTTCGGTTTGAACTTTTGGTATTCTGTCGTTTTTGCTATTTATCTGCACACTAAGATAGTTAAAATTTTCCACTTTCTAAAATACATAATCACAAATTCGCACTTATTTTCTATCATCTTCACACTTCATCTCTCACATTGCATGTACTCTGCCTTATCCTAGTTCAAGATCAGACCCATCTTCTTTGATGCATTTTTTATAATCTTAAGTACGTTTGCTATACCTTTTACTTTTATAGTTCTAGAGACAATGACAACATCGTTATGGTATTGTAAAGTTGTCCTGTGGCATCCCTTAGCACAGACTTGTAACCGACATGCGCGACTTAGTATTGGGATATGTTACATAAAAATTCAGGCGAAATGTGGACAATTTTGTCTACATTAATTTATTTATTTAAAACACGAGACGTTTTTTAAACGTGAATTCGAAAATTCGTTAAATTGAAATTCATTATATTGAAGTTCCACTGTATCTTGAGCCTAGTATTAGCGATGATTTAAAAATGTATGTTCTGAATAATGATAGACCAAGTCATTACCAATACGCAAGGACAAATAATATCAGGTATCTTGGGAATTCCATTCGCCTTCTAAGGGTGTCAAGTGAAATCCAGGAACCCAACAGGTTTTTTCAGTTTTATTGGAAAATCCCACGGGGGATGTTTGGAACTTTTAATATTATATTGTTGAAGGGGTATATCAGAACATATTTCCTGAGTTTCACTTTGTAAATTTAAATGTCCGGGTTTTGACCAAAACTCGCTTAAATGCACTGGACTATAAGTTACTTCAAATCCTGTGTATTATTGATGCAATTGTCCTATCGGCAATAGGAGGAAAATGTTAACAGTACTTTTTTCTTGTAATGAGATCGGAGTCACTAATAATTTAAGAAGATATCTTTAAAATATGTTACTTAATCTTAATCTGAATCTAAACCTTAATAGTCTACATCAGTGGTTCTCAACCTTTTCACTACTGAGGACCACTTCGTACCCTTCAGAATCCTAGGCGGACCACATACGATAGAATTAATATTTCCACATAAACAAAAGCGGCCGAAACTAAACGAAGATAGCCGAACTAACTATTGGGCGCGCACGAATCTGTCTACAGACGAGTGTGGTCAACATGATACTGCAAACACATACTTCAGGATGAGTGAAACTCACCGCTAAAAAAATTCTAGATTGGAGCAGTTGCATGTAGAGTAAACCAATTTCGGTAGATGCTTTAATTTTCGTCCAGATCCAAGATTAAAATTCATTAGATGTTCGCTTCGCGGACCACATGAAAATTGCCCGCGGACCACAAGTGGTCCGCGGACCACAGGTTGAGAATCACTGGTCTACATGATGAGATGTATGAACGATTCAATACAGTGTAACACTGCTACATTTGTCGTCGCCGTCAAGTTGTTTAGTAGTACATTTATTACACTGTAAGAAACAGTAGCGGATGTAGCTTTTAGGCCCGAAGCTAAATATATTATAGGGACAATAATAGTCTTTCATACAACAATGTGTTCAATCAAAAATTAATTATAATAAAATAAAAATAATGCCCGGGCCTCTATCGAAGGCCTAAAGATTAAACTTTATTAGCTTCGAGGTAGATCTATCGCTGATTAAAAGTGTAGCTATTTCGACTTCCATAATTTTGTTAAAACTGTATAGCTAATTTTAATAAATTATTAAATATTATGTTCTTAAAATAATTTTCCTTAATTCATTAATTTCCCCCATTGGTATTTATTTTATAGCAATCTAATTTTTTGTGTAATTTAAAATGTAAAAACAGTATTTTTTTAAACAAAATGCCAATTTCCAAGAATGGCAAGAACATTGTAGCTCCGGGTAAGATGGTGCGAAATTGACTTCTGAGTCTTTTTAAATTTTATTTTTCGTTCAATTTCACCCCATAGAATTATAACGGTGTCTTTCAATTACATAATATACGAAGTCATAGCAGAAGCGGATGATGTGAATTCGAAATGTTTTCACTCCGAATCACGGGAAACGTTATACACTTCATTTCGAGTGTGACAATCTCAAATTTAAACTAAAAACTTTGTATATATTTTAACTGCAAACTTCCGTCTACTTTAAGTGAGAAAATCCAAAGATGCTTTCTATTAAGATAAGTAAATACTTTAAGGTACTACTCCAACAATTTGAAGCAAATCTTCTCCGTCAATTTATAGTAAAGAAGTAAGTCAGTTTTGCTAAATTTGCAAATTTTGCTTGATATAAATAATTTGGTTAATAATTTTAAATCACACATTCACATTTTTAATAATCAATTACGACAATCGTGGTGCAACGTAGCGTAAGTTGACCATACCGTGATACCAATTTAAAACTTTTAAAATCTAAGTATGTTTACAATTATTAATTAATCAAATGCTAAATAAACGGAAAATGGAATATCCGAACTATATGGGAAAATCAATCAAATTAGATCACTAGAGCCTATGAGATGCAATTAACCTTAACCCTTGGAAGTGTGGAAGACTGATCCAGAAAACTGCCCATGACTTAATTATCATATTATAGTACCCGGGAAACGAAAAGCATAATGGCAGTCACGGGGTGAATCGACAGAATGAATAACAGGCGCGAGGTCGAGTAAATTTTCAATCAAATTGTGCATCTAAATTTTGGTGTAAATTGTGAACCACCCTAACATTTTTTTTATCGAAATCTTGTATCGCCAACCAAATTAACTATAGTAAAATGATTTCTCAAAAACCCAGCAAGTGCTTAAGTCAAGAGGGTCGGTCAGTTTTCCACAGGTAAGAGATTTCAATTTCTTTGAAAAGATTCGTAAATGTTTGATTGTGCCCCAAATTTTGTATATAAAACTAGCTGGCACAGTCGGCCTACCGGCCGCCTTTAGCCATCTAGACCGTGTCGGATGTGATTGTTCGGCCTTCGGCCTCACTCCAAGGTTCTAAAGTAGCCTATATTTTTCGTAGCGTTGTAAATAACTTCTACACCAAATTTGGTTAAGATTGGTCAAATAGAAACGTAAAGCACGTGCACGCGTATTTGCATTATCGATCGGTTGACAGCTTGACAGCATTCATTATTGTTTTTTAAGTTGATTTTGAGTAGCCTGCCTTCCTTTAAGGAATCTCGATAATCCATTCATGCGCGTCCCTATGGGACGCGCATGAATGGATTATAGAGATTCCTTAAAGGAAGGCAGGCTACTCAAAATCAATTTTCCTTTCCTTTGCGAATTTTTGCACTATTTCAATACAAAAACATGCGCAGGAACCTACATAATAACTGTGCCAAATTTGGTTCCGATCGGTCAAACGGTTTAGGAGTCTATAGGGAACATACATACATACACACATACATCCATTTTTATATAAATATATAGATTATATATTTTTATCAACCCTGTATCTATGCGTATTTTCAATTCAAACATATTCAATCTTTCTTTAATAACTTGGAATAAAAATAACAGCGAATAAGCAAAGATCTTGCGTTTCTGCCGCAAATCCACAACTACCGAGTTTTGATTGCTTCTCAGTCTAAAAATAATAAACTACGAATATGTAAGAAATTAAACCCCGCATTTCGATACGCGCGTACTACACGAGAAGAGTTTTCATGGCATGTTCCCTCGGTGCTTTTTCTTTGCTTTCCCCTGAAAGACGGTTACAAGAAAGTTCTTACTCCCCGGTGCTCGAACCGGATATCTTGGCATTATAGCTAAACGAACACCGGATGCTAAACTAAGCTAAGTAACAAGTAAGCCATTTTAGTTTAAAGTAATAAATCACTTGCTTTGATTTACCCACATCTTACAAAATTAATCTTAGCTTAGTTTAGCATCCGGTGTCCGTCCAGCTTCAGTCAACGCAATTAACCGCTAAGCTGTAACCATCTTTCTATTACATACTATACGAAGTGGATCATTGTCTTTATTGTTAATGGTTGTCACCCTCTGTTAACTGCTTAATCGTTCTTTATTCTCACTATTATAATGTAATAAAATAAATTAACAAAACACTGATATTTTTACCGAAAAAAAAATTTTTTACCGAAGGATTCGATAGTACTACTACCGAAGTATACTGTGCCAAGCCGAAGAAAATTCACAATAAGAAACATGTAATTTTTTACAAACATTGACAGTAGCACTATCATTTTGGTAATATCATTTTATAATTAATTAATTTCAATCTAAAAGGAAACATGATAAGTAGAAAATATAAAAACCTAATTAGATAATAAATAATTATTTAAACTCTAAGCACGTGGTAACTGTGCAAGTGTGCTACAAGAATGAATAAAAGTTGAAGTCCATTTAAGGATTGCTTCAGCCTAACTGGTCGCGAAAGCGTAGGAGCTTATAAGTTCATATGATTGCATTCCGGCCAAAAAACACGCAAAAGATATGTTATATTTGTGTCTTAATTAATCTTAAACTTGTTTTCAATATCTTCTATCTATTCTATACTTATGTTGCTATAGGTACTACCTAATGTTTTGTTATTGGTACTCCATCCTATAGAATTTTCAAATTATTACTAATTTATTTCTTTCAGCTAAATAGGTAGGTATTGATAATTATATGAAATTCAAAAATCATCAGTATGCAATTAATTCATACGAAATTGTTCATCGTCTCAACCACCAGTTAACGTCCCTTAAAATTAAAAAAAAAATAGGTTGATTGAATTATTGAATTAGATTAAGTATTGAATTTATAGATAAATGCGAAATGATGTCGTGCTATTTGCTGTGCATAGTAATTGTGAAAATATGCGGGTGATGAACATTGACGGAAGTAAAGATTGAGAGTCGACAACCTAAGGCCCTCCGTGTTCTTACATTCCATACAACTTTCATATTATTTTCAATTATGTTTCAACGAATACAAAATATACAAATCAGTGTCTTGTCGAAGATATTAATAGGAATAATTCATTAAATTGCAAGCAATTTCTTGCATTTCCTATTTCCATTGTGTTTCAAAAATCTGCCTTTTTGCTTCGGTGTAAACAGTTAAGATTGAATTTTCCAAAAGATTTGTTTACTTTGTAATTTGATTAACTATAAATCCACATAAAAGTGGACAAACAAATCAATTAAACATTCGAAACCGAACAATTTAAATTTGACGTTAATTAATGATAAAAATTGATTTAATCAATTCAAATGTAGCAAAACAATCATTATTAATGAATTAATTAAATTCTACCTGTATATTTAATTTAATTAAAATAATATTAAGAATAATATTAGTAGGTGTAGCTTTGGTTGCCTAGCTTCAACATAACTTCGGAATTTGATTCCATTAAAAAGAAAATTCAGAAAATTATTAAAAGAAAATTTTATTTATAAACAGGTTTTATTATTTATTTTAATTATGGCAATGTTCTTCTTGGGATTGCCTATTGTATATTTAATAATAATTTAAATGTTTTAAAATAATTAGTGGAGGTTTAATGACTTTAATTAAAATTTTGGTTATTTTCATAAAATTTAAATTACTCAAACAATGACATTTATGAAATCGCGTCTTTGCAAATTACGTTTTGAGGGTGTTTCCACCTTTACGACTCCTACAACAACCTCGAGAAAACAATGCTTAAGATATGTTTAAAAATTTGCAAAAAAAAATTGTTAATATTACATTCCTATTACCGCACTATTACAGGAAATTAATCAACTTGTATAATGGTGAACTTCAACAATGACGTAGGTTACGCCTGCATTTTATACAATACAATTACTCTGATAAATTATAATAAACTGTTTCTAGCGCTATTATCAGATATAAATAAATATAACTGCCAGTTCTTATTAATAAACAGTGCATTCATTACTTTATTGATTATTTCTTATAATTGTTGCATTATACAATACAATGCTATATTAAAATATGCGGTGAACTGAAAAAATTCTTAAACGGGCAATTATAACCATGGCCTATTAAATATTAAAAGAGGCAAAAAAATTTGCTAATTAATATTATATAATAATATTTGTACAAGTTTGAATGGTAGAATAACATGAACACACAAATACATACTATATATATTAATTGATTGTAATATGCAGTTTTATTGATTTCAGTAATAAACAATATTTCTTACAAAATGAATATCGCATGCAATAATTTATACTAATTATTGGTGTCCGTTCATTAAATAGTATAATGATTTATATACAACCACAAAATGTTCAATCGACTCTATTATTATCCAATCAATTGTAAATATATAATTGAAACGTTTTATGTCATATAGGTATCCTGATCTGAGCAAGGTCAATTATGTAAAGTATTTCATATATTGTAATTGATTATTGTTAAAATACCAGTTTCAAACATAAGGAATCATTAAACAATTTTAAATTTTAATTGCACGTTTTTCTTAAATCAAGTTTCCCCAAGAGAGAATTCAGCACTCGATGTAATTGACCGTTGTATAGATGTCTACTAAAAAAGCATCGCCCATTAAATTCTCTGTCATATGTGTTTAATGGATTTAACATTATATTAAGCCTATAACATAGCATTATATGGCAAAACTCGGTGTCAGCATGTGGTACTTATCAAATTTGATACATTGTAAATGATTTTACCATGTCAGATGAACCCAGGTGTGCACAAATTTATCGATATTATCGACCGATGCTCCAAATACAATTGACCATCGAGGTCGAGAATTTAAAGAATGCAGTTTTGCGAATGGTGGAAGGATTGTAACTTATATCAAATGTATCTGAAATTTTCAAGTCGGTATAAGAATTTTTTTCATTTCAATATACGCAAAAAATTGCAGCATATGTTATAATAATGTTTTAACTCTAATAAGATTGCAATCAGACTTAATTTATTGAAATGGTCGGTAGGTATATTAATAAGTTATTAAAAATATAGAAAGATTATACTACTCTTTTTTTTAACAATGCAGTATTTCAAATCGCAAATGCTTAAAAGCTTTTTGACCTTAATATTATTGGATATAGTACAAAGAAAGTATAATTATGTAGCATTATATTCTTTATTATTTACAAAATGTGTAACATTATCGGTTTTAACGTTTTAAGTATTATAATAATGAAATGTTCTTAATATATCCATCTTCCCTGAAACCCACGTTTATCCATTCCTTAATGTAGACCTGTCCCATTCTTTTCCAAGTCCTTTTGCCTTCCACTTTGCTAAACCACTCTCTTCCCGTTATCTTCATTCTATACAATTCTCACCTTTTTGCAGTCTTCCGGAACTGTCGTTTGACGTTCTAGGTCGCCATTACACCACATTGTGAGTCGATTTAGTTGGGTCGTGTCCTGCCAGATTCCCAATTATTTTGACCTTCGTTGCATTTATCTTCAGCCCTAACAGTTGCAATGCATTAATGAAGGCTTTATCGTCTGAAAATCATAAATGGCTCGAGCAACTAAAATTGATGTTCCATGAAAGTCTTTAAAATACATCTTCCAATACTAAAATGAAGAGTTTTGGTGATACCATATCTCTTGACGTACTCTTCTTTCAATGGGAATTTTATCTGTGATCATGTCTACGTCTGTTTTAACATAAAGAGAGGCACATTTGTAAATATGATTTACGAGGTTTAAATATCTTGATTCAACTCTTGCTCCGTTCAATGCCTTTAGTATTGCCTAGGTTTCCATATTGAGTCGTCTGTTTGCAATGCTGTTTCACTTTCTTGCTGATTTGGTCTGCTCAACTAATACGTTTTTGGTTTTCATTTGGTAGTTCGTTGCATAAAATTATGAATATCGGTTGGCATTGTTAGCAGCACAAAGAATACTCGTATTTGAAATGACATTAGAAGAGAACTTTTAAGAATACAAATCGTACTTCTACAAATGCTATTAAGAAGAACAACAATAATCTGCATTTACTTGATGGCAATTATTTAAATTATGCTGAAAATAATTTATTCAAAGTGAAACTGCAACAAAATTCTTCTCAATAATTAACATTGCAAATTATTTCAATGAGTAGGTAGTTGATAAAAGTTGATATTGATTTTATATCAAGAAATACTTGAAATAAAGATCATGAACTTAAATTGCTTGAAATCATCGTGTTCATTCAATAAAAAACTGCATTTATTTACTTCAACAGTCATTGTTTTTGTAATGTTAATGAACCAAGTTAACCGGAACTGTCAAAAACTGGCGCCTTTAATTTGTAAATATGAACGGTAGTAGCCACTTACTTTCTTCATAACGAGTTTTTTTAACATTGCTAACAACATTTATAGTTCCTTTATTTTATCATTATAATGAAGTTCATTCTAAATAATGTACCTACTTAGACGTTACAGGCTTAAAATTCTGGTTTTTTTTATAATCAACGTAATAACTAGTTTACTTTTGCATTTAAAAAACTAATAAGCAGTACTGCCCTGACTTACAGTTCCAAATAGTACATACGTGACTTCAATTAATATTTAAAATAGATCTTAAATATCACTTTGTTGCAAAACTCTTCGGGGTATTTATTTGATTATATTGTTGTATGTTGAGAGTATTCTAGAAATTATTTAAAAATCGAGAATGCAGAACACCGAAAGCCCAATAACTTGTTCTAGTGTAAATTATAAAAAAGCAAGGTGTGAGTAATCACTACTGATGCCCTTCACCTGAAACTCAAATAATCAATTAATTATTTCTGTAAAAGGAATATACATAAGTTACACGTAAGAAACAAATTATCTCATGTAATCATTAATCTAAAAAAACTTTCATTTGCAAAGGTGTTTATGATTCAAACATGAAATGAAATAACAATTTGAAATATATATCTACCTACTAATTCCTACTGACAGCTTTACTTAGGTATAGTACATAACAAAAACT
Source organism: Podabrus alpinus (assembly GCA_932274525.1). Taxonomy (NCBI): domain Eukaryota; kingdom Metazoa; phylum Arthropoda; class Insecta; order Coleoptera; family Cantharidae; genus Podabrus; species Podabrus alpinus. The sequence continues at coordinate 118,678,745 of OW026451.1, forward strand.
TAATTGGAACCTTACAGCAGCAAATTTTTAAAATTGCTGTACGAAGAAATCTGTAGCAGTAAATGGTAAATTCTCAAAAAAGTTCTAACGGTGTTATCGATTTGTTAGTATTACTAATATAAAATATAATCCTATGATATATTTATGGATGTTATAAAATTAACTAAACTGTAATTATTCCATTAATTTAAAATAATGGGCAAAAACTAGCTTAATATAATTGAATTATGCAATTTTATAATAATTGTGGAACTAATTTGTAAGTTATTGACTGTCAGGGGATCTAATAATAAATAATGATATTTACTGTGATGAAATCAAACGTTAATGGATTTAAATGTTCAATCATTAATATAGCCACAAACACTTTGTGAACACCACGTAGGTATTTATAGGAGGTATGTGTGTATAAAGTGATGAAACTATAAAAATTTATAATAAGCTGGAAGCTTGGTATGGATTCCCCAAAAAGTTTAATCGATTAGACATCCTGTTGCTAAAACACGTGTCTTTTTACAAATAATTCATAGACCACACTACCGGACTTGACCTTTCGGAAAGTAACGACAGAAATCGATACGGTATATGTGACTATAGCTAATCTAATAAGTTCAACGTTTATTAAGGAATTTGCTATTGCATTTACTACTATTGCTTCCAGTTTTTCTACGGCCTTCAAGCTTTATACCAAGACTTGTTTGAGATAATCAATAAATGCCATTAAAGCTAGGTGAACTGGACGACATTATTACCATGCACTTATTAATATAATTTTCCTTTCTCTATCTATGTACGTACAAGTAATTAAGAAAATTGCTGTTATATTGCGCCAAGCGATGCACAATTTTTGCTACTTTTGGTAGCACGCTAAATGAAATTATTTTTATTATATAATATTACCTTATTACCCAAGTATATGTACTATGTAATTTATTTTTTTACTTCTTGTTTGCGTTTTGTTCGTTTTGCAACAATATTTTTTGCGTTGGTGCATTTTGTATGCACTTTTTGAGTTTCGTTTTAAAACTCCGAGTGCGGGCGGACCCACCTTTTCTGACATAACAACGAAGAGAAGTAAACACTAACAGGAAAATTTATATAGTTCACATAAAGTATTGGTGGCAGGCGTGAAGGTGCGCCCCCCGATGGGACTAGAAATGTCTCATCTCGCCAGGTGTCGAAAAAAAAGTATCTATCTTGGGTTCTTTTCAGTTTCGTATTTGATAATCGAGTTATACAATGTACTTAGTAAACCGAATAGAAGATCAAAAGATTAGTATTAGTATGGCGTAAATTAAAAAAGAGCATGGGGATCAAGATAAAGAAGAAATGTAAATTGCAAATGCTGGAGATGTATACATACTGGTTTGGTTTTTACCTAACTGCATCTTTAAAACTTAAAAGTTTAGTGGAAAATTTTTATCCATTTTTCTTAAATTGAAATTACTGATGTCTTTACTTTTCCTTATAAAACTAAGGATGTTTATCCTAAAGCATTATAAACTTATATGCTATATTTATATTTTATAATATGCAATTGCACAATTCAAGATGAACATCTTATTTAATCAATAAATACATAAATAATAAATTACAAAATTATTAAACGTGTCATTGGACGTATGAATGGATTTTGTATTAAATCACTGCGTGTAAAACGTTTAAGTAATAATAATAATAATATTTAGCTACATATTATTATTGTCGTTCGAAGTTGTACTTTAGCAACAGCATCTTAAGGAAGTCAATGTCTTATTCAAGGCCACCAAATGGTTCTGCATCTGTGGAATTCCTTGCTCGGATGCTTCCAAATCTTTAAATATTTTTTAGTAAGTATTGTAACAATTATTTGCAAACTTCAACTTTTTTCCTATTGCTCATCCCATTATTTCTATGGACATGGTAGACGCTTTATGAACTCGATGGGTTCACAAAACCTTTCTATACTACCACGGTACCACGTTAGTTGTTTTTTTTTCTTAATATAAACTTCTTGTTTTGTTATTATTTCCTGTTGTACATTTAAAATTGTTGTAACCATGAAGTAGCTTAAAACTGGAACAGATTCACTTAATACGTGCTTTTCTGGACTTGTTATGAAACGTGTCTTACTTAATACACATTAGATTATTATCTTACTAGATTTGAAAATTCAAATGGTGTTTTCTCTGGTTTTATATAAACAATATAATTATTATTATTATTATTTATTTCATAATACAAGATTTATTGGTTACAATGTGGTACCTACTCTACTGTAAACACTTACTACCTATTATGGTTTTTCAAGTTTTTTTGTAGTAAATTATTTAGAAGAATCTAAACTATGCATAAAAAAATAATAAACATGGTGAATATCAATAGTATTTAATTTAAAACAACTGTTAATAGGCAACTGCTGAACTATTATCATAAAAAGTTAAGATACCGATAAAGTGATGTTCCAGAAAACAACATAACAATTAAATAACAAAACTGTAACCGTAAAACGCCAGATTTAACTAATAGCAATTTATTAAATTATTAAAAAAATTAAAATTCAAATTTTGTTCCAAATAGTACTTATTTGACCAGTTCAAGTTATTACGAAATCATTTAAAAAACCATTGATTAATATTATTATTATTTATTATAATATGCTTTCAGTAGATAATCTTCATTTAAGCTGCAAAATTTTTTTCTAATACAGTTCTTCTGATTTATTGCTACTGTTTAATAACTTAATTTATTGGATTAAGCAGCTTCGGGAAATACCACTGTAGTTTATCAACTTCTAAACTCTCTTTGTTTATTTGTTTCGACTACTCAAGCGTAATCTGGTAAATGTTATGCTAAAATAATTATTGTTATAAATATTAAACAGTTGTTGTAAAATAAAATACTCAAAACACAACATACCGGTAATATACAAAGTTTAGAAATTTAATTTATGTTAAAAACTGAACAAAACTGCGAATCTAGAGTTAGAACAAACAGCCAAATATCCTTCCAGAGGTCCTCTTCTAACTACCTTTTTACCACAGCGTAATACATTACTGCATTAAATAATTGGGGCGATAGATTCCTCTGCTGCATGAAAGCCTTCCCGATTTATTTTCACATCTCTGTATATTCTGATTAAGCCAACCAACCAATCCCTACCATCTTCTGCAGGTCATCTCTCCATCTTGTTTTTACTTCACTCTCCGATTCCAGGTCTCCACGCCATTATTTTTCTTTTCCGTATATCATTCCTAGTTCTGGTCATGTGTCCTGTTCACTTCCATTTCAATTAAATCGATCTTTAAATCACATATTCGGCGTCAATTTGCTATTTAATCCATTGCTTTCTTGTTTCGAGTAGTTTTAGAGGCTTTTAGTGCATTTTCTCTCTCCCCTTCCGTTATTTAGGGTGTACATCCTCAGATCGCACGTTTAATACCTTAATTCTACTTATTTTTGTTATTTTACTTATGTCTGGTTGAATCTTGCTGTTATACCGGTCTGTAACCAGAACCCCAATTTTGTTTCCAAACTTGATAATTTCCTTTTTACCTATTGTTAGGTTTTTCTTATTTGTGCTCTTGGGACCTCTTTGCCGGTTTATTATTATTTCTTGAATGACATGTGTATTAAATTCTCGCGTATCTCTTCTGATTGTCCGTCGCTCAGCTAATTATATCATGTTATGATCCCATTTTTGGACTTCTAACTTTCTTCTTTTGACCCATGCAGTTTTTACCGCTTTGTTGTGCCCTGCTATTAATTCAGCATCCTTTTGTATACTAGATTCAGTGAGAAGACTTCTTGTTCTGTTGCCTATTCACGAATATTTCTTCGGGCAATAGTGGTTTGTTTTATTACTAATTTGTTTTTGAAGTTCCAATTGATATCCTTCCTTATGGAATGCTAGTTGTTGAAAAATGTTAATAACAATTTAATATAATAACTTGCCAAAGTAATTCATGAATTTCATTACAAATGAAAATTTTGCTAGGAATGAGTAATAAATTATCCCCTTACACTGTTGTAAAAACTCATTTTCTTCTAATCAGAACAGATCAATATTTTTTAAACTTTCTGATACAACTAGGAATTTTTAACCAATGCATTATTAAGGGACTTTCCTAAGAAAAATTGCCAATATTGCTAGTTGTATATTGCCATGATTTTAGTGATGAAAATGATAGAAATTAAAATTTTTTAAATGTAAATTTATTGTAAATTGAGATTTTTGTAAATTTATATTATGTTGGCATTATTATGGTATGCGAGGTCTACGCGAGACAGACAGAGAGAAGTGCTCAGACATCGAAAGTATTTTGTGTAATCTATTAAAAATTAAAATTGAATTATTGAAAATTAAAGTATTATTTATGACGGTGGTCATGGCTTGAAAGTTAGCGCGATCAACTACTAATGTTGGTTCGAATCCGGGTTTAAGCGTAAAAATTTCTTGACCGCCTCCATGCTTTGGAGGGCACGTAAAGCCGTCTGTCTCCCTGTGTTAATGATTTGCCTTCATAACAATAAAAACAATACAATAAAAACAAAGAAGTTATAGAAGAAGAAAGTATTATTATTAAATTATTATAACTATTATTAAGAGGCAGTAGTAATGGATTATTAATAAAAGTTTTTCTAAATTTTTGTGAGTTTTAAGGTGCCGTATAAAAATTGATAACAATTAATTGGCATTACAGTGCATTATTGGAATTAGTATTATTATTATTAAGAGACGGTGGTTTGGTGTGCAAAATTTACACAATAAGCTTTTTAGAGCAGCCGGAGCATATTTAAATTAAACAAATTAAGCATATTAAAGCCGGAGCGAAACACAGCAATATGTTATTAATTGATTTGCTAGATTTTTATCTTCTGTTATTGAATCTCAAGATGTGCTTTGTTTAAATTTCAATATTGAAAATAATCTTTCCTAAATATAACAATATTATGAGTATAGGCATCTTGAAAGACATAAAATTAATTTATTACTTTGATGTGGCGTGAATGTGCTGTAATTTAATATTCCACTGCAAGTTGCTTACTTTTATCCTATCAGTTCTATCTAATCCGTGTCCAATATAATTCTCATACAATTTTTCAAACCATGAAATTTTTCCCATAACATGTTTTCAAAGTTTGAAGTACAATATGAAATAACTGTGTATCTATCTATATACAAAGGCACCCCTTTATGACCACTTTGCTCCAATTAGTGGAATAATAAGAATGATAACTGTCAAATGATAACTGTCAAAAACGTACTGAAGGGGGCCGCCGAGGAAACGCTGTGATACTTTAGTATCCCAGCGATATACACCGAGAAGAAAAAGGAATGGATGAGCAATGAAATACTAGATCTAATGAATTCAAGTAGGAAACAAAAACGAAATACGGAAAACTACCATAAAATTCAGAAAGTAATCAAAGCAAAAATCAGAAATGAAAAAGAGGTATGGTTCAATGAGAAATGTCAAATGAGAAACCTGCATGAAAGAATGCAACACACACCAACAAGAAGAAAATATCAAGTAAACTAATAAACACCAACAATTTATTAGTTATACCGGGTGACCGGCCGAAAACTGAACATAGGGAAATAACATGGGAAATTGATTTTTTCTAAATTCCTGCTTCCCATTATAACTGATATGAATAAAAAAAATACCAAATTAAAGAGATTTTTTTTCCGCGCCTAAAGATACCAAACACTTAATATTTTGTTTTTTAATGATTGTTAAAAAGTCGATAGTAAAATTAAGAAATAGCGCTTCTTAAAAAAATATTAGCAGGCTGGGTCTTTGCATTACGTCTAATGTGCCGCATTGCTATTGTATGAAAGCCAAATATTACAAACAAAAGTTACTTTGACAGATTAAAATTAATTTTGTTAACAATGAAGTGGTCTGTTGAAGAAAAAGTTTTCATAGTAAAATATTATTACAACGGTAATAGTTTACGCCAAATACGTGACTTATTTTCTGTTAAATTTAATAATAGCCAAATTCCATCAATATCGGCCATACAGAATATAATTAAGAAATTTGAAGACACTGGTAATACTTCGACAAATTTAAATAAAGGTATTAACCAAAATTATTAAATGAAGTTGTCTTATCATTATTTTTTAAATAGGATATCAGAGAAACAACCATGAATTGGAAGAAACTATATTAGGTTTAATTTCTGCGAATCCAAATGCAAGCATTAGATCCATTGCAGCTGAGTGTAATGTTGGCAGAGAAAATGTTCGAACAATTTTAAAAAAGCACAAGTACCATCCTTTTAAATATCAATGTCATCAAGAAATATTTTTGTTTGACGAAGAATCCAGGCTTGTATTTTGTGAGAAAATGCAAGAACGTGCTAACAAAAACCGAAACTTTCTGAAACAAATATGTTTTACAGACGAATGTACATTTACATTAAACAATGAGCCAAATGTACAAAACCATCGCTATTGGGCTATACAAAATCCGAGACTAAATTTAATGACCGGCTCACAATATCCTCAAAAAATTAAAATTTGGGCTGGCATTTATAATAACCGTGTTCTTGGTCCATTTGAAATACTTGGAAATTTAAATTCAGATATGTATTTAGATATTCTTATAAATAATATTGGTCCTGCGTTAGACGAAATAGCTTCTGAACACCATGAGGTTTGGTTTCAGCAAGACGGTTGTCCAGCACATTTTGGGGTAAACGTTAGAGATTATTTAAACCAAGCATATCCAAATCGATGGATTGGTCGTGGTGGTGCTATAAACTGGCCAGCCCGATCTCCTGATCTGGCACCGTGTGACTTCTTTTTGTGGGGTCATATTAAAAGCAAAATTTATAAAACTCGTCACCCAAATATTGATTCTTTGAGGAACGCGATCTTTGCAGAATTCAATCAAATTACTGCTAGACAGCTAGCAAATGTAAGAGAATCATTTTATAATAGATTGGGTTACTGTTTAGTGCAGAATGGAGGGTTATTCGAATACTTGTTATAATATTATTATTATTATTTGGTTACTTTCGTTCGGTATTTAATAATCCAATTGATATTTTTCTTATTCTTGGGTTTTGTTGACTAAATAAAACTACTTTTAACTTTTAATATTGGTCAACTTGTTATAATAAAATAATATTCAAATTGCGTTCTTATTATTTTTAAAATAAAAACAAATTTAAAAAGTTTAAAAACAATAGCAATGCGGCACATTAGACGTAATGCAACGACCCAGCCCGCTAATATTTTTTTAAGAAGCGCTATTTCTTAATTTTACTATCGACTTTTTAACAATAATTAAAAAACAAAATATTAAGTGTTTGGTATCTTTAGGCGCGGAAAAAAATCTCTTTAATTTGGTATTTTTTTTATTCATATCAGTTATAATGGGAAGCAGGAATTTAGAAAAAATCAATTTCCCATGTTATTTCCCTATGTTCAGTTTTCGGCCGGTCACCCGGTATGTAGATAGTGATGAACAATCAAAAATATAGAAGTGCTATATAAAGGACTTATTTGATGACGATCAGCACTCCATCGACGAAAGAACCGGTAGTGTTCTTAAGGGGCCGGAGATATTGAGAGAAGAAATAAATAGGACACTGAAGCAGTCAAAATCCAATAAAGCCACAGGACCAGATAATATCAATGCAGAACTACTTCAACTTATAGACACAGAAAAGAGCGATGCCTTGTTGAATTTCTACAACCGCAGTTACAACACTGAATACTTACCCAGGGAATGGTTAAAATCAACATTCATCACACTGCCTAAAAAGGTGAACGCAAGACATTGCAGTGATTACAGACTGATTAGTCTTATGAAACATGCATTAAAATCTTTTTTAAAAATAATACACGCGCGTCTGTGGCGGAAAATTGAGGAAACAATGGGAGATAATCAATTTGGCTTCAGAAATTGTCTAAGAACGAGAGAAGCTCTGTATTCCATACAGGTCTTAGCACAGAAATGCCTTGATCAGCAGCAAAACAATGTTCATTTGCTTTATTAACTATGAGAAAGCTTTTGACAAAGTGAGACACGACATACTCGTTAACCTACTGCGAAGAGTAGGTCTAGACAGCAAAGGCATCAATATTATACGAAACTTATATTGGTGTCAATCGGCTCAACTCAGATTCGGAGATGCTACAACCGAAGACATGGAAATTCAGAGGGGAGTTTGCCAGGGCTGTGTACTTTCACCACTCCTTTTCAATTTATACTCGGAGACCATTTTTGAGGAAGCTCTCGAAGAAGAGCAACACGGAATTAAGGTCAACGGAAGACTCGTTAATATAATATCAGATATGCATATGACACACTCATCCTTTCTGATAGCTCTGAAGGTTTGCAAATATTGATAAACAAAATAAATGATACTAGCACCGCATACGGTCTCCGTATATGTAAACATACTAAAAACCAAAGTAATGGTAATAACAAAAAGACCAATAAACAACATAGATATTAATATCGGAGGCGATCGACTGGAGAGGGTGGATAAGATCAGATACTTGGGATGTTGGTTGCACGAGGATTGGAATCCTGATGATGAAATCAGGAAACGGAAGAAGAAAAGCGGCTTACTTCGGACATATCTTTCTAGGTGAAAAATATGCGCTTTTCCAACTGATCACGGAGGATAAGATAGAGGGAAATTGGGTCTCAGAAAAAAGGCAATGCTGGCTAAAAAATCTGAGGCAATGATTTGATATTCGGGATGCCCGCCGCAACATTAATACGACTCGTCAAGAACAGAGACGAGTACGACTTCATAGTAGCCAACCTCCTGTGAGGAGACGGCACTCTAAGAAGAAGAAGTGCGAATAGTATCCAAGATTTACCCACCCAGTGTTTTGGTCTCAAAATAACAGTTACGGTGTAAGTGTGTGTCACAACCAAGAATGATAAGTGCTCCCGTTAAGAAAGTAATCCTAAATCGTTCAATTGAAACAGATACCGATTGATTTTATTATACTATAGTTTATTATGTTTTTCACAGTTTACTGTAAAAAAAAACAAAGTAGTCATCTTATTAATGGAGGTGGCCGTTAGTGGATACCATGAACCATTAATTACCCGCTTTTAGTCACATCACTTTTTTATAAATAATTTATTAACATTTTGCTTTTCTATTTATAAAGACTTAATCTAAAGGCTCGCCCTCTAGAAATCGATGCTCAAAATGACTATCAAAATGTAATCACTTCCCTAAGAGTGTTACAAAAACAACTTTACTTAACAAATTATCCAGAAAATTCCCAATGGAATACAGGCATGAATGAAGTGACTCCAATTTGGGAAACAATAGTGGAGACTGAAAATTCAGAATTCCGAAATGATAGAATCTGTACCTAGCGTCGTAACATTTCATAAATGGGTCCAATAGAATAGTCCAATAAATAGAAAAGAATTATCAATTTCTTTAACAATAAAGCTCATTATTACGTATTATTATAACTTAAAAACAGAAAAATGAACAAGGAAAAGCTAGTAAGCAGGAACGAAGGAACAAGGTAGAAAAACTAAAAATGAAAGATTTGAGTCGAAATTTTCTGTGGAAAAATTGGAAGACTAATAAGTCTAGGGTGGCAACAGTGGAGATGATATTGATTACATAGTCCCTGATTACAAATAGATTGGAACGTTTGTAGATTAGTGGAGAAAGGATAGTGACATTGCGTATATAGTAGGCAGTAGGTATGAATGTGGCAACAATATTAATGGACCTATAATCTCAAGAGTACGGAACACAATGTTTGAAAAGTCGCATAAAAAAAGAAGCTAACATTTCATCTGAAAATGAATTTCAATAGAAAATTATATTTCCGTTATAGGAAAACACGATATTCTAGGAAAACTTTCCGATTCTACTTTAGAGAAAGACGGCAGAAAGGTTAAAAACAGTATTTCCACAATTAAGTAGATGTCTTTTGTGTTCTGTACTAAAATATAAAAACTATATACAAATTTTGTGTTTGTGTTGCTTTAAAGTTAATATTCTTTTAATTATGGGTAGTTATATTTTCATTTTTATTAACATATACTACATATGTACACATAATGTTACAAATCAGCTACCTACTTTTTTTAAATCGAATTTCTTGCATGGCAAAAAGTGGAGAAAATGTCAGGCAAAAATAACAATTGACGGCTACAAGTAGAGAATTTTGTAATTTAAGAAATAAACATTTGTAACTTTTTTAATTTGCATTGTATGTTTAAAAACAATTTATTTCCTAAAAAAGTAGACTTAAAAGTATAAATGCTATTCGTCAAAATATTTTTTATTAAGCCCTAAATTTTCTTCCTATAAGATTACGATTAAAAATTTCTAAAAATGGTGTATACAAAATACCGCAAAAACTTTTGTCGGCGACATTCGGTAAACACTTCTGCAACAATCAACAATAACAATTATTAGAATTTGACAAAAATGTCCAAGCTCTGCAAGAATTAGGATTAACATAATACCAAAAACAAAAAGTTCGCGGTGTTTCAGAAGCATCAAAAAGATGACAATAGGGAATCGACTTATGCAGATTATAATATCTTGGCACGCTGGTTTCCAAAAAACTTTTTGTTTTAGCACCATTGCGACAAATTGCCCAACGACCATAACGGTGGAAGGTTAGTCAGTTGTTATTGGGAAGATTCCTGAAAATAAAACATACGATCCCGGGTTTCAAAGTACTTCTTCTGTGATCATTTGGAGAACCATCATGATTGCTCAAAGATGTAAGACACTAGCGTTTTCATAGAAAATGAGTTAAAAATTAACTAGGGAGATGAAATTTTGAAAAAATCGACTTTCACAAGTAACACATATGTATTACGACGAATTATTACTTGATTATTGCTTATATAAAATGGGACTGCCGCCCATACCACTATAATATTAGTCAACACCGGTATAGAGACATGTTTTAATTTTTCCTTGCAAGAGCGAAGCTTCCCAGTTCTCCCCTGAGACCATATGGTCTCTGTTTAAACAATCACAGTAAACACAATTTGGAACAATTCAAAAAGATTATCGTAAATATTTGGCATAAAGTGTTGATGAAAGCGTGTGATGCGTTTGATGGATAAAGAAAGCAAAAAGATGGATATTTAAAAACATTTGAATGGAAATAATTTTCACTAAAGAAAAATAAAATATCATATAACTTTAATTTTTATTTTCAGTTTAATTCTGTACGAGAATAATAATATATTGAGCAAGGTGGCTCGAGGGTAGTCAGCGTCTGAACTATTTGTTAACAGTCTCCCACATTGAAAAATTATAAGTTTCGTATTTGCTCAAATTCTTTTAAAACAACAAAATTTCTTTTGAAGCACTGCTTTCTAGTTGCAAATTTATCAATTAATTTCATACTTCATTTAAATCCAGGTCATTTAACATCTTTCCCTTGGTGTTCATAAACCATGTATACTTTGTCGTATCATGTGGTCCTTAAATAATTTTCGATTAATATTGACTTTGAGAAACTTCGTATACTTTTGTATTCGTTTGGCGCCCTGCTTTGAGCCCTGATGCCCTGAACTATTTGCTTACTCTGCCTAATAAGTGTAGATGCGGCACTGCAACTGCACCATTATAATATTATATATTATTATAATACATTCTTATTTGTTATTCCTCATGTAATCGTCTCGCGGGCCATACAAAATGACGTCCCGGGCCGCGGGTTGACCAGACCTGACTTAGATGATATCCATTACATCGAATACCTTTGCGAGTTCGTGAACATACCGAATTCGTGGCTTCCTGAAGCATATCGATAGGAATGCTTCGGATTTTCTCACAATCCTCTTTAGTTCCCTTATAGCGGATGGACGTATTGTGAATTGTCAAGAGTATTGTATTTAAACCTTTGTTTCTACTACTCGACGTTTGCTTATATAATATACCCGCTATGTATTTTAACCCTACAAAAATGTCAATGGAAATAATGAAGTGTTTTGTAATATGATCGGATATTTTAAAATGCTAAAAATATTTCTCGATACTAAACATTCTCTAAATACTGAACATCTGGTGATCGTGGTGATAATTATTAAGCTAATTTACCTGGAAAAGCAATTTTATTATATCTCTCTCTATAACGGCAGATGACAAATATAATAAGCAAACTCAATTAACTTTTTAAAACAGTATGCAGTGTAGCCAATGAATACAATACGATACAAAATCTGAAACGAATTGATGTAGTATTTGTACATTGTAAATAATAAATAGTTCGTTTTTTATTATTAAGACTATTATATAAGTTTTATAGTCGGTTAACAGTTTTAAAAGCATTTTTTGGAGTTGCATGGGAAAGTTACAATCAATAAATTGCATAGACTGACATTATCTTACAAGGTGTCTGTCTACTTAAGATAAATTATTAGTTCTGAAATGCACGAAAGAATAGGGAACTATTGGTTTTACCTTAAGGTTTCTTAACCACTAATTAATTTAAGGATTTTACTGACAAATTGGACTATTGTTGTTTTTCTTAAATTTTATCACGTTTCACTATTTTATTTAAATAAAAAGGACTTTCGATTAATGAGCATATGGTTTTAACAAATTCTCCTCTTTTTTAATATTTAATATTTTATAAGAGATCCGATAAGAATTTTTTTTTCATCCCTTCAAATGGTTCCAATCTGTTAAAAAATTGGCTGATCCCATTGCGAGATTCTATCAATCCGATTCCAATTGAAGAAAGACCACCACAATGTAGGTAGATGCGATTACAAACATGGAAATATTTCCATTGCAACTACAAGCTTTTATACATGTCTTTAGGCTTTCATTGTATGAATGATTATGTAAATCTACATGTGTATTATAAGATTATAATATTTGGCACACGGTATTCAGTGGCGTGCCGAGACCATTGAAGCAGAAGGGGCAGCGTAAATGAGTATTCTATCAAAATTTACTTTCTGCTGCCTTGCCCTCTCTAGTGCCCTCTTGGGCACGGCACTGATGGTATTTTATTATGTAAATTATTTTATTTCCTTACATTTAACTTTTACAGTAGTTTTTAGGTTCATCTGGCGTTTTGCGGACCCACTACTTAAGTTGCTTTATTTTTATTCTATAAATGACAAAATACTATTTAAAAAACTTTAATTCTTGGAGCAGTCAGTCACCCGGGCGATTCTAAAATTCAACAGACTGTAGAATGTGTAGTATAGTGTAATTGATAGAGAAGGAAATCATTTTAAACATTATTTCTTGTACATTTCATGTCTTGCTTCACTAATTTTTTGTTTGTACCCAGTCATAATTAGTTGTTTATAAAAAAAATGTAAGTAATTAAATGTTTGCAATTTTGTACAGTTACCTGTTTAGCTAACAAAATTGCGTTTTCGAATTTTATAACTAGTAATAATCTTATTGATAAGAAGAGCGTACACTTATTGTGTAGTACCCGTGGGTTAAGGTTAGCATTTTTTTTTCACTTTCGCTAGTTATTTGCATTGAATCGCAAGTCACGGAACCCAAAAAACAAAAAACAGCAAAATTCAGAGAGTTACTCACCTTCGACCTCTTTAGGGGTCGAAAATCTATACGTACTCAAGACATGCATTGATGTGCTTTGTGATTACCTAACGTTAAAATAGTAATAAATTAATATTAAATAATAGTAGTATTTTTTAAGTTATACGTGATTTGAACAGTTTTCAACCGTAAGTAATTAAAATTTTGTTCTGTTATTAAATTGCTGTTATTGTTACGTTGTTACTAATTAATGCCAATTTCTTGGTCGTGATTAGTTTTTATATATGCACTGCTATATTTTAGTGTACCAAATTTCATGTTTCTTTCAAAATTTTCTGTATCCAATTTATTGTACTGTTACTCGTTACAATCAGTACTTACCTATGTACATCAGAACAGCAGAAGCCAAAGAATAATAAATTCAAACTAAAGTCTATAGTCTAACTCCACGACTAACCCAACCGGCTAGATTGTCGGTAATTATCATCTTTCTACGGATTATGCATACCAAGGTATATATTAAATACATTTCTGAATTTGGAATCAGTGAACTATAAAGACAAATAAAATCATCGTGCAAAAATTATGAAAGAAAAGTAATTTTCAATTACACGGTTCACTGATATTTTTTTGTAATTTTAACGTTATATTTTTGCAAAATTTATCATTCTTATAATACTATTAATATAGTGAAATTTCTATCAGAACTAAATAATTTCGAATATTGCAGTAGTCTGGAAATCCAATATGGAAATGTTTTCTGCTGTACAATTTATATTATCGTAATAATAATAAATATTTTATATTTTAATAAATTATTAGACCAAAATTAACTGAATATCCTATTGAAACCTCATATTCCATTTTCAATACTTTTGAGTTCAATAATAATTTATTGAGGTCGATAATTTATTAAAATGTTTATTCGTGTTTTAACTTAATAATTTATATATTTTAACCACTTTATAATGTATTAGCTTGAAATAATAACTATTTTAAGAATTTTACAGTAAAGTATAATAATTGAAATATTTTATGTCCTGTTTTGTAGAATTAAATATAAACCTAAAAATACAAAGTTAACACAATAATAGATATTACCTAATATTAGGGTATTACTCTGTTGATGACCGTAAAGGGCGTAAGCCGGTAACAACAATCACCGTCGACACTTTCAGTGCACTTGAAACGATATCTTCTTTTTTCACAAGCAGAGCGAAAGCCGATATCAATCTTCACTGACATGAGGTGTAATTGCACAATGACGAAACAAAAACTTTATTGTGAAGTAAAGCTGCACAGACGCCCTTATCGACGACCAAATAATTTCATGCAAAGTCTGCTACTTAAAACAATCTTAATGTTTTTGATATTTTGTACTGCATAATTATTATATATTATGTATACATGTACAAAATAATAAACGGGCCAAAACTTTCCTTCGAGAGCTCTTAAAAGGAACTGCATATTTTAAACTTAAAATTCAAACGTGAACAATTCTTCTTGTTCATCTTGATTATCATCATTTTCTGTATTATGGACATTAGTTTTTTTACATCTGTGGTAGCTTGCTAGGTTAGCCTTGGATATACCAGTGACCCTGTTTTTTAATTGTAATGGTGGTAATGAGTAACCCAGAGGGTCCGACGGATTTACGTGCTCTCCGAAGCACAAAGACGGTAAAAAATTAGGCTCTACCCGGAATCTTGTAATAACAGTTAAATCGCTAACTACCAGGCCATGACTGCATTTGGTCATGTGTGAATTATCACCCTTAACTATTACAACTTCTTTTTGAGCTACTACAGCTATATAAAGTATAAAATATCCCTTAACTTATTTACTAGACTACCGATCCGTTTAAACTTAAAATTCAAATTTCAGTGAAAAATTCTGAAATTTTCTTAGAAAATTTTAAGTTGCATTATATCGCATCTTCTTTTATATATCAATAAACATATGTATCTTCAAAGGTAGATAAAGCGGTGAAGTCATGGCAATATTTACTATTTTATCGAGTTTCTTTATAGCTTGTTGATTTCTTAAAATATTTATTAGTACTTATTATTAAAATCTTGCAAAAAAGCTCCTTTTCTTTGCTTTATACTCTGTAATGTATTGATCGGCAATGGAATTTATAGAATTAACATAATGGAATTTAGTAATTAAATTACCTATATTTATACAAGTTCATAGAGGAGAGCATAATTTTCAGCAAGAATAGTTACATAAAATAGGTACGTGGATTTGCATAATACACATTGCATAGCTGAAATTTTTCACTTACTCGCTCCTAACATCGCTTACAGATAAGCGTGAGAATTTACACAAGTTCGCGTACTTTTTAAATTTTAATAATTTTCCGGATTAAGTATATGCAACTTCATAATCCATTCTTGTTATTTCTAGTAAGCCCATAGTTTTAAATTATATTTTTAATTGTGTTTATACCTACCTGCCTACCTGCTGTGGAGGTTCAACGACCACCAATTTATATATTATAATATAGGTAAGTTAATAATTTTAATTCAAATTTATATTAAAACAAGAAATATTTGCTAAAGTTAACAATTGAGGAAATCATATTGACCAACAGTTCAAGTTTACATAAACAAGTAAGCGAATTCATTAATCGCATAGTTCTTATGGGTGTGCAAGCAACAGACCCAGGTAACGTGGAATGGCATGCACAAGAGTTGCTCAGTCAACATACTCAGGTAAGGCGAAGGTGACAAAGCGCCTCAGCTGTTTAAGTGGGGATAAACGAGAGAGAAAACTTGAACAATTTAAATTATATGGACAAAGAAACAGTTAAGACTGCAATGGAAGACATAGTTGCCAAGTTGAGAGCTTGTGGATGGCCAGCTTCACTAGTCAAGTGTTGAAAGCGTTTCTGGTGGCATTCAAACTTAATTGTTGGTGTTGTACGTATCTTGTGCAGCTTGGGTATTGTAACAAAGGACGCACTTTTTGGATATTTGTGATCTTCATACAGTGAAAGTGTTAGTACTTGTTTTAACTATTTTGTGTTTAGTGAAAAAAATATCGAATAAGCATTTGCTATATGGTCCTACAATTTGCTGACTGTTCTCGGCACAAAACCGGTCTTCAGGTGAGGCGTTCATTTGGCCGTTCTTTTATAACTGTTATCAGTCAATTACTTTTTTTTAAGTAAATTCGAGTAACGATTTTTATTGACCTTTCCTTATATGATGTGCATTCAAATGTTTGTTATTTGCCAAACCGACAAACACCTTAATATTTCGATATTGCTAAACTAGAAAAACGTGAAAATAGCTTGAAAAGCATTAAGAACATGGAAAATCATATTTTCTATAAAATGTTTTTATTGCGATATATACAAATCAATGTTTACGTTCTTAAGAAAACATTTCCAAGAAAAAAACGTGCATTATATACCTGAAGTCAACCACCTATTTCTATCGAACGGAAATATTATAAGATTGATGATTTGATTAAAAAAAGGTGTGATGAAAATATAAATAAAAATTTTGGTTTTTAATTGCCCAGATAAATTTCTAATTGGGATATTTTTTGCAAAACTCCTATCGAGAATACATCTCTTGAGGTATCATCGGCCGGGAAAAATACCGGTATACTCTGATTATATTGAGTACAAGGAAGAGATAACAGGTTTAGTTACAAAATTATGCAAATTTTGATAAGCTATATAAATTTCATTCCTTTTTATAATAGTGTAACTATTTTATCATATTTTTTAAAATTGATAGATTCTAATATCGGTGATTACAATAATAGCGATTTACCGGAAATCAAATGGGGAAAAAGTAAAATTAAAAACTTGAAATTATACATGCGTCAATTTTTTTTTAGTTCTCCAGGAAATACAAATAATTCAATATTTCCTTCTGCAATGAGAATTATAACTGTCTGCCAAAAATTTCTCATTTATTAAAAATTCAAATAATAAAGTCAGAAAACAGTTTTTAATTAATAAAACATAGATGAGTTTTATTTGATCCTGTTAGGTGCATTAATTATTATCGTCTAGGAAAGCTTTTTAATTTAATGAAGTAAATTAATTTTAGGTGTTATTTAGGTTACATATCAAATTAAAAAAATTATTATTGATTTTCAAGTTTTGCAAAACCATCACGTTTTTTCTCATCAAGCAAATTTAAATTCAGAAGGACTGATAAAATAGGAAATTGATTGTACTCATAATGCTAGTCAATACATTGCTAATTTCAAGGTACACAAAACCTTTTGGCTAAAGTGAAACTAATGTAAATTTAAACCTCGCAATAAACTGTAATAATGAGTTCAAAGTCGCTTAAATCAAATAACGTGCGTTGGAGAATTTAACCTCGGAAAAAACAATCAAATGTTTCTTTACTGTCTCATTTTTATAAAACTAGAAAATAATAATTAATCAGGATAATACTAGAGATAAAAAATTATCAAGTTTACAAAAACACTTTGCATTGTGCAAATAGCTGTTATTTAAACTGTTTATTTATGTAATTTTACTACTTTTTGTCGGTACATACAACTTTTCTTGATGATTACTTTAGGTGTAAGTACATCTTCTCAGCAGGTAGTTTTTCAAATTTATGTAAGTTATTTTCTATTATTGCTTTGTTCATCTTTAGTGGTCAAAGTCATTTTGAAAGTACCTATATTTACCTACTATTTATAGTAACGAACAGTATTTCTAAATATTTTTTTTGTATTTAGTTCAGTTTTAAAATTTAAATCGTGTTTTTTATCCTTTTTATTAATGCTTGATTAAATAATATACCATATTATTAAAGTATAAACAATAAATGGGAACTGAAACATTACTTGACTCAATATAGCATAATATTATACTATTAGTTAAATTGAAAAATACTTCTCCAGTAGTGCTGAATTTGTCATAAAAAGTTTAATATTTCTGAGAATAAAAAATACAAGATTACTTAACCAAAGTGGACGTTCATTTAATTTAAATTAATTGAGCTTGATCAAATAACCCATGCAGTAATATCGCTTATTAATAAGATAACACAAAATTATTGTTGTGCATCCTAGAACCGCATTCGACATTCAACTGGAAATACTTCAGTGGAAATGTAATAAAGCTTCTCGTTATACCTAACATTGATTACTTATAGAAACTCCAGACTGGAAAAATGCATCTCCTAACTCCGATAATACATAACTTGTTGTATAACACAAGGTCAATCAATAGCGTGGATTTCTTCGACAACTATCCCTTGCCGTTCAGAATATCGAAAAAAAAATTAATAATAAGTTGTTTATCTGCTTCAGGTTCATAACCGAAAATTATCTTTAAAACTATAGGAACTATACAGTGTTCTGTTTTTTTGAGCAACACAATGCAATTTATTTTTTTAATTGAAATCCAATATTATTTTACATACTTATTATTCAAACGCGCCTGAAAATTTTGTTTGTTTATTTTTAATTACTTACAGCAACATTTTAAGAATCAGATTAAAAATTCGTAGTTTTTATCTTAACAGATATGGGGTGTATATTTAAGGTAGCAAAATTATCAATTTCAAAATGTAATAAATTGACTACCCTGCATTTTTGCAAGCCATTTTATACATTTCATTCAAGGTTCTACCTAGTACCTAGACTTTACAGTCATCGAGTTATTTTCGTTTTAAAAAAATATTACATAAAAAGACAATGGAAACAAACAAAAACACGTTAATAAAATAAATTTTAATAATAAATAAGCCAATTTAAAAGTTTTACAAAAACATTTAATAATAATATATAAAGACATTAAATAAATAATACTAACAGCAGTGAACTAATATTAACTTTGGTTTTTCTTCTTTGTGTGTTTGTTTGTAAATATAGTAGGTAATAAAGTAATAAAATTAGTTTCATTTAATTAATATTATGTTCAATATTTTTGTAATAGCTACTTATTTAAAATGTAATAAATATACCGAATTATTTACGTGACGACAGATTAAAGATGGTTTAAGTGCTTGACAAATGTTAACAAAATTTATTAGTAGCATTTAAAATTTTTGATTTTTTAATTTGGGTAGAAGTGAAAATTATCCATCTAAGGAAACAAAAAAGAATAAATTAAAAATATCCAAAGAAAACAATAACCGATTGCCAAGAGCTCATGACTATTTTTTTATTTTCACAAGCAAATATTGCCTATATTATTAATTTTGGAATATTCGATAAGTTTGTTAACAGTTTAATTTGTGAATTATGTCCAATATTCTAAAATTAGTAATATAATCTAACAATTTATTTACTTACACAGTTAAAATATGTACCCCAATATCCTGATAGGACTAATAACTTAAATTAAATAGCAAAGAGAAACGCGTTATTTCTTTGATGGATTTAAATATGTAAAACAATATAAGGTATTGTTCTATTCCAAAAATAAATTGTGCCATGTTTATTAAAAAAAGAATATTACTCTAAAGTCTCTATGTCGGCGAATAACTGCGGGTATTTAGACAGGACATCAAATTAAATAAGCATCTTCATACAAAGGGACTGAAGATTATCCTTTTTGTCGGGATTGTTAGGAATCAGGCGCGATTTTCAAGTTTGTCTTAAGATTAGGGTGGCTGAAGAGTAGGAATTACCGTGCGAACTTTGGTTTGCCCTTTTACATGCAATTCAGAATCCAAGGCTGCTTCACGTAGCCACTCTTGTTCACCACAGGACGTAGGCCTCCTCTAAAATCTTCCGCTCTAATATTTCTTGAGCCCTGGATATCCAATTTGTGGTTTTTCTTTTAATGTAGCCCTTCCAACGCGTCGGTGGCTTGCCTCTACTTCTCTTCTCCTCTCGTGGTCTCCACTCCAGCACCTTCTTCTATCCGCCGCTTTTCAATATTATATGTATATTAAATTAAAATTCCTATTATTTTATACTTTAAATATTAATTAGTGTACTTATTCGTCTCAGATATTTAACCATTCCAATTTATACCATTAATTAATTAAGCAATTTATAAATACTTTAGAATAAATATTAAAAATAAAATATCTTAGTCGAGAGTTCTCACGCATCAATTAAGCCATAGTGGCATCAAGTGTTTATACCCTAGTTGTGAGAACTATCGAACTTACGAAGATAAACATTCACACTAAGGTTATAAAAGAACTAAAACTTATTTTGACCATTGGATGGTGTATTGAATAAACGATAATTTCAAATTCTGTTTGTATTATTTACAACTTCAACAAATAAAACATAAACATCTTATTTTGGAACAACATAATTGTATTCAGTCTTTTCTGGTTGTTTCCAACATGGCTTTTTCCATAGCTCTCTGAGCCACCCCAACCTCTGAGCCGATCTTTGTGTTAAGGTAAGTGTTTCTGACCCATATGTTAAGACATTGTTCGCAGACTCTTCTTTCTAAAGATATCGGAAGGTTATCTCTAGGAATCTCTCTCAACCTTCCTAATACAGCCCATCCCAGACCCACTCTACCTTGAATCTCGTGCGTTTGATTGTTTCTACCAATCTTGACCTCGTGTCCCAAATATTTTTATTCGTACACTTGCTTTAACTCTTTTCCATCTTCCACCTTCCCGCCTAGAACAAGATTTGTCATAAATTTTGTTTTATTCATGATTATCTTAAGGCCAACGCTTTGTGATGCTTGCTGAAGTTGTTGAAGCATTTCTATAGCATCTCAATGTTGTCTTTAGCATCGCACTTCCCGAAATGACTGTTAAGTGCAACAAGCCGAATATTTATCACTTCACACGGTCCGTTTGGGGAATTACAGCTCGGAGGTAGCAGTTCTCGGGTTGTTGCCGTGATAAATATTCGGCGTGTTACCCTTTAACTGTCATTTTGTGCTATTCTCTCGGGCTAAAACCCTATTCGAAATGCCAGTCGTTGGGCAACATAGGAATATTATCATTTCCCCTTGGGCTGTTACATACAATTACAGCCCCGCGGTTACAGTTCCGGGGCTGTTACCGTCCCCGCGGGAACCAGGTACCTAACTTCGATTTTTTTCATGTTCTGATGGACAAGAAGGGAATATCTATCGATTATATTCGTGCTGTTGATTCATTGTGTATAATGTACTTAATATAAATAATATAATATATCATATTAATAAACATTTATTATAATATAATATTTATATCTAATAATATATTATTTAGACAAAGGGATATTAGCATAGTTTAGAACGATCCTTATTGTGAAAATCGAATTGGAATTGCACTTTGTAACTTACCAATTTCAAATTAACTATTAAGACTAATTAATTGCTATACTACATTTTGTATTGCTTTAGAATCAAATTATAAAGTAAAGATGGATTTGAAGTGCAAATTAAAAATGTATAGCGATGAGTTCGGAATTATTATTAGTTGGGTTTTAGAGATTTGGCTTTGTAGAACTCGTACTCGTATTGAGGACTACCAACTACACCGTAAATTTATCGATAATCAATTAAAATATTTAAGCGCTGATGTAGCTACCATTATATATGCTGTCAGCATGTTTTATAAGTAAAGATAATTTCTAGAAAAATAATCGTAACTCATTTATAATTAAAATTGTTATTATGGCCTGCATTTCTTAAGCGAATTAGACAGTAGCTGTTGAACCGGTTCGGTTGTATCAATTGTATTTTAAATAAGATCAATTCCGTACAGTAACCAGAAGTCAAGGCTTTTATGCTGGATACAATTGACTTAATAGCAAAATGTTTTGTAAATAATATTTTCTAGAACAACTTGATTTTAATAATTTAAATAGATCCGTGATCAACTGGTTAAGCATAAGGTTAGGTGTGCACATTGAAACTTATTGCTTAATCAATTTTACCGATTGTTTAAGATACAAATTGTAAAATGTCAAAAGTACTTCTTGGGTTGATGTTTTTTTCTACTTTACAGCAAGGTTACATTTTAGATTGTCATGACTAGCGAATTTTTTTAGATGGAAGTTTCAGTTTTAATTAAACTCAATTAGGTATTATTATTGAGTTATTTTTTAATTTGATTGTGTTTAGCATACCCATTACCTATTTTTCACCAGCGATTTTTAATAATGTAGCCAAGGATCTGCTATTACATATTCGCTGGTTAAATAATAACCGGCCGTTGATGCTAAAGGATACTGGTGTGGTGTCTGCTTACTAACCCTTTTTACGCCAAGCAGTCTCAAATTACGTTTCGTTTATATAACCAACGCGTTTTTAACCATCCAAGTAAATAAATCCGCTAGTTAGCAAAAGGGGTTTGTAAAAGTCTGAAAACCTGATTTTAACCTGCAAATTTTCTTCTTGCCAGAAAGGTTGGCTAGTCAACAATGGACGATGCGATGCTTCTTGTAAGGATTAAATATACCGAGAATCATTATTGTTGTTACTGTTCAAGTCAGTCGACTCGTCTTCAGTCTTCTATAGTAGTATTTCAACATGGGCGGTTATAAATTCCTCTGACGGTCAATACGATCGAATCGGTACGATCCGTGAAGGGTCAAGGGTTTTAATCATTTAATTGCTATCAGTTAATTCAAACTGTTTGAAAATTACTTCCTGAATGCTTTCTAGTTGTTAATCATAGTTTTTTTGGAATTTGGTTAAAAAATCACCCGATTCTTAATTAAAAACACCGTTTGTAGTAGAACATTAATTACAGCACAATGCAGTTTTATTATTGAAAATCTTTTAATTAAAATTTGATTATTTCCACACTATAATATAAACTGCAGTTAATGACTATATTTGAATAATTATTGTTCTTGTATATTTTCAGTTTGGAATTATTTATTCCTAATTACAAATATAAACAATAGAATGACCAAATGTAGGCTAACGACTGAAGTAACAACACCTAATAATGATACTTATCCTACTCCAGGTCAAGTTCAAGTTGTAATTTAACAGCTTTGTGCGAAAGGAATGTATATGGAATATAAATAATACTCTAACAAAGTCACGAAAAATAAAAGATAAGTAAATTTTGAATTGGAAAGTTATGTTATTTAGCACAGCAGTTCATGATATATATGAATTTTTGTTTCATTACTAAACCAATCTTCATTATCGCTTCTTTCGAAATTTAACATTAGTAATAATCGGATGTTTTGAATAAGTACATAAATTAGTAAGATTTTGGTGTTAATGAACGTTAATAATAGATTAGTATTGTGTTAACAAGTAGAAAGAATAAAAATCCTAAATCTGCTTCGTATTCCCAAAATTTACCAACATCTTAAACTTGGCATTTAAATTTATAAACCAGTAACAAGTTAAACTGGTAATTTTACTACAGGTCAATACGCTTCTGCATTAAAATATTACATCATATGGTGGTTGTGATCAGCGTTTGGTCCCAAGCATAATATAATAAAATTATTATAAATTTACTTGTAACAACTTGGATATTTGGATTGGCCATCCAAATGTGTCTTCTTTCAAATTGCACTAGGATCTCGCACGTCGCACAATAAAATATTTATTGCTTTTAACGTTTTCTCTTTGTTTGGTTTTGAGACCACCTTGTGTGATTCCTTTTTCAACTGTCGGTCGGTCAATTTAAATACTGGGCTGCAACAAGTTTTTGAACTAAACGGTTCTTGCACATATTTTATTTGCAATTACAGTAAAATTATTTTAGCTTTACGAAATTACATCAACAATGATATTGTTTTATCCAAAATTATATGTTAATTTCATATATTATTAGCGTTATGGGAAATTATGGTGCACGTCGTAATTATATTTCATAAAATACTTTTGAATGTATCTATCAAACACTTGAATCTCTCATATTTTTTAATATGTGGGTTACTATTACTTTTATGTATAATCTTGTAATTTTATCGCCATAGAGAGTTTTTTTAAATTATAATAAATTAGGTCAAAATGCAAAAATTGCAAATTCAAATTTTTAGATATAATTTTTTCCGGTTCATTTAAATCCTAATTGAACATTAAATTTTTTCTCCATTTCGCGGCTTATTAAATTTTACGTCTCGAATGAAGTTGTTGAATATTTCCTTTGTTTTTACTTTCTTTTGTGTTTAGATTCTAAAATTGTTTTCGTCGATACGAAAAGAATAATTTTTAATAAAATTCATTTAGAGAAATATAGCCTAATTAATTAATATTTCCCCCACGTACGAAATATTTGTTAAAGGTATCGATTTTATCGCAATTTCTGCATAAATCACCATTTATTATAATAATTAATTGTTTTAATTTATTTACCTATATACTGCACATGGATAAATTAATCAATTACAGTTTTTATAGTTTCTAAATAGCATTCAAGGTTGTAATTTTCTTGTCAGATTTGGTATTATTCATTCATCAAATCGGTACCTACATTTTTGGTTTTTGTACTCGTATACCATCACCAGAAACATCAGGAGTTTCTGAAATAATTACGGCTATTTAAATCATAAATGAAATCGCTGTGAGGATCTATTATTTAATTTAATTATAGAAATACTTCAACTGATTAATAGAATCATTAAATTAACAGCTTTGTATGTTTGCGGGAAATTAATCGAAATTCATTTTTGGAGATTTGTCAACTTTTATTAAATTAAATGCAACTGAATAGTAGTTGATGAGTTAATAAAAAATATTAATTTGTCATGAGGAAGCCGATGTTTGAGATAAACGTAACGGTTCATACCAACCCACATAAAAATTTTATTTGTACAGTAAAAACGTTGAACTTGGGCTTGGGGTAAGTTGTTGGCACTTCTCACGGTTTTATGGTTCCATCAACTGACGATAACAAGGAATAGTTTACCTCAATAATTAACTTCTTAAATATAAGAAATTTTTCCCATGTACATGATATAAATATTAAGTCAACCGATAGATAGAGATATTTACAGGTATTAGTGAAAATTTGGGTAGTAAAGTTGTAGTGGGAACCAAAACAAGCTTTTGTGGTGACTCATCCAAAGAAATTTAGCATCAGGTAAAAATTTGTATCTTGAAATACCTTTGTTCGTAGATACTGATAATTTAATCAGAAACAGTTAAGAGTGAAGCTTGAGTTCTTTTAATTTTCGATCCCTTTTAATAAAATACATTTTCGTGGGTTGTCGGTAATAAAATAGAAATATTAAACATCTCATAACTTTTTTCGCGATAATGATTTATTGAAAGATATAAGCAATTGTCAAGTAAGATTTATCACTTTTATTGTAGGACTTAAAAAATTGTGGAGGTTTCTGACACTATAAAGCTTATTAACAAAAGTTACTGTTTTGCAACGAAAACAGCCAACGTCCATAGAAAATTTCCAATTTCTACATGATGTGTAAAAATGTCATGGTACTATATCTGTGTAATGAGTTAAAACATTTATGAAGCATAATACCTACATGCCAAATAATATAGTATAAATTATTATAATACAATAATATCTCTAATATTCTCCATTATTTATTGTCCAAATGTTAAATCTTTTGCAATTACTTATTGTGAGTCAAATTCAAAGTATCTTATAGCTTATAGCACAGTATAACCATTTATTACGTGAAGCGTATTAAGATTATTTCGATATTATCAACGTTACGATTTAACTCGTGTCACGACATTGCAAAATTGTTATAATTGTAAATTGACTATAATAAAGGGTGTTTAATTAAACGAGAATTGATAAAACATTGTATGCAATGCTGGTTCTTTGAAGGTCAGAATTATCCAACAATAACTTGGATTTTATTCATCGCTCCTTGCTTGCTCTTTCAATAGTTCAGCATTCATTTCATCATAACTATACAGCCATTAAAGCAGCTTACAGTAAATATTCTCAAAATTTCATACCACGTTCCTCGTTAGGATATTCACACATCGAATTTTATTTTTTTTACATTTTGTACTTTAGCCTTAAGCAAGACCTTCGATTCTGAATACAATACAACCAAGTCAAGTTACTTTGTAACTCAGGCATTCCTTCTTGTTTCATTTTAAACGCCGTGGCATGTGGTTTTTGTTGTGGCCTTGCCAGTTTGGCCACATCATCGTAATAAGTTTGTGGCTTTCAAAAGAAGAAAACATTTTTCTTCTGATTCTATTAATTTGTATACCTCTGATATTAACTTGATGTAATCATAAGCTTTTCAATAAACTCTATTGTTGAGTTTTTCTAAACGAAAATTATTATTTTAGCTTGACTTGATTGCCCGATTCAAAACCTAGCTTTATGCTTTGACTAATTGGTAATTTGAAGAATTCTTTATGTAACAATATTTTAAAGTGTGGAATATTTTTTACTAAAATATCTTACAATCGGTAATTAAAAAATATATATTGTGGTTTTGTCAATTTCCAAGTAAAACTTTCATAATGAATGGTAAAAACAGTGAAGATACACAGGTATTAGCAACGAGCTCATAGGGCAGATTATATTATTTTATATTATTAGTATTGACCAATACTAATCTTAAAGTTAGTAATAGAAGCCGCTATGTTAAAAAAGTTCAACTAAAATTTTTGTAACGATTGTATCAGCAAAATGATTTATTTTTGAGTGTTAATCATTAAATCCTTTTTATAATAGATCCTGAAATTACCTACAAACTACATATTTATAGTTGATTTCAGTTTAAATTAACCTGGAATTATGTTGTGGGGAAAATGCATGAAAAACCTGACAAAAATTAAATAAAATATATAGTTTAAAATTGGTACGCAGGATACTACACTAGACCCTCCATGTACGCGAGTTTGATGTACGCAAATTCAGAATAACGCGAATTAGATTTTGATACCTGAACTTTTTGTACGCGAAGAAAAATTCCCTTTAACGAGAATTAAGTTTTCGCGTATTATTAAAATAACTAGCTGGCACAGTCGGCCTACCGGTCGCCTTTAGCCATCTAGACCGTGTCGGATGTGGTTGTTCGGCCTTCGACCTCACTACAGGGTATAAAGTAGCCTATGTTTTTCGTAGCGTTGTAAATAACTTCTACACCAAATTTGGTTAAGATTGGTCAAATAGAAACGTTAAGCACGTGCACGCGTATTTGCATTGTCGATCGGTTGACAGCTTGACAGCATTCATTATTGCTTTTTAAGTTGATTTTGAGTAGCCTGCCTTCCTTTAAGGAATCTCGATAATCCATTCATGCGCGTCCCATCGAGATTCCTTAAAGGAAGGCAGGCTACTCAAAATCAATTTTCCTTTCCTTTGCGAATTTTTGCACTATTTCAATACAAAAATTCCATGTACGTGAAGTTTTTGGTGAACGGAACCCTCGCGTACATGGAGGGTCTAGTGTACTATTATTCATTAAGAAAAGAGATTGTGTACAAAAAAAGTCACATAGCGGAGGAAAATATGACTAAAATATGATTTGTGTTCATGAGATGTGTACAAATGTAATAAAAATTTGAAATAAAACGTAAAATTTATTTAAAGGAAAAAATATTTAATTTTTTGATTCTGAATCGGAATCTTTGCTTTTGGAGGGTTTTTCTTGCAGAACTTCATGTTTTTGTAGAAATATTATTTCTCGTGCCAAGAGGAGGTTCAACATTTTTGCTTAGAGATTTTTCGAAAACTTGATATTCTAGGATCTGATGCCACGAGGAGTTTTGTAAACGTGTTCTAATGTCTTTTCATTAGAGCACTTCTTTGAAAATCCTTTTGTATATTTTTTTGCTTCCTTATTTTGAGCTTCTTGTGCCTCTTCTGAAAGTTGGCCAATGGGCAAAATTGCAGACCTTATTATAACGGAGCCATGTATTAAAATTTTAAATACATACAATATTAAAAATAACAATTATTGTCGGCATGTTATACCAGTTACGACCAGTTATAATTTTCCGAAAATAACCGGGCTGTCGATTTGCATTTTATTGTATTTTTGAGTCACCCTATATATTGTAAGATTATGACCCGCAAACAAAAAACAGGTTTTAACCAAATGAAGTGGGGTAAATATGCGCAAGATTTTTTTTGAATTTTATAATAGCTAAAGGGTTGGGTTATAAGAGATATTAAAACAATTTTAGATGAGAAATACAGACAAGGTCACTTTTATTGCTAATGTAAATTTTTTTACTGATATATTCAATGTTTCGTATGCAATGCGCCAATTTTGTTAAATGATTGAAAATGTCAAGTACGATAAAGTACTTAACTATTGCTATTAGATTCGTTTTGCTAAAACACTTTAAAAACAGTCTTTTCTACATGTGAAATAAACAACGATATTGTCTAATTTGCACTCGTATTACACAATTTATTATTGCCCCTATCCTTCATTTCGAAATGGAAAATAGACGTTAAAAATGTCAAATGATAACTTTAAATGTTTTTGATTTTGGCCAGCTTTATCATGCATTTACCAAACACCAGACTGTCAAATGTCAAGACTTCCATGATGGAATGCCACAAATTTTTAAAGACTGCCACAAAATTCTGAAGATTTTCACAAAATTTTAAACATTACTAGAAATTTTCAAAGCCTGCTTACCAATTTTTAAAGACTGATGCCTTTGATTTTAAAGAAATTTAAAAATTTAAAAACATCGTAGAAATTTTATCAATTTCTATAAGTTTCCTTCGGAAAATTTAAACGGGCCAAAATAACTTATTAAGTTTCTTATAAACAAAGAACGCGATGATGTTTGGTTTTCAAATATCTCGAAGACTAAGCAAAATATGTTAACAAACTGGATATATTTTTGTAGAACGTTAACTTATCAATATTGGTTCGAACAACATTTATCATAGGTCAGTCGTTTAACTTACACGCACCGTCAAACTATGAAATTCGGGTTCCGAAAATCTTCAATTTTGTCGTATTTTTGATGGCGAAGAGGTGAAATTGAGTGACATTTCACCGCTTCCCCCATCGCGAATTTTTTTACGAAATTGATATCAATCAAAGGTATTTTTTGTGTATAACAAAAATGTGAGACGGTGATCAGCTTAAGCGGTTAAGTGCGTTGCTGCTAATGCTGAATGTCCGGTTCGACTCCGGGCTCAGTAAAAACTTTATTCTGACCGTCTCCTCTCGGAAGGCAATGGCAAACCACCGAGGTGTAATCTGCTTAGAACAGCCTCTCTGGAGATGAAGTGTATACACTTCCTGCGGTTCGGAGCCCGCGTTAAACAAGTAGGTCCCCTATGTGTGTGATAGTACTACAAATGCACAACACATACATAGGAGAGAGGTCGCCAACATCCGGTAACGGATAGGCACGTTAAGAAGAAGAAGAGATAACACAAAGGTGTCAAAGGTAAAAACGTTAAAAGTTTTGCGTTTCCCCATTGATCGACACTACCCAAGTAACTCCAACGTTGGTTTTATACTGGTATACCATTGATATGGCATGGTATCAATGGTATACATTGGAAGCACATTGGAGCTCAAACGAGTTTCCATCAATTGACACCAATTTCATAAAAAACTTCACGATGGGGACGCGGTGAAATTAATGTCACTGAATTTAACCCTCTTTCAAACGCTCTATTTTTTTACCTTTGGGATATGAACGATTTTTATTGAAGCGTATTGGAGCTCAAACGAGTCTCTATCGTTTTATTGCTATATACTATGGTATTTGTTTTATTAAAACTATCACATCTTAAAATAAAGCATTTCTACAGGCCCTCCCAAAATTTTTCTAAAGAATTGCATTTTTATTAAAAGCCTTTGGGGTTTTTGACCTTTGCCAAGAAAAGGCAATGCTTACCTTTGTATAAAATTTGAAGTTAATTAATTTAAAAGAAAATAACAATTTAAAATATTTTCATAAGATAAAATTTCCATAACGTCCTTGTGTAACAATCAAATAATAGTTGTAATGGGATATAGGACATGCAAAATAAAACAATTGTTTAACTTATTGTCGGCATTTCGCCGCCACTCACGGCTTGATCAGGACTTTAGAACAACATTTTGCCAACATTACTAACGAAGGGAGCCGTGCAATCAAACATCATCGAAATCCAATAAATAATCAACAATGCCTGTCCTATATCCCATTACAACTATTACATGATTTTCATAAGAATTTGGAAAGATGAAACTTGGCATGGTAAAATGGGACTTTCAGGAAATCACCAAGACTGCCAGGAGACTTCCTAAGAATGCAAAACATTTGTTCACCGAACTTCCGTTGTGATTAACCCCTATTAAAGACCATTCAAAAATTGTGTGACTGTTCTAAAAGAAAGAGAAGTTGTGTGTCTGCGGGGGGGGGGGTATTAATAGAAGGATATTATGGCGACGCATAAGTATAATCCGGAAAATTTAGCAATGTTACTCGAAAAGTAACAAATATAAATTGTGGTTAATATTAATTAGATAATTACATAAAAAATATCGTATATTTCAACTTTTTTTTTGGGTAGGCCGGGCCTAACCTGCCTGTTCGTTAAAATCGCCAGTGACAGATATGTTAAAAAGCATTTTTATGAAACTTAAAATCAACACTGATTAAGTTGTTTTGTTCTCTCGTTATGTTTTACACCATTACATTCAAAAACTTATGATATAAATAATCATATTTTATTATATAATCATACATTACCATATATGACAATATTGTAATAATCATGATCCGAATATTATTTATACTAATTTTACAGAAGAAATTTTAATTTTCCAATATAAATAATACAAAACTGAACCACTCCACCATTATCGAGTATTGTTTCTAATGCTTTAATTTCCGTTAAATTAAACTGTTGGATATTATTAGCTTCGTTATGCTTATCATAACATTTATTATAAGCTATCTAAATTAAAATGGAATATAAATTTGTAATTCGGAATCTTTTTACGGTATTCGTAACAAATTCAATTAAATAATACTAATAAGCAACAAATAGCAGTACAATCATTTTTAACATTATATTTTATATTTTGCAAACCAGTAGTTCCCAGCAATGTATTATTTTTTTTTATGCCAAATTTACAATTTTTTATTCTCACTTGTTATGCAAGAATACATTATATTGCTAATTTATTATTTTTTGCTTTTAATTACACGTTAGATTCAGTCTTCACTTGTGGTGATAGTAAATAAACATAAACAAACTGTATTTCAACGATTTAAACTTTTTGCTTAATTGTTGAAATTTACTATTGAGCTTTTGGTCAAATAATAAATCATTTGGCATTCTATTCTACACGTAGAATTATTTATAGCCATAGAAAATCGAATATAAATGAAAAAACAGACTAGAACTTTCCCTTTGGCTATTAGTATACAATAAGACGCAGGCAGATGAACTGGTCAAAGACAGGTTCACAATGACTTGCAATTTATGCACGTTTGAACTTGACTGGATGCTCCAAGATGTGTATTGTTTTGTTTAAGATAGATATTTATATTGGTCAATAAGCTTGTATATTTTTCACATTGTTCTTACTGAAATCGTCTTATATATTTAACTAATTTTATTTATACCTACTATATTATACCTTATCCTTAAACTTATAAATCAGTTGGAAACCATCTTAACATTCATTGGCTTTATTCTATTTAAATTTATAGTACAATGTGTTGAATATTAACGTCATTTAAGTTTCAGTGACAGCTTTATTTAAGCGTTTAACATTAATTTCTTATTCATTCTTGAATTAAGAACACGAACGTAGTCAAAAAGCATGGACGGTTTGAATTTGAGATTTAATTGTTTGACAAATTAATTTAATTATTCATAATGGGAATTTTATGAAAAATGTAACAGGCTTTCGGTGGTTTGGTACATCAAATTTTCATTTTGGGAAATAAATTACTCTTTTGTTGTATAACAAATTTAATGTCGCAACTATATTTAATATGGCGGTGGGGATATTAATGGTGTAATATAGAAATTGATTGAAATTTATCGACGTCAATTTATTTAGTTTACTTGTATTTTGAATAACGAGAGTTTCTAATAATTAAAAGTATAAGCAATTTATGAGTATTTACACTCGGTGTTCACTTTCATCTCTCAATTTGCAAGACGTAACTTGAAAGCTAATAGTATTCCATTTCTATAAGAACATACGTATAGTAAGTAACACCTACCTACATGTAGTAGCTATTAATCCGAATTCCATTGCCTACGTAAACAACAGCAAAATAAAC
Organism: Podabrus alpinus; assembly: GCA_932274525.1. Lineage (NCBI taxonomy): Eukaryota > Metazoa > Arthropoda > Insecta > Coleoptera > Cantharidae > Podabrus > Podabrus alpinus. The sequence continues at coordinate 118,711,311 of OW026451.1, forward strand.
TAAATTCCAAACTAGATAAACAGCGTCTTGCTGCTGGTAAAAAGGCGTTGTACACTTCAAGCTACTTATTAATGAATAAATTTAAGTGAAATTTTTTAAATCTAGTTGTCACTATGTACTAGTTTCTAGGTTGTCACTTTGTTATTAAGTTTTGCATTCTTAACACTTTTACAATAACTCGTATATGTACTTCATAATTTAGCATTCTGATTGTATAAGAGAAGTTTAATCGTATAATTATTGTGAATTATAAATTTAAAACAAACTTCACGTTGCATGTTCCACGTTATGATCATGTTGTATCATCGAGTAAAGATAATGGCAGTGGGTATAAATGTTTAAAAGATGAGATATCAATGTATGCTTATGTAGACAATGAATTTGGGGCGTGTGCAGAAGCCGTTGACCACTATATGTAGCACCATGTATATTATTATTTTTTATTTTGCCACATACATAAATATATGTACATACCGTCATAACCAAGTAATGATAGATACAAATTAGTGCAACCACCGTTCACTGTTCTTGTCCCTGTTCACCGGAGGGCTAAGTTAAGATTTCCGTTATCAAAAATGTTAGTAAATTTACTGTTAAACTTAAATATCGTATAATCAAAATTACGTACAATTCTGCATTCAGCTTTCAGTTTACGTCTCTATAGTGTGAAATCACGTTTATTAAACTTGTGTAGGTAAAAAATTTGAATTTCGTCACATTTAAGGTTGTTAAGAACGTCAACTTATGCTAATTTAATAATACAATAAAACTGACATAAACTCCTAAAATGTAGCCCACGTATCGTATAGTTTAACGTAAAAGTTTAATTGACGTCAAATTTTTGCTGCTTGTTGTTAATTTGAAATTTTATAAGATTAGCGAACTTACAGTTGTTTTAACTACGTACGTCTGTATAAAATACATACATTAACATATAATCAACTTTTTCATAAGCTTTCAGCAATAGGTTATTTCTTTATTTATATGTTTTTAATTTTTTTTGATAATTAGCCTATTGCTGAAAACTTACAAAAGTATTTGATTTTTATTGTTTACAGGGCCTGTAGTTCTAAGTAACTGTTTATTAAAATTTTTAGTGAATAATTCACTACTGTAGGATACGTCACTGATGTCACTAATCAATCAAAAACTTTAACTAACAGAACAAAATATCGGTCATTAGCTTGTAAATTTTTAAATTTTAATTTGATAGATACTAATTTTAAAAGTTATAATTAATATATTACTCACTGAGAAATACCAAGTACCTTTTGTATTGCACAAAACCTTGTACATTTTAAATATAAAAGAAATTGGTCAAGAAATTGATATTTTGACTGGGCTTTGATGATTTCAATAGGCCTTGGCTGCTGCTTCCACCTAAATATATAAATAAATATTACTGCACTTATTTTTGTGGTTATCATTACATTCAATCCATTGAAACTTTCATTTGATTCTTTATCTAAACAAGCCTAATAATATAAATTAGTATACCTTAATTATTTATCTACAATTTATTTTGTTCACTAATTGATTGATCGACCACATCGGAAGAATTTTGTATAAAAAAAAGTAAAACTTCGATAGTTCTGAGAAAATTTTGATAATGGTAGTTGGTTAGACTTCAAGAATATAGCAACAATACCATGTTCTAAGAAACTGCCTCGATTGAATAACATGAAATGTATTTGAGTATAGAACTACACCTATAGAATTATAAGAGCCAGTTATGTAAAGCCTTCCAGTTTAGCATCGCGTTTATGAGTAAAAAAAAAGATTGTTATATAACTTATAACTGATGGGTATATAGTAAATATCAAACGATGGTAATCGTAAAGGTCGTAAGGCTATTAATGGGATATCTAAAAATAATTAGATATTAAGCTAATTGTGGCTGTCTTTTACAAATCTAATATTATTACATACTGTATAATTACGTGTAGGTATAACATACGAAATTAATTACTGTTTTTATTCTAAATATTGCAAGTGATGTTTGTATGGCATATATAAATTAATATCTTATTTTGTGACTTTAGTAGGAGAGCATGGGTAACACTGAGACGCTTTTTTCTTAAAGTCTAAAATTAGAGTATATTTAATGATATTAAATTATTATTTTTTTCCTATGCATACAATATGCGATCAATTTGGTAACGAGTGGAATACTGTAAAATAGACTTTGTTAAATTCATACGTACATTGATTTTTGGGATCAATAAAATATATTTTACTATTTATTTACCAAAAAATGTACTAGATACAATATAGTGCTTAGGTGTTAATTTTAAGGTGTTAGTGAATATTTATTGAATATCATAGATCTTATGTTTTGTTCCTTTTTGCTACTCATTTTGTTGTCAGAAAATTTTCTGAACTTTGCTTTACTTGGTGGATTTTTAGACATCCTGGTAAATAGAATATTTTCATAGAATAAAATAAAAAGTTAAAAAATAAGCTAATCTCATTGTTATTTTAAAAAATACGAATGTACTTAAACAATATTATTTGATTTATGCAAAGTCTCGTCAAGAAATCAATGATGGAAATTACTTGTGCCTATAGAAAACCAGTAGCACGTCATAACTGTCAAAACTGCCACCACAGATACATTCAAATCGGATAGAAAGGTACTTTCGAAGGTTAAATATACATATTATACTCGAGTGCCATTTATGTGAACAGATTCGAATAGTAAGTAATTTCTTATTCGGGTACCTACAGAATCTTTGAAAAGTAAACTTGATACAAGTAATGTTCAGTGCCAGTTCACGAATTAATATTTATAAGTAAGGTTTAATTAATACAAGTTGAAGTTTTAATTAAAGCAATTCATTTTTAATTGCACTTAAAACCTCTATACGATTTTATCAATTCCAATATAATTATCGTTATCTTTTAGCAGATGCAATTCAACCCACCATCACCAATAGCGTAACAGCAAGCATATTCTTTATTTTTTCTAAAAATTATTAGCGAGATACAATCTGTTCTGGTAATTTTCTTATTTGAATTGCCATTTTATAAAGTTATTGTTTTGCTTTGTTAATTATTTTTAATTTAAAAAAGATATCTCGCGAATCGTGATCCAGAATGACAACTTTATTATACTGTCAACTACAATAACAATACAAAGTGTTATTTAAACGTTTTAAGTTAAAAACATTTCCTTAAGACTGATTTACACTTGAACTGAATAAAACAACTTAAGCGCGCTTCCTGGAGATGTAGTGTGAACCATTTTCTTATTCTAGTTTATTTATTACCTATTCATCCTATTTGATCGGAATATAAATCAATCGTGACGAATACAAGAATTGCATTTTATCAGCAAAATTTTTTAAGGATTAATTATTTATCGTAACAGTATTTTATCTACAGTTAACATTTTATGACTGATATTTTTATGCACATGTGTATACGATATGTACGTTCTTTACCTGTGTAATGGTGATTCATTGTGAAGTGCATAAACACGGTATTAAAATTTAGAAGAAATTTTTATTACTTGTGATTTATATTGCTTGTATTATTGGATTTTTATTGCTTGATAAATTTAATTACATTTTCTGATTATCAAAACAAATGTTGTAACTTATGTTTATATAACAAAGAAATGAACTTGAAAACTATTCAAGGGTTAACAAGAAGAAAGTGTTACTATCATTAATAGAAAAATAAATAGTTTTAAAATTGAGGGTACGTAATTAATTCCCATTATTTTGCTTCGTGGCACAAAAATTATTACAGAACTCCTTTCCGATAAAATTAACAGACTCAATTTATACCACAAATTATTGAATTCTTCATATCGTTATGAATTATTTATTAAGATGCTTCTTGCTGATATACTTGAATTACAGATTGCGGCTTTATTCGACCTTGACTTATTTATTTTTAGAAAGTGCCATTACGTTACATATTCTATATAAGTAAAAGTTAATTAAGTCCTATTATTTTCTTTTGATATTTCAACTGGAGTATACCAACATATACTATACAGTTCGTGTTTACAATATGAATTTCAATTGATTTTGTTATTGATAGTTGGTTCATTAGAAGCTTTATTAATCATGAACTTGATGTTTATGTTAACTTGGTCAATTAACAAAAAATGCAATAAATATTCATAAAATAATAAAATATACTTAAGGTATTTTATCTATAGGTTTATTCATTGACACGCCCCATCATCCCCTTATATTCAGATTTGATTATATTTTATTATGGTAATATACTTATTTATGTGCTAATACAATTCACATACAATTATCTTAAAATTTAAATAATACGTACTATAGAATGTTTTTATATTTCTATAACTTTCATGTTATAGCTTCAGAAATCAATAATTATTATCCTTCTGTTTGAGTCTTAATTTAATATTAGTTTGTATATTTATAAATATGTTATGCTTATCTTTATATTATATACCCGATAATGCTTAGCATAAAATCAATATATCAATAACTAATCTATCATGCGAATCACAATCGAAAAAATTGTTTTGACTAAATACTATAAAAAATTATTTTAATAAAATAATGGAAGAGAACTTTTATTATATATTTTCTTGCTATTAGTTCAACTTTCTTTCTAATCTTTTTGTGTTCGAATCTAGGTTAAAATATTTTAGGCAGAAACTATTTTCGCAATTAAGTACTGCCTACGTTATATAAACAAGATAATTATATATCTCAGTATATGCATCTACTACCCGAAGAAAAATATTTTAATACAATATTATTATTAATAAAAAGTTCACAACTAAGCTGTTATGGAGCTACAAAAAATATTTTACGGTTAATAATTGTATGGACTGATTACCCATTACAGGATTAATGTAAGAGATAATGATCGCGTTAAAGATTTGGAATTTTCAATGTTAATAAAATTTTGGTATGCAATAAATACTACTTATAGATGATTAATACGCAAAACAAACTATTTTGTTGTTTTAACATTAAATAAGTTAGTTATTACTTAGTTTAAGACACGTCGTGTAGATTGTTACATAAAAGAGGCGTGATGCGTTTGGTAAATGATGAAGATGCATATATCTGTATAGCAGTTCTTTACTTGTATTCCCGTTATTTTTTCATTCTACATTTACGATGAATCAAACATTTAAAGCAATTCCAAGTTGCGAAGATAATACAGCAACGCGCTTACTCCAGTTTGCGAATTAAATTTAAATTAATTTATCTGTAACATCGTTAACAGTTATGAACTCCTCTCAAAAAAAGAAAAACAAACTGCGGAACATAACCACTTGCAGATTAACTGGTGTATTTTTATATTTTCAGGAGTCAAAATTTATAAGCTCGTATTGAAGGCTCTTACGGTACACTTCGGTGATATTTATAATGGATTTCCTGTTTTTAATTAATATTATGTCAATGTGATACCGTGATTGAGTAATCCAAAAGTTAGCCAAAAATATGGTTAATTATAATATTTATTCTCATTAGAGATCTGTCAGTATGTTAGAATAAATTATTCGTGTTTGGAGATAGAAGAACACTGCAATGCATTCTTGAAAAGCACATATTTGCGATGCCATCTTGTGTAAATCATATACGGTCTCTTGGCGCCGTACCGGTGAGCTAATGTCAAGACAATTTATTACCTCTTGTGTCTTATGTACAGTTGGAATACCATGGTAAATTCAAGATAAAGTATACCTACCTGTAACATAAGTACAAAGATAGTAGTTAATATACAAAATTGGCTTCTTTCATGTAATCATCATAATGACTGTTTATATGCGCTAGTGTGAACGAGCTCCATCTTTACAACAAAACGTAATTAAAACTTAATAATTGATATTTTAACCGCGCCGAACATGAAGTTTCCAGATTGGATTCTAAATAAGCGCTTTTCTTGAGATCTCGACTAGCTCTCGAATCTTTTATGCAGGGGAAAATATAATTTACTCAATTATCTCATTTAAAATAGATATTCTTATTATATTGTATCTACACCATCAGAGAAATAATCAATACACGGACATCTGTCTGCTGAAAACATTCCCTCTAGGATGTTAAAATTGGCAATTGTAACTGTATGCAATATTCGATTGCGGTACTTATAGAACAATTTAAAGTTACTTGTAAATAGTAGAAATGCTATTCTATGAAAGTTGATCTTACCAATTGTAACCTCATTTCATTGTTTAGTTCCTTTCCTTCTTATTTTTTAACTCAATGATCATAAACTTTGCCATTACAATAACTAATTGTTACGTCATTTTTGTTCATGCCGAATTTCCTATATTTGGTTATATTTGTGAATCTATAACAATTAATTTTATTCTATTGTCGCGTGATTGATTGGCGTACCTATGTTGGATCATTTTTGTTTTGAAGGAGTAGGAGTCGATTGGTCACTATGCAAACCAATTTAATATGATGAGATAACCTTGCTGTTACCGGTTAATGACTCTTGCAAAATATTAAATTAAAGTAACACATGATTCATTCTTACATACATAATATAATTTTCAGATAAAATATAAAAGACAAAGTAATGATACAATGTATCGTTCAAAAAATGTACATAGTCATACCAAGAATTTACCACGCACCAGTTATGTGCTTTAACAAAGAAAATTTTATCCTGCAAATTTTTTTAAGAATATCAATATTTTAAAATTGAATTATTATGTTTGCAATATTATTTTGTATATTAATTTTATTTATTTTTCAGGTATGTTCCTATCAACTTTTCAATTCAAACCTATTATTGCTAGCTGGGGTAAGAAAAATAGATTTATATTCAATTATTCTATAATCTAATTACTATTTAATAAAAGTTACCTTCAGACTTCATACATTTTCTATCTTCAAATAATATGGCGAAATTTACCTACTTAAATCAAGATTGAACACTTTTTAAAGTGACGTTAAAATATAACTTACATTTTGGGGATTAAGGTTATAATCCAATTTTTTAAATTCTTTCTAATTTCAACATAGTAAACTTGAAAGTTTTCTGAATGTTCAGAAACTTTTTATGCATTCTATATCGGCCCCCTTATGCCAAAACCACGAATGTGCATTTTCTAGTTTTCAGTTAATTGTATTTGAACTAAATTATTAAATAAATGAAATTAATCAATTTTAACAATTTTTTTATTGTTATCCGAATATATTGCAGCCGAAATTTAACGATAATTTTAAAAAACGATTTTTCTTTCGTTTTTGACTTGCTGCACCTTCGTGGTTTTGGCACAACTGTTAATTCCAATTAATGTAATTCGTGATGCAATAAAATACCTATAAGCTAAATTTTGATATTTTTTATTTAATGAATATTTACAATGTTAAACACAGTATAGGCAAACAAAAGTCAAAATTACTCCGGTTCTTCCTCGGATTCGTTGAGCTTTGGTAAGGTGTCCCGGATACTTTCATATAGCTCTATAAAAGTTGGTAATAAGCATGGAGTTCTCTTGGTATAATTACCTTTTTGTACATTGTTAAGAAATCCTTCAGTTTTGCTGCTGAGATCGCAGAAGATCGCCCAGATTTTATTTTAATAGCAACTTCTGTGAAGGGCTCGTCAAATTCAATTTTTAAAAATAATGAACAACGTTTTTTCTATTTTGGTTTTGTAGTAATGTGACTTGCAATGAATTGTCGCTGATTCTCTGAACAAAATACACGAATGTACAACATTTGTACCTGTACGCTGAATTTTTAGAAATACCAAATTCGCGAATGTCCACATTCATCATTTTGCTTTAACAGAAGAAGTAAAATTTTCATATCCATCATTAAAGACCTTTAAATAACACAGCTACTCATTCGTGATTCTGGTATAGCATAGATAATGCATTCCTAACTTCCGCTGTGCATTTAAGTCAAAATGGCAATTTTGCACATTCGTAGTTTTGGCATAAGGGGGACGATATTTTACTAAAATAATAAATTATTAACTCTCTGTTTAAAAACGTCTCGTCTTTATGAGGTAATTTCTATAAGAAGAGAAGGAGTCAAAAACCACTCAAACATGGTTGAATTCTTAAAATGCTCTGAGTAAGTGTATCTCTCATACTTTCTTATGCAAAGTCACACGTGTTTCTTTGTTACACTTTTAAAACCATTAAATATCGTTACCCTTTACACAATGAAATTGAATTATAAAGCATTTTATTTTTTATGTTGTTTTACCGTAAGCAGTTTTTTATTGTTATCCAATATAACCATAAAAATTCCGTTTATAATAAATTAAATGGTTAATTTTTTTTATTCGGCTAAGTGCATAATATTTGAACTTTGAATATTTTTATTTGTACACAGTGCCACTTCAATAGCATCCGTATGGAATATCTTTGTTGAAACGCATACTGGCATACTTCCGTTGCATTTCTTCAAGTATTGTAGGCATATTTAACAACCGGCTGGTAATAAAAGAATGGAATAATTTATATGCTTGAGTTTTTCAAGCTTTGCATATTTGTCTCTTAATAATGTCTAATTACCTATACATGTAAATATATATAATTAATAGAAATTTTAATGATACCTACTTGATGAGCACGATATAATTGGAATAAAATCAAATACTTCTTCTAAAGATGCTTCTCACTTTGTATAAAACTTACCTACATACCTGAGTAATCGTAAAATATATTCTGTTTTTTTCTCACTTCTTAACTATTATTATTATTAACACAACACAATCGAAATTCTTACTCCAGATAATATCAAAGTGAAGGATCTCGGGTAGTGGAGTTTGTACTCAAGAAAACAATTTACTTAAATCGACTTAAATTTACTTATTATTATTATTATTTAATTTTCTTTTTATTGAAATTTCTATCGCTAACGTACTTTTTTAAAAAATGCAGATAAATTTCATCTAAATCTTTTATTGAGTATTTAATTGTATCTATTATATAGAATCGATAAGGGTAATTTAAACATATCTTGTTTGTTTAGATACTTAAAAGAATTATTCAATTGACGACTTTCACAAGTATTACTTCCTGGGTTATGGTTATCAGAAAGTGAAACAATAAGAATTTATGATAACGATCTAGTTTCTCAATTGATAACTTTTTTTTGCAACATAATTTATTATCTATTGCTATTAATTTATTTTCTTTATGAGAAATAGGGTAGGTATATTGTTTAATTTTGTGTGTGAGAACAATAATCAATTGCTCAGTCGAGAAGGTTTATCGATCCATTATTATCTCCTACACATAACAATCTCTTCAGAGAAACAAATATACCACTACAAGATAGCAATAATTTTATAATTTGTTCCTAAAATTGAGAAGTGAATGGAGCGACCGACTCGATGCAGAATCTAAACAGATATTGCGTAAATTGGTAATTTTCTAACATATTTTTTATTTTTACAAACATTAATAACACGTAATTATATTATTTAGTACTCCGAAATATCCTCAATTGCCTAATGTATAAAGATCTGTTAAGTAACTAATTCATTTAGTACGTTATGTATTACACCCACAACTTTATTTTATTGTTATTTATTTTAGTTATAAAAGGAGCATAGTAATTTAGCTATTATACCATTTAATTGCTTTTCCACTTTGTACCCTTTTCAAGCCGGTTACAGTATTTTTTCTCATGATGTTAACTTGATCTGTTCTATTTCATAATTTTGTAGTAGATTGCAAAATTTGTAGGTACCTACTACATGATGAACATGGGCGAAAATTAAAGGATTGTATAGATTTTTATTACTATATTCTCTATTATTATACTCCTAACCTATAAATTAAAATTATTTTATAACTGCACAATTTTCAAATTAAACAAGTTGGATGGTTAAGTTGAGTTGCAATGTAATTAATGAATCATGTATTAATAGACCAGACCTTAAATTTACGAATAATTATTTATGTCATCTAGAAAGACGCGTCTGAAGATGTTTACAATTCTTTATTTACTTTTCGCTATTTGAATGTAGAAATTTTATTTAACTTGTGTAATATTTATTTATGTTAATTAGTATAATACAGTTAAAGTTTACTATGAGAATTTTTATAATACAAGTGTTTCTATTTAATTGTTTTTAAAGAATATACTAATACATTATATAGAGAAATAGAATGACAGAACTTATATAGAGTGCTATTAAAATTAATGAAGTTTTGAATTTGTACGCTTTTAAATTATAAATAGGTACATTGATGTATTATAATGTGTGTGATCTTTAGGAGCTAGATATACTTTAATACGAGTAGCAGAAAAATATTTTTAGGGTTTGCAACCCGAAGTAAGTCATAAAGGTTATGATCATGAGGAAGGCAGGGCGGCAAATGCTAACAGTTATTTGCAAAAAAAAGTTATTAATAGCCTAAATATTTTTACTTTTTTTATGTTATGCAGGAACCTACTAATTATGAATTATTTATTACTAATTTACATATTAATCATAATATATAAATTAATTAATTTATCAGATATAAGTTTTTATACCATATTTTTACTACTCCTTCAAGATTTGCCTATTAATTTTACTACTTTTTAATGCAGAATAAATTTCAAATGACGTTCTGTTGTAAAAACCACCGCGTTTAGATTGTACTCTGCTTTCATATCGAGTTCATTTGGACAAACTAATTGGCATAATGACCTTTACCTATTGAAGTAACATATTAGCATTTGCTTAAATTTGTTATTTTCTATGCATTTATTATACCGCCTCTGTTATTTTATTTTACAATAATGACATCAGAACCAATTGAGCGTGAGTTTGTATTGTTAATCATAATTACCTTTGCAGTTATATTTAATTTGTGATACATTATATTTTAATAATCGATAATTACCTTTGTCAATTTCTAAAATTATTTTCACGTTTAATGGACTTATTGCAGACCCCCGTGGTGGGGGGACCACTGGTTTATTAGCAAACATTTCTCAGGGTTTTCATTGAATTTTTCAAATTGTTTGATCTTTCCAAATTAACTTGTATAATTTTTACATTCTGAATAATTAATTGCTGTGTTTATGTGGGTAGAACATTTTTCAAAAATAGTGTAAATGTAGTGTAATGGTGTTTTTGACGAGCGTAGGCGCTCTTAGACAAGGTTTATTGTCTTCGTGTAATTTCTAAAGGCTGTTGAGATGACTCGCAAATGTTAGCTAGCCTACTCAAATTTTACTAATTTTTCAGCATTCGTGAGTCATGTGGGAGAAACATTTGTTAATCGCAAACTTTTCCACATAATCGCAAATACATTTTTATCTTCGTGACTGCAAATATTCTCGATACGTTAGTAAATAAGCTGGAAATATTCCGAATAATCGGAAATGATCTACAATCTCTTCCTGGCTGTAGGGGGGATAATTTATGAACATTCATAAATAATCGCTAATCAAGTCACTTGCAAATGTCCGCGAAACGTCTGGAATGGCCATAAGACAGTTTTAATTAAAGCTTGCCATATCGATACAGACGACAGCAGGTGGGCGAGTAACTAAGTATATGTTATTAGTATTTTATCTAAATAATTGTTTAACAACTTTTGTAAATTAAAAATTTCAATATATTATTAAAGTTAAAAATGTAGATAACAAAAGTTTCCAATTATTTAATGGATGATAGTCATTGTGTACAGATAACCAAGGTATATTATTTTTAACTTCCGTATGCATAAAAATGTTAATAATGTTGTTGCGACTATTATAATGTCGTTTAGTGCCTTTTAATACAAGTTCTTTCCAAGTAAATCATAATAAGTGTCACAATAATAAACATTTTAGAGTGAATGTACGTAATTCTGTATAGCAGTAAAGAATTTGAATTTAAATTAGATTGGTATATGAGATAAGTGATGAAAATGACGCATAGAGTGGTTTGTATGATGACATTGTACAAGTCTGGTATATAAAATACAGTGACAATTTTTATGACTTCAAGCAGCTGTTATTTTTGGTTTGACTCATGTGTAAATACCAAAAATTAATCGAATGATTCGCCAAATCGAAAGTTTCACTTTCATTACATTACAAGTCTATTTTTACAGCCACCACTAATAAAGTTACCTTATATTATTAAATCAGACTAAATTTATAGGCATTTATTGGGCGTTTCTTTATACAAAGAAGTCAGCATAAAAAAGGTTTACCATCAGTTAGAAAGGTGACAACAATAACTGAAGGTGTGACATGTTTAGATGGTATCAACGTGGTTATTGAAATTCTAAAGGTTGGGTGACAAAGAAAACTGTTTAAATAGAGCATACAAGTGCATAATAAAAATTAGGATTACGTAAGTTGTCGTGAAATATTAACAACTTATGTAATAAAGTTATAACAGAATGATGTGTATTTTTTATTTTATAATATAATGGGGATTTAATAATTGCGTACATTTAATGAATTGTGGTCTCATAAAAATAATGAGTAAAATTGTTCAGAATTTTTTCTTACATCTCTTCGATCAGATTTGCTGCTATTATATTATCATTTTAGACTTTTTCCATCTCGAACCTTTCAATCATTTCAATACTTTTTTCTGAAATTATTATATATTATTGCGTTATAAAATTATTCATCTTGGTTTGATATTCAAATATTTACTAGAAGAATAGTAACTGAAAAACGATTATGTGGTTGTGTAACAACAACATATAATTGAGATATCATTTTCACATCTTGAATTTGTGGTCAAACGCATGTAAAATAAACAATTTTCACACAAGCATAGATTAAACCTGCAAAACCGCTTTCAAATGTATATTTGATAAAAAATTATCTCGATCTTGATTCTTCGTTTAACAAATTATAAGTATTTCTATTTATTTCTTTAAATTAATTACAGAACAAAGTAATCATTTGTCTTGTACCTACTTGTTCAGATTTGATTTATTAGGCCGTCAAATAATCTATATGATAACAGTTTACAGCAGCTTTTGATGGCAGATATTCAATTAACATATTATTAGAACTCAAACAAATCACTTTAAGAGGTACAATTATTCAGGTTGAGGTTAAATCGGACTTTTTAGTTCGCACACATCAAATTTATAATAAATAATATACTATATATTATCCATTTCTTGGTTTACACTCCCAATAAGAAGTAATACTTATAATTAGAGTCCGGATTTATATGCGGTAAAAAACATCAATATAAGTATTTTATATGCGGTTAAATCCGTTAAATTAGTCGATATATGCGGTAATATTGCTAAAATTTGGGTAATATGCGGTTAAATGAAAACAAAGAAATATAATGCAAAATCGAAATTTTTAGTATTGTATAGTACATAATAGTATATTAAGTATCAAGAACAGTAAGGACATTTTACCGATCGAAGACAATTGTTTGGAGGAGGAGCGAAGCGACGACTCCAATTATTATTGTCTGAGATAGGTAGTCGTTAATGTTCGAGATGCGAGATGAGAAAAAACATTTAAATGTGTACTTAATAAATAAAAATATGTTAGTCTCTTTATATCAAGTTGCCTTAATGTAGTGGAAACAGACGCGGTAAACAACCAAATAAAGCATAGTCGCGCAAAATAGTATATTACTGTCCGACGAGAGAAAATTCGTCGTTACTGGACGCACAGCTATATTGTTGCTGTAAGTCCAGTAACAAAGAATTTTATCGTCGAGGTCAGTATACTATTTTATCGGAAAACATAGAGAAAACGAAAAAAATTTAAAAAAATTAAATTAAATTAAAATTAGTCACCTAAAAATTTTTTTTTTGCGCGCGATCGATCTGAATTTTTGTATATGCCTTCCTACTGACAATTCACCGGGAGTAATAGTGACAAGGTTGGTTGGGGGGTGGATTTTTTGCTCAGTTTTTCGATATCTAGCGCCGTTATCGAGTTATTGCTAATTTAAAAAAATCCGAGACCATGTTTTGAAATAAATATGTGGTTACCAAGGCGACATTTTATTTTAAATTAATTTTAAAATAAATGTCAAAATGCTCGGTTTTTGTCGGGTTTTGAAGAGGCGCGGAAAGCTTCACTTTCTCCGCCTGCCGAACTTCGTTCATTTTCTCCGTCAGCCGAACGTTCACTTAGTCGAGACCCGGGAACCTTCGTTTTCTCACCCGAGCGGAGGTTCGGAACGCATCGTTTTCTCGTTGTTTTCCGATAAAAATACTTACCGTCGCACTTATCCTTAGCAACTAGTAAACAAAACTTACTGTCGTGGAAACGGACGCGGTAAACAACCAAATACAACATAGTCGCGCAAAATAGTATATTAAGTATCAAGAACAGTAAGGACATTTTACCGATCGAAGACAATTGTTTGGAGGAGGAGCGAAGCGACGACTCCAATTATTGTCTGAGATCGGTAGTCCTTAATGTTCGAGATGCTTATGACGTTTTTTGCGCGACTAAATTTATTAAAATACATTTAGATGTGTATTTAATAAATAAAAATATTTTATTCTCTTTATATCAAGTTGCCTTAATGTCGTGGAAACAGACGCGGTAAGCAATCACATAGAGCATAGTCGCACAAATAAAATACTTACCGTCGCCATAAAAATACTTACCGTCGCCTTATCCTTAGCAACTAGTAAACAAAACTTACTGTCGTGGAAACAGACGCGGTAACCAACCAAATAGAGCATAGTCGCGCAAAAATAATATTTATTTTATTTTGGTATCATAACCTTGTTTTTTAGGACGGAAATGGGGGCATAATATGGCTTTTATAGCCCGAGGGCCTATAAAGTTGCTAAGCAATGACAACAATATCAAAACAAAAGAGTTAGTCCAGACTCTGTTTTTTTTGCGCGATCGATCTGAAATTTTGCATATGCCTTCCTACCGACAATTCACGGAGCGGAGTACCTTGCGAGGGGGTAGAATTTTTTGCTCAGTTTTTCGATATCTAGTGCCGTTTTCGAGTTATTGCTAAATAAAAAAATTAATTCTCGCCCCTCCAAGTTTCTCGCCATAGGAACCATGGCACACCAAAAATTCATAGCACAAACAAAATGACATGATATTTTTTCTCAAAATACTTAATTCTTCAATTTTGACAATTCAAGTACCAAGTACCAAAATGAAATAAAACGTTGTATGTACCACGGGCACAATCAGATTATAGCCCTCCGGTAATTTAAAGCCCGACGCGTTAGCTATAATCTATTGATTGTGCCCTTGATACATAAATAACTATTACATATCGTGGGCTTACTGCAAAAACTGACCAAGTCAAAATAAAAAGTTTCTGGATAAATGAAATTGAATGTTTAATATTTTGTGAAAAATCAGCTTTTTAAAAGTTTTAATTTTTGTTTTAGGAAAATGAAACTTTAACAATACTTATTAGAGCTTTTGCTAATTTTTAAATTTTTTTAAAATACTGTGCGAACTTAATCAACAAAGTTTGTCGTGACTGAGAAAACTGACTTGGTCAGTTTTTGCAGTAAGCCCACGATATATGTATATAATTATTAATTTAGGAATTCGCAGAAATATTTATTATTTATTGAAATCAACGTCGCCAAATTTTCTGGATCGGACAGGTTAAGATTAGTTTAGAAGTTACAAAACGATGGTAATATTTTTCAGACCCCAATAAATAAGAAGTGGTAATAAAATTATTAATTTATTGATTTAAAAGGTTTCAGACGTGGTAATGCGTTATTTTTTTTAAATGGAATATGTTGCAAGGGATAGAAATGGTCCAGAAAACGTGTACCCATAAATAAATGTGTTTGACAAGGTTGGATTTTGTACCACAATTTTAACATTAGGATTTTATTTTAAAAAACTTGCATCTACATAATATCTAAATATATAAAAATGGTATGTATGTTCCCTATAGACTCCTAGACCGTTTGACCGATCGGAACCAAATCGGAAAAAAATCGGAACCAAAAAATTCGCAAAAGAAAGGAAAGTTGATTTTGAGTAGCCTGCCTTCCTTTAAGGAATCTCGATAATCCATTGGGACGCGCATGAATGAATTATCGAGATTCCTTAAAGGAAGGCAGGCTACTCAAAATCAACTAAAAATCAATAATGAATGCTGTCAAGCTGTCAACCGATCGACAATGCAAATACGCGTGCACGTGCTTTACGTTTCTATTTGACCAATCTTAACCAAATTTGGTGTAAAAGTTATTTACAACGCTACGAAAAACATAGGCTACTTTAGAACCTTGGAGTGAGGCCGAACAACCACGGTCTACACGTATGGTTGCGATTTCCCCGAGGCCGAAGGCCGAACAACCACATCCGACACGGTCTAGATGGCTAAAGGCGGCAGGTAGGCCGACTGTGCCAGCTAGTTAATGATAATTATTCCAAATATTGGCTATATATGCGGTTATGTGCGATTATATGGATAATTATTTTATATGCGGTAAAAATCCAAAATATTAAATTATATGCGAAATAAAACTTCGTGTTTTGCTTCATTTCGTAGAGAACGGTGTAGATACTAAAAATTAGCTTTCTGTGATAGAGCAAATAAAACATGTAAAAACATATAAATCCGGACTCTACTTATAATATTTCTTGTGAAATTGGTCTCGTTTAGGACCTGAAATTTATTTAGAGACATCGAAAAAGAGAGAAACAGCGTTATTTTACAGAAAAATTATTTTGGGAACAGCTGCTCATATTCTTTTATTACCATTTTTACAACAGAATTAAAACTTTTTGAATAACTGTTTATTGTGGACTTACAGCAGAGGATAATACACAACAACATTGTAATTCTGTAAGTTAATTTAGCTACAAAGAAAGTAATTTGCATTGTGTAGTCGGGAGGGCTGTAAATTATTTTTGTATTATAAGCTGCACAAATAAGATAAACCTTGAACTAACTTTTAAAAATAACATTTTCAAATCCCAAATCTTCACTAAAATGTTATCTTTTTAATTATATTTATATTGCATTTACCTACGGTAGGTATGTTTGTTAACTACCAAATTTGGGATGCGATATAAAAAATTGCATTGTGTGAGTAAATTTCGAAACTGTAATCGCAATTAACATTAAATTAATATTATCATCATTAAACGATTGTGAATAGCTTATCATTCTTTAGCTTCCCACCGTAAAACAATTCTTAAGATTTAATAACAAATGCTAATAATATTTCAGACTTATCGATGATATAAATATAAAATGATAAACTTCTTTAATAGGCGTTATTAATGTTGATATGGTAATGCATTTTTTAACTGGTCTGTAGTATATCTGGGTAGTAGGTAGATATTTATTTACGTACAAGTTTGTAATGCATATTATTAATTTAATCTATAAGTAGCAAACATTTTTTTAAACAAATGTTGAACTAGTTGATTCGATAGTTGTACTAATAAAAGTTTATGTAATTTATTGCTACAATATCAACCTGCTTTTGATCTAAGTCACAGAAGAAACCCATAACTGTTTTATTAGTGACTACAGATGATATCACCGTTGTTTTATTGTATTTGCTCGACTAATAACAATTAATCATAACTTTTTAGAAAGAATTTAAGTAACTATCAACTCGACCATCAAATCAAAAGTAAATAGCAGACCTAACCTAAGAATTACAATCTAATGAACTTTGTATTGAAAACTTTTCTTGGGTTCAAGTTTTTCAGTACTTGGTAATAAACATAAACAATACTTATACTACAGAATTAGTTTTTCTCGTAGACTTTCAATAACATTAAAAAATGATAAAATTAAATTCTGCAATCCGTATCCCTTTTTTTTGTGGAAACTTATTCTTCTTAGTCGTGTTGTCCGTTTCCGAACGTCGTGACCCATCTCTTTCTATGCATGTGATGTGCGTTCTAAGTGTTTTCACATACATAGAGGACCTACTTGTTTAACGTGGGCTCCGAACCACGGGAAGTGTAATACACTTCATGTTGAGATGGGCGCTCTTGGCAAATTACCTCGGTGGTTTGCCGCTGCCTTCCGAGGAGAGACAGCCAGAATAAAGTTCTTACCCTGCTCGGATTCGATCCGAGCGTTTCGCATTAGCAGTAGACGCACTTAACTGCCAAAGCTATGACCATCTCTGACCATAAGTTTCCAGTGGAAACTTATACAATAATATAATATAAATTATGACACAAATTCAACTTGAAATCTCATTTTTATCTTATCAATAAAACATTAACAATAATTGTTAAAACTAAAAATATTTCCTGATTTGGTTTTTTTTACAAAACTTTATAGATATCAACATATTAAACATATTTTGAATTTAAATAATTTTGCAATCAATTAAATTTTATATTTTTATGGTTGTTTGACCAGCAGATTGAAATTGACAAACTTGTAAATCTTAATGGACTTTTTTCAAATGGTTCTAGTTTTTGAATTTCAATTAATTTTCTATTCTTTATATCGTATACAAGACTAGTTGGGCAAGTTCATATACTATACGTCATTTTACAACTATTTCAAACTAGCAAAATGTTAATTTGGTTTGACGTCTCATATTAATAAAACCTGTCCTTTAGGTTCATTTTTTGTTCCAGTTCTAGCAGTTGATTTATTTTTATTTAATTAGATACGAACTTGAGAGAGGAGGGTATAAACCTGTCCCTAAAAAAACTTTATTAAAAATTAAGCTCGTCCTTTTATTGTTTCAATAGCTATTGTTATCTTTATCTCTCTGTCTCGTATATTATAATCAAAGCAATTTGATTTTCTCTGTTTTTATTAAAAGAAAGTGGTTTTATTATTTCACATTAAAATATTTAGTGTTGTTCAATTAACTCGATTAGCTTTTTAAAATAATAAAAAACTAATATTATACTAACATGCGAATTTATAATAGGCTAAAATGTTTTATATCGTTTTTATAATATACAAAAATCGAAACATCACATAGAAATCTTTTTTGATCCATATTAATATTAGTATTTCGCCATCAGAATTAATTTTTATACAAATATTATTTTTTGTTATGTAAGAAATATTGTTTTAATAATATGTCAATTTTAGGTTTGTTGTACAAAACTGGAAATACGACGTTCCATACAACTCACTTCTTTTTAATATAGAATTAATGTTTTATAATTATTATAAAATAATATTTAATTAACTAATTTATTGTAATATAATATAATTTATAAATTATTATAATGAAAATAATACCTAAGGAGGCAGGTTTTACGGGTAGAATCATCAATAGGTCCGAAACATTTCATACGATAAGGTTTACGATGTATACCTATCTAATTAGTAGATTATCTAAATATATAAAAGAGAAGATCTGCTTGCTTGCTTGCTTGCGTGTTTGCGTGTTTGTTCGCTATACGTTCCTAGACCCGTGGACCGATCTCGACCAAATTTTGCACAGTTATTTTGTAGCTCCAGGCGCAACTATTCTCGCATATATGGAGAAGAAATTCGAGCGGGGAAAAAAGTTATTCGCTTTTTTCGAAAATCAAATCACAAGTTTGACAAAAAATTTAATTTGTCAAATAATTAATTTGACGTACAGTCAGTGGCGGGGAAAAAAGTTATTCCAAAAAATTTAATTTGTCAAATAATTAATTTGACGTACAGTCAGTGGCGGGGAAAAAAGTTATTCGCTTTTTGCGAAAATCAAATCACAAGTTTGACAAAAAATTTAATTTGTCAAATATATAAAAAACTACTAACAAAAAACCACTAACAAATTAATCTGAAAATACTGTCAACAGATGGCGGGGATGGCGGCTTTAATTCGAAAAATGCAAACCACTAACAAATTAATCTGAATGCCGCGAATAAGACCGGAGCACTTTATATAGGTCGCAGAACTCGCCGGAATTGTGCAAGAAGACGCAGATCCACTTCTTCGTGGAAGATCTACCTCTTTGCGGAAGATTTAACTTTACATGAAGATGTAACTTTACGTGAAGATTATGTATGTATGTATGTATGTATGTATGACAGATGACGGATGACAGATGACGGATGACAGATGGCGGATGACAGATGACGGATGACAGATGACAGATGGCAGATGACAGATGACAGATTAAAGATGAAAGATGACAGATGAAGGCCGAACAACTATGGCCTTCACGGATCTATTATGGTTCGGTCTGTGAGGCCGAAGGCCGAACAACTATGGCCATCACGGATCTATTATGGTCCGGTCTGTGAGGCCGAAGGCCGAACAACTTTGACCTTCACGGATCTATTATGATCCGGTCTGTGAGGCCGAAGGTCGAACAACTATGGCCTTCACCGATCTATTATGGTCCGGTCTGTGAGGCCGAAGGCCGAACAACTATGGCCTTCACGGATCTATTATGGTCCGGTCTGTGAGGCCGAAGGCCGAACAACTATGGCCTTCACCGATCTATTATGGTCCGGTCTGTGAGGCCGAAGGCCGAACTACTATGGCCCTCACGGATCTATTATGGTCCGGTCTGTGAGGCCGAAGGCCGAACAACTTTGACCTTCACGGATCTATTATGGTCCGGTCTGTGAGGCCGAAGGCCGAACAACTATGGCCTTCACGGATCTATTATGGTCCGGTCTGTGAGGCCGAAGGCCGAACAACTATGGCCTTCACGGATCTATTATGGTCCGGTCTGTGAGGCCGAAGTCCGAACAATTTTGACCTTCACGGATCTATTATGGTCCGGTCTGTGAGGCCGAAGGCCGAACAACTATGGCCTTCACGGATCTATTATGGTCCGGTCTGTGAGGCCGAAGGCCGAACAACTATGGCCTTCACGGATCTATTATGGTCCGGTCTGTGAGGCCGAAGGCCGAACAACTATGGCCTTCACGGATCTATTATGGTTCGCCCTGTGAGGCCGAAGGCCGAACAACTATGGCCTTCACCGATCTATTATAGTCTTCCCCCTGTGAGGCCGAAGGACGAACAACTATGGCCTTCGCGGATCTATCATGGTCCTCTCTCTGTGAGGCCGAAGGCCGAACAACTATGGCCTTCGCGGATCTATTATGGTCCTCCCCCTGTGAGGCCGAAGGCCGAACAACTATGGCCTACTCGGATCTATTCTGGGTCTAGATGGCTAAGGGCGGCGGATGCCGCCCGTGCCAGCTAGTAATTACTAAATCTTCAATTATAATTTTACAATAAATTATAGTACCTACTGTTTAACAGATTCCTTACTTAATTATTGCATAAGTAGAGCCTTTTTGACTTTTACCTACGTACAACACTTAACAAACTTAATCCTATTTCCCCGAAAGTCATAAAAGGGATCTATAGGATACAGTCATAATAATATTTCATAACATAACATTTATTTATTAATAGTCTATAAAAATTATAATGAATTTAACTTAAAAAAGTAAAATATAAACATCCGATGAAAAATATTTTTATGTATAACTACATAACTATTTTATTTTATATTAAAAATCTGTTTTCCTATAAAGCAAAACATCTTTTTAAAATAAGTAAACGTACTATTTGTTACAATTAAATTTGGTACCGTAATTAGTTTTTATTAATGAAATTTATTTTTCTAGTGTTTTTTGTAATTTTCCATGTTTTGCTTCGAGCAAGATCCGAATCTGAAAATAAATTTGAATTTATACACAGAATACCATGAGTACCACTGGGCTATTCGGGCTCAAAATAATATTTGTCAACTATAGGAATGTCGATATTTTAAAGAGTATAAAATAGTTTAAATTCGTACTACACGCTTGAAAAAATAAATTTAGTAAATTACGGTATTGTTAATTAAAATAAGAAAAAATTAAAAATGTATTACACGCTTAGATTTTGTACGGTTGAATATTGATTTAAATAAGAGGTACTTATTATTTTAAAGGTAATTATCTTAAAAATTATTGTTTTGGTAATAGTAATCAATATTTTTATGAAATGAAAAAGTAATTTTTATTCTATCATACTTCTTTAGAAAACGTATATGTTTAAATGAAGAATATTTAATATGCTTGTAATTAGAATATATCTTTATTTAAAAAAAGAAAATTATTCTTAAAATACAGATCTTTAAGCAAGGTTCTTATAATGGACTTTACCTAGGGGCCATTTAATAAGTCCAAAAAAATTGCATGCTTTAGGCCGGTGCACCCGAATTGCACCACGAAAAGATTAGTTCACAAATCTCCTACCCGAATTGCACCACCGTAATTTCAGGTAAACACCTCACCAAGGGTCGGTCGTCCGAATTGCACCACCTCTATTGTAATATTTTAGGTAAGGTGGTTTTATTGTTAAAAGTTAAAGCACAATGCTGGAGTTTAACCTGATGCCTCCTAATACATGTAGCATCGATTATTTTTTGTTTTTACGCGATTTTTTGGGGGTTAAACGTAATAGATAACTGCCGCATACCGCGACTATACTTTTTAATGCTATTTCGAGGGTCTCTCACATCCCGGTTGCATTTATCCCGGTTTTCTTGATCGGTGGCGCTTCTCGTATGTTTAGCCTAGTAACCAGAGTCAAAACCGCTCTGGAGGGGTGCAACCCGGAGCGGAGCGGAGGGGCGCCCCGGAAGAGTAGGTTTTGACGATGGATTACCCTCCTTATCGAATGCACACCCCAAAATTCGAAGGCAAAAAAAATTTAATTTTTTCACTGTTTTGGGTTATTATTTTATTAATACCTGCTCCGACCCTGTATAATATAATATGAATTAATATAATAATTATTAAACTCGAAATTTATTTTGCAAAGAATTTAGATATTTGTGTATTTATTTCTTTATATTATCTGTTTGCTTGTGATACCTGCTCGGTTTGCTCGTGGTGCAATTCGGTAAAGTGATTACGGAACGACATTTGACCGTGGTGCAGTTCGGTCAAGGAATTACATTTACCTGGGTACAAGAAATGACCCCTGATAAGCCGTGGTGCAGTTCGGGTAGCACCCTTTAGGCAGTTGCTTAGGCAAAAGTCCGTCCCTCACTGACTAGAGAAGAATTCTGGAAACCAAATTCAATTGAATTATGCAATAGTGAGGGATGTAACATGCATTATACCACAATATATTATGATTGTTGATAATGTAATACGGTGCAATCTACGAATATTAGAAAGTTATATCAAAGAAAAAATATTGAATTATAATACCAGTGGCAACAATATATCACATTTTTTGTATTTTTAAACCGATATTTTTCAGACTGCCATACTATAATATGTAGGTCGTTTCCTACGATTGTTTGTGGCAGTCATATTACTTTGTTAACGATCTAAGACATTCTTTGTTTAATTATTAAAGGTAAGAATCGTAATTACAAATAATGGTGGGTAATTCTAGTATTCTTGATAATCCAAAGGAATAATTTAAAAACATGATTCAACATTCATAATATTATCATCTCCAATCATAACGTTTTCATTTTGACATATTTGCTATTGGAGATATAACGTTTGTATTATCTTTAAACGATTTTGCTTAACAGCTATGTTTATTATGTAAAAATGACAATATTATGTAACAAAGCCCAATTTGTAGTTTAATTGTATAAAAACACTTGCATATTAACTTCAAACTGTTTCGACGAAATTTACATGGAAATGGTTTTTTCATTGGCAAGTAGTTTCTAGAGATTCTTCATTAGTTTATTAGCTAGCATTGTACCTATATGGAGAAATCGATTACATACAAGTATTATAATTTAATAGTCTAAAATTTTAATTATGAACCTGATTTGGGTGTAGTTATTAAATTATATTATATTATACTGAGGAAGTGAGGTATTATTTCAGCAATTTTAACAAACGTACAAATACAGTTATGTAATTTGTTAATTAATAAAGAAACAAACTAGGAATTTAAAAAAATTCATAAAATTTAAAGTATCTCTTTAAGTTAACCACTTTTACTGTACCTACAACATTTTTTAATTTTGATGAGGTTTAATTGGGTCCTCAATTCGTTCCCGATAAAAATCTGTTTAAGAATAATAAATTTAACACGGTTGACAAGAATTTTGTAATATAGACAATATTGTTGATTTATTTGAAATATTTATGGAATTACATGTTAAAGTGTTGATGACTGTTCTACGTATATTGTTAAAATTACAATAATGCAAGGTTTTTGCTTTCTAGATTGCTGCTAGAAAAAATATTGTTCCTTTAATAAATTTATTAGCGTACCTAATGCTGCAGGCAAAGTTGAGTAGAATTTATATGTTCACCTTACTCTTTTAATTACTAAAAAATGGGTCATAACGAGTTGGTGTTGACAACTAACCATTTAGCCAAAACAGTTAAAAATTTTTAGATAAAATTTCATTCATAACTCACATTGAAGTTTTTTTTTTCATTTTACATAATTTCACTTATGCCTGACTTGGGTAACTTAAGTATTGTTTAAAAGACAAGGTCGTTCTCAAATGTAGTAGAAGTACTCAGCATATAGTGCCTATAAGAGACAATGGATTGAAAGCGTAAACTTACACGTTACACTTTTTACGAAATATAAAATTATCGCATACTGGGTCAACAAAAAGTCTAAAGTAAATTCAGAGCACGAGAGGACATAATTAGATCAAATTCTTAATATCGACCTTACCTTATGGTTTTTCAATTTTAATTATGTTTTTCTCTAACTACGGTCGTTTTCATAGTACTATAAACATAATTATCTACATCGAGACAACTACGGGGTATTAATGAAGTTGCCGCGAGCGAAACGAGCAAAATTTTTTCTGTTACGGTCATGACCATTTTCTGATGGTCGTAGTTTTTGCCAAATTTGGAAAACATTATTTCACGAATGTCGAAATTTGTAGGTTTATTAAATAAGCTTTTCGAGATATAGAATTACAAAGTTCAAGTAATCGAAAGACTGGAAAGTTCAAATATATTTATAAAAATTGATAATATGTGGACATTAATTTCCCCGTCGATATGTCGTAATTTTTTTAACACGTTTTCAACATTTTTGCTTACTTAGCAGATGGTCTATAATCAGCTTTAAAATTCCTCACAATTATCAAACTATCTGTCGAAGGTTAGAAAAATTTATTGAACACTGCATTTAAGAAAAATTACTGACATTGTACTGAAATGCTACAAAACCTAGCTATTTACGACCATCGGTACTAAAAACGATTGATGGTACAACTGCAAAAATTAATTGTTATTAGTTTTATAATAACTAGTTTAAGGATTAGCAAATAATAATTTGAATAAATATTGCAACAAAAGTCGTTTAAATCATGTGAAAACAATGATTGCAAACGCAGTGGTCGTGATCATGACAGATCAGTAATCCACCATTCTCTTATAATTTCACAACATTGATTTACCTCTGTTAATTCCAGTTTAGCAAGGTTTTTGCATTAGCTTGTTTAATGGACAAACATAAACGGTTTATGTTTTTATGACAGTTTCTCGAATTTAAATTAGTTTGAGAAATGATAATTTGCTTAAGATTTTTTCCCATCGTAACCAAAGTATTTGTAATCATTAAAATTTACAAATTGTAAATATATACGTATTTAAATCGTTAATTTTATTATCTTGATTTTTAGACATCACCTACTACTTTTTATGCGCAACGTCTATTAATTTCAAATCGATTTCATTTGGTTTTCAACCGAAATTATTAATACTATTATGCGTAAACATTTTTAATTAAATCCGAAATTTTGAAATCCTGTATTGTTATACGAAATGGATTCGACAGTTAACCATCATTAATTTATTAATTGTGTGAAAGAAGTTCTACTTAATTTGTCTGCTTTTTTTCAGACGCAATAGTGAACTTTTGCATCAGATAATCTCGAGTTCTTCTAAATTTTTGTGATTAATTCATGCATTACAATACCGTTTTCGTTAAAAGCAGAATGTATCCATATTACATAATGCTATTAAAGTTGTCACTATATTTTTTATGGAACTTGTATGAAACATAATATACGTAGGCCTTATTTTGCACTGTTTTAAGCCCACCAAAGTGGAAATTACATCATTATGGGTGGTCTATTAGTACCACCTATCGTATACTTTTATCGATCGTTTTACAATAAAAACCGCTCCATTATAGTATTTATTACGAATAAGTCAATAACATGGATCGCCGATAAATTTTGAAAAAATTAATCATATTTGATTATTACCACAAATACTGCTGTAAAGATTGCAGCCACATGATGTTCTAGAAAAATATTAAATACTTTACCTGCAAACGAGGCTTGTCATAATAAAGCAATTTTTTTAAAAAGTGTAATAAACTTTCGAATCGACCCTTTTTTTATGGTATACCCGATTTTAACGGTGGATAAGCCCTTAAAATATAAAGAACGTAACGATTGCTTTTATTGGTTTTACTGCTGAAAGCTCCTAAGAGGGAAAATTATGAAAATCAGAAATCATCCTTGGAAGTAGAAATAGAAAAATTATTAAATTATGCCAAAACAATAATTTACAAAAAATATACCTGCGATTCAATCTGTATTTCTTAATAATTACTTTTATAATGTTGTGATGTTTAATGAAGGGTAAACGAATCAATATAATATAAAAAGTACAAAAGTTTAAGCATCTCTATTTTTGATTTTACTTCGAATTTACTTAGGTGGAAAGATTCATTGAGCTTTAATTTAATGTTTTCATTAGTTAGTTTTTATAAATTCGTAAATGAAATTTTCCCAATTTTACTTGCTTTTTGATTCTCGAGCTTTATTTAAATATACTTACTTTAATCAACTTTAATGTAAATGATTTTTAATTCCCTCTGGAGAGCCTGCAAATCCCAACGAAGTTGCTTGAATTATTGTATTATTTAAACTGAAACAATTTTTGCCATTATGGCTTTTGTAGCCAAAATAAAATGATAAAATAAAGGGTTATTCAGAGAATACGAAAAATAAAAGAAGACTACTAGAAGAGGTTTAGTAAGCATGTGGAGCACGATCTAGCGGAAGAATAACAAAAGATCTAGAAGTTAATCTGAAACAGAAAAACTGATGTAAATAAGCGCTTGAACTTGAATAGAATCAGTGTAGAACAGTGGCACAAATATTCTAAAAATGTCAAGATTTTAGCGGAACCCCTAGAATTTTTTTATGTTTTTTCCATTACAAAATATATTAATTGTGCTTTTTTGGATTTACGGTACCCAGTTCGATTGCGGACAGAATAGAAAATATATTCTTATCGTCTCTCCTATATGAAGGCAATGGAAAACCACCAAAGTGTATAATATGTTCTCAAAATGAAGTGTGCTAAATTTACCATGGTTTGGATACACGTTAACACTTCGAACGCTTCAAACCCATACCGCAGCATAGGAGATAGGATCGCTTATGCAATGCATTGTGTATGACATAAAGGAATAATTAATCTCATTACTCTCTATTAAAATTAGTTATTGTTAGGGTCATTTGCGATAATGCAATATTGAATCCAAAATCTATTACCAATTCTAAATATTAAATTCTGACCATTAGGATGAAACATTTAATTTTTTAAAAACCGTATAATTACTATACGAAAAAAAAATTAAAAATATAGGTAGCGTTGTTTCAATAATTCAGAAATGAAGATGCTGCAGTTGGAATCCTTCTGTATTTATCTTCGTTCGATACTTTTGTATGTCAATCGGTTGAAATTTTTTGCATGCAATAGTAAAAAATTTGTATTTCAAATTACAGTTATTGCTATCGTTAACTTTGCAGCTTCTGTAAACTTACATTTTATGGGCACCTAAATTTTATTTGCATACTCTTTCATAGGCTAATTAGTGTTAGCAATAAAATTTTCGATTATAAAATTGAATTATATATTGTAATGGTCTTCCTATTATCGACTGTAAATTTGCAATAAATCTTAATTAATCTTATCATATCGATGATAATTATTATTTCAGCATAGTTAATCAAGTATTCGTTTAATAGACATTATTAATATTAAATTTATCTGCTGTAACTAATTTGTTTAATTTTTTGGATTTGTATTTCAGTTTAATCCAATCAGACTACACCGAGAGGCCGGAAATATTAGAATACAAACATTTTAGAAATGTAATACAGTTAAAATAAATTGTTCTACGTTTAAGGTAATAGTTGAAATACTGCAGAAAGTAATAAAAACACATTAAACAACAGCATTGGGTTAAAAGCTTTACAGCAAAATATATGTAAGTACTTTTGTACTTGACAAAATGGGATTTGATTTTTCTTGAACAGCTTATGGCAGTTATTTTAATAGCCTACATTTCTAGAGTAATAATCATTATTGGCTATTTTATGGTTATTAGTTATTTGTTTTATGCCATCCATTATTTAGATAAAAATCCAGAACAATATTTCATTAATTTACATAGTATACCGTTAATTGAATAAGTAGATTCGATTATTGACTAACTTCGCTAAGTTGACGTAAAAATTTGATTTAAAGGAGAGTAAGATACGCTCAATTAATGTACTAATTGATAATATAAAATATAACTTAAAAATATATAATGTTTAATCTAACGAAAACCGTAATCACAACGAAAATAATTAGTCGGCCTTGGTTGTGCGGCCTAAAGGCCGCACTGAGTGAACTGCGACAGCTATCTATCTTCTATAATTAATATATTGATTTTTTTCACGTCTCACCTACCATTAAAATTTACAAGACAGATGGAGTGACATTCGTTGCTCCCTTGTTATGTTTCTTACCATACGATTTCAAGCCGTACGTGCACTTAAAGCCAAATTGATTGTCCGGAGCTACGCTCCGAAGTTTGATTTTTTCAGACAAATTCATCGCCAGCTGTCCGTTGAGACCGAGAGAAGGCCGGCCATGCCGGGATGCTCT
Source organism: Podabrus alpinus (assembly GCA_932274525.1). Classification (NCBI taxonomy): domain Eukaryota; kingdom Metazoa; phylum Arthropoda; class Insecta; order Coleoptera; family Cantharidae; genus Podabrus; species Podabrus alpinus. The sequence continues at coordinate 118,740,018 of OW026451.1, forward strand.
AAAATCAGTTCAGCAAAATAGCAAAGCCAAATTGGATCATGCCACGACAGGACCGATGGATATAATGAATGCTTTTATGGTAGCAAGCAAGGCGTTTTCGGGTTTTTCATTCAATAATATTATTGGGTAAAAAGTCGAAAAATTCTAACTTATCATATCTAATAGTTCTTACGCGAACTTGGTCCGAACTTATCAAGTATAGTTTGTTTCACTATAAATAGAATTACAAAAAGTCGTAGCATCAAATTACGTTGATATAAAAACGTACAAACTATGCGACGTAATATAGAGATAAGATTATCGCGTCAACCAAGACGGCATAAATATGCATTGCTAAAGGCTGGCGCTAGATTAAAGTAATTAACCTTATCTCTATATTATGTTTCGTCGCATAGTTTGTACGTTTTTATATCAACGTAATTTGATGCTATGACTTTTTTTAATTCCATTTATAGTGAAACTAACTATACAATTTACCACTGCCGATTCCTTCCCCAGTACTTCACATCCACACTAGGTTCTTTTATAATCACAGAGGATAATGTTTGTGCTGATGGTGGAGAAGTGGCGGAAAGTGAATTGATCCTTTCTTATTTTTTATTTTTAGTTTTTATAATCACCATCAGGTTTTTGAAAATTTTTACCTGTAACCTGACTTATCAATAACCAGGAAAACAAATAATCATGAAGACGAACCGGAAACTATGCATAGTAGAGGAAGTTATAACTTCAAAAATTATAACAATTTTTTTAAATTATTACTAATTGTGTAAATTTTTAACTTTTCTAATAAATTTGTTTTGATTTGAGATAAAAATGAGATGCGTCCTGTATCACGAAATTTAGACCCACTTTACTAAGTACGAGATCACACGGTGACGATAAATCTGCATTATCAGCATTTCAGAAAGATAACTGCGTATATGCCTTTCCATAATCTCAAAGCCATAACCATCGCTAACCAAAAGGGGGAAAAAGCCAACCTAGGCTACCGACGGTCTTTGTTTGCAGGGGGGGGGGGCTCTAAATCCAACACTGCAATTTAAAATTCAGGTGCTGTGGCGCACCAAATATTTGAAGGAAGTGTGGACTAGGCCCGGTATTCCACAAATTAATATATGATTGCGATTGCGAGATACGTTCCTGAGTATGACGGACACATACACAAATTAAGGCTTTTCCAATAAAATGATTCCGGCATCAATTGTGCATAAATCAAGCGATATTATTTAAGTTTTGATAGGTGTGGTGAATAATGAGTATATTTGGCTTAAGATAAGTGTATTCACATTTTTAAATTAACCGTTAGGTTAGCGTATTTATTCTACTCTTAACAAATTTAGCGATATGGGTAACAGTGAGACATTTAAAATGGGCAACACTTAGACGTTTTATTCCTTATTACAATTTTTAAAGTTCTATTTGGTATACGAACAGTTTCAATTTTTAACAAGATAAAACTAATTTTGGAACAGTTTCTGACTGAAAAATGACTAGAAGTAAACGATATTTTCAAAAAGCGAAGTATAAGATCTGTAACAAAAATCAGCACTTCATAAATTTGATTCAATAGATATTCGCTGAAATCTTTAACTTAGCATTTAAGCACAATATCGTATCTACATTTTTTTGGTAAATAAATAGCGAAAAATATTTTATTGGTCCCAAAAATTAATGTCTCACTGTTACCCACGCATGAATAACAGTGAGACACGTGTCACATGTGCATTTAATGATGACTGTATTTGATAGCAATACCACGTGGAATACCACTCATTACCAAATTGATTAGTGAAAACTAACAACCATTATATTTCAATATTTGATTTGTTAACTATTGAGAAATAATAATAAAATAAATTTTAAAAATAAAATAGCTAATTAAACAAGTAAAATATTATTTTATTTTGACAGAAGCTTTCGGGGGTGCATACTGCTATCATCAGATATTTTATTTTCTCGAGTCAAAAATTTTCCGCTGGATCACTTTCGGGTTTGTTATGAGAACCAAAAATGTGTATTAAGCTTGATTAGTGAAATAGAGCCCTATCAGAAATAGTATCAATTTTTATAAGAATAATTCGATAAATGTGTTCAGTATTGGTAGTATTTAATTGCTTAATAATTTTCTTCTGTGGAATAAGTATAAATACGTACATACCTTGTACAGGGTGGAAAAATTCTAGCAAAATATCTAAAAGAGACTGGTGGGAAATGTACTGAAATTAAAAATGAATGTGAAAAATCGACGAGCAAGATGAAAAACTACTACGAAGGCTAATCACAGAATTATGCGTGCTTCTAAAAGCGATGCTTTTAAATCTTCAAAAATTATTAAATTAGAACTAGATCTCCCCATAAGTACTCTTACGTTTAAATAAGGCTGGTAGGGCTTAATTTAAACGAGAGAATGGTTATACATTAATGATCATCTCCTATCTTGAAGCAATGTTAAAAACAAAGTAAAATTCGCGAATATTCCAAATACGCTTTGGTTCGACGAAACTAAAATTAATTTGTTTTATTTCGATTGAAACTGATGGAAAAAGTATGTCTGAAGACTCCCGAATCAGTAATTCTTCTTAAAACACACTAAAAAAACAGTAAAACATGGTGGTAGCAATACGAAACTATGGGAAGCATTTATGTGGTACGGTATAGGTCAAATTTATTGGATTAAAACAAACATGGACAAATACGCATATGTCAATATTCCAGAAAATATTATGCTGCTCTTTGTGGAAAAAAATATGCCATTGATATGAATTTACTAACAAGACAACGATCCTAAGCACACTTTTAAGAAAATAAATAGGTTTGTTAAACATAAAAAATTGTCTGTTTTACCTTTACTGGTTCAATACCCTGACTTACATTCAATTGAAAATCTTTGGAGCGAACTAAAAAAAGAAGCTGGAAAATATAAAATTCATAATAAGGACAAATTATTGGAAATGGGCAAGACGAATGGAAAACCATATCTCTCAAACGCTACCAGTAGTTTGTGGAGTTTATGCCACGAAAATGTTAAGTCGGCATGCGGAATATGGACCAGGCAACTAAATATTGACTAAATAGTGCAATTTCATTCTTTCAAAAAACTTGTAGGACTTGAAAATTGCAGTGGATTTATTTTCATGACCAATGCATTAAGTGTAAAAAATGTTATTTATAACTATTATATTATTAAAAATGTTAGCTCAGTGTATAGTTTTAGTTAAATTTAATAACATTAAAAATAAATTAACTTTTACCGTTGCTTGTTTTTCGCAAATCTATTTTTTGACGATTTTTATGTGAATTATGAAGAATGTCTAGGTAAAAAGATAATTGTAATTCTTATTCTTCTTCAACTTCCTTTGAGATTTGTTGATCTATTCTGTTACCAATTTTTTCAAATTATTTCTGTGAGCATAATTGGTTTTCACATCTGAGGTAGCTTGTAAAGCTGGCCCTCGATGTGCCTGTACTTTTAGTGTTGTGAAGGCAAATCATTAACACAGGGGGACCGACGGCTTTGCATGCCCTCCGAAGCACGGAGACAGACATAAATTTTTCCGTTCAATCTGTAGTCGAATCGGGAAATCCTACGTTACCCATGCCTATATTTGATCTAGTAAAAATTTTTAAATCTTGTAATATTGTTCTTTTTTGAAATTTTAATCCTCCAAGTGTACATATCGTAAAATACACACTCCAAGTATTTTCTTCCTACTATATAAATAATAATATTCTTGCAGCTCTGAAAAACTTTCCAGTAGAGAAAACTAAAGGACAAAAATTCAATTTAATGTTATATATGTATTTGGAAAACTACATTAAATTGTTAAATTTATTTTCTTTACAAAGCGGCTTTGAATAAAATTCTTTAAATTTTAAAATCAAATTATAAAAGCTTTAAAAAGAAACTAAATGAAAGGATTTTTATTTAAATCAAATTAATAGAATCAAGTCAGGATTGTACTTTTATATTTCAACTTAAGACAAATTAGATGTCAACTTAAAATAAATTATATGGTTGTGTAGGCTGTTGCAATTATTAAAAAGTGGTTTTTAATTTCTCTTTTAAATCTTTGAGTATTGATGTAAACACCTTCACTCGATTAACATAATAATTATTAATAATGCACTATTTATACACATCATAAATGCTAAACATGTGTATGCTTTTGTTTGAAAGTAAATTTTTGACATTATTATTTATGTGCGGAAATGTTATTGATACTCTTTAATTATACCTACACTAACTTAATGCGATTGTTATAGATTCAATTCTTGTTTCTTAATTTAACTTTTTATTGTCTGAGAACTCCGCTACTTACGTTATTTACTACTTGTTTAGAAATTAAAACATAATACCTAATTGTTATAATGTTTTAATGAGAGTTTGCCAATTAGTTGAGATAAAGGTCGAAATTACCAAAATAATTTTTTTAATTTGTAAAATAAAGAAGATCTCCTGACCAACATAGCATTATTTGAAAAATTACAACAATTAAATAAAATATGTTACAGATAACTTTGTATCGACTCTTACTTTAACCAAATGGTAACTTGCTACATTATTAATAAAAGATTAACATCCATAAAGATTTAAATAATTTAAATTAGAAGACATCGAGATCGAATTAGGTATTTTAAAATAAAGATTATTAAGAGATTAAGAAAATTAATGGCCTAATCGACACGTTTATTATACGTTTATTTGTCACTAATAGGCTTTGTCGTTAATGTGTAAAATTTTCATATTTAACCAAATAAGGAATTACAAAAAACTTGCCAAACTACCAAATAGGAAATTTTATTTATTTTATTTAAGCACGAAAGCGTTGAATGGAATAGGATTGTATTACCTGAGAATCTTAATTAATTTAACTTCTTTGTTAAGATGACAATGGACCACAATTCAAGAAAAATATATATGTATTTGATATTGCGGTTAAATGTTGTGAACTTTTCAATCGCTTTGGACGATGACCGTATCATGCAGCGCTGTAGCCAGGAGGCTGAAGATTTTGAGACCCGCGAATTTTAGAACCCATATAATTATGTTTTTGCGGTGTGACCCAAAATTTGACATTACACGTTAATCTGCGAGATATCACAGATAACCTATTATGTTATGCACTCTTATTAAATCGTGTTACCGTTAGACAAAATCTTTTGAAAATTCCAGGATTGCGAATGTTATAAAAGTTGGTAATCTAAAGAGAAAACTTATAAATAAGCAAATTTTGCGACAAATTGTGAGCGAAAGTGATTATATAAATCGGAGATACATAAAGGAAAGTGCAGAATAAAAAAAGTATTACAATAGAATACGAAATACTTACCAAGATTTACTTTAAATTTATTAAAGTGAAACTTGTGGACATATTTTTCAAAAATGCTGTTTCACAATAATAATTGTAATCGAGGATAACATTGGTGGTTGGGGGAGATTATTGACCTGATGCAGTGAAGAAGAAATCAACATACTTAATTCGTGTTTATTTTGATTTGTAAACGATACACGCAGCAAAACAAATGAGAGAAAATTGTTGATATCGTTTTTTATCTTTCCGAATATGTAAAAATTACTTCCTCCTTAGGAATAATAAGTTCTTTTTTTCAAGTTCGTTTCTGTTACCTACTTAGATCTGTATATATTGTTCTACTTTCAATTAATATACTTTTACAATGTCAAACTCTTTTTGATTACCTTCTACAGTTATTCGCAGCAGGAGTTTTGATTTATACTTAAAATTTTGGAACTCCCAAATTTTGAACGCATCGTTTTTTGCAATCGTTTTCAAATAACTGAAATTCGAAACTTGTATTTTTCAAAGTTCATCTGAATTTTTTGTTGTGATCGGTGATGATACAAATGATAAATTTAATTCGAAGGTCGATGAATTTATTATTTTTTGTAAGGCAAATTTGAATTCTATTAATCAAAAAGGTTATTGCACTTGGTCGTTATAAGGCACAAAAAATATGCCGGTTTTTTCTAGTTAAAGCATTTAATAAGTTTCAAGGTTTATTATATTTGTGACAATACAAATTCTAATAAATTATATTTAACACCTTTCAATGGATTAGCTTAAAATTCATACAGCATTTTTAAATAAAGCCCACCTTGTTCTTACAGCGTTTGCCACAACTCAGAGCAAAGAGGTATTGTGGTGTTGACCAATTTTTTAATTGAAGTCTTACCGCAATTTTTAATGCTCAGAAGAGTGCATTTACTTCTAAATTATTCTTTCCTTTGCAAATACCCAATTGGATGAGCTAATGAAACAATGAATTGACTTTGATTGATGTTCAAGAAATAAAACGTGATTTATTAGACTGCACAGAGGTTAAAACTTAATTGTTAATAATTAAAAAATCGTGTTTTTTATTCTGTCTTTTAAAAATTTTTAAGTATTTTTGATAAATAACTGCCGTATACATCTTAATGATTCTAAATGAGGTTGATTTTGAGTCACGATTTTTCAAGTTACATCTAAACTCCATTATAAATTATTGCTGTTGCTTAAAAGTAATAGTTGCATGTTTTTAAATATTTTCATTTTTGTGCAAGAAACCTAATTTCACTTTATTTTCACTCATATTTCCTTTGTGATGTTTATATAATCTAATACACCTAGATTTATTATATCATTATTTAATCGTTATTAAGCCAGACGGTTTCTTGTTTTTGTACACTTCTTTGTTTGGAGCATTAACCGCATTTAATGCATCTCGAAAAGATTTACTCACCTTCATTCTCTTTCTTTGCTTTATTATGCTCGAGAGTCTGTAATGAAACAGTTTAATTTACAACACATTTTCTTATTAGTTACTTCTAAGCTGTAAATTGTACACAGCTTTAGTATAATAATTTGCCTACAGTATTTCAAGTTACACTCTACTTTTTTTGTGCACAAAAAGATACAATTCCTTGGCAATTATTGTGAAAAGGTTAAAAAAAAATTTACTATAATGTGGCGCTTACAAATGAAAGACTACAAATATTTACAAATGCAGATACTGGATTTGTTTGCCTTTTTATTTATTTTTAATGCAAATATATGTGTCTGCTTGAAATACCTTTATAATTTATGTAAATGAGAAATTAGAGATTGTTTAGCACTTGACAAACATTATCTTAACCGTTACTTCTTTTGTTAAGGAAATTTACATAGTCACTTCCTCGTCTGCTACCTTTTAGATATTATGGTGTGTGTGGTGCGGAAATCATAGTAGTTTTGAAAAATTAAATTTTGAAATATACTACCAATGGGTTCAATAAACTTGTTTGCCAAATTTAAGAAAAAGATTACACACCCACGAGATAAAAAAATTTAAATCTCGAAGATTTGTCGTTTATAAAAGAGACCAGGCAAGTTCGCGTGATGTGTAGTCAGATATATTTCGTGTCGATTATTGGCCAGCAAGATCCCACTTGTAAAAACGATTTCCGGTAAAAACAGAAGCGGCGTTTTTTTTTAATAAAATTTATTTCGCGAAATCGTGCGATATAAGTACAAGACTTTTAACCATTCCGAATATTATACCTATCTATAAGGTACGAAAGGTTCCCATGAGAAGTAGCATACAGAGCGGATATAATTTTAAATGATTTTATTTGTATATTCAGGATTAAAATAATCTGTACATAAGTGAACCGGTCACGTATAAGATTGTAGATTACAATCCGAATTTTAAAACTCGAAGCTGTTTGAAAGGACATGTCAGCGTCAGATATTTTTCAAGCATTTTTAAATTCATACTTTTTGCGGGATACTAAGCAAGAATGTTATAATCTCGCTCACTTATCTATGCAATTGTTTATTTTTGCAGACATTTATTCGTGAAATTGAAGGCGATCTTGTCTGTGCTATAACATTTTATATTGTGCTCCGAGTGTTTAACCACCCATGGTTATGTATAGTTTAGTTTACTTTTTTAGTTATTTCTTGTTACATCACGAAAAAAAAATTCAAAATAATTATATTTGCAGTATGACGCTACGAAGCCAATAAAGAAATTTGAAATTGAAAGAGTCTGAAGTGTTATTTATCATAACTTGTTTATTGTAGTTACAATTTTGCTTAAGGAAATTATATGCATAATTTTTGAATATTAAAACGACACTTATAAGCAATATGTTATCATTTGAGACAGAACGGCAACGGTATTTTAATACAAAAAAGATGAACCTGTTTAAATTCTTCATGTGTCGGCTACCTAATGGAATAGGTTTATTATTTAATTTCGTCAGTTTATAAGCTTCTAAATACTTGGACCTTAACGGTTCTTCATATCCGCTATAATATTTAATTCACAACAATTTTACTATCAACTACATAATATAATTGTTTTGTACATTACTTGAGAAAGGAAGTCATGAATGATAATTTAAAATGTCAATCATCTCCGCTTTTTTTCACTTTTGTGTTTTCAGGTATTGTAAAAATGTGATGCAAAATGTAAAACAAAACGTAAAAGTCTTTGACGACCATTCACTATTAATACGATTTGTATCTTGCTTTTTTCTTTAAATACTTCAGTTCGAATTCAATGTAAAAGAATATTTTAGCAGACGAGAAAAAGTAGTCAAGGAATGTGGTTTGATTTGACCGCGACTCAAGTTGAAGTTCTGACATCACTATAGCAATTCTATGTCACATTTTTACTATTACATACTTCATTATTTGATTAATGTTAAAAATAGACTGCAATTTAGTTACATAATCATAGACAACCTCGGTATTACGTCTGTTTTGCAAAATTTTTTCATAACTTTCAGGTTTTCAGTTTTTATAATGCTCGACGGAGCATTCGTGGACTAAATTTAAGGACCCTAGCATAACTTTCTTTTTAAAAAAAAATTGGGGGTTTTGTATCTACTAATTTAACTCTCTAATTTATCCTGAATTTATCAGAAACAAGCTAATTATAAAATTGTTGAACCCGTAAGATTCATTTAATCAGTTAATTACCATATACGTGTAATTTTAATGAACATTGAGGTTGGAAGAAGATCTTGATTTCTTTTCATTTAAGTTAACACGAACGATTATTTTTTATATAATTCTAAATATATCAATTTTATTCCAGATATTGCACTTATGGCTTCAAAGTTTCGAGGGAGCCGCATTTTCCGGCATTGGATATCCAACCTTTGTTCTACAGAATGATGCCTTCACGTTCAACACCAAATCTTCAAGCAAACCGAGAAAACAAAAATAACTCTTCGTCTATATATTCCTATTTGCAAAACCAGTCTGGGTTGAATTTTGCTCCATTAACCATCAGAGATGCAGAATCTCCACCACCTGCACCGCCAGTTCGTGATTCTTCAAGCCTCAAGTCGATTAAGTACGGTCCCGGACATGAAAAATTTCCTTCGTGGCCCGTGCCTGCAGCTGCGGATGTACCACAGGTACTCCGAGGCCCCCCTAGCGGTGGTTCGCATCGTTCAAAATCTTGGACAGATCACACCAATTACCCTAAGGAAAAGGTCGTGACCTACACAAGGCCTTACATGAAAAGACAACATTCTTCTATGCAACAGGTATTTGAAATTGAATTACATTACATATGTAATTGTATTTTTATGAGTCATTGATGTCTGATTGAATAACGGACGTTACATATCGACTTCAAATGACATATGAGTTTATCCGTCTTGAACTTAACAGTGAATAATGATGATAAATTCAATTTCGCTCTAATATTAAAAACAATCTTTTATGTTACACTTAGTTTATCTATAAATACCGATTTTATTGCTCCAAAACAAATTGTTTTTAGTACGAATTATTATTAATGACGATATCGGTTTACGTCTCTGGAAAATGTATTGCATAGTTTTAAACAATGCAATTTATTACTTCTTACGGTATTTGAATTTCTTATCTTGAGAAATTGCTTTAATTAAATCCAGTTGCACTTATAAACTTGAAGCTGTATTCATCAATTTTCTCACAACTTTAAATTTTTATGGTTGCTATATAAATACTTTTGGTATCGATCCAGTCAATTTAAAACTGCAGAGCATGAAAGCTTTTATTCAAATAACACAAAGCAAAGAACACAAGAAGATAATAAACGAGAAAATATAAATATTGACTTTTAAATCTCTTTTCCCAAATTTGAATTATATTTTGCAAACATTTTTCGTCAAGATAAAAATATTTTCCTGCAAATTTTTTTTAGTTTTTAGTTTTAATACATCGCAAACCGTAATCTGTGGCGATCTAACGTAGTGAATAAAATTTAAAATTGTACGTGTACCCATCATAAAGTAAAGTTTTATCTTGCCCAGTTTTTCTCCGTTGAGTCGTTCCTCGTAGGCAATTTAAATTTAAAACTTGCTTAATTTATTCATACGAAATAACAGTTTCGTATTCTTCTTGCAAATTCTCAATAAGCATGCAATGGCGTTTCATAAAAATTTTTATTCAAAAAATCTGTGAGATAGTGAGTGAATGACGGTTAAAGGTGCATTTAATTGAAATTTGCATTTTCAATAACGGAGATTATTTTTATATTTATGTTCGCGTGTCAAGGTTTTCTTCTTTCTTTTTATTCTATCAATAAGGTCATACATTTATTTGAACTTGATTAAATATTTTCAGTTTTCAGATAGTACTCCTAAATTTAATTTCCACCCAAATTTCCACTTGCAATGGTACTTTTGGGAGAATGACCGTGCAGTTTAACGTGGAATTCGAAGCAAGACATAATAAAAATTATTGTTAATACAGTTTTCCGTAATAATTTCTTGTAAATAAAGTAAATGCGAGCAAATGTGACATCAAGTCTGAGGTGTAACTAACGTATTATTAATGCCACATGAAGAGCAATAAATTATATAATTAGTAATGAATCATTAATATTTCAATAAGTATATAATTTTATGTCAGAATAATTTATTAATTAAATCCTTGTAGATCTTTTAAAATTATCTGTAAATTGCAATAACAGCGCAAATATTGACGTAAATACCACCCACAAAGCTGTGGTCTTGATAAAAGTTCATAGAATGTATGTTGAAAACGTCCATATAAATTAAACATAACATTTTCTAATTAAAAATTATAGAAATTCTTAAAATCATCATCTCGACTTATTATTTCATCAAACTTTTATATTAACACCTTTCATAAAAAATAGATTAGTTTTCTTTTATCTTTTGTGACAGTAGATTTCAGTTCATAATCTTCCATCACCCACGGGCCAACTTGTATCCTTTGCTTTCCATGGGCTCATAAATAATAAATAATAATTTGAAAAACTACAAATTATAATTTGAACATGTTTCCTTTTAAAGAAATTAAATATTTATATCGCTTATAAAACCATAAATAGAAATTGTTCACATTTAAAACCTTTGGCCATTTACTATTTTTCAAACAATTTCAATTTTACCTACGTAAGAAAATTAATTTAGTTCCAACAGTTTAAGAAATGCTCGCTTGATAAAAATGTAGCATTAGCTTATCAAGTTTTAGTTACCTACTTAATTTGACTGATATCCACAGTCATAAATTTCCAACAATATTCAAATTTGACAGCATTATCGGAAATGCAAACATTTTCTAAATTTACAATCTTATCCCAATCCACCAAAATATTCCACTCACGATTCTTTGTAGATACAAATCTTTTAAAGATTTACCGACATTTTTAAAAGAAGTGAATAATTCTTCATTCACCACACATTTTGATTTACCGTGATAACTTTTTTACTCTTTGATCAAGTTTAAAATACCTTCCAAAATATTATGTGCATATATAAAAATGTAGATCATGCATGCAATTTTAAATTCATAAAATAATTCGGTCCTTTGTTTTACAGAAACTTAAAACTGTGATGGAAAAATGTGAGAAGATTTCTCCTGAAACTTACGAATCACGCATCGATAATATTAATGATCATCTGTATTTGCCTCGTGTAGATCGTGAGGGAAAAGCATTTGGAGATATGGAATACATGGTGCCATCGCCCCCGGAGAGGGACAACAATAAGCCTCAGTTAACACAAGCAGACCTTGAAGAATATGCAAGATCATATGACGAAACTGCCGTTGATAAATTTTGTAAATACAATATGGATATTAAAGGAAATCTATCGCATTTAACACAAGTCGAATTAGAACAATATAGCCGGAGTTATGACGAGTCATTAAGTCATCAACATCAGAAGCAATCGTCGTACGCTCAATCTGAAGGATATCACAGTTATGTATCTAGTACCGATTCTACATCTACACCGTTTTTAGATAGACTTAGACGTGATAGTGAAGTTGCTGCTAATAGATCTCAAGTTTCATCGTCTTGGGATGAATTATCTGAACAAGACAATCATGTTAATAGACGCGAAGGCCGTGATAGTGTCGTTACAACTAGTTCTGGTAGTGCATCGTCTAGCGAAACACTTAAATGGCATGGTTCTATGAGTGACGTTTCGGTTGCTAGTAGTTCTTGCACTCAATCTGTAAACTCTTCCATGTCAAAACAATTAATTGCGCACAGTGCTAGAGTTCAAACTCCTCAAAAGTTACACACCGAAAATGTAAGGCAACCAAATATCGACCAATATTGTTGGAAAGAAAAGGAAATGAAGAAGAATAAAACCAATCAACTGAAATTATTTCCTGTAAATACTTACACAGTTGAGCCAACCGAAACGCAACATGAACAAAATGCTAGGTAAGATTAAAAATCCGTTGGATATTCTTTAAATAAGTATAGTTTTTTACTAACTGATGTATTCTTTTTTAGGCATGCGTCGTTACAACAGCTGCCTTCTGTAGCCGACAGAATAAACGAATTAGAAAAGCAACAAAAGTATTCATATTTAGATCCAGAAAAAAAGCATAGAATACCTGATCCAACATTAAAAGCTATACAAAAGAAGGCGTTATTATCATTTTATGAAAGGCATCACTCAAGTCCGAATAAAAACTCTGCGTGGCGTTCTGAACCGCAATTAGCTAGATCTCAACCAGCTTTAATTCACGCTCCTCAACCACCACCTAGAGTCAAAATTCAATCACCTTCGAGAAGAGCATCTTCCGCATCTGATTATGCGTCTGGGACTAATTCTAGACGAAGTAGTTTATCATCTCGTGATGCCAGAAACTTGGAGATCAAATTGGGAGCTCGTCATCAGCACAGTAATTCGTGCGGTAGTTTATCTACCGATTTACTAGGACCGATCATAGTAGGACCTTCAATCTCTGTTGATGACTGGATTCCCGACAAACCTCCCGAAAGACCGCCAAAAAATCCAAACTTACGAGCTGCTTTCCCCGATTTATTTAAAACTCAAAGATTACCTAGCCCAGATTTACCTCCGCCGTCACCTCCTACAGTGCTTGACGACGAAGTATTTTACAACGACGAGCCGTTACCTCCTCCACCTCCAGAATTGCAAAATTTAGATTGGAAAGAAGAATTTAGCAATCGATCCACTGATACTAAAAGTAGCCGCCAATTTGCTGAACCTCAAGTGAAAGTGAATAATAAACTGAAAGAAGGAATATGTGATAGTAATTCAAACCAAAATTCTGTAATAGAGTTACAGAATCAAAAACCTATTTCGTGCAATACTGCAAGAGATTTTCAAGCTAATAATAGAAATATACAAATACAAAAACCTGTGTCTTCAACTAGTAATAGTAAAACTGTGCCATCCCAACAGACTTCAGGGTATTTTAACACGAGAATGTATTCAGAACGCTTAAGTATGCGATATCCCTCTGTACAAAAATTGCCATTACATGGTGCTGTAGCTATTAGTCAAAAAGTTGTCAAGGACTTTTCACAACCTCACAGATCTGAACCATTGCGACCACGTTTTGATAATAAAATAGAAGATTTCAAAAAATTTTCGTCACAGTTATCTGCGGATAATAAAAGTCATCAAAGAGCTTCGATAGCCGAAAGTCCTAGCAGAGATGTTCCTCCTCCTTTACAACCCAGGCAAATGCGAATAAATCAAAGCATGAGAGCTAGATTACCTGATAAACTACCCGGCAGTTGTCAACGTCAGTCCCCACCAAGAAGTGAGAAATTAAAAGAATTTTCATCAAAACCTTTGGCCCATACATTGTAAGTACATATCAATAGTTTCTATTACTTTCAATAGCTTATTCCGGAATTTATTTCTGTATTATTTGCAAAAATGTTTGTTAAATAATATTCTACATATTGCTTGTTGTGTTTATTATAACTGTAACTATGCAAAGCTGTATTGAAATACCGTCGAATTCGGTCATTATAATAAGGTAATAATTTTAAAATGGCCTAGAGGTTAATTTACATTAGCTAGTTTTTGTCGATGCGAAGGTCGTTTCTCCTAAATTTTATAATATTTTCATAAAATTTGCTTGAAATTGCTTTCACTAACTTGGGCACAAAATAAATTTCAAACTCGCTAGTTAAGTATTATAATATAGAGAAGTAGAAATTAAATTTTCTGGGTTTTCAAATACCAGACAAATTTGTTAAAAAATAAAAACCGAAGAATTTGAGGAAAAAATGCTACATATTATCTATTATCGCTTACGCTGCAAAAACTAAGCGTGATAGGGAAAAATACAACAAGGATTTTTACGAAGATACGTAACGTAAATAAGATACGAACGTTAAAATTGTGATTTTCACGAATGTGTCAATTTTACTTATGATTGATGGAAATAACGTGTGATTAACATGAAATTAAAAATCTGAAAAAATTCAGGGCTTATTACTAGAATAATAATCTCTACATATTTGAAAAAATATTATCATCTCCAATTTTATAATGTGCTCTTGCGGATTTTTTTGATAATTTTTAGACTCCACCAAAAATCCCGTTTAAATTTTGCCCTATCTCGCTTAGTTTTTACAGCGTAAGCGATAATAGATAAACATTCAGAATTTCTTCATTAAATCCTACGATTTTTAATTTTTTAACACAATTGTCGGATATCTGGAGGCCCAGAAAATTTGGTTTCTACTTTATATTATTTTCAACTACCAAGTTTGGTCCATTGGCGATCTCCTTGAGATTATGATAAAAAAAATCATGCCTAAGCACTGTCCCACTAGCAATATCTACTATATTATACTGATTTTATAAAAAATGAATAGGAAACTTGGAGTTTTTAAAATAGTTTCAATTCATTTTTATTTGGAAAAGAAACCCGTATTTCTGCAAAAAAATCCATGACTAGAAGATACGTTATTTATTGGCATGTTAAACAGAAACATTACAATATTTTTCTACTAGTTTTCACACTGAATATAGTAATGTAGCTCAATTATATACTGTACTGAAAACACCCTACTGATCATATTCCAAATATGTGTTTGTATATACATAAGCATATCCACTTAAAGAAAATGCTTTTACTCAAATGTTATTTCTAATGCCGTTTTCTTTAATACTGTTACATTAATATGTTTATGGAGTAATTTATGTTATTGGTACTAATATGTTTTGATCTATAGGCTAGTCAACGAAGCATTCTAAAAGGACTATAACTGGAATAAATTTTGTTATTTTCATTTGGACATACTAATTTTGTACAGTCTAGTGAGCCCGGATTTGGCCGCAATATTGGAAAACCACACGAAAGAATGACCAATGGCCATCCTCTTTTAGATTTACATATAAATCGGTTAAATGCTTAAATGGAAATGCAATTTATTAATACAGATTATACGCAGAATATCAAATAATGAAATTGATAAATAAATAAATAATGGAAAATATATTCTACACATTATGGATGGCTATAATTCTGCAACAAATCAATTAACAATAAAAAGTGTCAGTTTTCTTATGGAGAGAATTTAGTCTAGTTTATTTTAAATTATTTCATTAGCAGTTGGCTCTAAAATTAACCAAAAACCTAATATTCACGAATATTCATAACAATGCCTTTATCGTGAGGTTTTTCCAATCAGCGTTTAAATCCGAGATTCTAGACTGCAACATTAGGATGTCTTTTTAGAGATCAAAATAAATATAATAAAATGTATTCCAGCTTATTGCCTCCAATTATTGCTATCATAAAATTCTTGTTGACTGGCCCATTACCATAATATGTCACTGATATATCACCATCAAAAAATGATTGAAAGTATGGGTAAGGAGTTGGACTATGGACCTAAAAGTCGTACTTTGATTTTTGGTTGCTACTATTTAAATTATATAAAATTGCTGAAATTCAGTTCCTTTTTAACCGACTTCAAATTAAAAAGGAGGAGGTTATCAATTATTCGTCTGTATTTTTAATGTTTGTTACCTCATAACTCCGTCATTTATTAACCGATTTTCAAAATTTTTTCACAATTCGAAAGGATATAGTTTCAGATTGGTCCCATTTAAATTTCATCAAAATCGGTTGAGTACTTTGGTTGTTATAAATTAAATAAGAATAAATAAATTATAAGTTAAACACTTCAGGTCAACGTCATTGTCATAGTTACGTTGCGATTTTGACACTAAAAGTTTAATTAAATGACATTGACAAATAGTCAGTAGCGGTTCGAGAATAGGGGGCACAACTTTGACATAAGAATGTTAACCTTAAAAATGACATTGACATATACTCAGTGGCGTTGCACAATATTTTTAAAATTAGCAAAAATCAAGTTACAAAGTGACAAATGAATTCATTTATGACATTAATGTACATTAATTAAATTAACCTATTTACTTTTAATTTAAAGCGCTCAAAATTGGTTATTGCCTTCAATAGTCTTTTCTTATGAATATAAAAAAAGAATTATATTGATACGACGTTTAGTTTTTTAAATTTGTACAAAAGATTAGAGGCTTCTTTCAACAGCATTCCCTCTCTCTCTTTCCGCAGCGCACTCTTAAGGAACGCAAGATTCACTAAAAAGCAAGAAATAAAAAAAAATTTTACAAAAAAACAAAAACCGACTTCAAAAAAATGCACTAAAAAAATTGCACTAAAAAGTAAAAAATAATTGCGTTATTTTTAGACTTGAATCTACTCACAAAATATAAATTTTTTATTATAATAAAAAAAATATAAATTGTTATTTTTGGAGTCGGTGCCAGCCAAGTTGTTAAGAAATTTACAAAATGTATTTGAAATCACATTTTAATACGACAATGTAGCAATACCGATGTCGTGTATACCTAGTGGTACTCCGCTACTTCGTTAATACACGTTTGTTAACCTTGGCTGGCACCGACTCCAAAAATAACAATTTATATTTTTTTTATTATTTAAAAAGAACTTGTAGCTCATAAATTAATGTAAGATTTTGTTAGATGATAATATTATTAATTATATACTATAGATACAATTATTTTCTTTAAAAAAGCTATTTTGGGTTGCAAATTGTAATACTATAATATTAAATCATATGTTCATAATTATTATTAATTACGGGGTTGATCAGTGAAGAAAAACGTTTACACCAAAATTACAAAATGTGCAAGATTTTTTTTTAAATATTGCGAACAATCCTAAAATTCGCAGGAAATTACAGAAATTTTCACCATCTTGTACACAAAAATTGGAGGGTGGCCGAACCTCTGTTTGAAAATTAAATATCGGTTTAAATTAAAATTTATAAAAAGTTATGAAATTAAGTAAACAATAAAATTTAAGTTATCTCATAAACTTTCGGCATTTATTTCAAACATGTAAAAAAATCAATAACTGATTACTGAAAACTTATGAGATAATAAATCAAATTTTATTATGTTTACTTAGCTTGATAATTTTTTAAAATATTAATTATATATTTTCACACACTAATAGTAATTTATTAATTATATATTTTAAGTATACAATTGTAAGTATAATTTAATAATGGTATAATAGAATTTTCTCAATCCAAATAGGGGTGCCCCAATTGCTCGAAAATATCGTACTTGAATTTCGTTCTAAATTAATTTTTATTTTTAATCAAACATTTTTCCAAAGAGAAACCCTAATTGTCAATTTCTTATCTATTTTCGGCTTCAAATTAATTATTTTCTGCTTATGCCTAAAAATTTTCCAATATTACCTATTTTGGCTTCCCTTTCACCTATCAACAAATCACTTCCACAAGCTAATTTATTCTTTATTTACAAAAATGTTATTCTCTTATCAAAAATTCAACTGACATTTTTTCGTAGTTCAACGCCAAGTGTTCGTTTTACAAAATTTTCCTATCGCCCCAGCTATAGGCGTACCAAATTTGAGCACAAAATTCAATTTTATAAATTATACAAAAAAAACACGACAATAATTACAAAGGTTGGTAATCACTGCCGC
This sequence comes from Podabrus alpinus, assembly GCA_932274525.1. NCBI lineage: Eukaryota > Metazoa > Arthropoda > Insecta > Coleoptera > Cantharidae > Podabrus > Podabrus alpinus. The sequence goes on from OW026451.1 coordinate 118,758,290, forward strand.
ATTTTATGGAATTAATCAAAATTATGGAATTTGTGCACAATGTTTAAAAGTAAGTTACATTCGCACTACCTATACTTAAAGAAGTGTAATTACAGTGTAGTTACTTTTAAACAGTTGCTTGCCCAACTCTGGTAGAAGAAATATTATAGAATATTCTCTCACTAACATGAAGTAATAATAATATTAAGATAGATATTAAGATTAAGAATAAATATATTAAGAAAACAAATTTCTGTATGAATTTTTGAACCAATAATAATTGTGCATGTATTTTTCGATATTTAAATTATTTAGCATAATTAGAATGGATAAAATTCACTTGGCTACTATAATATTATAAAATCACGTTTTTTAAATCTCCCGAATTAAAACTAAGAAAATATACAGGACCTACTGGATAATTTTCCTATAAGTCTTTGTAGGAAGTATAACTAACCTTACATTTAAGATGGCATTAAAAAGGCATTTAAGATTTAAATAAACCGACCAGAATCGACAAATAAGTCGGTACGGTACTGAAAAGGTGTTAAAATATTTTTAAAATTGTTATGTAATTTCTTAATTTTATTTCTAAGTTTTTTTTAAATTAGCAAATCCACTTAGCTACTTTTATCAATATTAAATTCCATTTGTTTCTTACCAAAATAATTTTCATAAACCATAATAATAATTTTAACTATTGTTTTTATTCTTAAGGTAATCCTGTTCCTGTTGACGCGAAATTAAAAAAAAACTTCCTAACTTAAAATAAGGCGAACGATTACAGGATTAAAAATTATTAATCTGTAGGAAGACGCAAAATAATTATTTCTGAACGCAATGTTTTTTTTTTAAATATGAGTTAACTCAAAATATGATAGAAAAAAAGCGATAAACAATTTCGCAGCTTTAACGTACACGTTTTATCACTTTTTTTGTTAACCCTACGCAGCATACGTCAATAAAAATCACACCAGTGCATACGTAGGGCCTGTCAGGCCCATAGCTTGAAATCGACGAATGTTTGGATACTTCAGGAAAATATAATAATTTTTTAAATCTATATAATTTATTAAACTTAATAAAAATAGAAAATTTAAAAAAAATCAAAATTGTTGAAATAAATCAAATGAATTATTACGCAATATTCAGTCACATTGTAGTTGTATATTGTTTTATGGTGACGTGCAAGAATTGTAAAGATACTTTTGATAATAGTTATAATTGAATTACATGGAAACTATAGCAGTTTTATTAGGTATAAAATTATTTTGCGAGTAAAGATTACCATCAATTGTTATTACCAGCTGAAATTCTTTTTTGCATAGCTTATAATTCCATTGGAAGCCGATTAATATAAAATAGTACCGCCAGTGCATACGTCGGGCCTACTAGGCACAAAGCCCCTTTATTGGCAATCCATTCAACTTTTTCAAGTTATTTAAACACATATCGATGTCTTTTTATATTTTGGACAGCTACTAATGATGTGGTGAAATTTATTTCAACGGTTTATTTTTTATATTCATTTAAATGTTCACTCGGGCCTGCTAGGCCCTACGTATGCACTGTAGGGTTAATTCAAATATTTAAAAATCCCTACAGGTTTATAATTATTAATTTTTTAATTGTTTGCCTCATTTAGAGATTTTAAATAATTTTTTTTTATTTCCCGGTAATGCGAGCAGAACCCCCTTAAAAATACGTGGTGAATTGAGGTCCAGTGTTTATTGCAAAATGTTGGAAAATGTACTGAAATCACAATAAGGCTAGTAGAGCATAATTTAAACTGCAGAATGGCTAGAAATGTTTCTCCCGTATCTTGGAAGTATGTTAAAAACATAATAAAAATAACAAATGTTCGAAATGTGCTTTATTTAGTCTGAAGAAACTAAAATTAATCTGACAAAATTAAAATTAATTTGATTGGTTCTCATGGTAGAAAGTATGCCTGAAGATCCCCAAATCAGAAATTCCTTCCAGAATACACTAAAATACATTAAAATATTGGGACCGAAATATATAATTACGGGGAGCATTTTCTTGGTACGGTGTAGATCCAGTTTATTGGATTAAGGAAAACTCTAGTATGTCAATATTCTGGAAAATAGTTTTCTACCGTTTGCGGAACACAATAATTCTATTGATTTTGACTGACCAACAAGGCAATGATCCTAAAAGAAACAAGAAATAATAAAGTTTTTCCATTATCAGAAATTAACAGTTTTATCTCTAGCTGCTCAATCCCCTGCCTTGAATCTGATTAAGAATCTTTGGGTAAATTAATAAAAGTTTGAAAATATAAAATTAGAAACTAGAACAAATTATGGGGAATTGTGTAAAAAGAATGGAAAATCCATATCAATTCTGTCAAACAAGAAAGTCCAGAAAGAAATTTTGAATTCTGATTCCAATGAAAATCACCATGACATCTTGAATATTAATTTATCGCTGCTAACAATAGTAACAGATTTTTCTATTATAAAATTCTGAAAAAGAAAATGTGTAGATTTGTATTATAAATCTAAATACATCATCAAAAATAAAAAATTTGGTGGACCGAAAATTTAAAATAAGCTAAGGACTTGAGTAATAGAAACATGTATAATTTTTATAAATTTTTCATAATTTAAACATACTTTGCTAAGGAATTTTCAAACTAAAATAACAGACTTTGAAGCGGAAATATTGTTAAATACATATTTCTACTCTTTTTGTTATTAGTCGTGATTTTCTTTAATAAAACTAGGAATTTGCCCTCTTTTAACGAAAATTTTATAAACGATAGTTTTTAAAGAAAATTCTAGAAACTAATTGTGGCCGATATAAAGTAACATTAAATTAAACTGTAAATATATTTAGACTTATTCGAATACATACATAATATCTTTTTAATATATTTTCGATTTTGTACCGTTTGTATGATTTCCGGTAATTTAATAGTAGAAATCCTAATTTGGATAGCTTTAAACTAATAGGAACCAAGCGTAACTTTTTATTACTCAAAATTTTTATATTTGGCGCTTGGTTCCTTTTAGTTTAATGTTATCATATTCGATAAAATTTATTGTGACACATTTGGGGCGGAGCATTTTATAAATAAAATAAATTTTTTTTTGATATATTACAATGAAATTTCAGTAGAGTAATTATTTCTCCAATATCGGCTAATATTTGCTGATTAAGAAATAATTAAGAAATATACCAAACAAAATTGTATTTAATTTAACGCTATCCTTTTTAAATTCGACTATCTATTATTAGACCACTTGAAAATTTCATTTTATGTTATTACACATCAGAATATTTATGTTTTTATCGTCTTCACATTAGGTATGGGATCTGTGTTTTACCATTTTTTTATATTAGTTCTGTGAGCACACTTGGTTTTTACATCTTAGGTAGTTTTCTAAGCTGGTCTTCGATGTGCTTGTACCCTGTTTTTTATTTTTATGAAAGCAAATTATTAACATAGAGGGGCCGACGGCTTTAAATGACCTCCGCAGCACGGTGGCCAAGTAATTTTTTATCTCAAACTCAGAGTCGAACTAAGAAACTGGGGAAACCCTACGTTAGCAGTTGATTGTGCTGACGATCAGGCCATGTGTGTTTATAATTTCAATAATTGTAAGACTTTAAAACAATTTCTCAACGTTGCAAACAACTGCCTCATTATACCCTCTAAAGACAGTATCTGCATTTTTATTGCTCGCTCAGCAACCGTAAGGTTATTGGTATTTTCCTTCAATTCCTTGTTTCAGAAGCGTATGTTAAAACTAGAATGGTACTTGATTGAAAACCAGTCCTCATTTCCTCCCCAGTATTCCCTAATACCCTAATCCTATAAATTATGTTATTCTTCACCTTGGTCGTATTGTGTGCTTAATGCTGGATTCTCACTGCAACCAGCTACCGTCAACCAACTAATTCAATTGGTTCAAACCAGTTCAAAAACCTTCTCAATCATTAATCAGCAATGTTGTAGGACGAATCAAATGATATAACGCTCGAAATTTACAATTTCTCCTGAATTATTTTATTTCTCTGTTTTGTTTCAAAAATGAGAGGAAAAGACTTATAGTCCGGGAGGTACCGTCACTTTTACACAAGTCATTTTATGCACGCTGAATTTTTTACTATTGTTAATTCCTATATAAGTTGATGATGTAACCGACCGTCAGACCCTCCAGTAGCGGTGGGTGGAGTCGTAGGAAGCTGCGGAACGTGTCGCGTAATTTGTTTCAAAAAGTTATTTTATGCACGCTGAAAATTTTATTAGTCCTTATTTATAAAGTATATTTTACAAAAAAAGTCGTCAGACCCTGATCTGCGGGTGGATTGGTCGTCAGTTACGCGTAGTAACGAGATGCTGAATTTTGAAAAAAAAGTAATAGTAGTAGTATGCAGTCTGAAATTTATTCAAGTGATAGTTTATAGCTCACATAATACAAAAATAATCGTCAGACGTTATGGAAATGGTGGAAAAACCGTCAGTCGAGCCTTCGAAGTTGATCTCAGCGTTCGAAGCAATTAAGCGCGCCTGCATCTTCTGCAGTTCAACTGCCGGACTTTGCACCACATTCATGTCGTCTGACGATTATATTTATATTATGTACACTAATAACTATTGCTGGGAAAAATTTCAGGATGCATACGATGACTTTTATGAGATAAAAGAAAGATAATTGATTTATCATTTTTGAGTGGAAATGATTGATATACAAGATTAGATTTCAACAGGTTTCGAAAGTAATTAATGAATTTATTATCTATATAGAATATCAAAGAAATGTATAAAACAATAACAATATTCTGAAGAATTATCCCTCCAATTCTACATCTTCATAAGTAGAATCACTCTCGGAATCACTAGTTTCCAGTAAACTTTCATCGCTGCTGTCTTCCAACCCGCTTTCATCGCAATCTTCCTCATCATCGTCTTGCGAATTTGTTTCCTCCAAATGATCTGAAAAAATGCATAAATTTAGATCTGGGTTGAAAATCAACTATTCAATGTCAGAGAAAAGTATGATAAATACCTATAATATTTTCATTTTCATCTTCGATGGTATTAGTGATGCTGCTTATCGAAGGCAATTGATCTCCCTCGAACCATTTGAATTCATATTTGTTGTTTTCCTCTTTCCATCCATAATTGATCGGAGTTGAGGAAATAGGTTTTCGGTGAGATGCGTGAGTCCATAATTGAGCGATATAACTACTGCTCAATAATTGCTGATGCAATTCTGCTTTACAAGGTGGCAGAGTAGAGCCCTCGAAATTTTTGTTTGCTTTCAAAATATCCTCATTCTTCTTAACTTTATACATTTTCATAAATGCAGCTACCCGTGACAAGTAAACATAATTAATATTTTGAAACCCATACATATGGCAAACAAATTCTTCCAACACTGCAAAAGTTGCATATAAGTTTGGATTCAACGATATTTGTATAAATGCCTGTATGTAACGGGTTGATTTCTTCAGTAATTCAAAGGGCCTTTTCTTTCCTCTTCTGAAAAACGCAAGATTTTCCCTGAAATGAAAGGAGCCAGATGATCATTTTTCCAATCGTCGCATAGGAATTTCACTAGTGCATCTTTAAAGTGTACATTCTGTAAATCATTTATGAAATTAGTTGATCGTTTTTGGTCAGGTCCATTGATGGCAAATCTATTTCCTTCTATTCTCCCTCTCATAAGATGTTCATTATCTTTAATAGATGGCGAGAAATACCGATCGAAAGCAATGATTACAGTCTTCCCATTAGTATACATGAAATCACCTAGGATTTTCTTTGAAATATTACCGAAGAAAACCGGAATTTTTTTTTGGAGCAAAAAACACAAAATAATTTTGAATCAGCCATGCTTCACACAGGTATACGACTAAACACACGCGCGGCCACGCGCAAACTAATAACTCTGTCAGTTGGACCGCAAACGATGCCGCGCGTTTAATTGTTTCGAACGCTGAGATCAACTTCGAAGGCTCGACTGACGGTTTTTCCACCATTTCCATAACGTCTGACGATTATTTTTGTATTATTTGAGCTATAAACTATCACTTGAATAAATTTTAGACTGCATACTACTATTACTTTTTTTTTCAAAATTCATCATCTCGTTACTACGCGTAACTGACGACCAATCCACCCGCAGATCAGGGTCTGACGACTTTTTTTGTAAAATATACTTTATAAATAAGGACTAATAAAATTTTCAGCGTGCATAAAATAACTTTTTGGAACAAATTACGCGACACGTTCTGCAGCTTCCTACGACTCAACCCACCGCGGTCGCGCGATCTGACGCTCGGCTTAGTATTTAGTAGTATGAAAACAACTTCATCCACTGAATTTCATTGTGCATAAAATGACTTGAAAAAAAGTGACGGTACCTCCCGGACTATTAATTTGAACTTAATATCATTAATTCGAGTTTATATTTTAATTTCCTTGTTTTATTTATTTATTTATATTTTATACTCATATTGTGATTTTAATTTCAATAATTTTGAAACTTGGCGGTTTATGCATTTGAAAAATAAACACGTTTAATAATTTCTATTAATTGTGGTAACACCTCAATAACTGAAAAAACAATGAAAAGAAAAGCACTAAAATCATGAGCATGTCATCCGTTACAGCCTGACAGTTATGTAAAATTATGGGAATCTTTATTTCTCTCGCTTCAATTATTCTTATTTTTGTCTGAAGTTGGTTTTAGTTTCGCTACAGAAAGTCACATAAATATTAGTATGTGGTCTGATGTGTACGTTGGTCGAGTATGGCTTACTTACAACTTACTTACACAACAGGTTTTCTTAGTTCCTAGTTATTGATAGGTGAATTCATTTTTATTTAGTACCACCCTGTTTGACGAATTTGTCTTAATTAGTTTATACAAAATAACTATATTTTATTTCCAATTGCTTTGGATGGAATTTTTGTAAATAATCTTAGAAATTTTAGAGGGGCAACAATAATTCTATAGTTTTACGGGTGATCTATGGAAGCACATTTGAAAATTTGATGGGGGGTGGTTAAGGTTTTATGTAAACCATAATATTTCTTATAATCCATAATAATTTCATGATATTAGACTTCTTCTTTGTCGGCCTCCTACCATCCATTCTTGAACTACTTAATCCTCTCTTAATTCCAAATTTTGCTATTTTCCGCGTTTTGGGCTCCATTCGCATTTTTGATGCCATCGAACCATATTTTCTGGAGCCTGCGTTTACTTCTTGTTATTTGTCAGGGTTGTAAGTTGATTATCCTTATTGCCCACTTTTCATAATCTTGCCTAGCTACATCCCGTGCAGCTCCACTTGAGGGAATAAATTGCATATTATGAAAATTCGTCGTATTAAACAGTTAAATAACTATTACCCAATAAGCGTAAAATTAACAGGGTTAAACGATTTTACGAATATCCTGCTTAATAGTGCAAATCATGATTTGCATTTAGTATTTTATACGTAAATCCCACAATAATACCTTATGATTTTGATGACTACACATTGCATTTTACGACGGGAAATGCTAATTACTGGATCGGAAAAAGAAGTTGCACTTTTCGGTTCTTGGACTTTCTAACTTATAACAGAAGTACTCGAAATTCTTTGAAGCATGCAGTTTTTTGTCTGAACATACAACCTTGACATTGTCGTATACAGTAAATTCTAGAGTACGATAACCTGACGTGATATTATGATAATTTAAAAAGAGGTGGATATAAAAAAAAACTGTATTACAGGAAGTAAATACAGGTGCGGGAACGGAAAACAATGAAACTAATCAAAATTGTAGTAGTGAAACTAATGTGCTTCTTTTAATAATATGGAAATAAAAATTAAAACTATTAGACCTTACACCTAAGTATGGTCCACAAATGAAATCTTCGGAGTAGACCAAATTAACATTTCAATTTTTTTCGTAAAGCTAATAGATATTTACTTATAAAATATAATAAGAATAGTAATTAAGAGGTACGCAGGTAGTGCTATTGTATGTAAATTAATTTTTATAATAATTATAGGTTTATATATATTTATTCTACCGTCAAAGTCAAAATATCCTGTGTAAGCAATTAAAGCGCTCCAAAAAATGGCACATTATGCAGAACAGGAAATAAATACCAAAATGGCACCGTCGAAAGTTTAAAGATCACAATAATTATGTAGTATTTAAACTGCAATCCGAATAATTTTTGGGTTTCAACATTGTAATCGAATATCGGTAGGTTACTACCTTAGAAAAATTAAATTTAAAAATACGGTACTAAGCAATTATTATTCTTAAATTGATTTTTTACAATTAATTGATTTTACACTTGTATATTATGGAAAGCACAGAAACAACTTTTTTAAATCGCGTATAACTGTTGAAAGTCTTGATTGTGCCAATAAAACATAACATAACGATGACAATTCAAAAAAAAACTTAATTACAAGTTGTTTCTTGTTACCTTTTATTACTATTACCAAAACACTATCGGTGTGTTAATATGGAAGAAATGTGGGAATTGATGCTGGGCTTAGAAACTAATGGAAGACATTTTTTTAATGGTTTGGTTTTCACAATGGATTATATTACAATGTAATTACTATAATTTTTATATGGTCCAATCAAGTTAGTATATTATGCTAAACTTGTAGTCCAATTTTTTCTTAATAATAGTAAGGTGAAACCATTTTTGGGTTTATTTAATCACGTGCCTTTATAAAAGACGTTTACTTCCAGACCAATAAACAGGCGTATGTGACAGCTGCACTATTGAGTGCACCTACTAGCACATGCCATCTGCTATAAGCTATGCTATAACATGTCCTGCAAAATTGTAACCTAAATTAAGAAAGTAACTTGTAGCATTTCATTTTCAGTACAATGCCACACGAATAGTAGTTGAATATTGCGAAGATTTCGAATGAGTAAATAGGATTGTTCTAGATAAAAGTATTTTTAAAATAATTATAGTGATTAATTAACATTAAATAATAAATTCGAAATATGCGTTATAGATTAATTTCAATTTGGACATTAACTGTGAAGGACAAGTGCTTAGAATTTTATTACCAGAAGTAGTAATCAATTCGGTTTGGTATCAAATAATTGAGTTAATAATCGTTATAACTCAGACCAAAATGCTATGTACTTTATTATTCTAAATTATCTGAACGTATTATCAAAATATATGTCATTATAATTTGTTCTGCTTAACCGGTATCTACATTTTTAGCATTCTATTTTCATAAAGGATGAAAAACTGCATAACAAAGGATGCTCCGATTTTATTTTACGATCATAGGAAGTTTTAAATATTTAATTTTCGCCAGTTTCTTCGTTTTACATCTTTTAATACTTAAAATACAACTTCCTTTATTGCTCTTTTCTTATGTTTCCAAGGATATTTGTATTATATTACCGAGATCTTTATAAATTTGATTCGGTGAGTTGATAATTACATTCAAAATCAGTTAAATTAAAATTTTCTGTGCATTTTAAATGTAAGCCGGATTTAAAATTAAAAATATAAAGGGAATTTAGTGCATAGTTGAATCGGAGATTTACCTGTACAGTTCCTATAAATATTTATTTATTTGAAAACTTAATTGCCAGTAGATCACATCGAAATTGCAATTAAGATATACAGTTTTATACGGTACAAATTATTTTTATGTATGTACGTAATTCGACTATGTCATCATAGAATTTACCGTTTCCAGATTCACTTGTAAGACAGTTAATTACTTTGCAGTTAGGCATTTTAAGTATTTTGAATCACTATGATTATGTACTGATGTATTTAGTTCGATATTCCGCGTTGAATATACGATGCAGGTTTTGTTATGAAAATAAAAAGTTTAGAAATTAGAATGTTGGAAGATAATGTTTATTTATAACGTCTAGTTGTCTTATGCATATTATTACACTCAATTTAATAGCTTGTAATCAGCAGTGCCTGAATACGGTTTACAATATTGATCTTTCAGAAATGAACATAGTGAGGAAGAGCGATAACAGCCCCTACAATTACGCTTATTATAATAAAAATGTCTGTAATTACCCTTAATCGTTCGATATTAACGTTTGAATAAAAATGGAAACGTAACCTCGACATGCATACAATTACCATGTAATGTACAATTTCATGCATTGCGATATTACTCAAGTGAAGTAGTTATTACATTTTTATTATGAACGTATTATGCAGTTTATTGCAAGTGATTACAAAGTAGTATCAATAGCTCAGATCTATTTGAACTGAAACTTCAAGTGTGATAGATAATTATCTCGAGATTTCTTTCTGAAATAAGAAAGTTGAAATCGTTTTTTATATTTGCAAGTCTCACAAGTAAACCAATAATGATTTCAAATTGTCTCTTATTTTTATCACAATTTTTTTATTTCACTTTTATCACTTTCTTTGCTTTGCATTCTTAATATTTTTATTTTACTTTTCATTCCAATATTTCCAATCGTAAAAATTCTAATTTTATTTTAAATCTCTGTTTTACAACAACCTGCCATTTATTATATACTTTATATACATGTTCATTTTTATTGATGTAATTGAACATCCTGTTTAAAGTTATTTAACAATACGATAACCGCAGGATAACCTCGAGGTAACTATTTTAAAGTAATTCTTAAATTTTTGTTTTTAAAAAAAAGCATAAGTGAAATTAATTGCAGTCGCAACATCAATTTTCACTACCTATTATGCTTTCTTCAAATTAATTTTTTTAATTAGTAGATATAGAATCAAATATATTCACACAACTTCACTTTTTTACAATTCTAAAAGTGTAGATATGTGTGTTTTTCTTAATTTATTATAAATTACTCTCACATTAGTGTAATATAAATTAAATAGCACTACTTTTATTTTTTAAATATATGCACGATAGTATAAGAAATGAAAATTTTAATTGGTGCACGAGATATAACTACGACATTTATGTCTCAATTGAAATCTGTTGGTGATTTATATTTTTAAATTAATTACCGAATACCTGGAGTATAATTTATTTTTTTAGTTCCTTACTCCCTTTCACTATCAACATAGAGGTATTTTATTTCCTTTTCTATGCTTACAATTTCACGTAGCCATATCTCTACTGAGTGGGAGGTGGAATAAGCTTCTTGGTAAACGTAGTAACAATGTTTAGTTGACAGTTAGAGTGTGCGAGCGTGGTAGTGTTAAAGTTAAGGGTGCCTTTTAACCGGTGGTTAATTTATATGTGCATTGTTCAAATCGTTGGTATATTTTATTGGAAAATTTTTATTGTGTGTTATAAAAATGGTTTTTGGCAGTGGAAATAAATTTAGAATAAGAAGGTAACGTTTATTTCGTTTTATAACTTTGAAGGATAATAAATAAAATCAGGTTACTTTGAATATGAATTACTTATAATACTTGCAAAAGAGAATGAATTTTTTTAATTAGCATAAAGCGAGTTAATTATGAGAAGGGAAATTGTTATTATTGTTTAAGTACTTGTGCTCATTATTGTTTGTTTTTCTTAACTTGCGAAAAAATTGTCAAAGATGAACAATTAATATATTGACCTAAATTAGCGGTTACTGTCTTACAACAAAAAACGGTTCGTTTTGAATAACTGACACGATGTAAGGGTAGATAGCGTTTGGGGAAAAAATCCGTGTTGTTAGCAAGGTAGATGTAATTTTGATGCGCTTTTTTATTAAAAAGGAAGTTCGTGACAGTATAAATACTTAAATAAATAAAAATGTAACGTAATTTAGGTAACCTTACCTAGGAGGTTTTAAATTAAATTTAATATCTCGACATACATTAAAACGTTTATAATGTAGGTTGTGATTTATTACTAAACTAACACCCATAGATGATTTGGTCATTTCCTCAAGATTATCAATTCGTAAGGAAATTTAGGGGAGATAAGAAGTTGCAAATCAATCGTCACAAAATATATAAACTATATTTTTCCTTATTATTGGATTTATTTTTTCCGGGGGAAATTTTTTTAGATACAGTTTACCAATTTAAATAACTGTCAAGGTATTGATCCTACGTAAGTTCTGTTCTACTAATTTTTTTTTGTAAAGTTATAATATGATTTTGCTTCCATGAATGATATTTTTGCAATATAAATAGGTACTATACTCATCTTCACGTGAGACATTAATATACACTATTCTGATTATCAAAAATATTCCACTTATTAGTAGGAATTTTGCATTACAAAGTTATTATTTTTTATTTAATTCATGACATATGCGGTAAGCCTTGTGTAACTATCGAGCCATATCCGTGTAATGAAATTATTTACTTAAATTGCATTTTTATTTCACCTTTCCAATATTACATAAAAATGTTAATAATATTGCAATACTTTGGTTATATTTTTCATATTGTATCATTTAAATGTTTTGTTTCAATAAAATTATGTATAAAGTTTATATTATGCTACTTAATAAACTGTGTTTTCCATTCGATCATCACAATTTTCGTCATCCTACCTGTTTGAATTCTGTGTTTTCCATGAGAGCTTTATATTTTTGGTTTATTGTACTAATAATGGGTGTCGATATGTATACGTGTATGTTACGGGCAAAATCCGATCTGATAGTACTTCGCATTTAACCTGGGCAAAACATCACAGAATATAAATTTAGGATTTTCCCTAGGCATATCGTGATCTGTTTTCAAGTCTGACATGGGTAAAACTGGATACTGAAAAATTAAGGCAAGTCACGGCATTGTGTATTCTTTGGTTCCTTTTTTATGTGTCGATTCTGGTCTTTCTCTTAAGTCTTAAATGCCTTTAAACATTAAGTTTTACTAAACTAACCAAAGAAAATCGATGATTTTATTATAAACCCGTCTTTACATATTTCAAGTTTAAAGACCTTTAAGAGATAAAGCAATCGACGTATTAATGTCCCTATGCATATAAATAATAGAGATTATTTTGTGTTGAAAACTCATATTTTTTTAATTTTTTTAAATTCCCATTTTATTTTTTTATTTCCGCTATAATTAATTATTGTAGTACTAAATTATGAAATTATTATATTTATAATTTTGCTATTTACGGTTTTGTTATTTTATAATTAAAAACAACATAAGTATGTATACTTATTATTTGGCCGACTGTCGTGTAATCTTCTCTTCATAACGTTTACTAATTATCTTAAGGTAGATATTTGTTGTCTCCACTCGAAGCAAAATCTACTTTTTCATCAAACATTGCGTTGGATCATTTAATTCGGGAAATACTCCAGAAAATCCTGTTATGTTCATTTAAAGACCACACCGTCTAGGCACTTCACGATTTGTCTTGCCTGTAACTTATACATACGGGAAAAGTGATGGCGACTGTTTTTTTAGGATAGTCATGGAATTATCTTAATCTATTATCTTGAAAAAGGCAAAACCATTACAGGAGCATACTACGCATCATTATTTGACAAGCTGAAGGCAGAAATTGCTGAAAAACGGCAACATTTGCAGAAAAAAAATTTTGTTTCACCAAGACAGTGCGCTGTCTCACACCTCAGCGGTTTCCATGACGAAAATCTACGAATTACGGTTTGAACTACTTGACCACCCTCCTTACTTACCAGTTTTAACCCCAAGCGACTTTTTTCTGTTCCCTAAGCTGAAAGTAAGTGTGTAGACTTACAAGGAGACTATGTAGAAAAATTAAAATACTTTTGAAGAAAAAATGTCTTATATCTTTGTTAGGTCGGAAACTTTTCATACCACCCTCGTATATGTAAACACGATGGAAGATCTAATAGTCGAGCTCGTTGGTGATAGCTATTTCATTCAAAATTCATGAAATTGATTCTTATGTCGCGATCCACTTTAACATTTCACGCCTATCAAATGCCCCAGGTAGGCATTATAAAGGACTTAAATACTTCTATGGTCCGTAAGGTATGATATAAAAATCGTCTATTCCCTTCTTCTTCTTCCACTTTTATTAAGAAGTCTCCCTCTTAATATAGGTCCAGGACCTGTTTTTTACTAATTTTTGTAATTAGTTCTGTGAGCATTTTTGAATTTTACATCTCAGGTAGCTTGCTAGGCTTGCCTTTCGATGTGCTTGCACCCTGTTTTTTATTGTTATGATGGCAAATCATTACCACAGGGGGACCGACGGCTTTACGTGCCCTCCGAAAACACGGAAGACGGTCAAGAAATTTTAGACTGTACCCGGAGTCGAACCGGGGAGCCCTACGTTAGCAGTTGATCGCGCTAACTATCAGGCCATGACCGTCGTCTATTCCCGTGGTTCGGAATTCACGTTAAACTATAGGTTCCCTCTATTATACCCGCCACACAGCATTGACAACACGCAACGGGCACAGGCTGTGGAAACGGTGTGAAACTGGAAATAATATAATATTATGAAATGGAGTAACATAAAATAGAAAATCCAATTGTAGTTTTCTACTTGCGAGGTTTAATTGTTGCTTTAATAGGATTTTATTTTTTTCCTTAATTTTTACTCTTTCTTCTTGTCTATCTATTTTGAGAATCTCCAACAGGTTTAACCTATAACCCTTTCGGCTTCCATGCAAAAGTTTTACAGCATCGTTATTTATTTCATGTCTATTTTATTTAAGGTTCCTGGCTGCATGAATTAAATTACGATGCAACAAAAATCTTAATGTGTCATATATATACGAGTATGTAGATCATAATATTATAAGAAATAAATTTGAATTTTTATTTACATTTTACGACTTTGGCGCCTTTTCCTTTTGCATTTTAAATAAATTAAATACAGCTTCCTCATAATTTCAAATTCGTACTTTGAATAGCTGGAAAATTTCGGATCAGAATGTAAAGTTTCAATTCCGAATTTTTTTTAGTTCAGTCTTTCGATGAACAACCTCACTCTGTAGTTCAAAGGGCTGGGCGGGTTTAATTATTGACGAAAATCAACGCCCAATTTAAATCTATTTATAATAAATTAAAATAAATCAAATGCACTCTTCTCGTATATAAATTACATATTTAGTTCTACTTTAAATTTATATTATGCAAGGATTTTTATTTGTTAAATGATCATAATTTCAATTTTAATTTAATGTTTCCTATACATAATTTGTGCGATGATGGCAGTTTGTATGCCGAAAGACCTCACAAATATATAAAAATATATAATTTAGAAGATAATCATTTGATTTATTCTAATAAAAAGAACTTCGTAATTTTCTCAATTTTATTAAATCTGTTATTATGTTATATATCTGTTACAGTAAATTTAATATTTGATATAATATAATCTTAATCAAAATAAAACAAAAATTTAATAATTTAAAACATTTTTAAACAATTTTAAATTTAAGGATTATTTTTGGAGGTTCAATAAACTGTGTTTTATTACAAACACTGTATACATTCGTTGTAGGTGGGTAGGGATGTGTATAACATAACAAGGAATATTTGGCTTACAATTTCAAAATAAACATGAATTGCCATCATTAAATGTACAAGTAATTTAAACTTAATCAATAAAATTTGCATTAATATTCAATTTAGGCAAATATGCCGTATCCCGAAGTTGATTAGATCTCATTAGTGCGTTTAAGGTTTATTTAATACACTCTTGAATCATTACTTGATACATTTTTTGATCATTAATTCTTAGATAATAATTAATTTTAACTGCCACATTAACTTTGAAAATGATAAATAATAACTTAATTATTACTATAATAGTACACAATGTAGCATACAATTATTATTATACAAAAATGAACAATAAACTTGAAGAAAATTATTACGTTGAACAAAATAATTCCTTGATCTTGAAAAATTTCAAGATTATTTAGCGAAATTATTGGCAACGCAAAGTGTCGAAATTTATAAAATAAAGGAATTTGCACACGTAGAAAGTACATATACATATTATTACAAAAATTATTAAAAAGTGAAGATGATTTGCATACACCTATTGTGTAATTTTTCTTGTTTTGTAGAGGAAAGGTGAAATGTTAAGTTTTAAGACAAGAGTCAACGTCAACATTAGAAATGCAAATTCCAGCAATAAAATTTTTTGAAAGTTTTTGTAATTTCAAGTCGAAAAATATTTAAGTAATTTGGAGTTTCTAAATAATTTGCATACAAGTTTATAATAATTTATTTGATGCAATGTTAAAATTGTAGGCACGAAATTTACATCTGCATTTTTTGCAATAATTTTAATTTTGATAATTTAGAAAAATTAATTCAAAATTAAGAGTGTTTTTTTCCATATTTAGCTAAAATAGAAATCCAAGCTTTTGTTTGTATTGTAGGCACTTCTGTGTACGTTACGCATTTTACGTTAAACAATAAAACAATAGATTAATAGATTATGAATGGTTTTTATAACATCATCATTGAATTATAAGATTTGTAAACAGTTACAGTTAGATTTCGGAGTTTACGAATAATCTTTTTCCTTTCCACCTACAATTCCAAACTTTGTTTCGAAGTCGTTAACCTTTATTTGTATTATGGTATGTATTTATCCAACTGCAAATCTTTCTTCTTTAAACTAAATGTTGCGGTTTTTTTACAACATCAAAGTTACAGAATTGCGATCCTTACATCAAGGCATAACGTTCTTCTCCGATGGAATGCTTTTTATAATGACAAAGATTTGCAGCTTGCGTAATAGAAAGACTTTCACCTATAACCGATACATGCCGCTGTTAATTGTTTTCGATCTCTAAGTAATTAAATTTTTTAACCTGGAAATTATAACTTTAAAGAAGAATTTAATTTCCTTTTAATCTCAATAGCGCGATAAATAATACGGAAATGCAACGTTTAAATAGAATTCATCGATTCGAGCAATGTTAATTGCTCAATATTGCACCAAACTTCTTACGAGTGAGGGGGTTTAATGCTAAACATTTTTCTTGGTTAATTGTACCTATTGTCTTTTATTCATAGATGTTTACAAAACGTGCATATTACAAAGAACAAAAATACCAAATTTGACTAATACTAATATATTATGTATCTTGCGAAGCTTCGATAAGGAAGCGATTTGGCATGTCTAACTATAATTATTATTATTATATAATGCTATGTACATATAATATTGTTGATTGAATTTCACCAAATGATGGACAACCACAAGAATTTCATTTGAAAAATTTAAATTACTAAATGTTAAAATTCACTGTTATACAATTATTTTCGGAGAAACTAATAATTTTGTGTGACGTATTCCAGTCTAAACTCAATAAATTGATTGCATATTTTTCGCTTTTAACGTTTAAAATACAATTAAAATTAAATGTCAGCTACGACCTTGATGTTAATTAATTACCTATTTGCAACTTCTGTTTATAAGACTTATTGGTATGGTAATATTTTTAGATCTAATTTTATTAAGACATAAATTTGCTGATGTAATTTTGCATAACGTAATACAAATTATTTTTAACATTGATAACATCTCATTTTGCAATTTTAAATATTATAAATTAAACCACATTTTTTCATATTATTTAACACCTTCGTTAATTACATGGTATCGTGTAAAATATTATATAAAAGGGAATTTTTTTAATTAAAATATAATAAATACATTTATTTTATTTCCATAATCTTGTCTTGAAATTTTTCTTGAAAATCGCATAATTAATACTAAACATTGAACTACTTATCCATTCTTTCATAACTTCAAGGGTATCGCGTAATATTTTATTACATATCGTGTAAAAAAATAATTAAATTATGTTCATGTACTTTTCAAAGTGTTTACTTATTTTATTTCAATTGTAAAAACGTGAATCAATACTAAATTGCCTTTTCAAGTTCAAATCCTTGTCGTGGTTCGGACTTCTCGTTAAACATTCAAATTTCTTGTTTGATATACGCTATTTATTGCCATGCTTATTCGTGACACAAAAAAACGTCTCATATGATATTCTTCAAATATGTCAAATATTATATTTACAACCAGGTATTTAACACGTTTGATATTATCTTTATTTTAATCACTTTCACAAGTACAAGCACATGTGGACTCATATTTAAAATTTGTTTCAACTTTTTTATGTAGTATTAATTAATTTCATGTTTTCATGAAAGAAAGTTATAGTGATTAAAAATGTATTGATTTTTACACGAATTCCTCTCTAGGTGCAATTTCACTTTAAAAATGCTTCAAATGTCAATTCACACCTTATAATATTCTAATTTTTAATTGAGTAAGTGATTTATATAAGTCGAAAATTTGCATATTTAAACTCATAAAATTATTTTAAAACATAACTAGTCCAACGACAAAGGTAATTTGAGTAAAAACAACGTTGAAAATCTCCTTTATAATTTTACATATAAGATGTGAACGAAAGTAAAATTATTATTTAAAAATGTATATTATTTATAATTATTGACATTTTATTGTAATTGGAAAGTCTATTACCTACAGCAACCAACTCGAGAGACTTTAAAGTTTTTCTGCAATTTTGCTGAATTTTCATTCCCCTTTTTGTGGTTTATAAAAATATATTTATTACTACGTTGTTCCGTATACCATACGGTGTACACGTGGATTAATTTATTTATTCACCCTTTTAGCCGTAGGAAACGAGCCATTTCGATCAGTTTCCTTTAACACGTTTTTGTAGTCGAGTGTACGGTAATAATCCGATTAATAGTGTACCTATTAGTTTTTTTAAATTGTAATGAAAATAAATTAAAAATGAAACTTCACACAAAGAGTAATTTTACGCATAAATCTATGGGAATGGGACTTTTCGGCGCCGCCGATTCGGCGAAGCCAGTTCGGCGTAATACCGTTTCGGCGCGAGGACGTTTCGGCGTGAGGACGATTCGGCGTGAGGACGGTTCGGCGTGAGGACGATTCGGCGTGAAGACGATTCGGCGCAAGGACGAATCGGCGTAGCCCATTTAGGAGCAAACCCGATTCGGCGCTAAGACGATTTAGCGCTAACCTTTTTAATAAATCTAGACGCTTTTCAAGAATCTAAAATATCCTCATTTTCGGTCGAGAGAGACTATAATAAATTAATAATATTACAAAAATTATATTTTTGTAATTTTTAGAATTTCTGTTAGTAGTATTCGTAAGTTTCGCTGTCTGTTTATTTTATTTTAATGTTTCGATGTATAGGGGTTTTACTTCAGATCTGAAGTAAATCCTGAAACCTCGCTTTGTAGAGAGTTTTCTCCTCTTCGTCTTTGATTAATTTATTTACTATTAAAAACTTTTACATTTCGTAGGTCGAGTATTGGTTTGTTCCAAGTCCTAAAAAGCTAATTATGAGAAAATCGCAATTGAAGTTTCGAACTAATTTTTTTAAATATGTCGTAGATTTCAATATTACCTATACAATTTATTATTTGTAGTGTTATCAGATAAATTAACAGTATTAGATATTTTTGTAAAAATATTTTATTTATTAAAATAATTAATTATTCAAAATGGACATGGAACAATGTGTTATCAGATAAATTAACAGTATTAGATATTTTTGTAAAAATGATTTTATTTATTAAAATAATTAATTATTCAAAATGGACATGGAACAAATAACATTATTTTTTTTATAAATAATAGATAAAGTTGTACCATGTCCTAAAACAATACATTATATAAAGGGTCATTCCATCTTAAATCGAATCATGAATTTACTTGGCCCATGCCTAATTTGACAATATTTGGTACACACCATCTTATTAAGAAATAAAACATACGAATTAAAGGATTTGCCCAAAAAGGCACTCGTTTCCTTGGGTTGGTCTTTCAAAAAGTCAAAAAGTTGGTGTGTAGATTTATAGGAAAACGACTAACTTCATCCACAGTGGTCTTAATTTAAAAATAAAAAATGTTCTGTAAAGGTAAACGAACATTCTGTTCAAATATTTAACCACATTTTATATTTTCAACCTTTAACTGGATTAATTTTTTAATTTTAACCCTATTTCAACCCCTATTTCTAAAGGGGTAGTTTTTTTTGGTTAATTTTTTACAGTTTTTTTGTACAAATGTGCTGAGTATGTGTACCAAATTTTATGATGGGATGAGCATGGGTTCTGTTACTAAAAATTAATTAAGCATAGGCAGAAACGGACAAAAATCAGTTAATACTTTATATCTCATAAATAGTGTTAAATTTTTGGACATGGTTCAGTGCAGATAGTACATTTCAATATTAAAAACGAGTAGAAGAAATAATCTAAAAAAAAAGAAAAAAGGAAAAAGGACATGGTACAATTCAATACTCAGCCGACGATTTGTGTAAGTATAATAATGTTACGTGTTAATGTTTTCATTGGCTAATTTCTGGTTTTTTATCCTACAGCCTCTTTTCGAGAATATTTTAAATTCTCTAGACGCGTCTGAAATTATTAAAGAAATAAAGGACTCTGGGGAAAAGATTTAATTTTTAAATTACATGATCTTGGTTTTCAAACTAATTTTTCATTTTGTTAAGGTTATTCAGGATTATTGTCAAGATTAGAGTAATATAAATTTGTAATAAATTTTTGTATTATAGTTAACCTTTATTTGTTAATTTATAAGATATTTTTTAAAATTGGGTATAGGTCTTTTAATATTAAAAGACTAAAATAATCAATAACAATTGATTAAATTTACATTGTCAACTATTGAATTTGTGCTAGTAAATTTGAATAGCTTATTTGCAAAATTTTAGAACATATTTGCCTGCATATTTTGTAGTTTTTTAGTGCCTAAAATCCGATGGCTACTAATGAGTAATAAATAAATAAAAATATGACACTGAAAAATAAATTTTCCGAAATTTTTTTATGAAAACCACCCACATTGTAATTTCAAGCCTTTTCGATGGTGTTTTTAGAACATCATTAAATTTATTCGTTTTTAAGATTTGCACCGAACAAAAACAGCGAATTTTTCGGCCACCTTAAAGAAATCTTAAAGTATAATACAACAAAAATGTTTTACAATATTTCTAAAAATTATTGAACCTCATGATTTACAAATGAAACCATTTTTGTTCTATAAATCCAGGTTAATACGAAAAGTATTAGCCCACCTCTGCATTTAGAATTTGAATTTTTTAAATCTACCACCTAGAAATGATTCTACGATAAATAATCAAAGGAGAAAATTTCATAGTACATTACATATTCAAGTTAATGATCGTATGTAGTTTTACAAACGTGAATTAAAGTTTAATCTATGATTAAAAACTGTGAAATAATGCATTAATTTTCCATTACAAGAATTTAATTATATTTTAAAATGAATCGGAAAATCATTTCCCGCCGAATTGTCCTTGCGTCGAATTGGTCTTGCACCGAATTGGTCTTGCGCCGAATCGGGTCACGCCGAATTGGGTTCGCGCCGAATAAGGTTGCGTCGAAATGGGCTCGCGGCGAATTAGTCTCGCGCCGAAACGGCGGCACCGAATCGGGTGCACGCCGAAAGGGCTACTCCGAACCGGCTACGCCGAACCGGCTGCGCCGAAAAGTCCTAGACCCTAAGTCTATGGTGATTTCCTGTTTTTTAAAAGTCTGATATTGACCTCCAGGATTTTACGATAGAGCAGCACGTGACCATCCTTGTTTCCTGATACTTGTGTAGTTAACCTGTAGACTTCTTTACAAGGTTTAAATTTTTATTTAAAAAATTAACCTTAAAAGTGAATTAGATAAATTGTACTTTATTTTAAAGTGGAAAGGCGAAAACCGAGAAATAGTAGCTAATGAAAAGACGACACTTTTGGGTAGTTTCTATAAAAGTAAATTAAGAGGTCAGAATAATTATTGTCGTTCTCACTTAAGAAGATGTTAAGTTTAATAGTTAAAATGAATGATGTTGCATGTATTTAATGGTGTGTCATATGCACTTGTAATTTTAAAAATCAATATTAGGATATATATTTTTCAATATTAAATTTAGCGACAGATGTTATATGTGCGAGAAAGTAAAAATAGTCCAGCTTGTTATATATTTGATAATGATGTTTATTTTAAATGCGTATGAATCAGTTAAGTTTTGTTTTTACTTGTATTTACTTAGTTTAAAATAACTTGGCATGCAGTTATCTGCATAGTATAAATCAATTGGTTTGCACTATCTTGATTTTAAAATTGGAAATGTGAACAATGCATTTCAACTTGTGCTGCTTTAGGTCTGATAGGCAAGTACTTATTGCTTCGTTAATTTATATTTTACATATTATCATGTTAACCACTTATTCGTTTCATCAAGTTTCAAATTTGTCCTACTTAAAACCACTAGCAACATAAATTATGTCCTACTACAGTACGTAGTAATTCATAGACTTGCTATTTACTGTAGTTGTTAATTACAAATATCGTTTACATTATTTTATATCAGTTTTTCACGGATATTATATTCCTTTTATAACAGAATTTATGAGAAATTGTACGTATTTTATGATTTAGCTATTTTTTTAATGTTTCATAATCAACGGTTTCATTATAATTACTATTTCAAAATGCGGTGTCATTCCAATAAGGCGATAGAACCAATTATATCCTTTTCTGTGTTCGGTTGTCAATTTTAATTTTAATTTTGCATATTTGAACAGCCAATGCATAGCAAATGAAAATAACTCCAAATCGTAAATTTATTTTTAGATGTTGCCGCCGTTACACCACAGCTTCACTTTTACTAACAAAATTTAAAATTTTTCAGATGCAATTCTTAACCTCCGCAATGAAATATAAATATAAATTTGGAAAATGGTGTAGAAAGTACACCTTTTATTGGAAATTGCATTGTGTATTCTATACATACCTATAAGTACATATTGGCACACGATAAAATCTTAAAAATTATTTGTGATATAATCGTCATTCGAGTTTCTAATAAACAAGAAAAGTCTCAGCATACCAGTTTCATTTTTCTGAAATAACATCTAATTATCGACTTGTATAAGAAAGATAATAGCAAGCGAGCTTCTTTTTAGCGGTCAACACTCTCAACTTGAGCAATAAGAGCGTCGCAAAAAATTAAATTTTACTTCCGCCAGCCAGTTTAGATATGTATCTGTTCTCTACCTACAACTGGTATATTGCACTACATATTAAAAACAATACTTGGATTGACAAGAACCAAGCCTATTGTTCCAAGTTCACGATTGTAAAATAATTTGTGATATCGTTATTTATTCAGTACACAATATATCATTCATTACCTTACATACCTAACTACCTACCACTACGCTGTCTTATAGAAAATAAGAATGCACCTAATAAAATAAAGAAATTAGGTCTTTCACACGATGTACATAAATAATTTTCTATAAGTATAGAAAATTTCAATAAAATTATAAATAAACATTTTCATGCAGAAAACGAAACGCACAATAACAATTTCTTTAAATAATAAATTGATTGTTTATAATAAGATTTGTAAAAATGTTGTTGAAGATACTGCTTTTCCTAAATACCTATTGGTAATTTAGTATTTAGGAGTTTATATTATTTAGCTGTAAATTATTATTCGCCATAGAGAAAGTAATTATTTTAATTAACAACAAATTTAAAATATTTTATGTGTGATTTACGTAAAAGAAAATTAATATTTATAGTACAAGTTTGTCAAACATTGTTAATTAAAACTTAAACTAACTAATTACCGAGTTCTCAAATAGGTTTATGCTAATGTAAGTAGGTATTACCGAGATTTGTAAATATCTTAAACAGCTTTTTTAATTAAAAAGTGTATTAAAATACAGATCATAAGTTATGGTAATTAAAATGATTTCTGTACCTTGTGTTCGGTTACCTCTACCGGACAAAAGGGAATGCAGGATGTTATTAGAAATATTTAACCATATCTTGGTAAATAATTTTATGGTTGACGTTAAGATAGTTACATAATTAACTCAGGGCTTTTTACACACATTACGTATAATTACAAGCGTACTAAAAATGCCGATTCCTCAAGTGGATTTGTGTTTATTTCATTACCGAAGAATTTTTAATCACCTTAATAACGATTTCAGTAAATACAGTGAATTTCTTATTAGTTCTTCAGACGTCGACAAGTCGCTCCTGAAAAAAGTTTGTAAAAACAACGTTCTGCTGCGTCCTCCAATAGCGAATTATTATTTCTACCGCACTTGATGTTCTAATTAAATGATGTATTCATTATCGTAATGTAGTAAAATATGCATAAATGGACTTTCTAAACAGGCATTTAATTGTAAATTGTTTTCGTCGACGTCTGGGCTCTAGCTTAATTATTAACTTAGAAATTTCAAAATTTTTCCAACTCTAGTTATAGAGAATGTATGTACTTTCCAGGAAACATCGTAATAATTTGTTAAAAATAGGAATGTGTATGAAAATGTTTCTAACACTAACAAAATCTGGTTCTTAAATCACTCGATATTTGTGAATTAATAATTTGTGAATTTTATTATAAGTACGAATGCAAAACTCAAAAAGTGCAGCCTTCGAGTGGGTATCAAATTTTGTTAAAATAAAAATGCATGACACATCTTTTAGGATGGTGGTTTGAGAAATTATAAAACACCTTGCGTTCGTTCGCAGTTCATTGTTACGTTAATTATTGTATTTCTATTTTTACACCGCATTTGGCAGTTTCAAGTTATATTGTTAAAATACCTTTCTAGATACACAATTAGTTGAACACTTTATATTGCAAAATAATTATTTTGTAAATTTTTATGTACCTATTGCAATATTCCTTATAAGAATGCACTGTTGTTGACTATTTTTCTCATGTTTCAAGGGACCAATGACATTTTTGTATATTTTGATAGTTGTGTAAGGAATAAATTTTAAATTCTTGGTATTATTTTAACTCTTCGCATTTCATAATATTAGTAGTACATAATATACATAATTATATAATTAATCAGACATTATAATCTGCAATTAGATCACTCGAGTGATTGAATTCGCTCAACTTCTCTTTTTCTAAATTCTGCAGCGAATTTCATAATATTACTCACGTAATTAAATATAGAGGAGAGGGGCCAAGCACCCCTATTCTATATGTATAACCGTATAACACACATTCATGTAACAGCGTACTTTTGTAAGGTATCCCCGAGCCACGTAAATAATAAATGTTATTTGATTTGATTTGAATGAACGTCATTATTTGTTTTAACGACAAATAATAACTACAAATTGTCTATAGGTAATTTGTGCACAATGAAACATCAATTATTTGTCGGTGAAAACTTTCAAAATGTTCAAATTTTATTGGTTTCTTACCAAGTCTGAGGGAAATAACTACGTAAATGTAGTTTGCGTTATGCAGTATTGATTAATTGATTTACTTTGTATGCATAATATAACAAACCTACGCAATAATGTTTTCTTGAGGCCTTAAAAACGTCCTAACATAATATCAAAAATTGATTTCGTTCGATCATTTCGGACATCTCGCTGATATGTACAAAGGATAACGTGCTATTTTGAAATATTAATGCGTAACTCCTAAACGATGCATCCTATTGTTTCCTAAAATAATTTTTAAAATATGAAACAAACCATTTCCATGCTGTTAAGCTATTAAAAGTACCATAACAGACCGATAAGATTAGGAGTCTGAAAATTATTCAGTGTTTTGATTTTACCAAGTATTTCTTCCTTCTATCCTTGCACATAAAAGATATTTTAATAAGAGCAAAAACATTACTTTCATTATCTAACTTTAATTTTTCTTTTAAGAAATGATCTTTTCTTTTAACCGGTTTCTTTACAGCTTAGATATTTTTAATTGTTTTCGATAACTATTTGCAGTAAAGCTTGAATTTTAAAACCGATAATTAATTATGGAATGAGGACATTGCTATAAAAATATTTATTATTATATTTAATACTTATTTCTAATTGGTTTTAATTAATAAAAAGAAAATTATTTTTCTATTAAATCTCGCAAGAGTATAAAGCTGAAATTATGAGTTCAAATCTTGAATTTCACGGAAATGTTTACATTTAACTCCCCTAGTCCCTAGTGGATAAGGACAGGACGCTCTGGTCTGTGATGACTGAATGAGCAAAACTCCGTATATCGAACACTTAAATTTGTTATGCCCGTTAACTTCTGTCGATGGTTAATTTAATCAATTCTGTCGTACGTAATTGTAATCTTTTTTTAATTGTTAAAATTTTTATTTTTTATTATATGGCGCCATATTATCATCTCCTCAGTGGTAAACCAACTTTCTCTTATTCGAGCATTAGTGAAGGTGATTAAAAACGATTTAAAATTGTTTTATTCGCGAATATACTAATAAATAATTTTGTAGAATTAATTTCAACTTGGATGCTTTCTAGTTCTGCAGAATCACAAATATTCTTTTTAAAATTTTACTCGCTTACTTTCTTCTGATGCGTATTTTCACATTTTTATTGGGTACTTAATCGAATTTGTTCGTGTTTTTAAATTAAAACAACCAATAAATGATGTACGAAAATATATTAACTAATTATTTATATTATTATAGTTAATTTTAGTTTTTGTAACAATACTGTTTTATAATAAGCTTTCTATTATTGCAGATGGTTTCGGAATATTGCGGTAATTTTTTAATCATAAAAAATTGCCTCCTGGGTATTTCTTTACAAATCTAAAATTTCGAGTTAGTATACACCGAACTGCAATAAGTTTTCAGAAATTTCATTAATGTGGTGCTTAAACTTTTCATGTTTTTGCCGAAAGACCAACTCCGGATAATTTTTTAGTCAACGCAATGGCTGGATATGTTGGTGGATATCCAATCCAATGATGGAATTCCAATTTAAAATCAATTGTTCAATATCGGACTCCCTTTCCGTTTTTCTATACTAATATAGAATACCCCAATATCCTTAAATACCAAATTCATGGTTACTATGGACGATACTGCCACATTATGGCAGAACCATTCCAAAAAATCAAATCAATAGTTTAAGCGAATATTCCTTGGTGTTGTCTTAATTGTAAAAAAAGTTTCTCGAAATTTCTCGGCTATAACTTGACCGATCTTTATAAAAATCGGCACACATAAGGCCCACCACTGCTGCTAGGTCGTGACAATGCCCAAACATTCAAATCGATGCAAAACAGTGTTACGGGATTAACAAATCAAAAGATTATTTATGGAGTAATTTTACTATATATCAGCAAAAAGACATTATATAATAACAAAGTAAATAAAAGAAAACTCTTATAGTTTTCCCATAGGAGTGCCACAACCACCTCGACGACAAACTCTGTTCACTTTAAATCGATTTTAAGCCCGGTTTTAAATTTATACTAGGAACACATTTGGGAAAAGGGAAAAGTGTAAAGAGCCAAAACTGCCTTCGAATGCCTCCCGCATCTTTTGATTGTACGGTGGTAGTATAGCATCCTTTTTGCGGTTTTAATTTTTATTATAATAGTAAGAATAATCAACATCGACATAATAATAGCGTTAATAATTTATAAAACCGATCGAGTTGCACACCAATGGAGTTGCTCAACAATTGCGTTACACACCAATCGGTCGCTGCGATTCAGTTTAGGGTCTACGCGGGGGGGGGGGGCTTCCTTGTCTATATTATTATAATATAAACCAATGCATGATTTGGTTCTGCATTTGATAGATATAGATTTTTTTTGTCAACTTTTCTTCAGCCATTTGATCATGAAAACTTATCAATTATCTCAGCTACTTCTTAGTATGCTTATAGAGTAGGTAACTCTGTCTATAATTCAATTTTTACAGAACAATAATATTTATTTATAACAACGATACGAAAATAAATGACTCAATAATATATGCAATTTTCAGTAGTCTTAAACATTCCATTGTGTATTAACAATGGTATTGTGTTTGTACCTCACACTCAAGGGCAAAAATAAATATTCCATGCTATTTAATTGATAAAGCCCGTGGTAGCAGATATCACAACTCACAAGTTCAACTTTTTGCTGGATATATGTAAAATTTTCACATAAGCATAATTAATAATGCGTTTCGAAACTTCTTACAGCTTTAGGCCTAATAATTAAAATTAGAAGTACTTTTATTTCTAAGGTTAAGTTTTTCTTCTTCGCTAATGACCAATAATATAATTGTTAATTGATTATTATTTGTATTGAAAATCGAAAGTATATAACGTTGGGAAAAAACCCATTAAAGAAACAAACTGAACAAGGATTCTGGAAATAATTATTATTTAAAAACTACTAATTAAATCCGTATAAAATTAATTGTATATTAGATTTATAACAATAAGATTTTTTGATGTTATCTTTAGAATATAAATAATTATTTTTACACTTCAGTGCAAGGCTGACAATCCAATTATTATAAAATACGAGGAGGTAGAAAGATTCCATAGGAACATTTGATGTTTAATGTTCCTAAAAGAAACGATATCCGAAGAATTATATATAAAGTAGATTTTCATGCTACATTTTTGACCTAGATTAAATTTTAGCATGGTTAAGTAGTTTTTTTTATTATTATGATAATTGAAATCCGTAGATCCTGGCCTTTTTAATTAAACCACAAAATCGCACTTATGATGTGTTTGAATAACTGAAATACTTAGGTTATTCTATTTGCTCATGTTTGCGGGAGATTAATAATTAATTGTTTACTTAATTCCTATTATTTGAGAAAATATATCGGAAAACTAGTTTAGCTACTTTCTTGTTATATTTTTAAATTCCGTTGATAGACGATGTATATGTATTACATGCAAACTGGGAAATTAGAAATGCATGCACACAAATGCAAGTATCATATTATGAACATACGAGTAGTATTTATTTCAAGAAATAATTTTTATAAATATGTAGAATGTGGTTATGACAAACCACTGGAAATGTATAGCTGTACCACTAAATAATTTAAAAATTGAATATTTTTTGCTCTTAAATTACTTTCTATAATTAAATTGTTTTTTCCAGGAGTCATTCTAAAGCATCATATTTGGCTTCTCGCCGTGAACGCGAGAGAATAGTACCTGATTCTGATACGGGAATTTACAAACGTACTTCATCGCCAAATGGACACATATCAAACGATCCTACTTCGGACTTTGCAAAAGTTAATGCGAGGGACACAAAATGGAGTACAAAAAACACTTTGTTACATAATAACACAAACTTAATTCGAAGACTATCCATGACTGAAAAATCAACTATTCACGGAAATCATTTATCAATGCGCTGTGATGGCAAAGAAGAATTTAGAAAAATCGTTTTACCAGATGTTTTACCCGTCAAGGAAAAATTTATACCTCATAGGCCACAGTTTTCTATACGAGAAGTGGATACCGAAAATATTTTGCAAAAGAAACCGCGATCTCCTCCAAAATATACTAGCCCACCTTCATCTCCAACAAAAGCTCCTTCTAAAAATTTGTCATTGACTCCCGTGCGTAGTCCATTAAGCATATCGCCTCCAAGCACGACATGCGTTACACCTTCGTGTAATAATGTCACATCAACTTCTCCTATTAATTCATCTACTCCAAATAGTACCCACATAAAATCACCCATAAGTTCCCCATCAAGAAATTCCCCACAAGTGCCTCCTATTCTCGATTCTAATCCCCACCCTACAACTCCGTGCTCATCGCCAAGTTCAACTTCATTTCCTCTTAGTAAATCACCACCTAATTTAATTTCGGATAATTCAACTTTATCATCTTCACGATCTTCACTAAATTCAGATTGTACTAAACTAAAATCATCTTGCAACTCGCCGTTAAGTCTTCCGCCATCACCTAAACGATATTCACCCATGATTTCTACTTCAACAAACACCCCATCACAAAATTCACCAATACACACTCCACCCCCATCATCTCCTAAAATGTATCTAACTACTTTCCCGTCTTGCGAAGAGACTGATACGCAACCTCAAGTTGTGGAAGGATTGCAAATGATGCAAAGAACTGAAGTGATATTACGAGTTAATGTTTCTACAACTGACGCTGCTTCACAAACTGAAAAAGACGAATTATTACCCACTCCTTTGCCCACAAGAAGAAAACTCCAAGAAGAAATTGATTGTGAAAAATTATCCTTAGATATAATCAATCAACTTCCAGATTCTGACAAACTAAAAGAACTATTACGTAAGTGTTTTGAACCAACAAGGTTCGACAATTGTTTAATTAATTTTTACATTTCAGTTCCTGGTCCTGATTTCAAAAAACCAACCGATTACGTTAGCGGTCTATTTCGTCCGGAAGTAACGTCGAGACCTAGACCTACAAATTCACCATTTCGGAGTCACACTTCAACACCTAATAGTAGTCCAACGCCATCGTTAATTAATTGTTCGCCTAGTATTAGTACGACGCCTTCACTGAGGTAAATAAAATTTTAAAGGTTATTTTAGACTTCTAGTAAATTGATAAAACTAAACAAATAGTTTTTGTTACAGTCCAGTTCAGCAAGTATCGATCTTACCCAGTCTAGAGCCAACAAGTCCTTTGTCTCCTACTTCAACATATTTCACCACATCAGAATCGAAAGCAAAATTTTTAACCAAGTATAGTCAAGATATGAATCAATTTAGTCTTGTAAATGATACCAAAGATTTGGATCAAAAGAAGGTAAAGAAAGATGGTTAATTTTTTTAAAGTGATGCTAAATTCGCGTACTTTTAGGTGGAACTGGTAAATCGTTTGGATCGAAAATTGGAAGTTTTACGAGATGAACAGTTAGTTGTGTCTGAAGAATGTAGAATAAATGACGAATTGGGCGAAAATGTCGAATTTCATATGAATAAATTGGCAAGGCCTCACGAAACAGCTAAATTCCGTTTGCATGTGGAGGAAGTTGGAAAAATTACTAGTCTTTTATTGGGTTTATCGGGTAGATTGGCACGTGCCGAAAATGCTCTCATGACTATGAGTGATGATGATTCTGAAAGAGTAAGTATTGATTGTTTAAAGTAATTTGGCGCGGAGTAGCAACGTTGAGATTTGGCAAAAAAGTGTAACTTTTATTTATCTTTTCAGCAAATAATGGAAAGCAAGAAAGACAAACTGAAGCAACAATTGGAAGAAGCCAAGGTATTGAAAGAAAGTATAGATCGACGTAGTATCAGTGTTTCCAGTATTTTATGCAAGTACTTAAATTCTGAGGAATATTCAGATTATGACCATTTTATAAATATGAAAGCAAAATTAATTATGGACTTGAGAGAGATAGGAGAAAAGATTAAATTAGGAGAAGAACAACTTGTAGCTCTTAAGGCAACTCTTACCACTTCAGACTGATGTGTAACTTTAAAGGTTTTATAAATGTATAAATATGTACGGTATCATTCGAGTTTTATCGAGCGATTCTAGTCTATCAGATAACTTTTTTACGATCATCATTGTGGATCTACTGGAAAACTAAATATTTTTAGACCAGAGCCCTATTCTCGAATGGTGACGTTACAAAATTGCAAGTGTCATATAATAATTATTGTAGTGGCAAATACAAACTAGGAAACAATACACTTTCACAATTCATTGAAATTTTTTAACGTTAAAATTCAAGATTAGAGCTCCAGTGATTTCAAGAGATGTCTTCCACTATACTTGATTCAAATTTGTAAATTTTGTTAGTACTTAATATTAATGTGATTTTATAGCTGCTTGAACAAATTTAAAATATTATTTAGATACCTACTGATAAATTGAGATAATATATGGATTGAATGAGGATAAGATGTATAAAAAAGTATAAAGAAAATTTAAATGTAGGGTGAACCTCGCAATATCTACTTGTACTGGCTAATATTTGTAGATTTGTTGGCTGCTTGGTAAGTCTTCATGGTGGTCTCTTACTGTTTTACGAAACAGATAAGATGATGCACCCATAAGCAGACTGGCTGTTATTATGTGCATTTTTTATATTTAAGTAAACTATTTATAAGTTGAACATCTTCCTATCAAGTATTTAATAATTTAGCTAGGTCTAAAACTTGAACATTTTTATCAGATGATTTATTACTGGAGTAGAAGCTTGTATATGTAAATGTAAATATAAAAATATCGATTACCTTAAATCGAATAGAATGGTGCTCTGGCAAATAATTTTAATGAATTGTTATATTGTGATCTTTTGTTTTTAAGTCTTATGATTTTTCTTATCTTATTAAGATTTTTATGTTCATTTTAAGTATACTATTGAGCTTTATGCCTTGCTTGAAATAAATAAATAACATTTTCTTTGTGTATGATTTCCGTTTACCTAAAACAAATAACACTTAGTTAGTCTAAACATTTTTTGGCTTGGGGTATGACGTAAAACAAGCTAGAGAGCGAGAACTTATGGTTCCATTTTTAGTCACGCTGCGCCGGCTATACTACTGTGATCTAATGACCATGATCGACCCCCCCCCCTCATAATACCATAAATTATAACTCTTTACAATCCATCAATAGAAGTCAAAAAAATGTAATCTATAAAAAGCCCGAAGAGATATGAAGATGCAGTTTGGGAGCTAATTATAAAGACCTGCGACTTTTTCTAAAATTAACCGCGGATTTTACTCACAGATCAGTTTAAAGAGTGCTCATCAGTACTATAATATTGAGTAATTCGAGTTTTATGGAATTTACGTCCAAAATTATTGGTCACAAAAAATCTTGAAACTTATGCATGGAGAAATATAAAGAAAAATTCGAATTTACCCTCAGGAATATTGCATAGGGTCAAAACTAAGCTTAGGATTCGACCAAATCTTAGTTTTGATTTGATGCAATATTGTATGGGTAAATTAAATTTTTTATGTATTGTTGTGATACGCTCTATCCAGGTTGAGGATAGGTTATTACCAACAAGGAGAGAACAACGATTGGAGACGGTGGGTTCAAACACATTGTTGACATGTGTTTGTTTTTTGTGTCGTTGAATAATTTTAAGTTGTTCGTGTTGTATGTTGTATGTAAGCGTTATATACAACATGCCAAAAATCAAAGGTGCAGAGAACCGTCGTCCATATATAAACAAACCGCAAATTATATGAAGCTCCGGTTTTAAAAAACAAAACGATATGGTAACGGAAGTTACACAAAGTAAATAAGGGAGTCACAGCGAGATTCCTAAACGGAACGGTCGCACAAAAGTTACTGCGAGAAGCAGTCGTGCGAATAATTGCGATTCAATTAAATATAATTGAAATAAATTATATTCGCGAGTGATAAAGAGAGTATCATCAAGATTCCTAAACGGAACGGTCGCATAAAAGTACTGTGAGATGCAGTCGTGTAAATAGTTAATTGAGATTCAATTAAAATATAACTGAAATAAATTATATTCGCGAGTTAAACGGTGGTGCTACAAGGGAGAATAATTTTCCCAAGCAATTAAAATTCCTTGAAATAGTGGAAGCCGGGAGGTGTCGGCAACAAAGAATTGTTGGTCGAAATCGTACAGTACGGATACGTACGTGAGATCCGGATACAGAATATCCGGTCTATTGGAAGAGATCGGTGAAATATTGGAACGATAAGATCAGAACGAGTGTGGATCGTGAGAAAATTGGGGAGGAGAATAGAGAGTGGAAGATACAAGAACGAAGAACGAAAATTGTGCGCACGGTACGATATAGCAGGTTAGCTAAGATTCATTAATTCAGTGCGTAGAATAGTAGTCCGATAAAGATTGTTTGAGTTATATGATTGTATGTTAAAATTTGTTAAATTTATTAAAAACTTGTTAACGGAATCCAATCGTGTTTTGTCTTTGTTGGCATCGAGAAGTCTTCCGTACATAAGCTCGTATACAAAAGGTGTCGTTGTTGAATCAGATCCCGACGCAGTTATCCTGAGAAGTAGAGTCAAATAAAGGTAGGTGACCGAAAACGATTGTATGTGTTCTCGTGAATTTCTCAAGTGCACCAGACGCTACAGTATATTCGCCCACGCATAGGTTTGAAGATTTTTGATGATTAGCAATTAATTAATTTTTGTATGGTTTTGGAAGTAAAGTCTCAAACTCGAATTAGTCAATGTAGTAAACTGGGATCAAATGTTCAAGATGGATGCCGCCCCTAGTAATACCATAAATTAAAACTCTTAAAATACCATCCATTAAAGTAAGAAAAAATAAATCTATAAAAAGCTAGAAGAGATATGAAGATGAGTTTTGGGGTGAATTTTAAAAGACCGAGATCAGTTTAAATTTTACTTAAGCGCATTGAAAATGCTTACATATATTTATAATGTAAGGTACCTCATCTTGAATAAAAAGAATACCTGCAATTAAGATTAAAATTTTTTCCTTTAACATGTTTTCTGATATCATTATTAGTCTAGTCGGTACTTACTTTTGTGCGAAAATAACTCCGAAATGGAATTTTGTTCTACTTGAACCCTTTAGTATGACATCGGTAGAAAAGTCCAGTTTTCGACATCAGACTCGGACCAAAATAGGAAAAAATGTAAAGTCGTAAATTTGCCGTTTGCTGTACATCACACATATGTAAAATTATGATTTAGAATAATTGAACTAAATAAAATGCACAGAGCAAAAACTAAACAAGTGAAGTTTTGTAGCTCTTGCAGTTTCCGAAATACAGCCCTTCTCATTTTCCCAAAATGATATAATTTTTCATGTAAACTTATTTATTATAGACTTATTCTTATATAGACTGACTTATTCTTATCTAGACTAACTTTCTAGCCCTAAAAGTCCTTAACTGTAAGCTTTCACCGATGATCGTTTCTGAACCTTGCTGCCACTTTTTACATTTTTGCAAATAACTGAAAATTGCAAATTTCAGTGCACTTGAAATGAAAATTGAATATTACTTCTAATATAAAGAATACAATAAATTCTAAAAAACGAAAATGTTGCAATTTGAAGATGCGACTATTTATTTTAGATTAGAACTCTAATTTTTATTCAATTTTGCTGAAAACTGTAACATGTAGTTGATGTATAATAAATTATTGTAAAAAAGTAGAATTCTAGTCCATGTATGGAACACTTTTAGCTTGCAGAACATCCGGAAAAACTAAAATTTGGAAGACATGTGAAGTGGAGTATCGGAATGGACTTCCCAAAAAAAACTCTACATGTCGGCTTCTCCTCCAATTGGTAATTTCAGTTCCTTAAACATAGTTTGAAGAGCAAAATTTACGAGTACAGAATTGATTTTTCAGAATTCACTAAATATGACGCAGATGCATGTACGTTAGCGGAGCTAAAATCCTAAATTAGGGAAGGAGCTACACAGATTCTCAAATACACATGCTTGCAAAATTTTAACTTGCTCGAATTATTTGCAAATTCGAACCAAAGTTTCTTATTAGGAAGATTTAAAAAGAATGGTTTTTTACAGTTAATTTTATGCTCTTCAATTTTAATCTAACAATAATTTTAATTATCCCTAAAAAATAAAATTAACCGAATTATCTTCAAAAACCCACATTTGAGGAAATAAACTTGCCAATTGGGGGAGAAGTTGGAATTCCCTAAACTTGTTCTAGCTATACCAAGATTTTTAACATTTCTCGCAATTTCGGTAAAAATTATGGCAATAATTAATTTATCTAAATGTAATTTATTATTTATCATACGTTTCAAAATTAAATTATTTTTCTAGCCATTAAAATATTTTTGTGAATACCCTATTTAATATGCCTTGCAATTTCGATAAAAATCGGCTAAAAACTATAAAATTGTTTATTTATTCTGATGTAACTTATTGTCTACATAATTACACGCTGAGAAATTAAATTAAATTGCAAGATTGACAAGGATGACAAAAGGCACTCAAAGATTTTTAATATTCTTTGCAATTTTGGTAAAATCTATTAGAATTGATTTCTACTGATATACAATGTATGTAATTTATTATTGATATTATCACAACTTGCGAAATATTGTAAGTTAGTGAAAAATCATAATTTATGAAAAATGGTTTTCTCAAACCTCATAGCAGTTATCTAAAGAGATTATGACACCTAATTATTTTTCAATCTCAATATTACAAACAACAAAAAACTTCTATCAGTATTTGGATTAAAAAACACCCTTCAACTTCTTGTCGACGTTTCGAGCTATATTTTGCTCATCAGCAGGACTATAAAGGAAACATATCGCCGTTAGCTAACTGTCAATTGTTGAAAATTTTCTTTTTCTCAAGTTTCAAGTTTTCTACACAACACGTGCGCCTCAAGGGCATATAAACAATGTAAATATAACAAATCCAATAACTTTCACTACCAGGCAAACATAACATCAAGTCAAATATGCATATAAAAATCTAATGGAACGCCCAGCAATAAACATAAAAATCTGCGATTTCATGATAATAGCCCAATCTACGAGTGTACAGAAGAATTTATCGTGAATAACCGACACAAATTTCTGGGTATTAACTTTCACTAATAAGATCTCTATAAAAAAAATGCGCAGTTTCTGAACGTCTTCTTTATAATTGACACGCATTTTCATTTCATCGTACGTACTGTACCAATGCTGTGGATTTACACCCTTCCTCTTTTCTCTTCCTTCCCTGCTTGTCATAGGAAGATCCTCTTCTAACTCCACTCTATCCAAACTCCTAAAATCGTACTTATGTTAGAGTATTTTCTCCATTCATTGTTTGGTCTGGCCTATGAAAGAGCTAGGATGTTCTCCCTATGCAACTTGATAGATCAGTTGCGTCTTCTTCTCTCTTTTTGTCAGGTTTTTAAGTCTTGTCAGAAGTCCTTGATGGTCCCTTAAGTTGTATAAGACTACTGTTTCAGCAAAGACTTCATATTCTCCCATGTTTCCAATTTTTTATGCACATTTCTTGATTAACCTGGCACTAGTCCAATTTAGATAATCATTATCGTTTAGAAGTCGCATTATTTTTCTTTCGTTTACTTTATAAAATGTTTTGTGACTGATTGACATGACTCTTTTTATCAAACCAGTTGCGAAGGCTGTCTTTTTATTTAGCGTAGTGATATAAATTGAAACTCTCCACTCTTTGAGCGGAGTAGGGTTTCACATACCAAGGTAATTTCACCGTTCGACACACACTCTCTCTCCCTAAGGTGAATTTTAGTGTGCTATTATAGCTATTGAGCAGTTGTAGCACCACCTCTTTCGTATTCTTGAGTGATGCTAGGATGGAATCATCCACATTGTTACCTGAGTTTCCGCTCGCACATCATGCGAAATTTTTGCGTAAGATAGTTGCAATAAAATCCTAAATTAAAATTCCGTCCTTGTACATTTAAAAATTAAATATCGAAAGACAAGTTATATTTTAAATTCAAGTAAGACAAAATTCGATGTCTGAAATTAAAGTTTAGCATTTAATATCTTAGCGTACGAATCTTATAAAGTTAGGTGTAAAAATGTTTACACTCGTACCTTTTGGATTCATTACATACGAACAGTATAATGAAGTTAACGTAGCTCTAGCATCATAATAAAATTATGGTGCATCAGCAGTATTTGATCGATATCAATCAATTTTATATTCACGATGTCAATTTCAATGAATTAGCAAATGTAATAAAACTACACGTTTAGACGCTTTCGTGTGGGATAGAGATCTTCAACACGTGCCCCATGTCAAACCGTGAGAACGCTGTTTAATTTTGAGCGCTTATCGCTACATATGTTGAGTTTATATGCATTTCTATAGTAATAGCCCCTACACACGATCCGATTTCTAGGTCCAACTTGCGACCCGACCAGATTGGAGATTGCCTCCACACGATCCGACCGCGTTGGAGTTTGCCTCTACACGATCCAATCTCGTCGGCCCGACACCAGCTGCGCCTGATATTATTTCGAACTTAAAATTTATTCTTGTATTAAATATAATGATTAAATAATCCGTGGTGTTTGGGAGAAAACTGATAAGTGCAAAAGTAATGTCTTTCAGTATAGCTGTTTTAAAGTTCAATATCGTTCAATAAATAGTAAAATATCAATAAAAGATCAATTTATTTTTATTTATTCATTTATTAATTATGTACTTAGAATGTAATAATAATGTTTAATAATCCAGTAATTAATAGAATGTAATAATAATAATAATGTTTAATAATCCAGCAATTTTTTAAAATTAATAACTGTCATATTTGTACCATATTATGTTTAAACTTATCAGTTTTCTCCCAAACACCACGGCATTCATTCTCTTTAAAGCTTTGAACCGATTAACATGGTTCCGAATTAATAAGAAATAATAATTTCCAATAAACACTAATAGTACAAGCAGTACAAAAAGGCTATGGTCAAAAAATGGTTACGCGATCGAAAAAAATTCAGCGTATAGAGATAATAACAAACAGTTACGCATTTTTTAAATTTTGTATTATGTTCATCAATCAAATATATAACAAGTGCTTTCTATAGAAAACTATAAAAATGCTATATTTTGACATGAAATAATTTTCAATTTGTTATCGAGTTATTATAAAAATATTTTATATGAACAGAAAGTGAAAATATTTAAATATTATTCGAGAAACCCTTTTAGACGTTTCATATCTTTTCGTGAGAACTACAAAAATTATCACCTATAATTACATTTTGAAATCCTAAATTTTTTTAAATGATTATTTAAAACATAGATTTTGGGTCAGATTATTACCTCCACTTTTCATTATAATTATAATTATGCATTATAATTTTAATATTTCGTGTGATATTTTGAAGGTATTTAATAAAAAAATAATATGTTTTTATAAAGTAGGTAGATAACAAGTCGGATGGGTTGGTGGGTCTGGACCTTCCTACATGATCCGACAAGGAATGGCATAAAAAACAGTTTTTATCAAGATTAGCTCGCCTTATCTGCGATCCGACAACGCTCCACACGGTCCGATCTCGCCAAATTCCAACGCGGTCGGATGGCTACATCGGTGACTACATTTCCTACAAGGAAATGTTGCGAAATTTGTAGGACGACAAGCCTCCACACGGTCCAACTTGAGACCCGACCGACGAGATTGGATTTTAGTACCAACCAGATCGGATCGTGTGTAGGGGCTATAAGATTTCGAAATCTTTTGCGATGAAAGTTAGCAAAAACTTTAAGAATTGACCCAAAATAAACGTGCATTATAAGATAAGCGAATTAACTTCGAAACAAAAACTACCAGATGGGACATCTGCCGTTCTCTTTAAATTTATAATATTTATTGTGTAAGATTATGTTTAAACATTTAATATTTCGGGTCGTTGCCGATAATCTAATAAACTTTTAGAGTGGTTCGTATAAGACACCCTACCGGTTTTGCAAAATAGTTGGACTTGTCGCTTTTACCCAACATTTTTGTACGCGCAAGCATTTACGTTGCGTGCTATTGTTGCTAAATACAGTGACGTATTCAGGATAGTTCATACAGTAGAGAATTATGTCAATGTGAATTCATTCGAGTGTCGGTTTTTTTCATTTATCGAGAAAGTGGGAAAAGCATAATCCCCCAAGACACGGCGAAAACCCGTTTGCATCGGAAACCTCATTCCAGAGGGACCTTCCGCCGAGAAGCCGCACGTAACTCGAAGGAGTTTTTCTTATGGTATCGCCTCCTTAGTACCTCGATTATTAGAGGGACACAATCATACGACATTTATCGATATTCTCACGCTGGGAACACCCATCCGAGGACCTTTTTCCTGGAGACCAGTAACCTTCTTATGTATGAATTGAATTCTTATGTAAGCAATCTTTTTATTATTTTTAAGTTTTATTGTACTAAGTGATCCCACTGATCACTACCTATATGTTAAGAAGCCATAATATGCTTCGCCTTGCAGTCGAATTCGCAAACATATTGCTATGTCCCGCTCTCTCTTTAACTACGGTGACCGCATATTTAATAGTTAATTGAATATTGATTTTTAATTTATTGAATAATTATCTTCCCAATGCTAGCTCTTTTAATGTTCTTACTCGGCATGAATAATCTTACCTCAGTAGTCGATTCTTTTGCTCTTTCTGAAAATTAAATGTTTTGCAGGAATATAAAAATCCCTGAATGATACGCCTATGTTTGTGGATAAATACCAATGTAATTTAATTAACATCAAAAATAATTCAACACAAAATCTTATACTACGAAACAAATAAACAATCAAATAAAAATAACAAATTCTTAATTCTACGCGTCCCCAAAGTTATTTACGTGTTGTCGCAAAACCCGTGTTAATGTTATTCGAAAATTCGCACTCGCGTGGCCATAAATATTAAAATTGCGCTTACCACCCGTAGATGTCGCTCTTTGAGTGAACTTCTCGCTTAGAATCACCTTGTAACGATTCTTTAGGTCGTTCAAATTGCCCTTTTGGGTAGCCAGGGTTTTTAGGACGTCTTGTCGATTTTACACTTACTTTTTTTAAACTCAGGCGCCAAAAGTTTTTTTATAGGGAAAACTTTAATACTGAAATAATAAAACAAATGGTTGTTTTCGGAAACTTTAACATTAAATTTATTAAATGAATTATATACAATATAATTTACTTTAAAGAAAATGGTTTTCACAAGTTAATTACTTTACTCTGATTTCGAAATTAACATAGTACGGCACTGGAGAGTTTTCGTATATTCATGTACATACAAACAACATAACCTTTAATAATTTGACAGTTAATATTGAATTAATTAGTTTGCTACTGAGAAAAATACAATAACCCAAAGATTTTACTTTACTTTGCGGCTTCTGGCAGCGGATCTGCGTCTTTTTATGGAGAAAATCAGAAACAAGTGATTTTTCTTACTCGGAACTTTCTTTGTATGAAAGTTTTTATACGGTGGAAGTCAATAACTGACTTCGGAAGCAAATCGGACTTCTGCAAACTGGTAAGCATTAACTCTTGATGAGGGTCAATCTTAGCGGGATGTTTTTATGTTAGCAGATGGATATGATTGTCTAGAGTCGTAAACAACCACTGGATGGGGGTTTACTAACGTCTAGAAGCATAAACGATAGCTAGGATCGGAGAATCGAAGGTGCTTGTCTAGAAACATAAACAACCACGTGATGGAAGTTCACTAACGTCTAGAAGCATAAACGGCAGCGGTAGGATTGGAATGTCGAGTGCAATGTCTAGAAGCATAAACAATGCATCGGCCGGATAGGTGATCTTTCGGTTTGGATACTTTACGGACGGATATCTAACCTCAGATCGGGGATCGGATGTCAAATGTATTTGTCTAGAATCGTAAACAATGCATCGATCGGAGGTGATCTTTGATCGGATAATTGACCTCAGATGCTTTCTGCAAAATTTTAATGACCCTACTTATAAGAAGGGCGCAAATTTTAGAAACTTAGCATTTCACCAACTGCCTCTGTATATTTAATTGTTAAACATAACCGCATGACCTGTTTATCAAATTCTCAATGCAGCAAACTGTAATTTCGAAAAACGCCCGGGACGGTATGCAACCAATCGTGCATTATGTTTAAATGATATTTTTAAAAATACAATGATTTTAAAAATGAATTTAAGTTAAAACATAATATATCTTTACAACCTTGTCCAAGTCTCCACTAATTTTCATAAATTCTTGTCAAATATCACCTCTTTATCTGTGGATCTGTGCTCCATTCCTCCATTGACCATTACAAGATTGATTTAACCAAATCATCTACCATCACTTTCCAAATTATACCAAGTAAGTAACATCCACTTACTTTTGAAGCTATGCTTCTTATCGCACGGGTATCGCACGGGATTTGCACGGGCAGTTAACTGAAAAAAATCGTTCGTCACACAAAATCGTCACACAACTACGTCACACAAATCGTCACACAGATTCGTCACACAAATTCGTCACACAAATTTCGACCATCGCTTTCAAATTTTGAACTTCCCTTCAAACACCATAACTCCGGAACCGAGAGGGCTAGGACCCTGGGAATGGTGGCTATGGATGGGGGGCGGAGGTGGCAACCGCCCCCGACCCCACGCCGCCTCCCGCCTCCTCAAACTCCGCCTCCAACCGGTTTATAGGGAAAATAGTTTTTGACAAAACTAAAAAAATTAAAAAATTTCCCCCCCACCACCCCTTTTCGTGGGTCGGC
This sequence comes from Podabrus alpinus, assembly GCA_932274525.1. Taxonomy (NCBI): domain Eukaryota; kingdom Metazoa; phylum Arthropoda; class Insecta; order Coleoptera; family Cantharidae; genus Podabrus; species Podabrus alpinus. Next base: position 118,800,274 of record OW026451.1, read on the forward strand.
AAAAAACGTCGAAAAAATTTTTCAAACATTTTTCACAAAAAGGCCGAAAGTCGAACAACTATGGCCTTCACGTATCTATTATGGTCCTCCCCTGTGAGGCCGAAGGCCGAATAACCATGGCCTTCACGGATCTATTATTTAAATGCCAGTGGGAGGCCGAAGGCCGACCCGTATTCTTATAAGCACGTTGGAGGCCGAAGGTCGACCCGTATTCTTATAAGCACGTTGGAGACCGAAGGCCGACCCGTAATCTTAAATGCCAGTGGGAGGCCGAAGTGTGTTCGACCATCGCTTTCAAATTTCGAACTTCCCTTCAAACACCATAACTCCAGAACCGAGAGGGCTAGGACCCTGGGAATGGTGGCTATGGATGGGGGCGGAGGTCGCAACCGCCCCAGACCCCGCGCCGCCTCAAACGCCGCCTCCAACCGGTTTATAGGGAAAATAGTTTTTTGACAAAACTAAAAAAATTAAAAAATTTCCCCCCTCCACCCCTTTTCGTGGGTCGGCAAAAAACGTCGAAAAAATTTTTCAAACCTGAAAGCCGAACAACTATGGCCTTCACGCATCTATTATGGTCCTCCCCCTGTGAGGCCGAAGGCCGAACGACTATGGCCTTCACGGATCTATTATGGTCCGCCCTGTGAGGCCGAAGGCCGAACAACTATGGCCTTCACGCATCTATTATGGTTTGCTCTGTGCGTAAGAAGCATAGCTTCTCTGGACGGTCCGACGACCGCTCTCATTTTTTTTATTATTATTAACCTCACTTATTTTTCTTTATCACTTTTTACTAATAATTATGTACTTTTTAGGTCTGCACACTTTTAAGTTTGATTTTCAATAAATCAACAAACTTTTTCTGGAGCCGAATATTTCACGTGCTCTACGCATCGGCGTTCGTGTGAGAAGCATTTATTTATATTTCGTTACCCGGGTTTTTTTAAATATTCCTTTTTTATTAATCCTACTTTGATATTTCTTCTTTTAGGTAGGTTTGGATCGCACTTTTGATAATTAATTTATTTTATAATTGTCATTAATTATTTTCACTAACGTTTTTGATTTTAGCGTTCAACTTTTATCAGCATCACCCGTGTTGTCGTGACAACCTTCCGAACCTTTTGAAGAAGCATCTTTGCATTATCGTTCGACCGAATTTTAACACTCACGTAATCTTTGATTTCTAACGCACCACTTAAACTAACCTAATTATACATTTTTATTTATTTAAATAACAATTTCTTACAAACTAACAATTTTTTTATGTGCATTAATTTGTGGATATTTAATTATAATTTGCAATATCATTCTTGGATCTTTCTATTCTTTACCTGTATTTATCAATACCCGAATTCATTTAAATTTTTGTAACTTCGGAGAACCTCCTACGTTGTGAAAGAATTTTCATGCCATTCGTAATAACTTAAATGCCTGCCTAATATCAATTTATTTAGTGACGATTGAGTCACCACAATATGTATTCCCCTTTTCTTATTTTATAGTGCTTCGCCACATGTGAAATTATTTCCATTTGTAGCTAATATTTTTAAAGTTTGTTTGTTGCAATTGAATCTTTTAACGTCTGTTTGTTGCAATTTTATATGTTAGAGTTTATTTGTTATTACAACGTAACGATTCAAGTAGCGCCGTAGATTGAATTTATTCTCCCACTCTTGGGGATTTCTGCATTCAATTTTTGCTATTTAATAGTTGAAATAATAACGTAACGATTAAAGTAACATTTAATATCAAATTATATTCCCGCTTATGGGATATTGTATTCAATTTGTGCAATTTATTAATTCAAGTTTTACGCTGTCATATTTTAACAGCTGTTGGAGCACCAACATTCATCTTTGCTCAATAATTTTTATGATAAGTCGAGTCACCTGTAAATATTTGTCAATCCACATTTGTACTTGTAAATTTGAGTGTACATTTGTTAAAGTTTATTATAACCCCTTATTTATTTCGTCTTTATTATACTTGTGTTATTATTTATTTTTGTGTTTTATTGTAGTCGTATATGTGTTTTGTTTAGCTATTTTCACCGAAGGAAAGCTTGTCTACTGTAAAGGTAAGGTTGTTCGGCGGGATTTTCCCAGAGTGAGAATCAGCGTGGAAGATCAAGAAGCTGTCGCGATCCAGATTGAAGGGGCGATATTTCATCCCCTTCGAATAAACTTCAGTTTAAGAATGCGTGGCGCCCATTTAACTATCCCTCGTGTAAATTTATCCCCACCGATTTTGATAATATTCCGGATCACGATTGAGGATTGCCCAATCGTCGACAAGAGACCTACAAATCGCGACGTTACGTCACAAGCCCTTTGGCTCGTTCAAACTACCCACCCCTTCGCGACTCGAGCTAGTCACCCTAATTTATCCCTGTTCAAAAGGTGTCTTGTTTGCAATTTGTAGTGTAACAACATATAAGTGGAAGAAGGGGGCGTGTCACTCAATATTGTTCAGTACATCCTAGACCAAACATTCGATCACAATACCAGCCAATTCTGACCTTGATAACTCATCTGTTTGCGTGTAGAACTTACCATTGTATTTGAAGAAAGCTGTGGTGAAGTACAAGTTAAGTATCTCCCCATGTTTGGATTGGTCTAAAAATTAATGAATTTCGATCTATTACTCTTAAGAGCCTTCATAACCGATCATCGATCAACTTGACAAATTCTCTCGAGATTTTGCATTATATTGGGATGATCTCAGACAGTGGCGGCTCGTGGGGTTGTATAGTGGTGGTGCCAGATTTTTTTTTGATAAGTTTGTAAATTCAAGTTCAGCCGAAAAAGTTTTCTTCCGAATCCAAAAGAACTGTATAATAGTGTATACATTATTTTATACATTTCCGGGACTTAATTTGCAATTTATAATTATTTCGTACTGTAATTCCAACATAATCGACATTGTCCCTGTACAATTTTGTTCAGTGCTCTCGTTATTTGAGAGGAAATAAAAAAAGAACAAATTCCAGATAAGTATGCAAAAAATATTCTAACCGATCGATTTATTGACGCTGCACTGTTCATGATCACGTTAATTTGATGAACTTAACAATGAGCATAGTTGGCTAAAGAATAATTTTTCTTTCGGTTTTTTTGAACCTTTTGAATTGGTTTACCACCAAGAATGTAACGGAAAATGATAACAAGCTGAAATTCGATACTTTTATAATCAGGCGTGAAAATTGTCCATCGACAATTTTTTTCATCACACCCGTAAATCCACTCATTTTTTAAATAAATACTACGATTTAATTATGTCGTTCTTACTTTAAGGTATTGACAAAAAAATATTGTAGTACTTAGGTTTTGAAATAATCAAATCAGGCAAGGGTCTACTCATTTTTTTAATTTCATTCTTTTCCTTCGCCAAACATAACGCAGTATGAATAATTACACTGCATGAAATCAGATTTATTGTGGAGGTAGCCACATTACAATCTTAAACGCGGGCTTGGTTCGTAGGTAGAAGGCTATCACAAACCCGTGGTATCTCGCTGCAATTCCAATTCTATTCAGGAGCCACATTGAAGTGACTCGCTATTAATAATTTATCTTATTGTAACATGTACATTTATGAAATAAAAATTACATATTTTGTATACTTTGTTTAAGCTTTAAAATGAGAAAAATATTTAAGATTAAACATTTTTTAAACAAAATTAAATATTTTTTGAAAATTAAAAAAATTAGTTAAGGCCGGTTTGTTATACTAGTGCCATGGCTCCTGGGCTCATTATAACGAGACGCCACTGATCTCAAAACTCCCATCAAAATATCACTTAAAAACTCTGAAACATTATAAGAGGGGAAACTTTAAGCTACTCACCAGTAGTATCAACTATGGTTGTTCTTTATGAGTTTTTCTTATGTCGTAATATCTTGGTAAAGATAAATGTCAGCGAGAAGTTTAAGTGTGGTTTTTTAACTTTAGTTCAAATCGCCATTGAAGTTTTTGAATTTTAGTTAGTGGACGTTAAACGAGATAATCTCAATATTACAGTAATTTACTATCAAATTTGAAAAAGTCTTGAAGATGAACTAATGAAGTTCGAGACGTCGAGACACCTATTTTGCTATTAGGTTGTTATAATGATTAATCAACTAAACTAATTTTCTTCTTTTTAAAGTGCAGTACCCGACTCCAGGTGTAAGCGGCCTCTCTTCTATAATATTAATAAATAAAATTTATTATTATTTGAACCGATCTTTGATTTGAATCAACACTAATTCACGATAAACTATTGTGAAATAGTTTACCTTTATATTTTCGGTTAAGCCTTTGATCTTATTTATACGGCTAGCTATGATTTTCTTCGCGGCGGCCGGGTCGTTGGTTGCCTGCAATGCCTTTTGAGAAATGCTTAAGTTTATTAAATAAAAATGCAGTTGAACAAGTAACAAATTTAATAAAATAATCTTCTTCTTTCTTCTTCGCTTCAAGTTTTAGGCAACTTTGCCTGTTACGGAACCCAACGCTTTCTCGGACGTCCTATATTTCTTTTTCCTATGCATTTATAATTCATAGCCTTTGCTGGTAATCTATCACTGTTCATTCGGTCGACATGTTCTTTCCAACTTCTTCTGTAGTTCTTTATCTTTTGATTTAGATCATATATATCCAGTTCATTTCTTATATCTTCATTTCTCAGTCCATCCATTCTACTGCAACCCTTCACTCTTCTGAGAAATTTCATTTCCTGTGATTGGATCCGGCTTTCTTGCTTTTTTGTTGTGGTCCATGCTTCACTTCCGTATGTAACCGTTGGCACTGCAATCGTCTTATAGAACTTTAGTTGGGTTTCTTTTCGTGTTTTATTTCGTAGATTTCGATTTATAGTTCCACATATACTGGTAAATTTATTTAATTTTTGCTCGATATCGTTACTATAGCCATACGTCAGATCGTATCCCAGATATTTAAAGTTCTTAACTTGTTCTAATATTTTTCCATTAATGACTATTTTGGTTCTTGTTGGTGATGTGCCTATAAAAGCCATTGTTTTTGTTTTTTCGGCCGATATCTTCATTTCATATTTTCGACAGATTCCTGAAAGTATATGTACTCCCCTTTGCAGATTGTCTTCTGTTTCAGCAATTATTGCTGCATCGTCAGCATATAAAATACAATTTAAGATTGTATTCTTATCCAGAGCAATTCCTTCGTTATATTTCTCTTTCCATTTGCGTACTATTTCGTCAATGTATATATTAAAGAGGATTGGAGATAGACAGCAGCCTTGTCTTAAACCTTTGTTTGTTTCTATTTCGTCTGTTATTTTTCCTTGTATATCTACAACTATTCGGGTATCCATGTATAGACTTTTAATTGCATTAATGAGATGTTTAGGAAAGCCTCTTCTCTCCATTATCTTCCAAAGGAGGTTTCTATCCACATTGTCAAACGCTTTTTCAAAATCTAGAAAAGCTATATGTGTTTCTTTATTAAATTCTCTGCGTTTCTCAATTAACTGTTGCAATGTGAATATCCCGTCTATTGTTGATCTTCCCCCTCTGAAGCCCATCTGTTCTTCACTTATGATGTTTTCTGTGATATTCTTAATTCTATTCTTCAATACTTTTGTATATATTTTGTAAGCAGAGTCCAACAAGCTAATACCTCTGTAGTTCTGACAATCGTTTTTATTTCCTTTCTTAAACAGTGAGATAACTTTAGCTTTCTTCCAGTCATCTGGTATTGCTTTTTCTTTCCAGCACATATTAAAGAGGTGTAAAAGTCTTAAATGCAGCAGTGTGCCGCCATATTTCCATAATTCTGCATTCACTCCATCCAGCCCCGTTGCTTTTCGATTTTTGGTGTTTTTTAGAGACATCGTCAGTTCGTTCATGTCAATATCATCCAGTCCTTTTATATCCTCTTTTTGCGCTTTTGTCTCCTCTGCCTCTTCTTTAAACCATAGCTGCTTATAGTGGTTTATCCAATCTTTTTCTTCTATGTTGTTTATTTGAATTTTTTCTTTTTCTTGTTTATTTAAAGTCTTCATCACCTTATACGCCAGTATCTGTCTACCATGTACATCATGTTCGATATTACTAATGAAGCGCTCCCAGGATTCCGCATGTGCTTTCCTTGTTAGAGATTTGGTTTTATTTCTTTTCTGTTTGTATTCATCGATGTTTTCAAATGTTGGATTATTAATATATCTTTTATAAGCGTTTTGTTTTTCTTTTATTGCCTCTTCCAATTCGTCTGACCATATTCTTAGGCCTTTCCTTTTTCTATATCGCTTTTTCCTTCCCAATGCTTCGTCCGCAGCCTCTTTAACTATTTCCTTAAGACTTTGCCATTCTTCATTAATATTTTCTTTCGTTTCAAAAAATTCCAACTTTCTGTTTAGTCTACTCTGGTACAGGAATCTCACGCTATCTTCTTCTAGCAAGTATACCTTATATACTTGTTCTTCTTGTTTTATTGTTGGTTTCTTTTGCTTCCATCTCGCATAAGTGTCGATTGTTGCAACCACCATAAAATGATCAGATCCTATATCTCGACCTCTATACACTCTCGTATCTCTAATCTGTCCTGCTAATTTCCTATTTATTATTATATAATCTATAATGGATCTTGTTCCTCTAGCAGTCCATGTGAATTTATGAATATCGCGTTTTCTGAAGAATCCGTTCGTTATTTTGAGGTCGTTATAGGTGACGAAGTCTCTTAAAATTCTTCCATTTTCGTTACAGGTCTCTTCTCCATAAGGTCCTATTATGTTTGGAATTGGGACGTTCCCAACCCTGGCGTTTAAATCGCCTAGTAGGATTACTTGATCGTTTTGGTTGCAAATATTGAGGACTGCTTGTAATTCTTCATAAAAGGATTTGGATTCGTCAATTTTTCCGTCTTCTGGTGCATAGGTGCCTATTATTGTTACACCTCCTCTTTCCATCTTCAGTTTTGCTGTAATTATGCGTTCATTTATATACCTGTAGTCTTTTATACTATCTTCCCATTTCTTGTGTATATACAAAGCAATTCCCTTACTCGCTCTTTCTTCCTTTTTGACTCCACTGTATATCATTATATAATCTCCACTATATTTTATTCCTCTCTCTTTTTTTTTGGTTTCTGTAATAGCTACAAAATCTATTTTCATTTCTTTCAAATTCTTTTCTAGTTCAACTTCTTTTTTTGCCAGTCCCCTCACATTCCATGTAGCCACCTTTATTGTATCATTAATCCAAACTCGTTTGTTCTTTCTTCCTGCATGTGTCGTCAACCGTAAATCTGTCCTAATTCCGAGGCTTCTTTGAGTTCTGTAAGTATATAAATGTTTTACATGAATGAAATTATAAATTATAAATAATTATAAATATAAATAATAAATAAATTATAAATAAAATATTTTACATAATAAAATAATGGTATTATCAACTACAATAAAATAATCACTTGAAACACTGATAACAAGGATAAAATAAATACCACAGATAACACACAGTATTGAAGTCCTCAAACAGGTGGACGTTTGAATTAAATAAATAGTTAATAGCTGGTATAAAAAATGGTCACACCAAGCAACCCAATAAAATTTATTGAACAACAATGACCACCTATTGTTTTGCTTTATTAAAAAGAAATTCAGGTTTGACTCACCAGCGCTGATCAGTCTTACAAATTTTAAGATGACAAAGACGACTTCTTTTTGTAGCAAAACGTGGCTTCCAATTTGAACCAACACAAGGTACTTGGTGAGATCCCCAGCTGACTGGATGAGGTTGAGTTTCGCACAGATGTTGATGGACCCTCGTTGTTGAGAAAATAACCCGTCGAAAATAACTGGAAAGGCTACGTACAATTCGCACTGGTATTGGTAAAATTGGTAAGTTATAATGCGTTCCAATTTACGCAAGGACAAAATCTTCTTTAATTGAAAATTCGCAATCTGCGAGGTTTCACAATAGCAACGTTTACTACTTTGATGGATAACAAAAAGTAGCGTATTCCAATTTACTAATCTACCACGTATCATAAACTCGCCACGTGGGTGGACAAAAGTGATAAACATAAATCAGCTGTTCACTACTGCTTCCAAATCCGTAAAACTACGAGCAGTTTCGAGAGACCGAAAGTACACTGTTTGAACAATCGTTCAAGCGGAAAAATACTAACAATTTTCACAATAAAAACTTTCGTCGTGTAGAAAAATTCAAAAATGTCGACTTCACACACCGTCTCTCGAATTGGAACTCTCGCGCGCCAGTCCGATGGATTAGACGCAAGCGCGGATCTGAATCTAGCGTGCATTAAGTACAATTGACATATATAGGGTGAAACGTAAGTGATGGTTCTAAAAACCGTCACATATTAACTAAATTATTTATTGAAAAACCCTCTAATTTAGTTAGTATAATTTAATTATTTTTAATTGGATAATTCCATTATTAATTAGAAAATTAGGTATATATTTTACTATATTAAAAAAGGTAATTAATTCAATTTTCCGTGGGCAAGGTTTTCATTTAATTTAGGCACTCAAAAGTCCCATAGGTGTAATATGCTACAAATTTAAATCCAATAGACTAATATTCGTTTAGGTTAACTTTTTTTAGGAACTTAGTTTAGGAAAACTTTTTTGACGTGAAAACGTATATTATGTCTAGGTAATACATATACATCCTAGGTAAAAAGACCGGATTTATATTTTTACAATAATATGAAGTCGTCTTCAATTTCACTATTTTGAAGGCAAGTCAATGCATTAAAATTATTGTAAGTTAGCACGTTTTAGAACCATTAAAATTTTATAACATTTATTAGTTATATCAACACTAGGAAATGCAATGTTAACCTAATATAGATATTTTAAAATAAAAACCAAGATAGTTTAACATTTATTTTTAATACATTTTTTATTCATAAATTAAAAATATATTTAATTAGTAGGTAAATACATAATATCAAAACTTAATTTAAGTTTCGGATTGGATTTCCCATATGGCTCTAAACGTATTAAAATATATTAAATTTTATTGAAAACATGAAGGTAATAAACACACTTACCTATTCAGTTCCTAAACATATAGCAGACAACCCCACAATTATGTGCTCTACTAATTTAGCATAAATTGTCATTTTATACAAATTACTTATACCTGAAAGTCATAGAAGTGTTTCCTTCAAAGGAATCTTAATAACTAAAAGAGGTTTAGCACAAAAGTTACCTCACGAAGTCAACATGCCTACTACTCTTATAACCTTGTCTTAAAACTTCTAACTTTTTTATTACCTACTTTATGTTACTTACTCGCTGTAGTCGCTTTCAGTTAAGATTACATAAGAATTATGACGTGTCTCCATAAGTACTGCTAAGCAAACTTAACCGAAAGCCACTAACCGTAGTAGACGCTTCATTAAATTATTAATGGAACTTTTCAAAACACTTGGAAATACTATTTAAGTTTTAATTAAATCTAGCGAAATAAGAAAAGGAATTTATAGTCAATTATAATATATTACTCAATTATAGAACTTTCAGTTTTCTAAAATATGCAATATGCTCCGACATTAAACATAGTTTATTTACTAGTATTAATTATTATTGTTTCTTGGACGTCGTAATATTTTTTTTATCATATAAAAAAATGCTGTTTTCTAGTCTACGATATTTTCTTTTTGTTCCTTTAAAAATTTTATAGCACGTACAATTTTAATAACTAACAACTGTTGAGCACTCGAAATTCTTCATTCGTAGCATAAAAATGTTGACAGATTTTACTTCTTGTGAATATAAAAATCAGTGCAGTCATCAGTGAAGCCCCTTGTTTTCTTCCACGTGTTTAATAATTCAAATCATGCAATATTAAACAGCATAAGGAGCTAAAAGGGAATTTTACTGCGGAATGCTTATACCGGAACAGCAGTATTTTTATTTGTTTCAATCTTTGGATAAATAATATTAAACTGCAAATAAAAAATAACTTGAATTGGGAACCAAAATGGTGGAAAACAATATAAACGTATATAAATGTAAAATTTATATAAATTTGAAAGTTTCTTTATTATGAGATACCTCCCGGAACAAACTATTTTGCATGCCCACGAAGAAAAATATTTTTTTGTCACGACCGGTAAAACCTATTTATTAATAATTATAAATTGCAATTCGAGATGCATTAAAAATATGCAAGTCATGCGAAATTAGTCATTCTTAACTTTGTTTTTAATAATTTATATTAGCCCAAAATTTCATTTTTAATTTAATGTGATGTTACTACAGGAGGTTTTGTACATTTCATTTTCCATCGCTGTCTTACAACAACATACTGTATAAATCTTACTCATTTTGTTAATCTACTGTACTTCGTCACATTTCGCAATACCTCATAATAATATTTATAGTGTTTTTTTCAATAGGAGTTTGATAATCGAGGTAAGAGTTGAAATAAAATGTAGTTATCGCATAGATGAAAACCTGTCAACTTGCTGTAATTGACAACTTGGCGAGTTGCTGTCTGAACAACCTATATAGCAATAGCGAAGTCACATGTAAAAGAGTCCCTGGTAAATTGCTGTCATAGGAAATTTATAGAAACTTGTAAATGAGTACCTGCAAGGCTACTGTAATAACAAACTTATATCAACCTGTAAATGAACACCTGCCAGGCGCCTGTAGTAACAAACTGGCAACAATAGCCAAGTAAACTGTCCACACCGTCTGCCAGCTATCTGCCAGGTCCCCGCCAGCAAAACACAGATTTAAAGGTAAATCAGGAACAGGTTCTTAGTTAAAAGTGGAAGAACAAGAAGAAAATCCAATTTTTGTACTAGTTTTATTTATTCTATAAACGGGCATTTAATCTCATTCTATTAAAAAGGTTTTTAAATTAAAATAGGTATAATAATATAAAGCTGAAGGTTTTTTTCAGGATATTTAACCAGGAGTCCAAATAAATTTTTTTCTGTTGGTTTGATACCTCGCCAAATTGTGTAGTTAAAAATATCATATCTCTAAGTATATTCAGTTCTATAGTTTTGCATTGTGTACCTAAACTGTGTAATGCTTTAAAAATTTTCTAAGATCCACTTAAAGTATCCTAGCTTAAATATTCACTCGGTAACGTTATCCTTCTAGTTTTTACATTCTCTGTTGTCTCCAGTGTCTTAAAGATAGGTATTATTTTACCTTTTACGTTAGTTTTGCTTCTTATATTTTTTATCGTTTGTGAACTTTATCGCTACCAGGATAACTATTTCAAACGGTTTGTAATCAAATATGTACTATATCGATATTCAATTTTTAATTTTTTTGTAATGAAGATTAAATATTGATTACTTATTCTGCATTTTTATTCATTCTTACCAACGTGCTTCAATTTTCTTATTTAAAACATTTTCATTTATTCATCTTTTGAATGATAAATTTTTTAATCTAAAATATTTTCACATGGGATTTAAATAAAATTTAATACAGTCTCGTTTGTGTGCATTTTCCGCAATGTAGAATAGCAGTGCACTAAACTTGAAAAACGTCCGATATGGTTTTAATTCTTTTTTTATTTGTATAATTTAAATATTTAAAAATAAAGAATATTTAAATTACGTTCTAATTAAAATAACGAATTAATTAACTAAATATTACTAAGTAAACCACAAATCAATTCAATGTAGAACTTGTGTTACATTATTTGTCGAACACTTGGTTTAAATTACTATTAGCCTCGCACTCGATTAGCAAATTTTCAAGATATCATGAAGCATGAAATCGTTATTTTATACTCCATAGAGAATTATAATGCTTCTTTGTACGGCATGGCATATTCTTTCTGTGAAAAACTTTTACTATACAAATTCATAAAAAGAACTTTTTATTAGTATCTACATTTCAAAATTTTTAGGTCGAGTTATGGATACCTACATAAATTTATTTGTCTTAACATTGCTATAATTTTTTCCAGCACGTTAATAATTTAAATCAAAAATCCCTATTATAGTAATAAACTGGTAATATTATATTTATGTTCTTTGAAAACGTTTTCTTTGAAGTTGGAAATAAGAAATTATATTTAACATTCAAAACAGAAAGCTTGAAATTAAAGAAACTTAATCGGTTTTTTAATACACATTTCTTCAAAACCAGAAATTCGCTTTTTATAAGGTTTGCTGTGGAACTTCTGGAATAATAGTAGTGGAACTTTTATGTAGGTACATAATGAAGTATCATGGTTTCGGAAAGAAATTCGTGATATCGAAATTTCGCTATATAGAAATTTCTCGTCTTTTGTTATTTTTGTATAAACAAAATGTTCAAAGAATTTGGTCAATTTTATCTTGTCTTGATTATTATGAAATAACTTTGTAATAAAATTCGTTTTCTTTACCAAAATAGCCATAAAATTTAAAATTTGTTACTTACGAGTATATCGAAATATATTTTATTAAATTGAGAAATTCGATAAATCAAACTTCCACTGTATTTATGAAAAACTTCTTTTGTAATTTCAATTTTTTTTATATAATTATTAAGTAAAACCAAATATGATATATTTATGTGTTTACCAAACTAAATAATTATTTAGTTTCCTAGTTCTTTGTTCAAAAGGAAACTACGAGTATAAAAGAATTGGACTGGAAATGCACAAGGAAATTTTCATAAAGTGTGTATTATTAAAAAGATCTTTGTTCTTTGATCTGCAATAATCTGAGCAAAAAAAGAATAGAACGGGTGTACCTATCTAATTTTAAAGTTATATAATTAGTACATAGAATCATGTAACGACAAACTTTTTATGAAAACAATAAATTGTAAGTATAAAACGGGTTTATACAAGATTGATTTAAATGTTGGGAAGTAACCTACAGGTTACAGGTATATATTTCATGAATTACCTACAGGAATAAAGAAAATATAATTTCCCTTATATTTCTGTTACTCTACCTGGCGTGGCTATGTATTCATTTGAATTTGTTTGCCACGTCATAAACTTGAAGTAGTATGTTTATTTTTTGTAAACGTGAGAGTTGCTTCTGCGCTACACTTTGTTGCGCCAAAAGCTCCTGCAACCAGTGGCAAGATAGTAGCGCGCTCGATCAACAAGTCCTGCAGGACTAGTAGTAAAAGTTCGGTTTCTGAAATGTCGCTGTCGGTTAAAATAAAATATTTTCAAATACCTAAATCTAAAGGAGAAAAAATTATAAAAATACAATTTCGTGGTAAGTTCTAATGTTACTCTATTTTTATTATAAATTATTTACCTAGTTGTAGTTCAAAAAAATTGAGGGAAAATTTAATTCCCAATTAAAAAAATTTACTTTAACGATTGAAATTAACACATTATTTTTATTTTTGTGTTGTGTTAATATCATAGAACTGGAACTATGCATTTATTCAATTTTAATTATTAAAAAAATAGTTTTCAAACTTTAGTATTTGACTTTTAATAGCTTACAATTTTACTAATATACAATAATAAATACAATTATATTAATAAAAATAGTATACCTACATAATATGATAAAATTCAAAAAGCGTTCGTAATTATGTCAATGGGACAATACATGTTTATTTTCGATACATTTTTGTAGGTGATGTATATTTTATATTAAGTAATTATTTACTCAGGGTAGTGTTCTAGTATTTAGAAAAACTTTTAATTAGTTTTTATAATAATATTTAATATGATTAGACAACTATTTAATAAACACCCTAATATAATATAGTAATTTATTCCAATTACTATTTTCGCTAATATTAATTTAATCACATTATCCATTATTGCTAATTGCTATATAATATGACCGGCATGGCGTATAATGGGCGGCGTAAGTTACCTACTAAAACGTCTTTTTAAAATTTTTAAGTATATTACCTGATAAAAACTAATTTACCTGTACATAACTTTAAACTGTATTTCTTGGCAAGCCAATTTAGATCTCTATCTTCTAACACGGTTTATACAGTAAAAGAAAAGTAATATCTGGATTATAATTTATTATTAGCTGATGCGTGTTTTTTCATTGCGAGCTACATGATTTCCCAGTTTACTTACTTATATTTTTTGTAAGGTATATATAACTAAATAAAGGAGAACTAAAAACATAGAATTTAAATTATACGTTTTACTTTGTACATAAAGCTAAAGAACGTACAAAAATAAACATTAAAAAAATGTATAATTTTGAAGTTATATGAATATACAGGGTCCGGCAACTTGTACCTATCATCTCATTTCAAAGATCTCCTGTAAGGATAAGAGCAATGAATACGAGGTATTATAGTATATGCATATGCATATACAGCAAACTTACATCGAACAACAAAGCATAAATCCCATTAAATTAATGCCATGTATATCACTTCTAAAAAACCCAATGGAATATTAATTATCAGATTGATTCTAAGAGATTGATGCATAAGGTATTCAAGGTAAGAGTGCTTTGGAAATCAATTTGTTTGAGATATTTATATCAATGTCATTTTAATGCCATTGTATTGTTTTATTGAATACTTGTTGAATTTTAAATTTGTAGAAAGTTAGGGGTAATTGTTGGCTAAAGAAAATGGAGGAGTGTCAAGTATTAAAAAAATGAACATTTCTGATATATCCTTTTGTTTGAGTTTAATCGAGGAGTTAAGGTACAGCAGGCCGTTAGAACCATTTGTGCCGTTTACGGAGAGAACGCCATCGTGGAAAGTACTGCACGAAAATGGTTTTCTCGTTTCAAAAAATTAACGATTTCCCACGTTCGGGAAGGCCATCCGGCTTTGATGAAGACCGATTAAATGCTTCAATTCGAGATTCGAGAAAAATGCTTCAAGACGAGACACGTCAATCAATTCGGGAATTGGGCAATATGATTTATTTATTGTGATCAATCAACTATCGTACGACATTTGTATTCCATGTGATACATTATCTGTCCTTACTACTCTAATGAGAAGATAGCTCGGAACAGATAATGTCCACGCAGAAAATAAATTCTCTACTTTTTTTTATGCGTGGGGCCCTGATGTTGGATATAAGCTAGCTCGTTGTAGCGGCGGCAGGCCGCGGTTCGGGTCAAGAAACACCTCGGAGAAACTCAAGGAAGCAGCTTTGCTAATGCACTAAAATAAAATCAGTAATAAGATGTAAAATTATCGAAAGGCAAAGTAGTAAGCGATGTCGTATGTAAATAGTACATCAGCCGACAAGACTCAGTACAGTAGCATAGACATTACCACCAAGAATCACTACCCCAAAATCAAATAACCAAAACGTTCGAGTGGTAAAATAATAATCACACAAAAGTGTGGCATCACGTCGAACTTCCAACAATAAAAATCAAACAGTAGTGACCTCGAGGAAATGCAACACACTGTACATTGGTCGCACATCGCCGCCTTTATAAAAAAACATAAAATCATAATTAAACACAAAAAAAAATAACGAACATAAAAATTCAAATATGAAATTTGAACCTACGTCGATCAAGTTGGAGTCTTTCTGCTAATGCATCTTACCAGCTTCGTTTCGACATAAATCAATGGAAATAACACCCAATTGAAGTTTAATTACCAAACTTAATAATATAAAATAAGTAGTCATTACTACGCTTATCAAAAATAACACTTATAGACTACGTGCCAAAGCTCAAAAGTTATACAATGCGCGACGGAGGACCCAAGAGGGCGAAATACATACATATGAAATACTACGTAAAAACATTAGCTTAGCGCGAAAATTTAAAAAATGTAAATAAGGCTAAAATAGCCTTAAATAAGGCTGATTGTTATTTATATTATGAAATAATACTAATACCATTTAATAATAAAACGCGAAATTTGTGTAAAACTGTCAAAACGAAAGCAAACATTCAACGAATGTTTTTTAGTTGGGCTTTTTAGTATTTGAACTCGTTTTCGTTATTGCGCCGATGACAGTATAACTTTTGACCTTTGGCAGGAGCTCTACCTTGGTATCATTATCCACATATGCGAACGTGCGATAATGATTGCAACTTTATCACGCAGTGCAGAAAGTTGAAACCTGCCACTTATCTTTATAATTGCAACCATTCTGTAAAACAAAATGCAAAACAAAAAGAGAACCAAATTGTAAAAAAATATTAATAAAATATAATACAAAAGAACAAGACATCAGCCAATGGTGATTTTGAATAAGGCAAATTCCGGATGGACGGAATAAAATAGGAAAAGTCAATCGAAATAAACCACTATGTAACAATTAAGCAACTTAAAAGTTACTCACCAAATAAATTAGCATAAACCACAGGTCCGACCAAGTAGCCTTGATAAGGGAAAAATCCGCCATTTTTCATCAACGAAGATATGTGTCGAACTCAACTAGTCCACGCGAACGAAAAGTGTTCCGGTAGCCACATCGACGTTCCGTATCTGCTAAATTCGTAACCCCGAAGTCTACGATTGCCACACAGTAGTAATACCAATCGACATCGGTGTGTGAAAAATTTCACACCCCTTATCTTCTTAAAAATTGACACACAAGCGTCTTGCCATTTCAAAGGTTCACCAAAGACCCTCCTTCGCGCAGTCTTGAACAAATCCCCACCTCGGCGCGGATAGAATGCGCCTATTATGAACAAATGATACACAGGGTGGAGCGTAAGTTATGGATTACAAAAATCCGTAACACATGGGCAAAGTTCATCAGTTGGGCGTTTGGGTACCATACATTTTGAGCGAAAACAACACTAATCAGCGTGTTACCATTTGTGCTTTGTTACTTGCTCGTCATCGTTTAGCTCGTCAACAACATCGGCCGTTCCAACAATCCCCGCGGAATCTCATTTAATAACGATGTTGCTCTTCAAAACTGGCTCGACGACTTCTTCACCTCCAAACCACCGGATTTCTTCAGGCGTGGAATCTAAAAAGTACCAGAACGTTGGGAGTCAATCATAAACAATGCAGGAGAATATTATTATTTCTCGTTGAAATGTATCTGCTCCAATAGGTACGCCTATTTCTTCCGAAATACGAACTTCAAGTTCTTGGATTGTATAGAGACGCTTCTCGCATGCCTTTTATTTCAGATATCCCTGGAACAGGAAAAAATCAGGAGCTCTCAGAGCGTCCAGTAGTGAGCCAAGATAGCTTAAAGACGAATTAATAAATTGCATATTATACATAAATCAATAAATAAGATTAACGGGCTTTGATAATCTATAATATTCTCATAGTTGGATTGAAAGCAGAAATTAGCCAATAGAAACATTAACAAATTACAGTATTACTTATACAAACGTAAGAGTTGTCAATAGTACATAATATTATATTAACAAGAGTCAGTCTGTACATCAAAACATCAGAATAAAATAAATGAACAGACACATTGTAAATTGCGAATACCAGCACAAATTCCAAACATTACAAAACTATTACAATGATTAAACAAGCTATCAACTATTTGGCAACAGTCCATATTAGCACCACCGCAACACAATTATTAACATAAAACACACATTACAGTTAGTTTAGTATGTAGTTCAAAAACTCCGTAAAAAAATACGAAATTCAGCCTCTATGGCATGGTTAAGAAAAATTGATTGTTTATTGTTCTTAAACCACGTCGGATGTTCCGTCAGTCTAACCTACAATGATCTTGCTGACCTCCTCGCATAAAAAGATTTGCAACGCCTGCACGAGAGGTGATATACACCAGCCACCGACATTCTATCAATTTTATCTTTTGCGCTGAACAGATTAAAGGACTTTTTCACCTCTGAGGGCCGCTCTAACATTTACGGATCTAAAAATACATTTTAGTTTCGAGAACAGAGCAACACCCGCGTAAGTAACGACGCTGATCAGCTCAACCGCCTCACCCGCAGCATTTGAAGCTTGTCAACGATCACATCACTATAATGGCTTTGACGAGCAATGCTCTTAATGGCATTAACTTCTGCCTCTAAATCCACCACTCTAAGAAGAATACTTAAAGCTCTGTTTACAAGGTGATGGAACGCGGCTAACTTATACTCAATTGGATGGAGAAAGTTGTTATCAATGGTTTGGCCAGTATAGGTTGGTTTTCTATACACATTAAAATTGTGTCTACCTGATACTGACATCCAAAATGTTTATAGACCTCCATAGAGTGTCCTGTCAGGGTATCATGTACGGAAAATATTATTATTGGTAATATGATCTCCCTCTTAAAATCATTCATATACAGATCGGATAAAAACTTAGATAAGTAGTCTTCCATCGGCAAAGTATTGCTCATAGCAAAGGAATTATTCTGCAATGAGAATAAGATCTGTTCGACAAATCTCTTCAGGAGGTTGAAATACTGAAGAATATCCACATCAGACAAATCAGAAAGGGTTAATTTATTCCTCGCCAACTCAACTACTTCGTTCAGGGATATATTAGTAAACAAATTGTTGCGTCTAAGGAAACAATAAGGGCACCGTCAGGAAGAACCACATTCTTAAGCTTAAAATTCATAATGTTGGACAAAACCTTGTTGGATGATCTTGACAAATTATAGGTAGGTGATCCACATAATGAAACAACAAGTTTGGTGCCTTATATATTTTCAACAAACTGTAAAGTCTCGGTATCGTAGAGCAACTCTGAGCTTTGGATATTTGTTGCATGACTTTAATGTTTTTCAACTTTTGATATAAAAACCGGCAGTTATGGCCTGATAGTTAGCGCGATCAATTGCTAACGTAGGGCTTCCCTATGATTTGCCATCATAACAATAAAGAAACAGGGTATAGGCATATCGAAGACCAGCCTAGCAAGCTACCTAATATGTAAAAACTAATGCTCATAGAAGTAATTTGAAAAAAAAATTGGTAAACACAAGTCCCAGACCTAACATAAGAAGAAGAAGAAGAAGATATAAAAGGTTGCAATTTTACGCTATTATAGTGAATCTCGTTTTCCCTCATGAAGTTTAAAATCTTTTTCCTATAATCGTTGTTCTCTATGATAACTATTTTTTAATTATGATAATTCGAAATCTTCTTCAGTTCATAGTTCAATCTACCATAGAATCAGCAATCTTCTTTTACATTTTAACTGCATTACTTTTCGGCAAACGTCTTCTCTCTACAATGCCATTATTTTCTATTAGCTCTTTATTATCTGTTTTCTGTATTATTTATATTCACCTCTTCAACCACTAATTCCATAGAATTCATACCAGACTTTTGACAATTAAACTTAAAACCTTTACGTATTTAAATAAAGTAATTAATTTCTTCTGGCGTAAATACCAGCTGTGTACATAGTTCTTGACCTTCTCATGAAACTTAACCTCCTCCACCGGAGCCCCCTACGTGTTCCATAACCTCTCCAGTACCAAAGCATCCATCTTCTTGAAGAGCTGCATAAGGAGGGAGAAGTATAAAAGCAATACTGTTTGAAATTTAGGTTTTACCCCTCACCACCAGCTTACCCATACTTTTAAATTTAAAATAAAACCCCCCTTCCTTGCGATATGTCATTTTAAAGATGGAAAAATCGTCATCTAACTCCGTTTAAAAAAATGATTAAATCGATCGATGTTTACCTCTATTAAATGATGTATTACCAAGTTTTTTCAAAATAAAATTATTTGTTTCAATTTTTACCTGTAGCTGATAAACATATGGAACGTGGTTAAGAGTAGCGGGCTAGGGGTTGAACTAAAAGTTCAAGCTGTATTGGTTTTAAACTTTCCCTCCTTATCTAAATCGACTTGTTTTTATTAAATTTATACTCAAAAACAAAAGTTATGACTAGTTACTTTCGCAATGAAAGCCCTATATAACCAACTTAAACTGTAGCAATAAATTGGAGTTATAAAATTGTTTAAAATTCAACCGATGTAAAGTAAGATTACTGACCTACTTATAAATCTTTTTAACTTTTTTCTTTTATTACGAAATACACAGAACACAATTTACATAACAATACCTAGGTACTGCCATAACAATCATTAGGTCCTAACAAAAGTGTAGATAACGCATACGTTGTAAAAAATTAATGATTTAATTACTACGTTAGTAGTATGTAAAATTAGTATTAGGTACATAGTATATACGCAATTTATACCTTGAATATAAAGTCCTTTCCATTTACACTACCCTGAACACGGCGAAGTTCATAATTAACTATGATTTAATGAAGAACAAGTTCGCAATCCATGTTACATACCATAATAAAATCATATTATGTTTCGTACCAGCTATATATAATATGAATTTATGACAACTCTGGGAAATTTTAAAAACGAAATACGTATGTACAACTTCAATAATAATCCTAGCACACTTTAAACCGGTCACTCCAATAATCCGGTGCCGTCTACTTTTCAGACGTTTCGTAGCTTTTTCCACTGCAATCCGGACAAATCCCTACTTCCAGTTTCCACTTGAATTTAATTAATAGTTCGTAATCTTATAAGACTAAACAATGACATTATTGCACGTGTGTTATAA
Organism: Podabrus alpinus; assembly: GCA_932274525.1. NCBI lineage: Eukaryota > Metazoa > Arthropoda > Insecta > Coleoptera > Cantharidae > Podabrus > Podabrus alpinus. The sequence goes on from OW026451.1 coordinate 118,820,710, forward strand.
GCTCTTGCAGTATTTTATTTCTGTTCTTGATTGCAAGCAGACGATTGTGTTGTTAGTTTGATAGTTTCATTCAATTGGAAGAACAGTTTTCTTGTAACTGTTTTTCTTCCTGCGATTACAATTGCGCTTCCTGTTTATTAGATAGCAACGCATTCAGGATGAGCGTTGAAATAAAAAGACGTACATCGCTAAGCAAAAATACACATTTTTTCTAACCTTAAATTATCAATTGAAACACGAGTTCTTGTTATACTACAAGTGACAATTTAAGCTGCAGAGAACATCAGAATTCATGAAGACGATGAGGAAAACATATCCTTAAAGTGAAACACGATGACGGAATTAAAGCTCTTTCAATATTATGGATCCAATGGACCGAGGAAAATGAGAATCTGCCAGGAACTATTGTTATTAAAAAGACTGAAGAAACGCCTAGAGATTTTATTTGAAAGAAAAATTTAACCCAACCAAATATTGAGTATCATTATGCAAATAAAATTTTCAATATTGTAAGCATGGCTTTTATGCAATAAAACAAGTACTAAAATAATACTTTGCTAATCCGGAAAACTCTGTAATCCTGAGACACTGAAAACTTCACACTCAGTCTGGATTATCGAAATTACACGTAGATAATTGAATTTTTATAAATAGTTCGTCTTTGGGTAACAAATTTAATTGAAAGCGTGGTTAAACGAAGGTACCTACTATGTATCAAAATAATTAATTTTAATTAACTGTACCTCAAGATTTCTAATAGAAACTTCTGTAGGTGTTTTTGTAAATACTGTTATTTATTAGTCTCATGTAGTAAAACCGTTCCTCCTCGGAAGGCAATGGCAAACCACCGGGGTAATCTATCTTATAATAATAATCAGTGATATTATACATTTCCCGTGTTTTAGAGACCAAGTTAAACAGTAGGTCTCCTAAGTATGTGAAAGCACTCACAAGTTCGAATGTAAATTACAGAAATAGGGTCATGATGTTTGTTATGCGAACAATGCGTCTAAGAATGGCTAATGCATCGATCAGATGATGCACCAAGTTTATGCACAACTATTTGACATTCACGTTTGTTATCATCAGTTTTTGTTTATATACTTCAAAGTTATCACAGTGTATTATTTTAAAAACTAAAATAACTTGTAGTTATAATACCGTACGTATATCCAGGATGAGAATGATTAAATGGGAAGAATTGTTTGCAATTTCAGATACTTCGAACATTACATTTAACAATATTTCCTAACATTTCTTAGTTTTCAGTACAGACAGAAGAGAGTTTCTAGTTTTTTTTACTCTCAACTCAAATAACAATTTGTATTATAAATAAAGAACTTTTCAGTGCTTCTTGTTAAGTACAAGTCTCCTTCTCTACAACACAATTGTGCTTTTCAATTTTTCATTTATTATTTAATTAATTTATAAATAATTGGTAATTAAGTAGTAAAAACTAACTCAAAACTGTGGAATGCTTAAACATTCATCCATTATTTATATACAGTACTGGACCGTGCCTCGTTTCAATATTCTTGTGTTACTTGGAAAATATTAATAATACTATTTATTGTCAAATAAATTGTTGACTTAAGTCAACAATAGAAAGTAACAATTGCAACCGTGGGTTCGGGGGGGGGGGATGAATTATGGATTACTACCCCGGCATATAAACAAGGCCATCCTGATCACCATGTGCTGGGGGTATTCTAGATCCCCTGGTCTAAGTCTTAGTCACTGCCAATTTTTTAGAACTTCATTATTTGCAATAGTGACTCGTGATTATTTCCAATGGAAGGAAAACAAAAAATATAAATTATTGTGTTTCTATCCACTTAAATTATTATTAATTTTGAATAGTTGTTGTTTGCGATTTTGGATGGATGAGAATATAGGAGAGACACGAGCCTTTCTGCCCCTTTAAGATAAACTGCCACTACGTCAACACAGAAAATGAACATCATCAAGCTAATTAGAAAGGCGAACCAATTGTTCCGCTGTCTCATTTGTTTCTTGCCATGCACGATATACTATGGTTCTGTCCATCCAGCATTTGTTTATTTAAGTGAATCGCTTGGGGAGAAGAGAGGGGTGAATAAAATAAACCGAAAGGATTTCTTCAAGGTTTTTCACGCAATTGCAGGGAAAGCTGACGTTAAGCAAGGTTGCTTATCCCCTGCCTAAATTTATCCGTGTGTGTATCTGTTTGTAGAGCTAAATTAAGATGATTGCCTTAAAAGGTCGCAGTACAGTTATGTCGATCTATTTGTTCATGATATATGTATATCTTTCATTGGTGTTTTTCTTAATTATTACCCTGAAAAAGTTTTAGACCACACAACCATGACAATGAAATACTAGCAGACAGTGGCGGCTCGTGACTTCTTCCAATGGGAGGACACAAAATTTAAATAAAAGGAAACATAAATTTGCTTATTTCTTACAAAATAATTTAATTTCAAAAGAGCTTTATTTTATACTATTATTTTAACCGGGGGGTCTGGGTAGGGGTATGGAATATTCCCCAGCAGGAAAGTAAAGCATAAAACAGTATCATAAAACAATTTTTAATATTTTACCGCCTGATCATGAACTGCTGGGAGGTATTCCACAACCCCCGGTCACAGGAAAAAGGGCACAAATTTTAGGTGGACAAATTTATACAATTTAAAAAAAATTTAATATAAATTGTAAATAGAAATCGTTATTGGGGATTTTATATTTCTGTTAGCACTATGTTTTCACAGTGGGTTTGACGGCAGAGTCGAACGCCAGTGGGTTTTTGAGCCTTGCGGAGGCAGGCACGCTAAAGTTTATAAAACGTGGGTTTTTGAGGTTTGCTGAGGCAGGCATGCTAAAATTTGTTGGAATTGCTTGTTGACCCTTGCTGGGGAAGGACAGTTGCTTTTTGAATCTTGTTTAAGCAGGCATGTTTTAAAATTTGTATGGGAGTGTGTAAAATAAAGCATTCAATTTTTTTAAAAGTGTTTAAACAAGAAGCTGGAGGGGTGGTTTAGCATTAGATGTTACAAATTTTGTGTTTAAAAAGTGGCGATACACATTTGTATGATGTACAAAATATTCCAGATGGTTACGATAGGAACACCATATGAATTTGAAGCAATCGTCACGTTTAAAACTTTAAAATTATAATTGAAAATTTATAAAAATTGATAAAAACACATAAAAATTAGCTAACCCAAAGTGGGGCTTCTTATAAAATTAAATTAAATTACAACAATTGATGTCGAAACGTCAGACGTATTTTAAAAATCAAAAATTAAAATTTATAAAATAATAAAAAAACATCGATTGGAAGCTACAACGCGAAAAATATAAAAGTTGAAATTGAAATTTTAGTTTCCTTCCCTACTCAAAATTATAATTTTTATAATTATTCTTGTATAGTTGGTTCCAATTTTGGATAGACACCGGATGCCAGTGTGCCCTTTATACTAAATTGCCACGGCTCAATGCAAAACATCATCTAGCTAAGCAGATCGATAAAGTACAGGTTCCAATATATCATTTATTTCTTGACGTAAACGAGATACCAGCATTAATTTGTTTATGTAAGTGAATCGTTTTGGAGAAGTGGGCGGAGAATAAAATGGCAAAGATTTTTATTGTGTTATTGCCGACATTATTATTGCGACAGGTATTTGTGTGAACTTCTGGGGTGGTAAAATGGAACCGGTGATCCGTACCGTCAGTGCGGCCTTCAGGCCGCACAACCTGAGTAATCACGAATCGGTTCACCTTCAGAACACCACCTTCTACCTATTTGTTCACAACGTATCCTTATTGATTTATTTTTAGGTTACTAACTTAAAAAGGTTTCAGTTTGGATTTCCAATGAAATCCTGCACGACTAAAAAAATAATGCATGAGAAAATAATTCATATCAAAATAATTAAAACGATATTAATTTGAATATTATATTCTGCTGATGTGGATTTTGAAAAATTGAAAATTTTTTTAATATAGGATCTCAAGAATCACAAGAATTTTGCGTTATAGATATGCAGATTATTAGATAACTTAATGAAAGGGTTACTTTAGGTACTTCTTTGTAACATTTTTACATAGATTTGCTTGATATTTGAACTTCCATAGCATAAGGATAAACATTATGTTTTAATAATTAACTTGTGAACAGAATGTTGAATTAAAATTTTAATTTGAATTTGGTTTGCATTAAAAAAATCTCATTAAAAAATATTATCCTATACCAGTCCCCACTGCTAGCAGATAACTAATTAATAAATAAATGAGAAAATAATTCAAATCAAGAAATTCTGAATTCAAAACGGATGTTTTTTAATGAACGTGCACATAACAATTAAAATAATACGGCATAAATATTATAAGCTGTAAGTTTATATTTTAATTTATTGTATCCTAATAGTCCAATCATTATACGTCACGAAAAAGGGGTCTATACGTTAATAACTCGGAAATTAGATTTTGCACTTAAACCCTTTAGCTTTGCATCACAAAACAGGCTCTTAGTTTTCGACATCAGGCTCGGACTAGAACAGAGGCAAATTTGTCTTATCCAAATTCTATGTCGATAATGGGTATAAGTAAGCTAAATTAAACTAAATAAAATTGTAAGCAAAAGCTAAAAATAATTCTTCTAACCCCCAGAGTATTCGAGGTACAGCTTACCAAAGTACATCGCTTTTTTTAAATATTTGCTCAAAATTACGTAGTTTTCAGATGTTTTTAAAGACGTTTTTACTTACAGGTCCGAGCCTGATGTCTGAAAACTTGGTAGATTTTTTGTCTTGCGAAAATAAAGGGTTCAAGCAAAAAAATTCGTATTTCCCAGTTATTTCCGCACAAAAGTGCCTAATGACTGTACTACTATAACTATAAACTAATGACATTAATAACAAATGTTTCTGTATAAAACTAAGAAGAAATGACCACTCGACTAATTATATGACATCTTTGTACTTACATAAATTGTGTTACAAATAGAAATAGACTAGAATTTTTAAAACATTTCTAAAGACATTACATAAATTTTCAAAAATGAAGTAAAAAGTGAATGGGTATTTGAAGAAATAAAATAAAACGAAAATTTTTTGAAATGGAATAAAATTGAAAAACAATGGTTTATTACATTTTTTTAAAACTTATTATATATCATCAGATACGCACAATTATGCAAAATTGATAATCAAATGCGACTTTCAAATAGAAGCTAAAAAGAAACAAATTAAAATTAGGTAAGACTTTCAAAAAATAAAACAAAGGAAGCTACAAAAAACTCATATGTAGTACATACATACTTATTAGAAGAATTAAGAAAACTAGGTTTTTGTAGTGTAATTAAAACTAATAATAATATTATAAAAATCGATAAGAAATTAATGAGTAATTTACAGGTACAAAAATTTTCCCATCTAGGAAAATTAGGAAAACTAGCCTTTAATATTACCACTCTATAACAACAATAAAGCATTGATTCACTATTGTTGTATCGACTAGTTATTGTACAATAAATAAGTAAACAAAATACAGTGCAACTTCGACAATCCGGACACATATAGTTTTAGGGTCGGTCGGATTAACGAGTTGTCCGGACTATAGGAACATGGAATTTTTCGGCAACCTGCCTACTAGTTTTTCCCTCATTAAGACTTTGTAAAATATCACACTTTTCCTTTAAGGTTAGTGTTTTATGTTTGCGTTTATTATTTAAAAACATGGCACTTGGAATGGAATTAGACAAACACGCTTGCGAAAGAATGAACCGAAACTGAAGTAATGATAGTGCAAAATGTAAATCAAAGTATGAATAACAAAACATGCGAGTAAAAAACGGGAAACCCCCGAATTTTAATATTTATTCTTGCATAAAACAAATTTGTCCGGATTGTAGAGGTAAAAATTTTAAATTGTCCGAAATGTAGAAGCGTCCGAATTATTGGAGTGACCGGACTGGCGCATGTCCGGACTGTCGAAGTTGTACTGTACTGAAAATGTTTGAATCGAAATCTTGGCAAGTGATGTTGGTTTTATAATTAAAGATAATCTTTTACAACAAACTCTAATTTTTATGTAGAAAATAATTTAATGGACAAATTAAAAATTACGTTTTGGTATCTTTAATAATTTGTATTTTATAAAAAATTTCCCTCGAGCAATAATAAGCATAGCACACAGGACAATTACAGAGAAATTTTAAATTGTCAATAAATTGGTTTATTAACCAATACTAAAATAAATAAATACCTAATAAAATTGTATAACCTGATTCCAGAAACAAAGATTAATAAGATAATAGCCCGAAAGGGTAGCATAGTGAAGAACGTAAGCGACTACAAAAAAAATAAGTGGTCGGGAAAATAAAATCAATATATGATTTGTTTAATTTTTGTTAAAATCAAATATTAAGCATACAATAACAAATATATTTTATTAATTTTTGTTGCAAATACAATTAAATGTTCATTATAATTATTCGTGGGTAATTTTCATTTGATTAGACAGCACCCGCGGACGAATTCAACTTTCACGAACATAATTTTTTTCAGATGCTACGGTGTACTGTTAGCGGATAGCAGTTCGTATTAAAATTGTGTTGGTATTAATAATGTATGTCAAAAATGTATGTAAAAAAATAATGTACGTATTTTTAAAAAAATAAAAGAAAGTGTAAATTGAATTTTCCACACCATTTAGTTTGCAATATTATTCTAATATCGAATAAATCAGTTTTATTTAAAATTTAAACAAACATCACTATTTAAATATACTTATTTATTTTATTTATAGCCATTTTGAAAATATTCAAATTGTATGGTTAAGTAAATATCAAAAAGTTCAACGTTTTAATAATTAATTGATTTTCAGGTTGTTTTTTTAAAATTTTGTTTAATAACTATTAATAGTTGTTAATTTTCGTTGAATTTGTTTTCGTAATCCTACAAAAAATATACTTTGTATATTTTTTTATAACTTTTTATGCCGTTTCGTATTGGCATTAAAAATATACTACAACCATTTTAAATTCTAACTTTTCTTCAAGAATACAGTTTTCTTAATAGGCCTGTATCTGTTTATTATCTGATCCTATCACAATAAAATATGTTATCAATTTTCGCCAAAAGAAGCTTTTATATTTTGTTCCAAAGAAGCATTGAAATTTATTCAATATAATAAATTGATACTTAAATGATATCGTCAATAAGCTTTCCGACACGAAGGATGCATTTTTAAGAGTAGTAAAATTTATTTTAAAAACAGGCTTACTAATAAAATGTAACCTTTGCATAATATATTGCAATGTCCGACACTGACCACCACGTCAATAGAAATGATAACGTCACGATTCAGAATTTTGTTTATTAATAAAGAGAGCACATGACTTATTTGTTCGAACGTAAAAGTTTTATCCGATACCAAAAATTTAGTTTAACGTCATAAATTTATATGAAGAAAGAGTCACGGAACGAGGTAACAAAATAAATTCAAAATGCAACGATTTAATTCCGTTAATAAAAATGTTTGTTAATATTATAAATCAAATTAATTAATCATAAGAAATGTAATTTAAAATCAAAATAATTGTTCAATGTTAGTTTATAAAAATGTGTTAAACGTAAAATTTTAAAATAAGCAAAATCTTTACACCTATCGTAGAGTGCGTCGCAATTCAATGTATCACAAATGGAAAAGACATTTTCTTCAAAAAGTTTACCGAACAATCACAGGTGATGCAAGAAATTTAATTCAATCTGAAACATAAAAATTTTATTAAAATTTTACAAAGTCACATTGGGCTTGAGCCGAACCTGCAAATTGAAACGTCAATAGTATTGATTTTATTTCGACCAATAAAGAAGAATCACATTTGCCTTGAAAATACAACGGTAGCGATGGTAAAACAATTGAAAAAGAGAGTTGTTAATTAATTTTTGATTAATGGTGGTGATTTTGTGTGCGTCCAGCTAAAATTATATAAAACAGTGAAAATTTTAAGAAATTCAAGAAAAAAGTGTATTAATAGTTAAAAGCAACGTACTTACGTATTTGAAAAGTAAAATTGGTAGAAGATAACGAAGGATTACGATTATTTTTGGAAAAATTTGGTCACACCACGAGGTAAATGCACTCACAAGGAAATTTGCATCTTGAATTATTATACGCATCGAAGGTCATCCATCAAGTGGAAATAAATAGTTTCATGGTATATGAACTGCGTAACCAGAAATACCCCAGATTTTGTTAAAGGTAACGTCCCATTAAAAATTTATATTGAACATAAAAATTAGTGAAAATTTTGCGATCCAATTTACACGTGCATTAATACGTTTCAAGTTTATTAGAATAAGACATTTGTTAATTAGCATAAGAATTTTATTGCATTTAAAACACTTAAAAACTAAATCATAATAAATTACCATTTGTATTTTAAAACGGAGCATAATTTTTGTAATCACATTCCGAAGACCACGATATTTTATTTCAGCATTACAATTTGGTCAAGGAAGGAACCCAACGTGAGAGAAGGTAGGTCTGTGCTCATCGCAATAGCTAAGCCGAGGTACAATTTCATTTATTTGTATTTATCAAAAATTTCACATACATTTCTATTGACGGGGTACATTTACGTACACTCGTACAAGACATTTACAATAAAACGTGTAGCCCTAATAAGCTCCGAGGGTACCTAGCAATATGTATGTATAATGTGGAAATCTCGAATTATGGATACCTTGAAAAACAGAAAACTTACAAGAATTTGTTTATCTCCAACGAGTTAAAGTTAAAGAGTCAAATGAGTCAAAAAGTCACAGAACTTTGGAACTTTCATGAACGTCCGATAATTTTATATCTTATTCTGTTGATATTTTATCTCCTGAAAATTTTATTTAATAACTAACTCAAAAGCGATGTGCTGCTAACGTATTATGCGAGACCGAAGACCGAACTTTAGTAAGTAAAGTTCTTACATACTAAAAGAGCATGGTTGCTTTAAGTCCAATTGATTTGCTAGTTTTCTGTAAAATTATATTAATAATAATGAACATAACAAATTACAACCAAATGATAATGGGATATTGGACATTATCGTTTGGTTATTGTTGCATAATAGACCAAATAATTAAAGAAATATATAATAAATGATTTTATGTATTCAAACATTCTGTAATAAAAGTATATTGCTTTTATATTTTACTATATTATATTGGTGAATTTATATTATATTAATAATTGTATTTGTTCTCTATTACTTAAGTAAAAAACTCATTACATATCCTTATCGGACTGTCGTAAGCTAATTTACCGCTCGCTTATTAATTGCTATCGCTTGTTATTTTGCACACCCCAAAAATAGTCTAGAGAAATAAATATTTGCAATCCGCAACGTATAACGTTGGATATGGGTCATCACAAGACAGCGTTCTGTAAATTAATTACTTTATCGTTTACAAGGTCTCAGAGTTATTTACAATGTTGCTTTGTATTTGTCTTAATCTGAAAATTTAAAACTAAAATGGAATGCATAAAGAAACGAACTATTTATTAAGAGTACACTAAAAGTGCAATTTTTAAATATATGATTTTTAACTAACGAGATTTATAAAAAAATTTAGTTGAAAAATTAAAATAGTTAATTAAACACGTAAATATTTTCTATTTTACAAGTTTATCATGTTGCGGGTTACTTCGTTTTTGTGTTTTTATTTTAATTGTCATTTTACGTAAGTAGGAGAGAATAAAATATCTTACTAAAGCTCGTACGGTAAATCGCTTTTACCTCCCTTACATAGTAATATACTATTATTTTGGTGTATGATATAAACAATAAATGTGCCAAATAGTTGCATAAAAGAAAAAGGGTCGAATAATACTGCTGTAAGCGATAGATGATCGGATTTGTATAGTTTGAAAAGTTACTTACTTTTCCTTTTATATAAAATCCGTCTATACAAATAACAGAAATATTAATTTGTCCTTTATGGCCATTAATAATCCACACATTTATTGAATTTATCCAACTTGAAAAGCTATTTCACAGTTCTGAAAAAATATTTTTATCCTGTAGATTTCATTAAAATTTGATCAAGAACATAATAAATACAGCGATCAAGCAAGTTAAAAAAATTCAACATTTTCAAAAGCAATTAAGTTGAAACATTTTATGGATCATTTAGCTGCCGTGTGTAATTATATTATCATTGCATAAACAAAAATACTAAATATTATCGTCGGTTTAATTCGCAAAGTTCGTCAGTCCAAATCTCAAATTTAATACGAGAATCAAAATATACTCTAGAAAACGATTTATTTTATTTTGTTTTTCTAAATTAAAGCTGTCCTTCATACAATAGATTATATTTTCACCTCCAGATAATATAGAAAAATGTACTTTCGACTTTTCTAAACTTTATATTATAATAATTACGAGTATTATAAAAATTTAAGATTTTTTTAGGTTTATTTAAATTTACCTTTAATAATAAATACTACTTTTGTAGAATTAACCAAAAAGAGGTACTTAAAAACAACTAATTTGTTGTATACATAGGTAAGGTATACATCAAATAAAAGCTTTTGGTAGTTGAGCAGGAAAACGAGGTTTAATGCAAATATTCGGTTTTTAGAAATTTAATTCCAGTTAAATTACCCGAATAGTTGTACAAACAAATTCATTGTTTAATACTCGTATTTATCAAATTGGCTTTTATAACTCTAATAATAATGTTTTTATATGGTACTTACTCACCCGGTAGACGAAGTTACTGATTTGTTATTAATTTGGTCATGGCGGTTTATTCAGAAATTAATATAACATTGTCTATAGTAGTAGGGCTATGAGTATTCTGGAACATTTTGCTCATAAGAAATACATGACTCAACTCAAGTTATATTTCACAGTAATTTTTTCATTATAATTAATTTAATTACTGACTTACAACTTAATTATTTACTTCTTCATCAAATAATTAATAACAGCTTGTAACCCTGCTTAATTATGATAATGATTTCAAAATACAAAATTCTATTAGGTCTACAACTTGAAATTATGAAGATGTGAATTGGAAGTTATTAATTTCAAGTTAACTTTTAAACACTTCAGGTTCTTGCTTGTAATATGAGTATTACTTTTACCTTTCATAATAATACATAATTAAACTTGGGTATATATTATGTAGTAGATAAGCAAGATTTGGAAACCAAAATTCCGTTGGCACAATTAAAACAAAGTTTCTTCCAGCGCTTACCCCAGTGACAATTTTCACAATTATTTGCACAGAAATAATTGCTTAGATCGTTATAAATCTCGGCATAAAATTTCATTAAAGTATTTAAGTTCTCGAGTTACGTATATGGTATAAGTCATATAATACATTCACCGTGAAGGATTGCTTTATAAGTTTTCCCTTATTTTAGATACTATCCACAAGATTTAAAGTATAGATTTTTTTTCCTCATTAGTTATAGTAATGACGTAATGAGAATTGATATGCGTGTGCGCTAATTATTATTTTTAAAAACTGAAGGTATAGCAAGAAGTTTTATGAAAAAATAATAATTATTCTTGTTTACTCTTCAACGAACGGTTTGACAAAAAAAAAGATTTCAGACGTTTCTTTTGTTTACAGTCCCAAACTACCAGTATGTTATTTGCACTTAGTACGTATTTTTACGGTAGTTATGTAGGTTTCTAAGAGCCGGTAGTCTAAGTAGTTTTATCAATTTTAACAAAAAGCTACGAAATTGTTTCTCTGAAATTAAATGTTAGTGAAAAGTAAATAAAACAATAAATTTAATTACCAATAAGCAAATAAAATAATTAAAAACAATGAATAGTAGATCAATTTATTGCCCGTAAAAGCTACAGAAATGACCATAATAATCGACATGGGGTGGATAAACTGGCCAATTTCCGATTATAACCTACTATAAAACATCCCTGCTAATATTATGAAGAACTAACTGATTGTAATCTAATTCTAACAGAAAACTTATTGGATTTCCAAGTTCGTCCTTCTGTATCTAATTTTGACGGTTTTATTATTTTTTTAACATTTCATATATTATATATTGGAGTATACTATTATACATATCGTGGTTCGGATTCCACGTTAAATAATGGGCCATCTTTGTTTGTGAAAACACTTCGAAACATAGGCATGCGATAGAATACGTCATGACGACGGCGACGCGACGCTGCTATCCAGATTCTACCACTGAACAAAGTTAAATCATTTTGTTGTTTTGGAAAATTTAACTATAGGGATAAAATTCTACCGACCGCGGCGCTGCATCAAAACAAGCGTGACGTCAATAAAAGTATAAATAGTAAGGTTAACTTTTGAATATGGTGACGTACAATATGAAAACACATTAAAAAATTTGTTATACTTACATATTAATATTATTTCACCAGAATAAACAATAATCACTACAGTATAAAACCCTTATGAAAACAATGCAAGTTTTATTTTTACTCTTTTACTCTTAATGACGTCAAATATTTAGTTGATATTAAAGCCACCAGGGTGCGTACAATTAATATTTTTCCCCTATAATATATGAAATAAAAATTTGCTAAACTTTAAAATGTTATTGTTACTAATTTCTTGGCGTTAAATTAGTTACCCTCCTAAAATATTGCTGTGATTTAAAATGACCTCACATCATAATAGATACTTGCAAAACTGAATTAATCATGAAATTAAGGAAATTGAGCTAATTCGAAACATTTAAGATTTATCAGATAAGGAATCCATCTCTATTTCAGATATTGTAAACCTAATAAGATGAGAAAGCTATATCAAAACCTGCTAAATATATTCAATTTGAAGGTGAACAAATCAAAATCTTCTTATAAGATGCTTTACTTTAGAAATGGTAAAAATTATACTTTGTTTGTTATCTGTAAACATAACCTCTGAATTTATAAACTTTGAATTGAAAAATCTCTTTGAATAACTTGTTTTATGAAAATCTGATTGTAACAAAATTCTATTATTTTTCTATATATTCTATTATTCTATATAATTTCAATAAGATCTCGCACTTGTGTGATATTCATGCGGACAGTTTAAAAACTATATACAATGTCATTTTTGACTTTCACTCTCATGTAGCCGCATCGGAGTGAGTGTACCTCGAATATCAGCCTCATTTTTGAATTTGTGAGGCCAAGTTATGTAAACTTACATATTATTTTGGTACCACATGGTACATTGTAATTGCCTTCTGTAATTGGATTCGTCCGTTGTAAGGTTTAAATAAATAAATAAATAAATAAATAAATAAATAAATTATATCTAATTGTATGTGATAATTATAAATTTGTGTCCAAAAATTGTAAAAGGTATATAAAGGTGAAAATTCCATAAAAATTGATAAGTGAATCGTGATAACTAAAAATAGTCAAATAAAGTTCTTCGAATTGTTACGAAATTGTCTACCGTGATTGAATTCAACTGGAGGATAGCATACAAGTAATCTCTTCAAATATCAGTCCAATTCTGGAAATTACAAGAAATTTAAATAAACCAAAAATCACAAAAAGGGTACAAATTTGACTTACAAGTTACAAAAATCGTTGCAAATTTGTGTTTTGCGCAAGAATAAATTAGTTGGTCTGTTTGAACTGGATAGATGTGTGCTGCCTGATTCGAATTGATCTACTTTTGGAATTGATTATCAAATCAAGATGGCGAACTTAGTGGCTGCTTCTAGAAATTATCGACATTAAATATCAATTCAATTTACAAATATCCGATGATTAAATTACTTAAATCTACTTACTAGCAAATAATGTATCTGAACAACACCAATTGGAAATAAAACTTGTATAACATTGGAAGAACAACACAATCCAGTGAAGAGCAGATCCAGCGTGTTCTACGCTGACTTATTATCAAAGTCCGGATTATAAAATTCATAAGGTATTTGTAAAACATTTATTATTTAAAATTTAACTTTGGCCTTCAGCATTTTACTTAAAGAATGCTAGAAAAAGACTTTAACAGGTGCATTTTTTTCGGCTACCCTATTTTATAAAACTTCAAGAACAAAACATTTATTATTTTATTTCTACGCTTTACCAAAAGCAACTATTTAAATAAAAACATTTAACCTGTTCTAATATAACGGAAAGCCTTAAATTATATTTAAGCATTTGAAGAACAGAAGAAAGAAAAGGATCTCGATTCTACATCTTTGGTATTTTATTTGTAAACCATTGTGGTGACAGATTTCGTATCTGTATATTTTGTTAATTTGATTACTTTGGCGCATTGCGATATTATTCAATATAAAAATCATTTCTAAGTTAACGAAATCTTTTATTATTATTATTCAAACATTTACAGGAAAGTATTCCAATTTTTAAGGATCATTCAAAATAAAGAAGTGGATCGTTTATCTGATAAACACAGTAAAGTATTTTTATTCAAAGTCATTAAGCATTCTTTCATTGAGCAAAAGTTTCAATTTAATAAGCAACTTCCCCTATTTAATCACAATACCTGCATTACCTTGAGAGAGTTTCAGGCTGAGCTATAAGAAAGGGACAAGTTGGTAAGCTCTCTATTTAAATTTTAGCACGCAAATTTAAGCAAGATTACATTTTTTATATTTTTCATTCAATTTGAATGTGGCGCCCAACAAAAAGACGTGTCTAGAATTTATATATAAGGGAAGTCATAGCAATATGTATATACAAAAGTTATTGCTTTCCTTCTCAGTTTTAGTAGGTACTTACCTACTTGAATAAAATAATACACCCGAATTAAACGGAGAAAAACATGCAAATAATTTTTTATCAACATTGTTATTGCACTGATTCCTCTTAATGCAAACTTTGACATATTGCAACCGTTATTAAGATCGATAGTCTTAGATTACGTTAGGCAAATTACTTAACTGTTAAGAGTCCTTTTGAATAATATTCCTAGTTATTTTATGTTTGTGTGGTTTATTTTAACAAATTTGAGGAAATTCCCTAATATTTGGAAAATTACAAAACCCTAAAACTTTTTCTACCGGATCACCACTTAAAAGAATGGTGCTAAAAGTGATTATTTAAAATTATAGTGGTCCCAAAATACTACTACAAGGCACAAAAATCCACTTTTGCTTTCATTTAATTAATTTAAAAAAAAATCATTAAATACTTGTATACCAAAATAGGGATCTAAACATGTACAAAATTATTATTAATAACATAATATACATAGGTACATAAGTTCGTTACTCGAAGGTACCTGGTATCACACTAAACCCCAATTTGCTTATAACAAATTACAATATAAAATTATTCAAATTGTAACCAAACAAATCGATATTAGTCCAGTGAAAGTTTATTAATCCTTCCATTGTATTATTCATTGATGAATTGGAGCAATATTTATAACAACAAAATTAACCAAAAACGGAGAACATAACTTTGTGCTTTCACGCAGACCATAAAAGCAAATTTCCACTACAAGTTCTGAACAATTATGTTACTTGTTAGCAATCTTGTACAGAAATATCAAATTATAAGATATCACTCTATACCTACATACTATATAGGCATAGTCTATGCCTACTCGTGCAAAGTGGGCAAGCACAAGAAGCCTCGCAAACATTCATAGACTGTTCCTTCATTACCGAACACAAGTAACAATAGGAAAAACTTGTTTTAAACTGCTTCCAACAAATTAAAATTTCTCACATAATGTAACAACCAAGTATGTGCTACATAGTCTATGTAAGTAAGATAGACCTAATACATATATATATCCAATATTTGAGAATGTTCAGGCATTTCTATAAACAAACCCCAACATTCTCGTTGACCTCTTGCAAATATAAACTACTTTGTAATTAAATAATACGATTGTATCAAAAATTAGGCATACATCTTTAATCCTATTGACCTAATAAAAACCATACCATGCAACTGCTACTGGAAGCTGAAATTATAAGCTGGTTATAAGTACATACTAATTATTGAGTTAGTTCAAAGCACTTAAACCGCATGCAGAGTCAACTAAATGTAAGAAGAATTCTTAAGATTATCGGTAAGATATCGAAAATCAACACGGAATTATTCAATAAAATTTAACATGCTTTCAAATAAGTATTAAAATGGAATCATTATCTTATGTTGAGTTAGGGAACTATATTTTCTTTTGGTTTAAATGGCGTAAAATTAAATTTTCATTAACATAGTTTACATTAGTGCAATTTCATGATAAATCCATTTTTTATATTGTAATGGAACATTGTAAGTTACCAACATTAAAAAAATAGACTACTACACAGTCAAACTTTAGTTTTCCACGATTCTTTGGAAAGAAATTTTCATTGTTTTTCAACTTCTATTATTCTTTTAGCTTTCACCGTCATTGTAAAACATTTTTGGTTTGATTTTTTATTTGCGTTCTTACCATTTTATTTATTTCATCATTATTTCTATTTATTCCAAGCATAGTAGTGGCTTGGTGTGACGCTGGTTGAGTTACAGTGCAGAAATTGGTAATAATAAAATTCCATAAAACCTCTTTCAATGTCATGGGCAAGGAAACCTACGATTTTAAAAATTTCCCTGATTGTCGACCAAAATTCACCGTGTATTTCAAAAAGGAAGTCTAAGAGGGTGTTACACCACGTTCTGCATCCACGACACCTTTCCAACAGGTAATAAAAGGTTGGCTAGCTCAAAGTCGCGAAGGGGTGGGTTGGTGAAAGGAACGAAAGGGTCGTGTGACGGCACGTCGCAAAGCGTGTGTTTCCTATCGACGACCGGGCAATCCTCGATCGCGATTCTAAAAATTGTCAAAATCGGTGTGAATAATTTACACAGGGGGGGAGTTAAGTCAAAATCGATGGGGTTAATATACACGAGGGAGTTTAAATGGGCGCCACGCATACGAAGAAATGAATCTTTTTGAAGGGGACTGGTTATCACACCTTCCAAGCTGGTACGCGACAACTTGATGATCTTACGGCGAATTCTCACTCCGGAAAAACCTCGCTCAATGACCTTACCTTTACAGGAGGCGAGCTTTCCGTTGGTGAAAATAGCTAAATAAACATTAACACAATAATAATAATAACACACAAAGTTGGGAAATAATAAAAATGTATTAAATAAAATAATATCAGGGGGGAGTTGACAAAGTTTACACAAGATACTATCAAATTTACATGTCTTGCATAAAAATAAATATGTACAGTTGACGGAACCTTTCAGTGTGGTCTCCGTTGCGAAACTAATATTCGTAAAACAATTACTATTACAAAAATACAAACTGCTAATTCGCATGAAAGGGGGGCGTATTGAATACGGCACTCCACCAAAATGAATAGTTACTTACGCGCAACTTGATAACGTCTAAACTATGATTCATAAAATTGATCATGAAACTTAATCAATGCAATTGATTATCAAAATTCCCAACAACGGGAAAAACAAACTTTAGCTACAATACTAAACTTGAAACGTTACGTTAAATGGTTTGGTTACACTCTGAACGCTCGAATGGCGTGGTAAAAGTTACGTTAATAATAGATAACAATCTTAAATAACACAAAAGAGGTACAAAAGGGTTGCGATATCGTCTTCCAGGGTTGAACTGAACGTTCATAAACACAATTAGTGGTCAATATGACCAATTAACATCACAATCTTAAAAATATAAAAAGGTTTCTTACTTAAGTTGGGTGGTTGATGTTCGACCTCTAGGTAAAGTCGATGACGAGTCCTTCAGGAGTGAGATTCGTCTTCGGAACGTAGAATAAAGCTGAATGCGATGTCTCAAACCATACCAGAAGGGCGGCGTAATAACCAGCTCCCAAAACCTCTTCAAAGCGGAAGGCGGTGAAATGGCGGGGTGATTACACTCTCCGTAACGCGATAAATAGGGGTTCAGTACGAAATAATACACTGGAATATTTATTCGCGAAATTGCAATTGGTTAAAGCCGGCACTGTATAAATAAGAATCGTCAATGTGGTGTCTGAAAAAAAAACGATTGGAATGCACACATGGATTCGTAGTGCGACACCTGTTCTATACCATACCGATAAAAGAAATGCTACGTAATTACCTCTAAGCGGCAAATATTTTGCTGTATTGACGATATTAATGTTCGATAACCGATTAAATGTTTAGCAATAATTGACGGTATTAATTGTTCGATAACGTATTAAATGTTTAACAACAATTGACGATATTAATGTTTGATAATGTATTAAATGTTTAACAACAATTGACGATATTAATGTTCGATAACGTATTAAATGTTTAGCAACAATTGACGATATTAATGTTCGATAACGTATTAAATGTTTAGTAACAATTGACGATATTATTGTTCGATAACGTATTAAATGTTAACAACAATTGACGATATTATTGTTCGATAACGTATTAAATGTTTAGTAACAATTGACGATATTATTGTTCGATAATGTGTTAAATGTTTACAACAATAGACGATATTAATTGTTCGATAACGTATTAAATGTTTAACAACAATTGACGATATTACTGTTCGATAACTGATTAAATGTTTACAACAATTGACGATATTATTGTTCGATAACGTATTAAATGTTAACAACAATTGACGATATTAAAGTTCGATAACTGATGAAATGTTTAGCAATAATTGACGATATTAATGTTCGATAACGTATTAAATGTTTGCAACAATAGACGATATTAATTGTTCGATAACGTATTAAATGTTTAACAACAATTGACGATATTAATGTTCGATAACTGATTAAATGTTTAGCAATAATTGACGGTCTTAATTGTTCGATAACGTATTAAATGTTTGCAACAATAGACGATATTAATTGTTCGATAATACCTGCAGTTGACGCACAATAAATTTTTAGCACAAATGACTAGTATTGATTTAAGGATCTCTAATAAATGT
The DNA here is from genome assembly GCA_932274525.1 of Podabrus alpinus. Lineage (NCBI taxonomy): Eukaryota > Metazoa > Arthropoda > Insecta > Coleoptera > Cantharidae > Podabrus > Podabrus alpinus. The sequence goes on from OW026451.1 coordinate 118,839,630, forward strand.
GAGACCTCTGTATTTTAATTCCGCTTTTGGAAGCGCTACGATACGAAAAGGTAGTATCGGATTCTAAGTGAATCTCCTCGAATATGCAACTTGCAGTCCCTTTTATGCATTTTCCCTTCCATAATGTAGGATTATTCCCACTTAATAATTGATTTGGATCCTTGTAATTGGGTCCTCTGAATTTAGAAAGAAGGGATATGCGATTTAATTGGACAATACCTAAAGCGTGAGAGCACACTTTCTTCTTTCTCCATGCAAAGTGTATCGAGAAGTTTTGCAGGACACGTGCGAGCAAAACAATTTTTTGCTCGTCTGGTCGGACGAAAAGGGTCTATCTTTTGCACTTTTTGTTGGTTTTTATCGAAGTTTTAAAATTGCGAAATCGCTATGCTTTCCATGTTAAAAATTAACACATGGGTTTGCAAGTCGATGCCTGTCTAAGATAGCGATGTCGAATGCATTCGTTCCCATGGTCTCACCATCGCACGTGCCCGTTTTTTGTATCGACGGCCGACGTGGATTTATGGATCGCATAAAAGTTTCTCTCAGTCGTTTGAAAGATTATAGTAAAGTATAGGTATGAGTTGACGTTTAGTTTGCAACGTTAATGAATAGAGAATTTATTGCTGATGAGGTGAATTATGGATGAATGCTACGTCAACATTATTAACACTTCCTCATCTACCGTATGGTTTATTGTACGTGTATTAAAATATTTGATGATACTTTCCTAACTATACAATTCTTAAGATTATTGTGCATTTGCAAAACGTAAATTTATTAGTTGAGCGAATGTTTCAATCTTTTATTTTTACAACCCGACCTAAAAATGTTTTCTCAAAGAGTAATTTTCAACGGATCGATTCGAAATTTAAAATATGAGTTTAATAGATTATAAAAGCAAAATCTAAGGGTGCGCCCGATGCGCGTAATAAGGTGACAAGGGTCAGAAATATCAAAATATCGGAACTAGTTGAAAATCAGGTGCGCCATGATCGATTGGGAAAACTGTACTGAGAGACGACTTTTGTCGCAGACTTTAACATAGTAGATTTCTCCCGTACTTCGCATAATGCAGCTGAAATTTCAGGAAAATTGGTAATCAAAGAAAACAGCTATCAATCATTATCCGACTTTTAAACTGTTTTACTTCTCCTGAAAATTTACATTTTGTAATTTAGTATATTTAGTATATTTTACCTCTGAGGTACAGAATATATTTCTTCGTTATTTTTACCTTCATTATTGATTTTACCCTTTTTAATTTTTTTTTGTATATTCGGTTATGAACGTCTTGCGACATTTTCCCGATACCTCCCTGTCTCTGCTCGTTGCGTGTTGAAAATGTGTGACGAGCACAGAGGACCTACAGCTTAACGTGGATTCCGAACCACGGGAATAGACGATTTTTACACCGCCTACTCCATCAGGGAAGTTTTTTTAGCCATAAATAATGTTATCTGGGGCCAGCAGATAGACATTTGGTGAGCGAAAATTTCTTCTATAGATAGCACCTCACAGGATTTGAACCCGTGAATATTGGCTTGAAAGCGAACACGCTAGCATTTCAGCCATTCGCTCACCCCCTTTTTAATTATTCTAATAAAAATTCATTTTCATTTTTTTATTCATTCTACCAATTTTTCGTTACACAGTAGTTCAACCTTCACCTTCAATATACGATAGTCTTTAAAGTAAATAATCAAATGAAAGAATTTTTACCGTAAAACCAATTTGTAGACTAATTTATTTAAAATGTAACTACTCTCCTGAGGGTTAAGAACCTAAACCACGATTTCGTCCAGTTTCGATACAATAAAAAATCGACAAAAAGTAAATGGTTCAGCTTGATCAACATCTAACGATGATTATTAGAAAAAACTAAGTATTACTGGAGAACATTATACAAATACATTTCAAGTGAAAAATTTAACTTCAAGTACTGAAGCAATCACTAGAATGAACTTTAACCGTCGCACAGTGCATTTACAGTAAATTGAATATATCTACATAGCATGTATGTATGTACATAGTGCAGTAGAAATTTCGCAAGGAAATAAATTCTGAGCTCAATATTAGTTGGCAAATATTTTCTTTAAATCTCATTGCTTTAATATTTTGCAATATCATTTGATGATTTAATGAATTGTTAAATATTTTAGTCACAGTATCAAGGATAATGTAATAAAATCAATTTTAAACTGTATATGCGCTGTTCGGATTTTGATGTTAAAACTTGTTGCCTTATCAAGTTTTTCACAATATACATAGTTACTAATGCATCGATAAAATTAATAATAAAGACCTAATATGAATGTAGTGGGATGAAATCAACACCAATTTAAAGTTTAATTGTTTCAGAAAGAAACAGTATTATGCTAATTTAACATAACCAATAGGGGTACATATTGAGTTCGTAGAATACTAAACCATAATAATACTTACATTTTGTTTTAATATTAAACTAAACAGAAAGTGAACCATATTATTTGAATCATTTCAATGCTTCTAGTTTAAAATTTTAATTATATTAGATTAAAGTTTTTTTAACTTTTTTAATTTAAAGCTAACACTGTTAGTAATCCAACCGAAGAAAAGCTTTAGGAATTAAATTGCTGCTACTCGAAGCAGCATACAAAGAATGTTGCACAATATTAAATTCCACACATATGAGGGTAAATAACAAAATTCAACAGCTTGAATTTTCCGCAAATTTTTATAGTTTCCAAACAAAACACAAAACAATTTTGACATTCCAATTTCATTATAAGAATTTCTTAGGTTTGTACGTGATTAATAAATTACGTTTTCTAAATTACAATTGCAAACTTGAAGGCTAAAAAAATTTTTATTTGCATTTAATATAAACCGAAATACTTATTTTTAGAAGTGATACAGGGATCCTATATCCATAAAGTTATTATGTAGTAGGTACATAATATAATATGTAAACAAATGGATAAATATTAATTCATATTATATGATTTTTATTCTTCTGACTGACAGTCAGTAACGACAACCCCATTTTAGGAGCGATATGAACGGCACTAAATCGTGTCCGGTAATTTGTACGACAGCATTTGTACGACGGAAAGTTGTACGACTCAACATTTCTACGACTGAATATGTAGTCGAAAGAGAATTTTATACGCCATACATTTATTCGACAATTTGGCACCATGATGTGATGTGGGATGTTTAAGAATTGAATTTTGTTAAAGTTTGTATTTAAATAATTTGGCTCAACCAAGTTGATAAGAAGTGTTTATTTAATGTTAAAAAAAGTACGAAAATGCAAATTTACAAGAATTAATGTCTTATTTACCGGAATTGCGGACAATGAAGTGACTTGAAATTAAAATGTCATAAGAGAATCGTTCTAGGGCGATTACGACATTATGAAATAAGTCGATGGCATTGCTTTATTAAAATTTGGATGAAGGTAAAATTGGAAGCCGCATGTAATTTTTGGACGATATGTTTTTACCAGTGGAATTTTTATGCACCACGGATTCAAGAAAATTATTCATGGTGGGGATGGCCATATCATAAAATTTCGAAGATTTGGAAGGCGAATTTTGATCGATAAGAAATCTTATATTAACTTCAAAACTGTTAATTGGCTCGCATAGTTTTGATATTGAAAACGTAAACATTTAACAGTGGCAGATACGAGCGGCTTGAATTTGATTGAAAACTTTTTTTCCAAAACCTGATTGTCACAAATTCTGGTATTGTAAAAATGTTTTCGGGATTCTGAAATACTTGAAGGGAAGTATTTCAAAGTATAATCAAGGTGTTTTTATGCCAGATTTGGTATTTCAATTTTACGCTTTTGTGCTAAACTTTACATATTTATGACACATGTCTATCTAAAATTTGTTCTGGTGTCAAGTGAAATTTTCGATAGTAAATTCAAAGATAAAATTTTATTGGAGCATATGATTTATTTAGGATTAAACATTAACACTGAACATAGCCGTGTCTGTTTATTTAAAGGAAGGAATAATCCATCTTCCCTTAAATTTATCATATTATCGAATCGGCATAGTTTTTGCATAATTTTACTTTTACAAAAAAAAACACGAAAATACATATAGTACACTAATTAGTATATAAAACGTTTATACACATTTCAATACGAACAAAAAGTTTACAATTTATTATTTATTATTATATCTGATATAAATCAAGAAAGTTGGGAACATAGTAAATACTAACATAAGACTAATGAGACCATTTTGGCATTGCATAAATTTATCAATATTTTTGGGATCATATGATAAAAGAGATAATCGTAGACATTGATCAGTTAAAGAAGTTCTTATTTTTGATTTTAAAATATTTTTAAAATCATTTAATTGATTTTCCAATTCTAGTTTAACCTGATTTGCTTCGATTTGTAGAGATTTAACTTGAACTATTTTCAATCTTACCAAAATCTTGTCTGGACTTGTCTTTTTTTGTTTTGAATTGCTTAAGCTTTACTTGTTAAACATTGCAAAAAGTTTGACATGAAATGCTTGTAACAAGGTTTACACAATGTTTTGAGTGATAAGCTGTTGTGTAAAGCGAAAACTAAGAGATGTGTTACATATTTCAAATTCCTAGTTATTGATTTTATATTATTAAATATACGAAATAAAAATAATCACGAAAATAATGGAAAAGTTTTGATTACTATTAAGTAGTTCTAATTTTGATATTTTAAAAAACACGAAATTTAACAATTATTGTTGACCGATTGTTAAATAAACTATTTAAAAAAATCTTATAGAATCTTTTGAAATATAGTCCAGAATGCGACCTATAAATAATAATTTACACAAAAGTAGACGAGATTGATACGAGCGGTGCACCCGAATTGCACCACGAAAAGATTAGTTCACAAATCTCCTACCCGAATTGCACCACCGTAATTTCAGGTAAACACCTCACCAAGGGTCGGTCGTCCGAATTGCACCACCTCTATTGTAATATTTTAGGTAAGGTGGTTTTATTGTTAAAAGTTAAAGCACAATGCTGGAGTTTAACCTGATGCCTCCTACATGTAACATCGATTATTTTTTGTTTGTACGCGATTTTTTGGGGGTTAAACGTAATAGATAACTGCCGCATACCGCGACTATACTTTTTAATGCTATTTCGAGGGTCTCTCACATCCCGGTTGCATTTATCCCGGTTTTCTTGATCGGTGGCGCTTCTCGTATGTTTAGCCTAGTAACCAGAGTCAAAACCGCTCTGGAGGGGTGCAACCCGGAGCGGAGCGGAGGGGCGCCCCGGAAGAGTAGGTTTTGACGATGGATTACCCTCCTTATCGAATGCACACCCCAAAATTCGAAGGCAAAAAAAATTTAATTTTTTCACTGTTTTGGGTTATTATTTTATTAATACCTGCTCCGACCCTGTATAATATAAGATGAATTAATATATTAAACTCGAAATTTAAATTGCAAAGAATTTAGATATTTGTGTATTTATTTCTTTATATTATCTGTTTGTTGTGATACCTGCTCGGTTTGCTCGTGGTGCAATTCGGTAAAGCGATTACGGAACGACATTTGACCGTGGTGCAGTTCGGTCAAGGGATTACATTTACCTGGGTACAAGAAATGACCCCTGATAAGCCGTGGTGCAGTTCGGGTAGCACCGATACGAGCACCCGTGGAACCAATAATTGCTTCAGGACCGCATCCACAATTGAAAATATTTTATTTATATTTATTTCTTATGGTGTAAGTATTATTAAAAGTGGGACTTTTAATAATATTGGTAGGGGTGTACAATTACGTAGTTTACCTCCTAATGGTGCAACTTGAATAACGCTAAATGAACCAGCACATACTGGCAATCAGATAATCTTAGGATCTCCTGACCATAAAAGACATATTCTGCATTCTATATTATGGTATCTTCGGAGCAGATATGCTAGATGAAAAAGCGCTCATGATGCTCAAAAATGATGCGGTAGGTCCAGCGGGTCGTGGGACTTTAGCCTTTTGTCTCGATGGGTTATCGAGAAAGCCCACTGCAAGAGGATTAGGGTGATCTCTAAGAATTTCATGGTACTTAGTGCTGAATGATTGAACACATTCCTCAACGGTGGGTATTTTAAGATCGCAATGGATTACATGGTTTGGTACGAACCAATGACCATCGGTGATAATTCTTAGGGTTCTTGACTGGAACCGTTCCCAAGCAACAAAACAGGGCAGCTTGACTAAACCAAAGTCAGATTGCCTAATTTAAGAGAAAAGTTACCAATTTTCGACATAAAAAATGTCTTAAAAGTCTGATAGCGTTTGAAGTCTTGTGTACAGGTCGAACATTACGTAAGTTTATATCTACTTAAAGAAGAAGATATCTACGAAATGCCTTCAAAGTTTAGTGACCTTAAGGTTATATATTAGGTTATAAATGACCAAATTTTGATCAAGGATATGTCTTCAAAGTCGATTCAACTTATAAGTCAAATTAGAGTCTCATTTGAAGGAAATGTGACCTGTATGTATTACCTAATTTTAACCTCGTAGGCGATATGACTTAATTGGGCAGAATTACGTATTTTTACCATATTATATAAGTTCTGCGTGTTTGACTTAAATAATAGGTAATATTTAAGGCACGAAATAAACCTCGTGTCGTCCAGGGAGCTAACCTTAAAGTTGAAATTAGCATAGAAAATGCCCTATAAGTAAAATCTGTCCGAGGTTAGGTCGAAATTCCCTGCAAAATTGCCCTGAAAGTTAGTTATTGGTCTTAGAACTTGTTGAAAGTTACTCTAACCTATAATCACGTTAGATTTACTCGATTCCTACTAATAATTAAATAATAAAAAGTGTGTAAAATCTTCCACATTTGCCCATTTTCGAAGAAGATAAAGAAATAGAAAGAAATGTGCTCACACCAGTTATGATGTTGCAAGTGCAAGTAGTGCCAGAGAAGAAATAATAATTGAACCACAAGATGTGAACGTCAACATAAATGAAGTACGTAATCCGTTAACTGGTGAAGAATTCTTCGAAACTGATCACATTTCTGAAGATGAGTTTGACAGAAACGAAGAAGAAATATTGGAAAAGAAGCTGACATTGTTAACCGAACTTCATTATTGGGCGATTTCACACAAATTAACATTGACGTCAGTTACTGAAATGTTAAAAATATTGAGAAGTCATGGTACCATTTCTGTATTTGACATACAACATGCATAACTTCACCAACTTAAATATAATCATCTAGTAAATTCCCTGGTCAAACGTTAGACAAAATAACTTTTTTTTTTGTTTTTTTTTAGCTCGACGCAGGGAGGAGAAATCTCATGCGAGACACCCACTTAATCGAAGTGGATAGTGTCAGACTTCACTGACTAAAACTCCCCCCTACCAAGCACCCGGGTTTCGCCGTCAGGCATTTCTTCCGGGATGCTCGGTCCGAGATGTCGGGATCTTCGACATCTCCCGCCCTGGATGTTCGGGCAGATGCGTTGGGTCTGCAGTATCGTGTGCAGACCCGCCTTTTTCGTTTGGGCCTCCAAGTTCCTCTCATGAATGGCTTCCTGGTTGCTCAGTCAGGTAGGGGGCATTGAGATGGAATTCGATGAAACGTGTGCTCTTTCGCATGCCTCTCTTCTACCTGTCCGAGTTTTTCCTCCTCGTTGGTTGGCCTCCTGGTTTGACGGTCGGGTAGGGGGCATTGCGATGGAATTCGATGTTACGTGTGCTCTTTCGCATGCCACTCTACCACCCGACCGCGATTGGCCTCGGGTCACTGGTCTTCAGTGTCGGTATCCTCCCCCGCATGGGCAGCAGCAGCGGCGGCCCGTTGTTCGGCTCTTCCTGCTGCCTCCTTACACCTCAGGATGTTTGAGATGAGGGTGTTTATCCGCTGCCACTGGGCCTCGTCGACGAACATTACTTCGACCAGGTCTTCGGGAGTCATTGTGTACCCCAGTGCAAGCGAGACCATTGTTCGCTCGCGCTCCCATCTCCAGCACTGGAAGAGGGAGTGTTCCGCGGTATCGATTTCGTCGCAGAACCTGCACCTGGGGCTTCCCAATATGCCGAATCGGTGCAGGTAGTACGCAAAGCAGCCGTGCCCTGACAGCATTTGTGTGAGGTGGTAGCTCACCTGTCCATGCCGCCTCTCGACCCATCTCTTGATGTTGGGGATGAGTCTGCGGGTCCACAAGCCGCAAGTTGCCTCCTCCCACCTGGCCTGCCAACTTTCGGCCACCTCGCTTCCGGCACCCCCACTCCGTCGTAGGTTCTGCTCCTTGCTAGTGCGAGGAGGTCGATGGGGGGCATCGACGCCAAAACGAGGGCCGCGTCGAGCGAGACCGTCCTGTAAGCGCAGGAAATGCGCAGCGCCATTCTACGCTGGACGATCAGCAGTCTCTGCGCGTTCCTTTTAACCCTCAGCGCCTCGTGCCATACAGGTGCCGCATACAGTATGATCGACTGCGTCACGAGGGCTAGTGTTCTTCTCTTGGCCTGCTTAGGGCCTCCCATGTTGGGCAAAAGGCGGGCAAGCGATGTCGTCACTGCTCCCGCCTTTTCGGACGCGTCCCTGATGTGCTCGGCGAAGTTAAGATATTTGTCGATCTTGACGCCGAGAACGGTTACGGAGTCCTTAGATGGAATTGGAACTCCGTTTAGTCGGAGGGAAACCTTGGAGACTTTCCTTCTTCCGCTGAGAAGTACTCCCTCCGACTTTTCAGGGACTAGGGTGAGTCCTCTTTCGCTCACCCAGGCGGAGATGGTCTCGAGCGCCTCTGTCGCCGATGTCTCGATCTCCGCCACGTCCTTGCCCACGACCACTACGTTGAGGTCGTCCGCGAAGCCCACGGTGGTGCATCCGTCTGGGAGCTTCAGACGCAGCACTCCGTCGTACATGAGGTTCCAGAGCATCGGTCCAAGAACCGAGCCCTGGGGGACTCCGCTTGTCCCAAATCCAAAGTCCCAAAGACAAAATAACTTATAAATAGGAAAATCGCCCTTATTAGTCAGAATGCCTTATTGGTCGACAAAACGACTTCAAAGTCAACAACTTATAAGTAAAAATGCCTTGATTAAGGAAATCTGTCTTCAAAGTTAGACATTTCGCCTTTGCAATAAGGAAATTCGACCTACAGGTTGAAAATTGGACGATCGCGTTAAATTAGCCAACCTAGTATGTCCGCCTTGGTACATCAAAGCGCTTTTTAAAATTAGGCGTTTATAAAATAAATCATACTATATTTCTCGGCGTGACTAAGAATAAAAAACAGTCTGTTATATGATACTTTTCATGTAGGTGTGGGATTAAAATATTTTTAGCGTACTAAATGCAAAATATTTTATTGCTAAATAATTAATGATTAATTAATAATTATTTAAATTATATATTTTCTAGAGCGCGTTGATTGTAGTGAAATAAAATGAAAATCTGTACTAAAAATATGTAATTTATTTAAAGCTTTTGCTATGCACTCTCTCTCCTTTACAATGCCTCACGTTGGGCTGACATAAAATGCTATGTGCCGGCCTTCGATGACGGGTCACATACACTTTTTTATTGATATTTTAAATAGAAAAATGAAATCTTTTTGAATTGTTAATTTTGCCGTTTGCTAGCTCGCTTTTATTCTCTTTAATTAGCATGAAACACCTTACCTCAGAAGTCAGTTCTTCGAGAGGGACTCTTTACTTATTCTGAAATTTGAATGGTTTGTGGGAAAATCTATTTCTCAATGATACGCTCATGTACTTCACAAATTATAAGCAATTTATGAAACATTAAAACAAACAAATAAAAATCCAAACTAATCCTAAAAATTGTAATATAACATGTAACAAAATAAATCGCAAAATCAAAGTTTTATTTTCCGTTATTACGCGACGTCATTAATTGTTTCAATTTTAAATCGTTCACTAATACCGCGCAAAAGCTAAATAAGTTTTTCTCTTACCGCACACAGGTGGCGCCGTAATTTCTTTATTAATATCAAGTCATCCACGCTCGGTGTTGAATCTTGGTTTTTCTTGAACATCACCACGTGTAAGCTTATTTGTGCTCAAAAAAATTCCTTTATTGTAGTGTTGATTCCAGTTAATCGTAATCACTTTATCACTTATTAAGGTAAGTACCTTGTTTTACTTTTTATCAATTTAATCTCGCCAAACTGAATACCAATTCTTGTAATCTAATGCAAACCTTTTCTATTTTAGGTTCCCGCACATTGAGTTGGATTTTTATTATCCAATTTCACTTTTATATGACGAGAGGACCAAAACACCGCCGTCTTGTAACGCATTAGCGCATCAACCCTCTTTATTTATATTCCTTCGTTTCCCTGGTTTTGACGATTTTCAAAAATTGTCACTCTTTGATAATTTAATTTTTTTATGTAAGTATCCCGCATCTTTGATAATGCTTTATTATAATTAAATGTCATGTAATTAATTTTTATTTCTGTTCCAGAGTTGTCATAACAACCTATCGTCTGGTCACACTCAACACGTTTCAGTCCCGGATGAATGAATCGTTGCATTTCATATCGTTACCGTTCTAGCAACCACTACGTAATCTTATAGTTTATTACCTCACTTTCTTAAAATTAACCTACTTTTACAATTCTAAAAATTAAAATTATTTATTAAACAAATTTTTGTGAATATAAATTAATTTGTGATATTCATCAATTTTAGTTCGTATCATAGGGTTGTTGCATGATATCGAATTTAGCGATGACGCTTATTATTCCTTGTAAAACATAGAAAGATAAACTTATAACAAGAAACAAAAATTTTTTAAAAAGTGTCTTTGAACGTGAAAATCGAATTTAAAATTCAAAATACGTTCGGTTTGCCGACGGCCCCTCTGACGTCACACGCGTTTTGCCGAATCATTTTATCATATATTTGGCAACGTTGAATTATTTAATATGTACTTCATTGTCAGTTGAAAAAATTTTAAAGCGTTTGACAGCTTTTTAATTTAAGGTTATTGGTTATTGTTCTTAAGTAATTATTTTATTATTTAGAGACGGTGATCAGCTTAAGCAGTTAAGTGCATTGCTGCTAATGCGGAATGCCCGGTTCGACTCCGGGCTCAGTAAAAACTTTATTCTGACCGTCTCCCCTCGGAAGGCAATGGCAAACCACCGAGGTGTAATATGCTTAGAACAGCCTCTCTGGAGATGAAGTGTATACACTTCCCGCGGTTCGGAGCCCGCGTTAAACAAGTAGGTCCCCTATGTGTGTGATAGTACTACAAATGCACAACACATACATAGGAGAGAGGTCGCAAACATCCGGTAACGGATAGGCACGCGAAGAAGAAGAATTATTTTATTAAAAATGGCTTCTTTGGATACAAATTTTGTAAAAGCAAGTTCGGATAATCTTCCTATTGTGCACATTTTTATGGTACATACATTTTTAAAATGCGATGATAGGTTTAATGCAGCTGAAATACGAGGCGTGAAAGCATGCAAGTAAGTTAAAATTGATTACTAAAATTGTTGTACTTATGATTAAAAATAACTTATATTTTTTCATTAACAGTGCCCAGCGTTAACATTACGGAGACAATGCAATCGGATTTGTGGAAATTAAACGTGAAGTAGAAATTTGCACTGTTCGTTGTAAAGTTTGCCCGGAACACAAAATCAGAAATAAAGGCTACACCGTTGAAGTAATAATTGATGAAGCAAAAGAGGAAATTCGGAATATTCAATGTTATGATTGTGCTGCTGCTTCCGGAGGATGTAAACATGCATTAGCTTTCCTTATGTGGTTGCATCGTAGAAGTGAAGAACCTTCACCTACCGAAGTAACATGCTACTGGAAGAAAGCACGTTTATCAACAATACCTTCTGCTAAAAAGTATGTTGAAGTGAATGAATTTTTACCAAAAAATAAAAAATTACCTGAGTTATGTGATAACACTGCAGTTTTTAAAAGAATAATGGATGCAGCTATTCATCAAAACATAAAAAGCCATGTTACAAGATATTATGTTTCTTCATCTGCTTCTCCGTCAACTTCAAAAAAAGAAAATTTAAAAATATTATCTCTACATTATTTGATGAGCTTATTTAAAGATGCAGGAGGTGATTCGGTTGATCAATTTTTAAAATTTTCAACGAAAGAAATCTCTGAAGATGCATGTTTGCTTGCCCAAAGTACAACGATTGATCAAAATAATTCTCCAATGTGGCATGAGTTAAGATATGGAAGAATAACTGCTTCCAAATTTTATGAAGCAGCAAAATGTAAAACTGCAGAAGGTAGCTTGGTGGAAACCATAATAGGGGTTCGAAAACTTAAAACTACAAAGGCCATGGAGAGAGGAATAAAACTGGAAGCTACTGTAATAAATGCAGTACAGGAAAAGTTGCATATTCGTGTGGATAAAACTGGATTGATTATTAATCCACTATACCCAATTTTTGGTGCATCTCCGGACGGCATTTGTAACGATTTCGTGGTAGAAATTAAATGCCCAATTAGTGAAATTACTTATTTAAATTACATAAAAGACGGTAAAATAACAAATAAGTATAAGGCTCAAGTACATTTATTGCAGATGTTTTTAGCAAGAAAGAAAAAAGCTCTATTTTGTGTTGCTAAACCTAATTTTGAAAATAGCAAAGAATTTGAAGAAGTGTATGTAGATTTTGATGAAGATTTTTTTGAAAGTGTAAAAAACTATGCAGAAATGTTTTGGAAAAAATGTATATTTAAAAAATTGTTTACAGCAGGTTAAAATGTATTTTTTAAAACTAAAACTATGATTTCATTAAAAATATCTCAAAGTAAAATTATGATTTTATTAAGAAGGATTGCATATTTATCAGAGCACAAGCAATAATCATAACAGCATCGGTATAACCAATAAATTGATGATGTATGACGGAGTGAGGCTTCAAGAATGAAAATTCACGAACTCTTCTTATAACTCTTTCAATGTGAATTCTCACACTTGCAATGCGTTTACTTAATAAGACTTCTTCTTTGGTAAGTTTTTCTTTGCTACTCACGCTAGGTGGCTTCACTAGCACACAATTTTTTGGTGTTAAAAATTTTGTTATGCCTTTGAAACCACGATCGGCCATTATACTGCAATTGTTAGGTGCAATTTGAAGAAAACCACTTACTTCCGTAATTAATATGTCACTTGTTCTGCCTCCGTAACCTTTTGAAACATAATTTATGAATCCATCAGGTGTACAAGAAATTAAGTATTTGATGGTATTGCATTTTTTATACTCTGACCAGGTCATTGCTTGCATAACTGGATTTGATGGCTTTTCAATTTCTATTTCCAAGCAGTCAATTATACTTTGCACTTCACTATAATTTGCTCTGAATTGAACAGGTAAATGCTTTTTTATCAATTTCTTTTCAGGCCAAAAAATGAACGGTTTTAAGTGGTGCTCAATAATCAAAATGTTTTTTTTAAATATTCTGGATGCCCGTGAAACAGAATATCCAAATTGATCGGCTAATCGTGTTAATGTATCGTTTAGTTTAATTTTCATCAAGCACATATACAGTTCTTCACGAGGAATTACTTGTGATAATTCTGATGTTAAAATTATTAACCACTTATCTGGAATACCCACATACCGTTTTGGACATTTTTCAATAGACTTTTAATCGTCACATCTAACGCCATTTTCTTTTCAGAGTCAAATTTATTTTCACTTTCCGATTGAGTCTCACTCTTAACATTATCAGTTACTTCTTGACTTGTGGGAATAAATTCACTGCTTGAAGGTTGTGTATCAAAAAATTTCCTCTTTTTTGCTCTTCTTTCAGGTGATGATGTATGATAGATATTATTATGATCTGAAGTTCCCACTTTCTTGTTATTCACATTAGATTTTGGCAAATTGCATGAAGTCGCATAGCTTCGTACGGAAGGCTTTACCAAAACGCCAACATCCTTTTTTAAAAAAGTCTCTATTTCAACTGTCTGTTGTGAAACGTTCACTGTCAACGTGCTGCTTGAAGTTGAAGCTAAGGAACTTTCTGATTCAGGCCAGTTAAATTTATGTGGAATCACTCCGTGCTAGTATTTGATAATACGTACATATAATTTTCCATGTCATTTTGTATTTGTCAAATTAATATAATGACTTATCAAAATTTTGTAATCTGTATCTACTTACATCAAAATGATCTTCACAACAATAATGTGATGTTTTACTATAAATATTAGCTGGAGTTTTTATTCGGACTGCTTCAAACCAACTTTTTTTTAATTTTAAATTATTTGGCACACTAACAAATATTTTATTGGGGTGTGCCTTTGATGTATTACCACAATACTCGACAAAGCACTTTTTAATTTGTTTGTTTGAACTCATTTTTATTAAAGTTTAAATTTTTTATAAGGTTATCACAAAACACTTGACAGCTAACTACTGCTATGTTGTCAGATGTGTTCAAAAGCAGAGTGTGACGTCACTCGCGCGAAATTCCTGTTTCAAATTAATACTTTTTTAATAATTTTTTTACGGAAAACCAAAGTCTTCTTAGACTTTTGATCTATACAGTACTGTTGAACAATACTTAAACTTTATAAAAAAAAATACTTAGAAATTCATGCAATAACCCTATTGGTAAATAAATCTTGCCTCTCACCTTCTTTATAATAAATTGACTTCATCTGAGTCTTTTAAATTACCTGCCGGAACTTCCTTCTGTTGTTAAAAAGTTTTCATGCAATTAACAATATAAAAAGTGCTTATTTAATTTTTATTATCTTTGTTATTATTGATATTTATAACAGCGTACTTTATATAAATATTCTATTGAAATGCGAAACCATTGTTACATTTAATGTTTATTGCAATTAGGTTTATAAATGACTTAAATTATTTATATATTAATGGAAGGCATTGTAATTATCCTGCTCGTAGGAAAAATTTGTTTAAAAAGCTACTACCAATTTATCAAACAAAATCATAATATCAGTAATTTAAATGAAACAAACAAAAAAGTAGAAATACTTTTTAGTAGGTACTAACATAAATAACACCGGCCGACATGATTTTCGTTGTCCAAGATATAATTAATTTTTTCCACTAATTTTGTAGTGCTGATTACGAAATCAGACCTAATTTTATCGTATCACATCAGATTTTTAGTAAAATTAATATATTCGCTATTTTCGATTTTTCAGTAAAAATAATTTAAATTATCGAGTTTTGGCGCTCTTTTCTTGAATTAAGCGACCTCTCGTGAGAAAATATATTAGTTAGAACAACGATACGCCCTTTCGAAACGCGTTACATGGAAATAAACCGTTATAGTTACTTTGTTTACAAACTTTTTACTGAAATCAGTGTGTTTATTTGAAAAAATTGTTTACGTTTTACTTTTGGTATTTAATATAGTATTTAATTAACGATTTGTGGTTGAAAAACGTCTAAAAAACATAATGTCTTCAAGAAAGTGTCATAGTAGTCCAGATACATTTTGTTACATTTGTGGAAACTTTATGGCTTCAAAGCAAAAACTGAAAATAACTGAGTTTGTGGAAAATACGTATAATGCTTATTTTGGCTTCAAAATACAACTAAAATCGTGGACGCCGCAGTTAGTTTGTACTATTTGTGTTGAACAATTAAGGCAGTGGACATACCGCAAAAAACAATCTCTACCTTTTGGTAGACCTATGATTTGGAGAGAGCAAGTTAATCATATTGATGATTGTTATTTTTGCTGTACCAATGTGAAAGGTTTTAAAGCTAAAAATAAAAATAAGATAGCCTACGCAAATGTAACCTCAGTTACACGTCCCATTCCACACGGTCTAGAAATTCCAGTTCCCCTTCCAAGATCAATATCTGATCTCAGCTCAACATCGTCAGAACAAAATTCACAGAGTCAAGAGTCAAATGAAGTTTTCGAACCAATTTTAAATCAACCACAGAAATTCACACAAGGTGAATTAAATGATTTAATTAGAGATTTAAATCTTTCTAAAGAATCTGCTCAACTTCTTGGGTCTAGACTTCATTCAAAACACCTGTTAGCTCCTGATACACATTTTGCTTGGTATAGGAAGCGTGAAGAAGAATTTGTACCTTTTTTCAGTCAAGAAGAATCATTAGTTTATTGCCACAATATTCCTGATCTCATTGAAAAGTTAGGAGCGCAATATGATCCTGGAGAATGGAGACTTTTTATAGATTCTTCGAAACGGAGTTTAAAAGGTGTTCTTTTACACAATACTAATAAGTATGCTTCTGTTCCTGTCGCTCACTCTGTTCATTTAAAAGAGACTTATGAAAATTTGGAAACAGTACTAGATAAAATTAAATATGAAGAACACGGTTGGCAGCTTTGTGGAGATCTGAAAATTATAACTATGGTGTTAGGTCAGCAGTCAGGATACACGAAATATCCTTGTTTTTTGTGCGAGTGGGACAGTAGAGCACGAGAAAAGCATTATGTTCAGAAACAATGGAATCCTCGTACAAATCTCAAACCTGGAATCAAAAATGTTATACGAGAAAATTTAATTGATCCTGAAAAAATGTTATTACCTCCGCTTCATATTAAACTCGGTATGATGAAACAGTTCGTTAAGGCATTGGATAAAGAAAATGATAGTTTTAAATACTTGAGTAGAAAATTTCCAAGATTATCAGATGCCAAAATAAAAGAAGGAGTGTTCGATGGACCACAAATTAGATCTTTGATGACCGATAAAAAATTTGATGCAATACTAAATACTATTGAATTAGAAGCTTGGCTGGCGTTCAAAGATGTTGTCAACAATTTTTTGGGAAATCACAAACACCCTGACTAAAAATATTGTGGAAAACTTATTAAATAAGTATAAAAAATTGAGGTGTAATATGAGTATAAAACTCCATTTTTTACATTCGCATGTAGATTTTTTCCCTGATAATCTTGGTGATTATAGTGAAGAACAGGGAGAAAGGTTTCACCAAGACATAAAAACTATGGAAACAACGTACCAAGGTCGATGGAATGTGAATATGATGGCTGATTACTGCTGGTCAATAAAACGTGATATTATTGATGATTCTCACAAAAAAATTACACCCAGACGTAATTTTATCGCTAAACGTAAGAGATGTCACACAAACTAGCCCTGTAGCAATTATTGTACTTGATATTTTCTTTGTTAGTTTTGAAATATATGTATTTATAACATAATAATTAATTTTTTCCTAAAAATTTAAATTAAACGTTTTTTCCTTTTTGTAAAAAAACCTGATGTGATAGAGTAATTATGTAGGTATAATTTTGTGTTCAAAATACTATAAATTAGTGATATTTTTCACTCAAATCAAAACAACGTTCAAAAAGTTTTCATTTGTCGGCCTGTGTAATTAGTATTATACTTATATGAAATTATTATATACAGGGTGTTGAAAATAGGTGGTACCAAATAGAACTCATCTCTGATCATCAAAAAAAAACAAACAACTACATTATTGATATTGCATTGTAGGGTACCTGGGTAAATATGTCACATAAAGAAACATTGTTAAAAAATTTTAATTTACAATTAAAATTCGGTATCCAATACAAACTTCAATTAATCTTTTTCAGCTGTAATATCTCAAGGACATTGAAAATTATTACGAATAATTTTATCACAGTTTATAAAAGCACGTTGCTTGAGAAAGTTGTGATAAAATTATTAATTATTTATCAATGTTCGAGGGATATTCGATTAAAATTTTTTTGCAATTTTGCAAATTGAATCATTGTTTACACACCAATCCGTGAAAGTGGCATATTTTAAGACATTTATTAAACCGTCAATTTTTTTGTTACTTAGCAACATCATAATGACATATCTAAGCGATAACTATCCATGGATCGTTATTTAGTGTAATATCATTTCGATTGGTTAATTTCGCACACATGACTAGAAATGGATAGATTTAATTGGATTTATATTTAAGCAAAAAGTTTTCATTATAATGCAACACGGTTTACACATAAATTTTGTAGTGTAATAATTTATTTCAATGTGCGTGTGGGTTGACACGCAATCGAATTTCATAAAGATAATATTTTTTTAAAGTAATGAACTTGGTAACGATTACAATAAAAATTATAAAATATAATAATATTTTATTTACTTATACAAATAGTATAAATGCAAAAATTGATATTGAAGGATAAAGAGTTGCGATAAATTATAATGTTTAATTACAATACTTTCATTGTTAGTTTTCATAACAATAACAATTAAATGGTTTATTGTAAAAACATGTATATATCTATATATTAGGGTGGTCGTTATTAGGGGTCTGTTCGATTTTTATCCTGCCTCCCCCTCAAAATGCTACAAATAAATTTAAACAAACCCTGGAATTATTTCAGATGTTTGTTTTAATAATATTTAACCCTTGCCCATAGTATTTGCAGTTAGTATTTTATTGTAAGACCAATTGCGGCCCTAAAAATTTGAAATTTTTAAAAATTGGTATACGAGGATGCTGTTGTACGGAAAACATTACTAATCCCTTCCCATAAAATTTTGAGCAGTTTATACCATATCAATATCATGTTGGTTATTTTTTAAATTTTATCTTGCCTAAAAAATATTGAAAATATGCTATATTTACATTTTATATTAGATTCTCCGTCATTATTTAATATTATACAAACTCGGCAAAGAAGGAATTGTGTTTTCTGGTGTAAAGGTGGCCTTATACTACCCACGTGTTAGGCAAAAAGGCGGTTTAGAAATTAATAATTTATGATGAATTTATATTTGATATAATATGTACTACAATATTGCTATATTGTCCGTTCTGTTAATCCCCGCCCAACTCTCGCAAATAGCATTTAAAGTTGATGTAATATTATTCTCGAATAGCCATTTTGACGGAAATAAATTATATAGTTTTGTAACTTGATATGGAATACTCTTGAATACTATAGAATTTAATATAATTTGTCAATAATTGTCAATTTATGCATTCAAATGCGCAATTTATCCAACTTGGACTCCCCATTTCTAGCTTCTATTATACCACCGCAATTATAGTTTTTCTATAAAATTGAGTTTGACCATTTCAGTTCAAAATTTGATACCCATCAATTTTATCCAGTACAACATTTTTCAGGAAATTCACATAATTGTACTCACCAAAGGTAAACAAATACTTACACTGAAAAGATTGCATCTTCCTGTGAAAAGAGTGCTGCATCCGGTTGAATGATACGCCTCCTTTTTTACATTATTGTAATGACATTTAAACAACTGTTGTTTGTGAAATTATCGCAGCAAATATAACACGACCTCTATTTCTAAATCCATAAATTGCACTGAACACGCATATTCACCCTTTCGAGGATTGTATTTAAATTTTAAGCGATAAACCCCCTACGGACGATAGGAACTACCAAAGCATTCTCGTAGATCAATTTTTGAGAATGTTACCTTGTTTTTAGAGCCTCAATTAGTCCTAGGATACAATAAAATATTAACTGCGAAGGCTGTAAAACCTCATGTATTTTAAATGGAAAACTTTATCCCGCGTAGTTAAGAGTTAAATATTAAAACAAAAATGTTGAATAATTACAGGATTTGGTTTTATTTATTTTGGGCCTCTTTGGGGAGGGGGGCAAGGTAACCATTCGACCCCGAATATACCTATATCTAGCCAAAAAGTCATAAATCTCTTTTATACATAGATAATTTTTTCCCAATGCTAATTATTAATATAAGTTAAAATCATATCTACATATTCTGTAGTACTTTTATGTATCGTACATACTTGATATACGTCTAGAATGGAAAGAGTTTTTGTTCATAAATAAATTTATATTGTTATGTACTGCTAAAATACCCTCTTAGATAGTTTGTCACCTAACTGAATACCTAGTATACAAACTAATCACGCGCTTTGTTATTTAGTACAAAACAAAATTCGTTCTAAATTATTGTGACAATTTAGCCACTAATTATATATGTAAGTAATTCAGCTCAACAGGCCGTGCAGGCCTAAGGCTTTTTCATTCTTCCTTTCTCCCTTACTTTACAACTCAACTGATGCACAGGGCGTTGATGTTCACCAGAGGGCCGTGCTAGGAAATTTCCTGAAGTCCGCAATTTGAACACACAATTTCCGCACCGTCATGCAACCAACAATCTGCTGTGATTTAACCACTAATTGGAATGTATGTATATAAGTACTATCCCGTTCGTATAGTAAAAATATATCACAGTAGCGACATTTTATATTGTAAAATTTTATGATAAATGACGTTCTATCAGCCAAGTCAAGTATTGTTTCTACAAATTTTATTTATGGGAAAGAAAAAACCTCAGCGATAGATAATGAGCTTTAACGAGCTTTAAACGAAATGTTTCAAGTTATGTATGAAAACATCAGCACTGATATTTCTCCTTTAGATTTATAATATAGGATTTTTATATAAACCAGTTTGTTTAAATAAATATCAGAAATTTTTTTTTAATAACTGGCTGTAAGCTCTTGCCGATACAGCCATTTAAATATAAATATAGATGCAAATTATTGCGATCACATAAGTAGTATTTCTAGTGCTTCAAACTACCGCAAGACTAAAGCTAAGAAATTCCTTGAAGTGCGATATATAAACCCGGAATCCCGAGGGGTTACTTCTATACTCAGCCTGCGGTAACAGCATGAGACTGCAATGGTCAGAAGCGGAAGTAAATACTGGAATACAAATATTATTTGATGAAAATTTGTATTTAAATAAAAATAATTTAAGTTAATTGGCGTATACCACCTCATTGATGTGTAGGGCATCTTGAAGTATTCCATTATATTTTGAAACTTAATCCTAAAATTCTAAAGGCTTACATGTGTATCAGATATGGACAAAATAGATGTACAACATCACGACATAGATTATTGTATAATTTAAGATCAAATGTAATGAAAATATACTGACATATCTATAAGTACTTATAATATGGCTTATTGGAAGTGAGTAATGTGGCCTAACCCTAAAAACTGAAAAATCTAGTGATGCAGGCAAGGTAAAGCTTCCATTAACAGATATGCATTTAAGAAATGTAAATAAATGATGATAATAATAGAGTCAATTTTAATATTCAAAGTTTGTAGGAAGTTTCATTGTACTCAATATAAATATTATTATGCATCGACATGCAAAGCTTGTAACGTAATTCTTCCATTTATTTTATGCTATTCTGAAAATTCTGGTCTCTTCATCGGATGTCAGTAGCTTCAAGACTTTTTCAGCGACAAACAATGACAAGTATCGGAAAACTACTTAAATAGTATTTGTGTATGCTAAAAATTTCATCTGAATATCGCTGTAATATAAACATTCGAAACAAAGTTAAATTTTATTTTAAAATGGCATATATTTAATATATAGAAATGAATTATTCATTATTATCATAATATAGGTATAATATTTTTAATTTAATTAAAAGTGGAAATTGTGAGAAAATCAATAATCACAATTAGTATAAAAAAATATACATCAAGTGTCAATCCAATCATGTCCCAAATATGAATATAAGGATTTGTAAAGTATACTTCATAAATTATGTATAAACTCGTCAGGAGAATATTAATTTGACTACCGAAACAGATTTCAAAGAGTTATTGGTTAACATTCTATATTTGCCTGTTGGATGCATAACGAATAATACTGACTTATTGATTATAATTTATAACATTATCCTACACCTATTATTACATAAGTAATAATTGACTCACGTTTCGGGCCATTTATATTTGGCCCATTTTCAAGGCTAAAATCCAAAGACATTTTTATAAAAATAAATAAAAGAATGGGGTCACATACATATCAACCGCCCAAAACGTCGGGAAATTAAATTGTTTTAATTATATCCATACCCAATAATAATAATTTATCATTATTACATATTGGTTTATACAAAAAAAGTGACCTAATTTATTTATAAATTAAATTTTGATTATTTAAAAACGTTCAGAAAATACAAATTTCGTATAAAATTATATAATTAAAGTAGGTTTGTTAAAAGTTGCAAAGGGACGTGGTTATGATTTATTATTTTACTAATAACATGTTTCAAATTTTCGCATTTATAAAGCAATTAATAAGTATATTAAATGATTATGGAAAAGCAATTTTTTTATGGTTTATAAATGAAATGTGAATTTTGAATCACAATTTTTGGTGTTATATTATTGAAAATATCTTTAATATTAAAATATGTATAATAACAATTGTACATAAAGTTATATTTAGTTTACGAATTCAATCTAATTTAATGTATGACTAACAAATTTTACTTGATAGTAGCTTTGATAGTAGTAACAAATTATCCTATATTATGATATTATAATCTAAATAGCGACAGTTGCTCATAATTTGTTGCTTTACCAGCGCCAGCGTCGAGAGCAGGGATGTTCGCAGGATATTTTATACATGTGGTTGTATTGCAACTAAGTTTTCGGATTACAAGGAGTGATGAGTTCTGATTTATTGACACACCAAAATAAAGTCAAAAAGATGGGTTTGACGTGCGGTTTTAGATTCAATATCTGGCACATACACAAACAATAAAGCTGAAGGTTCAGTCTTACAGAATAAGAATTAAAAATACAAATTGTTGTTGTTGTATGCATCGGTTTTTTAACGTTCTACGTCTTCCGATTTCCCTGTCTGTATTCGTTGCGTGTTGAAACTGTGTGACGAGCACAGAGGACCTACAGCTTAACGTGGATTCCGAACCACGGGGATAGACGATTTTTACATCGTCTACTCCAACCAGGGAAGTTTTTGAGCCATATATAATGTTACGTGTGGCCAGCAGATAGACATTTGGTGAGCGAAAAATCCTTCTATAGATAGCACCTCACACGAGAAATGAGAAACTAACAGGCTAACCGCTCAGCCATTCGCCCACCTTTAATACAAATAAAAATACATATAAATAAAAAAATAAAAGCTGAAATTACCATGATGAGGTAACTCAACATACTACCTAAAGCAATTAATAATTGCGGAACTCTGACGGAGCACACCCAACAAAACAGTCCAACATACCTAAATAACTTGCCAACGCGCAAATCAGCATTGAAACATTTGAATAAAAAAATAGTTACACATAATATTCGAATGGTCACAAATGCAAACAAAATTGTAATTGCAACTTACCCACAATGAACAGACGGGTTCCAATTTACCTACATCTCAAGAGAGTCCTCAGTATGATTTGAGGTGCCTCATATTCGTGATCATGCAAACCCAAGCTATAAAATACAAAATTGATCACATCCTAACCTGATCCACTACTTTAACATTGAAGAAGTCTTTGTTTTCCTTCGTTTCACGATGTAGGCATTATTGCCTGTTCCGGTTTCCATCTTTTTCTCGGTCTTCCCACACTTCCTTTTCCCGGCGGTTTGTATCTCTTTTTTTTCTGAAGCCCATTTGCTCCTCATCCAAAATATGTTCGGAAATTGTTTTTACTTTTTCATTAATTATTCTTGCATATACATAGCTTGTAGAAACAGTCATAGTTTTGATAGTTAAATGTGTCTACTGTTAATGCGAAACCCTTGGATCGAATCCGGGAATCACGACTGAAGATGATGATAGCTTGTATCCTCTGTTTAACAGACTTATTCCTCTATAGTTTCAGCATTGACTACGATTATTTTTTTAAATAATTATATAATTTTTTATCTTGTTCAGTTTTTCGGAATTTCTAGTTACTTCCAACACATAATATATAGATGCAGTAGACGAAGGTGCAATAATTAGTCCCCATACTTCAGTAGTTCCATATTGATTCCGTCCAATCCATATGTCTTCCTGTTCTTGCCTCTTCGTATAGCTTCTTGTAATTCTTCTATGCTTATTTTGTCTGGACCATATGGATCTGGGGCTTGTACCTTCTCTTGTGGGATTGTTTCATCATACCAAAGTTCTCTATAGTGTTTTATCCACTCTTCTTCTTCTATTGATACAATTAAATTTTACACAATCTTCTTCTGTTTGGTTGAGTCTTTTCATAACTTTTCTACGAATCTTTCCCATGCTTCTTGATGTGCTTTCCTGCAAATACTTTTTGCCTATCTCTCAAGATCATCTCTCAAGACCTTTATTATTTCTAAATTTTCTCTTAGTTCCAAGGGTTTTTAGTGAGGATTTATTAATTAAGTTTCTGATGTTTTGCTACTCTTCTTCTATTATGTCATTACTTGTTTGAATCGTAGTTATTAAGCTGTTAATTTTAGTTTGGGATTGTACTCTAATATCTTCATTTTCGATTCGATATGCCTTGTATACGTTCTCAGTTTTGTCTTTGACGTGGGTTGTTTTGTTTTCTCCATCTTGTATATATGTAGGTTTAGTTTACCTATTACTAGGAAGTGGTGTGAGTATAAGGTATATCATATCCTCTATGGACTGTCACATCTGTAACTAGTTTGACTATCTTCCTATTGGCTATAATGTAGTCGATTATTGATCTGGAGCCACTTGCTGTCCACGTGTATTTGATCCACATCTTTTTTTATCGAAAATGTGTTTATGATTTTCAATTCGTTAAAAAGGGAAAACTGTGTTAGCAGTTCGCAATTTTCATTTTTTGTCTGTTCCTATATTACCCTACCACTTTTGGTATTGGTAGATTACCCACCCTTGCGTTTAAGTATATTGATGTTTTTCTCATCTAACATGTTTACCAACTCTTCATCTTCTTTATTTATTTGTTGCTCGTACATTCCAACAGGCTACTTTCAGCTCTTCCGTAATCCATTTCTTGTCCTTATTTCTCGCGTTAGTCGTTGCTGTGTTTTCCGATTCAATTCCGAGGCTATTTAAGGTACTGCAAGTAAATTAATATTTTACCTTTGAGAAACGTCCGCAGGTCACCAGGGACCACCAGTTTGGAGGTGCGAGTAGGAATTGGTCAGGAGAAGCTATCAGAAACGCTTCACTGCCCTTTCAGGTCCCCATATTGAAAATGTTGAAGATGTGCAAAATTAAATAGGTAGCACGTTCTTAAAAATTTATCGAACTACAAGAATGCAACATTTCATGAGAGAAATCAAAACAAATTCATACGTTATTTTGTTCATCAAACCCAAATCCCAAAAACGGGCATTGTTCCTCCAAATTTATTTTAAATATAACTATGAGCAAGTTAATGAAAACTTATTTATTAAAGTACCTAATTTGTTTCGCTCTAATATTGAGATCCTCGTTAGACGGCCCTCAACATATTATTTGAAAAATTGGTTTAAAAGTCAAGATCATGTAATTTAATGAATTAATTGCAATAAAAAATGTTTTGAAGTCTGAATGAAAATATTGAAAATAGTCATAATATTATGTGAACGTTATTATTGGTTTTGTCTTGAAGCGTAAAATATTCATCATGTAATAATATGTTGCAATTTTAAAACGCCCGGACAAATAAATCAAGCTTTTAGATTTGTTTCTCTTATTGCATATTGTTTTGACATTTACATTATTATTCTACAGTATTAAATATATATTAGTATATATTTTATAGTTTATACATACTATCGTTCTAAATAATTATAACTTATGTACTGTTTCAGAGATATGGACATAAATATACTACATGTTTAGCTGATTTAAAATTTTTTTACATTAACACTTAAACAAAATTTTATTTTACCTTTGCTTAATGTATTATGTATAGTTGAACTTTACATTAAACCTATACGTATACTTATACATATAAGTTATTAATATTATATTAGTTCCACTTAGTTGATGCTAATCGATCTCGATGTGTAATTAGGTCATATTTTTATTAATATATGCATAAAGACGTAAGATTATTCACAAATTATTTAATAATTTGATACTTAATTTATTTAAATTATTTTTGAATTAATTTGAATTTTGGCTCATCATATACGAGGGTCAAGCTGAATTTATTGAGAATAAAAAACACGGTTAATATTTTCTAGGATTTTATTTTAAATATGCTCAAAGTAATTCCCTCCAACAACGATACACTTGACCATTCTTTCTTTCCACTGCTTAAAAGCTCCCAACCAATCTTCTTTCGGAACACCTTCAAAATAAGTATGAACTGCGGTATCAATCTCTCCTTCAGACGAAAACCTTCTGCCCCGCAAATTTTTTTTAAGCCCAGAAAATAGCCAAAAGTCGCACATCGCTAAATCAGGTGAGTACGGCGGATGTTCTATGACTTTTATATTTTTTTCAGCCAAAAACTGGCGAGTTTATAGCTGCCGAATGGGATGATACATTATCATGGTGGAGCATAATTCCCTTGGCTGGAACTCTACTGAACACATCAGGTAAACATTTTTCAGTGTACCATTTAGCTGTAACTGTCTTTTGTCCATCTAGCTTAATGGCATTTACTAGGCCCGTACTTCTGAAGAATACCGCATACATAACTTTTTTCATAGCTCGCTGTTTCTTGATCATTGTTGGAGTTTCCTCATCTTCGTGAATCCATACACGACTCTCTTGACGAGTAGGTATGTCGAAAAAGGAAATATAAGTTTCGTCACCTGTCACGATTTTGGAATAAATTTGGTGTCCGCCATTATTTAACAAATTTAGAGTTTCATGGCAAATTCTTACACGCTCTGCTTTTTGGAAATCAGAAAGGTGATGCGGCACAAAACTACGGACCACTTTTTTTAAATGCAGGTGATCGTGTATGATTGTTTTAACAGCTGAGGATCCAATCTTGAGTTGATGCTCTATTACCCCATAAGTGGATTTATTGTCCTCTTTAATTATTTTTTTAACAGCAGCAATGTTTTTGTCGGTAACAGCGGTAGAAGGACGTCCTGCTCCTTTTTGATGCTGAACGGAATTCCTTTCGCGTTCAAATTCCTTATACCATCGGTAAATTGTAGCCAAGGAAGGTGCTTGTTCACTAAAAGTTGAATCTAAACTCTCTTTGCACTCGTAAGCGCTTAAATCTTTTTTAAAATCATAATAAATCATGATTCGAAAAAGCTCTCTTGTTAATTCCATGTTTTCACTTGCAATGTCACTTTAAAAAATTAGTAACTTGAGTTATAACGAACGTATTTTCAACTTCTAAACTTCAAATGACAGATAAAGAGTTTCTCTAAATAATACCGTATGTTTTATTTTTAACAACTTACTAGATCTATTTTATTCTCAATAAATTCAGCTTGACCCTCGTATTACTCGTAGTGATAGAAGTTTAGTATAAGATTACTTTTTGAATTATTGAAAAGCCAAAATTGTATAATAAATATTAAACAACATAAAATACAATTCAAATTATTTCATAAAATTTCAGCAATGGGTTATTTTTTAAATTCGTTTAAACTTAAATTTTTATTTTCAAAGCTAACAAATAATTTATACATTTTATTTAGTTAGTTTTTTTATTATACCTAACAATATTGTTTATATTATGTATGAATCGACAGATAATCTAAAATATCTTTTTTACTGAAAATATGATCCTCCCGCTAGATAACATTTACAAAACTTAAAAATAACAGTGAAGATTTTTATCAAGCTGAACAAAAACTGTTGTATTAAATTTTTATAATGTTTTTATAATTCCAATTTCGTGTAGCATTAAAATAACATTTATAATGTTTACTTTAAAATTAGATGGAAACAGAATCGCGTTGAAAAATAACCACACTAAAAAGTGGCTACTGCAGGAAGCGCTGCAAAGAATAGATAAATGATCCTTCTACAAACAAGTGGTATTCCATGTCGTTTACCAAATTAATAAAACAAGTTAGGGTGCTTTAGAGAAAACAAATTTTTTGTTCTCTTTGTGATATCTACTGAATTTTCTGTAGTGTCAACCATTTTCACATTTGCAGTTTTCTAAATATTTAGTTAAGAAATTTAGTAGGCTTCCACTTTTAGTTATCGTTGGACTATAATTTTGTAGTTTAATAACATCTCAATTAAAAGAAAATATGCTTTCTGATTTATTGTACAATATTGAGTAGAAACTTGTTACTTCTATTGTTTTCATAAATGTCAGTGTCAAAATATTGGTATCTTTTCT
This sequence comes from Podabrus alpinus, assembly GCA_932274525.1. NCBI lineage: Eukaryota > Metazoa > Arthropoda > Insecta > Coleoptera > Cantharidae > Podabrus > Podabrus alpinus. The sequence continues at coordinate 118,867,668 of OW026451.1, forward strand.
TTTTCTTTCCTTCTTACCACAAAATAACTTACATAAAAGCGAATCGATTTTTGTGCTGATACTTGAAAGCAAAAGTCTTTGCAAAGTAATTTGAAACGTTAAACACATTTACAAATTTTTTTAAACTTCACAACATATTGAAGAATATTGTGGGGATTTAAAAATTGTAACTTTTAAAATTCCGGATATTGTTATGTTATCGTAAATCCAAAAGCGTGTGGAATATATTAAACTAAAATGTTTGTCATTTTATTTACCTACTACTACTATTTTATTTATTTATTTTCTTTATTTTATAGTACTAACTACAAACTACAGATGTGCTATGTTTGCTAAAATATTAATGCTTTTTATTCGAACCTGTATTAACTGCTATTTATTTTGTATCTCAGAAGAGAAAATCAATTTAAGTTTGTTCTTCTCGACTTCCGTATGCAATGTAATTTTGTTTGGGAATATTTTTGCATACCAAATGAGTGACTAGCGTTATTCAAATATTCTTATTGTATTTCAATAAAATTCGATTTTTGAAATTATCGTTAAATCAAAATTTCTTGACATCGACTATTTTCCTCGGAAAAAAATTGTGTTAGAATAAATAAATTTTAAACACGATTTGCTAGGTGTAAAAATGTATTTGCTTGTTTATTCCATTGAACTCAATTTATGTATCGTGTCCAGTTAAATTATATTAATAAATTTAATGTAACTTTAAGATTGTGTATATAATTTATTTTGCGTGCACTATAAAAAATGTTAGTAATAGTAGTAAAATTATTAGCTTCTACATGCATAATTTTAGTTCAGCAACATATTCGTACAAACAACAATTCATGTTTCATATTATTATTAGTAATAAATGTATTAATGGTAATGAAATGGGGCTCAATAAATCTATTTGCTCAGAGAAGCTTTGCTGCCGTTACTAAATTACGTTTTAAATTTTCAAAAGTGTACCTATTGTAAATTTGGTAGAACATAAAATAAATCACATCAAACGAACAATGGTTTTTGTATGTATTCTCTTGAATTTAAATAAGTTTTGCTGAATTAGAGATTGTAGAGTGTTTCAAAATTACACAAAGCTATTTAATTCACAAAATTCTCTTATTTCTCAAATAAACTATTAATAATAATTCAACCCAATAGTTTTTTGATGCACCTCATTTTGAATAAACAATTTTAATAAAATAAAATGTGTTATATTATTAAAACTGAAATCTTCACAACTGTGTATATAGATAAAAATGAATTTTTAACCGAAAAATAAAAATACTCGCTACTTCAATGGTAACAAACGCGAAGAAGAGAGCATGAAATTACAAGATAAAACTGAACTAACACTATATGCATACACACGAAGTTTAATTTAAAATAACACAAAAACACACTGTTAGTTTCATTTTAATATAGCACTATCTGATAAAAAGCGTAAAAGGTTATGTAAATTTTATTTGAAAAATAATATTAATTTTAAAAATGTATCAAAATCAATGTTTTGTATTACCATTAGGTAAAAAAATTGTACTTTGGTTGTTTTAATAGTATTTATCACAAAATATGTTTCTAATAATTATTTTAAATTGAAGCTTTAATTATATCTAGATAATATGTATGTTGTTGTGCACTATTTATTCAAAGATTATTCAATAGCAAACCTAAATGACTACAAGCAAATGTACTCGTAAATTCGAATGTTACATTTGTCTGATATTATTTACTAAAGGATTTACTTTGTTATGTTTACAAAATAGATATTAAGCGGGAAGTTTTAGTAAACGGTTTTATATTCCCTAGATCTGCAAAAATCCCATTTGTTGTTAATCTTACGACCGTTACATCACACTCCCAAAACGGCGAGTTTTTCAGTTGTCAACTATAAACATTGGGGCTGCAGTGATTTTATTTAGGAAAGGAAGTGGACTTTTCCCGTTGGTGCTATTAGATATAGTGATTGTAAAGATAGAAAATAGAGTTAGGATTAATATTTTCTAGAGTCTACTAGATATTATAGTAATTAAAACAAAAAGTTTCGATGTCATTGTTGGTAAGCCGTCACTCTGAAAAATTTAATACTGTGTTAAGTGTAGGGTGTTAATTTTAGGATGGCACATATCAGTTTCATCTAGTCATATTTTATTCCTAATTTAATTACTGAAAAGTTTCATGAAACTTTTCGAATGTTAAATAAAAGACTATTAGAGAGGATAAATAATAATCAGTATTTTATTATAAAAATTGATCCAACATTCACGCTTCTAATATTATTTCAAAGTTGAATATTATTTGTGTTGAAGTTTTCACGCAACCTAAACTTATTTAACTCTACTACAGAAGTTAGTTTCAAGTTCATAATGAAGTAATTTTGTACTTTAATTATATCTACTAATTACTAAAACCACGTTACCCGAATTTATATTATATTCCTTGCGTGTTTTCAATTTGCAGATTTAACGAATAACGATAAAATGCTTTCATTTTCTTGATTAGCTCTATTCATATACGTATATCCGAAGATAAAATTTCTAATAGTCGAATCATTTATCATTTATTTATTTATTTCTTAACTAGAAACAAAATATTCCTACTGTATTTTCTAAATATAAATAATAAATTGATCAACCCACAAAGAAGCAAATAAACCTAAATTCAGTAGTTTTCGTAAATTGGTAAATTGATCCTGCATGTAATAAAAGTTTTCGTCTTAATATATTATTCGTTCAGTCTCAAAGATGATTTTCAACTTATTGCGATTGAAATTTGAAGATCTTTGTGAAAAGAAAAAGGAAATTAGGAAAAAAATTATTTTCGTTATAAACAATGAAAAAAAACAAAAGTCGAAATATATATTTACTAAAACTGTTATTACAAAATATTCTAGATATTTAAAAAAAAATGTTTTTCAGAAACATTTAATAAAGGAAGATAATCCAATAGCATGTTCTTATTATCATTTAGTATTGTTATAAACGTGCAGCAATGTAGTAGTTATGTTGATTAAAAATTTCTACTTGAAAGCATTCAGACCCAAATTTTGATGCAAAATTTATTTTATTACGAAATAATAGCAGCTTTGTTATTCTATATATTTTAACAACAATGCAATATTGCAAAGGACAGGTAAATTATTATTAAATGAAGATATAAAATTTCATGTATACTTATATTAACTAAAAAAATATTCCTCAGTTCCTCATTATATTTAACTATCCTAGCTTCAACATTCTTAGTTGTTAATCGACATAGTTCTTCATTGTGATCGACAATTTTCCTGAATAGACCGACTTTTAACAATAGCGAGTTTTCAACGTCAACTTGTTTATTTTAAACTCAATATACATAATATAAGACAATCGATGTATAGCTAGTTTGTCAAATTATTCTAACAATAGATAATGTAGACAGAAGATATTTTAAAATGGCACTTTACCTAAGCCTCACATAGAGAAGTTGATGGAAATATGTTAGTCAAGACAAAGAAAATGTACAATGGAGGATGATGGATGAAACAAATTTATTTCGTATTGCTAAGTGCGATAAAATGGTATCATGCTGGATACCCATGGATAATTTACCATAGCTAAATATTACAATTTATTTTAATTATTTGTTGTTTTAATTAAAGGGCTTCATGGCCACTGTTTAATTAATTCTGTTCAATAATTTTGTTAAAATTTCTGGTAAAGTTTTGCGCCATTCTATTTGTAAAATGTTTCATAAATGTTCTGCTGAAGTTGGATTATAGTCCAGTCAAATTAGGTTTTCAGCTCGGAAAAATTCCCACCTAGCTGAATTTTGGTACACATCTTTATGACATCGTTGTAAACAATATGTAAAAAGTCGACCTCGATATCATGTACGCGTTAAAGGTTATTCGAGGTCAAAGATTACGAAATTGGCCTTTTTTTTGCCAATTTCGTGACCTTTGACCTCGAATAACCTTTAACGCGTACATGATATCGAGGTCGACTTTTTACATATTGTTTACAACGATGTCATAAAGATGTGTACCAAAATTCAGCTAGGTGGGAATTTTTCTGAGCTCAAAAACCTAATTTGACTGGACTATGTAATTTTGTACGGTAAACATTAAAATTCGTATACCGCAAGTGCGATTGGATATATATTGTGGTGTTCCGTTCGCTAAATTCGAATCCACGACAGATATAAAAATTTTTTTGTTTTTAAAATAATTCAATTCTTCAATTTTATGAATTTTTTGTTTAATAAAATTTTTTCAATACAAAATATGGGTTAGTAAATAAATTATTGTTTTCACACATAAAGAAATTAATTGCGCCTCTATAACATAAATTGTTCAGATATAAAAAAGTCATTCAGTTTACAAACACATGTGTGATTGTAGCATGTTTTAAAAGTAATAATTTTCACTGGTTTAAATGTTTCAATAAAAATTCTAAATACCTTGTCTTTTGTTTTAAATTTTGTTTATAACACTCAATAAACATACCAACTTCTTGTGTAGGTTGATTTCCAATACTTTCCAAACCAATTTTTCATAAACCAAATCCACAATTGTTGAATTTTGCAAATAATTCGTGGTTAATTTTGCAACCATCAATTTTCATTAACATTGACCGCTTTTTTCTTCCTCTTACTTGTAATTTTCTTAAGTTTCCACTTCGAAAAACCATTTAAGGATCCTCTTTATAACTTTTCTTTGGATATCCACTTTTAATTCCACTTATATAAATCCGCTTTTTTAAAATCCACTTATCAATTGAAAAATCACCGCTTGATCTATCTTTCATTCCAGAACGAATACGTCCATGTCAATTTTGTTGCCGAAAATTCTTCACCACGCGTGTGCAATTTTTGATTCAGGTCCTCTGATTGGTTGATTTTGTGGATCTTGGCTTGCAATTTTAAAATGTGTCCATGTACTGGACGTTCACGAAATTTTCCAAATCTATCGAGTGCAAGTTTCGCGCACTTGTTTTTTATACACTTCACGCATGAAATTAGCCACAAAATTTAAATTTAAAATTTTTAAATACAAATAATGTTTTTGATTTATTTTAATAAAAACAAATCTAGTCTCCTTGGAACATACTCCAGACTTGTAAATTTAATAAATTTGAAGAATTATTTTTTTTTTAAATGTTGACCAATAAAGATTTTTGTGTACAACGAAATTATAATATTGACATTCGAAATAATTATTTTATTAAATTTTGAATTTATTTTATAGAAAAAATTTTGCTAAATTGAGAAATTTTGTTGAAGACAGTTCAATATATTACTCGTATATATATTGTGGTGTTCCGTTAGCTAAATTCGAATCCACGACAGATATTTTTTTATGAAAAATTAATTTTTTAACTTTTATTTTCTCGTTACACTCAAAATTCTGTTTTTTCTCATATGTGATAACTTTTTTTTGTTTTTGAAATAATTCAATTCTTCAATTTTATTAATTTTTTTTGTTTAATAAAATTTTTTTATAATACAAAAATATGGTTTGGTTAATGAAATATGGTTTTTACACATAAGAAAATTAATTGTACCTCTATAAAATAAATTGTTCAGAGATAAAAAAGTCATTCAGTTTACAAACACACATGTGATTGTAACATGTTTTAAAAGTAATAAATTTCACTGGTTTAAATGTTTCAAAAAAATCTAAATACCTTGTTTTTTCTTTTAAATTTTGTTTATAACACTCGATTAATATACCAACTTCTTATGTAGGTTGATTTCCAATATTTTCCATACCAATTTTTCGTAAATCAAATCCACAATTGAATTTTCCAAATAATTTGTGGTTAATTTTGCAACCATCGATTTTCATTAACATTGACCGCTTTTTATTTCTCTTAATTGTAATTTTCTTAAGTTTCCACTTCTAAAAACCATTTAAGGATCCACTTTGTAACTTTTCTTTGAATATCCACTTTTAATTCCACTTAGAAAATCCGCTTTTTAAAATCCACTTATTGATTCAAAAATCACCGCTTGATTGATTGTTCATTCCAGAACGAATACGTCCATGTTCTACATCGTTGCCGAAAATTCTTCACCACGCGTGTGCAATTTGCGATTCAGCTCTTCTGGTTGGTTGATTTTGTGGATCCTGACTTGCAATTTTAAAAAGTGTCCTGTACTGGACGTCCACGAAAATTTCCAAATCTTGCGAGTGTCAGTTCGCGCACTTGTGTTTTTAAAATACACGCATGACTTTAGGCACATAATTTAAAATTTTTAAATACAAATAATATTTTTATTTGTTTTAATAAAAACAAACTAGTCTTTTTGGAACATACTCCAGACTTGTAAATTGAATAAATTTGAAGAATTATTACAGTTTAAATTTATTGACCATTTAAGATTTTTTTTTGTGTAACGAAATTATAATATTGACATTAGAAAAAATTATTTTATTAAATTTTGAATTTATTTTATAGAAAAAATTTTGCTAAATTGAGAAATTTTGTTGAAGACAGTTCAATATATATATATATGTATATATACGTGCACTTGTATCGTATTGGACTCCGTACATTAATAGGACGACAGTTTATCCGCCTTTAAAAACAACCGTAGATATTAAGTAAATGTATATAAATCTATTAGACGATTAGAACTCCTGAATCAACCGGAGAGGGGAAAGGATTTTTCGTGTTTTATGATACAGATAATTGGTATAGTGGCATTACGCTTTGGTCTCCGTATATCGATACGACGTTATGGACACAATTTGTATAAATTGTATATATTAAAAGGCTGTGAAATACTCCAACAATGTTGCCGAATGTAATTGCTGATAAAACGAGATGGAATAATGGCACAATAGAGATGAAACACACGCGCTTAGATATCATATTATTTGTGTGGGTAGACCATTCTCATGCATCCACTGTTAATTATATTATGCAATATTTATTAAAGTAAAAATATGAAGTTTTATAATGCAAGCGTATTAATACGTAGTACTATATAGAATCTAATTTATTTATAATTGGCACCTTTTTGTCAATTTCGACGAAAAGAACTAATCTACTATACTATATCCACTAATAAAAATCCAATTAAAGTTAGTTCAGTATTTTTAGTAGTTTGGTAAATAATTTTCAAAGAAATATTTTGGAACAAAAGATGAAAAACTTTATCTTAAGTTTAATCCTACTGAACATTGAAATGAATATCAAAGAGAACCTTTTAAATAAATTTCACCGTATCATCAGGAGATGCTTAAAATATGATGACAACGATCTGTGTTAAGAAATCTTTAAAAAGTTGAATGGATTGCCAATAAAAGGCCTTCGGACCGCGTAGACCCCACATTCAAGTGGTAATTGGAGTGGCTTTCAATCGAATTACATAGTATAGTTTTATAAAATATTTTTTTCACCTTATTATGTTCAGTTGCTCGTAAAATAACTCGGAAACCTAATCAAATTTCAATAATTTCCATGAAATTCATTTTTTATAAAAACTCGTATCTTGACAATTTTTGCGCCTAATCGTAATAAAACTTAAACTTCAATGTTACGATACAAATTGATATAGTACTAATTATTATTATTGTGACTTCAGTAAACTTGTTCTGAAGATGACTTGTAATTTTTTTCTTTCTTAAGTAATTTATTCAAATTTCTTACAACAATTTGCGTTCTTCTTTACTATTTTGCTTTCGTAAAGCAAATCCAAAACCATAAACATAATCCAAAAACATAATCGACAATCATTATTTTATTTGATTCACTGCGAAGTATAAATAGTAGTCCAAGCAAATTTAACATTTCTGTATGGAAATAGTTTTTACAGGATGCCGTAATAAAAAATTGAATTGCTTTAGAGTAGAGTATTTCTTAAAATAGTAATTAGTTTGTACATATATTGCTCGGAGCTAAACAAGTACGGTTATTTCTGTTTGTGCACTTTTTCATTTCAAGTTGTAGTATATTTAACTTTTCTTTCATAAAAATTTTAATTTATTGCCACAATTAAGCAACGAAAACACTTGTAACATAAAGTAGCAATGTAGTTAAAGGGGTTACCTACTGTGAACAGTCGTTTTCAAACTGATTTTTAGGAATTAAATTTGAGAAAACTGTTAAAGCTATTGAGCCGAAATTTAGGATTCTTATTTATTCATGTTTAAAGTAACACCTAAAATTTTTGCAAAGCTTTTTATTGAAAATGATACAAGTAACAGATCAATGCGTAATTAATGTTTCGAAATGACTGTCCAATCGGGTGTAATGTTTCTGACCAAAGTAATTATCCGAAATTAACAAATTTTTTTAAATTTTGTTCTCTATGAATGTGGCTATGGTCGGAACCTTGAAAATGTAAATGAAAAAATGGCGATGATTTCAAAACAAATTTTGAGTTTTACAACAAAATATCACAGCCCGGAAAATGGCAATTTTAAATATATTTTGAATATTTGAGGTTCCGACCATAGCCTGAAATGTACTCTAAATGCCTAAAATAAAATCAAGTCAATCCGCCGAGCAGTTTCTTTGGAAAATGTACACCCGACTTTAAAAATGTAGTTTTGAAATAAATCGTTTTCAACTTTCTCGTGTAGTAACGAGGTGGATAATGGATGATTTTCGTAACCTAACCTTAATCTAGTGTACGAGGGCCATACAGAATATATTCTTCGACTTCCAAGAAATCAAGTTCGGCACTTCTTTCTTATTTTGTGGCAGTCCTCGCCTCTTTCGAACAGTAACACGGTCGGTGATCAGACCGTATCGTGGCATCGCTGTCTCTCTTGTTTGCGTAAATTTTGGTCTTCTCATCGATGTTTACGTATGAGCATGAATACCTAGTTTTTTTATTCTGTCTTTATTTACAAAGAGGCGTGTATTATTTTAAGGGCTCAAAATTAAGTGAAATTTTCCCATCAAAACGTTTTTTTTTATTAAAGAATCAACATATTTTTGTAAATCGTATTATTTTGTCAGGTTTTACTAAAAATAGTTTATTTTGAAAATATTCTAAATAAAAGTTAGTATAATAAATTACTCTAAATAGATAATAAAACCAATTTTGGTTTAAGGTATACTAACTGATGCTGTATCTATAAAAAAACATAGTATTAAATTAGTAAACAACCCCGAACGCGGGGAGAAATGTCGCAATTTGTAAGAACAAACTTTTAAAGCTACTTTTCCACAATCCATTCGATTTTGCATGTCAACTAAAACGTTGGTTTTTAACAATTTTTAAACTTTTTTTTGTTTTTTGGATTCTTAAAGACAATTACAGACAGCTACAACTTACATTTGTTAAGTTTATTTTTGTATATTTTGTATAAAGTACAAAATACAAAAATTAATTCCTTTTTAAAATGTAATTATGATTTAAAAAGTTTCAATAATAAACACCATTGCAGAAAATCCGTTATAATTCTGGTAATTTGATGAATTTTACTTTAATATTTTTTGGACAAATTTTCAAGACTCCCAACTATAAGAATATGTAAAAAAAATCGAAAAAATTTATCGGTTACAGTAGGTAATCAATCCCCTTACTAAGTAATAATGAAATGCAGCATAATTTTATCTTGTAACTGATAACTTGTTGAAATAGTTGACGACGTTAGCTAAATGACGAATAATCGTATGCGTTTTATTTAATTATTAGCTTATGTTCGCCTAAAATCTTAAGGAACAACCAATTAAAATTTTATCATACATGGACAACAGTGCAAACTTTGGCTTTATTATAATAGTGCAGATTTCAGCGTGCTGATCAGTACATACTAATCATTACAATCATTATTTTATTTGATTCATTGCGTAGTATAAATTAATAGTCCAAGCAAATTAAACATTTCTGTATGGAAATAGTTTTTACAGGTCGCCGTAATAAAATATTGAATTGCTTTAGAGTAGAGTATTAATTAAAATAATTAGTTTGTATATGTATTGCTCGGAGCTAAACTCATTCGGGTATTTGTTGTGAACTTTTTGATTTTAATTTGTATAGTACTATTTAACTTTTTTTTTCACCACTCGAAAATTAAGACTGGGTTAAAATAAAAACTTACGTGTATAACATGCACAAAAATAATTGAATTTTTATGAATTGTAATTTTTTTACGTACCTAATAGTAATAATAGTAATTGAATTTTTTTATGATATTATATTTCTAATAAATTTGATAAAAATACGTCAGTTTTTTTTACATTTTGGTCTCGAAAGCTGCTATGCAATAATCTATTTTATCAATTAATTATAAGATAATTTTCGAAATATTTGATTAAAATTTTAACATTGTTTACATTTATTAATTAAAGAACAAGTTTTAATAGTACACTTTTGCTGTTAATAAATTATAAAAGCCATGGATATAAAAAAAACTTGCCAATAGTATAAAATGCATAAATGCAAATTTACGATTTTGTTTGTGTAAGTCGCCTACTACTAACTAATTTGTAGCTCTAGTCCGGTCAATTTAGACATCCGAGGTTGCAATAATTCGCACCCAGCTGAAAATTGGTAGGATTGTTCAAAACACCATCATAAATGAAATCTAAAAAGTCCTCATCGATCCGAGACCTGGAAAAAAATTTATTCGGGGTCAAAGGTCACTAAAACGGGTTTTTCGCGATTTTCAGCAAAACGGTAAGTTTTATTATAAAATTATCCCATTCAAAAATTGTAGATCAGATAATTATCTATAAAAAATGTCTAATTACTTTTTTTCCTAAGAGTCACCGTTTTTGAGATATAACGATTCGAAAAGTTGAAAGAGTTGTAATCGTCATTTAGGTGCAAATAAATAAAATGAATTTGTGGAAAAACTATAATGGTGCCAGCTTTCATATTTGGGTGCTAGCTGGTGCTAGCTCTAAGTATCGCAGTGCTAGGTTTATGGGTAAAAATATTAACCGGGGGGGCTAGCGTTACTTTGCCCCCCCCCCCCCCGGTTTCAAAGTCGATTTTTGAAAATACTGTAATGGTGCTAGCTTTCATATTTGGGTGCTAGCTGGTGCTAACTCTAAGGATCCCAGTGCTAGGTTTTTGGGTAAAAATATTAACCGGGGGGGCTAGCGTTACTTTGCCCCCCCCCCCGGTTTCAAAGTCGATTTGTGAAAAAACTGTAATGGTGCCAGCTTTCATATTTGGGTGCTAGCTGGTGCTAGCTCTAAGGATCCCAGTGCTTGCTTTTGGTGTAAAAATATTAACCGGGGGGGGGGGCCAAAGTAACGCACCCCATATTATGACGATTACAACTCTTTCAACTTTTCGAATCGTTATATCTCGAAAACGGTGGCTCTTAGGAAAAAAAGTATTTAGACATTTTTTATAGATAATTATCTGATCTACAATTTTTGAATGGGATAATTTTATGATAAAACTTACCGTTTTGCTGAAAATCGCGAAAAACCCGTTTTAGTGACCTTTGACCCCGAATAAATTTTTTTCCAGGTATCGGATCGATGAGGACTTTTTAGATTTTATTTATGATGGTGTTTTGAACAATCCTACCAATTTTCAGCTGGCTGCGAATTATTGCAACCTCACTCCTATTTTTTGGTCTAATTTGACCGGACTACTCATCAGAAAGTTAGTTTAAAATCGATTTCAAAATTCCCCCCGAACAGAAACAAAAAAGAGTTAATAAAAACGTTTTAAAAACTACTAATGATTTATGCTTGAAATTATAGCTTTCAATGTCTTTATTTTATATTATGTGGGTAGTTAATACGGTGCGATAATAAGAATAATATCATTAAATCTAAAAAATAGTTGACGACGTTGGCTAAATGACGAAAAATCGTATGCGTTTTATTTAATTACTAGCTGACCCGGCAGACGTTGTCCTGCCCGAATTTAATTTTTATGCCACTCAGAGAATTGTTTAAGGTCAATGAAGGTAATTACGCCATCTTAAGCTTTGTCAATTTTTTAAAATTTTCCTAAGGATAGAGAGAAGAAATAAAAATAGGTACCACCAAGAGGAACTTTTTGGGTACAAGAAAAAAAAATTTGAGCGCTTTAGCTGTCTTTTCAATTCCAAAAGATGTGTTTTTCCAAAAATTGGGAAACTGGCGTATTTACCAACCTATGCAGGCAATTACGCCACCCAAATAAATTATTTAAATAAATTAATTTTACAGCAAGTTTACTATAATAAATGCTTAAATAAAATATGTTACGAGTTTTTTGTAATATATACGCTCATTTATGGAAAAAAACCTTTATTTTTTTAATGTATTGACTCAAAGTCCTTGAAATGCCATAAGTTTCCGATGGTTTTTTCACCGACATGGTATTTAATTTCACATCGGCCAATGCTTTTTTAAGAACATCCTCAACCCATTTATTGCGTGGAGGAGCCATAGTCAATCCTAGTAAACGCAAAAATAAATCATAAAATACGTAAGAACTGAATAATAATAATGAATGGCGTAATTGCCAGCTATTACTACTTCATGAATAAACTAATTTTTCTGTGCGTTGAAATTATTAATCACCAGAAAGTGATACATATTCTTGAAGAGCATTAAATTTACAACAAAACAAGTATATGCAAAATTTTTACCACATAAAAAATAATGCATACACACAAAAGTAAATGCTTGTCTTACTTACAACAACAAAATCGTACACCGCCATTAACAACAAAAACAGTTGACAAACGCAAGTTAGCCATCAAAATCGGATAATTTCTGTTTTATTGACTAAGAATGTTGTGCCTAAAGGTACAGCGTGCGGTATATTACGAAAATTTCATTTATTACCGGAGATATTTGAAGGTGGCGTAATTAGCTGCAGTGGCGTAATTACCCTCACTCACCTTATTCAAATATAAATTATTCGAAATAATTAAACAAATTATGAAAAAACCAAAAAATTTACATTAAAAGTAGTAATATCGAATCCTGACAGTTTCGGATGTATTTACTAATAATTTTAAAATTTTTTTTCGTATTATTCATTTAGATGATTAGGGGAAATCAGATATCAATTTTGGTGATGATCGATGAAGTTAAAAAAAAAACTTTTTTTGTGCGTATAATTTAACAAATTTTTTTTCGTATTATTCATTTAGATGATTAGGGGGAATCAGATATCAATTTTGGTGATGATCGATGAAGTTCCAAAAAAAACTTTTTTTGTGCGGATAATTTTAAAAATGTTTTTTCGTATTATTCATTTAGATGATTAGGGGGAATCAGATATATATATTTTTTTAAATTTCTGAGTGTCTTTAGTCCAAAATTTTGTGGTGGAGGGGGAAAAATTTATTTTTATAAAATTGTTTTATGTTACCTATTGATATACCAAATATGAAGAATTTATTCTAGACGTTAGTAAAAACTCTTTAAGTGGGGGTAAATGTCAAAAAAAATTTCCACTTTTAAAAAGGGCGTGTCTAAAGACCACCAATATGTGAATTTTATTAGAAACAAAGATTAGCTTATGTTCGCCTAAAATCTTAAGGAACAACCAATTAAAATTTTATCATACATGAACAACAGTGCAAACTTTGGCTTTATTATAATAGTGCAGATTTCAGCGTGCTGATCAGTACATACTAATCATTACAATCATTATTTTATTTGATTCATTGCGTAGTATAAATTAATAGTCCAAGCAAATTAAACATTTCTGTATGGAAATAGTTTTTACAGGTCCGTAATAAAATATTGAATTGCTTTCGAGTAGAGTATTAATTAAAATAATTAGTTTGTATATGTATTGCTCGGAGCTAAACTCGTTCGGGTATTATTGTTGTGAACTTTTTGATTTTAATTTGTATAGTACTATTTAACTTTTTTCACCACTCGAAAATTAAGACTGGGTTAAAATAAAAACTTACGTGTATTAATAGTAATTGAATTTTTTTATGATATTATATTTCTAATAAATTTGATAAAAATACGTCAGTTTTTTACATTTTGGTCTCGAAAGCTGCTATGCAATAATCTATTTTATCAATTAATTATAAGATAATTTTCGAAATATTTGATTAAAATTTTAACATTGTTTACATTTTTTAATTAAAGAACAAGTTTTAATAGTACACTTTTGCTGTTAATAAATTATAAAAGCCATTGCTATAAAAAAAATGTGCCAACAGTAGAAAATGCATAAATGCAAACGATTTTGTTTGTGTAAGTCGCCCACTACTAACTAAGAATAGTATAAAGCGCTGTTGCCAAAGTATTTAAAAAATCGGAGGCCTAAGTGATCTACAGGCGTGTGGAGGCACAAGCAACCGGCAAACATATTCTCTTATAATTGTTTAAAACGGTAGCGAACCTAGCGGATTTTTCGTACACTACGTTGTATAAATGTATACGTGTATAGTACCATTTGGACTCCAGCGTAAAGTTGGTCACGGTAATCCAGGCGATGTGGAACACCATAATTTCAATTTTTAATGGGGAAACGTTTTCGACTCCGGTTTCGGAGTTGAACTAGTAAAATCGGAGTCTAACGAGATGCGCTGGTGTACTTCTCGGAGGCGTATTAATACCATTTGCATATATAGATATATATATATAACCATCTTGTAGATAATTTGGTCCTCTACAATTTTTGTTTGAAACTTTTTATTGTACAACCAGTATAAAGCGAGATATTAACTTGTTTTTAGCGAAAAAATCATATTTCATTAAAAGTGTCCATTTTTTTGGCCTTATAACGCAAAAACTATCAACTTAACGTGAAAATGTCATAAGACCATTTTTGTAGATAATTACCTCCTCTACAAATTCTATCTAAAACTTTTTATTGTACGACTAATAAAAAACGAGATATTAAAAAAAAGGCCAATTTCGTGACCTTTGACCTCAAATAACCTTTAACGCGGACATGATATCGAGGTCGACTTTTTACATATTGTTTACAACGATGTCATAAAGATGTGTACCAAAATTCAGCTAGGTGGGAATTTTTCCGAGCTGAACCCCTTTTTTCGTCTAATTTGACTGGACTATTAACTTTTCGTGCATTCCTGTCCACAAAAGTTGTTTTCAAATAAATTAAATTATTCTCTGCACAGCTTCCAGAGTGCTTAGTGTCGTTATCATGTTAAAACATGAACGTTTGTCCAAAAATATCTAGTCCGGATGGCAACATTTAACATTGAAGTATCTCTCGGTACTCATATTTTTTTATTATTCCTTGATTTATGTGAATATCCTCCAAAACAGGCCCATATCATGATGGAACCCTCACCATGTTTCCCAGAAGGCACCAAAGACTCCGCAGCTGTCCGACGAAAACTCTTCGCTTCATACACAAAACATCGAACTTCGACTCATCACACCACAGAACCTTTTTCAAATCTTGAGTTGTCCTGCTTCGGCGTTCTTCAGCCCACTACAATCCCTTCTTTGTATTAATAGCGCGCAACAAAGGTTTTCTTATCGCAACGTGGCCATGAAGGCCTGCCTCATGGATATCTTCAGAAAAAGTTGTGACTTTCGGTCATCTAGTATGTATTTTGTTCCGCAAAGTTTCACCTCTCTTGAATTTTCTTACATTGTGATATGTAGTTTTCACGGATCTATGTACCTTTTTCTTACTGAATTTTAATTATTTTCATACAATTTTCGTTTGACATTGAAGACATTATAATAAATTGTAGACCTTAACTTGACATGTCAAAAAAACAAAGTGATAAAAAGTTATCACATTCATAATTGCCCCTATTAAAAAACACGGTCCCTCTTAAAAAGCCCTTACAATGCTTCTTAATTTCTAACTATCCCAAAAGTCTCCTAATCTTGAAAAGTTGATGAATCTGCAAAATTTTTATAGGATAATTGAAAATTTAGAACAGATTTTATAAAGTTTTATGAACGGAATGACTTCTAATTATTTCAAATAAAATATCTAAATATATCTTTAGATTAGAATTACATTATTAAAAGGAACCAAGTCGCAATTTTTCAATCTAGAGATATTAATTACTTGAAAATATTGTAACGAATAGGAATGAAAATAACATCAATCGAAAGAGATTATTTTTCCTCGTCTGACGATATCCAACACTTGATATTTTATAATAAAATAAGTGATCTTATAAAAATGGATAAACAACCCCAACCCGAATCTGTTCAAGCGATTTGTATATTTTTGTATGCTTAGTGAAATTATTTTAAGACATTCTTAAGAATATAAAAAAAATTGAACGTTGTTAATGGGAAAGTAATATGTTGTCGGCGGTCATAGCTTGGCAGTTAAGTGCGTCTACTGCTAATGCGAAACGCTCGGATCGAATCCGGGCAGTGTAAGAACTTTATTCTGACCGTCCCTCCTCGGCAGGCAATGGCAAACCACCGAGGTAATCTGCCAAGAAAATCCATCTCGAAATGAAGTGTAGTACACTTCCCGTGGTTCGGAGCCCACGTGTTAAACAAGTAGGTCCTCTATGTATGTGAAAACAATTTGAACGCACATCATATGCATAGAAAGAGATAGAACGAGATGGGTCACCAAACCCTCCTTAGGGTAAAAGGACTGAGAAGGAAGGAATATGTTGTTACCTCAGATTATTTTTAGGTTATAATAAATATTTTTGATTGATTAATAAATTACTTTGTATTATTTTCTTTTATCATAAAAATGATTAATTCAACTGTAGAAAATCTATGTACCTAATTGAAAACCTACCAACCTACGGAGTATTAATATAAAAAAATTACAGAAACAATGTAAATATGTACATTATGTACATTTGAATAGCAAGCATTACTATACATAGATACTATATAAATTAAAAACGCATTATCTGCATGTATAATAAATAAAATGGAAAATTTTAATTGACTTACTTTTTCCTTCTTTTATTATTGATCATTTAGTACGTTTCTGCATCCAACTTTGCATATTATAGTATTTTTAACCGTGTGTGATTTATTATTCAAAAAAAGTTCATTTAAACTATATAAACAACCACCTGTGTATACCTGTGTATGTTTTAAATAATTTACTTCAATTGAATTTATAAATACTAGATCGAAGGTTTTGGGATTAAATGCAAACACATTTAATTTTTTTATCACAATTATCATAAAAAAATTCAATTGAAATCGTAATTTACGTAAGTGTACGATATTGAATAACATACTTGAAGAAAATATAAATTGCCTCATGTAATTTTTACATTTTCATATTATGTAAATTTTCGGGAATTACTGTTATAATAAAATATGAGTATAAGTTGTCAATATAATTTAATTTGTGTATATACAATGCAAAACATATAATTTATGTACATAACAATAATTATTTGTGAATGTACAATAATTTATATACAAAAACAAATTATAATATTGAATTGAGGCATTGGGCATTTATCATTTATCAGGGCTGTCTTCGGAATCAGTGTTTATCAATGGTATATTCAGGGTATCTATCCTATTCCTATAACTACTGTATGGATACACGCTGATTATTTTACAAGAAAAATTAAACAACGAAGTCATATTTGATTATATTCTACAATTATCACATTTAAAATTAATTTTTAGCATTTCAAAATATGGTCGATTGATCAAGTATCATTAAAAGCACCAAAACAGTCAGGGTATTTATCTATCGGTCACATTTTGGAATGGTAAATTTGAAATATAAAATTCAAATTTGATATCGTTGTTAAATTAAAGCATAATGTGATTGAAAAGTTTTACGGGATAATTTTATATCGGAAACTTAATAATTTAATAAACTACATAATTTCCTTAATTAGATAGAACACGCAAATTGTCTGTTAGTTGATTAAAATCACGTTCATAAAATCTCACTGGATGTTATTCATAAAAAGTGATTAATGTGATCTTGACAGTTTCTTATTATTAAGGTGCTTGCAAGGACCACAAATAAATCATAATTCGAAAGTGTAATCAATGTGGCTTGGTTGTAAACAATTTTCTCCGTATTGTGCAATTGGCCCTACGGTTCCAATTGCCACATCTGCCAATAAAATATTGGTAGTAATTTTCCGTGAAAAAGTTGACCCTGGTGTTATGGTTAAGCCAACTCCCAGTGCGTCGGAGGCAGGCCGTGGTTCGTAAATCTTGAGGGTATCGCTCAAAAAAATAAAAGATGTTAAATTTAAAATCGTGTAATCGCTGAGGCTCGATACAGTAAAAAATGGTATTGAATAACACAAATAATTGTGAAAATGAATGTTAAGTATGCCAGTATCGACGTACAATCACACCTTGCAACTACGGAGGGTAGCTGCTCGAAAAAATAACTGGTGTTGATTTTACAATCTGCACACAATTAAAAGAAAAAATATTGGCACAAACCATTTAAAATGAACGATATAAGATATCTGTGCTATCAAACTTTCCATTTCTCAAAGTCAAGACATTAAAATTTTCATGATGCAAACGCCGTTGTCTGAGGATCTCTTCGAAGGCCACCTCGATATCTTTGCTGCGATTGGTAGTTTCCACCAGTCATACGGCGACCAATAGAATCATTTTCTCAGTTTGCTATTGCAATCATCCCTTAAACTAAGAAGTAGGAATGGAATCAAACGGATGCACTAGCTTATACATACTAGCATCGTACTATCTTAAAATCAGATTCTCTATTTTTATTTTTATTTTATTATTCTTATTTCTATTCTTATCTCTTCTTTTTCATTCGAGATTTTTATTTTTATTTTTACTTTTATTTTTATTTTTATGTTATTCAGTTTTTGTTGTATTTATTTATTATTTGTTGAATATATTACTCACCATTCACCCATCCGATTCCTTCCTCCTTGCCTTCTCCATTTTACTTCAAATTCACGTTTCAACTGCAATGGGACTTATTGGGTTACTAATCCCTCTAAAATAGTGCAATGTTCGTTTAAACGCCAACGTCAGATGATGGAGATTAAACGAGCTCAGGTCGCACATGCTTTTCTTCGCGAATCATGCATACTTGCTATTTTCCATTGAACACATTGTCATTCATTGCAATTAAATTGTCTCAAGGAATCGAACATGTTCTAAATATATTGCATACAATCTGAGCCAGATGATTTTTCACACAATTTGCTGTTTGAAGGTATCAAAGAGTATACAATTTAGATTGTTCAAGAAATTATGATATACGACAAGCTTAAAACTGCCCCCAATTTTGCATAAGTTGCTAATAAGACATAAGGAAATATAATTTTGAATAAAATTTAGAACCAATAAATTAATATTTATAAATTAAGTAAAATATATTTTCTTGACTTCATTCATGAGATTTTAATTTCGAAACCATTTGCTTAAAAGGTCATCAAATATAAATGTAGTCATTACTTATATCAAAAATAATTAAATTCACAACTAAAAATGCAATAACATGAAAGCTTTTAGTTGGAGATGTAAATTGAACTAGCCTTAACTCACTTTTTTTTGTTTTTAATGATGGAAAGGGTTGTAATCCGGCTGTACAAAGATTGACAAATTGTGCTACTGTTCCTAAATTAAATCTCTCGCAACAAATTTATAAAATTCATAATTTTTCAAATTAAAGCATCTCCATGAAATTTATAGTAGCCCATGTCCCGGGTGATTTTTGGTTCCAATAATTGCCGGAGTGATGAAACTTTCAGAGATGGTGTTTTCCGATGTGAAAACAGGTAATTCATGTTTTGCATACAAAATTTTGATCGGGAACGGTCGCCATATTGAAAAAACGTTGAAAAAATCGCTTATTTTGGAGTTATCCGGAAATAGCTCTAAAACTTTTCATTTTTCGAACTTGGACGTCAAGTACGAAAATGTTGGTGCTGAAATTCTGCACAATTTCGTTTTTTATTCATCTTTCTACGACTAATAAAACCGAAGATAGAATTTTTTGAAAAATGGTCAATTTTTTCACTTTTCGAACAACTGCGATCTCTTTGCTCTTTACGCGCAAATTACTGTATGATCGCGGCTCGTAGGCAAAAAATGCTTTCAATAACATCGATGGACAATTAATGTATCTACAAAATGCTTTTTTATACAACCTCGTACGACCAAAACTTGCTGAGATACGGCCGATTGGAACAAATTTTGACGCAAAATTTTATGAAAAATTTTCATTTCCTCTGGTAAAAAGTGGACAACGGCTACTTCTACGGCACAAATCATTCTTAGATAATCGAAAGGTATTTAAAATTGCTACATTTTGCGCCCTGTCACGTTTCTTTGCTTAGCCGTATATTTCCGAAATGTACCTACATTAGCTAAATACGATGGTTTATCCGTATGTATATATTCAATTATTTACATTCGGGTGATTATTTAAATGGCAAATTGAATATTTGCATAATACTAAATGTACAAAAGTAAAAAAAAATTGTAGTACCGTCTACGTCTGAATATTGTCGATTTATAGCCTTTACAAATTCGTTAATTTCTTTAATACATTTAACAAAAACGGAGTCATCTGTAAAATAAAGTGTAATAATGTCGTTGGAAAAATTATGTTCTATACTTTTTTACTACTTTAAACAACTGTCTAAACGACCCCGAAGTTTAAAACGAGCCAGATGTAATCGGATTTTACATATTGTCATTGAATAAATGCCACTTTTTGGCCAAATTGTTAAAAAAACCGGATATTTTTTCGATATAGCACTGTTTCTATGAGGTTTACGTCAAAAATGCTCTGAAGCAAAGTTGAAGCTTAGAAAATTTCCGATAAAATGGTCCCTGTGTCATTTAATTTCCGTACTTAACTGATGAGCTACAGCCGTGCAACAGAAGTATATTTTCCGATGATTTTTACTGCACAATTTTAACACGTACGAAAGTGTTAAAAAAAGAACAAAACAATTTTTTTTTTTGGAAATGTAAAGTATGGAACTCAATCTATATAATATTGAGATACATTTGCCACAATTTCAGATTTTTCGAGGTGATATTACTCGAGAAATGGTAGAATGTTCCCTCTGCGGCGTGGCACCGCTGGGCACCGCGTACTGTGAGGGTCGCCCAGGTAGCTTCAATTCCAATATTTGGCGGCAACTGTGTAATTTTCGGGCCCCTTTTTATGATCTGGCAACATTGCATGTCATTATACGATACATGCTCTACCTGAGTAACACGCGTTCCAGTCTAACGTACTTTTCACGGCAGTCAGTGTCAGTGGGCGAAATGGCTGAAGAAGTAGCGGAAAAATGTTTTATTTGCGAAAATCTTCTGACAGAAAACGTCGTGAGTGTCAAACAGAGAGGAATCGAAACATTTCGCGAATCAAGTCGAAAATTGTCATTTTTAAAAGAAAAAAATTCGGTATCTGTTCACGACGGATGCCGTAAAGTGTACAACAACAAATAATCATATCTCGGCAAGTTTTGGTCGTACGAGGTTGTATAAAAAAGCATTTTGTAGATACATTAATTGTCCATCGATGTTATTAAAAGCATTTTTTGCCTACGAGCCGCGATCATACAGTAATTTGCGCGTAAAGAGCAAAGAGATCGCAGTTGTTCGAAAAGTGAAAAAATTGACCATTTTTCAAAAAATTCTATCTTCGGTTCTATTAGTCGTAGAAAGATGAATAAAAAACGAAATTGTGCAGAATTTCAGCACCAACATTTTCGTACTTAATTACTTAAGAATTAAAGAATCGTGGTAAGAAATAAATACCCTATACATAGCAATATTGCTAGCTCGTATTTTTCCTTTTGTGGTTACCGAAGTAAATTTAATTTTTTTATTCGCTAGTACCTAATTGTCTATTTTTCAAATAAAATGTAGCTTAAAGTTGTGTAAATATTTAATTAAATTAAACATAGTTTAATTACCAATCGAACATAGTTTAATTACAAAATAAACATAGTTTAATTTCAAATTAAAAGTTTAAAACCATTTTTGGTACTCCTGGCTAAGTAGATTATAAAATTCTCAAGTTTTTACTCATTTGAATTCTGTCTGGTGCACCTATGTACATAATAAGTATACCTATAGTATAGGAACACGTCAGGGGTAGCTGGAACCCAGGTGCGAAACCTTATTTTTCCGCCTCTATTCAAGGTGAATTATTGATATGCTTCTGAATCGAAAAGTCTTCATTCATTATTTATTCCTTCAGATAAACAAATAATGATTATTACAGAAGAGAAAACAGAAGATAAATATGTGAAAAGCATTAATAATTTTCAATGCATTGATTACATTTTCTAATTGAAAGCATCTAGATGTTAATTTCTTTAAAAAAGTTTGTGTAACGGTAATCCTCGTCCCTAAGCCAAGTTTTATCGGTGAAAACTTCCTGGTTGTAAAGAACCAGACAGGAAAGTTCTTAGTATAGTCTATCAAAGTATTTAAATTAATTAGTTGAGTTGCAAAGGAAAATTGGAAGACTGAATATTCAAATCAAAAAAGAGATAATAGCACATACATAATATGGATAGGGATTTAATGTTAAGATCTCAGAGCCACTATGGTTAAATTTGAATATTAGCAAGACGGACACTGACAGATAAAGAGAAATTTTAATGTTTTGTTATTACCTATTATTAAAACATAAAATATGTGCGTTTTTTGACGATTGATGGAATGTATTTTTAAATATTTTTTTATGAAAGTAAATTTAATGCCATTTATGATTTGAAAATGATTTCCGGCATGTGACCACCACGACTAATCGTTACGAAGCGCATCCGATCAGTCCAATTTTTGACCACTTTTTCCAATATTTCTGGCCTTATTTCATAAATGGCTTACCGAATATTGACCTCCAATGCTTCCAAGTTGTTGCTTCCAGAGTAGCATAAACCATGAATTTAACATACCCCCAAATAAAATAATCTGGAAGCATCAAATCACACGATCTTGGAGGCCAATTGATAAAACCATTTATTGAAATAATGCTGTCACCAAATTTTCCTTTCAATAAATCGATGGTTTCGGTGGCTGTGTGGAACCATAAGTTGTCGATGTTTAACTCTTGGATTTTTGGAAACAAAAATTTATTGAGCATGTGTCGATATCTCACACCATTCACCGTAACGGTAGCTCTTTCCTCATTTCGAAAGAAATATGGACCGATGATGCCGTTGGCATGTATTCCACACCAAATGGAGTCTCAGGATAATGTTTCGGATTGGTCTCAGTTCATATACGGCAATTTTGCTTATTCACATATCCATTCAAACAGAAATGTGCCTCGTCACTGAACAAAATTTGGCGGTAAAAAAATGGGGAACGGGTGTCAGAAGGTTGACCACCCCAAATCAATTGAAAATTTTTCTATAGCAAAGAGGAAGGTTAATATAGTATACTGTAAAAATTTTATGTATGAAAGTATAGTCAAAATTTTGAGAAAAAACAATTTGAAAGTAGCTAAATTTTACATGTAAATTGCATGAATAGGCCACGCCCACAACCGAGGTTATAAATATAAGGTACGATCGCTCGTTCAGGAGCGCAATTGTTATTCAACTCCTGTGCTGGTAACATCGTGTTAATTATGAATGCAGCCGATTGTTTTAATAATGAAGATGATGTGGCGTTCTTATTCCAATTTGGCGATCGTGCAACAATCGAAATGTTGCAAGAATGGCGTTTAATCAAGAGCAAAAAGCGTTGCAAAACAGTAACATGCAGACAATTTTTCCGGGTGGTTAGCAACCGACAATACTGGATGAATCATTGCTTCAGGTGTCCGGGTTGCAGGAGAATCTACCCAAACAACGCCGGATCATTTTTTGATGACCGTCGCCTCGCCCCGATGCTAATTTTTAAGCTTCTCTGGATATGGGCGTGCAATACTCGTTCTGGACCAGCAGCTTTGCAGACCGGAATACCCCGGAAGACTGTTTACAGTTTGTTCCGGGATTTCCGTAGAGTCTTCACCTGGAAGCTCGAGAATAACCCCTAGGATCTGGCAATTGGTGGTCCGGGCCAGGTGGTGCAAATAGACGAAAGTGTGATTACCCGCCGCAAATATACTGTCGGCAGGGTTCCTGTACGTGCCCAGAAGTGGGTGTTGGGTATGTACAGCTGTACAGAGAAGCGGGGCATTGTCAAATACGTTGACAAACGCGATGCCGCGAATCTGGAGGCACTTAAGGCACTTCTCCATGTATTCCTATTAATTTTTCTACAGGTATATTTCCTACTCTGGCATTTAGATCTCCAGCCAATATAATGTGGTCGGTATTGTTTATTTTGGATATCACTTTTTGTATTTCTTCGTAGAATAATTCTGACTCTTCCTGTTTTCCTTCATCAGGTGCATACACTCCAACAATCGTAATGTGTCCTCTATCAAACTGAAGTCTTACTGTCATTATCCTCTCATTGACAAATGTGTAGTTTCTTATCATGTTCTGCCATTCTCTGTTTATACATATAGCGACTCCACAGCATGCTCTTCTAGTTTGTTCAACTCCGCTGTATATTATTACGTAGTCTTTAAGTTCTTTTGTTCCTCTCATTTTCTTTTTTGTTTCTGTAATAACCGCTATTTTAACCTTTCGGGTCTTCAAGATTTGGTTAAGTTCCATTTCGTTTTTTCCCAGTCCTGCAACATTCCAGGTGGCTACATTTATTACTTCCGCTATTCCTATTCTTCTGTCCTTGTCCTTGCGTGGTTGTTTATCTTGTAATCCGTCCGTTTTCCGAGGCTCGTTTTGAAGCTTGTGAGTAAGTATTGATTTAAATGAGTGGGATACCACCCCACTGCATAACCCCCTGACTATAGGAGGGCCAGGAAACTTTCTGTTAGGGTTATCTACCCTTAGTCGATATGTACTGGTTTTAAGGCGCCAGAAACTCGCCTTTCACCCTCTTCCGTTTGCTACATAACATCATTAAATGTCATGCATTGCCCAGGGGTCACGTGACTTATGTCTTCGTGGACGTGGAAGTAGGATTTGTTGACAGAGCTTTTGAAGCAGTGAGCATCTCTCAGAGTTTTATTGCTTTACGGGCATCGACTTCCTATAAAGCCTCCAAGACTCTTTGTCAACCTTTGACCCCCGGTTTATATAGTTTATATAGTATATAGTATACTGTTAAAATTTTATGTGAGAATGTATTATCAAAATTTTGAAATAATCGAATTTGAAGTTTGCAAATTTACATGTAAAAACTTAACGAGATTCCGCGCGTCGCTCATTTTGTTGACGGTACGCGTGGAATCAATGACCCTAACACTTAGAGTATTTCGCACCGGCAGAAGCAGCACGTCTCTCGTACTTGTAACATCGATTATTTTTTGTTTTTACCCGATTTTTTGGGGGTGAAACGTAATAGTTTACTACCCCATACCGCAACTATCCTTTTTAATGCTATTTCAAGGGTCCCTAAGCTCCCGGTTTTTTAGATCCCGGTTTTCTTGATGGGTGGCGCCTTCTCGTATGTTTAGCCTAGTAACCAGAGTCAAAACCGCCCTGGAGGGGTGCAACGCGGAGCGTAGCGGAGCGGCGCCCCGAAAGGGTAGGTTTTGACGATGGATAAACCTCCCTATCGAATGCACACCCCAAAAATTGAATAAAAAAAATTAATTTTTTCACTTTTTCGGCGATACACGGGTTATTTTCCATTTTTTTGCTAATATTTATTACTAATATCTACTAATCACACCTCCACCTATCCGAATTTCAAAGAAAAATTCAAATCGGAGCGAAAAAATTTCACTCGATCTGAAGGGAAAGCCGATGCATTTCATCGCGTCTGCCTGGGGGCGTGGCTTATTCCAACGTTTTCTTCGCTAAATTTACGTACTTTCAAATTGATTTTTTTCAAAATTTTGACTATACATTCTCACATAAAATTTTTACAGTATACTCTATTAACCTTCCTCTTTGCTATAGAAAAATTTTCAATCGATTTCGAGTGACCTATAATAGCTAACTCCTCCCGAACATTTTACAATAATAAATTTTTCCTGCTTTAGAATAAAATGTTTGTATATTTGCTTGAAAACCAACATAAAACTGTACAAAATTTTAATTTTCTCCGCCTCGCTAGGTTTCTAAAATACGCCGCAAGAGGGAGTATTATTTAGCTACAAGTCCCTGTATTGTAGTTGTAATATATGTAAATGCATGAAAACCCCACAATAACCTCATTATTTCTTCTCTAGTTTCTAGAACCTGCGAAAATTGTTGAATGGCATTTTGGTTATTTTTAAAATCCAATATTTTTTAAATTTAAAGAAGAGAATGGTAAATTTATTACCGCCGCAGTAATACGTAGTAATGATATTATGTAATTTTGAAACCATGTTCTAACTGCTTTATAAAGGCGGTAAATTATTATTTATATTATGTTCCAGAAGCGGAGCAATTTATCATACTGTACAATCGAGGATTTAAACACTTTATAAATATGCTTCTGTTTTATCGTTATTTTTGTAATGTATTGTTTTGTTCTATCGGACTACAACCAAAATTGCTTTCTTTTATTTGAAATTTTAATTATTAAAGATCGATTTTTAGTATAAAAGATGCAGCTCTTTAAAAAATTTACCGCCTTATCGCACCGTGTTGAACAAGTTGTCCCCTTGTTAAGGGGTCAAGTGGACAAAGTTGTTTGAAACCATGGTCACTGGCGGTCACTGGTGTTTTTTATTAAATAATTTTTGTGCGGCCCAGCAAATCTTTATTTGCTGGTCAATGGTTTATTTTATTTAAGAATTCCCATAGACTTTCCAAAGCCCTGTTATGTATCCATTACATACAAGGCAAATTGTGAATAATTACTCTTTTTTATTGATTTAATCTAATTTATGATTTTACTTTGAATTATTACGCCGTTATTCAATTTAACATATATTTCACCACTCTATAATATAGAATTTATTATATTTGCTGAGCTGAATTTGTAGTTAATATACATAGATACGTAAATACTACTATAAAATATCAATATCAATTTATTACTTTATAAATTATGTAAAATTCATTCTATCGTAATGCATAAATATTTATTGTACTACCATGTTTCCCAAACTTAGAACATGTGCATATCCCTTTTTAGACATAAAACTCCTTTATTAAACAAATCTAAAATTTTCTTGAATTGTAATACTTCCTATATCGGAGTTTTTATTGATAGTCTGTTGAATTTTATTCAAATTTTCTTTTAATTTTAAAAGTATTGGTAAAAAACTTAAAAGTTTTTGTCGACCGTTATTTGAAATGAAAGATGCAGTTGCCATAGGTTTTCCCAAAAAATCAGTAAAAACCAATTGTGCCGCAATATTTGCACTCAAAATGTTCGCGATGAAAGTGGTGACGAAGATAGAAGATGCCAATTTTTAATTATAAATATAATTTCCAAAACCTAAAATAACTAAATAAATTTTATAATGCATATTATTAGATGTTTCCTAAAAAATATGATTTCTTAATTAATTATAAAAGAACATCTGACGATAACAATAAACATTGCTAAAACCTCACGCAAAATAATTTTGATTCGGTGTTAGA
The DNA here is from genome assembly GCA_932274525.1 of Podabrus alpinus. NCBI lineage: Eukaryota > Metazoa > Arthropoda > Insecta > Coleoptera > Cantharidae > Podabrus > Podabrus alpinus. Next base: position 118,895,038 of record OW026451.1, read on the forward strand.
TAAAGTGGTTAATTTTTACAGTTCCTTTTGATATTACAAGTTTCATGAAATGTTAAATTTTTTCTTTTTTTTTTCTTATGACTAATAATACATTTTATCAATAATCAGAACAAAATTAAATATTAAAACATATAGTTCTATGAGCTAATCTGATGGCTTCTAGCTTTAAAATGTACACGGGGAACGTCCATTAGCGTCTAATGTCGTCTTATCAATAAATCGTTAGGCCATTTTCTTTTTAATCGCATGTAAACTTCTTTTTCCAACAGTTGTTGCATACTTGGTTTAGGATGATCTTCCAGTCTCGTTTGATGTCTTTTCGCTTTTTATGGATTTCTTCTGTCACATATCCCATTCCTAAATCGGTGTGTATGGTCTGATTGATAATATACCATGGAGTGTCAACTATCATCCGAAGAGATTTTGACTGGAACCTTTGGATGATATTAATATTGTACATGCTCGAACATCCCCAGAGTTCTAATGCACACGTCAAAATTGGTTTGATGATAGTTTTGTAGATTATAAGCTTTTTTTCCGGAGAGGGACTAGATTTTTTCTTATTAGTCAGTTCATTTTTAAAATTTTTAGGTCTATCTGCTTTCTCTTCTTTGTTATGTCATTTTTTCATGTAATTCTGCTGTCTAAATGAAGGTCGAGGTAATTGGCTTCGGATTCCTGTGGTAGGGCTACGTTGTTGATGTACACTCGTGGACAGTGTGTACGATTAAAAGAGAATGTAACGTGAACTGATTTTGTTTCATTTACTTCTATTTTCCATTTTTCTAGCCATTCTTGTAGTATATGTAAGTGTGCTTGTACTTGTTCTGATGCTAGAATTGAGTCCCCGTGTGGGTGACAACATGGATGTACTCGTATAATCAGCTCTTAAGTAAAAAGCAAATAGTCTTGGTCCAAGAATACTACACTGAGGAACTCCAGATGTATCAGAAATCCCCTCATCATGTTGTACTTTAAGCCATACTTCATCAAAAGCTTGTTTTATGTCCAGGAAAGCTGCCGACCAATATTGCTTCAGTTCAAAAGTTTTAATGATTTTGTTTACTATTCTATGGCATGGTTGGGTGATCGAATGCTGTTGCCGAAGTCTAAATCGATGCATCGGTAGTTAATCGTTATCATTCATCCATTTTAATATTTCTTATATACTTCTGCTAGGTGTTGTGCTAATAAATTAGCTTTATCAACGTGTGTTCTTGCCCACGACTGATCGGGATTGCAAAGAGGAGGAATCACATAATCTGTGGAGTAATTATCGATGAAATCTAATGACAAAACAATTTGAACGATTAAAAATCCTTCAAAAGAAGTATGGACGATGGATCCTAAAAAATGAAACGGTATAATACGGTAGAAATCCATCATCCACCAGTAACGAATTTATATCCCCGGATGGGTGGAAAAACACTGTTCCAAATTAATTCGCATTGCTGGATCGTTCCAAAAAGGAAGCAACCAGAATTTTCCCCAAAAATCACATTCACATTTCGCAAAATTCAAAACCCAATTCCAAAATCACGACCAAATTCAAAAGCCAACTGCTTTTCGGTAAACGTAACAATCTCTACTGAGATTCGATACTATGACTGCTTTACAGTCTCGAGCATAACCACTAGACCACACATTGGGGCATGTTTTAAATTTATTTCAGCGATCTGCAATTTTTTGTCTAAAAGATTAGGTACTTCTGCATTCCTCCAGTTTCTTGGAATGTTCCCCTCTTCTATGCATCAAGAAAAAGTTACCAATTACCAAGAAAAAGTTATCAATTAAATAACAGTGTTACAATAATTTCAGTAACTAGAGCGGTTTTCAATCACGAGTCAGATAAAAAAATACCCTAAACTTATTAGTAAACAATACTGTTTCCAGTTTTTGGTCAATAAATTATTTCTGTTCCGACGACCGAGGTCTTAACTTTAGATTTATTTTCAGTACTTTAATGCGAACATTTTGAGGTATTACTTAATGAGTTCTACGCACAGATTGGGTTAGTGAACGTTTTTGGTAATTATCCGCTCGTATATTACCTTCCGAGTGGAAACGGTCAGAATAAAGCTGTGCATTTCAGACACTAGATCTATTAGATACTGAACATTAACAGTAACGCATTTAACCGCTTAAGGTACGGCCGCCTCTTTCTATCAAGTTCAACAAATGAATGTGTCACATCGTGTTACATATTTTTATCTAATAATTATTGTATAGTTTGTTTCACTTTAATTGGAATTAAAAAAAGTCATAGCATCAAATTATGTTGATATAAAAACGTACGAACTATGTGACGAGACATAATAAATATAGAGATAAGATTATCGCGTCAACCAAAACAGCATATTATGCATTGCCAAAGGCTGGCGCCAGATTAAAATAATTAACCTTATCTCTATATATTATGTTTCGTTTATAGTTTGTACGTTTTTATATCAACGGAATTTGACACTATGACTTTTTTTAATTCCAATTAAAGTGAAACAAACTATACATGATCTTCAATGTTGAAACAACCTTTAAATATTTTCTGCTACATTGATCTAAATAAAGAAAATATTAATTATTTTTTTGGATTATGAGAACTTATGGGAATATTAAAAAAATTTAAATACTACTTGATGAGATAATCTATTCTAATGAACTTTTGTCACGGACATAATATACGACATGGCCTACAAAAAATGTTATGTTAAATGCTAGCATTTGCGTCAAAATTAATTTATTATTTCTAATATAAACTCTCATACCTTAGAATTGAAGAAGAAGCCCAACATATCGCCAAGTTTAAATTCGATTATCTCAGATTCGATAATAAATTTATTAAACAATTATTATACGTATAATATAAGAGTAAACAAACACTTAATGGTTAAATACATCTTTGTCAAATTACTTTTTGTTGATTTTGAGTTTGAAATTGAATTCTTCTTTACATTTTTACAATGTGATTAATTACTTCGGCGTGACTAGATGAATAAGACGGTAGCAGAAAAGTAATGAAAACTCGGTTAATTTTGTGTAACAGTTAATTACAAGATCCTTAAGTATTCATTTTTTGCAAATTTTATTTCAGCGTAATATCTAGCATAATTATAGCGAAAACATTTACATTTGCATAAGTTAACAAAATTTGTTGATTTTCTTATCATAACAATATTAAGTTAGTTTCTACTATGTGTTGGTGAACAATATTTGTCCAACAAGCATAAAATCGATTTACAAATATTTTTCTTATGTAGTATTATTAAAATAAATATACATAATAATACATAATACATTTTTCGTTATGTATGTCTATGTCTACGTCAAGCTTTTTGTTATTTATCATACTTTACCGTTCCAAAATTAAGAAACTGCACATGTCAAGTTAATTGATTAATTATATCGTAAAGCTTTAACCGTGGATTTCTAAACAGGCAATACCTGTAGAATAATTTTTGATTAATTATTGTTAGATAAATTATAGACGTAAATAATGTTAAAATTGTTTTAAGCGACCGACATAAATATCAACATTAGTCCTAAATTTTGAATGATGTGCGTAGAAAATTCCATGTCAAAACTTAAATTATGTTTGTAAAAAGAACCGTTCAGAAAAGTTAAAGTTGACTTTTTATTTTCCTACTAAATAATTCGATTTTCTGAATTGCTGGAAGACAATAATTACATTAATGTTTGATGCAATTACCTATAACTTCTACAAGTATAATATAAAATAAACGACTTTTAATATAACTTCGTAATATTATATTATGTACTAGGAAATTGCCAAAAGCCCACTTTGTTCGCTATACATAAACTTCGGATATTGAAAGCTGAAATAATTAAATAATCATTTCTGTGTTTACCTATACATCGCATCGTTCGAAAATAATGTTAGCAAGTTTAATGGAAGTTACTGAAATCTAAACAATCTATAGTATTTTTAGACAATTCAAAATGTTATCCACCGAATTATTTTGGGGTTTCTCTTTTCAGTGAGTTATGACTAATAATAGAATTTAAAAAACATAAAACCACACCGACACGCGTAATCACATAATTAAAACTATTGCGAGAGGAATGCAGTTTTATAATTGAACATAAATAAACATTGCTATGCAATGGATGCAATTTTCCAATCAGAGAATCAGGCACCCGGAGGATTTCCTAGGGAAAATTTTAGTTGTGAACCTCACTCGTACACCCTATTCAGGGTTGGGCGAAAACATGATTGTGTTGTGGTCGTGACTTTCTTGAAATATTGAGTGCAGTTTTATTTAACCACCCCTATTATATTTTCGTTTCAAATTCCAAATTTGAAAAATATTATTTCTTTGATCTATTATAATATAACAATAATAATATTGTCAACGAAAACAATAAAAGTAATGTGCAATTGAGAAGAGATTTTAACGTAATACCATAATATAAATAGTATAGAAATACTCGAAAAGTTCAGGTATCATTAAGTAAACTTTCATCTTTAGAAGCAGTAATGGGAAATATTTACAAGCTCCTGCACTTATCGACTTGTTGACACTTTAAATTTTCTTTTTGACTTTTTTATTCCAACCCTCCAAATCACGCAGGAGTCGCTGTTTGTTATGACACTGCTGCTAATATGGAAAATTGTTTAAGTACAATTTTCCTACCTAATAGCTTCGTTTAACATAATTTAAGTTATCAAACACTAAAAATGTTTATAAATGTGAATTATGCAAAGATAAATCTATTAATTCAAAATAAATTTTGCTAGTTTGATTGACATATTATTTTATAAAAGAAGAAGTATTCCCAAATGTTTTCGCTTTGTTGCAGCACATGGAATAAGTTTCGCAATTTTTATTAAATAAAATCGATGCATCAAAAAGCGTTTAGTCGTTGATGATTTCTTCTTAAATTTCTTCTCACGAATATAAGCAATTTAGTCCTACAGAAGACTAAATTGCGGTTGGGAATGATAGTATTAGACTGGGTTCACATTATTTGTTCCAACTAACACCACATCACGTAACGAATGGGTATACAGAGCCAGAGGTATTGTGGCCGTTAAAAAATATTACAATAATGTTTGTTTTGTGTTGACTTTTGCTGTTGGAGTTTTCAATTTAGGCCCTAAGTAATAGTTTTCTTACACTGTATTTGTAGATTGTAGTAAAGATTTTTTTAAATAAGAAACGTACATTATTTTATATAATTTTTATAACTAACTTCTCCGCAATATTGAAATGATATTTGAATCCGCTTCCGAGAGGATGTTGATAAATGAACTTGTTTATTTTTATGTCCAAAGCATGGTCCAGAGTAATAGTAGTGACGTACGCAGTTATTTCTGTTGTAATATGTCATTCTGACTTTTGAATGTTTACTCTAAATTCTAAAGGGTTTTACCCACTGTCATGAAAAGCGTCATGCTAGGCTTTTCAAACGAACTATTTATTCCAAAATTGATGGTGTTTAGGTAAAGTCAAAATACGAGACGGTCATAGCTTAGCGGTTAAGTGCATTTGCCGAGAAGAGTAAGAACTTTAATCAGACCGTCTTTCCTCGAAAGGCAATGGCAAACCACCGAGGTAAACTGTCAAGAGTGCCCGTCCCCAAATGAAGTGGATTACACGTGGTTCGGAGTCCACGTTAAACAATAAGTATGTTCTCTATGAATGTGAAAATAATTCGTACCCCATATCACATGCATAGTAGAACGAGATGATCACCAAACCCTCATCAGGATAAAGGGACCTAGGACGGGGGGGGGAGGTAAATTCAAATCCTGAATGACTGACAAATGCGCAGTTAGCATCATACCAAATTCACAGTAATTAGTAGTCAACTCATTGCTATTTCTTACGTAATACAATCTCAAAGGTAATACGAACGTAAACTCGATTGCAATTATAAATTAAATAACAATACGCTTTCGTTTGTATCTCAATATATTTTAATTGGAATACTATTGAAAAAGCTTATAAAATGAACAAATGCTCAGCAGATAACCTCGATTGAATTCATTTGCATAAATGGTTACCTATTTTCTGGAATGTAATGAGTATTGCAATAAATATAAAAAGAAAAGGAGCATTCAAAAACTATTGCTTTGGTGCAAAATCAATTTAATTAAAATGGATAGTCACCCCAGCCAAAGAGTGAACTTCGGTTATCTTTAGTTTATGTCCGAAGCAACTGAAGCTGGGCATGACCGTGTGTAAAGGCCTTAAAACGTAATTGAATTTTTTTATTCACAAATAATGTTATGACGTTGGTTTAAAAATCGATATTGGTGTGAAACCGGCAGTTTTTAATTATAAAACAATAACTTCTTTGTTCCAAGTTTTGGTGAAATTAAATTCTTAAATTAACCAGATAATTAATCCTGAAAATAAATAGAATTATAGCTTTCCATTATTTTTCACTGAAGTATTTCACAATTTATTCATAATTAATTGTTTTTAAAATTGTCTCTAACTAATTTTTAAATAAACTTAATTAAGTAAATTGCAGTTGCATCTTGATAACCAATTAGCTTATCGGTTAGTTAATGAAACGAATACTTCGATTAAATTTCTGTCAAACTTATCTGGTTGAATTATGGTATCATTAGGTAGTACATGTCCTTAGATTGCTTTTTTGTTGTTAAATGACTTGAAAAACAATTTCAATTTTAGTTACAAGGATACGTAAATTGCATGTAACATGAAATATTTTTATTATTAACAATTTTCACTAGATCGGTCTCGTCTCACAAATTATTGCAAACAAAAGAAAGAATTCAAATTTCGTATCACAAACAGTGAATTTTAATAAATTCTGAATTTTAAACAAGAACAAAACAAACATAAATTTAAATGAAAAGTTAACTGATATCAGATTCAAGCACAATCTGGTAATATTAGCAGGGTTATTTCAGGCAGAGGATTAACTTTTGACACCACGTATTTTACATCACGTATTAGCATACTTTTTTTAGCACACGGAAAATCTAATTACTGTAAATTATAATATTTAATTTTAGTTGTCACTTTTGAAATATTACGACTAATTCGAGTTGCAATAATACTTTTTTAAACAATGTGAAAATGAGAATTTGAAAAATGTAATTTATTACATAGTGGGAAATAAATATGTAGGTACTTTGACGTCGACTCTTAATAAACGTTTTGAGTATTTTATATATTTTTAAAAATAGTACTTTATACGATAGCTGTCATAATTTTAACTAGTACCTTTGATTATATAGCTAGTACATACATAGCAGTGGCGGCTCGTGAGAAATATGTTTGGCTGTTCTGCATTATAAAAAAGGGAAGGTATCAGTAAAATGCTAATCTCAAAAAATAAACTTAATTATTGCACGTTTTTAAGCATTAATGGCGTGCGCCGGTGCTTGCTTGTGGCAAACTTAACTTATCAATAACTTTTTCGTTGAAATTCAATATTCCCGAGATAAATTTTTTTACTATTGACAATATCGAAAGACACAAACGGAAAACAAAACAATGCGTTCTTACGATTAAAGCCACAAATCCATTTGTTCCGTAAATAAATATTCGTATTAAATTGTCTTTTATACATTTTACCTCGACTTGTATATACCGGCAAATTCTTATCACTAATTGTTCTTGATAACTAAATTTAAAAATTACATTCATTTTTAAAAGCGGCCTTCTTCGTAAGAGATTTTAAAAACGACTAAATAAAATGCCTTAGTTAGCTTATCAAGTCATAATAATTCTGCATATTTGTTATTTTAAAAATAGAACTTATACTTTGTAATTTAAACAGCCCTTTGTGTTCGGTTTGAAATAAAACAAACGACGCAAACATTTTTGTAACAATAAGTTTTATTTGAGCGCACAAAAAGTTTTGTAATTATTGTTAACTAATTTTCGAAAAAATCCTATTTTTACGGGTTATGAGAGAAGCTGAGTTAATAAATAATATGAGTAATGTTAGTAAAAACCTAAGTCTAAATTTCTTGATCTACATTTTATTACAGAAAATTATAGTTTGAGAATTGTTTTACAATGCAGAAAAATTTCAAGTCCAAAATTATTATAAAATTTTATTAGGATTAGGAATATTACTAAATTCATAAGCGTTCATTTTATCTAGTAGGTATAAAGGACATTATATCCATAATTTCAATTAAAGTTTATAATACTGGTGGCTGCGTTAGAGTGCAGAATGACAGTACATTCGATGCGTGTACGTAGCTTTAAGAATTATTATTGTATAAAAATACATAAATTTTAATTTTATGCATTCATAATTTTATTTAAAGTTGCAAAATCTGTCAAAAAATAATTTAACTACTGTTTTGCTATAAATATGTGCAAGAAACTTGGTGTAATTAAAAGTTTTTAAAAAATTTATTGCTTATGCCCCAATTTCACTGCAATTTGTTTAACAATTGATGAACTAATATTAAAATTAGTTTTTCTTTTCAAAATTCGAATTGTAAACTACCTCGAAACAAAATCATAAAATATATACCTACCACGTAAAACTATACCAATAATTTGTTACGAAAAATTTTCTCTTTTTCGCAACAACGTTGAATTTATTAAATTCAACTTTTACATCTAGCGACATATTTCGTAGCACCCTGTATAGCGAACGTATTTGACGGAGATTAAACTCGCGCATGCAACGATAAGTACTTCTTGGGTTAGCGCTCGTACCGAGCGGTCGACGTTTTGTGTTTTCTGTGTGAAGTGATAACAATTTTGGTTCTAATTTTGACAAAATATGGTGGCGATTTTTGTGAGGGGTCCCGTTCAGCATCAATACGAATGGTTTTTTGGATTTTGCGCTCCAACCCATTACTATGGGGATTTTTTACGTTCGTGGTAGCTGAATTGTGGATGTATTCCAGGTCGTTATCTTTTTGTCGGACCACCTTGTCCATATTTTCTGGAAGGATATTTTTTTACTCAGTTCGGTAAGTTTTTATAATTTGAACTGATTGCTTCACAGGGAAATGCATTACTCGACTTGGCCAAATTTTCCGCCGTACATCTGGTGTTCGATTACGTTTTAGTTAACCCTTGACTGTCTTATTTTTTTATGTGATATGTTTATTACAAAGGGTTTCATTGTCTTGCATATTTTTTTGTACGAATGTTGGCCGAGATAGTTGATACGCCGTATTTTTCGTTGTATGCACGATGAGATATTCTATCTAATCTCACACGTTCGCATACGTTGGATGGAGTACCAAGTGTTTGCACTTTACTTTTTGATAATTATTTTAATTAATTATATTATTTAATTATGTATTATTATTTGGGTTACTTGTGTATTTTATTCCCACTAGAAAACATCAACCGGCGTTGGTCAACTGCAATGACTTTGAAATTCCTAAGCGTTTGACATGGGTTCGAATTTCGTATTTGAAATTCTATGTTAAACATTTTTTTGTGTTTATTTTTGATTTTATATTATTTTTTTATGAAAGGCTGAGATGTTCGACCCATATACAGGGTGCGGCATTTCACCGAGATTGCTGTCTTTTGTTTTATCATTGGGGATTCGATATGGTTCCACTTTATCGTGGGATTTTTATATAACCATTCGAATGTGCCCTTGGTTTATGTTTGGGAGTGATTTTCGGTGGCAGTGTCGTTGCCACTGTGCTTGTGTTGGTCGGCTAACACCTTTTACATCCGACATCGTTAATATCTTTACCTTCTGACAATTAGCATCCAATTGTCCATTTTAATTGTGTTGTGTTAGCAAAGCTGTTTCCTTGATCTCTCCGGGGTGTTTCTTTCACACGATCCACGACTCTCGCTTCCGCAATAAATGAGCTAGTTTAAAACCTAACACCAGGGCCCCACGCAAAATTAAAGTAGATGGTTTTATCCTTCTGCGTGGACTTAATCTTTTCCGAGCTGACTTCTCATTAGACCAGAAAGGAAAGATTTTGTATCACTGGCGCCCGAAGCGTGGGAGCTTCTGTATTTGCTTCTGTTTGCTTCATTTCCATCTGTATTTTTGGTGAATGCCCGGAGATAATTTCAGGAACAGCTTTTGCATTATTTTATTGGCAATTTTGTTTTGTTGTCAATTTTATTATTATGTTTTTTTGAATGAAACATTTTTGTTTATACCGGCGGAATTATTTTTTGCAGCCAACTGCGTTTGTTGATCCTTGGTTGCTGTTACGACTGTTGTTGTTTAAGTCGCGCACCGTAATTGGATTGTTTCAACGTATATTTTTTTGGTGATTGTGTAAATTCCTTGATGCCGAGTGTTTGAAGGGTTATGAAAAATATTTTTATAATTATTTTATACCTTCGATTTAAATTAAAATTTTTATTATTATTTTATTGGTAAAGTGTTATGTGTAAATTTTTTTACCTTGATATGTGTACTGTTCGTTGCTACGTGTAGCGAATTTTATTTTTTGGTTTTCCACAAGCTACTGGGGGTGAAATCCCTTTAGCTTGCCGTGGATCTACAATGCCAAAAGGGTGGTTGGATGGAGTAATTGTTTGTACACATATTGGTTCCATAACAGCTTGAACCATACATTACACTAAGGGTGGAGGCTGGGTAATGTTTGTCACTGATTGGTTCAATAACATCTTGAATCATACATTACATAAGGGTGGAGGATGGGTAATGTTTGTTCACTTAATGGTTTAACAAAAACTTAAATCATACATTTCATTAGTAATGTTTGTCACTGATTGGTTCAATAACATCTTGAATCATACATTACATAAGGGTGGAGGATGGGTAATGTTTGTTCACTTAATGGTTTAACAAAAACTTAAATCATACATTTCATTAGTAATGTTTGTCACTGTGGGTTCGATAACATCTTGAATCCTACATAACATTACCTAACAGGAGGTTGGGTAATGCACTCGCTATTGGTCTAATTTCATCTGAGATCACATATTCACATAAAACCCGTCATAATTATAGCATAACATCAAGCTATTAATTATTTCATCGGAATTTATTCCAACGGTTTGAGGAAATTTGTTAAAGTCTTGGTAGGACGATCTGTTGGTCAAGTTTCTTGATCAAATTATTAATTATTTTGTCATTTTGACAAACCACTTCCTATGTGTTGAGAACTATGAGTGTCTCATACTGGAAGAGTAGAATTAGTTCGAAGAATATTTTTGTTCGACTATTCTCGAATGGGTCCGATGCGAGCCATTCCTTATCGACAGTCTAGATGTTTTTTTTCCTAGCTGTTCAGTTTTTTCGGTGCAGGTCCAATGCGGGCTGCCCACAGTTTTTTTCGGTGCAGGTCCAATGCGGGCTGCCCATTTTGTACTCATTGATTTTTATCTGAGACAAAATCACCTATTATATGGTTTTCAGTAGCTATTGTTAGCTCTACCATTTGGTTTTCGCTTCTGCGGATTTACGATGGCGTTTCGTCAATTGTGTACTAAACCATACAATTATTATTATTATTTTTTTATCTCAATCTTTTAGAGATTTTGATTTTTTTATTTTTTTATTGAAATATTTAAGCTCATTTTTTTGTCTTACCCAAGCTTAATATTTCTTTCCTACCAAGTACTGCTGCAGACTACCTCCACACTACAGTAAATAAATAAGTTTTTTTCCGTCAATTTACAGTTCGTTGTCAACTTCGTTTCTCTAATAATTTTTTGATTTTTTTATCTTGACCTCCGGTCAGATATCTTACTTCGGGGGTGTGTTACGAAAAATTTTCTCTTTTTCGCAACAACGTTGAATTTATTAAATTCAACTTTTACATCTAGCGACATATTTCGTAGCACCCTGTATAGCGAACGTATTTGACGGAGATTAAACTCGCGCATGCAACGATAAGTACTTCTTGGGTTAGCGCTCGTACCGAGCGGTCGACGTTTTGTGTTTTCTGTGTGAAGTGATAACAATTTTGGTTCTAATTTTGACAAAATATGGTGGCGATTTTTGTGAGGGGTCCCGTTCAGCATCAATACGAATGGTTTTTTGGATTTTGCGCTCCAACCCATTACTATGGGGATTTTTTACGTTCGTGGTAGCTGAATTGTGGATGTATTCCAGGTCGTTATCTTTTTGTCGGACCACCTTGTCCATATTTTCTGGAAGGATATTTTTTTACTCAGTTCGGTAAGTTTTTATAATTTGAACTGATTGCTTCACAGGGAAATGCATTACTCGACTTGGCCAAATTTTCCGCCGTACATCTGGTGTTCGATTACGTTTTAGTTAACCCTTGACTGTCTTATTTTTTTATGTGATATGTTTATTACAAAGGGTTTCATTGTCTTGCATATTTTTTTGTACGAATGTTGGCCGAGATAGTTGATACGCCGTATTTTTCGTTGTATGCACGATGAGATATTCTATCTAATCTCACACGTTCGCATACGTTGGATGGAGTACCAAGTGTTTGCACTTTACTTTTTGATAATTATTTTAATTAATTATATTATTTAATTATGTATTATTATTTGGGTTACTTGTGTATTTTATTCCCACTAGAAAACATCAACCGGCGTTGGTCAACTGCAATGACTTTGAAATTCCTAAGCGTTTGACATGGGTTCGAATTTCGTATTTGAAATTCTATGTTAAACATTTTTTTGTGTTTATTTTTGATTTTATATTATTTTTTTATGAAAGGCTGCGATGTTCGACCCATATACAGGGTGCGGCATTTCACCGAGATTGCTGTCTTTTGTTTTATCATTGGGGATTCGATATGGTTCCACTTTATCGTGGGATTTTTATATAACCATTCGAATGTGCCCTTGGTTTATGTTTGGGAGTGATTTTCGGTGGCAGTGTCGTTGCCACTGTGCTTGTGTTGGTCGGCTAACACCTTTTACATCCGACATCGTTAATATCTTTACCTTCTGACAATTAGCATCCAATTGTCCATTTTAATTGTGTTGTGTTAGCAAAGCTGTTTCCTTGATCTCTCCGGGGTGTTTCTTTCACACGATCCACGACTCTCGCTTCCGCAATAAATGAGCTAGTTTAAAACCTAACACCAGGGCCCCACGCAAAATTAAAGTAGATGGTTTTATCCTTCTGCGTGGACTTAATCTTTTCCGAGCTGACTTCTCATTAGAGCAGTAAGGGAAGGATTTTGTATCAAATTGCTATAGCATTGTAGTCTGCGTTTAATTACAGCTCGGCTTCGCACAAGTGTATAGCGTTCAAGTTAGTCAAACTTTTTTACACTGTATGTATTAGCGAGAACTACATGGACCTAGAAGCTAACAAAAGTAGATTAACAAAGGATACTTTTTTAAATAATCCTTTTTTAACTGACTTCTAAATTCCAAAACAAAAAATAAAAAGCAAAACTTAAGAAGATAATATATTATTAAGATTGGATAAATTCCGTAGTAACTTTTATGGAATTCTTATAAGAAGAGCCCATAGATTTTCGATAAGTGAAAGGTCTGGACCCTACGGAGTCCATAATATTGGCTTCCTTTAAATAGTTGGTGACAAATTTAGCACTATGAATAGGTGCAATGTCTTGTTATAGAATCGAATCCTCACCGATTAATCTTTTACCCTCAGGTAACCTAGGCTTCGCTAAAAAAGGTAATTGTTATTAATTACATTTTTAAAAGATTCAGGAATATCGAAGTACAGCGTTGACTCCTACTTGCAAGATCACAATGTTTCTAACTCCAGTTGACAACATACATCCCCAAATCATTATTCCCTTTTCTAGTAATTTCAGTGAAGGTTTAGTCCACTTATATGTATAGACTTCGCTTGTATTCCGTACAACATACATTCTACCATGACTATACATATTTAAAATAAATCATTGATTCGTCGGTCTATAAAATTTTGTTGTAAAATTTTAAAGGTTGGAAAGTATGATCAAATAAAACCTCATTCTCTTTTCAATATTAGCTTAACATACAAAACGTAGTTTACGTGAAACTCGGCCGTGTTTATTTACCTCATGAAGGCGATGTCGTACTGTTTGTGTCGATAGTACATTTTTATAGTAATTTTCAAGCTGTGCAGACATGGCAGGATTTGAACAAGAGCAAATTTGTTTCTTTATAACCTCCCGTTTTGTAGTAATTCTGGGCCACCATTGTCTTTTAATTAGCGTTATTTTCCCCTCCATTTCAAATGCTTTTATCAATTTGATATTGAAGTCGAAGATTTTCCAAATAATTTAGCTATTTCACGAATAGTTTTTTTCACGTCCGTACATTTTTAACACCAGTGTCTTCTTTTTGAATTGAATATTGAAATTGCGCTGCTTTTCTCTTACAAAAATTAATATTACACTTTTACATTTACATTGTGACTACATGTGAAGTGAAAATGTTCGAAAATACTGCACCTTATATAAAAACAGGTAAAAAACAAACAATTTAAACAAAAAACCAGTAAATTCCATTGTCGAGTAGAGCTATCGGGCAACTTTTTAGATTCTTAATGTTAGTGGTGAGGCATCTAAATATACATATATTTCCAATTTGACCCTTCTACGACACTACTTCACCCGTTCCTTGAGTTTTTACCCATAGTTTTTACGCATAGTTTTTACATTTCATTGGCGTGATGTCACGATGAACGAATTATTTAACAAGAAATCTGACCATTTCCCATGGAAAAAGACATTTTAAGAATCGAATTTGTGAGAATCGAGAAAAATACTGCATTCCGATAGCATAACGAACTTGAAGGATCATGTAGCAATTGCGTAGAAATTCTTTAAGGTAACGTAATTAACAGTATATATATAGGGTCTTTCAATAAGAGCGCTCGATCTTTAAAATTGAATAAAAAGAGTTGTATGTGTGATATGGCGGATATCTTTATTTCGGATTGAAGTATATTCAATGCCATTATGTTTTAAAAATAATATCGTTCAAATGGCCTCCGCGACTTCGTTTGCAAGTGTCGATCCGGGAGACCCAATTTTGGATAACTTTTCGACATAAATCGGGCTGGAGAGCAGCAATGGCTTGAATGGCGTTGTTCTCCAGGTCGAAAATTGTTGCTGGTTTATTGGCATAGGCCAGTGACTTAACGTAGCCCCAAAGAAAAAAGTCTAAGAGCGTTAAATCGCACGATCTCGCAGGCCAATTAATGTCACCTTCTTTTGAAATAACGCGACCTGGAAACTTTTCCTTCAATAACTCCATCGTTTCACCCGCTGTGTGATACGTAGCGCCGTCTTGCTGGAACCACATGTTTTCTAAGTCCATATCATCCAATTCGGGCCAAAAAAAATTGGTTATCATTTCTCGCTACCTGACACCGTTGACAGTTTACCGCTGCGCCTCTCTCATCTCGGAAGATGTATGGCCCGATGACGCCGCCCGACCATAATCCACACCAAACAGTGAGTTTTTCTGGATGCAAAGGAAGCTCCTGTAATTGATGTGGATTGGCTTCGTCCCAGATCCGACAATTTTGCTTGTTTACGAAGCCATTCAGCCAAAAATGCGCTTCGTCGCTGAAGATGATTTTTTCACCAAAATGGGGATCCGTTTCCAACTGCTCCAGGGCCCAGTCAGCGAATGTCCGACGAGTGCTGTGGTCTTGTGGCTTTAGTTCTTGAATCAAATGAACCTTGTATGGATCAAGGCCCAAGTCTTTCCGCATAATTCGCCAAATTGAGGTCGCGGAAATGCCCACTTCTTGTGAACGACGAAAAACTGAGAGGTTTCGGTCATCACGCACACTTTCAGCAACACAGCAATATTCTCTTCCGACCGAACGTTCCGCGGCGACGCACAGGCACTGCTCGATTAGCAACTGAGCCGGTTTCCTCGAATTTCGCAATAAGTCGTTGAATTCAGCTCTCGGCAGGGCGCCCATGTCAACCGAAAATTCCACGTAGCTCGCGGAACGTTTGGCGGACAGAGCACGAATTTTTATAATAAATTTTCACGATTTCGACGCGTTGTTGAAGCGTGTAGTTTTCCATGATCAAATGGCAGCTATGGCAGAACACAAACGTCACAGAATGACAGCGCTGTCATATCAAACATAACCACAATCGGCTGTGAAAGTTCAGGCGTGGCTATAGATCATTTCGAGGTGACGTCACGACAGGTATGCCCTCACGACAAAATGGCCGCGCCCTGTCAAAGTTATTAATTTATTAATGTCAAAGTGACGTGACTCAAATGATCATATCGTTCCGTCATTGTAATTTCACGTCTCCTTTGAGTGATAAGTAGTATTCACTACAAACCATATTGTAGTTTTAATAAAATACGCAATACACGCACTAAAAACTCCGAAATAAACACCACAAACTAACAGCTAACAATGAACACCTAACGGCTAATCAGCGCTTGTATGCCCTCACGACAAAATGGCCGCGCCCTGTCAAAGTCACGTGACTCAAAATGATCTATTGAAAGACCCTATATCAAATGAACTGTGATGTAACAATACCTCAGATGCCGATATGGTTTATGTTATTTGAAAATCAACGAAAGCGAATTTCAATATTTTATAAATATACATGGTTTTGCGCCCCTAACAGAAAGCGCCCACTCTGCCCACCTCCTTAAGCCGGGTCTGTTAGTAATATTTCAGATTGTATATTTCGTTGTTGTGGAAGTTCATTAGCGATGAGTAATCTGATGTTTACCTTCTGCAAAAATAATAAACTGCAAGTAACGGTATGCCAAAATATTTCATTATTTTATTTATTCTTCTTGTAAAAGATAAGCAATTAATTATTTCTGACGTGTTAAAAATTACAACTTTGCAATGAATATTAAAACTTTTTTATATAATAGATATAATAATTAATTAATATAAAGCTAACCTTCTCCCATTACATTTTATGTTCAAAAATATCTAAATCTATGTTTTAAAAGTCTCTCGTTCTCATTCTTAAATCCATTAAATCCACCATTACCATAATTAATAATATGTTTCCTTATTAAGGGAATTTTTCCTGAGTTTTTCAATTGATGAGATAATTTTCTTATGTTTGCCCTGTTATGTAATATTACGTTTAATAGGATATTAATTCACGTCACGAAAAAACCGTGTCTCTAAACAACTGTGTTTGGAAATAATTGAAGATTGGTTTGGATTGGTTTTCACTTGCTTCCAGCCCTATAATATATGGACAAAAGTAAACATTAATTAAAATGATTTTGGTGAAAGCTTAATTATTTAGAAATTTGTATGAAATATTGAGTGCCAGGCTTATTTTATGACACGATATAACTATACAGCCAAGTAATAATTATTTATTTTTACAAAAAATTGGTGACTATTTACGTAAATAGTTGCCCAGTAAGTAATAAATATCCACAGTATTATAATATGTAGTATGTGCATATACCCTACCTAATGGTTTTCAGCAAGTAGACATTAATGCTTATAAAAACGATTATTTCCTAATATTATTATAAAGAATGAATGAATATATAACATCAAACATTCGTGGTTAACAATTTCTAAAAACCAACAATATTGTTAATTATTCTGATCGTGAACTACAAGGTTCACAAAATCTTTTTAATTGAATGTTATTCAACATCGCAAATTCAAACCCTTTAAAATAATATTATAGTCCTTAAACACACGACAACGCTCTGATTTATTAAATGTTTTGGGTGAGAACCCCATTTCAGCCACTTAAAATACATAAAAGGAACATATTTAACACTAGTAAATGAAAAACCATGAAAGCTAACCACGATATTTTGGTAGGCAAAAACTAATTGAACCATGTGAAGGAGTTTTGTCAAAAGAAACATAAGCACAATAATAGAAATGGCCATATATAAAAATGTAGTACCACACGCATGAAAATTACAATAAAAAATAAAGTGAATAAATTATTGCTAATATAGAAGAACAGGAGAACCTAATTAATTATTACGGTTTCTGTTTGTACTATGGTGATCGTATTCTTAGCTAATTTTCTAAAAAGTTTTAATATTTTGATTAAAATAAAATTAAACTAAGTTAACATTATGATGGAAAAACCCTCAAATCTCAAAATTTCTAATTCTAGGATCCCCATCTCCAGATCCAGTATACAATATTTTAGTTTATTATTAATAACTAATAACCTTTTCAAGTTTTTTTATCAGTAAAATACTGGCAAGTTTCTTATTGCATGTATAGGGTGTTTTTTAGCTGCATGAGATCTTTCAATGGGGATAACTCTTGCATGAAGTTTGTTAAAGTGACAGTTCTTTGACATTTGTGTTCAGAAAGGTTTGCCATTTAATCATGAATAAATTAACACTTGAACAACGCTACCAAATTGAAGAAATTTATTTTCAAAGTCAGAGTTCCGTTCGAGAATCTTATTGAGTTCTTCGCCCATTTTATGGTCGACATAATCGACCTTCTGAGCAGGCTATGGATAAATTTCGTACCACTTCTTCATTTCATGATGTAAGACCACCAACAAGACAAAGAAATGCGCGTACCGATGAAACTATCGCTTCTGTGAGTGAAAGTGTGCAAGAGAACCCAAACATTTCAATTCGCCATCGTGCTCAACAACTTGGGCTTTGTCCGTCCACTACATGGAAAATTTTACATCAAGATCTTGGTTTACATCCTTACGAGATCCAGTTGGTTCAAGAATTGAAGCTTAATGATCATCGAAAGCGTCGTCCGTTCACAGATTGGGCTCACAACCAATTGGAAGTGAACCCATTTTTTACAGCCAGATTTTGTTCAGTGACGAGGCACGTTTCTGATGGTTGAATGGGTATGTGAACAAGCAAAATTGCCGTATATGGAATGAGACCAATCCGGAACATTATCTTGAGACTCCATTGCATCCACTAAAATTGACTGTTTTGTGTGGAATACACGCCAACGGAATCATCGGTCCATATTTCTTTCGAAATGAGGAAGGAGCTACCGTTACGGTGAATGGTGTGAGATATCGACACATGCTCAATACATTTTTGTTTTCCAAAAATCCAAGAGTTAAACATCGACAACTTATGATTCCAACAGGATGGTGCTACGTGCCACACAGCTACCGAAACCATCGATTTATTGAAAGGACAATTTGGTGACAACATTATTTCAAGAAATGGTCCTATCAACAAACTGGCCTCCAAGATCGTGTGATTTGACGCCTCCAGATTATTTTCTTTGGGGGTATGTTAAATCCATGGTTTATGCTAACAAACCAACAACTCTGGAAGCATTGGAGGTCAATATTCAGCAAGCCATTTATCAAATAAGGCCAGAAATATTGGAAAAAGTGGTCAAAAATTGGACTGATCGGATGCGCTTCGTAACGATTAGTCGTGGTGGTCACATGTCGGAAATCATTTTCAAATCATAAATGGCATTAAATTTACTTTCATAAAAAAATAATTAAAAAAACATTCCATCAATTTTTTAACGTTTTATTTCAATTTGAAGTTCTCGTGCAGCTAAAATACACCCTATGTCTTAGCTTATTCTTAAGATTCTATTTTCATTAGTGAATATTAAAGCTGAATCTAGGTTAAGTTACAATTAGTTAGATATTAATTATATATCCGCTAGATTCTTACTGCAGTTCTCTTTGAAAATTAAGTAACAAAGGAAATTACATTTTTCTTTTAATTAATTTTTTATTAAAATTTGTAATAAGATGCAAGTGTTAATATTGAGATAGATTCTTTCATTAAAATTTTATAACTTAATCATAGTCACTAAAAACATAATGATGTTAAAAATTATTTTGCTTTACTTTTCACAATTAATTTAAATAACTGTTTTTTCTTAATTAAGAAATTAAAGAATTATTTCAAAATAATTCATTCATAATAATACTTAATCATGATTGATGAATAGAAGCAAAAGTATTTAATCGAAAACTGTTGATTAAACAAAGTTGAACCCAAGTAAAATTTTATCTTATTTGATTGTAAGTTTATAAACCTACGTATGATCCTGATACGTATTTCCTACAAGAAAATATCCTGGTCACCATAGTTGACCAATTAAATACCAATAGAAACTAAACCACCACAAAACCACCGCCAGTAATTAGACTATGTAATGTTTGACCAGAACCCTTTTCAAATCAGCTTACGAACTAAGCAGCCATTGACCAACTGTATTAAAGCTTTCGGAGTACCGGAGTTAAAATTTATTTTCAACAAATATTTCGAAAGCTGCTGTTACATTAAAAAAGCCTGTCTAATTAAATTTTGACTTGGCAAGAAAGTTTATTATTTATTTAACATTAATTTTCCTAAAATTTTATTTCCTTTATGAATGTTTAAATATTTCGGCACAAAGCACAAATTTTGAAGATGAATTACTTCCACTAATCAATATTCATACACATAACTCGTGTGTGAACTTCATATAGTAAACGAACGTATTTGAGTATATAATTCTCATTATATTGCATTGTATAAGTAATGCTTATTTTTTATCCTACTTGTTTCAATAGAAACGTCGTGAACTACACGCTCAGGAAACTTCGACTTGATAAGCAAAATTGATAACTTGGTAAACAATGTTCCTATAATCATTTAAGATCCTTCGGGAGAAAGTGAACTTACTTCACATGGAACTTCATCCAGAACATCTGACGAAAATGGAACGTGATATTCATGCAAATTTTAAAATGTTCTGGCGTCGTATTAATAATAATTAATAGAACACGAAAGGTTTTCCAGTTTACTTATTTTTAGATAACAAAGTTGCAGAACGTTGGTTAACAATGTGCCAATCAATTTTAGATTATCTATGGTAAGACTATTATTCCATAAATCTTTCCAAAGCTAGCATTTTAGAAGGTATACGTGACTTTAACTCGGGACCTTAAGTAACTCCAAAATTCCATATTATTTTGTCAAAAGGTTCGAATTTTGCTCGAATTTAGCAGGAAAGCTGGTTTTATAACAGCAATTTTTAAAAACGAAGATAAAACTGATATCTGCAATTATCTCTAATCAGTCGATTATTCCTAAAATTTATTTGAGAACAAAAGTGGTTCTTTAGTAAAAATCTTATTGTTGAGTACCAATATGGATCTAATTTATTATCATTTACCTCTTTTCGTTTTGACGCTTTTGAGGAGCACATTATGTATAAGGTTATAAGGTGTATTCTATTCGCTAGCATTTCTCACTTAGGTCTTCTAGCAAAAAATTTTCCTTCGGTTTTTAGTCCAATCACACTTAATTAGCTCAGTAGTTTATTAACAATAATTAACGACGAAATGTAATTTAATATTTTGTCTATGCTTATTTTACTGCGACATATACGTATACATACATACCTATATTTCAGTTGGATAAATAATTAATTAACATCTATTATTTCAATCTCACAGTACGAATGGCCAACTGTTTAAATTAAGATCCATCCTTCGATCTATTTAATCAGTCTCTGTTCAAATTAAATAAGACTTATCTAGTGCATGATTACAATTTTAATTTTTGGTATACAGCTACTCTATAGTATTATAATTGTTATTGTTACAAATGTTTGTATTTTTTGTATAAAAAGGTACAACGACCGTTAATTTACATAAAGAAGTAAATAAAAAAATATTTCATTTAGGCATCATTTAAAAAGATAACAATTATATTGTAAAGTTTGATTTAATATGAAATAATACCTGCTATATTTTTATTTCCAAAAATATGATTTCCTTACAATTTAGACTTTAAAAGAAAATCACTTTTAATAAAAATATTTCTAAACAATATAGGTTATTTGGTCACATTATTACTTAAATTTATTTAAAGCGCGATGTATTGATTTTGTATACCTACAATTTTAAATTAACTCAACAAGTCATTAATTTATCTCTAGTCTTATACGATCCATTTAGTAAAATAACTAATTTGTAACTGAAATTGAAGGAAAACCAATTACAAAATGTTTGATGAGACATTTATGCAAAATAAATTTTATTACTGATACATTGAATCATTTATCCAACTAATATGTAAAACCATTGAAATAAATTGTATTAACAATAATTGTTACATTTAATTATTTTCCCAACTATATGAAACGTTTCGAAGAAATTTCAACGAGTTAAAATAATTTATTTTAATTCTTTAAGCTCTGTACAGGATGGCTTAAATTGTAAACGTTAGGTGGTTTGTAACAAAATTATATCGGTGCAAACCGGCAAATTTTGGACGCCAAACGGCTGTAATTGGTGTGACAGATTCGATCGATCGATTCGACGCTAGGTGAATTTTTCGTGATGCCAATTCGTACCCCGCCGAATGAAAAGGGTGATGTGTTGAGCCTATGCGGATGTTTGTTATTTAGTATACCTATATCAAAAGTTATTGTTTCGAACTTCATTCTTTACAAAGTTTGAATACATAAACTTGAATAAGCAAATAAACCTGATACTATCGATCATATCACCGATAGTCATTTAAAGTTTTGATAGTCTAAAAAACATTTAAAATGATAAAATATTGACTAATATACGAAGGGAAATCAACAAGTTCGAATCAATATTTTTTATTGAAATAAATTTTATTTTTCGACATAATCTTCTTGAAGCTGAAGGCACTTGGTACTTCTTCAAATTAATTTATATAATATAAATTATATAATTTATATAATTTTAACCTTGCTCTGGGATAGGTGAAATTTTTTTTATATATATGGTCAAATAAACATATCTAGTTAAAGCTTATGCAATAAAATTATATTTACATGGGAAATCAAGCAAATAAAAATTTGATTTCTAGAAAGTGTGATAATCATACCTGATTTCCCGCCTATCTATCAGCCATTTATTAGTCAAATATTTCGAACTTCGATTATTAGTTCAATTTAACGTAGGTACATTATTTTCTGCAGCATATGTAGTTCAATAACTATTATTTTCGTGTTTCAAAATGTAAAGACCTTTCATGTTATGTTAGTAACAGTACAACGTTATTCAAACGCCCCGTACACTACGTATACAACGAGAAATTGTTATTAATCTATATTGTTGATTTACTAAAATTAAAAAAGTTACATTGGTTTAATTTCCGGTCAAAATAGATTGAAAAGTACGAAATTGCAGTTATTAATAATGTAGAGACAATCCTGACTAATAATAATTTAAAAAATTGAAATAAGCAATTACATTAATTAATAATTGTACTAATATCTAATTTTTTAGGTGTATCCCATATTTCCCACGTTCTTGAAGATGACACTGGAGAAACAATTACAGTCGACCAAGTAAGTATTAACCAGTAACTCAAATTTATAATAAATTGTCGCTTTGATATTTTATTTAATTAAAAAAGAGTATTTGAAAACTCGTTTGTAGATACATATAGCAATAACTAAAAACAAAAATTAAATCCTGTTAATTTTATTGTTGTACTAAATTTATAACAAAACTTATAAATAATGTATGTGTACCTATGTATATTTAAAAAAAAAGATTTTTGTTTTGTTATCTAATAACAGTTTAGTTATTTATCGACAAAATTATAAATCAGTTAGAATTATTAAACGCCTTTTGGGAAATTCACTTTCACATTAAATTAATTAACATAATTATACTACTTTTATTATACTCTAATCCTACAGTTTAAACTAAATGAAGTATGTAATGTCTTTTAAATTACCGATTTTAGACACTATTGTCAAATAAATTAAAAATCGATACGGATGACACAATATTACGGAAAGTGTATTGAGTTTCAATGTTTCAGTGTTTCCTTTTTAACATTTTAAATTTGGAAATTTGAAATTTTAATTCATGTCGATATTCATGCATAAACGGAATTATTTTTTATGCGGTGTATTCATTTCAATACTAGTCGATGTCATTATCTATCAATTTCAAGTAAACTCCTAGTTTGTGATACCTGTATATTTTAAAGGTAGAAAAATCCCCACCTATCCACATTGAAAAAATTGGAATTTGTCGATCCGATAAAATTATTTGTGGCTTCGTTTTCTAATTTCTGACTCACAAATGAATCGGCTGAATTCAACCTTTTAAGGTGAATATTTGAAAAGTGATGTATCACAAAGTAGGGGGTGCCGTTTGAAATTGCAAACTAGAAGTAGCTGGTAGTAAAAAGGTAAAACCTAAATTTCAATCTTCTCGATATCTAAATCGACGTGAATTTTTACTTAAATCAAATTTACTTAAAATCGATAGCGGTTATTTAGTGGTTATTTTTGTAATAAACACACTGTATACTTACTCATTTGGTATTTACTCACATAGTTATAATATGTTATATTCTTATATTGTATTTTACTTCACAAAACATCAAAATGTTAATTTTAAAATTCTAGTTAAGAAATATATTTACTAACATTCTGTTTTATCGAATCCTGAGTATAAAGCTCTATCAGGCGAAGAAACTTGACAATACTTATGTTAGATGAAATCCTAAATGCTCGGTTAGCTTAATCCACATTCTCGTATCAGATTGTGCTAAAAAATATATTATTTATCCTTGTAATTCATAAGGTTTAACATACCTCGCTATGTAGACAATATAATACAATATATACATAGCTTGAAACATAGTTCCAATTTTTGGATATATATGAAATGTTAATTACTATTTACTTTAATTAATTACATAAATTTAATTAACTAATTACTTAGAAATGGCTTTTGAAATAGCTTTTACATTATTTCATGCAAGCGAATTGTTTTTAATGTGGTAAAATTTGCCAAAGGTTTTTTTTACATCGTTTTGATTTTATAGATGGTGGGATAATATAAAAGATAGGGATAATTGAACCGGGCGAATTTGAATCAAGAGACGCCGAATACGAGATCTTAAAATAGATTTTTACCACGCAGCCGTTTTTTCCTCATCGAAAGGAGTTGATGATGACTGACGAGACAGTATGGGAGTACCAGCTTTAGCATCTTAGAATTGATGTTGTCCACACCAGTAGCTATTGATTTCAGGTTGTATATAACTTTTGCTACCGCATTCATGGTAACGCTGTGAAAAATCAGTTCATTGGTAGTGAGCAGGTGTTTATTTGTGGTAAAAAGTCAATAGTCAATTGATCAACTTTCGTATCTGGAGCGACATTGACGAAAAATTTGTTCAGTGTATTAACATCCATTTCGTCCAAGTTCGCTTTGTTTCTAGGTTTACGATGAATATTGCCACGTTCGAAAAACTTCCACAATTTCTTGGAGTTCTTATTGCATGCTTCAACTTCGTGTTTGTAATATAAGCTTTTTTATCATTTTTAATGGCCTGGGCTACTAGATTACGAAGTTCTTTATAGTATGCGAAATGGTTCGCTTTCTTAGTTTTGGCAAACTTCCCCCCCCCCTATTAGGCCTATCTTCCGTAAAAAGTGAGTACCCAGGTATAGAGACCAGTGCCGATGGAAAATCTTGCGCCAGTCAGCTCTCTGAAACAGATATGATTTGGAAGTTTTTCGCAACGATGATAGCACTATAAAATCCTCAAAACTCCTTTGGAGAGATCGGATATTAGCATGACCTACTAAAAACATTTTCTTAGTGGACTTTGATGTACCATTTTGGTTGCTTCGGTTAATTCCCTGTTTGTGATTGTTCAACGTACCGCTACTAACGTGTATTGGGACCACTGTTTTGTTTGTGGTGTCAATTCTAAAAAATTTAAAAAATCATGGGGCTTTGTAGATTGCGAATTGGTTTCCAAATCATCTTGGAGTTTTGGAGGTTGTGAGTTAGTTTTGGCTTGAATTCTTCGTAGGAATTCAATACTTAAATACGATAGGGCATATTGCTTTAGTGTCTTTACCTGAAGTCAACTAGTAGATTACACACTAAAACTTCTTTGTAGTATGCGAAATGGTTCGCTTTCTTAGTTTTGGCAAACTTCCTATATGCTTTTTCTCTAAACTCGATCATGACACCAAACATACCCCCCCCCCCTATTAAGCCTATCTTCCGTAAAAAGTGAGTACCCAGGTATAGAGAGACCAGTGCCGATGGAAAATCTTGCGCCAGTCAGCTCTCTGAAACAGATATGATTTGGAAGTTTTTCGCAACGATGATAGCACTATAAAATCCT
This sequence comes from Podabrus alpinus, assembly GCA_932274525.1. Lineage (NCBI taxonomy): Eukaryota > Metazoa > Arthropoda > Insecta > Coleoptera > Cantharidae > Podabrus > Podabrus alpinus. The sequence continues at coordinate 118,921,002 of OW026451.1, forward strand.
CAAAACTCCTTTGGAGAGATCGGATATTAACATGACCTACTAAAAACATTTTCTTAGTGGACTTTGATGTACCATTTTGGTTGCTTTGGTTGATTCCCCGTTTGTGATTGTTCAACGTACCGCTACTAACGTGTATTGGGACCACTGTTGTGTTTGTGGTGTCAATTCTAAAAAATTTAAAAAATCATGGGGCTTTGTAGGTTGCGAGTTGGTTTCCAAATCATCTTGGAGTTTTGGAGGTTGTGAGTTAGTTTTGGCTTGAATTCTTCGTAGGAATTCAATACTTAAATACGATAGGGCATATTGATTTAGTGTCTTTACCTGAGGTCAACTAGTAGATTACACACTAAAACTGATTGGAATGGTCTGCGAGTCTCAACTGATATTTTTTGCTCATGGACGAAATCACCTCTCATACACTCCTGATTTGAAGATCAGTACCAATAACGTTGTTTGGGAGATACCGGGGAGCATTACAAAGGCTACGCAATACCTTGGATTCAAATCCCAAACCTTTTCAATATGATCTATAGATAAGGATGAGTTACGCCCCAGAAGCCATTACATCTTTCGATGCACGTGTCCCAGTTGAAGGAGTTTGTACCAAATATGTTTGGCCCACGTTAAACGACAATCGAGGTGGAGGCCTAAGTATTTGATTGTTTCTTGTTCCGGAAGGACTTGGTCGTACATCGCTACACTTAGGTAGGTTCTTCTTCTGAGTATGAAGATTTTGATACGCTAAGTTTTGAGCCAGTCTTCAATTTTGTTTAGGTAACATTGCAAGAATCGAGAAGCGAGGTTTGGATCATCGTTAGACACTATTACAGTTGTGTCGTCTGCAAACGTGGATGATACTGTCTTATTAGTTTCCGGTAGCTCTGATATGAATAAAAGATATAGAGTAGGCCCAAGGATACTACCCTGAGGCACTCCTGATAAGATGGATTCTATGTTGGTATGAGTTGCTCTATATTTAACTAAGAAATGGTGTTAGCTAAATAAGATTTTAACAGGCGTTTGTAGTGGTAGGGTAGGTGTTTTTTTGATTTTTGATATCAATCCATTGTGTCGTACTCTATCAAATGCTTGTGAAATATCAAGAAAAGTGGCAGAGCAGTATTTCTTGCATTCCAGATCTGTTATAATTTTCCTCACAACCCGATGCACTTGTGTCACCGTGCCATGTCCCTGCCGGAAACCAAATTGGTGGTCTGGAATTAGATTTTCATCTTGAAGGGGCGGTTTTAATCTTTCTACGAATAGCTTTCAAAGGTTTTCGAAAGAATTGGTAGCAGACTAATGGGTATATAGGAAACGATCTCAGTTGGATCTTTTCCCGGATTCTGAATCATGCATTATCACCTGTCTCACCTTCCACTGCGCTGGAAAATAGCCATGTCGAAGGATTGCATTACAAATTATTCTAAGCAATTTAAACTCAATGTAAAACCCAATAAGAAAAATATTAACTGTGAGCCAAGGAAAAACACTCCGTATACTGAAACTTAATTTAATGTTTAAAGGTTACTGGAAATGATAAGCATCTCTTGAATTGGCTACTTTTCTAAATCTTTTGCTAACAAAATTTTATAACTTCACCAAAAGTTTTTGTTAATCTGAACTAATCTCAAATAAACTTTTTCAGAAAAACGACATAACTGATAATTATTAAAGTAGCGATTTTCTGCATAAAATTAAAGGTTAAACCGCATATTCCTATATTTTTTTTATAAAAATAACTACCAGAAAAATTATTTTCTTGCAATTGACATTTCAGATATTGCCTACATTAAATAATGAATTGTAACTTAATGGTCAAGAAATAAAATTGGATATTTTCTGATACTAACATGTTAGTTCATTTAATTTTTATATACCTACCAACAATTTTATTTGTTTGTTCGAGTTTGGAAATAACACTTAATAAGGATAATAGTATTAATACATAACAGTATTTGGATTGCTCAAATCTACTGAAAGTTTATTGGTGATTTATAATAGGCAATTTAGTGTGTTGCGCAACAGGCCAGATTATCTTTTGTAACTAAAAACCAAAATTGGTGTAGTTTATTTAGTTTGCCTGTGTCATAGCAGCAATTTGTCGTATACGATATCAGTCCGGGAAACGTTAAATTTCCTTTATGTCGACTTTTTATGGAAGTAAGCGATTATAATAGCAAATTATAAAGAAAAAAATATTTTTTTGTAGTCACTACGCTAATCACAACAATACCCCGAGGGTTTGTCATTAAAATTAAACTTTCGTTAACTATAATTTTTCAATTAATTAACCGCAATTAATTTAATTTATGTAACATAATATATTATGACAAAATTGAACCTGTACCAATGTATAACAAATGTTAACCATAACGTATTGTATTTCATGCGCTATCAAATTCAGTATAACATCTATCAATCTTAAATAAACTTATGTTTGATGTATGTGGTTCCCTAAGCTTCATTGTGAGAATTTCGACTAGTTCTAGGTTTTTATTAGTATAAAACTTGATATTGATAATACATTATTGTGCAACTCAGATGGATGGTAAGCCTACTTTTTCATCATGTCAGTTACTCAAGGAAAATAATTTAATCGCCAAGACATGTTTGTTACGATGGGCTATTAAACAGTTTCTCAAACGTCACAAATACCGAAAAGTTTAATTTATTCTACGCTCTGAAACTCCTTCGTTTGTGTACTGTGTCCTTAAAAGGTATTTCCTTTCGATTTCTTGTTACATCCACATAAACCTTATTTAGTGCTAACTATTGAATATGATTACGATCAAAATGAACAATTAAAGGGGTCAGTGCAAAAAGTGGTCAAGTCCATTTTAATTTTTTTCGAGATATTGACTGTTGAAATTTCAATACGTTCCCTTATCTTGTGTATGTAGTACATTATGATAGAAAATCCTTTTCTTATATTTATTAAGCGGCTATATTTCAATTGAATAAGAAATCTTTCCGTTCAAAAATTATAAAATAAATTTTTTTAGTTTGAACTTATTCACTTTTAGAATCGAATAATAAAAAAACTCAAAGAAAGCACATGGCTTCAAACTAATCACCGAGAGGTCCTGCAAGAACTATCAGAAAAAGGGTTTAAAGCAGTAACCCAAATATTCAAAGCAATTATTAAAACTGTTAATAGGCATTTCTCAAGTCAACGGGAAGTGGCTCAGTTTGTTATGATCTCAAAACCTGAAAAAGAACGTATGTCAAAAAATAAAGACCGATCAGTTTATTACCTATGCTATGTAAGTATTTGAAAAAATCTTTATTTAATAATGGATGATCGACAAATCACACCCAACCACCAGTTTGGCTTCCGCCAGCAGTATGGGATAGAACAAGTACATCGCGTAGCTAAAATGATAATCCAAGACTTGAACAACAAACGCTCCTACTCTACTGAATTTCTGGACATTAGTCAAGCCTTCGGTAAGGTTTGGCACAAAGGAGTAGTACCTACTGTATAATTAAAATCCAATCTTCCTTATTACTACTATCAGATATTTCAATTCACTCTTAGAAACAGATATTTCCTGGTAAAACAACAAAACACAAATGCAGACTTGAACTTAATAAATTCAGGAATTCCCCAAAGAAGTGTTCTCGGTCCTCTCTCAGCAAAAATTGCATCTAAAAATCTACAAATTTGTCTCAAGAACATACAAGACTGGCTGAAAAAGTGGCGAATAAAATCCAATGAAATAAAATCTATCCACCTGACGTTCACCACGAAAAGGGACACCTATCCACCTGTAAAATTCAACGGGTGCCAACTATCACAGGCTAAGGATACTAAATACATGGGCATGTATTTGGACAGACGCCTAATATGGAAAGCACATCGTCACTAAGAGATTTCAACTTGAACATCAACACAATTTTGGAACCAATACCAATAAGAATAGACGTACGGAATACAGCTTTGAGGCTCGGCTGCCAATTCAAACATTGAAATAATACAACGTTACCAGAATAAAGTTCTTCGCTCCATCGTCAACCGCCGTACTACATACCGACCTCTGTTATACAACGAAACATTCCATTACCCTCAATCATGAATGAAATAAAGAGATTCACCATCAATTATAGAGGGAATAGGATAGGAGAGCGCATGCCAGAATGCCCTTTGACTAAACTGCCACTGATCAATACGAAACATAAACATCATCTAGCCAATCAGAACGACCAAGTACAGCTTCCAATATCTAATTTATTTCTTGGCATAAACGATCAACTGTACTGACCAGTCAACATTAATTTGTTTATTTAAGTAAATCGTTGGGGGGGGGGGGACAAATAAAATAAATTGAAAAGATTTCTTGTTGTATTGCCGACGTTATTTGGTATTTATGTGAACTCAGGACCTCTGGGGTGCTAAAAGCCATCATTATTATCGACATATGTATATATGTTTACTGATTACATTATGGTGAATAAAAGATTTAGAAATAGTTTTCTTCACGTAAAGACATATCCTGGGGCGGACATTTCAAGTGATCATAACCCGATAGTTGCCAAATTAAAACTCAAACTTAAGACAATACCACAAAGGAAACAACATAAAAGAGCTAACATGGACCTCTTGAAAGAGGAAGACACCAAACTTGCAGTACAAGAAGAAATAAACAACAAATTTCACGATTTGAAAAAGAATGCAAAGGTACATACTACGAAAGATACGAATAACGTTGAAGAGGTGGAATCAAAGTGGACCGAAATGAAAAGTATTTTGACTACAACCACGAACAACCATCTAAAATCAAGAAAAATCACTAAAAAACAGCACTGGATGACGGATCATATATTGGATTTGATGGAAAAGCGAAGACTTGCCAAGAACAGACACGTAGAAGAATACAGAAGAATAAATAAAATTATTAAAAGAATTATACGGGATGCAAAGGAGCAATGGATGAGAAATCAGTGTATCGAAATGGAGAACCTACAAGCAAAACATGACACGTTTAATCTTCACAAAAAAATAAAAGAAGTAACAGGGTTAAACAGGAAACCAAGTCAGCCAATGATAACAAACGAACTACACCAAATTGTATTAGAACCACAAGAAAGACAGGCCATATGGGAGAAATACGTTGAAGAGTTATTTTATGACGACCGACCAGATTTGGAAAGAGATGAACACATCAACAACGATCTCCCTATATTAAAGAGTGAAGTTAAATACGCAATAAATAGAACAAAATCTGGAAAAGCTCCAGGACCTAATGAGATACATGCCGACTTGCTTAAGCTCATTGAAGAAGATAATCTCGAAGAACTAGTAGAACTGTGCAACAAAATCTACGAAACCGCAACACTTCCTAGGGAATGGTTGAAATCTATATTCATCCCCATTCCCAAAAAACCAAATTCAAAGAAGTGCAAAGACTATAGATTGAATAGTTTAATGAGTCATATGCTTAAAATATTCCTAAAGATTAACCACAACCGCATTTTTAGAAGATGTGAGGAAATCGTCGATGACGCACAGTTTGGCTTCCGCAATGGACTGGGCACCAGAGAGGCCTTGTTTTCCATACAGGTTTTGGCACAGAATTGTTTAGACCAGCGAAAAGATATATTTCTGTGTTTCATCGATTTTGAGAAAGCCTTTGACACTGTGAACCACGTTAAACTCATTCAACTTCTTCAACAAATAGGTGTCGAACGGAGAGATGTAAAGATCATTGAAAACTTGTACTGGTACCAGAAAGCAGAGATACTTCTGGACGAAAACGTAACAAGAAGGAAAGTTAAGGTGTGTCGAGGAGTCAGGCAGGGATGCGTAATGTCGCCACTGTTGTTCAACATATACTCCGAACAAATCTTCCGCGCCGCCCTATACAAGGCAACCGAAGTCATTAAAGTAAATGGCGTACTAATAAATAACATACGTTTTGCTGACGACACAATTCTGCTGGCGGACAACGAGAACGATCTACAAAACCTGCTCGAACGAATTAATCAGGAGAGCAAAGCTATGGGTATTAAAATCAATTTAGATAAAACAAAGGTGATGGTAATAACGAAGAATCAACCTATACAAACACATATACGTTTAAATCAAAAAAGTATCGAGCAAGTAGAAAAATTCAAATACCTGGGCTGCATGCTAAACGAAAAACTAGATCCTGACCCAGAAATAAAAATAAGAATAGAGATTGCTAGAGCGGGTTTCATGAAGATGAAGACATTGTTATGTAATAAAGATCTAGCTTTTGACCTGCGGTACAGATTCATGAAATGCTACGTGTGGCCCCAACTACTGTATGGTATGGAGGGGTGGACACTTAAGGTGGCAACCATGAACAAGATCGAGGCATTTGAGATGTGGACTCTGAGGAGAATGTTTAGGATACCATGGACTGACCGCGTGACAAACGAGGAGGTGCTTCGTCGAGCAGGTAGAGACAGAGAGTTGTTGCTTGGGATAAAGAGACGGAAAACATCATACCTTGGACATGTATTTCGACATGAGAGATATCATCTGCTCCGCCTCATCATGGAGGGAAAGATCGAGGGAAAGCGAGGTCTGGGAAGGAAGAAGATGTCATGGCTCCGAAACATCAGGAAATGGACCGAGATGGACTTTGGAACGTTGATTACAACGGCTAAAGATTGGGATGCTTTTGCTGAAGTTGTCGCCAACCTCCGATAGGAGAAGGGCACCTGAAGAAGAAGAAGATATAATAGCCTAAATGTATCTGTGTGTATGTTGTGTTACATGGATACGATGATCTGCTCCCAGTGCAGCCTTTAGGCCACACAGCCTGAGCAGTCATGAATCAGTGCGGCTTTATAACACCATCTTCTTCCTATATATTTGTTAAAACACATTCTCATGGGTTCTCATTGGGTTGATTCTCATTGGCACAATGACGACAATCCTGCATGAATAAAAAAGTAATGAATGAGAAAATAATTAAGACGATGTTAATATGTTAATATTATGATCTATTGATGTGGATTCTGAAAAACGGAAATTTTGTTTAATGTAGACTCTCAAAAATCACAAGAATGTGATTTCCCTGGTTGTGTGGCCTATAGGCCGTAGTAAATGGAGGGATTGACAATTCAATTTAGCGTTATAGCTTTGGTTATAGATATTCAAATAGTTAGATAAATTAATGAAAGCGTCACTTTAGGTTACTTTAGTTACTAAACTTTTACATCGAAGTTATATTTTTATATATTTTTCACTTCAATAAATTAAAGCTAAATATTATGTTTTAATAAGTAACTTGTGAACTGATTATTGAATTAAAATTTTAATTTCACTTTGGGGTTGAGAGGTAAAACACCAATTAAATTTACGAGAACTGTTACCTCGGAGGGGGCTCTTTAACTAACCTGCTCATCTGTAGAGCCCCGTGGTTTTCCATAATGGGGAGGGGGAGGCGAAAACTGTAAATGAAATTTTTAACTTTGTAGTAAAGTGTTTTAAACCTAGTATGCCACCGTTTGTGGTTCAGGCGAAATCGGATGGTCAAATATTCTAGTCCAGTATTCGCATTAAAAAATATTATTCTGATTTATATCCATACCAGCCGCCACTGACTAAAGACCTAGTCCAACAATTAGAATTCAGAAAACCACTGAGAATTAAGAAATTGATAATAATTTAAATAAAAAATCTGATGTGGCCATCGCATAACTTTCCGAACAGACGCAAATTTTTATATTATTTTTTTAAATAAAATGGTTACATAATTTCAACAGTAAATCGATGAAAAATTTCATATTTTGCCAAAATAGGAAGAAAAAAACTTTTGAATGCCTATATCTTGCAAACGAAGCATTTTTGAACCCATGTTATTAGAAACTTTTCATCTTATTTTCGTTAGTAGAATGCGGTTTACTATTTTATTTACAAATACAAAAAATTTTTACAAATACAAAAGTTTTTGAAACGCCCTGTATATTTTAGAGAAAAACTTGTAGGACAAAAAATGTAGGAAATTCCATAGCGCTAATTTTTTGTTATTAATATTTTTACATATTTAATTTCGTTTCGAAGTTATGACGCATAATGTCATAATAGCTCCAGGTAAACCCCCTTTCCCGTTACACGATTTAAATTATTTTCATCTGGCTTCGTCCTACGACAGGAAAAAGCTTATATGCAAAATTTGGAATGATTTGCTTGCTTCGTTTAGACGCTATCGTGTTCACAGACGTACATACACACATACACACATACATACAGACATCCTTCCAAAAATGATAAAAATGGATTCAGGGGACCTCAAAACGTGAACATCTGTCAAAAAATTGGGGGGTCAAATTTTGACTGATAACAATACTTTCCTTACCTAGGGGTTCGGAAAGTAAAAAGTTGGTCAATGGAATAATGCTCTACGTGTAATCTTTTTCTTGTATAATATTTGTCGGAAAATGAGCTTGTTATTCCTGGATAGATTGCTTGCACCAAAAGAGTTCAATAAAAAAACTAGAATTACTATACTAACAACCACATTGGCTACAGTAAGTTGTCTAAAAAATATAAACAAATCAAAATCTTTTATTTTCTTTAAAACTGGCACCTAGAAGTCAAAAACTAGTTAAGACCCATGAACTTCGACACTTTTCAGAATTCCCACTACATTTTTCAAAACAAATTTCTTGGTTTTACCAGGTTTTCCCTGATGAAAATTGAAAATTTTCCCTGACTTTTCGCAACTTTCTAAATTGCAAAAACCAATCAAGTGAATAGACGAAACGAAATATAATATGTAATGGGTGTCTAAAATTGAGGTATCATTTTAACTTTGCTGCCATTTTTTTTCTACTTGTAATTTTTATTCGAAATTTTTATTTTCAGATTCTAAATACATTCCGGTTAGTTAATATTAACTTAAATATAATGCCATGTAATCTTGCAAAATTGTAAACTGTAATTAACAAAATTACAATGACACTTATTAAAAATGCACCAGCTAGCAGATGAGACATTCAGGGTCAAAGGTGAGTTCATGGATTCAATTGCAACACTCATAAGTCAACTTACTTTAAATCTTTCTTATAAAGATTGCTTGATAAAAGAGAATACCAAAAATTATATCTGCCCTTCTCCGCGATCCAATACTGCAAATTTGAAATTAAACGCATACGTTGCCAAATGAAAAATAATGTAATTTATTGAACATAATAAAATTTAAAAACAAATATTGATTTTCATTATCAACAAATTAAATCGCACAAGAAAAATGTTTTAATTTTAAAACCCCAATGTTTTTGCGCAACCGAACTAAATAGCGTAATAATTCGTCTATTTCGAAAAAAGAAATTCAACGCACAAAAATTCTTACCCGAGTATACTCGTTATTTCGTATTCGCACTATCTCGGAGTTGCTGCACGTGTCGTGTTGGTGCCCTCGTCTTGGATACAGCTTCCAATCTTGACTCAACCAAATAAGTAGAAACGATCGTTGAACAAATCTTCGATCTCAGGTCGTCCAATCAATCACAGGTAAGTTGATCTTAATCTTTTCCAATATTAATCTCATAAAATTTCCATAAATTACTATAAAGTTCTCAATGGTTCCAAAATTTATTATAATTTTCCTTTTTTTCCAATGATTAATTTTCCAATTATTAATTATCAAGACCGTCGAAATAATTATTTTATAAACCTCCAGAATATTTTCTTCTCCTACAAATTAGCTTGACAATTCCAACTAAATTAACTAATTCTTCAAATCAATTTTCTAAATTAATCAAATAACTTATTGTATTCGCACTGTGAACTCGCTGACTACAGACTTCAACACGTCTTTCCGTCACCGTGGACGAGACGCAACTCTACACGTCCTTCCGTCACCGTGGACGAGGCTCGACCTAATACGTCCTAATGTCACCGTGGACGTGGCTCAACTGACCTTTTCTCTTATCCATTTTTCAAAATTGTTCTCTCAACGCTATCACTCGCGCATGTACTTTGCGAACCGCCACTTATTTTAAATTCAAAATCCTATCTTTACAAATAATTTAATTGACTTAATTTGTTATTTAATTTCCTTGAACCAACTCTTACCAATATTTATCTTTTTACACTTTGTTTTTATTTTTCAGGGTTAGCAGCGTATGCATCTTTTGTCTTCCTGAGGCAAAGCAGTTAGTTACAATTAAAGATCACGGAAAATCCAGATACAATTATTCAACTGACAATTTTCGTCTGAACCAATGAAAGGACCTCATGAGTGTTGCAATCTTTGAAGAAATGATCCAAAAATCATCCCTTATATGAGCAAACCATGACAATAAATTAAATAAATAAATTAAATAAGGAAAACAATGGATCTTTTGAAAGAAAAGTTCGAAAATCGCATTATTTCTCGTAGAGGAGGAGTAAATTGGCCACCAAGATCGTGCGATTTGACACCTTTAGATTTTTTTTGTGAGGTTTTTTGAAATCGAAAGTGTACAGCAATAATCCCACAACAGTTCAAGAGCTTAAAACCAACATTATCGAGCAGATATCAACCATTGACAACAGTTTATTGAAAAACGTGATTGATAATTTTGGTAAAAGATTGCGAGCCTGCCAAGCCAGTAGGGGGGGTCACTTGACCGACATAATTTTTCATTTTTAACCGGAACCTAGTTGTAATAAACTGAAATAAAAATATTTTTAATATCTGAAAAAAAACTCTTTTTTTTATTAAAATTAAAATGATACCTCAAATTTGGACACCCTTTACAATATAGAAAAAAACTCAATGCAAATTTAAAAATATTATTTATTCATTTTAAATAAATCTAGAAAGCATCTAAAATTTTTATAACTTAAATTCTTTTCTTTTTGCGTTTTTAAGTTCCAAACAGTTTTCCCTGATTTTCAATAAGAAATTTGTACATTTCTAGGTTGTCTAACTTTTCCAGGTTTTCTATAAATGTGGGATTTGAGCTTAGCAACTTCTTGTACTGAATCACAAATAGATGTTTTAATCTATAAGTAAATAATTTTTTTACTTCATGGCCTTTAAATTAAATTTAAGTGAACTACAGTGCTTAACTGAAAATAGCTAAAATTTCGATTTAATGACTTTTTCCACTAATCCGTAATTATTGTATTAATAATATTTTTACATAATTTCATCATCAATTCATTCCGATTATAATTCAAAAACGTATTATGAACTTAACCTTTCTTCTAGCAAAATTTTAGAAAAAAATTATTATTAAAAAAATATTTTCCTACGATTTTAATAAAATAATGGTACCATGGTTGTTAAAAAAAATTTCAAGAATCTCATAGCAAGTACTCGAGTGATTTACGGACACATTTTAATTGAAACTTATGCTAATAAAGTACGTTCGCAAAGTTAGGTCACGTAATTTAGGCCCACTCTGTAGGAGGTTGATAAAAAAAAAGTTGATATACTACTTTATCTATATTTTTTTAAATAATCTTTTATAAATCGACAACCTTTTGAATAGTTTAGCCGATTTGGTTTATAAAATTAAAAATAATCAGCACAATAATTAGTCGGAAGCCAAAAATCCTAGTATGTATAGTACAGAGTTCCTTTTATGAATAAATTATGAGTTAGTAGTCACTCTATATTTTGAATTTTTACATTTATAGATATCTTTGAGTTATTGCAGTGCCTATCTGCTATGACATTGCCTACTTTAATAATGCTACTAATGGTTTTGTAATGGTAAATATTATACGAGTATCATTCTCGTCAAATTTTCAGTTTATAAATTTTGTTTACATACGTAAAATTTAAAATTGCCATAATTTATTATCCTTAGGAAATTTTCCGATTACCTTATCGAGCTTTCAGAGAGAGAGTAAATATTTTTGCTATTCTAATATCGTAATGTGAAATTTCAGCGTAATTTTAAATAATATACTTACATTAGGTATAATTATTTTATTTGTCCCAATTTGCTTGGCAACGCCCTAAAAGAGTTTTAAAGTGAATTAAAATTTTCTTTTATGTACATGTAAAGCATAAAAAGATTAAGCTTTAGAACGTATTGGATCCGCTGAGATATAAAAGGCCGTTCTATACTGAGATTTTTCTTTCTTATCTAATATACGTCAAATCATAAGCTATATTTTTGATTAAATAACTGAGTACGAAGTGATGTTCAACGCCTCTTAAAATGCCATTATATTATAAATTTTTATATAAAATAATGTACAATGTGTAATTTTGTGGTTTAAAAGAGCAAGCCACAATTAGGAATGTATTGCTTTAAATAAATAAAAATTCATGGGGTGTATAAATTGCTAAGTAATAAATAATTATTTTAGGTAAAATTGAAATTAATTCATTAGATTTAATGTTCAAATACTAGTAATTATTTATATATTTTACATACATACTTTCCTTCCTCTATTTGTTGAAAAACAGCGACAAACATATTACGGTCGTGGTGGGGGTAACGTAAATTAAAATATTATGGGCTATTTCCAAAAATGTTTCCAAAAAAATATAAGGATTGCATTCAATGCAAAATAAAATGCAAATCAAATTATCACATCGTTAGAATATAATGCATTGAGATGTCCTAAAATGTGTTAAATGAATTGAATAAAAGCGAAGAAATTGATCTGGAGTTCTGTGGAATTGATCCGAGTTCAAAGTTTATTTAGATCTGCTTTTCCAGAGAAATTTCTTTTCAGAAAATGAAAGCGCGACACATGAATTGTTTGTGGTATGCAACAGCGAAAATAGAGGTTAGCTGCACATATTATTTTCATGTTGAATGTAAAGTAAATATCGAAGCATTAAAACGATTTTTGCATTTGCATATTTTGCAAAACTTTGCATATTGAAATTTGTTTATATGTACTTAACGTTATTTTTGTTTCAGAGATTTGACTGGCCAGTCGCTCAACAATTGGAAGAAAATGAAATACTACAAATGGAACTTATTTCTCGTAATCGGTTATTTCCAGATAAGATAATAGGGGTATATGGTGTAGTTCTACAAAAAGTTATTAAAGATGGAAGAGTAGCAGTGTTGGATAATTTAACTGACGCAAATAATAAACCTCTACCGGTAAGCAAATTAAAATTTACTTTACTTTTCAAGTGTTTTAATGTCGGTGCATAAACAACTCCTTAAAACAATTATTTGCGATTTGAGTACCTTCTGCATTATCGTTACTTATTATTTTAGAAAATCTGTATAACATAAAAAATAATTATTTAAATATCTATGGGATTTATTTAAATATTTTTTTCAATGTTGACATCTCATTTGTCTATGTATTAATATGTTTTATTTTACTATTATATTTCATATTATTTTTTTAAATTATTTTATTTTATATTATTTAAATAATGTAAGTAAATGAATAAACGTGTATAGTGTATTTCAAATTAATTGGAATTAAAAAAAGTCTAGCATCAAATTACGTTGTTATAAAAACATACAAACTATGCAAGGAAAAACAATATAAGAGATAAGATTATCGCGCCAACGAAAGCCCGCATTTCATACTCCACGTGGAGTAGTGTAGTTCTAATTGGTTAATATTTATAATAAGGACTTATTATTGGATAATATTTCTATTACGAAAATCCTCTTTGCGACTCCACGTGGACGCGTGTACCAGGTGTACAGTAAGTTTGTATGTTTTTATAACAACGTAATTTGATGCTAGACTTTTTTTAATTCCAATTAATTTGAAATACACTATACCTAAATCATTTTATTTAATTCTAACTAGACGTAACCAATTTTAAAAATTGCTCTTAATTTGAAGCATTGTAATTTTGGTTGATTTTAATGACCACCAATAAATCTTCTGCGGTCTCACAAATTTTATAAAGCATAATTTTATACAAACACAAATTTCCTTCTTCACATTGTAATATGGCAACAAATATCATGACAATATAGTATAATATTATTTATTATTATATTGTTTATATTACTTTTTCGTTAAATGGGAATTAAAGGTGACTAAAGTCTAATCCTTTACTATAATATTTATATAATTAAGGAAACAATGAGTCATAAGCAAATTAATTTTTAAGGTCGAGTTGTTTGTTATATAAATTTGCAATATTACCCATTTTTATACACCATATAAAAAATTAAATATGCACTACGCAATAATCACCTAAATTGATGCTTTCAACTTAAACCAAATTGAATGACGCCTTGTTTGCTGGGATATTATGAATATTAAATTATGCTATGTCCATCATCCACTTCTTTTAAAGTATTTACGAATTTCCATAATATAAGAGTGAAATTTTTCGTAAGCACTTTCCTCAATATAAATTATAAAAATCAAATTAAATTTTTAAATTGTTTTTTCTTTAGATTTAAAATCACTTCCAAACTTCTTATATTAATTTTATAAGTAGAATTTAAATTTTATAAGTAGAATAGAAAAATTTACAAAGATTAAGTAGTAGTACTTTAAAAAAAAATAATTGTAACGTCATAATAAGCATTATACATTTTGTTTCAATATCCGTTATTTTCAAGAAGAAAACTTCTACATTAAAGAAAATTACTAATCAATTATCGTGCAACCTGCCTGCAATCATAAAACTGGAACTATAGGGAAAACTTATAAAAAAAGCACCACACATTCGTATATTACAACATAAGATTACTGTTAAAAAATTTATATAATGTAATGGTTTTTTACCTTCATCGACAATCGTCAGAAGTAGTTTATAGGGTCACTGTAAAGTATTACATGCTTTTCGATTAAGTGTTCCGCAGGGACTGATATTGGGCTACACAAATTAAATGACATATTTCCCACATCGGCCTAAGTTCTTAAAGTGAACAGCTTGTTAATTGTTAATGTTAATTCAAATGGAACCTCTAAATAGTTTTCAAAGCTTAAAGTAAATTAAAGCAAAACTCAGGCTTAAACCGAACGAAGAAGATTAGAAATTTAAACTTCGTTTGGTTTTAACGTAATATCAATTTTTCGCCTGGTTGTTAAAAAAATTGAAATCAATACGCAAGAAATAAACGATAAAAATGTATTAACAAAATGATGGCTATACTACATAGTAAGACAGGAGTAACATACCATATTCCACAGATTCAAATAGCTTCGTGTAATAAAAAAAGATGTCAAAGAGCAAATATTTGCGGTTATTTAAAGCATAAAAAATAAAAAAGTACATAAATTCATCACAGTCAAAGTGGCTAAAAGCTATTATATAAAAATAATCTTCAACATTGCAAAAATGTTCGTAGGGGAATTTGTTCTCATTCTCGGCGAAAAAGATAGGGATCAAAAGACTGTAATTTCTTTTAGACTTTTTCAAAATATAGAATTTGAATAGATAATAATTTAAACCCAAGTAACAACTAATAAAAAAATAATGTTTACCTTTTTCAGGCTATTGTTGATTTTGAAATAATATATTCTACGCCAGATGAATCCACAGCGTCATTTGCAGGAAGTCAAGCCTACGATATTTTAGATGACGACCAACAAATGTTAATAGATATAGAACAAAATATAGCTAACTTAGAAAAAAATTTGTCAGCCAGTCGACATGAAAATTGGCAATCTACTGAAAAAATAGTGCGGAAATCAATACTACAACGAGCAATATCATTAAACACTCCAAACGTGGCATCGTCATCGACAGAAAAATTAGATCGGAAAAGAAGTTCAACCTTTAAAACGGTTAAGAATTTAATGAAACTTGGGAAACAAAGACCTCCAAAAGAATCTGGAAGTGAAGATGAAACTACTGCTTTAGTACAAAGTGCAGAATCTGGAAGAAGTTCCCGTCATCACTCTGAATCAGAGTCAGCTCCTGTTTCAAGAGTATCTAGTCAAAATTCGTTAACTTCGAATGCAGACAGTCAAGAATCTTTCCAAATGCACGATAAAATAAAGAAAACTTCTAGGTAACAGTTTTTCATACTTTTTCATATTATAAATTTATTACAACAAAATTGGGTGGTTTCGAATTAGGGTGAAATCGGAATTGGGGTCAGCTGCACACTCTGTTTTGAAAGCTCAAGATTTTCAAGTTTGCATTACTATTATCGAAGCACGTCAGCTAGCGGGGCTTAATATGGATCCTGTTGTTTGCATACAAATCGGTGATCAAAAAAAATATACTAGCGTAAAGGAAAGCACAAACTGTCCATACTACAACGAGGTAAATACAATTATCTGTTTATGTTTAAATTGTTTTGTGAATATAAGTTTATGAATTTTTCAGTACTTTGTGTTCGATTTTCATATGCCTGCGATTATGCTTTTTGATAAAATCATCACGTTATCGGTAAGTTATATTATATTAGGTACTATAAAATTTTTCCTAATATGAAAAATTCATAATGTGTAGTATAGGATATCATAAGATGCTGTTCTTTTTAGCAAATAGTAAAATAATAAAACACGTTTTTGTCGAATTGCAAACTGGTGCATTATTTTATTTTTGTGCTCATAATTTAAACAGCAGACAAGAATTTATCAATATTTATATGCCCAAGGAAACAATTACGTTAGATAATTACAAAACTCGATTGCAGTTTGTTTGCTAAGGATCCTTTATTCTTGAAGGAATAAATTAAATTAATTTTGTGTACCATATGCAAAACTTGATTATCTTCCTCAATGATCATTATTTATTTAGTATACTATGAACCAAAATAAATTATTTCCCACCTATAATGATTTGAAATGTTTATGTACATAGTATGTACCTACTTAGCAAATGCAAAAAATACTGTAATACCTTAATTTATTATGGAATTCAATTCTGTATAGTGCATTTAAAAACAATTTATTGCTCTCTTATTTTAATTTTCTTAACTTGACGGTGCAGGAGGTAATGAGCTTTATTGCTAAGTAAGTAAGTTTTCTTATTGTACTGAGTTGGGGAAAAGTTTGGAATATTCTTTGAATAACACAAATTTCGCTTCTACGCTTGGAATGAAATTTCTCACATCAAGGTTTAAATAATACATATATTTCGATTGCAGTAGTATAAAGGCCTGCAGTATTATTGCAGTAATATAATATTATAAATATTTAATTATTTTATCTTGCATATTTTCTATAGGAAAGCCTTCATTTTATTTTAATAAAATTATGTAGTTCAGTTCAGTGATGTACGGTTTGATGCCATTTTTTTAAATTGATTACAGAGATATTTAAATAAAAATAACTAAACCAACATAGTTATTTCGAATCCTGAAAAAATAACATGAGAAGGGTTTTCTAAATCTATAGTATCTACCGATTACCTACTATATAATTATAGTATCTAGGGTCGACGGATGTATCTAAGCACGTAAGGGGCTGTCCATAAATGATGTCACACATTTGGGGGGTGGGGTTCATCAACTTTGTGACAAAGTGTGACATGGGGGTACGGGTGGTATGCTTCCTTGTGACGTCACGTCCTTACTTATTTTTTATACATTGTATCTTACCGGCCCTGTCATGATTGCGGCCTTGTTCACCTTTGAGATTTATAATTTAAATTCTATATATTCAATTTATGCCCTTATACCAACATAAAATATTAAATTATGGGATTCGTGAGGGGGGGTAAAAATAAATTTGTGACATCATTTCTGGGGGTATGGTCTCACATTTTGTGACCAAGTGTGACAAGGGGGGGGAGGTTTAGTTTGGTCCTAAATTGTGTGACATCATTTATGGACGGCCCAAGTCAAAAATGTCAACTTTACAGGAAACACAAGAAACTTAATAAAACACATGGTTTTAAACAATCATTAATTTTTTACTCATGTTAGTGTATATTAAATTGGGTTAGAAGTATTTAGTAAAATAACTATCTTGATAAAATATTATACATACTATACTGTTGTGGTTTTTTGGTGACTTACGTTATTTGTATCAAACCGTTTAATTGATCTATATTTTTTTGGAAAAGTACTTATTTATAATATTATGTATAAGCAGATTATTAAAATAGCGATAAAAACATTACTAGTCAACATAATCTTTATCTTCCTCAATATCTGGGTCCGTAAAAATTGTAATGTTGCTGTATTTAAGTAAAAATTAAGAAAAACATCAGGTATTAAAGAAAAACAGGAATGATGGCATCTTTCTTCTCTTTTGGTATTCATAAGGGCTGATTCGATAAAACTGGAATGTTTTTGGGTATGAAAGATACTCCGCTGCTTCTTTTTATGTTAGGAAGGGTTGATCTGTATCTAGAATATCTTAGAAATCATACCAAAGTTTTTTTATATCGCGACCACCTTTTGGCCATCAAAATTAGAAATTCTCAAACATTAATTTAAAAGAATGCTGATGTATAAAAACAATTGGCAACCCACTACCCATAAATTTTATATGGGTTATCCCATATCAATATAACGTTATTTATATAATTATATAAGTTCAACCATAACGTCGAATACCAGAAATAATCTACAGTGAGTTTTTTTTAGTATATTTAGGAGCGATTAGGATACAATATAAAAGATAGGTACGATAAACATGGAGGCAGTTCTTTTCTGATCATCTTGTCATAAGTAAGTTAGTCGATCTATATTATCAATTAAGAATCCTTCCTTCTCAGTCCTTTTACCCTAATGAGGGTTTGGTGACCCATCTTGTTCTATCTCTTTTAGACCAGGCAATGAAGACGTTAAAAAGCCATAAAACGTCATTTATATTGGGGAAAATGAAACCTATATACCATTAGATTCAGAAAATTGTCCTGAATCACATGTCCAAATGGAGTGGAGATGGGAATTTTGTAAATATTTTTAATTAACAAAAAACTGTTGGAAAAACGCCAAAAAGCGCCACAACCACCCATAACTTCTTTTTAATACATGCGATTGACAAAATAAAAATACCAGTGTGTAGCGCAGAAAATACTCTACAAATTGTAAGCGGGACGGTCCTTTTATTTTTTATTATTTTTTTTTTATTTTTATTATTTTTATTTTATTATTTTTTATTTTTATATTTATTTATTATATTTATTTATTTATTTTATTATATTATATATAAATATATAATTATATATATTTATTATTATATTATTTTATTAATTTTATTATTAGTCCTAGGCCAGACCGTCCCGCTTACAATTTGTAGAGTATTTTCTGCGCTACACACTGGTATTTTTATTTTGTCAATCGCATGTATTAAAAAGAAGTTATGGGTGTTTGTGGCGCTTTTTGGCGTTTTTCCAACAGTTTTTTGTTAATTAAAAATATTTACAAAATTTCCATCTCCACTCCATTTGGATATGTGATTCAGGACAATTTTCTGAATCTACTGGTATAGGTTTCATTGTCCCCAATATAACTACTGTTCCAAAATCTTCATTGCCTGGTCTATTTCTATGCATATGATGTGTGTTCAAATTGTTTTTCACATACATAGAGGACCTACTTGTTTAACGTGGGCTCTGAACCACGGGAAGTGTACTATACTTCATTTCGAGATGGATTTTCTTGGCAGATTACCTCGGTGGTTTGCCATTGCCTGCCGAGGAGAGACGGTCAGAATAAAGTTCTTACTTATAAAATATAAACATTTTCTTTGTAAATTCTAGTATAAATCTTAAAAAATTAAATTAGTAATTTATAAATGATAAATTGTGACTAAACAAATGTTTTCATGGATTGTTTTTATTTTATTATTTTTATTATAATTTATAGAATACAAGTATTAGCATAATAAATTATGTATAATAAAACAATTTAGAATAATAATTTTAAATCTAAATTTTAAACCAAGCACTGATAATATATTTCTGGTTATTAAAACTAAAGACATTAAAACTTACATTTCTGAACTTGAGAAAAAGAGCTTTCTCGGCTAACAAAATTATATACCGCGTGTTCATTTCAAAAATAGCCAGTCGAAATAACTTTATTTTTAGTAAATTAGAGCAAAACAAAGAACACGTTCAGGGAATGTTCATAACCAATTCTGTTTTTGAATTTTAAATTTACCCCTCCCCACCAGCTACCCCTATTTTGAAATTTTTAATAGCATCTTGCGATACATCATTGCAATGCAAAGGTGGAAAAATCCTCGTTCAACCACGTTAAAACAATTGGATTTATTGGATCCGATTATGAGTTAGTGGTAAAATTGAAAGCTGAAACAAAAAATTAATTTTATTGAGAAATTACAAAAAAAATTTAAAATTCATGAATTTGTTACATTTTCAAAATGTAAAATAGTACAACCTATTTTAGAACTCAGGATTTCCTGAAATGTTTCTGAACTAATTCGCCTGCATTCTTAGGTAAACCTATTTTTTAGTTTCTCGTTTGCCGGTGAGGTATCCTGCAATAAAAATTGCTCTAGTAATATCATTTACAGGTATACCAGCTTACCAGCCCACATAATGCATTGCTTATTAATTTTATTGGATACGGAATAGGTTTCTTAAATTTTAGTACTTACTTTATCACGTACTGGTGGCCTACATTTATTTCACGGTGGCATTTATTGAAGATTCGAGTAGTCTACGAGCACAACGATTTTTAGCTCCATAAAGAAATATTATTTTTACTTTTTCTTATAAAATATTTCCATTTTCAACCAACTTTTATTTTCAACAATACACGACCATTTTAAAGAGCTGAACTCGAATAATTGGTTGTAAATTGATTGTTTTATTATCTTACCTGATAGTGGAATGAACACATTAACCACTGCTAAAGTGATTTTGACCAAAATTATTTTCGAATAAAATAATTTGTTTGTTTCATCTTTCAATTTTTACCCCAAGCTCTTAAGCCAATCCATCAAATCAAGGATTTTTCCACCGTTGTTTCACAATGATGCATTTCAAGGTAGGGGATGCTATTTAAAATTTTAAAGTAGGAGTATCAGGTGGGGAGAGGGTAAACAGTATTGGTTTTGAACCAATTTACTTGAGATTTACTTAAAAAAAGTTATTTTGATTGGCTACTTTTGAAATGAACACCCGGTATAATAAAACAATTTGTACGATTCCACATATTATACATACTAGTATATTGAAAAACTCCTGTAAGAAATTTTATTCAAACCGTAAAAGCAATGTTGTGGTCATTCAATATCTTCAAAACTTCTTCTTAAGTCTGTATGTTGAGATTGGAACGATTGGAGGAATATTTTTAACCTTCATGCACACATTATTTAATTTAAAAACCATTTAAACTTTAAATGCCTTACATCACTTAAACTTTAAATTTTGTACATTTTGTACAAAATCAGTTAATTTTAGTGTAATACTTCAGTTTCCCTTTCAGCATAGTTTTAGTGGTTTTAATAATTTAAAACCACTCTGTGTATAATAAATAAAGCGGTCCCTTTGTAGCATCAAAACTTTGCTTATTATACACAATGCACAGAAACATTCAAAAACGTAGTCTTAACTTTAGTTATGTTTATTTATGAACCAAATAAGTAATTCACGCAGTTACCGAAACAAAATAATGGAAACTACTAGCAGCGAATATCAAGTTTAATTTTTAATGCATTTTGTGTCGACGTTCATTGGTTAGTTTGCTTTAACAAACTTCTATTAAAACCCCGAACAGTTTTCATTTACATTTTTTATACATTATTATGTTAAAGTCTACTTCACAAGATAATAAATTAATAATTTTTAAAAACTTCAATTTCAGAAATTATGTAAAAACCAATTTTTAATATTATTTGTAAGACAGCTTTTCATGTACTGTTCCGTTCTTAGAAGAAAACGAAATTTGATACATTTTTCAAAACATGTGCGGTCGGCTCACTGCAATTTTACATAGTCAGGCAACTTATGCCCGGTTTCTGAAGCTCGAGTTATATTAAGGTTAGCTTAACCTTAGTATAACTGCAGATTTTGAGTTTCTATAACGAAAAATAATCTCTGGTCAAAGTTAACCTACGTTTTTATTGGTTGTTAACTTTCTGAAATATGCGCATTGTGGATAACTATAACTTTAAGCTTAGATTAGTTATGTAGAGTATAACCAGAGATCTTCAGAAACCGGGCATTAGTTATCCAAGGGCAGTGATGATGGCGGTTGCGTTTCTTGGATTTAACTTTTTTGAATTGAAATTTTGTACTATATTTTTGAGAACAAAATATTATTATTTTAGGTATAAATATTATGTGTATTTTAATTTCGATTAAAAAATATATTTAGAATTCATTTTTAAATTTCAGTTAATTTTTCTTTTTTATAACAGATTTTCAAATGCAGTTAAATAATTTTTTTTACATAGGTATATAAGTTATATCAATTGTTAATCTCTTATAATACAGAGTGATGAATAATTCTGCTTAAAGATGCTGAAATTATCGGACGACCATTTTATGAAAATGTTTTTAAATTTAGATAATAGAAAAAAATGATGTGAAAGTTTGAAGTAATCTTCGTATTATGCACTTACCAACTACAGTAGGTACTTTTCATTAGTATTGCAATGCATTTTAATTTAAAATAATGCAAGTCATTAAAGCATAACATTGCAATTCTCCTAAAAGCATTCAGGATTCAGGTATTGTACTTGAACAAGATATCAAGGCTAATTTAAGCAGAATTAATGACACCCTGTATGTAAAATAAATGTGCATACTAAATATGTTCTAGGTGTTGCATTCTAGAAAGCTTTTGCGTTCAGGCACAGTGGTGGGTTCCTTCAAAATAGACGTCAAAACCGTCTATGATGCAACGGGTAGTTACGACTGTCATGTTTTCACTAGTAGCTTTTCTATTACTATGTAAATGTAGCATGCTTTGATAGGACACTGCAAATAATAGTAAATAATTACAAAGTCTAGCAAATTATTCAAACCGAAATTAAATGAAGCCATGGGAAATTAAATAAATACTTTACCTCTTTTAAAACCCAATTTAAATTCTTTACTCTGATTGGTATATAAAATATTAGTGGTATTACCTATTAAAATTTTATAGAAAAGCTACTCCTATTTAAAATAGTTCTTATCACTTCTACTGCACCAGTTCAATCACACTAATGCATCGTGATAATAAAAGCCTGATTGTATTTTCTCTTGACTATTTTGCTACGTTTTCTTATTTCTTTGGCTGACAGGTGTTGCAGTCTCGGAATTTTCTCAGAGCTAAAAAATTATTGGGGAGCTTTAAATTAGACGTGGCTACTGTCTGGTCTCAACCAGGTATGGAAAGCATATTATCAAATTTCAGCTGTACAGATTGTTTGAACTTTTGTTAGCATCGTATGTTCAATGTTTTAGTATTTTCTAAAAATGAAACTGAAAAGTCAAAACACTAATAAAATTTCGTGTTTTAGTATTTATGTTAGTATACCAAACGTAGCATTATTTAAGCCAATCGGTTATGCATCTTTTCTCTAAATATTTTCTTGTTCACAATAAGAAATCGTTATCAATTTTACTATGAAATGTGCAATGAGTCACGAAGTCTCTATCAGCTATTTTTCACTACTTTTAAATTATTTTTAGCACGTTTTCAAATGGTAATGTAATTTGCATGTCGATGTACATATTTATATTAAATGCATGCTTATCAAGCTTAAATCATACATTCAAGAAACATGGATATAAAAAATATGGTTGTAAGAGAAAAAAAATAAGGATAACTACCCTCTGCAAGTGTATGTAGAAAAGCAGTTCAAATGCATTTTTAGAAAGATAGAAATTAAATCTTATAGTTTATTGGACACTTGTGGGTTTTTCAAACTTGTCTAAGCATATAAATTTTATTTATTATTACAAAGGTTTTGTTGTTGGTCTACCATAACAACAAATTAACTACAGATTTTTCTTTGTTTTGATCGAAAGAAGATCGACCGCAACTTTTAATGTGAAGTAAATTTTCATAAGATTTTAGAAAAAATGGTTCGCTTAGCATTATATGTTTTGAGATGAAATACAAATATTTGTTAATTTAATTAAAAAAATTTTATTAGATAAAATACATAAAACATTTAATTGAGATTTGAAAGCAGTTACATCTCCTTGTTTCTTTGTGCCATTGCTTTCATTAAATTAATCATCTTCGTTCAAGTACATTCAAAAGATGGGTCAATTAATAAATCTAGAAGGTGCTAGAAGTAACACTTTGTAAATTAATTATTTTACTTTTTAACTAGATTCCTTTGATAAGTTAAAAAAAAGATCAAATGTTTGTTTTTTTATTTATTTTAATTACACGGTACCATTGATCGCCATTTTACAATAAGTCTTTCAAATAGATAAACTAACTTGAATTAGTTTAAGTCAATTTGTAACATGGTAGAATTCGGATAGTCGTTAGGTTTCTATACAGCTGCCCTTTTGGTTTGAAAAGTTGCTAAATTAAACTACAACTTTTTCTTTAAATATAAAATCGCATTTTATCTTCCTTTATCCTCGCCCAACCCTACATTTGGGATATAAAATTAAACAAAAATTCTTAAACTTAAATTTTCATAATTTATTGTTAGCTTTTTCTGAAATATAAAGTATTTCTTTTAATTAATTATTGATTGATATACTACGAGTATTATATTACAATTTAGACACAAGCAATTTTTTACAAATATTTTGGAGGCGCTAAAATTAATTTGTCGATTATTGCCCAGAAAAACGTAGTTTTTGGTTTTCGGTGTAAAATATTTTTCTATTCGTTTGCTTCATAAGTGGTCCATAGATAAAAATGAAACTGAACTATAAATTATCTGTAAATCTGTTTTACCTTTTTTGAAAGATGATTTTCAGGATGTAAGTTTTTCGAAATTCACTCAATTTGACAAAACTCTTTTCATTAACATTTAAAGTACCTAAATGAAAATTTGCATAACATTCAATAAGTCTGTAATTTCAATTTATCAATTTTCGTGATAGGATTCTCAAAAAAAAGCAATTTCCAAAAACTAAATTTTACAACTTTCAGCATAGATTTATTGTAAAGTAGTTTTTAGAAAAGCGTATCTTCAAATATATTCGGGTTACAACATTTCAAATGCTACTTTCACGTACCTATATAATTTTATTCTCATATTTGTAAGTTATATTCACTTTACACCTCGGATGTTTTGAAATTGAGTTATCTGAAAATAACAACTGTCAGAAAAGCTGCAGTCAGCTGTAGATGTAGAAGCAAACAATTTTGAAAGCTCACAGCCAAGTCCCTATTAGGGGATAGAAGGTTGTTCTATATGGGGTTTTACAAAAGAATGATGCTATTTGCACTCATCTGCGGACCACTTTTGTGTCAGATGAAAAGGATAAAACTGGACTCGTAAATCTGAAAAGAAACTATATTATTTTGAG
Source organism: Podabrus alpinus (assembly GCA_932274525.1). Taxonomy (NCBI): domain Eukaryota; kingdom Metazoa; phylum Arthropoda; class Insecta; order Coleoptera; family Cantharidae; genus Podabrus; species Podabrus alpinus. The sequence goes on from OW026451.1 coordinate 118,946,240, forward strand.
AAAATTTCCGAACATTCTACATAAGTTATGGGGAGGTATCTCGGGAACTACAGGGGGCGAGATAAGTAATTATCCTTTTTTTAGTGTTTACTCCGAATTTTAACTAGAGTAATTATTTTGATAAAAATTTGAGATTTTAACAACAAAATAAAATGTGTAACAAACTGTTAATTCACGACTTTGTGGTTTTTCCAACCCTCTAGGTGCTATTATTTGATGTCAAACTGACTGAAGAGTTTGCGCTGGTTATTTTCAGTCGCGACTGAAGTCGTGACTTTTTTTTCAATGGGAGGGCACAAAATTGAAATAAAAGCGAAAAATATAAATTTACTTATTTACTTATTACAAAATAATTTAATTTCAAAAAGTTTCAAAAACCACCGATCACCAATTGCTAGGGGTATTCCAGCCCCCCCCCCCCCCCCCCGATCTATGCAGTTTTCTATTATTCAGAACTTCATTTACAATGGCGGATCGTGAGGAAAATATATATTTTAATTTACTTAAAATTATTTATGGATGGGGGCCCGTGCCAGTTAGCCATGTAGCGTCGATTACTGACACCTTCGCCTCTTAAGTCCGCTGGACAGCTAGCCACACAGTCGGAGAGCGAACTGGGCGTGAGCTCGTTTAGAATTTGCACGACAGTGCTAGAATACAATCCACCTAGCTGAAAGAAAGAATTGAGATGTTGCGGTTTGGGAGCCGTGGAGGCAATAAAACAAACAAGAGAGGTAAAGGGTGTTTTACTAACCTCCGAAGGATACAGTACAGGAAACTCCTGACTCAAATTCACAATTTTATAAACAAATGGTTCACAAATTCCGGACCAGTGGTCCCAAAAAGAAGTCTGACTGAGGGGCCTAATACCTGAAGGGTAAAAAAATGCTATAATTCGGCAACAGACGTTGCCTTTCAAATCGTACTATGGACGGCTGCTCGCAGCTATATCCGGATGCACGACAATGTGGTGAATACGCCAATAGCGTGATAAAAAAACCCGGACGCAAATGGAGAGTGGTTCGGCAGACAAAAAAATACAGCTCTGTACTTACCAGTTGCTCCAGATAAAAGGTGGTTTGAACAAAAAAAAGGATATGTTACATACGCAGGTCAGCGTACCCTGCTAAATCACAAGAGCGCTCCTGACGATTCGGCCTGGCTGTCTTCCCTGCTATATCCAAGCTTGAGGTAAAGAGGCTAAAAAATACAAAGCTGCATATGTTATCGTACACAAACCAACTCCCCTGCGTGTCTGTTCTATTAAATGAAATTGCTGCCACAATTATCGTGATCTCAATACAGCCACGTCAACACGTCGAGCAAAAATGCAGGCAATGGTGTTTTTCCCCAGAACCCACGTGCTGGAAATTGACCCTGCGTATTCCAACTGACTTTCGGATTCGTAGGAGCTCTCGAAATAATATTTCCAAAATTTTACCCGCGACTAGGAATTGACTTGCCGGAACCAGATGTAGTCGGCCACACAAAAGGAATATTCTCTACGACTCTCCTTAAATATTTGAAATTGAAGTTCTCAGTTTTGATCTCCAAAACGGTGAGCAACTTGACGTGCAGGTAATAATAAAAAAACTAATGAATTATTACTAATAATTGCCGTTAAAAATTAATATTATTTTACGAGTCTAACAAAAATCGACCATTTTCTGTCTCGTATCTCACGGCTTATCTCTTTTAGTTTTTGATAACTATTCAAGTTATCGCACGGAACAGCTATATAGGGTGTGTCGCAAATAACGTTCACTTTTGAACGTTACAACCAGTAGACTAAACCGCCACTGCTTAATATGAAGCATAAACATTATTCAGTCCATAAGAACGACACAGTACAGGTTCCTAAGTTCCTATGTCCCAATTATTATTTGACATTCACGACATAATGAAGTGCCGAGCCAACATTAATTTGTTTATTTTAGTAAATCGTGGGGGCGGGATTATGAAAGCCATCATCATCATCATATCGACATACATAATATTATGTAATTATAAGATTTTTAGTCGGGTATAGGTCTGTAATATTTTTAAAATATTTTCCAAAGTTTCGGGTCGTTTACTTTTGACCCATAACAATTAAATTTATTTTCAGCTTTGAAAATGGGCCAAATGTAAACGGTCCGAAACGTTGGAAAATATTTTAAAAATATTATAGATAAAAATATTACAGTTGACAGAAGGTCAACTAAAATATAAAAATATAAATACATAATATATAATAGCCTAAATGTATCTGTGATGTGCGTCTGTTTGTTACATTAAATGGATCCGAGGATGCGTTCCCTCAATGAGGCCTTGAAGGCATCTAAACAACCTGAGCAATCACGAATCAATCAGAAAATTTATAGTGGGCTACCTCTTTAGTCGCCCCCCCCCCCGGGTCATATTCGCTTTATAATAATAATTTCGAAAACTTCTTGCCATGCTGCGTCTCACAAATTTTTTTTTCGCTTCGACAACAGAAATCAATTTTGTGATGGGCTCAGCATTCCATTCCACTAATAACCTCATTTAGATTTCTTTTCGATTTTGACGAAGTATGGCGCTCAAAGCGAAATTAAAGTTATCTGTATTTCGGAAGAAATCTTCATTAGCCATTTTTACAAAACATTACATTATTCAGTAATACTTTTAAAAAATATTCCCATCTTTTACTTTTTGAAATGTTAAAATATTTGGTCTTGCTTGGTTATATAGAAATTTTAGTAGTGTCAAACAGAGTATTTAGCAAATATTGTCAAATTTATTTAATATCTCTGTAACATACCCCAAACCACTGTTTGGCAAATGACGAAATATATTTATTTGATGTGTTTTGAAACAAATTATTACAAATGTAAACAACACTGTTTGGTGTATCTGTTAGGCAAGAATGATTAAATATTTGGCAATTGACCAAATAGTGTACTAGTACCTTAAGGTTGGGACAAGGAAATTCGACAGTGAGCTAAAGCTCACGTACGCAAAACCGACTATTTAACTGGAGTCGTTCTGAATCTTCAAATTTTAAGTATTACCGAAGGTATTACTTTCATATTATTTATTCAAGTGAAAATAGAGTGCTTTTCTTTATTATACAAAACTAAAGGATTGATGCCCAAAATAATAAATTTAAATGTAAAATACATCATACATAGTATTGCTATCTCTTATTATAAAAGGCCAAGTCCTTCCTTCCTTCTGTCTGTCCCACGGAAATACCCGAAGCAAACCGAACATCAACGTATCATCGGATGAACGTATCATCGTATCAACATATCATCGTATCAACGTATCATCGGATCAACGTATCATCGGATCGACGTATCAAGGGATCAACGTATTTAAATTTCCTATATAGGTGAAAAATCTCTTATTATAAAAGGCCAAGTCCTTCTGTCTGTCCCACGGAAATACCCGAAGCAAACCGAACATCAACGTATCATCGGATCAACGTATCATCGGATGAACGTATCATCGTATCAACGTATCAACGTATCATCGTATCAACGTATTATCGGATCAACGTATCATCGGATCAGTTAATCCGATTATCCTACTCAAAATTACTATATAACCAGAATTACATTATAACGAAATAATAAGTGTTGAACGTCAACGAAAAATGTTTTCAGGTGAATTAATAAAGGATGTGGAACAGGCGCTAAAGAGGGCCTTATCGTTCGGAAAATACGAAGATTTTGAAGTCAGAGAAGAATTCAAACGAGCTACTATTAATTCGTTAAAGGAGGCACTTCGTGAGTTTAGCAGCAATGGAATGCGTAAAATTGATTTAAATATTGCGAAAAAAAAAGTGGCGGCAAAACGTATAAGAAACAGAAAAAGAGTGGAGAAACTGATTGCTGCCGAACAGAAAAAGAAAAAGGAAGAAGCTGAGGAATTTTCAATATCGCTGCCAAAGAGAAAACGAATTGATGTTATTGAAGCGTGTTTAACGTCGAGTCCATTTTGGAAATACTTCAAACAATTGTCCTTGATTTCCAATATGAGAAGTGAAGACCAAAATGAATTCAACCAGTGGTTGCTCAATACTGGTAATGGAAGTTTGCCATCCGTTGAGGGACTCCCGGAGGACGCCATCCAGATTCCGACAGATATGATTGTTCAAGGCGACATTATTTTTAAGATATTCGGAAACTCGATAGCGAAACTCTCTGTTGATGAGCTTTCCAAGCGGGTGATTCTTGCAACCACCAACAAAGAAACGCTCGAAATCAACAACAATATCATTCGGCAATTAAATTGGGAGAGTCAGATTTGTCATAGTTCGGACTCGATCATTACAGAGGACAGTAATGATCTTATTAATAATTATTATCCTCCAGAATTTCTCAACAGCCAAACGCCATCAGGAGTACCTCCACATGAATTAATATTAAAACGCGGAGCTATAGTAATGTTGATTCGAAATTTAAATCCCGGAAAAGGGCTGTGTAACGGTACCAGGATGGTCGTTCGAAATATTCATCGGCGTTCCATTACGTGCGAGATAATTTCAGAGTCGCACAGAGGGCAAATTGTTATCCTTCCTCGAATTGACATTGCACCAACAGACAGTTATTTGCCCTTTACTCTTAAAAGACGCCAGTTTCCGATAATTCCCGCTTTCGCCGTAACGATAAACAAGTCGCAGGGGCAAACATACGAACATGTCGGAATTAGTTTGACTGAACCGGTATTTTCACACGGACAACTCTATGTAGCTCTCTCGCGATCTCGACTTCGACAAAATATAAAAATCCTAATTAAAGACAATTCTAGACAAGGACAACTTAGAGCTACAGACTGGTTTACACAAAATGTAGTGTTCCGGGAAGTTTTTGAAAGACTTTAAAATTAAGCATTAATTAACCATACGTTTTCAAAATTCATGGACAGACGTACCACAGAACCACAAACCTGTATCCACCTGAAGGACAAACAAGAAAGTTTGCACAACTGTATGTAACTAGATGATAGCCCGTCCGAGGACGGGTAGCTAGAAGGACGGGCAGGCAGCCAAGGTCATATGGCTTTTGGATTGCACTGAGAGCTTTCCTTAATCTTCATTCAACTTAAGTTACCTTGGGTAGCTGCCCGTCCTTCTAGCTACCCGTCCTCGGACGGGCTATCATCTAGTTTACAAAATAAACAGTTATATGAAGATAAACATGAGAAGTATATAAAATATTTAAATACAAGAAGCGTAGAAGATAAAATTGAGTTTAAAGCAGCTCAAGCAAAAGTAAGAAAACATATCTGTCAAAGGAAAAATGAGAGCTGGGAAAAATATTGTAACAAGATCGATACATACATCGGAGGTAGAAGAAGCACAGAAAGTTGGAAGGTTCTGAAGGCAGTCCGAAGAGAACACGGGAACAATGTTATATCGACAATACCTCCTAATAAATGGCAAGAGTATACTTTAAAGATCTGTTGACAGAAAAGAGGCCTGAATATTTACTACATAATATAGAACAACAACCAACTCAAATAACAATAACAGCATCTCCACTACGAATAAGTACAAGTATGGTAAAAAATGCGTGCAAAGCTCTAAAAAATAATGCGGCAAGTGGTCCAGGAGGAATATCAGCCGAAATGTTAAAAAATGGAACAGATACACTATATCGGCATTTAAAAGAACTATTTCAAGATTGTCTAAATGGAGGAGATATTCCGGAAGCAATATACAAGCAAGGAGATAGAAACGACTGTGATAACTATCGAGGAATATCTGTCACAAGTACATTCAGTAGATTATATGGGCGCATATTGAAAGAAATATTGGAAAATGAATATAAGGACATGGAAGCGGCAGAGCAAGCCGGGTTTAGAGCGGGTAGATCCACGATAGATAATCTATTCTGTGTTACACAATTAATTGAAAAGAAAACCGCATTTAATCAAGAAGTATAGCGTTCCGATCCTAAAATTGTGGGAAACTCTGGAAAAAACAAACATAAATATAAATATACTATCAAAGGCATAAAAAACTATATAAAGACTCAAGGTCTGCCTTAAAAGTGGGAAAGGAAACAACAACGGATTTCCCAGTAACGAAGGGACTACGGCAGGGATGCTGTTTGTCGCCTACCCTATTTAAAATCTATCTGGAACAGACATTAAAGAAATGGAAACAAAAATGTGAAAAAATGGGCATACCGATATCAGAAGATACAACACTGTATACGTTACATTTTGCAGATGATCAGGTTATTATGGCACAGGACTACGAGGACATGGAATACATGACAAGAAAATTGATGGAAGAGTATGCAGAGTGGGGACTAGAAGTAAATGTACAAAAAACTAAATATATGTGTATTGGTGGAATGCAACAAGATTTAGAGCTAGAAAACGGCCATAATATAAAAAAATGCGAAGAATATAAATACCTTGGGGTGATAATGAGCCAAGATGGAAGATGCCACGCAGAAATCCGCAAAAGAAATCAACTGGGTAGAAGGGCGATCTTAGTATTAAACTCAATTTTATGGGACCAGTCTATTTCCAAAAGTAGCAAGACAATAATATATAACAGCATAATTAAACCAATCACAACATACGCTTCAGAGGTATGGCAAATGGGGAAGAAATGGGAAAATACGCTGCAAGCTACAGAATGGACTTCTGGAGAAGATCGGCTGAAAAGAGTAAGTTGGAGAGAATACGAAATACCCGCATCCGGCAGATTATGCAAGTAGAACACATAATAACGGATGATATAAAAACAAAACAACTGATATGGTTTGGTCATGTTCAACGCATGGACGCAAATAGGCTACCAAGAAGAATCTTATTTTGGAAACCCCCAGGAAGAAGGAAACGCGGAAGGCCCAGACTAAGTTGGAGAGAGGGTATTGATAGGGAGATGACAGAGAGGGGACTTGAAGCGATGCAATGGGAAGACCGTGAGGAATGGCGTAGAGGAATCGGAAGACGTCGTAGAACGTTATAGAAACCGATAGATAGATAGACAGTTATTTAATATGCCCGTAACAGTGATAAACAAAAAATATATTAATTTATACTATCCATTCATTCATTATCAAGGAATTCCAAAATACGATCTTAAAATTATTGATGGAGATTGTAATGCAAAGGTGGGAAAACAAAAGGAATATACACCAACAATATAGGAAAATATAGCAAGCACAAAGAAAGTAATGCGAATGAACATAATATTATGTATATTAACAGGTTTCTCAACAGAAAGAAGTATGAAAATAGTAAGTACGGACTTTCAGCGAATGATCATATACAAAGGAACTTAGACATCGCCAGATGGTAATGCAGTGAACCAAACAGATCATGTATTGATGAAACAGAGGCGCATGAATAAAATAACTAATTTAAAAAGGTGCTGTGCCGATACCAACCCTTGTCTGGTTAAAATAGTGGTTAAACAACTGATACCAGGAGTTAATAGAGAAGCACGACAAAGAATGGAGAGCTTCGACATCACTAAATTACAGAAAGAGAACAACAGAGATAATTTCGTAGAAGAGGTGAAAATACAACTGCAGGCAAGTGAAGAAGGAAGAAATGTTGAGGAGAAATGGGAAAGAATGAAAAGTGCTATAACTGGTACTAGAAAAAAAAAGCTAAAATAAGACTAGTACGACGATAAATGTAGAAAACCGCTGGCGGAGAGAAAACAAGCAAAAATTGAAATTATTGATAACGAGACGTAAAAGGAGAGGAATTCAGAAATAAAAGAGAAAATCTAAAGAGATAGTGGATAAAAATTTGGAAGAAAAATATAGAACAAAAGAAGTAAGAAGTTTTTATCAGCAAAGAAGAGAAAGTAAGGATACCAATTAAAAAAAGTGTATTCTAAAAAGACAGAAGGAAGCCTGTGTATGGAAGAAAGTGAACGTCCGGAAAGATATGCTGAATGATGGAGAAGATAGTAATGAAACATAAATGGAAGAAGCAGTTGTAGTTTTGAATAATGAAACAAATACTATAACACCTTTAACGAAGAAAGTAATAGAAGCCATCTTAAAGAAATTAAAGCATAACAGAAGTCCGGAAGAAGAAGGCATACAGTCCGAACTGATAAAATATGGAGGGGAGTCGATTATGAGGGAGGTATATGAATTAATTGCTGAAATATGGTAGACTGATGAAATGCCGAGGGCATGATCGTATGTAGAGATATATTCAATTTTTAAGCAAAGGGATAGGGCAAGATGTGAAAATTATCGGGGAATAGCATTCTTAAATGTGGTCTACACGATATTTGACAATGTCATTAAAGAAAAGATGCAAGATTACATAATAGAAAAGCATCGGAGAGTATCGATGCGGTTTTAGGCCTAATAGATTGGGAATGAACCAGATATTCATTCTCAGACAAATACAAGAAAGATGTTATGAACATAACATAACCGCATGCATGTGGCTTTCATCGACTTTAAACAGGCATACGATTCAATTTATAGAGAGAATGTGTATAGAATAATGGGTGAACTGGGAATACTAACAAAGTTACTAAGATTGACTAGAATGATTCTTGCTGATACAGAGAATAAGCTTGCAGATTAAGTCCAATATTTATATTTAATCATGTAAAATATTGTCATATATAATACCACAAGAGACTATCAAATTGTCGGCAATAATTTTTGAAACTGGAACTGAGTGTTTGTCGCCCTTAAAATCATCATGAGTGCTTTAGCACGAATGGTGATTTTAAGGCGACAAACACGAAGATTCCATGGTTTAAAAATTAACCGACAATTTTATAGTATCGTGTGGAATTCGTTTGACAATTTCGTAAATAAAATTTCAATTTTTTCTGACAACAAATAATTTATAGTATGCGTTCACGTAGTTTCCATCGTTACTATATAAAATAACAACTTATAAAAAACAAAATTAGTTTTTTCATTGAAGTATTTTAATCTTGATTGACAATACAGACCACGGTGGTCGTATTGCCGCGACAATTAGGGGTGCGCGATTATGAAATTTCATAATCGATTATAAAAAATAATCGATTTTTTTCGATTAATCGAATATTGTCAATAATCGATTATTCATAATCGATTATGAACTCATAATCGATTATGAACAACTCGTAATCGATTATGAACTCATAGTCGATTATGAACTCATAGTCGATTATGAACTTATAACTATAATAGGTAGGGCTATTAAGGGTTACTAAATTACTATATAATTTATTATTTTGCTAATTGTGTTACGGTGGTGCTGATAAGAAGTGTTGCTAAGCACCAGTTGATAACATAATTGTCTTTTATTCTAATTTTTCATTTATTTAGGATATACCTAAACAAGTATTTAGAAATACATGCATTTTGTCTAGATTACGAACACTTTTCATTTTTAAACCTGTGGAACGTAACTAATAAGTTTTATAATGTAAATAATAATGAATTTACTACGTCAAGAAGAAAGACGGACAACCAGACATGACTTTGTAATATTATGTAGTACCAAAGATAAACATGTCGTGCAATCTCAAAAGTGCAAACCCACAGTAATTCTACCCACTAATTAACGAACTCGATCAAATTATGAATTGGAATTAAATTTTTATTTAAAAAACATTTAAAAATTATTTTGATCTGGAATTGAAAATATTTAAATAAACTTACATTAATTAGAATGGAAAATTTCTTCCCCTCGAAATTGATTATATTACAAAGTTCTCGGTTTTAAGGGTTGGGAAACCCTCAAAACCGAGAACTTTGTAATATATTACATTAATTAGTTAATCTACATACATTAATTTAATTTCGAAAATTTTGTAGATCATTTTATTGAGTTTGAATCAGTGGCGGATACATATGGGGGGCGCGGGGGGCGCGCGCCCCCTCCTTGCGGGGCCGCACTTAATGGCTTAGCTCTGTTGAACACTCACCCTGGAATTGATTGTCCTATTGACGATGTAATTATCCAATTTGCCAGGAAGAATAGGCGCAGATAATTCATCATTTTAGGATGAGAACCACAATTGTAACTTTTTAATATCATAAGATGGCATTGTCTTGTACATATATGTGTAATATAATCAGTTTAAATAACACTTTCTTTAACTTTGCATGTGACTTGATTATTTTTTTATTACGATAAAAGTAAAGGTAGCTCAAGATATCTTTAGCGCCCCCCCCCTTGAGTTTTTTCTGTATCCGCCACTGGTTTGAATTCTGGAGATTCGTATCACCGTGGGTTCAAATTATTCAGATTGCACCACATAACCTCCAACCAAGTACCTGATGGAAGCATGTTATAATGTTGCGATAAAAAAATTTGTAATTGCAGGTTTATTTTCATAATCGATTATTTCCACAATCGATTATTTTCACAATCGATTATTCTCACAATCGATTATTTCTATAATCGATTAATCGATTATTATAAATTATCATAATCGATTTTGAAATAATCGATTATTCGAATTACGGTGTCGATTAATCGATTATATGCGCACCCCTAGCGACAATACACCACCGTGGTCTGTATTGTCAAAGGAAGTAGATTATGATTGGTTCAAATTGATGAGATTCTAACATCCTATTGGTTGAATTATTATGAACGAAATTGTCAAATAAATTAAAAATCAGAATTTTCATAAACATACTAAAAAACCATAATGCCTTTTTCGCACTAATTACATAAATAACTATTGTTTATATATCAATAAGTTTTTTTTATTGGTATCCTATAATGCTTATTTAAAGTACGCATCAGCGTGCTTAAATCCAACTTTCAAAAACGCGCGTGTTTTAAAGTTACCATGGCAACTTCAACAACCTAAGAAACGTGAAGTTAAAAAATGTCAACTCTTTAATTATTATTTAATTATTTAATATTCAAATATTTAACAAAATTAATTTTTTTTACTTTCCGAACCCCTAGGTAAGGAAAGTATTGTTATCAGGCAAAATTTGACCCCCCAATTTTTTGACAGATGTTCACGTTTTGAGGTCCCCTGAATCCATTTTTATCATTTTTGGAAGGATGTCTGTATGTATGTGTGTGTATGTACGTCTGTGAACACGATAGCGTCTAAACGATGCAAGCAAATCGTTCCAAATTTTGCATATAAGCTTTTTCCTGTCGTAGGACGAAGCCAGATGAAAATAAATTAAATCGTGTAACGGGAAAGGGGGGTTTACCTGGAGCTATTACGACATTATGCGTCATAACTTCGAAACGAAATTAAATATGTAAAAATATTAATAACAAAAAATTACCGCTATAGAATTTCCTACATTTTTTCTCCTACAAGTTTTCTCTAAAATATACAGGGCGTTTCAAAAAATGGTAAGATTCTAGTTTAGGGGAAAATCCTCAAAACAAAAAAAGGGGGGGTGGAGGGGTGAGGGGGGTCATAATATACCCGTAAAACGCAAAAATTTCTTGGGGCAAACGCGTACTTACGGAGATATAACGTTTCGAAAGTTTCAACAAAGTAACCTAAAAAAAATTTTTTTTGCGCGCGATCGACCTGAATTTTTGCACACGCCTTCCTACCGACAATTCACTATGCGGGTAAAGTGTGGGTGGGGGGAATTTTTTTTGCTCAGTTTTTCGATATCTAGCGCCGTTTAGGAGTTACAGCTATTTAAAAAAATTAATTCTCCCCCCCAACTTTTCCGGCAAAGTTACGCCTACAGATCTGATTTTTGTGAAATTCGGGTAGGCGGGGGTGTGATTAGTAGATATTAGTAATAAATATTCGCAAAAAAATGGAAAATAACCCGTGTATTGCCGAAAAAGTGAAAAAATTAAATTTTTAATTGTGGGGTAAAAAAACATAATAAACGTTGGCTTGGCCAGAACTGCGAGTATCAAAAAACCTACTCTACGCCCCTCCGGGGCTCCGGGCGGTTTTTCGTGCTCAGAGCCGCTACGCGGCAGGGCTAAACATACGAGAAGGCAATCGGGATTCGAGAGACCCTCAAAATAGCATTAAAAAGTATAGTCGCGGTATGGGGCAGTTATCTATTACGTTTAACCCCCAAAAAAGCGCGTAAAAACAAAAAATATTCGATGTTACATGTAAGAGTGACGAGCTGCATCTGCCGATCCGCAAACGGCTAAGTCTAAGACTAGTTCAAGTTGCGCGGACCGTCAACAAAATGAGTGAGATTCCGGTGAGATTCCACCCGCGCGTCAGTGATACATGGTAAAATTAACGATTTTCAAAGTCGATTTTCTCTATCAAAAGTTGGTTTATCCGCCCATAAAATTGGTACCAGTGACTTCTAAATACATTAAACTATCCGAAAGTCACCAAAAAATATTGAAATTCGATGATGCACCTTACGTACCCTTCCCATAGTCGATGCAACATGTCCCTCTTAAATAATTAATTACAAGCAAATTATACATTTGCCCCAAAAGTTTTATAAGCATTTAATGATCATGATACAATAACACATCTTGGCACAAAATATGAAGCAGCTAGCACGCTTTTCCCCTAAACTAGATCTTACCCAAAGTTTCTAAAGGTGCCAATCCACAATGAGAATATCTCATGAAATTTTTGTCTCATGAAATAAAAATGTCATGAAAAATGTAATTTCATTGTGGAAACAGACCTGAGATACGTGATATACTAGAGATACTCTCGTGAAACAATGAATCTCAGAATCTCAGGTCTGTTTCCACAATGAAATTACATTTTTCATGACATTTTTATTTCATGAGACAAAAATTTCATGAGATATTCTCATTGTGGATTGGCACCTTAATAACATGGGTCCAAAAATGCTTCGTTTGCAAGATATAGGCATTCAAAAGTTTTTTTCTTCGTATTTTGGCAAAATATGAAATTTTTCATCGATTTACTGTTGAAATTATGTAACCATTTTATTTAAAAATATAATATAAAAATTTGCGTCTGTTCGGAAAGTTATGCGATGGCCACATCAGATTTTTTAAATAAATGTTAAAAGTGCAGCTGGAATTGTTTGAAATATTAATACTTCCGTTTTTTAAATCAGAGGAAATGCTGCTAATATTCTCGGAAGTCAATGAGGTTGCATTTCCATTAATGGCACTCCCAATAATGTTTGAAACATTCTTCTTATTGCTAATACTCTCTTCAACGTAACCAGTCGCCACAGCTGCCGATTTCCATCCTACTTGTCGTTGGATTTGATCTATTGTCATGCCGCTATTCGCCATTATGGTAGCGGACGTACGTCGAAACGCATGTCCCGTGTATTTTTCAGAATCGTCTAATTTAAGGTATCGTGCAACTTGCAATGGACATGATCCAAATGTATTAATACCAACCACTTGATTGGTGCACTTTCCCTTATCATACCGTAAGAAAACTCTGTCGGTACTTACATTTTTCGGGTGCAATGATAAATACTCCTTCACCAAATGCACATATCTAATTCCATCATTGTCGGCAATAGTAAAACGTCGAGTCTTCACTGTCTTAGATGGTCGGATAGTAATAAGCAATACGCTTCCTTCTTCCTTGATGTCATGTAAGCGTAAATCGCACAATTCACATCTTCTACAAGAGCCAAAGATACCGCAAATGGATACCACTTTCAAAAATAAATACGTAATGTCCGGTGCATCTATGAAAAACTTCCGCAGATCATCTTCCTTGAATACATGAGACTTCTTGGCTACGTCATTCTTGCTGATTGCCTTCATAAATGCATGCACTTTCGTAAATGATTTTATATCGACCCCTTTATTTATCCTCAACATACTTTGCAATTTCGAATGGATAGCCCACATAGTCGATGCCTTGTACTGCTCCGACATTTTCTGAAGGTAAGCAAGCATAATTCGTTCATCTGTATCTGTTACCTTTTCCTCTTCCATCCATTTAATGAACTTGTCGTATTCTTTTTTATAAGCGGCTTCCGATTTTTGCGGTATTAACCGCGATTCTGCTTTACTATTTAAGTAATCAATGGTAACACTCATTTTCTTAAGCAATATACAACAACAACTGTGGTGACAAAAATAATTAATCTTATGTGACAGATTGTAAAATTAATTTTTGTTTTTCTTACTTCCATGGCAACGACAGTGGTATACTGATGTCACATCACAAATTCGACCATTTCACTTACTGTCAGATATTATTTCCATTTTTTGTAGTATCAATACCAGTATTAATGATTTCAAAGTGTACCAATAAAAAAAATTATGTAAAGTATTCGTGGATACATGATCTTTAAAACACTTGCTCTATTTCGAGCACTCCGGCTGCGCCGTCGTGCTCGCAAAATCGCGCGTGTTTTAAAGATCTTAATATCCACTTATACTTTAATATACTATTTATAATTGTCATTTTAATATTTTCTAATTGCCAATATAAATTCACTATGCATTCAACAGATAATAGTTTTAAGGTTTTTTGTCGGTTTTTTGTAATTATTACTTCCTCGTTCAATATTGTTTTAATTGGTGCATTGGTGTAATAAATTATATCTTTAATTAATTAATTACTAAAACCCAATACAATTTTCATTGTATTAAATAATTTCCACTTTTAATTAATTTACTACTAATTTAATAAATTTATTAGAATTAGCACAGCATAGCAGTTAGTGTGAAAGAAAAATGCTTAGTGGTTCATTATAGTATATGTATCATAGTAATAATTTATATCAGACAGTAGTAGATTAAAAATTTTTCGATTTAATAGAAACTGTTCAATAACTCCCTCATGTCCAATAACTCTACGGTTTAACCTATATGATGCAATTTGCAAAAGATTTTTTCGTAATCTTTTCACTTCGATACACGTGATAGTACATAAATTTATGCATCATGATTGAGCAAAACAAATTATAGAGAATGTTAGGGAACATTTAGCTTACTTCGAGCGATAAAATAAAATAAATATTCCAGCAGAAGTTATTGACTACAATTTATTGCATGACTCAATTGTAAAACTTAAAGAAAAAAACTTTTCAACTGGGCTATAGGTAAGATAAAATAAAATGTGTAAATTTATTTTTTATGGAAATTTATGAAACGACTTTTGACCCACTCTAACCCAATTTTAAGCGGATTTTCGTATGTTAATTAAGAGTTGAGTTCGTCACCGTGCTCAAATCCAGATTTTAAATTTTTCCAGCTGGCATTTACGAATTGGTTTGAATTAATAACCAATTAAAAAAAATTTTCAAATGCCCACTACATACAGCATAATTTAATATTAATAGGTGTTAGTAACACACAAGAATTATGCAATGATTTCCAATATCATGGAAGTATGTATAACAACAATATTCTCGATAAAATTCAAGAACAGAAACACATCAAAATTCAAAATTAATTTTACGTTTACTCCGTATGTTTAACTCCATGATTAACATTTTCCTATTGTGTCGATTTGATTCTTCACCTGTTACTAAAGTACTTCTTGCAAACGATATTTTCATCACGGTCCAAAACACAAGGTAGGCAAAAAACAATTTATTACAAATTACTTTTTATCACGCATCCTATACATACCGGATATAACTAAAGTCTTGCACACTGACATCGCTAACAAAAGGAAATTAACTTTTTTTTTAATGTTAGTAAGGTATATTTCTTTTCATCTCATCTCACGGGAAGTGAGCAAAGAAAATAACGAGGACGAGAAATGTTTCTATTACAAGAAACGAAATTAAAGTTATACTGTTTACAAAGTTACAATAATTATAGTATTAAAATCCTTCGCCTTTTTATGCATGTATAACATGGGGAATTTATATCAACTGACCGAAAAATCTTTTGGTGGAGTTTCCGAGTCGGAATAATTAAACTTTGACCGCATGGAGTTAACGTATAGACGCCCAACGTAGTTGAAATTCTTTTAAATGTTAATAATAATATCCTCAGGGATGTAAAAATATTAACCTGTACAATTTAAGATTTTTAACGTTAATTAATTTTTATCATTGAATAAATTTTAAAATCTTATTCAGAATTTAGAAATTCGCTACCGCTGCGTTGTTTAATTCTAGTTTACTTTTGTATATTGTTTTTATGTCACATACACGTCCCTAAAAGCTTCACCTTCTATCAAACTTTCTATTTATGTTTGTTGGTCCATAAATCGACAATGCTCCAGGCTTTGAACATACTACGTTGTGGGTTGTGGCGGATATTCAAGTTTGCAGACTTAACTGCCATAATATAACATCTCGGAGAAATTGCTAAATATGTGAAGCGGAAAACACACAAATATGTGCAATATAAGTTTGAAAAATATATTTAATGCTGTAATTTCTTCAACTATTAAATAAATGGTTTTATGAAATTATCCATGAATATAAGAAGCGGCTGTTTTTCAATTTTTGCATGATCTAAATATGCATGGTTTATTACAAGGAATGACTTCTGACTGTTTTTCAAGCTACATACCTATTTTCCGAAAATGTTTTGAGCTTCAACTTCTAGTGACAAGTTGCTTTTTGTACATCTACACTTCTTGTATTATTAATAAGTTTCTATCTCACGCATCCTCTTTACATTACTAGATCATCAGTTCTATCATAAATGGGCACTACTAACCGACCCTGACGATATTACCGGAGGTCCCAAAGGATATTTAAAATGCGATGTTAGTGTAATAGGCAAAGGAGACAGTGTCAAAGTTCCCCCAAAAAGCGAAAAAGATGAAGACGATATTGAAGCGTAAGAAATTTATGCAAATTTACTCTTATAAAAAAAACATGGCGTTTACAACTCGAGTACACGCGTACAATAATCTCAAGTATACTTCCTACTTGAGAAAACTAAATATGATACTGATGCAAGCATTTTATTTTATAATAAAATTGCATTTACCGCGTAATTAGATCCACAAAAATGTATTGCAGAGACTCCGTGGCGCAACGGTAGCGCGTCTGACTCCAGATCAGAAGGTTGCGTGTTCAAATCACGTCGGGGTCAATTTTTTTCTTAAAAAGAAGGAAGTTTATTATTAAATTACCTAATTAAGAGCGCGCTGCGGAAAGAGAGAGAGGGAATGATGTTGAGAGAAGCCTCTAATCTTTTGTACAAATTTAAAAAACTAAACGTCGTATCAATGTAATTCTTCTTTTATATTAATAAGAAAAGACTATTGAAGGCAATAACCAATTTTGAGCGCTTTAAATTAAAAGTAAATAGGTTAATTTAATTTATGAAAAAGGACAATTTTGAATTTTTATGATAATGAATAATGAAACTTCGTTATTGCCTTCTGCAGATCATTATAAGGACAAAACCTGATTTTTAAGCGATTTCATCATCAATTATAGAAAACTTGTACAAAACTTGTAAATCAAAAAGTGCCCTTAGTGGAGTTTTAAGCTATATAAAATCAACTTAATGCACAAAGGGTTCAAGGGTTCCCTTAGATATGGCGCAAATAATTTTTTTAAATTTTTTAAATCTCTACAAAAGATTAGAAGCTTCTTTCAACATCATATCTACTGCTTCCCTCTCTCTCTTTCCGCAGCGCGCTCTTAAGTTTAAAAGTTAACTACAAGTTGAATTTAGAAAGTATTCTGAAGTAAATATAAATATAAACAAAACTTGCACTTTTTTACATCAGTTAGATTGTTAGATGAATGATATTGTCTTCTATTCCATCGTACATGTAATTTAATAAACCTGACAAAAAAATTTGACCCCGACGTGATTTGAACACGCAACCTTCTGATCTGGAGTCAGACGCGCTACCGTTGCGCCACGGAGTCTACATACTAATAATTACAGCCGATGGTGGGTAGCATAAAAGTTACTAAATACGAGAACAACTAATGCAATTCTCATAATGATTAATTTCATTTTTATGTAGAAACCTCTTACTTCCGGATGGCGTTCCCATAGATCGACAAAGAGCTCGATTCATTGTCAAAATTTACCGTGCAGATGGGCTTCCCAAAATGAACTCATCAATAATGGCAAACGTTAAAAAAGCTTTTACTGGCGAAGTAACAGATTTAGTTGACCCATATATTCAAATTTCGTTTGCAGGATTAATGGTATTTGATTATTTATTTTATTTTCTTCTCTTTAAATTATTTCATCATTGTTTAGGGAAAATCGACTGTGAAAAAGAACAGTTATGCACCCATTTGGAACGAACAATTAGTTTTTACCGAAATGTTTCCACCTTTATGCCAAAGAATTAAAATTCAACTTCGCGATAACGACCCAGTTCATCCGAAGGTAATCGGAACTCATTTCATAGATTTGAAAGCGATATCAAATGATGGAGAGAAGGGTGAGGAATTTCAGGTACTCTGAAAAATGCTAATAAGTGATGGGGCTCCTCAATTTCATTGCTTACAGGATTTCTACCAACATACGGTCCTTCCTTTATCCACTTGTATGGGTCTACAAGGGATTATAGTTTAATTGATGAACATTCAAGTTTAAATACAGGACTAGGAGAAGGTGTTTCGTATAGAGCACGATTACTAGTGGCGATTAGAACCGAAATAACCGATAATGTAGATATGATTCCATCGGATGTCGAACTGGAATCGACACTTCCAATTTCCGAAACATCGTATGCAAAAAATGAAGAGTTCTTTTTATTTTCTACTGTTCTTGAAGCTTCGATGATCGATAAAAAATTAGGTGACAAACCAGTTTATTTTGAAATAAGCATAGGAAATGCCGGAAATGCCATAGATGGACATAATCAATCCACAAACGAACAACTCGACTCTGATAGCGATGAATTAGGTATGAAATTAAATTTATGAAGCTAAAATGATCTCCTTTACAAAAATTTTAGAATCCGTCGTATCCGATAGCGGTTCATGGCAAAGTACTACTACTCCTGCAAAACCTATGACCCACAACAAAATCTATTATTTTTTGCCGTACTGGGATAATAAACCTTGCATGCATATTCGTTCCGTTTGGCCAGATCACCGTAGAAGGATGTACAATTCAAATATTATTTCCAAGATAGCTGAAAAACTGGTAGGGTTACAGCATTTCCGTATTTGAATGTAAAATTTGCCTTTTAGGAAGAAGGGTTAACGGACGTTCATAATTTAGTAGAAATGGATAACAAAGATGTTGATTTACGGCTTAAACAAGTATTGGAAGAGTTAACACTTGGATGCACAAAATATGTTTCCATTGCTAAAAGTGCTTTAACGGGTCCGGGTACTGGAAAAACAAAACTCGACAAAGAACGAATGAAGTTTTGTTTGAGGGATATCGTAAGTTATTAAAATTAGTAGGTCTGGTTTTAACAAATTACTTTTTATTTCAGGAAAATATTGGCAATATGGCACACAATTTAAGAGCAGTCGTAACTAAAAGTTCATTCAAAGAGCGTTTTAAAACGGCGCAAACCTATTTAACTAAATTAAAATTTCTTATGGAAGACGTAAGCACAAAATGATTAATTTTACTTTAATTACTTTTAAAACAAAAACTTTTAATAGAAATTGCGTTGCTACCAAGAATATTTAGGTAGCGTAAATCTAAAATTTAAATTGTTCTATTAATAAATAATTTAAAATTACATAATATTATTTAATTAAATTATTAATTATTCTCTTTACTTATGAAGCTCATGTTATAGCCCCAGCATGCACTTCCAGATGTTTTTATTTGGCTCATAAGTGGTGGAAGAAGAGTAGCATATCACAGAATTCCAGCACGAGATATAGTTTATTCTATTGTAGACGAAGAATGCGGCAAATTTTGTGGAAAACCGCAAACTATGTTTTTAAAGGTATAAAAAATCGTTACACGCTCTAAAACTTTTAAAAAATTAATCTAATAAATTAGCTTCCTGGGAAAAAATCGGTCGGTCCACTGGGTTGGGCTATACAAGCAAAACTTCAAATTTGTATGTGGTTGGGTTTATTGAAACATAAGAAAAATTTTCTTAACGGTATACCTCAGGGATATGAAATAACTCATGAAATTCGGAACGCAGATAGACCACGCGCAATGCCACCATTGACAATCCATTATATAGATAAACATGTAAATATATAAACTTATTGCAACATAAAATTATTAATTTTGATATTTTAGGTCTTCCAATTACGCGCTCACATTTATCAGGCACGATCTTTAATAGGATCCGATGCTTCAGGTCTTTCTGATCCGTTTGCTCGAGTTGTAGTAGGAGAGTTTAGTAAAACTACACAAGTTATCGATGAAACTTTGAGTCCCACTTGGGACGAACTTATCATATTTGAGGAAATATTAATATACGGTGCAGGCGAAGAAATTCAACAAGATCCGTTTCCGATAATTATAGAAATTTTTGATCAAGACAAGGTAGGTAAATCAGAATTTATTGGACGTGCCATGGCAAAACCACATGTAAAATTACGCGAAGAACATTATAACAAGCCAAAATTTCCACCTTCGTTAGAATGGTTTGATATCAGAAGAGGCTCGGATCACGCCGGAGAATTATTAGCAGCTTTTGAATTGTTAGAACTTCCTAGTGAACTTGATGGTTCTTCTTTACCACCGATACCGCACGCTAAAGATATTCCAATATATAAGGATACCGATCTAAAAGATGTTGGTCCAATATTGCCAGTACCTAGAGGTATAAGACCAACTCTTGCAAAATATCGAATAGAAGTTCTATTTTGGGGTTTACGTGATTTGAAGCGAGTACATTTATTAACAGTAGACAAACCTAGAGTGGATATAGAATGTTCTGGTCATATTTTATACTCATCTATAATTCAAAATGCAAAAAAGAATCCAAACTTTAGTACTCCAATCAAATTTCTGGATTTAGAATTACCAGAACAAGAATTATATAGGCCTCCACTGACGATCAGAGCGGTAGATTGCAGAAGTTTTGGTCGATATACTCTAGTAGGAACGCACACAATAAATTCGATACAAAAATATATGTATACTCCTATTACAAAAAAAGATCGCGAAGCGGAAGAACGTAATCGTTCCTTAAGCCTCTTAGAAAATATTGAAAATAATATGGAAAATCAAATAACATTAAATACACATAATATGTTCAGCGAATATGATAAAGAGAAAAGCCCGTTACTTCCAAAAGATCCTGCAATTTCTTTTGGTTATGGAAGTCGCGAATGCACGAAAAAAATGAAAACAGAAGCAGTTAGGAAACGGAAACCTAGCTTAGAGGAAGATATAGAAGAGGAGGAAGGAAATAGAGATTGGTGGACCAAGTATTTTGCTTCGGTGGAAGAAATGATTAACGAAGGTAAAGAAGCTAGAAAACATCAAAATCAAGATAGAAATTTGCAAGCTAACTTGGAAGAAGGAATAAATACTTTTCAAGTTGCAAATCTTACTACACCTAATTGTAATTTAGAGAAAAGTCCAAACGAACATAAACGAAGAATAGGATTTAAAACTGCCGCCACGGCATCAAGATTTGTCACACGCCTAAGTCCCAAAACAGTTAAAAAAAGATGTAAACGAAAACCAGTATTATGTAAGGTGAGTAAATAATTTTATTTTAAGAAATTATTGCTACTTTTAACTTGTAATAATTGTATTAGATTTATCCCAGTGAATTAGAAGCAATAATGGAATTTGATGGTTTTAAAGAATGGCTACACACTTTTGAATTGTATAGAGGTAAAAAAACTGGAGATGATTCCGAAGATGAAAATCGTATTGTTGGAGCATTTAAAGTAAGTAACGTCGAATTCCACCTACAACAAAATAATTTATTTCGTTTCTTAGGGAGCTATTAAAGTATATAAATGGCCATTTCCAAAAGATATGGAAGACCATACTGTGATGGGATTTGATCCTCAATATGGATTTTTTCAAGGAGTCCCTTCTAACGATCCCATTCACGTTTTAGTTCGAGTTTACGTTGTTAAAGGAAATGATTTACATCCTATGGATTTAAATGGCAAAGCGGACCCATATATTCTTCTTCAATTAGGTTCTAAGAGAATAAGTAACAAAGACAATTACGTTTCAAAACAATTAAATCCAGTATTCGGAAAGTAAGCATTTACATGTCTATTTAAGAGTTCCTAATACTAAAGGCATCATCAACATTTTAGATGTTTTGAATTCGAAGCAACGTTTCCACAAGATTCTCTTTTAACTGTTCAAATTTATGATTGGGATTTGGTAGGATCGGATGATATGATAGGAGAAACAAAAATAGATTTGGAAAACAGATTTTATAGCCGCCATAGAGCCACATGTGGACTTCCTGAAAAATATGAAGAGTTAGTAACATTCAAAAATTGCTTCCTAAAATTCCCCCCGAGTAACAAAATTGAATCATACTTTTAGGCAAGGTTATAATCGTTGGAGAGATGCTATGAAACCAACACAAATTTTAGCAAAATTATGCAAGGACGGAAAAGTCGATTCGCCGATTTATTCAGATGGAATCGTAAAAATTGGAAATTATAGTTTTTCAACGTGCAGTGACGAAATTGATTTTTATAATACCAAAAGCGCAGAGGAACACATGGCATTGAACGTCTTGCATAGGTGGCACGAATTTCCACGAATTGGATGTGATTTAGTTTGTGAACACGTGGAAAGTAGGCCGCTTTATAATCCAAGTAAACCCGGAATTGAACAAGGAAAATTAGAAATGTGGGTCGATATGTTTCCTATGGACATGCCACTGCCGGGACCACCTCTAGAAATTTCACCAAGGAAGCCAAAAAGTTACGAATTAAGGATAATAATTTGGAATACGGATGACGTAGTTTTAGAAGACGACGCCTTTTTTACCGGGGAGAAAATGTCAGATATTTATGTTAAAGGGTAGGTATATTTAGATTAATTAAATACACCGATTTATCCAAATTATTTCCAGATGGTTGAAAGGACCAGAAGATTGCCAGTGTACAGATATTCATTATAGATCACTTACTGGGGAAGGCAATTTTAACTGGAGATTTGTTTACCCTTTTGATTACATGCTAGCAGAACAAAAAATAGTTATATCAAGAAAAGAAAGCCTCTTTTCGTGGGACGAAACGGAATGCAAAATTCCCGCAAGATTGGAATTGCAAGTTTGGGATGCCGATCATTTCTCTGCAGATGACTTTTTAGGTTCGATTATTTCGAAATTGAGTCATCAGTCAAATAGCGAGTAAATTAAATTTTAGGTGCCATAACGTTAGACCTCAATAGATTTCCTCGTGGTGCAAAATCGTCAAAATTATGTACATTAGATATGCTGAAATCGGATGGTTCCGTTCCTGTTGTAAATATATTTAAACAAAAAAGAGTTAAAGGATGGTGGCCGTTTTATGTAAAAAAAGATAACGAGGATTTAGAATTAACTGGTAAAGTAGAAGCAGAAATACATCTTTTAACAAAAGAAGAAGCAGAAAAGAATCCAGTTGGATTGGGAAGAAATGAACCCGAAGCGTTAGATAAACCAAAGTAAGTTAATAATATATTATTAATATAACCATATTTAAGTTAATATTAACAACATTATTATTTAAACAATGCTTTTTTTCAGTCGGCCAGATTCTTCATTTATGTGGTTTTTGAATCCTCTTAAATCGATGCGTTACATATTATGGCACAATTACAAGTGGAAGATACTTAAAATATTAATTATATTAGCATTAGCAATAGTTATTTTACTTTTCTTTTATGCGGTACCTGGTTACACTGTTAAAAAGATAATAGGAGCGTAAGCAATAAGCGTATACCTACCATTTACAATAATGCACCAATTATATTTTTAAAGTTAAGCTTAAGAATCAATCACATGAAACTATCGAATAAGTATTTTATCATGTAAATATATCTCAAATAAAAGTATTTGCTTATCTGATACATTATTTACAATTGCGGCATGCAATATTACGTGCACACAATTTATTGCATTATTAACATATTTATAGAATTTTAAAATTTTCGTTTTAAAACGTTTAAATAAACAGATGTTGCTTAAACCGTCGATGTCAGTTTTCGTAATCAATAGTTCTATGGCGTTGTTAACTAATATGGTTATTACGTTCTCCCAATAAGCGAATATATTGTCGTGTTCTGTTTATCATAGGGGGTGGTCTGTCGTAATTGGGTTACTTTCTGGTGGAATGCTCATGACGAAATATTCAATTTGGAGACCATCATGAAAATTAGAGATTTACACCTGCATCTTCTTAATACTTCGGAATGAACTGCTTGCATCACCTAACTTGAAACATAACAAACGTAATTTTTTTTGTACACACAAATATTTCAAAAATGTTATGAAAAGCAAAAGAGGGTTTAGTTGTTTTGTTTTATGAAAATTTTGGGATTAAATTAAATAAATTTTTATTTGTAAAAGTGTAGGCATTCAAAATTAATAATAATAAGTGTGCGTTAAAGAATTAGTGCGCAGACAGATAAACAATTTGGTGGGATGAACATGAGAATGAAGCAGGAGTCTCGTAGCGTCCGTGGAGACGTCAAGACGTAATTTTGTATTAATTTGGTAATTTTGGACTCTGATTGCGTCCGTGGAAACGTCAAGACGGAATTTTGGACTCTCGTTGCGTCCATGGAGACGTCAAGACGTAATTTTGGACTCTCTGTGCGTCCGTGGAGAGGAATAAACGTAATTTTAAGGAAAGTTGAATTTTTGGAAATTGTTTTTGAATAATCGCTTATTAAGTTATAAATGAAATGTTGATTGATGATTCAAGAAGTTAGAAGAAGAAGTATAAAAGTTTCGATTGATATTTTGAAGATATTTGAAAATTTTGGAGACCGCTAATAAATTTTTATGGTCACGTTTTTTGATGGTTATGTTACGAATTATTGAAGATTATCAAATTTTGGACTTACCTGAGCGTTTATTCTGAGAAACTAAGAAATTCAATTCATCATTAATTCTGTTTGGAGTCTTCATGGTATGGAAATTGGATCCAATCGCAGAGTCATCTCCACTCCGTTTGTTCCGCTACGTATTCTACACATCGATGGTGCACGACGATATAAACTTCGGTAAGCACAATTGTGTCGACAAATTTTTAATAACATTTAAAATAATAACCAAATTCGCGCGTAAAAACTGTGGGAGATTTATAAACTTTTCTATAATTGTTTTTGTAAATTTAATTTATTCCTAATTAATAAAAATCAATCTTTTGTTTTTAAATGATTATATTTGTTAATAAATTACAATATTTGGTTTACAAGTAATTACGTTTGATTTCACTTAATTCTACAGCAGTGAAGAAAAGGATAATCAGGTGTAAGATACAATAGGTTTATTATTTTTCATTTCTTCGAAGTTATTAAATTAAGGTAACTTACATGAGCATTTAACTAATTGATGGACCCAATTTTCGACCCAAAAAATAAAAGAGTTTTATACAGGCTGGTCGAGGCATAATTAAATTAAGTGCCATTGAAATTCTCCCGCTATATAAATCATATTTATAATCTGAACAGTAGCAATACATGGCAATATAGTATGCGAATCCATTTTGGTATACGTATTTTATGCACTCTCCCTCCATCATCAAGTATTTATTTACTTAAATAAACAAAAACAATAAGCAACTATCCATAATTAAGTAAATCAAAATAATAATTTTAAATCCAAAATAATAATTTGTTATAAAACTCCTCCCAATGTCAATTACAAAAATGGGTTTTGTATATTATGTGTGAAAGGTTCGTTTGTACTTCTCATTGGTTAAGTTCCATTTAGATACCAATCTAAGCAAGTTGGGTCGGAAACAAACTGTTTACTATGGTTTGAAAGATTAAACACTTATCTGATTGATCAATTGTTTTCGTCAACCTGAAACTTAAGATTTCTGCCGATTATGAAATTTCCTCTCAATGATTCATTTTTTAGTTGCCAATCTAAAAGAGTTTCGGTGCGACCTTTGGGCTACTAAAAATACAGTAAATTTATATTTGTCCCCTTTCTTTAAATTTAGTGCCCCCATTGAAACAAGTTACGAGCCGTCACAATGCTGGGCTGAAATTTTATTAAATTTAATTAAAATGTAAAATAAAACTCGGTCGGTAATTCATTTGATCAAGCTTAATTTTTTCTTGAATTACAAATAAATAAATTAAGTTTGTACTTTTTCGAAAATTTGGTTTTTATAAAATTGGCAAATTTGTAACTTCTTTAAATATACATATTGGTGTAATAATTCTCTGGAGTTCCCTGCAAGGAATTCAAGTCAAAAATCGCAAATTTTCAGTAACGGTAAACGAAGTTCACAATTTTAATTATCAAAATATTAAGGAATATTGGAATTCTTTCTTGGGCAATATTTCATTAAATGTTGTGGTTATATTATCTAATAAGTGGCATAATATGATGAAGTTTGTATTACCACTCCTTATCAGTTTCTCGAACGACTTAAGTTTTTAGTATTAAATATAATTTCAAATTTACGAATTATATAAATTTAAGTCAAATTATGGCTTTTGTGTAGTGATTTTTCTAATATTTTAACGGGAGTCCTGTATCTTTCTTTGTTCTCCTAAGTACAGGGCTCCTTGTACCTGAACTTTAGTGCATGGACAATAAACCTGGATTTACCAGGCTTTAGCACGCAATTTATGTAATTATGTAATTAAGACAGTTAATATTCTTTATTATCAACGTTTGGGAAGTGATTACTGTTTATTATACAGTTAATATAGTAAAAAAATACTTACATCAAAAAAATTGTATTTATGAATATTTACAACATTTACATTAAATTTTATTCAACAGTCAGTTCTCCCAAATCGGGATCATCATCGGGCGTATCATTGGTACAAGTTAAAGTTTTATAAAAACCGTGGAATCATGGAAAAGTACGAATAATTAAATCACTTTTCTTTTCTTTCGAAATGTTTGCCGAAGTAGAATAGCGTTTTTTTTATATGAATTTTTTTAAATTTCCGTTCTTCTTTCTTAAAAGACCAACTTGCTTAAAACTAAGTTTTCATCTAAAGCTAAATTACTTTTATAAAATTGTTGCACTTACTACTTTTGATAGGATTTCTTTTACTAGAAATTGATTCTTTTTCCTACGGTCCTTACTAGCTGATACCAGTCGTGAGGATGGAAAATTGCTGCATTGATTTTTTTTTCTTCTTTTTCTCAATCATGGAGTGAACAACGTCACACTCCATGTGCGTATCTCCGGACTCTAAGAATTGATGGTTTATTATCCCTAAATTTGGGCAATCTGCCATCGCTTTAAGGAACATTGCACATACATGACTATTTTTATTTTGCGCTTGAGAAATATAGGAGTAAAATGTAACTTCTTTAACATTAGTAGGCAATTGTAGCAAATGTTAGTAGAAACAAGAGGAAATTTGTCATTGTCATACAGTTGTAGACTGTTGTCGTGTATTGTTAAATTAAACATCCACAACTGCCTTCTACAAAAAGACTACTGAAGATGTCAACAGGGGAGTCGCCAAATATTGTTGCAAGTCAAAAGAGTAGCATCGTTTCTCATCATCGCCAGTTGTATCAATTTTATCTTTTCTTTTTGATTGGTACGCCATATCAGCTTTTTCATTGTTAATTTTCAGTTTATTTTGTAGTTGCTCCCTGTCTTTGCTATCAGCTACCTTTGCTTGTGTTGTCAAGGTATCACATTTGTGACAAGTATCGACATTTGTTTATTCTTAAACTTCTGGTTTTGGAAAATTGCCGTTCATAAATTTTTCAGGATACCTCCTTGTACAACATGTACATTGTCGCTAAATTTAAATGACTTGGTGGATACTTTTTATCATTAATTTTACGAGTGTAATGGCTCTCATATGAGGGAAATGAATAAATATGTTGCACTACTTCATTTATTCGTTGTTCAGATATTTTGTTACATGTTGAATTTTTGCATCGGCGATCTTCAATTGTCACTCCTGAAGTACTTTGATGTTTGTTTTTCAGTGTATTTTTGATACACGTATCCGTTTCATTCCAAGTTTTACAAAAACAAGTTTTGCACACCGAAATTTTTTTCCGTTTGTTTCCAGTGCATATTCGTGGGTCACATTTCTTAGTTTACTACTATCTACTTTTCTTCTGCGAGTTGTTTTTTCGATGGTAATTATCATGCTTGCAATAAAGCTAACTCGTTTACTATAATATGTTCCCAATGCCAAATATTCTTGAAATAATTACATTGATTTCGGCACTCCTTTAAAGGTTTTAATTCTCG
Organism: Podabrus alpinus; assembly: GCA_932274525.1. NCBI lineage: Eukaryota > Metazoa > Arthropoda > Insecta > Coleoptera > Cantharidae > Podabrus > Podabrus alpinus. The sequence continues at coordinate 118,974,346 of OW026451.1, forward strand.
TGCTTGAACTTGTTTTCCTCTGAAATTTACCCATTTTTTTAGCGGTTTACCATCAAAAACAAGTTTAGACGTAGCTAAGAAACAATATTATATCTTATTATTTACATTAACAATTTAATAAATAATTTTATCTTAAATACATACTACATGGTTGAGGTGACTGTTCTGAAGTCGACGGCTCTCTATTTTCTTCGTAATTTGAATCGGATGACGAAGATAAGGGGCAGTAATTTTCATCTTTCATGCTATCATCTGAATTGAACATCTTCTCCAGGAAAGAACTGATCGATGAAAGAGCTGACTCTATTGACGTGACTTCATCTACCATGTAAATCACAGGAATTGTATGCATTTTAGTTTAATTACAACATATTCACAAAATTAAATTTTGTTTCAATAATTTATTAACGAAATATGTTTTAAAATGATTAAAAATGAATTATTCAAATTAATTGAAAATTATTTATTATTAATTAATGAGGTTAATGCAATTTCTAGATCTTTTTCTACTCTTACACTCATTTTTAGCAAAATCAAATCGCACAACGAAAGAACTCCCACCAAAGTTAACAGTTGAACAAAGTAAATAGCTAATGTAAACAAAAATGTTTGCATTTGAATAAACAAAATTGTTTATATTGCTGTAGGAATTTGTATTTTAACAGTCTTCGGCAGCAAAGTAATGAGAATTACGATAATCTAAATACCTATATTATAATATGCGATAAAACTATAGTACCGGTAAACATTTGATAACATTAAAATAAACACTATTTGGAATACTCTCACGTTACATACCTAAAGTCAACAAATGGGCTAAAAAAAAAAATAGTTTATAATTAACTCAACCTGCAATGTTTCATAGCTTTTCGTATAATAAATTATAGATGGCAATAATATTACGAAGTATTGACTTAAGTTTTTTGTATTTTTTACATTACTAAAATATAAATAACATAGTAAGTTGATTTATATTCATCAGATTGCAGTTTTAGTATTCTGCTTGATCGATATTAAAAACTTACCTCCATCAAGTTAGCCCCCCTTTAATCGAATTTTTAACTTTTTCTTATGCCAAGCGTTAGGTAATCGTTAGGTAAGGTTTGGTAGTCCGATTAAAAGTTTTGGTAGTTTTTTCGTAATTAACTAATCAAATTTTTTTGTCAAGTTAGCCCCCCTTCAATCGATTTTTCAACTTTTTTTTAGCTCATTTGATCGATTATAATGTGTAGAGGTTTGGTAGTCCTATAAAAAGTTTTGGTAGTACCGAATTTTGTCGTAAATAATTAATTAAGTTGGAAGTTTACTTATGCGCATGCGCTAAATTTCACGTGAATAGAATAATAATAATTTATTGCCATTTGGCCTAATTTAAACCATTTTTGTAACTTTTTTTAATGCCAAACGATTGGTAATCGATACGTAAGGTTTGGTAGTCCGATTAAAAGTTTTGGTATTTTTTCGTTTTTGCCTAATTAACTAATCAAATTTTTTGTCAAGTTAGCCCCTCTTCAAACGATTTTCAACTTTTTTTAGCTCATTTGATCGATTATAATGTGTAGAGGTTTGGTATAGTCATATAAAGAGTTTTGACCTCCATCAAGTTAGCCCCCCTTTAATCGAATTTTTAACTTTTTCTTATGCCAAACGTTTGGTAATCGTTAGGTAAGATTTGGTAGTTCGATTAAAAGTTTTGGTAGTTCTTTGTTTTTTCGTAATTAACCAATCAAATTTTTTTGTCAAGTTAGCCCCCCTTCAATCGATTTTTCAACTTTTTTTTAGCTCATTTGATCGATTATAATACGCAGAGGTTTGGTACCCCAATAAAAAGTTTTGGTAGTTTCTAATTTGGTGGTAAATAATTAATTAAGTTGTAAGTTTACTTATACGCACGCGCTAAACTTAACGTGTATACAACAATAATTGTTTATTGCCAATTTGGCCTAATTTAAACCATTTTTAACCTTTTTTTAATGCCAAGCGATAGGTCATCATCATGAAAGGTTTATTAGTTCGATTAAAAGTTTTGGTAGTTCTTTGTTTTTTCGTAATTAGTTAACTAATCAAATTTTTTTGTCAAGTTAGCCCCCTTCAATCGATTTTTCAACTTTTGTTTAGCTCATTTGATAGATTATAATATGTACATAGAAGTATGGTAGCCCTATAAAAAGTTTTCGTAGTCACTAATTTGGTCAAATAATTAATTAATTTTGAAGTTTAACTTATGCGATATAGTAATTATATTATTTAAATAATAAAAAAGTTACAGCAAAAAATATGTAGCTAAAATCTTTAAAATGCTCTCCTGTACAATAAGCAAAATCGAGTTACAATGTTATTCATATCAAGTGTCCATTTATAAGTTCCTTCAAAGGTATGCGTGATCTCATTGCAGACGCGTTGGCGGTACATCATGTCAGCAAAGTTTACATAGCAACCTCTGTTATCATTTGTAATGCAACAATGGGGACCACTTTATGATATTATTACTTTGCTATGTTTAAATGCAACGTGAAATATTCAAGGCTCATTTTCTCGAAACTATCGTTTTTGAGTTATGTGGGATTCCCCTAAATGTGGATTTTAAATATACATTTGATTTTAAAACTTAAATTAAATTAATTAATTACGACCAAATTTGGCACTACCAAAACTCTACCTCCATCAAGTTAGCCCCCCTTGAATCGAATTTTTTACTTTTTCTTATGCCAAACGTTTGGTAATCGTTAGGTAACGTTTGGTAGTCCGATTAAAAGTTTTGGTAGTTTTTTGTTTTTTCGTAATTAACTAATCAAATTTTTTTGTCAAGTTAGCCCCCCTTCAATCGATTTTTCAACTTTTTTTTAGCTCATTTGATCGATTATAATGTGTAGAGGTTTGGTAGTCCTATAAAAAGTTTTGGTAGTCCCGAATTTTGTCGTAAATAATTAATTAAGTTGGAAGTTTACTTATGCGCATGCGCTAAATTTCACGTGAATAGAACAATAATAATTTATTGCCATTTGGCCTAATTTAAACCATTTGTAACATTTTTTAATGCCAAACGATTGGTAATCGATACGTAAGGTTTGGTAGTCCGATTAAAAGTTTTGATATTTTTTCGTTTTTGCCTAATTAACTAATCAAATTTTTTGTCAAGTTAGCCCCTCTTCAAACGATTTTCAACTTTTTTTAGCTCATTTGATCGATTGTAATGTGTAGAGGTTTGGTATAGTCATATAAAGAGTTTTGGTAGTGCCAAATTTGGTCGTAATTAATTAATTTAATTTAAGTTTTAAAATCAAATGTATATAAAATCCACATTTAGGGGAATCCCACATAACTCAAGAACGATAGTTTCGAGATAATGAGCCTTGAATATTTCACGTTGAATTTAAACATAGCAAAGTAATACCACAGATTATGTAATACTATCATAAAGTGGTCCCCATTGTTGCATTACAAATGATAACAGAGGTTGCTATGTAAACTTTGCTGACATGTACCGCCAACGCGTCTGCAATGAGATCACGCATACCTTTGAAGGAACTTATAAATCGACACTTGATATGAATAACATTGTAACTCGATTTTGCTTATTTTACAGGACAGCATTTTAAAGATTTTTTGCTACATACATATTTTTTGCTGTAACTTTTTTATTATTTAATATAATATATCGCATAAGTAAAACTTCAAAATTAATTAATTATTTGACCAAATTAGTGACTACGAAAACTTTTTATAGGGCTACCATACTTCTACATATTATAAATTTAGCTCAAATGAGCTAAACAAAAGTTGAAAAATCGATTGAAGGGGGCTAACTTGACAAAAAAATTTGATTAGTTAACTAATTACGAAAAAACAAAGAACTACCAAAACTTTTAATCGAACTAATAAACCTTTCATGATGATGACCTATCGCTTGGCATTAAAAAAAGGTTAAAAAATGGTTTAAATTAGGCCAAATTGGCAATAAACAATTATTGTTGTATACACGTTAATTTTAGCGCGTGCGTATAAGTAAACTTCCAACTTAATTAATTATTTACCACCAAATTAGAAACTACCATAAATTTTTATTGGGGTACCAAACCTCTGCGTATTATAATCGATCAAATGAGCTAAAAAAAAGTTAAAAAATCGATTGAAGGGGGGCTAACTTGACAAAAAAATTTGATTGGTTAATTACGAAAAAACAAAGAACTACCAAAACTTTTAATCGAACTACCAAATCTTACCTAACGATTACCAAACGTTTGGCATAAGAAAAAGTTAAAAATTCGATTAAAGGGGGGCTAACTTGATGGAGGTCACTGTGTAATGGTTTAAAAATAAATTATGCGAATAAGCAAAATTACATTATTTAAGAAAATGCAGTTGTTGGTTTGTTAGTTGGAAATAAACCTTTAGAGAAGAAGGTGATTAATTGCGTTACTTTTGAAATAAATAGTTCTCTTATATTAACCGAGTTTTATTTAAGCCCTTATTCCAACGGTGAGGTTATCTAACTATTTTGTTAAATTGTCTAGAATTTAAATTTTATAGAATTGTGTTTCGAAATTATTCATCAAAAGTGGTGGAGGCAATACAAATTTTTTCCTACAAAACCTACTAATTTTTGAAAAAGCTTTTCAACGAAAAAGTTAACCCATTTTCGACCCTCCATGCTATTTGAAAATCTGTAGTTTTCAATACTATTTGTAACAAACTTTTCTGGATGCCAACATTTTACGGGAAATACCAGTATCACCATTAGATTCTTCATGTAGGCTGAATTTAATCTTGACTAACCGTTTTGAAAAAAGTGCCTGATACGAGCGGTCTGCCTCACACTGTATAATATAATAACTTTGACGTCGAATTACACCAAAATGTTTCCTAGGATTTGTAATGTCGAAGAAAAATATTACCACATTTATGAGAAGTATAGTTTGTTTAACAATAATTGAAATTAAAAAAAGTCATAGAATCAAATTACGTTGATATAAAAGCGTACGAACTATGTGATAAGATATGCTGTCGACCAAGCATATTATGCATTGCTAAAGGCTGGCGCGAGATTAAAATAATTAACCTTATCTCTATATATTATGTTTTGTTTATACTTTGTACGTTTTTATATCAACGTAATTTGATGCTATGACTTTTTTTAATTTCAATTATTGTGAAACAAACTATACCTCGATAACTAAACCTGAAAATCCGAGGGAAAATCTGTAAATGGCTATTGCAGCAGATAAACGCTCCCAAGAGCAGACAATCAGACCAACTACTATGTATCCAAAATGTTAAATATAACGTGCCCGTTAAGTCAAGGTTATCCAATTTGTTATGTTATTTATTAAATGATTGTAATGTTTTACCTGTTATCGATAACGTTAGACGTTTAGTTATCAGATACGTAGTAAGAATTTAATAAATAACATAACAAGTTGGATAACCTTGACTTAACGGACACGTTATATTTAACATTTTGGATACATAGTTGGACTGAATGTTCGTATATAACATAACATTTCTCCATTGGTTTTCGGATGAACCATTTTAAAACTAAGGAAATCCATTTCAAATAAAATTTTAAAAGGATTTAAAAATAAAATAATATTCTGGCATTACTATCTACATAAGTAATATAATTCTTAGATATTTCTCATATTACAAAAATATGTAGTATGTTTAATTTGAAATAAATTAAAGTTATCACTTCCATTCAATTTATTTTCAATATAAACCATTGTCGATAAGAATCCGTAGTTGATAAAATGATACACAATACTATCATTTGCATTCTGGTAGTATCAATTGGAATCCATAGTTGAGCTTATCACTCAACAAGCGAAGCAGTCACCAAGGACAGAAACCTGCAATCAGACAAACAATAAAATCTAGAAAAGGTTATTATATTATGTTTACAAAATTCAGCTAGAAGATTTTCAAGTTTTTTACATACTTGTTATATTTTTACACATACGTGACTCGAAAAAGTCCTCGGGCATCTAATAAAAATTGCAATAACTTCAATGTAATTCGTTTTTTTTTCACGTAATTTGGGAAGAAAACAGCAGTTTAAACTTATCATTTGATCAATTATTCCTCAAGGTCACCGATAAACACAAAAAAATTTTAAAAAATTCAACCACAAGCCGAAATTATAAGGTTTTAATCATTGTATAGTTGCAATTCTAATTAAATTATGTATGAACAAGTCCTCGGGCACTACATAAATTAGCACAGTAGTAGTTTAGGGAAATTGAAAAAATTAATATTTGGTGGGGTACCCTTTTTGTTTTATAACGTCTCCGAGTCGATTGGGCATGTTACAAATTTTTTTTTAAATAGTCTTCGTTTATAAGAGCCCATTCCTCCTGTAAACGTCGAATTTATTCTTGTTTGTTATTTATAGGGGTGGTTCGTATCCTACGTTCTAATTCATACCATAGATTTTCTATATAGGATTAAGATCGGGTAACTGAGGGGCGGATGCAACACTTTGGAGCATTTGTATAAAAGAAACTTGCACTAAACGGGATTTATGTTTGAGATCGTTATCTTCGTAATATTTAAGTGTTTTGAATTCTCATTTGGACCGCACTTGGTATAACAAATTTTCTTGAAGTAGCTGAAAATATTTAAAACGGTTCATAATGCCGTTGATCACAACTAATTTTCCCATCCCGTGAGTGGAAATATAACCAGGGGGCTAACAGTTCATGAATTACTTGGTACAACCTACAGAAGAATTAGTTTTGATTTGAATTGAATTGAATTGAGAATTAATTGAATTGAATTGAATTAAATTAATTGAATTGAATTAATTGAATTAATTGAATTGAATTGAATTGAAGTGAATTGAAGTGAATTGAAGTGAATTGAAGTGAATTGAAGTGAATTGAATTGAATTGGATGATTTGTTTTGAATTATCCACTGAATTGAAATGAATTGTCAGCAATTTTTAGCAAAGTAATTTAAGGATTAATCTACTTTCTTCAATACTAATGCTAGTGATTTTGCTTTATTGTAATAATTCTAAACAACCCGCTAAATAATCATCATAACATAAAAATACTTTGTACACCGCGGTACTACATTATGGAAATATGATAACTAAAGTGCAATATGCAGGCGTTTAAATAATGATATGTCATTTTGTTCCGTTTCTTAGAACTGTGTTTTCAATAAAGTTTTTTTTTTCATAATTTTCTTTGTATTATTAATATGATAGTATCATTTAATCACATGAAAATTTATTAAATCTATAAGATAGGGTGTTATTTTAATTAAATATTGCAATAATTTCTAAGTTTTCTTGTTTAAATAATTTTGTGATGAGCCACTATATTATATTGTTATTTCGGTTTAAGTTGCTATCTACGCCTACGTACATACATATTATGTATGGCGTACATAAATTTGCACTTCCCATATAATGCGATTTTTTTTCTGGAGTTAGCTCTTTTTACAACCTTCTTCTGCAATATCAGCAAGTTGCTTTTTTTATAATATACGAATTTAAATTGTGAAAATTTGTTATAAATTGTATACATAATTACAAAGGTATACCTAATTACTGTAATTACTCAAGTAGTTATTTTTTGTCGGCCTTTTTAGAATTGCTTAAAATAGTATACGTTACTTGTGACTGAAAGGCTTTTTCATTACTTTTGTGAAGGGGATTCCCATGCAGCTGCAAGCTATCGCTTTAAGCTGTCGTCTTGCGTGATTTTTTTTTTTATTGAATCCATGCATACGTTACAATCTGCTAAATAACATTAAGTAACACTGAATGTTGAGAGACAATGACATGTAAAAAGATTTCCCAGTGGAGCACTCTTATAAGGCTTATTACTCTGTATAGACAGATTACATTATGTTATGATATATCTCAAATATTGTAAGCTAGATGTTCATTAGGTCAGTGGGGTCTCGTCGTTTGAGTCTTCTCATCACTGGAGGGTTTAACAAGTCCACTCCGTATGGGTTTGGGTGATCATAGAGTCGGTGCTTATATCTCTCACTTTGCTTATTGATCTCTTCTTGTATCGTTGGCACTCCCAGCTGGTCATGTATGACGTGATTAGGATAGTATGTTGGAACGCCCGTTATGATTTTCAGTACTTTGTTCTGGAACAGTTGGATTTTCGATATATTTGTTATAATTGCCGCTCCCCAGAGCTGCAGCCAATTATGTCCAGATAGGCTTCAGTATTATTTTATATATTAGGATTTTATTTTGTAAAGACAATTCCGATTTCCTTCCTATTAGCCAGTATAGTTGTTTCAGTTTTAGATTTAGTTGTTTTCTCTTAGTTCGAATATGCTTCGCCCAGGTAAGTCTACGGTCCAGGTGGAAACCCAAGTATTTGACATCCTCCGTCTGTGGGATTTCTTGGTTACCAAATGTGATCGGTGGGCAGGATCTTCTTCTTAGCGTGAAGGTCATATGTTTTTTTTAATTATTTGTATTGAATTTGATTTAATGAATCACTTGAATTAGATTGGAATTAATCGGAATTGAATTGAATTAGTAAAATTGATGGGAATTGAATTGAATTACTAAAATATTACTGAATTGAATTGAATTAATAAAATTTTACTGAATTAGAATGGAATTATATTGAATTAAACGGAATTATTTTCATTGAATTGAATTGAATGAATTACTTGAATTAGTTTGGAATTGAATTGAATTGTACGCTAATTTCCTAGTCTGCTAGCCCCTTGAATATAACCACAAACAAGGGCATTTCCAAGTCCATGCTATATCGTACCGCGTAAATTTTTAGGATTAAGCTCTTCATTGACTTTACGCCACTCCATGGTTCCCCAGTCAAAACCGTAGATGTTATATTTGGTCTCGTCAGCAAATATAACATTGTTCCACCACGCTAAGTCTTTTTGTAGGTACTCTTTGGCGCAAATAAGACGTTTCTTCCATTAACTTTACTTACAAACAGCTTTTTTCTAGCCACCCGGCCATTGCACCCTTCTTTTTTTTAAATTTTGCGGATTGTATCCTCATGCACATTCTTCCCTAGTTCGTGTAGCACTTGAGTTTGTAATTTAGGCGCACTAATTCTAGGGTGTTTTTTAACTTTTCTTAAAATACACTTCTCATCTCTATATGTTAATTTACGTGAACGGCCACTTTTCTCTTTGAAATTGATCCGATCTTCTTTGTTAAAACGCTTAACAATATCCGCTACAGTACTCTTGCTCATATTGAGTAACTTCCCAATTTCCCGCTGCGATTTTCCACTGGCAGAATGAAAAATAACTAATTGTTTTAAATTAAAACTTGTGCATTTGGTATTTTTACGCTCCATTGTGCTAAATATTCAATGTCAAAATTAAAACTAAGCTTAATATCATCTCTACTATTTACAAAATGCAGCAACTGCATTTTAAAACTATTACATAATTCTAGGATGCGTTACAGTAATACAATACATGGTGCCCGAGGACTTCTTCATACATAATTTAATTAGAATTGCAACTATGCAATGATTAAAACCTTATAATTTCTGTTTGTAGTTGAATTTTTTAAAACTTTTTTGTGTTTATCGGTTACCTTAAGGAATAATTCGATGGCGTCACGGTAAAATGGCGTAAGCGGCTTTTACCATATTTTTCAGGAGATACAAAAATTGCGAAACACTTTAAAATGTTATTCAATGTTCCGCTTTTTTTTGTTTAACTAGCAATAAACTTGATAATAGTGATTTTTATATAACAAAAAATAAATTTAAGTACCTAATGTCGGTTTTATTAATATTTTTGTCGCTTAACTTTTTTTAATTAGTATTTGGTGATTACGCCTTCTTTGCTGTCACTTAAGCCGATTGTTCTCTAAAATTTCCGGCTTGGAATGGCGCTTAAGTCTCACATACGCCTTACTACTTTTGTCATTTATATTTTAGATAGTTGGTGTTTACGCCTTTTTAAAAAAATTATACGAATATAAAGAAAGAGTTGTTTAATTAAAAAAAAACGATTAAGAATCCATATTTTCAAACATAAACTACATACTTATTTTTAAACTTTTTAAAATTAAACATAATTATTAAAATTAAAATGACTATTCTATAGCACCAGTATCGTCGACGTCGGTTTCTGGAAGTTCGTCAGGTACATTGGCGTGTGAAGAAAGCGAAAAATACTCGGGAGTGGTACTGTTTTTTAATTGTCAAATTTCGACATAAATCGAGCAAATTCTTTAGCTTCTCTTTATTAATTGGCAATTCTGAAGAGTAAACTTTCGAAATAGGTTGGACTTTTCTGACTATCCATTCAATTTTATAAAAAGGTGCATCATTGGAATAACTGGTGGAAATATCAATACACTTTAAATCTGCTTTAGAAAGTGCAGCTCTTTTAACATCTTGCATTTTAAATTCCCGTTCTTCACTTGTTTTCAATTTTTTGGGAACATACATAGCTTTCCAATCTAGAAACTCGGCAAAATGTACAGGAATGACTTCATATACGGCTTGGGGCGCTTTCTTGCATTTCGAATTAAAGTGTGCCATTCCGAGGGTGCCTGTATATTCATGTTGGAGGTATATTTTTCTATAACCGCGTGAACGCTATCAACAGGCATGTAGGTGTGCCCTGCGACTAAATATGTTATAGAAATATTATTGACGGTCTTGAAATGAGTCAAGAAATACAGAAGCATTCCCAGGACAAATCTGTTTTTATTTTGTCCTGGACAATTATCACAGAACAAAGATATCGACTGATGATTGCCATCACTATCCACTTTTAGCAAATAGTTATACAAGTTAGTGGCAATTTCATTAACTCCTCTCTTGCCATCTTTCTCTTCCCAAACATAACAATAGCCATTTTGAGATTTGCTTTCATATGGTAAAGTTATATACAGCATACTTTCTAGAAAATCCAAACATCATGCTTGGACCATGTGGAGTAGCAAGAACTTTCTGTAAATCAAAAGACACAACAATTAAACCATTTTCCGATGATTTATTTTGCTGGCAAAGGAAAAGTTGTTTGGCATCATTTTTCTCTTGTTGGTGATTGAGATAGTTAGTTTTATCTTTCTCTGTTCTTTCTTGTTCTGGGATATTTTTGTACCTCTCGCATTTAATACACTTGTCTTTTTTATAGGAACATGTATTCCTATGTTGTAATCTTTTTTGAAAAGCTTTTTAAAGCAGGAAAGGCCTAGGGGTATATTTCCACGAGCTTTTATCTCTGATGAGTACATTCTATACAAATTGGCAACACTTTTAATATCTGATGGAAGGTATAATTTTGAACTGGACGAACGACAATAGTGCGAAGGCACTGCAGGTAAACTTTCTATAAAACTTTTAAACTCAGTCATTTGCTTAGACGTTGCTTTGTTCTTTGGTTCATGTTTTCCTCTGAGGTCTCTATGTTCTTTAATTTTTCCTTCTACAGAGTTCCTAACCAGCTTCTGCGTTATTTTTAAGGTACTCACAAAAAACTGAAGACATACTCGTACTTGAACATCCCCTTTTATAAAGAAATATTGATATGTTAGGCTTCGTCTAGAATCCTGAGCCAAAGTTCTTTTTCTTTTGACTGGAATTATGTTTACGCAACCATTTATAAAACTTCTTTTTTCCAAATTGTTTCCCATATTCCAAAACAATGAAAAGATTTGCTTTCTCTCATCTTCTGTAAATGTATTGCATCCATTGGTGCATTTTTTATTAAGGCACGGATTTTTTAATATGTTTTTATTTCCTACTTTTTCGTTTTTGTAATTCAAATACGATAGACCTGAATGTCGACGTCTTTTATATTTATTCGATTTGCTTTCCTTTTTCTTACATCTTTTTCCTTTAATCTTTTCGCTTGACCCACTTGAGGTATATGAAGTAGTACTACCGCTCTTAGATAATGCAGGAAAGTCACTTGAACTACCATCTTCACTTAAATTACGATCACTACGTTCATTATCATTCTCTTTTTCTAAGTACAATGTTCCATCTGGTTCAGAAGATCCATGTTGGAAGGTTTCGGAGTTTTCTACGCTGTCTGTATAATCTACAGTCTTGTTTTTTATTACAGTTGAAAAACAGTGAGAATCGGCAACAGATTCCAGAATAACATGTCTAGAATGAAAATGTCATTTTGCAAGGCTTGGTTTAATAGTGTATTACCATTATTATCAAAAGCTCTAACCTCTATGGCCTCAATTACCTCGACATTATTATTAACTGTAGCAGTTTTTAACAAATCCAAAAATTTTTGGCCACGGGACATCTAGAAAAATAAAAGTCGTAAGCGACATATCAAAACGAAATTTAAAACTCAATTTACAGACTCTCATTCAATTTCTACTGAATTTTAAATAATTTTTTAAACGTTATAATAGAGGTTTAATCAATTAGTTTAAACATTTTAGAGATCTGAACGCATTTTTATAGAAAAATGCGTTCAAAAGTAGCATAGGATACTTATGGGGAAATGGCGCTTAAGCCTATCAAAAATCAAACATGTAAAAATCCTAAGCGACAAAATCTATTTCGAGCATTTTTCTTCATAATTTAATTATGTGTGCCAAATAATTTTATTGTAAACTGAGCTTTACTATTGCTACAACAAAATTTACAATATATTAAAATGTTTACCTTGTAAGGGCATCAATAATTGCTGCTGGGCGTAACCGCACTGACACTGATGCAACTTGGCGCTTATTAACATAATAACCCAACTTATTCTATAACGGAAATTGTCGCTTACGCTACTTCAACTTCAATTTTAACAAACCTCGATGTTTTGGTGGATACAACACTAATGTTAAAGGAGTGGCTTGACTCTTAGCTTGACTCTTACGACTTAATATTCATAATAATCCTTATTTCAGATTTTTGTCGCTTACGCCTTTTTACCGTGACGCCATCGAATTGATCAAATGGTAAGTTGAAACCGCTGTTTTCTTCCCAAATTACTTGAAAACTCGAATTAGATTGAAGTTATTGCAATTTTTATTAGATGCCCGAGGACTTTTTCGAGTCACCTATAATTATGAAAATCTGAAAACTTTCCAAATAGAAAATCAAATAAAACACTACTTAACCAATAATGAATCACTATTACTTTTCTAACCATCTTTTATTAAAATCCGGCGAGAGAACAACTTTTTCGTTCTGAAGACCCTATATGCACCAAGATAAAGGTTAGGTAATACATGTTAAGGTCGGTAAGTATAAATTTCGTATTTGTAGGTGTTTGTAGTTGATGTCAAATTTAAAAGATTTTATAAAAATCCGTAATATATTTCCCCTATAGTTATGGTTGGCAGAAATAGAAACTATTTGCAGTCGTATTACATATTATTATACAGACCCATTTATCAGGTTGATGCATAAGTTTGCAGCGTTTTTCGTTTCCAAGGTAAGAGTGCTTTGGACACAAATTAGTTCGAGAAATAGCAATGTCATTTTAAACTTCTTGAATTTATCAATTTGTAGAAAGTTAGCGGTAATTGTTGGCTAAAGAAAATGGAGTGTCAAGTATAAAAAAATTAGCATTTCCGACATATCCTTTTGATTGAGTTTAACCGAGAAGTTAAGGCATCGGAGGCCGCTAGAACCATTTGTGCCGTTTACGGAGAGAACGCCATCGTGGAAAGTACTGCACGAAAATGGTTTTCTCGTTTAAAAATGGGGCATTTTGATATGAATGGTTTCCCACGTTCGGGGAGACCATCCGGCTTTGATGAAGACCGATTAAATGTTTCAATTCGTGATGATCCACGTCAAGCGACTCGGGAATTGGGCAATATATGATGAATAAATTGTGACTAATCAACTATCGTACGACCTTTGCATTTCATGGGCAAAGTTCAAAAGTTGGGTGTTTGGGTACCATACGTTTTGAGCGAAAACATAAAAAATCAGCGTGTTGCCATTTGTCCTTCTTTGCTTGCTCGTCATCGTTTAGCTCGTCAACAACATCGGCCGTTTTTGTCCCAAATTGTTACTGGTAACGAAAAATACTGCTTTTACATCAACAACAGAAAGGAATGGCTGAGTCCTAACAAACAAGCAAATCCTCGTGTAAAAGCTGGTGCCCATCCACGCAAGGTAATGTTGTGCATCTGGTGGGATGAAGAAGGCGTCATCTACTATGGAATTGCTTCCGAGGAATGTAACCACCATTTCTGAGGTTTATTGTCAACAACTGCGTCGCCTACTTATTGCTAAATAATTACTGATTTATCAAAGTGAGTTTTAGAAATACGACTTCATTAAAAAAATGTAATTTTGACAATTTTTAAATTTGACGATACGCAAATGCTGTATTTTTACGTTTCCTAATAAACCAATCACAAATCTTAAACAATTTATCGTAAATATATAAATATGCAATAAAATAAATAAATTCCAAGTTAGTTATTCCTAATGCTTTTTTTAACTTTATTTATGGTCGATAATTAGTGATGTATAACAATAAAATTTATGAAACATGATTTCTTTGAAAAAGTTAATTTTGATGCGATGTTGGGGTTAACAACAATAAACTTCAAGTTAGTTGTTACGAAGGGGTACAAAATTTTTATAATATATTCTACCAGTAGTAGTAGTGTTGTTGTACTGAAGTTATGTTGTTTCTTGACGCCTGTCTATCCAACGGTGATATCGGATACGAACTGATATCAAGCACGTGGAAAATTCCCATGTAGTTACCAAGTACATATTCTTGAAACAAATCTCCAATTTCGTTTCCTGTTGATATAAAACTAATTTGAACAAATTGCATTTTCTAGGAGTTTTAAAATTTATTGGTTCAAGGATATCTTCTACTATAATCTGTCTAATATTAGCTATAACATTATTTGGTTACTGTACAGTTATTCTGACTACTCGAAACTTAATTTCTTCTGCTACACACTAAAGAACACACCTATTTTAGCAAATTGTAAAAGTAAAACATGTGAACCGGGTCCAAATTATTGAAATAATCGAATTTGAACTTAGCTAATTTTCATGAAATTTGTGGTGGATTAACGAGATTCAGAGACGGTGATCAGCTTAAGCGGTTAAGTGCGTTGCTGCTAATGCTGAATGCCCGGTTCGACTCCGGGCTCAGTAAAAACTTTATTCTGACCGTCTCCCCTCGGAAGGCAATGGCAAACCACCGAGGTGTAATCTGCTTAGAACAGCCTCTCTGGAGATGAAGTGTATACACTTCCCGCGGTTCGGAGCCCGCGTTAAACAAGTAGGTCCCCTATGTGTGTGATAGTACTACAAACGCACAACACATACATAGGAGAGAGGTCGCCAACATCCGGTAACGGATAGGCACGTTAAGAAGAAGATCGAGATTCAGGGGCGCGTCAGTCATTCTGTGCTCATTCCGTGCGCTATGATATACTCTAACACTTAGAATATTTTGCAGCGGCAGATGCAGCTCGACCGTCGTACATGCAACATCGATTATTTTTTGTTTTTAGGCGATTTTTAGGGAGTGAAACGTAATAGTATACTGCCCCATACCGCAACTATACTTTTTAATGCTATTTCGAGGGTCTCTCACATCCCGGTTGCATTTATCCCGGTTTTCTTCATGCGTGGCGCTTCTCGTATGTTTAGCCTAGTAACCAGAGTCAAAACCGCCCTGGAGGGGTGCAACCCGGAGCGGAGCGGAGGGGCGCCCCGTAAGGGTAGGTTTTGACGATGGATTACCCTCCTTATCAAATGCACACCCCAAAATTCGAAGGCAAAAAATTTTTAATTTTTTCACTTTCGGCAATACACGGGTTATTTCCATTTTTTTGATTATATTTATTACTAATATCCACTAATCACACCCCCATCTATCCGAATTTCAAAGAAAAATTCAAATCGGAGCGAAAAAATTTTACGCATTTTCAACGGACCACGGGCGACTGATGTGCATCGACTGGGGTCTGCCGCCTGGTCGATGCTACTTTTCCGTACTTTTCAAAAGTCGATATTGGGGTTGTTTTGACCCCGTTCACTCTTTTTTTTGTTTTAATAGACAATTATAAGCCTGTTCTTTAGTGTGTAGCTGAAGAAATTTTTTTTCAGCTAGTCAGAATAACTGCACAGTCGCCCATTATTTAATAATAAAGCGCCACGTTTACGACTGTCCATCTCGAAGGTTGCTAAACAATTTCTTTGACTATTCTCAATAAATAATAATAATAATTACTAAAAATAAACTGACAAAATTCATAAAAAAATATCCAGCTACTACTTACAATAAATTTAATTATAAAGTACAGTAAAACCAGTAAAACTATCGTGCCTGCACGTGTTCACCAAGTGGTGGGGGCTACTCGCCAGAAAAATAGATCTACTAACAAGATTCTAAAAGCCAATAAAATTAAGACGGTGTTGAGTTTTTGCCAATGTTCCTTGATTTTTGAGTTATGAATTTTTGAAAATAGAGTTGCAAATGGAGTTTAGCTTATCAATCAATCTCCTAAATTGTACCGTTCACACACGATTTAGTACTAAATTCTACTAAATCACTTGCTACTGGACTAAAATATTAGTCGTTGTGAACCAGCCTTTAATGCGAATGTATGTAGTTACGCCGGTGAATATTGGGCAATCCGACGTCGTTTGGACCGTTAAACGGTTGCACGGATTGAAAACATATTACATATATGTAGTATAATATAACAAAATATAGCTAATATTATAAAACAAACATAAAAAGTGAAAATTTTAATTTGCAAACCTCCATCCCCAATTATAGTAAACCATGGGCCGCCGTTGATGAATGGGTTACTAAAAAAAACTTCAAGGTAGTAGATATATGAAATAGAATTGTTTTAAGCCCTCCCCAATTGAAAGAAACAAATGACGCTAGTACCTATACCATATACGGTGTTGCTAGATTGTCGATTTAAAAATTTTATTTTACTAGTCATTTCGCCAAGTAATTATTATAACAGATTATAATAGTCTCAATTTATCTAAATCAAAATGATTTGTTAATCTATTCTTTAGTGCGGCCTTTAGGCCGCACATACGTTCTATATGGCTAGCTAAATTTAAAAATAATTCTTTTTTGAATGTTTTGTTGTTTTTTTTGTTTAATATAATTACCGCTTTTTATAGTACTATTATGTATTTCTATTATTATTAATAAATTTTTGCATATTACCTACGTTAAATATTTTTTAAATTAAAATAGTGGTTGTAAAATTATTTTATGTAGTGCCGTACGAAAAGACCTACTTTTCGAACACATTTGCGTTATGGATTGGGCTGCTTTTTCGCACTAGTGCGAAAAGTAAAATTGGCGCTTGTTCCTGATTTATGTCATAAACTGAGTATGTCACATCGGTGAAATTTTGCACGGACATAGGTTTCGTATTGTATAATCGGCGGAAAATCAGAAAACTTAAAAAATGATCCTTTTATCGTTTTAGGAGGGCCAAAATATTTTATCATCAGGCTTCCAAAAGTCCATTATTTATCGGAGGATTTTTGATTGTATAGTTGGATTTAGTTGATTTCGTATTTAGATTTAGAAGATAGACATATCTACTTATAGATTATGACCTCTTTCTCGACTATAAGGTGCTACCCGAATTGCATCACGGTTTATTAGGGGTTATTATTTTACCCCCTTTTATTTAAAGCCCAACCAAGGCAACCGAAAATTGAATGTGTCGACCGACACTTGACCAATCAATAAACCTCTGAACAATCATGGTTTATTCTATCCCTATTGAATAGAATATCTCTAGAAAAAAGATATTCCCCCTAGATAGGGTATAGGGAATTTGGAATATGTAGTCAAATTTAAATGTCTTGTGGAATATACGTATGTTAATAAATATTCTGCTACTCTTGTGTAATTTTATAATTTGACTGTAAACTCCTGCATCCGATGAAATTTTTTCCTGTATAT
Organism: Podabrus alpinus; assembly: GCA_932274525.1. Classification (NCBI taxonomy): domain Eukaryota; kingdom Metazoa; phylum Arthropoda; class Insecta; order Coleoptera; family Cantharidae; genus Podabrus; species Podabrus alpinus. Next base: position 118,992,221 of record OW026451.1, read on the forward strand.
TATAGAAATCTATCTGTAATTGCGAAAAACGCAACCCGTCCAATTTTATTCCATAATGTTCCATAAGTTTCCATAATGAATGAGGATATGGCCTGAACCCTTCTTTTCATGGGGGAGAGGTTTATAGCCCAGGAATGGACTTGATGTTTGAAAGAACATCGAGCTAATAAAAAAAAGAAGGAATGCCAACACTATACTATATTGAGTCCAAGCACAATACTGGAAATTCTCTCTTATCTATGGTTACCGTTAAAAGCGGTAACGGTCAATCAATATCATTCATTGTTTAAAAATCATTTATTTAATTCCAGCATTGTGCTTAAACCTTTAATAATGAAACAACCATCTTGCCCAGAAGAGTACAATAGAGGTGGTATAGAGGAGTACAATAGAGGTGGTGCAATTCAGTCAAACGATTAAAGGCCAGGCGTTTACCTTAAACTAAGGTGGTGCAGTTCGAGTAGCAGATTTGTGTACTAATCATTTCGTGGTGCAATTCGGGTACCGAACTATAATTTTACGATTATCTGTTTAAAATCTGCGAAATTTTGACTATCAGCCATTTGCCAACTTAAAAATGGTACTTCGGATTATATAAGCAAATATAACAAAAACTCAGAAGCTGTTGAAAACAAAATCAAATGAGAACATTTATTTCATGCAGTCTCTCTGATATTATGTCATTTGAATAATTTATTTTATATTATGATACAAAATATGGACGCGGTCAAATGTCCGATTCTTCATTCGCGCAGAACTCCATTATTTATAGTCAGAATTGAGATTTTTGGATTTTCTTGTAATTTATCCGAAATAAGAATTGCATTTCTTTAGTAAAGTATGCAGGTCATTGTTTACTTTCTATTTTTTTTCATTTCAATATTTTCTAACCATTTTTGTGATGTAGTGATTAGTTTTTCACGCATGTAGATAGCAAACTCTTGGTCATCAAGAAAATGTTGATGACATTGTTGCTGAAATGTAAAAGCGAAAGAAAAAAGATATCTAAACTTTTTTCTATAACATTAATAGTGTAGTGTAATTTATTACAGTAAATGCAATTTCAAAGAAACTGACGGTTTATGCATAAAAGCGGATTATGGAATTGGTAGATTTACTCAGAAAAAAAATTGTTCAATAGAATTGATTTAAAGCGGTTGGTAAAGGGAATTTAATTTTGTAAACGTTCAAACTGAATAAACTATAATTAAATCGCATAAATGCAAAATAGGTCTCTTGTAGTTTAATTTTGCAAAAAAATTGCCAAAAACTTAATTTCATCTCCTTACCACTACGACGTATCTTAAAAATTTTATACTACCTCTTTGGATCATTTCTGTAATTACTATTAAAGGACAACTTCTGATAGGTCGTAGCTTTTAACCTTTTCATGCACACGAAAATTAATCATTTCATAGATGACTTTTACTTTCCCATTTACGTAGTAAAGGAAAGTATTGTTATCGAGTTAAAAAAAAATTTTGAGTTAGCATTTTTCCCATGGTCTATGAGCCCATACGAATTGTTTAAGATCAATTTTGGAATGATGTCCGGATGTGTGTGTGATGTGTGATGTATGAAGTGTGATTTTGATGTATGAAGTGTGGTTATTCTATCGTCAACGTTTTCAGACAAACGCGTGCACCAATTGAGTTGAAATTTTATACACTAGTTTGAAGTAACTGTCTAAAGAGCTGATTAGATTTTGGTTGAAAACCGTCCATTTTTAACCCCTTTTTTAGGGGAATGAAAATTGTTAAAGAGCATTGCCGCTTCCCGGTGGAACATATGAGATTGAAAATCATATCAATCGAAAGAGATTATTTTTCCGCATCTTTTGATACCCCACACTTGATATTTCCCTCTTAAATTATTGTTAAAATGCAAAAATACAATAAGCGCTGTTAAAAAAATATAGTTTGCCTTGGATAATTTTGATCCAAGTTTTTATCCAAATTTTGGGTGAGGATTACCTAATGTTGACCACTCCGATTGACTTGAAACTTTGCAATTGCAAAGAGGAAGGTTTAAATAGTATACTGACATAAATTTCACAAGCGAAGATATAATCAAAATTTTAAGTAAATCGAATTTTAAGTTTGCAAATTTACATGTAAAATTAGTGAGATTCCCGCGCGTCGCTCCATTCTGTTGACGGTACGTGCGCTATGATATACTCTAACACTTAGAATATTTCGCATATTACATTTCTCATATTCTCATATTACATTTTCACAGTCACAGCTCAGGTTTTTACCAGTCAGTCCGCCAAGCGCCAATTCCCAGAGACCCACCGGTCTCTATAAATTCCAATGTCATTAATGTATTCTTTCAGATGAAGGAGAAGGCCGGCTGCGCCGGGATGCTCCATCAAATACATATCAGGTAAAGGTAAAGGTTTCGCACCGGCAGATGCAGCTCGACCGTCGTACATGTAACATCGATTATTTTTTGTTTTTACGCGATTTTTTGGGGGTGAAACGTAATAGTTTACTGCCCCATACCGCAACTATACTTTTTAATGCTATTTCAAGGGTTTCTAAGCTCCCGGTTTTTATTTATCCCGGTTTTCTTGATATGTGGCGCCTTCTCGTATGTTTAGCCTAGTAACCAGAGTCAAAACCGCCCTGGAGGGGTGCAACCCGGAGCGGAGCGGAGGGGCGGCCGCCCCGTAAGGGTAGGTTTTGACGATGGATTACCCTCCTTATCGAATGCACCCCCAAAAATCGAAGAAAAATGCGCTAAATTTACGTACTTTTCAAATTGATTTTTCTCGAAATTTTGATTATATCTTCGCTTGTGAAAATTATGTCATTATACTATATAAACCTTCCTCTTTGCAATAGCAAAGTTTCAATTCCTTCGGAGTGGTCAACAATAGGTAATTCTGCCCAAATTTTGTATTAAACACATAAATTTGAGCAAATCGCTCGCTCACTCATTCATAATTTAGTGCGTATAGCTACGAGGGTCGTGGAGAGTTGAAATTTTGTATACCCGTGTGGTTTTACGAGGATTGAATGGGAAAATTTTCCCGTTTTTCATGGGACGTAACGGAGGGGGTGAAATGGCGCTTCAAAGTGGTCACAAAATTTCGGCATTCACTTTGGAGAGTTGAAATTTTTCAGGAAGCCCCGGGTGGTGGGCAAGACGGCGAAACAATTTTTTCTTTTTCGAAATTTTTTTTCATCGCTTGGCAAGAGGGCTCCTCGCGGTTTTTCGTATTTTTGTATCTACTTCCAGAGTTTTCGTCCGATCGCACACAAGGACAAATAGTTAAATTACGACGACAAAAATATAAAATATGATTTTAGTTGACATTCTGATCAGAAATGGAGACTATCCTTTATAACCTTTCCTTTATCCTTTATAACTTTTATAACGATTTTATATATTTTTTTAATATATTTTTTTTTATATTTTTTTTATATTTTTTTTTTTATATTATATAATAGATTTTATATATCCTTTATAACGGGATTCCTACGACTGCGACTACCTGAAAATAAAATGCTCTCTTTAACAAACGGGGAAAAAAGGGGACTTGTATTTTACGTTTTTACATTATTTTTAAGATAATTTTTCAAACATAACAAAAAAATTTGGTGTACTTTTTGGAACTTTTTGTGTAACTCAAATTAAAGATAACATTTCAATATTTTTTAAATACAAATATAGTTTTCATACAATTCATTATAATATAATATTATACAATAATTACTGTATAGTGAAGTACTTACCTGAAGCTTCAAAATCCATTTTGTAAAACTTATATTTTCAAATTCACAAAAAAAAACGGTGGTAATGTTACTATAACAACAATTCGATAGCAAATAACTGGTAACGGTCGTCTGAAAGAAGCCCAACTTACACGCCCGCTCAGACCGTTAGGGTTCGATAATAAAAGAAATTCTTCTGTCACATCATGGACTGATTTATGGATAACGTTTTGACGGTATTTGTAACTAGTTTGAAGGAAATACCTAAATCTATTTTTGTCGTCGTAATTTAGTTATTTGTCACCTGAAATTTGCTTGAGGGGTGGGGGCGGCAAAAACGGACAATCGGTATGGCCAAATTTTCCAATTTTTGTCCCGCTACCGTTTAAGGGGGGGGGGTAAACATTGAATAGTTTTTTGCGCCTGACTCGCTTATTTTCAGATTAAAGTTTCGATTTTTTGGTCTCATTTGGATCCTCTCAAATTTAGATTTGCATTTTTGCAAAAAAAATGCCTAGGTCACAGATCGCTTTCGAGCGCTAAGCGAGACGACGATTTTAATTACATATTTTTGCCGTTTTTTGCGTTAGGCCGGGCGGCGTCGAACGGATCGCGAAAAATAATACACCGTCGTCGAGCCGACTGTATGCCCGACAAAATTTGAAGATATACTTTTTCTCGAAAAATGAACTGGTTTCGAGTAATCGTGATATACAAATTAAAAACGGCAAATTTAAAAAATTATGGTTTGCCTTAGTTTAATTTTGATCTGTCCAAGTGATTTGTATTGTTTATTACTATAATTTAATATTTTAACTAATTTACTTGTATAAACATGTTGTGTAATTAATATTAAACGAATTTTTTAATTACTTCTAAAATATTAATTCTGACGTCATTACGCCCATAGTTAAAATTTGATTGCACATAGACGGCACGGCATTCCGCAAATTTCTAATTTTTTTGGAAAATGACAATTTTAAAAATTTTTCAATTCAAACATGTTTCGTATATTATTGTTAAAATGAAAATATAAAATAAGTGCTTTTAAAAAATATGAGTTACCATGTTAAATTACAAATTAAATTTCGTAACTTTGATACCTCAAAGTAATTTGTGTATTTTATCGAGTTAAAAATTTTTTTGAGTTAACATCTGTTTCATTAATATTTAATATAAAATGAAGTGGAATCTACTAAATTTATTAAAAGTGAGGTTATTATTACTTATTTTAATTTTGTTAAGATAATAGGGGAGAAATATTAACGATGGTGTGCTGTAAGCAACATCAACGTGACGTCACGCTAATGATATAACCTCGCTTGACCTCGCTCAGAAATACTTTGATTTGGTTTTGAACGATAATGATACATTACAACTAAGTAATAAATAAATAATTTAATAAAAAAAAATCTGATGTGACAACACATTACTAGCGCCATTTCACCCCCTCCGTTACGTCCCATGAAAAACGGGAACATTTTCCCGTTCAATCCTCGTAAAACCACACGGGTATGCAAAATTTCAACTCTCCACGACCCTCGTAGCTATACGCACTAAATTATGAATGAGTGAGTGAGTGATTTGCTCAAATTTATGTGTTTAATATAAAATTTGGATAAAAACTTGCATCAAAATTATCGAAGGCAAACCATATTTTTTTAACAGCGCTTATTTTATTTTTGCATTTTAACAATAATTTAAGAGGGAAATATCAAGTGTGGGGTATCATAAGATGCGGAAAAATAATCTCTTTCAATTGATATGAGTTTCAATCTCATATGTTCCACCGGGAAGCGGCAATGCTCTTTAACAATTTTCATTCCCCTAAAAAAGGGGTTAAAATCGGACGGTTTTCAACCAAAATCTAATCAGCTCTTTAGACAGTTACTTCAAACTAGTGTATAAAATTTCAACTCAATTGGTGCACGCGTTTGTCTGAAAACGTTGACGATAGAAGAACCACACATCACACTTCATACATCACACATCACACTTCATACATCACACACACATCCGGACATCATTCCAAAATTGGTCTTAAAAAATTCGTATGGGCTCATAGACCATGGGAAAATGCTAACTCAATTTTTTTTAACTCGATAACAATACTTTCCTTTACTACGTAAATGGGAAAGTAATAATAATTTTAACGTATTTTAATTGATTTTTAAAATAATTTTAATTAATTAAGACGTCAAATATTTAGTTGATATTACAGCCACCAGGGTGCGTACAATTAATATTTTTCCCCTATTGAGCTTGATACTTTATCAAAAAAATTGATTAAGAACATCCGCCAATACAACTGCGGTGCTTTTGCTTGTTACACGTTATCATTATAATTTTAAATTTGAAGTCATTATGTTCGCCCATTTTTAAAACAACTAATAATAATAGTTATTTATTCATGTATCGGGCAATTTAAAGCCCTCCGCTAACGTGTCGGGCTTTAAATTACCCTCGGTGCTATAATCTATTGATTGTGCCCGTGGTACATACAACGTTTTATTTCATTTTGGTACTTGGTACTTGAATTGTCAAAATTGAAGAATTAAGTATTTTGAGAAAAAATATCATGTCATTTTGTTTGTGCTATGAATTTTTGGTGTGCCATGGTTCCTATGGCGAGAAACTTGGAGGGGCGAGAATTAATTTTTTGATTTAGCAATAACTCGAAAACGGCACTAGATATCGAAAAACTGAGCAAAAAATTCTCCCCCCCCTCGCAAGGTATCCCCTCCGTGAATTGTCGGTAGGAAGGCATATGCAAAATTTCAGATCGATCGCGCAAAAAAACAGAGTCTGGACTAACTCTTTTGTTTTGATATTGTTGTCATTGCTTAGCAACTTTATAGGCCCTCGGGCTATAAAAGCCATATTATGCCCCCATTTCCGTGCTAAAAAACAAGGTTATGATACCAAAATGAAATAAAATAAAATAAAAACCTGATTCGTTCATGCACACTAGATATTATTAGTAATGTAACATTTTTGCAAGTGCCGGCCCTGCATTTACTTAGTCTGCGTCCGGCACTGAAATACTTAGCTACGGCCTAAATAACCTACTATATACCAATAATTTCTATTGAGTAAATTTTATCGATCCGCCACTGGAATTCGTAGTTCCGTAGCTTGCCAATATTGCGCGGTTAAATTTCTAAGCGCCTTTTTTTAACGTTTTTTCTTGAATTTTTCAACTGCACAACCCCATAGTAATATTATTTAAAGTAAATTAATTTTGTAGGTATATTAAAATTTTAAAATATATTGTAGATACATAAATTTATTGTTAGTTATTTGTTTTTATTATAACTTTGACATTTGACAGTTTAGTGTGAAAAATACACTGTTGTTTACCTTAATTTGATGAAATTACACGTGAAAACTATTAAAATAGATTAAAAAATTTCCATTTTTAATACTAAACAATTTCATGTAAATACATCTGATATTCTCCTATTACATAAATTGATTTTCTAGGTTTTTTAGTGATTTTAAAATTTGAATTGAAATAATGCCCCCACTCCACTTGTTGTTTGGATTATGCGTGTTGGTACCACTGTAAAAAGCGGGTCGTAGCCTCCAGAAGACCGGCCATTTGTACAGCGTGTTTGGTTGCAACGGTAAGCGGTAAAGTTTTTCACGTGAATTATTTGTAGAAACAATAATTTTTATTGTTATTTCTTTACAGTTAATCGATCCAAGTGATTTTAGACATACAAAGACGTTTGTTACTTCTTAATTACAATGGGTGACGAAAAAAAGGTAAGCATAGTTGCGACCACTCTTGTAAATTTTAGAGGGATTGTGGCGTCTTTTTAATTAATTGCATTTTTTTTGTTACAGACTACCGAATCCGAACATATTAACCTGAAAGTACTTGGGCAGGATAACGCCGTTGTCCAATTTAAAATTAAAAAACATACACCATTAAGGAAGTTGATGAGTGCATACTGTGACCGTGCTGTAAGTTTTTTGTTTTTAATACTATTTAATTCCAATGCCGCTATTAAATTTGTTAAATTTTGTAAATTGAAATGTGGGTTCAATTAGGTTATGTTGCAATTTAGTTTGAACCGAACCTTTCTTTGAACAATAAATGAACTTCTTTCAGAGATAAATGTGACCAGTATAACATTAGAATGGTATGTTAAAACTGATAGTGTCATATTTATTGAAGGTCATTTATTTATTTATTTTAATTTACCTTGATAACCATCTGCATAAAAACGACACCAATTATTCTTGTGTATCTATTTACATTACCTTCTTTTTTATGTTTAGGGTTTAAGTATGCAAGTGGTACGTTTCCGTTTCGATGGAAATCCCATCAATGAAAACGATACCCCAACTTCCTTGGATATGGAAGAAGGAGACACGATCGAAGTCTACCAACAGCAAACGGGAGGACTTCTGTGTTAAGTAGTTTTACTAAAGCCTTGTTTACTCTTAACGCAATTATTTGTTATTAACAAATTTTCCTTAATTTCAAATTATTGTACAACAGCGTAAATCTCTGTAAAATAAGTAATTTTAGTAATAGTTCTTAATGTTACTTTTAAATATTTAATTTTCTTATTGTAATACCACTTTTTTTTTAATGCAGTTTTACCGTCATAACTTGTAAAACTACATTGTTTTGTAACTCAGAAGTTGAATGGCTCAGAATTCTGTTTGTGTTGTGTATTATGCTCAGTCGTCGTTCCATACTTCACCCAATGTATCAAGTCATTGATGACTTCTTTCGTTAAGTCAATAAATTTTTAACTTTAAAATATTTTTCTATAATTAATATTACATGATTAAAGAAAATTTTATTTATTATTGACTTTCATTCCAACAAGCATTCAAAATTGTAATTTGCTAATGTATTTAACAGTTTTCTTTAATAAATTTACTTAAAATGTATTTCGTTTATTGTACGTTTTGTCGAGGACCTAATGAATCTAAACCACCCGTCATCTAACAAAAAACTTGCTTAAGTCAAGCCTTTGGACAAGTATAGCATGAAGGTTTGTTCTACAAACTGAAAGGAGTCTCCCACATCATTATTAACAGATCCTCCAATCATTTTTTTGTTCAACAATAAAATGAACTGACTCCCCTTGATACTCTCCAGACTGGAGTACCACAATGAAACATTCTGGGCCCCATACGACCTACCAACAGCAAGCTTTACAATGGTAGCCACATTTGCAGATGATACTGCAATATTTTCATCTGGCGGAGATCCGATAATAACGTCTAGAATTCTGCAAACGAACATGATACAAAATTGGCTTGAGAAATTTTTTTTATTTCAATGGATATTTCCATTATTATTAAATGGTATGATACTATACATGTCATGTAGAAAACATTCCGTTGAACATCTTTTTTTAATTTAACACAATGTTATGATAATAATTTAACTTATTTGCAAGTTGTTAAGGGGTTCGTTAGGATGGGTGTCCAGTCTGTTGAGGTATTTGTTATGAAACTTTTGGATTACTTTGTGGGATTTTTGATGAATAAAAAATCACACATAAACTATTAAGAATATATTTTTCAAACGTCAGCAATTAATAACAAATTGGTAATAATAATTAAACAAAACATTTTCTGGCACCACTGATCAATTCCAACGGTCGCCACACTACTCCCCTTCGAGTGATGAAGTCACGACAAACCTTGCGGGTAACTTGATTCGTCTTCCCGATCTTGATGTTGAATCGTCGGGTTGGAGACGTTGGTCTTGAAAGGTGACCTTTTTGGTTCCGGCTGTTTTGGTCGTGATGTTTTTTAGTGCTGTGGGACTTGGTAGTTGGAGGTTGTTTGGCTCATCGTCTGTCTCTTCGGTAAACGCTGCTTTTAATCTATTAATAGTGATCTCTTGGTTTTTTCCTTTTATTTCCAAAATGAATGTGGCGTTCTTGCGTTCCATAACTTTAAATGGGCCATCATACGGTGGTGTTAACGGCGGTGTAACGGCGTCGTTCCGAACAAAAACATATTTGCAATCTTTAAGCTCTTTTTGTATAAATGTTGGTCGTTTTGAATCGTGATTTGTAGCTTGCGTCGGTTTTAAATTTTCCATCATGTTTTTAAATTTGATGACGAATTCGTTTTGAGGCGAGTTATCTACGTATTCGAAAAATTCGCCTGGCAATCTTAACGTAGTACCGTATGTTAATTCTGCCGGTGTTGCGCCAATGTCCTCTTTTATTGTTGAGCGATATCCTAATAAAATTGTCGGTATTACGTCGACCCAATTGTTGGTACGATGGCATTTAATTGCGGCTTTGATTGTTCTGTGGAATCTCTCGATCATACCGTTTGCTTCTGGGTGATAGGCTGTGGTTCTTAAATGTTTTATACCCAGAATTCTAGTTAATTCGTTGAACAAATTTGATTCAAATTGTCTTCCTCTATCGGTCGTAATCTTAAGTGGAATACCAAACCTCGAGATCCATCCACTAATTAAGGCTTTCGCAACGGTTTCGGCGGTGATGTCTTGAATAGGTATAATTTCGGGCCAACGGGTGAACCTATCAATGCAAGTTAAACAATAGGTGAAACCTTGAGATGTTGGGAGCGGCCCTACCAAATCGATATTGACATGACTAAACCTCTCGTCTGGAACCAGAAAACCCGTAATCGGTGTTTTATTATGTCGATATACCTTGGATCTTTGACATGCAATACATTTTTTTGCCATATTATTACAATCTTTTCGAATAGAAGGCCAGACAAATCTGTCAGTGATTGATTTAGTCGAAGATTTTATGCCTGGGTGTGATAAATTGTGGATCTGATTGAAAACGGTTTGTCGGAACGATTCGGTTACATAAGGTATCAATCTACCGGTGGATACATCGCAATAAATTTGTTTCTTGACGTTCGGTACTGTGCACAATCTTAATTGGGCGGTGTTATGCAGAAAGCTACCAAGCCACATTTTTTTTTTTTTTTCAATTATTGAAGGTACGGAGCCAGTAAGGTTCATTATACATTCTGCTGAAAACATCCAAGCCACAGGATAACTTATTAATTTCTTCAGGAAGTTACCTCCTTATTTTTTTAATTTAATACTGTACTAATTGTTAATTATCTCGGATTTATGCAGACGTAGCTTGGTAGCTTTCTGCATAACACCGCCCAATTGTAATGATGTTTTTAAGTTTTTGCAGTTTAAATATGTTTGTAACTCTTGATCGCGTTCTTGTTGTTTGGCCAAAAATTCGTAATCCACCACATTTTGCCTTTGATCAATTGTTTCGACTCGTGATAACATATATGCTATTATATTTTCGGAACCAGGAACATGTCGGATACTTGTTGAAAATTGACTGATATAATCTATTTGTCGTAATTGACGAGGTGAAGCTTGATCCGTTTTTTTGTCGAACATGAATATCAACGCAATCGAAATTCTTACTCCAGAAATATTAAAGGGAAGGATCTCGGGTAGTGGAGTTTGTATTCAAGAAAACAATTTACTTAAATCGACTAGTTTCGACAAGATTTCTTGTCATCTTCAAGACTCTTAAGTGGGATGGTAAGTTTTCAATCGAAGTACCGTAAAAAAGTAGAACACGATATAGTATTATTGGTGGAGTCAAATAGTATAACAATTATTTAACAATTTAAAATCAACGGTTTGTGATCGGTGTGATATTTTGTAGATCGCTGAATTAAATAAAACTATATTAACTTGAATTAATGATTTAATATTTGGTAAGAAATAATTATAGAAGTATTACTACGTGATAATTAAACAACTGCATAGTAACGGGGTTACTATATCTTGATCATAAAATAAACGTTTCCATATTACCACACTCCCACTTATTGAAAATTTCCTTTATTTCAAATTTTTAATATCAACTAGACCCATGTTGTTGACACAAAATTTTTGCTTTGGGCTTGGAACTGCTTTTGTTAATGCGTCTGCCACCATTTCTTCAGTTGGTATGTAAGTCACATTAACAGTTTTCTTTTCCAAAGCATCATGAATAAAATGATAGCGTATATCAATGTGCTTTGATCTCGATTGAAAAACATCATTTTTTGCCAAGTGGATTGCCCCTATATTATCGCAGTAAATTTTTATTGGTTCCTTGAACATTATTTTTAATCCAAGTTCTTGACCAAATTTGTTTAACCAAATAGCCTCTTGAATGGCTGATGATAATGCCATGTATTCAGCCTCTGTGGATGAAAGAGCCACTGTTGGTTGTCGGCGACTTCCCCATGAAATAGCTCCTCCTTGTAACTTGAAAACATAGCCCGTACAAGATCTTCTTTTATCTAAATCGGAGGCCCAATCTGAGTCTGAATATCCTTCGATATTTAATGAGCCAATTTTGTTAAATTTTAATTTTAAATTTTCGGTACCTTTTAGATATCTCATAATACGTTTTACAGCTGACCAATGGGCGCGATTAAAACAATTATTATATCTACTTACGTCCCCCACAGCGAATGATAAATCAGGACGAGTTCCTTGAACCAAATATAACAATGCTCCAACTGCCTGTTGATATGGTATTTTGCTCAATTCTTCGTCTTCTCTCTCAGAATCTTGGGACATTTGTTTAGATAACTTCTGATTTTTATCAGATGGTGTTGATAAGGTGTTACAATCTTTCATATTAAACCTTTCAAGAATTTGCTTTATGTAATTTTCTTGATCGAGATAAATATTTCCTTCATCGTCTCGGGAAATTCTCAATCCAACGCAACACTTTGCTTCTCCTAGATCTTTCATCTTGAATTTTGTAGATAATGAATTTTTGATTTCGTTCCTTTTTGCTTCATCTAACCAAAATATTAAGAAGTCGTCTACATAAACAGCGATTATCATAACAATTTTTTCGTTTTTCAATTGCATATACACACATGGATCTGCTTTTGACCTTTTGAAATCGAGATCTATTAGCGCTTCATTTAGTTTTATGTTCCATTGTCTTCCACTTTGTTTCAATCCGTACATGGCCTTTTTCAACCGGCATACCTGTGAAGTTTCGTTACTGAATTCTTCTGGTTGATTTATATAAATTTCTTCGTTTAAATCTCCTTGCAAAAATGCGGTTATTGCATTCATTTGATCTACCTTGAATCCAAATTTTGCAGCTATAGCCATTAAGTAACGAATTGATCCATATCTTATTACTGGTGAATATGTGTCACCATAATCTAAACCTGGTACTTGTGCATATCCTTTTGCAACCAAGCGGGCTTTGTATCTAGCTATGTTACCTTCATTATCGTATTTTAGTTTAAATACCAATTTTGTTTTTAAAACCCTTTTGTCAGGTGGTAAATCGACTAACATCCATGTTTCATTTTCTACCAATGAAGCATGTTCATTTTTCATTGCGTTTAACCATTCATTTTTGTTTTCACTATTTAATGCTTCAAAAACAGTTAACGGTTCTCGGATTGGTTCGGTTATTGCTAACATAACAAAATCATCATAACGAACAGGTGCTTTTCTCTCTCTTGTGGGTCGTGAATCATTTGTTATTTCTAAATTTTCTAGATTCTCTTCTTGTGTAATTTTGGAGTTAGCATCTCCCACTAAATGGTTTACCTCTTTCGTTGTGATGATTATGGATGGATCGTTATTCTCCATGTCATCAAAATCAGAATATTCAGCTACTTCAGGACTACAATCTATTTTTGTACTTTCAAAAAATGCAACGTCCCGAGCCTTCGTTATTTTACCTGATTTTTTATCAATAAGACGATACGCTTTCGTCCCTTCACAATATCCGACGAAATGTAGTTCTTGAGATTTTGGATCCCATTTTCTTCGCTGAACTTTCGGGATATGGTTCATGACCTTGGTCCCAAATATTCGTAAATTTTCCAAATTTACCTCGGAATTTGTCCAAATTTCTTCTGGCATTTTTCCAGTCGCTTTTGCTGGCGATCTGTTTATTAAATAAACCGCTGTGTTGACAGCTTCTGCCCAAAAACGTTTTTCAAATCCAGAATCAAACAAAAGGCATTTGGCTCTCTCTACGATGGTTCTATTCATGCGTTCAGCTCTGCCATTTTGCTCTGGTGTATGTGGTACAGTAGTTTGACTTATTATACCACATTTCTTAAACATATTTTGAAAATTTTGGTTAATGTACTCACCCCCATTGTCTGATCGCAATATTTTTACCTTTCGTTCGGTTTGATTTTCGACCATCGACTTGAATTCACAAAATATTTCAAAAGCTTCACTTTTATTTTTTAAAAAGTATACAAAAACTTTTCTTGAAAAATCGTCTATGAATGTCATGAAGTACTTTTTTCCACCAATTGATTCATTTTCCATTGGTCCATTTAAATCACTATGCACTAAATCTAAAAAATTACTTGCTCGTTTTTCTGATCGTTTGAAAGGTAATTTTGTTAGTTTAGCTTTCGCGCATATTTCACAATTCATCTTAGTTCCAGTTGAATTGTACGAGATTCCACCAACTTTATCGTTTTTCATTTTTTGAATTTCATTAAAATTCAAATGGCCTAATTTTCTGTGCCATACTACTAAATTGTCCGATTGTTTCGCAATCATTCCGTACGCGTTTTTCGTTTTCAATACATAAACACCATCAATCAAAATTGCCCTTGCAAATTTTTCGTTATTGCAATTTATTATTGAACACCCGGTTTTATCAAATTTCAATTGATTACCGGTTTCAGTTATCTTCGACACAGATAACAAATTCGCGGCGAGACCTGGAACAAATAGTACGTTTTTCACTGTAATAACTTCATCGTTACAAGTTATCTTAGTGTCACCAATGCATTTTACTAATAACTCTTCGTTGTTTGCAGCACAAATACTTTTCGTTGTCGTAGACCTAGTATTTATTAATAAGTGTTCGTTCAAAGTCATGTGCTGTGATGCACCCGAATCTAAAACCCAATCGTTTTTATTCAATCCCTTTGACGCGAGCACTACACTAAACGCGTTATTAGTTTTTTTATTCAGTTTATCTGGACATTTATTGGCGAAATGTCCCTGCATTTTACAATTATAACACGTCACTTTCGTTTGTGATTTCTTCTTTCCTTTAAATTTCTTACCGAAAAATGCCTGTTCTTTTACATTTACCGATGGACCAATTTCATATAATCGAGATTTTATTCCATCGCCTGTTATTTTTATTCCCGAACTTTCTATGCCCATTATAAATGGTTTGTAGTCGTCTGTAAGTCCAGCTAATAAAAATGACCCAATGTACTCTTCGGAAATGGGGAAACCTATTTCTGTTAATTTATTGGCCGTTCCAATAATTTTGTTAATATATTCGTCTATCGATGAGCACGATTCCAAATTCGTTGATATTAACATCCTTAACAAACCAATGCGACGAGTTAAGCCTTTATCTTCGAACATTGTTTTTAACACCATCCAAATATCAATTGCTGCTGCACATGATTGTATGTGCACATACAAAACTGGATCAATTGCTAAAATTAATTTCGCCTTTGCCTTTTTTAACTTATTCGCATCTTTCTCGGTATCAGTTTCCGAAATGCATTTTTCTAAATCATGTAGTTCAAGCAGCGCTTGCATAGAATATTTCCATGTATTGTAGTTTTCGGAGCCTTTTAATTTTTCTAGCGACCCTTCTTTATTATTTGACATTATGATATTATTAAAAATTGATATGTCTTACAATAAACACTTTTTTCTTTAATTGCGTAGACTGGGCGTCATAACCTGTGATATTTTGTAGATCGCTGAATTAAATAAAACTATATTAACTTGAATTAATGATTTAATATTTGGTAAGAAATAATTATAGAAGTATTACTACGTGATAATTAAACAACTGCATAGTAACGGGGTTACTATATATTGATCATAAAATAAACGTTTCCATATTACCACAATCGGTATATATCGTGAAAAACCTGCCTTCTAACGATGTTCGAAAATGTTTTACCGCTTGATATACTCCCAATAGCTCCCTGTCGTAGGTGCTATAGCGCTTTTGCGTTTCCGTAAGACGTTTCGAGTAAAAACCTAACGGCTGTAATTTTCCTTTTGTCAGTTGATGTAGTGCCGCTCCAACAGAACTGTCTGAAGCATCCACGTATAAACATACTTCAGCATCGACGGAAGGGTGTGCTAACAATACGGCATTCGATAATTCTTCCTTACATTTTTCGAAAGCAACCAAAGCATCGTTATTCCAGGTGATTACCATATTATCATTTCTCTTATTTCCTGTTAATAATTTTTGTAGTATACCTTGGGATATCACTGCGTGCGGGATACATCGCTTATAAAAATTGATTGAAGCTAGGAATCTTCTTAACTCTTTTGCTACCTTGGGTTGTGGAAAATTTTTTATAACTTCAATTTTTTCGGGCAATGGAAGTATTCCATCTTTGTTAATAACGTGCCCTAAAAAATTAATTTCTTTTTTAAAAAATTCGCACTTTGATACGTTAATTTTTAAACCATACTCCCGTAATCTTTGGAATACCAGTCGTATATGCTTCGAATGTTCATCTAGATTCTTTGACGCAATTACGATATCATCGATGTACTTAAAAACGAAATTGAGGCCTTTAAGTACTTGATCGATAAGACGTTGAAATGTCTGTGCTGCGTTTCGTAATCCAAACGTCATTACGGCAAATTCAAACAGTCCAAAGGGTGTAATTATTGCTGTTTTCGGTATGTCGTTTTTGTGTACGGGTATCTGATGATATGCTTTCGTTAGATCTATTTTCGTAAAAATTTGTGAATCTGATATATTTAGAGTAGCATCTTGGATATATGGGACTGGGTATCTGTCGGGTATGGTTACTGCATTCAATCTCCGATAGTCTCCGCATGGACGCCAATCGCCGTTCTTCTTTAACACCATATGCAGTGGACTGGCCCAGGGGGAATTAGACGGACGACAAATACCTAGTTGTACCATGTGCTCGAACACTTCTTTTGCTATTTTGTATTTTTCAGGAGGTAATCTTCGTGGTTTTGCAAAAACCGGTGGTCCATGCGTTTCTATGTGGTGGAATACGCTTGAGTTGATTTTTGAATTGACCGTCACGTTGGCTTGAGTTAGATCACTGAATTCTTGGAGCAATTGTCCGTGTTCGGAACCGATGGGGAATGAGGTAATGTTGACTTCGGAATTGTAAACTGTTTCGATTTCTCCCGTAATTTTTAATTGGGTATTCTTGTCCATAATTTTTTTGTTGCTTAAATCTACCAACAACTGGAACTTCTTTAAAAAATCTGCTCCTATTATTGGTTTTGTTACATCTGCAATAACAAAAGGCCATGCAAAGTTTCGACGGAGACCAAGGTTTAACGTTAATAATCTTTGGCCGTACGTTGATATTGTAGAACCATTTGCGGCGTACAGTTTGGTATCGTTGAGTTTATGTTTCTTATCTAGTGGTGTTGGGGGTATCAGCGAAAGATCCGATCCAGTGTCTACTAAAAATTTCATGTTTAATTTTCGATCGAATATAAACAATCGGCTGGATTGTGTGCGCAATACCTCATCTGTCGCTAGGGGTGAGTATTGCTCCGCTAGTTTTTTTGGTTCTTGGTATTAAACTTACACCAATCCGTACATTTCCTTGCGTTATCCTTAAATTTAAAATGATACCAACATATATCGTACGTTTTTTGTGTCGATGGGCTCCGGTTTCTTGATGAACTGCGATTTCTTGAAGGCGATCTGCTACGTTCGAATCTGGTCGCCAGGATTTCCACTTGTTTGGTCAGGGCATCGACTTGCTTTGATAAGTTATCGCTGTTATTTGTGTTTTGTGGTGTTGCTGCGATGGCGAATGTTTCAAATTTTGCCATTTCCATGATTTTGTCAGCTGCCTCTGCTTTGTTTTTTAATCCGGTTTCTAGGCAACTAATGATCGATCTTGTAGTTTCCGGTAGTTTGCTAAGCCACAGCGATTCTAAAACTGATTCTGTCATGCACGATCCGTTCAAGTCCTTCATCTTTCGAAGAAGTGAGGAGGGTTTACTGTCACCTAGGTCTATGCCTTGTAATAGTTTTTTGAGCTTCTTCTCTTGTGAGTCAGCGTATTCGTTTATCAATTGTATTTTCACAGCTTCATAGTTTTGGTCCTGTGGTGGGTTTCTTATTATGTCAGCCACTACGTCGAGGTATCGGGGGTCTAATGAAGCTATAATGGTATCGAATTTAGTTTGATCCGCCTTGATTCCATTATTTCGAAACTGGGCTTCCACTTGGTGGAACCACAGGTCGGGTTTTGTTGGGTGGAACGGAGGCACTTTGGTGGAAATTTTGTTTGTTTCGAAATGGGTGTGCTCTTGTAGTACCGAATTCTGTGTTTGTGAGGTTTGCTGTTGTTGTGTCCTTAATTCTGTGACTTGAATAAGCAAATCCTGAATTCTTCGTTCCATATCTGTTATCGATGGTTGATTATTTTCGGAATTGTTGCCTGGTTCGTTGGTGTTCGACATTTTCGGTTGCACGTGGTTGGTTTGCCAATTCCGAAAAAAAACGACAATAATTTACCGTAAAATTGGTTATGCTCACGTTTGTTACTCCGTGTTGATGTTGCAACGGTGATTTCAACGGTGGGGTCACCAGTGTGGGATTTTTGATGAATAAAAAATCACACATAAACTATTAAGAATATATTTTTCAAACGTCAGCAATTAATAACAAATTGGTAATAATAATTAAACAAAACATTTTCTGGCACCACTGATCAATTCCAACGGTCGCCACACTACTCCCCTTCGAGTGATGAAGTCACGACAAACCTTGCGGGTAACTTGATTCGTCTTCCCGATCTTGATGTTGAATCGTCGGGTTGGAGACGTTGGTCTTGAAAGGTGACCTTTTTGGTTCCGGCTGTTTTGGTCGTGATGTTTTTTAGTGCTGTGGGACTTGTTAGTTGGAGGTTGTTTGGCTCATCGTCTGTCTCTTCGGTAAACGCTGCTTTTAATCTATTAATAGTGATCTCTTGGTTTTTTCCTTTTATTTCCAAAATGAATGTGGCGTTCTTGCGTTCCATAACTTTAAATGGGCCATCATACGGTGGTGTTAACGGCGGTGTAACGGCGTCGTTCCGAACAAAAACATATTTGCAATCTTTAAGCTCTTTTTGTATAAATGTTGGTCGTTTTGAATCGTGATTTGTAGCTTGCGTCGGTTTTAAATTTTCCATCATGTTTTTAAATTTGATGACGAATTCGTTTTGAGGCGAGTTATCTACGTATTCGAAAAATTCGCCTGGCAATCTTAACGTAGTACCGTATGTTAATTCTGCCGGTGTTGCGCCAATGTCCTCTTTTATTGTTGAGCGATATCCTAATAAAATTGTCGGTATTACGTCGACCCAATTGTTGGTACGATGGCATTTAATTGCGGCTTTGATTGTTCTGTGGAATCTCTCGATCATACCGTTTGCTTCTGGGTGATAGGCTGTGGTTCTTAAATGTTTTATACCCAGAATTCTAGTTAATTCGTTGAACAAATTTGATTCAAATTGTCTTCCTCTATCGGTCGTAATCTTAAGTGGAATACCAAACCTCGAGATCCATCCACTAATTAAGGCTTTCGCAACGGTTTCGGCGGTGATGTCTTGAATAGGTATAATTTCGGGCCAACGGGTGAACCTATCAATGCAAGTTAAACAATAGGTGAAACCTTGAGATGTTGGGAGCGGCCCTACCAAATCGATATTGACATGACTAAACCTCTCGTCTGGAACCAGAAAACCCGTAATCGGTGTTTTATTATGTCGATATACCTTGGATCTTTGACATGCAATACAGTTTTTTGCCATTTTATTACAATCTTTTCGAATAGAAGGCCAGACAAATCTGTCAGTGATTGATTTAGTCGAAGATTTTATGCCTGGGTGTGATAAATTGTGGATCTGATTGAAAACGGTTTGTCGGAACGATTCGGTTACATAAGGTCTCAATCTACTGGTGGATACATCGCAATAAATTTGTTTCTTGACGTTCGGTACTGTGCACAATCTTAATTGTAATGATGTTTTTAAGTTTTTGCAGTTTAAATATGTTTGTAATTCTTTATTGCGTTCTTGTTGTTTGGCCAAAAATTCGTAATCCACCACATTTTGCCTTTCATCAATTGTTTCGACTCGTGATAACATATCTGCTATTATATTTTCGGAACCAGGAACATGTCGGATACTTGTTGAAAATTGACTGATATAATCTATTTGTCGTAATTGATGAGGTGAAGCTTGATCCGTTTTTTTGTCGAACATGAATATCAACGGTTTGTGATCGGTATATATCGTGAAAAATCTGCCTTCTAACGATGTTCGAAAATGTTTTACCGCTTGATATACTCCCAATTAGGGGTGCGCGATTATGGAATTTCATAATCGATTATCGATTATAAAAATAATCGATTTTTTTCGATTAATCGATTATTAAAAATAATCGATTATTCATAATCGACTATGAGTTCATAATCGATTATGAACTCGTAATCGATTATGAACTTGTAATCGATTATGAACTCATAATCGATTATGGACTCATAATCGATTATGAACCCATAATCGATTATGAATTCATAATCGATTATGGACACATAATCGATTATGAACCCATAATCGATTATGAATTCATAATCGATTATGAACTCATAGTCGATTATGAACTCATAGTCGATTATGAACTCATAGTCGATTATGAACTTATAACTATAATAGGTAGGGCTATTAAGGGTTACTAAATTACTATATAATTTATTATTTTGCTAATTGTGTTACGGTGGTGCTAATAAGAAGTGTTGTTAAGCACCAGTTGATAACACATTACGGTCCGGTATCAATCTGTAATAAGTTTTATAATGTAAATAATAATGAATTTACTACGTCACGAAGAAAGACGGACCCTAACAACCAGACATGACTTTGTAATATTATGTTTATGTAGTACCAAAGATAAACATGTCGTGCAATCTCAAAAGTGCAAAACCATAGTAATTCTACCCACTAATGCACTAATTAACGAACTCGATCAAATTATGAATTGGAATTAAATTTTTATTTAAAAAACATTTAAAAATTATTTTGATCTGGAATTGAAAATATTTAAATAAACTTACATTAATTAGTTAATCTACATACATTAATTTAATTTCGAAAATTTTGTAGATCATTTTATTGAGTTTGAATTCTGGAGATTCGTATTACCGTGGGTTCAAATTATTCAGATTGCAGGATTGCACCACATAACGCATAACCTCCAACCAAGTACATACCTGGAAGCATATTTATAATGTTGCTTTACGACTCCTTCATAAAAACGCTGATTAAATCTGAAGTACCAAATATTTTGTTTTTAAATTTTAACTGAATGTTACTATTGTATTATGCATTATGTAATTAATTTATTGTTAACAATAATCCATCTAAAAGGCTTCTAATTAAAATTCATTTTGTAAAAGTATACACTTTCACTCAAAATATCGGACAAATAATTTAAATCCATATTGATGAAAAAGGGTTGCAATCTTTAATTGAAAAGCAAAAAAATATTTTTTAAAAACTATCAATTTTATAAACAAAAATACCTAAAAGTTGAATGGCAAATCCATATTTTGAATCCAAATATCAACTGGTGCTTAACAACACTTCTTATTAGCACCACCGTAACACAATTAGCAAAATAATAAATTATATAGTAATTTAGTAACCCTTAATAGCCCTACCTATTATAGTTATAAGTTCATAATCGACTATGAGTTCATAATCGACTATGAGTTCATAATCGATTATGAACTCGTAATCGATTATGAACTTGTAATCGATTATGAACTCATAATCGATTATGGACTCATAATCGATTATGAACCCATAATCGATTACATTATGAACTCATAGTCGATTATGAATAATCGATTATTTCAATAATCGATTAATCGATTATTATAAAATATCATAATCGATTATGAAATAATCGATTATTCGAATTACGTAATCGATTAATCGATTATATGCGCACCCCTACTCCCAATAGCTCCCTGTCGTAGGTGCTATAGCGCTTTTGCGTTTCCGTAAGACGTTTCGAGTAAAAACCTAACGGCTGTAATTTTCCTTTTGTGAGTTGATGTAGTGCCGCTCCAACAGAACTGTCTGAAGCATCCACGTATAAACATACTTCAGCATCGACGGAAGGGTGTGCTAACAATACGGCATTCGATAATTCTTCCTTACATTTTTCGAAAGCAACCAAAGCATCGTTATTCCAGGTGATTACCGTATTATCATTTTTCTTATTTCCTGTTAATAATTTTTGTAGTATACCTTGGGATATCACTGCGTGCGGGATACATCGTTTATAAAAATTGATTGAAGCTAGGAATCTTCTTAACTCTTTTGCTACCTTGGGTTGTGGAAAATTTTTTATAACTTCAATTTTTTCGGGCAATGGAAGTATTCCATCTTTGTTAATAACGGGCCCTAAAAAATTAATTTCTTTTTTAAAAAATTCGCACTTTGATACGTTAATTTTTAAACCATACTCCCGTAATCTTTGGAATACCAGTCGTATATGCTTCGAGTGTTCATCTAGATTCTTTGACGCAATTACGATATCATCGATGTACTTAAAAACTAAATTGAGGCCTTTAAGTACTTGATCGATAAGACGTTGAAATGTCTGTGCTGCGTTTCGTAATCCAAACGTCATTACGGCAAATTCAAACAGTCCAAAGGGTGTAATTATTGCTGTTTTCGGTATGTCGTTTTTGTGTACGGGTATCTGATGATATGCTTTCGTTAGATCTATTTTCGTAAAAATTTGTGAGTCTGATATATTTAGAGTAGCATCTTGGATATATGGGACTGGGTATCTGTCGGGTATGGTTACTGCATTCAATCTCCGATAGTCTCCGCATGGACGCCAATCGCCGTTCTTCTTTAACACCATATGCAGTGGACTGGCCCAGGGGGAATTAGACGGACGACAAATACCTAGTTGTACCATGTGCTCGAACTCTTCTTTTGCTATTTTGTATTTTTCAGGAGGTAATCTTCGTGGTTTTGCAAAAACCGGTGGTCCATGCGTTTCTATGTGGTGGAATACGCTTGAGTTGATTTTTGAATTGACCGTCACGTTGGCTTGAGTTAGATCACTGAATTCTTGGAGCAATTGTCCGTGTTCGGAACCGATGGGGAATGAGGTAATGTTGACTTCGGAATTGTAAACTGTTTCGATTTCTCCCGTAATTTTTAATTGGGTATTCTTGTCCATAATTTTTTTGTTGCTTAAATCTACCAACAACTGGAACTTCTTTAAAAAATCTGCTCCTATTATTGGTTTTGTTACATCTGCAATAACAAAAGGCCATGCAAAGTTTCGACGGAGACCAAGGTTTAACGTTAATAATCTTTGGCCGTACGTTGATATTGTAGAACCATTTGCGGCGTACAGTTTGGTATCATTGAGTTTATGTTTCTTATCTAGTGGTGTTGGGGGTATCAGCGAAAGATCCGATCCAGTGTCTACTAAAAATTTCATGTTTAATTTTCGATCGAATATAAACAAGCGGCTGGATTGTGTGCGCAATACCTCATCTGTCGCTAGGGGTGAGTATTGCTCCGCTAGTTTTTTTGGTTCTTGGTATTAAACTTACACCAATCCGTACATTTCCTTGCGTTATCCTTAAATTTAAAATGATACCAACATATATCGTACGTTTTTTGTGTCGATGGGCTCCGGTTTCTTGATGAACTGCGATTTCTTGAAGGCGATCTGCTACGTTCGAATCTGGTCGCCAGGATTTCCACTTGTTTGGTCAGGGCATCGACTTGCTTTGATAAGTTATCGCTGTTATTTGTGTTTTGTGGTGTTGCTGCGATGGCGAATGTTTCAAATTTTGCCATTTCCATGATTTTGTCAGCTGCCTCTGCTTTGTTTTTTAATCCGGTTTCTAGGCAACTAATGATCGATCTTGTAGTTTCCGGTAGTTTGCTAAGCCACAGCGATTCTAAAACTGATTCTGTCATGCACGATCCGTTCAAGTCCTTCATCTTTCGAAGAAGTGAGGAGGGTTTACTGTCACCTAGGTCTATGCCTTGTAATAGTTTTTTGAGCTTCTTCTCTTGTGAGTCAGCGTATTCGTTTATCAATTGTATTTTCACAGCTTCATAGTTTTGGTCCTGTGGTGGGTTTCTTATTATGTCAGCCACTACGTCGAGGTATCGGGGGTCTAATGAAGCTATAATGGTATCGAATTTAGTTTGATCCGCCTTGATTCCATTATTTCGAAACTGGGCTTCCACTTGGTGGAACCACAGGTCGGGTTTTGTTGGGTGGAACGGAGGCACTTTGGTGGAAATTTTGTTTGTTTCGAAATGGGTGTGCTCTTGTAGTACCGAATTCTGTGTTTGTGAGGTTTGCTGTTGTTGTGTCCTTAATTCTGTGACTTGAATAAGCAAATCCTGAATTCTTCGTTCCATATCTGTTATCGATGGTTGATTATTTTCGGAATTGTTGCCTGGTTCGTTGGTGTTCGACATTTTCGGTTGCACGTGGTTGGTTTGCCAATTCCGAAAAAAAACGACAATAATTTACCGTAAAATTGGTTATGCTCACGTTTGTTACTCCGTGTTGATGTTGCAACGGTGATTTCAACGGTGGGGTCACCAGTGTGGGATTTTTGATGAATAAAAAATCACACATAAACTATTAAGAATATATTTTTCAAACGTCAGCAATTAATAACAAATTGGTAATAATAATTAAACAAAACATTTTCTGGCACCACTGATCAATTCCAACGGTCGCCACAACTTCATTAACTGAGGTCATGAGCAAATTGTGTTGAATAATCAACTCCGAACAGCCAAGCAGTGAAAGCTATGTGACTATTGGCTGAATGCTCCACAAACATCTAACAGATTTGTAGCACTGTTTGTAAGTGATGATAAAAAAGAAGATGACAAGGATCAATATAAAATAAACAGCCAAACTTCCTCCAATATTTGTATTCAGAGTCAACGGCATTACTCCACTTAATAAGGGGCCGTCCATTAATTACGTAAGGATGATTTTTGTAATTTTGGACCCCCTCCCCCCGCCACGTAAGGGTACGTAAGATTGTGGCAACCCCCCCCCCACATCTTACGTAAGGATTATTTAAAAGAAAATTAATTTTGACCCCCCTCTCCACCCCTTTTTGTTATTTATTTATTTATTTATCGTATGGCGTGTACACAAAATAGAAAAGAAACTACATGTCAGTAATGCACAGTCAAATCGTGATGTTCAGGCTTTCAATCCAAGTGACAGCCGGTGGGGTGGCCCTCAAAAAGTCTTCAGCTGTACAGTGGCTCGGTCTGCTTTCGCAGTTATAGGAGAGATGGTGTATAGTTTGCCTTTCTTCGCCGCAGTCGCATGCAGCTGATACGGATTTGCCCCATTTAAACAGGGAATCAGCACATACCCCACAGCCTGCCCGGACTCTGTTCAATCTGCACCATGTATTCCGCGGCAGGGCAAAACCAGGTGGCGTCTGTCCGGTGTGGAGAATATCGCGGATCTCAGGTAGCGCTTTAGCTTGCCATTCCCGTTCCCATTCCTGGTCCAGGCTGAAGTTGTTGGCAAGTAATCGTTCAGCGGTTTGAATGGGCCAAACCGCTGGATTGTTATAAAAGATGAATAATAATATATTATACTAGCTGGCACAGTCGGCCCACCGGCCGCCTTTAGCCATCTAGACCGTGTCGAATGTGGCTGTTCGGCCTTCGGCCTCACTCAAGGGTATCGCAGGCATACGTGTAGACCGTGGTTTTTCGGCCTTCGGCCTCGCTCCAAGGTACTAAAGTAGCCTATGTTTTTCGTAGCATTGTAAATAACTTCTACATCAAATTTGGTTAAGATTGGTCAAATAGAAACGTAAAGCACGTGCACGCGTATTTGCATTGTCGATCGGTTGACAGTTTGACAGCATTCATTATTGTTTTTTAAGTTGATTTTGAGTAGCCTGCCTTCCTTTAAGGAATCTCGATAATCCATTCATGCGCGTCCCTATGGGACGCGCATGAATGGATTATCGAGATTCCTTAAAGGAAGGCAGGCTACTCAAAATCAACTTTCCTTTCCTTTGCGAATTTTTGCACTATTTCAATACAAAAACATGCGCGGGACCTACATAATAACTGTTCCAAATTTGGTTCCGATCGGTCAAACGGTTTAGGAGTCTATAGGGAACATACATATACACATACATCCATTTTTATATATTGTCGTGTTATCTTGATCATAAGGGGTAGGTCTAGTGTAATTGGGTGTTTTTCCGTGAAATGCTCATGTTGGGATAGTTATTTCAGATACCATGATGATAAGAAAAAACTTGCACCTACGATTTTCTTAACTCCGGAATAAACTGCTTGAATCACTTTATTTATAAAAGAATAACAAATGTAATTATCTTGTACCCACAAGGATCTCAATAATGTTGAAAGACAAAAGAAGATTTAGTTGTTTTAATTTAGAAAAAGTTTGGGATTAAATCAAAGTAAAGTTTTATTTGTAAAAGCGTAGGGCATTTAAATTTAAATAATTGTGTTTTTGAAAACGAGTGCGCGGTCAGAAAGACTATTTGGTGGGGCCAGGAAAAAGAATGCACGAGAAGTTGAGTTCCGTCCACGAGATAATAAGGACGTAATTTTGGACTCTCTCTGAATGTCCGTAGAGAGAAAACGTCAATTTGAGAAGTTGAATTTTGGAATTTGTTTTGAATAATCGCTTATTAAGTTGTAAATAAAATGGTTATTGATGATTCAAGAAGTTAGAAGAAGAAGTTTAAAGTTTCGATTGTTATTTTTGAAATATTTGGAAAAATTTGGAGACCGCTAATAAAATTTTATGATCACGATTTTTGATGGTTCTGTTACTGCTTAATGGAATATTATTGAAGATTAACATTTTATGGACCTACCTGAGCGAGTATCTTGAGAGACGAGAAAATTCAATTTGTCAGTAATTCTGTTTGGATCTTCATTGTATGGAAATTGGTTTCAATCGCAGATTCATCTTTTCCTGGTTATCCGCTGTTGGTTCTACGTCAGTTGTGCACGAAAACTGAGCGGTAAGCATTGGTCGACAAAATTTTAATAACATTTAAAATAACCGAGTTCGCGCATAAAAACAGTGGGGGATTTATAAAATTTTTATTGATTGTTTTTGTAAATTTGATTTAATTCCTATTATTGAATATCCATCTTTTGTTTTTCTTAAATAATTATGTTTATGAATAAATGCATTACTTGTGTACAATAATTACTTTTGATTGAACTTAATTAACAGCAGTGAGGAAAGGAAAAATAGATGCAAGGCATAGTAAGTTTGTTGTTCGGCATTTCTTAAAAGCAATTAAGTTAAGATCGTTGCATATGAGCATTACACTGAATTAGCGACCCACCTTTGACCCTGAAAGAGTTCTCATTGCTGGCTGGTGCATAATTTAATTAAGTGCCATATTACCATCCTCGCAATAAAAATAAAAACGGTAGCAAAACATGGCAATATATATAGATAATGATAAATACAAAAATTTAAATTAAATTTTTATTTACATAGATGAAAAACCGTTCGTAAAGATCGCCAAAGTTTGATGCCATTTTCTATAATTCACACTATTATGCCACTATGTTTAATGATTTTTAAGTACTATATATACCTGGATATAATTAACAACATAAAAAGAAAAAATTATATTTGATTTTTAAATTTAATTTAACAAAATATTTTAAGAAACTTACGTAAGGAATACGTCGGACCCCTCCCCCCCCCTATGTAAGGGTCCGTAAGATATCCAATACCCCCCTCCCCCAAAAAACCCTTACGTAATTAATGGATGACCCCTAATCTATTGGAAGAAATTGCAAAAATTAATATGCAACCAAACTTCTTGGGAAAGAAATAGTTAAAATTCAACCCACGACATCTGAGAAATAAGTATTATTATTATCAAGCTCTTCCATTCCATTCCGAATATTACTACTCTGATTTTTCTGCCAAGTCTTTACGATCCATTTATTGAGGTGCATCAATCGTGTTCAACCGTTTTCTTAAATAATTGCCAATTACCACAAAATGATGATGCAAAATGTCTTGAAATACACCTGGACAGACGATTCACGTGGGGAAAGACTATTATTACCAAAAGGAAACAACTGGATTTCATTTTTAGGATTTTAGTACTTGGTAGTCAAGATGGGGAAGACTTCTTTAGTTTATAGCATGGCCCGTCATGCCATACCTTATCAAAGGCTTGGTGGGGGTGTAATAATGTTTGTGTTCCGGGTCGTTACCGATTTTTTTAACTATCCTATGCACCTGCTCAATCGTTACATCTGGATGCTGGAATCCAAAGAGAAGACTTATTTCCTTTAGTGCTGGTTTTAGGCGGACCAGAAAAAGCTTTTCAAATATTTTGGAGAGCACTGCTAATAAACTGATTGGTCTAGACCAGTGGTTCTTAACCTTTTAATAGTCGCGGCCCCCTTAAAATCTCGAAATTATTTTCGAGGCCCCCTGTCCGTTAGTAGGGGGGGGGGTCATGTAGGTTCATAATAATAAGTCAAAATAAATCATCAACCACACAACAACGTAACATAATATTTATTACAGATTTATTGTGGTTATACTTTTATTCAATATAAATAACAACATAATTTTGTAAAATATAAATTGAAATACTTCAAACTAAAAATATTTAAATACAATAATCGAAAATAAATAGTATACTGGAATGTGTCTATTAATGCGACTTTTGTTGTTGAACAGACTTTGTTAATTTATCTATTCGCACTTCAATTGCATTACTCAAAGCTATTCGCATGCAAGAGTCTATTCTGAGTCGATTACGTTGTTTTGTTTTAATATTGACCATTGCGGAAAATCCCTTTTCGCACAGATATGTGGAAGCAAAGGGCAATAAATGATGTATGGCGATGATAAACAGCTGCGGATATTCCTTTGGAATATGTATCCAAAATTGTACCAAACTTTTTTTCTTGAAAAGTGAGTTCAAACTTAAATCCTTTGTCAATTCAATCAGGGCATCATCGTCCATTGGTAATAAATTGGTATTATCCCAGTTATTATAGGGATCTCGAATCCACAAGAGTCTGCTATCAAGTTGATTATTGATTATTGGGAAAGTATTTTTCAAATTTATCAATTAATTTTTGCAGATGACATTGAATTAAATAATTTACATGTTCTTTATTAAATTCACAATTGTCTGTAATCATTTGACAATAGTTTGGAAACATTTCAAAAACATTGGATTCAATTCTTTGAATCCATCTACGAAGTTTAATTTTCATCGCCTCTATTTTATCTTGCATAGAAAAAATGTTGGATTGCTTTCCTTGCATAGATAAATTTAGTTGGTTTAGAATGGAGAAAATATCTGCCAAGTAAGAGAGTTTTGCTATCCAATTTTTGTCTTCGAAATAAACAGCCAAATTCGATTTTTTGTCATTTAGAAATATATCCACTTCCGTTTTCAATTCCAATAAACGAGCAAACATTCTACCTCGCGACAGCCATCTAACTTCTGTATGAAGCAAGAGCGACGTATGATTGGCACCAACTTCTTCACACAGAGCAGAAAATAGTCTCGAATTAAGAGTATTCAGGAGACGGTCGTCAACTAAAGCAGTTAAGTGCGTTGCTGCTAAAGCTGAATGCCTGGTTCGACTCCGGGCTCAGTAAAAACTTTATTCTGACCGTCTCCCCTCGGAAGGCAATGGCAAACCACCGAGGTGTAATCTGCCTGGAACAGCCTCTCTGGAGATGAAGTGTATACACTTCCCGCGGTTCGGAGCCCGCGTTAAGCAGTAGGTCCCCTATGTGTGTGATAATACTTCAAACGCACAACATATACATAGGAGAGAGGTCGCCAACGTCCGGGAGACCGGATATGGCACTTGAAGAAGAAGAAGAGTATTCGCTTTTATAAAATTTATAATTTTCACAGAAACCATCATAACTTCGTTTAATTCTGGACTCATTTCTTTAGAAGCTAGTTGTTCACTATGTATAAAACAATGAGTAGCCATTATATTAGGATCTGCAATTTGTTTTATTCTGGAGACAACACCGAGATGACGACCTGTCATAGCAGCTGCACCATCCGTGCATATTCCCACACAGTTTTGCCACTGTATGTCATTAGTCCAGGCAACGAAGACCAAAAAATACCAAATAGCGGAAATAATTCGTGTATAAGCCAAAATTGCTACAGTTGTAGGGGAAGGTTTTTTTTTTCTGTTTTCTGGAATGACCATTATGGAGCATCACGGCGTAGCCGTCCTTCTCCTTCATCTGGGTTGGCATCTGGCGTTGGAGGTTGTGGAGGCCGGTAGGCCTCCAGAAGTAGCGCTGAGCTAGGCTGGCTGGTAAAATACCTGGGCTTGGCTGTGAAAATGAATAATGAAAAGGGGGAAGTATTTAAATACGTTACCGCTATAATAGAGTCCCTAATTCGAAGATAGAAGATGTCCTCGAACGAAGTGGCTTCTACTTGAAGTTTGACGAGAAATGCGGGTTGCATTTGCCGTCCTCGATTTGAAGTTGGTGGGCTAAAAGGGTTGGAATCTGAGAGGTGGAGGGGAAGGTGTCCTTAACAACATACTAAAAGTACTGAGGGGTGGGGGTGGAGCTAAGGGTGGGGTGGGTCTCGAAAGGTCCCTTTTTTCAATTTTTCGTTAATAACTCAAAAACCACTGCTTCTATCAAAAAAATGTATATATACTAAATTAATCTACATAAAATTCTCTACAATAAAGATTCTTTACACTTTTTTGATAGGATCAAAGCTTAAGGAAATATGGAGGTGGTAAATAAAAAATTTAAAAAAAACAGTTTTTTTTTAAATATACGGGATTTTGGCGTATCCTGACGTATTTTGTATTAAATTTTACCGAAAATCGTAAAAAATCGAAATTCTGTTGACATAAACTTTCATGAAATCTCGACTATCACAGTTCAACAAGAGCATTTTCTTGCTAATGAAAGAAACAAAACAAAGCTGATTCACTTGCTCAGTGAGAAAATGGCAGCAGCCGGGATAGAAACAGCTGTTGCTACAGGGGATGCTGACAGCACTGTTGTGAGGTGTGGGTTGGATAAAGCTGCTATACATCCAACTGTAGCAATAGTTGCGGAGGATGTAGACTTGATAGTTCTCCTCATGGGATTGGCACCACCATCTATCAATATCTACTTCATGAAGCCAGGCCGTGGGAATGTGGAGACCAAATTGTTCTCAGTGCGACAACTTCAACAGCTTCCAATTTCCAAAACGATTCTCCTTCTTCATAGTTTCTCCGGATGCGACACCACCTCGGCGATACATGGAAAAAGTAAAGTAGGAATCGCTAAACTTTTTACAGAAAACCCTGCCCTCACTCAAGACATTTCAGCAATATTCACAGATCCCTTAGCATCACCTGAGGATATTGAACAGGCTGGCGAGAAGCTCTTTTTGGCTGTATACAAAGCGCCTGCACATCAAGACAATCTGAACAAACATAGGTACTCGGCGTTTTTGAAGGCGTCAACGAAGCCCAAATCAGACATGGCCACTCTTCCTCCCACCAGAGGAGCATCAAAGCAACACTCGCTCAGAGTATATCTACAGGTAAATTCATTTACATATAGTTTATTCTTTACCTTACAAATATTAACTATTAACACAAATTTCTTCCTCAGCTATTAGATTGTAAAAAACCTTTTTGGGTGTGAAGGAAAGCAATCAAACAATTTATTTGACTACTATTGTTATATTTTTAAATTTTAAATCGTTATACACTGTGATTTGTCCCATATATTTTTACATAATTTTACAATATTGTTAAGTTTTTAACCCATTTTGACGATGAACATTATCCATCACCTACTGTATGGTATGTAGTTGCCGATCCATAATACCTTAATCGTTTATTGAGCACCTCTGTATTTTTTCCAGCCCTGAGGATGATTAAATACATTAATCGAAACGTTGGCTAAACGGTAGATAAGTTTGTTTGATTGCTTTCCTTCACACCCAAAAAGGTTTTTTACAATTACAAATATTAGTTGTTTGTGATGAATACTTACGTTGGTATCATTACTTTCTTACAGGTACAACAGTGGCTCGGCAACCCCCTACCACCCATCCAATGGGGTTGGGTGAAGGGAGAAGATGGGATCCTTTACGCAGTTAAAACGAACGACCTTGTGGCACCCGACTCCGTTTTGAACAAGATATTTTGCCGATGCACGACTGGGTGTGGGGTGCGCTGCGGTTGCCGCAAAGCAGGGATTGCTTGCTCCAGTGCCTGCGGCTGCATCGACTCATGTACTAACGGAGCCTCCGTCCAAAATTGCTTCGATGATGATGAAAATTTAGATTTCAACGAAATTTAATGTTTAATAAAAACTTTTTTTTTTAATTTTCTATTTACCCCTCCATATTTCCTTAAGCTTTGATCCTATCAAAAAAGTGTAGAGAATCTTTATTGTGGAGAATTTTATGTAGATTAATTTAGTATATATACATTTTTTTGATAGAAGCAGTGGTTTTTGAGTTATTAACGAAAAATTGAAAAAAGGGACCTTTCGAGACCCCCCCCTCCCTTAGCTCCACCCCCACCCCTCAGTACTTTTAGTATGTTGTTAAGGACACCTTCCCCTACAACTGTACCAATTTTGGCTTATACACGAATTATTTCCGCTATTTTTCCTTCGTTGCCTGGACTACATTAGAAGTAAAGAATGAATCAATTTTGTTAAATATATTTTCACTTGTTGTACTAGTTTCCAATTCCAAACAAAACATAATTTCTTCAATAATATCTTCTTTGTCATGGTCGATAAATCGCACATATCCCAAACAAATGCTTTTATTTGAAATGTCAGTTGATTCATCTATTTGGAGTGCAAACCACGGTGACTTTTTAATAATCTGAATTAACTGCTCTTGAAGATCAACCGCAATCAAAGTAGTTCTATGACAAATGATATCATTTGACATAGGAATATCTTTTATTTTATTAGCCTCGGCTATTCCAAACATTTCTTCGCAAATATTAATCATGCATGGCTTCAATAAACTTTCGGCTATCGTAAAAGGTTTCATTGATTTTGCGGGCGGAGGTAAATGTGCCACCAGTAATGTTATTCTACCTGCTACTAATTTAGGATATTAAAAGTACACAGGTATTTGTGCCACCGGAGAAAACGGCATCTACCTGATGCATCTCCTACATGTAACATCGATTATTTTTTGATTTTACACGATTTTTTGGGGGTGAAACGTAATAGTTTACTGCCCCATACCGCAACTATACTTTTTAATGCTATTTCGAGGGTCTCTCACATCCCGGTTGCCTTAATCCCGGTTTTCTTGATCGGAGGCCCTTCTCGTATGTTTAGCCTAGTAACCAGAGTCAAAACCGCCCTGGAGGGGTGCAACGCGGCGCGGAGCGCAGCGGCGCCCCGTAAGGGTAGGTTTTGACGATGGATTACCCTCCTTATCGAATGCACACCCCAAAATTCGAAGGCAAAAAAAATTTAATTTTTTCACTGTTAGTGGCACAAATACCTGTGTTTATTTAAAGAACCCTTTTGGTCGGTGGCACATTTACCGGTACCCTTTTCTGGTCAGGTACATTTGGTGGCACATTTACCTCCGCCCGATTTTGCTATATGCAAAGCAGTTATAAATGAAGCTTTAACTAATGATTTATTTGTAACTGTTGTTTTGTTTATGAAAGACTTCTGATTTTTTAGTTCATCATTTTTTCTTATAAAAAACTCTTCTGGTTTATCTTTATATTGTTGATGTTTTGTTTCTAAATGCCTTCTTAATTTGTATGGTTTTAAGCATTCATTTGCGAGAACTACACCGCAAACAACACATTGTGGTTTCGGAATTCCTTCTATTTCTACGCAAATGAATCCAAATTTTATATAATTTGTATCATATTTTCTTCGTTTGTTTTTATTTAACTTCTTACATTTACGACTAGCGTTATTTTCTGTTTCATGTACGTTGGCATTATCTGTAGAACTATCACTATTTTCACTTGGTTCTTTTGAAGTGGTTGAAGCATTTTTATTTAGAAAATTAAGTAATGTCCCTTGTTTGCTCATTTTAAGTAAGAGTAAAAATTACAAAAAACTGCCACGACACGACTAATTCGAATTCGAAAAACGTTATGATCTTGTGATAACTCGCTGTGCAAACAAATAAAAAGTGCGACAGAGCCGGGAAACTGCCGGTAAGCAATGAATGAACGGCAATGTGACTCAGCGCTGAGATGCAAAATGCAATGTACAAAAAATGCCTTGTCAGATTCTTAGATCTCATTAAATTTCTTGAAAGTTAAACAGAAATAAAATGAAAACATATTAGTTACAAAAATCGTAGACTTATTTATCAAAACTATTTCTATTTTAAAAGAATTCAAAAGTTATAAAACCAACATAAAATAATTGTTGCGGCCCCCCTAAAAACCATGCCCCCCGGTTAAGGATCGCTGGTCTAGACGATGTTACTTCATCTAGTAGCTGTTTTCCTGGCTTAGGGAAAAGAATAATTTGGGCAATTTTCCACTGATAGGGAACATAGTTTAGTCTCACAACCACATTTTAAATGAATGTTATAAGTTATAAGTTTTATATATTTGTGCGTTAGTTGTAATATTTTGACTGTTATTAAATCAAAGCCAGGTGCTTTCTTCGGGTTAATTTCATGTGTGATGACTCATTGAATTTCTTTGACTTTAAAGTTTTTGATTGGCAAGTCCATCTGAAATGATGCATCTAGGTATTGAGAGATGTCTGATTGCACATTTCTATTTAGTGTTGATCGGAACAGTTTGAAGATACTTTCAAGGTATTTGGCAAGGGGTCATCCATTAATTACGTAAGGGTTTTGGGGGAGTGGGGGGGGTATCGTATATCTTACGGACCTTTACGTAGGGGGGAGGGGTCCGACGTATTCCTTACGTAAGTTTCTTAAAATATTTTGCGTCAAAAAAAGCAGCCGCAGCACACTGAAAGCTTCGCAACACTCTGAAATACGCTAAAGCAAGGGCTGAACTTGTTCTTACTCGACGTGAGGACGAACTCTTGTGCGTGACCCATGACGAAAAAACGGGAGCAGAAGACGTTGAATGTATAAACGAAGCTGAAGTAGAAATAGAAGTGCCTGAAAATAAGGAAAATCTTGTCACTGACGCAGATGATGTTGTCTGCTTTATTCCGCATATACAATCTATATCGGAATGGCTAGCTCCTACATGGACTGACCTTTAATTTAATTTAAAAATTTTTGTATTAATTTTTGTATGTAATTAATTAGTATCTATTAAATTTTTGTATTATTATCTATATAATATATTATTTATATTATTATTCATATTTTATAATTATAAGGGGGGAGAGGGGGGGTCAAAATTAATTTTCTTTTAAATAATCCTTACGTAAGATGTGGGGGGGGGGTTGCCACAATCTTACGTACCCTTACGTGGGGGGGGTCCAAAATTACAAAAATCATCCTTACGTAATTAATGGACGTCGCTTCGTGCCCATTGTCCTGTATTTTTTCTAATTGTCGGTATAAATTGTTGCGGACATTTTATTTTTTTGTAGCCTTCCATAAGGGGTATACGAGGGCGGATTATTAAGTACTTAGAATGAAACAGAGATGTCACCACTCTGGCCAATTTAATGTTATTTTTGAGAAGTACCAACCTTGGAAAGTTAAAGTTCCTAATTTCATCCATTTATGTCAAATTTGGTCAAATCGTTGAATTTTGATAGTCATTTAAAGTGAACAATTTGTATAAATTTGCTAAAATGGAGAAAAACGAAAATCGTGCGGTTATCAAGTACTTGTATCTCAAAGGCTTAACGCCTTCAGAAATAGTTACTGATATGAACTCAGTGTTGGGTGAATCTGCTCCGTCGACTGCAACTGTTTATAATTGGTATAATGAATTTAAACGTGGTCGTAAAAGCACAAGTGATGAACAAAGGCCAGGACGTCCAAAAGACGTTGTTACTCCAGCCATTGTCAAAAAAATCCATCGTACTGTATTAAATGATCGAAGAGTGAAATTGCGTGAGATAGCTGACTTATGTGGAATAACGTATCGATACCTTACTTTGAAAACCTCGTAACTTCATTTTAGACAAAATTGAGATTTATTGTGCATTGCAATAAGGGTCATGTACTGCATGTTCTATGAAAACTTCGTAAATTAATTTTCACAATTGTACCATCTGTAGGCATATTCACTAACTGAAAACCTCTTAATGAACAAGTTACGAGGTTTTTATTTATCAATTTTTGAAAATGTTTTGAAACTTACGAGGTTTTCATTATAATATTATGGGTATTACTCGTAACTTGTACAATATATTCCTACTATTAATTAGAAAAACTCGTAATTCTTTGAAAAATCTAAGTGGGTTGATGTTTATTACATTTTAGCTTAAAAAACTATAATATTGAATATTAATATTGCATTAGAACCTAATTGAACCAAGAAATATTACTCGTAGTTAAAAAAAACAGTTTTTTGTTGCTCCTGTAAAAACAGCTTTTAGGTACTTACGAGGTTTTCAAAGTAAGGTATCGGTATATAAAAGTGTTTGGGATGTTTTACATAAAACACTGCATATGAAAAAGTTGTCTGCGAGATGGGTGCCGCGTTTGCTTTCAAACGATCAGAAACGCAATCGAATGGATCTTTCAAAGCAAAGTTTGGAATTATTTCAGCGTAATCCCAAAGAATTTTTGCGCCGATTCATAACCGTCGATGAAACATGGATTCACTACTATACCCCAGAAACGAAAGAACAATCAAAACAATGGATGGAAGCTGGTGAAAGTGCTCCAAAGAAAGCAAGGACAGTTCCATCAGCTGGAAAGGTTATGGCAACTGTTTTTTGGGATGCTCATGGAATAGTGTTAATTGACTTCCTCCAGAAAGGAAAAACAATAACAGGGAAATACTATGCTGAATTATTGGACAAATTAAATACTGCTATCCAAGAAAAAAGACCTCATTTAAACAAGAAAAAAATCCTGTTTCATCACGACAATGCACCAGCTCACACATCAAGAATTGTAATGGCAAAATTGCATGAATTAAGCTACGAATTGCTTCCACATCCACCATATTCACCAGATTTAGCTCCTAGTGATTTCTACTTGTTTCCAAACTTGAAGAAATGGCTCGGAGGAAGAAGATTTACGTCAAATGAAGAAGTGATAGATGCAACAAATGGTTATTTTGGAGAGTTTGAGAAATCTTACTTTACCGATGGCATCCAAAAACTTGAACCGCGTTGGATCAAGTGTGTCGACCTAAAAGGAGACTATATTGAAAAATAAAATGAAATTTTCCCAAAAAAATTGTTTTTACTTTCTCATTCTAAGGACTTAATAATCCGCCCTCGTATAATCACTTACTTCAGCTTACCCACATATTCGTTAAAAGATTTTTTTTTAGGTCGAAGAGCTATGTTTTGTGTCCTTGGGCCGCTTTGTTAATTTTTTTTCTTGTCATGTGTTCTTGTTATCTGTCATTGCTTGCGAGCTTTACGTTTTTCAACAATTTTTTGTTTTACAATAAATTATTAGAGTTTGTTTTCATCGGGTAACCTAACTCTATAAAACATTTTAGAGTTTTGGCCCCCCAAGTGACGTTGCCACCAATTTCTTGGTATTTGTTTTCCTTTATACCGCAGAATTATAGTGGATTCATGTTTTGTAATGTATTTTTTAATAAAAAATATTATTTAAAAATTAAAAGGCGCAATTTAAGAAACATTAACAAATAATGTCGTAGTCACACTTATTCAGACTACGATAATTTATTTTTTGTAATAAGAAAAGATATTTGACTGGAAGGTTTGAAACGTTATGTTGTGATTCATCCTCTTTCTCCGTATGAAAATCATATTTTACAATGGAAAGTTACCATGCAGGTCCGTACTTAGAGAAATCTGGCATAATCAATATCGAATAATAGTTTAGAGGAAGCAGAAAAGATTCGAAAAGTATTTCTAATATTAGCGATAATTTTTGTATTAATTAATTACTTGCTGTAATAATTTATGGGTAAAATAAATAAGTAAAGTAATAAGTCATAAAAGAGAGCTTAATTTATTTTATATTAAATATAAAAAATGATCAAAGTATCCCCAAAAATATTATCAAATTAACTCCACAATAAATTTTGCTCGAGAGATCGAGTTTCGGTTAGGGGCATTGCAACATATAAAACCAAATTGCTCAAATCAATGACACAGGGGAAATTATGTTGTTT
The DNA here is from genome assembly GCA_932274525.1 of Podabrus alpinus. NCBI lineage: Eukaryota > Metazoa > Arthropoda > Insecta > Coleoptera > Cantharidae > Podabrus > Podabrus alpinus. The sequence continues at coordinate 119,030,281 of OW026451.1, forward strand.
ATGAACAACCTCTACAACCTTGAAATTTATTTTAAGAAATCTAACGGAAAATGAGTCACTATATTGCGCAACAACATCCATTTTATTTTTTCTATTAACCCTCCTACAGACGCGAGAGGGTTGTAAGGCTTGCCAGCTTCCGTATAACTTTCATCAATGTTAAACGATATCAATATTTCGACGAAAATAAAAATTAAATGTCCTGAAAGGCTCCACCTGGCCGCTGCTCTGCTTATTATAACCTTCTGTTAAAATCTGAAAATTGAATTTTTTACTTAGTATAACAGCTTAAAGTTAGTTTCGTGTATATTTTAGCATGGCTTGTTAACCTAAACAAGCCACCCCACCCCCCTCCGATCAACCAATGTTCAGATAAAGTAGTCATAGTTTAATAAAATAAAAAATTTTAGGAGACAAATTAACTTTGGTAGTTCCACCCGTTCCCCGTGTAATTTTTAACCCACCCGTCCACTGAAGGGTTAATAGCGTAGCATCGTCGTCATAATTAAAAATAAAGTGTTTGATCAAAGTTACAGGCTTTAGCAAAGTATCCCCATTCTACGGTACCCAATTGTACTTCAAATTTTAATTTTATAAAAATATATAAAATTAAAATTTGAAACAAAAATAGGATAAACCTTTAACCATCAAAAAGAAAATTTTACGTAAAAAAAAGTCTACGTATTGCATTACTGAAAATTCTACAATCATAATCATGGAAAGTTACCATGCAGGCCCGTACTTAGAGAAATCTTGAAATATTTTGTTGAAAACTGGTTTTTTTAAATAAAGTCAAATTTATATTTCAGTTTCTAATAAATAATTGAAACAAAGTTGTTAGTTTTAACGGAAATTTTCACGACATTTAAAATATGTTGTTTAAGTAAATTGGTTGTCAATAACCTTCTGTTAGGCCAAAAAATCAATGATCTAAAGCGTAAATACATTTGTGTGTTGATTCACCTCGGTAGTAGGGTGAAACACAACACTGAATAATTTAAACAAAAAATAATATTTAACAATTTTATTTTAAGTTATTTCAAAACTTTTGTACTGTATCAAACCGTTTTTTGCAGATATTTGACTGGAAGGTTTGAAACGTTATGTTGTGATTCATCCTCTTTCTCCCTATGAAAATCATATTTTACAATGGAAAGTTACCATGCAGGTCCGTACTTAGAGAAATCTGGCATAATCAATATCAAATAATAATTTGATATAAAATAGAATTGATTTCTTGATACCAGTTGATACAATACCGGGTGTTCATTTTAAAACTTCCAGCAATTAATATCTCAAAAACCAAGTCAGATAAAAAAATGTTTCGGACAAAAGTTGTATGATAACGAGGGGGAAAGAATATGGCATAATTGTTTTTTAATTTATTGACCTTTTCAAGGTCATTTGAAGGTCAACTTTGTTTTTTTAAATGGCACCTTATATTTTTTTCAGCAGATTCATATTTCGCATTAATAAATAAACAACTTTTGCTGGAAAATTTTTTTTATCCGACAGACTTTTCGAGTAAGATGCGTTGAAACAAAATAAATAATCAACATTGTTAATCAAAATTTAATATTTACAAGTTTTAGAAGGCTATTTATTAGTATTAAACAGTGGAAAAAATGTTTGTAAACAAGTGTTTTCATAACAAGCAATAACAGCCTTCTAACTTTTAAAAAATTAAATTTCGATTATAATCAGCTGCAGTTTATTAAAATGTTTTTATTTTGTTGCAATGCATTTTACTCGAAAAGCCTAATGTCCGATAAAAAAAATTTTCCAACAAAAGTTGTTTATTTATTCATGCGAAATATGAATCTGCTAAAAAAAATATAAGGTGCCATTTAAAACAAGGTGGAACTCGCTTTAGCGGCAGTTCCTAGGCTTCTATACAACTACTTTTCTGGTGTGAAAAGTTGTTGCTATTTTTGGTCGCCATAATTTTATAATGTAATATCAGTTAATCAGATAATCTGCACTAATTAAATTTTTGCGGTTGGTATTTATCATTTACTATATCTATGGTGACCATATGTACTCCTTTTAGTAGGACAGTACTCTTTTTTAGAACGTTGTCCTATGTACTTTAAAACTTCTCCAAGTACATACAAATGTACTCTTTCTTCATTTGAAATATTTAAATTTAAAATGCAATCACAATGAAGCCCGGGGGGTGCCAGATTTCATTGTGGGGGAAACAGACGTGCATTCATGGCTGTTTCCCTGAGTGCGACCCCTAATAAAAAAAAAAAAAAAGTCATCAATCGTAGTTTTAGGTACGCCATTGACCTTTTTTAAGTTTTTTAGGTATTTACCTTGTTTCGCCGAAATGTACTCTTTTTTCATAAAAATAATATGGTCACCATAACTATATCATATCTTCTATATACAGGGTGTCCCCGTGACCGTGGAAAACCTTTGAGGTGGTGATAAAGGACACTTTTCTAAGACAAATTTTCAAATACAAGTTTTGCCCAAGTCCAACCCTTGGGAGGTACCTCCCTTTAAAGCAATTTTTTGAATTTCTGATTTCAAACGGCCATAGCTCCGATATTATTGATTTTTTAAGGTTAATGGATTAGAACTTCTTTAAAGATTATTCGCTTGTCTACAAATTAGGTTATAACCCCTTATCGTCTAGAACAGTGGTTCCCAAAGTGGTCCAGGTGGACCCCCAGGGGTCCATAGGAGACCACACGGGGGTCCATGTAGACGTGAAAAGAAAACACCCCCAATTTAGGGTGATATTTTTAGGAGTTTTGGGAATACAGTAGAAATGTAGCAGCAGAAATGTACAGAAAAAAAAGTTTGGGAACCATTGGTCTAGAATCAACGGATTTCGAGTTATAAATTAAATTAAGGGAAAAAATGTTTAAAAAATTCAGGTTTTCTTTTTTTTAATTTTCTTGCGAACCCCGTATCTCTTAAACGAAACGTCTAAGAGAAAAACTAACGGCCCAAACCGGATAGGGAATTTAACGGGCTACAACTTTTGTCAAATAAATTTTTTTGGGCAACCAACCGTTTTCACAGAAACTCTGAAAATAATGAGCAAGGTGTAAGTAAAAATTATAAATTCACATAATTACTAAAAATCTCAATTTAAATGATGAAGTTTTAAAATGAACACCGGGTATAATAAATAAAGTAAAACTGTTTAAAAAAAAATTTCATAAATTCGATGTAAAAACCCTTCACAATTAATTTAACAAAAATGTCCAACCTTATAAAGATATAAGAAGAATAATGACAGAAAATGCGAAACAAATTGATATGTATCATATTTCTCTTCCAAAAATTGATCGGCATCTAGCGACCTAATTAGGAAAGTAACAAAGTAAGTGCCCTAATTGGTTACAAAACATATAAATTTGCATAGCATTTCCTATCTTGACATTTCTAATATCTTCAATACTGCTACGTTTTGCATTTGAAAATTATGTTTACTGCTAATCAACTTCATTTAAAATTCCAAGTGAAACTTGAAATCCAATTGAAATAAGGCTTTCAATTCAGAATTATAGCAACACTTCATGTTCTTATTAGTAAGGACAACACATATTGTGGAACAACCTGGATTGGGGCAATAAAATTAAATTTGCAACCCTAAGTGCGCCCCCGACTAAAATCAATAAAGGAACCCTTTACATTACCTATTAAATTTATTTAAAAATCATAAACACGTAATAAAAGCACACTTATGAAACCAAAAAAACATTACCTATTTAATTAACTTAATTAAAACAGTAAAAAATAGAACACTACCGAAATTATCAACATCATAAGAGATAAAATTATCAACCAATTTTTTTGTACAAAGGAACGATTATCCAATTCATTAACAGCACGTTTCTCTTTGTAGCGCCTCTTTCCTTGGAATTTCTTTTCAAACTTCTCTAATTCAATCTTATTTTTCAAGTCTTCCTCTTTCTTTCTAATAGCTTCTTCTTTGTCTTTCAGCTTCTTTTCTTCTTCTTGCTTTTTCAAACATATCTCATCACATTCCACAATAGCAAAGTTGGATTTCACCATTTCACATGTAAAATCCTTCTTAATACGTCTACAGCTGCAAGTCACTTTAAGCTTCTTCTTGCAAGGTTCGGAAGTAATACATGGACCTGAGTGGCAGTTAGAACGACATCGATGACCACACTCGAACTAAAAATCAGAATTTTAATGTATTTTTATATTTATTTTAAATTTGCCAATTTACATTTTTAGGGCACCGATCTCCACAAGTTTGTAATTCTTCTTTATTGTCAGTTGACGTCCAAGTGCTGCATAAAACGTAGGGTTGATTAAGACCGCAGTGGCATTTCAAGCGAACCATTTGTTTACAAGGTGGACATGCACCAGGATGGCATGGTTTATAACAAATGTGTTGACATCCTTCTGGGCGAGGTTTTTCACACGCCTTTTCACATTTTTCACAATTGATTCCAGCCAGTAGTTCATTTTTTGCATTTTCCACCAAATGACACATTTGGGTGCATTGATGGTTACCGCACTCCATTAAGCGACCACATTTTCTACCGCAACTTGAAACTCTTGCCATATAGCATTGAAAATAAGAAGTTTCATGTTTTCCTAAAATGCAAATTCAGTAAAAAATAAAACCAGTTAAAACCAAGTTGAATACCTAAACAAGTCTTCGGTACATTGACTATACAGTCAGGACACGGCAGTGCTTTTAGTTCTAGTTGGGGTTTTACTTGTTCCCAAGGCATAGACGGTTTTTCAAATTCAACTTTAACAAGGACTGCAGAATGACAAGGGGCAGGGCACACATGAGAACAATTTGTCCTGTCTCGATTACATATTTGCTTGCAAGGTGGACAATCCCCGAAATGACAACGATGTTCTTCACGTTTTAAATGATGACAATTGGGAGGATTACTACAACAAAAACAAAATTATGCATCTGCTAAAACACAAATTAATAATTACTTACAAACACAACTTATTACATTTCGGAGGCTTAGTCTTTTGCTTTCTACCACATGGAACTGAAATCGAAGTTTTTCCACAACAACAACTAACACTTTCTGTTAAATTACATGGATAACAAGGGCCACGATGACAAATTGACGTACATTTATGATTTCCACAAGACAAAGTACGACCACATGGTTTTTCGCATGGTGAACAATTTTTGTCACAGCACTAGAAAATATATATAAAAATTTAAGTATTTCAACTTATTTTAAGTGGGGATTAAATACCTTACGGTTACATGGATGCTTGTTACAGTCTTTAATCTCCTTACATTTGGTGTCACATAAGTAAACTTTTCTACACTGAACATCTTTGGTATGTAATCCACAACGACAAACTTTCGTTACAGTTTGAAAACACTAAAGAATAAAAATATAATAATCTGAAATAATTAACTTTATTATAAATATGAGCTTTCTTCAGATATATTTCTGTTTTTTTTAAATATTTTTGTTTATTTATAAATGATAATTATTATAAAAGCACTGAATTGAAAATTTTCAGTCCTGGGGCGAAAAAGGTGACAAGTCAAAAAAGTTCATTTTGAGTAAACGCTTGTCAAAGAATTGGCTAATTTTATTTTATATAGATTTTTTTGGCCCAGGTAGGGAATTATTAAAATATTTTTTCCAAATAAATTAAGACTGATTTTAGCCCTGAAATGGAACCAATTTCAGGTCGTATCAAACCTGAACCATTAGATAGACAAAGCATTTTAAATGTTTACAGTTAAATGAGAATCTAGCCCAGAAAATAAGCAAAATAACATAATTATTGAAAATGAACATTCAGAAACGGGAATTGCATGTAGGGGTAGTGGGTAGTACTAAATTAAATTTTGTTTCAAAATTTTAAAACCTGGAAAATGTACTAATATTAAACCTACGAATACATAAAAAATTGTAAAAAACTTAGCACTTTTTTTTGTTGCTTTTAAGGAGGGATAAAAATAAATTGTGTTTAAAAATGTTGAAACTTTGTAAAAATAGTACTAATATTAAACCTGCGATTACACTAAAAATAGCAAAAAATTATAAGCACCCGGGGGTTGCTTTTAGGGAGGGGTGAAAAATATATTTTCCTTAATAATTTTGTAGCTCTGTGAATGAACTAATGTTGAAACTGTGACTACATCAACAATGGTAAAAGGAAACTGTAGGTTAAACACTTTGGGTTTGTTCTTAGGGATGTATAAAAAATACATTTTTTTCAAGTTTGATTTGTTCCATTGTAGATCTTATCTTATTAGTTTTTTAAATTTCTGTGTTATTTTACTATTTGAATTTTTTTTTAATTTTCGTAATTTCTAGTTTGTTTTGTTGTATTTGACTTTTCTTCAATTTTTCTGTTATTTTATTATATTTCTCCTTTATTTAAAATTTTCACTTCAAATTTTATTTTTCATTTTCTAATTATCATTTATTTTTTGATGAATAACACTGATGACAACAACTGATAACGGAATAACAATTCTGAAATATCGATGTCATATATTATATTATTGTTTTTTCTAATAATTACTTTTCAATTCAATTTTTACCCCCCGCCCCCTTTCTAAATTCTTAGTATTTCAATCATTCTGGATTTTATTACAAACTAGCTGACCCGGCAGACGTTGTCCTGCCCGAAATTAATTTTTATGCCACTCAAAGAATTGTTTATCCAAATATAAATTATTAGAAATTATTAAACAAATTATGAAAACAACAAAAAATTTACATTAAAAGTAGTAATATCGAATCCTGACAGTTTCGGATGTATTTACTGAAGTTGCTTGCAAGGGTACCTCTGGATCTAATTCAAACGATGGTTTGAAAAACAATTAGAAAAAAATTAAGTCGGAATTTCATGTCAACCAACGTCAACTCCAAAATAAATTTCAGTTCATATAGGGTTATATGATACATTAAGAGCACCATCTAGCGAATGCGGAGTGTGCAAGCATTATAAAGGGGATAGCACGGCAGATCCCACCCGGCTTTGAAAAATTTCCTATTCATAAATGGGCCCAAAAATTAGGTTTTTGGGCTGGCATTTTTTCCAAAGAAATAAACCTTAAATTGCCAATATTTCCGGATCGGGTTTTCTATATACTCTACTGATGGAAACTTAATTAATTACAGGTTAAGGCGGCGCCACCTGTTGACTACTACTACTACTTTTACTACTTCTCTTCAACTCTTCGTATACTCTTCCGCTTATATACTAAACTTAGGATCATCGGCATTACCAATCGCAACAATATCGTTATCTTTACAGATGATCTTCCTAATACAGAGTTGACACAAAATACAAAAATGATGATGCATAGTATATATTTGGCAATTCATTTTTATATATATAGATAGAGGGTACAGGTACTTTGTCGGCAACAACTCAACAAAAAATCAACCAAATTCGTCGTGCCGTTCTCACGTGATGATGATGCATACATATTTGGCAATTCATTTTTAATATGGCGGCGCCACCTATTGACGACATTAAACGCACTTTCAGTTTTTTCCCGAATTTTTCAAATTCCCGGGCAACTTTTCAAATTTTTTTTCACACAAACCTTGTCGAAGATATAGGCAACAACTCACCAAAAAATCAGCCAAATTCGTCGAGCCGTTCTCACGTGATGATGATGCATACATATTTGGCAATTCATTTTTATATATATAGATTGGCAATTCATTTTTAATATGGCGGCGCCACCTGTTGACGACATTAAACGCACTTTCAGTTTTTTCCCGAATTTTTCAACTTCCCGGGCAACTTTTCCAATTTTTTTTTCACACAAACCTTGTCGAAGATATATGCAACAACTCACCAAAAAATCAGCCAAATTCGTCGAGCCGTTCTCACGTGATGATGATGCATACATATTTGGCAATTCATTTTTATATATATAGATTTTGGTTTTGGCTTAAGAATATGTATTGTACCAATACTTTAAATTTGTACCTATATTTAAAATTTAATTATTTTAATGTTTGTCCTTTTTACTTACAAAAATGCATACTGAAAATACCACCTTGTATTCATTAAAGTTTCTTTTTTGAATTCCAATTTTCGAAGTATAATATTATTTAGTATATTTCTTAATATTACATCTGGTACACGGCAAATAAAGCCAATCTGCTGCACTTTTTGATTGGAATATGCATGCAACTTTCTGTGGTCATAGATTAGGGCAGAAGACACCTTTTCAGATAGGGAGCCATTTGAACATCCATGTAGAATACCAAAATGGTGGCTATTTAAAATGACCGCTACTGGTGTATTTGAATTGGATTCATTTCAGCATTTTATTTGGAAGTTTATAGTGAAATCTATTTGGGGTAATCCATTAATTACGTAAGGGTTTTTTTGGGGGGGGGGGGTTATTGGATATCTTACGGACCCTTACGTAAGGGGGGAGGGGTCCGACGTATTCCTTACGTAAGTTATCTATATTAACTTTTATCTATGTAAATAAAAATTTAATTTAAATTTTTGTATTATATTATCTATATAATATATTATTATTCATATTTTATAAATATAAGGGGTGTAGAGGGGGGGGGGGGTCAAAATTAATTTTCTTTTAAATAATCCTTATGCAAGATGTGTGTGGGGGGGTTGCCACAATCTTACGTACCCTTACGTGGGGGAGGGGGTCCAAAATTACAAAAATCATCCTTACGCAATTAATGGACGGCCCCTTTGTCATTATACATTTATTTCTAAACCATAAGATTATTTCTCACAATTTTCAAAAACCTGAAAATTTCATTTTTCTCACTAACTTCATTGATACACAATAATTTACTTATTCTGCACAATATCACTTATTTACATCTTATAAAAAAGAAAGAGCTTTATTTCAGCATTCCAGTGATATATAAAAAGTTCTAAAAATAAACAACTTTCGGAAAATTGCGGATCAGATACAAAAATTATCTATGATTTTTAAGATAACCTCCATTGGTATTCTAAAATTAGTTATAAGTATCTCGGCTCCCAGTGGTCTGATTTCAATTTTATATTTTTTATCCAGAACCTATTACTAAGAAGAAATTTTACATGTATCTGCAAACCTTAGGAGTTCTGCCGTTTAGTCTGTTAAGTCATCTTGGCTTCAGTCAAGCTGATAGCCAACGTTCGTTGAGCGGATACGATACTTCAAGAAGAAGTTTGTGAAGTGAGGTATTGCCCACTAGAGAAAAAGTTAGTCCCACGAAGATGCAAGTCCAGTGAGATTACTTTCTAGAGTGGGTAACACCTCTTAACACAAGAATGCTGCACAAAAATTACATCAACGGCGGCTTGTGGAGTAAAATATTAGATGGGCCAACATCTTGTTAAGCAAAATACGAACTGCAGGAGGTTTGTTTTTAAAGTAATATATTAGGATCTCCCACTGATCAATACAAAGCTTGTAGTTGATAATTGAAGAAGTTTTATTATTAAGAAAAAGCTTCAACTAAAACTTTTTGTCTAAATTCAGACCTTCTTAAAGTCATTAAATTGATTTCTACCTTATTTTTCTACACGTGAATACCGCGAAACAATTTTAAAAGCATTTAAGAAAGCCGACGTAACCACTTCTTGGTAGCCACATAGCTTGTGGCTTGTGAGAAATTTGTTAGAGCAACAGCAACCTGTGAGATTTTACTTGTTAGTAAAATTAGTAAAAAAAAGTAATTCTCAACTTACTGTGAAAAATACATTTTTTACAGTAACATTAACTCAACTAATTTCCAACAAACATTTTACTGTAGTAGCTACCTCCTAAAAATCGATCTTCAAAGCCTTAACAGAAAACCTACAATTATAAAGCATTTTTGCATACAAAACCCCTTATGCTAGTATTACACCAACAATCTTGGCATGAATTAATTCATGTTTTTGTTTACGGTTTAATTAAAAAATCTGATGTGGCCATCGCATAACTTTCCGAACAGACGTAAATTATTATATTATATTTTTTAATAAAAATGTGGGTATCGAAAACAAGAAAAGAGCATGGTTATTAATCTCTAAAGCAAAAAATAGTGTTACAGAAGAAATGGTAAAGAAGCATATTATTACTCAACGAATAGTCAACTGTGACATTATTGTCAAGCAAGTGTTACCAAAACACGAAACTCAAGAAAAATATTTCATGATCGGAATCGACTTCTCGTTTAAAGATCAGGTATATGATGCAAGTTTCTGGCCCACCGGGGTCAACTTTGCAAGATTCTCATTTACAAAAGGCAAACATTTTTTAGCAAATGCGCCATCGGCCCAACAGCCGTTGGCTTGAAAAACATTTACACCAAAAATTCTATAACTAACGCAAACATTAACAAAAAAAATCAGATTTGGTCACGTCAATGTCAGATCACTATCAAAGAACTTTATAAAATTTAAGGATGATATAAATGTGGAAGATTATCTACTTATTGGTGTCACTGAAACATGGCTAAATGATCAGAATTTGGATGCAAGTTATGATATAAATGGCTATAATTTAGTAAGAAAAGATAGAGGTAATCGGGGAGGTGGAATTGTGATATACCTTAAAAACACTATAAAATATTCGGTAATCGACTTGCCTAATGAAAGCTATCCAGAAGTTGAATTCTTGATCCTGAAGATGACCATTATAAAACGAAACTTATATGTAGCAGTAATTTACAGACCACCAAATACTGGATTGGATAATATAAATGTATTTAGTGATATTCTCTCACTCTTTCTAGAAAATGGGGCAGCTGAATTTATAGTTATGGGGGATTTTAATGTAAATTTTCTGAAGACGGATGACAGGGAGGTGAGACGATTTCAGGAAATTATGTACATGCACAGTTCCAAACAGATCATTACAGACCCCACAAGAACCACTGAAAAGTCTTCAACGTTGATCGATCTAATAATTGTAAACGATGAGCTCAACGTGGAAAATAGTGGTATAAGTGAGAACTCAATAGCTGACCACAATCTCATATACTGTGAAATAAACTCTACCAACGAAGCCAAACTAACTCAACAGCACAGGAATTATAAAAAAATAGACACTAATGCATTACAGGATGATGCAGAAAAGATCGACTGGTCCAACTTACTAAACAGGAAGGACATAAATGAGAAAGTCGAAATTTTTAATGAAGGGGTTCTAGATCTTTTTGATAAACATGCTCCCATAAAGAACTCTCGGATCAGTAAGGGAAAAAGTCGTCAACCATGGTATGACGAAACGCTGTATAGACTGAGAAGAGAAAAGCGAAAATCATTTCAGAAATACAAAAAAACACGTACTGACACAGATAGGAAAATATATTGTATATGTCGCACAATCTACAATAATCAGGTAAATCAAAAAAAGAAGAAATTTTTTACAGAATCATTCAGAACTATTAGCCGTAATAGTAAACAAGTATGGGATAAGCTGAAACAGCTCAAAGTGACTAATACGACTACGTCGAAATTGCCTAGAGACTTACTAGATCCAAATGTAATAAATGACCATTTCATCAACTCTATTCTGGTAATCAATCCGGATCAAATTTGCTTGAATGAGTGGAATTCAAACGACAACACCTGTGATGGTTCAGTCTTTAAGTTCTTTCCTGTAGATGAAGAGGAAGTGGCTAACATAATTTTAAAACAAAAGCCATACTTAGAGGGATACGATAATATCTCGGGAAGAATGTTACAACTCATTCTACCATGGATTATTGAGCCCCTTACACATATAATCAACCATTCTTTGGAAGAAGGAATAGTACCATCATTATGGAAGATTAGCGTAGCAAGACCCATTCCTAAGAATAAAGAAGTTAAAACATGCCTATAGTCCATCTGGTTTTGGATTGCAGTAGAGGTCGCCTTGAACGGCAAGTCAGATTTACACAGGGAAACGTCAAATAATTAAAGTATATGAGCGACAAAAAACAAATGTCACTTATTTGATACTTGAAATAATCGAGTTAAAAGTATTTTTTTATCAAATAGCAATTTATCTTGTACAAATTATTTAAATTTGCCAGAAACTTTTAGAAAAAAATATTCGTGAGTCATCAATCGCAAATAAAATTTTGGCAGTGTAAACCTGTAAAAATTTTAGCCAATCACGTTCCAAGTTCACAATTTTAGTACAATCTAGTTCTGCATTCTTAAAACGGATGGACTATAGATGTGAGGCTAATATCCATATCATCGGTATTGATGAAGATCTCAGAAACAGTCCTATTAAAGCAGATTTCGGCATTTGTGGAGAGTAATAACATTTTGCCTCCGGCACAGTCAGGTTTTAGAAAAAATTACAGCACCACCACACTATTGGTGTCAATAGTGAACGATGTTATCAAAGCATTAGACAAACATCAACTAACTTTGATGATATTGCTAGACTTGTCAAAGGCGTTTGAAAGCTTAAACATCGAGGTCTTGTTAAAGAAATTGTATTATTACGGCATCCGAGACAAGGAACTTCAATGGTTTCGCAGTTTCCTGATGGATCGCTTACAGTGTACGAAAGTGGAAGACTTTCTTTTGGATCTTAAATATATTACATCAGGGGTCCCGCAGGGATCTATTCTGGCACCGCTTCTGTTTGCAATATACTTAGCAGACATTATCAAAGTGTTAAAAATATTTACCGTTTACATGTACGCAGACGATATTCAAATTCTCTGTCATTATTCGGCAGGTGAAGAAAACATGACTAGAATGAGATAGCAATTGGATCTAGATGAAATAATCAAATGAACAACAAAAAACTGTCTATTGATTAACACCTCAAAAACCCAAACTATGGAATTTGGATCAGGTGAGGGTTGCGGAATGTTGTACTTAAATGGGGTAGCACTTCAAAAAGTGACTTTGGTAAAGAATCTGGGCATGATAATGGATAGGTCATTAAAGTTCAGTGAACATGTCTCTTTGTTGTGTAGGAGAGCCTACAGTGCACTAAAACATCTCTTTGCATATAAAGATTTTTTCCCTCAAGATGTGAAATTACTGCTAGTTGAAACATTAGTAATGAGCCAACTGAATTATGGGGCTCAGGTTTATGGACCTTGTATAACCAAAGAAAATAAACTTAAGTTACAGAGAGTTCAGAACTCATCGGTAAGGTTCATAACAAAAGTACACTATAAAGATCATATTACCCCTGTGATTAGGCAGTTGGGGTTACTTAAATTAGACGAAAACCGAATGCTGCATTATACTTCGATGGTTCTGAATATCATAAATAGTCAGAGACCTGAGTACTTGCGTGACAAAATTGTGCTAAGATGTGATATGCACGGACTTAACCTGCAAAACGTTAAAAAAACCTACAATACTGTCCAGCACGTGACTGCGAAATACGAACAATCTTTCTCGTATCTAGCTGCTTACCTCCTGAACAACCTTCCAAAGGATTACTGGAACCTTTCATCGATTATGCTGAAAAGAAACTACAAAGAGAATATTTTGAATGGTACCATGGACCCGACCATCGAGACATCAAAATTTTAAAGGATAGAACACTATTATTATTATTATTAAAATGGTTACATAATTTCAACAGTAAATCGATGAAAAATTTTATATTTTGCCATAATAGGAAGAAAAAAACTTTTGAATGCCTATATCTTGCAAACGAAGCATTTCTGGACCCATGTTATTAGAAACTTTTCATCTTATTATTTTCATTAGTGGAATACGTTTTACTATTTTATTTACAAATACGAAATTTTTGAAACGTCCTGTATATTTTAGAGAAAAACTTGTAGGACAAAAAATGTAGGAAATTCCATAGCGGTAATTTTTTGTTATTAATATTTTTACATATTTAATTTCGTTTCGAAGTTATGACGCATAATGTCATAATAGCTCCAGGTAAACCCCCCTTTCCCGTTTGACGATTTAATTTATTTTCATCTGGCTTCGTCCTACGACAGGAAAAAGCTTATATGCAAAATTTGGAATGATTTGCTTGATACGTTTAAACGCTATCGTGTTCACAGACGTACACACATACAGACATCCTTCCAAAAATGATAAAAATTGATTCAGGGAACCTCAAAACGTGAACATATGTCAAAAATTTGGGGGGTCAAATTTTGCCTGATAACAATACTTTCCTTACCTAGGGGTTCGGAAAGTAAAAATAGACTGATGGAAAAATTTACGGGCCTGTGTAATGCACCTTGATTTTAAAAGGTTTTAAAAAAATCTGAGAAGCACTTAATTTTATAACGAAATGAAAATAACTAAAAATTTTCCCATCACGCTAGCAAGTATTTATATACGCTAGTTGCGTACCTCCCAAAAGCGTATGAAGCGCCGTCTCGTGGATAAATTTTGCCTAAACTGGGATGCCCAAATGTTCATGTTTATATGGTTAATATTAGCAAAAATATTAATTACTAGCTGACCCGGCAGACGTTGTCCTGCCCGAATTTAATTTTTATGCCACTCAAAGAATTGTTTATCCAAATATAAATTATTCGAAATAATTAAGCATTTCCAACTACGTCACAGTGGGCGTGACAGTGACGCCATTCGAACAGCTGATTCTTGGCAACCATTCTCGACTAGTTCATTAGCGTGCTAATCAAGTTTGTGATAACTGTGTTTTCAGTTATCAGTCAATGGTAATGATAGTATTGTTGAAAACAAGGTTAATTTTAATTTTTGAAATGAAAATTGTGTTGTAAAAATGCTAACGTCAAAAGCCGCCAAGAATCAGCTGTTCGCCGCTGTCAAATATGGCTGTTCGTGACGTCACATGGAAATACCTAATTAAACAAATTATAAAAAAACAAAGTTTTCCGTCAACGTCAATTTTAATTTATGAGAAAGAAACCAGCATGCCCTGATAAATCTCGAAAAACGCGCAGTATTTATGTTTTACTTGTATATAGCTGACCCGGCAGACGTTGTCCCGCCCGAAATTAATTTTTATGCCACTCAGAGAATTGTTTATTCAAATATAAATTATTCGAAATAATTAAACAAATTATGAAAAAACCAAAAAATTTACATTAAAAGTAGTAATATCGAATTCTGACAGTTTCGGATGTATTTACTAATATGTAATTTTAAATTTTTTTTTCGTATTATTCATTTAGATGATTAGGGGAAATCAGATATCAATTTTGGTGATGATCGATGAAGTTAAAAAAAAAACTTTTTTTTGTGCGGATAATTTAAAATTTTTTTTTTCGTATTATTCATTTAGATGATTAGGGGGAATCAGATATCAATTTTGGTGATGATCGATGAAGTTCCAAAAAAAACTTTTTTTGTGCGGATAATTTTAAAAATTTTTTTTCGTATTATTCATTTAGATGATTAGGGGGAATCAGATATAAATTTTTTTAAATTTCTGAGTGTCTTTAGTCCAAAATTTTGTGGTGGAGGGGGAAAAATTTATTTTTATAAAACTGTTTTATGTTACCTATTGATATACCAAATATGAGGAATTTATTGCAGACTTTAATAAAAACTCTTGTAGTGGGGGTAAATGTGAAAAAAAATTTCCACTTTTAAAGAGGGCGTGTCTAAAGACCACCGATATGTGAATTTCATTAGAAACAAAGAAGAATTTGATTTGGACTTTGGAGTAGGGGTATAAAACAATTGGCTTTCCCTGACGTTATTGTGTCTTAATTATTGGGTAACATAATCTTAGGTGTTAAATTTATTTCGGGTAGTACACTGTTGTAGTAGGTATGTGTATTATTTTTCTACTTTACTTTATTAGTATCACTCGTATGTTTTTCACTTCACTTTCCGTCACTTTGACACTATCTTTTAATAATGTCGAAGGAAAGGAGTGCCTTGCTAAAACGCGCACTATTTATGGTTTACCCTTTACATGATTTACGTCAATGTCAGAATTTTAGAATTAAACTTTTAGAGTGCCTTGCTAAAACGCGCACTATTTATGGTTCACCCTTTACATCATTTATGTCAATGTCATTTAATTAAACTTTTAGTGTCAAAATCGCATCGTAACTATGACAACGACGTTGACCTGAAGCGTTTAACTGCAGATGACCGTCTTATGGTGGCGAATTACTAAAATCAAAGACGACGAAAAGTTTACTCTTGATCCTCGCCAGATCTCGTGAAAGTTTCAACGCCCACAGTTACGGGATTTAGGCGTCTATGCGGAACACACACACACACATACATACAAGCATTTTTATATATAAGATTTTTATTATTTTAATAGTATATTATATATCAAGGTTGTGAAGGCCGTCATTATTGCCCTAGCGCCAAGATTATATTCCGAGGTGCAAAGCACCGAGGAATATAAGGCGCGGAGGCAATAATGGTCTTCACAACCGTGGTTTATATACGATTTTTTCCACTACTAGATTTATTACCATTTTTTAAAATTCTTTTTAACAAAAAAATTTTCAAATTTAAAATATTTATTTCAAAAGACAGTTTTGTTTATTTGAGAGTTGTTGACAAATTTAGGTTATTAAATAAAATAAATCGCGGTTCGTCAAATTAACAATGGATGGCGCTGTCACTTGCTGTCACATTTAATTCGATTATAATGTATTTTTAAAATTAAATTAATGTATTAAAAAAGCGTTTTAAATAGTTTAAATACAATTAATTAGCATTTCTTGGTTATTCTAAATCATTTAATAACAACATTTTTCTTTAAAATAGTCGCCAAGTTATCAAAAAATGTCATTTTGTTCATAGGTTAATAATGGAAATATTATTCACCACTAGTTGAAAACGTGTCACTTCTTGATCGACTAACCTAAGTAAAAATGATAGCCTATATGACTAGTAGTGGAAAAAATATTTTATTATGTAATAATTATTATAAACTGTAGTCGATCCTTTAAGTTTAGGTTGGTATAGTTTGTTTCAGAATAATTGAAATTAAAAAAAGTCATAGAATCAAATTACGTTGATATAAAAGCGTACGAACTATGTGATAAGATATGCTGTCGACCAAGCATATGCATTGCTAAAGGCTGGCGCGAGATTAAAATAATTAACCTTATCTCTATATATTATGTTTCGTTTATAGTTTGTACGTTTTTATATCAATGTAATTTGATGCTATGACTTTTTTTAATTTCAATTATTCTGAAACAAACTATACATAACCAAGATGAATTTTATTATATCGATGGTGAATTTGCAATACGTCGTAACCCACATTTTGTAAAAAAAAAAGTTCTTTGTTTAAATGAATTGTGTGGTACTTCTGCGTCGTCTGATAACATGTCGTACACCACAGCAGATTTAAAACATAAGATATTGACAAATGAAAATATGTTGTATCACAGTCACCTGATTTTTGTCTTCAAATTTGTCGTATCTTACTCATTCACTCATAAGAGTTTAGTGTATATGGTCGACATTGACAGAGCTGCTGCTTTCATTATCAAAGTATGGACTATGGAAAGGTAAATTTGACCTAATTACTGTTACATTTTGTTTATTTTCATCAGCTAAATGATTTTATTTCATTTTGTTGCATTAACTATTTACTATTCCAATAATTAAATCTTAGTTTGATACGATATATTGGGTTAGCAATGTTTTTGTGGGTTACGACAAATTATCATATAATTCGTTGGTTTGTTTAATTAGAGTAATATCATTAATTTTAAATCTTCAAAAATTATCAACCAGAAATACAGTCATTAGTCTGATTTGCTATTATCACTGATTGATTATATTTCATTAATATACAATCAGGTAAATTGTCCAAGCACCTATCTACATGTTTCGTTTTCTTTTAATTTTTACATAGATGTCGGGGCGAAGTGCAAAAATGGTCGTTAACGCTTTAAAGATTTTTAATGAAAGTAATGATTTACCATCTGAAAATGATAATAATATATTATTAAATTATAATTTAATGGATACCAATGTTATTTACGATTTAGAAGTAATAGAAGAAAATATTAAGGAAAATTTAGATGATCCGGATTTTGAACCGTTACGCGATGAAGATGAAAATTTTGAACAAAGTGTCCAAGATATAATTGAAAATGTTGAACCCATTGAAGAACAAATAATTGGCGAAGCATTACACGAAAACAATAAGAAAAAACGAGAGAGACGTTCAAATCCAGCTGTATGGGACAGAAATAAAAACAAGAATCGAAGGATGTTGGGGGAAAACTACATAGGGTATACACGTAATAAGGAAGGAAAAATTAAACACGATATTGAAAGATGTCAAAGAAAATTAGGTCCCACTTGTGATTCAAGTTTTTGTAAAATATCAGCCACCCGTTTTTGTCACAAATTCTCGGATCCACAGAGAGAAGTAATTTTAAAAAACTTCTGGAATATGTCGTGGGAGCAAAAGCGCTTATTTATTTTACACATGGTTGTTTATAAACCAACAGCTAGAAGTTATTCCTCTAAGCCTTCAAGAAGAAGTGGAACTTTTGAATATTTCTTAAAATTGGGGCCAGGTAAATACCAAGTGTGCAAGAAAATGTTCTTAAACACATTAGGTGTTAAAGAAAGAATGGTACATTATTGGGTAAATAAAGGAGACAAATATGGATTACTAAGTAAATCATCAGATGATAATATTACAAAGGAAACCAAAAGGCAGACTTCACAACATTCCAAAGACCAAAACATAAAGAAAAAACATTTAGTTCAATTTTTTGAAAACCTACCTAAAATAGAAAGTCACTATTGTAGAAAGGATACTGAAAAACTTTACCTAGAACAAGATTTTAAATCCAAATCAGAACTATACAACTTTTATAAAGATAAATGCTTAGAAGAAAACATAATTCCTTTGACAATTTTTCCTTTTAAGGAACTGTTTGATGAAATGAAACTTGGATTATTTAAACCAAGAAAAGATCAATGCGATACATGCTCATCATATAAAACTGGTCAACTTAATCAAACAGAGTATGAAGACCATATCAAGGCTAAAGATTTAGCTAGGACTGAAAAGGACCAAGACAAAAACAAAGCTTTACAAAAATTGATTTACTGTTTCACAATGGATGTACAGGCTGTTAAATTGTGCCCTAAATTACAAGCCAGTGCTCTTTATTACAAGACAAAATTACAGGTACACAATTTTACATTATATAATTTAGAAAATCATGAAAGCAAGAACTTTATCTGGAATGAGACCGAAGGGGAATTAACCGCGTCAATTTTTACTAGTTGCATTGTAAATCATTTAAAAAGTTATCTTCAAACTGAAGTTAGACCAATTGTCTTATATGCAGATGGATGCGGCTATCAAAATAGGAATGCTGTGTTGTCCAACGCACTATCACATTTATCAGAAAATTTTAACATTCAAATAGAACAAAAATACCTGGAGAAGGGACATACACAAATGGAGTGTGATTCCACTCATAGTCTAATAGAGAGAAAATTAAAAGGAAGAGATATTTTTCTACCAATGGACTATATCAGCATTGTACAAGAATCTAGAAAAAATCCCACACCTCTGCTTGTAGAATATCTAGACCACAGCTATTTTCTAAATTATGAAGATGAGAACTATCTAAGATATCCTTCTATCCGTCCTGGAAAATTTAAAAACGATCCAAAAGTTTGCAATTTAAGATGTATTAAATATTTACCGGACATTTCTATTATGTACAAACTTAGTTATGAAGATATATACAAAAACTTACCTCAAAGGGTCAAATCTATAAATTTACCATATTCTCTTAAACCATTATTTCCGGAGAGATTAAAAATTAGTAAAAAAAATGGATTAACTTGCAAGAGCTTAAATATGTATTACCAAAAGATGTTCATTATTTTTATGATTGCATTGAGTATTATGAAGAAGAAAACAAACGAGACTGTAAGAAATCGAATGTTGTTGCAGGAGACCCTAATGATACAGATGAAGTGGACAATGCCAGCAAGAAGAAAATTACCAAATATACAAATAAGATTACAAAAATCAATGCCAAAAATACAAATACCAAAGCCAAACAGGAAAAGAATACTAAGAAGAAGAAAAAGAGTGTAAAAACCAATAGTGCCAAAACCAAAGAAAAGAAGATTTCTAATGAGAACAAAAAGACTACAAAAACCAATAGTACCGAAATCAAAGAGAAAAAGACTACTAATAAGATAAATAAAATTAAGTAAGAATAGGAAATGACTGCAAAACCTACGAAAAGCCAAAAAAGCACTGTGAAGAATTAAATTTTATTTTTCGAAAGAAGCCCGTTTTTATATTTTATGTTTCTAAAAGAGAAGTAAAAAATTAAATTATTTTTCAAGAGAATTTTTATTTATTTATAACTATAACTATTATATTTTAATGTTTGTTTTTATATTTTGTATTCAAAAATAAAGAGTATTCTAAAATAAGAAAATTATTTTTTTATAATAAGCCGTATCCCTATTTCAGTCTCAAAATCAATATGTTGTATCCCATATAACATATTTACAAAAGAAAAAGTTTTTAATTTTTGTACACTATAGTTTTTTGATATACATTAGAAAATATCGTTCATGAAAATAAATATTTAATTACTTATTAAAACTGAAATACGAAGTTTAAATGCTCTCCTGAACAATTTGGCTTTTGTGGTTTACGACGTATTGCAAATTCACCATCGATATAAAAGAAAATAAACAATGTTTTGTTATCAAAATTTACAAGTTGCAACTAGCGTATAAAAACAAGTGCTTAGTTGAAATAATTCGCTTTTCACATTATGAGTTCAGTCTCAGTTACTATTCAATGTGGTTATCAAAATATAAACATTATTGACTTTTTTCTGGAGTCAGCCTAGTAAAGCACAATGCGATAAATATAAGAAAGGATGTACAATAGAAAAGCTTCTTCCATGTAAAGAATCACAAATAGATTGCAATGTTAATTACAAATTTGATGATGTAGAAAATGTACCCAGTAATGTACCCTGTACATTAATGTAATGTACCCATTTGTGGGTAAATATACATAAATAAATGTGACTAAATATACAATCAATATTACCTATACATTGCACTGAGTACATTTTCTACATCATCAAATTTGTAATTAACATTGCAATCTATTTGTGATTCTTTACATGGAAGAAGCTTTTCTATTGAACATCCTTTCTTATATTTATCGCATTGTGCTTTACTAGGCTGACTCCAGAAAAAAGTCAATAATGTTTATATTTTGATAACCACATTGAATAGTAACTGAGACTGAACTCATAATGTGAAAAGCGAATTATATCAACTAAACAGTTGTTTTTATACGCTAGTTGCAACTTGTAAATTTTGATAACAAAACATTGTTTATTTTCTTTTATATAATAAAATTCATCTTGGTTATGTACCAACCTAAACTTAAGGTAGTACTATCGGTCATAGAGTTACCGTTCAGAATTTGATGAAACTTGGCATATTGGTACTCTATAATAATAATATAAACCAGTTAAATTTTTGGAGGTCTTTGGAGAACTGGAAAAAAGTTATTAATTTTATAAAATTTTTGCTTTTAACATTGATCCTTATGGGAAATCACACAATTTATTTTATTTCTCGAAAACTGCCGTTAAGATTTTAATGAATGTGGTATCAATGGAAAGAAAAAAATGTTTTGAACATTTTGGTTATTTAAAATTCAAGCCTAGGAGATTGTGATAAGAGTAATTAATAAATAATTAAGAAAAATATGATATGTTACATACATGTGGCAACGCCGGCAAGAAATTTATTACGTAAATGTCAAGTAGGATTTATTCCTGTGCGTTTTAATATTGTAACTCTTGAAAATTTTATAAAATATTATAAAATATCACATGAATTCGCCGACTTTAAAAGTTAATATAAAAATATTAGAAATCAAAGCTAAATCCCCTTAAAATGCCATATTAACTCTTTTACCTTTTTTGAGTGAAACAGAGCTAGTGTAGGTATTTTTTGTCTCTTTTGCTTTTACGCGGCGTAGCCAAATATAAATACGACTGAAGTCAAATTACAGTAAGCACACATTTGACACTTGTGGTATCGATAGTACTACCTTAAAGGATCGACTACAGTTTATAATAATTATCACATAATAAAATATTTTAAATTAATAAAAATAATTAATATTTTTGCTAATATTACCATATAAACATGAACATTTGGGCATCCCAGTTTAGGCAAAATTATCCACGAGACGGCGCTTCGTACGCTTTTGGGAGGTACGCAACTAGCGTATTGGAGTTGGAATAAATTTTATTATTTAATTAATATAAATGGCTTAACAAAGAACGCAAACAAAATATTTTTGTATGACCGGAAAATATGTAGTTGTTCTGATGGCATAACTGTGCAACCAATCGATTTACAAGAAAAAAAGTATGATATTTTCCAAGGCGTCAATCACGGGCAAAATTCACGTACACCAGACTGCCAAAGTATGAACTTGCCAAAGACTGCAACAAAATTTTAAAGATTTCCCAACTCCCAAAGCGGTTTTTCGCCTATTGTTTTATTTTTTCTAAGAAAATTTTTCAAAAATGCCATGGGATTACCCAAGAATGCGTCAAGATCTACAAAATCCATTAGAACCTCCAGGAATAACATGGAACTTGCAGAAATTTATAAAAAATGTCAAAAATACCAAGAGACTTCCAAATAATCCAAAATATTTTTTACACCAGACTTCCATTGTGATTTACCCCTCAATATTTTCTGTAGAGGATTTTGTTTACTTTATTTTCCTTTAATAATTTGCTTTAAAGTAAACCTAAACCGAGATATTTACGAATATTTATAGAAATGTCGTTTTGCACTGTTTCTTAATGTGGTGGTCAAATCAAGGGCTGCTGGGTGGTGCAAAATTAGTGTCTTCTTCAAAGTCTTGTCGACTATTTCATAAAATTTTTGTTAATAAATGTTATTTGAATAGTAAGGGCTCGTTCATAAATGACGTCAGTCACTGAAAGGGGGAGGTCAGACCTGCGTGACGATGAGGAACAGGTAACTTTCAAAATTATGACGTCACTACGTCACACAAATTTATTATTTTGTTTATTACCAATTTCTTAACTAATCAAATGCATTATATTGCATATTATACTGCAACATATAGAAACGGGGAGGGGGGGGAGGTGTATGCAAGAATACATGATGTAATATTTCGAGAGGTGTCTACTGTTTTGTGACGAAATGTGATATGGGGGGGGGGGGGGGCAATTGCGTGAATTGGTTGTATAACAGAGTTTCATCCTCGAATAAGAGTTAACTCAGGGATTTCTGCCATATGATTGGTTGATACCCCAAAAATCCCTAGTTTAACTCTGACTTGAGGATGATCTTTTGTTATACAACTAGCCCTAAAGGAGCTATCAAAAAAATTACCAGTAATAATTCATGCTAAATGAACTAAAATAACTGATAAATACAAAAACATATTTGTTTAAAGCTCATATTATAAAATATAAATTAAGGGGGTATTCCATTATTTTCACTTCAAAAAATACATTTTTTTTATATATATATTTATTATTAATCTGGAATCTTTCTGGAACATGTTAGTGAAAGAATTTTGTGAAAAATTTAAAAAATGAGGAAGTTATGAAGATTTCTAATAACGCAGTTGCAAATTCGTATATGGGAAACCTGCACTACAAGAACTTTACCGCATAATTTTAAATGCGTTTTTTTCCGAATGACATTTCTTTAGGTGGTGGGCATTCTATCTTAAAAAATAATAGACCGATTCAATTGAATCTTGCGGCATTCGATTTTATATAAAATTCTTAAAACAAATGCATTCGTACAAAATTTAGGTGCTTTTCTGCGGTTTCAACTTGAAAAAAATGTAGAAAAATGTCAATTTTTTTTTAAACGCTGCCATTTCCTATGCAATTGTTTTTTTCTTATGATTGTAGTTGGGGCGATAGCGACAACTCTGTTGAATACGAAAATCTTTCGTTTTTTAATTTTAGACAAATACAAAGGACCTGAGCTTGCCCACCACCTTTTTAATAGACTTACTTTCAGGAGGCTGTAGCAGCACAAATTTTTATTATTTTTACATGAAAAATTCACAATTATTGTGTATTCAATATAATATAATAAATATCCCACCATAACAGAAAAATTTCTATGTTGTTTAATTTTTCTAAAAAAATCCTGAAAATTGCCTCGATTTATGAGCGAAAAAGTGGAATACCCCCTTAATAAAAAAAAACAACCCAACAAAATTGATTTAATACTGAAATTACTTACTGTGCCGCAATTATCTTTATGACATCTCTGATTACAAGGGTGAGCACCACATTCTAATAGTTTTCCACATGTATCTTCGCACGTTGGAGTTTCTTCGGTACAAGGCAAATTATGTATGGACTTACCACAAGGACAGGTACGAGGTTTTGATAGAACACAAGAATCACAATTTCCAATGTGACACACTTCCAAGCATTTATGGAAGCCACATTCCAATGGTTTATTACATAACTAAACAGATAAAAATGAAATAAAATCTACGTGAATTTTATATTTCCATTCACCTTCTCGCATTGCCACATTGGTGTTGCACAGTTTCTTAATTTACTGCTTGAACCACAAATACATTTTTGAATACTCTTTTTTGAGCAAGGTTCACATTCCCCCTGATGACAATGTTGTGAGCATTTGTGTTTTTTGCATGCTAATAATTTATTGCATGGTGATCCGCATGACCATTCTTTATTACAACATCTTTGGGGTTGAGGAGGTTTCTCACCACAATAACATGTGACGGTTACCATTTGAGGACATGGTGGACAAGGACCTATAATATTATTAAATTAATGAACATTACAAATTTACATATTGTTGAACTATACCTGGATGACAGAGTAACACACAACCGTGACCACAATGTGGTTTCAAATTCTTTCCACATATCTCACCACAAGAATGTGGTGCCAAAAATGGTTGAAATTGTGGATTAACAGATTTCTTACAAAAACAAGTACAAGTGGTTGGAATGTCATTGGGACCATATTCTTGCCTACATTTAGGACATCCCCATCCAATTTCCTTTTTGTAAGAAACCACAATCGGACCTTCCAATGCTTGTTTTTGTTGCACTATAGTATCTTTCGACCAACGCTGTATGCACGATAAATGAAACATACAATAACATTCTCCACAGTTCCATACCTGTTTAGAAGAAAAAAAATTGTAACAACATGAAAAAATACTACAGTTAAATCGTATTAAAAACACATACAAGATAACTTACTGATTCGTTTCTCTTGATCGACGATATGCATATTAAACAGGTTGTGGTTCCAGATGAAAAGGTATCACTTATAATTTCTTGAGTTCTCTGTAAACCGTTACTAGACGCTCCAGTTTGATGATAGGTCTTTAAAATTGAAGCTAAAAATTACATTTACATACTTTTGTAAAACATGAAAAATCTACAGGCTGCAAAACTAACCTAGTATGGTATTTGATTCTAACTCTTCTTCTTCAGATGAGGAATCATATTCTTTTACATGCTTCTTAACAGCTGCTTGCAACTTTTCTTGTACCTCTTGAAATTTTTTCTCCGATTTTGAGGTGCTGTTAGTTGGATTTTGCCGCGGTTTTTTATTTTGTTGTCCATTTTTTAACCACTGATTTCGAACATTTCTCGTAGAAGCACTCATTTTTAAGATTAATTAATCATTACCATATCCATATTGTAAATTATAACATGATTATATCATTATAACCTCTGAAATACATCGAATGTCAGAAATTAATCTTCACATTTTTGACACGTTGAAAAACGTCTTTGAAAACAACCATCTCTGAAGCAGTGGCGTGCTAATTGATTGTGCGATAGGATGCATCGGACCACATTATTATTTAAAAAATTAATTTTAAGTGATATTTTTTAGATCATATTATAATTGAGGCCGTGAGCGCAAGAGTGGTGTAACCATCAAATATAACTATTGCAGATATTCACCACTAAAGCTTTGAAATATGCATTACATTTATGGAATGCAAAAACATTGTATGGCTTCCATTTATTAGAATATTACAATAATGTTGGTTACATCGATTTTATTTCAAAGGTATTACTAAGACAGAGGCATTACACCAAAAAACCCAATTTTGGCAATTTGAGGGTTACACCACTCTTGCGCTCACGGCCTCAATTATATTACTACTTATAATATTACTATAATAATTTGATTTCATGTTCATAATTAATTAACAGGATTATGAAATAGTATATTATAGGCCAAGAGGTTCTGACGGCCGTCATTATTGCCCTAGCGCCAAGATTATATTCCGAGGCGCGGAAGCAATAATGGTCTTCACAACCGTGGTTTACATACGATTTTTTCCACTACTAGATTTATTACCATTTTTTAAAATTCTTTTTAATAAAAAAATTTTCAAATTTAAAATATTTATTTCAAATGACAGTTTTGTTTTGTTGATTTGACAGTTGTTGACAAATTTAGGTTTTGTAATAAAATGTATTAAATTAATCACGTATGTCAAATCACTTCATTGGTTCATTTTTTTACCTTAATTGAAGGGCCAAGTAGTTAAGTCACTTTTTTTTCAATTTTGTGATTTTTATACTAATTTGTAGAGAATATATGCCGCAATGTGAAAATGTGCTCAACTACAAATTGAAAAAAAAAGTGACTTAACTACTTTTTTCCACTACTAGTCATATAGGCTACCATTATAACTTATCCAAGTCACATGTGAAGTGACGCATTTTAGACATGCGGTAAATAATATTTTCATTATACAAATGAACCAATGAAATGATTTGACAGATTCATTATACACTTAAGTTAAAAAAATGAACCAATGAAATGATTTGACATACGTGATTTAAAATTTGTCAACAACTGTCAAATCAACAAAACAAAACTGTCATTTGAAATAAATATTTTAAATTTGAAAATTTTTTTATTAAAAAGAATTTAAAAAATGGTAATAAATCTAGTAGTGGAAAAAATAGTATATAAACCACGGTTGTGAAGACCATTATTGCCTCCGCGCGTTATATTCCTCGGTGCTTTGCACCTCGGAATATAATCTTGGCGCTAGGGCAATAATGACGGCCTTCACAACCTTGATATATAATGTACTATTTCCACTAGGCCCTTCAATTGTATAATGAATCTGTCAAATCATTTCATTGGATCACTTGTATAATGAAAATATTATTTACCGAATGTCTAAAATGCGTCACTTCACATGTGACTTGGATAAGTTATAATGGTAGTCTATAGGGAACTAGTGAGAAGCAACACGGCACCTAGCGGAAATTTTGGCGAACTAAGTTAAATGAGTAGTATCGTTTATTTTGCGTATGTTGTAGTGGTGATTTTAAAAGTTTTCGACGATTAACAAAATTTTCTAATAATATACTTCGATATGAGCGCTAATCAATATTGTTCAGTGCCTCAATGTTCATCTTGGGCAAAGAACAATCCGGAGTTAAGTTTTCATTTATTCCCCACGGCTGAAAAACACAAGACCCTCGTGGTCTTTCCAATCTTCGTGCAGAAGATTGGATGCACAATGCTACAATATTTATTTTGTTCTGCTTCGCTTCTATTAACGTTTTACCACATAAAACAACGTGCCCTGCGTTTAAAACTGCTTCGCCTTCATAAACACATCTAGATGTTTCAGACCCCTCTAAATATTTGAGATAGTCAAGAAGACTTAGCCTTAATTCGTAAGATTCTGACATATCTGCAAATTTTAAAAATTAAACATAAAACCCCACGCCGAAAATAAGCGATCTAAAACTGACCTAACCATATATATTATTTAACTGCAGGAAGATGAACTACTAAACAACACTAACCGTAATTTGTCTTAAACAAAATAACAAGTTCACTTGGAAAAAGGAATGAAAAACTCGTAAAATACAACAGAACACAAGCACCGCTGTCACACGAATTTATTTTAACTTAGTTCACATTTTTACCCAGCGGCGCTGCGATCTTAATCTCATATCCCTATATGACTAGTAGTGGAAAAAGGATATTAATTATTACTATATTAGTGTCTTGATTTATTACACCAGGCGCCAAGCATTTTGAAGTGGAAAAATCTCGGATCTGTGTTTTATCTGGGATCAATATTTTTCAAATTAGTTCTATGAGCATCATTGCTTATTATATCTTAGGTGCCTAGCTAAGCTGGCCCTCGATGTGCCTCTACCCTGTTTTTTATTGTTATGAAGGAAAATCATTAACGCACAGTCAAAATTCCAATTGGATTTCTTTTTTATATAAGGTGTAGCTCCCCTCTTCTAGGCAACTCAAAAAAAATTAGAGGGGCGTGCTTAAGGAATCTAACGCGCAAAAAAAATAAAAACCGAATCAAGTTTGGACGTCACCCGTTTTCTTATTTAGGTCAAAAACGGGAAAAGTTGGATGAACGTGGTAAGCCACCCAAAAGCCTAACCTTTTATAAAGCTAAAATTGTGGTAATTTACAATACGAGTATATGACCCGATGATCGGGTCTTCAAAACAGTTTTAGACTTACGCTAGCGTTTATTTATTCTTCGTGGATCAGCACGTTGTTGATGAAAAATGAAAAATGATCGTTTAAGTTTCAGGACCCTGTGGGTTCACTAGACGTAAAAGAGCTAATTAAATTCTTTACAAAAAAGACTTTATACAATTTTTTCGTTCGATTGGTACTTTACCAAGTAATCACCGAATAAAATTTCAGCTAAGTTACGCTCCACATGAGCTTTTTGCCAATATCTAGGAAATTACAAAATATTTCAAAGAGTTTGCAGTTGTAGAAAAAACTGGACTGTATTGTTCAGTAATTTGTAGGAGCTGTGGAAGACATTTATGTACGGCAGTCGATATTGAGGAAGACTTCTTCGATTGTAACCAAGGAGTATAAGTAGAACACTAACATTTTTTTACGGAATATGACAAAGATGAATCTAAGGACACCAAACCAATATTAATTGAAAACTCCGGTTAGGTTTAGGTTAGGTTAGGTTTAGGTTAGGTTAGGTTTAGGTTTAGGTTTAGGTTAGGTTTAGGTTTAGGTTTAGGTTTAGTTTAGGTTTAGGTTAGGTTAGGTTTAGGTTAGGCTTCACAGGTTTTGGAACGTTTGTGCTGTTTTATTAATTGTGGTTTTTGAGGTTTTACCAATTTTGATAAAGAACCATTCAATAAAATATTGCCCAATTCTGTGAGTAAATTAAGTAAAAGGGATAAATGAAAGTCACTTCTCACAGCCTATAATATTTAATTGCTGACGAATTTTCATAATAAGTTACTTTCTATAAGTTACTTTAACTCTGGAGTTTTCGTTTCATGTTCATTGTTGTTATAATTTGGGTTATAACTAACTTTTGTAATTTCGACTTATTGCTTCAATGACGTGCTAATCTAGCACGAAACCGATCAGGAATTAAATATTATCGACTATAAGAGGTGACATTCATTTATTCTTTTATTTATCGAGATAATGTAAATTGCCCTCCAAAGTAACTGTTTGTTATTTTCTGGAATGTTTGTTTTTGATTCCACAACTAAACTCCCCTCGTACTGTATAATATACGTACTTATATCGTAAGCAGGAGATTAACCACGGAATTACGGTTTTATACATTAATATTTAAATAGTGAGGAATTGTTCATTTCTTCGTGTTCATTTGTTCATTATTCATTTTTTGCCCCTTTTGGAAAAAACCTTAATTGTTTTTAAACTTTTAATATCTGATTATTTAGTACATATTGCCAAACTTTATGGGAGTTTTGAAAACATCTTTTGCATGTAAAAAGGCAATCAACAGATGGTACTACTTCATTTGCAGCCTTATTAAATTGCTTTATTACGTTTATTATTATAATTCTTCACGGATCTATAAGAGGTCCGTGATTGGTGCTCAAGCCATTATTTATTCCTCCCTCAAATTTAGTAGCATCATCTATTGATAACCTTTTGAACTGCATCAGTTGTTTCCAAAACTCCGGTTGAGTTTGTCCATCTGAGTCGTATACAAAATTTTTTTTCCTGAGGATGGTTTTGTTGAGCCATCCACATCAATAAATAAAAATTGTTATTTGGAAAAGTTATCGAATATAGTATTGTAAATGTCTGGAATTACATTTACAACAAGTGAACGAAGAAGACCCCCCCCCCTAAAGGTTTATAGATAAAATAAATTGAATATGTAGTGTTTACTAAAAACAGGTGAACAAAAATGGCAGTATCATTGGCGAAATTTCAAATTTGGAAACTACTCTCTTCCTCAAAAGCTACAAATCAACACACAAGTGAACCCCCCCCCCTGCACTCTTAAAATATAACTAAAACTCGAACTGAAAACTTTGAAGGTTTTGTTTTAAGGTTTCAAAACATTTTTTAAATTTTACCACAAAATTCCTTGTTCAGAAGCTCTCCCTTCTCTCCACGAGTGACGTAATTTATGGATAACTTCTGTTAAATTTGATAATTGCTTAAATAATATTATACAAACTAGGTTAAAATAGCTCTTTTATATTTTTTGAGTAATGTTACCAGAATTTTCTTTTGTAATCCCTCCCCCAACACCACAAATGATCACGCCGGTCCAATTCCCTTTTCCATGCTAAAAAATAAACTTAAAATATCACCATTTTAAAGTTTTGTTCTGTTTTATGGATTTTAAGAACCTTGCTCAGGCCTTTATCCAAAAACCATTTTAGGAGGTATCATGGGATTTCAGAATAGGCCATATAATTTTTTTGTCAAAAACCTAAATATAGACATGATTATTTTTGAAAATATTCAAAAACAACACAAACTTTAAAGGCCAGAGGGTGCTCTAATTTTTCCAGAGCCCAAAAAATTAAATCACAAAGCGTAAGGATCGCATTTCATATTTATATTGTAAGGGTACGTTCTTAATATTATTGAACCTATTTCTTGACCTTGGTTTGTGACTACATAATTTTGTCGTACTTTGGTGTTGTTTTAATTAGGTTACAGGTCTAATGAATAAATATTGTTTTAGGTTCAAAATCTAGATTTAGCAGGTACCTACTATAATGTATTACATACTCGAGAAGCGAGGCTTACGATAATGTACTTTACGGTCGCAATTTAGACAGTAAAATGTTATCTATGAGAATTTAAAGTGCCTAACAATTGAAGGGGTTAGTGCAAAAGGTGGTTAAGTCACATTTTCATCTTTTCGAGATATTGACTGAATATTTCAATGTGTTCCCACTTCTTACATGGGTATGATAGAAAATACCATTTTTTATATTAGGTGGTTAAAGGTATTTATTTTCAATAAGCAAGGATTATCTTAAATGTATTATTTTTAACACTCTAGAATTATTTTCAGAAATATATTGGTGCCAGTAAGGAGCTAAGAAAATTTAAAAAAATATTTAGTTTTCGGAAAAACAGAAAAGCTTTCTTTTAAGCTTACTTAGTTAAGTTCACTGATTTCGACACTTCTACATGGTTTTTACTACAATTTCCAAAACAAATTCTCGAACTTTTCCAAATTTTTCTGATTAAAATTGACTTGCGAAATTCTGCAAACCAATAATGTAAATCAAGTGAACGAAATATAATAAAAATTCAATAAACATTTAAAAAATATTATTTATGAAGAAATCAAAAACCTACATTTTACAATTTTTTTAATTTAAATTGTTCACATTTTACTTTTTAACTTTTAAAGAATTTTCCCTGACCCATTTCTTAATAGACTAGAGTGTGTGTGATGTCATTACCCCTTTCATTTTGACAACCTCCGAAACACTGGCTCAAAGTAAAATTATGCTTATGGGAATTTATGGTGGTTCTGTTCAAAGTTGGTTATTTAGTTTAATTGCAAATTTTGAGTGTTTCTTAAAAGCAGTTTATTTATATAACTAAGAGCGTAGGCAAGTAAAAACTATAATTATTCTTTAAATATTATTAAATTAAAATATTTAATAATGATGTTTTCTACTTACCTACGATCTTGAATAATTTTATCCTGCGATTAAAATTACTTAAAAATTGTAATTAAACAAAAGCGGCCGCCAAGTTCCTGCTGATTCGACACCTGGATCCCGCAGTCACCAAGGACGAAATACTGCAAAGCGTACGTACGATCACCGGTGGTGAAGGGCACATAACCCCCCAGTCCCTCAGAGCTGCAAGCAATAGCACCCAGCAAACTACCATAAAAAGCGACATCGAAAGCGCCAACTTCTCCGGGGCGTGCAGATTATCCGTTATCACTAGGTGCTTTCGATGCTGGGCCTCTGATCACGAATCGCCAGAGTGCAGGGGCCCAGACAGGCGGGGAGAGTGCTGGTATTGCTGTAAGGCAGGACACACAGCAGACAAGTGTTCTGTGTCAACTCCTGCGTCAACTGCGGAGTCAATGCCCACAGAGCCACCAGTGACAAGGGTACAGCCACCACACAATAGCCAGATTGACCTACGATCTGATGGACCAGACAGTCACCAGAGAGAAAATCGATGTCATTATAGCCAGCAAACCCAATGCGGCCAAAAGTGCCTACATACAAGGTTGGCACGCAACAACATTAGGCATGGCTGCATTATGGATCTCGGGTGGAAGAGAGATTAGCGGTTGCGAATATGGAAGATGGCACGTATGGGTAACTCGTGCAGGCAT
Organism: Podabrus alpinus; assembly: GCA_932274525.1. Lineage (NCBI taxonomy): Eukaryota > Metazoa > Arthropoda > Insecta > Coleoptera > Cantharidae > Podabrus > Podabrus alpinus. Next base: position 119,062,843 of record OW026451.1, read on the forward strand.
CACGTACTACAGCTGATATCCCTCTCCAAATGACAGCCATCGACAAAATATTTGACTCAGCTAGAACCAAAATCACTCCCATCGTCATAGGTGGGGAAATTTATGCAAAATCGGCAGAGTGCATAGATGTCATGATAGCAGCAGCGAACACTTTTGCCAACGTCAGTGGCAGGAGAGTACTCGAAGAGGAAACAAGTAGCGACCACTTTTACATCCGGTTCGACATAAAACAGCAAAAATGACCCTAGAGGCTGAAATGAGAAAAATCTCGACGTCGGCAATGCTAAAGACTGCCTAAAACGCCTCCTGGTAGAACAAGAGTCAATGGATTCCGTCCAACTAAACGCAGTCCTCGCAAAGCGGTGAAGGTATGCCACCCCGAAAACCACATCAGAGGCGCACAGTATACTGGTGGAACGATACCATCAGAGACACTTGAATATTGTGCATCAAGGCGAGAAGAATCTACTAACACGAGCTGAAATCTCTCAGGAAGATCCTACATAAGGAAGTTGAGAAGAGTCAGAAGAGCTATTCATAGGAAACTCTACTACTGGGGCTTGGATACAGAATAGTCACCAAGAAACTTGGAAGAACCCCAATCCGAAGTCTCAGCGCAGTTAAAATAAAAGATGTCATCGACCAGCTATTCCCGATCCATCCACTGGAGGAGTGGATCCCTAGCACCGGCACCTTTGACGATTTCACAGAAAGTGAACTTGCCTCTGCCGTCAAAGTGATGTCAGTGGGAAAAACACTAGTCCCTGATAACGTGCCTTCTCGCATCATCAAGCTCATGGACACCGAGCACCCTACGACCATCTTAAAGGTGTTAAACCATCACGCGAGAAATGGCGATTTCCCTGAACAATGGAAGAGAGCGCGGCCTTGGTGCTACTGAAAAAAGGTAAAAACCTCCAGAGCTTCCGAGATCTTATCGACCCATCTACCTACTCGACGAGAGTGGTGGCCTGAATCGAAATCAATACGGATTCAGAAAAGACAATACACCGTCGACGCTGCCCTGACAATGCTTAGATCGGTGAACGGAGCGACATTCGGTACCTGAAAGACCAGGAAGCTATGTGTCATGATCACATTGGATCATGGCCCAACAAAAAGTTCTGTTAGGGCTAGAAAACTGTTCTATGCAGAGATTTACAGAGAATTGACAAAAAGGAAAAAAAAAGAAGAAAAAAAGTTGATATCAAAATCTAAAAACTAAGTTATTTTGGGTAATAACAAAAAAAAAGAAGTACTATGGAGAGCTGTAGCTCGGAGTTTATAGAGGCCAAAAAAAGATTTTTTGCCATTCCGGGGGTCAAGTACTCACTTTTTACCCCTATTTGCGAGTGTACAGGGGCACTTTTTTACCCTGGGGGAGTAAAGTTAAAAAATAGGGGGGGAGCGGGAGAACAAAAACTTTTTGTTGCTCTAGGGGTCTAGGGCAATAAAAAAAGTCACCAGATAACTTTTTTTTGCTCTAGGGTAATAAAAAAGTCACTAGATTGCCACGTGATGACTGATAAAAAAGTCACTAGATTGCCACGTGCATATTAGCGTGGAAGAATCAAATTTTTTCACATCTGCCATGCTCAAATTAATTTCAAACAATGTAATAAATTGATGAGTCAATAAATAAATAAAAAGCACTTACCTTTAGCTACCAAATAATTCTCACGAGGTGCCGTTTTTAAAAATGTCGCCACGTGGTCAGATGTTAGGATGCGCGATTTTTTCGGCAATTTCTAGGTTCTCGCTCATGGTACGTCTTGCTGTTTCCAAAGAACAAATGTAAATGAACTGAAATGAACCATTGGTAGCATCAGGGGGTGCCAACTGCTATTTTTGGTAGTAGTTGGTAATATTACTAGTGCTATTTTGTGGTATACTATCGAAAACGTGCATCATTAAAAAAATGCGTTAAATTTTTGCTTTAAGTTTCTAAATTGGCGAAGTTCCTACTTTACCTCCCGGAATTGCAAAAAATAGTATTGCGATGTTCTTTGCTGTATTGGCAAATCAAAGGGATGAACAAGTTTTAAGATCAAAATTTAAATAAACGTGAAATTATTAAGAAATCATGGCAAGATGATGTAACGATTGATTCGTTAAAGAAATTAAAAATTAGATCATGTAAAAATAATTGTTATTTGTTAGTTATAATTTGTTAGTTAAAAATTTGTTATTAAAATTAGGTTAATTAGAATTAGTTGTGTTAAGCGCACTAAAAAAAGTTTCTCGATGACATGTTACAACAGCGGTTTGGTGCGATAAAACTGAACGGACAATTATTTGCTTAAATGTAAACATTTAATGTGCATCGTATATCCAATTTGCGGTTCGTTCCTAAAAAAACATTATTTGAATAAAAATCAAGTGTGGGAAATATTGATTGAATTTACCGGCCAATGAAAAACTTGCAACATTAAAAACTAACAGGCGTTGAAAATTGCAACGAAAATTTAGATCCTTGGTAACGAGTTTGTTTACCTGAACAATAAAAAATCTAACCAAGATGAGTGCACGTGAATGTGGTTGTTCCAGAGATTTTTGTAATAAAATGTGTTAAAAACCCTAAGTAGGGTTAAGTGAATGTAGATTGCACTAAAAAGAGGTTAAACTATATGATAAAAAATGTAAAATTTTATAAGTGCACTCACCAATCAGTCAAAATATGGTATTCACGGCTGAGGAGATAGTTGGATTTTACGAAAATTAAATGGTTGACCACACAACGGTAATTTGGAGCAAATTTGTAGGTGAACGACCGATACAAACCACGTAAAAGGAAAAAAAATGATGCAATCGGGAAGTGGGGTGAAAAATATTTAACTATGCAGTGCGGGAATTTTGAACATAATAAAGGTCAGAAATCTTTTTTATTTATAAACATTTATTTACATTAATCACTTTAATATTAAGAAATTTTGTTACATTTAATTTTAAGGCACGTGGGTAAAACTTTCTTTCGTCTCTATGACGACCATTTATGCAAATTTTATAAATTTCATTAAAAATCAAATTGCCATGATTAATTTTTATTTCAATTTAAATCAAATAAATAAACAGCGTAAAATTATGAATCTTGTTCATTCTGAAGATGAGCGAATGCAGTAAAGAAAATTTAATAACAATAAAAGAATTTTTTTATATATATTTTGAGCTAGCCGAGGTGAATTACAAAAATTCATCCACGTAAGTTATCATTGTGAGATAAGCATCCAGGTAAGGGATAATTAATTATATAATTAAGGGGACGGGGACATTGCATAATAAAATTTGTCGGCCCAACGTGAGGCACGATAACATTGCAGTATATTATGCACGACGGGAGTAAAGTGACTTTTGGCCCATGGGGAACATGCATGAATAAAAAAATTTAGTTAAAACAATATTTTCCGATTAATCCTATATATTAAATATCAAATCAGCAAAAATAACTTCTATTTATTGTATTTTGTTATAAATAATCCATTTTAAAATTCAATGATAATTTAAAATAAATCATGTGACCTTAAACGCAACGCGTTTGCTTGCTTGCTTGCAATAACCTCACTTTCTTGTTTACTCTACTCGTGTAGAGTACTTTTTTAACTTTTTTGTTTTTAATTGATTTAATTATGATAAATAACAGCTTTTAACACTAACAAACTTCAACTTTCAAAGCACAAAACCATGCACAGAAAAATAATATAAATGAATGTAAAATTGAAACTTGTGACGTCACAAGTACATGGCAAATTGCGCGGTCGTTTCCTTCAATTCAAATTGACGGATTTTTAAATATTTTTTTAATTATTATCAAAACGAAAATAAATAAATTAAATAGCATTAATTAGTATATTTAGTTATTTTTGATCCAACTACGCTATAAAAAAATGTATGCATCTTCCCTATCGTTTCACTCGGCTGGCGCCTCGTGTAAACAATCCTTTACCCTCGAGTCAAAAAAGTGTCACTTTGCTCCCTTGATGCATAAAGTACTATTTTACGCTCAGGATTTTATTTGGTTTAATTTTCGGGGGACCGACGCCTAAGGGTGTCCACTCCAAATAAATTGAAAATTTCCTATAGCAAAGAGGAAGGTTTATAGAGTATACTGTAAAAATTTCACTTGCGAAAGTATTATCAAAATTTCGAGAAAAATCAATTTGAAAGTACGTAAATTTAGCGCATTTTTCTTCGATTTTTGGGATGTGCATTCGATAAGGAGGGTAATCCATCGTCAAAACCTACCCTTTCGGGGCGCCGCTGCGCTCCGCTCCGCTCTGCACCCCTCCAGGGCGGTTTTGACTCTGGTTACTATACTAAACATACGAGAAGGCGCCTCCCATAAAAAAAACCGGGATAAATGAAACCGGGAGCTTAGAGACCCTTGAAATAGCATTAAAAAGTATAGTTGCGGTATGGGGCAGTAAACTATTACGTTTCACCCCCAAAAAATCGCCTAAAAACAAAAAATAATCGATGTTACATGTACGAGAGACGAGCTGCATCTGCCGGTGCGAAATACTCTAAGTGTTAGGGTAACAAATTTACTAGCGACAGTGACGATACGGCAGACAAACTGCTTCGGCACTTTTACCCCGACGACACTGACGATATCCTATTGAGACATCACGAACTCAGACTAATGTTTGATTCGACCTACGTATGTGACACGACCGACGAAGAAGAATTCGCCGTAGAAGAGGTGTTGGAGGCATTGATTACAATGAGCGCAAACAGAGCGCTCGGCATCGACAATCTCACGTCGGATATATGCATCTCGTTTGCGGAGGAGTACCCTGAATTCATTACTAGACTAATGAATTCCTGCCTGACAACCGGCCACTTTCCGAAACCGTGGAAGAGGGCTTTTGTAAAAATCTTGCCGAAGCCGAATAGGTCGGATTCAAATGATCTATCGGCGTTCCGGCCGATCGGCCTTCTCCCGGTATTCGGGAAGCTGCTGGAAAAGTTGTTTACAAAACGCTTGACCTACTTTGGTCAACAGCGCCAGGCATGGAATCCTAGACAGTATGGATTCAGGGAACAAACCTCCACAACGGATGCACTACGTGATGCCATCAGCATCATCCGACGTGAGAAAAGTCGTAAATGTTTAGTATTGGGTGTATCCCTGGACATCAAAGCGGCGTTCGACAACGCTTGGTGGCCAGCATTATTCAACAGATTGCGTAACATTGCTTTGCCGTGTAACATGTATAATCTCTTAAAGAGTTATATAGCAGATCGATCTGTTGAGCTGGTCTACGCTGACGGAAAGTCGCAAAAGGGGATGACGAAGGGATGCATTCAAGGCTCTGTTTGCGGGCCTACTTTTTGGAACATCATACTGGACGAACTTTTAGATGTAGGCTTACCAGGAGGATGTCATTTGCAAAGTTTTGCAGATGATGTCTTCCTAATCGTAAGTTCGACCAGTGTGATGCAGATGGAGGAACGGGCCAACGCTGCGCTACGTTCTATAAGCGATTGGGGCGCTGGTGTTAAATTAACATTCAGCGCTCCAAAGATGCAAGCTTTAGCTTTCACACCAAAAACCAAGCTATGCAAAATTCATTTCGGCAACTCCCAGTTAAACTTTGAAAAATCTATAAAACTTTTGGGCATTATTTTGGACGATAATTTGAAATTTAACATCCACGTAAAACACGTAATTGCGAAAGCTAGCAAGATTTTTAACAACCTCTGTAGGTATGTGCGACCGACGTGGGGTATCAACCCAATAAACGTGGAAACGATATACCACGCGGTCGTAGAACCTACCATAACCTACGGAGCGTATATTTGGTGTGATGTGCTAAAGTATAACTACGCGCGGCGCTGGCTCCGCTCATTCCAAAGGACATTCGCCATTAGGGCCACTCGCGCATTCCGTACGGTCTCGGCGATATCTGCGTTAGCTTTAGCTGGATTTACTCCGATAGAGCTAAGGATCAGAGAGGTGGCGGAGATAGAGAGGGTAAAGGTGGATGGTACCTTTAATCGCCTTCCGGAAGACGTCGTCCTACAACTTCGTACGCCGCCTGTAGGGATGTTGCATCCCCGCTATAGGCAAACGATAGTTTTCGACAGGGTAGGCGACTCCAAGGAAGTCGATCGAATTTGTGACGGGGTGGATGTGGCTATTTTTACTGATGGCAGCAAGCTGGAAGGCGGGGAGGTCGGCGCTGCAATCGTTATATACCACGAGTCTCGGCTTGAAACACACAAGTATCGCTTACACGATACTTGTAGTGTTTATCAGGCCGAGCTATATGCGATTGACGCTGCCCTGAATTGGATCTCCCCCAGGAGAGTGTACTCAGCGTGTATCCTCTCCGACAGCCTATCTTCGCTTGTTTCCATCAGCGACAGAAGCTGTACTTCACCCCTGGTCACTTCCATCCATCGTTCTCTTCTCCGTCTGAGGAACGAGTTGACCATCAAGTTCGTGTGGGTAAAGGCTCATTGTGGTATAGGAGGGAACGAGGTTGCAGATTTATGTGCCAAAGATGCGGCCGTGTCGCACAGTCGCCTGGCATACACCCAGTTCCCTCTGAGTTACGCAAGAAGGGTGATTCGCCTTGAACTGGCAAGTACTTGGAATTCTGAGTACATTAATGCCGTTCAAGGTTCAACCACCCGGCAGTACTTACCTACACTGCAAGATGTTCGACTGTTCCGAGGTGCCTTCGACACCTCTTTTGAATTGACGCAGATATTGACGGGACATTCGTATTCGCGCGAGTATCTATTTAGATTTAAGATCTGCCCTACTGATGTGTGTCCTTGCGATTCAAGGAGTAGACAAACTCTACAACATTTGTTGTCCGATTGCCCACGCTATGTATCTTCCCGTTTTAACCATCTTACTCTCTGTAATTTCTACTCAGTTTCCCCACTCGACCTCCTTCAAATTCTTAAACATCCTTCCTTAGTTATCTCTTTCACCACCTTCATAAAGCATATAATTTCAACACTTAAAGATTTTAATACTCCACCCTGAGCTTGAGCTCATACCAACATCGAATATTGAAGGGCCATTGTATGCTCAAACCCGGTTTTGTTTTTCTTATATTTCATTCTCTCGTTCTGGCCATGGCTCACACCTTGACGAATCTCTACAAATCTCTACAAAAACACCAACACTAAATATATACAGGGCAGGGACAGTCAATCTCTTGCCTTAATATGTGTTTGTGTAATTATTTGTTCTCATTACCATGTTTTATCAATTTTTAGTTTTAATAGTTCTACCAAATAAGTGTTACCATTTTTCCCTAGTTATAAGTTTGCGTTTGTATTACATTGATTACATGTTAATTAATTAGTTTTAAGTTTAGGTCTGTATCCAATAGCAGAGTATACTCCCCCGTTGGGTGGTTTAACCCAATGGGGAAACAGGAAAAAAAAAGTGTTAGGGTCATTCATATTGCACGTACCGTCAACAGAATGAGCGACGCGCGGGAATCTCGTTAATTTTACATGCAAATTTGCAAACTTCAAATTCGATTTACTCAAAATTTTGATAATACTTTCGCAGGTTTAAATTATATCAGTAAACTATATAAACCATCCTCTTTGCAATAGGAAATTTTCAATTTATTTGGAGCGGACACCCTTAGGCAGCCGTACCCAATTTTCGAATAACTATTTTGGACCTAGGATGCATTCTAAACGACCAATCCACAACTTTAAAAATCTTACGAATCCTTACTTGGGGGAAGGGATCCAATGTTTCCATAAGTTTTTTTATTTATGAAGCTTTTTCATTCCATTTTGAATTATTGCTAATCTGTTTCTCTGCGAAGTCTTCATGATCCATTTATGAAGTGGACTAATTTTCTTCTTTTTCTTTTACTTTACTACTTATTCACAGAGTGTGTTTTATTCACTTATTCACCAGATGGCCGCGCCATAAAATTCCGTGAAGCTCTCGATTCCAACCCACAATTTCCGTGATGTTACGTAATTAAAACCAGCTTATTGTTTTGGTTTCAGAAATTACATTTTCATAATAGAAAGAATTAATGTTATATCAATTAAATGTTTCCACAGATTCCTGGGATCATAATGCATGTAAAGTATAAAAATCATCATTTCAAAAAAATCTAATCATGTAATATTTAATCCTGCAAAATGGTGATCACATTGAGCATTTATTGTAAATTAATTAGTGTGCCTATTTTTGTCGGCGATAATCTTAATACCAAATTATCTTTTTTTTTCATTAGTTGCTCAGTATACTGGATAACTAGATTATATTTGCTTTAACCCATTAATCCCCAACGTTGTGTAAACGAAACATTTTTAATATTTATATTTTATTATGTTATTGAACGAAATTACTTTTTAGCCGCTACAATTTAATCTCAACAGAAGAATAATTATATTTTTTTATGAAATACGTCGATATAATCGCAAAATTTAATTTTTGCATATTTATAAACTATGACGAAATTATGAATATCCTCTATTGTATTTTTGTATTTTACTATAAGCATTTTTGTAAATAAAATATTTTCAAAAAGACTAAATATTAACTCAACTATTAGTATAGATAAATATATAGATTCTTTAGCCAAAACCAAAAAATTAATACATAGAGTGGGGGGGGGGGGCTAAATTGAATTTAAAAATTAGTAGTAAGGCAAATTACCAATCGACTTTTATTTACCCGTGTGAAAACAGCGACAAAATTCAGTGACAAATTTTGTTTTAAAATAAGCAATTGTACGCAATTGAAGAAAAATAAATAGAAAAACACAAATACAAAAAATCACACCAAAAATTATTGAAAATAACGGTACAAGTTAGAAAATACAAAAGGGGAAAGCAACAACAAACATTCGTTATCTCTTACTTAGGAGGTTGGAGTAATTCTAATTAAACTAATTTGAATTTATACAAACTCTTTTTGTTTTGTACGCTGTCCGAGAATGTTATTGAAATTCAACAGTGCTGTGTAAACAGTCGCATGTTTAGTTATTCCATTTGGAATCACTGGTACAAATCCAAGTTGTTTCTCTTTGTGAATACTCATTTTAAACAAAGTGCATTGAAAATATTTCACGATAGAATAAGCTGTTTAAGATTTTTTTCTTGATTGGAAATATCGTACTTCAGAAAGGTACGTGAAATTCCTGAAAACTTCCACCACATTATGTTAGTATTTTCATATTGTTACTTCCCATCTTTTTTCATTGTAAGTAAATCTGAGGAAACTTCCTAATCACTTGGGAGATTAGGACCTTTTGCTGGTTTGAAATAAGGTTGCAACTTTTGGCATGGAAGAAAATCTTGAATTGCTTACATGCCTCCTGTAATACCAGTCTTCGATAAGCATGGTTTAACTAGTAAGTCTATTGGTTTGTCTTGAGAAAGTATACGTACAGTACTTATCATGAGAACGGCCTATGCCATCAGATAAGGTAAATTTCTCATGCCCAAAATTGTGGAAAGCGTCAATCGTAAACAAATCACCTTTGAAGTGACTGGGAATCGGTACTTCATTAAGGGACTGTTTAATAACATATTATATTATGAGGTTTTGGTGATGACGAATAATTTCATTGCAGCTGACATCCGAACCTACATAATTAAAGCTTATTGCATACAGTGGCTACTATTAGTAGGTTAAAATTTAAGAAAACTTCAAAATCGTAGTATAACTTTAATTGAACGGAAAAATAAATATCTTTTTTGTTTTATAGTTTCCATGACTATATCTCTATATCAGAAGAAAATATTATATTAGTTCAATCTTGCAACTATCGTTTTACATGTTGACTTTGGTATTACTGATTAGTGTTTTCCTCATTGCACAAGTAAATTTGAAAATTTAGTTACCTATAAAGTGAACCAGTGTACTTTAGATATAATTTGTTTTTTAAAATTAACAAAATGTTTGCCGGAAGGATTTTTTAAATTTTACATTCCTTTTATATCGTAGCATTTTTCAAAATTTTTCGGTAATAAAGACCAAAAATGGCAAAATTTTATTATTTAACTACAGAAGAGCGTAAATACATACATAAGTATTAAAAATATGGATCTGGCAACTATATTAAAGAAATTTCAGAGCTTTTAAATCGACCACTTCGATTTTCATTGAAGACAAAGAATTGAACACAAAGTATCTTACTTAAGTTAAGTAAATATTAAGAAATGGTTGGAGTTTTACTCGGATCATGTCTAAAACCTACAAATTACAAAGAAAGATTATGGACAGATGAATCAGTGACGGCAGAGGTGAGCCTTTGAAGTGCATAATCCTTCATTAAAATCGCTGGAAAAAGGAATTATGGTTTGGAGGTACATGTACACAGCAAGTGTAGGAAAATTGGTATTTTAAAGGGAAAAGTTAATGCTACAGTTTATTTAAAAGACATAATCATACCTGAAGGTAAAAGGTTAATTTAGAACGACTTTTTATTACAACAAGATACTGCACCGATTCATCTTTCTAAAATTATCACCAATTATTTACAGGAGAATGATATTAATGTTATGGAGTGGCCACCCAAAGTCCAGACTTCTCACCGATCGAAAATCTCTGGGCTTTATTAAAACTCCGAATTTCAAAGAGGTCGACGTGAAATTTAAAAGAACTTCAAAGTATAATCGAAGAAATTCGATATGAAATAAATCCATCTGAGGGTACTTCATATATATACCAATTTACCCCACTATTGGCAACCTTATCTATAAGAAATGGTTTAACTGAAATAACTGGAAAAATAATTCAACTTTTGTAAATGCTGCCATCTTTCCAAATCCATCACCTTCTCTTTCAATGTTGTCAACTTTTTCAATGCAATATGAGTCCATATTAAATAATGTACTGAAAAAAATATTAAAGGTATCAGATATTTACTTTCGGTCGAAGAGCTTCAATGATCCTGAGCATTACTAAATTTACCATTATCAATATTTTACAAGAAATTTAATAAAATTATAGTAAACCACAAACTAATTGTAACAAGTTTCATGAAAATAGGTCAAGAATTAACAGAGATATACATAATTTTGTGATGGAGCGTCCGCTATATTCGATGACGCCATAGCAGGAAAATGTACCAGATGCGGGATGTCCACCCAAGAAAAAATATTAACTAGGACACTTACTAAACATTTCTGAAAAAAACCTCTGCACTCAACTTTTCTTACAGAACCAAATCTAGGTCCAGGACCATCCATTCTAAATTAAACCCTGAAGCACAAAAAAATTGCCATTGCAATTGTCTTTCGGAAATTTTATTATTTATTTATTGACCTTGCCATTAACATTAAAGAGTTATTGTCTAATCTGTGTCGTGACATCCATGAATCACATCCTAGAGTGTTGCACTTATAATAACTGAAACCATCTCAAATGATGAAAATGATGTTCAAGTTTTTATTAAAATTTTGAAGCTTTAAAAATAAAATTAATGCAAAAAATAAAGAATTAATTGTTATGGTTTCCGAACATGTTTTCTGTTAAGATTTTCAGAGAAATTTCCTGCGGCGCACAGTGGGACAGATTTACACCTTAGTTGTCCAAAAAGTAATTAACTAAAAATTAATATTATTTATGGCGGAATGACGTAGAAAAATTTAATGTATATTGAAAAAGTTAAATGAACTTTTATTTACAAAAACATTTTTTTCTCAGAAAGTTGCCAATTCATTATTTAAAAAACAATAATTCAAAACTTAAAAACAGTACTATCTTAAACCACTAATTTGCCCTAAGATAAGATCTATTTTAATACCGGTTTTTATGTAACTTTTTAGTCAAGTTTTCATCTCCAGTTTTTACATAAAAGTACTAAATATGTATTATGAAAATGTTTTAAACTAATAAAAGATAAACTTACCTTCAATGTTAAAAGTTATTATTTTAAAAAGAAGTAAAACCAAACCATCAAAATTAATTAATTTCTAATTAATGAATAAATTAATAATAAAACAATTTTTTCAGCGAAAACAACTTTTCTCTTTTCTTTTAAAACGGAAAACAAAATATTATCACGGTTTGGAAATCTTGTTTACACTCCAAAAGACATCTAGACATATTTCTGTTGATAATAACATCGATGTTATTATTTGTCATGCAATGTTCAACTTTTGTTCGACTACTTTTTGGTTTTGTCCCACGCTGCAGCGCTGTAATAATAAAATGATGAAATTTTTTTTTAAACTATTGTCGGAATTTTTGGAGCTGATCACATCAGCACTCATCGGTAACACTACATTAAGTTAATATGGTTTATTATATTTCTTGCAAAGCAATAATTTTTCTGTAGAAAAAAGTAAAGGAAAGATCACTGGACGTTGCTGAATTCCAGGATCAGCAAAACTCAAAATCGATTATATGATTAAAAAGTGCACTTTTAAAATGAAAAGGGGATTTTAAATCATATAAAATACCTATAAATTGAGAGATAAACGTATGAAGATACTTAGGTACTGATGTAGCAATATTTTCAATAACTTGATAAAAAAAGGCCAAGTTAGTTTAAGTTCCTATAAATATTGTCGAGATATCGATATAAAATACACCGAACTTTTACTGACCACTATATTTTATTACGATACCTAGATAGATACGTCATATGCTTTTTTAGATCACATCCGGATAAAAAAGCAATCGAACACTATGTCAAGATTAAAATGATGTAAAACGTAGGAATACAAAATTGTAAAAATGTCGGTTTATATTTTCTACTACGAACAGTCAAAATTATTTCCAGGTTTTGTACAAAGTACCAACCAACAATCGATCAAAATATCTTTTTATAACCAAATTATTGCTTGATAGGAAATAAATCAGCAGCAGATGCTCTCGTGAATATCCGAGTAACTTATGTGAGAGACATTATTAATAAATTATTGCATGATATTCCAATTCCTATGCGAAAGCGTATTCCGAACATTTCGTACTATTAGGTCTGAGCAGTACCATCAAGTGCAGAACTTAATGTCTTGTAAGCATTAATTATTAAATAAAAAAGAGACGATAATGTTAAACATTTTATTGAAAGTTATCATATTATGATATTTTAAATACAATGATCATACAGTAGGTATGTACGTACGAGCAGTAACCCTACATACATAATATTATATCAAGTTTAAAAAGTAAAAAATTTGACGAAATATCAAAAACAACGAAAAAATTACGTAAATTTATTTTTTTTGTTGACACATATAAATCATTAATGTACTAATTACTATTATACAATCCTACAACAAACATCTATTAACGACTTCTTGCACCACAGGTTCGTATTAATTAACCTACAGTAAATTTTCATTTTTTCTTAGTTATTATGTAAGTTATATTACGTAAGTAACGATGATTTGATGTATTGCACGTGGCAGTGGGATTTATGGAAAAAGGGGTTTAGGATGACAAATGATAGTTGAAGATGGTAATGTCAAAAATGACTACTGAACGATTTACTTTAAATTGCCATTTTATTCTTCTATTGGCGGTTGCGACGAACGGCTGAAAACAAAAATATCACCATTAATAAATTATTGCAAAACATTTAAATTACATATTATTATTACTAAAGTATAAACATTCAATTTGGTGTTTGATAAATTCTATGTTTTAGTAAATTAAAAAAAAAATTAACGAAAATAATAATTAAATATTTTTGAATAATTTTCTTTTTGCGGGTTCGGTTTTAAAAATGAAATTGGAGAATTATGAATATTTAACTTTATATGGTGTGGTTTGACGAATATTTTCAATTTATTATTTCCATAAATATACTACATACTTTTAAATTTTAATTCACAAAAAATTTATGGAAAACACCGAATTTATCAAATTACCAAATTAAATATTTGTTTTAGCCAAATATCGAGTTCTCATATTTGTTAATATCCACTTGATTTTATCGACTCTTTGGTGTTTCGTTAATCATTTTATGCTAATAATTCTATTTAAATGGTAATGGATTTATTACGTTATAAAATAACTAAAAGTAGATAATAATTGATCAAATAATTCAATTGAAATCATTATGGAAGTATTATTTTGTTATAGTTGTAATATTTTACAGAATAACCCCGTATGGATGCTAAATATTAATAAGCAGTGTTATTTGTGACAGTGTTAATTATTTAACATTATACCTATGCTTTGTTAATTTTAATTTAAATGTGACATTAAAGCATAATTATTTTACTGAAAATAATTTGTTTTCTATAAATATTTAACTTAACCCATTGTAATACTTGAGTAATAAGTTAGAATTAATTATCTTCTCAAGTTTTCTACAATAGTTTAATAGATTCCAAGATAAATAATTATTTCTATTCTAAGAAAGCTCAGTTGGCCAAACTATTCTCATTTTATTCATATTGAAACCACAGCAGTGTCTTCGGGGTTTTCAGAAAACTCGGGGTTTGAATATCGGGCATCATGAAATTTCATATCCCAGCAGTCCGGTGGATAAAAACACTGTTATTGCAAAAATTAATATCTGTATTTACTTCCACATGGGACTCGACGAGCAAAAACTCGTAGCAAAAATTTACTACACAATTAGTAGAAAAGACTTCAGATCCGTGTGTTTCCTTAATCGGTATCACTATAGAAATGGAAACTCATATTAAAAGTGCAATAATATGGTAGTGCTTGCCTGCTTTAAATGAATGCTCATACTGAAAACATGTATTATGATTTTGATGATTGAAGCGTGAGTAAATTTCGCAGCAACAAAATTTTGAAAACCCTTCCCGAAGTAATTTAATATTTTTTATAATAAACTGTTAAATAAAATTAAAAATTCAATTTACACCATAATAGGTAATAAAAATTGAGTCTCAAAGATAAAAACCATAATGGTCGTTTTTAGTTACGTTATATTTCATAATATACAGAGTTTATTGGACATACAAACCTCTAATACTTAATTGAAAGTTATTACGGTATTACTGCAGCCATACTATTAATGTGGTAATTGAAACATTTCAGCTTAAAACTTCTAAAATGTTTTATAATAATAGCAACTTATGTGATTATTGAACTTTAAGTTTAGTTTATTGTATATATTTTAGCAGAACAAAAATAAAAATTTTGACGTTAACCTTTTGGGTTGTTATAATGCACTTTTATTATTATAATTTGAACTATTTCTTTTTACCAAAAAAGAGGAGGTTTTCAATTTTCAATTTATGAATGGTTCCTTCTATACGAGATTGATAAAATTAAACACAGCAAATATTAATCATTCTAGTTTAAATCGATCACACATAAAGTAAATATTAATTTTTAAACGAGAATAACAAATCTAAATATTGTCATAGTTTTCAGAGTCTTTGTTATGATGAGAAGTAATAAAAGTGATAGCTGGGGTGGAAAATGTTTAGAGCAATTATTTTGTAGCTTACATTTTAACAAACTGTTAATTACAACAAGAGGATTGTAGTAAGTATTATTTATTTTATATTAAGAATTTCAGAAAAACCATTAAGATTAATGTCGAAGTAATTCTTAAAATTCTTTAGAATTCCAGACATTTTTGAATTAAGTAAAATTATAATGGTAGAAATTATGGTAAAAGTATGATATCACAATGGAGAAAATAAAAAATTAATAAGAAGGGCAACACTAATTTAGTAGTTTTTCAGAAAGGAAAATTTCTTACTTTATTAACCGCTGTTATATTTATAGGACAAATCACATGTATTTAAATGATGTAACCTAGAATTAGGATTCAAGAGGAATCCTAAAAAAATATTGCATTTTCCAGCGACAGGACGCCTTTTCTCACAGTCGGAAGTTTTTCTATTGTAAATTTCTTTTAAGTTGCAAAATACCGGCTCTTTCACGAAATATTAAATAAATGCAGGTATAGCACTGGAACTCGGAGTCATGGAACACTGCTTCCCACAGTGGTTACTTACTTGCTTTTAGAGTACGTCATTGATCATACATATAAGTACATTATACCTACATAGCGCTTTTTGCAGTAAATTCGCAATCCAAAAATGATGCAGAAAAGTAATACCTGAGAAAGGTTTTTACTGTTATATTTATTTAAAAATTTAAATAACATTTATTTTTTAGAGACAGTGCTATATTACAACCTAACTCACGTCTGTCTTGAGCGCCCAGTCACTAAAAATGCAGTATCATTCTGACAAAATTTATATATCATAGTAGTTCACCAAATATGGATTGTGAAGCATATAAATGCTGTGTGTCAGATTAATTTAATTTTAAAGTGGTTTTACAAAGAGCAACAGCCACTAAAAGTCGTATCTCTGAAATTGAAAACCATTACCTGTTAAGTGTCCATTTTGAACTTTATTCGTTTATATTAAATATTTCATTTTATGCTGCCTCATTTATTGTATCTACAATTAATTTTGTTAGTAAATCCATAGCCTAAATTTTTAAATGAATTTTTTCGGTGATGGCCAAATAAATAATATGTTTGCTATGGAGAATTTCAATAATTTACTGTTGGATTATTGATGATATACATATAAAGCTACCTATATATTAGCATTTGAAAGGCTGCAATTCAAATTAAGAGTAATTAACATACATCTATGTTTGTAAAGGCAAAATGTTTATTCATGTAAGCTTAAAAAATATTTAAATGTGAGTATGTTATTTACATAATATTATTTTTAATGCTTATTAAATAAGTTTTGTTAGAAGTACTACAAATATTATGCCCCATTATCGAATAAGTTAGTAAGTTCCATATAATACTTATACCTAGTCATCTAATTTGAAATTTAAAAAAAAAGATACAATAAAATATTAATCCAATCATTCGTTCAAACTTCTTTTTCTTGTTCTCATGCATTTCTACTCTATAATGTGACGTTTGTGCCGTCAAAAACAATACAATTGAAACATTCTCAATAAATTTTAGTACACTTAAGTGTCCCTCTGAATAAAATCTGAAGCAAAGCAAAAATCAATCAATCAGTATTTACCTTTCGTAGGTTTAGTGCCCTTGGGTTTACATTTTTTCGTAATCTGTCTGTTTTGTTCACATGAGGGGTCGCTGTTGGCCTTCAACTTGTCGTTTCGCGTCATCTGGCTTTGAACATTACATTCTCCCCACGTTCCCTTTTCGTATCGACATGCTAGGACAATGACGAACAAATTATTGCAAAGTGCACAGGAATACATAAATTGTGCAATTTGTGAGTTTAGTTTATAGACTAATATAAATTTATGTGCAATTTAAATTAACCTAAAATTATATTGAATAAAATTGTTACATTGCAAATAAATCGTATAAATAATTAATGGAACGTTACAAAGGGTAGGTACATTAAAAGTTATAATTTATAATACAACACATTAAAAATAAAAGTTTTAATTTTAATATTTAAAATAAAAAAATTACTTTTTTTGTTTTTCTCCCAATAAAATAAATTAAAATTCACCTACATTACTTACCAAAAATATAAGAGCAATTTATTACGTGGAGAAAGAATTATAAAAGAATTTAATAGAATGTTGCTGTTTTAGTCCACGCGCTGAATTAGAAACATCAAATAAAGAGGAAGAGAAAGATAAGTTTAATTAAATTGCATAAGATCAATGTGGAAGGAAAGGTCATTTTCTTTGCCATTATTTTGGTAAATCAGCAAACGACTATCCGTTAGTTCAAAAATAAAAAAAGTGCCCTGATGACATACAACAGTGTCATAATCTCATTTTATTTAAAAATCTAAGACATACTTAAGAACTTACCGTCCGTCGTTTTTAATACAATGATTACCCCCTTAGTAATTAATAATCATAGTGCCGACCATCCAGAAAAATTATGAAAAATGTTGCAGCAAAATAGGATAACTTTTTGCATAATTTCTTTGATTAAATAATTATTATATCATCACTTTTTGAAAGAAAAATTATTTTTCAGAATTTCTTACAGAATACAATATAACCTCATTGATTGGAAGTTTATGGTGAAAAACTAACCATTTTAAATTTTTTTAGATTTTAATCTGATATTGAAACTCTAAATTTCCTTTTAATAAATTTCATAATAATAATGTAGATTTGAAGGCACTCGCAATTTCTCACCTTTCCGCTGTCATATAGGCATTATTATAAGTTGTTGTATAAGTCGATTTTCGTGATGTGTTTTAATTCATAATTTCACTGTAATCTATTATTAGTTCTATCAATAAATTACTATATGATTTCTGTTCTTTAAACCGACTAGTACAATGATTCACCACTGATGCAGTTGGTAGTATAAAAATCAATTATCCCGCTGTTAGTTTTTTTACTGCTACAAATTGCAGCCAATTTACGCAGTTGAATAAAGTAGTATCTATGGCCAGCTGCCAGCTCGCTGTCGCAGCTAATTTACACCTTTACAGCCGCAGCTAAATAAGCTATCTAAGACGACCTGCCAGCTGGCTGTTGCAGTAAATTGGATTGCTTAGCTGTTAATGAATGTGCGAGTAAACTCTATCAGTTGCCAATAGTAATCTTTTTATAGTATCGTGACTGTTGAAGAAAGCAAGCAGACTCTCTACTTAGCTAATGGTTGACGATTGGAAAGAAAAAAGGATAGCGGGATTACTGTGACCATAGTGGAAGGGAGTTCTTTATTAACAACCTAAATGAGCTGTTAGCGATTTAAAGGAGAAAGGATGAGTAAGGCATGATAGATTATCTTAGAACTTAGAATATTATAACGGAACTGTTGATGTTCTCTCGGGGTCACCAGAACAATATGATGATATGCTGAAAATTGTGTACTCCACCTGAATTTGGGCAATAATACTATTTCATCATTTTTTTTAACTTGTTCTAAACAGTTCTGTGAGAAGAAACGGATATTTCTTTTAAAAATATCGCTAGATAAAGTGTTTATATTCTACCTCAGAAAGAATATCAAATTTTAGTATTATCAAGTTAATTATCGATTATGAATATAATAAGTATATTCATAAAACAGCGTTTCGTCATTTCAAAACGCGTTTCCGCACAAACAAAAAACTGTATAATATTTACTAAATTGTTCTAAAATTACTAAAAAAAATAATAGTGCAAAATGTTCTCAAAAAATTGAATAGCACTCTTAAAAAAGGAAATGTTGATATAAATTTTGCAAAACACTGAGTGTTAGTAAATGTGTTCGACTACGTGAGGCCATTTAAAACACAATCAGGCGTATTTTTCCAGTAAATGGTTAACAAGGTGTTAACATCCTAAAGTTTGGTTTAAATATAAAGCTATCTTTTATTTTTCAATGAGTTTTCAATTTTATTTTTTAGTGAAAACCAACTTTACGATGTTAAAACCGTGTTCCGTTTAAGAATATGTTCTAGTATATAAATTTTGTGATGTTTATCATTAATATTAATAGGTCTTTGGGTATTTGTTATTGTTTACATTTTACGGTACAATAAAGTTAATTGTTTTCGAAGTTGTATATATTTATGTTGCTATCTATTAATATCTATACTATGTAAAACGTGGTTTACAAGAAGGAAAAATTCGTTTTTTTGGAATGCATAAATTGAATTGTATATGAGATCAGAGATTCTATGTTACAGAAAATTTAAAAATGTTTTCACAATTTAGTTAAAAATGTGATCCATTAATTCTACAGACAACCGTGGGTCGTCGAAGATGTTATTGTAAATGGAAAAAATTGGTATCTAAGTTTTGTAGTATTTTTAATCAACTGTAATATACCAAGCTCTTGAATTTTATTAATTATTTGTTTATTCCCCACTTCATAATAATTCAGGATGCAGTCCTGAATCAATTATTGATCCCACGGTTACTTCTAGAATTCTCGTTTACTTATATAATACATTAATAGATCAGATTCTCAACTATATTTTAAAAGACTGAAAATTTTCTTTTAAATTGTTTGTTTAACAATCTGTCAACAAAATTATTTAATAATTTCTTTTTTTCAAAAATTCAAAGTTTAAAATACTTTTCTACATTTTTTGCTCATTAAAAATAATATTGAATGCTTTCAATTATAATATAATTAATTAAAATTCAATACATATAATAAACGATGTTTTGAAGCGTAAGTGCCCTGTAAGTGTGTAATAAACATTTTAGACGACAATTGGTAATTGATGTAAAATAGTCTGAGTTTAAATTACAAAGAACAAGTTTTATACTAAATTAATTTTCAGCTAATCTTGTAACCTGACATTGTCAATAGCCCGTTAACAAGAGCAAAAAAATTTTGACAAAAACTATGCGAGATTCTACATAATTAGAGCAAGTTTGATACGCTTCCTTTGATTAGGTTTAAATTACCGAAGCATGATGTTGCTAGCAAATAAATTATTTTAAATACCTTCTTAATCATTCAGATTTTAGATTTAGTAAAGCAATATTTATTGTCAAAAGGGATGTAATTACCTTTATTAAATATACACAGAAATATTATATTACTGTAAATTAGTTACTTAGATTCACAGCAGCAATTTGGTGTGTTCAAATGTCAAACATACAATGAACCCCTAATCATCAGAATTGTGGCATCATCCTGCTTTGAACTTTAATTTCGACAAAATGAGAAGTACATACTTCTAATTTTATGACTGAAACGAAATTTTAAACAGGAAAAAGTAATCAACTTGAACATTACAAAAAATTTCTAGTTTCAAAAATAATTTCATATCCTTCTATTTTACTTCCTAGACTTCAGACCAAAACCTCTCACTCCATTCTCGGGTAAGGATGGAGTATTGTTGGTGTATAAGCGAGCTGTGATTTTTAAGTACGAGCAGTATTCAAAGAAATTCATTTTTAGATAATATAACTTTACATTGAAATCACAAAAGAAGCGAAAATATAATATGGAATATGCCTGTAAGGAAAAAGTACGTTGAGATTTTACGAAAATTTTTATTTGAATTCCGAATAAAATATTATGTATTTTTAAAATTAAAATATTAACTGTAAGAACAAAGAGTAAATAAAAAAATTATTGAATTTTATTGTTAGCTTATCTTGTTATTAAATGTTAATTTGATAAAAATTATTTAGATCACGGTTTATTTTCGGGTCTAAAATTAATAATTTAATTAAATTATATTTTAGCCGGTCCGTATAATATAACACCTTCAATATGCTCTACAGAACTCTTATTCGTTATAAATTTTTTATATTATTAATTCTATAAGTATTGAGAAATAGCTTCGATAAGAAAATGAATTTTTCAATATGAACAATTTTCTGAATGAAAGAAAATTGGCACATTTTATGTAACGGTTTCTACAAAAAGAGATGTAAAAACTCAATTTTCAGATATCATTGCAAGCAATATACGACATACAATATTCTTTCGACTTGAAAATCAGCATATTTGTAGTTAGATCGTAATTTTATTTTCAAGAAACAATTTGTAAAATTGGAGTATTTCATAATAAATTAAAGCGATTAAACGAAAAAGTAGATCAATCTTCTAAATTTTCAAAACGGTAGATTTATTTATTACGTGATTTATTAACCGAACAATAAATAACAATTATGTCTTTTTATTTCGTCAAAAGCAATCCACTAATAAAAACTATCGAGTTTATTAGCTTGAAGCTGGATTTACTAACTGACAATGTTGTATTAACTTGTTGAAAGAAAAGTCAATAATGGATACGCAGCTTTGGCAATCGACGGAATCATTTATACAGATTTTGTTCAGCAAAATATAAACAAGAAATTTGAAATAACTTCTCGAAATACATTGAAAATTTGATAATTCAAATATATTCAAGAAAATAAGCAAAATAAACTCGATTGACCTTTCAAGTTCATGTTGCAATATTATTTTGATGTAATCAAGTTTACAAGTTTAGTAAACTCAAAATAAAAAACAATAAACATTAAATATATATTTCTTCAATATTTTCTATCACAAGTATTGCCAATTTTATTTGGAAAGTTGTTCAAAACTTTTTGTCTAGTTTTTCCGAGCCATGTCAACGACATCTCTAGAAAGTTATTTTATATTGTTCAATTGTTATACCAAAATTGCATATTGAACTTTTCAAAACCAATATTTTTAAGCGAATTTACTTTTCTTGTATTGTAATATAACATGATGATTAATAGGTAGCAGAATTTTTTTTAGTATACATTTGCGATAAGCTAAACTTAGGACAAGTGTCCATCTGAGAGTAGATATTATATCCTGCCCAGAGCGACTTTATCGTAGCTCACAAATGGGCACGTAAAGTTTATCTTTCTAAGATTCTCTCAGGTTTTGAACAAATTTGAAATAATATTATGTAAGAGAGTGCTTTCAAAACTAGAAATTTTTGGTCACATATGTAATAACTCTGTCTGATGACACTTACTTGGCTTGTTTCGTACAGATGAGTGCTGAAGATTTTGTACATATAGTGTACCTACCAGTTAAACACATTTCAACTAAGTAATTTGAACATGTTAAATTAATTGAAGTGAAACAAACAAAAAGTTATAAACCAAAATGCCAACATTCAACCTAGCGTCTGTAAGTGTTTGCCATATAGTTAAGTTCAGCATTCCGTTCTGTGATCGGTTACATATCCGTTCAGTTTGCTATTTCACTGTTCTGGTCTACACGAAGCTTAAAGAAAATCTGTTGTTGAGTAGTCGACTTCGTAAACAGTTTACATAAAGTTTCCTGAAGTAATTATTATTGCAGAAATAATTCACTAATTTTTATTAAAAAAAAAATATAAATTATTTGGAACATAGAATTTAACTGTAAAAAGTACTATATTATATAATTGTGTAAAAAAATTTTATTTAAAACCAACCAAAAATTGAAAGATATGTGACAATATTCTTACATTTTGCACTTCATGAAAAAGAATGGCAAAAAGAATTGTGATATATTTTTCAATTTGAGCTTGTTGAACATAAAAATATTTAATATAAAATTTCATGTACCTGAACAATATTTAGAAATTTATTTCATAAGCCGAAAGGATGTAATTAAAATTTTTTTAATTTATTTACTATAAACGTTTTAGTACACAATAGCGAATACAAATTTTATTTACTAGTTAACTCTTGATATTGAAGTTGAAAAGTAGACATTTGTCCGTAGTTAATTAATTTAAAATTTGTATTGAAAAGTTTTAATTAGTACCTAACTCAAATATTAAAGCGATAAATATAAAGGGTTAACTTTTTAAAATATTGCTTGATAAAAACGGTTATGTACGTATGAAGTTTTTATTATAATATTGACAGGGGTAACTTCTAATTTAAGTGCTATTAACAAAAAATTACTACCATCGTTGAAAATATACGTTTTATACGTACCTATGATGAAAATTGGCAATACATCATTAAATCGTTTTAATGTAGTTTTCATCAGTTTTCAAATAATTAATTTGAATGATACAATATTTTGCGTTTTATTCCAGGTAATATTCCAAACATTCGGTCTAATTAAAAAATAGTAAAATTTTTACTACCATTTAATACATTTTTGATGTTGAATTATAAAGCAAGTTTTCCTTTTTATAAAATAAATTAAAATCTATAGGTAGATACAATTTTTCAAAAATATAAGATATTTCCAGGATTATGTTACAAGAGAAAATATATTTCACAGTTTTATATTATAATGGGGCGATTTTAAGCGAAGTTCTTCTTGCACAAAGAAGTTACACCTTTGTTACAAATTTATAGGTAGGCTCTTTGTAATTTCAAAACTTTTGCTATTGTATATGGAGTTAATTTATTACGTAACACATTAAAAACTTTTTCGAGTATATGTACCTACTCAGCGTTTATAAATATTAAGCATAATGTTACTGTAAAAATGCCAATCCATATACGTGTTTTAAAAAGTGGTAGAACTGTAGTAACAACTCAAATTGTTTCACACGCAGATGTTTATGATAAAATTTCCTTTATAGAAAACAGTAAGTTCAAATTGTAAATATAACATTTCCTAACGATGTTTTTCACGATATTGCTTTATTTTGTTTAAAATAAATCTTCTAACATGGTTTCAGAATTGAAATCATATTAAGAATATTCGATTACATGATAAACTTTGAAATACTGAATCTTGCTGTAACATAAATTTCGTTTTCTAAATTCGTTTTGTGAAAAATTCGTCTTGTAAAGAAAACTCTTAGCTGCTAGTTTTCAAGTTTTGTGACCTATTTGAGATGTTCTGAGCGTAGTCGTGGTCTACAAACAGTTAGTGACGTAGATAAGGCCCTACATGCATAATATATGTTTTAGACCATCAGGTCAGAATCAAATCCACTTGTATTAGAACTAATAATTTTGTTACAAAGAAATTCAACTAAGTTAGGTGAACCAAAGGCCATATGTAATATACACAGTATTTGTATCAATAATTCTCTAGTAAGTAGCTCCAAGTTTTTAACCTAAGTGGTATTTATGACCTGTGTCTTTGCGTCGATATTTTATCGATATTCCTTTGACATCTCACAAAAATTTGCATAATTTATATTCAGTAGCTTATTAAAATATGCATTTTTCTCTAAAGAAGATTTTGGTCGAATACTCGACGGTGGATCTTCCGCGGCTTTCATATTATTTGTCAAGTTAAAGAAGCAGTGGTAAAGAAGCGCAGTTTTGAAATTTCTTACAAAAGTTTGAAAGCAATACGTCTCTGGGCTTAGGGAAAACTTTTGTAGAGCCCAAAACGTTTTACTTTCAAAATAAATTTAATATTGACAAATAATTTCTACTGTTGCTCTTTATTAAATTGTTTGTTTTATTAATTTAATTATTTGACAACTCGATTATATGAAATTTATTTCACAAATATTAGAAGTACAAGTGAAAATTTTAAGTTTTACGAGATTCCAGCAAAATAAAAAATAGGGCAATATAAAATCTTAAAATTTTAAGGACAATAAGTTATTTAATAATTTGATATCTATGATATAAAATACCACTTTTGGGGAAGAGTGACGATTTATTGTACACCCGAAACAAATTTTCGTGTGCTACACACTAAAGAACATGCTTATATTAGTCTATAGAAAAAATATTTAGGGTGAACCCTTGAAAAATAAGCCTTATATCGACTTTTGAAAAGTACGGGAAATTATCATCGAATATGCCGCACACCCCAGGCAGACGCGATACAATTCATAGACGGTCCCTTCAAATCGCGTAAAATTTTTTCGCTCCGATTTGAATTTTTCTTTGAAATTCGGATAGGTGGGGGTGTGATTAGTAGATATTAGTAATAAACTAGCTGATAGCCCGTCCGAGGACGGGTAGCTAGAAGGACGGGCAGGCAGCCAAGGTCATATGGCTTTTGGATTGCACTGAGAGCTTTCCTTAATCTTCATTCAACTTAAGTTACCTTGGCTGCCTGCCCGTCCTTCTAGCTACCCGTCCTCGGACGGGCTATCAGCTAGTTTCGTTATAATGTAATTCTGCTTATATAGTAATTTTGAGTAGGATAATCGGCTTAACTGATCCGATTATACGTTGATCCGATGATACGTTGATCCGATGATATGTTGATACGATGATACGTTCATCCGATTGGTTATGAAATTATCCTTTATGCGTTCGGTTCGGTTCGGTTTGCTTCGGGTATTTGCATTGTCGACGGGATTTCGAGGATAGATACGGATATCACGTTCAAATGGAGGTTCGCCGTCATCATTTACGAACACCATTGCAATTTCATTGGATGTTGGAGCATTGTAACGTCTTTGATCAGACTGCCGATCGCGCCGCATCACCATATTGACGACCGGAACTGGTTGTCCTTCTTCTTCGGCTCGTACACGCTCTTGTTGCTCAATTTCTTTCATCAGGCAATATGAAGCTGCGATACGATTGTTGACGCGGAAGAAACGATCGATTTTCTCAATCACTTCAGGTAGACAACCTCTATTCTCAGGCAGATTTACTCGTTCATTGACCGCTTCTGTCGTGTCCATTACATACAGTTGTGCAAACTTTCTTGTTTGTCCTTCAGGTGGATACAGGTTTGTGGTTCTGTGGTACGTCTGTCCATGAATTTTGAAAACGTATGGTCCGTTACCCGGCATTGAAACAATCTCTGCTCCCATTGAAGCGAAAGAAACCGAGGAATTGTAAGAGCGGATGTGCTGACGAAAGTTCTTGTAGTAAGGATTATCTGAATCTGAAAGCATAGAGCGAAGAAATTCGGGATATAACAATAGATTCCCATGTTGATCGAGCGGTTGCGGAATCTTCACTTTTCCTTTATGACAGCAGTTGTTAAATTGTTTATCAACTGGACGCTCCTTGGCGAAATTCTTGGAGCCGCAGAACTGACAGATGGAATTCATTTCTCCACAATCGTGTCGAGTAACGTGAGATTCATCAAATCTCAATGCTCTTATTTGGAGTTGAATTGCTTGACTTTGGTATCGATTTTCTTTCTGTCGATGTATCGCATGGGACCGAGCGTCAGCAGCTTGCCGCGCTTGAGTTTCTTCTAAAGTTTCACGTTGTTGACGTATCGCATGGGACCGAGCGTCAGCAGCTTGCCGCGCTTGAGTTTCTTCTAAAGTTTCACGTTGTTGACGTATCGCATGGGACCGAGCGTCAGCAGCTTGCCGCGCTTGAGTTTGTTCCCAAGTTTCACGTTGTCGACGTATCGCATGAGACCGAGCGTCAGCTTGTCGCTGTGATAGAAGCTGTTCTTCTGTGTTATTAGCTCTTGTACGTGCTTTTCTCTCACGATTCAATCGCCGTCGCTTTGCAGCAGGATTTTCAAAATTTTCATTATCCATTATGGAAGTTCACATAATGCTTTTTTGGAAATAGCTGTCCTATATAGACAAAATGATACGATGATACGTTGATCCGATGATACGTTGATACGATGATACGTTGATACGATGATACGTTGATCCGATGATACGTTGTGCGTTCGGTTCGGTTTGCTTCGGGTATTTCCGTGGGACAGACAGAAAGAAAGAAAGAAAGACTTGGCCTTTTATAATAAGAGATATTATCAAAAAAATGGAAAATAACCCGTGTATTGCCGAAAAAGTGAAAAAATTAAATTTTTTTTCTTCGATTTTTGGGGTGTGCATTCTATAGGTAGGTTTAGCCATCGTCAAAACCTACCCTTTCGAGGCGCCGCTCCGCGTTGCACCCCTCCAGGGCGGTTTTGACTCTGGTTACTAGGCTAAACATACGAGAAGGCGAGGCGCCTTCTTCTTCTATTAACTGTGTTCTTTAGTGTGTAAACAGAAGAAATTTTGTTTCGAGCGTAC
Source organism: Podabrus alpinus (assembly GCA_932274525.1). NCBI lineage: Eukaryota > Metazoa > Arthropoda > Insecta > Coleoptera > Cantharidae > Podabrus > Podabrus alpinus. The sequence continues at coordinate 119,090,050 of OW026451.1, forward strand.
AATAAATCGGCTCCCCAACCCACTTGGGAGTATCTGTTTATATATTTGTTCATAGCGTTCCTCTGATTGATTCATTTTTAAATTACCAAGCTAACAGAAGGGAAAAAGAAAAATGGGGGAACGAGGTAATGAATGAAATAAAGAGACTGTGAAGGAAGGAAGGATGAGAATATTCTATAGAACAATTAGAAATCTGAAAGAAGAAGCTGCATGAAAACAAGAGCGATGAAAGGAGCAAATGGATGTAGAGAAGACAGCGAAGAGGAAATAGGGGAAGTTAGGAGGAGATACTTTCAGAATCTACTAAATAATATCTACGAAAACAGAAATAAGAATGAAGAAGACCCAGTGATAGCAGAGCCAAGAAAGGAAGAAGTCGAAGCAATGTTAAATGGTATAAAAAGTGGGGAAGCACCCAGAAGTAATGAGATCCATGGTGAATTGTTAAGAAATACAGCAGATAAAGTACAAAACCTGTGTACGAAGGAAAAAAAATGCCCGAAGAATGGGAATCGAACCTAAAGAATATAGAAGACCTAAAATTATAGAAGAATCACGCTGCTTCAGGTGATATACAAGATACTGTCGATACTCATACACAACTGTGGGAATGAATGAATGTAATAATAAAATGTAGTAATGTAATGTAATAATATTGTGTTGATATCTAAATTGAATGTATTGTGTCGAGTGTATGAACAAACTGCGTGTGAATGAAATTGCAGGGGTTCGAACGGGAGACGTCGAGGGTAGCAGGTACCCATTGCATCGGTCGGACCAAACAAGGGTTCGCCAGTCTTTACCAGCTTGTGACTCGGGGCAGTTGACATTTAACGACGGTCAACTTGATATTTACGTATTTTTACTTATGTATATATTTTTCATTATTAATAAATATTATTAAACAGCCAAATCAACATCTAATTAATTATTATATCCCACAATTGGGGGCTCGTCCGGGATAATTAATTGATAATTAATTAATTAATAATAATTAATTTTTTTAAATCGAAAAGTGTATAAGTTAAAAATAGACAAAACGACGGCGAGTGATTTTAAGTTAAACGATTTGAAGGAAATCCTACGACGAAATGGATTACGAACGACGGGATCCAAAGCGATTTTATTCGATCGTTTAATGACGAATGACCCGACGGGGTCATGGAAATTACCAAACAACGATGGGGTTAATTACGACGACGACGGCGATTGCAACACTGTTAACGGTGGAAGTGCTGCAATAAACAATATAACGAACGGTGAAAACGAACAGTTTAGTGACGACGAATCGAACGACGGAATACATGGTGTGCGCGAACTGGAACTGACTCGACGTGAAAAGGAGTTATCGGAACGCGAATTACTAATAATGCGGCGCGAATTAGAAAACCTTCGGGCGGTGGTATCAGGTAACGGCGAACGACGGAGTGAATCGACGACGCCTAAGGCACACATCGGTGCGATTGCAGACGTTTTGAATTATTTCGAAGGTAACGGCGAAGACTTCGGAATATGGGAAAAGCAGGTTAAGCTTTTGGAAAAAACGTACGACCTGAACGAAGGGTTAACGAGGATACTAATTGGTATGCGACTAAGTGGAAAGGCTCGTAATTGGTTTAATTCGAAATCGGAGTGTCTCGAAATGCCAATTGCGGATTTGTTGAGGGAAATGCGGTTAATGTTTGACCACAGACCGAGCAAATTGGTGCTGCGGAGGAAATTCGAAGCTAGAAAGTGGAAAGTAGAAGAAAACTTCAGCGATTACATGCACGAGAAAATAATCCTGGGAAATCAGGTAAAGATCGACGAAGATGAGCTAATTAGCTTCATAATCGACGGCATACCCGACGAGATTTTGAGAAATCAGGCAAGGATTCAACGGTATAACACCACGAGATCATTAGCGGAAGCGTTCGCGGAAATTTCACTAAAACAAAAGACAATTCGGAGTGTAGTGGAATTAAATCCGGTGGTAGAAAAACAATGTAATGGAAATGTGCGTGAAAAAAGTTGGCGGTCTCCGAAGAGATGTTACAATTGTGGGTCGGATCAGCATTTAAGTGCGCGGTGTCCTACAAAAACACAAGGCATAAAATGTTACGAATGCAATGAGTACGGACATATTGCATCCAGATGTGATAAAAGACTTCAGACGGCGGCAGAATTTACAGTGAATACGTGTGACACACTACAGGGTGTCGACGGGAAATTTGTCAAAGACATTATAATGAACGATAATCGGGTTGTTGCAGTTGTGGATACAGGCAGTGATTTAACTATGGTCACAGCCGAGACATATGTTGAAATCGGAGCTCCGGTGCTCACAAAAAATAAAATGTTGTTCCGAGGGATTGGACCAGCGGCGGCGGAAGTACAAACGATGGGATACTTTGAAACTAAAGCAACGATAGACGGAGAGGCGTACCAAATAAAGGTACATGTCGTTTCGAGTAAATTTATGAGTTGCCAAATGTTGTTAGGGGCTGACTTTCTTAATTCAGTAGAATTGCGGGTCAGGCAAGGCAAAGTAAACATTAATAAATTGGTAAACGGCGAGCGGCGTTCACAAGAAGAAAAATCGAACATCTGTGAAATCGAGCGCGAACAGGATGTGAACGAAGTTTGTGTAGCAGATGTGGTCACACATAATTATACGGGGGAGATTAAAGAATCAGCGTCAAATTACGAGTGCGAAACAAAAGTTGAACATTTAATAGAAAATGGGAGTGTAAAACCAGCTGCACACAAAACAGCGGAGGTCATGAAATTCATGGAACAATCAAGCGTTGAAATGAGTGAAATGAAAGTTGGCAAACAAATCGAAAGTGAAAAGTGTTTAAGTCAAACAATGCAGACTCAGGTAGCGCGGCATGAAAAAGGATATAATTCGGCGGGTGAAACTGAACATTTAATAAAGAAAAACTATTTATTTCCCAATGCGCGTAAAAAGATCGAAGAAGTGGTGCGAAATTGTGTAAGTTACACTCCGGCGGAAGAAAAATGTAGCAGTAATGAACTTGAAGTGTTAACGGTAGTAAAAAATCGAAAGGGTTATAATAAAAAGCGAAAGTTGGCAAAATCCTACGAAGAAAGTGACCTACTTGCAATGAAACGAACACAATGGGGTCCAGGGTTAAAATTGGCTTCTAAATATTTAGGGCCATATGAAGTGACAAAGAAGCTACGTAACGACAGGTACCTAGTCCGCAAAATAGGGAATCACGAGGGGCCGCAAAATACGTCGACATCGGCAGATTACATTAAACCATGGGTGGCGCATCACGGAGGTTCATTTGAAGAAGACGAAAGTGCCGGGGACGGCACTGGTGGGTCAGGAACGGCCGAATGTGGGAATGAATGAATGTAATAATAAAATGTAGTAATGTAAAGTTATAATATTGTGTTGATATCTAAATTGAATGTATTGTATCGAGTGTATGAACAAACTGCGTGTGAATGAAATTGCAGGGGTTCGAACGGGAGACGTCGAGGGTAGCAGGTACCCATCGCATCGGTCGGACCAAACAAGGGTTCGCCAGTCTTTACCAGCTTGTGACTCGGGGCAGTTGACATTTAACGACGGTCAACTTGATATTTACGTATTTTTACTTTTGTATATATTTTTCATTATTAATAAATATTATTAAACAGCCAAATCAACATCTAATTAATTATTATATCCCACACAACAAATTTAAAATAGTAACAGGACTGAAGATCGGGATTTCGATAAGAAAGGTCCACGATAGATGCATTCGATATAATGAAAGAAGAGAATGAAAAAGTCTACTAACACAAAATACAAACCAACACAAAATATAGAAAGTGATGCATGAAATGAAAATATTAGCAAAGTTATTAAGGTTGATAGAAATGACAATGAAGGAATCTCGGCTAACAATCAAAATCGGAATAGAAGAGACAATGCCTTTCACAATCAACAGCGGTAAAAGCCAGGGAGGCGCGTTATTGGAAACCCTGTTCAATTCAGTAATCGAGCACGTTATGAGAAATGGAGGTGGCAAGGGCATAATAATAACAAAGGATGTGCAATTGCTGGCTTATACAGACGATTTAGTGATTATAGCCAGGACACAAAGTAAAATGAAAGATACTTTCAATGATATTGAGCGACAAGCAGCAGTAACGGACCTGAAAGTAAACGAAAAGAAGACCAAGTATATGAAAATCGGAGGAAAGAAATATACACAGCGCGATAGCTAATTTAAGATGATCGGTTACAGATTTGAAAATGTTAACAAATTCAAGTAATTAACAGTTCAATTGAGCAGTCCAAGAACCAACAAGAAAACGCAGCAAGGCAAAGGTTTATCAGTGAAGATTAAAATAATAGTTAACAAAACATGCATCAGAACAATAGTCACATATGCAGCGGAGGAGATGAATTTAACAAACACAGAAGAGAAGAAAGAATAGCGAACTGATCGAAGTGTTGAAGAAGGAGGACATTGTGAAACGTATCAAATCACTAAGAATTAGATGGATCGGTTACGTGATGAAAGGAGAGAAGGGTGGTGTTCTGAGAAAGTTGACCGAATGGAAACCGCCTGAGTTAAGAAGAAGAGAAAGAGCAACAGCGAGATGGCTCGACAAGGTGAAAGAGGACCAGAGTAGAAACTGGAGGGGCAAATGCATGAACAGATCTTCTTCTTTGAATGCCTATCCGCTTTATCCTATGTATATGTTATGCGTTTGTAGTACTATCACATACATGAGGGACCTATTTGTTTAACGCGGGCTCCGAACTGCGGAAGTGTAAGTGTATACACTTCATCTCCAGAGTGGCTGTTCTTGGCAAATTACAACTCGGTGGTTTACCATTGCCTTCCGAGGGGAGACGGTCAGATTAACGTTTTTACTGAGCTCGGAGTCGAACCGGGCATTCGGCATTAGCAGCAACGCACTTAACCGCTTAAGCTGATCAGCGTCTACATCATTGTCTTCCAGAAAATTATGGAGGAAATAATAGCACAAACCAAAAGTAAGCAGTGCCGCTAAGTAAGACGCCTAAGGTAACAAAGTTTTAGTGCGGCCTTTGGGCTGCACAAGCATGACAATCAAGCACTCTTTAAATACAGCTATAAAATTGTTGCCAAAAAGACTCCTAAATCTGTTACTAAATGTGACAAATAAAATAAATGTAACTTATGGATAGCAATTGCAAGTTATAAAAATGGATTATGACTATATTGTTGATTATCATAATCTTTTTACAAAACATTAAATGAAGCTTTGATCTACTAATTAGGCTGTATTCAATAGTTATGCAACTGATGAAAATCGTGAAAGTGATAGTTAATTATAATGGCAAATAAATCAACAGTACATTGAAATTAAATATTTAACAATGGTCAATATTTCAGATATTTTGAATAGTCAAATTTCATCAATGTTATAATTTTCATTAAAATTATAAATTGAAATATTTATAAAATATAAGTATTACCTAACTTACCCGTATGTCATGAAATATACGAGTAAAAAAATATTTAGATATTTTATTATTATATATTATTCAAAAAGTATAATCAACAAGAATAAAAATACCTATTATGATGGAGCTTCTATATAACAAAGAACCATGATTCCGGAAAAAATTCGTTAAATTAAAATTTAGTTGGGTGTATAGAAATACATAATATAACTGCCGCTTTCTATCTGAACAAAACGTTTAAAGAATTTGGACAATTTTATTGAAATCGAAATAACTTCTTGATTAAATTCGTTTTCTATATTTATTAAAATAATCAAAAGCTCGGAAAATAAATTTATTAGATCGAAATTTATTTCCTTAAATGAAGACAAAAGTAAACTAAAAGTACATTGCTGTACAATGGAAGTCCTAATTTCAAATCAGGGGTATAAAGGACTTCATCACAAAAGTCTCGGTGAGCTTTAAGGGTTGAACTTCACTCATAACCAAATACAGGGTTGGGCCAAAGCAAACTTAACTGTTTGTGTGGTTTTAATCAATTTAAAAAGTTATATCGAGAGAATTCCAACAACGACATGCATATATCGATCTTATTAGATCTCATCAGTGGCTGGAATTACTGGCAGATATACATATAGGCAAATGCAAATTATTGTCACAACCACAGTTTTTCCTTATACATGCCACTGATGAGATCCAATAAGATCGAAACATGTACATTGTTGTCGGAATTCCCTGGTTGTGACTTCTTTAAATTCAAGACAAAAGTAGATGTAATTTAATGCGAAAGGCAACGTTCCTATAAAAAATTCCTAAAATCGTGATATTCATTACTTTGAATTTTCAGTGTAATAAAAATTATTAAAACTAAAAAGGTTATTATATGAAAATAAATTGTATTACTACAGTAAAAAACAAGTAAAGCTGGGAAAGTGAAGGTATAATACGAAACTTTTAACTAAAATATAGCCCAATGAACGACAATTCCCGATAACTCCCATATAACAGTATCAATATTTGAATAGGATGAGAAGAATGAATACGAGAACTAGCACAGCAACAAGGACATTTTCGAAAATTAAAGAAAAGCTATTAAAAAACTCTTCGAATACATTATTTACTTCTGATAACGGAAATCTTATTAAACGATAACTACCTATGATTATAAGAATTTGTTTTCTTTCTTAGAAAATTAATAAAAGGATTTATTATTTAATTTCACAATTCGTAAGTTCATTAACTATACAATGGAACCACTTTTTCAATAAGGCCGTACGAGGGAATATCATTTCGAAAGTCTTTATGTTGAGAATTAATTTTACTCGTAAACCCTATACAAGGTTGGACACAAACTTACTCGTTTCTTAAGGGCTCGCCACATAGCCTGTGCTGTGCTATGCTATGCTCTGTGTTATGTCAACACAAACGTTGAACAATGTCAGAGACGGTCGCCAGCTTAGTGGTTAAGTGCGTTGCTGCTAATGCTAAATACCTGGTTCAACTCCGGGCTCAGTAAAACTTTATTCTGACTGTCTCCCCTCGGAAGGCAATGGCAAACCACCGAGGTGTAATCTGCCTGGTACAGCCTCTCTGGAGATGAAGTGTATACACTTCCCGCGGTTCGGAGCCCGCGTTAAGCAGTAGGTCCCCTATGTGTGTGATAATACTTCAAACGCACGACACATACATAGGAGAGAGGTCGCCTACGTCTGAAATCAGGCACGGCACTTAAAGAAGAAGAAGAATGTCATGGTCATGCGCAAAATAGTATAGCAACTCATAACTATGTGAACATCACTATTGAAACCCTATGTTTCTACTTCAATGTTTGACATTGGCATAGCACAGCACAGGCTATGTGGCGAGCCATTTAGGGATTTTATAAATTTCAAGTCACAATCACGGATTCCAACAACCATATCCATATTAGATCTCATCATTTGGGTATAGAAGGAAGTTTCTGGATGTGATTAAAATTTATTTTTGCTTATTTGAAGACTTTATCGAATTACAAGTTAATCTCTTGATTATTTTTTTTATTAGCAGATCGTTGTGTCTATAAAAGGAAATTAAAAAATTACGAAAATAAACACGTATAGAGTTCATAAACATATTTTAATGTTTAATTTAGTTAATATTTTTGTCCCCCAAAGACCGGAATTTTTTTTGTCTATACTCTTTATTATTTAGATAAATACTCTAAAAGTCCAAATCCTACTTTTATTTTTATCTATGACATAAAGTTGCTATCATTATTTATATGCACAGGAATATCTTTACTAGAATCTTTCTGAAAATTTGGAATTAAGGGAGGTTAATTAATAGATTGATATCCAATAGCTTTAAGGTGTGCTGAAGTTCTGCGTAGTTATTCGGTAATAGTTCCATTGTACAGTTACTTAATAATTATATTGTGCGCAGGTCCTGCTACAGTAAACGAAAAGGGGAACAACAATAAAAGTAAGTTCCGTTTGCACAAGCGTGAGACGGTGGCAATTGGGTTTTCACCGACTCTGTCAAATTTGTTTTCAATCAGAATGAATATAAACACTATCAAACTCGAAGGTACTCCAAAATATGAAGACCAAGTTGCGTTGCAAATAAATATGGAAGTTGTAGTAGTTACAAAAGTCTAATTTGATTTGTGAACATCAAGTTGACCAAAGTGTTAATTTTCAAATCGTGACCTCAGCTCTTCAAAACCGGAAAGAGCTGCGCACATACGATGAACAAAAGATAACGATGAACACTTGATAAAAATCCAAGACTAACAAATCTTGGTAGCACATGAAATCCGCTATTACGACGTATCTACCAGACTACCAAAACGCATTACAAACTAATTAATCCGCTGTGGTTCAAGAAACCAAAGTAAATTCACCTAATCTCGGACAGGGAAAAACGTTTCATTGTCTAAAAAAGTCCACCGAAATCAGGCCCTTGGAATTTGAGAACTCTCCACAATACTGTTAAATTTCCCCGGGTGTTGTTTTTGAAAAACTTGTATCTCCGGAACTGTGCGGCCGATTGCAAACAATTTTTTGTATTCGATAGACGGTTGAATTACTTTTCTGAATATGATATTTGAAAACAATACGAATTTTACCGAGTTTTAGTAAGCGAAATACGGTTGTTTTATTAAACAGATTTTACGAATTTTCATCCTAAATATTTAAAAACGTAATAACTTTTGGTTCAACAAGTTAGGCAATAAAGGATAGAACAATAAATTTTGCATAAAATGCAGCTTTGTATGCTTTAGGTGACTTGAAAAATAGTAATTGGGTTTATTTCTTCTTTAGTAAAATTTAGTTTCTTTGGAAATACATTTTTTCTTATTAATCCTATAAGTAATAGTGATTAAATGTAAATTGTAGAGGACTTACTTATAGTACTGCGCAATTTACATAATTTTCAACAAAAACTTTGTTTTCTACCGAGCTTATCTTCAAAACTACTAAAACTGGAAGAATTGGTTGTTAAGGTTTAAATTTGCTTTAAATCTTAACTCATACATTTTTGTCGTAAGATGCGCTAAAAATGAGTATAAAAAACTGAGACAGAAAAGTATACTTCAATAGATGGTAAAAAAATTTCAACTTTGAAAGCTGATACTATCTTATTTAGCACTTATCTCAGAAATACTTTTGTGCAGATGAAAAGGAAAGACAGACTACAACAAAATCTAAAAATTGCTTTATTTTGGAAAAAATGAAAACAGTGTTGTATATAACTATGCGTCTCGGAATTTATAGAAGCTACTAAATATTTTTATTAGCTTATGATCAAAATTTTATTTAGATTAATTTGCTGATACCTATTTTTAGACATAGGATGCATTTGAAAGTGCCAATCTACGATTTTGTGATTCTTAGGACCTTTTTCAACAAATTTTCCCCTAGTCCGGTTCGAGTGGCAATTTACTGATGCAAAATTAAAGACTTAGACAAATAATCGTTAGCTCCACGCTTCTTCATCTTATTTACAGGTCTCCGACCTGTCCATTAACTAATTTATTTAATTAGATCTTTAAGCATGTGGTTTTTCCATCTTAAGTAGCCAGCTAAGTTTGGCCTTCGATGTACCTGTACCCCGTTTTTTATTGTTATGATGGCAAATCATCAAAACAGGAGAACCGACGGGTTTACGTGCCCTCCGAAGTCCGGAAGTACTTGCACGTAGTTCCACGCAAACTTTTTTAGAGCGACCTAATGACTGAACTATTGCCAAAATTATCTCAGGTCAGGTAAAACATAGGAAGCTGAAATGCTACTCATTTTATGTAAAATTTATTCTACCTACTATCTTTTATTATCCAACTAGTTTAACCAAAACTTATTAATTTGCTAAATATTTAGGTTGAAATTTCAAAAACTGTGTTTAAAGAACCAATCGTGTTTCGCTCGTTAAAACTCCAAAAATTCAAATATAATTATCCATATTAATTTGGAAAGGTAATAATTGAACTGTGCATCAAATAAACAAAAACTTTGCAAAATCAACCGCACGGTACCCGATATATAATTTTCTAAGCAAAAAACGCGGAAATTTAACAGAATTTTGCTGTATTCTAAAATTCCAAGGGCCGAATTTTGGTGAACATTTTTTAGGCAATGCTTACACTCCTACAGACGTATGGTTAAAATTATATGCACAAGAAATTATTTCAACTTGGATGTCTTCGTTTACTGTACTGCATGTATTACTTCCGCTGCCGCGCTGCTGATCTACAGTTGAACGTGGGCTCCGAATCACGTGAAATGCCATACATTTCATTATAAGAAAGTTTACCAAGCAGATTACATATGGGATGGTTTGAATTGCCTTCCGAGGAATGTTTTTCATTTCGATAATTAAATGGAAGATGGACTGCATATGGGCTTACCAGTTTCATCTTTGTAGACGAAATTAATAAAAAGAAATACGTTAGTTTTTGGGGACATATTTGAAAGAAGGATTAGGTATGCGAACAATATTTTGTGCCTGCAAAATGGAAGTGAGGAAGACTAAGTAATTCAATGATGAAAATATGTAAATAACGTCATAAACGTCATTCATTCCCTCTGATACACTGTTACCATACGATTTCAATCGCCCTTTTCCCCATAAATTCTGATGTTTTAACAGATTTCTTATCAAGAGAGCATTTCGAGTTCCACTAAAAGCAAATAAAAAGATGAGAGAACCAGAAATAATAAAGCAATTGGGAACATTAAGTGATTTTCCAGAGGAAATGATGATAATTTTACTTGCATTTTTATAGCAAAAAGTTCATCCCCTTTAAGTGACTATAATAATAAATAAGGAGATCCTTACGTTGACCCAATTACATCATAACACCCTGTATAAGAACTTGAATAGTGTAAAAATTAATATCGTTTGAAATAAATATTCCAAGTGAAATCTCAGTTTAAACTAAATTAACAGCAAGCGACGTACAGTTAATTAAGAAAATTAATGGCAATTCGGTTGTAAATTCAAAATTAGTATTTAATATTATTTTCTAAGAATTCTAAACTGCTAGCTAACTTGGGTAGTTAACCTCAGACAATATCTCAAGAGTTTTCTTATAAGATTTATATACTGTAGTTTGCAGTAGGTATAATTAATGATACTCGGCAATTTCAGATTAGGTATCTTACCTCTTGAATAATTGAAAAGTTTACTCACAAAAACTCGTCCTTATACAACCATATTTTAAATAGTTTCTTGAAAATACGCGCGAATCGAATTTATTCAAACCATATATGGTATAAGTATAAATTATTACCTTTTTTGCATTTCTTCTGAATTGTTTTCGAACCTTCGCAAGTTGTTTGATCGCCTTTCTTGAGCGTTAATGTCCGTGTACGCATGTTTGATTTTGGATCACATTCTGACCATGATCCTTTTACGTATCTACATGGCTCTAAAATTAAAAAAATAAATTAATTTTATAAAAGTCGACAAGTTATACAAATAATTATTACAAACAAAACTTTTGTTAACCCAAAATTTGTAAATTAAATTTATATTTTCACACAAGATTTTATAAAACTTTGACACGATAAACTTTCAAACTTATTTTGAAAATATATTGAAAGAGAACTTAACTGATACAAATGAAGTTAATTATTGCAATAATAAATTTTCTTCATTCATCTTGTGCTATTTAATTTAATTTACAAGTAATGGTACGCTAAAATCGACCCTCGATTAGATTAAAATTTGTTAGGTTTACGATTAGTAGGTAATAATTTATTGTTATTTATGGCTTATACCTCACGGAAACAGTTGCTATTTATTTACTTGCTAAGAAAAGGTGTTAAATCGATTTTATTTTAGTACGAATTTTAACCTATTGCCTTACCTACTATTTCTATAATTTTATGATAAATGAAACAACGAAAATATTGTACATAATTTTAATTGCTTATTTAATTTAATCGATTTTCAATATTATTTAACGTTTTGCTATTGTTTGGAACCCATTTATATGAAATAATGGGATCGGGGTGATCGCATGTATGAATATAAATTTGAACATACTACCTAAATTAAAAGATACCTACACAGGACTAGTTAAAACTGGCAATTTCATTAAAAATTCTATTATCTGTTTATGGTTTCGCCAAATTGCTCATGAAAACAGTGTGCATAAAAGAACTAGATTACTAATATAAATTAATCCAATTAAAAAGTTAAGTAATTTACTTTTACGTAATATTCCTAGATCTACCCCTTCGATCCACGCTTTTAGATCACACGAACTACAGCTTTTTACCAATTTGTTTAACTTTTTAATACGTAATTTGCTATAGCTTTTCATTATTCAGATTATTTGAGAGAAAGGGTGGGGATGTTTGTGTGTTATATAAATTATCACTAAAGTCTGCATAATGATGTAGCAACGAACACATTATGTACCCAAATCTGTAGTTATGTAGGATTAAATACGCATTCTATTAACACGTTGATACTAAAATTATGTATTACATAGATTAAATGGAATCTACGTTAATGTGGAATTTGGAGCTTTTTTATTCAGGATTTAGCTTAGCTAAAATAACATTCTATATTACGCAATACGATTAAAATATAATTTTGAGCAATACAAATGCAATTAAAAATAATATACTATATTTTAATATCAAAAACATGAGGATAACTGTTTGCAAATTACTTTGTGTGCAACATGAAAATGTATACGAATCTCTTGAGATTGGCATACACAGAGCTTCCACAAACAACTTTAATTATATACTTATTTTGTTTGAAGCAAATTAGTAAAATAACAAAACCACGACATAGCTGGAAATTATTATAGTAACAATAAATACTAGTGAATTGTTTTACAAGTATAAATTACCTAGGTAGCATTACTTCCGGTTGTGTCGTCATAAAAGTAGAAAACCAAAAGAGCACTAAGGACAGAATCGTAATTTAGGCAAAGTTAAGCACTCATAAAACATGCAAGTTGTTTTCAAACATCAAAAGTAATTTTGCCTTACTAAAATTCATATAACAAACTTTTTTTTATAGAGCCCAACAAGTCCGGAATTAATTATTTAAAAAATACACTAATTAAGTGTTTTAACGTTTTATAATTACAACAAACGTTCACAATTTTAAATTAAAAAAAAAGGGAATATAATATAGGTAGTATATGCGAGGAAAGACTCGGGAAAATAATTCTAAAAATTCAACAAGATGTGTTTAAAACACATAGTACAAATTTCTCTCGTCATTATATCGTAAATATTAAGTACTTGCTACCAACATTTGTGGTGATTAACAAACTTTTAATTATGGCAACTTGATAAATTTAAAACCGTAAAACGAAATTGTGCCAAGTTAAGGTAATTGCACCACAAAATGGGAAGAATTTATCAATAACCACGGTAATAGCTAATTTTTGATTACGAAATAAATTGGGATTTTAAAAGCTATCATTTTAAATTTGGAAATTCCAAATCCAAAATAGTACATCGTAGTTACGCAAGCTTTTATATTCAATTACAGTCTGAAAAGGAATCATAATTTGTTATATGGAAGTCTTATGCAATTTCAGACAATATCAAATTTTATAACTTTTTCGTTTTTTTTTAAGATAACTTTTGAATTTTTGATCCACGCTGATAAACTTGGATATTTGATTATTTTTGTTACGAAACGAAACAATTTGGTAATTCCAATTAAATATTATAGCTTATTAATTATAGCTCACTTCACTAAATTTATTCTTGTTTATACAAAAAGCTGGTTAAAAAATGAAAAAAAAAATTGTAAAAAGCTAACTAATTCCGAGTAAATATGTTTTTACGTATTTGTATAGTACTAATCCTACTGGATTTACTTTGTTACACTGGATTTTATGCTTAAACCAAAGTTTAAACACGGTTTCGAAAATACCAATATATGGAAATACTTCGTGAAATATATGGACTTATACATTTTTACATAATATTTTTCATGCTGATCCAGAACAACATATCATAAATTTGATTTTGGCCATTTGAACTAAAATTCGTATAAAATATAGCACATTAAGTATTACAATTTTTGATATGTTTTTATTTTATGTATAAAACTAGGCAGTTAGTAAATCCCTTTTGAAACATTTTCTCATCCATTATTCTTCGAGCATATGTATTTAGCATGTATTATTTCTTCCTTTCAAATAAAATCTAAAATATTATTCCCCATATTCTAAAACATCACTAATTCGGATTTGGCAAAAATGATGTTTGTTATATTCGTGCTAACACTTTTATTTACCAAGTTTTCGTAAAATATTCAAATACAATTATTACACAATCCAGATACTTTTGTTTATAGAACTTTTAATAAAAAAACTTGATGACCTGGAATGCACAAGTTTGAAAAATATACCTACATAATTAACTTCGGCAATATTATAATGAAAAATTACGTCGTTCTAAAAGATGAAAGTGATGAAAATATAATAAAATGTCAAAGATAATAAGTATTCTATTTTGTATAAGGTAAAATTTGGTATGGCATGAAGGTGCTAAGCAAAGATAAATCACATCATCGAACCAACCCTAACTTGCTTTATACGCAAACTGAATATTTATAAATATGAAAATTTACTTTTTCAGCGATCTACGAATATATAACTATTAAAATAAAAAGCTCAAAAACAACAAATTTAATACTATCATTACATCATTCGAATATACCGAGCTTTTATAAAACACTAAAATGCTTTTACGTTCTCGTTCAACCTTAACTTAATAATTTTTTTCCCTAACTTATAAAATTTTTTTAAAAGCCTACATTTTTAAAATTAAAATAAATTTCGTATACTGTGAACGAAAGTAGCCTTGCAAAAATCAATAGCCACATTTAATAACATAATTATGGCATGTTTTTAAACAACAAATTGAACCTTTCAATTAACACAAAAACTTTTATAATTGTTTCGATTGCATTTCCAAAAAACTCACATTGTGTACAAATTGTTTAAGTTAATTATAAAATTATACTTAATCAAAAAAAAAGCTTTGTAGTAATTTTTGCAATGCGGTAGACTGCGGTTTCTGTGTGTGTAACGATCCAGTGTGTAACTTCGCTTTAACAGTAAAATATATAGGTACCTTCATACTGTATAACTTCAATTACATTTTAATTGTACTAATATTTATGGTACCAAGGAAAACTGTTTGTGTTTATGAACACTTAAAATATACAAATAAAGTATTTGTACAAAACTTGTTCACATTACGATTTAAGCTTGTTAATTCTCAAGTAAGCTGTAATGTAAATTTAAATAACAAACCTAGAGTTTTCACAGTGAACAAAAAAAAACGACTAAGCTTCTACATTTTCATTTTTCAACAAAATCACTGTTATATCATAAAAAATAAAAAAACATTTTATTCGTTTTTTAATAGTAACTTACAAGGTTCAAAGCAAAACCCCTTTTGATTCCACTAATTATGTCTCGTAAGTCCGTCCGTTTGGTACCAAAAGATAGCTCATACTATCTGCCTCCAAAAAAGTATATAATGGACACCATGGAAGCGTTATTATGTTCACCAGCGTTCTCGATTTACAAAATTCTTGGCGGAAATCATAAGGAGGAGTATTTTATCTGAAAGTGCCTGTTCCGTTTTAAGTGGATTTTGTAAACGAAATCTTGCCTTCTTCTTATGAACGATCGATCCATTTTATAAATTACTTGCTGATGATATTTGATATTATAAGGAGTGATGTAAAAAAATTAACTAAATTTGAACAGTTTGTTAAGAAAGGTAATTTTGAGCTTCAAAGACCATATTTTAATAATAGAACGTGTTTTCATTTCATTTGGTTACCTAACATGATGCAAGTTATTAATATTTCATATGTACGGTTCAGAGCAAGGTATATGCATTTAAGCTCAAGAGGCACATTTTGAGTATTTATTATAAGCAATAATTAATTTTATTCTTTACTATTAAGCTCTTCATGTTACCACAACGCTAATGAAACTGTAAATTCATGTACTTGTTTAAAATAGCCTCCCCAAGAACCGGGGTTCATTCATTATGAATCATCCTGTATGTTATATATAGCAAAAGAGGTAGCAGTAGGTAACACAATTATTCTTGCATTACAAAGTAGTAAGTCGTATTGATCGAATACTCGTTCTACTGATTTTTCTTCCCACTTGGAACAGCTTTTAAAAAAATTAAATTATCAAAACGTATAGGATCTAACAAATTTATCATCCTCAATTTTCTGTAATTTAATATTGGTAAATTTGTATTTCTGAAAGAATAGAAAGAAAGGTATAAGTTTCATAATATCAAGTTAAATTGTGTTAAAAAGCAATCAAACGCGCGAATCTAATTAATTTTTAAAACGGCAGCCAATTAACTTGTTTTTGTTGCTAAAAGCAATTTGGAAACACGTCAATATTGAAGATACAGAACAGCAAACAAGGTTCTCTTTTATTAAGGCTACGTTTTAACTATTTGCGTTTTATTTTTCTTTGTTTTATAAATAAAAAATTTTCTTAACAGCTATTAATGCGTCGCTCGAAATAAAGTGAAAAATATAAGGTGGCCCGTACACCAAAATCGTACAGCAATTATCGCACTCATTAGGAAGCTCGTCAAAGAATATCATGTTGGCACTAAACGAACGATATTTATAGATAATATTAAGAAAGAAGTGATGAAAAGTTATAAATGTTCAACGACTTTAATTTAGACTTGTGAAAGTAAATTGAGATTCATTGGAAATAATATGAAACTTAGAATATAGCAAAAGAAGAGATTATCAAAGAAATTTAGTGAGAAGACAAAACTTATTTAATTTTAAAGTTTTGAGAAACCAAATTAAGTAATATTGTAAATAACTAAACTACACCTGGCTTTACTTCTATTAAGTTGGCTCGATTGAACATTATTAAAATTTATGACCTAATTTAAATTAACTATTATTGTAAACAGCCATAAGGGCTTATCTTAAACGATATATGCAATCCCGATTACACGATTGCTTATAATTAATAATTTTATTGAATATCATAACAATTAAATAACAATGCAGAATAGTAATTTTGACTATTATTATAATGTGGTAAACTTATTTTTAGGTCATACGGAAGCTAGTTAATCTCTAATGAACCACAACATCTTATATTTTTTAAGAAAACTAGTTTGAACTAGTTCACTTAAAAATAATCGCACACAAAACAAAATATTTTGATAAATATCATTTTCATACAATAATTTCATTGTACACATTATTTTGCATAATTTAACTTTCATGATTCCTACAGAATCGACGCAGAAGACGCAAAGTCGTCAAAGAACGAAAATATCCAGCTGAAAATATCAGTTGAATGTTTGGCGTTGTTTTGACAATTCGACTCAATTTGCATTTTATTATTAAATGATATTAATATTATTTCATAATTTACATAACAGCCAGTCCCCTTTAAGGATATTTTAGAGCGTTTATTTATTTGGAGGGTAGTAAACAAATTAATTAAAATCGTTAAAATGTTTATATTTAACACTTATATTTCGCTCTTATTGTAGCTTCGCATCGCGCACTTTAGAAACCATTACCAAAGGAAACATCTCTATTGGGTACTGAAATTAACACTGGTGGTGCTGGAAATGCAAACAAATATGGCCGCTTTAATTTGGTGTACGTAAAGATAATAAGTCGCAATATGATCAAACAAATTAATTAAAATCGTTAAAATGTTTATATTTAACACTTATATTTCGCTCTTATTGTAGCTTCGCATCGCGCACTTTAGAAACCATTACCAAAGGAAACATCTCTATTGGGTACTGAAATTAACACTGGTGGTGCTGGAAATGCAAACAAATATGGCCGCTTTAATTTGGTGTACGTAAAGATAATAAGTCGCAATATGATCTAGTTGTTATGAAAGAGTTTAAATTATTACTACAATTACTTTAAATATAACTTTTATCCCTCAAAACTACGATACAAACATGCACATGTAAATAGCAATTTTACTTCAAGCAGCTCTATTATAGTTCTATAAATGGTCGCTTGGTGGCGTTTTCTTATTTGAAGTGGCCAATTAATTTCAGGTTTTTAATGGGAAACTTATCCTTTTGACTTCTTCTTAGGGTGCCGTGCCCGATTCCAGGCGTTGGCTTCTTCTCTCCTATGCATGTGTAGTATTATCACATCATAGGGGACCTACTGCTTAACGCGGGCTCCGAACCGCGGGAAGTGTATACACTTCATTTCCAGAGAGGCCGTACCAGGCAGATAACACCTCGGTTGCTTGCCACTGCCTTCCGAGGGGAGACGATCAGAATAAAGTTTTACTGAGCCCGGAGTCAAATCAGGTATTCAGCATTAGCAACAACGCTCTTAACCGATTAAGCTGACGACCGTCTCGCCTTTTGACACCGAACACAAATCTGATTAATTATATAGGTACTGCAAATGAAAAACTGGAACTGAACGTAAAATCTAATAGAACACAACTCTTTCGTTTTTTCTAAAATAATTTGATTTAATATGTTTTCCTGGGCGGAGGTAAATGTGCCACCAGTAATGTTATTCTACCTGCTACGAATTTAGGATATTAAAAGTACACAGGTATTTGTGCCACCGGAGAAAACGGCATCTACCTGATGCATCTCCTACATGTAACATCGATTATTTTTTGATTTTACACGATTTTTTGGGGGTGAAACGTAAAAGTTTACTGCCCCATAGCGCAACTATACTTTTTAATGCTATTTCGAGGGTCTCTCACATCCCGGTTGCATTTATCCCGGTTTCCTTGATCTGTCGCGCCTCTCGTATGTTTAGCGCCCGCCGCGTAGCGGCTCGGAGCACGAAAAACCGCCCGGAGATGCGGAGCATCGGAGGGTAGGTTTTTTGATGCTCGCAGTTCTGGCCAAGCCAAAATTTATTATTTTGCCGAGTTGGTCTATGTATTTCCAGGTAGAAAATTTGGACCCGGATTAAATATCTGACCATTTGCCGAGCTGGCCTACAGCCTTATCGAATGCACACCCCAAAATTCGAAGGCAAAAAAAATTTAATTTTTTCACTGTTAGTGGCACAAATACCTGTGTTTATTTAAAGAACCCTTTTGGTCGGTGGCACATTTACCGGTACCCTTTTCTGGTCAGGTACATTTGGTGGCACATTTACCTCCGCCCGTTTTCCTGTGTGCTTGTACAATTGAAGACTAATTTTGACCTGGATTTTAGGGTTCCTTGCAGTGCAACAGGTGCACCCGCACAGAGCTCAGGGCGAAGGGGGCCTTGAAATGAAATATACATAAAAAATGTCCAATTTTGTAATTTTCCTATCTGGTTGAAAATCTCACATTTCTTTAAAAGGTTTGTAGTATATTTATTAGGCTGATAAGCATATAGTGTAATTTTAAATACTGTTAGGCCTGCAAGGGTAATAAATGAGATTAAAACGATTAATAAGTTCCATAAAAATGTTGTTTGTCGCAACCAAAAATATTGTTTTCTAAACATCTGTGTTTTATTTTACAATTCCGTTTTAAAATGTATAAAAATTAATTCTTTGCTTTAAATGGAAGACTTCAGAACCAATTTTAGTAATTTTTCTGTAATTGAATATTGATTTTTCGGTTGAAAAAAATGTTTTAAGTATTTTTGAAATTATTATATAAAATTCATATATCAAGTGTACGTGTGTTCAAATTTGGAAATATTTTAGGTTTAAAATAACTACGGTTGGATGTTCTAAACCATTACATCATTATTATCGTTAATAATTGAAAATTAGGTTATATTATTATTAATTTTCGGAAAACTGGAAAAAACTTGATTGGAGTTAATTATAGTTTCGAAGAAGTTTACAAAAAAAATTAGAAGAAATGTCAACAGATTAAGTTGTGTTTTCGAAAAATTAATTATCTAGTTGTAAACCATGTTTAAATACAAAATTTAAAATATTAAAATTAGTCCAATAGTAAACTAATGTCGAATAAAGTTAAGGGGCGAAAAATGAGACGAAAAGCTTCTTACTTGAGAAATTTCATTAATCTGGCGCTTTATTAATTTTTTACGCTAAATAATTTTTTTAATTTTGAATTCATTTGACTGCCATTTTGAATAGCCCACAAAAAAATAATCCCAGGATGAAAGATCCCGGTGGTGATGGTGTCCACATGTCAGGACGGATAAAAGATAGATGTGTGTACAAAGAATTTCAAGGTGTTTTTAAAGATCGTCCCTTTTACGGAGTCTTGATGGATATTCAATCTGCATAATATACTGGATGTACTCGTAATTTCATCACCACTTTCAAAAATGGCTCAAGCAATTCTCTACGAGTATAAAATATTCCGTTCTATTTGCAGCTCATGTTGGATTTTTTAAATACGTGATAGAGCTTATTCATTTTTTATTATATTTTGCAGAATATTAATGTTCGATATTTCTACGCAACTTGCTCGTACGAAACTCCTCATCCTTTAAACATTTATCCGCTATAAGGTAAGTTTTTTAGAACCCGAAAATTTTGCAAATTCCAATTCGATATCTTGCAGGTAGCCGAAAAATTATCTTACTGATACAAATAGAGGAACCGAGTAACGTACAAGTGACTGCAATCCCAAATCGATTTTTTTTGAATAACATTTGGATCAATCGTTTGAAACTAAAATGAGCATCCATGCTCGTTGTTGAGACTCAAGCGTCGAGAAGTTATTCAAAAAATCGTCGACGACAGGTTACATTTTCTTATCCATTTTTAATTTTTATGTGAAGCTGATATCAATCGATAGAGCTTTGTTTCAGGTTTAATGAACTTGTATTATAATTATTATAACTAAATACATATTGTATAAAGTTAAGGGTAATTTAAATTTGCGGAAACTTCGATCAAGTTATGTAGAAATAATAGGCCGGTTATTAGGCTGATTTTAGCTTCGAAATAGAATTAAATTAGGAGTCGATCATACCTGATCCATTCGATATAAAAACCATTTTTAAATGAAATAAACAACAGTTACATGAAATTCGAGTCTGGACAATATGCAAAAATGTAAAAAACATGAAAACAATCACCCCGCGACGCGACGTTGCGTTCAAAACGCTGCGACAACTGTAAGGGTAAGGGAGCTATCCAAAATCGCAGATTGACACTTTTGCGTTGTACAAAATCAAAAATATAATAAGTCAAAAGGTGATTATAATAAAAACGCATTGAAACTGAAACGAAGCTCTATCACATAAAAATTCAACATGAACGGTAAATAGAAAGAAATGCACACCCTCTCTCAATTAGGTTCGGACCAGCGATCTGCACCTATCTGATATCGAGGATTTAGATATTAACGATATTGATTTAGAAACTCCGTAGTGAAGCCTATAAGTATATGATTTAAATATTTGATTTTTTTTAACTATTGATAATTAATATTAAATTAAACTTTAAAAATTAAGTAGTTTATAATAAACATTAGTAACCATCTGAAGATAGCGGTAAGCACTGCTGAAAGCTTATATATATGGTAGTAAAATTAATTTTGTTTAATTAACTAATGGTTAAATTTTAACGTTTATTTTAAAATAGTTAATTAGGTATCTATATTATTTCTGGATCTAATGTTTCGCAAATGTGAAAAATTCCAAAAATTGTGGAAACCACAATAATATTCATTATAGTGAAATTTGGATGATATTCGTATGTAACAGCATAAGGGTTCCGACTATATTCAAAGATTCAGCGAGTACAGGTTTTAGCAAGGATCTTTGAATATTGTCGGAACCCGCGTTGCTGTTTGGATGATAATTCCGTGAAGAAACGACACAACTTCGAATAAAAACGAATTTTTATATGAAATAAAAATCAAAAAATTTATATAAAGTAGTGTTTCTATGGTTATTATAACTATTTGACGCATTAGAATTTGGAGGTTAAATATAAATAAAGTAGTGTTTCTATGGTTTTTAGGTAGCAGATTTGACAATTTAAAGCATTATCTTGTATGTCAGCTGTGTGGCGTAATCGTCATCGTACATGGTTTGCAATGTGAACATCCGAGGTTCGAATCTTGCCGACGGCGAATTTTTAAAAATTTCATATAAAAAATGTATAATTATTATCAAAACAATTTAAAATATTTAAATTGACCAAAGGTTATTTGAAATATATTCGTAGGATTATATTTGAATATAAATTCCTAGGGTTCAATATAACTGGATATTGCACTAGGTGCACGAATGTATTCGTTTATCTACAATGTAAATTAACGCACGCTGATTGGTCGAAACGACCATCATGTGTCACTGAATGCAATTATCAGTATGACACTCCATACAAGTAAGTCATCATTTGAGATGATATCGGATATTTTTAGTGGATTACTATTATATAAAACATGGATGTCACGTCACAGATCACACAGGAATTTTTTATTTAATATCTGTTATGATTTAGTTAAAGAAAGTTCGAAAATTCAAAATGGGTTGGGGCAGTATTTTGCCAGCCTCCCAAAAATTATTAAAATATTTCGAAAACGAATGAGGTATAAACGAAAATAAAACGGGTATAAACGAAAATAAAACGGGTACAAACGAGATACAAACTATTCAGACCATTTTGAATCCAAAATTCGAAATGGGGGGAGGTTGGCATTTCGCCAAACATTCCAACGATTTTAAAATATCTACAAAACGAAAGAAGTGCAAGTGAAAACAAAAGAATTTACAAATAGGTATAAACTATTTAGACTATTTTAGATCCGAAATTCTAAATGGAGGTGAGGGGGTGGTGAAATTCACCTGTTTTTGTCGCTACCTTTGTTCAGGTTTTGGATTTATTGTGTGGAATTCTATAGTTTTTGTAGCTAACAAGTGGTACGAGTACTTTTACTTTTTTGCATCATAGAAAGACTACATTTTTTTTTTATAAAAAATAAAAAATTATAATTTGTTGCTCTTGAGTCATAGCCATGTTTGTAACTGATGTTCGAAAAAAACTAAATGATCTCTATAAGTTCATGTCATGTATTCTATGGAGCAATTTGAATTTTGTTGAAAAAGTATTATATTAACATTACATGTTAATATAACATGTAATTCTTTAACTATTCAAAATTAATATTAAATTTAACTTTAAACATTAAAATTAACATAAACAATATATCAATATTATTTTTGTACTTCATTATCTTCAGACGTTTTCATCTGAATTTACCGGAATAATAAATTTAATAATGTCGCGATAATTATGTACGTATAGTACCTATATCATATAAATATATAAAAGGTTTTTCACAAGTTACATATTAAAAATGCGCAATTTTCCATGAATTCCATTTTTACATTCAGATTCTATACCGACCGACCTACCCTAAATTTCATATTTTCTTTAAATTACAAACTTTCAACTTAGATTTCCATCTTGAAAATTTTGAAATAAAATTTATTACTAATTTGTTTTTTTATTTTTAAGTAGGTATATACAGAAAATTTGAATTGAGGCTGGCCTGAAGGCAATAAACAACCACAACTATGGATTGTAAAATATAATACCTATTATTATTATTATAAACAGTGTAAAGACATTAGTTTAAAAAAAAATAACAACAATAAAAAAATATGTACAATGTATACTTTTGACAATTTTAGTTGACTTCTGCTTACAGGGGCATTGTTTCTATCTGCACAGAAATTTAAAAATAATCTTAAAAGCTCTAAGCAAGACAAACAAATCTAAAATTCAACATTATGAATATGTGATGATTTTCCTAAATGTAATGTTCTTTTTTTTAAATTTGAATTAACTGGAAAGATTTTTCATAAAAGAAACCTAAGAAAACGTTATTTGTAGTCACGAAATTGTTTTCTCTAACATCTTTTAACTTCATTAGATTATTTATAAATCGTTATACCTGTTCATAAAAAATCATTATACTTGCAGTACGAACAGATTTGCAGTAATTAATTTTATAATAATTATTTGTCCTACTTACACTTCAGTTTTTTTTTCAATTTTCCTAAATCGTAGTTCTACATAATAATCCTATAAATCAAACAATTTTACTGTTAAGGAAAGCGTAATCCTTTTCGTGGTTTCGTTTTCATTAGCATGTAATCATTTGAAGTAAGTATTCCAGATAATCCTACGAGTTTTGTGATTCCCTCATTTTTGAAAATTACGTATTTCTGTTCTGTTTGTTGAATATCGATTTTGAAAAATTATCATAACTACCTATTTTTGAAAAAATATCAATTTTAATTTTAATTTATTTAAATTTAGTTGACCTTTTTGTCCCGATATCCCGACAATTAGATCACGTACGTAAAAATTGTTAATGATAACCTCGCGTAGTCTAGGAGTTTTTCAAATTACCCAGGCTCATTTGTTGCACATATCTGAATTCAAACAATGCGAATGATGTTGTATAATATGTTATAGCATTTAATTAATAGTATGTTAAAGGTTGCGAGTTATAGGGATGCTATAATACGCTGAAAGTTTTTAAAATTGTGTATTGATTCATAGTATACCTGCTTTTATTTTATCGTCATCAAGTACAGGCCCAACAATAAATGCATTGTGTAATGAATTTCCAGTCAAAATAACGTTGTAAATTTTAATTTTTAATTACACTACGATGTGGTAATTGTATGCCGTCTTTTGATATCCTCTTATATGCACGATTTGGAATCGATTTCACTCATTATGTATATCCATGATATTATAATAATATAATATGCTAAGGTATATTACGGAGAATTTCATTAATTCGGCGAGTGAACTAATCACCGGAGATTATGCATGATCGCCTATTATTTTGGTGAGTTTGATTAATACAAATGATTCAGGTCATATTTATCAAAATAACCGGTGGTTATGCATATTCACCTCTACGTATTGATTGAAATTATTAATGCAAGCAAATTAGTTCAATATAATTTCAAAATATTGTAAACCGCTCTTAAACCTGCATTTGTTGGTTTGGCATTAGCAATTACATCTCTTGAATCCCTGATCTCCAAAGACTAATGTAGTCTGATTATTCCCTTAAATTAACAATTCTATTAGGAACCTATTCAGCTTTTATCGACACAATTCGGTACAAGCGGTGAGTTGATTTCTGTCACCATTTGCACGATTTTGTGTCTTTGTTCCTTAATCATAAGGACTTTATTTTAATACAACTAGGTTCATCTTTATAACTTTTTCTCGTGAGTTCTTCATCATATTATCTTCTACTTGCAGTAGTAAATTTTTTGTTGTAAAATCGTCGAATTTTAGTTTCCCTGAGTTTCAAGATAATATTTTCTTATAACTTTAATTTTCCTTATCACAAAAAGTAGAAAGCTATTATTTAATATTATAAAGTTGCATCAGACAGGAAGTATATGTGTATATACTTCCATATACAAGTATATGTGTATATGTGTAGGAGAAGTATATGTGTACGTGTTATTATCTCCCCATTCTTAAATTCCTCCTATGATTTTCCAAATATGAAGAGTAGAAACTTTTCAAATTAAGTTCCAGTATAGCACGTTAAACTTACTGCCACTTGTAAGGTTCGTCTGGAAAAGTTGGAATTCACATAAACTCTACCTGATAACTTATTGTACAATATCTCCCATTAATTAAATTTTCCGTAACATATTATATCATCCGATTTGTTTGTTATTTCTTTTTCTAATGAAACAGTAGTTGATTTCCTGCATTGCAGTCTGAATTGCAATCTCGACGAATACTTTTTAACAAAATGGTTTTGGTATTTTTATTTTTAAATAAACTATTTTGTTCGCCTGGTTTCAATTTATCTATTTATATAATATGGATACAATTAATTAATAGTGAATGTCTACACACATTGATCATGTTTTATGTGAAGTACGTTTGGTGTTTATTATAATTACATTGGGGATGTAAATTTTAACCTCTTCAATTGGATATTTTCTAGAAATTGCATAGCGTTTAATTTATTAAGTTGATAACAAAGTAAGATATACCGGCACCAATTACATTTGTATTATATCAATGTGAAAATAATTTAATATTCGGGATCAGCCGTATATCGATTTTTATTGCGACATTTTTTGTTATCTTGGGAGAAATTCCGAAAATTATCGTATTCATTTTTTGTACATAACTTCATTTGCAAAATTTAGATTGTAATCCATGTTCCAGTGACGGTCCATATTTTATGCATCATGAGAATTACGAATAAAATTGCTGCTGTGCTGAAATTTACTCTCGATGATATTTTATAATTCTTCAAGTTTTTCTAGTCATATTCATGATTATACTTTCAGAATGAACATTAAGTGAATAGATTTATTATTTTTATTCAAAGCAGTTTATGAACAATTGGGTACCACCACGTACAAGTTGGATTACTCATTAATATATTGAATTTATTTTTATTGTAGTATTGGCTTTTCAGATAAATTTTTCATAATTTAAATTCTCTCCGTGGCCTGGTTACAAAATCTCGTATTGATTTTATTTGCTTTATTTTTACTTAGGAATGTCTTTCATTTATGCACAAACCATGGAATATTTTATAAAACTAAATAAGGTGTAGGCCTTGGCGGTAGAAGCTGCTTAATGTATTCATCGATATAATATAAAATATACCTTCATGATGTTGTATTGTTTTTTACTCCTTAGTGTTTTCAATTCTTCGCATGCTGTGTTTTAATATATTTTTCCAGCGGTTTATACTTTTTAATTAAGAGTTAAAAAGATAAATAAATAAATGAAGGAAGTTATTTTATCATCTGAGTAATTCCATATTTGATATTTTATCCAATTTTTACGCTAATACGAGTATGTATAGTAGGATTACGTGCCAATTTTCTATCAGTACACAAAGGATTTGTATAGTGTTCATAAAATAATATATTCCTTATAAACCCATCTAGAATAGATCGAGATTTTACATATAATTCTTTTAGAAGTGTTGTTCATATGATCACGAATAATAATTTTTTAAATAATAGAACAATTTTTTTAGAAACTGAACTTGATAACTTAATGAGTTATCGTCAGGTAATCTTATCAGTTATGTCTTTTTGGCTTTATATTATGCTGAAATTGAGTTTAGATTCTCATGTAGTTTCGTGCCAGAACTTAAATACCAGTTTGGTACTTTGTTGTGTATTTTTATAAAAAGTAATACTTATTAAAATTAATGAATTTGTATTAGAAAACTTCTTACTATATTATACAGAACTCAAATGAAGTTAGCTATAATATTATTAAAAAAATAATTTGCGGATCCTTGGGTCTTCTGTAATAAAAGATAAAAAAGTTAGGCAAAAAGTTTAAACGAATCTTAATGAAAAAGAAAATCTTTATCGATAAAGTTCTTAATATAAGTAAAAGAAGTTGATGAGGTCTAAGATCTTTATAACACGCTCGTTACTTTTTAAAAAATTATCACAACTTGGAATTGAAACTTTTTATGTGTTAATATTGAAAAATGTACAATAAAGAAATGGAATCAAGTGTCGCAAATTAATGAAGGCTTCCATTGCATGTGCTGATATAGCGAATGAACGTAACAATTTTATAGAAGCTACAGAATTAGCATAGGCTATTAATTATGAAATTTATAAATGACCGAGGCATAGAAAACGCCATAGAGAAGATGATACCTAAGGTATGGTTTTGGAATTTAATTAATTAGAAAGTGTAATACGGTTTGGCTAGGATTCACATGTTTGTAGATTATTAAAGTATGACTAACAGGAAAGTAAACCTTAGCCAGTAACTAAGCTAATAGTTTGCTTTAACCAACACATAAATAATATTTCACTACATAAAAATAATTGCTTTTACCAAAACGAAATCTAATAATGATTTTCTTTATGCGAAGTTTCATTACATTAAACTGTGGGAACATGCAACTTCTTCTAAATAAGTAAAACCATTACGTTTTATCTATTCATTTCGTTTAAAATTTTATTATTAATTTATTTCATTCATTGTGATTGCATCATATTTTCATAATATCAATTGTGTTTCTAAAATTATTGTAGCAAATTCTTCATGAATAATTTCCCAAGGGAGTCTGCACTAATGTTGTTAAAATCGTGCAAATTATAATGTAGCGAATTCGTTTTAAAAGTTAGTTAATAGTGAAATTGATTAGATTGAAGTAGACAACGCTAGATTATTCTATAAAATTAAATATGCGATCAAAAATTGACTTTAGTGATGTACTGATTAAAAAGTCTGCGTATAGATTTCTTCATAACGATGCAAGTATCCGGTAAATGCAAATATTTCACACATTTACTATTACGCTTTTCAGTAAAATAGTATTCAATCTCAATATATAGCTCAAAATAATACTGCAAAATTTAAAATTTTTACATTTATTTAAAACTAGCTGGCACGGGCGGCATCCGCCGCCCTTAGCCATCTAGACCCAGAATAGATCCGAGTAGGCCATAGTTGTTCGGCCTTCGGCCTCACAGGGGGAGGACCATAATAGATCCGCGAAGGCCATTGTTGTTCGGCCTTCGGCCTCACAGAGAGAGGACCATGATAGATCCGCGAAGGCCATAGTTGTTCGGCCTTCGGCCTCACAGGGGGAAGACCATAATAGATCGGTGAAGGCCATAGTTGTTCGGCCTTCGGCCTCACAGGGCGAACCATAATAGATCCGTGAAGGCCATAGTTATTCGGCCTTCGGCCTCACAGACCGGTCCATAATAGATCCGTGAAGGCCATAGTTGTTCGGCCTTCGGCCTCACAGACCGGACCATAATAGATCCGTGAAGGCCATAGTTGTTCGGCCTTCGGCCTCACAGACCGGACCATAATAGATCCGTGAAGGCCATAGTTGTTCGGCCTTCGGCCTCACAGACCGGATCATAATAGATCCGTGAAGGTCAAAATTGTTCGGCCTTCGGCCTCACAGACCGGACCATAATAGATCCGTGAAGGCCATAGTTGTTCGGCCTTCGGCCTCACAGACCGGACCATAATAGATCCGTGAAGGCCATAGTTGTTCGGCCTTCGGCCTCACAGACCGGACCATAATAGATCCGTGAAGGTCAAAGTTGTTCGGCCTTCGGCCTCACAGACCGGACCATAATAGATCCGTGAGGGCCATAGTAGTTCGGCCTTCGGCCTCACAGACCGAACCATAATAGATCGGTGAAGGCCATAGTTGTTCGGCCTTCGGCCTCACAGACCGGACCATAATATATCCGTGAAGGCCATAGTTGTTCGGCCTTCGGCCTCACAGACCGGACCATAATAGATCGGTGAAGGCCATAGTTGTTCGGCCTTCGGCCTCACAGACCGGATCATAATAGATCCGTGAAGGTCAAAGTTGTTCGGCCTTCGGCCTCACAGACCGGACCATAATAGATCCGTGATGGCCATAGTTGTTCGGCCTTCGGCCTCACAGACCGAACCATAATAGATCCGTGAAGGCCATAGTTGTTCGGCCTTCGGCCTCACAGACCGGACCATAATAGATCCATGAAGGCCATAGTTGTTCGGCCTTCATCTGTCATCTTTCATCTTTAATCTGTCATCTGTCATCTGTCATCCGTCATCTGTCATCCGCCATCTGTCATCCGTCATCTGTCATCCGTCATACATACATACATACATACATACATACATAATCTTCACGTAAAGTTACATCTTCATGTAAAGTTAAATCTTCCGCAAAGAGGTAGATCTTCCACGAAGAAGTGGATCTGCGTCTTCTTGCACAATTCCGGCGAGTTCTGCGACCTATATAAAGTGCTCCGGTCTTATACGCGGCATTCAGATTAATTTGTTAGTGGTTTGCATTTTTCGAATTAAAGCCGCCATCCCCGCCATCTGTTGACAGTATTTTCAGATTAATTTGTTAGTGGTTTTTTGTTAGTAGTTTTTTATATATTTGACAAATTAAATTTTTTGTCAAACTTGTGGTTTGATTTTCGCAAAAAGCGAATAACTTTTTTCCCCGCCACTGACTGTACGTCAAATTAATTATTTGACAAATTAAATTTTTTGGAATAACTTTTTTCCCCGCCACTGACTGTACGTCAAATTAATTATTTGACAAATTAAATTTTTTGTCAAACTTGTGATTTGATTTTCGAAAAAAGCGAATAACTTTTTTCCCCGCTCGAATTTCTTCTCCATATATGCGAGAATAGTTGCGCCTGGAGCTACAAAATAACTGTGCAAAATTTGGTCGAGATCGGTCCAAGGGTCTAGGAACGTATAGCGAACAAACACGCAAGCAGATCTTCTCTTTTATATATTTAGATTGAGTAACTGTTCTGTGATTATTCTGCCACTGTAATTACAACAGTATTGTGTAAATTTAACTACAGCTTTACAAAATTTAAATTTCGTATTCTGAAAATAAGCTTCGTTTATAAAAGACAGTAATTTAGGAATATAAAAAATGTTAAATGATTAATAAATAAAGTACAACTCGATAATCAGTAAAACGTCGAAGTATCCTAAAAGTTACTTTATGAAAAGTAACGAAGGACTACATTTTTATTTCTGCTAAATGTTAAAAAGAACTATGATTAATGGAAAAACTCCTGAACAGAGTACGTACGCAATATTGACAAGATGCCATTTAAATTTACTTACTTGAGCCTTGCACAGAGTCATCGATTTTTTCTATATCAAAAAAGCATTTCTTCCTGAAGGTTTTATAATACGACGACGAATTGAAAATTTTATGATATTACAACCGTGTTTTCAGAAGATAACAGGTTCGTAATTAAAATATATGGTTTACCATTTAAATTACTGAAAAAACTAATTTTTAAAATTACGTCATAAAACAAGACCATAAAATATTCAAGTTTAAAAAAAAATTTCATGAAAACTCAAACTCATAGTTTATAATATATAGCCATTATACGGTTTCCAGTGTTAATTGAATAACCCAAGACATCTTAATTGTAGGGAATTAGTACTAATTTACTTGAGTTGTAAAGGGAATACTAATAATTAAAATATTTTGTTGTAAATTGTAATCTTTTGAAATGGTAATCAGTTAATCCTGTCTATAGGTACTCGATAAATTAAACTTCGGCAATATTTAAATGTCGGTTGTAGATAAACATCCCTTTGTTAATACGCACCAAAGTGTTTTTCAAAATGTGGATAACCAAATAAATAAATTTCTCAAATTTGTTTAACATGGTATGTTATTGAAAATACATATCAAATTTGTTTACTATTTAGATAGGAATAGTTTATTTGATGTTTTCTAGAATTTAGCATTAACGTTTTGATACTGCGTGTATTATTATTTATTAAAAAAAATCTCAAGCTCACATAAAATCCGAATAAAATTTTGTGGAAGATGGTATCGAAGGTTTTCATGTTCGATGGAAAAAAAAGTTCGTGCATCTATAAAATCTGAAAAGTCTTGTTAATACCTAATTTTATTTTCGGTCGCATTGCTAACTTAATTTATGTAAAATTTTAATTAACGGATTATATCAATCCGTGGTTACAATCTGTAAAAGAATTTTTAAAGAGAATTCAGAAAGTAATGAACTGAATTGAATTAGGTCGACATTGCTATCTGATATTTCCACGAACGAATAATTCAATTTGAAACAAATTTATAAAAATTCATGGCGGTACAAATTTCTTGTTAGTCTTCTCTGATGTTTGAAAAGTGTTACGAAATTTTTAAAATATAATATTGAAGACAATCAATCACCAAGTTGAGACATATCTGCTTGACTATGACCGATGAGAAAACGATGAAGCATAACGAAATACTGATTATACTGTTTTTACGTTTTGGTTCACAAATTAAGATGCATGTCCTTGTTCCTATTTGTTGTAGAACTTTGCACTAATAAAAAACTGATCATGATTTCAAACAAGCACGCAAATTTATAGTGATTGACATTTTAAATTAATTATTATTAATTTTGTATAATTTTTCAAGTGGTAAATCTGTGATACTACAGTGAAATATCTCGCAATAATTCTTCAATGGCTAAGCCATTCTAAAGTATTTTATGAAAATATTTTATACGTTTCCTACATATCATCATGGAACGCTAACTATTTTTTAATGCCTTTCAGGCAACCTTTATACAATTTAGATGTTAAAATTTCCGGTTGGGTTCCGCAGAGGTACTCCATAAATTTATAACTTTAATAATATCCTTGTATGTTAATAATTTATTACCTAATAATAACTGAAATTCGCCTTCCATAACGAAAATATTTAAAATTGCTCCTGGGCGTCTTAAAGTAGGCCACGTTTTTCTAATCACCTTAAACGTTTTAATATAATAAAACTTAAAACAATATATTTATTATAATATAATATTATTCTATTCACACTTTTAATGCAACATGTCTTCGGGAAGTAAACAAGACAAACGGATACCCTCAAATGATAACTTTTATCCGCTAAATTGTGCTACATATTATAAATTGATAAAAATATAATATGCAAATACGTAATATGTTTAAAAAGTTTTTTTGCGATAGATTAATTGTGCATAATTTAACACCCTAATCATCTGGCAATTATTTTAGAAACCGAGTCGTAAAAGAAAAGGCATTACATTAAAAAGAAAAATTTAATATTTTCTTCTAAAGTTTGTACAGTTTAATTTAGAACTGCAATATAAATCACATGCTCGAGCGAAATGAAAGAGGCATAAGATAAAAATAATTTTCAGCAAGTTTAATAATATTCACATAATTAAAAATATGTATATTTATAAATGCCACGTACTTACAATTAATTTTACTAATTTGTTAGCTCGATAAATATTCATTTTCTTACTTTTTAATTTAAATTTCTATAAAGCGGCAGAATTACAATATATACAGGATGTTGAAAAAAGGTGATAAGGGAGAGGTGCAAAAAGTTGGCCTGGCGGGTAAGGTGAACATTGATAATAATAAGGACATTAATTTAGCTGCCTTTTTATATTATAGACTAACAGAAATATAGGCCGAACTGCTAGCGTTATGAGAAAACTGTAAAATTCGAGTTCTGATCTAAAATGAATACCGTAGACTGGGGAGCGTATGCATTATCTCCCATTATTTGCAAATTTTTTCTAATAAACACTTAACATTCACAATATTCAATTGTATTCAAAAAAGAAACATTTATGAATACAAGGTATTTATTAATATACACTTTTATAAATAAGATATTTAAAAAAAATTATTAAAATAACTAAATTTTAACAATTAGTACAAATGCATACATTTTTGAGCCAAAACCAAAAATTTTCGTAAGGTTCCGATTGAATACAATATTAAAAATGTTCATTAAACTTTCAATTTTAATTTATTTCCTCAATTTCTGTGTTATTTTACTATTTTTAATTTTTTCCTTTAGGTAATTTCTAGTTTGATTTGTAATACTATTTTACCTTTAAAATTTCTTATATTTTATCATTTGTAATTATTTTATTTAATGATTTTTATTTAAGATTTTCAGTTGGACTTTTCCATTTTTTTCAATTAATTTTTGATTTTTCATTCTCTAACAAATGCCTTCCTAATTTTATTTCCAATTATGATTTATTTCTTTGATTAATCATGCCTGATCATGGTGATACCGAAATTCCATCTTGTATGGTATGCTATTAGTTTTTTCTAATTCTTCAATTCAATTTTAAATCCCCCCTTTTCTAAATTCTTAATTAATAAATTAATAAAATTACAGTTTTCAATATAAATCACAAAAATATTTTTGATATTTTGTTATTGTATTGCATTATTTCAAGTTACCATTTATTTACCATAATGTTCGATTGTGATTGAAACGCGTCACAAATACAAGTCGAGTGCAATTTTATTAATTTATTAATTAAAAATAACCTCGAAAAAAACTTCAAAAATTTAATTCTTAAATTATTATTAATGTTTCATTCTATCTAGATTTTATTCCAATCTTTGGTTTTGGCTCAAGAATGTTTGCATTGAAATACATTATTAATTATAAAGTTTACTACACGCATACTACACAATGCGTCTGCACATGCAATGATAAAATCTACCACAATTTGACGCATAAAATGTTTTATTATGTATTACTATAACGTAGTAACCCAATAAACATTTTTAGTCTGCAAATAGCCTGTAAATAGCCTGTACCTGACGCAGGCCTGCGTCAGGCCTGCCGTTTAGATAAATTTATCTGTTCCTGCAATTCGTTGATAATTTAGCCTGCGTCAGGCCTGCGGTTAGGTTATTTTTCTGTGCCTGCGATTAGCTAATAATTTAGCCTGCGTCAGGCCCTGCGGTTAGGTTATTTATCTGTGCCTGCGATTAGCTAATAATTTAGCCTGCGTCAGGCCCTGCGGTTTGGTTATTTATCTGTGCCTGCGATTAGCTAATAATTTAGCCTGCGTCAGGCCCTGCGGTTTGCTTATTTATCTGTGCCTGCGATTAGCTAATAATTTAGCCTGCGTCAGGCCCTGCGGTTTGGTTATTTATCTGTGCCTGCGATTAGCTAATAATTTAGCCTGCGTCAGGCCCTGCGGTTAGGTTATTTATCTGTGCCTGCGATTAGCTAATAATTTAGCCTGCGTCAGGCCCTGCCGTTAGCTTATTTATCTGTGCCTGCTATTGGCTAATAATGAAGCCTGCGTCAGCTCTGCCGTTAGGTTATTTATTTGTGCCTGCTATTAGCTAATAATTTAACCTGCGTCGGCCTCTGCCGTTAGCTTATTTATATTAACATAACGCTTGTTACTCATTGGTTACATGTTATTATAAATATATATTACGCTTATTTGTGATTAAAAGTATTTAAATTAAATTAATTATTGTTAAAATTAAAATTAATTAATTATGAAAAATAATAAGAAGGTGTAATAGTGAAATAAGATATAAAAATACAAATTTTTTATAGACACCCACGTGGTAAATAGTTTTAACCAATCAGAACGAAGAAAAATTTCACCGCTAGCAAATAAACTCTTGTTTCTCATTGATTATACGAATTATTATACGCATTTTATATGACAATAATTATTATATGAGATATTATTGGAGTCAGAAGGAGCGGCCATATTTATAATTTGGGGGGGGGGTAGTTTTTAATCTCTTACGCCCGATATTATCAACGTATTTAAAGAGCCCTTGAGTTTTTTTTTTTCCTGTTTCCTCCCTAGGTTAACCACCTAGAGAGAGAGTATATTTATGCAATGGGATACATAATAATATAATAAACAATAACATAACAATTAAATGAGTTAACTAGCGAATGGAAACGTGTATTTTAAATATTTTATGTTTTCTTTTAGCTAATTAACAGAGGCCTCTATATATACTTAAGGTAATACTATGACAGGTTTAATAAGTACATAATAAAATATATAATGTGATGTTTCATTAATATTGAAATGTGAAAAATATTTAACATTAAAGTATATATTACAAAAATAAATAATTAAATAGCAATGAATTTTAATTCCGATTTTTAACAGTTTTAACCAATCAGAATTAAGAAAAATTTCACCGTTAACATAACGCTTGTTACTCATTGGTTACATGTTATTATAAATATATATTACGCTTATTTGTGATTAAAAGTATTTAAATTAAATTAATTATTGTTAAAATTAAAATTAATTAATTATGAAAAATAATAAGAAGGTGTAATAGTGAAATAAGATATAAAAATACAAATTTTTTATAGACACCCACGTGGTAAATAGTTTTAACCAATCAGAACGAAGAAAAATTTCACCGCTAGCAAATAAACTCTTGTTTCTCATTGATTATACGAATTATTATACGCATTTTATATGACAATAATTATTATATGAGATATTATTGGAGTCAGAAGGAGCGGCCATATTTATAATTTGGGGGGGGGGTAGTTTTTAATCTCTTACGCCCGATATTATCAACGTATTTAAAGAGCCCTTGAGTTTTTTTTTTTCCTGTTTCCTCCCTAGGTTAACCACCTAGAGAGAGAGTATATTTATGCAATGGGATACATAATAATATAATAAACAATAACATAACAATTAAATGAGTTAACTAGCGAATGGAAACGTGTATTTTAAATATTTTATGTTTTCTTTTAGCTAATTAACAGAGGCCTCTATATATACTTAAGGTAATACTATGACAGGTTTAATAAGTACATAATAAAATATATAATGTGATGTTTCATTAATATTGAAATGTGAAAAATATTTAACATTAAAGTATATATTACAAAAATAAATAATTAAATAGCAATGAATTTTAATTCCGATTTTTAACAGTTTTAACCAATCAGAATTAAGAAAAATTTCACCGTTAACATAACGCTTGTTACTCACTGGTTACATGTTATTATAAATATATATTACGCTTATTTGTGATTAAAAGTATTTAAATTAAATTAATTATTGTTAAAATTAAAATTAATTAATTATGAAAAATAATAAGAAGGTGTAATAGTGAAATAAGATATAAAAATACAAATTTTTTATAGACACCCACGTGGTAAATAGTTTTAACCAATCAGAACGAAGAAAAATTTCACCGCTAGCAAATAAACTCTTGTTTCTCATTGATTATACGAATTATTATACGCATTTTATATTACAATAATTATTATATGAGATATTATTGGAGTCAGAAGGAGCGGTCATATTTATAATTTGGGGGGGGGGGGGGTAGTTTTTAATCTCTTACGCCCGATATTATCAACGTATTTAAAGAGCCCTTGAGTTAACTAGCGAATGGAAACGTGTATTTTAAATATTTTATGTTTTCTTTTAGCTAATTAACAGAGGCCTCTATAGGTATATACTTAAGTTAATACTAAGACAGGTTTAATAAGTACATAATAAAATATATAATGTGATGTTTCATTAATATTGAAATGTGAAAAATATTTAACATTAAAGTATATATTACAAAAATAAATAATTAAATAGCAATGAATTTTAATTCCGATTTTTAACAGTTTTAACCAATCAGAATTAAGAAAAATTTCACCGTTAACATAACGCTTGTTACTCATTGGTTACATGTTATTATAAATATATATTACGCTTATTTGTGATTAAAAGTATTTAAATTAAATTAATTATTGTTAAAATTAAAATTAATTAATTATGAAAAATAATAAGAAGGTGTAATAGTGAAATAAGATATAAAAATACAAATTTTTATGAACAACCACGTGGTATGTCGAAAACAAAAATACTGTAGAAAAGAAAACTAATAATTATATGCTTATTTGTGTTTAAAAGTATTTAAATAAATTAATTATTATTCAAATTAATTAATAATTGTGACAAATAATAAGTAGGTGTAATAGTGAAAAAATATATAAAACTACAAATTTTTTATGAACAACCATTTGAATTTTTTAATACCAGTATATATATTTATTCAAGTTGACTAACTGTCGAAATCTTTTATATATAAATTTCATTTTTGTTTGGTATTACAATTATCTGATAATCCGCCGCAAATGTAATTAGGAAATTAAATCCGTTTAGTCCTCTTTCTTCTTATAAATTAAATTTTTGTAGTCATAAAGCAATTTCACAACTAAAATAACAACCTCTGTGGCAGAGAGGTTAACGCTTACGGACAATGAAGGGAAAGGTCACTGGTTCGATCCTGGCACAAGGTAAGATTTTATTTCAAATTTTCAAAATTTAATTGCAGACTCCAAGAAACAAAGTAAAGACGAATCATGAAGAGTAATCACCACCAACAAGTTCTACAAATATGAGAAATGGGTAAAATAAAAAATTATGTGTATGGAAGTCAATAAAACAATTAGAAAAGTTGTAAATAATTAGAAAAGAAAACACCTGAAAGAAATAAAAAATAAATGGATAATTCAAAAAAATTAATTTTTTTATTTTGATTTTCAAAATTGATTAATAAATTTAAAAATTCATTAAACGAAATTCAATTGAATTTTGTTCAAATGAATGAACAAAAAAATAGCTTGCGGTTAGCTAACCGTAAGCCTGCGGTTAGTCACAATTCTCAGCCTGCGGCAGACTCATATCCACCCGGACACAGGTACGAAATAGCTATAAGTGGCGCAAGAAATAGCCTGTATCATACTTGATCGCCGGCAAAAAAATAGCTTGCGGTTAGCTAACCGCAAGCCTGCGGTTAGTCACAATTCTCAGCCTGCGGTTAGCTAATGCAGGCTATTTTTTGCCGGCGATCAAGTATGACGCAGGCTAATTTTTGCGCCACTTTAGCTATTTCGTACCGGTGTCAGGGTCGATATGAGCCTGCCGCAGGGATAGGTACCTGCCCGAGTTGTCACTGTCAGGCTATTGTCAGGCTATTCGCAGGCTAAAATGTTTATTGGGAAAGATTGTTCAATTAAATATAGCGTATTATACCGACATTTTCTACTGCATTTTAGCATTAAACTTAAAAGGTATAAATCGGGGTGGATCTGTCTATACCTGAAGGCCTCTCGAAAAGAGATTAAATT
Organism: Podabrus alpinus; assembly: GCA_932274525.1. NCBI lineage: Eukaryota > Metazoa > Arthropoda > Insecta > Coleoptera > Cantharidae > Podabrus > Podabrus alpinus. Next base: position 119,128,419 of record OW026451.1, read on the forward strand.
AGTGTTTTATTTCAGGTGGTTTTATAAAATGCATTAATCAAACTAAAATCCGATGGGTGAATATCTTGATAATGTAATATTTAAAACAGCGTAATTTTTTTATTAACTCAATGGTAACATCGATTAAAGGTTTTTTAACATTTTGTGACGTTTTATCTAATGTAAAAATTTCTATTTGTGGAAGTGAGTTCTAATTACCTTTCATGTAATTAGTTTTTGAAAGATAATCAGTTTTCGTTTTTGAGAAAAAAATTTGTTTTTTGAGAATTCATTATGATTTTAAAGGTCTATTTATATTTTAGGCCAATTCATCGAAGATAATGAAAACATGTCAGTTTCAAACTCAAATTGAGGTAACTTTGCATCAGGACAAAGTCTCTTAATTTCTGGGGATGTTTACTTTCTTAATTTAATCGATAGATTCGTGGTTAATCTGGTGAAAATTTATATTAATCATAGCGGTATTTTTAATTTAACTTAAAAATTCACAAAAACACTTTCCAGAAACTTTCAAGTCAGTGACCAATATAAATATTTGAAAAAATATAATTTAACTAAAACGACATGGATGAAAAAGAGATTAAGGCAATGAATACAAAGCTAGGCAAGCAATTGAAAGTCCGTATAAAATATTATGGAACAAAGAAATGAAAACTGATATAAGAATCTATAATAAAAAGTAGTCAGGTATATGGATCTGAAACGTGGAGAGTAACGGAATGGGTAAAGGAGAAACTGAAAGCAATAGAAATGGATGCCTTAATATGCGTTGTGAGAATATCACGCTTAGATCGAATAAGAAATGATGAAGTTAAAAGAAGGCTAGGTATTGAAGGCACAATAATGCAGGATATAGAACAAAAATAACTAATTTAGGTTGGGACTGAAGGTCAACGAGGAGAAAACCATGTATATTTGACATGGGAAGATACACCGTTTGAGACAAAGAAATTCCTATGCGTTAGATGGACAGAAGACAAAGAGATAAAATTGAAAGAATAAAGTTTTTGTTACTTGGGAACAAACATTACAAGTGACCAGCGATTGGCAGTAAAACTTTCGTCAAATCGATAAAACTCCAGATGTACAAGACAATTATGTGTTGTGAATGGGTATATGGGTGTGAAGTGTGCTCGTTGAGAAAGCGAGCGCAAAAAACTTTAGCTATATGTGAACAATGGCAAAGATGAACCAATCAGGAGATATACGAACTATATGAGGAAAGCAAATGTAGTGGGTGTAGTAAAGTTCCAAAGAATAAGATGGCTTAGACCTCGGCAGGCAATGGCAAACCACCGAGGTAATCTGCCAAGAAAATCCATCTCGAAATTAAGTGTATTATACTTCCCGTGGTTCGGAGCCCACGTTAAACAAGTAGGTCCTCTATGTATGTGAAAACAATTTGAACGCACATCACAAGCATAGAAAGAGATGGGTCAAACCCTCATTAGGGTAAAAGGACTGACAAGGAAGACACATCTTAAGGAGGAAAGAAGATGGAATAGTATACCAGATATGCACGTCTGAGTTAGATGGTATAAAACGTAAAGGAAGACCAATGAATAAATGGAGAAATGAAGTTCGGGAAGACTTGGAAACGAAGAAAATCTACGACTGGAAAGAGCGAGCAAAGAAGAGAAAAGGTTGGGCTATTGTGGCCAAACAAGCCAAGGGTCTTCTAGGCCTGTAGAGCTAAAGATGACATTATTTTGAGAAATTTCTATAAATTGATTAATTAAAATACCAACAGATTCGTTATATTGTGAAAATAAAATTAAATGCTCGTTGCATCATATAAGATTTTGGAGGCATATTAGATTCTTGAAATAATAACCAGAATAATTAGGCCAAAATTATATAATTATAGTAGAATTGTTCCTTTAATGGTGAAATAATTGTAAAGTTATGTTAAGGTAGATATTATTATCAAATGTTGTGCACCTAAATACTTTAAAAGGAAGTGAAATTGGAAATTTAGTGCGTGAATTAATAACAGAAGTTGATACCACCCAGTATAGAAAGTTTAGATTGATTACGCGGGTTTTGGATTTGATTATGTCCAGAACCAAAAAGCAACGTTTGGATTGCGTCCAGATTGAAGAAAGGCAAAGAAGTGAGTTGCGGAGCAACCACCAAAGAATGCGGATCGCATAAAAGTTGTCGATCGATCTCCAAAGTAGTAGGATCGACATTGAGGTGTCGATAGACAATCGATATCTAATTTGGTTATTACCAGATAAGGCTAATTTTGATTATAAAGTGAAATTGTGGGAGTGAAGAGATTGGTTATAAATTGCGTTTTCTGGATTAGCAAGAAAGATCGATTGATGCAAATCAAGCACATGTAAAAATTTTCAAGAATTTAAAGAAATGGAAAGATAACCCGGAAATTAGAAAAAAGATGCAAGATTGTATTGATGGAATTTGAAAACGATATGGGATGGATTGGATGATTGCAGTAAAAGAAATATTAGAGGTTGCAAGAAAACTATAAGCTATACAATAAATTAATTAATAAAATTATAAGACTACAAAGTACGATATGATTGTAACATTTTATAGGGTGTACATTAAAAATTGTATTATAAGCTCTTTGATAATTATTGTCAAATATTTTGATTTGAATAAAATTTTGGTTATCAAATTCAAAAATTTGGAATTTAATTAAAGCATAAAGAAATAGAATTTTCAGAAAATAACGAAGATAAAAAAATAAATTTGGGGGTATAAAAAATTGGGATTGATTGGAGACCAATGCTCTAAATTGAAAAAAAAATAGTTGACGGGTTTCACATTTTGGAAAACGACAATTATAATGAATATTTTAATTTATTAAAATTAGGATTCCTGGAAGATGTGGAAATTAATTTTTCTCTCTCCTATCTGCGTGTTTTTCGTGTTTCTCCAGATAGGTTTACAAATCAGATAGTACACACGTCGGTGGTTTACAGAATAAAATTTTACTGAGCCCCGAATCGAACCAGATATTCAGTTTTAAGAGCAACTCACTTAACCTCTTAAACTGATGACCGTCCGTGAAAATTAATAAATTGAAAAGATAATACTTTTTTAAATACTGAAGTTGATCTTAAAAATGCGTTGTAGAACATCTTCATTAAGTGACTTATCCCTCTCCGCCATCTAATAAAACCCTTCACAATCTGCACCACTAGAATAACCTTCCACCCTCCATCACCTCTACCCTGTAACGTTCTCAATGCCCGTTATGGTTCTTCTTGGGTTTTTTTAAATTATTTACAGTAATTATTTTATTCCGATAGAATACGTTATACCCTGTACATCGTATTTTTCAATTTGAAAATGCATTAAAAGTTGATAACACGGCAATCGTGAGAGAATGTGGCGAGCGATAAGGGGCTTTTTGACACGATTCGCTTAAATGGTAGATATATTTTTAGTAGTTGAAAATTAAAAAGCAAATTTTACTAATTAAGTAATTAGTTGTCGTGAAAATTGTTGTAATTCCAATAATATTGATTCACACCCATCACTTGGCATAATAATTTTGGATAATCATTCTGATCTGGGACGAAATTTACGCAAATTTGGAAAGCAAATCGTATCATCGGCTGATCCGTTTGTCAGTGGAATTTTGGAAAGTTTTCTTTACCACGAATAACACGAAATTGCCTTTTTTATTTGGATAAAGCTAAAGTCGTAGCAGCCGACGTTTAGGATTCCTGGACGAGCAAGAACCATACGAAAACCTAAATTTCATTTATTCTGGATAACAACATAATTGCTGAGTCGTTGCAAACTTTAGCCAATTTATATTTTTTTGTCATCATTACGCATTGGAACAGCTGACTGTCTTTTTTTGGTAACTAATTTGTGCATTTGAATACGTTTGATTGTAGGACCTTAGAAAAGATTATTTTTTTGGATTGGCAGCTGGCGAAGCAGAGCTCTGTGGAGGTCCAGGATTTTCTTGCCAAAGATAAGGGGTAAGTCCGTATTTAATTAACAGATTGGTTGTTGAGATTGCTGTTGGCTGTGACCGCAGCTTTGTTTAAGTTTTTTTGCAAGCATTTCTGTTTTTGCTTGCCAGTAAATTGGCTTAGTTAGGAACAGATCAATAATTGCGGTCCAGGAACTGGACTTAAGCCAGTGGAGATCGATTGGCGATTCCGAATTAATATTTCATATCCTGTGTTTGCGACTATTAAGTCGAATATTTTGTTATAGTTTTTGTACGTTTTTGCCATCTATCACTGAACTATTGGTCGAAATTAAATCACCGTTCTCACCTATCTGGCGTTTTATTTCGGCCTGGCGCCCATTAAATTATTTTCTTTTCAGCTGTTGTTACAGAAATAAATCACTGGAAAATCGAGTATCGGACCTACGAATATCCCAGCTCTCGGTCTGTGGTTCGAAAAGAACAGAGTTTAGCCGCCCGATTTTACTACGGGCACAAGTGGCAATATTTGTGCAGATATAAGCTCGATTATTGGCACAACCCTAAACCAAATTTTGAGGTTATATTGAAACAAATTTTCTCTTCTTCTTAAGCAGACCGCCTGAAAATGTCACAATATGACGAAAACATTTACTTTACAGTGTAATTTACTTGTGGAAGTTTGTGCTTTTTAGTTCTGAAAAGTGTTTTTGTACGTTTTTATGATACAGACATGATATGTACTTAATCTCAACTTCTCAACATAAAATCTTAAATTAATCTGTATAAAGTAATACTGATTATGGTCATTATTAATAATGCAAGTAACTTTTAATTTTTACAACAAAAAACGATCAAAGTTTCTTAAACATAAATTTATATAAAATAAACGGCAATTGCTTAGGCATCTGAATTTACAGGCGCAATTACCACAAATTTAATCTTGACAGGTAATTGCCATTATCTAATTTAATAGGACCTGTTCAAAAGTGAAGGTAAGTTTATCAACTGAAACCTGAAGTTTGAAACAAGAGAACCGAAACAATCCTTGTTTTGATATACCCATCCAATTAAAAATTTATATTAAGCAGAGTTAAATCAAAAAATGTAGCTAATGCATTATTGAATTTTGTGTGGTAAAATAAATAAAGCAAATTAGCGTAACTAGAGCATTTTTTCCCTTTTCTATTTCCCGATTTGCCAATAAAATTAAATTACCTACAAAAGAAAATATTTATGGACAGTAGAAAGTGGCAGAGGTTTTAACTTTTTAGTATCTAATAAAACTGTTCCAGTGAAGATTGATTATTTCACACAATGAGCTTATTTGCATTGAATTAAATACATTTAAAAAGTTTTCTACGATAATGGCCCTAATAAATTATAATATAATTTTAATGTTGTAATTTCATGCAAAAATTTATTAGTTGGTAAATTTCAATTAAGTTATTTCACTGAAATCTTGTTATACAAATCCCTTCAATTTGGGCTAGTTCAAGTCAAAGTTCAATTAGGTTGCAGATAATGTAGATCAACGCAATGACGTTCAAATTTAAACCATCAAAGGCACGATTCCGTTTAAACCACCACACACCTCTATTACCATTAAATTACAGACGAGCTAATTTATATGCTTGACTGAAAAACCTCAACACTTCATTCGTTATTAGGCCCATAAATTTGGATAAATTATATAATTTGCTCAAACTTGAATTTTTATTGTTATGCAAATATACTAATAACGTATAAAAATGTAATTCATAGTAATATAAAAATTTATGGTGATAATAACTTCTCGTTGCCTGCAATATTTTAAAATATTTATGAAATGCATAGTTTAACTAAAACGATCGTTACTTTGATCCTACTCACAACGAAAAGTTTATCTGAAGCTTGAGACTATAAAATATAAAAATTCGTTTTTATATACAAATCAGTATCTATCTACAAGAGCATATACAACATAATCAAAATGAAAATATTCTTTCAGATTTGATATCAAAATGTTTTCAGTACTATATCAAACACTACTATGATTGTTTTTGATGTTTTTATTAATACAGAAAATATAAAATATTATCTAGTATTTTAACGTTAATTGAATCAAAATTATAAAATTCTATCTCTTCATGGATACAATAATTTTTGAATTAAGGTAGTGAAATCATAAAATGGCGAAATCGCAAGAAAGTTACACCCTTGAGATGCGTAAATTGCCATATCTCGTATTCTTTGTCAACCAAATTTACAAAATGGCCTATGTTCAACTAGATATTTCCTTTACCTTACTACTATCTCAAATAAACTATTGAGATCAAATGACGAAACCCGTATTTGTTAAAAAAACTTAAAAACACGTAACGGGCTAAATCGTGGCGTTAAGAATTGCTTTATCAGAAAAATTACTTGTAAAATGCAAGATCACGAACAATTCGATACCCAAACCTATTTTTAAATATATTTGCAGTTTTTTTTTAAATTGGTTTATATATTTTAATTTAGAAATGGTAAACAAGACGGTAGTACAATAATGGTTATTTATGTTACTAGTGGGTTAAAGGATAAATAATATCCACTAAAAGAAAAATTTGATTTATGAGTCCGTAGGCCGAGTGGGGTAATTTTCCCAACTGGATAATAATCTCTTAACTCAGGTGTTTAATATAATATTGTGTCCAACACCTCGTAATTAATCATACGACACAATGTGCAATAATTATATATTGATAGATTTTGCTCATTACCATAATATCATATTATACAATCATGGTTGCCGTAACACTCCAATTTTATTAAAATTGACATTGTTTATCATAATATCAGGAAGTACTTATATTTTGAAAATTACTCAATGAGTTATAAAATAAATATTATTATACGATAACTTTCCTTAATCAAAATAACCAGGCTCTTTATTAACCCATTAATGACCACTGTACTTGCTGTAGTACACCATATTTAGTACGATTTTACTCCCATCTGTTGAATTATATTTTATGTTCAGTGTTGCAAAAATGTTCAGTAGTATATAATTCTTTCAAATTTTAGTGCAGGATGCTACTTTTTTTTAAATACTGAAAGTGGTGGTATTTTAAGCAAGTGCGTGTATCTGTGTTTGTTAGGTTATAGTATGTTACTTGCGAAAATTATAAATAACAACTTACGGCTCATATAAAAACACCATTGCTTGTGTGATTTGTTTTTGTTAGATGTGTAAAAACAATATATAAATATTAGATAATCAAAATATTGGTATGTATTTATTTTATATTGTTATAAACATAGCCGTACTCAATAAAGTACAATGGGCAATGGCACGGTATGAAAGTCTTATTGCGTAAATTTTTTCAGCTCTGCTTTTGCAATGAATTTCAAGGCAATTAGCTCGTCTTCATTTTATGGGACAAGGTGTGAGACGCTGGAAGCTGCTAAAGATGTAATCGAGAGAGCCCCGTTGACGAATGCAGAAATCGACTTAGTAATCATTCCGCCAGAAGTCGGTTATCTAACTGATGATGAGGAGTTTGATGCAGATGACCTGGTTACTACACAACTGCCAAATGATGTTCCCGGGGAATTAGAAGTTGAGATGAACGAGTCGGAAAATGACGACAAATGGGAAGATGATGATCACATTCCGTTAGCGGAATTGATGAAAAATCCAAACAAAAGGCAAAAGATTGCGGAACCTAAATGGACTCGTAAACCCTTAAAATTGGATATCAATGGTACTAATGGAACTGAAGCTCGTTATGATTCAGTGGAACCACTGGCACAAGTCAAGCGATGGTCGGTAAAAAAGAAGGAACATATAGTTGTTCCCCAGCCGCAGCTGATCAGAAGGTATAATTTATCAATGGGAGGTGTAGATCTATTTGATCAAGGAGTCAACAACTATAGAATCAGCATTCATGGCAAGAAATGGTGGTGGGTTCTTTTTACCCACGCGATAAATATGCTTGTTGTAAATGCATGGAGACTGTATGCAGTAGCTCATCCAAACGATAATATGGACTTATTACTGTTTCAACGAAACATAACTCGCCATTACCTTCGGTCATACGGCAAAGGTATTCAGAGAAGATCTACTTCGAATAAACCATCGGGTTCATTACCTAGGAGTATTTTAGAAGATCCCGTAGGTCACTTTCCTCAAAAACTACTACAACAACAAAGATGTCGTCAATGCCACATGAGAGTTAAGTGGAGCTGCGGAAAATGTAAAGTGACACTTTGTACTGATAAAAGGGAATGTTTCAAAATATTTCACTCTCAAAATTAATTTATAAAATTATTGCACGTTATTTGTGACTGTAGTTTTCTTTAAATATAAATACTTTTGTACTGATTAGTCTATTAGTCTATGACCCGTTGTACTTGATCGAGTACACCTATTTTTTTCCTAAATTTCAATAGATAATTTTAAAATTTCAGTTTGTATAGAATATTTAACATATATTGAAGCTATTTTACAAGTTTAACGTTTTTGACTTTTCTAAATACTTGGTGGGCATTAATGGGTTAAGAACTATGTGACCGAAATTGCTGTAAGTTCACTTCAAATTGATAGGAAAAAGTAAATATTATATTGCTGTTTTTGTGCCTTATACTTTGAACAGGCACGGAGAATATCCTAACAAAGTTCAGAAATTTCCCGAAATATAGTGAAGTAAATCGGGTATTACCCAAAAAATGGATTTAAAATACTACGAAATTGATTATAAGAGATTACAAAACTTATTAGAGTGAAAATCTCAAGTAAATTAGTGAACTGTACTGTTATTGATATTTTTAAAAATAATTCTGTTTATAATTATTATAATGTCAAAGAAAACGCTTGACTTGAAAAGAAAGGGGAACAATATTTCTATTTATAGAGATTGGTGTATCTCATCGGTACATTCCAAAAAAAATTATACACCGCTTTATTGAGTGAACGATTTTATGAAAATGGTCCATTCCTACGGAAAAATTGCTTAAAACCTGAAAAGAAGGAAATTAGCTACTGAATTACGTTTGTATATTTTATGTGCTGCTGCAAAAGAATAAGTTATGGCACCTGAAATTAAGATAAATTTGGATCTTTCTGTTAGTGTAAGATGTGTTTAATAAATTCTTACAAACCAGTGGGTGTTTTAAATGGACAAAAATGATTGCAAGGCTTGCTTTGAAATATTGTTTTTTCTGGTGAAAAACAGTTTAATTTGGTTGAATCGGATGGTTGTAAGTTTTATTGGTACAATTTGAACAAATCCAAAAAATTTAAATGGGTAAGAACTTCGGAGGTGGCGCCGTTATGATTTGGCTCAATTTTCGTTCTCTTGAAAGACGCCAAAAATATGTGCACTTGCTGAAAAATGCGATAACTAACTTTGGGAAAGAAAACAAGGAGAAAATAACATATTTCAGCAAGATTGCATCGAGAACAATTAAAAAATGGTTGAAGCAGAAAAATATAACATTTATGAATTGGTCAGCACGCTATGTGGATTTTAATTTTAATCCTATTGATAATTCCATTCAGGGTCAAATTTTGTCGTTTCGACCAATCAGCGTGCGTTATTTTACATTGTAGTTAAATGGGTACGACGCATGCACAGTCGAATCCGCTGCGCTTCGCTCGTGCAATCTCCTTGCTAAAACCTGTACTCGCTGAATCTTTGAGTATTATCCTAGCCCTTGTGTTGTATCGTGCGATAATCTTTGGGAATACTTGCACATGCGGTATACAAAAATTTAAAACAATATGCTGACGGAGCAAGCTTAAAAGATACCATCAGACTCGCGTGGATCAATTTTATATATAAAAAAATATAATTTTTTAGAATATTAAAACAAAGGAGGTACGTAATACTCATCACAGTATAATATATTTTATTTGTATTGGGCTCAAAATATGAGATAAAATCATTGAATAAACTTAGATATAGCAAATTCGCTTAAGTTTAGCATTATTTCAGGTAATTTCAGGCGGAGAAGTTCATAAATGAGAATTTTTACTCGATAACCAGCTAAAATTGTTGTCTTTGTATGTTGTGAATTTGTATAGAATAGTTATTGGCCTATGGCTATATAATATATATTATTTCCAAAATATTATAATTTAAAAGTGAACTTATAGAAATTTCGGGCACCGTATTGTATAAAATATTTAAGATTGAGTTAAGTTGTACATTAGACAAAATTTCTTCTAAAAGTTGCCTATAAAATTGTCGTAGAAATTCTGTAGGACTTATTCAAGCAATTTGTTTATATTTGTATGAAACAGTGCAAAAAAATTTAATAAAAATTTCTAGCAATTTGATGTAACACATATTGTTAGAAAAGTTGTAATATTTATTATAAAAAATGATGAATTTACTGTAAAAAAAATAGTATTATATTATGGCAATTTTGTAGAACCTCATTAGATAAATGTGTTGCAAAATTTTATATTTTATTTTCATAATTTTGTACATTCCTAGTTAGTGATATGATACAAAATTACAAAATTGTAGTAATTTGATTAGGTACTATTTACTATTTTTTATAATAAATATTACCAGCCTTATGCATAGTCGTACTAGGGTATGCATAGGCTACTAGTTAGTAGCCACTAATAATATGTAGAGGTATCCATGGTTTTTTTAAATTAAAAAGTTAGTACTGTCATTTTAGTAAATTATACTAATTCTGACGTTTACTATTATTTATTTGGTAATTTAATTATTCATTTTGATATAAAACTAAATGATCCAATCGAAAGAGATTTTTCTTCCGCATCGAAAGATACCTAAAGCTCAATATTTTGCTCTTTAATTATAATGTAAAATGCAAAAATAAAATCAACAATTTAAAAAAAAATATTATGTGCCTTGGAATAGGTACATACCTACTCTTAAAATGTCTAATTAGTATTAGCTACTAAAAGTTAGTGGCCACTAGTATACGACTATGCATAAGGCTGTACAACTTTTGTAACAATCATTGCTACAATCAAATTGCAACAAATTGTTATAACATTTTTCTACACTGTCTCCTAGAAATAAAAACAAATTGCCTAAATAAGTACTACAAATCTTTTATGACAATTTTATAGGAGAGTTTCAGAACGGATTGTTTTCAGTATGCACACCCCATACTATCACAGTAAAATTTCACCGCTGTGTCTCACTTTTAACTAAACCAATAAAGAAAGTGGGAAGGTACTATAAGATACTAATAACACATTCGCAATTCATGCAATTCAGAATGGAATGTTTGTAAAAAATAAATATAGTATAGTATATTATACAGTAGACGCCGCTTGTTATGATTACGGTAAATGAAATCAATCGGGTAATGAGATCACTTTTGAGAAGAACGGGTCAGCCGTGTATGATCAAAAGTGATCAAAATTCGGTTAATGTGATAAAATTTTTGTTAATAAAAAATTTATTTCCAAGCAATTTATTAATAATAAAATTCATCTGACGCTAAATAAACATGTGTCTATAAATATGTACAATAAGTATGTGTTATTGTAACAGCAAACGAATTTTATTAATGTGCATTCCTTCAATGACAAGAAAAGTTTTCTTTGCAAGGATGTTACAATTGTACAGATAGATTCTTATGTGACAAATAACACCATTATATGACTTTTTGATTCCATTAAAGGAATAATGTACTTTTATTTTTCAATACCTATGTTGAAATTAAAAATAACTGTCGACTTTAGTAAATTATTTTTTGTCACTACAAATCAATGATCAAGTATAAAAAAACCATTCAGCCACGTACCCCTTGAAACCCTTTTGCGTACCTCCAAGGGGTACTTTAACTTTTGAAAACGTTTATTCTTTTCAAAATACATTCTACAAATGTTTAAACGGTCATTTGACATTGTTTTAAAACAAACTTTATATGCAAACATTTTATTATAAAACTTCAAATTATGGTTGCCTGAATACATACGCAAGTTTAGTTTTTACGTTCTTGTTTTCGTTACTTCTTTCCAAGTTCGAAATCTTGAAAAGTTTGGGCAAAACATCGAAGTTAAAATAATTGAACCTAGTTATTCTTAGTATTCAATCCTCAGTAAATCTGAGTTTATAATTAAAATAGTTAAATAAGCCATAATTAATTAAGCGTCCAATATTAGGAACAATTAGAAAATCTTCAGAAATACATATTAAAATTGAGTTCACTAATGACACCCAATTGGTATTGAATTTTTGTAGATCTCATTAATTCAAGTAATTATTAAAACATATTTATAATAATTATAACAATTCACCCACAAGTCAAAATTAACGTATCAGATCACATAACACAGGTCACACAATACACCACATACTACAACATGCCACCATTAGTTAAAGCATGTTACGCATTTATCACATTTAGTCTGATCTGAGCATTATTTTACAAAACCGATTTGTCCGTCACACAAGTTATTTTCATAAACATATTCTCATGGTAATTAAAAAATAGATCACATATTTAAAAACTCGAATTTTCACTTTTATCGTTTTCTCAAAAATTTTTTTAATTGACTTTCTGATTATGCTTGCCTGATGAGATTCTAACACACTGTATTAGTTTTTAAAAAGTTTTATCGTTCATATTATGCGAAGTATTTAACTTGAATTTTAATTTTGTTTTCCTGGTTAGAAATTGATAACTCACAATAATTAAAGTTTGCGAAAATATCACTGTTTAGAAATTATACTGTTTGAATAAATATTTGGAAATTAAAAAAGATCCTTTTCTACACTTGTTCAATTTAATATTGATGAACAAATTTTTATATTACAGTATACCTGTTTATAATACCGTAACCTGAAATTTAAAAATTACATAAATCAAAGACTTACAAACTGAAAATTATGCAACACTAAAACATTTTATAAGTTGAAATGTTCAGTTTTTCATAAAAAAAAATATAACTCGAGTTTGTAACTTTTACAGTTCAGATATTAATGTATTATCATAGAAAGGAATTCTTTGATTTTATTTTTGCCAGAGTAAACATTTCCACATTGTTCAACAATTATACGTCAAAATTGTTTCTATTTTGTGTTCTACAACGTTTTCAATCAGTTCTGACAATTGAAAGAAAAATATAAAATGGCTAGCCACTTAGTTCTCTACCATTAGTAGATAATAACAAATACAACTCGACAAATCTTTTCACATATTAAACAATAAATTTTATCATTCCGGTTATTTCACTCACGTAGTGCATTAAAAACTATTAGGAGTTTTACGTTTCCACCTTCTAAAACCCGCATCTTCATGTAAAATTATCCACATAAGCCCAAAAATAAAATAAAAGTGGTTGCCCTAATTTAGATAGGTAATTTATTTACTCATCAAACGCTATCATGATATTCATTTACGGGATTCCGGATAAATAGCACTACACGTAGTACACTAAGGGGCATGAATATTTATGACTATATCTTATATCTATGTATCCAGTCATATGAAACATCCTTGTCAACTTATGTAAATTTGCAAGCAATTGATTTACATATTCTTATAGTTGCAATTTGAGGTTACCTAATATATAACAATTTAGACCAATTTCTCAATTCAAAGCAATGTTGTTTGTGTTGATCTAAATTTATTGTTGTACTTACTAACTTGCCTTGACAAAAAATAATAACTTCATGTTCAGTTTATTTTTTTTTCAATTTTAATTATAAATTTATATAAATTTACGTACCTTTACTTTTTGCTCCCCTTTCACTTCTAATAAGTACTTCGTGGTCGTCCTCTTCCCAAATTTCGCCATCAGCAACTGCTAATGTAACGAGAATGACGGTCAATACATATAAAGCTAACCACTTCATCTGAAACAAATATCACATTTACCACCAAGTACATAATATATATATTTTTGATAACTGCTTATTTATCATTCGGTATTATGCAAATTACAGTAATGCTGCCATGCTAAGTCCACATTTGCACATTGCATTGTTCGGTATTATATTTTGATGTACGACACGTCGTTCATTTCAAAGATGTTGAGTGAAATATTTATTTTTATTCTTATTTCGACTGGATAATAATTTTCCCGATTGCAATATATACCTTAAGTTCCCAATATACCTATAACTCTGTCAAATTTAATTAGTTCACGTCTTGAATCGCATTCTTCCTAAACTTAAAAGAGATTTCAAGTGATTTAATGTAAATTAAAAATAAAGCGACAGAAAATTGTGCGCTTCAAAGTAACTGTTAATAATTGTATCACCACTTCTAGATCAATATCAATTGAGAATATCAATAACAATTCAAAAATTGACTGATAGGTATATCAATAGTACTTAGCAAAAGTCAAATTGATACTACTCTAAATGGTAATCGTAGTCATATAAATAACGATAAAAATGATATACAATATTGCACATGTCATGAAAAACCAATTTATTAATAAATAGGATCCTATAAAAGGAAAATGACAACCTCTTCAGGTTGTTTCTGTAATCGGCAGGCATAACAGATATTTTCAACTTTTCTAAAGCTCAAAAGTTTCTATTTCGTAATATAATAAAATTAAAATTTTGAGTTTCAATTTACAAACTAACTTAGTATACATTTATTATAACTAATTCAAGTCACCAGGGCAATGTCGGTTTGTGACAGAGACTATCACATAACCGAAGACTGTATTTCCTTTCGGAGTAGAGATGAATAAAGCATTTTATCGTATGCCTTCTTTTAGTGTTAAAATTCCGTTTTGGGGTTTTTACTTTTTATTGGTGTGAATTGCATCCAATATCAATATTTGAAATCTACATGTACGAACTTTTTGTGTATTTTGAAATAAGAGCTTATTCCTATTTTAAAATTTGATAATATCGCTTTGGTATGTTGGAGAAAGTTGAACAATTTTCAATAAGAATTTATATTATTAAAGCACTTCGAAGGTATTAAATTTATTAGTATCAAAAATATCACGTCGCTATTAAGCACCTTTTGTAATATTTTGAGGAATTGTTGATTAAAACCTTTAGTGGTAAAATATTCGTCGGCGTATAATTTTAACTCGAGTCTGTGCTACGAAACATAACCCAATCAATATTCAATATTCACGTTGAAATTACTTTGCCCCGAGATAAACGCTCAAATCCGTATAAATTGCTTTCTCTACCTGATTTTTTGCTCCATCAATAATCCCTCTACATCCAATTATAGCAGAGAGGCTGCGTGTCCAACATTTTGGAAAAGCAGCGGTAAAGCATGTAAATCAAATTGTAATGTCGGAGATGAAGTTAAAGATAATGAGCAATGACTGTATTTTCTAACAAAATATTGTCCCCTTTACATTTACACATAGGTATAAGCTGAAAAAGGGTAAATATTATACTAATTTAACAACATCGTAAATAGCTGCTATTACCACTAAAATAATAAAATTTTAAAGGGAAGCAAAAGTGCCAAGATTAATGGTAACAAGCTAAATATAACAATAAGTTTTTGTCGCCTAACTATAAAACTATTCCAAGAGTTGTAACTTGAAAACTTCAGAAGATGCAAACCATTTTATAAAACTCCCTAACGGCATCTTCCCCATTTCTCTTAAAGCCACTATTATCATAATATTATATCAAAATTGGTATAGCTATTTGAGCTATTACTAAGTTTCTACTTTTATAAAAAGTTTAAATTTTCTTTTAATACCAGGTAGGTAAGACCTGCATTTTCATATTTTTTCAACATGAGCAATCTAGAAACTAATTTAAGAATGTATCAGATTATTTGGGATTTCATACAATAATTTTAAAATATTTGAAATTTTTCCTTTGATTCGTGGTTCATGTCGTGAAACTTGATAATAATCATATTTGTATTTTAAACCTTCAATAAATGCACCCGACACTTTTCGGCACTTAAATATACAAAATTTCACAAATAAAACAAACTGAAAGTATAATTTCGCAAACATTTTCGTCACACTCGAACATCACCAGCCGATGGAATAAAAAGTATAAACATGTTTGTGTCGAAATTCTTCTCCCAGGAGTGGAGTTCTTTCAATTTTTAATATTCCACCGGATTTTTCGTTATGGGAGCATCTAAAGAGACTTGTTTATGCCACTACAGTTAATAATGCACGTGAATTATGAAATTATAAAGAACAAAACTGAAATTTTTGAAAATGTTCAACAGGCCATATGGTCCGACTATTCTACAATATTTTTAGCAATTTCATTAATGTTATTGAAGTAGAAGTATAGGTATATTGTTTTTTTATTTTCATGGCCTCCAGTTTTTTCTAAACAAAGTAAAATTTAACATCGTATGTTATGTTTTATCGAACTTACGATTACAGTAAAGTTTTTTCCTATTCAGGATAATAAAATACGTCATAACATTTTTAGATACCAAATCTACAAAGACAATTACTATAATTGTACAAATAATTGAGCGTATAAATACGTTTTCTTTAGACGATAATAAGAATTATTAAAAGATATCGAAATATTGAAATTTAATTAGCAGTCGAATACGAGAACTTTTAATTTAAGGCAGGAGTGCAATCAAGGATGTAATGTAATTTCTTCGGTCTTTAATCTACGCAAAACAATTCTAGTCTAAAGTTGAATAATTATGTATTATTGTTTTTCAATTTTACTTATCTGCGTTTTTACTATCACATATAAAACAAGAAATTAACAACTTTATACGTACATGACATATTTTCAGAACTGCTAGTAGCAGAGAAAACCAGATCCTTGATATTAAAATTATAATTGCGTTTTTAATAAGATTGTCAACTTGTGAATTAAAATTTTGGGCGCAATATTTTTATCATTCTTTTTATGCTTATAATAATTGTGTAATATTACGGTACAATAATATTTTTTTAAATTATTTCTTCATTGTCTCATTCTGTCACTCACGTAATAATTAAGTACAAAGGTAAAAATATTCTTTAGTGTCTCATCGATCGACGAGATGAATATGAACTTTCCATGTCGTATCTCATCCTACGCAGCGGTCACATTCCAAGTATTTAATTGTTAAAAATCAATAAATCTCGCAAGCGTTTTCCACCTTTAATACCACCACTTACAGTTGACATAGGTTTTTCTCTCAGTTTTATATCCTATTGCAGTTCCTTTCTGAGGCTTATTGTTTGTTATATACAGCTAGGTGTATATAAGATTTAGTAACTAAAATCCCCAACTACCGAATGAAGTACGTGTAAATTGCTTTGGGGTGTATTAGACTCACAGGTGTTAGTTAAATTACATTTAGCTGGTGGTACGTTTTTCAAATTGGATAGATTGTTTTTTTTTTCAATAAAGTAGAATTTGGTGAGGTAATTCGCTAAAAATTTGATGGATGTAGAGAATTTATTAATCATAAAAAAATTTCAGAATTTTTAGATCAACGATTAAAATTTGCGTTTAAAAATAGCATTGCAAGATAGAACTGCTCGAAACAGTAAACAGCAGTGATTCGAAATAGTAAACAACTTTTTTATAATGATTGGGAGAATATGAAATTTACATATATCTTAATTACTTATCCAAGCCCACTTAAGCCCCTGTATTGGAGAGGAGATTTTGAATATTGGAGTTTTTCTTGAACCATCCCACAAGGAGAATTCAAATAGTGGACAATCAGAGTGGCTTTTATTAGTTCACCCTTTCGATCGTTTTCTATACAAAAATAATATACGTAATATATATTTTATCTAATATAAATACCATTATTTAACTTTATTGTTTAATAAACAGATTAATTTTTAAAGTTTATTTTAATGGAATATAATATGATTGTAGCACATTGTTGTATTCGTACTTTAAAAAAAAGCTACTTAATGTTTGTAACATAAAGGTCTCGACTTGCTGGACAATTTTTTTATCATTTCGGATTGCTGTTGGTGTCTTTATCTTTATTTTTTGGAACTATTGTAACGATTTGGAGACTATAATTATGTTTCTAATTAAATTTCACGTACCATTAGCATTCTACCTATATAATTTGTAACTTTAATTACTCTAATTGGATATGCTAATTTTGACTTGTTCTATTCTTATACGATTAATATAACAATTGAATTGTATTTGTGAATTTATTACATTAATTGAGATTTAAATATTAACAATTTCAATATTAAAATATGTATTTAAAAACTTGGTCTAAAATAATACGGTATTGTGGGGTAGTACACCCCAGTTTAGTCGTACAGTGAAAATGCACTTCCGATCACCTTGGTTTCTAGTCTCATACGAGAATGTTTTAAAACTTGAATTGATAATTTTCTTTAAAAATTATGGTATATTATACTTTTTCATATAACCAATCTTTCTACTCTATAATGTTCTCTTTTTTAGTGTTACAAGTAGATATCAAGGTTTGTTTTATTTATTGAACTTTGAACAACGTAAACTAAACTAAATTTATGGACATCAGAGAATCCTGACTGATTGGCTTAGTGCCTCACCATTATATAATTTATTGCACTATATACTAATGGGGATTATTTCATAATAGTGATCTATAAAATGGGGTACAAGGTTCCAAAATTATTCTAATTCATAATATACTGGGTAATCCACCTATAATGAACTCGCTTGTAGTGGAACATCGCCTATAATTAATAGACGAATTCGACGAATATGTGAGTTTTTTTTATAAACGAGTTCATTCTAGGCGAATTACACTGTATATCCAATAGAAAAGAATTTTATTACGGTGACCGTGGAAGTCTAAAACTATAAAATATCTTAAATCGCAAAAAGATGTACTGAAGTTTAATGATTAAACAGTGTTAATTTTAATTAATTTAATATTTTAACGTGATATTTAATTGTATTAATCAAAAATCGAATCGATATTATCTGCGATATCCTCCAGATCGCGTAATATATCAATGAAAGTTTGTTTTATTTAATCCACAGATTGGCGGATAATTCGTTTTTTCAAATTTCAATTTTTCTCATTTTCCCCAGTTTTGCCTCATTCCAACCATAATTGGTTAGCTATGGAAGCGCAAAATAATGCCCGTTGTCATCGTTCCCGAAGAATTTATCGTATTAGTGTTCCTTCTAGTTGGAGGTAGATTTCACCTTCAGCTTGACTTTTGTTAAATAACATTCAGTGGACATCGCCTATATTTTTAAGCATGGTTTATAGTAGATGGAAAATAAACTTTTCGACTTTCAAAATAAAGTCGCAACTGATTTCTTCATTACCAAGCTTTTCAAATGCTAACAAGACGCCATCCTCAACTTGGAACAATTATCTGTTACGTCTTCTCCGTTAATATCACGAAATTCAGGGAGAATTGCAGATTTCTGTTTACCTAATCTGCAGTTATAGAAAAAACTATGTTTAGAAACCTAAATAACCGAAGTACTATTGTGAGAAAGTTATGAAATTTTTATTATGCCGATACGGTTATATCAGTGTCAAGGTATATTATCTGTATTTGAGTCACTCTGTGAGCTGTTGCATCAACAGAATGAGCAATTAATTGAAAAATTAATTAACAGAATCTTCGTATCAGCCTCTTCATGTGAGCTGGAAAAATGATCAATATTCATATTGATGATGTAGCGAATGTGCGCCAGGAAAAACTACATAATAATCTCCAGCAGCAGAAAACATACAGTACAGATCCATAGACAACTCATAGGTGCTAAACACCGCTGATTACAGTATAGTCTGCAAATCTACATTTCTTTCAGAACGTGACGCGATTAACAAACGAGCGAACAAAGTTTTTCGTCTACTTTTAACCGAACTATTTTATCTTTCATTTTATCTTATAGCTCAACACATTTTATTCCAGATTTTTACTTCCAGAACAAATTTGCTTCCACTTCTATATAAGTACAATAAAAATATCGCACAAAAATAGCGGAAACTCACCCACCTCAAATTAAAACATAAAATCGATCTGTAACATTTTTCAAGTGTCCATCAAACACTTTCGTACCAAGAAATCTAAAAGAAATTTAAAAAAAAATTGTCTCCTCAGGACACGAAACATCAATTTTTAACGTGATACTGCTGCACAATCTTGAAGTAACAGCTATAGATATATCGGAAAAGCAATCAGTGAAGAGGAACTTATAAAGGCTATGAGACAAATACTATAGAAATCCTATCCAACTGTTTATAGTTTCGGCCTAAAGAAGCAGAAGAAAAAACAAGTTTTAACAAGAACAATTATTTATCTACTGGATTACAACTACATGATATTGCCTAAAAGGGGCGCCTGATACTCGACTTGGTATGTTAGGTGATATGGAAAAAATTACTATAATACTCGTAATAATAATGAGTTTAAAGTTTCTGCACTTTCTTTTCGATAATTATTTTAACCGATGCGCTAATGGATTTTGATATATTAACGAAAAACCCATTTAAAACATGTTCGAAACTCTGCAGAATGTTAAGTACATCAGGAAATGATGGGAGCTTCTTACATATTATTTCTAACGACCAAATAAAGGTGTATGCTAAAATTCAACGACGGTATAATTTATAAATTTATATTTGAAATATCACATATTACTGCAGTTTAAAATAACTGGGCTAATAATTAATTTTAAATGGGAACCCACATAGTAGAGCATAGCTGCAAGTTAAGCAACGATGTTGGAGCGAGCATAGCTGCGAGCAAAGAGACTGTGATAATAATTACGCTAGTATCACGTCTCAATGACGTTATTCAGAATGTTATCTCTCGCATTTTACTGTTGTATTTTGTCTCGTGCTAAGTGAATACATTGTGCTATTTTAACTGAAATTATATTATTTTCATGTTATTGTACTCGTTGCACTATGCTCGCTTTACACTTTCATCCTTAGCGTGTTTTCTTCTATATTGTTTATATCTGTAACTTTTATTATATTGAGAGTAAGATTCTCAATATTTTAGATTAACGTGAAATCTGAACCACGTCAGGTTAACATTTACACTAACTAAATATTTGGACCTTTGTGCTAATTAACTTGATTACAATAAAATTTTGTCTGGCACATCTTTGTGAATCGAATATCAAAACATATAAGTGACTTTACTTTACAATGAGAAGTAGAGATAAAATTCGATACTGGTTTTGTTTTACAATAATTTAAATTAAGTAAGACATTTTGACATTGTCGTTGTTGCTCGTTCTAATGGTATCATCTTGGTTAATATAATTTGTTGAAATGACACACGGAAGAATACTTGGAATTAAATGTTAGTGAACTTGAAATGATTAACATTATAAAATGTATTCATCGTTATCATAAGTAGATTAATAACAAGATTTATTTTTAATTTTAATTTGTTCATAAAGAGTTTTCAACTTTTGAAACAAAATTAATACAAATTGTCCCTAGAGCAATTCGAAACATTTTTCGAGGTGACTTTTGAGACTACTATTTCATCATCCCCTGGTTAGTTATTATACTAAAACCGTCTAAAACCAATTAGCTAACTAATGACCTACGAATTATCAAAAAACTATGTCTATGACTATTATGAATAATAGTCCCAGGAATGTCGTCATAAATACAACCCAAGTTGAAAATTTATATTTTAGAAATATACACTTTTAGAAAGTTATTCCATTATTTGAGAATGAAATTTTATTAACCCTTGCAGGAACGCCCAGTTTAATTCTTAAATATGTAACAAGAGCTATTGCAATAATAAATCAAATCTACTCGAAATTCAATTTTGGGTTCGTTCACATAGCAGCAGTTCATAAATAAAACTCTTAATTAAATTAGGTACTAAAAATATCACTGAATTTTACAACGAATTGGGATATAATTGAATTGGAATATTATAAATATTATATACATGTATGAACTACTGTAACATTTGAAATAGGTACATTTCAAGTTCTTCATTTTCACTTTCCAATTTCGTATTATTCCAAAATAACATGTTGACGGTTTTTATTTTTTCATTCAAGCACAACAAATTTAAATAAAAATGTTCTTTCATTAAAGAAATGTCTAAAATCCATTTAAATAAAAATTATATGAACCTCGTTAACGTCTCTTTACCTTTGAAATTAAGCAGATTATTATAAATTATTAAATAATCTTATTAAATTAAGTAGGTATAAGAAAATATATTTCTCTACATTTTCTTAGAATTAATAATATAATTTTATGCAGCTTTAAAAATTATATGTCTCTAATAAGGGATGAAATTTTTTCCCAAATAAAAATTATTACAAGGTTGAGTGTATACGAAGAGCATTAACTTATTATAAACTTGCACATTAGGATATTAGGGTATCCTTATGCATTAAGTGATTAATATTATTTACTGTATGATTGAAGACCTCAAGTGGTTAAATTAGTTAAGTGATATCTTAACGAACAACTTGAACATAATTTCCTTCTTTTAGTAAAATCAACCTTAAGTAGAAAAAATTTAAATAATTTTTTCGACTACTTCGCAGAACCAGAAACATTTTGTTGAGCTCTCTAAGGTAATTAACCGCTTAAGAGTCAACAGAAGCAATTTCTTAATTATTTAAATTTTTGTGGCTAACAAAATTCATAGTCTAATGTTCCTTTAAAACTGATTACTTTATTACTCGGGAAATAAAATTGATTACACGTCTTCTGAATAAATTTAATATTTTAAAAATTTATGAGCGCTTTAAAATTGAATTGCTCTTTACTAATATTAGAAATTTGTCTTCGACACACACATTTTCGAGCAATATTTTTAAGCTATTTTTGAAAATGTTTTTTTTATCTACACATTATTCATCCAGATTAAGACATTTTTCTCTTACAAACTCATTTAGTAGATAAACACTCATCAATTTCTGCCAGTTGCTTTCTATCTGGGAAATTACACACGCTAATCATTGATTCGTCTATTCGTTTCAATGAAACAAAATTCTTATTCGCACAAAAAATTACGTAATTAAGATAATAAATCACATTAAACCCCAGCGAAATTGCGTTAATGCGCACAAATTATATTTTCTAATAATTCATAATATTATGTATGTACCTACCGTCCATAAGGTATAATAAATCAGTTTTCGCCGGTAAAATTTCCTTTATCTTATTATCCATACATAATATAATTTTTTATCCGTTTAAATGAATCCTGTAAATACTTGGACTCCTTGGGCACAGGTTTAATCTGGAAATTCCCGCACAGAATGCAAATGGCGATATGTTGTTTTGAATTCTATGAATTCAATCGTATATGAAAATACTTTTTTTACACAAAAGTTATAATTTCAAAATTGATCTAAAAATTTTTATAACCCACAATTTATATCGTATAATAAAAATTCCATTTGTGTATTTTGCTCACATCGAAGTGCTTGAAACCACATCTTCCAAATAATACGGAGTCTTTTGATAAGGATTCATTGTTCAATTTAAAGGTGTGATAGTCGGCGATTAATTAAAAGTAAATTAATTCGTTTTAAATGCACAAGACGAAAAATAATACATATATATTTCTGTAAAAGTTTCTAACAGTTATTAGTATTCTTTTATGTACGTACCATTGTTAGTAGACAAATACATTCTTTGTTACTTTGCTTTGTAAATAGTTTACCCTTATTTCTTTTCAAAAAAAGGTATCTCAACTTAGAACAGCTCAAATAAAATAGTAGTTTTGAACCAAACAATACCTGAAGTTTGTTAAGTTTGAAGTGGACGTCTGTAGATCCTTTTTATTATTATTACCATGTTTACTGCTTTTACTAAGGTCGAGTACCTATTTTTTATAATTAAGATATTAATATGTTTACTATTGTAAATCCTTTATAAGAACGTCGGGTTGCAAAAATAAATGGCACTGGAATAGCGTCGCCACTGTAAAAAGTGTAGACAACAAAATTTTAACAATGCGACTCTATTGGAATATTCAAGTTATAAAAGTAAACCAATCCGTGAAGTGCCGAGGGGTTAAAAATAACGATTCCAATTGTATTGCTGTACTTAAAAGAACTAACAATAAGTTTTCAAAATTGAAAATATTTAGAAGTCTTGACGATACTCAAGTAGGTACTTCAAAATAATAAATTGGTTATCTGTACATAGAGGCAATAATGTTTAAGTTGATTTATTCGCCAATATTTTTATTCCTGAAGAGTATAAAATCAATTGCTTCAATTTTATAGATAAACATTTGGAAATGAATCCGATTTCAAATTTACAAGTAATGTTTTCTCGATATGTACAATATTTTCTGCTTGAAGATATTTCTGCATTTTATTAATTTCGATCAAGCTAATGTCATTTTTCTATAAATAGTGTATACAGACGATAAGACAATATCAAGTATGTTGGCATCAACCAAGATAATAAATAATAATATTACAACAGTCTTTTAATAGTAAAAGTAATGAACTATGGTTAATAACAATAAGTAAGCAGTTTTTCTAACAAAAGATAATTTTGATAAAAATTGAGAATGCTATAATTTCGAATAAGAAGTTCTACCTGTTATTGAAAAATTGAATATAAAACAAAATTGAGAAATATACGTAACAAAAAGACATTTAGCTCTTCGGCCGTAAACAGACATCCACAAAAACGTGGACATAAAGGAACAAAAATTGTTATTAGGTAAATAACCCTTTCGACAAACAATAAAAATAGTGGGGACGTGTAATATTTGATTACCCACATTTTTTATTTCCTATAAATTTTAATTTAATTCCTATAAATTTATTTTTTTTGTAATAAGTCAAATTTTTTCGTGTTAATTTTTTTTATATTTGGTATATTTAAAACTTTTTGATTGTAAAATTCGTGCAAATAAAAAAATTTGGTATTTTTAACTTACCGTTAATTTAAAATATAGTCGAGATGTCAAGTGGTAAACACGGGTTTAAGATGATACTGATGCAGCTCTTCGGACCTAAGCACAGAAAGCGTCTATTGATCACTGCACAGGCGAGAACAGCGGGCGGGGATCCAGGATATGCTGCTACCACCGCCGCCGCGTCCCTCTCGGTGCGCACAGACGGCACTGATGTTGAGGTTCCAGGGACTGACTACCCTAAAACCTCTCGTTCGTTTGAGGCTGAAACACATCTGCATGTGGGTTCGATTAGCACATGTGCGTGTAAGAATCACGAACACCTTTCTTAGCTCCTGGAGATTGTTAATTCATACTTCTACGGTTACTCCCCACCGAGAGTTTAGAGGTTAATCGAATTCGAATAGGAGAAGATATTGATAAACAATAATATTATTCTCTATTCTATGGTATGGCTCGACTTCCAATAAAAAATACAGTAATGCGGAAATTAATTTAAATAAATAAAAGCTTAAATACAACTAGGTACCTACCTGGAAAGAATTGGAGAAATCTAAAAATATAGTAAGCGCTAATGCATTCGCTCTAACACGAAAGTAAGTATTTTTCATTAACTACACAAGAAGTGCAACAAAAATATCAGCGTTGTAGTACTTTTTTTGATCAATTTTGTACTATGGCTTTCTACGTTTGGGAAGTGCATTATTCTGCAAGTTCGGTATGATTGAAGAATGCATCTAATCTAATTGGTATCTACTATCTAACCAATAACTTCATTATTCAATTTTCAATTTTTTTCATAGATCAAATTTAAAAAAGATCGAACACCGCATTTCAAAGTTCTAACATCGTTTTTAATTTATTTAAAAGTCATACTGAAACTCATATTGACATCTTTCCTTTTTCTTTTTTCAGCAAGGTAAATGACCCTTGTAGTTAAGCACTGCTACCTGCATAATTTAAACTTAAAATTTCAATATATTACTAAAATAAAGCAAGCCCTAAAACATCGATTATTATTAAGGTTTATTTTATATTAAATGTTCGCTATTTAAACCTTCAACTAATATTCAACCCCCAAATATAATACAACAGAACATTTCTAACTTCATGCAACCTTATTTCCTTAGACCCCAAATATTATCGTTTTGTGTTAGGTATCTTTCAAAATTAATAATCAAAATATATTTAACCAATTCATTACATTAATATAATATAGGACAAACCAAAATGTGACTTATAAGTCACATCGCCAGAAAAAGATAGCAAAACCCTAAACTAAACATAATCCTCAGGAACCCTAAAAAACTCATCAACGTTGTAAACACGGCGCTCTAACCGAAAGCACTTACTTCAGACTCGTTTTAAACAATCCAAGTGATTTACAATTGGTCAGATCTGCAGGAAGAGCATTGAACGACCTGGTCTCCATTATTTCAGGTAACTTTTTTGTTTTCAGAGAAGTCAAGGTTAGACGAATGTTGTAGTAATAAAAATTCATGTTTTAGCATACATAAATAGTAGGTAAGGAAAGAATTTGAACCCCACAAATAGCGGTATATACGAGTCCCAATGATCGGCACTCACGATGTGCCTACCAACTCTCTTCTGCACTATGAAGATATCGATGAGCATCTCAAAAACAGACATTATATCATATTCTTGAAAGAACATACCTGTGGTAAAACAGCAAAAGCGCGTCCATATCAATAATGCATTTGACAACACAACAAGATAAATACTGTGGTTTCTCCAGCTTAGTATATTCTCAATACTTAAACAAATTCTTTGTTTTCGATGGTTTAACACCAACAGAAATTCATCCGAAATTGTTAAAAGTCTATAAGAATGCATCACCTTCACTTTCCACTGTGAAAAAATGGGCAGCTCTTTTTAAATCTGATCGTACAAGCATCGAAGATGATCCACGCGAAGGTCGTCCAAAAACTGCTTCAACACCACACGATACGGTGTTAAATGATCGACGAGTGAAAGTGCGTGAAATAGCCGAAGCCATAGATAGGCATCTCGAAAGAACGAATTGGAAATATTTTTCATGAAGAGTTACATATGAAAAAGCTTTGTGCAAGATGGGTGCCACATTTGTTAAAAATTGACCAAAAAGCAATTCGAATGAGGATTTCTCAAGCATGTTTGGATCGTTTTAAACAAAATAAAATGGATTTCAAGCGTCGCCGTCATTTCATAACTGTTGATGAAACTTGGATCCACCACTATACACCAGAGCGAAAAGAACAGTCGAAACAATGGATCGAAGGACGGTTCCATCAGCAGGAAAGGTCATGGCAACAGTTTTTTGGGATTACAAAGGTGTTTTGTTCATCGATGACATTCAGAAAGGTAAAACAATTAACTCTGAATATAATTGTAACATTTTGGATCAGTTGAATGCAAAAATTCCTGTGAAATGACCTGCTTTAAAGAAGAAAAAAACTATTTTTCATCAAGATAACGCACGTGTTAACTCACGTTTTTTAACGATGGCAAAATTCAACGAATTAAAGTATGAAATGCTTGAACATCCAGCGTATTTGCCAGATTTGGCTCCTTCTGACTATTATTTGTTTCCAAACCTGAAAAAACTCCTGGCTGAAAAGCGTTTTTCATCAAATGACGAAGCTATTTTGCAGATCTTCCGGAATCTTACTTTAATCAGGGTATTAAATTACACGGTATTCCGTGACGACCACGGAGCTCATTCGAACTCGGTTAAAATAATCAGGATCATATCAACATTCGGAACACATAGGCACCTGAAGAGGAAGAGAAACCATCACCACACGTACTTCGTACCTTTCTAGCTTATCCATCATCTGTATGCTAATGGATTACTCAGTCAAACGCTCTACTCAGTGGTTGACCACTTTACAATTTTGGTGTAGAAGGTGGTGCAAATATCTGCAATTATTTGTAATAACTATCTTCAATTCTTGCAATTTCATGTACATACATTTTAACGTTGTTTGAATTATTTTGCAAATATGGTAAAATTTCGCAATTTTGGTGTACACATCTTTCTTCAGCTCTGTGTAAGTTGCAGAAGATCAATCCTGGGCGCACTTTCTGATCAAACCGCCCCTATGGACGTATCAATTGCTGTCATAGTAGAATGGCAACACTTGAAACCATGCTTTCCTGCAGAGCCTTTACAAATGGTTCTGCAACCAATCCAGCATCGCGTACTTAAATATTTTTGACATACGTACTTTGAGTCTGCATGTCTCTGTTTAGTCCGGACGGTAAGGAACAAAGTTCCATTAGAACCTTGCACTTTGTGATAGAAGCATGAAATTTGGCACACGCGTAGATTCAAACCTCCTTTACAGAACAAGATGTGACTCACCCCCACCCTTCAACCTCTAGACGCAAAAACACCCCCCAAATTTTAGTTTATCCTATTTACCTAGCGGTTTACTTTGAATGATCAAGAAACAATGTCCACAATTTCGTTAGTTGGCGCAACTTCAGAATTACGGAAACTAAAGTCAATTGTCGATCCAATTTAATCAATTTTCTATTGATTTTATTATCAACGAATTTTAATCTCTTCTTCAATAGGTAAGTGTAGTTTTAAAATTCACTTTTTAGTTATAAATGCACTTGTTTTATGTTTTAGGTTCACAAAAGCCGCAAACTTGGATTATTATTACCTTTACAGACAAATCAAATTTTCTTATCTTCTATACTACAAATATACAGTGTGTAACAAAATTATAAATCAAATTTTACAAATAAATTATACATTATTCAATTATTACCCTTTACAAATATCATTTTACAATTATGACAGTGAAAATTTTATGTTATTGCTTTCATTTGGTTTCTAATGCTTTACTTATAGAAATTTATTAATTCTATTTATTTGATATCTTGCAAATCTTTAGATCTTTAAAGCTTCTAGATATTTTCTTTATGCAAATTTACACATATCAAAAATTATTGCCGTACAGTAACTATTTATTCTTCTTTTTCTGTATTTTATGACTAAACTTTTCTTTTATGAATCCGAATAAGTTTGAATTTTGTCTTGGTCAATTCGGACCTCAAAAAATATCACGACAATATATACATTGTTCAGTTTGTACAAAACAGTTTTAATTTTGCATTTAAAATTCTAATAATTTAATATTTAATTATTGCGTTGTTAGCACTTGCACATCTAAAATAACGGTTTCAATGTTAACTGTAATTCCTAATTCAAATTCGTAATATGTTTTTGCATGTACTACATCTTGTACTATAATATGGGCTTAACTCTTTCGAAATTATTTATGTTACACTTGAAAATTTAAATACAAACCCCCTAAATAATTAACTTTCCAATATAATCACCTTAAAGCTTTATTAATTTTACCTGTTAATTTTACTAAACTCTGGCTTCACAATAAGGGAATTAACGTTAAAGGTTCAATAATTCACTCAAAGTAATATTTTGGTAAAATATTAATTCATTTTTGGTAAGCCACATACCTTCAATGGAAAGGCAAATATTCTATACCTAATCTGAACATTTTCTCAACAGTTTTTTTATAATTGAAATTTGAAAAATAATGAAATATTAGGTATATTTTTAACTACGCACATTTTTTAATTTTAATTAAAAAAAGTTTTTACTTTAGCGTATTATACAGTGTATATGCATAATATAGAAATACAGATAAAGGACGGTTCAAAGCTGCCCTTTTAGAGGACAATTCTATAAACATACTGAAACGTGTCAGTATTATGCATAATTAAAACTTATGGAGTTTGTTTATGTTTGAATACTATTGCAGTTAAAAATTTTATAGGGCATGATTTTAATCCACCGATGTCGCACCACCATCTTAACATACTTAACTTACATAGATAGGTATCCCTACAATAATAAATTATTCGTCTGTAAGGGGTTTCCTATCACACATAATAAAGAGTTTTCGCACACCTGAGGAGTTCCACATATTCTTCATTAACCCCGTTATTCCTAGCTTACACATTTTCTAGTCTGAATACATTTTTAAACAAAAAACTTTTTCTTGTTGGTTAGGAGCAGAAGTTATATTTCCGTCTTTCGCATTTCAAGAAAAACTACACCTTACAATTAAATATTACGACTAGGAATTTTTAATGGAAATATTTTCAATGCTTGTCTTTGATTTCCTGAATATCCTTGAATTTAATTTTTTATTTATTAATTTTATTAAATTTTAAAATGTTCGGGGAGCAATTTAAGATGAATGGAACTTATTGTTTATTTTCAAATAATTTAGCGTTTAGTTAAATATTTTTGCAAATTATTAATTTTTGGATAAGCAAAGTTATAATTATATTTTCAGTAAACGTGGCTAAATAATATAACTTTTTTCCAAAAATCTGTCAAGTGTCAAGTTATTTATTTCTGCAATGAATATAAATTTAATACAATCGATATAAAATATGTACAATGGCATCTGAAGATGTATTGCTTTACACTTGTACCAATAAATGCCACGAAGAAGTAACTGATCAATTAAGTTAGTAATTGATTAACTTAATAAGTTAATTGTTCATTGTGAATTATCGACGTTGTTAAATTTATAGTGCAACTTGAGAATAATTGTTTTTAACAAATAAAATAGCTGGCACCGTAAACATGAAAGTACTATGTTTCTACAAACAAAAATAAAAAAATATGTTTTAATGAAATAAAAATGCTTACTTTAATGTATAATTTGTTATTTCATTTGGTCATTGAAATTGTATCGATCCCTCTTTTATCGGTGGTTAAAAAACGTAATATTATATTATTATTGTACACTCTCCTCGTTTTTAATTTGTGACACTTTTCAATACTTAATTTCGTTTCACAATTAAAAAAAACCTTATAAAAAGCTTTAAAATTTAATTATTATGATTACATTTCAATTTAATTTAATAAGCACTGTTCAAAAACAACAAACTAAAAGTAAAATAATCTGGTAGTCTCAGATTTCCATTATAATAAAATTTACAAAAATGTATTAAAAAAATAAGAAATTTATAAAGAAACCAACAGAATACGTCCCTACTCATATTATAATATTAAATCTAAAATTTACTATACTAAACATCGATTAGTAGTACCGTAGTACCTTTAAATCTTGTACTGTACGTACAAGGTGGCCCAAAAACACTCACCCGATGTAATTTTGCTATATCTTTAAAATGAAACGACATAATTTCATAATTTTTTTTTAATGTTTATTTGGACCTTTAAGTTTTTTTCCGTTTTTTTCCATTACTTAAAAAGATTTGACTTTTCAGAATAGTCGTAGTTTGCTGTTTGCAGATCTTGCAATTAATTTAACAGAAATTTTAATTACTATATGGTTCTTATTGCGGACAAACTTTTAAACAACAAAAGGTCTTTGTGATTTTTTTACATCAAACGAAGAATTTTTATCGGCATGCAAAGTTATCTAATATTGCCTACAGGTAGGATCACGCTTGTTTTTGCGCACAAATACAAAATTATACGTTCATAATTCGAAAAAAACAAAAACGTCTTTGTTTGTTTAAATTTTGACCCCAATAATAAGATGCATATAATAATATTTCGTTAAATTCTGAGAAAAATGCAGACTACTTTAAAAAGTCGAATCTTTTCGTTCATATTAGTTAAAATAATCAAAGAGGGGTTGATCTACAATACGAAGACACCATAAAAAGTATTTTTAAAAATTCTTAGTTTTATTATAGATGGCCGAATAGCCAGAAAACCACAAAATCGATTATTTTCTTGATTCGAGTTTCGGAGTTTGACGGCGCGTGCTAGCTAAACTACTGAGTTGATGATAAATGTTATTCAAATCATTATTGTAGAGAATTTTACGCTTTACAAAAAAAACTCATTTACAAGTGATTACCCTTGTTTAGTTTCTGAGATATTCGAGAAAAGCCAAACAGCGTCGCATTCTTTAATTCTAAGATTGTTAATAACATTTTAATCCGCGAAAATTTTTCGAAACAAAATTAATCCCATTTATAGAAACTTAAACAAAAGCGATTTATGGTGTTTGAAACCTGGAAAGGCTAATTGGAGGGTTAACCCCTTAAATTAGTCTAATATGACTGGCCTATAATTAATATATTACCTCATAAATATGTATACCTATGTACTACATACTAATAAAAATGAGAATATTCTACAATATTATTTATATTAACTTATTATATGAAATTCATTTAAATTAGTGCTTGGGGCATTAAATGAATTTTTGTATACACTAAAGCATTATTACTGTCGAAAACTGAAAATTAATGTTTTCATTAGAGATATTAAATTTTTTTTCAAAGTCGAGTGCTTTAAAGTAAATTATTTGCAGCTAAATACTTTCTTCAATTAGTATCTTAACAGGAACTTTCAAGACGAAATTAACTTGAAAAAAAAATTGTTAAAAGCATATCTTGAAATATTAATTTTTTAAATTTTATCAGTTTTAATTATATCGACAATATGTCATATCGTTAGCATTGGCAGTTTTTCAACCAAAACTTCATATTCTGAATACTGACTGGTTGCTACGGAAAATTCTTTAATCCGGGAATAGCGCTCTGAGAGTGGTCATAGATTCTCTTGTTATGTATGTTAAGGCCTGAAACCATGTTTCAGTATTCAGCATTATAACCAGGAAATTATTGAAGTTCCGTTTCGAAACGGTCACGAAACATGGCACAATATAGAAGACGTTTCCTGGCTTGCAATGTCAACAGACCTTTAGATTTTTTTATTGTGAGGGTATCTAAAGAGTTAAGCTAATATTCAACAGTTAAACGAGCGTATAGATGTAGAAATTATCAAAATACCTGTAGAGATATGGCAGCACGAGTGCTGCCAACGAGATGGAAGAGATCTAGATGATATAATTAAAAAATAATAAAATCCGCATATGAATGTTAATGCGTTATCATAAAATAAAATTTTAAAAATTATGTGCTTTATGAATTTTAAACGTGAATTCCATCCTGAAATACCCTGTATTCCAGTTTGAAATAAATTTTATTATCATATTTTATTTTAACTTTTAGATACCAATTAAAATCTTTTTAATTCGTTTACAACATAATATAATATTATATGGGTTATTAAAAAAATTAATGAAATACTGAAAATTTTAATAACAAACAAGTCGTGATTGTAGTCAGTAAAACTCAATTTAAAAATTTTTTATTCCAACTTGATATTTAAAGCGAGTATTTAAAAAGTGACGGTGGAAAACTTAAACTAACCTAATTTGTAAAAGGAATGAAGTTTGTTCAACTTACAGAGAATTTTAAAGAAATAAGTAAAGAGAAGAAAAGTAAATTTCATCTGAGAAAACTTGAAGCTTTTAGTTATAAAATTACCCTTTTGCTATATTAATATCCATTACTTCATACGAAATAAATTACTATAAATGCTCCATTTTATGTCGCCTAATTAGTCAATAGTAAACTGACAAGGAAAATGCATTACTGTTAACTGTTATCAAAAATAAAATATTTGATGCAAGTGGCAGAACAGGTATAAATTTATAACAAAACTGCTGATAGCTTGATAAGTTACAAAATCTATGAAAGGATCCCAGATTAGTTTAGGTCAGTGCACAAACTTGGACAAATGTTTCTCACGAAATTCTACAAAAAAAATCCTGGAAAAAGTTTACATAGTCATATTTCATGTTTAGAATGTAATAATTTAAAAATTTAAAATTGATTTCTCTGTGTAATACTTACGTACATTTTATGGATAATAATGAAAAATATTATTTTTTGAGATATTCTAATTGGAAATATTGAAACACAAAACAACAAATGTCAAAAAAACAACCACTTTTAACTGAACGATAAATTGAAAAATACTTTATCGAAATTTTAACCAGTCAACACCAAAGCAAATAAATGTTTGATACATAACGTACAGATAAATAAATAAATACAAAAATTTCTTTGTTTATTTTATGAAGGACTGCTGTAAATATGGCTAAAAACTAATTCTAAAGAAGGAATCTTAAATATTGCATAGATTTTTTGTATCTTGTTCCTCAAACATTCTAAGGTCAAGTCATCGTGAATTGACAACAGTAATGCTCCATTTTAGATCTTAGGTGCTAAATAAAAATTCTCGTTTTTGACAAAAGAACTTTTTAGGTAAAAATTATTATTGAGAACTTTTCCACCTTTAAAATCATGTTCGCAAGTATTATTTGAAATTTTTTACCGAGACAGCTGGTGGTGAGGGGGTGAAACCTAAAATTTCACTCTCGGTTTTTAAACACTCACTTAGTGTTTTTTAAACTAATTATTGAAACTGGTTAGTTCTTAAATGAGTCTAGAACATTTTATAACATGTACTCTGGTAGTTTCGTTAATCTGTTAGCAGGTACTATAAATATTTACTATATCACGTACTGTACTGCATCGTAGATTCACTATAGTTTTTCATAGAGTATGTTATATTTCATATAGCAAATAGGAGGTAAATACCCATTTCAAAACACACACTAATAAATACAATTTTAATTACATCACTTTTGATCATGATACTGTATGAAGTTTATAGCAAACACCAAGATAAGGGTCGCAGTAATTACTTGTCAAACAGTGCGGTGTAAATATTAAGAGGCAAAGCTAAATTATTAAATATTTTTGTACAACGCACAAAGCTTATAATTTCAAGCTTCCATTTATTTAATAATGAAACTTTAATTTAATTATTATTGTGCATTACAGCTCATGAATTGGGTTATAAATATAATTCAGTTCATTTACAGTATCTACTTCTGGCTAGAAGAGCTTTTTCCCGCTGTATATCTACATAATATCATGTTATATTTAATTAAACACAAAATTTTCAAAAGCAGAAACCCGAGATATCGAATAATTGAAGATTGAAAAACTTTTTATAACCGAACCGACAAAATATTATTTTCTAATTTTTGCGAAAATTATCTATGAAAAGTTTAGAAACCTTAAGAAGTTTTTTTTTTAATTTATTGCAAAACTTATATTGGCAAGCAGAAAAGCTCTTAGCCAAGAAAGTATTTAGAATACACTCAAGCATATGATCAAGATAATTTTAATCGCATTGCACCCACTAATTAAAGTACGAGTTAAGGAAGTAGACCACCCTAAATTAACAAGCAAAGTGCGAGAGAGAAGTCTGGTGTTTGTTAATATAGCTATTAGTAGATTTACCTAGGGAAATCAAACTTTCTAGAATCTTGACTGTAAAATATGAGTGTTTATTTTGATATTTACAGTATATTTTCTTAAATTATTTGAATATCCAGTTTACTATGTACTTTTATTTAAATATGAAAGTGCAATCTGTTTAAATGGTAGTCGCCCAAATATTTACTGAATTTTTTTTCTACGATCGTCGATAGACGCCGGATAATATGTTTGATTACCCTTTTTACGAGTTTAAACGCTTTAGGTACTATTTCTTAATCAATAATAATAATTTTGCAAAAGTCACAAAATACTGAAACCACACATATTATATAATTTCAAAAATCATATTCCCAATGTTTGGAGTTAATTAATAAACAGAATTCAGTATTTTTTCTCCCAAGTCCTAATGATAAAATTCGAGACGCGTTTCGAGAATCTGTATTAATTTCATCTTTGGTCGATAAAGAGAACAAATGTAAGAGTTGTCAATAGTTGTCATAAATTAATGAGAATATGAGTATATTAATTAATGAGGGTAAGTATTAATGAGTACCCTCATTAATTTATGACAATTATTGACAACTCTTACGTTTCTCCTCTTTATCGACCGAAGATGGAAATAATACGGCTTCTCGAATGCGAGTAGATACTCATTAATTATTGTATGTTTCAGCACAAGGGTTAGGACAATACTCAAAGATTCAGCGAGTACAGGTTTCAGCAAGGAGATTGCACGAGCGTAGCTCAGCGGAGCGAGTGTCAATCTTCTTGCTAAAACCTGTACTCGCTGAATCTTTGAGTATTGTCCGAATCCGCGTTGCTGTTGCGATAATAATTCCGTGAAGAAACGCCACAACTTAAAAGCACAACATCACATACGAAAATCGACATTTCAAACGCCATTTTTAATGTCGAAAATGGTGAAACAAATTGACCATATCGCACCACAATCATTGCAAAAAAAAAATCAAAAAAAAAAAATTCGTAAGTACCGAAAAAAATTGAAGCATAATCGCACTAAATTTGTAATATAAAATTCGTTAGAAGTACATTGCTTTAAGTCAACTCGGGTGGGAACTAATGCGTTGATGCTATATAACCGGTTTCCTACATCGCATCGGGTGCGAGAGTGCGTTCGTCACGTATGTATTCTTTTACGCCCCACTACAAATATCCGATATTCACCATGCACCTAGGGTACATTGCGAGATTTTTTTATTACGTATGAATTCTTTTACGCCCCACTACAAATAACCGATATTCACCTAGGATATATTGGGATATTTTTTATTTTCGGGTAATATTCGACAGTGCACGAATTGTATCCATATAATGTACAATGTAAAATAGCGCACGCTGATTGGTCGGAACCACCATAATATGACCCTGAGTGGAATTATTACTCATATACTGCCATGCATTGCTACTGTAAAACTCAAAAATTTAACTTATATAGCGGGGAATAATAATGGCACTTAATTTAACTATGCTCCGACTAGCTTGCATGAA
The DNA here is from genome assembly GCA_932274525.1 of Podabrus alpinus. Classification (NCBI taxonomy): domain Eukaryota; kingdom Metazoa; phylum Arthropoda; class Insecta; order Coleoptera; family Cantharidae; genus Podabrus; species Podabrus alpinus. Next base: position 119,164,763 of record OW026451.1, read on the forward strand.
AACTCATTATTAAGGGTCGTAAATTGAGTTCATCTATGTAGTCAAAAATACTCATATAAGTTACCTTAAATTAGTAACCTTAAGGAACAAGAAAAATAAACTTATTATATCTTACACCTGCTTAATTTGGACTTCACTGCTGTATAAAGTTAAATTAAATTAAACGTAATTATTTGTAGACACAATATTGTAATTTATTAAACAAAATATAATCATAAAAAAAACAAAAGACTTATTTTTCATAAACAGGAACAAATTAAATTTACAAATATGATAAAAGAAAAGTTTATAAACCCCCCCGTGTTTAAATTCACGCGCGAACTTTATTTGTCTACCGTTAGATTTTACTAAAGTTTGTCGACACAAATTTGGCTTACCGAAGTTTATACGGTCTGTCCCATCGATGTGCATTGAAACAAGGCAGCGTGGAGGCGATTATACAATTGGATCCAATTTCCATACCATGAAAAACTCCAGACAGGATGAATGATGAATTTATTTTCTTCGTTTTATTGGATAAATGTTCAGGTAAGTCCATAAAAATATAATCTTCAATAATTTTCTAATCCAAAACATAACCAGCAAAAAACGTAACCATAAAATAATTTGTCAGCGGTCACCAAAATTTTCCAAATATCGTTTAAAATATCAATCGAAACTTTCATAAATTTTCTTATCACTTCATACACTTCATGAATCATCAGCAAACATTTGATAATTCCCAACTTCACAAGAAACTTATTAAAACCATTTCCAAAATTCAACTTTTCAAATCATGTCCTTCCTCTCTCGCCGACTGTTCAATTCTCTTTTGCGCTTCCTTATCCAATTTTCATCCCACCAAAATTGTCTGTAAGCCCGCGCACTAATTCTTTTGAACGCAAACACTTTCCATTATCGTTTTCCTACTCTTTTACAAATAAATCAAATTTATTCAATTTCTTCCCAATTCTTTTTAAATAAAACAAATAAACCTTCTTTTGCCTTTTTTTTCACATTCTTTTTCAAATATATGTGTATACAAAATTACTTGTTGTATTTCCAGATTGAATTGATGCAAGCAGTTCATTACTCAGAAGTGCCAAGGATATTCAGGTGTACCTATCTAACTGCCATGATGGTCCTTTATTTGAATATTTAATAATGAGTATTTTATTACCAAATAAACCCAATTACATCAGACCCCTCATCTCTGATAAACAGAACATGACAATACATATACTCTGATTAATTTATGACAACTATTGACAACTCTCACGTTCGTCCTCCTTATTGATCAAAGATGAAAATAATATAGATTCTCGAAACGCGTCTCCAATTTTACAGTTAAAGACGTTTGCAGAAAAAAGACAGAACTTTATTTATTAATTTACAAATATTATGTTATGTAAAATATAATAATGCATAAAAGTTTACCTAAATAAGTAATGCCAACTAATTAAACATATTGTGATAGTATGCAGGTACATCTTTCATCAAATTACCGTGGCCAAAATACAATAAATTTATACTGTGTACATCACATATGCGAAATGTAAATACAAAATATTTACTATAGCACTTAACCAAGAGTTCAAAATGTCGCTTTAGGATTATCATAAATATTTATGCTACTTATTCTGAAATTGTTTGCATTCTAGATTCAGAACTTTTTTTAAAGCAAAAAGAGTTTAGGTAAGTATAAGTACCGTACATTCTGTAAAATGTCTATAATATATTACTCAATCTTTACTTAAATCTCGTCGATTTATTAACTGTCAGATTATTATAAAATAAACAATACTATACGAAGCCAAGCATTTAGAAACTATCAACAATGACAATTCTTTTAATATGTAGGTATTTACTTACTCCCAATTGTTCAACCAAAGATAACTTTTTAAAAAGATAAAATTTGATGTATAAATAGTCGCAGATGGAATATTAATATGCTATGTTAGGATTAATTAATTATGTTCGAGCAAAGTTAATCGATGATCACGAATACTTGATTTAAACTACCAGTTTGAGTTTCAGGAGCTTCTATTCCTGTCGTTTGAGCTACAAAAGTTTTTAAAAAAATTTTTTGGAAGGAGCTATAAAAATGCTGCCCCCCCCCCTTCCAAGGCAGCTGTTTTAATGAAATTAACACCAATTGTTCGAGCTTCTATTCCCAGCATTTAAACCTTAAAGGTAAAAAAGTTAAATAGTTTTAAAGATTGAGAAATTGTGAAAATTTATGCTAACATCACTCCGAGCAAGTAGCGTGCAGAACTTTAGTGTTGATGATAATAATTACAATAGCTTTTATTTTTTAACATGAAAAAAACAAAATCATCGTCAATAAAAATAATTTGCTAGTCCATAGCTGTGGCTTGAGTTTTTAACCGTTATTACATTAAATTTTTGAATAATATAATTAGTGTGAATCGTTTGTTTCAAAAAGGTTTTCAATAAAAATTTAATTCTTTAGAACAATTTTAGGAAGGGGTGTAGAAATGCTAGTCTGCCTCCCCATCGCGAATTTTCTAATAAAATTAAAACTAATCGTTTGAGAATGAATCGATCGAGTTTCAACGGGCTTCTATTCACAACGTTTGGCGAAATTATTTAAATTCAATTTTCTACTTTTTTTAACAAAGTCTACTTTCTTACGTGGTTCTATGCAAAATCTTTGCTGATGACAAAAATTTTCAGAAAATGCCAGTAATCTTCTCTCGCAACAAACCCAAAACAAAGTCGCCTATTAAAAATACAAACAAACACAATAAACATTGTTTAGATTTAATAAAATTATTTAGTATCGGTTTGATTAACAGTTTAAAAATGAAAATATAAATTATCGAACTTATCAGGGGCTAGATAACAGATTTTGGATAAAAACAGTAACGTAACAAATTGCGGCAGGGGTAGGGGGAAGAATTTCTACAGGCCCTTCAAAAATTGTCATAAAGAATTGAAATTTTATTAAAAGCTTTTGAAGCTGAAACGATGGGAATAAAAACTTAGTGAAACTCAAAAGAAGCTCAAACGATTGAAACCAATTTTATAAACAAAAAACCTACACTAGACTATGGCATACCATGTACTGCCATGCAATGCGATCCTACGCTATGTTAGATTAAAATTAACTGCATAGACTCACAAAAGAGGTCGGACACCTAATGTAATTTCTATGTAATTCAATTATTTAAGAAGAAAACGGCGGTGTCCACGTACCATTTGATAAAGTATTCTTTAAGGTCAGCGAAAACAGAAAAAAGTTTTATAAAATATAATTATAAATAAAAATTATAACGTTTTAATAAATTGACACCGGAAATAATAGTCACAAAAGAGGTCGGACACAGCATTTTATAATATTTCCTTAAAAAGCCTTTAATTAGAGAAGTGAAGGTTAAAAAGTATTCGTTACGCCAAAGAGTTCTAAAACAAAGACGTATCATGGTGAAACAATGTAATCTTTGCAGCCGAATAGTCCAGTCAAATTAGACGAAAAAAGGGGTTCAGCTCGGAAAAATTCCCACCTAGCTGAATTTTGGTACACATCTTTATGACATCGTTGTAAACAATATGTAAAAAGTCGACCTCGATATCATGTACGCGTTAAAGGTTATTCGAGGTCAAAGGTCACGAAATTGGCCTTTTTTTTAATATCTCGTTTTTTAGTAGTCGTACAATAAAAAGTTTTAGATACAATTTGTAGAGGAGGTAATTATCTACAAAAATGGTCTTATGACATTTTCACGTTAAGTTGATAGTTTTTGCGTTATAAGGCCAACAAAATGGACACTTTTAATGAAATATGATTTTTCAAATTTTGATCGGAAATTTTGTGAACGATATTAATTTGCAAATGCTGCTGTTATTTGTCGTTTTTCGTCCACCATCGTCATATACTAAATCAAAGACCGTCGAAAACCGCATCCGACTCTTCCATAAGTTTTACTAAATTATCGACGGTTCTCGCGCCGGAGGCGAATTAAGGCGAAAATTGTGCAAAAACTTTCAACGTCTCTGGAACTCTTATTTACGAACCGATTCTTAATTTTTAAGATGCAACGGAAGCCCATCGCGAAGGTCTACCAGAGCCCTTATATAAGCTTCCTTCGTATTTTCAACACCAAAGGCGTGAAATCGAATTTAAATTTCAAAAATTTTTTCAGAAGGGAAGCTTTCTTCAGCCTTGGAAGATTTTCAAAAAAAAATTACTTTCGAAAAATTGGAAATTGGCGCCGGAAACTTTTTATTGTACAACCAGTATAAAGCGAGATATTAACGCAAAGGCTACTTGTTTTTAGCGAAAAAATCATATTTCATTAAAAGTGTCCATTTTGTTGGCCTTATAACGCAAAAACTACCAACTTAACGTGAAAATGTCATAAGACCATTTTTGTAGATAATTACCTCCTCTACAAATTGTATCTAAAACTTTTTATTGTACGACTAATAAAAAACGAGATATTAAAAAAAGGCCAATTTCGGACCTTTGACCTCGAATAACCTTTAACGCGTACATGATATCGAGGTCGACTTTTTACATATTGTTTACAACGATGTCATAAAGATGTGTACCAAAATTCAGCTAGGTGGGAATTTTTCCGAACTGAAAACCTAATTTGACTGGACTAGAAAGCAAATATAATTTTCGGTTCTTATGGTCGAACCATGGTGTGGCGTAAACCGAATATAGAGCTTGATTTTCAAAATTTACGTGGAACTCTGTCAAACACGGTGCTGGGAATATTCTTGTTTGGGGGGTCTATTTCAGGTGAGGGGGTGGGTAATTTAGTAATGATTAACGGAATTATGAACAAGTATTAAGATTTGGAGCTCCTGAAAAATAATTTAGTGCAAAGTGCTACCCGAATGGGCATTGAAAACAGTTTTAAATATTACCAAGACAATGATTCGAAGCATAGTTCATATTTGGTCCAAGGATATCTCTTATATAAATGTCCCAAAATTTTACATCCGCCCCCCCCCCCCCCCATCGACCTTAATCCCATAGAAAATCTATGGAATGAGTTAGACCGTAAAATACGAACTACCCTTATAACCACCAAACAGAAGTTGATTGAAAGACTACAAGAGGAATAGGCTACTATTGATAAGGAACATTTAAAAAAAAACAATTCCAACATACCCAAACGTTTGACTGATGTTTTGAAAAGAAAGGGGTACCCCACAAAATATTAAAACAGTGCAAAATCGTTTAAATTATGAAACCTGAAGCATTATCTTATGTGCTGTCCGACCTCTTTTGTGACTATTATTTCCGGTGTTCGTTTATTAAAAAGTATTAATTTTAATTTATAATTATATTTTTTAAAACTTTTTTGTGCTTCCGGTGGCCTTAAAGAATTCTTTATCAAAAATGGTAAATTGACACCGTTGCTTTCTACTTAAATACTTAAATTACATGGAAATTATTGCAATTTCATTAGGTGTCCAACCTTATTTGTGAGTCACTGTATATACTACTAGGTAAGAGTATAGTAATAATGTAGTGTGAGTGATATAGTGTAATTTAATATAGAGAAGACTTGCAGGAGATATATTTTACAAAATAAATCAGTATAGTTATTTATTACGCTATCCTATCTAACATAAAACCTATGTCATTTCATTTAACCCTTTCCATAATACTTTATTTTAGTTTTTATTACAAAATGATAATAATTAAAGACTTCTATTTAGCAAGCGTAAATTATTGCATACAATTTTTTAAGTGTACAAAATTTATGAACAAAATTTTGATAAGTGTCAAACTGCTTGGAGTAATATAGATTAATAATTTAATAAAATTAATGTTTAGGCACTCCTAAAAATAATTGAAATCATTTATTTTTCACAATACTAACTGTTAATAAATTTTTCAAACTGATTAAATCACGTAACCGTGCACGCCATTATTTGAACTTGATAAATGAGTATTACTTACGATTTTACATCTAAATCCAATACAAAGAGCTTACTATTTTTACGTAAACAAATTAGATGTAGAAAAATTTTGATTTTCCATCAAGTTCCGGAAATAACAAATTTTTAACCAGCAGGTCTTTAAAACGATAATACGGTTTAAAAACTGTGAAGATAAAAATTATTATATGTGCCTGTCAAATAAATATAAAAAAAACATTATAGAGTTATAATCTCTTCTCGATATTTTAAACCTCACTCAAAAACTTTCCGATATCAGTTATAATTAAATAACTGAATATTTTTTTCAGAATCTTAAAATATCGCTTAAAAATATGATTAATTTTGAAGGAAAACAAATTTTATATTTCCATTTACAAACTTTTACAGAAGTTTTATTTCTCAAAGACGTTTTTGAATTATTTTCTTATACAATATTCTGTTTTTGCATATATTTGTGTATACATTATTGGAAGTTGTAAATACAATTACGTTATAAATAATGTTTATTTTACATCATATTTACGTGTTTAAGCTTTTATTTTAAAAAATAATAGCAACCTCCAACAGCATTCATTTCTATTCCATTTTGCGATTCTTTGTTAGAATGTATTTTAGCACGAACATAAAATATTACATAAAAGATTCGATGAGATACATTACCATCAAGTTAGTGTAGTATCAACTCTCACAATTAAAAAAATGTTATATTGTCTAATATAAAATGCCTCTAGGCAAATACTATACAGGGTAAATTAACAATGTGGGACTTATTCGATGGCTTCCTTCCCATCTAAAACATTATTTAAAAAAACATTGCATTTGAAAAACAACTCATCTTAGAAATTTTTCAAAAATTCTTTTTTAAATATCTGTGTTCCTATGGTTTCAGAAAATTTTTCGAATATCAAACACCAATCTTTTTACTCTTTCGTGCACAAATACGAGCAGAGCACGATCATTTGCAGGTATCATCACAAAAGTTGATTTTTGCTTTCGATAATAAGTTCGCAAACGTTTCAAATCGATTGAAGAGCGATGACTTAATCAAATACGATCGGTTTGGATTTTTCCGAGTTCTTGAAATGTAAAAACATTCAGCATTTCTATGTTAAGAAGATTCGTCAATTGCTTTCAATTCTTCAAATATTTTAAACTTTTTTCAAAACTAGGAAAGATACAAGGGAGCACCTATATGAGATTTTGAGAGAAATGAACTACCGATAATCTGTCAGATGCACAGCATTCTATGATGTATCATTCAGAAGATACAAGCAATACATCACTCGGAAATTCGTTGCAGTTCAATCTAATATCCACTCTGCATAATGGAATTTTATTTTTATAAATACTCGTAAAACATCCCCCGTTCTTCCATTATTTACCATATTCTGACATGCCTCTAAATTCTATATTTGTTCATTCATTTATTTATTTATTGGATTATTATTGAGTACTACACCAACATTATAAATTAAACATAAATGAGCAAATGAGAATTTAAAGGCACGCCCGAATACATGAAATAATATGAGGTATTCCGCTTTAAAAATGATTGCATCATACTCCTCAAAAACTTTCTATAGTTCAAAATAATTCTATAGAAGTTAACACTATTAATAATTCATCCTATATGCATACATTTCTTAATACCATTTCTCTAATTATTTTAAACTGTATTTTAATTAATTAAAAAGTTCATGAAACCATTTTTATTGAATAGATGCGCGCATTTCAATGCTGTGCTACTGTTTACTGAGTGTGAAATATGGTATGCTACAGTAGTATTCAGCTTTCAGCATTCAAATAAGTGTCATGTGTCAAAATGTTATTGTTGCATATTTGTCTCTAAAACAATGACATAATATTATGAAATAGCAGTTATTCTGAAACGAAAGTAAATATTCTACTAACTAATAATGTTAAACTAATTATTATTTCTTCCATCAAATACTTTCATAGCATCTGAAAATTAAACATCAAGTAAAAAAGGAACAACAATGTTCTTCAACGTTTCATAATTACAATTACAAATTTTATTAATATTATAAAAGTATTTGCTGCAAGTTGATCGTAAAATAAGAAATTTTAAATTACAATGATGTGTCCTATAGTTTATTGAGTATAGAATAACCATTCGGGATGTTTATTACAATGCAATCTAACGAAACTGCTACCACCATTGATTTTTTTAATTTTCTTTCAAACCGGAGTATTAAAAATGTAATGTTGTAGTACAATGTGTTTAAAAGTTTTTCTACTTCCAAAAGAAACCACGTTGTACTTTTAAAAGCAGACGAAAAGGTGATGAAAACGTTTCTCGTAATCCAAACTTTCCTGAAAAATTAAAAAGTGTGAAGATGATCTTCGAGAAAAAGTGATTTTGAATAACAATAATGATCGCTTTCATTGATGTCTACTTCATATCCAAAATTAATTGTTATCATAAAAAGTAGCGAAATGGGACATTTCGACGTTGCCATTTCGGCGCGGGGACATTTCGACACAAGGATGTTTTGACGCAGAAACTTTTCGACGCGAATTTTTCATCTCATATTTCAGATCCGAATTTCACAATTTTCCATTTATTTTTGTGACATCTATTTATTCATCATTATTCAATTTGGTGGATTGTTGCACAAATATCTCTTACTTTCTCATAAATATTTCATTTTTATATAAACTTTTATAAAAATTACTTTCATGAAAGTAATTAACAATTTTTTTTTATTCTTCTTCTTTAACTTTTTTGAGATCTATTGATCTGTTTATTTTCCAACTATAGTGCCTCTATCCGAGGCACTGTTGGTTCTGTGAGCAGTTTGTTTTTAGGCTTCTATACAAAGTATAACAAGAAGCCTTATGACCTGACTCCGTGTCTGTCCGTCCGTCTGTCCGTCCGCATAATTCAAATCTAATCAGAACCCTCGAAATTGTGATTGTAAACACATCGTATGTATAATAAAACAATAATTTGTTTTAAATTTATTTATTGTTAACCACAGCAGTGGCTTGATGTAATTGGTGAAGTTAAGTTGTAAGCAAAAGAGAAAGAAGAGGATTGATCCACCTCAAAAAATGGACCGTACACTATAGAGAAGTAAAGTTCCGAATGGAATGGAAAAGCTTCATTATTATTAGTTATAATTATAGTGAATGATAAATATCAACCGCAAAAATTTAATTAGTGCAGATTATCTGATTATCTGATATTACATTATAAAATTATGGCGACCAAAAATAACAACAACTTTTCACACCAGAAAAGTAGTTGTATAGAAGCCTAGGAACTGCCGCTAAAGCGAGTTCCACCTTGTTTACATCTCAGGTAGCTTGCTAGGCTTGCCTTTCGATGTGCCTGTATCCTGTTTTTTATTGTTATGATGGCAAATCTTTAACACAGGGGGACTGCCGTCTTTACGTGCCCCCTACGCACGGAAGACGGTCAAGAAATTTTAGACTGTACTCGGAGTCGAACTGGGGAAGCCCTACGCTAGCAGTTGATCCTGCTAACTATCAGTCCAATTTTTTTTGTGCTGTACAGAAGAAACGTAGGTCGACCAAAGAAAAGATGGGTAGACCAAGACACAAGAGTGGCGTAACGGACTACAAGTCTATAACGTGTCGATGATGATGATGATTGCTCTGATTTTGATGTGCTCCTGTGAACTCTTCAAATACCACTGAGTGCTCCTGCGTTGCTGCAGGACTATTTATATTCTTTTTTTTCAAAATATTGGTTGGCCGTGATTGATTTTTAATTTCTTCCAGTTAATTATAAACTCATCTCCAAATATACTAGATTTTCGGGGGGAGTCCGCCAGCGCCCGTGACCCGAAATCGATTGAAAATTTTTCTATAGCTAAGAGGAAGGTTTATAGAGTATACTGTAAAAATTTTATGTGAGAATGTATAGTCAAAATTTTGAGAAAAATCAATTTGAAAGTACCTTAATTTTACATGTATTAGGTCTCTAAATAAACATAAAAAACTATGGGGAAACCTAGGCATTGCGGGGCTCTGCCCCGTGGCCGGTTTTGATGGTGCTAATTACTTTTTAGGGTGGTTCCGGCCCGGCCATAACTGTGTGCATCGAAAAACCTAAGCCGCCCGGGCTCCGCCCGGACGGCCGGTTTTTCAGGGCCGTCGGCGCTCCGCGCCAGATAGCTAAAGAAATTTGAAGCGCCTACCATCAAGAAAACCGGGATGAAGAAAACCGGGAGCTTAAACCCCCAAAAAATCGCTTAAAACAAAAAATAATCGATGTTACATGTACGAGAGACGTGCTGCTTCTGCCGGTGCGAAATACTCTAAGTGTTAGGGTCATTGATTCCACACGTACCGACAACAAAATGAGCGACGTGCGGAATCTCGTTAAGTTTCACCAGTTTTTACATGTACATTTGCAAACTTCAAATTCGATTATTTCAAAATTTTGATAATACATTCACACATAAAATTTTAACAGTATACCTACTATATAAACCTTCCTCTTTGCAATAGGAAATTTTCAAATTATTTGGAGTCACGGGCGCTAGCTGACTGCCACCAGATTTTCTCCTCACATTTTTATGTTGTTCATTTTTTTTCTACGTTTCTTCATTGGCTCATAAATTGTATATGAAATGCCCGATTTAGCACAGATTTTTTGACTTTTACTAAATTTTAAAATATTAATTTAATCCTTTTATTCTCACACCTCGGCTTGAAATTCAGTGCCCTTTTCATCTATGTATAATTCGTCATGTGAATGGAGATAAAACCTAGGTTCAAATTTCTTGATTTTTATTTTATTACAGAAAATTATAGTATGAGATGTGTTTTACAATGCAGAAAAATCCTAAGTCCAAAATCCTAATAAAATTTTATAATAATTTTGGACTTAGGATTTTTCTGCATTGTAAAACAATTCTCAAACTATAATTTTCTGTAATAAAATGTAGATCAAGAAATTTGGACTTAAGTTTTTTCTGCATTCACATGACGAATTGTTCCTTTATACATTTCATTAATATTAGTCCATAAATTCATTTTATAAGCCAATGGCTAACTCCTCGTCAAATATCTTAGTACTAGTAATTCAGTCCCTTTTCATTGTCCGATGAACAAAACTTTCTTATTATTCTATAATACACGTCTTACTTAAATTTAGTTTAATAAAATTTTTATAGTTTTAGACAGATTCCAAAGTAAATAAAAACTTGGTTGAAACCTGTCTAAATTAAGAAGTTCTTTCATAAGGCTGTCTTCGTAGGAGCAAAACTGATCAACTCTCGTCCTCCTTTACCAATGTATTGATGTTACCTCCTAACATGACTCATCTGAAGAAGAGAAAATTACAAGTTTTAATTCAATTTCGTTGATGTGTTAAATTAGGAAATGATTTTGAAGAAATCGCCCCTTGTTTGTTATGTATTTAGTTAAAATGAAAATGTTAATAAAATTGTATGTATTCTGTTTAACTTTTTCTGTTTATTGAATGACGTTTAATTGATAAATTTTTAGGTGTTTTCGAAACGTGTTTATTTATGTTGTGTGGAATGGCATGTCGAGGATCTAAATATCATTGCGATACCTTGCTGTTCGAACTTACATAGTTGACGTAATAAAAACATTAGAACACCAGATTGGATGTAAATTTATATTCATTATGTTATTAAAGAAAGAAAATAAAAAAACATGGGAAAGGAACAACAGCCAAAATAACAATTATTGTCACCTCTTATTGGTATTAAACCAAGCGAACACAACTAATTATTGAGTTGATTATGATATGTATAATAATTTTTTCATATTTATTGGTAACTAGCTGGCCCGGGCGGCATCCGCCGCCCTTAGCCATCTAGACCCAGAATAGATCCGAGTAGGCCATAGTTGTTCGGCCTTCGGCCTCCCAGGGGGAGGACCATAATAGATCCGCGAAGGCCATAGTTGTTCGGCCTTCGGCCTCACAGAGAGAGGACCATGATAGATCCGCGAAGGCTATAGTTGTTCGGCCTTCGGCCTCACAGGGGGAAGACCATAAGAGATCGGTGAAGGCCATAGTTGTTCGGCCTCACAGGGCGAACCATAATAGATCCGTGAAGGCCATAGTTGTTCGGCCTTCGGCCTCACAGACCGGACCATAATAGATCCGTGAAGGCCAAAGTTGTTCGGCCTTCGGCCTCACAGGGCGGACAATAATAGATCCGTGAAGGCCATAGTTGTTCGGCCTTCGGCCTCACAGACCGGACCATAATAGATCCGTGAAGGCCATAGTTGTTCGGCCTTCGGCCTCACAGACCGGACCATAGATCCGTGAAGGCCAAAATTGTTCGGCCTTCGGCCTCACAGACCGGACCATAATAGATCCGTGAAGGCCATAGTTGTTCGGCCTTCGGCCTCACAGGGCGGACCATAATAGATCCGTGAAGGCCATAGTTGTTCGGCCTTCGGCCTCACAGACCGGACCATAATAGATCCGTGAAGGTCAAAGTTGTTCGGCCTTCGGCCTCACAGACCGGACCATAATAGATCCGTGAAGGCCATAGTTGTTCGGCCTTCGGCCTCACAGACCGGACCATAATAGATCCGTGAAGGCCATAGTTGTTCGGCCTTCATCTGTCATCTGTCATCTGTCATCTGTCATCTGTCATCTGTCATCTGTCATCTGTCATCTGTCATCTGTCATCTGTCATCTGTCATCTGTCATCTGTCATCTGTCATCTGTCATCTGTCATCTTTCATCTGTCATCTGTCATCTGTCATCCGTCATCTGTCATCCGTCATCTGTCATCCGTCATCTGTCGTCTGTCATTTGTCATACATACATACATACATAATCTTCACGTAAAGTTACATCTTCATGTAAAGTTAAATCTTCCGCAAAGAGGTGGATCTTCCACGAAGAGGTGGATCTGCGTCTTCTTGCACAATTCCGGCGAGTTCTGGACCTATATAAAGTGCTCCGGTCTTATTCGCGGCATTCAGATTAATTTGTTAGTGGTTTTTTGTTAGTGGTTTGCATTTTTCGAATTAAAGCCGCCATCCCCGCCATCTGCTGACAGTATTTTCAGATTAATTTGTTAGTGGTTTTTTGTTAGTGGTTTGCATTTTTCGAATTAAAGCCGCCATCCCCGCCATCTGTTGACAGTATTTTGAATCACTGACTGTACGTCAGATTAATTATTTGACAAATTAAATTTTTGTCAAACTTGTGATTTGATTTTCGAAAAAAGCGAATAACTTTTTTCCCCGAGCGATTTTCTTCTCCATATATGCGAGAATAGTTGCACCTGGAGCTACAAAATAACTGTGCAAAATTTGGTTGAGATCGGTCCACGGGTCTAGGAACGTATAGCGAACAAACAAACAAACACGCAGATCTTCTCTTTTATATATTTTTAGATTCATAGATTCATTAATCTTTTATGATAATACGTTTAGTAACAATATAAATTAATTGTAAACCACATCAGATTCTCTTAGAGAATATATTCTACAGTCTAAAGTGCGACTGCGTAATAAAATCATACCTTCTAATCAAATATTGGTAATCGGTAAACACCCACCAGTAATGATTAATTATAATCATATTTAATTTAGATTCTCTTTTGAGAATATTTTTTATTATTAGTCTATTTACGACTGAAATTAGTTTGATCTTAAGCTGGACTTTATTTCGTTTTCAACTTCGATAATTTAGTAGGACTTTTCCTAAGTTTATAGTATGTTTATAACTTCAAAGAAAACTTAATATTTGTTTATAACACCTGTAAAATGACACCGCAGTGCAACAAAGCTTTCTCTTATCGAATAAAATAACATTTTAAATCTCCTCACAAAGTTCAGCTTGGGGGGGGGATAAAATATAGCCACTTTATAAACAATATTCATACAAATTGTATCCATAGGAATTCATGTTTCCTGTGTCTTGTTACGTGAACCTACTAAACAAGAACTGACTTTCCCTGGTTCACGATTACGAGGTGCTCGCTTGTAATACACGAAAAGCTAAATTCACATTCATACAATAAGCTTGCAAGTTATATTGACCATTGACGGCCCAACGCCATCTTGTTTTACAGTACTCATGACAAACCCCGTCTACATATAAATTAGCAACCATGTAATATGATGACACCAATTATTGCAATACCAAAATTACCTTGTCAAATCAAAAACATATATTTACCATCATAAACCAGAATGACTTACCAATAAACCAGAATAAATCACCAATAAACTGTAACAAATAAGCAAAGCCAAACCTTTCGGAAATACCCTGTATATTATGTTCAAACAAAATGATTGTAATATTGTGAATACGTGATATACCATTAAATTACCAATAAAATAATAATTTAACCCCCTTTCACTCAAAGAAAAAGATTGGTAAAATCAACCAAAAAGGACATATGAAAATGTACCCAAAGGGTAAACCGGGTTCAAATAACCAAGTTGAAATGGTTAAAAGATTGGTAAGTTCATACATGTTTAATTCAACCAAGTTAATTGTTAAAGTACCAACAAGAATAGTTGCTTAACTAAATTAGTTGGTCTTTTACTATTTATATAGTTCAGTACCAACAATAATGGTTGGTTAACTAATTTACTTGATTCTTTACTATTTATATAGTTTAGTACCACCAAGAATAGTTGGTTACCTAATTTAGTTGGTCTTTTACTATTTATATGGTTCTTGTACTACTTTATTTGTTGATTATCAACCATTATGGCATATAGCCATTTCGTGGTCATTGAACAATATTAATTGTTATTTAACTATATAAGGTAAAATAAACAAAATAGCTTAAATTTTCGGTTTTTTTAATTAAATATAGCTAAATCAAATACAAAACATTTATATATAAACAATTAAGTAACAATTTAAATAACACATTAATAATATTTAGGGCGAATACATTTTTTACCATTTGGTAATGTATATGTACATAATTATGTATAGGGGAATAATAATTAAAATTCAAAGGCGAAAATACAAAATATTTTTCAGTAGATTCTAGGACTTTATACGATTGAAAATGGGCACAGAATTTGCCCGGAGAATATAGTAAACATACAAAGAACACATTTTCTCTACTGTCAAAAGAAATCTTTTAATTTGATATAATTGTCACTCTTTAGATAACAAGTAGAAGCCTATATCATATTGTGTACCCTTATATTTAATATCATTGCTAAATATCATAATATTGTTTTTTTCAATAAGTTCAACTGCGTCGAAATTTAATTTTGAATAATAGTTTTTTTCGCAAATATTTTGTTTTTTAAGATTATTTTTAACGCAATTTACAAAATTTTGATGCCCATGGTTCGCACACGAACATCTTTCCTACCCCTGCTGATCCCTGCACGCCCAAATCATGACCCCCTCCGCCATGTTTAACCGTAGGTACGATGTAGTCTGGACGGTATTCTTCCCCTGGTCTACGACGTACGTACACAGCCCCTGGGGTGCCGAAAACCTATGTAAAAAAATAATAATAATAAAGTCAAAATCAATTATTTTTTTTAAATTAGTTTAAAGTTAAATTTTTATCATTGAATTTTCAAAATAAAGGGTTGATTTAACTTACCTCAAAGTTTGATTCATCTGACCAAACTACTCGCTCCCAATCCGCAGTGGTCCAATTGCGGTGTTCACGAGCCCACTCCAGTCGCTTTTTTATATATTTTTTTCCGAAAGCCATGGCTTACGCCTAGCTTTACAACCCCTCAGCCCTGCTTCTGTAAGCCGTCTTCTAGCTGTTCGTGCCGAAATCGATGGCCCATCGTCTTCACGCATTTGATTAGCGAGCGCTTTCGACGTCATTTTGCGATTTCGAGTACTCACGCGTCGCAACATCCGATCTTCAGAGGGGGTTGTTATGCGTTTTCTACCACTTCTTGTTCTGGATTTGAACGAATTTAGTTCCTCGCATCTTTTTATGGTATTTTGAACCGCATGCCGTGAACATTTTAGTTGCTTACTAATAGCAGTTTGGTTTACGCCTTGAGAATGTAAGAGCATTATCTGTGCCCTTTTGCTTTCACTTAAATCACTATATTTTACCATATTAAATTATTTATATGCCTTAGAAATAATCTTAAAATAATTTGAACACAAATGTAGAGCACAAAATTCGAAACTAACTGAATGACCGCTTTCTTTAAACTAACAATTTTATACATTTTTCAAAGTTTTAAATTTTATGGCCCCCAAAATATAATAACGGACAAAAATTTCTTTGTACTATAATCCCAATACCATTTCGGACTACCTGCTAACAATAGACCGCTTAAATATTGCACTGAAAGGGTGCCCCAGTAATTTGGCCCAGGCTTATTTCTAAATAATTTGGTTGTATGTATATTTTCAATTAAATTTTTGTGTGACACTTGACTAAATTTATGAAAAAACATTTTATTGTATTTGTATTATTATTATATTATTGTACAAAAAATTGTTTAATAAATCAAAGTTATTAGTAAAATGCAACTAAAGTATAGATTGAATCTACCAAGTTTGTGATAAGTAACAGTTTTGAATGTTATAACAAACTGCGTCAGTTGAAAAATATCAAGATTTTTGGTAAAATTAACTATTGAAATGTTAGTACATCAAGTATTTAATTTAATTATTCGTTATAACGTATTGTAACTGAATTCCATTGTAACTGAAAAGTAGTAACAAGTACCAATATAAATGTAACAAGACTAGTATATATCGTTATCTAACAGTATTTGTAGATTATTAACTACATACTTTGTTATATCATGATATAAGTGTTAAACAACAACGAAAACTAGTATAACCAACCAATAAAATGTTCAATCTCTAATTTCTATAGTAACAATACATAAAGTATACTTAACAATTCTGGGTTGGTTGAATCAACTTTTTGCAAATAGTTTGAATTAAACCAATTTTTGGTTTGAATATACTAAATTGCAAAAATTGGTAACTAACAATTAAATCTGGTTGATTTAACCTTTGCTTTTTTTTTGAGTGTTGAAGCACCCTGTATATAATACTGATTATATCGGAAATGCCCTGTATATTGTATTTGAAACAAAATGATTGAAATACTAGGAATACTCAATTTATAATTAACTCATTAATAAAATTAAAAAAACAAGACCGCCTTATGATGAATAACCCTGAATAATCGATTAAGAGTAAGCCATTCAGCGATCGATGGAAAGATCTATACTTGGTATATCGTTGAGTTAGTCCGGTCAAATTAGACCAAAAAATAGGAGTGAGGTTGCAATAATTCGCAGCCAGCTGAAAATTGGTAGGATTGTTCAAAACACCATCATAAATGAAATCTAAAAAGTCCTCATCGATCCGACACCTGGAAAAAAATTTATCCGGGGTCAAAGGTCACTAAAACGGGTTTTTCGCGATTTTCAGCAAAACGGTAAGTTTTATCATAAAATTATCTCATTCAAAAATTGTAGATCAGATAATTATCTATAAAAAATGTCTAAATACTTTTTTTCCTAAGAGCCACCGTTTTTGAGATATAACGATTCGAAAAGTTGAAAGAGTTGTAATCGTCATAATATGGGGTCCGTTACTTTGGCGCCCCCCCGGATAATATTTTTACACCAAAAGCAAGCACTGGGATCCTTAGAGCTAGCACCAGCTAGCACCCAAATATGAAAGCTAGCACCATTACAGTATTTTCACAAATCGACTTTGAAACCGGGGGGGGCCAAAGTAACGCTAGCCCCCCCCGGTTAATATTTTAACCCATAAACCTAGCACTGGGATACTTAGAGCTAGCACCAGCTAGCACCCAAATATGAAAGCTGGCACCATTATAGTTTTTCCACAAATTCATTTTATTTATTTGCACCTAAATGACGATTATAACTCTTAGTCCGGTCAATTTAAACATCCGAGGTTGCAATAATTCGCAGCCAGCTGAAAATTGGTAGGATTGTTCAAAACACCATCATAAATGAAATCTAAAAAGTCCTCATCGATCCGACACCTGGAAAAAAATTTATTCGGGGTCAAAGGTCACTAAAACGGGTTTTTCGCGATTTTCAGCAAAACGGTAAGTTTTATCATAAAATTATCCCATTCAAAAATTGTAGATCAGATAATTATCTATAAAAAATGTCTAAATAGTTTTTTTCCTAAGAGCCACCGTTTTTGAGATATAACGATTCGAAAAGTTGAAAGAGTTGTAATCGTCATTTAGGTGCAAATAAATAAAATGAATTTGTGGAAAAACTATAATGGTGCCAGCTTTCATATTTGGGTGCTAGCTGGTGCTAGCTCTAAGGATCCTAGTGCTAGGTTTATGGGTAAAAATATTAACCGGGGGGGCTAGCGTTACTTTGGCCCCCCCCGGTTTTAAAGTCGATTTGTGAAAAAACTGTAATGGTGCTACCTTTCATATTTGGGTGCTAGCTCTAAGGATCCCAGTGCTTGCTTTTGGTGTAAAAATATTAACCGGGGGGGGGCCAAAGTAACGGACCCCATATTATGACGATTACAACTCTTTCAACTTTTCGAATCGTTATATCTCAAAAACGGTGGCTCTTAGGAAAAAAAGTATTTAGACATTTTTTGTAGATAATTATCTGATCTACAATTTTTGAATGAGATAATTTTATGATAAAACTTACCGTTTTGCTGAAAATCGCGAAAAACCCGTTTTAGTGACCTTTGACCCCGAATAAATTTTTTGCCAGGTGTCGGATCGATGAGGACTTTTTAGATTTCATTTATGATGGTGTTTTGAACAATCCTACCAATTTTCAGCTGGCTGCGAATTATTGCAACCTCGAATGTTTAAATTGACCGGACTATATATAACGACTCGTCGAACGACATCACCTCATCTGTGTTAAAATAGCAAGATCGACCGCTACCAGAAAACACAAACAAACCAACCACCAACAATCGATTAGAACTCCTGTTAGAAGCGAGCATTTAATGCGACGTCAAACGTTATTTGCTAAAAGCAAATATAAATCCACAATCATCACACCAATGCCAACCCCTAGATGGTAATCGTATTTAAATACAATAAGAAAATACAATGCTAAAATATTTAAAATTACTTAAAATATTTAACATGGAAAAGTAATCGAATTGTCAATAGTGAGCGACAACGTTGCTATCTGGCAGGCCAAGCGGTCGTATCTTGTGCTATCAGCGTTCCCATTCAAATAAATTCGCCTAAATCAAAATTGCAGTATTAAAACTACACAAAAAAAATGGCTCTAAACAAACCGTTTAGATCAAAAAAACATACAGTATGAGGCAACAATTACTACACAGAACAAACTTGTATTTACACACACAAGGAAAATAATTTTCTGTACTAAACGGAGTAAAAAATAACAATTACGCACAAATTGGGTAATTGCGAAAGCAATACAAAAAAGACAAAGCCATATGCCCAAATTTGGTCAAGAGACGACAAACCAGAACGGAAATCAACAGAATAGCAAAAATATCGCACTTACCTACGCAAACAAAAAAATCCTCCAACGAGAATTGCGCAAGCAAAAAACGACTCCTCACTACAGCCACCTGACCCCCATCCATGGCTATCGCTCCATAACAAACAGGAATTGACCAGCTCCCTTAAAACTCGACCTTCCGCTTCGGCACTTCAAAACTTTCCCCCTTTTCGAGTCGCTATCGCGACCCCGTTATCAATTATCGTGTACTACACACTAAAGAACATGGTTAATATATGTAGTCTATAGAAAAATATTTTTCGAGAAATCCTTATAAACAACCCGAATTTCGAATTTTTAAAGTACGTAAGACTCGTCCGGCTGTGCGCATCGAAAACCCAAGCCTACGCTCCTTCGGAGCTCCGGCCGGTGTTTCATCGCCGGAGCCGCTACGCGGCAGATGAAGCTAAACATACTTGAAGGCGCCATCCTTCAAGAAAACCGGGACTTGGGAAAATCGGGATTCAAGTCATGTTACTTGTAGGACGTGCGAGCAGCGTCTGACGAAAATTTTCTAAGTGTTAGGGTATACCATTCCACACGTACCGTCAACAGAATGACGACGCGCGGAATCTCATATGAGATTCCCGCGCGTCGGTCGGCTTTTACATGTTAAAATTGCTAACTTCAAAATCGATTTATTCAAAAGTTTGGGCCCAATTCTCGCAAAATATTTTTACAATTTACTATATTAACCATGTTCTTTAGTGTAGAACACACGAAATTTTGATTTGAGTGGGGATGGTTACGTAACCCTAGCCTAGATTTCAATTAAAAAATCCAATCCAAGCAAAATTTGTTGAGCAAGAAAAGTCCCCGCATCGAAAAGTTCCTGTGTTGATACGGCCGGGTCGAAATAGCGCCGTCCGTAAAAAGCAGATCTTGGAATAAAAGGATACAGTGAAAATAATTCAAGTGCTGGCACACCAATCATAATTAATCAAGATCAGATACTTGGAATAGTTGGAAATAATCGGAGAAAAAGAACGATCCAGATTGTAGCAATTTTTCTGCAGAACATGTATATCTAAGAACCCTCTAGGTACATAAATATAACAAGTTATATCGTACCTGCATGATACAAAATTATTTTCGATTTTTTTATTTAAAGGTGGTAATTTCTTTTAATTTCATTATGCTTTAATAACATTACCGTTGTCCTGTTATCTAATTTATGTATAATAAATATCTGTTCATGAAATGTTATAATAATTATTATTATTTTATCTCTAATATGTATTTCCAATGAGTTAACTTTAGGAAGTTCAAAGACCCTAAGATTGCATTAGTCAGTTGTTTGCACACTTACGTGATATTTCTCTACAGCGTATCGCTCTTCTGCAAGAACGATACATAATGCAGAGATACCATTTTCAAACAAATTTATGTCAAACCAAATGTTATAGAAATGAACCAAGACTTGGTAAAAAGTGAAAAACATTTATTTATGTGTTATAACGAGTTAACTTGATGCTAATAGATTCAGTTGAACATCTGCATGCTCGTTTATTTAAATTTGTATATTTTTTTACAATTATTTTCTTTTGTTATATTCCAGTACTATTTATGTAGTACCTGTACCTGCAATAAAAAATTAAACGCAGGAAATGAATGTCTCCACTTTAATTTTTCAATCTCCTAATTCTAAATTTGTACGTTTCGAATCATAATAAACGATAACAAATTATATTGTAATCTTAAAAATCAGCAGTTAAGATACTGGTTACTGAAATTTTCTTGGACTGCGGCTTCACTGCAAAGACGACCGAATAAAACTGCTATTAGTATAACTTTTAGAACAACAAGAAAAACAATGTTGGCTAGATAGTAGCTTAGCTTTATGTTACAGAAAAACTAAAATTTTAAGATTACAAATGTCACGGTTTTTGTTTGTTCAGCATAAAATATGATCGCCAAATTGCAAATATATACGTACATACAAACGTAAAATCGCTATCCGATGATTCGAGTTTTAAAAAGCAACAACTGTTAAAGAAACTTGTAATTTTTTACAATTGATTGCAATGGTATTTCAGACCAAGTTCCAGACAATTTCTTGTAATTAATGATGAAGCTAACTTACACGCTTATATACACAAGTTACAATATTACTTGATGTCCTCGGGTTTATTTACAATTTCTTATTAAAACCGCTTTTCTTAAAAATGGCAAACTTGTAAATTTACTATTTTGAATTGATGAAGCTGAACGCAAACTCTCAGGTTTAAAATTTGAGAAGTTACAAAATTTAATTTAAAGTTACGTACTTGTTTTGTAATTAATCAAGAAATAGGAAAATGTAAATAACTTGAAATAAATTTTTAAACGTTTTTGAGATAAAAGCAGCGCTCGCTATAAATATTTACAACGTTCCAAACAGTATTTCCATAGTGGATATACATCAAAAAGTGTCCATTAGTACGACTTCCGAAATATCTTATAGATACTGATAGCATAATCAAATGTCATAAATTAAATTAAGCTTTTAATTAAAAAATAACAACGTAATGATAGTAAGAGCCTGACTGAATGATTTGTACACCAAATTGTTATCAATTACACTGTGACACTATGTCAACATGCAGCAAAATTTCTTGATGAAGGTTCTAACTTAATAATATCATTGAAATTGGATTTAGTGATTAATAAGCAATTTATTATTAAATTCTATAAATAATTAAGTAATTTTAGCTGGTATTAACGAAATATGACCTAACTTCAGAATAACATCTTCAAATTTTAGAGGTGGGGAGGTACTCATATAATTGGGGAAATAAGAATTATGTGAAAAGTCTAATAAATAGTTTACTTTATGCGATTTACGTTTTCATAAAAGTAGATATTGATATACATTGTGAAATTTAAGCATGCTCTTTTCCTTTCCACGACTTTTTAGTATTTTCCAAGTTCTTTCGATAACTTTGGAGCATCCTACTTATAATCACTACCGCTGAAACTTTTCAGAGAAACTCAAGTTCGAAAAGTAAAAAAAGTAGTAGTATATATTTTTAGTTTATTATAAACGTATTTGAATAATTACTTGAATTAATTTACGAGATAAACCAAAATTTGAAAACATTAACGATTCCTTTTTATATTTTCTGTCTTTATGCTTACCAAAGCAACTTGTAGGATTTATGCGGATTTATGTAAACATAATAGATCATGCAAAAAGCAAAAAGATAATAGATCTAATTTATAACTTTTTTCACTTTTACATATTATTCTGAAAATATAAAATTCTTAAGTTTTGGGTATGTGGATTGTTATTCACCAACTAACGTTGAGAGCAAAAAAATTTTAAAAAACTTTTTAATTGTAACACCCACTCCCATTTTAGAGCTTATGCTAGTTGGCCCTGCTCAAATTATATTATGCTGGTAAAATGTTAGTTTTTGTGGCCACTTCTTTTTTTGACGGCACAAATTTTATATTTGGTTGCACCTGGTGAAGTAAATAATTTATTATGAATAAAATAGCACTTTTTTTGTGGGTAGGTATTGCAATGACAATACTTGACAAAACTTTTGGTAAAAGTGTAGTAAATAAAGTTCATGCAGACACATACCTTTATTATAGAGTCCATTTTAAGTGTATCAATACTCAATCATGTAGGAAACTTTTTAATAAATAGAACAATTTATCCTGTGTAAACCAGCAGCTGTTTCGTAATAAAACTTCGTATCTTTTATGTTTTTCGAGACACAAACATAATGCGGGTCTTTTATCTTTTAAAAGCTGTAAGGGTGAAATGCAATACTATTTAAAACGACCTTTAAATGGTCTGTTAATTAGTAAACTAAAAATATATCTCGACATTTTATATACTACCTAGATATAAACCTATAGATATCCCCAAAGTATTTTGTCAAAAATATATTGATTACTACTACCTACTTTGGTGTTATATAAATACTATATAACCACGCGATAGAGTATAAGGTCAAACAATATAACAAGGTTCAGTAGGTATAGAATACAAAAGTGATTTTATTTTTAGCATCGATTTACAAATTTTAGGGATAATTATTTTAACGCTAGGAAAAGTATTTAGCTAACAGATATTTTTACAATAAACGAATTTTGAACTCTGATAAGGGGTGTGCAGTTTACTTGGACCATCATTGCCTATTTGCCTATATCAAGGGATTTTATATAAAAATTTTGTACATCGAGTTAACTATTACGATATTTATAGAAGCATAATATTTTCAGGGAACAACGTGATTATCAAAATTACCATTCGATAATTACTCCAATGAATTTGTTTATTCGAACGTTAATGGACGCATTCAGTGATTAGAAGCATCCCACCGCAATTTTGTGAGATCTAAATAATAATTTTGCCTATGTTTACCATTTATTGCGAATGCATTGTCTAAAGAGAACAATTGTGTTAATATTAAATATATAAGTGCACGGAAATAGTTCTTGATGACTACAGATTTTCGCTTCAACCGTGCTTCAACCTAATGATGTTAATGTACCGCAAGGCTATATCTCGGTTAAATGTTTTTCTTATGCTTGTTTTTTAACAATAAATCGCCAAAATAATTGCGGTGAGCAATTTGCTGTTTCCTGTTTTATTTAGATTAGTAATCTTTAGAGCAATCTAATATTTACAATCCAAAATAGTAATGTTTGGTTGTACATTACAGCGGAGGGCCGGGCCAAGGAGCACGCGACCGACGAAAGAGGAGCGATAGTGTTGATAGATCGGAGATCTATCCGGAGATTTATCAGAGATCTATCCGAGGGCCCAGCTAAAAAGTTCGCGGAATCCTTGATCAACCACTGTTCTTTTCCTCCCGAGCTAACAGCAACCACCCGTGGTCAAGTGCAGTGTAAACCCCGACGAGGCACCCCCTGGATACATTTGCGACACAATCGCTCTTGTTACAAATTACACACGCACACAAGCCGGTAGACACCCTTCCAGGTGAGACCTGTCTTGGCCGCTGAAACTTTGATTAGCTCGCTAACCTAGTACAGGAAGAAAGGAATACATGCAAAAATCTGCGTGAATCTACGTATGTGTACACCTCGGTCTGTTCAAAGTGACCAAAAGCAACCACGACTTTACCATCGTATAGGCGCTATGAGAAGATATGAAAGAATCCGCTATGTGGAAACCGTCATATCTGAGGATTGACATCCCTCCCAGCCTTTGTCGATCTACCGGCGTCGCAGTCTTAGTACCTTAATTAGGTCGGATGTCGGGAGACGTAGCGCTGAAGCTTCTTAGCACAGCAATTCGGACCGGGATCAAAACCGTTACTACGTGCGACGGGGGACCCAACGAGTATTCGACTCTATTCCCCGTCAGGTGGAGAAGAACTCGTAGTGACTGTCGTCTGGGCGCGTTGGCCAGAAGCGGGAGTCTTAATGCACTTGTGCATAAAGATTCCTGAATAAAATAAAACTTTATTCTGACCTTCTCCCCTCGGAAGGCAATGACAAACAACCCAGGTGCAGTCTGCCAAGAGCAGCCTCTCTGGAGATGAAGTGCATACTCTTCCCTCGCTTCGGAGTTCGCGTTAAACAAGGAGGTCCCCTATGTGTATGATAGTACTACAAACGCACAAAACATACATAGTAGAGAGGTCGCCAACATCCGGTAACGTGATGTTACCGGCACGTGAAGAAGAGGAAGATAGCAAAACCTGGTAAAAGCCGAGCTCTATATGGCGTCTTAAAATTTGTGCAAATTATTATTTATGGAATTTTTAGGTCAACGCGCTTTCCGAGTTTATCACGACAATCGACATTGCCAGCCTGTGATTGGTCGATAGATTTTTACCTTATAGATCTTTTCTGGAATACGGAAAGTGTAACAGTGTGAATTTTCCCGCTGTTCCCGTTTCCCGTATTCGAGAAAATTTTAGGATGCGTACAGTCAACTAGATAATTGGTTTCAATCGAGAACCACCGAGTGTGGACGAAATTCTTTTGGCTGTTTCTTTTCCTGGACTTCCCAATTTATTTACCGGTTGGCCAGTTAGCGACAATTTTGTGGGGAGGATCCCAAATTTCTTTGTTAATGGAGGATAAAGTCTGCATCATATTTTATTTCGTCCACACATCCCTAGGGGAATTTGCTAAAGCCTTAAAAATATTCGACAAACAAGGTATTTTCGTATCGTTTGAAGTTTAAAATTACATTAATTTATTTAGAAAATTTATTTGTTTTGATAAATTTTGCGTTGTACATCTGTTCGGAACATTGGGAACAGTCGATTTCGTTCCACCATCTTGTTTGTAAATTTCTTATCGCCTGGAGCACGCCACATTTTGATTTTTATATGTCGAGGAAATTATTTTAGTTTTTAAGTGTTATTTCATTTTAAAGTTTAATTATTTTTTGTTTTAATTTAAAGAAATTTTTTTATTTACGCAACGATCGATTTTCTGTTATCTGGTTATTCTTGAATTATTTTTTTTATTGAATTGAATTATTAACTTGAGACTACAGGACCGGATTTTAACCACTTTTTCGTGGTCTAGAAATCACCGCCCTTAACCAATATCTGATTTTTGCTAGCACCGTTGCTGCATATCTTTAGCATTTACCACTCGTTATCCTAAATACACATAGTCGAAAATAAGTAAGTTCCTTCATCATTGCTGCTCTTGCAGAAAGTATTGGTATTATTTACCTTGTCTTTTGCCCTCTAGAGCTAGCTAAAGGGGCAATCCATAGTTTAAGACGGTTGAATATGGTCGCGAACATTCATTAGTGGATTTACATAAAATAGAAGAAAAAATAGTAAATAGAGGAGTGAACAGTCAGAACGACATGCATTACTAGCAAAGTACAAAATACGATGATATAAATGAAATTAAAACCAACCAGTGATGAAATGAGTATGGGGCTTTGCCCCGGTACTATGCTAAATTATAGCTAAGTCACAGGACAGGAGTAAAAAAAATTTTGCAAATAAATAAAGATTAATGAAAATTTAAATTAAATTAAAATACGAACGAACACATCGGAATTCGTAAGTAATATTATGAATATGAAATTTTGGAGGTGGGTATCTCCTTGCATTAAATAAAACAATAAATCTTAGTGTGGACTAGTTTCGGACTTTATTTCAAGCCTAATTTCAGAGGGCACACTTTAAAACGACAAAAATATACTTATAAAAATTCTTTAACAGATACAAACAACCAGTTATTATAACGATCTTTTAACTTTTCAAAAAACAAATCAAACCTACTTGTCAAACTGAAAGAAAGCGTACACAAAAAATGACACTAGTCATGAAATCTTAAAATCCATCAAAAAACAGAAATATTTCTTTCCGAGTCGGTTTAAATTAAAATACTTTGAAAACCAACAATAGTAAAATAAATTCATATCGATGTGATTATGGAATCTAATCTACTCATGGGAGTTATTCAAGCTGTTAAATAACGGCTTAAATCCTAAAGAAGTTGATCGTTGAGTATTAACCATATATCATCTTTTTTGTCTCTATGTAATTTTTCAATTTCATAGGTGTCTACTAAGGTTAGTTTTATTCCTTTTTATGGCTATGTATTATTTCAGTCCTCGAGCAATCCGCTCAAGATGATGTCTTCATTTTTGAAAATACCCTTCATACACGCATGGATGTTGGGCCATGAAAAATGATTCTCCTGTATATTTTGTTTTTCTTTATATTTTTAGTCAAATTTCTAAACTTCATGATCATTATTTTTCTCTTTATAATTTTTTCTATTGTTTGATTTTGATACCCATAGGCTATAGCAATTTGTTTAGTTGTGGAGATACGAGAAAACAAAATAAACATGACAATACAAATCCACTTCCAAAATTTCCTTAATGGAGAAATCTTACAGAAGGTGAAAAAAATTATTATTGTTATTATTATTATAGTTTAAGTAGTAATTTTCAATTATCAATACTAAAGAGTTGGTTTATAATGTCCAACAGGAAAAGGTCAAATTTTAATCAAAATCGATTCGATATAAAATGTGTCAAGCTGGCACGAACCAACTAATCGAGAGAAGAAATATCAGCTAACTCAAAATGCTGTTCGACGAAGCAACAAATGAAACTGCTAGGGAAACAGAGGTGCGACTTTCTGGACAACAATTACGAAATGCTACAAGGCGAAACAAGCGAGGAGCAACGAACTCAATATGATGCACTTGATCAAAAGAGCCAAATTTGGCCCTGAAACTTATAAATTTCATAGGGATCGCAGCATAACAGAATTCAACAAGGCACCTTACAGCTGAAAAAATGGATACATTTCAAAGACAACGCTTTTAATTGTAATCCTGAATTGAATTATTTAAACTTTCCTTTGATTGTCATTGGTAGCATATCTTTAAAGTGCCCTTTTTGCAGCGCGATGAAGTTTGAAAGCGAAACACAGGGATTATGCTGTTTGGTGGAAAGATTTTGTTGCCAGAGCTTTCCGAATTGCCAGAGCCATTACAGAGCCCTATAAACAGTGTTCATTCAAACTCGAAAGAATTTCTAGGCGTCATTCTCAAATATAATAAAAGTTTTTGAATGACTTCGTTTGCAACATCTGTGTCTATACCTCAGTTAATTGGATTCATGGCAAAGTTTAAATTCAAGGTCAAATCTACCATAAGACCGGGTCTCTCCTACTTCTTGTAGGAGATTGCAAAGAGATGGAAAAGAATTCGATTAACCACTAATCAAGAACGGACCAACATGATTTGGTGGCAAGAATTTTCCGGCAGAAGCTCACCAAGTTTTTGGATCGGTTAAGTATTGGCTTTGTTCTACTGATCAGCAAACGTAAGATCTTCCGCTGCACACATTTTAATTTGGCTGACAAATGGACTTAAACTTAAATGATATCAAATTTATTTGATATCATCTTTGCTGAAATTCCAAATCCCGACACAGATAAGAAGTTGCACAGGATGCTTCGAGCGGATGACCGCGAGAAATTAGTAATCCACTAATAACATTGCCCCGGGCGAAGCCGGATATCGAGATAGTTTTTAATAAAACTAAATTGGGGTCATCATTGAGATTTTCATTTCTTTTATATTATACTAGAATGTCATGGCTGTGCGGCCTAAAGATCGTACCGAAACTCTGTTTAGGTTGGTAACTAAGAAATGAACCAATGAAAGGCATTAGGAATAGATAAATATCATGATCTCATAATAAGTAGCAATCTTAATTTTTACTTTGGCAAAAAAATTGACCAAGCCATAGTAAAAATTTGTTTCCGGCCCAACTTGCTTAGATTGATAATTAAATAAAGATGAACCAATGAGAAATACAAACGAGCTTTTCACACAAATATGCAGAACTCGTCTTTATAATTGACACGGAGAGGAGATTTCTAGCAAATTATTATATTTGATTGTGATTTAGTCAACTTAAATTAATATATATTATTGTATTGGATATAAATTATGAAAAGTAATATCGCAACATTTTTGGAAGCATTGGTTTGGAACCGAAAGGGTTTCATTGTGAAAAGGCAATAACTTATTTCTGAAAAAGTTTACGAAATAATTTCTATTTTATTGTTTCTTTAGCCTTTTGATTTATATATTTTTGTAAATATTAGTTTTATATTATACACCAATAATATATTTTGTTATTAATCGATACAGAGTTCATGACCTACGATTTGGTGATGTGATGATACCTAAATTTGTAAAGAATTTGGACAATTTAAAAGATGAAATGTAAAAAAATTTTCGACATTATTGTTACCTCAGTTTTATTGATGCAAAATTGTTATTGTTTGTGTTATGCTTACTCATTTAAACAATTTTAAATTTCAAGAATTTTATATACTGATGTAGAGACAACGAGGCCTCTTAAACCTACCGCTTTACATTTTTTTTATTTACCATGGTGTAAGGAAAACTAGAAGATCTTGTCTGACATTTTAACAAATTTCGAATTATCGAATTATAAGTTTTCGCTGTGATGACAAATCGATGTAAAAGTCTCTGAAGGTCGTCCTTGTTATCCGCGATCAAGACCGCATCGTCAGCATAGCAGATGATGTTGATTTCTCTTTGGCCCATTTTGTATCCTTTCTTAGGTTTGATGTTGTTAATTATCTCGTCCATAATGATGTTAAATAGCATTGGGCTTGAGTCACCTTGTCTTATTCCGCCAGGAGTTGGCATTGGGTTGGTCGTTCCGGTTTCCACCTTGATCCGGGTTTCTGTGTTTTTGTATAATATGTTGTTTATCACATTGATGAGAGACTGCGGAATTTTATTTCTTTCCAATATCCTTACAACATCCACCAGTCTTACTCTGTCAAAAGCGTTTGTTAGGTCAACAATAAAGCACATAAAAGCCGGAGTGTTGTATTCTATTGACTTTTCGCATAACTGGCGTATTATAAAGATTGCATCTGTTGTGGATCTGTTTCTACGGAAACCACATTGTTCTTCATTATTTTGCAGGTGGTCATTTAGTTTATGTAGCGTCACCTTTGTGATTAATTTTAGTACCGAGCTGAGTAGGGTTATCCCTCTATAATTCTCCAGGTTTCTCTTGTCGCCTTTCTTGAATATTGGGATAGTAATGGATGATTTATGTTCTTTGGGGAGTTCTTGAGTTGAGAACACAATTTTTATTAATTGAGTTAATTCGTTTTCTAGCGCTTCTCCACCATACTTGAGCAGCTCGTTATTAATTCCATCCATTCCAGCCGCCTTTCTTCCTTTTATATATATTTGCGGAATGATTTACAGCTGTCGCCGTTTATCCGCTCCCAGTCCCCATGCAGCTCGATCTTGGCAAGCGTCTTCTTCCAGATTTCTGGCTTGCATTGCTTCGCTTATTTCATCTCTCCAGCTTCGTCTTGGTCGGCCTCTTTTTCTTTTTTCTTTTGGTATCTATTTTAAAATCTTCTTGGACCATCTTTCATCCCCCATTCGGTTTACGTGACCAAACCATACTAATTGTCGTTTTTGCACCTCGTCCAAAATATCTTTGTCTATCTCC
Source organism: Podabrus alpinus (assembly GCA_932274525.1). Taxonomy (NCBI): domain Eukaryota; kingdom Metazoa; phylum Arthropoda; class Insecta; order Coleoptera; family Cantharidae; genus Podabrus; species Podabrus alpinus. The sequence goes on from OW026451.1 coordinate 119,195,109, forward strand.
ATCATATTTCTAATGGTTTCGTTACGTACCCTGTCGAGTCTCGTTTTTCGGCAACTTCGTCTCAGAAAATCCATTTCAGTGGACAGCAACATGCTTCTATTTCTTCTATTTATATCCCACGCTTCCGCTCCATATATTACAACACTTTGTACCAAAGACTTATATATTCTTTTCTTTGTGGTTTTTCTTAGCGCTTTGTCCCACAATATGGAATTGATGGATCTTATTAAACCCCGACCTTTATTTATTCTGCCAGCGATTTCTTCTTCACTATTGCCCTTTTTGTTAAATGTGACACCTAGGTATTTGCTTCTTTCTACTCCTTGTATGTGGTGGTGTTCCAATGAAAGATTCTCAATGTCGTTATTTCCAACCAATAGGTACTCACATTTCGCTTCGTTCAGTTTTAGACCCGCCGAGTCATACGATTCTTGAAGTTTTCTCACCATATAACTCAAGTCATCCTCATCTTCCGCCATAACTATCTGATCGTCTGCGAAATATAGGGTGTACAATATATCTTCCCCTACTCGTAGTCCCATATTTTTGCATTTTCTTTGCCATCCTTGTAAGGATTTGTCTATATAAATTTTAAACAGAGTAGGAGAGAGGCAGCACCCTTGTCTTAGTCCCTTTGTAATTTCTATGGGATCTGTAAGCTGACTTCCCACTTTTATTTGTGTGGTATTACCTTCATATAGTCGGCGAGCCGCATTAATTAGTGAGGATTCTATACCAGATCTTTCCATTTCTTTCCAAAGTTGTTCTGTGGGTACATTATCGTATGCTTTTTCCAGGTCTATCAATGCTACATGGGTTTCCATATTACGTTGTAGTCTTTTTTCCAGTAATATTTTTATTGTGAATATATTATCTATCGTAGATCTTCCACTTCGAAATCCTGACTGTTCTTCAGGTTGTTTGTCTGCTATGTCTTTCTCGATCATATTCTTTATTATTTTGGAATATAGTCTCCCGATAGTACAAATTACTGCAATTCCTCTATAGTTTTTGGGATCATTCTTATCTCCCTTTTTATAAATAGGTGTTATATATGACGTTCTCCACTCGGTAGGAATCTCTTCTTCATTTAAGCATCGCTCGTACAACTTTTTAAGCATAAGTAACAATTTATGGGGGCTGTGTTTTATCAGTTCTGGATTTATCCCCCCTGGACCTGGTGATTTCCGTAACTTCATTGCTCTTATTACTTCTTCCATTTGTGTCCAATTCAACTTAATCGGCTCACTATGTTGGAGATCGCATTTTAGATGTTTAAATTGAGGTCTTTGCTCTTGTAAAAGATTTTCAAAGTGTTCTTTCCACTGTTTTTTAGTTATTCTTAACAGGTTTATTTTATTAGATGTGTTAGTTCTTATAGATTTTATCGTCTTCCATGCTTCTGAGCTGTTTGTTCCTCCTATAAATTGATCTACGTATTCGCATTTATTTGTCCATGCTTTATTCTTTTCCGCGATGACTTCATGCTTAATTTCTCTGCTCAATCTTCTGTATTCCTCTCTGTCCCCCTCCTCCTTACTTTGAATATATCTCAGATAGAATTGCTTTTTCTTCTTTATTTTTTTCTCCAATTCTTCGCACCACCAATATGGCTTTTTGTGGGGGCCAAGAGTTCCCAGCGCTTCCTGAGCTGCTTGCAGTATGCATTCCTTTATGTGCGTATATTCTTCTTCTGTTGATCTATTTGCCTCTCTCAACTTACTTTCTAATCTTATCTTATACAGATAAATTGTACCATCGTTACACAAACTTTCGAGGTTTAGTTTTTGTTTCACGATCTCATCTTCTGGTTTGGTTTTCTCCATTCCTTCTTTTGCAGCGCGTCCGTAATTATTGTATGGAATATATATCTTGGCAACTAAGAGATGATGGTCACTTCCACAATCTGCACCCCTTTTTACCCTTATATCTTGAAGTTTTAGTTTTGATACTTGTCTTATTATTAAATAATCAATTATCGATTTTAACTTTCTTGTGTCCTGGTGCCATGTGTATTTATGGATTTCCTTGTGAGCGTAAAACGTGTTTGTAATTTTGAGTTTATATTGGTCACATATGTCCAAAATAGCCTCTCGCCATTATTATTTATAACATCTTCTCCATGGCTGCCCACGGAGAAGCCCATGTTAAAATCTCCTGCCAAAATAATCTCGTGTTTATTGGGTATATTTTCGATCACTTCTCTACTAACCTCTTCAAATTTGTCTTTTACGGCTTTTGTAGCGTCTTCATTCGGTGCATATATGCCAACTATGGTTATGGTCTGATTTCTTACGCATAGATCTACTCTTATTAAGCGTTCATTTATGGCCTCCCAAGACGTTACGCATTGTTTTAGTTTTTTGCTTATAATAATTGAAACGCCTGCTCTTGCCCTCTCACTTTTGTCAATCCCACTATAACAGTGAATGAAGTGGTTTAGGTTTTCGCAGCCATTGCCTTTCTTTTTAGTTTCCGACAATATAGCTATATCAATATTTCGTTCTTTTAGTTCAGTTAGAACCTCTTGCTGCTTGTTTCTAAGCCCTCGGATGTTCCATATTCCAATATTCAAAGTCCATTTTTCTCGCTTTTTCCGTCTTCCATTAAAACTATCCAAATTCCGAGGCAAATTGTTACTGGGTTTATTAGCACAATTTTTCTTTTAACATGAGTGGGGAGCTGGCCCACTGCATAACCCCCATACTTGGAGGACCAGGGAGATTTCTGTTAGGGCCTCCTACCCTTAGCCAAAGTGTCCCAGTTTTAAAGCGCCGGAAACTCGCTTTTCGCCCTCTTCCGTTAGCATTACCCAGGAGTCACCACGTGGAGGTGGAAGTAGGACTTGCTAGCAGAGCTTTTTTATCAGTAGGCATTTCTCAAGGTTTTATTGCTGCCCCCTTCTTGGCAAAGTGCGCAGCCCTCGAGACCTGTTACTAGCTTTGACCCCCCTTTCTTCCTTTTAAATTTCGAATTACCTTCGTTACGTCTTCTTTTTCTATCTGTATTATATCAGTTTTATAATCTATTACATTATCAGGTGTTTCGGTGGCGTTCCGTTGGTATATTTATGTGAAATGTTTAGTCCACTCTTCGGCACCAATTTTGTGGAAGCTCAGGCGTTCGTTGATATCGGCCTTTCTATTTTGAACCATTTTCCATATCTTTTGTTGTGACCCTGTCAAATCACAAAAGAAGGGAAAAGTAGCAAAATGTATGCGGTTGACCCCGGTCGCTTCCACATACATAGTTCGTCCGCGGTCCCTTGAAATCGAGTGAATTTTTTTCGCTCCGATTTGAATTTTTCTTTGAAATTCGGATAGATGGGGGTGTTATTAGTGGATATTAGTAATAAATAAAATCAAAAAATGGAAAATAACCCGTGCATTGCCGAAAAAGCGAAAAAATTAAAATTTTTTTTGCCTTCTAATTTTTGGCTTGGCCAGAATTGTGAGCAACAAAAAACCTACCCTACGCCCCTCCGGGGCTCCGGGCGGTTTTTCATGCTCAGAGCCGCTAACGCGGCGGAGCTAAACATACGAGAAGGCGCCACCGACAAAAACACCGGGATAAAGGCAACCGGGATCTGAAACCCCCTAAAAATCGCCTGAAAACAAAAAATAATCGATGTTGCATGTACGACGGTCGAGCTGCATCTGCCGCTGCGAAATATTCTAAGTCTAAGACTAGTTCATAGCACACGTACCGTCAACAAAATGGCTGATGCACCCCTGAATCTCGTTAATCCACCTAAAATTTCATGAAAATTAGCCAAGTTCAAATTCGATTTTTGAAAAAGTTTTGACCATATTCACATTTTTTATTGTTTTAATAGACAGATATAAGCCTGTTCTTTAGTGTGTAGCAGAAGAAATTTAGTTTCGAGTGGCTGAGTTAGTGATAGAGTAACCGACATTGTTTCTAACCCGTTTATATTCTCTAAGGTCTTCGAGTGTGCCTGATGATTTTTATGTTTAAGGTAAGACTGTTTCTTTTCTTGGCTGAGCTGTTTTACTTCGTCGGTAAACCATGGTGTCTTCGGGTTTGTTGGCTTTGATTTTATCTTTCCTGTGCCACACGCCTCCCCTGCAGCTTCCAGTATGTTTGACTTCAATTTTTTCCATGCTTCTTCTACATGATCAGTTGGATAAATTTTATTCGTGGATATCTTTGTCTCAAGTCTTTGTGCGTGTTCTCTCCGTTGTCAGACTTTCTATATTAAGTTTTTCCTTTGGGTTGTTGTTAATATTATTTCTTATAATATGGAGATATCCATAAAAAAGACCAAATGCCTAACAACATCGAAGGAACCAATCAGATGTAAATTGGAAATAGAAGGAAAAATAATAGAGCAGGTGATGATGTTCAAATATCTCGGAATAGAAATATCGAGCGCGAGAGACATATTCCGTGAGGTGCAACAACAGGCAACAAGGGGAGCAGTAATGTCGGGGTGTCTTCGTGACGTGTTCTGGCGAAATAAATATATTATGTCCATAAAGAGCAAGATTAGAATTTATAAAGCAGCGGTAAGACCTCTGATAACATACGCAGCTGAGACAAGAGCGGAAACATCAAAAACAAAGCAAAAGATGAAAAAAAAACAAAAAAAAGAAAAGAAACAATGCGACATACAAGATGTCGTAAAATTCACAAAGACCCGCCGCAAGGAATGGAACGCACATACAGATAGAATGGGAAACGAACGCCTCCCAAAAATAGTAAGAGATGGTAGACCCACCGGAAGAAGACCCCCCGGTAGACCGCCAAAAAGATTGGGCGGAAAGTTGGGTGTCATCGTCAATTGAATCGCCACCAAGATGAGGTCGCAATTGGAAATACAGGCAATTCCTAATTAAAGAATAAGAAGAAGAAGAATTATCGAATATGCGTGTAAAACCTGACTTCTTCCCGTGTTTTCCACCGAGATAAAATATCCTAGCTGCACATTTGGAGACATTAAAATGTTGTGAAATTTGTCGTAACTACAAAATAATCTGTGTTAGGTACCAATAAAGATTAGTCGTAAATCACATTTACTAATGTAAAAAATCGTATCTGCAAAATTTTCTGTGAGAGATTTGAACTGTCAGTTATGTGTAGTTACGACGTTCTTGTTTAGCAGGGAAGTATTGTCAACCTAATTAATGTAAAATCTGGCGTCACGTGTTCACCTCGGTGGTCTTCGCTGCCCCATCCTCGCTAGAACTATCATTCATGTGTTTGTCATGTCTGTATGTCATGTTCTGTTTATCAGAGGAGGGGGTCTGTTGTAATTGGGTTAATTTCTGGTAGAATGCTCATGACTAGATATTCAGACAATATGGTCCATTGTCTGAATATCATTAAATTTCTAAATATGACATTTAGAAATTTACACCTGAATTTTCCTGGTACTTCCGAATGATGAACTGCTTGCATCAACAATCTGAAATACAACAAGCATAATTTTTGTATACACACATGTTTGGAAAAAGAATGTAAAGGAAAAAGCAAAAGAAGGTTTATTTGTTTTAGTTAAAAAGATTTGGGAAGATATTAAATAAAATTGATTTATTTGTAAAAGAATAGGTAAACAATAATGAAAAGTGTTTGCGTTTAAAACAAATTAGTGCGCGGGCTTACGGACAATTTTGGTGGGATATGGAATGGATAAGGAAGCGTGGAGACTCACGGTGTCCGCCGAGACGTGAGGACGTAATTTTGGAGAATTGAACAAGCGGCGAGAGAGAAAAGACGTGATTTTGAAGAAGTTGAATTTTGGAAATGTTTTTTAATAATTTACTGGTTAAGTTGGGAATTATTAATTGTTGATTGATGATTCATGAAGTGACAAGAAGATTTATAAAAATTTCGAGTAGTATTTTTGAATGATAGTTTGGAAAATTTTGGTGACCGTTAGAAAAATTTCTGAAGGTTACGTTTTTGATGGTTATGTTTTTGTTCTTTTGATTGGAAATTATTGAAGAATATTTTATGGACCTACCTGAGCATTTAATCCTAAGATACGAAGAAAATAAATCTGTTATCAATCCTGTCTGGAATCTTCATGGTATGAAAACTGGATCCAATCGCATCGTCATCTTCACGCTGATTGTTCCGCTACATATCCTACACATCGATGGTGCACGACGGTATAGACTTCGGTAAGCAAAATTTGTGTCGACGAATTTTAATAACATTTAACAATAAAATAACCAAGTTCGCGCGTGAATTTAAATACGGGGGGATTTATAAACTTTTCTTTAATTATTTCTGTAAATTTAATTTGTTCCTATTTAATGAAAATCAATCTTTTGTTTTTTTAATAATTATATTTGTTTAATAAACTACAATATTTTGTTTACAAATAATTACGTTTGATTTAATTTAATTCTACAGCAGTGAAGACAAGATTAAGCAGGTGTAAGATACAATAAGTTTATTATTTTTCTTTTCTGCAAGGTTACTACAGCTACCGTGAATGAAAAATTGAACGATTTTGAAATTTAATAAGTCACAGTTATTTTTATTTTCTTTCAATAATTTTATTTAATATGTTGTCTTTGATTCCTGTACACTTGAAGACAACGTTTTGGCCACGATTTTAGCGATCGTTGTATCATTTCCAGAGGAATGTTTTCTATCTCACGTTTTATTAGTTTTTTTAGCTGTTTAAGGGTTGTAACTTTTGACTTATTTAACTGAGATTTTAAATAGCCCCACAAAAAATAATCACAGGGTGAAAGGTCCGGTGATGATGGCGTCCATATATCCGGATGAATAAAAGATACGCCGTTCTGTTCAAGAAAATTTAAAGTCTTCTTAGAAGCGTGAGCTGGTGCCGAGTCTTGGTGAAATATCCAATCACCAGCAGGATATAATCTTTTTGCGTCAGTCAAAAGTGGCTTCAAACAATTCTTAATGTAATATTCCGAGTTAATTTTAGCACCAGGCTCAACAAATATTGGCGTTGTGGTTCCATAATTCGATATTCCCATGAACACCATAACTCCCTTCGGATAGGACTGTTTTGTGAATACGTCCAATTCTTTTGCCGATTGCTCACGTCTCAAGTACTGAACTTTTCGTTGACCATCAGCATTTGTTAGATGGAACCATGCTTCATCGACAGTGATATATTTTTGCCATTTATCACAATTTAGTAAGTGATACAATCCTAGTGAGCGCTGGTGCCGTTTAATAATTGTTTCTTCAGAAATATGATGTCTCCTTGGTTTCTTCATTAATTTCAGGTTTAATTTTTTATTTAGATTATACCGAATGATATATTCAGATGTTTTGAAATGATTAGCCATATGTTGTAGTGTCGGAGGATTCGTTTTTAATGCCATTTTCTTTAAATTCGATAATTGTCGATTTGTCAGAATTGGCTTCTTTCCGCTGCCTTTCTTCCGAATTTTGGATTTAAGTTCTGGGATTCCATTTTTTTTGTAGTTAGAGAGTGTACCTTTCGAAACACAAAAATTTTGGTCTTTACACCTTTTTTGTATCATAGCAAAACTACATTGATGTTTTAAAAGCTTAAAAATTATGATTTGTTGCTCTTTAGTTAACACCATGTTTGTAACTGACATTAGAGAAAAACAAAATTGACATCGATAAGTTCATATCGCGTGCTCTATGGAATACTTTGAATTTTGTTTAAAAAAATAACTCTTATTGGTGAAAATTGAATTTAAATTCGTTCAGTTTTTCAATCACGGTACCGGTAAATTAAGGTGACGTACATGAGCATTTTGACCAAATTGATGGACCCAATTTTCGACCCGAAATAACGAGTTTTCATGCAGGCTAGTCGAGGCATAATTAAATTAAGTGCCATTAATATTCTCCCGCTATATAAATCAAATTTTGAGCTTTTACAGTAGCGATACATGGCAATATTATATACCACACATTATACATAAATATAATACATAACATTATGATATATTTATTATTCTCATTCGTTTGTAGTTGTTTGTGTCATTTTTACAACTATCACTGATTACTCTTTCAGTAAAACTACGAAACGACAAAATGCGAGTCCGACAATAATTTGACGATTTATAATAATTATTATTGTAACATCCTTTGCGTTTTCTTTTTCGTTTTTCTTTTAGTTTTAATAATATATTATCGTAAAAAAAATAGGTAGAATATTATAGGCTTGTAATATACTTGACCTATAATTGAAAAACCATCTGTATTCTTTAGGCATATTAAAAATTAATGATAAAATACTATTTCGCCCATTTTAAATTTAAATGTGACATAGGAATTCTACTTTTGTTTTACCTTTATTTTAGTTTGTTCTTCGTTTTACAGATAATTAAAATTAATGTGAAATCGTGATCCCTCATTTTAAAAATGGAGTTCTACTTCAAATTAGTCTAAATTATTTGAGTTACATATGTATTAGTATATTAAGTATCAAGAACAGTAAGGACATTTTATCAATCGAAGACAATTGTTTGGAGGAGGAGCGAAGCGACGACTCCAATTATTGTCTGAGATAGGTAGTCCTTAATGTTCGAGATGCTTATGACGTTTTTTGCGCGACTAAATTTATTAAAAAACATTTAAATGTGTATTTAATAAATAAAAATATGTTATTCTCTTTACATCAAGTTGCCTTAATGTCGTGGAAACAGACGCGGTAAGTAACCAAATAGAGCATAGTCGCACAAAAAAAATACTTACCGTCGCCGTCGTCTTATCCTTAGCAACTAGTAAACAAAACTTACTGTCGTGGAAACAGACGCGGTAAACAACCAAATAGAGCATAGTCGCGCAAAAAGTATCTTTATTATTTATTACTAGCTGACCCGGCAGACGTTGTCCTGCCCGAATTTAATTTTTATTTAGGGATTAGGATTTATTTAGGGATTAGGGGAAATCAGATATCAATTTTGGTGATGATCGATGAAGTTAAAAAAAAACTTTTTTGTGCGGATAATTTAAAATTTTTTTTTTCGTATTATTCATTTAGATGATTAGGGGGAATCAGATATCAATTTTGGTGATGATCGATGAAGTTCCAAAAAAAACTATTTTTGTGCGGATAATTTTAAAAATTTTTTTTCGTATTATTCATTTAGATGATTAGGGGAAATCAGATATATATTTTTTTTAATTTCTGAGTGTCTTTAGTCCAAAATTTTGTGGTGGAGGGGGAAAAATTTATTTTTATAAAATTGTTTTATGTTACCTATTGATATACCAAATATGAAGAATTTATTCTAGACTTTAGTAAAAACTCTTTAAGTGGGGGTAAATGTCAAAAAAAAATTCCACTTTTAAAAAGGGCGTGTCTAAAGACCACCAATATGTGAATTTTATTAGAAACAAAGAAGAATTTGATTTGGACTTTGGCGTAGGGGTATAGAACAATTGGCTTTCCCTGACGTTGTATTGTAATTGGGTCACATAATCTTAGGTGTGAAATTTATTTCGGGTAGTACTGTATGTGTATTATTTCCACTTTACTTTATTAGTGTCACTCGTATGTTTTTCACTTCACTTTCCGTCACTTTGACTCTTATCAGGGGGCCCGGGGGTACTCTGCATGTGTATTATTTCCACTTTACTTTATTAGTATCACTCGTATGTTTTTCACTTCGCTTTCCGTCACTTTGACACTATCAGGGGGCCCGGGAGTACTCTACACCAAAGAGGTCTCACTGTGTTACGATAGTAGTTAATTCTGTCACTTTGACACTATCGGGGGGCCCAGGAGGTACTCGACACTATCAGGGTCACTCTAGGTTATGAAAAGGGGACCCGTCTTGCGAAAACGCGCACTATTTATGTTTTACCCTGTATATGCAAAATGATTTTTAGGTTATGTAGTTAATGCCGTCACTATGACACTATCGGGGGGCCCATGGGGGCTATTCAACACTATCAGGGTCACTCTCTAGGTTTTGAAAAGGGGGCCCGTCTTGCTAAAACGCGCACTATTTATGTTTTACCCTGTATATGCAAAATGATTTTTAGGTTATGTAGTTAATGCCGTCACTATGACACTATCGGGGGGCCCATGGGGGCTATTCAACACTATCAGGGTCACTCTCTAGGTTTTGAAAAGGGGGCCCGTCTTGCTAAAACGCGCACTATTTATGTTTTACCCTGTATATGCAAAATGATTTTTAGGTTATGTAGTTAATGCCTTCACTTTGAAACTATCGGGGGGCCCATGGGGGCTACTCAACACTATCAGGGTCACTCTCTAGGTTATGAAAAGGGGGCCCGTCTTGCTAAAACGCGCACTATTTATGTTTTACCCTGTATGTGCAAAATGATTTTAAGGTTATGTCAATGTCATTTTTAAGGTTAACATTCTTATGTCAAAGTTGTGCCCCCTATTCTCGAGCCGCTACTGACTATATGTCAATGTCATTTAATTAAACTTATAGTGTCAAAATCGCATCGTAACTATGACAACGACTGTGACCTGAAGTGTTTTACTGCTGATGACCGTCTGATGGTGGCGAATTACTAAAATCAAAGACGACGAAAAGTTTACTATTGAATGTCGCCAAATCTCGTGAAAGTTTCAACGCCCACCGTTACGGGGTTTAGGCGTCTATGCGGAACATACATACACACATACATACATACAAGCATTTTTATATATAAGGAAAATAAACTTAATGCATATTGCTGAAAATCAATAATAACTTCTGACAACTGATTTTTTTACTAAGGGTAGGATTTTAAACAGATTCTTGGCGTTTTGGTTGCATGGTACGGGAAACCGGAGATGGTTGGTTACAACAGTAAATTGACAGTTCAATTATTTTATAAATTCGTTACTTAAAGTATCCATTATCATATTGTGTATTTTTTAATAAAATAAGTATCTATCATTATAATTTTAGTTTTCTATAAACATCTTCAGCGAAGTTATTCCGTTTTTTAATTTTTTTTCCAAGGGAAAAATTTTTTGACAATTATTTGCATTTGTTTTCTAGTGATCATAAATCAACGATTACAGCTTTTTATTGTGGACTTCTTATCAGTCTATAATATCTATTTCAGTGTGATTCATTGAAGACTGCATCAGTTCGATTATAAAATAAGGCGTTTTGGGAAAAGTTGTCAGACTGAGCGCGGGACAATTTGTTCTGATGTACAGCCTGCATGAACGTTATTTCATATTTACGTAACTGCAATTTTAAAGTCAGAGGTCAGAACTTTATAAAAGGAGTGACCCAGCACTTTTTGCTCCGTTAGAATGCATAAAGTTTTCACCTCTGACTTCAAGAGTAAATAAATGAAATTAATGTGTGAAAACTTTTGAAAAAAAACTACATGATATATTTTGTATATTTTTTAGTTAATGTGAAATGTCATACCTACTAATATTTTATATTATTTATAGCTTACGGCATTTCACCATTATTTTAACAAAATCCAGCTTTTCATGTGCATAAACTTTTTTGGTTTTTCATAAAATTGCCTAAAATTTATGTGGTATATAGAAAAACGTGTACTCCTTCAAGTACTACAAAGGTTTTATTATTTTTTGGCAAATGTTTGCTGAATATCGATTTGTAAAAATTTCTGTTTTTCAAAATTTCTTTTCAAAATTTGGAAACAGGCACAAATAATTTGATTGAACATTATTTCCGTAAAAATTATTTGTATAAATAATATAATAAATAATAATATCAACGATAAAAATGTAAAAATGTGTAAAAAAATTTTTACATATCGGTTTAATTAAATAATTTTTGACCATATTAAAAGTCAAAGAGGTTATCTAAGGATAACCTCTAAGGATAAACTGGCAATCCAAGTAGTTGTATCAAAAACCTTCAAAATAGGAAAAATTCTTGGAAGAGAAATAGTGATCGCTGAAATAAGGAATTTAGGTCAGAAGATTACTGTAATGGGAAATAAACATAAGTTGAAGTGAAGGAAGATATACGTAAAAAACGACTTGCACCCAAAGAAAAGGCCATTCTCGTACCACCCAAGTTGGACCTGGATCTCAAGATAATCCATGACACGGCATGACAAGAACTGGAAAATACAGGACCTAGTCCTAATTTACGAAGAAGAAGAAGATAAGATCTTAGAGAAAGCTAAAAAGGAAATCACGAACGGAAAAAGAGTTAAGTTACCGAAAGCTGTGTATAGAGGGAAAGATGTTCATTTGGAGGGACGAAGATGCCGAACCGATGCAGCTGGAAGCGATAATTACCGCAGAAAAAAACGCTGAAAATGTGGTGGCCCCAAATTCCAGAGGTGCAACACTTACAGCAACAAGGCAATTCACACAAAGCATCGAGTTTGAAGATGAGAGTGGAAAGACCACAATAGTAGTGAGAAATAGAAGTGGCAAGCAAGATGTGATAAAAATAGGTACATGGAATGTGCGAACACTACTGAAACCCAGATTAGGATTAGGCAAGCGAAATTATGAGATACGGGGTGGATGTGGTAGCGCTGCAGGAACTAAGATGAAGTGGATAAGGAGAAATAGCAAAGAATTCAAACATACATTCAAAAAAGAATGAGATTTCAAACAAACACAAATGTGTCTATAATTAACGGCTACTTACCAACAGAACATAGCGATAAAAGCGGAAAGGAAGAATTCTACAACAAAATCGAGACTTCGATGCGAAAATCGGCAAAAAGGAACGTATAAACTGGATGGCGGAAAATAACACGGGTGTGGCCAGGGAGAAGCAGCAAGGAGGGTGAAATAAGAAGTGAAATAAGAAAAAGATACAAAGAAGGAGTCAAAGATGAAATAAGCAAAAGCGAAATAAACAACAAGAAATGGAAAATATCATATCAGAAATATACACAAGCGCAAAAGAAACAATCGGTTATACGAAGAGGAAGAAATCCAAAGAATGGTTCGACGAAGAGTGCAAAGAATGTAACAAAAGACAAACCGGTAGAAGATTGGAATCTTCTGCGCAAACTTAAAGAAAGCGTAAGAGCAGCGAACCTAACATATAAACAAAAATGGAATCAATAGCTAATGGAAAGAATGGCAGAAATCGAAAACAATAACAAGCTTAACAATGCAAAACTCTTCCACCAACTACTATGACGACAAAAAGTACGACCCAAAGTAATACCATGAAATATGAAAGACGAAAAAGGGAAAAAAGAACATAACACAGACAAAATTAAAGAAATATGGAAGAAGTACTTCTAGAAACTACTAAACGTTTAACAAGAAGAAGAGGAACAAACGTATATTGAAATGGAAAAAGGCAACCAAGAGATAACCGAGTCGACAAAATGAAGAAATAATGGTAGTAATTTAAAGGATGAAGAAAGGTGCCCGGAAAAGATGAAATAATATGGAACTGATAAAACACGGAGGAGATGAAGTAAGAAAGACGTTATGCAGCCTAATGCAGCACGTGTGGAAGGAGGAAAAATGCCCGAAAGTTGAAGAGAAGGAGTAATAATACCTATTAAAAAAAGGCGACGTTGAAGATTGCACGAAACTATCGTGGTATAACATTACTGAACTCAGCGTACAAGTACTATCAACATTAATATATAGAAAGCTGAAAGAATATGCGAGAAAAATAATAGAAGTATATCGGTGTGGATATATGGAAGGTAAATCAACTATTAAGACAATAGATACGGTAAAGAGAACAATATGGAAAAGAAGCTAGAAAACAATAACGAATTGCGCATGCTATTTACAGACTTTCAAGAAGCTATCAAAAGAGTAAACAGAATGAAACTATATAAAACATTGGAAGAAATGAAGATACCGTCCAAACTGAGGAAACTGATGAAAATGACACTAAACACCATGGCATGCGTGAGAACTACAGGAGGTGAAACAGAGTGCTTAGAAATAAATGGCAGAGTAAGGTAAGGTAAGCTCTATCGGCGACACTATTCAACATATTTCTTGAAAAATAACCATAGATATGGATGGCGGAGGCTCGATTACAATAAGAGACGGTCAGATCTTCACTGATGCAGATGATATCCTCATCATGAAAAGAACGCGCAAAAAGATGAAAGAAAAGTTCAGAGAAATGGGTAGAGAAGCAAGAAAGATGGGCCTAGTAGTGAACGAGAATAAGACGAAATATATGAGGTGTGGAAAAAACAACACGCACACAGGGAATTTTCTTAAAATGGACAAATACAAATTTAAAGAGGTAGACAGCTTTAACTACCTGGGATCGCATCTGATCAGAAACGGAAATAGAACAGAAGAGATAAAGAATTGAGTGCAGGCCGTTAATTGAGCGTATTGCGCAATTTAAAAATTTTTTCAAGATAAGATAAGAAGAAGTGGAAAACATCGTTTCAGCATAACGGACGATGGAAGGAACTAGTAAAAATTGCAACCACTCACGCAAAATTGTAAATAAAACACAAGGAAGAGAGAAATACATAAAAATAAACATAAAGATGCTAAATGGGGACTAATCTATCCCTTCAAACGGATTTGGAAATCCTGGAAAAGGATAGTAAAATATTCAATGCATGTAATGCTGTAAATAAAATAGTATATAAAACAGAAGTCCGAAAATATAAAATTACATTGTGATAAGCAGGAATAATCAATCTATAAATTATTCTTAATGATTGCTTTTTCAGAAATGTACAATTTCGACTGTAGCGTAGTGTAAACGGAAAAAACTATGAAAATAATTAAATTTTGTAGATGTTCGAATGCGGGAAATTTCATTTGAAAAAGTTTCTTTTACATAAAAGCGCGTATATTTCCAAAAACTTAAATTTTTTTAAATAGGAAGACCGCAGAAAAAAATAGTTTATATAAAAAATGTGTACAGCTACAAAATGCTTTGTAATCAATTTATATTAATAAATATTTATTATATATAATCAATTTAGTAAAAATTAGCAACACACAGTTAATCAGAATTAACTTTCAATTTTCTACATATTTCAACACATAAATTATTATTTTCATTTTTTTCCCTTTTTCCCTCCCTTTCCACCCTTCCCTCCCTTCCCGCCTTTACCCGGTGGGTCGCATTGGCAATACCTTGTTTCTTTTCTAGGTCTAGGTTTTATAATTGGTCCTTTAGGAGTGGTCATTTCCAATTCGATATTGTTTTTCTTAGGTTGAAACTCTTTCTTCTCTGACACTTTTAAATGAAAAATATCATGATTAGGATCTGGAACGCTTTTAGGTTTTGGAGGTGAGCAGGTGTTTGAAGATTCAGGAGCAGCATCCGGATTTTGCGATGCAAATCCACAACCTCCCAGAGTAAACGAATATGGAGCTCGTGCTGCATCAGGCATATTAAAATTTACTCCGGGAGGTTGGTAATTTGAATCTCCAGCATAACTTGCTTTAGATTTCTGTTTAGCTTTTCCCATATGTCCTGCTGTACATGCGCAAGAATCATCTGTATAAGACTCTTTGGTCTGATAATTTTGCTGATAATTCATATCAGGTGTTGCATTACAAGAAACAGTAGGACATGCGGTTGTACAGGGCCGTCCTCCAGATCCACCTCCAGATCCGCCTGAAGAACATCCTCCCCCTGCCCCATAACCTGCGCTCATCCTAGTCTGTTGAGGTTGGGGACAAGGAACGGTGGGACAAGTAGTTCCACAACCATCATCATATCCAACCGATCCCCTATGTCCATTACTACTACGTCTACCCGAAGCGGATTCTTGACCTCTCGAACTTGCCTTTTTATAACGATATAAAGAATGACCTTCTTTATCTTTGAAAAGTACAGATTTATCATCTAAATTCATTTGAAATTGGGTAACAATAAGTTTTCCAAAGCAAGACATTCTAATGTATAATGCTATATCTCCTATACATTCTCCTGATGCGCTAGTTATTTTAAAATTATCCTTTAATGTTTTCGCAGTTGGATTTGATGGGGTGCTTGGAGAAGACAATGACTGTATTAACTCGTTAAATAAATTCACAATCGACACTAGAGTACTTCCCACTTGCATTTTATCAGGTGCTGCACCATGCTGCGTTTTTTTAAATACGTCTACAAAGATGTCAAATTGCTTTAAACCTTCTTCTGCTTGCAAAGGCGTTAAAGAAAATAAACAGGATTTACCGCTTTTCAAACCATCACTTTCTTTTTTGTATTCTCTTTTAGGAGTGAAGTCGTCCTCGCATATGTCCAAAGGTGAGTTGTCTAAAAATTGCACTGTAACACAAGTATTACCCATGACGTCTCCAATATCTTGAGTTAAATTTGGGTCTAGTTGAACCCTGTCTACTAAAAACTCGATCAAAAATAAATTGTCTGTTGCTATTTTATCCATATTAAAATTTTTATAAAACGGTCAGATTTAAATACAAATTTCCAGAAAATTTTGACAAGTTACACCACAAATTTTAATTATATGACATTTCCTAATAGGAGGTTTAAAAACATATGAAAATGTGAACTACTACTTTATTCCTTTATTATTGAAAGATGAATTTCTTTTTCCAGTTGCTCCAGTTCCCAATCGAACTACTCGTAAGAGAATGAAAAGAGGTTTACGAAAACGGCAATCGCTACAAGAAAACAGCTAAAGAAAAGCTAATACCAGACTGGTAAAAAGCGGATGGGAGCACTCCGAAAAAGGCAGATGGACAAAGGAACTGATTCCTGACCTGAAGAAATGGGTGATTAGGGAACACGACGACACGGGTGTTATGCATCCTATCTCCACAAATATATTAGGAAAAAGGATAGCAACATCTGCTTCTTCTGCGACAACGTCGATACACCTGCCTATATTCTGTTTGCTGCCGGAAATGGAGCAACAAGCGAGAATCTGTCGAGAGAGCACTGGGCACCAATATATCCAAGAATAACTTGATAGAAACAATGCTACAAATCGAAGACAAATGGTCAATCATACATTCGATGATTAGGCAAATTATGTCGAGCAAGGAAACCCATGAACGGGACCAGCAACGTCTCCAACGAGAAGAAGCATACTAAATTGTCAGAAGGCAATTAACATCCAAATGCATTGCGAAGAAATGCCTAGCGAACCGCGTGCATTTGTGTAAAAGTGCAATCAACATCAAGGGAGGGAGTTTTAGTAGGTAAAATTTCCACACTAACACCCAAAAACATCCGGGTGGTGTCTTGTGAAGATTTCCCCCTCCTCAACGCTCGAAAAGAAAAGGTTTGCTTTATGTAAGAATGGGCGCCTGCATTAACAATGCGGTTGTCGAAGAATGCTAATCTTCCAGATTCCCACACCCCTTGGATCACCACGCATGATCGGTTCTTTTATGATAGGACGCCATACCAATTCGGCAATTTTGGTACAATCATCTCTATAAGTTTCATGCCGTTTATTAACTAGGCCACCTTTTTGCAATTTAAATCATGTGTTAAGTCGAAAAGTTCACCACATCCACCACACGTTTGTGATGAATTGCTGGGTTGATGACCGTAAAGCATAGCGAAATCTTCTCGATATTACGTAGGTGTTAGGTCTGAATGGTCACAAAAATTAGGCATTATTGAAAGCCATGTGATGGTTTTCCGTCTTTCATTCTTTTTAAGGTCCTTTGAGTAGTTGGCAACAACGTAGAAATAATATGAACACTTTCTGCTTCTTCATTTGAAGCTCTCATTTTTCGTTCAGTTATTAAAAAAATTTTTATGTATGTTTCGTATTCAATCAAATTCAGAGTATTTTCTGTACGAATAGCTTCGATCATCACATATGTTGCTTGAATGGAAATTTCATGTGCTCTTAACGAAGATTAAACAGGATTTGTAAAAGCCATACCTCCAAACCTTACTGTATTACACACAATAATTTCTTATTTTCAGTTATTTGTCTTCGGAAAATTACCAGAATTAAGTGGGTATTAATTGTTTATTTTAACTTGGTATACTCATGGTCACATTCATTTATCACTCTTTGTAAAAAAAAAGAATATTCAGATTGCGAAGATTTTGAGAATTGATCTTATTTTTGATATAATCGCGTTTTTCATTTTCTGATCCGATTTCTGGATTCTGAATTACACTTAACCCACTAGCTCGGGCCCATTGCACTGCCTCCAATATAGTGACTCCCGTGTTGTCATTCTCCAAGCCATCACAACTGAATCCCAACCAACTTAAACTTTCTGATCCGATGATTCCACCTAAAAGTCTGTTCGTTTAATCATTTAAATCTCGAAACAATTCTTCAACTGCTTGTTTCATCAAAGGTTTCATTATTAAGATACTTTTAGATGGCTCTGGATGGTATCCATAATGTTGAGGAGCCTCGAGTTTTAATTTATCCTACCATCTTCATAGTTCCAGTTCCAATTTTGTTCCCAAGACTGCGATTCTTTTAAGTAGCAAATCAGTGGTAATAGCGATACTGCACACATAAAAATTGCCAGTGAATCTCCTTAAGTGGCCCCCTCTCTGCTTAAAAGTATTTATGATGTTCCTCTAACTAAAATTTGTGCAAATCCTTGATAAGTGTTAAAGAGAAATCACTCTTCTTTCTAAAACAGCTTGAATGTCATCATCCCAATCGGCAAAGCCATTAGACAAACGACAACTGAAGGAAGCCATTGCTACACAAAGTATTTGACTGTGTGCACCATATCTAAGGAGAAAATTGCTATATTGGTCAGAATTTGTGCTGCTTGGTCCGGCACTGCCTCGACTCGTTCGTGCTACTTTTTCAATGGGACAATGTTGTCTGGGAATTATTTGGGTTAGATGTTTTTCTTTAAAAATTTCAAAAACAGTGCTATCTCCCATTTCATCATTTGGGTCAAGAACTTCAC
This sequence comes from Podabrus alpinus, assembly GCA_932274525.1. Classification (NCBI taxonomy): domain Eukaryota; kingdom Metazoa; phylum Arthropoda; class Insecta; order Coleoptera; family Cantharidae; genus Podabrus; species Podabrus alpinus. Next base: position 119,213,851 of record OW026451.1, read on the forward strand.
TTGCTAATCTATCAGTGATCCATCGGTTTGTATCTCTTATTTTACCTTATAGTTAAGAGTCGAGTAAAAATTTGTATTTTGTAGTTTGTGACGAATTTCACAAAAGACCTTTTGATTTTATGATCAGATTGTTTAGCATATTGTATAAGTTCGTCAAAGCATTCTTTTGTCTGCATTTCAAGACGTCGAGTGATGATAACAGAAGACGAAAATCCTTTCGGATGCATTGATCTCATTGGCTACTTTCACATAGCGTTGTTTTTAGCAGTTTTTTTCTACTGTCTCCAACAGATATTTTGCTTTATAAATTAGTTTATTACGAGTACTTAAGATTTGGACATATAATTTGTTTTGCACAAGACTAAAATTGTTGATTTGTTAATCAAAGAGAGATTTATAAACAATTTCAGAAAATCGACGCTACTGACTTTTAAAATCGTGTGCATTCGACCTAATTATGAACACAACCTAAAATGTCGAATAGCTGCTAGTTGTTTAAAAATTTGACATAATTTATAGAAATATTCGTAATAATGGCAGATAAACAAAAGTTCAGAAAATACCAAAATGTCAAATATTTAATAACTTCAACGTCATTGTTAATCAAAAATTTTTGTGTAAACTGTCTAGAATCAATTTTAAAATTTTTGGTATTAAATTAATTAAACATGGATAAGATTGCAACAGAAAACTTATTTTTGTTAGAGTTTCTCGTAGATAAGGTTCAGTTAGATCCAAATTTAACTCAAGATATAAGCGACGTTACAGGCGACACTTGCGTTTCCGTTCAATTTTTAGATAATGCTGCTTTAGATATATGCGAAGATGATTTTACTCCTAAACGTGAATATAAAAAAGAAAATGACAACTTGAAAAGCGGTAAATCGTGTCTATTTTCTTTAACTCCCGAACAAGCAGAAGAGGCAGTAAAACAATTTGATATTTATGTAGACATATTCAAAAAAATGCAACCAGGAGTTCTACCCGATAAAATTCAAGTAGGAAATTCTCTCGTGTCCATAGTAAATTTGTTTAACGAATTGGTAGAATCTCTAGCTTCTCCTGTTGCTGGTCAAAGTCCCACTGCAAAAACATTGAAAGATACTTTTCAAGTAACTAATGCTTCGGGTCAATCAATCGGCGACATTAGTATGTACATTAGAATGTCCTGCTTTGGAAAACTGATCGTAACGCAGTTTCAAATGAATTTAGATGATAAATCTGTGCTATTTAAAGATAAAGAAGGTCATTCTTTATATCGATACAAAAAAGCAGGTTCAAAAGATTCAGCAGGAAAGGATGGTTCTTGTGCAACCAGTTGTCCCACTGTTCCTTGTCCCACAACATCTTTCGAACAGAAAGTAACTCCTTGCAATGAATGTTCCATGACAACACAAGAAAGTGATACTCCCGGTTGTTATAAAGAAATTGGAGCGGAAGTAGGTGGTAACTCGTTAATTATTCGTATACTAAAACCTAAAAAACCAGAGGAAGATCCCGATGATTCTTGTGCCTGTACACCGGGAAATTTAGGAGGCAAGAAAAAACATAAACCAAGTGCAATTTCGAATGATGTGCCAATGTCTGGAATGTCATCCATGCAAGGAGGTTGCGGCCAACCCACGCCGTTTTCGGTAAAAATGGGTGATTCTCAAGCAACCCAAAATAATTTATCTGTTTACCCTGCTGGATGCTCCGGAGGCGATGCAGCAGCACAATGCGATGATGTTGATGAAGATCCTGACCACGATGTTTTTGTGTTAAGAATAGGAAAAAAGAGTGAAGGAAGTGACAAACAAGGTGAATTGGAGGTAGAAGTACGCACACCAAAAGGACCACCATTAAAGCAATTACCCAAAAAGATGACTATAGAAACTCAATGTGAAGAAGAAGCAAAGCCAGCAAAAGGGGGTAAAAAGGGAGGGAAAAAGAAAAAATAATTAAGATATTTATGTAATGTATTTCGGTGTAATGTATTCATTTTTATAGTTTAACAATACGAATTACGTTGTTTTTGCAAATTCAATTTACTTACCACAGTAAATGTAAATTTATCTATGAAATTAATAAATACATAAATTAAAGCAAACAAAATATAAAATTTACTTTTATATTCGAACTGAAGAGAAACATTTTATTACTTATTCAGCAATTTGCATCAGATGTCTCTTAAAAACTTCCTTTAGTTTAAAGAAGGGGGATAAATGAATGAAAATATTTCTGTTACATCTGTTACAGTTAAGATCAAATTCACGATGACATGAAGTAATATTTTTTCCTTACATGATGTGATATTATGACCCAAATCATAACAATTTCAGCATTTCGAATCGGATGAACAGGAAAAGAGTCTATGTCAATATTTGATAACTAAAGTTTTTGGATAAAAAAAACTACCATTCTATGGAGGGCTGCATCTAGGAAATTGTAGGAGCTAAAATTATCTTTTTTTTTAGCATTTACCCAGAATTATATCTAGTTTAATTTTACTATTGAAATAACTATTTTGGCAAAAAAGGTGTATAATTTGCTTTTTCTTCGGGCCGAGCCTGATGTCGAAAACTTAGGCATTATTTTCCGATGCCAAACTGCAGGATTTAAACAAATACAATCGCATTTCCGAGTTATTTCCACAAAAAAGTATCTATTACATTGACTCTAATTATTACTCTTGTATACCGTGTTTATTTATGTATATAAATTATTGCCGTTTGAAATATTTATTTATATTTATCCAATGCTAGTTGATGGGTTCGATTTTTTGGCATTTCAAGTTCTTCCAGTGATATTATTTATAGAGCATTGCTCAGCTTCAATTTATATTACTTAAAATTTGCCACTATTACAATTAAATCATGGCCACATTACCTAGAATAATATAACAATAAAGCTTAAACTATTAATTTGTAAAACATAAAACACATGTCCCCAGACCTAACGTAAAAAAAAGAAGTATAAATTCAGTTTCGATGAGTGCCTTATTAGGTCGATTCTGAAATGTTCACATATCATATGATATGTGATCTTAATATATATTATGATCTTAAATATTTAATTCTATTTCAAATACACGTAACAATCAACCTTGTCAAGCAACCCCGAAGTGGGAATTATTGTCACAACACGAAAAGCAGTTAAATTTTCACGATAAACAGTTTAACCTAGCTCTGGGATAGATGTCATTTTTTTACCGAGTCAAATATTTCGAGTTAATGCCTACATTTAAAATCACATAATACATACAGTGTGTCCCCGTGACCGTGAAGAACCTTTGAGGTGGTGATAAAGGACACTTTTCTAAGACAAATTTTCAAATTTGTTGCCCAAAAAAATTTATTTGACGAAAGTTGTAGCCCGTTAAATTCGCTATCCGGTTTGGGCCATTAGTTTTTCTCTTAGACGTTTTGTTTAAGAGATACGGGGTTCGCAAGAAAATTAAAAAAAACCTGAATTTTTTAAACATTTTTCCCTTAATTTAATTTATAACTCGAAATCCGTTGATTTTAGACGATAAGGGGTTATAACCTAATTTGTAGACAAGCGAATGATCTTTAAAAAAGTTCTAATCTATTCCCTTAAAAAATCAATAATATCGGAGCTATGGCCGCTTGAAATCAGAAATTCAAAAAACTGCTTTGGAGGTACCCCCCAAGGGTTTGAACTTGGGCAAAAATTTTATTTGAAAATTTGTCTTAAAAAAGTGTCCTTTATCACCACCTCAAAGGTTCTCCACGGTCACGGGGACACCCTGTATATGGAAAATTAAACCAATAAAAAATTAAATTATAAAGTGTCACAACCATATCCAGTCTTCTATTGTAGAATCGATTATCCGTTGAGTTCCACTCCCTAGCAGGGGGTTTTTATCACATATAACTAAAATAAAAACCACCCTAAACGGTGAATATAAATATGTATTTTTTTGGAAATTTTCCGATATATCGCTGTGCTAGTTCAATAGTAACACATCTCAAAAAAATCAAATTTTGAGATGTGTTACTATTGAACTATAGCACAGCGAATGGTGTATCCCTGAAAAATTTTATATCGGGTAAAATTGATGAGAACAAAAGTATTGATACTAGAAGTGGGGGAGAGGATAAATTGTGTATTTTATTGTGTAAATAAATATTTAACAGGTTTTTGGACGAAAAATTCGAGGTATATTCGATTCTACAGTATAATCGGGAATTGAATAACAATATTTAGGCACCCAAATACACAACCATAGTTTTTACGTCAAACCCTGTTAATAATTTTTGTTAACATTTTTGTTCCCATCAATTTTATCCAATAACATTTTTTATCACATATACACCGTTTATGAGATATCTGCGAAAAACTACGCATATTTGCCGTTTAGGGTATATTGTTCAAATTTTATGTAATAAAACCCCGATTTAAGAGTATACCAAATTTCAAACTATACTACAATTTATTTTTAGCCATGTCTTTTAGAAGTTTATTTTGGGGGTGGAAATTACTTGAACGGTCAATATGATAATACTTTTAACATAGCATTGAATTATAAGGTAAGTAATTTCATTCCCATTATTATCATCGTGCGTCTAACGCTTTGGTAGCAAAATCAGAAAAACTGGCGCCAAGTCCTTATTGGGTGAAGGAGGGGGATCGCGAAAAATAGGATGTTTCATCCACCGGAGAACTGAAAACTTTTCGGGTTCTTATCCTTGACCCCGTTGAGTGCCCACATACCATATTCATTTTCGTTTAATTTACATGTACTGTAAATCAATATATCGATACCTTAAAAGAATACTGTAACAACTCAAAATTCATAGTTTTGAGATATTGACATTTAAAAGACTCATAGTAATTATTATCATCATATATTTACAAAATAATTATCTAAATCTTTATCTATATATTTCTTAGCACAAGGTTATATGATGGTAAAATCATTTTACCATCTACCATAATTACCATGAGTCTTTTAAACGTCAGTATCTCAAAACTATGAATTTTGAGTTGTTACATTATTCTTTTAAGGTATCGATATGGTGAATACAGAATAAAAATTAATTTTAAACTTTGTAAAGAAATCAATAGACGGCTAGGACACATAATGAGAGTTAACAACGAATCAGTGATAAAGTCTGTAACGATGTAGAAGTCGAATGAAAGTCAAGCCAAAGAAAGGCCGAATATGCGATGGTGGAATGGAATTACGAGTGATCTGGAGAGAATGGGAGTAAGCAAAAGGAGGCAGATAGTGAAATTTGAATTTCAAATTTAAATGTTTTCATTATGTTAAGAAATAATGGATTAAATCCTGCATTCAAATGTTCATTAAGGATTTTATATTTTTTATCTTTTTAACGACTGACTCCGTCATCCCATTCAACTCGAAACACTGCTACAAACATAAAATGTCTACCTTTAACCCCTTTACTCCTCTTAAAGAAATCCATCCAAATGTTGATGGAAAATCGGTTATCATCCGTGTCATCCGTATATGACACGTCTCTCCATTTACCTCTGTCATTAGCCCATTGTTTCCATTCACTATTCCTCATGTTTTTCAGGTCTTTTGTCACACAATCCATCATCGCATCTTTAGTTTTCCTCTATATCGGCTCACGATCGGTTTCTAGATATAGTCATCATCCTTGTTATCTTCTTATTGTTGCCTCTCATTAAATGAACCATCTATTTTATCCTTTGAGCCTTTATGAATTTAACAACATCTTCTCCCTCCATTTCGTCAAGGAGTTCAAAATTAATTCTCGGTCTCCATTCCCCATCCACTTTTTTTGGGCCCGAAATAGTTTTCAGGATTCTTCTCTCAAAAACTCTTTTCTCTTCCTCCTCTCTATGTGATTTCTATCAGTGATTTATAGATTTTGATATTTGTTTTCCTAGCTATTCCTGTATCTCTCAAAACAACTTTATTTGTATAGTGTGCTCTATTTATGGCTTGTATCTTTGCTCTCACCTCTGTTCTTCTATCGTTATTACTATTATTATTTGTACGCGAAGATAATTAAAATTTTCCATTTTCTCGAATACATAGTCACAAATTCCCACTTCGTTTCTATCGTCGCTCTTTGTTCTCTCACACCTCATGTACTTCGTCTTATCATCATTCACGATCAGGTCCATCTTCGTTGCTGCATTCTTTATACTCATGAGTACACTTGCTATACCTTTTAAAATTCTCGAGACAATCACGACATCGTCCGCGTATGCAACCATTTGTGTCTCATATTCTATTCTCCTATTGTAATCAGCCTTATCAACTTAGTCGGTATTCTCATATCCTTCATGGCTTTCAGCAGTTCACCTCTATTCACCTTAAAATCAATAAACAGCATGTGCATGTTCATGTAATATTCTTGGCTTTTTTCACTAATTTGCTTAATGATATGTAAGGCATCCATTGTTGACTTGCCCTCTCTAAATCCATACTGGTAATTTCCAACTATCTTATCTACTTACGTAGTAAATCTGTTGTAGATTATCACTGATAGTATTTTATATGCAACGTTCAATACTCGTAGTATTATGCCTCTGTAATTACCTCAAACTTCTGCGTCGCCTTTCTTCTTTATCGTTATAATTACTCCTTCTCTCAATTTACTTGGCATTTTTTCCTGTATTCAAACCTCCCTTATCAGCTCGTGTATTTCATCATGCAGAGCTTCTCCTCCATTCTTTATCATTTCCACCATTATCTCGTTTCTATCTGGCGCCCTTTCGTTCTTGAGCCTCTTTATTAACTCCATAATCTCTTCCTATTGCGAACATGTAATTTCGTCTTCATCTTTAATTTTTTCCAATTCAGCTTGTTCTTGGCCGGTCAGTAATGTTTTGAAGTGATCAGTCCATATCTTCTTTATTGCATTTGATCCGCTTTCCAATTTACCATCTTTGTTTTTCATTTCTCTCGTTTTCATTGCGTTTTTTTTCCTTCTATTTTTTATCTGATTATAGAATCTTTTCATGTTGTGTCTTGTATTGCTCTCTTGTATTTCCCTCACTTCTTCCTTCATCCATATGTTTTTGTTTTTCTTCTAGGTTTTATTAACTTTTTGTCTTCTCTTTTTAATTAGGTCTTCTTCGTCGTTCGTTGCTAGCCACTTAAGTCTTGTCTTTTTCTCTCTATTCTTTTCTTCGCATTCTTTATCGAACATGCTTTCCATCTTGTTTTCCTCTAGTTTTCTCCCTACGGCCTATCACTTATTACGCGCTTGTTGTAACACTCTCTGCTGTATGATTCCATTCTTCTTCTATGTCAAATTCTCGTCCTTTCTTCCTCTTTTTTAATTCGCTTTCTATCATTTCTTTGTATTGGTCTCTTCGTGCTTCGATGTCCAGTTTTTCTGCTGCTATTTTTTCAATCTTCTTTTCTATTTTCTAGAAAACTAGTGTAATTTCTTGCTAGCATGAGGTAGTGGTCTGAATCAGCGTTCGCACCTCTGTATGTTCTTACGTCTCTTATTGTTGTTGCTCTTCATGATGCTTCTATATTACACTGTTGTTGCGTCTTCTCATGAGCCGTCTCCTTACCAGCTGCATCGCTTATATGTATGGTCTTCTCTCCCCATTTTGTGCGTTGAAGTCTCCCAAATTTACTACTGTATCGTTCTTGGGTACAGTGTCATACAGTGTCTCCAATTCGTTGTAGAACTTCTCTTTTCCTCTTCTCTGCTTTCCTCAGTTGATGCATACGTGCTTATTAACGATAGGTTATTTGGTTCCATCGTAATCCTCAGGTACGTGAGTTTTCCCCCCATTGGCTTGAACCTTATTATTTTGACGTGAATACGTCTATAAAATCGGTAGCGTGTTTAAAAATTTAATAAAAATATGTAACGAAAATTGTGTGCGTACGAAAAGTGTAGAAATGATAAATTTCGAATTGTCATTATTCAGCAAAAGTTTGGAAGTTGTTTGCATGTTTTCAAATGGCTGTTATCCGATCGGTAGACCTGAGCGAAAACGGGTATCCTGCGACGACGTATTCACGTTAAACCATACGGCCATGTCCCCGAACATAGCCTACTTTTTTTTTGTTTTTCATCGTCTTTGTTACTACAAAACCTGTACCATTATAGGGGAAAAATATTAATTGTACGCACCCTGGTGGCTGTAATATCAACTAAATATTTGACGTCTTAATTAATTAAAATTATTTTAAAAATCAATTAAAATACGTTAAATTTATTATTTTTTATTAAATTATTTATTTATTACTTAGTTGTAATGTATTATTATCGTTCAAAACCAAATCAAAGTATTTCTGAGCGAAGTCAAGCGAGGTTATATCATTAGCGTGACGTCACGTTGATGTTGCTAACAGCGCACCATCGTTAATATTTCTCCCCTATTATACTACCCCGTTTGTTCTCTCCAGAGTATAGGAACACATATCCCCTTCCATTAATTTCCCCTTGGTCCTTCCATCTAGTTTCTTATAACGTTGTTTTATCTATGTTATACTTTATTAGTTCGTCTGCTATCTCTCTCAACTTCACAGGTTTCAAAAGTGTCCTGACATTCCATGTACCGATTCTTGCTATTTCCATCTTTGTCCTATTCACCTTATTATTAGTCTTTTTTCCATTTTCTCGCCTGTCCGTCTCATATTCAGCTTCCGTTTTGGTTCTGTTCAGTTTTTTGATATCGAATCTGGAGCGTCTGTTCGCCTTTCTACCAGTTTTTGTGTTTTTGTTGATCCCAGGTTATAATGATTCCTGGAATAATAAGTTTTAAATGCCCCAATTTCACTTTTTCCATTGTCTCTTTCAGTTTTTGCCCTTGTTCTTATTTATTTCATAATTCGTCTTTCTATGGGTGTAAGATCGCTGTCCATGTATATTTCGCTTCCCAATAACTTAAATCTCTATTTTGTTTATTATTGGCTTATTGTCTGAAATTCAAAAATTACCCTCGAGAGTAAATTATTGACCTACAAGATTATCCTGAAGCCTGTGTGGACCTATGGCATCCAGCTATGGGGTCGACGTCCACATCCAATATTAGAGAAGTTTAGAAATCACAAACGTAGAGTCAGAACGTCAACTTATACGTCAATTCGACGTTACATCGATCATTTTCGTCACGTTTGAACGTGCGTGGGATCATGGCAGTTGACGTAGGTACAAACGTCGACTTTAATGACCGTTGCGCATGCGGAAAAATAATTATTTAAACACGAACATAACCTATAAACAAAAATATATATGCCAAACATCAATAAACTGTCCTGCGTTATGTTTAAATTTAATAATTCATAACGTAATTAAATATAATGATAAAAACTGTAGAGGTAAATTTTTAAATTCTTCTTCTACATTTCATGGATTAGGTTTTGGATAGCCTGCTCCGACTTCATGCGTCTTTCCATCTTTTGCGTGGACGCCCGACATTTCTTTACCCATGTGGTTTGTAATTTATAATTTGTTTCGGAATTATTGCGTCGTTCATTCTTTCCACATGTTCCTTCCATTTCATCCGGTATTCCTATATCTTTTCATTAACATTGTAGATATTTAGATCTTTTCTTATGTCGGTGTTTTAAATTCTATCCTGTCTTATACATCCTTTCATTTCGGTGGCCTGTATTCTGGACGTGTCTTTCTCCAAGGAACCCAAAACTAGCATCCATATGTGAGAACCGGAGTTATCATCGTCTTGTAAAACTTTAAAAGTGTGTCTTTTCAGGCTTTATTTTGCAAAGTTCTATGTATTGTTCCACATAATATGTACTGATATCTATGCAATTTTTCATTTATGTCGTTGTCTTTGTGGTAGCTTGCATTCCAACCGAGGTATTTAAAATGTGACACTTATTCGATGGGTTTGTTGTCTATTAAAATTTTTGTTCTCACAGGCCTGCTCCCAAAGCGGTACGTGGCGCACCAGGAAGCTCTGCATACTAGTCACGCTGGACGTGAAAAACGCGTTCAACTCCGCAAGTTGGAGTTGGATAGCGACAGAGCTGGAGGGTATCCAAACACCTACATACCTCCTAAATGTTCTGAAAAGCTACCTGAGTGCGCGTGTGATACAATTGGATGAAGAGATGCTCCGAAAAGATTTTGACATCACTAGCGGGGTTCCAGAGGGATCGGTGCTAGTTCCCGAACTGTGGAACATTAAATACGACAAGGTCCTGAGGCTTGCGCTGCCCGAAGGGGTGAACACGATCGGTTTTGCCGACGATCTGTCGGTGGTTGCGACAGCAAAAACGGAAGAAGAATTGGAAGAGAAGGTTAATGTGGCCCTGAGCACCATCTAGGCTTGGGTGGACAGCAGAGGTCTAACTCTGGTGCCGGAAAAGACCGAGGGGTGCTCCTAATTGGAAGACGAAAATGCGAGAACATAGATCTACGACTTGGGAGTTCCCGTCTGCTGCCGCAGAATGCGGTAAAGGTGCTGGGTGTACATCTAGATCGCCGGATGAGTTTCGGAGTGCACTGCCTCGAAACATCCAAGAAGGCAGGGAAACTAACGGCAGCCCTCACACGGCTGATGCCGAACATCGGTGGCCCGTCATATTCCAAGAGACGGGTCCTGGCATCGGTCGCAAACTCCTTGGTACTATACGGAGCACCAATGTGGGGGCAGGCAATAAACATTGCCAAATATCGCCAGCACCTAGAGAAAGTGCAGAGAAAGATGAGCCTCCGAGTTACCTCTGCGTACAGAACCACCTTCAACGACGCCGTAGCGGTGGTGGTGACAATGCCTCCCATTGACCTCCTGGTACAGGAGAGAACGCGAATTTCAATAATCCTGAACAGAAGAAAGAAAGCCGAAGAAAACTCATGGAGTTGTGGCAGGAGAGATGGTCCAGGGCAGAGAAAGGGCTCTGGACGAGAAAATTAATACCACTGCCGCAACCATGGGTGGAAAGAGAGCATGGCGAAGTGAATTTCGAGCTGACCCTGGCCCCGACCGGTCACGGGTGCTTCAATAACTACCTCCGCAGGTTTCGAAGAGCTCCCTCACCTGTATGCAGCTACTGAGAGGAGGTAGATGACGATGTGCACCACACCATCTTCGTGTGCCCGAGATGGGCTGAAGTACGGCTCGAACAACAAATGTTGAACTTGACACCAAACAACATCATACCAGAAATGCTACGCAGCTCCGAACTTTGGGACAGAATTGGACATGGTATCCAACTGATACTAAAGACCAAGTTCCAAGAGGAGTTGCGAAGGCAAGCTGAGCAAGAACAATAAAGAAGATAAAGAAGAGCAAAGTCCCGAAAGGGTGAAGTTCTTTGAAGAAGATTGGTCGGTGGCAGCGGAAGAAATGACAACTGTCGAAGCCCGCTGTCATCAAGGAGTGGGGTTTTAGTCGGTAGAAATCCGACACTACCACCCCATAACATCGGGGTCGTGTCTTTTGAAGATTTCCCCACTCCCACCGCACGCAAAAAGGCCTGCTCTCGAAAACAGCATAACTTTCGTCTTTTTGATAGAAATTTTCATTTTATATTTCTTACACAGTAGATGTAACTGGTGGAGTGAACTCTGTAAGTCGTCTTCATTTTCTTGGATAATTAATTGATCGTCAGCAAATAAAAGTGTATTAAGGTTAATCTTATTCCAGGTTTTGCTGTTCTCTTCCATTTTCTCATAATGTCGTCGATGTATATGTTAAACAGAGGCGGCGACAAGTAACATCCCCGCTTAAGGCCTTTGTTGGTTATTATTGATTCTGTTTTGTGTGTATTCAGTTTTATAGTTATTTTTGTATTTCTGTATAAGCTCTTGATGGCTCTAATCAAATGTGTGGGATATCCTCGATTTTCCATTATTCTCCATAATCTATGTCTGCTGACTTTGTCAAACGCCTTTTCAAAAGCAACGAACCCAATGTGAGTCTCAAGATTTAAACTCTCTCCGCTTCTCGATTATCTGCTTGATAGTGAAAATGCTATCCATGCAAGATATACCTTTTCTGAAACCATTCTGTTCTTCGCATAGCACTGCTTCGGATATTACTTTTACCCTTTTGTTGATAATTCCACTCAAGGTCATATTAGAGTGGTTCCGACCAATCAGCGTGCGCTATTTTACATTGTACTTATACGTATGGATACGACGCATGCACAGTCGAATAATATTCGAAAATAAAAAATATTCAAAATACCCTACCAGAATATCGAATATTTGTAGTGGAGCGTAAAAGAATTCATACGTAATAAAAAATCTTGCAATATACCCTAGCTGCATAGTGAAAATCGAATATTTGTAGTGGGGAGTAAAAGAATACATACGTGCTTAACGCACCTCGCAACCGATGCGATGTAGGAAACCGGTTCAACGCATTAGTTACCACCCGAGTTGACTTAAAGCAATGTACTTCTAACGAATTTTATATTAACGAATTTTATATTACAAATTTAGTGCGATTATGCTTCCATTTTTTTCGGTACTTACGAAATTTTTTTTTGATTTTTTTTGCAATGATTGTGATGCGATATGGTCAATTTGTTTCACCATTTTCGACATCAAAAATGGCGTTTGAAATGTCGATTTTTGTACGTGATGTTGTGCTTTTAAGTTGTGGCGTTTCTCCGCTGCGCTACGCTTGTGCAATCTCCTTGCTAAAACCTGTACTCGCTGAATCTTTGAGTATTGTCCTTGCCCTTGTGTTGTAACATACGATAACTTTTGTGTAGATCTTATATACGGAGTTGAGCAGAGTGATACCTCTATAATTTTCGCATTTACCACGATCTCCCTTTTTGAACAATGATATACCTAAACTGTACTCTCTGCCACGTCTCAGGAATATCGCATAATAAAAATTCGTAAATATGAACATGAAATTTTGAACACCATTTTTATTCAAGTAACAATAATTATTGTATTTAATAATCGCACAAATTGCTACAAAATATTTCATAGAAGTGTTTCATTAAAATGTTGTTTTATTTCTGTTACATTGGTATGTCTATTTAGTCCAGGAACGTTAGCATTTCACTTCGGAAAAACTCATAGTGAGCTATAAATTGGTATACACGTACCTTTCAGCTTCCCAAACAACCTGTGAAAAGTCCCAAAGATTCGGGTGTATGCATAACTTTTTACAGCGGAAAAACGGCCCAAAAAGTACGTTTTTTTGCCAATATCTTCGTTCCCGTCGATCCTAACGCTACGATGTGTACTTATAAAAAATACAGAACGGCAAATTTTCTACAAAAAAGGTACTATAAAGTTTATTGATATCACCAATGGTTTACATGTAATCGGGCATTGAAACTCCGGTGAAAAATTTGCATGGATATTTTAGTGCATGTAATGATCAAAATATAGTTTTCTGTGCGTTATCTTCTAATTTTTAAATTTTTTATAGGACTTGGTGCATGGAAAATGGTATATATTGCCATGTTTTGCTACCGTTTTTATTTTTATAGCGAGGATGGTAATATATGGCACTTAATTAAATTATGCACCAGCCAGCAATGAGAACTCTTTCAGGGTCAAAGGTGGGTCGCTAATTCAGTGTAATGCTCATATGCAACGATCTTAACTTAATTGCTTTTAAGAAATGCCGAACAACAAACTTACTATGCCTTGCATCTATTTTTCCTTTCCTCACTGCTGTTAATTAAATTCAATCAAAAGTAATTATTGTACACAAGTAATGCATTTATTCATAAACATAATTATTTAAGAAAAACAAAAGATGGATATTCAATAATAGGAATTAAATCAAATTTACAAAAACAATCAATAAAAAATTTATAAATTTATAAATATAAAATAAAATGTTATTAAAATTTTGTCGACCAATGCTTACCGCTCAGTTTTTCGTGCACAACTGACGTAGAACCAACAGCGGATAACCAGGAAGAAATGAATCTGCGATTGAAACCAATTTCCATACAATGAAGATCCAAACAGAGTTACTGACAAATTGAATTTTCTCGTCTCTCAAGATACTCGCTCAGGTAGGTCCATAAAATGTTAATCTTCAATAATATTCCATTAAGCAGTAACAGAACCATCCAAAATCGTGATCATAAAATTTTATTAGCGGTCTCCAAATTCTTCCAAATATTTCAAAAATAACAATCGAAACTTCAACTTTTTCTTGTAAATTCTTGAATCATCAATACCCATTTTATTTACAACTTAATAAGCGATTATTCAAAACAAATTCCAAAATTTAACTTCTCAAATTTCTCTCTACAGACATTCAGAGAGAGTCCAAAATTACATCCTTACTATCTCGTGGACGGAACTCAACTTCTCGTGCATTCTTTTTCCTGGCCCCACCAAATAGTCTTTCTGACCGCGCACTCGTTTTCAAAAACACAATTATTTAAATTTAAATGCCCTACGCTTTTACCTTTTACAAATAAAACTTTACTTTGATTTAATCCCAAACTTTTTCTAAATTAAAACAACTAAATCTTCTTTTGTCTTTCAACATTATTGAGATCCTTGTGGGTACAAGATAATTACATTTGTTATTCTTTTATAAATAAAGTGATTCAAGCAGTTTATTCCGGAGTTAAGAAAATCGTAGGTGCAAGTTCTTATCTATTCTCATGGTATATGAAATGACTATCCCAACATGAGCATTTCACGGAAAAACACCCAATTACACTAGACCTACCCCTAATGATCAAGATAACACGACAATATATATGTCAGAGAACAATAGTATATTATGCACCAAGGTAGTAAAGTGACACTTTTTTGGCCCCGAGGGTAAAGGATTGTTTAACGAGGCGCAGCCGAGTGAAACAATTACCCATGGGCCAAAAGTCACTTTACTCCCGTCGCGCAAATACTGTTTTTTGCAATTCCGGGAGGTAAAGTAGGAATTTCGCCAATTTATTAATTTATTAATAATTCATTTAAACTACCTATTGATTATTTATATAATTATATTTTATAAATAAAATGATAGGTAGTTTAATATTTTCTCTCATTTCTTATTCTAATGTATAGAAAGATTATATAAATGTTGAGGCTAGTATTTTTCCTCGTGAATATTGAGGAATAACTACAAAAATTTGGTTTGTTAATGTAACTCAGTTTTGAGTTGGTTTTTGACATATAATTTTCCTTTATCCCCGATTCATTCTTCATGTTACCCCTGGACTGGTGGAAAACACCAGGATTCAGAATCATCAATAGAGGTTCTTTCTGGAACGTCAATGTCAATTATTTTTTCTGGATTATGGTCTTCGATTGGGGCAGCATTTAGGCAAGATGTACCATGACAGTTGCCACAAACTGCTGAACATTGCAGTCCCAACTTTCGACAGCCGCACAAAGCGACACAGCCTTTCGAACAATTACAAAAAATCATGTTCAAAAGACAGTCCGGGGCAGGAGGTTGCGAGGTTTTTATTGGCTCCAATAAGCCATTTTTAACTACCCATCCCCCAATCTTGAGGGTTCAGCTCGTTTCCTAACCACTTCTGCACCTGGTAGTAGACACGATATCGGTGCTCTTTAGCCGCATCGACTGTGGGCGGTACATACTCAACTGGACCTACTTGTTTCTGCCTACAGCTTTCATAAAGAACTGGTAACGGTATTCCCCTAAGTCATCTTGATTAACCGGAGCACCATACACAGCTAGGAAGATGGTTATTCCATTCGAAGGAACTGACTCTCGAGAAGCATCACTGTGGTTGAAAATTTGAGCTGCAGCACGTAAGTCATGACGTTTTGCGAAAAGTTTCAATGCTGCAGTTTTTCCCTTATGAAAAAGAGCAGATGTTGTGTCACATCCAGTGAAAGCGTGTAGGAAGAGAATATTATCCCTGATGTCTTCGTATTTATTGAAACTCCGAGAAGATTAGAGCTTTCGCTGGATTTTTCCTTTACCTGGCTTGAGAAAGAAGATTTCTTCATCAATCGACAAATGTCAACACACGCAATGATTTGTAACTTTTACAACAGAATGTACTTGAGAAATAACTCAAAGTTCATTGGTTCATTCAAATTTTTATCAAATTAGTTGGCATATTTGCCGCGTCCTTTCTAAGCTTGGTGGAGTTGTAGTACGATGTAGACACGCTTTGGGACTGTTTCCGATTTTTCACGCCTTTTTCCGTGGAAATGAATAGTTCTACCGATAAACTTTATAGTACCTTTTTTTGTAGAGAATTTGCCGTTCTGTATTTTTTATAAGTACACATCATAGCGTAGGATCGACGGGAACGAAGATATTGGCAAAAAAACGAAAAAACGTACTTTTTTGGGCCGTTTTTCCGCTGTAAAAAGTTATGCATACACCTGAATCTTTGGGACTTTTCACAGGTTGTTTGGGAAGCTGAAAGGTACGTGTAGGGTAGTGTGGTCGACAGTGGATCACCAATTTTTCAAACCCATATATCTTGAAAAATAATACATGAATTTTTTTGAAATTTTGGGTAGAGTAACATGGACTATAATCTTATCGAAATATGGTAATTTAAACTAAGTTGTATTACAAGCAAACTATGAAAAAAATATTTAATTTTAAGTGCATAATGATTCAGTGTTGACCAGGGGTGGTCCACATTGGATCGGCCTACGGTTAACAGTGGATCAGCCACCACGATTATTGCACATATTTTAAAATGGAAAAACTAACAGATTTTCATATATAATACCACAAGAGACTATCAAATTGTCGGCAATAATTTTTGAAACTGGAATTGAGTGTTTGTCGCCCTTAAAATCACCATGAGTGCTTTAGCACGAATGGTGATTTGAAATGGCGACAAACACGAAGATTCCATGGTTTAAAAATTAACCGACAATTTTATAGTATCGTGTGGAATTCGTTTGACAATTTCGTAAATAAAATTTCAATTTTTTCTGACAGCAAATAATTTATAGTATGCGTTCACGTAGTTTTCATCGTTACTATGGAAATTTGACAATACAGACCACGGTGGTCGTATTGCCGCGACAATACACCACCGTGGTCTGTATTGTCAAAGGAAGTAGATTATGATTGGTTCAAATTGATGAGATTGTAACATCCTATTGGTTGAATTATTATGAACGAAATTGTCAAACTAATAATATAGAAAAACAATATATTTTCGAAAAAAATATATTATAGAGAAACAGAAAAAATACATTTTCGAGATAAAAATATAGGAAAATAACAAAATTAGCACATTTTCAATAGAGAAAGATCAACTGAGAACTTATAATAAGACCGTCGCCTAGCGGTACCGTTAATTATTGGATTCGGAAGGATGAATCTTACATCCTGTTCTTTGACAAACGCCAGGTCAGGCACATCTGGCATACAAAATTGTTGCTGCGATTTAAATTTTAATCTTAAAAAGCTGACATAATATTCCATATTATGGTTCAAGGTGTCCAAAACCTTCGCAGTGTAGAAAACCCTTTGCTTTTTTGTACAAAATAGGACGAGCACAAATTCTTCTTGTTCTGCTTGACGAGCTAAGGGTTGTTCTAAACGTTCTTTTAGTTGCTTCCCTGGCCGTTGCTATTTCATTTTTTTCTGGAGTTTCGGTGGCTATGATGCTTTTTCCCAGCTTTCTTGGTTTTCTTTTGTTGGTTCTAGGTTTGGCTTTTAGTGGTGCCCTGAATTGTTTTGGTGATACAAAATTACTGTTGCAAATGGATGGTCCAGCAACAGCATCATCGTGTGATACCATATTACCTGCGCCAATATTATGAACTCCTTTTGTACGAGTAGTGGTTGAATTTCAGTCAATTCAGGTGTTCGCAATGTCAATTCAATATCGTCAACAGTAACAATAGCTATTGACACATCAACTGGAGGAACTGACGTTTGGTCAACATTTTCAGACTGGATTGCAGACTGGACTTGAATCAGGCTCTGGCTGGAATCGGTCGATCTGTCACTGTGCTGGGCAAAAAATCATCACTGGAGAATATATCCCTGTCAAAGGGGCACCAGAATCTAAAATAAGAAAATATTGCATATATAATATAAACAACAGGGTATTTTATTACATTGTGAGATAAGCATAATAAATATTATACACACAATACGTCATTTCGCCTTTCTGGAAATTTCCATTAAGTAATTCAAAATATATTTGTAAAAAACAAAAGTTTATAATTTTTTGGCCAGGTACTAATATAGGTCCACAGTGGATCATGATCCACTGTTAATCATGTAGCACTAATCCACTGTAGACCAACCCACCATTTAATTTTCAAACCGTGGTTTTGACAAAACAAATTGAGTAAAACCTGTTATTCAAGTGTCCTCATGTGCATTAATTATTTCTTAAAACAATGAAAACATCAAGAACTCTATCATAGAAGATCTGATCAAATTACACAAAAAGTTCGACTTACCTGCTAATAACAAATGGAGGCTTTAAACCACAAATGTAACTGGTGAACATCCGACCATCAACGGAACCTCTCAGTTGTGAAATGAGTCAATGAGGGATCACATTGGCTACCACGTACATCTCGCACAAGCGCATACATACAATGGTTTAACTAATAAATGAGTCGTTAAAAATAAATTTCTTCCTCAGCTAAGTGATGACTATGACTGATTTTTGGGTGTGAGGGAATGCAATCAAACAAATGTTATCGTTAAGCCAACGTTTCGATCAGTTTATTTGATCATCATCAGGGCTGGAAAACAATACAAAGGTGCTCAATAATTACATAATACATAAAGGCACGGTTACTACATACCAAACAATAAAAGATGGACAAAGTTTGATCATTGAAATAATTGAAATATGCGGACATAGGTGAAAGACCAGGGCGAAGCGCTCAACATCTGAACACGATCTTCGTCAAACGGCACAATGGCAAACAATATTGTAACAAAAACACAAAACAATATACCGTGTATAACAGTGTGTAAAACAGTTTAAAATATCTAAAAAACAATAGTGGTCAATAACATTAAAAATAAAATCGTTGTAAAATGCTATACAATAGATCAACTACAAAAGTGAAAACGATAAAGACAAGATAACAATGTTCAATAAGATCGCGCGATGTCCGCATATTTCAATTATTTCAATGATCAAACTTTGTCCATCTTTTATTGTTTGGTATGTAGTAACCGTGCCTTTATGTATTATGTAATTATTGAGCACCTTTGTATTGTTTTCCAGCCCTGATGATGATCAAATAAACTGATCGAAACGTTGGCTTAACGATAACATTTGTTTGATTGCATTCCCTCACACCCAAAAATCAGTCATAATAAATGAGTGTTTCACTGTGTACCGCCGATCCACTGTTGACCACCCTACCCTACACCAATTTATAGCTCACTATGAATTTTTCCGAAGATGAGCCCATTTTTTGTCTAAAGTTCCTGGACTAATTCGAATAAATAGTAAAACGGCATTCCATAAATTAGCTTACACTATTTCAGTAAAAAAAAACTTCTAAATCAATTTTCAGAAAGTATAAAAATTACAAGTTATATACAATATTAGCCCTAATTAAGCTGTTACGTTATATTGCTATTATTTTAGGGATGAAATACTTTATCAAGTATGTAAGTTGTGGAGTACCTAGTTTTTTAGTGAAAATGTGTGGTATCAGTTTCTTCTCGAATGCGTAATTGGCTAATGTTGTATAAAAACAGCGGAATACGTACAGCATTTGGGAATATTAAATAACAACAATGTTATATGTACGGCACGAAAACCATTAACTTTCAATATCATATAACCTAATAGTTTTTATAACTCTTTTACCTATATTGAAATTTGATAAATAAGTTTGTTCTTGTAAATCAACCTATCAACGATTAATGAATACGATATTCCTTGCATGCTATGTTAAGAGGTTTATGGTATGCAAGGGTAGACAACCAACTGTACAGATGTAGGAGTTCTTACTCTGACAACAAATTTTATTTGCGCATCACAAATTTGACTTCCGCCGTTGTTTACGTCTTTATTAAGAACACCTGCACAGGTAAGTGCGTTATAAATTTTAATTTTTCTTTAATAAAAACATAGAGTACGGAATATTAAGTAAAGATACCCGATATACACTTTAATCTCTTTTCGAGTTAATTATAGGTAATTGAAAATAATACTCATCTTATTAGTAATCCACCACACCCTTTTTTTAAATGCTTGTGTCTGTGTTTTAGTAGGGCAGCGTTTATTCATTGTGTACGACGGCGATGATGTGATTTTATGATTGGAAATGTCTCATCACTATAATAATTATGAAAAAGATGATCAAGCTTATATGCTAGAAAATAAATATTTTCAAATTCATAAACAAGACAACAGTTATATATTACAGAACACTTATTTCCAAAATCACAAACGGGAACCTGGAGATTTTTCACCATTTTATATTACTGTGACCATTTGTACACTCTTATTTCTGTTCCTCATCGTATTAAACATTGTACTTGGTTGTTGTTCCAGATATTCTACTTATTGGGTCGATAGACACACCGGTAAGTTCCTTTTACAATTTTTAAATTTCGTACGTTCATACCTTTATATTTATTTATTAGGAAATCGTTGGATTGTATCTCTGTGGACAGCAACACCCCACAAGCAACCATCTTTAGATTACACCGAACTGAAATCCGTACAAATCGACGCTCCTCACGCACCGAGGCCACGTTACGATTTTCCTACTGCACCTCCTCCATCATACACACCGCCTGACACCCCGGTACTCATAGAAGTACCTGCACAAATTAAGTATTCCAAAGCATCTGAAGTTATTGAATTACAACAAAAGCGCGAAAGTGCAATTTAATCGTACAAAATGTTTCACGCTGTATGGCCTGCTACGGCATTTGTAACATTATTTTTGGTCGTCGGAGTTATAATCATTTTGTTACGATTTGGCCCACGTATTTGTAAGACACGTCATCACACTTTTCCAGATGAATCTGAGTGGGTACAAAAAACATACAACCAAAATGTTGGATTTGAATCTTTTGCTTAATTAATATTACCTGCATTACTTTTTTATATAATGTAGTGCCTTTTAGTACCTAGGAAGTTTTTATATTTGCTATGATATATGATATTATACACATCGTTTATATTTACAATTTTTATATTATTATATTTTTGAGGATATTAATCTTCAATTGGTTTATTTCGTAGGAATAAATTTTATCTGACCCAACGCCAACATTGATTGTTCAATGTTTGTTGCTGATGTAGATCTGGTATTATATACAAAATTGCAATTTTTATGGTTATTATATTTGTTGAAAATGTTAAAATGGCAATTTTGATATGGTACATGATGTGTTGTTTGCACAAGTATTTTTTGAATGGTTACATGTCTATTGTACCTAATGTGTAATTTTTATCCGTCCATTTTTGTATCTTACATCGATTTATATTATGGTGTTTGTATCAATTTTATAATCTTTTTAACAATAACATTTTTTAAAAATTATATTACATTATTTCATTTCTTCTTCAATCCAAACACCTCACAACTTACATAATTTTAATGAGTAAATTTATTTTCCACAAAAACCAGAAGTGGTAGATAAACATTCAAACCCGAATAATTTGCACGTGCTTCTTCTGAAAACTTGAATACCAGAAAAAAATTGATTATGCTTTTTGCTTAATCTGATAGATTGACAAATTTTTCCTAAACAAACTTAATCTGTATTCAGCTGAATAATATAATGAAGAAGTTTATAATTAACATTTTTTCAAATATTTGTGAGAAGAAGGAGAACATTAGTGACACCAAGTACGACCCTGACCTATACCAGATTAAGAGGATGAAGAAGATTAAGAGAGTACCAAATTACTATATTAGTCCAGTCATATTAGAGGTTTCACCTCGGAATGAAAGATAAGCTGAAAACTCGTATAGACCTTTATTTTGGCACTCTAAAAGTTGTCTCAAAAGTCACCTAAAATCTCGTGTCGGCGTCTTAAAATAATCTAGGTCAAAGAAATCGGTTTTTTGCAAATATCCCGTTTTCTATGGCTTTAATGCTGTTTACATTTATTATAGATACTAGCTGACACGGGCGGCATCCGCCGCCCTTAGCCATCTAGACCCAGAATAGATCCGTGAAGGCCATAGTTGTTCGGCCCTCGGCCTCACAGGGCGGACCATAATAGATCCGTGAAGGCCATAGTTGTTCGGCCTCACAGGGCGGACCATAATAGATCCGTGCAGGCCATAGGTGTTCGGCCTCACAGGGCGAACCATAATTCATCCGCGAAGGCCATAGTTGTTCGGCCTTCGGTCTCACAGGGCGGACCATAATAGATCCGTGAAATCCATAGTTGTTCAGCCCTGGACCTCACAGGGCGGACCATAATAGATCCGTGAAGGCCATAGTTGTTCGGCCTCACAGGCCGGACCATAATAGATCCGTGAAGGCCAAAGTTGTTCGGCCTTCGGCCTCACAGGGGGAGGACCATAATAGATCCGTGAAGGCCATAGTTGTTCGGCCGTGGGCCTCACAGGGCGAACCATGATAGATCCGTGAAGGCCATAGTTGTTCGGCATTCGGCCTCACAGGGGGAGGACCATAATAGATCCGTGAAGGCTATAGTTGTTCGGCCGTGGGCCTCACAGGGCGAACCATAATAGATCCGTGAAGGCCATAATTGTTCGGCCTTCGGCATCACAGGGCGGACCATAATAGATCCGTGAAGGCCATAGTTGTTCGGCATTCGGCCTCACAGGGGGAGGACCATAATAGATCCGTGAAGGCCATAGTTGTTCGGCCGTGGGCCTCACAGGGCGAACCATAATAGATCCGTGAAGGCCATAATTGTTCGGCCTTCGGCATCACAGGGCGGACCATAATAGATCCGTGAAGGACATAGTAGTTCGGCCTTCGGCCTAACAGGGGGAGGACCATAATAGATCCGTGAAGGCCATAGTTGTTCGGCCTTCGGCCTCACAGGTCGGACAATAATAGATCCGTGGAGGCCATAGTTGTTCACTATTATTTTCAAGTTTCGAAAGATTGCTGCAGATTTTCAAAAAAACGCAATTTTAAAATTCTTCTTTTTGGGAAGTCGGAAGAGATGGTTTTTGCTCTCTCTCTCCGTCGCCCCCGAACCCCCATCTCAAATATTATTTCGCAGTCAACGGATTTTGTAATTATTTGTATAATTTTGAGCGTTGAAATTACTAAATTCTAATATATTAATTTGTTATAGTGTTTTTCAATTTTCGAATTAAAGCCGCCATCCCGCCATCTGTTGACAGTGTTTTGAATCACTGACAGCATGTCTGTTAACAGTGTTTTGAATCACCGACAGTATGTCAGATTAATTCGATTTTTGACAAATTAAATTTTTTGTTTGCAAGACTTGTGATTTGATTTATCGAATAAAGCGAATAACTTTGCTCCCCGCGGGAATTTCTTCTCCATTTATGCACGAATAGTTGCGCCTGGAGCTACAAAATAACTGTGCAAAATTTGGTTGAGATCGGTCCAAGGGTCTAGGAACGTATAGCGAACACGCAAACAAACACGCACGCAAACACGCAAACAGATCTTCTCTTTTATATATTTAGACTAGCTGGCACGGGCGGCGTCCGCCGCCCTTAGCCATCTAGACCCAAAATAGATCCGAGAAGGCCATAGTTGTTCGGCCTCCGGCCTCACAGGGGGAGGACCATAATAGATCCGCGAAGGCCATAGTTGTTCGGCCTTCGGCCTCACAGGGCGGACTACCTCGCCTCCAATTTAAAAAGTGTCGCAGGTCCCCCGGTACAAATATTACAAATTTTTGCACTTTTCCAAAAAGTTATTCACAATTTTGCCAATGTTTTAGACAACCGAAGAAGAAGTTTCGAGTACGTTTTTGTGTTATAATTCCCAAAAACGGTTATCGGAAACGGTTATCGGAAACGGTTATCGGAGCGAAATTTTTTTTCGAAAAATTTGCAAGGCTATCATTGAAAAAATAATTTTGAAATTTAAATTCGGTTTAACACCTTCGGCGTTGAAATACCGAAGGAATGTTATGGACGAACTATTATAGAGCGTCGCGATACGCTTCCGTTGCGTCTTAAAAATTAAAGATCGGCCGGTAAATAAGAGCGCTACATACGTCCAAAGTTTTTACACAATTTTCACTTAAATGGGTCTCTCACAAAGAAACGACGGATAACTTAGAAAAAGCAATCGGAGCTTCGGATACGGTTATTAACGGTCTTTAATTTAGCACATGACGACGGTTGACGAAAAACGACAAATAACGGCAGCATTTGCAAATTAGTATCGTCGTCAAAATTGAAAATCAAAATCTGAGGCGATTTCGGGCAAAATTTAAAATATGCAAAATGTGTATTTTCGTTGCGAAGCAAAGTTTTGTCGAGAAAATTTCATTCGACATTTTCGATTTATATTTTTCTCCTCGACGTATTAAAGGCAAAAATAAATTTTAAATCTTCAGGTAAAGTTACATCTTCCGCAAAGAGGTGGATCTTCCACGAAGAGGTGGATCTGCCGTTAGGTTAGTGTTATTTTTGATATTTCTTTAGAAAACCAATTAAAAACAAATAAATCTTCACGTAAAGTTAAATCTTCATGTCCGCAAAAAAGAGGTGGATCTTCCGCGAAGAGGTGGATCCGCCGTTAGGTTAGTGTTAGTTTTTGATATTTCTTTAGAAAACCAATTAAAAACAAATTAATCTTCAGGTAAAGTTAAATCTTCCGTAAAGAGGTGGATCTTCCACGAAGAGGTGGATCTGCCGTTAGGTTAGTGTTAGTTTTTGATATTTCTTTAGAAAACCAATTAAAAACAAATTAATCTTCAGGTAAAGTTAAATCTTCCGTAAAGAGGTGGATCTTCCGCGAAGAGGTGGATCTGCCGTTAGGTTAGTGTTAGTTTTTGATATTACTTGAGAAAACCAATTAAAAACAAATTAATCTTCAGGTAAAGTTAAATCTTCCGCAAAGAGGTGGATCTTCCACGAAGAGGTGGATCTGCGTCTTCTTGCACAATTCCGGCGAGTTCTGCGACCTATATAAAGTGCTCCGGTCTTATTCGCGGCATTCAGATTAATTTGTTAGTGGTTTGCATTTTTCGAATTAAAGCCGCCATCCCCGCCATCTGTTGACAGTACGTCAGAATGTATTTCGATTTTTGACAAATTAAATTTTTTGTCAAACTTGTGATTTGATTTTTCGAAAAAAGCGAATAACTTTTTTACCCGCTCGAATTTCTTCTCCATTTATGCACGAATAGTTGCGCCTGGACCTACAAAATAACTGTGCAAAATTTGGTTGAGATCGGTCCAAGGGTCTAGGAACGTATAGCGAACAAACAAACACGCAAACAGATCTTCTCTTTTATATATTTAGTTTTTGACAAATTAAATTTTTTGTTTGACTTGTGATTTGATTTATCGAAAAAAGCGAATAACTTTTTTCCCCGCTCGAATTTCTTCTCCATTTATGCACGAATAGTTGCGCCTGGACCTACAAAATAACTGTGCAAAATTTGGTTGAGATCGGTCCAAGGGTCTAGGAACGTATAGCGAACAAACAAACACGCAAACAGATCTTCTCTTTTATATATTAGACTAGCTGGCACGGGCGGCATCCGCCGCCCTTAGCCATCTAGACCCAGAATAGATCCGAGTAGGCCATAGTTGTTCGGCCTTCGGCCTCACAGGGGGAGGACCATAATAGATCCGCGAAGGCCATAGTTGTTCGGCCTTCGGCCTCACAGAGAGAGGACCATGATAGATCCGCGAAGGCCATAGTTGTTCGGCCTTCGGCCTCACAGGGGGCAGACCATAATAGATCGGTGAAGGCCATAGTTGTTCGGCCTTCGGCCTCACAGGGCGAACCATAATAGATCCGTGAAGGCCATAGTTGTTCGGCCTTCGGCCTCACAGACCGGACCATAATAGATCCGTGAAGGCCATAGTTGTTCGGCCTTCGGCCTCACAGACCGGACCATAATAGATCCGTGAAGGCCATAGTTGTTCGGCCTTCGGCCTCACAGACCGGACCATAATAGATCCGTGAAGGCCATAGTTGTTCGGCCTTCGGCCTCACAGACCGGATCATAATAGATCCGCGAAGGCCATAGTTGTTCGGCCTTCGGCCTCACAGAGAGAGGACCATGATAGATCCGCGAAGGCCATAGTTGTTCGGCCTTCGGCCTCACAGGGGGCAGACCATAATAGATCCGTGAAGGCCATAGTTGTTCGGCCTTCGGCCTCACAGACCGGACCATAATAGATCCGTGAAGGCCATAGTTGTTCGGCCTTCGGCCTCACAGACCGGACCATAATAGATCCGTGAAGGCCATAGTAGTTCGGCCTTCGGCCTCACAGACCGGACCATAATAGATCGGTGAAGGCCATAGTTGTTCGGCCTTCGGCCTCACAGACCGGACCATAATAGATCGGCCTCACAGACCGGATCATAATAGATCCGTGAAGGTCAAAGTTGTTCGGCCTTCGGCCTCACAGACCGGACCATAATAGATCCGTGATGGCCATAGTTGTTCGGCCTTCGGCCTCACAGACCGAACCATAATAGATCCGTGAAGGCCATAGTTGTTCGGCCTTCGGCCTCACAGACCGGACCATAATAGATCCATGAAGGCCATAGTTGTTCGGCCTTCATCTGTCATCTGTCATCTGTCATCCGTCATCCGTCATCCGTCATCCGTCATCCGTCATCTGTCATCCGTCATCTGTCATACATACATACATACATACATACATACATACATAATCTTCACGTAAAGTTACATCTTCATGTAAAGTTAAATCTTCCGCAAAGAGGTAGATCTTCCACGAAGAAGTGGATCTGCGTCTTCTTGCACAATTCCGGCGAGTTCTGCGACCTATATAAAGTGCTCCGGTCTTATTCGCGGCATTCAGATTAATTTGTTAGTGGTTTGCATTTTTCGAATTAAAGCCGCCATCCCCGCCATCTGTTGACAGTATTTTCAGATTAATTTGTTAGTGGTTTTTTGTTAGTAGTTTTTTATATATTTGACAAATTAAATTTTTTGTCAAACTTGTGATTTGATTTTCGAAAAAAGCGAATAACTTTTTTCCCCGCCACTGACTGTACGTCAAATTAATTATTTGACAAATTAAATTTTTTGTCAAACTTGTGATTTGATTTTCGAGAAAAGCGAATAACTTTTTTCCCCGCTCGAATTTCTTCTCCATATATGCGAGAATAGTTGCGCCTGGAGCTACAAAATAACTGTGCAAAATTTGGTCGAGATCGGTCCAAGGGTCTAGGAACGTATAGCGAACAAACACGCAAACAAACAGATCTTCTCTTTTATATGTTTAGATAAGATGGAGAATAAAATTTTCTATAACTTTTGTTCAAAACATTTTTTTATACATCAAACCGTTTTTGAGATAGAGGGCGTTGAACGCGCAGCGCTTAGTTATGTATCTACAGCATAATGCAAGGTCAACCGTTAGTCACTTTATATAATACGCCGTATAAAGTCTATAAACCTTAAAAATTTATATAGTTATAAACAAATAAGCGTTTCCATGTACGTCACCGTGACGTCATTGACTCCACCTCGAACAGCTGATTCTCGGCGACCATTCTCGACTAGTTCATTAGCGTTCTAATGCAAGTTTGTGATAACTGTGTTTTACCTGTTTTAAAGGTAATAAAGTAATAATAAAGTTGATTTTAAACGAAGAAAAAACGAAGATGGTCATATTCAGCACAAGCAGATCAAGGAAAGTAAAACCAGAAAAAATCAGCATCAACGAGCACGAATTAAAGTTGAAAATCATACCAAGTTCCTAGGCGTATACATCGACAGCTTCTTAAACTGGAACCAATACATCGAACATGTATCACAAAAAATTAACAAAATATGTTTTGCAATAATACAGAAACTTGAAATAAATGAAATGTTTGTTTAAAAATTACGTAATTTATTTTTTCTACGACCATCGGAGTAATCGTCGAATATCGCACAGAAGCCACGCCTAGTAACAATTCCATTACGCACGGTGTGACGTCACCGTTACCTAATATAGTCGATCGCACGGCTAGGGAATTTGATAAATTACTACAATTGTGTTGGCAGAACTAATTCATTTTAGTTTGACAGCTACAATATTATACGGCAAATGTGTGTTATTCCTTAATAAAAGATTCATTTGTATATTTATTTATTCATTTATTGGTCAAGGTCGGTCAAGGTAATATTAATTTAATGTCCTTTAGGAGACGATCTGAAATTGTTACCTTTTTTTCTAAATTATGTTAACGAAAAGTGCACCAAACAATGTGTCGGGATAAATAAGTTTACTTCACGATTAATTAACGTTCTGTTACGATTAATAATTATTATCATAAGATGTAAATATTTTAGATTAAGTTTGGGATTTATTTTTTGTTATAACTTTTAGTGTACTTTTTAATTTAATATAAACCTTTATCGATAATTTGTTTGGCGTTCCGACAGTTTTAATTTATTTCGATTACTTGTTTACTTAAATAAATAGTCCATTTGCACTCAAGCTATGATGTGTGATGAATTTGACTTTTACTCTCTTGTTGAAATAAATGGAATAAATACAATTTTTTCGCATTTTGTGAGAATTTAACCAAAAATACGAATTTTGACGTTTGACTAAATTTTTTTGCGCGCAATCGATCAGAATTTTTGCATACGCCTTTCCACTGATAATTCATCAGGCTTTACGAGGTTTATACAATTTTTTCGGATTTTGTGAGAATTTAACCTAAAATACGAATTTTGACGTTTGACTAAATTTTTTTGCGCGCAATCGATCTGAATTTTTGCATACGCCTTCCCACTGTAAATTCATCAGGCTTTGCTTACGAGGTTTATACAATTTTTTCGCATTTTGTGAGAATTTAATCTAAAATACGAATTTTGACGTTTGACTAAATTTATTTGCGCGCGATCGATCTGAATTTTTGCATACGCCTTCCCACTGATAATTCATTAGGTGGGTAGCGCGAGTAGGGGGGGGTGAATTTTTTGCTCAGTTTTTCGATATCTAGCGCCGTTCTCGAGTTATTGCGAATTCAAAGAAATACAATTAAAAAGTTAAAAATTTTACATTTGTGTGGTCGTAGAAAAAGTATAGTACTATTAAATGTTATCTGTACACACATGTAAGTTTATCAGAAAATAAAAATTATTATTATTAGTATTATTATTGTTCAATTATTGGGGGGCATAAATTCACTAAGTTATCAGTCAATGGTAATGATAGTATTGTTGAAAACAAGGTTAATTTTAATTTTTGAAATGAAAATTGTGTTGTAAAAATGCTTACCTCAAAATAGCCGCCGAGAATCAGCTGTTCGTGACGTCACATGGAAACGCTCCATTGGCATTTTTTATTAACCCAAATACATGTTGATATATTATGTAGATTTACTTTCAGAACTATCCATTTAATACTTCACGAAGCAAAAATCATTTACTCGTACATTCATAAAGTGGTACAAATAAAATAAACAATGATAATTCATTCATCGATATAAAAAAGTCCAGCACCATCTTCAAGTCCCAACCCGTAAACTTTTTTCTGGTGGCTCGAAGACGTAATGAGACTGCCCGTATGATCGAGAATTGTATTCTGACACGTATCCACCCTATAACCTGAGAATATGGCTTATCCCATTTTTCTACTAGGCGTTGTGCCATTCGTTTCAAAAAGTGATTGGAATTTTTTATTAATTATTACATTACTTAGTAATATTTTTCATTGATCAAATATCCTTCTATCTCAAAAAAAAATGTTTTAAACAAAAGTTATAAAAAATTTTATTCTCTACAATATCTAAATATATAAAAGAGAAGATCTGCTTGTTTGTTTGCGTGTTTGTTCGCTATACGTTCCTAGACCCGTGGACCGATCTCAACCAAATTTTGCACAGTTATTTTGTAGCTCCAGGCGCAACTATTGTCGCATATATGGAGAAGAAATTCGAGCGGGGAGCAAAGTTATTCGCTTTTTTCGAAAATCAAATCACAAGTTTGAAAAAAAATTTAATTTGTCAAATAATTAATCTGACGTACAGTCAGTGGCGGGGAAAAAAGTTATTCGCTTTTTTCGAAAATCAAATTCGAAAAATGCAAACCACAAACAAAAAACTACTAACAAAAAACCACTAACAAATTAATCTGAAAATACTGTCAACAGATGGCGGGGATGGCGGCTTTAATTCGAAAAATGCAAACCACTAACAAAAAACCACTAACAAATTAATCTGAATGCCGCGAATAAGACCGGAGCACTTTATATAGGTCGCAGAACGTGGAAGATCCACCTCTTTGCGGAAGATTTAACTTTACATGAAGATGTAACTTTACGTGAAGATTATGTATGTATGTATGTATGACAGATGACGGATGACAGATGACGGATGACGGATGACAGATAAAGGCCGAACAACTATGGCCTTCCCGGATCTATTATGGTCCGGTCTGTGAGGCCGAAGGCCGAACAACTATGGCCTTCACGGATCTATTATGGTCCGGTCTGTAAGGCCGAAGGCCGAACAACTATGGCCTTCACGGATCTATTATTGTCCGCCCTGTGAGGCCGAAGGCCGAACAACTTTGGCCTTCACGGATCTATTATGGTCCGGTCTGTGAGGCCGAAGGCCGAACAACTATGGCCTTCACGGATCTATTATGGTCCTCCCCCTGTGAGGCCGAAGGCCGAACAACTATGGCCTACTCGGATCTATTCTGGGTCTAGATGGCTAAGGGCGGCGGATGCCGCCCGTGCCAGCTAGTTTATAATAAATGTAAATAGCATTAAAGCCATAGGAAAAGAGATATTTGCAAAAAATCGATTTCTTTGACCTTTGACCTTGATTATCTTAAGACGCGGACAAGAGATTTTAGGTGACTTTTGAGACAACTTTTAGAGTGCCAAAATAAAGGTCTATACGAGTTTTTAGCTTAAAAATAAATACAAACTGAACAACCACAACCACTCGAATCAACCATGACATAAAGAATTAAAACGACGTTTCGTTACTTTTAGTAACATTTGCCGAATTAACTAATATTTCTTGATAAAATTTCTTTCTTAACCTTCCAGAGGTGGCGCCAAGTCTGACAGACTTTATTTTTTTTAATCATGCGACAATTCTTGCTGATTAATCGCAAAACGTCTTACTCATAGGTACCTTCATATTTCAGTTACCAGTATCACGTCGTGAAATATTGAGGCTGTATTTAGGCATTTGTCAAAGTAATTCGATTAAAAGTCTAACAGAATGTCAAAATGAAAAGAAAAAGTCCCACCTGTTTAGAATCTTTGAATAACCAATAAATCCAGGGGTGGGCTGGAGCCGGCTCGGTCCGGCTCGCGCGAGCCGGTTCTTAAAATTTTTGAAGCTCGGCGAGCCGTTTGTTAAATTACCCCTAAAACCAAAAAATAAGCCATTTTAACCCTGGATCCACAAGGTGGTGTCACCCGTGACACGGGATTTACATTTTTAAGTCTGTACTTCCCCCGGAATATGACGCCACCTTGTTATTTACGTAATATAAATTTATTACACTCTTCTATATACCGTTTTTTTTGCTTCGAAATAATAGCGAGCCGGTTGTTCAAAATTTGGCAGCCCACCCCTGCATAAATCAGAATGTTTTATTATATTTTAAGCCTTGTTCAACGAAAAATTAATTTTAAAATACTTGGTTCAATTTTTTTTTATGTGTTTTATTTCAAACTATAAATATGACATGTTTTTTATGTACCGATGTTTTACGTTAATTTACAACAGCCGTATTCATAAAAATTTAAAACAGGTTAATAAACCCTTAATAAGCAAAGTGTCAAAAAACGTTATTCATAAACGTTCAATAGCGCTAAAACACTGTTATAAGACTGTTTTAAGTGACTTGTTTTTATGGTTCATAGTTCATACATACCTCCTATAAGCCTCTTTTAAAGTTAACCTAAAAATATTTGTTCATAATATATAAATTATTGAAACCAATATGAATGCAATAGCGGCTATTAATGTTATTAACATGATTGGTGATGCACCTCTGTGTCGTAGATAATTGTACAAGCCGTAAATGTTTATGTTATACATAATGTTTTTTAATACAATAAAAGGTTCACTTTAATCACCTTTTGCCATTATTGTTCAGCAAAAATACCTACAAGTACTTTTTTTTGTAAAAGTCTGTAAGACCCGGCGCCACCTCCCGTGTTTAGCAATGGTGCGCGTGTTTAGCAAGTATATTAGAAACAAGAAATAAATGCCGAAGATGTGGATATGGATAAAGCCGATGCAAGTATTACAAAAAGCAAGAAAAAGAATGAATTTCAAAATAAAAATTCCAAGTCAAAGAAACTAAAACGACAGTAAGTAACACTGGTGTTTAATTTGAGGTTTGACGTCTTCTCATTGGACATCATGTTAGATTTATCACCAGTGTAAAGTAACAAAAACCGTAACAAATAAGAAAAAACTACATATTATTATATGAACCATTTTGTAAGAAATTAAATTTCCTACAAAAAGTACTTGACGGCATATAGTTTGGACGTGAAAGACTTCAACACCCGCTTATAAAAACTTTGGACTAGTAAAATTCGGCGGTCATGGTGGGCGCAACTCTTACCATTAGCCCATAGTAAAAAATATTCTTAAGCCAGGCCTGACTTTATCACAACGTATTTTTTTGTTTTTGCGATTATTTATAACAATTGAATTAATATAATTATGACCGACTCCGGGCCGAAATGATTGATTTTTAGTGTTTTAAGGCGTAAGATGTAATTTTTAGCCCGAGGCGGAAGCCGAGGGCTAAGAATACGTCGAAATTACCAAAAATGAACTGAGTTCATCAAATCCTGATTTTGAAACGAAATGTTTTACGAAAATAAAAGATGAAATCTATAATTTGCTAAGATATTCTCGAAAATCTATATTTTGAATCCATAAAAAATGTATAAAGATAATATTATAGTAATACATATACATAGTTCGGGTATTTTGTATGGCACTTTGGAAATTACTTCTAGCTTTGGACCAATTTTATCGTATATCCAGTGGACTATTTTATTAATTCATGTAACATTGATTTACATGGAATCAAAGAAATTCATAAAAAAAAAGTCCCTCCAAATGTAAATTTGGAAAGTGCCGTGACCAGGATTCGAACCTGGGTTACCACGGCCACAACGTGGGGTCCTAACCACTAGACGATCACGGCTACGAGAGACTACATAAAACATGGATTTAAATACTCACTTCGATGTTTGCATGGTTATTGAAAAATAGTTCAAATGTACACCTAAATTTTCCATAGTTCAATTGATTATTCTTTGACAGGTGTGTCACTTTTGTCAATATTTGTGTAGTTTTTCGAAAAGGCTGTAAATTTATTTGGCCTAATCATGGCGCAAATAACAGAACCATTAACTTTATCAAGAGGTAGAAAAATCTTTCTTTAATAATTTAATTATAATAATTATTTCTTTGTATTTTCAGATATTAAACGTTGTGTTGAATTGCTTGAAAAGTTGCAGAAGAATAATGAAGTGCCTGCCACAAAATTAGCAGCTTTACAAAAGGTTTTACAAAGTGACTTTCTGAATGCGGTTCGTGAAGTGTACGAGCATGTATACGAAACTGTCGACATTCAAGGTTCTCAAGATGTTCGAGCATCTGCAACTGCTAAGGCCACCGTAGCAGCCTTTGCCGCAAGTGAGGGTCATGCACATCCTCGAGTTGTAGAATTGCCAAAAACAGATGAAGGTTTAGGTTTTAATGTTATGGGCGGTAAAGAACAAAATTCTCCGATCTACATTTCAAGAATTATACCTGGAGGTGTTGCCGACAGACACGGAGGTTTAAAGCGTGGTGATCAATTATTAAGCGTTAATGGAGTGGTAAGTAAAATTGTATTTGGTTACAGATTGTAGTTTAACAAATTTCTTTAGTCTGTCGAAGGTGAAAATCACGAAAAAGCTGTAGAATTACTAAAACAAGCTCATAGTTCTGTTAAATTGGTTGTTCGTTATACGCCAAAAGTGTTGGAGGAAATGGAAATGCGCTTTGATAAACAACGGGCTCGTCGGCGTCAACAGTTTAGTTAAATATAAAACAATCTTGTGCAACTTGTTTTGAAAATATATTTATTATCTAATTGTAATAGGAGAATTTTGTTTTTTCTGCTAAATAAGTTTTAACTTAGGCTAAAATCTTAACTAAATGTTAATTTCTAGATATTATAGACAAAATTGACATTAGTTTACAGTCTGTTGATATTAAATGTGTAATAAATTTAACGTAATTCTTAACGATAAATTACTTTTGTTTTACAAAAATAAGATTGTTGTATTCTTTTTTTTATGAGGATGAAAGAGATTTACATTGAAAATTTCCATCACATGTGTTGTCTTTTACGTAACTTATTACTGCAGTTGCTTGTTTTAAAAATAAGGGTAAATTAAATACCCTCTGATGGCATATAAATTGCTTATTATAATATTTCCTGCAAGATGGCAAATTATGTATAATCTTAATGAAAAATAATAATTTACATGAGCACTAGTAAGAACTCTTTTATTATAACAGTACTTGATTGTATGTACAGGCCTCTGAGTTATTCTAAAATAATCTTATGGGAGTAAAAATTCTATAGAAATCCTAAATTGCATTTCTATTAGATGCTAATAGCACTAATAGGTTCATAATATTTTTTATAAATTAAAATTGACAAATATGTTTTACAAACACTTACAGCTTTGCTTACAGTGACTTGCAAATGAACTCTGCACCTAATAACATTGCAATAATTTCCATGTAATTCGATTATTTAAAAATAAAACAGTGGTGTCAACTTACCATTTGATAAAGCATTCTTTAAGGTCACTGAAAACAAGGAAAGTTTGAAAAACTGTAACTACAAAACAAATTCTAACGTTTTATTAAAGGGTCATTCCATCTCAAATCGAATCATGAATTTACTTGACCCATGCCTAATTTGACAAAATTTGGTGCACACCATCTTAGTAAGAAATAAAAAATACAAATTAAAGGATTTGCCCAAAAAGGCATTCGTTTCCTTGTTTTGGTCTTTCAAAAAGTTGGTGTGTAGACTTGTAGGAAAACGACTGTAACTTCATCCACGGTGGTCTAAATTTAAAAATATAAAATGTTCTGTAAAGGTAAACGAACATTCTATTCAAATATTCAACCACATTATATATTTTCAACCCTTAACTGGATTAATTTTAACCCTATTTCTAAAGGAGTCTTTTTTTTGGTTAATTTTTTTTACAGTTTTGAGCATGCGTACCAAATTTTATCATGGAATGAGCACGGGTTCGGTTACTAAATATTAATTAAGTATATAGGCAGAAACGGACAAAAATCAGTTTTTCGCCGATTTCTCAAGTTTCTTTGAACTTTATGACAAAATAGTATAATATAACAAGGTGGAACTCGCTTTAGCGGCAGTTCCTAGGCTTCTATACAGCTACTTTTCTGGTGTGAAAAGTTGTTGTTGCTAGTTATTTTTGGTCGACATAATATTTATAATGTAACATCAGATAATTCGATAATTAATCGGCACCAATTAAATTTTTCGAGATAACTTTTTATTAGGGTATCAACGTCTTAACGGATCAAAGGATCAACAGATCAACGGATCAACGTATTTAAATTTCCTATATAGGTGAAAAATTATGTAAATAAAATATAACGTATATTTGGTCTGCATTGAAAAAAAAGTTATTATTTTTGGTCGCCATAATTTTATAATGTAATATCAGATAGGTAATCTGCATTAATTAAATTTTTGCGGTTACAACCACAATTTCGAAGGTTCTGATTAGATTTGAATTATGCGGACAGACAGACGCGGAGCCAGATCATAAGGGTTCTTGCTATACTTTGTATAGAAGCCTAACAAGTAGTTTATATAGGGGAGACCTCTTTGAAAATATCTTTAACTTATTAGTAAATTTCTTTCGAACATTTGCGTATTTATAAATTGCATTAGCGAATCGAAACAACGGATTAACAGATTAACGCAATACTATATAGACGAAGTATTTACAATATAACAATGTATCAGTTGATCAACGTTATGATTGGCTCTGAAACATGCGGACGGACACGAAACCAGACCACAAGGCTTCTTTCTATACCTTGTATAGAAGCCTAAATAAGGCTTCTTGTTATACTTTGTATAGAAGCCTAAAAGTAGCGCACTGGCTACCCAGTTCTTAGACCTCTATACACACAGAGTATTTCCAACACGATTTGAAACGCTCTGTATGGTTTTGAATTATGCGGACAGATAGACGGACGGACACGGAGCCAGATCATAAGGCTTCTTGTTATACTTTGTATAGAAGCCTAAAATTAAAGCTAATTAAATTCTCTACAAAAAAATATTTATAGAAATTTTTCGTCAGATTCGTATTCGCATAGCAATAACAGCTCAAAGTATAGCTAAGTTGTGCGACCACCGTTATATTTATTTATAAAGGTCGGAATCGATTTTCAATTAATTGTACCTATAGATTTTCATCATAAATATTTATTATTTGAATATAAGTTGACCACACCATCCCTAATTTTGATAAAAAGTTTATCATAGTATCGTCCCCTTAATACTACAACTAGGTAACTCGAATTTTGGCTATTTTGAGTTAGCTACATGTGCCCACCTAATTTTAATCACTTTATTTAGTGCTACAACTAAAAATGTTCTATTATGTTTCTAAATATCAAATATCCACTTGCTAAAAGTAGATAAGTCCCAGATCCCTTCAATGCTGTTATGCTATAAGTGCATAATTTGAGATACCTAGTTGTACAAATTCCGAACGTTACGTATAGCAACGTATAAAGGTAAGCGTTCATTTGTCGGCATCGGACGTATCGGACGCATCGGAATAAAATATTCTTTACATTGTTTTTAATGAACCATCGTTCATTATATCGCATCGTACGCATCGCATCTCGGTAAATCCGATAAGTATTCTTTGCAAAGCAACTTTTCCGATGATGCGATGCGTTCGGATGATGTCATCGACAAATCCGAGAAATGAACGATAGGAATCGCAACGGCTCGACTGCAGTGTTCGCATTTCTCACAGTATTTGTTGCAAACATGGATTTAATTTCGTTAGTGCAAATTTTGGGAAATTTTGGGAACATATGTAAAACACATTTAGGTACAAAATGGCATATTTTATATTTTATAATTTTTAAAAACAACATATTTTTTGGCGAAATATCTAGTTTTCAATTTATATTTTTCAAATCAAAATAATGCATTGTTGATAGTGATTACAGTGATAAATGAAAAAAATTTAAAAATTCAAATTTTTAACAAATCGTCGCGTCAGAATCAGAGTATTCTATCTCCATTTTTATAAATTTTACAGTACAGCTGTTTAAAGTTTCTCTATTGCCTCACTCTTCATTAGGATATTTTGACATAATTTCAATTGAAAACGTTAATAACAGATAACCCCACAAGTCGCTTTTCGTGGTTAGTTTACAAATTTTAATTATAAAATTTAAATTAAATCAAATTTAAAAAAAAAGAAAAACGGAGATAGAATAAATTTGCACGCGATAACAAATTTTTCTGAAGTCATTTTATTCTATGTCCAACATTTTGGTTTATAACTATTGTATAGTTTTTAAATAAAATATTTTTCGATATTATTTAATTTTATTTGTATATTAACTACATGTTTAAATACAAAAATCTGATGTGGCCAGCACATGACTTCCCTATAAGGAATCATTCCTTTATCGTTCATCTAAAGATTCGCAGAAATATTATTTAAATTTTATTTTATTATTTAATTAAATTATTAAATTTAGTCCTTCAAGTAAAGTGCTACTTCCGGTTCAGGGATTTCCTCCAAAATCACATGGTGCTTTAGTATACTGATTAAAGTGTTAAATATGAAATTTGGTTACTAGATAACAATTCATTCCTGAGATATTTAAGAAAAACCATTTCGTCCTTCAAGTGAAGTGCTACTTCCGGTTTAAGGATTTCCTCCAAAATCAAATGGTGCCTTTGTATACCGATTAAAGTGTTAAATATGAAATTTGGTTACTATATAACAATTTGTTCCTGAGATATTGAAGAAAAACCATTTCGTCCTTCAAGTAAAGTGCTACTTCCGGTTTAGGGATTTCCTCCAAAATCACATGGTGCTTTAGTATACTGATTAAAGTATTAAATATGAAATTTGGTTACTAGATAACAATTCGTTCCTGAGATATTTAAGAAAAACCATTTCGTCCTTCAAGTGAAGTGCTACTTCCGGTTTAAGGATTTCCTCCAAAATCACATGGTGCTTTAGTATACTGATTAAAGTGTTAAATATGAAATTTGGTTACTAGATAACAATTCATTCCTGAGATATTTAAGAAAAACCATTTCGTCCTTCAAGTGAAGTGCTACTTCCGGTTTAAGGATTTCCTCCAAAATCAAATGGTGCCTTTGTATACCGATTAAAGTGTTAAATATGAAATTTGGTTACTATATAACAATTTGTTCCTGAGATATTGAAGAAAAACCATTTCGTCCTTCAAGTAAAGTGCTACTTCCGGTTTAGGGATTTCCTCCAAAATCACATGGTGCTTTAGTATACTGATTAAAGTATTAAATATGAAATTTGGTTACTAGATAACAATTCGTTCCTGAGATATTTAAGAAAAACCATTTCGTCCTTCAAGTGAAGTGCTACTTCCGGTTTAAGGATTTCCTCCAAAATCAAATGGTGCCTTTGTATACCGATTAAAGTGTTAAATATGAAATTTGGTTACTATATAACAATTCGTTCCAGAGATACAGAACTTACAGACATTATGCGTTACATACATCCATA
This sequence comes from Podabrus alpinus, assembly GCA_932274525.1. Taxonomy (NCBI): domain Eukaryota; kingdom Metazoa; phylum Arthropoda; class Insecta; order Coleoptera; family Cantharidae; genus Podabrus; species Podabrus alpinus. The sequence goes on from OW026451.1 coordinate 119,252,655, forward strand.
CACACGTATGCCCGGTATCTTGTGACTTCCGGTACGTAGTCGTGGCGACCTGACCTCCGGGTCTATCAGTTATCTTAGGTATATGTATTTTGGTGCAAACTGTAGAGGGGAACGTATATAATATGTTTATCAAGAGAGGGGTAACATTTTTAAAAATTTTTTTTGCTATATGTACACTTATATAGAAGATACAAAGTGACTTCCGCACATATATGGCCTTACGCGATAACGCGTTCTTACTTCCAGCAGCGTTGCCGCGTCTTGTGTCCGTATCAAATATCAATTGGTCAAGGATAAGCGTTTATCTTTCTTGTTTTACTTACAAAGCACTATAAACTATATAAAGAAATAATTATATTTTTGAGAGTTGTTTAACTTTTATTACTGAGCATTAAAATTATTATAGAATCATTAGTTTGATGTTGTATTTGGTATTTTTAGCAAATTCAAAATTTATAAAATTTTGTAAAAACTGTTTCTGAATTAAAATTTCCAGATGCTAACTTTTTAAATTTTCTAAGAGAACAGATTACAATAGAGAATCTGGGACTTGGAAATTTAAAATTTTGCATCAATAATTTAAGAAGCAAATAAGGGTGCGCTACCCAGCTTCTACTATTGTTTCATTACTTAAAGATTGTTTCGGATTTTCTTTTCGCGGAAAATAAATTATTTGTAGTTTAATGAATAAATTATTAGCACAAATAAAATATTATTTATTTGAATTTCTTGTAATTGTCATATTTTTAATTTGTTTTCTCCGGCGTACGTTGCTCGGACCACTCGAAAATTTATTTTGCATACATGTCGAAAACCACTGACATAGTATATTATTTGTTAATGCACAGGCAGATAAAGGAGAACAATAGCCAAGCATGTTCAAAATTGTGTAGCAAAAGAAATATGTCAAGTTTGTTTTTTCGAAAGGTTTACCGCATGCACGATATCTCGAGAATCGTTTCCTACTCCGACATACGTTGCTCGGACCACTCGATAATACGTTAATTAATTATTATTGAAGTAAGGCTACCCATTTTCCATCATTGTTTGGTTACTCAGGACCCTTTTTGATTTGTAAAATAAAACAATTAAATTAGTAGGTATGAATGTTTATTGAAACTTAAAGTAAATTTAATTAAACAAAAAATTAAATTAAAAAAAAAACACATAAAATATCATTTTACAATACCTATTACATCATTTTGAGTTTAGTTTTAATTATTATGTGTTGAATTTTTGATTTAATTACTGGCACAGTTCGGTTAATTTTGTGTTTTTCAATAAATTGTTTTATTTCAGTGCCCGAAGGATAAGTTCCAGCCACAATAAATTTCTTGAAATGATTTTGTAATAATTTTACTTCTTTGTCTGTCCAACCTATAATTATTAAATACGTAAATCTAATTTCTCCTAACAGTTTAAATTACAGATTTGTTGTACCTCTTTTTTGTGTGTTTTTAGACAATTTTGCTTTTTTGGGTTGTACCTCTTCACTCGCATCTGTATCTGAACCTGTAAAATATATTACTTTAAATATGCTTTTTAAAAATAGATCAACTGTAAAATAATTTCTTGGTTTTTTTTAATCAGCTTTATTACTTGAAATAAAAATTTAACCTTTTTCATGATTAAATTCACTTTGATGAGTTGTTTCATCCATTGTACCTTTATTACCTTTATAAACCTTTATTTTATTACAGAAAGACTTCATCAGAATAGTAACATATCTCAATTTTGACAATGGGAGTCGTTCTTAAATAAAGTAAAAGTTTATTTCAGCCTAAGATTTTTATTCTATGTTGTAGAATAATCATATCGGTATTTTAGATAACCTAAAAGATGCACACGCACTTTTTAGAACTAAAAATATTTAAAGTTACCGCAAAATAATATACACAAAGTATAATAATCGGAAACGTTTTCACAATGATGCAGGTAGGGGTATAAAAGATATTAACAACAAGCTCAAATACTGCTATAGGTAAAGAAAGGGGGGGTCATTTGTAAGTACCGAAAGGGAAGCGGTTATTATTTTTGAAAGATATTAATAGTGGGGTGGGGGATGGGGTATTTTTTGAGAAGGTATTCAGTTATAGATAAAATACCTACTACGGGTAGGGGTATGAAAGATATTAGCTACAAGCGCAAATACTACTTCAAGCAAGGAGGGGGGATTATTTGTAAGTACCGAAAGGGGGGCGGTTGTTATTTTTTAATGATAAGAAATTTATAATTTATAATAAAAGATAATAATTTCACCAAAGTATTGTGAAAACATTTGAGATTATTATACTTTGTGTATATTATTTTGTGTTAAGTTCAAACATTTTAGTTCTAAAAAGTGCGTGTGCATATTTTAGATTTTCTAAAATACCGAAATGATTAATCTCGAGTTACAATACTTAAACCACGTATCAATTGATTTGTTGTAGAAAACTTACTGGGGCCTTTTCAAATCCGATTGGAACCTCTGCTTCTGAACCACTAATATTGTGATCCAAAAGTTTTGCTGGTGCTTTTTTCTTAACTATCGGCTTTTTATAGTCTAAAAAATTATAATCAGAATTTTAAATTACAATAAAAAAAATTTCAGTTAGTAAGTATATTAATTAAGGCATCAAATTTTGAAATAGCTTTAAAAACTGAAAGTGTTTTGTAAAAATTAATCTCTTTTTGCGAATATTTCTCACGAAATGAGTTAGTGCACCAGTACAATTTCGTAAAATCGAACAACAGAAAAAGAACAAAGTTATACATTTTTATGAGTTTTAATTTCAATGGAAAAATTAATGATATTAAAGAAATCATAATTATTATAATTAATCGCAATAATTCCAGTTAGTTAACCCATTTGTGCATGCTTCCTTTACAAAAACGTCTACATTTTATTTTATTACGCACGTTTTAAAAAGAAGTTCTTGCAAATTTTTTAGATTTGTTTATACAACAAGAGATGTAGATATCTTAAGGGGACGTCCATTATTAATTATTATTATTATTATTAATTACGTGAGGTGTTTTTTCTAAAATTTGGACACCCCCTCCCCCTTAGTGAGATTTGGTGAGATGTTGTGGAAGCCCCCCCCTCACGTGAGATTTACCTTATAATTTTTAAATATTTTTCTTTGATAATGTTCATGTATTTTGCTTCATACCACTAAATACAATGTACTATATTTCTAAATTAAAAAGTTGACGTGAGATTTTCATTGTCTCCCCCTCCCCCTAAATGAGATTTGGTGAGATTTTGCCGACCCCCCCCCCCATTTTGACCTCACGTAATTAATGGACGTCCCCTAATAAAAATTTAAAACATCTAAATTTGCAAGGACTTCTTTGAAACGTGCGTAATAAATATAAAATGTAGGTGACCGTTATAACGACCAATATATGCACTTAAGGCCGGCGGGTCAATTAGACGGCCTGAATTAAGCCGTTTTTTCAAAGCGTTGTAGGACGGAAATAAAAACAATTAGCCAAATGAACTTTTGGGGATAGTTTTATGTATATTTGAACTAAAAAAAAAAAAAATTTGTACGATCTCCAACAATGTATTCTAAGCCAAGTTATCAATAGATTCGTAAAGCGCCTCTCGCCACTGAAGAGGTCAATTTGTGTACAAGATACAGATCGTAATTTTTGTCCGAAGAAAAAATATAAAGATGATTATTAATTTAGATGTAATTAACTTCGATGTGAACTAAGAAAATCGGGAGAAACACGTAAAATTCGAATTTTTGTGAAAGGTAGAAAAAAAAGTGGATTTTCAAGTAAAAAAAACTCAACTGGGTAGAAAACTCACTTAAAAAAAGTTTTTTGAGGTTTTTTTTAGTTCACATAGAAGAAAAAACGATACTGAAGATAACTATCTTTGAATGGAATCGATAGCTCTTTTAGTTTTTTTGCAATCGTATACACAAATTAGGTAAAATCGTGAAAATGAAATGTCGAGAAAACGCGCTTTAGAATTATCGATAAGGCGAATCACTTACGACAGAGCTGCTCGACGCATCACTACGTTTGGCTCTGTATCTGTGGAAATACTTCGAATTTGACTCTGAAATTTTGTGTACATGTTCTTGAATATCTAAGCTATTGATTTTAGATTTTAAAAAAAATCGATTTTTTGACCTTCTAATTGACCCGCCGGCCTTAAGCAACTTAAGCTTCATTTTTATTAAATGAAATATTTAATAAATAATGTCTCTTATGTATTTTTACGCGGTATATTTGCTTGTCTATTTTAACAATATGTGGTGCATGAATTTCGGTGTAATTTATCAGTGAACATGTTGGGGAATTCCCAGAAGTATCCGTATGGTTATTTAAACTAAATAATTTAATTAATAACTTCATTTTACTTACCTTCTTTAAGAGCTAATTGAAGAATCTTACGCGATCTTGTATGCATTTTTATATTTTTTATTTAATGGAAGTCGAAGCGTTCACACCAATAAAACATAACTAATTAAACTTACCTAGGTAGATCGTCTAATTATAGACTGTGTCGATCTGACAACACCGCGCTGATAAGAAAGATCTGCGTTGAACATATTAAAACGTTAACAACTGCGAAACGTGGAGGAACAACAAAGATAGAGACAGTCGACTTAGATAATTATCAACGCGGAAGTCACATGGAACAGTCCACTGTGCAAATGAAATCGATGTCAGCGCCAGCGGTATATAGTGGAACAAAAATTATATAATGCAGACTTCCAAGTTACGTTATGACCTCCAATGTAAAATTTAAAATTACGCTCCTAGCGACATCTTGATCATTTTGCTATAAGATACATTGAAAAACGTTATGACTTCCATTTTTGGAAGTCACAACGTTATATATGAAGTCACAACGTATCTTGCATATCTATTTTGGAAGTCACAACATACACTTCATAGGTACATACATACATACAGACATACATACATTTATTTAACCGCTTATACAGACCCGAAACGCCATACAGAACCGACGTTATGAGGCCAAAAACGACGTTACGAGACCCGGCTTCGGGTCTGGTAACGTTTACAATGTTTTTTGGGTTCCCTATACCTTTAGGTGTCATTTGGCAAGATTTAAGGTGGGTCTGGTAAGGATAGTTGAACGTATAATTACATACATATTTAGTTCACCGTTTCTCTCGGCAGGGAGCGCGCCATTAGTAGCGTATATAATATATACAACGTTGCTGATCCCGATACATGTACTCGACGTTGTCAATCCCTAAATTTTGCAACATCGCTTCAGTAACTTAATATTATTAAGGCTATTTATAAAGTTAATTAGCTGACAAGTTTTGTTAAATAGAAGTTATTTTTTTGCATGTTTGATTTAAAACTTTAATTTAAATTAAAATTTTATAATCATTTAAGTTGTATGCAGTACTATTTCCTGAAGTATCAAGCCTATCAAATTCTTTTTAGTACCCAAACAGAAGAATTTTGCAACAAATTTAAGTAGGAGCTAGTGAGGACTAGTTGTTATTAGGTAACTGTTTCTTAAAATAGTTACCTAATATTTGAATTCAAAATTTTCTTGAGTCGGGTTACAATTTTATTGTAACTTCGGGTAGTAATTTTAAATATTCTTGTCCGGTATCCGATATGCCAAACTGTTTATGCCACCGATTTATATTAATTAAATTTATTGTGAATTTATTTAGTGGTAGGTAGACATTTTATAACAAATTCGAAAATATTTAAGCTTTCATAATCATTATATGCTGCCAATTTTTAAAATTGACTGAATATTTATTAAAATTAAGATTGAATAAAATGAACTTTTAAAATTTTCTTTTAGCTCCGAGCCTCATACGTTCGGTCCCGCTAATTTAATTCAATATTAATATTCAATTAGATTACCAGATGATAAAAAAGATTTAATTCGGTAAAAAGTAACACCATTACAGCTCCATTTCCCCGGCACCCCCACCACAAAACATTCAAATCGGACTTGGTGGAATCGTTTGTACTTCCTTTGTATCGGTTTGTACCGCAAAAATTTTCGTTTGTATCATAAAGACAAAAAAGTTACAGCACTTTCAAAGTGGGGGTGCCAAAGAAATGCCAGCACCCCCACCTCAAAATATTGAAATCGGACTTGGTGGAATCGTTTGTACTTCGTTTGTATCGGTTTGTACCGCAAAAATTTTCGTTTGTATCAAAAAGACTAAGATGAAAAGCTGAAAACAAGTTAAGTAGAGAAGTTCGAGACCAACGCGCATACGCCGCTTTTACAGAGGTGGCTTTAGTACACAATAAAAAACTTTTCTCCCCCCTCTATTAAGGAAAATAATGATGGATATTAATATTATTAGTATAATAAATAATAATGTACAATCTATATTGAAGAAAAGTTTTTACGAAGTTATGAGTATTTCAAATTTTAGAGAACTCCGAGCAAGTTACGCTTGGTTACATTTCATTCGGCAGAAAAGATGAACAAGAGTTATTTGAAGTAAATAATTTTATTATGTTAATATAAAAGAAAACAAACTAAATAATTAATAAAATGTACAATTATTAATATATTAAGTTAGTAGTATAAATCAAAAATTGACAATTAGTTGCTACTATTGATTGTCTCAGTATTTTGGACCGATCTTGTAGGTCGTCATAACGTTCCCATTTTCCAGAACTGTTACGCCAACAGTAACAGACGTAGTGATCAATTGCATTCACATTCTTTAATGTAGGAGATAGAAAACTAATAGCACCTTGAAAATGGTAAACCGTATCGTTGAGCACAATTTGAAGGGAAATTTCTTTTAAAGGAATATTTTTTAATTCAATTGGTGAATTTGATGTAGATGGCCCACATATTTCAAACAATACTTGTTGACCAAAATCTACCTTTTTCGTACTGGGATTTGCACATTTTGTACTGACTGAGGTTACCATTATTTTCATTAAACTTGAAATTTAATGCATCTTGAAGGTTTAGTACACTACTATCTGGAAAATTTACCACTGTCGAAGGATATCGCGTTTCAATTTTATGCTTACATTTAACACACGTTAACCCTCTATAACTGATGGATTATCTTTGAATAATGCATTACATAAGTAATACGCGGCACTTGCAGCATCCACTTCGACGTGATTATTTGGTAGGTCTTTCTTATTGGTAATAATACCGATTAAAATAGAAGCCCGCTTCCTATATCGTTCCCCTTATGCCAAAACCACGATGTGCAAAAATTGCCATTTTGACCTAAGTGCATTTTCTTTCTAAGATAGAAAATTTTGTTTTTAAATTATTGTTAGATTTCGATATACAATATATTCGAATAACAATGAAAAAAATTGTCTGAATTACAATTAAAATTGATTAATTTCATTTACTTCATAATTTAGTTCAAATACACTTGACTGAAAACTAGAAAATGCACATTCGTGGTTTCGGCATAAGGGGGACGATATGTTTGTGCGTTGTGCATTATGAAAATTTCAAATAAAATTAGTGATGTTCTGTTTTTAACCAATAGCCAATGAAATTACAGAACGTTTTCTGCATAAGGGATTACCAACCTTATATTTTAAAAAGAAGAAAATGTTGAAGAATACGGTCATCCGAGTTCCACCTTGTTAATTTAATAAATCGATGTTTTCCAATTTGGGTTTTTAATTTATATTATAGATTTAATTTATATTGTATATCTCTGCTTGGACTTATGTAGGCTTTTTAATGTTGGTTATCAGATTATCCGATTACCGAAAACGTTGCATAAAATCCCTTTTAATCGGTATTATTACCAATAAGAAAGACAATATTAGTTTTCTACCTCCAACATTAAAGAATGTGAATGCAATTGGTCACTACCTCTGTTACTGTTGGCGTAACAGTTCTGGAAAATGGGAACGTTATGACGACCTACAAGATCGGTCCAAGATAGTGAGACAATCAATAGTAGCAACTAATTGTCAATTTTTGATTTATACTACTAACTTAATACGAGTATATTAATAATTGTATATTTTATTAATTATTTAGTTTGTTTTCTTTTATATTAACATAATAAAATTATTTACTTCAAATAACTCTTGTTCATCTTTTCTGCCGAATGAAATGTAACCAAGCGTAACTTGCTCGGAGTTCTCTAAAATTTGAAATACTCATAACTTCGTAAAAACTTTTCTTCAATATAGATTGTACATTATTATTTATTATAATAATAATATTAATATCCATCATTATGGTCCCGATACAAACGAAGTACAAACGATTCCACCAAGTCCGATTTGAATATTTTGTGGTGGGGCCGCCGGGGAAATGGAGCTCACCATTACTATTGGAAAAAACTGGAAAATTGTTTTTCAAGAATAAACATTGGAAGCTCTACTATACGCAAACATTGACACTAATAAGGAGTGTTCATTTTACTAATTAATATTTTACTAAATTATTCTGAATTAATTTTTACAATATTTACTTCAAGTTAAGAATACAAGTTGTGTGACATGTTTCATCTATAAAATTCTATGTAAGTTCACGTACGGCAGTAATTTCGAATTTTTATACGGACGCGTCCCATAAGCTTTCGCACAAGTTTTGCGCGGTTCTGCGGTCACTTTCCGACTTGCTCCATTCCAAATTTTTTAACTTTTTTCAGAATTTCAGCTTCCCGGGCTTCTTTTTTACATATCTTTTAATTAAAGCGCAGTATCTCTCAATAGGACGGAGTTCAGCAGAATCTGGAGGATTTCTTTACTTACAAAAACGACATTATTCGAACACAAAAGTTCAAGTGTAACATCAGCATAATGAACGGTGGCCAGATCTGGCCAAAACAACGGAGAGATATTGTGTTTACTATACAAAGGCTAAAATATGTTTTTGTAAGCATTCTTGCCTATAATTTTCACCGCAAATTATCCCAGTTTAAAAAAATGTTCCACTTTCATTCGACAAGAACAAATCGCTTATCACACAAGAACTCTTTTACCAAATTTTTCTCTCTGAATTATCTTCACTTCGTTAGCCACATCTTCTCCTACAACAGCGTTATAATATTGTAGTCCTGGTGTCCATTTTTACGTAAGTTTCGTCATCCATTAAAATGCACTAATTCTTTTTTTTTCGCAATAAAAGAGTCTACAACTTTTCGGACAATTTTTTTAACTTTACCGTTGTTTCGCAGACTTTTTAGGCTTTTTAGGCTTTTTTTCGTTATTTTACAAGTCTTAATATTAAGTCTTTTTTAATATTTTGCACCGTACTGACATTTAACTGCCACCTTTTTGTACAGAAAAGAACTTTTTGGATTTTAACAGCTTCAAAACGTTTTCTTCAGCTATACCGGGGATGAGCAACCTTTTTTTACAACGGGCCAGCTACAAATTAAAAAATGTTGTGTGGGCCGCATGTAAGGAACTTATGATCATACAAATATTGAATGATGAACTAAAATGATCTCTTTATTAACAAACCTATAAACCTAAATCTTAAAAGTCAAAATGTAAAATCTTGGAAGGGCCACACGAGAGAGTGTGGCGGGCCGCGTGTTGCTTATCCCTGAACTACACCATTTATAGACCCTTATCCATGAAGAGATTTAAGTAATTCATCAAGTGTATTATACTCCCCAAGTTTTTTAATAATTCGGAAAACCGCTAGCTTTAAGCATTTAACAATATTTTCTTAGGAATAATTTTTCTGAACACTATTGCAAGATAACCTTCCGGGTGTCAATTTAAATGCGCTCTATGGCGTTACATATTTGACAAAACTAATAACTAAAGGTGATGTGTGATAAAACAACATTTCTTTTATAAATAATGTCTATTAGATCAAATATGGGCTGACAATTGTATTTATTACAGGTAATTCAAGTTGTCCACTTAGTAAAATGAAAACTCCTTATTACCTACTCAAAAATTATATTTGGGGTGGCCATCGTACCTAATTCGCCTTGCTTGAGTAATTCATTGTTTTACGTTGAAAGATTTGTGATGTAAAGGTATTAAGAGTTTAACTAATCATTTTGAAAAAATATTTATGTTAGTCGAAAACTAATGATTTCCAATGAATTATAGGGATTTTCAAATTAATTCCAGAGGCTTCCAAGATATTTACCCCTCGATTAATTCTATTAAAATACAATATGCTTTCTTGTTAAGTTTTTGATCTTATAAATTTAAAAAATGGTAACGTTGACTAATTATTATAAGCTTACATCACATCACATGCAGTCTTGAGGAGCTTACCATTGCATTTTTTCCTTATCCAATATTTTTAGATGCCTGCGTTACGTGACATTTTAATATTTTATTGTTTTTCATATAAATAATTTAAGATAATCGTTTTGAACGATTGGGCAAGTGTTTCAGTTTTGTGGTCCACACGCTATAAAAAATGTAATATTACTTTATAAAAAAATTTAGAAACAATAAATAATAATAACACAGAAAACTTAACAACTTAATTTTATTTATTAGACAATTTGAACAGAATTCTAAATAGGTGCATATTTATATAAAAAAATTTTGATCTTGTAAATTTAAAAAATTGTAACCTTGACTAATTATTATAAGCTTAAATCGCATCACATTCAATGCAATCTTGGTATAAAAGCAGTAGAAAGACTGATAAGAATTAACGGAAGGAAGTTATCAGTTCCTTAGAATTGACAACGTTGCTGGGATTAGGAACGTCGGTTTATCATAAAAAATTATATATACCGGGCTTGACAAAGATGTGCCAATGTATCGGGATTGTTAACGATTATTGAGTTAGGCAAGTTTTTATTTTTAAGATTTTGTTTCCCCTCAAGAGTTGCGCATGGTGTTATATTTGATCACTTCAGAATTTAATAACATATACGTTCTTAAAATAATAACTTGTGGTGGGTTTGAGGTTGTCTGTGCAATGTATCGGGCCTGGTAGCGACGGATGAACCAATATACATACATACATACATACATACATACAGACATCATTGCGAAAGTAGTCAAAACGGATTCAGAAATGCTCAAAACGGATATTTCCGTTAAAATATCGACATCGAATTTTTTCATGATTACAATACTTCCTTATAGGGAAGTAAAAAACACCTATTTGGTTAACAAAACGAAATTAACAAAACAAATCGAAACAAAACTAGCATCATAGTCAAGGCAAGTAATTTTTTTAATTTGCAAAAAATCCGGGCAAGCTGAATTTTGGCAGAGATGTACATTGGAGTATTCTAATGAACCTCCCAAAAATCCCATAAAATCCCACGCCGGCGTCCCCCACAATCGGGGGCTTTAGCTCCCCCAACGCGATTTTTTGCCGATAACTCGCTTATTTATGCTTGTATGGAAAATTATGATCAGACCATAATTAAAGAGCATAAAATTCTCTATAAAATAGTTTTTTTTCATATTTTTCCATGGCACACTAATACTTAAATTATTGACCGAAAGCACGACCCACCCTTAAAATGGCACAATATTGATTCGTTGCAGGGAGAGAAATGTTTTCAGGCACGGGAAATGCTTTTAATAATAAATTAATTGAAATTGTGGCCAAGGTTGGAAAATGAAGAGAAAAATCGATTTTTTCAAAATTTGCCCAAGTTATAGTATCTTCCAAGTAACGAAACCGAAATTTTGGTTTGAGCTTACAGAAGGTCCGGGCAAGCCGAAATTTGGCAAAGATGTATATTGAAGTGTTCTAATAAACCCTCAAAATGTCTTATAAAAATCCCAAGCCGGCGTTTCCCCCAAATGATGATTTTAGTCCCCTAAGTGCGGTTTTTCGCCTATAGCTCACTTATTTCTACTTTTACGAAAAATTACCATTAAGCAAAGTTTAAGAACATAAAATTCTCTATAGACTATTATAACATTCTCTAACTCTGCAAGTTATATCCCTTTATTTTTATTTTTATATCTATTTATTTGTTATACTCGTATCAAGCTATATATTATAAGGTATATTATTTTGACATATTTTTGAATTCTACGAAATCAAAAATATCACATCACAGATGATAATGTATTGCACTGCAAATCGGCACAAGCACCAACCTATTCTTGAACGTAAAGAGAATGGCGCCAGTTTGCTTTTCTGCATAATTATTATTATGCAGTGATAACGTTGGGATCAGGTTATTCTATGTCCAAGCACTTACTGTAAGCTAATTGGTCGCTTGGATATAGAATACTCTGGTTCTAAATATTAGCATGGTTAATGGATATAGAATAAAATTGCCTCTTTGAATTAACGGTAATAATACACATTTTGGCAATTTTTATTGCATTATACTGTAGAGAAATGAACATAGAATAAAATGGCATAAATAACTCAATTTACCAAAAAAATGGAGATAGAATACTCTGGTTCTGAGGCGACGAAATATCAAACACGGTTGTTAGTTCTAGTACGTGCAGAATACGCCGTTTCATACGATCCGAACAAGTGAACGAACTCGACGAAAAAGATACGATTCGTCCGATGCGTCCGATGCGTACGATGCCGATAAATGAACGCTTACCTTAATACGTCCGCCACCTTCGCAAGACAGTTGAGATATCTATTTGTGCAATTATCAGTAGTGAAGTTTTATGGTGATAAAACAGTATTTCTATTCTTTATAATAATTATGTATTTTCTTGATCTTATTTTGTATTATGTATTACTATTTATCAGTCGTTATGAATAAAACTTATTTTGAAACATACAAAGTTAAATTTAAAATAAAAGAACTAGATAAGTCTGATTTTTCAAATTCTTATTAGTGCTATAACTAAGTAGATATCTTACTTCTAGTTAAAAATTTCCTAAAATATAAAACATTAGACTGTGAGGGTGTTAAATACATTTAACTTACATAAGTACGAGTAGCTAAAGTTTTAAACGTTAAAACAAAAATAATTTTGAAGTTTAATACATTTTTCCATTTACTCGATATCAGTAATTTCAAGTTACCTAGTCATAGTATCGTATTAAGGGGACGATATGACAATGCAGTTGAACCAAAAATACATTATTTGATTTTTTTGTAAATTTAATTCGTTTCCATGTTAAGGCCAGCTAAATGTGATACTTTTCAGTTTACACCCTCGAACATCAGGGTGTGTAACTTTGGAACTAATGAACATAGAGGGCTGATTTTTTTTCAATAAACTTATAAGTTTAGTATTAAAACTATTTTCTTCCTCAATTAATTAATGATAAAACTACTTTTTGGGTGTAAAGGAATGCAATCAAACGAATATCTACCGTTAGCCAACGTTTCGATTAATTTATTTAATCATCTTCAGGGCTGGAATTACAGAAGTGTAAAATTAACAAATAATTATGTACAAGTTAAAAAGTCTACTACATACCAAACAATAGGTGATGGCAAATGTGAGATTACACATAAGATTACGGACATCAAGAATAAATAATCGTACAAAGTGATCAATAAAAACACGATGCGTCAACGCCAAACGTAAACAAAAATAATTTTAAAAGTAATCCACATTGCGAAACACACTAGATTAAACACTAATAATCCTAAAAAGAATCATCAGAGTAAACACTAAAAACGTCCAACTCGCCAGGGTGCAACACAGCACTATCTATTAGGTCTCTCGATTTTAAACTTGTAATTATGCAATAAATTAAGGTAACCATTATTTATGCATGAATAATCACTTTGAATATTAATGTTATTTTTGCTCGTAGATATAACAGCAGCTTCAATAAACAGCCTCTTGTTGTAGCACTTCTCTGATGCAAGTATCTGAACATCCTCATCTTTAAAATTATGATGTTTGTTTATTGAATGATGTGCTAGACCCGTTTTTGTTTTCCCCAATCGGATATCATAATGATGTTGGTATACCCGCTTGGATAGTCTCTGGGAAGTTTGTCCTATATATTGGTGTTGGCATTCAGAGCAATTTATCATATACACTACATTGGACCTATCCAAGACTGGTGTGAAGTCTTTGGTTCTTGAAAAAATGATATTGTTTAGAGTCATAGGTGTGCGGAATGCTAAATGTAAATTATCAGCCCTGAAGATGATTAAATAAATTAATCGAAACGTTGGCTAACGGTAGATATTCGTTTGATTGCATTCCTTTACACCCAAAAAGTAGTTTTATCATTATAAGTTTAGGTTGCCGGAACAATTTTTTTTAATTGTGAGCTTTGCACCCCCTCCCAAAGGGGTCCCTTTTCCCCCCTAAAAATTTCCCCCCCTCGCTATCATACAACGTTTGTCCGAAACATTTTTTCATCTGACTTTTAGTTTTTGAGATATTAATTGCTGGAAGTTTTAAAATGAACACCCGATATATACTTATTTGCTCAATCTGCAATTCTGCGAGAATTTTGCAGATTGAGCAAACAAGTATAAATATACCGGGTGTTCATTTTAAAACTTCCAGCAATTAATATCTCAAAAACAAAAAGTCAGATGAAAAAATGTTTCGGACAAAAGTTGTATGATAGCGAGGGGGAAAGAATATGGCATAATTGTTTTTTTAATTTATTGACCTTTTCAAGGTCATTTGAAGGTCAACTTTGTTTTTTAAATGGCACCTTAGATTTTTTTTAGCAGATTCATATTTGCATGAATAAATAAACAACTTTTGTTGGAAAATTTTTTTCATCCCACATTAGGCTTTTCGAGTAAGATGCGTTGAAACAAAATAAATAAACAACATTGTTAATCAAAATTTAATATTTACGAGTTTTACTCGTATTAATACTAATAATAAAAACTAATAAGTTTGTTGAAGAAAAATCCGCCCTCTATGTTCATTAGTTCCAAAGTTATATACAGAGGGGTAAACTGAAAAGTGTCGCTTTAGCTGGCTTTATCATAGAAACGAATTAAAGTTTACAAAAAGAAATCAAATATGTATTTTTGGTTTAATTGCATTGTCATAATATTATGCTAAACTTTTTATCAAAATTAGGGATGGTGTGGTCAACTTATATTCAGATAATAAATATTTATGATGAAAATCTATACAATTAATTAAAAATCGATTCAAATAAATAAATATAACGGTGGTCGCTCAACTTAGCTATACTTTGAGCTGTTATTGCTATGTGAATACGAATCTGATGAAAAATATGTGTAAATATTTTTTTGTAGAGAATTTAATTAGCTTTAATTTTATATTAAACTATTTTGTCATAAAGTTCAAAGAAACTTGAGAAATCGGCGAAAAACTGATTTTTGTCCGTTTCTGCCTATACTTAATTAATTTTTAATAACCGAACCCATGCTCATCCCATGATAAAATTTGGTACTACATTTGTACCAAAAAACTGTAAACAAAATTAACCAAAAAAAACCTTTAGAAATAGGGGTTGAAATAGGGTTAAAATTAAAAAATTAATCCATTTAAGGGTTGAAAATATAAAATGTGGTTAAATATTTGAATAGAATGCTCATTTACCTTTACAGAACATTTTTTATTTTTAAATTTAGACCACTGTGGATGAAATTACAGTCGTTTCTCTACAAGTCTACACACCAACTGTCTAAATTAAGATGAGGGTGGCAAGAAGTACCCGTCTTAATTTAGGTGAATTGAGAAGCACTAGAGTTGTAAGTTCTAGTGACTACTCTAAATTAGGAAAAGGTGGCTAGAAGTACCTTTCCTAACTTGTTGGTGAATAACACTCAAGTTGTAAATTTAAATGCTACTGGTTTATTAAGTTTTAAATACCCTATTTATATAAAAACTTAATAGCTAGGTTATCACATTTTTTAATGCTATATAATAATTAAAGTTCCATGACCTGATGACTTGATATAAATTTTACCTTATAATATTTAAATGCATTAATTGAACTGATGACTAATTGTTTTGAATGTTGATATGTTACAAGACGGAAATGAATTATATTTTTAATTGACCTACTGAAAAGTGTTAGAATGCATTTTCGCTTTATTAACACTTTTCTACGTAGGTTTTTTACAATTATGCGTTTTGATAAATTTATTTTATATACAGGATGGTTTTAAACTATAACCCACCCAACCAACAAAAACCTGTTTAATTTCTAAATTAAACACCAACTTTTTGAAAGACCAAAACAAGGAAACTAATGCCTTTTTGGACAAATCCTTAAATTTTTGTTTTTTATTTCTTACTACGATGGTGTGTGTATGTAGGTGAGTGTGTGTGTGTGATGGTGAAGTTTCGTTAAGTTTGGTCGGGGTCGAGTCAATTTTACCTATTTTTTTGTCGATTTGAGATGGAATGACCCTAAATCGACACTGTTAG
The DNA here is from genome assembly GCA_932274525.1 of Podabrus alpinus. Lineage (NCBI taxonomy): Eukaryota > Metazoa > Arthropoda > Insecta > Coleoptera > Cantharidae > Podabrus > Podabrus alpinus. The sequence continues at coordinate 119,268,882 of OW026451.1, forward strand.
TCACGGTGGACGAAATGAAAAACTGGGACATAAACAGTTAACGATAATATCGAAAGATCCAGGAAGGAATAGTTGAAAAGTAAAATTAGACTGTACCGAAACCGACTGAAGAACGAGAAAGAAATACTCTAAGAGCGAATGATGTGTAAAAAGGACTCCTAAAAGACCAAGTTAAAAAATGCATGGGAAACGAGATGGAAGAACTTTGTGCCATGGGGGTAACTTATAAACTGGTATCCTATAAATTCAGGAAGAAATCCATTCTAACCCCCTTCAAAGGCGAGGATGGGAAAGACACCATGACCCCGGAACGAACGCTGGTATACTTAATGAATAAACTCTTACTGAACGACGATAGGAGCTCCGACGCTAGGGTGGCTCATAAAACCTTGAAGTCGGACTTCGAAAGTCTCCGATGGACTCCCAACATCATGGAAATCGAACAAGTAAGTACAACTGAGTTAGATCTGTTAATTAAAAACACCCAAGCCAGGAAAGCCCTGGAGTTCCATAACATCCATGGATCCTTCCTAAATAGAATCTACGCAGTTATCAAAGATGTGCTAAGGAATGTCTGTAACTCATGTTTAGAATTGGCCTATTTTCCCAGACTGTTGCAGATAGGAGTGCTTCGGATACTCCTAGAAAACTAAACAGGGGATAGCGGAAACGCTAAAAATTATAGACCAATCACCCTTCTGTCAGTTTTTTTGAAAGGTTTTAGAAAAAGTTATTAAATCAAGAATCTCTAAACATGTCTTTCTATAGCACTCCCAAAATCATCAAAAGTTACCTGACAAATAGAAAGATCTTCCTGTCCTTGGGATGCACTACTGTCAGGGAAAAATTTTCGAAAGGATGTCCGCAAGGGTCGGTCCTAGGACCAATCCTATGGAACTCATTACTGGACGACTATCTACAAGACCCAGGAGAAGAGGGCGTCAAGCCAATAGCATATGCAGATGATATCGCGGCCATACTGACAGCCGACTCGAGGAAGGAACTTATCCAGAGGCTCCAACAAAACGTGGACAACCTTAACATGTGGTGCAAACAAATTAAGCTCACATTATCGGAAGAAAAAACCAGGATAATTTGCCACCTCCCAGTAAGGGTGCATAACTATGATCTCAAAATTCTGCTAAACGGTAAAAAATACAAATCGTAAGAGAAATCAAATTCTGTGTGCGACAAAGCGATTTCGCTCATATACAATCTACAAATGAAAGCAAAAGGAATCTGGGACCTGGAGAACTGGAACTTCAACAGGAAAATATGCAATGGGACAATAATCCAAATTGTGGAATACGGAAGTGAACTTCGGATCAAGAGAATAGAGGAACGACACACAAGGACAATGAAAAATCAGGGTTGAAATTTAAAAAAATTTACGATGATGCCATAGCTCAAAATGGAAACACGATAAAAAAAATGTCAATGCGGAAAAACATTTATATTTTTCTTACTTCCACGACGCAGACTGTATACATGGCGTCCATCATCAAGATGGACTGGAACGTGCAGTTAGAAATCTAATAGATTATATTATAATGATCAATGAAAGGTTTAGAAATAGTTGTACTTACACCTGTTAAAGCTTACCCTGGTGCTGATGATTCATCGGATCCTAATTCGTTATAGTTAGAGTTGGTTTTTAAGGTAAATCTTAAAATGACGGGGTGGGAGGTAAGTCGTCTGAAAGAACAATCGATCAAGGAACAAGTGAAAACATCAATAAATGAGAAGTTCAAAGACAATGATAGAACTGGACAAATAGAAGAACAACTAACGATGATTCGACAAGTCATAAATAGAATATTGGCGAAGAAATTCTAAAGCCAAATTTAACTAAAACTAAACCGGGTGTAAATGAGGAGATTCTTGGGCTAATGGAGGAAAGAGGACGAGCTAAAAACGTAAATTTAACGAAATATGACCACATCCAAAAAAAAATTCGGAAGGAGATTTTGGGGCAAAGTAGAATTGGTTATAAGGGAGATTGAAATTCTGGAAGAAAAGCATTGACGTGTTTAATATGCATAAAAAGATAAAAGAGACTGCTACAGACACCCCACATTGGGACGACTGATTGATTACAGCGGAACAATCACACAGAGTTGATAAAGAAATAAAGCAAAACACATGGTAAAATTATATAAAAGATCTATTTGACGATGGAAGATCACCACATGCTCCTACATATATGACTGTGAACCGGGCCCATTCATTACCAGGGATGAAGCCTGGAATGTGATTTGAAACATGAAATTTTCAATTTCATCAAACATTCTACTCGGAGTGTCTGAAACTTTTTGATGAGAGTGGCTGACGAGAATCTTCAATGAAATTTACGAATTTGGTTAAATGTCAAGACTACGGTTAACATCGACTTTTGTGATCATTCCTAAAAAATCTAGTGCTAAACAATGTTCTGATTACAGAACTATCGGTCTTATGAGCCATTATTTTCTGAAGGCGTTTTTGAAAATTTTGAAAATTATTTACCAGTGAATACTTAAGATTTGTGAAGATCATTTGGCAAGATCTTATCAGTGTGTTTTCGGGAATGCACTAGGAACAAGAAAAGCATTGTTTCGCTTGCGGGGACATGAGCTGGAATATTGTCGAGTTCGCTGGGAAGGTTTACTACTACTTTGTTTGGTCGCCATGTTGGTAAACATGAATTTTGAAAATTCGTATTTGGCAGTCGTAAAGTACCTATAGACGTACAAATTTATTATATAAAAATATCTGATAAACCGACGTGTTTCATAAAACCATCGTAAAAATATTTTATCAAAATCAATCATTAATTTAATAATTATTTTTTGAAGATTTTGAAGAAAGATGCTCTGTAGCAGATAAGCACAAGCCTGGACCACAACGAACAAGAAGATGAGCTGAAAACATTGCTGCTGTCCTAAAAAAATGTTCAAAACAATTCATCAACTTTAATTTGATACCGTGCTCCAGAAATTGGACGTAAGACAACAACTTTGTGGGAAATTGTACATTTTGCAACTTCACATATAGCCAATATTACAATAGAATTACTGAGAGATTTGTTTCAACAACAAATTATCTCAAGAAATGGTGATGCCGATTGGCCTCCACTGTCGCCGGATTTAACAGCCCCGGACTTTCTCTTTGTGGAGATATCTAAAAAGAGCAACGTTTATGCTAACAAAAAAGAAAAGCTTTAGCAACTTATTAATTAATGAAATACCGGTTTAAATGTGATGAAAAAATAATGTTATAAAAAGAGCCTGCATTTTGTGAGGCTAACAGAGGCGGACATTTAACTGACATTGTCTTCCATACATAATGCCCAACATTCAATAAAATATTTATCAACATTAAACCAAATTTGTTTTCATTTTCCATAAAGTTATGCAAAGATAAAGTAGTAAACCTTCCCGGTGAATACCCTGTATATGCTTGCTTCATAGATTACAAAAAAGTATTTGATCGAGTTCAACATATAAAGCCCGAAAAAATTCTCAGGAGGATGGGAATAGACAATAAAGATCTAAATTATCGTGAATCTGTACTGGAATCAGACTGCGAATGTTATAGTTGATGGAGATAGCACAGATAAAATTTCCATCCAGCACGGGGTAATTCAGGGCTGCATCCATGAAAACCGTGGGTTGAGAGAAACCACGGTGAAGTGAGCTACGAGGTCACTCAAGCCCTGACGGGATACGGGTGCTTCAACTCCTACCTCCACCGCTTCAAACGACGAGAATCGCCGGAGTGCTTCTACTGCGATAAGGAGGAAGGCGACGCATACCACACCATCTTCAACTGCTCGAACTGGTCTCAAGTAAGAAACAAATACAGCATCGAAGACCTGGGTCCCGACACCCTAGTAACAGAAATTCTATCGCCAAGGAATGATTGGGACAGAGTTGCTGATGCCTTAACTGAGATCATCCGTACCAAGCTGGACGCCGAGAAGGTCATCGAACCAGCTCTGGGTTCAAGTCACGAAGACTAAGAAATAGCCTCAGTAGAGGTTAGTAGACACGGTACGATAGGCCGACGTGGTTCTGATGCTCAACCTACGTTGCACTTTCTCGTACTCACGTTCGTAGCTGCCCACTTCCATAGCACTTATCCAAATTGGAGCAGCGTACAACAATATGGAGTGGGTCACTAAGGCCAATATCTTCCGCTTTGTCGACCTGGGGCCGTCGACCCTCGGTATCGGCCTAGCTAGGGCAGTACCAATCTTGGCTGCCTTGGATACTAAGGATTTGACATGGTTGCTGAATCACAAATTCTTGTCTATCATTACACCCAGTACTTTAACACTTGGACCCGGAAGTACCCTGCAGTCCCCTAGGCGTAAGTTTATTTTGCGGCACTTTTTTCTGCCCGTTAGCATCATGGCCTCTGTTTTCTCGGGGACTAGTCGTAGCCCCCTGGACGCAACCCATTGGTCGATGGCATCTAGTGACGTATTATATTTATAATGCATTATCACTCTTTATACTTGAAATTCGTTTATTTATCTGTTAAAAGCAAAATTTAAACAACTATTTTAGGTACTCCAGTTAATATAATATGTGACGAAGTTATGTATTTTACATGAGAATAATTATATTATATTAACTTACATATAAATAATTTAACAAAAAATAATACGACTCTAGGTTTTTAATAGGACAAAATTTAACTCCATATTGACTTATAACAAAGCTTTAAGTTCATCGTATAATACTAACACCAGTGCTCCTCCGGTACCACGAAGGACATTGGAAAATGCGCCTTTGAAAAATGCACCAATACCTTCTTGCTGCATAATCTTTAACCAACAGTCCATTGTATTTTTGTACATAATCTCAGATTTTTTTCGCCCAGACTGCATCATCATACGTCGTCTCACAGTATCAAAAGGATATGATGTTATTCCAGCAAAAGTTGTAACGCACTTAAAAATGTATTAATTATTTTTACAGTAAATACTTCCATAACATTTCGATTTGCAAACGATTCAAATAATATAAACCGACAAACGAGCAAATTTGACACATAATGAATAGGATTATATTTACCTGGGCTATCCCGAAAGATACTAAAAAAGGTGTATTCTTCGGATCTGGCAGCATTCCTTTTGCAGTATCGAAACAACCAAAGTATGTAGCACGATAAATTATAATACCTTGCACGGATACAACAAAACCTCGATACAAACCAATAGGACCATCAGACTTTAAAGTTTTTTGGATACAATCTATAAGACCATTGTATTGCCTCTGACCATCTCTACCAACATCTGCTCCTAATCTGCAAATAGTTTAAATGTATATCAACAAAAATGCTTAGAAATTATTATTAACCCCACCTTGTTCTTGCAAAATCCAATGGATACACAAAACATAAAGATGTTGCACCTGCAGCACCACCAGATGCCAGATTACCAGCAAAATATCTCCAAAATTGGGTTTTTTTATCGACACCGCCAAGAAATGTTTGCTTATAAATATCTTTGAATGAGAAATTCAAAGCCTGTGTGGGAAAATATCGGATAACGTTTGCCAAATTACCCCGCCAAAAACTTGCAAATCCAGTTTCTCTGGGTATTCGAACAAATACATCCAGGATACCTATAAAAAAGAGAACAAACAATGGATATACATAAGTAGTAATTAAAACTGTGCACTACTTAAATTATGTAACAAAAATAAAAGATTAAGAATCGTCTAATGACGAAGGTCATGGCCTGAGAGTTTGCGAGATCGACTGCTAAGTGTAAACTTTCTTAAACGTCTTCATGCTTCGGAGGGCATGTAAAGCCGTAGAACCTCTGTGCTATCACGACAATAAAAATAGGGTTATAGGATTTCAAATGTAAAAACCAACGCTCAAACGAGTAAATACAGATAATAGAAGAATCTATTGCATAATATAAGCATTTCAAAATATATTATATAATCTACATAGCTAAAATAAATCTGACTCGTAAGGTTAAAACAAAGAAATGGGAAAATTTACCTTTATAACGTTTATCTTCGGGAATTTGTTTAGACGCTGCTTGTACTTGTAATAATAATTTAACTCGTTCTATAGGAGCCACTGCAGTTTTGGACACAGCTGCAGATATTCCTCCAGCGAGAAAATCTTTCATAAACGACACCGCGTCGGTAGGCATATTTGGTTGATTTTTGCAAACAGAATTATATTATTTAATTTTTTGGCATTTACTGTGAATACTTAAAATTTAGATGACATTTGAGCCAACTGAGACTATCTTTCATACTAAATAAATATTTACTAATTTCATAAAAGTTAATAACAAAATGGTATCGTTTTTTTAAATGTACCTAAATATTTGGTTGGTTGCTCACATTAAATGCTACGTCTCCAACAAAGGAACATTGAAGAACTTCTTTTTGCCATCTTTTTTCCAAATTGAGATAGAAACCTCTGCAAACAAGCCTAAACATTTTGTCTACACTGAAGCAACAACTGTACTTGGGAAACATTTCAGTTTTGTTGCTATAATTGATTTTCTTCTGTGGAACTTCTACCAACAACCTCACATATTTTTGACTATTCATTGTTCTATTATTCCTACCTGTTTTGTATCACTCGGATTCCGCAAATATTAATTGTAATAATGTATCGTCCGCTTAAAAAACTGTCAATGACGTGATAGTTAAGTGCGTTAACTGCTAATTTTGAGTACCTGGTTTGACTCCGGGAGAAATAAGAATTTTATTTTGACCATCTCGCAATGAAACAAAATGCCATAAATATAAGATAAGATTTTGAACACAAAATAGAGACATAAAAGGGAAGGTGTTCCAGCGCCCACTGAAGGTAATATAAAATAAATACACAATTGACAAGCCATGGTAAGATTTTGAAAAATTTTTCCTACTGAGTCAGTGGAAACATACCTACTTAAATTATATCTGTTCTTAACCCTACAGTGCATACGTAGGGCATAGCAGGCCCGAGTGAACATTTAAACGAATATAAAAAAGAAACCGTTGAAATAAATTTCACAATATCATTAGTAGCTGTCCAGAATATGAAAAGACATCGATATGTGTTTAAATAACTTGAGAAAGTTGAATGGATTGCCAATGAAGGGGCTTTGGGCCTAGTGGGCCCGACGTATGCACTGGCGTTACTATTTTATATTAAACGGCTTCCAATCGAATTATAAGCTTTGTAAAAAACAATTTCAGCTGGTAAAAACAAAAGATGGTAATCATTACTCGCAAAATAATTTTATACCTAATCAAACTGCTATAATTTCCATGTAATTCAATTATAACTATTATCAAAAGTATCTTTACAATTCTTGCACGTCACCATAATACAATATACAACTACAATGTGACTGAATATTGCATAATAATTTATTTGATTTATTTCAACGATTTTGATTTTTCTTTTAAATTTTCTATTTTTATTAAGTTTAATAAATTATATAGATTTAAAAATTTATCATATTATCCTGAAAAATCCAAACATTCGTCGATTTAAAGCTATGGGCCTGACAGGCCCTACGTATTCACTGGTGTGATTTTTATTGACGTATGCACTGTAGGGTTAATAGAACCACCGGGCCAGGGACCATCAGGGGAGCGCCAAATTGCACCAAAACTTTTTGACTTTAATTAATAACGGAAGTGTATATTTTAAATCAAAAATTCCGATTGGTTAAATGACGTTTCAGTCAACTTTCAATTTGACTCCAGTCAAAAGGCAGTCACTGTTCAAGCGGCCAGTTTCTGGGTTGCTGCTAACATTGAGTATAATTCTTTATAAATCTCACAGAGGCACTGCGCAGGCTCACGGATATAGCCTTATATTTACATTGGTCGTCCAATAGCAACTACAAATAAATTAGCATCTTACTTCTTTCGCTCAGGATTTTCAGAAATGGAAAAAAGTCTACCTGGTTCGACTCCGGGCACAGTAAGAACTTTATTCTGACCGTCTCTACTTGAAAGATATTGGCAAAATACCAAGTTGTAGGTAACTTACCTAATACCTCTCTGGAGATGAAGTGTATATTATGTATATTTTCCACAGTTCGGAGCCCGCCTTAAGCAGTAAGTCCCCTATGTATGCATGCGATGTCTTCAACACAAACATAGGAGAGAGATCACCATTTATTAAATTTAAATCGTAAATTTTAAAAGTTATCAAACTAACTGTACAATCTTCCGTTTTAATAAAGAACTGATCGGAAAAAAGCGGTATTATAATCTATTCAGGTTAAGCCTGCAGAGGTTTTGTTTTTCAATTTTTTGAGAAATTACCCCAACATTTACGGACAAAAAGATACTTTGGATGTAATTGTAGGTACAATATCTAATTTACAAAAATAATTCATTCAACCATCAACAAGTGAGATTTGTTAGATTTTATTTGGATGTCACTTGTGGATATTTTTTCACTACAAGTTCTTCGTAACTGAATTAAATCTTATACTTTTAAACTCGTAATTTTACCGTAAATCAAACAGAAACATCAGCGCAATGAATGCAATAAATATTACACTTGACCTTGTTTTGATAACTCCAAAATTTGGATCAATAGAATCAATATAATTAGATTTTTTTTCGGTGCACCCGAATTGCACCACGAGAAGAACTGCACCACCTTAATTTCAGGTAAAAGTTAGATCTTTAAATTTGTGCGAATTGCACCACCGCCATTGTAATCTTCCAGATAAGGTGGTTTTATTTTTAAAAGTTTAAGCACTAGAAAAAAGGATTTTTAAAATCGACAATATTTCGCACGAAGTCCTGCGTCTTTAGGGGTTTACAGTCAAATTATAAAATAATCAAAACATTTATCAAGTTTTGTACACGAAATCGTCTGTAAACTACAAAAATTTAAATATTTTACCTTCAGTATACTTGTTCACAATGAAAGTAAGGCATAAAATTAAAGCCATTCCAATTTAATGTTAATATGTTAAGATTACGCTCGCACGTAAAATTACATAATAAAATTGAAATTGTTTCAACACAAGAACCAAACCCTGGCTATAACATGAATATAATAAACTTCAAATTTAAATAGCAAGAAATTTGGATATTTGTATGGGCGATTGTAATCTCCACCGATGATCAAGGGTTCCTATAATCCTATATGTAAGTTCCACCGCTGTGTCGGGTGGGTAGAAGGTACAAAAATATAATCTCTTACTTGCTAAGCCTATATATAAGTACTTCTTTTAAGTAGGTAAGATACCGACTAAATTATTAGGTCCTTTAATTTATATTGTCGTTATATTTTCTCCATATTTTTATTTTTATAAATATTACATTCTGCACGAAATGTGCGTTGGACGGAACTGGCCGAAGAAATGATTTTCTCATACTCTTCCAGAGGGACCTGGGATTTATCTCGAAAATTAGAAGCTGCTACTCGTACATCTCTACAGGTACCGGTGTCCTTTATTAACGTTTAATTAATTTCGGCCCGTTTAATTGACATGCCTAAGATTCCCGTTTCTCAAGAAGGTACATTTGGCCCCCCCCCCATCGGGAATTTTTACAATGAATTTAGTGTTAAACGTTTGAGCTTCAATGAGATTCCGTTCAAACGACAGTTCCCCCTCATCGTGAATTTTTTTATAAAGAAGCTCAAACGATTCTTGATCGATTGACACTAAATGTATAAAAAAATTTATTTAATTAGATTTAGGTATCCAATTATAACTATTTTAATTATTATTATCAACACTAAAATTCTGCGCGCTACTTGCTCGGAGCGATGTAGGTAAATTTTCACAATCTTTTAAACGTTATAACTTTTTTACCTTTCGGGTTCAAACGATGAAAATTAAAGCTCATTGGAGCTCAAACGATTCTCGATCGATTGTTATTAATTCTATCAAAAATATTACTTCTTAAAAAAGCATTTCTACAGTCCCTCCCAAAGTTGTTCTAAAGAATTTAATTTTTTTTTTAAATCTTTGAAGCTCAAACGACAGTAATTGAAGCTCAAACGATTCTTGATCGATTGACATCAATTTTATAAAACAATTTGCGATGGGCTGTCGTTTCTACAACCCCCCAAAAAAAAGTTTCCGAAAATAACTTCGCGATGCGTGTGGATTAACCGATTTCAATGGAAGCTCATTGGAGCTCAATCGAAGCTCAAACGTTTGACAATAATTTCATGAAAAAATTCGCGATGGATGGGGGGCGAAATGTACCTTTTACAAGATATAGCTTCAAAAATACAAAAACAAGTGAATAATAAATAAAGAAGGTAATTTCGTTCTTGGTCATTTAAAAAATGGTAGAGCATGTGGAGAGGGGAAATTACGGCAGTTTTGAAGTCTGGTGAACTAAAAGATTGTGTTGACAGTTACAGACCCATTTCCCGCCTTAAAGCGGTATTACATTACACAATTTCTTGTTCAAGAAAAGACACAATTTTGCGCACTGCCGCACAACGCTATGCGCAAACGCTTTGAACTCGTCTCTGCGCAAAATTGTGTCGTTTCTTGAACAAGAAATTGTGTAATGTAATACTGCTTTAATATGATTGGGTTACAAAATTTTAGAGAGAATAGTTTATAGAGAATAGAGTGGAGTATTATATTGTAAGAAAATTGCGAAAAAAAATCCAAAATCGGTTTTCTGCGATTTTTCGACGGATTTAAGGGCTCGCCACATAGCCTGTGCTGTGCTATGCTATGCTCTGTGTTATGTCAACACAAACGTTGAACAATGGCATGGTCCATTTTGCGCATGACCATGCCATTGTTCAACGTTTGTGTTGACATAACACAGAGCATAGCATAGCACAGCACAGGCTATGTGGCGAGCCCTTTAGTTAGGTAATTGTTCGGACTTTAACATACTAAAAAACGTCCTCTCGGAACCCTGAGCTTCTTACCAAATTCTTCGTCTGAAGTTGAAATTTTTTATGAAGGAGTGAAAATTATGTTTTTCGGCAAAATATTTTTAAACAAATTTCTATTTCAGCTATATTGTTATCATATAACTCATTAAAAAAATTAAAAACACTTAAAGTATTTTAACAACATCCTCGAAATCATGAAAAGAAGAGTTTGCTAAAAATGGTCAGAGGGTTCTGATTTTTTGATATGTTTTAAGGTTTGGAGTCCTAACAAAAACTCTGAGTTGACGACCTCGGCGACCGCCCGGAAGTACCGCCATTTAAAAAAAAATGGCGAAAACTAAATGTTTCTTCGCAATATTTTCTTACCAGTTGACTTTAGGACGAAAATGACTTCTATAAATCTTATAGAGAATAAAATTTACTACAACTTCTATCTAAGGTATTTTTCTGTAAGTCGAATAGTTGCTGAGCGCCAGCACTGTTAAATTGTTGAATTTCTTACATTTGTTGTAACATCTGTTGTTACATTTCTGAAAATTTCAAAACCGCTCGATTTTGACCTGACTTTTTTATAATAGAGTATATTTTAATAGACTTGATCATATAATAGACATTTTTAGAGAGAGTAACCAAAAATTATAAAAAAGTCAGAGTAAATTTGAGCGTTTTTGAAATTTTCTAAAATGTGCCTTAGTGAAAAAAATACCTTAGATAAAAGTTGTAGTAAATTTTGTTCTCTATAATAGCGTTTCCCAAATAGTGGTCCGTTGCATGTTTTTTGGGGGTCCGCGAACCCACGACATAAAAAGAAAAAAATTTTCTTTTAAAGAATATTTAAAATAAATAACGCAATAATAGTTGCTTTAATTTTTATTTTTGTAACGAAATTCTTTCTGGGGGTCCCCATGATACTAGTGTCTAATTTTGGGGGCCCGCAAGTTCGAAACATTTGGGAAACGCTGCTCTATAAGATTTATAGCAGTCATTTTCGTCCTAAAGTTAACTGATAAGGAAATATTGCGAAAAAACATTTCGTTTTCGCCATTTTTTTTAAAAATGGCGGCACTTCCGGGCGGTCGCCGAGGCCACAAACTCGGAGTTTTATTAGGACCCCAAACCTTAAAACATATCAAAAAATCAGAACCCCCTGATCATTTTTAGGAAACTCTTCTTTTTATGATTTCGAGGATGTTGTTAAAATATTTTAAGTGTTTTTAATTTTTTTAGTGAGTTATATGATAACAATATAGCTGAAATAGAAATTTGTTTAAAAATATTTTGCCAAAAAACATAATTTTCACTCCTTCATAAAAAATTTCAACTGCAGACGAAGAATTCGGTAAGAAGCTCAGGGTTCGGAGAGGACGTTTTAGGCTTCTATATACAAAGTATAGCAAGAAGCCTTATTTTAGTAAGTTAAAGTACGAACAATTACCTAACGAAATCCGTTGAAAAATCGCAGAAACCCGATTTTGGAATTTTTTGATCAAAATGTGCCCAATTTTCTTACACTATTATTGAAGCTGTTCAATACTGTAAAAAATTCAATTTGATATTGTTAGAATTATGTTTAAAATAATCTAGAAAAAATGAAAATGCAATATTTGCTAAAAATGTAAGTAGGAGAACCACCTACGCTTTTAATAAATTCAAGGATGTCTGTGGCTATGTTTACACCGTAAACTGCTTGGTTCGGTCCGATCGGACTAAGCGGGAGGGGATAGTTCGATGCGACAAAATATAATTCGCAAGTGGTTCGCAAGTGTTTACACCGTACACTAGAACCGAGGACCAAAATGTGTCATATAACCTACAAAAAATAGTTGTTTGACACTTTACATATAACCTTTGATAATCAAAGATATAACGTACAAAAAATATGTTTTTATTGAGTGATACTCGAAGTTACAATGATAAAAATAAAAATTAAAAATGGGCGCATTCGGAATTAAAAATACTCGAGTGATGTCGAAAGTAGTCGAACACGTCGAACCATCGGTCGTATTTAGTTCAGTACTCATATTTTAGAGGACTGCACTAAAGCAGGACCAACTTAGTTCGATATGTTTACACCACGCGGACTAAAAATATACTTCGGAAATATAGTTCGGTACGGCTTTAGTTCGCGTACCAAGTGTACGGTGTAAACCAGGCCTGTAAGTTGCATTCAGTTGCATTTGAACGTTCATGAAGGAAAGGTGACACGGAGGAATTAATATTACAACGTATTCAACTTTATGTATTGCTTTATTAAATAAAAACTAAAACAGAAACGACTTTTAATCCAAATACATCAACAGGTTATGTGCTCCAGTGTGCTTAAACTGCGTGTTTTTGTTTTAGACGTGAATAAACAACATAGACCGAGAGCCAGCAAGAAAAACGACGTATGATTAGCGAAACGCTGAAACTTTTTGAGAAGTTAGCCAGTGTTATAAAGAACAGGGAAACGCAAGTATGGCGGCCCGTATGTGTCGGTGTTGCGCTGCGCAATTTTTTGAATGTGTCAAAAAAAACTATGCCCTTGGGGAATGAGCTAAAAGGTAATTCTGGTTTTATATCATATATTCGATAGCCAGAGTATGAAGGAGTCGTATGCCATACCGATGCGGCGTCTCAAACTGTCCGCCATACTGAATTAAACGTGTCATTTCTTTTATGTTCTCTTGAAATACTAGCGAAAAGCTAATTTTTTATCCAACCATACAAAAAGATGTCTCATCACCGATTATGACCATGTCATACTGTTTCGGTGTCCCTAAGTACACGCCATACTGATTCAAAGATGTCGAATTTTTCACCAGTCCATGTATCATAGGTGAAAGTTTATACTTTTCACCTATACTTTCACCTATGATACATGGACTGGTGAAAAATTCGACATCTTTGAATCAGTATGGCGTGTACTTAGGGACACCGAAACAGTATGGCATGGTCCGGCATGGTCATAATTGGTGATGAGACATCTTTTTGTATGGTTGGATAAAAAATTAGCTTTTCGCTAGTATTTCAAGAGAACATAAAAGAAATGACACGTTTAATTCAGTATGGCGGACAGTTTGAGACGCCGCATCGGTATGGCATACGACTCCTTCATACTCTGGCTATCGAATATATGATATAAAACCAGAATTACCTTTTAGCTCATTCCCCAAGGGCATAGTTTTTTTTGACACATTCAAAAAATTGCGCAGCGCAACACCGACACATACGGGCCGCCATACTTGCGTTTCCCTGTTCTTTATAACACTGGCTAACTTCTCAAAAAGTTTCAGCGTTTCGCTAATCATACGTCGTTTTTCTTGCTGGCTCTCGGTCTAACAGTATAACTTTGATTTGGGACGGTTAAATTTGGACAATTAAAGTACGGAAAGTGTTTTTCGTGTGTCGTCTTCAACGCGGATCGGTTTAAAATGGAAATCGATAAATCTCGAATCGAAAAGTTACGTGACGCAGACAATTGGCCTCAATGGCAATTTGTAGTCCGAACACTGTTGGAAAGTGATAATCTCCTTGGGGTTTGCAATGGCTCGGAAGTGAAACCAAACATTAGTGATGAATCATCATATAAAAATAGGTTAAAGCGTTAAAGAGCTGCAAAGAAGTTAATTGTAACGAGTGTTGAATCGAAACCTTTACAATTATTGATGAACTGTGATACTTCTAAACAAATGTGGCAGAAACTTGAAAGTATTTATGATTTTCAATCGGATGAAGGTTTGTCGTTCGTGCAAAAATCGTGTTTTGACTTTAAGTGGGATCCGTCGAGCGGGATAGCTGCACATGTGTCGAAGTTAGAACAAATGGCTCAAAAAATGCGAAGGTTAGGGGGTGAAATTCCAGAATCAATGTTGATGGCTAGAATTTTATCGACTCTACCTGCTGAATACAACCACTTTCATAGTGCTTGGGATTCAACTGACCAAGCGAAACGAAACTTGGACAATCTGACGACGCGACTGTTGTTAGAAGAAAAGAGAGTACAAAAAAGAGAAGACGATAATGCAACGGTGGCATTATTATCTAAAAAGAAGGTACAACCAAAGACAAAGAAAACCGGATGTTTTACTTGTGGCAAAAACGATCATTTTAGAAGGGATTGCCCTGGCTGCAATACGTGTGGTTCAAAATACCATTTGAAAAAGAATTGCACGAAGAAAAATGATGTTTCGAAAAAGGAAGTTCGGGTAAACGAAAGCACAAGTGCGCGAAATTCGGGTGAAGCATTTATCGGATATATTGAAATGTATCAGAAAAGTGATAAATGGCTTATCGATTCGGGAGCGTCGGATCATATTTCTAATCGCCGCGAGTGGTTTGAAGACTTTAAAACGTTTGAAAAACCGCTAAAATTAGAAATCGGTAACGGTGAAAAACTTGACATTGTAGGTAAAGGCAATATTCAAGTAGAAACATTTGCAGATGGTAAATGGTTGACCGGAAAATTTTATGATCTCGTATATACCAAAAATCGCAAGAAACTTGTTTTCAGTGAAAAAAGCCGCAGAAAAAGGAGCTGATTTTCGAATAAGCAACAAAGGAAGAAAATGTGAATTTCTACGAAATGGAAAAGTTGTAGCTACCGGTGTTCAAGCTGACAATTTATACGGTTTACTGGTTAAAGTTATTAAACCAAGTGCTGCTTATGTCGTAAATACGGTGGACACTTTACAACTGTGGCACAAGCGATTTGCACATCGAAGTAAAAGACATGTTAAATCGTTTTTAAAAGATTTAGACATTGAAGTTTCCGAAGAAAATGAGTTTTGTGATGGATGTGCGTACGGTAAGCATCATCGACAAAGTTTTGGTGAAAGAACAAATCGTGCTACTGAACCAAGAGAGCTGGTGCATTCTGACGTGTGTGGCCCGATGAATGTAAAGTCGTTAGGTCAAAAACGGTACTACGTATTGTTCAAAGACGATTTTAGTTCTTTTCGTACAGTTTACTTCATGAGTGAAAAATCGGAAGTAAAAGAAAAACTAGAAATGTTTTGTGCGGAAGTAAAAACTCGTTTTGGTACTGAAATAAAGGAACTACGTACTGACGGCGGAAAAGAGTACGACAATAAAGACGTTTCATCTTTATTGAAAAGCAAAGGAATAAAGCATACAATAACAGTGCCTTATACACCAGAAAACAACGGAACAGCTGAGAGAGAAAACAGAATTATAGTGGAAGCAACTAGAGCAATGTTGTATTCCAAAGATAATTTACCAACATATTTATGGGCTGAGGCCATAAATACCGCTGTTTTTGTTATAAACAGAACTGCACCAACGAAAGAAGCAAACAAAACTCCTTTCGAGCAGTGGTTCAACAAAAAAGGGCTGATTAAGGATGCAAAAATTTTTGGTACAGAGTGTTTTGTGCATATACCAAAAGAAAAACGGCAAAAATTGGACAAAAAGGCCTTGAAAGGATATTTTGTCGGGTACCTCGAAAACGGTGAATACCGTGTGTGGAATCCAGAAGAACGAAAAATTGTTTTAAGTCGAGATGTTGTATTTAAAGAAGAAAAGCTCTCCGCAACAATTAACGAAATGCAACGTGAAATCGATGAAGAAAAAGAAGTTTTAACGGAAGAAAACAAAACAAATACAAGAGAATTGCGAAACAGACAAAAATTGCAACGTCCGAATTTTTACGGTGAAAGACAAGCAATGGTTGCGCAGTCTGACCCAACAAATTATGAGGAAGCAATAAATTCGTCAAATGCCGACAAATGGATAGACGCAATGGAAGAAGAAATCAACGCTTTATCTAAAAATAAAACGTGGGTGTTAGTTGATAAACCGGCTAACAAGAAAGTAATCGAAAATCGGTGGGTGTTTCGTGTCAAAGAAAATGCTGATGGAAGCGTGAAACGGTACAAAGCGCGTTTAGTGGCTAAAGGATATTCACAACGTCCTGGTATTGATTTTGAAGAAACATTTAGCCCTGTAGTTCGATTTGAAACAATTCGTGCTGTGTTAAGTGTGGCAGCAACCGAAAACTTAAGTTTATTTCAATTCGACATAAAATCTGCGTTTTTATACGGTGAATTGGACGAAGAAAAATACATGCAACAACCAAACGGGTACGAAGACGGAACCTTACGTGTGTGTAGGCTCACCAAAAGTCTTTATGGTTTGCGCCAAGCTCCTAAAAAGTGGAATAAAAAATTTGCGGAATTTTTAAAGGATTTTGATTTGCGGGAGAGCTTAGCAGACCAATGTTTGTACATGATCAACAAAGAAAGTGAAAAGTTATTAATTCTACTTTACGTTGATGATGGGCTTATTGTAACAACAAATAAAGGCATTGCAACTGTGTTTTTAAACAAGTTAAGAGACCAATTTGAAGTGACAATAAACACAAAAGTAACAAATTTTCTGGGATTTGAAATTGATCAACGTGAAAATGGTTCTATTTTCATAAATCAAAGAAAATACATAAGTGAAATTATTACAAGATTTGGTATGGAAAATGCAAAGCCAGTTTCAACACCAATTGAAACAGGATGGAGTGCAAATAACTCACCGTTGCTAGAAAATTTTCCATATCGTGAAGTAGTAGGAAATTTGATATATCTACAAACGATAACACGACCAGATATTTCATACGCGGTCAATGTAGCCTCGAGATCGCTAGAAAAACCAACACAAGTACATTCTCAACTGATAAAGAGAATTATACGTTATCTCAAAGGCACAATTGAAGTTGGGATATTATATACGAGTGGGAAGTTAATAACATACAGCGACGCTGATTACGCAGGTGATGAAGAAACAAGAAAGTCAACAAGTGGAATTTTGTGCAAAAATGCTGGCGCAGCAATAATTTGGAAAAGCCAAAGACAATCTACAATTTCACTAAGTACAACAGAAAGTGAATTCGTAAGTGCAGCCACAGCAGCAAAAGAAATGATTTGGATTATGCGACTTCTGAGTGAAATAAGTGCTAGTTTCGATAAAACAAGTGACAATGTGTTAAAAGTGGACAATGAAAGCGCAATTAGATTGATTAAAAATCGCGAGTTTCATCAACGCACCAAACACATTGATGTGAAATACAATTTTATACGAAATCTCTATCAGCAAGGAAAAATTAATGTCGATTATGTAACAAGCGAAATGCAATTCGCTGACTTTTTAACAAAGGCTTTAGCAAAGCCAAAGTTTGAATTTTTAAGAATAAACGCTGGTTTAATTGAAAAATAATTTGTTTGAAATTTTTTTGTAATTTTAAATCATAAGCTTTTGTTTGTAATGTTTTTTTTTAACTTTATGAAAGAGTAAGAAGATTGCTTATCATTTTTTGGGAGAGTGTTAGAATTATGTTTAAAATAATCTAGAAAAAATGAAAATGCAATATTTGCTAAAAATGTAAGTAGGAGAACCACCTACGCTTTTAATAAATTCAAGGATGTCTGTAAAGGTAAGGTCAGACTAGGCTACTTTTGCTGCGCACGCTTTTTACTCTGGCTGCAAAAGCTGCATGTCAGGCTCACACACAGAGTCAAAGTAGCCTGCAGCACGCAGCTTTTGCAACTACGGCTGCAAAAGCTGCGTCAAAAGATACAAACCTACGCACACATGCTCACACATAGCTGCTTTTCCTTCGGCTGCAAAAATTGCAACGACTGCAACCGCTAAAGTACTTTATAGCTAATTATTCGTGAGTAGGGGTGCGCGATTATGAAATTTCATAATCGATTATAAAAATTAATCGATTTTTTTCGATTAATCGATTATTAAAAATAATCGATTATTCATAATCGACTATGAACTCTTTGTCATTTTTTGCACTACATTAACTATTATCGAAACCATGCATTTCTCCAAAAAAATTCATTAAGAATAATTTATTGATTTAATACTTTAATTTTTTAATACATGAATTTTTTATATTTTTCTAATTTTTAATAAGGTCAAAAATAAATTAAAAACCAGGATATAAAAATCTCGGAGCGATTGCTTTCAGTCGAAGGGTCTAGTAAGATTTTGCAAACATCGCGTTCAAGAGATAAATATCACGTGTTGGATATAATAATCATACGTAGAAAAAAATTATCTTCTGATTGTTCTCATTTTCATTCCTATAAATTACAGTCAGCATCAGGAATCTTTAAAAAACCTGATTTACCATGATATTTCGGTGTACCGTTATTTCTCTATGTTCGCATCAAACTTTTCTTAAAATTCATTCTTTTATGTAGTATTTTATGTGTGTATTTACAAACACTTTATTAATCGGAGAGATAAAATTCCACCCGACTTTAAATAAAACATGATGTTGTGTCGACGTGTCTAAAAATATTTAAAATTATATTATTTGTTACTGTGTCAGCAAACAATTTTCTTAATGTACACATTTCTGCCAAGCAAGAAAAAAATTTCTTAGCAAGCATAAAATTTAAAATTAATTTTTGAATTTGAATTTAAATTTTTGTTTGAATTGTGGTTGGTAACTTTATTTTTTATACACATCGAGGATTCTCTTCCTTTTTGGAAAAATTCGGCAGTTCATATGAAACAAGCATCAGGTAACTTCAATTCAAATATGGATAAGCAGGTAATAACAGAAATATTAGATGCGATAAATAATCGTGTTGTACACGTGATAACAACACACGAAGAAGCGTTGAGAATGCAAAATGGTAAGTTTTATTTTAATGTAACAGAACTTTAAGAGTTTTTTTTAAAGTAAAATGCAATTTTTTTATTAATTATTAGTGAATTATATTATATATTAAGTACCAATAATTTTTTGCAGATCTACATTTTGCAACTCGCAACCTCAAGTTTAAATTTTAAACATCATAGCGCTAAAACCCCCGTTCGGTTTCAGATTCTATTTCTGCTAAACAATTACGCCGCTTTATCTGATTGTGGTAATCAGCGCTCGCGACATTCCACAAACAATTTCTTTCCTCAATCATTTCGATCAATTTCATTACTTGCTCACGATTCCACTTACTGGGAGGCATTGTAAATTAAAAAGCTGCACAGCTAGTCGCAGCAAAATATTAAACCAAATGAATATTTTTTTACTGTGATAGAATATATGGTTTGTCAGGTGCATTTACTGAATTACGTTTACTCAGCGCATGATGTCACCCCCGGACATTCCCCGGAGCAGCTTATTAGTTAGGTATCAACTTACAGTAGGCAGCTTCATTACAGTTGCGAATGCAACACATAAAATTTGCACTCACACTAAACTGTTTTTAACAGCGTACGCAGTACACCACATGTGCAGTTTTATGAATGAAATTAACAAATAAAATCAAAATAAAATGGATTGGTCAGGAAAAATTGATGATTTAATCAAAGATAAAAGCTACGAGCAACATCGGAGGGTGATGCATACAAAAATAAAAAATTATATTAGGCTTCTATACAAAGTATAACTAGAAGCCTTATGATCTAGCTCCGTGTCTGTCCGTCCGTCTGTCCGTCTGTCCGTCTGTCTGTCCGTCCGTCCGTCTGTCTGTCTGTCCGCATAATTCAAAATCATACAGAGCGGTTCAAATCGTGTTGGAAATACTATGTGTGAATAGAGGTCTAAGAACTGGGTAGCCAGTGCGCTACTTTTAGGCTTCTATACAAAGTATAACAAGAAGCCTTATTTAGGCTTCCATACAAGGTATAGAAAGAAGCCTTATGGTCTGGCTTCGTGTCCGTCCGCATGTTTCAGAGCCAATCATAACGTTGATCAACTGATACGTTGTTATATTGTAAATACTTCGTCTATATAGTATTGCGTTAATCTGTTACTCCGTTGTTTCGATTCGCTAATACAATTTATAAATACGCAAATGTTCGAAAGAAATTTACTAAGTTAAAGATATTTTCAAAGAGGTCTCCCTATATAAACTACTTGTTAGGCTTCTATACAAAGTATAGCAAGAACCCTTATGATCTGGCTCCGCGTCTGTCCGTCTGTCTGTCTATCCGCATAATTCAAATCTAATCAGAACCTTCGAAATTGTGATTGTGACCGCAAAAATTTAATTAGTGCAGATTATCTGATATTACATTATAATAATATGGCGACCAAAAATAACAACTTTTTTTCAATGCAGACCAAATATAAGTTATATTTTATTTACATCATTTTTCACCTATATAGGAAATTTAAATACGTTGATACATACGTTGATACGTTGATCTGTTTTTTTCAATGCAGACCAAATATAAGTTATATTTTATTTACATAATTTTTCACCTATATAGGAAATCTAAATACGTTGATCCGTTGATACGTTGATACGTTGATACGTTGATACATTGATACGTTGATACGTTGATACGTTGATCCGTTGATACGTTGATCTGTTGATACGTTGATCCGTTTTTATTGTAACCACAGCATGGCTTGATGTGATTGGTGAAGTTAAGTTGTAAATAAAAGAGAAAGATTAGGATTGATCGACCTTAAGAAATGGATCGTACATTACAGAGAAGTAAAGTTCCGGATGGAATGGAAAAGTTTGCTTATTATTGATTATATAGTAAATGATAAATACCAACCGCAAAAATATATTTAGTGCAGATTATCTATTTTCAATGCACACCAAATATAAGTTACTAGCTGGCACGGGCGGCATTCGCCGCCCTTAGCCATCTAGACCCAGAATAGATCCGAGAAGGCCATAGTTGTTCGGCCTCACAGGGCGGACCATCTTAGATCTGTGAAGGCCATAGTTGTTCGGCCGTCGGCCTCACAAGGCGGACCATAATAGATGCGTGAAGGCCATAGTTGTTCGGCCTTCGGCCTCACAGGGCGGACCATAATAGATCCGTGAAGGCCATAGTTGTTCGGCCTTCGGCCTCACAGGGCGGACCATAATAGATCCGTGAAGGCCATAGTTGTTCGGCCTTCGGCATCACAGAGCAAACCATAATAGATCCGTGAAGGCCATAGTTGTTCGGCCTTCAGCCTCACAGGGCGGACCATCTTAGATCTGTGAAGGCCATAGTTGTTCGGCCGTCGGCCTCACATGGCGGACCATAATAGATGCGTGAAGGCCATAGTTGTTCGGCCTTCGGCCTCACAGGGCGGACCATAATAGATCCGTGAAGGCCATAGTTGTTCGGCCTTCGGCCTCACAGGGCGGACCATAATAGATCCGTGAAGGCCATAGTTGTTCGGCCTTCGGCCTCACAGAGCAAACCATAATAGATCCGTGAAGGCCATAGTTGTTCGGCCTTCGGCCTCACAGAGCGGACCATAATAGATCCGTGAAGGCCATAGTTGTTCGGCATTCGGCCTCACAGGGCGGACCATAATAGATCCGTGAAGGCCATAGTTGTTCGGCCTCACAGAGCGGACCATAATAGATCCGTGAAGGCCATAGTTGTTCGGCATTCGGCCTCACAGGGCGGACCATAATAGATACGTGAAGGCCATTGTTGTTCGGCCTTCGGCCTCACAGAGCGAACCATAATAGATCCGTGAAGGCCATAGTTGTTCGGCCTTCGGCCTCACAGGGCGGACCATAATAGATCCGTGAAAGCCATAGTTGTTCGGCATTCGGCCTCACAGGGCGGACCATAATAGATACGTGAAGGCCATTGTTGTTCGGCCTTCGGCCTCACAGAGCGAACCATAATAGATCCGTGAAGGCCATAGTTGTTCGGCCTTCGGCCTCACAGGGCGGACCATAATAGATCCGTGAAAGCCATTGTTGTTCGGCTTTCGGCCTCACAGGGCGGACCATAATAGATCCGTGAAGGCCATGGTTGTTCGGCCTTCTAAAAATTTAATTGGTGTAGATTATCGAATTATCTGATGTTACACTATAAATATTATGTCGACAAAAAATAATTAGCAACAACAACTTTTCACACCAGAAAGGTAGCTGTATAGAAGCCTAGGAGCCGCTGCTATTTTATTTAAATGTGATAAAAGCTGCACCGCTAGTCGCAGCAAAATATTAAACCAAATGAATATTTTTTACTGCGAATGCAACATACAAAATTTGCACTCGCACTAAGCTGCTTTTAACAGCGTGCGCAGTATACCACATGTGCAGCAGTGTGCACTTTTATCGGTTGCAGTGGTGTTCACACACAGCTACTTTTGCTGCGCGCAGCAAAAGTAGCCTAGTCTGACCTTACCTTAAGTTGCATTCAGTTGCATTTGAACGTTCATGAAGGAAAGGTGACACGGAGGAATTATTATTACAACGTATTCAACTTTATGTATTGCTTTATTAAATAAAAACTAAAACAGAAACGACTTTTAATCCAAATACATCAACAGATATCTACTGCATTATCAGATTGATTATTCAGAATTCATTTAAATGGAGAATCGAGTTATTATAATAGGAAACTCAACAATGGTCGTCTGAAAATTTCTGTATTAGTATATTTTGTATTCAAAAGCTTTGAAAATAAACCAAATTTAAGTGATCCGAAACGTCAGACAATAAAATTGTTGTGTAATATTAACTCTAAATCCTATAAGAACGAATCATGCATGCACAAAGTCAGTGGAAAGTGTCAGAGAAGCGAGAAGAACCTCAATTCGTCACCATTTACAGCAATTGGACCTTCCTTATGGCAACGAATTTAAAAAGAATATCTCCGTTTACATCTTTACAAGATTCAATTAACGCATGTACTGAAGCCTGAAGACCATAAGCAGCGCTGTACATTTGTCAATTGAATGTTGAAAAACAAAGCTGTTGATGTTGATTTTTGCAATAAAATCATCATAAGTGATGAAGCTCATTTTCAATGAATAGATACGTCAATAACCCACAAGCTATCTTGGAACAATCCATGCATCAGCGCAGAGTCACTGTTTGGTGCGCTATCTGGGCTGGAGGGGTAATTGGATCATATTTCATGGAAAAAATGCAGGCCAAGCGCTTTATGGTTAACATCTCCATCATCATCAGCCAGCCACTTTGGTCCACTGCTGAACGTAGGCCTCTCCTAGGCTTGTCCACCTCTCTATCCTGTGCCTCCCCAATCCAATTTTCCACCACTCTTCTCACATCGTCTTTCCACCTTATAGGTGATCGTCCTGGGTTTCATTCGTCTGAGCGAGATCTCGACTCTAATATCCTCTTAGTCCATTGGCCGTCGTTGTATCTTGTAATGTGCCCCGTCCACTTCCACTTGAGTATAGAAACTCTTGCTAAGACGTCCTTTATTCCAATTTGCTGACGTTTACTAACTCTATCCAGCATGGCTCTTTTCATGTGTCGTTGGGTAACTATTAATTTCTCTGTGGTTGTCTTTGTTAGGGTCAGAGTCTCAGCACCGTATGAGATCACAGGCAGTACACATTGATCGTAAACCCTTCTTTTTAGACTAATTGGTAGCCGACTCTTGAGTATGTGGCTCAACTTACTGAAGACTTCCCAGCCCAAACCAATCCGTCTTTGAAGTTCATACGTGTTTGGTTTTATCTTTCAAGTCTCACCTCATGTCCCAAATACTTGTAGTTATAGACTAGAGATGGGCGCGAGAGTCACTTTTTACTCACGCTCACGTACACTCACGATATCTCTCTTGCTGCAATCACGAACGATCATGCAAAGGCTCACGCACACTCACGATGTTATTCATATTACTCACGCGCGCTCACGATATTTTCCATATACTCACGAACACTACTCACGATATAATAAAATTTTGCAATCACAAGCGCGTGAGCGGCAGACATATGTTTCAAGCTTATTTGCTATCATCAGTACCGCATACACATGGAAAAACCCACTACACTCGTAACTGCAAATGACACTACGGCAAATCGTTCATTCAGGTAAACAGAAGCACTATTTGCCTACTGTAAAACCGTCTGAACTAAAGCCTACGTGCTCTCGAAAATACTGAAGTATAATGTTTAATAACATACCATTGAATTTAACGCAGTTTAATTATCCTGCCTTGATAATATAATAAAATTTTGCAATCACAAGCGCGTGAGCGGCAGACATATGTTTCAAGCTTATTTGCTATCATCAGTACCGCATACACATGGAAAAACCCACTACACTCGTAACTGCAAATGACACTACGGCAAATGTATGCGTATCCATGTGTATGCGGTACTGATGATAGCAAATAAGCTTGAAACATATGTCTGCCGCTCACGCGCTTGTGATTGCAAAATTTTATTATATTATCAAGGCAGGATAATTAAACTGCGTTAAATTCAATGGTATGTTATTAAACATTATACTTAGTATTTTCGAGAGCACGTAGGCTTTAGTTCAGACGGTTTTACAGAGTAGGCAAATAGTGCTTCTGTTTACCTGAATGAACGATTTGCCGTAGTGTCATTTGCAGTTACGAGTGTAGTGGGTTTTTCCATGTGTATGCGGTACTGATGATAGCAAATAAGCTTGAAACATATGTCTGCCGCTCACGCGCTTGTGATTGCAAAATTTTATTATATTATCAAGGCAGGATAATTAAACTGCGTTAAATTCAATGGTATGTTACTACTCACGATGTTTTCCATATTACTCACGCACACTCACGATGTTTTTTCTGTTATTCGCGAATACGAAAACTACATTTCTAATAGCAGACAGTGAGTAGATCTAATGGTGATTCACTCACACTGTGTGCGTATAAAATAACGTAACGCACCCATTTCTAGTAGATACAAGATCAGGCTTATATTTTTCACACATTATTATTATGGAAAAGATATAGTAATACACAATAAAATGAAAAAATATTAAATATAATTACAGATTGTAATTCAAAAACAAAAGTTGGTCGACGTTTTCTTCAAGTAACCGAGTCCTTCCTTGCGCACGACTACTCATGACTACTCACAGCTACTCACGACTTTTAGCGACTCACGCACGATCACGGTTTTTGTCGTGATTCTCTATTATAGACGCTCACGTGTCACGTGAAAAGACCGTGGCACATCGTGACACGACGAAAATCATATCACGTGCCCATCTCTATTATAGACCTGTTCAACCTCACTATTACCTTTGCTATTACTCAGCTTTATATTTTCACTCAGGACAAGGGTTGTCATGATCTTGGTCTTCTGTTGCAAACATGATCAATAGTATCAAAGGCTTTTTCAAAATTAGCAAAGATCAGGACAAGAGGCTTATATAGGAGAGTGGGGGCATAGTGGGGTACCGGGGCATAGCGGGGAACCGGTATTAGAGCTGTTTATAATGGCCGCAGAGGAGCTGTGTCGTGGCGCTGCGATCGGATTTTAGTGTACATCAACCTCCACTAGATAAGCATGTGCCACAGCGCCGGCAGGTTTTGTCAGACGTTACAGTAAATAAAACACAGTTTTCTTAATTATTTTGTGCAAATTGGATATGCAATCACCTAAAAAGTATTTGTGCTAGAGTCTCCACTGCCTTTGCTACGATTTAAGTGTCTTTAAAGCTTCTTTTCGAGCCCATTCGACGACCGGTCACAAACACAGGTACGTAAGAGTCACGTTCACATTTTATTTATCTACGTCATTTGAGGCAAAGCGGGGTAGACTAGTAGGGGCAAAGTGGGGACCATTTATTTAGTACCCCACTATGCCCCGTATTTACTTTCTAATACTTAATCCGATCTAAAAGTGTATTTTGTTTATTCGCAGGCAAAATGGTGCGGACATATAAAAGAAAAACAGAGCAGAATTCTTGGTCTTTGGAATCAATGAAGAACACCGTATATATTTAGTTGTATTTCTGGAGAAATGGGGTACAAAAAAGCAGCGCAAACATACAATGTACCACAGACTACCCTTGAACGTTATGTTTTGAAGTACAGGGGCAATCCTGATGAGACTACAATCACAAAGAAATTGGGAAATTTCGTAACTATATTTACTCATGAGCAAGAGGCTGATTAATATCTTATATTAAATCAATGGAGGAGCGATTTTACGGCCTATCATCCACTGAACTTAGAACGCTGATCTTCCAGTTAGCAGAGAAAAATAACATCGCCCACAAATTTAACAAAACAGATGGCATGGCAGGAGTAGATTGGCTAAAAGGTTTTTTAAAAAGACATCCGGACATAAGCTATAGAAAGCCAGAAGCAACAGCCAGAAGCAGCTAGAGCGATGGGTTTTAATAGAGTTGCAGTAGAAAATTTTTTTAATTTGCTTGAAAACGCTATTGATAAATATAAAATCTTGCCCCAACGCACTTACAATGTTGACGAAACCGGCATATCCACGGTTCCAAAAAGTCATTCTAAAATCTTGGCAAAAACTGGCAAACGCCAAGTTGGAACTCTCACGTCTGCAGAACGTGGAAAATTGATGACGTCGATTATCTGCTTCAGTGCAACCGGAAGTTACATGCCTCCGATGTTCATATTTCCAAGAAAACGCATGAAACCTGAATTACTTCGTGGAGCATCTGCTGGTTCGTGGGGAGAATGTCAGGAGTCTGGTTGGATACAAGGCTATTTATTCGTCGTGTGGTTAAAAAGATTTATAGAATGGTCGCATGCTACCAAAGAAGATCCGGTACTTTTGTTACTTGATGGGGCATGCCACTCATGTAAAGAGTATGGAAGTTATTGATTTGGACCGCAAAAATGGTGTTGTCCTATTATGCTTCCCACCTCACTGTACCCACCGACTCCAACCACTAGATGTTGGTTTTATGAAGCCACTTAGTACTTATTACAGTAATGAAGTGAAGAAATGGCTGCGATCCAATCCAGGAAAAGTAGTTAAACAAGACTTCATTTCTGAATTATTTGGACACGCATTTGTAGCTGCAGCTACCATGCAAACAGCTGTGAACTCATTCAGAGCTACAGGAATTTGGCCTCTCGAACCTAATATCTTCACAGATGCAGATTTTGCACCAGCCGAAACTACTGATCAAAAAGAAGACCCTACAGTAACATCCCAATTAACGACTACTTCTCAGCCTTCAGAAACAACCACTCCTCAAACTTCAGAAACGACCACTCCTCAACCTTTAGAAACGACCACTCCACAACTTTCAGAAACAACCACTCCTCAACCTTCAGAAACGACCACTTCTCAACCTTCAGAAACGATACTGATTGAAACTTTCCCATCAAGATAGGAGCAGAGGACTCCTGAACCAAAACTTCGAACAATCTCTCCGCAACCTGGATGCTCAGGAATGCATATTAATGTACCAAAACGATCTTCCTTTTTATTGCCGCCTGAAGAAATAATGCCTTTGCCTAAAGAAGTTAGAACTACGCAGCGCGTAATAAAGCGAAGATGAAAAACAGCAATAATTACGGAATCGCCTAACAAAAACGAATTAGCTTCTCTACAAGATAAAAAGGAACCCAAGAAAAAGGTGGCTAAGCGTTCAGAGCTTCAACCAAAAGAGCCAAGAACTAAGAAATTGAAAACAAAAAAACAAACTTTTACGGAACTTGAACATCAATCCTCTGATGACGACGATGCAGAATGCATGTATTGTGGCTACCTATGGTCCCAGTCCAATGAAGGATGGATCAGGTGCAGAAAGTGCCATAGTTGGGCACACTGCTCTTGCGCAGGCGAGGATGACGAAGACGACGAGGCTACGCATCTGTGTGCAATGTGCACCTAAGTTCTGTTGTTTCTTAAATTATTTTTTTGATTTTATTAGCATACGTTTTCATGTTTTTCTTTTGTTTGTTCATAATATATAAAACATAAGGTTTCATATTTTTGATTTGTTTGTTCACATATAAAACCTATACCCCACATTGCCCCTACGGGTGCCCCACTTTACCCCTTATGGCGGGTAATCGCCTTTATGAAATATTCTTTTTTTAAGCTGATTTAGGTGAGTCACATCAAAAATTATTATTGCATATGATAAATAACATATCACGGAAGCAATGTAAGCTTATAAAAGAATTCTTAAAAAATGCTATGTCACATTAAATCGCTGAATAGGTTAGGTACCCCACTATGCCCCCCTCTCCCCTACTCGATAGTTTTTTCGATTAAGGTTTTTATTGTCTGTATTAGATGATCATTTGTTCCAAACCGTACCCTGAATCCTGCTTATTCTCTTAATTGGTTGAAATCCAATTTATTTATTTATTTATTTAACATTTATTAACGGACAAAGCCTTTTTACAACAAATTATGCACAACAAATTGGGTCAGGAGATGACCCTACAAATTATAAACACCAGTCCCAGTGATATCCAAATCATTGAGAATTATCTTAAATTTGGCCAACGGTTGGCTGAGAAAATTCACCACATCGTTCTCGTTTAAGCAATTGGCAAATCTTGACATCCTGGTCACTGGGCTGAATAGGCCATAGTTGGTGGAATGATGCTCGACTTCGAACATCCTCTTCGATCTTGTTGATTTTATTGGTTTTCTAAATTGAAATTTTTCTTTCAAAAACTTACAGTTAATTTTGCCACTGAACAAGCCATGCATGAAGCATAGGTCAGCAACAAATCTTCTGTCTGCCAGTGATTTTGTTCTACAAAAATCCAGGCAATCATTGTCGGAAAAGTCCAATACAGAAAGTCCTCGTTTAAAGTGCAAGTATTTAAAAAATTTATGTTGAACCCTCTCAAGTTGGTTTACCTGAACCTGATAGTGAGGAGTCCAAACGCAGGACGCATACTCAAGCTGCGATCGAACAAGAGCGTAATATAAAAGTTTTACTGTGTATGCAGAGAAGTGCACAGATTGACGCCGAATAAACCCGAGTGTTCGAAAGGCCTTCCCACATATATTCAGAATATGATTTTTAAATAGAAGTCCCTTATCAAAACGTACACCAAGATCATCAACTTCGGTGACGCGTTTCAATTCCTTATCATTTAAACTATATCTGAAGGAGGGACCGTTACTTTTGGCAAATGACATAACCGAGCATTTATCGAAGTTCAGTTCCAACTTATTTATTATACACCAGTTACTTAAATTATTAAGATCCTGCTGTAGTTTTAAGCAATCATTTAAAGAGCTAATTGCTCTGAAAACTTTTAGATCATCCGCAAGTAACAAATACGAGGAATTAGATAAGCACTCCTCAATATCGTTGATGAACAACGAGAATAAAATAGGACCGCAATGAGATCCTTGAGGGACACCAGATGATACTCTAATATCCGCAGATAAAAAGTTATCGATCCTAACTCTTTGGGTTCTCCCAATTAAATAGTTACTAAACCATTGCAAAACAGAAGAGCTGAAACCTAGAGAGGCCATTTTTCCCAGAAGAGCTGCATGCGAAACACGATCAAATGCTTTTGAAAAGTCGGTATAAACGGTGTCCACCTGTTTATGCTCTTCAAATGTGCCAAGAGTAAAGGAAACAAATGATAGTAAATTTGTTGACGTAGAGCGTCCTGGAAAGAAACCATGTTGCTGCTCAACAATATGATCTTTACATGCGAGGCTCAATTGATCAGAGACCCACTTATCCAACATTTTGGGAATTGCCGATTGAATTGATATTCCTCTATAGTTAGAGATGTCACTTCTATCGCCTTTTTTGAAAATTGGCGTGATGAAGCTTTCCTTCCAACTTTGAGGGAAACAACCACTTTGAATAGAACACTTAAAGATGTGGTGGATGGGACCACACAATGAATACAAGCACTTTTTGATGAAAAAGGCTGGAATTCCATCAGGGCCAGAGTTCAGGTTATCTGGTAATCCACAAATGGCTTCAAAAATGACAGTTTCTGACATATCCAAAAATTTAAAATCGATAACATCTTCTGAAGAGTAAGTATGATTAGGAGGATCAGAATCACCATACACCGAGGAAAAGTAGTCTGCAAATAAGTCAACACATTTTTGACCCGTGTTGGATACATTATCACCCAAAAACATCAAAGTTGGATAACCCTTAGTATTTTTGGAAGTATTAACATGCCTCCAAAAAGCATTGGGACAAGCATGGATATCACTCTCCATTTTCCTAACATAATTTATAATTTATTAATTATAGACGAATTCTTCCAGCTTACGGGTTAAGTTTTGCACTACTTGTTATTTGATATTGTTTTGCAAGTTTTGCAATTTGAATTTGTTCATTTCAGTTGATTGTTGTTTCTAAAATTTGTTGTTTATACTGATTGTTAATAAAAACCTGTTCATTTATTAATTAGTCTTGTTATTGGCGATTTACTTTACCATTAACCCTTAGCTTCACAACGAGTCACCCGGGTGACTATTTCATATTCATAGCAATATTTTTACATATCAAACTTACCGTAAGTGTCTACACGTTTAGGACATCTTAATATATTTATGTATTATAAAGCGTTGTGCGTAGATATACTATATTTTTTATTAAAAGAAAAAAAAATTGATCGAAAAAGATTTTTATACTTACTCTGCACAACGTAGTCACCCGGGTAACTTAATAGTGGAATAGTGTTTTATAATTAAAATTTTGATTTAATGGATCTTTTAATAATAATAATGTTCATTATAAGAATAATACGTATTGTATACTGTACATATTTTTTATTAACAATTTTTTTAACAACAATTATTACAATTTGTTATTGTTTGACAATGTTCATTGCACACTGGACGGCTACAGATTTTACAGCATTTTCTCGTGTTTCGTTGCTTTTTACATCCTTGACACATATAACATTTTCCTGTAATAGAGAGACGTCCTGTTTTATCTCTAGGCTGATTGGAGTTATCTTCAATAGCTAATGTGCTTTGTTGAAGAGCAACACCCAACATACACTCGATTCCTGTTCTCGTGTTAAAATGTTGTGTTACTTTCGATAACTTGGCTCTGACTTCTATATTTGGCAAAGCAAGTTGCTTACCCAGCTCTTGAAGAAATTTTCGACGAAATTTATTCTTCTTTTCAAGAGGATTATTGTCTACATATATAACGAAGGCTGCTAATGCTGCTAAGTCCACCATGTTGTAAAATAGGGCTAATGGCCATCGGTTTGTTCTTCGTTTGACAGAATAATGTAATACCATCTTGTCCATATTGTCAACACCACCTTTACCATTATTGTAATCGATGATTATCTCAGGTTTTTTTTTATCCCCAATTACATTGGTAGTGTTGTGCATAGTAGACAACAGTATCACAGCTTTCCCTATTTTAGGTACATACGAAACTAGTGAAACTTTTTCATCAGAAAATCCAAATATTGATGAATGTTCCTGTCTATTTTTATTGGGTAACATTTCTAACGGTATGTAAGGTTTATTTTTTTTTAGAGTTCCTACAATTGAAAGTTTCCAAGACAAACACAAACGTGCTAAAGGAAGTGTGGTAAAAAAATTATCCATTGCAATATTTCTTCCACTATTTTTATAAAAACTGCATAAATCTTTCACTACACGCTCACCTTGATTTGTCTCACGCCCTTGTAATGACTTTCCTGTATAAATTTGTCCTGTGAGGGGGTATGAGGTTTTTGCATCACAAATCCACCAAAGTTTAATTCCATACTTGGCAGGTTTAGCCGGCATATATTGAGTAAACCTGGTTCTACCCCTAAACGGAAAAAGTTGCTCATCTATTGTTAGCCAATCGGATGGCGTATAATTGGACCTTAAATTTTTCATCAACATTTCCCAAATATCTGATATAGCAGCTGCTTTATCCGTGGTCAATCTCTCAGCTCTTGTATTTATGTTATCAAAACGTATAAATCTTTGTATAGCATAAAATCGGTTAAGTGCCATAGTTGCACGATACAACGGATAAGCATCACTTTTCCATAAATCCCTAAGATTTTCCTTTTTGGAATGTCTCACTCCAGCTGTTATGAGTATTCCAAGATAACTTTCAAATTCCTCTCTAGTTATATCTTTCCAGGTTTTTTGTGGTTTATTAGAGTTGTTTCTATTCCACTCTGTGAAAACGTTTTTAGCTTTGCGGTTTGTTTCTCTAATTATGATGGTACACATTTCTGGAGTAAATAAACGCAAAAAAGTTTCACGAATAGAAAGAAATTTGGTAGATTTGGACGGCCCAGCTTTTTTACGAATTATATTATGTGCTAAAGTTTGGCATTCACTAAGCGGATTAAATTTCCATATTGTCCCATCTTTAGAGCACAAAACCGGCATTTCTGACTGAAGGTCATTATCAACATCCGTATCTTCGTCAGAGTCACTTTCATTGGGCATTTCAATTTCTATGTAATTATCCAGATAACCATCTTCTATGTCTGATTCTTCTGCATTGTAGTTTGAAAATGGTAATACAGGAGGCAACCACTCTTCATCTATTTCCAATACTTCTTCAACTTCACTATCTGTTTCTGAATCATTTGTATTTGTATTTAATTTTTCTAAGTAAACTACTTGTTGTTCATAAGTCATTCTATAAAAAAATAAATTTTATATTATATTTGAAATAGATAGGACTGGGCACGACTGATATTAAAAAAATTAAGAGAATGTATGACATGTAAGGATATTATATACATACCGTCTGAATTCAGAATTTGTAACTTCTCTAAAATTTCCATCCATAGCGAAAATCGGTATTTATAATTACACTGTAAACACCTAACTATAAAAGCTAAAGATACAAGACTGAATAAATGTAATATGCATTACAAATATTTAGTACAACTGCATTATTATTTACTATATTGCATAATTATTATTTGCAAACCAACCACCTACATAATATTATGTTATAAGTGGCGATCGCCTAATCAGCAGAACTACTTCTTCATAAATGTAATCAAAACGTATTAGAATACTAATATCACAGATCTAATATCCTAATATGATGATATTTGAGTTACGTTTTCCACATAACTCGAGTAAGGCACCAGGGTGACTCGTCGTGCAGAATGCGTTAGAATTTTATCCGTGCAGCTAACTGTTAACAACAACGTGCTTAGACGTATATTTCGAAATTCAAAGTCATAGTCGGGTGAAAATTTGCAAAGATTTCAACATATATGTTTTGTTAATTAGTTGATTTTGTTATGTTTTGAGCCTGAAGAACGAATTTTTATTTTCATTTAATAAGTCAATTACTAATTTAAAATTCTCCCGCATGGTGGCGTTTGCTGTTTAATTTAATTGTAAATTGCGAATTATCCTCATCATAAACAATTTGTAGATTTTTTCAATATCTTCTAGGTCTTTCCATGTGGGGGTGCTTTTCGGTTTTGTTAATTTATATCTCTCCTTTCCAAGGTTCAGTGTAATTACCGCTCTTACCATTCTATGATTGCTTGCTATTGAAAATCTGTTCAAGGCGTTAAACGTCTGTAACTATTTGTTTTTTATTTGAAATGATGTAGTCTATTTCGACCATCGGGAAAAAAAAATTTTTAATCTGACCTGCACGATCAATCAAAGTTGGAAAATCTATGTGTTATTTAATTAAACGTTTATTTTTTTATTAATAATAATAAATTATAACAGAAGAAAATATAAAAAATTGTACGAAATATTTAGTTTCCGGGGTATGTGC
The DNA here is from genome assembly GCA_932274525.1 of Podabrus alpinus. Taxonomy (NCBI): domain Eukaryota; kingdom Metazoa; phylum Arthropoda; class Insecta; order Coleoptera; family Cantharidae; genus Podabrus; species Podabrus alpinus. The sequence goes on from OW026451.1 coordinate 119,303,117, forward strand.
CCGGAGCAAATACCACATTGCCCCATCCTAGGTACGCTACTGATGTGTAGTGACCGTGGTATTCTATCTTGACGCGTGTAGTAGTAGTAAACCATTGTTTTGATTGTAACAGCTGTTCATGAGAGGCTCGAGATAAAGCAGTTTTCTACGGCCAGGTGTCGATTTTCGATCTTAAATAATTACAATTACGTAGTGCCGATTATTTTATTATCAAAATTTGATAATCAAATTAATGATAACTACTGACATAATAATCATGGATCCAGAAAGCGTTAAAGAACGTCTAAACACATTATTGCACAAAAAGTTATCAGAAAATGAAAGAAAAACGAAAGAAGCTGCATCGTTAAATCTAAAATGCGAAATTTACGAATCTCAAAACGAGTGGAACGACAATAAAACAAATACCGAAAAATCTGAACTTTCTAGTCCGGAGGCGGAAAAATGTATCAATGCTGCTACGGTTACGACGAATGGGGGAAATTCGACTGCCGAATATCTCGCCACCAATTTTTTATTACACGAAATATTAAGAGAAAAGAAAAGAGCGTTATTACAAAACCAAGAGATTGTAAATTTCCTAAAAAATAAAATAAAATTTGATAATTAAAATTGAAGTTTGATTTTGAACGTTTGGTTTCATTTTAAATTGGCGCTGCTAAAATTCCTAAATGTCAGGTACAAAATGAAGAAAGACAGAGAATCAAACATTTGCCTCCATATTGTGGTCCCCACTCTCAAATCTAAACAAGTAAAAAGTTGAAAAATGAAAGAGGATTGATATGAAGTGCATTAGTTTTTGTTTTGATAATATGTACGTATATTGTTGAAAATGTCAAAATTTCACGATTTATAGTAAAAATGGCGTAACATAATAATTACATAAACACATTTTGCGAAACAGTTTTTCAGTCAGTGGATCTTTATCTTGTTGTATTTATTATAGCGGTTTTAATCTAATGTTTTTTGGCTTTCAATTACTGGTTACAATATTTTGATACGCACTTGGTCAATATCGTGAAAGTGAAAATTACCGAAACATTTTTGTGGCAGTGCATCGCTTTGAAATAAATTAACCTCTTGTTACACTTTGAAAAAAAATGTTGCAGACTTGTGGTCCATTTATACGCTCACAATTCCATTACACTTTATTTTTCATTTTTTGAACAATATTATGAACTTCATTTATATTCCAGAGAAAGCAATGGATCATTCTATGTATGTTTTTTCACCCAACGGAGTACCTCAGGAGTCAAAATTAGCCACTTATATGGTAATTAACTTGAATTTACATTAAAACATAGATTAACTTGCTTATTTAGGGTCGCCAAAATTCAAGTACACCAATCATACAAGCTAATTTGACTCAATCTTTTTCGAAAATTGGAATCGGGTCCCCTCTTTCCTCAAAAAAGGTCACTGTACAGTCTCCAGAATTTGTACCAAGCAGCCACATCTTAGGTAATAGTACATCAGGTAATTTTATTTATTAACATAACTATTTTTATTATACTAACAACTTGTTTATATTCAGCATCTCCAAACTTCTTTAATTCATTCCCAGGATTGTCGGGAACTACGACAGGACCAGGGTTTTCTCGTAACGTTATAGAGTCGCCTCATCATAGTGGCACAGTGTCGCCTCATATAACCCCTCAACCTTCTCCTCCTCCTCACACCATTAGCAATTGTTCTCCTATTCCTCATGCAGTTTTAGAAAAACCTATTGGTACCCATGCAGTTGCAGCTTATCAAGTAAAATAAACATCATTTTTATTACTAATCCCGTTACTTATACTTTACCACTTTTAGGAAAATGTTGGAGGTACTACGTACTTCTATTCGACACCTGCTGAAAATTCTGTCAACACTAACGATAGCTTAAATTCAATATCCGCTAATAATAGTAGTTTAGCATCGGGATATCAAGTTTATCCCGGCACTCCTAGCCATGTTTCTACTATTAAGTCCAGAGGTGGCAACTCATCCTTCTTCCTAGCTGAAGATACTCGTATGGACATCTTGAACCGTAATGCTCTTACACTCATACAACCTGATCCAGAACAATTTCCAGGTACAACTTTTACTTTACCTATTTCAAAATTTGCTAACAAAATATTTTATTATTTTTCTGTATCTTGTAATAATTTAGTATATTTAAAGAGTAAATTCAAGCAGAAAAAAGTCACAAAAATGTTTTGCAGAGTTGTCGGTGCTGTAAATTCTTCGGTTATTTTTAACACGCAAAATTCTTTGCCTGCCGGTTTTCCAATCAACATAAGTGGACTTATTATTAGTAACACCTTATTATTTTTTCTCTTTTCGTGCTGGTAGTAGCTGAAGTAGAGGGTAGAGGGTTCAATACACTTGGAAATATTTTTGCATGTTTTGGGTAATATGGACAAAGGCAGTGAGTGATGTTCATTTTGAATGTTTTAAATTAAATTGATTGTGAAGTAGGTATTCAATTTAGTTATCTCAAGTCTTATGTAAAACATTAGTAAGCATTTTGAAAAATTTATGTTATATATCGACATTTTTATTTTCTTTAATTTAATAAAATCAAAATATTTTGATTTCAGTTTTGCAAAAGAGTACAAAAAATTTATTATTTTGATATTATTTTTTACTTATTACAAATAAATTTAAAATATCACATGCTTAAATCTGGAATTTGATTGGTGTATAAAATGTTTATTTACTTGCAGATAACCTTTTTGTATACATATTATGTAATAACATAGATTACAATTTAAATTAATTATTGTATTATCTCACAGCTGGTTACTTTTCCAATATTTTAAAAAAAGGATTTTTTTTTTCAATTTTTATCTTCGTAATTTTGGAGGTAGTCAATTATAAACATTACAAACATAATGTAACAGGCATAGACTAATTTATTTACCTGAGTTCTAACTAATTTTAGATTTGAACAATAATATGAAAAAGTACCTTTCATTTAAAGTACTGTAAAATAAAGTCTGCCCTAGAAAAATAACGAACCACTTTTTATTTTATATTAAACTAGCTGGCACAGTCGCCTACCGGCCGCCTTTAGCCATCTAGACCGTCTCGGATGTGGTTGTTCGGCCTCACTCCAAGGTTCTAAAGTAGCCTATGTTTTTCGTAGCGTTGTAAATAATTTCTACACCAAATTTGGTTAAGATTGGTCAAATAGAAACGTAAAGCACGTGCACGCGTATTTGCATTGTCGATCGGTTGACAGTTTGACAGCATTCATTATTGTTTTTAAAGTTGATTTTGAGTAGCTTGCCTTCCTTTAAGGAATCTCGATAATCCATTCATGCGCGTCCCTGCGGGACGCGCATGAATGGATTATCGAGATTCCTTAAAGGAAGGCAGGCTACTCAAAATCAATTTTCCTTTCCTTTGCGAATTTTTGCACTATTTCAATACAAAAACATGCGCAGGGACCTACATAATAACTGTGCCAAATTTGGTTCCGATCGGTCAAACGGTCTAGGAGTCTATAGGGAACATACATACATCCATCCATCCATTTTTATATATATAGATAGATTAAAATAGATTAATTTTTCACAGAAAAAAAAAGTGGTGTGTATTTAACGAAATTTGTCGTTAATAGTACTACATTTTGATCCTATGAAACTTTTCGTAAATATTACGACAAGCATTTCGTTAATATTACTGCGTTAGTAGTAGTAATAATATTGACGAATATATTTGTAATATTTACTACGTTCTTCGTTAATATTACTGCGGTAGTATTGTTGTTAGGTAGAACAACCTATGAATATGCGCCTGCTGATAGCGATCCCTTGTTAACCCAACCTCTCTCTGATGGATACCTGTAACATTAAATTATTTATTATTTAAATCTGTAAATATGGGAAAAAAATACATATAGCCCTCATTAGCGAAACGAAAAAGAAACTCAAAGGAAGCTGTGATCTCGAAAAGTACACCATGATATATAGCGGGGTGACCCAAGAGGAAAGAGCCCGCGCAGGAGTGGCAATATTATGCGATAGTACGTGGAGACAAAGAATAACCTCATACAAATGGATAAACGAGAGAATAGTCCAGGTACGTTGCAAAATAGATCGAGGCAATATGACATTGATAAGCGTGTATGCACCAGAAGAAGGAAAAAAGGAAGACACCGAGATGTTCTATGAAACCTTACAAGAAGTACTGAATGCTTGCCCAAAGAATGACTACATTATAGTAGGGGGCGACTTGAACGCTCGCATTGGAAGAACGCCAATAGACCAAATAGTAGGAGCACATAATGAGGACATACTGAACGAGAACGGGAAAAAATTACGTGACTTCGCGTGTTTTAATAATATCAAAATAATAAATACATTCTTTAAGCACAAACGGATACATAAACTTACCTGGGCAGCTCGAGGACAAACGTCAACTATAGACTACATATTGGGTAACAACAAAATATCAGAATTGATCAGTGACGCAAGAGTATACCGCGGCGCAGATGTTGGGACGGATCATTACTTACTGCAAACCACAGTAAACCTAAAAACTAGGTGGTTCAAAAAGAAAACAAAAAAAGATGTTGGGAAAGACTTGTTCAAGGTACATTTACTCGAAGAATACTCGATAAGAGACCTCTACCAAAGAAGATTAAATGAATATCATGAAAGCACTCCAATAGGACAAGATATCGAAGAAGAATGGCTCAACATTAAGAGAATATTGAAGAAAGCAGCTACCGAAGCCCTTGGATGTCGAAGAAAAGTTACTAATAAAAAAAGATACAAAGTATGGAGCACGGAATTAGAAGAAGCTATTAACAGAAAGAAGATAGCGTACATACAATTATTAGGCAAAGAAACGCCAGAAAATAGAAATCAATATAACGATACAAAAAGAGAAGCGAAAAGAATACATAAAAACCTACAACAAAATAGATGGGATACTTTTATTAGCAGGATTGAAAACGACATACACGGGAGACAAAAAGTAGCATATAAAATATTAAAGCACCTAAACAGTAAAGAAAGAGATATCGCAACATTAGAAATTATAAGCAATGAAGAGTGGCTGGAATATTATAAAACGCTTTGGCATAACGAAAACGAAATAACATCTGAAACGGTAGTGGAAAATATTGAACAAGTTGACCCAATAGAAGCTAAAGAATTAGATGACGCTCTTAGAGTAACTAAGAATAGAAAAGCGGCAGGAAATGACAAAGTTAGTAGTGAGCTGATCAAGTACGCGTCGAGGGAATTCAAGCAGAGATTTTTGGACCTGATAAACCAATGTTGGACGAGCCTAAAGATCCCAACGGAATGGAAAGTAGCAACTGTAAAGGCTATATATAAGAAAGGAGATAGGCTAGCATGCGAAAACTATAGAGGCATTAGCCTCCTTAATACTTCCTATAAAATATATTCGAAGATCATAACTAACAGATTGAAAATAATAGCCGAAAATATACTATCAGAGGAACAGTCTGGCTTTAGAATGGGACGATCATGCACAGATAACGTGTTTAGCATGAAACAAATAATTGAGAAACATAGAGAGTTCAACCGTGAAACCCACATCTTATTTATTGACTATATCAAAGCATTTGATCGAGTACTGCGCAGCAAACTGTGGAAAATATTACGCAAACGAGGCATCCCACAACACCTTATTAATGCCATAAAAGAAATATATCGAGATACGCAGATATGTATGGCCGGGAAATGAAGAGAATTTGAAACACATCAATAGCGGATTGAGACAAGGCTGCAGCCTCTCACCAATACTGTTTAACATATATTTAGACGAAACTCTGAGAGAGTGGAAAAACAGTATACACTTCTATTCCTCCAATATCAATAGACAAAAATGGGTTCTAACAATGCTGTTTGCAGACGATCAAATATTGATAGCAGATAGTGAAGACTCACTCCAGTATGCATTCCACAAACTCCAGCAAATAATGAAGAAATACAATATGATGGTCTCAATACCGAAAACAAAAACGATGGCGTTTCTGGGACAAGATTACATACGATCTAAAATAGTACTCGAAGACTCACCTATCGAACAAGTAAACAACTTTAAATTTCTGGGCTGCACGCTAGACTTACACCAAGAGAGAGATACAAGAAAAAATCGAAAAGTTTAACTATCTAAATGGAACGATCAAGCGCACATTGAATAAATGCACAAATAAAGCCACTCCTCTAAAATTTTATAAGGTAATGTCCGTGCCTACAGTTACTTATGGTAGCGAGACATGGGTGATGACAAAGAAATTGGAAAGCAGATTACAACACGCTGAGATGAGATTTTTGAGATCAATCATGGGTTATACTCGAAGAGACAGAGTAAGAAACACGGATATCCGAAACGCCTTGAACATTTTCAACCTGAATGAAAAAATAGAGGAATACCGTGAAACTTGGAGACAACACCTAATGAGGATGAACGATACCCGCCTTCCAAAGCAGTTATACCTGTACAAACCTACAGGACGGCGTAGTGTCGGAAGACCGAGAAAAAGATGGAGGGACCAATGATTGATGGTGTCGTAACGGGTATACTTACCTAGCACGTGCAGAAGAAGAAGAAGAAGACCTGTAAATATTAAATTCATTATTAAATTAAATTCATTATTAAATTAAATTCATTAAATAAAATTTTACTTACCGTCCCCGTCCGGACTGGGGTTTGAACCCGGGACCCTTGAAATACGACGCATCCACTCTCCTCATTGACCTAATGCGGCTGCATATCGAATGTGTATCACAACTCAAAATATAATTTACGTAAATAATAAAAGGTTTAATAAAGTGTATCGTGGTTATAATAATATAATTATAGTTAAATTGGTTGCAACAAGTTAAAGAAGAATTATAAAGACATTTTAATTTTAAAACATTCACACAGCAAGGTGGATAAGTATCGCATAAAAAATATTGCTATCTCTAAATATAAAGTGGCGAATGATATTGATATTTAATTGTATAGAGATGTGAAAACGAGTAATTTAATAAATTGAAAAGAATTAAATTGATGCTGTATATTAAAACGTGCACTATTAGCCAACTATTAGGTGTCTAGCTAAAAACCAACTATTATTAAGCACTATTAACGAACTACAATTTTACGTTTTACGAAAAATTAGTAACAGTTACGAAATTTTCGTTACATTTGTGTAGTGATATTTACGAATAGCGTGTAGTAATATTAACGAACTACAATTTTACGATTTTACGAAAAATTGGTAATAGCTACGAAATTTTCGTTAAATTTGTGTAGTAATATTTACGAATAGTAGTTAGTAAAATATTAACGAACTACAATTTTACGATTTTACGAAAAATTAGTAATAGTTACGAAATTTTCGTTACATTTGTGTATTAATATTTACGAATAGCGTGTAGTAATATTAACGAACTACAATTTTACGATTTTACGAAAAATTAGTAATAGTTACGAAATTTTCGTTACATTTGTGTAGTAATATTTACGAATAGCGTGTAGTAATATTAACGAACTACAATTTTACGATTTTACGAAAAATTAGTAACAGTTACGAAATTTTCGTTACATTTGTGTAGTGATATTTACGAATAGCGTGTAGTAATATTAACGAACTACAATTTTACGATTTTACAAAAAATTAGTAATAGTTACGAAATTTTCGTTAAATTTGTGTAGTAGGTAATATTTACGAATAGTTAATAAAATATTAACGAACTACAATTTTACGATTTTACGAAAAATTAGTAATAGTTACGAAATTTTCGTTACATTTGTGTAGTAATATTTACGAATAGCGTGTAGTAATATTAACGAACTACAATTTTACGATTTTACGAAAAATTAGTAATAGTTACGAAATTTTCGTTACATTTGTGTAGTAATATTTACGAATAGCGTGTAGTAATATTAACGAACTACAATTTTACGAAAAATTAGTAACAGTTACGAAATTTTCGTTACATTTGTGTAGTGATATTTACGAATAGCGTGTAGTAATATTAACGAACTACAATTTTACGATTTTACAAAAAATTAGTAATAGTTACGAAATTTTCGTTAAATTTGTGTAGTAGGTAATATTTACGAATAGTTAATAAAATATTAACGAACTACAATTTTACGAAAAATTAGTAATAGTTACGAAATTTTCGTTACATTTGTGTAGTAATATTTACGAATAGCGTGTAGTAATATTAACGAACTACAATTTTACGATTTTACGAAAAATTAGTACTAGTTACGAAATTTTCGTTCATATAACGAATTTGCGTTTAACGACCGCATTTCGTAAATATAACGACGGGACTTTTTTTTCTGTGTTGTTCAATATAATATTTTTATTTACAATTGATAATATTAAATCTAAATTGTTATGACGGCCCATAAAACCTCTGACCCTTTCGCTTAATAAGGGTTTTTACACTAGCAATACCTACTGAATCGGCACCTTTTCCATATTTATTTTCGAAAATACGAATGTTTGAGGGTGTACTTTTTGTTTCTTTAAGTTTTTGTTTAATTTGGGTCCTATACTTTTCAATTTGGCGAAGTTTAGGACAGTTTCTGGTTATAAAATTCAAAACACTTTACTCTAATGGCAGGTAGACAAATCAGACCAAAACAAAGATGGGGTGTCAAACGGGTAGCAAACGATTCTTCAGACATTCATTTAAATAAATTTCACTGTTATGAAAGGTGACGATTTTAAACCAGAAAATCAAATGGCTTGCAAAATCATGTACATTTTGGGAAATTTCGATGCCTTTTGTGTTTTATAACTTTCTGCAACTTGTCATCTAACTTCCACAAGATAAAATTCCTGTACAGGTAGCTGCTGAAAATCCGCTTTAGAATAGTTTCTTAAAAAATCTAGGTATAACTTTCACGCTCTAATTTTAGCGGTTAATTCTTGCTCTGCTGATCGATTTGATGCTTTCTGCACCTTAAAACTTCTTAATCCAGTAGGTACGACTTTTTATCTGTTTAACATTAGATTTTAATGTTTCTGCGTTATCCACCATAGGGTCATCCCATCTCCCATCAATAAATATATCAGGGGTCGCGCAACTTAGCTCAACTTTGAATGGTTCTTACTAGAGTGTGTATATATGAAAGAGTGTGGCCAGTCGGTAGTGCGCCGCCATGTTTATCCTAAATGCACCAGTACGTGTATTATATTCATTTGATTTTCTTACATAAAAACGTTGAATTTGATAACATGTGGCTAAACATTTTCAGTCATAAGGTTAAAAAAAGATATTGTTTCATAAAGACATAATTATGGAGCACATATTTTTTATTAAAAAGACTTTATTTTACATTTAAATGCATGGTTTGCGATTTACTTCCGCGAGCATGTTTGTTTTTATTACATGCAATCTTTTTCTTTCTGACACTTTTAAGCGGAATGTCACAAATCTCTTAATAATTTTTTCTATAATATTGTGGCAGTCCAATATATGAAAATTACGTATAGGTAACTGAATTATTTCTTTGCATTTTAACCCTACAGTGCGCGCTGATTCATATATGAATCATCTGTCGAATTCGCGAAAATCTTTGCATTGCATAATTGCAAGATGTAAATAAGCGCCGTCCCATCTATCCTTCATCCATCCTCAACATTCTTAACAGGCTGCTTATCGTATAAACTATTTTTTAACCTTAAAATTTAAATGTTTGTGGTAACATTGCACGTTTTGGTTCGAGTGGTTGTCGTGGTTTGCATTTGTGTTTCAGAAGCAATATAGATGTTATATTATTTTACGTTGTTTTTAAACACATTTGGTTTTGTTTTCTTGTATAAAACATTTCATATTTGTGCAAATATTGTTTTTATTTGAATTTTAAGTTAAATTTGTAATCATTTTGGTGCAGTGATGCATATATGAATCATACTCAAAATTGTACAAAGAAAATAGAAAAAACGAGAGTGGAGTTTTTAAATTATTTTTTTTCCTATATTTCTAGTCATGTTTTGAGTGATTTTAATTTTCTTACTTGAAAATAAAAAATTGCGCATTGTAGGGTTAATACATAAAATTTAATTAAATTCGTATTTTTGTTTACAACTAAATCATAATAAGATCGAAATATTTTCTCCATTTCTTGAAAAAATATAAAAATATGCACCTATTGCTTCTAAATGCAACATAAACTGCACCTAGATAAGATAACGTGCAAAGTAAGTCAATGTTCGCGCGCTTTAAAAGGATAAACATGGCGCGACCAATCAGAAAGATTCTAGTTCTTACTATGTGAATACGAACCTCACTAAAAATATGTTTAAAAGCTTTTTGGAGCAGAATTTAATAGCTTTAATTTTATATCTATTTATTTTTGTTGTCAAATTGTAAGAAAGTTGAGAAATCAGCTAACAACTGATTTTTGTCAACTTTTCCCTATTTTTAATTTATTTTACAAGATCAAATTTGGTACACATGCTCAGCACAATTGCACAAAAACAAACAAATTAAGATAAAGAAAGGTCCTTTTAGAAATAGGGGTTGAAATAGGATTAATATTACAAAATTAACCCATTTAGGGGTTGAAAAAATAAAATGTGGTGGACTATTTGAATGGAATGTTTATTTACCTTTACAGAACATTTTTTATATTCGATAAAAAACTAAAGTGACACATTTGGTGCGGAGCATTTTGTAAATACATAAAAAAGGTTTTGATAAAGGGATTGATCAAAACCTTTTTTGTTAAACATTTTTTATTTTTAAATTTGGACCACTGTGGATGAAGTTGTAGTCATTTTCCCACAAGTCTACACAACTTTTTGACTTTTTGATGGACCAAAACAAATGTCCTTTGAGACAAATCCTTAAATTTGTATCTTTTATTTATTAATACTATATGATGGTGTGTACCAAGTTGCGTCAAATTTGACGTGGATCAAGTCAATTCTTCAGTTAATTTGAGCTGGAATGACCTCTTTATTTTTATCATACGTAGCGTTCATAATATATTGGCAAAATAGTTTTTTTACAATAACTTTTTCAAATTCCAACTTTTGTCTTTGATATTTTCAAAATTTATTGTTTATGTAGTTGGGAATTAAAAAGTATAACGACATCTCTTTGAATAACCACATACGTATTTAAAAATTTTATTTAAAAAAAAGTCTAAATATTTCCTTAAAACATGTACATTTAAAAATCGCGTAAAACAAAAAATACGGTAGTGTAATAGGGAAGATGCATAATTTTTTTTTATATCGTAGTTAGATCAAAAATAACTAAATATACTAATTAATGCTATTTAATTTATTTATTTTCGTTTAGATAATAATTTAAAAAATATTTAAAAATCCGTCAATTTGAATTGAAGGAAACGACCGCGCAAGTTGCCATTTGCTTGTGACGTCACAAGACAGAATTTCACATTCATTTATATTATTGTTCTGTGGTTTTGTGCTTTGAAAGTTGAAGTTTGTTAGTGTTAAAAGCTGTTATTTATCATAATTAAATCAATTAAAAACAAAAAGTTAAAAAAGTACTCTACACGAGTAGAGTAAACAAGAAAGCGAGGTTATTGTTATTGTGCCGGTGACTTAAACCAAACGCGTTGTGTTTAAGGTCACATGATTTATTTTAAATTATCATTGAATTTTAAAATGGATTATTTATAACAAAATACAATAAATACAAGTTATTTTTGCTGATTTGATATTTAATATATAGGATTAATCGGAAAATACTGTTTTAACTAAATTTTTTTATTCATGCATGTTCCCCATTGAATAATCAAATTCAGAAGTATTTAGTACTTTGTTGCGAATCCTTTTGCAGCAATAACGACCCTGCACCGTGATTGCATAGAGTCAACCAGCTTCACTAAACGCTCTAATGGAATTTTTGCCCATTCCGTCTGTAAAGCTTCCCATAACTGATTTGTATTTCGGTATGTTGCACTTCTAATGCGTCGTTCGAGCTCTTCCCACAAATGTTCTATCGGATTTAGATCTGGAGACTGACTTGGCCACTCAAACAGGCGAATTTTGGTCTTATTCATGTATTCCTTTACATGTTTAGATGTGTGCTTTGGATCATTATCTTTGCTGAAATGTCCATCCGCGTGGCATTTTACTCTTAGCATCTGGTAGCATATTATTCTTCAATATGTTGGCATACACGAATCGATCCATGATGCCATCAATTTTGTGTAACGGTCAACACCATCACGGGTAAAACAGCCCCACACCATAACATTTCCACCACCGTGCTTTATAGTAGGAACTTGATACTTAATGTCATATTGTTTACCTTTCGGACGTCGAATATACCTTATACCATCCGAGGAAAACAATTCTTTTATATCCCACTGTAAATGGTCCTTTGCAAATTTTAATCCGGCCATCCGATTCATCTTTGATATTAATGGTTTTTTCGAAGGACGTCTACCAAATAGTTCACCAGTATATAGTCGACGTTTTACCGTCGAAACGCTTATTTTATCTTCGCGGTTTTCGTTAAAATCACGAACGATTTCAACAGCTGCTGTGAGGCGAGGAGTTTTGTTTGCTTCACGGACAATCATTTTATCGTCCCTCTTTGTCGTTTTTCTTGGTCGTCCTGTTTTTCGTCGCGAGTCCGCGGTTCCATATTTTGTTCTTTTCTTATTCAAAAAACTTATTGTTTGATGTGGTACCCCAAATTGCCTTTTGGCTGATGTCATTGTGTTTCCATCATCCAACCACTTTAAAACTGATTTTTTTAAATCTTCCGAATAATTTTTTTTACTTGACATGATACTGTATGTCTTTCAAACTATTGTAACAAATTAATTATAAAAAATATCTAAATTATATTACTTTAATTTGCAATTAATTATATTCGATAAATTTTGAACGATGAGTAAAATTAAATTCACTTATATAATATTCGCGTTATTACCAATTTGAAATTTTTTTTCAGATAATCTTTATAAACCTACCTACTTATAGCAAATATAAAATAATTCGCGAAAAAGTTTTTATTTCTATTCATTTTCGGCAGAAAACTGTTTTGCCAATATATTATGAACGCTACTGTACATGATGTAAAAAATATTTTATTATCAAAAAGGTTAAATTTTTTGACGGTTCCAAACCAGCTGATAGCGTTTTATAAAACCACAACAGTGGCTTCGTGTGATTGCTGGCTTGTGGGTTAGAATTGCAGGTTCGTGAAATTTTTCAACTTAGCCCGGCAAGGTCAATATTGAAAAGAAAATCTTTTTATAAAATACATCACGGCCATGCTGACCAAGAAAAAGTTTGCATTTCACTTCAAAATGAAATTCATTGTAATTGCACAAGAAACTTGTATTTATTCCATGACAAGCTGGAAAGGTTAGAACTAAATTGTTTCGAATGAAAGGGTTAAATTTGTGGATTATAATTTTATAATAGATATCTTCTTCTTGTTCAGCTATTCCATCCACTTTTGGATATAAGCCTCTTCAAGTTCATTTTTCCACCTTGATCTGTTTGATGCCACCCGCATCCAGTTCAGTCCCGCCGTCAATTTGAGATCATCGACCCATCTCATTGGTGGTCTACCCCTTGGCCTTTTATTTGCGTAAGGTCTCCAGTGCATTAGCTGTCGATTCCATTGTTCCGTGTCACCTCTCGCTACATGTCCGGCAAATTTCCATTTTAATGATGCTGCTGCTTCAGCTATATCTTTGATTTTGGTGTTGCTTCGTATCCACGCATTTGTTTTTCGGTCTCTGAGTGAAATTCCCATCATGGCTCGTTCCATCGCGTGTTGTACTTAGGAGATCTTAAAATGGCAACAATTAAAATAGAATTTGGAAATTGGATGGAAGATATGTGGAAAACCATGAGGGAAATTAAAGAGGGCATGGTTGAGATAAGGAAGGAAAATAAGAAACGTATAAACGCAAGTTTGGCAGAATTTAAAATATAAAAAATTAATAGAGAAAAATTGTAACAATTACTGGAAAACTTGGTTGAAATAAAAACTGAAAATCATAAACTAAACACAAGTGTGGCAGAAATTAAAAGCATATCATAAATTAATACAGAGAAGATAAAAAAGTTTTATGAAAGTATGGTGGAAAAATTGAGCAAAATTATGGTATAAAATTGGAATTAGGGAATAGAAAGGTTATTGAATAGTAACATGGCAAAATTAAACAGAACTATGGAGGACCATATTTGAAAAAGAAAGAAAGAGATAATAAGATTAGAAAATATTAAAAGAGACTAATAAAACAGTGAGAAAATCATAACAAAATTAAATGGGACAAGCCCAATTGAGAAAATCGAAAACAAAAATCATAAGCATCATGTAGAAAAAAAAAGATTAATTCGCAAAAGTTGGAGAGATGGACTCTTCATGCTGCAAAAATAAGCGGTCCCCGAATAATTTAAAATCTAAAAATAGTTTCAAATAAAACGTAACCGAAAAGAGAACTAGAAAAATACGTAAAAATTTAAATTTCATCGCTAGAAGAAAACTGATGTATGAAAAAGTACAGAATAAACGAACGATTATAAAAGAAGAAAAAAGTACAAGATAGTCAAAATTAAAAACGACGAAATATTCGAAAATAAAAAGTTACAGAATTTATAGTAAACAAATTTAAATCCGAAGATTTAACTCTGGGTTAAGTAAACAAGAAAATTACGATTACTTGAATGAAAGCGAAATTTCATCAGAAAAGAATAAAAAAACAAACTATGAGATGGAAGAGAATTGAAACGAATTTGCTAATGTTGGAAAATGGAATGAAAAGCCATCTATGTATGTATGTGTATACATAAGTATGGATGTTTGTGGTGAGCTTGATGATTTCTCATGGCCTGGATAAATCGGATCTTGGCAAGAAAATTTTAAGAATGTCTTAAAAATTATAATGACAATTTCGTTCATAATAATTCAACCAATAGGATGTTAGAATCTCATCAATTTGAACCAATCATAATCTACTTCCTTTGACAATACAGACCACGGTGGTGTATTGTCGCGGCAATACGACCACCGTGGTCTGTATTGTCAAGTAACGATGGAAACTACCGTAAACGCATACTATAAATTATTTGTTGTCAGAAAAAATTGAAATTTTATTTACGAAATTGTCAAACGAATTCCACACGATACTATAAAATTGTCGGTTAATTTTTAAACCATGGAATCTTCGTGTTTGTCGCCCTTAAAATCACCATTCGTGCTAAAGCACTCATGATGATTTTAAGGGCGACAAACACTCAGTTCCAGTTTCAAAAATTATTGCCGACAATTTGATAGTCTCTTGTGGTATTATATATGAAAATTTAATTTGAGGTTTGATATGAGAGGAAAAGGAATTAAAGATTAATAATTGATGATCAATGAGGCAATTGGAGATTTAATTTACGTAATTATTCGAAATTTTTTTTTTAATTGCAAAATTTTATGATTTTTAAATAGTTGGATGGAATATGAATGTGTAAATACGATGATGATGACGTTATTATATTTTATGATTTGTGATAAATTTAGGTGAGAGCTCGCGACGTTCAGACACTAAATTTAGGATTATCATAGAAGTTGATGCAGTGTTTTTTTTTGTAACTTCGGCGGAGTCGCGTTATATAAAAATGTTTTAATTTTAAATTTATTGTTTTATAACTTGAATTAGTATTTTTGATGTTGGTTCTATATTTTTTCTCAGTGTAGGCGTTGAACGAGACAATTTTTGATAAGAGGTTGATTTTTCAGCCTTATTTGATGAAAATTATGTAAATTGCGTAAATGAAGTCCTCTATAACTTCCTGTATCACTTTTATTAATAGGACTCCCGAAAAAAAACTACTTCCAATAAATGAAATTTAAACATTTTCAGCAAAAATTTAATGAAAATTTGGGTTTTTTAGAAAGCCATATCTCTAAAACTATTGGGGTTACAACATTTACTTACAGAAGTTACAGAATTTACTAAATTAGTTTTACTCATCTTGCGGATCACTTTAGGAGGTTCACATGGACAGATAAAACAGGCTGCGTCACAATTTGGAAACTACGTTATTTTGAGCAAAATTCTATCAAAAACTGGGTCGTTTTCAAAGCAATATCTCGAAAATTATAGGCGCCAGAAGAATTTTTTTCTAATGCCTCGATTACATTGGGCGACTTTACTCGCTAGTCGCTAGCGAATTTACACGCAGCGACTAAATTCGCTTAATGTAATAGACCTAGTCGCTTACTCGCCGCGTGTTGAACAGACGCTGTTCGCCCGCGATTAAAGTTGACAGCCGGGCTACTTTAGTCGCTACTCGCTAGCTATTTTACACTCCGGCGAGTAAAATCGCTTTGTGTAATCGACATGGCTAGTAAAATCGCTAGGCTTTTAGTTGCTTTTCGTTCATTTCTTCTACCAATCCTTCGATTCCAGACTACGAGACTAGCGAGTGTGTAATCGGACAGGTCGCTACACGCTCAGTCGCGCGCGACTTTATTCGCAAGCGACTAGCGAGTAAATTCGCCCCCCAATGTAATCGAGGCATAACTTGCTGTCAATTTTACTTATTAGTTTTATTTTGCTAATACCTATTTTGAATATTAAGTAGATGTATAGGAAACAGTCATTTCTTGCTTTTGTGATATTTGAGACCTACTTCAGCAAAAAGCCCTCTTCCTGTCAAAAACTTGGGGACTTTTCTGCGTTGCCAAATTAAAGGGTTTAAGCAAAATAAACTCTTATTTTCCAATTATATCCACACAAAAGTACCTAATGATTGGACTATTTCTAGACAAGGAAGCCGAAAAAATGGTTCGATTTTGTGATATTTTGCAGGCTGTGCATTTGAGTAAACCCTAATTGGGGATTTTTAGCCCCGCTAACATAGTTTTTCGCCTACATGTCGCTTGATTTCAACTTGACGGAAAATTCTCATGACATTAAAATTGAAGAGCATAAAATTCTCTATAAAATAGAGTTTTTCAAAATTTTTCTACATACTATTCCTGAAAGAAAGATTTTTTGGAGAGAATTTAATTAGCTTTAATTTTATATCGAACTATTTTTAGCGTAAAGTTAAAAAAAGTCGAGAAATCGGCGAATTTAAAAAAATTCAAAGAAGTTTCATTCAATAGATATTTAAAGATAAAAAGCAAATCATCCAGATCAAAAAATATAAATTAGAACGACTGCTGATTTGGCCATGGTACCTCAGATATACTTTTTTTTTTACAAATTTGGTTGTAACAACCCTGTAAAATTTGTACATTACCATTGATTTTATATACTTATATATATAAAATCAATGACATTACTGAAGGTGGAAAATTATGCTCTATCAAATAAACAAAAACGTAGGTCTTAAATGATGTCATAACAGCGACATTTATAGCGAATTGCTTTCTTAAGACATCGACATATCAAAAAAATTGATTTTAAGTAATATGTTTCACATGTCCTATAACTATTTAAAATTCACTTCCTCTTCCTTATCATTTAATTAACTGTGACTGAATTTTAATAGCAAAAGTTTTTCTGTAATTATGCGCATCAGATTTGTTTTATGTTAAATGCGTTGGGGCGTCTCTGCTAAATTTTAAAATTACATGAATTGACATTTGCAAAATTCGAATTAAAGAGATTCATAAAAACCTGTTTTGAATGTATAATCACCACTTATGAAATATTGTGATATGAAGCACCTAAATTTAAGGTCTAGAAATTAATTAAAATTCTTTCAAAACCAAAGTCAAGGTTTATAAATTTAAAAATCTCTTTTATTTAAATGTAGAACACTATCTGAGGTAGTGGAAATCTTTCTGCAAAATTTGAAATAGTCGCTACATCTTTGACAAACATTGTCCGATAGACATTAATAATTTTTACTTTCCTAACCCCTTTTTTTAATGGAATGTTAACAACTATTCTCCTTTTAAAAAATTTTAAGTGCGATTGTTGAGCAATTTCGCTACCCAAATTAAGCTCGGACCACAATGTAGTTAATTTTATATTATCTGAAAAGTGATGAAGTGAAAAACGTAATATAAATTAGAAAAAGTTTGCAAACTTGAACTTGTTATTTATTTTTATAAATTATGCTGAAATTCAAAATGAAAACGAAACTCGGCCTTACAGAGAAGCTCACCTTTATTGGTGCAACGCTCACCAATGTCACCACGTTGTGATAAAGTAGCTATGAACAAGGTATTTAAAATCAAAAGATTTGATTATTTCAACTGTTAAAGTGTTTGCTCTTTCCAATATCTTTCAACTCGTATCTACTATATAATAGGAAAACCTTGGAGTTTACCTAGATTTACTTGTTTAAAAAACAAATTAATACAATAATAAAATTAATTTAACAACTAATTATTCTAAAAAAAATAACAAAAAAGACTATTTCCATAATAGGAATGTTGTTTTTGATATATAAATTACTATTAATTATTGCAAAGCAGTTTATTTTATTTCATGAATTCTTTCAGATATTCCTCAAGAGGTTGATAATTATCACGAACTATGTCCCTTAGAACCAATTGCAACGAATTCGTTACAAAAAGCTCACTTGGGATATCAAGCTTCTATGTATAAAGCAATTCATATCAAGACTGGTACGCGACATTGTTTAAGACGAATTCACGGTATTTTAATTTCAATTTTGAAAGTCTTAAACTCCACTTAAAAATATTTTAGGTTTTCGATTACAAAATACAAAATGCATGACTTACGTGGATATGTGGAAAAAACTCGTTCATTCCAACATAGTACAATTGAAAGAAGTATTTACTACTAAAGCTTTTGGTGATAATTGTAAGTTAATCGATGTCTTTTGTTATAAAGAAAAAGTTAACTTGCTTTATTATTAGCTATGGTGTTTGTTTATGATTATCATCCAGGATCAGAAACTTTGCTAACAAAGCATTTCGGTTCGGATCAATTAAACGGTTACGTTGATCCATTTGCTACCGATCCAACTTCTCCACGGCCATACAGTCATCACAAGAATAATATTTTACGTCATCAACAAAATAATAAACTACCAGAAGCGCTAATATGGAACTACATTATTCAACTTACTTCTGCATTGAGAGTTATTCACGCCGCAGGTAATTAATATTATTATTATTATAATATGTTTTGCAAAAACTTGGTAATTTTCAATTATATTTTATAGGTTTGGCTTGTCGAAGTTTGGATCCTACAAAAATAATTTTAACGATGGGTAATAGATTGAGATTAAGCTGTCTCGGTGTCATGGACGTAATAATGAATGACACCAGCACATCGAGCAATCCTGTGGCATTAGTTCAACATTATCAACAAGAAGACTTAACTGCCCTTGGTAAACTCGTACTTGCTTTGGCTTGCAAATCAACAATGGCCGTACAAAGAGAAAACATATCCACCGCAATGGAAGTAGTCACTAGAATTTACACAACAGATCTGAGAAACTTAATTATGTAAAGGAAATGTTTTATTAATGTTTTTCAACTAATCACAGCTAAAATTACAGAAATATTTTTCTTCTTACCTTTAAGAGGCATAGTAAGATTTTTTTCTTACGTGGGAAGTTAATGTTTTTGTTTTTTTTGCTACATTGAATATAATTGTTTCAGCAAATGTATAGATGAGTTATTATGTGACAGGTATCTCTTAGCACAACAGCAACGAAGAAATGTAACCGATTTAATGCCGATGATCGGAGCCCGATTCTACATACAACTCGATAGCATTCAATCACGCACAGATATATTAGAAAATGAGGTTTCGAAAGAAATGGAAAATGGACGTTTGTTTAGGTTACTTGTTAAATTGGGAACCATCAATGAAAGGCCAGAGTACGAATATTGAGCCACGTTTTTCTTAAATGTTATAAAGAATGTGTTTATTTTGCATGACAGATTCAACATGGATGGTACGTGGTCTGAAACTGGCGATCGTTATATGTTGAAACTGTTTCGAGATTATGTTTTCCACCAAGTTACTGAAGACGGTCGACCTTGGTTGGATATGGCTCATGTTGTTCAATGCCTCAATAAACTAGATACAGGAGTCCCCGAAAAGGTAATGGGTATAATTTTTTTCTTGTACTTATAAAAAGAGTGAACCGTCAGATTGTATTAACAATGTGATATAAATTTTTCTTAGGTATGTCTAATGTCACGAGACGAACAAAGTATCTTGGTTGTAAGTTATATGGAACTAAAACATTGTTTAGAGCAATCTTTTGAAGAAGTTGTGAATACTTCTGTATGTAATGAAAACGTTACATAGAAGCGCTTTTTTATAGTGGCATCACAAAGGAAATGATTGGGATGTCTTATTTTCTACCTACGTATTTTTTGCCAAATTTAGAGTACAAATATTACCGGTAATTGTGTAAAAAATTGTTGAGAAAAGTGTTGATAACGAAATTAAAGCATGTCATAGTAAAAACATTTTTGCTACGAAACAATTATTTGTAAAAGACATGTAACTTAATGAAGTATTTGTGATACTATTTTCACTGTAAAGATTATTTCAATAAAAGTTTTCTTTAATAAATTAATATTTAATTCCCAATCATTTCCTTCATCCATTTGTTTAAGAAAAAATTGTGATGTGTTAAAAAAACTTTTCGATACGAAAAAGCTATTTTTTTATAATTTTATAGTACCTACTACATTTTGGAACGGGTTTGAAAATTAGTTTATGACTCTAAAACATGTTTTTTAAGTTAAAAAGAAAATTATTGTGATTTAAAATTATACGGGCCATCATTGATTACGTTAACATGCAATTCCAATTCTTAAATGTTTTATTTTTGACATGAAATTAATTTTATCGATTTCATTTATCAATATTAATTATATCAAATTGATTTAAAACGTAATAAATGATTTTGATTTTCCGATATTTTTTCGGAGTTTGTTTTTATTTGTTTATTTGCAAATAACTGTTTCTTTTAAAACAAACCACATTTAATTATGCAATGTACTTTTAAAAACGATTATGTACATTATGTAAAATGGTAAATTATTTTTAATAAAGATGTTTATAAATAATTCATTGTTATTATTATAACATGTAAAGGGATAAGTGGAACTCGCAGGCAAAAATTAGCATCATATACTTGGAAAAATAGAAACGAGCTTGCTAATAATTGTAAGAGTAGTACATATTTCGGATCTAGAACTTCTGGCTTTTAGGCGCAAATCCAATTCAGCGCGAGATATTTTCCGATTAATTGTAATATACAGTGAAACTTCCCTAACACGAATTATTCTATAAATCGAATTTATTTCGAAAAAGTATAGATTTGTCAGATATTTACTTGTAATTTTATCTCCATAACTCGAATTTCTATAAATCGAATATTTCTATGTCTCGAAGTTTAATTTAGTCAGCTAGGTACTCGAATTTCTAAAACAACCTGTCAAAAAAATTGCAATTATATCTACTACAAAATGATGCTTATGCAGTAGTGTACATTTCAAGATGTACCTACGCAATAATTCGCGATTTTAATGAAAATGATATTTTTAACGCCGACGACACTGGACTTTTTTTTAAATGCTTGCCCAACAAAACATTGGCTTTTAAAAATGAGAAATGCTTTGGAGGTAAACTTAGCAAAGAACGAGTAACGCTGATGGTTGGTGCAAATATGAGTGGAACAGAAAAACTTATTGTTTTAGTTATTGGTAAAGCAAAAAATCCGCGTTGTTTTAAAGGAGTTAAGTCACTTAATATAAATTATGAAAGCAATCGAAAGGCATGAATGACTTCCAAAATTTACGAAAAGTAGATTTTGGATTTGGATAAAAAATTTGGGTCACAAAAGAGGAAAATTCTTCTTTTTGTTGATAATTGTCCAGCACATCCGAAGAATATAGAAGAAAAACTAAGCAACATAAAGATCGCTTATTTTCCACCAAATATGACTTCTGTATTGCAACCAATGGACCAAGGCATCAGTGGCGGCTCGTGGGGTTCTACAGTGGTGGTGCCAGAATTTTTTCTACAGACTTAAATAGCAGTTTAAGGGGGTTTACCCACCGTGACCGATAAATTTTTTCGATTTTTTTTTATTACATACTTTTATAGTTTGGGGTCTTGAATATGTTTACAAAAAATATTAAAGTAAAATTCATCAAATTACCCGAATTATACCGGATTTTCTATAATGGTGTTTATTTTGTACTTTATATAAAAAATACAAGAATAAATTTAACTTGTAGTTGTCTGTAATTGTCTTTAGAAGTCCAAAAAACCAAAAAAAAATTAAAAATTTGTTAAAAAAGGAAATTATTAAAAATCGACGTTTTAGTCCAACCTCAAAATCGAATTGATTGTGAAAAAGGAGCTTTAAAAGTTTTTTCTTAGAAATTGCGGGATTACTTCCCCGTCTGGGGTTGATAACTAATTTACTGGTATATGTTTTTTATGGGTGCAGTTAATACTAGGTCTTCAACTGACATATTTGCTGCACAAACTAATAATATTAGATACAAAATCCCTAAAATTGTTAGTTTTTTATTTATTTTGACTAAATTATTATGCTAATTTTTATTTAAAAATGTTTTCAAAAGAATTTTGTTCTTTCAACCATCGCCATTTGGTCATTTTTTTTTTAATTTTACATTTTCGAGGTTCCGACCATAGCCTGGCATTCATAGAGAACAAAATGTACAAAAATTCGTATATTTTAGATAACTACGTCGGTCAAAAACATTGCGCCCGATTGGATAGTCATTTCGAAACGTGAGTTACGCGTTGATCTATTACCTGTATAATTTCCAATAAAACGCTTTGCAAAAATTTTAGATGTTACTTTAGACATGAATAAATAAGAATCTTAAAAATCAGCTTGCCGGAAATGCAACAAGTTAAATAGAACACACTTCAAGATAAAATATTTATTACATTTATTAAATTAAAGAATTTTGCATTACGAGCAAGTTGAACAAATCCAAATTAAATTAGTATACCGCCCACGGATGCTTCCAGGCATATCTCCACAGGTTCAGGCTGACCGAGTCACCTGCCTGTCGTTACTGCGGGGACGAAGATACGGCGGAACACACTCTTTTCGGATGCCTAAGATGGGAGAGGGAGAGAGTGATGATTTCGCTCCGGATGGGCGACACACTAAGCCCGGACAACATGATTGCTTTCATGCTGTCCGGCGAAGACGAATGGCTGGCTGTAGCGGTCTTCATCAGTCAAGTGATGAAGACCAAGGAGGGGGACGGACGAGCTGAGCAAGCCGCAGCTCGAGTCCTCGCCCTACAGTTAAGTCAATGACAGCCTTTTTAAGTTCCCTTGAGAAGTTCCCGCGAGAAGTTCCCAAGAGAATTCCCGAAGAATATCGTCATTGATCGGCGGGTCGGGTCGGGTCGAGTAGTGACGGTCGTTCGACGGGGTAGGTTAGTGTCGGTACGACGATAGCGCGTAGACCCTCTGTGGACACAAACTCTCGTGCTAATCCAGAGGGGGACGATCGCGAAAATAGTGCCGTCAAATATAAAGACGAGTGGACTGGCACTTTGCCAGCGACCACAAGTTTTTCAAGATGACCCGGTCGCATCGCGCTCTGTGATTTAATATGATTTGCAGGGTCGCTTGGGGGCTCGGAGTCTCCGGTATGGATGACGGTCGGCTCGGCCTTGACTTTGTCTCCGGAATTTCCGCCTATTAAGTTAATGACGAGTGGACTTTCACCTATACTGACGATTGCGGACCACTAGGTGACCCGGTGAGACGTGTTGGATCGCGGCGAGCGGTGTGTCCGGTTCAATTGGAAAAGTAGAATCAAGTGATAGTGCCTGATCTCCCGGACACAAACTTTCGTGCTAAACCGGGAGGTCATCGGGAGCCTGCATCATCGATGCAGCATGGAAGATCGCAGACGACAGCGGAAGTAATGCCGAGAAGGTAAAGCCCGCTGTCGTCGGGGAGGGGGTTTTAGTCAGTTAGAATCTGACACTACCATCCCTGATGGGGTGGTGCCTATGAAGGTTTCCCCCTTCCCTGCAGAAAAAAAAAAAAAAAATTAAATTAGTATAAGAAATATTTTAAGAATATTGTAATTGAAATTTATAACATAGAGATAACATTTTTAATAAAGTTGACGTTACTAGATTGCATGATAATAATTATAATATAACATCTATTCTAAAATTTAAAAAATAAGGAAAAGTACTTTTACTAAATTGCAGGATATATAAAATGATTTTTAAAATAATCAAATCAGGCAATGGTCTACCCAATTTTTGAATTTTAATCTTCTCCTCCAGCCAACATGAGCAAAAAGGCTTGCTTAAAATGTTTTTAATTTTATTCATTATTAAATTAATATGTATTAACAAGTTTAATTAACTTCACTAATAATAAATTATCAGACAAATTATATTTATAACTCAACGCGGTATTAATAATTGCACATAATGAAATCAGAGATATTAGGAGGTAGCCTCATACAAACAATCGGCGGGTGTAGGTAGAATTGTTATCACGTACCCATATGCATCGCGCTACAATTACAGCAGTGGCCAGGAGTCGCGTGTCCACATTGAATTGGCTCGGTGTTGATAATTTATCTTAATTGTAAAGTGCACATTTATCAAATAAAAATACATAAATATGTCTATACTATGTTTACGCTTTAAAGTGAGAAAAATGTTTAAGATTAAACAATTTTTAAACAAAATTAAATATTTTTTAAAAATTAAAAAAAATATTTAAGGCCGTTTTGCCCAGCTAGTGCCATGGCTCTTTGGCTCATTATAACGAGCCGCCACTGCAAGGCATAATAAAAAATCTTAAACAACATTATAGAAAACAAATTGTTATGGATATATTGACCAATATGAATAAGGATAAATCTGAAAGCATAAACTAATTGGTAGGGGAGAGTGGTCTAAAAGCGACCCCCTTTTTGTTTTTTTTACATAAAACTTGCAAATCGAGACCTATTACTTTACTTTTAGTACCGTTGTAAAGTGCATTCAATTCCTCAACTTTTTGTCAAATAAACCTTTGATGTATCTCCTACCTCTTCTGAGCTACAACCAAAATAAAGAAACTAAAGTATTGGCTCCAAATCCCACCGTCTGGAGGTAAATCAGACCTCCAAGTGTTCTAAATCTGACCCCTCTATTTTTATCAGATTTTAAATATTAATATTTTCTTTTTTCTTAGAAATGAAAAATTAAAACTAATCACTTCATTGTAAAATTTAAACTTTATTTACTAAACAAATATTGTATTAAAAATTATCAATAATAAAAGAAACTTTGAAAAAAGAAAATTATAATTAATCCGATTCATCATCATATAATTCATAGTAGTTTGCTGAAATACTTTTGGCTCGTTGTGGGCGTTTTGCTGGTGCTAATCCACTGGTGCTTGGCTGTTGCTCGATTTCATTTGGTTTTGATTGACGAAGTTTTTTTCCTGATGTGGTTTTCTTTGGTAGGCGTTCTATTTTTTTTCTAGCTCCGTTTCAATTTCTTTAATGACATCATCATGAGTTAATATTCTTGTTCGACCTGGTTTTCGCCCTCTGCGTATTGTAGTTTTTCGTGGTGGAGCTTGTGGATATGGCCGAAATGCTTGTTTCTAATGCTTCGTAAAAGTAAAAATACGTGAGCTATAGGCGGAACACCGCACTTAGGGGGCTAACATCCTCATTTGAGGGAACGCCGGCTGGGGATTTTTATGAGACATTTTGGGAGTTTATTAGAACACTTCAATATACATCTTTGCCAAATTTCAGCTTGCCCGGACCTTCTGTAAGCTCAAACCAAAATTTCGGTTTCGTTACTTGGAAGATACTATAATTTGGGCAAATTTTGAAAAAATTTATTTTTCTCTTTATTTTCCAACCTTGGCCACAATTTAAATTAATTTATTATTAAAAGCATTTCGCGTACCCGAAAACATTTCTCTCCCTGCAACGAATCAATATTGTGCCATTTTAAGGGTGGGTCGTGTTTTCGGTCAATAATTTAAGTATTAGTGTGCCATGGAAAAATATGAAAAAAAACATTTTTATAGAGAATTTTATGCTTTTCAATTATGGTCTGATCATAATTTTTCATACAAGCATATATTGTTGTTGGTAAAAGTGACCAACCAACATAAACATAATTTTACAGTAGAGCCATTACAACATTAAATAATATCGAGCATTATTACAAAATCATCTTGATTGAAAATTATTCAATAAAAAATTTGAAGTATTTTAAAGAATAATTTTCAATCAAGATGATTTTGTAATAATGCTCGATATTATTTAATGTTGTAATGGCTCTACTCACGATACACTTACAACGGTATGCTTATTATTTTTCTCAAACACGTATACTATCGCGCATTACGTCACGTGCGAATTAAATTACAAACGATCGTGTACGAACGTGGTACGAACTGTACTCGTGAACTCAAATTATCTGTCGAATTCTAATTATTTGAAATTATTCGAATTTGTGAAAATTCTATTATTAAATTCGAAAATGCCGGGTTGTGCAGTTGCGAAATGTGGTAATAATAATAAAACGACAAAAGGGACGAAAATCAAATACTTCCGATTCCACAAATTGAAGACATTTCTAAAATAAAATGGATTGTTGCATGTCATCGTGAGGATAAAATAAACCTAAAAAATGGTATGTTGTTTTATGAAACAAAAATTTTCGAGAACCGTTGAAAAACAACCCCAAAATCGATTTTTTAAAAGTAGGGAAAATGAACATCGAACATGCCGCGGCTCCCAAGGCAAACGCGGGGAAATACATCACACGTTCCCTTCGAATCGAGTGAAATTTTTTTGCTCCGATTTGAATTTTTCTTTGAAATTCGGATAGGTGGGGGTGTGATTAGTAGATATTAATAATAAATATTATCAAAAAAATGGAAAATAACCGGTGTATTTGCGCAAAAGCGCAAGATGGTTCGCATCACAATTCCAATTCGCACGTGACGTCACACAACCTGCGTATGAGCATACCGTTGTAAGTGTATCGTGGCTCTACTGTAAAATTATGTTTATGTAGTTGGTCACTTTTACCAACAACCCGACGATATATAAGCGAGTTATCGGCAAAAAATCACGTGGGGGTAGCTAAAACCCCCGATTGTGGGGGACGCCGGCGTGGGATTTTATGGAACTTTTGGGGGGTTCATTAGAACACTCCAATGTACATCTCTGCCAAAATTCAGCTTGGCCAAAAAAATTGGACTCATGATTGCCGATATCACATTCGCCTTGCTCTTGTCAGTTTTGATACGCCCCTGCTTGGAGGAAAGTTTTTTTATCTAAAAAACAAAATATTTTTAATAGATATTTTATTATCAGATAGGTACCACCTATGTACTGCATGTATTGGCAATTATGTAGTATAGGTACACATATTATTAGTTCATATATTTACTATTTGTGTACGTATTCAAACAAACATTTATTTACATTGCGAGATATGAGGTGCGATTAACCATTGTCCACGTACAGTATATTTATGTCACGGCAAAGTATATGATAACAGAAGTACAGAGCTTTTATGTTACACAAAGAAAAATATGGAATAAAATAAAAGAATCAAACGATTAATAGAAACAATTGAAGGTACCTTATAGGTTATGTTAGAAAAATGTCTGGAGAATCCAACAAAAAAGTTGCTTTAATTACCGGTATCACCGGACAGGTATTAAAATATTAATTTGTATGCGGCAATTTATACCATAAGTTTTTGTCTGTAGGATGGTTCGTATTTAGCAGAGCTTTTACTAGAGAAAGGATATGAAGTGCACGGTATTATACGTAGATCCAGTACTTTCAATACCACACGTATTCAACATTTATATGCTGACAAATACAAACACACTGGTGGTAATATGAAATTGCATTATGGCGATATGACAGATTCGAGTAGTTTAGCTAAAATTATATTGACAATAAAACCTAAAGAGGTCTATAATTTGGCTGCTCAAAGTCACGTTAAAGTGTCTTTTGACCTTAGCGAATATACTGCCGAAGTTGATGCTGTGGGTACTTTAAGATTGCTGGATGCTATCAGAACGTGTGGTTTAGAAAATCATGTAAAGTTTTATCAAGCCTCTACTTCTGAATTGTATGGCAAAGTGCAAGAAATCCCTCAAAGTGAATCTACTCCCTTTTATCCCAGATCGCCATACGGTAAGAATTTGACATTTGTTTAAATTGCATAATTTATTGCTTTGTGTGATTTTTAAAAACCTAAATTTTAGCGTGTGCTAAGCTTTACGCATATTGGATAGTGGTAAATTATCGAGAAGCATATAATATGTATGCGTGCAATGGAATATTATTTAATCATGAAAGTCCTCGACGAGGTGAAACTTTTGTAACCCGAAAAATTACAAGAGAAATAGCTAAAATAGAATTAGGTTTGACTCAAGTTTTTGAATTAGGAAATTTGGATTCTAAACGGGATTGGGGACATGCAGCAGATTATGTTGAAGTAAAACTATCTCAGTTAGATTATGTATTTTTGTTCTATAGAATAACTTCTAGGCAATGTGGCTAATGTTGCAACAGGACAATCCCAAAGATTATGTTATAGCATCTGGTGAAGCACACAGTGTTCGTGAGTTTGTTGAGGAGGCATTTAAATGTGTCGGAAAATCTATTGTGTGGGAAGGTGAAGGGGTAAACGAAGTTGGAAAGGAAAAAGATACTGGTGTAATTCGAATTCGTGTTAATAAAAAATATTTTCGTCCCACCGAAGTTGTAAGTTGATCATTAGTAAATTTTGATGTAAATTATTTACAATATTCTTCATTAGGATTTATTATTGGGTGATTCTTCCAAGGCTAGAAACGAATTAAAGTGGAATCCTAAAATAACTTTTAAAGAGCTTGTGAAAAATATGATCGATGCAGATCTCATATTAATGAAACACAATCCATCTGCCTAAAATAATATCTTTACAGCAACTTGTAAGATATTTTATTGTTTTGTAAGATACTGTTTGTTCTTGTGTATTCTGTGAACCAGGAGATAAAGGGAATAAGTCCTTTTTGCACTAAGAGACTTAATGGCGACAAAATCTTGATTTAAAGTTTGCATTTTGAATGAAACCAATATGAGAAATTTCTCAATTTTACAATTCAATGTGGAATAAAGCATAAAGCACATAAAAAATATGTCTCATTTTGTTGACGCATTCCCTCTTTTTATTTTGGTTCGCAAAATTATTGTTTAAATATGCATTCCAAATGTTTATATAAAATAATTTTTGCTAAAATAATATTTGTACAAGAGTTTGAATATTAAATAAAGGCTGGACAAGTTTTAATGCTTGACCTTTACAAATGATACCTAAACTTTATTACTAGTATAGAAAAACTGATTTGACCCCAATAATCAAAGTTGACAAAATTTGGTACACACCTGTACGTATATAGATTATTTGAGGCGAGCAAATTGCTTTGCACACAGTCAGGCCCATTATGCTACCTCGGATTTACAGCAGTGGCCCATCGCCACCTCTAGCTTTCCCACATTAAGGATGTACTCAAGAATCTTGGAAGACAATGTGCTACTAATGCTGGCCATACTAGGCCAGAAGTCCCCCAACATGGATCCTCTTTTCGACGCTAGGGCAGAGCAGATGCTCCGCCTTTTCATCTGCTAAATCACAACCTCGACACGTGGGACATTGGAACACCAGATTTGAGGTGGTCCCATGACAGTTGAGTGCCATAAGAACCGCCTTGCTGTCAGTCAATATCTGTATCATTTTGTGCCGGACGTTCCTTTTCCGGACCAATTTTGCGCAGTGCAGTGTAACAACCCGCGCTTTTAACTAATTAATTTAAATACCTATCTAGAAAATACGGTTTAAAGTATTTTCATTGCCGACATAGATAATTGTAATTGAGATAATTAAATAGAGGTAATTTAAGAATACCCTATTTAATTTAATACAAGAAAATAATTATGTAAGATGTTATTTTAAATATCGACGCATTTACTTAAAAGCAGGAAACAATTTGTCAATACGTGAAGGGGCTCAAAGAAGAGCCGAGTGCTACAGATGCACTGGCGGCTACATAGTCAAAAGAAAGGCCTACCGCTTGTTCATAGTAAAGATTAGTTTAAGTCAACGCATATAATAGAACAAATTTTACTTTGCGTTTGTTTCGCACGTGAACAGGAAATGAGTTGTAAGTTATCGCTGCACCGCCAAAAGAAGCCTTGCCCTAATTCCTAGCAAGTGAAGGAAAAGTGCAGTGTTAATTTCACGGCTCATTTGCTTAATGTATGAGAATAGGTTGTAGAAACCCTCATTTCGAGGAAATTTTAAATATAAGATACAGCTGTAAAAGTCACACGGTCCGAAGGGCCACCCATGCAAAAGGAAATAAGTTTTGGGAAACGATGAGGTTTGGTCACATCCCCCTTGGTAATACTCAGGATGAAGAACCAGGGGATTGGTTCTTCACATGGTACGGGGGCGTAAAAATAGATATCCACGGTGGGAAATTGGTGATAAAAATCCCAACTTAGGAAAAATTCACCAGTTGTCCTCGAGTAAGGTGCTCGACTAAATAAGTTCAATTGTTACGCGAACCGATGTTCGATTAAAAATAAAGTATAAAGTGTTATTTTGAGTTTAGTATCAATTAAAAGTTAAAGTTATTTTAATAACAACGTATAGAATCAATACTTAAATTAAAAGTCGAAGTTGTTAACTTAAAGTTGAATAAAATATTAAATGTTAATTTTGAGAATTTATAGTACGAATTGAAAAGTTTGAGTGTTTATTGCGATTATCGATAAAGTGAAAAGAGAAATTTTGTTTAGTTTCCAAAACTATTTCCTGGATTTATATTGTGGACTTAGCGAGCTGAGTAAAGTAATTAAAAGGTATTGTGCATTTAATTATTCCCAGTAATTTGTATATTTTGTAATTATTGTATAATTTGCCAACTTTGTTTAAGTGTACAAAGATATCAATATATTTGTTTGTTATAAATAAGTCAGTTTATTATTGCTTGAAAATACGCAAGTGCTCGTATCGAGAATTTCCTTTACCTACGTTTCCAAAAAGGACCAAAGCTACTAACGAAGAAAGGAGTAAAAAGGGAGTTCCGTCGAGTAATCTCTCCCTAAATTATCAACCAACAATTACAAGGTAATTTAAATTAAAAGATGCTCGTGGTGGCAGCGACAGAAATTAATTAAATATAAATAAATTATTAAACCACTTACCTCGGTTTTACACAGCAGTACACACGAGCAAATTAATTTGCTCCCCTGAGAATGAGCTTCTGCAACGTGTCGGAATCTCTTTTCTCCACCTACTTGATGACCCCACGCTTCTCAGTGGTGCTGCTGAGGGAAGGAAATCCTACCAACAGCATATTTCCGTCGCATGATGACGTTGTCATCAATCTGCACCATCTGGCCTGGACCGCCGATTGTTAGATGATCAGGGTTATTCATGAGAGTTCAGGCGCAAATTGCTCGAAATTCCAAATACAACCGGTACACGGTATTCCTGGATATCCAAGCAAGGTTATTGGCGACCCCTGAACGCCCATCGCAAGCCCATATCCACAAAACGTAAAACACAGTCTTCGGCGACAGTCTACTATGCTCAAAAAAGGTATTTTCGGTGAGTGGCAGTTCCTTCCTGCATCTTGGATATCTGCAGTAATGATTTAACCAGTACCGCTCGTTTGTATTAAGGTTACAGTAGCGCCTGCAATTAGGTTTGGGACATCTCCTGTTTATCCTTATTAGATGCAACTCATGCAGCATATTAAATATTTCTGCATAATCACAATCGAAAAGTGTGTTAATGTCATCAAAGTAACGTACTTCTTCCATGACGTTTTATGACTGGTGTAGAATAATAAGTAAACATAATTCGCGAAGCGGAGCATGTGTGGGGCAAAGCCTCGCTTAATCCTTCCATCTCACTAATCTTAGGTTGATACGGGCATTTTAGAAAACCGTTGTCCCTTACATAAGTCGATGGTCGTATTAGTAAACCGAGTGATCTCATTGGTTAACGTGTCGTTTTTGATCAAGGTCACCATGATGAGGGGGAGGGGTATCCTGTCCCTGCCCCTTTTCATTCAATCGGCTGAGACGACTTGTATCCCTTTCGTCCTCAGATCATTTTGCACGTCCCTAGCATCAATTTCTTTTGGAACTCCACATAGGATCACCTTCAGTGGATTATCTCGTTTAATTTGGTAATAGTAAAAACCTCCTTCCTTAGGATCTAGGGTAACCTCAAAACACTTAAGGAGAGCTCTGTGGTTGCTGGGGCTATAGCGAGCTCCCCGGTGGAGTTCCGTACTTTGCTGACCCGAATCTTCTTTTCGTCCATCTCCTTGCTGAGGGACGGCCATTTGACGGTAACACTTGTCGCAACTTTACGTGCTTTCGACATGGCAGCTTCTTGTGCCTTCGATGTTAAGGCGGCGTAGCTTTATTCTTTCCGAATTACAGACCGAGAGCGTGGGAGATTTCATCAATCTTTGTGGGTTCGTTTATACACCAATTATTTACTTCGTAAGTATTCTGCAGTACCCAGCTGAAAATGAAAGAGCTCAACACGCGCCAGGCCTGAATAAAATACACAGTAAGACTGAAGGGATGTTTATTCAAAACCAGGAAAAAAAATAGAATTTGGTTTTAAGCAATTTTCAAACAATTTACAGAGTGGTGAGAGTGCCTCTCACGGACCATAAAGGTCCCAAACAAAAATATTGCTGAAGGCAAAATATTTGACAAGCTTGGACTGAAGGTCCCTTAAATATCTTGAGGTAAGCCCCTAGCATACACAATTTGCCACTGGCAAGAGCCCAAATTGCTCTTGAGTAATAAATTTACAGCAAAGCCTATTGTCGTCAGATAAAAGCCGATAATTTACAAATGCGTAACTTACCTCGCAGCGGGATGATTGAAATAACCGTCTGGACCTTTAGTGTGAACTGCAACTACGCGACAGAGCCCTATCTCGGATTCCCAGTGTGATGGCCACTATTTGATGTAAAAACGCTACAAAGCAAGCACACATATTATGTAAGTACACAAAACCAACAGATATCTAACTCAGCTTGTTGATGTTAAAAAAAATTCAGTAGCAAAAGTGAACACTACAGCCCCACTCAAAATATTCAACCAGAGCCAAATGACAAATCGTTCCAAAAAAAAAGGAAATTTTCCAAAGTTGATCCAGCTGATAGAAAAATTTAACTCTTCTTACTGGCACTATCTTCCAATCTTGATTTCCAGTTAATTGCAATAGCGGAAGCCAATTTTCAAATATATGGGAAATCAAATGGTATATACAGATATGGTATCAATAGCCCAATATGGAATATAACGTTCCTATCACTGATACTAACTTCCAACGTACTCGAATTTTTCCAAAATATCTAAATATATAAAAGAGAAGATCTGTTTGTTTGCGTGTTTGTTCACTATACGTTCCTAGACCCTTGGACCGATCTCAACCAAATTTTGCACAGTTATTTTGTAGCTCCAGGCGCAGTTTTTTTTTATAAAATGGAGAAGAAATTCGCGCGGGGAAAAAAGTTATTCGCTTTTTTCGAAAATCAAATCACAAGTTTGACAAAAAATTTAATTTGTCAAATAATTAATCTGACGTACAATCAGTGATTCAAAATACTGTCAACAGATGGCGGGGATGGCGGCTTTAATTCGAAAAATGCAAACCACTAACAAAAAAAAACACTAACAAATTAATCTGAAAATACTGTCAACAGATAGCGGGGATGGCGGCTTTAATTCGAAAAATGCAAACCACTAACAAAAAACCACTAACAAATTAATCTGAATGCCGCGAATAAGACCGGAGAACTTTATATAGGTCGCAGAACGTGGAAGATCCACATCTTTGCGGAAGATTTAACTTTACATGAAGATGTAACTTTACGTGAAGATTATGTATGTATGTATGTATATTGGTTCATCTGTCGCTACCAGGCCCGATACATTGCACAGACAACCTCAAACCCACCACAAGTTATTATTTTAAGAACGTATATGTTATTAAATTCTGAAGTGATCAAATATAACACCATGCGCAACTCTTGAGGGGAAACAAAATCTTAAAAATAAAAACTTGCCAAACTCAATAATCGTTAACAATCCCGATACATTGGCACATCTTTGTCAAGCCCGGTATATATAATTTTTTATAATAAACCGACGTTTCTAATCCCAGCAACGTTGTCAATTCTAAGGAACTGATAACTTCCTTCCGTTAATTCTTATCAGTCTTTCTACTGCTTTTATACCAAGATTGCATTGAATGTGATGCGATTTAAGCTTATAATGATTAGTCAAGGTTACAATTTTTTAAATTTACAAGATCAAAATTTTTTTATATAAATATGCACCTGTTTAGAATTCTGTTCAAATTGTCTAATAAATAAAATTAGGTTTTTAAGTTTCCTGTGTTATTATTATTTATTGTTTCTAAATTTTTTTAATAAGGTAATATTACATTTTTTATAGCGCGTGGACCACAAAACTGAAACTCTTGCCAATCGTTCAAAACGATTATCATAAATTATTTATATGAAAAACAATAAAATATTAAAATGTCACGTAACGCAGGCATCTAAAAATATTGGATAAGGAAAAAATGCAATGGTAAGCTCCTCAAGACTACATTGCATGTGATGTGTTGTAAGCTTATAATAATTAGTCAACGTTACCATTTTTTAAATTTATAAGATCAAAAACTTAACAAGAAAGCATATTGTATTTTAATAGAATTAATCGAGGGGTAAATATCTTGGAAGCCTGTAACGATATTTTGGCCTCGTTTCAAATTGCCCCTTGGGTAGCCAGGGCTGAGGACGTCTTGTCGATTTCTTTTGACACTTATTTGTCACACAGGCGCCAAAAGTTTTTTAAAGGGAAAAACTTTAAAACTAAAATAAAAGAATAAATAAATAAAAAAAATGTTTATATTAAATTTAATAATTTATTAACTATATTTACAAAAAGAAAAATGGAAACAATATATTTACAATGAACAAATTTAATAATTTATTTACAACAAAAGGACGGAAGCAATTTAATAAAAATAACTTTAGAACTGAAAATAAACGGAAGTAAATGACTAATTTTATTGTATTGAAACAAAAATTTTATTTCGCACGGCACTGGAATATGAGACAGAAAACATAACCTTTGACAATTATGTTTGAAGTTTGTATTTTTAAGTGGTCTTATTACGTTAAAAAGGAAACTGAATTTTTCCGGTGGCGGTTAATCTTAACTCAGCAATTACTTAAGGTAAGTTACTGAATTTTCAAAACAAATAAAGAAATCAAAAAAATGAAATGAAACTACTTGAAGTGACTACTGAACTTTCTAGATTAGAAGATCCAATTGCAATAACGGAAAACGGAGGAGGCCAGTGGCTGGCTTCAAATACGGGAGCAGATTGAATCTTTTGAGAACAGGTAAGGGGCAGTCTCGGAAAGTAGTTTATTATAGGTTATGTTATAATTTCAGCTAAAGCCTAGATCCGTAAGCTTGTCGCTGGTGGAATCGGAAAGTTTCCTTCGGCTAGAATCGTAACCAAAAAGAAGGTTTGGTAACTGGAAAAATTGTCTAGAATCGTAAACAATTTAAAGGAAAGCTCGGATCGGGATAACGGTCGGTCGGGGCTCGTGGTCTAAAAGACAACGGACGGGCGGTCTAAAGACACCGGGGATTGGTGGTCAAAAGACAACGGGGATTGGTGGTCTGAAAGACACCGGGGATGGGTGGTCAAAAAGACAACGGACGGGCGGTCTAAAGACACCGGGGATTGGTGGTCAAAAGACATCGGACGGATCCGTGGCCTAACAAGACAACGGGATGGTGGTCTAGAAGACAACTTTCTTGAAACTTCAACAAGCTTCCTGCCGTAATGACAAAAACTTAATGAATTGGTCATTTCACTATGGTCATCTACCTCAATGTATCCTAATAAAAATTAGCAAACTGTAATTTTAATTATTTGTTTTAATTCAGTTTCCTGTAACCCAATAATAAATTTGGTTGGTGGTTTAGGCAACCAACAGTACTTTAGCAATATTATGGTGTTTAATTTACAAAATTAAATTTTGAAAATAAATCACAATTAACCATAATATTTACTTCTTTACAAGCCTCTGGAATTAATTTGAAAATCCCTAGAATTCATTGGAAATCATTAGTTTTCGACTAGCATACATATTTTTTCAATGATTAGTTAAACTCTTAATACCTTTACATCACAAATCTTTCAACGTAAAACAATGAATTACTCAAGCATGGCGGAAATTTAATCAACCATATTGTGAATTAGGTACGATGACCACCCCAAATATAATTTTTGAGTAGGTAATAAGGAGTGTTCATTTTACTAACATAAGTGGACAACTTGAATTACCTGTAATAAATACAATTGTCAGCCCATGTTTGATCTAATAGGCATTATTTATAAAAGAAATGTTTTTTTATCACACATCACCTTTAGTTATTAGTTTTGTCAAATATGTAACGCCATAGAGCGCATTTAAATTGACACCCGGAAGGTTATCTTGCAATAGTGTTCAGAAAAATTATTCCTAAGAAAATATTGTTAAATGCTTAAAGCTAGCGGTTTTTCGAATTATTAAAAAACTTGGGGAGTATAATACACTTGATGAATTACTTAAATCTCTTCATGGATAAGGGTCTATAAATGGTGTAGCTCAGGGATAAGCAACACGCGGCCCGCCACACTCTCTCGTGTGGCCCTTCTAAGATTTTACATTTTGACTTTTAAGATTTAGGTTTATAGGTTTGTTAATAAAGAGATCATTTTAGTTCATCATTCAATATTTGTATGATCATAAGTTCCTTACATGCGGCCCACACAACATTTTTTAATTTGTAGCTGGCCCGTTGTAAAAAAAGGTTGCTCATCCCCGGTATAGCTGAAGAAAACGTTTTGAAGCTGTTAAAATCCAAAAAGTTCTTTTCTGTACAAAAAGGTGGCAGTTAAATGTCAGTACGGTGCAAAATATTAAAAAAGACTTAATATTAAGACTTGTAAAATAACGAAAAAAAGCCTAAAAAGCCTAAAAAGTCTGCGAAACAACGGTAAAGTTAAAAAAATTGTCCGAAAAGTTGTAGACTCTTTTATTGCGAAAAAAAAAGAATCAGTGCATTTTAATGGATGACGAAACTTACGTAAAAATGGACACCAGGACTACAATATTATAACGCTGTTGTAGGAGAAGATGTGGCTAACGAAGTGAAGATAATTCAGAGAGAAAAATTTGGTAAAAGAGTTCTTGTGTGATAAGCGATTTGTTCTTGTCGAATGAAAGTGGAACATTTTTTTAAACTGGGATAATTTGCGGTGAAAATTATAGGCAAGAATGCTTACAAAAACATATTTTAGCCTTTGTATAGTAAACACAATATCTCTCCGTTGTTTTGGCCAGATCTGGCCACCGTTCATTATGCTGATGTTACACTTGAACTTTTGTGTTCGAATAATGTCGTTTTTGTAAGTAAAGAAATCCTCCAGATTCTGCTGAACTCCGTCCTATTGAGAGATACTGCGCTTTAATTAAAAGATATGTAAAAAAGAAGCCCGGGAAGCTGAAATTCTGAAAAAATTTAAAAAATTTGGAATGGAGCAAGTCGGAAAGTGACCGCAGAACCGCGCAAAACTTGTGCGAAAGCTTATGGGACGCGTCCGTATAAAAATTCGAAATTACTGCCGTACGTGAACTTACATAGAATTTTATAGATGAAACATGTCACACAACTTGTATTCTTAACTTGAAGTAAATATTGTAAAAATTAATTCAGAATAATTTAGTAAAATATTAATTAGTAAAATGAACACTCCTTATTAGTGTCAATGTTTGCGTATAGTAGAGCTTCCAATGTTTATTCTTGAAAAACAATTTTCCAGTTTTTTCCAATAGTAATGGTGAGCTCCATTTCCCCGGCGCCCCCACCACAAAATATTCAAATCGGACTTGGTGGAATCGTTTGTACTTCGTTTGTATCGGGACCATAATGATGGATATTAATATTATTATTATAATAAATAATAATGTACAATCTATATTGAAGAAAAGTTTTTACGAAGTTATGAGTATTTCAAATTTTAGAGAACTCCGAGCAAGTTACGCTTGGTTACATTTCATTCGGCAGAAAAGATGAACAAGAGTTATTTGAAGTAAATAATTTTATTATGTTAATATAAAAGAAAA
Source organism: Podabrus alpinus (assembly GCA_932274525.1). Lineage (NCBI taxonomy): Eukaryota > Metazoa > Arthropoda > Insecta > Coleoptera > Cantharidae > Podabrus > Podabrus alpinus. The sequence goes on from OW026451.1 coordinate 119,341,331, forward strand.
CAAACTAAATAATTAATAAAATGTACAATTATTAATATATTAAGTTAGTAGTATAAATCAAAAATTGACAATTAGTTGCTACTATTGATTGTCTCACTATCTTGGACCGATCTTGTAGGTCGTTATAACGTTCCCATTTTCCAGAACTGTTACGCCAACAGTAACAGAGGTAGTGACCAATTGCATTCACATTCTTTAATGTTGGAGGTAGAAAACTAATATTGTCTTTCTTATTGGTAATAATACCGATTAAAAGGGATTTTATGCAACGTTTTCGGTAATCGGATAATCTGATAACCAACATTAAAAAGCCTACATAAGTCCAAGCAGAGATATACAATATAAATTAAATCTACAATATAAATTAAAAACCCAAATTGGAAAACATCGATTTATTAAATTAACAAGGTGGAACTCGGATGACCGTATTCTTCAACATTTTCTTCTTTTTAAAATATAAGGTTGGTAATCCCTTATGCAGAAAACGTTCTGTAATTTCATTGGCTATTGGTTAAAAACAGAACATCACTAATTTGATTTGAAATTTTCATAATGCACAACGCATAAACATATCGTCCCCCTTATGCCGAAACCACGAATGTGCATTTTCTAGTTTTCAGTCAAGTGTATTTGAACTAAATTATGAAGTAAATGAAATTAATCAATTTTAATTGTAATTCAGACAATTTTTTTCATTGTTATTCGAATATATTGTATATCGAAATCTAACAATAATTTAAAAACAAAATTTTCTATCTTAGAAAGAAAATGCACTTAGGTCAAAATGGCAATTTTTGCACATTCGTGGTTTTGGCATAAGGGGGACGATATAGGAAGCGGGCTTCTATTTTAATCGGTATTATTACCAATAAGAAAGACCTACCAAATAATCACGTCGAAGTGGATGCTGCAAGTACCGCGTATTACTTATGTAATGCATTATTCAAAGATAATCCATCAGTTATAGAGGGTTCTTCTTCTTCTTCAAGTGCCATATCCGGTCTCCCGGACGTTGGCGACCTCTCTCCTATGTATATGTTGTGCGTTTGAAGTATTATCACACACATAGGGGACCTACTGCTTAACGCGGGCTCCGAACCGCGGGAAGTGTATACACTTCATCTCCAGAGAGGCTGTTCCAGGCAGATTACACCTCGGTGGTTTGCCATTGCCTTCCGAGGGGAGACGGTCAGAATAAAGTTTTTACTGAGCCCGGAGTCGAACCAGGCATTCAGCTTTAGCAGCAACGCACTTAACTGCTTTAGCTGACGACCGTATAGAGGGTTAACGTGTGTTAAATGTAAGCATAAAATTGAAACGCGATATCCTTCGACAGTGGTAAATTTTCCAGATAGTAGTGTACTAAACCTTTAAGATGCATTAAATTTCAAGTTTAATGAAAATAATGGTAACCTCAGTCAGTACAAAATGTGCAAATCCCAGTACGAAAAAGGTAGATTTTGGTCAACAAGTATTGTTTGAAATATGTGGGCCATCTACATCAAATTCACCAATTGAATTAAAAAATATTCCTTTAAAAGAAATTTCCCTTCAAATTGTGCTCAACGATACGGTTTACCATTTTCAAGGTGCTATTAGTTTTCTATCTCCAACATTAAAGAATGTGAATGCAATTGATCACTACGTCTGTTACTGTTGGCGTAACAGTTCTGGAAAATGGGAACGTTATGACGACCTACAAGATCGGTCCAAAATACTGAGACAATCAATAGTAGCAACTAATTGTCAATTTTTGATTTATACTACTAACTTAATATATTAATAATTGTACATTTTATTAATTATTTAGTTTGTTTTCTTTTATATTAACATAATAAAATTATTTACTTCAAATAACTCTTGTTCATCTTTTCTGCCGAATGAAATGTAACCAAGCGTAACTTGCTCGGAGTTCTCTAAAATTTGAAATACTCATAACTTCGTAAAAATTTTTCTTCAATATAGATTCTGTGTCTGTGCCTCGATCTGTGAGGCCGAACAACTATGGCCTTCACGGATCTATTATGGTCCTCCCCCTGTGAGGCCGAAGGCCGAACAACTATGGCCTACTTGGATCTATTCTGGGTCTAGATGGCTAAGGGCGGCGGATGCCGCCCGTGCCAGCTAGTATCGTAATAAATTGAAGGGGCAAGTGGATAAAGGGGCTATGTGACATTTTATAAAATGTCGACATCGGTGTGAATGAATGCGTTTTGTGCTATTGTTGCATACCACATGTAATTAAAAAGATATAAAATGTAGAACTTATACATATAGTTAAATATATAAGATATTTTTAATTGCATATGGTATGCAAAAATAGCACAAAACGCATTCATTCACACCGATGTCGACATTTTATAAAATGTCACATAGCCCCTTTATCCACTTGCCCCTTCAATTATTATAAATTTACTACCTCCATTCAACTACAGGTAGCCAGACTATGTAATGGCTTTATCAGGATTCGGGCCTAATCTGCCGTCAATTAATCGAACTATTCGTCAAAAAATTTCTGTTTTCTAAAAATGCGTGCTATAGCTACGCTAATCAAACCAAAAAGCCCCGAGTCGCCGTGTCGTTCTTATCTCCTATCCACATTTATACCGAGTGCGTTAAAATTACTCGGACGGAATAATTGAAATATAAATGTTTATGGAGATAGATAAGGAGAATTGAAAAACTAAGCATGTAACGACAAAAGTAACGTTACACACTGAGCACGATGGGCGGGATTCTGGTCTTCCTTCTGGGATTGGACTCCATATTGATTCAGTCTTGAGGTGACTTATCCTCAATACAACCGTTTTGGTCCTGTCCTTGGGTTGATGGGGTGGCAACGAAGATGGGACGACGGATTGGTGGGTAGGATAACCCACCAATTCATCCCCAAGGTAAGTAAAAATGGAACTGACAATTCATTCCAGATGACGCAAATGCTAACCGGGCATGGCGAGTTTGGTCGACACCTTAAGCGATTAGGGAAGTCGGAAGACGGACTATGTCCGGCTTGCGAAATACTCGATGAACCTACCCATCGAATACGGGAGTGCGAATTATACAGGGAGGAACAGGCGGAGTTGGAGGCCTACCATGGCATCCATCTCCCTGCACGCCTGGACGAACTGTATGAGGAAACACCACCGGACCTGAATAAAACTTTAACCATTACCAACGAAGAGGAATAATCATAAAGAAAACCAAGTGAAGAAAAAAAGACTAGGTGCATCCAATCAAAAACAAAATCGAACCTGGAAAACAAAATTAAAAATTGATAAGAAACCAAAAGAAAGCCTAGGACAAGAAACAAACACCCAGTCAAACCTATTGGGAAACCTGAAAAACACACAAGATAAAATGAACAACCAATAAAAATGAAGATTAATCGGACGCAACAATCCAATGACGATATACGGGTTGAAACCCGGAGAAAATTCACACACGAAACAGCCTGAAAATTTTAGCAAGTTAGAAATTATTATTATTATTTTATGAAAACCTGTAATCCTCGCCAGTTTGCGAGGTAAGTTTGCCGAGGTTGGTAACAACCTCAAATTGTTTTTTCTATATAAATAAAGAAACTTTCATTGGGTTGATGGGGAAGTTGGGTCGCTCCCTTCAACTTGATCCTCTACACACTTCGTATTTATTTGGGAGTTGGTGCCTCCCTGCATGGCATTTTCTCGGCTCTACCGGTTTCATCGTCGGACTTTGACTTCTCCTTATCCTTTTTTTCCATTTCCTGGCTTTCCTCCTTTTGTCCCTCAGTTGCTTTCGGGCCGCTTAGAGCTTTTCCCTATCTACCACTTATTTCTCGAAATCGACGTCGCTCAAATCCGAAACGCTTTGGATGTCTTCACCTTTTTGTGTCCTCGAGATCCTTGCAATTTCTTATCAAGTCATGCAAGCCGTTGCCTTGGGTCGGTTTATTTGGTTCCACAACTCTTCAAATGTTTCATTGTGGGTTGACATCTTGGTCGCAGTTTGGAAAAATTCGGACAAATAAAAGATTTTACCGTTATATCACCTCAAAAAGGTTAGTAAGAAACTTAAACTCTAAGTATAACGGTAAAAGCCGTCTTCACGTTCGACTGTCTGCTACTGGTGTAGAAATCGTCCAAGTCGAGTATTTATATCCAAGTAGAGGTTGCTAATACACAATGGGAGACCGCTGTTTCTGTACTTCTTTTTGTACTGTTTTTGGAGTTAAACATGAATATTCCAAAAAATATTTGATTTTATTCTACTGTAACGATATGGACCTATTTTTAAATATCGCGCCAAACAAATTATGAGCATGACAACACTGCGGTAAAATACAATCGGCAACGTAGCGAAGAACGACGAATGAGAGACAAGTTATGGCGGGAGGAAGTGACGTGATGACCAAGCGGCATTACTACGCTAGGGGTTTCGAACGATGGTGGTTGTGTTTTTTTTGTGTCGAGTCATTTGTGAAATCATTTAATGTTACCATTTTATTTAGGTGCAAGCTGTTTTGTTAGCTATTTACAATAAGGTGAATATTATTTGTATATTTTATTTTAAAGTGGGTAAAACTCGGCTCTTCCAAATTCGGTAACGTAATTACTGCATATTATTAGGATATGTATTTAACGTTAATCAGATTACCGGAATGGCCTGCCGAGCGCCCTCCGTTACGCGAGTGGCGAGATTAATTTATATTAATCCGCTGCGTATAGCGTCGGGTTTAGATGGCACAGCTTGATTACATGCACCCCATAATGATGGTGATCTGATTAAATTTGGTGTTCGTTTTATATATAGAATAAGTGAAAGTGACACTGTAACATTCCAAATGTTACTAATGCCGGTCCTGCCGTCAATTTAATGATCAATTACAACTCGATCAAATTTATTTTCGAATTTTGCATTTTTATTTAACTATTTTTGTCGAAAGACCTTTCTTTAGCTTTCCTAACATGTATATAATTATTATTTCGTATGAAAAGATCAATTAAAATCAAATGCCATCAATTTTAATGCAGTACTAGTTTCTCCGGCGTATTAATGCGTCGAAGTTACTCGTCGGTGGATTTTATGCCGAATCAAGTTAGCGTTTAGCAAGTCAAACTTATCGCACGCACTATTTTCAGCTCCTAGTTTTTGAGTTATTATAAAGTAATTTGTGAAAATTACTACCAGTTTTTTGTGTTAATACGTTCACCGAATGTCAAGTGACAATTCGAGTAATCTATTTCGACCCAACGATTTTTTTAATAATCGAAATATCGATTTATAAAAATTGGAAATCAATAGACGCCATCAAAAATTTTCATCGATAGACGCAGTAGTAAACGGAATTATCCGGGCTACGCGCAGTCGAATTAATGGTGGCTTATCAAATAAAAATCACAAGAAACTTTTGGAAAATAGTAACTGAGAAAGACGTTGACGATAAAGATCAATTCAAATCAATTGAAGCAGAAGCTAATTTCAATTATCCATCCATTTGGAAAATCAACATCCAAGAAACACAGTATCACATTTTATTACTTATTAATCAAATTTCAGATAAGAACTATAAAGTTCAATGTTTGCTTGTTAACAATTGGCTTATCGATTTGTATATGTGTTGTATTCTTTTAGAACCTTATTCAGAAATTGAATGTACCGAGAGGGGAAACTATAGATCTGTGGATTCCAGCTACGTGCAATTTGTATCCATCGTAAACGTGAGTAATTGCATTACTCACAATATAAAATTGGTTTGCTTTGTGTTAACAACCTTTATTTCTGGTAGTTTGCTAACAACTTGTACTATTGCTTCCATTAACATTTTTGCTTTGGTTATTGGTGGCTCAGTTAAATAATATATGATCAGTGTATCAATTCATTTTAGTGAATCGTCACGACTTCGTCAAGACGAGGCTACGATCTTTTCAGACGAACACTCAATTATTTGTAAATATATTAATTATTGTAGTATTAAGTTTTTCATATTGTACCAAGAGATTTCGTTAAGTTCAATTATTGTCATTTTAAGTTACACAAAGTGTACGTTTAATATTCTGTTCACTCAAGAGTTTTATTTTTATGTTTTATTATTAAATGGTTATTGAACAATTAAGCATCGGTGTTTGTTTATTAACCCTTTTGGCGCCCCGAGCATTTAGTATCAGCAGCAAGAGAATACCGAACCCCGAACACTCGAATTACATCAGAGTAACCCTCGCTCTACGACTAAGGCATAAAAAACCAATAGCTAGCCAACCTGTTCAACACCTACGGTTATCAAAGTGGACTTGTAACAACTAACGAGGAAGTGGTTATCCTTAGGTAAATTATTTAAGTAAAGTGGTTACAACACTTATTGTTGGAAGGGTCGAATTACCGACTTTCACTTTTGTATAATCCTCGTCAGGTAGTGAGTTGACAAAGGAAAATATTTCTTTGTTTGAGATTCTAACATGGCGGTCACATTTCTCAGCTGAAAACCCAGCGAGACGACCAAGCCAATATGAATAATTATTATTATGTAAAAACAAAAGTTCATGAATTTTAAGTAACAAAGTTACAAATCTCACCCCACTATTATTATAATTTATAATTAATATGAAATTTATATTGTATGAAAATTGCCCAAGAGGTAAAAATTATATGTTCGTATCATTTATAAAAATGACAAGATAAAACAAAACAATCGAGACATTGAATTAAAACAAATCAACAACCGACTGCGTGTATTATTTTTGTGTAAAGGCGGCTTTTCTTTTTCCTTTGACTCATGAAATCGTCTGTCCTTGTGTTCATCTACCCACATGGGAAACTTCCGAAGAATTTGGGGTAATTTTTGTAATCAAGCGGGTTTTAGGTTAATTACACAACGTAGGGTGTCTACATGGGGGTCTTAGCTAGATCACGAGCTTACGGTTGGGGGGCCCTGGGGGCCGCGTTTGAGGTTAGGTTCGCTCGCTTAGGCGTGAAGTTGGATTTGCGTTTAGGGAGATCGTAGCGGGAAATTCAAAACTTGGTTGCAAAATTTCACTACTATTTAAACATTTAGCTTTCCGAATTACTATAAGTAGAGAATTTTTAAAATTGTGGCTGAGTTTAACATGCTATTCACCAACTACAGCTCTAATTTTAGTAGGATATTTTATTCACACCGATAAAGTACAAAATTATGCAATAACATTTACAATAGTGGCCATATTTAAATGGACAAACAAAACCAGCAAGAAGCAATAATATTCTTAGTCAAAGAATTTATTCCTACGCCGAAACGACAAGAAACAACTCCCAAGCCATTCAAGCTGCCAACAATCATCAACAAAACCATATCTTCGTTACACCACGGCAACCACAAAAGAAAGAATGCTTGATCTCCTAGGAGTTCTGATTATGAAACTTAAATAATGCATAATACACCACTTAAAATTGCATTCTGGAACGCCAATGGCTTGATCTCTCATGGTCAAGAACTGAAATTATTTATCTCAAACCAAAACTTGGATATAATTCTGATATCTGAAACGCACATGACCGAAAAAGGCTATATAAAAATTCCGAAATACTCAGTATACCATACACAATATCTTAATAAACAGCTGTTGTAATGAAAAACAACATTGAACATCATGAGATTGCCTAATGCAGTCGACGTAATCTCCAAGCCACAGCTGTTGAAATAGAGGACTGGCACGGTGTGTTGGTACTGGCAGCAGTATATTGTCCACCTAATCTCAGTGTTAAAAAGGAACAATTCCAATCCTTCTTTGAGACTCTTGTGGCCACAGATTCTCGGCCGGGGGTGACTTTAATGCGAAGCACTGTCACTGGGGCTCCAGGTTAATCACACCACGGGGTAGGCAACTCTATCAGGCGTTAACAAGAAATAATCTCCAACAACTTTCTTCTGGGCACCCCACTTATTGGCCAACAGACAGACAAAACATTCCAGATATCATAGATTTCTGTATTACCAAGGGCATTGTTTGAAATTACCTAAAACTTAAGAATTCACTAGATCTTTCATCAGACCATTCCCCATAACTAGTAACCCTGGAACCCCAAACTATGCAAAATTCTCTCCACCGCCAATGTTATCCAACAAGAACACGGATTGGGAAACATTTCGCAATATACTAGCAAAACAACTAAACCTAAACGTGTCATTGAAATATCAAAACGAAGTAGAAGAAGCAGTTGAACACCTCAATACAACAAGCTGCTTGGGCTGTCATGCCATTACAACATAGTATTGATGACCACAATCAGTGCCCTGAATACATCAAAAGAAAAGTTGAATAAAAAAGAAGATTAAGAAACCGTTGACAGATTTCCATGCTTCAAGCGACAAAACCAATCTCAATCGAGCCACACAGCAGTTAAAACCCATGCTGAATGAGAACGAAAACGAAAAAGGTGTCGCAACGTTTTACGAAACCTTTAACCGACAGCCGCTAGTGATTATTCTTTGTGGAAAATTACAAAAAAAACTTCAACAGTCTCAAATTGCATATTATCCATCTATAAGAACAAGAGATGGCAACTGGGCCAGAAAAGATGACGAGAAAGCAAGCACTTTTGCAGAACACGTTGTGAGGTTTTTCAGCCCTTTCCATCGGAATTGCTCCCAGAGGAGGAAGAACACATCCATAGAGTTCTCAACTCTCCATACCAAATGGACCTCCCTATTAAATCCCGAAGAATGGCGGAGATTATGTCAACTTTAAAAACCAATCTCAATCCAGGAAAAGCATCGGGTTACGACCTAATAACTGGCAAAATCCTGAAAGAATTGCCACAAGAAGGTGTAAAAATGACCACAATAATTATTTTTAATGCTATCCATGATTGGGCTGCTTTCCTTTGCAGTGGAAGACTGCACAAATCATTCTTATTCCAAAGCTTGACAAAGATCCAACAGAAACTGCCTCATATCGTCAGTCAGTCTCGACCATTAAGTAGGTGCACAGAGTTTTCCGAAGAATTAAGGATGATTTAGAAAATAAGCGATATTGCTCAGCGGCCTTTAAAGATATATCACAGGCATTCGACAAGGTGTGGCACGAGGGGCTGTTTTACATAATTAAAATCAATCTACCCCAACCCTACTGCCAAGTTTTGAACTCCTACCTGTCTGAAAGGCATTTCCTCATAAACTATGGAGAGGCTTATTCTTCCCTTTTCCCCATAAAATCTGGTGTGCCACAGGGCAGTGTGCTCGACCCATTTTTGTACCTACTCTACACTGCACTGACCTTCCAACTAGCCTTAACACGTTCAGTACGGGTGTGGGAAGTAAAATTTTTTTGGTATAATTTAGCTGCTATATACCCTACAGAGGCGGTCATAGCTTGGCAGTTAAGTGCGTCTACTGCTAATGCGAAACGCTCGGATCGAATCTGGGCAGGGTAAGACTTTATTCTGACCGTCTCTCCTCGGCAGGCAATGGCAAACCACCGAGGTAATCTGCCAGGAAAATCCATCTCGAAATGAAGTGTAGTACACTTCCCGTGGTTCGGAGCCCACGTTAAACAAGTAGGTCCTCTATGTATGTGAAAACAATTGGAACGCACATCATATGCATAGAAAGAGATAGAACGAGATGGGTCACCAAACCCTCATTAGGGTAAAAGGACTGAGAAGGAAGGATACCCTACATGCAGTTTGGTACTTGCAGTTATCGGAAAATCTCTTTTCTTATCGCCTTTTTCTCGTATTTTGTTTGTGAGTATTTAACACACCACAGTGATGTCTTGAACATCACTTTTTGTGATGTTTGAAAATATATTGGACCCAACATAATAAGTTACTTCTCCGGACGGTTAAGTTGCGTTTTCCATACATATATTTAGCTTTAAAAAATTACTGGTGTGTCATTTGACCAACCAATGAAATGGTTAAATATACCAACATACTGTGACACACCATCGCCGTCCCGCGGACCCTGAAGAATGAGACACTGCGTTGATGTCTCACCGTACTGAACGTGTTAATACCGAAATAGCAACTTTTGCCGACGATACAGCGATAATGGCCTCACATCAAAATCCAAATCAGGCTTCTAAATTTCTCCAAGAACATCTTAATGAAGTCCAGAAATGGTTGAGAATGTGGCAAATTAGGATCAACGGCACACAAAGTCTACATACATTACCTTCACTCTTAAAAGAAAAACATCCACTAACATAAGAGGTCAAATACCTCGACGTTCTTCTGGACCGACGATTGGCATGGGGGAAGCACATTTGGAACAAACGGTTACAACTTGGGATTATTTATCGTAAGATGAGCTAGATCACGGGTAGAAACTCCAAATTAATACTTCCTAATAAACTTCTTATATACAAAGCTATCATCATTATCCAGCTTTGGGGGACAGCAAGTGAATCAAACATCACGAAACTACAACGATTCCAATCAAAAACGCTCCGAACAATTTGTAACGTGACCCACTATGCCCCTAATTTTATATTTCATCGTGACCCAGGCATGGCCACCATTAAAGAAGAAATTGCATCTTTAAGCAAGCGATATCAAGACCGTATTAGTACTCACCCAAAAAAAAAATGGTACGACCCCTTAGACTTACCTCAGCGCAAATAGTTTAGTGTAATGAAATTCCATGTTCCTCACTAAATAATAAACTAAACAGTGTTAATTGGCGTAAAGAGGGTTACTATTGTATAATCCTCAACTGTGTTAGAACCAAAGACAAACCTATTACTTATTATTTATTTATAAACAGATTGTACTACATATTGCCATGTTTTGCTACTGTAAAATCAAATTTTAACTTATATAGCGGGGAATAATAATGGCACTTAATTCAGTAATGCTCCGACTAGCTTTGCACGAAAACTCAAAATTAAGGGTCGTAAATTGGGTTCATCTATGTGGTCAAAATACTCATATACGCTACCTTAAATTAGTAACCTCAATGAAACGAAAAATTAAACTTATTGTACCTTACACCTGCTTAATCTGTACTTCACTGCTGTATAAAGTTAAATCAAAAATAAATGTAATTACTTGTAGACACAATATTGTAATTTATTAAACAAAATATAATCATTAAAAACAAAAGACTGATTTTTCATAAATTGGAACAAATTAAATTTACAAGTATTACATGAGAAAAGTTTATAAACCCCCCGTTTTTAAATTCACGCGCGAACTTATTTTGTCTATCGATAGATTTTAATAAACTTTGTCGACACAAAATTGGCTTACCGAAGTCTATACTGTCGGGTCCCATCGATGTGGAGTGAAACAGGCAGCGTGAAAGCGATTGTATAATTGGATCCAATTTCCATACAAGGAAAAACTCCAGACAAGATTAACGATTGATTTATTTTCCTCGGATTACTGGATAAATGTTCAGGTAAGTCCATAAATTCATAATCTTCAATAATTTCCCAATCTCACAACATAACCATAAAAAAAATTGTCAGCGGTCACCAAAATTTTCCAAAATACCATTGAATAACCAATCGAAACGCTTATTTATACTCTTGATGGATCATCAACATTTGACAAATTCAAACTTACAAAATTTTTATTAAACCATATTCAAAATTTACTATTTCAACAATCCGTCTTTACTCTCTGGCGGATCGTTCGCTTCTCTCCACACGCTTTCTTATCCATTTTCCATCCCACCAAAAATCGTCTATAAGCCCGCGCACTAGATTCTTTTAAACGCAAAACACTTTTTTTTTAGCTATCCTACTCTTTTACAAATAAATTAATATTATTCAATTTCTTCCCAAATTCTATTTGAATAAAACCACTAATCCTTCTTTTGCTTTTTACATTTTTTTTCAAATAATATGTGTGTATACAAAATTACTTTTGTTGTATTTCTAGATTGGATTGATGCAAGCAGTTCCATCACTCGGAAGTCAAGAAGACTCAGGTGTAACTATCTAAATACCATGATGGTCCTTTATTTGAATATTAAGTAATGAGTATTTTATCACAAATTAAACCCAATTACATCAGACCCCTCATCTCTGATAACCAAAACATGACAATATATACGTACATATATTCATGGATGACAATAAAAAGAAAACTTGTCAAGTAGTGAATAAAGTTATTTACTTCGATCAATACGAATCTGACGAGATAAATTTTACGAGTACTATAACTAACATCATATTTTGATTTATAAGTAATATGAAAATAGAAATGTATTTATATTTTATTCAAAATAAATGATTGATGATAATAATAATATTTATAAGCAAGATGAAAATAAAAATTAGTTCCTTGTAAGATTTAAATTTCGTTAATCCATTCTTGCGCGGTAGAATCCTAATTATGTCAAAACCCACGTTTCACATTGAAGCTCAAATGTTGGACATTAATTTAATTTTATAACGATAAAATGATACTAATGGTAAATAACACATATAATTGAATATTTTATACAACATTAAATATTTTAATAACGATAAACAAACTTTATAATTTAAAAAATAAATGCTTAGTTTACATACAATAATGTAACATGTTAAACTAATAAGAGATTTCTAGCTCACTACCCAACATTTTTTTTATTGTGAAACCACAATAGCATATACGTATACGTACATACTACTATATATGTAGGTAATGTGCCATTGTAATATTTACACAAAATGTTCACGATAAAAATTTGCTATAATATTTTGATAACAATAAAATAGTAATACGATATCGTATAAAAAATATAGTTAATAAAATCTAAATACTAGTAATAAAGTTGCAATAATGGAACTCTTCAAATATAAATTAATTTTATAAAATAATTCATTTATTTGTTTCTAGTAGTTCTTATTATATCTGTATAGTAATAAGGGTTATCTATGTTGAAGTTTTTGTAATCCCGACATTTTTTTTCAAAATCTGTTAGCAAGCTTCTTTCAAACTTGGTTTTTTTGGGGAATACTGCTTTTAACAACTTCATAATTTTATCTGGCATTAAGTATCTTTTTTTAGTATTAAAATTCTCAAATTTGTATAGATCTAGTTCTTCAATTCCAACGATATACAAATTGTCCAAATCTTGGTGGGTTCTTCGTATTATTAATGATAATAATTGTTGGAAAGCGTAATTAAAGAGAACATCTTTACAATTTGGATTAAGGTACTCGGCAGTGTAAGTAGCACCTTTTAAAATTAGAGAACACTTATTTAAAAATAAGATAATTTTTGCCTGGGGATTTAGAATTACTTTACTTATAATATTTTCTGTATAATTTATAAATATTTCACCTTCATCTATGATATCGTACACCTAAAATTTATAATACAATAAATTAACTCTTAATTAATTAATAAATCAAAATTATTTTTGATGTAGAACAGATATTACTAAAAGCTCATTCAAAAATAATCTCGTTTATTTTATTGTTTAATATAAGTACTAATTAATTTTTAAAATTTATTTTAAGAAAATATTTAATATTCAACTTACCACTGTGTCATCTATGGACGACAATATATTTTTAAATTGTTTTATCATTTGAGAAAATTCAGGTGCGTCTCTTGCATAAACTAATAGTATTTTATTAGGCAACAACATTCTCGACTTATTTTTCCATGATTTTTTGTAACTGTATACCATAAAAAATGTTAATAATATTAGAATAAGTACTCCAAACGAAATAACGTAGTTCGTAAAGGTGAGCGATTCATGCTGATTAATTGGATAGCTTTCTTGTTGAATTCTATAAGATGGAACATCTGAAACACGACTGTTTTTAATAAACTTATTAGATGCCTGTAAAAACACTTACTGAATTGGTGATATCCACCACATACATTTTCAGAAGCCCAAAGAGAATCTCGATTACAACGAGTGTATTCATCAATTAATGCAACAGTAAAATAATAATCACCTGGCTTTAATTCGTAGTAGAAACACGAATAAGTTAAGTAATTTTGAGAATCCTATTAAAATGAATAATTTAGTAATAGTAATAATCATAATATAATAATTACAAGGCACGACAAAGTCACCCAATTACATTTTTCGGTTTTTTTATTCAAGTGAATATCAGTATACTTTTTCTTCTTACGTTAGGTCTGGGACCAAAAAAAATAGATGATACTCGTAATCAATTCATTACAGTTGGAAGCGAGAAAAGCTGCCCCAAATACTTGGGGCAGCTGTAACTATCGGGAAGGCAAATCAGGAAGTCGAGATAAATGAGAGAGTGCGGCTAACATATGAGGGGCTTATGGGAAAAAGGGACGCGATGGAAAAGCATATACTGTTGTGTCCACCGTGTTACCACTATTATGGGCGAACAGTGCAAAAGTAAACGGTCGGAGAGGTTTTAAATGTTAGATTAAGTTTTGTTAGATTAAGTTTTTGTGATGATAAAAATGAAACGCCTGATGATAACTTGGATAGGCAACACAAAAGACATGACAAAATAATGAGATAAAATAAAATAGGAATAAAAAAGAAGAGGTTGTCATGGAGATATAAACAGGGGTTCGATTGAAATAAGCGACCGAGATGGTCGAAAAATCGTGAGTTCAATTAAAAGACGCTACAAAAACGGTCTCATATAAAGAGAGAGTTCAATTGAAAGAGGCTACAAAACGGTCTCATATAAAGAGAGAGTAAATTAAAGAAGCGAAAATTAATCGCATAATAAATAAATGGGAGTGCGAATGCACGCAGCGAAAAGGAGAGTCACAAATTGGGAGTGCGATTTGATAATAGACGAAGATAAAAATTTAAACCAATTTAAATTTAAATTAATTAAATGTAAAGAAGCGACAAAATAGCCGCAGAAGAAAATAAAGAGAAACGAGTTTAGAGAGCTTATAAATAGGACGTGTGTGGGTGATTAACGCTATATAAAAGGTTAGCATAAAATTTGTTTAATTTTAAGTTGTTCGATTTTTATGTTTATGTTGTTTTTGATTTTGTTATTTTAATATTGACGTTATTAAATGTGTTTTGGCTATCCGATTGTTTTCTTTTGACTGTTGGCTTATAAGACGTTTTTAAAGCGAGTAACCCTGAGAAAGAGAGAAGTGTTCGAAGTGGGAATCCTTTTCTTGGCAATTTCTCAAATAGCCAAGGGGGGGACCACAACAATACATACCTTTAAAACTAAACCTGAGTTTAGCTAAAGCTAGAACCGACCTAGTGTATACTACGAATAACAATTTATCGAGCAGAGACTTGGGTTTTCATAAACTCTATCCCAAACAAGCTAAGAGTAAGTCAGAGAACCATAGAGAGAAAAATATTAGACATTACACTGATGAATATGAAGAGGAACACCCGAATAAGGGAAAAAGTGAATGTACAAGATGTAATCCGTAGAGTAGTTTCATTGAAGTGGAGTTGACATGAACCCAAGGTCGTTAGAGCGGAAAGATAATGAAATGGCGCCCATGGGAAGAAAGAAGATTGGTATGGACAGGAAAGGTGCAGCGACGACCTGAAGAGGGCAGCGGGACTGAACTGGATGAAAGTTGCGCAAGATAGAAATACATTGGGGAGGCTTACATAGAAAAGGTGGAAAATAACTGACAGAAGAAGAAGAATTAAAAGTTGAGAATTAAAATTCCAACAGTATTGAATTAGTAAAACGCAAAAAAATTGAAAACATTTAAACATGGTCTTACAAAAATAGTTTCTGCGATTATTAATTTTTTACGTTATAAGAAAGATAAACATGTCGAAAAACATAAACTGGGCTATTTTACAACACTCACTAAACTGTTAAAATACCTTAGAATAGCTGCAGCTCCATTCAATTTTTTCAATTTGTATGCATCGCCTAAAATTTTCTTCATGACCCAACAACTGATCCAAACTTATCTAAAATTTAATTTTATCAAATTAGACAATGATAAAATAATTACCTTATAATAATTAAACACCTCTGTTACAGATTTTAAGATCACACAATTTGTTTTACATTTCTTCTTAACCACACTTGTACTTATACTTCGTTTAGTCATATTGATAGAGTTAAACCTTATTTCTATTTTTGTTTCATTTCTACAAAAAAAAACATATTTACAAAGAGAAATACAAATTATTTCAACAAGTTATTTACCGAGTCGGTATAGAATTATAAAGAAGTTCAAATGAAGTACTATTTAACTCTTTTGGAAAATTAGTTGATATAAATTTGGGCGCTGATCTGAAAATAATAGCTCGATTGTCTTCTACAATAGTTGCAACATAGCATCCAGTAAACATATAATTAAATTTGATTGTAATATTATCGGAAATCTAAAACAAAAACATGTTCAACATTACAGAATGAGTCCAAAATAGCCGGACACAGAAACACCGGCTCTAAACAAAAATTAAGCTTACGGGAATTTATACGGCGGTTTTGTTCAAAGTGAATTATTTTGTTTAATTACTACTTTTAAGTAATTCTAATACCAGTATTATCACACACATAGGGGACCAACTGTTTAACGCAGGCTCCGAACCGCGGGAAGTGTACACGTTTACTTCATCTCCGGAGAGGTTGTACTAGGCAGATTACACCTCGGTGGTTTACCATTGACTTCCGAGGGGAGACGGTCAGAAAAAAGTTTTACTGAATCCAGAGTCGAACCAGGTACGCAACATTAGCAACAAACCACTTAGCTAGGGAAAAAAATTTAATATTTTAATATTATATTAACTATAAATAGAGATCTACGCCTCGAGAGAAAACATGGGATTGCTTGAACGAAATGGATACTAGTCCACAATTAATCAACATCATTAAAGAATTTTATACAGATAACAAAGCATACGTCACAATTGGTCAAAGTTTATCAGAACCAGTACTTACTTCAAAGGGGCTTAGGGAGGGTTGAAGTTTGTCTCCGTTGCTGTTTAATATGTGTACCTTCAAGGAGCTTTAAAGAACTGGAAGGGACACTGCGAAGCAAAGGAATACCCCTTTATAATCGCCCGCTATTTACTTTGAGTTTTACCGATGACCAAGTAGTGTTAGCCCAGGATTCTTACGATCTGGAACTTATGATGAATAGACCTTATGCCGATTACTAGAAGTGAGGCTTATAAATAAATTTACCTAAGATCGAGTAATTAGTTATGGGATCGGAGGCAAGATTCAAAGTGTTGACCAACGACAATGTGTTGATTAAGTATGTGGATAGTTTTAAATACCTGGGAGCCATTGTAGATAAGAATGACATAGGCAAGGAAGAAATTAAGCACATACTATAAGAAAGCAGAAAGGTTATGGATAGTATGAACGTACTATATGGTGCGATAAAAAATATAGCAGGTTAGCACATTAAGAAACTTTTGGACCTAGTAATGGTGGAATCGGTACTTTGTTATGGGAATGAGGTGTGGTCGCTAAATGTGGAGATGAGAGGAAAATTTAATACGGTTGAAATGGACTATGTAAGAAAGGATCGATGGTCAAAAGGAATATTTCAATGGAAAGCGAAGTCCGCGAAAACCGTGAAAATTGTCAAGTGACGGAATCCGAAAATCCATGGACAACAGGAGAATAGAGGAAGAACAAGCATTAGATAGAGAGGAATGGCGACGGGTAACGGGAAAGCGTTATCTAGCTTAATAGTGAAAAGCATATATTGTATTTACTTACCCGAAAATAAAAAATATATTGCCATGATATTTTCGACTTTTTATGAAATTAATAAAAATTTAAAATTCTTGTTTGTAAAAAGATGTTAATAAGAATTTTTAAAATCTTCACAGAGTGCATTGAAATAAAAATAAATTAAATAATTAAATAAAATTGTGTTTAATTAAAAGTGGCTGGATTAAAAATTGTTTGGAATTGGGTAAATTAAATTTTAAGCTGAATATCACAGCAATATAAATAGATTATGGTATTAGAATTATTTAAAAATTTTAATTAAAGGAATAACCCATTTTGAACAGCACCACCATAGAATTGGTGCAGGACCCATAAGCTTAATTTTGTATCGAGTCAGAGTTTTGCAAATTGTTCAACTATAAAGGGTCATCATATCACATCACACTAATAATATTACTAAGTTTACTAGTTTAATAATAAGTCTACTATTAAGCAACTTACATTTCTGCAATTTGAACATTTTACTAATTCTATTCCTGAATGTGTTTCCAACGATTTGAAATTGGCATTGTTTTCGTTGCATTCGTTACTATTGGTTATGTGTTTATTTGTTTGGAGTTTAATGACGTATTCTTTATTCTCACATAGTTTTACATTTTGCAAAATGACATCGACTTCTCCATCATATGTTTTCACTATGTGATAATTACTCCATTGAATGAAAGAAGTACTATTACGATCACAAACTTCATAGTAAGGTGGACAGATGCACTGCTGCTCAATTTTAGGGAAATGTTCGCAGTAGTTTTGTAATGATTTAGTAATAAATCCAGCGATAAAATATATTGTTAAAATGAAATTATTCATATTGTTTTACTGTTATATTTATGATCTTTGCTATTTACCACTCGAACCACTTCTTGAACGGAAATTCACATAGATAACTTGATGGGATTAATGCATCATAGCATTTATTGTACCTAAGTGATAAAATAACAGATTAATTAAAAACACTTGTTTGAAATTAAAGGTTATGATTAAAATCTAAATCATAAAAATTGAATGCTCAAATTCAGCGAAGGAGGGCTTGAAATTCACATCATTATATACTATCAAAGTAAAAATACTCGTAATGCTCATCACCCAGATATAGGATGACACAGCAATTAAGAGGTATAAAATGCACTACTATCATAATTAATAAACGCTTATTTCCCTAATGCTCACTCACACACTTATTCATTATCTCATAAACCCCGGTACCTACAAAGCAAATTTTTTAATAATTATAGCTTATGTGTAATTGAGATCAGATAAGAAGCAAAACCGCGAAATTTTACTTCTAACCTAACTTTGATCCCAAAGAAAATTTTAACAATGGCGACCTATATTATGGTAATATATAAGACACAGTGCGGCCTTTAGGACGCAATACTTTGGAAATCATCGACTATATGGCTAAAAGTGGCTGCACCGCCACCTGTGCCAGCTAGTTCTGAATTGAAGAATGAAATTTAGGCTTTCACTTTTAACATTATAAAAATTAAACAAACTATCTTATTACGACTTGTCATATTAGTCACTGTAAGTCACGACTTACACTTGTCATATTAATGTCCCTTCAGTGCGACATTTAGACCATACAACCTTAACAATCCTGCACTGGATGCCTAAATAATTTTTGATTCTGTACCTTTCTAAATCTTCAATTCGTTAACAGAAACTCGTGTACTACGTCAGGTATGTTATTTATTGTATTAAAATTGCAATTGCTTAGTGAAGATAACAGTTAATATAAAAATGCAGAATAAGTACTAGATATTATAATATTGGCTCAGATAACTTTTCCAACATACGTATTTCGTGATAAGCAAGACTTATCGATGGGTGAAGGACTTCCTAAATCCTATCTGAAAAATAATTTTTCATTCTGAATTCTAAAAACTAATTATTAATTATACTATATTACTTAGTACTAGCTTTGATTGTACTAGTAAGTAAAAATAAAATTATTAAAGTAAATGTATTTTGCTCTTGAAAATTTTTAAGTTTAATTTAATGTAAAAGTTTAAACGAAGTTGCATTATCATGGAAGTGCAGATAAAAGCTTTCTAACGTTTGCTTTCTTATCTCTTGTGTGTGTAATAAGATATCTACAACATTCGTGGAAACGCGCGATTGTTGATATTTATTACTTCGTGAAGGCTCTCATACGATGGATGTACAAAAACGGACACGAATGACGCCTAATCCTTTGATTCATAATTTATGAAATGATGCATAGTAATAACTTTTATGCAATTCCGGGACTTAAACTGCTTTTAAATCACTTTTTTTAAAGACTAAAGTTGAACTTTTAATCTCAAGGGATTTAAAATTCCTTTAAGATGGCAAGTAACTTGATTATTAAACAACGTCAAACTAACTTTTTTTAGGAGGTTTTTTAGAGTTTAAGTCCCGGAAATGCATGAAATAATGTAAGTATATACCTCAGGACTTAAGTGGATTGTTAATATATCGTGTGATTTTTTGTCCACGACTTCCTCTCAGGGAAAAACAATACAATCTGGATTAGTAATGCACTTAAGTCCTTTGGTATGTATACAATATACTATTTTGACAATTTTGACTGACTATTTGTCAGTATCTATTTACTTGTTGTGGATAAAATAACTTACCTACTAAAACTTGGGTCGTAGTTGTTTACTGCTATTGTGCAATACAGGATATAAGTTTCGGTTATTTTATTATCTTCAGAGCCCAGTTAAAACAAGATGTTCCAAATTAAAATTATTATTATTGAAATCAATTAACATTTCCAATAAAAAAACAAATTAAAACCAACAAAAATGGCGCTCATATTGCTCTACCTCCTCCTAAGCGTGCCCCGAGTGTTATTTGACCCTATGTAAAAGTTTACATCTAATAACAACGTTCCATAATCATAGAAATATTGAAGGCAAAGAAAGCATTTACCATTGCGAAAATTGTTGCCATTATAGGTAATGAGTTTGACATACATACCTGATACTTACTCTTGCTGGTACTATAACTCAATTTTGAGTCAAAAGTTCATATAATAATTATGGACTATTAACTGTGAAATCAGTATGTAATGTATTGAAACTCCTCATCACATGAAAATAAAATTGGAAATTTCACTAAGTATTTCTAGGGTATAATAGAAGATGTCCAAAATATTGAAATCATAAGTTTCCACGTATGGAAATGAAATGTATTGTTTCCACTATTTTTTTGGGAGAATATTCGAAAAAACAACTCTAATCTCAGATTCAAATCTGAAGGTAATTTTCACCGTGCGCGAATATCACAAATGCACACATTGGGGTTTACAATTATCGATTCTGAGCATTCAATTAATTAATTTTTTTAATTAATTGAGTGATTTAAATATTCACTCATAGTCGTAGTTACCTTAATAAATAAAAACTCAAATTTACTTTAATAATGGTTGTTTCACAACATTAAAAAATTAATAATTTTACCCATTTTATTAATAGTTTAAAAAAATAATTATTTTAGAACTCACCTTTTCAATATAAGTTGAAATATTTACTTTAATTATTAACTATAAATATAATATGTAGAAATATATTATAAAAACGAATCAAATAAAACGAATAAAAACGTTTTTATAAGAAAATTACTATATGATTCATCCATATGATTGTTGATCAAACCTTTATCAAACTAACAGAAATTGAATTTTTAACAAAGATGTTTGTGATTATTCTAAAATGGGTAGGTCCCTATAATACTGATAAGATAATAAACGTAGATTAAATATCATATTATATATTACGAGCGCTGAGGACAAAAAAATAGCGATGTATTATAAAAAAGTTAATCTGGAAATCCATAAAAAAAATTCCGATGACGCCACGCTTCTCAGTGGTGCTGTACAGCGGACTACCCATTGCTGCTGACAGATGGAAATCCTACCAACAGCATATTTCCGTCGCGTGATGACGCTGTCATCAATCTGCACCACCTGGACTGGATCGCCGATTGCTAGATGATCAGGGTTATTCATGAGAGTCCAGACGCAAATTGCTCGAAATTCCAAATACAATCGGCACACAGTGTTCCTGGGTATTCAAGCAAGGTTACTGGCGACGCCTGAACCACCTCACAAGCCCTTATCCACAAAACGTAAAACACAGTCTTCGGCGACAGTCTACTATGCCCAAAAAAGGTATTCACGGTGAGTGGCTGTTCCTTCCTGCATCTTGGATATCTGCAGTAATGATTTAACCAGTACCGCTCGTTTCTATTAAGGTTACAGTAGCGCCTGCAATTAGGTTTGGGACATCTCCTGTTTACCCTTATTAGATGCAATTTGTAACGGTTTAAAATTTGCCACCGAATTCTTTGGGTTTGGAACCAGTGACCGTTGGTACGAGTGAGGAAAATGCGCAGGGGTCGGTACGAGAGACTTGACTTGATACGTTTGCTCGAGTAAGAGGTGATTTTGTGTGTGTTGTGCAAAAATTTTGTGAAGCCGGATTTTGGAGAAGAATTGGTTAGTTAATACCATCCAGTAGCGAACTGGGATTATCTTCTCGAATCCGTAGGATTGGGAAGCTCATTTTTTTTTGATTATTTTACCGGGAGCTCTCATCCGCCTTTATGGGATTCGAAGCTGAACAAATTTTGCATATGCCGCAGATCAACGAAATTTGAGGTATCATTTTTTTTTTGATGGTAATTTATTGTAATAACTATTAATTATTTGATTGATTTGATTCTCAAAATTTGTACATTTTGTATAAATATTCCGTGATTTCGGTTGATAATCAACATATGGTTGATAACATTTTTGTGTGGTCCGCCATTATTTTGTTAGTTCTTTGCGGGACTGCGCGTAAGATATCTGCGCTTTATATTTGAGCAATTATTATTTTCATTTACAAAATTTCTTCGTTGTTCTAAATTTTCTGTATGCCCTGAACTCATTGCTGGTTTTTGTTTAATTAATTATCTTCCAAGCTAGCCGGCAAGATTTACAAAGATAGCTCGTGATTTCTCGATTTCCCCTTTAATCGAGTTGTCTAATCTTTCATAACGACGTCTTCCTTTTTAACCGAAATCGAGTGGCGCCTATTCCATCTTTTTTTTCGTCGTTTTAATTAACACCTTTGGTTAGAAATTAATGTAACATCAATTATTCACGCTAAAGTTCGTGAGGAATTTTAAGCGTCACAAGTGGCGACCAACGTGGTTTGGTGTGATCGCTGGTTGAGTTACGTTGCGGAAATTGTGGGTTCGAATTGCGGACTTCGCGAAATTGCAGCAACATTTATCGTAATTTAGTTGGTTAGCGTCACAAGTGGCGCCCAACGAAAATATTTTTTTGAACAACGTCGATTATATTTTGAAGTGTTTTTTATTTTTGATTTTCTTAGTTTATTTAAATTCGTAACATTTTATGTGAAAAATTTAACATTTATTTTATTTTTCTTGGATTACAATTTGTAATCGTTTTATAACTTTTTGTGTACAGATAAATTTATATATCGTAGCGGCTCTGTGAGGTCAACCGATATTACCTTATATTATTACACAAATTTTCTGGGTTCACCTTACAGTTGCAACAATTTTTTTTATCTTATTTTTAATATTTAGTGATATTTACTTATTTTGTTGTTCTCTAGGTTTAATTTTTTTTGTGTATTAAGTAAATACAACCTTATTTGTTGCATTTTTATTACTGTAAATAAATTATTAACTGTGTTTTATTTTTTTGCATTTTGTTTTAGGAAATTTATATTTTTTTTGGCTAATTAGTTAATTTTGGCTTAGCTAATTAGTGGTTATAATATTTGTGTACCTGTTTTTTAATACAATGGTGTTTTTGGTAAAATTTTGCTAATTTTATTAGTTTAAAAACGTTTTGTTTTATATGAGCTTGTGTACTCTAGTGGTTATACCACGGGCTCCGCCACAGTTACTTTACGTTCGAATCTTGTATTCGTATTATTTTTTTTGTTTATGAATTGTTTTGGGATTATTTTACGAGTTTTTTTGGATATGTTATAAAATTTTTTTATTAGCATTCAAAAATTTTCTACTACGCTGGTAAAATATTAATAAGGTAAAACTTTAATACCTATTAATTTGGTTCTCGAGTCGTAGAAAAAAAATATTTTTGTTGAAAACTGCTCATTACTTTCTTAAGTAGTTTTCTGTTTTTGGTTTTTCTACCCTGTACCATTTTTTTTTGGAGGGGGAAGGAAAATTTCAAGTTGAAATTTTTTTGAAAATTTTCTTATTGTGTTTTTTTCGAATCTCATCCATCATGAAAGTGGATAGATTATTAGGAGATGAACTCTCCTATGAATTAGAAGTGAGAGGGATTGAGGCGGAAAGCCTCACAGTGAGCAAAAAGCGTTCTTTGTTAAGAGATGCCATTCGAAAGAATGCGCAAATTATTCGTTTTGTGGGTGATGTAAACACCGAATTAGGTATTTCGTCTACCAAATTATCTGAATTGGCTAAGGAAATTCAAGCGCTCGATCGAGCAAACATCAAAAATGACGAAGAACGAATAAGAGCACGTCTCTTGCACGTCCAGCGTCGCTTGGTGAATATTTTCTCCCCAGATTTTCAGTCCGAGGTAAATCGTCTTTCTACAATAGTAGACGAATTATTAATGAACCTCACTCTCGCATGTAGGGCTGAAAATATTTCGGACGATCAGGAAGTCGATTTAATATCACTTTCTGATTCGATCCTGGATGAACCTATTCCCTCCGAGATGGACGTCATGAGTCCACCTCTTGATTTTTCGGTCCCCAGAGCACATTTTACACCACCTTTGCCCAGGGTGACAAATTCTCGGCTGATTGATCTTGAATTAAACACGAATTTACCTAACGGTTCTCGTGCTGCCTCAGTTATTCAAACCCAACCTGTTCCAGACGAACAATTACATCAAAATGTAGAATCGATTATAAGGCGTTTGAGCTCAGTTGATATGAGTACCGTACATAATTCTACCGCACGGCGAGTCTCTTTCAATGACCGTCAGGAAAATCGTGATACTAGTTTTAGTTCTCCTAAAGAGGCTAAACAATTTACCGACCCAACACCACAAAATTTTGGGAAAATTCCACCTATTTGTCTTTGGAACATCCAGTTCGACGGAACTAGTAGTGTGACTACATTTTTAGAAAATATTGAAGAGCTTCGTGAGTCACGGGGTGTTTCAAAAGCCCAGCTCTTTCAATCTGCTATCGAACTATTTAAAGGGGATGCTCGAACTTGGTTTCGACCCCGCAAACATTTATTTAAAGATTGGGATGACCTAGTTTTTCAACTAAGGAAATCATTTTTACCGCCTGGCTACGAGTCGCGTCTCGAGTCAGAGATTAAAAAAAGAACACAAGGCTCCGACGAGAAATTAGTGTTGTTCATTTCTGTCATGGAGAACTTGTACCGTAAACTGTCGAATATTCCATCTGAAAATATCAGAGTCGACACGATTAGGGGAAATTTGCTTCCACACATCCAGCGAGGTATGGCATGTCTAACCATCAACACGATTGAACAACTGATCGATTGTGGTCGAATGGTAGAGGAAAGCGAATACCGCGCACGATTCTATTGCCCACCTTCTGGGGTAAAAGGTTTCACAGTGGAACCTGAGTCTGTTTACAAAAGGTGTTCCAGTAACCAATCTGGCCGAATAAACGTTATTTCAGACCAGGCCACCCACGGTACTTCGACTACTAACACTCCTTCCTCGATAGATAGTAAGTGTTGGAATTGCGGGCGATCAGGCCATCAACGGTCGTCCTGCAGGCAACAAAAGCGAGTTTTGTGTTTCCGCTGTGGTAGAGTAGGATTTACAGTTGCTTCATGTCCTACGTGTTCGGAAAACCGAAACGCGAGCCACTAACTGGTCGGTTAGTGTCTCGTTCCTTTAATCCGACCAAACAAAAGATCCTGTTAGATTATATCCTCTCACATGGCGACAACGATGACAGAAGACCACACTTAAAGGTCACAGTTTTTGGTCAAGTTATGTTAGGACTCCTGGACTCGGGTAGTTCACTTACTGTGGTCGGTCAGTCTGGCCTGGCTACATTTTTAGGTTTAGGTTTAAAGTTGGATACTTCCAAAAATTTATCGTGTGTAGTAGCTAATGGTCAGGACTGTCGGACCATTGGGTTGTTGAAGGTCCCTATGTGTTTGATGGGACGAGTCAGAGTCATTGATGTTTATGTGTTAGAGAATCTGTCATCGAAGCTCATATTAGGTATGGACTTTTGGAGAGAGATGGATGTAGTCCCGGATTTACATCGAGATGTTTGGCATTTCGGCGATTCTATTGCTCTATCTTCCGTTTCGGCTTTGGGAGAATTATCCACTCTCTCTTCTGAGCAAACTTCTCTGCTAAATAAGTTGCTCGAGGAGAAATTTTCTGAAATGGGTACCGGTCTCGGTTGTACTACTGTCGCCGAGCATAAAATCAACATCAAACCCGATGTCAAACCAATTAAGAGACGGTACTATCCAGTCCCGCCTTTTAAGCAAAAGATCCTTGACGACGAGGTGCAGAAAATGCTGGAGATGGACGTCATAGAACCGTCAAAAAGTTCTTGGTCATTTCCAGTTATCTTGGTGCCAAAGTCAGGTGGCAAAGAGTACCGCTTTTGTGTTGATTATCGAGCACTGAATGCCGTAACGGAGAAAGACGCATACCCACTTCCCTATATCTCTGCCATCCTAGATAGGTTAAGAGGAGCCAAATACATAAGCAGCCTCGATATTAAGAGCGCCTACTGGCAAATCTCTGTGAGCCCATCTTCACGAGAGTACACTGCTTTCACCGTGCCAGGTAGACGTTTGTACCAGTTTAAGAAGATGCCATTTGGTCTAACGAACGCACCTGCCAGCTGGCAGCGGCTAATTGATACTGTACTAGGTGTCGACCTCGAACCCTTCGTCCATGTTTACCTGGACGATATTATCGTTATTTCCCCCGACTTTAACTCACATCTAGATATTTTACGAAAAGTTTTTGATAGGCTTACTGCCGCTGGCTTAACTTTAAGTCAGGAAAAATGTAAATTTTGTCGCCCGTCGTTAAAATATCTAGGGTATGTAGTCGATTCGAACGGTCTACGGACCGATGTGGAAAAAGTCGAGGCGATTATGAATGTCCCGTCTCCCGCTAACCCTACCGAGATTAGGAGGTTCCTGGGCATGGCCAGTTGGTATCGGCGGTTCGTGCCGAATTTTTCAACCATCATTGCGCCCATGACCCGGTTTATTCAAAAGAGAGTGCCTTTCAAGTGGGATAATTGTTGTGAGCAGGCCTTTAACCATCTTAAGAGCTGCCTCGTTACGGCCCCAATATTGACCTGTCCCGATTTCGCTCAGCCTTTCACCCTGCAGTGCGACGCCTCAGCCTACGGCCTCGGCGCAGTACTCACACAGAGTTTCGACGGTGTAGAGAAGGTGCTTTGCTTCCTCTCTAGATCGCTAACTAAACCAGAGCAGAAATATTCCACCACAGAGCGAGAATGCTTGAGCGTTATCTGGGCAATTGAAAAGTTGCGCCATTATCTTGAAGGTACCCACTTTACGGTCATCACCGACCATGCCTCCCTAATCTGGTTGAATAATTTGAAGGACCCAACTGGTAAGTTGGCTAGGTGGGCGTTGCGTCTCCAACCTTTCGATTATACCATCGTCCATCGAAGGACAACCACCGCCGTTGGGATACGTACTTAGCTGCGATAGCGTGCGCCATCCGTACGTCGAGACACGAAACCATAGATTTTAGCCCCTATTTTGTAAACTTCGGACGAGAGTATGTCAGTTCGGGTGACCACCATCTACACCCCGAACAACAACATCATGAGGATGAAGTTCATAAGCGTTCTGCCGGTTTTCGGAAAATGTTCGAAAAGATCCGAGATAGGTTGCGCGTGGCACACGACCGAAACAAACGCGTCTACGACCTACGCCGTAGACCTGCGCAGTTTGTTGTTGGTCAATTGGTTTGGCGGAGGAATAAAGTTCACTCCGATGCCTCTAAGTTCTTTTCGGCCAAACTAGCACCTACTTTTGTTGGGCCTTACAGGGTCAAAAAGAAAACCGGTAGTGTCACTTATGAACTCGAGGACGACCACGGCAATTCAACCGGCATCTGGCACGTGCAAGATTTGAAACCCCAGATAGACGACGAGTATATATAGTTTTTTTGTTTTATCGTTTGTATATATCTTTCTTTGTATATATTTTTCTGTTTTGTCGTTCCGAGTTACCTTTTGTTTTGTTTATCTATCGTATCGAAGGTCCGAACATCTGGACAGCTTTACATCTTCACCATCGGTAAAGTTCTTAGTCTATTTCCCGTATCGTTGGTTTTCTCGTTTTATAGAAACTTTACCTCTTTCCAAGTAAAGGGGGAGTGTAACGGTTTAAAATTTGCCACCGAATTCTTTGGGTTTGGAACCAGTGACCGTTGGTACGAGTGAGGAAAATGCGCAGGGGTCGGTACGAGAGACTTGACTTGATACGTTTGCTCGAGTAAGAGGTGATTTTGTGTGTGTTGTGCAAAAATTTTGTGAAGCCGGATTTTGGAGAAGAATTGGTTAGTTAATACCATCCAGTAGCGAACTGGGATTATCTTCTCGAATCCGTAGGATTGGGAAGCTCATTTTTTTTTGATTATTTTACCGGGAGCTCTCATCCGCCTTTATGGGATTCGAAGCTGAACAAATTTTGCATATGCCGCAGATCAACGAAATTTGAGGTATCATTTTTTTTTTGATGGTAATTTATTGTAATAACTATTAATTATTTGATTGATTTGATTCTCAAAATTTGTACATTTTGTATAAATATTCCGTGATTTCGGTTGATAATCAACATATGGTTGATAACATTTTTGTGTGGTCCGCCATTATTTTGTTAGTTCTTTGCGGGACTGCGCGTAAGATATTTGCGCTTTATATTTGAGCAATTATTATTTTCATTTACAAAATTTCTTCGTTGTTCTAAATTTTCCGTATGCCCTGAACTCATTGCTGGTTTTTGTTTAATTAATTATATTCCAAGCTAGCCGGCAAGATTTACAAAGATAGCTCGTGATTTCTCGATTTCCCCTTTAATCGAGTTGTCTAATCTTTCATAACGACGTCTTCCTTTTTAACCGAAATCGAGTGGCGCCTATTCCATCTTTTTTTTCGTCGTTTTAATTAACACCTTTGGTTAGAAATTAATGTAACATCAATTATTCACGCTAAAGTTCGTGAGGAATTTTAAGCGTCACAAATTCCTGCAATATATTAACTATTTCTGCATAATCACAATCGAAAAGTGTGTTAATGTGTAGAATAGTAAGTAAACATACTTTGCGAAGCGGTTCATGTGCGGGGCAAAGCCCCGTTTAATCTCTTCCATCTCACTAATCTTAGGTTCATAACACGCATTTAGAAAACCGTTGTCGCTTACATAAGTCGATGGTCGTATTAGCAAACCGAATGATCTCATTGGTTAACGTGTCCACAGATGGAATTGGCCAATCATGAGGAGCTTGAGTTTTCTGGCTGTCTTCGGTGAATTCGCGAACAAATAATGCAAACAAAAAACGACTCTGTAAGGTAAAAGATTATCATTATAAAGTTTTTAGAGCTAAAAACATGACAAAGCCAATGCAGCTGTTCCCAGAAAATTTTTTTAAATGTAGATCTGAAATGAAGTCAATTACAAATATAGTAAAATGGTCAAAAGGAGTGAAAAAATAAACATCGCTGTAAACGAACGGGTTACTTGATAATTTATGTAAGTATACATACGGAATATTCGTGGCTTCTCTGATGGATCTACGGGGAGCTTGTTTTGCCTTGAAGTTTATGATTATTTCGTCTATCACTTTGGGGTCCAGGTTGTTCCTGGTGAGTACCGCCAGAAACTTCTCGTGGTCTTGAACATTCCGTTGTGAGATGTGCTCCTGCACATTTCACACATCTTCGCCCAGCGTGACAGCATCTTTGCGCGTGCCCGAAACCTTGACATTTAAAGCATTGGGTGATACTCACTTTTCGATGTGGGATTTCGACTTCTACTTGGATGCCCTACACTTTATTGACGTCGAATGATGTCTTTCTTGTTGCCTATTTTTAAATCCAGGTCACCATGATGAGGGGAGGGGTATCTTGTCCCTACCCATGTTCATTCGATCGGCTGAAACGCCTTCTTACCCTTTCGTCCTCAGATCGTTTTGCACGTCGCTAGCATCAATTTCTTTTGGAACTCCACGTAGGATCACATTTTGTGATTTATCTTATTTAGTTTGGTAATAGTGAAAACCTCCTTCCGGTGGAGTTCCGTACTTTGCTGACCCGAATCTTCTTTTCGTCCATCTCCTTGCTGAGGGACGGCCATTTGACGGTAACACTGAGCACGATGGGCGGGATTCTGGTCTTCCTTCTGGGATTGGACTCCATTTTGATTCAGTCTTGAGGTGACTTATCCTCAATACGACCGTTTTGGTCCTGTCCTTGGGTTGATGGGGAGGTTGGGTCGCTCCCTTCAACTTGATCCTCCGACACTTCCATCACGACTCGTTGTCGTTTTGGGCCATCTCGAGGGTCCTCGTCTTCACACTTCGTATTTATATGGACCTATTTTTAAATATCGCGCCAAACAAATTATGAGCATGACAACACTGCGGTAAAATACAATTGGCAACGTAGCGAAGAACGACGAATGAGAGACAAGTTATGACGGGAGGAAGTGACGTGATGACCAAGCGGCATTACACCCCATAATGATGGTGATCTGATTAAATTTGGTGTTCGTTTTATACAGGGTGTCCCCGTGACCGTGGAGAACCTTTGAGGTGGTGATAAAGAACACTTTTCTAAGACAAATTTTCAAATAAAATTTTTGCCCAAGTCCAAACCCTTGGGGGGTACCTCCCTTTAAAGCAATTTTTTAATTTCTGATTTCAAACGGCCATAGCTCCGATATTATTGATTTTTTAAGGTTAATGGATTAGAACCTTTTTAAAGATCATTCGCTTGTCTACAAATTAGGTTATAACCCCTTATCGTCTAGAATCAACGGATTTCGAGTTATAAATTAAATTAAGGGAAAAAATGTTTAAAAAATTCAGGTTTTTTTTAAAATTTTCTTGCGAACCCCGTATCTCTTAAACGAAACGTCTAAGAGAAAAACTAACGGCCCAAACCGAATAGGGAATTTAACGGGCTACAACTTTCGTCAAATAAATTTTTTTGGGCAAACAACCGTTTTCACAGAAACTCTGAAAATAATGAACAAGGTGTAGGTAAAAAATATAAATTCACATAATTACTAAAAATCTCAATTTGATTTATAGCATTTGTTTTAATGTTAAAACATTGTTAAAACGCTACAATACCTTTTTAATAATTTTTAATAATATTAGAACAAGTACTACAAATAACAAAATAACGTAGTACGTATATGATTGGAAAAAATAGTACGTATAGGTGAGCAATTCATGATGATTAATTGGATAGCTTTCTTGTTGAAATCTATAAGATGGAACATCTGAAACACGACTGTTTTTAATAAACTTATTAGATGCCTGTAAAAAAAACTTACCGAATTGGTAATATCCATCACATACATTTTCAGAAGCCCAAAGAGAATCTCGATTACAACGAGTGTATTCATCAATTAATGCAACAGTAAAATAATAATCACCTGGCTTTAATGCGCAGTAGAAACACGAATAAGTTAAGTAATTTTGAGAATTCTATTAAAATGAATAATTTAGTAATATTAATAATCATAATATAATTACAAGGCACGACAAAATCACCCAATTACATTTTTCGGTTTTTTTATTCAAGTGAATACTAATATACTTCTTCTTATTACGTTAGGTCTGGGACCAAAATAAATATATGATAATCAATTCATTACAGTTGGAAGCAAGAAAAGCTACCCCAAATACTTGGGGCAGCTGTAACTATCGGGAAGGCAAATCAGGAAGTCGAGATAAATGAGAGAGTGCGGCTAACATATGAGGGGCTTATGGGAAAAAAGGGACGCAATGGAAAAGCATATAACATACCTTTAAAACTAAACCTGAGTTTAGCTCTTTGGTTTAGCTAAAGCTAGAACCGACCTAGTGTATACTACGAATAACAATTTATCGAGCAGAGACTTGGGTTTTCATAAACTCTATCCCAAACAAGCTAAGAGTAAGTCAGAGAACCATAGAGAGAAAATTATTAGACATTACACTGATGAATATGAAGAGGAACACCCGGATAAGGGAAAAAGTGAATGTACAGGATGTAATCCGTAGAGTAGTTTCATTGAAGTGGAGTTGACAAGAACCCAAGGTCGTTAGAGCGGAAAGATAATGAAATGGCGCCCATGGGAAGAAAGAAGATTGGTAGGGACAGGAAAGGTGCAGCGACGACCTGAAGAGGGCAGCGGGACTGAACTGGATGAAAGTTGCGCAAGATAGAAATACATTGGGGAGGCTTACATAGAAAAGGTGGAAAATAACTGACAGAAGAAGAAGAATTAAAAGTTGAGAATTAAAATTGCAACAGTATTGAATTATTAAAACGCAAAAAAATTGAAAACATTTAAACATGCTCTTACAAAAATAATTATTAATTTTGTACGTTATAAGAAAGATAAACATGTCGAAAAACATAAACTGGGCTATTTTACAACACTCACTAAACTTTTAAAATACCTTAGAATAGCTGCAGCTCCATGCAATTTTTTCAATTTGTATGCATCGTGTAAAATTTTCTTCATGACCCAACAACTGATCCAAACTTATCTAAAATTTAATTTTATCAAATTAGACAATGATAAAATAATTACCTTATAATAATTAAACACCTCTGTTACAGATTTTAAGATCACACAATTTTTTTTACATTTCTTCTTAATCACACTTGTACTTATACTTCGTTTAGTCATATTGATAGAGTTAAACCTTATTTCTATTTTTGTTTCATTTCTACAAAAAAAACATATTTACAAAGAGAAATACAAATTATTTTAACAAGTTATTTACCGAGTCGGTATAAAATTATAAAGAAGTTCAAATGAAGTACTATTTAACTCTTTTCGAAAATCAGTTGATATAAATTTGGGCGCTGATCTGAAAATAATAGCTCGATTGTCTGCTACAATAGTTGCAACATAGCATCCAGTAAACATATAATTAAATTTGATTGTGATATTATCGGAAATCTAAAACAAAAAAATGTTCAACATTACATAATGAGTCCAAAATAGCCGAACTCCGAAACACCGGCTCTAAATAAAATTAAGCTTACGGGAATTTATACGGCGGGTTTGTTCAAAGTGAATTATTTTGTTTAGTTATACTACTTTTACGTAATTCTAATACCAGTATTATCACACACATAGAGGACCTACTGTTTAACGCAGGCTCCGAACCGCGGGAAGTGTACACGTATACTTCATCTCCGGAGAGGTTGTACTAGGCAGATTACACCTCGGTGGTTTGCCATTGACTTCCGAGGGGAGACGATCAGAATAAAGTTGTTCTGAATCCAGAGTCGAACCAGGTACGCAACATTAGCAGCAAACCACTTAACCACCTAAGCTTATGACCACCTCTTTTTAGAATGACTATAGCTGGGGAAAAAAATTTAATATTTTAATAACATGGGATTGTTTGAACGAAATGGATACTAGTCCACAATTAATCAACATGATTAAAGAATTTTATACAAATATCAAAACATATGTCAAAAATGGTCAAAGTTTATCAGAACCATTACTTACTTCAAAGGGGCTTGGGCAGGGTTGAAGTTTGTCTCCGTTGCTGTTTGATGTGTACCTTCAAGGAGCTTTAAAAAACTGGAAGAGACACTGCGAAGCATGGGAATACCCAGTTGTAATCGCCCTCAATTTACTTTGAGTTTTACCGATGACCAGGTAGTGTTAGTCATGATAAAAAGACCTTATGCCGATTACTTGAAGTGAGGCTTATAAGTAAATTTACCTAAGATCGAGTAATCAGTTATGGGATCGGAGGCAAGATTCGAGTGTTGATCGACGACAATGTAGATAGCCATTGTAGATAAGAATTACATAGGCAAGGGAGAAATTAAGCTAATACTACAAGAAAGCAGAAAAGGCATGGCTAGCATGAACGTATTATATATGGAGGGATAAAAATATATCGTGGGCTTACTGCAAAAACTGACCAAGTCAGTTTTCTCAGTCACCACAAACTTTGTTGATTAAGTTCGCTCAGTATTTTTAAAAAATTTAAAAATTACCAAAAGCCCTAATAAGAAGTATTGTTAAAGTTTCATTTTCCTAAAACAAAAATTAAAACTTTTAAAAAGCTGATTTTTCACAAAATATTAAGCATTCAATTTCATTTATCTAGAAACTCTGTTTTTTGACTTGGACAGTTTTTGCAGTAAGCCCACGATATGTAAGAACCCTAAAAAACGTTTAAACCTAGTGATAGTGGAATCGGTACTCTGTTATGGAAATGAGGTGTGGATGCTAAAATTAAATACGGTTGAAATGGACTATGCAAGAAAAGGTGATGACATATTAAGACTACAGAATATTACTAATGTAGCGATCAGAGAGCGAATCAAAGCTAACTACATTATTAATGACAGTATAGAAAGGAGGTCTGCAATGATTTGGACATATGATGAGAATGGATGAGGATCGATGACCAAAACGAATATTCCAATGGGTACCGCCTGGAAAGCGAAGACCGTGAAAATTGTAAAGTGACGGAATCCGAAAAGCCATGGACAACAGGAGAATGGAGGAAGAACAGGCATTAGATAGAGAGGAATGGCGACGGGTAACGGGAAAGCGTTATCTAGCTTAATAGTGAAAAGCAATGAAATCTATTATGCATTTTTATATTGTATTTACTTACCCGAAAATATAAAATATATTGCCATGATATTTTCGACTTTTTATGAAAATAATAAAACTTAAAAATTTTTGTTTGTAAAAAGATGTTAATAAGAATTTTGAAAATCTTCACTGAGTGCATTGAAATAAAAATAAATTAAATAATTAAATAAAACTGTGTTTAATTAAAAGTGGCTGGATTAATATTAAGAAAAATTTTAGCCGAGTATCACAGCAATATAAATAGATTATGGTATTAGCATTATTTAAAACTTTTAAATAAAGGAATAACCCATTTTGAACAGCACCACAATAGAATTGGTGCAGGTTAACCCATAAGCTTAATTTTGTATAGAGTCAGAGTTTTGCAAATTGTTCAACTATAAAGAGTCATCATATCACATCACACTAATAATATTACAATTAATAAGTCTACTATTAAGCAACTTACATTTCTGCAATTTGAACATTTTACTAATTCTATTCCTGAATGTGTTTCCAACGATTTGAAATTGGTATTGTTTTCGTTGCATTCGTTACTATTGGTTATGTGTTTATTTGTTTGTAGTTTAATGACGTATTCTTTATTCTCACATAGTTTTACATTTTGCAAAATGATATCGACTTCTCCATCATATGTTTTCACTATGTGATGATTACTCCATTGAATGAAAGAAGTACTATTACGATCACAAACTTCATAGTAAGGTGGACAGATGCACTGCTGCTCAATTTTAGGGAAATGTTCGCAGTAGTTTTGTAATGATTTAGTAATAAATCCAGCGATAAAATATATTGTTAAAATGAAATTATTCATATTGTTTTACTGTTATATTTATGATCTTTGCTATTTACCACTCGAACCACTTCTTGAACGGAAGTTCACATAGATATCTTGATGGGATTTATGCATCATAGCATTTATTGTACCTAAGTGATTAAATAATAGATTAATTAAAAACACTTGTTTGAAATTAAAGGTTATGATTAAAATCTAAATCATAAAAATTGAATGCTCAAATTCAGCGAAGGAGGGCTTGAAATTCACATCATTATAGTATCAAAAAATAGTGTTTATATCCTATGTAAAAGGGTCTGGGACTTTTCGGCGCAGCCAGTGCGGTGTAGCCGGTTCGGCGTGCACCCGATTAGGCGCCGCCGTTTCGGTACGAGATTAATTCGCCGTGAGCCCATTTCGACGCGACCTTATTCCGCGGGAACCCAATTTGGCGTGACCCGATTCGGCGCAAGACCCAATTCGACGCAAGGACAATTCGGCGGGAAATGTTTTTCCGATTCATTTTAAAGTATGCAATTAATGTATGGTGTATCACAAAAATTGGGCCGTAGCTTTTTGTACCAACCAATACAAATCAATGAATTTAACGTTAGTTTCCCCGGCTAGAAATCAATCTAGGAAACTGCTTCTACGAGCATAACAGTTTCTTTATTGATAAATATGAAAGCAAATTTTAAAAATTAATTTTGAATTATTGCTTAGTTTTATAGGCATTGTGTACTTGTTCACTGTCCTTAGGTCTCTTCATCTCTTCATACTTTACCTAAAATTAATTCTCTGGTCATTTGTTGACATCACCAAAATGAAAACCATTACGTAATTAATAACAATTGATTAAATTAACATTGTCAACTAATTTCATAAAAAGCGCTACAATTTATAAAATTATATTACAATAATTAATTAATTTTTAGCCTTGAAAATGGACCACATGTAAACGGCTCGAAACGTTGGTTAATATTTAAAATATTAAAATACCTATACCCAATTAAAAAACATCTTATAAATTAATAAGAAAAGGTCAACTATAATACAAAAATTTATTACAAATTTATTTTACTCTAATCTTGAGATCCTGAGATAACCTTAACAAAATGAAAAATTAGTTCGAAAACCAAGATCATGTAATTTAACGATTTAATTGCAAAATTAAATCTTTTCCTCCAAGTCCTTTATTTATTTAATAATTGAATCGGTGACAGTTGAAGGGAACTAACTCCACAAAAGTAAAATGTTGAGGAATTACAAAAAACGTACCAGAACGTTATTAACAGGTTTAACAAAAATTCCTTTTGGGTGATATAACATAATCATATAGCAACTAAGATTCACAAATAATTTGTTTGATTATGACCATAAAACCTGTGCAATTTGCTGAAATGGGGCACGGGATTAGTTCCTTTTAATAATATTTAAGTGAAAGTTTATAGGAAACAAAGAAGCATTAATAATATTATTAGGCCTTATAAGAAAGGTTTATTCAGTTTTACATTAGAAAACATTATAAAGAACATTATAAATATTTAAAAACATTATAAAGAAACATATTTTATTCATTATTCTCTTTCTTGAGCGTCTTCATAAAATTTTCGGTCTCTTCTATTTACCTCTAGAATATATTTTAGTAGGTTTCTTACAGCATCTACTTTATGTTTGTTTATGGGTACTCTTCCTTCAGGATGTTAAGATAAAATGTTTTATGTAAATGAAATATTAAAATGTAAAAATGACAACAACGCATAAGTTTCAAGTAACAAAGCAGAGTGCAGAGTGCAAGTCGTGATGTAAAACTGTAGCGATACACACCTCATGAATGTATTTATCAATTACTGCGCATATAGTTAGTTTCTTTGTTTAGTATGTGTTTATTTCTAATAAATAATATTTCTATAAAGGTGCTAACTAATTAAAACCCAACACAGGATAAGCTGGTAGTAAAGAATCAAAATTTTTTGATACTTGTGGTCTTGGTCCAGGCTGTTTAAAGGGAACTAACTCTGGCCTTTAGTTCCTTTCTCCACTAAATCATTTTTATTATTAAGAATTTCTGCTGTACTGAGAAGTCGTGGAAAGTTCCCTTTATCACCAATCGATCAGAAATGGCTTAAAATATTAGCTACTGTAAACAAAATTTTAATTTATTAAGCGGGGAAAATGTACGGCACTTTTTTCCTCCCGGACTAAACTCAGCAGTGAGACTCTATAAATAGGGCGAAAAACTGGGTCCAGCGGAATTACAAAAACACATTCCACTCTTGTAAATAAATTGAAAATTATCAACAAAATATGCAAATCACGGATACCTGGAACTTACTTGTGCTCCGATGCTGTGGAAACTTATTAATAAAATCAACTGGAATTTTCTCATCCATAAACTGTTTTTTTTATTATTTTCACACAAATTTTTAAATTGAAACAGAATTATGATTCATGATACTAGTAACAAATCAAGTTTACAAATTATTGTTATTACCTAATCTAAAATAAAATCCCCAAAACCTAACACTTGTTAAAATAATAGAATTGTCTGCGATCGCTTTTAATAATGCACGTAAAATCTTAATCAGTCTTACCATCGAATTAAAATCACTTTTGCATCGTAGCCGGGATTGATGTCCATTTGTATGCCGTCGCCACCAAGGTTCGCATCCGTATCGGGGATCCAATCATAATACGATCTCCATTGAAACCAACCATAAACTTGATAATTTGTCTTCCAGATTTTATAATGTAATCGCTGATAACCATTCAACTTCTTTTGATTTTTGTTAATAATCACCAATCTTCAAAAAAACCTCAGCACCAATAAAAATCTCATATCTTCAACGGTACCAAAATTTATACTTTGCTGCCAATTCGAATTAACAAAATCCCCTCTTGTACGTGGACACCAGGAGAGCCCAATTAACCAAAAATAAATTAATCACGTCCTCATTTGTATACGGACGTCGTGAGAGTCCCCAAAAATCAAAAATTACGTCCGCACTTGTTCATAGACACCAAGAGAGTTTTTTTCCTCGCTCTTGCCAGCCTAATCTCCTCTTTTTTCCCCTTCCAATTCTCGAGCAAGCGTACTTCGAAACTTCCATAATTCAAATTCAAAAATTTTCTTCAATACGGATCTCGGTTACTGTGCAGTTATTGCAACCACTCGAAATTAAATTTCTTCTGCTACACACTAAAGAACACAGTTAATATAACAAATTCTCAAAATATGAACCGAGAATTTGTTATCAAAATTTTGAAATAATCGATTTTGAAAATCGTAAATTTTACATGTTTCACTGACGCGCGGGTGGAATCTCACTCATTCTATCGTCGGTCAGCGCACTGTGATATACTCTTACACTTAGAAAATTTCCGAGCGTCAGATGCATGTCGACGGTCGTACATGCAACATCGATTATTTTTTTGTTTTTAAGCGATTTTTTGGGGGTTAAACGTAATAGTTTACTGCCCCATACCGCAACTATACTTTTTAATGCTATTTCGAGGGTCTCTCACATCCCGGTTGCATTTATCCCGGTTTCCTTGATCTGTCGCGCCTCTCGTATGTTTAGCGCCCGCCGCGTAGCGGCTCGGAGCACGAAAAACCGCCCGGAGATGCGGAGCATCGGAGGGTAGGTTTTTTGATGCTCGCAGTTCTGGCCAATTCAATTATTTACCCCAAAATTAGAAGGAAAAAAAATATTTTAATGTTTTCACTTTTTCGGCAATACACGGGTTATTTTTCATTTTTTTGATTATATTTATTACTAATATCCACTAATCACACCCCCATCTATCCGAATTTCAAAGAAAAATTCAAATCGGACCGAAAAAATTTCACTCCATTTCAAGGGACTGTAACCGGATATATGTGCAGACCCCGGGTTCGACCGGCTACATGAATTTACTTTTCCCTTCTTTTCAAAAGTCGATATTTTGGTTATTTTTCAAAATTTCTCGCAAGTTATTTTTTCTATAGCCTAAAATAAGCCTGTTCTTTAGTGTGTAGCTGAAGAAATTTTGTTTCGAGTGGTTACATTAACTGCACAGTCGCCCGGATCTCTTTTACATATTCCCGACTTATGCAGGTTCCAATCAACTCACTACTGTTTAAAGCCACTTCACTTGTCTTTATTTTGAGCCTAACTAATTTACAAATTGTTTTCACCTAATTTTGTTATCTGTACTTTGACCAAAAATGAAATGTTTCATAATTCTGCCTCTCATCATACACATATACACATTTTATAAACATATTGATTTTCATTATAGTGGATGTATTATTTTGCAATTAAACTGACCCTATTTTGGATCATCGCAATATATATATTGTCGTGATCTTGAGTTTCTAAATTTGACTAAACACTTTGGTGGAAAAATGCCAACAACCTATCTGCTCCGGTCCTAGCTCAGCTCCGCAAAACAACAGAAGTGCAAAACTCAGAAAATGTTCATACAAATAACTCACCAAATTGCTCAAATGGTTCCTTATCAATAGCTGTGGATCTCTGTTAAATGCCTCACTTTTATGTGACAAATAAAATATAGTTGCATTGAAAAATTTTATATTCAGTTTAGTAAATTTCAAAATCACCCTGGTACCTACCAGTCAAATTACAAAATAAATGTTGTACAAAATTTTCTACTGGGAAAATTCCCTTACAAAACAATAAAATTGTTGAATTAGTTGCAGCTTCCTCTTCTTTAACTCCTTTGGCTGTGTTGATGTAATATCAACACAGATATGAAATGTTCTTGTTAAATTCGCGTTAATTTTCTTGACTAAATGTCTTTATTATTAAATGAAAATAATGAAGTTTTGTTTAAATTTTTAATGATAGTTGCTATCAGTACCCGTGAGTTAGATGCAACGCCGTAAAGTTCAAAAAAATGGGTTTTAAAAAAAAGTCAAATAATAATGTTTAAAATAC
Organism: Podabrus alpinus; assembly: GCA_932274525.1. NCBI lineage: Eukaryota > Metazoa > Arthropoda > Insecta > Coleoptera > Cantharidae > Podabrus > Podabrus alpinus. Next base: position 119,381,500 of record OW026451.1, read on the forward strand.
CTTATCGCTTTTAAAACTCGTTCACCTGATGTTTTACTATAACTCATGCTCAGCATCTGCGCAAGATCAAGGATTGACAATCCATTCAAAGTTTCTTTCTTCAGTGTCTCGAGTCGTGTACACTTCAATTTCTCACATCGACCAAAATTCTCAACATTCCTCGGTGTTATCACCTCCAATTAAACGAAGTGCTACTATTTAAAATAGCCAACTGATAAATTTACTAGCGACTTGTCTTAAAAGATGCTAATTCCATCTACTTCACCAAAACAATGCATTCAAAAAAAGGATATTAATTAAAGTGGCAAGGTATCTCAAACGGGAGTGTTGCCTTTGCATTCCATCCACGAAGTTTCATAACAAAATGTGCGGTTAAAAGTTTCATAACCTCCAAACATAAGGATTGAAAATCAATATTGGTTAAAGTTTTATCATTACTGAACTTCATCGGTCGAGCGCCCAAGGCAAACTAAATTTCCTAGTTTTATCTGTTAAATTGGCGAAATTTTGTGTCTAATGTACCACTTCTAAATCTTAATCATACCCAAATTTTCCAAATTTCACGTTATTAAATTTATCAAACGTCCGAAGGTAAGTTTTTATTTAATTTTAGAGTTTTTAAATTACTTTAAAATGTTCTATGTTTCAGAATTCACTGGTTTTGTTGAAGTATTCTGTCGAGACCCGAGTCACTTCCATGTTGATAACTTAACACACCGAATTATGGTCTTTATCACTAGATTACACAAACCAAGACTCTTAATACATTAAAATGACTCTGTGAAAAATTTCAGAAAGAATACAATATCTCACAACATACAAAGTTTGTTATTTTTACAATAATTCACCTTTTTAGAACCCATGCAATTTTAGGTTAAAGATAATGAAACCTTCTTACAAAATTTTAATTTTCACTGCAACAACATTGTTTCCTTTGAATCTGATATGACAGATTCCTTCATGAGATCAAGTAGTGAGCCTAAAATACATTTTTTAGAGTTCCCCAGCTTTATTCGGTTTCCCAGCACTAATCGTGGGAAAGTGAAATTTACCATAGTTAAGTTATTCCTACTAGAATCCCCGCATCCTGCTACTAAATCATGTTAACATGGTTATGTTGAATTACTGAGCTCAGCCACCCAAAAACAAAACGCTTGCTTGCATAGAATGCAAATTCTATCGCATCAGAGAGAAACCCTTTTAGAGACCAAAGAAAAGTGTGAAGCTTTTCACTTATATGAAATTTCTGAGAGGCCAGCAAAATACGACACTATATAAATGTCAAAATTTCACGTTTGTGGATTTAGTTCCCTTCAACTGTCACTGATTCAATTTGAGACGCGTCTAGAGAATTTAAAATATTCTCATCTTCGATCGAAAAGAGGTTGTAGGATAAAAATCCAGAAATTAGCCAATGAAAACATTAACACGTAACATTATTATACTTACACAAATGTAAAAGTTTTCAATAGTAGATACATTAATCAGAGACGGCCTGTACATCAAAACATTAAAATAAAATAAACAGACAGTGAAACTTACGAATACTACTAACAGAAATTCTAAAAATTATAAAAATACAATTTTTGTAATATTTTTATAGTCTCTCTCGACCGAAAATGAAGATATTTTCACAGCAATAATGGAATGGATCATGACACCTCTATTAAGAGGTATAAATGCACTACTATCATAATTAATAAACGCCTATTTCCCTAATGCTCACTCACCCACTTATTCACTATCTCATAAACCCCGGTACCTACAAAGCAAATTTTTTAATGGTTATTGCTTAAGTGTAAATGAGATCAGATAAGAAGCAAAACCACGAAATTTTACTTCTAACCTAACTTTGAACCCAAATAAAATTCTAACAATGGCGACCTATATATTATGGTAATATATATAAGACCCAGTGCGGCCTATAGGACGCAAAACTTTGGAAATCATCTACTTAATCTACTACATGGCTAAGAGTGACCGCACCGCCACCTGTGCCAGCTAGTTCTGAATTGATTAATAAAATTTAGGCTTTCACTTTTAACATTATAAAAATTAAACAAACTATCGTATCTTATTACGACTTACACTTATCATGTCCTTTCAGTGCGGCATTTAGACCATACAACCTTGACAATCATGCACTGGATGCCTAAATGATTTTTGATTCTGTACCTTTCTAAATCTTCAATTCGTTAACAGAAACTCGTGTACTACGTCAGGTATGTTATTTTTTGTATTAAAATTGCAATTGCTTAGTGAAGATAACCGTTAATATAAAAATGCAGAATAAGTACTAGATATTTATAATATTGGCTCAGATAACTTTTCCAACATACGTATTTCGTGATCAGCAAGATTTATCGATGGGTGAAGGACTTCCTAAATCCTATCTGAAAAATAAATTTTCATTCTGAATTCTAAAAACCAATTTTTAAGTATACTATATTACTTATTAGTACTACAGCATGTACTACAGTTAAGTAAAAATAAAATTATTACAGTAAATGTATTTTGCTCTTAAAAATTTTTAAGTTTAATTTAATGTAAAAGTTTAAAAGAAGTTGCATTATCATGAGAGTGCAGATAAAAGCTTTCGAACGTTTGCTTTCTTATCTTTAGTGTGTTTAATAAAGTATCTACAACATTCGTGGAAACGCGCGTTTGTTGATATTTACTTCGTGAAGGCTCTCATACGATGGATGTACCAAAACGGACACGAATGACGCCCAATCCTTTGATTCATAATTTATGAAATGATGCATAGTAATAACTTTTATGCAATTCCGGGACTTAAACTGCTCTTAAGTCACTTTTTTTAAAGACTAAAGTTGAACTTGAAATCTCAAGGGATTTAAAATTCCATTAAGACGACAACTAACTTCATTATTAAACAACGTCAAACTGACTTTTTTAAGAGGGTTTTGTTGAAATGAGAGCATGAAATAATTATTAATAATTGTAGTTTAAGTCCCGGAAATGGATGAAATAACGTATATACCTCAGGACTTATATGGATTGCTAATCTATCGTGTGATTTTTTGTCCACGACTTCCTCTCAGGGAAAAACAGTACATTCAGGATTAGTAATGCACTTAAGTCCTTTTGTACGTATACAATATACTATTATTAATTCCTCGACAAGTACATGACACATAACATATACGCGTATATCGCCTGTAAGTCATCTTACCGCCTGTTTATTGTTTCACTTGATCATCACAGGATTAATAGTATCCGCTTGTTATTTTTCTAGTTTTCAACGAAGTAAATGTTATTCCATGACTTTTTAATTTGTCAGTATCTATTTACTTGTTGGTGTGAGTAAAATAACTTACTAAAACTTGGGTCGTAATTGTTTACGTAGTTACTAATATGTAGTTGTTTACCGCTCCGGTGCAACACAGAATATAAGTTTCGATTATTATTATTATTATTATCTTCAGAGCCCAGTTAAAACAAGATATTCCAAATTAAAATTATCATTACTGAAATCAATTAACATTTCCAATAAAAAAACAAATTAAAACCAACAAAAATGGCGTTCATATTGCTCTACCTCCTCCTAAACGTGCCCCGAGTGTTATTTGACCCTATGTAAAAGTTTATATCTAATAACAACGTTCCATAATCATGGAAATATTGAAGACAAAGAAAGCATTTTTTACCATTCTGAAAATTGTTGACATTATAGGTTATGAGTTTGACATACCTGATACTTACTCTTGCTGGTACTATAACTCAATTTAGAGTCAAAAGTTCATATAATAACTATGGACTATTAACTGTGACATCAGAATGTAATGGATTGGACTCCTCATCACTTGGAAATTTCACTAAGTATTTCTAGGGTATAATAGAAGATGCCCAAAAATATTGAAATCATAAGTTTCCAGGTATGGAAATGAAATGTATTATTTCTACTGTTTCTTTGGGAGGATATTCGAAAAAACAACTCTAATCTCAGATTCGAATCTGAAGGTAACTTCAGATTGCACACATTGAGGTTTACAATAATTATCGATTCTGAGCATTCAATTAATTAATTTTTTTAATTAATTCAGTAATTTAAATATTCACTCAAAGTCATAGTTACTTTAATAAATAAAAACTCAAATTTACTTTAATAATGGTTGTTTCACAACATTAAAAAATTAATAATTTTACACATTTTATTAATAGTTTAAAAAATAATTATTTTAGAACTCACCTTTTCAATATAAGTTGAAATATTTACTTTAATTATTAACTATAAATATAACATGTAGAAATATATTATGAAAACGAATAAAAATATTTTTATATGAAAATTACTATATGATTCATCCATATGATTGTTGATCAAACTAACAGAAATTGAATTTTTTAATTATGTTTGCGATTATTCTAAAATGGGTAGGTCCCTATAATACTGATAAGATAATAAACGTAGATTACATATCATACATTGCCATGTATTGCTACTGTTTAACTCAAATTTCATTTATATATCAGGAGAAATTAAATGGCACTTAATTAATAATGCTCCACCTAGCTTACATGAAAACTCTTTTATTTTTGGGTCGAAAATTGGGTCCATTCAGATTAATCAAAACACCTAAAATACGTCACCTTAACCAGTGATCTTTCTTATAAAGATAGTACAAACGAATCGTAACCTGTGTCTGCTTATTCTTCAATTTCCGACTACTGTTAATAAATTAAATCAAACGCAAAAGTTATCAGAACCAACAGTTGATGCAATTTATTTAATACAATCAAATTTAAGGACAAATCATTAGTTTTCTTAACCTAAACAAATTAAATTTACAAAAAAAAATCAAGCAATGCAATTAATTATTCCCCCAAAAGTATTACGCGCGCCCGAAATTAGACGGTGTGTTTATTGTTCAAATAATTTACGCAACACAGAAATTCTTACCGAAGTAAAATGTCTTCCGGAGTTTACCGATCGGCCGATGTGATGTGATATCTTCAAAACGTGCAGATTACCATCAAAGTCAGCTTCGAATCTTGAACCAAAAGACCAGTAGGAATGACCAGTGAACAATCTCTTCCTCCGAACCAGATAATCGAATACAGGTAAGTAATTTGATCTAATCTCTTCTAATATTTCAATATTCGTCCAAACCATTAACATAACCACCAAATTGAAAGTCAGCAGTTCCAAAACTTTTCATAAATTTTGATCAAACGTAATACCTATTCAATTTAATTAAACTTAAATTAATTTTTCATGCGATTTCCAAAATACTATCCAAATACAAGATAACCAATTCCAAATATCTTTTTACTCTTAATAAAATTTTATCTTCACTCAACGACGATTGACTCATAAAAAATTTCAGAATCCAAATACTACTGACCAGTCTTCACACTTGGATGGTAGGCTTAGAAAATTTTTATACCAAAACTATTTCCAAACTACAACATTCAGCGCGTCTTTACTATTCGACCGCTCAATTCGGAATCCTATACCAAAATTTATTCAAATTAAAACAGCGCGTCTGTACTCGATTACCGCTGACTTGGGAGTCCTCTCTTTTTCCTATCATTTTCGCACCCCACCAATTACCCACTCGCGCGCATTCGCAAATTTCACAAATTATCACTTTATTAATTCAACGCAAAAATCCTAATTTAACAAATAAACGAAATCAATTTAATTTGTTTCCTCTTACTTCCATTGAATCAAAACAATTACCAATATTTTGTCCTTTACAAATTTTACATCTTTCAGATCTAACAACGTTTCCATCTTCATAGACAAGTGAGGCAAAAGCAGTCAACAATTTTCCAATTAAAGAAAATCCAGACACAACCCAGTAAATGCCTTTTGTGGTCTTATTAAATTATTTAAATTATAAGTGTTTTGATTAATCGACTCAATTACGTCATACCACCCCCTATGGCCAACAGAACACGACAATATATTACCAAAGATATTACGAACGCTGAGGTCAAAAAAATAGCGATGCATTATAAAAAAGTCAAACTGGAAATCCATAACAAAATTTCCGCTGATAGTTTCAAAGCTAATTCATTTAGAAACGGTACTATGTTTTGGAAAGTTCAACAAAATTTATCAAAAAGGTAAAATGGACTTACACCATAATAAAAGAAACAAGACATGTCACATGTTCTTTATCAAATTGTAATCGTTTTGTAATTTATTGTAATCTTCCACTTTTATTAATAAGTTTTAAAATCAGATCTCGTTTTTCTGGCGTGCTATTTATTTTACGTCCCACAGTCTTTTAAAAAATATAGTAAGTAATTATAATAAAAAACGAAAAGGAAGATACAGACTTAATTTTCCTCAGAAGTAATTTCAAAATTAAAGCCAAAAACTTATCATAAAATGATGGACACCGCTATTATTTTGCACCGGTAAAATAATAGCGTCGTGGCAAATCTTTTTTAATTAAATTTCTTGCATCAAAATTTTCTATAGACGTACCGGAGCCTTTTATATTTTTTGAAAGACATATTATAAATACATATATCAGGAAACTAATAAGTAAAAAACAAGTTTTTCCATTTAAAAGCTTTATATAGGTGAACTCAAAAGTATAAAATAATTTTCCTTTGACTCACGCCATCAAAAAGCTTTAAGCTGCAATAGAAAATTTTCATGCAAGAAATTTAGAAGAAATAATTATTTTTTACTTTTGAGTTCACCTGTTTATAAAGCTTTTAACTTGACAATTTAGTTTTTGTTTAGTTTTTTTATTTTAATTTGAAATTAAAAAATTTTCCAATTTACCGATTTGATAGCGAAATGACAACTGATGCAAAATAAACTGTGATTAACAATGAAGATCACGGTTATTCGTCATCAAGTTAATTATGGTTAATCATTCTTTATTAACTGATATTTTTGGATATGCGACTTGAAATAAAAACCTCAGATAATGAAAATATTACAGGAAATATGCATTATAAAACTGCACTGCTATTATTTTGACTGCAACTGTAGATAATAATATTTCACAGTGGCATAATGGCACAACCCGTTTGTGCAAGCATAAATGTCATTAATAAACTTCACAATAGGACAAGTATTAATATGTTCATAATTGCAGTAAATAATAATCTCGGTATGGATGAAACCAGTGGCAACTGTAATTTGTTTCAATGGGAGGGCACACAATTTAAATAAAAGGAAAAATCTAATAATATATTCTTGCCTTACTTGAAAAATGTCAATACTTTTCATTTTTTAATTAAAAACTCGAGTCAGCAAAAGAAAATGAAAATAGAAACCGTTGGAGGGGGTACAGAATACCCCATCATATCAACATGACCATCTTGATATCCATACATTGGAGGGTATTCCATACTCCCGAACCCCCGGTCTTAGCAGCCATCAACTATATTATTATTATTTTTAGATAGTGGTCATAAATCGAAACACTTTAATAAATATGCATGGGTAATTCCATAACCAATCAACAGAAGTATTTTCATGACCCTCTTCGATTTTGCTCAAATTTGCTACATTTCTAAATTATGCCCAATAAACGAACTTTTCTTGATTGGCCCTAAAGTGGCCATTGAGAATTTTAAATTACTTCGTTTTTTGCGGGAGAGGTACTCCAAGTCAAAATATGATCAGGACCCCATTTTGTGAACTTAATTATTTACATAAAAAAGCTCACTGGAAAGGCCTATTCAATATTTTCATTTCACAAATAAAATGATGTCTCTAAGTGGAACGGTTCAGCCGGTAGAAATTATTTATCGAAGCTCTACAAGCCAAATTTGAATTATTTTGGAGGGCTGTACAATGTAAACGGACCACTTTAGGGACAAACAAAAAAATACGTTGGATGATTAGACATGGAATAATTAAAAAAAAAGTTGACAATATTCACTACAATTAAAGAAACAATATACTGTCATGTTCTGTTTATCAGAGATGAGGGGTATGACGTAATTGGGTGAATCTATAAAAGCACTCATGACTTTAATTAATTAGCTATAAGACCATAATAGGTAATTATTAGATTGTATCTGAATCATCTTCTCTGGTTGAAAAATTGTTTAACTGCTTTTGCCTCAAGTATCTGGAATATGCAAACGTCCATGAATCTAAAAATATAATAAAAAAAAATGTGAAGGATAAAATATTGGTGGTTGTTTTTGTTAATGAAAATATGAGAAACAAATTAAATTTATTTAGTTTATTAATTTGTTAAGTTAGGATTTCCATTAAATTTAATAAAAGTGACAATTCGTGATATTAGTGGATGCGCGAGTTGGAGAGGACAATTTAGTGGGGTTTTGAAATGATAAGGGAGCAGTAAGGATTCTCGAGTCAGCAGTCGGAGAGTCAAGACGTGCTGTTGGGTTTTGAAAATTAGTTTTTGGATTTTGGAGTTTTTGAGTCAGCCGTCATCGAGAAAAGACGGATTATTGATGATAGAAGAGAAATTCATAAGTGATTTTTTTTGGATTTGGATATTGTTTTGATATTGTTTGGAAAGTAAATTTAAATACATCAGTCAAAAGTGGATATTGCGTTTGATTCACTAATTTATGGAAAGTTTTTGGGACCGCTGATGTTAATTTTTAATAGTTATGTTTTATGGTTTTGTGAATGGTAGAATACTGAAAGAAAATTGGTTTGACTACTTACCTGTGATTGATTATACGATTTGGAGGAAGAAAAGTATCCACTGGTCGTTCCTACCTTGTTTTTTGGTTCAAGATTTGAAGCTGATTTAAATCTTAATCTCCTACGCTTGGTTGCTGCGACATCATATCGGCCTCATCGGTAAACTCCGGAAAACATTCTAGTTCGGTAAGAGTTTTATGTGTCGCACTGATTATTTAAAATAAATAGACAAAACGTGTAAAATTCGGGCGCGTAAAATTAATTTGGGGATTTGTGGCTAATACTTTATTTTGTTAAATTTAATTTGTTTAGGTTTAAAGAAACTAATATTTTGTCTTGGCAAAATTTTTATTGTGTATAATAAATAGCATTATTATATTTGGTTCTTATAACGTTTGCGTTTAATTTAATTTATCCATAGCAGTAGTAAATCAAAGAAAAAGCAGATACAAATTTCAATTTGGTTTAGTTATCTTTATAAGAAAGATCACTAGTTTAAGGTGACGTATATATGAGTGTTTTAATTAATCTGGATGGACCCAAGTTACGACCCATACTATCGAGTCTTTCGTGCATAGCTAGTCGGAGCATGAGTGAATTAAGTGCCATTAGTATTCCCCGCTGTATAAGTCAAAATTTAATCTGTACAGTAGCAATATATGGCAATACTTAAATGACGTTGTAATTTGTTAAGCTGGTTCAATGTCAAAAACCAGTCTCTTTAAAACTGAACTGGAAGATATTTAGGGACATTTAGTTAACGTTTGCTCAACAATCAAAAGAATAGCGATCCTAAAATTGTTAGCATATAAGGGCACAAAACAATAATGGACAATATTGAAAGTAATTGAGAAACTAGAACGTGCTAGAATTAAGTAGGTACACACGACATATCGTTTTTCTCTATTGCAACGATCAATATTTATTTACTTAATCAAAAGGCCATTTTACATTATAGGCACATATTTTATAGAATTTGTAATACGATATAACGCATATTTACATAGAAAAATAAGATGAAGCATGTAAGCATAGCACCTTCCTTCCTAAAATTTCACAAAATGCAATATTAATAAATTTGGCATTATAGCTTTCTGTACATCTTTTATCGAACATGATATATTTACCTTTCTCTTTTTCATCGATTTTTGTGAATAAATTATGCTTTCTTTTAAAGATTGATTGGAATCGGATGTCGCAAAAATCTGCCTCAAGGCTTGCACAGTTCTCTATAATATTTAGATAAGATATTCAAATTCTTTTATCATTTTTTATTGTAATTATAAACATTTAAAAATACGGCATACATGCATTTAAATTAACAAAAACATAAAAAAACATACAATTGCTTACATTTTATTCAGCAAGTAAGTGAGTAAATAAATACCTATATTTATTAAAAAATTTTGTAAAATAATAAAGGAAAATTTAAAAATCAACAAATTTTAATAATTAGTTATTGCTACGATATCATGAACTTGTTAAATAGCTCATAAGATAAATTTGACTTTTATTGTTGTTTAATTAACTTGTTAATTTTTAGATTTTAATTTATAATAAAAATTTTGTATTTCTTAAATTTTCGAATAGATTTGTAATATTCTAGTACTCTAATTTGTAAAATAAATAATTATTATACTTAAATGTGATAACACATAAAAATAGATAGTATAAATAATATTAATTCAAAAATAGTAATTAAGTCAACCAATAGGTAGATGTCAAAATATTCATTCCGTTCAAAAAGTACACACTAACAAGAGCGGAATTTTTGTTTATATGAAAGGAAATGTGCAAAATAAATATGAGTTAAGGACATACAAAAGCTTCACACAATAACACAAATTATTAAAAACGTAGATACAGTTACTGGTTTTCAGTTATTAATGGCTGGTGTAACTTTTCAAAGTAATATTACACCCACAAAACTTGTAAAGGTTTTTCTTCTGTTACGCTCAGCTTTCCAATTGTGTTGGAATTATACAATTTTTCTAATTTGTCATTTTGCGTTGTCGTATTCCATAATTTAATTTCGTTTGGTTTTGGCTTCTGACTTTTTATTTCGCAATCTTGACTTTTACTTAAACTACTTTCCTTTGGTTTATTTTTTTCTTCTGTATTGATCGAATACGTTAACGGTATTCCTAAATCTTGAAAAGAGGTTATAGAAGAGAATCCACTTTCATCTTCAGCAGAGCTTGCACTACTAATAGGAAGCACTTCTGTTTTGTGTGATTGGACTTGAAATGTGTCAAGTTTAATGTTATTTAAATCGTTTACAGATTTGAGAGAACAAAAACTATCAGTTCTAACATGATTATCTACAACGTCGTAATTATAACTGCCGTTAATTTTAGCTTTTGAATTATTTGAGTTTGTTAAAATTTTATTATTCCTTAGTTTCATTTGAGATTTATTTAACGACATGCTTTGTTTTATTCTCGATGGCGGCATTCCTACATTAGAAGGTTCTAAGCTTAATATCGAAATATTACTATAATCTCCTTCTTGACTTAATTGATCGTCAACACATGGAAATTCTTTGGCAAGTTGGGTTAAAAATTTTAAGTCTTTATCTGCATTTGTGTAAGTTAAATCTGGCGCTTTCGTGTTGAGCAAAGATTCAGCAGTCCGTAGTAACATAAATGCTTCTTGAGATAATTTTTCTGGAAGCATTTCTTCCAGTAGAGGTGGAATTTTCTTGGATCGCTTCCTAAACATTTAAAAAATTAAATATAATAATGGTAACCATTTTTTCTAAAATTTATATTATTTTACCATGTATCACTTTTCTCGTCATTTTCTAATATGGGGTCCATAGAACTAAATGTGGATTCCGCGGGGTCACATTCATTAATTCGCGATAATCCTAGTTCGTGTTTAGTTCTCGGAATTGTTTGGCAATTTCCATTAAGTTTAGATCCCAACAATTTTAAACTACGATGTGCTCGTTCTAAGAATTTGACAACTTGCAGCATTACTGCTCGGTACATCTCTCGACTAGCTTCTGTCTAAAATTGGAAAAAAGTTATATTTTAATTTAGTCAAGTAATAAAGTCTTACTTGTTTTAGTTGCCATTCTAAAGTTTCGATTTGTGATTTAGAAAAAACATTTTCGACTGGAACTTCAGCTATCCGACTGGACGCAGTTCCATAGCTCATTTCGTTGGAATTATTAGAAAAAGCATAGTCTGTTATAGATAAGTCCTGAAAAAATTTAGTTTAAGTTATATTTTTCATTAAATACGTTTTTATAAACAACTATTGAAGGATTACTATTGTGCATTGTGAACAGTGGTGTGCTGTTAAAATTTTATCGACGGGCTCGGTGGTTTTAAAATAAAAGAAAAACTATTTCTTTAGAAATTTACACATTTTGATTAACAGTTTCCACTCGACTCTTGCGAACCCGCTGCAATACATCACTGATTATGAATCAGTTTCTCAAGCTAAGTTTTAATAATTAGTTCAATAATAATAAATTATTGCAGTTTGTCAAAGAAACTGTACATTGTTTTTTATAATATAGATTGTTATTTTATTTATAATATTATTATAATAGTAGAACCATTAATTTTTTAATTAATAGTTTTTATAACCATGAGATAAGCATTGTTTGGGCAAGTTCTCATAAAGAATTTTTAAAACATGCAGTTATTATTTTTTGAAGAGATTATAAATTTATTAGTACCGTTGTCAGTTACTAAAGTTTATAGAGGTTGTTTAGAAATTTTTTAAATTTCCTTTTTATATTATATACAATCAGTAAATCGATGCCTACTGCAGCGACAATGGACGAATTCTTCCAAATTACTGATTAATTTTTGCAATTATTGTTTGATGTTTTTTTATTATTTAAAATAAAATGAATTAAGTAATTAATAAAATAATAGTTTATCATTGTATCGCTTTTCAAAATAATTATAATAGTTTGCCCCCTAGAAGCCTTTTCTTTACTTTAACTAAAATAGGCGCTAGAACCTCTATAATCTGACGCTGTGTACCACGAATATATTCTATGTAAAATGGAAAATGGACATAAAGCAATATTATTAATACTAGTCAGTAAAGTCATCATTAGCAAAGGCTGTTTATTGTATCTAACAATAACTTGAGCCTTGCTTGTCTAGAAATTATTGTTCCATACCGTGTAACGCTTGGATTATTTTCAACAAAGTATATTCTTATCTAACGCAATTTTAAACAATTTTAACTTATTGACCGTTTTTGTTCCTTTACTTTTACTTTTAAGATATCCACCTACCTATTAAAAAAATTGAACCATACCGTTAACTAAAACAAAAAATTTTATAATATTGAATTCAACATCAAGAATAATAATTCTAATTATTAACACAAAATAAGTAGTTATACAATTTATAATTTTCGTATTCGACGAACAATGTGTACGAGGTTTTAGAATAATCATAACTTTCATAATTATTATGTATTAAATAGTAAATACTCAATAGGCAGTAATAAACAACCAATTAAGTTTTCAAATCTATATAAAAAAAATTGCAATATCTATTATAGTAGTATTTGATATTTTATTTTTAAGTGATCGCTTTATTTTATATATTATATCTCACTAAAAAATATGGGACATTAAGTAGGCCTACAGAACGATTTAAACTGGTTGGGCCTGCTCTCGTATGGAACAGGCCTAGGGTTGAGATAAAATTACGAATATTTATCTTCAGCTTGAAGTCTTTTTAGGCGATTATTCTCCAAGTAAAAACTCTAAGTGTTGTTTTAAAGCGCCAATATTTTATTTTTTAGCTCCGAGCAACATGCGTTACACTTTTTGTCAAATTTATAGGTATAATTATTGTGACATCACATGTGGTGACAGAGCCTTGTTGAATAATCGGTAGTACACCTATTATATCAGAATAGGTTTCACTCCTTAGTTATTTAGATTTTTGACAATTTTGAATTTATTTTCCTATAGGGATAAAATATTACCGATGGTGCGCTGTAAGCAACAACAAACCTGACGTCACGCTAAGGCATAGTAAGGATATAACCTTGCTTGACCTCGCTCAGAAATGCTTTGATTTGGTTTTGAACGATAGTAATACATATCAACTAAGTAATAAATAAATAATTATTTATTTATTACTTAGTTGATATGTATTACTATCGTATTTTAATTAATTTTTAAAATAATTTTAATTAATTAAGACGTCAAATATTTAGTTGATATTACAGCCACCAGGGTGAGTACAATTAATATTTTTCCCCTATTGAACATGGTTTTATTTTTAGCGGTTCTGAACTTTGCGATAGTGGAGGATTCACCATGTACTCGTATGTAGGATAATATGCAAATGACTATTAATTGCAATGGTACTACTGAAGAATGACTATTTTTATCAGTGCATTCATGCATCAGTAACATAATTTCTATACTTATTGCAAAGTCTACTAGTACAACAGGAAATGCACGAGGAGTTTCAGGATTAACTTACATTAACATAAATAAATATTTTATTTTATATTATTATAATACCGAGAATTCAATGATCATTAAGATAAAAATATAATAATTTAATAGACACTACCAATGATTTTCGGGAAACTAAATAACATCTAGGTTATTATAGCAGCTGTTTTTTTTAATTGGTAAGGGTTTTTTGTTTTTTGGTAAAGTTGATTCACAACGCGTTGATTTTCACCGGTGGTGGGCCGAGGTAAGAAATTTTGTGAAGTCTGTGATTCGAACCCAGAATTTCCGCTCTGTAACTCAAACAGTGATTACATCAAGTAACTACTATGAACTGATTTTTGTCTTTGTAATGCCTGATAGTTAACGCGATCAACTGCTAACGTAGGATTTGTGTTCATAAAAATGAAAAAAAAAACAGGGCACATGCACATCGAGGGCTAACTTAGCAAGTACCTGAGATGTAAAAACCAATTATGCTCACAGAACAAACTTCGGTTACTCTATCACTAACTCAGCCACTCGAAACAAAATTTCTTCTGCTACACACTAAAGAACACACTTATTTTAGCAAATTGTAATAATAAAAAATGTGAATGGGGCTCAAACTTTTGAAAAAATCGAATTTGAATTTAGCAAATTTAACGAGATTCAGTGGTAAAATTAACGAGATTCCTGCGCGTCGCTCATTCTGTTGACAGTCCGTGCAATTATAATGACCCTAACACTTAGAGTATTTCGCACCGGCAGATGCGGCTCGTCTCTCGTACATGTAACATCGATTATTTTTTGTTTTTACGCGATTTTTTGGGGGTGAAACGTAAAAGTTAACTGCCCCATGCCGCAACTATATTTTTTAATGCTATTTCAAGGGTCTCTAAGCTCCCGGTTTCATTTATCCCGGTTTTTTTTATGGGAGGGCGCCTTCTCGTATGTTTAGCATAGTAACCAGAGTCAAAACCGCCCTGGAGGGGTGCAGAGCGAAGCAGAGCGCAGCGGCGCCCCGAAAGGGTAGGGTTTGACGATGGATAACCCTCCTTATCGAATGCACACCCCAAAATTCGAAGAAAAAAAAATTTAATTTTTTCACTTTTTCGGCAATACACGGGTTATTTTCCATTTTTTTTGATTATATTTATTACTAATATCCACTAATCACACCCCCATCTATCCGAATTTCAAAGAAAAATTCAAATCGGAGCGAAAAAATTTTACGCATTTTCAAGGGACCGTCTTTCAATTGTATAGCGTCTGCCAGGGGTCTGCCGCATACTCGATGCTACTTTCCCGTACTTTTCAAAAGTCGATATTGGGGTTGTTTTTCATCAATGTACACTTTTTTTTGTTTTAATAGACAAATATAAGCATGTTCTTTAGTGTGTAGCACTCGAAAATTTTTTTCGACTGGCTGAGTTAGTGAAATAGTCCCCCAAAGTTCATGAAACAGTTAATATTAGAAAATAAAGTTTATTTTATTATGATCACATATAAGGTTTTCTGAATTTCTTCAGCACCTAAACCTAAAAGTTTTGGGGGAAGATTTACAAAATCAGAGACAGACAAAAATCAATGAAGCCAGCATTTGAGATATTGGGAATTTCGTTATGTTGTTCAGCAATGTCTTAGATATATTTGAATCAATTTTAGCAGAATTTTTTTTCTGAGGCAAAACCTAAAAGTTTTGGACGGAATAACTTACAAGGACAGAAATCAAGAAAGCCAGAATTTGAAGTTTTAAGAGTTTTAGTATATTGGTCAGCAAAGACTCTAGGGATATATCAGTCAATTTTTAAAATATTCTTTTCTGAGTCAAGACCTGTAGTTCATTTTGTTAAATCTGCACGAGAAGTCGTCCTGAATGGCAAATCAGATTTACATAAGGAAACGTCAAATAATTTAAGTGTATAGGCGACAATAAACAAATGCCACTTAATTACTTAACACTTAAAAAAACCGGATTAAATAGAAATAGCAATTTATCTTGCAAAAAGGTTATAAATTTACTAGAAACTTTTAGGAAAAAATATTCGCGGGCCATCATTCGCAAATAAAATTTCGGCAATGTAAACATGTTTAAATTTTATCTAATCATGCTCGAAGGTCACAGTTTTAATTCTTAAAACGGATGTACTATAGAAGTATTGGGCAAATAAATGACTTAAAAAGACAAAATTCAATGAAGCCGGTGTGAGAGGTTTTGGGACTTTTACTATCTTGTTCATCAATGCCTTAAGGGGTGCTTGCTACTGTTGTCACTAAATTACAAAAACAATAACCTCAAAATTTAAAATCACATAAACTTTAAAAAATTAATAATTCTAAATCTGAACTATAAAAATTCATAAAATCTATTAAATATTTGAATTAACTCTAAACTTTTCAGCCGCAAAATTATTCTATCGCATTTTTCTACCGAAATATTAAAAAAAAAACTTTGTATTTTTCACGCGAACAGGAACGTTACTCTCTTAACAACATTTAAGACAACTTTCAGATCTGTAAAATTTGCTTCTGGTTACTGGTAAAATGCCTAGGCTATTAATTTTTACAATATATATTAAATTTCAATGATCATTTACTTAAACGATTATTAAATATATACACAGTGCGGCGAAGGTATGACCTATTATTAGGTATAAATTAATAAATAAAATTCAATCTTTTTTTCTTCAAAGTCCTTTAATTGGAGTTTTCCAATAGGTTTCAAAAAATTACAACTATTGACAACTCTTACGTTTGTCCTCTTTATCGACTGAAAATGAGAATAATATAGATTCTCGAAATGCGACTCGAATTTTATAATTAAAAGAGGGAGTGTTATTTATTAATTAACTTTAAATATTGAGAATAATTATAATTTTTGACAATATTGTCGAAATCTCATGAACCTACTTTTAAGTAAATTTTAGTAAAATTAAAAGTCCAAACAAGTCCATTTCGTTGTAACAAAATTTGTAAAAATTATTTAATTAATGAAGAGATTAAATAGAAATTTTACAACATTTTATAAATATTTAAACATTGTAGTATGCAATTATTGTATTTATCGAATTATAAGTTAAAAGATAACATAATATAAAATATAAATAATAGAGCTGAGCTGGTTTGATCTCATCGGAAGCCACCTTTAGATGAATAATTTGGATGTCACACTCTGGTGCTTGGAATAACGACTTAAGATAAAGACAATGAAATTCTGGTACCTAGCACAGGTCCAAAATAGTCGATTTTTTTACAAAAATTCCATTTTACGTAAGGAAACAAAGATAAGTACCAAGAAGCGTTCTTTTCGTTTTTTGCAATTTCAATTCTCGGTCGTCATTTTTTGTACAGACTAAAATATACTCTCATTAATGTGGTTCCATTAAAGCTTAATTTAAAAAATTTAAATAGCAAATATAAGAAGGGAGGGTAAATTCCTCCCTAAAAAATTGTATTGATTTAATTCAATGTTTTAAATTACTGTTTAATTTTAAATTTACAGCGACCTCAGTGACCATTAAAAATAATTTTAAACAAATTTTAAGACAAAGAAATTGTTAACATCAACAACGAATGAATGAATATGTTGGTAAGTAGATCTAGATTTTAGCTGTTGCATGAACAAGAGTACGGTGACGTAACGCATAATTATTTATAATTTTTAGTCTTCAGTAGTTTTTTAAACTTGAAATACAATTCTTATAATTCAATAATGGTAATAAAAATAGGTAGCACGGCCAGGATTTCTACAAGGGGGTCTCGAAAAATTTTAAAAAAAATTCGTAATAAACTACCAATTATTGTCAAATTAGTTGTTACCTTTTTTTTTAATTCTTACTAAAAAATTCCAACTTTTTTTTTCAAATAGCCCCCGGCTGCGCCACTGTATATAATATAAAATATTAAATAATTATATATCCGGTTATAATATCCCAAATATAATTATTATGCCTACTGGTTTTTCTTAAGAGATTCATTTAATATTAATTAACAGTTTTGATAGATCATAATCATCATACCGAATCAAGAGCAATGCGGACACAAATCGGAGAAATTCCTGCAGTAGGTAATAATAGTAATATAATTTAATTAGATTAGGCTTGCAATCACTTTTATAACAGCGTGACAACTTGCTGTAGGTAGTACATACTACTATACATAATAATTTAATAATGTATGTGTATAAGTTTCATCAAACATTTCCGGAATTTTTGTAATTAACACGATTATTTTCAACTCAACTGAACTCAACAATCTGGGATAATTATTATAATAGCAAATCAAATTTTTTCAATGATAAAATAACTAGAACTAATACAAATACCACTTCTTATTATGTAGTAACTACGAATTACTATATCTTGCCGTACATCCATACGAAAGAAACAACAAAGTTTTTTAGGTGGGTTGTTATCGAAGAAAGTAGTCTAACTAATGTAGGTAGATGTAATTATTACATTAAAAATTGTTAATTTGTAAAGAAGCTGATTTAGATTAAAGGAAGTAACAAAATTATTTTTATAAAATTAATTACATCAATATTTTTCTTCCTGCAAGTCAAGTTAGAGTTTGTTCAAAAAGCTTGCATTACATCCTATCATGTTGAAGGTCGATATTTAGAATAGAATGTTAGGAATTGCCTATATTGGGCACATCATGTCGCGTACATAATATGACCAACAACCTTCATTTTAGTTGACATATAAATTAAATTTTGCAACATACACTCGTAATTTTTTTATCGTCCATAAAATTATGATGCAGTTTTAATTGTATGTTCCAAAGCAATAACTTAGCCTGTATCGAAACTATTATAATTTATTGTAAAAGATTATTTAAAAAATTTCTAGCAATATATTTTTAAATAATAGTTTACACAATACACTTTCTTGATAATATTATCTTGTAAATTTTCAGAATTACAGTGTGTCATAAAATATTTGTAGTAGATTGATAGTACATAATATAGGTGCATCCTCTGTAGAAAGTTTTCCTCTAGAATATCATAATTCGTAAGATTGTAATAATAATTAAAAGAAATAATAAGAATAATTAAGTATAGTATTATAATATAATTGATTTGTAAATGTATTATATGTGTATCATTAAAATAGCAACATATACCCAGTACCATTGTTCAAATTATGCAATATTGTTTATTACAACATATCGTAAATCAAAATTTTTAGTTAATGCAATATACACAAATGCTATTAGTATTACACGTTCCCAACATAAATCTCAATTTATGTGCTTACGACAATTATTAAATTTTAATAGTATATTTGCACGTTAAAAGTAGTTCAATGCAAGTATTGTACCTTATGTAAATATTGGTAAACGGTTAGGTATTGCATATTATCAACAATATTTTTTCAAATTTTGAAATCAAAGCATAGTACCATTTTTCATGAAAAAATATTGTTGGCAAAGCCCAAAACATTTACAGCTATTGTTCGACATGATGTGTTATCAATACTGGTAATTACATGTAAATGTATTTATTTCGTACCAAGTTGTAAATTACATGCTTCGCTATTTAAATTATATGTACAATTCTCAACAATGTAAACGAATCCTTGTTTTAAGAACAAAGCATTGTTGTTCCAGTCAATGACACACGTGAGTCAGAGGAAGAAAAAGATCTATGACCTAACGTACATCCCAAAAGAACTTTAGTAAATTAGAATTGTTTATAGGCAAATTTTTTTATAACATTACCGTTACAAAAAATATTATAAATTTTGACCTTTGATATAATAATGTTCCATAACTGTTGCTCTTGATACCCACCTACATATTTTTTAATTTATGGAATTTACTATTCGATATCAATGTAGGCACCTCATATATTGTTATATTTAAATTAATGTTAAATATCTTTATAGTTCAAATGTTAATATGATATTTGTACCTACCTACTTACTTTACAATATAGTAATAAGAAAATTTAACATATTGGAAAAGTTTTCGTTGACGATTTATGGAAAGTGTTGATACACGTTCTAAATTGGAAGACATCCTTTGTGAAGATGTATTAAATTTGTACAGTAAGTTCATTATCAAAAAGTTTTGTAATAGTACCTACCTACGGAATGATACTTTTCAACCATGAAAAACAACTGGAAGGTCAGATTATTTAATAAATTTAGTACTCTTCCATGTATCCACATAATTTTATACTTTTCAATTTTATAACACTGAAGAGGATGTTCCGTAACTGCATTGGTATTTTATTGTTTTAAAAAAATAAATACATCAAGTTTTATTTGTTACTATTGGAAAATTCAATAATAATTACAATCGACAGATCGACAAAAAAATATATAATAATAATTGCTTTTATATGTACATCTTAAAAATGTGCCATATTTTTGTGTAATTTATTTCAAAACCTAAAAATATAAAATTATTCCTACTTAATGGGTTGATAATATATTGGGAAATTATAACATCCGGTAATGTAAAATTACTTACATTTAATTAAAAAAAAATGTAACATTAAAAATCGTATTGCTGATTTATTACATTTAAATCTTGCTTTTTATGTTATATTATTTTGAGCTTTCGTATTACATAAATTTGCGGTAAAATTTCATAACGTTCTGAATTACAAATACATCAAAGTGAAATAAATGCGTACTATTGAATAATTTTTATAAATTTAAATTTAATAAATTTAAAAGAAACAATAGCCTCTCGATCGAACGAACTAATTGATCTTTGTAAGAATAATCTTATTGTTGAAATTGTATTTTGATCTGTCTTGCCAAAATAATGTTATGTTAATATTTAATCATTAGCTGTGGTTAAAGTCCAGGATTCAAACCCAGGATTTCCACTTTGTAATATAACCTTCAAAGTGGTATTTCGTATTTCCCCCAAAGACTACATGACCAAGTTTTGTTTGACTATAGATAAAAAAATTTTCATCGTTGTGGTATTATCACCGATTATACGAAGCTTTTAAATTTTTTGCCACATTTCTATTTAGCATAAAATCCCAGTTTATAAATATTAATATCGATAAATACTTCGTTTAAAAATTTTAATTAACTGAACAAATAATAATTGCTGATGTCATATGTAAAAAAATCACATTATCAGACAGCGTAACTTTACGGCACTTAAACCACCCCAACCGGAACTATGGTCAATAAGCACTGTCAACTAAAAATAGCCTACCTACCATACACACCTTTACATCGCTAACCGTTGATTCTTTTCTATTTCCTTTAAAAACATTCTTGCAACTAAATATAAAATATGTATATATTTGATTAAGGATTTAGTTAAAGTAAAAGTATTTCAATTAATATTTATTTCGTGATTTCTTTCCTATTTAGATCATTATCAAATAGTGATATACTTTTGTTTGAATATTTGAAAACAATATATTTATATTATGTAGATCTATAACTGCTAATATTATTGGATAAGTAACCAAATTCAGTTATTTATCAGTTATATTATTTTGTCAGGAACAGTGCTCGTTATGTGGCCAAAAATTTCAAACGGTTTTTTTAGTATATCTTTTCTTCATTTTATTGTAGGTACCAGCTTTGTCCATTTTCAAATGGATCTCGCCTATAATACTGGCAAATTAATTATTTTATCATTTGTCTCTCATCAGAACCTTTGTGTGCATCTATCTGTGCAGTAGGTTTCCGCAAACTTTCTAGAAGGCCATCTCCTACTTGGAAATTACTAGAATTGTTGGTGATTTACCATCTTCCTTCCCTTCATTATGTGTCTTCATTATAATTAATTTGGATAATGATTAAGCAATTTATGCGAACCCTGAAGCTGTATAATGCTTATATTATATTCTTATCTATCATAAACTATATGCTATCTTTATAATGCATCTGGGAAGAATCGATCCAGAAAATTTAAATTGCCAATGTATTTATAATCGAAAACATTTAGTTAGTATAAAGAAAATTACAACAAAGATGTTTCTAGCTTTACCTAAACCAAGTTTTTATGATCATGAGAAGTGAAAGTGTTACGATTGATCAAAACAATGAGTTCCGATGTTAATCTCCAGCATTTAAATATCGTGGTGCGTAATGCGTTTAAATTTTATTTAATGGTTAGAAAAATTGTATTACAAGATTTTACAATTTCCCATTTCTTCACAGTAATAGAATAGCACAGACTTTTCGTCTTAATGTTGATAATTGCATGTTTCCTGTATAACGCAATGATTAATATTTATTTAAATGTGTGTAGTACGTGTATGTAATTAAAATTTTAAAAAGTAGATTAATATATTATATGTACTAGCAGTACCTATATAGATTTAAATTTACTCATTTCTTCACAAGTTGATGTAAAATTAAGTAGCTATGTTCTTTTGAAAATAGGCAGTCCTCAACAGAAGATTACCATGACACAAAAGTATATACTATGTATGTAGGTATGTACCTACTAATTTACATTTTCTCTATTTCTGTCATTTCCGGCACCTTGTATTGTGGAAATTAATATTAAAATTTACGCGAAATCGTAAAATGGAAAATTCAAATAAAATTGTAATCTTCGAAGGAAATTTTTTTGAACTAAATTGTAGTGTGGTAATATTGTTGATTAAGTATTTTCATCATCTGATTATGTCTATCTGGTGTTATTACAATATGTTTTATTATAATTCTAAAATTTATACTTATTCAGAAACATAATACATATAATATCTATAACTTATTCATTTAGTATGTCGACATTTTAAATAATATTACAGATATTTAATTATTACCGTATGTATACATCGGTTTTAACAACGTTCTACGTCTTCCGATTTCCTCCCTGTCTGTGCTCGTTGGTGTTGAAACAGTGTGACGAGCACAGAGGACCTACATCTTAACGTGAATTCCGAACCACGAGAATAGACGATTTTTACACCTTCTACTCCGATCAAGGAAGCTTTATGCCATATATAGGGTGTTTGTTTAGCTGCATGAGATATTTCAATAGGGATAACTTTTGAATGAAGTTTGTCAAAGTGACAGAGTTCTTTGACATTTGTGTTCAGAACGGTTTGCCATTTAATCATGAATAAATTAGCACTTGAACAACGCTACCAAATTGTGGAACTTTATTTTCAAAGTCAGAGTTCCGTTCGCGAAACATATAGAGCTCTTTGCCCATTTTATGGTCGACATAATCGACCTTCTGAGCAGGCTATTGGTGCGGCGATGGATAAATTTCGTACCACTTCTTCATTGCATGATGTAAGACCACCAACAAGGCAAAGAAATGTGCGTACCGAAGAAGCTATCGCTTCTGTGAGTGAAAGTGTGCAAGAGAACCCAAACATTTCATTTCGCCATTGTGCTCAACAACTTGAGCTTTGGCCGTCCACTACATGGAAAATTTTACATCAAGACCATCCTCATCGCCAATTGTTATATATTGAGGTGGTAATATATAATACTTTTACACATATGCCCATAAAGCGTTCCAATAATAACTATTATTTACACAATGATAACTTCTTTGTTCATATAATACAATTTTACATACAAGCTAGGTACATCAACTACAAGTCTCCATTACAACGTCAACTTCATCACTCTTGTCGTTACTAACAATTATACCAACATTAATCTACATGTAAAACTGGTTGACTACACCACACTTACAAGATCCAGTTGGTTCAAGAATTGAAGCCTAATGACCATCGATTGCGTCGTGCGTTCGCAGATTGGGCTCACAACCAATAATTGGAAGTGGATCCAGTTTTTTTATCACCAAATTTTGTTCAGTGAAGAGGCACATTTCTGGTTGAACGGGCATGTGAACAAGCAAAATTGCCGTATATGGACTGAGACCAATCCGGAACATTATCTTGAGACTCCATTGCATCCATTAAAATTGACTGTTTGGTGTGGAATACACGCCAACGGCATCTTCGGTCCATATTTCTTTCGAAGTGAGGAAGGAGATACCGTTACGGTTAATGGTGTGAGATATCGACACATGCTCAATACATTTTTGTTTCCAAAAATCCAAGAGTTAAACATCGACAACTTATGGTTCCAAAAGGATGGTGCTACGTGCCACAAAGCCACCGAAACCATCGATTTATTGAAAGGACAATTTGGTGACAACATTATTTCAAGAAATGGTCCTATCAATTGGCTTCCAAGATCGTGTGATTTGACGCCTCCAGATTATCTTTAGGAGTATGTTAAATCCATGGTTTATGCTAACAAACCAACAACTCTGGAAGTATTGGAGGTACATATTTAGCAAGTCATTTATGAAATAAGGCCTGTAATATTGAAAAAGTGGTCAAAAATTGGACTGATCGAATGCGCTTCGTAACGATTAGTTGTGGTGGTCAAATGCCGGAAATCATCTTCAAGTCATAAATGGCATTACATTTATTTTCATAAAAAAATAATTAAAAAAACATTCCATCAATTTTTTAATGTTTTCTCATGCAGTTCTCATGTAGCTAAAAAACACCCTATATAATGTTTGGGACACTTGGTAGGCGAAAATTTAATTTTTTAATTTTTATTGATAGATAAAAAATTACAAATTCTTTAGATGATTTTTATATTTATTTAAGTGTAGGTACCTAGTCTTGATGCATTTTTAATTATTCTTATTAATACCTATTATGCGCTTTTAATATTTCGCAAGTATTATAAAGGTAATTATTAATAATTGTATTATTAGAGTAATAATTTTTTAATTCTTATATAATTTGGATTGCTTCACCTTTGACAATTTTTATAGCTCATTCATTTCTGGATCACACAAAAGAGTAGGAACAATTAAAATTATTTGTATTATGTATTGGAATTATGTTGTCATACAAAATAATAAATCATCTCACAATTACCTGCTTTACATTCTCTTCGAGATAAACCAGGTTGTAATACAACACTGAAATATTGTATAGAAGTTGTAAGATAATAGTGAAATCTCGGCACTAATTGGATCCCTTGTTTTACACAACATGTTAATGTTAATATACTATAATTTTTTATTTTATTCTAATATAAAAATATCTATATTATTGAAATTTTTGCTTTCTTTTGACCTTGACGTATTGATGTGCAGTGGGCCGCGCTAGGAAATTCTGGCGAGTCTGCAATTCGAACTCAGAATTTCCACGCTGTCAATCAACCAGCAATCACACCAAACCACTGCTGTGGTCATTATTGAAATCAACTTAAAAATAATTTCAAATAGAAATGTGGTTATTCTAGTAGAATGCATTTTGGCTATATTATGTTGACAAGAAATCGCTTAGCTTATAAAAGCAGTCAAAAAGCAAGATATCGACATAATACTGGGTGACTGGGTGAAAATACGGGTTGGGAGATAGAAACGAAAGAGAAGATAGACTAGAAGACTTTTGCCACGAAAATGATTTTGTTACCATCAAGAGGTGGTTTTAATTACCACCTTATAGTATATCCGTTTTAAGTATGCAGAGATGCGGTACCGAACGCCAAATAAAATTTGCTATATTTAAATGTTAACCAATTACCGCGAACGTTAGAAACCGGACACCGGTCTCTGCATACTTAAAACAGATGGACTATAGACGTCTGTATACCTGGAAATCTCCTCAAGACAGAATCGATTATATTATTAGGAACCAAATAGACAAATAAACAATCGGTTCCAGAAAGCGGCTGAAAGCGTTAAGAAATACGCAGGCACTGACTTAAACTCAAATCACAACCCAGTGATTGCTGATATATTCATTCATCAAATCCAAAATACTTCAACAAGGGTGCAGCTTATTCCCGCTGCGATTTAATATATCCAAAGTATATAGAGATAGAATTAAAGAGACGGAAGAAACATTGCAAAGGGATGGAAATTTCTATTGGTGATGTCACGCTTTTCATTCTTGAGTGCTTTGCGGATCTGGAAGTTTACTGGAAGTTTACTGGAAGTCATGATAAAAAGATTATATTATAATGAATACCAAAAGTGGGGTTTACAGACCAGTATGACAAAGATCGAATATTTGGTGGTTAATTCAGACGCAAGGTTTAAGGTGCTAATCAATGATGAAGTGATGGTCAAGCAAGTAGACGCGTTTAAATGCCTATGTGGGTGTAATTGTAGATAAGAACGGTAGAGGTAAGGATGAGAGGTTAAACATAGCATTCGAGAAAGCCGAAAGATCCTGGGTTGCTTAAACTCACTGTGATGGAACCGAAATATAATATCAACAAATAAAAAAAATAGGTTGGGACAAGTTATGGTGGAATCCGTTTTATGCTACGGCAGTGAGGTATTAAGGAAAGACACGATAAATGACAGTATAGAACGACGAGGGCTAAAGTGGTTTGGACATCAAAGGGCACCACCTAGAAAGAAGAAACGAGGAATACCAAGAAGAGTGTGGTTAATATTTAATTAGCTTCTTAATTTTTAAATTTCAATTACCTTTAATAAACTTGACCATATATTTTATTCGAAAATAATCTATTGCTTCCTTCCTTCATAAATGGACCAACAATATGTAAAATATTTCCATGTACCTAGTCAAAATATAATCAACAGAATTCTTTTGATATTGATCACAAAGAGAAAATACAATACTTCATATTACATTTTAATGCACCCAAACGTGATTTTCTTATTTCGTCTTTTAGCATTTTTTGGTTTTAATGAAATGTTCAGTTAAAACACGACAAATTTTATTTAATTAATTTTTATTACCTATTATAAAAAAAATAAATTAACCGTAGAAATTATAGTGTTGTGACTTGTGAATTGCGATTCTCGAGATGAACTTTCTAATTTTACTTCTGAATCACGTATAATATTAAAATTTGTGTAAAGTTTTCGTGTAATTTTTAATTACATTTTTCCTTTTATATTTAAAGTAGTTCATGTGATTTACACTTACTGATGCTTTTTGATAATATGGTAAATGCAGTGGGAAAATTTCTAAATACTAATTAATACCTGATTATAGAAAAATTATTATTCAGTAGAAATAATATTTGAGATAATTTTTTATAACATAGTTCACTCGAAAATTTCACCTTATCTTTTTACTGCAATTTTATAAATTAATGTATTAAGAATTGCGTTTAATTCTATCCATACACAATTGATTTCATCGCAAAGATACAAAACTTTCCCCATAACAAGCTTTTATGTACTTTTGTTCTGAAAACTATGTAGATATTAAATAATTATAAAGCTTATTAGCTGAAGAAAAGTGTGAAATGTGTTTGAAACGAACGGAGATTTTCACATTTAAAGCTTTATTGACTGCATTTTGAAGCTTCTTGATGCAGTAATAATTTTACCAGCAGGCAACTCCTTTGGATCCGGCTCTTTAAGAAAATTTTACAACAGTACAAAATATAAAAAGTAACAAATTAACTGTAACTAATAATTATTCTAAAGGTTGTTACTTTTGAGAATTAAAGAGATCTCGCAAAAAAAAACAATTTTCAAACTGCACTGCTATAACGCCCAATCGATTGTGCAAAAATACTGTTATTGTACTACTTATTATTATGTCTGTATGTATTAATATGAATTTTCTTATAATGCCACATGTTGGGTCAGCCAGAATTAAATGAATTTTTATAATGATTTAATTTCAATTTTATTTTAAATAATTTATAATTTTTATTGGTAATAAAATACTTCCATGAATCTTCAACAAAACTTCAACAGCTGCGTAATAGCTATGGATTCAAACTTTTAATATTTGCGTATCTTTAGCTCCAAGTCAATTATCTTTCTAGACTTCCTGAAATTTGTCCAAAAATCACTAATTTGACTTTATTTTACAAATAAAGAAGCACTAAAGAATCTTGCAAAATTTTCTTTTTTATCAAAAATTCTATCGACTTACTTTCTTAACTTACGTCAAGTGTTCTTTAGTCTTACCGTCTTGCGCTATACAAAACTTTACTAATTAAAATTTATCGCCTTAACCATAGGCGTACCAAATTTCAATACAAAAAAAAATATAAATAATACCAAAAAACACGACGGTTAATTACAGTAAGGTATTCCAGAAGTGCACCTAGGCTATTTCGATGTTGGTGCTAGATGGCAGATGAGCGTTATATAGCACTCCAGATGCTATGGGAACCAGAATGGAATATGCGTTCTCGTACTTCTCGAGGAAATGTCTATTTGTCAGGTAAGACCGCAGTAGTTGACAATATGGATGAGGTAAACTATTTTTGATTTTGTAGACCAATCCTGTATGCCACACCTTATCAAAGGCCTGGGAGATGAACAGAAAGGCCGCCAAGCAGTATCGTTTATATTCCAAATATTCTCTAATCCTCCTAACAACTCTGTGTACCTGTTCGATGGTGGAATGATTCTGTCGAAATCCAAATTGATGGTTGCGTGTTAAATGGCTTTGTTCGAGGAGTGGTTTGAGCTTAGCCACAAAATTTTTTTCAAACACCTTGGACAGAACAGGCAAAAGACTGATTGGACGATAAGAGGCAGCTTCCGTTGGATCCTATCCAGGTTTTAGTATCATGATTATTTGGGCCACCTTCCATTGTGAAGGGAAGTAATCCAATCTAAGGATGGCATTGAATATGATAGTTATTATTTTTGTTCCTATTGGCAGTAGCTCTCTTTCAGGGCTCTTCCTGTTATTAGGTCGTCCCCGGTGCTTTCTTTGGGTTTATGCTGTTCATTATGCACGACCTGACTTACTCTGCTACTTTAATGGGCTCGATGGGAAGGTTCACTTGATAAGGTGCTTCTAAGAACTGGTGTATGGGTTTTTCTTCTTCTGGTAGAGTTTCCATTGGGAATGGTGTGAAAACTTTGTCAAGATGTTCTGAAAATGCATCGACATTGTCTTCATCTCTTCTGGCCCAGTTGCCATTCCGTGTTCGAATTTGTGGTTGTATGTTTTAGGGTTATTTGATATTCTTCGGAACTTCCCACAGGGAGTAGTCCGTCGATTCTGTGAGTGAAAGAGTTTCCAAGAATTTTTTAATAGCTTGATTTTATTATCGGTTAACATTTTTTTCAATTGTTTAGTGGAGCGATTTATTTTATCTATAGGAACATGTTCTCCAAACTTCTTCTTAATATGGTCGGGACCATATTCTGCTTGATCAATTTTCTGATTTGAAGGAGTAACAGTTCATGCGGCTAATTGTATGGTTTAATTTTTCAACTGCTTCATCTACATCTTCTGATTTTAAACGGATATTCGTATTTAGTTGTTCTGATAATATCACATGGAATGCCTCCCAATCAGTATTTTTGCTTGAAGAACTTGGTGGTGCAGAATTTTCAATTACTTGACTGTCATAGGTGACTAGCAGAGGAGAAAGATCCTGATAAACTCAATTTTTAAGTAATTTCGTACAATGGTTTTAGTGATGCAAACGTCGATCACGTCGGGTATTTTATTTGCATCTGTTGACCAGTAGGTTGGATGCCCTGAGAAGAGTTGGTGCAGATTATTTTTCATCATTGCTTGATACAATTGTCTGCCTCGTGGTGTGATCAATCTGGAGCCCCAGTGACATTGAAGTTTTCTCCAGCTATAAATCTGTGTCCAAGGATCTCAAAGAAAGATTCAAAGTTTTCTCTTTTGATGGTTACATTAAGAGGACAGTACACTGCTGATAGGATCTGTATTTGGTTATCTCATGGTGCTTGATACTATTTTTGATAATGACTGCTGTTCCTCCTAGAGCTCCTCCACCGAGATGATTGATGTAGTATATCGAATATTTTGGGATTTTTATGTAGCTTTTTGAAGTCATATATGAGCCATTGGCGTTGCAGATCGAAATTTTAGTTTGGGGTTACTCCTCATTACATTTTTCCAATCACGGTTATAAGGAGATCGAGCATTCTGTCGATTTTCTCCATCATTTTTGTTAGCATTTGCTCGAGATTATTATGTGATTGTTGTTGGATAGCCGGTTCCATTTGACTTTGCCGCGGGTTATTTGGAGATTGGTGATACTGGATAGGGCATAGGAGATTCCATGTTGGGTTTGATTTCTATTTAGAAGAGGTAAACAATTTATTGTGATCAGTGGTTCGTTGATTTATTTCTTCCGTAGAGTAGGGAATCTTTGCTTTTGGAGCTCCTTGATCGCCAGTCCACTTAACACACCGCGGTCGGTGGTGGCAATATTCTTTTGTGTGTCCATAATGTTGGGATCGGATATACTGAGAAACCTCACGCTTGGGGTGAGGAGGTCCTACTGTCACTATGCCATTCCTCAATTTTGTAAAATAATAATAACAATCAAAATAATTTGTACAGAGTGGGTTGCGCATATAACTTGAACCTACATATTATATCATTAAATATTTGTTATATATATTGAACTAATTAAAATTTAAACAAAGCAACAATTGTGATAAAAAATTGTCAATAAATATATTATAAAAGTTTCGCTTCAGAGAAAATGCGTGAAAGTAGACATTTGTAGAACTTATTCATCGGTAGACAATTTTATATTGCGTATACATTGTTTTAATAACAACTAATTTTATTGTCTTTAAAAATTATAAAATATATAAGTGCGGCGTAAATTATTATTTTTATTATTAATTTTGCAATACGTATACTAAATAAAATTAAAATTATAACGATTTATTATAAAATCTATACCAATATATTATGGTATAAATTAGCTCAAAAAATAGCATAAAAAATAAACCACACATAAAAATTAAAGCATTGTTTGTATGAGATTTAAAAAATTCTGTTCAGCACCATTGTTTTATTTTTAACTTTGCGGTTTTGTATTGCATTTTCTCATGATAATAAATTGTTGTATATCCGCAAGTTCATCCTTGGAAATGAAACTGTAAATTTTTGTTTTACACGATATTCCCTGAATTAAGTACCGCACGATTTAAAAAAATGCTAATTTATGTTTAAAACAAAGGCATTAGATGTGGTGTGGCTAAAATGAAACAAAATTACGAACATTTGCCTGCTGCGCATGTCGGCATGTTCACAAGATTTTATTTTCTACAGATTAATTTATATTTCAATCCGTTAAGTACAGTTTTATCTGAATCATATTGTAATATTTTGGTGAGGTTGGATTTTGAGGTATTACGGCCAACACCAAGACTCAAAAAAGCAATTTTGGAGGTAATAAACGCCAATTATTACTACCATACCATAACCGGCTTTTTAAGTTAGGGTGTTGGCCGCAATAGCTCGAAAACCAATCGCACTAATCGAGGGATATCTGTATCTTCAGTTTTAACTGAAGAGCAAAAATTGTGCAACAACTTCGGGGTGATGCAAAAAATAGGTACATATTGAAAAAAAGAACAGTAAGACATCTACAACAACCATAAAACTGCAAAAATGTTAAGTTAAAGATAATATCTTCCAAGGTTCTTAGTTGGAGGTTTAGATTCTTGAAATTCCAAATAAAGTTTTGCACATAGACGCAACACGAAACTCTTTAAGGGGAATAAATATTAACATTGTTTACTTAGAATAATAAATGCACCACAGCGCCAGCCATGTTATGGCATGATCACTGGTTGAGTTACAGAGCGGAAATTCCGGATTTTAATCTGTAATTTCGCGGAATTTCTTATCTCGACCCTCTAGTAGACAGGGGCACTTTGTGTTGGGAACATGGCAATACGAGTAAAGAGTTTCAAAGTCAACAATATTGGGTTTAAAAAGTTTTAGGTACACTTATTGCTTAATATAACTTTGTAGGGCAATCAAACTAATTATTTATTTATATTAGCTAAGGAATGATATATTATACCATGTATTTTATAATGCAAACTTGAAATAATGGTAACGTCTCATTCATCGTTCTACTAAACCAATTTTAATAATTTTGCACGAAATTAACCTTTCAAAAACAAGTAAGTAATTTATCTTCATACCTTCTAACTAATTTAGCATTATGCGTAAAGAACTCGAGCGTTTACAATTTTAGATGTTTAGATTGCAATAGATACTATATTATACTTTGTGGGGCAAAAAATGTATAGAAGTTTAAAATTAGAGAACATTACACGAAAGCTTCGCAATTTTGAACAAATTTATTTAGACCATAGTAAATTTTCAAAGCTTTTTTCCCATTCTTCCAATTTACATAAAATATCTTGTGTTGATTTATTTTTGTTTGTTTTGTTGTTTACTATTTATATTAAATTGTTACTTTTGTTCCAATAAATTGGTTTGTTGTATGTTAAATAAAGTTTATTGAAGTTCAACATCAATGCTCAATACAGTAAACATTTCATAAAAGACACACTCCCCAAAACGCACTGACATTAAACTAGAAATCACAATTTTCAATTTTCTTCTTTTATTTCATTCTGTTATAAAAATATTATCTGTAGTGTTTTCATTATCAACCCGAAAGCTAAGAGATGATCAAAAAATTAGAAATAAATATTTAATATAGGAAATGTGTGAAATCCCAGTTAATCCCCAATTCTGAAATTAAAAAATTCTTGGTATTGTTTTTAATATATTTTATTGTTACTTTAATTTTTTATACTTTTTATATAAATGAGTAACTCATAAATTTGAATATTTAGCAATTTTGTTAAGAAACTCAAATTTATAAATTAATAAAATTATACAGATCTATGAACATTATCAAGGTCAATTTAAAAAATGTACCTATTAGTTTTTTAACACAATCCCTCTTGCAATCCACGCGAAGGATTTCTTTGTAATTAAACCGGTTCTATTCTTTGAAGGGTTGGATTTGAAAGGTAATTAGTACAACACAAAAAATTTTATATTGGATAATATAAAGTTATAAAATCAAATACAAGTACCTACAGTTGATTATATTTTACTTTTTTCTATTTGGCTATCTACTATTTGACAAATACAATTTTTATCCTAAAATTGCAACTTCATTTATAGACATATAAAAGCATTTTTTGTATTAGATAGTAGTAGTTATATAAAGTACTTATTATCTTTTATAATTTATACAATACGCGTATTAGACATTGTAGTTTTTATAAAAGCTATCATAAGTATTTGAATATAATACAAGTAGTCGTCTAAAATGATTCTACCGGAAGCAAGTGTAAAATTATTTCCCCTAAAATCTTCACATGATATCGTTAAGTCAATATACAAACAAAGCAAATAATAACGTTTTTTTTAACGAATTTACCAAAATAAAATTTTCAAAATAAAATGAAAAACCTTTCTGGCTATGAAACAATGAAGAAAATCTTACCTTTTTACGTTTTGGCAAAATAGGAGTAGAAGTAACAATCACATTATCCTTTATATTATTCAGTTCACTATTTTTTGATTTTGGCGATTGACGATCGTTAACATTATTTTTGGAATGT
The DNA here is from genome assembly GCA_932274525.1 of Podabrus alpinus. Taxonomy (NCBI): domain Eukaryota; kingdom Metazoa; phylum Arthropoda; class Insecta; order Coleoptera; family Cantharidae; genus Podabrus; species Podabrus alpinus. The sequence continues at coordinate 119,414,868 of OW026451.1, forward strand.
TTTGAATTCACCACCACAGACCGCGCAAAACAACTTTTAAAACTAGCATCTTCTAAACTATCATTTGTATCGTTAAATTGAAAATTATCACTCAGCATTATGTTAAATTATTATTTACAAACATTTAAATAATAGTATAAGAATAAATTCTTGTTCGCCACAAAAATTTATTTTAAAATTTGTACTTTGGTTAACTTGATTAATATTGTTCATCCAATTCGTCAAAATATTTCGTATTCAATTTATGGATCTGGATTAAAGTTTTTAAATTTTTTACGTAGTGCTGTCGCTTGAAATTGTTAACTAATAATACACCTGCTTCGTGCACCTTTCAAAATATCAAGGAAATTACCATTAGTATTATTTCATGCGCTAATGGCTTATCTTAAAGCGCATGTGTATTCGTTATTTGGGTTGTCGGTGCAAAATTTTACTGATTTATACTCAAAAATTTTAAAAAAATAATATTGTAACTTGATTATTTAACAAATTTTTATTTTTAAAACTCCGAAATAACATAGTTAATATTATATCGACATAGCAGTATGGATTTTCAAAAATAGTAACAATCGTATCGTGCACTCGAAATTTTGTTCAAAATTCAGTACAGTAATTATTATTTAAAATATTTTTATAATAATTAATAATGGATTTTGAAAACCGACTAGGTAATAACAAAAACTAAAATTTACTTTTCAAAATTGCACTTAGGTTAGATATCCAGGTAAGCATCCAAGCATAGGTGTATGGGTTGCTACTGTTGTAATAAAGTAGCAACTAAAATTTTAAATGATTTGAAGAATATTTATCATATTAAAATACTAGAATGCTTAATTCATGCCACTATAAGTTTACCAGACTTTTTTTACCATAAAGTCATCCCAATTTTTTTACCATAGCAAGGATAGAATCTGGAGCTTTCAGCACCGTAACCTTCACAGTTAATTCTAATTCAATTCAATCTACAGTTGTTAGTTTCATATTTTGATACAGTTAATAATTTTTTTTTAAATCACAAATTTGGGAAAACCTAAAATTTTATTCTATCTACATTTTTGTTCCAGGGCTAATGTTGTACATTAAATGCAGAGTCCTAAATACAATTATCTTTCTGGATTCTGGATTCTGGATTATAGGTGGAGGGCAAGAAAACTCACACGCACTTAGGCCACTAAATTGGGCCCATTGTGCTACCTCCAATTTCAGCGACCCCGCGCCCCGTCATTCCCCAAGCCATCCCAACTGGAGGATGAACTCCAGGATCCTGGCGGGTGGGGTGCCACTGATTCTGGCCATGTCGGGCCAGAAGTCTCCCAACATGGATCCTCTCATAGAAGTCAGAGCTGGGCAGTAACAAAGCACATGCTCAGCTGTCTCCTCCTCTTCGTTGCATCCACGACATAAAGGGTCATCTGCAAACCCCATATTGTGGAGATGTTTATTTAATCTGCAATGTCCAGTCAGTATCCCTGCAATTGTCCGCAGATTGACTCTGGACAGCTTCATATAGTATCTTGCATGTTTCCACGAAGGCACGCGTATTGCTGCTCTAGCTTGGTTACATGTAGTTCCTTGTAGCCATCTGCTGGTGTGCAGTTCTAGGGTATAGTGTTTTAGGAGAGTATCTATGGTTTTGACGGCGGGCGTGATCATCGGCTCCGGGCCGCAGGGAAGACCATTGGAGCCATTTCTTGCCAGCTCATCAGCCTTTTCGTTACCCTCGTTACCTTTATGTCCCTTAACCCAGCAGAGAGAAAGGACATTTTGAGTTGATATATCATTCAGTACCCGGATGCAATCAAGCACCAGACCAGAAGTGACTTTATGGCCCCGAAGTGCCACCAGAGCCGCTCTACTGTCTGATAGTATTTGTATGTTTTTGTTCAGAATACTCCTATCCTGAACTATTTTTGCGCAGTGTAGTATACCCACAAGCTCCGCCTGGAACACAGATGTATATTTACCCAGCGGTATACTTATGTTTAGATCAAGTTCAGCAGAGAAAATTCCTGCACCCGATCCAACATTATTTTTGGAGCCATCCGAAAACAAATGTATATCGTAATCGAATGTTTCGTTTGCGTTTAACAGTACATTGTATTTCCTGTCAAATATATATTTAGGGTGGATTCTGTCGGATTCAAGTAGCAGAAGAGGTACTCCTTTGGAGTATTCCTCCAAGATCTGCATATGGCCCGCAGTTCCTCGCCTATGAGTCCAAGTTTTCCAACTGCGCAACCTGAGAGCTGCCTTGACCGCCGTTTCCTGCACATGAAGATCAAGTGGAGGGAGGCAGAGAAGGGTCTCAAGCGCTACGGTTGGGGCCGTTCGCATCACTCCAGTTACAGCCAGACAGATTGATCTCTGGGTCTGGTGTAGGGAGGACGCTGTTGTTACTTGTTTGGTTCTGGGCCACCATACAAGGGATCCGTAGCAGAGCATGGGTCTAATGACTGCCGTATAGAGCCAGAGGGTGATCTTGGGGGATAAACCCCACGACCGTCCCATTGCTCCCCGACACTGCCAGAAGGCCATTCTCGCTTTCTCTAGTTTCATTTGTAAATGTTTTCCCCAATTCAGCTTCTTGTCCAGTATTATTCCCAGATACTTGACTTGATCAGCTATTTTTAAGGGAGTCCCTGTTAAGCTAGGCATGACCATGGTCGGTAGCTTTTTCTTTTGGGTGAAAAGAACAAGCTCTGTCTTTGCCGGATTAACCGCGAGAGAGTGCTCCTTACACCACTTCTCTAAAATCTTGAGAGCATCCTGCATTAGGGTGCATAAGACATTCTCAAATTTCCCAGTGAGCAGTATGACGATGTCATCTGCGTATCCTATGGTGTGGTATCCCATGTCATTTAAGAGTTTTAGAAGGCTGTCTACCACCATGTCCCACAGCAGCAGGGAGAGTACTCCCCCCTGAGGGCAGCCCCTTGTTACAACTCCTTTAATGTCAACGTCTCCAACTCTGATCTCCACGATTCTCCACTTCAGTATAAAACTGATCCATCTCGCGATGGTCGCGGAAACGCCGTGGATCTGCAGAGCAGCATTTATACTTCCGAAGGTGGCTTTGTCAAAAGCCCCCTCGATATCAATGAACACTCCCAGGGTGGACTCTCTGTAGTCCAGTGACCTCTCTATGCGCTCCACTACCTTGTGTAGCGCCGATTCGGTCCATCTCCCCGGGATGTATGCATGTTGATTCGCATGTAGTGGTCTGTGAAACAGAGCCACTTCGCGGATCTCTCTATCACACAGTCTCTCCAACGTTTTCAAAAAGAACGAAGTGAGACTGATAGGTCTAAAAGATTTGGCCAGGGAGTAATCACTTCTACCTGGCTTGGGTATAAAGACAACTTTTGCCGTCCGCCATCCTTTTGGTATATAGGCATGCGCAATGCATGCTCTAAACACCCGCACCAGGTGACGGAGCACCACGTCCAGTCCCCACTGTAGTAGGGCCGGAAATACCCCGTCAGGCCCGGGCGACTTAAAGGGGCAGAACGATTTAATTGCCCAGCTCGTTTTGGTCTCATTCACGACCTTCTTTGCAGTTTCCCAATCTATCGCCGTCGGTGACCGGCCCGTCTCCTTGTCCCAGCCGAAATCCGAAGCAGGTCTACTATCGGGAAAGTGTGTTTTTAGCAGGATTTCAGCAGTCTCCGAGAGGCACTCTGTGTACGAGCCGTCCTCTCGACGCAGACTGCCTGGCTGCTGGTGTGGATCTTTTGAAATGATCTTCTTTATTCTTGCTGCGACGGCAGTTGATTCAATGCCACCGCAGAAGATCCTCCACGATTCGCGTTGTTTTTGACGTATTGTTCTCTTATACTCCGACTGGTGCGTCTTAAACGCTGTCCAGTCAGTGTCATTTTTTGAGTTCTGCGCCTTATTGTAGAGTTTCCTGGTCACCCTCCTCAGCTGGTCGAATTCTTTGCACCACCAAGGTGTTGCTCGACCCCGTAATCCAGCAGTCCGTAGGGGACAGGACATCTCATACGCTTTTGTGAGGGAGTTTTGCAATGTATCAGCATACAGTTCAATCTCCTCAGTAGTTATTAGATATTCTTTTGTGAACGTTTCTGCCTGCATGTCGACCTCCAGGGACGAGGAGAGGTGGTCTAAGAAGACCAGCCTGTCAGCTCTCCTAGGATTTCGAAATTGCTTGGGTTCCACTTTTTTAGCTTTCAACTTGAAGCAAACCCATTTATGATCCAACAATGTCAGTTCGTTAGACACATGCCAATCATATATATAATTTGAAATGCTTAACGACGCTAAGGTGATATCAATCACCGAATTGCGTTGGGGTGACACGTAAAATGTGGGGTCATTCCCTCGATTAAGAATTTCTAGGTTTGTACTAATAAAGTAATCTAATAGAGACTTACCTCGACCGTTGCATTCCCTGCTTCCCCATGCGTGATGATGGGAGTTAGAGTCGCAACCAATTATGAGGTGTTTCTTCTGTTGCTCACAATATTCCACCAGCTCCACCATCCCCCGTGGGGGTGGTGGCTCGTGTGAGTCTATTGGAAGGTAGATTGATGCCATAATGACATCCTGTTGACCATTGCCAAAGTCGCAGCTGAGCCGCACCGCTGTGAGGTCGCCGTCGCTATACTGTGGCAGAAGGTTGGCCTGAATGTTGTTAGGTATGTAGATACATGTCCTAATTTTGTTTGTGTGACCTCCTGTAAAAACAGTGCCGTTTAGTTTTGTAAAACCTCTCACATTAGATTTTACTAACCATGGCTCTTGAATAAGAGCGATTGTATCCTTGCAGCAGTCGAGGTGGCGGCATAGGGTTGCAACAGCCCCTCGACAGTGCTGGAGGTTGATTTGTAGGAGGTTCCACTCTTGTAGGGGAGCCATTTGGCCTGCCTTGAAGAGCATTCTACTCCATTGTGCCAGCAGACACACCACCCGAATCTTCGCCCATCTCCATCGGAGTGGATGTGGTGTCTGTCGGCATCGTATTGAGTGCAGAGTCGTCCTCAAATCTCTGCAGCCTGATTTTAGAGAGGTGAACTTGTAGTTCAACCTCTCTCCTTTCGCTTTGATGGCGGCATCGTCTTCCTGCCCGACACCGAGAACAAGGAGTTTGCCTTTCGGCTCTTCCTTGACCGAGTCGAAGAAGACACACCATTCTTTTACTTTTGCCCAGGTGTTCTGAGCAGCCAGGCGTCTCACGACAGCCTCAGTGGATTCCGGTTCCCCGGGGATCCAAAGGGTTGCCTTGGTCAGCCTGGGCAGATTATCCACCTGGACAACATCTAATTTTGCCCCCTCCCACATTCCTGTGAGGGTTGCAATGGTTGCTTGCAGCCATTCAAGGGAACCTTGATCACAGCAGGTGATCCGAAGGATCTGTCCTGAGTAATGGAACCCTTTGAAAGTGGGCGCTTGCACTGATTCACCAGGCCCTGTGTCAATGAAGTCATCCAAGGCGGTGGTAAGTTTACCTTCCACCATCTCAACCTGGGTCTCGGTGAGCTTTCCCAGGGGATTTGAACGGTCTATCACTGCTACTCGAAGGTGCTTCTCAGCAGCCTCCTTGTAGGTGACAGACTCCGTTCTGGTGGAGGGTTTTTTGGGTGGCATTATTGCAGGTCTCCGCCTCTTTCCCTGATTGCTCAGGGGCGAGGGGAGCGAGTCCTGCGAGCGTACCCGTTTCTTCGTCACATCTGTGGGTGACTTCTTAGCTCCATGAACCGGTGGCTTTGAAAGCCTGGCCTGTTCGTGAGCTGTGCCGACAGCGGTAGGGCGTTTTGCAGTGATATCTTTCGATACCTCTGCCAAACGGGCCCTCCTACGGCGTTTGGCTTCCGCACCACAGACCTTCCGCCTTGGCGGACGTCGATCTGCAGTGCTGGCCTCTTCATTTATATTTTTAGACGGGGTATCCTGAGCGGACGCACCCGTCTGAGCTGTTGTCGATGACTCGACTGGTTTTTTGTTATTTGTTTGTTCATCCATGTGAGTAAACTTTATTTTTCATCTCTCGAGGTCCCCACCCTCACCGGAGCCTCATTCTTTGGGACGCTGTAAACAACGCCAGGGCTACCCGAGAGATATAGCTCCCAGGGAGGTGAGGTGTTTGCACACTCCATCCTCCCCCAAGAGCTCGTCCTGCTGATCCTCTGACGGAAAAGCATAGCCGATTGATCTAGGTGGACTAGTCTAGACCTCCCGTTTGAGCAGAAATCCGGGCCAAAGTGGAGTGTTGCCAGACCTGTGGGAATAACAGCCACCCTCAGGCTGACTCAGCCACCAGGATCCCCTCATCCTGCCTTACGGGTCACCGCGCACGGCACAAACACGCAGGTACCTGTATTTGTCTGATTTCTCCACGACGACCATCATCCCGGTTCATTGACAGCCACGCCAGGCATAAAGGTTTTTAAGCCCCGGCCAGACCCGAGTGCCAAAACAGACCGAACACGATGGGGTTTTAAGTCCCTGGTTCGTATCCTAACAGGTACACGCCCGCCGCTTCCTCAAAACACGCAAGCCCCCTCACCACGTCAAGGTTCAGGTACATTCGAGGGGGCTCAGGTACATTCGAGGGGGGTCAGGTACATTCGAGGGGGACAATTATCTTTATTTAGTACACTAAAACACATCCAACTTAGGAGTAAACCTATTACAGCCAATAACTCTATGATATATTTTTAGAGATACCAATTTCAAAATTCTGAGCTTTGAGTTTTTTTCGGGTTTTTATTAATATTATGTATTTACGTATCTCTTTTTTTATATAAATGGAGTTTGTCGATTCTATTAATAGGGTCAAGTGGTGTAAAGACGTGCCAATTTAATAAGAGATTAAAAATGATTAGATTAACTTGATAACTTTTTGGGAATTCCCTTTTGGGTGATAAGTAGAAGATTACTTGCCTGAAGGTTTTCTTCCTGATTTCTAAGCTACCTATAATAAAAAAATAAAAATTTGATCTCATTTTTAACCTCTGCTTTGCGGATGAATTATGCAAGACCATATAGCTCAGATGGTTAAGGGATATATGAAACAATGGGGGGTGAATAAAATATATCAAATTAATCTTATTTTAATATTTATTTATCAAGGCATCATCATCATCATTTCCTTCACGGATTAGGTCTTTGATCTGTTCCGGCCCATCAACAAAGCACAGATTTTCTTAAAATGAAGAAACAACTTTGAGCAAACAACAAAGAAAAATAGTACATTGTCTTATTAGGATTAAAAGTGAAACTTTGTTTGACAAGCAATTTTTTGGAGCCGAGCGGAGCCGAGCGAATGCAATAATTGCACGTCAAACAAAGACACTTTTAATCCAAATGAGACATACTACTTTTTCTCCAACCAAAATTTAAATACTACGTACATCATTAATAATGCGAAATTCAAAATTTAAATTACTTCAAACATTTTGTTTGAATATTCGTGTAATGAAAAACCAGTGACTGGAATTTTTGTTTTTTTATATTAAGTTGTCATAGTTTTGTTTACAACATAATCAAAGTGAAATTTAATTCGTTTATTTAATAATGTTTGAAGACGATTCCTCTAATACACCTACAGATATAATTGAAATAGCGAAAGATGTGGTTTTAGACTTACTATTGCCATCCAAGTCAAGAGAGGTATATGAATTCGCATACAACCGTTTTTTGCGATGGTGTAACGAAACAAATTTTAAATCCTATTCGGAGAACGTTTTATTGGTATATTTTTCGTATTTGTCTAGTACAATGAAATCTTCAACACTTTGGTCACAATATTCCATGGTTAAAGCAACACTGAACCTAAAAATTAACGTAGATATTGGAAAATTTTCAAAATTACGTGCGTTTTTAAAAAAGCAAAATAACGGTTACACACCTAAAAAATCTCCAGTTCTAACAAAAGAACAAGCGGACGAATTTCTAATCAAAGGAAATGATGATAAATTTTTAATGATTAAGGTAAACTTAGAATATTAAAAATTGAAATAGCACCTAAATTTTATATACGTTTTTAGGTTGTTTTAATATTTGGAATTGCCGGTAACGAAACGGGTTTACTTACATTTCACCAATCTTGTGTAAACTGTACATTTAATATTAACATGAAGGATTAAGGTCTTAAGTTTTTTTTTTGATTATTATTATTTATTTTGATTATTATTGTTATTTTGTTTGATTATTATTGTTATTCGTGTAAAATTATGTATAGCCAATAAATGATTGACATTAAAAAATATATTTAATTCACTTTTAGTCCACGTAAAAAAAAGTACTTTTAGTCCACGTAAAAAAAAGTGTTGCTTAGCAATGGTCGCATTTTTATATTTATAACAAAAACGTCAACTTTTAGTTGAGGTAATGCTATTAAAAATGTACTGCTTTTAATACGGTTGGAGAAAAACATAATTGTAGACTGAGTAGTTTTAATAATAAATTATTTATATGACATAATAACTTGAACATTATGTAGCTGCATCCTTTGGAATTATATGCATTTATGCATGATATTCATGAAGAGAAGAATTGACAATATCGCAACGGGTAGAAAATTCAATGGCCTACGAAGACGAAAAGAAAAGGAAATTGTAGAAAAACAGAAACGTAATAAGATAATCATCGAGATTCACAAATATGAGTAAATTTTGTGTTAATAGGGAGGAGGAACAATGTTGAACATGGTCACAAAAATGTGCTTCAAATTATGAAGAACATAACTTTGTGGAAATAGCCGTCGATATCCTCCTCTTCCTCAGTCGGCATGCTGACAATATAGAAGCCGCAATAAAATTCCATATAATTGAAAAAAATATGAAAGATAAACCATAGTGTGATAAACCTTGAGTGTGAAAACACGAAAATGGAAAATAAAAGAAAGACGATAATATACAAACAGCACACAAACAACACGCAAAAACAGTTGACAAGGAGCAAAAAATTATCAATTCATTATTGTGTTGGCAGATAAGGGAGTGGGTATGATCATAATCCCTGGTGATTAATATAGTATAAGGAAACGCAAAAATTCTTTAAAGTGAATAATTGCCAACAACTCGAAAAGAACTTCACAGAGAAATTCACGGAACGCACAAAGTGAACCGTTATAAATTAAAAAATGGCAGTTATAGAGAAATATACGGGCAAAACAGAAATCTGGCACCTTTAGTTTACCACAAGTTTACCACAATTACATTCTTCTTCTTCTTTTTCTTCTTCTTTATCAGCCTGTAGTCTTCCACTCATGAACATAGGCCTCTCCTAATTTTTCCCAAACCTCTCAATTCCGTGTCTTCCTCATCCACTCCCATCCCGACACCTTTTTCACATCGTCGAGCCATCATTTTTGGGGTCTTCCTCTACTTCTTTTGGTCATTCTCGGCTTCCAGTTTATTACTCTCGGTGTCCATCTGCTGTAGTCTTGCCTCCCCACATGCCCGGTCCAGTTCCACTTCAGTCGCGCTACACGCTCTATCACGTCCGTCACTCTCGTTTTCCTTCTTATTTCCACACTTCGTATCCGATCACGCAGACTCACTCCAAGCATCGACCTCTCCATCGCCCTCTGCACCACTCCTAGTTTTTCAGCGCTTTTGTTGGTTAGCGTCATCGTCTCCAATCCATACGTTATTACCGGCAGTACACAGGAGTCAAACACCTTGCGCTTCAAGTTTATGGGGATTTCGATATTTGTGAGTACGTGTCGTAGCTTACCATATGCTACCCAAGCCAGACTCTTTCTCCTTGTGATTTGAGCCACCTGGTATTCCTTCCCTAACTAAATTTTGTGGTCTAGGTAGATGTACTTTTCGACATTTTCTATCTTGGTATCCTCTATCTTTATTTCCACGTGTATTTCCTCTGTTCGTGGCCCTAGCATGATTTTAGTTTTCGTTAGGTTCATTTATAATCCTATACCAGATTGAGGATGCCTCAATGCCAGATTGATGTGATGCCAGATTGAGATCTTGGACCATACTCTCCAGTTCTTCGAGTGTGCTGCTCACTAGGACAATATCGTCTGAGAAACGCAGATGACTCAGATATATTCCATCTGTTATGTTCATACCCTTTTTTCCCAACGTAGCTTCTTGAAAGCGTTGTCCAGGGCAAGAATGAAGAGCTTCGATGATATTGGATCCTCCTTGCCTAACTTCTCTCTCTAGAACAATCTTTTCTGTTTCTGTGTCCTCATTTATCTTGACCTCTGCATGCTGGCACCGCTGTATATATTCCTGTTGACTCTGGAATATCTCGAATCCACCCTCGCGTCGTCTAATACCTGTAAGAATGTCCATTTTTCTATGGAGTCGAATGCCTTGCTGTAGTCGACAAAAGCTAGGTACATAGGCACGTTGTATTCTGTGCATTTTTCTATTAGTAGCCTCAGTGTCTGTACGTAGGTGGTCAGTGGTGCTAAAGCCTTTTCTAAATCCCGCCTGTTCTACTGGCTGGTAAATATCAAGTTTTTGTGTTAGGCGATTTGTTATTACTTTAGCAAGAATTTTATATACTTGTGACAGTAAACTATATCTCTAGTAAATTTCCCTCGCTTACACATTTATTTAGAAGCACAACAAGCGTTTTATCCACAATGCCCCCCCCTCCCAGCTTTAGCATTTCAGTTGTTATTTGGTCTTCTCCCAGTGAAGCAAATGTAAGTCGATGTCAAACTCATGGCAATTCACCATAATCTGTTTCACATTATGTATGGCGTCAACTGTTGATTTTCCTTCCGCACTTGTATTTTTCAATTATAGGTATAATTGGAAAGTGGGAAAAGTGAACATAAATTGCACGACGACTAGAAAATGCAGGATCATGCCTTCTGCCGTTATACCGACAAAAGATGAAAACCATACGCTTAACTATCTCGTCGATTCAGGAGCCGATTGGTCAGTGATTCATCATAAAGTAGTGAAGCCAGTAAACGGTACGATAACACCGTCAAAAGAAACAATTTCAGTGGTCGGTAATGAAGTTATACGTGTCATCGGACAATGCCGATTATTTGTAACTCTTCAAGAAGTAAAACTCGGAATTAATTTCTTAATCGTGCCCGACTATTCGATACCTGGAGTTGACGCCTTAATCGGGTGGGAAACCATTTCTCTTCCTGAATTAGAAGTCGTAAAAAGGGAGTATGGTCTCGATTTGCGACTTCCCTCAACCACACCAATTGCATGCCGCACTGTGGAAATACGAAATAAAATGTCAGGATTGGACGAACGGATGAAAAATATGGTAATGGAACTCTTGGCTGATTGCCAAAAGCTAACCCCCGAGGGCTGTGACCACTGGTAAGTTAAACATCCAATTAACGGACAATGTACCAGTGGCGTTTCGCCCAAGAAGGTTATCCTACGCAGAACGAATTCAAGTAAAAACAATCATTCAAGACTTGCTCAATGACGGAATAATTAAAGAAAGCTCATCTCCATACGCTAGCCCAATAGTATTGGTAAAGAAGAAGAACGGGTCCCTTTGACTATGTATTGACTACAGAGAAGTTAACAAGAAAACCATTCGAGACCGATACTATTTACCCAACCTACGCGACCAATTAGATGCTTTGAGCAACGCGACCTATTTCACCACTCTGGATATGAAGGCAGGATTCCATCAAGTTGAAATAGAAGAGGAGTCCAAACGGTACACCTTTGTAACCCCTGATGGCCATTACGAATATAATCGCATGGCTTTTGGATTGGCAAAGGCACCACCGTGCTACCAGAGAGCTATCAATAGAGCTTTGGGAGCACTGAAGGACACTATATCTCAAGTTTATTTGGATAACGTTATGATCGCTTCTGAAACAATCCATCTAGGCTTTGACAATATGAAATTAGTTCTAACCGCTTTATCGAAATCCGGATTCTCCTTAAACTTGGAGAAATGTAAATTCTTTGAACAAGAAACAGAATATCTTGGCACAGTTTTCAGACGGGGTACGATAAAACCAAACCCAGATAAGATTCAAGCACTAGCCAACACACAACCGCCAAAAGACGTGAAGTGAATTCGGCAGCTCATGGGGCTCGCTGGATATTTCCGACGATTCATCGAAGGATTCTCAACTATGGTCGCCCCGATAACCCGATTGCTACAAAAGAATGGACAAAGGAACACGAAGAAATAAGACATTAGTTAAAAGACAAGATATTAGTTAGTAAACCAGTATTAAGTATTTTTGATCTCAGATTAGAAACCGAATTACATACCGACGCGAGTTCTGTAAGAATTGGAGCAGTAAATAAAATAATAAAAAAAAGAGAGAAAAAAAAAGTCCCCGGGCCAACGAGCGAAGATGACGGCCAGGGGGCGCCCCCAGTGCCAGCGAAGATGACGGCCGGGGGAGCCCCCGTGCCAACTAGATTAATTAGTTTTATTTTATTAACAGGATTTCACCAAAAACAGTGACGAGGATGTAACAATCGCAGGATGGCCGTGTTAGAAACAATAAAAATCATACAAAAGCCGACCCTGATCAGTATCTGAATACACCCACATCAGCTAGACACGCAATACTTCCACGAATAGAATAATATTAGTAGAAATATGTTGATGGACAAGAAATCAATGGATGTCATGAAATTCACCGAAAAACTAGTTACGAGGACGTAAAAATCGCAGATGGCCGTGTTAGAAACGATTCTAAGACAGGTGACCACATGACAAGTGAACGCATGACAAGTGAACGCACGACATCCGAACACATGACAACTGACCCCATTGACAAGCGACCCCACGAACAACTGAACACACGGACAACTGAACACAATCTTAATTTTTAAATTTAAATATTTGTTATTTATTTTTATAATCATGAAATAGTAACTTTGAGGTTTACGATTTTATAATTATTATTTTATAAATACTGGCCAAATCCTAATCCGAAACTACAAAACTGAACCTACGGACAACTGAACACAATCATAATGGATCTAGCTTTTTGGGGTAATTATTATTATTTTTGAGTCCATTCCCACTTTTTCCGTTCAACTTTGAAAAATGTTCGAGGGAGAGGTAGATCCACCTCTTTGCGGCAGATTTAACTTTACGCGGAGATTTATTTGTTTTTAATTAGTTTTCTAAAGAAATATCAAAAACTAACAATAACCTAACGACAGATCCACCTCTTCGCGACAGATCCACCTCTTTGCGGCAGATTTAACTTTACGCGGAGATTTGTTTGTTTTTAATTAGTTTTCTAAAGAAATATCAAAAACTAACACTAACCTAACGGCAGATCCACCTCTTCGCGGCAGATCCACCTCTTTGCGGCAGATTTAAATTTTCACGGAGAATTAAATTGTTTTTAATTAGTTTTCTAAAGAAATATCAAAAACTAACACTAACCTAACGGCAGATCCACCTCTTTTCACGTACCGCTTTAATTCGCCAAATAAAACGGAAAGTATTCAATAAAATTTTTCGAAAAACCACCTCGTTTCGCTTAAAATTGTTCTCAAATATTTATATGCAAAAATGGGTCCGATTTCAAATCGAAATTTTTCAAAATTTCCGTTTTTGCAATTTGCCACCTTAATTGACGCCGCACGAAAAAAAGTATACATTTCGAAAAATTCGCGCTCGAGAAATGCCACAAATACCGTTTTTAAAATTAAAAATTGTTTCATAGTCGTCGTGCCACAACGACTTTAAGGTTGAAATTTAGAAAATTTTTCAAACGGCCATAGCGTCCTTATTTACGAAGGGATTTTTAATTTTCCACCGGCATCGGAAGTAGACCCCGGGCCTAAACAATTTTACTTCTATAGCTGTTTTTCGTATCTCGCACCGCAAAGCTTTAAAATGAAAAACAAAATTTTCAAATTTTTTTTGAAGGGTTACCCCTTTAAAACTAAATTGCAAATTATTTTTTCGAAAATCGAAATTTTAACGACGAAATCTCATTTGCCGAGTAATTCTAAGAAATTTTGTCGAAAAAATGTAGTAATATCTAATCCGCGGCCCAAAAAAATGACCTCAAAGTTGAAATTTTTTGAAAAAATCTGAAATTGGCTTCTCTTTGTTGTGAAATCGATGGCGAAAATGAACGAAAGTTGAATAATCTCGTTGCAAAATTGTCTAGGAACAATGAAAAGTCGGTTTCGAACCTAATTAGCTAAAATGGACCATCTTTGTGGGGTGTCGAGTATAAAAGATTTTCTTCGAATATTCCGACGACCGAATTTTTTTTTCAAAATATGAATATTTAACTTCGGATTAGGATTTGGCCAGTATTTACAAAATAATAACTATAAAATCGTAAACCTCAAAGTTACTATTTCATGATTATAAAAATAAATAACAAATATTTAAATTTAAAAATTAAGATTGTGTTCAGTTGTCCGTGTGTTCAGTTGTACGTGGGGTCGCTTGTCAATGGGGTCAGTTGTCATGTGTTCGGATGTCGTGCGTTCACTTGTCGTGCGTTCACTTGTCATGTGGTCACTTGTCTGGTCACCGTTAGGATTAATGAAAATCATACAAGAGCCGACCCTGTCAGTATCTGGAGATACTGATCAACAAAGATAGAAATTATACAAAAGCCGGCCCTGACCAATATCTGGTCGCTGGAAATATAGAAACCACTTAGTGAATATGTAAAACATACTTTATCCAGTTTTGAGAAGTTGGCATCAATGAAAAGTAGTGTATCGCACCTGAAATTGGAATGAAGGTAAGTAAGTTTTGGGAGGAAAATAAAGTGAAGTATTAACAGTAATCTAGAGTTTTAATTAAAATTCGAAGAACCATCGGATCATCCTTACATTAATATTAATATTCTCTCTGTGTACCTTTTAAGTCTTGTATGTATTACGGTGGAGCGCACTTTATAAATAACCTATTGCAATGTTACCCTTCTATAGTTCTCGCAATCCTCCTTGTCCCTTTCTTATGTATCAGTATTATTCTTGCTATTTGTCATTTTTCTGGTATCACTTCCTTTCTCCATACTTTAGCATTTCCCCGCAAATCTCATCAATTCCGGGCACTTTTCCATTTCTCAATTCGTTCAGTAGCTTCTCCACCTCTTGATATATCAATTGCATCGATTCCTCATCTTCGTTTTCTTCTTCTTATTCATCATTATCTTGTTCAGTATATATTCTTCTTAGTAAACTTCTCAAAGTATTCTTTCCATATCTTTTTCAATTTTTCTTTGTTGTTCTCAGCTTTTGCATTTTCATCTTTAAATGATCTTGCTTGTTAGAATTGTATTTGAAAAGAGGCGCTAAAATCATCAGGGTTTTTAGTGGTAAAATAAAAAGTTGTTGGTAATATATACGTGTAAGAAATGTCAAGTATGAAATATGTGTAATGTAGTTTTGAAATAGTCTTATGTTAATAAAAGTAATCACCAGAAATATAAAGAGTTTTGAATCAAATACCAAAAGGTTATGGTCCCAGGGTGTTCTCTGTGCAAGTATTTTCAAAAATAATAAAATAACCCGAGAAGAATTAATTTTGAGGTTAAGAGCACATGGTAAATTTAATAAAAAGAAAATCTAATAATGGCTCAAGCAAACGGGAAAGGTTATCATATTGAATTATTAGAAGGAGGAAACTATTATAATTGGAAATTCAGGGTGGAGTTACTTCTAGAAGAAAATGGTGTGGTCGAACACGTAAAAAAGGACTTAAAAATTAGTGAGATAGTTGTGGAAAAGGAGAGACAAGATAAAACTAAAAAAGACTGCAAAGCAAAATCGTTAATTGTTCAATGTGTAGACAATAACCAGTTGGAGTGTTTAAGGGGGAAATCAAGTGCATTCGAAATGTGGGAAACCTTACGACAAAAATACGAGAAGAAAGGAATGCATGGCCAATTGTATTTAAAGAAGAAGTTGATGAACTTAAAATTAAAGGAAAGCGATTCGATGGAAGTATTCGTGCAACAGTATGAAGAGATCGCAAGACAAATGAAAGAATCTGGGAACGAAATACCCGAACAAGATCTCGTGTGCAGTATTTTGTTAGCGTTACCACAATCATATGAAACATTGGTTACAATTATAGAAAGTTCACAAGATCTTACATTCGAGTCAGTGAAGAAGAAATTAATTGATGAATACGAAAAAAGGAAATTGGCAAACCCAAACAAAAGCGACAAAACACAAGGTTCGTATGCATTTTCAACTACAGGTGGAGAATGTTTTAGATGTGGTGAGAAAGGGCATTTCATAAGAAACTGTAAGAAGCCGATGCGAGGAAGTTTCAATCGAGGAGGTTTTTACCAAGGCCGCTACGACACCAGAGGAGAAAAACGTAACAGAGGATCTGGAAATTACAGAGGAAGCTTCAACAACCAAAGTCGAGGAAGAAGCATGAGCGAGAATTCGAATTATAGAAGCAACTACGTGCAGCAAGAAGATTCCGCAGAAAATGGAAATACAAGTACGAGCAAGGACAGAAGCGTATGTTTTATGGGCGAAACAAGTTCACAAGAATTTGAAAATGGAAAAGAGAAGAATGTTGTAACATTCTTTGTCGATTCAGGTTGTACAGACCATATGGTGAGTGAAAAACATTATTTCTCCGATTTAGTAATGCTCGACAACCCAATAAAAATAGCTGTGGCGAAAAATGACAGTTATTTAACCGCTGTTGGTGTTGGAAATTTACAGGTTTTGAGTAATGTAGGTAAAGAAAATATAAGGTGTACGATTAAAAATGTATTTTATGTACCTAAGTTAAGAAAAAATTTATTGTCAGTAAAAAGGTTAGAAACTTCAAATGTAGGGGTAATTTTTGATAACGGAAAAGTAAAATTGAGAGATGTAAACAATAAAGTATTAGGAGTAGGTTACAGAAAGAACTTGTATGAAATAACATTCAAGGTTGTAACTACAGAATGTTTAAATGTTGAGAGCGTTGAAAACGATTTTAAAATGTGGCATAGAAGGTACGCTCACGTTAGTTATTCAGGATTAAAAGAAATAATCAAGAAAAATGTAGTTTTGGGAATTGATAAAAATATTAAGTTTCAAGAAGTAGAATTTTGTGAGCCTTGCACAAATGGCAAAATGACTAGATTTCCTTTTAATCAAAGAACAAAAAGTAAGAGAATATTAGAAATAATTCACACAGACGTATGTGGTCTGGTTACTCCGGAAACATATGATGGTAAGAAGTACTTCGTAACTTTTATAGATGATTTTTCTAATTTCACGTCAGTATATTTGATAAAGAATAAGAGCGATGTTTGTAGTAAATTTAAAGAATACATTGAAATGGTTGAGGCTAAATTTGAAACAAAAGTTTCTAAGCTTCGATGTGATAATGGTGGTGAATATTCATCCAATGAGATGGTAAATTATTGCAAACAAAAGGGAATAATATTAGATTATACTATTGCGTATACACCGGAACAAAACGGTAAAGCTGAGAGAAAAAATAGAACTTTAGTTGAGAGAGCTAGGGCAATATTAGCAGATTCTGGCATGAGCAAGGAATTTTGGGGTGAGGCTATACTTACAACAAATTATGTAATAAATAGGGGCTTATCAGCTAATTTAGAGGGTGTCACACCAGCTGAACTTTGGTATAAGACTAAGCCGAACGTAAGCAATTTTAAGATTTTTGGCTGTACGGCTTACAACCACATACCTAAAGAATTGCGTAAGAAATTTGATTTCAAAACTCATAAGTGTGTGATGTTAGGGTATGCGCCGAATGGCTATAGATTATGGAATTTGGAAAAACAACAGTTAGTTATAGGTAGAGATGTAAAATTTGATGAAAATAGCGTTTATTTTAAAAGGGAAATGTTAGAAATAGAATGTGGGGAAGAAAGCGTAAATGAAGATGAGACTACTAGTCAGGATGATAAAGAAAATGACAATAGAGTAAATTTAGAAAATAGGGAAAACAAAAGAACTGTTAAAGCACCATCAAAGTTTAATGATTATGAGTTGTACATGGCGTTTGATGCTTCAAGTTACATTGACGATGTACCAGGTTCTTATACAGATTTAAAAGATAGGGCAGATAGGGAAAGTTGGTTAAAGGCAGTTGATCGAGAACTTAATTCTATTCATAAAAATGAAACTTGGGAAAAAGTGGATTTACCAAATAACACAAAAATTTTAGACACAAAATGGGTGTTTAGTTTCAAAGCTTTAGAAGAAAAACAGGAAGAAAAATTCAAAGCGAGGTTAGTAGTTAGAGGTTTCGCGCAAGAAATAAATGAGGGTTTAAGCGAAATTTATTCACCAGTTGCAAAATTAATAACGGTTAGGGCTTTATTGATAATAGGTAATCAAAGAGGTTTTTACTTTCAGCAATTAGACGTAAAATCAGCATTTTTAAATGGTAAACTAACCGATGATGTATTTATTAATTTTCCACAAGGTATAAAATGTGAGGAAAACAAGGTGTTAAAATTAAATAAGGCTTTATATGGTTTGAAACAGTCTTCCAAGTGTTGGAATGACGAAATCAATTCTTTTCTAATAAAAATCGGTTTTATAAGATCAGAAAACGATTATTGCCTATATATGTTGAGAAATAAAAGGATATATCTAATACTATATGTAGACGACATAATAATAGCGGGACAAGATTTAAATGAGATTAAGGAAATAAAAGATAAGTTGATGGGAAAATTTTTAATGAAGGATATAGGTCATCTTAAGAATTTTTTAGGATTAGAAATATTATACGATAAGGATAAAGGAATCTTAAAGGTTCATCAGTCTAGATATATTAAAACTATGCTAAAAAGATTTTGTATGGACGATTGTAAAGGTTCAATATTACCCATTGATCCTAAGTTAAAGATCGATTTATGTGATGATCCAAAGAAAAGAACAAAGAATCCAGTTCGAGAACTCGTGGGATGTCTTATGTATTTAATGCTGGGTAGCAGACCCGATATCTGTTTTTCAGTAAATTTCTTTAGTCGTTTTCAAGATAGAGCATCTGACGAGGTCTGGAACCACTTAAAAAGGATCTTAAGATATTTGAAAAATACCATTAATGTAGGTTTAGAATTTAGAAGAAGTGAAAATTTTGGCTTGTGTTGTTATGTAGATGCGGATTGGGGAGGTGACACTCATGACAGAAAATCCGTCACTGGTTTTGTATTTAAAGTTTTTGGTAATACCTTAATGTGGGTGACGAGAAAACAGCAATGCGTGTCGCTATCCACTACCGAAGCCGAGTTAGTCGCATTATGTTCTGCTGTATGTGACGGCTTATGGTTAAAGAAATTGTTTTCAGATTTCGGTATTGAATTTAAAAATATAATGTATTATGAGGATAATCAGGGTTGTATAGCGTTGATAAAAAATCCTACAAATAACCGTCGAGTTAAACATATAGATTTAAAATATAATTTTGTTCACAATTATTTTAAGAGTGGTATTATAACTTTAGTTTATATAAATACTGAATATCAACAAGCAGATATACTAACAAAAGGTTTGACGAATGTATCATTCATAAAGTTTAAAGGATTGTTAGGTTTGAAAGATTTTAGCGAGGGGGGGTGTTAGAATTGTATTTGAAAAGAGGCGCTAAAATCATCAGGGTTTTTAGTGGTAAAATAAAAAGTTGTTGGTAATATATACGTGTAAGAAATGTCAAGTATGAAATATGTGTAATGTAGTTTTGAAATAGTCTTATGTTAATAAAAGTAATCACCAGAAATATAAAGAGTTTTGAATCAAATACCAAAATTGCTTTCACTATGGCGCCTTTGGTTTTTGCTTTAATTTCCATGTAGTATGCTTTTGCTTTATTTTCTTCTATTTCTTTCCAGTTCAACCATTATTTTTTTGACCATTCATCTTTTTTCTTCTTACGTGTCTTAAACGTTTCCTTTCTTCTCTCTCTCTCTGTATTCTTCTAAATCTTCCTTTATCTCAGTTTTCAGCAATTTTCCCTTGATATTCGCTTCTTTTCTATTTTTTTTATAGTAGTACATCCGCATATAACGCAGACATTTGAGAATTGAAAAGATCGCTAAATAAAGGTGGAAATGGATTAGTGGTAAATAGCATTACATACCACATTAGAAACGATATCTTAAAATGGGGCGAATAAAGTCAAAACTTTACTCTGTAAATTATTTCTTATAACATTTCAGTGTATTATGGAGAAACTCTTAGTTTTCTTCAAGGGGTGTTATAATTCATCAATGAACACATTTATCGTGTATTTTAACCATAAATAATCTTGGCAGCAGTCATCAGGTACATGAATCTAAACGTTAAATCAGCTACTCACTTTTATGTGTCGAAAAACTTGATCTGTCCAAAGTAATTTAGTGTTTAATCAATTTTGATTGCTGATACCATTTTAAAAATTATTATCCGAAATATTTTTTAAATTATACTTAATATTACTTATTGTTTAATCATGGAACCTTAAGATTAGGATCCCAGATTGCAACTTGACTGGTCAATAAGTTCACCAAGAAATTTTGGTTTCACGGTGGGACGAATTTATAAGCTTGACCCTCACGGCAAGAAATACTATCAACAAATTTTTAAAAAACTAAGAAACCTATACGTACTACCTAAATCTCCAAAGATTCAAAGTTCAAAAAAGGAAACAAAGTTCACTTTGGTGATTATTCAACTATAAAAGACTATTCTACAAGTTTTAAAAGCGATCACACCTTAACTAACATGCACGACCCAATTGACCCCAATTTGCTAGTGAATAGGGTCAACTAACATCAAAAATAATAATAAAGAACAACTAATTGTTATAGACTAATTTTGTATTAAACACTAGAAAATAAAATATTTAAAAGTGACTCTATTTGCCCTGTTTTAGGGGTAGGTACTATAAGATAAATAACAGAACAAATAATGAACGAAAAAGCATCACAATTATACTTAAAAATATAATAAGCATCTGCACAATTAGACTGTGAGGCTTAAGAAAGAAGAAGTAATACTAAGATAAATAACAAAATGAAAGCTGTATTTTAAATTAATTTTGGCAAGTATGTTTACCAGGCACTTGAATACTAACTACTCATATAAAATTTTAAATGCAATATAAATTAAGTTTGATTTTCGTTCTTGACTAATTCCTATACTTCAAGATTCTTCTGTACATCATGCATAATTTTGGCAGACTTTTGCAACTGAACTAGCTCTTCATCAGTTAAGTGCTGATAAATGATATCAGTCACCCCATTTTCTCCTAAAACAGCCGGTAGCGACAAATAAACGTCATTCTCAATACCATGTAAACCCTGTATATAGATTAAAAAAAATTGAAATTATGTTGATTTTGAGACGTTTTTTACTTTACAAACCTTAACATATACAGAAATTGGATGAACGACTCCAGTATTTTTTAAAATTGAATTGGCTAGGTTCGCAATGCTAAGTCCAATTGCCCACGACGTGTACCCTTTTAATTGTATAACTTGATTAGCACTCTGGACAACTTGTTCGTGAAGTTTACTCCATTCCTCCGGATCATTTTCAAGTCCAGCCAAAGGATTCAACTCGCGAAGCTGTACACCTGCAATATTGACATCGGACCAAACAGCAACTAAAAAATAATTAAAGTGAACATAATGTTATATTACCTGTTTCTAAATTATCATTATTAAATATTTGAACGGTACAGGGGAAAAATCATCAATGTCCAAAATTCCAAAAATTCCTATATCACTGCACAATGTTTGTATTTTACATTTATTTATGCGTTAAAAGGTTTAAAATCAAGAATTTTGGATTTTCATTGTTTTTCTCTTGCACGTTTCATTTGCTATACATACCACTAGAGTCACCATGTTCACCAATTATATATCCATGACAACTTGTAGGAGCTATACCTAATTTTTGAGAAAGAAAGAATTTAAATCTAGATGTATCTAAATTGGTCCCTGATCCAATAACTTTATGCTTTGGCAATCCGCTAAGCTTCCAAGCAACATACGTCAAAACATCAACTGGATTAGAAACAATTAAAAGGATGGTATTTGGAGAATATTTTACTAATTGTGGTATAATGCCTTTGAATATTTTTACGTTCTTTTGGACCAAATCTAATCTTGTTTCTCCTTCACGTTGACGCGCACCAGCTGTTACTATACAAATACGCGAACCAGAAGTTATGGAATAGTCTAAAACAATATGATATAAGAACCACATTCCATTTATTTTGGTAATTTAAAATAGCATACCTGTACTAGCATGAACTTTAGCATTGTTTAAAAATTGAGAGCCATGTTGAAGATCCAACATTTCTCCTTTTAACTTGTCTTCCACCACATCTACTAAAGCCAAGTCGGTTGATATATTCTAAAGGAAAAGATAAATTGAATATGTGCTTAGTTTGGAAAAGCAGTTAGTAGTTTCCACAAACCTTTGAATTATGATTTTAATTTCTTAAAAGAATTACTAAAATAAATGCTCACCTGAGTAAGAATGCTAAAAGCACAAGCTAAGCCAACTTGTCCTACTCCTACGACTGTGACCTTATTACCAGAAGATATAACTGGTGGTGACACAGAAGTAACAAGAGCGTTCCTTGTGGCTGATTCTGGAACAGGTTTATAACCCAACATGATTAATTCTTACTTATCGAAACCTTCAATTATTCGGGAAAACGACACTACGTATTGAAATTGGCGTCAAGTTTTAGGAAACCTACACAGTTATTAAAATATGTCAAAATTTTGACAATAACGTAATTATTATCACGATACCACCTATGTGCATAGCTAAATTATTAATGGCGAAAATTTGAATGGTGAATCTTAAGCATTTTAGCCGTTTTTACAATATCAGTAAAGAAGATTGCTCCCTGATAGTCTTAAGACATTTAAAAAAAGAGTTATATTGCAACTAATGCCTATTTAAAATGTGCAAAAATTATGTTACAGCTTTGTTTTATTCTTAGGTGTACAAGCTAAAATTATATTTATATAAAAAGCATAAGAAAGATAATATTATAACGTAAAAATTTTATTTTGGGTTTTGGATTTAGTTTCAAACTGATTGAGTTTCCAGCTCTTATTTTATATATAAATTTGGGCGACTGTGCAATAAGTAGCCCCAGCCGAAAAAAAATTTCTTCAGCTACACACTAAAGAACAGGCTTATTTTAGTCTATAGAAAAAATTTCATGCGAGAAATCCTTAAAAACAACCCCAAAATCGACTTTTTAAAATTAGGGAAATTAGCATCGAATAGGCCGCGCCCCCCAGGCAGACGCGATGAAATGCAACAACGTTCCCTTCGAATCGAGTGAAATTTTTTCACTCCGATTTGAATTTTTCTTTGAAATTCGGATAGGTGGGGGTGTGATTAGTAGATATTAGTAATAAATATTAGCAAATAAATGGAAAATAACCCGTGTATTGCCGAAAAAGTGAAAAAATTAAATTTTTGTTTTCTTCGATTTTTGGGGTGAACATTCGATAAGGAGGGTTATCCATCGTCAAAACCTACTCTTCCGGGGCGCCGCTCCGCTCCGCTCTGCACCCCTCCAGGGCGGTTTTGACTCTGGTTACTAGGCTAAACATACGAGAAGCGCCTTCCATCAAGAAAATCGGGATTAAGGAAACCGGGAGCTTAGAGACCCTGAAAATAGCATTAAAAAGTATAGTTGCGGTATGGGGCAGTAAACTTTTACGTTTCACCCCCAAAAAATCGCGTAAAAACAAAAAATAATCCATGTTACAGGTACGAGAGACGTGGTGCTTCTGCCGGTGCGAAATACTCTTAGGCCATCCGCACACGGAGCTACTCAAGAGTAACGCAACTCGTCTTTTACCGAGTTCGACCAATCACACACGGAAGTATAATATACGACCGTGTGTGAATGGTCGAACTCAGTAAAAATCGAGTTCCGTTCCTTTTGAGTAGCTCCGTGTGCGGATGGCCTAAGTGTTAAGGTCATTCATATTCCATGCGTACCGTCAACAAAAGTTCAAATTAGATTTATTCAAAGGTTTGGGCCCCTTTCTCGAAAAATATTTTTACAATCTATATTCTATAAACCTTGTTCATTAGTGTGTAGCACACGAAAATTTTATTTGAGTGAGGCTGCTTATTGCACAGTACCCTAAATTTGTTTAAGAAAATGTTTAGTTAAGCCCTGGCTAGTTGCGGGAAAGTAACTCGAATTATTAAAGTTTTGATGTCACATCTATTTTATAAAACCATAATAAGGTTATTTTACATTCATTAAAAATATAGTTTGACTTCTAGAGAGAGAAGCTTTCTAAATTCAGTGGCGATGGCTTTCAAAATAAAATAAAAAGATTAAAATTTACAAAACAATGTAAAAATGCGAAGGAATCGGATGTTGAATGAGTCAAAATTTAATATTTTTGGTTCAAATGCCAGGTAATTTGAGGGGAGAGTTAATTTTATTGGTTCTGAAGATGAAAATATATAGGGTATTTTTTTAGCTGCATGAGACCTTTCAATAGGGATAACTTTTGAATTAAGTTTGTCAAAGTGACAGTTCTTTGACATTTGTGTCCAGAAAGGTTTGCCATTTAATCATGAATAAATTAACACTTGAACAACGCTACCAAATTGTGGTGCTACCAAATTTAGTTTCAAAGTCAGAGTTCCATTCGCGAAACTTATAGTGCTCTTCGCCCATTTTATGGTCGACATAATCGACCTTCTGAGCAAGCTATTGGTGAGGTGATGGATAAATTTCGTACTACTTTTCATTGCATGATGTAAAACCACCAACAAGACAAAGAAATGTGCGTACCGAAGAAACTATCTCTTCTGTGAGTGAAAGTGTGCAAGAGAACCCAAACATTTCAATTCGCCATCGTGCTCAACAACTTGGGCTTTGTCCGTCCACTACATGGAAACTTTGACTTCAAGATCTTGGTTTACATCCTTACAAGATCCAGTTGGTTCAAGAATTGACGCCTAATGACCATCGATTGAGTCGTGCGTTCGCAGATTGGGCTCACAACCAATAATATTGGAAGTGGGTCCAGTTTTTTACCGCCAAATTTTGTTCTGTGACGAGGCACATTCCTGGTTGAATGGGTATCTGAACAAGCAAAATTGCCGTATATGGACTGAGACCAATTCGGAACATTATCGTGAGACTCCATTGCATCCATTAAAATAAGAAGGAGCTACCGTTACGGTGAATGGTGTGAGATATCGACACAACATGCTCAATACATTTTTGTTTCCAAAAATCCAAGAGTTAAACATCGACAACTTATGGTTCCATCAGGATGGTGCTATGTGTCACAAGCCACCGAAACCATTGATTTATTGAAACAACAATTTGTTGACAACATTATTTCAAGAAGTGGTCCTATCAATTGGCCTCCAAGATCGTGTGATTTGACGCCTCCGGATTACTTTCTTTGGGGGTATGTTAAATCCAGGGTTTATGCTAACAAACCAACAACTCTAGAAGCATTGGAGGTCAATATTCAGCTAGCCATTTATGAAATAAGGCCAGAAATATTGAAAAAAATGGTAAAAAATTGAACTGATCGGATGCGATTCGTAACGATTAGTCGTGGTGGTCACATGTCGGAAATCATTTTTAAATCATAAATGGCATTAAATTTACTTTCATAAAAAAATAATTAAAAAACATTCCATCAATTTTTTAATGTTTTATTTTAATTTGAAGTTCTGATGCTGCTAAAAAAAACACCCTATACCTTCGAAACGTAGATCAATAAAAAATTTGATTTTAATTTATCCAAAATTCCGTACTACTCCGTTGGTTGATGTATTATTTTGTTTCACTTGTTTATTAATGAATATTGAACAATCCGAAATTCTTATGAAACTAAAAATAAAAATTTACAGTGTCGTTCCCTCATAATAACAAACCACGAGCCGCCAATGCTAAATTCCATAAATAATAATAAACATTAATAAAAAAATTATAAAACTAAAAATTTGGAATTGCGGATTTTATAAAAACATCAGTCACGTTTATCGAAAAATCATAGTAGATAAACTTTATCCTTGTTATGATTGATAACATTTAAGTATAATTTCCAAGTGCATTTATCGTAACGAACCATTAAAATAGATCGTAATAATTTTATAAAATTTTTATGCAATGACCATAAAAACATTTATACAAACCAAATACATAGAACCTTATAAACCGATATAAATTTAGAGTACCTACTTTTAATTTATTAAGTAAATAGTAAATTTTGTACAGTGTAATAACATTTTAAGTTCGTTTTGTTGCACGATTTCAATTGGCATAATAAAAAATGATTAAAATATTGATTGAAGACGAGTAGCTAATAAAATAATTGTTATTCTAAGAATACTAAAATTGGTTAATTTAAAAATATTAGTTACTATATAATTAAGAAAAAACTATTTTACCGAAATTAAAAAAAGAAAATTTATTATAAATTAAATTACTTACTCGTATTTCCTTTCTGTAATAAATTATTTGCATAATATTTATTTTTAATATACACGTAGTTAATATTACAAATTATGTTTTATTATAATAAAGTACAAATTTAATATAATAAAAATGTACTTAATAGTACATGTGAAATAAATAAAGGTACTTAAGTTCACGTAATAATATTTGCAGACATTTTTGAATTAATTTGATATAAAGATACAACATTTGAAACTAAATCCAAAATTTTAATTAAGAAAAGCAAAAGCAAATTTGAACTTACCACACATTTGTATATCGTCAAATGAACTACCCATTTCAACCACCTAAATATAAGTAGCGAGTGTTAAAGGTAACCTCTGAAAATTTTCCACATTACTACACATTACCACAGTTTCCTCAACATTATGCGCATGCTTCTGAATATATTAAAGCGATTTACCTGTGGTACTACTAACTGCTACTAACACTTTACTTATCCAGAAAACGAATGTACCCACGTGTTATAATGCATGTAACATTATGAGTCAATTATTAATATACCAGGAATTATTTTTTTTAATATCTTATAAACTGAAAGGAATAATAATAGTATATGATAAGCAAAGGTAATATTACCTAATTTTATCTACTGCTCCAATAATTCAATATACACAACTGACACATAATACGTAGGTCAGTGACTGAAAACTATTGATGTTAGCTTGAATTTTACTCGTTTTTTACGCATGAATATTTCGTTCAAATAATATAATGTGGTACTTTTGGCACTACTATTACTGCCTACCTTTAAAATCGGTACGTTGTAAAATTCAATTAAAGAACACCGATTTTTTTCATATCAGTTCCATATCAAAGTACGTAAACATCCTCTATTTACTGAAAATAAAAATATTAATTTTATAGGTAGTAAATCGTTTCGCCATAAATTTGATAAAAAAACACTTACCTATAAAATAAATATTACTCGAACTTCTAGAATTCAATAACAGTAAGAAAATGTAGAAAACTTTTGTCTGGATAATGTAAAAAAATCACTTCAACGAAATTTACTTGTATTAACAACTATTTATAGCATAATAGGATGCTTTCAACAGATTTTATCAAAATATTTATTTAATAAGCTGGTAAAAGTTTTAGTTTTCAAAACTTTCAAATTTACAGTAGGTATTACAAAAGTTCATAACAAAATAAGATAAGTCACCGTCACTGGTCCGGTGTCTGTCAGGTAACTTTGATTTTGAATCAAATTTTAAAATTGTTAAATTATACTCTTGTCTGGACATTATAAAAAAATACACTTCAACGGAATTTACGAATATTAACAACTATTTATAGCACAATATGATGCTTTTAACATATTTTATAAAAATATTTATTTAATAACCCGCGAAAAAGGATCACAATAAAATAAAGTAAGTGACCGTTACTGGTCCAGTGTTCGTCAAGTCTTTGATTTTTAGGCAAGTAGGTATATTAAAATTTTGGTATACGGAAATAATTTAATTTTACAATTTAAAATTTTTAGCAATTTTTTTCGATGTTAATTTGGTATATGTACATTCTTGTGAAATTGTACAAAAATAAAATAACATAAGTTAAATGTCAGTCTTACAACGGTCATTGCTTTGATCATTCAGGCCTTAGCACTTTAGTTAATGTCAGTAATACAATGAGTAATACAAGCACTACATTTATAAAAATAGTTTGTCTGAATATATTCTATAAATATTATTATGCACCCAAGTCGAAGTAATGCTAATAATTTTCAAACTCGAATTCTGCAATTCTTAACACTTTATTTAAATTTGGGGTGGCGAGAACTGGCAAACCTTAATTGGTTATGGTCGAATATTCGTGATAGATGATGAAAACCACTGCATTTGGAACAACTTTATATTCTTCAAGTTTCAATGTATAACATAACCGTATGGCATTTAGCATATAAGGCCTTAGCATGCTGACTGCTATTTTCTATATTATAAAATTGAAGGACCAACAATTCTTGCCTGCCAAGGCAAAATAGTATATGTGAAAAATTTGAAATTTAGGGTTTTATATCTCATCTACTATTTTCATTCTGCTCTTTCTAGTGCTGTAGTCGGTTTTAAGCTATGTTGACTCTTTCCTATTTTAAATCCATGGTAAACGGTGATATGCTATTGGTTGTCGGTTGTTTTAAAATGGCAAACCATTATAAGCGACAAACTTTCCAGAGGTAGAATGAAATATATAAGCAGATACAGTTTATATCTTTTCTTAGAAACCAATCTCTATTTAAATTCTTTTGGTGTATTTACTTTTTAATTATGCCAAACAATAACAGTACGGCAGCCATAAAATGTTAAACCATCATTTTCTCTAAACTACATTTTTGCACTTGTACTGTTTTGCCTTAGCAGGCAAGAATTGTCATGCAAATTTTTTAATCTAAAACTCGTTACACATATTTGAAAACTATGATATTTTATATAAAATAAGAGTTCATCCTCCGGGCGAGTGAGTACTTTTCGGGTCTTTATTTGTGACCTCTTTGAGAACTCATGTACTAAATACAATCGTTTTAAAGGGTGATTCGAAAATCGCGTTATCTCTTGACGTGCTGACATCAATTGACCTCGTAGATCTTGCGATTTGACGCCATTAGATTTTTTCTTTGGGGTTTTATTTCCTATTCAAACTATTCCATACATCAAGAACAATATTCGACGTGAAATTGTAAACATTATTGAGTCTCACTTCTGTGCAAACGTAATGGAAAATTTTGCCAAAAGAATGATATCGTGCTAGCAGAGTCATATAGGACATTTGAATGATTTGGTGTTCCAAGAATTATTGCAATGTTTGCTCTTTATTTGAAAATTAAAATTTTCCAATTTTTCCAATTTATTATTAATGCTTTTTTTTCAGACAAACAGACAGACAGGGAAATCGGAAGACGGGGTAGAACGTCATAAAACACGAAAATGATACTTCTTATTGAATCACCCTTTATAAAATTTTAATTTACGTCGTCTGTATACCAGTTCTTGAATATTGTAAAAATGTTTACTACTATAAAGAATTTGGCAAATCACCATAATGATTTATTATAAATGTACAGAATGTATGAGTCGCTTATTTCCAAAACCGGCTAAATCCATATTAACATTTTTTTCAGGAGATCAGAAAAACTGCCATATAAAAAGTATACACCAGTTTAAAATTTAATTTCATTTTGGTATCATAACCTTGTTTTTTAGCACGGAAATGGGGGCATAATATGGCTTTTATAGCCCGAGGGCCTATAAAGATGCTAAGCAATGACAATTTGTTTCTGTATGTATTAGCAAGGATTTAGTCGGTTTTGAAACTCATTTGATGAATGTGTTAATCGGTTCTGGAAGTAAATAAAATGTTTGGTTTATAATTTGGAGGCTTTTAATTCATTTTAGACCTGAATTTTTTTGCAGTCGTAAGGTATTGATATGCTACACAAGATGGCATCAATAACTCATTTAGTGAAAAATATGGATTTAGCCGGTTTTGGAAATAGGCGACTCGTATATACTGTTGTGTTTCGCGACATTCACCAAATAGGAGCTCGATATGCACTAGTATAAAAGGAAATGCAGACTGGGGAGGTGCAGGTTGTGTTTTTATTGTTGTTTAGAATTTAAGTTGTTTTTTTTATCGTTGTTAGAATTTAAGTTGTGTGAATGTGAAATTAAATTTTGAATCGACAGTAAAGACGAGCAGAGCACCTAGCAACCAACAAAATACGTAGGCGAGAACAAGCAGGATAACATCCAGAAATTGAAAGATCCAGAAAGAAGGAAACAAAACAGTTTAATTTGGTTTCTAGGATCAACAACTGGGAAGCAGGGAGTCACATTCGAGGCCGCGAAGCACACAGACGTGTTTTCATCGCGGGATAAAATAAATAGGGAGTCAGATTCGAGGCCGCGAAGCACACAGACGTGTTTTCATTGCGGGATAAAATAAATGGGAGTCACATACGAGTCCGCGAAGAACACAGACGTGTTTTTATTTGCGGGATAAAATAAATTCGGGTCTTCAAGTACAAGTACATAAGTTGATTAGAACACAGAGGTGGACTACTGAACTTGGCCGAGAGTTCTTAGTTGGAATCAATAAGCTTGTCAAAGAAGACAACCAGTGACGATAAAGATTGGATCGGATCACTAGCCAGTGACAACCGATCAAGAAGCGAATCCTGTTAGCGGCATGAGAAGCTGCAAGGAATCTGGAATACCGAGATCAGCATTTGGGCTGGTGTAAACCATTTGGACCAGGCGTGAGACGGGGTGAAAGTGTTGTGCTACGTCAAGTACCTAAAAGGTACAAAGGTTAGCGAGTGTTATTTAGATTTTAAGTTCTGTTGATTTGTTGTTGTTATTGTTTATTTGTTCTGTTTTTTGTCCGTTAATAATTCTTGTGTTTATGTTAATAAAATTGATGTTAACTGAACCAGCTGGATTTTCTTTTATGCTTTTGCTAAGCGAGATAAGCCTATAATAAAAAAGAACCTGAGATTAAGAGCGTGCGGAGAACGGTAGGTGAGAAAGATTTGTTGTTAAGCGTCCTTTAGAGCATAAAAAGGCGTAGACGCAACAATACATACGCAGATGGTACGCACATACTACATACCTAATATTATTTATATTAGTGTTTTTCTTTAGATGCATGAGATCTTTCAATAGGGATAACTTTTGAATGAAGTTTGTCAAAGTGACAGTTCTTTGAGATTTTTGTGTTCAGAAAGGTTTGCCATTTCAGCCACTCATAACCTGGAAAACCGATGTGATGAGAATCATTTTAATCGTTTTAATCGACCAGTTAAACTTTTTTTTAATATTTCGCAAAAATTTTCCTTGGTTGGTAGAAAACGATTATGAGTTCCCTATAATAGTTCTCCTCGATAACCAAGTTTCTCATCATTTTAGGCTAAATAAATCTTTTTTTATGTGGTCAAATTGAAATTTTAACGCCACCAACATTTAATTGGAACATTTTCGCAAAATTCCATGTACTGACGACCACTGCTTTCTCAGTAGAACGGAAGAATATCCTACCCAAAGATTAAAATATTTCGTAGAGGTGTTATATTTTTGAAACAAAATTTATGTAGACCTTAAGGTGACGAACACTGGTGCTTTTAGCTTATCATGAAAATGTTTCTTCTTCTTAAAGTACCGTATCCGCTCAGCGAACGTTGGTTGTCAACTTGACCGAAGTCAAGATGACTTAACTAGGGATAACTATAAAATATAGTACCTATTGTGCATTTAAAATTTACATAAAAAATTATTTTGAAATAATTAACGATGTAACACTTCTTCATATACCAACATAGAAGTATGTAAAAAAATATCTAATATGTTAAAACGTTGTCTAATAATTTAATTACTCGAGTGCCAGACAATAAAATTATTTGATTTTTATTACACATTGTTAAGTAAAAACCTAATTTTAAAAGTAGCGGAAGTATAATAGTACTATAATACAGTTACCGAAATTGAATTAATTGAGAAAAGGAAATATAATTTTTTCAAAAAATTTTAAATAGTTATGATTTTGTTTCGAACACGATTTCATATTATGAAACACAAAACATTTTTTAAATAAAATCTTAGTTAGTATAAAATTACTTGTAGCAAAACCTTAAAAAAAGAGTTTAAAAATTAGATTAGCCTCACTCTCACATATTTTATTCTTGGTTAACAATTGGTTAATCTTGGTTAACATTTTGCTTGTAAGACCTCAAGAACTCATTTCGTTATACTGATGATGGCCAATTTTTGCAACATTTTTGGTCTAATTTTTTCCTAACTGGCCTTAATTAAATTTAACTCGTGGGCTGAATTGTATTATTTTCCTCCTTTATAATATACCTACTATACAAACACGATTTAAATAGGGATATCATTATTAGTTTAATTTATTTTTCAATTTCCCTGTTATTTTACAATCTGCAATTTTATTCATTTCCTTCATTTACATAATTCTCACTTCAAATTTTGTATTTATTTATATTGCTTTTGATTTTTTGAAATTTTGTTTTTTTACCTTTGTTCTTAATTTATTTTCAATTGAGCTTGCCTGATGATGGTACAATAATATCGAACCATCAATGCTGAAAGTTATCTTTTTTACATCTTATCTTTTTAAATTTTTCAATTTAAATTTTGCTCCCTCCTTTTTTAACTCTTATATTTAATTCATTTTAGATTAATTAATTTCTTAGCTTTAGCCTATACCCATGCCATATGCATTGTACCAACGATTGTACAAATATTTGAAAATTTATTTTCATTAAAGTTTCCTTTAAAGTTTTCGTTAAAGTAAAGTTATATCGTTTTCACCAATATTTGGTGTTTGCATGTCAATTTAAAAATAGAAATTTATACCTCGCAGTAATTAATTATAAAAAGTGGGCAAAATGTTAATTAAAATTAAGACTCGGTAAAAATTTATTTTAATTTGGATTTCAACGGTTTGGTATATTAGGTTGCCTATGATGTTGTACTAAAACACTGATTTTCCCATTTTACCTTGCTCGTATAATCGTGTAAAAATAATTATAAAAATATAATATTATTATTTGTAACAGATTTTGTACATACGTAAATAATATAAATATTCATGATAAAGTTTTTTTCTTATGAATTCCATATTTTGGATATTTATATAAAAAAATTTAATGTGGCCATCGGCATGACTTTCCAAACAAAAGTAAATTTTATGAATTATAATTTTTTAACAAGATTTTTACATAACTTCAACAATAAATCTATGATGGTAAGTAAATTTTATAATTTAATGTTTTGCCAAATATTTGGTTGACGGAATGATAAATTCATTGTACATTTTAAGTTAATATTATCTAAATGACCAGCTGTTAAACTTAATATACAAAAATAATATTACACATCATAGTTCATCAAACATTGTATAATTCTGTTAACCCTGTACCTGAAATTGTTGCTTACAAGCAACATAGTTTTTATATGCCATTTAAATGGTTGGACGAAAAATTGGACGAAAATGAGAAAGAAATTAACTTAAGCATTTTAAAATTAAGAAAAAAACAAGCTAGGTAACCGAAGAGATAATGAATCTGAAAATAAGACATCTACTAGAATTTGCACGTCAAAGCGAGGGTCACGTAGAAAAGTGTTCGATGGAAGCATGTCATGGACATAAGAACTGGGATTGTATTGTAAGAAAACATAAAAATTTATTTTAAAAATATGATATATTTAGCTATTGTACCTGCAAAAGAAAATTTTGGACATTTAAATTTAAGTTGGCATATTACTGATTATGAATTGTGTTTGACTGCAAAATATTAGAGGTGTGAAGATTTTGAAGAACGAAAGAATTGGTGATAAAATTTACATGAAGATAAAAAGTAATTGGATGACTTGAAAATCACAAATGGGTCGAAATTGAATTAAATGCAAATTAATTAAAAATGAATAATTGGAGAAAAATCAGTAAGAAAAGAAAGTAGAATATTAGATGAAGAGAATTTTTGCTAAAATACTAGTCGGAAAATTGTAATAATTAATTAATGAGAAAGTTTTAATAAATTGTGAATAAGGGGGGAATTAGAAATTCATTGTTAAAGAATTGATCAATAAAGAAACAACGATCAAGAGTTAGAAAATGATGTTCATGGACAATTAGAAAAATGAAGTCTTACGAATGATGACAAAGAATCCAAAACTATTTTATCACAGTATGCAACAGTTTAAGGCCGTATTTAAAAAACGGAAAAGTTGAGAAGAGCTTAAGATTTGGATATCAATGTTTGAAATAACTTGGTTAAATTTTGTAAATAGGAGAGGGGCATTATAATTTTGTTTATTTATTGTTAAAGGCCGATTTGTGTAACATCATAAATTTAATAGGAATTCGTTCTTGGGATAGGAGAGCGTACTTAAGAAAACAGCGTATTAGATCGACTAGTTTCGATTGCGGATCGCAATCATTTTCAAGACTATATTTTGGGAAAAACACAACGTTAGAATACATGAATTGTTAACAATAAAATGTTACCTCCTAACACAGATGGTATTGTTTTTCTATATAGTACATTATATGGTGAGCATACAGTAATATGTGACGATATTGTCCACCACAGCACAAACATTAAATCAAAGTCGTCACAACGTCTACACAATAAATTTGGAAATGAAAAGATACAACTAAAAAACAACGTACAAAACTGGAACAATATGACAAAATAAAAATACCTAAGAACACAATTGACTAGATTTGAAATTAAAAATGTTGCCGCCTTGTGCAGACAGCGCCGACTTGTTGTTGTGTTGCGAACCAAAAAACAAAACAAACAGGTGTAATGACCTGTATGTCTCTTCAAAGTTTTGGCCCAATGTTTATGACATCCATGTAGGGCTGTTGCGGACTCCTCCGTCAACAAACCGCATGTGCTTCTCACCTCTTCGATGAAACCCATTACGAACAGGAAAAAATTCTTGCCCCAAAATATTGATAGGAATTCGTTCTTGGGATAGGAGAGCGTACTTAAGAAAACAGCGTATTAGATCGACTAGTTTCGATTGCGCATCGCAATCATTTTCAAGACTATATTTTGGGAAAAACACAACGTTAGAATACATGAATTGTTAACAATAAAATGTTACCTCCTAACACAGATGGTATTGTTTTTCTATATAGTACATTATATGGTGAGCATACAGTAATATGTGACGATATTGTCCACCACAGCACAAACATTAAATCAAAGTCGTCACAACGTCTACACAATAAATTTGGAAATGAAAAGATACAACTTGTACTATACTATACTTGTACTTGTAATGTAGGTACTATATAGAAAAACAATACCATCTGTGTTAGGAGGTAACATTTTATTGTTAACAATTCATGTATTCTAACGTTGTGTTTTTCCCAAAATATAGTCTTGAAAATGATTGCGATCCGCAATCGAAACTAGTCGATCTAATACGCTGTTTTCTTAAGTACGCTCTCCTATCCCAAGAACGAATTCCTATCAATATTTTGGGGCAAGAATTTTTTCCTGATCATAAATTTAAGTTTGGATCATGGCATAATTTTTAAAGTTGTTAACAAATTTTGAAAAACTTTAGAGGGGTAAGATGCTATGATATTTTTTGGTTTTTGTTATTTTTTATGTTGAATTACATTTTTTTAAATTTTTTTCATTAAAATAAAAAAGTATTATGTAGTAGAAATATTGCAGTATTTTTTGGGAGTTTCATTTGAAACTTATTGCTTGTTATAGAAGATCCCGTAATGAATATTTTAAACTGAAAAATTTAGAATTAAACGAAGTGTGAGTTAGACCATTGTTGCAAAACATCCAACTATGTATCGATAACATTAAATATGACAGGCCCGTTAAGTTAAAGTGAAGTGTTATATTTCATAAATAACAAAACGTAACGTTTCACCTTGACTTAACGAGTCCGTTATATTT
This sequence comes from Podabrus alpinus, assembly GCA_932274525.1. Classification (NCBI taxonomy): domain Eukaryota; kingdom Metazoa; phylum Arthropoda; class Insecta; order Coleoptera; family Cantharidae; genus Podabrus; species Podabrus alpinus. The sequence goes on from OW026451.1 coordinate 119,450,707, forward strand.
AACCATATCAAAACATAGTTGGACTGATTAATTCCAAACTTCTAAAAATCAAGTAGCACATAAGTTACTTATTTCCTTTATTAAACTTTTTAAGAACAATCGATTTCGAAAAAGTATGGATATGCCTGCAAAATAGGTTTTTCACTTCCAGTGTTGAGAGAAATGTTTTAATAGCAATATAGAATATAGGTCATGTTTGGTATCATTGTAAAGCTATTGACTGCAAATTACGTTGTTTATAATTTTTTTCCTAAAATGTAGGTATTCAAACATTTACAATATTAAGTATTAAAAAAGTGCAATATTGATGAAAATAAATCACTTATTAGACACTTAAGTAGGTAATATTTTCTAATTTCGGCAACAAATTTCTTATTAGTTATAAACAATAATTAATTAACTGCATTAATTTATACCGGCATCATATGCATATAGGTTACAGGGATAAAATATTAGGTGGCAACTTGACTTTTACTTAAAAAGAATTTAACAAAATGATATTTTATTTCCAGCCATACATTAAATTGACAGGTCGTTTTGATAACTTCAATATTCAATTAATACAAAGTAACTTTGGGTTCAATAATTAATGTATCTACAAAACACATCCAGATACGGTCTGTGAACTTTTAAAATGTAATGACCCGTCAAAATTGTTAAACTATAAGCAATAGCAATCTGATGAAGAACAAGTATGTAAATAAGCGAGAGAAAAATTGATGCCCGCCTATAAAATAACAACAAGTTAGTTGGACTGTTGAACAAAAACTAATTGAAAGGATTTCGATGTTCTGATCAAAGTAATCATTTAATTGACTATTAATCTAATGAGTACAATGTTAAACCATTTTAACTGGATAATTATATGTCTGGTTATAAAGTTGTCAAGAAAAATATTTTAATTATGTCTTTATATTTGTAACTTAAATGTTAGACTTGTAAACGGCAAAAAAATCACTAAATAACTGACATTATAAAGACACTACGTTTTCTAATGCACCAAAAGAATTTCGTTAAAAAAATACATAAGCACACTATAAAATAACTTATTCAAATTGTATGTTCTTCTGTATTTCGTTTAATCCATCCGCCGATTTTTGCAGAAGATCTTTTTCTTTATCACTCAAGTTCTGACGTACAATGTAACAAACGCCTTGTCTGCCGATGACACAGGGTAACGATAAGAATACATCTTTATCTACGCCATGACGGCAACCCTGAAAATAGAAAATAAATTTTAATATTTTAATAAGAAACCATAGCAGTGACTTGGTGTAATTCGAAACGCGACCCTCCGGTGAACATCAACGCGCTGTGGATAACTCAAGTTGTAAAGTATAAGAGAACTTTTGAACATTTTGCAGAGAAGCAAAGTAACACATTCCGAATGAAATGGAAGACATTTCTCAATTTTAATATCAAGATAATCAATCTTGTTGGACCCTGACTTTTTATTAACTATGTACTACGTCTGTTCTACTGGAAGGTTCTTCAGGATTTACAGTTCAACAAGAAGAATTCCTGCTGGAAGGACTTACAATTCTTCCGCAGCAGAACGCATACAATTTCAGTAGCGCAGGAAAGATGATCAATATTATCAAATACCTTATACTTTTGCAAGACTTTTTGTTCTATCGGCAGAACTTTTGGATAATTCATCATTAAAAATCGTATATGCCATATAAGCCATAAGACCATAAGATATTATCAATATCGATTTAATTTTTGCACAAAATGATACAGGAACATTCTAAGACTGTCTTAAGCTATATAAAACACTATATATTTATATCATTTTAATTTTTATTAGGAAAAACTTAAATTCTGATCTGATTGTTCACTTAAAATTTAACGTTTTTAATTCCTACTTTTATAATCGTTTTATAATATAACATAATTTAAATTTTTTGACTTTTTTGGAACATAAAAGAGGCAAGGTCTACCGTCTGCTTTATTTGTTGATTGTGATTTTTATCCTGCTAAAGGCAGATGTTGGAATATTTTGCTATTTTTTGTTTGTTTCGTGGCCAAGACATTGGTTACTTTCAGTTATCAATTTTATTTTCAAATTAACGAAGTATCCTTTATATTTTTGCTGCTGTATTTGACTCTATGAATGTTGAATAGGTTGCCTAATATACAGGTTATAATTAATTTTTAAAAAGTTATTAAAAAATATTAAACCATTCAAATTTCTCATGGCGCTGAATAAACAGACGATGACAGACGGTAGCTTAGTGGTTAAGTACTTTGATTGTTAATGCCGAATTACCCGCTTTGTGTCCAAACGAAGTAAAAACGTTACTCTGACCGTCTCTCCACAGAAGGTACACCACCGAGGTAATATCTGTCATGAAAACTCTTCGTAATAGTGCTAACTCGCCCACGTTGGTAATAACACTTTAAATGCACATCATAGTCATATAAGAGAGAATGTGTCACACTAATATTTCTTCTTCTTAATATAGGTCCAGGGTCCAGGACCTGTTCTTCACTAATTTATTTACTTATTAGTTCTATGATGAGCATTTTTGTTTTTACATCTCAGGTAGCTTTTTAGGCTTGCCTTGCGAAGTGCTTGCACCCTGTTTTTTATTATTATGATGGCAAATCATTAATACAGAGGGACTGATGGCTTCATGTACCTACCTTCCGAAGCACGGAATAATCACACCAATATGATAAGCAAATATTAAAAATTAAAAAAATATTTAAGTCAATGGTTTTTAATTGATTCCAATACATACACTTCGCAAATCCTAGTCAACGTTGAATACAAAATAACAACAATGCGAAATCTACAAAAATCCTATTCCAGAAAGTAAAAAGTGAAGGTGGGCTCTCGGGCCCAAAAATCGGGCAAGTTGAGAGGCCTTGAGAAGGAAACCCCGCCAGCTATAGGCTGAAAATCTATAATAAGGAATTTCTAATTACTCGCAATCTTCGTAGGAATAGCCGAATGGAACACAATTACAACGAACAAAGCGAAATAAGGACAAACGATTTGGTATTGCGGAGAGATTGAAGGTGGCCACATGGAATGTAAGGGGCCTGAATAACGAGGAAGAAGAACTGTATAATGCACTTAAAAAACACAGGACCAATATAGCGATCATAACCGAAACAAAGAAAAAATTAAAAGGTACCTACTAAAGATTTAACGACTACACAATGATTTATGGTGGAGTTGATCAAAACGTGGAGTTGGCAATTCTGATCGACACAAAATGGAAGAATAATATAGAAAACTACACATACGTCAATGAAAGAACAATAATGGTATGATTGAAAACGGTAAGACGGCACCTAACAATAATTGAGGTGTTCGCAGCTCAGAATAAAGCAAAAAAAGGAAACCGAATTGTACTATGATTCCCTCTAAAAGCTGATATACAATTTGCAACAAAAGTGATTTTCTCATCATGGGTGGGGACTTTAATGGTTCCGAACACCACTGAAATGTGCGGAGAATCACATTTTACTTACAATAGACTTAGAGTGCCAAACACTTTATTCAGGCTCAAAGATATTCACAAATATTCTTGGAGTGCACGAAGCCTACGGTTACTCATCCACTACGTGATAGTCAATGACAAAATATGCCCGCTAGTCCAAGACAGAAAGGCTTACAGGGGCTGTAATATCCATTCAGACCACTTCTTATTTATGTCTACTATAATTCTCGATTCGAGGTGAAAGAAAGCTAATATGCAATTAGGCATTCTAACCTCATGCCAAATGATGTTAAAATGTTCGCCTGATGGCAAAGTCAGTTAAACGTCAGTTATTTGTTTACATTGTTGGCAAAAATATTTGTCTTATTGTGGCAAAATTTTGGTAAAAATAACTTAAATATATATTTTAATATTTAAGGAATTATACATGATATTGAGAAAGCGTATACGAGTAGGACTGCAGCTAAATTTCCAGAAGACCAAGTATACGAGTATGACAAATCAGAAAGCTGATAATCAATTCATTACAGTTAGAAGCGAGCAAATAAAAATACTAAAACTTGGGACAGACTGTAACTACCGGGAAGAAAATTAGGAAGTCGGAGAGTATACGGCTAATGTGGGCAGCTCACGGGGAAATACGAGATGTGTTGGAAATGAATATTCCTGTAAAACTAAACACCTTAAGAAAACTAAAGAACTTTATAATGAGTGTATACTGCCTGTAACAACTTACGGAGCCGAGAGTTGGGTATTCACAAACTCTATCCTGCACAAGCTAAGAATTAGTCAGAGCCATAGAAAGGAAAATATTAGGTATTACACTGAAGGATATGAGGAAGAACACTTGTATAAGAGAAAAACAAATAGTTTTTTTTAGCAGAATAGCTTCGTTAAAGTGAAGTTGGGTGGATCATCACGTGGCAAGAGCTCAAGGGGGTTGGAGCATAAAGATATTGAAATGGCGCCTATGGGAAGACAGAACATCGGTAGGAAGACTGCAAGCAAGGTGGAGCGACGACCTGAAGAGAACTGCGAAACTGTACTGGATGAAAGTTGTGCAAGATAGAAATATGTACATGAAAATACATTGGAGAAGCTTACATGAAAAATATGGAAAACAGAAGAAAAGAGCACAGAGAAAGATGTAGCACGACTGAATGTTATAGAAGAACAAAAATCGATGGAATATTACAGAAAATTTTGATTTAACGAAAGGAGAAGACTCCGGAACATAAACAATGTGACTGGAGTAATAATCATTGTCGATGACTCACATTGTGTTTCTTGATTTTGAAAACGCGTTTGACAAAGTTAGGAGATATAAGATCAAGTGCTTCTACAAAAAATAAAATAGATCTGAATAGGCAAATCCTGAATACAGGTCACCGAAATGAAATTCCTACTAATAGTGAAAGGATGTTTAAGACAAGAAGAATTAGAAACATCGACATAAGAAACGATCTAAATATCTACGATGTAAACGAAAAAATACAAGAATACATGGTGAAATTGAAAAAATGACCGACGGAAGAATTCCGAACGAAATGTCAGTCTATCCATGAAGTGTAGAAGAAGGTTTAATACATAGTCGACTTAGAATAGAGTCTCTTTAATCTATTGAATAGTTTATTGTTAAACAATTTATAGAAAGAGATATTTTTGTAAAAGAAAATAAGAGGGAACTAAATTATTATATCTTTATTGGGAAATGAAATTAACGTTGGTGGCGCTGCGAATGTAAGTAAATATGGCCACTTTAAACAGATTTAAAAGAAAATAAATCATAATAAGAACAAGTTGCTCCGAAAGAGTTGAAATTATACCACAATCACTTTATCACTTGAAACTAAGAGGAAAACATGCACAAGTAAATATCGCTTGTACTTTTACCTATTCTATTATAGGTCTACAAAATGCGGCACAGTGGCGTTTTCTTATTTGAAGTTGCCAATTGCTTACTGTCGTACTGTCTCTGCTTACAGTTACCTAAGATTATAATTTATTGCAGTAACTTATGATCAGGACGTGGACTAAGCAATAGCCAAATTCCATTTCTGTATTCAATTGGTTTTATAAAAATGTTGAAATAGTCAAGGATTAATTATACAAATTAACTCGATTTTAAAATCAAGAAAATGTAAACATATTAGTTGTTTATCTGAATACTTTACTGCGTGACCTACGCATTAATTCCATTTATTAATTCGTACTGCTTCACTAATTTCTAAAATGTTCTATAAATTTGTCAACATTATCTATTAACAATCGCTCGAACAGCATAATAGCATTCCTTTGACATTTGAAACGTTCTAAATTAATTAAATTTTATTAATTGTATTACAACTTACAGTTATGTGAGTTGAAACAGGAAAACATTCTCTGGTATCATCCAAAATTGCTTTGACTATTCGTGCCACGCTTAAAGCAATTCCCCACGAACCACAAGTTTTTAAATGTTCAACTTCAGATTCGCTAACAAATATAAATAAAATATATTAAAAACCGCTTTAAAAATCGGCACATAATAAATTGTTACGATTTAACACGACCAAAAAGTGTATGAAACAATAAACAAAACAACTTTCCAAGTATGGAGATGAGTTGCTTTGTCAATTAAAAAAACCCCTTCGGGATATTATCACAGCAGGGTTGAAATGATTTATAAAATACCTAACGAAAACCATTATTTTATTATTTAAATTCATTTAACAGAATTCGCATTGCGAAAATAAATTAAAATACATTATTGATTACCTATCAACTACTTGTCTGTGAATGTTAGTCCAATCTTCTGGATCATCGTCAGTTCCAAGTTCACGATTTACGTCCCTTAAACGAACGCCCGAAACACTAACTCCTGACCAAACGGGTACTGAAAAATATAAGGAATTTTTTGCTTAAATTTTACCCAACTTGCCAGTTTGCAAGAAGTGTTGGTGCATTTTTTCGGTAAGCTAAAATGCGGTAATGTCAAGAATTGAATATCCACGAATTTAAAAAATAAATTACTAATTTAATTTTCCAACCACACTTTGCAAAAAGAGCAAAAATTTAAATTATAACCTGTGGTGTATCCCTAGGACTGACAACATAAATGTCATAATTTCAGTTGTTTATCTTCTTTGCAATAATAATAATTATTTTGTTTTTATGAACATTACATCCTGCTGAGCCTTAGGTGATATTATTTTAACTTGCCATTACGTAGATAAGTTAATTACAAAAAGTAAATTGAAGAAATGCAATTATTTACATTGCAGAAACTTAGCTATTGTGTGTAGGTACAACCACATGCTATAGGTCAAATTGTTTAAAATAATGCATTCTTATAAATATATTTATAATTATTTCGAAGTGAATGTCCGGAATTGTCCTAGATTTTTAGTATAAAGATCCTGGGTTTAACATTTCAAAGTATGGGAACCTAACCTAATAATGATAATAGAGGAAATTTTTAAATACTTTTCGGTAGACATTTGATATAAAGAAGCTTATAAACTTCTTTTTATTATATTAAAAAAATTTGGCAATATCTCGATTCCTTTTGGACAATACTAGCTTGAAATTTTGAAAACCTCTGCAAAAGTTATTTATATTTAAAATTTCTAGAAGCTGAAATTTTTCACAAATCCACAAATTGAATAAGGACTAAAAAAATTTATATAAACCCAGTTATTTGAGCAGATATGAAAAATCGGTATGGAATACTTAATAATTAATAATGTAATAATACACAGTTACATTTTTTTTATATTGCCCCATATTTTAATATGTTTTTATTGTGTGTATTGGTTTTTGGTTACCATAATTTGAAAGTGTTGACGAAATAGAATATAAAACAATTTTATTTTTGGTCATTTAGAAGCTTTCAGTAAATTTATTTCATTTTGAAGGAGAAAAGCAACAATACAAGAATAATCTTAAATAAGTATATTATGATGGAAAGCAGTATCTTCTATACAGGTACGCATTTAAGAAATACTGCATCTTGATCTTTATCACCCTTGACAACTTTTATTCCCGAATTGTATGTTTTCTCCACACCATTATTACAAATTGGTGTTTTGTTATAAGACAAAAACTTTATCAGTTTTCAATCAGAAAATCCGAGCATATTAAAAATTTAAAAAAGCTTACCACTATTTCGTCCTTGTTCACCGATAACAAAAGCATGTAAACTATTTGTAGAAACTCCTAATTTTTGGGCCAATAAATGTCGAAACCTTGCACTTTGCAATATAGTGCCGACGCCGATCACCCGATGAGGAGGAAAATCACTAAATTTCCATGCCACATAAGTCAAAATATCAACTAAGGATAATATGAATAATTCGTTAACAATTTAAAAAAAATTGTTCTACATTAAAATTATTCATTTACCAGGATTAGTGACAATTATTAAAATAGCTTCTGGACTATGATTAACAATTTCCGGAATAATTTCTTTAAAAATATTACTATTCATTTCGACCAAAGTTTCTTTATTCTTTTCGGCACCAGCGCCAGCCGTAATAATGCAAATTCTTGAATTGGCTGAACTCTCGTATTCTAAAAAAAAGGGGAGCGTCGTTATAAATTTTTTCGAAAAAACAAAATTAATGAGAAAATTTGCACAGAATAACTTTTTATTACTGGAAGCGGACATGTGTATCTATTTATTAAGTAGGCGTATCCAAAAAGCAAAGCAGGTTTAAATGCTAATGCATAAATGTGTGTGTACATTCTTCGGTAAATATTTTTATAAATATTCATGAAAAGACAAATATTTTAATAATTAAATAAATTCTTTAAAAATTAAGATGTCTTAATGGCAATAATAAGTTAGGAATTACGTTCTCTCAAATTGTAAATTAGTAAATCATCAAGAAAAGGTAGGTATATTGAGTGACAGAATAATTTAGTTTAATTTCTTCCTAATTAATATTAAGTTATTTATTACAAGACACTTAACAGTAATTTATAGAAGAGAAAAATAAATTTTAAATGATTCGAATAGACTCTTATACAGGGTCCGCCAGGCGAAATTTGATTAATAAACGGTTTTGTAATAAAAATGGAAACATAAATATTATTAGTTATATAATTTAAAATTGAACGAAATTAGTTAAACTTTATGTGGGTTTTTTATTGGTTTCCAAGGTAGACGTAAATCAGGATTTTTTGAAGAAATAATTTATAAAACTTATTTTTTGTACATAATATGTGGATTCTCAATGGTGATCACGAATAAAAATCCGAAAGTTCCCTCCTGCCTGGAATGAAATTTCCTGGTGACATTTCCTTTTGAGAAAAAACACCTCCAATGGAGACTCTTGCTTTTTAAAAACTGGGTCTTCTTCCGACTGTTAGTCGAACGAAAAAAAATATGGGAAGAAAATATATATTATTAAATTCTTCGTTAAGGGTTAAATTGATCGTTCGGCTAATCCTCGCCTAATTCTGGCAAACAACGTTCCTATAGTTGATGTAAAGAAAGTCAAAAACGCCATTTAGACAGAAACAAAAAAAGACAGAACGAACAAGTACCGCAATTGAAAAACTGAACGAATTTTAATATCTCAAATATACTTTATTTTTTCAACAAAAATGCAAATTGTTCTATAGAAAACACGACACGATCTGATTGATATATTTTCTTTTATTGATATCTGATTTGGTATACACACTCTGGAGTACTGTGAAATAGAATATCCGTCGAGTTTTTTTCTCTTGGGGGAAGAGAGATGCTTTATCACATAACATTCAAAAAAGCATATCTAAAACAGTGAACATGTGTGGTTTTTCGCAATGATCTCGAAAACGGTAAATGGTGCATGGCCTAAAGAATGTTATACTGAGTAAAATTCTTTTTCTTAAGCTAGCAGTTAATTCTCCTGTTGCTTTGCCTCTCACTGGAGATTGGTGGTTGAGGATTGCCCACTCTGTGCCCATCTCTTGGGCGGTCGTCCAGATAGTCTTTTTCGCGAAGGTCGTCCATTTTACAATTTCGAGCAATTATTTTGAGCTTATTCCATACCTTGCTCCTGAACTTGGTCCATTTAACGACATCCTGTCTGTCACATTTCGTTCTTATATCTTCACTTCTTTGGTGGTCCAAAAGTGTTACTTCTGAGATGGATCTTAGGATCTACATTTCCACCGTTCTGGCGTTTTATTTTGTTCTGACTGTCTCCGCCCTTCTTTCTGCTGCGTATGTCAGAACTGGGCGGATCATCACTTTATATAATTTGGTTTTTCAGTCTTGGTGCATGTACTTGTTTTGCCAAATAGTATTTCTTAAGTAACCTGCTATTTGGGCTGTTTTCGTTGCTTGCTGTAGAGTTCTTGCTGCAAGGCTTTAAAGCTACTTGTTATTTCCGAGTCTAAGTATTTGAAGGTCATTATCTGCTCCACTATATCACCGTCAATTTCCAATTTCCTTCTAATTGGGATTTTAGCAATCACCATTGCTTTGGTTTTCTCTACAGAAATTTACATTTTATACTTTTTTTCCAGTGCGATTAAATTGGTACAATATTCGTTGTAGATTGTCCTCATTATTGGCCAGTAGAACTGCATCGTTAGCGAAGCATTTATATCCGTTATTCCCAGCAGCTCATCTCTTATCATTTCCGTGATCAGCTTTGTAACTGTATGCAGAGTGTAATTTTGCGGTAGTTGTTCATGTGATATTTGTCACCTTTTTTATATATTGGAATAGTTAGGCTGTCTTTCCAATCGTCTGGGACTTTCCTTCTTCTCATTACTTGAATAAATAGATATTGTATACTTGTTTGTAGTGTCACTCCACCATATTTTAATTGTTCATTATAGATTTCGTCAGGACATACTGTTTTTCGATTCTTTAAAGTGATAACAATTTTGAGCAGAATCGGCGCAGACTCCAATCGCCACCGTCTCAAGTAAACTTCTGTAAACAGAAGCCTACTTATTTTTTTGTTACTGCCCTTTGATGTTAGGTATAGGGTAGCTCTTGATTTATTGCGGAAGCTGGGTCTTGGATCGTTTGAGGCAACGAAGGAAATGCTTCTCGCAAAAAAACACCAGAAAAGTAGCAATAATAAATTTAATGTCGGTATTAAAAACTTAACTTAACGTAGTTAACTTAAATGGTTTCTTTACACTCCAAGAAAACTCGGCTTAAATGTAAAATTGTTAAAAATAATTGAAGTACGGCGTTTCAAACAAAACGGAACGCATAAATTAAACATTAATTTATATTTACTAATAATCAACGCTTATTCGAATTTGATAAGCAGTAGCTTATGGAGTCCGTATAAAATACGCACAGCTTCCAGCATAAGCCAAATCCACAAACCTTACTGGTAACTAATAATTCGGGCCGCGATAACTAAGATTTATAAAGACGAAATTATCATCACACCAAAAACTCAACTTTTCAGCTTGAATCCCAGAATTGAACTCCCCTGCGTTCGCTTTTCACTAAGTCCCCCGTGGTGCGTTTGCGTCAAATACTTTCGTCGTATAAAAGGTGCGTCAAAAGATTTGTGACATGCAAAAAATTTTCACAAGCAATGGCGTTTTTAATTTCGTCTTGCGTAAATCCAATATCTACTTCTATGCCATAATTATTTCTTTATTAACTTTATTTCTTGATTGGACGTTTTGGGGTAGGGATTGGGGGTTGGATTGAACTTGTATGCTAAGAATGCCATTTTCTTTTTTCTTACAATATTGCGAAAAACAACACATATTCAGCATTAGGTTATTCTTGGGGGTACATTGCGCCATCTCTCCCTGATGCAAGCCTCACTTGCAAGACACTGTAGAAATTTATTGGTTCTCTTTTTCATCTGCTCCGACCAACGCTTTGGAGATCGTCTCCTCAGTCTAGTTCCATCTACTTTTCCCTGTATTATTAGTTTTTCAAGACCGTGCTCACGTTCTCGCATTATGTGTCCAAAATATCTAAGCAACCTCTGGAGCTCTTCAATTTCTCTAATAATGGACACATTAGTTCTTTTGCAGTACAGCCCGATGAGAAAGATAAGGGCTTTCATCATTAGTTTCTTAGTTTTAAGGGTGATGGTTTTATCTTTCCATAACCTTTGCAGATCGCGAATATAATTTCTTGCCATTTCGCAGCGTCTCTTAATTTCTTGCGTACGTCCACGTACGTTGCCAATGTGTGCTCCTTGTTATATGTTGCATTGGTTGACAAAGAAATAGTACGAGATCTGCTAAGTATGTGGGTTATTATTGTTGGCTCGGTCTACAATCGTTATATCTTAGTCTTGTCGTTATTGATAGTGTAACCACCAACATGGCTTTTAGAAGCCAATTATTACTGCACCTTTCGCAACGTTGTTGACGCGAGTTGAGTAGGGACTAGCCCAACCGCTAATATGACACTTCTAACGTAAAATTGAACTAGAAATCTTTTCCTTTTCATTATTTTTTTGCCCAATTTATTCGGAAGAGAAGTTCGGAAGAAACATGAGAAAAACTATCATTAAGTCCCAATTGGTGGTGGATTTTCTTGAAAGAGGGATTGTTTCATCCACCTCAGAGGTATAGGAACTTCTGGGATACTTATTTCTGACCTTATTGACAGTGAATATACTACATATAAAAACTTTATAATTTTTTTTCCTATTATTCGCCTTATTTTCGTATAATTTACATGAATTAGTAATTTGAACAAAATTTTACTTCCTTGCGTCATTTTATTATGTATATATTTTTAATGAACTTTGCCTCTGCCTAATTCCAATTTTTTATAAAAATAAAATATGATTATTTCTACTTCTTTCGATTTCGATCAAATAATTTAGACCAAGGTATGTATCTCGGAAACCAATATTATAGATTCGTAAAGCTTAACCGATTTCCTTCAATTTAACAAGTTCATAAATAAGTTAATAACACAATAAAAGTTGATATATTTTATTTTTATTATGAACATAATTCATTATGAACTCAAATAAAATGTTATGTCAAATATGTATTATATTATCCTGTTATTGGCAGATTTAATTATTGCTTAGTAGTATAAAAAAATTATCATCAGGCTGAATCATAATTTTGCAATAATAATTTGGCATCTTGAATAAAACTGGAATTTAACCAGAAAATTGATTCATCTTCATAATACTAGTGATGGTATATTCATGGGTATGCAAAATAATCGTGTAAATAAAACTTTGTTTTATGTTTTTGCATAATAACTAAAATTATGCACATTATAATATACTACCAAGAATGTACCTATGTACATGTTTGTATAGTATATCTAATTCTTGTGCGATTATCCCGAAACAGTCATCAGTAATTTGTTGTAAGTTATAGTACCAAAATCCGAAATTACCAATTATACGTTATAAATAACTTTAAACGTATCGAACTGTTTGATTACTAAATTCGACAAGATTAATGTTTATTGGCAATAAAAGTAGGTACACAACCAATGAAGTAATATCCAATTCAAATGAAGCAAGCTTTCTTGCCTGCCTAACATGGCAATCGTCTGGAAATCAACTCCAGTTCTGCATACCATGCGTCATTCATGCAATTAAATTTTTTATTTTCTTAAGTTTTTACTTCAACAATATCGAAAAAGGTTAACATTTATACCGTTTGACTTTTTCAGGTTATTTTCTTTAATTGGTTAGAAAATTCGAACCTGTTATTTGCATGAAATTGACTTAATGAGTGTTAGTTACAATGACATTGTTCGCCTGGAATAAGTTGTAGTATGCAGTTACATTTGCTATTAACCATAATAACACCGAATCCTGCTCATGTTTTCATCGGTTTAACAGCACTGCTTAGTGTGTTCGATGCAGGGGAGGGAAAGCAGCAGAATAGAATTTTTTCAAAAATTTATTTTTTATTGCCTTTATTATAACCGGAATTATAATGATATTTAAATGCGGAATAATTTACCTGTACTAGAACTTATTTGTGGATTGTCCAAATACATAGTTGCATGTTGAATATCTAACATCTCTCCACGAGCTAATTTTTCGTTTTGGTCTATTAAAACTAATTCAGATGTTATTTTCTACAAAATAAGATCTATAAAATGAAAATAATTAGCGACAATATTATTCTTACTTGGGCAAGAAGCGAAAAGGCAATTGCAGTTCCTACAGTTCCTGCGCCAATCACAGTTACTTTATCGTGACATTTTTCCGAAGCATCTCCAGTTGGAGAGACATTAGTCATTAAAGCGTCTATCGTAGAGGTTAACATTTTTGACTGAAACAAAAATACGTTTATTAGAAACAACTAAATTGGTAGATTTAATATCAATATGAAAATCTGCAAAATTCTCGAAAAGTTCCTAAATAGTATTATTACGAAAAATAGAAATATCACAAAAAGTCTTTTGAGTTGAACAAATTATTAGAAAGAAAGCCTCCTGAATACATATTTAATATAATTATTTTGAATATTTCAATCCAAGCCATGAAATCCAAGGGCTAAACCACTGGTGAGATATACGAATACATAAATATGAGGGTACAGGGAGAAAACTTTGTAGTCCAAAATTCTTGATTTTCAGATATTGTTAGAATTTTATGCGTAGTAGGGTAAACCATGCAGTGATCGGACATAAGGGACACTTCACTATAAATTGAAAATAAATAACCGTTTTATTTATATTATAAGGCTTTCTGTTACCAATTTCATACAGCATTATAACTGCCAAAATTCCTCCATTGAAGAGAATATGTGTTTTATGAAGTAATATGTAATAAGGGTCGTTTTGTTAGTAATTTGTTGAGGTCGGTCGATTTTGAAATAAGCCTCAAATTATTGAAATAATGAATAATAAAATTAACTTAGATCTTCTGTAAACACATAACAATAATATGATTAAGTCATAATCGTTTAAAAGCTGCTAAAAATGTGTCCAATAACTGAGTTAAATTTTTTTCATATTTTTTAGTTATTGGCCATTATGGGCCATAAAAATAACAATAAAATATGGTATAATCGACCAACATTGGTAGCTTTCATTTAGTTCTATGTACGCATTTCTACGTCTGCTAATCAAGTTTTAATTAAGCTTTCTATCGAAACTTTTTCTAAAGTGTCCAATAACTGCATGGTTTACCCCTCTAGTTTACCCTATTTTAATGCACTTGTTAATGTATAACTAAATGAAAAATACAAACACTCTCCAATGACATGGGCGATTTTATAAAAGTCTTACTGGAGAAACCATAAGACTTGAAAATTAAAATGAATTTATCTCACTTAACAACTTAACAAAAAATTTGGAACAAATTCGATTAAAATTTCCAGAATCACTTTTTTCTGCCATTTGCAGATTTTTATCGTGTTTTGTTTTTGATATGTTATAAATTAATATCCATAGTTATACGAGTATAAAGGTTTTTTACTAATCATTTTTCCTTTAAAATAATTGTCAATTGTCAATTAATAAACATTAATAACTGTGCTTTATTGGTAACTAAATTGTCTGTTGAAAAATTCTACTGTATCTCAGAAAAACAATAATCCTTTGTATTAAATAAATATAGATTAAATAAATAAATAATAATAATATCCATCGTAATTTTTTTTAAATAGCAACCCTTATTTTTCTTGAAGAATTTAGAAAGCGCACAATTTTAATATATATAATATACATATTAAAATACAAATGTACAGTGTACAAATGTAAAAAAACGTGATTTTGAAGAGAAAAGTTTGCAAGATAATCAGTATACCAAAGTTACAAAATAGCATTTAATCAATTACTTCAAAAAATTTAATTAAAACAATAATTATTGAGGTTTTTCCACACATGACGTAAAGAAATCAAATTAAATATTCGAAGTCACCCCCGAACACTTCTTGGCAATGTCCTATCCGCCACTGAAACTCCTGTAAAATATTTTTATTGGTATCGAGTTGAATTGTCCAAATTTCATTGCGAATTCTATCGTTTAGGTCGTCAATGGTAGTTGGTCTATTAAAATAGACTTTGGTCTTTAAATAGACCCATAAAAAGTAATCAAGCGGAGTAAGGTCCAGAGGTTTAGGTGGCTGAACATCTTCTTGAACTGGTGGACGGCCCGATTTAGGAAGATCTCTCGTATGACCCACTAGCAAAAAATTTTGTTCTTGTTTACTAACGGCGGCACGCGTAATTGGATCCTCGTTAGAATATTTATTATTAAATAAATTGCAAACTTCTAATTTAGTACAAGTTCTGGCCCCCTAACTGATAATCATCAGAATTTAAATTTTTGGCCTTTCAGACAAGCGACAAGCCATTTTTAAATAGTTAAAAAATAAAAATGAATTTTAATATCTACAATTTAGGCAACGATTAATTAACAACATACGAGGAAAGATTGTTAAGTTCGCGGAATGAGACATTTTTTTCTTTTTTTATACAATGTCCTTTTTTATTTTCAAGTATACGCTAAAAATTGTATGCATTTATATCGAATAGTTTAGAAGCAATCAATAAAATGGCAAGTGATATTGTAGGAATTTTTAAAAATGTCGAATATCGAATTACGTATGGTTATTAAATTCCTTAAAAAATTGTTAAAACCATTGAAAATGAAATGGAGGCAGTTTATGGTGACACTTTCCCTGCTAAAATTATTATTTATGAGCGGTACAAATTATTTAAGAAAGGTAGAGAGTCACTTGAAGATGACCAGCGCTCTGGCAGGCCAAGTGTGATAGTACATGAAATGGTCATAAAATTTGATTCCGTGAGAGAAAATGGACGCCTGAAAGTAAAAAAACGTGAGAAAATGTTCCGGATATCGGAATCTATAACTTTGAAGATTATAAAAGATCATCTGGGTATGTCAAAATAAGTCAGAGCGAGATGGGTACCTAATGCTCACACCGACCGTATCACAAACAGTACTGTATCGAATGTTGATAGGGAGTTTTTAACGCTGTGTAGTGATGATTCAACACTTATTATCAACCGAATTGTCACAGGAGATGAAACTTGGCTTCATAGTTATGATCCAGAATCAAAGCAGGAATCTATGCAGTGACATTTAAAGAGTGGTCTCGCGCCAAAAAATTTAAAGATGTGTATTCTGCTGGAAAAGAAAACGTTTCTTTCTGCGCCGTTCCGCAAACTTATAAATCTCCCATTGTACTAGAAAGTTACTAGACCACAGATTACAAAATTTTAACTGCTGTCAAACCGTGCTATTTTTTCCAGCGCTTTCTTGACAAATAATTGGTATACTCGAATAATAATTTTAACATGCATTTTTAAAAATTTAGGACAGATTATCTCGAAAACTTTTCTCTTCTAGGTTATATATTTTTTTGGATTTTCATACGCAGAAAATTATGCTTTATCCAAATCCGGAAAGAATAATAGGGGTCGCAATTAAAAAAAAAATACAAAAATAATACGCGATAAAAAAATGTCCTTGGCAAAAAAAGTCAAAGCACGTGTGAAATACTTGAAGTATCTGAAATACTTTTATCATCACTTATATGGATGCCAATGGTACAAGAAATGAATGATTAGATACTCTTTTTATTTTGAACAATTTTTCAATTGGGAGATTTTGGTGAAAATGATATGCATATATTTATACAAATGACCTGACTGAAATACCTATGCAATATTTGAGGAGGTATAAAGTCTGTGTATAAAGTTTTGCTTGCGGTCCTATGGTCAAATGAAAAAGTAATAGAATAGAAAATTCATACTAACTATGTAGCATGTACGAGTACATAATACGATAATTACTTATTCAACAAATAAAGAATAAAATGCTATAAAACTCAAATAGATACATGTCCACAATTTTATTACGTCATAATATATTGATTACAAATTCATAAATGTGAGATTATTTAATTGCAAAAACTAGTTTTTTGTCAACATTTTTGATAACTTTTTTGAAATGAAAAAACGAAACTATTCGGTTGTGTAGGTAAAATATCATCATATATTATAATTATATCAGATAACATTTCAGTTTTACACTATAAACTAATTAATAGCATGAATAAAACTGTAAAGAAGATTGTTTTTCACTGCACTTACCCAACATAAATCAAGAACTTCACGTTATGCGTTGGATGCAGATACAAGAATGCGACATTGTGCTACGTATAGCATAAACCCACACAAACAGGTTAATAAATTACCTGTAACTTTTAAAGAATAGAAATTTGACAAGTAAACGTACATCGCTATCCTATGATATACATAAAAAATAATCATCTACCTAAACCGCCTAAACGTTTAGTCGACTTCAATTTTGAAAGCGCACAGTTTTGCATCAATCAATAAGCCAATTTTTGATAACATGTGAATTAATGAAAACTATTCATTTTTAAATATGTACATAAGTGCATCGATATCAGAACACTCCTTGTTCGTTCTTTGTAATAAATTTCAGCATTTTAAATGTTCAAATAATCAGAATCAGCAGGCAAGATTGTTGTCTTAAAAATAAAATTGTTGAAATAAAAGCATAACTGCCCACATGGAGTAGTATAGTCATGGTAGTATGGAAGTCTTTTTTATTTTTTTTATAGTACCTACATATATCATAAGGTAAATTCACTGGATGGAGGAGATTTCTTTGCACATATTCACATTATAATATATACTATTTTATAACAAACTTACATTCTTACATAATGTAAGTAGTAAGTACGTCTGTTATGTACAATGAATGTACGAAGTATTCGTCACCTAACATTTTGAATTAAAAACGTATAAATTTTCTAAATTACATATAATTTTAAAAATTAAAAATTTGATATAATCTATAAACATATCTTTTCACAATTTAACTGTTTATATTTAAAATAACTCAAACACATTCGCTTAAAAAATAAACTACAAAACAACACATTTATATACGAGTATAAAGTATTTGACATCCCAACTTGAAAAATTCAAAAACGCTGTTAAAGAAGTTTTAAAGAAGTCTTTTATAATTGCTCTTAAATACTCGTATTTAGGCATAGATTCTACTAAATCTCGTGTCACTGAAGATGAGATTTTATCCCATTCTTCTTAAGCACAGTTTTTGAATCATTTTTAATTCTAATTTGTCTTGCCCTAATTTTTTTTTGTCAAAGTGATCGCATGATCAACATGATTAATGTCTGGGTTTTAAGGAGAAATTTCCAAATATTTTAGTGTGCCATAAAGGATTCACGTCCCGTTATAATATAAGTTTTTATGCTTCAGATCATTATCTAGAATAAATATGTAATTATTTTGTAGCCCCATATTGTGATCATTAAATATATAAATATTGGTAAATTTTGGCGTAAAATGTTATCCTACCATCGATAAAACGGAAATTTTCTGCACCACAGACACTCGCATAACCCCATGCAAATAGTGATACTTCCTGGCAAAATAGTAGTACATACCGGGTGAGCGGCCGAAAACTGAACATAGGGAAATAACATGGGAAATTGATTTTTTCTAAATTCCTGCTTCCCATTATAACTGATATGAATAAAAAAAATACCAAATTAAAGAAATTTTTTTTCCGCGCCTAAAGATACCAAACACTTAATATTTTGTTTTTTAATTATTGTTAAAAAGTCGATAGTAAAATTAAGAAATAGCGCTTCTTAAAAAAATATTAGCGGGCTGGGTCGTTGCATTACGTCTAATGTGCCGCATTGCTATTGTTTTTAAACTTTTTAAATTTGTTTTTATTTTAAAAATAATAAGAACGCAATTTGAATATTATTTTATTATAACAATTTGACCAATATTAAAAGTTAAAAGTAGTTTTATTTAGTCAACAAAACCCAAGAATAAGAAAAATATCAATTGGATTATTAAATACTGAACGAAAGTAACCAAATAATAATAATATTATAACAAGTATTCGAATAACCCTCCATTCTGCACTAAACAGTAACCCAATCTATTATAAAATGATTCTCTTACATTTGCTAGCTGTCTAGCAGTAATTTGATTGCATTCTGCAAAGATCGCGTTCCTCAAAGAATCAATATTTGGGTGACGAGTTTTATAAATTTTGCTTTTAATATGACCCCACAAAAAGAAGTCACACGGTGCCAGATCAGGAGATCGGGCTGGCCAGTTTATTTGATCACAAAAATTTTGATGTTTTTGTAAATTATTATATCAAAAAAATTGTTTGGTAAATAATTAGTATATTTGGCTTAATGTAAGCATTCACATTTTAAAATTAACGGTGAAGTTAGCGTATTTCTTGTCTTTTGAAAATTTTGGCTATATGGGTAACAGCGTAAGATATTTAAAATGGGGAACAGTAAGACGTTCTATTTCTTATTACTATTTTTTAAAAATCTGTTTGGTGTAGGAAAATTTTAAATTAGCAGGATGCCTACAAATTCATCCACTAAAACTAAATATGGAACAGTTCTTAACGAAAAAATTATTAAATGTAGAAGAAATTTTCAAAAACCGAAGTACATCTGTGACAAAAAGTAGTAGATATTTAATTAATATTGATTCATTAGATATTCACGGAAATCTTGAACTCAGCATCTAAACAAAATATTGTATCTACATTTTTTGGTAAATAAGAAGGAAAAATATTTTATTGATAAAAAAAATTAATGTCTCACAGTTACCCATGTGTGGGTAACAGCGAGATATTAATCACCACTCATTGCCAAATAGACTAGTGAAACCAAAAGCCATATATATATTGTACTCTACAACAACCCTTAAATTTAATTCAAAGCCCCATGTTGCCAGGCGACCATATAAATGTCATGCAAAGCACCCTTAAATTTGAGTAAGCACCTTTTAAAAAAATTAATTCCTACAACCAATCTGCGCCGGTCCTAGCTCAGCTCAGCAAAAACAACAAAAATGCAAAACTCTTGAAGATATTCCCACAAATAACTCACCAAAACTTTTTAAATGGCCACTTTTTAATAGCTGTGGATCTCTCTCAAATCTCTCACTTCTACGTGACAAATAAAATATAATTGCAAAGAAAATCTTTATATTTAGTTTCATAAATTTCAAAATTACCCTGGTACCAGTTAAGAATACAAAAAAATTAATGTTGTACAAAATTTTATATTGGGAAATTCCCTTACAAAGCAATAGAATCGTTGAAATTTTGTTGGCCTCCTCTTCTTTACTTCTTTTGCTGTGTTGATGTAATACCAACACAGATGTGAAATGTTCTTTTAAAATTCGCGTAAAATTTGTTGACTAACTGTCTTTATTATTGAGCGAAATAATGAAATGTTATTTAAATGTTGAATGATAGTCGCTACCAGTACCCTTGAGTTAGGTGCGACGCTGTAAAGTTCAAAATTTTGATTTTTAATGAAAATTAAATAAGAATGTTTAAAATACCTATCGCTTTTAAAACTCGTTCACCCGTAGTTACACTATGACTCATGCTAGGCATCTGCGCAGGATTAGGGATTGACAATCCAGTTAAAATTTCTTCCTTCCGTGAGTCGAGTGGTGTACGCGTTAGTTCCTTGCATCCATAAAAATTCTCAACATTTTCTGGTGTTATCACCTCCAATTTAACGAAGTGCTACTGTTTAAAATAGCCAAATGACAAAATAACTAGCGACGTGTCTTTAAAGATGTATGTTCCATCTACTTCACCAAAACAATGCATTCAGAAAAAGGATATTAATTAATAGTGGCAAGGTATCTCAAACGTGAGCTTTGCTATTGCATTCCATCTACGAAGTTTCATAACAATCGGTGAGATCCAAAGTTTCATAACCTCCAAATGTAAGGATCCAAAATCAATATTGGTTAAATTTTAACCGTACGGAACTTCATTGGTCGAGTGCTCAAAGCAAACTAAATTTCCCACTAATATTTGAGAAATTTTACAAAATTTTGTGTCTATTGTACCACTTCTAAATCTTAATTGTATCCGAATTTTCCAAATATCACGTTATGAAATTTATTAAACGTCTGAAGGTAAGTCTTTATGTAATTTTAGCGTTTTTAAACTATTTTAAAGTGTTTCATGTTCCAGAATTCATTGATTTTGTTGAGATGTTTCGTCGAGACTCGAGTCACTTCCATTTTTTATCACTACTACACTGAATTTTGATCTTTATTACTAGATTATACAAATCCAGACTCCTAATGTATTAAAATGACACTGTGAAGAATTTCAGAAAGAATACAATATCTCCCAACATACAAAATTTGTTATTTCTTACAATAATTCACCTTTTAAGAACCCATGTAATTTTAGGTTAAAGATAATAAAATCTTTTTACAAATTTTTGATTTTCACTGCAACCATATCATTTCCTTGGAATCTGATATGACCAATTCCTTCCTGAGATCAATTAGTGAGCCTAAAATACATTTTACAGAGTTCCACAGCTTTCTTTAGTGTTCTAGCACAGCTCGTGTGAAAGTGAAAATTTTGATGGTTGAGTTATCTTTCTAGAAACCCCTCTATTTTACTGCTAAATCATGTTAGCATGATCATGCTGTATTGCCGAGCTCAGCCACCCATGAACAAAACCATTGCTTGCATAAGACACAAATATTATCACATGGGAGAAAAACCTTCCCAGCTTATTGAAACTAAGAAGTGTCAAGCTTTTCACCCATATGAATTTTAAGAAGCCAGCAAAATACGACAATATGTAAGATGTCTACGTAAAATAAAAATTTTAATTGTGACTAATAATAACCTAGTTTAAGGCCTTAGAAAAAGAAAGGATCTCACTGTTATCCATGCTCCCCTACTACAGTTCTTGCTAATGTATAGTATTCTTAAATTGAATGTATAAAGAACATTTTATATGTATGTATAATACCTTCTATAGGTTTTTGAACATCTAGTTAGTTTAGTTTTATTCCCGAGATAAACATCGTTGCAGAATATTGTAAATATCTTATCTCGAGACTGAAAACCTGGCTTTTGAAACGCACAAAGACAAATCTCCGCATTTAGCTCAGAATTATGCATCGCTCTTTGACCCTTGAGGAACGTATGCAACTTAAATCGACTTTATAGCATGTACCAGCGAGCAATGTCTTGTGACCGTTACAATGGTGACTAATCGTGCAATTAAATGTTAAAGACAAAAATTTATTTATATGTTATTTATTAATTTATTGCAAAATCTTATACATTTTTCTTCATAAATACCGGGAATACTATAAACAAACTGTTTATTATCAGTTGTAATCATCATAAAATTACAAGTTGTATTAAGTGTTTAGTTTATTCCAAGTTTCCTATCCAACTCAGCGAGGCACGGTTTAACGAATTAAATTTAAAACTTGATAATAAAAAAAATGCACGAAACACTTTTCAGGAATAGAATGCGCGAAATTCACATCAATCACTTCAATCAAGAAAATCACTGCAATTAGTATAATTATTATCCTAATTTCAGTCGACTTACAAAGTGCTTAGCGGTATTCTAGTTTAGCGAATATACTTACTGTGTATTTTATATGCCGCATTTTAGTTTTAAATTCATTAATTAGTACATATTACCTATACTCCAGAAATCAGGTTCCGTTATTTTGTCAATTCTGAATTAATTAGGTTTTTACAAATAATATTCAATGTTGAATTTGAAAAAATAATTTCAACAAAAATTAATCTTTAATATCATCAATATTTAATAAACAAAGAATCTTCAATATTTTTTTATTCGATTGCATTGTAACTGATAAATAATCTTCGGATTATTAAAATTTAAATTTCCGTTTGCATTGACAAAATTTTAAATTACGTTATGACCTTCACACAAAAAGCCTATGCAACTATAAATATTAAATAATTGTGCCAATTATTTTTAACTACTTGAGCAGCATTGTTTAAAGGGAGCACGATTTATTAAGTAGGTATGCAGTAGGAAGTTTTGTTTACTATTTGTGCAGGAATGAGACACGCAAATAGAATTTTCTATCAAGTATATTATACAATACATATATTGCAATTTAGTCCACTAAAATAATGAATTACCAATGACAACAATCGGGATAGCTTCAAGTTTGGATATTTTGCTGAAAGCGGCAATGTAACAAAAATGTTAATTTTGTTACATGTCAATGGTAATTACATTTTTTTTAGCTGTTTATTCATCCGAAGACAGGCTAAGGACTCCACAAAATTTACATTTTCATTTCATTTCCTCTTTCAATGTAATACACATATTTAATTTGCTTAATTATTTTTTTATCCAACAAAATTTCCTCACAATATGAAAATGTTTAAATAATTAAATTGACAAAATTTACACAAATACAATGATCCTTTTAACATATAAATAATAATAATTTTCGTTCAACAATAATAACACTTAAACAAAATTAATTTATTAGCCTCGACACAACAAAACGATTACTAACTTTTGTGATTTTACTTCTTCATTTCTTCAGTCTTTCGTGCCCATCTCTTACTCCACCTCACTATTCGTTTTATTTTTCTGCTAAATTGCTTCCAGAATTTTCCATTAGTTATTCAATAATTATCCCAATTTATTTCCATTTAAATTCCAAACTCTTGTTTGAATTTTCCAGCCTATTCACCGCTGAACTTATTGAGATTGTACATTCAATATTTCATTTGACTTTTTTCCATAATTTCTCGTATTGTTCGGGAAGATCCTTTTTATCATCTTCCTCACCAGATCTCAATTATCCAGGATACCCTTAACATTCCTGTTAAAACAACTTTTTTCTCCGCTATTCATATTTTTCTCCTGTTTTCTTATTATCAGGACTTCTCCATAGATACGATGCACCACCTTCCAATTTGGTTATTTTACAAACCCTTATTCTAATTTTCTTGATGTTATCATTTATGTTTACAATTTAATTTTAAAATATATTTCATTGGATTTTATTAGTAGTATTCTGGATATCAACGCAATACTTTATTGTATGGAATAACTCGGAAATACGATTTTTCTGCTTAAATCGTTTATTAGTTTGGCGTAATAATGAGTCCCTAAGTGTAGGCTTCCAAAATTGATCTTTTTAACCTCTTTCGCTACTACTTTTACATTTATACAAATAGTTCAATTTCAGTTGAACTGAAGCCTAATGTCGAAAACTTTTGCGGTCTTTTCTAATGAAAAATTAAAGGGTTTACGTAAAAATATCGGATTTCCAAGATAACAGACCCTTTTTTCGCGACCAATGTAATGACTGAACTAATATTGAATTTTTACAAGGGAAAATTTTTGTTTAAATTAACAGGACCTTTATTCTTTATTATTATTGATTCTTTTGATTCATTACTTTATTAATCGTGCAGGATTGTTATGGATGTGCGACTTACAACCATTTTAAGTTAGTAACCAAGAAATAAATCATTGAGGATACTCTGTGAACCTAAACAAATAAGGTGGTGGTTATGCCCGATTTCATAAAGCTTTTAACACGTCGTTAAATTTTGTCGAAAATAAAACAATTCAAATCTTTTCGATTTATTTTACCAACCCGAGTTAACATTTGTTTTATTAATATTTAATATAAAATGAAGTGGAATGTAGTGAATGGGAAAGTAATGTGTTGTCACATCAGATTTTTTTAAAAAGCTTTCAGCAATAGGTCATTGCTTGTTTCAGTAATTATTACCAATTGCTGAGAGCTTATGCAAAATGTTTATTTAGCTTGTACATTTTTATTACTGAAAAATAAAAATGAACGAAGTCAAAAATAAATATATTTTATTCTCTAAAACTAAATTGTCTGCCCCTTTTCCAGGGCGACCTATAGTGTGGCCTTTAGACCGCACAACTCAAGAAAACGCACTGAAATCTTTCTAGCTTGGTAACTAACAAATAAACCAGTAAGAGATGAAACACACTGCCACACTGAAGGAACTTCAGCTTAACGTTTTTTATTTATCTGCGACATACACGCAGATTTTTCCGCCTCTGGGGTTCAATCATCCTATCATTCAGACTATCAACAGATGGCGCTCTAAATTAGAAGGCGGAATAAATGGCTGGAGCTGTTTTCCATTAAAAAAATTACCTGAACTACAAGTACATAGCTGTACAGTAGAAACTCTAATTCCAATCAGGGGAGAAAGTGTAGAAGGAAAATTCTGTTTGTGAGTTTTACTCCCCTCCCCCAGAATCCCCCCTTTCGGTTTATATTTTCACTTTTTACTGTTGACATGAGTATTTCATTTGATAACGAAGAGTATTATTATTTTCAAAACAACGAAACCGGGTGTATTTTCCTTTTTATTAAATTTCGCCCCCTCCCATCGAAACAAATCACGGGCCGCCAAAAATTCGTGAAATTTTGGATAGAAGAAGTACACCTTCTCGTAGCAGAATTGTAAATTTAATTGAAAAATCGAGGAAACTGGTTCAGTAAGTAATGTAAGAACACTTGTCCATCATTGTGGTGCTCGTTCAGCTATTATAAATATTGCTAGAGTGAAGGAAAGTGTCAGAGAAGAGCCGAGAACCTCAATTCGTCACCATTCACAACAATTGGGCCTTTATTATGGCACTCTGCAACGAATTTAAAAAAATATCTTCGTTTACATCTTTATCAGATTCAACAAGAACTGAACTCAGTAGACAGCAAAGCTGTTAATATTAATTTTTACAATAAAATCACATTAAGTGATGAAGCCAATATTGAGCTGAATGGATACGTCAATAAACAGAATTTCCAAATGGAGGGAATTGAAAACCCACAAACTATTTTGAAACAATCCATGCACCCGCACAAAGTCACTATTTAGCCAAACAGCAAACGAAGCAATAACTTCATCGCATTCAAAATTTGAGGATTCGAAGATCGCGTTATCTCTTGACATGCTGACATCAAATTGGCCACCTAGACCTTACGATTTGAGGTCATTAAATTTTTTTCTTTGGGGCAACTTGAAAAGAAAAGTCTACGTTGACAAAGCTCAAACGATTCCAGACCTCAAGAACCATAATATTCGATGTGAAAATGCGAAAACGTAATGAAAAATTTTGTTCAAAGAATGGAAATCATGTGCTAGCAGAGCCGTGGAAAACACACATCTTTTTTGTCGGGCATTAAAAAGTTAACAACAATTTTATAAAATGATAGAATCCCAAGATTTGGCAATGGAGATTAGCGACTAGTTATACTAAAAATACTTTAATACTGGAAATATGAACAAATTATGAAAATAATTCTTTAATACATTTATTAATTCGACAAACAGCTGAAAAATTGTCCCCATATTTTTCAGGGGGTGCTTAATATTATGCTAACACCATTATGTAGCAAATAAAAACTTTTTTCGTTAAAGTCAGTTAGCAGCCACTCACCAACTCACCCCTTCAATTATTTAAACGACAACCAGGACTTTATAATACATTTTATAATTAATTCGATCATTTCAAAAACCGGATATACTAGGACTCTATTTCCGTTTTATTTATTTAACTACATGTGGAAAATTAACTTGAGCGAAATAAACACAATAAACGAGTTATAATGGTTTTAAAAAAATATAATGTATCTTACGCATAAGCTGTTCTTTTGTTTAGGTTATCATAATTATTTAAAATAATGGTACAATTATTGTGTTACATTATAAGTAATGATGATACTAATGTTTCCAAAATTATAGAACAGATTTATAACCAAAAATTATTTCAGTACGAAAAAAATACGTTAATTAATCCAAGTGTTTCGTAGGTACTACAATTCTCTGGATTGTTACTCTTTTATTTTATCATTTTGTACGTGGGTTGACTCGCAAGGTGATTCTTTACATTACAAAAACACCACAGTTAGTGTGAGTGACGAGGATGTGCTTAGGGTGAAATTTAATTATTGCTGTGATAGTGGCTCAGAAATTTATTGCAGTACACCTTTACTAATTTTAAAATGGACATGGTAACGTAATAAATTTATAACAATAATAAATTATTAATTTCAACTTTCCTCTTTTAAAAATTATCGACGTAAAGTTTTACATTTTTATAGTTGCTATTAAGAATGCGTCGTAACATAATTTAATATTACGACCTACAGAGTAAAAAAATTGAGGTTCATTTTAGGTTGAAGAGTTATTGAGGGTGGACCTATATTAATTATAATTAATCATCTGGTAGTCGTTGAGAGCGAGAATTACCCCAAAATAAAGCTTTTAGGTGAATACTAACTTAACTATAGCTTTTAATTAGTTAATATTTTCCTTTCTGGCTGCATAGAGATAATTACATAATGCACAGCGTCTTGTGCTGATAAATAATTAATTATACATCAAGACTAGTTGCAAGATGAACAAATTAATTTCAAAGCGTGTATTGTCAATGTCTTCAAAAGTCATGATTATTTATAAAGATTCAAAAACTTATTTAAGCCCCAAGTTTTCAAAAGTTCCTAAGTAAGATTTGAACTGGATTGCAAAATCGAGTTGAAGAAACGTGCGAAAGTTGAACTCTCGATTTCTGATAAATGGACATAATTCAGTTAAACAATACCTATCAAATGTTCGGAAAGAACTAATCATTGCCAAGTTTTTATTTTGTTTTCGACGGATTCCGAGAAATAAATATACGTGTATAGTTTCACGGACAACTAAAGAACAATTTTAATTGCTACGCCAACCCTTTTGATGCACAATATTTATATGCTTTGTTTCGTCGGTGTCGCAAGCGTTTTACAGAGTCTTTAGTAAAAAGCAGTTTGCTACAGGAATTTTAACAGGCAATAGATAGAACGAATATATATTGTATATGTGAGAATGCCGATGAATAAGCTTTTAGATAAACCAAAATGCTTAGCATATTTTTATTTAAAAGAATTTTTTTACTTTTATCAGAAATCGAAGGATGTATAGGAATTCGACAAATTTTACGTTTTTTGTACATTTTTAAGATGTGTGTTTAGATAAACGCTCTAAAAATTCTATGTTCTTGTATTTTTGTATTAGGTACATGTGTATGTATTTTGGTCGTGAAGGTACAATATTTCAATATTTTACTAAATTATGAATTATTCCTTGGCTATTTGAATTATAGAGGCTATAGAAAGTTTTCGGTTCTCAACCACAGAAAGGAAATATAAAATCATAACTTCCCGTAATACTAAAATTATCACTATCAAATCACAAAGACTACATCATTTGAATTTGAATAGAATATAATGATAGAAAAGCGTTAGATCCCGTTTTTTACCTTTGACGAGTTTCTCGAAATTATACCATAAAACAATCTTTCTGAAAGACTGAAAAAGCGTGGCATAAGATAAACGTCCCAACGTTCGTCGTGTTAGAGGCAAGTTTCAAGTTTAACATTAAACAGTATTTTGAAATATGCAATTAGGGCATCGGTATTTTTCTCAGTATTTAAAAAAGCAATTTTTGTTTTAATGTACACACTACATAGTGCTCTCAATAAATTAGTTGACAGCTATAAAATTTTACATTTTTTCCCAATAACAAACTACTAGCCCTTAGTTTCTGCCGCTCTGATTGTTTTAGGGTGATGGCATATATACTGTAATACTGCAAAATTAAAGTGCAGTTTATTTTAAAGGTTCATCTGATAAAAAGATGCAATGAATCAGTGCAATAGTAGCATTTTAATCGTACGCAATCAATTAGTTGACAGTATTTTATAAAGTATATTTTTTAGTTCTAACGTGCAACCAATTGAATAATTGTGTATTGTCGTGTTCCGCTCATCAAGGGGGGGGTGATATGACGTAATTGAGTCGATAATTGAAACACTCATGAATTTTATTAACTCAATATTAGACCATAATAGGTAATTACTTAGTTGTATCTGAGTTTTCTTTGATCAAAAGATTGATTAACTGCTTTGCGTCAGAAACCATAAAGATGCAAACGCTATTAAAATCTGAAAGATGGAATGAAGTTGTAAAAGACAAAATATTGTTGGTTGTTTGGTTCAATAAAAATATAAGAAACAAATTAGATTTAATTTTGTTTATTTGTTAATGTAGGATTTTGTAAATAAAAGAAGTGACGATTTTGAAATTTGCGAGTGCGCGAGTGGGGAATTTAGTGAAATTTTTGGATAAGGAGAACGGAGCAAAAGACTCGGAAGCGAGCCGTGAAAGTGTTAAGACGGGTCTGAGTATTTTGGAAAATAAGTTTTGAAAATAAGTTTTTGAATAAATTTTTGGATGTTAATTTTCCTGGAATTAAGTTATTGGAAATACGTTTTTTGAAAAAGTTTTGGATATTAATTTTCTTGGATAAGTTATTGGAAATAAGTTTTTAAAAATAAGTTTTTGGAAATATTTTTTGATGGTTATATTTTATGGATATGAGAATAGAATTTATTGGAGGAAATCAATCGAATTTCTAACCTGTCATTGGTTGCACGCATTGAAAAACTTCGTAAAGACATTATATTTCGGTAAGAGTTTTTTTTTTAGTGACGCATTTACTTTTTGATAATAGACAAATCGTCTTCTTTTAAAATTTCGGGCGCGCATAAACATTTGGGGGATTTTGATACAAATATTTCACATTGTAAAATTTAATTTGTTTGAATATGGAAAAACCAATATTTTGTTTAAAAATTTTTATCATGTTGAATAAAGTCCATTATTTTTCGTTTTGATAACGTTTGCTTTTCATTTCATATTAATAGCAGTAATAGATCAACGAAGAAACAGATACAACGTTCCATTATTTAAATAATCTTTATAAGAAAGATCAAAATTAAGGTGACGTATTGAGTGTTTCAATTAATTAAAATGAGCCCACCTTTGACCCTGAGAGTTCATGCTGCTGGCCGGTGCATTCTTAATTAAGTGCCATTGTATTTTTGTTAAAAAAGGGTTTAAATTCAGTAGCATTATATGGCAGTATATAATCATCTTAAGTATATATAAGTATATAAGTTTTTCTATAGTGCAAGAGTAAAAATGAGTGCTCGACGACATTTATAGCTTGATGAACGATTACTCATAGTGGAACAATACCAGCACATTAAATCATTACGAAAAGTTGCCAATGTGCATAGCTGCAAGAAAAATGATTAGAAAGCATAATACTGGTAAACCATTACAAGATTTACCGAGAACCGGGAGTCTCAGAAACACCATAGACCACAATGTTGGAGAAATTGTTAGAAAATTTAAGCAAAACCCAAAATTAACTACTCGAAATATGCAAGAAAGCGTAAAGCATATCCAAATTAATGTTTGTAAAAATTCTAAGTATAAGCAATAGATTACACGATTCGAATCTTTTCAGTAGGGTGTCAAGAAAAACACCATCACTGCAAGATCGTCTCACAAAAGCAAGATTAGAATTTGTATTTAAACATATAAACAAATCTGCAGAGTTTTGGAGAAAGGTCATATAGAGCGATGAATTGAAGTTTCAATTATTAGGGAATCACCGCAGAGTCACTGTTTGGTGCGAAAAAGGCAAAAATCCATATTCCGGCAGGTATTTGGCACCAACTTTAAAACGAAAGATCTTGGAAATTTACATTTTGTGGATGCTAGAATGATAATTGAACAAATAATTTAACATTTGTTGAAAACTTGGGTCTAGAACGTGATTTTATCTTTCAACACGTCAACGACCCGAAACATGCAGTTCGTATAACGAAGAAATTCTTATCCGAAAATGGGTTTTAAGTGCTAGATTGGCCGCCAATGTCTCCAGACTTAAACCCAATAAGCATTTGTGTGATGAAATTAATCGCGACATGGATAAATCTAAAACAAAAGCATTGCGTTACTCAAAACTCAAATTTGTGCTGTATGGGAGTCTATAGACGACGCTGTCTTGCATAAATTAATAGGAAGTGTTTCTAATTGATTTGGAGAAGTTTTTTTTGGAGAAGAAAAGGAGGGCATACCAAATGTTAGAAACGTTCTTTTAGTTGAAAATTATTCCTTGTCAATCTTTTCTTTATTTTAATACTTTTTATTATTATTTATTAATTGCTTTTGTTTTTAAGGTTTTTTTAAATTTGAATCTATTTTATTTTATAATAAAGAATATTAGAAAAATAGTTATGAAATATTATGTGTCATTATTGAAAAATATCTACAACAGTGTTAAGTGTCAACTAATTTATTGAGACTATTGGATAAAATGAAATCATAGAAGATCTCAAATATTTCGAGGTTCCATTCAAATCGTTTGAACCATACGCTTCGCGAAGTTACTTGCCCCCCCCCCCCATCACGAATTTTGTAATAACATTGGTGTCAATCGATAGAGAATCGTTTGAGCTTCAATTCCCGGCGTATAAGCTAGAAAGGTTTTTAATAAAAATTCAATTCGAACAAATAGAACAATTTTGAGAGGGGCTGTTGAAATGTTTTTTTAATAAGTGATTTTTTTAATAAAATTAATACTAATCGATCAAGAATCCTTTGAGCTTCAATGGGCTTCAATTTCCATCGTTTGAACACCAAAATTAAAAAGGTTAGCGTTTTCCGTCTTCCCATTCTGCGTCTTCCGCATTCTAATTGCCATTTTCCTCTATTTTGGGTATATTCGACCTGTATCTTCTCCATCCCACGGAAAGAACTACATATATTGCAAAAAATTCCTACTAACCAAGCTTCGGAATTTGGATAATGGACGAATATAAAATGGAGGCAAGTGGCGATTGGAATACGGAAGACGGCGATGGGCCTACATCTCATCACACGGAAAGAATCATAACGCAAAAAATTTGATACCAAGCCTCGGAATATGGACACAATTTTTTAGTTTTTTCAAAAATGAATTTTTCCTTTTAAACAATTATCAGTTTTTTCAAAAATGGTGCAACTGTATGGTAATTATTATAGTATAGATTGATAATTTGTTATTTGGTTATCGCAAGAACGCTAAATTTTAAGCGCTACTTGCTTGGAGTGACGTTAAAAATTTTATAATTTACAACAAAATGCACTAACCTTTTTACCTTTGAGGTTCAAACGATGGGAATAGAAGTTCATTCAAGCGCAAACGATTCTCGATCGATTCACACCAATTTTATTTAAAAATGTAATTTAATTAAAATATTTAAAAAAAATTTCGTGCCCAAAAATTCACGAAGAAATTCACGCCAGTGCTATGGGCTAGCAAATTATTTTTATCGACTACGATACTCGTTTTCTTTTTTAATATTAAAACATAAAGTGTTAATTTATCATGAAATTAACGTTGGTGACCATGCGAATGTAAACAAATATGGTCGCTTAAAACAGTTTTACGTAAAGAAAATAAGTCACAATAAGAAGTTTCTGGAAAGAGACCGAATAATATCGCCATCACTTTAAATATCACTTTTATCACTCGAAACTACGACGAAAACATACACAAGTAAACAGCGCTTGTATTTTAATCAGTTTTATAATAGTTCTAAAAAATGCCTTGTGGTGGCGTTTTATTATTTCGAATTGCCAATACAAGCCGTATTCTGAAGAAAAATTTTAAAATAAATTTTTTGTCTGATTCCAGACTCTCGCAGCCCTCTCAGAGCGATTGTTCTTATTTCTACGCCTTAAAATGGTCGTAACACTAAAGATTATTATTTTTAAGTGTTAATGAATCCTATTTAAAGATCACAAAATTATCTGCAAACTATTTACGGTTGCTTTTAGTTTAAATTACCCTAGAATTATGGTGTGTCGCTAAAAGAACGATGTGTTTCATATTAATTAGATTACCTCGGTGATTTTCTACTGCCTTCCAAGGAGAGACGGTCAGAATAAAGTTCTTATTCTGCTCGAATTCCAATCCAAGACCGTCTCTTTATCTTAACTAATTAACGCAAATTATTTCGAGGTCTAATTTCCAATTAAGTTGCGTGTCTTTCTGAAATTTATAATCATTGGTATCTTGGAAACGCATCATCTAAATTGTTGGGTTAAGTTTTTGACCAGACTCAGCGCAGAGCTTTTCCAGAGGTCAAACGCCTATCAAATCCCACCGCCAGTTTATATAATCAAAACGAAGAAGATATGGAGCCACGCCTCTGCACTTCGTAAATCTAAAATGTTCATCCTAGGTTCTTAAAACGTCTGATGTTGTAATTCAAAACATTATCGACAGATGGTGTGACCGAATTCGAAGGCTTAATAAATTTCATTATTATTGTAAATTTTGGTTTGCATTTTGGTGCTAAAACGCTTACACCGCCAAATTTTCCAATAAACAAATTAAGTTATTCGTAATTTTTTTTGCACCTGCTATTATTGAAGTACTGAAAATATAATTAATATTATATTTTTTATGCTATATTAAATTGATTAAAGAACGTTGTTATGTTGTATAGAAAATGTTTTGTGTTTGCCGACAAGTTTTTTCAGTTTTAATTTAGTTTAGTCTAGAAAATGCGTAACTTAAACAATTTATTTTATAGCTCCTTCCTGCCTCGTCGGTTAGTGTGAATCCGGTGTAAACTAACACATAGGTAGCAAACATATTTCAGAATTACTTAAATAAAAAAAACCTACAAATGTAATTGGTTTTTGTATATTTTCTATAACAAAAGATCTGTTAGAATTTCTTCTGCATTTATGCAAAAGCAAATTAATCTGCCGCAAGATGGATAAGTTGTCGGTAATCTAATGGAAAAAAAGTTTTTTTGCAGCCCCAACTTGCTCAAGTAGCTATTTATCAATAAAATGAATGATTAAAAAAAAAGGTTTTACAATTTCTTGTTGTTTCTTTTCTTAATATAAGTTTTTACATTTTTAATTCAGAAAAAGGAAACGTATGAGGATTTAAATTCTCACATGATTAAGATATAAATTAGCGGCTTTGATCTAAGAAACATTGGATAATGTGAATATAACGATCGGAGCTCGAAATGGGTGGTGGAGTCGAGACTTGTTTTTTTTTGTATTATACCTACCACAGAACCAATATTTTATAATATTATGTTACACTTGTTTGACCTTATTAACTATTTGAATTTGTTATTTATTTATAATTCTCTCAATCAAGTATAAAAATATAGAAAGTTAACAAAGTATACAGGGAGTTAACCATTACTGCATTGCTCTTTTATCCGTGAGTGATTGTTAGAATAAGTATAGCTGTTCACCAGTTATCTGAATACCATAAACAATCTTAATTTGTTGAACTTTTAAAACATTACAAAGTAAATTGTTTTGTTTACTTTTGAAATTTTGTAATACAGTAGAATTCAAATATAACGAACCTCAAGAGACCTGAAAATCGGTCCGTTATATCTGAAGGTTCGTTATAACCGAATGTAAAAATATAGAACTTCTAAAATCTGGACTTTCAGTTTTGTTTGTTATTTGAGAATTCGTTATAACCGAATTCTACTGTACTTTACTATAGTATGAATAATATTCACATTTATATAGTATATATTATAAACATGCCAACATTTTCACTTGGCTTTAAAAAATAATTATCTTATGGATTAATTAATTCTTAATTGTAATAAAAATTTTATAAAGTAGTACTTCCAAGATATTATTTATTACAGCTTTCTGAAAAACTTCTATGGTCATATTTGTATAGTTTGGAATAATTATTATCAATTTATTGCATGCACTCAAGTATCCTGAAATAAATTGCATGTAGTAAAATTAAAAACGAATTTTTAAAATAATGAGTAAAGTTAATTAAAATTAACTATGTCAGAGATAATAACAAAGTTTTTTGTACTTATAACGAATGCACTAATAAGAATGTTATTAAATTTATTATTGAAAACTGCGGTCAATGACTACAGATTATTATTTTACTTCTTGTTATTATTATAGCAACGATGCGCAACCTTTATCCTGTTAAGGGCCGCGACCATTTTAAAACATAAAGAGAAAAAATGTTAAAAGACCTTTTTTAGGGAGTTGATCCATTTTTGCTGATATAGATTTTTAAACAAAATAATATTTTTTTTAATAACTTCATCTAGGCGGAGATTATAAAATTAATGTTACTAGAACCGCGTGCGCTGTGCATCGTTATTATACATACAGTAGTCCCACAATTAATTATTAATTTAATTAATAATAATTTAATCTAAGTTTATAAAAACAGCAACTCTAATAATATCTATTATGGCCTATTAAGTGATGGCCTAATCCTACCATTCGAATACCAATGTATAGAACAAATTATTCAATATCTCCCAAAATATTACCTGTGTGAAGTTAGCAGCCAATTTACCGGAAACACCCGAAGCATTTGCATTAGATTTTCTCATAAACCGCTGGCGGTACCGGGCTAGGATTTTCAGCATACATCAACATGGGTACCATCCACCTCCCTGCCAAAATGGCAGGAAGTTCATTAGGTTGAGAGCCATTTTCGCGGTTTTATCGCGTTTCTGTTAACCGTGAGTGCATTTGAATCCGATTTTCTCATAAACCGCTGCCCGTCCCAGGTTAGGATTTTCAGCATACATCAACATGGGTACCATCCACCTACCCTGCAAAAATGGCAGGAAATTCAATGGGTTGAGAGCCATTTTCGCGGTTTTACCGCGTTTCTGGTAATCGTGAGCGCATTTGAATCTGATTTTCTCATAAACCGCTGCCCGTCCCAGGCTAGAATTTTCAGCATACATCAACATGGATACCATCCACCTACCCTGAAAAAATGGCAGGAAGTTCATTGGGTTGAGAGCCATTTTCGCGGTTTTATCGCGTTTCTGTTAACCGTGAGTGCATTTGAATCCGATTTTCCCATAAACCCCTGCCCGTCCCAGGCTAGGATTTTCAGCATACATCAACATGGATACTATCCACCTACCCTGAAAAATGGCAGGAAGTTCATTGGGTTGAGAGCCATTTTCGCGGTTTTATCGCGTTTCTGTTAACCGTGAGTGCATTTGAATCCGATTTTCTCATAAACCCCTGCCCGTCCCAGGCTAGGATTTTCAGCATACATCAACATGGGTACCATACACCTACCCTGTAAAAATAGCAGGAAGTTCATTGGCTTGAGAGCCATTTTCGCGGTTTTACCGCGTTTCTGGTAACCGTGAGCGCATTTGAATCCGATTTTCTCATAAACCGCTGCCCGTCCCAGGTTAGGATTTTCAACATACATCAACATGGGTACCATCCACCTACCCTGCAAAAATGGCAGGAAGTTCATTGGCTTGAGAGCCATTTTCGCGGTTTTACCGCGTTTCTGGTAACCGTGAGCGCATTTGAATCCGATTTTCTCATAAACCGCTGCCCGTCCCAGGCTAAGATTTTCAGCATACATCAACATGGGTACCATCCACCTACCCTGCAAAAATGGCAGGAAGTTCATTGGGTTGAGAGCCATTTTCGCGGTTTTATAGCGTTTCTGTTAACCGTGAGTGCATTTGAATCAGATTTTCTCATAAACCGCTGCCCGTCCCAGGCTAGGATTTTCAACATACATCAACATGGGTACCATCCACCTACCCTGCAAAAATGGCAGGAAGTTCATTGGCTTGAGAGCCATTTTCGCGGTTTTACCGCGTTTCTGGTAACCGTGAGCGCATATTTGCATCCGATTTTCTCATAAACCGTTGCCCATCCCAGGCTTATTAGGCAACTTATTATTTTAAATACGTGATAAGACCGATACATGATAACGCTCTGTTAGTCTACTACAGTAATTGAGGACCGTTTTTTTGAAACTCGACAACTACATTTTTTCCAATATTGAGTTATATATCGATTCTGTATATTTTGATAGGAAGGAATGCGATAAACTATTCAGGTCTTTCAAAACTCTTGAACTTCTATAGTTAAATAAGGTTTAATTTCAAGTGATACCTTGAAACTCGACATCTACTTGTGTATTATTAATGTAAATTTTTAGTAAATAGTATTGTTTTCAAAGAAATTTCGCATAGTATTTACCTAATACGAGGACACAGCTTTATGCCTCCTGACAGGGCATTTGGAACGGTGGAAAAAGACTTCCGTAAACGTGAACAGATTATATCGCCTTCTGAGTATTATGAAATACTTAAGACATGGTTTGATTAAAATTTGGGGAGCAGATTGGAAAACATACGACTTTAAAACTGCATCAAAAACCATTTTAAAATCCAAGTTACCATTCAAAATAAGTGAAGCGAGAGTAAGCAATTATATAAAAACTAAGAAGGCAGTAAGAGTGGTAAATTATAAAAAAAAGGTGTTAAAGATGCTAAAAAGCTAAATTCTGTCAACGAGGTTCCAACCACAATCATGTGAGTGTCAAGAAGAAAAAAGATGTCGAGAAGTTGCTTCGTGGCTGCGATTTAGATGAAGAAGCAAACTTATTTTACCAAGAAGTTTTAAAAGGAAATTCGATAGATTCCGATGAGAACGAAAGAAAATCTTAGAAAGATTGATAACGAACCCTCCATTTAAAGCGTGCAGATGTCGAGTTTTGAAAAAATTGTGTGTTTTGTTTATTTTTTTTTATTATGATTTAATAAAAAATGTTATGATTTAAATGAAACGAATAAAAAATATTGTGTTATTATTTACCACAATGCAGATTTGTAAAAGACAAAAAACACTCTCCTGAAAATTTAGCATTTTGTAGATGTCGACTTTTAAAAAAACGGTCCTCAATTATGATATGCCGTGCCCCCTCGATAACAGCATCCTAAGGATTGCACATTTTAGCAATCCTATAATAAATTAAATATATTGTTGCTACCCACATTATATTATGTAAACGGACCTGAATAAAAATACTTAACATCAAAATGCAATCACGTGAATTATACAGAAACCCCGAAATTTTAAAAAGTTGGCATTGCACACTTCAGGGTCTGGCTAGCTGGATGTTTAAATTATTTTTTACATTTTCTTCCTGCCCTGCTATTAATTATTGTATTCACTAGGTGTTTTATTGAAACCGTTTTGTAGTTAACAGAAACGCGGTAAAACCGCGAAAATGGCTCTCAACCCAATGAACTTCCTACCATTTTTACAGCGTAGGTGGATGGTACCCATTTTGATGTATGCTAAAAATCCTAGCCTGGGACGGGCAGCGGTTTATGAGAAAATCTGATTCAAATGCACTCACTGTTAACAGAAACGCGATAAAACCGCGAAAATGGCTCTCAACCCAATGAACTTCCTGCCATTTCTGCAGGGTAGGTGGATGGTACCCATGTTGATGTATGCTGAAAATCCTAGCCTGGGACGGGCAGCGGTTTATGAGAAAATCTGATTCAAATGCACTCACTGTTAACAGAAACGCGATAAACCGCGAAAATGGCTCTCAACCCAATGAACTTCTTGCCATTTTTGCAGGGTAGGTGGATGGTACCCATGTTGATGTATGCTGAAAATTCTAGCCCGGTACCGCCAGCGGTTTATGAGAAAATCTAATGCAAATGCTTCGGGTGTTTCCGGTAAATTGGCTGCTTGATTTTGGCTGCTAACTTCACACAGGTCAAAATATTTGTTCTCTATTATTTTAGTTTTTAATTTTGGTTCGACACTTTTTTAGATCGTTCAACAATCTCAAATCACGCAATTGA
Source organism: Podabrus alpinus (assembly GCA_932274525.1). Classification (NCBI taxonomy): domain Eukaryota; kingdom Metazoa; phylum Arthropoda; class Insecta; order Coleoptera; family Cantharidae; genus Podabrus; species Podabrus alpinus. The sequence continues at coordinate 119,489,526 of OW026451.1, forward strand.
AAGCAGGGAATCCTCGATAATTTTCTTTATTTTGATTAATTCGAGCCATAAATTACAATTTTGGTTTTATATCGATTTTTCACCGAAACAAAATCAGAGAATTCAAGTGTAAAACAAGACCAAAAGAAGATCGCATGAAGTATTTACTGTTTTCAAAACCACGACCCATGGTTGAAAGATATCTAACTTCGTCATTGGTTCATTTTTCCCCATTGCTTATTATTTTTCAAGTTTTGTTTTAAATATTATGTAAAGTGAGCAAACATGGAATACTTACTTAATATAGGGTGTTTTTTTTTAGCTGCATGAGAACTTCAAATTGAAATAAAACATTAAAAATTGAGGGAATGTTCTTTTGATTGTATTTCTATGAAAGTAAATTTAATGCCATTTATGATTTGAAAATGATTTCTGGCATGTGACCACCACGACTAATCGTTACGAAGCGCATCCGATCAGTACAATTTTTAACCACTTTTTCCAATATTTCTGGTCTTATTTCATAAATGGCTTGCTGAATATTGACCTCCAATGCTTCCAGAGTTGTTGGTTTGTTAGCATAAACCATGGATTTAACATATCCCCAAAGAAAATCATCTGAAAGCGTCAAATCACACGATCTTGGAGGTCAATTAATAGGACCATTTCTTGAAATAATGTTGTCACCAAATTGTCCTTTCAATAAATCGATGGTGTCGGTGGCTGTGTAGCACCATCCTGTTGGAACCATAAATTGTCGATGTTTAACGCTTGGATTTTTGGAAACAAAAATGTATTGAACATTGTAACAATTCTTGCCACTCCAAAGAACGACAAAAACTGCCCCGACGATCTTTGTTGATAACTCAGGGGATCGCCGGACAAAGATAGACAATGCCACGAAGTTCTAGTTCAAGTACGGACCATGAAGAAAACGGAACCCCCCTACCCTCGGTTGATGTTAAACAATTATACTGGATGACGCTAAGAATACACAAACGTAGCGAAAAAAAAGGTGTTAGTCTGGGCGCCATGTAATTATATTCACCCCGTATAAAGAGACAACTTAGAAACACAAAAATTACAATTTGTGCTTCCGAAAATAGATAACCAAAGGTCGGAGGATGCCCCCGTGACCGGAAAAATATATAACGCGACTCGTCGAACGACATCACCTCATCTGATGAGGTCCAAATCGCTACAGGGAGTGGCCATGGGATACTCAGAGTAGAAATCAAGATAAATACTAGAAATTAAAGAAACAAGCTAATACTAAGTTGCAATAAGAAATACATAGATATCAAAACGAATTAGAAAAAAAACTGTAAGCCTGGAGGCTCTATGATTAATCTGCACTTAAATCGACCTGCAGAGAAAATAAGCTCAAGTATCCTAAGTACCCATAAAAAAGATTTGCCGTAGAACAAAAGTATACCCAAACAGAAAATTATGTCAGAAAACGTTGAAATTAATGGTTGAACGAAGAAAAACAACAAAATCGTCGTAACAAAAAGGAGACTGAATTGGACCATTTGAAGAGAGATTCGGAAAGACAAAACAGCATATAGAACAAAACTTGTACTAAGCGCTATTTAGGATAAAAACAATATGAAAGTAATAATAAGATCAAAATTATCTAGCGCTAAAACCCAAATACTAAAAATTAGAAATTCACAAGGCAATGTGGTGTCGGACAGGGCAGAAATTTGAAAGACATTTGAAAAATTTCTGCATTTTGAACATTTTAAACGTGGAATCAGAAGAAATGCCATCGATAATAACAAAAGAGATGTGGGATACCCTAAAGCAAATGATAAATAGAAAATGTTCTGGAGAAAATCAGTGGGAAAGCTTTGGAAGAAGTACTCCAAGCATTATTAACAAATGCCTAAAAGAGGGAAAAATCCCGGTGGAATGGTACCACTCGGAGTTAAACACTATTTACTACTTAAAAATGGTGACACGGCAAATATGAAAAATTATCGACAAATTACTCGTAGTTTGCTTTCACATATAACAGGGATGGCTAACCTGCGGCTCGCGAGCCACATGCGGCTCTTTGAAGGATTATTTGTGGCTCTCGATAAATGTACCCGACTTCCCTTTTCATTTTTGTGCTATTATATTTTAAAAAATTATTATCGTTCCGTATGTGTTTCAAATTTTGAAAAATGGCTCGACTATCAAGGAGCTTGGCAACCCCTGACATAATATAATATAAACTCTGCAAAAATAAAAGCAAATTATTTGGAGAGAAAATTTTACTTTTGTAGTGACCAGGAATTATGTATTAACGGATAATCCGGATTATATGGATAATCTCATACGGAATGCTATATAAGTGAAACTTTTTATTAAAAAAATAACTCAAATCAAATATAACTAAAATGGTGACCCCGAACGAAACAAATCCAAAAACGGAAGAAAAAAGGAACTATGTAATGGCACGCGAAATCAACCACGTTGGTATGAAAATAATGCCCTTCTGGGTGGAAAAACCTCTTCTATGGTTTGTTCAACTAGAAATCCAGTTCGTCTTGAGTCACATAACAGTGGACGATACAAAATATGGCCATGTCGTAGCAAACTTAAATCCTACCATATTGACAGAAATCGAAGACATATTAATGAACCCACCGGAAAAAGGAAAATACGAAATAATAAATAAAGAATTAATAAGACGACTATCCCCGTCGCAAGAAACAAAACCCGAAGAATGATTGAAGAAGAACAAATAGGCGATAGAAGTCCATCCCAATTTTTGCGAAAACTAAGAAGCTTAGGAGGATCAGATATAACCGAAAATCTACTAAAAACAATTTGGATAAGTCGTTTACCAACCGAATTAAAACCTATTCTAGCAGTAGTTGAAGTGCCCGAACAAACGCTGGACGAGTTAGCCGAACGCGCAGACAAGATAATCGAGATGATACCACGAGGAAATGTTCAAACCATCGAAAAAAATAATCCGATAGAAGAAGAAAGCACAAATAACGAAGTTCAGGAATTAAAAACAGAGATAGAAAACCTAAGAAAAGAAAACAAACAACTTCGAAAACACAGAAAAAGTCAAGAAGAAAACAAAGAGAAATTTATGTGTTGGTATCACAGGAAGTTCCGCGATAGATCCACGAAATGTCAGCCAGGATGTACGTATAAAAAAAACGAATAGATTGGCCATTAACAGAGACGCATGGCCATATAAAAATGATTTCAAGTCGTCTCCATGTAACGGAAAAATCCACGAAAATTGATTATCTAATTGACACAGGCGCCGATTTGTGTGTGTATCCAAGACGTTTATTGAAAGGATCGTTTAGAAAAGGAGAGTTTAAGCTATTCGCCGCCAACGACACAACCATAAATACATACGGTTTAACCATACGTGAATTGGACTTGGAACTAGGTAAGAAATTTAAGTGGCGCTTTATGGTCGCAGATGTAAACAAACCCATAATTGGAGCAGATTTTTTGAAACACTATGGACTATTGGTCGATTTAAAAAACAGAAAACTAATCGACACAACCGCTTCCAAAGCCACCAAAGGTAAAGTAAATGAAAAAAGGACTGAATCAATAAGAATCATATCGAACAACAACAAATTCCAAGCATTATTAACAAAGTTTCCCTCTATAACAAATCCGTTGGCGCCAAAAAAGAAAATCTTGCACGAAACTGTACATCACATCGAAACAACACAAGGACCCCCAGTAATATCTCGCCCAAGAAGACTTGCACCGGAACGACTAGCAATAGCCAAAAAAGAATTCGAAGTAATGATCGAATTAGGAATCGCACGCCCATCTAAGAGTAGTTGGTCGTCACCGCTACATTTGGCTTTAAAAAAGAACAATGATTGGCGACCATGTGGAGATTTCAGATTACTAAACGCACGCACAATACCAGATCGTTAACCGGTACCGCACATTGAAGATTTCTCGCACATGTTACATGGTAAACAAATATTTTCAACAATAGATTTGGTAAAAGCGTTCAATCAGATTCCGGTACATTCAAAGGATATAGAAAAAACTGCGATAACAACACCGTTTGGATTGTTCGAATTTCCATTTATGTGCTTTGGATTAAGAAATGCTGCGCAAACTTTCCAAAGGTTCATGGACGAAGTTTTACGTGGATTGGATTTCGTATTCGCTTATATCGACGATATCGTGGTTGCATCTGAAACAGATGAAGAACACATGGAACATTTAAAAATCTTGTTCCAAAGACTCGAGAAATATGGAATTACCATCAATGCATCGAAATCCCAATTTGGAAAATCCGAAGTTACGTTTTTAGGCTACGTTATTAATGCAAACGGAAGCAAACCGCCCACCGACCGAATCAATGTTATCAAGAATTGCGAACGCCCCATTACCGTAAGACAATTAAGAAGATTCCTGGGTATGATAAATTTCGATAGAAGATTTATTCCCAAAGCAGCGGATGTACAGGCCCCAATAAACAAGTTGCTAACCGGTGGAAAAAAGGAAAACCGAAAAATTGTGTGGAATCCAGAAGCAGATGAAAACGCATTCCCAAAATCCAAAGATGCCCTGGTAAACGCGACTTTGCTAGCTCATCCCGCAACAAATGTTTCGCTTTCGATAATGGTAGACGCTTCAAATTCAGCAGTTGGCGCAGTATTACATCAAACGATAAACAATAAATGGCAACCACTGGCATTTTTCACAAAAACGTTAAATCATGCTCAACAAAAATATAGCGCTTATGACCGCGAACTGTTAGCAGTCTACGAAGGCGTAAAAAAATTTCGACATTTCCTAGAAGGACGAGAGTTTAAAATCTATACGGATCACAAACCACTGATATTCGCTTTCAAACAAAAATCGGATCATTGTTCCCCACGACAGTTTAGGTATCTCGACTTTATCAGCCAATATTCAACCGAAATTGAACATGTGAGTGGTAGCAATAATATTACCGCCGATACATTATCAAGATTGCACATAGAAGAAAGTACGAAAGATGATAAAGAAATCGATTTCAAAACTTTGGCCAATGAACAGAAAAATGATAACGCCTTACAAAATTGGATTAATGGTAATCATTCGCTGAAACTAACGAAGATATTTTTCCCAGAACACCAAGCTGACATTATATGCGACACAAGCACGAATGTCGTAAGACCATTATTTTTGAAAAGGGGAGTCCAACAAGGATAATCTATATTTCTCCGAAATTGTTTACTTTGACTTTGGAGGATGCTTTCAAAAGGTTGGCATGGGAGGCAAAAGCATAAAAATTTACAGTTTTTCAAAATTAACATTTTTGTCAATTGGGAGATTGAGAGAGAAATTCTCGGTGATTCTTTGAAGGGCAGAATAAGAAATAAAACAATTAGAGGAAGGACTTGGGTAACGGACGTGATCCGACAATTAGCAGAGCTGAAGTGGCGATGGGCTGGACATGTGGTTCGACAACAAAAAGATCAATGAACTATAAGAATCGTGCAATAGAGACCAAGGAAGATTAGAAGTAAGGTAGAAGATGAACAGACGAAATTAAACAGATAACAGGCCAACAGTGGCTACAGATGCTGCAGAATAAAATGGGACTGAGACGAAAGAAGAGGCTTACGTTCACTACGTTTGTTTGTGAAATTTATTTTTTGTTACTAAGCAATATATCTCTGCAATATAATCCACATATTATTTCGTGTTACTAATAATGGAAACATAACTTAATGGGGAACATGCATGAATAAAAAAATTGAGTTAAAACAGTATTTTCCGATTAATCCTATATATTAAATATCAAATCAGCAAAAATAACTTCTATTTATTGTATTTTGTTATAAATAATCCATTTTAAAATTCAATGATAATTTAAAATAAATCATGTGACCTTAAACGCAATAAAGTCACCGGCACAATAACTATAACCTCACTTTCATGTTTATTCTACTCGTGTAGAGTACTTTTTTAACTTTCTTGTTTTTAATTGATTTAATTATGATAAATAAAAGCTTTTAACACTAACAAACTTCAACATTCAAAGCACAAAACCACAGAAAAATAATATAAATGAATGTAAAATTTAACTTTGACGTCACATGTCACTTGGCAAATTGCGCGGTCGTTTCATTCAATTCAAATTGACGGATTTTTAAATATTTTTTAAATTATTATCAATATAAAAAAAATTTATGCATCTTCCCTATTATACAATTTTGTTTGTGTCTGCATATATGTATTTCTGTTCTGACCATAATAGAGGATCCCGGCATGGCCGGCCTTCTCCTTCATATATGTAGTTCGTTTAGTTGACTAGTCTTATGTCGTATAAAACATAGTATATACCCCTGAATATATTGATAAATATTTATGTAGTTAAAGTACCCAATAATAAATTGCATATATTACGCGTTTCATTAGGCAAAGAATTTTTACAAATTATATAGTTTGATAATAAAATATTTATGATTAGTAAATAAAATACCTTAAAATCGTAAATTTTAATTTAGCATGCCTAGTTTAACATAAAAAATTATGCTCTCTTTAAATAAATTATGTACTTAAAATAAACGACACAAATAAACCACTGTATAATGTTTTTTTAATAAAAAATATAAACCTTCACTTTTAAAGTATTTGCATGTTTTATAATACTATTAAAGCAACATTTAATTACTTGGTATTGCTTGGTTAAACATTATTTTTAAAACTATAATCCAGCAAGTAAAATATAAATGGAATAATCCTATTTATGTACTACACATGTAATTCATGCTAAACGTTAAATGAATATTACAGAATAAATTAAATTTCATTAAATTAATATCAATAAAAATAAAGTACAATTTCACAGATTACCAATAGTAATAAAACTATGGTCTTCTCTCCGAAGTATTTATTTATGAGCCTAGATGCATACTATGTACATACATATAGTTTGTACTTGTAATCAAGTTTGAAATGGTACGTGAAATCGAAGCAATAATAATAATTTTATTTAAAAACTAAAACTACCAATGGAAAAACGCGAGGTTGATTTTAATACCTTCTTCATCATGAATTTTGGTGTATTAACAAACACTTTTGTCAGTATTATAATATCCAATCTCATGAATTCTACAGACAATTTTACACATGGCCAAAATGTCGAATATGAAAGAATATAATATGCATTATTACCGCACGAGTGTCACACCTGATGAATACAAAATTTTATTTACGATAGTTCAGAATTTTTTGAAAATCAATGATTTTTATTTGAATTGCCGTTTTGCAAATGTCAACATTTATTTAACAATTTTACTTTGGTCTTTTATTGGTGGGTGCGCCTTTTGCCTCATATTTCTTGATGCATCCGAATTGTACCACGAAAAGATTAGTCCAGAAATCTCCTCTCCGAACTGCACCACCTTAATTTCAGGTAAACGCCTGATCTTTAAGTTTGTCCGAATTGCACCACCTCCATTCTAATCTTCCAGTTGCCACTGATGCTTAACGCCATCATTGTGCTTGGATTTGAAATCCGACAGATGAAAGATGAGATGTATCAAGGGATGATAGTGGCCAAATAAGCGGAATAGCGGAGAAAAGAGGTGCATTTCGCCAGCCCCCCCATTTCGAATTTCGGATCCAAAGTGGTGTAAATCGTTTGTACCTCGTTTGTATCTATTTGTACCTCTTTTATTTTCGTTTGTACCTCCTTAGTTTTCGAAATATTAAGGAAAATCGCCATGACGCGCAATTGGATTAACGAGATTCTTCGCTCGCTTTTTCTTAATAAATTTAATACACGTTTATATTTAATACGTTGTTTAATGTTAATACTAATAACTTTCTTTAAATCATAACAGATAATCATAACAAAAAGTTTACAGTTGAATGTCCATCAGAAAACAAGAGAGTTATCTGACGTTCCTGTCTGATCCGTGTCGTGGCACCCAGATGTTTCATATAAATAGTAGGGGGCGGATTACCTAACCCTGGTCACCCCAAAAAAATTGAAAATTTCCTATTGCAAAGAGGAAGGTTTATCTACTCTATATCTACTCTATATATATAAAAAGATAAGGGTTTTTATGCAACGTTTTTATGCAACGTTTTATGCAACGATTTTATGCAACGTTTTCGATAATGGGATAATCTGACAACCAACAAAAAAATCTATTATATAAGTCAACTGCAATATTAATTAAAAACCAAAATTGGAAAACATCGATTTATCAATTTAACAAGGTAGTTCTCCAAGATTTTCTTCGTTTTAAAATATAAGGTTGGGAATCCCTTATCCATAAAAAGTTTTGCAATATCATTGGCTATTGGTTAAAAAAAAGAACCAATCATTAATTTGATTTAAAATTGTTATTCAAAAACGTTCCATGAAAAGTTTGCACATAAAGTCTTATGTTTTACTTATATGGAGTAAATGAGTACGGATTATCTGCCCCGTAATCAGATTATTGCTTTCATCGCATCATCGGATCATTGGATCATCGGATCATTGGATCGTTGTATCATCGAGTTATAGCCTATATAGGACGTTGATGTCTATATATATCTTAGAAGAAGGAGAACATTAATAACACTAATCCGCCCTGACCAAAGAGATTATCTAGATTAAAGGAGTGCCAACTAAAACCAAAAACACTATATAAGAAACCAACATTATTGAACTAAAAAAACAACCAAATAGAAACCAAACCACCATGATCACTCGAATTAAACCTGACATAAAGAATTAAAACGACGTTACGTTACTTTTAGTAACATTTGCCGAATTAACTTGCTATCATATTTCATCGAAAGTGCGATTATTATCGATCTTCTTACATGCAACGATTTTATGCAACGTTTTCGGTAATCGGATAATCTGGCAACCAACAAAAAATCCTATTTTATAAGTGACTGCAATATTAGTTAAAACCCCAAATTGGAAAACATCGATTTATTAATTTAACAAGATAGTTCTCCAAGATTTTCTTCGTTTTAAAATATAAGGTTTGGTAATCCCTTATCCATAGAAAGTTATGCAATTTCATTGGCTATTGGTTAAAAAAAAGAACCAATCATTAATTTGATTTAAAATTTTAATTCAAAAACGTTCCATAAAATGTTTGCACATAAAGTTTTATGTTTTATTTATATGGAGTAAAAGAGTACGGATTATCTGACCCGTAATCAGATTAATGCTTTCATCGGATCACCGGATCATTGGATCACCGTATCATCGGATTATAGCCTATATATAGGACGTTGATGTCTATATATTAATAAGTAAGTTAAAGAAGTTGTACTATCGCGATCACCATCTGGAGAATTAAGTACTATAAAAGTAATTGAAGTAAAAAGTAATTTAATACTATTGTCCAAAAATGACTACCATTCTACCTTTAAATTCAATAGCCGTTCGAGAGTTAACATCTAATCGCTACCTTTCAACTGATCATATCACAAAATATAATTAGAGCCTGATGGTTAATACAGAGTTTAGATTAAAGATGAGGACTCATTTAAAAGTTATCTTTAACCAAAAAAGGCTTTTACCTTTTCCGACTGTTATAACTAGCGAAGCTTCCTTAATTCTAAGAACAGATCGAATAAAAGCAAACAAAGAAGTGAGACCACAACGGGATACATCCTCAGATACTGAAAGTGACACAGAAATAAAACAGAAGACGACAAACATCAACTGAACGTTCGAGAGAACACAGAACTCGACAGCAACAACTACAAGAGCAACAAGAACTTTCAACATCAAGACCATCAGCAACAACTTCAACTGAAAGAAGCAGAAAAAGAAGAGCGCTACAGCAACCATCGACAGATCTGGCCACTGTTTTAGAATCGGTACAATTACAAGAGGAACAAGAACCTTCAACATCAAAACCACCAGCAAAATCTTTAACCGAAAGAAGCAGAAAAAGTAGAGCGCTACAGCAACCATCGCCAGATCTGGCCACTGTTTTAGAATCGGTACAATTACAAGAGGAACAAGAACCTTCAACATCAAAACCACCAGCAAAAACTTCAACCGAAAGAAGCAGAAAAAGTAGAGTGCTACAGCAACCATCGACAGATCTGGCCACTGTTTTAGAATCGGTACAACTACAAGAGGAACAAGAACCTTCAACATTAAAACCAGCAGCAAAGCCTTCAACTGAAAGTAGCAGAAAAAGAAGAGCGCTACAGCGATCATCGACAGATCTGGTCACTGTTTTGGAATCAGTAACTCCTCATGCTGCGGGTGAAATGACCGAGAAATGTTCAAATTGTGATGCTATGTTTTGGAAAAATGAATTTTGCAAGAAAAGTTTTTGTCATAATGGTAAAGTTAAACTGTCCAAATTATCGCCAGTATCCAAATTGGATACTGGTGATATATCTGCAATCAGATTACCATTTGTACTACATACATAGGCGACAATTTCCGATAGTGTTGGCATTCGCTATAATAAATTATAAATAAATGTCAAGGACAGAGCTTTGACAAAGTTGGTATAAATATCGATAGGCCTTTGTTTAGTCATGAACAGTTATATTTATGTAGCATTATCAAGATGTCGAGCAAAGGATGGAATACAAATTCAAAGTACAAGCGACATAACAAATGTCGTATGGAAAGAAGTTTTATAACTCGCAAGATTTCTCATTTATATGGAATTACGAGGTGGCGAAATGGGGGTAGCTCAAGCGTAAATCGGCCTGGAATATTGGGACGCGAAGCGGCCCAAGGGGGTTGGGCCGCCGAAGGCGGCCAGGGGGGCGGAGCCCCCCTAGTATAGTATAATGACATAATTTTCACAAGCGAAGATACAATAAAAATTTTGAGAAAAATCAATTTGAAAAGTACGGGAAAGTAGCATCATGTATGCGGCCGACCCGGGTCGGTGTGACATCGGTCGCCCGTGGTCCCTTGAAATCGAGTGAAATTTTTTCGCTCCGATTTGAATTTTTCTTTGAAATTCGGATAAATGGGGGTGTAATTAGTGGATATTAGTAATAAATATAATCAAAAAAATGGAAAATAAGCCGGGTATTGCCGAAAAAGTGAAAAAATTAAAAAAAATTTTCCTTCTAATTTTGGGGTGTGCATTCGATAAGGAGGGTAATCCATCGTCAAAACCTACCCTTACGGGGCGCCGCTCCGCGTTGCACCCCTCCAAGGCGGTTTTGACTCTGGTTACTAGGCTAAACATACGAGAAGCGCCACCCATCAAGAAAACCGGGATAAATGAAACCGGGATGTGAGAGAACCTCGAAATAGCATTAAAAAGTATAGTTGCGGTATGGGGCAGTAAATTATTACGTTTCACCCCCTAAAAATCGCGTAAAAACAAAAAATAATCGATGTTACATGTAGGAGCGTCGAGCTGCATCTGCCGCTCCGAAACCTTACCTTACCTGATATGTATTTGATGGAGCATCCCGGCGCAGCCGGTCTTCTCCTTCATCTGAAAGAATACATTAGTGACATTGGAATTTATAGAGACCGGTGGGTCTCTGGGAATTGGCGCTTGGCGGACTGACTGGTAAAAACCTGATCTGTGACTGTGAATATGTAATATGAGAAGAAAAAGAAAATTTTTACGTTTGCCGATATAGTAGAGTCCCTAATTGGAAGAAAGAAATTATGAATTAATTTCTATTGATGACCTCGGAGTGAGTGGCTTCTACTTGGAACTAGTCAGAATTGGCGACTAGTGGGATTATAGTGATGCTATGGGGGGTGATTTAACGAAGCTTGTGATAATTGATCGAAAAATTACACAAATCTAGTGAATAAATTCACTTTCGAAGAGAATTTGTGTAAGTTAAACCTATGAACATACATTAGTCTGTGTGGGGGTGAGTTATGGTCAGGAGTTGTCCGTGGTCAGGAGTGATTTGGGACGGGGAATGAGAAAGTCAGCTGGGTTGTATTGACCTAGTTGGTTTACTAGTGGGTTTTCTGAGAATTTGGATTTGTTGTAGAGATTGGTGGCATGTTTACGATTAAGAGTGTTAATGAGGTCTAGTTTGGCGTCTGCATGTAGTCGTCTGTTAGTGACGTAGTAGGGGGCGCTGAAAATAGCTCGGAGATTTTTGTTTTGAATGACTTGAAGTTTATTTATGGCCCTGGGGCGTGCATATCCCCAGACAGGGGAGGCGTAAATCATTGTCGGGCGGATTATGGCTTTGTATAATCTTAGTTTGTTAGCGGGGGACATGGTACTTTTTGCGTTCATGAGGACGAACAGTCTATTGAAGAGGCATTTGGCTTTACCGGCTGCGGAGGAAATGTGAGCGTCCCATTTGAGGCGCCGGTCCATGGTAATGCCAAGGTACTTGACCTTGGTTTTCCAGGGGATTTGCTCCTCGAACATCCAGACACTGGAGTTGTGAGGCTTGCAACGATTTCGAAACATGATCGCGGAACTTTTGCTCGAGTTAACCTCGATGCGCCAAGTTTCGTACCACCTTCCGAGATCGGTGATCGCCTCCTGGAGGCGGGTTGTGGCTATGTCCGGGTGGATTGAGGATGTGTATATTGCAGTGTCATCTGCATATAGTGAAATTTTTGTTGCGGGATCTAAGGGGGTTGGAATGTCACTCATGAAGATGTTAAACAGTGAAGCTGCAAGGATCGAACCCTGGGGGACCCCGGAGGTAATGGGGCGCTTTGTGGATCTGGTGTTCATGAGTTTGACTTGGAGATTTCTGTCGTGAAGGTAGGAGGCAATAAGTCGGACTAGCCGCTCCGAAATATTCTAAGTGTTAGGGTATATCATATTGCACGGACCGCCCACAGAATGAGCGACGCGCGGGTGAATCTCGTTAATCCACCACTGAATTACATGAAAATTAGCTAACTTCAAAATCGATTTACTCAAAATTTTGATTATATCTTCGCTTGTGAAAATTATGTCAGTATACTATATAAACCTTCCTCTTTGTAATAGGAAATTTTCAATTTATTTGGAGTGACCAGGGTTAGGTAATCCCCACCAATAGAGGGAATCCACTAATAATAACCGATATTATTCCAAATGCAATAATAGAGGTAAATATGAACATTTATAGGTATCAACAAAGTATTATATTATTCTTTTAATTTAATAACTAAATTTTAATCTTAAAAACTTGAAGTTAACGCGTGTTGCTCGGAGTTATCGAAAATTTCGAATACCAATAACTTCATAAAAAATAAAATTAAAATAATACAGTTTTATAATCTCATTGAAGCTCAAACGATGCTCTAATATTTGACAAATTTCAATAAAGAATTCTGCTTGAGGGCGGTTCGCCCCAAGATTTTATTTCACCTATACCAAAAAAAAATCCCAATTTTAAATCGAATACTTGCATTTGTTTCAGTATTATCATTTTCCATCGGTATACCCAATATAGATCTCGCATTGTGTCGATTTTGTTTTAATATTGAATATATTATATATTCGAATATTATATATTCGGTGGGCGAATGGCTGAGCGGTTAGCGTGTTAACTTCTCATGCCGAGATTCATAGGATCAAATCCTGTGAGGTGCTATCTATAGAAGGATTTTTCGCTCACCAAATGTCTCACCTATCTGCTGGCCACAGGTAACATATGGCTCAAAAACTTCCCTGGTTGGAGTAGACGATGTAAAAATCGTCTATCCCCGTGGTTCGGAATCCACGTTAAGCTGTGGGTCCTCTGTGCTCGTCACACAGTTTCAACACGCAACGAGCACAGACAGGGAAATCGGAAGACGTAGAACGTTAAAAAAAACCGATGCATACAACATATATTATATATTTTGGACTGATTTCAGAATTAACACTATCCGCAATTTTCTGCCACACTGGTACCGTGCATTTGATGATTTTCTTTTCAACTTCGTCATAAATTTCTTTTTTAAATTCGACAAGAATTTTAAATAAATTTTCAAAATCAATTTTTGATGATTGGGGCATTTCTTAAATAGATGTAGTTGCGATAATAATAACAATAATACGATATTTTTTATGTTATTTATTTCACCTTTGCCTTTATAATATAGTATAATGGATTATATTTGTGATACCAATAAAAAAAAAGTCTAAGAAAGTCAGATACGATGGGGTGGGGGGGGGCAGGTCACTGACATGCAACTCAGGTCTTCGGGTAAAAACTACGTATAAACAATATAGACTATTTTTGGCAAGACTTATGTAAATATAGAATCAATTCTTACATCCACAGTGTGTAGATTTTTGCCACTAATAAATAAGAGGTGAAGCTTGTGATTCGAACCCGGAATTCCGTGGAATTCTACTCTGTAACTCAACTGGCCATCACACCAAGCCGCTACTGCGGTTTAGCAATTCACAAATTGCTAAACATTTAAAAGATACAGGACGTGCAAGAAAAAAATTTTAGTATTTTTTTTAATGGTATAGGTGAAATAAAATCTTGGGGGGGATCGCCCTCAAGCAGAATTCTTTATTGAAATTTGTCAAATGTTAGAGCACCGTTTGAGCTTCAATGAGATTATAAAACTAAGGTATATTATTTTAATTTAATTTTTTATGAAGTTATTGGTATTCTAAATTTTCGATAACTCCGAGCAATACGCGTTAACTTCAAGTTTTTAAGATTAAAATTTAGTCATTAAATTAAATGAATATAATACTTTGTTGATACCTATAAATGTTCATATTTACCTCTATTATTGCATAATAATATCGGTTATTATTAGTGGATTACTACTATACGAAACATTTGGGTGCCACGACACGGATCAGACAGGAACGTCAGATAACTCTCTTGTTTTCTGATGGACATTCAACTGTAAACTTTTTGTTATGATTATCTGTTATGATTTAAAGAAAGTTATTAGTATTAACATTAAACAACGGTGTATTAAATTTATTAAGAAGCGAGCGAAGAATCTCGTTAATCCAATTGCGCGTCATGGTGATTTTCCTTAATATTTCGAAAACTAAGGAGGTACAAACGAAAATAAAAGAGGTACAAATAGATACAAACGAGGTACAAACGATTTACACCACTTTGGATCCGAAATTCGAAATGGGGGGGGCTAGCATTTCGCCAGCCCCCCCCCAACATTTTTTGAAATATCTCGAAAACGAAAGAGGTACAAACGAAAATAAAAGAGGTACAAATAGGTACAAACGAGGTACAAACGATTTACACTATTTTGGATCCGAAATTCGAAATGGGGGGGCTAGCATTTCGCCACCCCCCCCCCCAACGAATCTTTGAAATATCTCGTAAACGAAAGAGGTACAAACGAAAATAAAAGAGGTACAAATAGGTACAAACGAGGTACAAACGATTTACACTATTTTGGATCCGAAATTCGAAATGGGGGGGGGGCTGGCGAAATGCACCTGGAGAAAAGGCTAAATTGAGGTAAAGAAAAAGTTGTTAGGACAACATCAACTGGTCGATGTTGAAATATTAATTAAATGGGAATAAATACAGCGCCGTAACTAGTTTTTCATGTGCCCTCTATGCAAAGTCATATTTTTGGGCCCCTTAACTTTCTCACAAAGACGATATAACAATTGGTTATATATAAATTTTTATACAAAGGAATATAACAAGATCATTCACAATTAATAATTATAATAAGTGTACGTTTATGGTTTTAATTTCAGCAAATTTATTAATTACATCATCATAATTAATATCTAAGATACTTAACGATATTATCTATATAATATAGAAATATTCCATAAATATAGAAATCATGGCAAGATTGGTTAATCATTTTTGTCCGGTAGTCGATCTTAAATAACTTTTAATTAAAACTAACTTTCTAAAACAGAAAATCGTTTTGACTTTGTTAGAATTTCCCATCGGGTTATTGAAGACGAGAGAAAATTAGAAAATCTGTGCACGGTACCAATTAAAGTGATCATTTCTGGCATTGTAGATACATCATGGACTTCGGCTAAATTTAAATTATGAGCTTTGCAAGGTATAATTAAAGCCAAATTATTCATTTCCAAACGACGTGCCATGACTGCCTTGTATTTGTTAGCCATATTGGCACCATTGTCATCTCCTTGTCCTCTGGCATCCTGAATATCCAATTTATCAGCTTGTAACTTATTTAAAATTTTAATTGTTAAACCTTCTCCTGTTTTTTCATGAGAATGAATAGAGCCGATAAAGCTTTCTTCGATTATTATTTTACCATTAGAGTCAAAATGGACTTCCATAATCGTTTGATTCATTTGTTCTTTTATTCCTTGATACATAAGGAGTGCAGTCAAATAAAATTGTGTAGTAAAGGGTGTCTCAGAATGTTTTTCGTTTTCCATATGATCCGGACTTTTTTGGCTACAGAAATGCAAAACCAGTATGGCTACAACCGCAACACCTTTTTCCAGCAAGATGGAGCCACTTCTCATGTTACAAATGACTCATTAGCTGCTCTTCACGATTTATTCCCTGGAAGAGTGATAAGTCGCCGAGGAGACATCAACTGGCCACCGAGGAGCCCTGATTTAACGCCTGCTGATTTTTTCCTATGGGGCTACCTAAAAAGTAAAGTTTACAATCCATTGCCACCCAACCTGAATGTTTTGAAGCAAAGAATCACTGAAGAAATCAACTCTATTCCAAGAGCGATGCTCCAGCGAGTGATTTTGCTCCAGGTTAAATGAGTGTTAACAAGTGAATGGTGCGCATTTGCAAACGGTTGTTTTTCATAAATAAACTTCAAGAACTGCTCTTTAATTTAACAATAAATAAAACAAGTTTTAATTGATATTGTTGTTTTTTATTTAACATCTAAAAACGAAAAACATTCTGAAACACCCTTTACTTTCCTTTCTTAATTCTGCATATGATTTAACTTCTAGTTTCATCACGAATCAATTTTATTACTTCTCTTTGAATAATGGGTGAAAACTATGAAGCGGAACCTTTTTTATGCGTTTCGATGCCTTCTAGAATCGTTTTTATAGCCCTTAAACCTCGTTAGGATATTTATTGTTGAATAAATTGCAAACTTCTAATTGAGTGCGAGTTCTATCCCTTAACGGATAATCTCCAGAATTTCAATTTTTTGCCTTTCGGACAAGCGACGAACCATTTTAAAATAGTGAAAATAGTAAACATTAATTCTAAATATGTACAATTTAGGAAACGATTAATAATTACCAAAATACTAGACCACAGATCACAAAATTCTAATGACCGTATTAATTTTTCCAGCGCCTTTTTGATAAATAATTAGTATACTATAATAATTTTATTATGCGTTTTTGAAACTTTAGGACTGATTATCTCTAAAACTTTTCGTTTCAAGGTTATAGTTTTTTTACATTTTCATACTCAGAAAATTGTGCTCTATCCAAATTCGAAAAGCAAAATAAGGGTTACAATTTAAAAACCTTTACGATGATGTTATAGCTCAAGATGAAAAGTTGTTAAAAATTATGCCAAAAGCACAAAAAAGTGACGCTTAAAAAAATAAGGTTGACGTGTCCGAGGATTTTCGTAGAAAATCCCCCTAACATATTTTGTCGTTATCGGAAATTCGCCATTTCAAATTTCAGGGCAGGCGGTTGCGTTGGAATTGTAACTCTGTGAAAGGAAGACATTTCGTTCGACTTCATTGCGAGCATCATTTATACGTCCGCGTCAATTATTACTGTGATAATTACGTTTTAAGTCTTACCTAATTACACTGACATTCATTTGTCGACAGTAGATTAACGCAATCTTCCAAGGGTGAATACATATGTTTTAAACCGACAATAATTACAAAAATCATCAACACATCAAATGGCACAGTCATTAAAATAAAATCACAAACCAACTTAAATAACTTTGCAATTAAACGTTCAACTGCAAATTGACGTTGCAAGATAATACACAGCTAAACTAAATCGATCACATTTAAAAGCATTAGTATATAACTTTACGCGGGCGGTAAATTCATTCGAGACGGTAAATCACTCACTTACGCATGAGTTTTAGTAAGATATTTTGTTCTCTCCTACTTAAGTAAAATGAAAATGAAAATTAAAAACGCAAACTTGGCGTAATTAAATCAGCACAGAAATAACTCGCAACATGATAAAGAAAGGTTTAGGCAAAAATCGAGAACAGAGAGATGGAAATAATAAGAATTATTAGTTCATATTATATAGAACTCCATGTCTAAATACGTAGCAGTGGCTAAGGGATAAGCGATATTGTAAGAAAAGTAATAAAACACTATCAAGAAGAGAAAGAATGCCTGGAGTAATTATTAGTAACATACATATATAGGTAGGTATATGAAAATCAAAATTTTCCTGCATCATGTTGCCCTAGTTTTCTCTGCCATGTTATTAGCAAAAATTCAAGCCAGTACTATTTCTGAACCTGATTATGTTTGTATAAATGTTGAGTTCAATGATACACAAAATATGTAGTCTGTGATCTACATAATTATTATTATTATATTGTTCTTCAAATATTTTTAATGATATCATTTGTGGTGATTCAGTTAATACAATTGGTGATTCAATACCACTTGAAAAAATTACTTTTTTAGGTATTATTATTAACAATTCCATATTTGGCGTACAACTCGCTATAATTTTTATACAGTCACATTCGATAATCGTCTGCAAGAATATATCTTGATGCTATTCATTATATTTTAGAGACTTAACGGTATGACACCGTATTTTTCGCTTTCTGAAATAAAGTATGGCAGCTTTAAATGAAGATAAAAGTAAAATTTCTTTTTTTCCAATAATAATAAATGATATAAATTTGGTATGAACATTGTACGATTGAGTATTAATCGAACGTCAACACAATAATGAGAATATTGATGATTTTATACAAATGTATGAATATCACAATAATTTTTCTTAATTATCTTACTTATTAACGCACTTGTTGTTAAAGATAACTGTAAATGTGTATTAAATTACACAATGGTATAAAAAAACTCTTCGAAGTCTTCCTTCTTCAACATAGCGTCTGCAAAAAAAGGTTGTAGACCTGAGACAGGTTTGATATTCTGACGAGATCAATGCAATGAAATGTCATCCGTTTTCAACGACCGTCGCAAATTAATAAATTTATTTAAATTGTATTTTTAAATTTAAATTATAACGACTTTTAATTAAAATAGAATTGGAATCCACTACCGGCAATACAGATTTTTAATGTAATTTTACAATCACATCATTACGAATACAAAATATTGAGAAATTGAGAAATGTAATGTTGATTTGCACGCAACTTATCTCTGTAAAAGCAATCGAGATGAACATTATCTCAATTCATTTAAGAATGAATAATTATAAAACCAGAAAACTCGTGATAAATATTTACTACTCTGATATTTAATTAACTTCTTTGTAAACTGACAAATAGTGTACACGCGGCGTTTATTTTAATTAAGATCATATAAGATAAGATGAAATAAATTTTGCACGAAGATATTATATGTTATAACAATTATCGCTTTAATTGTGAAGACTTATTTGAATGTTTCTTTTCTACTTTATTGATTAATAAAATAATTGTATTTGATGGTAACTGTGGGTATAATGAATTGTGATCTTTATCGTTGAACTTTGATCTCGAAGAAGTATTGGAGAAAATTGAAGATATTCTTTAGATTAGAAGAAATCTTGCAGATTCTATTGGTAATACGATATTTCTGAACAATAAAATTTTTACATTTTGTACATCAAGTTACGTGTAATATTTTTAAAACATTATTTAAATAAATTATGAGATTATAATTGGTGTTTTTCTCGTTTAAAAACCCACACAATATATTACCAATTTTCACTACATCATAATAATTCATCAAAATATTTAATAATCTATAAGTGTAGTATAGTGTATTTCAAATTAATTGGAATTAAAAAAAGTCTAGCATCAAATTACGTTGTTATAAAAACATACAAACTATGCAAGGAAAAACAATATAAGAGATAAGATTATCGCGCCAACGAAAGCCCGCATTTCATACTCCACGTGGAGTAGTGTAGTTCTAATTGGTTAATATTTATAATAAGGACTTATTATTGGATAATATTTCTATTACGAAAATTCTCTTTGCGACTCCACGTGGACGCGTGTACCAGGTGTACAGTAAGTTTGTATGTTTTTATAACAACGTAATTTGATGCTAGACTTTTTTTAATTCCAATTAATTTGAAATACACTATACCACAACTAATAATAAAATAATCTATTCTAAAAGTAACTTTGGAAGTTTTAGGTGTACTAAATAGCAGGATAATTTATTAACCACATAATTTTCTATGGTAAATTTTAATAAAACAGAAATTAGTGGTAGATCCATAAATATAAATTATTAATATAATTGTGCTAGCATTCTATAAATTAAGTTAATGTTAATCATAATTTATTTCACTTTTAAAATTGAAATGTTAATAAATTATATAAATTATGTACATTGCACAACACACAACAATATCTTTTATATAGGGCGCACCGCATTTATTATTTAAAGCAAATTTAATTGAAGTTTTAATTTTAAGATGAAGCTAAGCACAAAAATATAAAATTAATTGTAAATTTAAATTATATTTTAATACAATAACTTTTGAAGAATTTCTATTTTGTAACACAGACCACCGGTATCGACGATTGGTGGTCTAGAACTACACTTTCAGAAATCCCTTTCAAAAAAATTGACACTGAAGAAACTGGCATAATTAATTCATATTATTTATACATACCAAAATTCGATAATTTAACACTTCCAATTTTATTTCAATTAATTTTGAAATACTAATTACATATTGCGAGAAAATTAATTAGGTATTATCTCTAATTGTAATAATTATGATTATGGGAATATACAATTTTTTAGAAAACATTTTAATTGGCCAATGTTTTAAAATCATTTTTAATAGAATAATCGGATATTCTGTAATTTAAATAGGACACTTTCTTTTAACTGGATTTCTTCATACCGAACAACCGAGAATTAAGATATGAGAGAATGTGCTGTTGTTTGTACCATAAATATTACATAATGTAATTACAAACATTTTTATGTCGATCAGAGCAATTCAATGAATTCCCGTAAAAGTAATAAAAAATGTACTGCGGACAACATCAACTCAGCTTTTCTTTTTGTTCCGAACAATTTTGCATCCAGAGAAAAAAATAATGGAACCGTAATTGACTTTAAATTGTCATGTATTGTCAAAAATGTCTAATAAACCGACAGCTGTGGAAAACTTGAAATGAATCTTTTGTGTGCGAGAATTTGAGAACTCGGTTATGGTAATTCTAAAACAGTCATCACCGATTGAATTAATAAAAAGGATGCAGATGGTTTGTGATATTTTTTTAGTTCTTTGCACGTCTATCTTCTTCTTGGCCTCCCTGGCAGTGGCCACCTTTGGAGAAGCAACCTGTTGGTGACGTCACGAGTCTTGCAAGAGAAGCGGAGCAATCGACTTCGGGAGTGCAGTAAACGGAAAGGAAACCGGCTGTAGACTCTCGCGAACTTTTCAAGACGAATGTTTGTCGATAGTTAATGTGTTCAGGTGATCGTCATTAGTGAGTGATACACAATGACATTATTTAATAGTGGTGCCGATTTGAAGAATATAATTACTGTTTTTTGTTCTTTTTAAGGATAATCATTATTTTCACGATGAATGAGGTAAATTTTATTCAAATAATATCGTTTTTCGATTTTTTTTTAAATAGTAGGTACAACTTTTTGAACGATTCTGCCCTTGTTGGATTCTGAAGTACTGGTGTTATTAGCATGTGGTGCAATTTTAATTAAAATGCGTGGACATAAAAAAACCACTTGACTTCTTTATTTTATTGTCTTCGTATTTCTAAAGACGTTAAAATTTGCATTCTCTTCGTCATTTGCATATTCGTCTTGATAGCAAATAGAGAATGCGGTTCGTTACCAATAGGAAAACTAAAAAAAAGCTTTCCATTAACGACAAAGTAATGTTAATTAACGTTTCCTATCGCTCAGTTGGTTTTCTCGTGTTGAATGAATGATTAATTCCAATACAAATAAAAAACTGCATTCGATTGTACGCTGAAAATTCGCATGCTGCATGTAAGTACATACGTTTTACTAATAGCACGAGAAGGAACCTGATGTGCAATAAAGAAGAAATTTTTACTAAGCTGTGATTATTTAAAATTTAATAACTTAATTTAAAATGGAACAATGAAAGTAAAAAACGTTCATAAACCGATCGTTAACTCTATTGTTGTATCAGAAGTGCATCTCACAACTAAAGATTTTCTCCATGCAATGCAACCTATATTGAGTTATGATATAGTAGTATAGGTATATGTATATACATAAGTTGTTCTAGCTATTTTCTATTGGAATGTGGCCAATTAAAATTATAATAATTATTTTGTTCTTTAAAGAAAATATTTTTGTTAAAAATAATACTATAATATTACAGAAATATTATAACAGAATTAGGTAAATTTTCTCCATTTCGGTACAATTATGTATTACCGAATCGCTCTAAAATAGAAACCCAAAAGAAAATATACTACTCAACTTCGAAAAAGGAAACCTGGGATTATTTCAGAAAAGTACAAATCGGTTCTAAAAATCAATTTTTTGGAAATGTATTACGGATTTTAGTTTCCGATACTTACCAGTATTAAAGTAGTAGAAAGTTACAAATATTATAATTAAGGAAATAAGTTATTAAAACAGAGTGATATTATTTTGAACTTGATTAGATCATCTTTGTAGTTACAAAATATATTCTAATAATATTGAAAAACAAGATTGTATATTGATCGTTTTGGATAACGTTTTTGCGCGGCCCTCCGGTGAACATCAACACTCTGTGGATAAATTAGTTGAAAGTAAATGAGAAACAAGAGGATTGATCCACCTCGATAAATGGATCATAAAGACTTGGCAGAAAAAGCAGAGTAGCAATATTCCGAATGGAATGGAAAAGCTTGATAATGATATAATATCATTTAGGCAAACTTTATGGAAATGTTGGAAACACCTGGTTAAGTTTAAAAGATTATCGTCGGATTATCTACTAAATTGGAAGGCGTATTACATTTTTTTAGTACCAACGTAAACCAAGAATTACATTAATAAACTGATTTATTAAAATTTAATAGCGGTATCTGTCGATAGTCTGTTGGACTACAGTAGGTGTTTCCAAAACTCCCATAAGGTTTACCTATCTCGCTGGCCTATCTGATACTATATAAACAAAGATTGGAATATATATCTTTTGATACGCACATCATATACACACTAAAGGCTAAAGTCGTTTAATATACTATACCCTAACATTATAATTATTAAATTAATAAAAACAATATAAATTATAAAAGTAGAGTAGAAATTGTTGAAAATAATTTAAAGAGTTTTTTTTAGTAAACCATAATCCGGTTTTGCTTTCTTGGGACGTTTATTTCACAGGAAAAAGCCAAATATCTTGACACCCTAATGACGTCCAATTTGCGTTATTTTTTTTTGTTTTAACAGCTAAAATTCTAAATTTTTGTATAATTTATAAAATTGTTTCCCTCACTTTAATTTATTTCATTTTGATCTGATGTCTCGTAGTTTTTGAGTATTTATTTACTAATAAGTAGGAAAATTAACTTCAAATAAAGAAACATAAAATAATGTGCCAAACAGGACGATTTTAAAAGACAAAAAATTAAAAACTTAATTCATTAAAATAGTACGAACACTTTTATTATTTCTATTATATTGTTAGTTGAAACGTGGAATACATATTTTGAAAATTATACATCCTATCTTACCGGGTTTTTGTATATTTTAAACATAATAAAATAAGATTTAAAATTATCCGGTTGAGAACTACATAAAGAAAAATGGGTTCTCAAGTACCAAAAGTACCTTTGTTTCAATTTTATCGCGGAATTCATTATTAGTGGAATATTTACTGTATTTAAATACTTCATGCCAAATTAATATCTACAGTTCTTATTTGCAATCAGTTTTCCACTATATCGCTCTACTGAACCGACTTTTTTAAATTAATGTTGTGCTCGCTTGAATTGAAACTTTTTACATTGGTTTTAGCTACCGATGTACATAGCATTTTTCATAAAATATATTTCGATTTTTTAAAATTTATTTTTGTGTTATCTACAAAGCCACTTATATTCATTATAGATTTAAAATGTTAGGGAATGCAATTAAAAATCAAAGAAACATTTCTATAATATCATAATATGTAAATTGTAAAATACACTTTAAATTTGTATGCGTGAGAATAGGCGCTGATAAAGCCTATCGTAAAAGGTTTCTGTTTTTTTTGTAAACAAATATACGGATTTCTATATAATTATAGAAAATGTTATAATCAATTATTGGGCTGTCAGTTTTTTTAAATATCTGTATTGCTTTTACTGAAGATTTTGATGCAATTTAGATAAGTTATGTTTATAATTTTAAATTGGTAGGTACCGCACATAACATCAATTAAATTTTATATAATGGCGCTATTTAAATAGTTTATGTATTTAATGGATGCAGATTGTATAGGTAATTTGAAAATTGTGTCTTAAGTCGATTTTAAGTTTCAACAATAAGAGATGTTTAAATTATTAAATGAACAAACTGTCGTTGGGATATTTTTGTCTAATTATATTTTTTTATAAATAGGTACTAATTATATTATTTATTTATTATTAGTGAAAACTATTTTCCATTATATTGAGAATGTGATCAACAATATTCTTTATTTAGCAAGATTTAGCACAATTTAGCAAGAAATTATATAAAATTTTTATACAATATCTAATAAGACCGATGTCACGAGTAATAATGTCCAAATATAAGGTGTTTTTTTAGCTGCATCAGAACTTCAAATTGATCGTAATCTGAGGCGTTAAATCACACGATCTTGGAGGCCAATTGATAGGACCATTTCTTGAAATAATGTTGCCGCCAAATAGTCCTTTCAATAAATCGATGGTTTCGTTGACTGTGTGGCACGTAGCACCATCCTGTTGGAACCATAAGTTGTCGATGTTTAACTCTTGGATTTTTGGAAACAAAAATGTATTGAGCATGTGTTGATATCTCACACCGTTCACCGTAACGGTATCTCCTTCCTCATTTCGAAAGAAATATGAACCGATGATGCCGTAGGCGTGTATTCCACACCAAACACTCAATTTTAACGCATGCAATAGAGTCTCAAGATAATGTTCCGGATTGGTCTCAATCCATATACGGCAATTTTGCTTCTTCACATTCCCCTTCAACCAGAAATGTGCCTCGTCACTGAACAAAATTTGACGGTAAAAAATTGGATCCACTTCCAATTGGTTGTGAGCCCAATCTGCAAACGCACGACGCAATCGATGATCATTAGGCTTCAATTCTTCGACCAACTGGATCTTGTAAGGATGTAAACCAAGATCTTGATGTAAAATTTTCCATGTAGTGGACGGACAAAGCCCAAGTTGTTGAGCACAATGGCGAATTGAAATGCTTGGGTTCTCTTGCACACTTTCACTCACAGAAGCGATAGTTTCTTCGGTACGCACATTTCTGTGTCTTGTTGGTGGTCTTACATCATGTAATGAAGAAGTGGTACGAAATTTATCCATCGCCGCACCAATAGCCTGCTCAGAAGGTCGATTATGTCGACCATAAAATGGGCGAAGAGCTCTCCATAAGTTTCGCGAACGGAACTCTGACTTTGAAAATAGATTTCCACAATTTGGTAGCGTTGTTCAAGTGTTAATTTATTCATGAATAAATGGCAAACCTTTCTGAACACAAATGTCAAAGGACTGTTACTTTGACAAACTTCATTCAAAAGTTATCCCTATTGAAAGATCTCATGCAGCTAAAAAAATACCCTATATAGGTAAGGATTTTCAATTTTAAATCTTATTTTCTTGCTAATTTTTGAGTTGGTTATAGTATTTCTGGATATACTCCAGTTATTGTTTTTATGATATATAGTACTTTCCAGATATCGTCTTGTTTCTTTAATTACTTAACTTTTTTTACTTATCGTTTTTCTACATATCACTGAAATCTTGGGTTGTAATTAAAAATTTTTAGTCCTAGGAAAAGCTGTAAACATATCATAAAATTTGTGTTACGGTTATTCAAGTGTTATTTCTGCTTGTAAATTTGTCGAAATGTGCACATTAATGTTAAACATTACGATTATTTACACCAGATATAAAACTTATTTTTATTACACAAAAATTTATTTTTAAAATTAAAATGCCTGTTAAAAACTTATTGCATACTAACTTGAAGCTAAATTATAAATGAAAGTTTTTACGATGATTATTCACAGAAGTCTTTAAAAGTATTTTATTTCCATGGTAAATGTCATTAATTTATTAGGTATTCTTGTAGATACAGGTGTAGGTTGTTTCAGTAGTAGCAAAGAACTGGGATTGGGGATCCAGTATTCGTCTTTTCAATTTGCAATAAATTGATCTAAAATTGCGTGTACCGTGGTTTTGATCCCATGTTAAAGTATGGGTTAGTGTAGGTGTTCACGTAGTTGAAAAATAAAAGTTGCATATAAGATGCAATAAAGGTTTTAGTTGGAATAATTTAGGATAATGGTTGTGAGATCTCTGAATTGTTTAAAGTTTATTGACGATTCTCCTGATGGTCAGATGACTTTTTTTTATTTGGCAAAGATATACGTTTTATACCAACATTAATTATGTATGTCAATGTTAAATAAATTTAACGAAATTGAACCAATTTTTTTTATTTAAAAAAAATGCAAAGCGCACAAGAGTACGTATTAGCGGTGTGAACTTAAACGGATGCGAGTCAAGGCATTGGTGTCGCTTCATCAGATATACATGGTGTCCCCGTGACCGTGGAGAACCTTTGAGTTGGTGATAAAGGACACTTTTCTAAGACAAATTTTCAAATAAAATGTTTGCCCAAGTCCAAACCCTTGGGAGGTACCTCCCTTTAAAGCAATTTTTTGAATTTCTGATTTCAAACGGCCATAGCTCCGATATTATTGATTTTTTAAGGTTAATGGATTAGAACTTTTTTAAAGATCATTCGCTTGTCTACAAATTAGATTATAACCCCTTATCGTCTAGAATCAACGGATTTCGAGTTATAAATTAAATTAAGGGAAAAAATGTTTAAAAAATCCAGGTTTTTTTTTTAAATTTTCTTGTGAACCCCGTATCTCTTAAACGAAACGTCTAAGAGAAAAAGTAACGGTCCAAACCGGATAGGGAATTTAACGGGCTACAACTTTCGTCAAATAAATTTTTTTGGGCAACCAACCGTTTTCACAAAAACTCTTAAAATAATGAACAAGGTGTAGGTAAAAAATATAAATTCACATAATTACTAAAAATCTCAATTTGATTTATAGCATTTGTTTTTAGGTGTGACAGAACTTAACGAAAGAAGCGCCATTATAAATAATACCGTGCAACACCTTTTGAAAAGAGCACGCCTGTGTGCTGAAAATGAGGGAGACCATTTTGAGCATTTATTAAATTAATTTTGTGAATTTATTTTTTTTACCTACACCTTGTTCATTATTTTCAGAGTTTCTGTGAAAACGGTTGGTCACGGGGACACCCTGTATATCTGAGGAATTAAATCAGCTACAAAAGTAAAAGCAAAACCGTGGTCATGTAATAAGGCCAATCCGATCCATGATGGTTTTGATGAGCTATTCTGCGTTTACGATAAAAAAAATATAAGCAGATGCAGTTATCTCATGATTGCTTGACTCTCTCAACAACTACGCCTCTAATTATGTAATTTTGTACTGTTTCAATTTTTTTATTAGTTATTTACCAAACATTCTGAAGTTATCTGTTATTTGAATAAATATTATAATGAAAAAAATTCTTCTCAATGATGGAAAAATTCAGAGAAAATCCATTTGCCGACATTTTGTCGCTCGGAACTGTTATTGCACAACTTTTTAATATCTTGAGATACTGATGTCCAACTTTCATACCACCTTCTTGGTTTCACGTAGTATTTTACATATAATTAATTTTCCGATAATTAAAAAACTACAAGGATAGAAAAAATAGAATGTGGTAATTTTCAAACAATATTAATAATACAACTAGGTACATATTTTAGGTAATATTTTTTGTTAATAAAAAGAACTAAAAAAATTTTGTTTAGTCAAAATTTATACCTAATTAAACCATGAATTTAATTCGAATTTAATAGACTATACTGCCATCCTAAGAAAGAGAGTTCTATCCGCATAGTTTTCATAGTTTTAAGATATTTCAGGTTTTACATTTTCATCCATGCCGTGCTAATGAAATAGCCTAAAATTATGAAATTTTAGTATTAATCTCACCAGAAATTTATGTCAGAATTATTTATAAAAAAACGATCTCTTTGGTTTTGGGAAAAACTGCAGATAGGCCATTTTTAAGCCTATTTAGGCTTTTTTAATTTGTATTGAGAACTTAGATCCGGCCATTTAAAAATGTTCTCTAATTTTAGCTCTTCCACCATGTACTTTTGACGAATTCGCATTACCCACCGCATCTTTACAATGGTCCAAGTCAAATATTTTTCCTACTTCTATCAACGATTTTTCTATTTATTGATGAAATAGCTCAAAGAACTTCAATTCTACATTGTTGACAATGTAAACATAAAATTGAAGGCAGCCCAGTTTTTATTTTGTGCTGAACGGTTGTACAGCCAAATGGTTATATTTCGCTTGTCCTTGTAATTGAGAAAAAGGCATTAAAATCTTTGAATGTGAAAGGACACATTTTAACAAAATTTTGATCGCATAAACCTAATTTTGATCACTATTATACACGATCTTTTTTCTATGCAAAAGTGATCTCAATACCCGATTAATCTCATTATCCGTGTTTATAATAAGCGGCGTCCATGTACATGGGTTATGCTTATTAAAAATAACCCAACATTGTGATTAATTTATTATGAACATGATACCAGCGAGTGAATTTATTAGATGAGTTTTTATAACGTGAGTAAAAATCTATTTCTTCCTTCTTATTTTTGTCCGTTTTGCATATGCATGAAACAGTTAGGACAATTCGTCATGTGAATGCAGAAAAAACCTAAGTCCAAATTTCATGATCTACATTTTATTACAGAAAATTATAGTTTGAGAATTGTTTTATAATGCAGAAAAATCCTAAGTCGAAAATTATTATAAAATGTTATTAGAATTTTCGACTTAGGATTTTTCTGCATTGTTAAACACATCTCATACTATAATTTTCTGTAATAAAATAAAAATTAAGAAATTGTGACAGGTTTGTTCTGCATTCACATGACGAATTCAATTTTCAAAGTTACTAAGCCGATTAGTCATATCTGAATAATTTAATGTAGATAGGACATAGCTATTAAGGATAACGTAGTTCAGATAATTATTCTTGTAAACGCATCGTAACTTGTATTTAAGACAAACTAATTAAAGGTTTTATGAAGTTATCTTCATAAAATTTCAGATTGGGTTCCATGTAGATAGGACAAAAAATATCATAACATGAAAAACTGAAATTTTGCAGATAGGACTCTCTTCCTTAGGACGGTAGTATATTAGTGTGACATTTTATTATCCCCTTAAAGTTGGACATCCCCGAAATATTTATATTAATAATTATTTTACTCTTTTCCATACTGAAAGTGTCCCGTTTCGATACTGCCTAGCAGTAGAGCACAGAAGACTGAAATTATGGTTAATAAAAATATTTCGAGGCACACACAACAATGGCAAATATATCACGTACTTACTGTAACTCCATAACCAATCGATTAACAAGAAAAAGCCATCAGATCTTTTCTCTACATAATTTAATCTACTTTATTTTCAATAACTTGTCATTTTGCTCCCAAATGCAGTGCATCCAAACCGAGATATTCAACAATATTCTTAAAAATGTTATTGTTCGCATGTTTTTTCCCTATAGCAGCCAAATCCGGGGTCGCTATAGGGTGCAAAATTAGTATGTGTTTTTAGAGGTTCTAATAGAGATAGTTAATAAAATTTATTCCAGCTTGCCCCCATTTTTATACACGATGGTAGCTTCTTACACGCTGATTGCAGTAAATTAATTGCTTTTTTTTAGCAATTTTTTTTTGTAAAGTACATGACCACTGAATTTAGAGTTAATATTTATCAATATTAAGTCATGCGGAACGTTTAATCATATCAATATCTCTTCAATAATATTGACAATAAAATTCCGAAATTTAATTTCACGTCTGGGGCGCGCCCCTAATTCAGACCGCTTTTGAAAATATATTAACAATAGGCAGGTCCGCTGTATATGGAAGTTGGACGATGCTAGTCCCTCCTTATCGCGCCCCCTGCTCTTCTTTTCATAGTCACTCGCTACCTAACTTTTGCAGTTACATTGAGAAGAATCAAGTTTGATGTAAATATAAATTGGTTAAATTGACTTAAGGACATGCATTGTAGGTACATATTTTAGGACTCACAGAATATCCATGAATGACATTATGACATCGTATAGAGCAGAGTTCTCAGGTTCTTCAGACATAACTCGCGTGAACAATATGGAAAAGTTTGTGGTCCGGGGCTAGCCCGATAAAAAGCGAAAATTTACAATAGATTTATACGAAATTCAGAGGGAAGTTGTGCGCCAGCTGAATGAGGAAGAATATCCAGTCACCGCACGCCTCTTAAGATGGTTAGATTTCATGATGAGGACAGGACCTCCCGGAATTTTGCAAAGGAGATGAACGATTCAATTGCTATACTATATCGTATTATCAAGATCCACTTTTTGGTCTAACTTTAGTTTTACCAGTTAATTTAATTATTAGTTAAGCTAACAATTTGTAATTTTGCTGGATAACTATAACTTGATTGCTTTTCTCTTCAGAGCATATCTCTTTTCACGCGCTATATAACCCATCTAACCATGCGGAATCAGAATTAGTAATTGCATCTCTCTTTGTTTTATTCCATCGAACGAAGAGAATTTTGCCCTGACTTTTTCTTTTACCTCGGCAAAAATTTAGTTCGGTTTCCCTTTAATTTTATTTTAACGGCATCCATTATTTAATCGAAGGTTAAAGAAATGTTCAGAAAAATTACACGTGTGACGGTTTATTATCGTGTAAAATTTAATGAAGACGATGAAGAAAGGTGATAGAAGACAATTTATACACACGCAGCACGCAATGGAAGGCTGTCATAACACTAGAAAATTACACCAACAGTAGATAATAATTAGATCAAAATTTAATTAATTTGCATTGATAAAGGTAATTTAATACATTGAAAATTCCTAACATATCCCGCAAAGCGTCGATAATCTTGTGCAGCGAATTATTAATGCGCCAATCAGCTCAAAGCATACCTAATGATGCAGCTTGTGCTTTTTGTAACTAAATTTTAGGTATTTGAAGATTAAGTACCGTAAAATAAAGAAAATAAAGATGGTATGTTAGACACAGCTAAACGAATTTTAATTCTTAGACAAAGTAAAATGGGAAAGTTAATTATAATTAAAAATTGTCGGCTTTATAATATCATATACAATGAAGACCATTAAATATTTTTGAGTAATTCTAATAAACAAATGACTTCTCAGTTAAAAATACTCTGTTTAAATTACATTCTATGATAATTGTAAATATATTAAGACTCTTACTAATGACGCCTTTTTCAATTATTTTTTTAGTGTCTATTGTTATATTTTAGTAGTAAAATCTTTTTCTTGTCGGAACTAATGTTTTTGTTTCACCTATTTGATTTTTATGATATTGTTTATTACACAGGTAATTTTCTGTCAGTATCAAATATCATGTCAATATAGACATCAACATTCTTTCTCATTTTCCACGCTTAAATTGCTGTAGCCGATGATGTAACAAAGAATAACCACAAGAACTGAAATTTGAATCCGTTTGTATTTTGAAATCTTTTGTAATGCAACCCCAAATATCTAAAAAAAAACCACATGACCCATATTGTCTTACCTTTTTTTTACCTTATATATTTCTATAATATGATGCCAACTAGTCAACATTCTATTAGCTCTTTACATCATGCAGAGGTAAGATAAAACGGACTATCAACGATCGGGCATCCATAAAAATCTTCGTGTGTTGTCAGTTCAAGAAAGTAATTCGATAGTCTATATTAAGTATTTTTTTATATTTTCTTTGAAAGAGAGGGGTCAATTTAAGATTCAATTAATCACACTTTTAGATTGGATAAGTAGGCAGGTACAGGTACTTCTGGTATTTGGAAAAATGAGATTAACATTTTTTTATAAGCTACTTAAAACGTTTGTAAGATAAGTCATATTAGATAATGTAAATATAAAAATTTATTCGCATTTATTTTAAAATAATAACGATTAGACGACGATATACCAAACCGGTTGTATACAAACGTACATCTACTTTTACCATAAATGGTAAAATTATGCAAACAAATTTTCAAAAAAAATAATCTTATGTTAATTACCTACTATTCTTTATATTTATATACTTCAACAATTTCTTTTTCTTCAAGTAGTTGCAGATCTCGTTGTTTATGTAATGTCTAGAGCTATAAAGTTTACTAACTCTTGATGTTTAAAAAAGGTGAATTAATTAATTCTAGCTTCGTATTCCATTTTAATAAATTTTAAATTAAAATGAAAATTATTTTTATTTTGAGCTTTACACAACATAACAATTTATGTATTATAAATATAAAAGAGTGTATTGATCGTGCGGTGAGGCAATAACGAGTTTGGAAATTAATTAAAAATTTTAACCTGATGGAAGAAAGTATCTCATCACGATGAGTAGTATTATAGACGCTGAGAACCGAACAATATTTATCTAAGCTGACAATACCTATCTTCTGTTTTACAACAAAGATAGTGCGCAATCACGATCCATTGTCGCA
Source organism: Podabrus alpinus (assembly GCA_932274525.1). Taxonomy (NCBI): domain Eukaryota; kingdom Metazoa; phylum Arthropoda; class Insecta; order Coleoptera; family Cantharidae; genus Podabrus; species Podabrus alpinus. Next base: position 119,522,366 of record OW026451.1, read on the forward strand.
AGTAGAATGCATCTGCTTAGATAGCTTTTCTTGGCCTATTGTGTATAGAATGGTGAATAAAAAATACGCTATCAGATCTTAACGTGCTGCCGTTGAGCGGGCATCGGGCAATAAGCAAGTATCGCCTACATGGTTCTTGGAATGTTGTCGAATATACGAAAATGCATGAAACAAAATATAATTGGGCATTAAATTGTTAAGTTTGGCCACTCAAAGTTAGACCGAATCGACATCGGTCGGTAAAATGGGTGTTGGTTTATAGTGTGATCTGATGAAGACGTCTTCTTTTCTGTGGCACCTCAAGGTCGCCCACAGTTGACTCCTCCTTAACTTAAGTAATAGACTTCTCTTTGTCTTTATACCACAGAAACAATTTTAATGTAAAATAAGAGTGGGTTTTCTATACGTCTATTCGAGTATCGATGCATTCTCAACATACTCTTTAATTTAAAAGCTGCAAAATTTTTATTAAAATCAGTAATTTGTAGTGAAGGTAGTTAAGTAGCACGTTACGTACTTTTAATCCAATATAAAAATTATTGCACTTTTAAGTGCTTCTTTCTACGAGGATGGTAACTGATGAAGAGCTGCTGGTCTTTGTCTTGAATTTGAACGTTACAAATTTTTCATTCATTAAAAAAATCGCAGAACCACATCTCTTTTGCAGTCACATCTCGGTAATGTGATTATAAGATTTTTTATAATGGAAGATTTCGAAGAAAATGTGAAGAAACCCGTCCTTTATTAGTTCACATTATCGCGACCCGATTGTAGTAGATTTGTAAAGGCCATTAAATGTTTCGTTTTAGAGCTCTCGAGTAACGTATGTAGCTTTAAATTGAGACAGTCCACAAAAGCGTAACCGAGTGGCTAACGTAAATAAGTATAAATCGTGGAGTACTCATCATGAGTTAAAATTTCGCACTTCTGTTATTTGGGGGATCTTAATCTTTTTTTTTTTTCGCTTAGTACAAAAACAACTATAAAATTCACCTCACATTCATATTCGTACACTAAAGAAAACGTTATATATTTAATTTATTTTGACAATTACTATATACAATTTAATATTTAGTTGGGTATTATTTACTTTTAATGATTTCCGAAAGTCTATCTGGCATCGATTTCACTAATTTTTCGGCTATATTAGGTCCAATTTTCTTCCCCTCTTCCTCAATCTTCTAATTCTGCTCTTTTACATTGGAAATTTGAAATTGATGAATCCGCTTTTCCAACTCATGCCATAAATTCTTTGTCGGCTTAATATCTGGAGACTGGGGAATTGTTTCAATCACATTTGAAATGTTCATGTATTGTATTTTATCCATTGTCCCATCAATAGATTCTAGATATCTAACCCCAGTCACTAAAAAATACCCCCATAACATCACAGAGCCAGCCCCATGTTTGACTGTGGGCTGTAAATTCTCTTTTTTTTTCACAGCTTCATTTGGTTTTCTCCATACTATTCTTCGTCCATCTGAACCAAACACGTGAAGCTTGCTCTCACCAGTAAATAATACCCTGTTCCAAACCTAAATATTTGTGTTTATATGTTTTAGCAAACTGAATACGTTTCTTTAGATTTCTTTCGTTTATCCAGGGCTTTTTCCGACCTACTCTGCTATTAAATCATAGTAAATTAAACAGTTTCTGATCATACATACTTATTTAATTCAGTTTTAAGTTTGGTAACTAGTTTTGGAGCACTAATTTTTGAGTTTTTGTTTACTTCTTTTAATATTAACCTTCCTTCTCCCACACAACGTAGCTTTCCTTTGGCATTTCTCGGCAAATTTTCCACTATATTCTAACATTTAAATCTTTTTAATTTATACTGAACCGTTGAACGACTTCTTGGAACAATTTCGTTAATTTGGTTCGAAGATTTTCCATCTTTATGATGCGAAATAATAAGTTTAGGAATTCGATTGAAATTTATGTTTGCTTTCGGCCCATATTAAAAAATTTAAAAAAAACAACCTATTGTGATGGCACGTGTATAAATGAATGCAACAAACTTAAAAACTGCATTTAGATTGTTTAATTTCTGTATTAAAATCGAATTTATAGCTGCTGTACGAATACGACTGTGATATTATAATATTTACAAGTAGTTTTAGCATAATATAAATCTAGGCAATGAAAAGAAGCAAAAAATAAACGCATTGTGTAATTTAATAGATTTTATATTGAAAAGTAAAAAAAAATCTTGGGCGTTATTGAAATTTACGAATACGACTGGGAGTCACTAAGTAAGTAATATAAAAAAAATGTCGTTGGAGATCATTTATTTATTAAATAAATTTAACGCAATGTAATAATTTTGTCAATTGATCAGTACCATACAAAGCAATTTAGGTACGTAGTAAATTTAAATTATAAGCAGAGTTGGACAAATTAGTGCTCAACATTTTTGCTTGGTAGATACCTATAGCTTCGCTACTTTTCTCAAAGAATTAGAAGAAGCAGCTAGATAGTTTATAAACTACGTTCAATTATTAAGTATATGATATGACAAGTGCTTATATTATGAAGTGTATGATGATGTGATTAAGTACATTGGTATGATGATATGGCTCTAATGAACGGAATGAAAAGCTTAAACGATTGACACCAATGGCAAGCAAAACTTCGACTTCGCAATGCCATCGAAATGCATTGAAATATTAATATTTAGGAATCACAATAAACATATATTTTTCAAAAAGGAATAAAAAAATATAAAGAAAATTGCACTTTCATTGATTGGATAGAATAGTTGTCACACTTGGTTCAACACAGGTTTAGCTTTCGCATTGTATACAAATGGCACTAAAAATATCTACATAATTGTGCGCTTATTTTCACTTAATTTTAAATTTAATAATTGTGTTTTAAGGTAAGAATTATATTAATTTAAATAGCCCGTCCTGTTAAAATACCACGAGCCTCCGCTGCACTCCGTCAATTGGTATTAAAGAATTAAGGATTTAGTGTGGAATTATAAACACTACACGGGCAGTAGAAATCGGATAAAACAAACTTCGAGGGACCAGAAAATTAGATCATTACATCATATGCTTCGTTATAACCGAATTGAAGTGCATCAAAATTTCTATTTTTAATAATAATAATAATATTTATTTATGCTAATTATTACACAGAGAGGTGCTTACACAGGTCATATATATTTGCTCGTTATATCAGAATGTTCATTTTTAATGAGTTCTACTGTATTTCCAACAAAATGCCTTGTTAAAATATATTACCGTAGAATAAAATTAAGAAATATAATATTACTATGTGTAATTCGTGTGTAATCCATAATACGGTTAACGTGGCTTCCTAATCACGGGAAGTCAGATAAATTTCATTTTTGGAAGACTTAGGCCCAGTTGTTCAGTATTAGGTTATCTTTTAACCTGAATTATTTTCCATGGAAACAATTCTTGAAACAATAATTTCTATGGAAAATAACCCAGGTTAAAAATAACCCGAAACTGAACAACTGGGCCTTAAGTAGGAGATACAGGCCCAGACCGGGCCGACGCAACGGGCAGTCAGGCAAATACCCGGTCGACCGCTGACTTTCGCATTCCATTTTTTAAGATTTAGGGGTTGGTTCAACAGTGGTTGAATTTAGTAAATTAAACTTTTTTTATTAAAGTAAATAGTGTTAACATTATCATGATGATTTTTCGAGGTTTAACATGAAAATCTCGATTATCTTAAAGCGATCAAAAGTTTGTTACATTAGTGAAAATTTACCTATTTTTATTCTGAACAAGAATCTAAATAGAAATTTGGTATATCGATTTCAGTTATGAAACTATTAATAAAAATGAAAAATCGTAATTTTTGTATTAAGCATTTAAATCGAAAACTGATAACGCTCGGCATTTTTAATGAAGACATACTAAGTCATTTGTTTATGAGGAATTTAAATTTGCCTTCGGATATTTCATAACGCCTAAGAGAAAAAATACTCAAATTTAGTTCCCAATCTTTGTTTATGAAGTATTTATCAGAGAGACAAACCTTATGGGAGTTTTGAAAACACATGGTGGAGTTTAAAATTTTATCAAAAGATAAAATTCTGATCATGCACCTCATAAAGATCTGTGGAACCGCAATCTGTAGAGTGGCGAAAAACCATACAACTCCATGAGCCAGAAAGGCACACTGTACGGAGCCAGAACTAAGAGTGACGTAACACCGGACGAGTACAGTAAAAGAAGAAGAGAGGAACAACAAGCAAGAAAAAAGTACCTAGTACACCACCAAAAAGTATTGACAAAGAAACAGATAGAGACAAAGATAATGCAGAGATCAGAAATTGAGGGGAAAATATGAAATAAATCGAAAATCTTTTAATCAAAATGAAAGAGCTCACAAAGGATATGAGAGAAAACGGTATGAAATTGAAAAGGAACGGAGAAGAGTTAGAAAAATAAGAGTGGAGTTGAGGAAAACTAATGGAGAAATAATGTATCTTAAAGACGAAATGAGACGATGAGAACGAACAGTTGCTGCAGATAATTGTCGCGTTGGAGGGAAAAACCAGCAAAATGAGAACGAGAAAAGAAAGAACAACATAATTATCAAAGGATTAAACGTGGGGAATGATAATACCAGAGGAGAGGTACAAAGACTTGTCAGGCGAAATTGGGAGTGGTTGTAAACATCAAAAATTCATATGGAATTAGAAAGTAAGAAGGTAAACAACCAATCGTCGCCATTCAAATGTAGGAATGGAACGGTAAAAAGAAGATAATGGAGAATAAGCATAAATTGAAGGGCACTAGTGTATATATCGAGAGCGACATGACGGTGGAGGAAAGAAGGATGCAGATGAAAATAAGAGAAAAGGCGAGAAAGGATAAGGAGGATGGGCACAGGACGAAGATTGGATACGGGAAACTAACGGTTGATGGGGAGTTATTCGTCTGGGACCGTGCTAAGAATGAGCTAACACGTCAAAAAACTAAGTATGGATAACGGCAACGTTGACAACCGCGAGAAACAGGATATTGAGTAAAGAGGATGGTGACAGGAAATTTGAGATTGAGAGAATTTGAGATTGAATACAAATTTTTGGCGTGACTATGCCGGCAAAGGCCAACAACACACTGGCTTAAATTTCAGCTATAGTAACGCATCACTGCCACCAGAAACAACAATATGGCTGCTTTTAGACGTATATTCCGAAATTCAGAGTAATTTTATGGCGAAAGTTAGCGAAAGTTTTAGTGAGTTGTTAACTTTATCGTAATACATTTTGTTAATTAATACTCTTTATTATGAGCCTCCTGAGCCTGAGAAACATATTTTTATATTTAATACGTTACTTACAAATTCGACATTCTCCCGTATGGTGGAGTTTTCTTAATGTAAATCGCGAATAACAGCTATTATCCTTATTTATCCCGAAGTCGAACCGGGTATTCCGCATTAGTAATCAACACATCTCTTGGTGCTTGTTCACAATGAACATAAGAAATAAAAATTTACATTAAGCCTAATTTTAAAACAAAAACCTAAAACCATCCCAATTTAATGTAATTATGTTGAGATTACGCTCGTACGTTGGCAGCGTAATTGTAAATTATATGCTTAGTTAATGTAAATTTTACGTCTTATGCATTTCTTAAGTTTTACGTTCATTGTGAACAAGCACTTAACAATCATCCTATTGATCGCCATTACATTAATTGGCGTTAAATTTTAACTGTAACTGATAAGATATACACAGCAATTATTTATATACAATTATTCTTAAGACAGTTTTTATTTACCACCAGGGTAGGACAAGCCAAGATTTAGAATATTAATTTATGAGAAGATAATAAAATAAAACAAACGTAATTTTATTGATTGAAAAAAATTTATCAGAAAGAAATAATAATTATAGTATTAAGCATTATGGACTAGACTAAATAAATAAAAAAAAAAGTTTTTAATTATTTAATTGCAAAACCTTCGATCCGGCCCTTATTAGTTTGTCCTAATGTGGTCCTCCGCTAATAAAGTTCGGGGACTCCTGGTCTAATCTAAAACAGCACAACTGAAAATGTTTTCAAATTTATTGTTTTTCCAATTTTTTGCTATTATATTCTATTCCCATTGTCCTATTCATGTTAATGACTTTATAATATATCCAATAATTTATTGAAAATTAATCCCATTATTATAAATCGCAATAGCGAATTTATATAAATTACATACTTACAATTTCAATAATATACTGAATTTAAAAAATGTACTATAGAATGCAAAAATTATTTAAAAACGAAAAATGTAGGAATTTAAAATTGTAAAATTCACTGAATGACACCCAACTACTAGCTACCATAATTGTTTTAAATTCTTCACAAAATAATAATCAACTTAAAACACACACGAAATTTTGCTGTTATTCTAATTTGAGATTATTATTGTGAGTTAATGTCTCAGGTTAATGTAATCATTTCAAAAGCCCGAAGCAAAAAATGATAAAGTGAAATGAAAGATAGATTTACACAAATTAAGTGCTTTAAAATTTATGTAATTATACATAGGCGAATTTGGTATTACGCAATTTACTATCGCAGCTATAAAATGGGAAATGGTAATGATTGCAATAAATGAATAAGTACCGTGCAATAATTCATAGGTGATAATTTATACCGACATATTTTTTCGATTTGTACCAAGTCACAGCAATGCGAACATATTCTCGAAAAGTGTAAATACACGGTAATATATCATTAAATACTTTTTCTTGCAATTATAATTCGGCAAAATAACAGAATGTATCTTTTTGTGAATAAAAAAGAACGATACGTAGGTATGTAGTATCATTAGTATGTCGATCATTAGGAACATAATAAAGAGATCATCAAAATACAGATAACCATGGTTTATTTCTCCGTACCCTTTTCAATTAGAGCGAACAAACTTCCTCACGCAATATTCAATCAAATCCCAAGTTTCCTTAATAAAAAAACCAATTTTACTTTATTTATGTGGGGATCTATTAATTTTATTACTGACACTTAAAAAATATATAATTTTATGCATGAATTCGGTTTAAGTTTAATAATAAAGTGAACCTAATAGCGAATTAAAAAACTTTCGGGTGTTTTGATGACTTGACTAGTTCCTTGTTGACCAGGTTATAGTAAAAATAATAAAGCACAGTACTTTCATTTAAATTGTTTGGGCAAAATTTGACCCACGATATTTATCAAGAAATTTATTTGAAATCGCCTTGGACAACACCTTGAATTGCTTCGATGGATTCAAACAAAAAAATTTAATTAAAGAAATACAATACAGTGCTTAGTGAAGTAACGAAAACCAAATTGACATCTGGTGAACCTAACCATAAACACATCAAAACAGGTTAATTTGTGGTTCACTTATCACATTACAAAAACTGTCAGAAGTATTTCACTTGACGAATATAACAATAACTATTGGATATTGGACGTGGTCGAACTCTTCCTTGAGTTCGACATGTAGGTACTTCATTAACAGTAAAAAAAATATTAACAATTGAATACAATAGTAAGTAGTATTGGCCGTCTCTTAGAAAAAAATTTGAAATCCGTTAGTTACATGCATAAATGTAACCCACCAATATGTAACTCAACTTAGTTTCACACTTCACAAATAGGTAAACCCCTTTTTATCTCGTATCGTGCCGCCCATGTTATCTATTAAATTTTACCGTGTGGAAAAGGCGTAAAGCTATGAGATTAATAAAATCAAAAATTAATAAACAAAAGTGAGTGCAATAACCAGTATCATCAAGTTTGGAAGAAACTCGATAGAAATTCGAAAATAAATTTAGAGGGATTTTCTCAGCAAATCCTGGGGCACGTCAACTTTATTTTTTTAAATGTCACTTTTTTCTGCCATTAACATATTTTTATCGTGTTTTGTTTTTGAGTTGTGACGTTATCGTAACTTTTTTTAAATGGCAACCCTTATTATTTTTCTTGGCCAATTTGGAAAGAGCACAATTTTCTGAGTACGAGAATGTAAAAAAACACTGAAGAGAAAAGTTTTCGAGGTAATCAGTCCTAAAGTTACTAAAAAGCATTTAAAAACAGTAAGTTGTCTTAAATCTTGATGTTAATGTGCTTTCAAAGAAAAATGAGCCCAAAATAACATAGCGGAAAAGATAGGGGCTACAGCTTAAAAAGAAAACACGATTTAAAAAATGTCAATGGCAAAAAAGTGACTGAAAAAATAAGGTTGACGTGTGCGAAGATTTTCTGAGAAAATTCCCTTAAAATATTTATATCAAATTTGTTCAGAACCCTACGAGCTCACTGTATAAGGTACTTACTATACAGGGTGTTGAATGAGTTAGCCGTTCATAGGATATTTACATGTAAAAACTTATTTATGCAAATTCCTGCTTCCCTAATTATTTTAGAAAAAAAATGAAAGTCACAAAAATCATGCAGAAAAATAAACTACAAATGATAAAAGAATTATTTTCATCTAGCTTTTACTTAAAGTGGCAAAAAATGCTTTTGAAATTGTTCAAATTTTCATTTATCAGACTAGCCATGAAAGTTTCCAAGGTAATTATTTTTGATAAGTATTAAAAAACAATTGCACTTTGTTTACAGTTTTGCACTTTATTAAATTTTAATTTCATAAAATGGAAGCAAAGTACACAATTAGTGAAAAAAATCAATTTTTAAAACTATATTACTCTGGAAACAGTATACGTATGGTACGAGATCTCTTTGCTGGTTTATACCCAGAAAGACCAATCCCTACTTATTCGACAATTAAAAATGTAATTGATAATCAAAATCAATATGGATCTGTATTTAAGCCGTCATGCAAGACCTGCAGAAATAAAAGAATAAATTTAGAAGAAATCAATATTGGTGAAGCTCCAGGTACCGATATCGAAACAAATGTAATTGCTGCCGTAGTGAATAATCCTTGTATCAGTACAAGAACAATTGGTGCGGAGTTAAATATTCATCACACTACGGCGTTCAAAATTATAAAAAAACATAAATTTATATCTTATAAGTTCCAAAACCATCAAGAAATTTTTGAAGAGGATATGTACAAAAGAATGATTTTCTGTGAAAGCATTATCGAAAAGGCCAATTTGGATAGAACTTTTATTAAAAATATTTGTTTTACCGATGAGACAACGTTTAGTGTTAACGGGGAACCAAATGTTCAAAATTATCGGTTTTGGTCCACCGAAAATCCTCATTTAATGATCAACAATCGTTCACAGTATCGCCAAACTGTAAATGTTTGGGCAGGGATATTAGGAGCAAACATCATCGGACCATTTTTTATTGATGGAAATTTGAATGGACTAAAATATCTAGAAATGTTACAAAACGAAATTGGACCGGCAATTGATATTGTGGCAGGAGAAAATAACGTAATCTACTATCAACAAGACGGATGTCCGGCACATTATACTAGAGATGTAACCAATTATTTAAATGAATGTTATCCCAATTCTTGGATAGGACGCAATGGACCAATAAACTGGCCAGCTCGGTCACCAGACTTGGCTCCAAATGACTTTTTTTGTGGGGTCATTTAAAATCTAAAATTTATGGTGAACGATACCAAAGTATTGATTCATTAAAAAATAAAATTGTGGATGAGTGTGGCAATATTACCGAAAGACAACTTGCGAATGTACGATGTAACTTTTATGATAGACTTGGTTTTTGTTTAGCTGAATATGGAAACCTGTTTGAACATTTGCTGTGAATTTAATTATTTCTTAATGTTTGTAATTGTTTATTATTAATAATTTATGTAATAAATAAATTAAATTGAATTTATTTCATGGCTAGTCTGATAAATGAAAATTTGAACAATTTCAAAAGCATTTTTTGCCACTTTAAGTAAAAGCTAAATGAAAATAATTCTTTTATCATTTGTAATTTATTTTTCTGCATGATTTTTGTGTCTTTCATTTTTTTTCTAAAATAATTAGGGAAGCAGGAATTTGCATAAATAAGTTTTTACATGTAAATATCCTATGAACGGCTAACTCATTCAACACCCGGTATAATAGCTGTTATTAAAATTTCAAAAAATTTTGGAATATTTAAAAAAATCGTGATATTGCACAACAATTTTAGCATCATCTCATAATTTTTATTAAATAAAATTATATTGTTGGTTAAAATGAAGCTATTTATACATTAATGTATTATATGCACATGTATGGTAATTATGACTTATAAATCATATCAAACGTGATCGATTTAGTTTTTCAATATCTTATAATAACTTAATTTATCTTCCAGTGCTCAGCTCGGGTCAAAGTGAAAGAATAATTTATTTTTGCTTTTACAAAAAGTTTGTATAAAATTACTAAATTATAAAGTTATAATATTGCAGCAGGTATCTACCATAATACACATAAGTATGTAGACTAAACTAGTTAGACATAAAAGCAAAATACTAATTAATATACTCGATCTCTGTTGTAGGAGAGACCGGGGCTGGTTATAATATTTCTCACTCAGTTAGCATAGTTCAATCACAGGTTCAATTATTTAAGATTGAGTTTCACTTGATGAAACGTTCATCTGTCATGAAACATCTGGACCAAAAAGGTATCTTGACCTTTATTGGCGATATGAGTAATTTCTGCTTTAATATGGTCATGCGGCCTGCACAACTTTTTTAAATTTGTAGCTGGCCCGTTGTAAAAAAGGTTGCTCATCCCTGGTCTCTAGATTGTACAGCCCTCCAAAATAATTCCAATTTGGCTTGTAGAGCTTTGATAAATAATTTCTACCTGCCGAACCGTACCACTTTGGCCGTGTTCGGTCTGGCACTTTTTTCGCTTTGAAGCTCCGTCAACACATTCTGATAATTCGATTTGGGATATCTGCTCTCATTTCAGAATTCCACCTGTTATAAGCTTCCGTAATGGACGAAATTATAGCGTTTGCAAGCTCAGAACAGCTCCAACTAGAACTATCGAAAAATGTTCGACAGAGCTTCAAAGCGAAAAAAGCGCCAGACCGAACACGGCGTTAGAGACACGATTTTTTTTTTAAATGAAGATATTGAGTACGCCTTTTTAGTGAGTTTTTTATGAAAATAATTAAGGTCACAAAATGGGACCCTGATCTTATTTTAACTTTGAGTACCCTTCCCGATAAACGAAGTAATTTAAATTTAAATTATTAAAAAAAAATTATTAGCTTTATTATACTTTTGTTTACGTGAATACCAAATTTTAGAGTGGGCACGCTTTTGGTTAAATGAATGATCGTAGTCATAAATCGAAACACTTTACCAAAAGTACCAAAAAAACAAATAAAATTGACCGATCAGAACCAAATCTGGCACAGTTATTATGTAGGTTCCTGCGCATGCTTTTGTATTGAAATAGTGCAAAAATTCGCAAAGGAAAGTAAAGTTGATTTTGAGTAGCCTGCCTTCCTTTAAGGAATCTCGATAATCCATTCATGCGCGTCCCATAGGGACGCGCATGAATGGATTATCGAGATTCCTTAAAGGAAGGCAGGCTACTCAAAATTAACTTAAAAACAATCATTTAAAATTTGGTATGCAAGTAGCCAAAAGTATAATAAAGATAATACATTTTTTTGAGAAATTTAAATTACTTCATTTTTGCGGAAAGGGCACTCAAAGTCAAAATTTGATCAGTGCCCCCATTTTGTGACCTTAATTATTTACACAAAAAACCCACTAAAAAGGCCTATTCGATTATTTCTTCGTTTCACAAAAAAATGTATTAAAAGAGAAAACTATGCCACAAAATTTCACATTTCTTTTGCTTTTATGCATTCACACCCTATTTCATGAAAACTCAAAACTTGAACTGTAAAATTGACTTCTAATGACCTAATGAGATATAGGTCATGAAATAGGAAAGATATTTCTTTATATCAAAACTTATTTTCAATCTGTGTTTTTTTGCATAACTATATAATTATGTAGGTGAAAAGTATAACAAAAATAATTACAATCGCGGACCCCACAGAATTTCCTATAGTGTGGCCTCCCAGTAGACAACGACACTTTGTGGTCACAATAAATTAAATCTACATTTTCAAAAGTCTGTCTGGTCGATTAGCGATAAATCAAAGCTAAAAAAAAGAAAAAACCGTACTAGAACCTTATGATCATTGTGCCCATAAAATTTTCACGATGAATTCAAAGAAAATGATAAAAAGACCACAAATATCAAATTTCATTACCTAAACTACAAATCAATCGACTTCAAACGATTATCAATTCGGTTTCAACAAAAAGTCATTACTTACAATCACCTGCCAGAATTATCAGTGATATCTAATTCTTTTTATTACTACTGCTTATCTTTAAATTAATTATTTTGAAACTTAAAACATTTTGAGTCTCCTCATTTATTTAAATATGTCATATTTATTTTCTACATCTTGTTAGGATATTTCGTAACACTCATTAGATAATGGTATGTTGTTGGTCATGACTTTATAATAATTTAAACTACTGTTATCTGAAAAATATTACCTACATTTGCAAGATCCCTAATTATAATTAAATTACATTTTTGCACACTTGTAAATTTAATTAAAATAATTTTTAAATTGATAAAATTGATTTCATTATGGAAGAAAATATAGGCACTTTATTATAGACCATTTTGGGATTTTCTAATGGAAAATTTATACAATTGACCACGTAATTTAAATAGTATAAATAATAAATTATCGACAATGATTGTTGGAAGAAATAAATCATGAAAATACAACAGGTGGTATAAAATTTTATAATAGGTCTACACCGTTTCATAACGGCAAATAACTTCAATATTGTAATCCAAATAATTTACCATTAATCAAGTTAAAGGTATGAAGTTACATGCGGCAAATAAAATAGGTACGTGATGGCCAGAGGTTCATACCATCAGTCATCGAGTCATCTTGATGTATTAAGATGGGTATATGAACTCAAAAAATTAATAAATTTAGTTAAAATGCGATACATGGGATTATTTTAATTACTTATTCATTTATATAACAGCAACTCAATTTATCATAATTATTCGAATACCTAGTTCTGTTCTATTTAATGAAAGAGATAATTTAAAAAATTTTGAACCCAGCATTGGCTAAAGTAAATCACTACAATTCAAGTAGTCGTGCGTTCGAATCTCGCGTCCGTCTGTTGGGTGAATTCCGATTAAAAACGCTTACCAATTTTAAAAAGTAATTACCGATTATAAAAACTAGCTTAACCGGCGTAATAACCATAAATTAATTTAGAAACTTTTTTTTTCGAAAAGGGCCCCGGTTTTGATTGTTATACGGTCTATGTATAATTTGCCTATGTTCCTTTTTTTTGTTTTGTATAAATATGTTTTGTAAATATATAATTATGATTAAGTACCTATATATAGTATGTTGTTAATAATTACGCCTTTCTCTGACACCTTAGGATCATTATAAACCGACATATCTATGTATGGTATTAGATGTATAAATTGTAATCTTCTAACCTTAAGATCACGTTAAAACATTCCAACCTAGTGCAGATCGCCCATCACTTGTAGTGACGAATAATATCAACAAATGTAAGAAAGACCTGTTTATCAATATAATTCCTATTTCTATTCGCCAATATAATATTATATGTCAGTCGTCCACCACAACTTAAAATACCTATGATGCATAGCCCTGTACAGAAGATTACAACTATTGGGTGTTTTTTTAACTGCATGAGAACTTCAAATTGAAATAAAACATTTCTGGAATGTTTTTTTAATTACTTTTTTATGAAAGTAAATTTAATACCATTTATGATTTGAAAATGATTACCGGCATGTGACCATCACGACTAATCGTTACGAAGTGCATCCGATCAGTCCAACTTTTGACCACTTTTTCCAATATTTCTGGCTTTATTTCATAAATTGCTTGCGGAATATTGACCTCCAATCTTTCCAGAGTTGTTGGTTTGTTAGCATAAATCATGGATTTAACATACCCCCAAAGAAAATAATCTAGAGCAGGGGTGGGCAACCTTTTGTATAACAGGGGCCAGAATAATATTTACGTTTCGTCCGCGGGCCTTAGTATAGTTCAATGAATATCTTTAGCTTCGACGTAAGATTTATATACACCTACACCTCCAAATTTGTTTATGCTATTTGGATAACACATAATCTATATATATATAAAAATGGATGTAGGTATGTATGTATATTCCCTATAGACTCCTAAACCGTTTGACCGATTGGAACCAAATTTGGCACAGTTATTATGTAGGTCCCTGCGCATGTTCTTGTATTGAAATAGTGCAAAAATTCGCAAAGGAAAGGAAAGTTGATTTTGAGTAGCCTGCCTTCCTTTAAGGAATCTCGATAATCCATTCATGCGCGTCCCTTTGGACATCCTTTGGACCTTTTGGACAAGAAAATCAACTTAAAAAACAATAATGAATGCTGTCAAGCTGTCAACCGATCGACAATGCAAATACGCGTGCACGTGCTTTACGTTTCTATTTGACCAATCTTAACCAAATTTGGTGTAGAAGTTACGATATTTACAACGCTACGAAAAACATAGGCTACTTTAGAACCTTGTAGTGAGGCCGAAGGCCGAACAACCACATCCGACACGGTCTAGATGGCTAAAGGCGGCCGGTATGCCGACTGTGCCACCTAGTTATTTTAATAATACGCGAAAACTTAATTCGCGTTAAAGGGAATTTTGCTTCGCGTATAAAAAATTCAGGTATCAAAATCTAATTCGCGTTATTCTGAATTCGCGTACATCGAACTCGCGTACATAGAGGGTCTAGTGTACTTTTCAATTTACTTTTTACAATACTTTTTAATTTAATTTAAATAAGACGAATTATATCGAAAATTAAACTGTAGATCTCTCCTTTTTCCTTATGTTAGGTACTAACCTAATCCTTTTCTTTAAAATTTTTGTTTTTGAAAATATTTATTTATTATTTCTTCTAAAGATCTCGCGGGCCGGATTAGAACTTTACGCGGACCGGAGTTGGCCCGCGGGCAGGAGGTTGCCCACCGTTGATCTAGAGGCGTCAAATCACACGATCTTGCAGGCCAATTGATAGGACCACTTCTTGAAATAATGTCACCAAATTGTCCTTTCAATAAATCGTAGGTTTCGTTGGCTGTGTGGCACGTAGCACCATCCTGTTGGAACCATAAGTTGTCGATGTTTAACTCTTGGATTGTTGGAAACAAAAATGTATTGAGCATGTGTCGATATCTCACACCATTCACCGTAACGGTAGCTCCTTCCTCATTTCGAAAGAAATATGGACCTATGACGCCGTTGGCGTGTATTCCACACCAAACAGTCAATTTTAATGGATGCAATATAGTCTCAAAAAAATGTTCCTGATTCATCTCAGTCCATATACGGCAATTTTGCTTGTTCACATACCCATTCAACCAGAAATGTGCCTCGTCACTGAACAAAATTTGGTGGTAAAAAATGGATCCACTTCCAATTGGTCGTGAGCCCAATCTTGTAAGGATGTAAACCAAGATCTTGATGTAAAATTTTCCAAGTAGTGGACGGACAAAGCCCAAGTTGTTGAGCACGATGGCGAATTGAAATGTTTGGGTTCTCTTGCACACTTTCACTCACAGAAGCGATAGTTTCTTCGGCACGCACATTTCTTTGTCTTGTTGGTGGTCTTACATCATCCAATGAAGAAGTGGTACGAAATTTATCCATCACCGCACCAATAGCCTCCTCAGAAGGTCGATTATGTCGACCATAAAATGGGCGAAGAGCTCTATAAGTTTCGCGAACAGAACTCTGACTTTGAAAATAAATTTCCACGATTTGATACCGTTGTTCAAGTGTTAATTTTTATTCATGATTAAATGGCAAACCATTCTGAACACAAATGTTAAACAACTGTCACTTTGCCAAACTTCATTCAAAAGTTATCCCTATTGAAAGATCTCATACAGCTCAAACAACACCCTATATACTAATGAAAAATTGCTCAAGACTATGGGGTATCTGATAATTTTTCCACAAACGTCCGATCCATAGCAATATATTTTTGCAATTTTTATTATACAGAATTTTCAAAAAAAGTTAAATCAGAAAAGCACCAAAAAATCTAGAACGGATAAAGCGATCTACATAGTAGATATTAAAATATAAGTCATAGAACATGGTACCTAATGTACTACGAATATGTTAATGAGAATAATCCCGGCTTAAATAAATATTAATCTTTCTTGTACAAAATTTTTCATAAATATACATGAGGCTGCCACATTTTCAAGTTTTGATTAATTAGTAATAATTTACAATGTGATTTAAAGATAATTTATGCAACTTTTAAGCATATTACATTATAATAACATAATTTTACATAGATATACTAATTAATCCTCTTTATTTAAAAATATAATTCCTAGTCAAATTTACATGAGCACTCTGTAAGGATCAAAGTTTTCATCATACGTACAATGACATTTCAAATACAAGAATTCTGTTTTAATATTTGTTTAATATTCATTAACTAATATTTTAAACATGTCCGAATTGTAGAACTTATACCATCCATAAAGAAAAAATTAAATTTACATGCAACGTGCATTAAATTTAATATATACGGGGTGACCTACTTATATTATATTAAATAGGTCCTACGCCTACTATGATTTTTTATAAGAATAATTTGTTTAATTTATTGTAATTGCTTATTTAAATTTACTATAATTTTAAAATCTTTGTGTTTTTACAGAGCATTCTGTTAAAGCGCATGGTGAAATGATGAAAATTTTTGGTATTTTTTTACTTTTTTATATGTTAAACCGTAACTTGAAAACAATTATAGGTATCAAAATTCGTTTCGATAATATATTTCCGGTATTGTACCATTGGACAGTTTCTTCTATATAAATCACGTACCTACTTTATACTATAGTATGTAAATTTAGTGAACCTTGAGCATAAAATTTGTTTATTATTTTAAATGGAACACCATATAGGTTTTCAGAAATATAATTTTCTTTAAATTGCTCTTTAATGGATAGTAATAATATAACTTGTCCTCACTTAGTAGATCGACATGTTATATTGTAAATATGTATGGATTTGCAAGCTTTTTTGAGTGCATTGTCAAAAGTTAGCGACGCCGAAATACAAAAAGATAAAATATGTCAATCCTGAAAAATACTCTTTTTGCATGAAAAGATTTTTTGATGAACTTCATTTTGGCAATTATTGACCAAACATAATTACGTAATCCCGTATATACATAATTATTTATTCCTTTATATTGATTTATTACAAAGTTCCATTACGCCTCCCATACGTCGTGACCGTAGGAACTTGCAGGTAGACGTCAACACGTTCATACGACAGTAGAAATTTGCCTGAAACGGCACGGCACGCTCTTCGGTTCAGTTTATGCCGCTTCATCTTATTACCAACACGACAGGGTCTGAAGGCGATCACCAATTTTTACTTGAAGTTGGCTACAGATTCAAATCCTCACGTGCCCAGTTTTCCAAATATCTTTAGGAATAATCATGTGGTAGATTTCACATAGTACGAACAATTTAATTGTCAACAAAGCAATTTTAGCTCCAAAAAATGAAGACTGCGCTAATATTAACAGCGAAATTTTGAAAAAATTGCCTGGCGATTTTCGAAATTTTTAATGTTACAACATTGTTTTTAGCGACGTTGTCTAAAAACACTTCAACTTTTCTACGGAGTTTTTAAACGGTCTCAAACTAAACGCTATTGTGTTAAACGCTAAACATAGCCAAAAGTTTGATAACTGGTACAAAAATGCGTGTTTAAGATATGCACAATAACAACGTTGATTGGGAAGAATTAACTGGAGTATCACGCAGAGAATGGATACTTATTCCGTTAATTAACGTCTTCCGAAAACGTTTTCCCATTTAAACTACAACGCACGCAATTTCCCATAATGGTTGCTTTTGCCATGACATGACTATAAGGTTGAAATATTATTATCTAAACCTGTCTTCGCCCATGGTCAATTATACGTTGCTTTTAGTTGAGCTCTCACTTTGGATGGCGTTAAAATATTCATTAATGGGAATACAACAGTGGATTTACAGGACAGCGTATTTTACACAAACAACGTTGTATTTAAATAATAAATTATTTCGCTCTCCTATATGGTGTTCCATTTAAAATATAATCTTTTTTTTTGGCTGGTACATACAATGGCAATGGCAACAGTCCTCAGGCTGTTACCGTTCCCACAGGTCTGTAATTCCACTGGATACAATTTAAAGCTTTACAAAGCAAGTCAAATACAGTACATCTTCGATAATCCGAATAGATGTGGTTCTAAATGCTTCGAATTATCGAGTTTTCCGGATTAGAGAGGTATTTTTTTAGTATTTCTTTTATTGAATATAAAAACGATAATTTATTGTATACTTTATTGTCACAACTAACACAAGTTCACCAGTAAAAAATAACAATTTTGTCATCCTTCTTTATCACAATCAATATTGACAATTTAATATTTTTAAAAACTTGATGTTGAGCTTTTTCAAGAACTAAAAGAGGTAGCTTATGTGTTTCAGTATCATTGCTGCATAGCATGAACGTTACATGTTCCTTTTCATGTACCCAAGTCGTTCCAGGTACAACTCTCCAGAAAACTATCGATTCGTCAGCATTATAAGCTTGTTTATGATTTAATTTTATTTCCTATACAATATTTAAGAATGTTTCCTTAAATGGTTTTACAGTATCCACATTGATAGAAATTCGCTCTCCACAGATTTTTAGATCACGAATTCCATATCGTAATTTAAACTTGTCCAGCTAACCAAAACTTACTGAGAAATCATCATTTCCACTTCTTCTTCTTCTTTCATAGCGCTTTAAGTCCATTTTTGGAAATACGCCTCTTCTTGGATCTTCCATTCTACCCTGTTTACTGCCACTTTAATCCAATTAAACTCCGGCTGTCAATTTCAAATCATCGTACCATCTCATTGGTGGTCTTCCTATTGGTCTGTTAAATGCATCCTGGCCGGCATATCTCCACTTTAGGGATACTGCTTTAACTACGATATCTGTTAATACTTTTTCAGTTTCCAGTTATCTGTTCATAAATATATTTAGCTTTGGAGCGTAAAATTTAAGATAAAATTAGCACATGACACGATTACAACCCTGTTTCAAGAATCAAGTGTTCAAGGCTCCTTCCATTTGTTGATGTTCTGTTTTATGGATGGCAATTTTTTGTCTAAAACGAAATTTGAGACTCAAATCAAGGATTTAGACGTTTTTTAAACGAATAATTCTTACCTACTTAATGAAAAAACTTAATCAAAAAAAACTTAATGAAAAAAAAACAATAAATGATTTTGAGTTATGAATTACATTAGAGAAGAAATGTTGAAACAACTCGAAGTTTAGCTTTTTTGCTATAAAATTTATTTTTTGTAAATTCTGTATTTTTATTTTTTGTATTTTCTTGTAAATACTGTAAATATCTTTTAATTGAAAAGGTTTTTCAAAAAAATTGATAACCTATTCCGGATAGAAAATTTAACAGGTGACAACTTTAGCAAGCTTTTTTGAAAAACTAATCTATTTCACAGCAAAACTGAAATTACTTGTTGATAATGTGTGCAATTTACCACCGAATTCACAATTTCACTTGACAAAATCTAAATTTAATGTACCCTTTCGTTGCTGTGTTAAAAGTATTCTCACGATAGCGTATTATTGATATGAAAACTCCTAATTTACTTATTCAAAAATAAAATAATTTATTATCTTTTGACTTATTTGTATTTACTTTGTGCGGTGTAAAAGGAAAACCACATTTTCTCCCATTTAATTTCTGTTTTTCTTTAAAATGTATTGGTTTTACATAAACGGTTAGTAGACCAAAGTTGTAGCCCAAGAAAAGCTTCTTTTAAAATACAGTGTTTGTAAGAAAAAGAGAAGAATAACATTTCGAATTTAAACAGTTAACATTCATAACTCAAAATCCGTTGATTCAGACGATAAAGGGGTATAATCTAGTTTGTAGATAATCGAATCCTATTTAAAAAAAACACTAAAAAAATTAACACAGTCCAAAAAAGGTAGAAATTCAAAAAATTGTTTTGAAGCGTGGTAGTCCCCAATGGTTTGGACTTGGAGAAAAAATGTTATTTCAACATTTTTTTAAAATGTTTCCCAACACCACCTAAGAGATTTTGTCCGGTCGCGGGGGCATCCTGCATACTTTCAACTGATTTTAAAGATTAATATTGAATTAAAAAAACTGAAGTTGTTTTTACAAATTTCTATTTTAAAGAAGTGCCCGAGTTCAGCTCTGCATGGTGTGGGAAAATTGATTAAATAAGGACTCAAATAAGTCGATACAAATGAATAAAGGTCATGTGAAATTAAATAAAAATCAAATCAAATCGTGCAGCTTTACAACCCTGGGTGGGTGGTTAAATAAAAGCTTTTAAAAAATTCAAAGCTGGTTCGTTTGTACATGATATTGTTTTAATTTTAGTAAAAAGTTTCCTTCATAATATAAAAAGTACCATATAACTAATTTTTCTAATTGTTGGTTTTACATCTGCAAAAAAACCTTAATGTTGACTATTCAAAATCTTGATTTGTGTAATAAAACAGATTTGTCTGCAAAGTTATTTTTAAAAACTAGAAACACCAACATATTATTATTAAGTAAACAATAAAATTGCATTCGCACAAAAACTTCTTTTGGTAGACAATGAAGAAAATAAATAAAAACACGTAACAAAACAATTAAATAAAGCACAATTAAATATTTAAAAAAATTATTAACCTATGAAATAAAATAACGAAAGTTCCTACCTAGATGGATAATTTTTTAAATTAATAATGCTCACCATCAAAAATTGTCTATGGTACTCGTACTTTGAATCCTTCGTACAATATTAATAACTATGACATTATTTTCCTCACGAAACCTAATAATTAAATTTGTCGTGTATTATATTTATAGTAGAATATAAATATTTTTGATGTAATTAAGAATCAACAGAGGATGAAATTAAATTTGTGGTATCAACATATCATTTTACAAAGAATATTAAAGCTCTCGATGTAAATTTTTATATTCGTATTTCATTATTAAATTGAATGAAGTTAATATTATCGATATAATATTATGTACGATATAATTAAATTAAAAATTAACAAGTTAATTAAACAACAAAAATCTCGTAAGCTTCCAGTAGCGATTATTGGGGACTATCATCAGGTGTTTGATAATAAGTATTATAATAATTTGAATTTTATTGTTTAATTAACTGTAATTAAATTCTAATGTAATATTAATTTCAAATGTTAAAAATTTATATTTTATATTTTTTGGTATGTAGCATAGTATAGATTTAACTGTGCGCACCCTATAGATTTAACATTTAACTTACAAGTTGAAAAACTTGGTATCATGGAAATAATTCTAAATTTTCATTTCAAATATCAACAGTTACAATAATTATTTTCATATTGTAAAACGTGTTTTTCTTCATACATCGTAAATCTCGAGAACCTTATTAAACAACTTGCTTATCGAACAACATTCTTATTAAAAGAGCACAGAGATGGTATCAGCTTATCGAGCTTTGGAAGATTGGATTGAAATATTTATCTTTGCTACTAAAAATGCAAGCTATTCGTTTTTGGTATTTTAAGGTGATCGTTTAAACACTTTAAACTTGTTGATATACCTAAGCGCTGACCGCTTTCTGCAAAAGTTATAAAATTCCACCTGAGGAAATTACATACTAGTAGGTAGGTACGAGTACC
Source organism: Podabrus alpinus (assembly GCA_932274525.1). Classification (NCBI taxonomy): domain Eukaryota; kingdom Metazoa; phylum Arthropoda; class Insecta; order Coleoptera; family Cantharidae; genus Podabrus; species Podabrus alpinus. The sequence goes on from OW026451.1 coordinate 119,544,172, forward strand.
TTATTACGAAATACTAGAAATAGTTGCTCTCCAAGAAAACTATCACATCTTATAGTACTATATATTTATTCGTAAAAGAGAACTTGTTACAGTCCACTCCTGCCTTTTAAGTCAACGTACTCACGCAACCAACTTTTTAATAAACTCTTCCAAGTTGATTATCGTGAAACATAATTTCTAAACATTGAAAATTAAATTAAACAATTTTCTAATATATTGCATACGAAAAACATGGTTAATTACACTTTCCAATTATTTATAAATATTTTATATTGCAGTTATCCATCACCACTGCAAGTGGAAACAACTTCAGCAGTACGGATTGGTGGAACGAAGCTCTCGAAGAGGATGCATTTTCATCTTTACCTTTGGATGCTAGCGAGGATGGTTTGTGGTCGGGAAATTTTGTTCCTCCTCCACCCCGGCCAATTTTTTTAGACGAAGGAGTTTCATCTGATGGTTTGACAACGTGTGACCTTTGCACGTGGGCATGGCAAAATTCAAACGCATTTACATTGGACACTGCTATGGGTTAGTAAACAAAATTTATTGGGCATTAATAATTTAATCTATTTGTGTAAACTTGAAAACTTTCATCATCACAACTTTATTCCATCAATTAATTAAAAGTAATAATTAAGAATTTATTCTACAGTTATGGCAATGACAAAATGATTCAATATCTCGAAATAAATTTAACTCGGATGATTTTGTAAAATAAAATGTATTTTGAATTTTGAAGTATCGCCAAATAATGTAATTTGGAGGTTTGTTAATCCAGTTATCCCAAAATGTAGAAAACAATTATTTAGAAGCGAAATGATTAGTGTTCGTGCTCTTACCTCTTAATAAGCTGCGGCTAAATCGACCATATCTTAAACCTTATTAAACATTACGCTTCAAAACAAGTTTAGAAAGGCGAAATCACTAAAACGGTTATATTATTATGTATAGTATGTTAAATATACTGGAACAATGTAATACCTTAGTATGTAGTAGCAGTTAAAGCGGATTTGGAAGAACTAACGGATCCTATTAAATCGCAATGTTTTGCTCGAAATGCAATTTGGTTTATGATTTATTATTTATTAGCAAATATTTATTATTAATTATTATAATTGGATAAACATTTTACAATTTTATAACTTAATCAACCAATTTCACAGACACCTAATTGGATTGCATGTTGAAGTATAGGTCTACATTAAATTTATAATATAATACCTACCGATTTATTTACTCGATATAATTGGAACATAAAAAAATGGCGTGTAAATTTTAATTGAATAATTTGTTAACTAATTTATGGCCATAATCAAAATTTGATTAAAATTGATCAGATAAAAATGGTATTTTTAAATGAATATGGTTATTCATCTAGATAAATATTAGTATGTATTAATATTACCCTTCCATAATATTTTAGATCGCTGTATCTCTCCTATACTCATATTAGTACGACACGCGAGTCTATTAATTATTTATTTTTAAAAATTGCTTTTTTATCAACTTGGGTACCACCTCGTTTATGGTGATAATAATATAGTGGCCCACGTATAAATTGACCATCAACTTTGTGATAGAAGCTGGAAATAGTTAGGATGACATCTTTTGACCCATCATAGTAATAAAATAATAAAATAAAATTGTGAGATAAAAATTTGAAGAAAATAAAAGCGACGTGTTACTTTTAAATAAGCAAGTGATAATCAAATTTTTATTGCGAAAAAATATTTACAACGAATAAAAGTGTTATTTTCAACGATATTCCATTTTATATTGGTTTTTATAATTTTATGGCGATGAGAAACAGTTAGAGCAAACTTGTAAACTCCTTTCTAACAGAGAGAATTAAAATTACAACTTTATAATAAAATTTTGTAGAAAACTTGTAAAATGCTAATATGTTTCGTAGAAATTCCCGTTTTGTTCGGTCGATAAGATCGTTAAAATTGATATAGCATTTATATTTAAAAAAATACCAATTAGCACGTTTACCTGAGCTTTGATCACTCAATTAACTTAACCCTTGGCCATAATCTCGTAAACTACCAAATAATTAACTTCTTTGTTACAACTGAATTAACAAACATAAAATATAATTAAAAAGTCTTTATAGATCGGTAGGTTTATTTCTTTTTTGTGTCCATTATAATATAATATATTTATATAATGTATGTAAATTTAATATTATTTAAACAATTTTAATACCTGAAGGCGTATAAAATAACATAACCGCCTTTTTCAGTCGGGGGTTAATAAAAATATAATAAATTAATTTAATTTATTTTACTATTGTTTCACTCATTTAATTGTTTGTTATTTATGGCACTAGTGCATGAAGACAAATATTACCCATAAAAGGTAATATTTGATCCACGAAGCCATACGAGTGAGATATTTTTCCCGAATGGACAATACAGCTTAACTCACGTGTATTTCATACAATATTTTGTCCAACACATCTTAATATATAATATTAAGTATATTTATTTATTAATAGATATTACTCATACAGTTCTGTTGCTGACGAAAAATAACTGTCGGTACGCGACAATTGGGCGAATCAAACAGGGGAACGTATAACTGAGCGACGGTCAACTGGACGATGAGAAAACTCGGCGATGGTCAACTCAGCGACGTTTAGCTGGGCAACGGGAAAACTTAGCGCCGGTCAACTAGGCGACATAAATATATTTTATGTATCTTGTCAATGTTCCGTCCCACGACGATTAAAAAGTGAATTATAAAAATGTACGGTGATAGCATGATATACCGCACCGCAATTTTAAAAATCGTTTATAAAAAAAGTTTATATAGTAGAAATAAACAAAAAAATTGCAGAAAATACGTGTTTAACCCTCAAAAACAACCCTTAAAGTGGTAGTAAAACAGGGGGTCCCCCATAGGCTGTTGGTACTTTATGTCATGCCCCACCTCGATTTTGTTTATGCGCTTTTAGCTAAAAAAAACGGATCTAGCTTTTTACAGTAAACTTGGAAAAAATTTGCTTGAGTGCGACAGACGCAAAAACGACAGATTCGTAAAAACACGGATTTAGATTTTTCGGGTAGTCGGAAAAATTTAATTTAATTTAAAATTTAATGTAATATACACGTAAAATGAATGATGAACTTCTAAGGTAAAATGTGACTAAGTTTTAAGACTGGGTGAAAATACACGTACTACGGCTGTTGAATTTCTTTCGTCTAGTGTGAATTTCACTCAGAAAATGTTATCAGATTGTTGCCCTTATCAAAAGTTACCGGAAAATTACCGAGTTGACCATCGTTCAGTTTTCCCGTCACCCAAATTACCGTCGCCGAGTTTACCCGTCGCCTAGTTCCTAGTTGTCCGGGTCCGAAAAATTGTTTTGATCCCTTATGATACAATACAGTAGAGGAAATAGCTATAAAGCTACCAGCATGTTTTATCGCCGTTTTTAACTAATAAAAATACAAACTTCTTATAGAGCATATGAAACGCTTATTTCAATAAAATATACATACATCACAAATACATGCATAGGTAATATGAAAAAAGCATAAATTTAAACACTACTGCCAATAAACAAAAAAAAATAGCTATGAAGCCAACTAAATTAAATCGATGTTTAGTTTACTTCAAGGGAAGAGTACGAATGTTCCAACATCGAATTTCAATTTTAGCTATCGGTTTTCGGATAGTTTAATGTTTTTAAAAGTCAATGGTAACACTCCTATAGCAGGATAAACCAACTTTTGATAGAGAAAATCCATTTTGAAGTTTGCAAAATTTCACGATTCAGTGACGCGCGGGGAGGGATTTAGGTGGAATCTCGTTCTTTTTGTCGTCGGCCCGTGCGGATTGAACTACTCCATACGAGCCGGTGTGCACACCGGCCACATGCAATACGTCTCCCGTGCTTGTAACTTCGATGAAATTTTACTATTTTTCCATTATTTTTTGTTTTACGCGCTTTTTGGGGGTTAAACGTAAAAGATACTTTTTAATGCTTTTTCAAGGGTCCCTAACATCCCGGTTTTTTATATCCCGGTTTTCTTGATCGGAGGCCCTTCTCGTATGTTTAGCCCAGTAACCAGAGTCAAAACCGCTCTGTAGGGGTGTAACACGGAGCGGAGCGGAGCGGCGCCCCGGAAGAGTAGGTTTTGACGATGGATTACCCTCCCTATCGAATGTACACCCCAAAAATCGAAGAAAAAAAATTTAATTTTTTCACTTTTTCGGCAATACACGTGTTATTTTCCATTTTTTTATGAATATTTATTACTAATATCTACTAATCACACCCCCACCTATCCGAATTTCAAAGAATTATTCAAATCGGAGCGAAAAAAATTCACTCGATTTCAACGTACGACGGCCGAACGATGGAACATCGACCCGTCGTGTGTCAGTGGCCCGTACAAATGCAACTTCCTTATTTTCACACTTTTTTCGGATTTTTTTTATGATCACCTCCGCGACGACAAAAGTTACACATTCGGACCGAAACATAGCCAAAAAGGCCGTGATTTACCCAAAATTTTACTAAATTTCATGTTGGGGGCGTGTCCGTAGTTCTTGAAACCACGCTAAAAATAGGCCGACAACCTATCCCGGGCACCGCATAGTGTTTTTACTCAAGTTTCGGTATTAATTCTTAAATATCCTCAAATATCCTGGTTTTACATTGTAACTAATCCCTTTTTTGACCTATATATCAAGGGATTTTTTTTTTGAATATTCCTTGTCAGTTGGACCGTTCACCCGCGACCCTACTTCAAAACTTCTGGCATGACATTGAATTTTTTACGAAGTCCTGAAGAATTGTAATGGGATTTGGATCTCTAAACTCTTGAATTGTAATTTTTAGTTCAAAAATATTGTTGAATTATTCCCCCTATTCATCAACTTGGCATAAGAGAATGCCCCCCACAGAATGCAAGTCGGAATTGCAAGCAGGCCATTCCAATATTTCGATCTTTAAGCCACTTCAGGGTGTTATGTGATCGATGGATTTTTATTTTGTTGGAATATGAATTTCCGTTCCATAAGATCGTCGATAAAGATTATTAAAACTTCTTTCAGGAAATCAGTGCAGTTATTTGAGTTCTTTTTCATCCTTCTCACATCCAACGAAACTCTAAACAAGAAAACTTCTCTGTTTTTGCTCAAATCGTGCCAATAAAACTGGTATTAGCCGTCAGGAATTTGTCCATCTTTCGACCAATAAACTCTTTGCGAATTTTATAGTATTTGGCGAATATGTCTATGGTTATAGGAAAATCTAATTCAGTTTTAATTTTCAACTCGCTTAATTTTTCTTTTCCCGTTTTTTGAATGCTTTTTTTAATTTTTGGATGCTTTTATGTCCATCCCATATTGATTTCCAAATTTAATGTAGTTTTTAACTACTTTACACGATCTTTCTATTTTACCCAACATTTTTCAATTTGGCATTCCCAATTTAGACAGGACTTCAATTTTCTCTATGTAATTCTTCGAGAGCTTCCTACCGCTCTGACGTTAAGATTTTTGTACTTTTTTGAGACAAAAATTATTTTTAAACTTAAAAATCAAAGTAATAAAGCTTTTAGAACCACTTATATTAAAATTATATAAATTTTATTACGAATTGTTTATGATCCAAATCATGCATTATCTGAAATATGTGCAAGCATATTGTAAAAACTTTTTTGTCCATGTATTAAATTACGGTTCTGATAAATACTTAGTGACTTTTTCCCCACGATGGAGTCTTATCCAAAATATATAACGGATTTTGGACTTTACATCCGTTATGTTCAACCTTATACATCAATTTGGTTGGCCACTGCCATTTCATTTAAATTGAATGAGATGGCGTTGTGGACTCTGCGATATTTTTATTATCTGTTTTCCGGAACGCAGGTCGAGCTGCGCGCTGAGGGGGACTGGGGGAAAAATGGCGGACGAGAAGGTCACGTCTTGTGGGCTGTGAAGTGATTTTCGGGGTTGGTTTTCGATTTTGCGGAGTATGGTTACGTTTGTGGGAATTTCAGTCCGACAATCCGGTTATTATATGGAATATGCTGTTTTTCCATCCCAGTAGGGGATTTGATCCGCGATTGGAGGATTTTGGTTTTTTTGGCCGTGCCATGTGTCCCTATCCGACCACCCTGGCCCATAATTTCTGGGAAGGATGTTTATCCGGTAGCATCGGTGAGTAACATGTTTTATTTGCTATTACTTCACAGTACCTGTCGATCGATTGGCCAATATTTTAACATCTGAAGCTCGATGGCGTATTTTTTCCCTTGGCCTTTTTAATGTGTTTTATTTTTTTATTTATGTGTAACATCTTGGTATTCTTTTTTTCGTTCTGCATTTTTATTTAAATAATGGTTGCAATTGATAGATAAGTGGCAGATTACAACTTTCTGCACTTCGTGATAAATTGCAATCTACTACTATCGCACGTTTGCATTCGTCGATAAAAATACCAAGTTTAAGTGTTGTTTTTGATAAATGTAGTAATGCTACTTATTTATATTATTACGTTTTGGTTATTAAACTTTGCTTGGGTATTATTTCCTTTAATTTTATGTCGACGTACTGGTAAATTGTATTAGCAGCAAGACTCCAGATTTATCGACGTAAGTTCAAATTTCATACTTGAAATTTTGTGTCGATACCTTTTTGTGTTTAATTATGATTTTATAATTTACTTAATAAAGGCTTCGATGTGTGACCTACTTATATACAGAGTGCGGCATTGCGCCGGGGTCGCTGCTATTTGGTTTGGTCGTCGGAGGCTCGGTGGTTACCTTAGTGGGATTGTATATGACCATTCGAGTGTTCCGTCGATTGATTGTGTGGGTGGTGATTCTGAGTGTCAATGTGGTCGCTACTGTGCCGTTCTGGTTGGCTACTGTAGTGGACTACTGTGTTACGTTCCACTGGTGCCATACTAACACCATAAGCATCGACTTTATCATTAAGCCTTTAAGCAATGACCACCGTATTGTTTATTTTTATGTTTATTTTTATTTTATTGTTAAGTTTATTTTGTGTGTGTTTGCAAAGCTGCTTCCTTGAGTTTATCCGAGGCGTTTTTACACGACCCATGGCCCTCGCATACCGACGTTTCCATCAAAGAGCTAGTTGACCTAACACCAGGGCTCCACGCATTTAAAAGCAGAAGGTTCTTACCTCCTGCGTGGACTTTATCTTCTCCAAGCTGCTTCTCATTAGAGCAGTAAGGAAAGATTTTGTATCAAATAAGAAAGTATAACAAACTGCACTATTACAATAATTATTACGATAAAATTAAATAAGCTAATTTAATTTCGTTGCTATTATTTAAAATATCTGGAAACACTTGTCACCCTAGCCAAAATTAGGCAAGCCGATATGGTTAATTACGAAGTGACCGTATAAGTTACTACCTATGTAGATACATCCAAATATAACCTGATAGACATGGACAGAAAATATGTAACCTGATATAATACGTACTTGCTGTTCATGTTATATCAGGTTTCATCTTGTGTTTAGGAAAGGATACCATTCTCTTCAATAAATCTACAAGAAAGTATTATTTTCTTTAGTCATGGAGAAAAAGAGTTTAAACTTTAGAAACAATCAAGCCACCTCGAGATGATTTTGAAAAATCAACCAAGTTCTACAACACGTCTACATTGATGAAATAATAAAGTTGCTTCAAATATGAATGGCTTAAAAGGCTATGCAACAAAATGGTGAAAAGTGTCAATAAAGTTGTGATCTATACTTGAGTTTAAATGTTTGCATATTATATAATCCGAATGAACTTTTGAACCTGGTATGAACTTGTGTATTAAACCCGTCTTATATTTCATTAATTACGATCATAATAATCATGGTGATAATCTGCGCAAAACGCTATGCGCAAACTAGTGAACTTCGCAGATTATGACCAATAATTACGATCGTAATTTTTGATGGTGTAAAGTATTATTCACATAGACTTAGTGGTAGAATCGGTAAGAGTTAAAACGCATTAACTCAGGTAGGAGCATTCCTACTTTCTTAGCGTTCCTTACCCGAACGCTCCTACCTGAGTTAATGCGTTTTAACTCTTACCGATTCTACCACTAAGCCTATGTGAATGTAGCTTAAGACGGGTTTTACTAAACCTTATAACAAATTTAATAAATAAATTTAATGTGATGATTTGTTTCAGAAGCTCCGGGAGAAGTGGGATGGGTGTTAACGTTAATCATAGTTTCATTAATATCTGCAGTTCTTGGAGCAATCATCATGATTGTAGTTCTGCATTGCAAAAGGTATGCATTCCTTCTATTTTTTCAGAAGAACTTTTAGGAATTATTTTCTTTTTGACTTAACGGGCCCATTATATTTAACATATAGTCTAACTTTGTATCAAAATTATATACTACGTATATATGGGACCGTTAAGTTAACGTAAAATATTGGTGTCTTCACATGAAAGCAACTTTATGGCAACAACATAAAGTTGCTCGATGTTGCTTTGGTGTAGAAGTACTTTTATGCTACGTAAATAACATAGGATAACATTAATTTTACCGTGAGCATTGCATTGACTTAACGAACCCGTTACATTTAACATTTTTAATAATACTTCGGCTGAATATAATAATTATTAACGAATTACCTTTAATTTTCAAATCAGTTTTTTTAGTGTTGCGCAATTGCTCATTAAATTTAAACGAGTGTCATTATTAGTTAATAAAATGCTTATTAAGTATTTATTCCATCTATTTAATAAGTAATGTTCTTCCTGTTTTCATTTATTTTTATTATTATGTTTGAATCAGTTTAATTAACTACAATAATAATAAATTGTTCTGCTATATACAAATTAATAACTGAAAGTGAGACAATATTTTTCAAAATATTAATAACATTTTTGTGTTTCAGCAGAATGAAAAACACAAGACTAAATGGTAAGTTACTATTATTATTTCCATATAAGAAAACAAGCCAATGGTTGTCATGGTTGTTAATTATGAGAAATTCTAACTAAAATTCCATAAAACGTTATACTTATCTTTAAGTGTAAAATAATATAGAGCAATCAAATTTTTTGAGTCTCCATTATCGCTAACGCTGCAAATGTTAAGCGCAATAACGAAAAAGTCAAAAGAAATTTTGCCAATGCGTCAATGGCGATAGCACGAATTTCGGAACTCCGATTTTAAAAGTTCCTTATAGAGATTCGGAAAGCTGAAGGTTTATATAGTAGAAATAAACAAAAAAATCTTATGTGACAACACATTACTTTCCCATTTAGTAGATTCCACTTCATTTTATATTAAATTATATATTTTAATATTAATAAAACAGATGTTAACTCAAAAAAATTTATAACTCGATAAAATACACAAATTACTTTGAGATATCAAAGTTACCAAATTTAATTTGTAATTTAACATGGTAACTCATATATTTTAAAAGCACTTAAGTATTTTATATTTTCATTTTAACAATAATATAACATGTTTGCATTGAAAAATTTTTAAAATTGTCATTTTCCAAAAAAAATTAGAAATTTGCGGAATGCCGTGCCGTTCTATATGCCATCAAATTTTAATTACGGGCTTAATGGCGTCAGAATTAAATTTTTATAAGTAATTAAAAAATTCGTTTGATATTAATTACATAATATGTTTATACAAGTAAATTAGTTAAAATATTAAATTATAGTAATGAACAATACAAATCACTTTGACAGATCAAAATTATCCAAGGCAAACCATATTCATTTAATAGCGCTTATTTTATTTTTGCATTTTAACAATAATTTAAGAGGAAAATATCAAGTGTGGGGTATCATAAGATGCGGAAAAATAATCTCTTTCGATTGATATGATTTTCAATCTTGATATGTTCCACCGGGAAACGGCAATGCTCTTTAACAATTTTCATTCCCCTAAAAATGGGGTTAAAAATGGACGGTTTTCAACCAAAATCTAATCAGCTCTTTAGACAGCTACTTCAAACTAGTGTATAAAATTTCAACTCAATCGGTGCACGCGTTTGTCTGAAAACGTTGACGATAGAATGACCACACATCACACTTCATACTTCACACATCACACACACATCCGGGCATCATTCCAAAATTGGTTTTAAACAATTCGTATGGGCTCATAGACCATGGGAAAAATGCTAACTCAACATTTTTTTTAACTCGATAACAATACTTTCCTTTACTACGTAAATGGGAAAGTAAAATTTGCGGAAAATTCATATTTAACTCCCAAAAACAGCTTTTAAAAGGGTAGTGAAACAGGGGCTTCCATTGGCTGTCAGTACGCATATGCCACACCGCACCGTACTTTGATATAAATACTACACTTAGCCGATTTCTACTGAAGTACTTCTAGCAACATGAAAGGAGCACGCAATTGTTTCGCATGTCAGGTCGATAGAAAATCGGTTCTTTTTAGAACCCAAATAATTTGCGATGAGGGTTCTTATTTTTTTGGATGAATCTAACTTTTTACGTTCAACTTGGAAAAAATATCCGATAGGGCGACAGATCCAAAAGCCGACGGATTCGTAAATAAACTGATTTAGATTTTCTGGTACTTATTATTGTTGTGTCCATTTAACTTTTTTTATGAAATTTATAAAATATTAAAATGATTTTCATGTCCAATTTCATTATTAATTTGTTGGCGCAGTAAAACTTAACGCTATCAACGCCACATTTTTTGCTTCAATTGTTAATATCTTTAGAAGTTCTAGTCAAAGAATAATGTTGATTTTTATACTTGTACTTAATAATGATGTTCTCTACAAATGTTTTCTTGTTGTTTGTTCGTAAATTCAACCGTTCGTCAGTTATCGTTAAAATGTGTTCATCCAGAATGGCAAAAAGGGAAAATGTTGGAAAATATACAATGTTTAAAAATATCCACCTCATTTGAATTATCACTGACGTCATCCACATCAGATGGACGACGTCATCCAATTTTTTTTAAATATCAACGACCTTTTCTGGATGGTGCTCCAAGCTTTCATAATCCTGCTTATAAGCACTAAAAATCTTTATAAAAATGCAGCTACTTTATTAAGAGCAACAATCCACCCTAGAAAAAAAGAGAAGCACGTAAAGAATGGGGGGGGGGGGGAAATAGGTGAAATTTGTAGAAATAATCAGGATTATGTCCTCTTCAAAAGCTATCTAAAAAAGCGGTTACTATTTAAAACATTTGGATGACTTCATTCGTCTGATGCGGAAGACATCGCTGATTTACCATCGATATTAAAAATTGAGCAATAATTCCAATGTCACGTGCCCTTGGGTTTTTCAAAAATTGTATATCTTCCGAAATTCCCACTTTGTTCCATTCTGGATGAACACAGTTGAACCATAACTGATGAACGGTTAAATTTACGAACAAATGACAAGAGAACAAAATTTTAGAGAATATTATTACCTATAAGAATAAAAATCGGCGCTATTCTTCGATCAGTACTTTCCGAGATATTAACAATTTAAGCAAAAAATGTGTTGTTGATAGTATTGTTGTACTACGCCAATAAAAAAATTAAATCGGAGGTGAAAATATTTCTTTTAATATGTAGAACTTGTATGACGGTGTTCTAATAAGCTATGAATTTTTTAAGATATTCAATTTCATGTTTATACACGACTGTTTTTAAGTATTAAAACCCAAATAATTGATTTTTGAAATGGATTAGTTTATTATCTTATTTGATAGTGGAGTGCACATGTTGATCACTGCTAACGTGATGTTCATAAAAATACAATTATTTCGGAATAAAATCTTTCTTTACCTTTAACTCATAAACGGATCAACTAAATCCAATTTTTTAAGTGGATGAACGAGGATTTTTTCTCCTAAAATGATGTATCGAAAAGTAGGGAGTATTATTTAAATTTTCTAAGTAGGGGTAGCTCGTGGGGATGGGGTCAAACTTAAAATTCAAACGGTATAGGTTTTGAAGGTCGTTTTGCTATCTAAATCGACGTGTTTTATGTTATTTCTCAAATTTACTCAAAAATCAAGTTATTTTAACTCGCTATTTTTAAATGTTACATTAGTAGATTTCTTGGGCATTGATGTTCAAACAACTAATTTCATTACAATTAAAAATATTTATAGGTTGTCCCCGTCATTCTAAGACATGCTATAATAAAATATTTAAAACGCGTGTTTGTGAAACTTTTTTATATTATTATTAAGTTTAATTAAATACAACGCTTATCTATGCATAGCCACAGGCTTACACGAAATATATTTCATACGATAGAGCGCTATTAAAAAAGTTTATAATAAAGAGTTAGCAATGTACCCAACTGGCAAATAAAATTTTAAACTGCATTAGCAATTCACGTTTGACCAATTTATTTACATTGCCTTGTTTGGCAATGTTTAAATGAGTTGTTGTAAGGTGAAATATTTAAACATTGTGCATTCAATACAGATGTACAAACACTGATGAGATCTAACAGATCGCAATACGCGTTTGTAAGTTTTTGAAACACAGTTATTATTTTGTTTGAGAAAATGTATCCAAATACAAAACCTATATTTTTTATAGGGTTACTAATCAGATTTTGGCAATCCCCAATAGTAACCCCAATTTCCTCTAATTCCGATTATGGTGGTTAATACTAAGTTAATGAAAAAAGAAGCAACATAATTATTTAGATTTAAAAAAACTAACTATTAAATTTATCTATTAATTAAAATATATAAATTATTAGCTCGTTAAAATTATGAAATTAAATAACTAAAAATATCCGATGAAGACATAAACATGTCTGTACAAAACTTAAATTTTAAAATTTAATATTTATTAAAACAACCTTAATATTTTTTAAATTAACCAGTTGCCAGAAATTAATTAAGAAAACTCTTTATATTAAGATCTGCATCTTTTTAATGTTTTAAGTATGGAAAAACCACCGATGGCATCTAAATTTTTATTTTAAAGCTAAAATTTTACGAGAAAACTAAATTATGAGTAATTTTATGAATATATTATTTACTTGAGATTGTAGGAAAATAATAATTTGAAAATTTACTTCATGATGAAAAATCACCCCTAAGAGATGAAATAATTTACTCACCAAAAAATTTTAACTCGAAACTTGCACTATTACATACAATACTTTCACTGTAAGTTTTAAAAAATTACAAAATAATTTACACAATTTGTCACATTCAAAAGTTTTGACAGTTTTAATTTTGTTTACTAGATTATTTTTATTGTGATTCGTGTTAACAACTGGAGTCCTAGTTTTCCAAATTCTTTTCATATAAGTGTTTTAAAAATATCATTAAATGGGTACTGTGCAATAAGTAGCCTCACTCAATTAAAATTTTCGTGTGCTACACACTAAAGAACAAGATTTATAGAGTAGATTGTAAAAATATTTTTCGAGAAAGGGGTCTAAACTTTTGAATAAATCGATTTTGAACTTAGCAAATTTACATGTAAAATCCTAACGAGATTCCGCGCGTCGTCATTTTATTGACGGTACGTGTGGAATGAATGACCCTAACACTTAGAAAATTTCACACCGGCAGATGCAGCTCGTCTCTCGTACATGTAACATCGATTATTTTTTGTTTTTACGCGATTTTTTGGGGGTGAAACGTAAAAGTTTACTGCCCCATACCGCAACTATACTTTTTTTAATGCTATTTTCAGGGTCTCTAAGCTCCCGGTTTCCTTAATCCCAATTTTCTTGATGGAAGGCGCTTCTCGTATGTTTAGCCTAGTAACCAGAGTCAAAACCGCCCTGGAGGGGTGCAACGCGGAGCGGCGCCCCGAAAGGGTAGGTTTTGACGATGGATAAACCTCCCTATCGAATGCACACCCTTTAAAGTATTTTCAATCCATTTGTAAGGTGGATTTTTCCTCATTTCGCGTCATAGTGTGCCCTATACGCGAATTTCGCCCTAAAAGACGCCGTATGATTCATGCCGATGTGCGCGTGAGAATATCTCTAAAGTTATAGTATCATGATAAGATTCAGTGTAAATTTGGAGTTATTGCATGTAAAAACTTTTAATTTTGTTTTACATGATAAAAAAATATAATATAGTTGGGACCAAATAAATTGAGACTTGCGTCATTACTTAAAACAGTACGAATTAATATTAAAATCGCTAGTCAAATGAGTGCATTTTAAGATGCATCTGCCCTTTTCATTTTAATATAGCTTTCTTTCTCTTTCCTGTAATAATTTAAATTATCTTTCTGTCAATGTCATATAACTAAAGTTGGGTTATGTAATAAATATGTTTCCCATAAACACCTTTTCATAGAATTGCAATTTACTGATTATAAATAAAACTTGAATTTTAGGGTTTTCTTTGAAAATGCTTAAATTTTTAATAAAAGCAAGATTCCGGAATTACCAAATTTGAAATAATTGTATTATTTTTAAAGAAATATTTTTGAAAAACTGTTTAAATTTTTTCCATGAATTCGTCGTCAAAATAAACGGGTTAATAAATACCTAAAACGTACAGAGGAACTGCTCATTTTTATTCATCGGAGTCGTTGTCACTACCAGTATCAGAGTCATTGGTTAATTGTATGACGAGTTCTTCTACGGTGACATCTAAAAGTTTTTCCCGTTCATACCAATTTGTTATCAGATTTTCGGTGTGACGAATGCAATTTTTCCAAATTTCAGATGTACAATTATCCAATGCTTCATTCCACATCGAAATTACTTTTTCATCCCCATAACCATCTCTTCCGATATGCTTATTGTAATAAGTTTTACAATTCGCCCATATAAGTTCAATCGCATTAAACTCGCAGTGGTAGGGGGGTAAGCGTAAAACTTCATGGCCATGGTTTCGTAACAGCTCATCCACTTCATACCGTTTATCTTTTCTGTTCAATTTTGCCAATTCTAACAAATCTACTTTAAACAATCGTTCACTAAAACAAATGTTGTTTGCAGACAACTAAGCTGCAATATCTGCTTTCTTCCACGCCGACGTAGGCTGTTTTTCAACTAACGTAGAGTGGTAAGATGCATTGTCCAATATTATTAAACTTGCTTCTTCCAAGTTGCATATAGGTAAGTTTCTCAGTAACCCATTTTTTAAATAAGTCACCATTCATTTCTCCATGGTAATCTTCTTTTTGAGATTTTGATGCAAAGACTAATGATGCATTATCTATAAATCCAGACTTCGAACCTGCATGAAGAACAATGAAGCGTTTCCCATCATAACCTTCTGGTTTTCTAACACTTTTTACTGAATTATCTTGCCAAGACTTTCCAGGGTTACCTTTCGAAAAAATCCATGTCTCATCCAAAACACAACTTGACGTTTAAATTCGGAATTTATATTGTTTATATAGCTTTTCATGAAATGTACTCGATTAAAAGCAATATTGTGTTTTTCCACTAATGCTCTACGATTACTTTCTTTACAAAATTTAAAACCAATTTCGTGGAGAGTTCGTTTTAAGCTAGTGTTGCTTAAAATAATATGCAGTTTTTGAAGTTTCTTGTTTAATGTAGCAACAGTTAAATGTTCTTCTGAAAAAAATACCAAAATTTTGTTTTCTTGTTCATTACTTAAAAAAATAATCCAGAAATATCTAATATTTTAAAACTTACTTTTTCTGTACATTTCGTAGATGGATTCCCTTATATTCATGTTTGACGATTCTGGCAAATCATTTGATTTCTTACTCTATTTCTTAATTTATCAAAACTTACTTTCTGAAAGGTCGTCACGTAATGCGAAATTTTACAACCAGAAAAGTTCATGAAAATGACATAAACAAATTATATCCGTACTTACCTACTCATTGTTGATTTCAATTTCAATACGCGAGTCAATTCAATTTTTATTGCTTTTATTTTTAAGTTCAGACATACTAATTTTATATAGTATTTATTATTAATGTAAAATGTTGATAACGTACGTCTTTTCTTAAGTCTTTGCCAGAAAGACTTTCAAATATGTTTTTTCTCTTTTTAATAAAGCTAAACGACGTCCTAAATTATATTCAGGATGTCTTTTCTTAATCAGAAATTTGTGACGCAGGTCTCAATTTATTTGGTCCCAACTTTATAATGGTTACGTTATACAAAGTAATTAAAAGGGCCCCCAAAACTCGGTAGCCTAGGGCCCCATGCTCGTGAAAGACGGCTCTGCCTTCTACCACTCTTTTCTTTCCAATTGTCTATGCTCATGTTTTGCTCTGGTTCTGTCATTGCTTGGTCTCCATTCCGTTAAAATTCTTGTAGGCATTTTTACATCCTTCCTTATCTCATGACCCAGCCATCTTAATCTCTGTGACTTAATAAACTTCACAATATCTTCGTTTCTAATTTCTCTCATTAACTCGTTATTCCTGCTAGCAATGAACAAACAACAAGGGAACAAAATTGTAGAAAATATTATTACCTCTAAGTGTAAAAGTCAGCATTAGTTTTGGACCAGTACTTCCCGAAATATTAAAAATTGAAGCAAAAAATGTGGCGTGGATACTGTTAAGTTTTACCGCACCAATAAAAAATTAAATTAGGAGGTGAAAATAATTTTTGGAAACTGTAGAATATTATATTATGGTGTTCTAATACGCCATGAATTTTTTCAGATTTTTAATTTCACGTTTACGTTGTTTCCATCAACCTTAAGTAAAATTACCGCATTGGCGAAAATCACGATTTCATCTCAAAGTTGGCGTATCGAGAGGACAACTTCGAACGACTCTCACGCTTAAACCACTTATCTTGAATAATATGTGTTCTTGGGAACTTTTTTTTTAAATAATTTTATGTTCTACAAAAAATTTCTTTTGATTTTTTCGCTATCTCGCTTAGGTTTTCCAGGGTAAGCGATAATCGATAAACAGGTGCCATTTTCTCAAATTTTTCTGTTTTTAGTTTTTTAATAAAATTGTCGGGTATTTGGAATGCCAAAAGATTTTATTTCTGCTTCTTTATTTTATTTTACACTTACCGACCAAGTTTCGGCCATTCACGATCTCTTTCGAAGTTTAATCCTAAAATCACTGACCTAATTTCCGTCATCATCTTTCGTGGATCTTGCTTTCATTTTGCGGTTTCATGTGTGTTCTTGATTTTCATGTAAAATTTCTTTATATCATTTCCTCTTCTCTCTTCCATCATAATATGTTCTAGCCATTCATTATTTTTTCGTTTGCACATCTTATCAGCTTCATTTCTTTTGAATATTCTTCGTTCTCTATCCCAATGCTGTTTGTTCTTATCCATTTTTCTCTAGTTGTTCTCTTCTGTTCAATTTTTCTTTCACATTCCTCATCAAACCATTTTTTATTTATCCTCTTCTCTGCGTACTTACATTTCTTTCCGTGCATTTCTGTATTGTGTTTTTATATCTTCGCGCTCTTCTATTTTTCACTTCTCTGCTAATCTCTTCTTTATAGTTTTCCCGAACAATTTAGATTTTAGAATATTCCTATACCTATGTATTTAAAAACCGCAGAAATAAATATTTTAATTGCCATCAAAAATTAAAGAACGAGTCAGGTGAATTCTGTAATCTTACAGTTTTGTAATTTCTTCCATCGTTAATTAGGACCTTTAGATTTTTCCACATAAAATGTCCACGCCAAGTATTTTAATTGGAATGGAAAAAATTCTAACTGAATTTTCTTTCGTATAAGGGGCCGTTCATGTATTACGTAAGACGTTTTTTCCTACTTTTAGACTCTCCCCCCCCCATCCCCTAGTAAGAAAAAATAAGAAAATGTATACCCCCTCCCCCCCCTCACTAATCTTACGTAAGATAAATTATTACCCAATGAGAAGTCAGATAATATTAAACATTAAAAGTGAAATTAACGAAGATATTATGTTTATTTTATATTAAAAAAAAATGTTATTCACACAAATTACTTTATAGTGTAAGAAAATTGCAAAAAAAATCCAAAATCGGTCTTCTGCGATTTTTCGACGGATTTCGTTAGGTAATTGTATAATAAACACCGTCCTCTAGGAACCCTGAGCTTCTTACCGAATTCTTCGTCTGCAGTTGAAATTTTTTTATGAAGGAGTGAAAATTATGTTTTTCGGCAAAATATTTTTAAACAAATTTTTATTTCAGCTATATTGTTATATCATATAACTCATTAAAAAAATTAAAAACACTTAAGGCTGCCGTCCTGGCAGTGTTTAATATAATATGGGAAATTTGTCGAGATTGCGGACGCACTAGGTAAAAAAGTATGCACTTTTAGGCAACCATTTTATGATCATTGTAAAGCTAAAACTTGGCCCTTGGATCTGATAAATTTTTAATTCCAATTAGAAATAATCAAATTTTTGCTGTAAAGATGCTCTATTTCACAGGACAAAAATGTGACCGTGCAATAATTTTTATAATCATTACAGTTATAATTACAAACTTGAAAAGTGTTTCACATCCAGGACAAATGCTTGACCTAATTTGAAAAAAAATTTGGTAGAATTATATGCCTTTTTCTAGAAGATACTGCGTCCGAAAATAATAATAATTTTTACTTGTTTTGAACGATTTTTTTGAAATGGTGAGCAGAGTTCTGTTGCATTTCTAACGAAGTTAGTTGGATCTCGGTTAAAATAGTTTGTCTATTCTATATCAGAATTACTTCTTACGGTTTATTGTTCATTTGTCTAATGGTATTTTCAATCGCCTACGCTTAGGACGGCAGCCTTAAAATATTTTAACAACATCCTCGAAATCATGAAAAGAAGAGCTTACTAAAAATGGTCAGGGGGTTCTAATTTTTGGATATTTAAGGTTTGTGGTCCTAATAAAAACTCTGGGTTGGTGACTTCGGCGAGCGCCCGGAAGTGCCGCCATTTAAAAAAAATGGCGAAAACAAAATGTTTCCTCGCAATATTTCCTTACCAGTTGACTTTAGGACGAAAATGACTTCTATAAATCTTACAGAGAATAAAATTTACTACAACTTCTATCTAAGTAAGTTATTTTTCTCTAACTAATAAGTCTAATAGTTTGTTGCTGAGCGCCAGCATTGTTAAATAGAGCACATTTTTGAAAATTTCAATGACGTTCGATTTTGACCTGACTTTTTTATAATAAAAATTTTTTTTACATATTTTTTATAATAATATATTGAAATGTGTTTTCAAAATACACAAAATTAAATATTAATTATGAAATAAAATCTAATTTTAAACTATGAAAATAAATATAAAATAATGTAGATCATAAGTGTGTGAAAATCGTTTTCAAAAATAACCAAGGAAACGAAAAATATAGGAGAGCTCTCTGAAGCTTGCGTTTGAGTAGGAATGAAAAATATTCGGCTCCACAAAAAGTGTGATATTTGATGAGAAATCAATTTAAAAAGAGCGTGAATCTAAAAAGTAGATTCATAATAATAATTGTGACAAAGAAGAAGTGAGTTTGGAGGTAATAAAAGTAACTGGATATTACTTGCCTTAATTAAGAAAAATAACGAAATGCTAATTGGAAATAACGATTTAATAATAATAAAGAATTGGAGAATCGATTCACAAGTATTTATAAAAAGGCAGACCAAGTTTGGATAGCGGCTGACCGGTAGGTCGACCAAGTAAAAAGTGAAGCTTAGAACAAAAAAGTGAGAGAAAGAGACGTGGTAAGCGAAACTTAAACTATTAAAAAACGGTGCGAGTGAAAGTACTTCGACTAACATTGAAACGGGTTGTTGCGTTAAGTAATAAACTTAAAAGGGAACGCGTAGTTATAAAGATTTGTTAATTTAATTGTTCATAAAAACGTAGTTGTAAGATTTGTTTATTTAATTTTTTATAAAAAAAGTTCTTACTTATTTAATTAAAAGTTTCATTGTTGAAAGAGGATTTTATTTCATGTTCAAGTCAGAGGGAGATTTACTGGTTGTCCTGGGACATTCTCGAATAGAACACGACAATATAGAGTATACTCTTTTAGAGAGAGTAACCAAAAATTATTAAAATATGTCTTTTTCAATTCTACTATAAAAACGTTCAGCTTTCCGAATCTCTATAGGAAATTTGTTGATTTCAGGTGAATAAATTCGTGCTACTCCCGAAAATGTGATTTTATTCATTTCGAACGTAAATAATTAATAGTATTGTGTTTCACATTAACATTAATACCAACAGCACCTAAATTAAATTAAATAATTTTCAAATTTTGAAATTTAATTAAAAATATAAAATCTTACGTAAGAAATGGTCTTGACCCCCCTACCCCCGAGTAAGAAAAAATAAGATGTCAGCTACCCCCCCTCCCCCTAAACGTCTTACGTAATACATGAACGGCCCCTAATGGTTCTTTAGGATATAGTTAAGTAATTCTGCAATATCCCCCCACCTACAAAATCGGAGGATACAGTAAATACCCCAACAACATATCTGTGGTAATGTGAACATGTCCTCACCTCTGTGGTAGTGAACACGTCCTTACCTCCTATAAATTAAAAAGTTTACCCGCGCTTTTGACTTTTTGCTGTGCTTTTGTGTTAGAGCTCTTGTCTTAACACTCATGTTGGAATTTTAAAGCTATCGAAAACTTTTCTGCTTTGTTACAATTTCGTGATATGGTATTATAAATTAATTATAATAAACAGCAATTATTCATTGCTACAATAGTACTGAATACATAATTTGTGCCTGAGGTCATTTGAGGTCTACTGTAATTCGGTTGTAAATTGTTTTTCCCGATTTCGGTCTGAAAAGAGAAAAATGGAGACACAGTTTCCCACGTAAAAAGCAAAGAGAGTAAAGTAAATATTTCAAGTATTTTAATTTTCCTTTTAACTATAATTCTAATTTTTTTCAGTAAATAAAATTTGTATTTGAGAACTGTAAAACTGTTAATTTTTCGAAAATTAAACATCTCATTAATTTTTAAATTTTGATCAATTTAAAAGTGTTACGTTCATACGTAATACAATTATAAAAATACGTAATAAGAGCTTACACAAAAGCGCGGGTAAATTTTTCAATTTATAAGAGGTGTAGACAGGAGTAGACGTGTTGTTAGGTTATCCAACCCACATAACCACTGTAAAGAGAAGAGTGTATAACCCCACATGTTGTTGGGGTATTTACTGCATCCTCCAAATCGGTATCACCTTCTTCAGGGTAGGGAAGGGGACAATAATCAATTTTTCATCGATTTCTGGACTTTTTTTCAACTTGACACAAAAAATACTTATATACAAAATTAAAGCTAATTAAATTATCTACAAAAAGGTCTTTACATATTTTTTGTCAGATTCGTACTTCATCTAGTAATGATCGTCTCAAGTTGAGCTAAATTGCGCGAACCTCAATATTTATTTAACAGATTCGAGGATTAATTGTGTAGATTTCCAGCAAAAATATTTATTATCTATTTTCAAAACTATTTTAGTCTAGTTGTGACACGCAAGTGCCTACATATGAAGTAGTCACGCTTAAAATCTTAACTCTTGACCCTGATCGAAGGAACTTACCATTTTAACATGGAACATGTTTTTACGGTCATTATTTTATTTATAACTAACTCACATGGCAAAATTTTGCATAATAACCATATGATAGTTAAAAAGAATTAGTTTTTTCATTGATGAAAATACCGACACCTTTGACTAGATTTTTTATAGTATAACTGATGAGACAATCGATGGTTTAAGTAATTTTTTCCACTTTCATTCTAGCACTATTATAATATGTATATTTTATTCATAGGTGCGTTTTGTTACAGATAATGATCAAAATTCTATTGCAACTCATAGACCCAATATTCATCGCCCGCCCATGAATATACCAAACGATAAAACCATAAATTCCACATCATATCCAAATTCTATTAACAGCACACATTCTTCGAATAGTGTATGGGCTTGGTTAGTACGAAGACCATCTGTTGCACCACCACAATTGGATCCTCCACCAACATCTCCCACAGAAAACCATTATACACACATGGATGAAGCGTACAATGGTGTAGGAGAAGCTTTATATGCCGAATTGGACCGCGAAAGTACTTTGGATAGAGATAGCAATAGTCCAGCTTATCAAAACTCTGCATATACTGATCCAGATGCTGCTCCTTCTAGTGCTCCAAGCAGTGCATATTATTCAGACTTATCTGTTACGACTGTTCCTGATAGAGCTTACGAGGTAGTAGGGTTAGTAACTATGCCAGTATGGGATTCAAACAATATCGATGGAACCGATGTTATTAGAAGACCATTAGGTAAATTGGCTGCCATAAGTGAAACCGTTAGTGTTCCATCCGATTATGTGTGATTATTCTAATTATGTAGATATATTTAATTTACTGATGTGTAAGTGTACAAATAAATAAAAAGTGAATGGTGCTTTATATGTAAGTGCAAAACTAATGTCATAAAAAGTACAATGGGTTATGACTAAAAATTAAATACGTGATATATGAAAGTTTAATTTTGTTTTGTAATATAATAATTAAAAACTTTTATGATGTAAATAGTACAACTAAAAAATTATTTCTGCTGTGCATTTTCTTATCCAGGGTGGCTTACTGATGGCGTATTCTTTCATAACGTCCTTACATTTATTTTATTTAAATTTATTTATTTATTCAAGATAAAAGAACTAAAAATTTCACTACTAAAAATGGAATGAATAAGTAAGCCACCTTGTATAGATAATAATTTTGTGAGGTTTACATTCCAAGGAGATGCAATAATGTGAATTAAATTCATAAAAACTTTGTTAAGTGTAATTATTTTAATTTTTTATCAATATTGCTTGTTAATTGTGTTTCTTATTTTGTTGACTACCTTAATTTATTTTAACTTGTTACTTTGTAACACAAAAGTATACATAAATAAAAATGAAAAGTTTAGTTATAATTGAAATATTTATTTGTTGATGTAGAATTAAGTCTGTGGACCACCTGCCAATAAAACAAAAAGCTTATTGAAACAATTTATTATCAGTCACAAATAAATATTTATTTTATCAGAATTGTATTTATTATAAGCAGACAACATAATGTAAAAGTTCAAGTAACTGAAAAAAGTAAAAAAACAGCTAGGCCAAAAATGTATCAGTTAACATTAAATTTGACTCATTATTATCAACCATATTAAATCATAAATACAATTAAACGTAACATAACAAAAGGAACACGGCATAAACTAATCATTCATCAATTTCTGAATAGACAAATTAATAGGTAACTATTGAACACCTTAATTTCATTGTAAAGTAATTCAATATTACAATAATGATTAGTAATACTTCAGTTATTCCACAATTATTAAAGAAGCAAGTGTTCAGTCTATCACATAAATTTCACACAAATATCATGAATGAAAAATAGGATTGTAAACAATATTCGTAACACAATGAGAAACAAAACTGTAGACTGTTCTTAGTCACTTAAGTCACACGTAATATCAAGTTACATATTTTAACAAAATGCAATATAAATAAATGTAAAACGATTGAATGATTTAATTAGTTGTATATTTAAAATTAATTATTTAAACTTATTTACCAAACATAAAATTTGCCTTTGCTTTTTCTTGATTTTAATTACCACTAGAAAAATTTCGGTAACACAAATAGAACAAAAAAGAACTTTAAACTAACATTAAAACTAATAATGTACATATTAAACAAAACTTTTCAGATCATGGTTAAACGATTAATTTGTAAAATTGTGTTATATGCATACAATATTTACAGGTCTTTTAAAAGCCACCATTAAAATTAAATTGTGGAATAACTAGCACAAATTTTAATATTGACAGACAAGACGACAAAGTTTCATTTTAGAAAAATAAACAAACTTAAATGAATCTCATAAAAACATTGGTTTTTGAATTAGGTGAAAACATTTTTACTCCTGAAACTAAGAAAAAACAAACTTGAGTCGCACAACATTCTCAGAGGTTAGATTAATCGAAATCAAGTGATGTAAATTACAATTTAAAAACAAGAACAAATTTTTACAGTAGTTGATAAATACAAAAACAGTCCATAGTTATTACACAACAATTAAGCACAAATGATGGTTGGTTAGCTAATGTTGCAGTAGAACCATGACTGGTACAAATTCGTGTTTTGGCGATGTCAGTCTAAACTTACCTCCTCCGGCTTGATAGGTGAATCCAAGTATATTTTTAACGCCGTTTCTCGTCTGGGTGAATAATTTTTAGATGAATACTTGCCTAGCCGAGTATTTTCCCTATTACTTATTTCCTTTCTTTCTTCGGCAGATATTACTTTTAATGGTTCCCGGCTATCCCTATAAACAAGTAAAATTCCAACTTAGAGAACAGATCTACAAAATAATTTCGCTTTAAATTTAAAATGTCTAAAATATTTGCTTTTGAACCACCAGAGTTAGGCAATAGCTATAGCTACTGAAAATTCTTAAGCTACTTTTAGCTGCAAATTGTAGATAATAATTATGTATGTTAGAAATAGTAGAAAATTCAACTGTTATGTTCACTTTAGAAAAAAAATGCAGTGTGGTGAATTTCTAATGCCGTGAAGTTCCCTCCCCTTTTATTAAAATCAAATTTTTTTTTTATTGTTTGTATTTTCACTTTGTTCTGTTCGTCTAGTAAAAAAATTTCGGATTTCATGAACCGTTAACATTAAAAATCGCAAAAAACGGTTGTTTGTGATGGCCAACCTTTTTTAAAAAATTGAAGATTTTTTTCATCATGTTGCTTTGAATTTATTTCGTTTGTTTTTGTTGTTAAAGTGTTATATTAACAATCGCGAAAAACGTTTACTAGGAAGAAAAACTCTGAGAAACACACGTTAACTTTGATATTG
This sequence comes from Podabrus alpinus, assembly GCA_932274525.1. Taxonomy (NCBI): domain Eukaryota; kingdom Metazoa; phylum Arthropoda; class Insecta; order Coleoptera; family Cantharidae; genus Podabrus; species Podabrus alpinus. The sequence continues at coordinate 119,568,965 of OW026451.1, forward strand.
CCTGCTTAAATTTTTTTTAACTTGTTGAAAATTTCCAATATTCATAACTTTATAAAGAATGTATTTAAAATAATGATTATAGCAGCTCATTAATAGACCAGTGCAGAAGCCTTTGAAAATGATAAAAAGTGATCAAAAATAGCAGTAGGATGAAACCCATTGGAAAAGGAAGAGAATATAACAAAAATGAAAGGAAAAATAATTTACGGGCGATCTGAGGTCGGGAAGTGGAAGGGGGTGAGTTTTAAGGGTAGAAAACTGTTTTTCTCGATTTCCGGCAAAACCACAAGTCTTATGGAAAAAAGTTAAATGGCAAAGTTGTAGGTAATAAAAAGATTTACAACTTTTGTATTTACACTTTTTTCACATAACCTCAAAATTTATGTGAAAAATTCAAATAACCAAGTTTTTGGTTTTTAATTTTTATCTTTTACAAAAAAAAATTTTTTTTCACGAAATTTGGTGAAAACTTACCTTTTTATGTCTCAAACACACTGTAATTTTTTTGATTTAAAATATTTATTTTTTCACCTTATTTTGACTTAATATCGAAAAAGCACCCTAATTTTCAATCGAAAATTCTCGCGTCACAATATCTGCTTTTTTAAAAAACTCGGTGGGCTTTTTGTTCGTTGAAATCTCTACTTTTCGATGGTGTAAAAAAAAATATACATTACTATGGTAAATATTCTCAAAAAATGCAAAGAAACGAAAACAACTCGAATCAGAAATTTTTTTTTTCTTAAATCATCATGTACAATTTTGAGCTATTTATTAAAATTTATACTTTAATTACTCGAAAAACGTAAAGCCCGTGTCTCATTATAAAATTTTCATCCATATTTTTATAAAAATTTGCATACAAACGATTTTGATAGTGTGACAGCGCACTAGTTTTATAAAAATGACGAAACGTCAAAATATTTTATGGTGCTTCTATTTTCATGACGTCACAAAAACGTTTTTATAAAAACTTTCGTTTTGCCGAGGAAGGTTGGTTGCATAACCTTTGGTTTTCTTTGGTTTTCTTTAAAACATTTTTAGACAAAAGTTACGGATTTATAAGGTATTTAAGTATTAATTGGGTAGGTATATAACATTGCATTATAATGTTGTTTCTCGGTAGGTACGTATGAACGTAAAAACGTTTAAATTGATCAAATTTTAAAAATTAATAACGAGATGTTTAATTTTCGAAAAATTATACTACCTTATATAATAGTTAATTTATTGCTACATTTTATTATACAATTTAAAATTACCTTAATTATTAAATTTAAAATTAACAAATCTTCTATAAAGCATCTAAAGCCCATATCTGACTATAAAAATTTCATCCAAATTTTTATAAAAGTTTGCAAGCAAACGATTTTGATAGTGTGATAGCGCAGTAGGTTTATAAAAATGACAAACGTCAAAATATTTTTATGGTATTTGTATTTTCAGACGTCACAAAAACGTTTTTATAAAAACTTTTGATTTTAGAACTGTTTCTATAATTTTTATAAAAGCAGGCATCCTATTGGCTGTTGACCCCCACCCAACTTGTAAATAGACATTCGGTGTACTAATGGATGCCAACAGCTGATCGTGTTTTTCTAAAAACTGCATCAAATTTAGTAAATTGTGATTATTGATTAAATTTTGTAACTAAATTATGATTATTTCTTTCCATTGTAGTATATCAAATAATACAAACGATAAACCTAACTCAAAATTACTTTTCACAGCTGATCTTGTTTTTATAAAAACTTTGCATCAAATATTTTATAGTGAGACAAGACGTCACATCGTTTGTATACAAATTTTTATAAAACTTATTTATAAGACTTATTTTATAAAACCAGGGCCTAACCCACCATCTACGTTTATTATTCTTTTTTCGCTTTTTAATAACCGCATATCCTACCAAACTTGTTATGCAGGCCAATAATAAGCGATTTGTTAATAATCTTTCCATTGCATGTCAAATAATACAACAAACGATAAACACAACAAACGATAAACACAACTTACCTTGATCTTGTTTTTATAAAAACTTTGCACCAAATATTTTATAGTGTGACAGGGCTTAAAAAATTTGTATAAAATTGTTTTATAAAAATTTGTATACAAATTTTTATAAAACAATTTTATACAAAATTTTATAGTGTGACAGGGCTTTTAGATTCCGTGTTACATTGATAAACAAAAAATTGCAAGTCGAAATAAACAACATCGTTCATGAAAATACACGTGCAGGCTGAGTTACTTTAAGAGAATTGTGACAAAGCTTAAAATTTTCGGATTCGAGTTTTTTTCGTTTCTTTGCATTTTTGAGAATATTTACCATAGTAATGTATATTTTTTTTTACACCAGCGAAAAGTAGAGATTTCAACGAACAAAAAGCCCACCGAGTTTTTTAAAAAAGCAGATATTTTGACGCGAGAATTTTCGATTGAAAATTAGGGTGCTTTTTCGATATTAAGTCAAAATAAGGTGAAAAAATAAATATTTTAAATCAAAAAAATTACAGTGTGTTTGGGACATAGAAAGGTAAGTTTTCACCAAATTTCGTGAAAAAAAATTTTTTTTGTAAAAGATAAAAATTAAAAACCAAAAACTTGGTTATTTGAATTTTTCACATAAATTTTGAGGTTATGTGAAAAAAGTGTAAATACAAAAGTTGTAGATCTTTTTATTACCTACAACTTTTCCATTTAACTTTTTTCCATAGGACTTGTGGTTTTGCCGGAAATCGAGAAAAACAGTTTTCTACCCTTAAAACTCACCCCCTTCCACTTCCCGACCTCAGATCGCCCGTAAATTATTTTTCCTTTCATTTTTGTTATATTCTCTTCCTTTTCCAATGGGTTTCATCCTACTGCTATTTTTTTCGGTTTCAAAAATTATCGGCACTGGTCTATAAAGCTCAAACAAAGTTACACCAATTGACATCAATTTTACACAAAAATTCAAAGTGGTAAGGAAAATAGAAAAGCATATATCCATCCCCCCCACCCAAGATTTCGCAAATAATCCCGCGACGGTTAAGGTTTAAACCAAAAGAATGGAAGTTCATTGAGGCTCAAAGGATGCTCTAATGTTTGACACAAATTTTACACAAAAATTCGACTTGGAGGGGCTATCATATCTAAATCCCCCCCCGCCCGAAGATTTTCCACCATCTTTGAGGCTTGATGGGCACTATCGAAATTTTTTGACTATCGATAGTTAGTTACTATTTTTTTTTTACTATCGATAGTTAGTAACTAAAAATGTAGTTGCTAAACATCAAATAGAATAAAAACTATCGAATAAAACTATTGAATAAAAACTACCGAATAAAAACTATCGAATAAAAACATCCAATAAATTTTTGTAAGGTAGTGTTTACACTGTTTACCGACCTTTTGCGGTTGGTAATCCGATAATAAACAATTAAATACTATAATATAAGCAATTTTGCATTTACATTGTTCATAACAAAACCCCAAAAAGAAATATCAAGCCTAACAAAGCATTCCCAAAACAAAAGTTATTCGAATATTTTTAGTAACTAAAAAGTTATTCAAATAGTTTTAGTTACTAAAAATTCATTTGCTAGTTTTTAGTAACTAAATAGTTATTCGAATATTTTTAGTAACTAAAAAGTTTTTCGAATATTTTTAGTAACTCAAAAGTTATCCAAATAGTTTTAGTTACTAAGAATTCATTCGATAGTTTTTAGTAACTAAAAAAAAAGAAACTATTGATAGTTTGAATAAAGCCTAACTATCAAATAATTCGATAGTTTTTTTATTCGATAGTCCCATCACTACTTGTAACTGAAGAAAAATGATAAGAACTAACATCTAGCTCAGCAACTTGAGAAAAGTAGCTTACCCAACTCTGTGAACAACTCACTCACCTGTATAAGAAAACACTACCATCTTGATAAATCTGTAGGGGATAATTTTCCAAAAGGTTAACTTTCACATTCCAATCTAAATCTTGAATTTCTAAAACGTTGATATCACATGGAAAAGCACCCTTCATTAAGGCCACCTCCAGATTGTCCACAGGAATCCCAGATTCTAGAGCCAATGCAGTCTTTAATTCCACTACGGTAGGTAAATTTAAGACAACTTCATGGAAAGGGGTAAGCGTCAACGTAGATGGACACCAACGTTTTACAAATAAACAAAGTTGGTTGGGATCTTTGACAATCTCGCCGTCACCTAATTCTTGCAAGTACATTTCCCAGTTGGCATTTAAAATTATGTCCTCTCCAAATTTCTGATCATCGAGATAAACTTTTAATGGATTTTTCCAACTTTTAGCGCGCAATCGACAATTGTTAAAAGATATATCTAACATATGTTGTTTTTTAGCGGCAATCAAAATGTCCTTCTTGACTTGTCCAACTTGTTGACCGTTTGCAATTATAAATTCAAACAAAACCGTAAAGACTTCGCTATTTTCGGGTGTCAAACGAAACACTTTACCTGTAAACTCGTTCTTCTTAAGGACGCGACCCAATTTAATGGCCAAACGATCACCATCTTTTGTAGTTCCTAATGGATCTGTTGTCTTTGTTATTTCGACTTCGTGAGGATACAAACGGAAAATCTTAAAATACTCTATGGGAACTCCGACAAAGGGTTCTAAATGTTTTTTTAATTTAACTAAAGGTATTCGCTTATCCACTTGTACTTTAAGATATTGGGTTGACTCGGCCTCGTTGCACAAATTAGAAGTATTTGTCGACATAAGTTTTGCTTTAATGTAATGGTTATCAATTCTCACTTGTTGCGGTTGAGACGAAACATCATCCCAGCTCATTTCTTCATGTTGTGGATCAAATATGTCGTGATTGTACGTGTCTTCAGTAGGATCTATTGGAGATGCCATGTGTTGATCGGCAGGAGAAATGGAAGTATTCGATAATAAACCTATACAATCGCCTACAAAAAAAACATTAACTATAATAATTTGCTATGGACAATTAAGGAGTTATTGTACTGGGACATTTTAAAAAAATTAAAATCTGTTTTGCTTTAATACATAGTTCGACATCTTAAAATTAATGTGTAAAAATCCCATGTCGATATTCCTAGTATAGAGTGATAGCATTTCAAGTGAACTAAAGGGTAAGCAATAAATTGGTAAAATTATGCTCACATTTTAACCAACAACAAAACATACTATAATTAAACCCAAGTGTTTAGTTACATTGTATTAATTTTAGTAAGGTTTACATTGTGCAAAAAGATCACCGTACTTAGACTGTTATATGAATGAATTCACTTGAAACGTATATTCAGAGATAATATAGCACTTTCGGCTTGACCGACGATTCTGTTGATTATTCGAAAAATACAAAAATGTTTATTTCATCAACCAAAACAAAAATCTCGGTCACGCCACCAGTCAATCAATGTATTGTAAATAATGAAAATTTTGTTTTTAATTTTAGATGAGTCAAATGGCCAAAATCATGTACATTATCCCATTGCACATGAAGAGCTATGTTATTCACGTAACTCCTACAATAATGATGATTTTTTTAAATAAAATTTTGAATTTATATTTACTAAAATTGGCGAGTATCCAAAAATTAATAACATCGTCTTTATAGTTTTTCCTGAATTAATTTTTTAAGTTTGATCTAATTAAGGTTGGTCACACTAGGATAACTTCTTAAGGATTTAACACATTTTAATAGCAAGTTGAAGAATTAAGGGTTCATTTGAATGTTATCTGACAGGTAAGGTTATCTTTAAATCTTTGTTTATCCAAATGTAACAAAAAATACTGATTTTCCCATAGGCCCATCCTGTAAAAAGAAAACTAAGGTTTTGGAAATTGATGAATTGTATATTTTACCAGTCAAGTTTAATTAAATTTTAGTTTCCCGGACTTTTGGTTTTTTTGTTTTGAAATTTCATAAAAATGGGAGCCCTTGTTCAGAGTACAAAATTTAAAATTGCCTAATTTTTTAAAAACTCACCTGGTGCATCACCAACAAGAGTTCTATCACTGTCACTTAAACTGCTGTCCTCACTATTACATTGATCACTAAGTAGTTCACATGAAGAATTCACTAAAGCAGATTTGCTGCCAGCACGATCACCACCACCATAATCGACTTTCTCGATGTTATGATTTCGATCTAATGCAGGAATGGACAAAGCTTCAAGGCGACCTAATAAAAGTAATAATAAGGAACTGCACAATCAAATGCTTTTTATTAACACTTACTTATATCAATGTCAGGTAAAACCATATCCAATGATATAACAGGAGTGAAACGGTCAATTACTTTCTTTAATTTTGCATTTAAAAATGTCTTTTCAGGATCCTCTTCCAATGCATTCGAGACATATAATTTATATTGCGAACTTCTTGATTCAAATATCATTGGAGCGTCGTCATCGTCCAAGAAACAAAGCTCTTTATAATGAATATGTTGCACAACCTATCAAATATTTTAAAAATAGAAAAATTTCCAAGTGAAATTTAAAAAAAATTATGGTTAAAGAAAGTGAATATTTCAATCAATTTAAAAGTAAATATGCAAAATGTAAAAATTACCCAACTTGCCGATAATTTTTGTATGTTGTACATGTCAGTTGACAAAATTATACCAATAGGCTACTCATATTAAACATTGAACCCTCCAATTAGTCTTCTCAGGTTATAAACACCATGAATCTCTTTGATTTGAGTTTCTAGAAGTCAGATTCATTTTGGTTCAAAAAATTATTAACAATCTTATAAACAGAGAACGTCGACGCTGCTTGTTATTTCTTCAATATCTCCAAAACTAAACAAGGTAGGGTAATAAACTATACATAACTTTGTTATAGAACCTTAAATTATGCACAATAATGGTTAGAACAATATTAATCATAGTCAATTGTTTAGCTGGCACGCGCCATCAAACTCGAGAAGTTGAGTTCCTAAAGTCCTTGATTTCGTAGTTTTTTTTATGTTCCGCCAATATTTTCTATTTTGGCAATTTAGAATGAAATTATAAATTTTAAATTTAAAAAAAATTACACATCTGAAAATTTCATAGAATACTTTTCACGATTTTTTAGCTATGCTATCAAACAGATTTTACTTTTTAGTGTAGTTTTAGTAGTTTTCTATTTTTAGGTCTTAGAATTGATTTAACAGAAATCATATTAGATATTATGGATCTTATTGTAGACAAAATTTTAAACAAAAAAGACCCTTTGAATTTTTTTCATAAGAAGAACGTAAATTATTTTATCGACATGCAAAGTTATCTAATATTGTACACAGGTTGATAACACTTGTTTTTTCGAGAAGAATGAAAAATAAACTTTATTTAAAAATTCTGAAACATTGTAAGTATTAAACTTACCACTACTTCAAAATTAGTAGAAAAGTTTTAAGTTTGGGAGTGCTCCGATTTTTTTTATATATTCCTAGGAGCATTTTATTCAAAATTTATAAATATACTAATATTAAACTTGTCAATTAGTAATTTTAATAATAGTAATTAATTAGTAATAGTAATTTTTCAACGCAAAATAAATCCCACTTATAGAAACTTAAATCAAAGCAATTCAAGGTGTTTGCAACCTGAGAAGACTAACTGGTGGGTTAACCCCTTTAGATTAGTCAATCGGTTTAATATGAATGGCCTACAAGTATCATAAAACTTTAATAAGCAAAATTAAAAAATTGTTCAGAACAAACCTTCATAGTATTTATATTGAGATTAAACATATCGGCCAAACGAGTTTTAACATCATAAACGGTGTCTTCTTGATTCACATAAAAAGTATGGGGACCATCCAGTTCTTCTTCTTCCAAATCAACCAAAAAGGTTTTCATAATTACACCTCCGTGTCTGTAAATTTGGAACTTCGATTCTAGAAAGATATCTTTAGTTATTATCTTAAATTTTTAAATAAAAAAGCTCACCAGGTGGTTTAATTTCAAGTAACCATTCGCAATATGGATTAATATCACAGAATTTCAATTCATCATCGAAACTGCATTCTATGCAATCGTGCAATTTGTCATATGTTACCAATCTGCAGTCATCTATGTCAACTATACCTTCCAACTTCAAACGTTGATGAGCATTGGCTGCAACTTCAGAAACAACTGTTGAATCAACAAACACGAACAATTTAACATCAACAAGCATATTCTGTATCGGATGCCAACAATATACTTTTAATTTTAGCATATCGTGTTCCCTCTCTTTAGCAAGTCGATCGCTCTCTTCCTTTTCTTGCATTTGTTGTAGTAAATCTTTAATGTGCTGAGGAAATTCATCGACAGTCATAAAATTATAATTACGTTGTTGATCCACTTGTCTATACATCAGCATGTATGCGTTTGTGCTGGAGCTATATTGTCCGGAATAGTAACGAGCTGGACCACCCCCATATGTTTTTTGAATATCATCTTCAGTTATTTTGGTCACAATTTGATCATTGAAACAAAACCATTGATTTTTTTCAAAATCTTTAATGTATGCATAATAATGACCACCAGATGCGCTACCAGCATGTATCATAATACTGAATAATTCGTATGAGTAAGGTCCCTTTGGTTCATTTTTATCACTTTTCTTATTTTCCTGATTATTCATACTACCTACATCAATTCCTTCATCTTCATCTTCGTGAATAATATGAGATCCTCCATTGACAACAGTGGGCGGCATATCGTTACATTGACTAGTTTCGTCATCCAACACTGATCCTGAATCGGTGGTACTGCAATCATCGCATTTAATGGTTTCACGTTCCTCAATCGTTTCATTTTCTAAAACCATTGCTGTAGATGGAATAAATGAATTCAAATTGAGCATTTCCGGAAATACAACTCTACAAATACAAATAAATATTAATACCCATTACTGCACCTGAAATCATAATAAAACTTATGCTTACTTATCGTTTAACTTAATTCTGTTCATAGTGGTGTAATCGAAATCAAATCTTTTCAAATGTAATGTAAGTAAGTATGGAAACTTAGTAAATTTTAATCCCTTGTGCGCATTACACTTCTTATTACATTTTTCGCAAAAATATTGATTATTTCCTTCCAAAGTTTCGGGTTGGACAAATCCTCTAAGAGCTTCTTCCACACTATTGTATGCAACAGATCTACCAAAAGGACGAACCGGAAGTGGAATGTCCAACAAAGAATCTTCTCTCGACTTTTCGGTACCGCATTCTAAACATTTAACATAGTCTAATAACTTTCCTTGGTACAAGTCGTTAATCAAATTAGCTTGATTAGTATTTTCAAATTTTTTTTCTAACGCATCAAACATAACACGACAAAGTTCTTGTATATCGTGCTGTTGCCAAGCTTCACTCAAATCCCATCCAAAGCTACGTGTTAATTCTGTAGTTTCTACTGCCGGTTTAGTTGAGGTCTATTGAAAAATTAAAATTTTAAGAAAATTAAAAACACATTCCACCGAGTTTACTAACCTGTAAATTGAGAAACAATTTCTGCAATTGAAATGGGATTGATTTAGCTTCGCCTTGGCCATCAAATTCCCAATTATACAATGCATTTCGAAATTCTGGTGTCATATATAACGCTTGTAATAGGCTATTAAGATAGCATGTCATTGCCTGATTTACAAGACCAACATAGTTCCAAGGCTCCTGTAAAGGTCTGTAATCAGAAATGTTTGGAAAGTCGATGCTCATTAAAGCAGGTGGAGGGTCTGATGTTGAATTGCTCGGAACATCTCCTGCTGTTGGACTTGCTGACGCTCCCAATAATAAATCATCATCGTTGTTATCATTATTTACTATCAATGTCATAGGCTTTTGGCTTTTTGAGAGGCCACTAATAACTATTGTATTGCGAATACCTTGATCGAATATTACATTAATTTCACCTAGTGTTTTTTCTCGGTGATGATTCAATATGATCTAAATTGACAAAAAAAAATTATTGAGACGTATCTGTCACACAAACTTTGAACTAATTTTTTTTTAATTTCAAAGCCATGGATAGTAGAATGAGAAAATAATATGTACCTTCGATAAAAAAAATAAAATAACTTACCACCTCACCGGTGACATATTGAATTAATAATTCAATTTCATCGACTTCATAATGGAAATCGGCACATATTTCGGCAAATACTGATGAAACTGATTTGGAAGGGGCTAAAATGATTTGAGATTGTCTTTTAGGCCCTGCTCCTATTGTATCTCTTACAATAGCAATAACGGTGCCTTCACTGGCAAGGCACACCATTTCCTTCTGCAAGAAAAAGTAAAACACTTTTATTGCTTGTTTAATTCACACTTCAAATTATATATTTAATTGTGTCTTCCATAGCAGCTTCAACGTTATGTACAAAATTCTTATAAGTAGTATATAAAATTTGGTAAAAATTTTGGCAGATATTTAGATAGTCAGTAATAGCAAACATACTCATACACTAACACTAATTTTATCATTACCTAGCGATTTTGATTGATGAGACATTCAGAACATGTATTGCCATTGTGTACGAAACTGTTTAATAAATAACTTCATAATCACAGTGAATCATAAATTAATGTAAACAACATTCCACTGGAATTGCATTTTATGAAGTACATGTATTTTCTCAAAATTATTTACCAACTTACATAAATGTTTTTCCCATCTGATTAAACACAAAATCAAGACAGATGGACCAAGCATAAGTTGCTTGGTTTCATGATATGAAAGTTTATTTAAATTAATTATAAACCAATGTTTATAATATGAGCCATATAAAAAAATAACTTACAATCAAATATATTACATAATCTATATACTCGTATTTAAGAATTAGATATAAAAATTAATGTAAATAAACAATTATTCATTGAATTACGATTTCAGTAAGATAGTTTCAATTTACAAACAATAAATATTTTGTATAAAATTGATTACCCCCATAAACAAACATTCCTACAGCAGAAGGTAAGTAAAACATACCTTATTTGAAAATGCGTGTTATTATCATGATCATTGTCATGTCGTTATTTTAAACTAATCACCGTGAATTATTTCGGGAAGTGTAGTATGACCATTACCAATAACTACATCATCTCATTACAATTTCATAAAAATTTGTTTATTTGCAAAATTGTTAAGTAAGATCTTGCTTTGCAGCCACAAGATACGCACTCACTACATTCTGTTAAAAATATTAAAATTGTTACTTACTGAAATACCAATTTAATTGAACCTAGTTCAAAAATTAGAAAACATACGTATAATCGTTTAACGAAATAATTACTACTTTGTAAAGAACTAATCGTTATAATAACACTCAGCACCTACTGCTAAACCATTACAACTATTAAACCAAGGTTTGATTTCTGACTATTAGAACAGGCATTCCCGTCCAGTCAGTACGTCGTAAAAATGAGATCTGTGTGGAAATAACACACACTAACAATAACACAATTTTTTTTGCTTAAACCTCAAAGTTGGAATCAGAAAGTAGCCTCCAAGTTTTGACATCAGGCTCGGACCGGAACAGAGGCAAATTTGTAGAAGGTTCTCAAAAATTACGAAAGTTATGAATTAGCTGTTTCATATGCATCCCATGTCCAAAATAGGAATCAGCAAAATTATAAACTAAATAGAAGTGTGAGCAAAAGCTATACTAGAAAAATTCTTAGCTGTAGCATTCAAAATTGATTATTTTTACCGTATTTTTTTAGGTTATCAGTTTTTCATCATTTATTTGTTTTTGGTGCATCCCATGATAAAGAAGTTTTTTGAGAAAATTTAATGCATTGCGTAGAATTAAGTTCTCTATAACTTTCGTTTATCACTTTTATTCGTACGATTCGCAAACAAAATTTTTCGAAAAAAGTAAATTTAACAATTTTCAACATAACTTGAACGAAAATTACGTTTTTTTTTATAAAATCGTATCTGCAAAAGTATTGGGGCTAATTCCAATTTTTTTAGTTTTACGTGGAATTTTAGGTATTTTACTAGAAGTTAGATCCAATTGATACTTATGTGAACTGAAATTGAGCTTTTGCAAAAATGTAGAAAATGGCAGAAAAGGTTAAACAACAATCAACTTTGAAAGCTCACAGCTATGAGACTTACAAGCTTGTTCTATACGGGAATTTAACGATAATTGGATCTAGTTCCACTCATCTGCGAATCACTTTTGTGTCAGATGGACAGGTAAAAATATCTACAGAAAAATCTGAAAAATACGATATTTTGTGCAAAAAACGATTATACGAAGTTTTTTTTTGCAAAAATCGGAAATTACAGGGGCTAAAAGAATTTTTTTACTTTTGCTCACAATTTTCTTTAGTTTAATTTTGTCTATATCTATTTTGGACATAGGATGTATAAGAAGCGATCAATTCATGACTTTGTGAATTTTAGAACCTTCTTCGGCAAATTTATCCCTGTTCCAGTCCGAGCCTGATGTCAAAGACTTAAAGCCCGCATTTCATTATAGCTTCTAGCAGCCGAGCTTCTAGAAGCCCAACATTTGTAATGCATTGACTCTTATGGAACAAACTCACTTCGGCTGGTAGGCTTCTACCAGCCGAAGTGAGTTTGTTCCATAAGAGTCAATGCATTACAAATGTTGGGCTTCTAGAAGCTCGGCTGCTAGAAGCTATAATGAAATGCGGGCTTTAGGGCTCTTTTCTGTTGCCCAACTTAAGGGCCTAAGCAAAAAAAACTAGTATTTCCGAGTTATTTCCACACAAAAGTACCTAAAGACTGGAATATTTAATGCGCTTAGTTCAAAATACTGAAGATCGAATTACAACAGTTTTTGTTGCGCCCGTCAACAATAATGTATCATATCAAATAAAATTTAAAATAAATGCGTATGAAATAAATAGAATTCCAAATTTATTTATATAAGTACATATCTTTTATTAATATTTAATCTAATAATAATTATCACTAGCTATAGATCAGGCGCCAAGTATTTTGGAGCGGAAAAAATTCTGCCCTCTGCGGGGCAGAGGAAAAAGACAAAAATTAGTATTTAGCTAATAAGTTGCCTGCTAACTCATATGTACGACAAACATAGCTACTGTATTATACAAAATTAAAGCTAATTAAATTCGTTCCAAAAAAAGTTCTATACATATTCATCGTTAGAATCGTACTCCACCAAGCAATGACCAACTAAAGTTGAGCTAAGTCAGGGTTCCCACTAAATTTTTCAAAGCAAATTCCCTGACTTTTCCAGGTTTTCCCTGACAAAAATTTTAATTTTCCCTGACATTTTAGTATATGAAAATTTAAAAAAAATTATTTCAAATTTAAAAATATTTTATCTGAAAATTGAAATTAAAATATTTCTTTGACAAATTTTTTGCTTTCCCTGACATTGGCGCTAAAAATTTAAAATTCCCTGACTTTCCATGACTTTCCCTGACAAGTTCTAAATTCCCTGACTTTTCCAGGTTTTCCATACAAGTGGGAACCCTGTAAGTTGCACTCCACATGAGCTTCTAATATTTCAAACGTCCTGCAAATTACAAAAGACTGGAAACAAGTTTGCAGTTGTACAAAGGCTGGACTTCACTGCTCAGCAATTTGTGGAAACTGTTGAGGGAAGTCTTGGACAAATGTCGATATTGACGAAGACTCCCTCAACTATAACAAAATATAAATAGATAATAATCTTGTGCAAAGCGGAGTGCTATGATGAGTCAAACAAGCTTTCTTTTTGTACTTCTTCCGCGTAATAAAACAAAATTTACTTTTGCGACTAGTTTCGCGAATATATTCGCATCTTCAGGCAAAAACTACATCAGTAAATACACATATTAGTAAACATTCTAAAAAATTATGTCAAAAAGTGACTCACCAGTCAAAAACAATACTACATAAATGGGCTGATTGAGTTTGTCATATTGGTAAAAACAACACTAAAATTTCAATTGTATAAACAAAGTTAAAAATTAATAAATTTGACCAAATCAAGGTTTAAACACCAACTGTTGAATATCAAAGTATAAAATTGGAACGTGAGCTTATCTAAACTAATTGATAAATTTTGTCGTTTGAATTATTAGACGTTCTCGTGTAAAGGCGCGCAGAACAACGGCTCCTGTATGTTTAATAAGATGGTATTATCGTTGTTATTTGTTGCCACCTTTATTTCATAAGCTTCCCACAATTTTCTTTTTGTGGTTCCGGTTCTGTTGTGCTTTCCGAATTTCTATATGGTATTTGCAATAATTATGCGGGTGTAGTTTAGCGTGCTACTCCCACTCTACCAAATGACATGGTCTGTTCAAACTTGAAAAAATGGGCACTCCTTATTTTCTTCAGAAACTCTACAAGTTAAGCACATTAAGCGTTGCTAAATTTGAAGTCGTTATAAATTGCTTTATTGTTGTAATTCTTCATTTGGTTTGATTCCACGAATCTTTAAAAAATCTAAACGTATTCCTAAACACGAATCCCTTATATAGTAACAATAATTATGGTTTTTGCGTATGGTAAATATCTCCCTGAATGAGGCCGAACGACTCAGCCTCAGAAACTACTACCGTAATTCCGCGAGGGCGAAGTCTGAACAACTATGACCTCTACATATGGACGCAATCTTCCTGAATGGGTTTGAAAACTGAACAACTATTGCTGTCAGGTATGGTCTCAATCCTCCGAATAAGATCAAAGGATGGACAAGTAGGGCATAACACGTTTGGTTGCAATCCGCTTAAGTGAGGCTGAATACAGAAAACCAATCGATTTTACGTTTGACCACAATCATCCTCATAAGTTAGACCGAAGACAGGTCAATCATGGCCTTTACATATTTCCGCAATCCCTTGAATGATGCTGACCATTCACGTATAGCACAATAATAATAATTTTCCGATTAATTAGTCCAAAATCTAAACAATTATGGCTTCGAGATAGTATGATCGCACTCCGCTCGTGACTAAATGCCGAAAAACAATAACCTTCACGTATTTTCATAATCTCCAGAGTGCGACCAAAATGTTATGCTCTATCTCTCTGAATGAGGCCGACCAACTATGGCTATCAGCCAACACGTACTAGGTGGGTGAAGGCGGTCCTGGCCTCCAATATTTAATAAAAGATGCACAATTTTAGTAACATTTACACAGCGGTTTACAATTTTCCTTTCGTAAACAAAATAAATCAAAAATTGTTGTTTATTTATAAACCGTACATTATTATCATAATAGAGTTATTTGTTTGTGTTTGTTGCTATAATATCGTCCCCTAGTACTACAACTAGGTAACTTGAAATTACTGATAAAAAATAGCTTGATTTTAAAGTCGAAAATAGCACAAAAAGGATTAAATTAAGTGGATATTTGATATTTAGAAACCTAATACAACATATTTAGAAACATAATACAACATATTTAGTTGTATCACTAGGCCCAGTTGTTCAGTATTAGGTTATCTTTTAACCTGAATTATTTTCCATGGAAACAATTATTGAAACAATTATTTCTATGGAAAATAACCCAGGTTAAAAGATAACCCGAAACTGAACAACTGGGCCTAAGGTCCAGTTGTTCAGTATTAGGTTATTTTTTAACCTGAATTATTTTCCATGGAAACAATTCTTGAAACAATCATTTCTATGGAAAATAACCCAGGTTAGAGGATAACCCGAAACTGAACAACTGGGCCTAAGGAAAGTGGTTAAAATTAGGTGGGTACAAGTAGCTAACTCAAAATATCGCAAATTCGAGTTACCTAGTTCGATACTATAAAAAGGGGACGATATTATAAAATTTAAACTGTATTTGAATTTCTTGAAATATTAAGCAATACAGTCAAGTATAGCTTGATTACGATTACTATAATGAATTATGAAAAAATTATTGAACGTACCGAACGTACTTACACTAACATTATAATAAATAAAAAGGTTTTAATTATAATATTCTTAACGCCGCTTTGTAGTAATAGCACCCACACCCATAAGTGTGGGTATTATGAACCTCTAGGGTCCATATTACATGCACTACATGTTATTTGGTTATAAAGTGTTTCAGTCGTGTCACATAGTACTCTCTCGCTGAAATAAAAACTCATGAGGAAGCAATGGGGCAAAATTTCTGTGGCGAAAGGAATTAAAGCCTACAGAGAGAAGATGCGTCTGAAGAAAGCTGCCAATCTATTTGCTCCACCATGTTATCATTATTCTTTGATTATGCTCACCTAATGATGGTATTCAGCTTAAGCTGAAAGGGACGGTCATCAGCTTAGCGGCTAAGTGCGTTGCTGCTAAAACGTGAAACAGAATGAGCGCCGTTGAAAGGTGTCAAGTTTAAATTGAAATGCATGTAAACAGGACGATAGTAAAGTGGGCCAGCGGTCAATGTATTTTAAAATTATTTTGGTGGGTAGCTTAAGAAAACCTGTAAATTGGGTTAGCGGTCGGCGTGGGTAGCTTAAAGCCCGCATTTCATTATAGCTTCTAGCAGCCGAGCTTCTAGAAGCCCAACATTTGTAATGCATTGACTCTTATGGAACCAAACTCACTTCGGCTGGTAGAATTCTTATTTCACCCCAAAATTTCACCCCAAAATTTGAAATTGTGGGGTTTGGATTCGAGACTCGTCCGGCTGTGCGCATCGAAAAACCCAAGCCTGCGCTCCTCCGGTTTTTCATCGCGTACGCCGCTACGCGGCAAAAAACTAAACATACTTGAAGGTGCCATCCATCAAGAAAACCGGGATCTTAGAGAACCTTGAAATAGCATTAAAAAGTATAGTTGCGGTATGCGGCAGTTTCCTTTTACGTTTCACCCCCAAAAAATCGAATAAAACAAAAAATAATGACAAAACAGTAACCTTTCGTGCATGTTACACTTACGAGTGGTGTCTGGCCCAATTTACATGGGACCCTTATAATCTTTTGGCCCAATTTACGGGTAGGCTTAAAAAGAACCTGACCGCCTGGCCCAATTTACAAGCGCTGCGTAAACAGGTTACTGAGCACACAATGGACGGCGTTAAACGCTGCACTATGTAATAAGTTGTTCAACTTTTTTACTTTGACGTCGCTAACGTAACCTATTTACACGCATTTCAATTTAGATTTAACATTTTTGACGCCGTTCATTCTGTTTCATCCTAAATGCTGAATACCTGGTTAGAGGCTCAGTAAAACCAAAGGTAAAACCTTATTCTGAGCGTCTTCCTTCAGAAGGCAATGACAAACTACCGGTGTGTTATCTGCCAGGTACAACCTCTCTGGAGATGAAGTGTATACACTTTCCACGGTTCGGAGCCCGCGTTAAGGAGTAGGACCCCAATCTGTGTGATAACACTGCAAACGCACAATTAGTTCAGTCATATTGTGTTTTTACCTGACAAGTTGTGGGGTAGTTTTGATTTCTTCGATTCTATATGTTTTTTGGGGTGCTGAATCCGAATCCGAGGTTTCCCAACAAAATTTCGTGACGGAACATTAAAAAAAATGCAAAAAAAGGTAAAAAAATCATTTTTGGCGGAGTTTTGCTTATAACTCTTAAAACTATTAACTTTTCGTGAATAACCTTCTTATACAAAATGAAAGCTTATAAAATTTTCTACAAATTGCATTACATAGATTTATTTCTCCGACGAACCGTTCGGGTTCAAGCGCCAGTTTAAAATTTGCGTTTTTCGACTGTTTCCGCAAAAACCCACTTTTTCCACTCCAAAACTGTAATTTATTATCATTAAGTGCCGTTCGTTAATTAGTAAATATCTCCTAGGTTTGTATAGTCCTTTTTATTTAGTATATAATGTAAATATAAGTAATTTTTTCAAAAATTTCTTAATGTTCAAGTTATTTAATGAACTCCAAAATTTACAATTTCAGTTACAAAAAAGTTGCAATTCCAACGAGAAATTTTGAAAAGTTATTACATATTGTTATAATGCATCATTAGTATTAATTCTAATTTCACAATAATTTAAAATCAATTTCGAATCGTTCGGCGGTTTCTCATTCTGCCAACGGGACTATGAGCTAGCGCTGTGCTCTTCTTCTTCCACATATCGTGGTCCCCACGTTTTCTGTTTAGTATGACTGTTTCCATAAATTTGTACGGAGGGTTTCAGGAATGAGATCCTCATTTTCTTCCAAAAAATTTTCAGGTGGGGGGTACTGTTCTGTCTCATAAACCTGGCACCGAATATCCTGAACAATAATTGCTGCAGCAGTCTTAACAATCCGTAGTCTTTCCTCTTGTTCATTTTTTAACATCTGCTGGTACCAAGAATCGCACAAAATTTTATAACCTGTGTTTTTGAAACATACTACCGGCTGCTTCTTGTTTGAAGACAAAGTAACTATTATATCGCTTCCATATTTTTTGAGTAGATGAGCTTTGATTGTCCTTTGGTCAGGACGATAATCACACTTGATTTGGTCTATCAACTCGTCGAGTGAAAACTGGCACTCTTTATCACTATTCTCCAGATAAGTGTAGACATCTTCCATTGCTGCTTTGATATCATTGGCGAATGGACCGCTTTTTTTCGCTTCTCTTCAGTTTTTGGGCGATTGTACAGTTTTCTCAAGCATAAACTGTGATACTGACAATCAGAGACAACCAAGTCTGAGACTGGCAAAAGGCGTTTAATTATGTCTTGCCCGTACTCATCACCACATTCTTCTGCTCGTTTTATGATCGTTTCCTTCAATGTCAAAGCTCGAACTTTATACACAATATTGCGATTTTTCTTTGTTCTTGTTCTATAAACTCGGGCGTTATGACTAAGCCACATATAAAACATTGAGTTTTGAATTTGAAAGGTGCTTCAGTAGTACGTGTTTTGACTTGATCTCTACCCTGCTCCACCTTCTTCAAATGAGAGAGAATTATTCTTTCATTTATGTAGTTTTTACGACATTTCTCATGAAACTCAACTGCAGATTTTTTACTGAGCTGAACATGCTTACCATCCTTCCTCTTCTTGCTTGACTCAATAATCGTTTTCAAACCTTTTTCTCGCACCCTTGTCACCTTGTCTACATCATTATCCAGCAATTCATCACAAATAAAACACACGTTTGAAGTCATTTTAAAACTTGTCGTTGGACTTTGACACCGAACTACTTCTTCGAATCACAGTCACAGTTCCACTTACAATACAATAATAATAATAATACTATAAAAAACTTACAAACCAACAGTGTTACCAACTCTGAATAACATTTTAATTATTGAAAAACCCCTAAAAATACCCCCAGACATATTACACCCCCAAAAAAACCCGTTCCACTTAAAAAAACCCTAAATCTGGGGGAAAACCCCCAAGTTGGCAACTCTGCAAACTAAGATTCTCATTATATACTTAAGGAGAGCTATAATGCGAACATTATAAGTGGGTTGTAATGTTCACGCCATCTATCGATAGCTGTGTCGGAGCTTTCATTCTAACAGAAGATGTCATAACATTTGAATCCTACAATGTAGACTACATTGTATTTAACTAAAAACTAGAGGGAATTTACTAATTGACGGCACTTAATATTAATAAATTACAGTTTTGGAGTGGAAAAAGTGGGTTTTTGCGGAAACAGCCGAAAACGCAAATTTTCAACTGGCGCTTGAACCCGAACGGTTCGTCGGAGAAATAAACCTATGTAAAGCAATTTGTAGCAAATTTTATAAGCTTTCATTTTGTATAAGAAGGTTATTTACGAAAAGTTAATAGTTTCCGAGTTATAAGCAAAACTCCGCCAAAAAATGATTTTTTTTGCATTTTATTTTATGTTCCGTCACGAAATTTTGTTGGGAAATATCAGATTCGGATTCAGCACCCCAGAAAACATATAGAATCGAAGAAATCAAAACTACCCCACAACTTGTAAGCTAGGCGCCCTTTTAAGCACAAAATGACTGCATTAAATAAATACATGGGAGAGAAGTTGTTTACGTCTGGAATCAGGCTAATACCGAAATATCGATCCGTGAGCTTTTTGTTCTAATTACTCAATTCCATTTGGGCCTTCTTTTCTAAATTTATAAATTTTCATATACATTGTATTTTATTAATTTTGTGATTTTTGCTAATTAAGGGGTCGACTACTAAAGAAAAATGTGTACACCAAAATAGAAAAATTTGAACGTTATTTCAAATGTGTAGGACATTGCAAAAATTATAGACAATTATTGCAAACATCTTATTGTAAGTACACCAAAATTACAGAATGGTACCCCCCCCCCCCGACTAATTATGCATTTAAGTGATATACTGATATTTTTTAGTTTAAGACCTGAAAACATGATTTAGAAAATTTGGATGTTCAGTTTTGAGTCTATAGCAGGGGTGGGCAACCTTTTGTATAACAGGGGCCAGAATAATATTTACGTTTCGTCCGCGGGCCTTAGTATATTTCAATGAATATCTTTAGCTTCGACGTAAGATTTATATACACCTACACCTCCAAATTTGTTTATGCTATTTGGATAACACATAATCTATATATTATATAAAAATGGATGTATGTATGTATGTTCCCTATAGACTCCTAAACCGTTTGACCGATCGGAACCAAATTTGGCACAGTTATTATGTAGGTCCCTGCGCATGTTTTTGTATTGAAATAGTGCAAAAATTCGCAAAGGAAAGGAAAGTTGATTTTGAGTAGCCTGCCTTCCTTTAAGGAATCTCGATAATGCATTCATGCGCGTCCCATAGGGACGCGCATGAATGGATTATCGAGATTCCTTAAAGGAAGGCAGGCTACTCAAAATCAACTTAAAAAACAATAATGAATGCTGTCAAGCTGTCAACCGATCGACAATGCAAATACGCGTGCACGTGCTTTACGTTTCTATTTGACCAATCTTAACCAAATTTGGTGTAGAAGTTACGATATTTAAAACGCTACGAAAAACATAGGCTACTTTAGAACCTTGTAGTGAGGCCGAATGCCGAACAACCACATCCGACACGGTCTAGATGGCTAAAAGCCGGCCGGTAGGCCGACTGTGCTACCTAGTTATTTTAATAATACGCGAAAACTTAATTCGCGTTAAAGGGAATTGTGCTTCGCGTATAAAAAATTCAGGTATCAAAATCTAATTCGCGTTATTCTGAATTCGCGTACAGGGAGGATCTAGTGTACTTTTCAATTTACTTTTACAATACTTTTTAATTTAATTTAAATAAGACGAATTATATCGAAAATTAAACTGTAGATCTCTCCTTTTTCCTTATGTTAGGTACTAACCTAATCCTTTTCTTTAAAATTTTTGTTTTTGAAAATATTTATTTATTATTTCTTCTAAAGATCTCGCGGGCCGGATTAGAACTTTACGCGGACCGGAGTTGGCCCGCGGGCCGGAGGTTGCCCACCGTTGGTCTATAGCATAAAAACAAACAGGGGTTCCATATTACCTCTTTCTCTACGATATTAAACACTAATGAAAGGATGTAATATACATACATTTGTATTTATTTCAAATTTTTTGACGGCTTTGAAGGTCAAGGGTCAGAATTTTTACTCTGATGGTAGGTTATATTAAAATTTGGAACATTTCATGACAAATTTCACAAATGCGTTGATTAACTTTAACCTGTGTTAAAAACTATAACCATAATAACAATTAAAAAGCAATGTATTTGATCAGATTGCTTAATTATATTTGATTCATAGATTAAATTCTTAATTTAAATTATTAACACAATTTCTTCCTCTGCTATTAGATTGTAAAAAACCTTTTTGGGGGTGAAGGAAAGCAATAAAACAACTTATCTACCGTTTAGCCAACGTTTCGATTAATGTATTTAATCATCCTCAGGGCTGGAAAAAATACAGAGGTGCTCAATAAACGATTAAGGTATTACGGATCTACATACATGGTATGTAGATCCGTAATACCTTAATCGTTTATTGAGCACCTCTGTATTTTTTCCGGTTCCCCTCCACTGGACCGACTTTCAACCGACCGACTCAGCTTGAACCGACCGACTTTCAACCGACCGACTTTCAACGGACCGACTTTCAACCGACCGACTTTCAACCGACCGACTTTTAACGGACCGACTTTTAACGGACCGACTATTTTTTCGACCGACTTTCAACGGACCGACTTTCAACCGACCGATTTTTAACGGACCGACTATTTTTTCGACCGACTATCGATAGCTTGACTACAAGAATGATTTCCAATTCGACTATTTGTCACATCATATAGTTTCATTTTACAGCCATGACAAAACTGTGAGGTGTCTAGGAATCCTTCGGGAAACATGGCCTCAATCGTTTATTTTTCTCATTAAGCAATATCGTGAGTTTTTGGTTAAAGCGTCGTGGGGGGGGGGGAGTTCTAACCTTGGCAGATCCATAACTCTGTTGGTTTGGTTACTCACGATATTGCTTAATGAGAAAGATAAATGATTGAGGCCAGGTTTCCCGAAGGATTCCTAAATACCTGTCGCTATGGCATCTTCACGAAAACCAAACCAGCAGAGTTATGGATCTGCCAAGGTTAGAACTCCCCCCCCCCCCAACGACGCTTTAACCATAAACTCACGATATTGCTTAATAAGAAAGATAAACGATTGACACCTCACAGTTGTCATGGCTGTAAAATGAAACTATATGATGTGACAAATACTCGAATTGGAAATCATTCTTGTAGTGAATGCTTCGGGTAGTATCGATAGTCGGTCGAAAAAATAGTCGGTCCGTTAAAAGTCGGTCGGTTGCAAGTCGGTCCGTTGAAAGTCGGTCGAAAAAATAGTCGGTCCGTTAAAAGTCGGTCCGTTAAAAGTCGGTCGGTTGAAAGTCGGTCGGTTGAAAGTCGGTCCGTTGAAAGTCGGTCGGTTGAAAGTCGGTCGGTTCAAGCTGAGTCGGTCGGTTGAAAGTCGGTCCAGTGGAGGGTCACGTTTTTTCCAGCCCTGAGGATGATTAAATACATTAATCGAAACGTTGGCTAAACGGTAGATAAGTTGTTTTATTGCTTTCCTTCACCCCCAAAAAGGTTTTTTACAATTTAATTTAAATTCTTACTATATATACACAATTTTTATTAAATTCTTAATTCAAGTTGGTGAAATTGGTTACATTTTTGCTGAGGCTGAATCATCACACCTTTATCAGTGAATTCATTATATCGATAACTATAGCTGACTAATCCTCCTAATATTTTTCTGAATTAATCACGATTAATCAAATAAAAACAGTTTTTCATGCAAGTTGATTAATAACTCGATCCACTCACCCCTTCAATTATTAGTTGTGTTGACGAAAGTTATTAACTAATATTTACTTACAAGAATTATTTACCCGTTTTGTAAAACAAATTACCAAAACTGAAACTTCTAAAATGTATGTATAGCTACATAATTATGTATTGATATAATGCTACGTACATATTTACAAAACAAAAAATTCATTAATAATGTACTAACAATTTGAACCATAAAATCATTACATAAAATCAAAGTTAGCAAACTGCTTATTGGTTGTTTGATTACATGCCAAGGAAAGGATGATTTAAAAACAGAGAAGTGTTTCTTTTCGGAACTCTCAAGCCCGGTGCAAATTTAATGAGATAAGCAATAATTACAAGATAGGAAATTACGGTTGTAATTAATATTATATTACATAAAATTACTAAAGTTTTGTTTCAAGGAAAAAGCAGCTTGGGATTTTGTGACTGTGTTCCTGCTCTACACTGAGAATCTGCAGCTTCATTATCGTGTTACACTTACACTATGTAATGGTCTTTATCTAACTAAATTAAACTAAATTAACGTGTTGGCTACATTTATTTATAAAAAATGTTTTAATAAAATTTATTTATTTGTGTACTATTATAACAATCCATTCTATAAATACATTAGGAAGTCGTTGGACGACATCAAAAATACATTTTTTAAACAGCTTTTTAAGTACATGACCCCATGTTATTGCTGTACATTTAGGTCACTAAAAAAATATTATAAAACCTATAAACACTTGCAAATACTTTTTTAGATGTAATTAAATAATATTATGGGCACGCTTGCCAAAGATTCGAATCCGACTGAGTGGCCAACGTACTAAAAAATGTATTCGTTACAGCTAAATTGATTTAAAAGATATGCCGATTAAGAAATTAAATAATTGTTGCTAAAATTAACAATGATAATGACTTGTTCGGAAATCATGTTTGATAAGTAAAACGTATAACCTACAATACAACAAAGTTCAAGCATAGCATAGCCTTCACTGATGTAATAATAAATAAATAAATAAATAAAAGAAATGCAGTTCAATTATTTCGATTACCAAAAATTGCTTGTTGACATAATAAAAAATTAAAGGTTCAAATTTGGAAAATATTTAAATTGTTACTTTAAATGTAACATGGGTACTGGCAATCGTTCAAAATCAATTCGATAGAAATGAGAGAACAAATTTATTTCGAGTAGATTCTATGTATTGGGACATTTTAAACAAGTCTCACTGGACATTAGCCAAAGTTATATTTAGAAAGACATGTGTAGGAAAAGAGATCACATTTTTTAGGCATAAACCTTTAAAAACTATGGTATTATATAAAAAAAAAATAATAACTGGATATACTCACAAAATCTTTTGATGGACAAATTTTTGTAGAATTTTTCTTAAAACAATATAACCAAAGAGACACCCACTACAAGCGGCAAACCTATAAAATTTTAAAGTCTCAATAAAGGGAATTCACAGTAGTTTAGACGAAATGCATTACAACAGCAATGTAATTTTTCGAACGGCAAATTGCAATAAAATGACACTGCACTGTGCAAGAATTGTTTACGTCATGTCAAATTGTATTACCAAATTATTGTCATTCAATTTTCATAAACAACTCCCACCATCATCAAAAACCATTTAATTAATTTACTTGGGTATAAAAAAGCGGTTAATTATAAAAATCTTACCGGATGAATATGACATGTGTTAAATTTCACTAAACGCCATTTTTTAGACCATTTCGTTACTACGCCGCTCGCACATAATAGCAGCACTCGCCAGATTCCCGCCCGATCGCTGGTCACTTGACTTACTTGAAACGATTTTTATTATTTGATTGGTTTTTTTAAGATAAATGGTTTATGCAGTCTTACAAATTATGACGTGTTATAATCGTGATTGTATAGGTCGTTACAGATTGATTGAATTGTAGTTTAAACATCTCATATTTTAAATGGATATGTAATAAAAGTGTTGTAAATGCGATCCATATAAAGCGGTCTATAGACGTTCAACTTGGTTGTCAACCTAATCGTCAACTTGGCATGTTGACGACAAAGTTGAAGGTGTGTAGGCTAGTTGAAGGTTAAAAGTGCAAGTTGAAGAGCAGGTTGAACAAAATCAAATGCTTTGGATATTTTGTGGGCGGAGCGCGATGTTGGCGACGGAGTTTAAACATGTGTGGGTATGTTGTCAACGCAGTCGTCAACATTAGTCAGGAACGAAGTTTTCACCGAAGCATTAAGTGCTGCAAAATATTTAGAAATAAAATAGAATGGCTGCCGTACCAAATTGTGATGCGATTTTAATTATTGCAGAACAAGTATCAATTATTATTCTTCCTAGACTTTGAGGTGATATTGCCGTTTGAAATTTTAAGTCTTCAAAAGTCTGCCCACTGGCTAAATATCGGAGAGTTGACGATAGCCGTTCATTTGCAGTAATTGCATCTCGCATAAAAGTATCTTTCTTTTCTATTAATGGTCGTATTTTCTCTAACAATTCGGAATACGTTTCACTAATCATTCTTAAAAAAATTTTTAAATCTTTAGGTGCACTAATGCGTAGTTCTTTCATTAAATTTGAATGTGAAAATTGATTTCGTTTTTGATACCAATACTGTGACCACATTATTTTCCTTTTTCTCGGGGGTTTCACCTCTTCGTCACATAACTCATGAATTATAACGTAATGTAATAAAGACAATTCTTCATTCATGTTAAATTTCAGTATGGTAAAATAAAGTTTTAAATTTCACAAATTAAAGTTAACGCGCCAAACTACACAAGCGTAGATAGTAGACTGATGTTGACGACCAAGTTGAAAAGTGTGTGGCGAACTGGTTGATGACTTAGGTTGACAACCAAGTTGAACGTCTATAGACCGCTTTTTAGTTAGGAAACTTCGCGATTTACATTACCGTTGGTGGCGCCACCAGCAACAACAACAACATGGCTGTGTTTACACGTACATCTCGAAATTTATTGTAATATGTTTTGTTAATTAGTTCACTTTGTTATGTTTTGAGCTTGAAAAACGTATTTGTATTTTTATTTAATACGTTAGGGGTCATCCATTAATTACGTAAGGGTTTTTGGGGGGGGGGGGGGTATTGGATATCTTACGGACCCTTACGTAGGGGGGGGGGTCCGACGTATTCCTTACGTAAGTTTCTTAAAATATTTTTTTTAATTAAATTTAAAAATCAAATATAATATTTGATAAAAAAATCATATATATTGAAATATATAGTACTTAAAGGCGCTGATACACATGCTATTACTGGCACGAAAAGCATGCTATTATGACGTAATTTTACGACATTTACGTCATAATAGACGTAATTTTACGACAATTACGTCATAATAGCATGATTTTCGTGCCAGTAAGTAGCATGTGTATCAGCGCCTTAAAAATCATTAAACATAGTGGCATAATAGTATAATATACTAGCTGGCACAGTCGGCCTACCGGCCGCCTTTAGCCATCTAGACCGTGTCGGATGTGGTTGTTCGGCCTTCGGCCTCACTCAAGGGTATCGCAGGCATACGAGTAGACCGTGGTTGTTCGGCCTTCAGCCTCACTCCAAGGTTCTAAAGTAGCCTATGTTTTTCGTAGCGTTGTAAATAACTTCTACACCAAATTTGGTTAAGATGGTCAAATAGAAACGTAAAGCACGTGCACGAGTATTTGCATTGTCGATCGGTTGACAGTTTGACAGCATTCATTATTGTTTTTTAAGTTGATTTTGAGTAGCCTGCCTTCCTTTAAGGAATCTCGATAATCCATTCATGCGCGTCCCTATGGGACGCGCATGAATGGATTATCGAGATTCCTTAAAGGAAGGCAGGCTACTCAAAATCAACTTTCCTTTCCTTTGCGAATTTTTGCACTATTTCAATACAAAAACATGCGCAGGAACCTACATAATAACTGTGCCAAATTTGGTTCCGATCGGTCAAACGGTTTAGGAGTCTATAGGGAACATACATACACACATACATCCATTTTTATAATATACTAGCTGACCCGGCAGACGTTGTCCTGCCCAAATTTCTTATATTTGCCTACATGTATTTTTTAGATCCAATCCGCATAATGACCTTGCGACTTATTTGGTCGTCGCAAATACCAAACGTATTACAATTAATTCGTTGACATCAATGTTTTTCGCAGCCAATATAGCACATTCGCTCAACCAAATATGGTTTTGGTAATTTTGAGCAATGTTTGGGAACACCTTTCGGATGAGTTCGGTTTTTGATTCGGTGAACTGGCAAAAATCGACGGGGAATGTAATGGTGCCAGTCGAAATTTCCAGCAATTTGGAAGGTTTCTACCGTGTAGGAACAGCTCCATACATTCCACAACATACAACATAGAATAATTCACTTTCCAAAACGATAAAATCAAATTATGATTGTTATAATACAACCATTCAATTAACAAAATCAAATGTAATTGTAATTATTTTGCTCAGCCCTATTAATATTACAACTCGTTTTTAACTTTTTTATTCGAATTTATAAAGTTTTTTTTATTTAATGAAACATTTATGTAATAAGATAATTGGATTAAATGATTAATTATCAATGCCTTACAATGTGGGCACAGAACGCTCATAGATGCAATAGAAACGGATTGGTCTGCACTGTGATCAATTGTCACATCACGAAATTGAATACGTTTAAATTCAAATGGTATATCTGATGGAATGATGGGTATTCGTGGAATTAATACGATTTCTCGTTTGTACTCTGCTTATAACCAGAGGTGGGCTGCCAAATTTTGAACAACCGGCTCGCTATTATTTCGAAGCAAAAAAAACGGTAAAGAGTACATTGTCTTCATTTATTTTTGTACAGTATAAAATATATAATATTGTCATGTTTTGCTTATCGTAAGGGGGTGGTATGATGTAATTAAGTCAAGTATTGAAACACTCATGAATTTTTCTTCATCAAATATAAGACCTCAACAGGTGACTAAATTCGTTGTATCTGAGTTTTCCTTGATCTAAAAGATTGACTAACTGCTTTGCCTCAGAAAAACAAAAGATGCATCCGCTGCTAAAACCTGAAAAATAAAATTGGATTTGTAAAAGATAAATATTGGTAATTGTTTTGCTCATTAAAAATAATAGATAACAAATTAAATTTATTTATTTAGTTATTAATGTAGGAGTTCGAATAATAAATAAAGTGGCGGTTCGCGAAAATGCATGCGCCAGTGAAAACGTTGGTGGGATATTTTGAAAAATGATAACGGAGCAGGAAGACTGGACTTGGGTAACGTCCACGGTGACGTTAAGACGTGATTAAAGATTCTCTAGCGAGTGGTCATATAACACGGATGCGCTGCTTAGTTGATGATTTTGTTCGATTAGAATTAAAGAAGTTCGTAAATTTAATTAGAATTTTTGAAGTTATTTTCAATAAAGGAAGACATCCCGATAATTACAAAATTAATAAATTGGAAGGTGTTATTAATTTATGTTTGACACTTTGATATTTGCAAGGCAGAAATTGATTCATGGTAAAATTTTTGGAACCACTGAGAATAGTTTATGGTTATGTTTTGGTGAAAATTTAATGAAAATATTGGATAAAAGCATTCAAGTTTACTTACCGACTATTAATTGTACGATCCGAAGAAGGAGATTTATTCGATGGTTATTCCTGCTTGATTTGTTTGAGTTGAAATCAGAAGCCGTTTCTATCTACGACGACACCAACGTTTCATGTACGACGAAGGCCGAATCGGAGAGTGTGCGAAAGGACGAGAATACTCCGGTAAGAGTTCTTTTTTTTGTGCGTTGCATTTTTATATTCGAACATAGACGAATCGTTTTACGTTTTAAGTTCGGTTGCGCATAAACATTGGGGGTTTTAATTATATTTTTTCACTTGTAAAATTTGATTTAATATTAACGAGAGCCGATATTTGTTTTGAAAATTTTGTTGTGTTTAATAAATTCCATTGTTTTTCATTTAACAGCGTATGAGTTTAATTTCATTTATAGCAATACTAGATCACGGAGAAAACAGATACAAATTTAAGTTTTATCTAAATAATCTTTATGAGAAAGATCACAAGTAAGTTGACATATGAGTGTTCCAATTAGTTACATGAGCCCACCTTTGACCCTGAAAGTTTCATCTGCTGGCCGGTGCATAATTAAATTAAGTGCCATTGTATTTTTTTGTTAAACAAAGTTTAATTTCAGTAGCGTTACATGGCAATATATATAACAAAACAAAACATTTATTGCACAAAATAACTAAACAAAACATTTATTGCACAAAAAAACTAATAAATTCCAAATTTAACATACTATACTATGTATATGCATAATTAATTAATTAATGTAGAGTCAATATGCCTTGTTCATTTGCAGAAACATCATTATTGTGCCCTTTTCTTACCCTTGTTTCTGTTGCTAACCTGTGATTCTGGTTCATCCAAGATGTAATAAAAGGAATGGCATCGAAATTGGCTTATTTTTTGGTTTTAGGGGTAATTTAACAAACGGCTCGCCGAGTTTCAAACATTTTAACAACCGGCTCGCGCGAGCCGGACCGAACCGGCTCCAGCCCACCCCTGCTTATAACTATTACGAACCAGAACACCTATATGGTCAGGTTACATCGTCTGTGTGTGTTCATACAGGGTGTGTCAAATTGTTAGTATCTGTTCCTACAGGGTGGGTCTAAAAAAAGCGAATACAATGAAAGGTACGGTATAACTGTGCAAAATTTGGTCAAATGTTTTAAATACGTGCAACCGCTTATATTATTAAATAAAATATTAAAATTTATTAAAAAATCATGCTCTCTTAAAAAAGCTAATATTATGTTCGCGCATATTAAGGGTTAGTTTGTTCAAATTGCTTTTTTATTTACATGAAGGATAAATGCAGTTAACATCTCTGTGTTGATTGCGAAAAAGTGCTTATGTCATGTTTTTGCAAAATTGGGGTTTTGACTTATTCAGATAGAGGAAAACTTGCTCTTTCTTTTGGTATAATTGACTAAGTCATAGCGTACATATTAAGGCAGTTATTTAATAGAATACCTTTCGCCTAAGTCGAAAGTAATCAATTTAATTGGTGTAATTTTCAGTTTTTCTCAATAATTATTTAGTTATATGCCTGTAGTAACATTACATTTAATAATAAACTTGCAAAACAAAATTATATCCCTAAAAAAGGTTCCTCAGTAAACCAAATTCAATTTTGCCTATAATTTGTTTTCGCCATTATCTCAGTTTGACAAATATTGACTTAAGCACTTTTTCGCAATCAACACAGATCTAATGCAAGGCTTTCTGGTAAACTACGTTTTTTGTATTGTTTTCCGGCGCGTAAATAAACAAAGATGATGGCTTTCCGACACGGGAACACGCGACATACAGTTGTCCATGCGCGAAACACGGAAATTCCAAGTTAATTCCGCAAACTTCAAACGACTGTCCTTGTGATTTATTGATGGTCATCGCGAAGGCCAGACGCACGGGGAATTGCAGCCGTTTGAACTCGAATGGCAAGTCCGTCGGAATCATCGGGATCCGCGGAATCAAAACATCTTCTCCTTTATACTTTCCGTTGATAATCGTCGCCTCGATGACATTGTTCATAAGCTTTTTACAGCCAGTCTCGTTCCATTGCATAGTCGAGGTTGATTGATGTTACGCAACATGATGATGACTGAGCCTACTTTCAAATGCAAATTGTGAGGTGGTAATCTAGGCAATTCCAGCGAATTCAAAAATTCTGTGGGATAGTTGACTACCTCATCCTGGCTGATAACTGTGTCAAGTGATTTGAAGGAAAACAACTGTCCTGGAATGAAATTTTGAATGGTCACGTTGAGATCATGGACATCTTTGTTTTTCGCCGCCAATATGGCTCGTTCGCTCAGCCAATTATTATCTTTGAAGTTCTGCGCTACGTTCGGAAAAACACGCCGAATGAGCTCCTCCTTTGATTCGGTCAACTGACAGAAATCAGTGGGCAATGCGATAAATCCGGTGGAGATGTCAACAGCGATTTTCCCATTACCAATGTCCAACAATTGCTTCGAAAACACATCTGCATTTCGATCTTGTCGCAAAAACACTCGCATGTTAGTCGTCAATCGGAGTGTCTTCACATGCCGCCACAAATTTGATTATTTCAAGCATGCGTTCAGTTCGTCAGCTGCAGTTGATCGTGGAATAACTGGAAGAGTCTGACGAAAATCACCGGACAATAGAATCATGGCTCCACCAAAAATGTTTTGATTGTCACGAAAATCTTTCAACGTTCTGTCCAGCGCCTCCAGTGACCTCTTGTGGGCCATCGTGCATTCGTCCCAAACGATCAATTTGAATCTTGTTCAAATTTTGATCGATATGAATATTAGTTCATTGAACTGACTTTTTTTGTTCGTTTCAGCGTCTGTAAGCGGATTTACCATCTTGTGCGAGAAATCATAACCGTCTTCACCTTGCCAAAATATGATGGGATATTGTAACGCATCATATGATCGGTGCGTTTCGTACACACGCTGCAGCTGATCGTTTCTCCGTTGCAGAACGATATCACGTGATTCCAAATTTTCTCCAACGACGACAATGGCGACATCATCAATTGTTGGCGCATTGAAACGTCTTGCGTGTTCTCCCGCAGGCGTCCTATCGGCTCTGATTACAATTTTGTGATTATCAGTTGGCATGTGGTCCAGTGCGGTTTTAAACAATGCAATCAATTCATTGTGTTGATGAAAAAAAGTTTGAAGTTGTTCCACGATTGGTCTTTTCACCGAACTGTTGTGTGCACAACGTTGATCTACTTCTTGTGGTGAATTTCCCATGAAAAAAATCTGCAGAAATTTAAAGCCTGCATCCGGAGGCGGCAATAGCGAACCTGCTCGATGATATATTTGTCCTTGAATCTGTAAATGTTAATGTATGTTAATAGTGTTGTTGTCAAATAATGTTTAAATAAGATTGTGTAATAATTACCTTGAAAGTGGGCATGGAATTGTCCCGCACCACATTTGTTGCGCCAAATGAAGTCATTTGGAAACAACTGTTGTATTTCTGAATTTGTGTTAGGAAATGTTTGGAATTTGTGCTTGCTCCAGAAACCAATTAGCGCAATGGTTCTGGTGGGGGGACCAATGGCGCCAATTTGACTTTTCCACTTGCGCAACACAATCCAGGGGCTTCAGTTTTGTATTTCAATGCCTTACAATGTGGGCACACAACGCTCATGGATCCAATAACAACGGATTGGTCTGCACCGTAATCAATTGTCACGTTGTAACGGAAAGCAGCTCGATGAGTATTCAACGCAACATTTCTTGGCCTTCTTGCACTATTCCGTTCAATTTCATTTTCCTCGCGTTGCACTGCAGTTCGATTATTTCGAATATATCTTTGGGTTGCAGCATTGCGAGTTCTGCGGCCTAAATTACTCCGTCTTATTTGCGGCATTCTGTTCGTTTTAATTATCAGTATTATTTTGAGCGTTTTAAATCTTTTGGCTTTATTTTACTCCATGCAATGAAGTATATCTTACATAGTACATGCCAGTTAGAAATATTACCAACCAAAATTTGATTCTTTAAGTTGGTGAGTGACTGTTACTGTCGAATCAAAAAAGCACTTTCAGTTTTTCATAAGGTGACCCGACAGACGAATTGAATTAAAGCAATTGCCTCACCCTGGGAGAACCGCCTACGCGAGGTAAATTTTTGCAAAATGCTTTTTTCCTTATTTGCTTTTTTTCTAAATCACCCCAGTATTGAGGCGAACAAAACAAAAATACGTTATCAAACCTCACTATGTGACAGAGCCGTACTAACGGTTATCGTGTCGCCAATCAAAACCTAATAACCAAATTACAAATTAATTTTAAAAAAATAACAAACCTTGTAATGCTACACCGGCATTATCTGCCTGATTTATATCAATCACCGGATCAAATATAAACATATTATCAATAGATAGCGCTACTAAATAAATTGACAGGCGTAATATATTAATTTATTCGTGGTTTTCATTTGGTTTTAAAGTAATTCTTTTATGACTTCCAAATTAGAGCCGCCATCTGTTGATCACTTATTTAACTAAAATGAACTTTCAGTTTTACCCGAATTTTCCAATTTCCGAACAACTTTTCCAGCATTTCATTACCTAACAACCTTATTCGGAGTATATATTACGAACATTAAAAAAAAATTACAAAATCGGTCCAAGTCGCCACTGTAGATAAAAAATCATAGTATAGATGAAAAAATAGTATTGTTCATCGGCGCAATAACGATGAACCATTTTTGAACCAACGGATAATTGATTCACTTATATAGACCTTTTGCAATGTCTTTATAAGTTACTTGCAGCCTTCTCGATTCAGTCCAACTTTCCGGGGCAACTTTTTCAATTTTTTATTACGTAAAAACCATCTTCAGACTATTACAATTTAAAAAGAAATTAACAAAATCGGTCCAGCCGTTATCAAGTGATGCCTTGACAATGGTTTTCACTATAGAAATAAAGTAGGTACTTTAATTACCTACCTACTTCTGTAGGTACTTAAGGTACTTAAGGTCGCGCCACCTATTGACGGTATAAAAAGCACTTTTTTCAATTTTTCCCGAATTTTCCAACTTCCCGGGCAACTTTTCCAATTTTTTTACGTAAGAACCATCTACGGACTATTACAAACACTTTTTATAAAAAATTAACAAAATCGGTCCAGCCGTTATCATGTGATGCCGTGACAAAGGTTTTCACATTCATTTTTATTTATATACCTAGATAGATAGACTATATAGCTTATTATTCATATTTTATAAATATTAGGGGTGGAGAGGGGGGTCAAAATTAATTTTCTTTTAAATAATCCTTACGTAAGATGTGGGGGGGAGGGTTCCACAATCTTACGTACCCTTACGTGGGGGGGGGAGGGGGTCCAAAATTACAAAAATCATCCTTACGTAATTAATGGATGGCCCCTTACGTACTAATTTTCCGAAACGATCTTCTACGAGTTTTCGACGAATTTTGTTAGGTAATGGGCTAAAAGTCACCCTGAGCTTCTTACCCAATTCTTCGTTCGGCAAAATATTTTTCAAACGATTTCTATATTTGCTCTTAGCAGTGGCGTAGCTAGCATGGGTGACACCCGGGGCGGATTTCATGGGTGTCACCCCCATCTAGGCGGATGATTTTTTTTTGACAGGTGGCACCCAGGGAAAAAACTATGAAACATGGGGTGTCTCCCCTAAAACCAAGAAACGAGGTAATTTTAGTAAGGAAATTTAAATAATTTGGAGTCCGCCCCCACCTCGCCCCTCTACCTACGCCACTGGTATTAGTAGTACCGAGGGTGGGCGGTCCTTCTTTAAAACCCCAACCTAGGAATGGAATGCACAACCAGAATAGAAAACAACGGTGCAGGGCTTTGGAAGAAATATATAAAAATCTTAATAAAATAAGGGACGTAGATTTGTAAACATCAAACAAACATCATCGTCACCAAGTTTAACGCAAAGGACGAAGAAATTGAGAAGCTGGAGTAAGAAATCAGATAAAATTCCAAAAGAAAAAGACACATGGAAATTCCTGAATCCAGGTTCCCAAAGGAAAATGCTACGACTAGCGATATTGAAGTGGAAGAAACCACTTTCGAGGAAGATTAAGAAAGGGTAAACCCATGGATGGTCCAAGGACTAAAGAAGAGAAAAACGTAGGCTGTATCGAAATCCAATTTAAAAAAAATGCTATCCAATGTCGAAGAGATGGTATAAAGGAACGACCGGGAGGAAACTGGCAATTATTATTAAGGTGACGGAACATGACGGAAAAAGCATAGTTCAGGCATAAAGCATTTGGAATATCCCCCAGGCCCCGGTCTCTGCAGCCGCCAGTCTTTCAGAACTTCATTGTCAGTAGCTACTCGTGGCTTTTTTCAATGGGAGAGCATGAAATTTAATGAAAAATATAAATTTATTATATTATTCCGAATTGCTATTCTGTTTTGGGAAAGCGGTAACCCATCGCTCTCCCCGTACCAGCCGCCACTGGCAAACCTTGAGTTTGTTTATATTGACGGAATGGAGTACAGACACAAACTAAATTTGTGCAAAATATAAGAAATTCAATTCTTAGGATGTCCTTGACCGTGTGAAATGGTCAGATTATTTTAACGCAACTTATTTACATGTATACTTAAATAGTTAAATTTAAAATTGTCTCCGAAAACAGCGTGTGACATGACAATGCAAAAAATTAACGACCCGTAACGAGTGAAGTCGTGTTCTTACTGGAGTCAAATTGGAAATGTATATTTAGACATCCCGGTCGCACCCTTAATGTTAAAATTGAAACGCTGCAAAAACCGCTACAATAAGATAAACCTATCTATTATATGGACCATTTTGTAAGGAATTAAATCTCCTACAAAAATTCCGCGACGGCATATTTGTATAATATGTAATAGTTTGGACGTGAAGGACATTCAAAGTCGCTGATAAAAACTAAAAATCAAAATTTGTTACTTGAAATGTCTCCAGTATCAATTAAAGCTTTCCGATTTAAAAAAAACCTTTTTGAAAAGATTGCCTATTTTTTCCACTCCCACTTATAAAAAATTCAGACAATTAGCACATGGTCAAAAATATTCTTGAGTCGAGTCTGCGCAAAAATGATGTCGGAATACGATTTTGGAGTACTTGTAAAGAGTTAATTAGGACACTCCAATATACTTTTACATGATTATCCGGATTTTTCGCAAGCTTAATCCAATTTTAGGAGTTTGTTTCTTGGATTAAAAAGTATAAGGAGGTAACCGAAGACCTGTCACCGTTACCGAGATCATAGACCGAACTGGATCGAATTTTATTTCAGCCCTAGGTCTGTTACTTACGAATATAGTGCGGGACAAAAAAAACAAGTCGCAGGGGGGGGTCATAAATTAGAAGATACGCCACTGGCTGCACCATCTAGCGGCCCCGGATTTGAAACAACACGCGAAAAAAAACACGTTCACAAATATTCGTGGATATCTCGGTTTAGATGCACTTTAGAGAAAAATTTCAAGTTATTGAAAATAAAGAAGACTAAATTATCTAGAGAAAAGATATATGTTTTGTTATTATTAATCGACTGGTTATGGAGTTACAGCTATCAAACCTATTTGCCATTTTTTGTGGGCTCCGAAATATTTTTAAACGAGTCAAATTTATTGGAACTGACGAATCCATGGAATCTTGTGGCCACAATCGCCTTGTTGTACCTCAAGTGCCGCTTGTCTTGACCGTAGATTGACTGTACGAGACGGCTAGCTCATAGGGTTCAGTCATGCGTCGAAGAGCAGGGGGGTTCAGATTTTTTTTTTAACCTTCGTGGGATCGCTTATACTTCTCGTGACTTATCCTTACCTTCGTAACAAAACCGGGGCGCAGCTGTGAGAACAAGATATCGGGAGTAGACCCGGATACTTGGTCCTCTCAACAAAATTAAAACTTGAATAAAACTATTTCGAGTATACACTAAAAGGCACAATAATACAATTGTTGGGCAAAATTCTCTTTTAATATAACAACTAACACTTCAATTAAAACAATTATCATGAACAGCTGACATTAGATTATTAAACATTAATATTTCAAGCAAAAGAATTATAACCATGAAAAATGAACAAAAGAAATTTAAAATATGTATAATTCAATGAGAACAATTATTACCATTAACTACTAATATTTAACCAACAGAAAAACTTATTGCTACGATTGCGGGTCTCGTCGTGTCTTCGACAAGACTTGACGGGGTTAATTTTAAGGAGGTTCGACTTCACTAATGATATCAAAGGTTTGTAAATTTTTCTACTCTTGTAAATTCCGAAGACTAATGGGATCCACGGAATCACAAGGTATCAAATAAACATCTGCCAAAAAAATTGACAGTAATATTTGCTGTCGGCAGTCACCCTGATGGACGTTTAAACCAGCTCGTAATTAGCGGAAGCTAGGGTTCATGGGTCGTAAGTCAAAATGATGTGATACAAAATAAAGAATACAAAAATAATGGTAAACAAATTATAATCGTTGAAATACTCTGTACAACAGCTGTGGTAGTACAATGCAACCACAATTTATATACAATCAGCGAGCTGATCCGTAATAAGAAACAAATGGTGTTATTAAATGTACAGAATACAAATTAAAGTCTAACAAGTTGTAACTCACCCAGGTACCTTGGTATGATTAATGAAATACAAAATACTCGCTCTTGACAATTGAGCGGACTCCAAATTTGAATACTGTAGCACCAGGATGAAGAAGTGAATACGTCTTGACCGGCTCTACTGATAGTACGGAAATAGCTGCACTTGACCAGGTCAGGAACACCATAAAAGGAGTTGGTTAAAGAGAACCTCAAAGATTGAATATTTTCACCGAAGTTGTTGCTTTCCAGTGTGTAATATGTATTAGAATTCCAAAAAAAATTAATAGTTGACATCAGCAAGAATAAATCGTTAATTTGACCTTGTCATTCGATTTATAAAACAAAAGTTTATAACAGCCCTTCGCGAAAAATGTGTTCTTGATCATAACACATGTGTTCTAAAATTTAATGAAACCAAATTACTTAAAGAAGTCACATCAACAAGTTACTTACGAATATCGATGAAATAGATGTTTTAAATAAATCCGCAACCGCGTAAAACAATCATCTACTGATTTAGATGTAAAATCTAATTAATTAGTCGTCTAATTAATAAAATTAGTCGGAACAAAATTCGACTCGACCAGCTTGATCAAACGCAAAAAGCAAGATGGCCGTTTCACCGAGCGGTCACGGAGATCGAACGAAATATCGGTCGTTTTCAAAAATCTTAAGTACACGGTGTTGTAAAAGTTAAAGTTATTATCCGTAACGGATGTAAAAATTCGTTACAGGTTGACCGTGGTGGTAAACCGGAATCAACTGATACCACGATTCTAACGTCTGAACTGAAATATGATTTCTTGAACCTGGTAGGATCGCTCGACGAAGCCGTTTGCGGATGCCCAACACCAAGCGGTTTAGGTTTTTGACTATTATGGTAGTTCTTTGTTCGGTTTTAAAATGTCTGATTGAGGTCGTAGTGACCTGGTAGTTATGATTACGAGAATTTGACAGTATTAAGTAATTAAATAATTTATGACCTGGTATTTTCACACTTATATAGTAAGTAATGAATCTATTTCGATTACTTACTCTGTGGTGAATGTTGTATTTACTTTTGGGTGCGATCGATCGACCTTCGGAACGGAATGGAAAATGGTTATTCCTCCTTCGGATGATGACCTAAAACAATCGAAAAAGACACACTTATATGAGGGTGAAAGCTGAGGGGATTTGCTCCTCAAATTTGATTGAACATAAATAATTACTGGCAATTATTCGTCTCGCAAATCTGATTGAACATCTTTATCTCTTATCGCTTACGCTACAAAAAGTAAGCAAAACAAAAATAAAGATTTTTTATATAGCATGAAATTAAAAGTTCTAACTTCTACTTCTAAACTTTCTACTAAAAAACTTCTAACTTCTAAAAAGAAGTTCCGGAAAGTAAATATTTGAAATAAGTAGTTTAGGAGTGAGAATCTTTCGAAATTGTCCTCTCAATACGCCAACTTTAAGTTGAAATTATGATTTCCGCCAATGTATCAATTTTACTTCATCATATATTCTTTACTAAATCATATATTCTTCAAATTTTGCAAATACGTTTATTAATCCTAGGGGAGGATTAATCCTAGATTCGTCAATCCCCGATTCTATCAATCACATTACTGAAATTTTAATAGCAACAGTAAATACTTTAAGGAAATTTGAGGCTTAATCCTAGATCAGATCTCGAACTATAAGTGCGGACATAATAAAAGTCCTGAACGACATTTTTTGCGCTTGATTGGATCTTGGGAAAATGGCGCCCCTATTATATTCAGTGTTTTGCTTATATCTTGCTATCCATTTACGATATCGAAATATATTATGTTTCATATAAAAAAATAAAGCTTATAAAATTCTCTACAAAAAATTACTTCTACATTATTTTTGCGTATCCATTCTTATTATTAGGATCAGTGGCGTAACTACCAGTGTTCCGGGTGTTCGATGAAACAAGGGCCCGAGACTTCACAGGGCCCGAGACTTCACTGGCGCCACGCTTAAAAACAAGTTTATTATTTTCTACAAAATATTTTTAACAAACGCGGCTTTTTTTCTTAGAAACAGAATGAGCCCTACAAAATATTGTATTTGGTCAATAAATTGTCCCTACAAAAAAAAACAATAAATTCTTTAGTTGTAAAACTGTTACTTCTCCAAATGAAAAGATAAACAGATGGTGATGCTGATGAGTAACAATATATACCTACCACGGTACCACGATTGATACCTACTGTTTCCAACTATTTTAAACTGGTTCAAAATAAATGTATTTTTCAAAACATTGGATATTATGATAGTTCAATTGAAAAATCGAAGTTCTGGACTGAATGAACTTTACACAGTTTTTCAAGTTTTATCTCCAAATATTTTATGTAATACTTCTGTATCTGACGAAAACTTATATAAAATGGGTCGGGAGCTTTACTTAAAATATTCGGAAGATATTTCAGACACAATTTCTTCGCAATTGCTATCATTTAGACAATGTTTTAAAAATGATTTATCCAAAATTAATTCAATCATGGAATTAACTGAGTTCATATTGATAAAGAATTTTTCTTCGTGCAGCAGTTTTAGTGAAATTTT
The DNA here is from genome assembly GCA_932274525.1 of Podabrus alpinus. Classification (NCBI taxonomy): domain Eukaryota; kingdom Metazoa; phylum Arthropoda; class Insecta; order Coleoptera; family Cantharidae; genus Podabrus; species Podabrus alpinus. The sequence goes on from OW026451.1 coordinate 119,608,941, forward strand.
AACTGCATGCTATATATTTCTAACTATTCCTGTATCGGTAGCTTCGGCAGAAAGGTCATTTTCTAAATTAAAAATAATTAAAAATTTTTTAAGAAGCACCATCAGTGAACAAAGATTGTCTGCGTTATCAATCATATCGATAGAAAACCAAATTGCGAGGACAATAGATATTTCTAGCATTATATCTAGTTTTGCTCATCTTAAAGCAAGGAAAAAAAATTTTAAATAAATTTATTATAATTATTTATAAGTTTATATATTTATAATAGTAATTTATTTATGTATAAAGTTTATTGTGCGTCCTTTTCTTTCTCTTTTTGTATAAACATGTAAGTATACAGTATTTGGTGTAAGTGTTAAAAAATATTCGTTTTGTTTTTGTTTTCGTTTTTTATTTATTATTGTTTATATAATTGTTTTTAATTAAATCTATTTTATATTATTTGCTTTTTTTTTGTTTAAAACAACCAATAAATTGCCAAAATATAAATTGTGAATTTGATTTTGTTTTGAAAATATAATGCCCAGCTTATACCCATTAAAAAATTTTAGCGTTATTTTTATTAACTACTTTGGGGCCCGCGGTTTGTTACCAGGACACAGGCCCGTGGCTACCTTGTTACGCCCCTGATTAGGATATTACAACCAATTCAAAAATCTTCCGCGAAGAGGTGGATCTGCCGTTAGGTTAGTGTTAGTTTTTGATATTTCTTTAGAAAACAAATTAAAAACAAATAAATCTTCACGTAAAGTTAAATCTTCCGCAAAGCGGTGGATCTTCCGCGAAGAGGTGGATCTGCCGTTAGGTTAGTGTTAGTTTTTGATATTTCTTTAGAAAACCAATTAAAAACAAATAAATCTTCACGTCAAGTTAAATCTTCCGCAAAGAGGTGGATCTTCCGCGAAGAGGTGGATCTGCCGTTAGGTTAGTGTTAGTTTTTGATATTTCTTTAGAAAACAAATTAAAAACAAATAAATCTTCACGTAAAGTTAAATCTTCCGCAAGGAGGTGGATCTTCCGCGAAGAGGTGGATCTGCCGTTAGGTTAGTGTTTGATATTTCTTTAGAAAATCAATTGAAAACAATTTAATCTTCACGTAAAGTTAAATCTTCCGCAAAGAGGTGGATCTTCCGCGAAGAGGTGGATCTGCCGTTAGGTTAGTGTTTGATATGTCTTTAGAAAACCAATTAAAAACAAATAAATCTTCACGTAAAGTTAAATCTTCCGCAAAGAGGTGGATCTGCCGTTAGGTTAATGTTAGTTTTTGATATTTCTTTAGAAAACCAATTAAAAACAAATAAATCTTCACGTAAAGTTCAATCTTCCGTAAAGAGGTGGATCTTCCACGAAGAGGTGGATCTACCGTTAGGTTACTGTTAGTTTTTGATATTTCTTTAGAAAACTAATTAAAAACAAATAAATCTTCACGTGAAGTTAAATCTTCACGTAAAGTTAAATCTTCCGCAAAGAGGTGGATCTTCCGCGAAGTGGTGGATCTGCCGTTAGGTTAGTGTTAGTTTTTGAACGTGAAGATTTCGCAGAGGAACAAAGTAAAAATATTCGGAATGGAATGGATAAATAAGCTTTTCGCCAAAAATATTTGCATCGAAATGACTTGGGGCCTTTGCGCCGAAAAAGATGTGCGCTGAATAGTCATGCGCCGAATCGGCTCCGCGCCGAAAAATCTTGCGTAGAATTGCCTGCGCCGAATAGTACCTAATCCTAAAATAAGCCTGTTCTTTAGTGTGCAGCACACGAAAATTTTTTTTGAGTGGCTACTTATTACAGTCGCCAATTTAATATTCCGGAAAAGCAAAATGCGTAATTCAGTAAAATAAAGAAAATTGGGAGGAAGATAACTGATAAAATTTTGAAACTTGACAGAGATGTTATATTCTATAATATCGATATTACGTTTCGTGTAAAATAAATCTTAAAATCTCCTTCTTCTTCCTCTTAATGTAGGTGTGCATTTGGGTTTCTTGCTAGACTTGCCTTCGATGTGCCTGCACCCTGTTTTTTATTATGATGGCAAATCATTAACACAGGGGGACATACGGCTTCACGTACCCTCCGAAGCACGGAAGACTGTCAAGAAATTTTAGACTGTACCTGGTGTCAAACCAGGCAAGCTTGCATTAGCAGTTGATCTCGCTAACATTCAGGCCAAGGACGTCGTTATAAATATAGTTTCCACCATCTATTTTTATTAAATAATTTAAAAAATAATAGAAGTATGTTATTTTTCGGAAAATTTGCCATTCGTCTAGTTTTGGCACTGATAATTTTGTTAACAGCGGGATGATTGTTCGATTTACCCGCTCGAAGATTTTGTTGTTAATTTTTGAAGAATTGATAGTAAGGGGTTAATAAAAACTGCAAAGAAATAATAATCTTTATAAAATTACAGTTATAAATCAAATCTTAAATATAAATAAAAGAATTTATTTGACTATTTTTTATTTTATAGAAAAATTAAACAATTTTATAATGGAAAGTTTACATTATAACCAAAGCACTTCATTTTATTATATACATAAGAAATATTATCATCCACTATTTATTTAGTACACCTAAAACACTGTTTATTATTAGCAATTTTCAAAATTTTAGTAGGAGACATTTTTTATAATATAATGTAAACTTCATTACCTACATATGTACAATATTAAAAAATTTTACTTTTAATATAAAATTCAACAAAAAAAGTAATGAACAAGCCTAAAATTAGGTTACAAATAATTCTATTAAATTGAATCTCTTATAAATAGGATCACCTGTATTAGATATTATAAATTGTTCAAGACCTTTTTCAGTACGTCAGGAAATTATATGAATCTCAAAAATTGAAGAACACAATAAAACTTGATAGTTTATATACTTTCGATTTTATTTTTTATCTATATATTTTTTAAATTATAAATTAAATAGTTTCTACGGGCTCACACACTTAAAATCACATATTGTATTTCTCACACTGGTTTAAGCTTAGTCGAAGAATAAAATTACAATTTACGTGCCTCGATAAGTGCTGTAGGAATATGGACTCAAAAGTAATGGCACATGATAATGTTCGACAGCTGATTTGCAATCAATAATAATCTGAAAGTGAAAAAAAAGTTTAAATACATAAAAAAAATAATTTAAATATTTTTAATACAAAATAATTTAAAAATTTTTAATATACCTCTATAAAAGGAAACAAAGTTTCTTGCTTTCTAGCTTCAAAATATTTATCTACATCGAAATGTATCTTGTAACGACCTGGAGCAAAATCTTCACTATTCAAGAAGTTGCCAAATCTACCTTCAGAGTTGGTGAGACCTTCATTTATAAATGTCCAACGACCTTCGATGAGTTTATAAAGGCTCACTTGTAAGCCATTCACCGGAGCACCTCTAGTAGAATCCAGGACATGTGTGGAAATGGGAGGTTTTGATGATGGCATTGCTTGAATTGTCGGTCGATGTCGCTATTCAAAAAAATTAAAGTTTTATTCACAAGTTACAATTTGGTTCATCACAGAACATCATAACAAAAACTTGATAGCAAAATAATTACTACAGCTTGTGCGTTTTCTCATGGTGATTGTGATTTAGCCACACGCCACAGTTATATTATATCTTATTTACCCTTCTACACATTGTAAATGCTATAAGTTAAAAAAAAAAAGGTTAATAAAATAAAAATGGTTAATTAATTTTGTTGAAAATTAGAAAAATAACACTCACATTAGCTGCACTTAAATGGCCTATTATTACAGATAATCTATTTCCTGAAGGACTTTGTATCATTTTATTTAACATAAAACCTCAGACTAATGGAAAATTGACAGGTCAAATTTAAATGATAACTACTGAATAGAAGTATAATAAAATGTTATCAAACTTTCGCAACTTATTTTTTTCTATTTTAGTGCACGGAGGTTGAAGAAATCTTTATCTTGGGTTAATTATTAATCAACAAACAAATATGATTTTAATGAGCTTGTTCATTAATTAAAATGAAGGAAATTATTTACTAAGTTATTATTGAAACCAAAGAAGTGGAATTTTAGATCATCAAATATTAAAAATATTTTGTAATAAATTAATCTCAATAAAACTGTTGGTTTTTGATATTTGTATTACATAATAAATAAATAAATCATTAAGTTTGTTTTTATATTGCAGAGGAATAAAGACGAGCCCTTAAACTTTTCCTTAATAATTTGACAATAAAAGTTGTTAAATTAATACTTATGGGTAGATAGATTTCAGACTACTTAAGAAACGCATCCAAATGAACTGGTGGGTGTGCTTGCTGGTCGTACTCGCGATGTTAGAAGACTAAAACGATGCAGAACTGCAGACTTAGCGACACGATTTAAATGAGCTTCAATTATTATTGACATAAGACATATTATTTATGTACACTTATTTATAGGAATTTTTGAGGTGGTTTGAATTAAGAATATTCAATGGAATGTTTTTTTCGTGTCATTTTCAAATTTGTCAAACGATTTACTGAATGTTTTGTAAACAGATTGTAAATTTACTTCAAATAAAAAAAAAACTTTCAAGTTTTAGGCATTTCCAGATGTCCTTTTCGACAGTTAAAATACAAATAATGAACTTGATCAATTCCAAAAATCAAATGTAGATTAACTAAATAAAATATAAGCACTACCAATATTACCATACAGAAAAAGAGATTTAAATTTGGATAATAAAAAAAATGCTAGGATGCAATAACTAGCCCCACTCAAATCAAAATTTCCTATTGACTATGGCTTAGAATAAGGTTTATATAGTAAACTGTAAAAATATTTTGCGAGAAAGTGGCCCAAACTTTTGAAAAAAACGAATTTGAACTTGGCAAATTTTACACTATTCAGTGACGCGCGGGAGTGCGATTTGTGGAATCTCCCTATTCTGTTCTCAGTCCGTGCAAGAAGATATACCCTAACACTTAGAAAATTTTGCTCCGTCAGATGCTGCTCGGTCCTCGAACAGGTTAGATGTTATTTTTTTTGTCTTTTTTAAGGGTGTTTGGGGGTGGTGCGTAATGGTTAACTGCTGCATACCTCGAAAATGATTTTAAATGCTATAAACCAGGTTTTCTATGATCCCGATTTTTTTTATCCCGGTTTTCTTGATGGATGGCGCCTTCAAGTTTGTTTAGCTTTTGCCGCGTAGCGGCGTAAGCTATGAAAAACCGGCCGGAGCTGCGGAGCAGCGCAGGCTCAGGTTTTTCGATGGCGACAGTCGCGACAAGTCTCGAATCCACCCCAAATACCTCAAAAATCGAAAAAAAAATTATTTTTTCACTTTTTCGTTAATACACGGGTAATTTTCGATTTTTTTGCTAATATTTTTTACTAAATTTACTAATTACACCCCAGCTATCCGAATCTCAAAGAAAAAATCAATTTCCGAGCTAAAAAATTTCACTCATTCCGACAGGGGACCCCGATGCCAGTAGGCGAGCCTGAGTATGAATGTTTCCGATTTTCGCACTTTTTCGGATTTTTTTAATCTTCACGTCCGCAACTGCGTCAGAGGCACATTCGGACCGAAATATACCCAAAAAGTCCGGAAATTACCCCAATATTCGTGAAATTGCATGGGGGCGTGGCCTATTCGATCGTTTTCAATGCTAATGGCGATTTACATTACCGTTGGTGGCGCCACCAGCAACAACAACATGGCTGTGTTTAGACGTATATTTCAAAATTCAAAGTCATAGTCTGGTAAAAATTTGCATACATTTCAGTATGGTGTTAAATTTATTGTAATATGTTTTGTTAATTAGTTGATTTTGTTATGTTTTGAGCCTGAAGAAAGAATTTTTATTTTCATTTAATACGTCATGTACTAATTTGAAATTCTCCTGCATGGTGGCGTTTGCTTAATGTAAATTGCGAAAATTTACGTACTTTAAAAATTCGAAATTGGGGTTGTTTTTAAGGATTTTTCGAAAAATATTTTTTCTATAAACTATATTAACCATGTTCTTTAGTGTAGAACACGTGAAAATTTCTTTTGGCCGGGACTACTTATTGCACCCGACCCAAAAAACGTCATCCTTTTAGTATTATTTTTTTATCGAAAATGAAACTTACGAGTATGTAGTATTTTACTACGCACTTGGGTAAACAAATACAGAATATTTTCAAAAAAACTAATAATAAAATAATTAAATTTCGAATATAGTACAAATGCATACAATCTTGAGTCAAAATCAAAATTTTAATAAAAACCAGTATGAATGAAACAAGGGGAGGACCATTGAATTGAAAAATTATAAAAACCATTGCATATTATCGATGTTTCGCTATCATCATATCATCATCAGGCATGCTTAATTCAAGGATAAGATAATTGAAAATAAAATTATAAAACTTTTTATTAGGAAATTAATTGAAAGATGTAGAAAACTTGAAGTGAAAATCTTAAATAAAGGAGAAACAGAATCAAATAACAGAAAATTACAAATAGTAAAATATAACACAAAAAATTGAAGAAAACAAATTAAAATTGAAAAAACAATAAAAAATGAATAAGTAAATGAATGGCGTCAAGAAGTAGACCGTTACTAATTGTAGGCCCCCCAACTTGACAAGTTTAAAAAATTTTATTTCTAAACTTCAAAGCAAGTTCCCTGACCCCCTGAGAACCCTTTTTCTCAGTTTAAGTGAATTACACTTTTTCGAAAAAATCAAATAACAGAAAATTACAAATAGTAACAAAAAAAGTGTAATTTAAAATCATTAATAACAATATTATCTTGATTACACTTTTAGCTACTTAATCCGGGTTAATTTCTATAGAAATAATAGTTTTAAAAATTGTATACATGGAAATTAATTCAGATTAAGGGGGTTACCTACTGTGACCGATAAATTTTTTCGTTTTTTTTTTATTACATATTTTTATAGTTTGGGGTCTTGAAAATGTGTCCAAAAAATATTAAAGTCAAATTCATCAAATTACCCGAATTATAACGGATTTTCTGTAATGGAGTTCATTATTAAAACTTTTTAAATCAATTAAATTTTAAAACGGAATTAATTTTTGTATTTTGTACTTTATACAAAACATATACAAAAATAAATTTAACAAATATAAGTTGTAGCTGTTTGTAATTGTCTTTAGGAGTCCAAAAAACCAAAAAAATTTTTAAAAATTGTTAAAAAAGAAAATTATTAAAAATCGACGTGTTAGTCCACCCTTAAAATTGAATTGATTGTGAAAAAGGAGCTTACAAGTTTTTTCTTACCAATTGAAACCCCCCAGGAAAATAATTCCAGTATCTCTCGGCATCATTTTCTAATTCTTTCACTGAATTATTAAAATCCCCTTGTTGTTGTCGGTTCTTTAAAATATCATGGACCCAGTATCTTTTTGCTTTACGCTTTTTTTTCTTCTGCAATAAAAACATATAAGCAGCAAGCGCGTCGTCCTCACTACTGGACATTACTAATAAACTTAAATAAATTAAAACAAAACTGTAAGAACAATCAACTGCAAAAAATAGCTTCTGACTTGAAACTGTAACGCCTGCGACTGCACGTAAATCGTCTATCCGGGTATTTTGTTATATTTAAGTTATTATGAACCACTTCACCCTTCCACGAAAAGCCGACCACTTTGAATTACATGTTTTGGGTACAATTTTTATAATACCTCATAAAGTTTTATGACCATTTTGTTCAGCATAAGCTGACAACGTTATTTTAGACGGTAGGATGGTTGTAGCAACCGGTGCACCCGAATTGCACCACGAAAAGATTAGTTCACAAATCTCCTACCCGAATTGCACCACCGTAATTTCAGGTAAACACCTCACCAAGGGTCGGTCGTCCGAATTGCACCACCTCTATTGTAATATTTTAGGTAAGGTGGTTTTATTGTTAAAAGTTAAAGCACAATGCTGGAGTTTAACCTGATGCCTCCTACATGTAACATCGATTATTTTTTGTTTTTACGCGATTTTTTGGGGGTTAAACGTAATAGATAACTGCCGCATACCGCGACTATACTTTTTAATGCTATTTCGAGGGTCTCTCACATCCCGGTTGCATTTATCCCGGTTTTCTTGATCGGTGGCGCTTCTCGTATGTTTAGCCTAGTAACCAGAGTCAAAACCGCTCTGGAGGGGTGCAACCCGGAGCGGAGCGGAGGGGCGCCCCGGAAGAGTAGGTTTTGACGATGGATTACCCTCCTTATCGAATGCACACCCCAAAATTCGAAGGCAAAAAAAATTTAATTTTTTCACTGTTTTGGGTTATTATTTTATTAATACCTGCTCCGACCCTGTATAATATAATATGAATTAATATATTAAACTCGAAATTTAAATTGCAAAGAATTTAGATATTTGTGTATTTATTTCTTTATATTATCTGTTTGCTTGTGATACCTGCTCGGTTTGCTCGTGGTGCAATTCGGTAAAGCGATTACGGAACGACATTTGACCGTGGTGCAGTTCGGTCAAGGGATTACATTTACCTGGGTACAAGAAATGACCCCTGATAAGCCGTGGTGCAGTTCGGGTAGCACCGTAGCAACATGGAGAATGAACAAGTGAAACGAAGAAAAGCAATTATTTCCACGCATTGCAAAAATTCGCGAATGTCGCAAAGAGAACTCTCAAAAAAATTGAAAATACCGAAATCGACACGGTATAGGTGAGAGCATTTTTAGAGACCTTTAAAAAATTGCTTTTTAATTTTTTAATGTTAAATAGTACCCGGTAAATAACTAATAATAAATTGCGTTTAAAAATTTTTTGCGGTTTTTAATTTAGCACAACAATACAGGAGGTCGGTTTTTTTCGTGGACAAGTTTATTTAAAAAAAAACATCCAAAAATAATCACCTTCTTTAATTGCGTTTTATTATGGGAATGATTAAAAAATTAGTATAAATATCTAATTAACGATGACATTGAATAACCAAAATTGTGTTACAACACATATTATTAGTAGAAGTATCTAATTACCAGCGGCTTGTGAAGCTTGAGTTGTAAAAATTTACAACTCCTCGCTTCACAAGCCAGCCTGGTATAGAAATTCATCTTTTATCAGGTAAACTACACGCGTCCACGTGGAGTCACAAAGAGATTTTCGTAATAGAAATATTATCCAATAATAAGTGCTTATTATAAATATTAACCAATTAGAAGTACACTACTCCACGTGGAGCATTTTAGCAGCCTGGCTGGTGAAACTCGATACGTTTTATTACCTGCTTCTAGCAGCCCAAGTGAGTGCGGTTCCATATAAGCCAATGCATTACAAATTTTGCGCTGCAAGAAGCTGGCTTCTAGAAGCCTAAATGAAATGCGGGCTTTAGTATATACAAGGTTTTCAACTGACACATTTCTTACACAAACAAATAAGGTTAGATACAAAATCCCTAAAATTGTTTGTTTTTTCAATCTATTTTGACTAATTTATTATGCTAATTTTTATTTTAAAAGTTTTCAAAATAAACTACTTTCAGTAAAACCTGACAAAATAATATGAGTTACAAAAATATGTCGGTTCTTTATTAAAAAAAAGTTTTAATAGGAATATTTCAGGACTTTTGAGCTCCTAAAAAATACACGTCTTTTTGTAAATAAAGACGGGATAAAAACCGAGGTATTCGTACATATATTATGTAAAAATCGGCGAGAAGATCAAAATTTACGCATATAAGACAGACGGCGACCGCACCATACTGTCTAATCACCGAGCGTCTTAAGAGCGCGCTGCGGAAAGAGAGAGAGGGAATGATGTTGAAAGAAGCATCTAATCTTTTGTACAAATTTAAAAAACTAAACGTCGTATCAATGTAATTCTTTTTTTATATTAATAAGAAAAGACTATTGAAGGCAATAACCAATTTTGAGCGCTTTAAATTAAAAGTAAATAGGTTAATTTAATTTATGAAAAAGGACAATTTTGAATTTTTATGATAACCGATCTTAATGAAACTTCGTTATTGCCTTCTGCAGATCATTATAAGGACAAAACCTGATTTTGAAGCGATTTCATCATCAATTATAGAAAACTTGTACAAAACTTGTAAATCAAAAAGTGCCCTTAGTGGAGTTTTAAACTATATAAAATCAACTTAATGCACAAAGGGTTAAAGGGTTCCCTTAGATATGGCGCAAATAATTTTTTTACATTTTTTAAATCTCTACGAAAGATTAGAGGCTTTTTTCAACATCATATCTACTGCTTCCTTCTCTCTCTTTCCGCAGCGCGCTCTTAAGCCCGTCTTACATCAGGACATTTCTGGCGTCATTTCTTGCGCCATTTCTGCGCAGAGACGAGTTCATAGTATTTGCGCGTGCGTATACCGTTGTGCGCAGAAATGGCCCAAGAAATGACGCCAGAAATGTCCTGATGTAAGACGGGCTTTAAGGGCTCGCCACATAGCCTGTGCTATGCTATGCCAATGTCAAACATTAAAGTAGAAACATAGGGTTTCAATAGTGACGTTCACATAGTTATGAGTTGCTATGCTATTTTGCGCATGACTATGACATTGTTCAACGTTTGTGTTGACATAACACAGAGCATAGCACAGCACAGGCTATGTGGCGAGCCCGTTACTATTCTAAAGAGGCGAGAACTGCCACAAAAGAAGAAATAGTGCCGAATTTCACTTCTTCAAAGCCAAAGAATGTATTCTGTATGGCCCTAGTATACCCGTTTAAGGGTAGGTTACGAATATCAACCACCATCCACCTCATTACAGCACGAAAAAGTTTAAAACGATTTATCTCAAAACTACATTTCTCAAGTCGGGCGCACATTTTCCAAACAAACTACTTGGCGGATTAACTTGATTTTTTGAAGCATTTAGAATATACTTCAGGCTCCAGTCAGAACCTAAAATATCCAAAATATATTTAAAATTACCATTTTGCAGGCCGCGAAAAGTAAATATTTTGTTGTAAAAATCGAAGTTTTTTTTAAATCCTCGCCATTTTGTCATCTTTTGTTTAAATTAAATTTTCGAGGTTCCAACTGGAGCTACATTCATATAGAACAAGAATTTAAAAAATTCATTTATTTAAGATAACTGGATCGGTTGGAAACGATGCGCCCGATTGGCGCGTCATTTCGAAAAATGAGTTACGCGTCGATCTGTACCTTGTACAATTTTCAATAAAAAGCTTTACAAAAATTTTAGGTGTTTGTTTAAATGTGAATAAATAAGTATCCTAAATTTTAGCTCAATAGCTGTAACAGTTTTCTCAAATTTAATTCCTAAAAGTGCAGCTTGAAAACGACTGTTCAAAGTAGGTAACCCCCTTAAAAGAAAACCGAGACTAAATAACGGGCCCTTACAATTTTATTTAGTGTAATTTAGCTCATACTTATTTTAGACATAGGATGAATAGGAAATGACCAATTAATGAGTTTGTAATTTTTGAACCCTTCTTAGGTAAATTTTCCCGTTTCTGATAAACATAAAAAGTCGCATTTTCGAGTTATTACCCCACGGACCTCTATTGACTATAGTGAAAACAATAAAACTCAATTCGGAAAAAAAAACTACAGAATGTCAATTGAAAATAATAATAGTAAAAATAGTATATCAAATTTATTATATCTTCACAAGATGTTGTAATAAAAATAATATTGTTCTAAAATTTACAATGTATTAATAATTAATTAATCAGTTTTGTTCATTCTTTATTCATGTTTAATTTTGATAAATAATGAACTATGTAATTTATTGTTATTATCAAATTAACCATTAGGTAACAAGTCTGGAAACAAACAATACAATGTATTCTTTAGGTTGATATATTGTGAGAAAGAGTGAAATTGTTATTGAATAGTTTTTGTAATTTAAGTAAATTAAAATATTTTCCTTTCATTGCATTTAAAAGATATATAAAAATTAAAATTTGTATTAAATTTAAATTGTGATAGGTACATATAAAATTGTACAAGCTTTAATTTTAGATGTTAAAAAGTAAATCTAAACAAAAGAACCCTCCGAGGTTTTTGGATAAGAAAAAAATTTCAGTGAAAATTGCCCGTGCCTATTAAAATTTTGTGTAAGTTTCTTTATAAATAAATAAAAGATGTGCTATTCAGCATAATGAAATTTTTATTTTAGTTGGAGAAATAAGACGTTCAACTTAAAGAAGATAAACATGAGAGATTTTCATGAAATCACCAATACAGAAGACACAAAATAAATATATGAATAAGCTGAGTTTTATTAAAATCCTTAATTTGCGTGCAATTATTTAATCTAGTAAGTGTTATTTTCTTTTAATAAAGAAACCTCACAGAATAATAGAAATTCAAATTACTGAGAAAATGTGGGGCAGCTTTTAATTCAACTATAAGGGGTCATCCATTAATTACGTAAGGTTTTTTTGGGGGGGGGAGGGGGTATTCGATATCTTACGGACCCTTACGTAGGGGGGGAGGGGTCCGACGTATTGCTTACGTAAGTTTCTTAAAATATTTTTTTAATTTAAATTTAAAAATCAAATATAATTTTTTCTTTTTATGTTGGTAATTATATCCAGGTGTAATGGAAATATGTACCATATATTGAAATATATGTAGTACTTAAAAATCATTAAACATAGTGGCATAATAGTGTGAATTATAGAAAATGGCATCAAACTTTGGCGATCTTTACGAACGGTTTTTCATCTATGTAAATAAAAATTTAATTTAAATTTTTGTATTTAAATTTGGAATAATTATGTAGGTCCCTGCGCATGTTTTTGTATTGAAATAATGCAAAAATTCGCAAAGGAAAGGAAAGTTGATTTTGAGTAGCCTGCCTTCCTTTAAGGAATCTCGATAATCCATTCATGCGCGTCCCTATGGGACGCGCATGAATGGATTATCGAGATTCCTTAAAGGAAAGCAGGCTACTCAAAATCAACTTAAAAAACAATAATGAATGCTGTCAAACTGTCAACCGATCGACAATGCAAATACGCGTGCACGTACTTTACGTTTCTATTTGACTAATCTTAACCAAATTTGGTGTAGAAATTACGATATTTACAACGCTACGAAAAACATAGGCTACTTTAGAACCTTGTAGTGAGGCCGAAGGCCGAACAACCACATCCGACACGGTCTAGATGGCTAAAGGCGGCCGGTAGGCCAACTGTGCCAGCTAGTATAATATATTATTATTCATCTTTTATAAATATAAGGGGCGGAGAGGGGGGTCAAAATTAATTTTCTTTTAAATAATCCTTACGTAAGATGTGGGGGGGGGGGTTTCCACAATCTTACGTACCCTTACGTGGCGGGGGGGGAGTCCAAAATTACAAAAATCATCCTTACATAATTAATGGACGGCCCCTAACTAATTAAAGTACTTGATTAGCAAAAGATCTGCCATTGTAGTTTGAAGCTGTTGATATAATAATACAAAATAAATCAAATAAACAATGATATCAAACAAAGAAACTCAGCTATTGTTCAATTTAACTTTAATGGAACATTCCTTGTAAGGGGAGGGGGCAAGAAAAAAATTTTCCTTCAAATCTTCCTAATTTTTAAAGAGCTTTTTAACGATATTTCATTTTTGACCCCGTGCAATTTGAAATTTGAGTTTTCCACATTTTGGAGCAACTTTTCAGGAAACCGACCTTACCGGAAAATTCCAGTATTACATTCGATTCTCATTCGTTGGCTCATAGAACCAACAGTGCCTTGAACAGAGGCACTATAGTTGGGAAGTACAGGACGTAGTCCTAGATTAAGAAGAAGAAGAAGACATTCGATTCTTCATGTAGCCTTTGGTGATCAAAATTTTTTTTCTCAACCCTCTTTGACTAACCAAAACGGTTCCTTGCTTAACAAAAATAAAAGAAAATGTTGTTTTGGGGCAAATTACCAAAATAAATAGAATTTTTTGAGAATTTCAAGCGTAGTTTTATTAGATGCCCCATTGAGTAATGGTTTGGTCTGCCTAATAACGGATCTGATTTTAGTATAGGTTCTTCATAGGTTTAAGCACAATGCTTTTCACTTGAATTGTCACTAAAAATTTCTCTAGCTACTCTGCGTCAGAGCTGCAAGTAATAAAACAATTAATTCCTAAGGGGGACCATGAATTAGAATTAGAAAATATTTTGTAAACGGAATAAAAATTAAAAAGTAGAATTTCAGAAAATCGATGCATGTCAACCGTTCAAATGTCACGACGATTCCTTAAAACTGAAGAAGATAAAACTTGACGATACGAATAGGAATATCATACACAATTTATTTAAAAGTGTATTTTAGGTTTTAAACATGTGCCACAAGCAAGCAAAACAATTTATTGCACTTTTCAAAAAATTACATATGCAATGTATGCATATAATTGTTATTAAAAAGAAAAACTAACTACAACACCTGCAATAACCAAACCGACCTACCTTTTGAAAATGTACCGATATGGCTTCATTATTGTGCATAACCAAATCTTCTTCGTCTTCTACCATTTCTTCTTGTTCCTGTTCTTCATAACCTGCTTCACTTTCATCGACTTCGGTATATTCTACTATCGTTTCCTCTTCTCCACCTTGAGAATCTTCAATATTATCAGAAGATGTGGCCAATAAAAGTTCCTGTGCTTGCATGTTTCTTTTATTCTAAACCAAAACAAATTGATGATCAGAAAAAATAATCAATTATAAATTAAAATAAGTTCCTACCTTTCTCATGCTATGAATTTGAGCGGCCTTTTGATGCCTTATGGTGCAAGTGTGTTTGAGAAGACTTAATCTGTGAGCATGTAACGTCTTTTCACAATATAAACAATAAGCTCGCGTTGGTTGTCCCTGCACTCCACGGAGCCAACCTAATAATAAAAATTCCATGGTTTAAAAAATAAATATGACTAACAATATAACTAGAGTACCTTTAAAATCGGACATGGTCTCCCAGGCTGTCCTGTACGTTTGTTTGTAATATTTGCTTTTTACGGTGCTCGCACCTTCATCTTGGGAATTTATATCGTGAGGTTCGTAATGATCCTCATATTGAACGTGAATTAAATTGACAGTCTCCGAGTCATCTTGAGAATCGTCCACTTGAATATTTTCCATTTCGCCCGCCAAATTAATTTAAGTTACCAAAAACTAGAAATATTACTAAATTATTACAAAATGGTGATCTACGGCGTTCTTGGGACTTGGATATTTGTTACTAGTTGACTTCCAATCAAAAACTAACTAGAAATGCGCAGTTGACTGCATAAACGCCAGGGGTCATAAAGACTGGTTTACACTGGCATTATCCATGTTTTCGTAATTTTTTAATTAAATTTGATTATTGGGTTTATTGCGTGCAAAGTTTTGCGTTTCCTGAAAGAAATAGAATTATTGATAAGGATATCAGCCGACAATTAATTAAATTAACATCTTGTGATGCTTAAATTGACAAAACTGTTAGGCTAATGCAAAAAACGGTCAAATCAAATCTAATTTTTTTGAAAATTAAGTTATGAACTTTAAACCATTTGTTGTCTTATCCTTAAGTCATTGTAATAATTTTCAACTTAATATTTACGCGAATTCTTATTACTAAAAACCGCTGAACGTTTTTAACGTATCTGCATTTAGATACGAATCCATGTAGATACGAATTTTCAGCTTAGCAATTTATTAGCAGAGTGGATACGTTATTTTAACTTCGGAATATAGTTCAAAACTGATAATCTTTTAAATTTGTACCTATATTGTTAGATCCGAGCAATAACAATAACGCAGATTTCTCAAAAAAAAACACTCTGTAGTATGTTTGTACGATTTATATCGAGAATAAATTATGAAAACATAATTTGAAAGGTGAGAGCGTTAGCTCCTTTTGCCAAGATTTTTTTATTCTTCTTCTCAGCAATTTTTCGCCCACTGCTGGACATAAGCATCTCCCATACTCAGGGACGTGCTCTTGGGGGGGGATGAGGGGGGAGCTTCCCCCCTCAATACTTTAGAAAGTTGGCAAAATCACCCAAAAGTTGGCGAAGTTGGCAAAATCACCCAAAAGTTGGTGAAGTTGGCAAAAGCCGCTAAACCAAAACTAGGTTTGTAAAAATTTTATCAACTCCAAAAAATTTCAAGTAATAAAATAATATAATATGCCTATTTTCTCCAACTGTATAAAATAACGTGTGTAATTATATTTTGTAACTATTTTAGTTATATTTTGTAACTAAACACGTTACTTTAGTTACACAATGTTACTAATTTTGAAATAATTAAATAATGCGTAAAAGTTTTGCTTTTGTTGAAACCAACATTCAGTGTAAAATGTAATAAAAAATTTTAATTTAAGTATTCATAATTATTTTATTTAGGGCCGCGATTAAAAAGGACAAATATTTTTCCTAAAAGGTGCAAGATTCCTCAAAAATTGCTTTACTACTCGAACAACACGGTTTTGCGGATCGCGTTATGTAACCAGCCCCAGCCAAATAAAATTTTCCTATTGACTACTGTAAAGAGAATGGTTAATAGAGTCTATAGAAAAATATTTTGGGTGAACCCTTGAGAAATAACCCTTATTTCGAATAATTAAAAATCCGGGTGAATACGCCACGCCCCCATGCAATTTCACAAAAATTGGGTTAATATCCGGACTTTTTGGGTATGTTTCGGTCCGAATGTGACTCTGACGCCGTTGCAGACGGTTAAAATTATCGAAGAATCGATAAAATTCGAAAAAAGTGCGGAAATCGGCAACATTCATGCCAGGGGATACAAGTCATAACAGCCGGCGCGGCCGCGGCTACTGGCTTTTCCGTGCCCGGTCGGAATGAGTGAAAATCAAAATGTATCACCCGTTATTTGTGTGGGATTCGATACAAACGGTTGGGTCGTTTTAGAAACCGCCCTTCGGGCGGTTTTTTTAAACGCTACCACTTGGACTAAACATACTTGAGGAATATTAATTCACCCTAACCGGGATCAATTAAATAGGGATCATATAAAACCGGGATATAGCTTTTAAAAGTATACTTTTACTTATCACCCCCAAAATATGGAATAAAACAAAAAATAAAGGGTAAACAATAACCTTTAATAGATGTTACGCTTACGAATGGTGTCGTCAATCGTGTCGTCAATTTCTAAGTGTTAGGGTATATATTTTTGCACGGACTGAGAACAGAATGGGGAGATTCCACAAATCGTCCCTCATGCGCGTCACCGAATGTGTAAAATTTGCTAAGTTCAAATTCGATTTATTCAAAAGTTTGACCCGCTTTCACCCTAAATATTTTTACAGTTTACTATATAAACCTTATACTATCCAATAGTCAATAGGAAATTTTGATTTGAGTGGGGCTGGTTATATAACCTTAGCAGCGAAGTTGATATTACTGACAACATTCATTTAGATAGAGTCATCAATGTGTGGTCCGAATTAAAGAACAGAAGAATCCGTCTAAATGAATGACAATTATTCAATATTAATCTACTTTAATAACATGTACTACGTATAATATTGTAAATTAAATTATATTTTTATTATTTATAAAATGATCTACTTTTTATGTCCCAATTTACCCAATTACTTACAAAAAGTTGGCAATTTTTAATTGATTCAGTTGGCAAATTGAGGATTGCTCCCCCCTGAAAAAAGTTGGTTGAGCACGTCCCTGCCCATACTTTTCTATTCCTTCCTGTTACTTTACCATGTGTTTATCCGCTGTTTTTATTATATCGTCTGACAACCTCTTTTGGGGTCTGCCGGCGCTTCTTTTATGGTTCTCCAACGCCATTCGATCACTCCATTTGTTCACTTTCTAGATTTTTTTCTTGCCACATGTCCCGCTCATCTCCACTTCAACTCCGCATCTTTTTTCGTGATGTCTATTACTCTTAGTTGTCTCTGAAGTTTAGCGTTTCTCATTCTGTCATGAAGACTCACTCCCATCTCTCTATTGCCCGTTGCGTTATTTGCAGTATATTTTGTATACCGGGTGACCGGCCGAAAACTGAACATAGGGAAATACCATGGGAAATTGAATTTTTCTAAATTCCTGCTTCCCATTATAACTGATATGAATAAAAAAAATACCAAATTAAAGAGATTTTTTTCCGCGCCTAAAGATACCAAACACTTAATATTTTGTTTTTTAATTATTGTTAAAAAGTCGATAGTAAAATTAAGAAATAGCGCCTCTTAAAAAAATATTAGCAGGCTGGGTCTTTGCATTACGTCTAATGTGCCTCATTGCTATTGTATGAAAGCCAAATATTACAAACAAAAGTTACTTTGACAGATTAAAATTAATTTTGTTAACAATGAAGTGGTCTGTTGAAGAAAAAGTTTTCATGGTAAAATATTATTACAGCGGTAATAGTTTACGCCAAATACGTGACTTATTTTCTGTTAAATTTAATAATAGCCAAATTCCATCAATATCGGCCATACAGAATATAATCAAGAAATTTGAAGACACTGGTAATACGAGGGTCGAGCTGAATTTATTGAGAATAAAATAGATCTAGTAAGTTGTTAAAAATAAAACATACGGTATTATTTAGAGAAACTCTTTATCTGTCATTTGAAGTTTAGAAGTTGAAAATACGTTCGTTATAACTCAAGTTACTAATTTTTTAAAGTGACATTGCAAGTGAAAACATGGAATTAACAAGAGAGCTTTTTCGAATCATGATTTATTATGATTTGAAAAAAGATTTAAGCGCTTACGAGTGCAACGAGAGTTTAGATTCAACTTTTAGTGAACAAGCACCTTCCTTGGCTACAATTTACCGATGGTATAAGGAATTTGAACGCGAAAGGAATTCCATTCAGCATCAAAAAGGAGCAGGACGTCCTTCTACCGCTGTTACCGACAAAAATATTACTGCTGTTAAAAAAATAATTAAGAGGACAATAAATCCACTTATGGGGTAATAGAGCATCAACTCAAGATTGGATCCTCAGCTGTTAAATAATCATACACGATCACCTGCATTTAAAAAAAGTGGTCCGTCGTTTTGTGCCGCATCACCATTCTGATTTCCAAAAAGCAGAGCGTGTAAGAATTTGCCATAAAACTATAAATTTGTTAAATAATGGCGGACACCAAATTTATTCCAAAATCGTGACAGGTGACGAAACTTATATTTCCTTTTTCGACATACCTACTCGGCAAGGAGACGTGTATGGATTCACGAAGATGAGGAAACTCCAACAATGATCAAGAAACAGCGAGCTATGAAAAGTTATGTATGCGGTATTCTTCAGAAGTACGGGCCTAGTAAATGCCATTAAGCTAGATGGACAAAAGACAGTTACAGCTAAATGGTACACTGAAAAATGTTTACCTGATGTGTTCAGTAGAGTTCCAGCCAAGGGAATTATGCTCCACCATGATAATGCATCATCCCATTCGGCAGCTATAACTCGCCAGTTTTTGGCTGAAAAAAATATAAAAGTCATAGAACATCCGCCGTACTCACCTGATTTAGCAATGTGCGACTTTTGGCTATTTTCTGGGCTTAAAAAAAATTTGCGGGGCAGAAGGTTTTCGTCTGAAGGAGAGATTGATACCGCAGTTCATACTTATTTTGAAGGTGTTCCGAAAGAAGATTGGTTGGGAGCTTTTAAGCAATGGAAAGAAAGAATGGTCAAGTGTATCATTGTTGGAGGGAATTACTTTGAGCATATTTAAAATAAAATCCTAGAAAATATTAACCGTGTTTTTTATTCTCAATAAATTCAGCTTGACCCTCGTACTTCGACAAATTTAAATAAAGGTATTAACCAAAATTATTAATTGAAGTTGTCTTATCATTATTTTTTAAATAGGATATCAGAGAAACAACCATGAATTGGAAGAAACTATATTAGGTTTAATTTCTGCGAATCCAAATGCAAGCATTAGATCCATTGCAGCTGAGTGTAATGTTGGTAGAGAAAATGTTCGAACAATTTTAAAAAAGCACAAGTACCATCCTTTTAAATATCAATGTCATCAAGAAATATTTTTGTTTGACGAAGAATCCAGGCTTGTATTTTGTGAGAAAATGCAAGAACGTGCTAACAGAAACCGAAACTTTCTGAAACAAATATGTTTTACAGACGAATGTACATTTACATTAAACAATGAGCCAAATGTACAAAACCATCGCTATTGGGCTATACAAAATCCGAGACTAAATTTAATGACCGGCTCACAATATCCTCAAAAAATTAATATTTGGGCTGGCATTTATAATAACTTAATAACCGTGTTCTTAGTCCATTTGAAATACTTGGAAATTTAAATTCAGATATGTATTTAGATCTTCTTATAAATAATATTAGTCCTGCGTTAGACGAAATAGCTTCTGAACACCATGAGGTCTGGTTTCAGCAAGACGGTTGTCCAGCACATTTTGGGGTAAACGTTAGAGATTATTTAAACCAAGCATATCCAAATCGATGGATTGGTCGTGGTGGTGCTATAAACTGGCCAGCCCGATCTCCTGATCTGGCACCGTGTGACTTCTTTTTGTGGGGTCATATTAAAAGCAAAATTTATAAAACTCGTCACCCAAATATTGATTCTTTGAGGAACGCGATCTTTGCAGAATGCAATCAAATTACTGCTAGACAGCTAGCAAATGTAAGAGAATCATTTTATAATAGATTGGGTTACTGTTTAGTGCAGAATGGAGGGTTATTCGAATACTTGTTATAATATTATTATTATTTGGTTACTTATTTTTAAAATAAAAACAAATTTAAAAAGTTTAAAAACAATAGCAATGCGGCACATTAGACGTAATGCAACGACCCAGCCCGCTAATATTTTTTTAAGAAGCGCTATTTCTTAATTTTACTATCGACTTTTTAACAATAATTAAAAAACAAAATATTAAGTGTTTGGTATCTTTAGGCGCGGAAAAAAAATCTCTTTAATTTGGTATTTTTTTATTCATATCAGTTATAATGGGAAGCAGGAATTTAGAAAAAATCAATTTCCCATGTTATTTCCCTATGTTCAGTTTTCGGCCGGTCACCCGGTATACTGTATATAAATGTTACGGTCAATGATGACAATTCGGGCATTGACGTCAATGCCCGGCCATTGACGTCAATGTCCTTCGCGGTTGGGCATTGACGTCAATGCCCATGCAAATTGGGCACTGTTGACATTTAAAAATCTATCTATGGTTTTTGCATCTTTGTCCGGGCAATGACGTCATTGCCCAATACAGAGCGTGCGATGATGATATTATTCCATCGGGCATGTACATATTAAAAGTGCCTGTATAATTGGTACTAGCTATTAAGGAATTAAGGGATTATTACCAACGTCAAAATTTATCTGGAAATATTATATAAGATTAAGTAATTTCTAACGATTACAAAGACAAAGACGTAACGAACAGAAGATAAATGGATACCATGGATCTCAATTAAATGCGTACGCGATTTAATGAAAGTATTAACTTAACGATTCAAACAAATCGCGATGATAATAAATCGTTTTTAAATATTTATGAATACAACGACCGAATTGTCGAAGTTAAAGAGGCGAAGACTTTGCTTTTACAAGAGGGGTCCAAGAAAAC
Source organism: Podabrus alpinus (assembly GCA_932274525.1). NCBI lineage: Eukaryota > Metazoa > Arthropoda > Insecta > Coleoptera > Cantharidae > Podabrus > Podabrus alpinus. Next base: position 119,630,475 of record OW026451.1, read on the forward strand.
CACGAAGCATTACAGGATGGTACGTAATAAGGTATGGGATTAGGAATAGTACCTAATCGGCGCAGCCGATTCGACGCGACTTATTCTACGAGCGATTCGACGCAAGATTTTTCGGCGCAGAGCTGATTCGGCGCGAGTCCGATTCGGCGCATGACTATGCGGCGCACGTCTTTTTCGGCGCCATACCACTTTCGGCGCAAAGGCCCAAGTCATTTCGATTCAAATATTTTTGGCGAAAAACTTATTTATTCATTCATTCGAGCTTTTATCCATTTCATTCCGAATATTGTTACTTTGTTCCTCTGCGAAATCTTCACGTTCAAAAACTAACACTAACCTAACGGCAGATCCACCTCTTCGCGGCAGAGCCACCCGATCCACCTCTTTGCAGCAGATCCACCTCTTTGTGGCAGATTTAACTTTACGCGGAGATTTGTTTGTTTTCAATTTGTTTTTTAAAGAAATATCAAAAACTAACACTAACCTAACGGCAGATCCACCTCTTCGCGGCAGATCCACCTCTTTGCGGCAGATTTAACTTTACGTGGAGATTTATTTGTTTTTAATTCGTTTTCTAAAGAAATATCAAAAACTAACCTAACGGCAGATCCACCTCTTCGCGGCAGATCCACCCCTTTGCGGCAGATTTAACTTTACGCGGAGATTTATCAATATCAGATCTAGCACCAAATCTGCTCTGAATAAACCTCACACCGAATAAGCCTCACGCCGAATGATCCTCGCGCCGAATGAGCTTCGAACCGAATGAGCTTCGCACCGAATAAACCGGCACCGAAACAGATGTCGCCGAAAGGGCTTCGCGCCGAACGGGATTGCGCCGAACAGGGTTGGCGTCGAAACGGCTGCGCCGAAAAAGTTGCGCCGAAAAGTCCTATTCCCGTAAGTATGATGTAATTACCATAAATGGAAAAGAGCGCCTAATTAAACCCTGTTGCTGAAACTGATCATCGAAAGTTTTGTATTATACAACAAATGAAGAATTGTTTGATATTATTCACCCGAGCTATATCTACGTCTTGTAATAGCGTTTCGACATCTTCTTCAGTAGACAAATTTGGAATTTCATCATTCGGTATTCCAGTCGAGGCTAATCCTACTCTAGCCGGACATCCAAACATAGCCTCATATGGGCTTCTTCCAATTCCCGAATGCAAAGCTCGGTTTTTCTTGAACTGAATAAATTTGATTCCTCCAGGCCAATCTGTAGTTTTATTTTCATCCATCTACGCTCCCAACATATCCTCAATATCTCTATTGGCTCGTTCAACAGACCCTTGACTTTGGCTATGCCTAGGTTTCCCGTGAACAATTTTTACCTCAAGCCACATAGCATGTAATTTCACCAGAACTGAATAAACGAACTCTCGTCCATTGTCGGAGTGTAAAATAAGAGGTGCTCCAAAAGTAGTATAAATTTCCAACAAATGAAACGCGACTTCTTCTGCTCTTTTGCTTTTTAAAGCTCTTAGCAACACAAACTTTTTAAGATGATTTTGGTACACCATAATAAAACGGAAGTCATTGCAGCTTTGTGACTGCATATCAATCAAATCAATTTTTAATTTTTATTATTTTTAAAAATTGTTATTAATAAATTATTAAACACTAGCTGGCACGGGCGGCATATGCCGCCCTTAGCCATCTAGACCCAGAATAGATCCGTGAAGGCCATAGTTGTTCGGCCTTCGGCCTCACAGGGCGGACCATAATAGATCCGTCACCATGGATCAACAAATAAATCACCAACCAAAAAACAACTCTTACAAAAAAACCAAAAGGGAGGAGGAAAAACCTCCCACGGATAACATAAATCGATACATCAACATTCACTACAAAACTTCCGAATAAACCACATTTCGTGTTTTTCCAGAAGGAGCGTATACAAATAGTTTGTTGGGTGTCCCTACTCTGGAGCATCCCACATACAGTTGACCATAAGCAAAACAATCTTCTTCTAATTGTAGCCCTACAACTTGCAACGTTTGTCCCTGAGATTTATTGATCGTCATTGCTTAAACTGGATTGGCACATCTGATGTTATTAAAAGTATCCTCGGAATAAACGTGACTTCGCCCTTGCCACAACCAGTTTGTATTTCGGCTTCAATAACATGAGCGTGCAAGGCTTTTATTATCAATCGCGTACCATTGCAAAGCTTGGGCTGATCTAAATTGCGTAAAAGCATTATTGGAGCTCCAACTTTTAAAAGTAATAAGTGAGGAGGCAGCCCTGGAACTTGTAACGAATGCAGAAACTCAATCGGATAGTGGACAACTTCGTCGATATCAGTAACTGTATTATCCACTGATTTGTATATATGAGAATCCACCGGAATTTTATCAAGTAAATGTCGATTGATACAATCGACCGTAACATTTTACGGCGCTAATATTGCTCTTCCACACAACCAAGTGCAATCTGTGTAATTGGAATCTAGGTTTGAAAATACTTTTTGCGTTAATTCATCAATACTTTTAACTACTATACTGATTGTAGATATAATGACCTTCTTTTCGGAGTCCACAGAGAGTCTTCCTTCGCCGAGTTTATTACGACCTTAAACAGAAAATTATTATTTTTTGTTGTAATGGACCTTAATTTGCTCCGTGGCTGCTCAGTCATGTGAGTGGACTTCATAATTCAGTTTCTTATCTCAGTGGTGGATGCTTATGTAGAGAATTGTTTAATAGCTTCTTGGGTGAACGAAAGAAAAATCAATTTTTCCAATATACATATATTGAACAATAAATAAATCATATGGTACACAAAATTTACACAAATATGGACAAATAGATATTCAAAGCAAATAGTAATAGCTAAATTAAAGTTTGACGCTGCTAAAAGGTATAAAATCGCACGTTTGACGCAATATTGCAAAGTAAATTAGCCTTAAAATTAATTTTAAATACAAAAAAATAATTGACAATCAATTAAGCAGGAAATTGTATGTTTTACACAATAACTGGCCACGAACTAAAATTCTACCTTATTTTCGTAGTCTGGTGGCAATGATGATGGTAGGTGACGAGTTCCAATGCTGTCGGACCCCGTTGCTAGATGCAGGTAGTTAGTTTCGACGTTCGGCCGATAGAAAGAATCCAACGATTTTCGTTGTTGTTTCACAAAGCGCGGCACATTCTGTTAACCAGTACACTATTGGTTATATTTTTTTTATTCACTACTTTCATTGCAGTGTCGCTGCTTATATTTATTGTTCTGAAGGAATTAATCGGTTTCTTAGATTAGGAATAGCTTGCATAAGATCGTTAAACGGTGGTTTACAAGATCTTTTTAGGTAATAAAAGGCACCGAAAAAGTTACTTTTTCTCCAACCGTATTAAAAGCAGTACATTTTTAATAGCATTACCTCAACTAAAAGTTGACGTTTTTGTTATAAATATAAAAATGCGAACATTGCTAAGCAACACTTTTTTTTACGTGGACTAAAAGTACTTTTTTTTACGCCGGACTAAAAGTGAATTAAATATATTTTTTAATGTCAATCATTTATTGGCTATACATAATTTTACACGAATAACAATAATAATCATACAAAATAACAATAATAATCAAAATAAATAATAATAATAAAAAAAAAACTTAACACCTTAATCCTTCATGTTAATATTAAATGTACAGTTTACACAAGATTGGTTAAATGTAAGTAAACCCGTTTTGTTACCAGTATTGGAATTATTAATATCGGTGAATGTTACACTACTGGTACTCGGATCTTCATAATGTAATTCCTGAGCAATAGGTTCATCATCGGTAATATTATCAATAATGGAGGTACTAGTACTAACCTCTTCAATTCGAAATATTTTTTTGGCTATATCTTTTTTATTTTGTAAAGAATCTTCAATATAGCCCTCGGCTACAGTATTGGATTTCCAACCTCCATGGCGTTTAAGGCAGGTAATGTCACCACCAGAATCGACAAGCAGTGTAGCCGAAGTTCGACGTAAACTGTGTCCAGTATATTCCTTTACATTTTGCAAATGTAAATATTTTGCCACTTCTTGTGGAACACTACTAATTTTATGTATACCTACCACTGCGCGAAAACATTTTCCATCTAGGTATCTTATAAATAAACGTTTTGCTTCATAATTTTTTGGACGAAGAGATATATGTGTTCTATAAAAATTTAAATAATTTTCACCCATTACCGTGAAAGACCGAAATTTGTTGGTTTTGCTTTTTAAAATTTTTATGATGAGCGCAGATTTAACATCTTCGACGTCATTAGTAGTTAAGTGAACTAATTCGTCGCATCGACATGCGCCAGCAATTCCAAATATTAAAACAACCTAAAAACGTATATAAAATTTAGGTGCTATTTCAATTTTTAATATTCTAAGTTTACCTTAATCATTAAAAATTTATCATCATTTGCTTTGAGTAGAAATTCGTCCACTTGTTCTTTTGTTAGAACTCGAGATTTTTTAGGTGTGTAACCGTTATTTTGCTTTTTTAAAAACGCAGGTAATTTTGAAAATTTTCCAATATCTACGTTATTTTTTAGGTTCAATGTTGCTTTAATCATGGAATATTGTGACCAAAGTGTTGAAGATTTCATTGTACTAGACAAATACGAAAAATATACCAATAAAACGTTCTCCGAATAGGATTTTATATTTTTCTCGTTACACCATCGCAGAAAACGGTTGTATGCGAATTCATATACCTCTCTTGACTTGGATGGCAATAAGTCTAAAATCACATCTTTTGGCTATTTCAATTATATCTGCAGGTGTATCAGAGGAATCGTCTTCAAACATTATTAAATAAACGAATTAAATTATTTCACTTTGATTATGTTGTAAACAAAACTATGACAACTTAATATAAAAAAACAAAAATTCCAGTCACTGGATTTTCATTACACGAATATTAAAACAAAATGTTTGAAGTAATTTAAATTCTGAATTTCGCATTATTAATGATGTACGTAGTATTTAAATTTTGGTTGGAGAAAAAGTAGTATGTCTCATTTGGATTAAAAATGTCTTTGTTTGACGTGCAATTATTGCATTCGCTCGGCTCCGCTAGCGCTCCGCCTCGCAAATGCAAAAAATTGCTTGTCAAACAAAGTTTCACTTTTAATCCGAATAAGACAATGTACTATTATCTTGAATTAATTTACTAATATGATTGTTTCGTTGGTGATGCGACAATAATTGTTCGTTCGATACACTTTTTATTAGTTACCGGACACTAATGATTGGTTTTATTTCGAGAGAAATTTATCTTTTTTTTTGTCGATAATTCGATGTTATAAATGCGACTTCGATAGACGGGAATATTTCTAACCGTTTACGATTTTCTTTCTTGAAATTAAAACGAGTTACCGCTAATAGCTAATACTTGTATTTATTCTTCGATCGTAAAAATAGGGTTGAAAATTTCTACAAGTAATAACAAATATCAAATAAAGTAAAATAACAACAAGATAGTACTTACAATTTCTGCCTTTACCGATCTACATTCTAAACTGATCTTTTGCAAAACTGGTGCTCGTATTTATACCCAATTTCTCGAGTTTTGGGTTGACACCACCGGTAAAGACAGAAATTGCAAGCACTAAATTTAAATTAGCACAGGGGCGTATCAGTCGGTGTTAAAGTTTCCGCAACATCCCCCCCTTCGATACACTGAACGTCGTCAACAGATTTCAGTTTACCCTTGACATCCAGCACGGCAACTTTGGCAGCGGCTCTCGTGTACGTTCCTTTGGGCGTCATAACTTCGACCCGTCGAACTTGATCATTTTTGCCTTTGATAACGTCGATCACTTTCCCCTTCTTCCATGTGTCGCGACGCTTATCGTCCATTATGATCACCACATCACCAACTTCGATGGGCTTAGTTTTACCGAACCACTTCGTAGTTCTTGTCAGAGTAGGAAGATATTCCTTGATCCATCGTCGCCAGAATTGATCTGCCATTTGCTGCGATAGCTCGTAGTCGGAACGTAGTCGATGGTTGTCTTCGGACAGCTCGATAAACGGTTTAGCACCACTGGAAGATCCCAGTAGGAGGTGGTTGGGAGTAAGGGCTTCTTGATCTTCGGTATCCAATGAGACGTGAGTGAGCGGTCTGGAGTTCACCATGTTCTCGGTTTCGGTCAAGTAGCATCGAAAGGTTTCGTCACTTGGTCTTTTCGTGGGCACTGTTTGAAGTAGCGATTTTTTAACTGATCTTACCATCCTTTCCCAACATCCGCCCATATGAGGAGCCAGTGGGGGTTGAACAACCATCTTATTTGGCCAAACTGGCGTCTGTAGTCATCGGGGGACATTTATTGGTATAGCTCACGTAGTTCGTTTGCGACTCCGACAAAATTTTTTCCGTTATCAGAGCGTATCTCAACAGGCGTTCCTCTCCTGGCAACAAAGTTGCGAATAGCCATCCAGTATGAGTTTTTTCTCAACGAGTGAACCACCTCCAGGTGAATAGCGCGCACAGTTAAACACGTAAACAGGGCCACCCAGCGTTTTTCTGTTCTTCGACCAACTGCAACCTCAAAAGGGCCAAAGTAGTCGAGTCCTACATATGAAAAGGGGGCTGAGAAGGTTGCCACTCGTGCATGCGGGTGTTCGGCCGTTTGGGGTGGGTTCGGTTTCGTCCTTCTGTTTTTGCACATTTGACAGTTTGAGCGTGTCTTTTGCATGCAGCGTCGTAGTCGAGGGATACAGAATTTTTGTCGTACTTCGTTTATAGCTTGCTCATAATTTTCGTGTAGGTATTTACAGTGGTAGTGACATAGAATGAGGTCTGTAACCGGGTGGTTACGAGGCAAGATAACCGGATTCATAGCATCGTACGTCGCGCCTATTACGTTCGTTGCGCGCCCTTTTACTCGAAGCACTCCAAATTCGTCCAGGAATGGAGTCAGTTTAAAAATTGAGCTCGACTTGTTGACTGACTTCCCATTGGCGTTTCTTAGCGAGGATATGTCCTTTTCGTAGCACTCTGCTTGTACATGGCGAAAAATTTCCCTTTCTGCCCGTAGGAGTTCGTCGATTACTAATTCTCCCTTACCATCATGTATTCGAATTCCTTTTGCCATCCAAAATATTCTTAGCGTCCACGCCTCCTCGCGTAAGAATCGGTTCCATTGGGAGAATCGTTCGTATTGCGGAATGAGATTTGAGACTGTCCGTTCGGAGTGCACCATTGTTCTTACGGCTTCTTCTTCTGTTTCATGTTCCTGGTACGGTAGTCGCTCTACTGGCCATTCGCTTTCCTTTGTCATCGTTCTTTCTAGGATTTTCGTTGCTCGTTGGTCGTCATCGGATAACAACGGCGTTTCTGGTTTTCTCACCCCGAAGTTTTCTGTCGAGAAGAATTCCTTGTTTTGGCCGGGAAGTTCTTTATCAGACGCGCAGCCACAAGCGTGAAAATGGTGTAGCTCTACTTCACGGGATGTTCTGGTGGTTTCATGCGAGCCAAAGACAGTCCAGCCCAGTCGTGTTCTTGCCGCAATGGGTTCTTTAGGCCCTCCTTCTTTAACTTGTAGCGGGAGACAAAGTGCGTAATTATTAAGACCAATTAGAATCCTTGGTTTGGCGTTTTCGTAGCTTAGTATAGGAAGATTCCTTATATGCTTGTAGCGAGAGGTCAGCGGATCGTAGTTGAAGGTTTGTGTAGGCAGATCTAGGGATTGAACCGTATGAACATCAGTTAATTGGTAGCTTCTGCTTTCGGGATGGTCGCCGGATATCCTAAGGGAGACTTGCCTACTTTCCATTTCATCCCTTGTGGTTTCTCCCGACCATCGTAGGTGCAGTGGTTGCAGCGGGCCTTCGAGCCCCAAGGTTTGAGCAATTTCCTCATCGATCATGGTTGTCGTGGAGCCTTCATCCAGGAAAGGAAACGTTCGAACATTCGTTTTCGGTCCATATAGTACCACAGGAACGATTCGGAACAGTTTCTGGGTCGCTGCCGATCGATGATGGGACAGCAGACTGGCTTCTTCAACCTTAGGAGTCAACTTCGGTATGAAATGGACTCTTGTGTCATGGAGTAGTGGATGGTGTTTAAAAACGCAGCCTTCGCTTCCACATACCTGCACGGGTTTGCATTGGGTAACATGCTGTTTGGAACTTAAGCACTTTCGACATAACTTATATTCTCGCACAACACTCTTTCTCTCGTCTATCGTACATTCTATTATTACTGGACACTTACTGATTTGATGGTTTCCGTCAAGACAAATCACGCAGTTAGAATCACTTACTATTGAAAAAGCTTCCTCGTTTATTTCGTTAGCGTGCACCGCATGTAAGTTTAGCGTTCTTCTGTCTAGCTGGCGTGGAGTTCTGTTTTCAACTTTTCTATCATCCTGTCTTCTTACCGGGGCGGTTCTTGAAGTAGCTACGCTTCCTACTTTCGTGGCCAATTGCGACAACCACTCGGCAAACACAGAAAGGTCTAGTCTAAACAGTTGGGAATTGGTAGAATTATATTCGGCCCATGACAACTTCAATGGTCCAGACAGTTTACCTACGAGCTCTTGAACCAGTATCGGATTGTTCAGATAGTCGGAGAGACCGGATGCTCTCATCGCGGCAACTGCGTGTTGAACTGCTACTGAGAAGTCGAGGATCGAATCTATTCTCTCTTGGGTAACGTATCCATGCCCTCGGAGTTGGTCGGATAGAGACTGCAATATTTGATCTGGACGGCCATATTTGTTTTTGAGAACATTCAATACCTCGTTCAGCGTGCCAGGATAAAATAGGTAGCTTCTTACCAGTCTAAGGGCATCTCCTTGCAGACATTGCTGGAGGCGATTAAGGTTTTCGTCATCCGAAAAGTTGCACTCCACAGTAGATCGTCGAAACCAGGAAATGAACATCGGCCATTCTTCACTGCTACCATAGAACTTTAAAGCATTAGTCGCCATAATCTGTCTCATACCGATTTTCTTCAGATTGGAGAAGCCAGTTTGATCTCTTCTTTCCATCGGGAGGTTCTGCTGTGGTTGCTGTTGAAAAACGTTTAGCGAAGGTTGTCTTCCGACCCAGGATGCAGTACGCTGCTTGGTGTTTTCCTGAGTTTCCCGTTCATCTTCACTATCTTCGTCGCTCTCGGCGGTGAGTTCTTGCTCTTCGATAGCGAGTTTCTTGTTAAGGTATTCCAATTTCAACTGGTGTTCAGCTTCAAGTTTCCTTAATGCTAGTTCCTTCCGTTTTATCGAGGATGCTTTAGATTTGCCACTAGCCTCTGATTTTGGTTTCGACCGAAACGTCGTGACCGATCGACAAGCTTTGTGTGATGTTTCCGATTGTTTTGTTTTTGTGGAGGCAAGCGTCAATTCAGTTACTTTTCGCTTTAACTCTGGTATTTCAGCTTCTGCATCTGCTAGTTTGTCGTAGTTGAGTCGTTTACTGCATGATACACAGGACCATGGTACAGTAGCGCTCATAAGTAAGGTGCCACTTCGTTTTTTTGCAATAACTTTTTTAAATTTCAAAATTTTTTGTTTAATTTTTCAAAATTTATTCATTAAATACCTTGGAATTATAACACATAATTAAAATTATTTGGAAAATTTTATAAACAAGTAAAAATTTAAAAATCAAAAAATAGGAAATATTTGCTTATAATAAAGTATTATTTAAAGCACTTAAAACAAAATCTAAAGTACATTATTGAAAATATAGATTAAAAACAATTAATACTTCGTTGCATAACCCTTTGCGGCTATAACTGCTTTGCATCGAGAAGGCATAGAGCCAACAAGCTTGACTAAACGCTCCAATGGTATCTTTTGCCATTCTCTCCTTAAAGCTTCCAATAACTGACTCCTATTTTGGTATGTCCTACTTCTAATTTGTAGCTCGAGCTCTTCCCACAAATGCTCTATAGGATTTAAGTCTGGAGACTGACTAGACCACTCAAGTAGGCGGATATTGGCCTTCGCCATGTAACCTTTCACATGCTTTGAATCATGTTTCGGATCATTATCTTGCTGAAATATCCAGTTGCGTGGCATTTTTCTCTTCCCATGTGGTAGCATGTGATCTTTTAATATGTCAGCATACATAAACCGATCCATAATACCATCAATTAAGTGTATAGGTCCAACACCATCACGGGAAAAGCAGCCCCACACCATGACATTTCCACCGCCGTGTTTTACAGTGGGAACCTGATACTTAATATCATGTCTTTTATTTTTTGGACGTCAAATATACTTAATACCATCAGAGGAAAACAAATTATATTTGCTCTCGTCGCTCCAAAGAATTTTAGACCATTCTTGAGCTCCCCAGTTTAAGTGATCTTTGGCAAATGTTAATCGGGCTATTCGATTCTTCTTTGAAATTAGTGGTTTCTTAGAAGGACGCCTACCAAATAGTCCAGCTGACTTCAGTCGACGTTTCACTGTCGAAACACTAATATTATCTTCGCGATTCTCGTTAAAATCACGAACAATTTCGGTAGCCGTTAAACGAGGATTCTTTACCGCATCACGAACGATCATTTTATCTTCCCGTCTGGTTGTTTTTCGTGGTCGCTCTGTTCGTGGTTGATTTGCCACTGATCCATTTTGTTTTATTTTACGAATCCAACGGCCTATAGTTTGATATCCCAATAAACATTTTAGCCTGCGAATAGCCTGTAAACAGCCTGTCAGGTACAGCCTGTCCCTGTGCCTGTACCTGCGGCAGCCTCAATAACACCCTGACACAGGTACGAAACAGCTTAAGTGGCGCAAGAAATAGCCGGTGTTAAACTTGATTACAGGCACCAAATAGCCTGCGGTTAACTCATCGCAGGTAAAAAATTACCCTAATGGCAGCCTCATGGCAGCCCTGACACAGGCCTGCGGTTAGCCTGCGGTTACCTTTATCGCAGGCAAAAAAAAAGCCTGCATTAAACTTTATCGCAGGCTCGAGGCAGCGCCTGGCACAAAAATAATTTATATAGATTAAATTTCGTTTAATAAATTTAATTTACTATAATCAATTTTGAAAATCAAAATAAAAAAATTTAATTTTTTTAATTTACCATTTATTTTATTTCTTCGTTTCAGCTGCTAATTTTACAATTTTAACTCTACAACATATAATTTTTTATTTTACCCGTTTTTTTTAATATTTGTAGGACCTTGTAATATTTCTAATATCTAATATTTATTGGTTGATGATGTTGTCGTCCTTCTTTGTTCTTGGAGTCTGAAAAATCTGAAATTAAATGTTGAATTTTTGAAATAAAATTCTTACCCTTACCGAGGATCGAACCCTGGACCTTTGCCTTCCATGTACCACCGCGTTGACGTCTGAGCTACGTAGAACTGTTTATTTTAGTTGTGATAAAATTATAAGTCGAGGGAATTACTTTTATAAGAAAAAAAATTCTAATCGGATCTAATTTCGTAGATGTCTCATTGTAACGTTTGATGGTTCGATATATCAATTTTAAATTTAAATTATTTATAATATAATATATTTTAATGTTAAATATTTTTCACATTTCAATATTAGTTTTCTTTTCTACAATATTTTTGTTTTCGACATACCACGTGGGTGTTCATAAAAATTTGTATTTTTATATCTTATTTCACTATTACACCTTCTTATTATTTGTCATAATTAATTAATTTTAATTTTAACAATAATTAATTTAATTTAAATACTTTTAATCACAAATAAGCATAATATATATTTATAATAACATGTAACCAATGAGTAACAAGCGTTATGTTAACGGTGAAATGTTTCTTAATTCTGATTGGATAAAACTGTTTTAAAAGACGGAATTAAAATTCATTGCTATTTAATTATTAATTTTATAATATATTATATTTTAATGTTAAATATTTTTCACATTTCAATATTAGTTTTCTTTTCTACAATATTTTTGTTTTCGACATACTACGTGGGTGTTCATAAAAATTTGTATTTTTATATCTTATTCACTAAAAATTTTTATTTATTAAAATACACTTTCCACTGTATGTGTGAACAGAATTTTTCCTAACAGCATTCGGAAAAAGAGCAAACGCCGATAATTATTAAATGTTTAAAAATCGAGCTCCGAGCAACACGTGTACACACTTATACCAGGTTATTATAATGAATATGCATTTTTCAATTTCTGAAAATATATATTCCAAGATACCGTTAATTTACCTTGATTAATTTTTACAATTAAAAATTATTTAAATTTTCCAGACACTTTTAGAAAAAAATATTCGTGAGTCATCAATCGCAAATAAAATTTTGGCAGTGTAAACCTGTAAAAATTTTAACCAAACTATTGGTACTGAGAGGCCCCGGGTTCAAATCTCAGAAACCCACAATTTTTTTTACACTTTTGTGTATTAAGTTTTATATGTAATTTATTAAAAATTTTTATTTATTAAAATACACTTTCCACTGTATGTGTGAACAGAATTTTTTCTAACAGCATTCGCAAAAAGAACAAACGCCGATAATTATTAAATGTTTAAAAATGCAGCTCCGAGCAACACGTGTACACACTTATACCAGGTTATTATAATGAATATGCATTTTTCAATTTCTGAAAATATATATTCCAAGATACCGTTAATTTACCTTGATTAATTTTTACAATCAAATTTTTTTTCAAAAAAATTTTATGTTGTTTTATGCCGATAAATTACCTAACGGCAGGGGCTGTCGCAGGTTAAATTATTAGCTAAATTGCAGGCACAGATAAATAACCTAACGACAGGGCTGCCGCAGGTTAAATTATTAGCTAAATTGCAGGCACAGATAAATAACATAACCGCAGGGCTGCCGCAGGTTAAATTATTAGCTAATTACAGGCCCAGATAAATAACCCAACGGCAGGCCTGACGCAGGCTAAATTACCGGTTAAATGCAGGCACAGACAAATTGCAGGCCTGACACAGGCCTGTGTCAGGTGCAGGCTATTTACAGGCTATTTGCAGGCTAAAAATGTTACTTGGGATGGTACATCAAATCGGCGTTCTGCTGTCCTTAATGATTTCTTTTTCCATGATTTCAAAATCGCATTTTCAGATCTTCGGAATATTCTTTCATCTTTACCCTGATTCTTACTGTTTAAGCAACTACTCTAACAAGTTCATTTCCAAAAAATTAATTTTATTTACAGTTTTTGACGTTTTAAAGAATATGGCACTTTACTTTTGGACGCTGAATAAAATATAATTATATTTATATACTGTTCGCGATATTACCAATATTAAATATTAAACGTCAAAATCTGTATTTGCCTACTTACTTTTAGGAATGATACAACAATTCGCGAAATAAGTTTTGCTTTTATTAATTTTTGCTAAAAAATTGAGTGGCACCTTACTTATGAGCGCTGCTGTACTTGTTCTACAGTGTCATCCACTCCTACGCAACCGTAGTGAAACCAATCATCGCAGTCGTCACATTGAACCATGTGATTTGAATCTTTCTTTTTGCATATTTTACAGCTTTGGTTTACCACGTTGTTGTTATTAGGAGTACGATACATAACCTTAGATTTCCAGACTTCTTACGACACGTGTTGAACCGGATTACGTTTTCCCAAATTTAACACGTGTTATATAAATTAAATTTTCAAAATGTTATAAATGCGACTTCGATAGACGGGAATATTTCTAACCGTTTACGATTTTCTTTCTTGAAATTAAAACGAGTTACGGCTAATAGCTAATACTTTTATTTAAAATTAAAACGAGTTACGGCTAATAGCTAATACTTGTATTTAAAATTAAAACGAGTTACGGCTAATAGCTAATACTTGTATTTATTCTTCGATCGTAAAAATAGGGTTGAAAATTTCTACAAGTAATAACAAATATCAAATAAAGTAAAATAACAACAAGATAGTACTTACAATTTCTGCCTTTACCGATCTACATTCTAAACTGATCTACATTCTAAACTGATCTTTTGCAAAACTGGTGCTCGTATTTATACCCAATTTCTCGAGTTTTGGGTTGGCACCACCGGTAAAGACAGAAATTGCAAGCACTAAATTTAAATTAGCACAGGGGCGTATCAGTCGGTGTTAAAGTTTCCGCAACATTCGAGTTACTGGCAAATTCGAGAATGTCTGTTCGCCCGTAAGCTATTTAAATTAACGAATTCTGTACGAAAATATTTACTGTTTCACTGAGTGATAGTTATTAAATCTTTAATTGGTCCCAATTCAAAACTTATTTATTCACTGGTTTTAAGTTCGTAGTTAAAATATTATTAAGTCGATATTCCGCGAACTACGAGGGCTATTTTTTTATCAACTTCTATTAGGTTGGCAATGGATTGTCAGTTATCATATTGACACGGCGCTTGCGTGATAGTGTTAAGTCATCTATCTGTCAAAACTTCCTAACCGGGTAAGCCATTGCGCAGCGTAGTTTTTATGTGAGTGTTGTTTTATCATGGCCACTATACTCAAAGCTCCCGCCAAATGCGAGATTCGATCTGTGATCCGTTTTCTCCAAGCTGAAGGCAGTCCTGCGGCTGAAATTCATAGAAGATTGTCTGTAGTGTATGTGGAACAGATTATGAGTGCAAGTGCAGTGCAATTTTATCGGGAAGGACGAACTGACGTTCATGAAGATGGATGGGGGCAGGGACGGAAATCCGTAGCAACAAATGAGATTATCGAAAATGTGAACAAAGCGGTTCAAGAGCGCCGCCGGTTTACAATCTCTGAGCTGTCTACTGATTTTCCTCAAATCTCTCGATCAGCACTTTATAACATTATTACAGTACAATTAGGCTACCATAAATTTTGTGCACGATGGGTCCCCAAACAGCTCACAGACGTTCACAAAATGAGTTCACGAATGAGTTCTGCGTTAACATTTTTGCAACGCTACAGTGACGAAGGAGAAAGGTTTTTAAGAAATATTGTAACGGGGGATGAAACATTTGTTCAACAAGATGAAAGTATGGTTGGGACAGCAGAGGTTCAACAATAACGAGGAGCTAAAAACCTGTGTGAAAAATTGGCTGAAAATCCAGGCGGCAACATTTTATGAGGAGGGTATACAAAAGCTGGTGCCCCGTTACGACAAATGCCTCAATCTCGGTGGCGACTATGTTGAAAAATAGCTGACATGTATGAGCAACTATTGTATATATTAAAATTTTTCCTATTTGCCTTATTTGCTTTTACTAGCTTAATGGAAGTTGATTAAAAAATAGCCCTCGTATTTACTTAAGATTCGTTGTAATTTTATTAACAATGTTAAGATAACTAACTTTTCTTCGATAGGTAGATATTAAACGATAATTGTTAGGTACGAGTTGTGTTCGAATCGCTCGCTGGCAGACAACTGCACTTTTTTCCTTCAACTCCTTACGGGTTTTTTCGGAAAACCGAGTAGGTGGTTTTCATCAGCGAATATAGCGCGGTTTCCATTGACGATTACAATGTAGTTATACATTTTGCTACATTGTGGCCGTTCCATACGCTTTATATCCTAAGGATTACTTTGTAACGCGTTTTGTTGTAGAGTTGTCGAATTCACTATCGTCTTTCATTTACTTTAAGTCGTGGTTATAGGGACTTCACTCAAAAGAATCGTTGATTATGCGTCTTTATGAGTTAAATATTATAATGTATGCGAATGAATGTATTATTCTTTTAAGAATATACTTTGTAACAGTATTAAATTAAAAATTGTTGAATACAATTTCTCTGGTAGGTAATATTTACAGTGGGAACTCGTTATGTTGAATTTACTTTCTAACGTTTATTATTTACAATACGAATTTTTGTCGCGAATTTAATTTCTTTATAAATGGGATATCGGGTTTGTGGACAAAATAAATTAAACAATTGTTTTTAAAGTTTACGTTTCGGCCTCAAAATGAAAGCCATCTTCAGAACTATAATATAACATAAAACGTGAGAATACATAAACACAAGCATCAGCATAAGACATACCTTAAAAAACATAGGTGGAAATTGTTTACAATAAAATGAAGGGGCCTGCACTGGTGTCACAAGTAAATAAAAATGTTATGTATAATATTAAAATACAGTCAAATTTTCAAAACAACATGCATAAACTAAAACAGATAAGAAAACTGATACCGTTGACAGCGATTACACTGACATACGCACACCACTCAGTTTTAAATTCTATTTAAACTTCACGCATGACATCCGAGGTTGTTCAAGTGACACCACCAATCTTGTCAACGAAATTGTTTAAAATGTTCTTGTACCCACTATTTATATTGTTAAAATCAGTCATTTTGTTTATGTTGTTTTCCGTGGTCATAATGTGAGCTGCTTCCAGAAATAACCTCTTGTGCCAGTTACTCTCCATGTCCAACACCTCGACATCCTCCGAAAGGAAACCATGCATACATCCCAATGAATGTTCAGAGAGCCCTGTAGTGGTCCCCCCCCTACGTATGTCACTTCTGTGTTGGTTCAGTCTCTTGTTCAACAGTTGTTTCGTTTGTCCCACATAAAAAGCATTACATTTGCACTTGACTCTGTATACAACATTACTCTGCTCTAACTTAGGTATTTTATCTTTAGTAGCCGTGAACAGGATTCTACCCAGTGTGAAGGGGTTATGAAATGCCAGTTGAAACTGTGTCGGATCAACCACCGCATAAAAAAGCTGTTTCATCCTTTCAGCGAGCCATGGATGATACGTAATTTTCATGTATTTCTTGATAGGTGTGTTGTCATCATCATTGTTGGTCACTTTCTGTGTAGGGGGTGATCCGTAGTCCAAAAGAATGCGGTCCAGTAAACGGGTAGGGTAGCAATTCTTAATGAACATTGTTCTAAGTTCTCGAACCCGTTCATCAAGAAGATCGTTAGAAACACATGTTTTTATTCTGTGCAACATGGTTTTAACCAATGCTACTTTCTGGTTTAAAGGGTGGGAGGAGTAAAAACTTAATTTTGAGGCCGAAACGTAAACTTTAAAAACAATTGTTTAATTTATTTTGTCCACAAACCCGATATCCCATTTATTAAGAATTATTTGGACGTGAATTGCTACTTTAATTTCTTTAGTTAAATATTTGTCAAATACATTCTGCTCTAAATATATACAGGGTATACCGAAATTTTATGTATGTACAGGGTGATTCAGTTTGAAACTTCGGTGCACGCCGTAACAACTTGTATGTATTGTGTTCTATTTGAACACTTTGTTTTATTTGAATAATTACTTTGTGTCAGTATTTTGAATTACTGACAGTGTCAGTATTTCGGTGATTGACAAATTAAAAAAAAATTGAAATTTGCATGACAGCCTATTTTTAATTTGATTTTTAGAAAAAGTATCGAATAACGTGAATAACTTTGTTCCCCGCGCGAATTTTTTCTCCATTTATGCACGAATAGTTGCGCCTGGACCTACAGAATAACTGTGCAAAATTTGGTTGAGATCGGTGAAATGGTTTAGGAACGTATAGCGAACAAACACGCAAGCACGCACGCACGCAGACAAGCTCTTTTATATATTTAGATTATAATACTTCACTGATAGACATCTGTAAATATAAATATCGCAAAATAAGCAAAATTCGACATATTTGGTTTTGCTTCTTATCCATTAAATTTTGATGTCATCATTGTCCGTTCACTTTTGGCCAATAACGTTATTGACCGGCCAAGGACGTAAATATTACAATCAGATAAAAATATTTACATCATTGTCTACCGTGAACGGACATTGACGTCAAAGACCGGACAATGACGTCAATATCCAGCAAAAATGGTCATTGACGTCATTGTCCGGCCATTGACGTCAATGCCCAATTCACATCATTGACCATAACATATATATTGACGTGTTTCTTTTCGTCCAGACGACCAACCATTTAAATTTTTGAATTCCGTGGTTCTTGAATTTTTTCTTGAATTTTATTTTTCTTTCCAAATTTTCTTATCCACTTTAATTAAAACACACTCTTTCAAATGTAAACTAAAATTTCGTTTTTATTTATTTACAACAAATTCACAGTACATAATTTTTATAATAATCTAGCTCGAGCGTCCTATATGCCCCACTGCCTGGCGTTGACTCTTTTAACGTCCTATCCGCTCCACTGCTCGGAGTAGACTGACCCCCTTCTTTTTCCAACGCAAAAGTTCCTTGTTATTTGCGCACAAGGATATCCATTTTCCAAATTCCCCCTTCTTTCCAATTTCATTTACAATTTTCGTTACATTTGTCAAATTTACATGTTAATTTTTTATTTTTAATTCTTGAATATTTACCGAAATTGGCTTAGCCTTGAAATACAGTTCAATATTATATGTTACACTCAATAGTCGAATTCGGGCAATGCCCGAAAAAAATGCGCAAAACTAGTTTTTAGCAACGAAGATTTCCCAAGCCCGAAATTTTACTTTTATACGGTTATTGAGCGTAACAAAATAAGCAGAACTAGTTTTGCGCATTTTGAATTTTACAAAACTAGTTTTGTACGTTTCTGAATGACCAGCACTAGTTCTGCTTGTTTTATTTAATTCTAACGCCTGCCGCCCGAACCCAGATAAAAAGTAAAAAAAGTTTTCGCTCCGATTTGAATTTTTCTTTGAAATTCGGATAGGTGGGGGTGTGATTAGTAGATATTAGTAATAAATATTATCAAAAAAATGGAAAATAACCCGTGTATTTGTGACGGACAACTCGTTGGATTGGAAACGAATCCCCAAGTTCCAACAAATTGCCCCCTAGACGGCCGAATTCCCAAATAAAGGGGCGGGAATTGGCGGAAACCTCCGCAGAAACAGCTTGCCAACTAGCCAGTGGGAGGGGTGGGTTTATTGAATATAGAATATTCCACGGACACTGTACTGCAGAGGGGGGGGTCGAGATCGTGAAAAAAATGAATAAATAAGGGCGCCACCTAGGTCTTATTAAAAAGGAGGAACGTAATAAAACTTACCTTAGAGGTCGATCTTGTACTTACACCAGGATTCGTTGTTGAACCGGATTTCCAATCGAAAGGACCAGGACAATTCGATGAAAACCTAAATAAGGCACGACGTACTCCCAAGGAAAGAATTTCGTAAATAATACCCGCATAAATCGCGTGGCACATTTATTGAACCACAACAAAATATTAAGGTAATATTTACGGCGAAATTAATACGCGTCTTAATTTGTAAGAAGCTAACGTGCTTAAAACAACAAACTGCCAGCACACGCGTTAAAACCCTTACTTACTAACAAAATAAACTTAATTGCTAAAAATAAAATAAAAAAAAAGGAAACAGTAATACAAGTAATAACTAAAAGAAAAATTATAAAAAAACGATGAACGCAGTCTACCAAAAACACGCCACTGGTGGTTAACAAAAAAATAGTATATGAGACGCCACTGGTGTTTAACAAAATCGTATATGATACGGCACTGGTGGTTAAAACAAAATAGTATATGATACGCCACTGGTGTTTAAAACAAAATGGTTGATGATACGCCACTGGTGGTTAAAACAAAAATTCACTAAGGCTTTCGAACAACAATGCTTGTCAGTAACTAATGACATTAAAATGTACACAATTTACAAAAAAATGACACACCTTTGAGCGTGACGTTGCTTAAAACTTACGCGATACGAAGTAAACAAATAAGTTAATGTGTAAATAATCGCACTTACTTAGTGACTATCGGAAGTCCGTTCCTACAGGTTTGTCGCTGTATTTGAACAATACCTTGGTCGTTTCGATTGCACCTCCAACGCTTGACTGTCCCAGCGGAATTCTGGATGGCACAGGATTTATAGGTGTAATAGTGGGTTTTCTACAAATGGCGATTAACGCAAGCCTTATACACACAGGCAAATCTTCTCCCAATCGAGTATCCCACTTAACAGATGCAATAAGCAAATAGCACAGTTCCAGCAAACAAACAAACGTAACAGAATGGAACCGGCTTCGGGATACCTGAAGGAAATTAAAAAAACACACACCACCTTTTTACACACCTCGCTTGCCAACGACCACACCCAAGCGTACTTGCTCGACAATCTATATTATCGACCATGATAATTACCGACCGTGATTATTATCGACCTAATGCCATTGTGAAGCAATCGCACTAGAGGGCGTTAATAGGGACGTACGTAATTGAATTTAATTAAATCTAAGGGCGAATCTACGAAACCCGTAAATATTCAAAAGAATATTACATATTGCCGAAAAAGTGAAAAAATTAAAAATTTTTTTCTTCGATTTTTGGGGTGTGCATTCGATAAGGAGTGTTATCCATCGTCAAAACCTACCCTTCCGGGGCGCCGCTTCGCTCCGCTACGCTCTGCACCCCTCCAGGGCGGTTTTGACTCTGGTTACTAGGCTAAACATACGAGAAGCGCCTACGATCAAGAAATAGCAAGCAAGAAATAGACCCTTGAAATAGCATTAAAAATAGTCCAGTCAAATTACGAAATCTTTAAACATAAAATTATGTAGTTTGGCGATTGTTAAGGATCGATAGGGGGGTGCATTCTGAGCATACATTTCAATTTGAGGGGTTCTCCGAAGGTCAGCTGTACCTCATTTCGCTAAAAACGCGTTTAATTCGATATCTCGAGAACGGTTAGTGTTAGGCAAAAAATTGTAGTAACCTTTTCTCTTCTAAATTAAATTTACTAACTTTTTTATCTGAAACTTTTTTTTTTAACATCAATATTTTTCAACTTATTACTTCCGAAAGGCAAAAATTTTCCTTTTTTTTCTCCCTATTTTTCATTTTTCGCTATTTCCTCCCCAACCGTTCAATTTTATGAAATTTTTTTTATTATCAAAGTTGTAGATCTTTTAATTATGAACAACTTTTATCTAAAACTTTTTTCTCTACTACAAATACCTTCGGAGTTATACCTTACTTTACCGAGCGAAATCCGCGCCATTGTCACAATATCATCGACATCAGTGGGTATTCAGTACTTGAAAGAAATATTAAAGTATTCCATGATCATTTATTAGCCAACTTACCTGTATAAAAAGGTGAATCGATTAAACCATTTAAATATTGTACTTCATTTAAATATTAAATATTGTAATCATTTGAATATCATTTAAATATTGTACTTCTTCAATTTGGGTATTTTTTATTGCATTCAATGGGATAATAATGTGAATAAGGATTAGAAAAAGAAGCAAATGAACAATGTAGAACAATGTAGAAAGTCCGGCCTATATTGCTCAGTAATTTGTATTAATTGCCAAGAGAACTATTGTTCGAATAGCGCTAATGTTGACGCAATGGACCATAATATTGTTGACGCAATCGACGAGGACGACGTATGCCCCGATACCGTCAGGGCCTTTAGTGATACAAACGAATCACTTCCATCCACCTCGGGTGCTTAATTTTACGAATTTTACATTCTATTTTTTATCAATAAATGTGTGGAACAGTTTTAATTCTTCATTTGCTTCTTTTTCTAATCCTTATTCACATTATTATCCCATTGAATGCAATAAAAAATACCCAAACTGAAGAAGTACAATATTTAAATGATATTCAAATGATTACAATATTTAATATTTAAATGAAGTACAATATTTAAATGGTTTAATCGATTCACCTTTTTATACAGGTAAGTTGGCTAATAAATGATCATGGAATACTTTAATATTTCTTTAAAGTACTGAATACCCACTGATGTCGATGATATTGTGACAATGGCGCGGATTTCGCTCGGTAAAGTAAGGTATAACTCCGAAGGCATTTGTAGTAGAGAAAAAAGTTTTAGATAAAAGTTGTTCGTAATTAAAAGATCTACAACTTTGGTAATAAAAAAAATTTCATAAAATTGAACGGTTGGGGAGGAAATAGCGAAAAATGAAAAATAGGGAGAAAAAAAAGGAAAATTTTTGCCTTTCGGAAGTAATAAGTTGAAAAATATTGATGTTAAAAAAAAAGTTTCAGATAAAAAAGTTAGTAAATTTAATTTAGAAGAGAAAAGGTCTCTACAATTTTTTGCCTAACACTAACCGTTCTCGAGATATCGAATTAAACGCGTTTTTAGCGAAATGAGGTACAGCTGACCTTCGGAGAACCCCTCAAATTGGAATTTATGTTCAGAATCCACCCCCCTATCGATCCCTAATAATCTCCAAACTACATAATTTTATGTTTAATAAACCCATTTTGAGCCGTAATTTGACTGGACTAAAAGTATAGTTGCGGTATGGGGCAGTAAACTATTACGTTTCACCCCCTTTATGTTTATGTTATTTATTTTATTCGGATGCTGATTAAATGAAAAAAGCAGAACTGGTGATGTTCATCCATAAACGTACAAAACTAGTTCTGCTTATTTTGTAACGCTCAATAGCCGTGTAAAAGTAAAATTTCGGGCTTAGGAAATATTCGTTGCTAAAAACTAATGCGCATTTTTTTCGGGCATTGTCCGAAATCGAATATTGAGTCTAATGTGCCTGAAGTTAGATTCAGATTTAGATTCAGATTTGGATTCAGATTTTCTGTTTTGCAGTTGACCAACTGAATAATGTTCAATATACGAAAAAAACATAAAAAGTGTATTTAAAGTGCAATTCCAGCAAAATAACAACAAAATATGAACAAGTACTTGTTCCCTCATCTCTACATATATTTTTTGGCCCATAAAAGTCCCTAAAACGCCAATATATAAAATAAAATTAAATATTAACATCATCGCCGTGAACTGGTTTCCAAGTATCGGCAAAAGTAGTACAATATCAACCTACATCCGTGTAAAAACATTTAGTACCCTTAACAGGGCCTGTGCGAGTGCATTAGCAACTTTATGATAAAAATAAACATAAAATTTTCGGACCCGTACTCAGAGTACTTGGGGGTGGATTTGCAACTTTGCGATAAAAATTAAAAAAAGTGCCGATGTATCACTTTCACACTTTAGCCATAAAATTAAGAATTTTAAGCCACATACGTGTAAAAAATTTCAGACCCGTAATCAGGGGCCTTGAGGGGTAGATTTGCAAATTTACGATAATAATTAAAAAAAGTGACGGTGTATCACTTTCACACTTTAGCCATAAAATTAAGAATATTAAGCCACATATTTGGCAAAAATTTCAGACCCGTACTCAGGGGCCTTGGGGGGTAGATTTGCAAATTTACGATAATAATTAAAAAAAGTGACGGTGTATCACTTTCACACTATAGCCATAAAATTAAGAATATTAAGACACATATTTGGCAAAAATTTCAGACCCGTACTCAGGGGCCTTGGGGGGTAGATTTGCAAATTTACGATAATAATTAAAAAAAGTGCCGATGTATCACTTTCACACTTTAGCCATAAAATTAAGAATATTAAGACACATATTTGGCAAATATTTCAGACCCGTACTCAGGGGCCTTGGGGGGTAGATTTGCAAATTTACGATAATAATTAAAAAAAGTGACGGTGTATCACTTTCACACTTTAGCCATAAAATTAAGAATATTAAGCCACATATTTGGCAAAAATTTCAGACCCGTACTCAGGGGCCTTGGGGGGTAGATTTGCAAATTTACGATAATAATTAAAAAAAGTGACGGTGTATCACTTTCACACTTTAGCCATAAAATTAAGAATATTAAGACACATATTTGGCAAATATTTCAGACCCGTACTCAGGGGCCTTGGGAGGTAGATTTGCAAATTTACGATAATAATTAAAAAAAGTGACGGTGTATCACTTTCACACTATAGCCATAAAATTAAGAATATTAAGACACATATTTGGAAAAAAATTCAGACCCGTACTCAGGGGCCTTGGGGGGTAGATTTGCAAATTTACGACAATAATTAAAAAAAGTGACGGTGTATCACTTTCACACTTTAGCCATAAAATTAAGAATATTAAGACACATATTTGGCAAATATTTCAGACCCGTACTCAGGGGCCTTGGGGGGTAGATTTGCAAATTTACGATAATAATTAAAAAAAGTGACGGTGTATCACTTTCACACTATAGCCATAAAATTAAGAATATTAAGACACATATTTGGAAAAAATTTCAGACCCGTACTCAGGGGCCTTGGGGGGTAGATTTGCAAATTTACGATAATAATTAAAAAAAGTGACGGTGTATCACTTTCACACTTTAGCCATAAAATTAAGAATATTAAGACACATATTTGGCAAATATTTCAGACCCGTACTCAGGGGCCTTGGGGGGTAGATTTGCAAATTTACGATAATAATTAAAAAAAGTGACGGTGTATCACTTTCACACTTTAGCCATAAAATTAAGAATATTAAGACACATATTTGGAAAAAATTTCAGACCCGTACTCAGGGGCCTTGGGGGGTAGATTTGCAAATTTACGATAATAATTAAAAAAAGTGACGGTGTATCACTTTCACACTATAGCCATAAAATTAAGAATATTAAGACACATATTTGGCAAATATTTCAGACCCGTACTCAGGGGCCTTGGGAGGTAGATTTGCAAATTTACGATAATAATTAAAAAAAGTGACGGTGTATCCCTTTCACACTATAGCCATAAAATTAAGAATATTAAGACACATATTTGGAAAAAAATTCAGACCCGTACTCAGGGGCCTTGGGGGGTAGATTTGCAAATTTACGATAATAATTAAAAAAAGTGACGGTGTATCACTTTCACACTTTAGCCATAAAATTAAGAATATTAAGACACATATTTGGCAAATATTTCAGACCCGTACTCAGGGGCCTTGGGGGGTAGATTTGCAAATTTACGATAATAATTAAAAAAAGTGACGGTGTATCACTTTCACACTTTAGCCATAAAATTAAGAATATTAAGACACATATTTGGAAAAAATTTCAGACCCGTACTCAGGGGCCTTGGGGGGTAGATTTGCAAATTTACGATAATAATTAAAAAAAGTGGCGGTGTATCACTTTCACACTATAGCCATAAAATTAAGAATATTAAGACACATATTTGGCAAAAATTTCCTTTTCCTTATCCTTTTTCTTGTGCTGTAATCGTCTTCTCTTCTATGTGCGGGTAAAGAAGGCCGATTTTCCAGATTTTTAATTTTATTTTAGACATTAAAAATCTTAAGTTTTAATTTATTTTATGTTAAAAATGTAGCTATAATAAAAACCATTATCATATACTAAAGCAACAAAAAGGTATAAAGTTGTTGAGCTTCCATAAAAATCGTTTGTACCACACGCACCGCGGAAAATTGGGGGGGGGGTGACTGTAGAAACGGCATTCCCCCCATATCGAATGTTTGTATAAAATTGGTATCAATCGATAGAGAATTGTTTAAGCTCCAATGAGCTTCTATAAAAATCGTTTGTACCCCAAAGACTTTTAATTAAAAATTCAATTCTTTAGAACAATAATTATGGGAGGGGCTGCAAAAATGCTTTTTTTAAGATGTGATTTTTTTAATAAAATAAATACCAATCGATAGAGAATCGTTTGAGCTCCAATCAACTACCATAAAAATTGTTTTTTTTACCCAAAAGGTGAAAAAGTTAGTGCGATTCAAAGACTGTGAAATTACACATTTTACCTTCATCGCTCCGAGCAAGTAGCGTGCAGAAATTTAGTGTTGCTGATAATTAAAACAGATTTTCTTTTTTAAACATTAAAAATGATCTATTTTTAATAAAGAAAAAGACGAGCATCTTGGTCGATAAAAATATTTTTCTAATCCACAGCATTGATGTGAGTTTTTCGTGAATTACATGTTTTAGCAGCGAATAAATTTAAAATTTTTTTATTAAATTAAGTTTTTGAATAAAATTGGTATCGATCGATCGAGAATCGTTTGAGCTAATGAGCTTCCATTTTTTGGAAGCAACGATTTGTATCCTAGCACCTTGGATTTCAAACGAAAATCAAGTGTTTGACACTAATTTCATTAAAAAATTCGCGATGGGGTGCGGGCGGTGAAATGTCACTCAACTTTACATTCTTTCAAACTCTCTAACTCTTTTACCTATCAGCAACACTAAAATTCTGCGTGCTACTTGCCCGGAGCGATGTTTTTAAAATGTCCAATTTCACAATATTTGAAACGCTCTAACTTTTTCACCTTTGGCGTACAAATAAGTTTTATGGAAGCTCAAACGATTCTCTATCGATTGACACCAATTTTATACAAAAATTTGCGTTAGGGGGCTGCCGTATCTACAGACCCCCCCCCCCAAACGTTTTCGCGAATAATTTCGCGGTGCGAGTGGTACAAACGATTTTGACGGAAGCCCATTGGAGCTCAAACGAAGTTTGACCTGGATGTGAATCTCATCCTGAAATATCACGAAAAAAAATCTTTTGGTGAGGTATTAGGATTTAAGTACCTGATAGCCATTTATGAAAATATCGGAGAACCGAAGATCACCAAGAGAGAGTGCTGGGCACGGTCGCGCCATCGATCGTACTTTACGCGGCTCCAGTGTAGCATGAAGCCATGAACATCATGAGGAACAGCGTCAGGTTCTTCACGCATGGCCCTGAGGGTGGACCTTGTGCCACCAGAGAGCACGGCGAGATAACGTACCATTTCACCCAGTCGCTCATCGGTCACGGTTGTTTCAACCAATATCTGCATCGGTTTGGATAGCTGGCCTCCCCGAAATGTGGCTACTGCGACGAAGAAGAAGATACTGTTGAGCGCACCTTATTCCATTACCGGATGTGGGAAAGCGAAAGCAAGACTTCCACCGAAGTAGTAAGACAGGTGATCACATCCGACACCATGATAGCCATCATGCTGAAAAACAGCAGTCCTGGAACACCGTAACCAACTGGATAACAATCGCCATGGGAAAAAAGGAGGAAGCGGAAAGAGAGCAGCAAGCAGCCAACCGACGCACAGTGGGGTATTTGGCCTCAAAAGGTGGCATTAAATCAAATACTATTCCAACGGATTTCTAAGTAGGATATTTATTTTCAGGGTTCTTAGTAGTATCTAAAAAATACTTTGCATAATTCTGGTGCATTTATTTATTAAGAAAATGAATTTATTTGAAAAACTTTGAAAAATTAACATCATCAGCAAAAAACACAGAAATAGTTTTTGGAAGATATGTGTAAATATCGTGTAAATATACACTTATCCGAAAATACAGGTTGTGATATCACAATACAACAAATATTTAATGGATACGAATTAAAAAATTCAGAAGAGAAGTAGTTAATAATTTTTATATTTATTTTTCAAGTAATAGCGTTAAAAGTAAAAATAAAGCAAACATTTTAAATAATGTCTTGGTCATCTTCTTCGTCATCATCCATCGATCGCATCGTATCGTCATCGTCACTCTCGGAAATCTGTTTGATCATCAATGACTTGGTCAGTAGGGGCTTTTAATAAATGTAATATCTGCTGAGATAAGTATCGAAGGTTGTTTTTGGGTAATTCTCTTTTGTTTGTTATAACAGGGTCAGAGGTTAAAAGAAATCTGTTTAGAACGTCTCTGTTTGAACTTTCGCAGCTACATTTTCTCGAGTTATGTTCACGATATCTCTTGAAATCCTTATTGCAAGCTTCATGTGCTTCTTCGCTTAACTGACCTATAGGCAGCAACACAAATTTAACTATTTCTGGAGTAAACATTCAAGAAAACGAATCCAACCATGTAAAATTGATAAATAATTTGATAAAAACTATATACAGGGTGACTTAGAAATTTTTGAGTTCTCCAAGTAAAACGCGAATTAAAAAGAACCTCGCAAAGATTCGCAGCCAAAAAATTTATTTTAAAGTCTCAAGTATTAGTATTATCCGTAAAAAAAAAATAGTAACTTCATCTACCTTCATTCATATTCAAATCTTCTTTTGTTTCTGATAATCTTTTACAAAAATTAATACAATGCATTATATGATTGTAACCATATTTATTTAAAGATCAATTATTACAGACTTTATCTAAGATATTTGAACTTCTTGTTCCATAAGTAAAAGTTACAATTTATAACGATTTCTAGCAAAAATAATCTTTGAAAAGAATGTGTTAACCCCCTCCCCTCAGCAAATTATTAGCATCTTTTGACGATGTAGTGGAAAGTTGGAACGAGCAATGTTCCTATAAATTCACACAATGGTGCCCAAGATAGTGTAGTTTACAAAAATCATAATAGGGAATATGCATGTAGCATCTGATTTTTGTATTTTATGCCACATTTTGAGGCCAAATACCCCACTGTGCGACGCCGTAACAATCCGTAGGGTACATGGAAGAATCAGCAGGACGGAAAAGTAACCCATCCCTACGATAAATCGTAGAGAAACACTGAGAAATTCGCGAAGTAATGCCGTGAAGTCCCACATTACCAATTCCGATTGAGTTGTGTTATTTTACCCCCCACCCTGAATATGGAGATAATTTTTATCGGTAGGAATTTTTCTTTTCAATTTAAATATATTTGAATAACTGCCGCGATGATAACGTAATAGTTTTACCGGTTACCCAGTCAGTTAAAGGGAAATGAAGAAGAACGCGAGGGTTGGAATCAACTTTCCTAAAATCCCCTGTCTTATTATCATTGGACCAAAATTGAAGAGGAGAAAATTCTCTACAAGACAAGGTATCTTGCCTTGTTTTGTTTTATTCACCATCGATGGTAAAGTTTAAATGCACGAAATTTTTATTCAAAATTAGAATTATTCAAAACCTGTTGCAATTGTTTTCTCTTTATTTCATAAATACTTAGTATGATCTTTGATTATATAGTATCAGATTGTCAAACTGTGTACAAAAATTGGAAACACCCAAATTGGATGCTGCCACCAGGCGGCGATACTTAATTTCATTAATTTTGTCGGCTTGCACTGGATGTCACTACCTAACGGAGTTTTCTCGGCGAAGTTTTGTTGTTATTGCATTTTATTTTATACCCAAAACTATGGTTCCTGTAGTTAAGGGTTTTCGTTGTCATGCGACGAAATGTAAAATTGGTACCTGGTGTCGGAAGTTACAAACCAAGATTTAACGGCAAGATTTACAACTAGACTTTTTAAATTTGTTACATGCAGCGCCATCCCTTATAATTTTTTGAATTACACAAAGCGTTGCCAATCTGAATACTATATAATCAAAGGTATGATGTAAGCAAATTTTGTTAATCTGTTTTATAGAGAATTTTGTATTCTTCAATTTTGATTTGATGATAATTTTCAGTAAAGATGAAAGTAAGCGAGTTATAGACGAAAAACTACTGTAGAGGATTAAAATCCTCATTTGCGGAAAAGGCCGACAGGGAATTTTAGGTGATGTTGCAAATAAAATCGTGGTCAAATTTTCGAATTGAGTCAAATTTGAATATAAAAAGATTCTTATCTTTTTGAAAATTTTAAACTATTATTTATTGGGTTTTGTCAAGGTTTAGCGCCCCCATTGCGATGGTGTCTGAGGCAAATGCCTTCGTCGCCTCACCCTTGCTACGGCTCTGCATCTGAGCTACTTTGCAAGTAGGTAGAGCAAAATTATCTTTCTTTCTACTGATTGCCGTTGTGATTCACCTACCTGTTAATAATCACCCCATTTTACGGTACTGAGCCATATCGTTGTATGAGTTACAGAGAATGATATTATTTTCAAATCGGGTTTCCCATTTTTTAGTAGATTCATCTTGACCTAATAGTTTTGTAACACCTTGTAATGTATTTTGAAACGTCAGTGTTTTGCGCAGCCGTGTGCGCAACTAATCAACCAACCAGTAGCTTTTTCACGATTTTTTAACCTCAATGTCTAAAATTTACTAATTTGAATGCCCGTAGTGTGTATTTTTAATATGTTTAAATGTGTTAGTTATAAATAATTTTCATTTGGTGAGAAACATAAAATACTATCACAATGTCTCAAAAAGTGAAAAGATACGAAAAAATTGAGTTTTTGGGCGAAGGACAATTTGCAACTGTGTATAAAGCCAAAGATACCAAAAGTGGAAATATAGTAGCAGTTAAAAAAATTAAAGCAGGCAGTCGTGCAGAAGTGAGAGACGGAATTAATAGGACAGCATTACGTGAAATAAAAATTTTACAAGAGTTAGCTCATAGGAACTGTATAGGTTTATTAGATGTATTTAGTCATGGTTCCATGTCTAACGTATCACTTGTATTCGACTTCATGGACACCGACTTGGAAGTTATAATCAAAGATAATTCAATTATTTTAACCACTGGTAATATTAAATCTTATGCAATACAAACGTTACAAGGTCTGGAATATTTACACCAAAATTGGGTTTTACATCGTGATTTAAAGCCCAACAATTTATTGGTTAGCTCAAGTGGTATATTAAAAATAGCTGATTTTGGTTTAGCCAAATTGTATGGATCCCCTAATCGTATTAATACACATCAAGTTGTAACAAGATGGTATCGACCTCCGGAACTGTTATTTGGTGCTAAGCAATACAGTATCGGTATCGACATGTGGGCTGTTGGTTGTATTTTAGCGGAATTATTACTGAGACTTCCATTTCTACCAGGAGAATCTGATTTGGATCAATTGACTAAAATATTTCAAGTGTTTGGAAATCCTACAGAAGAAAATTGGCCAGAAGTCAAGAATTTAAGTGATTACGTTGAATTTAAACCTTGTGTTCCTGTGCCATTGAAAAATATTTTCATTGCTGCTGCAGATGACTTATTGGATGTGTTAACGGGCCTATTACAACTGAATCCACTTTCACGGCTTGATTGCACGAAAACTTTACAAATGCCTTTTTTTAGTAATAAACCTCCTCCAACCATCAGTTCAAAATTACCACTACCACAAAATATAGCAAGAAGAGAGGCGGAAAAACCATCATTAAAGAGGAAATTAGATTCTATAGAAGGTGGTTCCCTTCCAAAGCGGTTATTATTTTAATATACTACGAAATGATTGTTTATTTTAATTATTAACAGATGTGTTCATTTTTTGCTTATGCTGATTCTTATAGACAAGCTTGGTATAGATTTTTGTTTGATACAATATTATTACAATAATAATTAAAAAAATTTGTTGTTTCTAGTTGAATACCTACATCACATGTTGGTCATTTATTTTTAATTATTTAACGCAATTCTTGTAAAACTTAAAAATTATTGAATATAATGTGTTTTTTGTAAATATGAAAATTTTAAATAAATTTATTTTCAATATATTATAAATATTTGTTTACAAATAGCTACGCGGCCAAGTTCCAAAGGGCGCAAAACGTAGCGCTGAGACGAGCCACGAGGGCCTGTGGTTCGTAACAAACTAGTGCATACACAGAAACAGAGACCATCGTAGTTCGCCTGGCACTTGGTGAAGAACTCTTCGTGGCATCTGACAACCGTGAGTTGGGTAACTACCAGCTAGAGGACTTCCTTAGGTACAAGAAACCTAAGGAAATCTTCAGCAAGAACACCAGCGACATTAATTTAATTTTATTAGACAACTTCCTTCTCCCATTTTAGACAATCTTCTCCCTGTTCTCTCCTTAGGTCCAAAACAATAACAAGAAATGGACGAAATTGAAGAAGAGGAGGACGAAGACGACCCTGAGTGAGAGTTCTTACAGCATCGGACGACTTCTGTTCATAAAACCACCGCGGCTCATACTAGAGTCCGGCCCTTAGCTTGGTCGCCCCGGCGTACGACAACCATGAACTCCGCCCGAGTCAGGATGTCTTGGCAAATGCATCAGCTCAACTGGCTGGACAAGCTGCAGGATAAGGATAGGCGTAGTCGCACCTGGGCCTCGCTCCACTGAGACTGATCTCCAACGCGGTAGCTTCGGCGAACGCCTGAACGCATTCGATCCGGACAGACGTTCCACGGGCAAAGGATAGTCGTTCGGGCCAAAGCCTCGGCTAGTCATCAACCCATGTTAACCAAGAACAAGTGACCAAGGAGGTGCGGCGCTTCGCCCCGCTACTCCATGTATTATAGTTAGACGGAATTCAGCTTGTCGTAATATGGAAACAAATCAAGTCAGAATCTCGATAACTTTTTGTCAAAATTTGAGATGGTGCGGTAAATATACTTCAGTTGAAGTGAGCTGGATTGAACCTGCTTAGTAATGAAATTATTTTTTACTTTCCCCATATTATGTACCTATAAACATATTAAGGAAAATATTGTAATCCATCCAAAAATCGAAATTTTGGTATTAAATGATTTATGATGTCCTGATAACATTTTCATCATTTATTTTTATGTCCATCTGAAGGAACAACTCAGTTTCTGTTAAAATAAGAAAAACTTAACTAAAACACGTTAAATTACTTCATGAATGAATTTGGGTAACCATCCTTGATTAAACATTTTTCTACGGTTTCCTTTCTATATTCACCATCGGTTAATTTTAACTTCAAAAGTTAAGAATTTACATTTATAGTTCGTTCATTATGTCACGAAAAAGGGGTCTGGATGGTAGATAATAACCTGAAAATGCGATTTTTTTGTTTAAACCTTTTAGTTTTGCATTGAAAAGTCCCTAAGTTTTCCACATCAAGCTCAGACCGAAACAACTTTCTAACCCCGTAATACACAGCTGGGGACCTACAAGGTTGTTCTATACGGGTTCCGACCCTTGGGGGGCGGGGGGGTTTCAAAAATTGTGACGTCACAAAATATATAGATTAAATATTTTATTATAAGTATTTAAAAAGAACTATTTTCTGGGGTGCTACCCCTAAAAAAAATAAATAAGGTGGAACTCGCTTTAGCGGCAGTTCCTAGGCTTCTATACAGCTACTTTTCTGGTGTGAAAAGTTGTTGTTGCTATATAGTTATTTTTGGTCGACATAATAT
Source organism: Podabrus alpinus (assembly GCA_932274525.1). Lineage (NCBI taxonomy): Eukaryota > Metazoa > Arthropoda > Insecta > Coleoptera > Cantharidae > Podabrus > Podabrus alpinus. The sequence continues at coordinate 119,663,198 of OW026451.1, forward strand.
TTATAATGTAGGTAATATCAGATAATCTGCACCAATTAAATTTTTTGCGGTTGGTAATAAATTATCATTTACTATTGTTGTGACCCGCTTTGAGCTATAAGAGATGTAAGAAAGCCAGTTACTAAAGGAAGCACAATCGGGGATGTTCTTGTTAATTAAATTGTTATTAAACTGTTTTATTTATTTTAACTGTTAAATGTAATTGTTTAAATGTTAATTTTAAGATATTTAATTTTAAGTTGGTGTTACATCCAAATGCTTAAAAAAATGATGCGTAGGCTTGAAGACGCGCACATAACAACGGGAAAAAATAGGGATACCCTAAAACAAATCAATGATAAAAAACAAAAGGGAAAAGTGATAACTAAGGATAATAAACAAGGAACAGTTAGTTATTAATCTGAGAGCGAACGGACGTATTGAAAGTTCCTTTCCGGAAGTTTAAAGATTGTGAGTTGAATTAATCAACTGGAGTTCGGGGTGTGATGCATCATCAAGTATATTGAGAAATATTGATCTTCCGATCAATTTTTGGTTTGCAGACCCAAGATTAAAGGGTTCGTGTTTTCCTACGGGGAAAGATAATACGGGAACAGCAATTGAACTGGAATTGTTGTAACAACCCGCGTTTAATTCATTATTATTTATATATATCGACCACGTAATTTTAACACGTAAAGATGAATTTATCAATGAAATTTAAATGAAAGCAAACATTAAACCATGTTATAAATTAGATTATAAGTATTAAACCAGATTGCGTGTAAACTATTTAGTTTATAATTATTGAAACTTATTTAGTTTATAATAATTAATTTGTTTATAATAATTATTGAACCAGGGTAAAATTTGTTTGAGAGACGCTGGAAATTCTCGAGGGATGTTGTAAACTTTTACAACCTTCTTCCTTTAATATTTGTAACAATGAGATCGGAAACGTTAATACTTGGTAAAGAGAATTTCAAGCTATTCAAAAGAATTCAACAAAGACTCCGAACTTGTACCGGGCCATAAATCGATATACTCACACTGCACGTGCGACGTCCTCTTGGAAAAAAGTCTAAGTTCTATATTTATGAATGAGACCAACGCTTTCCAAACTTTAGAAATCGTGGCACCCCGCTGGATTTCTAGAACGAAAGCGGGTAATAAAAGCTACCCTAAAGAGACCATACACATGTAGTCTCTACGCGAAGGCCGAAATTGATAACCGATGTACGTTATTTTTACCACCTCCATGAGAGGATGCTATTCAATAAATACGCCACCGGAAGCAAAAGCCAGTTAGTTGTCATTTTTATCAAACACACATAAGAAAATCGGTCCGTCGTTTTCCACGCGGAAAATAGTTTGCTAGTCAAAAGTTTATAAGTAAAGTCAATATAAAATACGCGAGTCAATCGAATTCACGAAGTAAAAAAAATCATATTAATTTGTTAGTACCGATCGATAAAACAATAATTTTTTCAAAAGTTGGCGGCATCATAAATTAACTCAAAATAAGTAGTAATTAAATCTATATTTTCGGTTTATGCGTAATTCAAAGTGAAATAGCAAGAAGGAAGGGTCACGTTCACGTGCAGTAAAGAGGATTATAAAATTCAGGTATCAAACAATTTTAATTATAAAAGAATCTCTCACAAATGTTTACTCTGGCCGGATTAGCCTAACTAAATAATTTTGGGTCACAAACCCTAGTATTGTAATATCGTAAAACTTTTAAGTTTGCATAGTTGTTAAATTCTGTCTATTTTTTTTGTTATTTAAATAAATTGTTTTAATTAAACTAAAGGTGTCTCAATTATTGAAATTTCCTATAAGTAATCTATCGTTTGTCTTAAATATTTTTCCCACGTTTCCGCGCTATCGCCCACGCATATCAGTTAAACAAATTAATGAGAAGTTAAAGTAAGTATCTTAAAGTAATATCCTCGAGTTAGGAGCCGAACTCGCCCAATTCATCTAATTACGGTTCCTGGTGGCAGCTATTAAAACAAATAACCAATCAATTAGTCAAATTATAAGTTCAATTAAAATAAAGCAATCAGCTTTAGTACATTGTCTCAGGTCAGGAACCGAGCAATTGCAGGCTACAATTTGGACCAGGCGATAAGTGATCAAGAAGAAAGTAGAATGTGCGCATATTGTTGTGCGATACGCCTAGACGAGTCACCATCAAAAAGATAAAGGTTTGGATTAATTTTAAGTTTGTTCATGTTTGTATTGAGTTTGATTTATTTTCTATTTCCATTTATGTGTTTACTGTTCAAAATAAATCTGTTAGCTGAACCGATTTGTGTTTCTTTTGAGTTGCTGCTAGTAAGAATTTGTAAAGTGAGGCAACAATCATAAAGATACCCTGAGATTAAGAGCCGCAAAAGGTAAGTCCCGAAGGTTTGTTGTTCCTCGTCACCAGAGCTATTAAGGGTGGACCAGGACGCAACAAATATATAAGTAATAACAATCAAACTTTTCCATTCCATTCGAAACTTTACTTCTCTGTAATGTACGGTCCATTTTTTGAGGTGGACCAATCCTCTCCTTTTTCTTTTATTTACAACTTAACTTCACAAACCGCTGCTATGGTTAAAATAAATAAAAAATTATTTTTTCGCATCAAAGTAAAACTATAGAAAGTTCATTTTAAATTTAAAACAAATTTTAATTTTATTATACATACGATGTGTTTATGACAATTTCGAGGGTTCTGATTGGGTTTGAATTATGCGGACGGACACGGAGCCAGATCATAAGGCTTCTTGCTATACTTTGTATAGAAGCCTAAAAACTGTAAACTATGTAAAAAATTAATATACGAGGGTCAAGCTGAATTTATTGAGAATAAAAAACACGGTTAATATTTTCTAGGATTTTATTTTAAATATGCTCAAAGTAATTCCCTCCAACAATGATACACTTGACCATTCTTTCTTTCCATTGCTTAAAAACTCCCAACCAATATTCTTTCGGAACACCTTCAAAATAAGTATGAACTGCGGTATCAATCTCTTCTTCAGACGAAAACCTTCTGCCCCGCAAATTTTTTTTAAGCCCAGAAAATAGCCAAAAGTCGCACATTGCTAAATCAGGTGAGTACGGCGGATGTTCTATGACTTTTATATTTTTTTCAGCCAAAAACTGGCGAGTTATAGCTGCCGAATGGGATGATGCATTATCATGGTGGAGCATAATTCCCTTGGCTGGAACTCTACTGAACACATCAGGTAAACATTTTTCAGTGTACCATTTAGCTGTAACTGTCTTTTGTCCATCTAGCTTAATGGCATTTACTAGGCCCGTACTTCTGAAGAATACCGCATACATAACTTTTTTCATAGCTCGCTGTTTCTTGATCATTGTTGGAGTTTCCTCATCTTCGTGAATCCATACACGACTCTCTTAACGAGTAGGTATGTCGAAAAAGGAAATATAAGTTTCGTCACCTGTCACGATTTTGGAATAAATTTGGTGTCCGCCATTATTTAACAAATTTAGAGTTTCATGGCAAATTCTTACACGCTCTGCTTTTTGGAAATCAGAAAGGTGATGCGGCACAAAACGACGGACCACTTTTTTTAAATGCAGGTGATCGTGTATGATTGTTTTAACAGCTGAGGATCCAATCTTGAGTTGATGCTCTATTACCCCATAAGTGGATTTATTGTCCTCTTTAATTATTTTTTTAACAGCAGCAATGTTTTTGTCGGTAACAGCGGTAGAAGGACGTCCTGCTCCTTTTTGATGCTGAACGGAATTCCTTTCGCGTTCAAATTCCTTATACCATCGGTAAATTGTAGCCAAGGAAGGTGCTTGTTCACTAAAAGTTGAATCTAAACTCTCTTTGCACTCGTAAGCGCTTAAATCTTTTTTAAAATCATAATAAATCATGATTCGAAAAAGCTCTCTTGTTAATTCCATGTTTTCACTTGCAATGTCACTTTAAAAAATTAGTAACTTGAGTTATAACGAACGTATTTTCAACTTCTAAACTTCAAATGACAGATAAAGAGTTTCTCTAAATAATACCGTATGTTTTATTTTTAACAACTTACTAGATCTATTTTATTCTCAATAAATTCAGCTTGACCCTCGTATTATGCTAAGTTAAAGTAAATTAAATTATATTTCTTTATATTAATGCCAGATAGCATTTTGTTACGGGTTTTCGCTTATATCTCGCAAACGGTTACTCCTACGTTAAAAGTCAATAAGAGCTAAGTTGTAGATAATTAAATTTGCTATAATAAAAGTTTTTTATATATTTAATTATAAGCAACAGAAACATATACTTTACGGAATAAGCGGGGCAATACCCGAACGAGCCCGGAGCGGAGCGGAGGGCGAGTTCGGGTATTTCCTCGCTTATTCCGTAAAGTATATGTTTCTGTGCGAATTACGTATACAGCTTTTACTCTAGGACAGGTTAGCCTTCTATTTTAGTCTCCGACTAATATCTTTAACATGGAACATGTTTTTCGGTACCAAATACCTTTCTTGTCTATAATACTGGATACCATAAATTATTTAACATATGTGTGAATTGCATTTAAGATACAATTTTATTATAATAATAAATTTATTATTTAACAAAGTTCTGTGGCATTACTCTGGTTCTCAAGACCATCGAAGATGTTGCAGTAATAAACCCTATTGACTTCCAATAACAATTCGCGGTTATAATAGGATAATCCTTTAATTTTTGTGTTGGTAATAAAAATTTACTATATTATGTATAAGCAAATTTTCTTTTTGCGATCGGTTTCGGATTTAAATTTTTGGTAATAAAAATTTTGTTATTGAAAATTCATTATTGTGAATGCGAAGATGTTATTCGATAATGTACTCTATATTCAAATTATAAACTATAAATTTGAATTATACATGTGGTGCCGATTTTTGCGAGGTAACGACCGTAAAAACATGTTCCATGTTAAAAGGTCATCAGCCGAGGTGGGGCTGACACCTATGAAATCCGCCCCGGGTTTCTTTTTATTATATAAATTTAAATTTGTGGGTGGGGGGTTTCAAGAATATGTGACGTAATACTTAGAGGGGGGTCTAGGTTTGCATGACGATGGGGGGGGGGGTTAAAAATTGCGTTACGTAATTTATGGACGACCCCTAACGAACAGAAGATAAATGGATACCATGGATCTCAATGAAATGCGTAGGCGATTTAATGAGAGCATTAACTTAACGATTCAAACAAAACGCGATGATAATAAAATTGATAATAAAAATATTATTTTTAAAAATTATTATTAATAAATTATTAAACATTATAATACTTCACTGATGTACAATCTGTAAAAGTAAATATCCCAAAATAAGCAAAATTCGACATATTTGGTTTTGCTTCCTATCCATTAAATTTTGATGTCATCATTGTCCGTTCACTTTTGGCCAATAACGTTATTGACCGGCCAAGGATGTAAATATTACAATCAGATAAAAATATTTACATCATCGTCCACCGTGAACGGGCATTGTCCGGCCATTGACGTCAATGCCCAATTCACATCATTGACCATAACATATACGAAATGACCAATTCATGACTATCTGTCATTTTTGGGCCCATCTTCAGCAAATTTACCTGTTCCGGTTCAAGTCTAATGTCAAAAACATTGGATCTCTATTGCGATGCCAAACTGATGGGTTTAAGAAAAAAAATTGTATTTCTTAGCGATTTCCACAAAAAAGTAGCTATTGACTGAACATTATTTTGCAATTTGTTTTAGTAAAATTGATTCAATGGTTATTCTTACAAACATCCTTTTATTTTTAATGACGTACAACTCTCTATAGTCCCTTCATAATAACAAAAATTACGATTTTTTTTGAAATTTGATTAGTAGAAGAACAATTGCTAAACATGCCTATAAAATGCTAACCAAAAATTTATCGAGGTGTAAAAAATTTATAAGACAAATTATTAAGATCTTTTGTAGTATATTTAAATTGTTAATTAAATTATAAAAATCCAAATTTCATGTAACTACATTACAAATTAATAATCAAACCCATATTCAAAATACGAAGAATCCAGGGTGTGTACTCGCACATATCCGTCTTCACCACCTGAACAGTAACTCTTACCATCAGGATGAAACATTACACTATTAATTGGACCAAAATGACCCTTAACTCTTGCAAATTCTTCCTCAAATACCAAATGGAAAAATCTCGAATCAAACTTGCCTATTCTTGTAGATGTGGTCGTTACATCCATCGCATCTTGTCCACCGCCAAGTATTACATGTTCTAATATAGGACTAATAGCAGCAGAATTGACGGGACGTTCGGTTTTATATGTTTTCAACAACACCAAAGATTCCGAATCAAACAGTTTTGCGGTGTGATCCTTAGAAGATGTTATAAACATTGTACCTTCTTTCGACATTTGCATATCTGTGATGACGTTTGTATGTTCTTTAGCCGTGCGAATTTTCTTACTGGTCTGAAAATAAAGTGAAATTTAATTAAAAAATCATATCGACAAAATCTATAAAATATAAACAAACCTTTAAATCCCATTGCGTGATTTCACCATTTTCATGACCAGTTAAAAGAGTTTCATCTAGAGCACCCCACAACAAAGAAGATACACGAGGGCCATTTACTGGTATTCTTAAAATAGGTTCAGACTCTCCAATAGATTCGTCTACATTTCGAACGTCGATAATGTAAATTTCGCATTGATGACCCATAGCCTTGTCCGTTGCATATGCAGCCATGGTGCCAGAATAACTAAAATTACAGGCACGAACGGACGAATTTGTCGAAATACTTCCAATGGATTTTCCAGTTTGAATATCCCATACTTTTAAGGAATTGTCTCCAGCACCCGACAAAAATGTGGTTGTCGTCCAATCTACATCGATACACCATACTGCACCTTGATGTCCATTGAATGTGCCCAAACGTTCACCGTTTAAAGAATACCAAACATTAGGTTTATTGTCTTTAGAAGATGAGAACAGCAAATCTCCTTCTCTGCTATATTTAATTTGCGTAATTGCACGCTCGTGACCGTGCAGAAGTATTGGTTTCTGAAAGATGATAAAAATTGAGGTTATAATTATTCTAACAATATGGTCACGATTTTCATCAATTTTATAATTTTAAATAGCTTTTAAAATAACTTACCATATTTTTTCAATCCGTAATACTGCTTTATAATCTACGTAAACGAGAACGATATAATTTTGGACACGCCAAAAATTGCGGACTTAACTTTTTAACCTCAAATATACGAATATACTGTGGTAATTTCAATGTTACCAATTACCAATCGTACTTTTCTAGTGGTAAAGTTTATACGAGATTTCAAGGGCGACTCGTCAATCAAATAGGACAAAAATAAAAATGATTTATAATAATTTATATGAACAGTGTTTTCCAATAATATGGTCTAGTAGAGGAAGATTCCCTTAGCGGAGTGAGTGATAATTTTGCATTCGACCAACTGCAGGTTCAAGCCTCAGATGAGCGGGCAAATTTTCTCCGCCGTGGTTCAGAAAACACGTAAGCCCAAGCGATGTGCTTAGCCGCAAAAATTGAACTTGAGCATAGACTTCAGCGCTGCTGTCTACGATCGAATCTTGATCGATGTACATTAATTTTTTCTTCAGAATTATTATTAAAACTGTTACATTCTAGAAAGAATAATATCTCTACCTCGTTTCCCTTTTTTACTGGTTCCTGTATTTTTAGTGTTCGGTAGAACATTCGAGATTTATTGTTGTTGTTACTCGCTTCTATTTTCTTCATTGCATCCTCCACCCTGATGTTTTTCTTCCTTCTGTATAATTTACTCGCCACTTTTAACTTTCTTCTAAATGCGTCGATCTCTTCCTGTTTTCCGTCTTTTAACCATTTTCTTCTTGCTTATGCTTTCTCTTCGCTAACTCCAATGCACTCATCATCGAACCATTCTTTATTTTACTTTCTCTTATGTTTGTACCCGATTTCATCCTCTGCACTCACCCTCAAGCTACATGCAAAATTTTTCCATTCTTGTTCTATGTTATTATTTCTTACTCTCTTCATCATTTCATCTTCCATTCTATCCGCGTATTTTCTTCTTCGATCGGTCTTTTTGAGATCTTCTGTTGCTAATCGTTTGCTTTGTTTTCTACATGTATTAACTGTTAGCGTTTTTACTTCCCTATAAGGAAGTATTGTAATCATGAAAAAATTCGATGTCGATATTTTAACGGAAATATCCGTTTTGAGCATTTCTGAATCCGTTTTGACTACTTTCGCAATGATGTCTGTATGTATGTATGTATGTATGTATGTATGTATGTATGTATGTATGTATGTCTGTATGGATGTATGTAACGCAAAATGTCTGTAAGTTCTGTATCTCTGGAACGAATTGTTATATAGTAACCAAATTTCGTATTTAACACTTTAATCGGTATACAAAGGCACCATTTGATTTTGAAGGAAATCCTTAAACCGGAAGTAGCACTTCACTTGAAGGACGAAATGGTTTTTCTTAAATATCTCAGGAACGAATTGTTATCTAGTAACCAAATTTCATATTTAATACTTTAATCAGTATACTAAAGCACCATGTGATTTTGGAGGAAATCCCTAAACCGGAAGTAGCACTTTACTTGAAGGACGAAATGGTTTTTCTTCAATATCTCAGGAACAAATTGTTATATAGTAACCAAATTTCATATTTAACACTTTAATCGGTATACAAAGGCACCATTTGATTTTGGAGGAAATCCTTAAACCGGAAGTAGCACTTCACTTGAAGGACGAAATGGTTTTTCTTAAATATCTCAGGAACGAATTGTTATCTAGTAACCAAATTTCATATTTAACACTTTAATCAGTATACTAAAGCACCATGTGATTTTGGAGGAAATCCCTAAACCGGAAGTAGCACTTTACTTGAAGGACGAAATGGTTTTTCTTCAATATCTCAGGAACAAATTGTTATATAGGAACCAAATTTCATATTTAACACTTTAATCGGTATACAAAGGCACCATTTGATTTTGGAGGAAATCCTTAAACCGGAAGTAGCACTTCACTTGAAGGACGAAATGGTTTTTCTTAAATATCTCAGGAACGAATTGTTATCTAGTAACCAAATTTCATATTTAACACTTTAATCAGTATACTAAAGCACCATGTGATTTTGGAGGAAATCCCTAAACCGGAAGTAGCACTTTACTTGAAGGACTAAATTTAATAATTTAATTAAATAATAAAATAAAATTTAAATAATATTTCTGCGAATCTTTAGATGAACGATAATGGAATGATTCCTTATAGGGAAGTCATGTGCTGGCCACATCAGATTTTTTGTTTTTATTTTGGTGATTACTAGATAGAGGTCCGAGTCTGTGTTTGCGCCTCTGTATGACCTCACATCGTTTACCAACTTTGCTGCTCTTCTTGAGACCATTACATGATCGATCTGATTTCCATCTCCATTGCTTCCACCCGGCCACTCCTATGTTATTTTATGTAATCTCTTATGCGGAAACATTGTGCTACATACATATTACCATGTTCATTATGTCCGTCATGTTGCAAAATCTGTCTTCATGGAGTTTACGTAATTTTCTTTACCGATTTGCGCGTTGAAATCTCTCCATGAGTATGTCATCTTTGGACACTTCTTCACAGATCAGGGCTACTTGTTCATAATATTAGTCCTTCTCAGTTTTATCACTATTTTTGGTAGGTACATATCCATTTACCTCCGCCTTGAATCTTAAGTATCCTTCCGTTTATTGGTTTAAAGCTTATGATATTATTTCCATTCATCTTTCTCGTGACTACGAAGCCGGTACCATTTCTGCCCCGGGTATTTTTCTTTTCTGATTTCACCTTCTCCTTCTCATCTTATCTTCTGCACGACATCCACCCCGTATCGCATTATCTCATTTGCCACCTCGTCTATCTCAGCCGGCCTTAGCAACGTTCTAACATTCCACGTTGCGATTCTAAATGCCCCCTTCTTTCATTGCCTCTGTGTTACGTTTCCATTTATCAATATCCTTGTTCTCGCGGTTGTCAACATTGTGCTGTCCTTACTGTGCGTTCTTAGTTTTTTTGGAGAGTTCCTTCATTTTTGGTACGGTCCCAGATGAAACGTTTGTCATTTACCAGGAGCTTCTTGTATCCAATTCTTGTTCTGCTACCTTTTTCTTTTTCATCTCTTGCTATTTCTCTTATTTTGATCTGTCTTTTTCTCTCCGTCACCGTCATGTCACTCTCTATAATATACCATACACTTGTGTCTCTCAATTTTGTATTTGGCCTCCATTATCATTCCATTCCTCCATTCGTACCAAGAGTGGTTGCTTGCATTCATGTTTTCCAATCTTGAATGCGTTTTTGATGTTCGCATTTATTCACAGATTGTTCTGAATAAGCTTCCCTACTTCTTTCACAATATCATCGCTCTCGACTTACATTCCCTTGATAACTATGTTATTCTTTCATTTTTCTATTTCATGCTTTTTGCTTCCAGTTCAGCAATTCTTTCCAGCTCCTTCTCAGTTCCAAGTTGTTCTCCTTCATCTCCTGTTGAAGTTCTAAGTTCATATTGATTATTAGTTTCTTAAGCTCATCCATGTCTTCTCCTTCCTCCTTTTTCTCGCATGCAATCTAGTCCAGGCAACGAAGCCGAAAAATTGGCTCAAGCTTGCAAAAAATCCGGGCAAGCTGAATTTTGGCAGAGATGTACATTGGAGTGTTCTAATGAAGTCCCATAAAATCCCACGCCGGCGTCCCCCACAATCGGGGGTTTTAGCTCCCCCAACGCGATTTTTTGCCGATAACTCGCTTATTATTTATGCTTGTATGAAAAATTATGATCAGACCATAATTGAAGAGCATAAAATTCTCTATAAAATATTACGTAATATTCGGTAACATAAAATTTTATTTGTGTATATGTATATGAAAATAGTAACGGTACTGTATTATATGGTATTACAGCTATTTGGTCTGCGAATAAAGTTAGTAAAAAAATACTTTACATATTATTTTACTTAAACGTAAATAAACAAATCTATTTTGATCTTTGCTTAATATTTATTACTATAAATTAAGAACACAAAAACAAAACTTAACACAAACAGAAAATAATATTATAAACGGTAGACTTCAACCCAAACGATGTTACCCGTAATATTATGTAATTTTTGGTAATGTTACACGTAATATTTCTTTGTTACTTCGGTCCCTTCGTAATATTACCGTAATTACGGTAATTTTACCAGTAATTCTGATGGTAATGTTCGCCCCTTGCATCACTAGTACTCTAATACTTAAATTATTGACCGAAAACACGATCCACCCTTAAAATGGCATAATATTAATTCGTTGCAGGGAGAGAAATGTTTTCGGGCACGGGAAATGAGTTTAATAATAAATTAATTAAAATTGTGGCCAAGGTTGGAAAATGAAGAGAAAAATAGATTTTTTCAAAATTTGCCCAAGTTATAGTATCTTCCAAGTAACTAAACCGAAATTTTGGTTTGAGCTTACAGAAGGTCCGGGCAAGCTGAAATTTGGCAAAGATGTATATTGAAGTGTTCTAATAAACCCCAAAATGTCTCATAAAAATCCCAAGCCGGCGTTTCCCCAAATGGGGATTTTAGCCCTCTAGATGCGGTTTTCGCCTATAGCTCACGTATTTTTACTTTTACAAATAATTACCATTAAACAAAGTTTAATTTGCCTATTACAGTATGTATTATAGTACTACCTACTGCAGCGCCACAAGTTATAGAGAATTTTATGTTCTTCAACTTTGCTTAATGGTAATTTTTCGTAAAAGTAAAAATACGTGAGCTATAGGCGAAACACCGCACTTAGGGGGCTAAAATCCTCATTTGAGGGAACGCCGGCTTGGGATTTTTATGAAACATTTTGGGGGTTTATTAGAACACTTCAATATTACATCTTTGCCAAATTTCAGCTTGCCCGGACCTTCTGTAAGCTCAAACCAAAATTTCGGTTTTTTGCAAATTTTGAAAAAATCTATTTTTCTCTTCATTTTCCAACCTTGGCCACAATTTCAATTAATTTATTATTAAACTCATTTCCCGTGCCCGAAAACATTTCTCTCCCTGCAACGAATTAATATTATGCCATTTTAAGGGTAGATCGTGTTTTCGGTCAATAATTTAAGTATTAGTGTGCTATGGAAAAATATTAAAAAAACCTATTTTATAGAGAATTTTATGCTCTTCAATTATGGTCTGATCATAATTTTTCATACAAGCATAAATAAGCGAGTTATCGGCAAAAAATCGCGTTGGGGGAGCTAAAACCCCCGATTGTGGGGGACGCCGGCATGGGATTTTATGGGACTTCATTAGAACACTCCAATGTACATCTCTGCCAAAATTCAGCTTGCCCCGATTTTTTGCAAACTAAAATCCTTCCTTGCCTGGACTAATCGTCGTTTTCTGATTTCTTCCCTCTGGTGGTGATCTCTTTGTTGTTTTTCTTCTCTTAAAAAGCTCTTTCTGTTCTACATCTTCACCTTGTGTTTCTTCTCTCCTTTTAGCGTATTCCTCCTGTGTTGTGTCACTATTCAGTCTGTTTCTTGGTTTTTCGTTCACCAGCATTAGCATAAGAGACCCCCAGTATACAACAAAAGCTGCGTTTTTCCTTTCGATGTCACTCCTAAACCAAATGCGTGCCCACTCTAAAATTTGATATGCAAGTAGTCAAAAGTATAATAAAGATAATTTATTTTTAAGAATTTTAAATTACTTCGTTTTTGCGGGAGTGGCACTCAAAGTCAAAATTTGATCAGGGCCCCCATTTTGTGTCCTTAATTATTTACACAAAATAACTCACTAAAAAGGGCTATTCAATATTATCTTCATTTCACAAAAAATTCGTGTCTTCTCTTTATTTGGAATAACTTAGAAATATGCCAAATTTTAGCAAAATCGAATAGGGTTATGAAAATACGTTGGTCGATTTCGAAATAGTGCACTTAACATTTCCTCAAATCAAAATTTTAATCCCAATTTGCCCTTGAAAAAAAATTGGCATTTTCAATTTATATAGATTGGAAAATTCAATGAAAAAAGCAAATATCAATTGACTACGTTAACATTTTATTAAAATGAAGATGTACAATGGAAATAAACTTTTTTTTAACAATTGGATACTTAAAAAATATACATTACACATAATATGCCTAGGCACTGCAATGATGTACATAAGGGAACATTTTAACAAAACTATTAAAAACAATCTGTAATAAGTAATTTTGTCACGATGCTTAATCACAGAAATTGTTGCACAGTCTGATGAAAATGTGGAACACAATAATTGAATTCTTTTAACTAATAATATTTTATATTTAAAAAAATATTGGTCATACGTGGAAATTATTTTTGTACTTAAAAATCGTACTTATAATAAAAGTCCAATTATTAATAACTTAAGTTTGATTCAATCACTCGATTAATTATTTAGCAAAATCTGTGCAATAAACTACACAGAACATTCTAATAGTAACTAAAAAATAATTTTCTTCTCGAATTTCATTATTTCTTCTTTCAAGGACACATGGCAAAAATTATTTTTAATTACTATAAGTAAGATGACACCACGGCTGATTGAATACCACAATTTGAAATTTTTATCAAATTGTTTGTGATTGCATTAACAGGCACAATAAAGTAATTTATTCTACAATTGCATACAATTCAGTTAGGATAGACTTTTCTTCAATAATTACATTACAATACTGAACATCCCTTGTACGTTAACAAATTACTTTTTAAAAAAAAGAGATGAAGAAATACAAGAAACAGTTAAAATACTTACAAAAATAAGGCAACACGATTTAGAGGAATAATCCAATTCAAAATAAATTTTGCAATCGAAAATCCTTCCTAAACAAACTCAATTGTTGTTATTAACAAAAATCCAATCATTAAATATTTTATTTCGACACGCGTTAATTTTGATTAGTAATTTTAATGCCAAAACAACATCCCATCGTATAGGAACATGATGCTTGGTTGTAAATAGGCATGCCAAAACATTGAGTTATCTATCCGATCAGTTTTCACATCAAGATTTATATAAAATTAAAATCAACGAGCTATCAAACAGAATAAAATTTAAATTATTATAAATTATATTTCATAAGCTTTCAGCAATAGGTTATTGCCTTCTTCAGATAAATATTTTTAATAAACATTATGAAATAATTTGAATCTTATTATGTTTGCTTGGCTCGTTAATTTTTACATTTAAATTTTCACATGCTAATAATAATAATTTATGTTTTTTAGAAAGATATACATCTACGAATATAAATTTTACTACTTTACGAGATAGAATAACTCAATGATTATAATTAAACGTATTTGGGTATGGATGGAGCAAACGGTTATCACAAGATCAAAAATTAGAGACATTTTCGTTATTTAACTAAACTTCTTACAAAAAAATAAAGTTACATGTACGTATGTTTGTTTATATTTTAACTACTAGATACACAATAAAGCACGTTTGTAACTTTTGAGCAAACCCAAGGAGTACACATTGACTATAAATTATTAGTGTACAATAAATAAATCATAAATTATCACCTTTTTTTATCACTAAAAATAAAAATTGTCATCTATAATAAAACTAACTTCTTAGCAGATTTTCTTCTAACCGATGAAACTGCTTTGATAAATTAAGTATTTACAAAAAATTATAAATAAACTCATCTTTCAGGACTCAAAACTGGTATCAAAAAGAAAAAACGGGTATATCATTTTAAGCTGGTGCTTGTAATCTAATCGCACAATTTCACCCTGATCTGCCGTTTCTATTTACCTATATTATTTTACAACACCAAAACTTAAAAATTCAATTTTGAACATAATTAATTAAAAACAAAATTGCAAGTGCCTATTGCACTTTGGAAGAATTTTACAATATTTTTACGACAAGTGAAATGCAGCCCTATAAATATTAAGTAGTGAGAATTAAAATTTTGCTAAAAATTTGCTTCATCTCTTTTTATTTTTAAAAATACAAAATTAATATTCTTAAATGGAACAATAGTTGCTAAAATATATAATTATAATCCAATATTAAATAAATAAATAATTGGTTTACAATAAATTGCATTCAATTCAATATTATATTGCTACAGGAATAATACATAAAAAAATAATTAAAAATGTTTGTATGTTTACTGAAGGTGATAACTAACAACACTTGTTTAATTATAAAATAGAAAATACTATACAAACGGTTCATATGTTGTCATTCGCACTTACATATTTTCAACTGTTCCTATGTGATATGTTGCAAGTTGTTTCATTTACCTTCTTGGGCAGGTGTTGCTGTTGTTTTAGCAGGTACTTCTGCCGGTAAACTTTTAGTTTCCCCCTTTTCTGCAGTAGTACATCTGCAAAATGCAAACAATTTTTTTTTCTTAAATCACCCGAAGGTATTTGATAACAAGTATTTACTTACAAAGGCGGCAACTCACTAGAGGGCGGCGGTAAATTATTTGTGTCAGCAAGCTGCAGATCCCCAGAACTTTTATCATTATCGGTTACACCGCAAACAATTTGAGCAATTTCTATCTTAAGATTTTCTATTAGTTTGGGATCAAATGGAGGTTCTTGCGAAGCTGCTTCGGTAGCTGGAATGACCGTATCTAAAGGTTCAAAATTGGCTTCAAAATTAGCAAAAGAAGGTGAACTGAAATTAGCCCAACCCGTGCTAGCTTCCAACGCATTTTCTTCATTAGCATTCCACGGATTATCAATGCTTATAGGTGCGACAGCAGACTCACTTTGCATATTTGCCGATTCCCATGCTGAAAACAATAATACCGTTAACATATTTTATCGTTAAAATGAATAACTTAAGACATTACGATCTACATCCATAAACGGATCTTCGGGAGGTGGCGAATCATCATCACTGTCACTACTGTAAGCGGCTGCATGACGTTCTCCCTGCTTTTCTATAACAGTTTGGAAAGTATGATCTCGATCTTCAAAAATTTGATCATCGGCGTCATCTAATGTGTTAATATTTTGAGCACATACTTCTTTAAACATCTCGTGTTGTTGTACTAAATCGCCCTCCGACAGATCAAAATTCATACCAGTTCTGTGATCTATTGTACTACAAAAGTAAAACTATTACAATTACACACAAGTCAAGATAATGTGCTTACTGTAAAGCATCGCGACTATTAAATTCGTCATCGTTGAAACCGTAATTTTCTATATAAACTTGTGGTGCAAGTTGATGAACTTGATATTGCGTGAACAACTGTAAAAAATTGCAAATAAACAAATTTTAATTAAAGGAAAAATTTTGAAACGTGCCTGTTGATGAAGTAAACTTGATTGAGAAAACGGAACATCACCGTACTCGTCATTATCTTCATTCACTGCATTCGGATGTACGCCAGCCTACAAAAACACACACATGCACATAGAATTTAGGTTAATAAAATTTGAGTTTTGAAAAGCAACTTATTGCAGACTGAACCACTTCGTGTAAAATCAAGATTAAATGAAAATAAATTTGGACCTAGACAATATAAAAAAATTTAAACACAATAAAAAAAAAGTACGTCGCGACCTTTCACTCAAAACGCTGAAAAAAATTGCAATTAATTCGAAAAAATTGTCCATCGATAATTTTGTGCAAAATTAAATTTTTTACAACAAATTCAATAGCAGTATAATTATTATCTTTAAAAGTTTGTGTGAAAGTGTACTCGACTTGGTTGATCAAATGCAATATTTCGATACCCTAGTTCAATAGAGTAACAAGTTCAAAAATGCCATTTTTTGTGTTAGTCGGAACCAAATTTGGCACAGTTATTATGTAGGTTCCTGCGCATGCTTTTGTAATGAAATAGTGCAAAAATTCGCAAAGGAAAGGAAAGTTGATTTTGAGTAGCCTGCCTTCCTTTAAGGAATCTCGATAATCCATTCATGCGCGTCCCACAGGGACGCGCATGAATGGATTATCGAGATTCCTTAAAGGAAGGCAGGCTACTCAAAATCAACTTAAAAAACAATAATGAATGCTGTCAAACTGTCAACCGATCGACAATGCAAATACGCGTGCACGTGCATTACGTTTCTATTTGACCAATCTTAACCAAATTTGGTGTAGAAGTTATTTACAACGCTACGAAAAACATAGGCTACTTTAGAACCTTGGAGTGAGGCCAAAGGCCGAACAACCACGGTCTACATGTATGCCTGCGATACCTTTAGTGAGGCTGAAGGCCGAACAACCACATCCGACACGGTCTAGATGGCTAAAGGAAAATGTGTATTTTATATAGTTCAAAAGAGTAATAAGTCGAACTTTGCATGTTTGCCAACATATGACACAAGTTACTATATGGAAGTGGTGGAATATAACACAAGGTTATATGATGATAATAATTACCATGAGTTTTTTAAACGTCAATATCTCAAAACTACAGTTTTTGAGTTGTTACGCTATTGAACTGGGGTATCGATTTTGTGATTACATTCAATATTGGTACATTTGCTTTACACACATGTACCTAAAAAAATCATGATAAAACTCTATACCCAGGGGTTTCATAATTTTTCTGAGTCAAATCCCGACACTTGGTTACAGTGATGCACCCGCAGAGCTGGCTAAGGGGACTTAAACCAGAAGCCAGTGGATCTCATAATTAAACTTTGATAAAAGAGACCTCAAGGAACTAAATAAAATTTTATTAGGATTTGTTCCAGCCGAATTCGTTCGTTTTATCACAGTTCTACTGTAGAAAATTTCATGATTATTAAAAAAATGTATATATTTTACTTCTAGTGCAGTCATTATGAAATGATGAATTTCAAAAATACGCAATGTTTTATGTTTAAACCTGCACAAGTCTTCTACGCAACTTTCTAACAAACCTTTTCCCGACCTTACAGCTCATCATTTACAGTTTATTAATCTTATAATCGTTTATTGTGTAATTAATTTACTTTAAATTTAATCAACTCATTTTACATGATTTTGTTTGCACATTAATAATTTCAAATACTATGTAAATATATGATTTTTATTGAGAATATAATAAATTAAACTTTAAAAATAAAACAGTTAATAATTTCAATGCTTAATTTACTATTTTATTTTTAAAGTTTAATTGAAAAGCTTTATTCCAAAACTTTCCAAGTTCAAAATATAAAAAAACGACCTTTAGTGGCTATGTTATAATGTTAGAAGATTTCTATATCCCCATAAATTCAAATTTTAAAAATATGATTTAACCCCATCTAAAATTATATTAAATGTTGGAGATATATTTCAAAATTCACCCAAGTCCAGTCCTCCTGCGACTGCATATTAAATAGTAATTATCACTTGATGCAAAAATTACTCATCCATTAAACGAATAATTACGTTTCTGTAACTGTTTATTTTCATATTTAACCGTTCTGCCACTACTGAAACCAAGTCTGGCTAAAATTTACAAAATAAATTCAACAATCTTTGGTAAATTTTTCTAATTGACATTGCTTACTCGGACCATTTCAGCAATTCCCAGCCATTTATTTGTGCATTAATCAATGAACATAACGGGACCTATTGTCTGAACCACGAAAGAAGAGCTCTGTGACGTCAATAATTCGTCATAAATAGCTGAAGATCAGACAACTTTATATTTTGCATCTTTGTCCCTGTTACGTTAAACGATATAAGGAAAATATAATGTCATGTCGTTTCTAAGTTCATAAAATAATCACGTGGAGCTCTTCTTTCATGGTTCGGACTATATGTTGATTGATACCCAATGTTGCCGAAATTTTTTATAACTGAAATGTAGCAAGTTACGACAAAATTTTGGACAAGGTTGCTAAGCGTGAATAATCCGAATGTGTGGCAAGTTTATAATGTTATTGGAATCATTATTGTAGATAATTTTAAGCTCTACAAAAAAGGTAAATGTAATTTACGAGTATTACCCTATCTTGTTTGGTTTTCGAGATATTTGAGAACAAACAAACAAACAGCGAAGTGTCTTAGTTTATAAGATTGTTAATAACTTTTTAGTTCGCGAAAATTTTCAGAAGCAAAATGAATTCCACTTATAGAAACTTAAACCAAAACTGTTTATGATGTTGTATGCAACCTGGGAAAACTAATTGTTACAAAAAATTTTCTCTTTTCGCAACAATGTTGAATTTATTAAATTCAACTCATAACATTTAGCGACATATTTCGTAGCGCCCTGTATATGGAACGTATTTGACGGAGATTAGACTCGCGCATGCAATTATAGAGAAGGTCTTGGGTTAGCACTCGAACGCAACGGTCGACGTTTTGTGTTTTAATGTGAAGTGATAACAAATTTTGGTTTTAATTTTGACAAAATATGGTGGCGATTTTTTGAGGGTTCCCTTTCAGCATCATGAATTGTTTTGGATGGTTTGCGCTCCAACCCATTATGGGGATTTTACATTCGTGTTTTGCAGAATTGTGGATGTATTCCAGATCGTTATCTTTTTGTCGGACCACCTTCTCCATATTTTTCTGGAAGTATATTTTTTTGCTCAGTTCGGTAAGTTCTTTAATTTGAGCTGATTGCTTCACAGGGAAATGCATTACTCAACTTGGCCAATTTTCCTCCGTACATCTGGAGTTCGATTACGTTTTAATTAACCCTTGGCTGTCTTATTTTTTATGTGATATTTTATTACATAGGATTACATTTGTCTTGCATTTTTATTTGAATGTTTGACCGAGATAAATGATACGCCGCAGGTTTCGCATTTCTGCTCGAAGCGATTAACTGTAATCTTATCCGACGTTCGAATACGTGAATTTTAATGCCAATGCTAAACTTTACTTTTTGATAATTATTTTAATTAATAATTATACTATATGATTATGTGTGCTTAATTGAGTTTTATTTGTGCATTTAAATTTCACTAGGTAACATCAACCGGCGTTGGTCAAATGCAATGACTTTGAAAGTCCTAAGCGTTTGACATGGGTTCGAATTTCGTATTTGAAATTCTATGTTAAACATTTTTTTTGTGTTTATTTTGCTTTATGTTTATTTTTTATGAAAGGCTGCGATGTCCGACCCATATACATGGTGCGGCATTTCATCGAGGTTGCTACCATTTGTTTTATCGTAGGGAGTTCGATATGGTTCCACCTTCTTGTGGGAATTTTATTATGACCAATCGAACGTGCCTTTGGTTTATTTTTTTGGGAGTGATCCTCGGTGGCAATGTCGTTGCCACTGTACCAATTCTGTTCGGCTAACACCTATTTACATCCGATATCGTTTATATCTTTTTTTTTGCCTTCTGACAATTAACATCCAATTGTTCATTATATTTTTTTGTGCGTGTTAGCAAAGCTGTTTCCTTGATTTCTCCGGGGCGTTTCTTTCACACGACCCACGGCTCTCGCCGCCGCAATAAACGAGCTAGTTTATATCGACCACCAGGGCCCCACGCAAATTTAAAGTAGATGGTTTATCCTTCTGCGTGGACATTTTCTGTTCCAAACTGCTTCTCATTAGAGTAGTAAGGATAGATTTTGTATCATAATGTGAGGGTTAATCTCTTAAATTAGTTTAATATGATTGACCTATTAATAATGTTTGACCGTTGTTTAATGTTGTATAAAATATTGTTGAGAATGCAATCAGTAATATCTACATCACAAAGCTAATATATCAGGTCCATATCAAGAAATTAAATTAAAAAATTAATAACAGTATCATGAGTATTCAAACAGTTTATTAGGAATTTTGTTCCTTGTCAAGAACTGTTAGGAATATTTCCATAGGGTCAAGTGCAAACAGCAAGGGAAATAAGTAGTAATATTAGGAGTACTCACCTCCAATCCATCCTCTTAACCCCATCTTCAAAATTTTAAATGCAACCCAATATTCTTTTGGTCTTTTCCAAATGAGAATTTCATTTTATTTGCGTTTGAAACTTTTGAGATATATTGACATTCAAAGTTATAAAGTGAAACAAATGCTAAATCAAGTATGCTTTGATGTAAATGAAAAAAACATTTAATATAAAAGTGGGCAACTTTGAACGCCACCCACATCTAAACCATTGAAAATAAAATATGATCTAATGGAACAGGATCTCGGGTATGCGGAACGATAAATAAAACAATGCTGTTTAAGTCGACGTTTCGGGACTATATTGTACCCATCCTCAGGACTACAAAAAACAAGAACACAGGGTAAAATCACGCAACATATTTGAAGCAAAAAACGTAGCAGCAATGTATGTATTACAACCAGTCCACCTAGTTTTTGAGGTAGGTCAAATACCCTCAAATATGTTGCGTGATTTTACCCTGTGTTCTTGTTTTTTGTAGTCCTGAGGATGGGTACAATATAGTCCCGAAATGTCGACTTAAACAACATTGTTTTATTTATCGTTCCGCATACCCGAGATCCTGTTCCATTACTTATATTTCGGACGAGATCGTTTTCTACATTACAAAAATATGATCTTATACTGCTTGCAACTAGCTTGTAGAAAATTTAATTTGCCACAAAATTATATAGCACAATTTTTTAAACTACTTACGGTTTTTGAGTGAAAGGTCAAGAATACTGTGTTTTTCTGTATATAGTCTGGGCCTGAATTTGTAGTAGCTTGCTTTCATTTTCTATCAAAAAAATCCAGATTTGGCAAGTCTGAAATTAGTTGAATTTCAGGGCTAAAAATTGTCTCAATTGATTGGCCCAATAACAAATTGATTTATATAAAAAGTTAAAAGTACCAGTAAGGTTTCCCTGGTCTTTTTTACTTCATCTAAAGTAGTTTGGCTAAATTCTTCAAAATTTGTTGCTATTTCTGGTAAATTGTCTTTTAAAAATTGTCCTAAATCACTTGATGAACACAATTCTGCTATATTACACGCTATATTCGTTAAATGGCCCATGTAACCCTGTCTGACACCTTTCTTTTCTGTCCTGTAGAAAAAAGTTATTAAAATTTTCAACAAGAAAAACAGTATAACTTACTGCACATCGTTGTCATTCCAAGCTTCTAAAATTCTTTCTACTAACTTACAATTAACTATCAACTACAAATAAAATGTTATTAAAATACTTTAAGAAGCAAACACATCAATCTTACATGTTTATATAAGGCATTTTCATTACCCGTCTCAGACGGAATGTGAGCTTTTAAAGCAGAGGCAATGCACACTTGCACTTGTGCATGTAAAAAATTGTTCCAAGGAAATGCAAAAAAATGATTCAACAAAACTTGCATGGTTCCTAAAGATACTAATTCCTTTAGTAAATCTGAATTGTCCGTTGATATGATCGTAGCTAATAATTTGGTAACATGTAACCTAGTGTTACCAAAAGGAGGATCTAGCACGCCAGTTGCAGTATTAATTGGTGTTTTCTAAATAAAAGTACATTAGTTTTATTTATATGCAGTGTAGAAAGAAAATCTTACTTTCGGGGGATCCACTAATAAATCATGGAAGTCCTGAAGTCGCTTCAAAATTTCAGAAGTAACATTCTGCACCACAGTTCGTTTCTGGTCAGCATCATTGACCTCATCACATCTAAAAAATATTTAAATATTAAACCATATAACAACATGGAATGAAGAGTAAAACTTACAAAACTTTATTTACATCTAGGAGAGTTAAAAGCACTTGTATTCCTCCAATAATACAACTATCGGTTTTTGGATTACTTAATATATGATCTAACAGTAAGGATATAATTGAAGGTCTACAATAAAATAGTTAAATCGATAAATTTTTACGTACAACTTGAAACCTACGATTCTAGAGTATTAAATAACGGATCGGGATCGTTTCTTTCTGTGGAATTTTTTAAATTATCGCGAGATATTTTAATGAAGTCACATAATAATTGAGCAACATTGGAGTGTATTTCTTTATCGACCGATGGATCTAAAAGGGACACCAATGATTGCATAATACCTTGACCGTCCAGCCACTACAATAACAATTCACAAGGTTAAATAATTATCGCGTTGGTGTCCTAATAATTGCTTACATTTAAAACATCTTGACGTACCTCTTCGCCTTTCACTTGGGTCATGAGTTTCAATGTGAGATCCATAATAGCAGAAGTGCCCAAATGTTTTAATAAAAGAGTAACAAAATTCTCTTTAGCCTTTAAAAAGTCTAGTACCTGTAAGCAAGTTAACTGATAGGATAACCAGTTCTGATGGAAGAAGTCGTGAAGGAATAATAGGATTGAAAATATTGTGTGGAAAAAAAGGAATGGATGAAAAGGAAAGTATGTTTTATAACATAACTACTTTTATTTACATTTAAAAAAATTATTTTAAAATGGCACAACTTATAAAGCAATATAGTTTAGTGGCATTTTGAAATAAGTAGCAGTAATATTAATTAAAAAAAGTTAATTGAAAATATTGCAAGCGATGAAAGCAAACTAAAAATTTTGTTATAGACCTATTCAAATTTTATACCAACCTGCTCAGTCTTTTTGGTAATAAGAACGCCCATAATTTTACTAACAAAGGAAGCCAAAAGTGGATTTAATGGTGGATCATTGTCAAAAAATGTATAAAGCTTGGCTAGCAAATTTTGATCGCTTGCTAATCTCTCGTTAATTGCAGGAACATCACATGTTAAAATCTCGCATGCTATATTACAATATTTAAACCGAGTGCGTTCTTCCATCTCTACCGAAGGCTCCGTACTTGTTAAAGTTACTAATTCTTCTATTATGTTAGGTTTGGTCAAACTATAAAAAAAGAAAGGAAAGAATTAAAATTTTTATCAATAGCAAATCTAGTGAATCTTGGTAAGATCCAGATGAAGAATGTTAGAGGTGCTCTGCTTTTTTATTAACTCTCCAGTACTAACATGTTTTTATATAACAAGATTACTAACGTCGGTCTGTGGGACCCATTCAAAATACACATGCACTTGCCGGATGTCACGAAACGTCCTAAACTAGTTGATTTGAAGGTACTGACAACCCCCATCCCTTAGCTGTTAGTTTTAAATTTACAGTTAAGAATAGAAGTCGTCAGTCTGTGAGACCGACTGTTAGTACTAGAGGGTTAACGACTACTTTTAAACAATTAATATATTTTGCAAAATTAAACAAATAGTTTTCACAATTTCAAAAATGTACCCAATATTTTAATAAATTTAATAAGATTGAAACATTTTGTTATAGTAAGCTAATGTGTTTCAATTTTCGTTTAATTTAGCCCCCCCCCCCCCGTTATTCCGTCTACACCTTTTCCATTTTTATTTGAGAAAGCGTTAATTGCAATTCAGATATTAGTCACTTGTATTTGAGAAACCGTCAATTGAAGTTCAGATTAGTCAGTTGTATTTGAGAAACCGTCAATTTAAATTAAGATTAGTCAGTTGTATTTGAGAAAGCCTCAATTGAAATTCAGATTAGTCAATTGTAATTCAGATTAGTTGACTTTAATTTCAGCAAGCATGAAGGTTATTCAAAATTGTGAATATTTTCAGAAGCAATATAATTTGTGGATCTGAATTACAATTGACAAATAATCTTAATTTCAATTGTTGCTTTCTCAAATACATGTGACCGTTTCTGAAATAAAACTGGAAAAGGTGTAGTCACTTTTAGATAAGGTTACTCAAAAATTAACTAAAAGAACAATTTACATAAGTAAAAAATCAATGAGATAATGTCATGTAATGACACTGATAAAACTAATTTAATAATCTTGTTATAAAAATAACAACAATAATGTATTATTATCTAGTAATTTAATATTTTATCAATAAATTTTACAATAAATTATTTGCGACAAATTATGCCAGTGTAAGTTGACGTCCAGTTTGCCCCGCCTTTTTACGATCGAGGGCGAGGTTATTTAAATTTTCGGTTGAGAATATTTCAAGAACAGCTTGTTGAAAAATAATGGTCAAAAACACATAATTATCTCATCTCAAACTATTAATCTTCCATCAAACAGTTTTTGAAACTTTCAGAACCACGCTAACTCGAATTTGCTCATTTTGGTAGGATATAATTAATTATGTAAGTGCCTGTAATAATTTTAACCCTTCAGTGGACGGGCGGGTTAGAAATTACGGTGATGGCTATCAGGCTCATATATGAAACGCGTTTAAAAAATTTCCCGCAAGATTACTTTATACAAACTATATACAAACATACAAGACTTAGTTTATCTGAATATCAATAAATATATTTGAAGAAGTAATAGTTATTTACGTATAAGCAATCTCATTTGTAATGGATCGTTTCTGTACGCATCACGTATGCTATTTTTTCTCCAGGATAAAAGTCCTACAGGAATAAAAAAAGAAAACTGTACCAAAATAATCAAAGGAATACCACAATATAATTTTGTAATGAAATGAAATGCCAAGATTCAAATAAAAACATTATATTAAGTTAAATGTAAAAATTAAAATATTTATTATTACAACTTAAAAATCCAAAACAAAATGATTATTCAAACGAATGAATAAATAAATAACCCACACGTGTCGAGTAGGTGCGAAATAAATGCATTGCTAGCCAAAGATAACAAGCAGAAGTTAATGCAGACAAGCAGCGGGGATTCTCAGCTAGTTTATTTAAAACGCAAAAGAAAAACTTACTCACGCATATATCGTCGCCTCAGAGTTACAGTAGGACATCTCTGAAACCTTACACTGAAAAAATTCATTTGTGGGGTCGAGTAACCTAATGTTGACCAACCCAAATAAAATTAAAAATTTCCTATTGCAAAGAGGAAGGTTTATATAGTATACTGTTAAAATTTTATGTGTGAAAGTATTATCAAAATTTTGAATAAATCGATTTTGAAGTTAGCAAATTTAACATGTAAAAGCCGACCGACGCGCGGGAATCTCATATGAGATTCCGCGCGTCGTCATTCTGTTGACGGTACGTGTGGCATGGTATACCCTAACACTTAGAAAATTTCGTCAGATGCTGCTCGCACGTCCTACAGGGAACATGACTCAAATCCCGGTTTTCTTGATGGATGGCGCCTTCAAGTTTGTTTAGCTTTTTAGCGGCTCCGGCGATGAAAAACCGGCCGGAGGGGCGGAGCCCCGCAGGCTTGGGTTTTTCGATGCGCACAGCCGGACGAGTCTCGAATCCAAACCCCGAAATTTCAAATTGGTTTTTTTAAAAATTTTGACTATACTTTCACACATAAAATTTTTACAGTATACTATATAAACCTTCCTCTTTGATATAGGAAGTTTTTAATTTTGTTTGGAGTGGTCAACATTAGGTAACTCCCCCCGTAATTTGATTAAAAGTAAATAAATACTACAAAATTTTGACAATATTCAAAATGAATTTTTTTCAGCATAAATTGTATTTTAAACTTTTGTGATTATTTTTGAATTACTGCATAACTCAGGCAGTGAAAAGTCTATAATCAATGTCACTACTCTAACTTTTGGTTATATTTCCGATGATCTTATTTTAAATTAACTAATTTTAAAGAAAAATAATTAAAACAATTAAATCAAATGAAATCAATTTGCCTATAAAATAATAATGAGATGTCATAAAATTTATCCTTGCGTTTCATTGCATGCAAACTAGAGATAGCTTCGTGACGTGATTTTAGTGAGCAACGACTTTTTCCACCTATAGTGCGTTATTCCAAATAATTTGTAAGGAATGCATGAATTGTAGGATTTCTTTTCAGGATCTTAAGTAAATTATTGAAAAGTTCGTTGAGAATAGGGGGGTCAGTAAAGATGAAATAAATTGTCCAACGTTTCGTGTCCTTATTTGCCCATCTTCAAGACTAAAAAATATAAAGTGCAAAAATAAGGAAGAAATTTCTTATCAAGGTTATCAAGTGAAGACCATGGTTATTAACCACTTAAAGATCATGCCCGAGATAACTCGGGCAAACTTTACCTACAGAAAAGACCACTCCCGAGTATACTCGGGTGAAAAAAATACGATTATGCGGAAGCGAGACAAGACAGCTTTTATCTTTTCTCCCCCCTGAAACCCAATCTCCGCAAATCGGGTGACATCACGCTACTTTTAGTACAGCGCAGTGTTTTGAAATTTGAAGTTTATTTGAGTAAATATATGTTTTGAATAATATCAACTTTCAGTCCCATTTTTTAGCTGGAGGGTTAAAAATATTAGTTTTTATTATCCCAGTAGAAAGTTTGCACAAAATTAATATCCCTCAAAATTGAAGAACATGAAGCAACAGTTTTAATATAAAATTGGCTACAACAATAAAAAAATCGGCAATGATATAAACATTCTTCATAAAATGCAGTAAATATTTTTTCCACCTTTAAAATTATGTATCACAAGGAAGTGGGGCTATTTAATATTTAAAAGTAGGCGTAGTCGGTGGGGAGGGGGTTATACTTAAAATTCAAACAGTTTTGGTTTAAATTACCTAAACAGACGTTTTTTGCGTTTCTCAAATGCCGCGAATAAGACCGGAGCACTTTATATAGGTCGCAGAACTCGCCGGAATTGTGCAAGAAGACGCAGATCCACTTCTTCGTGGAAGATCTACCTCTTTGCGGAAGATTTAACTTTACATGAAGATGTAACTTTACGTGAAGATTATGTATGTATGTATGTATGTATGACAGATGACGGATGACAGATGACGGATGACAGATGACGGATGACGGATGACAGATGACAGATGAAGGCCGAACAACTATGGCCTTCATGGATCTATTATGGTCCGGTCTGTGAGGCCGAAGGCCGAACAACTATGGCCTTCACGGATCTATTATGGTTCGGTCTGTGAGGCCGAAGGCCGAACAACTATGGCCATCACGGATCTATTATGGTCCGGTCTGTGAGGCCGAAGGCCGAACAACTTTGACCTTCACGGATCTATTATGATCCGGTCTGTGAGGCCGAAGGCCGAACAACTATGGCCTTCACGGATCTATTATGGTCCGGTCTGTGAGGCCGAAGGCCGAACAACTATGGCCTTCACGGATCTATTATGGTCCGGTCTGTGAGGCCGAAGGCCGAACAACTATGGCCTTCACCGATCTATTATGGTCCGGTCTGTGAGGCCGAAGGCCGAACTACTATGGCCTTCACGGATCTATTATGGTCCGGTCTGTGAGGCCGAAGGCCGAACAACTTTGACCTTCACGGATCTATTATGGTCCGGTCTGTGAGGCCGAAGGCCGAACAACTATGGCCTTCACGGATCTATTATGGTCCGGTCTGTGAGGCCGAAGGCCGAACAACTATGGCCTTCACGGATCTATTATGGTCCGGTCTGTGAGGCCGAAGGCCGAACAACTATGGCCTTCACGGATCTATTATGGTCCGGTCTGTGAGGCCGAAGGCCGAACAACTATGGCCTTCACGGATCTATTATGGTCCGGTCTGTGAGGCCGAAGGCCGAACAACTATGGCCTTCACGGATCTATTATGGTTCGCCCTGTGAGGCCGAAGGCCGAACAACTATGGCCTTCACCGATCTATTATGGTCTGCCCCCTGTGAGGCCGAAGGCCGAACAACTATGGCCTTCGCGGATCTATCATGGTCCTCTCTCTGTGAGGCCGAAGGCCGAACAACTATGGCCTTCGCGGATCTATTATGGTCCTCCCCCTGTGAGGCCGAACAACTATGGCCTACTCGGATCTATTCTGGGTCTAGATGGCTAAGGGCGGCGGATGCCGCCCGTGCCAGCTATATATTATAAAAATGCTTGTATGTGGGTATGTGTGTGTTCCGCATAGACGCCTAAATCCCGTAACTGTGGGCGTTGAAACTTTCACGAGATCTGGCGAGGATCAAGAGTAAACTTTTCGTCGTCTTTGATTTTAGTAATTCGCCACCAGAAGACGGTCATCTGGAGTTAAACGCTTCAGGTCAACGTCGTTGTCATAGTTACGATGCGATTTGACACTAAAAGTTTAATTAAATGACATTGACATATAGTCAGTAGCGGCTCGAGAATAGGGGGCACAACTTTGACATAAGAATGTTAACCTTATAAATGACATTGACATAACCTTAAAATCATTTTGCACATACAGGGTAAAACATAAATAGTGCGCGTTTTAGCAAGACGGGCCCCCTTTTCATAACCTAGAGCAGTGATCGCCAAACCGTCGATCGCGAGCCACCGGTAGCTCGCGGCCACATTCAAACCGGCTGTGGCCGATGAATCCTCCGCGCACCAGTCAGTCAGTTGTCACTCGTGATTCGTGTAGTGCGCACACGTTTAGGCTCTTTCCTTGTTTGTTGTTAGAATGGCTAGTTCAAGCAAAAAGCCAAAAATATATCATTTTCATGCAGAGTGGGAGACCGATTACTTTTTTACGCAAGTGAAAGATAAATGCGTGTGTTTACTTTGTAATGTGAGTGTCTCGGTCGGTAAGAAAGGAAATGTTGAGCGTCATTTCAAGACCGTTCACAGTGGAATTGAAAAAGACTATCCGCCGAATTAACGTTGAGAAGAAAAAAGGTTATGCTGTTGAAATCTCAACTGAATGCCCAACAATCTACTTTCTTTAAGATACTGGACAAGAATAAGGCAGCCACAGAGGCGTCATTCCGGGTTTCCAAGGTTATCGCCCAACATAGGAAACCGTACGATGATGGTGAGTTGATTAAAACTGCATTTTTGGAAGCTGCAGATACATTATTTGACAACTTCAAAAACAAAGCCGAGATTATGTCTGCTATTAAATCTGTTCAGCTTTCTGCTAATACAGTGATGCGAAGAGTTGAAGCTATGAGCTCTGATGTAGTTTCACAACTTAAAACTGACTTTGATCGTTGTAGTTATTTTTCTTTACAACTTGACGAATCAACTGATATAGTTGATACAGCTCAGTTGGCCGTTTTTGTAAGAATGGTCTTTGACAATTTTGAAACAAAAGAAGAGCTGGTAAAGGTTGTGCCGCTTACCGGACATACTACTGGAAAGGATATATTTTTGGCATTTAAAAAGCTTCTCGAGTCTGAAAATATTCCTGTACAGAAGTTGGTGGGCCTAGCTACGGATGGAGCTCCTGCAATGGTAGGCGTGGAAAAGGGATTTATTGCCTTGTGTCGAAAAGACAGCTACATACCAAAGTTTGTGTCTTATCATTGCATAATACACCAGCAATCATTATGTGGCAAGTTCCTAAGTATGAACAATGTCATGAAAACAGTTGTCAAAGTAGTAAATTAAATAAGAGCGCATGCACTTCAAAGACGACTGTTCACACTGCACTTCACACAGAGGTTCGTTGGCTTAGCAGAGGCAGAGTTTTGCAACGTTTCAAACAGTTGCTTCCTGCATTAGTAAAATTCCTCAAAGAACGGGGTGAGCCTTTCATTGAACTCGAAGATCCCATATGGCTACAAGATTTTGCCTTTCTCACTGATATAACAGAAAAGTTGAATGATTTAAACTTGCAGGCAAAGATAAGGACATTGGTGGAATGATTTCAGATGTGACGTCATTTTCAAAAAAGCTCGAACTGTGGGAAATGAATTGCAACCAGTTTGAATACAAGCATTTCACCAGTCTGAAGCAGATCGTTGACAAACAAGACCCTCCACAACACCCCAGGAACAACCAAGATTACGTGGATATTCTTTCAGACCTCCGAGAACAATTTGACCAACGATTCCAAGATTTTAAAAACATATTGATTGTGGCACAGTTCTTCAACTCTCCTTTTGTTGAGATCGATGCAGAAGATTTCTCAACTTGTGTTGTAAAAAATTTCGGAGGAGATCAGGCTCCAGTGGAAATGGAAGTTGTTGATTTTCAAAATGATCTGTCTCTTAGAAGCCTTTCTACCACTGGAAATATTTGGCCTCTAGTTCCCAAACAAAAATATCCAATTCTTGTTGAAGTTGGATTGAGATTGAAAGCTATGTTCAGCTCTACATACTTATGTGAAGCATCATTTTCTACTATGAAGTTCATAAAAAACAAATATAGAAACAGACTGACCGATGAACATTTGGATAACTGTATCAGAATGGCGGCTACAACAT
Source organism: Podabrus alpinus (assembly GCA_932274525.1). Classification (NCBI taxonomy): domain Eukaryota; kingdom Metazoa; phylum Arthropoda; class Insecta; order Coleoptera; family Cantharidae; genus Podabrus; species Podabrus alpinus. Next base: position 119,694,223 of record OW026451.1, read on the forward strand.
ACTCTCCAAACTACAAGAAAATACTTGATGGCCAAAAACAGTTCCACTCGTCTCATTAAAATGTAAATTTAGGAACTTTGTTGTAAAACTTCCTATCTTAATTGAGGGCCTTAGAATATAAGGGGTATAAGTGCACTTTTTTTAAATTTGAGATTAATACACAATATGAAACCTTAATGTTCATATTTGTTGGTGCAAAACAGATGCAAGTGATATATTGATAATAAGGGTATTCTTCTTCTTCTTCGCGTGCCTATCCGTTACCGGATGTTGGCGACCTCTCTCCTATGTATGTGTTGTGCATTTGTAGTACTATCACACACATAGGGGACCTACTTGTTTAACGCGGGCTCCGAACCGCGGGAAGTGTATACACTTCATCTCCAGAGAGGCTGTTCTAAGCATATTACACCTCGGTGGTTTGCCATTGCCTTCCGAGGGGAGACGGTCAGAATAAAGTTTTTACTGATTAATAAGGGTATTAATAAGGGTATAAGTACTTTTTTTAAGTTTTGGCACATTTATGATAAAGTTTTTTTTTCTACTTTTATATTATTAAAATTTATCATTTATTAAGGAAATAATAAACTTTAAATAAATATCTCAGCTTTTTCTGGGAATTTTTACCCTGCCCGGATTCCCGCATTAGCAGTAGACGCACTTAACCTAGTGAAATAACACAAAAAAAAGACATTTTTGCCATTCCGGGGGTAAAGTACTCTCTTTTTACCCCGGTTTGCGGGTGTAAAGGGGCACTTTTTTACCCTGCGGTAAAAAAATAGCCAACTGCTATTTCTTAGTAATTTTTAGTAGTATAGTTGGTAATATTACTAGTGCTATTTTGCGATTTATCGACCACGTGTAGGTATTATAAAAAAAAGCGTTAAATTTTTGCTTTAAGTTTCTAAATAGGCGAAGTTCCTACTTTACCTCCCGGAATGGCAAAAAACAGTATATGCACGATAATGTACTATTTGTTTAACTTTCAATGCAAATATCTCACAATAATGTAAAATGCACTTATACCCCTTTTATTCTAAGGCCCTCAATTGTTATTTGAATAATACTAGAATTGTATGTTTGTAGGCAATAAACAGAATATGTTAATTTAATGTTGCAGTATTCCTTGGTAGCTCATTCCTTGGTAGCTCACTCGCTTGCTGGCTCACTGGCTCAAAAGTTTGGCGATCACTGACCTAGAGAGTGACCCTGATAGTGTAGAGTAGCCCCCATGGGCCCCCCGATAGTGTCAAAGTGACGGCATTAACTACATAACCTAAAAATCATTTTGCATATACAGGGTAAAACATAAATAGTGCGCGTTTTAGCAAGACGGGCCCCCTTTTCATAACCTAGAGTGACCCTGATAGTGTCGAGTACCCCCTGGGCCCCCCGATAGTGTCAAAGTGACAGAATTAACTACTATCGTAACACAGTGAGACCTCTTTGGTGTAGAGTACTCCCGGGCCCCCTGATAGTGTCAAAGTGACGGAAAGTGAAGTGAAAAACATACGAGTGATACTAATAAAGTAAAGTGGAAATACACATGCAGAGTACCCCCGGGCTCCCTGATAAGAGTCAAAGTGACGGAAAGTGAAGTGAAAAACATACGAGTGACACTAATAAAGTAAAGTGGAAATAGTACACATACAGTACTACCCGAAATAAATTTCACACCTAAGATTATGTGACCCAATTACAATACAACGTCAGGGAAAGCCAATTGTTCTATACCCCTACGCCAAAGTCCAAATCAAATTCTTCTTTGTTTCTAATAAAATTCACATATTGGTGGTCTTTAGACACGCCCTTTTAAAAGTGGAAATTTTTTTTGACATTTACCCCCACTTAAAGAGTTTTTACTAAAGTCTAGAATAAATTCTTCATATTTGGTATATCAATAGGTAACATAAAACAATTTTATAAAAATAAATTTTTCCCCTTCCACCACAAAATTTTGGACTAAAGACACTCAGAAATTTAAAAAAATATATATCTGATTTCCCCTAATCATCTAAATGAATAATACGAAAAAAAATTTTTAAAATTATCCGCACAAAAAAAGTTTTTTTGGAACTTCATCGATCATCACCAAAATTGATATCTGATTCCCCCTAATCATCTAAATGAATAATACGAAAAAAAATTTCGTATGGTAGAAATATTTATAACAAATTTCACTAATCACACATTTTTTTGTTTTTTCATAATTTGTTTAATTATTTCGAATAATTTATATTTGGATAAACAATTCTTTGAGTGGCATAAAAATTAAATTCGGGCAGGACAACGTCTGCCGGGTCAGCTAGTTATAAAATATTTGTGAACAAAATAACATAACTATTGTTCAGTCATACGTCGCGAAAAAGGGGTCTATATGGAAATAACTTAGAAATGAGATTTTTTCGCTTAACCCTTTAATTTCGCATCAGCAAAGATACCGTAAGTTTTCGACATCATGTTCGAAACGGAACAGAGGCAAATTTTCCGAAGAAGGCCCAAAAAATCACATTGTGATTTCATCACAAATCACAAAATAAATAAGTAAATAAAATTGTGAGCAAAAGCTAAAAAAAAATTCTTTTAACCCCTGTAATTTCCAAAGTATAACCTTACAAAGTACATAATTTCTTTTTTAATTTTGCTCAAAATAACGTAGTTTTTAGATATCGATGTAGACATTTTTATTTATCCATCTGACACAAAAGCGGCCTGATGAATGAAAAACGACTAAATTTTCTGTAAAACTATGTGTAAAACAACTTTCTCACCCTAATAAGAGCCGTCCTAGCCTTAGGATGTGAGGATTCAAAGTTGATCATTTTTTACCGTATTTTAAGGGCTTTTTTAGGTTGACAATTTTTTCATCAGATTTTTATCATTTATTCGATTTTGGTACATTTCACGTTAAAAAAGGCTTCTTGTTATACTTTGTATAGAAGCCTAAAAGTACAAAACAAGATTTAAAGTATAACTGAAAATGTGCGTGAAACTAAAAAAACTATTGTCCTAGCCTTAGTGGTTTTGGCGGTAAGTCAGAAAGAAACAAAAACAAATTATTTGATGAAAATTATGTAAATTGCGTAGAATTGAGTTCTTTATAACTTTCCGACATCACTTTTATTAATAGGATTCCCAGAAAAAAAACTATTTTCAAAAGATGAAAATTTAATGAATATTTGTTTTTTTTTAAATACAGTCGAGTCGCGAAATAGTGAATACCGTATATAGTGAACTACCGGAAATAGTGAACACAAAAATTTTAACATTGAGTGTATATGGGACATATAACGAACAGCGGTAACCCCGATACAGCGAACTGCGTACTACTAAATCGTGCAGTTTGAATGACATCATTTATAGGGACTTCCCCAAAGATTGAGAATTTACGAATATTATACAGGGAACAAAATTCAGATCGATTCTGAATCAGAAAAGGAAGACGGGAATGAGATGGTTTCTGATACTTTTAATGATAAAACTTATTTCAATAAATCATGCATTGACATCTTTAACGCTCAAATTCATAGTCGTTACTTACATAAGTAAAAATACGTACTTAACGGTCAAATTTATTTTGCATAACGCATTTTCGGGCAAAAACACTTGGAAATTCAGAAACTTCGTAAAAAAATTAAGATAAAATCCATTGATAAAAATTAATTACTCAAGTAGAAGGGTGTTAACTTTTCAAGTAAAGTTGTAAGTGTTAGTAACACTTTGTCTATGAATACGGCCGTAAATGATGTTATTCAGTGGAGTGAAGAAAATGTAGAAGAAGTTGAAATATCAACTTGGCTTAATTTACATAATTTTAGTCAAAAAATATTAAGTATTAAATTAAATAAAAAACAAGTACAATCAAAAATAACATCACTTTTCCTACCCGTATTGTAATTATGTTTGTAGGTAACCATTAATTTTCTTTAAAATAAACCTTTCATTTTCAAAATGTGATTTTATTGCAAATTTTGTAAATACCGAAATAGTGAACAACCCCGAAAAAGTGAAAGGTCTTTGCCATATTTAATTCACTATTTCACGACTCGACTGTATCTCCAAAACTATTGAGGTTACAACCTTCTAACTTTTTAGTTGAGTTTGGAATATTAATCTCTATAATTTAAGTTATACTCAATTTGTACTTAAGGGCACTGAAATAAAGTTATTTGCAGAAATGTGAAAAAAAAATAGAAAAAGGTTAAAAAAATGATCAACTTTGAAAGTTCACAGCTAGCAACTTAGTAAACTTACAAGGTTGTTCGATAAGAGAATTTACAGATAATTTGGGTTAGTTTTATTCATCTGTGGATTACTTTAGTGTCAGATGGACCGGTAAAGTTTACATCAAAATCTGTAAACGAGGTTGTTTACAAGGCTACATCTCAGAAATTATAAGCGATAGAAGTATTTTTTTTAGCATTTGCTCAAAATTTTACTTAGTTTATTTGTGCTAATAAATATTTTGACCATTGAATGTAGTTATAGGAAACGACCAATTTATTACTTTGGGATTTTTGGAATCATTGGCAAATTTATCCCTGTTCCAGTGCAAACCAGATGTCAAAAACCGTGACCCGTCAAAACAGCTTACCGACAAAATAGCTCAACACCAAATATCATCTACAAAAGACTCTAAAATATATCTGAAAAAATATTATGTAGTATAAATTATAGGTGAGTCTCAAATTAAATCTTTGTTAGTAAATTTATTGTTGAGGAAATTCAAATTTAAAATATATAACATATATCGTGGGCATACTGGAAAAAGTGACCAAGTCAGTTTTCTCAGTCACGACAAACTCTGTTGATTAAGTTCGCTCAGTATTTTTAAAAAATTTAAAAATTAGCAAAAGTCCTATTAAGAAGTATTGTTAAAGTTTCATTTTCCTAAAACAGAAATTAAAACTTTTAAAAAAGCTGATTTTTCACAAAATATTAAACATTCAATTTCAGTTATCTAGAAACTCTGTTACTTGACTTGGTCACTTTTTCCAGTATGCCCACGATGATATATAATTCTTTGAGTGCCGTCTCCTAGCGGAGGTTGGCGATCAAAACATCAATTTTAATTTTTGACACCGCTGCCCTAAACAATTCTATAGGGGAGCAATTATTTGTTTTTCAATTTTAACTAATCAGAACGAAAAAAAATTATTATAACATTATTTGTTTATTTGTATTTATAATCTTGTATACAGTAGCGAGCATGCAAATTGCACCACTAGAATACCTTTTTAAAATAAAGTAATTTTATGGCATTTCTTTGAAGGGCATGACAAATTTTAAGTGCATTCGTAAGTTTATTTTCTGTGTAATAATGGCAAAACACCAAAAATTGGTATAAAAGCCATAGGGGGTTCTACTAAGTATTAAATAGCTTCGGTTTTAGTCTTCTTTACCTACGCCTAGGTAAAAAAAAATTTATGTAAATATTTTCTTGTTTAGTTTAGTTTTAACAAATTTTTAAAAAATGGTACTTAAAAATAAATAGCTTAATATCAGACTATTTGATTCTTCACAATAAAATTATCATTTATTGATAATCTAGTTAATTACCAACATAAAAGTTATTTTTATACATTACTTTTGTAAATAAATGAGAAAAACCATATTTTTATATATGGTTTTGGTTCATATTTGTATCATATGGTATCAATTTAATTTTGTATCAGGCTCTTATATGTAGGTATAGGCTATTATAGGCCCAGGCTATTTTGTTCGAGTACCATCAAAAACTTAGCGTCTCTTTTGCAAAGTCAAACTAAAGGGTTTAAGCAAAAAAATTGCATTTCCAAGTTATTTCTACTATTGTTTTTCACATTAATTTGCAAGTTGTTTTTGTAAAATCAACTCGATGGTTTTTCATTAGAGGGAAAATAAACGATGGTTTGATAGTCAATAGCAAATAGAGGAATAATAAAGTCAGCAAAAAAAAGAAGAAAAATGGTGGAACGATCTAATGAATGTTTAGCAAGACGGTATGCTGAAAAATGTTTCTCAACTTGGATTCGAACCCAGGCGTATTAGTTGTGAATACGCGCGCTTCAATTCTAGGACCGCTACAAATGAAATGGAGAGAAACTTTGAAGGAAACAACATGAGAAAGTTTGACACGTACACTAGAGTCTAGACCAACGGTGGGCAACCTCCGGCCCGCGGGCCAACTCCGGTCCGCGTAAAGTTCTAATCCGGCCCGCGAGATCTTTAGAAGAAATAATAAATAAATATTTTCAAAAACAAAAATTTTAAAGAAAAGGATTAGGTTAGTACCTAACATAAGGAAAAAGGAGAGATCTACAGTTTAATTTTCGATATATTTCGTCTTATTTAAATTAAATTAAAAAGTATTGTAAAAAGTAAATTGAAAAGTACACTAGACCCTCCATGTACGCGAATTCAGAATAACGCGAATTAGATTTTGATACCTGAATTTTTTATACGCGAAGCAAAATTCCCTTTAACGCGAATTAAGTTTTCGCGTATTATTAAAATAACTACTATGTGGCACAGTCGGCCTACCGGCCGCCTTTAGCCATCTAGACCGTGTCGGATGTGGTTGTTCGGCCTTCGGCCTCACTACAAGGTTCTAAAGTATCCTATGTTTTTCGTAGCGTTATAAATATCGTAACTTCTACACCAAATTTGGTTAAGATTGGTCAAATAGAAACGTAAAGCACGTGCACGCGTATTTGCATTGTCGATCGGTTGACAGCTTGACAGCATTCATTATTGTTTTTTAAGTTGATTTTGAGTAGCCTGCCTTCCTTTAAGGAATCTCGATAATCCATTCATGCGCGTCCCATAGGGACGCGCATGAATGGATTATCGAGATTCCTTAAAGGAAGGCAGGCTACTCAAAATCAACTTTCCTTTCCTTTGCGAATTTTTTTCTTTGTAATTTGTTATAAATGATAAGAGAAATAAATATAGTACTTAATTAACTTTGTTATAAATATAAATTTTCAGAAAAAAATACAAGTAACAAAAATGTGTCCATTAACTATACTAAGGCCCGCGGACGAAACGTAAATATTATTCTGGCCCCTGTTATACAAAAGGTTGCCCACCCCTGCACTGGACTACCAAATGTTAAGGACTTCCTTGAACTTCCACAAAATTTTAAAGACTGCCAAGCCCTCAACTCGGTTTTTCGCTTATAGCTGGCTAATTTTCAAGAATGCCATGGAATTACCAAAGAATACGTCAAGATCTATATAATCCATTAGGATCTCCAGGAATAACATGGAACTTTCAGTAATTTACAAAAACTGTCATGGGACTTCCAAATAACTTAAAACATTTGTACACCAGACTTCCATTGTAATTAACCCCTCATAGAGCAATTAAAAATCTGAGAAGAATCTACATGAAAAAAAGAGCGATGCAAGACGAAAATGGATGTAAGGAAATAATGGAAATTTGGAGAACATACTTCCAGAATTGATTAAATAATAGCGACGAAAATAGGAACAAAACAGAAATAAGAAGACACATTAATAACAGAGCCAACAAACAAAAGTCGAAGGGGTGTTAAACGGTACAGAAAATGGTGTAAAACTTCCAGCAGTGATGCTATTCATGGCGAATTGTTAAGAAATGCAGGAGAGAAAGAACCAAAAAGAATACAAGAACTAATAACCAGTGTATGGAAGAAAGAAGATTTGCCAAAAGAATGCAAAGCAGGGAGAATAATATCGCATCACATAAAATGATATAGAGGAATCACGCCGATTCAGGTGATATACAAAATACTGTTGACACCCGATACATAACAAATTAAAAAAAAATGTAACAGAACTGAATATCGGTGATTACCAGTTTGGATTTCAAGGAGGAAGGTCCAGAATAGATGCATTCCACATAATGAAACAAATGAATGATACAAGCCTATGAACACAACATACAGCTACATAATATGTTGTTTGTTGACTTTCGGCAGGCGTTCGATGAGGTAAGCCGAGTAAGACAGGGAGACGCGATGTCGGCAACCCTGCATTGCAAATTAGATTTACGTGATGAGAGGAGAGAAGGGTGGTGTTCTGAGAAAGGTGACCGAATGGAAACTGACTGAGATAAGAAGGGGAAGGGCGAAAGACATAGAGAGATGGTTCGACGAGCTGAAACAGGACCTCAGGAAGATGAAGATCACAAACTGAAAGGACAAATGAATGCACAAGAAATTGAGGAGAAAAATAGTAGCAGAAACCAAACCGAATGCAAGAAGAGGATTTTTAAGATTTCAAAAAAAGAAGCCGGCATATCCATGGGAATGAAAGCCTATATTATTACTACATGTACAGGAAACGGCCACTTCATGCCTTAGTGATAATTTGAACTTTCTTCAGCAAATTTACCACTGCAGAAGTCTGAGCCTGATGTCGAGAACTTGGGCACTCTTTTGCGATGCAAAAAAATTGCATTTCCGAGTTATTTCCACAAAAACCACCTACTGACCGACTGGATTATTATTGTCGATTGTGAAAAATATCATAAGGGTAGTTGCTAAAAATTATTGTTCAGCTAGAAGATAATGATATTTTTAGGAAAAAAGCAAGTAAGTAAATTTATTATTTCACTCAATTCAGGAATTGAAATTTGGCATTTCCGATAAAATGAATTAACGTTTTAGAAAAATTCGTAACAATCTTGTTGGGTGGAACACAGCAACAATACGATGTACAAGTGAATGACAGGACCTTGAAAACATACGGCTTCACGTTTTAAGCAATGGCAAATCTGCAAATTTTTTAAACAATTGATTTGTTCACACAGTAAGTGGCAATACAGCGTAGGGCACACTTGAAAATTTAGTGATTCACTCGTGTGGTATTTATATCTCGAGTACTAATTGATAAACTAAGTATGGTTGATGTTTGAAAAACAAAACCTTAATAAATAAAACTTTTACTTACAACTCCATTAGCACTTTATTTTGTACTTTACATTCATTAATAATATCCTCTTCATCCATAAGCTCTTGTAATGTGACATCCTGCAATAAAATAACAAAATTGCATTACAAGTGAATATTATTGAAAAATTTTTCGTACCTCTTTAGCAAGAACAGATTCAATCTGTACAGATGACGACAAGTTGTACTTCCAAAACATAGTAGCAAAGTCTAGAAAAAACGCCAGCGTGAAGGTTTGATATTTAAAAGTTATAAATCAAAAAATTTGACATAAATTATGCAAATGTAATATAAACATTTGGGACATTTGTAGACGTTCGCAAATTTTGACATGCACTAACCTTATTTATATACACCGTGCATGCGTTTACGATGACAAAAATTTTTACATAACGAAATATCGTACCTTTTTTAGCGTAATTCGAGAGGTTGGGTTAGGATCATTTGAATTGACCCCCGTTATAAATTTAATTTTTAAATCGTAATAAAATCAATTATCATTAAAATATTTTAAAACACATCTGAAATGTATATTGCTAATATAAATTAAAAATAATAAAGTAGATGTAATAAGAATGACTAAAATAATTCCAAATACACTTTCCCAAATGACAAACTAACCACCATTTTGGTTAACCCACAATGCAATTGGTTAAAAAAAAGCGTGTAATTTAAATTGTTTTGTTAGGATCCAATTTAAACCCAAAAATTTTAAATGAACTTTAATAGTAGAAGAATTTATTATTTCAGTAATAATATCCTTCGAATTACTTACTAAATTATTGTTGAGGTACAGCATATTGATATTATTAAAATCAATATGTCAAAAATAATCCATTAATTAGTAAAAATATAAATGAAATGTAACTATAGCATTCATTCACTAACGTCATTAAAATTATCCCCATCGTTAAAAAGAACTAAAATAAAACAAAACATTCACTTGACCAATCTTTGTAAGAATGTGCCTAATAATATTGTCTGTCATAACCTACAAATTGGCTTTAATGAAAGAAAATTAAATTTCGTATAATTACGCATTTTTCGTTAGGTAAAAACTACGCGCTAATACTAATAACCATACTGTACGATATGTAATTAATAAATATCACCACTAACAATTTTGACTCGCACTGAAAGCCATTGTACCAATAAAGTTAGTTATTTAATATCACAACAGGTACCACATGCTTAAAATTTCGATTGAGACTGCTACTGCTACTACAACGACGAATAATCTTGTTTAATAGTTTTCGTCGTTGTTTATTTCGGAGTGTATAGCACTATAACCCACGCTATAAAAATTTATGATATAATCATTCATTAAAATGTACTACTACTTCAAAATAAAAAATAAGTACTCGTTACTCATCAGTACTTTACAACTACAGTTTTAATTTTTTTATTTATTTGACCTAAAAAATTTTCAACAGTTTATCATCGTCGCTTGCACGATACTCGCCTTGCCTACTATAATATTTGTTTACCTCCACTTATTTTATCGAATTTACGAAATCTCGAAGTACCGGTTAAGCAATTTGCAAATGTGCTTCTAGACGAATGATAAGGTCACCGAATTTACTAACGCAACGTGGTATAAATAGATAAAATACAGAATAAACCAATAACATATTTTTATTATCCTAATTGCGTGATTATACAACTCGGCTGGCGCTTCCTGTGCAAATATCACACTCGTGCGATAATGATGCATTTATCCCACTAGTTGCATAAACAACTATAGTAAATTCCACTTGACAGATCTCTAGAATATCAAATAGATCTGAATAAATCTTATTGAGTTACAGAACATCATCCCTTCATATAAACAATATTAACAATTTATTGTATCTAAAAATGTTCGTAAATAATTTATCGTTTCCGCATAACAACAAATACATTGATCATACTTATAGATTTCTACTTATTCTTGTTACCTACTGATGTTCAATAAAAATAAATAAAGATGTTATTGTAGGTAGAATACCTCAGGTTTCCTGTTCTCATGAGAGTGGTGTGCTAATCGATTCCAACAATTATCGATCCATCTCGGTATTACCAGTTATATCGAAAATTTACGATTCGGTCATTGCGGAACAAACGAACGCGTTTTATATGCAAACGTAATTGCCGTTCAAAACAACAATTTTAATTTAGAGCAAAAATCAGAATCATAGATGCAGTAAGATCTATTATATTTATGGTGACCATATTATTTTTATGAAAAAAAAGTACATTTCGGCGAAACACTGTAAATACCTAAAAAAAGGTCAACGGCGCACAGTGTGATGGTGGAGGCGGACAAATGGTGATTTTTAAAGTAATTCATTTCGTCATTTTAATAATAGTTTCTTGCTAGGAACATCCCAAGGATTCAGGAACACAATAAAAATCATAAAAAATGCGCTTGGAAAGTGTCGAAAACATGGGGCAAAGTCAACCTTTTTTATATACATTATGTACCGTATACATAGATACTTTAACTTTGCTTAAAAACGAAAATTCATTGATTTTTTTCAGTTTTCAAGTTGAAATATTATTTCTGTTTCTCGTTACTAGCACACAAGTGCCAAAACAAAACAAAGAATTACATTTTTAACGGTTTGTAGACCTAATTTCGACCTAAAAACTCGATTTTTTTAAATGTTAACTTCTCTTAAACTTTTAGTTGTGTGAGAACGCATGAGACACACCGAAAATTTTTTTTATGGTATCATTGGTATCATGGTATCTCTAGTACTTGCCCTCCAAATTTCAGCTGCAGATACTTGCAGATGCGAACACAAGAGCGTTTTTACTGAGACTTTCTTGTCCAAATTTTACCGAAGGTATTATTGGATTAACAAATCAATAAATTTTTCCCAAATGCCCATGTAAACAATACATAAGCAGATCGGACGATACAGAAAGACATTAAAAACAATTGAAAACTATTTTAAAATGACGAACTTTAGAATTTCGAATCGTGGCTTATGCAATATTCTGTGGGAAAACACAAAAATTATTGTTTTCTTTTATTCTATTAAGGACTAGCTGGCACAGTCGGCCTACCGGCCGCCTTTAGCCATCTAGACTTCTAGACCGTGTCGGATGTGGTTGTTCGGCCTTCGGCCTCACTCCAAGGTACTAAAGTAGCCTATGTTTTTCGTAGCGTTGTAAATAACTTCTACACCAAATTTGGTTAAGATTGGTCAAATAGAAACGTAAAGCACGTGCACGCGTATTTGCATTGTCGATCGGTTGACAGTTTGACAGCATTCATTATTGTTTTTAAGTTGATTTTGAGTAGCCTGCCTTCCTTTAAGGAATCTCGATAATCCATTCATGCGCGTCCCATAGGGACGCGCATGAATGGATTATCGAGATTCCTTAAAGGAAGGCAGGCTACTCAAAATCAACTTTCCTTTCCTTTGCGAATTTTTGCACTATTTTAATACAAAACATGCGCAGGGACCTACATAATAACTGTGCCAAATTTGGTTCCGATCGGTCAAACGGTTTAGGAGTCTATAGTATATAGGGCGAAACAAGGTAACTACCTAAAAAAAGGTCAACGGCGTACCTAAAAGTACGATGATTACGATTGATGACCTTTTTCTTTTGGGGGGGGGGGGAACAACCATGGGACATGGGGGTCAGAGTCGGGTGGCACCCCCCAGACGGGTTAAGCTACATTCACATAGGCTTAGTGCAGGATTAACGGTAAGGTAAGAAAGTTTGGCTAACTGTTTCTTATGAGAACGTTCACATTGACTTAAGCGGTAAGATTGGTATGGTAGTGGTACTGCAGAAGCTACAAGCTTTTTAACTTCTGCAGTACACTGTTACACGCAACCAATCAGATGATGCGCATTTTGACGCATGTCATTTAATGACGAGATATTTTTGAATTCTAAACTTAAAGTTGAAAATTGAGTATTAATTAATTTTAATTTAAAATATTTATTGATAAGTAAGTTTCTTACATAGATTTTGTTGAATTTTATACAATTATGGATATAGGGAACGGAACTTAAGACCTCTCTACCATATTTAATTTAGTAGTGTTTGGCATGAAAAGTGAGATGGAGGTTTGTTTGTTTCAGGAAAAAATTATAAACCTGAATTTAAGTATTTTAGACTATGAAGGTGAGGACAAAATATGTACAAATAACAAATAATTGAATATTAATCGTGACATTACGCTTATATACGCATTATTTGAAGGTTAATTTGATGTCGCTACCAACATAGTAATATAAAATCGCCCTTGTTCTTACCACGTTATGTGAATGATCCGAACTTAAAACGATTCTTAAGTATCATTCACATAGACTTAGTGCAGAACCAATATTACCACTGCAGTACCAATATTACACTTCTGCACTAAGTCTATGTGAATGATACTTTATACAATTCATTGTGATTGAATTTAAAATTTAAATATTTAAAATGAAAAAATAAGTACATTTGTAAGTACTTTGAGAAGTACATAGGACATCGTTCTAAAAAAGAGTACTGTCCTACTAAAATAAGTACATATGGTCACCATAAGTATAGGGAACATACATACATCCATTTTTATATATATCATAATATATATTAAGGATTAAGGATACAGTAAGACAACTTCCAGATTTTTTGCCCTAAAATTGAAGGCTCAACAACCGTTTGTCCACAAAAACCCCATTTCACCACACTGTGCGGCGTAATACCTAAATATACGACGATTACGATTGATGACCTTTTTTTTCTGGGGTTGCACTGAAGGAAACAACCATGAGGTTTGGGGCAGCGTCGGGTGCCCCCCCCCCCCCGGCGGGTGTACAAAAAATAAGTACATTTGTAAGTACTTGGAGAAGTTTTTAAGTACATAGGACATCGTTCTAAAAAAGAGTACTGTCCTACTAAAATAAGTACATATAGGTATATGGTCACCATAATTATATTTATCATATTTTATACGAAGGGAGTTCAATAAGTCGGGTAAAAATGAAAAAAGGCATTTTTTTTTGGCAACCACAACTGCGTCGAGGTAAAGAAAAAGTTTAGGGCCGAACTGCGGCACGACTAATCTATAATCATATTTGGGGGACTCTGCCACTAACTCAGCCACTCGAAAAAATTTTTCGAGGGCTACACACTAAAGAACATGCTTATATCTGTCTATTAAAACAATAAAAAATGTGAACATGGTCAAAACAACCCCAATATCGACTTTTGAAAAGTACGGGAAAGTCGCATCGAGTATGTGGTAGAGCCCGGCCGATGTGCATCGTTCGCCCGTGGTCCCTTGAAAATGCGTAAAATTTTTTCGCTCCGATTTGAATTTTTCTTTGAAATTCGGATAGATGGGGGTGTGATTAGTGGATATTAGTAATAAATATAATCAAAAAAATGGAAAATAACCCGTGTATTGCCGAGAAAGTGAAAAAATTAAAAAAATATTAAATAAACATAAACAACTATGGGGAAAACGCAAATTACTTTTTTGGGTGGATCTGGCACGGCCAGAATTGGGCGCATCAAAAAACCTACCCTACGGCCCTCCGGGCCCCCGGGCGGTTTTTTAATCGCGTACGCCGCTACGCGGCAGAGCTAAACATACCCCCAAAAAATCGCCTAAAAACAAAAAATAATGGATGTTACATGTACGAGAGTCGAGCTGCATCTGCCGGTGCGGAATACTCTAAGTGTTAGGGTCATTCACATTGCACGGACCGACCACAGAATGAGTGACGCGCTCGGAATCTCGTTAATTTTACCACTAAATTACATGAAAATTAGCTAAGTTCAAATTCGATTTTTTAAAAAGTTTGGACCATATTCACATTTTTTATTATTACAATTTGCTAAAATAAGTGTGTTCTTTAGTGTGTAGCAGAAGAAATTTGGTTTAGAGTGGCTGAGTTAGTGGTAGAGTAACCCATATTTGAAAGAATAATATTATATAAAAAGGCTCCATTACAAAAATATCTAAGCTATAAATTGATCACAAGTTATCACAAGGAACGGTAAGTACATGACCGTACGTAGAATTAGTTTTACGCAATGTGAAAATATCTTGCCTATAAATTCCCAATTTAGATTAAACAATCGCCACCCTGCGGGAGAATTTCAAATTACTAAGTGACGTATTAAATAAAAATAAAATTACGTTCTTCAGGCTTAAGACATAACAAAGTGAACTAATTAACAAAATATATTTCAATAAATTTAACAATAGATTAAAAACTTTTGCAAACTTTCACCATAAAATGATTAAAATGACTTCCCTACTAGCTTGAAAAGTCTACCATTATTAACCGATTTTTGATTCGAGAAATTGTATTTTATACAACTCCGGGACTTAAACTGCTTTTAAGCCCCTTTTGACGAAGATTAAAATTTAACTTTAATTCTCACGGGATTTAAAGGGTATTTAAATTGTAAGGGACTTAAATAAAAATAAATGCATTGTTTCCATGACGACCGTATGCAACTTGATTGTTAAGAAACGTCAAACTGACATTTATTTTGAGAGGGTTATGTTGAAATTAAAGCATTAAATAAATATTAACTGCAGTTTAAGTCCCGAAAATGCATAAAAAATGTATATACTATTATTCGCTTGGTCAATAAAAAAAAAATTATTGATTATGCTTATTAATGAAAATTGTCATTCTTTTGTTTCTGTTTTGAAATAACTCAAGCGTCGGAATTTCCTTTATTAAATGCAAGAAAAGTACTTTTATTAACTTCTTAATTCAAATAAATACAAAGCATAATACGAGTAGTAGGTTTTAGATGCATCGAAATTGAAAACAACACGACATGCATCAAATTAAATTATTCATTTTGTAAAAATCTCAGCCATAAAACAAAAATATAATTAAATTTGAAATTGAGGCTACAAAATTCATTATCAATAATGGAAAAATTATTAAATAAGAAGATTTAAGGTCCTAGTAGCGAAGAAAATTGTATATACACCACGCTTGAGAATATACTATTATTGTCTCACGCCTTGTACCAACCTTGGTGCATAGTATACTATTCTAGATTTTCTGTTTTAACTTTATAAACTTAATTATTGGTAAGCAAATATTATATTGAAATCACAGCAATTTTTCCACAGGCGATGCTTTTCGTGTTGTTTATGTAAAAACTGGATGAACGTGTTTCATTATCCTCTTTTAAGTATTAATATCCGCTCATTTCTATTGTTTTGTGTCTCTAATTAATATTTATAATACTAATCCTTATTTACATCTTCATAATTACATTAAATTTTTATAATATCGCCTTCCAATGCTATGGAAAAATATTCCGATGACACATAGCCATATTTCCATCAATTTAAAATAATATAATGTCACAAAGGACGAGACTGTGAGTTGTGGTGTATAATATGCCTTATTCAAGTAATGTTTATCAAAAATTATGACATTATTAAATAATTTGTAACTAAAAAAACATAAATATTTTAGGGATCCCCAGATATTTCTAATATTTCGACAAAATTTTCGACTTTCACAGATTTCTAAAATGAATTTTTTAAAATTACAAACTCTACTAGCAATGTGACATTAATCCTCTTTTATATAACATTCACTAACTTTTTCAAAAAATAAATAATTTTGAAAATGAAATTGGAAAACATTTTCTTAGAAAATGAAATATTAATTAAAAGAAATGGAAAATTTGAAGTGAAAATCTTAAATAAAGGAGAAATAGAATAAAAAATTACAAATAATATAAAATTGAAGAAAAGTAAAATAAAACAAATCAAACTAGAAATTACTAAAATTAATATTATTTAACATGTTCGCTTCAAATTTTTCATTTCTTTCAATTAATTTTTGATTTTTCTAACAAAATGTTATCTAATTGTAATCGTTAGGTTAATGTATTTTTTTACTTTTGAAAATTTTGCCGATATGGGTAACAGTGAGACATTTAAAATGGGTAACAGTAAGACGTTCTATTTCCTATTACCATTTTTTGAAGTTCTGTTTAGTGCAGGAAAACTTTCAATTTACCAGGATGCCTAGAAATTCACAAAATAAAACTAATTTTGGAACATTTTCTGACAAAACTAAAACTAGAAGTGGAAGAAATATCAAAGAACGAAGCATAAGATCTGTGGCTAAATATGTAGAAGCATTTACTGTATTTGAATTCCGTAGATATTCGCACGATACAACACAAGGGCTAGGACAATACTCAAAGATTCAGCGAGTACAGGTTTTAGCAAGGAGCTAAAACCTGTACTCGCTGAATCTTTGAGTATTGTCCGAACCCGCGTTGCTGTTGCGGTGATAATTCCGTGAAGAAACGCCACAACTTAAAAGCACAACATCACATACGAAAATCGACATTTCAAACGCCATTTTTAATGTCGAAAATTGTGAAACAAATTGACCATATCGCATCACAATCATTGCAAAAAAAATGAAACAAAAAATTTCGTAAGTACCGAAAAAAATGGAAGCATAATCGCACTAAATTTGTAATATAAAATTCGTTACTATAAAATTCGTTAGAAGTACATTGCTTTAAGTGAACTCGGGTTGGAACTAATGCGTTGAACCGGTTTCCTACATCGCATCTGTTAAGTGCGTTAGTCATACACACTACATAAATTATAATATTCGAAGAGATTTTTTATTACGTATGAATTCTTTTACGCTCCACTACAAATATTCGATATTCTGGTAGGGTATTTGGAATATTTTTTATTTTCGAATATTATTCGACTGTGCATGCGTTGTACCCATTTAACTACAATGTAATATAACGCACGCTGATTGGTCGAAACGAAAAAATTTGACCCTGAATGGAATTATCGCTGATATCTTGAACTTAGCATCTAAACACAATATTGTATTTATATTTTTAGGTAAATAAGTAGCAAAAATTACTTTATTGATCCCAATAGTTATTATCATCATGTGTGCCACATGTGCATGTAATAATGCTTGTATTTGAGAGTATTCTAGTCCTTACAAATTAAAAAAGAATTTTAATTATGGCTAATAATAACAACCTAGTTTAGGGCTTTAGAAAAAAAATGCTTCCCAAAATCACGTTACCTTAGTGACAATAATAGCGAGGAAGAAATTGGTTGTTATTCCAAATATTACTCTATATATTTTATTATCATTAGATATTTTATTACCAATTTAAATCCAAGTTTTTACCTACAGTAATAATTTTTATGACGTTGAAGGGCGTAGGTAGTCGCAAATACCATTAATTGTACGATACAATTTTTATGGTATTATCTATATGCCTTTATGTGAAAATGCCATAATATAGTTATCTTATATTTCGGTAAGATATTGTAGAGATAACGAAAAATTCAAGAAGTTTATAGGTATAACTTTGGATTCTAAGTTAAAATGGAGGATAAAATGGTATATGTTTTTCCAGCTGTTGTAGGCCTTTTGTACTCTATAAATATGGCGCTATTATACCTTATAGCTTTATACTTAAGCCTTGGTTATATATGTGGGAGAAATTACCATCTAATATAAGCTTACACGACTATAAAAGCCATTGTAATTTTATGTACTTTCCTTTTTTTTAAATTTAATATAGATTTTATATTCTGATAGGTTTCTGGCAGTCGCAGAAGAAATATTGTAAGTAATAAAGGGTTTCCCAATAGGGATGACATGTTTTCGAAATGTCATAGCGGCCATTTTAAAAATAATAGAACTGTCATTCGATGACATTTGTTTTTAGTATACTCTAACAATTTAACATGGCAAGATACACACTTCCACAACATTTATAAATTATCCAAAAATTCTATGGAAATAATCGTTCTTTTGTGCAAACTTATCGTTCGTTACGTGAAAGTTAAAATAAAGAAAAAAAAATTAAAAAAAAAAGAAAGTTAAAATAAAGTTAAGTGCAAGTTATGGTTATGTGAAGTCATTGGTCTATGCGAACAAACCACAAACAATTGAGGACTTGAAGAGGAGCATAGAGGACGCCATTCGTGAGATCAATGTGGATATTCTGCATAGAGTGACCGAAAATTGGGTTAATCGGATTCGCTCCTGCAATCGTAGTCGCGGTGGACATTTGAATGATGTGTTATTTAGAACATAAATGTTATTGATCAAACTTTCGAATAAAAAAAAATTTTTTGATCTACAGTTATTTTTACCGATTTTTTTTTATATTTAAAATCATGACATTCTTAATGGGAAACCCTTTACATGTGGAAAGTGTCTTTAAAGGCTCTTTTAGCCTTTTTTTTTAATGATATAGTATATATATTTTTTTATGAAATTATGGTTTTAAATTTAAAAACTGTGTTACATGTGGAAAAACATAATAATTTCAAAAAACGAATGGATTTCGGAAAGGTGCAACTTCAAACAAAATATGACATTTTTAACCCAGATATTATGCCTATTGAGTCCACATAAACATTTTTTAATAAAACAAGAGGTAATTATATTTCCTTTGGCTTTATCATCTTTAATCATGTTTAGAGCTTCATGTAATGAAATTCCCCTAATACAATTCCAATGATTAATTATTATTTGTGGCGATATTTGTGCCTGATGACCTACATTTAGGTCACCTGAGTTTGAAACGGCACAGAATGAAATTAAAATCTGTCATATTTATTATTTTGACATTGAATGATAATACAATATCCAAAATAAAAAATTTTTACGACTAGAGAAAAAATAAAATTACTTCCCTCACAATTCGATGATCTTGTTCTCCCATTTTCAAAAATAGTCAATTTCTAACACTCACAAAATATCGAATTCACAATAGTATAGTGTCGCATAACTTTGCACAGTTAAAGAGGACACTATTGTGTCCTCATTGGAAGTGGATCCATGTTTTTACCGTCAAATTTTGTTCAGTGACGAGGCACATTTCTGGTTGAATGGGTAAGTGAACAAGCAAAATTGCCGTATATGGACTGAGACCAATCCGGAACATTATCTTGAGACTCCATTGCATCCATTAAAATTGACTACTTGGTGTGGAATACACGCCAATGGCATCACCGGTCGATATTTATTTCGAAATGAGGCAGGAGCTACCGTTACGGTGAATGGTGTGAGATATTGACACATGCTCAATACATTTTTGTTTCCAAAAATCCAAAAGTTAAACATCGACAACCAAGATCGTGTGATTTGACGCCTCCAGATTACTTTCTTTGGGGCTATGTTAAATCCATGATTTATGCTAACAAACCAACAACTCTGGAAGCAATATTGGAAAAAGTGGTCAAAAATTGGACCGATCGGATGCGCTTCGTAACGATTAGGCGTGGTGGTCACATGCCGGAAATCATTTTCAAATAACACCCTACATATATTATGCATTTTAATTTAATTGAATAGAGAAAGATAAGTGAAAGTAATAATTTGAAAAATTATGCAAGAGCAAAAGTCCAAATGACCCAGACAAACTATGGAGAAGCAAAGAGACAAGAATTCCGCACATCCCACAAAATAATGCAGGAAGACGTTAAGAACTCTATTAAAAAATTTAAGAGATGCGAAGAAGAGATACTGACATTGTAGTAACCACCCTGTATATGTTAAACAAAACCCATTAATATTTACGACCTACCACAATCTCTTTTAATTGATTCGAACTGTCACAAAAATTTCTTAAAATATTTTTTATCTTTATGGGATTCATGCGATTCTCGCCCTAATGAACTTTAAAAGATCACTGAGTAATCAAAAATATTAGCAAAGATTAAAGTAATATATTTAGAATTAATAAATCAACAATTAGAAATTAAAAACCGGTGAAATTGCATTATTTTCATCAAATTAAGATTTACAATTACGACAAAATCAATTGAAAGAGACTGTTTTTATCTTTTATCATAGAAGTGTCGACACATATTATATAGCTTTAGAAATATTAAATTTAAGCTCAAATCGATTCTCTTACTTAAAAAGGAAATTAACTTGACAGAAATACGACGACAGGGGTCAGTCTTCAACCTAAAAACTAATTTATCATTTGATAAATTTTTCCCCTAAGGGACGAAATCTTCATAAATACGACTCAAAAATTAGTCAAATGGTCAGTCGCTTCTTAAATTTTCACGAGCTAAATACTTCACGCCGGTTTGATTTTTGAATTTAAATTAAGTGTTTTATTGAAGTATTCATTTTCAAATATAAAAAGTTCCAAGTTATAAAATCATTAAAAATAAAATTCTTTAATATTATTAGTGACGCGACACCGACATACAAATTATTAAGGATTATTTTTTTTTCTCAAGGTAAGAGAATCGATTCATTTTGTTCTTTATTTACACCATTTATAGTTATTTTTGTAACAAGTACCTAAAATCATGTTTTTTGGGACGAATCGTAGCTGTTTATGGACGAGGCGAAGCCGAGTCCATAATAGCCGATGAGTCTCAAAAAACTGACTTTAGGTACGTGTTACAAACAAAATTTTTCAGTTAAAGGTCCCTAAAACCACACTAAAACATAATATTCAAAGTTTTTATCAGAGCAAATGTTTTTCGAAAATAGTGAGCTTCGAATTTTAATTAAATACTATGCGACCATAGTAACCAGATTGTTTAATGTAAACAAAAATATTTTGACGCGTTGTTTTGCACGGTACAAAATGCAGAATCCACAAATTGTATCTGAAAAAGCGAAGAAAATTGTGTTAGATTTACTTCCAGTGAAATCGCGTCAAATTTATGAAAAGGAATATGAAGCATTCATTCGATGGAAAGAAATGAACAACATTGTAATTGTAGACGAAGATGCAATGTTGAACTATTTACATGAAAAGGTAAGTGCCGCTATTCTTTACATTCAATATAAATAACATATTATGTAAATTATTATTGTGATTATTTTCGTATTTCCCTATTATAGTCGCAAGAAGTAAAACCATCTACTCTCTGGTCAAAATATTCGATGATAAAAGCTGTTTTGTCTGTCAAAGAAAATATAGAAATAAACAAATTCGCCAGAGTCGTAGCTTTTTTGAAACGAAATTCAGTAGGGTACGAACCCACAAAGTCAAAAGTTTTGACGCGTCAACAAATTAATACATTTTTGATAAATGCAGACGATAAGAAGTATTTATTAATCAAAGTAATGAGTTTAATCATACTTTAATGACATACTACATCAGATTCATATTTAATTTCGTAGGTTGCTCTTCTCATTGGCGTGTGTGGTGCATGCAGGCGCCAAGAGCTACATTCACTAAAAATACAAGATATTGTCCAAAAAGACACACGATGTCTTCTTATAACACTTCCCGATACGAAGACCAACATTAAGAGAGTGTTTCCCGTGGTATCTGAAGGTGAAGCTGTTAATCCCATGAAAGTGTACCAGAAATATGTTCGACTACGACCAGCGAATGTTAAACACGATTATTTTTTTATTTCCTATCGTAATGAAAAATGTACGATACAACGTGTAGGAATCCATTCTTTTGGGAAAATGCCCTCTATCGTTGCTGAATTTCTTAAACTACCGAACCCGACAGAGTATACAGGGCATTGCTTCCGGCGAAGTTCTGCATCTCTTGCGGCAGATGCTGACGTTGATTTAATTTCGTTGAAACGACTAGGAGGATGGAAGTAAGCTTATTTTATAATATTATTGTCTTTCTATTCTAAATAATAACTAATTTCAGGTCGTCTTCAGTAGCAGAATCGTATATAGAAGAATCAATTGATAAGACAAAAAAGGTGTGCAGAATGTTAATGGGGGAGAAGAAAATCGAACCATCGAGTAACATAATATCGGTTACTACCGAAGCTACTACTACAACATCAACGCAAATTAAAACGATACCCTCAGGTTCAGGCATTTCGTTTGGGGGTAATAGTTTTGAAGGTGCTCAAAATTGTACATTTAATTTTCATTTTGGAGCATAATCATTTAATTTTTATTAATTTAACTTATAAACCTAATAATTAATTAAATTTGTTGTATTGAACCATTTTGCTTTATTTACCTAAATCAGCTAAATGATCCTCAAAAGTTAACATGGCAACTTTTTGGGATTGAATCCATAAAAGAGTCATTTTACGGACTCATATGAGTCCGTAAAATAGCTATTTTAGGGACCAAATACTAAAAATTATATTTCGCACGATTATTTTGTTTTTGTGTATTTTTTTTTTATTATTGTTTTTATTAATAAACCCCCATTAAATGTATCGCTGTGTTTAATTTGGCAAACGAGTTTATCCCCCACGTCTTCAATTTACCGAGTCACGACTACCTATGAGTTTGATTATTCTCATATTAATTAAAAATAATCTGGTGGCAGCTAATTCCCAAAGTCAAACTGCGGAATACTACAATAGTACTGGCAACAGGTAAAAACAACATCACCGACAGCCCCGGTTTGTTAGAACATTGCCATTGATATACTGTCAAGAAGGGTAATCCTTGCTGGATGGAAACTCAAAGAACTATAAACGAATCACCTTAAATACTAGGTACAAAATTTTGAGTTCTAGATCCAAATATATGAAGAGCAACGGGATTTAGGAAAAACCGCCCAGCGATAAATGCCATATTACGGCTACGTCAGATAGTTGAAAAAGCAATCGAATTTAAAAAGATTGAATGCGACTGTCTGATGCAATAACTAATATTGATTTTGAAAGCAAAAAGAACGCCACTTGACATCGTTAGAGCGATAGAAAATATTAATACCGACACAAAAAGAAAAAAGCACGGAAAGAAGCCAGACAAGGAGATTCCTGGAGCCCTATATTGGTTAATACTATAATATTGGGTAAAATAACAGGGACGCTAAAAATTTAATAAAATAAAGAATTTCACCTATTCTTAATATTTATCAGTACAAACTTAACAATTGAGAATTGTTGAAAGAGACGTGTAGGAGGAATCAACGGGAATCTTGACAAAACTGATTACCTTCTTTTCACGTGTGACGTTAAAATTAGCCAAAATTCAGCATTCTGCTAATTTCTGGAGATGTTTAATGCATTTTTAATTTCATTGAATAAATTATATAATAAAAGGTTGGAAAGAGATAAGTGCAGAGTTTGTTCGTTTTCCTCTTAATTACCTATGTACCTTATTGACATATTGACTTTTTTTTTCTAAAGCTTTTCGCAAATAATGAAGTCGTTAGATCATAGGTACAATAAATTGGTGATGAAGTGATGCAGTGATGAGATGATACCGGACCCAAATAAAGATATGCATTTTGTTTACCTTGTGTTATAAGTTGATTTATAAATTATATTATTTCAAATACAGTTCTAAATTGCTTACCGATATTTGAAATCAATATTGTGCATCTCATATTTATGCATTCGATAGGTAGGTAATAAGTATAGCATGGAGAGGTTGGTTGCCAAGTAAATTTAAAAATCAGTGTTGTTTGCGTTGCACTGACAAGTCCAAGTGCAATTTGGTTTTGTGATAATGAATTGTGTTAATTACTGCGTGTAACTTTTTTTATAGTGTACATAAATTAAAAAATCGTTTAGATACTTTAAAGTAACAATGACAAAAAATAAATATAAAGTAAAATCTCCGCGAAATAGATTATTAGCAGAAAATCGTCGATTAAATACGTCTGGCAGTATTCGTGTAATTATTCGTGTGAGACCACCAAGTAAAAGAGAAGCCAGTTTTCTGAATAATAGAAATGTTGTTAAAATAATTGATGAGCAAACAATTATTTTTGATCCGAAAGAAGAAGAAGATATATTTTATTATCACGGAGTTCGACAACAAAACCGCGATCTTTTAAAACGACTTAATAAAAATGTACATTTCACGTTTGATAGAATATTTGGATTCGAATCGACAAATGCTAACGTGTTTGAAAATTCTATTAATTGTCTTATTGGAACTTTAATGGATGGTTACAATTGTTCTATATTTGCATATGGTGCTACGGGATCCGGAAAAACTCACACAATGTTAGGCAAAGAAAATAATAATGGTTTAATGTTTTTAACCATGATTGCATTGTTTCATAAAATGGAGATATTATCATCAGAACGTGATTTCAAAGTGGATGTTACATATTTAGAAGTATATAACGAAAACATTAGAGATTTGTTAAATCCAGAAACGACATTATGTCTGCGTGAACACAAAAAATATGGAGTATTAGTAACCGGACTTGTAGTTCACAATATTGAAAATATTTCAAAATTATTTGAATTATTAGAAAAGGGAAATTCCAATAGAAGTCAGCATCATACCGATTCTAATGCTGAGAGTTCACGATCCCATGCCGTTTTTCAAGTATATCTGAAAATGGATTTTAAAACTTCTGCAGTTGGAACGACACGCATTGCAAAGTTAAGCATGATAGATTTAGCAGGAAGCGAAAGAGGAGTTGCAACTGGAAACTCGGTACCTAGGTTTAAAGAAGGAGCCAACATAAATAAATCATTATTAGCATTAGGAAATTGTATTAACAGTTTGGCGGAAGGAAAAAAGCATATCCCTTACCGTGATTCAAAATTGACACGGCTACTTAAGGATAGCCTTGGAGGAAACTGCCAAACCGTTATGGTTGCAAATATATCTCCAAGTTTTCTTAATTACGAAG
Organism: Podabrus alpinus; assembly: GCA_932274525.1. NCBI lineage: Eukaryota > Metazoa > Arthropoda > Insecta > Coleoptera > Cantharidae > Podabrus > Podabrus alpinus. The sequence continues at coordinate 119,719,694 of OW026451.1, forward strand.
AAACTTACAACACTCTAAAATATGCGATGCGTGCTACCAAAATAAAATTAAATTTGAAGAAAAACGTAATTCATTCCGAAGGAACCTTTCTGTATTATATGGAACTTGTGGATAAGTTAAGTAAAGAAAATCTTGAATTGAAACAAGCCCTTTCTGTAAGTTTTGTAAATTTTATGAAATGCATGCACCCAATATTATAATATAATTTGCAATTTGTTATTCGCAGAAACCTTGCACATGTAAACAAAATGAAGAAAAAATTTCGACTGATCCAAAATTTGAATTTGAAATCAAAGATTTTTATTACGAAAAGCAAAAATTGTTAAACGAATTGCTACGATTGGAGAGTACAGAAAAACTCTTAACTTTAAAACAGCAATTTAAAAAAGATCAGAATGTTGCTATCGATATGATGTGCAATAACCAAACGGAAAAATCCATCACCTCGTATTTTAAAAATATTTTTAAACAAATGGAAGACGAATCGTTAGTTTTAAGAAAGCGACTCACAAATTTGAAACAACAAAATGGAGAAATTGAAGTTAAAATTTTGGAGTCACTGGAAAATGCTCCCGAGTTACAGAATTATGCCGATAAAGAAAATCTTCAAATTGTCTGCATAAAATCACAACATAAGGCAAGAATTTTTATTATAACTTTTGTTTTTATCAAACTTCCTAAAAATGAATGGTTTGGAGATTGAGTGAACGTGTTCATATAATAATTACTATAATAATCAGTTTTCCAATATTTAAATTTATTTCGATCTCTAGTCAATTTATTATATTGGTAGGCTAGTCCCCAGAAATTTGAATTCGGAAATAATTCTAGGAAAGCTGGAAAGTTATTATCCTAAGCTTCCCCACCTTACGAGGTCTGGGTTCAACGCCATATTGGGAACAAGACGCCGAAATGAGAGTTTTCCCAAGTATCTCGTTAAAGTGACTTATTATCGAAATTATTTAAGATAAAATTCTCTATAAAAAAGGTTCTAAGAATATTTTTCATAAAATTAACCCTTTCTAAGCAATAGCGGCGAAAGCCTAGGATTTTCACACAACTTCGATTTTGATACATTTATTCGTTTCCAAACCACCTTAAGGTAGAATATTGCAACGCGTTCTTTTAAGGTTTTTTCGATAGGTCCAATCCAATGTAATGCTTTCTAATTAATTTTCATAAATTTTTAACATGTAGCTGGCCCTCTATAAAATATAATTGAAGGGCCTAGTGGAAAAAGTAGTTAAGTCGCTTTTTTTTCAATTTGTTGATTTTTATACTAATTTTTGTAGAGAATAAATGCCGCAATGTGAAAATGTGCTCAACTACAAATTGAAAAAAAGTGACTTAACTACTTTTTCCACTAGGCCCTTCAATTATACATCCTCTTTGACATCAGGCTACAATCGGAATAGGGGTAAATTTGCCGAATAAAGTCCCAAAAATTACAAAGTTATTAATTGGCCATTTCCTCTGCATACCCAAAATAGGCATTAAACCAAAATTAAACTAAATAAAATTGCGAGAAAAACAAAATAAATTCTTCTGATTCCTCTAGTTTCCGAGATACAGCCAACTTCGTTTTTTATGGATTTTTGCCCAAAATAACGTAGTTTTCAGATTTTGATGTAGTGTTTTATCTGTTCATCTGAAACAAAAGTGATCCATAAATGAGCAAAATCAGCATGAATTATCTGTAAATTCCCATATACCTACATATATAGGCATAACAACCTTGTAGGCCTAAGCTGTGAGCTTTCAAAATTGATCGTTTTAATCTTTTCTGCCACTTTTCACATTTCTGCAAATAGCTCAATTTCATTTGAACTGAAGTAGAAATTGTATAAATTTCAGTTAGAATGTTGTAATCCCAATAGTTATGGAGATACGGCTTTCTGAAAAACCCGAATTTTCAATTAAAAAAATATGGTAAGAAAAGTTCCAGTATCTCGAGAACTCCAGAATTTCAAATAGCATGAGGAGTCGAAAGCGGAATCGTTGAAAAGGTCTTTAAAAAATTAGCTAATTTTGTAGGACAAATCATTTTAGTATTCCCCATCCCTTTCCAAAAGTCTTCGATTGAAGTTATAAAAAATTAATTAACAATAATTTATGTTATTAAAATAAAATTTTATTTTGTTTGCTTTGCATGTTAATTTTTAAATTTATATTTTATGATGTTATTCTTATACTAGGTGGAACATTTAGAAAAAGTTTGCGATTTACAAGCCGAAGAAATAGAAGTACGCAATCGACTTATAAAGCAATTTTCCCAAGTCCTAACAACAAGTTTTATACAGCTGCAACAGCACGGAATTATAACATCGCATTTATTTCAAAATTATCAGCAACTAGAAAATTGTTTATGTTATTTGCAAAATTTCGAGTCTGCAACTGAAGAGAAAAGCAATTTAGCGATAGTTCCTTTGAAGAAAGAAAACAAGTGTAATAAAAGAAAACACTCGGAACAACTTTCGAGGAATAACACTTTTGTAATTTCGTCTAGCAAAATGGATCACGATTATCCGGAAAAAATATGGAAAAAAGGTGAAATGATATATCCTTATTTATCGGCTATTTTTAGCGAAATTCTTCATGCTGTGGTTTCAAGTTATGAAATTTTAGAAACAAAGTGAAAAATTTTTGTAACAGCTTCTTTAAATAAAAGATATTTTTAAATATATTTCAATATACAAAAAAGTAGGCAGTAAGAATAATATCAAGGGCGTTCACGATTTCCAAAATTTTAAAAGTAATATTTTTATACCTCGAGTATAAAAAAGTTTAATTTAAGTTTAAACAAAACAATTAATTCTTTAATTACAATATTTTTAAAGAAATCTTTCAAATCTAAACCAGGGATATCCTTTAAAGCCCCCCATGGGAATAAACTGTTCACATTTTAAAGATGTATTTAACTTTTTAGGTAATCCAATATCTACTAAGCCAAAACAGATTTTAAGTACAAGTTTGGATACTAAAGGTGATATTTAATACAATAATAAAGCAGATATTAATATAAAATATCATTATTTTAGTGAGACCACACAATCGCACTAAAAATTGATGCACAGCTTATCCGATTCTGTTATTATCACAAAACAAAAGTTTTTATATTAAGTTTTATTTACAAAACCTTGTATTTACATTTAATTTATTTATAATATATTATTTATATTATATTATAATATTTACAAATATATTTTTAACTGTATAACTATTATTATGTTGTCTTCTGTAGGTATTATTGTGTAATGGAGCTTACCTGTGCCAAGAATAACATTGTTATCTATAGTTTCGAAACTCAAGAACCTTAAAAATCGACGCAGAAGGCTAAAATTCGTATATGTGTGTATTTCGCTCTCTTGGCTCCTCCTTGCACAGATTAGGGTTCTTGAGCTTTGAAACTATCTCTACCACCTTTCCTTAACTTGATATATTCCACTCTGATAAAAAGTTTCTGGTTTGGATTCAAAAACTTCTTGGACACATTATCTAACATCCTCAGTTTCATCACATTGCTAACGATTAATATGATTCTGCAGAACGCGAAACAAATGATAATTTGAAGGTGATACATCAAGAAAATATGGTGGATTATTAGTACATAATAACATCTTAACCTCATTGATTTAATTTCCAATGAGTATTGGCTGTAACATGCGCTTTAGTGTAATCCTGATGAGAAAGCATATTCCCTATCTGTATTAGTTGGGCCTTGAAAATGTGTACCGAGCACAACAGAGGACCTACAACTTAACATGGATTTCGAACACGTTTTGACATTCGCCTTCCTTTAAAAACTTCAAATACACGGTTCCTTTACAATCCCATCAACAACATAACATAATTTTTCTTACTACGCCAATTTTGTGTTTATTCATGATCCATTTTTCTTTACCAGTACCTAGGGGCTCTAAAAAATGGGTCAGTTTTTTGACGAGCCCCAGCAAGGAAATACAAGTCGTCATCGTCACTCGAATAGTTAAATCTTTTTCGGTGAAATTGTGATACCCAACCATCAGCTTCCGAAACCATTTTAAGTTTACGAAGATGGTTTAAAATGGTAGATCGTATATATCCAGGGCCCATATTCGGGCCAGTTCCTCTACATTATTATATTGATAAAACACACGTAACACGCAATAAGATAAAAAGAGATGGTTGTATGCGAATTAGGATTTATTACAAATTACCTGTTAAGCCATTAGCGTCCTTATACTGAGCTTACCAACAGAAAACATAGACTGATTTGCCATTATTTTTATTTTTTTACATTACCTCTACTTGCTATTCCACTGGCTTTTTAAAAATATATCATAACATTTAGGTTTATATTTTTTAATTGTTTTCATTCTATGAAAAAATAGTTAGATGAGATGTTCTGACTCTACACCAGCGTTTCTCAAATAGGTGGTCCGCGGACCAGTGCCGGTCCGCGAGCAAAGTGTTGCCGGTCCGCGGCTAGAGTTCACCCAAATATAGTAAAAAGATGGTTTTTTGTGTAGGTGTGTGTTCTGATGGAGCAGCTGCAATGATAGGTCGATTTTCAGGAGTGGTTACGCAGATTAAAGAGCTTGCACCTGAATGCAAGTCAACGCACTGTTTTATTCACCGCGAAAATTTGGCAACAAAAAAATTGTCGCCAGAATTAAATAGTGTGCTCAGCGGGGTGGTCAAGGTTGTCAATTATGTAAAGGCCAATGCTTTAAATTCGCGACTCTTTGCTCTATTATGCGATGAAATGGGAGCTGCTCATAATTATGAGCATGTAATAAGAGCTTCTTACATGCTGAAGTGCGTTGGTTATCAAGAGGAAAAGTCTTCTCAAGAGTATTCGAGCTTCGCAACGAACTGATGGAGTTCCTTCAAAGCAAGAAACCAAATTGGGCGCAACTTTTCCTCTATGTAAATTGGGTGGCGAAGCTTGCCTATTTAGCTGATATTTTTTCCATCTTCAATGATCTGAACAACTCGATGCAGTGAATGATGACTTCCTGTTTTACTGTTGCAGACAAAATTGATGCAGAGAAACGAAAACTACAAGCATGGAAAAGTCGAATCGCAAGAAATTGTTACGATATGTTTCACAACCTAGCAGCATTTATGGTCGATGCAGGAGAAGAGCTTGATGTTACATCTCTAAGAAATGTCATCAGCCAACACTTAACAAGCTTGATAGAACGTTTCGAATTTTATTTCCCAACAGATGAAGATCCGCGCAAAGAAAACGTATGGGTCCGCAATCCATTTGTTCCACTTACCGATGACTTACCTGTCAATACTGAAAATAAATTGTTGGAGCTCGCTGCTGATGAAGGACTGAAGGTATACTTTGAAAATATGTCACTCGCATCTTTTTGGATAAAAGCAGGACCAGAATATCCCGATATTTCTTTGAAAAAACTTCTTCCTTTCGTTACCACATATCTCTGTGAGATTGGCTTTTCAATCATGGGTATAATAAAAACAAAATATAGGAGTACTATGAAGATTCATTCCCCATTTCGCTTAGCGCTGTCATCAATTGAACCACGGATCGAAAAATTGACCGAAAATAAGCGAGCTCATTTATCACATTAAGGCAGGGTTGTGCGTTATTTTGTTTATGTTTATATATAGTTCTTTTTCAAGTTTATGAATAAAATACTTATGTTTCGTTATTGTTTCATCTGTTATAAATTGAAAAAATTTTTTGACCTTCGATAAAATTCAACAATTTATTTGAGAAGCGCTGCTCTACACTACAAAAACTCTTGGAAACAAATTTGGTTGCAGAAATTAAAAATGAAATAAGTGCAAATAATAAACATACTTACGTCTCTGGTTTGAAAATGAAACTAATTAATAAGCAATACAAAATTTATTAGTTACAATTTTTTTAGGCAATTATATGTAAACTAATTAATTATTATGAGTATTTAAGGGGTTAATATGCCTAGTCAGAAATAAAAAAAATCGATTTTTCAAAAACCACACTTTCTTGAAGTGAACAACATTAACTACATTAACTCCAAGTTATACCTTGATTGAGGTTATACGATTTAAGTTATACGATTTTTTGTATTTAGAATTGGCAAAAGCAATAAAATAGTAGAACAAGGATCATAGAAAAACAATTCCGCGTGATGTGCGGAAATCACAAATAGTATATTACTGTCCGACCACGATGTCCGACGAGAGAAAATTCGTCGTTACTGGACGCACAGCTATATTGAAAAGCGAGCGAGAGCGAGCTTTTTAAAGCTGTAAGTCCAGTAACAAAGAATTTTATCGTCGAGGTCAGTATACTATTTTATCGGAAAACATAGAGAAAACGAAAAAAATTAAAAAAAATTAAATTAAAATTAGAAAGTAACCTAAACATTTTTTTTGCGCGCGATCGATCTGAATTTTTGTATATGCCTTCCTACTGACAATTCACCGGGGGTCGTAGTGACAAGGTTGGTTGGGGGGGTGGATTTTTTGCTCAGTTTTTCGATATCTAGCGCCGTTATCGAGTTATTGCTAATTTAAAAAAATCCGAGACCATGTTTTGAAATAAATATGTGGTTACCAAGGCGACATTTAATTTTAAAATAAATGTCAAAATGCTCGGTTTTTGTCGGGTTTTGAAGAGGCGCGGAAAGCTTCACTTTCTCCGCCTGCCGAACTTCGTTCATTTTCTCCGTCAGCCGAACGTTCACTTAGTCGAGACCTGGGAACCTTCGTTTTCTCACCCGAGCGGAGGTTCGGAACGCATCGTTTTCGCGTTGTTTTCCGATAAATATATTTTTAGTATTTGGTCCCTAAAATTACGGACTCATATGAGTCCGTAAAATGACTCTTTTATGGATTCAATCCCAAAAAGTTGCCATGTTAACTTTTGAGGATCATTTAGCTGATTTAGGTAAATAAAGCAAAATGGTTCAATACAACAAATTTAATTAATTATTAGGTTTATAAGTTAAATTAATAAAAATTAAATGATTATGCTCCAAAATGAAAATTAAATGTACAATTTTGAGCACCTTCAAAACTATTACCCCCAAACGAAATGCCTGAACCCGAGGGTATCGTTTTAATTTGCGTTGATGTAGTAGTAGCTTCGGTAGTAACCGATATTATGTTACTCGATGGTTCGATTTTCTTCTCCCCCATTAACATTCTGCACACCTTTTTTTTCTTATCAATTGATTCTTCTATATACGATTCTGCTACTGAAGACGACCTGAAATTAGTTATTATTTAGAATAGAAAGACAATAATATTATAAAATAAGCTTACTTCCATCCTCCTAGTCGTTTCAACGAAATTAAATCAACGTCAGCATCTGCCGCAAGAGATGCAGAACTTCGCCGGAAGCAATGCCCTGTATACTCTGTCGGGTTCGGTAGTTTAAGAAATTCAGCAACGATAGCGGGCATTTTCCCAAAAGAATGGATTCCTACACGTTGTATCGTACATTTTTCCTTACGATAGGAAATAAAAAAATAATCGTGTTTAACATTCGCTGGTCGTAGTCGAACATATTTCTGGTACACTTTGATGGGATTAACAGCTTCACCTTCAGATACCACGGGAAACACTCTCTTAATGTTGGTCTTCGTATCGGGAAGTGTTATAAGAAGACATCGTGTGTCTTTTTGGACAATATCTTGTATTTTTAGTGAATGTAGCTCTTGGCGCCTGCATGATGCACCACACACGCCAATGAGAAGAGCAACCTACGAAATTAAATATGAATCTGATGTAGTATGTCATTAAAGTATGATTAAACTCATTACTTTGATTAATAAATACTTCTTATCGTCTGCATTTATCAAAAATGTATTAATTTGTTGACGCGTCAAAACTTTTGACTTTGTGGGCTCGTACCCTACTGAATTTCGTTTCAAAAAAGCTACGACTCTGGCGAATTTGTTTATTTCTATATTTTCTTTGACAGACAAAACAGCTTTTATCATCGAATATTTTGACCAGAGAGTAGATGGTTTTACTTCTTGCGACTATAATAGGGAAATACGAAAATAATCACAATAATAATTTACATAATATGTTATTTATATTGAATGTAAAGAATAGCGGCACTTACCTTTTCATGTAAATAGTTCAACATTGCATCTTCGTCTACAATTACAATGTTGTTCATTTCTTTCCATCGAATGAATGCTTCATATTCCTTTTCATAAATTTGACGCGATTTCACTGGAAGTAAATCTAACACAATTTTCTTCGCTTTTTCAGATACAATTTGTGGATTCTGCATTTTGTACCGTGCAAAACAACGCGTCAAAATATTTTTGTTTACATTAAACAATCTGGTTACTATGGTCGCATAGTATTTAATTAAAATTCGAAGCTCACTATTTTCGAAAAATATTTGCTCTGATAAAAACTTTGAATATTATGTTTTAGAGTGGTTTTAGGGACCTTTAACTAAAAAATTTTGTTTGTAACACGTACCTAAAGTCAGTTTTTTGAGACTCATCGGCTATTATGGACTCGGCTTCGCCTCGTCCATAAACAGCTACGATTCGTCCCAAAAAACATGATTTTAGGTACTTGTTACAAAAATAACTATTTAAAATCACGGTCAAGGAAAAGAAAAAATATTTTTAAATACAAATTTTATTTTACTGTAGTGTAAACTGCATTTAAAACTTTAAAGCACCTCATCTCAAACTATACGTTTTCAAAGTCGGTGTTCAAGATATTTCAACAACTAGTACACAAATCTATTTCAAATTTTGTGCACTTCTTTTAGACATCCAAATCTGGTCTGTAACGGAGGGATTTTTAATTTGAATGCATAATTTATATTTTAAACTGCATTTAAAACGCCGTATCTCAAAACTACGTTTTCAAAGTCGGTGTTCAAGATATTTCAAAAACTAGTGCATAAATCTACTTAAATTTTTTTGCCCTTCTTTTAGACATCCAAATCTAGTCTCTAACGGAGGGATTTCTGAATATCAATCAGGCTTTAAGAAGGGTCACAATTGTGAATAGTTGGTGGTTGGTAGATGGCTTTTCATGATAATAAGAAGATAGCGACGGTTTTCGTAGCCCTCCGTAGAGCATTTGAGACAGTGGACAGAAAATTTTTTTATGGAATTTGAGATAATGAATGGAATTGGTTTAAATCGTATTTGTGTAATAGGAAACAGAGAACTGAAGTTAATGGGGCGGTATCGAAGACGTTGGATATTTATTTGGGAGTTCAACAGCGAACGGTTTTTGGTGTTTTATTATTTCTGTTGTATGTATGTGATATGGATAAGGTAATTAATAGGGAAAAATTGGTTCTTTTTGCAGATGACGCTCCCTTTTTGTGGTGATGATGTAGTAGATGACTGTGTTGATGTTATTAATCAAGACTTAGAGAATCGTAGTGTATGGTTTCAGATGAATTAGCTTAAACTTAACAAATCAAAGTGTTTTATTGTTAATGATACACGTAGAAAGGGGTAGAACTCGTGATGTTATGATGGAGGGTGCACAGATTGAGGTGGTTAGTCAGGTGAAATACTTAGGTGTAGTTGTTGACGATAATTTGAACTTTAAGAGTAACTTTGATTATTTATGCATGTGAAAAAGTAACGGAGATGCATTGTTTTTTAAATTAGAAAGAATATATCGGTTTTGAGCGCATTTGAGTATTATTCGTCTGTTCTGTTAATGGGGAATGTTGGACAGATTGAAAAAATTGCAGAATAGGGGTATGAGAATAATCTTAAGAGTTGTTTGATTTATATCTAAATTTATGTATCAAAAGATTGTTGTTAATATTTTGATATTTGTTTTCAAGCTGTATCGCTTTTATTTAAGCTCTTTAGGTTAAAATTCGATATTCACGAATCTGTTTGTAAAATATATAAAGTATTCGAAGGTTGTTTGTCATGATTTCATATTATAAAAATTTCATATTATAAATAAAATTCTATTATGAACAAGAAATATTTTAACACCTTCAAAATAAAGAAATGAAGAGTTTCCTAAAAACGGTCAGAGGGTTCTGATTTTTGGATGTTTTAAGGTTTGGGGCCCTAATAAAAATTCTGAGTTGTAACCTCAGTCTTCGCTCTGAAGTGCCTTTAAGCAAAAATAAATATAATTTGTTGTCGGATGGGTTTAACATGATATTAAATATCAAGTTGCCACTGTAAAGAACGATGATGTGGGGCTGCTTTTCCCATTATGGTGAAGTAACAGCTGCAAAAGGGTTTTCAACAAAGTACTGAATGTGTTTAATCTTAATTTTTTCAATAAAGTTCTTTATGGTTTTAAATTTTTACATATTTCTTTAATTATCTAAAAAGTATTCGTCATGAGTTTTAATTCCAGAGTATTTAAAGAATAAATGTTAAAAATATAAAACAGAAATGTTGAAATTTGAGAGTTATCCTGAAAAAACTATTTGTCCATTTACTTATGGCCGCAACTTAAGTAAGTAAATAAAATAGGTAATTAGCATATTTATTAAAACAAAATAAATTGTACAAATTAAAAGTTGACAACAATTCTAGTGATGCTGTATATTTACAAAATATATAGCTTTTATTTATTCAACATGAAGAAAAAAATACAGTCGAAAATACTCAAGCTTAAAAACGTCACTATTTAATATTGTAAGTTCTCTTTTGTAATTGGTACAGCCCTTCCGCTAATAACTACTTGTGGTCCCACATAATAACGTACAAGTATACTCGAACCTCGTTTTAATTGATTGTGTCTTGATAAATCAGACCAACAGTCTAACCAGGATGAATAAATAGGCATGAAAGGTGGTGAACCAGCAGCTAAACCGGATCCTGTTACAGCCATACAATTAGAAACCACTTGGAATGGATAAGTAATTGCACTTGCAATAAACTGTAATAATAAATTATCGTTTAGCTTGGTATAATACAATATAACAATTATTTTTTAATCGATTTGAAAAAATGAAGCAGCATCACACTGGTCGAAATTACCATAAGTTCACTAACAATTTTTAAAAATTCTGAAATAATAATTAGTACAACCTTGTCTACTTTTATAAAGTAGTAGTATTTTTTAAATTTTTCTTACCTGTTTATTTACAGTTTCAAATCATCTGCAAAGAGTCATAAATAAAGCAAAACTACCACGAGTTCAGTGTAAAAATTTTAATGGATTTATTAAATAAGAAAAAGAAAACATGATATTTTAATAACGAGTGCAACTACCCTTATTTGCTATGACCTCAAAAAGTTTATCATTCATACTTAAGGGGGTTACCTACTGTGACCGATAAATTTTTTCGATTTTTTTTATTACATATTTTGATAGTTTGGGGTCTTGCAAATGTGTCCAAAAAATATTAAAGTAAAATTCATCAAATAATCCGAATTATAACGTATTTTCTGTAATGGAGTTCATTATTAAAACTTTTTAAATCATGATTACATTTTAAAACGGAATTACTTTTTGTATTTTGTACTTTATACAAAATATACAAAAATAAATTTAACAAATATAAGTTATAGCTGTTTGTAATTGTCTTTATGAGTCCAAAAAACCAAAAAATTTAAAAAAATATTAAAAATCGACGTTTTAGTCCACCCTTAAAATCGAATTGATTGTGAAAAAGGAGCTTAAAAGTTTTTTCTTAAAAATTGAAACCCCCCAGGAACATCTGGGGTTGTTAACTAATTTACTGCTATGTTTTTTATGGGTACAGTTAGTATACAAGGTTTTCAACTGACACATTTCTTACACAAAAAAATAATGTTAGGTACAAAATCCCTAAAATTGTTTGTTTTTTCAATCTATTTTGACTAATTTATTATGCTAAATTTTCATTTTAAAAGTTTTCAAAATAAACTACTTGCAGTAAAACCTGACAAAATAATATGAGTTACAAAAATATGTTGGCTCTTTAATATAAAAAGTTTTGATAGGAAAATTTCAGTGACTTTTGAGCTCCTAAAAATACACGTCTTTTTGTAAATAAAGGCGGGATAAAAACCGAGGTATTCATACATATATTATGTAAAAATCGGCGAGAAGGCCAAAATTTACGCATATAAGAGAGACGGCCAGCGCATCATACTGTCTAATCACCGAGCGTCTTACTATTCTAAAGAGGCGAGAACTGCCACAAAAGAAGAAATAAGTGCCGAATTTCACTTCTTCGAAGCCGAAGAATGTATTCTGTAGGGCGGAGGTAAATGTGCCACCAGTAATGTTATTCTACCTGCTACGAATTTAGGATATTAAAAGTACACAGGTATTTGTGCCACCGGAGAAAACGGCATCTACCTGATGCATCTCCTACATGTAACATCGATTATTTTTTGATTTTACACGATTTTTTGGGGGTGAAACGTAAAAGTTTACTGCCCCATAGCGCAACTATACTTTTTAATGCTATTTCGAGGGTCTCTCACATCCCGGTTGCATTTATCCCGGTTTCCTTGATCTGTCGCGCCTCTCGTATGTTTAGCGCCCGCCGCGTAGCGGCTCGGAGCACGAAAAACCGCCCGGAGATGCGGAGCATCGGAGGGTAGGTTTTTTGATGCTCGCAGTTCTGGCTAAGCCAAAATTTATTATCTTGCCGAGTTGGTCTATGTATTTCCAGGTAGAAAATTTGGACCCGGATTAAATATCTGACCATTTGCCGAGCTGGCCTTCAGCCTTATCGAATGCACACCCCAAAATTCGAAGGCAAAAAAAATTTAATTTTTTCACTGTTAGTGGCACAAATACCTGTGTTTATTTAAAGAACCCTTTTGGTCGGTGGCACATTTACCGGTACCCTTTTCTGGTCAGGTACATTTGGTGGCACATTTACCTCCGCCCATTCTGTATGGCCCTAGTATACGCGATTAAGGGTAGGTTACGAATATCAACCACTATCTACCTCATTACAGCACGAAAAAGTTTAAAACGATTTATCTCAAAACTACATTTCTCAAGTCTGGCGTACATTTTCCAAACAAACTACTTGGCGGATTAACTTGATTTTTTTTAAGCATTTAGAATATATTTCAGGCTCCAGTCAGAACCTAAAATATCCAAAATATCTTTAAAATTACCATTTTGCAGGCCGTGAAAAGTAAATATTTTGTTGTAAAAATCGAAGTTTTTTTTTAAATCCTTGCCATTTTGTCATTTTTTGTTTAAATTAAATTTTCGAGGTTCCAACTGGAGCCACATTCATATAGAACAAGAATTTAAAAAATTCATTTATTTCAGATAACTGGATCGGTCGGAAACGATGCGCCCGATTGGCGCATAATAATTTTCCTATGTCCTTATTTCGGATGCCGCCAGTCGTCTTTTTTGCTTGCTAGTGGTAGTATAAATAAATATTCTTGGTTTGAAGTCATTTTTGGCCTGCTATTTCGTTTTTCATCGTTTAAACTGCCAGTAGCTGTAAAGCGCATGCCAGTGTAGTGTACACCCTTCAGCAATAAGTTCAGTTTTTTTTGCAATATCACTCAAAATTTTTTTCTCTTTGTAAACAGCAATAACTGCACTACGCTTTCTAAACTAAGTTGATTTTTTCTTGCCATTACAAAAATTAAATTTTCACAATTTCAACTAGTAGTAACAAATACACGAATAATATTAATTTTTTGAATACAGCTTATTTTATATTTGCAACTTGAAAGGGCCTTATGGTAAGTATATCCAATGTTTTGGTTTATTACTACCATAAAATTTAAAAAGAAATAAGGAAACAATTGTAAGTGTTGACATTTGTTCAAAAGTTCCGGGCGCGGGCCGACTACCTGAAATTGTTATAATCCCAACATTTGGGAATTTTTTAAAATTCTGTTTAACCGGACACATGCAGGCAGCTTTTGAAAGATTTTTAGATTTATGACTAATAAATGATATTTTGTGCAAAATTTTTTCAAATTTAAGTGGCATTTTGTAGTGAAAGTTTATATATTTTAAAAAAAGTTCAAGTGTACCCAAACTTTTGAGCGGTAGTGTATATATGTACATATATTACGCAATGTACGTTTATACATTATGTATAAATAATATTAAAACTGTTATTTTGTGTTACATGAATGTAGTATCACGTTTCTTTTCTTCGTTTGACACATGTATTTGTCTGAATAAATTATTAAAAAAATAAAAATGAGGTCTTTGGATTATTCGTGTTTTCGATTATCCGGCAAAGGCTCGGTCCCGGCTGGCCCGGATAATCGAGGTTCTACTGTATCCTAAATATTAGCTCAATAGCTGTAACAGTTTTCTCAAATTTAATTCCTAAAAATCAGCTTGAAAGCGACTGTTCACAGTAGGTAACTTAAGATTAATTTTTGTAGCAAAGATAATGAAATTTTGTCCCATGTTTTTGTTACTGCACGTTTTAATTGTTATAAACTTTGCGGGAAAGTATCCCCCAAATATTTTCTATTGGATTTAAACCAGGTGATCTTGCTGGCCACTCCAATAATTCAATATTTTTGCTATTAAACCATTCTTTTCGAGTGCGAGAAACACGAATAGCGACATTATCCCATTGGAAAACAAAATGTTCTGGGTCATGTTACTCAACAAAATCGAAAAACACTTCTTCTAATAGCTCAATGTATTTTTGACTGTTCATTCTAGTGCTTATTTAATTATTTATTTCACAGTTTGTTTTTAATTTATTTATTTATCTTCATTGTTTCTGCTCATTGCCAATAAAATTTTAAACCAGAACCACCTAAATTAAATTTTTTCTCCCCAGAAAAAATAACCTTATGTCATTCTACTTCCCATGTTAGATGGTTTCTTGATGCTGTTGCTTTTTGCCGTGAAACGGCTTGAATACTCGATGAACACTGCTTTTTGGTAAGCTTCTGCCATTCACCTTTTGAGTGATTTTTTCGATAGGAATGGACTAATTTAAAATGGTTATTTACTACACATGAAGATGTTTAATTATTTTGGCAATTTCATGGGTACAACATTCCCAAGTGGGGAAGCAAATTTTCCCTTAGGATTTTAAAATAATTGTTCAACTTACAAAATATCTCGACACACTTTCACACCATTTTAATAATGTTTATGGAAAGACTTTGACAACTGAGTGAACTAATGGTAGTTTTGATTTATTTATTACTCTTTGCAGGTAATTTGAAAAGGTAAATAAACAGGTAAGAAAAATTCAAAAATAAGACAGCAGGTAATTTCAGGAACCTTATCTTATGAAAGTAAACAGGTTTGTGCCAATTATATTTCAGAATTTTTAAAAGTTCCGAGTGAACTTATGGTAATTTCGGTCAGTGTACTCTTGCACTTACCGACATAGTTGCAGATGTGTACATTTGTAATTCTTTTTCTTCAAATACATAGGTATTAACTGCATATGCTAATGAGCTTGCCAACAGTAATGAAATAATATCACCCAATATTCTTGGTAATAAGCCATTAAAAAATCCTAATAATCCATTTTCTTTATATATTTCTGTAATGGATCCAAAGACACCACTAAAATGTGCAAAAAGATTACAAGCTAAAATTAAAAAGGTAACATACAAGAGGATAAAAAAAATAATTCAATTTAAAGTTTACACATACCAATATTTCGTTTCATTACCAACAAATTGGGCCATCATTCTAATGGTAATCACATGAAAAGGGTGACTAACTACGATGGCAGTGATGCGACTCACTAAATCCTTTTTTACACTCTTTACAAATAATTCCTTTCTAAAAAATGTAACAAAGTTCCCATTTATATAAACAAATCGAATTTAAAAACCCCAATTTTCTTACTTCTTTTCTTCATCAATTTCTTCGAGTTCGTCATTATTACCACCTTCGCCTAATTCCATATGTTCTAGCATTTTTTGTGCTGCTACAGCACTAGCAAAGTTGCCACAAACTTTTGGAAGCAATCCACGATAGCAGCCAGTAAATCCGTCGACCGATTTAATATGCTTAACTACAATAAATTGTAATTATATTAAAAGTCACTCAAATTCGTCGACAAATACCATATTCAAATATGTTTGGAAGCTTTAACGCCGGTTTTCCAAAAAATGTTCTTGTTGGCTGCGGTGCTATTGGTTCATAGCCAATCTAAACATCAATTAATGCTATTTTAAAGTGTCAAATAAAATTAATCTCAAATACTGACCTGCATGAGAACTTTGGCATACTCCAACGGATGAGATGCTGTGTTAACAACTATTCTTAACGCATAATTTGACCAATGATTCTCCTTTGGCTTTGACATATTACATTTATGATCAAAATCAGCGCCTGTGAAAATAAAATGGCAATTAGCGTTTGTACAAAAACAAAGCACCTGTCAAAACCATGGATATCTTTAAATTGATAAGCAATTCAAACAAGAAGTAACAGAAGTAATACTTACTATCGGTATGTCGATGCCGCTGGTAAGTGTGCATAATTGTGCAAAGGTATTATTTAGTTATGTACAAAAATAATCGGTATATCAAGTTGACACTTCGCTTTTATAGGTTAAGTTACAATTTGGTTACACGGAAAGAAACTTTTTTTATTTAATGTTAAAGTAGTTACAATTTTGTATGGATCCAGTAGTATTAAGTGTTATTTATTTATATCACCATCACATTGATTACATCTGATTACATCCTTCACTTTTCTATATTTGGAAAATAACAATCAGTGTTGCCAAGTTTTCTTTTTCAATGTAGCCAATCTGTTGATTTTGAAATCTGAAATGTTTATGCTCTAAAATTGAAAAATTCTAGGATACGGACGTACTGAACCGAACCGAACTGAATTCATGATTTACCGAAAATCTGGTAAAAATGGTATTCTAAAATGATTGTAGGTAATTATGGTGTAGAAATGCTTTTTCAAGATGTGAATGTTTTAATAAAATTAATACCAATCGATGGAGAATCGTTTAAGATTCAATTCCCAATATTTCAACCCCAAAGGTAAAAAAGTTAGAGCGTTTAAAAGATTGTAAAATTTACAAAAATCGCTCCGAGCAAGTAGCGCGCAGAATTTTATTATTGTTACCATAAGCAAGAAACTATATGATTATATGAAATACTTCTGATGAACTACTTTTGGTTGGAAGTCGAAATTACTGAAAGTAAAGTTACAAGTTTTTTTTTGGAAAACATTAAAAAAAAACCTAAAACCTTCATAGGCACCATCTCAATCTGGGATAGTAGTATGAGATTCTTACTCACTAAAACCCCCTCCCCGGTGACAGCCGGATTCACCTCTACGTCAGCTGAGAATTAGGATGTTCTATATCCACTTTTTAGCAAAAATGAGTTAAATACACCATTTTGTTCGAAAAAATTAGCTTGTTCTATATCCGTTCATATTTATTAGATCACTTGCCCCATATCCTCAATATTCAGTATTATCTTGTTCTACATCGCATCGAAATGAAAATTAATAAGTGCTATATCCCACATTTGGGTATAAAGTTGTTCTATATCGTATATACCACACGTTAATATACGAAACTAAATTCTGAAATCACTTTGTTCTATATCCATCATACGAAAATTTAGTATGATATTGGGCTATAAGCCTACATTTGTGACGTAACTCTTTTGTGCTACATCCAGTATATTTTGTTCTATATCCTGACAATGTTGTTCTACATCCCAAAAAGATCTTAAATGGTGACTTCTGTGTTCTAAATCCACTTTTATTAAAATTAAATTGCTTCTCTTTTCTGTTTATAGAATACTAGAGTCTCGATTTTTAAATAAAATATGTAGAATAATCAAGGTATTGGTATGAGCCTCTTTCCATAAAAATCAAATCAGTAATAAGACTTTTATTGATAAATTGCATTAAAACGGGTTTCCTGCACAATTATGCAAAACGGATATAGCACATCCTAATTCTCGGCTGACGTCTAGGTATTTCTTCGGCTGTCACCTGCTATGTTATTGTGTCGTACCCTTATTATTCTGCCCTTTCGGGTCTTTGTTCGGCTGGTAAGGGAAAACCACTCCAGCCTACCATCGATGTTGTGTCCTTTCAGTACTTTCTTCTTCTTTCAGTCTCCATGACCTGAACCCAGAGCTTCTTCAAAGACCTTCTTGTTGTTCAGTTTGTGACGGATGATCTCTGTTAAGAGCGCGCTGCAGAAAGAGCGAGAGGGAAGCAGTAGATATGATGTTGAAAGGAGCCTCTAATCTTTTGTAGAGATTTAAAAAATTTAAAAAAATTATTTGCGCCATATCTAAGGGAACCCTTGAACCCTTTTTGCATTAAGTTGATTTTATATATTTTAAAACTCCACTAAGGGCACTTTTTAATTTACAAGTTTTGTACAAGTTTTCTATAATTGATGATAAAATCGCTTCAAAATCAGGTTTTGTCCTTATAATGATCTGCAGAAGGCAATAACGAAGTTTCATTAAGATCGGTTGTCATAAAAATTCAAAATTGTCCTTTTTCATAAATTAAATTAACCTATTTACTTTTAATTTAAAGCGCTCAAAATTGGTTATTGCCTTCAATAGTCTTTCCTTATTAATATAAAAAAAGAATTACATTGATACGACGTTTAGTTTTTTAAATTTGTACAAAAGATTAGAGGCTTCTTTCAACATCATTCCCTCTCTCTCTTTCCGCAGCGCGCTCTTAAGGCATCGGCAACTATGTCCCAATCATCCTTTGACGATAGTATTTCTGCTACTAGGTGTCAGGGTTCAGGTCTTCGATGCTGTATTTGCTTCTTACTTCAGACCAGTTCGAGCAGTCGAAGGTGGTGTGGTATGCGTCGTCTTCCTCCTCGTCGCAGTAGAAGCACTCCGGCGATTCTTGTCGTTTGAAACGACGGAAGTACTTTATTGTGACTTTGTAGCTCATTGGTTGATGGCATCGAGTGACGTATTTGCCAGGTTCTCAACCTGGTTTTCCGTCCTTTCCGAAGAAGTACTTCTAAATTTACCTCTTCAACCACTTCATCTCTGCTTCACACTACATCTTCCATAATTTCATTTTTTTCAATAACTTCTTAATTGACTTCTTCTCCACTTCTTCTTCCTCCATTATCATTATTTCAATTGCAACATATAATCTTCGTTTTTTCAACACTTTTTTATTAATTATATACTCATCTAACAAATCGATTTCCTATATTCAATCCATACTAAATCATTTCATGATCAAATTTTTATCAATAATTGCTATTCTATCAAATTTTATTCTTCCCACAGTTAATTAACTTAATATTGATGATAAATTCTTTTTGGTGCATTTCATCAATATCCAATTGCCTTATTACTAACCAATTAATCAACTTTGATTCTTCTTCCGGATATCAAGTCTCAAATGAAGTTTTTATTCTTCAATTTTTTATTTTTTTGATCCGATGAGTTTTGGCTATGTGATATTTTCACCTGACATTCTTCCACTTCATCAATACTTTCATTTTCTTCCCCGATTTTCTCTTTGTTATATCCTCGGGTATAAATTCGGTTCTTCTCCCATTTTATAATTTTTATTTTCCATCATTTCGTTGTTTTTAATTTTGGTTATTTTCTACTTCTTTTTGCTTTGTTTCTCCTTTACAATTGTTTGTCTACTCTGTACTCTTTCATAATTCAGATTGCTATTAGAGATAAATTTAAAAATAATTGTACCTTTTTCTAATTATCTTTTCGGTTATGATTTTGTGTTTCTTCTTGTTTTGTTAGAAACTATTTTTAGATTTTGTATTATTTGATGACCGTTTATTTATACCTCCTTGTATTCATCGACTCCTAAACTTTCTTCCTTTTCTGAACCATTTATCTTTCCAACTTTTGCGATTTAATCTTTTTCTTCTTCCTACTCGATTTTTATGATGTTTGTTTTTGATTTTCTCAATAATTGGATATTTGTATCCATATTTTCCATTGCCTGTCTTATCTTTCTCATTTCTTCTAACAACATGCGAAATTCCGTTCTGTTCATGGTTGCAGGTTGAAGTGCTCGAAAGACTAAAACATTTAAAAAAAAAATTTCGCAAAAAATATATTTCGCAAAAAAAATTCGCTTCTCCACTATTTGGTATGCCAATTTTTGCATAAATTTTTATCAGCAGTCCTCGCTTGAACGAGTACTACATTAAATTTATTAATTTTAAATATTCAATTTTTTTTTAATGAA
Organism: Podabrus alpinus; assembly: GCA_932274525.1. Lineage (NCBI taxonomy): Eukaryota > Metazoa > Arthropoda > Insecta > Coleoptera > Cantharidae > Podabrus > Podabrus alpinus. Next base: position 119,739,773 of record OW026451.1, read on the forward strand.
ATGTTATAAAGGACCACTTTGGAACGCCAATAAAAAGATGCTGTGATACTCGGCTAAAATTTAAATTCGAAACTAATAATTTTGATAATTTACTTTTAAATCAATTTCAACACAATCAAAAATTACATTTCACGTCTATCAACTTCGTAGCACTTGCGTGAGTCCTTCCCCTTCAATTTAATAGAAATTTTTCATAATTCCAATCAACATCCAAAATAAAAATTTCAAGGATCTCATTAATTTTATAAAACAAAAAACAGAATAATCAAAAAATATCATGGCAAAATATTGCGGAAGAAATTTATCGCCGGTTATCCGCTCCCAGTTTCCATGATGCAACTCTATCTTGGAAGACGTTCTAATCCAAGTCTCTGGCTCGTTGGGCATTATTAATTTCATGGAGGTCTTGGTGGACCTCTTCTTCATTTTTCTTAAGGAGTCCATTTCAGTATCTTTCTTGACCATCTTGACTCTGGCATTAGGTTCACGTGACCAAAAATTCGTCCATGGTATCGTTGTCCACTTCCATCCTATTTCTTATAGTTTTGCTTCGCACCCTATCCATTCTTACTTTTCGGCAGCTTCGTCGTAGGAAATTCATTTCCGTCGATAATAACTTGTTTTTATTTCTTTTAATAATATCCCACACTTCTGCTCAGCCGTTGTGACGCTTTGATCAATGCGTGATTTATACCCGCACTTTTCATTTCTTTCCTCCATGGTTGTTTTCTAGGTACATTATCGTATGCTATTTCCAGATCGATAAGCGCTATGTGGGTTTCTATTTTCCGCTGCTATAATTTTTCTATTAGCAGTTTTATTGTGAATATATTGTATTTTGTTGATCTTCCACTTCGGAATCCTGACTGTTCTACACATTCTGTTATATTTTTTATTATTTTAGAATATGGTTTTGGCGATAGTACAAATTACTGCTATTCCCCTGTAATTTTTGAGATCATCTATATATTCTTCGTTTTTCATATATAGGGGTTACATGCGAAGACCTCTATTCCATAGGAATATCTTCTCAATTTATGCACCGTTTGTATAATTTTTTTAACATTACTTTTAATTTATGGGGGCCGTTTTTTATTTGCTCTGACAAGAAATTTTAAGTGCTACTTGCTCGGAGCAACGTTTAAAATTTTATGATTTCAAAGTTTTTAAAACGCCCTAACTTTTTTACCTATAATGTTCAAGATAGGAATGGGAGTTTATTAAATCTCAAATGATTTTCGAACGATTAATATTAATTTTAAAATAAAATTCACAATTGGGGGGGGGGGCATTTCTATAGCTATTCCCAAAATTGTTCTAAACAATTGAATTTTTATTTCGGAGTGATACGGGTAAAATGTACAATTACACAATTTTTTAAATGCTCAAACTTTTTCAAGTTTAGGGTTCTCAAACGATGAGAGCAGATGCGCATTGAAGCTCAAATGATTCTTGATCGATTAACATCAATTTATAAACTTTAACGATTGACACTAATTTCACAACAACTTCTCTGCGCTGCAAAAAAAAATTCGATTTCGGCTCGAAGCGGTTCTGGCTATGCAGAAACATACCAGTTGTTCATTTCAAAAGTAGCCAGTCAAAATAGCTTTTTTCAAGTAAATTTTCAAAAAACTAAAACCACGTTGGTTTAGATATCGATGATGGGGATGTTCAAAACCAGTACTGTTTGAATTTTAAGTTTGACCTACTCCCCACTACTCCCTTCCCCTTTCTCGAAATTTTGAACAGCATATTACATCATTTTAAAGATGGAAAAAATCTTTGTACATCACGTTAAAAAGTTACATTTAGTGGATTCGTTTAAAGAGTTCGAGGTAAAAATTGATAGATGGAACAAAAAATAATTTTATTCGGAAATAATTTTATTTTTACAAAAATCATGTTAGTCCTGATAAATATGTGCACTCCATTATCTCCCAAGATAATAAAACAATCCATTTCAAATCAATTATCGGAGTTTTAACACTTGAAATGGTTAAAAATAAAAGTTGCTTGAAAATGGTACCTATATACTTGACTTGAAAAAATAAAAACAATAATTATTTATGAGGGTCAAAATCGTTGTGGTCTTGGAACTGCACGAATTTTCAATGAAACCTACCCCGAAAAATGTAGGTCACCAGTACATGATAAAAGTTAGTATGAAAATTTGAAGAAACCAGTATTTTTTTGTTTTAGCGACGAATCAGGTATTTTTTGAACGAATTTGTCAACAAACACAATTATTGTGAGATATTAGGACTATAAAAATCCGCAGGTCTTTCGCGAAGATTATACGCAGTATCCTCAAAACGTCAATGTGTGGACTGGGGTATACTTGGAAATAACATTATTGGAACATTTTTATTGAAGGAAATCTGGCCGAACAAGTATAAGTACATCAAAATCTATTAGAAAATGAAATTTTTCCCATTTTCGATCAGTCTTTAGAAAATGAAGTTAATGAAGAAGAAGAACTGCTGCTAGATTACATGAACATAAGTACATTTTCAACAAGACGGAGCACCTCTACATCATGCATTAAATGTGCGACTATGGTTGGATGAAAAATTTCCTTTCAAATAAATTGGTATTAGGAAAGGTCCGATTAGAAAAGAATGGCCGGCAACATCCCCCAATTTGATGCCGTTTGATTTTTACTTCTAGGGTCATTTGAAAATGGTAGTTCACAAAACTCCTCCCGAGAATCTTCTAGAACTGAAAAATGGGTTAGCCTAAGAATATAGGCGGATTAGTCCAGAAACATTTTAGGAAGTCCTCGAAAAGTTCCAAAATAGTGCTGTGACCTTTCCTACCTAATTTTTGTACAGGGGAGGTTCAACATAACTGCCCCTTCTTACTAAACTCCTGGTGATGAGTCGCTCAAGGGTGGGTTCCTAATGAACGGTCAATATTAGAGGCGATCGTATGAATATTTATTGGCTCTCTCGGGATGTCTAGTTGCTTTCCTTTTTTTAAGAAAAAAAAGAAATAAAAAACTTTCATTAGCTTATGAGTAATATTTATTGTTAACAAAATCGAACTGATTGAAATAATTTTCATAAAATAAATGTTTACACAAATGTTTTGGATCGCAGATCCAATATAAAAATGAACCTTTCAAATTAAGAACAATTGATACAAAATGATATTTCAAAATAAAGAGGTGTCCACTCTTTATTCCGACGTGCTTGATTGTTAGGCCAATCAAGTCTCTCGCTTTACACTAGCGGGCTTAAATGTTTTTAAATAATATTGGTGCTTGTTCAAAGCTTAAAGTATTAATAACTAAATAATAAAACTTTTGATAAAAAAAACCTTTCACTTAGGGTAATGAAAAACGCACTTTGGAAGAAGTCCTTTTTTCAAATCCTGTATTAACGCGCTGATGGCCAATTGTGTAATAAAATTAAAGAAATAATAAATTCACAGTACCTGTCTCCTTGACAAATCGAAGTTTTTAAATTTTAAAAAGGATATTACTTCGTCTTTTGTGTGTGTGGCCTACTTTAGTGTGCACATCTGATGAGTCAACAACATGGAATTACATTAGTGCGGCGATCGTCATAATCATCTTGTTTGACCTCACATGAAGTTGTTTCCGTATTGACTGGTGACTGAATTTTATATTTGTCGTTTGCATCTTTCCAATTGTAGATTTCCAAACGTTGAGAGGTAAGTTAATTTTAGTTGACAATATTTATTATTATCCAGAAAATTTTATGTGAGTCGAGTTCGTAAATTATAACCATTTACAATAACATTATGAGCATCCATTACTGTCCTTGAGTTTATTTTTAGATTTGGTTCCAACCCAACTGAAAATTTCTAACCTTTAATTGTTAGTAAACAAATAATTTCGGAATCCATCGCAAATATTTCATAGAGCGCATAAAAATGCGTGCACTCTGTTAGAATTCACGAAGTCAACTGATTTTTCATCGAAAATCGATATGATTGGCATGCCTGTGCGAATGAAGTAAGTCAAATCCGTTTATTTTCGAATTTATTTCTTTCTAATAAATAATTTTGATTGCAGATTCACCCCTTGTACCAATCTCGGTTTCCTTTGAGGTGTTTTTCCATGCAGTTTTGCTGGTATATTGCGTTTTTATGCTGTATTTGGATTGTCCATTGACTCATGTTCTCCATTTTTGTTGTTTTCTTTGATGTCACACAAATTTGACCTTTATTTACTATTTTTTTTGATTTACCCTTCGAAATTACTCACATTAGATGCATGAAACAATTACATAATTTTTGATATGATCACATTTTTACAAAGAATGTTATTCATAGAATAAATCAGTTTACAAATTCTTACATTTTTATAGGTTATCATCATTAACACATTTTTACAAATTTTCAGCTAATTAAGTTTTTTGTTTCATTTCTGATGTGACAATCATCAGTCTATTTAAACTTAGCAATGTTTATCATCTTTTGTTCATCCTGAGAGACTCAAGTAAAGTTAGAAAATTGAAATTTTAGAAAAATAAAAATTTCTCGTAGAGCAAATTTTTAAAGTGCCTACCGATTTAGAATTTTATGCTTATTTTGAATTTATTATTCATTTTTGTATCGGGAGCCTTTATTTATCATTTTGAATCATAGCAATAGGTTGCACTATTGTATGGCCAATAACGAAAAACATTTTGAAAATGTAACTTCATGAATTTCTTAAAATTTCAATAATTCACAATAAAATTATTTTTTGTTTCATCCTTTAATTATTGTTACCTCTAACTTATAAACGCATTCACTAAATCCAAGTTTTCGCGGCGGAACCGAGACCTACATAGTGCAAACTTGCAATGTTAAAAATAGTACATTACGGTTGGAAATTAAATTTTTTAAGGTGAGAAGTCCTTACAAAACTCATGGGGTCCTTGCCTTTAAATATTTTTTGCCCATCTTAGCCAAATCTTTCAAGTTTATCTATATTGTAGCGTCTGATGCTTTGAAGAATGCACGAGTACGCACACAATCGGTTTATGGACACCTACCTTTAATTCGACTCTTATACTTCTCAGGGTAATATGCGTCGGGATCTGAATCAACCAACACTTCTTATACGAGCTTATTCTTGATTGAACGAATTCTGTATTCCAACAAAGATAAAACTACAGTTGGAATTCCGTTAACAAGTTTTTAATCAAATCAACAAATTTCAACATATAACAAGAACCCAAACAATCAAACAATCTTTATGTAAACTACTATTCTACGCACTGATTATTAAAAGGTAGCTAACCTGTGATTTGTATCGTGCGCACTATTTTCTTTCTTCAAAAATTCCACTTTCCAATCTCCAATCTCCACTCTGCTTCTCATATATCGGATAACTTGGTATCCGTATCTCCCCAACGTATCTATAAGACACGATCTCGATCACAACCTTCGTTGCCAACACCTTCTGTATCCCGCTATCTTGCGGAATCTTAAATTCTCCAAGGAATTAATCTTCTTGGGTAGTACCACCGTATATCGTTCACGAATATAATTTATTTCAGTATATTTTATTTGAATCTTACTTGAATTCGCGAGTTTATCTCGCAGTACAAAATACACGACCGTCACCTCTCGTGATCTCGATGGAACTTTCTCGCGAGTATAATTTATTTCAATTATCTTTAATTGAATTGCAATTATTCGCACAACTGCATATCGCAGTAACTAATATGCGACCGTCACGCTTCGTGATCTTGATCGAACTTTTATTTACTTTTTATGTAACGTTCGTTACTATATATTTTGTTTTTTCAAACCGGAGCTTCTTATATATCGGTTTGTTTGTACATGGCCGACGGTTCTCTGCACGTTTGATTAATTTCCGCATGTTGTATATCCCGTTTACACAACATGTAACTCGAACAAACTTAAAATTAAATTCAAACGACACAACAAAACAAACACATGTAAACAAATGTGTTTGAACCTCCGGTCTCCAACTGTACTTCTCTCCTTGTTGGTACGACTCTATCCTTCACATGGATAGCGCGTATCACAACAATATTTTAAAATTTTTCCCATAACTGTTATACCCAATTTTTAAGGTCTCAACCAATACCTGCTCAGTTGTCCGACAACCCCTTACAGTGTTTATTTAAAATATGCCATTCTCAATAACTATTGATTTTAAGTAAATTTCGTTTAAACAAATAACACGTCGATTTAGATATCGAGAGGGATGTTGAAAACCAATATTGATTGAATTTTAGGTTTCATCCCCTTGCCGTCAGCTGCTACTACTTTGAAATTTCAAATAGAACTCATTACCTTCGCGATGCATAATTTTAAAGATCAAATAATCTTCATCTACCCTCGTTCAAAAATTTGGATTCAGTAAAAAATATTTCAATATTATAACCAAAGAATATACGTATAATAATAGCAAATTAGACTGATTTTAACATTAAAATAGAACTAAATCAGGAGTCGATCAAAACTGAGCCATTAGATAGAAAAATTATTTTGTAATTAAATAAACAAAAGTTGCATGTAATTCGAACCCGGATAAACTGAAAAGAAATTCACCCTTCCACTTTGCGTTGAAAACGCTGCGGCAATGATAAGGAATACTAAAATTTTGTAGGTAATTAAATTTTTTTTAAATGAATTTCATTCACGCTTTCTGAATATCAGCGAATAAATCTGAATTACATTTGACGATTTATGAATTACTGCTGGAAAAGGTGTAGAGCTAATATCAAAAAGCAGAGTTTTTAATCTAGAATATAATTTCCAGAAAACTATTCATCGTAGAGCATAATATAAGGTAGTATATTACACACCAACTGGCAAAAGGAGGATTTAATCTCGCGTGCGAATTGCGACCCTGCGATCTACCAAGGGGTCCCAATTAGTACCAGAGATTTAATGGCGCTTTTGTCACAAGTTGTGTATACTATTTTGTGCAATCCTAGGGGAGAGTTATGTATCTCTCACTAGCTGAAACAAAATTTCTTCAGCTACACACTAAAGAACAGGCTTATTTTAGTCTTTACAAATAATATTTAGGGTGAATCTGGTGAAAAAAACAAAAAATTTCGACTTTTGAAAAGTAGGGGAAAGTCGCGACTTGCATGCGGTCGAGGTGGGTCGCTGCCACATACCTCGTTAGCGGTCCCTTGAAATGGAGAGAAATTTTTTGGCTCCGATTTGAATTTTTCTTCGAAATTCGGATAGCTGGGGGTGTGATTAGTGGATATTGGTAATAAATATAATCAAAAAAATGAAAAATAACCCGTGTATTGCCGAAAAAGTGAAAAAATTAAAATTTTTTTTCCTTCTAATTTTGGGGTAAATAATTGACTTGGCCAGAACTGCGAGCATCAAAAAACCTACCCTCCGATGCTCCGCATCTCCGGGCGGTTTTTCGTGCTCGGAGCTGCTACGCAGCAGAGCTAAACATACGAGAGGCGCGACAGATCAAGAAAACCGGGATAAATGCAACCGGAATGTGAGAGACCCTCGAAATAGCATTAAAAAGTATAGTTGCGGTATGGGGCAGTATACTATTACGTTTCACCCCCAAAAAATCGCGTAAAAACAAAAAATTATCGATGTTGCATGTACGACAGTCGAGGTGCATCTGCCGGTGCGAAATTTTCTAAGTGTAAGAGTATATCTCAGTGCGCGGACCGCCAACAGAATGGGTGAGATTCCACCGCGCGTCAGTGAAACATGTAAAATTAACGATTTTCAAAATCGATTATTTCAAAATTTTGATAATAAATTCACCCTTCATATTTTGAGAATTTGTTATATTAACTGTGTTCTTTAGTGTGTAGCAGAAGAAACTTTGTTTCGAGTGGTGAGAGTTAGGTAACTCATACCCAATCCTAATAACAACCGACAAGAAAATAGCCGAAACGAAAAATTGAAATAAACAGGTACAAATTAAAGTACCTATATAAATTGAAGTGGCTATTAATAAACGCATTGCAAAAGATAACAGTGTATGTAAAAATGTATGTAAAAGTTATGCAATTTATAAAATTGTTTATTAATGTATCCCATTACAAATGATAACAGTGGTTGTATGATTAAAAGAAAGAGCGCATTATTATATAAAGCTTTGGCGGCATACAACGCCTACACGTTGAAAGAATATCTCATTGCAATGTGATAACGCATTCCTTTGAAGGATGCGATAAATAATTCTAACGTAAGATAAAATATTGCATGTGGACTTTTGATGAGTCAATAATAATTATGAGGTCATACTATGATCCCTTGGGATTAAATGACCCCATGGGAGTAAATTTACTAATAAACGCCACGTGGGACTGAAGAAGGGCATTACGAACTGCAGAAGTAGTCATAAATCTTTGATAAACACGCAAGGATTGCATAAAATTATTTAATGGCAAATTTCATGTTCTACATTTAGAATTTGAATTTTTTTAAATTTACCACCTAGAAAGATTTCTACAATAAATAATAATCAAAGGAAAAAAATCAATAGTACAAATTTTTGTGGTTTAATTGACAATATAATATCACCTACATCCTCTCTCCAGTCGTTTAGCTTCTTAACAGAAGCATCGTGATCCATCTCTTCTATGCATGTGACATGCGTTCAATATGTTCTCGCATACATAGAGGACCTACTTGTTTAACGTGGGCTACGAACCACGGGAAGTGTAATACACTTCATTTTGAGATGGATTCTCTTGGCAGATTACCTCGGTGGTTTGCCATTGCCTTCCGAGGAGAGACGGTCAGAATAAAGTTCTTACCCTGCCCGGATTCGATCCGAGCGTTTCGCATTAGCAGTAGACGCATTTAACTGCCAAAGCTATGACCGACTCGATCACCTACATACTCGTATATAAAAAATATTACATATTCAAGCTAATGTGCTAATGATTGTATGTAGTTTTACAAACGTGAATTAAAGTTTAATCTATTGTTAAAATTATGAAACAATGCAGTAATTTTTCATTAAGAATTTAATTATATATTATTTTGAAAACACTAAAAATTGAATATTTTATGGATAGAACAATTACCAAATTTTATTGTACCTACTTGTATCATTCCGCCCAACACCTTACCAAATTTTAAGCAGGTCTTTCAAAAGCTTTCCGTTTATTGCCTTTATGGCGGATTTTAAGCAGGAAATTCGAGATTTACCAAATATTCTGAAGTTGAATTAGAACACTATTTGTTCTTATAAAGAAATTTATATTTATTTTTGTTAAAATAATAAATTTTAAAATATATGATTTTTTAATTTATTTATTAATTAAATTAATATTAAATTAAACTTTAAAATTCAAATATGATATAATTCTAGGCCGCGTATACGGGTATTTGCTTTAATTACGTAATATTTTTTTTAAGCGATATCAACAAACGTCCGGAGAATTAATTTCGGGTAAAGTATGAAAGGAACTAATGAACATTAAACAACGCTTTTAAAATTAAGCAATAACTCAATATAATTTTTTCAAATACTATCTTATTTGGCAAAAAAATGCTATATTTGTAGAAGCATTTTCATAGCTGTATAAATTTTTATGCTTTTAGCAGGGGAAATTAAATATTAAATCTAGCGATTTGTATTGGTTGGTACAAAAATATATGGCCCCCTTCTTGTGATATACCATACATTAAAATGAATAGGAAAATTATTTCACGCCGAATTGTCCTTGCACCGAATTAGGTAGCGCCGAAATGGGCTCGCGTCGAATTAGTCTCGCGCCGAAACGGCGGCGTCGAATCGGGTGTACGCCGAAAGGGCGACACCGAATCGGCTGCGCCGAAAAGTCCTAGACTCCATGTTATATGCATAGAAGAGATGGATCACGACGCTTCTGCCAAGAAAGTAAACAATTGGAGAAAGAGTTATAGAGCTCCGGAATAGGCATTAGCGGAGTCGATGCCACTTTTTCTTCATTTGTTCTTAGAATTCCTTAGCAATAATGTTTGTTTGTATTGCCAAATTATTTTTGTAGACATTCTCATCAATTAAAGTCATTCGTGCTCTACAGTTACAGACACACTTCAAATAATACATGAAAAAATAATATGGGATTTGTTAAATTATGGAAGATGAAAATAGATCAGCAATACTTACCTTAAAGTCTCTTTTATCATTACGAGTTTTTGTTAATCTATATTTATAATCACGAAATACAAGCAGATTCCCTCCCCGTTGTGATTTTATGAAACGTAATATTTCGTCAGCTATTCCCAAATTCTTCTCTTTCGTAGTTTGTTAATAAAATAAAATATTATAAAATTTAAAACAGTTATCTATTTGATTTGTAGTATATGCAGACTTATATGCAGACAAACTTACATCAGGTTTTCTCGTCAGGTCATCTTGTCCTGACATATTTACAGAAGGCGGCGAAATGCAAGGCGACAAAATGGAAGGCGGCGAAAAAGGAAGCGGCAAAATGTAAGGTGGCGAAATGGGATTATTCGATTTATCAATCTATATATCAATCAATCTATCAATCAATTAATCAATAAATTTAATATACGCAGAATAAATATCTCTACATTTTGTAAATTTTTAAAAAATTAATTGAACACTTAACGGTGATGTTCATTGTAAAAATAGCAGTTTACTCCCACTATTTGCTCGCAGATCCTCTTGTCATTCCGCTCCCTAAGTCTTTAAGAAGCATTCCCCACCATTTATCGACGCTTTTCAAACAGCTCGCAACTTTGCAGCGAACGGATCTACGAGCGATTCGCAGCTTAGCTCGCTAGTGGGTACGAGTAATTTTTCATCTTGTTTCACTGAGCGCACAAGAGAAAATTCCTGAAATACAGAATATGTTTATATTCTGCAAAAACACGAATTGTCAACACAACTATTACAAAATCCAATTCCTCAACATTCAAATTCACGAATAAAAATTTGAAACGATTACTTTTAATAAAAAATATCGACTCCGTCATATACCACAGAAAAGACCGCAATAAAATAATATACTTCCGGTATTGTAAAATTGTTGCAACAGTTCTCGTTTTTCTTTCCTGTGTTCATTGCGTGTTGAAAGGGTGTGATGGACACAGGGGACCTATAATGAATATTGCGCGTATTTACTCAATATTTTATCACCGATCTTTGCTTTAACTGGATTATTTTGGAACGTGAATTATTCCTAAACTTTTATTCTACATACAAAGTCGTTTTTATGGATGCAGTCGTCTTTCGGGCAAATAAAGTCCTACCGAACCTTTCTGACCCCTTCTTAAGGGTGACCGTATAGTACACCCTTGAATCCACTTATGGGTAACTACTTATTAAATTTATTTTATATTTTAATCACAGTCTGTAATTTGTCAGCTTCCCTTTTTAGTTTTGTTCAGTATAATTTATTATGCGGTGAATATTAATTAGTTATACTTATTTATATGCCGGTAAAATGTTTATAAACGGAAGTTAAAAATACTAACAAATTGCAATGCAAAGTAGTAAATATACGCTCAACAGTTTATATGTGAAGGCCTTCCTATCACTACGGTAAAAAAAATAAAATAAAATAGACAATAAAAAAGTGGGTTAATTTGTAATGTGGCGGCGTTCTCGTTGCATAAAAATGGCCGGCGTCGGTTAGTCGACGCTAGGCGTCGTAGTTCTCATCGTTTCTCGTAGGTATATCGAACAGCTGCTGTAAAATGGTGCTTCCCAGTGAAATGTGCCACTTACAAACGTCGACATGTGATAAAAACAATTCTAATTATGTAAGGTGATCAACAATAAATTATTGCTAAAATACAATGAGAAAGCAACAGCAGTCATCGCAGTTGCAAATTGATCAAAGCGACGATGAATGTGCGTCGTCGGTGAGTACAATAATTATATGAGTCACATTCATAAATTACTTTTAACTTTATTTATTTTTGGGTTAATTCATAATTGCACTACGAGGCCTAGTTTACGTTTATGTTTGAAATTTCCTTTTACACAATATTAAATGTAACAATTAGAAAATAAAATTTATTTTTATTTATTACAAAGTGTCCTATGTATGTAATAACATCACATTGAAAACCTTTGGAAAATAGTTTATAGTTCAATGTCAATGATAATAATACTAAGAACGTACATACCCATTTATTTAGGTGAACACGATAACATTACACGGTATTTAGAAGTATAGGTAATTTTTATTGTTTATATACAGTATGAGCAAATTTAATTGTTTTTTTTAATGTTTTCGTATCTCTAGAATTATTTTGGTGAATTTCAAAATCAAATACCTTCAATCTAATAATAAATGTAAATAAATAAAAGAAATAATACCGGTTTTATTAAACCAAAAATTTAATTTTTTTTCAAAAAGGCAGGCAAATTACAAATAATGATATAGTGAATAAAAACTATTCCAGCTCAATTTTTGCACGGTTTTTATTGAACCCAAGATACAAGTCGGTATACATACAATACAAAATTATAATAATAATATTGATAAAAAGCGTTATAATGTTTTAATATTGAGAAACTTTAAAATTTCAAGATTTGTATACCTATAGATGCTGTTAAATTTAAAGAAATTATTAAATGAAAAACAAGGAAAAAATTCAAAGATCTTAGCGATTGACATATTTGGATGTTCTATTATTAATACATTTTTCTTATAGTTCAAAATGGTGGATCTTGACAAATTAACAAAAATAATTCTACAGCAGTTACATTTAAGATCAGATATTTAATCGGTTCACCAATTAATAATTATAATAATGATATTTTTTCTAGTCTCAAATTTTGGAACGCGTGCAGTCAGATCGAGTAACTTTAACAAAGCCCGAAGAAGATCGTAGAAGACGCACCATCATAGTCGAAAAGAAAAATGGATCATATGGATTTACATTGCAAAGTTATGGAATCCATTATAAAAAGGAACAAGAAATAGAAATGATTACTTACGTAGACTTTGTCGATTATGATGGTCCAGCTTACCGAGCAGGAATGAGAGAAGGAGATGTCATTTTATCAATTAATGGTACAGATATGGAGAAAGCCGACCACAAAACTCTCGTTAATTTTATTAAAAACTGTGATTATAGAATGCGCATGGTAGTTTTATTTGAAGACTGCGTTAGAAAGGTTAGCAAAATTTTTATTTCAAATTCTAATGGACTAAAATATTTATTTATCATTTTATAGGTTGAACTACATATGAGATACATACGATTACAACGAATCTTACAAAGTAAGATGAACGAGTTAGAAAAATTGTGCCTTCGAGAGAGACAACTTTTGGAAGGAAAATGGAAAACGCATAGCTTGCCTGCACGTAAAAAAGCTTCTCAATCCATAGATCCAAATGAACCTGGCACTCCAACGCAAACTAAGTACACTTACTCTAGGCCCACCGTATCTACCGAAGATGTAGCTAATATTCAACAACAGCAACAACAACACCCTCCTACTGTAATGTTAGCTTATCAATACTTAGATCATCGCTACAGTTACGTTCTGCAACCATCGACTACCAGTAGTGGCGAATATCTTTTAACTTTCGAACCTCCAAAATACCAAGGAGATCAACACCATTTCATAGTTAAAACGCCGTGCGATCCACCTCAAAAACAAAATAAAGGTAACCAAACACATGAAAACAGTGGAAAAAGTAAAAAGAATGCTGATTCGTGCCATGGATATGGTGGGCATTTGTGTAATCCTTGCATTCAAGCAAATAATAACGGCGATAATACAAGTTTAGAAGCTTACGACTTAGCAAGCCCTTGCTGTGATCCTCACTGCGTACCAAGTGCAAGACGACGTTCTCGAAATCAAAAAGACCAGAGAAAAAGAGAATCAAAGACTGGGGAAACACAGACTGAACCTCAGCATAAACCACGTCCACATTCCCAAGCGTCTCAAACACACATTTCCACTGCTCAACAAACACAATCAATTCCTCGTAGATACTTGCAATTTGGTGCTGGTTTAGTTAGTCAATGTAGCCTACATTCGTGTACTTCTAGTGAACTTAGTGCAGTTGCACCAACAACAACGGGAGAAAGTTCTGCTAGCTATACAACGTCGCTTAGTACCGACACCTTATACTGGGATGGTTCTAACGATTTAAATAATTCTAAACAATTAATTGCTAAAGCTGGAGGAAAATATGATTATCAAAACCAATGCTTACCAGTAGCATATAATCACGAACCAATTTATATACAATATAATTCATCTAAACCAAAGTCTTGGGATAATTTAGCTACTAAAGCCATCGGTGGTTACGGTTTTGGTTATGGATATTTAGATACTACAAAATGTGCTCCAAATAAGCCTGTTAATACAATAAATAGAACTCAAAGTAACAAATGTTCTCAACCAAATAGTACTCAACATTATTTTCGCATCTGTAGAGATCCTCATGCCAATGCTTCTAATTGTTCTAGTCAGCCTACAATTTATAGTACTTGCAATTCTCAGAGGAGATATATGCAACCAACTAAATCAACAGAAAGTTTACTTTCGGTTCCCAAGTATTCTACCGAAGTATTATCTGATTCTAGTCTTTCTTGCGAGTGTCTTGATCCAATATCTCCTTCAGGGCCGGAAACTGCCGAAGGTCGTTTTTTTCAAAGTCCACGTCAAAGTGTTATTAGCCCTACTGATCCCAATATAGGATACTACAGTGCTAGAAGAACATCAAGATCTGATGCATCCAGAAATGCGTCATTAGCAAATAGCTCCGAAGCTACTCGTTTATAATTTATTTGTTTTAGTTTTGTTTGTGTGGTTTTTAAGAATTTCCATAGTATTATAAAATTCCAGTGAAATGCTTTAAGATGTTCTATTTTTTCAAATTTTAAATATCCTAGAAAAGGTATTTATATGTTACGCTCAATTTTTATTATGCACAGAGAAGTAGATTGTTAACATGCAGTTGCTAATTTTTATATAATATATAGGTTATATATTATACATTCTGTATGGAATCGAAAATCATCTATATAGATATAATGGTAAATCTGCTATTGAGAAAAAAATAATTGAAATTATTAGTGATCAAACATTATTAGATTTGTATATTAGGTATGACCAAATATAAATCAATAATTAGTCAAGTAGGTACTTATTTATTATTATACAATATAAAATTATATTATATGCATAACGACAATAGTACACATTAGTAGTACCAGTGAAGGAGGCCAATTAAATCAAAAAATTTCAATAATCAGATATAACATATTGATGGTATATTATTTACCCTTTGGTGCCCTCCTATTATGCCAACGTTATTTAAATATTTAACAAACATTTAAACTAAATGAAACTTTGAAATCTACAATATAAAAATCGCCGATCTAATGCTGCTGTAAATTGAAAACATGAAAAAGTTCAACTGTGCGGGCCAGAAGATGAATTCCATAGGTTTAATTTTGTAAAACAAAATTGGGTGTGGGTTTACTAGTTAGCATTAAATATGATTGTTGTAATTTATTTTTAGATTAAATGCCAATTTCAAAGTTACATTTAATTCCCATGTCTGCTGAATTATTAAATGACGTTGGTGTTATGGGCCCATAGTATGTAATTAGAAAAGTTCAACAAATTATTTAAAATTCAGCTTTCCTGATTTTCCCTCATATTTATACCAAATTTTATTAAACTGTACTATTTTAGATGATTTTTATTGTTTATAGAATGTATTTTTCATATAATAACCTGTTAAGCGCTTAATCATAAAACTATACGAATGAAATTGATATACACAGAATAATATATTACACAAATTAATACTTAAATGAAGACACCATTTTATACCTGTAGATAATTTTGCTGATCAAATAATCATCCAGTTATTATTTTTGTTATACATAGAATAATATTGTTTTAATAGTTGGGCTATAGTTAATTCTTTTAAGTTATTGGGTATATGGGGCAATTCAGCCCCTGTGAGACAAATAACGTATATTATGATATTAACGAGTTGAAACTTCTTAAGTTCTTAAATGAAAAGATTTTAACCATATGATTTATTTTACTTATTGTAATCCGAATCACCCTGTATATATCAGAATTAATTTATGTAGATCAGCGATGGCCAACCCGCGTAACGATCTCAAGCTATCCGCATGAATGCTTAGAAAGTACCTATATTATATGTGTACAATTTTGCATAGAACAAGTAAAACATTAACTTACGTATTAAAATTTTAACATACATTTTATTAGATTATTTTGTAATTGGAATAATATTATTATATTTTTGCGATTTGGAGTCTGAAATCAAAAAAGGCTGGAAAAAGGTTCGCCATCGCTGGTGTAGATCATAGCTTAGTTTTACAAATATTACAATTTGAGATACTCGTACACCACTTCGTATTAAGTGAGATACTAAGTATGTAAGTGTTTTTAAAATGTTGCTGTATGGTTTTTACTTTATTATAAAATTAGATACTACATGTAAAACTTAGAATGCAGCATGCTAAATTTTTATATTGCTCGAAAAATTTTCATAACATTTTATAAATTTATAATATAATAAATCAGTTCTGTATACACTTGTAATACCTACTTAACAAAACGTTTAAGATGTCGATTTATTTTAAAACATTAAAACGCTTCTTTTTTAATTTTTCAACATTGCAAGATGGTATTCGTAAATTGAGTAAGTATGCCATACCAGTGGTACATAATATGAATGTTTAAAAAAATAATTGTTAATACTGGGAACCATCGCAAATGTTTGTGTACTGGTAACTTATGAATGTACCTAAGTTTCTAGTAAATTACAGAAACATATCACCACCTCTGGTTGTAGACTACGCCACTGGTATTTACATATTATTACTAAGAAAGTTGTAGTAGGGTTGTTATATGTATAAATTGAACATTAATTTGTTAACAAATGTTTGGAGGAACAAATAGTTAATTATACAAAATGGAAATTTGATATTTTCAATTTAATTTTTTGTAGACAATAAAAATGTAGTTACCTATAAGTATTGACCATTTTAATATATACTTTTATATCATTTATGTACATAATAATCATTATAAATAATTATAGTTAAATCCTTTTTATAATTTACTATTCGATTTTGGTTGCTTGGCCTTCGGTCTCTCTCAGTAGAAACAATTGCTCTGATTGCTCTTCTTCCTCTTAATATAAGTTCAGGACTTGTCTTTTACTAATTTATCTAATTAGTTCTATGAGCATTTTGGTTTTTACATCTCTGGTAGCTTTGCTAGGCTTGCCTTTCGATGTGCCTGAACCCTGTTTTTATTGTTACGATGGCAAATCATTTACACAGGGGACCGACGAGGCTTTACGTGCCTTCCGAAGCACGGAAGACGGTCAAGAAATTTTAGACTGTACCCGGAGTCGAACCGGGGAGCCTTACATTAGGAGTCGATCTCGATAACATTCAGGCCATGGCCGTCGTCACCTGTTTGCTGGTTAAAAGCGTTAAAAGAGCAAATAAACCTAAAACAAGCCCCAAGAAAAAATCATAAAAAATGGAAAAAGAAAAATTTAATGCAAAGTAAGGCAGAAATTTTCTTTTATTAAAGTACAATTTAAATATGTATTTATTTTCATTTTATAGAATTATTTTAATAACTAGCCAATAAGAAGAATCGCATATAACTCATAAGTATTAGTATTAAACAAATTGAAAAGTCTTCGTAAAAATAAATTATTTTCAATCAGTGATGGTGCTAAGTTTTGCGGAGTCCTGAGCAGGAATATTATATTATGTAATAATCCCCCCCAAATAAAAACTAAAACACGGAATAAACTTTTTTGCAGTTTGGCGAATCCGCAGCGATTACATGCGATTTTTTTATTTGAAGAGGCTCGTCTAATTTAACGGTTTTCGGTGAAATGCAGAAGTAGGATTTTTTTTTAATTTACCACCAAAGCAATTACCTACTAATCAAAACATAATGGCGCCACAAACAGGTTAATATTTATTCCAATCAGTGGCGGCAGCTACATGGAAGACGACGGGGTACCGTCATTGTGCCACACCATTGTAGCTACAAATATTTGCGGCAATTGTGGACAAGCGATAACCTACATCGCTTGAACCCTTAGTCAAACAATTCAACGACAAGCCCCCCCCCCCCCCGGCTTGGACTCAAAATAGCACATTCGCGACATTTGGAATGAGACAAAGGAATAATTTGAAATATTTTCAAACAAAAGAATATTTATTATTTTATTTTTCCTTTAAATTTTGTGCCCTCCCATGGAAATAAGTTAAGATCCATCACTGTCGCCTTATGTAATTCCTGTTGTAACGGGACACTTTCAGTCAGTTTATTATTGACTCTGATTTATGTTCCTTTATCTATATTCAATTCTTTGATAATGGTTATAATTCTTGGGTCCACAACCTTCTGTTTTAAGATTGTAACTATCATGTCGGTCTTACCCTGTTAAAACCCCGAGAAAGATTGATAAAACATATAAAAGTCGGTTTGTTAAGTTCTACAGACTTTTTCATCAATGATGGGCCGATTTTGTTCAACCGCGGTTGCTCTTCACTGATTCTGCATTTAATAATATCGCCCGATATAATTTTTATCAGTAGCGTTTGTATATAACTCAATAGGTAGATTCCCCGATGCCATCCCAAGTTTGACTTCTCCATTTTTTTTTTAATATTGGGCTGGTTATGCTTTCCTTTCCTTGTTTCGATATTTTCCGTTTTTCATTATTTTTCAAATACGGTCTGTGCATCTTTTGCTAAAGCACTTCAGCTGTATATTACCACATCATTAATGATGCTGTCAATTCTAGGCATTTCTTCTTGTATACAATTTTGTATACGCATGTTGTATGTCTTGAATTGATATTCTGAAGGTTTGTTGCGTATTGAGTTCTTCCTGATTTGTTACGTCGGTATCTCGAGTATTGCTCAATGTGGTATATAAATATCTTAAAATATAGTGTTGTGATACGCGCTATCCATGTTGAGGATAGAATCGTACCAACAAGGAGAGAAGTACAGTTGGAGACCGGAGGTTCAAACACATTTGTTTGCATGTGTTTGTTTTTTTTGTCGTTTGAATTTAATTTTAACCAAAGAAAAGGATATCGGGCTATTGGAGTAAATAAAACACTTAATGCTTTTCTAAGTCGACGTTTCGGCTACTTTATGTCGCCATTTTCAAGACTAAAATAGAGAGAACAATGTATTAATCCCAAAAGGGCAAAAACAACTCAACACCATTCACTCACCATGAAAAGCAGGATGGTAAAAGGTCTATATACAATAATAATGTGACGCAACATGGAAAGGTCAAAATCACCTTTCACAAAAAAAAAAAAAATTGTTGCTTCAAATCATGTAATCTCACCCCTACGAGATGTTCAGGTACACATATCTTGATTCTGTTTTTCATAGCATTGATAACGCTTATCTTTTGACATAATGGGTGAGATGAATAATAACTGAGAAGTCTATCCGTTCCTGAAGGCTTCCTGTATACATCCGTGACCAATGTTCCATTCTCCTTTCTCTCAACCAGGAAACTATTGAAACTATTATAGTTGTTGGAAACTAACCATAGGTTCATAACCAATAATACTAAGATTCTAGAATCTAACAGTAACTTCCAGCAGCGATTTTTCCTGGAGGCAGCTCACATCTCTGTTTCTACGAACAACATCAACAAGCAGACGGATTTCGGTTTTATTAACAGTGGTTACCTGGGCGTCCTCAGAAAATACGTGGAAAAAACGAAAATCAAATAGTTTCTGTGTCAATATTACGTCTTGGCAAGTTTTCCTACATATTCCATCAAGTAGTTTGAATTTCTTATTAACGATACTCATCATGTAAACATTTATGTGTGGTTAGGGTGTGTTTAGGTCATTTTTCTAATATTAGAGGACTCTACTCTTTTTAAATAAATATTTTTCGTCTATTGGTTGGTGGCGCAACGGCGGTAATTTGGTATTTTGTTGAACTACAGGGTCAAACCTCTTAATCTATCAATCCTCTGATAACATAAAAGTATGTGTAGTAGTGTAGAGATTTACTATTTACAATTGGTTGTTTTACACAGATTTTGAATATTTATTGTTATATTTTTATGAGAATTTTTAACGTGAAATATTTTTATGATTTCCAAATTTTTTAAAGTTTGTTGACTTTGTTGAGTGTGATCAAATTGGTGATTTTGACCTTTCCATGTTGCGTCACATTATTATTGTATATAGACCTTTTACCATCCTGCTTTTCATGGTGAGTGAATGGTGTTGAGTTGTTTTTGCCCTTTTGGGATTAATACATTGTTCTCTCTATTTTAGTCTTGAAAATGGCGACATAAAGTAGCCGAAACGTCGACTTAGAAAAGCATTAAGTGTTTTATTTACTCCAATAGCCCGATATCCTTTTCTTTGGTTAAATCAGTTGGAAGAGATTTTTGTCTTATCATTTAATTTTAAGTTTGTTCGTGTTACATGTTGTATGTAAACATTATATACAACATGTGTAATTTAATCAAACGTGCAGAGAACCGTCGGCCATGTACAAACAAGCCGAGAATATAAGAAGCTCCGGTTTTTAAACAAAATATATAGTAACGCACGTTACAAAAAAGTAAATAAGGGAGTATCATCGAGATCACGAAAGGTGACGGTCGTGTATTTAGTACTGTGAGACAAAGTCGCGAAATCAAGTGAGATTCACTTAAATATACTGAGATAAATTATATTCGTGAACGAAATACGGTGGTGCTACCAGAGAAGATTAATTCCTTGGAGAATTTAAGTTTCCGTGAGATAGCGGGATACGAAAGGTGTTGGCAACAAAGGTTGTGGTCGAGATCGTGTCATACAGATACGTAGGGGAGAACCGGATACCAAATTATCCGATCTATGAGAAGCAGTCATAGAAAGAGTGGAACGATCAGGTTGTGGTCGAGATCGTGTCATACAAATACGTAGGGGAGAACCGGATACCAAATTATCCGATCTATGAGAAGCAGTCATAGAAAGAGTGGAACGATCAGATCCGTACGAGAGTTGGATCGTGACGATATTGGAAATTAGAAGAGAGAAAAAAGAAAATTGTGCGCACGAAAGATTAGCAGGTTAGCTATATCCTTTATTTATCAGTGCGTAGAGTAGTAGTTATATAAAGATTGTTTGATTGTTTGGGTTATATGTTGGAATTTGTTTATTTGATTAAAAACTTGTTAACGGAATCCAACTGTAGTTTTATCTTTGTTGGAATCAAAAATTCGTTCGACATAAGCTCGTATAAAAAAGTGTTGGTTGAATCAGATCCCGACGCATATTATCCTGAGAAGTAAGAGTCGAATTAAAGGTAGGTGTCCATAAACCGATTGTGTGCGTACTCGTGTATCTTCAAGGCACCAGACGCTACATAAAAAGTGGCGCCCAACGTGGGGCCACTTTTTATGTAGCGCTACAACGCTACAATAGTTTCCATTGTTGTGGAGTTATTGTTCATATCTGTACGTATATATTCGTTGATTGATTTTTCAACATGTTCCATATCATTTTTATGTCCAGCGCATAAATCATGCTTCATGTCGGTTGAGAAGTTCTCTCAATGTTTTCTTTTTAATTTTTGTATTTTTCGTACGATGCTAAGCAGCTTCTACATAGTATATTTTGTATATGCCTAGCCATGATCCTTTGCCCATTCTTTGACCATTTTAGTGAACCAAGGTTTAGTATTTTGCTATTGTTGTTATTATGTATTTTTCTTTTTCCCTGGGCTTCCTCGATCGCTTCAGTCATATTTCCGTTCAACTTCGTTCAAGCTCCTTCTATGTCGCTACTTTCCAAAATATTCCGATTTTCTTCTTTGTCATAAGTAGGTATAATAATAATTATAATGTTATAATCGGTTCCTACATTGACTGAGCTAAGCACTCTTATGTCCAAATTTTGAAAAAAATGAAATGTTCTATTAGTGATTTCAAATCTAATATCAATTGGGATCGAGGAGCGAATATTCCAAAGAGGCCATTGTGGGGCGAGATGAAACCAAGCTCATTATATATTTTTTTCTGATTTTTGGAGACGCACATTTTATTCATGTAATGGGTTAATATGAATCGCTATGATCATATCACGGCTTCCTACAACTTGTTGAATATTTTGAAGATCGAATCTCGCTGTGCACTACAGCTTTTTAACTGAAAATCTGAATGTTACAATTTGAATCTCCACACTGATGGAACGTTATCGGTACCTGTACCTATAACATCGAAGTTTGAAGGATATTTCCAATGCAGAGCTTACTTCACCAGAAATAGATTTTCCGATCTCTATCTAAATGCTCACAGGAGGAAATATAAAACTTTTACAGAGTGCTAACGGATGTCATCCGAAACATTCCCAACAGCGAAATACTTTTAGTCTTGTCAGACTTCAATGCCAAGATCACTGGAGAATAGTGGTAGGAAAATTATGTCTTGGACAGAGAAATGCAAAGAAGGATAAAAACGCGGCGGACCTGGCATTCACCGGATGGAAGAACACGAAATAAAATTGACTACCTTCCGGTACTGATCATAATTCACTATTGGCGTAAATATACCTCAAGTTACGTGCATCCAAGTAAACGGCCTTGCTATCTAAATGGCAGCTCGTAGACGACATGCAATATATCAGAGACACTGCAAGAGATTGGACAGAGGTTTCATTTGTGGAGATGAAACACGCCAATCCAAACAAACTGTGGAACCGAACAAAAGAGATACTACTTGAAATGGCTGCAAAAAATTGTCAAAATAATAATCGGCGCTAAGAAAGCCATGGATAAATAAAATAGCCGGATTGGATTAGCGGATCGAATCAACGGATCGGATTAACGGATCAAACACTATATAGGACGAAGTAATTTTTACAATAGCAAAAGAACTAGCAAGAGTTACCAACTTAAAAAATTTTCTATATAGTAATAAAAATTTAGTGACAAAAGATTTAGATTTTCAGATTAGTACCTTTATTATCGGATAAAAAATTATTTTTTCACATAAAAGCAAAAAAAGAGCATTTTAAGTTCAAATATAAATCTCAGAATATTTTGTTAAATTTGTTAATTCTTATTTCTTAAATTTGTGATAATTCTGATAATCTGAAAAAATTTTGTAGCACGTGGCTAGAAAGTCGATTTTAAATTTAAAACAAATTTTTATTTTATTATACATAAGATGCGTTTACAATCACAATTTCGAGGGTTCCGAGATTTGAATTATGCGGACAGACAGACGGACAGACACGGAGCCAGATCATAAGGCTTCTTGCTATACTTTGTATAGAAGATAGAAGCCTAATAAACCGTTATGCTATACATTATTAAAAGCTTTTCATACGTCCTGGAAGACGGCTATTGTCGACTGCTATTTGTTGCAGGCCAGAGTAACTTCTTTGACGAGTATGTCCGGGACAAAAACCACACTCCTCGTCCTGTATGGCTTCATTACCCCCGACTGCTTGGTTGATCCTGGTTATAGGATCATCTTCCCTGCTAATTCCCTAAATAACAGGATTAATCATACCTGTTATCGCCGAGATAGCTTTATTGGGGAACTGTTTGATTGCTGCGTTAATGACGTCATCTGGAACAGAAACTTTCTTCCTTTTGACGTCCATAATCGCCTTTTGAACTTTTTCGTGGGTGGCGGGCTTGAGAGGGATGGGGTCATCGATTTGCATTCAAATTTTGACTTGCCTGTTCACCGTGACTATGTGGTCTAAATCTGCTTGGGCGTAGTTCGGGTTGCACTACGCTTCGAGGGTGTCCGCGGAAGCTCTGACTTTGTCCTCGTCGGTGAATTGAATACCTGAAAGACTTGAAAACTCCTTTATACGCGGGATTAACGGGGTGCTTGTAACTCAATTGGTTAATATCTTTCTTTTTGGGCTGATAAAAAAAATTAACGAATCAGTACATTAGGGAACAACGCTTCAATTCAAAATGACATTTTAAAATACAGCCAAGACTTCACAAATTATAATATACCAGTGCATTACCCCAGTTCAAACTCCTACTACACGCCGATCTCCGACAAAGACTTTTCAATCATCTCGCAAACTTGATCTTTAATTATGATTAGTGCCTCATTATTGATAGTGTCGCTAGTGCATTCCAAACTCATTTGGGAATATCCTCATCGAAGTGCATTTAAAATATCTTCAGTCGGGCAGTTTTGATGGCTCTCCCAAAATGCCCTATATATTAATTGGTTTATAAAACAACAGAATGACTGTCAAGGGAGTTAAAAGTGAATTCGATTCTTTTAATTCTTTCAATGTCTAGTTCCATTAGTTTTCGTTTTTCAGTAGTCCAGGCACTGGGTAAGCTGAATGATACGTCTGGTGTTCAATTCCATCGACTATTCGGAGATCATTGCAGCAAGTTGAACCATTCGCAATAGTATCAATGAGATTTGCTCAATTGAACTGTGTTAATATTATCAAGAGCGCCACCAGATAGAATTCAGAGTTGCTCTACAACAGTTGCACATTATTATCGATTGTAGACTTTCTTTGGCTTGTCCTATGAGTAATATTTCGGAACTTTGTAAAATCGGCATTTTTTTCGTAAATTTAGTAAAAAATTACTGGAGATACAACGGTTTGCTTGGTAATCATAACAATGATTAAGTTAATTTGATAATTTGGTTTATTAATCAGCATTCGAAAACATCTGAATAATAGTATTATTTTTTAAAATTTGCTCAGATTTATTTCTGAAAAACTATCAAACCTACCTGAATAATAATTTTTAATTTATTTTAATGCTTACGATCCTTTTTATTCTCAATTTTTCTGTGCACTATTTTAATTTATAATAAGCATGCATGTACGAATTACTAAGGATTTGTCATCATTCC
The DNA here is from genome assembly GCA_932274525.1 of Podabrus alpinus. Lineage (NCBI taxonomy): Eukaryota > Metazoa > Arthropoda > Insecta > Coleoptera > Cantharidae > Podabrus > Podabrus alpinus. The sequence continues at coordinate 119,764,605 of OW026451.1, forward strand.
ACAGGTCCGTTTAAAATGGTCGACATGCATGGTACTACATAAATACGTAATTAAATTTTGTGAAACTGATGTGTTTTAATTTTTGAGAGGTACTATACAAATCCTTTTTATAATAAATTTAAGAGAACAACTTCTAAAAGCTTTAATTTAAAATTACTGGCGTTTTAAATTCCGTTTACGTTAGGTTGTTATGTCACCATTTTCATTCCAGTCGAACATAGAGTTAAAATATTAGAGCCATTCATGTTCATATCTCTTTGAAGACAAAATAGTCATGAAACATTTTGATGCAAGAGCTATATTAGCACATCCAAAAAGGGTAATGCAGTATATTGGAATGTGGCCAAATGTTAACCCTTCTGTTTGGTATAATATACGAGGATTACTGGTATTTATTATTACATTTATAGCTATGATTTTATTATTATGGAAGGGCTTGGAAGATTTTATTGAAGGCAATTATGAAAACGGTAGTTATGTATTGTGTTTGATGTTGGCTGCTGGTCATGCGGCATTTAAAGTATGGTTTTTACTAACAAATAAGCCACTATTTTTGGAAATACTTACTAATTTGGAAGATCCGTCATTACTTTACCATAATGATAATTTCGATATTTACTTACAAGATAAAATACAATTTAGCAAGAAACTGTTTAATACATTGATAATATTGTGCGGAAATGCAGCTATAACCGTTGGAATAAGTGAATATGCTTTTGGATATAATACAAACCCACGTTTATTTCCTATTAAAACTGATCCCAGTCAATTAGTATCGTATGTATCTGTATGGGTATTTTTCACTGCAGCTACTTTTTATTGTGGAGTTATAATTGGATCTTTCGAAGGGCTAGTGTTGACTTTTTTGTCATTAGGAGCTGCGCAACTTCAAATATTGCAGAAAGAACTAATACATGCAGTCGATTTTTATCCATCAGATACCATTCTTACCACAGAAGAAATTCAGTATTATGATAAAATGGCCAACGCAGAACTGAGTAAATCTGTGAAGCGCCACAATGCAATTGAAAGGTTTTAAAGCGATAAAATTCTATCGACGGTTTATTATGTGTACATTACTTTCTAGATATATCTCGTCAATTGAAACTAAATTCTCAATAGGATTTCTAATTCAATACGGAATTACTTTAGGTGTGACTGGTTTAATTGGATTAAACTTTATTTTTGTAAGCTTTTTTTTACTTTTTGTACCTACTTAATACTTATATGTATAAAAAATATTCGAATATTAGAGTCATACTAAAATACGAGCCGATTATCCGTCGAGTTTTTCTCGCGAAGCAAGATGAAAACCTGTACTAACGTGATGATTTCTTTTCTCAAACTATGTTAACGAAAACACTAAATAATAAATATTAATATTACAGTTGACTCGCGATAATCCGACTGTTACGGGACCGAGGGGTGTCGGATTATCAAAAATGTCGGATTACCGAAGGTTGATTTTTTAAAACTGAATTTTGACTTCTAAAGGCAAGAACATTTAAGGTGAATAAAAAAAAAATGAATAATACAAATTTATTACATATTTATAACATAAAACAATACAAATTGCAGCAATTACCTATGTACCGACAGTACATATTTACAGCTTAAAAATATCTGTAATCGTTTTCTGTTTCTTTTTAGGTAAACAGTAAGATCCGACGCGGCGTCGGACTATCGAGCGTGTCGGACTGTCAAATGTCGGATTACCGCGAGTCAACTGTATTCACATGCCATCCGGTGCGGCGTGAGCGAGTATAAAGTTACAAAAATTGTGTACGTTTAACGCCTAGTTTGCATGGTGCGGAAATCCGCGTTGTGGGCGCGGAATTTCCCAAAACCCGAATAAATAACCTGAACCAAAATCCGAACCCTTCTCTTTGGAGAAGGGTTTTGGTCAATGCGGATAAGTAGGGGAGACGGTCATAGAAGCAAAAAAATTCGGAAAGAAGATTAGGTTCCTCGCGGACTCACCTTGAGCATCACGGTTGACAGGAGACCAATATCTGCAGTTTTGCTTGTTAACTGTGCCGTCGAGATAAAAGGTAGTTTCATCAGAAAAAATAATATTATATCGGAATCCTTCATCCGCATTTCAAATATTTTATAACAGAGCTGTAGATTATCGCGTTGTTTTTCGTGAAGCCCGAGTAAAATATTTAGCTGAACATCTTCTTGAACTGGTGGATTATCCGATCTAGGTCGATCTCTCGTACGACCCATTCGCAAAAAATTTTGCTCTATTTTCTAAATACAATTTAGGTAACGATTAATTAACATAATACTCGACCACAGATTACAAAATTCTAATTACTGTCAAAACCGTATTGTTTTTTTTGCAGTTCTTTATTGATAAATAATTGGTATACTCCAATAATTTTATCATGCATTTTTGAAACTTTAAACCTGATTATCTCGAAAACTTTCTTAACGCTTTAACGCTGTAGTCATTTTACATTTTCATATTCAAAAAATTATGCTCTATTCAAATCCCAAAAGAAAAATAACGATTGTAATTTAAAAAAATTTACAATGACGTGATAGCTCAAAAAGAGAACATGACAAAAAATTGTTACTGGCAGAAAAACGTGGCACTTAAAAAAATAAGGTTGACGTGTCCAAGAATTTTCTGGCAAAATCCCCCTTAAATGTATTATACGGAATTCCGCACCACCAACACGAATTTCCGCGCCATGAGATTTCCGTGCTTATTTCAGTCTTCATATTTGTATATCAAATACGGGGGACGGTGACCTATCTTTGGTCACCCCAAAAAAATTGAAAATTTCCTATAGCAAAGAGGAAGGTTTATACTGTTTATAGAGTATACTGTAAAAATTTCACTTGCGAAAGTATACATAAAATTTCGAGAAAAATCAATTTGAAAGTACGTAAATTTAGCGAATTTTTGTTCGATTTTTGGGGTGTGCATTCGATAGGGAGGTTTATCCATCGTCAAAACCTACCCTTTCGGGGCACCGCACAGTGGGGCAAAGGAGCTAAAACGTGCTATTAAATCAAATACCATTTGAATGGATTTGTAAGTTGGATATATATTTTCAGGGTTGTTAGTAGTATTTAAAAAATCGATAGATACAATTTTATCATATTTCTTAACCGAAAAACAGCTTATATGGTTTAGCAACAAAATTTTTTTTAGATCGATTTTCTATACAAAGGCCGTCTTGTATTATCGTCGAACTTGATCATTGCGGAATATGTTTTCATGGTGTCACATATCTAAATGTTACATACATATGAAATATGCAAGTTTTTCTGCACATCTGCAAGTGCGTACTCTTATACACTGGTGTGTATAAGAGTACGCGTGATTATGTTTAAGAGTACGCACACTATTACAATACAATATTTCACTAATTTTAAGAATAACAAATAGGAGTAATTTTAATAAATAATGGACGGAGAAATAAATTCTTATTATTTCGCGATTTTGCGTTTTATATCCTGCAAGTTTTCTTCCGTAAATACTAGTTTTCTTTGACTTTTTCTTCGGTACCGACTCATTGTCCTGAATAACCAAGAGCAAATAAATAAATTAGATCAGTGTTTCTCAAAATTCGGTGGTTCGTTTAGGCGTACTCTGATGCTGCTAACATTGCGTACTCTTACACACATACGTGAAAATTAATATTATTAATTATAATTCTGGCAAAAAATAAGTTTTTAACCGTTTTCAGGTGGCTGCAGATGAAGTAAATCATGCAGTATCTAAATTCAATATTTGTAAAGTCAAAGCAGCAATTCTTACCTTCACAAACACAAAAATTTGAACACAGAAAATTACAGTGCACGGCAACGAAACCTGTATATCTTTCAAACCACATGGATAATTGCAGATTTCGCGCTTGAGTGTGTCATAAGATGCAGTTTCGATTGTAATTAATTCATTGCAATTAACAACAGGTGGTGGACTAATGAAATATCAGTGGTGCGTACTCTTATACATACGCGTACTCTTATACACATTTACCCTATATAGTGCTATTCAAAGGGATTGTCTTCTTAAACACCTGGATTATCCTTTAAACTTTTTTTGACCACCCTGTATGAATTGCTTCCGAAAATGAACAAAATTGTATCTAGCGATGAGCTCTGCAAAATTCTGCAAATTGTTTAAACGCGACTGTTTTCTTATACTCAATACCCATTAGGGACAAAAAAATCAAAGCTTAATATGCTTTAAAACATAACCAAAAAGCCCAAAAACTAATTAAACCTCAGATTTCAACAACACCGTTCCGTAGCGTACTTTTATAAATTACATGCTCTTTAATACAAGTTTAGAATTACTAAAATGTCACAATATACTTAAATTTCAAAGTTTCAAACTAAATATTTCAATTCTTAAAAATGCTTCCGGTAGAGAAAAATCGCGCTAATCCGGGTCACGGAGGGCCCACCAAAAATTTAGTAGTGTTCTAGTGTGCGTGGGTTAGTGGTGTATTCATACATTATGGAGAGGAATCTCTAAATAGCATTTAATTTTTTCATTTAATAGCAGGTTTTGGCTCTCCTGCCCCACTGTGCGCCGCTGCGCTCCGCTCCGCTCTGCACCCCTCCAGGGCGGTTTTGACTCTGGTTACTATGCTAAACATACGAGAAGGCGCCTCCCATAAAAAATCGGGATAAATGAAACCGGGAGCTTAGAGACCCTTGAAATAGCATTAAAAAGTATAGTTGGGGTATGGGGCAGTAAACTATTACGTTTCACCCCCAAAAAATCGCGTAAAAACAAAAAATAATCGATGTTACATGTACGAGAGACGAGCTGCATCTGCCGGTGCGAACCTTTACCTTTACCTTTACCTGATATGTATTTGATGGAGCATCCCGGCGCAGCCGGCCTTCTCCTTCATCTGAAAGAATACATTAGTGACATTGGAATTTATAGAAACCGGTGGGTCTCTGGGAATTGGCGCTTGGCGGACTGACTGGTAAAAACCTGAGCTGTGACTGTGAATATGTAATATGAGAAGAAAAAGAAAATTTTTACGTTTGCCGATATAGTAGAGTCCCTAATTCGAAGAAAGAAATTATGAATTAATTTCTATTGATGACCTCGGAGTGAGTGGCTTCTACTTGGAACTAGTCAGAATTGGCGACTAGTGGGATTATAGTGATGCTATGGGGGGTGATTTAACGAAGCTTGTGATAATTGATCGAAAAATTACACAAATCTAGTGAATAAATTCACTTTCGAAGAGAATTTGTGTAAGTTAAACCTATGAACATACATTAGTCTGTGTGGGGGTGAGTTATGGTCAGGAGTTGTCCGTGGTCAGGAGTGATTTGGGACGGGGAATGAGAAAGTCAGCTGGGTTGTATTGACCTAGTTGGTTTACTAGTGGGTTTTCTGAGAATTTGGATTTGCTGTAGAGATTGGTGGCATGTTTACGATTAAGAGTTTTAATGAGGTCTAGTTTGGCGTCTGCATGTAGTCGCCTGTTAGTGACGTAGTAGGGGGCGCTGAAAATAGCTCGGAGATTTTTGTTTTGAATGACTTGAAGTTTATTTATGGCCCTGGGGCGTGCATATCCCCAGACAGGGGAGGCGTAAATCATTGTCGGGCGGATTATGGCTTTGTATAATCTTAGTTTGTTAGCGGGGGACATGGTACTTTTTGCGTTCATGAGGACGAACAGTCTATTGAAGAGGCATTTGGCTTTACCGGCTGCGGAGGAAATGTGAGCGTCCCATTTGAGGCGCCGGTCCATGGTAATGCCAAGGTACTTGACCTTGGTTTTCCAGGGGATTTGCTCCTCGAACATCCAGACACTGGAGTTGTGAGGCTTGCAACGATTTCGAAACATGATCGCGGAACTTTTGCTCGAGTTAACCTCGCTGCGCCAAGTTTCGTACCACCTTCCGAGATCGGTGATCGCCTCCTGGAGGCGGGTTGTGGCTATGTCCGGGTGGATTGAGGATGTGTATATTGCAGTGTCATCTGCATATAGTGAAATTTTTGTTGCGGGATCTAAGGGGGTTGGAATGTCATTGTCAATATTGGAATGTCAATACTCTAAGTGTTAGGGTCATTATAACTGCACGGACTGTCAACAGAATGAGCGACGCGCGGGAATCTCGTTAAATTTACATGTAAATTTGCAAACTTCAAATTCGATTTACTCAAAATTTTGATAATACATTCGCAGGTTTAAATTATATCAGAATACTATATAAACCTTCCTCTTTGCAATAGGAAATTTTCAATTTATTTGGAGTGGCCAAAGATAGGGGACCGTACCCCAAATACGTCTCCACGAAAACGCGACGGAAAATACGCTCGTGTAGATTCATAACGTTTTCATTTTAGGCATCAGTTACTAGTCCAGATTTTTTAAGATGTATATGCTTTTTTATTGCCGACCTTATACAAGTGTATGTGGTATGTTATCATTGCAATGAAATTATTCTAGAGGTAAGAACAAAATTTGTGCATCATCCTATGGTCACACTAATTACTTCGATTGAGCCTTTGTTCAAGATTTTATTCAAATAAATTTCAGAGTGAAGTTATTCGAGATGCATGTTATATGTCAAATTGGAGAGTGTGTGGACCAACGGTACGTAAAACGTTGTACATTATTATGGAAAGAACCAAACGACCATTTTATTTAACTCTTGGAAAATTTTCAATTATATCTTTAGATACGTTTTTAGTTGTAAGAAAAATCATAATATAGTATCCACTACATTTTACTTTTTGATGTAATATTTTTTGTAGATATTGAAAACTTCCATGTCTTATTTCACGGTCTTGAAGAGTATGTACATAGACGATCCCAATATCAACTAATTGAATAATAAACATTCAATTTTTTCGTCGATTAGGAGGCGAATTAGAACACCACACTTATAACAAAAATATTATTACCACAAGCTATTACCACAGATAATTGCACCGCAAAATTATAGTGCTTTTGGAGGTATTTTACTAAATTCCAAAAGTTTTTAGAAAAAATCCGCCATTACTATTTCACTTTGGCCATATAGGGTCATTTTGCTTTAGGTCTATCCATGCTCAATTTAAGCTCCATGTTTCTCACAGAACTGTATTTTATTAATTAGAAGAGCAGATGGCTACAAACTCGCAACATTTTTTGGTCATCTTTGAACGATTTCAGTTGTCTCTATAATTATGTTTAAACCACATCTATGGATAAAACTAAACCTGGAAGGGTAGATCCTGGAACGATTGATCAGGTTGATCTTGGAGTTACGTAATACATCAACAAGATAGTGAAATAGTAATTTCTGGAGAAATTGGTTAGTAATCAGCCCATGAGCTACTTTCGGTTTAGCTTACCTGCCGAAAACGTGTATGTAAGCTCATATTTCAAAATGGCAAGTGTTTACGTTGTTCTTCATTCAGCATCTTCAACTGATTTTCCTTGCATTGCTTTAGATTTCATAGTAATAAATTAATTATTACAATATTAGTTGATTTTTTTACCATGCCAGTGTCTTGATATTTTGGAGAAGCAATCAAGTGCTCTGTAGTAATTTAATCTACGTGTTGTTAGAAAACTTTCTGACCTATGTACGTACTCAATTAAATGTTTTCAGGTACTGTTTTAAGCTGAGGATGCGAGATTGGATTATTAGATTATTGTACACGGTTTGATATTGCACTGTTATCAGTAATTATTTATGTTGTTATCAAATTATACCGTTTATTGCAAATCTATTGTTTTGTTCTGAAAAAGTTTTATTTCAGCTCAAGTGGAGAACACTATTATTTCTCTAACCGACGGGTATTAGCAAAGCAGTGAACATATTTTATTTTTTTAGATAAAAAGTCTTTATTTATTTAGATAATAAGTCTTGTTTGCATAGTTTTCTTCATTGGCCTAGTTGATGGTTGCCATGCAACCATGCATACATAAATATTATACCAACTACATAATATTTATGATAAATAGTTGCCGCTTTCGTTAATCGATCTAAGATCCATAGCGAGTTACTTGGGTACATAGTTTCATTTGTGACAATTGATTGGGGAAGCGGAGGTTCGTTTTTATATTCCCGGACTAGGCATGAAAACAAAAGACTAGAGCAACAACAAAATTTTATTTTTCAATTAGTTCCCCTGCTTTTGAATACAGGTATAACATCGTTTCAATAACATCTTTAATCCAGTATAAAAATATTCATTTGGTTTTTCCGCAAAATGGCCCTCAACAGCTGCTATAAGTTCGTCATTGTCCCTAAATTTTGTCCCCCTTAGGCCCAGTTGTTCAGTTTCGGGTTATTTTATAACCTGGGTTATTTTCCATAGAAATGATTGTTTCAAGAATTGTTTCCATGGAAAATAATTCTGGTTAAAAGATAACCTAATACTGAACAACTGGGCCTTAATGTTTTTTGAGATTCGGGAACAAAAAATAGTCACTGGGTGCTAGATCTGGACTATAAGGCGCATGTTCAATTTCTTCGAAGCCACAATCAGCTACAGCATCTTTTGAAAGTCTGGACTTGTGCACTGGTGCATTGTCGTGGAGCAACAAGACACCTTGCGTCAGTTTTCCGCGTCTCTTCACTTTAATAGCATCTCTAAGGCGATGCATCAGGTTGGCATAATACTCTCCCGTTACCGTACTACCCTTATTCATATAATAAATCAGCAAAATTCCCTGAGAGTCCCAAAAAATTGTTGTCATTATTTTTCTTGCAGAAGGGGTGACTTTAAACTTCTTGGGATGGCTGGAGCCCTTAACATGCCACTGCATCGACTCTTGTTTCGATTCAGGATAATAATGATGAACCCAGGGTTCATCTCCAGTGACAAGTCGATTGATAATTAAATCTGGTTCTTCTCCATAGCGCGCCAAGAATTATTCGATTTTATTCATTTCAATACATATACAACGCGCGACGACACAAACTGACAGATAATAAAATTAATAATGATGCAATTGTTTTGTAAATTGCCACACAGGTTACCAAGGCATATGTGATTAAAAAACAGCATAATGAAAAATTGCATCAAAATTCAAAACAGCCCAGTCCGGGAATATAAAGACGACCCCTCGTAAGTGCTTATAAGTAAACCTTATGAATTGAGGAGGTAATATAAACGAAAAATTATAAATTGTATCAGTTACAGATAATATATGTATATGCGCAACTGGGAGGGGGGGATGGAGAGGACTTGGTCCTCCTAAAATTAAAATTCTTGGTAATTCTTAAACTTGGAATTTGGTTGACATGCATGGTACTACATAAATACATAATTAAATTTTGTGAAACTGATGTGCCTTAATTTCTGAGGGGTACTATACAAATCCTTTTTATAATAAATTGAAGAGTACAACTTCTAAGAGTTTTAATTTCAAATTAGTTGCATTTTAAATTCCGTTTAGAAGAAGAAGACTTCTTAATAAAAGTAGAAGTATAAGAAGTAATAAATATTAGACAGGTCCAGTACAGGAAAAATTAATTTATGTTGAATATAAACTTTGGTAAATAGTTCTATCAAATAAATCTTAAGTAACTATAAATTGTTTTATTGCCCGTTTGTTTTATTTATTTAAAGCACCCATTCCAATTCTCTTGTATAAGACAAGAGTGGCGCCCGAGAAAAAGTCCAAGAAGAAACGGGGAGCTAAAGAAGAATCATGACAGTGTTGTCCACCCCTGGCCACGTTTTTGTCTCCACTGACTACCCCGTAACATTAGAAATACTCAACGCAAGTTGAATTATTTAGTTCGCTACACGTTTACGGAGTTTTGAGCTTATAATAATTATTATTTATTATAATACTGATTGTAAGATATTGATCCAATTTTTACAAATTTAATGTTTTTAATTATCCCTGTCAGTGCCCATTTTCCACTTATCTACCTTTCCTTCTTTGATCGATTTTTATTCTTGAAGTAATGGGTGTTTTATCAAGATTTTGAGGGATCATAAGCAGAATTATGAAGTCTTCCAAAGTCATATAGCAAAAATAATAGTTGCTATTTAAAAAAATTTGGGTGACGTCCCTGGATTTTTTCAACGATGGAATTATGTTTTCGGAAATTTGAAATTTGGTCCATATTAGATGTAGGTACACATTTTAACTATAACTGCCGAAAGATAAAATTACGAACAAGAGTCAATGGAACAAAATTGTAGCCCATTTTTTAGCTACAAGTATAAAAATCAACATTAACTTCCTTAATAGTGTTAAGTTTTATCGGGCTAATAAAACATTAATTTGGAGATAACAGAAACGAAGATAATAGAAAAGAAGATATCTGAAGAAACTTAATTAGTTTCTTAAGCTAAAGAAACTGAATTCTGTAAATTTTAAATTAAATGGTTAATTACAAAGTGCGCCTAAAATTTATCCTTGACGTAAAGTAAGTAACCTGATATAACATGCCTGGTAAAGTGTGAAATTCCGCTAAGGTGTATCAAATAACCAATATTACGTAGTTTGTACCGGAATAGCTGATTTTCGCTTTAATTAATCTCAACGTAACTCTGCACTTTCTGCTGTTCTGGACAAAAAAATCATTTTTGAATAATTTATATAGAAATTATATTATGGTGTTCTAATAATAGTCCAGGCAAGGAAGGTTTTTAGCTTGTAAAAAATCCGGGCAAGCTGAATTTTGGTAGAGATGTATAGTGTATTTCAAATTAATTGGAATTAAAAAAAGTCTAGCATCAAATTACGTTGTTATAAAAACATACAAACTATGCAAGGAAAAACAATATAAGAGATAAGATTATCGCGCCAACGAAAGCCCGCATTTCATACTCCACGTGGAGTAGTGTAGTTCTAATTGGTTAATATTTATAATAAGGACTTATTATTGGATAATATTTCTATTACGAAAATTCTCTTTGCGACTCCACGTGGACGCGTGTACCAGGTGTACAGTAAGTTTGTATGTTTTTATAACAACGTGATTTGATGCTAGACTTTTTTTAATTCCAATTAATTTGAAATACATTATACATTGGAGAGTTCTAATGAACCTCCTAAAAGTCCCATAAAATCCCACGTCGGGGTCCCCCGCAATCGGGGGTTTTAGCTCCTCCAACGCGATTTTTTGCCGATAACTCGCTTATTTACGCTTGTATGAAAAATTATTATCAGACCATAATTGAAGAGCATAAAATTCTCTAATGAATAGACGGTACGTGACATTTGGGCGCCGCCGTTTGGGCGCCGCCATTTGGGCGCCGCCGTTTGGGCGCCAGGACTTTTGGGCGCCGGGACTTTTGGGCGCCGGCCGTTTGGGCGCCGGGACTTTTGGGCGGTCGCCGTTTGGGCGCCGGGACTTTTGGGCGCCAAAAATTTTTATTTTTTATAATACAAATCCTCAGATATTAAAAGTAAATCGGAGGAAAAACTCGGGTTATATTGAAAGCAAAGGGTCTAGTACAGATCCACCCTAGATGGTTATCTAGCTTGCATTAGAGATCGAATGATATAATTATTATCATAAATATGTAGTATTCTTTTATTAATTCGCAGTACCTTGTGGGGAAACGTACGCTTCGTCCTGACTTTGTTATTATTTCTTTGTTCACAGTATGTTCAATTGTTGTAGTTGGTTTCGCTTCGGTATTGTTTCCTTCAGGCGTTACCAAATACGCTGGTTTCAATCGATCGATAGAGACTACGCGTTCCTTGTTGCTGATTAGTATCGTGGATGTTGTCTGTATTATTGTCTGTATTATTTATGATAATAATTATATCATTCGATCTCTAATGCAAGCCAGATATTATTTATCTATTTTTTGAGGATCTCACTAGGAAGGAGGTAATGTAGTGACCACCCTGTATTATGATTATTGATCGAAAGTTTATTTTTATGTTGGTAATATGATTATAATTTTGTTTTCTATATAAGCTTATCATTTTTGATTAATAAAACACAACTTTTCGAACCTAACTTTTAATCCCAACATAACCAAGAAATAATAGTGAATCGCAAAACGACAATTTAGAACTTTTATCGATAATAAACAATGGAGAATACCGAGACAACCCGAAATCAAACTAAATTGATAAACGATGGATATATGTACGTGTTTGATAAATTGAGCGCGGACGAAAGAAAAAAATTTTGGAGATGTGTTCGAAAAGCGGATAAGTGCCGTGGTCGTATCCATACAACATTAGCCAACGAATACTTGTGCTCAAAAGGTAATCATAATCACGAACGTGATGGGGCAGGAACAGAAGTTGCTAAAATTAAGGCTTCCATTAAAAGACGCGCAGAAGAAACTGTAGAAACTCCAGCTCAAATCAGGAACACGGTTTTAGAAAATACTGGACCGGCTATCCAAGGACGAATGCCCAACAAAGATGCCATCCGAAAATCTTGTCAGCGGGTTCGAAACATTGTCGCTGGTGCTCCGCCAGCTCCAATAAATTTGGAGACTTTGGTAATTCCCGAACGTTATAAGCGATATGTATTTGCTCCTTGACAAACTGAAAACTTTTTGCTAGCGGATACTGCGTCAGAACAGCCCGACCCTCAAAGAATACTAATTTATGGAAGGGAAAGCAACATTCAATGGAGCGAACAAATGAAAAACATTTTTATCGATGGAACGTTTCGGCAAGCCCCTCCACTATTTTATCAAATTTTCGTAATTTTGGCTAGCAGAGGTGGATTTGTTTTACCGATATTATATGCTCTTTTGCCAAATAAGCATCGTGAAACTTATGGTAGGTTGTTCCAACTAATTAAAAATATGTGGCCACAATTTGAACCAGAAACCATATCACTAGATTACGAATAGCTGTAATCAATTCAGTAACTGAAGCTTTTCCGGCAGCTCAATTAAATGGTTGCTTATTTCACTTGGTGAAAAATTTTAAAAAGCAAATTCGTGAAAATGGATTGTACCATCAGTATACAAGCGACCCCGAATTTTCTCTCCAAGCTCGCATGGTAATCGCTATCGCTTTCGTTCCTATTGGAGATATTGATAATGCACTTCAAGAACTATCTCAGCTGCTTCCAGTTGAATTGATACCGATTCTAAACTGGCTAGAAGATAATTATGTTGAAAGGCCAAACCGAAATCAAACAAGGCGAAGGCCACTATTTTCTCCGCATATATGGAATGTTTATGATCGGGTGCTTAATGATCAAAATCGCACTAACAATATTGCGGAAGCCGCTCATCGCAGTTTACAAAGCCAATTAGATATGGATCACCCATCCATATGGAAATTTGTTGATGGCCTGCGAAGCGTTCAGAAAGGAAAAGACTCATTATACGAGGAATTTACACGTGGTGAAGCTCCTCCTCATAAAAGGTTAAAATATCAAGCAGTGGATACCAGAATAAAACGAATTGTGGAATCATATGGAGACAGAACGTTATCAGAATATCTTAGAGGGATTGCACATAATGTGTTAATGAATTAATAATTAATAAAATTTATTGTATTATACCTTATTTATTGTTTGTTGTGTTAACTTCTTAAACTTATTAGGTCAAAACGGCCTGGGGCGATCGGAGTTCCCGGGGGGCGGGATAACGCAACGTTTTGACAACGCAACCATCTAGGGTGGATCTGTACTAGACCCTTTGCTTTCAATATAACCCGAGTTTTTCCTCCGATTTACTTTTAATATCTGAGGATTTGTATTATAAAAAATAAAAATTTTATTAATAAAAAATAAAAATTTTTGGCGCCCAAAAGTCCCGGCGCCCAAACGGCGAGCGCCCAAAAGTCCCGGCGCCCAAACGGCCGGCGCCCAAACGGTCGGCGTCCAAACGGCCGGCGCCCAAACGTCCAGCGCCCAAACGGCGGCGCCCAAACGGCGGCGCCCAAATGTCCTGTCCCGTCTTCCAAGTACCGAAGCCGAAATTTTGGTTTGAGCTTACAGAAGGTCCGGGCAAGCTGAAATTTGGCAAAGATGTATATTGAAGTGTTCAAATAAACCCCCAAAATGTCTCATAAAAATCCCAAGATTTTTTGCAAGCTCAAGCCAATTTTTCGGCTTCGTTGCCTGGACTATAAGTCATGAATTTTTTCAGATTTTTAATTTCATGTTTACGTTATTTCCAACAATCGTAAGTAAAATTTACGCATTGGTGAAAATCACGATTTCATCTCAAAGTTGGCGTATCGAGAGGACAATTTCGAAAGGCTCTAAAGGCAGCCACAGACTACGGCTTTGTTCGACAGATTTGTTCGACGAACAAGTCTGTGGCAAAGCTGAAGTGTGTGGCAGTAACTCCGTCGTACTTGTTCGCCAACAAGAACGACGGATTTGTTCGACGGTTTTGTTCGACGGCTTTGTTCGACGAACAAGTCAGTCACAAGTCCGTAGTGTGTGGGGTAAACGTTTTTTTAAAAACGACTGATTTATCAGTAGTGTCGTGAATTACTATTATACGATGGATTTACGCCACGTAAATAAAAAGTTTTTACTTGAATTTATCGAGTTATAATTTAAGCTCTTTTAAAATATTGATGTGAGAAAACTGGCTTCTCTTCAAAAGCCACTCTTTTGTCCACTTTGTTCTTTTTTGTTTTCTTTCTGATTTTATGGCTAATGCCGCCGCCATTGCACACAAATGAACGGGTTTCATCACTACCTCTGTCTTGATAACACCGTCGAACAAGTCTGCAGTCTGTGGCCTATTCGAACTGGCGTACTTGTTCGACAGACTTGTTCGTCGAACAAATCAGTCGAACAAGTGCGTCGAACAAAACCGTAGTTTGTGGCTGTCTTTACGCCTAAACTATTTATCTCAGATATTTATGTGCTCTTGGGAATATTTTTTAGATAATTTCAGATGGTCTGAGAAATTTTGGGACCCAAGAATTTATTGCCAAAAACAAAGTTTATGAAGGTACTTTTTATTGGGCTGGCAGGGTTGGTAGTGGTAATAGGGTAATACATTGGTTTTGAATTATTGTTATTAAGTAGGTACTTCTTTTTAGTTTGACTTCATAACATGTGCTTAGGGAAAAACCCGGTAGTAAATGATATTTTATTCGTAAGAAAAAATTGATATTTTAACATTTTCGTTTTAAAATTTGAACAAGTACGTAACTTGTAACTTGTACGTGTTTATTGTAGTTGTTGTTATTATTGTAAGGGTTATATTGTAAAAGGTTTATTGTAAAAGATTATTGTAAAAGATTATTGTAAAAAAGGCTTAGCCGTAGATGAAATAAATAAATAAACAAGTTCTTTTTGAAAATTTTAGAAATAGTTTAGTCCTTTGGCTGTAATTACAAAGCGGATATTAAATTTGTCAGTGAGGAAGATTTAAGAAGATATTTTCATAACTGAAAATCAATTAAGCAATATTTTAATTTAAAGCGTCAGAGCTTGGATCAACATTTCTTTGATGAAGAAAGAACATTTTTAAATTTAGTGTATCGAGTGTCAAAATTAGGATTTAAATTATTGTGTTCACAGCAGTCACAGTTTCGTCCTCTAGACCGATTTTAGGTCATTTTTATTGTTTGCAATTTTATGTTTGTTTATAGTTTAGTTTTTTAACCCTTGGTTTTATATTGTTGCGTGAATAGACTTCCATGAATTTATTTCAAGAGCTTGTTTTGGCTATTAATATATTTTGTACCACAACCGGGGTAAAATTTTGTTTGAGTTCCCATTTAGCCGGTTCTCTTTTCAGACTTATTTTTAATAAACATAAACAAAGAATACTATTACACCTTAGCATTTAGATTAAAGGTGTATAAAATATGTACTTTTCGTTAAGAACAAACATGGACAAATCAGCAGCGGCGGTTTGTCAATGGAGGCAAAGGAGGCTTAGCCTTCTCTCAAATTGTTGGACGGACTTGCTATTTATATTTCGTTTTAAATTAGTATTTTTTCAAATTTTTAATTTTTTTTGAATTTGTTTAAAACAAAATTTAATTTAATAATGAAATTAGCTTAAGAACTAGACTTACGCCTGAAATAAATTCGAAATAGTACATATCCAGCGGCTAGCCTTTCTTTATCTTATTAGTTTATTAGCACACAGAGTCAGGCAACCCAGAATACGGTAGTACGTCCGAGATACGTCATAGAGGCTACTCGTTAGTAAATTTCATTATCAACATGAGCGAATAACAGATTAATTCTAAGTAATAAGCTTGTAACATAAGCGCATACTAGTCTGTGTTATCTTACTAAATGTACAAACATAGTAATTTTACATGCGTTGGAGGCTGGGCTCATATGCATGGGCCTCTTATGGAGACGCTTGCAATTCTTTGCATTATCATGCATAATAATTTTATGTTCTAAATATAATCATGTAATTCGAATAAGGATTCCCGAATTTTTTTTTCAAATTTGAACGGATTTTCAACATTTTTTTCAAAATCGACCAAACGGACCGACGCGACGTTTGAAATGAAATTTGTGGCAGTAAATTTCGACAAACGTTGCTACACGTTGGAATTTTACCTCGCGAGCAGTATTTACAGTGCAATTAAGAAAACAACAATTAATTGACGTATTTAATTTTATAATCGACAGCGATGATTTTAAAAACGACTCTCAAACTATTAGAGAAGCGCTGGTTTAAGACCATATTTAAACATCCATAACTTTGTAAATATATTAACTTAAAACCATGACCATAGAAGCTCATTGAGGCTCTAACGATGCTCTATCGATAGGCATCAGTTTCATACAAAAATTCCAAATAGGAAGGAAAATGGAAAAACATGTCTACGGCCCCCCCAGCAGTTTATCGCGAATAACTCCGCGACCTTTGTGGCTCAAACGAAAATAACGGAAGCTCATTCAGGCTCTAACGATGCTCTAACGTTTGACACCAAATTCACGCAAATATTCGAAACTCGGGGGGCCATCATGTCTACGGCCCCCCCCAGTTGTTTTTTGCAAATAACTCCGCGACCTTTGAGGCTCAAACGAAAATAATGGAAGCTCATTCAGGCTCTAACGATGCTCTAACGTGTGACACCATTTTTATAAAAAAATTCGAAACTGGGGGGCCACTGACATGCACCTGTGTCGGGTTGGTAGAAGTCGGGGATTTTTCTAGGGTTTATATTTTTCTTTCTTACACTGTATTTCTTTTAAGAATTTAACACGATTCTATTGGTGCATTGGGTTTTTAACAAATTTAGATTGGTTTAATTGTTTTTAAAGAAATTGTTTCACCAATTGAAATTTTTGATTAGCCACCTTTTTTACTGTTGGTACTGTTTAGTCCAATTATTACTTTTATTTGTTTTGTCAATTTTTAAGTGCATACAAAAACATATGATTAGGCATGATCAAGTTAGTAAAAAAAAAACTCAAGTTTGACGTGTAAAAAATAACAAACATTTCATTGTACATGTGCTTCAACTTAATTTAACATTAAAGAATATACATTTGTTTATTTCAATTATTCAAAGTGTTTTCTTCAAATTACAAATTATCACAAACCTACGTGAGATCCAAACCAAAATAACAACATTACCCAAATTTCTTAAATTGGGCAAACATAAAATTGGTCCTTCGAATCGAGATACGTGAACACAACCAGAAAAGCCAGAAGCTCGAGTCGTTTCCTATCAGAGGTTAGTTATATTATCCAAACAATTATTGCGATTTGTGTAATAAATTAATATTATAATTATGACAACTGAAAATTATAAAATACAGCGCAAAAATGCTAAAAGCGCACTTACACGTTTTATTACGTACTTTGAAACTATTAAAAATGCAGCTGACAACGAAATCAATTTGGAACAATTACAGCTACGCTTAAATAATGCCGAAAGTTTACTTGAAATCTTTAATAACGTGCAATTAAAATTGGAAGAGATTGATCCCGAATACGAAAATAACAAAAATATTCACTTTGCTGCTAGAGAAGATTTTGAAAATAAATATTTTGAAATAGTTTCAATAACCAGGAAATTCATTACGGATAAAACTAGAAAATCTGCACCTAGTTCACCAACGCCATCAGTACGTAGCAATACATCCGTACATAGCAGTAAATACAATTGCAATTTAGTTGCCATGCCAAAAATTAAACTGCCTACATTAAATTTACCAACATTCGATGGTTCCTATGAACAATGGTCATACTTTAGAGATACATTCACCTCTTTAATCCACAACAATAATTCGCTTGCTGACATACAGAAATTTCATTACTTACGCTCATCCTTACGCTCAAATGCTGCTAATACTTTGAAAGCTTTAGAAATCTCTGACGCAAATTATGAAGTAGCATGGAATCTATTAGTTGAAAGATTCGAAAACAAAGGTCTGTTAATAAACAATCACATCAAAGGTCTGTTTAACATTCCCACGATTCAAAAAGAATCACACCAAGGCTTAAGACTTATATTGGACAGTCTGGAAAAACACCTACGTGCCCTAGAAGCATTACAATTGCAAATAGAGCACTGGGACATTATTATTATATATTTAATTACTTCAAAGCTCGATAACATTTCCAGAAGAGAATGGGAAACGATTGTACACAAATCAGACGACTTACCAACAAAATCTGATTTGACAAGTTTCTTAAAAAATAAATGTTGCATATTAGAAACATTAGATACGTCTGAGGAACCAAAGCGCATATACAACAAACCAGTAGCCACACAGCCAAACAAGTCAAGATCTTTTCTTACAACCTCAAACACAACTTGCCCATGCTGCAAAAAAGATCACAACATATACATATGTCCCGACTTCAAGAAACTTCAACCTTCAGAAAGGTTAAATGAAGCCAAACGTTTATGGTTATGTGTAAACTGCCTTTCCTCTGGACACCGTACAAGAGAATGTAAATCTGGTGGCTGCAGAAAATGTGGTCTAGTACATCACACACTTCTACATTTTAATAACACTTCCGGCCGCAGAGCCGCAAATTCTCACACGGCTGAAAACACAAACACCTCATCCGAACAACAAACTTTTAATTCAAATCACTCGACTTCGGAAGATGAGATACAACAATCGGTTGCATTAACAATCAACAACACTTTCAATCACAAATCACTTTGTTTACTTTCAACAGCCATTGTTAAAGTTTATGACCACACAGGTATTCCACACGACTGTAGAATACTTCTCGACAATGGTAGTCAATCTAATTTTATTTCTCAACGATTATGCCAGATTTTACAATTACCTACCAGCAAAATCAATTTTTCTGTATCTGGCATAAACCAAGTGAATTCCAAGATTAACTTTCAAACGACTGTTTCAATTAAATCCACAATCAACGAATTTTCTTGCACACTTTTTTGTCTTATTTTACCAAACATAACAGGTGACATACCTTCTATTTCATTTCCAATAAACACCATTAATATACCGTCAAATATAATTCTTGCCGATCCAAACTTCAACAGCGCAGCGCCAGTAGACATGCTTGTTGGCGCAGATACCTTCTGGGATATAATGAGCGTTGGCCAAATTAAGCTAGGTAAAGGTTATCCTATCTTACAAAAGACTAAACTGGGATGGCTCGTGTCCGGTCCAATTTTTACAAAACAACAGCTTCACACCGAAACGAAATGTCATTTCAGCGTCACAAAAGACATCGACCAGCAATTATCCAAATTTTGGGAAATTGAAGAATTCCCGAAAAACAAATTTATATCACCAGAAGATATCGAGTGCGAAAATCACTTTCAGGACAACACTACAATCAGCCCCGATGGTCGCTTTATAGTGGCAATCCCACTAAAGAAGCCCATTACAAGCCTTGGTGAATCGAAACAAATAGCGATGAACCGTTTTACGACTTTGGAAAGAAAACTTTCACGTTTGCCTGAACTCAAATTGCAATATGATAATTTTATAAAGGAGTACATCATGTTAAGACACATGACTTTGGCAAAGGATCAAGATGACACAACAGGTTACTTTTTACCTCATCACAGCGTTATTAAAAATAGTAGCACTACAACTAATTTACGCGTCGTTTTCGATGGATCTGCCAAAACGACAACTGGGGTTTCTATAAACGACTTGATGATGGTAGGGCCTACAATTCAAAACGATCTTTTTTCTATTATTCTTCGATTTAGAAAGCATAACATTGTGCTCGGCGGAGACGTTGCCAAGATGTACCGCCAAGTATTAATACCTGACAACCAACGCAATTTACAAAAGATCTTATGGCGTTACAATCAGGAGGAAGAGATAAAAGTATACGAGCTCAACACCGTAACTTACGGATTGACCGCAAGCGCCTTTATGGCAATACGATCTTTACGAGAAGCAGCAATACGACAAGCCAAGGAATTTCCAAATGCCAGCTCTACTACTTTACGAGACTTCTACGTTGATGATCTTCTAACTGGAGGAGACACAATCAACGAAGTATTGAAACTCAAACATGAAATCACTAAAATACTGGGCAAATATGGATTCCAATTACGAAAATTTATCTCTAACGAAAATGCAATTAATTGTGAAGACGAAGAAAATACTTTTATAGAAATCGGCGAACAAAATAAAACTTTAGGTCTCTTATGGCATTCCAACAACGACACATTGAGATACAAAATAAAAAATTATTCTCACAAAAACAAGATTACGAAAAGACAAATTCTGTCGACTATAGCGCAAATATTTGATCCCTTGGGTCTTCTTGCACCTGTTACTGTAACGGCAAAAATCACACTACAAAGGCTATGGAAACTTAATCTGTCTTGGGACGAATCGATCCCACAAGACCTTCATACTCGATGGGAAAATTATACGAGCCAACTTATTAAAATAAACGAACTGGAGATACCTCGAAAAATCTTAAATTCCAATCCAATCACGATAGAACTACACGGTTACGCAGACGCATCAGAAAGCGCCTACGGAGCTTGTATCTACGTACGATGTGAAGAATCGTGCGGTAGATTTTCTTCCAATCTATTGTGTGCAAAAACCAGAGTTGCGCCTCTGAAACACACCACTATTCCTCGTTTAGAGCTTTGTGCAGCTCTATTGATGTGCGAGCTAGTAGAAAAGGTAAAAACAGCCATTAACATCAATTTTAATAAAACATTTTACTGGAGCGACTCCACAATAGTATTGGCGTGGATAAATACTTGCCCCAGCAAACTGAAAGTCTTCACAGCTAATAGAATATCACAAATCCAAACTCTGTCAAAACCCGACTCTTGGCACTACATTGGTACGGCTGAGAATCCAGCTGACTTACTCACGAGGGGAATATCACCTTACGACCTCTTCAATTCAAGGATCTGGTTTCACGGTCCAACATGGCTTTCCATAGCCGAAGATCGATGGCCCTCTCACAATACAGTGAATTTCGAGGATTTAAGTAATAATACAGAACATCGTGTAGTGACTTCACTTCTCGTCGTCAACCACGAATTCCCCGAATTCATCGGCAAATTTTCTTCGCTCAATAAATTAAAAAGAATTTTCGCTTACTTACTCAGATTTACAAACAACATTAGGAAACCTGTAGCATTAAGAAAACTCGGTATTTTTGAACCTACCGAATTAGAAGAATCTCTTAACATCTTAATTCGAGCCATACAACAAAAACACTTTCCTAATGATTATAAAAATTTACAAAAATTACGCAAATTAGCTTCGAACAGTAGATTACTTAATCTAAATCCTTTATCGAACGATCCTAATGATCCTAACCCATTAACACCTGCACACTTCCTGATAGGAACGACACTAACGGGCATACCGGAGCCCAATTGGCTAAATACAGCACAAAATACGTTGTCGCGTTTTCAACACCTTCAACAAATTTTCCAAAGCTTTTGGTCCCGTTGGACAAAAGAATACATCTCCAATTTACAAGTCCGTACCAAATGGAAGAAGAACACACAACAGTTGGTGAAACCAGGTGTCATGGTGGTAATCAAAGAAGATGGTCTACCTCCAATGAAGTGGCGTTTAGGAAGAATTTTGGAAACACATCCAGGACGAGATGGCATCATCCGAGCTGTCACAATCAAGACAACCACGGGCATCTTTAAACGACCAGTGGTTAAAGTGTGCGTGCTACCTAATCAAAGTGACTAGTTCCTATTAATTTTGTTTTTAAACCCTTCCGGCTTTCAAGGGAGGCGATATGTTTAGTCCAATTATTACTTTTATTTGTTTTGTCAATTTTTAAGTGCATACAAAAACATATGATTAGGCATGATCAAGTTAGTAAAAAAAAAACTCAAGTTTGACGTGTAAAAAATAACAAACATTTCATTGTACATGTGCTTCAACTTAATTTAACATTAAAGAATATACATTTGTTTATTTCAATTATTCAAAGTGTTTTCTTCAAATTACAAATTATCACAAACCTACGTGAGATCCAAACCAAAATAACAACATTACCCAAATTTCTTAAATTGGGCAAACAGGTACATTACAAATGCTATATAAGTAGTACATGACCATGCTTACTACCAACAAACCATAGATAAGAGAGGGGAGATATTAATTATCAAAAAATTTTGATAAAATTAAAATGGTTATTTTGGAATTGGATGACGAATCCACCAAATCAATTATTAAAGCAAAAGAATGCTTTAAAAATGAAAGCTTACAATCGGACCTAATTTACATTCAAACGAATTTTAAAAACATAATAGACGTTATAAAAAAATTGGAAACCGTAGGATTGC
This sequence comes from Podabrus alpinus, assembly GCA_932274525.1. NCBI lineage: Eukaryota > Metazoa > Arthropoda > Insecta > Coleoptera > Cantharidae > Podabrus > Podabrus alpinus. The sequence continues at coordinate 119,787,224 of OW026451.1, forward strand.
CACTAGCAACATCTTTGGATGATTTTTTAAAATTGAAACACGAGTTGGCACAGTGCGGTGGTTCAATTGCAAAGAAAGTGGTTGAAAAATTAAACAAAGTATTGGATCGCAATCCGGGTTATGTAGGTAACTGTTAAAAATTTGTTTGATATTTTTACTGGCAATGGTCAAAATGCAATTTTAGAAAACATTTCTACTTCGGAAGCGGTTTTGTATAAATACATACCTCTAACATCGTGCGATGTAGAGAGGTCATTTTCAAAGTACAAAAATATTCTAACTGACAAAAGACACAACCTTACCAGTGAAAATATTAAAAAAATGTTAGTTTGTTACAGCTACTGCAATGCTTCAAATAAATAATTTTTTAATAAATAATGCCGTTATTATTTTAATACCTAATTGGTGGGTTTAGTTACATAAAACCACTAAAACTTTACAATACCAACCTAAAATAGCATTTTTTTAGTACCTTTTTTAGAATTTATACGACCTAAGTTAACTTTTAACATGGAACATGTTTTTATTTTTAGAACCTTTTTAGTACCTTATTTCGAATTTATACGACCTAAAATGACTTTTTTTAGAACCTTTTTAGGTGCCTTTCTTTGATTTTTTACGACCTATAAATCTCATCTCTATATATTAATATTAAGAGTGTCAAAACACTTAAGGTGGCTAATAGCGATACTGTTAAAAAACAAAACAGTTTCGAAAATTTAATTCACTTGTATTCTTCTAAAATAATGACAAGGATCGCCTTACTTTTTACTCATCATTTTCGTGATTATGCAGCAAATTTTCAAGTCTTGTACTAACTTATCAAGTTTTGTACACTTAATCGTCTGAAAAATTGAAATATTTTACCCTAATTATTTTGTGTTCTTTTCTCTTTTTAAATAAAATGGTTTTAAATTTAATTTCTCTTGTATTATTATTTTATTAACATCTGACCGTCGCGAATCACATGAATGTAAGAAACCAAATAACCTTATAAGCTTATAACACTAATTTCGGCCCTCATCACCAATAAACCATTTGGCCCTTATAACGCTAGAATCAACCCCTGAATATAAAAAATTAAATTTCAAGGAATTAGGATATTTCTGTATTTCTATTACTTTATATTATTTGTTTGCTTGTGATGCCTGGTCGTGATGCAGTTTGGTCAAGGGATTACAATTACCTGGGTAAAAACGTGTGGTTTTACACGCAAAGTGTGTATCAATAAAATCTTTAGAAATGCCTACCTCATTAAGATCTCACGAACTCTGCTAGCAAGTCCTTTTCCACTTCCACGTGGTGAACTTTGGGTAATACTAACGGTAAAGGGGGGAAAGCGAGTTTGCAGCGCTTAAATTGGCACTTTCTGGCTAAGGGAGACAACCCCAACAGATAAACATGAAGAAAGGCAACGGGAAAACATTTTCATTATTCATTCCCAAGAGAATCAAAATGGTTTCGTTCAATGTAAAATATTCCGGAGTTTTTAATGGTCCCCCGATCGGGTCTCCGGTGGGGACTGTTTTGAGCGACATCAGGCGATGTAGGATGTTGATTAGAGGGGAATTAGGGTTGGTACGTTGAATGTAAGAAGTCTTTTGCAGACGGGAAAATTGTATGTTGTCGAAAAAGAATTGCACGCCCATGAATTAAGTCTAATGGGGCTGGCGGAGACACACTGAAAGGGGTCTGGGCATTTTACCACAAGATTAGGAAACTGCGTATACTTCTCGGGAAATCCTGATATTAGCCGTGATGGTGTAGCTCTTCTGGTGCCGAAAATCTATAGAGATGCAGTAATGGGGCACAATCCTATTAACGATAGAATGATGACAATCAAATTCTCAATGTTAACATAATACAAGTCTATGCTCCGACATCTGAAGTAGGAGATGACGAAATGGAAGAGTTCTGTACTGAACTTACAAGTACCACAAAAGAACTACCCAATGAGCGAGATTACCATCATTCAGGGAGACATGAACGCAAAAATCGGAAGCATAGATAACGACGATCACCTAAGAAATGTGGTAGGACGCTTTGGCTTGGGTGAAAGAAACGAACGGGGAGAATGAATGATACAGTTCTGTCAGGTGCTCAGTCTCGGCATAGCCAACAGTTCTTTCGGCATCACAAACGACAGCTATATACCTGGACGTCGCCAGGAGATAGATACAGGAATCAAATAGACTTTATTATGACTCACTCGAGATGGAAATCTCGACGTGCTACAAGGACACGTGCAGCCATGACTAAATTAAAGAAGTTGTGGATCGACAAGCAAATCACTACGAATACCAAGAGTCATCTTGTTAAGACTCTAATTTTTTTCAATTTTCCTGTATGGCGTCGAGTCAAGGACCATTAATATGTTGGATGGACGCCGGATTGACGCCTTCAAGAAGTGGTGCTGGAGACGTATGCTAAGAATTTCGTGGATAGCGATTGTTGACTTATGCCGACGACTTATCCTGCAATATTTCGGACATGTAATGCATAGAGATGGGTCAAACTTGGAGGTTTAGGGAAGAGACCTAGGGGTAGATTACTCAGTAGATGGATCGATCAAATAAAACTCGTAATGAAGCGACCCTGAAAGATAACAATAAGAGTTGCAGAAGACCGCCAATAATGGAAGAGCATAGTGGGCAACTGCGAATGAGCTATTTGCATCACGATTCCTCACTCATGAGGAAACGACTAGAAATAGAGAGGGTAAAAACGTGACGATAAGATTTATTGCAACGAAAATCGGCTATTTTGGTACTAGCAAAGTAACTTGATATTTCCTGCTCCATTAACGTACAGTTACTCCCGCAATCACTATTGCCGCCTACGTATGATCTTGCAGGCCTGGAGAAATAATAGCATACGTGATGCGATGAGAAACATTTTTTACTGAATTCGCAAGTTTCTCCTGCTTATACGTAAATAACTATCTATTAACTAGGTAACTCGAATTTTGGCTATTTTGAGTTAGCTACATGTGCCCACCTAATTTTAATCACTTTATTTAGTGCTATAACTAAAAATGTTCTATTATGTTTCTAAATATCAAATATCCACTTGCTAAAAGTAGATAAGTCCCAGATCCCTTCAATGCTGTTATGCTATAAGTGCATAATTTGAGATACCTAGTTGTGCAAATTCCGAACGTTACGTATAGCAACGTATAGTACGTCCGCGACCTTCGCAAGACAGTTGAGATATCTATTTGTGCAATTGTGAAGTTTTATTTTTTATAATAATTAATAATTATGTATTTTCTCGATCTTATTTTGTATTATGTATTACTATTTATCAGTCGTTATGAATAAAACTTATTTTGAAACATACAAAGTTAAAATAAAATAAAAGAACTAGGTAAGTCTGATTTTTCACATTTTTATTAGTGCTATAACTATGTAGATATCTTACTTCTAATTAAAAATTTCCTAAAATATAAAACATTAGACTGTGAGGGTATTAAATACAGTTAACTTACATAAGTAGCTAAAGTTTCAAACGTTAAAACAAAAATAATTTTGAAGTTTAATACTTTTTTTTGCTATTGTAAACTTTAAACTCCATTTACTCAATATCAGTAATTTCAAGTTACCTAGTTATAGCATTAAGGTCACGATATTATGTAAATATAGAAAGTTATATAAGGATAACAAAATTATTATATATAAGTAAATGAGGGAAGTTTAATCTAAATGAATAAAATTGGATAGGGTTAGGATCATATATTTCTGTTCTTGGAGTTTATAGTCGATTTTGTAGCACAATGCTGGCGTTAGCACCAGCGATGACTGTTAACCAATATAACTAATTGTTTAAGAATTATTTAATTAAACTCTAATTTTGTGCTTGGACCTTTAAAAACTAAGCAAAAAACAAGTTTTTCCAGTTAAAAGCTTTATATAGGTGAACTTGAAATTATAAAATAATTTTTTCTTTTAAATTTCTTGCATCAGAATTTCCTTTTGAAGTTTAAAGCTTTGATAGCGTGAAGAAAATGAATGAAGGAAAATATAAGCCATCAAAGCTTCAAGCTTCAAAAGAAAATTTTTATGCAAGAAATTTGAAAGAAAAAATTATTTTCTATTTTTGAGTTCACCTATATAAAGTTTTTAACTGGAAAATGTTTTTTGCTTATTTTTTATTTTGCGGTTTTTAAGATTTATTTAGTTGGAGACGCAACTCTTTAATCCGTTCATGATATCTCTAATTACACTCCCTTGTTCACCCGTATATTTGTAATATAAATAGGAGATTTGTGGATAAATTGTCTCGTGGTAGAATTCGGGTGCACCGTATAGATCAACGATTTCAAAGTCGGGCCTGAGGATTGAAAATTTCTGGTTATGCTACTCACCAAAGAAAGACATTTAGGGTATTCACACTCCCTAGTATATACATAATATGTATATAGTTGTATTTCTACACTATACGCAATGTTAAATTTGGTTATAAGTTGGAGAACTTTGTACGCCAGATGGTGCTTTAAATCACCTAATCGCCACGCAGCGTACAAAGTTATTACTAACTAGCCATGTACATCTGTTACAATGGTTTCAAACTTAGATATGTACTTACTTAGAGCAGGTAATAAATCCTTTATTGGGGGTTTATGTAGATTATAAATTATAACAAGGGTTTCTTTTAACAAAAACATTCCTTTATGATTTTAACAATACTGTTTGCTAAGATCCCACTTAAAATTTATTTTTACTTTCGTTTGCAAGATATGGGCATTTTCAAATATTTTTATTTTCAAAAAATTCGTAATAAAATAGCACGGTTTTCAAGAAAGTTTCTTTTTGATAACTCTCTCCTATTTGTTTTGAACATTTTAGTTTAGAATTCGTAATTCCAACGATTTTCAATGAATTCCAAGGATTATTAAAGATTTGCAAGAAACTCCAAGAATTTACAAATGTTTTAAAAAGTTTTCAACAATTTAGTAGGCATTCCAGAGATTTTTAAGGTATTGCAAGATTTCAACGATTTCTAAGGAATTCCTAGTGATTTGCGAAAAATTCCCCGTGATTTTCAACGAATTAAAAACAAAATAAATAAATATTTAAGTATACAAAACTCGGAAAACAAAATTTCAAAGATTTACGTGTACGCTGATATCCTATGATTTTCAAATATTTCCAAGGAATTCCAATGCTTTCCAAAGAATTTGAAAGATTTACAAAGAACACCGAGGATTTCTAAAGAATTCCAAGGATTTACTTTGCAAAATATTTGAAGGAATTCCAACGACTTTCAAAGGTTTCCAGGATTCCTCCTATGGAATACGCTTTGGGGTCGTCCATAAATTACGTCACGCTCCTGGGGGGGGGGGTCCGACCTTTGTGGCGTTAGGGGTCGGGGGAGGTTCAAAATTGTGACGTCACAATTATAGGTATATAAGTAAATGAAACAATAAAAGTTACAATATAATAATAATAGTTTAAGTTTATTTTAGTGCTAATAAATATGTAGTGAACCTGATCAACCGGATTAAAGAGATTATCAACCGGATTAAAGAGATTATCTTTGATTGGTAACAAGTTTATTCTATATAAGCGTAACATTTTATTTTAATAAACACAACTTCTCGAAGCTAATTAATTTGTAATTCCAACAAATATGTCTTATTCAAAGTGTAATTACGCTGGTTGCAATGAAAAGAAAAAAGGATTGCAAACTGTTAGGTTTTATGGTTTTCCTACCCAAGATGAAGAACGGTGTAAACAATGGGTCCTGTGTTCGGGAAATTTAAGCTTGATAGATGTCGATATCGAAAAATTAAAGATGATGTCCATATGTGAGCTGCATTTTGATAATGTGTCGTTTGTTAATGAAACCCATCATCGACTTATACCATCTGCAATTCCTAAACATTTTGACGAGATGCAAAATGAGAATTATTCGTCAATCGTAGAAGTGGAATCGTCTTCGCCAAAACAAAATATAACGGAAGCTTCGATTGAGCAATCTCGTAGTGTGGAATATTCGCCAATGAAAGTCAACGTACCAACTAGAACATATTGTAATAAGTCTCGAAGTTTTGCAGATTCCCAATTATTAAATGAGGACTTTATAACTGAACCCGATGAAAATGAAGAATTAAGAAGGAATACACTATTATCGTCATTTCTTTTGGCAGAAACACCACGTAAAGGAAAAAAGCGCCCCCGTTCCGAAGAACATGATACGCCACGTAAAAAAACATTAAAAAGAAGGATTCAAAGAAAGAACCTTCTTTTGTCCAGGTCACGTGCAACTGTCTTGAAATTGAAAAAAGGAGTAAATTCAAAGAAAGAAACTGATTTTTCAGAAATTTTAAACAGACTTAATCCAGAATTACGAACTTTAGTTAATATGAAAATAAATCATAAACCTCGACAAAACTGGAAGGAAGAAGAAAAGCTTCTAGCGATGAAATTCTTTTATAAATCCCCTACTTTATATAAACACATGCTCAACAAAATGAACTTTACCCTGCCAGCCGTGGACACTATAAGAAAATGGTTACAAGTATTGAATTTGCAAGCTGGATTTCAAACGAAATGTATAACTAAAATGGCGGAGAAGATTAGAACAATGTCTAAACAAGAAAGAAATTGTATAATTTTAATGGATGAAATGGCAATCAAGCAATCTCTGGATTATAATGAACGGTTAGATTTGATTGAAGGCTATGAAGATTTAGGAGAAATCATTGGACGGAGCGTCAAGTTAGGTAAGCAAGCTTTAGTTTTCATGGTTAGGGGTCTTTTCAACAATTGGAAGTTTCCACTAGCTTATTTCATTTCAGCAGGTTCGGTAAAAGCAGATTCTTTAAAAACGTTACTTATGCAATGCCTAGCAGTAACCTCAAATATGAATTTAAAAGTTCACGCGATAACGTGTGATCAAGGTTCGAATAACCGCGCGGTCTATACAGCATTAGGAGTTACAACAGAAAAACCGTATTTCTATTTTAAAGAAAAGAAAGTGTTTGCCCTTTTTGATGTGCCGCACCTTATCAAAAGTGTAAGAAATACGTTAATAAAACAAGATATCTTAGTAACTGGTAAGAAGGTATCTTGGGAAGATGTTAGGAAAACGTTTAAAATAGACCGAGATAATTGTTTGTCGAATGCTCTTTTAAGAATAACCGAAGCCCACGTGAGTCCAAATAATTTTCAAAAAATGAGTGTGAAATTGGCCACCCAAGTGTTTAGTAAAACGTTTTACGCGGGGATTGTAACTGCCGTAGCAATTGGGGATCTGAAAAGCGATACTGCTTTAAATACTGCAAGTTTTTTGTTAAAAATGAATAACCTATTTGATTGTTTAAATTCCAAAGTGTTGTACGAAGCAAATAAATTGAAAGGCGCCATTTGTTTAAAAAATGAGGAATCCCTAAAATATTTAGAAGAATGTTTGGTTTGGATTCGAACTTGGAAGGTTCCAAAAAACACTCCGTTTTGTTTTAACGGATTTCTACAAACAATTAAGCGAATTATTTCTTTATGGAACGCGATAAAAGAAGATCACAAGTTTCTTTTAACAAATAGGCTTTGTCAAGATCCAATTGAAAATTTGTTTTCCCAAATACGCCATAGAAACGGATATAATCCCAATCCTTCTGCAAAGCAATTTAGGTTATCTCTACAAGGAATTATTTCATCGTGTCTGGAGAAAGAATGCACAACTTCAAATTGCGAGAACGATGAAGATAAATTAATTAATTTGGAAGAAAAAATCGAGTTCTCTGGAGATTTGCCTGTGGTATCAGAAACTATATCCGATTTTACTGATATCTTTGAAGTGGAAATGGAATCAACATCATCGTCCTCCGATGAGGACTGTAGCATAAAGGAAAACTATGAAGCATGCTCAGTGACCTACTTTGCAGGTTATTTAGCTCAATCCTGTATTAAAAAGTTTGGGTGATGTAAATATTGTGTAGAAGAACTTCAAAAAGGTAACACTGATTTAGTTGATAAGAATGAAATGTTGATTTTGTCTAGGGATTACGGCGTAGATGAAACTAAAATACAATTTTTAAAAAGACCCAGCACTGCTTTCATTCAAATTATCAGCATATGTCTAGGGCATATACAACAAGTCCTATAATAAAATATTTTACACCAGGGGTATTAAAGATTCCATATTTCAAAAAATCGTGAACAATGATACAATTAAAAAGTGGATCACTGACAAGAAGTGTGAAGAACATAAATTTTTTTTAATAAACCGTTTACTGCAAACGTAACTGTTCCGTACATGTAAAATACAGATTGAGAAGAAAGATAAACAAAGTGCAACAAGAAAACTTAATATTTTAAAAAACCAATAATAAGTACATGAAAAATTAGATATTTTCCAGAATTTATTTTGTTGTATAATTTTCATATTAATAAATTTTTGCAAATAACTTTAATTATTATTAAACCTATGAATCTAATATTTGGTAAATAGAAAAGAAAATTTCAACCTTCAAAGATTGTAATACCTTTTATTAATGGCTTTATGCATCTTTAGGACTTAATGGTATGTCAGGTAAATTTAGGTAATCTTCATAATATAGCTTTTTTTCAAACCAACTTTACTGTAAATAAAGTTGTTAACATTTTAGCTAGGTAGCAGCACTTTATGACAACTTTTTGACGAATAATTTTCTATAACCTACACTCCTATTACAAATTTACTAGAGTGTATTTGGTTGCATACAAATTTCCCATAAGACCAAATACACCGAGGTCTTGTATTTCTAGTTAGCCCTTGAACGTCTTTTTCTACCGTAGTATATTATAATTCAATATGGCCGACTACAGCTGATCAAATATATTTACATTTACGTTGCATTAACGTAATTGTAAGGTTATATTTAAATTTATATAAAATGGAAATTGAAAATTTAGATGAAGTAGAGAATCAAGGAGAATAAGAATAATAGTTGTGAGGTTATGAAGTTGTTGACGGGTTGATAGTTTACTAAATTAATATCATAGGTGTGTTCACAGCTATGGTATTTGAGTGTTGTAATGTTGTAAATATACAACTATGGTAAATATACTAGGGAGTGTGAATACCCTAATTGTTTATTGTGAACCTTGTTGGCTATTTTCTAATATCGATCGAAGTCAAATATTAACGAAAATAAATTTAAACAAATGTTACGGTGGGAGGGGGGGGGAAAGTTTATTATGAGCTATTTTTACTGAAAATGTTACCATTTTGCTATTTTCTAACTTCCTAACCTATTAATCGAACATTTTAACCCCCGACAAAACAGTGGTGTTATGTGTTTCACTTGTACGTTTGTATCTATGTCTGTTTGTTCGTTCCCCTATAACTCTTTAATGCGTTGACGGATTTCGATGCGGTGTTTTATATAAAATTATAGACCCACGAGATGGTTCTAGGCTACAAAGTTCGAGTTTCCTCAAAAATGGTGCCGTAATAATTATATCGTCCGTATTAAAACGGCGAGTGTAAGTTCAGTAGGCGTGAAAACAATATAATGCCAAAAATAATTAATTTTGACAGAATATGTTTGTTTAGTTTTAATTTAAACATTTGGAGGTTATGAATAACATTAAAACAAAGCAGTGTCGTACAATTATGTATTATCGAGCAAAAGCTTTAAAAAGATTTGAATGTACTCATTATAAAAAATCTTGTGGAAAAAGACAAAATGAATAAATTATCCTTCTTTACCTGATCCATAATTCGCCATATTGACTAAGACATAATATTGATTATCAACCTAACTAATTATTGTGTTAGTACGGCACTGCTAAAACTTGAAGGCACCGCTATTCGTGTTTTTGTGACGGTATCCATCGCATTACTATGGACGCTTTAAGATGGTACCGCTCTTGAGTAAACCGAAGCTTAAGAGATTGTCAGGAGATTGTTACATTTGGGCGCCATCTTGTGGTTGCCATGTCAAACTTTTTTTAAAATGATCCGAATGAAGTGAAATTTAAAATGTGCATATAGTTTTTATAACCACCTAATAATATGACTCTAGTATGTAGAATGCTGGAAAAGTTTCTGGAAACTTAACTTGATTGCATTTCGAAGTATTCGCCTTAGATTAATACACTTTTGCATACGTCGGAACCAATTAGCAAAACATTTTAACAAAAAGAAGTCATTAGCTGACAGATCAGGTGAATATGGGCAATGAGTCATTAAATCAGCATTTGTGATGGATAAGAAGTCAACGGTATGGCGCGCTGTGTGAGAGCTTGCCTTATTATCTTGCAGAATAATTCGCCGATTTTGATTGTTTCTTCTTATTTTCTCAATGACTTCCGTCAAAGAAATTGTAGTACACTAATCAGCGTTCACAGTTCTTCGATCTTCTAAAGTTATGGTTGCCACATGTCCAGTAACACTAAACAAGCGATGATTTGCTTTACAGAATTACGTGAACGGACAACTTTTGTAGGTTTAGGCTCATTTTGAAATACCCAAATGGTGGAACACCGTTGTTTATTTTCGGGTTCGTATGAATAAATCTAAGTTTCATCACCAGCAACGATATTGTAGACCAAATTTGAAAGACCTCAGTTGATTGTCTTGAGCATTCGTTTACACCATTTGACACGACTTTGTTTTCGAGCGTCTGTCAAATTGTATGGGATCCAAAGACTGCAAAGTTTCCGTACGTCTAAATGATCATACAAAATCGTGTGTATTGCTTTATGTGTAGTCAGGGACGTGCTCAGCCAACTTTTTTCAGGGGGGAGCAATCCTCAATTTGCCAACTGAATCAATTAAAAATTGCCAACTTTTTGTAAGTAATACATTGGGGATAAATTGGGACATAAATAGATCATTTTATAAAAAATAAAAATATAATTTTCCCTATTAAAAATTCTTAGGGCCGGTCCCACCAACTCTGATTAAATCGTTGGTTAACTAATCACGATTAATAATTAACCGTGATTAAGTTCAGAATTTAACCGACATTAATTTCAAATTGTTCCAACAAGCATTTAGTATCTATGATTAGTTGACTGCTTTTATTTCGTGTATACTCGGGTATAAACTTGCAAAAGCTGCTCTGATTGGTTGATATGCAGTTACATTAAACTTGTACTAATGGTAATTGGTAGTAGTGCTATTTATGATATTATAAGAAGGAAAAATTAACAGAAAATATAACCTCAAATTTTATTATTTGCAAATTTTTGGAGCTGTTTTTATTGTAAAATGAGTACATCAAAATTACAATATCTTCATCATCTGAAGAGGATATTAAGATATTATTGTAAAACATTATTGTGAATAATATCCAAAAATAATCACTTTAACTAATTTTTTAACACATAAATACGATGTTCACGTTTTGCTTTTAAGGTTATGTGTATTCAAACTGTCAACATTATAATAAATTTTGCAATCACAAGCGCGTGAGCGGCGTGAGTCAACATTATCGTTACTCAATTGAAAGAAATGCGCATGTACCGGCCATTAACCGTGATTAAACTCGTCTAATAGCCCAAAATCTGTTGATTAGTTTGAAGTCTAGTTAACCATGATTATTTCCTTCATTATAATATACGCCAATCAGAACGCGAAACATCTAGGCAACCATTTAATTATAGTAGATATTTACGTTGCTATGGAAAATATTCAGCGGGTAAATTTCTGTCAAAAAATAATCACTTCCTAACATTTTTTCGAGCATTATCAAACGTGCTTAGACAAACAAACAAAAAAATAACATAGTTAAATGCACAATGTCACGTTTTGCAGATAATTCTCTGCAACTTATTGAATCTGCAATAAATAAAAGTGTTCCCACAAATACTATAAAGACCAAGGCATCGGTATGGTATCAATTTCAAGAGTTTTGTGAGTTAAGAAAATACCAATTACTTGAAGAAACCACCGCAGAACAACTTGCCGAAATTTTAGCTGATTGGGGTTATAACATGAGGAAAGTAAACGGAGAAAACTACAAAGAAGGTGTAATAAAAACAATGTGGAATATTACGGCCAAAACAATTCAAGAGTTTTATTATAATAAGTTCAATAAAGTAATTGACCCGTTTAATGATATTGTATTTAAAAAGGCTCAGGACGCACGTAATGCTAAACGTAAAGAATTACAAGTTGCCTCTACTAAAAGAAAACTTAGTTCTACGGCATTAACAGATACTGAATATGAAGCAATTGTAAATTTGTGGGACGAGAAAACTCCTTCAGGACTTCAACGCAAGTTTTATCATATTGTTTCCGTCGAGCTTGCATGGAGAGGAGAAGCTGTAAATTGTCTCTTAGAATATTTTAAAGAAGAAATAAATAATACAGGAGAAAATACAGGTAAAATAATGATGTAATTTTTAAGAATTTAAAACATCTTCATTTAATTCAAATTTATTTTCAGGAAGAATCGAGTATAATACCATATTTTCAAAAACCGCACAAGGAGGTTCGAAAAGATGTGCTGAAAGCAAGTGGATTCTCCCAAATGTAAAAAATTCTAACTTTTGTCCAGTAAGGTTGTTTCACCTACTAATATCAAAAAGAACCACCAAAATCAAAACCAATAGATTATTTTTGAACATTAATCATGATTGGGTTAAAACTGGCGTTTGGTATAAAAATAGTCCAATGGGGAGAAATCGAATATCTACATGGACACAAGAAGCCGCCCAGAAAGCTGGCTTAGATGTTAAAAAAGTAAAAATTACTAACCATTCTAACCGGAGTACAGCTGTAAGCAAATTAGCGAAAAGTGGAATTGATGAGCAACAACTGATAAAAATAACCGGTCATTCTACTGCAAACTCAATCAAACCTTACCTTCAGCTGGACCCAGAACACCATGAAAAAATATTAGAAAAAATGAGAAATGAAACCCCGACGACATCAAAGGAGACATCAAACTTTTTAGTTCCATTGGTATCCGAGTCGATTTCTAAGACTGTGTCAACTTCAGTATCAAAAATATCTTCAAATACGGACGAAAAAAAAGAAAATATATTTCAAAATTGTAATTTTTTCATTAATTGCAGCAATGTAAATTGTAATAAATAATTCAATCCTTCCAAGATACATTTATTCAAGAAATAATCATGCCGAATATCCCACGTGCTTAAAAATAGCCTGAATAAATTTTGACGTTTTTTGAAAAAAAAGTTTTGCTCTGAAGAAATATTTCTCGTAAATTTTCCACCCAAAATCCCTCGTGCTACGCACTCGTGATTTTGTTACGTGGCAAATTTACTTGACATATTGCTTAGCAAAACTTTGTTTTAAAAACGTCAAAATTTAATCGGCTATTTTTATGCACTTGGGATATTACTGTTGATTATTCCATTCCTATTTCAACAACCAATCGAATTCACAAATGTGTTTTGTTTCGACCAATCACATGTCATTTTGAAATTTTGCAAGTGATTAAACTCTCTCTCAACATGCGATTAAATTCGATTAAACTCGATGTAGCTTTTTGTGTGTAGTAGCCTTTGGTAACAACTGTCATAAGTGATAATTGCAAATATTACCATGGTAATTATTTATTTAAACAATATTGTAATAGAGAAAAATGTGTTCTAACCTCTGGTTCTAACAATGTTCTGCGTTTTAATAATTATTCCGATATCGAAATTAACGATGCTATTGAAGAATGTGTTCCAAAAAACACAAGGAAAACGAAAGCTTCCATTTGGAAACAATTTGAAATTTTCTGTGCCGAAAGAAAGTATACCCTTCAGCAGTTTACAACTTTGACTGAGATTGGCAATATATTAACGGACTGGGCATACAACATGAAAAAAAACAATGGAGAAGACTACAAAGAAGGAGTTGTTAAAACTATATGGAATATAACGGCAAAAATGATACAAGAAAAATATTTCTCGGAGTTTGGCAAAAATTTCGACCCATTTAAAGATCTGGAGTTTAAAAAGGCAAGAGATGCTAAAAACGCTAATCGAAAACGTTTGCAAGCCATTCCAGAAAAACGAAGACAAAGCTCAGTTGCCCTTACAAACACAGATATAAAAAAAATTATGTACCTATGGAATGAGGACACTCCCGATGGGCTTCAAAAACGATTCTATCATATAGCAGCATACGAACTAGCTTGGAGAGGTGGAGAGGCATCAAAATGTAAGACTTTGTGGTGAACATTAATTTGAGTTTTTTTAAATCAAGGTGTTGTGACAAAATTGACATTAGTAATAACAAATTACGACGAGCACCGAAAATTGAATTAAATTGTGATTTTGATTATTTAAGTATTTATTTATTTTATTGTTGTAAAGTATTAGGAGAAATAAATCATTCTCCAAACTGGTGACCCCGATAGAACATTGAGTACTCCTGTTCTTAAAATCTAATTTCTAGGAAATTCACGCTCAACTCCTTCCTTCTCTCACAATGGCTAACTAAGCCACGACAACAGCCACCGACGGCTACTGCTAACAACCGACTAGGTTGCAGTCACAGCCACGGCTTACTACTCACAACCGACATGGTTGCTAGGGGGAGGGTGATGTGGCGGCCCTAGAATTAGTTCGGCGGAAACGGTTTCCGAAGCATTGTTATCGAATTGGATCGCAAGGTATGGTGTTCCCCTTCGAGTAACAACCGATCAAGGCAGACAGTTCACGTCGAATTTATTTGCAAGCCTTACAAAATTACTTGGTACGAACCACATCCGATCAACTCCATATCATCCCATGGCGAACGGGATGATTGAAAGAATTCACAGGCAACTAAAATGTGCAATTAAGTGTCACGCCATCGACAACAATGAATCGTGGGTAGAAGCCCTACCTATTGTACTACTCGGTATGCGTACTGCCTTTAAAGAAGATCTCAATTCATCGTCAGCTGAACTCGTGTTTGGCGAAATGCTCAGAATACCCGGCGAGATTTTTCAAAGCAGTCACGATTCAACAGAACCTTCTTCAATGATCACCAAATTAAGAGAGCATTTTAAGCTAGTACGACCAACACCTGGAAGTAATCATGACAGTAAAAAGAAAACATTTGTCAGTAAAACTCTAGCAACCTGTTCGCATGTATTCATACGACATGATGCAGTCCGAAAACCATTACAGCCAACTTATGACGGTCCTTACGAAGTAATCAGCCGGGCTAACAAAGTATTCCAGATCAATGTAAGAGGTAAAGCAACTGCAATTTCAATCGATCGCCTTAAGCCAGCTTACACAATCGCGAACAAGTTGTCAAACAGCGAAGAACCCGAAACGTCAAAAATGAAGGACGTGGTTACGCACCGTGATGTTACGCACACACCACCGGCACAAACTACAAGATCCGGCAGAAGAGTTCACTTCCCCCAGAAATATGTATCGTTTTTTACAGCCAACAACTGAAAACACTGGAAAGGGGGTAATGTGGTGAACATTAATTTGAGTTTTTTTAAATCAAGGTGTTGTGACAAAATTGACATTAGTAATAACAAATTACGACGAGCACCGAAAATTGAATTAAATTGTGATTTTGATTATTTAAGTATTTATTTATTTTATTGTTGTAAAGTATTAGGAGAAATAAATCATTCTCCAAAACTTTTTATTTCAAGTTTGAAAAAAAATCCGACGGGACTTTAACAGATCGTTTGGAATATAATACTATATTCTCAAAAACATGCCAAGGAGGTGAGAAGAAATTAAGTGACAGTAAGTGGCTTACTCGAAATTTAGATGACCCTACAATTTTCCCGATTCGGTTATTTAAAAAATTAATTAGTAAGCGTACAGAAAAAATTAAAACTGATCGATTCTTTTTAACACCTAATCCCTCATGGAATAACGAGTATTCTAGTGGATGGTTTAAAAATATGCCTCTAGGAGAAAATCAAATTTCGAAGTGGATGCAACATTCAGCAACAAAAATTGGATTAGATGTTAAAAACAATAAAATAACTAATCATTCAAACAGGTCTAGTGCAGTGTCAAATTTAGCAAAAGCAGGAATTTCTAGTGAAGAATTGATCAAAATTACCGGCCATGCCAATACAAAATCAATTGATCCCTACCTGCAGCTGGACGAAAGTCACCATACAAATTTAGTTTCTAATTTAAGATGCCATGAAAGTACATCTCGTAATTCTGAAAATTCTAATCAAAATTTAAAATTGGTCAATCATGCTGAAGAGTCAACTAGTAATACTATTAACTATAACAATTGCACATTTCACGTGCAAAATATGATTTATGGTAAAGATTGTAATAATTAAATTCTAATAGCATTTTCCACTTATTAAAAATTGTAAAATTTCGAACAGTGTTTGTTTTTTTTATAAGGAATGAAATAATCTCCCTATAATCTACGCGAGGTTCACTTTTTATTTGGATAAAATTGTTTTTGATAGACTCAAATATGGATAGCCATAAGGTAATAACTCTCGAATTAAGGGATCTACAAAAATTGCTCAAGCTACGCTTTCGCAATTTTTAAAATCCCCTTAATTCTCGAGTTATTTCCATGGCTATCCATATTTTCGTCCAAAAACAATTTTATCCGATAAAAAGTGAACCTCTTGTGGATTAACCCCCGATTAAACTGCTTTAACCAAGATTGAAAAGATGGTGGAACGCTCTTTTTCATTTAACCGTAATTAACTCCAACTAATCATGATTAAAGTAGGTATTTAATCAGAGTTGGTGGAACCGGCCCTTTAACTTAAAAAAAAATAAAAACATTTTATTTTAAAAAATATTCAATATTTTCAGGCCGGCCCGGCCCTGCAAACATGTGTTTTGTTGTTTAAAAATTTATATTTATAGCAAAACCGTGTTGTAGTAAAGCAATTTTTGAGGAATCTTATAACTTTTAGGACAAATATTTGTCCTTTATAATCGCGACCCTAAATAAAATAATTATGAATATACTTAAATTAAAATTTATTATTACATTTTACATTGAATGTTGGTTTCAACATCTGAGCAAAACTTTTACGCATTATTTAATTATTTCAAAATTAGTAACATTGGTGCCATTCAGCAGAAAAAGCAGTTGTGTAACTGTTGTACAACAGTTGAGTAAAGGTAGGGAAATTCTTAAAGAATCGAGCAGGTAGCGGACGTGCCAGCAGAAAAATCCCCAACAGTTGCGCAACTGTTACCTCTGCTGAATGGCACCATTGTGTAACTAAAATAGTTACAAAATATAACTAAACACGTTATTTTTTACAGTTGGTAAGTACAGTACAGTTGGTGAAAATAGGCATATTATTTTTTTACTAGATGATACCCCGTCCGAGGACGGGCAGCTAGAAGGACGGGCAGCTACCCAAGGTCATATGGCTTTTGGATTGCACTGAGAGCTTTCCTTAATCTTCATTCAACTTAAGTTACCTTGGGTAGCTGCCCGTCCTTCTAGCTGCCCGTCCTCGGACGGGGTATCATCTAGTTTAAAATAAGTAAAAAAATTTTAAATATTGATTAAGTTTAATTTAATTTAAAAAAATATATGTAAGTTTTTTGTTTATTTATTTAATGTTGTTCTCATCTCTTATTATAAAAGGCCAAGTCCTTCCTTCCTTCTGTCTGTCCCACGGAAATACCCGAAGCAAACCGAACCGAACGCATAACGGATAATTTCATAACCAATCGGATAAACGTATCATCGTATCATCGTATCATCGGATCAACGTATCAACGTATTTAAATTTCCTATATAGGTGAAAAATCTCTTATTATAAAAGGCCAAGTCCTTCCTTCCTTCTGTCTGTCCCACGGAAATACCCGAAGCAAACCGAACCGAACGCATAACGGATAATTTCATAACCAATCGGATGAACGTATCATCGTATCAACGTATCATCGGATCAACGTATCATCGGATCAACGTATCGCATGGGACCGAGCGTCAGCAGCTTGCCGCGCTTGAGTTTCTTCTAAAGTTTCACGTTGTTGACGTATCGCATGGGACCGAGCGTCAGCAGCTTGCCGCGCTTGAGTTTGTTCCAAAGTTTCACGTTGTCGACGTATCGCATGAGACCTAGCGTTAGCTTGTCGCTGTGATCGAAGCTGTTCTTCTGTGTTATTAGCTCTTGTACGTGCTTTTCTCTCACGATTCAATCGTCGTCGCTTTGCAGCAGGATTTTCAAAATTTTCATTATCCATTATGGAAGTTCACATAATGCTTTTTTGGAAATAGACTTACCTATATAGACAAAATGATACGATGATACGTTGATCCGATGATACGTTGATACGATGATACGTTGATACGATGATACGTTGATCCGATGATACTATGATACGTTGATACGATGATACGTTGATACGATGATACGTTGATACGATGATACGTTGATACGATGATACGTTGATCCGATGATACGTTGATCCGATGATACGTTGTGCGTTCGGTTTGCTTCGGGTATTTCCGTGGGACGGACAGAAAGAAAGAAAGACTTGGCCTTTTATAATAAGAGATTACTTGAAGTTTTTTTGAGTTGATAAAATTTTTACATTGGCTTTTGCCAACTTTACCAACCTTTGGGTGATTTTGCCAACTTCACCAACTTTTGGGTGATTTTGCCAACTTTCTAAAATATTGGGGGGGGGGGGGAAGCTGCCCCCCATGGGCACGTCCCTGTGTGTAGTATATTAAAATGTTTATTTACATTAGTACTTTATTTAAAATGCTGTACCTTATGTATATAGACAAAACTTGTCTACTTCTGTACGAACTGTCAACTGAATTATAAGTTAAAAATGTGCAGTTTTACGAATGACAGTTAAAAACAATTGTTACACTAGAACTATACTAGATTCCTGAAACTTTCCAGCAACTAGAATAGTATGACTATCTAATAATAAAAATAAATGTCAAAAATCGTAATTCCGAACAGCTACATATAAAAAGCATAAAATTAAAAAAATTAATTTAAAACTTAAAAGAACCCAGTTTTTCACATTTTTACATGTTTTTTATTTTTTAATTTACTTTTTACTGTAAACAACGAACAAATAGGTAGGTATTAGAAATTATTTCAAAAAACTGTTGATCAGCGTCAAAATAAGACTAGCGATTATTGCGACGAATAATAATACCTTATATAATTAGGTGTAAATTGTATCATGGACGCCGTTTTAATCTTTCCTTAAATTGTACCTAATTTTATTTTAAAAAAGTATGCACCCCCCCTGAAAAAATCCAATGGGTGCCCAAATTAAAATTCTTAATTTTAAGATTTTTTTATTTCTGTAGTAAATAGTGGTAGTTTTTTTACCAAATAAAGTGATATTACTATTACCTGTAATGCAATATTGCGATGAATCTACTAAGAATATTGATTTTTATATAAATTAATATTTAAAAAAATAATAGCACCGAATTTTTGCCACACCGTTATCTAGGAACTTATCGTTCCGGATTTATGTGATGTACTACATAGCAAGAAATGCAATAAAAACCCTATGAAAATTATTAAAATTTTAAGTAAAGAAAAAATATGTAAAAATGAGTGCTTCCTTTTCCAGGGATGAAATGAAAACAGTGTGGGTGAATGAGATATGAAAAATAGATATGAAAGACTACGAATACGTATCTTAGAAACTTTACATATTTTTTCATTATGTTTATTGATTTATGGAAATTCATTCAATTAATTTGTTTTTGTGATTAACATCCTTGATAATGACATCTAATTGAGGTATACACTGTAATAACTTGTTGGCGTTAAGCTGTTATTATTGGAATAAAAATAATTTTTCGTGTCGAACATTTTATTTGCAGAAGAAAACGAGCGAAAAGTTAGGATTCAATGTTTCACAATGCACGTTTGAAGGCTAGATTGCTTCAGTATTTTTCAGTGACCAAAATATAATTTCTGGCGGTCGTACAAAACCTACTAAACTGAAAAAAAAAAGTTTTCCTTCTTGTGGCCCAAAAGCAATAATCAATGGTTAATGTTTTTAAAACATTGCGGTAAATAAATTTAATCTGTGATATTATTTTAAATTTTCTTTCATAATTAACTATGTTTAGCGGTATGGAAATAGATATCTCTATTTCAAAAAATTAATATTATATGACTAAGAATAAATGATTGGCGATAACAATAGAAATTAGAAGTTGCATTGTTGACCTGCGTTCTACGTATAGTTTTTGCGCGTTTTGACACGCTCCAATCTAAATGCACTTTTGAAGATTGTTTCAATTTAAATTAAGAAAAGTTAAGATAAGATAAAATCTCAATAGCGATTTGCTATTTGAACCCAAAAATGATTTTGTTTTTAAGAGGAGTTACTATTAATATGGCAAACCTCAATTAGTAAAATTATTTAAAAAAAATTATAAAGTAAGCGAGACCGACGTATTCTCTCGTCTTGCTCGTTTTCACCAACGACGTGTTAAACATTAAATTGTGTATAGGGGTTTATGTTATGAACAAAAACATTTCGTCACGTCGGCCATCTCTGTCCTTGTTTAATACATTTGGGCGGATTATTAAATAAAGACGAAATATTTACAAAACGAAAGGGGCCGTCGTTTGCGTACGGTAAAAATAATAGTAAATGAGGGGACCGCATTTTAGTGTAGCGTACAAGCGTCACTGTGACAGTGAGTGTCGTGTGCTGTTTCTAGAAAAAGGAAATTTAAAATTTTTTTCATACCTGATTATAATTTGAAAAATTTAATTTTCCAATGTTGCAATGCCAAAAAGAAACGTAACATTCTCAAAACCTAATGAACCGAGTTTTTTAAGAAAGTTAAAAGAGCAAGTAGGATACAAGGAGGGTCCAACAGTAGATACAAAAGTAGGTTATGTTATGTCGGAAAATCGTGATTTTAACAATTTTCATTTTAGAGAGAACAATTGGAAGTCGCTGATTTTGAGGATTTTGTTGATACTGAAGAAGAACAACCTACCGTCGTCGTTCTAAAATCTGGCGATTTGTCTGCTGAAGAAGCCGAACAAATTAAAAAACGTCTAGAAAAGGGTGAGTTTTAATTATTAAAGCAATCGTACTTCAAATTTATAACAAATTACTGTCGTAAACATTGTAACGTTTACAAATAAATGATAATAACACCACAATCATAACCTTTTTGTAAGTTCTTGTAAATGACAAACTAACCTCGTGTCATGTAAAGAACGAATCGTTCGGCAGTTCTCGTACGATGTTTGAAACCACCATATGCATTTATTTGGCGCCTTCTAATTTTAAAAGTTCAAAACTTATTTTTACATTTGAAATTATACCTTAACTTTTATTTCATTATATTTAAACCAAATAAATTACTTGGTAATACGTTTTGCGGTAAGTTTTCTATCGCTTGTGAAAATTTTAAAAAAATTAATCAGAATTTTATTTTGATTCACGTGAATCAACAAGTAAGAGTGAAATGGAAAATTGATTTTAGTAAAGCGCGAACGAAACGTCTATATTTAATCACGTGGCGCATTTTAGTTCATAATAACTGTAGATTTTCAAGCTTCCTTCCCTTTTCACAAAAATGGTTGAACCTGACTTCATAAAACGGTATTTTGTCTCTATAAACTCGAGATAATTTTTTATTAATTCGCTCGAAATTTTTTGTATATTTTAGAACATTTTTCTGTTCCACCTCTACGGTGTTCAGTCTTCATTGCGGGATACATGACCAAGAAATCGATAAAACCAACAAAAATTAGTACTTACATGTTGAAACCTAAAAAACTGTTCATTTTTCCAATAATTATGCAAAGAAGCGAATAGCGTAGAGCTACTCGTAACACGAATAATTTTACAAAAAATATTAAAATGTGCCAATGCAATAAATTGCAAATGTTTTTATCATCATAAAGCTATATCTGCACAATTTTTATCAACATTTCTTATTTAATAATTCAACAGGATTCCACCGCTCTTAGCCATATAAGCAGAAACAGTTCGGAACTCTGAAAATTCTTGAAATCGCAATTTTTCACTATACTTACAATGAGAAGAACTCTTTTCCCCTGTAGAATTACAATAATCGAGTTTTCACATTCAGGAGAAGCTTCCATGATAAGCTCCTTTCATAATTATTGTTAACCGTCCTCAATTTTTAGGTGATTCTGGAATTTATTAAAAAATCTCAAATTTCTCACTCACATTAAGTGGTCTTTTCTTCGTTCACAATAATTTACGTTATGTAGTCCAATCGATGTTCTAATACATTCCATAATCATGCCTCATATTCTATTCCAATAAAATTTTGTTTCTATATGTAAATTTGATATACTACTTATTCCTCTTGCATGAATCTCTGCATATCGTACGAAACACACGAACTTTTCTATATTTTATAAAACGGGTTCTGCAATTTGTAAATTGACACCTTTTTTTGTCCATATTTATCTTGTGCGTTAAACCACTAGGTAACAGAAGTAAGAACTAAAAATAAGTCATCTTATTTCTGGGACCAAGTCTGGAGAATGGGGGGGGGGGATCTAACAATCAAGCACTTTGAAGCCCGAGAGTCCAAAATAATTACCATTGTATAATAGGACTTGTCATAGATAAGAGAAGAGTGTATTGGGATTTTACATTAACCAAACGCCACCATACGACAGCAATTGTAACTACCCGATCGAGTATACCTATGGTGACCATATTATTTTTATGAAAAAAAGTACATTTCGGCGAAACACGGTAAATACCTAAAAAAAGGTCAACGGCGCACAGTGTGGTGGAGGCGGACAAATGGTGATTTTTAAAGTAATTCATTTGGTCTGTTTAATAATAGTTTCTTGCTAGGAACATCCCAAGGATTCAGGAACATAAATGCGCTTGGAAAGTGTCGAAAAAATGGGGCAAAGTGAACCTTTTTTTATATACATTATGTACCGTATACATAGGTACTTTAACTTTGCTTAAAAACGAAAATTCATTGATTTTTTTCAGTTTTCAAGTTGAAATATTATTTCTGTTTCTCGTTACTAGCACACAAGTGCCAAAACAAAACAAAGAATTACATTTTTAACGGTTTGTAGACCTAATTTCGACCTAAAAACTCGATTTTTTTAAATGTTAACTTCTCTTAAACTTTTAGTTGTGTGAGAACGCATGAGACACACCGAATTTTTTTTATGGTATCATTGGTATCTCTAGTACCTACTTGCCCTCCAAATTTCAGCTGCAGATACTTGCAGATGCGAACACAAGAGCGTTTTTACTGAGACTTGTCCAATTTTTACCGAAGGTATTATTGGATTAACAAATCAATAAATTTTTCCCAAATGCCCATGTAAACAATACATAAGTAGAACGGACGATACAGAAAGATATTAAAAACAATTGAAAACTATTTTAAAATGCAATTGTCGATCGGTTGACAGTTTGACAGCATTCATTATTGTTTTTAAAGTTGATTTTGAGTAGCTTGCCTTCCTTTAAGGAATCTCGATAATCCATTCATGCGCGTCCCATAGGGACGCGCATGAATGGATTATCGAGATTCCTTAAAGGAAGGCAAGCTACTCAAAATCAACTTTCCTTTCCTTTGCGAATTTTTGCACTATTTTGATACAAAAACATGCGCAGGGACCTACATAATAACTGTGCCAAATTTGGTTCCGATCGGTCAAACGGTTTAAGGTTATAGATTAAGGATCTAGTAAGACAACTTCCAGATTTTTTGCCCTAAAATTGAAGGCTCAACAACCGTTTGTCCACAAAAACCCCATTTCACCACACTGTGCGGCGTACCTAAATATACGACGATTACGATTGATGACCTTTTTTTTTCTGGGGTTGCACTGAAGGAAACAACCATGAGGTTTGGGGCAGCGTCGGGTGGTTCCCCCCCCCCCCCCCCGGCGGGTGTACAAAAAATAAGTACATTTGTAAGTACTTGGAGAAGTTTTTAAGTACATAGGACATCGTTCTAAAAAAGAGTACTGTCCTACTAAAATAAGTACATATGTGTCACCATAAGTATACCTCAGTTTCTTTTAACGTGTGTTAATAGTGTTTGAGTTTGTTTTTGTGAGATTTTTAATTCAGTGCAGTGTTTAATCTTTAATTGTAATCGATAATTACAAATTTTACATCCGTGTCACCCGTATAAACAAATCAACATTCTACTGAGGTATACCCGTTAACGTAGACATTGAAGTTGACGCTAGCGCCATCATCGGTAATGTAAAATCCCAATAGGTTGCCAACTCTGTATATTTTGGTGAGCTATTATAGCGCCACAACAATTGAATGACGAACTAAAAGTTAAGCGCGAATTTTGGTATATTTGAATTTTTTTTGAAAGTTTTTCAGGCATACAAAATTTTCTATGTGCAGAAGAGCAATTAAACAGGATACATATTGCAATCGGGCCTTAATAGTGTAAGAAAATTGGCCACATTTTGATCAAAAAAATTCCAAAATCGGTCTTCTGCAATTTTTCGACGGATTTCGTTAAGTAATTGTTCGTACTTTAACATACTAAAATTCGTCTTGTCGGAACCCAGAGCTTCTTACCGAATTCTTCGTCGGAAATTGAATTTTTTTATGAAGGAGTGAAAATGATGTTTTTTGACAAAATATATTTAAACAAATTTCTATTTCAACTATATTGTCCTAAAGTCAACCGATAAGGAAATATTGCAAAGAAACATTTTCCGGGCGATATCCGAGGTCACCAACTCAGGGTTTTTATTGACCCCAATCCTTAAAACATATCCAAAAATCAGAACCCTCAGATCACTTTTAGGAAACTCTTCTTTTCACGATTTCGAAGATGTTCTTTATTAATATTTTTAATGAGTTATATGATATCATTATAGCTGAAATAGAAATTTGTTTAAATATATTTTGCCAAAAAACATCATTTTCACTCCTTCATAAAAAATTTCAACTTCCCACAAAGAATTCGGTAAGAAGCTCCTCGGGTTCCGACAAGACGATGTTACAGTACGAACAATTACATAACGAAATCCGTCGAAAAATCGCAGAATACCGATTTTGGATTTTTATTTCGCAATATACATTTTATTTCAATCAATAAAAATTCATAAAATTTAACAATCAATTTCCATTTTTTAAAAGATAATTAATCCATTCTTTTCATATTTTTATTTTATAAACACATAAAAATTTAAAATATAATATTTAATTTAGGTAGTTCTGTCGTTCTACATATATTTTAGGAAAGTATTTAAATTTTTACTCCTTATTATTTATTGTTCCATGCATACGAAAATATTTTTTTCAAAATTTTTGGCGGTTGAGAAAATGAGATGAGATAATCGTCTTCAAAATTAGGTCCTTTGACTGCAAAACAAGAATGCAGATTTTCTACTTAAGGTTTTGTTCTGTCGTTGTACAAAATGTTTAGGAAGGTATTTAAATTATTACTACTTATTACTTATTGTTCCATGCATGCGTAAACATTTTTTTCAAAAGTATTGGCCGTGTAGAAAATGAGATAATCGTCTTCAAAATTAGGTCCTTTTACATCGTATAGCCTATGAAAAGCACTAATTAGCTCCCACTTTTCACCATAGCGTAGAAACGCAGGGCGGTGGTAAATGTGCCACCAGTAATGTTATTCTACCTGCTACGAATTTAGGATATTAAAAGTACACAGGTATTTGTGCCACCGGAGAAAACGGCATCTACTTGATGCATCTCCTACATGTAACATCGATTATTTTTTGTTTTTACACGATTTTTTGGGGGTGAAACGTAATAGTTTACTGCCCCATACCGCAACTATACTTTTTAATGCTATTTCGAGGGTCTCTCACATCCCGGTTTCATTTATCCCGGTTTTCTTGATGTGTATTCACATCATGTATACCTTCATACCTTCCATACCTAGCATACCTTCTCGTATGTTTAGCCTAGTAACCAGAGTCAAAACCGCCCTGGAGGGGTGCAACGCGGAGCGGAGCGCAGCGGCGCCCCGTAAGGGTAGGTTTTGACGATGTATTACCCTCCTTATCGAATGCACACCCCAAAATTCGAAGGCAAAAAAAAATAATTTTTTCACTGTTAGTGGCACAAATACCTGTGTTTATTTAAAGGGCTGTAGGCCAGCTCGGCAAATGGTCAGATATTTAATCCGGGTCCAAATTTTCTACCTGGAAATACATAGATCAACTCGGCAAAGTAATAAATTTTGGCTTGGCCAGAACTGTGAGCATCAAAAAACCTACCCTCCGATGCTCCGCATCTCCGGGCTGTTTTTCGTGCTCCGAGCCGCTACGCGGCGGGCGCTAAACATACGAGAGGCGCGACAGATCAAGGAAACCGGGATAAATGCAACCGGGATGTGAGAGACCCTCGAAATAGCATTATTCAGCGCGTTTGCCGAGCTGACCGATAATTAAAACGGCCTCTGGTTTTCATTTGCCCAGTTGACCGGTAGGATTAACCTATCCCTTGTACCTTCAGCCGAGTTGACCTACTCCGATTTAAAGAACCCTTTTGGTCGGTGGCACATTTACCGGTACCCTTTTATGGTCAGGTACATTTGGTGGCACATTTACCTCCGCCCGAAACGCATCTTACCATTTTCATAAAAAACGAAATGAAGCTAGAAAGATGCTCAAATAGACTTGGAACATTTGGAGATATTTCATCGTCTAACTTCTTAGATAAAACACGTTCAAGATTTAATAATCCATCGTACGAAATGCACGAATAGCAAATCCAAAACGGCGTGGCAATATCGCACGATTGTGACGCTGGATTTTGAGAGGTTATCAACTCTGAAACAAAAATTTAAATTTTTATTTTACTAATATTGCATTGAATAAACATAATATTCTGTTATCAATTTTTTTTTAAAACACATTTTGAGTCCACATTTTCGAATTAATTTTACCAAATTGGTGCACAGCGTTGCTGCGATCATTCGGACTGTACACAGTGCTCCATACAAAGTAGGAGAAACTAAAACACGTCTTACATCTCAATAATTACGATCATAATAAATTATGGTGGACGGTCATGTGCAAATTTCTGAACTAGTCTCTGCGCCGATTATGACCATAATTACGATCGTAATTATTGATGGTGTAAGGCGGGTTTAATGGAACAAAACACTTTTTGCCGATGCGATGTTCTGGAGCTTTCTTCTTTAATAGCATCACAAAGCTTCAAAATCAGATCGGAGTTGTAGGAGTTCCCGATAATAATGGATCCCCGTTGCAAATAATCAATTAAAAAATTCGTTTACTATAGGGGAGAAATATTAACGATGGTGCGCTGTAAGCAACATCAACGTGACGTCACGCTGATGCACGCTAATGATATAACCCCGCTTGAGCTCGCTCAGAAATACTTTGATTTGGTTTTGAACGATAATAATACATTACAACTAAGTAATAAATAAATAATTTAATAAAAAATAATAAATTTAACGTGTTTTAATTAATTTTTAAAATAATTTTAATTAATTAAGACGTCAAATATTTAGTTGATATTACAGCCACCAGGGTGCGTACAATTAATATTTTTCCCCTATAGTTGAAAAATACAAACATTTGAAAGATCCTAACAGACAGGCAAACTTGAAATCAGAGTTGCCAACTTGGGGGGTTTCCCCCCAGATTTAGGGTTTTTTTAAGTGGAACGGATTTTTTTGGGGGTGTAATATGTTTAGGGGTATTTTTAGGGGTTTTTCAATAATTATAAAAAGGTCAAAAGGTCATTAATCTTTCGCCGAAATGTACTTACTTTGCATTTTAAATTCAATCAAAAAAAAGGTCATCAATCGTTTTTACCTTGTTTCACCATAATTGTTTTTTAAAAAAAATTTTTTAGGGGCTTTTGGTTGTACTTTTAGGGGGTAAATGTTATTCAGAGTTGGTAACACTGCTTGAAATTTCCACTTCATTCTCTTTTTTTTGGTTTCCAGATCGTAGTGATGGATCTAAGACGTTGTGGAGAAATTCTCTCGGTATTTTCACAATAAATTGCCAACGTGGCTTTTGTTCGGTTCTGATCAAGAATAAGTATTCTAAGACTCATTTTACAGACATTGTTTGTATGTCTGCAATATTGCATAACATGGCATGAAAACCCAGTTTTCCAAATAATTTGGATGGTTTCTTGAGTGGAAATCAACCATTAGAACACCTTGTAAAACACAAATTATGCGTTTTTTAAGTTTCTTGTTTTTATACGTATGAGTTAAAATATTTGTCCCTTGATTGATGAAACATATTTTTACATGATTACATTTTACGTCTCTTTTAAACTCCGACTAAAAAAGGAAGCGTTTATGCATTTAAGGTGCCATCGTTTTTGTTTGTTAGGTCATACATACGCTAGCGCTAAGTCGAAAAATATTACCGATATCGAGTTAATTCTTGCACAGAAAGATGCAGCAACATTGTGAGAATGTTGACAGATATTATACTATATTTCCCGTCATATAAGTAAACAAACAGCCAGTGAACTTGGGTCAACGCTAATAAAAATTTCAGAAAATGTGCTTGAATATTCATAATAAACGAAATTTTACGAGTACTTATTAAATTGTAACAACCTGCTTACAATTTGATAAAATAAATCCAAAATCGGTTTTCTGCAATTTTTCGACGGATTTCATTAGGTTCGTTCGTATTTTAACATACTAAAAATCGTCGTATCGGGACCATGAGCTTCTTACATAATTCTCCGTGGGAAGTTGAAATTTTTGATGGAGTCAAAATGATGTTTTTCGGCAAAATATTTTTAAACAAATTTCTATTTCAGCTATATTGTTATTATATAACTCATTAAAAATATTAATAACACTTAAAATATTTTAACATCTTCAAAATCATGAAGAGAAGAGTTTCCTAAAAATGGTTAAGGGCTTCTGATTTTTGGATATGTTTTAAGCTTTGGAGTTCTAATAAAAACTCTGAGTTAGCGACCGCCCGGGAGTGCCGCCATTTTAACAAAAATGGCGAAAACAAAATGTTTCTTCGCAATATTTCCTTACCACTTGACTTTAGGACGAAAATGACTGCTATAAATCTTATGGAGGACAAAATTAACTACAACTTTTATCTAAGGTATTTTTCTATAAAGGTCTAATAGTTGCTGAGCGCCAGCGCTGTTAAATAGAGCACATTTTTATAAATTTCAAAAAGCTCGATTTTGCTCCGAGTTTTTTTTATAATTCTTGGTTATTCTCTCTAAAAAAGTCTATTATATGATAAAGTCTATTAATATAAATATACTCTATTAAAAAAAAAGTCAGGTCGTCGGACACCGATGTCGACCGCTTGCAGAAATGATCGTACTTTTGTTACAAGATCGCCGAAATGTTTACCAAAAAGATCGCGAAAGCTCTCGGTTCGCAGTTTTGATCGCTAGTTTGCACGAAGTACAACATTCGCCAAGTCAAAATGATTACAACCGTATATGTCTAAAATTCGCTTTTATAATATCTTTGAATTTTTCTCGAAGTTGGTGTGCACGTCATTGAGTAGCAGTTGTTCTTTGAATTTTTAGGTGTATTTAATATAGCAAATGAAATGTATTACGAATTCTTCAGCAAGCAAGCGCGATTCGCGAAGCGGTTGATGTGCGAGCGAAGCTCGCTTAATCAAATCTGCTTCTTCTGACGATGGGGTTCCTATTACGAATTCTTCAGAAAAATCTCAATCTACACCTAAATGTTTGCAGTTGCCAATCAACCAAACTGAATCAATACTGGCAAAAGCTGTTTTTCTAAAATATGAGTTTTTCCATCCACGTTTTTATCGCAACGAGTTGTTTTTTATAGCATAAAGAAATTTAAGTCTGAAAGAATCGTATTAACGTTCTAAAGTTAGTTTATTGACGATGACTATTAATGCCTGCGTAGTGAATTATACCAGAAATCGGCCACATTTATTGACCGTATATCACCGGACTAGGACCTCTCAACAGCTCATCGATTATCGGGGCCAAAGTTGTTCGGCGTCTTACCATTTAATGTAAGGTCACTCGCACCTTATTTGTTTTGCACGAAAGTTAGCAATTTTCTAACTTCAAATGGTTTTTACTGCTACGATGAACAACTGTGTTTTGATTTGGGAGATTAGAGATTGTTGGCATAATGTATGATTAAATTTTACAAGAATTTCTTGCTGCATGGGGCAAAAGTTTTCAAGTGTTTAAATTCAAAATAACTTAATTTTACGCTTGGTATATAATTTTCTAATTGTGAATTAAATAATTGTCTTGACATATTTTAACCATTTTCTACAAGTAATGGTCAATTTATGCACAAATATAACGGAATATAACGTAACGTAGTGAGGTAATGTAAGAGATGGGCTTACGCACTGTCAGACAACGACAAAGACAACTATATGGAAGTGCATAAGCCCATCTCTTACATTACCTCACTACGTTACGTTATATTCCGTTACATTTGTGCATAAATTGACCATAAGTTGTCACAAAATATCTCGGGTAACCTGACAATACCCTCAAAAGTGATTTCACTCAAACTTTACAGGAACAAAACATTTTTTTGTAAAATCAGATTTAAAATATTTTTAATTTGATTTTGCAAAAAGAAAAAAATAACAACTTGTCTAATTATGTATGTACTATATAAAATCTAAGAAGTGTTTAGATTCCCTATTAAGTTTAAGTGAAATCACTTAGGAAGTACTTCCAGTGATATATTTTTTCTAATTAATTACTTCCACTTGGAAAATCTGGATTTTACATGTACGTAAATCACAGATTATAAATCTTTAATTTTGTCTTCTTTCACTTGCGGTTTCTGTTCCATACTGAACTTCCATACTGAACCCTATCTAAAAGATATGCATGGGCACAATTCTTGAAATTAAGTACAGGTGCACAATTGTGATTTATAAAATCACCACCATCTTAAATCGGCCAGTGTTGCAATACCGGAATATAGAGCATATACTATGCAAATAAACTGTTGAAAAGTATTTTCTCAAAAATATTTTCTTCATTTATATGTGCATCTCCCAATGATATTAGAGCTTCAAAACATGCCTTATCTGCTGATGGAAATTCTTTCCAAAATGTTAATTTTCCTGAAAAATAATGAATATTTTTCCTTAATTAAGTATCGTGACATACTGCCCTTAGAAACCACATAAAAGAGGTGACATTATAGTTATAGACAATTACATTTTTCAAAAACTCCAGTTGTATCGCATCATGACAATACATGTAAAGCTTGTAGCGCTTCTCTTTGAAGCTTAACTGCTTGTTATTATGTAAATAGCAATTATTGTTTTTCTATCTCCAACACCAGTAGTAATGAAATTTTTTTTTTTGAGTAATTAATCATAATACTTTAAAGTTAAAATGAAAGCGAAGCGAAAGAGACCTACGGCTTTATAGACCCCCCCCCATATCGTTCTGTAGGGTACGTCTATGAATGACAAAAATATTATACCAACCTTTTGAGAAAGTTGGCTTGATTCAGAGACCATACCCGTGTTGTTATGTTCTTTTCTTCCTTGTATGCTTTTAATTTTCCACTTTTCAAATTTTCATTTTGGTTCCAAACTGTTCGGGTTTTTTGGAATTATCATTTTGGTAATCCTTTTCAGGGTTTTGTACACCCCACCTTATATTCATATTCAATCAGTTTTTCATAATGTCGTGTATATTGTGTTTTCATTTTAGACAGTTATATGTGGTTATATTACACATAATTATTGCACGTCCAATCGATTAAACCGGTAAGTTTTCCGTTTTCTGTTAGTTATTTCTGTAATTATTTCCGATTTTAATTTAATTTTATTTTCATTCCTACAGTTTCCCGCTTTGTGGTATGGTCGTCATATTATACTGAAAATGACTTACTGTACTCAAAGCACTTCCCTCTCATTAGGTTGGGTTTATCAAAATTTTGTTAAAATTTTCTATATTTTTATTTTTTTATAGGCGATAATTATTATGGAATTATTTTTGTAAAAAATTTGATTTAGTTTTATTTGTAACGAAGTTACATCAATTGTTTCTC
Source organism: Podabrus alpinus (assembly GCA_932274525.1). Lineage (NCBI taxonomy): Eukaryota > Metazoa > Arthropoda > Insecta > Coleoptera > Cantharidae > Podabrus > Podabrus alpinus. The sequence goes on from OW026451.1 coordinate 119,819,123, forward strand.
ACCTTCGAGAAAGGGGGGGCGGAACGCACGACATTTTGGACACTCAATAAGTGGGTTTCCGATCTACAATGCTCTTTCGAATAAAAATTGTGTTTGCTTGCCTTGCAAGATATCCAGCGGAAATGGTAAATGGGGTTTGTTGAGGTACCAGCTTCCCATTGTAGCGGATAAAAATGAAAATGGTATCAATCAAATGAGATATTTTTTGCGTCAAAAAAAATCGACGCAATTTTATGTATTAGGTAGCTTGCAAATGTACGATGATCATTTTACAATACTGTTTGGTGTAGAATAGGAGCTTATTTATTTTTGTTGTTCACTCGTCACGTAGGCTATTTTTCTCCAGAACAAAGCTGTAATCGAAGTAAAAACAGAAAATCTGTACTAAACAATTAAAAGAATATTACAAAATAAATCAGTGGATTTGTAACATTTAAATAAAATTATTGTATTACATTGTAATATAAATTTCTTCAGCAATAATAAAATGCATACATTCAAAAAGCGCTTATCTACTACAACTGATAGTATGGGTTGCACGTGGGTGGTCATATACCTACCACAGGTCTATTTATAATTAACATATTATTACGTTCTTTGAATATACATTGTAAATTATTAAAACTTTCAAATCTAACAAAAATAGTTGATTTTCGCTTTAATTAATCTCAACGTAATTCTGCACTTTATGCTGTTCTGGAGAAAACATTTATTCAACATAAACTTTGATTTACATAGATAATAAGTTGAATATTTTATTGTGACAAATAATGTGAAATTCGGCGACAAAATTTTTAAAAACCATTACAAAACATCTTCATTGGTTGTTCAATTATTGATCTACATTATTGTTAATTATTAAGCTGATTTAACCCTCCAGCACACGGGTGGCCTAGAAATTACACGGACGCACGGGTGAGGCCTATCAGGCCCATAGTTAAAGGGCGTGTGAAAAATTTGTATCAAAGTAAAATAAAAATTTTTTTTGGTAAAAATAAACTTTGATTAGTTCTTTTTAAGATCGTTGAAAAAATTTTAAGAAAAAACCAGATTTACCTACTTTTTTTATCAACAATAAAAACATTGTTATTTTACATGATTTATTAAAAACGCATTAGAAACATATAATATAAAGCATTTATGATTCTAAATTTAATGTTTTGCTATACTACACATACTAATCTAAGGTAAAAAAACAAGAAGAAAATTTCTATAAAAAATGTCCGCACAAATTAAGAAGCTTCAAAGTAGAGCTTCCTTTGCTTGAAATACATTCACGACAGCATGCTATAATATGCTCCATGCACAACCAACACTTAAAAATTTTACAGAAATATCTGGTTTTTAGGTAAAACTTTGGTTTTTCTTCGTTTACAATATTTGCAATATCCTCGTTTAGTGCTGCGAGCTGGTTTCGAGTAAATTTTTCGCATAAAATTCAATTTTTGGATTTCTACAGACAGTTACTCGAACACACGGGTGGGGTCTATCAGGCCTTTTTAATTTTTTGCGAAAAAATGGTAATTTTTACATTTTGCACAATTTGATTATATTATGTTGTTGAACATTTTTGAAAGGTATACAGAAGTTCACAAACGTAAACTTCTTTTTTTCAAAGTTACAGCGATGTTTGTGGATTGCGTGGCCTCACAGGCTCCACCCGTGTGCTGGAGGGTTAATGATAAATAAAAAGAATTTCATAACAAAATTTGTTATACAAAATACAAGTTCCGTTAAATTTTCAAAAATTTTTCGAGAAATTGAATATTATAAGAGGATAATATTATAATCAGTGACACGTAATCAGTCTACACTCGCACCACCGCATAATAAACATAAAATATATGTACGCAAATTTGATGCATATATTTTTTTATATTAACTTTGGGTTGAATATGAAACCATCTGAGAAAACTTTCTATTACTAAATAACGTCTTCATTGATTTTATAATTTTTTTAATACATACAATGTATCTACCTACATTATTGTTAATTTTTATAATTTTTCAAAATTTATGATTTAAATTAAATATTAATTTAGAAAATAAAAAAAAGAATTAAATTTTTACGTAAAACATTTGTTAAAATTTATTAGTCGAATTTGCAGCTTTGTCCTTTTTTGTTGCAAATTAATAACATACACTTGCATACTGCGTATTCTGGTGTGGTGGCGAAGGAGTTGAACGGTCCTGAAAATTAACATATGAAAATATCTTTCCCTTTTTTTATTTCCATTTTTAATGTTGTGGTAAGACTGATTGGTGAACCTATAAATTTGCATCAAGTCCGTTTTCAACCTTTCATCTTATACAAGGTTTTTATTTGCGCATCACCTAATCCTTTGAGTACAAAGAAATACCTAATTTTATCAATTAAATTTTGGATGTTGCATATTCTCTTTTTTGAACCCATATTTATGTATAAGACAACTTGAAGAGATAACATCTAGCCTAACATTTTAAATTTTTATACTATAATTTTTTATAATATATAGATTTATAATAACGGAGTCGTTTTTTATCAACTTATTTTGTTTTTGTCTTGCGCACTGGAAGAAAAGTAAAAACCAATTGACATGGGTGAAACTGATTTCGAAAGAGGACACCATAGTTTAATTTTTTAATAGCATGAAACAGGAGCGCACTATCGATCAAGTTGGCATATCACCGTGATATAACACCGATTGTGTTTCTATATTATTATCCTGTTATCATTATAGTATTTCCGTATCCATATGTAGAAGTTTATTTAACCATCTGAAATAATATGTGAAAACTGAAATAGTTTACTTATCAAAAATATATACCTATATGGGAAAATTCTATACAAAAAATTTGTGGATCTACACTTTTTTCCTACAATGAATCGGCTCTGCGTTTTATGGATCAGAAACCATGAACCTATACAAATCAACACAATGTACCATTTTTATTATTTTTTTGACCCACTTCTCACATAGTATATTATTATTTCTGACCACTAAATAAATATATGTTTCCGGTTTTGTATCGTTTACACAGGTTCCGGTTTTCCCGGATTAAATAAACATGGTTGAAAAAACTCAATGAAATTGGAATTTTAACGCAATAAATCTATAATAACTGGGAGAGATCACACAATTTTTGGGCAGATCAATTAATTAGATGCTAGTTCATATCGCTAACGTCGGGTAAAATATTTTGTTGATAGAACTTATTTAGATTTTATTAAAATCCATGTCTAAAGGAATTCTGAGTATTATAAGCAATAAAAATAATGATGTTTTCCTGGAGTTCCATTATTAGTACCATACTATAGTACTTATAGAAAAACCTAATATTCCGTGATGAACAGTTTATAAAAATAGAGGTAATAAAATGTTCGAATTACTTATAATAATTAATTTTGAACTCCATTATCTGTTTATATCGGACTGTGGTTATTCTCTCTGTATGCATATGGAAGTTCTTGAATTGTGTAATATGAACATTTTCTGACTGACTTGAGCCTCGTAAAGTCGTAAATTACATGCAGTATGCACACTTCAATAATCACAATCAATTAATATTCAATATAATATCATACCTTGAGAAATATGTCATAGTTTCTATAATTATTTCATTATTTTTCAGAAGCGAATGAAGCTCCAGCAGATTTGAGTACTCCTATAGTATTTAAAGTTCCTGCTAAAGATAAAAAACCAACCGATTCAGGTGAAAAGTCTTCCAAAAGACCACATTCTTCTAAAGATCTCCCAAAACAATCGAAGAAACTTAAGACTAAAAAAGCTGTACTGTCATTTAACGACGACGAAGAAGAAAACGACGATTAGCGGGTGAGTTTATTATTTTTCATAAAATTATTGATAATATTGAAACTTCGAGATTTTTAATTGAAAATTGATTGATCGTGGTCAACGAATGAAAGTTGATAAAAGAAATGTAGCGGACTTAGCCAACAGCCCTTGACGTCATTTTGCACGTCTCGCGCCTAAAATAAGAAACTAATTACGTTTATGATGCAAATTTAATCAATAATAATAAAAATATTTGTAATGTAATTTCAAATAAAATAAATAAATAAATTACATAATAGTATAAAAGTAATTCGAAGGCCGACGTCTTCTTAAAAGCAATTGGGAGGCCGAAGGTCGACCCGCATTCTTAAAAGTAATTGGGAGGCCTAAAAGCGGTATTACATTCCACGATTTCTTGTTCAAGAAACGACACAATTTTGCGCAGAGACGAGTTCAAAGCGTTTGCGCATAGCGTTGTGCGGCAGTGCGCAAAATTGTGTCGTTTCTTGAACAAGAAATTGTGTAATGTGTAATGTAATACCGCTTTAAGGCCGACCCGTATTCACTACTAAATCATTGAGACGCCAAAGCCCGATCAAGGGAACCAAAGGTCGAATGTGTAGATAAGTGCTACTCGAACTGCACCACGATTTATCAGGTGTCAAGTTTTTGTATCTAGGTAAATGTAATCTCTTGACCGAACTGCACCATGGTCGAATGTCGTTTCGTAATCCCGTTGCTAAATTGTGCCACGAGCAACCCGGGCATGTATCATAAGATAAGCAAATAAATAATAATATAAAGAAATAAATATTCAAATTCCTTGCAATTTAAATTTATCATCTTCATGTTATAGTCAGGGTTTGGTTCTAGCGGTATTAAGGGCCAAATGATTTATTGGTGTAATCAGGGCCGGAGTCACCATTTTTTTTTAAAAGGAGACGAAGAACATACCACAGGCAAATTGGAATATAAATAGTTATAGAAGTCAAAAAATTATTGATTATTAAATAAATGAGCGAAGTTTAATATAAATGAATAAAATTGGGTAGGGTTAGGGTAAAATATTAAAATTTTTGCAGTTTACAGAATATTTTGTGTACAAAACTTGATAAGTGCTTTGATTACCTATTTTCTAATTTGACTGTAAACTCCTGAAAACGCAGGGATCTGTGCGAAATATTGTCGATTTTAAAAATCGTTTTTAATTCGTTGGATTTCAAATCCAAGTAGGCACAATTCTGGAGTTTAGCACCAGTGGTAACTGTTAACCAATAGGTACAACTCATTGATTATAAGAATTATTTATTTAAGCTCCAGCCGAGGCATAGGTTTTAAGACATGATCCGAGTATAAATTCAACCTTTTTTTAATATTAACTTTTTAAGTAAGGTACTTTACGTGCAATCCGGCCGTGTTTCTCTGCTTCATAAAAACGAAGTCTTACAATTTGGGTTTATGGAACATTTTCCCATGTATTTTAGAGTTTTGCTTTAATTTTTGGAACTGAATTTTTTGGATTAAGAGAATATAATGTCATTATTTTTATAATTTCTCTTTTGGCGGTGATTCTTGCTGTCCTGTTCTCTTAATAGGCGTTCTCTACCTTCATATTTGAGTCAAGTGAATTTATCACTTTAAAAATTAAAGTGGTCGATTTACCAAAAAGTTCTGCAATTTTTGTAATAGTGTTGCCAGATCCATACATTTTGAATATTAATTTATGCTCTTCTGTGGTTAAATAATGAAATTTTGTCATTTTTGTCATTCAATTTTCAAGCAAAAAGTTATAATTATCTAAAGAGTACACTGATTCACTTTATAACTAAACTTTCAAATTTACTTGCGAAATGACGAAAATACAAATCAGTAATTACACAGTTAACCTACCTTTGTAACATGTAAAACAATAGTGGCAAGATTGGATTTATATGTATTATTTTTTTTGTGATGAGCAATATTGCTGATTGCAGTTATAGGTACTATAAAACAAAAAATATTTAATTTTCCGTTATTTTGAAATTTATGCTATGATTCTGAAATCTGTGGAAATTCGCAGCAACTGCTCAGTACATGACTGTGTAAATGGACAAGCATATTGTTATACTTGGAACGAAACCGAGGCTTCAAGAGGTGGTAACGAAATCGAGGACTGTTTATAATGAACATTTCAAAACTCTCCCATCAGAAGTTTCTCATGTAATTATTTATTCGGATACGTGTGGTGGACAAAATAAAAATTCACACGTAAGCGCTATGTTTTTGACTGGCGTCAAGAATTTCCCAAACATCAAGACTATAGAACACAAATTTCTCGTTTCTGGGCACACTCATATGGAATGTGATGTAGATCACTCCATTATTGAGAGAACAAAAAAACGCACCAACCTGAAAATTGAGCACCCATACGATTGGAACCAACTTATTCGTATCTCTTCCAAAAAATACCGATGATCGTGACAGATTGATGACGCAAGAAATAATTTATGATTTTTCCACTTTGCTGAAAGACGTGTACCAAGTACATAAAAAAAATGAAATGGGCAACAAATTTGCGTGGAGGCCAGTACAGTGCTCGAGTTATACCGAAGCCGAATTTCCCATTGTATTTTATATATAAACATTCCTTGAGAGAAGAAGATGAAGTACAACGAAGAAAATCAAATGCTGGTGGGGAAAACCACTTAATGAGGAAATATGAGGCGTTGTTGCCTATTAGCAAAGAAAAGAAAAATAACTTGCTAAGTATTCTCCATTTGATTAGCCCGCGCCATCACGAATTTTATCGTCAGTTTAATCAAACATTAATCTCACATTCGAATGTGATTCCGAAGAAAACTAACCATCACAAAAATAAAATATAAGTTTTGTTTCTTTTTTAATAAAAAAAATTGCAACACCATAGGCTTAAGTCATTTCCTCGAATACTTTACTTCAAATTTACGTTTAGAAAAACGGCCCAAGTTCTTGTAATTTAGTTAAAATTTATTATTAAATTTTACACATTACTAATACAAAAAATATTACACCAAATTGATGTTGACTTTATAGGATACAAAAAATCGTACACATTTTTTTGTACGGTCGCCATTTCTTTCCTCCTGTAAAATCATGTTTTTTGACTTGAGCCGTTATTTCGTATTGCCATAGAAATTTTCACCTACTTATGGGAGCCACTGAAAATGGCGCTCTAATTCTGTTTTTTTCTTATATGGTTGGAGTCTCACTACAACCATCTACTCACCCAATAAAATGGTAACTAATTCAATTGGTTAAATCCCAGTTCAAAGATCCACTCTCACCCATAAATCAGTTATTTCCATTAGTTGAACTTTAGTCAGTCTATTTCGCCAAGCGATATCGGATTTATGTCTTATATAAAAAAGAAAGCTTATACAATTTTCTAGAAAGAGTTATACATTTTTTTCAGTAAATAGTACAACCAACTCAAAATGAATATTGATAAGAATAGAAATATATGCCATCATTTTTATCAACACGAATTTATCGCATGATGTAGTTTCTGAGGTGGAGAACGTTTTTTTCTAATCTATGTGGCATTTGATTGTGTATATAATAATCCAAAACCTGTTATTTAGCTTTAGACAAAAGTGTTTATTCGTATTAACGAGTCTTTCCAAATGTCTCCAGGCCATCAAATATTGTGGGTTCGTATTGGGAACTGAATTTTTCGTTGGGGGCGCTGCAAATGCAACAAATATGGCGGTTTAAATCGGTTTACGTAAAGAAAATAAGTTCACAACAAGAACAATTTGCTGTGAAAGAGTTCAAATTAATATGTCTTTTATTACTCAAAACTACGATAAAAACATGCACAAGTAAACAGAGCCGTAGCAAGGGTGAGGCGTTTGCCTCAGGCGCCATCACAATGGGGGCGCTAAACCTTGACAAACCCCAATAAATAATATTAATAATATATAATAAATAATATTCAAATTTGATTGCATTCGAATATTTCACCACGATTTTATTTGCAACATCGCCTAAATTTCCCAGTCAGCCTTCTCCCTAAGTGGGGATTTGGGGACGGTTACCTATTGGTGACCACCCCAAAAAAATTGAAAATTTCCTATAGCAAAGAGGAAGGTTTATAGAGTAAACTGTAAAAATTTCACTTGCGAAAGTATACATAAAATTTCGAGAAAAATCAATTTGAAAGTACGTAAATTTAGCAATTTTTTTTTCGATTTTTGGGGTGTGCATTCGATAGGGAGGTTTATCCATCGTCAAAACCTACCCTTTCGGGGCGTCGCTCCGCTCTGCACCCCTCCAGGGCGGTTTTGACTCTGGTAACTATGCTAAACATACGAGAAGGCGCCTCCCATAAAAAAAAACCGGGATAAATGAAACCGGGAGCTTAGAGACCCTTGAAATAGCATTAAAAAGTATAGTGGCGGTATGGGGCAGTCAACTATTACGTTTCACCCCCAAAAAATCGCGTAAAAACAAAAAATAATCGATGTTACATGTACGAGAGACGAGCTGCATCTGCCGGTGCGAAATACTCTAAGTGTTAGGGTCATTAAAACTGCACGGACTGTCAACAGAATGAGCGACGCGCGGAATCTCGTTAAATTTTACATGTAAATTTGCAAAGTTCAAATTCGATTTAGTACTCAAAATTTTGATAATACTTTCGCATGTTTAAATTATATCAGTATACTATAGGTTTGTTTCATCGACGAGTTCTCGTTAGTTCTAGAGCTATGCGCATGCTCTTTAACTAAAATCTGTTTCATCAAACGTTAAAATATGAACTACTAGTTTTACGAACTGCTAGTCCGCTGTTTCATCAGCCTAATTGTGATTTTTAGAACAGTTCAGAATGGTTCAAATCAGTACTTGTCCAGAAGCAAGAACCAAAAAGAATTAGTAGTTACTCGAAAAGGCGACCGCCCATAATATCCCGACTGAAGACGTACTCGTACGAATACGTGTATTTGCAGCCAATAGTGCATACATTTGTTAAGAAAAGCTGAGATACCTTTCGTGCCGTTAAATTAATTCTGTTAAATAAAAGCTAAAATATTATTTTAAATTTAATTTTAATTTAAATTTAAAATTATTTTAAATTTAAATAAATATTCATTTTTTCAACTTAAATGATTATAATTGAATGTAAATAGATATACATTTACGTATGTTTTGCGAAAACAAATTTAGGTTAGGTGGCGTCTGTGCAGTTACTCTGACTAGCTGAAAAAAAATTTCTTCAGCTACACACTAAAGAACAGGCTTATATTTGTCTAATAAAACAATAAAAAGGCTGAACGGAGTAAAAACAACCCCAAAATCGACTTTTGAAAAGTACGGGAAAGTAGCATGTTTTATGCGGCAGACACCGGCCGGTGTGCATCAGTCGGCCGTGCTTTGATGAAAATGCGTAAAATTTTTTCGCTCCGATTTCAATTTTTCTTTGAAATTCGGATAGATGGGGGTGTGATTAGTGGATATTAGTAATAAATAAAATCAAAAAAATGGAAAATAACCCGTGTATTGCCGAAAAAGTGAAAAAATTAAATTTTTAATTTTGGGGTAAATAAACATAATAAACGTTGGCTTGGCCAGAACTGCGAGCAACAAAAAACCTACCCTACGCCCCTCCGGGGCTCCGGGCGGTTTTTCATGGTCAGAGCCGCTACGCGGCAGGGCTAAAGAAACGAGAAGGCGCCACCGATCAAGAACACCGGGATTAAGGCAATCGGGATTCGAGAGACCCTCAAAATAGCATTAAAAAGTATAGTTGCGGTATGGGGCAGTATACTATTACGTTTCACCCCCTAAAAACCGCCTAAAAACAAAAAATAATCGATGTTGCATGTACGACGGTCGAGCTGCATCTGCCGCTGTGAAATTTTCTAAGTGTTAGAGTATATCACAGTGCACGGACCGACGATAGAATGAGTGAGATTCCACCCGCGCGTCAGTGAAACATGTAAAATTAACGATTTTCAAAATCGATTATTTCAGTAATTTGGACCCGGTTCATATGTTTTACTTTTACAATTTGCTAAAATAAGTGTGTTCTTTAGTGTGTAACAGAAGAAATTTTGTTTCGAGCTGTCAGAACAACTGCACAGTAACCGGTTAGGTTTTAATAAATGTCAACTTAAAACCCGAGTCAATCCTACGTCCGAGTTTTTCCGAATAGTGTAAAACTGTTTCATCACACTTTTTTCTTACTACTAGTTCATACTAGTTTAAAGTAATTATTGCGAACGCATGCGTATTAGAACATTCTGAACTCGAATCGGTAGTTCTAGAACTGTTCAATTTGTTCGCGATGAAACAAACCTTATATAAACCTTCCTCTTTGCAATAGGAAATTTTCAATTTATTTGGAGTGGTCACCAATAGGTTACTCGACCCGGGGATTTTAATCCTCTACAGTAATTTTTCGTCTATAACTCGCTTACTTTCATTTTTAGTGAAAATCATCATCAAATCAAAATTGAAGAGTATAAAATTCATACTACATGTTTATGAACTAAAAATAAAATCCAGAGAAAACAATTGAAAAAGGTTTTGAATAATTCTTATTCTAAATAAACATTTCGTGCATTTAAACTTCACCATCGATGGTGAACAAAACAAGGTTTCAGGATTTATTTACTTCAGATCTGAAGTAAATCCTGAAACCTTGTTTTGTATAGAATTTTCTCCTCTTCAATTTTGGTCCAATAATAAGACAGGGGATTTTAGGAAAGTTGATTCCAACCCCCGCGTTCTTCTTCATTTCACGTAATCATCCCGACAGTTATTCAAATAGGTTTGTTCGTTTTAGCAACACTTTTTACACTCGAGTGTGGCCGAGTGTAATTTACACTCCCACTTTTTTCCGAAAGTGTGCGTTTAACACGAACGCAAAAGTGTAATCCCTCCTTGAGAAGCAAATCAAATTTGTGTTGGTACCTAACCTAACTTGTTGCCATCCACTTCACAACGAAACACATCATGTTCGAATGTGATTTCAGCGCTAACCAGTTGAAATAGCGATCCATCTATAATGTAATAGTAAAATGCTATAAAAAAACGCCAACAAACTTACCATCACATATACAAGTCACAAAGCCGTCTGTGTTTGGAATGTCTCCGTTCGCATCTCGAATTAACCACGCTGTTTTAACATTAGTACCCATTTTATTGAATAAATAAATAAATTATTGAATAAATAAATAAAATATATAAAAGTTGAGCAAGTTGTAATAAATTAGAGACAAACTACTAGGTTTCATACAGTAGGTATAAATGTGGCTGAACTTGGAAACATATTCAGATTCATATTCAGTTTTTTACAGTTGACCAAACATATACTGACGTTTTTGATTTTTACATTATATTTTCAATTATTTAAACTTTTAACAGCGTATCAGCATTAAATTAGCATTCCTATTGTATATCATAAAACAATAATTTTCAAGAACCCTTAATTTTTACCTGAAATGGGATAAAACGCGAACTCGCTATAGAAATGAATCTGTCTTCCAGGTGGTAGATATACTAGGTAAAGTACACATGTACTTATAAAATATGTGCAAATGAATTTAAAAAAATTTATTTAATATAAACGACTTTTAGGAACGTAGAATTGATAAAACTACTAACAATACATAAATATATATTTGAGGTACATAAAAATTGTGGGTTTGGCCGGTTAAAGGGCGAATTTTTATAATTCTCCAAAATATCTGAAAGAAATTATCTTGGGCTAGACGGGCACTGTTACATCACAAAATTTGGCAGAGGGTTACCTGATAGGCTCATCAACAACATGTATTCGCGACACACTAATATTCAGGGTCTGACTAGGTTAAACCACGGACTTACTAATTTATTAAAATGAAACCAAAATATATCATGTAGTGCCACACGGGCATTGTAACATCACCAAATTTGGCAGAGAGTTACATGATAGGCTCATCAACAACGTGTATTCGGGACACACTAATATTCAGGGTCTGACTAGGTTAAACCACGGACTTACTAATTTATTAAAATGAAACCAAAATATATCATGTAGTGCCACACGGGCATTGTAACATCACCAAATTTGGCAGAGAGTTACATGATAGGCTCATCAACAACGTGTATTCGGGACACACTAATATTCAGGGTCTGACTAGGTTAAACCGCGGACTTACTAATTTATTAAAATGAAACCAAAATAAATCCAAAAATATATCATGTAGTGCCACACGGGCATTGTAACATCACCAAATTTGACAGAGAGTTACCTGATAGGCTCATCAACAACGTGTATTCGGGACACACTAATATTCAGGGTCTGACTAGGTTAAACCGCGGACTTACTAATTTATTAAAATGAAACCAAAATAAATCCAAAAATATATCATGTAGTGCCACACGGGCATTGTAACATCACCAAATTTGGCAGAGAGTTACATGATAGGCTCATCAACAACGTGTATTCGGGACACACTAATATTCAGGGTCTGACTAGGTTAAACCGCGGACTTACTAATTTATTAAAATGAAACCAAAATAAATCCAAAAATATATCATGTAGTGCCACACGGGCATTGTAACATCACCAAATTTGGCAGAGAGTTACATGATAGGCTCATCAACAACGTGTATTCGGGACACACTAATATTCAGGGTCTGACTAGGTTAAACCGCGGACTTACTAATTTATTAAAATGAAACCAAAATAAATCCAAAAATATATCATGTAGTGCCACACGGGCATTGTAACATCACCAAATTTGACAGAGAGTTACCTGATAGGCTCATCAACAACGTGTATTCGGGACACACTAATATTCAGGGTCTGACTAGGTTAAACCGCCGACTTACTAATTTATTAAAATGAAACCAAAATAAATCCAAAAATATATCATGTAGTGCCACACGGGCATTGTAACATCACCAAATTTGACAGAGAGTTACCTGATAGGCTCATCAACAACGTGTATTCGGGACACACTAATATTCAGGGTCTGACTAGGTTAAACCGCCGACTTACTAATTTATTAAAATGAAACCAAAATAAATCCAAAAATATATCATGTAGTGCCACACGGGCATTGTAACATCACCAAATTTGGCAGAGAGTTACCTGATAGGCTCATCAACAACGTGTATTCGGGACACACTAATATTCAGGGTCTGACTAGGTTAAACCGCCGACTTACTAATTTATTAAAATGAAACCAAAATAAATCCAAAAATATATCATGTAGTGCCACACGGGCATTGTAACATCACCAAATTTGGCAGAGAGTTACCTGATAGGCTCATCAACAACGTGTATTCGGGACACACTAATATTCAGGGTCTGACTAGGTTAAACCGCCGACTTACTAATTTAGTTAAAATGAAACCAAAATAAATCCAAAAATATATTAATAATAAAAAATAAATAAAAAATAAAAAAAAAATTTGAGACAAATTTTTTAATCGCCTTTTAAATATGGGCCTGATAGGCCTCACCCGTGCGCCCGTGTAATTTCTAGGCCACCCTTGAGCTGGAGGGTTAAAAGAAAAAAAATTAAATTTGAGGTATTAGTATTGTAAATGCGTATTAATATGGTAATAATTTCATTTTGTGATATTAAAACTTATTAAAATTATAAAATTAAATGCTTTTAAATTTTTGCTGATTTACGAGAATTCCAACTAAGCTATTTGTTACAAAAAAAAACCAAAAAGTTAAGTTATACCTGAATTAACGATACAAAAAAAGCGCGGTCTCTGACACCGCATAGTAGTGACAGTGTGACAATAATTATTTGACGGTAGTGGTTAAGGGTTAACATCAATAAATGATTCGGACAGTATTAGACATATTACTTTAATTTTCCAAAAATTTTAAGTTTGACACCATATTTAATTGTAAAACATGTTGTAACCGTTTGGGCAAATTAAAAATAATTTTTTGTAGATATTTGATAATTATACAAGCCCATTCCTGTTGCAGTCTTTCGGTATAAATTAGTAAGTCGGCGCACAGTGGAGTATTTGGCCTCAAAAGGTGGCATAAAATACAAAAATCAAATGCTACATGCATATTCCCTATTATGATTTTCGTAAACTACACTATCTTGGGCACCATTATGTGAAGTTATAGGAACATTACTCGTTCCAACTTTCCACTACATCGTCAAAAGATGCTAATAATTTGCTGAGGGGGGGGGGGGTTAACACATTCTTTTCAAAGATTATTTTTGATAGAAATCGTTATAAATTGTAACTTTTACTTATGGAACAAGAAGTTCAAATATCTTAGATAAAGTCTGTAATAATTGATCTTTAAATAAATATGGTTACAATCATATAATGCATTGTATTAATTTTTGTAAAAGATTATCAGAAACAAAAGAATATTTGAATATGAATGAAGGTCGATAAAGTTACTAATTTTTTTTTACGGATAATACTGATACTTGAGACTTTAAAATAAATTTTTTGGCTGCGAATCTTTGCGAGGTTCTTTTTAATTCGCGTTTTACTTGGAGAACTCAAAAATTTCTAAATCACCCTGTATATAGTTTTTATCAAATTATTCGGATTATACTTATTTGGGCGGAGGTAAATGTGCCACCAAATGTACCTGACCAGAAAAGGGTACCGGTAAATGTGCCACCGACCAAAAGGGTTCTTTAAATAAACACAGGTATTTGTGCCACTAAGAGTGAAAAAATTAAATTTTTTTTGCCTTTGAATTTTGGGGTGTGCATTCGATAAGGAGGGTAATCCATCGTCAAAACCTACTAGGCTAAACATACGAGAAGCGCCACACATCAAGAAAACCGGGATAAATGAAACCGGGATGTGAGAGACCCTCGAAATTGCATTAAAAAGTATAGTTGCGGTATGGGGCAGTAAACTATTACGTTTCACCCCCAAAAAATCGTGTAAAAACAAAAAATAATCGATGTTACATGTAAGAGATGCATCAGGTAGATGCCGTTTTCTCCGGTGGCACAAATACCTGTGTACTTTTAATATCCTAAATTCGTAGCAGGTAGACTAACATTATTGGTGGCACATTTACCACCGCCCACTTATTTATATTAACAAAGTTAAAAATTTTCCTATATAATAAATTATAATATTCCGATAATATAATATATTATACTTATAAAAACAGCTTTTGCACAATAAAAATAAATAAAAAGGACGTTATGTCCCAAACACATCCCTCTCCATTTCAAGACAACTTTTGGGACCTTCAAATCACAATTCAAATTCCGTTGGCAGAAAGCGTGTAGATCCCAAAAAATTTTTGTTGAAAGTAATCGTAATTGGCTCGAAAAATCTATTTCGTTTTCTCTATCGCAAACGACATCGACACGTGGCCGCCCAGAAACTGCGTTTGTATTGAACTCTGAGCGAACGAAGCGACAAAAAACCATGGAATTGAAGATTTCCGAGAGTGACGATGACGATACTATGCGATCGATGGATAATGACGAAGAAGATGACCAAGACATTATTTATTGCTTTATTTTTACTTTAATAATAGAAAATTAGAAAGAAAAATAAATATAAAAGTTATAAACTACTTCTCTTCTGAATTGTATAATTCGTATCCATTAAATATTTGTTGTATTGTGATATCACAACCTGTATTTTCGGATAAGTGTATATTTACACATATCTTCCAAAAACTATTTCAGTGTTTTTGCTGAGGATGTTAATTTTTTTAAAAGTTTTTCAAATAAATTCATTTTCTTAATAAATAAATGCACCAGAATTATACAAAGTATTTTTTAGATACTACTAAGAGCCCTGAAAATAAATATCCTACTTAGAAATCCGTTGGAAATGTATTTGATTTATTGCCATATTTTGAGACCAAATACCCCACTGTGCGGCGGTTTAACCTAGCCTGACCCTGAATATTAGTGTGTCCCGAATACATGTTGTTGATGAGCCTATCAGGTAACTCTCTGCCAAATTTGGTGATGTTACAATGCCCGTGTGGCACTACATGATATATTTTTGGATTTATTTTGGTTTCATTTTAATAAATTAGTAAGTCGGCGGTTTAACCTAGTCAGACCCTGAATATTAGTGTGTCCCGAATACACGTTGTTGATGAGCCTATCAGGTAACTCTCTGCCAAATTTGGTGATGTTACAATGCCCGTGTGGCACTACATGATATATTTTTGGATTTATTTTGGTTTCATTTTAATAAATTAGTAAGTCGGCGGTTTAACCTAGTCAGACCCTGAATATTAGTGTGTCCCGAATACACGTTGTTGATGAGCCTATCAGGTAACTCTCTGCCAAATTTGGTGATGTTACAATGCCCGTGTGGCACTACATGATATATTTTTGGATTTATTTTGGTTTCATTTTAATAAATTAGTAAGTCGGCGGTTTAACCTAGTCAGACCCTGAATATTAGTGTGTCCCGAATACACGTTGTTGATGAGCCTATCAGGTAACTCTCTGCCAAATTTGGTGATGTTACAATGCCCGTGTGGCACTACATGATATATTTTTGGATTTATTTTGGTTTCATTTTTATAAATTAGTAAGTCGGCGGTTTAACCTAGTCAGACCCTGAATATTAGTGTGTCCCGAATACACGTTGTTGATGAGCCTATCAGGTAACTCTCTGCCAAATTTGGTGATGTTACAATGCCCGTGTGGCACTACATGATATATTTTTGGATTTATTTTGGTTTCATTTTAATAAATTAGTAAGTCGGCGGTTTAACCTAGTCAGACCCTGAATATTAGTGTGTCCCGAATACACGTTGTTGATGAGCCTAGCAGGTAACTCTCTGCCAAATTTGGTGATGTTACAATGCCTCTCTAGCCCAAGATAATTTTTTTCAGATATTTTGGATAATTATAAAAATTCGCCCTTTAACCGGCCAAACCCACAATTTTTTTGTACCTCAAATATAAATTTATGAATTGATAGTAGTTTTATCAATTCTACGTTCCAAAAAGTCGTTTATATTAAATAAATTTTTTTAAATTCATTTGCACATCTTTTATAAGTAGGTACATGTGTACTTAACGTAGTATAAATATTTAACCTTCATATTCATTTCTACGTATATCAAGTTCGCGTTTAATCCTATTTCAGGTATAATTAAGGGTTCTTGAAAATTATTGTTTTATGATATACAATAGGAATGCTAATTTTATGCTGATACGCTGTTAAAAGTTTAAATAATTTAAAATATAATGTAAAAATAAAAGACGTCAGTATATGTTTGGTCAACTGTAAAAAACTGAATATGAATCTGAGAAATAAATATGTCTTCCAGGAGGTTAGGTATAAGACATTTTTAACGGTTTACTTTTATTTTTTAGGTTTGTAATTTGTATTTTAAATTTTAAATAAATTTTAAAAAATAACTAAATTTAAAATAAAATTTTAAATAACTTACCGCCAATAACAGCCAATCAAAATTAAGTGTTAACTTGCACACCTGCTCTGGAGCAGGTGTGGAAAGTGTCGAAAAGTACAACTAAGTGTAGCTACACTTTATAACACGAACAGAGCGCTCTGCTAGCACGAACAGAAAAGTGCACACTTTGTACAAAAGTGTAAAAAGTGTTGCTAAAACGAACAAACCTAATGTATTTAAATTGAAAAGAAAAATTCAGACCGATAAAAATAATCTCCATATGCGGGAGGGAGGGAGGTATTGCGATACGTTACCATGGAAACGGTGGTTCTGACATACTGTGCGTATTTTTATAAGATCTTCAGAAGTCCCAACGATAAAAATCGATATTACATAACCGGAGGGTCTGGGGGGTATGGAATACCCCCCAGGTACACTTGCCATTATTCAGAACCATCAAAATTTATTATTTTTCGTTGAATCTTTTGCAATTTTCGTTTGTAATCCGGGAGGGGGGGGGCAGCAGGTGATATTTTTCATAACTATCCTAGTACCGTTCTTCTTCATACCGAGGGACGTAAAAGTGAAAGTTTTTATTTCGCAATAAATTAAGTGTACCTGGGGGGTATTCCATACCTCCTAGTCCCGGCAGCCTAAATGAGTTCCTGATAAGCATCCATTTGTTTTCATTACCCTAAGCCAGCGCCGTAGCAAGGGTGACCGCAATGGGGGCGCTAAACCTAGACAAAACCCAATAAATAATAGTTTAAAATTTTCAAAATGATAAGAATCTTTTGGAAGGGGGGGGGGCTCATATATTCAAATTTGCCTCAGGCGCCAGAAGAGCTTGCTACGGCGCTGCAAGTAAATAGCGCTTTTAATTTAACCACACTTTAACCACATACATAATATATTACAGTTCTATATTATAAACGGTCACATGGCGGCGTTTTCTTATTTGGAGTTGCCAAGCGTGACCGTCCACTGGACCGACTTTCAACCGACCGACTCTGCTTGAACCGACCGACTTTCAACCGACCGACTTTTAACGGGCCGACTTTTAACGGTCCGACTATTTTTTCGACCGACTTTCAACGGACCGACTTTCAACCGACCGACTTTTAACGGACCGACTATTTTTTCGACCGACTATCGATACTACCCGAAGCATTCACTACAAGAATGATTTCCAATTCGACTATTTGTCACATCATATAGTTTCATTTTACAGCCATGACAACTGTGAGGTGTCTAGGAATCCTTCGGGAAACCTGGCCTCAATCGTTTATCTTTCTTATTAAGCAATATCGTGAGTTTTTGGTTAAAGCGTCGTTGGGGGGGGGGTCTAACCTTGGCAGATCCATAACTCTGTTGGTTTGGTTTTCGTGGAGATGCCATAGCGACAGGTATCTAGGAATCCTTCGGGAAATCTGGCCTCAATCGTTTATCTTTCTCATTAAGCAATATCGTGAATTTTTGGTTAAAGCGTCGTTGGGGGGGGGGAGTTCTAACCTTGGCAGATCCATAACTCTGTTGGTTTGGTTTTCGTGGAGATGCCATAGCGACAGGTGTCTGGGAAGTCTAGGTGACTTCAACCGTGGGCAGCCCTGACGAGAGGTGACAAGGAATCCATACGGAGACCTGATCTCAATCGTTTATTATTGCTTAATAAGAAAGATAAACGATTGAGGCCAGGTTTCCCGAAGGATTCCTAGACATCTCACAGTTGTCATGGCTGTAAAATGAAACTATGTGATGTGACAAATAGTCGAATTGGAAATCATTCTTGTAGTGAATGCTTCGGGTAGTATCGACAGTCGGTCGAAAACATAGTCGGTTCGTTAAAAGTCGGTCGGTTGAAAGTCAGTCGGTTGAAAGTCGGTCCGTTGAAAGTCGGTCGAAAAAATAGTCGGTCCGTTAAAAGTCGGTCGGTTGAAAGGCGGTCGGTTGAAAGTCGGTCCGTTGAAAGTCGGTCGGTTGAAAGTCGGTCCAGTGGACGGGAACCTTGCCAAGAGCTTGCATTTTGGGGCACTTTCCGGATTAACAACAGGTGGTTCGCCGGTAACGATTGGGAAAAAAGACAAGAGCTGTGAAGTTGATTATGAATGAAGTGAGGAGGGGGGGGGGGAAACACAGTAATGTATTTTTTGTGATTCACTCTACAAAATTTATGCGCTCTGGTGTTATCTATAAACCATGTCACAAACTGGCAAAGATATTTTATTTTTAATTTATCGCCGATGTTACCACTGTTCCACCAACTCTGTGCAGATGGAAGTAGATCATTGGTTTACAAAGCAACGTTTAGATTTTTTGCACAACAAATTGCGGGCGCCTTTGGATTCACATACGTTTCTGAAGCTATTTTTTTTTTCGAAAAAAGCTTCAATGTCTTCTTGCAGCTTCAATAATCGACGAAAATGTAATTTTAAAGCTCGTTTTATTTTTGTGTTGTTTGTTGACCAGGCTTCTTTTATAAATTTTATAAGTTTGGAAAAGGAATAATATTGCTATTTTATGTTAAAGCGAGATTACTTGCATTATAGATTTATAATCATTGATTAATGGGTGACCTTTCAATATACGAACGAAATAATTAATTGTGAAAAATGAGATCGATAAATCATCGTTTCGGTTATATTGAAAACTTAAAAGAGATAAACTCTTAAACTCAAAAGAGATGTTTTTCGGATTAACTTGGAGGCACTTCTTTTGCCCATCACTGTATTTTAGAAATTCGTAAAATTAATTCTATAGTTGGAGAAATTAAATCTTGAATATATTATGTAAGTAATTGAAATTGATGCGAATAAATTGAAATTATTGATTTCATCGAATTTAATATTGTAAAGCTATTACAATATTATTAAAAAATTTATTTCGACGTTGATTCGATTAATGATAATCGTAGTATTCAAATTTCAAAGGATTCAGGGCAAATTAATTGGAGTAAAGATTGAAGAAATAAGGGTCTGCTTCTGCGCCATTTAAAATTTTCTTTTTAATTATTAATATTGTTTGGAAATAAAATTCTATTATCGTATTTGCAATTTAGACTTTGACGTTTTCATGTTGTAGTCTCCGCATTTTCTTCTTTCAACTTTTGGAGGAATGCTATTAATTTCATGGCTTCGATGATTTACATCCAATAAATTTTTTTCAGTCTAATAGAGTAAAATCAGATGAATATTTTGGCATTAATATCTCATTTTTCACAAAAATGGAGATTGCCGGTTTTGATATTAGCCCCCTCATATACCGGGTGACCGGCCGAAAACTGAACATTCGATAGTAAAATTAAGAAATAGCGCTTCTTAAAAATAATAAAAACGCAATTTGAATATTATTTTATTATAACAAGTTGACCAATATTAAAAGTTAAAAGTAGTTTTATTTAGTCAACAAAACCCAAGAATAAGAAAAATATCAATTGGATTATTAAATACTGAACGAAAGTAACCAAATAATAATAATATTATAACAAGTATTCGAATAACCCTCCATTCTGCACTAAACAGTAACCCAACCTATTATAAAATGATTCTCTTACATTTGCTAGCTGTCTAGCAGTAATTTGATTGCATTCTGCAAAGATCGCGTTCCTCAAAGAATCAATATTTGGGTGACGAGTTTTATAAATTTTGCTTTTAATATGACCCCACAAAAAGAAGTCACACGGTGCCAGATCAGGAGATCGGGCTGGCCAGTTTATAGCACCACCACGACCAATCCATCGATTTGGATATGCTTGGTTTAAATAATCTCTACGTTTACCCCAAAATGTGCTGGACAACCGTCTTGCTGAAACCAGACCTCATGGTGTTCAGAAGCTATTTCGTCTAACGCAGGACCAATATTATTTATAAGAAGATCTAAATACATATCTGAATTTGAATCTGAAACAAAATTAATTTTAATCTGTCAAAGTAACTTTTGTTTGTAATATTTGGCTTTCATACAATAGCAATGCGGCACATTAGACGTAATGCAAAGACCCAGCCCGCTAATATATTTTTAAGAAGCGCTATTTCTTAATTTTACTATCGACTTTTTAACAATAATTAAAAAACAAAATATTAAGTGTTTTGTATCTTTAGGCGCGGAAAAAAAATCTCTTTAATTTGGTATTTTTTTTATTCATATCAGTTATAATGGGAAGCAGGAATTTAGAAAAAATCAATTTCCCATGTTATTTCCCTATGTTCAGATTTCGGCCGGTCACCCGGTATAAAAATGGATGTATGTATGTATGTTCCCTATAGACTCCTAAACCGTTTGACCGATCGGAACCAAATTTGGCACAGTTATTATGTAGATCCTTGCGCATGTTTTTGTATTGAAATAGTGCAAAAATTCGCAAAGGACGCGCATGAATGGATTATCGAGATTCCTCAAAGGAAGGCAGGCTACTCAAAATCAACTTAAAAAACAATAATGAATGCTGTCAAACTGTCTACCGATCGACAATGCAAATACGCGTGCACGTGCTTTACGTTTCTATTTGACCCATCTTAACCAAATTTGGTGTAGAAGTTATTTACAACGCTACGAAAAACATAGGCTACTTTAAAATCTTGGAGTGAGGCCGAAGGCCGAACAACCACATTCGGACCCTGTCGGCACGGTCTAGATGGCTAAAGGCGGCCGGTGGGCCGACTGTGCCAGCTAGTTTCAAATATAAACTCTTACACATATTTATTGGGAATCTAGTTTATTTATATTACGTCAGTTAATAAAGTTTATGTTTCTTTAAATGACCTTTTGTCGTAATGCTTTACTATTTTTTTTCTCTGCCTTATCGATATGACTGCGAGTGGCTTTTTTCATAAATGAGCTTGAAAACGAACGAACCTCTTGGTAAAGCTACTACTAGATCAAGCGAAATGAAGTGTTTAAAAAAAACCTTTTCAACGTTTGTTATTGCATATTTCGTCAATAATAATAATAATAAATGAATTAGAATCATAGTTGTTTATGTTACATGTACCCATATCCTATAGAAATAGGTAGCATACCTATAGTTTGTTTGAAACAAATGCGAATCACCATGTTTCATCGGTATAATCTGGAACGTCATACTATCCAAAATATTGTTTCCATTTTGATCAATAAAATTCATAAGCCATTGGCTGGCAGTAATTTATTTTCTTTCGATAATATCTTGAATAATGAATATCCAAAACAAGCATCCAAATTAAAGATCTTGTAGTTTACTGACGCAAAGTGTCCAGTTGATTACTTAAAATTTCATTTTAAATAAGTAAACATTTTCTGTTGTAGCGCAGCGGAGCAACTTCGATTGCTTTATACTAGAACAAAATTTTGTCTATTTATATATGTACTTACGCATGGATTTCCAAGATTTTAAATACCTTACATAATTAAACGCATCCTTTATTTTTATAATATTTATATATCTTAAAATTTAAACTTTATAGCTAGGCATGAACTTCTAAAAAAATATGTATATTGACTATTTTCATGAACTTCAATGAAATTGGTGTTTTAAAGATTATTATTTATGTTGATATATTTTCTACAACGAAATTGACCGAATTTTGCAAACGGCGAAGGAAATTTTAAATTTTCTATTATGCAATGGAACGTTATAAAATTTTTTTTATCAGGGTTCTTTTTGCAAGCGCAAGGCTGATGGTTCGTGTACGTCCTTTTCGCGAAAAATCGATAGTAAAGTACCTACTCATGCTGTAAAGGATGTTTTTCGGCTGCAAATGCGCTTATGAAAACTGGGATAAAATTTTTTCTATGCCATGAATATTTTACTCGCATTTTCTATTAAGATTCATAAAATTTCGAAAGGAAGAAATTATGTTAAATACTTCGATTAGAAATACTGGAACGCAACATACGGAAACTGTTTTTGGTGTGGGACACTCTTGTAAGCGTTTGGGTGTGTGGATTCAGAGGCTCGGCTATAAGACGAAATGAGGGACCACGTGGAAAACTAACATGTGATTTTGACATGAACATTGTACTCGATGTTTAAAACAACCGATATAACAACAGAAAAAGTTGAAAAATAAAAATTGCTTGCACTTGGCCGAAACAAAAATTAAAGAAAAAAAAATGCGAATGTTGTTTAATTGTTTCAACCTTATATACAGGACACTTCGAAAAGTTTTCATCCAAAGTAATGCAAAATTTTGCAATTACTTTTTTTAGAGTAGCATGCGATGCATAGACAACGAATATGATAGGAAACGTTGAGAAAAATTTATTAGGTATATAGTATACCATGAACAAAATGAGGTTTGGGCTCAACCATTACACAAATGGGGGGCGTCGGGCAACATTTTGACGTCAGTTACTTTACTTCGTTTCATGAGAAATGGCAATGCACTTACTGGAGCTTACACAACTTTACCTACGTGTACATTTTCCCCAAAGTTGATAAATAAATTTTCATTGTTCTCGTTTTTATTGAACATTCATTTGTTATGAAATGGTCTAAATTACAATAATTTAGATTGTTTAAATTTGTTTACTATTATTATTGCATGTTTTTAAAAATAATAATAATGATGAATATTGCGCCTTTTTATATTGAGATTTAATATTTTGATTTGCGATTTCGATTGAATTCTCTTTAACGAAGGTAAAATGATGACCCAATTATTAAACTTAACAGATTTAGATGAAAGCGCTTGGTCCGGTATAATTTTTTTCTAAAATTTATCTTTTGCGGAACATTTCATATAAATTAATATTTGGCGCGAACGTAAAAATTTAAAAATTTCGAGATTTAAAATTGGAAATGTGCAAGGAAATTTTGAGCGAGATGCGATTAGTGCAATCGATAATAATTGTAATTGTTATAAATTTATACTCTAGCTTACGTAACGAAAAAATTTTAAGACATCGTGAAATGAAGTGCTACGTCACTATTTTGATCACGTGACGTACCGTTAGACGCCATATTGGCAGTTTAGTGTGGCGTTAGGGGGTTAGTGACGGAGCTGCTCTTTACTCAACTATTTTTACATTAATTTTAGTATATTAATTGTAATTGTATAATTTAAATTGTGTAAACCAAGTGCAGTTTTAAAATGTGTATGTGACGACAAATTTAAATGTCGCGGTTCGAATTTTACTTCGGGTATTTACGATTGTCACAAACTTCTATTGGTGGTATGCAGCTGTTTAATGTCGACGTGAGCTAAAATTCCAAATTACTTTGGCGGGAATATTTGGTACGATTTATTAATTTAAAATATCAACCTTTTTAGGGAAACGTCGGTGTTGGATTTTGGTTTTTGCATTTGTGACTAATAGATTTCACTGCATAACTTTTGTTTAACAAATATTTTTGTTCGTTGTGGTGGCACTACTGAAAAATAATTGTAATATTTTCCACCAAATATCCAATTTAAAAGCAGACCACCGACCAATTTTCTACTTTCCTTATTAAGGGAGGTGGGCTACTTTTTATAGCAAAGGTTAGAGAACTCGAAGAATGTTGAAAGAATATTTTTAATTTTCTCTTGCTTCACGAATATCTGCGAATTTTTAATTCAGCCACACAGGCAAAATTGATTTTTAGGCCTTTTAATATTATTCTGTGCAAGTCTTTTGATTATCCTCCAGTAGTCAAACTTAACCATTATGAATCTATCTGATGCTGATTTATTCTAACATCTTTTTTGTTTTAGGTTTCGTTGTTTATTTAATCGAGTATGGCAACCATACACGAGATGGGAGAGGTGAATGAAACTGATTCAAACGAAGAAACTATGACAGGTGTGTATGAAATGTAATCTTAAAAAATTGGTGGGCGATTGTTGATGAACAGCAATTTGACACCTTCCAACTGCACTGTAGTGTTTTTAGTTAATGGGTAGCCAAGTTTCCAAGTAATGCAGTGTTTTCCTGTTTTCTTAAGAAGTTGGTACATATAAAGTATGCTTTTATGCATGACAAGTTTGTGATGTTGCTACTTCAACTAGATCTTATGTAAACCAGTGAAACTCTAACTGATATTCAATTAATTGCAGACACAAACTGGTTATTTTAAAATTTGAATCAGCAAATTATTTTTGAAGGTGAGACAAAGTTCTATGCGTTATTTAGAACTTTGTTTCTCAAATTTTAAATTGGAAAATTATTCTTTTTTTTTTTTAATACAAATAGAAGTTTGTTGTACTAATAAGTTCAGCTTTCTTATATGAATTTTAACATTACTATAAGGCAATTAGGCAAAAACTTGATAATTTTTTAAACCAATATCAGACTGTTACTTGAAAGATCACATCGTTGTTTCTTATCGACAGCTTTGAGGTTTTTTTATAAACGTTAAGGTGAAAAGAATTTAGCCGCTATGTAGTTTCCTGCTTATAGTTCTCTATGCCCTGTAGAAGAATAACTCGATATTACGGTTTTTTCCAAATTTATTTTGTTGTATTCTCCAAAATGGAAAATAATATAAATTAATTATTGTCCTATTGAATTGTGATTCCTTACACTACATATCGATCATCATAATTGAATCCTCGAGTATCAAAACCCACTAAATCCATTTTTAATGTAAATTAAGTTGCATAAACCAAAATGTTCTTTATAAAATTCTCTACCGATTTGTATATTCATATGTTTAAAAACAAACCAAAATTCATCTAAAAAGTACTTTAAAAAGTGGATTGAGATTCAAACGCCACTAAATCCATTTAAGTTAATTTTCAAAGTCCACTAAATCCGCATTAATCAATGGAACAATGCTAACGTGAACATGTGATCGACAGTATACCATGTTTTGTTATCTTGGTCATTATTCTGAGGTAGCCAGTGTTCATTATGATTATAACTGAGGAATGTCATTATGTGTAATTAATGAAAACTAATGATATATTTAATTAATTATTAAATAATGTAAAAAAAAGTATTATTTCAATTTTATTCCCAGTCAAAACCCACCAGATCCACTTTATTCACTTTCAAATTCCATTAAATCCAACAGTTACTTGCAAAAGCCACTAACTCCATTTTTATTTTCAAAATTGTGCCTATATTATAAAAAAAAACTGTAATATTTTTATAATTTTGTGACATGGTATTGCAAAGGTGCTAAAGTGCACATTACACGAGGCCTTTTTTTCATGCAATCGGTTGCTGCAGCCGAACGACCCGTGTAAAACAGCTAATCGCATAGGCAACCCATCCAGCAAATGATCTATTTATTTAAAATAGAACTTGTTCTATTTAGTAGGCGATTTTCTCATGCAATCCAGTGATTTCTAGTAACATTTGATGTTATTGAAGTTATACCAATAGATAAAATTTACGTAAAAATATTGTACTTTTGTGTTGTATGATTAAATTTGTTAATTTTTTTTGTGAGTTAAAATTTGTGATAAATTGTTAAAATACGAAAATCGCATCATGTAATAGCAATATGCATTCGGTTGCACGTGCGTTCGGCTGCTGCAATCGGTTGCCGCAATCGGTTGCTGCAGCCGAACGCCCCGTGTAATGTGCACTTAACAATTAAAAAAAATTAATAATAATTTTAAAATTGCTTCCAGAAGTTAGTTAAACTGTGGTTAAACAGTTTTTCGCAATTTTTACAAAATCCATGAAAGTGGATTTAGTGGGTTTTGATACTAGAGGATTCAATTGGAAACTTCCATGGAACGACTTACATAATATTTACTCTTATGAGTAAAAATATAAACTCACTTTTAAGATGTTCTATTTCTCAGCATAGTAAGACCCTAATTAATTTCATGAATATTTATATTTTGTAAGAATTTATATGGAAAGTGGATATTATACATATTATTAGTGATGGCACTATCGAATAAAAAACTATCGAATTATTCGATAGTTAGGCTTTATTCGAACTATCGATAGTTTCTTTTTTTTTTTAGTTACTAAAAACTTCGAATGAATTTTTAGTAACTAAAACTATTCTATTCGAATAACTTTTTAGTTACTAAAAATATTCGAATAACTATTTAGTTACTAAAAACTAGCAAATGAATTTTTAGTAACTAAAACTATTTGAATAACTCTTTAGTTACTAAAAATATTCGAATAACTTTTGTTTTGGGAATGCTTTGTTAGGCTTGATATTTCTTTTTGGGGTTTTGTTATGGACAATGTAAATGCAAAATTGCTTATATTATAGTATTTAATTGTTTATTATCGGATTACCAACCGCAAAAGGTCGGTAAACAGTGTAAACACTACCTTAAAAAAATTTATTGAATATTTTTATTCGCTAGTTTTTATTGAATAGTTTTATTCGGTAGGTAGTTTTTATTCGATAGTTTTTATTCAATAGTTTTTATTTGGTAGTTTTTATTCGATTTGATGTTTAGCAACTACATTTTTAGTTACTAACTATCGATAGTAAAAAAAAATAGTAACTAACTATCAATAGTCAAAAAATTTCGATAGTGCCCATCACTACATATTAGATTATACAATTCGTTCTAATTTTAAGTTCAAACAACCCCCCCCCCTAAACAAAAATCAGCTACTACTTCCATTAGTTGAATTTTAGTTTGTGGTTGACAGTGCTGGCTACAGTGGGACTCTAGTCTTATGTATTTGCTATATTAAGAACAAATGACAATACATAATTATAAACCAATTATCTTGAATTTAAGGGCACTTATTATTCTCTTAGGTTTTCTTCATGATTGTATCATGGGTTTTCTTAGTTTCTTTTGCTTTCCTTTTCAATTACCCTTTATTAAGGTTAATAAATACGTTGGTATCGCTGCCATGATAGCCTTGTTATTGGTAATCATGGCCAGATTGGGGGGGGGGTTGGACAAATTTGACGTCCGCATAAAAACACATTTTTGAGATTTCTAAGAAAATTTTGTATGAATGTATTTTTAGGCTTCTATACAAAGTATAACAAGAAGCCTTATGATCTAGCTCCGTGTCCGTCTGTCTGTCCGCATAATTCAAAATCATACAGAGCGTTTCAAATCGTGTTGGAAATACTCTATGTGTATAGAGGTCTAAGAACTGGGTAGCCAGTGCGCTACTTTTAGGCTTCTATACAAAGTACGATATAACAAGAAGCCTTATTTAGGCTTCTATACAAGGTATAGAAAGAAGCCTTATGGTCTGGCTTCGTGTCCGTCCGCATGTTTCAGAGCCAATCATAACGTTGATCAACTGATACGTTGTTATATTGTAAATACTTCGTCTATATAGTATTGCGTTAATCTATTAATCCGTTGTTTCGATTCGCTAATGCAATTTACAAATACGCAAATGTTCGAAAGAAATTTACTAAGTTAAAGATATTTTCAAAGAGGTCTCCCTATTATGTAATATTTTGTGAAGAAATTTATGTACTCATAAAATTCCAAATGTCTTGTCAAGTCCGATTTTAGACAAATGAGGGGTTTTTGATTTGTGATCATGGACGGGGGGGGGGTGAAATTATCTATATATGAGGGGGTTAATATCAAACCCGGCAATCTCCATGTTTCATAGTTTTGAGATATTGAAGAAAAACTGCTATAACTTTATTATACAATTTTAGATAGTGGAATATATTTTAAACTATGCCTGATTTGATTCTGAACAATTATTAATTAAAATTTTACTTAAATTTTATTTAAATATCACGAAAATCAACAAAATAAAATGGAGATTGCCGGTTTTGATTCTGAAGTAGGTACTACTAGTTACTAGATGGTATAATTTTATTGTAAAACTGAAGTTCTTTCAAATTCTTCCAGGTATTTCCAAAATGCTTTGATAGCAACTTGTTTACATCAGCCACTTTTAAGTTATTAAGGGTGTACACGAGGGCTTCGTAGTTTCCATGGTAGTTTCGTACTTGCATATAACAGCCATGTGACATTCGTACTTTAAACAACCAATCACAATCTCACAAGTTTACACCTCATAATCATAACTAGCAGTGGCGGCTCGTGAGATATATGTTTGGCTGTTCTGCATTATAAAAAAGGGAAGGCATCAGTAAAATGCTAATCTCAAAAAATAAACGTACTTATTGCACGTTTTTAAGCATTAATGGCGTGCGCCGGTGCTTGCTTGTGGCAAACTTAACTTATCAATAACTTTTTCGTTGAAATTCAATATTCCCGAGATAAATTTTTTTCTATTGACAATATCGAAAGACACAAACGGAAAACAAAACAAAGCGTTCTTATACGATTACAGCCACAAATCCATTTGTTCCGTAAATAAATATTCGTATTAAATTGTCTTTTATACATTTTACCCCGACTTGTATATACCGGCAATTTCTTATCACTAATTTATTGTTCTTGATAGCTAAATTTAAAAATTACATTCATTTTTAAAAACGACCTTCTTCGTAAGAGATTTTAAAAACGACTAAATAAAATGCCTTAGTTAGCTTATCACGTCATAATAATTCTGCATATTTGTTATTTTAAAAATAGAACTTATATGACTTTGTAATTTAAACAGCGATTTGTGTTCGGTTCGAAATAAAACAAACGACGCAAACATTTTTAAAACAATAAATTTTATGTAAGTCCAAATTTCTTGATCTACATTTTATTACAGAAAATTATAGTTTGAGAATTGTTTTACAATGCAGAAAAATCTCAAGTCCAAAATTATTATAAAATTTTATTAGGAATATTAGTAAATTCATAAGCATTCATTTTATCTAGTAGGTATAGAGGACATTATATCCATAATTTCAATTAAAGTTTATAATACAAGATCTTTCTTTAAAATATAGGTATGCTAGCACCGGTTAATCCTCGAGTAAATATCTAACTGCACTTATAGCTGCGTCCAAGAGCAGCCACTACATGCGACTTTACATTCGATGCGTGTACGTATCACGAGCTTAAAATAAGAATTATTATTTTATAAAAATACATAAATTTTAATTTTATGTATTCATAATTTTATTTAAAGTTGCAAAATCCGTCAAAAAACAATTTAACTACTATTTTGCTATAAATATGTGCAAGAAACTTGGTGTAATTAAAAGTTTTTAAACAATTTATTGCTTATGCCCTAATTTCACTGCAATTTGTTTAACAATTGATGAACTAATATTAAAATTAGTTTTTCTTTTCAAAATTCGAATTCTAAACTACCTCGAAACAAAATCATAAAATATATACCACGTAAAACTATACCAATTGCTAGCATTGTAGTCTGCGTTTCATTACAGCTCGCCGGCTGCGCACAAATGTATAGCGTTCAAGTTAGACCAACATTTTGATAGCCGACTGGACGTGTCTTTATTATTACACTATTTATGTGACTAGCTGTTAAATTATAACTGATATGCTAGCTAAAATGAGAAACACGCTTTCAAAGCAAAGCTGATAATGCACCATTCTTTATAATAATTTAAATCTGATTAAGGTTATAATTATATAATTAATTATTTAAGTATTGGTATTTTTATTGTTATTTTTGGTGGTTCTGCAGCTCTGCAGCTCCTATGGTAGAACCGCCACTGATAACTAGAGATGAGATTTTTTAGGTTTTGACCTTTTTTTTATTTTAAGTCATATTTTTATGATATTAGTACCAAAATTTGTTTCGTGGAAAACTACGTTATATAAGCCCTATTTGTTTTGACCTTTTTTCATTTTTACGACCTATTTTAACATTTTGGAAACTTGGCAGTTGAAATTGAGAAAAAATTTCATTTAATTCAAATTAATTTAAATTTTTTTTAAAATTTAAATTTGGTCCCCGGTGGTGCAAACCCACCATGTACCAACCTAAAAAAGTTTAACACGTTGGGGCACGTGGTTAAGTGCAGCAATTTTTTATTGTGAAAATTTTGATAAAATTAAAATGGTTATTTTGGAATTGGATGACGAATCCACCAAATCAATTATTAAAGCAAAAGAATGCTTTAAAAATGCAAGCTTACAATCGGACCTTAAGAGCGCGCTGCGGAAAGAAAGAGAGGGAAGCAGTAGATATGATGTTGAAAGAAGCCTCTAATCTTTTGTAGAGATTTAAAAAATTTAAAAAAATTATTTACGCCATATCTAAGGGAACCCTTGAACCCTTTGTGCATTAAGTTGATTTTATATAGTTTAAAACGCCACTAAGGGCACTTTTTGATTTACAAGTTTTCTATAATTGATGATGAAATCGCTTCAAAATCAGGTTTTGTCCTTATAGGCCCAGTTTTTCAGTCGTGGTTTAAACCACATAAAAATAGTTAACTACAAAATTTCATGGTTACGGGTTTTTCACTCTTGGGTTAGAAGTGTTGTCTAACCAATTACTTAAACCACCACCAGTGGTGGTTTAACTAAAATATTTTAGTTAACCTATATATTCTGTTATTTTAGTTTACCTGTTTACTTTGACCATCTTTGACGTGCAAATATAAAGTGTAATTTGTTAATTTGATTCAATTGATTAATTTGAGTCAATTTGTAACAATTGATTATTTACAATTCACAGCATAACCTCACAATTTCAATACGTTGATTGTCAAATTGTGAAATTTCACGGCGTTCCGGTCAAATATTTTGGTTAGCTAACTAGAATATTAGGAGGCGGAGTCTAGTCACTGAAAAACTCATATCGGCCTAAACTAGTTTAAGATATTGGTTAACTTTTAAACCAAGTTACCTAACCCAAAAGTTAACTCATGACTGAAAAACTGGCCCATAATGATCTGCAGAAGGCAATAACGAAGTTTCATTAAGATCGGTTGTCATAAAAATTCAAAATTGTCCTTTTTCATAAATTAAATTAACCTATTTACTTTTAATTTAAAGCGCTCAAAATTGGTTATTGCCTTCAATAGTCTTTTCTTATTAATATAAAAAAAGAATTACATTGATACGACGTTTAGTTTTTTAAATTTGTACAAATGATTAGAGGCTTCTTTCAACATCATTCCCTCTCTCTCTTTCCGCAGCGCGCTCTTAATAACCTAATTGGTGGGTTTGGTTACATAAAACCACTAAAACTTTACAATACCAATCTAAAATAGCTTTTTTTAGTACCTTTTTTTGAATTTATACGACCTAAGTTGACTTTTTTTAGAACCTTTTAGTACCTTTTTTTTTTGAATTTATACGACCTAAAATGACTTTTTTTAAAACCTTTTTAGGTGCCTTTTTTTGTATTTTTACGACCTAATAATCTCATCTCTAATCATAACCTTAAAATAAAAATTAAGTACGAAACTTCCTTGATTGTGATTGGTTGTTTAAAGTACGAATGTCACATGGCTGTCATATGCAAGTACGAAACTACCATAGAAACTACGAAGCCCTCGTGAACACCCTTATTAATTTTTGGAAGTCCGTCCTCTATTACATTAGGATTTATCATATCTATACGTTTTTTCTTTTTTGTAATACTTTTTGGAACTTGTAGGTCATTGATATAATGTAGTTCACCTCTTATTAAAATATTCCCAGTCTTGCTTTTTTGTAATAAAAATCGTTTTGTGTTCTTAAATTGAAAATGCCATGTTCCAGGAGGTTTATAATATCTTTTATAGATTTCTTCCAATCGTAGACTGTGCAGTCCTCCGCCTAAATGATTCACCGTTGATATTTAAAAAAATATTTCTAAGTATGTTTGTGGTTGAGTTATCAATTTAATCTTTTTATATTTTTTTCAATTTGACCAAACACTCGATCAGCAAGTAAAAAAAGGAATGGCCTAACACAGGAAAAATAATTTCTAAATTTTGAATACTTAATGGGGCATTAGTTAGGCAACTATTTACAGCATGTTCCAATAAGTGTACTGTTTTTATTTTGGCCACTACATCCGTCTGCCAGAAGTGGAACAATGGTTTCATGATTTTCAAATTTCAATTTATTTAGTCTATCAAAAACAGTCGATGCAATCTCATTGGAACCTTTTGAAAACATTGTTTTTATTTAATTTTGATTTTGAAGTACCTTGAACAATAGTAAAGTTGTAGAGCCTTGAATAATAAGCGCTTTGATCTGGAACTTTAGGAAGAACCAAGGTTTTCTGGCAGTCAAATAAAATTGTTACAAAGTCATTTCTAGCTTCTCCCGTGGTGGCTTCTCCCAATAATTTAGAAAAAAAGCTTCAGCTCTTACTTTGTGAATTTTTTTTGTAGTTAGTAATTGATTCTTTTGTTCTTCATCTGCACATCTTTTAATCTTCTAATTTAATCAAATAATAAATTATAAAATGTAATAAAGGATTTTAAGATAATAAAAGAAGAATAAAAAATTATTAGTACAAGTTTAGTAAACTTTCACTTATTAGATTTTAAATCTTATTTTCAAATTTTTCTAATATTTGAACAGGTATTGATTAACAATCAGTATAAATAACAAATTTTAGAAACATCAAACAACAATCAACTGAAATTAACAAAATCAAATGTGCAAAACTATGAAAACATCATAGATGTATTATATTTCATAGATACCGACTGCCCTATACCTTAGTATTGAAACATCCAAAATCAACATAGTTCTGACTTACTAATGTATTACTATTTCTGTTATACACTAGTACTATCAATCTTTTATCTCTCTAGGGTACGTTTATGTTGGAGCTGCGATAAACGATAAGAGCGACGATACTAGTGAAGCTAAGAAAATAAATGTCATTATTTTATATGCAGTTGTTTATATTGTAGCGTTGCGTTGATATAAACACCTGCATATAAAATAATGACATTATTTATTTTCTTAGCTTCGCTAGTATCCTCGCTCTTATCGTTTATCGCAGCTCCAACATAAACGTACCCTAAGGTAAGATCACACTAGCATATAAATATGACCAATGGTGTCATATAAAATATGATTCAAATATCTGTATGGCAGAGGATGTATGGCAAAGGGTATCACACTATGCCATATAAATATGACCAATTTATATGGCAAACTGGTTTGTCATATAATTTTCTGCCATATTTATATGACAAAGTGATATTTGGCTATCACACAAGTATGGCAAGCATTTCCATATAAATATATGACCGGCAAGAAATTTGTCGAAATATATGGCAAACCTATCACACTGTGCCATATTTCACAAAAATGGAGATTGCCGGTTTTGATATTAGCCCCCTCATATAAAAATGGATGTATGTATGTATGTTCCCTATAGACTCCTAAACCGTTTTACCGATCGGAACCAAATTTGGCACAGTTATTATGTAGATCCCTGCGCATGTTTTTGTATTGAAATAGTGCAAAAATTCGCAAAGGAAAGGAAAGTTGATTTTGAGTAGCCTGCCTTCCTTTGAGGAATCTCTATAATCCATTCATGCGCGTCCCTATGGGACGCGCATGAATGGATTATCGAGATTCCTCAAAGGAAGGCAGGCTACTCAAAATCAACTTAAAAAACAATAATGAATGCTGTCAAACTGTCAACCGATCGACAATGCAAATACGCGTGCACGTGCTTTACGTTTCTATTTGACCAATCTTAACCAAATTTGGTGTAGAAGTTATTTACAACGCTACGAAAAACATAGGCTACTTTAAAACCACATCCGACACGGTCTAGATGGCTAAAGGCGGCCGGTGGGCCGACTGTGCCAGCTAGTTTCAAATATAAACTCTTGCACATATTTATTGGGAATCTAGTTTATTTATATTACGTCAGAAATGAAATACAAAGTAAGAGTGGTATGGAAACAAATTTGTTTGAGAAATATCAATGTCATTTTAATGCCATAGTATTGTTTTCTTTCCATTGTTCCAAACATTCCATTGTTGTCTCTGCATCCAATCTTGAGCACAAAAATAAAGGTGCTAAAATTGCATGTTCTAATGCGTTTTCTAGGTAATAATCAAAAGTCTGTTTTGTGGATTAGGCATGTTTTTAGAAAATATCGAGCGCATTTTATGATGAAACAAAGAAAATGTCAACACCCTTTTATTCTGGATCCTAGAATTTAAAAATGTTCAAACTTGGTCATGGAAAGCAGGGGCGGATCTAGTAAATATTCTTAACGAGGGGGGTAATTTATTGTATAATAGCGCAAAAATAGTAAATTTTTAGTTTCTTAAAGCAATTTTCGCGCATTTTATGGTTTTTTCTTTTCGATGTTTGAAAATTTATTGCGCGATTTTATAATTTAAACTTGATGGGAAAGTGAGGGAGTTTTTGATTTTTAAACGAACATCAGAGAAATTAAAACTTGGGCTAGGGAAAATTCTTGGAAACTGAAAAAAATTATAATCAAATTAAATTTTTGATTTATGACTCAAAATGACTCGAAATTCGCTGTGTTTCGAGCTCATCAATCCTCAGAACCTTCTCAACACAAAACCTACAGTTATTAAGAATTTTTTCATGTAATAACCCTTAAATAGGCATATAACAAATACGTAGCAAAAACTATGTATTGGTATTGTAGAGCAACTTAACATAGAATAAAATGATATAATTATGTAGGTAAATAATTCAATTTACCAAAAAAAGTGGACTTAGAATACTCTTATTCTGAGGTGACGAATTGGTAATTTTATTTTATACACAATTTTACTAGGTTTTTTTTTTTATACTCATCCCCTCGATTTTAACACATATTAACCAGGCCCTGTTTATGTGAAAAAATTACACAACACCAACTTCTATCTGACTTTTAAAGGTCATTGTGCTACTAAAAACAGCAGGTTCAGATATAATCATATGATATTGCGAGCCACTATGTGCCTCTAGGAATAACAGAATGGAAAGAAAGTAGTACATAAAACCTTGCCTCAATATCTCAAATTTAAAAAAATGTCAGAACCTTGTCATTCCAAGGTGTTGAATTTTACAAAGCTATAATTTAAAATTTTAAACTATTATTTACAATTAAAGAAAAACTAACTTGTTGGAATTAAAATTGGAAGGTGGTAGATATAAAAACTCATAATTTTCAACAGGTTGGTTTTATACCATTGAATTTGAACTGGTAAAATTGTTTAAATTTTAAGTTAAATTAAATTACATTGCTGAAAGAGAATAAAGAATAAGACTTAATTTTTCTACTACAATCACGTTACTGCAAGGGGGGGGGGGGGCTAAAGAGGTAACTACCTACCCCTCAATAATTTTTCTAAAATAAAAAAACTATTAAATGCACTAAAATTGCTAAAAATTTGCCTGGATCCTCCCCGTGTCACTGCTATTTTACTACCAGAATAGTAAAAAATTAAGTCGGACATTTGTTGTAGTAATTCACCTTAATTTAAAATTACTGTTTACTTATTTGTATCGATTGACAACAATTTTATTAACACTATATTTCTTTTTTAGTTGGTGCTAGTGTAAACGGTGACATATCTTGCGATGACGGCGATACTAGGGAAACGCAGAACTCAACAGAACATTTAAATTGTGATGATGACAACAGTGTGCCTGCAGAAAACCTTGACAGTTGTGAAGAAATTGAAGATGACGTTGAAAAAATGGACGTGGATGAAATAAATTCAGAAGATGACCGTGAAGAAATACAAGAAATCGATAACAGCGAAGAGGAAGAAGAAATGGATGAAGAAAACGTTCAAAATGGTTTGGACACTCCCGATGATACTCAAATAAATACGATAACCAATGACACCGAGAATTCTAATGAAAATTCTATAGTGATAAACGATTCTGCAGAAGAAATTGTCGAATTAGAGGATAAGGATACAGAAAATGTATTAGATAAAGATGGTGTAGAAACAGTTGATGATAATAACGACTTAATTGAAGTGATCGACGATAATAGGGATCCCATTGAAGTTTTTGATGATAATAAAGGCTTTTCGGATAATGAAAGTGTCAACGATAGTGGAGACGATGTGATGATCTCTGAGGCTGCAGATCATGATGAAGTAATTAATTTAGAAGATGAAGGAGAAACAGGGGATTCAGATTCTAGAAGAAGAAGTTGTAGAAATGTAGGAAAATTGAAGAAACAATATTCGGAAGACGAAGTTATTAGTAACAATGTGGACGATTCTGAAGAATCCGACATAGAAGAAGTTCTACCGGAAGATCCTTTGGCAGTAGCAGACGATCATCCTGTATCATCTCCCTTAAGTCGTGTAGAAAAAAAGAAAACTCGCATTTCTAGTTCTACTATTGTTGTAAAAGATACAAAATGCTTAGCAGAAATTGCATCAAAATCTACTTCTAACAGTAACAGTAAGAAAGAGCCCACTTTAGTTATTATCGATACAAATTCAATTTTATCCGGTCGTGGTCCTGTTCCTATTGCTCAAAAATCAGCCATGTCAACAACGATCTCTAATTCGCATCCTATAATGCCAATGGCATTGCCAGCACAAGGTGTTTATCCAGCCAATATGCGTGCAACGATCACACCTATTCCTATGACTTCTTCTACTACCACCAAATCTTCACAACAAGCATCATCTGCGCCACTGGCTCCAGTTTTACCTACCCTATCAGATGATATGTTTGTTGTAGAGGCACCGTCATTTATTGTTCCTTACGTTTACGAAAAACCCCCCATAAAAGATCTGCAACAATTTATCAAAGATCTGTCTAGCGAAATTGCCGAACAAAAGAGTCAAGACAATAAAGATAATTCGAAGGAGTGTCGCGGTAGTGATAAATTAAAGAACGACGAAGATGACGAACAAAAAGATAAGAACGAACTCGATGCCAAAAACGAAACCGACAAAGATTCAGACGACGATGAAGATAAATCTAATATCGATGATTTATTAACTAAAAAATCCAACTCGTATTTCGATGGCCCCTTAGGAAAATTTTTTATGGGTATAGGTTATGGTTTAGTACAAGAAATGGTACAAGCCGACTTATTACGACAACAAAAACGGAAGCGCGAACGTGAAGGTAACCAAAATCCTGAAACAACGAAAACCATAAATTCGTTAATTAAGAATTTGGAATTCACCAAAGAGAATAACGAACCATATCACATGGTCACCAAAAAGTGCGAATTTTGTAGTTTTAAAACTGAATCGTCTCTCGTTATGTCTTACCATTTAGAAACACCACATATGAAAAATTTTATCTATCGTTGCAATTTTTGTTCTTATGAAGTTCGAAGTCCGCACGATATTTTGGTTCACATAGAGGTTTTACACGGTATAAGAGGTCGATTAGAAAGGGCACCCTGTTATCATCAGTGTCCTAATTGTCCGTTTGAGGATAATCAAAAAGGAAAATTATCTCGACATTTAGTTAGTTGTGCTCGTAAATTTAAACCCGAACGTAATTTAGAACCATTGGCGGATTTCGAACCGCCCGCAAAAATACCTCGTGCTCCCAGAATGAAACAACAAAGTCTTGGTAATGCGGCTGCCGTTTATCAAGCTATGGCTAGAAATCCTCAATTCCAAATGATGTCCAAAATGTCGAATAATATGTCTGCTCTGCAACGCAATCGAGGTAGACCCACTTTAGGTACTTCTATTAAACCATCTAACATAAGACCGGCTACTAATATTATGTATAAAGCAGGAAGCATGTCGGGAGGATCTGTATTGGTTCCAACCAATTATCAATTCAGTGGAAATCAATTATATCAGGTTTGTGAATTTTTATTATTACTATTAATTATTATAAGATTATTGTACAAGTATTTTGTCCGTGAGTAATAAGTGTATGTATGTTAGGTGGTGGGCGGGCAAGAGATAGGCGGCTGCTTGTATCCTGGTGGTGCAACGGCCTTTGCACCCAGCATATGTGCCAATCCTAATTCTGTCACCTTCCAGGTATGCACTGATGCTCTTTGTAATAGTCACTGTTCATACCATTGGTGTGCTTCCTTATAATGCATTCTTATGTTGGCTGTAATTAATTTGAAAACGTGCACACTTTTGGTTTATGAAATGGTTCTCTATTACTTCACATCATTGCTATCATTATACAAATATTTTGTCACTTATTCAACTTTTCTTTAATCTCACCTGTCTTCTGTGTTTGTTTTCATTATTATTTTATTTCGTTGTTTTTTAATATTCATCATTTCATTATATTTATAACCACTAATTACGAAATACATGCTTTTGAAGGACGAGCTTCATATCATGGTCAAATGAATGTTATCCTTGATAATGAAAACCACTATAAAATATTTATAGAACATTTGGAAAGTAATTATTATTGCACAATTATAATCTCTGTATTATTATTTTATGATGGTTTTAATTTTCTCTTCAGACTTTTCATCTTTGATCGTTCAAAAATATCTTGTTTTGATTTTTCCCCAAAATTTACCATTGAAACATAATTACAATGTTTGCTTGTGGTAACAGAACTTTTTGCACGAATTATCCTTTTTTTTTATTGATTATTACAGGCTTGCTATACCATTCTTAATTCAATAACATATTTGTGTTTCATCTCATCGATCAATGCATTTCATAATTTGCAAAAGAAACTCGACTTTTCGCGAGTAACCAAAAGTAACCTGTTTATCATTGGTTAATCTGGTCACTTTTGATTACTTGCAAAACTATGCATTAAAAACATTAGTTAAAATGAAATATAACAGGAGACTAAAACTGGGTACCAATTTTTAAATTTTATTTAACGGATTTTGGCTCTGCATTACAGCGTTAACTTACTGAAAAATTATTTGAAAACGTTTGGCTATATGGCTCTAACATATTTTGAGGTTGAAAACGTGAAAATGTATTACTGAACCTTCAACTTTTCTTAAATCGATTATTATTGAATCCTTTGGGTCAATCGAATCATTTTAGTGTAATGAATTTTAAGTTTGAGCTTTAAGAGCGCGCTGCAAAAAGAGAGAGAGGGAAGCAGTAGATATGATGTTGAAAGAAGCCTCTAATCTTTTGTAGAGATTTAAAAAATTTAAAAAAATTATTTGCGCCATATCTAAGGGAACCCTTGAACCCTTTGTGCATTAAGTTGATTTTATATAGTTTAAAACTCCACTAAGGGCACTTTTTGATTTACAAGTTTTGTACAAGTTTTCTATAATTGATGATGAAATCGCTTCAAAATCAGGTTTTGTCCTTATAATGATCTGCAGAAGGCAATAACGAAGTTTCATTAAGATCGGTTGACATAAAAATTCAAAATTGTCCTTTTTCATAAATTAAATTGACCTATTTACTTTTAATTTAAAGCGCTCAAAATTGGTTATTGCCTTCAATAGTCTTTTCTTATTAATATAAAAAAAGAATTACATTGATACGACGTTTAGTTTTTTAAATTTGTACAAAAGATTAGAGGCTTCTTTCAACATCATTCCCTCTCTCTCTTTCCGCAGCGCGCTCTTAAGTCGAAAATTTGAATTTTGAGTTTCGAATAGAAAATTTGAATTCAAAAAAGAATACTTTTATGGAAACAACATGTGGTATTTTTAGGACACATTATTATAAATGAAATATTTTCAAAATGACTAATCTAATCTAGATCACACTTAATTTTAATAAATTTCTATTAATCCTTAAATTACATTTAGTCCAGGCAACGAAGCCGAAAAATTGGCTCAAGCTAGCAAAAAATCCAGGCAAGCTGAATTTTGGCAGAGATGTACATTGGGGTGTTCTAATGAACCCCCCAAAAGTCCCATAAAATCCCACGCCGGCGTCCCCTACAATCGGGGGTTTTAGGTCCCCCAACGCCATTTTTTGCCGATAACTCGCTTATTTATGCTTGTATGAAAAATTATGATCAGACCATAATTGAAGAGCATAAAATTCTTTACCTATATAATAGTTTTTTTTTAAATATTTTTCCATGGCACACTAATACTTAAATTATTGACCGAAAACACGACCTACCGTTAAAATCGTACAATATTACGTCGGCTTACTGCTAAAACAAGATAACTCCAAAATGATAGTTTTGAGTAAAACTGCTTTTAAAGTTTGATTCACCATAAACAAGTTGGAGTTAGTTAAAAATGAACTTAATACTCCTTTAATATTTGACTTACAGTTATCAGGTTTTGTCAAAATGTAGTTTGCTCTTATTTGAATGCAATCATGTGTATAACTCATTTTGTCCAAAAAGGGAGTTATCTTGTTTTGGCAGTAAGCCGACGATTAATTCTTTGCAGGGAGAGAAATGTTTTCGGGTACGGGAAATGCTTTTAATAATAAATTAATTAAAATTGTGGCCAAGGTTGGAAAATGAAGAGAAAAATGGATTTTTTCAAAATTTGCCCATGTTATAGTATCTTCCAAGTAACGAAACCGAAATTTTGGTTTGAGCTTACAGAAGGTCCGGGCAAGCTGAAATTTGGCAAAGATGTATATTGAAGTGTTCTAATAAACCTCCAAAATGTCTCATAAAAATCCCAATCCGGCGTTCCCCCAAATGACGATTTTAGCCCCCGAAGTGCGGTTTTCGCCTATAGCTCACGTATTTTTACTTTTACAAAAAGTTACCATTAAACAAAGTTTAATTTGCCTATTACAGTATATATTGTAGTACTACCTACTGCAGCGCCACAAGTTATAGAGAATTTTATGGTCTTCAACTTTGGTTGATGGTAATTTTTCGTAAAAGTAAAAATACGTGAGCTATAGGCGAAACACCGCACTTAGGGGGCTAAAATCCTCTTTTGAGGGAACGCCGGCTTGGGATTTTTATGAGACATTTTGGGGGTTTATTAGAACACTTCAATATACATCTTTGCCAAATTTCAGCTTGCCTGGACCTTCTGTAAGCTCAAACCAAAATTTCGGTTTCGTTACTTGGAAAATACTATAACTTGGGCGAAAAAATTTATTTTTCTCTTCATTTTCCAACCTTGGTCACAATTTCAATTAATTTATTATTAAAAGCATTTCCCATACCCGAAAACATTTCTCTCCCTGCAACGAATCAATATTGTGCCATTTTAAGGGTGGGTTGTGTTTTCGGTCAATAATTTAAGTATTAGTGTGCCATGGAAAAATATGAAAAAAAACTACTTTATAGAGAATTTTATGGTCTTCAACTTTGGTTGATGGTAATTTTTTGTAAAAGTAAAAATACGTGAGCTATAGGCGAAACACCGCACTTAGGGGGCTACAATCCTCATTTGAGGTAACGCCGGCTTGGGATTTTATGGGACTTTTGGGGGGGTGCATTAGAACATTCCAATTTACATCTCTGCCAAAATTCAGCTTGCCCGGATTTTTTGCAAACTAAAAACTTCCTTGCGAGACATTGATATTGTGAATTCGATATTTTATGCGTGTTAGAAATTGACTATTTTTGAAAATGGCAGAACAAGATCATTTAGTTGTGAGGAAAGTAGTTTTATTCTTTTCTCTATAGTCATAAAAATTTTTTATTTTGGTCATTGTCCTTCTGGTTATTGTATTATCATTCAATGTCAAAATAATAAATATAACAGTTTTGAATTTCATTCTGTGGCGTTTCAAACTCAGGTGACCTCATCAGACACAAATATCGCTAAAAATAATACTTAATCATTGGAATTGTTTTGGAGGATTTTCATTACATGAAGCTCTAAACATGATGATAAAGTTGAAAGAAATAAAATTTCCTCGTTTTTTTTATTAAGAAATGTTTAATTTTTTGTTAAATTGTGCAAAAAAAAATTATTTTTTTTACTTTTTTTGTTTATTTCTTTCTTCTCGTCACACAATGCTAGTTTTTCTTAAAAAAATTTAAAAACTCATGTGGACGCCATAGGCATATCTGGGTTAATATAATATAATTCTTATTTCTATAAATATGAAGAGGTTTTAAATAATAGCCATCATAAGTTTTGCTCATTATGTTCCACTTATAAGAATGATAAAACTATTCAGGTCAATTGGTATGAACCTAGAATCCTCTAAAAATAATGCAGGGTGCTTTGGAAACCAAATTGTTACAAATTTTAATGACTGGTTTGCCTATATTCGTTTTACTAATGTGTTTTGCAATATTTCCGGCAAAAATGACATGATTTTTTTTGAGATTTTAATTGAGGGGTCTGGAAGTAAAAGGGGTCAAGTGCATTTTTAATAGTTCTGAGAAATATGGCTTTAAAGTTAACTGGAAATTCAAAATTCCAGGAATAAGTTTAGAAAATACAATTTTACGACCCAAGGGGACGTAAAATTTACTAAAATCATTTTACCTCTAGGTTAGGATACCCATTAGGTATGATATTCTGCACTTAGATCATTTCAGGTTCAAGTACACTTGAACCCTTGTACTTCCAGACCCCTCAATTAAGTATTATATTATATCAATTAAGTACCTTTTCATGTATTGAATTTTGCGTAATAATATTTTTGTTGATTGTATTTTTTTTTGTTTAGAATCAGAGTAACAAATCGAAGACCTCACAGCAACCTAGCATTTCAATAACACCATTACCACGTGGAAGTACCACATCGGGCGTGGCAATTACTAAATTGGGAGATACAAATTCAAAAACTTCGTTTGTAATTTGTGAAATTTGTGATGGTTATATTAAAGACTTAGAACAATTACGAAATCATATGCAATGGATACACAAAGTGAAAATTCATCCCAAAATGATCAATAATAGACCTCCGCTAAATTGTCAAAAATGCCAATTTCGTTTCTTTACCGATCAAGGTTTGGAAAGACATTTACTTGGTTCACATGGTTTAGTAACGTCGAGTATGCAAGAAGCGGCAAATAAAAGTAAAGACGCGGGTCGTTGTCCAGTATGCGGAAGGGTAAGTTTTATCTCCACATTTTAAACTATTTGTAACAAACGCTTATTTAATTTTATTAGGTTTAT
Organism: Podabrus alpinus; assembly: GCA_932274525.1. Classification (NCBI taxonomy): domain Eukaryota; kingdom Metazoa; phylum Arthropoda; class Insecta; order Coleoptera; family Cantharidae; genus Podabrus; species Podabrus alpinus. The sequence continues at coordinate 119,862,906 of OW026451.1, forward strand.
CAATGGAAACTACTTAATCATGTAGCAAGAGATCACAATATGACTTTGAAACCAGCGCATTTATCTTACAAGTGTACAGTGTGTACTGCGACGTTTGGAATGTACAAACAATTTGAAAGCCACGTGTATTCGGCCCACAGTGTGGTGGCTAAACGTGTTATGGATAAAAAAGGTACTTCAACTTCATCTTCAACTGCATCCTCGAAAAACGAATCGGTTTTGAAGCCATTGAAAATCAACGATGAAATCACCATTATTCCCCAACCGTCTTCATCTAAGCCAACCAACGGAACAGGTAGTTCCAAAGAAGGATCGCCTTCCATAACTGCTATTCGAAGCGGATATAGTAATGGTACTCCCACTACTAGCAAAAGTAAGTAGCACGTGCTACATTAAAAAATAAAAAGTATAATCAAACGCTAACGATGAAGAATAGTTTTAGGAGATGGTACGTCGAGTTCTTTACCTCGCTCTGATCGTTTCAGTACAGCAAACGATATTGCAAAGTAATAATTGAGACTACTCCGTAAAGTTGTTTAGTGAAAATATTATAAGTGGTGTGTGGGTACTGTTCTTGGGGATAGCTTTACTTCACATACCTAACTTTGCTTTGTAATTATTATTAAAAGTACGGACCAATTTGTTCTGTTTAGCCGACCGGTGTGTATATTCATACCTGTACGGTGTGCAAAGTGATTAGTGAATGAATGATCTTTTACTATTTATTTTTTAACAAACGACACAAAAACAAATTATTAGTTTCAGTGCACATAATAAAACTTATAAAGTGATGTAAATGTGTTTTGTTTTTGGACCTCAACACTACAGAAAGTATAAATTGAGACACACGTATATACATTTAATGTATTTATTTGTATTTATTTTGTAACTAAATCGCAGGGGTATCAAAGTTATTCGTTGTAAAAAATTCCAATATTCTAGAAAATTATTACTATTTCAACTATTAAGAGAATTAAATAAAAGAATTTTGTATTAATAAAATGGGTTTGAGTTGTCAACAAAACACAAACTATTTTTTGATTAGTTTTCTTTTTAATCTTTGCCAAAATATTTTCATGCATACATTACGAAATTTGAATAACAAAAAATCATCGTAATTTCCAATTACCTACATAAATTATTATATTAAATAAATTTTGAAAAATAGTGGGTTAGGTATTTTTTCTACTTATTTTAACTAACTTAAAGCAAATAATAAATTCATGGATCATACAATTAATATCACCGTTGTTTTGTTTATTTAAGCACATTCAGGTGCTCAAGTTTATACCACCCATACCTATTTTCTTTTAATTTGCGTATGCTTGAAAAAATTGGAGTAAGCTTTAAACATTTAATTTTGATTTTATATAGTATTAATTTGTAGAAATTTCTTTAGCATTTTGTACATAAAATATTTTCAATTTCTGTTAATGTGAAAACTGTTAATTATAACAATATAGATAATTATGTAATTTTTTTTAATACACAATGTATCTGTTGTATTTCAATACAAAAAATAGCCTATTTTCAGATGTCGCATTCTATTCATTTTACATTTAAGTAGAATTTATTATGAATAGATTTTCATCACATACCATTTTCTTAAGTGGGGCAAACTACTAAAATAGGTATGTTGAAAAACGTCTTCATTTTTTTATTATTTTAATAGTACATGTGTAGGTGTTAAAATGTGATAATACAATTTAAGTTTATATGTTTAAAGTAATTTAAGTAGAAAAACTTAGGTGTCTTTAAATTACAAAATATGTAATTTTTATTGTGGCTCATAAGAAGTTGAAGCTATAAATAGATCTTTTACATTCTTTAGGTGGTAGAAAACTCCCGCCGTGTGAAAAAATTGGAAATTGTGCTTCAACAAATACATTTAAAGAAGGAAGATCATTTTTATACCAATGAATAAACAATTCATTCTTTATGTGACTAACCTTGATCGAACTATTCGAAAGCTAAGAATAGTGTTATAAGTCGCATTTTATTTTATTTACAAATTTAAATTGGTAAGCATAACCAGGGTAAACATCTTATTACATTTTGCATTTACTTTTTATGTACATACGTGCAGTGGTGACAATTTAAATGGCACACCCTGTTTGGAATTTTACATTTATGTTCTTTTTGTATATTTATAATTTCAGAAGATCAAATTTTTGTACCCAAGTATACATACCATAATGAAATAAGTATAGCATAATAATATGTATGTGCGAAATATTTAAAAAAAAATTATTATAAAAACAATTGAGCAAAATATATTATATATGATTGAATTTTTAAGAATGATTCCATCTCAAATCAGCTGAGAAATTGGCAAAATTGACTTGACCCACGCCAAATTTGACGAAGCTTTGTACACACCATCATAGTAATAAATAACAATTCCAAATTTACGGTTACATGGTTGGAAAAACGTCCCGCCTATTAAAAATTGACTGAAACTCAAACTACAGTGGTCTAAAATAAAAAGTGTTTTGTAAAGTTAAATGAACATTTTATTTAAATATTCAACCGTTCTTATTTTATCAATCCCTAAATGGGTTAATTGGGTCTTCTACTTTTTACTGCTTTTTTTGGTCAAAATGTTTGGTTACTAAAAATAAATTGACCCATTAGTTCCCAAGGTTCGAAAATAAAACTAATTTTATGATTTTACTCTTCGATCATGTATTTACTAGATACGACATGCCCATTCAACAAGCGAGAAATTTTGTAGCACAGATGTATGGCGGTGGGGTTTGTTTTCCTTTTACATAGCCCCTGCAACGGCTGCAACTATACATACACGTATTGTTCAGTAGTGGTATGAACCAATGAACATCCATAATACAAATTATGGGGTTATATTATATTCAAATAATTTAAATGCATTTTTAAATTAATTATTATTTTTAAGTTGGTGTTCAAATATGACACCTATGTTCGCACGCACTCGACTAACAATTAACCTTCAATTGGACCCCCTTCTGCAATAAGGAACCAACCGACATTTTCGATAAAATGAGTTAAGCACGCCTTTAAAATCACATTTTGATGCTTTCCATGATACAAAAGAGAACCAGAATATAAATCCATTTTAAAGGCATTTATTGAGCATGGGAACTGTATTGCAATAATATTAAACCTTTCATTCATTTTTCAACAAGGAACCAAAGCACGGCAAGCTGGCCGTGGAGCACAGGAGGTGGGTTCTACACCTTTTCCACAAGTAATTCAGAAATCGTCAACTGTTATTCAGATTTGTTAATTGATATTCAGAAATCGTCAACCGTTATTCAGATTTGTCAATTGATATTCAGAAATCGTCAACCGTTATTCAGATTATCAATTAATATTCAGAAATCGTCAACTGTTATTCAGATTTGTCAATTGATATTCAGAAATCGTCTAATTCAGAAATCGTCAATTTTAATTCAGAAATCGTTAATTTTAATTCAGAAACAGACAAATGAAAATTAGAATGAAATGCAAAAGTGGGGCTTTTACAGTGCAGAATAAGGCTTTAATAAAAATCTAAAAAATAACAATATTTCAATTAATTTTTTTATATATCGTCGGCATACAAGCAAAAGTGACCAACTACAAAATGCTGAAAATGAGAAAATTGACTAAATGGGATTGAATAACCAGTACGGTTACAAGGAAAAATGCCAATCTTTATTAGAAATTAAATGAATAAGTTATAGAGTTGGTAAAATTGACTATTTACAGGCGAAGTATAACTTAAAAACTGCTCTAAAGTAAAACTAGGGTTTTGCAGATGGTCACTTTTGATTGTATGCCGACGATATATTATAAGAAAAACATTAATTATTTCACAACAATATGTTAAAGAAATCTTTAGCGAATAACTTAGCGACCGACTGGCATATCTTCCATTGATAAGGCTGCTGCATGATGTATTGTGCAGTGTTGCGCAGCACGAGCACAATCGCCTCCATTTATGGTGTCCTTGGCCCGATCTACCCTTTTCCAACAGTAATTCAGAAATCGTCAACCGTTATTCAGAAATCGTGAATTGGAATTCAGATTTGTCAACTGATATTCAGAAATTGTGAATTATAATTCAGATTTGTCAAGTGATATTCAGAAATCGTGAATTGTAATTCAGATTTGTCAACTGATATTCAGAAATTGTGAATTGTTATTCAGATTTGTCAACTGATATTTAGAAATTGTGAATTGTAATTCAGATTTGTCAACTGATATTCAGAAGCCGTCAATTTTAATTTAGAAACCGACAAATGAAAATTAGAAAGTACTTAATGAAATTCAGAAGGTATCAAATGTTCAGCTCAATTAAAGCATCAGTTGTTTTTTTCTAAAAATTTGAATGTTATGATTCTGTGTTGATTAATTTAATCCCTTAATCTTAAGGGATTATCTGCTGTGTATTAAGGGATTATCGTAATATTAATCTTATATAAGTAAAAATACATTCTTAAATAAATCGAAAAGGTAATAATTGAAATGCAGTTTAAAGACAATTGCGTTATTTGTGGTTTCAATATGAGAAGACTTTCAGTAATACGACTGCTACCATGCTTACATAATGACGATTTCTGAATTAAAATTGACGATTTCTGAATTACAATTGACGATTTCTGAATTACAATTGACGATTTCTGAATTATAAAATTCTGAATTAGACGATTTCTGAATATCAATTGACAAATCTGAATAACGGTCGACGATTTCTGAATATCAATTGACAAATCTGAATAACCGTTGACGATTTCTGAATATTAATTGATAATCTGAATAACGGTTGACGATTTCTGAATATCAATTGACAAATCTGAATAACGGTTGACGATTTCTGAATGACTTGTGGAAAAGGTAGATTTCCTCTAAGTTGACCGGTCTTTGTTCCCCAAGATTATGGGTATGGATTAAGAATTACAATTCACAATTTCTGAATATCAGTTGACAAATCTGAATTGCAATTCACGATTTCTGAATATCAGTTGACAAATCTGAATTACAATTCACAATTTCTGAATATCAGTTGACAAATCTGAATTACAATTCAGAATTTCTGAATATCAGTTGACAAATCTGAATTCCAATTCACGATTTCTGAATAACGGTTGACGATTTCTGAATTACTGTTGGAAAAGGTGTAGTATAAGGAAGTACGTTCAAAATCATGTGAGTGAAACTGTTACAAAACTCGTTTTATGGAGTGATTCGTGTGGAGGACAAAATCGGAACATTAAGGTGGTACTTTTACTGAAATGTATCCTTGAAGAAAAGAAAACTTTGGAAAGTATCCAGTTGTGTTTTTTAGTTCCCGGTCATAGTTTTTTGCCCAATGACAGTGACTTTGGGGATGTGGAGTGTGCTCTTAAAAAACAGCAGAAGCTTTATTCTCCACAAGACTACGTGGATATCATGAAAACCTGCAGAAGAAAAAATCCCTTTACAGTCACTTTTATGGAGAAGGAAGATTTTGTGAGCACAAATAAAATAGAGCGAGAAATCACAAACAGAAAGAAAGATGTTAATGTTGAAAAAATTAACTGGCTTCACATTAAAGAAATCAAAGTAGTCAAGGAAAAGCCCTACAGTATTTTCGTTAAGAACACCCATAATTTAAACGAAAACTACAGGGAGATTAATATTAGAAAACGACAAGGAAGACCAGCAGCAATGGACAACAATTTTTGTCCTAGTTTGAAAGGCCTTTGGCCCACTGGTAAACCCGTGGCTCAAGCAAAATTAGATGACATAAAATCTTACATGCACCTAATTTCTTTAGCCGATCAAGAATTCTACATAAACTTGATTGGAGACGAAAACATTGAAGAAGATATTGATGGTTATAATGGGGCATTAGATTTTGAACAAGAACAAGAACAAGATTAAAAATTTGTTTAATATGAATTTGTATAATGTGAATATGAATTTTGTATGGTTATTTGTTAATAAAATAATTATTTTAAAAGTTAATCATAATTTTAGGCTTCTATACAAAGTATAACAAGAAGCCTTATGATCTAGCTCCGTGTCCGTCCGTCCGTCCGTCTGTCTGTCCGCATAATTCAAAATCATACAGAGCGTTTCAAATCGTGTTGGAAATACTCTGTGTGTATAGAGGTCTAAGAACTGGGTAGCCGGTGCGCTACTTTTAGGCTTCTATACAAAGTACGATATAACAAGAAGCCTTATTTAGGCTTCTATACAAGGTATAGAAAGAAGCCTTATGGTCTGGCTTCGTGTCCGTCCGCATGTTTCAGAGCCAATCATAACGTTGATCAACTGATACGTTGTTATATTGTAAATACTTCGTCTATATAGTATTGCGTTAATCTGTTAATCCGCTGTTTCGATTCGCTAATGCAATTTACAAATACGCAAATGTTCGAAAGAAATTTACTAAGTTAAAGATATTTTCAAAGAGGTCTCCCTATATAAACTACTTGTTAGGCTTCTATACAAAGTATAGCAAGAACCCTTATGATCTGGCTCCGCGTCTGTCCGTCTGTCTGTCCGCATAATTCAAATCTAATCAGAACCTTCGAAATTGTGATTGTGACCGTAAAAATTTAATTAGTGCAGATTATCTGATATTACATTATAATAATATGGCGACCAAAACTAACAACTTTTTTTTCAATGCAGACCAAATATAAGTTATATTTTATTTACATAATTTTTCACCTATATAGGAAATTTAAATACGTTGATACGTTGATACGATGATACGTTGATACGTTGATACGTTGATCCGTTGATACGTTGATCCGGTTTTATTGTAACCACAGCAGTGGCTTGATGTGATTGGTGAAGTTAAGTTGTAAATAAAAGAGAAAGATTAGGATTGATCGACCTTAAGAAATGGATCGTACATTACAGAGAAGTAAAGTTCCGGATGGAATGGAAAAGTTTGCTTATTATGGATTATATAGTAAATGATAAATACCAACCGCAAAAATATATTTAGTGCAGATTATCTATTTTCAATGCACACCAAATATAAGTTATATTTTATTTTCATAATTTTTCACCTATATAGGAAATTTAAATACGTTGATACGTTGATCTGTTGATAAGTTGATCTGTTGATAAGTTGATCTGTTGATACTGCTGTGTACTTTTTATCATAAATTGTACACCTCGGGTTTTGTCTTGGGCGCCACTTTCAAATGAAAGAAAATTTTATAAATTAGTAAATAATTAAGTTTCCGAGGGTCCAACTTTACAAAAAAACAAGGTGGAACTCGCTTTAGCGGCAGTTCTTAGGCTTCTATACAGCTACCTTTCTGGTGTGGAAAGTTGTTATTATCTGGTTATTTTTGATCGCCATATAATGTAACATCACATAATCAGATAATCTGCACCAATAAAATTTTTTGCGATTGGTAATTATCATTTACTATATAAGTAATAACAATCAAACTTTTCCATTCTATTAGAAATTTTACTTCTCTGGAATGTATGGTCCTTTTTTTGAGGTGGACCAATCCTCTCCTTTCTCTTTTATTTATAACTTAACTTCACTAACCACATCAATAAAAAATTATTTTTTCACATCAAAGTAAAACAAGTAGTTTATATAGGGAGACCTCTTCGAAAATATCTTTAACTTAGTAAATTTCTTTCGAACATTTGCGTATTTATAAATTGCATTAGCGAATCGAAGCAACGGATTAACAGATTAACGCAATACTATATAGACGAAGTATTTAAAATATAACAACGTATCAGTTGATCAACGTTATGATTGGCTCTGAAACATGCGGACGGACACGAAGCCAGACCATAAGGCTTCTTTCTATACCTTGTATAGAAGCCTAAAAGTAGCGCACTGGCTACCCAGTTCTTAGACCTCTATACACACAGAGTATTTCCAACACGATTTGAAACGCTCTGTATGATTTTGAATTATGCGGACGGACAGACGGACAGACAGACGGACACGGAGCCAGATCATAAGGCTTCTTGCTATACTTTGTATAGAAGCCTAACAAGTAGTTTATATAGGGAGACCTCTTCGAACATATCTTTAACTTAGTAAATTTCCTAAAAGTAGCGTACTGGCTACCCAGTTCTTAGACCTCTATACACACAGAGTATTTCCAACACGATTTGAAACGCTCTGTATGATTTTGAATTATGCGGACAGACGGACGGACAGACGGACAGACACCGAGCCAGATCATAAGGCTTCTTGCTATACTTTGTATAGAAGCCTAAAAATCGAGGAGATAGGAAATAACGGTTATTAATGATTAACTTAAATCCGGATTAACGTTAATACGTTAATCCGTTAATATTTAATAAAAATACTATATAACCAAATTACTTATTATGACTTAAATGTGTTGAACGTGAACTAAAAATGTCTTTACAAAAAATGGCTTTGCGAGAATTAAATAAGGTTGTGGAAGGGGCGCTAAACAGGGCTGTATCGTTCGCTAAATATGAAGATTTAACATGGAACCTGTTTTTCGGTACCAAACCATTTATCATAGTTTTCCTCGAGACTGAGGGGTGCCGCGGGAGTGGCGCCTATCACGTTTCTTCTTCTTTTTACTGTTTTCCGAAGTGCGGCGTAGTTGTGTAACCGTGTATTACACGCAGTTGTGTTACACGGGGGATAATCCCTTAATTTTTGTGTTGGTAATAAAAAATTTACTATATAAGCAAATTTGCTTTTTGCGATCGGTTTCGGATTTAAATTTTTGGTAATGAAAATTTTGTTATTGAAAATTCATTATTGTGAATGGGAAGATGTTATTCGATAATCTACTCTATTCAAATTATCTAAATATATAAAAGAGAAGATCTGTTTGTTTGCGTGTTTGTTCGCTATACGTTCCTAGACCCTTGGACCGATCTCGACCAAATTTTGCACAGTTATTTTGTAGCTCCAGGCGCAACTATTCTCGCATATATGGAGAAGAAATTCGAGCGGGGAAAAAAGTTATTCGCTTTTTTCGAAAATCAAATCACAAGTTTGACAAAAAATTTAATTTGTCAAATAATTAATTTGACGTACAGTCAGTGGCGGAGAAAAAAGTTATTCGCTTTTTTCTAAAATCAAATCACAAGTTTGACAAAAAATTTAATTTGTCAAATATATAAAAAACTACTAACAAAAAACCACTAACAAATTAATCTGAAAATACTGTCAACAGATGGCGGGGATGGCGGCTTTAATTCGAAAAATGCAAACCACTAACAAATTAATCTGAATGCCGCGAATAAGACCGGAGCACTTTATATAGGTCGCAGAACTCGCCGGAATTGTGCAAGAAGACGCAGATCCACTTCTTCGTGGAAGATCTACCTCTTTGCGGAAGATTTAACTTTACATGAAGATGTAACTTTACGTGAAGATTATGTATGTATGTATGTATGTATGGATGTATGTATGTATGTATGTATGTATGTATGACAGATGACAGATGACGGATGACAGATGACAGATGGCGGATGACGGATGACAGATGACGGATGACAGATGACGGATGACGGATGACAGATGACAGATTAAAGATGACAGATGACAGATGAAGGCCGAACAACTATGGCCTTCACGGATCTATTATGGTTCGGTCTGTGAGGCCGAAGGCCGAACAACTATGGCCATCACGGATCTATTATGGTCCGGTCTGTGAGGCCGAAGGCCGAACAACTTTGACCTTCACGGATCTATTATGATCCGGTCTGTGAGGCCGAAGGCCGAACAACTATGGCCTTCACCGATCTATTATGGTCCGGTCTGTGAGGCCGAAGGCCGAACTACTATGGCCTTCACGGATCTATTATGGTCCGGTCTGTGGGGCCGAAGGCCGAACAACTTTGACCTTCACGGATCTATTATGGTCCGGTCTGTGAGGCCGAAGGCCGAACAACTATGGCCTTCACGGATCTATTATGATCCGGTCTGTGAGGCCGAAGGCCGAACAACTATGGCCTTCACGGATCTATTATGGTCCGGTCTGTGAGGCCGAAGGCCGAACAACTATGGCCTTCACGGATCTATTATGGTCCGGTCTGTGAGGCCGAAGGCCGAACAATTTTGACCTTCACGGATCTATTATGATCCGGTCTGTGAGGCCGAAGGCCGAACAACTATGGCCTTCACGGATCTATTATGGTCCGGTCTGTGAGGCCGAAGGCCGAACAACTATGGCCTTCACGGATCTGTTATGGTCCGGTCTGTGAGGCCGAAGGCCGAACAACTATGGCCTTCACGGATCTATTATGGTCCGGTCTGTGAGGCCGAAGGCCGAACAACTATGGCCTTCACGGATCTATTATGGTTCGCCCTGTGAGGCCGAAGGCCGAACAACTATGGCCTTCACCGATCTATTATGGTCTTCCCCCTGTGAGGCCGAAGGCCGAACAACTATGGCCTTCGCGGATCTATCATGGTCCTCTCTCTGTGAGGCCGAAGGCCGAACAACTATGGCCTTCGCGGATCTATTATGGTCCTCCCCCTGTGAGGCCGAAGGCCGAACAACTATGGCCTACTCGGATCTATTCTGGGTCTAGATGGCTAAGGGCGGCGGATGCCGCCCGTGCCAGCTAGTAAACTATAAATTTGAATTATACATGTGGTGCCAATTTTTGGTATCGATTTTTGGTGTCGGTTTTTGCTGTCGGTTTTTGGTGTCGGTTTTTTGGTGTCGATTTTTGCGAGGTAACGACCGTAAAAATATGTTCCATGTTAAAAAACTCAATGGATCAAATAAAGAGATCAACAATATATAGGTAAACCACTCAGTTATGTATATTTCAGCAACCTTCTTCACATATCTACTCATTTTCAGAGTGTTTCCCAACACAATTTGGAGCGCTCTGTATAAATTTGAATTATGCGGACAGACGGAGACGGAGCCAGATCGTAAGGCTTCTTGCTATACTTTGTATAGAAGCCTAATAGCGCACTGGGTACCCAGTTCTTAGACCTCTATACACACTGAGTATATTCAACACGATTTGAAACGCTCTGTATGATTTTGAATTATGCGGACGGACAGACAGACGGACGGACAGACACGGAGCCAGATCATAAGGCTTCTTGCTATACTTTGTATAGAAGCCTAAAACAGATAATAGTCTATATAAGACAGCTATTTCTAAAATAATAGCGCACTGGGTACCCAGTTCTTAGACCTCTATACACACTGAGTATATTCAACACGATTTGAAACGCTCTGTATGATTTTGAATTATGCGGACGGACGGACAGACAGACAGACGGACGGACAGACGGACGGACAGACACGGAGCCAGATCATAAGGCTTCTTGCTATACTTTGTATAGAAGCCTAAAAATTCACCACCTCGTCCCATTCGTACTAGCTCAGTCACGAGTCTCCTCAGAGTATGGTAGGTTCAGACTCAATTAGGGGATGAAACTTCTTTGGTTGAAACAAACTCGTTGTAAATGCTTAAAATTGCTGATAGAATAATAAATGAAATATTCTGTTTTGATCGAAGAGATAAACGTGATTCACTTTTGTTATGATTGATTTCAAAAATTAGAATGCCTCACTTTTAGGCTTCTATACAAAGTATACCAAGAAGCCTTATGATCTGGCTCGGTGTCTGTCCGTCTGTCAGTCTGTCCGTCTGTCTGTCCGTCCGTCCGCATAATTCAAAATCATACAGAGCGTTTCAAATCGTGTTGGAAATACTCTGTGTGTATAGAGGTCTAAGAACTGGGTAGCCAGTGCGCTACTTTTAGGCTTCTATACAAGGTATATTTATGATTAGGGCCAATTTATTTGTCAAATCGTCTTGACGTTTCTTCGGCGAATCGCCCATGAAAGCTGCGGGTCTCGCGGAAGGAGGAACAACCGGTAAAACTGTCACGATCATCCACTCGGGTCGTGAGTATTTCGGATCCATTCCCAGGGCGCTGCAATCTGCGTCGCTAATTTGTCTACAGATATGCAGCACTTCTTCCGCCAACAAATACTTTTTTTCTTGTGGAACCTTTCCGTCGGATTCCTTCCATTCGGCCGTCAAATCGAGACCCGATTTTCTAATTACAGGTTGATGATTTCCACATCCACCATCCGCGTGACATATTGTTTGTTCTTTGCACAAACCGTACACTAGTTCTAGGCGTTTCTTGGAATCGTCTGCAGTTATCTTCTGAGCGTGTTCGAAGTGGTTTTGTTTTTTTGGGTTCACCAACAATTTACTGCAATTAAAGCAGACGCAGCGTAAAACTTTCATGACATCTTTAATCATGCCAACGTGAAAGATCGGTTTGGCCAATTCGATGTGACCAAAGTGACCGGGGCAAGTGTCCCGGTCGCCTTCGCATGTTTGACATGGTAAAGTGCTGTTAAACGCTCCCATCCTCGGATCCATCAGGCCGCCCACTTTTGGAAGACTTCCTTCCATAATTTCTACATGATTTATACCTTCTGGGACGACAGACATGCTACGAATATCTTCCAGACTAAAAATGCCAAATTGCACATTCTTTACAGTTTTGAAAGCAGATTTGCTTTCGAGTAATGCCATTGTTAATAACTTACTTTTACTTAACGCTCGAAAAATTAGCCAAACTGTTACATCTACTATACTCATAGGGCGATGTCCTATATAAGCAAATTGATCTGATGATACGTTGATCCGTTGATACGATGATACGATGGTTCGTTGATACGATGATCCGTTGATACGATGATCCGTTGATATGATGATCCGTTGATACGATGATCCGTTGGTACGATGATACGATGATCCGTTGATACGATGATACGATGATACGATGATCCGTTGATACGATGATCCGTTGATACGATTATACCATGATACGATTGTCCGTTGATCCAATTATTCCTTGATACGTGGCTTACTGGTCTAACTGCCGCAGGGATTAACGGCCAGAATAAAGTGAAGATAAGCTATTGTTCCAAGGATATGATTTACTAGGATATCAGGGGACGTGTTAAAGAAAGACTACGTTTTGAATCGACTAGTTGCGACCCTCTATCGGGGTCATTTTCAAGACTGTAATAAAGAAAAATGTACATAAACAAGCGAAAACAAGGTGGAACTCGCTTTAGCGGCAGTTCTTAGGCTTCTATACAGCTACCTTTCTGGTGTGGAAAGTTGTTATTATCTGGTTATTTTTGGTCGCCATATAATGTAACATCACATAATCAGATAATCTGCACTAATTATTTATTATTTTATTTTAACCACAGCAGTGGCTTGATGTGGATAGTGAAGTTAAGTTGTAAATAAAAGAGAAGGAAGAGGATGGATCCACCTCAAAAAATGGACCGGAAATTACGCGAATTTCGAAAGCGAAAGCAAATTGCCAACATGACCCCTTCGCAAATATTACATCGTTCACGTAGTCATGCAATTCGCCGACAAAATCCACGAAGTAAAAACGCAGCTGTTCTTGAAGTAGGTAACGTTGTAGAACCAAATGTCGACGTTCATAACGGTAGTTTTACACTACCAGAAAAGTACACTACCACAACTACCAGAAAAGTAGTTGTATTTTATTTTACTTTGATGTGAAAAAATAATTTTTTAATGATGTGGTTAGTGAAGTTAAGTTGTAAATAAAAGAGAAAGGAGAGGATTGGTCCACCTCAAAAAAAGGACCAAACATTACAGAGAAGTAAAGTTTCGAATAGAATGGAAAAGTTTGATTGTTATTACTTATATAGTAAATGATAATTACCAACCGCAAAAAATTTAATTGGTGCAGATTATCTGATTATGTGATGTTACATTATATGGCGATCAAAACTAACCAGATAATAACAACTTTCCACACCTGAAAGGTAGCTGTATAGAAGCCTAAGAACTGCCGCTAAAGCGAGTTCCACCTTGTTTTAATATTAGCTTTGATTATAATAGATATTAGTATGTTTCTGTTTTTTTGAAAAATCATTTTGTTCCAAGTTCGTGTAAGCAAAAAGGAACCAAGTGCATTTTTTCCTGAAATATTGAAAAAATTTTAATGGACCATATTATAGTGTGTATAAAACTTTCATTAAATAAATTAAAATAGTATTAGATTTCTTTTATTTGATGCATAAATAATTAGAAAATATACTGAAACCTTTAAACGCCGATTACTCAGAATGGTGTTTTGTTGGTTGGTTCCCTATTGCAGAAGGGGGTCCAATTAACTAACGAAAACACGATAAGTCGGGGAAACACCGCACTTGTCATTCGAAGGTTAAGTTGGTGGCAAAGTGATTTATTACGAGATATTACGGAAAACATTAAGTTAAAAAGTAAATATTTTAACGTTTGTTTTTTAAATCTTGTTGATTTAATTTATTGCTATCGTTATTACTAAATTAATTAAAATGGTGCGTCAGTGCTGCTATTGTAAGAAGCTTGACAGAAAAAATCCTGAAATAACTTTTCATCTGTAAGTTATAAAATAATTGTGTTAATTTTTTTATTTCTTGATTTTTATATTATTTTCCTACAACTTAATCAAAATTGCATTTTTATAAAACAACTGGATTTTGTAACTTCAATCTTGATATTCTGAAATGTTATGTTGAACCCTAATAGTATGCAACCTGTGTTGCACCTAACCATGATTGCTTCACAACAAAGGCGCCTTATGACCTATCTAAAGATTTTACTGCATTTTAACAATTTATAAAGTTAAAAAAATTATACCTTTATAGTATTTTTACAAAATAATGTTGCGTATGTGCAACTTTGGGATTAACAGTATTTATTATTTAGTGTGGAATTGTTCAAAGCAGTTTGCGTGAAGATGCACTTGACTTTTCTCGCTTTATTGAAGCTATGCTTCTTATCGCACGGGTATCGCACGGGAATTGCACGGGCAGTTAACTGAAAAAAATCGTTCGTCACACAAAATCGTCACACAAAATCGTCACACAACTACGTCACACAGATTCGTCACACAGATTCGTCACACAAATTCGTCACACAACTTTCGACCACCATAACTCCGGAACCGAGAGGGCTAGGACCCTGGGAATGGTGGCTATGGATGGGGGGGCGGAGGTGGCAACCGCCCCGACCCACTCCGCCTCAAACGCCGCCTCCAACCGGTTTATAGGGAAAATAGTTTTTTGACAAAACAAAAAAAATTAAAAAATTTCCCCCCTCCACCCCTTTTCGTGGGTCGGAAAAGAACGTCGAAAACATTTTTCAAACATTTTTCACAAAAAGGCCGAAAGTCGAACAACTATGGCCTTCACGCATCTATTATTTAAATGCCAGTGGGAGGCCGAGGGCCGACCCGTATTCTTATAAGCACGTTGGAGGCCGAAGGTCGACCCGTATTCTTATAAGCACGTTGGAGGCCGACCCGTAATCTTAAATGCCAGTGGGAGGCCGAAGTGTGTTCGACCATCGCTTTCAAATTTCGAACTTCCCTTCAAACACCATAACTCCAGAACCGAGAGGGCTAGGACCCTGGGAATGGTGGCTATGGATGGGGGGCGGAGGTCGCAACCGCCCCAGACCCCACGCCGCCTCCAACCGGTTTATAGGGAAAATAGTTTTTTGACAAAACTAAAAAAATTAAAAATTTTCCCCCCCTCCACCCCTTTTCGTGGGTCGGCAAAAAACGTCGAAACAATTTTTCAAACATTTTTCACAAAAAGGCCGAAGGCCGAACAACTATGGCCTTCACGGATCTATTATGGTCCGCCCTGTGAGGCCGAAGGCCGAACAACTATGGCCTTCACGGATCTATTATGGTTTGCTCAGTGCGTAAGAAGCATAGCTTTTCTGGACGGTCCGTCGACCGCTCACATTTTTTTCCTCTTCTATTATCTCGTAACCAATATTATCAACTCGAATTTCCATGGGAAATGCGCTTTTAGATGGACGTCCATAATTTGGATTGGAAGGAAAGTTTACTTGGTTATTTGGTCCCCTGAAAATTTGAAATTTTTAATTAAAAATGAATTCCACTTTAATTTTCGTTATTTGTAAACAAGAAACTTGGTTTTCATTCCACAATAAAAGTCCATTTTTTAGATCAAATTTCATTACTTATTTTGTATTTTTACGTTTATATGTATGTATGGGGAAAGAATCGGTTTGACGCGTAAGTTCGTAGCGTTTTTCTTAAATTTAATTTTTTAAATATAAAAAATATATAATAATATATTCTCCTGCATTGTTTATGATTGACTCCCAACGTTCTGACAGTTTTTCGATTCCACGCCTGAAGAAATACGGTGGTTTGGAGGTGAAGAAGTCTTCGAGCCAGTTTTGAAGAGCAACGTCATTATTAAATAAGATTCCGGGGAGATTTTTAGATAGAGAGTGGAAAAGATGAAAATCTGATGAAGCAAGATCAGGAGAATAGGGCGGATGTGGAATAACCTTCCAACCGAGGTCTTGAATTAGCTGCTTTTGTAATTTAGCAGTATGTGGACGGGCATTATCATGCTGCAAAACCACTTGATGCCGTCTTGCCGCTCGTTTTTCTTGAATTGCAGCCTCCAGGCGACGCAGTTGTTGACAATAAACCACAGAAGTGATGGTTACATTCCTTGGAAACAATTCATAGTAGACGACGCCTTCTTTATCTCACCAGATGCACAACATTACCTTGCTTGGATGGGCACCAACTTTTGTACGAGGATTTGGTTGTTTGTTAGGACTCGGCCATTCATTTCTGTTCTTGATGTTGATATAAAGGCACTATTTTTCGTTACCAGTGACAATTTGGGACAGAAACGGCCGATGTTGACGAGCTAAACGATTACGAGCAAGCAAAGAAGCACAAATGTATGGTATCCAAACACTCAACTTTTAAACTTTGCCCATAGAATGAAAATGTCGTACGATAGTTGATTGATTACAATTCATCATATTGCCCAATTCCCGAGTTCGATCTCGGGCGGATGGTCTCCCTGAACGTGGGAAATCATTCATATCAAAATGCCCCTTTTTGAAACGAGAAAACCATAACAAAAGGATATGTCGGAAATATTCATTTTTTGTACTTGATACTCCATTTTCTTTAGCCAACAATTACCCCTAACTTTCTACAAATTGAAAATTCAAGAAATTATCAATAAAACAATACGCTAGTTGCGTAGCTCCCAAAAGCGTACGAAGCGCCGTCTCGTGGATAAATTTTGTCAAAACTGGGATGGCCAAATGTTCATGTTTATATAGTAATATTAGCAAAACTATTAATTATTTTTATTAATTTAAAATATTTTATTATGTAATAATTATTATAAACTGTAGTTGATTCTTTAAGTTTATGTTGGTACATAACCAAGATGAATTTTACTATATAAAAGAAAATAAACAATGTTTTGTTATCAAAATTTGCAAAATATGCAATTTAAAGTTGCAACTAGCTAGTTTAAAAGTTGATATGGTTGGACTCGTGATTAACTTGCAACAACCGTTCTTGGCAGCAAGTCCTGATGGGATCATTATCAGCGAAAACGCTCTTTTGGAGATAAAATGCCCATTTTCTTGCAAAGATATGCCAATTGTGGATCGAAATGCAAAAACGTGTAATGTTCCGTATTTATTTTTTGATAGCGATGACAACATAGCATTAAAAACAAGTGACAAGTACTATACTCAAATCCAAGTATCTACGAGTATGTATATACTTAACATGAATAAATGTCATTTTTTTGTGTATTCTAGCATAGATACCATACATGTAAAAGTAGAAAGAAACGAAAACTTTTTAATAGAATTAATTCCAAAAATTGAATGGTTTTATTTCAAATATTTTATTCCAATTCTTCCACAATTCTTCTTGATTAGCGGAGGCTTACAATTTTCTATGTGAATCTACTACTTATGTGAATTTTTAAATTCACATTTTTACCCTAAAATTTTTACCCTAAAACCGTCAGCACTACCAATACCATACTACTATTAAGTTACATAGGGCATATAGAATATTATTTAAATTCAAATTTACTTTTTAATTCTAATTCTTAATGTTTAATTCGTAATTAAACTATTACTTGTATTTAAAACCGTTTGCGCTCAGCGCTCACCATCCCAGTTACGCTAAATTTGGCCACCAGGGCAGCGCCACTTGAGCTACGCAACTAGCGTATACTATGGCATTAAAATGACATTGATATTTCTCAAGCTAATTTGTTTCCAAAGCACTCTTACCTTGGAAACTAAAAACGCTACGAACTTATGCATCAACCTGATAAAAATACTTTTTAAATTTTTTTATGTCCGTGTGTGTGTGGTACTCTGTACTGAAGAAATAGTATCAATTGCACAGCTTAAACTGTTGAACAGAATGTCATGAAATTAGGTATAACCGTACTATAATGACTAAACTTAGAGGCCAGATGAAAATTGTAACAATCCATTTAGAGCCCCCGCAGACTGCAGACTAAACTATCGGCCGATAGTTAGTCGGTTTCATAATCAGTATGTATGCAAGTGCGCAAATTATAACGATTCGGTATCGGCCGACACTTGCATACCGCTTCATACTGATTAAGAAACCAACTAACTATCGGCCGATAGAAAGTCTGCAGTCTGCGGGGCTCTAAATTAGGGAAATGATAAACGAAATAAGAAAAAGTACGGCGATTATTATTTCTGTACCACCAGTTTTATTATTTCTAATTAAGGGCCAGTTCTACAAAGCAAGTATAAAGTCCGCGTTAGTTGTTCGCCGTATATCTTATACCTTATTTTGTTAGATAGATAGAAAACAAGAGTTAACATATCCGGAGTATATCTGCTCAAGTTCAGAGGGATAAGTTATCCCACAATTTATACGTAGAACAACGTTATACGACGATTGTAAAACGCAACCTGTGTGAAATATACTCAGTATAGCTTATTCTTAGTATATACTTGCTTTGTAGAACTGGCCCTTACATACACTACCGGCCATAAGTATTTGATTACCTTTATAGTGCTGTAAATCGAAATAAATTAAAACAGATTATGGAGTATAATAATTATATTAGTATACAGTCGAGTCGCGAAATAGTGAATACCGTATATAGTGTGTTACGAAAAATTTTCTCTTTTTCGCAACAACGTTGAATTTATTTAATTCAACTAATTTTATTTAGCGACTAATTTCGTAGCGCCCGGTATATGGAACGAATTTGACGGAGATTAAACTCGCGCATGCAACGATAAGGACTTCTTGGGTTAGCTTTCGAAGCGAGCGGTCGGTTTTGTGTTTTACTGTGAAGTGAATATAATTTTGGTTCCAATTTTGATAAAAATATGGTGGCGATTTTGTGAGGGGTCCCTTTCCGCATCATGAGTTGTTTTGGATTTTGCGCTCCAACCCATTTTTGGGGATGTTCACATTCGTGTCTGCAGGATTGTGGATGTACTCCAGGTCGTTATTTTTTTTGTCGGACCACCCTGTCCATATTTTTCTGGAGGGATATTTTTTGCTCAGTTCGGTAAGTTCTTTAATTTGAACTGATTGCTTCACAGGGAAATGCATTACAAAACTTGGCCAATTTTCCGCCGTACATCTGGTGTTCGATTACGTTTTAATTAACCCTTGGCTGTTTTTATATTTTTTTATGTGATATTTTATTCTATAGGTTTTCATGGACATATGTAGACTGCGCCGATGGTCAGAAATTAATCCTTTTTTTTGGGTAAATGACCATGGGCAACCTGTAGATTGCGCCGATGGTCATTAAGGGTAACATACAGATTGCGCCGATGGTGTACTGAGGGATTACAAAGTATTACCAAGGCATAATGGGGTTATTATTGTAAATCAGTTTATTAATAAAAAATAAAAAAATTAAATTGCGGTACCTAATTATCATTAATGTGACAATACTTATTGCAAATACTTTTTATAAATTCCAACCGTGACATTGTTTTGCTAGAATACAAGTCGATCAAATGCTGTAGTTTAGCTTTTTTACTAATTGCATCTTAGCCGTACCTAAACTGTTTATGGTGATATATGTCTTAATTTGCATCATTTTCAATTTCTCCAAAAAGGTGTAAATCGCTGGGTGGGGGCTATAAAAATGTGAACTAAATACGTTATGAAACGACTCGCACGCATTTGTTGTCCGGCACATACTCGCTGTGTGTGCCGCCCAGAGCTTTGGTGGAAAAAGTGAGTTTGCATCGATATAATTTTGAAATATGTAGTCGGTATACCTGTTCAGTCGTTCATCGTCTGGCAATATCGCTATTAAATCCTCACTAAAAGCAGCATCAATTTCGCGTGGAGGCAAATATTGTAACCCAAATGAGAAGCGCAACCATTTACCAATTTCGGAAAGTTCATCTCGATATTCCGTGACCAAGCCTAATTTTTGTATTTTTCTAAACCACGCCTGGCTTAAATGGAATCTACACCCAATAAGTTCCACATTTTCCCAAACATGTTTAATGCTCGCATGAATAGCAACTTCAAAACCGACAGTAACGGTTTTCGGTTCAAAAAGTAAATTATTTCGAGAACAAATGTCTACTAACGTTTGTAGACAGTGTTGGTAAGTGAGCTGTTTTTTATCTTTCAAAAGACAATGCAAGTGGAATGTAATATCCATTTTCATACCCATGAATGGTAAAGAATTGATAGAAGAATTTAGTACAGTAATCAAAAGTACCATCCATGAAAATGTTCTCTGAAGAGCACAAACATCTTAAGTTAGTCAGACAGGAAAATATAATCAAATTGTTTTCCTTGTCGTTAACCATAAGAAAATTTTCGCCATTCTCTGTGTTAACTACTATAGAGTCCAACGCGGAATGAACATCCATTATCGAGGTTGGTAATGGTGGCTGTTCTTTTCGCCTTACGTCATATATAGCTCTAGAGATCATCTCAGCATCACGGCGATCAATATCAACCCGAAAAACTTTCGTTTTAGCGATGGCGCCCATAAGAATGTCAGAAGGTCTTAGAGAAGTATCTTCAATCGCTTTTCGTTTGGCTTCACCACTAACAATTTGCCGCTTTAGTTTTTGCTCATCCATTTCGTGATTATGTTCCAAATTATCTTTCGTTATTGTCCTATGATTTTTTTCTCCCACGGTGTACATATTAGCTGAACATTTTCGATTGCAGCAGCGCCATTTAATTTCTCCATTCTTTAATTCAATGTACTGGTAAAATTTGTACCCATCGCGCACCAACAACGTTTTTCCGCGCTCACTTAACATTTCTGTAATCGTTGACATTGCTAATAAATAATAATAATATGTTCTTGAATTTTTACTACATACTAAATATTTTTATACTTATATAGTAAATGTGAAATACCAACCCAAAAATTAAGATGAAAAAAAGCCTCGTCCAATAACTAACCAAATAAAAAATATTAAAATATATTCCGCAAATATAAAATTGTAACCAATCAAATTTTATTGAAAAATTATAGACCAACAGAATCGTGCACAAATTGTCTCGAAATTACAAATTTCTCGTAGTTATAAATTTGTGTTATAAAAGTTTATAATAATGAAAGAATCAAAATAATGCAGTTATTTAAAAATAACCTCGTCAAATTACTAACCTAATTAAAAATCGCACATAATGTATAGTACTCCTGTAATAAATTAAGTACCTTAATCCTCTAATGGGATTTTCACTCCGTCGTTACCCAAAAAGATTACCTATTAATTGACCATCGGCGCAATCTACATACTTACCCTAACCGAACCCGGCGCAATCTGCATGTTAGATTATGAGACCCTTTAACCATCGGGCGCAGTCTACAACCTCCCGGTTTTCATTGTCTTGCATTTTTATTTGAATGGTTGACCGAGATAAATGATACGCCGCAGGTTTCGCATTTCTGCTCGATGAGATATTATATCTTATCACACGTTCGAATACGTGAATTTTAATGCCAATGCTAAACTTTACTTTTTTGATAATTATTTTAATTAATTATATTATATGATTATGTGTGCTTAATTGAGTTTTATTTGTGCATTTAAATTTCACTAGGAAACATCAACCGGCGTTGGTCGAATGCAACTACTTTGAAAGTCCTAAGCGTTTGACATGGGTTCGAATTTCATATTTGATATTTTATGTTGAACATTTTTTTGTGTGTTTATTTTGCTTTATGTTTATTTTTTTATGAAAGGCTGCGATGTCCGACCCATATACAGGGTGCGGCATTTCATCGAGATTGCTGTCGTTTGTTTTATCATTGGGAATTCGATATGGTTCCACTTTATCGTGGGATTTTTATGTAACCATTCGAATGTGCCCTTGGTTTATGTTTGGGAGTGATTTTCGGTGGCAATGTCGTTGCTACTGTGCCTGTTTTGGTCGGCTAACACCTTTTACATCCGACATCGCTTATATCTTTGCCTTCTGACAATGAACTTCTTATTGTTAATTTTAATTGTGTTGTGTTAGCAAAGCTGTTTCCTTGATCTCTCCGGGGTGTTTCTTTCACACGATCCACGACTCTCGCTGCCGCAATAAACGAGCTAGTTTAAAATCGACCACCATCAGGGCCCCACGCAAATTTAAAGTAGATGGATTATCCTTCTGCGTGGACTTTATCTTTTCCAAACTGCTTCTCATTAGAGCAGTAAGGAAAGATTTTGTTACAAGTGAACTACCGGAAATAGTGAACACAAAAATTTTAACATTGAGTGTATATGGGACTCCTATATAACGAACAGCGGTAACCCCGATACAGCGAACTGCGCACTAAATCGTGCAGTTTGAATGACATCATTTATAGGGACTTCCCCAAAAGATTGAGAATTTACGAATATTATGGACATAATATGTAGACTGTGCCGATGCTCAGAAATTAATCTTTTTTTTTGGGTTAGTGACCATGGGCAACATGTAGATTGCGCCGATGGTGTACCTGAGAGATTTAAAAGTAATACTAAGGCATAATGGGGTTATTATTGCAAATCAGACTATTAAATAGGCGAGGACACGTATCCAACCGAAAATTGAAATTTTCCTATAGAGATGCTGTAAACTGAAGGTCTGAATAGTTGATTAAGCAAATAAAATTTGTGGTAAATGGAATTTCACAGGAATTTTCGATTTTTTTAGGTGTGCATTCGATTTGAAAGTTGTTCCATTGTCAAAACCTATCCTCCGGAGCCTCCGCTCCGCTCCCGACTCCTGTTTTGACAATGGTGATTTGGGCTATACATACTTGAGGAATATTAATCCACCCCAACCGGGATTCTAGTAAAGCGGGATCCTAGAAATCCTGGATATAGCTTTTAAAAGTATAGTTGCAGTATGCGGCAGAAAACTTTTACGTATCACCCCCAAAAAATCGAATAAAACAAAAAATAATGTGAAAACAATAACCTTCCATACATGTTACTCTTACGAGAGGCGTGGTCAAACTGCCGGAACGAAAATTTCAAAGTGCTAAGGTATATCAATCTACACACACCGTCAACAGAATGGGTGAAATTCCGCAAATTGTTCTCATGCGCGTCACTAAATGGGCAAATTTGCGAACTTCAAAGTCAAAATTTTTCAAAAACTTGTCAATTTACCGCAGATTTTATTTTTAGGCTTCTATACAAAGTATAGCAAGAAGCCTTATGATCTGGCTCCGTGTCTGTCCGTCCGTCTGTCCGTCCGTCTGTCTGTCCGTCCGTCCGCATAATTCAAAATCATACAGAGCGTTTCAAATCGTGTTGAATATACTCAGTGCGTATAGAGGTCTAAGAACTGGGTACCCAGTGCGCTATTCTAGCTAGCTAGAAGGACGGGCAGGCAGCCAAGGTCATATGGCTTTTGGATTGCACAGAGCTTTCCTTAATCTTCATTCAACTTAAGTTACCTTGGGTAGCTGCCCGTCCTTCTAGCTACCCGTCCTCGGACGGGCTATCATCTAGCTCTCAGTGCAATCCAAAAGCCATATGACCTTGGCTTCCTGCCCGTCCTTCTAGCTAGCCGTCCTCGGACGGGCTATCATCTAGCTCTCAGTGCAATCCAAAAGCCATATGACCTTGGCTGCCTGCCCGTCCTTCTAGCTACCCGTCCTCGGACGGGCTACCAGCTAGTTGTTAAATTGTTTATCAACTGGACGCTCCTTGGCGAAATTCTTGGAGCCGCAGAACTGACAGATGGAATTCATTTCTCCACAATCGTGTCGAGTATCGTGAGATTCATCAAATCTCAATGCTCTTATTTGGAGTTGAATTGCTTGACTTTGGTATCGATTTTCTTTCTGTCGATGTATCGCATGGGATCGAGCGTTAGCAGCTTGCCGCGCTTGAGTTTCTTCTAATGTTTCACGTTGTTGACGTGTCGCATGGGATAGAGAGTTAGCAGCTTGCCGCGCTTGAGTTTCTTCTAATGTTTCACGTTGTTGACGTATCGCATGGGACCGAGCGTCAGCAGCTTGCCGCGCTTGAGTTTCTTCTAAAGTTTCACGTTGTTGACGTATCGCATGGGACCGAGCGTCAGCAGCTTGCCGCGCTTGAGTTTGTTCCAAAGTTTCACGTTGTCGACGTATCGCATGAGACCGAGCGTCAGCTTGTCGCTTTGATCGAAGCTGTTCTTCTGTGTTATTAGCTCTTGTACGTGCTTTTCTCTCACGATTCAATCGCCGTCGCTTTACAGCAGGATTTTCAAAATTTTCATTATCCATTATGGAAGTTCACATAATGCTTTTTTGGAAATAGCTGTCATAATTTTTCACCGATATAAGAAATTTAAATACGTTGATACGTTGATCTGTTTTTTCAATGCAGACCAAATATAAGTTATATTTTATTTACATAATTTTTCACCTATATAGGAAATTTAAATACGTTGATCCCTTGATACGTTGATCCGATGATACGTTGATACGTTGATACGATGATACGTTGATACGATGATACGTTGATACGATGATACGTTGATACGATGATACGTTCATCCGATTGGTTATGAAATTATCCGTTATGCGTTCGGTTCGGTTCGGTTTGCTTCGGGTATTTCCGTGGGACAGACAGAAGGAAGGAAGGAAGGAAGGAAGGAAGGAAGGAAGGACTTGGCCTTTTAGGCTTCTATACAAAGTATAACAAGAAGCCTTATGATCTAGCTCCGTGTCCGTCCGTCTGTCCGTCTGTCCGTCTGTCCGTCTGTCTGTCCGCATAATTCAAAATCATACAGAGCGTTTCAAATCGTGTTGGAAATACTCTGTGTGTATAGAAGTCTAAGAACTGGGTAGCCAGTGCGCTACTTTTAGGCTTCTATACAAAGTATAACAAGAAGCCTTATTTAGGCTTTTATACAAGGTATAGAAAGAAGCCTTATGGTCTGGCTTCGTGTCCGTCCGCATGTTTCAGAGCCAATCATAACGTTGATCAACTGATACATTGTTATATTGTAAATACTTCGTCTATATAGTATTGCGTTAATCTGTTAATCCGTTGTTTCGATTTGCTAATGCAATTTATAAATACGCAAATGTTCGAAAGAAATTTACTAAGTTAAAGATATTTTCAAAGAGGTCTCCCTATATGAACTACTTGTTAGGCTTCTATACAAATAAGTATAGCAAGAACCCTTATGATCTGGCTCCGCGTCTGTCCGTCTGTCTGTCTGTCCGCATAATTCAAATCTTATCAGAACCTTCGAAATTGTGATTGTGACCGCAAAAATTTAATTAGTGCAGATTATCTGATATTACATTATAATAATATGGCGACCAAAAATAACAATTTTTTTTCAATGCAGACCAAATATAAGTTATATTTTATTTACATAATTTTTCACTTAGTATATAGGAAATTTAAATACGTTGATACGTTGATACGATGATACGTTGATACGTTGATACGTTGATACGTTGATACGATGATACGTTGATACGTTGATACGTTGATACGATGATACGTTGATACGTTGATACGTTGATCCGTTGATACGTTGATCTGTTGATACGTTTTAAGCTTCTATACAAAGTATAACAAGAAGCCTTATGATCTAGCTCCGTGTCTGCCTGTCCGTCCGTCTGTCTGTCTGTCTGTGCGTCTGTCTGTCCGCATAATTCAAAATCATACAGAGCGTTTCAAATCGTGTTGGAAATACTCTGTGTGTATAGAGGTCTAAGAACTGGGTAGCCAGTGCGCTACTTTTAGGCTTCTATACAAAGTATAACAAGAAGCCTTATGATCTAGCTCCGTGTCCGTCCGTCCGTCCGTCCGTCCGTCCGCATAATTCAAAATCATACAGAGCGTTTCAAATCGTGTTGGAAATACTCTGTGTGTATAGAGGTCTAAGAACTGGGTAGCCAGTGCGCTACTTTTAGGCTTCTATACAAAGTATATTTATGATTAGGGCCAATTTATTTGTCAAATCGTCTTGACGTTTCTTCGGCGAATCGCCCATGAAAGCTGCGGGTCTCGCGGAAGGAGGAACAACCGGTAAAACCGTCACGATCATCCACTCGGGTCGTGAGTATTTCGGATCCATTCCCAGGGCGCTGCAATCTGCGTCGCTAATTTGTCTAAAGATATGCAGCACTTCTTCCGCCAACAAATACTTTTTTTCTTGTGGAACCTTTCCGTCGGATTCCTTCCATTCGGCCGTCAAATCGAGACCCGATTTTCTAATTACAGGTTGATGATTTCCACATCCACCATCCGCGTGACATATTGTTTGTTCTTTGCACATACCGTACACTACTTCTAAGCGTTTCTTGGAATCGTCTGCAGTTATCTTCTGAGCGTGTTCGAAGTGTTTTTGTTTTTTTGGGTTCACCAACAATTTACTGCAATTAAAGCAGACGCAGCGTAAAACTTTCATGACATCTTTAATCATGCCAACGTGAAAGATCGGTTTGGCCAATTCGATGTGACCAAAGTGACCGGGGCAAGTGTCCCGGTCGCCTTCGCATGTTTGACATGGTAAAGTGCTGTCAAACGCTCCCATCCTCGGATCCATCAAGCCGCCCACTTTTGGAAGACTTCTTTCCATAATTTCTACATGATTTATACCTTCTGGGACGACAGACATGCTACGAATATCTTCCGGACTAAAAATACCAAATTGCACATTCTTTACAGTTTTGAAAGCAGATTTGTTTTCGATTAATGCCATTGTTAATACCGTAATTTACTTTTACTTAACGCGCGAAAAATTAGCCAAACTGTTACATCTACTATACTCATAGGGCGATGTCCTATATAAGCAAATTGATCTGCTGATACGTTGATACGATGATACGATGATCCGTTGATACGATTATACCTTGATACGATGATTCGTTGATACGATTATACCTTGATACGATGATCCGTTGATACGATGATCCGTTGATACGATTATACCATGATACGATTGTCCGTTGATCCAATTATTCTTTGATACGTGGCTTACTGGTCTAACTGCCGCAGGGATTAACGGCCAGAATAAAGTGAAGATAAGGTATTGTCCCAAGGATATGATTTACTAGTTTTACTTTGATGTGAAAAAAACAAGTTTTTATTTATTTTAACCATAGCAGTGGCTTGATGTGATTAGTGAAGTTAAGTTGTAAATAAAAGAGAAAGAGAGGATTGGTCCACCTCAAAAAATGGACCGCACATTACAGAGAAGTAAAGTTTCGAATGGAATGGAAAAGTTTGATTGTTATTACTTATATAGTAAATGATAATTACCAACCGCAAAAAATGTAATTGGTGCAGATTATCGGATTATCTGATGTTACATTATAAATATTATGTCGACCAAAAATAACTAGCAACAACAACTTTTCACACCAGAAAGGTAGCTGTATAGAAGCCTAGGAACTGCCGCTAAAGCGAGTTCCACCTTGTTTTATTATACTATATAAACCGGAAACTTATCGAATCGGTATAGGTAATTTTGCAAATCGCGGTTGGATAATCTGTGCTCTTCTCAAATTACTAACCTAATTAAAAATCGTACATAATGTATAGTACGCCTGTAATAAATTAAGTACCTTAATCCTCTAATGGGATTTTCACTCCATCGTTACCCAAAAAGATTACCTACTATAGTCCATCTAGTTTTGGATTGCAGTAGAGGTCACCTTGAACGGCAAGTCAGATTTACACTGGGAAACGTCAAATAATTAAAGTGCATGAGTGACAAAAACCAAATGTCATTTATTTGATACTTGAAATAATCGAGTTATAAGTATTTTTTTATCAAATAGCAATTTATCTTGTACAAATTATTTAAATTTGCCAGAAACCTTTAGAAAAAAATATTCGTAAGTCATAAATCGCAAATAAAATTTTGGCAGTGTAAACCTGTAAAAATTTTAACCAATCACGTTCCGAGTTCACAATTTTAGTACAATCTAGTTCTGCATTCTTAAAACGGATGGACTATAATCATGAACTTAGAAGATTAGGACCGGCAACTCCCTATCTAAATGCTTAAAATTTGCGAGCGCTTATGCGAATCACGAAAAACTATATCACAAGGTGGCGCTGTCCTTAATGTATGATAAATGTCATTTAAATTCAAATTTTACATGACTTTTATGCGTATTTTAGGTTAAAATAAAAATAAAGTCATTTTAAAGAAAAGTAGTGCTGAAAAAAAGTATTCTAAATTATTAGAAACTTAGTTATAATTAATTGAGTTTTATTCTATCATTTTTTATATTTAGTTTTAATAAATGTACATTTATTTCTTGTTATATATGTATTTTATTGTATAAAAAGTTTTGTATGTATGCAAAAATACGTTTTAAAGTGAAAATATTGAAATCTATTATATAACAAGGTGGAACTCGCTTTAGCGGCAGTTCTTAGGCTTCTATACAGCTACCTTTCTGGTGTGGAAAGTTGTTATTATCTGGTTATTTTTGATCGCCATATAATGTAACACCACATAATCAGATAATCTGCACCAATTAAATTTTTTGCGATTGGTAATTATCATTTACTATATAAGTAATAACAATCAAACTTTTCCATTCTATTAGAAATTTTACTTCTCTGTAATGTATGGTCCTTTTTTTGAGGTGGACCAATCCTCTCCTTTCTCTTTTATTTATAACTTAACTTCACTAACCACATCAATAAAAAATTATTTTTTCACATCAAAGTAAAACAAGTAGTTTATATAGGGAGACCTCTTCGAAAATATCTTTAACTTAGTAAATTTCTTTCGAACATTTGCGTATTTATAAATTGCATTAGTGAATCGAAGCAACGGATTAACAGATTAACGCAATACTATATAGACGAAGTATTTAAAATATAACAACGTATCAGTTGATCAACGTTATGATTGGCTCTGAAACATGCGGACGGACACGAAGCCAGACCATAAGGCTTCTTTCTATACCTTGTATAGAAGCCTAAATAAGGCTTCTTGTTATATCGTACTTTGTATAGAAGCCTAAAAGTAGCGCACTGGCTACCCAGTTCTTAGACCTCTATGCACACAGAGTATTTCCAACACGATTTGAAACGCTCTGTATGATTTTGAATTATGAGGACGGACGGACGGACAGACGGACGGACAGACACGGAGCCAGATCATAAGGCTTCTTGTTATACTTTGTATAGAAGCCTAAAAGTAACTAGAATTTTTGTTGGTAAAACCGTGTAAAACTAGCTTTAACTGATTTCGCGGAAAAAAGTTAACCTTAAATACATACCAAAAACAAATGTCAATAATAATTATAACCTACAATATTGACACATAAAAATATTACTTATCAGTCTGTTACCTATGTTGACAGCCCAATATTGCTCTGTTAACTTATCAGACGACTTGACAGACTGGTAACTGCTAAAAGTCATTGGTGAATACAAATATATCACATTAACAGACTGTTATTGACTTGACTCTCTGTTAGCAACTTAACAGAGCTTGGTGAATACGGCTGTAAATGTCACTGATTACATTTTTGCTTGGAAAAACAAAAACACGTCTGGACTAGTCGACTGTTTACTCGCGACACCGGCAGGCCGCTTGTGTTAAATTAATAATTATTATTATTAATAATATTAAAATTAATTATTAATAATGAAATTATCATCTTAAACCTAGTAAAACACTTAAATATTAGTGGGATATTCGAATGTTTGAATATGCCGTAGTTGGTAATTTGTTAGAGAGAAATTCGTCCAACTCAGCATTTGTACGACTGAACATTTAATCGACAGGGCATTTTCAAACAAATGTCTGTCGCACATAACGCTGTCGAACAAATTACCTAGAATCGAGTATTCGAATACTCGATTTCCCAGCCCTCGTAGATATAACACTACCATAACACACCAGCTACAAGATTTTTTTTAAATTAATTTGATTTTGATTAAAAAATATTAGTTTTTTGATATCTATGATATCAAAACCCTAAAATAGCATCGTCCGAACCAAGTAACGTGATATAACATGCTTCGAAAATATTATTTTTAAAGCATGGTATATAAGTTACGTTCGTAATATAGATTGTACCATAATTGCTGACTTTCGATGTGATAAATACTGAAGAAAGATATGATTTCGCGCTATGCTGAAGAAAAATTGGTCACAAAGTTGCTAATGATTGTAATTTTACATACAATTTCTTAACGGTGTGGATATATTGTTCAAAAGATAAAAATACAAATAACGGATAAGCAGATAATGCAATAAATGGATAAACAGATTAACGGATCAACAGATCAACAGATCAGCGGATCAATGTATCAACGTATCAATATATCAACGTATCAATGTATCAACGTATCAATGTATCAACGTATCAATGTATCAACGTATCAATGTATCAACGTATCAAAGGATCAACAATTTACTATATAGGTTACACTTTGTATTTAAAATTTAGGTAATACTTTTGAAAAGGAATCGATATAGCAAGTACCACTAATTTATAAACATGAACAACTCAAGCAATTATTCTAGCAGCGACTTTTCCGATTCCGATTTTGATTCTGATGAAAGCAATACAAAACATCATCTAACCTGTAATAATAATAAATTGCATTAGCGAATCGAATCAACGGATTAACAGATTAACGCAATACTATATAGACGAAGTATTTACAATATAACAACGTTTCAGTTGATCAACGTTATGATTGGCTCTGAAACATGCGGACGGACACGAAGCCAGACCATAAGGCTTCTTTCTATACCTTGTATAGAAGCCTAAATAAGGCTTCTTGTTATACTTTGTATAGAAGCCTAAAAGTAGCGCACTGGCTACCCAGTTCTTAGACCTCTATACACACAGAGTATTTCCAACACGATTTGAAACGCTCTGTATGATTTTGAATTATGCGGACAGACAGACGGACGGACAGACGGACGGACAGACAGACGGACACGGAGCTAGATCATAAGGCTTCTTGTTATACTTTGTATAGAAGCCTAAAAATGAATGTTTGTCTGATCGTATGTTATAGGCTCCTAGACCGCGTGACCGATTGCGACGAAACTTTTGGGGAGTTCTTGCGGGTACGTCCGTGAAGGTTTCTGTAAAGTTTCATCGCGATCGGAAGAACGGTATAGGAATGAGGGTCAAACAGCGAAAATTCAACTAAATTTTGGATTAACCCTGTAGGCGATTATAGAATTTACCACAATTATATCGTCAATAGATGGCGCTACAATCTAAAAATTACATAAAGAAATGGTTGCGACCCCTGCATTTCGTCCTGCAAAAGAAAATTACATTTGGTTTTACTTTTGTGTTGTTGCCAACCTAAAAATCCAAAACAAGGGTATATATTTCATACAATAAACAGTAATCACTTCCCAAACGTTGATAATAAAGAATGTATCTTGGGTTGTGGGGAAAGAAATAAAACTAGGTTTGTTTTGCCGACGTTTCGAAGGATTTATTCCTTCATCCTCATGGCTACAATGGAAGAAAAACACAATTAAGCGTCGGTCATGGGTCGTAGGGAGGCTTACCTGACAAACGGATGATAAGAATTTTGAAAAAAATTAATTAACTGTATTCTGGAGGTTAATTGGTTGGCTTACCACAGAATTGTTTTTTATGTTTGCTTCTGCGTGATACTGTTTAAAACCCCCTCCCCTCATCATAGACGTCCTTGCAATTTTATCAGTCAAGAGTGCGCTACTGTCAGTTTTTCAGATAACAGATAACATATCAATTGACACAGTTATTGTGTTGGTGGAATTTTTAAAGATTTTGGTTATTCACACAATTAATTGATACATTTGACCTTTTTTTCAAAATTCTTATCATCCGTTTGTCAGGTAAGCCTCCCTACGACCCATGACCGACGCTTAATTGTGTTTTTCTTCCATTGTAGCCATGAGGATGAAGGAATAAATCCTTCGAAACGTCGGCAAAACAAACCTAGTTTTATTTCTTTCCCCACAACCCAAGATACATTCTTTATTATATTTCATACACTACAAAACCACCATTCAAAAAATTTATTTAAAAAGATCGAGTGGTTACACTCCGAAACCTGCACGTCAGATGGTAGTTTACATCACCCTCTCTTGGCGGGAATCATTAGATGTCACTTAAAACTGTCAGAACATCATAATTTCTGTATGGTTTCCCATTCTACAATAAATACTGAAGTGCAATGGCTGGTAAGTAAATATATCATATATTTATTATCAAATGGGAATGGGAATTTTTAATAAATTGTTTAATTAATTTGTCTTTATAATGATGAATTGTTTGACCTTTGAATAGATGGTTTCGTGGTTGGGATAGAATGACATAACGCATTCATTTATGTCAATTTTATGTTATTTGAAGTCGATACACAAAATAAACGATTATTTTATCATTTATTTTTTAATTTGGGTCTTAAAGGGTTAAGAAGATTAAGAGTACTCTTAATCCGTACCAACCCAAATAAAAGACTATATAATAGATGTACAGCAACATAACGAAACACATTGAGAAATAACACAAAATAATAGAAGACAATCGAATCAACCCTGATAATCGAAGACAATAGAAGAAGACAGAAGACAACGTAGTATCGTTTATTTTATTTAATTAATTTAATAAAATATTATTTACTTCACTGTTATAATTTGAATCCAACACACTGTTATGCCTAAACGCGCACGCGCATCCCCAGCTTCTCAAACAAGTGAGGAGCAACAAGCAAGCAATGAAGCAGATCATTTACGACTTGCTCAATCGCGTGCGTCAGAATCGGAAGAGCAACGAAGAGTAAGAGTCGAAGCAGATCGTTTGCGACTTGCTCAATCGCGTGCGTCTGAATCAGAAGAGCAACGAACTGTAAGAGTCGAAGCACAACGTTTACGAAATACTCGATCTCGACGAACAACCGTGCGTGCTGACTTGAATCTTGGTGCATTCCAGTACAATGTCAATTACGACTAGTTTCTACATCCAAATGTAGTCATCGGCAAAATGGATAAGATGTGTGGGCATTGCGGTGCACGAAAGTTCAACAATGAAATACCAGGAATGTGCTGCGCAAAGGTCCAACTTCATTTACAAATTTGAGAACGATCGATGACGTAGAATGTCAAACATACAGAGAAGCTTGCCAAAAACTGCATTTACTCGAAAATGACCAACATTGGGAAATTACATTGATGGACGCCTCAGTCGACAGTCATTCTCGACAATTACGAACACTATTCGCTATTATTTTGACTACATGTTCGCCATCCAACCCTAACGATCTGTGGGAAAAATTCAGAGAGAATTGAGCGAAGACATTTTACACCGTATTCGTACCATTTGCAACGATAATACCATTCCATTTTCGAACAACATTTTCAATGAAGCTCTGATAAACATCGAAGATATGTGTTTAACCATCAACAACAAAACGCTTCTTCGACTTGGGATGGTTGCACCACAACGTTCTACGTATCACCTTTGTGATGCCGATGTACTGAGAGAACAACAATTCAATGCTGATGACTTGCGTGCTTTTGTCATACTTTTGTTGATGCGCCCGGCGGCACAGGCAAAACATTCGTCATCGGTTTGCTATTAGCTCAAATTCGCTCGAAAAATGGAATTGCTTTGGCTCTTGCATCATCAGGTATTGCGGCTACATTAATGGATGGTGGACGTACAGCGCATTCGGCGCTAAAATTGCCATTGAATATACAATTTTCCCAAGCTCAAACATGTAATATTTCCAAAGGTTCTGGCATGGCGAAAGTGCTGCAAACTTGCAAATTGATTGTTTGGGATGAGTGCACCATGGCACATAAGAAATCACTCCAAGCGCTTGATCAAACTCTTCAAGATTTACGAGCAAATGCAAACCCAATTGGTGGAGCTCTCATTTTATTATCAGGTGACTTTCTACAGACTCTACCAGTCATACCAAAATCAACACCAGCTGATGAACTTCACGCTTGCCTCAAAGCGTCGCATCTTTGGAGACACATGCAGAAACTCACATTAAAGACTAATATGCGCGTACATTTTGCAGCGCAATGCGTCAACCATATTTTCAAAACAGCTATTGGACATTGGTGATGGAAAAATACCAGTTCATGCCGACACAAAAACAAATCGATTGACAGCGTCATAAATGATGGCGACATTTTAGATTATAAAATTGAGTTTTTGAATTCGTTGGATCTTTCTGGTGTGCCACCGCACAGATTGTCACTCTATTATGGTCCGGTCTGTGAGGCCGAAGGCCGAACAACTATGGCCTTCACGGATCTATTATGGTCCGGTCTGTGAGGCCGAAGACCGAACAACTATGGCCTTCACGGATCTATTATGGTCCGGTCTGTGAGGCCGAAGGCCGAACAACTATGGCCTTCACGGATCTATTATGGTCCGGTCTGTGAGGCCAAAGGCCGAACAACTTTGACCTTCACGGATCTATTATGGTCCGGTCTGTGAGGCCGAAGGCCGAACAACTATGGCCTTCACGGATCTATTATGGTCCGGTCTGTGAGGCCGAAGGCCGAACAACTATGGCCTTCACGGATCTATTATGGTCCGGTCTGTGAGGCCGAAGGCCGAACAACTATGGCCTTCACGGATCTATTATGGTCCGGTCTGTGAGGCCGAAGGCCGAACAACTATGGCCTTCACGGATCTATTATGGTCCGGTCTGTGAGGCCAAAGGCCGAACAACTTTGACCTTCACGGATCTATTATGGTCCGGTCTGTGAGGCCGAAGGCCGAACAACTATGGCCTTCACGGATCTATTATGGTCCGGTCTGTGAGGCCGAAGGCCGAACAACTATGGCCTTCACGGATCTATTATGGTCCGGTCTGTGGGGCCGAAGGCCGAACAACTATGGCCTTCACGGATCTATTATTGTCCGCCCTGTGAGGCCGAAGGCCGAACAACTTTGGCCTTCACGGATCTATTATGGTCCGGTCTGTGAGGCCGAAGGCCGAACAACTATGGGCTTCACGGATCTATTATGGTCCTCCCCCTGTGAGGCCGAAGGCTGAACAACTATGGCCTACTCGGATCTATTCTGGGTCTAGATGGCTAAGGGCGGCGGATGCCGCCCGTGCCAGCTAGTATATAATAAATGTCATTTGAAAACGCATATTGACCGCCATCTCTGTGTAAAGTACACAAGATTTCTAAATGGAAAACCCAAATGTATATAAATATAAAAAAAACTATCCGACTACAAAATTGTTTTGTGGATTGTGGAATGTCACCAAAAGACTAGTGAAAATATTAGAAAATTTAAAAAATATTTTAACCTTGCAAAAGTTTGTTAATTTAAGACTTATATATTGTTGTGTCCATCAATATTTGGCTGTTGCGATATTAAATTGTTTGTCGTGCAGTCAGAGAAAATATGGCATGAGAAAAGTTTGTCAAAAACAATTTAAAAAAAATGTATTATTGTAATTATAAAAATGTTAGTAGGCAAATTTAGAAATGATAAAAAAAGGTAACCATAGCAATAAGAGGATAATAAAAAAAGGAGAGTTCCTTCCAAATTGGTGAAAGCGGGTAGCTGGACGAAATTTGCTCCCGACTTTAAATGGTGATAAAGGGGAAATAAACAGAGGTTGAAGAAAATCAAGCGACCAGAGTAGTCGCATATAAGAGAGTTCCTTTGAGAAAGTGATAAACAAAGTTGGAATTGAATGAAACGACAAAGTAGTTGTATATAAAGAGAGCAAATTGAATACTGGTGTTCCAGAGGCAGAGGTGTCCGAGTTTGTTTTTTTAAAAGGAGTAAATTAAAAACTAAAGAGTGGGAAGAGGTTGTCCCAAAAATCTGTTGATATAAGACAATTGGATTTGCAATAAGTAAATACCAATTAAAGAAGATCAGATAATTTGGATTGGATAACATTATAATTGTGTTGGATAATTATAAAATAAAGTGGATTAAATAAAGATTTGAGGCGAATACATTTGGCCATTAAAAACGTAAGTGTATTACAAGGAAGTTCGCGTAGTAGATTTTAAACTTGATATAAAATAAGTAACTTTGAATTTTGATTATTGGTAATTCGAGGTATCGATAATTGTTGTATTGCTGTTAATTGTTTATGTTAATTTTGTGTTAATTTGTTAATTAAATGTTTATAAAGATTAGATGTCCGTATTTTCTTTGACTGTGTGATTAAAGTAATTCCGTCGTAAAAGTCAAAAGAACCTGCGATCCTGAGATAAAGAGTAAGTCGTGTTCACGGTTCACGGTGGACATAGCAAGTTGACAGCCCAACGTGAGGCAAAGGTCATTACAAGTTGGCGACCAACGAGAGGGCGATTTACGAGTGGAGTACGGGCTTTTTTTATTAAACCAAACGGTGAAGCCAAAATAAATCACACAGTTATAAGAAAATAAAAAAAAAATTTGCACACAAAAATAAACAATTTAAAATGAATACGCGCAGTAGAGTTGTGAATGCAAGTGGAGACAGAATGAATGAAAACATAAGTGAAGATGAAAGCGTCGAGGGAGAGGTAGAAAGAGCAGAAGTACCGGACGTCCAGACGTTCCGAGTACAGGAAAATCAAATGGGAGAAATGATGAGAATGATAAGGGAAATGAATGAAAAGACGAATGAAAATATGAAGGAAAGTTTTGAACAAATTAATTCTAAATTTGACAACCAAGAGGCTAATTTTGCACAGATGAATGAAAAATTTGATGCAAAATTAACCGAAATGAATGGAAGTTTGACGGAAATGAAAGAGAATTTAGACAGAATGAATGAGAAACTGGATACCAAAATTGACGGGGTGTTAAAAACGCTCGATAGTAGGGTGAAGGAATGTAGAGGGGTAAATATTAAATGTAAAGGGCTAGATGTCAAAATGACAGAACTCGAAATAAATTTGGTGAACGGTAAACCCATTAATTTGGCGAACAAAGTTGATACCAGTAAAATGGTAGAAAACCAAGGCACAGTAAAGTCGAACGAAGAAATAATATCAAAAGAAGGTTCGACACCATCAACGTTTAAAGAAGAGAGGTACTACAAGACATCGAGTAGGAAAGAAGTCCGAAGAAGAAAAATAAAAATTAAAAACTTACGGAACAAATTAAAATTAAAATCACGGGTTATGCAAATGAACGACAAAATCAATTTACGGCAACGAAACAAATTTTATTTCAAAACCGGTTTATCAAAGGACAGTACAATGTGTGGGGACTTAAAACTAGACAATTTATTAGATAAAAACTTAAAATCGGATAACTTTTCAGTAAAATGCATGAACAATTTATTTAATAAGAATGACAGCGACAAAAGTCAAAATAAATTAATTAAAAAAGACATTGACATTTTAAATAATTTTATAAATCAAAATGACGTTCAACGTTACAAAGTGCCACGACTCAATGAAGGCAACATGAATTATATTAAAATGATGGAATTATACAAACGGGTACGTTTTAAAGTAAAACGAATACGTTTGAAATTGCAAGAATAAAATTCGGATAATTGGACTGGAAATTTTGACGACGACAATGTAAATTTGATAAACGCTATGGTAAAAGGAGATGATGAGGACGATGGAAGAATTATGAAGACGATGAAGAAATGACCAAGAGGTTGATAATTGAGATTAATAATTGATTCAAACAGTAAAAAGAAAGTTTTAGGAAAGATTTCATTAACATTTAATAAAAACAAAAATTTAATAAAATGAAATGAGCTAGGTTTACCAAATAAGAGTGCACGATACAATAAATTAAATAATTTAAATGGGCTGATAAAAAGACAATGGGTATAATAATTAGGAATCAAAAAGTATTCCAAAAATGTTGAAAGTTGACTGAAAAGGAAGTTATTAATGAATATTAAATAGAGGGGTAAATAGTGTGAAATATTCTATGAAATATTATGAAGAAGTAGAGGGATAGGTAGATACCCGGTAAAGTTATTGCACTGCGGGTGTCCGAGAAGATATTTTTGAAGAATTATGATCGAGAGATGGTCAAAATGTGGAGAATTAGGGGGGTAAATAAATAGAAAGATAAAAGTCAACAGTAAATAATTAAAAGGCTATGGAAAGCCATGATGAAGAATATTTAAGCGAATTGTTACAATCAGCATATGAAGAATAAGAATTAATAAATGGAAGCACTCAAGAAGGGGTAAACAGTCAAAAGTTAGGGGAATTGATGATGAGAGAAGTATAATGAATGAAAGATGTTTGAAGATATTGATGAAGTTAAGAGACAGAATAAAGTGCATGAAGAATGAGTAATGCAAAGGTAAACAAAATTTTAAGGCAACCTTTTGGTTTATGAAAATTTATTTTACTTTGCAGAGGGGTAAATGTTGTGTCCATCAATATTTGGCTGTTGCGATATTAAATTGTTTGTCGTGCAGTCAGAGAAAATATGGCATGAGAAAAGTTTGTCAAAAACAATTTAAAAAAAAATGTATTATTGTAATTATAAAAATGTTAGTAGGCAAATTTAGAAATGATAAAAAAAGGTAACCATAGCAATAAGAGGATAATAAAAAAAGGAGAGTTCCTTCCAAATTGGTGAAAGCGGGTAGCTGGACGAAATTTGCTCCCGACTTTAAATGGTGATAAAGGGGAAATAAACAGAGGTTGAAGAAAATCAAGCGACCAGAGTAGTCGCATATAAGAGAGTTCCTTTGAGAAAGTGATAAACAAAGTTGGAATTGAATGAAACGACAAAGTAGTTGTATATAAAGAGAGCAAATTGAATACTGGTGTTCCAGAGGCAGAGGTGTCCGAGTTTGTTTTTTTAAAAGGAGTAAATTAAAAACTAAAGAGTGGGAAGAGGTTGTCCCAAAAATCTGTTGATATAAGACAATTGGATTTGCAATAAGTAAATACCAATTAAAGAAGATCAGATAATTTGGATTGGATAACATTATAATTGTGTTGGATAATTATAAAATAAAGTGGATTAAATAAAGATTTGAGGCGAATACATTTGGCCATTAAAAACGTAAGTGTATTACAAGGAAGTTCGCGTAGTAGATTTTAAACTTGATATAAAATAAGTAACTTTGAATTTTGATTATTGGTAATTCGAGGTATCGATAATTGTTGTATTGCTGTTAATTGTTTATGTTAATTTTGTGTTAATTTGTTAATTAAATGTTTATAAAGATTAGATGTCCGTATTTTCTTTGACTGTGTGATTAAAGTAATTCCGTCGTAAAAGTCAAAAGAACCTGCGATCCTGAGATAAAGAGTAAGTCGTGTTCACGGTTCACGGTGGACATAGCAAGTTGACAGCCCAACGCGAGGCTAAGGTCGTAACAATATAGATAGAATATTTTAGCGTAGTGGTTTTAAATTGGGAATTTCTCGCGACCCTACGAAAAAATCTAACGACCCCACTTGGGGTCGCGACCCCTAGTTTAAGAACCGCTGATCTAGTTGATAATAATAAAGAATGTTTTTAAATTTTGGAATTCTGTTAGATTCGTATAATTCGGTCAACGTAACAATTATGTTCTTAAGTTCAGTTACTGAGATGATGAAATTATGTAAAAGTTTTAATTAATAGTCATTCATTAATAGTCTTTTGCAAACTGACTTGGAAAAAGTATCATTCTTGTTTCAATTAATTTTTGATTTTTATATAGTGTTGTGATCGTATTATTATAGTTATCTATTAGGTTCTTCATTAGAGACATAATATGTAGCTGCATTTATTTGTTCATAGAATTTTGATTTTTTGATAAGGTCGTTATGGCATTATGAAGATTTTCGTCGTCATCGGAATCTAAAGTACCGAATAGAAATTTGGATGTTTTTCCAACAAGATTAATCAAACCCCTTTTGTTCCTTACGAGGGGTGTAAAATTATTTAGTTTAGTTCTGCTTTCGATAATTAAAAATGAGCTTGGGTTAGTAAGTTATTTAAGACATTTCTATACGTGTTGTTAATTTTTAATGGGTATAAGTTGTTAATAGTATTATTAATTGTTTCGTAATATCTAACGGTGTTATCTAATAAATTTACGAGGGGTGGGATTTCTACGTAGTGTAGAAAGGTATGTTGGGATTCAATTATCTTACTTTGCCCTAAATGGAAAGGTAAGATGGGGGAGTCGATCGAGGTGATATCAATATCATTTTGGGTTGTGGTTGCTTGGACCAGGGCAAATAGAAGGATCATCTTCGTGATGTTCATCATCCTCTAACAATGAGTTTTTATAAATTTTAATTGGTTTTTTTTATTATGGATTTGTGATAGGTTCCTTGGCTTGTTATTAATTTTTCATCTTTATTTTCGATTATTTTATTTTCAGAAAATTTTGGATTTGCTTTATTACGGTTTTTTGTTTTGATATATGCGACGTTTCCCGGTTGGTACAGAATGGGTTCTTCCCGATTTTCGTTTAGTTTTTCAATAATTCTCTCTTTAGCTTTTTCGTTCTTTGTTTTAATGCTATCATATAGTATTTTTACTTTTTCTTTATGCTTTTGGATATAACTAGAGATAATTTTTTCGTCGGACAATTCACAAGGGTTGTCAAAGTCAATATGTCCTTTTATGACTTGGAAGGGTGTATGACCTGTGACAGGATGTATTGCGTTATTATATATAATTATTTCGTAATTCATCAACGAGTTAGCTTCTTACCCGGGTTTGTCTATCCGGAGGCATCTAATTTCTTCGGCGATGGTGGAATGGAAACGTTCCACGGGTGAATTACTGTTCGAGTTTCTCGACGTCGTGTAGTGTAGTTCTATTTTGTGAAGATTACAAAAGTTTTCTAAACAGTTGTTTTTGAATTCGCAACCGCGATCTACTGTGATCTTCATAGGCAATCCATGGTGTGAAATAAAAGTTAACAGGTTGTCAACAATATTTATTGAATGCAGGGATTTTATATGATACGCTTGACCGTATTTTGAAAATGAATCTATTATTGTAAGGAATGAATGATTTAAAATTTTGAACGTATCGGCGTGAATATGTTCGAAAGGTTTACTAGCTGTTGGGGTGAGATTAAATTTTATAACAGGCGGGTTGCGGTCATATTTTGCCTTTTGACAAGTTTTACAATTATTAACGTAGTTAGTTATGTCTTTAATCATTTCTGGCCAATAGTGATTTTTACTGAGCGATGCTTTCATTTCATTAATTCCTTTATGGCATGTTTTTCCCATATGGTAGTACAATAGTTTGGTGTTTTGTTCTTCTGAACTTTCGACATCTTGTAATACTTGGTTTGTTTGAACGAGTTAGAATGATGAATTTTTAAAATACTTTTGGATTGTGTTGATAAATACGGGAATTAAGTCGGATGTTTTGAAATGTAAAGCGTATTGTATTTTTGGGTCGAAATATTCTTTAACGGTTTTTGGTATATCCGTCTCTAGATTGTTGGTTGGTAGCGAAATTATTAACCGGTTCTTATCGAATATTTTTTGATCCGTGGTTTTAAACTGTTTCTATTACTGCAAATTATTACTTGGTTTTTAAATTGATTTAATGGCTTTTCGCTTATAGGGATGATTAAAATTGGGTTTTCTATTGCGGAATGAACGGTTTCGTTATCTTCTATTTCCCGATTTGGTGGTTTTATTTGTACATTTGAAGTTATTCTTGCTTTTGGAGGCGATAGCGGTTTGCTAAGAAGTCCGCGTAAAATACTAAAATTTGGAGTTTCTGAATTATTTTCAATTTGTTCTTCCACGTCGCCTACATTTACAATAACCGATGCGTTATCTTTTTCTAGCGCATGAATTTCTATTCTTGATGGAGCATCGGCGTTTGAGTTCTGCTTACCTTTTTTATAAACGATCTCGTAATCAAACTCTTCTAATTTGAGTCCGCCATCTTATCAACCGCGAGTTTTGTTCCTTAAGATTAAAAATCCATTGTAGAGGTTTGTGATCTGTTACTATAATAAATTTCTGTCCAAATAAGTAGGGTCTATAGTGCTTAGTACCCCAGATAATTGCTAAAAGTTCTTTTTCTATCGTACTGTAGTTGCATTCCGCGGAATTGAGTGTACGTGAGGCATATGCGATAGGTAGGTCGTTACCAATATTTCCTTGGCTTAGAATTGCTCCTATATATACGTTGGAAGCGTCAGTTGTGAGAATAAATGGCTTTTTGAAATCTGGATATTGAAGAATCGGTTCATTACATAAAATATTCTTGCAAAGTTGAAAGGTTTTCCGGAATTCTTCTGTGTGTTCTTTAGACAATTTGTAAATGGTTTAGTGATTTTTGCAAAGCTTTTTATGAATTTTCTGTAGTATCCTAATAGTCCTAGGAATGATTTGATTTCTTTAGCCGTTCTTGGTAACGGAAATTTTTCTATAGCTTCGATTTTCTTTGGATTAGGTT
Source organism: Podabrus alpinus (assembly GCA_932274525.1). Lineage (NCBI taxonomy): Eukaryota > Metazoa > Arthropoda > Insecta > Coleoptera > Cantharidae > Podabrus > Podabrus alpinus. Next base: position 119,905,559 of record OW026451.1, read on the forward strand.
TTATTCCGTCTGGTGTTACAATGTGGCCTAAAAATTCTACTTCTTTTCGAAGGAACTCACATTTATCTAATTGTACTTTAAATTTAGATTGGCGTAACTTCTGGAAAACTAATTTGAGATTGCAGATGTGTTCTTGAAGTGAAGTGGAGAACACTATGATGTCGTCCATGTATACGAGGCAAACCTCGCCTCTAAGGTTGCTGAGTATGTTATCCATAACCCTTTCAAAGATGGCCGGTGCATTTTTAAGACCAAATGGGGTTCTGACATACTCGTAGTGTCCATTTTCTACGTTGAAAGGCGTTTTTTGTATGGATGACGGATCCATTTCAATTTGATGAAATCCCGATGCCAGGTCTAGTGTACTAAAGTATTGGCATTTACCTAACTTATCTAGAATGTCGGTAATATTCGGTATTGGGTACCTGTCGTCGATTGTTTTTACTTTCCGAACCCCTAGGTAAGGAAAGTATTGTTATCAGTCAAAATTTGACCCCCCAATTTTTTGACAGATGTTCACGTTTTGAGGTCCCCTGAATCCATTTTTATCATTTTTGGAAGGATGTCTGTATGTGTGTGTGTGTATGGGTGTAGGTGTGTGTGTGTGTGTATGTACGTCTGTGAACACGATAGCGTCTAAACGAAGCAAGCAAATCATTCCAAATTTTGCATATAAGCTTTTTCCTGTCGTAGGACGAAGCCAGATGAAAATAATTTAAATCGTGTAACGGAAAAGGGGGGTTTACCTGGAGCTATTATGACATTATGCGTCATAACTTCGAAACTAAATTAAATATGTAAAAATATTAATAACAAAAAATTAGCGCTATGGAATTTCCTACATTTTTTGTCCTCCAAGTTTTTCTCTAAAATATACAGGGCGTTTCAAAAAATTTTGTATTTGTAAAAATTTTTTGTATTTGTAAATAAAATAGTAAACCGCATTCTACTAACGAAAATAAGATGAAAAGTTTCTAATAACATGGGTCCAAAAATGCTTCGTTTGCAAGATATAGGCATTCAAAAGTTTTTTTCTTCCTATTTTGGCAAAATATGAAATTTTTCATCGATTTACTGTTGAAATTATGTAACCATTTTATTTAAAAATATAATGTAAAAATTTGCGTCTGTTCGGAAAGTGATGCGATGGCCACATCAGATTTTTTCGTTTAATTTTTTATAATCAACCACTATTCTCCATTTTTGTTCATTGCTTGCGTCTAGTTTCTTAGGGACAATCCAAATTGGTGAGCTATAAGGGCTCTGCGATGGCCTGATGATTACGCCATCGTTTAGCATTTTTGAAATTTGTTTTTCAATTTCCGGTTTGTGAATGAATGGGTACCTATATGATTTGACGTGCACAGGTATTTCGTCAACAGTTTCTATTTTATGTTTTACTAGCATCCGCCGCCCTTAGCCATCTAGACCCAGAATAGATCCGAGAAGGCCATAGTTGTTCGGCCTTCGGCTTCACAGGGGGAGGACCATAATAGATCCGCGAAGGCCATAGTTGTTCGGCCTTCGGCCTCACAGGGCGGACCACCTCGCCTCCAATTTAAAAAGTGTGGCAGGTCCCCCGGTACAAATATTACAAATTTTTGCACTTTTCCAAAAAGTTATTCACAATTTTGCCAATGTTTTAGACCAGGGCTTCTTAAACTGTGGGTCGCGACCCCCCTGGGGGTCGCGAGACTACTGAAAGGGGGTCGCAAAGATCTGATACTTTTCAATCATTATAAATAAAATTTTAAAATTAGTATACACACTACGTACAAATATAAATACAAATAAAAATCATACAAAATACTATTGTAGTTTTATTATAACTATTTTTTGAAAAAAGTGGCAATGCAAAACTGTTATGTAGGGCCTATAAATGAAAATATGGAAGTAGCATTTAAAATAATAAATACAACGCGCTCCTCGATTTTCAACTGAACGTTCGACATTGATGTCTGGCCGCCGGCGCCAATGTTTGCAAGATAACTTAGTGATTATAAGTACCCAGACGCCGCGTCGCCTTACAGCTTACACATACAATACGGAAGCATAATCAAGCTAGGCTAGGCGAATCGGCATATTATTTTTATGAAAGAATAATAAAAAAAATTAAATGAAAGCTTCTTTTTCGGCGTCTTTGTGATACGGTGCCTTTGTGCGCTGCACACTTTGAACACGCCATGCGTCGGGGTTGATCTGATCGTAATTTGTTGTCATTGCACTGGTAAAGATTCGAGTGTAGTTATTTTTCTGTTTGTACTTCAGTTTGGACTCAGCTTTGTCTTCGTAGTGACATGTGTGTATTTACTGTGTAGTTTTCAGTTGGTGTTTTTAATTATTACGTTAAAGTTCAACTACATTTTGTTTAATTATTTATTATTATTTAACCATCATGGATAAATGGCTATTTAAAATTCCAACTAATAAGTCTGCCACGCCGTCACAACCAAGTTGCAGTGCTTCAAATCCGACTTCTAGCAAAACAAAAAAAAGAAAATATGACGAATCATATTTGCAGTATGGCTTCACATGCTCTTCTCACAACAATGAAGAACAACCAGTGTGCTTAATTTGCAAAGAAGTTTTGGCTGCAGAAAGCATGAAACCGTCAAAACTGCAACGACATTTGAATACTAAACATGCAACGTTATCAAAAAAGCCAATAGAATATTTTGAGCGTCTTTTGCAAACATCAAATAAAGAAAAGAACACTTTGGAGAAGTATGTTACTTTGAATGATAAATATCTATTGGCATCGTATGAAGTTTCGTATTTGATAGCAAAAACGAAAAAGCCTTTTACTATTGGAGAGCAACTTTTACTACCTGCAGCTATAAGAATGTCTGAAATTGTTCATGGAAAACAGTATGCTGCTGAAATTAGTAAAATTCCATTATCAAATGACACTGTGTCCAAAAGAATTTCAGACATTAGCAATGATCAATTTCAACAGCTTCTTATGAGGCTTAAAGACAGCTCAAAGTTTGCAATACAACTGGACGAGTCGACAGACATTTCAAAAATAGCACAGTTGTTACTTTTTGTAAGATATATTTATGAGGGAAGCATTCATGAAGATATACTGTTTTGTCGTCCTCTGGAAGGTCATACTCGTGGAAAAGATATATATAAAAAAGTAAATGAGTTTTTTGAAAAAGAAGGATTAAATTGGAAAAATTGTGTTGGTGTGTGCACGGACGGTGCTGCAGCAATGACCGGACAAGATCTTGGTTTTACAGCATTTGTTAAAGCTGGAAATGATCATATTACATTTACACATTGTATGATTCACCGAGAGGCACTTGTTGTTAAAAAAATTGCACCAGAATTAAACACTGTGTTTTTTGATGCAGTCAAAATCATTAACTTTATTAAAAGTCGAGCACTTAATAGTCGATTGTTTAAAAATTTGTGCATTGATATGGATTCGGATTATACAAGTTTATTGCTACATGCTGAAGTTAGGTGGCTATCAAGAGGTCGAAGTTTGAAACGATTATTAACTTTAAAAGATGAAGTTCTTATATTTCTAACAGAGCAAAATTCTAATTTGGCCGATTATTTTCACGATAATTTATGGCTTCTCAAGCTATGCTATTTGGCAGATATTTTTGATAAAATCAATGATATGAATTTATCAATGCAGGGAGTCTGCGTTAATATGTTTATGTTAAAAAATAAACTTGAGGCTTTTGTTAAAAAAATTCTTATATGGAAGAACAGAGTGGAAAGTGGATCGCTCGAAATGTTTCCATTTACTGACGAGTATATAATTAGTAACAATATTTCAAAAAAAGATACTCCTATTACAAAAATTATAGTTAATCATTTGAAGGATATGGAAGTTAACATGCATAGGTATTTTCCCAATGATATCGATACACAACAATGGATTTGCAATCCATTTTCAATTGAAATGGAAGAAATTAATTTTTTAAACCTCAAAGCACAAGAAGAATTTGCCGAATTAACAAGTGATACTACCTTGCGACTCAGATTTTCTCAAGTGCCTGTGCATGAATTTTGGATAGAAATCAAATCAGAATATCCCCTACTATCGGAAATGGCAATGAATAAATTACTGCCATTTTGTACAACATATTTATGTGAATCAGCCTTTTCCACATTAACTTACATAAAATCAAAATACCGTTCAACTTTAATAAACGTTGAAAATTTATTACGATCTGCAATAACTCAAATTGAGCCTAGATTTAATTATTTGTGTAAAAATAAACAATCACATCCGTCACATTAATATTGTTTGATGTTAATAATATGTTTTTATTAAAAAAATTGTTACAAAAGTTTATTTTTTCTATTGAATATATAGATATAGTTTTATGTTTTCTTATAAAAAAATTGTTACAAAAGTTTATTTTTTCTATTGAATAAATATATATATAGTTTTATGTCATTCTATTTATTGTGTTTTATTACGACCGAAATCCCGTCAACGTTTCCAATTATATATATGTGAAATGAATGGGTACGTATTCTTTAATCCTTATTTTATTTACATTGAAAGTTGATTTTGAGTAGCCTGCCTTCCTTTAAGGAATCTCGATAATCCATTCATGCGCGTCCCTATATGGAGGGGGTCGTTTAAAATTTCCTAAGCTTGAAGGGGGTCGCTATATAAAAAAGTTTAAGAAGCCCTGTTTTAGACAACCGAAGAAGAAGTTTCGAGTACGTTTTTGTGTTATAATTCCCAAAAACGGTTTGCCCGTCCATTTCCGGCGTTAGTATATAATTATCGGAGCTTATTTTTTTTCGAAAAATTTGAAAGGTCCCATTGAAAAAATAATTTTTAAATTTAAATTCGGTTTAACACCTTCGGCGTTGAAAATACGAAGGAATGTTATGGACGAACTATTATAGAGCGTCGCGATACGCTTCCGTTGCGTCTTAAAAATTAAAGATCGGCCGGTAAATAAGAGCGCTACATACGTCCAAAGTTTTTACACAATTTTCACTTAAATGGGTCTCTCACAAAGAAACGACGGATAATTTAGAAAAAGCAATCGGAGCTTCGGATACGGTTATTAACGGTCTTTAATTTAGCACATGACGACGGTTGACGAAAAACGACAAATAACGGCAGCATTTGCAAATTAGTGTCGACGTCAAAATGGAAAATCAAAATCGGAGGCGATTTTGGGCAAAATTTAAAATATGCAAAATGTGTATTTTCGTTGCAAAGCAAATGTTTTTCGAGAAAATTTCATTCGACATTTTCGATTTATATTTGTCTCCTCGACGTATTAAAGGCAAAAATAAATTTTAAATCTTCAGGTAAAGTTACATCTTCCGCAAAGAGGTAGATCTTCCACGAAGAGGTGGATCTGCCGTTAGGTTAGTGTTAGTTTTTGATATTTCTTTAGAAAACCAATTAAAAACAAATAAATCTTCACGTAAAGTTAAATCTTCCGCAAAGAGGTGGATTTTCCGCGAAGAGGTGGATCTGCCGTTAGGTTAGTGTTAGTTTTTGATGAAAACCAATTAAAAACAAATTAATTTTCATGTAAAGTTAAATCTTCCGCAAAGAGGTGGATCTTCCACGAAGAGGTGTTGATATTTCTTTAGAAAATCAATTAAAAACAAATAAATCTTCACGTAAAGTTAAATCTTCATGTAACGTTAAATCTTCCGCAAAGAGGTGGATCTTCCGCGAAGAGGTCTGCCGTTAGGTTAGTGTTAGTTTGTGATATTTCTTTAGCAAACCAATTAAAAATAATTTAATCTTCACGTAAAGTTAAATCTTCCGCAAAGAGGTGGATCTTCCGCGAAGAGGTGGATCTGCCGTTAGGTTAGTGTTAGTTTTTGATGAAAACCAATTAAAAACAAATTAATTTTCATGTAAAGTTAAATCTTCCGCAAAGAGGTGGATCTTCCACGAAGAGGTGTTGATATTTCTTTAGAAAACCAATTAAAAACAAATAAATCTTCACGTCAAGTTAAATATTCATGTAAAGTTAAATATTCCGCAAAGAGGTGGATCTTCCGCGAAGAGGTCTGCCGTTAGGTTAGTGTTAGTTTGTGATATTTCTTTAGCAAACCAATTAAAAACAATTTAATCTTCACGTAAAGTTAAATCTTCCGCAAAGAGGTGGATCTTCCGCGAAGAGGTGGATCTGCCGTTAGGTTAGTGTTAGTTTTTGATATTTCTTTAGAAAACCAATTAAAAAAACAATACTCCGCGTAAAGTTAAATCTGCCACAAAGAGATGTGGATCTGCCGCAAAGAGGTGGATTAACCGCTCCCTCGAGCAGTTTACCAGTTTGCAAAATTTCGTGCAGTTTACCCGGGGTGCAATTTACTACTTTTTTTTCGGCTACCTGCAGTCGTTCGTGCAATTTACCGTCACTCAATTTCCATCGCGCCATCTGTTGACAGTATTTTGAATCACAGACAGTACGTCAGATTAATTTGACAAATTAAATTTAAAACAGCGAATAACTTTGCTCCCCGCTCGAATTTCTTCTCCATTATGCAAAAATAGTTGCGCCTGGAGCTACAAAATAACTGCAAAATTTGGTTGAGATCGGTCCACGGGTCTTGGAACGTATAGCGAACAAACACGCACGCAAGCAAGCAAGCACGCAGATCTTCTCTTTTATATATTTAGATTTGATTGGTAAATGTTAGTTTATTATTATTTTTATGAAAAATATCCGAATATTCGTGACATAGCGAAATGATTGATTTTTGTTCTTCTAAATTCAAGTGATCTGTTCTAATTAAATCATCTATTGAATAATGTTTTTCAGATGTTTTGTTGGCAGAAGATCTTGCATAAAAATAAAGTCGAATTCCTTTTTCTTAGAATCCGGGAAAGGGGTAACTTTTATAAGATTTTTTAAAGGGTATAGCCGGATATATGTGGGAAATCTGCCCCGCGGCTTTTTTTATTGGGACTTTGGGGATCGTTTTGGTACAACGTAAAAATAATTCAGTCAAATTTTCAGCTCTCAATCCCTAACAGTTTCTGAGTTTTTCAAATAAATCTCTTTTTTCGATTTTTATTTTTTTTTAATAGTAAAATTGGAAATTAGTGAATGGTGATTTTTTCCCTAATTCTTACGAGTAAAAGGCATGAAAAAATATTTTTGTTATAATTCTCAGATGAACAGCCGATTTTTAGCGAAAGAAATACAATTTAAATCTTTTTTTTAAACGCCTTCTTGAAAAGTGTCACTCACCAAATTTTGTCAGAAAATGTCTTTCATACCCCTCTATACTCAGGAATTTTTTCGATTTTTTTGAAGTGGTGGAACAATATGAAAAAAATTAAAAAAGTAATTTTTCCTGTAATCTTTCGTTTAAGGGGGGGGGCTAAGGCTAATTCGTACGAAAAAATGCATGTTTTTGTGAATTTTTTGTGACGACACAGTTAAAATCTCTTTATTAAAACCAATAGTACATTAAAGTATGACATTCGAAGAATATTGTATAAAATTTTCACGAAGAAATATTAAAAAATACGGCAATGGCAGCAATTATTCGGACGTGTCTCGGAAAAAAGTAGAGTTGCGGTGCCCCTCATAACTTGGTGCTGGATCATCTGAAATCAAAAATCAAAGTTCATTCGTTAGATAATAGTTTTCCCTAGGTAACGCTGGGAGGGTTTTTCGAAATTTCAATTTTTCACTTTTTTGGAACACTGAATGGAAAAACGCGATTTTTTGCGAAAAAAAATCGGCTAATTTGTTATTGTAAAATAAAAATTATTAACAAATTTGAAAAAACTCTCCAGCGTTACCTAGGGAAAACTATTATCTAACGAATGAACTTTGACTTTTTGATTTCAGATGATCCAGCACCAAGTTATGAGGGGCACCGCAATTCTACTTTTTTCCGAGACACGTCCGAGTAATTGCTGCCATTGCCGTATTTTTTAATATTTCTTCGTGAAAATTTTATACAATATTCTCCGAATGTCATACTTTAATGTACTATTGGTTTTAATAAAGAGATTTTAACTGTGTCGTCACAAAAAATTCACAAAAACATGCCTTTTTTCGTACGAATTAACCTTAGCCCCCCCTTAAACGAAAGATTACAGGAAAAATTACTTTTTTAATTTTTTTCATATTGTTCCACCACTTCAAAAAAATCGAAAAAATTCCTGAGTATAGAGGGGTATGAAAGACATTTTCTGACAAAATTTGGTGAGTGACACTTTTCAAGAAGGCGTTAAAAAAAAAGATTTAAATTGTATTTCTTTCGCTAAAAATCGGCTGTTCATCTGAGAATTATAACAAAAATATTTTTTCATGCCTTTTACTCGTAAGAATTAGGGAAAAAATCACCATTCACTAATTTCCAATTTTACTATTAAAAAAAAATAAAAATCGAAAAAAGAGATTTGTTCGAAAAACTCAGAAACTGTTAGGGATTGAGAGCTGAAAATTTGACTGAATTATTTTTACGTTGTACCAAAACGATCCCCCAAGTCCCAATAAAAACAGCCGCGGGGGCAGATTTCCCACATATATCCGGCTATACCCTTTATATCGATTCGCGAATTTGTATTATTGTGAATTTCGATTAATGCAGAGTAGTCTTGAGCGGTTGTGAGAGTTTCTGGAATAAATAGTCCTTGTAAACTTTGTTCCGATACGATAACGTCTCCGTTCTGATAATTTACGGGTATTCGGAGGGATAGAATTTCATATGAGTTCACACTAAAGGTAAAGGAATTATCTTGATGTTGTCTGTAGAAAGGGCTAATTTTTGTAAAATTGTTATATAAAAATTGATTGACTAAGTTAATGTTGAAATCCATTTTAATAAGTGCACTTGTTCCTATAATTCCGTCGAAAAAACTGTGAAAGTCATACAAAAGAAATGTTATTTTCTCGTTTGAATTAAACTCTGCAAACGCGGGAATATCAGCTTTGTAACGGATTTCTTTTTCACTGGTTATCGTTCTGATCCTAGATGGTTCGTGGTAAATTCCGTTTGGGTAATATTTTTCTGCTGTTGAAGATCTTATTAATGAAATGGTGGAACCAGTACCTATTAGCAGTTTAAGGGGTGGTTCTTGAATAATTATGAAAGGTAACGCGTTGTTGTAAGTAATATTGTAGATTTCAATTTTCATGTCGGATTTTGATATAGGTCGCTTATTTGAAAATCCTGATAACTAGCGTTATCAGTTTGATTGCTGAGTTGACTTTCTTCGACTTGATAATTATATTCATAATGGTGAGGGTAGTTGTTATCTGGGTGATAATTACCACTATCGTAATAATTATTGGGGGAGTCACTATCTTCAGTCGTAAATTTGTCGTCGTTATCGACATGATTTAATTCTTCAGATATGAAATTTTTTGGTCCGAAAGATTGAAAATGGTTCTTAAATCGATAAGAATTATTATTCTGATGATTGAAATTATTATTGTTTTGACGGTGAAAATTATTATTTTGATGATTAAAGTTGTTAAATTGGTTTGCGGATCTTCTTGTCGTGAAATTTCTTGACGTAGTTGACATGGGTTCCGGGGTATTTGCCGGTATTCTTCCTGTGGGTTTGAAAACATTTCGAGGAGGTCCGAAAGTTTGTAAGTTTGTCGGAAATCACCGTTGGATTGATCTTGGTTGAACGTTTATCGGTTGGCTATGGAAGCTGGAGTTATGGTTTGATTGATTTCTAAAGGGTGTGTAATCCGAATTAAAACGATAATTATTTATAGGGTTGTTATACAGTTCCGTTGGACTCGAATTATTTTCTTGTGGTATTCTACCAAAATTATCGTAATTTGAGTGTATTTTTTTATGTCTTTGGTAGATTTTGTGTATATTTAAAATTGTCCTCTTCTATCACGAATGAAATCGCGGATTCTAATGAATCTGGTCGTCTAAGTCTAATGATACTTTGTAAATTACCTGTTAAACCACGAATAAAAGTTTTTAAAGATAAGTCGTCGTATTGTCTTAGATGAATTACTTTTGTTGCTTGGGGCATATTAGTCGTGTTAATTGCGATTAATTTCGAAGCTAATTGACTACGCACGATTTGAATTCTTTTTCCAAATTCTACTGGTGGTTCGCCTTTGAATGGACATAAAGTGATAAGATCTTGTTCCAAACATTCTAAATTTCTATTGTCACCGAAACTTAATCTCAGGGTTTCTTTTATTGACTCCCAACTATTTAATTCAGTTCGAGTGCCGATCAAAATTTGGGCTCTACCCGTTAATCTTCCGATTACAACTCTTAATAAGTAAGAGGTGAGTGTTGCGTCGTTTGTCGAACTGTAATTGGAAATCAAATAATTGCATGCAGATATAAATATTTCTAATGAATTCATATTTCCATGGTAATGTGGGATGGTATCCACGTAAAGTCTAAGCAATCCGTAGTTAGGTGCAGAATTTTCTGAATTGTTTCCAGTCATTTTTTGTTCTGTTTTCGTATTAGTGAGATTGATGAATTTATTAAAATCGTTCGCCAACTCGTCGATTGAGGGATCGGTGTTCATTTAGTTTTAAGATTAGTTTAAAGATTAACGATAATTTATTAAATTTTTTTTTATAATAATAATTGTTCACGATGAACAGAAAAATGGTATTCTTAAAGTAACTAATACAGATAATTTTTCTGTTTGAATTAATTAATACTACTTGTTCTCGATGAACAGAAAAGTGGTATTTTTAAAGTAAGTAGTAGGTACTACGAACTGTAAAGTAACTAGCTAATAATAATTATTTTTAAAGATTAATGATAATTTCTTTTGAATTAATTAATAGTAATTGTTCTCGATGAACAGAAAATTGATTTTTATACAATTTAATTTTAAGAATGTGACCAATTGTTTTTATATGCCAGATAGTTAAATCGAATTTAGGGAAAAAGGATAAATGGAATTATTTTAGGAAAATACTCAACTCACCTAATGATTTTCTGGTCATCCTGTGCGAATTTTGTTGTTCTGGGCTGGAGCTTTGAATCTGCACGATGCATTGATCTCTTCAACTTCTTTTGCCTTGCTGGTTCTTTATTTAGTTAGTACTTTAGGAATTAAAATTCCAAATCTTTGAAATTTGCACGATGCACTGAATTTTTCAACGATTGTACTAAACTACCGACTGCGCCAATTATGTTTATTAAAGAAAACAGTTTAAAATTATAAATGTTTATTAATTAAATAACACAGAAACAAACAGAGTGACGATACAAATACAATTGGTGGTAAGAGGAATCTTGTAAGGGTATTTATATTATTAGCTTATCGGGCGATAAGGGTGATAAGCTAATCGTTGTTCCAGGGTTGGTTTCTACACATGTGGTTGTACTTCAGATACGAAGATTACCATTACGTAACTCCTTTGAGTGAGGCCGAAGGCCGAACACCACGGTCTACAAGTATGGCTGCGATACCCTAGAGTGAGGCCGAAGGCCGAACTACCATGGTCTACACGTATGGTTGCGATTCCCCTGAGTGAGGCCGAAGGCCGAACAACCACATCCGATACGGTCTCGATGGTTAAAGGCGGCCAGAGGCCGCCTGTGCCAGCTAGTAGTGCGAGCTAGATGCTCTGCTGGACCATCTTCAATTCAAAGGAATAGCATTGCACATAAAATCTTTGAAGAATCTGCTGCAGGTCCATCTGAAGTTCAAGTTCAACCAGTCACCTCAATTTGTACATGCCATGCTTATTATCTTCTCGTATCAAGTTGGTCTGCTCGATTATGCTTGTGTCGCCCTTTCGGGACTTTTATCTTCCTATGATGATCTTGTTTTACTGGTGTCTTACATTGTACATGTCGTCTGCTCGTCGTTCTTGGGATACACTTGTCCTCCCGTTTCCGACTTTCGTGTCGCATTACTGTTGCTGCTCGTTCAGAAGTTTGTGGTAAGAACTTTATTCGTGTTATTCTACAATTTTTTTGTATTAACCACGATTTGCTTTTAAGGATTCCAGTATTTCTGTTGTCGGTTTAATGTACTTTATTCTTTTGAATCAAAATTTTTGACTACGGTTTAGTTAGCGCGATCAACTGCTAACGTAGGGCTCCCCGGTTCGACTCCGGGTACAGTCTAAAATGTCTTGACCGTCTTCCGTGCTTTCGGAGGGCACGTAAAGCCGTCGGTTCCCCTGTGTTAATGATTTGCCATCATAACAATAAACAAGGTGGATCTCGCTTTTTGCGGCAGATCCTAGGATACTATGAAGAGTATCGAGATCTCCAAACTATTTTCATAAGTTTCAAGTTTAGCCTTTTCATTATTGGGCAGGCAATTATTACAAGGTTCGTTAGCTCCTGCGCATTATCAACTGCCGTAACCCCACAAACCATCAAATTTCAAAATTTAGAACTCATAGTAGCCATAAAATATTCGTGGGAGGTTAGCAGTGCTTTAGTGAGATGAGCACCATTTGATTACTTGTGTTCAAATTTTGGTAGATAGCGGTACATGGTTGACGGTAGACTAGTGAGACAATCTGTTTTTACAACATTAAGTAAATATTATGACACAATATGAAAATAAAATTAACATGTGAGGGTGAGTCCAGTGATGCACCCCCGTATAATCATACGCTGCACTAGCCATGTCTAGTAACAAGCAGTTATTTGTTAATACAGGTAATCGAGTACAATATATCTTTTTTCGAATGTTTTAAATGTTCCCCCCAACCGTGCTTTTTACTGTTTGATGGATTTAGTCGCAGAATCTAGTTTTAAGGTCGGAGGGTATGAACCTCTTAAGTCTCCGTACTTCACCGAGTTCACTTTGGTTGAGTTTCTCTGCCAGAGGATTTGGGTGATCAGCAAGCCTTTCATAATATGCTTAGCTATATTTTGAGGCGACTTGTGTTGACGATATACCTACTTTCTCACTGCAGGAATGGTGGAATTGAAACAGAAAAATCTAATATTTACATGATAATTCTGGACGCCTTTAATGCTGTTTAATTAAGAGCACTGCTAATGAGAAATGCTCGGTTCAAATCCGGGCAGCGTAAAACTTTATTCTGACCGTTTCTCCTCGGAAGGCAATGGCAAACCACCGAGGTAATTTGCCATGAGCGCCCATCTTGTAATAAAGTGTATTACACTTCCCGTGGTTCGGAGCCCACGTTAAACAAGTAGGTCCTCTATGTATGTGAAAATACATCGAACCCACATCACATGCATAGAAAGAGCTGGGTCACGACGCTTTTCTGTCAAAGAAGCATCACGACTGAAGAAGGAATTAAAAGCAAAGTCTTGTTTTTATTTAATTATTAATATAAGAGTTATTAGCATAATATTTATTAACATAATAAGATAAAGTCGTGCTAAGTTCTTAAGCAGGTACAATATTAGTTTAATCTATTTACTACTTTTAATAACCTAATATACAATTAGACTGTGACTAGAGTAAAATTAACACTTAGAATTGCAGTCGTAACTACTTTACGTGAGATATAATACCAATTATTTTGTCCCAAACTTTAGAGTTCGTATTTTGTTCGCTACTGCTTCAGTGAGACATTAAATATCGTTATCGAGCTGTCGTAAGATAACGTTACCGCCCATTTATTAAATGTTATCGCTTGTTATTTTGCATCCCGCAAACTCTTATGGTGGGTTTATGCAAAATATATTTAACGTAACTTAATTTAAAGAAGTTCAATGTACGTAACCCCCTATAGACGTTCATGCTATATTTTCTTTAATTCACTTTAACTTAATGTAAGGAAATATTGGTCAACTTGACATTATACCGGCTATGATAAATGAGATTGTATATACGCATGAGTGTGATACGATCCACCAACGATATTTGTTGAAACCAGTTGAAACTCGGCTGAAAGAAGCAATGTGTCCACATGCCTCATTCTTACGTTAACTATTTCTTAAATATCTTGCATGAACCGGGCCAGTTTCTTGAATTAGATTAAGTTTAGTTAAATTACGTTAAATATTGTACATGAACCCACCATTAGTCTTAGGAAATATAGAATGGGCAATTAAGCAACTTATAGCATGTTAAAATATGTCCATGAATATGAAAATTAATACGAGTAATTTTAATTATATCTGTTTTTAAATGTACTTGCGCCAAGTTTGCGTTTTTATTTTTATTGTCAATTTACTTAAGTAGTAGCGAACAAAATATCGGGCTTAGGTTTGATTTACCGTCTCTCTCCTCTCTCTTTCTCTCGCTGAATAAAATCCTATTTTGAGATTTACATCTAATTTAGTGCGAAACTAAAGTACTTCTACACCTATACCTACGTTTCTAGGATTTAAGCACTTCAAGGAAAATATCCACGGTAAAGCAATCCAGGTAAAATGAGCAATGGAAAAATATCCATAGGTAAAATTAATATATTTTTTATACAACTGACATTAAAAATGACACTTTTAGTTCAATTTACCCAGGTTAGAAATTCAATTTTATAAGGTAGCATGTTAAAAATATTTTTAACACTAGTAAAATAAAGCTTTTTAACACTAGTGGTAATTAGTTTATAATTTATTTATAAATAGTAACATACACATTAGAATTAGAACAATTCGCCCTGAATTTTTGCATATGCTTTCCTACCGACAAATCGGCTGAATAGAGTGAGGGGGGATTTTTTGCTCAGTTTTTCGATATCTAGCGTCGTTCCCGAGTTATAGCTATAATTCAAAAAATTTACAAAAAAAATAATATTAGGTTGCATTGATATACACAAATGTCATTAATTAATTTGTCGCAGGTTCTGGTTTTGTTTTAGTAATTTATTTGTAAATCAAATTGGTTGATGTTCGTCACATGATATGTGAATGCGATAGTCACAAAAATCAGCATGTCGTGATGTAGTCATGTTTCAATTCGCAAAAAAATTTACTCATCAAACAAGACCTATTAACAGTTGTATAAAAAATATTGTACGATATACATGTTAAAAGTGATTTTAACAGATAAAAAGTCACTTTTAACACTTATATCGTAAATAACTATTTTATCTTGTTAAAAATATAAATTAATTATTAAAGAAAAAATTCGATAGTATAAATTTCAACACCTAACAATATATCACTTATTTAAGCTTATAGCCATATACAGGCTGCAGAAACTGTTCACGAAAGTGTAAGTACATGGGAATTTTGTGCGCATGCACGCGGAGCGTGCGCATGCTGTTTTTTCTCATGCATGCAGCAGTCGCGTCACGCACAGCTACTATGCTGCGTCCTCCTCTAGCGCATCTAATAGTACCCACAACGCGTATCTTTGCTTGTTCCAATTTTTAAATTTCAAAGCCTAGCAACCGTAATTCATGAACAATTTTCCGAAAGCAACCTTATACCACCGTTTTTGCAATTAAATTTCTTTATTATAATATATTGCTATGTGGGGACACCTTTATTAGGGCCACACGTCTTACTTTGTAAAATGCTTTGTACGGGTGAACGTAAATGCACCCCGCCAACAGAAATGTATGCAATTTTAATAAATACAAATAAATGAATTTGAACCTCGGCTTAGCAATTACGATGAGCACAGACTTACCTTCTCTCAAGTTGGGTTCGTTCCTTGACCAAATCGGGATACTGAAACCAAATATTGTGGCCTTCGGAACAAGGTTACAAAAATTATGCTCCGTTATAAATTTTAAATTGTAATTTTATTATGAATTGATTTGATGTGTATTAAAATTCAATAAAGTTCGTATAATTATTAACAAATTTCTTATTCTAATTAACTATAAACGTATTAACGCACGCGTCTGTAAATCTCGAAATTTTCACTAAGTTTATTTTAAAATAAAGTTTAATGTAGAGTTACCTTAACAAATCTGGGGTATTTCTGGTTAATAAGTTCATGTACCATGCAATGATGTGTTTCTATTAGATGGATGACCTTGGGTGCGTACAATTATTCCAAATTAAAATTTCTTGTGTGTGGATTTTACCTCGTGGTGTGTGACCAATTTTGCCAAAAATTATTTTTACACTTTTTTGTTGAATTTCTTTGAAATTTTTACTATCTTCTTAATATTTTAGCACCACGCATAAATTTTCACCACGCCATTACGTAAATCACGAACGAACGAACCTTTTTCGATTGTTTTTCCATCGCAATCCTTGCATATCCAAAACAAGCTAGATTATTTTATTATTGGTCGAAATAAAAATCAATAAAATCGACATTCCAATTTTCAGGTACGGCTTGGCCCATTTTGACTTGTTAAAAATTTTTAATAAAATTTTTTTTATGTTTCAGATGAATTAATTTTCACCATCACTTCGTGGTTGATTTTGTCAAGTCAATGAAAATGTCTTTCCCATTTATGGTACACTAATCTCGGACCACTGTGAACGTCGCGTAAAGTTTTTTACTTATTTAAATTTTTACGTTAACACAAATTTTTATATTATTTTAAACAATTAACAATATTTTGATTTTAAATTACATTTCTTAAACTAAACAATTTGATTTTATGTTATTGACAAACATTTTTATATTAACGGAATTAAATTGTTACATTATGAATTTTTGTTGACTTGTTCCTTGACTCGTGTTTCAAATTATTTTGATACTGAACTAAATTTTGGTATCAGACGAAGCTTGTCCGTTCGATCCAATAAGTCTGATGCTCTTTCATTATAAACAAATTCTCTGAATCTTAATGTACGCATTTCTATTGACGTGGTCCACTGGACATTGCAATATATTTCAATGAATACAAATTGCTAGGATCAACTCAACTATTTATATCTGGAAACCTGGCAATAGGGAATAAAAAAAGGTATGCAACCTAACTTTTGGATGTTCCCTATGCTTTGTCCTTTCGATTGGTATAAAATTTGTTTGGTAAGCAAGTGAGTGAAATATTTAAACAAAATTAATTACAGTGTTTTTAATTAATGGTAGCCATAAACATATTTCATTAGCAACCCATTCGCTATATATGTTTTTACATATTAAGTTTTATGAAAAATACTTTTCAACTGGTAAGCAGATGATCTTAGTTCGAATCTTGTATACCTTATTATAATACATTAACACGCCAACACTAAATTATTTGCTCAGCAGATCTTGTCTACCTTCAATACTTCGACTAAGGGGAATCTCCGTGGGTAGTTTTGTCACTGCTGGTAAACCTCATAACGTCATAACGTATGCGCGAATTAAAGAGAAATATTACTGTAGCTCGCAAAGTTTCGGACTGGAAAGCAAGTTTTAAACCCATTTCCATCAAACATTTACAGCAAAATATGAAGTTATGGAAAAAAAAATTTTTTTGTTTCAAGAACGGTTCCAGAGTTACAGCCATCACAATGCACAGTGTATAATATTTAATATTGTTCCGTGTGCCCCGAAATATTTTTATTAATAATAATTTAATTTTAGATAGTCCGTTTCCACATGCGTTTTGACGACTGTAACTCTGTAACCATTCGATTACCAAGACAAAAGTAGAAGACCTTTTCTCATGATAATTTAGTGTCCTTTATTTTCAATAGCTTCACATATTGCTCTAAAGTGCACTAGAACCGCGATATTCACGATGATTAGTAAAAATGTCATTCCTTGCGTGGATTTTCCTCTGGGGCGGCAAAATCCGAGGTCACTATAGAAAGTGCAACTTGGCACTTTGGTTATATTTTATTATTTTTATAGGTTGGTTTTTGGTGAAAAGGAGATGTGGTGTAGATTTTTGTTGTTGGTAATTTAGCCTTTGATTTACAAATTACAATTTAGCCAGAATTTACAATGCCTTATAGTTTTTATTAGGTGATATATCATTATGCATTAAACTGCTGAAATTATAATACTCGGAATTTTCCGTGGATTAGCTTACCTATAGTTATTTTTTCCTTGCATTATTTTTTGGCGATTAGTGTGCCTACACTAATATTATGTATATTTAGTTATTATGTATATTATGTTAACTGGTTATAAACTGCTAAAGCCTAAAGTGCCCAAATGTACTACATAGTATATTGACTATATTGACTTCAATTTGTTATTTCTAATTAGAATCCTCTCCGTACAAGGTTTTTAAAACCGTGAAGTAAGACATAGAAGTTTTCAAAATCTGCAATTAAAAATTATATTACGACCAAAAATTAAATATTTTGACTTTTCTTACAATGACAAACAAATCTAAAGATATAACGGAAAATTTTCCAGTAGTTAAGAAAAATGGTCGTTTGGTTCTTTCCATGATAATACACAACGATTTGCGTACTGATGGCCCACATGCCGTCCAATTGGAGAAATAACACGCATCTCGAATTTTATCGCTCTATAATAATTTATTCTTGTTAAAATATTTAAACAAAAGAAATTATTGTTAGCCCAAAGTTTGACATACCTCGAGAGTAATTTCATTGCAAAGAGTATATATCAAAAATAATTGCACAAGATCGGCAATAAAACAGACCATAATCGTTACAAAATCCGGATTAGTATAAGGTAACTAAAATCATATAAAATAAAACAACGATAAAACCTAAATAGTATACTATATTATAATACTTCACAAGAAGTATCGGAATCACTTACAAGTAGAAAGAGTAATCCAGTAAACGCCGTAAAACCTAATGTGGTCATATATTGAAATAAAAAATCTGAATTGTATTTAGCTTCAAGTGACCCAATATATCTAAAAACCATAATTTGCATTAATAAACTTTGGTACAATGTTTTATTTAGTTTTTTAAACCTTTCGATTGCGTTATGGCGCTTTACACATTTACTTAATTCCTTATTTACTACTTTGTCGTAATACAGACTTTCTTCTTTGGTTAAATTAATATTTGATGGATAAAGATCAATTGCCTGTGTTATTTGATTCTGCAAAATTTGAAGTTGGATGATTGCTATATATAAAAACACCGCCACTATCCCTTCAACAGATCCAAGAGAAATTGCAGCAACGTATCCGAATATTACGAAAAACAGCCAAACAGATATATACAATGGTAATTCGTTAGGATCAGTTTTAATAGGAAATACGCGTTGATTTGTATTGCAACGAAAAGCGAATTCAAATCCTACACCTACCACTCCTGCAATTACGTATTGTATCATGAACCCTTTAAATATTATCTTACAGAATTTTATTTTCTTTTGAACATCAATATCGAATTTATCATCATGGTAACGTAATGATGGATCTTCTAAATTATCAATTATATCGTAAAACAGTGATTTATTTGATACTGCAATCCATGCTTTAAATGCCGCGTGACCTGTAGCCAAAACCATAGTCATGAGGAAACTACCATTTGCAAAATCACCTTTAATAAAATTTATCAGACTTTGTATTGTAATTAACAACGTACCGATAGAAATAATAAGAAAGTGAACCAATCCTCGTAGATTATATAAACAAGAAGAATTCACTTCTGGCCAAAATCCAGCAAATTGCATTACTTTTTTTGAAAGAAGTAATATTTCCTTCGCATTAAATTCTTTCATTGCAATTTTTTAGTCACAGAGATAATACGTATCAGCTAAAATGTTTTTAGTGCTATTCGTCTTAAGTTAAATGTAAAATGAAATCGTATACTAACATCAAGTTTCAAGCGTAATCAGAATTTATAACGCAAATTAACTATTGGAATATTAGTGTTATTAGAACTACAGTAGAGACTTGGTTATACCACATCGACTCATCCGACATATCTTGGAATTGGAACATGTAATCTGATGCAATCCCAATGAACTGGGCGAGAAGCTAACTCACCTTATCGCACCGACTGCATTATGTGAAAGTGTAAGTGTAGTCAAGTGCATTGATTAGGTGTGACTGATTATAATCATTAGCTGCTGTTATGGATATTATACATCTTTACTGATTGTGCAATTTATGTACAGTGGGTAAATAATTGATTCGGACACCTAATAAAACTGCAATAATTTCCATATAATTCAATTATTTAAAAAGAAAATAGCGATGTCAACTTATCATTAGATACATTTTTTATTAAACCCACCAAATCAGTCAAAAAAATTTGAAACAATCTTCTTATAAGCAAAAATAACTCTTTATTTTTTGCCACTTTACCATTTGATACGCGATATTGAAGTCAATAAATGAATCGGACAATATACTTTGTATTACTTTACTGCATTTTTACAATGCAGTAACAATTTTATAATGCTGATAATGCACTCTGCTGATATTACAAAAACAATATTATATCTTACATTGGAATTATTAAATTTAATGTTAAAACACAATGGGGCGGGGAAGTAAAGATATCAGGTTTTATTTACGTCAGTTGGCGATTTTTCATAATATAAAGGGTAAATCTTACCGTCAAATTTCCAAATTATTAAATATTGTTAAAAATACAGGGTGACATTGTGAAAAAGCTTTAAAAATGAAAATCTCATCGATTCTAAACCATTACTTCGTCGTCCAAATGCAATTAGTGTTTGAGAACAAACTTATATTTTACATAATATTAACGAAAACCCTATGATTAATGCGCCACAATTAAAAATTGAAGTACAAAATGAACTCGGAAATAAGGTGAATCCATAGACTCTTCGTAACCTTCTTAAAAAACATCGATATTACGGCCGAGTGGCACGTAAAAAAAACACGTTAGTGAAACAAACTATGGGAAATACGCGAAAAAGTTTCTATATAAGGACAAAACTTGGTGGACTGATGTAATTTTTGCTGACCAGAGTAAATATAATGTTGGTGGATCAGACAGCCACACTGTGGTATGGCTTAAAACTAATACTGAACTAAATCCAGAAAATTTACGTGATATATACAGTAAAGCAAGTAAAAGCCGCTACTCACGATCCGATTTCTAGGTCCAACTTGCGACCCGACGAGATTGGAGGTTGCCTCCACACATTCTAACCGCGTTGGGTGCTCTATCCCATTCTATCCCGTTGGCCAGAGCGCATCGAGGAGTGTTGTTCCCTATGCATAATATACCATCTGGCTTAGCTCGGGATACCGAGTTCGAAAAAAGTTAAAACTATAAAAACGTTATCTTTTGACATGGTAATAATTTTATCGGCAAAAGTATTCTATTAAAATAAAATTAATAATTACAATGAAAATAAATTAACAACACGTAGGTAATTATGAATACAAAAATTCATTTAAGAAATTTAACTGGACAATTTAAAATATTTAAAAATTTTCTTCGAAATACGTTTTTTAAGTCATTTTGGGAAGACGAGTTATATTCCCATAAGAATTATGTAACCGGGTGATTTTCCATAATGTGATGTAATATAGGGAAATGCAAACATCATAATTATTAAATTACATTGCTGGTTGAGCAAATCAATTGTTCTAAAATATCCTGGAAGCGTGAGATTCGCTAAACCAACAAAACTGTTGAACACATAAAAATCGATGTAACAGTCAGTATTAGTCAGTATTCTTTAAGCCGTTATTATGTTAGTTAGTATTTTTTAAGTCATTAACTCTGCTAGTTTTAAGTTATATTGTGAAAATTAAATGTTCAAAGAAAAAAAATAAATAAAATTTGTGAGTGTTCTTTAAAAAATTAAGTGTTACCAAATAGAAGTTAACTGGAGCAGTCGGTAGGATCGAATTTCAAATATCTGAAGAACAAAAATCGTCCGAAGATATTTGGAGCCAACGACCAAAACCGATTTCAATTGAAGCGAACAAAATCGTCGCAACATTTGGGATCAACCGCAGTTTTAAGAAGAACCAAGTGGACAAGAATAGCCACAATTAATTTTAAGAAAAGGATCCAACATCAAGCTAAAAAGTAGACAAAAATCGCTGCCGATAAAGCAAGCCCTGGATCAACCCGAGAAAACATATTATGAAAATATTATTGACAATAACGTGAGTAAAAAAGCTCAAATTAATTCCTAATCTTTACATTAAACCCATATTAATTAATATAAATTGAAATAGTCATATACGCGAAATAATTTAGATTTTACATTTTATAATTAGATTACACATAGTAGTAAGATTTATTCATAATTTCTATCTTTAACTTAAGTTCATGAACGTTGATATTTCCGCATTATTCAACAATTTATCTTTGCAAGACGATACCATACGATACTAAAGAAATAATAATGCAAACTCAAAAATCAAATAACACCCCGACACAAAATTACAAGTCATTTAATCCAAATTTTCAAAATCATTGACCAAATTACCAAAATAAACAAAACTTCCAAAATTTTAATACACCTCTACAAAATAGTACACCAAATTTCCAAAATTTCAACACGCCTTTCCAAGGTACATTAAACTTTCATAATTCAAACACACATTTCCAAAATAGACCCAACCCACAAAATTTTGATAATTATGAACAAAATTGTTATGAAAATCAAATGCACTATTTAAATCCTGAATAATCCGAAAATTTTGAACAAAAAATTCAAAATGATAACTTTGCAAATCAATTAAACGAAAATTTTGAAGAAAAACAAATACCACTAGATTTTCGGTTGGAACAAGATCAAAAACAAGTAACGTAATAATAAATTTAAATAATACCGACTTATATAGCTTAACTATTTATGTAAATGATTACGACACAACAGAATGTAATCAATTATTTATATATATTCCAGAAATTCAGGCAAAATTTTTAATTGACATCGGAAGTAAATATAGTTTAATAAATTCAGAATTAGCTTTAAAATATTTTAAAAATTACATACAAACCGAAAATTTTTAAATTCAAACCTCGCATAGATTATCACAACATAACAAAATTCTATACCCCGTTACCTAAAATTTTCAAAAATAATGAAAAATGCAAATTTTACATTTCTAATTTCTCAAAAAAATATGACGGTTTACTTGGAGAAAATTTGCTGTCAACTAAATGCAACAATTAATTTTGGAAATAACACTTTCAATACACCTCAAGTAACATTACCACTTTTTCAAACTAGGTTAATTAAAACTTCTAACGTAAAAAATTTAAACATAATCGAAAATTATCATTTGCCACACCCACATAACCCAATAAATTCCTTAAAACCCACAAATTTTAGAAAAAACAAAGTTTTTCAAAATATTGATTCAACTATTGATCCTATGAATGAACATGTCACAAACCTTTCAATTAACCAAAATTTAAGTCAAAATAAATTCTAAAATCAAAAACCAATCAAAAAATGTAAATGTAATAGCTGACAGTGTTAACGAATTGCAAATATTACAAAACCAAATTTCAAAAACCAATCAAGTAATAAAACAAAATTTAGAGTCAATAAAATTAGAAATTGAGAATTCAAATAAAAATACTAGTAGTAGGGGAGAAGGGGGCAGGTTCGGACATGGGGCACCTCCGGACATTTCAAATTTACCGCCAAGAAATAATACTGGAATAACCAATCTCTGGCATAAACATCTGAGCACCGTTTAGAATAGTGGACAATAGGTCATGTGACGTGAAAGAGAAAATTAAAAACGTTATTCGCCAAAGTGTTAAAAACAGACTTTTGCTGTAAGGTTGACGTGTGTACTAGTAAGGTCCTACACTTTAAGTTTTGAATCTCAGGTAAGAATTAATAGTTTCACTAGAAAGACGGCTGATTTTTACGTACATAATTTCAAAAATATATAACGGTTCCACGTGTTTGTAGACGTTGTAGCAATAAAATGCAATTATGTGCGGCGGGGGCAGGTCCGGACAATTGATGTGGGGCAGGTTCGGACTGTCTAAATCAACCAAAGTATTTGAAATTTTTGAAAATGAAGAATTTCAAGTTATATTTTTAAAGAAGTGTACGCAAGGATTGGGTTGAAGATATTTCCAGTGTTGAAAGAAAGGATGTTGTGTCAAAGTTGCCCAAACCCTCGACAATAACAGGAACAGCAAGAATGACATCCTATGTTCAATTTAATATCAGTTTTTTTGGTTACGATGTTCAGTAATGTTATAAAAACTAATTTTGTATTGTTTCCTGCCTAATAATTTTTGTTTTAAAAAAGCAGTTCTTAAAAAATTAAACTTGTCCGAAACTGCCCGGGCCATGTCCGAAAATTTTACAAAATAAACTTTTTCTGGAAAACGGTTTACTATTTTTATTTAGATTTAACAGGAAAACATTAAGGAAACATGGCTATACTTACTATAATTTTTACAAATCTTTATGTCAAAAATCAATGGATATATAGCAATTTGAAAAAAGCTGTCCGAACCTGCCCGCTTCTACCCTATCAATCATCCTGAACGTTCAAAATTGAATTTTAATGACATTCAAACAAATAATTTATTGTTGAAACTAAATAATTCCAAAAATCTTATCGAAACTATGATAAATCAAAATTATAAAAAATTAATATTGCTGCAAAAAACAATGTCAGAAAATCAACAATCAATAATTCAATCAGAAGATCAAAATTTAAAATCATTATTTAGAACTGATAAATTTCCAAAAACAAAAACCGGCTAGAAATCTTAAATACGTAAATAAAATTTCGACTAATAATTATAAAAGAAAACATTTCATAAATTGTCATCTTTTTATAAACAAATCACAACAAATTTTAAAAATCAATAACCGAAAAAGGAAAAAATTAAATAACCATTACATCGACCAATATTCATTATTATTACCGCCATAAAATAATTATTGTTCATGATTTTAAGTAATTAATATAAAACTAAAAAATTCCAAATTTTTCAAAATTCCAAATTTTTCAAATTTTACATATGGACCTGTTCCGTTATACTAACAAAACATATTTAACGATTATAGATGCATTTACCAAACTGGCGCAAGCATTTAAAGTAAATTCTAAAAACGCAATTAACAGCAAAATAACAAATCCGAAATCATTCATTTAAAAGAATTAAAAAG
Organism: Podabrus alpinus; assembly: GCA_932274525.1. Lineage (NCBI taxonomy): Eukaryota > Metazoa > Arthropoda > Insecta > Coleoptera > Cantharidae > Podabrus > Podabrus alpinus. The sequence goes on from OW026451.1 coordinate 119,930,349, forward strand.
ACCAAATTTCAAAAATTAAGTGTTACCAAATAGAAGTTAACTAGTCGTACTAAAATTTATCACCAAATTCCTTAAAAAAATGGGTTTTATAAGTAGTTTTAGAAAAACTAGAAAAAATGTTCTGAATATTATGTAAACAAAACATGTTACAATTTAAATTAAAAATTTTCTTCATTTATTTTAAAAATAAATACCACAAATTTCAATTATTTAATTCTAAATAGTTATTAAAATAATTTTAATATCTCGTATAAAATTTTGTATTGTGTTCATCTCAAAATCAAATATGCTATAAGTGCTTTCCGTAGTGAAAACTATAAAAATGCTATTTTTTGACCCAGTACGTGGGTAGCAAAAACGGGTGTTTGAATGCAAAAGGTGGGGTAGTAGCGATTTTTTAGTATGTTGTTAGGCTTGGGGCCTTAATGAAAAATCCAAGTTTTCGACCTCGAGGTGTATGCGCTCGAGCCGCCATCTTGGATTTTAGGTACAAAAATTTGGTTTTTTGATAATAACTCAAAAACGGTGGCTTTCACGACAAAAGATGTTCTATATAAAGTTAAAGAGGACAAAATTTCCTACATTTTTTGTAGAAAAATTTCTTTTGCAGCACACATATGTTAGGAGTTACAGCTCCGTGAAGTTGCACTATTTGAAAAAAAAAGTATTACAGCTGCTGTCTAGTAGATATTGAGAGAGGGTCATAAATGACCTTCAGTTCATCGAGTCTGTATGCGTCAGTGTGCTTATTGTTTAGCTTGCAGAAGGTTACGCTGGTATAATGGAAAATCCCTATTCAATCAGGGAAAAACTAAATTTTGTACGCTGATAAAGAACAGAGCGGTTCATGAAATAATTGAAATTTTCAACCAACAAGATGCCACGCCAGAGGAGATTGCCGAGGCCGGAGTACGCTTTCTTGTAGCTTTATATGGTGGCAACATGGATAAAGAGAGTTTGGAAGAGATTCGTTTCCAACGCTTCGCCAAATCTACGCTGAAAAGCAAATTTAATCTTGCCTCTTTGCCACCTACAAAATACGCGGCGCAATTCCACGCCTTTAGGACGTACCACCAAGTACAGAAATGGAGAGGCATAGAGAAAAATCCTGAAGACTGGGGTTGGAAGCATGGCGCTTAAGGGCTCACTCCCATAACAATGGCGGAAAAACCAGCTCCCGATTTATTATTAAAATCGGTATTTTGTAACTGCAGAAAGGGGTGTGGCGGGGCATGCAGCTGCCGAAAGGCTGGACTTAAATGTTCGGTTGTATGTGGCTTCTGCAACGGAGAATCTTGCGGAATTATGCCGGAAATCTGCATTGAAAGCGAGGACGAGTATGACGACATTTTTCAGGCTACGGACCAAAACTACGACCAGGACACAGACAACTACGACTAGGACACCGGCAATAACCAACCCGGACCATCGAAACGTACCAAAATGTAGTATAATAAGAATAATAAAATAAAACTCAACCAAAATGAAGTTTCCACTTTTTTTTTCAAGTAGTGCAACTTCACGGAGCTGTAACTCCTAACATATGTGTGCTGTAAAAAAATTTTTTCTACAAAAAATGTAGGAAATTTTGTCCTCTTTAACTTTGTATAGAACATCTTTTGTCGTGAAAGCCACCGTTTTTGAGTTATTATTAAAAAACCAAATTTTTGTACCTAAAATCCAAGATGGCGGCTCGAGCGCATGCGCCTCGAGGTCGAAAACTTGGAATTTTCATTAGGGCCCCAAGCCTAACAACATACTAAAAAATCGCTACTACCCCACCTTTTGCATTCAAAAAACCCCCACGTACTGGACTAATAAAATAATTTGCAATTTGTTATTGAGTTATTACAAAAATATTTTATATGTCCTGAATTATTTAAAATATAGATTTTGGTCAGAACATTACCTCAAGTTTTCATTATAATTATAATTATGCATTATAATTTTAATATTTCGTTTTTAAATTTGATATTTTAAAGGTATTTAATAAAAAAATAAATAGGTTTTTATACAGTAGATAACAAGCCGGTAGGTTGGAGGTTCTGAACCTTCCTACATGATCTGACAAAGAATGGCATAAAAAGCAGTTTTTATCAAATTGAGCTCGCCTTATCTACGACCCGACAACGCTCCACACGCTCCAATCTCGTCGGATGCCAACGCCGTCGGATGGCTACATCAGTGACTACACGATCCGACAAGGAATGTTGCAAAATTTGTAGGAAAATGAGCCTCCACACGGTCCAACTTGAGACCCGACCGACGAGATTGGATTTTAGTACCAACCAGATTGGATCGTGTGTAGGTTGGGTATCTAGTATGAGGTGCAGGGGTATCTTGTACAGGGTGGGATAGTTAGGGTTTATATATGGAATTTTGGTCAAATATAAATACGTGACTTTTCTAAAAAGTCACGTTTTTGCAAAACGCTGAATAGATGGGTATTAAAAACAGTTGTAAAATTCTACCAAGATAATAACGTTAAACACAATTGCCATCTGGTACAGAAATACCTCTTGTATAGATGTCCCAAAATATTACATCGTCCGTCACAGTGTCCCCATCTAAATCCATAGAAAATTTATAGGATAAATTAGACAGAAAAGTAAGAACTAACCCTATAAATTCAAAACATAAATTAACCGAAAGACTGCAACAGTTCGTATAAATATCTACAAAAATTATTTTTAATGTGCCCAATCGGTTACAACATGTTTTACAACAAAAAGGGTATCCCAATAAATACTAAATTAAAGCAAGAACTGATTGAGTTGATCATTGAAGGGAAGTTACCGCAGAAACATCAGGAAAATATTGTCCTACAGAAATATCTCCAACTCAAAAATATGGAAGATAATAAAGAAGAAGATGTCGGACAAGTAGAAAAAGGAGACTTAATTCATGATCACATCGACATGCTTAAAGACAAAATAAATATTCTTAAGGCGACAATAAATGACAAAAACAGCATTATTAATCTCATGAAAGGCAAGAATAGGCAACCAACACAGCAAGTAGATTTGACTTCAGATCCAAATGAGAAGCATGAGAAGCATGCGTTGGTCAATCACAACCAAGTAGATAACCTCAAATGAAAGAATAAAAATAGTTTAGATACGCAGAAAGGCAAGGGTCATGGAAAAAAGGAGGTTAATGCAATAACTATAGGTAAAAATAAAATAATTAGTAAACAGTACCTACGTGAAGGATTGTTTCGAACAACCAAGTGTTCAAAAATATATTGAAATGGATGACCGAAGTAAGGGAAATAATCCAATTGTAGATGGTGAAGGCTTCCAAAACGTTACATACAAGAGAAAATTTCAGAGGAAAGAAAATGCATTTGGAAATGATGACGGTGCAGGCAAAGATGGTTTTGTGGGTATCGAAAACAAGAAAAGAGCATGGTTATTAATGGTAAGAAATGGTAAAGAAGCATATTACTCAACGAATAGTCAACTGTGACATTATTGTCAAGCAAGTGCTACCAAAACACGAAACTCAAGAAAAATATTTCATGATCGGAATCGACTTCTCGTTTAAAGATCAGGTATATGATGCAAGTTTCTGACCCACCGGGGTCAACTTTGCAAGATTCTCATTTACAAAAGGCAAAATTTTTTAGCAAATGCGCCATCGGCCCAACAGCCGTTGCCTTGAAAAACATTCACACCAAATATTCTATAACTAACGCAAACATTAACAAAAAAATAATCAGATTTGGTCACGTCAATGTCAGATCACTATCAAAGAACTTTATAAAATTTAAGGATGATATAAATGTGGAAGATTATATACTTATTAGTGTCACTGAAACATGGCTAAATGAACACAATTTGGATGCAAGTTATGATATAAATGGCTATAATTTAGTAAGAAAAGATAGAGGTAATCGGGGAGGTGGAATTGTGATATACGTTAAAAATACTATAAAATATTCGGTAATCGACTTGCCTAATGAAAGCTATCCAGAAGTTGAATTCTTGATCCTGAAGATGACCATTATAAAACGATACTTATATGTAGCAGTAATTTACAGACCACCAAATACTGGATTGGATAATATAAATGTATTTAGTAATATTCTCTCACTCTTTCTAGAAAATGGGGCAGCTGAATTTATAGTTATGGGGGATTTTAATGTAAATTTTCTGAAGACGGATGACAGGGAGGTGAAACGATTTCAGGAAATTATGTACATGCACAGTTCCAAACAGATCATTACAGACCCCACAAGGGCCACTGAAAAGTCTTCAACGTTTTACAGTCGATCTAATAATTGTAAACGATGGGCTCAACGTGGAAAATAGTGGTGTAAGTGAGAACTCAATAGCTGACCACAATCTCATATACTGTGAAATAAACTCTACCAACGAAGCCAAACTAACTCAACAGTACAGGAATTATAAAAAAATAGACACTAATGCATTACAGGATGATGCAGAAAAGATCGACTGGTCCAACTTACTAAACAGAAAGGACATAAATGAGAAAGTCGAAATTTTTAATGAAGGGGTTCTAGATCTTTTTGATAAACATGCTCCCATAAAGCACTCTCGGATCAGTAAGGGAAAAAGTCGTCAACCATGGTATGACGAAACGCTGTATAGACTGAGAAGAGAAAAGCGAAAATCATTTCAGAAATACAAAAAAACACGTACCGACACAGATAGGAAAATATATTGTATATGTCGCACAATCTACAATGATCAGGTAAATCAAAAAAAGAAGAAATTTTTTACAGAATCATTCAGAACTATTAGCCGTAATAGTAAACAATTATGGGATAAGCTGAAACAGCTCAAAGTGACTAATACGACTACGTCGAAATTGCCTAGAGACTTACTGGATCCAAATGTAATAAATGACCATTTCATCAACTCTATTCCGGTAATCAATCCGGATCAAATTTGCTTGAATGAGTGGAATTCAAACGACAACACCTGTGATGGTTCAGTCTTTAAGTTCTTTCCTGTAGATGAAGAGGAAGTGGCTAACATAATTTTAAAACAAAAGCCATACTTAGAGGGATACGATAATATCTCGGGAAGAATGTTACAGCTCATTCTACCATGGATTATTGAGCCCCTTACACATATAATCAACCATTCTTTGGAAGAAGGAATAGTACCATCATTATGGAAGATTAGCGTAGCAAGACCCATTCCTAAGAATAAAGAAGTTAAAACATGCTTAGATGTGAGGCTAATATCCATATCATCGGTATTGATGAAGATTTCAGAAACAGTCCTATTAAAGCAGATTTCGGCATTTGTGGAGAGTAATAACATTTTGCCTCCGGCACAGTCGGGTTTTAGAAAAAATTACAGCACCACCACACTATTGGTGTCAATAGTGAACGATGTTCACTATGATGATGTTAAACATCAACTAACTTTGATGATATTGCTAGACTTGTCAAAGGCGTTTGAAAATTTAAACATCGAAGTTTTGTTAAAGAAATTGCATTATTACGGCATCCGAGACAAGGAACTTCGATGGTTTCGCAGTTTCCTGATGGATCGCTTACAGTGTACGAAAGTGGAAGGCTTTCTTTCGGATCTCAAATATATTACATCAGGGGTCCCGCAAGGATCTATTCTGGCACCGCTTCTGTTTGCGATATACTTAGCAGACATTATCAAAGTGTTAAAAATATTTACCGTTTACATGTACGCAGACGATATTCAAATTCTCTGTCATTATTCGGCAGGTGAAGAAAACATGACTAGAATGAGAATGCAATTGGATCTAGATGAAATAATCAAATGGATAACAAAAAACTGTCTATTGATTAACACCTCAAAAACCCAAACTATGGAATTTGGATCAGGTGAGGGTTGTGGAATGTTGTACTTAAATGGGGTAGCACTTCAAAAAGTGACTTTGGTAAAGAATCTGGGCATGATAATGGATAGGTTATTGAAGTTCAGTGAACATATCTCTTTGTTGTGTAGGAGAGCCTACAGTGCACTAAAACATCTCTTCGCATAGAAAGATTTTCTCCCTCAAGATGTGAAATTACTGCTAGTTGAAACATTAGTAATAGAGCTGCGGGACACCCCCAAAAAAGCGCTCGGAAAACGACCAACCGACCAGTCGCGTACTAATGCGTATTTTTTTTTTAACTTAATTGAATAATGTTCAGAGATAGAAAATATGTATTTTTGACTGAATTATAGGGGGCGCAACCTATGCAAAAGGCGCCAAATCGCTAAAAATTTGAATTTTTCGTATCTTTTTTTTTTAATTTTTAACAACAAAAACTGCACACTTGATTTAAGCGCACCTTCTCACCGCGAGAGCAGCGAAAACTAATTTCTGAGCTTGATTGAACACGCTTACTCGCACGACAAGTTCGATCAAGTTTTCCGCGAGTCCGCGTGCGCTTGTCCTCACTTCTTCGTGGATAAAAATCATAAATACCTCTATGAAAATTCACGATTTTCGGCAATAGCAGTCTCTCCAAGAGCTGTTATGATAATTTACCAGCGAAATTTATTGTTTATAACTATTCGTTAATTTATTAGTAAAATTTATTGACGCATTAACAGCCATTTTGAAGGGTTTGCCCACCCTTAAATTTGATAAAAAAATGTATATTTCATATCCTTTGATAACATTTTATCGATAAAAAACAAAATTTTGCATTAGTACGCCAGTGGTCGCTACATGGTCGAAAACTGGGGGTGTCCCGCAGCTCTATAATGAGCCAACTGAATTATGGGGCTCAGGTTTATGGACCTTGTATAACCAAAGAAAATAAACTTAAGTTACAGAGAGTTCAGAACTCATCGGTAAGGTTCATAACAAAAGTACACTATAAAGATCATATTACCCCTGTGATTATGCAGTTGGGGTTACTTAAATTAGACGAAAAACGAATGCTGCATTATACTTCGATGGTCCTGAATATCATAAATAGTCAGAGACCTGAGTACTTGCGTGACAAAATTGTGCTAAGATGTGATATGCACGGACTTAACCTGCGAAACGTTAAAAAAACCTACAATACTGTCCAGCACGTGACTGCGAAATACGAACAATCTTTCTCGTATCTAGCTGCTTACCTCCTGAACAACCTTCCAAAGGATTACTGGAACATTTCATCGATTATGCTGAAAAGAAAATACAAAGAGAATATTTTGAATGGTACCATGGACCCGACCATCGAGACATCAAAATTTTAAAGGATAGAGGAATCTCAATCCTCATATGGTTGAATTTATATCATGTTGTTTTACTATGTTTTTTGACCTTTTGTATGTGTAAATTTGAATTTTTATTTTGTACAATAAACACACTATTAAAAAAATCTGATGTGACCATCGCATAACTTTCCGAACAGACGCAAATTTTTATATTATATTTTTAAATAAAATGGTTACATAATTTCAACAGTAAATTGATGAAAAATTTCATATTTTGCCAAAATAGGAAGAAAAAAACTTTTGAATGCCTATATCTTGCAAACGAAGCATTTTTGGACCCATGTTATTAGAAACTTTTCATCTTATTTTCGTTAGTAGAATGCGGTTTACTATTTTATTTACAAATACAAAAAATTTTTACAAATACAAAATTTTTTGAAACGCCCTGTATATTTTAGAGAAAAACTTGTAGGACAAAAAATGTAGGAAATTCCATAGCGCTAATTTTTTGTTATTAATATTTTTACATATTTAATTTCGTTTGGAAGTTATGACGCATAATGTCATAATAGCTCCAGGTAAACCCCCCTTTCCCGTTACACGATTTAAATTATTTTCATCTGGCTTCGTCCTACGACAGGAAAAAGCTTATATGCAAAATTTGGAATGATTTGCTTGCTTCGTTTAGACGCTATCGTGTTCACAGACGTACATACACACACACATACACACACCTACACACATATACACGTCTCATAATATTTGTGACATATCATGAATAACCCTCAATTGTGGCATTATCGTTAAAATTAGAACTGGGAATGCGCCATCTCTTAGTAAATGCATACATTCGGAAAATTTCAAGATACCTTCCATAGGAAGAAATCTGCAATATACTTTTAATGTGGCTACTCCGCCACACATATGTGGTTACATGATCTGTGTATTGAAGTAGCCACAAATATTTGTACACCAGAATCGTGTTAAAATGGGACGCCAGAAATATTACCATACATATTCGTGTATAACTGCTATGTTGCCACGTTTATTAAACTAAATTATTGAAATAATATAATCTGAAATATTAACTTTACTAATTTTTTAATTTATCTATCGAGTAATTTCTATTGATTATCTTTTTAAATAAATTCAATTTCGTAAATAATCGAAGATTTAATGTTAAGTAACTTAAGTTGCTATCGTCGCCGTCGGTCTAATACCTCAAAGCCCCAAAAACTATTTTTTTCAAGAAGAGGAAAAGACGTTTACCTACATATCATTATTATAAATATTTACTATTGATTTAAACCAATATTAGGGTCCCCCAAGACTTTACTCATTATTTTGTAGAATATAGTTTTTCTTTTTCTTATGAACTAAAATTCCTTTCCTCAAAAGTCTCAAATGTAGAAGACAGTTTATAGTATCAATCTATAATAATTTAAACTTTTAAATTATAATAATTTTTCTTGTGATACTTACTCGTATATGTTTTTTTACTAAGAATAAATTTTGTACATATTACATACATTATTTTTTTATAATTCGCCATCCTTAGGGAGCGTTCAAGTATTACGTAACGAATTTGGGGGGAGGGGGGGGGGTCTTGTAAAACGTTACGATGCGTTACAGGGGCGGGAGGGGGGTTTGAACTACGCGTTACGTAACATTGTTTTTGCCACATAATTGTGACTTTTAGGTATAAAAATGGTCACTTGGTGGTTACGTAACGTTTTACTGGGGGGGAGGGGGGGTACAGAAAAACGTTACGGCGCGTTACATGGGGGGAGGGGGGATCAAAAATCTCCAAAAATTGCGTTACGTAATACTTGAACGCTCCCTTAGACAACCGACCCCCCCCCTCCCCCAATAATATGCTACATGGGGCCCCTGAAATGTAATTAGCATCAGACCTCAAAAAGTCACCATCCGCCACTAGAGTAAAATTCAAGTAAAGTTGGACCAGGAATTTTCGGTTTTCGCTGCATAGTTCTTTTTCTGTTCATCTGACGCGAAAATAGTCTATAGATAAGTGAAACTAGACTCAATTATCTGTAATTCCATTCATAAAACAACTTGGTAGCTATATTAGGGCCCCAGCTGTAAGCTTTCGAACTTAATTGACAGTTCCAACTTTACTTGAATTTTACTCTAGTACCAAGTTGTCGACTTTGTACGTGATTGGTATTCATCCTTCTTCTTCTTCTATGTGCCATGCTTCCATTCCTATGCTTGTGATGTGCGTTTTTAAAATTTATCACAAACATAGGGGACCTACTGCTTAACGTGGGCTTCGAACCACGGGAAGTGTAATACACTTCATTTCAAGAAGGCTTTTCTTGGCAGATACACCTCGGTGGTTTGCCATTGTCTTCCGAGGGGAGACGGTCAGACTAAAGTTTTTACTATGCCAGAATCGAACTGTGGCTTTCCGCTTAGCAGTCAAACGCACTACTGCTAGGCATACGACCGTCTCATTCATCCTATTGAACCTAAATAAATTCAGTTTCTAGCGAAATATAGTTATGGGCAGCACTCTAGAAAGAAGAATGCTGTCAATAGTTCTTTCATGTGTTTCTACGATTCATACAATGCAAGGTAGTACTGTCGATTATGCTGTTGTCTATTTGGGACCAAAATTATGTTAGTTTATTAACTCGTGATAATTATTAAATAATATTGTTTTAAAATATTTCGAGTTATAATTAATTCATTTTTTAATTATTTTCTGAAGAACGGAATATAGTTCGAAAGCTTAATAAAATATTAAAAAATGAATTAGGTAATTATAATTCAAAATTATTTAGGTACCCAAGGACAAGTGTATGTCGCACCAAGTCGAGTTCGATCATTAGATGGCATTAAAATTGAAGAACTCGATTGCACAAAATTAACAGGCAAAAACAACCATGCAATCAAGACTTTAAAAGAAATGAATCACTTAAAAATTTTGTTTTAAAGTTATGAATAGGTAGTACAGTGAAACTTCCCCTAGCAGATACGACGGGGAATGATATTTTGTCCGTTAGAGAAAAGTGTCCACTAAAGGCAGAAAACAGATTTTTGAGGAAAAAAAGTACAACATTATAATTACAAAGTTTAATAATAAGTTTTTATAGGTTTAGTATAATTATTATTTATTACCTAATTAAAAAGTACAAAAAATCAAAAATCTTGAAAATTCAAATTGAAATTCTTGGAAAACAAGCGTAATAAAAAAGGAAGTAAAAAGTAAACATTTCAACATATTAAGTGCAAAAAGCCATTTATTTTTTGTCAATTTGGTTTTTCACACAAAATTTAACATCAGTCCAACTTCTGTTATTCAGTGAAGAATATTTTTGTATGCAGTTAGTACAATCTGCCTTTCCTGGTACAATGCCTTTTGTAATTTTCCCTTTGAAAAATTTAAAAACGGCATCTTTTTCTTCACTTGACCATGGCCGTTTAACTCCTTTTTTTGATAATTTTTTTCCTGTAATAAATTTGATTATTTTTATATAATTCAAAAATACTACAAGTACCTATGATTTTATACTTACTTTTTGTCACAACTGCTGGCGATGTCAATACCCGATCTTCATCAGCATGTTTGTTATCGTCATGTGAATCTTCATTGTCATATGCATCTTCATCCTCCTCTTTATCATTTTCTACTTCATCCACATCTGGCATATCTGTAAATAACACAAGAAATAAGTATAAAAAAAGTAATATTGTTATATAAAATTACCGTTCAAATTTATTTCCTCGAGTTTCTTCCCAGCAAATTTGTTTGCCTGACCTTCGTCTACCACCATCAATAATCGACTTACTTTGGTCAATTCAACCGCACTTTCGTGGAGGCGATAGTAATCTCTATGCACTCTAATATTTATGCTTATTTTAATGTGATGCCAAATATGCTTCTTCAACATAAACCCTAAACAATTAGGACAAGGGCCATAATCACTAAATTTGTTAAATTTTAATTCGTCTTCGGTAGGACGTCTAACAAGAATAAGTTCGCCCTGTTTGGTAGATAATACGTTTACATTGTGGTAGAAATCTCCCGATCTTATGAGGGTTGCAAAGCCATTTCTTCTAGATTTAGATTTTTTTGGCATTGCCAACAATTTTGCAACGCTATTTTCTGATCCATGCATTACCTCCAAATGCCTTGCCGAATTTAAAATTATTTTTTGGCAAAAATAACATGAATGTCTAATACGCTTTCTATTTGCTTTTCTTGCTGCGGAAATGTTAACTTTATTAGGTTCCATAGAAGAAGTACACACTTGTTCATTTTGTATTACTTTACTTGCTTCGGAAATGTTAACTATATTAGGTTCCATGGAAGAAGTACCCACTTGTTCATTTTGTATTAATTTATTGTGGTTGGGGGCATATGACAGTTCATTGAGGCTTATATCTGCAGGTGGAGGGTTGGAGGTATGTTCATTAGAGAGTTCCAAACTTTCTTCAAATTTCAGCGACTTATGAGATTCTTCGTCACTTTCATTTTGATATATTATGCTGCAATCCGACGGAAGATACTCACTTCCACTACTTTTGTCTTCAGACCAATCATCTAAATCTAAAATTTAAGAGAATTCCCTGAGGTTTAAAGAATTGTTGTCATCATGCTTACACAGAGAAATTTTTTGGTGTTTTGAAGTAATTTTTATTTCAAATAGAACCCAAAATCAATCTCACACCAATTTGAAGTAAAATTTATTTTAAATTTACTAAAAATTTTTTAAAATTATTTAATTAAAATTTATTTACTTCAAATTGGTGCGAGTAAAAATTTTTCTCAGCGTAGTTTTACCATTTGCTGAAGAATTTTCATAATGCGAAGTACTCGTTATTTCTTCCAACTGGCAGTTAGTATCCGATTTCGAAACATCCTCCAAGGAATATGGTTGGCTTTTTTTGATAATAACTTGCGAAAGAATCTTTATTTGATTAGGGGCATCTGAAATTCAACACATATTTAACATTAGTACTTCTGAAAGCTGTATTATTAGACGCTCACAATTTTTTTTTAATTTTAAAAATTTGGAACGCTGTGGATTGAAATAAAATCCAAGTATTTCTTCATGCTGCACAATCTTTAAATTTTGAAATTGCATTTAGCAACAAAGTAAATAATATAGTTTGGTTTAAATATGTTAATTATTTTTGTCATAAATGTTATATTTATCTACATATTATTATTATTATTTAAATGAAATCAATTTATGACAAAAATAATTAATACTAAAGTTTAACAAAAATATGTATTAGTTTCCTGCATTACTAAACACAAAATTAAATGCCAAGATATCAGGATAGTTGCAAAAATACTTTTGTTTTATTTCAATCCATAAGGGTTGTGCAGTAGCATAACCAGAATGTCATTGGGTGGGCATAATTCTTACGATGAAAAAGAATGCCACAAGAGAATTTTTTTTAGAATTTAATATTTTCCTATATTATTTTTTGATATGCTTGGCCCTCATAGCCCTCTCTGATTATGCCACTGATGATGTTCACCTAATGTAAAAAAATGGTGTAAACAGTGATCTGAAATATCAATTTTCCCCCAATTTTAAAATATTTTTATAAAATATCCCCCCCCCCCCCAAATTCTGACAACCAGAACATTAATATATGTACTGAAAAAACTTACTTTTAACGTTTCCGAGAGGCTGCCTGCTAGATCCTTCATTAATCCTTGCGGGCGCAGTTCCATTACTGGATAACATACGCATTATCTTTGAGGATCTGGTGTTCATGGTGGATAAAACTGAAAATTTATAAATACTTTACTTTAACAGGAATCTATAGCAACACAATCTTATAGACCGAGATCCCAGCTTCCCATGACACAAGTAATTTAGGCAAAGCTGAAATATTGTGAATCAATAGTTTAATATGCAATTAAGAAGGTATGCGTATTTGCTAGTTTGAAACCGGCAGCCTATTATGGGTAGCAGGGACTAAAGGTACATAAAAACCTTACCCACTTAAGTTAAAGTAGAAAAGCTGGTTTTTACATATGTTTTACAGAATATTGTCAAAAACCTACATTCATTATTGCCAGACGCTTTCCGAGCGTCTTAACTTCCGACAGACGCTTTAAAGATCGTTCCGAAAAAAGTTCCACTTTCACGCTCGCACTCACAGCGGAACTTTTTTCGGAACGACCTTTAAAGTGTCTGTCGGAAGTTAAGACGCTCGGAAAGCGTCTGGCAATAATGAATGTAGGTTTTTGACAATATTCTGTAAAACATATGTAAAAACCAGCTTTTCTACTTTAACTTAAGTGGGTAAGGTTTTTATGTACCTTTAGTCCCTGCTACCCATAATAGGACCTCCATCAAGTTAGCCCCCCTTTAATCGAATTTTTAACTTTTTCTTATGCCAAACGTTTGGCAATCGTTAGGTAAGATTTGGTAGTTCGATTAAAAGTTTTGGTAGGTCTTTGTTTTTTCGTAATTAACCAATCAAATTTTTTTTGTCAAGTTAGCCCCCCTTCAATCGATTTTTTAACAGTTTTTTAGCTCATTTGAACGATTATAATATGCAGAGGTTTGGTACCCCAATAAAAAGTTTTGCTAGTTTCTAATTTGGTGGTAAATAATTAATTAAGTTGGAAGTTTACTTATACGCACGCGCTAAACTTCACGTGTATATAACAATAATTGTTTATTGCCAATTTGGTCTAATTTAAACCTTTTTTTAATGCCAAGCGATAGTTCATCGTCATGGAAGGTTTATTACTTCGATTAAAAGTTTTGGTAGTTCTTTGTTTTTTCGTAATTAGTTAACTAATCAAATTTTTTTGTCAAGTTAGCCCCTTTCAATCGATTTTTCAACTTTGGTTTAGCTCGTTTGATAGATTATAATAATATGTAGAAGTATAGTAGCCCTATAAAAAGTTTTCGTAGTCACTAATTTGGTCAAATGATTAATTAATTTTTAAGATGAATCATTTATACAACAAACATGAAAAATGTACTATGCATTATACAAAAAGTTTGCGCTGTATTCTAATAAGATGATTTAATAAGATTATAACGACACTTTATATGAATAACATTGTAACTCTATTTTGCTTATTTTACATGAGGGCATTTTAAAGATTTTTTGCTACATATAATTTGCAATAACAATGATGTTATTTTGTTAAATTAACAGTATTTTTAATTGAGATAGGACGACGATTCATAAACCAAAATTATAGTTTGTTCTTTGGGGAAGCCGTTTACAGCATAGTTGGATAACATTGTAACTTGAGTTATGCTCAAGTTACTTAATTATTTAATCAATTAATTAATTATTTGACCAAATTAGTGACTACGAAAACTTTTTATAGGGCTACCATACTTCTACATATTATAATCTATCAAATGAGCTAAACAAAAGTTGAAAAATCGATTGAAGGGGGCTAACTTGACAAAAAAATTTGATTAGTTAACCAATTACGAAAAAACAATGAACTACCAAAACTTTTAATCGAACTAATAAACCTTTCATGACGATGACCTATCGCTTGGCATTAAAAAAAAGTTAAAAAATGTTTTAAATTAGGCCAAATTGGCAATAAACAATTATTGTTGTATATACGTGAAGTTTAGCGCGTGCGTATAAGTAAACTTCCAACTTAATTAATTATTTACCACCAAATTAGAAACTACCAAAACTTTTTATTGGGGTACCAAACCTCTGCGTATTATAATCGATCAAATGAGCTAAAAAAAAGTTAAAAAATCGATTGAAGGGGGGCTAACTTGACAAAAAAAATTGATTGGTTATTACGAAAAAACAAAAAACTACCAAAACTTTTAATCGAACTACCAAATCTTACCTAACGATTACCAAACGTTTGGCATAAGAAAAAGTTAAAAATTCGATTGAAGGGGGGCTAACTTGATGGAGGTCATAATAGGCTGCCGGTTTCAAACTAGCAAATACGCATACCTTCTTAATTGCATATTAAACTATTGATTCACAATATTTCAGCTTTGCCTAAATTACTTGTGTCATGGGAAGCTGGGATCTCGGTCTATTAGCACCAATTAAATTTTAAAATTCAAAAAATGAAGGCCAACTTCAAGGACGTCAGTCAAATAGCGGGAAAACATTTCAATTTTGTAACATCTAATATCTATGTTTTTAAGTAAATAATGTTTTAATTTACAGTAGAATTCGCTTATAATGACATTGAAGGGAGATTAAAATTGATGTCATAGTAAACGGACAAGCTATACAGCTCCACCAAGCTTATGTTTGAATGTACATTTTCATTTTTTGATAATCGTTAATCGTCGAATGGCTAACGCCAAGTTCTTTTGCAAGAGACGAGTTTGATTCCATTTTCCAGTCTGCATAATATTGCACCTTTTTCTGCAATGGTAAATGCTTTACGACGTTATCACGTCGTCGAGGTATTTTTCGGGTCAAAACGCTAAACTATGTACTTCACAGAAAGAACCGACGCGACGGTTCTTTCCCGCCTAGATATTTCTTGGCATATGAAACAATCGCAATAGGTATTACCATGTATTACGCAATCGTTATTATGACCGGATCAATTTTCATGAAATCATGCAAAAATGGGCAAATTTAAGCGATATGTAAGTTCCTATATATGAATACCAAACTTTACTCCAGTTGCGACATACATAATAATAAACGGTAGGTTATTTTAAGCGGATTCTACTGTATATAAACGAAAACGTTCAACCAACACTATCTCCTAATATGAATTTACATAAAATAAAACTTAAAGAATTTTTATGATAACTTAAAAACTTAAAATTACACTTACCTTATACTTGTCTTATGAGAGCGATGTACAAAACTATATAAATTCACTAAAATGTAGCTTCAATTAACAACAAAACTACTGATATCACTCGTTCACTAGTTAACAACGTATGAAGTTAGAAGTATCACCGTGTATCACGAAGAAAAAGTTGCCTTCTGTGCAAAATCACCCGATCCACGCCTACGCGACGGCGACGCCACGGCCGGTTCAAGACGGTGTGATATTCAATTTCAGATAAACTTGATTATACTATTAATATAATCGTATAATGCAAAGCTACGAAAAATAAATTATTATTTTACAAAAATTAATATTCTGCGCTAGAGAAAACCTCAAAAAATTGAACCAAAACGAAGCAATTATTTTTACGTCCGTTATTAGTTTATTACGCATTATATCATGCCTAAGAGACGAAAGAGTTACAAAATGTGAGTAACCGGTGAGGTGAGAATTAGTAAAATCATGGAGTCAAATGTGATGTCTGCATAAAATCTGATTTTCAAATAGCCATAAAAATTATAGGATAATGAACAATTTTCTGTATTTTTACAAAAGACGTCAAGTTTGATTAAAGATATATGAAACAGGCGCGGATACAGGATTTCGTTAAGGGGGGGGGGGATTCCGGATTTCGTAAATATTCCATAACGTCAGATCGGTACCAGCTAATTTTCAAGAAATGTTATTCTAATTTTTATTAACTACAAACCTAATGGCGAAATTACGTCAGACGACGGCGATTAGATTATTTATTGCCGTGTTTTAAACCTACAGCAATATTATTTTTAATAGTTTTCTCACGCCTTATTTTAATGCACAAGTAAAGTAAACTCAAAATTTAATCATAACACTTAAACTTACCACTTACTTACCAGAAATACAAAATTAAAATTACTAGCAATAATTATTCTTTTTTTTTCGTAAAAATATGCAAGCATAACTTTATCGCGTTCGTTTACCATGTTACTCTGCTTATATTGTACTTGTAAACATTTTCGTACTGATTTTGATTTTCTGCTACCATCGCAACTTGTTCCATAACTGCGAGGTTTTGTTATAAATTCTCCATTTTTTCCAAAATCGTTCACATGACTGCTATAAATGCAAAATGAACCGACTTGATCTGGCTTACAGCTTATACGCTTAGTAGAGCTCGTGTCAAGTAAAGTTGGATCAGGAATTTTCGGTTTTCGCTGCATAATTCTTTTTCTGCTCATCTGGCGCAAAAATAGTTTACCATATAGATACGTAAGTGAAACTAGACTCAATTATCTGCAATTCTATGCATAAAACAATTTTGTAGCTATATTAGGGGCCAAGCTGTAAACTTTCCAACTTCATTGACGGTTCCAACTTTACTTCACACGAGCTCTATAATAGTACAGGTGCAAATTAGATATAAGATATAATATACCAATCTTCTCAACAGTCATTTACCAACTAAAAAGTACCACAAATTTTTTTTATAAAATTGAGTTACCCATATACAATCCAGCAAAATTCCCGAAAGCAAGTTACTCGGAGCAGAATAAATTACAACAAACTGAAAATAATCCTTACGGAAAATAAAATCATTTGCAGTTTAATTATGTATATCAGACAGTAATTAAATTACTTACGGTATATTAAGTTTTATTAAAAAGACCAACGAATTAAGAATGCTTTCACGGGACAAACACCTCTTTGTCCCGTTAAATAATTCTAAAAGCAAGGAGCTATGATTTTTTGAATAATTAATTATTAAATAATAAGAAGCAAATTAAACATTGCCATGTACTTAATAAAATTTCAATTCTCGGTAATGTAATATAATATACTAGTACGCAACTAATATGGTAATTATGTAGCAACGTCGATTTTAGGATCATTAGTCATTAGTCATTACTCATTACTAGACTCATTACATTTTCGTTTCCATTATGGTCAAACGGCCCTTATTTTTGGTTCTTTTCGATAATTCAATCCGGATAGGCTCTGATCGCAATTGATCCGGATTATCGACGTTCTACTGTAATAAAAGTTATTGCTGATCATTATAATCTTATACACTGTATATTTACTTCAGTCTGCCACTCTATCCCAGGAATGAGTTGACGTACGTCATAATATAATTAACTGCACGCAGTTTGGCTTGTAGCGTATAATCCTATGGTAATTTTTATTCTTATTACGTAGCGTAAAAAACGTTGATTGATGATTAACAGCTGATGTGATAACATATGCTATTTTTAGAACAATAACGAATATGCCTGTGTCTAGTCCTGACCGCTACATGCTCGGAGCTCATCTATTATTGCAATTCTTGGACACTACTTTCTATTTTGCAATTAGAATTCATGTTATACCTAATCAAAAATTCATCATCTATTTATGATTAACTAATTTATTGTTCTATGTAAATTGTATAACGCATGTACATAATAAATTGATGTCACTTTCCGCCAAACTAGTGCAAATTTTAAGAAATATGTTCCCTGATAGTATTGTGTAAGCATAACGCTAATTGTTTATTAAAATTTTTAATTTATTTTATTTAATTTAAATTATTAATTTATTAAAATATAGTATTCAACGCTTATAGTAATCTTTAATTTTAATCAATCACACAAATACTATTGGAAACATTCTTACGCCTCCGTTTCAATTTTATTTTTTTTTTGACTACGTACATGCATATTATTATGTATGTATGTATATTGTTGCTGATTATTTTGAACACAATACAAAACAAAACAAAAAACAAAATACTGTGTTTAAAGCTTATAATCCGGTCTCGACTTAATATTTCAATATTTATTTGGTAATTTTTAGTATTACCATTGATTATATATACTTCAATATATAATATAAAAGATACCAATCAATGGTATTACAAAACATGCACACGGAATTAAAAATTTTCAACCGAAAAGGCCAAATTACGTTAGTTAGCAAGTATTTCTAAGCAATTAAATTTATTATTTGAAATAATTTTTTTTTGTTCAAAAAAAAAATTCAAAAACGATTTTAATTTGTATTTGAAATAATTAAAAAATTTATTTCAACGATTCAACATGACAGTTCATCAGTCAAACCGAAAATTTTAATAATATGCTTATTGAAACTTATGATTTTAAAATTTTTTATTTTTTAATAGCATTAATGCATAATTATTTACATCAATAGTTTTCCCGCGTTTTTTTATTATGATATTAATTTATGCGTAGGTGTGGAGGGTCTAAAAATAACTTATGAGTTGTTCCGTACTTTGCTCTAACGGCACTGCTTACCTTTCAAAGGGGGTTACCGTTCAAAACAGGTTTAGTCATAGTCCCCCTTTAACCATCCCATAAAATTAAAATTTGGCTTTCCGTATTGTAGTGTAGATAGGGGCGGTTTTAGTTCGGTTGCGGAGGATAGGGATTGGTGTTGCTTCTTCGCTAAATAAAACGATTTACCAACTCAACTACTACTTCCACGAGTTTATAGTATTATAAACAATGTACAAGATGAATGAATTAAAACAATAAATCATGGACAAGCCGTTCAATGTAGTACCGTAGTACATCATAAGAACATAAGATTTAAAATATGCAAACAGTAATTTTTGTAACATTTTACAGTCAAAAATTAAAATTGTTAATATAAAACTGCGCACAAGACTGCCGTCCTTAAATAAGAACCAAAAATGAAAATTTTACTAAATCTTAAATTAAAATATCAAAATGTTTAACCGCCATGGTATGAGAACCGCAAACGTATAAAATGTTAAATATTTTGAAAATGCTTACGCCGCGGATTCTTTCCTATTCAGAATATCTCAACCGACCGACCTCTGAAGCAGCTAATCTGTTGATAACAACGTAAATGATGACATGCTGCCACTGTTTTTTCTAAAATAAGCTCAATTGGTTGTTTTTCAAAATTTTTCTATAAGTAAATGAATGCTTTTTATTGTATTTAATAGTTATTATTATTATTAATTATATAAAGGGATTATAACAAGTTAATTCCCGAATGTAATTTATTCAATGCTTTATCAACGACTATAGCCAAAACCGCAGGTGAAAAGTTCTGGTTTTGAGAAACGTCAGATTTAGACAAATTTATTTTGACCGCCAATATTTATTTTGAGCTAAAAACTAGAAAGTTTTTGAATCGTTTCTATGACATGCGTTCGTTTATTTGTAAACAAGAGTGAAAAAATTTGCAAAATAGAAAATGCTATTCTAATCCACTAGTGTATTAAAAAGCCGCCAATCCACGGAAAATATCAGACGTATTAAACCTTCCTAATAATATGGTAAGACACGATCGTAGATGGATTCGTGCTGGGTTCGAATCCCTGCCAAGTACACCGAAATTTTCCGATCGTGTCTTCTTCCCAACCCGCACTTGGTCAGCGTAGGAAGATTAAGATTATGGCCTGCACCTTCAAGTTATGAACAAAAGTAACTTGAAGAGGCCTACGACGTTCAGGAGTGGACAGAATGGCTGAAGAAGAAGAATAATATTATAGTGGTCGTGGATAAATTAAATAATAATGCACTAATAACCTGGACTTTAACGGTTTTTCATGAAGTTTGAGCTTCGCCCGGATTTCATAATCAAAAAGGTGAATGGAAGAAATTCTATTATGACCAATTAAAAAAACTGCCGTGAGCGTTGTAATCGATATTTATGCTTAGAGCGCACATATAAGTTATCTGTTTTGAATGCTATCACCTTGAAATTGTTAAATGAGCTTAGCTCAAAAATTGAAAAATTTTTAATTTAAATTAGGTCTATTTTTATATTAAGCTTTTAATTTTGCTTAAATTTCTTATCAATATAGTTTTTTAGAAGAGCATTAATTTATAGATATTTTGTTGCTTTTGGTACGAGTCATTGGGTACGAGTCAGATTATATTTTTCCAAAGAAATGAAGCTAATTTTTTTTTATTTCTCAAATAAAGCACTTTATTTAAAAATGTGGTATGGAACCGCCGCGTGTTATGGTGTATTAAAATTTGGCGCGTGTTCTGAAAGGTTAAAAAAATAGGCGCCGATTTTATTAAAGCGCCTAAATTTAAACATTAAAATTAAAAAGATTAAATGAGGGCACCTAATTTTCATTTCCTTGTTGGCTAGACTATGATAAAATAACCTTTTTTTTGTTTATAATATTTTTGTGAAATTTGTACATCAGGCATTCAGTTGGTGTTCAGTGTCAGCCTTCATAAAATCGGTGCCGGTGTCGGAAATTAAATGTTTTTTAAGTAATTATTATTTGTTGTATATAGAATATAGGCAACCCATTTGATTTAGCAAAATTGTGACGAAATTAAATTTTTTTAAGTTAATACCTATTTGTTGTAGGTACATAGAATAGGCAACCCATTTGATTTAGCAAAACTGTGATGATACAGAGTGTTAAATATTAAAGTAGATTTGGCAACAGCGCAATACTTTGCAGAGGGCGCCACGCGAAAGGCAAACTAGAAGTTGTCATATATATCAAAAAGCATGTAGTTGCAATGTCCCATATTGTGGCACCTCCAACACAAAATAGAATATCTTTTTTAATTTTTCATCTACGTTAAAACAAATAAACCTATATAATACGTAAATAACAAACAGTATAGGTAGTCCCCAATTGTGGCGTCTTATATAAATTAATTACGAGATATTCTACTTTAAAATTGTGGCAACGCGTGTAAGTTGCCACAATTTTTGGATTTGCCACAGTTCAGGCGTATTCACACACAAGTTGCCATAAATATAGTGAAACCTACACACATACACACATACACACATACATACAGACATCCTTCCAAAAATGATAAAAATGGATTCAGGGGACCTCAAAACGTGAACATCTGTCAAAAAATTGGGGGGTCAAATTTTGACTGATAACAATACTTTCCTTACCTAGGGGTTCGGAAAGTAAAAATGGTGTCAAACTTGAAAATTTTGGAAAATTAAAGTGATATGTGTAATACTGTCCGAATCATTTATTGATGTTAATATCACGTATAAAATTATGAAGTAGAGGTTATTTCCGTTTGTGGTTACATTTCTTAAATTTTTTTTGGTGATTTGGTAACCCTAATAATCAATGTATGTGATGGTAAGGTGACAAGGATATTTTCTTTTTAAATACTTGAATTACACGGAAATTATTACATTTTAATTAGGTGTCCGAATCATTTATTTACCCACTGCAAATGAGATTATAATAAAAACTATAAATTGTATAGTAGAGCTACACAAGGTGCAAATATTTTTCCATAAAATGCTTTTTACTTAAAATAAATGTTCTTATCATTCATGCATGTAACAGTAGCTAATTATAATCAATCACATGTAATCAATACGTTTGTCTACACTTACATTTCCGTATAACACAGTCGGAGAGATGAGGTCAGTAGGCTTCTCTTCCAGTTCTGTCGGATTAAATGTTCTAATTCCAAGAAATGTCAGATAAGTGGATGTCAGATAACCGAGGTTCTACTGTATCACTATTTTGGTTTAAATTTATTTCATCCATTTATTTTAACACGAACCTAATATTCGAGTTAATAAAGTTTGCTCGGACAACAGCAAGCTTGTACGAACGTTAATGTTACAACTTAAAAATATCACCAACATTGTGCAGTAGTGCATACGTAATGTAGTAAGTCTATATCTCTTGGTAACTTTTGTATGAACTTGGTAATCATAATTTGAAGCCAAGTGATATTATAAATTCTGTTTATGGTATAACATTTATCACGAACTATGTATAAGAATCAAAGGTATAAGGTATAAACAGCCGCATTTAAAAATCTTTGTAGTCAATCATACAAAATTAATAAGTATAGTATATCGTAAAACGGGGTGAACAAGGACATGGTATGAACAGGGTCAAAACTTCACTTCATCGATGAGTTCTCGTTAGTTCTAGAGCTATACGCATGCTCTTTAACTAAAATCTATTAGTCCGCTGTTTCAACAGCCTAATTGTGAGTTCTAGAACGGTTCAAATCAGTACTTGTTCAGAAGCAAGAACCAGCAAGAACTAGTAGTAACTCGAAAAGGCGACCGCCCATAATATCCCGCCTTAAGACGTACTAGTACGAATACTTGTTTTAGTCGCCAATAATGCATAAAAAATTTATTTTATTTTATTTATTTTAATAATTAAAAATTATTTTAACTCATTACGCATTTTTGTGCTAAATTGTGCAAGCATAATTTCCTCATCACTAGAGACATTGTCAATATCATCATTGAAATCACTGAAATCTGAATTACTCATTTTTTCAACTTAAATGTTTATATCAAAAATCATTTTATTTTTCCCAATATTTTTGGAGTTTTGTAATAAATGATAAAATTTAGTCTTTTTTTCCAAATCTATATATATATAAAAATGGTGTGAAAAATGTATACTTATTCATCAATTGAGAACGGCTGGGCCGATTTGGCTCAATTTTTTTTTAAGTTGTTCGTAATTGCCAGGAGAAGGTTTTTACGAAAGAAAAAATTAGAAAAGTTGCCCGGAAAATTGAAAAATTCGGGAAATATTCGTTAGCAATTTTTTACTTTCAATAGATGGCGTTCATGGCGGACCTATCGTTTAACAAAATTGCGTCGTCGGCAGGTGGCGCGACAATTTTATTTATTTTTTATTGGCCTAAAATTTGGACCAATGACAATAGTAGTCAAGAAAGATACTTCTGCCTATAAAATGCCCAATAGGAAGAAACATACCCTAGATACAGACCTGGTAGAATAATATAAGACACACACTCTACCCAGTAATAAAGGGTAATAATAAACAAACAAACGTTGGTAGCTCTCTGATACATTAATAAGTCTACTACCCCAAGCGAGGAGTAAGATGAAGATAACAGAGGAAATAAACAAAGTCAACAATTTAGGAAAATAATTTTGGAAAGTAAGTAAAATTTAGTGATTGAAATTCAGGGACACGGACAACTCGGCTCTGGACAACTCGGCACCGTACAACTCGGCACCAGACAACTCGGCATCAGACAACTCGGCACCGGGTAAACTCGGCACCGGACCAACTCGGCACCGTACATCTCGGCACTGGACAACTCGGCACCGTACATCTCGGCACCGGACAACTCGGCACCGGGAAAACTCGGCACCGGGCCAACTCGGCACCGAGACTAGGGTTCCGTCACATTTTTTGAAAACCTACCACCTTTCATCAGAAATCGTTATTGTTAGCGCAAAAAAGTTTAAATTAAAATACTAGTACCTATTAAGTTGAGTTTCTTTATTTAAAAAAATTACATATTTATTAATCCATAACATAATTGTGAGATAAACCGCGCAAATACTCCCACATATTTGCTTGCTCATAGTTGGAAACTTTGTTAAGTATACGCTCATCTGCTTCCTCGTAACGTTTTCGTTTTTGTGGTGCTTCAAGGCCCCAAGAAATTAGAGCTGCGGTTTCTCAAAATATTTCGGATGGTGCTCTGGGACAATTTCCTTCAACAGATACGATGAGAAAACTGATCAACCGAAGTCGTCAAGACAATAGAACGCCTAATCCACAAACACGGCAAGATATAGTTATGCCAATTGATTTCACCCAATACGAAACCAATCCCGGAGAGTTTGAAGATTTTCTATTAGAAGATTCAGGATTTGGCGATAATCAACGAATTTTGATATTTGGCCGAGAATACCATAAAAGCTGGAGTGAACAAATGCGCGAAGTTTTTATGGATGGTACATTTTTGCTAACTCCACCGTTGTTTAGTCAAATATTTGTTTTGCTTGCTCGTCGTGGTGACGGTCACGGATTTGTTTTTCCAATCCTCTTTTGTCTTCTTCCAAACAAGTTACAAGCGACTTACTGTAAACTTTTCCAAATGATTAAAAATATGTGGCCAGAATTTAATCCAGATTCTGTCAATGTAGATTATGAGGTAGGTATACACAATGCTTTGCGTGCAGAATTTGCGAATGTTACCATTAGAGGTTGCTTCTTTCATCTCGTACAAAATCTTCGGAAGCATCTTTCAGCAGTACAGCTGCTCAGTCTCTATACTACCGACTCTAGTTTTGCCTTGAAATGTCGCATGGTTACTTCAGTAGCTTTCGTTCCGGAAAATGATGTTGTAAGCGCCCTTACAATGCTTGAAAATCATCTTCTACCAGAACTAGAACCAATTATCAGTTGGTTTACAAATACATATTGCGGTATCGAGATACCACGTCAATGGAAGTACGTCATTTAAGTTTCAGTAAAATTTTGTTAATGAATAAAAGCATGTAACTTATCAAAGTAATCAGAAAAACTTCATCCGATACCAAGAAATTAACTTAAAGTCAAATGATTCGTTGAAAACGGGACATAAAACAGGTTTGAATAAAATAAATTTGAAATGTATCATTTAATAATTGTTTTTGTTAAAATGTTAATTTATAGTAAATGAAAAATTGTTAGCAATAAGAAAGGTATTTTAAAAGTCAGAAATTTGTTAATTAATTGATAAATGTAAAAATCCATGTTAGCGTTAAATTTAAAATAAGTTTGTTAAAATTATTACGTGAGTTCGGCATGTCACAACTTAATGAACTGCGTATGGAAATTTCATGTCCATCATCTTTATTTGTCCAACCACGAAGCAATATCAAGAAGTCGATCCAATCTGAAAATATAAAAATTTTACTTATAAAATTTCAACGAACCACAATGGGCTTAGTCCATACCTGTACTGTGAAACTTCAAATAATATTGATTTTTCGATCGACCAATAAAATACGTCTATGCAAAGATCAAGATAGCGATGAACTTCGTAAAAGGAATTAATAAAACAATTGATAAAAAGGTTGGTGTTGATATTCACACGTGCAAGGTGGCGAATTTAGAATCGTGCTAATAAAATTGATAATTATAGTAAAAATAAATAGTGAAATTACAAAATACAAGTGCATAATTCAACAAAATAGTTACTTACCTACGTAAAACCAATAATAAGGTGAAAATTGTAAAAGATTGGAAATATTTTTGAAGAAATAGAATTCACAACAAAACGAGGTCAACAAACTATATCTGGAAGTTTCCGATGGTAAATGAACCCTTTGAGTGTCTTTGACGCGCAATTGTACCATCTCCATTTCAAATAAAAGAAATATTCCTGGATTTAATAAGGTATCGTGCACATTGCAATAAAATCTTTATAAACTTAAGTGAAATCTCCGGACTTCGTACGACACGTGTTTTGCATCATTTTACGTTCAGAATTTTTATATAATAGATTTAATAATAGAACTTTTTGATATAACCAAATATTTATTTTCATTTGTGTGCTTAATAAAAACATTAATAACTTTGTAACGAGGGATATTTATTTAGACCTGTTCCGCACCATAATTTCATTTACAGCATTGGTAACGGAACGAATCCACCCTGTACAAGGTAAGATACATGCACTACGAAAGAGCTAAGCTGAGGCACCTTATTTCATTAAATTGTGTTTACAAAATATCACATACTTTTCCATTGACGGGGTACAACTACGTACACCCATATAAAATATTAACGACAAGAACCTTTAACCCTATTAGCGAGGGTATTCATAACAATTTTGTATCATAAAGTGTGGGTCTCTTAAAGGCCTTACGTAAGCACACAGCACTTTTTGGCGCCCAACGTGGGGCTCGAGTCACCTCGAATAACCTCGTACCGCGAGTAAAATTAGGTCAATATAATTAAATTAATAGATAGGTTAGTTACAACGAAAAATTTCATCAAAATTATTTACAACGATAACATTAAAACTAAAAATTTTCTTAAAATTAAAATTAAAAATATTTTTATTACTAAAATTAAACGTACATCATCAATTAACTTAAAAAACTATTTCCTTATAACTAAATTGCTTAAAAATAAATCAAAATGGCAGAAAAATCGGATAGGACTATAAGGTATGAAAAGAAAAATCCGGAAGTAGAGGAAGAAGAAACGTCAGAAGAAGGGGTGTCAATAACCGAAGAAGCCACAGCAGGTGAAATGTTAATTCAATTAGATGTTGACGAGACACCTAAGAAAGAAGAAAAAACAGAAATGCAATTAATGATGGAGTGCATGAAAGATGCTCTTTCAGAAAACACAAAGTTAATTATTAAAAACACAGAAGAAAAAGCAAAAGAAAGAGATCTCCTAAATGCAAGGAAAACGGAAGAAAACACAAGGTTAATTATTAAAAACGCAGAAGATAAAGCAGAAGAAACCAGTCAGAGGTTAGAAAATTTAATTAAAAAAGGCGCAGAGGACTTCAGTATTAGTCTACAAAATTTAAAAATAGAAATTGAAGGCAAATTTTCGAATGAGGTCAACAAAACAAATCAAAATGTAATAAGGGTAGAAGAAAAGGTGTATGAACTAGGTGAAGAACTATCAGAAATCAAGGATAAAATTATACTGGAGAAAGAAATCGACACGAAAATAGAAAATTCAAAAACAGTTATGAGTCAAGAGGTGTGTAAATTAGAAAATCGGGTAGACCTGAAATTCAATGATCAGGGCGAAAAACTAAAATTACTTGAAGAAAACGTAAAAATAAAATGTGAAAGCACAAACAATTCTATAACTTTATCGGCTCTACAAGACATCACGTGGCCGACAAACAACGGGCAAGCAATAAAGTTCTACGAAAAAGGGGACTTTAACCCTAAACAATTTATCAAATACGCGAACCGCAGCACAAGTCACATCCGCGATGTGAACAAATTTAAAAATTGCATCTGCTCAATGATGGGTGGAAATGCTAAAAAATGGTTCGGGTGTGTGCAAGATAAATTTGAAGATTTTGTCGGTTTTGAAAGACTATTTCTAGATCGTTACTGGGACAAGCAAGCTCAGGGGCGAATACGTAACGAGTTAATGAACGGTAAATTTAAAGGGTACGGTCGCCGCAATGATTACGCGGAGAACATCATTAACGAGGTAACGCAACTTGAACCGGAAGTCTCCGAGGAAGAAATCGTTGAACACTTATCTAATCATTTCTGCCAAGATATAATTAATCGGGTAGCTCTTGAAAATATAAACACGATATCCGAATTATCGAAATTGTTAAGAACAGATGCGGTTAACATGGACGAAAGAGCCAATAGGCCAAGCTATAATAACGCGACTAGAACTTTTAACAATTATTCAGGGGGGCAACGCGAATCGAATAACCAGCGCACTTATCACAATAATGGGAACGACAATCGCAATAATCAGGACAATAGATACAACCGTTACGAACGATCTGGAAATTATAATCAGAACAATAATAATTATGGTAGAAATGAAAATAATTTTGAAAATCGTAGGGGTGGTTATAATAATTTTAATACTAACAATCGGGACAGTCAGGATGATCGTAACGCAGGGTACAACTCAAATCGAAATAATTTTGGTCGAGGTAACTATTACGGAAATAATAGAAATTATAATCAGGGTTATCGTGGACGTTTTCAGAGAGGAGGTAGATTTGAGTCAAATTGGCGTAGTTATGACAATCGCACAAACGACCACAATAATCAACAAGGGGGCGACGAACGTTTCCCAAACCGAACGTCAGCCAATACAGAAAACAGACCGATTAATAGTGTTACGATAAATAGGACACCTGCTGTGGAGGAAGAAACATCTTCTCCACAGGATTTTCAATAAACGGCGTGCCAATGAATATGCAGATAAGCTCTTATCAGCATCCCAAAGAGTTTATCAGTATCGAAAATACGGGGGGGTTAAATAATGAAAATAAATTTGATTTATTGCCATACATTATGGTAAATATTAATAACGTTCAGGTAAATTGTTTAATAGATACTGGGGCAGAAATTTCATTAATAAATCAGGGGGTAATTTCGAAAAATCAAGAAAATTTTAAAGATACAATTTTAAAAACAAAGATAGTAAATTTGGTAACGCCAAACCAGAAAAAGTTCTCGTCTGCAAACGAAAGCGTACTCGCGACAATTAAAATAGGGGATGTAGTTATAAAAGAATCGATCTTAATTATTAAAAATTTATCTATGCAATGCATACTTGGAATCGACTTAATTAATAAATTTAATATGATCATTGATGCAGAACGGAAGGTAGTAAAAATATTAAACAAAGAGATCACTTGGACAAACAATTTAGGTAATCAAATCACTGATGGGAATGAACCGGAAATGTTAGTAGAGAATTCAATAGAAGGGGAATACAATGTTAATTATGTTAATTATGACAGGGAAAAAGGTTTAAGAAATGTTAATTGGGATACACAATTAATAAATAAAAACAAAGGGGATTTGAAAAACATAAAACTAGATTGTCCAAATGATTACACTCACGAAGTCATAAAATTATTCACGAAATACGATGCATTGATAAATCAGGAGTCGGGTACCGCGAAAAATTACGTACACAAGTTACAAATTATCAAAGACAAGCTATTCCGCTGTAAGAATTACCCTATTCCGCAATGTTACAAACACCAGGTACAATTAGAAATTCAAAAGATGCTAAATGACGGCATCATAATAAAATCTCCGACAGCGTATTTAAACCCACTCGTTATTGTTAAAAAGAAAGACGGGAGTTTAAGATTATGTTTAGACGCGAGGGGGTTAAACGCAGTTACAAAACCCCAGTTTGAAAGTCCGGAAACTATGGAGTCATTGTTATCAAAATTGGGATCATCAAAAACTTTTAGTAAACTCGACTTAAGAAATTCGTTTTGGCTGATTAAATTACATAAAGACTCACAACAATACACAGGTTTTAGCGTCGACGGAAACACATATATCTTTCGAGTTGTTCCATTTGGATTATCCACTAGCAGCGCGGCACTCATCGGTGCATTACAAGTCATTCTCAACCAATTTAGTCATTTTTGCGCACACTATGTTGATGACATAATAATCTTCAGCGAAAATGAAGAAATTCATAAAATTCATTTAGATAAAATTTTAAAAGCATTAAATGATGCAGACTTGAAGCTCAACATAGAAAAATGTGAGTTCTACAAGACGCGAGTTCAATATTTGGGTTACATAATTTCAAACGAGGGTATTAAGATAGACGATGGGAAAATAATAGAAATCAAAAACTACCGTCGACCATTTAACTTAAAGTCATTAAGATCATTTTTAGGGTTAATGAATTATTATAAAAGGTTCGTACCTAACTATTCTAATTTAACAGTTCCGTTACTTGAGCTACTGAAGAAATCGGTAAGATGGAAATGGGACGATGACAAACAAAAAGCTTTTGATCAAATGAAAAATACATTATATGAGAACGTCAAACTACTTCATCCCGATTTTAAAGAAAAGTTTATACTAAAGACAGACGCAAGTCATTTTGCGGTAGGAGGTGCTTTAATACAAATGCGTAATGGGGAAGAAGAACCGATAAGTTTTGTTTCACGAACGTTAAAGAAATCTGAACTTAATTATTCCACGTCCGAGAAAGAAATGTTAGCTATCGTGTTTGCGCTCACAAAATTAAAATTTTACCTAATCGGCAACCGTTTTGAAATACACACTGATCACTCGGCGTTGACATTTTTAATGCGTACAAAATTTACGAATAATAGAATTTATCGGTGGAGTTTGCTCATTATGGAGTACTCATTCGACATCGTGCATATTAAGGGCAAAAATAATATTGTTGCAGACGCGCTTAGTAGAAAAGATAACCCGGAAAATAAGCCGAAAGAAATTTTAATCGCATTAAACCAACTGGTTGATGACGAAATTCCGTTTACACGTCAGGATGTTTTACTAGCTCAGGAAAATGAATGTTTTGATAGCTTAAAAATTAAATTAGATAATAACGATCAAGAAAATACAAAGTCATTTAAATATAAAGATAACGTAATCATAAAAACTGTGAGAAATTTAGAATTATATGTGGTAGATGAACCTACCACAATAAATATTACAAACGCGTTACATTCAAAATTTGGGCATGCCGGTATCAAGAGAACGTGGCTTATGTTCAGGGAAAATTATTTCTGCCATAAAGATTTAAAAATTATAAAACGTACCATTAACCAATGTACATTATGTCAAATGGGGAAATTTAAAAATTTTCATAACCAAAATATCGTGCAAAGCTTAAAACTAGAACAACCTGGGGAGTTAGTTGCAGTTGATTATATCGGTAATTTAATAGCCAGTAGTGAGTTTCATAACATCTTCGTCGTAGTTGATGCTTTCACAAAATTCGTCCAATTATATCCAACGGTAGCATGTACAACGGACATTTCGCTGGAACTTCTGGACCGTTTCTGTAACGAAATCATTAAACCAAAAAGAATTTTAGTCGATAATGCAACTTACTTCGATAATCAACGATTTAGACAGCATTGGGAAGAACGTGGTGTGAAAGTCACGTATTGTTCCATACGACATCCACAAGGAAACATCTGTGAGAGGTATGTCCAAGAGACGATTAAATTCCTCAGACTCCTGGTACACAATGATCAACCTTCATGGCATAGTAAACTCGAAACGGTAGAAAATTTCATCAACCATATCCCAAGCATAGCTACGGAAAGAACACCACACTTTCTTATGTTAAATCAGCAACCGGAACGACCATGGGTGTATGATCAGCCGGAAAAAGAATACAATGAAATACTAGAAGACGTTAGAAAAAGGCTCAAGAAAAGGAGCCAAAAATATACAAGAAAAATGAACAAAAAGATAAAGAAAAAGTGCAATTTTGAAATAGGCGAATGGGTGATAGTTAAAAAGCTACGATTGGGACGTAGAGAGCACAACCAGTGCCAAAAACTTCAACTTCCCTATGAAGGACCATTCATCGTCGATGAAAAGGTAGCCGAATGCACCTATCAGCTAAGACATCCCGATTCAGAACAAATTCGAGGCCGCTTCCACATCGATCTGATTTATAGGTGGGACGATGGATCTATAATGATAAATGACAACAATGAATAACGGCGAAACTTAAATAAGAAAAATTTTACAACATACACGACAAACCGCTACAGGAAAATAGTAAAAAGACAAAATTTTGACAATTGTAAATATAATTTTAAGAATGGAACAATGACCAATTAAAAATAGCACTGTAAATTTGATTAAGGCTATTTAAATATGAAAATAAAATTGACCAAGATGAAAGATTCCATAATAATAAAAATTATTGAGATTTGCTTAAGATAAATGATAAAAGTTATTAATACAATTGGAAAACGAGAATTTATTCAATGAAACTTTAAAAGAATTTAATTAATTTTAGAAAGAAAATTCTGAATTTAGGTTTTGGGTGAAAACATGAACTTGAGATAAATAACTATGAATTTAAGTTGAGAGACTAAAAAGTATTTAATAAAATTGGTATTCAATGTTGAACAATGAGAAATAAAAGGGGGGAAAATTAAAATATAATAAGTTAACTCAGATGGAGTAACTAGAAGAAGTTAGGTGAGAATAGATACCTGGGGATAAGAAAATAGATCACAGGTGTAAATGAAATAAATTGATTATATGATTATGTAAGTAAAATGAATATGGAACCAAAAAAGAGGTTACCGAATAAATATGGGGAAATATAGGACAATATTGATTATAGAAAAATAAAGAATGCCAATAATAATAATAAATAAAAATGAATTAGAATGATAGGAAAATAGAAATCACCCAAAAGCAAATAGACGAGTTAAAAATAGGAAGATTAAAAATAAAGGGTCAATGTTTGAATAAAATAAAACTGAAGTCAAATTTAAAAATTTAACACTCAATAAAGTTAAATCGTTATCAGAAATCTTGGTAAAATTTGTTAGTTAAGTTAATATATAGAATAGTTTGAAAATTTGAATAGGATTAGTTAGTCTCGTTGAATTTGAGTAATTAGTTAAAACAGTTATTAAGATTTAGTGAGTTAATTTTGATATTAGTTATATTCGTTAGAAAACGTTACAGTAAAAATTTATTTTGTCATATTTTTGAAATAAAAAGCACATAAAGGTTAATTGTGGAATTTAACACAAAAATAGGTATTTTTCTTTTAAATTACAAATTAACAGGGGGTAAATGCGGTATCGAGATACCACGTCAATGGAAGTACGTCATTTAAGTTTCAGTAAAATTTTGTTAATGAATAAAAGCATGTAACTTATCAAAGTAATCAGAAAAACTTCATCCGATACCAAGAAATTAACTTAAAGTCAAATGATTCGTTGAAAACGGGACATAAAACAGGTTTGAATAAAATAAATTTGAAATGTATCATTTAATAATTGTTTTTGTTAAAATGTTAATTTATAGTAAATGAAAAATTGTTAGCAATAAGAAAGGTATTTTAAAAGTCAGAAATTTGTTAATTAATTGATAAATGTAAAAATCCATGTTAGCGTTAAATTTAAAATAAGTTTGTTAAAATTATTACGTGAGTTCGGCATGTCACAACTTAATGAACTGCGTATGGAAATTTCATGTCCATCATCTTTATTTGTCCAACCACGAAGCAATATCAAGAAGTCGATCCAATCTGAAAATATAAAAATTTTACTTATAAAATTTCAACGAACCACAATGGGCTTAGTCCATACCTGTACTGTGAAACTTCAAATAATATTGATTTTTCGATCGACCAATAAAATACGTCTATGCAAAGATCAAGATAGCGATGAACTTCGTAAAAGGAATTAATAAAACAATTGATAAAAAGGTTGGTGTTGATATTCACACGTGCAAGGTGGCGAATTTAGAATCGTGCTAATAAAATTGATAATTATAGTAAAAATAAATAGTGAAATTACAAAATACAAGTGCATAATTCAACAAAATAGTTACTTACCTACGTAAAACCAATAATAAGGTGAAAATTGTAAAAGATTGGAAATATTTTTGAAGAAATAGAATTCACAACAAAACGAGGTCAACAAACTATATCTGGAAGTTTCCGATGGTAAATGAACCCTTTGAGTGTCTTTGACGCGCAATTGTACCATCTCCATTTCAAATAAAAGAAATATTCCTGGATTTAATAAGGTATCGTGCACATTGCAATAAAATCTTTATAAACTTAAGTGAAATCTCCGGACTTCGTACGACACGTGTTTTGCATCATTTTACGTTCAGAATTTTTATATAATAGATTTAATAATAGAACTTTTTGATATAACCAAATATTTATTTTCATTTGTGTGCTTAATAAAAACATTAATAACTTTGTAACGAGGGATATTTATTTAGACCTGTTCCGCACCATAATTTCATTTACAGCATTGGTAACGGAACGAATCCACCCTGTACAAGGTAAGATACATGCACTACGAAAGAGCTAAGCTGAGGCACCTTATTTCATTAAATTGTGTTTACAAAATATCACATACTTTTCCATTGACGGGGTACAACTACGTACACCCATATAAAATATTAACGACAAGAACCTTTAACCCTATTAGCGAGGGTATTCATAACAATTTTGTATCATAAAGTGTGGGTCTCTTAAAGGCCTTACGTAAGCACACAGCAATATGTGGGTAGACTTAGAAATAACGGAACAAGAGCCCCACCTCTGTTTCCCTATGAAGTCTGGTCGGTATATGAACGTACTTTGCTTGGTTCTGATAGAACTAATAATTTCGCCGAAGCATGCCACAAAAAATTGCAACAGGGATATGGTGTCGCACATCCAGAATTATTCAAATTTATTGGCAATTTAAAAAAAATCCAAAAAACATACGATGCGGATTACGAGCGTTATGTCGCGGGGTATGAAGCACCACAAAAACGAAAACGTTACGAGGAAGCAGATGAGCGTATACTTAACAAAGTTTCCAACTATGAGCAAGCAAATATGTGGGAGTATTTGCGCGGTTTATCTCACAATTATGTTGTGGATTAATAAATATGTAATTTTTTTAAATAAAGAAACTCAACTTAATAGGTACTAGTATTTTAATTTAAACTTTTTTGCGCTAACAATAACGATTTCTGATGAAAGGTGGTAGGTTTTCAAAAAATGTGACGGAACCCTAGTCTCGGTGCCGAGTTGGCCCGGTGCCGAGTTTTCCCGGTGCCGAGTTGTCCGGTGCCGAGATGTACGGTGCCGAGTTGTCCAGTGCCGAGATGTACGGTGCCGAGTTGGTCCGGTGCCGAGTTTACCCGGTGCCGAGTTGTCTGATGCCGAGTTGTCTGGTGCCGAGTTGTACGGTGCCGAGTTGTCCAGAGCCGAGTTGTCCCGTACCGTGATATAATGGGGTTGGGAGGGTGTAATCTACTCGATGAGATGCTTCGTATAATTATTATCAAACTTCACTTAAGGTAAGTTCGTTTGATTATTAAATTATACTCGCATCTCATCTTCGTAGATTATCATGTATTAGTTGTTTAAAGCTAAGTTGCAACGGAATTACACAAATCACAGTCTCAATATTGTAGAAAAAAAAAACCTAACTTCTTTATTAGGTAAGAGAAAGGACAAAAAATCATATTATGTATCACCCTATACAAAACATTTTAGCAAACTGCGCTTCGTCAACCAAAGGCCGGTTGTAAAAACTCGAAAAGGTGCTAGGCTTCCTCCAACCTGCAGCTTTGTGAATAACCTCCAGAGAAAACCTCTTTCCTGGAAGCTGCCGATGTGACCGCATGTCTGGTGCTATGTGCGGTGGAAAAAGAGGTATCGATACCGTTACTGCCTAGCACTTCAACCCATCTGCCGATTAACTGGAGGGGATGCTTTGTTGTGAGGCCTTTTATAAGTTAATGTAAAATTATAACTTCCCCTGCCTCTAATCCCTTGGTTTAGAGGGATCTTTCCCAAATAGTTCATCAAAGTCCCGGCAGGGCATATACTAGGGTTATCCTAAAAGAACGGTAGATCCAACATCGGCTGAAAACTGTCCTTCCCGAAGTCTTTACTCTTGCCGGAAACTTAATCTGTGTTCCCTCGCTCATTTCTACAATGTCTCTGACATTGGGGCAGCATTTAATGCTAACCGTGTAACCAACTTCTTTGTCAGGAGTTCAAGCGTCAGGGTCTTGTTTGGGTGCAAAGTGGCTATGTATTTCGAGACCACTGCTGGATCCCAGGTCGACTCGTATCTTGCTCTGCTGGGCCGGAGATGTGCTACCCCCTTAAAAAATCTCCTGACCCTGTGGTCTAGGCCAATCTCGGGGTTTTATAATTAGGGATAGCCCCGACCTATAGAAGTTGAGGGATCCATAGGGTAGGCCTCCCTCAAACAAACCCGACAGGAAATCCAATACCGAGCTGATGGGGGCTTCAAAAAACTGGCAAGCCCCTGTCGATGTAAAATTTCCACCAACGCTTCAACCCACAATCGTACTGCTTCATGGTAGAATCTGCTATAGAAGCTAGCATTATTTTGATTGTGGGATCCGATATCCCTTTTCTGCTGAACGCCCTCCTGACAATCTCCCTGCGACCAGGGTAAGCTACTGCCAAAGGGGGCGAGGAGCCCAAAAGCCCACAGAAAATCGGATACCAGGGTTGGGATGGCCATATGGGAACTACTAAAAAGACCTCTGCTTTTCTGCAATTATTTTTTGAATGACTCTCAGAGTGACAGAGAATGGAGGAAAAACGTAAAACAAACCCTGATTCCAAGGCAAGGTAAATGCGTCTATAGCATGACCTCTGGATCTGGGAACCAGGAAACCAAATGCTTGCACTTGGCATTGTTCCTGCTTGCAAACAAATCTACCTGAGGGGTCTGAAAAGTTTTTACAATCTTATCGTATGCATCCTTTGCTAATTCCCATTCAGTCTCCGGCTCTAGCCTTCGAGATTCCCTATCTGCGTCTACATTATCCAAAGATTTAATGTAGGAAGCAAAGATAGTTAGTTTTCGATATTCGCACCACTGCCAAATCTCTCTGACCAACTTACTTAATAACGGGTGTTGACTACCCCCAATTCGATTTATATAGCATATCGCAGTGGTATTATCGATTCTACATAACATATTGCAATCTTGCAACTCTCTGGCAAAACACTTTAATCCAAAAAACGCAGCTAGCAGTTCTAAATAATTGATATGGTATTGCTTCTCCCCGTGGTTCCAAAACCCATGAGATTTACTCTTCTCACAACAAATGCCCCAGCCACTTCGAGAGGCATCTGAATAGATTACCGTACTATAAGAATCCGCCCTAATTGACTTATAGCTACTGGTATATTAGCTTTCCAGCAGTTCAGATCCTCTATTAAGGTGTCAGGTATCTGTCGGACGACAGGGTCATATTCACAGAATTATAACAAATCCCAGATATGTACCCGACTGATTTGGAATTAACCTACTCTATTTTATATTAATGATAAACCCCAAGGAGAGCAATAGTTGTTGAGTTTCTCTCACCTTTTCTAAACACTCATCAAAAGTGTTACCTAGTAGAAGAAAATCGTCTAGGTATAGTACCGAAAGAAAAACTTTTGATCTTAATCGGGATATAATTGGTTTCCTTCATTTTGTAAACACGAACGGGGATGATGATAATCCGAAACGGTAAACGGTTATATTCGTAGAGAATGCCATTGAATCGAAACCTCAAAAATTTTTTATGCGAATCCTTTATATAGGTAGCATTAAATATGCATCCTTCAGGTCCAGAATGGCTATGAAGGAATTGTTAGTTACAATTCTCCTAACTGTTTTGAAATCTACTAATTTAAAATGGTTATATGCAACATATTCGTTTAATGATTTTAGATTTAAAATCTTTCGATTAAAGTCATCGGGCTTCGGTATAAGAAAAATATTAGACAAAAAATTGGCCATTGCAAGGAAGGCTATTACGTATAGCATTTATCTTCAATAATTGCCTTATGGAAAACGTCTATCTCCTCAAAATTCTTATTTGGCCACGGTCTCTCTAAAGGAGCCGAGTGTTGGTGAGGTCTCTTAATAAAATCTATGGGGTAACCCGATAGTCATGACAAAATGATTTTTCGGAAGTTAAACGCTTCCAATTTTCAATCAGAAACTTTTGGCCTTCCTGCATGCACACTCACCCTGTTGGCAACTACTGCCTGTTCTGCCGAGTCGGTCCGAACTGTGTTTGTCTCTTCCGAAACGTTTGCCGACCGGTCATAGACCCCATTCGAGGTAGAGCATTTCGTCCGCCCTGATGCGTGTTCCCAGATGTCTGTCGGAGCGGACGCCTGGAGTTTAATTGGCCCTTGTAGGCTGTGCAAACTTCCGATCCATGATGGATCTTTCTAGCGCTTTTGCCGCCTTTACTTTGGTGTAGACCCCTAGGTCTACACCAAAAAACCAACCGTCCACTGATGCGTTGTTCAGTGTCGGTTTTAGGTCCTTGTTAACCCCTGTGGTTATCAATAACCTTCTCGTGTCACTCTCCGAGTGGTGCACATCGGCAACAGCCCTTGCGGCATCACCAATCAACTCTATTGGCGCCAAATACTTGTCGTCCCCCCCCCCCTGTTTCTTCAGCCAGACACAGAGTGACTGTCTTACCCAGCGCTGATAAGCTGGCGCCCAGCTGGTTTTAGACTGCGGCTAGACGGCCGTCACGATTCAGATAGGCTTCCGATAAGGATAAGGCTATCTCCGGGTTCAACTTTGCGGCTTGCGCAGAGAATCCAAATTGCGACTAATGGGCAATTACTTGGAGGGGGATACTTCTTTATCAGTTCTGATTTTTGATCGGCCTTAAGCCCTGACCTCAGGATATTTCCCTAGCGCACTGCTAGGTCTTGCTGTAGAGGTTCGCCAACCACCTTCTCAACCTGAACCTCCTCCCCCAAGATATCCAGTATCTTTGCATCGAGGCCTGGAGCCAGGGGGTCTGCTTGGGCATGCCTCTCGATGGAAGGGTTATGTGGCGATAGCGGCAACAGAATGTTGTCCCCGGGTTCCACTTCGCCTAATAAAATATTTTTATTAATTCAATGCAGTCTGAATACAACAGAGCTTGTCTGCTTTGTAACTAACCCACTAACTAGTGCGGTTAGATATGGTACTTGGCTCTGAAGGTGGGGTTAAAACAAGAAGTGTCTCGCACCTCATCTATTACCATTCGTATAGTTATGCAGCAAAGGGAACTGCCGTAACATTATGGTAGGTCACACCTAGTGTACCCTTAGTAACCCACTCGAGGCAACCAAGTAATTTAAAGGTTAAACAACTCGTGTAAAAACCCTTACATTCTGTACAGAGAAAATTACTGTAGAGCCAACTCGTGGAACTTAAAGTAATTTTTAAGGTTTAACAACTCGTGTAAAAACCCTACATTCTGTACAGAGAAAATTACTGTAGAGCCAACTCGTGGAACTTAAAGTAATTTTTAAGGTTTAACAACTCGTGTAAAAACCCTACATTCTGTACAGAGAAAATTACTGTAGAGCCAACTCGTGGAACTTAAAGTAATTTTTAAGGTTTAACAACTCGTGTAAAAACCCTACATTCTGTACAGAGAAAATTACTGTAGAGCCAACTCGTGGAACTTAAAGTAATTTTTAAGGTTTAACAACTCGTGTAAAAACCCTACATTCTGTACAGAGAAAATTACTGTAGAGCCAACTCGTGGAACTTAAAGTAATTTTTAAGGTTTAACAACTCGTGTAAAAACCCTACATTCTGTACAGAGAAAATTACTGTAGAGCCAACTCGTGGAACTTAAAGTAATTTTTAAGGTTTAACAACTCGTGTAAAAACCCTACATTCTGTACAGAGAAAATTACTGTAGAGCCAACTCGTGGAACTTAAAGTAATTTTTAAGGTTTAACAACTCGTGTAAAAACCCTACATTCTGTACAGCGAAAATTACTGTAGAGCCAACTCGTGGAACTTAAAGTAATTTTTAAGGTTTAACAACTCGTGTAAAAACCCTACATTCTGTACAGAGAAAATTACTGTAGAGCCAACTCGTGGAACTTAAAGTAATTTTTAAGGTTTAACAACTCGTGTAAAAACCCTACATTCTGTACAGAGAAAATTACTGTAGAGCCAACTCGTGGAACTTAAAGTAATTTTTAAGGTTTAACAACTCGTGTAAAAACCCTACATTCTGTACAGAGAAAATTACTGTAGAGCCAACTCGTGGAACTTAAAGTAATTTTTAAGGTTTAACAACTCGTGTAAAAACCCTACATTCTGTACAGCGAAAATTACTGTAGAGCCAACTCGTGGAACTTAAAGTAATTTTTAAGGTTTAACAACTCGTGTAAAAACCCTACATTCTGTACAGAGAAAATTACTGTAGAGCCAACTCGTGGAACTTAAAGTAATTTTTAAGGTTTAACAACTCGTGTAAAAACCCTACATTCTGTACAGAGAAAATTACTGTAGAGCCAACTCGTGGAACTTAAAGTAAGTTTTAAGTTTTAACAACTCGTGTAAAAACCCTACATTCTGTACAGACAAAATTACTGTAGAGCCAACTCGTGGAACTTAAAGTAATTTTTAAGGTTTAACAACTCGTGTAAAAACCCTACATTCTGTACAGAGAAATCTACTGTAGAGCCAACTCGTGGAACTTAAAGTAATTTTTAAGGTTTAACAACTCGTGTAAAAACCCTACATTCTGTACAGCGAAAATTACTGTAGAGCCAACTCGTGGAACTTAAAGTAATTTTTAAGGTTTAACAACTCGTGTAAAAACCCTACATTCTGTACAGAGAAAATTACTGTAGAGCCAACTCGTGGAACTTAAAGTAATTTTTAAGGTTTAACAACTCGTGTAAAAACCCTACATTCTGTACAGAGAAAATTACTGTAGAGCCAACTCGTGGAACTTAAAGTAATTTTTAAGGTTTAACAACTCGTATAAAAACCCTACATTCTGTACAGAGAAAATTACTGTAGAGCCAACTCGTGGAACTTAAAGTAATTTTTAAGGTTTAACAACTCGTGTAAAAACCCTACATTCTGTACAGAGAAAATTACTGTAGAGCCAACTCGTGGAACTTAAAGTAATTTTTAAGGTTTAACAACTCGTGTAAAAACCCTACATTCTGTACAGAGAAAATTACTGTAGAGCCAACTCGTGGAACTTAAAGTAATTTTTAAGGTTTAACAACTCGTGTAAAAACCCTACATTCTGTACAGAGAAAATTACTGTAGAGCCAACTCGTGGAACTTAAAGTAATTTTTAAGGTTTAACAACTCGTGTAAAAACCCTACATTCTGTACAGCGAAAATTACTGTAGAGCCAACTCGTGGAACTTAAAGTAATTTTTAAGGTTTAACAACTCGTGTAAAAACCCTACATTCTGTACAGAGAAAATTACTGTAGGGCCAACTCGTGGAACTTAAAGTAATTTTTAAGGTTTAACAACTCGTGTAAAAACCCTACATTCTGTACAGAGAAAATTACTGTAGAGCCAACTCGTGGAACTTAAAGTAATTTTTATGGTTTAACAACTCGTGTAAAAACCCTACATTCTGTACAGCGAAAATTACTGTAGAGCCAACTCGTGGAACTTAAAGTAATTTTTAAGGTTTAACAACTCGTGTAAAAACCCTACATTCTGTACAGAGAAAATTACTGTAGAGCCAACTCGTGGAACTTAAAGTAATTTTTATGGTTTAACAACTCGTGTAAAAACCCTACATTCTGTACAGCGAAAATTACTGTAGAGCCAACTCGTGGAACTTAAAGTAATTTTTAAGGTTTAACAACTCGTGTAAAAACCCTACATTCTGTACAGAGAAAATTACTGTAGAGCCAACTCGTGGAACTTAAAGTAATTTTTAAGGTTTAACAACTCGTGTAAAAACCCTACATTCTGTACAGAGAAAATTACTGTAGAGCCAACTCGTGGAACTTAAAGTAATTTTTAAGGTTTAACAACTCGTGTAAAAACCCTACATTCTGTACAGCGAAAATTACTGTAGAGCCAACTCGTGGAACTTAAAGTAATTTTTAAGGTTTAACAACTCGTGTAAAAACCCTACATTCTGTACAGAGAAAATTACTGTAGGGCCAACTCGTGGAACTTAAAGTAATTTTTAAGGTTTAACAACTCGTGTAAAAACCCTACATTCTGTACAGAGAAAATTACTGTAGAGCCAACTCGTGGAACTTAAAGTAATTTTTATGGTTTAACAACTCGTGTAAAAACCCTACATTCTGTACAGCGAAAATTACTGTAGAGCCAACTCGTGGAACTTAAAGTAATTTTTAAGGTTTAACAACTCGTGTAAAAACCCTACATTCTGTACAGAGAAAATTACTGTAGAGCCAACTCGTGGAACTTAAAGTAATTTTTAAGGTTTAACAACTCGTGTAAAAACCCTACATTCTGTACAGAGAAAATTACTGTAGAGCCAACTCGTGGAACTTAAAGTAATTTTTAAGGTTTAACAACTCGTGTAAAAACCCTACATTCTGTACAGAGAAAATTACTGTAGAGCCAACTCGTGGAACTTAAAGTAATTTTTAAGGTTTAACAACTCGTGTAAAAACCCTACATTCTGTACAGCGAAAATTACTGTAGAGCCAACTCGTGGAACTTAAAGTAATTTTTAAGGTTTAACAACTCGTGTAAAAACCCTACATTCTGTACAGAGAAAATTACTGTAGAGCCAACTCGTGGAACTTAAAGTAATTTTTAAGGTTTAACAACTCGTGTAAAAACCATACATTCTGTACAGAGAAAATTACTGTAGAGCCAACTCGTGGAACTTAAAGTAATTTTTAAGGTTTAACAACTCGTGTAAAAACCCTACATTCTGTACAGAGAAAATTACTGTAGAGCCAACTCGTGGAACTTAAAGTAATTTTTAAGGTTTAACAACTCGTGTAAAAACCCTACATTCTGTACAGAGAAAATTACTGTAGAGCCAACTCGTGGAACTTAAAGTAATTTTTAAGGTTTAACAACTCGTGTATAAACCCTACATTCTGTACAGAGAAAATTACTGTAGAGCCAACTCGTGGAACTTAAAGTAATTTTTAAGGTTTAACAACTCGTGTAAAAACCCTACATTCTGTACAGAGAAAATTACTGTAGAGCCAACTCGTGGAACTTAAAGTAATTTTTAAGGTTTAACAACTCGTGTAAAAACCCTACATTCTGTACAGCGAAAATTACTGTAGAGCCAACTCGTGGAACTTAAAGTAATTTTTAAGGTTTAACAACTC
Source organism: Podabrus alpinus (assembly GCA_932274525.1). Classification (NCBI taxonomy): domain Eukaryota; kingdom Metazoa; phylum Arthropoda; class Insecta; order Coleoptera; family Cantharidae; genus Podabrus; species Podabrus alpinus. The sequence continues at coordinate 119,973,384 of OW026451.1, forward strand.
GTGTAAAAACCCTACATTCTGTACAGAGAAAATTACTGTAGAGCCAACTCGTGGAACTTAAAGTAATTTTTAAGGTTTAACAACTCGTTTAAAAACCCTACATTCTGTACAGAAAAAATTACTGTAGAGCCAACTCGTGGAACTTAAAGTAATTTTTAAGGTTTAACAACTCGTGTAAAAACCCTACATTCTGTACAGAGAAAATTACTGTAGAGCCAACTCGTGGAACTTAAAGTAATTTTTAAGGTTTAACAACTCGTGTAAAAACCCTACATTCTGTACAGAGAAAATTACTGTAGAGCCAACTCGTGGAACTTAAAGTAATTTTTAAGGTTTAACAACTCGTGTAAAAACCCTACATTCTGTACAGCGAAAATTACTGTAGAGCCAACTCGTGGAACTTAAAGTAATTTTTAAGGTTTAACAACTCGTGTAAAAACCCTACATTCTGTACAGAGAAAATTACTGTAGAGCCAACTCGTGGAACTTAAAGTAATTTTTAAGGTTTAACAACTCGTGTAAAAACCCTACATTCTGTACAGAGAAAATTACTGTAGAGCCAACTCGTGGAACTTAAAGTAATTTTTAAGGTTTAACAACTCGTGTAAAAACCCTACATTCTGTACAGAGAAAATTACTGTAGAGCCAACTCGTGGAACTTAAAGTAATTTTTAAGGTTTAACAACTCGTGTAAAAACCCTACATTCTGTACAGAGAAAATTACTGTAGAGCCAACTCGTGGAACTTAAAGTAATTTTTAAGGTTTAACAACTCGTGTAAAAACCCTACATTCTGTACAGAGAAAATTACTGTAGAGCCAACTCGTGGAACTTAAAGTAATTTTTAAGGTTTAACAACTCGTGTAAAAACCCTACATTCTGTACAGAGAAAATTACTGTAGAGCCAACTCGTGGAACTTAAAGTAATTTTTAAGGTTTAACAACTCGTGTAAAAACCCTACATTCTGTACAGCGAAAATTACTGTAGAGCCAACTCGTGGAACTTAAAGTAATTTTTAAGGTTTAACAACTCGTGTAAAAACCCTACATTCTGTACAGAGAAAATTACTGTAGAGCCAACTCGTGGAACTTAAAGTAATTTTTAAGGTTTAACAACTCGTGTAAAAACCCTACATTCTGTACAGAGAAAATTACTGTAGAGCCAACTCGTGGAACTTAAAGTAATTTTTAAGGTTTAACAACTCGTGTAAAAACCCTACATTCTGTACAGAGAAAATTACTGTAGAGCCAACTCGTGGAACTTAAAGTAATTTTTAAGGTTTAACAACTCGTGTAAAAACCCTACATTCTGTACAGAGAAAATTACTGTAGAGCCAACTCGTGGAACTTAAAGTAATTTTTAAGGTTTAACAACTCGTGTAAAAACCCTACATTCTGTACAGAGAAAATTAGTGTAGAGCCAACTCGTGGAACTTAAAGTAATTTTTAAGGTTTAACAACTCGTGTAAAAACCCTACATTCTGTACAGCGAAAATTACTGTAGAGCCAACTCGTGGAACTTAAAGTAATTTTTAAGGTTTAACAACTCGTGTAAAAACCCTACATTCTGTACAGAGAAAATTACTGTAGAGCCAACTCGTGGAACTTAAAGTAATTTTTAAGGTTTAACAACTCGTGTAAAAACCCTACATTCTGTACAGAGAAAATTACTGTAGAGCCAACTCGTGGAACTTAAAGTAATTTTTAAGGTTTAACAACTCGTGTAAAAACCCTACATTCTGTACAGAGAAAATTACTGTAGAGCCAACTCGTGGAACTTAAAGTAATTTTTAAGGTTTAACAACTCGTGTAAAAACCCTACATTCTGTACAGAGAAAATTACTGTAGAGCCAACTCGTGGAACTTAAAGTAATTTTTAAGGTTTAACAACTCGTGTAAAAACCCTACATTCTGTACAGAGAAAATTACTGTAGAGCCAACTCGTGGAACTTAAAGTAATTTTTAAGGTTTAACAACTCGTGTAAAAACCCTACATTCTGTACAGAGAAAATTACTGTAGAGCCAACTCGTGGAACTTAAAGTAATTTTTAAGGTTTAACAACTCGTGTAAAAACCCTACATTCTGTACAGCGAAAATTACTGTAGAGCCAACTCGTGGAACTTAAAGTAATTTTTAAGGTTTAACAACTCGTGTAAAAACCCTACATTCTGTACAGAGAAAATTACTGTAGGGCCAACTCGTGGAACTTAAAGTAATTTTTAAGGTTTAACAACTCGTGTAAAAACCCTACATTCTGTGCAGAGAAAATTACTGTAGAGCCAACTCGTGGAACTTAAAGTAATTTTTAAGTTTTAACAACTCGTGTAAAAACCCTACATTCTGTACAGACAAAATTACTGTAGAGCCAACTCGTGGAACTTAAAGTAATTTTTAAGGTTTAACAACTCGTGTAAAAACCCTACATTCTGTACAGAGAAAATTACTGTAGAGCCAACTCGTGGAACTTAAAGTAATTTTTATGGTTTAACAACTCGTGTAAAAACCCTACATTCTGTACAGCGAAAATTACTGTAGAGCCAACTCGTGGAACTTAAAGTAATTTTTAAGGTTTAACAACTCGTGTAAAAACCCTACATTCTGTACAGAGAAAATTACTGTAGAGCCAACTCGTGGAACTTAAAGTAATTTTTAAGGTTTAACAACTCGTGTAAAAACCCTACATTCTGTACAGAGAAAATTACTGTAGAGACAACTCGTGGAACTTAAAGTAATTTTTAAGGTTTAACAACTCGTGTAAAAACCCTACATTCTGTACAGAGAAAATTACTGTAGAGCCAACTCGTGGAACTTAAAGTAATTTTTAAGGTTTAACAACTCGTGTAAAAACCCTACATTCTGTACAGCGAAAATTACTGTAGAGCCAACTCGTGGAACTTAAAGTAATTTTTAAGGTTTAACAACTCGTGTAAAAACCCTACATTCTGTACAGAGAAAATTACTGTAGAGCCAACTCGTGGAACTTAAAGTAATATTTAAGGTTTAACAACTCGTGTAAAAACCATACATTCTGTACAGAGAAAATTACTGTAGAGCCAACTCGTGGAACTTAAAGTAATTTTTAAGGTTTAACAACTCGTGTAAAAACCCTACATTCTGTACAGAGAAAATTACTGTAGAGCCAACTCGTGGAACTTAAAGTAATTTTTAAGGTTTAACAACTCGTGTAAAAACCCTACATTCTGTACAGAGAAAATTACTGTAGAGCCAACTCGTGGAACTTAAAGTAATTTTTAAGGTTTCACAACTCGTGTATAAACCCTACATTCTGTACAGAGAAAATTACTGTAGAGCCAACTCGTGGAACTTAAAGTAATTTTTAAGGTTTAACAACTCGTGTAAAAACCCTACATTCTGTACAGAGAAAATTACTGTAGAGCCAACTCGTGGAACTTAAAGTAATTTTTAAGGTTTAACAACTCGTGTAAAAACCCTACATTCTGTACAGAGAAAATTACTGTAGAGCCAACTCGTGGAACTTAAAGTAATTTTTAAGGTTTAACAACTCGTGTAAAAACCCTACATTCTGTACAGAGAAAATTACTGTAGAGCCAACTCGTGGAACTTAAAGTAATTTTTAAGGTTTAACAACTCGTGTAAAAACCCTACATTCTGTACAGAGAAAATTACTGTAGAGCCAACTCGTGGAACTTAAAGTAATTTTTAAGGTTTAACAACTCGTGTAAAAACCCTACATTCTGTACAGAGAAAATTACTGTAGAGCCAACTCGTGGAACTTAAAGTAATTTTTAAGGTTTAACAACTCGTGTAAAAACCCTACATTCTGTACAGAGAAAATTACTGTAGAGCCAACTCGTGGAACTTAAAGTAATTTTTAAGGTTTAACAACTCGTGTAAAAACCCTACATTCTGTACAGCGAAAATTACTGTAGAGCCAACTCGTGGAACTTAAAGTAATTTTTAAGGTTTAACAACTCGTGTAAAAACCCTACATTCTGTACAGAGAAAATTACTGTAGAGCCAACTCGTGGAACTTAAAGTAATTTTTAAGGTTTAACAACTCGTGTAAAAACCATACATTCTGTACAGAGAAAATTACTGTAGAGCCAACTCGTGGAACTTAAAGTAATTTTTAAGGTTTAACAACTCGTGTAAAAACCCTACATTCTGTACAGAGAAAATTACTGTAGAGCCAACTCGTGGAACTTAAAGTAATTTTTAAGGTTTAACAACTCGTGTAAAAACCCTACATTCTGTACAGAGAAAATTACTGTAGAGCCAACTCGTGGAACTTAAAGTAATTTTTAAGGTTTAACAACTCGTGTAAAAACCCTACATTCTGTACAGCGAAAATTACTGTAGAGCCAACTCGTGGAACTTAAAGTAATTTTTAAGGTTTAACAACTCGTGTAAAAACCCTACATTCTGTACAGAGAAAATTACTGTAGAGCCAACTCGTGGAACTTAAAGTAATTTTTAAGGTTTAACAACTCGTGTAAAAACCCTACATTCTGTACAGAGAAAATTACTGTAGAGCCAACTCGTGGAACTTAAAGTAATTTTTAAGGTTTAACAACTCGTGTAAAAACCCTACATTCTGTACAGAGAAAATTACTGTAGAGCCAACTCGTGGAACTTAAAGTAATTTTTAAGGTTTAACAACTCGTGTAAAAACCCTACATTCTGTACAGAGAAAATTACTGTAGAGCCAACTCGTGGAACTTAAAGTAATTTTTAAGGTTTAACAACTCGTGTAAAAACCCTACATTCTGTACAGCGAAAATTACTGTAGAGCCAACTCGTGGAACTTAAAGTAATTTTTAAGGTTTAACAACTCGTGTAAAAACCCTACATTCTGTACAGAGAAAATTACTGTAGAGCCAACTCGTGGAACTTAAAGTAATTTTTAAGGTTTAACAACTCGTGTAAAAACCATACATTCTGTACAGAGAAAATTACTGTAGAGCCAACTCGTGGAACTTAAAGTAATTTTTAAGGTTTAACAACTCGTGTAAAAACCCTACATTCTGTACAGAGAAAATTACTGTAGAGCCAACTCGTGGAACTTAAAGTAATTTTTAAGGTTTAACAACTCGTGTAAAAACCCTACATTCTGTACAGAGAAAATTACTGTAGAGCCAACTCGTGGAACTTAAAGTAATTTTTAAGGTTTAACAACTCGTGTATAAACCCTACATTCTGTACAGAGAAAATTACTGTAGAGCCAACTCGTGGAACTTAAAGTAATTTTTAAGGTTTAACAACTCGTGTAAAAACCCTACATTCTGTACAGAGAAAATTACTGTAGAGCCAACTCGTGGAACTTAAAGTAATTTTTAAGGTTTAACAACTCGTGTAAAAACCCTACATTCTGTACAGCGAAAATTACTGTAGAGCCAACTCGTGGAACTTAAAGTAATTTTTAAGGTTGAACAACTCGTGTAAAAACCCTACATTCTGTACAGAGAAAATTACTGTAGAGCCAACTCGTGGAACTTAAAGTAATTTTTAAGGTTTAACAACTCGTGTAAAAACCCTACATTCTGTACAGAGAAAATTACTGTAGAGCCAACTCGTGGAACTTAAAGTAATTTTTAAGGTTTAACAACTCGTGTAAAAACCCTACATTCTGTACAGAGAAAATTACTGTAGAGCCAACTCGTGGAACTTAAAGTAATTTTTAAGGTTTAACAACTCGTGTAAAAACCCTACATTCTGTACAGAGAAAATTACTGTAGAGCCAACTCGTGGAACTTAAAGTAATTTTTAAGGTTTAACAACTCGTGTAAAAACCCTACATTCTGTACAGAGAAAATTACTGTAGAGCCAACTCGTGGAACTTAAAGTAATTTTTAAGGTTTAACAACTCGTGTAAAAACCCTACATTCTGTACAGAGAAAATTACTGTAGAGCCAACTCGTGGAACTTAAAGTAATTTTTAAGGTTTAACAACTCGTGTAAAAACCCTACATTCTGTACAGAGAAAATTACTGTAGAGCCAACTCGTGGAACTTAAAGTAATTTTTAAGGTTTAACAACTCGTGTAAAAACCCTACATTCTGTACAGCGAAAATTACTGTAGAGCCAACTCGTGGAACTTAAAGTAATTTTTAAGGTTTAACAACTCGTGTAAAAACCCTACATTCTGTACAGAGAAAATTACTGTAGAGCCAACTCGTGGAACTTAAAGTAATTTTTAAGGTTTAACAACTCGTGTAAAAACCCTACATTCTGTACAGAGAAAATTACTGTAGAGCCAACTCGTGGAACTTAAAGTAATTTTTAAGGTTTAACAACTCGTGTAAAAACCCTACATTCTGTACAGAGAAAATTACTGTAGAGCCAACTCGTGGAACTTAAAGTAATTTTTAAGGTTTAACAACTCGTGTAAAAACCCTACATTCTGTACAGCGAAAATTACTGTAGAGCCAACTCGTGGAACTTAAAGTAATTTTTAAGGTTTAACAACTCGTGTAAAAACCCTACATTCTGTACAGAGAAAATTACTGTAGAGCCAACTCGTGGAACTTAAAGTAATTTTTAAGGTTTAACAACTCGTGTAAAAACCCTACATTCTGTACAGAGAAAATTACTGTAGAGCCAACTCGTGGAACTTAAAGTAATTTTTAAGGTTTAACAACTCGTATAAAAACCCTACATTCTGTACAGAGAAATTTACTGTAGAGCCAACTCGTGGAACTTAAAGTAATTTTTAAGGTTTAACAACTCGTGTAAAAACCCTACATTCTGTACAGAGAAAATTACTGTAGAGCCAACTCGTGGAACTTAAAGTAATTTTTAAGGTTTAACAACTCGTGTAAAAACCCTACATTCTGTACAGAGAAAATTACTGTAGAGCCAACTCGTGGAACTTAAAGTAATTTTTAAGGTTTAACAACTCGTGTAAAAACCCTACATTCTGTGCAGAGAAAATTACTGTAGAGCCAACTCGTGGAACTTAAAGTAATTTTTAAGGTTTAACAACTCGTGTAAAAACCCTACATTCTGTACAGAGAAAATTACTGTAGAGCCAACTCGTGGAACTTAAAGTAATTTTTAAGGTTTAACAACTCGTGTAAAAACCCTACATTCTGTACAGAGAAAATTACTGTAGAGCCAACTCGTGGAACTTAAAGTAATTTTTAAGGTTTAACAACTCGTGTAAAAACCCTACATTCTGTACAGAGAAAATTACTGTAGAGCCAACTCGTGGAACTTAAAGTAATTTTTAAGGTTTAACAACTCGTGTAAAAACCCTACATTCTGTACAGAGAAAATTACTGTAGAGCCAACTCGTGGAACTTAAAGTAATTTTTAAGGTTTAACAACTCGTGTAAAAACCCTACATTCTGTACAGCGAAAATTACTGTAGAGCCAACTCGTGGAACTTAAAGTAATTTTTAAGGTTTAACAACTCGTGTAAAAACCCTACATTCTGTACAGAGAAAATTACTGTAGAGCCAACTCGTGGAACTTAAAGTAATTTTTAAGGTTTAACAACTCGTGTAAAAACCCTACATTCTGTACAGAGAAAATTACTGTAGAGCCAACTCGTGGAACTTAAAGTAATTTTTAAGGTTTAACAACTCGTGTAAAAACCCTACATTCTGTACAGAGAAAATTACTGTAGAGCCAACTCGTGGAACTTAAAGTAATTTTTAAGGTTTAACAACTCGTGTAAAAACCCTACATTCTGTACAGCGAAAATTACTGTAGAGCCAACTCGTGGAACTTAAAGTAATTTTTAAGGTTTAACAACTCGTGTAAAAACCCTACATTCTGTACAGAGAAAATTACTGTAGAGCCAACTCGTGGAACTTAAAGTAATTTTTAAGGTTTAACAACTCGTGTAAAAACCCTACATTCTGTACAGAGAAAATTACTGTAGAGCCAACTCGTGGAACTTAAAGTAATTTTTAAGGTTTAACAACTCGTATAAAAACCCTACATTCTGTACAGAGAAATTTACTGTAGAGCCAACTCGTGGAACTTAAAGTAATTTTTAAGGTTTAACAACTCGTGTAAAAACCCTACATTCTGTACAGAGAAAATTACTGTAGAGCCAACTCGTGGAACTTAAAGTAATTTTTAAGGTTTAACAACTCGTGTAAAAACCCTACATTCTGTACAGAGAAAATTACTGTAGAGCCAACTCGTGGAACTTAAAGTAATTTTTAAGGTTTAACAACTCGTGTAAAAACCCTACATTCTGTGCAGAGAAAATTACTGTAGAGCCAACTCGTGGAACTTAAAGTAATTTTTAAGGTTTAACAACTCGTGTAAAAACCCTACATTCTGTACAGAGAAAATTACTGTAGAGCCAACTCGTGGAACTTAAAGTAATTTTTAAGGTTTAACAACTCGTGTAAAAACCCTACATTCTGTACAGAGAAAATTACTGTAGAGCCAACTCGTGGAACTTAAAGTAATTTTTAAGGTTTAACAACTCGTGTAAAAACCCTACATTCTGTACAGAGAAAATTACTGTAGAGCCAACTTGTGGAACTTAAAGTAAATTTTAAGGTTTAACAACTCGTGTAAAAACCCTACATTCTGTACAGAGAAAATTACTGTAGAGCCAACTCGTGGAACTTAAAGTAATTTTTAAGGTTTAACAACTCGTGTAAAAACCCTACATTCTGTACAGCGAAAATTACTGTAGAGCCAACTCGTGGAACTTAAAGTAATTTTTAAGGTTTAACAACTCGTGTAAAAACCCTACATTCTGTACAGAGAAAATTACTGTAGAGCCAACTCGTGGAACTTAAAGTAATTTTTAAGGTTTAACAACTCGTGTAAAAACCCTACATTCTGTACAGAGAAAATTACTGTAGAGCCAACTCGTGGAACTTAAAGTAATTTTTAAGGTTTAACAACTCGTGTAAAAACCCTACATTCTGTACAGAGAAAATTACTGTAGAGCCAACTCGTGGAACTTAAAGTAATTTTTAAGGTTTAACAACTCGTGTAAAAACCCTACATTCTGTACAGCGAAAATTACTGTAGAGCCAACTCGTGGAACTTAAAGTAATTTTTAAGGTTTAACAACTCGTGTAAAAACCCTACATTCTGTACAGAGAAAATTACTGTAGAGCCAACTCGTGGAACTTAAAGTAATTTTTAAGGTTTAACAACTCGTGTAAAAACCCTACATTCTGTACAGAGAAAATTACTGTAGAGCCAACTCGTGGAACTTAAAGTAATTTTTAAGGTTTAACAACTCGTGTAAAAACCCTACATTCTGTACAGCGAAAATTACTGTAGAGCCAACTCGTGGAACTTAAAGTAATTTTTAAGGTTTAACAACTCGTGTAAAAACCCTACATTCTGTACAGAGAAAATTACTGTAGAGCCAACTCGTGGAACTTAAAGTAATTTTTAAGGTTTAACAACTCGTGTAAAAACCCTACATTCTGTACAGAGAAAATTACTGTAGAGCCAACTCGTGGAACTTAAAGTAATTTTTAAGGTTTAACAACTCGTATAAAAACCCTACATTCTGTACAGAGAAATTTACTGTAGAGCCAACTCGTGGAACTTAAAGTAATTTTTAAGGTTTAACAACTCGTGTAAAAACCCTACATTCTGTACAGAGAAAATTACTGTAGAGCCAACTCGTGGAACTTAAAGTAATTTTTAAGGTTTAACAACTCGTGTAAAAACCCTACATTCTGTACAGAGAAAATTACTGTAGAGCCAACTCGTGGAACTTAAAGTAATTTTTAAGGTTTAACAACTCGTGTAAAAACCCTACATTCTGTGCAGAGAAAATTACTGTAGAGCCAACTCGTGGAACTTAAAGTAATTTTTAAGGTTTAACAACTCGTGTAAAAACCCTACATTCTGTACAGAGAAAATTACTGTAGAGCCAACTCGTGGAACTTAAAGTAATTTTTAAGGTTTAACAACTCGTGTAAAAACCCTACATTCTGTACAGAGAAAATTACTGTAGAGCCAACTCGTGGAACTTAAAGTAATTTTTAAGGTTTAACAACTCGTGTAAAAACCCTACATTCTGTACAGAGAAAATTACTGTAGAGCCAACTTGTGGAACTTAAAGTAAATTTTAAGGTTTAACAACTCGTGTAAAAACCCTACATTCTGTACAGAGAAAATTACTGTAGAGCCAACTCGTGGAACTTAAAGTAATTTTTAAGGTTTAACAACTCGTGTAAAAACCCTACATTCTGTACAGAGAAGATTACTGTAGAGCCAACTCGTGTGCTCTACGGTAAGTAAAACCAACTAGTGGAACTTAAGGTAATTTTTAAGGTTTAACAACTCGCCACCATTACATCTGTACAGAAAAATTTACTGTCGTTCACAACTCGTGTGTTCTATGTTAAGTAAATAGCTTCGCCTTCGCTAAAAAAACTTATTATAATTAATTATAAAATAAATTATACTTATTTCTTCCAAAATACAAACACGCTCAACCGCTAGTTGCATCGAGAAAAATTTTAAAATTATGATTGCACTCACTACGAATTTTTTCCGTTTCGTAGCATTCATCTCTATGCACTGCTTCTTGTAAAAAGTTATCAAAAAGGAAAAATCCAAATGAAATTTTTAGCAAAAAACTATTTAGCACATGTGTGATCTCTAACGCAAAAAACAAGAATGAGTTTAGGTTATGAAGTGTTGCCACCCCGAGGAGAACTAAAATCGGTATACCGATTGACAAAATTCGGTAGAATTCGGTAGATTAAATTTTTTTTTTAGTTTTAATAATAATAATAAAGAAAAAAATAAGTTAACAAAATTTTTATTAAAAAAAACATAGTTTGTTACTGGTTCACTACCACTATCACTACTCATTTTAACAAATAATAAAAATTAACAAAGCGCCGCGCCGTGTAACTATCGTATCGCTAACGAGACTAGTAGCAAATAAAAAAAATCTGATGTGGCCATCGCATAACTTTCCGAACAGACGCAAATTTTTACATTATATTTTTAAATAAAATGGTTACATAATTTCAACAGTAAATCGATGAAAAATTTCATATTTTGCCAAAATAGGAAGAAAAAAACTTTTGAATGCCTATATCTTGCAAACGAAGCATTTTTGGACCCATGTTATTAGAAACTTTTCATCTTATTTTCGTTAGTAGAATGCGGTTTACTATTTTATTAACAAATACAAAAAATTTTTACAAATACAAAATTTTTTGAAACGCCCTGTATATTTTAGAGAAAAACTTGGAGGACAAAAAATGTAGGAAATTCCATAGCGCTAATTTTTTGTTATTCATATTTTTACATATTTAATTTCGTTTCGAAGTTATGACGCATAATGTCATAATAGCTCCAGGTAAACCCCCCTTTCCCGTTACACGATTTAAATTATTTTCATCTGGCTTCGTCCTACGACAGGAAAAAGCTTATATGCAAAATTTGGAATGATTTGCTTGCTTCGTTTAGACGCTATCGTGTTCACAGACGTACATACACACACACACACACACACATACAGACATCCTTCCAAAAATGATAAAAATGGATTCAGGGGACCTCAAAACGTGAACATCTGTCAAAAAATTGGGGGGTCAAATTTTGACTGATAACAATACTTTCCTTACCTAGGGGTTCGGAAAGTAAAAATTATGTGCTGCGGCTGTGATAATTATTACAATGTTACTTGTAAAAACAAAAAATCAGACAACTTTGAAAAAAAAGCGATTATGGACTAAACCGTGGATTAGTATAATATAAAAAGGTCCATTACCAACCTTTTGCCATTACCAAGAATTTTGAATTATCAGAATTATTCTGTGACTCAATACCAACAGTTATTTTAAATTATGAAACTAATTTTACATCATGCGCGCGTCGAATCAGGACACTGACAACAAGAAAATAGAGCATGTTCTAATTTCTTGTTGTCAGTGACATGATTCGACGCGCGCATTGGATTTTTAGTACTGAAAATTTTAGTACTGAAAAATTTAGTGTAATGTAAAACGGGTCTAAACCAATAATTTTTTTATGCCTTTCTTGAATGATAGGGAGCGTTGTCCATTACTATCACACAGTTTGGTTCCAATAAAGGTAAAGTCCTTTTCATCCAATTTTCAAATACGTTAGCATTCATTTCTTCATGATAGTCTCCAGTTTTCTTGGATTCAAATGATAAAAGTCCATTTTCTACAAATCCTTCTTCGTTTCCAATTTGCAGAATAATTAATCGTTTACCTTTGCCGCTGGGATTTTTCAATCCTGTCTACAACATATGTTTAATGTAATCTAAATATATATAAACAAGTTAATTAAGCTATTACCGAAAGTCCCCTATTGAATGCTTCACTTGCACTGGTTACAGTTTTATCCGTCCATACTTTACCTTTGGTATGACCTGCATTAACCCACGTTTCGTCCAAGTAATAAATTTTTTTACCCTCCAATTTAAATTTTCTTATACTATCTAAATATCTCATTCGCCATACAACTATTTCTGGATTCTCTGATAACATAGGTTTTCTTGTTCTACTATTCCAATTGAATCCCATTGCTTCTAATGTTTTCCACAAAGTTGTTCGTTGCATTGGAGGAAGTTCTTCGTTGCTTTGCACTTCCTAATAAAATTAATCTTTGACCATGAAATAATAAACTAGAGCACATTACAAGTTCTTACAACTAAAATTTTATCAAGTGTGGGAATTTCACTTGCAAGAAAAAATCGGTGAACAATTCTTCGCAATATTGACTGTTGTCTCTCGTCTAACTTGTCAAAACAACGCTTACGCTTTCTGGTTTTAGTCGGCGACGCCAACATTCCTGTAGCTTCTTTCTCTGCAATGATACTCCAAACGATGAGACAAAAACTCCCCTCCTGCAAATGCAGGATCGAGAATTCTCCTCCCACGTGAAGTGGAAATCACCTCACTTTTCAACGTGGGAACCCTAGGTGTTATTAACTAGCTCTAATGATGTTAACGTCGGTCTGCGAGGGACGTGGATCCCAACCTCGAACTCTCATCGAAAGGTTAGATGTACCCCCTCTCTCAGGGAAATAAAAATACGGTGATGTAATTAATAGTTTAATGACACACAAAAAATAATCAATAAAACACAATACAAAATCACAGATGGCAACAACCCTCGGTGGTGAATACAAATAAATACTGGCTTTTGACGGAAGCCAGCCAAAAGTACAAAAGCGTGAAGCAATCCTCCCCGTGGGAAGATCCAGCGAACTAAAAAACTGAAGTGTCAACAAATACACCTTTTAATGACGTTACTCAAAATACTCGTAAATTTATATAGAGCAATCACAACCCAAACAGATTAGAAATAAAATTGTCTCACCTGAGCGCTCGGTAAGTTCACAAAATCTTTGGTGACAGAAATTCCAATCCGTTAGGAGGGACCGCTCACGAGGTTGGATGTTGAACAGCTGTCCGCTAAATCCCGAACCACTAGAAAGGATCGCACGCTTGGTGGTGATGGTTCCAACAGCGACCCACGAACTCGGCAGCAGGACGATGGCTGGACTGATAACCCCAAAGAGTGTTTCGAAAATACTCTGGTTACAACAACTGGTGGTTCCAAAACTTGAATCAAATTTGCTAGCACGCAGGACGTTTGCTCGTGTTATGTTAAAGTAAAACCATGCATTAATATAATAATTAAAAATTTCAAATATGTTACGATAGCCTGACTCACATTCGATTCAGCAGTCTATCGCATTCCTTTTAAAGTTCAATAACTGTAAAATTAGTAATAAGCAATATTTTTATTATAAATAGTCACAATTGTAATTATAGATTATTATTATGCTGTATGTCTAAAATCGATGTCAGTCGTAATTTTCAATAAATTTATTTAAGTAATTTTGATTTTTTTTTAAATAATTTTGTTAAGTGAAATTAACTGGCGCAGTCGGTAGGATACTCAGAAGGGCTTTAGATCAAATTCTCTAAAATAACCCTTTTTGTGTTAACAATCAACTGAGAACCAACATTAAATTTTAAGTGATAAGAAGAAACAAATAAAAAGTGCAACAAGAAGAAACAAATAGAAGACAATCAATCAATCCAATAAGAGGGAAGAAGTCTCGAAAGATTTATAACCAAGGGATGAAGAAATTCACAACGTTCTTCATTTGCTTAGCGTAAGTTTTTGCTCATTATTATATTTCCTTTATTCCTTCCTGAATGTCAGAAGCAGAAATAACCGAATTATTCAATAATTTAACCCTATCATCGGAATCAATTTTACAAAGTATTCCAAATATTCTATCAAACGATCCCCCTAGTAATAATTACGAAATGGCACAACTAGATAGATTTAACTGCGAATTAGTACCAAAATATGATGGCAATCCAGCGACTTTATCGATATTTATTAATGCATGTGAACATTTATTGAGAAGATTTGGTACAACAAATTCAGATGATGTTGTCAACGGACAACTTATACAAGTTATACTGGGCAAATTCGAAGGACGAGCACTCACATTAATTGCTAGTCGAGAAAATTCAAATACCTGGGGTAACATAAAAAATTTATTACTACAACATTTTGGAGATCAACGCGACGAAAATTGTCTACTACGTGATCTGATGAGCCTCAAACCATACAAAAACGAATCCTCATATCAATTCGGAATGAGATGTCAGGATGTACGAAGCTTACTTTTAACCCATCTACAATTACATGAAGCGGACCCAAACGTCAAGTTGGTAAAAACGAAAATTTACGATGATTTATCACTCCAAACATTCCTTCAGGGTTTGAACGGTCAAATTGGCCTAGTTGTAAGATTAAAACAGCCACCCAATCTAGAAGCGGCAATGGCGTACGTAACAGAAGAAGAAAATTTCATGTACGCCCAAAATAAAACAAACATCTTAAATTTCCAACGACAATATCAACCGATAGAAAAGAAACAACCATTTCATCCAACTCCAATGCCGAGTGTCAACCCACCTATGTTAACCAATTTTGGACAGCAGCCACTACAAACCCAAAATATACTTCGACCACCCGTATTCAAACAAGCTAGTACAACAAGGACACCAAATCCATTTGCCTCACAACCTCGAACTTTCGGAAGATTTTCAGGCCCATCAACGCAATCAAGAATGGTCCCACAGCAAACAAATAATTACAGTTACAAGAGAAACTATCAACAACCTAATTATAACGGACCACAATGGAACACATTTAAACCTCCACAACAACGCTACGAACCAGAACCAATGGACATTTCATCTGGAAATACCCGGCGATCAGGAATCCCACAACAAGAAACACAAGTATTGTACTATCAAGATATAGAACAAGGAGATTATGAAGATACACCCACATACGAATTAGAAGAAAATTTTGATGAAGTTTATGAAACAAAAGTTAGCCAACCATTGGAAAATTCCAACGAACATGAGTACGTCGAAAATTTCCACATGGAAGCCTACAGTACCAGCACGACAAATAATACAATAAACCTTAATATAACGACTCCTTCCAAATTGCCATATATTAAAATTCCAGAATTAAAGTTAAAATTTTTAATAGATACAGGATCAACAAAATCTTTAATAAATCAAGAAATCGCACATAAATATTTCCCTAACCAAATTAATTACGAATCGTTCAAAATTCTGACAGCTCATCAAGTAAGTCAACATGATGAAGTAGCATACATAAGGTAACCCGATTCAATCGATTCTACAATCAAGCACAAGTTCTACCTTTTTAATTTTAACAATAAATACGACGGTTCAATAGGTGTAGATTTATTAAAATTTTTAGAAGCCGAAATTAATTTCAAGGATAAGGTACTAAAAACGAAAAACAAAACGATACCGATCTATTTAGGAGACGACGACGATGACGACATCTCGATGGCAGTCAATCTAGACGAACCCGAAAACGACATCAGAATAATCGATTTGGATACAGAGAAAGAATGGGCAGGAGCACCCATGCCTACCATAAGCGAAATCAACGGGTTACTGAACAATTCAAATGAACCGGCAGCGAAAGGCCAAGATGATGGAACTATTCATTCCAACATAAACGACGAACGAGTAACAGCAATCCACATCATTAAAGAAGCTATAGATGATAAAAAACACCAATTCATAATTAAGACAACCCACCAGGGAGAGTTGAAGGTACAAACAAAAAACCAAAAATTTCTGACACTAATCGACAGTTTGGAAAAAATCGGACAAGCAGTTCCAATAACAAGTAAAAATATTACTGAACTTGCGAATGCCTTAATCACACATTTTTCATACTACGGAGTTCCAGAATCAATAACAAAGGATAACGGGACGGAGATAAAACACGATATCGTACGAGAATTGTTAAACTTACACAAGGTAAAGGTTCATTTTACTACACCAAGAAATTCACAATCAAATAGGATGATCGAAAGGATGATTTCAACCCCAATCGAACACCTACGAATTATGAGGGTAGATGGCAAGAAAACTAGTAACATAAGAAGAAAAACTAAGAAAAAATTTTACGGACCTTTTATCATTACAAAATTATTTAACGATAACACGGCGGAAATCCGGAATAAAAATAATCGAATACAGAAGATACATGTTAGATTACTAAGAAGACCTACTCTTGTTACAGATGCTGCTACGCAACCGTCGACATCCAAGACTTGAAGAACAACCCCGGAATGTTACCACTTAGATTAGGAATAGTTAATAATCAAATTAGTTACTGGACGCTTATTAGAGTAATAGATATAGCACCACTTAGAAGGGAATTAGATGAATTAAATAGTAGTTTTAACAATTTAACCTTAATATACAGTAAACACGAAAACGGGAAAACACATCGATGGAATAATCAAAATCTACATAGCCTTTTGGAACATACCATAACCGAAACTAATACAAAATTCGAACAAATTAATCTTTACGAAAATCATAGAAGAAAAAGAGGTTTCATTAATGGATTGGGCGGACTAATTAAAACCATTACAGGAAATTTGGATAATGAAGATGCAGAAAAATATAACTATGCAATAAACCAATTGACCAACGATCAAAATAAAGCAAAGTTGCTATTTAAGGAACAAATTAAATTAACAACTTCAGCAATGGAAAACTTCAACAACAGCATTATTAAAATAGCAAGAAATCAAGCACTTTTACTAGAAAAATTAACCTTCATGGAACTTAATATAAATGCAACTAATTTTTACAAAACTAAAGTAGATGAAAAATTAACGATGACGACAATTTATCTAGAATTAATAACAGCCGCAGCAACAATACGAGATATTTTAGAAACACTCGAAGAAGCGATCACCTTTGCATCAGCAAACATTATGCATCCATCAATATTAAAAGCCAAAGACCTTAATCACGAATTGTTACAGATACAGCTATTATTAACAAATTCTAAATTGCCTATAAACCCAAATTTGGAAAATATTCACGAATTTCATAAAATCATAAATATTAAAGCCTTTATCCAAAATACCAAAATACATTTCATATTAGAAATCCCAGTCGTCGAAAAAATCGACTATAATTATTTTCATCTATTTTCCTGTCCAATATTTAATAATCCTTTATACTCAATAATCATTCCCAAAGCCAAATTCCTTGTAATAAACGAGCAAAACTTCGCATTAAGTAACCAAAAATGTAAAGATATAAATTTTAACAAATTTTTGTGCAAATTGGAAATTAACCAAATCGAAGAAAAGTCACCTTGCGAAGTTCATCTTATTCAACACACAAAGAAATACCAAAATTGTCAGCAAGAAAGTTTAAGTTTGGCCCACACGAAAGTCCAACAGGTCTCTAGTAATCAATGGATGGTAATAACAAAGGGAGAAGACGTAATCAAGAAAGAATGCGATGCAACAACAGAAACTATTTCGTTAAATGGGACATACTTAATATCACTAAATGGTAAATGCAGGATCAAAATACAAACAAAATTACTAACGACACAAGAGAAACGACTTAAAAATAACTTAGTGGAAATCCCGAAGTTAAAATTCGAATACACTAGCAACAGACACAATAATGTCAACATTACCTTCAGGCCAATCGAATTGGAACCGATAAATTTGGACGAAATTAAAGCAACAGAAATTAAATTGCATCAAATCGAGGAAAACATTGAAGAAACATCCCAAGCTCCTGTGTACTTCCATCAAGCAAGTGGATGGACCATCATGTTATATATGTTAATTTTCATTATTTTAATCACATATGTTTTAGTTAGAGTTTTTAAGAAGAAAACACCATCCGGAACAATCAAAGAGAAACCAATCGAACAGAAACCAATCGAACAGATCGGACTTCAAAATTTAAGGATACCCTAATTTTGGTCCTAGAGGGGAGGTGTTATGTTAAAGTAAAACCATGCATTAATATAATAATTAAAAATTTCAAATATGTTACGATAGCCTGACTCACATTCGATTCAGCAGTCTATCGCATTCCTTTTAAAGTTCAATAACTGTAAAATTAGTAATAAGCAATATTTTTATTATAAATAGTCACAATTGTAATTATAGATTATTATTATGCTGTATGTCTAAAATCGATGTCAGTCGTAATTTTCAATAAATTTATTTAAGTAATTTTGATTTTTTTTTAAATAATTTTGTTAAGTGAAATTAACTCTCGCTCGGTTAGCAGCAGGATGTTCCACAACAAATAATGCAGTTCGACGACAAATGGCAACGGACACGAACAATAAGGACTTATGCACGGACTCAGCAAAAGCGGGTTGATGTTAACAAAAATAATTCGGCTGAGCTTCTTATGTGGACAAAAATTGTCACCACCAAAATCCCCAAGAGGGCGCTCAAAGCATGCGCAGACTGTAATCGCGGATGGACCAGATAGCGAGTACAAAAATGGCGGTGAACGGCCAGGTGTAGATAACGAAAAATTGATACGGAAACTTCCGTAATCGAAAAAATATATGCCGGTCTCACCCCTGAGTACTCGTGGTTGATTTCGAATAATTCGATGTACTAAAATTTACTTGCACCCGCAAAAAATCAACTATGATTACAGCACCGCACACACACTACGAACTACTCGCTTTGACGTCCGGAACAAAAGTGATGTCCAATACCCCGCAAGGCCCGGTCATGCGCTTCACGAAAGAATGAAAAGTGATAATGGAAGTGTCTGCACTACCATCCTAATAAATTTGAATTAAAATGGCAGTGGCCAAACAAATTGATTGTTGAAGGTTGATCATGAGGGATGCAGAATCCAAAATCTGACTTATCTCCCCCTTCATTACGATATTTTAAATAAAGGTTATAAATCATCAGCTTTTGTCGGCGATGTATCAATACACCTTGGTGGTTTTTAAAAAAACCCTCGTCACTATCACATAATTCTTGATTGCTAGGACCAGCGTTGTTTTCATGATCCATATTAATAGAATACTGATATGAATTTCTACAACAAATTTAAGGTTAAATTTCTAGAGGTTTCTAAAAAAAACAATGTCACTTACTTAACACTTGAAAAAAATCTGATGTGGCCAGCACATGACTTCCCTATAAGGAATCATTCCTTTATCGTTCATCTAAAGATTCGCAGAAATATTATTTAAATTTTATTTTATTATTCATTTATTGTATTATACATATTATTCATTCATTTATTATTCAAGTAAAGTGCTACTTCCGGTTTAGGGATTTCCTCCAAAATCACATGGTGCTTTAGTATACTGATTAAAGTGTTAAATATGAAATTTGGTTACTAGATAACAATTCGTTCCTGAGATATTTAAGAAAAACCATTTCGTCCTTCAAGTGAAGTGCTACTTCCGGTTTAAGGATTTCCTCCAAAATCAAATGGTGCCTTTGTATACCGATTAAAGTATTAAATATGAAATTTGATTACTATATAACAATTTGTTCCTGAGATATTGAAGAAAAACCATTTCGTCCTTCAAGTAAAGTGCTACTTCCGGTTTAGGGATTTCCTCCAAAATCACATGGTGCTTTAGTATACTGATTAAAGTGTTAAATATGAAATTTGGTTACTAGATAACAATTCGTTCCTGAGATATTTAAGAAAAACCATTTCGTCCTTCAAGTGAAGTGCTACTTCCGGTTTAAGGATTTCCTCCAAAATCAAATGGTGCCTTTGTATACCGATTAAAGTGTTAAATATGAAATTTGGTTACTATATAACAATTCGTTCCAGAGATACAGAACTTACAGACATTTTGCGTTACATACATCCATACATACTGCTGTGATTCAAAATGTACCCACACAATGCAAATGATTCAAATTCTGAATTAATTATGATATTTTATAAACTTGACCTACTTTACAAATTTCAGATTGAAAAGATAAAAACATCCACCTTATTTCATGAAATTACAAGCTTATAAAGATCTCTAAAGATAAGAATACTACATTAAAACCTGTTAAATAGATTCATTAATGAGATGACCATTATCAGAATCTCACAATGAGACACTTTAAATCAGAAATAATGAAAATTATTAAAATTTGTTATCTTCAAAACATAACCTGTACAATTTGTATACTTTAAATTGAAATTTCTCTGTAAATAACTTATTGTGTGAAAATCTATTCACAACCAAAATTATGTCATATTTAATTGAATGTGTTAATCATAAAATGATCTTCGAAATCGGTAAAAAGGTAAATAAAGCTCAAAATCCTTTGAAACGTGATAAAGTGCTACATGATAACAAAAGTGTTCAAATTCACTGCGAAATATGCCTACATCAACAGCTACTGTATTGGAAAACTCTTCAAAAGCGATGGAAAACTCATCTCCACAAAAATGCAGCCGATCCTGAAAATTATGGAAAATTTCGTTAATATAAAATTTACAAAAGGAAGAATTTGACTTACAAGTACTTCAAAAATCAACGCAATTTGGTAAATTTGCGCAAGTTAAAATCAGTTGACCTAGAACATTCGAAGTGGACGGATGTGTGATGTGATCCGAAGTTGAAATTGGATATTCAAATTGAACAGACGTGTAACGGATCCAATATTTGTAATTGAAACTTGATTGACAACCTCAACAAGATGGCCACCGCTAGTTACCTAATCTGAAAAACAAGAATGTGTTTATTTCAACTCAGAACACAAATATCTGAGAATTAAATAATCTCAGACTACTTACCAGTATTTAATCTAATTAATACAAATAATTAGAAAGTCAAATTTGGATAATCAACACCGTAAGAACAAAATTCAACAGGAGCGATATTTGGTATCAACACGACAACGCCATATCAACAGCTGATTGCGAGTTCAACAGTGTGCGCGTGTGAATCAAGATAGTGTTATCGGCGCAGGCTTTTAATAAGTCGGATTATTTAATCTAAGGTATTTGAAATTATTATTTTTATTAAACTTTTTGGCCTTCAGGATTTTATATAAAGGACGCAAGGAAATAGACCGTTATTGGTGAGTTTCTAGCCACCCTATTTTCTACGAATTTCAATAAACAAAACATTTTTTTATTATTTGGTTTTATCTACGCTTCGAGCATAAATTTTATAAATAAACATTTAATTCGTTATTGGACAACGAGAAGACTTGGAATATATTCAAGCACTAAGAAGAAAGGAAAACGAATTGGATCGTCATTTTTTGATATTTTTGGTATTTTTGATAATTATAAAATTCTATCGACAGATAAACTATCTGTATTAAATTTTGTTACTTTTGATTATGCGCTTGCGAATTTATTTATTTGAATATAAAATTATTTCTGACTTCAAACAATCTCTTTTTATTACTTCAATATTACAGGTCTGTACTCTGAATTTTTGAGATCATTTTCAAAGACAAAAGTGGATCGTTTTTATTTGGTCAAACAATTAAGCATTTTATTCTAAATCAACCAACATTTTTCTATCATTTCAAAACAATCTTTTTAACCCAATAAGCTACATCCCTTAATTCAACTATTACCTGCCATACTCTGAGAGAGCCTCAGACTGAGCTATACAAGAGGGACAGGGTGGTGAACTTTTTCAATTAAAATTTAGCACGCAAAATTTAACATTTAATTTTTTATAATTTCTTTAAATAAAGAATGGCGCCCAAAACAAAAAGACGTGTGTAGGTTTTATTTTGACAAAAGGTCATAGCAATACATACAGACATCATTGCGAAAGTAACTAGTCAAAACGGATTCAGAAATGCTCAAAACGGATATTTCCGTTAAAATATCGACATCGAATTTTTTCATGATTACAATACTTCCTTATAGGGAAGTAATATGTAAAGAAAAATATTCTTTTGTTAAATCACAAGTTTTCTTGTTTAAATTTTATGAATTTATAAAATTTTATTACGTGAAAATATTCGTAAGCTGTCAATCACAAACGAAATTTCGACAATGTAAACGGGAATAAATTTTAACCAATCACGTTCCGAGTTTACAATTTTAGTACAATCTAGTTCTGCATTCTTAAAACGGATGGACTATAGGTTAGTTAACCAATAAAAAACTTAATATTATCTTGTATGATATTTTTCAAAACAATCTCTTTCAATACGAAGTGCCCTCCAAATTGACCTTTTGTTTATTTTCTTCAATTTTGGTTTTTAAGTCGGCATGTAAACTTCCCTCGGACTGTATAATCCCTACTTATACGTAAATAGGAGATTATAACAATTAGAGTTTAAGAACGGCTTATTAATAGACAGGGCCGGTTTAGACGGGGAATTGTAGGGTGTAGTGACCGAGCGAAAATCGCTAATTTCACCTCAGAACTTCATCGTTCACTTTACGTGTGATGCATTATAGGGACATTAATTTTTAAATTAAACTATCTGCTGCGCGAAAAAGTAAATCGGCCGCTCAGAAGTGCATCATGTAACCACTTTAACTTAAATAATCTAACCAAGGATAACCACTTCCTCGTTAGTCGTTACAAGTCCACTTTGATAACCGTAGATGTTCAACAGGTTGGCTAGCTCGTGGTTTTTTACGCCTTAGTCGTAGAGCGAGGGTTACTCTGGTGTAATTCGAGTGTTCGGGGTTCGGTATTCTCCTGCTACTGGTACTAAATGCTCGGGGCGCCAAAAAGGTTAATAAACAAACACCGATGCTTAATCGTTCAATAACCATTTAATAAGAAAACATAAAAAAAATAAAATTCTTGAGTGAACAGAAAATAACGTACACTTTGTGTAACTTAAAATGACAATATTTGAACTAAACGAAATCTCTTGGTACAAAATGAAAAACTTAATACTACGATAATTAAAATATTTACAAATAATTGAGTGTTCGTCTGAAAAGATCGTATCCTCGTCTTGACGAAGTCGTGACGATACACTAAAATGAAGCGATTCACAGATCATAAATTATTGTTACTATGCTACCAAAAAGCAAAATACAGATAGCTACGGAAGCAATAGTAATAGGTGTTAGCACACTAACAGAATTAAAAATTGTTAACACAAAGCGAACCAAAATTATATAGTGAGCAATGCAATTACTCACGTTTGATGGGCACAAATGTATGTAGCTGGAACTCACAGATCTGTCGTTCCTCCCTCGATACATTCAATTTCTGAAGTAGGTTCTAAAAGAATATTACACATATACAATTTGATTAAACAAAGCGTTAACAGCAAACTACGAACTTTATAGTTCTTTTCTGAAATCTGAATAAAAATTAATAAATTATGATACTGTTTTTGTTGATGTTGATATTTCCCAATAGATGAATGATTGAAATTAGCTTCTGCCTCAATTGATTTGAATTGATTGTCGTCAACGTCTTTCTCAGTTTTTAATATCCAAAATTTTGTTATTATATTTATTTGACAGTGCACCATGAGTTCGATTGCGCGTAGCCAGGATAATTCGGTTTACTACTGCGCCTATCGATTAAAAATTGTAATGGCGTCTATATTGATTTCCAATCTTTATAAATCGATATTTCGATTATAAAAAAATCGTTGAGTCGAAATAAATTACTCGAATTGTCACTTGACATTCGGTGAACGTAACTGCACAAAAAACTTGTGGTAATTATTAATAATTACTTTAAAAATAATTAAAAACTTGGAGCACAAAATTGTATGTCTAGTAGGTGCGACTCGCTGAACGCTAACCTCCTCAATCCGCCAAGCTAAAGTCGGCGAGTAACTTTAACGACGCTTTTTAATACGCCATGGAAACTAGTACCGCATTAAAATGATGGCTTTTGATTTTATGGATCTTTTCATCAGAAATAATAAATATATACATAATAAGGAAATTAGTTAAATGTCTTTTGACAAAAATCGTTAAATAAAATTACAAAATTCGAAAATAAATTTGATCAGGTGGTAATTGATCATAGATGACAACAGGGTTGGCATCAGTAACATTTGAAATGTTACACGGCCCCCCCCAAAAATCAATAGCTGGCGAAAGAAAGCTATTGCTAGGTAAGATCTGTGCGGCCTCTAGGCCTACCTAGTTTTGAGTTAAGCTCGCATGGAAGAGCTGAAATGGTTATTACGAATGTGGAGGGTACTAATCTCTCACATTCCTTCTACTTCATCAAAATTATATAAACGAACACATAAACAAATAAAAAAACATGAAGGTGTGTAGAGTGGTATAAGTGCATTGGTCACGGCTTTCGATTCGGCATAACTTCGACTTGTTTCGAGCAATCCTTCGATTGTTTCGAAACGCCTAAAGAAAGTTATGGTGTTCGTCGACGAGAACATGGCAAGACGAAACGCCTTGTCCCAGAGACCAAAAAACAGAGCGGACTCGTCTGGGTTGACCAAAGGAAAAACCAGTCCTTTCATAGCGGTATGAGGTTTGTGGCTGAAATATTCAGCTGAATGTACTTCGAGGAAATCTCCTTACCGAAGTCGTGAAGGTTCGACTTGACTATTAGGAAGAACGTTAACTTTCCTAAAGCCCTAGTCGTCGAACTGCGTCACAATAAAACAAGGTAACTACTTTGCTCTTAAGCAAAACTGTAGTACCGGGGGAAAAGTTAGGTGGAAGCTGGCACTTCATGTCTTATGTAAAAGACATAATTAAATAAAATTTCACCTGGGTGAATCGAAAATGTGAGTTTCACTATGGGAATCTAGTAAACTCTCAAATCCCTTAGACCAATGACCGCCCAAACTACACTAATAAAATGTTGGCGTTAGAAGTCAGAAAATATACAAAATTACACACTACTATTTACAAAAATTTACATTAATTAGGATTTGCTTTCAAATCCTTGACGTGATAAACGCCTACGTCTTTGCCTCTTTCGTCCTTAAGACGATAAGTGACAGAACCGGTCACCTCCACAACTTTACACTTGGTGTACTTGGGTGCTAACTTTTTGGAGAACTTGTCTGGGGCGCTAGAAAGTACAAAATTACGTTTCCACACAATGTCCCCACGCTTAAATGATAAAGGTCGTTTTCTTAGGTCATAATGGGCCTTATTGCGTTTGTACGCTGATCTTATTTTTTCTACAACTTTACGGTGTAACTCGCTTAAACCATTCATGTCGGTCAGCAATTGCTCACGACCTTCTAAAGAAAATTCCCTCGGTTCACCCGAGTCCAATTTTCCATAATAGTCACCGCTATTCGGTACTGACCTTCCGAAGTTTAAGAGAGATGGGGTGTATCCTGTGACTTCGTGCACGGCATTGCGGATGGCGTGTGCAATCTTGTGGATATACGTGTCCCATGACCTATGGTCATCTTCCACGAAGGAACGTAGACATGTCCCGATCACTCGGTTTGTCCGTTCGACAGAGTTAGCCTGGGGAGAATAGTTTGCCGTTGGCCAAACTTTCTGTACCTTATATTCTGCCATAAGATCTTTAAACATTTTGCCGGCAAATTGAGGACCATTGTCGGTTGTTACGACTTGAGGAACACCGAAAAGAAGGAAAGTTTCCTCAACAAATTTAACTACGGCCGCTGCGGTGGCTTGCCTTAGGGGCTGGACGAGAACGAATTTCGTGAACCAGTCAGATATAACTAAAAGAGAGGTATTGCCTTTTTTTGTCCTGGGAAAAGGTCCCATAAGGTCAATAGAAACTATCTGAAAGGGGTACTTGACTCGTTTCTCCTTTCCCATAAAACCTGGCCTAAGCAAATTCGAAGCTTTGCTGGCTGTGCAAATTTCACACCGTAAGACATACTTGGTGATATCAGTTTTCATACGGGGCCAATAGTATAACTCATTGATTTTATTTAGCGTCTTAAATACACCAAAGTGTCCGCTCAAGGGATTATCGTGGCAATCCACCATGATTTCACGACGACGTGATTTTGGCACGAGTACTTTCCACTCGACAAGATTCGAAACCAAGTTGTGCTTATTAGCAACATACTTGTAAACTAAGCCGTCCTCGATTTTAAAGTTAGGGTATTTATCTGGGCTAGCTTGGATTTTGTCGATGGTTTTCTGGTACCAATCATCGATATCGGCGGGTGCAACTGAGATCATGTGAATATTCACAGGGGCTCTAGATAAAGCGTCTGCCACTACATTTAATTTACCCTTTCGATGGATGATGTTGAAGTCGTACTGATTCAAGCGTACGCTCCACCTAGCGATTCTGCCTAAAGGGGACTTGACAGTACCAAGCCACTTTAGCGCTTGATTATCAGTGATAACTGTGAAATGGGCTCCTTCTATGTAAGGGCGGAACTTTTCTATGCCGAAAAGGATGGCACAACACTCCTTTTCCATGGCGTGGTAGTTTAACTCATTGCGGGTTAGTGTGCGGCTCGCGTAAGCGATTACTCTTTCATCTTCACCCTCGCCTTGAACTAGAATTGCTCCCAGTCCAAAATCACTTGCGTCGGTCTGAATTATGAATGGAAGAGCAAAATCAGGACTTGACAGAATGGGAGATGTAGTTAGAAGATTTTTTAGATTATTAAAGGCTCGGTGTGCGTCCTCATTCCAAGATATTTTTTGACCCTTGGCGCGTCCTTTCAGAAGGTGCAAGATAGGAGCGGCCTCGGATGAAAAATTGGGTATAAACCTCCTATACCACCCTGCCATGCCTAGAAATCTTTTGATTTCGGTGGAAGTCTTAGGTACGGGGTAATTGTTAATTGCCTCTACCTTATCGGGGTCGGTTCGAAGACCTTTTTCGTCAATAACAAAGCCTAGGTATTTAAGTGATTCTCGGCAAAATTCGCACTTGTTTAGATTTATAGTAAGCCCTGCCTTTTTCAAGCGTTTAAACACCTCAGTTAAAAGTTTCAAATGTTCTTCAAAACTTTCGGAGATAATAATTATGTCGTCTAGATAGACGAATACGCCCGTAAATTCTGGACCGAAAATGGAATCCATGAGCCTTTGCAACGTTTGGGCACTATTATTAAGACCGAAGGGGAGGACATTGAATTCAAACAATCCGCGCCTTGGGATGGTGAAGGCGGTTTTCTCGCAAGATTCTTTAGACAAAGGAACTTGCCAAAACGCTTTGCGTAGATCTATTGATGATAGATATCTAGCATCACGCAGACGATCTAGGATGTCATTTATAAAAGGTAGTGGGTAGGCATCGGGTTTGGTCACTTCGTTCAACTTTCGACCATCAAAACAAAACCGGAGGTCTCCGTCTTTTTTCTTCACCATGACTATCGGCGAATTCCAACTGGAGTGCGACCTTTTGATGACGCCTAGGCGTAGCATCTCATCCGCCTCCGCATTAACTCTTGCTAACATAGCCGGTGACAGTGGATAATGACGCTGCTTGATTGGAGTGGCCTCTGCCGTGTCTATGACATGTCGAACCATATTGGTTCTACCTAACTCTGCTGGAGCTAGTGTCTTAAATTTTATAATGACTTTGTCGAGCTGTTGGACTTGCTCATAATCCAGATCTAATCGAGAATGTATAATTTTGTCGGTGTTTAAGGCATTTAATTCTGATGGAATGGTGTATGAATCTGCGCCGAAATCTGTTTTTATTTTAAAAAGTTTGCAGAATTCATACCCTAATATTAGTGGATAATCAACGGTGTTAGTGACTATTGCAGTTATATTTTTTGTATGGCCTTCTAATTCAAGTGGTAATACTACTGTACCTAGCACTTTTTGATAAGTCCCGTCTGCTGATCGCAGCGGTATTTTGTCGTAATCATTAATTTTTAAATTTAAAATATTTAGTAAATATAGCCCTTTGCGGCCCAAAACAGATTGATTCGCACCAGGATCAAGAAAAGCAAGCAACTTCTTACCAAGGATATTGACGTATAAGTACGCTCGATTATCAAAAGGTCGATGCGTGAAAAGTGTCTCTACCTTAGCTTCAGGAGCTTTGCAAAAAGATTTGATGTTTATCAACCATTGTTGCCACTCGGCGCTATTAGCCTTCATTAAAAATGGGCTGGAAGTGAACTGGCTACGGTTCATTCCGGCCTTCCGGCGTTTTTTGAACACTTGGGGCAAGTAGGATAGGTGACATCGGAAGTACCACAGATATAACAGAAAATGCGTCGTTCTTGTGGACAGGTGTGATAAAAATGTCCCGTACCATGGCAATTAAAGCATTTAGCATTGGCCGATACGGCTCGCTTTCCGTATGTTCGGGAATTATAATTTTTGCCTTGCGCTTGCATGGAATGAACTTCATGTCTTTGTGCGCGTGTACGATTATTATAATTACTGGGCATGGCTAACTCTGGTTCTAGAGGACGGGCTGTGGGGACGTGAAATTTGCGAATTTCCTCTTTATCATACACTTCTGTGATTGCTTTGCAAGCATCAACCAGTTCAAGCACGCTATTAATGTTACGAAAAAGTAGCTGTTTCTGGTATCGGGGTAATAAATTTTCTTTGATGTAATAAAGTTCTCTATGAGGACTTTCCGTGTATGATAACCTTGATATTAAATTGGTCATGGCAGCGATGAAGTCGCGTACCGGTTCCGTTTCACCCTGTTTCCTATTAATGATTTCTTGCCACAACGATTCATCATAATTCGTCGGCAAATAAGTATGTCTAATCTGGTATTCAAGATCGCGCCATGTATGTACATACTTCTTAATTGATCTAAACCAAGTTAAGGCAGTACCCTCGAATAAGTCGATTGCACTATCGAAAACCGCAGCTTCCGAGACATGTCTCGAGATACGTAATTCATTAATACGTTCTAGGAACGCATTCACCCCTAGAGATTTAGAATCTCCTGAAAATTTTATATTCCACCGACTAACAGTATCAGGTTTGGTGGGAGCATAATAAATAGGTCGATTTTGTGCTATTTGCATTTGGGGAGGTTGATAATTACTAAATTGTGGATTTGGCGGCGTAAGCGAGTGTTGTGGATCATTTTGAATATTTTGATTAGTACTGATGTTTTGACTTTCATTATGATTTAAATTTTCTCCTTGCCTGACGGGCGTGGAGCTATGCTCACCCTGTAATTGAACGTTTTGGACGGCTGAAGGCTGGTCCGTTTCGACATTTGGCAGTGACTGATTAATTTGGATTTGTTCAAATGCCATTGAGATGTCATTTTCTCTCGTCGCAGGGGAGTCAATCATAATTTCTGCTCTCTCGATTAATAAATTACATTGCGTTTTGAGGTTCGTTGCTTCGAGCTTTTGCTCTTCCGAAAGTTCTAAATTAAGTAAACAGTAGTCGAGTCTTGCGACTATGTGGTCGAGTCTCGCTAAACATTTCTCGCAGTCATTAGTACACGGCGAATCAATAAGATCCTGAACGGACTGTTCAGTAACGGCTAATTTAGAACGACATACCTGTAATTGCTCTGAAATATTTAATTCCACTCGTGGTGGTGCGGTTTCTACTTTTTCCCTTAAGGCTGCTCTTAAGGATGCGCGTTTCTGCTGCACATTAAGATGCAGGTAACCTTTGCCTCGTATTTCGAGTTCAAAAGATAGCTCTTCAGCGGATAAACGATTTAAATACCTCATTTTGTTAATATTATTTTTAGAAAGATTCGTAATGCAATTATTATAAAATATAGAGAGATGTGTGATGTTATTAAAGTCGTTAAAATATTTATAAAATAGAGTTCGTTGAAATTGAGAAAGATCGTTGCGATATTATTGTAAGAGATTTCGTTAGTTCTGTTCTGTTCCTCGTAATATGAAATAATGATTTGATATTTAGTACCTTGAGTGAGAATATTGGAAAGTTTATTGGTAAAATTATAAAAGAGCATGTGATCGTAGCTTTGACGATGGATGCCACTTCGTTTGTAGCGTTCGAGCTGCCACTTAGTTTGTAAAAAGACAGTGGGATTCGAGCTCCGACGGATGGGCGCCACTTCGTTTGTAACCACTTTAACTTAAATAATCTAACCAAGGATAACCACTTCCTCGTTAGTCGTTACAAGTCCACTTTGATAACCGTAGATGTTCAACAGGTTGGCTAGCTCGTGGTTTTTTACGCCTTAGTCGTAGAGCGAGGGTTACTCTGGTGTAATTCGAGTGTTCGGGGTTCGGTATTCTCCTGCTACTGGTACTAAATGCTCGGGGCGCCAAAAAGGTTAATAAACAAACACCGATGCTTAATCGTTCAATAACCATTTAATAAGAAAACATAAAAAAAATAAAATTCTTGAGTGAACAGAAAATAACGTACACTTTGTGTAACTTAAAATGACAATATTTGAACTAAACGAAATCTCTTGGTACAAAATGAAAAACTTAATACTACGATAATTAAAATATTTACAAATAATTGAGTGTTCGTCTGAAAAGATCGTATCCTCGTCTTGACGAAGTCGTGACGATACACTAAAATGAAGCGATTCACAGATCATAAATTATTGTTACTATGCTACCAAAAAGCAAAATACAGATAGCTACGGAAGCAATAGTAATAGGTGTTAGCACACTAACAGAATTAAAAATTGTTAACACAAAGCGAACCAAAATTATATAGTGAGCAATGCAATTACTCACGTTTGATGGGCACAAATGTATGTAGCTGGAACTCACAGATCTGTCGTTCCTCCCTCGATACATTCAATTTCTGAAGTAGGTTCTAAAAGAATATTACACATATACAATTTGATTAAACAAAGCGTTAACAGCAAACTACGAACTTTATAGTTCTTTTCTGAAATCTGAATAAAAATTAATAAATTATGATACTGTTTTTGTTGATGTTGATATTTCCCAATAGATGAATGATTGAAATTAGCTTCTGCCTCAATTGATTTGAATTGATTGTCGTCAACGTCTTTCTCAGTTTTTAATATCCAAAATTTTGTTATTATATTTATTTGACAGTGCACCATGAGTTCGATTGCGCGTAGCCAGGATAATTCGGTTTACTACTGCGCCTATCGATTAAAAATTGTAATGGCGTCTATATTGATTTCCAATCTTTATAAATCGATATTTCGATTATAAAAAAATCGTTGAGTCGAAATAAATTACTCGAATTGTCACTTGACATTCGGTGAACGTAACTGCACAAAAAACTTGTGGTAATTATTAATAATTACTTTAAAAATAATTAAAAACTTGGAGCACAAAATTGTATGTCTAGTAGGTGCGACTCGCTGAACGCTAACCTCCTCAATCCGCCAAGCTAAAGTCGGCGAGTAACTTTAACGACGCTTTTTAATACGCCATGGAAACTAGTACCGCATTAAAATGATGGCTTTTGATTTTATGGATCTTTTCATCAGAAATAATAAATATATACATAATAAGGAAATTAGTTAAATGTCTTTTGACAAAAATCGTTAAATAAAATTACAAAATTCGAAAATAAATTTGATCAGGTGGTAATTGATCATAGATGACAACAGGGTTGGCATCAGTAACATTTGAAATGTTACAATCAGCCGGGTCGATCTTAGGTTAGTGTTAGGAAACGATTTTTTTTCGCAAATTGAACGTTAAAAGTTAGAAGCACCAGAAATATCATAAATCTGGATGGCTCAACGAAAACACCGTCCGCAAAGAAATTCTGCGTCGAGTCCTGAGTTGTAAACGGTAATTACAATTTCTTGGTTTGATCCTGCATATAATCAGGTGCATGTCAGTGGCCCCTCAGTTTCGAATCTTTTTATAAAAATGGTGTCAAACGTTAGAGCATCGTTTGAGCCTGAACGAGCTTCCATTATTTTCGTTTGAGTCTCAAAGGTCGCAGAGTTATTCGCGAAAAATTACTGGGGGGAAAAGGTAAATCGGCCGCTCAGAGGTGTATCGGCCGGGTCGAGCTTAGATTAATGTTGGAAAATGATTTTTTTTCCGCAAGTTGAACGTTAAAAGTTAGAAGCACCAAAAATGTCAGGAATCTGGTTGGCTCAACAAAAACGCCGTACGCAAAGAAATCCTGCGTACGGTCCTGAGTTGTCAACGGTAATTACAAATTCTTGGTTTTATCCTGCACGTAAACTGCCCTCATCTATTTTAACCTTTGAGAGCAGTTTACAGGTGAGCTTAAGTGTTGACCTTTTGGCTCGGAGGGCAGTTTACATGCTTTTTGGTAATCTACCTGGGGGATGAGGGCAGTTTACATAAACCCAAATAACTAGCAACAACAACTTTTCACACCAGAAAGGTAGCTGTATAGAAGCCTAGGAACTGCCGCTAAAGCGAGTTCTACCTTGGGCTACGATCCCACTTCCGAAACCTCCGAAATCAAAATTTCTTCTGCTACACACTAAAAAGCACAGTTAATAGAGCAAATTGTAAAAATATTTAGGGGGGTAGGGGGCCAAACTTTTGAATAAATCGAATTTGAACTTAGCAAATTTAACGAGATTCAGTGGTAAAATTAGCGAGATTCCCGCGCGTCGCTCATTCTATTGACAGTCCGTGCAGTTTTAATGACCCTAACACTTAGGGTATTTCGCACCGGCAGATGCAGCTCGTCTCTTGTACATGTAACATCGATTGTTTTTTGTTTTTACGCGATTTTTTGGGGGTGAAACGTAATAGTTTACTGCCCCATACCGCAACTATACTTTTTAATGCTATTTCGAGGTTCTCTCACATCCCGGTTTCATTTATCCCGGTTTTCTTGATGGGTGGCGCCTTCTCGTATGTTTAGCCTAGTAACCAGAGTCAAAACCGCCCTGGAGGGGTACAGAGCGGAGCGGAGCGGCGCCCCGAAAGGGTAGGTTTTGACGATGGATTACCCTCCTTATCGAATGCACACCCCAAAATTCGAAGGAAAATTTTTTTCACTTTTTCGGCAATACACGGCTTATTTTCCATTTTTTTGATTATATTTATTACTAATATTCACTAATCACACCCCTATCTATCCGAATTTCAAAGAAAAATTCAAATCGGAGCGAAAAAATTTCACTCGATTTCAAGGAACAACGGGCGAACGATGGGACATCGACCGGGGTCTGCCGCATACTCGATGCTAATTTCCCGTACTTTTCAAAAGTCGATTTTGGGGTTATTTTTAACATTACCCCCCTAAATATTGTTTCTATAGACTAATATAAGCATGTTCTTTAGTGTGTAGCACACGAAAATTATTTTCAGGTGGTTTCGTTTGTGGGATCGTCGCCCTACCTTGTTTTATTGCTGTGATGGCAAATAATTATAGTCCAGTCATATTAGGGGTTTCACCTCGGAATGAAAGATAATAAGCTGAAAACTTGTATAGACCTTTATTTTGGCACTAAAGTTGTCTCAAAAGTCACCTAAAATCTCGTGTCCGCGTCTTAAGATAATCAAGGTCAAAGAAATAGGTTTTTTGCAAATATCGCATTTCCTATGGCTTTAATGCTATTTACATTTATTATAAATACTAGCTGACCCGGCAGACGTTGTCCTGCCCGAATTTAATTTTTATGCCACTCAAAGAATTGTTTATCCAAATATAAATTATTCGAAATAATTAAACAAATTATGAAAAAACAAAAAAATGTGTGATTAGTGAAATTTGTTATAAATATTTCTACCATACGATCAAGATTTATTTCGTTGAAGCTTTTGTACGTAAAAGCAGTGTACAAACTTTATATATCTATAATTCAAACGATGGTTTGAATAAAAAAGTAGAAAAAATTTAAAACAGAATTTATTTAGAGATTTACCTACAATTTTTCGACTATTTTTTTTTGTTTTAGTCTTAGCTTACGCAAAGAGGTACCACTTCAATGTTTTTTTTTTGTTTTAGCTTTAGCGCTGGGATGAGGAAATCTCGTGCGAGACACCTACTCCATCTCAGTAGGTAGTGTCAGACTTCACTGACTAAAACCTCACCCCCCATCACCCCACATCAGGGATTCACCGTTAGTCTCTGCCAGTTCTTCTCGAAGTGGTCACTTTTGTTGTCCTACTCTTTAAACCGGGTCCATTTTACTACCTTAATTATTGTTGCTCATCCTCAGACTGACTTACAATGCTGACAGTGCTAGATATGCTCGTATAGCCGTTCGGTGGTTTCTCGGCCTCGCCACCTGACTGGAACTTCTCAACAAAGGCAGACACAACCAGGGACTTCCGCTCGATAACCAAGCGTTTAAGAAATCAACGTGATCAGCACTACGCCAATTTCTATAAGTACAGTCGATGATTAGCCCCTGAACCATGCTACCTGGCTCCAAGCCCTAACAAAGCCGAACATTGTGCAGTCGATTGAGTATTTCATAATTATAGCAGATGGACTGTAGGATTTTCTTGAATAATCTCTTAAACGTTGAAATTCTTGCAATACGACTGCCTCGTGAGGACGATTGAAGAGTTTTCTATGGTCCCAATTGCATGTTTCTATACCTTGCAAAGTCCTAACACGACTCAGAACCACGTACGCTTGACCTTTTGCAAATACACAACCGCCTAATCCACTGGTGAAACAGCTGCAAATCCATTTGGTAGGCGGTTCCTTCAAACTAATAACTGAAAAAAACTAAACATTAAATATAAAAATGCCAAAGGATACACAATATTTTTGGTAGTTCCGTTCGGTGTATAAATGTCCAAATTTTTGGTGTGCCAACTCGGGGAGCAAGCAACATACAATTGGCCATGTGAAAAACACGAATTCTCCTAATTCAAGCCAGCAACAGTTAATCATTGCCCTTTTTATCTTAATGCCAAAGGATACACAATATTTTTGGTAGTTCCGTTGGGTGTATAAATGTACAAATTTTTTGGTGTGCCAACTCGGAAGCAAGCAACATACAATTGACCATGTGAAAAACACGAATTCTCCAAATTCAAGCCAGCAACAGTTAATGATTGCCCTTGTGCTTTGTTGATGGTAATCGCGAAAGCAAGACGTAAAGGGAACTGAAGCCGCTTAAACTCGAATGGTAAATCGTTGGTAATCATCGGTATGCGTGGAATCAGCACATCTTCCCCTTTGAATTTGCCACTGATGATTGTTGCCTCGATCAAATGAGGTGTCAATTTTTTTATAATCAATCTGGTTCCGTTGCACAGTTTTGGCGCGTTCAAGTTTCGAATGAGTATCACCGGTGACCCAACTTTCAATGTCAATATGTGTTGTGGCATTCCAGGTGGCTCCAATGAATTTAGAAATTCGGTTGGGTAATTGACTGCCTGTTCTTGCTCTATGACTGTGTCTATTGATTTATATTTGACTGATGTTCCGGGCAATTTCGATTGAATTTGTTCATTTAGCTTGTTGACATCATCATTTTTGGGGGCTAAAATTGCACGTTCGCATAGCCAATCTGGATTTTTGTAGTTGCTTGTTAAATTTTGGAATACCTTGTTTACTACGGCTTGAATATTCGGCTGCATCTGACAAAAATTGGGCGGAAACGAAATCTCATTTGTTATGCGATCAATTGGAATTTTGCCATTTCCGACGTCCAAAAGTTGTCTTGAAAACGTTTGGGCAGACACATCTTGCAGTAAATGCACACGCATGTTTATTGAGAGCGTAATTTTCTCAACTCGGTTCCATAAATATGATGCTTTTAAGCAAGCGTTCAGCTCATCTGCGGGCGTTGATCGAGGTATAACTGGCAAAATTTGTCGAAAATCACCCGCAAGAAGTATCAGAGCGCCTCCCATCGCTCGATTTTCTCCTCGAAAATCACGAAGAGTCCGGTCAAGCGCTTCGAGCGATTTTTATGGGCCATAGTGCATTCGTCCCAAACGATGATTTTGCACGTTTTAAGGATTGTGGCCATACCGGAATTTTTGCTGATGTTACATGTTGGCGTTTCGGTCAGGTTCAAATTCAACGGAAGCTTGAGTGCTGAATGTGCTGTACGTCCACCATGGAGTAGCGTTGACGCAATTCCCGATGATGCCACTGCGAGTGCAATCCCATTCTGCATTCGAATCGATGCCAATATCAAATTCAAAAGAAATGTTTTTCCTGTGCCACCTGGAGCATCAAGAAAAAAAATTCCGCCATTTGCGTTGGCTACACGTAGCATGACTTTGTCGTAGGCAATTTTTTGATCAGCAACTAAAAGTCTTATTTGCGTTTCCACAAAATGTTGTTGCTGGTCTACGTCGAATTGCTGTTCTCGCACCAGGTCTCTGTCTTGCACGTCATTTCTGTCTCGTATAGATGCCGGCATACCAACTTGACAAAGGACTTTGTTGTTGATTGATATGCATAAGTCCTCAATCAATATTAGAACTGCATTAAAAATGTCGTCCGAATACTCCTGATTTGGATCGGTTGCACATGCTTGCCCGAGAATGTCTTCACTGAGACTTTCGCGATGCGTTTCCCACAGTTCTATGGGATTTGATGGTGCGGAAGTTGTTAAAATGATCGCAAACAAAGTACGTATTTGCTTTGGATGACATGTAAGCGATGCCTCTGTTAGTGTTGTGTTCCAATGCTGATCATTTTCAAGTAAGCCCAATTTGAAACATGCTTCTCTGTACGTTTGGCATACCAACCCTTCGACGGTTTTCAAGGAAAGGAATGATGTAGGACCTTTGATTTCATGCAATAATAATCGCAAAAAATAACATTCAGCGTTATTCGGATGTACTGTATATACCCGTCCTAAGGCATCCGACGAACGTACACCAGCATACTCTGCAACAATTGCACCCCGCTTTCTTCTCACGAACTTCTTTGTGGATGTATTCCAAGTGTAGTATTTAGGTGCTTCGTGATACAGCAACGTTTTAGCAAAATCATCGGATTCACACAATTGAAAGAAGGCGGTGAGTGTTGTGTTTGGTGGTTGCTCAGCTCTATTTTGTACAGTAAAATAGACTCGCTGACCATTTTCCAGATGTACGGCGAGATGTTGAACTGTTGGATAGCGTTCATGAATGTTGAAAGATAATATCCGCCAAACCGCTTCATTGCTGCTGATGTAGCGTCCCATCTGAAATTGTGTAATTTCATCGCCTTGATTTGCTAGCCCGAATACTGCCATGTCACTGCCCTTGTTAACATATTTACAAATGTATTTGATGGACTTTACAGAATTGCAGCACTCGACATTTATGTGAGCCTCAAACATTTTGGACAGTAATGGCGAGTAGGGTACTATCCATCTGTTGTCGACGTCTACCTCTACAGTTCTCACATTGATGGTGGTTGTGTGTCCACCATCTTCGGGTTTTCGACGTCTGTACAGCGGATATCCATCGCCACCAGTTTGCGTTTCAGGAATGAGCTTACGTGGATATTGTTTTGTGCATATGCCATCCTTCATGCAAGGTGAGTTCGGATTCAAAGCACCACATGGCCCATGAATCATATTTTTCTTGACCAGTTGAAAAAGTATCGGATCTTCTTCTGGATTTGGAAGCTCAGCCGAAATCACGCTGTCAATTTGTGTTGGTACGATTTTTTGCTTCAACCAAATTAAAATATGAACGTGCGGCAGGCCCCTTTTTTGCCATTCAATTGAATACATCCAGCATCGGGTTTCTCCAAAAATGCAGTTTTTGGTGACGTCCATCAGTCTGATCAGCTTTTGCTTGAAAACTCGAGCGAGAAGATCATGTCTGTGCGATGAGTTTTGACCGGGGAAAAGCAGATCTGTGATTTCTCTCCATGCTGGATTGCATGTAAAGGTGCGAACAAATCTGGACGTCCATATTTTCGAACATACGTCATGGCATCTTGTGCGTATTCATGCATGTGGCGTGGACTTCCGGCAAATGTTGCTGGCAAGATCACCATTTGCTCAATGTTAGCAACGTCTCCATCATTGGCAATTGCATCGCGCAAGTGGACGTAATCTTCAACGCGCAGCTTCTGTTGATTTAGCCGAATGAAAAGAAGACGTTCGCTTTCAATTTTCGCATACATGTCCACAATGTATTGATGAAATAGTTCACGGCATATCAATATGTGATTGGTTTCATTTGGACGAATCATAATGCGGCATGCGTAGTAATCCATGCAGGAAACTTTCTTCCTCAATTCTACATTCGTGATGGGGTCGATTTGCATGATATTAAAATGGTAGCCATCTTCTCCCCGCGGAAACAGCACTGGATATTGGAGTGCATCGTACGATCGATGTGTTTCCGCAACTCGTTGTAAATCTGTATTCCGGCGGTGGATGACCATGTCACGTCGATTGAATTCGGTACCGACCATAACAACTGCCACATCACCTATCACCGGTGCATTATATCGTCTTTCATGTTCACCAGGCGGTGTTTTGTCTGGTCTTATAATAATAGTATAGTCATCTGATGGCATTTGATCTATAGCTGATTTGAATAGACGAATTAAATTGTTGCTTTCATGAAACATCGCTTGTAAGTTTGAAATGATTTCGCGTCTGGTTGCAATACTAATCGCGCAGCGCAGTTCAACTTCTCTTTCTTCATTGCCAGTGAAATATATTTGGAGGAACTTCGGATTTTCTTCTGGTAATGGAAGCAAAGAACCGATTTGGTGATATATTTGGCCTTGAACCTGCAGAGGAATGATTTATTAAATATTATTACTTTAATTATTAAGCACACTGCAAACCTTGAATGTGGGCATGTATCCGGCGTTGCTCAAAATGTTTGTTGCTCCGAATGAAGTCATTTGAAAGCATGAGTTGTACTTGCGAATGTTTAACAGGAAGTGTTTCGAAATTGCAGTGGTGCCAGTAAGGTAACTTAGAAGCGGCTCAGGTGGATCAATCAGCGGTGGCAAAACAACTTTGCCGTTTGAACAACACATTCCTGGCGATTCCTTAGCGAACTTCGAAACACGACAATGCAAACAAAGTTTGTTCATAAGTCCTATTACTACATCCTCGTGATTCATGTAATCGTAGTCTTTGTCGTAATTAAATGCTTCCAATGTTAAATTCAATCTTTGTCTTGATCGAACTAATCGTAAGCTATTGGCGATTTACCCTACCGTTGGTGGCGCCACTAGAATGTAAACAATGGCCGACAAGCTACGTATTCGTGAAATAAATTTGAAAGTAAACACAACAATTTACATTATTTACTCGTCTATTATTCATAATATCACACAGTAACAATTTCTTTAAATTATAAACACACGTTTTAAACGTTAACAACTGACAACTGATCGCATGTTATACGTAGCATTCTAACTTAAAATTCTACCGCATGGTGGCGTGTTGCTAAATGTAAATCGCCAATTGAAATTAAGTCGTTCTAAACGTACTTCCTCCGTTTCAGAAGCTCTTGAAGTTGAAGCTCTGTCGCGCAATTATTCAAGCCGAATTTCACGTTCTACCCCCGTTTCGTCAGCTCTTGAAGTTGAAGCTCTGTCGCGTAATTCTTCAAGCCGAATTTCACGTTCTACCCCCGTTTCGGCAGCTCTTGACGTTGAAGCTTTGTCGCGTTTATCTTCAAGCCGAATTTTACGTTCTACCTCCGTTTCGGCGTCTCTTTTTTCACTCACTTTCTTAGCCTTTGTTTTTGATGTTTTATTTCCAATAAATGCTTTTTTAGGTGGCATTTTATGTATATTTTGCAAAATTAATTTTACACACACTGTGACGAAGTTTTCTGTCAACGTCAATTTTAATTTATGAGAAAGAAACCAGCATGCCCTGATAAATCTCGAAAAACGCGCAGTATTTATGTTTTACTTGTATATAGCTGACCCGGCAGACGTTGTCCCGCCCGAAATTAATTTTTATGCCACTCAGAGAATTGTTTATTCAAATATAAATTATTCGAAATAATTAAACAAATTATGAAAAAACCAAAAAATTTACATTAAAAGTAGTAATATCGAATGTATTTACTAATAATTTTAAAATTTTTTTTCGTATTATTCATTTAGATGATTAGGGGAAATCAGATATCAATTTTGGTGATGATCGATGAAGTTAAAAAAAAAACTTGTGCGGATAATTAAAAAATTTTTTTTTCGTATTATTCATTTAGATGATTAGGGGGAATCAGATATCAATTTTGGTGATGATCGATGAAGTTCAAAAAAAAACTTTTTTTGTGCGGATAATTTTAAAATTTTTTTTTCATATTATTCATTTAGATGATTAGGGGGAATCAGATATATATTTTTTTAAATTTCTGAGTGTTATACCAAATATGAAGAATTTATTCTAGACTTTAGTAAAAACTCTTTAAGTGGGTGTAAATGTCAAAAAAAATTTCCACTTTTAAAAAGGGCGTGTCTAAAGACCACCAATATGTGAATTTTATTAGAAACAAAGAAGAATTTGATTTGGACTTTGGCGTAGGGGTATAGAACAATTGGCTTTCCCTGACGTTGTATTGTAATTGGGTCACATAATCTTAGGTGTGAAATTTATTTCGGGTAGTACTGTATGTGTATTATTTCCACTTTACTTTATTAGTGTCACTCGTATGTTTTTCACT
The DNA here is from genome assembly GCA_932274525.1 of Podabrus alpinus. Taxonomy (NCBI): domain Eukaryota; kingdom Metazoa; phylum Arthropoda; class Insecta; order Coleoptera; family Cantharidae; genus Podabrus; species Podabrus alpinus. Next base: position 120,014,059 of record OW026451.1, read on the forward strand.
TCACTTTCCGTCACTTTGACTCTTATCAGGGGGCCCGGGGGTACTCTGCATGTGTATTATTTCCACTTTGTTTTTCACTTCACTTTCCGTCACTTTGACACTATCAGGGGGCCCGGGAGTACTCTACACCAAAGAGGTCTCACTGTGTTACGATAGTAGTTAATTCTGTCACTTTGACACTATCGGGGGGCCCAGGGGGTACTCGACACTATCAGGGTCACTCTAGGTTATGAAAAGGGGGCCCGTCTTGCTAAAACGCGCACTATTTATGTTTTACCCTGTATATACAAAATGATTTTAAGGTTATGTGATTAGGTCTGTCACTTTGACACTATCGGGGGGCGCCAAGGGGGTACTCTACACCAAAGAGCAGGTCTCACTGCGTTAGGAAAGGGGGCCACTTAGTTAGAACGCGCACTATTTATGTTTTACCCTGTATATGCAAAATGATTTTTAGGTTATGTAGTTAATGCCGTCACTATGACACTATCGGGGGCCCATGGGGGCTATTCAACACTATCAGGGTCACTCTCTAGGTTATGAAAAGGGGGCCCGTCTTGCTAAAACGCGCACTATTTATGTTTTACCCTGTATATACAAAATGATTTTAAGGTTATGTGATTAGGTCTGTCACTTTGACACTATCGGGGGGCGCCAAGGGGGTACTCTACACCAAAGAGCAGGTCTTACTGCGTTAGGAAAGGGGGCCACTTAGTTAGAACGCGCACTATTTATGTTTTACCCTGTATATGCAAAATGATTTTTAGGTTATGTAGTTAATGCCGTCACTATGACACTATCGGGGGGCCCATGGGGGCTATTCAACACTATCAGGGTCACTCTCTAGGTTATGAAAAGGGGGCCCGTCTTGCTAAAACGCGCACTATTTATGTTTTACCCTGTATATGCAAAATGATTTTTAGGTTATGTAGTTAATGCCGTCACTTTGACACTATCGGGGGGCCTATGAGGGCTACTCAACACTATCAGGGTCACTCTCTAGGTTATGAAAAGGGGACCCGTCTTGCTAAAACGCGCACTATTTATGTTTTACCCTGTATGTGCAAAATGATTTTAAGGTTATGTAATTAGTTCCGTCACTTTGACACTATCCGGGGGGCGCGGCGCCAAGGGGGTACACTACACCAAAGAGCAGGTCTCACTGGGTGTTAGGAAAGGGGGGGGCACTTAGTTAGAACGCGCACTATTTATGTTTTACCCTGTATGTGCAAAATGATTTTTAGGTTATATAGTTAATTCCGTCACTTTGACACTATCGGGGGGCCCAGGGGGTACTCAACACTCTAAGGGTCACTCTAGGTTATTATGAAAGGAGTTGGGGGGTGAGCCTTGCTAAAACGCGCACTATTTATGTTGTACCCTGTACATCATATGCCAATGTCAGAATTTTAGGGTTAAACTTTTAATGTCAAAGTCGCTTCACCATTTTTGTTTTACCCTGTATAACTTTTAATGTTAACGTCAGATTAATTTGTCAAATTAATTTTTTTCGTCCAAATTTTTCAAAACCATGACAACTACCTTCTCGTAAATGGTTCAACTCAAGATGACCAGCTTATTATAGCGAATTATTAACATTTAAGACGACGAAAAACTGCTTACTGTTCCCGGCAACAATTCGTGAAAGTTTCATCGCTAGCTGTGAAACGGTTTAGGCGTCTATAGGGAACACACATACTATATACATACATCCACTTTTATATAATATAAGATTGTAGAGAATTAAATTTTCTATAACTTGTTTAAAACATTTGTTTATAGATCAAACAGTTTTTGAGATAGAGGGATATTTGATCAATGAAAAATATTACTAAATGTAATGTAATAATTAATAAAAGATGCCAATTGTTTATAACTATATATATTTTTAAGGTTTATAGACTTTATACGGCGTATTATATAAACTATATAAAGTGACTAACGGTTGACCTTGCATTATGCTGTAGATACATAACTATAGTCCATCCGTTTTAAGAATGCAGAACTAGATTGTACTAAAATTGTGAACTCGGAACGTGATTGGTTAAAATTTTTACAGGTTTACACTGCCAAAATTTTATTTACGATTGATGACTCACTAATATTTTTTTCTAAAAGTTTCTGGCAAATATAAATAATTTGTACAAGATAAATTGATATTTGATAAAAAAATACTTTTAACTCGATTATTTCAAGTATCAAATAAGTGACATTTGGTTTTTGTCACTCATACACTTTAATTATTTGACGTTTCCCAGTGTAAATCTGACTTGCCGTTCAAGGCGACCTCTACTGCAATCCAAAACCAGATGGACTATAAGCGCTGCGCGTTCAACGCTCTCTATCTCAAAAAGGGTTTGATGTATAAAAAAATGTTTTAAACAAAAGTTATAGAAAATTTTATTCTCTACAATATTTATAATAAATGTAAATAGCATTAAAGCCATAGGAAACGAGATAGTTATTTGCAAAAAACCGATTTCTTTGACTTTTGACCTTGATTATCTTAAGACGCGGACACGAGATTTTAGGTGACTTTTGAGACAACTTTTAGAGTGCCAAAATAAAGGTCTCTACGAGTTTTCAGCTTATTATCTTTCATTCCGAGGTTGACCCTTATTTTTGACTTATATGACTGGACTATTAACACAGGGGGACCGACGGCTTTACGTGCCCTCCGAAAGCACGGAAGACGGTCAAGGAATTTTAGACTGTACCCGGAGTTGAACAGTTGATCGCACTATCAGGCCATGACCGTCGTCACATAATATACATACATATACTAAAGGGACGCGCATGAATGGATTATCGAGATTCCTTAAAGGAAGGCAGGCTACTCAAAATCAACTTTCATACATATACTATAAAAAATGTGCTCATTGATGAGTTACTAATCCAGTCACAAAAATAAAAATTTACTCATAATACACTGAGATGCTATAAAAAATTATTGCTAGAAGTGAAGTTTTGACCCTGTTCATACCAGTGCCCTGTTCACCCCGTTTTACGATATACTATATACTTATTAATGTTGTATGATTGACTACAAAGATTTTTAAATGCGGCTGTTTATACCTTATACCTTTGATTCTTATACCTAGTTCGTGATAAATGTTAAACCATAAACAGAATTTATAATATCACATGGCTTCAAATTATGATTACTAACTTCATACAAAAGTTACCACAGAGATATAGACTTACTACATTACGTATGCACTACTGCACAATGTTGGTAATATTTTTAAGTTTTATCGTTAACGTTCGTACAAGCTTGCTGTTGTCCGAGCAAACTTTATAAACTCGAATATTAGGTCCGTGTTAAAATAAATGCATGAAAGAAATTTAAACAAAAATAGTGATACAGTAGAACCTCGGTTATCTGACATCCACTTATCTGACATTTCTTGGAATTGGAACATTTAATCCGACAGAACTGGAAGAGAAGCCTACAGACCTTATCTCTCTGACTGTATTATACGGAAATGTAAGTGTAGACAAACGTATCGATTGCATGTGATTGATTATAATTAGATACTGTTACACGCAGGAATGACAAGAACATTTATTTTAAAATAAGAAGGATTTTATGGAAAAATATTTGCACCTTGTATCTTGTGTAGCAGTACTATACAATCTATAGTTTTTATTATAATCTCTATATATAAATATTGTAAACATTAACAATAATTTAGATAAATTGCACAATCAGTGAAGATGTATAATATTTATAACAGCAGCTAATGATTATAAGCAGTCACACCTAATCAATCCGCTTGACTACACTTACACTTCCACATAATACATAGTTTACACGAGCTTAGTAGCTAATGCTTAGTACTTGTCACTAACACCTTGCGTGTAAACTAGCTGAATAGTGCTTAGTATTAGTGAAGATGCCAGTGCGAGTGATTAGTAGCTGATCCTATTTACTAAGTGACAAGTGGACTCCCCCACCTAATTTAACTAAGCACTTGTCGCTTGCGGAGTCGTGTGAACAGTCATGACAAGCGTTTAGTGACAAGTTGGAACGGCAAGTGAAAAGTCGTAGATTGGTTTTTGAATAATTAAAATATTTCTTAAGTTTCTTTTGGCGTTATGGCAGCGGAAAGGTGGAATTCCGAAACCACCATAAAATTCATACACGAATTTAAAGCATATGAATGTTTATGGAACCAAAAATCGGCAATTTATAAAAATAAACACGCGAGAGAAGCGGCATACCTACCAGAAAGTTGTTGACAAGATGCATATTTTTGGTTTCGGCGTAGTCGAAGCGAAAAAAAATGAGAACACTTAAATTGCCACTAATATACCTGTTTTATAAAACAACGTGTAAACGATTACTTGTCACTAAGCAGTGACAAGTACTTAGTTACTAAGCTCGTGTAAACTAGGCATAATGCAGTCGGTGCGATAAGCTGAGTTAGGCTCTCACCCAGTTCATTGGGATTACATGCTCCAATTCCAAGAAATGTCGGATGAGTCGATGTGGTATAACCAAGTCTCTACTGTAGTTCTAATAACACTAATATTCCAATAGTTAATTTACGTTATAAATTCTGATTACGCTTGAAGCTTGATGTTAGTATACGATTTCATTTTACATTTAACTTAATACGAATAGCACTAAAAACATTTTAGCTGATACGTATTATCTCTGTGACTAAAAATTGCAATGAAAGAATTTGATGTGAAGGAAATATTACATCGCCCAAAGAGAATAATGAAAACTGTGGGATTTTGGCCAGAAGTGAATTCTTGTTTATATAATATACGAGGATTGGTTAACTTTCTTATTGTTGTTATCGGTACATTGTTAATTGCAACACAGGGTGTGATAAATTTTTTTGAAGGTGATTATGCAAATGGTAGTTTCCTCTTGGCTATGGTTTTGGCTACTGCTCACGCGGGATTTAAAATATGGATTTCAATATCAAGTAAATCACTGTTTTTCGATATAATTGATAATTTAGAAGACCCATCATTACGTTACCATGATGATAAATTCGATATTGATGTGCAAAAGAAAATAAAATTCAGTAAGATAATATTTAAAGGGTTCGTGATACAATTTGTATTTGCAGCAATGACAGGTTTCATCTTTGAATTCGCATTTCATTACAGTACAAATCAACGCTTATTTCCTATTAAAACTGATCCCAGTCAATTAACATTTTATATACCTATTTGGGTGTTGTTCGCAATATTCGTATACTTTACTGGAATTGCTCTTGGATCTATTGAAGGGCTAGTGGCGGTGTTTTTATATATAGCAATCATCCAGCTTCAAATTTTGCAGAATCAAATAACACAGGCAATTGATTTTTATCCATCAAATATTACTTTAACCAAAGAAGAAAGTCTGTATTACGACAAAGTAGTAAATAGGGAATTAAGTAAATGTGTAAAGCGCCATAACGCAATCGAAAGGTTTAAAAAACTAAAGAAAACATTGGACCAAAGTTTATTAATGCAAATTATGGTTTTTAGATATATTGGGTCACTTGAAGCTAAATATAATTCAGATTTTTTATTTCAATATATGACCACATTAGGTTTTACGGCGTTTACTGGATTACTCTTTCTACTTGTAAGTGATTCCGATACTTGTGAAGTATTATAATATACGTAGTATACTATTTAGGTTTTATCGTTGTTTTATTTTATATGATTTTAGATACCTTATACTAATCCGGATTTTGTATCGGTTATGGTATGTTTTATTGCCGATCTTGTGCAATTATTTTTGATATATACTCTTTGCAATGAAGTTACTCTCGAGGTATGTGAAAATTCGAGCTAACAATAATTTCTTTTGTTTAAATATTTTAACAAGAATAAATTATTATAGAGTGATAAAATTCGAGATGCGTGTTATTTCTCCAATTGGACGACATGTGGGCCATCAGTACGCAAATCGTTGTGTATTATCATGGAAAGAACCAAACGACCATTTTTCTTAACTACTGGAAAATTTTCCGTTATATCTTTAGATTTGTTTGTCATTGTAAGAAAAGTCAAAATATTTAATTTTTGGTCGTAATATAATTTTTAATTGCAGATTTTGAAAACTTCTATGTCTTACTTCACGGTTTTAAAAACCTTGTACGGAGAGGATTCTAATTAGAAATAACAAATTGAAGTCAATATAGTCAATATACTATGTAGTACATTTGGGCACTTTAGGCTTTAGCAGTTTATAACCAGTTAACATGATATACATAATAACTAAATATACATAATATTAGTGTAGGCACACTAATCGCCAAAAAATAATGCAAGGAAAAAATAACTATAGGTAAGCTAATCCACGGAAAATTCCGAGTGTTATAATTTCAGCAGTTTAATGCATAATGATATATCACCTAATAAAAACTATAAGGCATTGTAAATTCTGGCTAAATTGTAATTTGTAAATCAAAGGCTAAATTACCAACAACAAAAATCTACACCACATCTCCTTTTCACCAAAAACCAACCTATAAAAATAATAAAATATAACCAAAGTGCCAAGTTGCACTTTCTATAGTGACCTCGGATTTTGCCGCCCCAGAGGAAATTCCACGCAAAGAATGACATTTTTACTAATATTCGTGAATATCGCGGTTCTAGTGCACTTTAGAGCAATATGTGAAGCTATTGAAAATAAAGGACACTGAATTATCATGAGAAAAGGTCTTCTACTTTTGTCTTGGTAATCGAATGGTTACAGAGTTACAGTCGTCAAAACGCATGTGGAAACGGACACAGGGATATCTAAAATTATCTATCTAAAATCTATATCTAAAATTAAATTATTAATAAAAATATTTCGGGGCACACGGAACAATATTAAATATTATACACTGTGCATTGTGATGGCTGTAACTCTGGAACCGTTCTTGAAACAAAAAATTTTTTTTTTCCATAACTTCATATTTTGCTGTAAATGTTTGATGGAAATCGGTTTACAACTTGCTTTCCAGTCCGAAACTTTGCGAGCTACTGTAATATTTCTGTTTAATTCGCGCATACGTTATGGGGTTTACCAGCAGTGACAAAACTACCCACGGATATTCCCCTTAGTCAAAGTATTGAAGGTAGACAAGATCTGCTGAGCAAATAATTTAGTGTTGGCGTGTTAATGTATTATAATAAGGTATACAAGATTCGAACTAAGATCATCTGCTTACCAGTTGAAAAGTATTTTTCATAAAACTTAATATGTAAAAAAATATATTGCGAATGGGTTGCTAATGAAATATGTTCATGGCTACCATTAATTAAAAACACTGTAATTAATTTTGTTTAAATATTTCACTCACTTGCTTACCAAACAAATTTTATACCAATCGAAAGGACAAAGCATAGGGAACATCCAAATGTTAGGTTGCATACCTTTTTTTATTCCCTATTGCCGGGTTTCCAGATATAAATAGTTGAGTTGATCCTAGCAATTTGTACTCATTAAAATATACATATATTAAAATAAAGATAACTTAATTGCAAAAACGGTGGTATAAGGTTGCTTGCGGAAAATTGTTCATGAATTACGGTTGCTAGGTTTTGAAATTTAAAAATTGGAACAAGCAAAGATACGCGTTGTCGGTACTATTAGATGCGCTAGAGGAGGACGCAGCATAGTAGCTGTGCGTGACGCGACTGCTGCATGAATGAGAAAAAGCAGCATGCGCACGCTCCGCGTGCATGCGCACAACATTCCTATATACTTACACTTTCGTGAATAGTTTCTGCACCCTGTATATGGGTATAAGCTTAAATAAATGATATATTGTTAGGTGTTGAAATTTATACTATCGAATTTTTTCTTTAATAATTAATTTATATTTTTAACAAGATAAAAAATATATTAATTTTACCTATGGATATTTCTCCATTGCTCATTTTACCTGGATTGCTTCACCGTGGATATTTTCCTTGAAGTGCTTAAATCCTAGAAACGCAGGTATAGGTGTAGAGGTACTTTAGTTTCGCACTAAATTAGATGTAAATCTCAAAATAGGATTTTATTCAGCGAGAGAAAGAGAGAGAGGAGACAGACGGTAAATCAAACCTAAGCCCGATATTTTGTCGCTACTACTTAAGTAAATTGACAATAAAAATAAAAACGCAAACTTCGCGCAAGTACATTTAAAAACAGATATAATTAAAATTATTAATTTTCATATTCATGGACATATTTTAACATGTTATAAGTTGCTTAATTGCCCATTCTATATTTCCTAAGACTAATGGTGGGTTCATGTACAATATTTAACGTAATTTAACTAATCTTAATCTAATTCAAGAAACTGGTCCGGTTCATGCAAGATATTTAAGAAATAGTTAACGTAAGAATGAGGCATGTGGAAACACTGCTTCTTTCAGCCGAGTTTCAACTGGTTTCAACAAATATCGTTGGTGGATCGTATCACACTCATGCGTATATACAATCTCATTTATCATAGCCGGTATAATGTCAAGTTGACCAATATTTCCTTACGTTAAGTTAAAGTGAATTAAAGAAAATATAGCATGAACGTCTATAGGGGGTTACGTACATTGAACTTCTTTAAATTAAGTTACGTTAAATATATTTTGCATAAACCCACCATAAGAGTTTGCGGGATGCAAAATAACAAGCGATAACATTTAATAAATGGGCGGTAACGTTATCTTACGACAGCTCGATAACGATATTTAATGTCTCACTGAAGCAGTAGCGAACAAAATACGAACTCTAAAGTTTGGGACAAAATAATTGGTATTATATCTCACGTAAAGTAGTTACGACTGCAATTCTAAGTGTTAATTTTACTCTAGTCACAGTCTAATTGTATATTAGGTTATTAAAAGTAGTAAATAGATTAAACTAATATTGTACCTGCTTAAGAACTTAGCACGACTTTATCTTATTATGTTAATAAATATTATGCTAATAACTCTTATATTAATAATTAAATAAAAACAAGACTTTGCTTTTAATTCCTTCTTCAGTCGTGATGCTTCTTTGACAGAAAAGCGTCGTGACCCAGCTCTTTCTATGCATGTGATGTGGGTTCGATGTATTTTCACATACATAGAGGACCTACTTGTTTAACGTGGGCTCCGAACCACGGGAAGTGTAATACACTTTATTGCGAGATGGGTGCTCATGGCAAATTACCTCGGTGGTTTGCCATTGCCTTCCGAGGAGAAACGGTCAGAATAAAGTTTTACGCTGCCCGGATTTGAACCGAGCATTTCTCATTAGCAGTGCTCTTAATTAAACAGCATTAAAGGCGTCCAGAATTATCATGTAAATATTAGATTTTTCTGTTTCAATTCCACCATTCCTGCAGTGAGAAAGTAGGTATATCGTCAACACAAGTCGCCTCAAAATATAGCCAAGCATATTATGAAAGGCTTGCTGATCACCCAAATCCTCTGGCACTCAACCAAAGTGAACTCGGTGAAGTACGGAGACTTAAGAGGTTCAAACCCTCCGACCTTAAAACTAGATTCTGCGACTAAATACATCCAACAGTAAAAAGCACGGTTGGGCGGAACATTTAAAACATTCGAAAAAAGATATATTGTACTCGATTACCTGTATTAACAAATAGCTGCTTGTTACTAGACATGGCCAGTGCAGCGTATGATTATACGGGGGTGCATCACTGGACTCACCCTCACATGTTAATTTTATTTTCATATTGTGTCCTAATATTTACTTAATGTTGCAAAAACAGATTGTAAATTTGTAAATAGTCAATAAAAAAAAACACACACAAGTCGCCAATGGTTTCGCTTCTTTTTAAAGGATATACTGAAATACGCAAAAAAGCTGCACTCATAAGGCTTAAGAAATCTATCGTAGCGTTGATAAGACCGGAGTCTCACTAGTCTACCGTCAACCATGTACCGCTATCTACCAAAATTTGAACACAAGTAATCAAATGGTGCTCATCTCACTAAAGCACTGCTAACCTCCCACGAATATTTTATGGCTACTATGAGTTCTAAATTTTGAAAATTGATGGTTTGTGGGGTTACGGCAGTTGATAATGCGCAGGAGCTAACGAACCTTGCAATAATTGCCTGTCCAAAAATGAAAAGGCTAAACTTGAAACTTATGAAAATAGTTTGGAGATCTTGATACTCTTCATAGTATCCTAGGATCTGCCGCAAAAAGCGAGATCCACCTTGTTTATTGTTATGATGGCAAATCATTAACACAGGGGAAGCGACGGCTTTACGTGCCCTCCGAAAGCACGGAAGACGGTCAAGAAATTTTAGACTGTACCCGGAGTCGAACCGGGGAGCCCTACGTTAGCAGTTGATCGCGCTAACTATCAGGCCATAACCGTAGTCAAAAATTTTGGTTCAAAAGAATAAAGTACATTAAACCGACAATAGAAATACTGGAATCCTTAAAAGCAAATCGTGGTTAATACAAAAAAAATTGTAGAATAACACGAATAAACTTCTTACCACAAACTTCTGAGTGAGCAGCAAAAGTAATGCGACACGAAAGTCGGAAACGGGAGGATAAGTGTATCCCAAGAACGACGAGCAGACGTTCAATAAAAGAAACCCTGAGATTAAGTTTCGGTGACAATAGAAATTTAGAATGTTTGGAACAAGATCTTATCACTCTATGTCCATTCAAAGGCGAACCACCAGCAGAATTTGGAAAAAGAATTCAAATCGTGCGTAGTCAATTAGCTTCGAAATTAATCGCAATTAACACGACTAATATGCCCCAAGCAACAAAAGTAATTCATCTAAGACAATACGACGACTTATCTTTAAAAACTTTTATTCGTGGTTTAACAGGTAATTTACAAAGTATCATTAGGACCAGATTCATTAGAACCCGCGATTTCATTCGCGATAGAAGAGGACAATTTTAAATATACGCAAAATCTACCAAACACATATAAAAAAATACACTCAAATTACGATAATTTTGGTAGAATACCACAAGAATATCATTCGAGTCCAACGGAACTGTATAACAACCCTATAAATAATTATTGTTTTAATTCGGATTACACACCCTTTAGAAATCAATCAAACCATAACTCCAGCTTCCCTAGCCAACCGATAAACGTTCAACCAAGATCGATCCAACGGCGATTTCCGACAAACTTACAAACTTTCGGACCTCCTCGAAATGTTTTCAAACCCACAGGAAGAATACCGGCAAATACCCCGGAACCTATGTCAACTACGTCAAGAAATTTCACGACAAGAAGATCCGCAAACCAATTTAACAACTTTAATCATCAAAATAATAATTTTCACCGTCAAAACAATAATAATTTCAATCATCAGAATAATAATTCTTATCGATTTAAGAACCATTTTCAATCTTTCGGACCAAAAAATTTCATATCTGAAGAATTAAATCATGTCGATAACGACGACAAATTTACGACTGAAGATAGTGACTCCCCCAATAATTATTACGATAGTGGTAATTATCACCCAGATAACAACTACCCTCACCATTATGAATACAATTATCAAGTCGAAGAAAGTCAACTCAGCAATCAAACTGATAACGCTAGTTATCAGGATTTTCGAATCCATCATATACATCAAATACATCAAAATCCGACATGAAAATTGAAATCTACAATATTACTTACAACAACGCGTTACCTTTCATAATTATGCAAGAACCACCCCTTAAACTGCTAATAGATACTGGTTCCACCATTTCATTAATAAGATCTTCAACAGCAGAAAAATATTACCCAAACGGAATTTACCACGAACCATCTAGGATCAGAACGATAACCAGTGAAAAAGAAATCCGTTACAAAGCTGATATTCCCGCGTTTGCAGAGTTTAATTCAAACGAGAAAATAACATTTCTTTTGTATGACTTTCACAGTTTTTTCGACGGAATCATAAGAACAAGTGCACTTATTAAAATGAATTTCAACATTAACTTAGTCGATCAATTTTTATATAACAATTTTACAAAAATTAGCCTTTTCTACAGACAACTTCAAGATAATTCCTTTACCTTTAGTGTGAACTCATATGAAATTCTATCCCTCCGAATACCCGTAAATTATCAGAACGGAGACGTTATCGTATCGGAACAAAGTTTACAAGGACAATTTATTCCAGAAACTCTCACAACCGCTCAAGACTACTCTGCATTAATCGAAATTCACAATAATACAAATTCGCGAATCGATATAAATTTAAAAAATCCTATAAAAGTTACCCCTTTCCCGGATTCGAAGAAAAAGGAATTCGACTTTATTTTTATGCAAGATCTTCTGCCAACAAAAACATCTGAAAAACATTATTCAATAGATGATTTACACCCCTATTCACTAACTCCGTTTTCGATCGATCGAATCGTTAAGTATTCGATGGATCGAAAAGAGTGACAATTCGTATCCAGTAACTAACGAATCGAGACGTTATCGTTCGGTCGATCGTTAAAACTTCTCGATCGATCGAATGTTTTCTAGTGACGGAGAAGGGTCACGTTAAGCTTCTCGATCATCAAAAAGTCCAGTGCCGTGCGCATTATAGTCAGATAACCTTTAAATTTACGTGTTTGTCAATATTTATTTTCAACTTTTTGAAATTACTACCTTGTAGATAATTTGATAAGCGAGTGATCTATTGATTTATAATGGATTTATAGATTTGATAGCATTGGGATCATTGGGATTATATTTGTTGCTTCTCGATCTATCGAAAAGTCCAGTGCCGTGCGCATTATAGTCAAATAACCTTTAAATTTACCTGTTTGTCAATATTTATTTTAAACTTTTCGAAATTACTACCTTGTAGATAATTTGATAAGTGAGTGATCTATTGATTTATAATGGATTTATTGATTTGATAGCATTGGGATCATTGGGATTATATTTGTTTATCTTAAATACGTATTATTGCTGCAGACATTTTGGATCAACAAAACAATTTTTAGCAATTATCACAATCACAACTAGATAATATAAACTAATTCAATATTATAATTTACATATTCAAGTTCAATTTGGTATATTATATTATGTATGTAGTTGCAAAAGATTATAATATGACATAACTACCAACCTAATTTTTTTAAATTTAGAAATTCCCTTCAGATTTCTTTATTTTATAGGTTATGATTATGTTTACAACAGTGTTGCCAAACGTTAAGGTTTTGGCGTTTTCCATATCGATAAAGTGTAGTTACAGAATACGAATTTTTACCACAATCGATAAATGACACATCTCGATCGCCTACTTTTCGATGATCGAAACGTTTTCGATTGAAGTTAGTGAATAGGGGTGTTAATTAGAACAGATCACTTGAATTTATAAGAACAAAAATCAATCATTTCGCTATGTCACGAATATTCGGATATTTTTCATAAAAATAATAATAAACTAACATTTACCAATCAAATAAAACATAAAATAGAAACTGTTGACGAAATACCTGTGCACGTCAAATCATATAGGTACCCATTCATTCACAAACCGGAAGTTGAAAATCAAATTTCAAAAATGCTAAACGATGGCATAATCATCAGGCCATCGCAGAGCCCTTATAGCTCACCAATTTGGATTGTCCCTAAGAAACTAGACGCAAGCAATGAACAAAAATGGAGAATAGTGGTTGATAGACACCAATTAATAAACATTGTAATTTTGAAAGAAATGCACACAATTGAAAAGCAAATTGTTTCACATAGGGGATAAATTTCAAACGTAAATAAATTTCAAATGTAAGTAAATTTCAAAGGTAAATAAATTAAGTAATAGGATTACTAGGATTAATTAGCATTAATAAGAAACTAAATCAATAAATTAGGACACGAATCTCTGAGATACAACAATTAATAACATTACGAATAATAATATAAAAGAATTTTTAAAAACGTATTGAACATTACAAGTTAAAACAGATACAGTTCAGTAAGTCAAAATAATTGAACAAGTAAACCAATGAACCAAATAAGGTTACGGCATCAAAATGCTTAAAAAGGTAACTAACAAATTAAAAATAAATAATAATAATAATTCCATGTAATTAGTATACAATTAAACGAATGCTATGTGAACAAACTGTTATAAAGTCACAAAATAGTGTACCTAATATTGGATAAATTTAAAGATAATTCAAAAAAGAACATTTTTGAATTAATAATTAAAAGAAATATGAGACTTTCAATTTGAATTTTCAATACGATTAAGTTATAATTTTCATAAATTTTTTTTAATCATAATATTGTTGTAAATTAGAGAGACGTTGTAAATAATAAATATTAAGATTTTTTGTTTAAATTTTTGTTAAAATTTTTGTGTTTTGTGTATTAATTTAAGTCAAATTTGTAGTACATTAACATACTTGCTAATTTTAAGGTTATATAGACCAACTACACAATCTATTTTCTCAAGCAGACACACGATTAGGAATTTTTGAATCGTGTCCATAAAATTTTTTTATTTGAAACGACTTGGGTCAGCCGTTTTAGGAGGAGGGGGTTGTGTCACATTAATAATAAAAATATTAGTACACGAGTCGCCTTAACAATTATGCCATTACTAGTAAAAGGCGATGCCCCGGATGTGATTAGTAATGAGAAAATAGATTGATAGGAAATGTTGTAGTATTGAGGATGCTGCGCATGCCTAGTTATTTAAAGTATGGCCAACGCTGGCAGTTACTGATAAACCTTGTAACATGTAACCTGTGTGTCAAATAAATAAAGACCATTAAAACTATTACCAGTATTAATTAATAATAAATGAAACATGGCGCAGTCGGCAAAAGTGAATAAATAAGTCGGCATAAATAAATAAATAAGTCGCAAAAGTGAATAAATAAATAAATCAGTTGTGAAATTAAATTAAAACGAAGATGGCGGAAGTGCAACAACAACAAACGATTCCAATGAGAATAGGACAACAGCCGAAGTCGTTGGAATTCGAGGGCGATATGTCAGAAAACTGGACATTTTTCAAACAGAAGTTTGAAATATACTTGAAAGTTACAGACATAAGTGAAAACAAGGGGTATGTGCTATTAAATTTAATTGGAGATCGTGCGCTTAAAATTTACAATAGTTTTGTGTGGGAAAGAAACGAAGATAAGACAAATTGTGATAATATAATCGCTAAATTTAATAACAAATTCCTACCTACAAAGAATGTGACTTACGAACGATATCAATTCTTTAAGCGTGATAAGAAAGTAGAAGAAAGTTTTGATGAATATTGCACGGAATTAAGAAAATTATCAAACACTTGTGAGTTCGGTGACTTAAATGAAAGTTTAATTAAAGACAGAATAGTTTTGGGTATTCGAGAAATACACATAAAAGACAGACTCTTAAGGGAACCTAATTTAACATTAACACGGGCAATGGAAATTTGTCGGGTCGCTGAAACAACTAAACAACAAATTGAAAATATGAACAATAATAACAGTGAACAAGTGAATTTTGTCAAACATAATAGAAGACAACAGGAGTCAGCTACAGAAAAGCAGATGGTCCATCCTGGGAAACACAACACGTACAAAAATAATCAACAAGGCACATATAGAAAAATGCAAACAAAGCGAATACAAGAAACAGGTCGTAAAAATTTTATAAATAATTGTTCAAGGTGTTTACGTTCACATAAAATAAATGATTGTCCAGCATATGGTAAAACTTTTATTAAATGCAAAAAATTAAATCATTTTGCAAATGCGTGTAAATTGAAAAATAATAATGTAAATGTAATCGAAACATTAGAAGGTTTAGATTTAAGTGACGATGAAAATAATTTTTTAGGAAACGTAGAAATAAAATGTGACGATAGGATATACAGGTGGATTGAAAAATGTATAATCAATGATCAGATTAGCGTAGATTTTAGGCTTGATACAGGGGCAGACGTAAATATTTTACCCATTTCTGTATTTAAAAAATTAAAAATTAAAGGGGAAAGTTTCAAACGAGAACCTGGTGTTGTTTTCACGTTAACGGATGAAATGGTTCATTCGATAGGGACGTGTAATTTAAGAGTACAAGTAAAGAAAGATGTCAACAGGGTAGCATTTATAAAATTTAAAATTGTAGATGTAGAAAGAGCAATTTTTGGTTTAGACGCATGCAGTAAGTTAAATTTAATTAAAAGGGTCAATATAATTAATGAAAATACCGAAATAAATAAAATTTTAAATAAATACGAAGAGGTTTTTAAAGGGTTAGGTTGTGTAAAATCACAGGAACACACAATCGAGGTAGATCAAAGTATAATACCTACTGTAGACCCATAACGCAAGGTACCATTCGCATTGTTAAACAAAGTAAGACTAAAATTAAATGAATTGGAGTCAACGGGGATAATTAAAAGAGTCGATGAACCGACCTCGTGGGTAAATTCTATGGTAATAGTTCCAAAGAAAAATTTAGATTTGAGGATTTGCCTAGATCCACAAGCGTTAAATAAAGCAATAAAAAGAGAACATTTTTATATCTCATCCTTAGAGGAAATAACCAGTAATTTACAAGGAGCAATGATATTCAGCGTAATTGATTGCTCAAATGGGTTTTGGCAAATAAAGCTTGATGAAGCTTCAAGTAAATTGTGTACATTTAATACACCTTTTGGTAGGTACAGGTTTTTAAGGCTTCCGTATGGAATTAAGTCCGCACCTGAAATATTTCAAAAAAGAGTAAAAGAAATTTTTGGAGGAATAGAGGGAGTACATAGTTATTTTGATGACATACTAGTTTATGGTAGAAATGTAAAGGAACACAATGAACGATTAGAAAAAGTAATGAAATTAGTAAAAGAATCCGGATTGAAATTAAACGCAAATAAATGTAAGTTTGGCCTAAATAAAGTTACTTATATGGGGCATATAATAAGTAGAGATGGATTACAAATTGATAAGTCTAAAGTTGAGGCGATAACTAAAATGGAAAGGCCACAAAACAAGAAAGGAATAGAAAGATTTATAGGAGTAATAAATTACGTAAATAAATATATCCCAAATTATTCGCAAATAACGGCACCATTGAGAGAGCTAATGAAAAATGAAAATCTGTTTGAGTGGGGCGATCGGCAAGAAGAATCGTTCAAGGAGTTAAAACAAGCATTAGTTACAGCTCCTATATTTCAGTTTTTCTCAATAAGCGATCCAATAACGATATCATGTGATTCGTCCAGCGAAGGTTGTGGGGCAGTACTTATGCAAAACAACAAACCTGTCACGTATGCTTCTAAGGCATTTACAGAAACTCAAAAAAGATATGCTCAAATAGAGAAAGAAATGCTCGCGATCACATTCGCATGCATGAAATTTAAACAATTTATATATGGCAGAAAAGATGTGACAATTGAAACAGATCACAAGCCATTAGTAAGTATAATTAAAAAGCCATTGTTAAAAGCACCTGCAAGGCTACAAAGAATGCTTTTATTATTGCAACCTTATGCATTTACGTTAGTCTACAAGAAAGGAAAAGAATTAATATGGGCAGATACTGCGATGTAAACTACTTTGACGCACTGGAAATTCGAAGGCATGAACAAGCGTTGCACATAACGTAAAGAAAAATTGAAATGTATAAAAAAAAGGAATGGCAATGCTAAATAACGAATGCATCGTTAGAATAATAAATTAAATGTATGTAATTAATTTGTGTTATTGTTTGGTTGTAATTAGTTAGAAAATTTTGTAAAACTAGGTTAGTTAATAAGTAGTGTTACGCAAATAAAAATAAAAAAAAAGGGTTTCTGAATACACTTGGTGACGGCTTGGTGAAAACGTTGAAAACAATTATCGAAACCAATGTAAACTTTTAAAGTTGAAAGACAATTATTGATCATTTCCAAATAAACGATAAAGTGCATCGAAATACTTCAAATCAAATTTCATTGGGTGCTAGTAACCAAATCAACATTTTTCTAAAAAAATAAACATTATTTCAAAATGAAATTTAAAAGAGGGAAACTGCATAAAAACTCTCCCACGAATAACAAATAAGCAACAGAAATCCAATGTGCCTGGAAACACACAAAAAAAAGATCGAACTTCCTTGGTAACCAGAATATTGATGATAGACGGTAGATGGATTATAAAAAAAAACGCACGTGAATTGTGTGAGTAAGAAAATTAATTTAAATCGGTGATAAAAAATGATCAGTAAAGTGAATCAAGGTCAAGACATGTTAAAACAAAGAAATTAGAACAATTTGTGATAAAAAAAATTGTGAAAAACACTTACCAAAGGGTAAAAGTGTGTGATGGTAATAAATTTGATGAAACATAGAATTTGGATATCATTGAATGGAGATTGGTGTAAATGTTCATGAAAATATTTGGATTGAGATTCAAGTTGTGTGGGCAGATGGTGATATACAGGCAGCAAAGAAATTACTATGGAATAGCAAGGTTGGTAAAAACGAGTATTTATTTGTGCGCGAATATTCAAAACGACAATTTATTCAGAAATTCTTTATTTATTTATAAAAACATTTATTGCGGCTTTTATGATTAGTAAGACATTTGTTCAATTTGTAATTAATGATAGTTTTAAAGCATGTGTTCAATTTGTATTACGTCTCTATGACAACCATAAAAATATTTGATAATTTGAAATTAAAGAAGCATTGCCATTATAAAAACAAGGTGGAACTCGCTTTAGCGGCAGTTCTTAGGCTTCTATACAGCTACCTTTCTGGTGTGGAAAGTTGTTATTATCTGGTTATTTTTGGTCGCCATATAATGTAACATCACATAATCAGATAATCTGCACTAATTATTTATTATTTTATTTTAACAACAGCAGTGGCTTGATGTGGATAGTGAAGTTAAGTTGTAAATAAAAGAGAAGGAAGAGGATGGATCCACCTCAAAAAATGGACCGGAAATTACGCGAATTTCGAAAGCGAAAGCAAATTGCCAACATGACCCCTTCGCAAATATTACATCGTTCACGTAGTCATGCAATTCGCCGACAAAATCCACGAAGTAAAAACGCAGCTGTTCTTGAAGTAGGTAACGTTGTAGAACCAAATGTCGACGTTCATAACGGTAGTTTTACACTACCAGAAAAGTACACTACCACAACTACCAGAAAAGTAGTTGTATTTTATTTTACTTTGATGTGAAAAAATAATTTTTTAATGATGTGGTTAGTGAAGTTAAGTTGTAAATAAAAGAGAAAGGAGAGGATTGGTCCACCTCAAAAAAGGACCAAACATTACAGAGAAGTAAAGTTTCGAATAGAATGGAAAAGTTTGATTGTTATTACTTATATAGTAAATGATAATTACCAACCGCAAAAAATTTTATTGGTGCAGATTATCTGATTATGTGATGTTACATTATATGGCGATCAAAACTAACCAGATAATAACAACTTTCCACACCAGAAAGGTAGCTGTATAGAAGCCTAAGAACTGCCGCTAAAGCGAGTTCCACCTTGTTTATATCTGTGGTAATTCTGATAATCTGAATTTTTAATACCTACCAAGCTAAAAAATATTCTAGTATAGTATAAGTAAAATTTAGTGACAATAAGAGATTTCGATTATCAGATTAGTATCTTTATTATCGGATAAAAAATTATTTTTTCACATAAAAGCAAAAGAATAGCATTTTAAGTTCAAATATAAATCTCAGAATATTTCATTTCTTAAATCTGTTGTATAGAAGCCTAGGAACCGCTGCTAAAGCAAGTTCCAACTTGTTTCTTTTTCTGTTCGGCAGCAATCAGTTTCTCCACTCTTTTTCTGTTTCTTATACGTTTTGCCGCCACTTTTTTTTTCGCAATATTTAAATCAATTTTACGCATTCCATTGCTGCTAAACTCACGAAGTGCCTCCTTTAACGAATTAATAGTAGCTCGTTTGAATTCTTCTCTGACTTCAAAATCTTCGTATTTTCCGAACGATAAGTCCCTCTTTAGCGCCTGTTCCACATCCTTTATTAATTCACCTGAAAACATTTTTCGTTGACGTTCAACACTTATTATTTCGTTATAATGTAATTCTGCTTATATAGTAATTTTGAGTAGGATAATCGGATTAACTTATCCGATGATACGTTGATCCGATGATGCGTTGATACGATGATACGTTGATACGATGATACGTTCATCCGATGATACGTTGATCCGATGATACGTTGATCCGATGATACTTTGATGTTCGGTTTGCTTCGGGTATTTCCGTGGGACAGACAGAAGGACTTGGCCTTTTATAATAAGAGATTTGGTATGCATTGAAAAAAACAGATCAACATATCAACGGATCAACGTATTTAAATTTCCTATATAGGTGAAAAATTATGTAAATAAAATACGTATAACTTATATTTGGTCTGCATTGAAAAAACATGCGGACGGACACGAAGCCACCCAATAAACATTTTAGCCTGCGAATAGCCTGACAATAGCCTGACAGTGACAACTCGGGCAGGTACCTATCCCTGCGGCAGGCTCATATCGACCCTGACACCGGTACGAAATAGCTAAAGTGGCGCAAAAATTAGCCTGCGTCATACTTGATCGCCGGCAAAAAATAGCCTGCATTAGCTAACCGCAGGCTGAGAATTGTGACTAACCGCAGGCTTGCGGTTAGCTAACCGCAAGCTATTTTTTTGCCGGCGATCAAGTATGATACAGGCTATTTCTTGCGCCACTTATAGCTATTTCGTACCTGTGTCCGGGTGGATATGAGTCTGCCGCAGGCTGAGAATTGTGACTAACCGCAGGCTTACGGTTAGCTAACCGCAAGCTATTTTTTTGTTCATCCATTTGAACAAAATTCAATTGAATTTCGTTTAATGAATTTTTAAATTTATTAATCAATTTTGAAAATCAAAATAAAAAAATTAATTTTTTTGAATTATCCATTTATTTTTTATTTCTTTCAGGTGTTTTCTTTTCTAATTATTTACAACTTTTCTAATTGTTTTATTGACTCCATACACATAATTTTTTATTTTACCCATTTCTCATATTTGTAGGAACTTGTTGGTGGTGATTACTCTTCATGATTCGTCTTTACTTTGTTTCTTGGAGTCTGCAATTAAATTTTGAAAATTTGAAATAAAATCTTACCTTGTGCCAGGATCGAACCAGTGACCTTTCCCTTCATTGTCCGTAAGCGTTAACCTCTCTGCCACAGAGCTGTTGTTATTTTAGTTGTGAAATTGCTTTATGACTACAAAAATTTAATTTATAAGAAAAAAGAGGACTAAACGGATTTAATTTTCTAATTACATTTGCGGCGGATTATCAGATAATTGTAATACCAAACAAAAATGAAATTTGTATATAAACGATTTCGACAGTCAGTCAACTTGAATAAATATATATACTGGTATTAAAAAATCCAAATGGTTGTTCATAAAAAATTTGTAGTTTTATATATTTTTTCACTATTACACCTACTTATTATTTGTCACAATTAATTAATTTGAATAATAATTAATTTATTTAAATACTTTTAAACACAAATAAGCATAATTATTTATAATAACATGTAACCAATGAGAAACAATAGTTTTGCTAACGGTGAATTTTTCTTAATTCTGATTGGTTAAAACTGTTTTAAAAGACGGAATTAAAATTCATTGCTATTTAATTATTTATTTTTATAATATATTATATTTTAATGTTAAAGATTTTTCACATTTCAATATTAGTTTTCTTTGCTACAATATTTTTGTTTTCGACATACCACGTGGTTGTTCATAAAAATTTGTATTTTTATTTCTTATTTCACTATTACACCTTCTTATTATTTTTCATAATTAATTAATTTTAATTTTAACAATAATTAATTTAATTTAAATACTTTTAATCACAAATAAGCGTAATATATATTTATAATAACATGTAACCAATGAGTAACAAGCGTTATGTTAACGGTGAAATTTTTCTTAATTCTGATTGGTTAAAACTGTTAAAAATCGGAATTAAAATTCATTGCTATTTAATTATTTATTTTTGTAATATATACTTTAATGTTAAATATTTTTCACATTTCAATATTAATGAAACATCACATTATATATTTTATTATGTACTTATTAAACCTGTAAAAGAAAACATAAAATATTTAAAATACACGTTTCCATTCGCTAGTTAACTCAAGGGCTCTTTAAATACGTTGATAATATCGGGCGTAAGAGATTAAAAACTACCCCCCCCCCCAAATTATAAATATGACCGCTCCTTCTGACTCCAATAATATCTCATATAATAATTATTGTAATATAAAATGCGTATAATAATTCGTATAATCAATGAGAAACAAGAGTTTATTTGCTAGCGGTGAAATTTTTCTTCGTTCTGATTGGTTAAAACTATTTACCACGTGGGTGTCTATAAAGAATTTGTATTTTTATATCTCATTTCACTATTACACCTTCTTATTATTTTTCATAATTAATTAATTTTAATTTTAACAATAATTAATTTAATTTAAATACTTTTTAATCACAAATAAGCGTAATATATATTTATAATAACATGTAACCAATGAGTAACAAGCGTTATGTTAACGGTGAAATTTTTCTTAATTCTGATTGGTTAAAACTGTTAAAAATCGGAATTAAAATTCATTGCTATTTAATTATTTATTTTTGTAATATATACTTTAATGTTAAATATTTTTCACATTTCAATATTAATGAAACATCACATTATATATTTTATTATTTACTTATTAAGCCTGTCATAGTATTAACTTAAGTATATATAGAGGCCTCTGTTAATTAGCTAAAAGAAAACATAAAATATTTAAAATACACGTTTCCATTCGCTAGTTAACTCAAGGGCTCTTTAAATACCTTGATAATATCGGGCGTAAGAGATTAAAAACTACCCCCCCCCAATTATAAATATGACCGCTCCTTCTGACTCCAATAATATCTCATATAATAATTATTGTAATATAAAATGCGTATAATAATTCGTATAATCAATGAGAAAAAAGAGTTTATTTGCTAGCGGTGAAATTTTTCTTCGTTCTGATTGGTTAAAACTATTTACCACGTGGGTGTCTATAAAAAATTTGTATTTTTATATCTTATTTCACTATTACACCTTCTTATTATTTTTCATAATTAATTAATTTTAATTTTAACAATAATTAATTTAATTTAAATACTTTTAATCACAAATAAGCGTAATATATATTTATAATAACATGTAACCAATGAGTAACAAGCGTTATGTTAATATAAATAAGCTAACGGCAGGGCCTGACGCAGGCTAAATTATTAGCTAATCGCAGGCACAGATAAATAACCTAACCGCAGGGCCTGACGCAGGCTAAATTATTAGCTAATCGCAGGCACACAAAAATAAGCTAACCGCAGGCTTGACGCAGGCTAAATTATTAGCTAATCGCAGGCACAGATAAATAACCTAACCGCAGGGCCTGACGCAGGCTAAATTATTAGCTAATCGCAGGCACAGATAAATAACCTAACCGCAGGGCCTGACGCAGGCTAAATTATTAGCTAATCGCAGGCACACAAAAATAAGCTAACCGCAGGCCTGACGCAGGCTAAATTATTAGCTAATCGCAGGCACAGATAAATAACCTAACCGCAGGGCCTGACGCAGGCTAAATTATTAGCTAATCGCAGGCACAGAAAAATAACCTAACCGCAGGCCTGACGCAGGCTAAATTATCAACGAATTGCAGGAACAGATAAATTTATCCAAACGGCAGACCTGACGCAGGCCTGCGTCAGGTACAGGCTATTTACAGGCTATTTGCAGGCTAAAAATGTTTATTGGGCAGACCATAAGGCTTCTTTCTAAGAAGCCTAAAAGTAGCGCACTGGCTACCCAGTTCATAGACCTCTATACACACAGAGTATTTCCAATACGATTTGAAACGCTCTGTATGATTTTGAATTATGCGGACGGACAGACAGACAGACAGACGGACACGGAGCCAGATCATAAGGCTTCTTGCTATACTTTGTATAGAAGCCTAAAAGGGAGGAAAAATTGGCTGCTGCCTATATGAAGAAGAAACAGAAAGAAGAACAGGAATTGGCAATATCGCTGCGTGCTTTCGAAAATTCCTTATTAGAAGACGAATAATAGTTCATATTACAATATCTTAATATATAAAATGCCAGCTCTCTCCTGCGGCGTGTCAAAACCTAATCTCATTGGTCCAAATTTGATACCAACATAAGCACTAATCGAAGTTATGGAAGGGGAAGGATCTGAACGGAACGAAAAGAAGAAACAAAAATCGAGGAGATAGAAAATAACGGTTATTAATGATTAACTTAAATCCGGATTAACGGATTAACGTTAATACGTTAATCCGTTAATATTTAATAAAAATACTATATAATCCAAATGATTTATTATGACTTAAATGTGTTGAACGTGAACGTAAAAATGTCTTTACAAAAAATGGCTTTGCGAGAATTAAATAAGGTTGTGGAAGGGGCGCTAAACAGGGCTTTATCGTTCGCTAAATATGAAGATTTAACATGGAACCTGTTTTTCGGTACCAAACCATTTATCATAGTTTTCCTCGAGATTTAGGGGTGCCGCGGGAGTGGCGCCTATCTCGTTTCTTCTTCTTTTTACCATTTTCCGAAGTGCTGCGTAGTTGTGTAACCGTGTATTACACGTAGTTGTGTTACACGGGGGATAATCCCTTAATTTTTGTGTTGGTAATAAAAAATTTACTATATAAGCAAATTTGCTTTTTGCGATCGGTTTCGGATTTAAATTTTTGGTAATGAAAATTTTGTTATTGAAAATTCATTATTGTGAATGGGAAGATGTTATTCGATAATCTACTCTATTCAAATTATAAACTATAAATTTGAATTATACATGTGGTGCTAATTTTTGGTATCGATTTTTGGTGTCGGTTTTTGCTGTCGGTTTTTGGTGTCGGTTTTTTGGTGTCGATTTTTGCGAGGTAACGACCGTGAAAACATGTTCCATGTTAAAAAACTCAATGGATCAATAGATCAACGGATCAAATAAAGAGATCAACAATATATAGGTAAACCACTCAGTTATGTATATTTCAGCAACCTTCTTCACATATCTACTCATTTTCAGAGTGTTTCCCAACACAATTTGGAGCGCACTGGCTACCCAGTTCTTAGACCTCTATACACACAGAGTATTTCCAACACGATTTGAAACGCTCTGTATGATTTTGAATTATGCGGACGGACAGACAGACGGACGGACGGACAGACACGGAGCCAGATCATAAGGCTTCTTGCTATACTTTGTATAGAAGCCTAAAAGTTTACTTTATTTTGTAAATCAAGTTTATCTGAGGGTAAAAAAAATTCGAAATCTTGTTCATGTTGGAGATTTGTAAATGCATTCAAAGAAGTTTACAACCGTCAAATAAAATTTTACATTAACCTTGGGCTAGCTGGAGCGAAGTAATAAGTTAACGATTATACGTAAGTTATCATTGTGGGAGGAGCAATTAAAGGTAAGGGCAATTTCAAAGTAAGAGCTAAGTAAATAAATAAAGGGCAAAGATAAATAGCATAAATTTGGCGACCAACGAGTGGGCGTTTTGAAAACGGGACAAAGCTCGAACCCACGACTTGAAAAGGGGTAGGTTAAAAATTTATACAAGGGTGAAATTAAATAAAGAAAATGGAGACCAGGCATAGGAAGAAAGGGGAGGGAAAAGAAGGGGAATTAGAAGGAGAACAAAAAGAACTCATCCTGGTAGAAACAACAAAAGAAGATCCGGTCATTAAATGGATAAGAGAAAATGATGAAAAAAATAAACGAGAGCGAGAAGAAGCCGACAAGTTACGAGAGGAAGAAATGTTAAGAAAGATCAATGAAAGTTTTGGTAGCAAAATGGAAGAAGAAAAATTAGAACGAATAGAAGCTGAGAAGAAAAGAGATGAAGAAAATAAGTTACGAGAAGATAAACGAGATGTGGAAAATAAGAAACAAAATAAAATATTCCATCAGATGATAGAAACAATTAACAAAATGGCAGAAGAAATTAAACAAAAAGCGAAGGAAGATAAAAAATTATTGGACGACAAGCTCAATGTAGTGGAGAAGAAGATGGAAGACTGGGACATTGAAGTAAAAGAATAAAAGATACGCATGAAGAATAAATTTGGTGAAATCAAAAGAGAAATACAAGAAGTAGAATCTAAATGTGAAGAGAAAAATAGAAGAGTGACAGAAAATATAGAAAATAAGATAACGGTAGAAGGGGAAAAGATAAAAAAAGATGTAGCGAAACTTAAGTCAATAAAAATAACAACTTTCAAAAAACCGCGGAAAAATAGTAGAAAAAATGACAATTCACGAAATAAAAATGACAGGTCACAACAGCAAAATAACAGGAACAAAATTAAGCATGATTGACAGCGTAATCAGAGCAACATTAAAATTTATAATAATTTGCAACAGCGCAACGACAATGATCCGAATAAATACATAAGGCTGATGGAAGAATTCAAATGGGTGAGATGGAAAATTTCACGGGTACGTTTGAAAATAAAGGAATAAATTCGGATAATGGGACTAAAAATTAATGATGAAAAATTTGTAAATATGATTGAAAAAGCTATTGGACCAGGAAAAATGAAGAGGCAAGTGACCAAGTCGAAACACCAAATCATTAAAAATCAACAACTACAAAGTACCGCTTGAAAATAGTAAAAATTTAATGTACAATTTAGATGACCAAGATAAAATATTCAACGATTTAGAAAAGAAAGTTAAATAATTTAAAAGCAAGTAACAATTGTTTCATTTAAGTAAATAAGGGAAAGAAATTTAGATTATTGTGTGACAAAGAATGACTAAAAAATGAATAGTAAATAACGGGTTGAGTTAAATGAAAAGGGGTTTTAAGATAAAATTGGTATCCGAAGGAAAATAATTAATATTGAAATATGGGGAATTATGATGAGGAAAGATGATGATGAGGAATTATGAGGTATTATTATGGGGAAATATGAGGATGAATTATGATGATGAAGAATTATGATGAATTATGGGGAATTATGATGAGGAAAGATGATGATGAGGAATTATGAGGTATTATTATGGGGAAATATGAGGATGAATTATGATGATGAAGAATTATGATGAATTATGGGGAATTATGATGAGGAAAGATGATGATGAGGAATTATGAGGTATTATTATGGGGAAATATGAGGATGAATTATGATGATGAAGAATTATGATGAATTATGGGGAATTATGATGAGGAAAGATGATGATGAGGAATTATGAGGTATTATTATGGGGAAATATGAGGATGAATTATGATGATGAAGAATTATGATGAATTATGGGGAATTATGATGAGGAAAGATGATGATGAGGAATTATGAGGTATTATTATGGGGAAATATGAGGATGAATTATGATGATGAAATGTGACGATGATGAAGTATAATGAAATATAATGGGGAAATATAATGAAGAGATATGATGAGGGGTTATTATGATAAAATATTATAAGGGGATACCAAAATAATTAGGAAACAGTAAACCAATTAAAAAAAGGTCGAGAAGTAAAAGTAATTTAAAGTCACAAAAATAAGATCAAATGAAAGTAAATTAAAAGGATGAATAATAAAATAACAGCATATCTTGGTCAGAAGAAAAAATGGGAATAAATAAAATTAGGATATTAAATCATAAAACAAAAAGGGGTAATATTTGTGTTAAAAATAAGAGATAATGAATCGTAAAAAAAGGTACAATTCGGTGTTGGCGACTTGGTAATTATAAAGAGCAAACGTGTGAGTGATAGGGCACAAAATAAATGTGCAAAACTTTTATTGCCGTATGAAGGGCCATACAAGATAAGAAGAGTTATTAATGTGAATACTTATGAGGTAGGATATGTAGAAAATGAATTTATCAGGGGAAATTTTCACATAAACCTCATGTATCCATATGTGAATGTAGATGATGCTATAAGAGAAAACTATGAATTAGATGAAATTGATGGGGATTAATAAGGGGTAATAAATGGGTTTTAAAATATAAAATTTCAATAAATAAAAATTTAATATTTCAAAAAAGGGGTTGTGCGATGTAAACTACTTTGACGCATTGGAAATTCGAAGGCATGAACAAGCGTTGCACATAACGTAAAGAAAAATTGAAATGTATAAAAAAAAAAGGAATGGCAATGCTAAATAACGAATGCATCGTTAGAATAATAAATTAAATGTATGTAATTAATTTGTGTTATTGTTTAGTTGTAATTAGTTAGAAAATTTTGTAAAACTAGGTTAGTTAATAAGTAGTGTTACGCAAATAAAAATAAAAAAAAAGGGTTTCTGAATACACTTGGTGACGGCTTGGTGAAAACGTTGAAAACAATTATCGAAACCAATGTAAACTTTTAAAGTTGAAAGACAATTATTGATCATTTCCAAATAAACGATAAAGTGCATCGAAATACTTCAAATCAAATTTCATTGGGTGCTAGTAACCAAATCAACATTTTTCTAAAAAAATAAACATTATTTCAAAATGAAATTTAAAAGAGGGAAACTGCATAAAAACTCTCCCACGAATAACAAATAAGCAACAGAAATCCAATGTGCCTGGAAACACACAAAAAAAAGATCGAACTTCCTTGGTAACCAGAATATTGATGATAGACGGTAGATGGATTATAAAAAAAAAACGCACGTGAATTGTGTGAGTAAGAAAATTAATTTAAATCGGTGATAAAAAATGATCAGTAAAGTGAATCAAGGTCAAGACATGTTAAAACAAAGAAATTAGAACAATTTGTGATAAAAAAAATTGTGAAAAACACTTACCAAAGGGCAAAAGTGTGTGATGGTAATAAATTTGATGAAACATAGAATTTGGATATCATTGAATGGAGATTGGTGTAAATGTTCATGAAAATATTTGGATTGAGATTCAAGTTGTGTGGGCAGATGGTGATATACAGGCAGCAAAGAAATTACTATGGAATAGCAAGGTTGGTAAAAACGAGTATTTATTTGTGCGCGAATATTCAAAACGACAATTTATTCAGAAATTCTTTATTTATTTATAAAACATTTATTGCGGCTTTTATGATTAGTAAGAAATTTGTTCAATTTGTAATTAATGATAGTTTTAAAGCATGTGTTCAATTTGTATTACGTCTCTATGACAACCATAAAAATATTTGATCATTTGAAATTAAACAAGCATTGCCATTATAAAAAGTGTACTTTATTTTGTAAATCAAGTTTATCTGAGGGTAAAAAAAATTCGAAATCTTGTTCATGTTGGAGATTTGTACATGCATTCAAAGAAGTTTACAACCGTCAAATAAAATTTTACATTAACCTTGGGCTAGCTGGAGCGAAGTAATAAGTTAACGATTATACGTAAGTTATCATTGTGGGAGGAGCAATTAAAGGTAAGGGCAATTTCAAAGTAAGAGCTAAGTAAATAAATACAGGGCAAAGATACATAGCAATACCTTGTCAAGAGCATATGTAAAAGATGTTGATAAAGAATTTGAAGAAACTATTGGTCAAGTTGAGCATCAATATTGTATGATGGTACACACACTACCAATATCCGATGAAAAAATGAATCAAATTAAACTTGCAACTAGTACAGATGAACAATTAAGTGAATTAATAAAACTAATTAAAGTAGGCTTTCCAAAAGACAAACATAAGATGCTAGATTTTATAAGAATTTATCACAACGTTGAAGAAGATCTAACATATAATAATGGGATAATATATAAAAATGACAGAATAGTAATACCAAAAAGTATGAGAACTGAAATTTTAAAGATACTACATACTTCACATCTTGGAAGAGAAAAAATGAAATTAAGAGCGAGAGAGTTATTTTATTGGCCGGGGATGAATAATGAAATTGATAATTTGGTAGGAAACTGTGAATTATGTCTAGCACACAGAAGCAACAATAGAAAAGAACCTTTAATCTCGCATGAAGTACTAAAATTAGTGTGGGAAAAGGTTGGAATTGATATTTTCCAAACGAAAAACGATATGTACATCGTAACGGTCGACTACTTAACAAAATATGTAGAGGTTCGTAAAATCAATTCAAAAAATTTTGAAACGGTATCGACATACCTCAAAGAAATATTTTGTCGACACGGAATTCCATTTACAATTGTTTCAGACGGAGGTCCACCGTTTAGTTCAATAGAATTTAAACAGCTCATGAGAAAATACAATATAGAGCATAAAATAACCAGCGCCTATTATCCTCAATCAAATGGCCAAGTAGAAAGAACAATAGGCACTGTAAAGAAAACCATAATCAAAGCCGAACTTCAAGGACTGGATTATAATATGGTCTTATTGGAACTAATGAACACACCACTGACCAAAAAAATTCCTAGTCCAGTACAGCTACTATACAACAGAAGGCAAAGAACACTGTTGCCAATAAATAAAAAGTTATTAAAACCTAAAATTAATAACTACACAGAAGTTCGCAATAATTTTAAAGATAAGCAGCAAAAATCTGCACAATATTATAATCAAACAACAAATGAGCTTTGTAAATTAAGGGTTGGAGAAAATGCAAATTTTAGAAACTTTAAATTAGGAAGTCAAAAGTGGGTAAAAGGTAAAATAATAGGTGAAAGGAAAGGTTGTCCTAGGTCGTATAGAATTAGAACAGATAAGGGAAATGAGATAATTAGAAATAGAAAACACATTGTAAAACTAAATAATAAGGAAATTGATAATAAATATTGTAACAATAGTATAAGTTATAACTATGATTTGAATTATGAATTGCCAAATGATCACTGTGTGACAAATGGCAATAACAGTGTTAATAGTGAGTTGCTAAACAACGAAAATACCAGTGTCGGTGGAAACGTGAGTGAAAATCGAGTGCGAGTTAAACGCGCAATAAAGCCACCCATACGTCTTAATCTTTAGAAATAGGTTTGTCAAATTAGAAATAAGTTTCTTAAATTAGAAATAAGTGGTTACTAGAAATAAGTTTTTTTTGTGTTATTAACCATGTAAAAAAGGGAGATGTTGTAGTATTGAGGATGCTGCGCATGCCTAGTTATTTAAAGTATGGCCAACGCTGGCAGTTACTGATAAACCTTGTAACATGTAACCTGTATGTCAAATAAATAAAGGCCATTAAAACTATTACCAGTATTAATTAATAATAAATGAAACAGGACAGTTTTCTTGAGAGGTAATCGAACGAATGAAAAAAAGGTAGTTTTATAAGATAGTAAGGTATGGTAGTTGAAAGTGTGAGGTTCAGTTAGGAAGTAGTTATGTGGTGTTAAAAGGTGAGCATCAAATCGAGGTCCACCGAGCGACACTGTCATGGCTCTGATAAGAAAACTTCACCCCAATTTATAATGTAAGAATTAATTTTAAGTATTAGATTTAAGGTGTATGTAAATATTTGTTGCTGGGTGTTTAAATAAATAGTGTTAAAGTTTCGAGCCCGTTTTAATTCAAAATGCATAAAAGGTCCCGCACGAAAATAATTCGTGACAATATGTCCTTACGTTAAGTTAAAGTGAATTAAAGAAAGTACAGCATGAACGCCTATAGGGGGTTACGTATTGCGATGTCCAACATTGACCACGTCAATAGAAATGCGTACGTTAAGATTCAAGAGTTTGTTTATAATAAAAGAGCATGAGACTTATTTGATCGAACGGACAAGCTTCATCCGATACCAAAATTTAGTTCAGTATCAAAATTAAGTTGAAACATCACGGAACAGAAGTTAACAAGAATAAATTAATAATGTAGCAATTTAATAATTCCGTTATCATAAAAATTATTGTTAAGATCATAAAATCAAATTGTTTAGTTATAAGGAATGTAATTTAAAAATCAAAATATTGTTAATTGCTTAAATAATACAAATCTGTTAACGTAAATTTTAAATAAGTGAAAAACATTACACAACGTTCGCAGTGCTTCGGAATTTAGTGCACAGTAAATGGATACTTCATGTTCATCAATTTTACCAAATAAACACTGGGTGTAATGTGGAAAATCAAATTAATCTGGAATACAAAAATTTTGTTAGAAAATTTGACAAGTCACAAATACGAACCTGAAAAATGCGATATCGATTTTATTATGGACAAACTTCAATAATCAACAGTGCCTTGAATTTGCAGATTGCGTTGGAAAAACAGTTGAATAGGAAGGTCGGCGTTGAATTAATGTAATGGCGTGGTGAAATTTAAGCGTCCTACAAGAAATTAATTTATTAGTAAAAATTTCGATTCAAACCGAATAAAAGGTATATATAATAAAAATTAAATTTAACTTACGTGTGTTACAAGTGTTTTGGATCAAAAATATTGAAGGATCGACGATATTTTCACAAATAACGATATACGAATTTACACGTGTTGAAAAAGGCATCCACTCGTATTTATGCGACTGTACACCATCGATAAGAAATTGATACTGGGTTTCATGGTCATTCATCTTGGTAACCAGAAAAGAACCAGATTTTTTAAAGGTAATGCCAAACAACTTTCATTTTAACAAAAATTAGTGCGGACTTATAAAAATTTCTACCGCGTGGCGTCGACATAGCATTTATAGTTTTGGGGTAATATTAAGGATTTATTTAATAGATGTTCACGATTTATTTAAAAATAAGTACATTTTATATAATAAAATTTACCATTGCATTTGAACAAAACAAAAAATTTGATTCTCAGGGAACACCAACACCTGAAGTGTTTAATGATTATTTTACCAGCGTTGCTCAGTCAGTTGCGAATGCCCTGCCTTCAGCAACAGTTGATTCCTCTCACTATTTAACAGCGGATATTAAATCTACCTTTCGGTTTAGAGAGGTGAGTTACCTAGAAGTTAGAGATACGGTTGCCTCACTGAAAAATAGTAAAAGCCTTGATACCCTCCAGCTTAATGCTCAAATTCTTAAATCCATAATTAATACAATACTTGCGCCTTATACAAAGTTATTAAACTTGTGTATAAAACATCATATATTCCCAGATATGCTCAAAATAGCCAAAGTAGTACCAATTTATAAAAAAGGTGAGAAAACTGATCCAGCAAACTATCGCCCTATATCTATTTTGCCCGTATTGAGTAAAGTATTCGAAAAACTGTTAAAAACCCAGATAAACAACTATTTCGAAAATAATAACCTTTTTCATCGCTGTCAATTTGGTTTTAGAAACAACTTATCAACAACTCTAGCAATTAGTAGTTTATGTCGTGAGGCAACAAAGGCTTTCAAAAATAATGAATATCTTGACACTCGCTTCTACGACTTGACAAAGGCTTTCGATTGCGTATCACACGGAATTTTGATTGAAAAATTAGGTTTTTATGGCTTTGATGATGACTCGCTATTACTGTTGGGGTCATATTTGAAGGGTAGAACCCAGCATGTTCTTTGGAACAATAACAGATCATCCAGTAAAATTATTTCAATCGGGGTACCGCAAGGCTCTGTTTTGGGTCCTACATTATTTTTAATTTACATTAATGATCTTCCTGGCTGCACGCTGACAAACTTTATATTATTTGCGGATGATACCACAACTGTGAAATCAACCAAAAATCTTGAAGACTCAAACCTAACTAATGCATCAGTTTACGATGATATTAAACAATGGTTTTTAGCAAATAAACTCAGTCTAAATGCAAGCAAAATGCAGAGACTTGTTTTTACTTTGAGGCGTGTCACACTCAGCAATGAGCCGGTGGAGTTTCTGGGTGTTACGTTGGACTCCGGACTAACTTGGGCGCCACAGATAGCTAAACTCTGTAACAGACTATCAAGTTCCATCTACTTGATAAGGCAACTCAAAAGTATTGTGTCTGCACCCGTGCTAAAAATGGCATACTTTGGTCTAGTACATAGCAACTTATCCTATGCTATACTAGTTTGGGGTCACTCTGCTCATGCTGGAGAAGTGTTTGCCCTGCAGAGAAAGGTGGTCCGAATAATAACTGGGTTGGGTTATCGGGATGACTGTAGGGATCACTTTGCCCGACTAAACATATTGACAGTGCCATGCTTATTTATCTTACGTTCACTAGTGTACATACATATGAATAGATCATCCTATGGTACGTCTTCGCATGCCTACGATACGCGTCAAAAAGATAATTTAGTGATGAATTTTCACCGACTCTATCGCTCTAGAGAGGCTACAGAATACCATGGTATCAAATTTTATAATGCCCTTCCAAGGGGTCTAAGGGACGGTCTAGGACGTTTCGCCGTCGCCGTTTCGCCGTCGCCGTTTCGCCGTCGCCCGTTTCGCCGTCGCCGTTTCGCCGTCGCCCATTTCGCCGTCGTTAATTAAAAAATATAAATCAAAAGTTACAATTAAAATTTTATTATAAAATTTTATAATAAAATTAATAGTTTTAGAAGAAGAACAAAATGTAACCTAACCTATGGGAATTTTTTTTGGGATTTCAAACCCACTCACAATATGAGGCTGTTTCATTTATATAGTAAAAATTTATTACCAACTTAAAATGTTGCGATAATCCAAAAAATTTCAAATGGAGTGAAATTTTTTCTCTCCGATTTGAATTTTTCTTTGAAATTCGGATAGATGGGGGTGTGATTAGTAGATATTAGTAATAAATATAATCAAAAAATGGAAAATAACTCGTGTATTGCCAAAAAAGTGAAAAAATTACATTTTTTTTGCCTTCCAATTGTTTAATTTAGAAATTAAACAGGGTTTTGTTGGTTGGGTGAGTTCTAGTTTAGAACCATCCTATATTTAATAATTTAAGTAAATATGCAAAATTGTACAAATTTAAAAGTGTAAATAAAGCTAATATGCACAATAACACTTTCCAGTAGGTCAATTACAAATATAATTTTCATTTCCGCATTATCAACATTTAAAACAATTATAATCAGCAAGTACTACATTTAAAATTATTAATGGAAAATTTATATCATAAGTCATCAAATTAATACCTTTAATGTAATTGGAATGTGATAACCTAGCTATTAAGTTTTTATATAAATACCTGTATGTAAAACTTAATAAATGAGTAGCATTTGAATTTACGACTTAAATGTTATTCAAACCAATAAATTAGGAAAGGGTACTTCTAGCCATCCTTCTCCTAATTTAGAAATCATTAGAACTTACAACTCTAGTGGTTCTCAATTCAACTAAATTAAGACGGGTACTTCTTGCCACCCTCTTAAATTTAGACATGGTCCTTCGAACCTAAGAAGATAAACCATCAGCAGCATCAACAACGGTCCGAACAGCATCAAATCAACAACGGTCCGAACAAGAGATCGAACAGCATCAAATCAACAACGGTCCGAACAAGAGATCGAACAGCATCAAATCAACAACGGTCCAAACAAGAGATCGAAGCAGCATCAAATCAAATCAACGGTCCAAACAAGAGATCGCACAGCAACACAACAAATCAACGGTCCAAACAAGAGATCGCACAGCAAATCAAATCAACGGTCCAAACAAGAGATCGCACAGCAACACAACATACAACGGTCCAAACAAGAGATCGAAGCAGCATCAAATCAAATACAAGGGTCCACACAGCGACGCCAAAGCAACAAGAAGAATAAAATACAAGGGTCCACACAGCGACGCCAAAGCAACAAGAAGAATAAAATACAAGGGTCCACACAGCGACGCCAAAGCAACAAGAAGAATAAAATACAAGGGTCCACACAGCGACGCCAAAGCAACAAGAAGATTAAAATACAAGGGTCCACACAGCGACGCCAAAGCAACAAGAAGAATAAAATACAAGGGTCCACACAGCGACGCCAAAGCAACAAGAAGAATAAAATACAAGGGTCCACACAGCGACGCCAAAGCAGCAAGAAGAATAAAATACAAGGGTCCACACAGCGACGCCAAAGCAGCAAGAAGAATAAAATACAAGGGTCCACACAGCGACGCCAAAGCAACAAGAAGAATAAAATACAAGGGTCCACACAGCGACGCCAAAGCAGAATCTAAATACAAGGGTCCACACAGCGACGCCACTAGAAGAAGCAAAATACAAAGGGTCCACACAGCGACGCCACTAGAAGAATACAAAAAAAAACAAGGGTCAAGAAGGCACCACAAGCAAATACATTATCATGGTCTTCACTGTTAACTATCAAAATACAAGGGTCCACAGCGAAGCCACAAGAAAATACAAGCAACGAGCAAGATCAGAACGAGATACAGAGATGGGTGCCCAAGCAAGACGGTTAAGAAAACATCAAATACAAAAAATATATGGGTCAACCAACGCTTATGCATCAAAAAAGTTTTGTTCAAGATGTATCTGTTGCGGTCAACAACATATCATCTACGACTGCAGCGAATTCAAGAACATGAATCCAGCGGAAAGAAGAAGAAAAGTGACAAAAAACAAAGGGTGTTGCAATTGTTTAATCTATCATGACACTACCGCACCATGCTTCAGCAAGAGAAGCTGTAAAATTTGCTTCAGAAAACATCATACGTTATTACATGATGATTGGAAACCAACGAATTCAAGATTTGGAAATTGGAAACCACAGCAATCATCCACAAGACAGTATAATTCTTATCAAGGGCAAAATCAAGTCAGATCAAAACACACAAATACAAAACAAAACCAAAAGCACACCACAGAAGATAGAAATATTCCAACAGGTGCTTATACAACTAACCAGGACCAAAGTACAGTGTTATTACCAACAGCGTTAGTATGCACCACATCTTACATGGGCAATATGGAATATTTGAGAGTCCTTATCGACTCCGGGAGCCAAGCAGCACTGATAACTGAAGAAGCCGCACAACGATTAGGATATCCCAAGCAAAAAATTGTAGCAGAAATAGCAGGGATAAGCGATGCAAATCCAAAAGTATCCAAATATCAAATACAAGTTACAATTAGACCACGAGTTCCAAGCAAGTTTTCGTTAAAAATCAATTTCAAGATACTTCCAACATTAACACAAAATCATCCAGATCAACATATGGATATGGATTTATCTTGGGAGAACGAGTTACTAGCAGATCCAACATTTAATCAAAGAGGCCCAATAGACGCAATATTAGGGGCTGCCGAATTAAGCCGCATCATTCAACAAGGTTTACGAAGAATGGAGAATGGACTAGTCTGCCAAAACACCCTACTAGGATGGATTCTGTCAGGCAGCGTGTCACACCAAAATCAACAACCAATCAAAATAAGCAGTATGATCAGCCGTTATGAAGAAGACAAAAAATTACAGAAATTTTGGAAACAAGAAGTAGTCGAAAATAAGAAGCCCATGTCAGTAGAAAACGAAAAATGCAAGGCACATTATGCGGAAAAAACCAAAAAAGAAGAATTCGTCCACAACATTAAGAAAACACCATTTAAAAAAGATCAACCAAGAAACAAAAAACTTCGAAATCAATACAACAAAGAAGAACCGAAACAATCATCAATTTCAGCAAAGGCAAATACATTGCTAATATTATTATTAGTAGTCTTAATAAACGTAATAACAATACAAGCAGAAAACATTAATATTACGAAATTGGATTCAGGCATTTTTAAAATTTCTTTTGGAGGCGGCAGCTTACATGAACTAATACCACCAGTTCATGTAAACAACATGATGACAACAAATTTAAGTTCCAGATGGAAATTAGTCCAAAAACTCAAGCATGACTTTTGGAAGGCATGGTCATCGGAGTATTTAAATCAACTACAAAAAAGATACAAATGGCAATCAAAACACAGAAACCTTCAAATAGGAGACATAGTAATCATCAAAGAAAAAGACATCAAGCCCAGTCAATGGCCATTAGCAAAAAGTAGTAACAAACATCCAGATCCAGACGGCACACTACGAGTCGTCAGTGTCAAAAAAGCAAAGGGTCAAACAACGCGGAAAAGTGTTCACCATTTCATACCATTACTTGAGGACGACACTTCAAAAGAAGATTCAAAATTATCAATTTCAGCAGTTCAATGATGAAACGCCACTACCATTATTTTGGAGGTGGCAATATGTTTAATTTAGAAATTAAACAGGGTTTTGTTGGTTGGGTGAGTTCTAGTTTAGAACCATCCTATATTTAATAATTTAAGTAAATATGCAAAATTGTACAAATTTAAAAGTGTAAATAAAGCTAATATGCACAATAACACTTTCCAGTAGGTCAATTACAAATATAATTTTCATTTCCGCATTATCAACATTTAAAACAATTATAATCAGCAAGTACTACATTTAAAATTATTAATGGAAAATTTATATCATAAGTCATCAAATTAATACCTTTAATGTAATTGGAATGTGATAACCTAGCTATTAAGTTTTTATATAAATACCTGTATGTAAAACTTAATAAATGAGTAGCATTTGAATTTACGACTTAAATGTTATTCAAACCAATAAATTAGGAAAGGGTACTTCTAGCCATCCTTCTCCTAATTTAGAAATCATTAGAACTTACAACTCTAGTGGTTCTCAATTCAACTAAATTAAGACGGGTACTTCTTGCCACCCTCTTAAATTTAGACACCAATTTTAGGGGTGTGCATTCGAAAAGGAGGGTAATCCATCGTCAAATCCTACCCTTACGGGGCGCCGCTGCGCTCCGCTCCGCTCTGCACCCCTCCAGGGCGGATTTGACTCTGGTTACTAGGCTAAACATACTTGAAGCGCGACAGATCAAGAAAACCGGGATAAATGCAACCGGGATGTGAGAGAACCTCGAAATAGCATTAAAAAGTATAGTTGCGGTATGGGGCAGTAAACTATTACGTTTCACCCCCCAAAAATCGCGTAAAAACAAAAAATAATCTTTTATAAATAATCAAAATAATTTAATAAAACTTCAATTGTAACTTTTGATTTATATTTTTTAATTAACGACGGCGAAATGGGCGACGGCGAAACGGCGACGGCGAAACGGGCGACGGCGAAACGGCGACGGCGAAACGGCGACGGCGAAACGGCGACGGCGAAACGGCGACGGCGAAGCGTCCCATTCCGCTAAGGGAATTGCCTCCAGCTCAGTTTAGAAAAACTCTAATTTGTAAATTAATTAATCATGCCCATTATTCCACGGCTGAAGTTATGAATGCCTGTGGATCTTATTAACATATAGTTGTTGTTTTTTTCTTATTGACGTGTGTAAATGTAATTTGTACATAATAACACCAATAAAGTAAATGAAATGAAATGAAATGAAACGGAGAATTTTTGCATAATTTGTGTTCCGATCCAAAGCTTTATTTCAGTAGTAGCAGATTTTGGTTCAGGAACGGACTCAGCCCGAGAGATAAGGTAAGATTCATGCAAAATAAATATCTAGCCGAGGTACAAAGTTCAATTACAATTATTTACATAAAATCAATAACATTTCTATTGACGGAGTGCATTTGTATTCACCCGTATAAAGCATTTTTGATTACACAACGACCCGTGTAATTAAAGGTATCCCCACATAGTATTTTTGTCAGCCCAACGTGAGGCTACGATATCCCGTTCATAGTATTTTTGGCTAGCCCAACGTGTGGCTGTATTAGGAGTCAGAGCGTACATAGTAGTATATGTAGCAGTACACTGTTACTGTGTTTCGTTCAGTGAAATGGTTTGTTTTTTGTTTCTTATTTTTGATACCTGGATAAGTCGATTTATTTGACCACTTTTGAATCGACCGAAATTAATTAAGATTTTGTGCCGTCGGAATTTTTCCAAATTATATCAAAAAGGTTGGTAAAGCAGTTTCCAAAAAGAGAAGGTCGATAAAATTTTGTAGCACGAAGAAGACGTATAATTTTTGTTCTGCATGAAGTCGCAACTTAACAAGTATTTTTTGAATGATCCAGTTTGATTTTAAGTGCGGAAGCACCAGTGCATTTTTCTTTTAGCGTGATTCCGTTTTTTTGGCGCTTCGTGACCGATTTTTTCTGGAAGCTGATGTCGATACGAGGAATCGCAATCATTCCGCCATATTTGGGAAAATTCTGACCGCATTTTTACTTTAAACGACCTAACCAGACGTCTCCAGGTATTTAGTACCATTTCTCTTATGTATTATTGTTTTTTAAATTGTTTTAACATCTTGGTTTACTTTGCCTCGCATTTTGCTTCGAACGTCTGTTTCAACGTGATTAGAGGCCGGTTAATCTTTTACGTTCGCAGGCGTCGATATGAATGCGATATGTTCAAATTTTTGTATTTTAAAATTATTAATTATTTTTGGATTTTGAATTGATAATTGTTTTTTTTAACTTAATACTTGGATTCCGTGTTAAATAGAAAATACATATTATAAGCAAATCAATACTGGAACATTTTAATAATCATTCAAAAAATACAACTATATAAACAGAACTTGTTTTTGCTTTCAATGCCAAAAACATATACAATCTTGATCCGCAAAAGAATTACATAATACATAAACTGCCGACTTAATTAAAACTAACACTCAAAATTCAATACTCCCACTTTTTAGTTACAAAAAAATTTTTCCGTTAACACTTCGGCATAACATTCATTAACACACAAAAATGTTTATGTTTTGTCTTTGGAAGAGCTTTTGTCATGATGTCCGCCATCTGGTCATCCGTATGCACGTACTTCAATTCAAACAAACCGTCCTCGAACTTTTCCCGAATGAAGTGATATCGAACGTCGATATGCTTGGTCCTTTTGTTAGACCAAGAGCCCGTGTACCGTTTTAGGTAGTGATCGGTTTACGCCCATTGAACACCTAAACTTGTATTATCGATGTCGACGATGCTACAGAGATGCTCGCCATCCCTGATTTCCGGGGCGAAGTGGGAGGGCCGGGCTTATCAACTTGTTATCAACAAGTGAATAGAAAATTTTCATAAGTTTACGACTGAGGGTAGTGGGAAAGCAAAGAATTCAGTAAAATAATCCGACGCTCGCCGGTCGTCAGTCGTCTACGACGTGGCGTTCACCCGCTGCAGTCCTCGGAAGATGTCAAAAATAGAAAGAAAAAAAAATTTA
This sequence comes from Podabrus alpinus, assembly GCA_932274525.1. Classification (NCBI taxonomy): domain Eukaryota; kingdom Metazoa; phylum Arthropoda; class Insecta; order Coleoptera; family Cantharidae; genus Podabrus; species Podabrus alpinus. Next base: position 120,055,029 of record OW026451.1, read on the forward strand.
GAGTTTACGACTGACAATGGGGGGGATCTTACCATTAGCCTTTGAACGACACAAACCCCGTCCACCAGCCTTTTTCAATGGGGCGGAAGCGCGCCGGGCCCACCGATTTGGGACTAATGCCCAGGTATACTTTTTATGATAGGTTTATATTCCAAAATGTATGTATAAGTTATCTGCAATGTATAAATCGAGAATCTATAACTGTCAGTCAAATACCATGGGGAAAAAAGGTACTGGGCCCTTCAAAAGTTACACAAATATCCATGTATACGTCAATATTATAAGTTTATGCTTGAAAAAATTACACAATGTTAGGAGTACCACGTGAAACAAGAATTCATCACCCGCGGTAATGTAAAGTGTGGCGAAGGCCTGCTAAAAATTAACAACATACGTCATTTCAGTGATAATGCTATACAAGCACTGTATACAGTATACATTATATAATTTGTGTGCGTGCGTGTGGGTGTGTGCGTGTGCGCGAGTAGGTGTGTGTGTGGGTGTATGTTTTTAATTTTCAGTGGTTTTACATTTATTATATATGTTGAACTGTCTTCAATCAAATATCACAATTAGCCAATTTTTCTAAAAATAAATTCAAAATTTAATAAAATAAATTTGTCAAATGTCAACTTTATAATTTTGTTATACCTACAATTTTTAATGGTCAATTATCATAAACAGTAATAAATTCTTCAAATTTTATCAAATTTAACATGTCTGGAGTTTGTTCCTAAGAGTCGAGATTTGTTTTTGTTAAAACTAATCGAAAATTTTATTTGTATATCCAAAAATTTTAAATTTAAATTGTGCGGCTAAAAACATGCGTGAGTTTTTAAACACAAGTGCGCGAACTAACACTCGGAAGATTTGCAAAATTTTGAGTACGTCCAGTTCGGGACACATTCGTAAGTTGCAAGAGAGGATCCACAAAATCAGCCAACCAAAAGCGTCGAATTGCGATTTATACATGCGTAGTGCACAATTTTTGGCAACTACAGATTGACCTGGACGCATCGAAAGGAATTAAGCGGTGGTCTTCGATCGAGGTGATCGTGGAATTTTCAAAGGTTTTCAAAAGTGGTTTATTTTCGAATGTGGATTTCCAGTGGAAACTTAATTGTTAAAAATTAAGTGGATTTAAGCGGCGGTCATTCCCATAGAGGTGATCGATTTTCAAAAGTGGTTATATTTTGAATCAAAGTTGATCAATATTATCCGACAAATGAAATGGAGGATTGATGTTTGAGTTACGTATGAAATTGATTTGGATACATGGGTATAATGAAATAATGGAAATTGGAATGGATTTTTATGGAATTGTTTGGTAAATTGCAAATTAGCACATGGATTCGATAAGAACAAAAATTGAAGAAAAATCAGTAGCAATTCTCACCGAAAATAATCGTTGTGTGTTAAAACTTTTTATCACAAAATAAACAGGTATTTTGAATTTATAAAATAAAAATTAAAATAAAAACAATTTTCTTGTGTACGAATTTACTCAACTGCATAATAAGAAAAAACTTTATAAAAAATTGATGACTCATAAAGTGCGTTTATCATAATATGACATATTATACGCATGTTTAGTTTATACAGGATGTTTAAGATTTGAAAAAGACAATTTATTTTTATGTGTAAAATATTACTTTAATTACTAACAAACATTTCATTTTATATAACTAGTAAGAATTTTTATTGAAACTTTTTAAATCATACCACTTAAAAAGAATAGGTACAGTACAGATAATTATATATACAATTTTCTAAGTATTTATTTTGTTAGTCAATATGTGGGAGGGCAGCGCCATCATCAAAACCGAGCCATCTTGCAACGGGCTTAAAGCGGTGCCGTGTGCCGCGGATGCACATGCTAGTTGCACGTATTATGGCAACACCAATTCTAGCTCTAAGCCAGCCCAGTATGGTGCTTAGGGAGCAGTTCCAACGTTCAGATATGGCCTCTCCCATATGCCTAATGAAGGAAGACATTTGGGGTGCAAAGACACCATCGACTGATGTTACAAGTGGGGTGAAAGTAGCATGTCGCATTTCACAGGCGTTGGAGTATTTTCTCTTCTTTTCGTCTTCAGCTGATCTTAGGACGGATGTAACAGGACGTGAGAGGTATGAGGGAGCGTCGGTGTCAACAACACGGATATCGAATAACGCCTCCCTCTGAGCATCCCATACACCCCGGCAGGATAGGTCTGCACGCAGTCCACCGTCATTTTCGGAAATGATCGGCTCTTTTGTCACATTGCCCCAGGCATGTAGTTGGCAGAGCTCACAAAGAAGATCTCTGATCTCATTGTGTCGCCGTGTGATTAGGCCTCCGGTTTTACAGCAGAGCGCGTGATCAATGTTGAAATTGCTGTTACCACAGCCGTCACATGACTGTGGCATGCAGTTGGGTATTCTATGGTAACGAATTGATAACGCATCACTGAATTCTAATGGGGATAAATCAAAGTGATCTTTTTTTGTAGGGATAACAGAGAGCCAATTTGAGGATTTCGTTTTCATCTTGGATGCGATGGATCTTTCAAATGCCCTTTTCTTGTTTGCACTGAATTTTGCTAGGGTAGTTTCTAAGAATTTATCATCAAGAGCTTCTTTTTCTTTGCGGCCCTCTTTGCGTGCGTCTTTTAGAGATGTATTATGGTCAGACAGGATAATCTTTTTTTTTTCTAATAGGGCTGTAGTGAGAGCTATGCAGCCTTTCTTGGAAATTTCATAGCTTAAATTAGTGGCTTTAAATGGGTCAGAAATTGCCAATCCACCTTTCTGTACAGGTAAGGAGAATAGGTCCGCTTCTATGGGAGAGACGTCGCTGCCAAAGAGCGCCGGTAGGAAGGTAGTGCGTAATGCATGTGTCAGTGGTTCAAAAAATTCATGGGAGTTTTTTAAGACTCGTAATAGGAATGACCATTGGAACTGAATTGCTTTGGTGAGGGCAGTGTAGGCAGCTTGAGGGGAGTCTTTGCATATTTGTGATATTTTTTCTACGGTGGAAACGAATCTGTTTACATTATTTTTTATAAAGTCATCTTTTCCTTCACCGATGTAGCTTCCTAAAAAGCGAGATCCAGTAACTATTGTTAGATTGGTCCCCTTGAAAATCTGGTGAGCTGTTTGTTTATCAGCATCAGCTACAATAAGCAGTGTTTTCTTGGCTTGCGGAAAGTATCCATAGGATGGTCCTATGATATTTATTTTATCCCACCAAATGCGTAAGCTTTTGAAGTCACCTTGGGCTGAAGAATCATCTGCATACCAAGATTGAATAGTGCTTTGTTCTTCTTTCATTTTATTTATGATAGGTAATGTTGCAAGAGCATAGAGCGGCATGGCTAGTGGGTCTCCCTGAGTTACCCCTTCTCCCTTTTTTATATTGTATAAAAAACTTATTAAACAAAATTTTGGTGAATATTGAAGCTTTGAATTACTTTAAAACATAAAACTTAGCACATTTAAGGAAAATATAAAAATTTTTAGTATAACGAGAAAATAAAAGTTCCAAAAAAATAAATTTTCATAAAAAAAATATCTGTCGTGGATTCGAGATCAACAACGAAACACCACAATATATATTGTGGTGTTCCGTTCGCTAAATTCGAATCCACGACAGATATAATTTTTGAAAAATTAATTTTTTTAACTTTTATTTTCTCGTCACACTCAAAATTCTGTTTTCTTTTTCATATGATATAATTTTTGTTTTGAAATAACTCAATTCTTCAATTTTATCAATTTTTTTTTGTTTAATAAAATTTTTTATAATACACAAATATGGGTTAGTTAATAAAATATTGTTTTTACACATAAAGAAATTAATAGCGCCTCTATAATAAATTGTTCAGAGATAAAAAAATTCATTTAGTTTACAAATACACATGTAATTGTATAATGTTTTAAAGTCATAAATTTCACTGGTTTAAATGTTTCAAAAAAAAATGCTAAATACCTTGTCTTTGTTTTAAATTTTGTTTATAACACTCGATAAACATACCAACTTCTTGTGTAGGTTGATTTCCAATGTTTTCCAAACCAAATTTTCATGTAAACCAAATCCACAATTGTTGAATTTTGCAAATAATTCGTGGTTAATTTTGCAACCATCAATTTTCATTTAATATTGACCACTTTTTATTCCTCTTACTAGTAATTTTCTTTAGTTTCCACTTCGGAAAACTATTTAAGGGATCCACTTTGTATTCCACTTAGAAAAAATCCGCTTTTTTAAAAATAAACTCATCGATTGAAAAATCACCGCTTGATCTCTCGTTCATTTCAGAACGAATCCGTCCATGTCAACCTCGCCGCCGAAAATTCTTTACCACGCGTGTGCAATTTTTGATTCAGGTTCTCTGATTGGTTGATTTGGTTGATTTTTGCTCGTAATTTTAAAATGTGTCCGGTATTGGACGTAAACTAAATTTTCCAAATCTTGCGAGTGTCAGTTCGCGCACTTGTGTTTTTTAAAACTCACGCATGACTTTAAGTACATCATTTTAATTTTAAAATTTTTTAATACAAATAATTTTTTTTTTGTTTTAATAAAAACAAACTAGTCTTTTTTTTGGAACAATACTCCAGACTTGTAAACTTAATAAATTTGAAGAACCATTTTGTTTAAATATTGACCATTAAAGATTTTTGTGCCTGACGAAATTATAATATTGACATGATAAAAATTATTTTATTAAATTTTGAATTTATTTTTATAGAAAAACTTTTGGTAAATTGCAAAATTTTGTTGAAGACAGTTCAATATATACAGGTTTTACAGGTATGTATGTTTCTAAATTTTGATATGGAATATTTCATTATATTGTCGAGTCCTCGTAGTCCGACTCCCCATCTGTTGGGGAAACGTCTGTGTCGGAAGCGTAATTTGCGTCGTCTTCCAACGTCCCCATTGCGGATGATTCTACTTCTGTAAAAATAGATGCAAATTAATAATTTTATGCAATATGATACACTAACAATTCTTATCTTACCCAGATCATTGTCATCACCGTCCTCATTAATGACAACGTCGTTGACGAGGGGAGGGACTTCGTCGCCTTCGAACCATTTGAAGGTGTAGGTACCTTCTGACTCTACCCATCCACAGCTCGTAGGAGTCATTGTAACATTCCAATTGTTACTATATTTCGCCCAGCGAAATAGTTTATTTTTTAATTCTCATTTCTGATACCATCGTAGGTCGTTTTATTTTTAACATCTTAAAGACGACCGAATTTAATTGAGAATTTATATATTTCTATGCCTGTGAGTTAGACAACCAAAATGACGGTCAGAATTTTTCAAAATTAAAATCAAAGAGGCCGGTAAGACAGTTTGAAAAGATAAGGGGTCGATAAAATTCTGTGCTACAAGCAAGACGTGCGAATTTTGGCTCTCCATGATTTTTACAATTCTGCGAATGTTTTAAAATGGTAAAATTTAATTTTAAGTGCGGAAGCATAAGTGCATCTCTTTTTGACGCTTCCGGACCGATTCTTTATGAGGTATCGTTATCATTCTACCACATTGGGAAAATCCTGACCGCATTTTCAACTGTGACGACCTAGCCAGATGATCACAGGTATTTCGTATCATTTTACGCTTTATAATTTTTTGTTTTAATGTTTTATTGCTTTTTGCTTATGTCTTATTATTTTTTATTTTTTGTTCAACATCTTGGCTTACTTTGCCACGCAATTTGGCTATGAACGTTTTTGTGGCCGAAGTAACCGTCTGTTTGCAGATAAGCACTTTTGTTCGACGTGATTACAGGCTGGTTAAACTTTTACGTTCGCAAGGCGTTGATATTATAAATGCGATGTGTTCAAACCTTTGTATTTGAAATTATTAATGAATTTTGAATTTTGAATTAATAATTATTTTGTTTGAATTTGAACTGAGCATTATTTTCGATAATTAGTATCGAACGGCGCTGGTTGAATGCAATTGTCATTGGAAGTCCAAACTGATCGTTGTACGTTCAAATCCTGAATTTGAAATTTTTACCTTCGACATTTTTTTATGTGTTTATTTTTATTTATGAGTTTTTTTGAAAATAAGTAGCGTGGTAAACCAACGTACCGGAGGTTTGATTTTTGTCGTCGACGCTATCGCTTGTTCGACCCTGGAGTTCGATAGTGGTTCCGCTTGGCGGGATTTGTATTACCACTTGAACTTCCAGCTGATTGATTTTTAGGGAGTAGTTTTCGGCGATAGCATCCAGGCCTCCGTACGGGTTTTAGTCTGCAAACACTGCAAATTTCCACCACGTTAAGGCAACGACCATCTGATTGTCGAATTTATGTTTATTGTAATAAATTTTGATGTACTGTTATTTTGATTTTTATGTGGTTATTCCACAAGCTGAAATACGTTTTAGCTTGCTGTGGATCTTATGGGAGGTTGGATGGGTGAATGTTTGTCTGCTTACTGGTTCGATAACATCAGGAACCAGGTAAATCTGCTAAGGTTCGTTCACCTACTGGTTTTAACATCACAAACCATCTTACCATTTTATTTTTTTTTATAACTAAGTACCATAACATCTGGGTACTAGTTATTCCATCTTTACGACAGACAAAGGCTCTGCTTTAGCCTTGGTAGCGATTTTTTATTAGTTAACCTGTTTAACTAAATTTTGGAATTTGTTCTTTTTTGTAAGAAGCATTCCGCTTAGCTACCACGAGCTGTAGTAGAGTCTATTTCGAAACTGTGTGTGCCCAATTAGTTTTCGTTCACTTATTATTTTTTTTAGTGTTGATTTAATGGACTAAGAGATTTCTGAAATCTGTTATTTCTTCGCTTGGCGCCCGGGCACAGTTATCTTCGCAAAGCAGATCGATTATTTTTATACGAACCCACGAACGCTTTCGAGCGACCCAGCGAGCTCCGACACTGGGTAATTCCTATGGGCTAGCTGTCTTGTACTTTCCACCTACAGACATGACAAGCGGCGGATGAGACATGAAAAGCGGCAGGTGAAGCCGAAAGCTTGTGTTTTTTATAACCTTTTGCCGGGTTATGGCTTTTTTATGTTACATCATCTCTGTCGGATTTTTGAGATGGGCGTATCTCCATATATGCCCAATATTTGAGGGCGGTCTATTTGTTGGAGCAACTCAGCTTTACAGGGAGGCAAATTACAACCATCGTATCTTTGAATGTCCTTCCTGAATTTTTCAGTGTCATTTTTGGCCTGAAAGTTCTTATAGAAAATCGCCAATCTTCCCGCGTTGACAGAATCTACGTTTTTCAAGCCATACATACGGCACGTAAATTCTTCCAATGATGTGCTCATGCGATCCGTTGCTCGGGTATCTATCAGTGTCGCACGGTCGCTCAGGGCTGCAAAGGCATCTTGGTATTTAACATTGCTTTTGAGCAAGTTAAAGGGTTTTGTTTTTCCTTTCCTGTAGAACGCAGGGTTGAAGTCGCAACCCGTATATGCGTGAAATCCCGCCAGAGCTCCACACAAACTTTCGCCAAGTTTGTGGTACATTTGCGACAAATTAACGTTACGGACGTTGTTGCCGACACCCAACTGCATCCAGATTGTTTTATCCGTCGCGTGTCGCATATTGGTCAGCATGATGACCATTATATCGGTGTCTGTAGCTCGAATCAAAATTCGGCTGTTTCTCGGCAGTGTATACATATACGTGATTTATAATTCTGGTGTCAGCTTCCTCGTGGTTCACGCAATCATAGTCCACTTTTTCGGCTTTCGACACCTTGCCACGATGTGCTGTGAACTGGTAGCACTTGCCATTGTTTATACAGATCGTCTTCTTGTCGATGATGTTAGCCGCTTCCACTGCTTCGCCCCAATACTGAATTAAAAATTCGACAAGCGACTTTTTGAAATTGATGTTTCTCAATTCCGCGGTGAAATTAGCCGGGCGTTCAGTGTCCGGGCCTTCGATTCGAAACTCCACTCCTGAAACACTCTCTCGGAGTACGTGTTCGTTGTTTTTGATCGAAAGCTCCGGATAATCGTCGAATATAATGTCGATCCTTGGTGCTGGTAGCTTACACAGCATCTTGAGGATTTTCAAAGCAACCTGGCCCATGGTTTTCGGTGCCTCTTTGATTAGGTACATGAAGAAGAAACCATCCACGATGATCGAATCCAGTTTCGTTGGTTCGGTGTGTTCGGGAACCTGCTGCTCCAAAATTTTCGAAAAAACCGACTTATCCGTTTTATTGATCGAACCATCAATGTGGCACAGTGCTAGAGGCACCGGCGTCAGTGGATAGCATAACACCTTGGCTATGTCGATATTTCGATCTAACGAAATTCCCAGAAGACGTCCGAACAAATCACGTTGTATTTTCACCTCTGCGACTTTATCCTTCAATTTGATTCGCAATTTCTTCTGACAACTGGCGAAGTTCAAGATTTTGTTCCGTTTGATCGGTGTTTCGAAACGACTTTCATCCTCGGCACATTCTGATATAAATTTTTGCCTGAAGGTACTGCCGCTCTCTTCAACCGAATTCAAAAAATCAACCACTTCTTTGGGAGCCCCACGACCATTAGCGAGATTATACAAAACATCGTCGGATAGATGAGTTGAAAAAGGATTTATTCTTGATTCCACTGCTTCCGTGAAATCCTTTATCTGCGCGATATTTTTTTAATTACGGCCTCTCGTAAATCTCCGACTATATCTTCTCGTGGCGTTAATCCAGTCTCGTTCAGAACGTGAGAAATGATTGTGGAGCGCACACCGTGATTTCGACTCCATCGCTGCCGGGCTGAGATTGAATTGGTAAAACACGTTATTCCTGTCAACCTCCTAGCGGCATCGGCGTTTATGGTCTGCTCTAGCGTCAGATCTATGGGTTGTCGCGAAAACGGTTTGCTCGTTCGTTTAATGCCGAAACCCCCTCTCTCGAACTTCTCTTTCAAACCCGGATGAGTCTCGTCGATCTTGATGAGATCGTCGTGGTGCCTAACTAACCACCGCGAGTAATTTTGCTGGTTGAAAACAAAGAAGATATTGGCTAGTTTAGGCATCATATATTTATATAACTCGAAATCGCCAGTACGAATGCTTCTCGAAAAAAGGTGGAAATAATTAACGAGCCTGACGTAAGTCATGATAATTTTGGGTGTTTCTCCGTGTTGACCCAGCAGAGTTTGCTCTCGAAATTCTTCATATTTCGTGAAAATATCCAGAACCTCTTCGTTGTCGATTTTCAAATCATCAGATCTTGTGTTCTGGTACACAGCAAGGTAACGAATTGCTTCTTCGCTCATGTTTATTTCAAAATCCGTTAAGAAGTGTTTGAAGTGAAGAATTTCGAAGACAAGTGTCACTAAAGGGTGCAAGCGTTTGCAACGATTGAAGCTCTTCCCAGTTAGAAACGACGCAAAAGATCCGTTCGCCAACATTTTACTGTCAACCATTATATTGGTAATACCACAGCCATCGATGAATTTTCCAATACTTTTGAAATAGGCCATTTGTATGTGAAAAGCTCCGAGAGTAATAAAGACTTTGTCTAAGACGGGACTTTCCATGGATTGCTGTCGGAGTGCGGTTACGGCGATGGCCAAATCATACGTTACAACCGCGTACTCATCACCACATTCCTCTGCAACCTTCACGCTCTGCGATAAAGTTTCCCTCACTACCCCATGATTTGTCGGCGATTCGTTCATCGGGGTCAAATATGACACTAGCTGTTGTGCGGTTGTGTCTTCGACTATTTTCGAATTAAACCCAACCCACATTGGTGTCTTCAGGCCGCAAGCGTGTGAAAACATCCACATGCTATCCGCTTGACGGATCTCATTTAAATTTTTTGGAACAACCATTCGCAATTCGTGGTCTGGAGGCCTCAAAGTCTTGCTCATCCTTGGTCTTTTGCCATAAGGCTCAATTTCGTGCGTGATGACATCAAAGGTCCGTCTTCGCCTTCCTTCTGCTCGCTCTGAAGATCCATCAACGCTTTTCTCTTGAACGGTGATATCTTGAAAAATTATACCAACGGTATCATGAAGGGTATCTTTCCCACTCGAAGTTTCTACAAACCTGTCGAAATTATCGAAGGCTGTTCCGGTATTTAAATTGGGGGACAATGCTATGTCAGACGGACAGATTTCGTTACGCTCGGCGCACGCAAACGTTACTTCCGTTTCGAACCCTTCAACGCTGCTGTAAGAACAACAATGACCATAAGAGTTCAAAATGGAAATTACTTTTCGGCTGCTCGTTAGGCTTTTTAATGCCATCCCCAACGTAACGTGTTTACTTGGCTTGATTCTGGCGTTGGTCACGCCATAGATAGCATCTTCAGCGAACGATTTCGACAGGGTTTGACATTTCACAGATTTCTCGCGTCTGCGAAGTCCCGCTGAGTAACATTTTGAAGAAATTATGCACCGCACTAGGAACGTCACATTCTCCATCTATTAATTCCTCCACCTTCAAATTTTTAGAGAAATTTTTCTTCTCAATGTTCAGAATCCGTCTCCTTAAAACGAGAGCAGCAGAGCTTAGAATATCTTCGTCGTTTAAGAGCTTGAGATTGTAATCTTCTAAAGGCGCGTCGTGTGCGGCGATGATCCTTCGATTGTTTTTCGCAATTACTTTGAGTTGTTTGTGGAACGTCTGTTTCACTAATTTCTCCTCTATATGCTTCGTCCAGAAAGTATTCGGAAAGTCGATACCATTGCTAGTGTACTCGTCACGGAGAAATTGCAGAAACAATTCTTGTAAGAAAGTTACATAATAAAACTGTTTCTGTCCAATCACATTATCTTCAACGAACGAGCATAGATTTTCGTATGCCTTACTGTAACTGTTACGTTTCATATGCCACGGGTTCTGTTCGTTCTCTTCTTTATTGACTTTGATTTGTCCGGCGGATATATAACTAGCCTTGCAAACCTGATGGTAATAGAACGTGGTATTTCCGCACGTTAACGTTTCTATTTTATTCAGGAAAACCACATCGTCGTTCATCGTGGCTAATTGTTGAGCAGTTTGTAGTGACTGCAGATCTGTCGTACATGACAGTTTACAAGTTCGACTTGATTTTATTTTTCGACTCCGATCACAGAATATGCAAACCTGATCTTCAGGCGAATCTAAGTGTGTTTCCGTAACGACTAAATTTTCCTCTTCATCGACGAATTTATTCAAATCGTCTTCTTGTCTGTGAATTAATAGAATATACATAAAAAAATTATTAGGAGAAGTGCAAATTACTAATATTCATTGTACCGTTGTTATGATTTTTGTGATTAGCAAAACATTTTTATGAGCCCAATCTTTTCGCATGAGTTATTTTTGAATGAAACAATGCAAGAAGCTACGAGACAAGCAAAATCTAAAAAAAATCCTTTTCTGAACCGCCCTAGTAGATATACTTGTATTCTTATAATGAGATATATTTAATTTCATACATTCGGAGTATAATTTCTCAGTGAAATGGAATTGAAACGTAATAGAAATTCAATCGGAAAGGCCATTAATTGAGAGCCAGTTGAAAAAGAAATACATATATATATTGAACTGTCTTCAACAAAATTACACAATTTACAAAAATTTTTCAATAAAAAAATAAATTCAAAATTTAATAAAATAATTTTTATCATGTCAATTATAATTCGTTATACACAAAAATCTTTAATAGTCAAAATTTAAATAACAAAATAATTCTTCAAAATTATTAAATTTAAAAGTCTGGAGCTTGTTCCAAAAAGGACTAGATTGTTTTTTTTTAAAAATGAATCAAAAATATTATTTGTATTATAAAAATTTTAAAATTGAAAATGATGTGTTTAAAGTCATGCGTGAGTTTTAAAAAACATAAGTGCGCGAACCGACACTCGCAAGATTTGCAAAAATTCGATTACGTCCAGTTTCGGACACATTTTGAAATTATGAGCCAGGACCAACCAAGTCAGCCAATCAGAGGACGTGAATCAAAAATTGCGCACGCGTGGAAAAGAAATTTCGGCTACAAAGTGGACATGGACGAATTCGTTTCTAAAATGAGCGAGAAGCCAAGCGGTGATTTTGCCAATCAATGTGTGGATTTATAAAAGTGGATTTTAAAGTGGATGTTAAAAGTAAATTTCAAAGTAAATTATAAAAGTGGATCCTTATATGGTTTTCCAAAGTGGAAACTAAAGAAAATTACAAGCAAGAGGGATAAAAAGTGGTCAATCTTATTAAAATTTGATGGTTGCAAAATTAACCACGAATTATTTGAAAAATTCAACGACTGTGGATTTGGTTCATGAACAATTGGTTTGAAAAATTGGAAATCAACCTACGAATGAAATTGGTATGTTTATCGAGTGACATAAACAAAATATTAAACAAAAGACAAGGTATTTTGCATTTTTTTAAACATTTAAACAGTGAAAATTATTACTTTAAAAAAAAAACATGCTACAATCGCATATGTTATTTGTAAACTAAATGAACTTTTTTATATCTACTGAACAATTATTATAGAGGCGCAATTAATTTCTTTATGAGTGAAAACATTTATTTACTAACCCATATTTTGAATTGTAAAAAAAATTTTTATCAAACAAAAAAAATTTATAAAATTGAAGAATTGAATTATTTCACTATCAAAAGTTATCACAAATGATAAAAACAGAATTTTTGTGTAACGAGAAAATAAAAGTTAAAAATTAAAAAAATTTCAAAATTTATATCTGTCGTGGCTTCGAAATCTACGAACGGAACACCACAATATGTATGTACATATGTATTGCTGTGTAATCTCTATAAAAATTTGCACACCCCGGGTTTGTGTTGAGCGCCAGCTTTTTGAATAAAAGCAAACTTATAAAATTGAAAAAGTGAAATTTCCAGGGGTGCAATTTCTCAAGAAATTCACGATCCTTGTCCCTCTTATAGCTCAGTCGTGGAGATTCACTCAAGGTGTGGTGGATTCAGGTTAAACTTAATTAAGGGATGCAGATTGAAGTTGAATAAATATTTGTAGATTGAAAATTTGTTGATGAAGTGATATTCGAAGATAAACTAATTCGCTTTTGTTGTGATGATCTTTTAAAAATTGATATGCTTACTGTTGTTGAATTGAATCGATGAATAAAAGATTGTATTAAATCGAAAATGGTTTTATATTTACCAATATAATTAAATCGCATGCGAACACAAAGTTCAGATAAATTTTTATCTGAGAAAATGACAATATTAAATAAATCAAAAATGTAGGTCCAAAATTTCTTCTTGTGGCGTAGAAAAAGTTACAATGATAATACATAAAATATAATTAAAAGTTTGAATTACCTTTTTAAAATTTGAATAATCCAGTCTTATCAAAAAGACATGCGCACTAAACATAATTCACTAATGCACATTCGTAGAACTACACAGATCAGCTGATGATTGTTGTTGTGAAGGTTGCTCCTGGTTTCGTGAATATACGGCGTTGATACATGAAATCAAATTGTTGATCATATTGAGTTGATCAATTGGAATGCTGGTAAGTTGTTTTGTTATTATTTCCATGATATTTTTAGTGAGTAGAATTTAATTACATTTTGTTTGCAGGCGTCTTCATAAACTCGGTAGCCATTTTTATTATCTAACATCAAACTTTATAACAAATATTCGGAGTCTTGGATATTTGAATGTTTTTGAATTGAACTGTCCACTCTGGAAGTACACGTCTTGTATTTTCAAGAGCTAAAAATAGACTGTTTGATTTTATGGACACATCTGTCCATCCATTTTGATTATTCTTGGAAAATTTTCATTATTATGAGCCGCACATCCGTCGTTTTGAAACGTTCGAGGAAGACTGACTTTTGTGCCTGCGCCGTTCATGAAAATCGGTCAAATTTTCTTATCAGTGAGTCAAATTTTATTCTTTTTGAAATTTTATAATAACCAATTGTTTTTATATTTACAGGATCGTTTCCATATTTGATGACTTGATTAATTTAGTGGTTCCCAGACGTCTCGTGAATACAGAAGCAGTTTGTAGGCAAGATTTAGTTGGACTTTTGACCTTTTTCTTATCATGAAGCTCGTTATCAATTTTGAAGCGAAAATGAACTCTATTTACCTTTTTATAGACTTTCAGTAGCACATTATGACCATTAGAGAGAGTAGATCATTTAACAAATTTCTATATAATTGGTTTGACACAGTATTTGTTATTCATGGAATAAATTCCATTTTTGTAACGTACAATTTTTGGTTATGTTCTCTGTGATAACAATTCACAGCAAATTTACCATTTTTAACTTAAATAATCTTTTTTACCAAATTTTGAAGTGGCAATAACCTTCATGAATCTATTTTACAGCTTTATTTATCATTTATCAATGCTTAAAGATCTTTGTATGCTCATAATATAGAGAAATTGCGAAATTGGTTTATCTTTCTTATCTGTAAAGTTTTAATGAGGTCAAATTTTGTGTGAAATATTAGTATGAGTTAGAAATTCAATAATTTGCACTGGCCTGGTAGCTTGAGACACAGCAGTATGTATGTACGTATTGCGGTGTTATGAGGGGTGCTCGTTGTTGATAGTGGAAACACCAACTGCTGATAAGTTAAAGGGTTAAGAAAGCCCTAGGGAAAAGTATCTAACTCGTACAAGTGCTTCTATTTTGAAAGCTGTTTGATTCAAAGTCTGACAAGCTAATTAAGTCTCCTCGAAGAAATACATTCCTAAAAGATTGTAAGGATACAGAGTCATGAATATTGATAAACTTGTTCAGTATAGGTAAATAGACAAATTAAGTAAATAAAAATTGTTAGTTAGGATACGCTAATTATCGGGGTGTGAGAAACAAAGTGAAGGTGAGGATAAAGATGGAAAATAAAATGCTAGAAGGTTGTTGAGTGCGCCTGTCCATTTTGGAAGGAAAAAGATGGAGCATTGGTATTTCGTCCATTGAATAGTGCGGACGTAATTTATGGTGGAGCCAATTTGTTAAATTTCTGTTGTTTGATTATTTTGGATAGATTGACTTGGTGTCTGTTAAGCGGAAAAGACGTATTTTTGGAAAACGATAGTTTATTGTAAGAACGATAATTTGATTAGTATTGGGTATTAATTTAGAAATACATGCAACTGGTGACAAGTAGAATTAGTAGTGATTTGAATATTATGGAAATTATAATATTACGAATGGAAGAAAATGTTGGGTACCGCTGTATGAAGTTTTTGGTTAATGTTTGAAGAATGGTTACAGTCTATTACTCATATAAGAAGAAAGTTAATTACTTGCCTGAGCAACGGAAGATGATTATTGCTGAAGATTAGATTATTTATCATTGTCAATTCGAATATAAGTCAAGTTGTGGATGGAAAATTGGATCCAACAGCACGTCAACGTGGCGAGGTCAACAACCGACAGCAACGCTTTTTTTTTGTTCGCCGTGGACAGATTGGTAAGAAACTGTGCGTGGTTTATTTAAATAGTTTCGCGATCGCTAAATTTGACTTGGTGTGAATTAATTGGGGGAGTTAGATAGGACATTTGAATTTGATATCTGTACACTTAAATTGTTTATTTTTTTGGTTGAAATGACTTTGTTTCTAGATAATTTAGATTTATGTTAATAAATGAATTGATTGTTTCTTTAAAGAGGAGATTTAATGAGTTTTTTCCTTTTGGTAAAAGTTAATGCAGCAGGTTTAGTACGAGACGATTTAGATACTTGGAAGAGTAACGTAATTAATTAGACAGGTTGCAGTAATTTCGCGAACCTATGAGGTGTTTGCACTATAAATCAGAGAACCCTTGTTACGCCCATAAAGAAGTCTCAATATTAAGCTAGTCCGGAGCATTTAAAAGAGCCGTACATATTTTTTTCTCTCGCTATAGAAATAAAAAAACATAAATACAGAAGCTTATCACGGCAGTATGTATATGTTTAACAGTAATAACGTACCCTGAAGCGTTTTGTTGTCCGTCAAAGCCTGGTTCGCCTTCGTATTCTATTTCGGTGATACTTTCTGACGTAGACGGCTCACAATCGTCAATAGAAGGATTGTTGGATTGATGTGCTTGGCTAAAACAAAATGTAAGCATACATTTTTCGTTTTTTTTAAATTTTCATAAAGATTTGTAAAACGGCAAATGAGATGTGGTCAACGCTCAAAAGCACATATGAGTTAGCATCAAAGTCTAATATTTTATTTTTACAGCAAAAATATTACCAGTTCATAAAGGAGGCGGGAGATGCCATTGCAAGTTTCCTATCAAAGCTAATGGAAGTCGTGCAACAATTGAAGGACCAAGAGGAAACCATATCTGATTCCATGGTTATGACTAAAATTTTGATGTCATTGCCTGCCGAGTACAATCACTTCCACAGTGCTTGGGAGTCTACAAGCACAAACAATCAAACGATGCCAAATTTACGTGCACGATTGATGGCGGAGGAGCTTCGGTTGAAATCACAAAACCAGGTCGAAAATGTGGAGGCGCTGATGGCCAAACGAACTTTTTGGAAGAAAAATCACAATTCAAAAGGGGGTAATTCGTTAAGCTATAACAGCCAAAAAGCAAATAAAACAGGAAAATCGAAAGGTAAATGTTTTAAATGCGGCAAAAGTGATCACTGGAAAAGAGATTGCCCACAACGAAAGGACGGTTATAACAAGAAGCAAGAAAATGTGCAGCTCGATGCATTTGTTTGTTCAACATTGTACGAAGACAAAGATATTTGGATTTTAGATTCGGGTGCAAGTGATCACATGAGTCATCGATATGAATGGTTCGAAAACATCACAAAGGTATCAGTACAAGTGACAATTGGAAATGGTGATAAGATAATGGCTCGAGGAAAAGGTAACATCAACATTCTTGCATTCAATGAAAATGATTGGATTTGCAAACGTATGGTAGATGTTCTCTATATTCCAGAAATTAAGGTCAATTTATTTTCGTCAGGAAAGGTCATGGATCATGGTTATAAATTGAAATCGGACAACAAATGTTGCGAAATACTCAAGAATGGAAATGTCGTTGCAGTGGGAGTTCGTCACGACAAGTTGTTCCAGATGATGTTCAAGGTAAATAAATCACAGACCAAAGTGGCCATGGCAAATATGGCAATACAAAAATTTACCCTTCGTTCATGGCATGAACGACTTGGACACTAGCACATAGCACATGTGAAAAAGTTTTTGCAGAACCACAAAATAGATTACATAAATGAAGACTTTGCGTGTGAAGCATGCGTGTATGGTAAACATCATCGAGGCAGTTTCAAAAGTCGTGAAGAAAAATCAAAGATGTGTGGCGAAATTATTCATGCAGATGTGTGCGGACCAATGCAAGAAAATTCGATTGGTGGTTCCAGGTATTTTTTATTTTTAAAAGATGATTATTCTCATTTTCGCTTTGTTTACTTCATGAAGCAAAAATCAGAAGTTGCATGCAACATCAAAAGGTACATACGATTTGTAGAAAAGGAACACGAACACAAAGTTCGTTTTATCAGATCGGACAATGGTACTGAATTTGTTAACCAGGAGTTGAAAACATTCTTCGATGAAATGGGTATTCAACATCAGCGAACTATACCCTACACACCTGAACAAAATGGATGTGTAGAGAGAGAGATGCGAACGATCGTTGAGTCAGCGAGAACTATGATTTATTCAAAGCAAATGGATAAGAAATTCTGGGCTGAGGCGGTAAACTTGGCAGTTTATGTACTCAATCGAACTGGAACGAGCACAGTCGTAGACAAGTAGGGGTGCGCGATTATGAAATTTCATAATCGATTATCGATTATAAAAAATAATCGATTTTTTTCGATTAATCGATTATTGAAAATAATCGTTTATTCATAATCGATTATGAACTCATAACTACATATAATAGGTAGGGCTATTAAGGGTTACTAAATTACTATATAATTTATTATTTTGCTAATTGTGTTACGGTGGTGCTGATAAGAAGTGTTGCTAAGCACCAGTTGATAACATAATTGTCTTTTATTTTAATTTTTCATTTATTTAGGATACACCTAACCAAGAATTTAGAAATACATGCATTTTGTCTAGATTACGAACACTTTTCATTTTTAAACCTGTGGAACGTAACTAATAAGTTTTATAATGTAAATAATAATGAATTTACTACGTCACGAAGAAAGACGGACAACCAGACATGACTTTGTAATATTATGTAGTATAGTTTGTTTCACTTTAATTGGAATTAAAAAAAGTTATAGCATCAAATTATGTTGATATAAAAACGTACGAACTATGTGACGAGACATAATAAATATAGCGATAAGATTATCGCGTCAATCAAAACAGCATATTATGCATTGCTAAAGGTTGGCGCCAGATTAAAATAATTAACCTTATCTCTATATATTATGTTTCGTTTATAGTTTGTACGTTTTTATATCAACGTAATTTGATGCTATGACTTTTTTAATTCCAATTAAAGTGAAACAAACTATACCAAAGATAAACATGTCGTGCAATCTCAAAAGTGCAAACCCACAGTAATTCTACCCACTAATTAACGAACTCGATCAAATTATGAATTAGAATTAAATTTTTATTTAAAAAACATTTAAAAATTATTTTGATCTGGAATTGAAAATATTTAAATAAACTTACATTAATTAGTTAATCTACATACATTAATTTAATTTAGAAAATTTTGTAGATCATTTTATTGAGTTTGAATTCAGATTGCACAACATAACCTCCAACCAAGTACCTGGAAGCATATTATAATGTTGCGATAAAAAAATTTGTAATTGCAGGTTTATTTTCATAATCGATTATTTCCACAATCGATTATTTTCACAATCGATTATTTTCACAATCGATTATTTTCACAATCGATTATTTTCACAATCGATTATTTTCACAATCGATTATTTTCACAATCGATTATTTTCACAATCGATTATTCTCACAATCGATTATTTCTATAATCGATTAATCGATTATTATAAATTATCATAATCGATTATGAAATAATCGATTATTCGAATTACGGTAATCGATTAATCGATTATATGCGCACCCCTATAAGACAAGTCATCGTATGAATGTGGCACAACAAGGAGGCAAAGGTTGATCATCTACAAATTTTTGGCTCGGAAGTATTCGTACACATTTCAAAGGAAAAGCGACGAAAACTGGATCCAAAGGCAGCCAAATGTGTGTTTGTTGGATATGACAATCATTCCAAAAGATATCGAGTTTGGAATCCGAAGACAAGCAGAATTGAAATAGTTCGAGACGTAATTTTTCTTTTGCAGGAATCCATGGCGGTGCTGGATATTGGAAATGATGAAGAAAAAGCTGACAAGATCGCAGGTGATGAAGATGAAACGGAAGCAGCAATGGAGCCAGAGCAACGTTATGATCGTGGTTCAATATGTGATCTCGATGATGGAAATATTATTAATCGGCGTTTGCGCGATCGAAAAACCATCACCGCTTCACAGCGCTTATCATATCATGCATCGGCGTATCATATTGCAATGTTAGCAATAACCAATGAACCTAGGACATACGAACAAGCGATGAATTCGGATAATCGTAAACAGTGGGAGAAGGCAATGAATGAGGAGTACGACTCGCTTATAAAAAATCGTACCTGGACTTTGGTAAAATTATCAGCAAATCAAAAGGTAATTGATAATCGGTGGGTTTTTAAAGTAAAGTACAACCCAGATGGAAGTATTGATCGCTACAAAGCGCGATTGGTAGTGCGAGGTTTTACACAGGAATACGGAATTGATTATTATGAGACATTCAGTCCTGTGGTTAAATTTACATCAATAAGAGCAATTCTAGCTTTGGCAGCGTCGAAGCATATGAAATTGAGACAGTCTGATGTGAAAACGGCTTTTCTAAATGGTGATTTGGAGGAAGAAATTTTTATGAAACAGCCAATTGGATACGATGATGGTAGTGAACAAGTTTGCAAGTTATCCAAAAGTTTGTATGGCTTGAAGCAGGCATCACGATGCTGGAACAAAAAATTCACTTCATTCATAAATAAGTTTGGTTTTAAAACATGCGAATCAGACCCATGTGTTTACGTTTGTAATGGCAAGAATGGTATGCTAATTCTAGCAATCTATGTTGACGATGGTTTAATTGCATCAGAAAAGGAAGAAGCCATTTCACCCGTCATCGAACATCTACAAAGAGAGTTCGAAATCAAGGTTTTCGAGCTGAAATGTTTTTTGGGACTGGAAATTGATCAACGATCGGATGGATCAATTTATGTGCATCAACGAGGATATGCAGAAAAGGTATTAAATCGTTTTAATATGGTCAACTGTAGTGTCGTGGCTACACCATCGGACAATGGACAAAATCTTGGTAATTCTGAGTCTGAAGAAGTAGTAAATTTTCCATACCGTGAGGCAGTCGGAAGTCTAATGTATTTAGCAGTGGCAACCAGACCGGATATCAGTTTTTCAGTTGGAAATGTCAGTCGATATTTGGAAAAACCGACAGCGGCTCATGTGAATGCAGTCAAGCGCATTTTGAGGTATGTTCGTGGAACAAAGAACACTGGAATTTATTTTGAAGGTGGAAGCGACCTATTTTTATGCGGATACAGTGATGCAGACTATGCGGGAGACGTCGAAACTAGAAGATCAACGTCTGGATATGTTTTCATGTTCGGGGGCGGTATCATCAGTTGGAGTTCAGAACGTCAAAAATCTGTCGCATTATCAACAACAGAGTCGGAATACATGGCAGCAGCACATGCCATAAAAGAATTAGTTTGGTTAAAGAATTTGTTTTGTGAATTGCTACAAGCGAATTCAGATGTGCCAAATTTCTTCATGGACAACCTAAAGCGCTATTCGACTGGTAAAAACCCGGAGTTTCACAAAAGGACCAAGCATATCGACGTTCGATATCACTTCATTCGGGAAAAGTTCGAGGACGGTTTGTTTGAATTGAAGTACGTGCATACGGATGACCAGATGGCGGACATCATGACAAAAGCTCTTCCAAAGACAAAACATAAACATTTTTGTGTGTTAATGAATGTTATGCCGAAGTGTTAACGTAAAAGTTTTTTTTGTAACTAAAAAGTGGGAGTATTGAATTTTGAGTGTTAGTTTTAATTAAGTCGGCAGTTTATGTATTATGTAATTCTTTTGCGGATCAAGATAGTATATGTTTTTGGCATCGAAGAAAAAACAAGTTCTGTTTTATATGGTGAACCGTAAATCTTTCCTCACTATCCCTAATGAGAGGATAGCTTGAAACAGATTACGTCCACGCAGAAGGTAAAAAACCCTCTACTTTTAATTGCGTGGAGCCCTGATCTTAGGTCAACTAGCTCTTTGATGGACACGTCGGTATGCGAGGGCCATGGGTCGTGTAAAAACGCCTCGGAGAAACTCAAGGAAGCAGCTTTGCAAACACACACAAAATAAACTTAACAATAAAAATACAAATAAACAATTCGATGTTCATTGCTAAAAGGCTTAATGATAAAATCGATGTTTATGGTGGTATTATGGCGCCAGTGGAACGTAAAAACAGTAGCCCACTACAGTAGCCGACCAGAACGGCACAGTAGCGACCACACTGCCACCAAGAATCACTACCCCAACAAGCAATCGACGGAACACTCGAATGGTCATAAAAAAATCCCATGAAGGTAACCACATCGAGCTCCCGACGATAAAAACAAGCGGCAGCGACCCCGGTGCAATGCCGCACCCTGTATATTGCCATGTAATCTTGCAAAATTGTAAAATGTTATTACCAAAATTACAATGACACTTGTTAAAATGCGCCAGCTAGCAGATGAGATCTCTCAGGGTCAAAAGTGCGTTCCTATGCTCAATTGCAACACTCATATGTCTACTTACTTTAAATCTTTCTTGTAAAGATTAATTGATAAAAAGAAATACCCAAAATTGTATCTGTTTTCTTTCCTGATCTTATACTGCGTAAAATTGAAATCAAAACTCATTCGCTACCAATGAAAAATAATTACATTTATTAAACATAAATAAATGGAAACAAATGTTGATTTTACTTATAATAAACAAATTAAATTGTACAAAATTGTTCTTATTACTACCCCAAAGTTTTCTTTGCGCAACCGAATTTATTGTAACCGACTCGTCTATACGCGAATAAAATGAAAACACACAAAAATAACTCTTACCAGAGAATTTTACGTCCTTTTCGCACTTTTCTCTCTCTCGTATTGTTGCACGCGGAGTGTTGGTTGGTGTTGATGTCGCCGTGGGTGAAACCAGCTCCCGAACTCGATTGGAACGGATCAACCAAGAAAAACCATTGAATAATTTCTCTTCTTGAATTAGACAACTAATCATAGGTGAGTATTTTGAATCTTTTCTAGCATAAATTAATTATTTTCTTAAATTTTCTTCCAAAGTTGTAACCATCAATTCCCAGTGGTTCCAAAATTTTCTACACCAGTTAACTTTTTATTCCAATTCTCAATTAGGAAATAATAACGACCATCGACTTGTTTAAATTAATTATTTCAAAAATTTCTCTCTATTCAAATCTTCAATTCCTTTTAACCAATTCACTAATTATACTAATTATATTAATAATCAACTCAATTATGTCACGTGAACGTTCTTCAAAGATTTCAAATATGTCGTCCCTATTTCCTGGACGAAGTGAGACTTCAAAAATCCGTCTTTCCTATCTCGTGGACGGAACGAGACTCTCTTCCTTTTCCAATTTTTCACCAACGTTATCACTCGCGCATGCATTTCGCGAACCGCCACTGATTTCAAAATTTGAATCCTATATTTACAACTAGAATAAATAATTTAATTTGTTACTAAATTTTATACATCCTAATAACCAAAATTTGTCTCTTACAATTTTTTATTTTTCAGGGTTTTGGTAGCGAATACATCTCTAGTTTTCTGAGGCAAAGCAGCGTTAAATTTCCCGATCAGGGAAAATTCAGATACAACTATTTTTCTACCTATTATGGTTTGATTGAATAAAAAGGACCCCATGAGTGTTCCAACCTTACACAAATGACCCAAATTACACCATACCACCCCCGATGCTAAAGATACCATGACAACAAATGTAGGTCGCACATCGCAGCCTTGATAAAAATAATATTAAACCAAAAATTAAACACAAAAAAATAAGAAACATAAAAGTTCAAATACGAGGCTCGAACATAGCACGATCATTCTGGAATCCGATCGCCGATGCATTATGCTAACGTCGCTTGATGTTATAACGTGGAAATAAAACTCAGTCGAAATACATATTATCAAACATTTCAAATCAAATAATTATTAATTAAAATAATTACATCAAACCAAAATTCAAACATAAATCTACTTCCACGTTTGCGAACGTCAAAGAGATTAGATACTGCCAATCACTACGATGCAGAAATACAACCTGCACCGCAATCATAATCTCGTTCAACACTCTGTAATAAAAAATGCACGACAAACAGAAAAACCAGAATGTTACACATAAATAAAAGAAATAAAAAACATTAAAAAGGCCAAGGGTAAAATTCGTCATCGTGTTCCTGATGTTAAAATATTGGCCAATCGATCAACAGGTAGCTGTGAAGTAATGGCAAAAATAATTAGATAACTCACCATGCCAAAGGATAAAAATCCTTCCCAGAAATTATGGGCCAGGGTGGTCCGACAAGGACACATGGTACGGCAAAAAAAACCATCATCCTCCAATCACGAATCAAACCCCCTACTGGGATGGAAAACAACATATTCCATATAATATTCGGACTGTCGGACTGGAATTCCCAATAAACGTAACCGCATCCATTAAAATCGAAAGCAACCCCAATTCAAACACTTCACAGCACCAAAAACGTGACCTTCTCGTACGACATTTTTCTCAAGACTCCCGATGCAGAGCGCAGGTCAATTGCGTTCCGGAAACAGATAACAAATTGGAAGTGCTCAATAAATTTGAATGTAAATGGCAGTGACCAACAAATTATTGTACAAGGTTGATCATTACGGATGTAAAGTCCAAAATCCGTTATAATGGTTGTATTTATTTTTTGAATGGTTATTAAAACGTTCCAGTATTGATTTGCTTATAATATGTATTTTCTATTTAACACGGAATCCAAGTATTAAGTCAAAAGCTTCCGCAAAGATTCTTGACGCATTTGGAAACTTCCAATCCGTCAGAATATTACTCGATTCTGGTTCACAATCGAATTTCATTCGCACCGACGTGTTCCAAAGGTTAAACTTGCCTACTCAAAGTGCAAACATTATAGTTGCAGGTTTGAGCAATTCAAACACTCATCATGTAAAATCAAGATGTGACTTTGAGCTAAAAGCACAACACGGTAATTTCAGAATCAAGCTTTCTTGTTTAATCATTGATGAAATTACAGGAAGTGTCCCGAGTTTCAATCTGAATCGAGACAGCTTCCAACTTCCAAGCAACATTCGCTTATCCGATTCCTGGTTTGATAAACCTGGAAAAATTGACATTTTAATAGGTTCTCCTATCTTTTTCGAGCTTCTGTGCATTGTGCAAATTAGGCTAGGTCCCGAACTTCCCATACTTCAGAAAACCCAGCTAGGTTGGATTATTTCTGGTCCTACTAGCACCAATTTAGTCACACAAGTGCAATGCCACTTCAATAGCTCAAACGATTTTCAAGATCAGATAACTCGATTTTGGGAAATCGACAGTTATCCCACAGAAAAGGTCTTCTCATCTGAAGAAAACCAATGTGAGTCGCATTTCATGCAAACCGCAAAACGAAGCGCTACAGGGCGTTTTATAGTTTCAATTCCTTTTAAGGAAACCCCCCTTCTTTTAGGTGATTCCTTTCTGACAGCGAAGAGAAGATTTCTCTCTCTGGAACGACAATTAGAAGCCAATCCCAAACTTCAGGAAAGCTACTGAGCTTTCATGAAAGAATACATAGAGTTGGGTCACATGTCGATATCAGATCCCAAAGTTAATCTGGTTTATTATCTTCCACACCACGGGGTCCATAAATCCGACAGCTTAACTACAAAACTTCGTGTAGTTTTTAATGGTTCCTCTGCAACCACAACAGGTCATTCGTTGAATAGTATCCAAATGGTTGGTCCCACTATTCAACAAGATTTATTCTCAATTTTAATTCGTTTCCGGAAATATCCTTACGCTTTCGCTGCGGACATCGAGAAGATGTACCGTCAAGTGGAAATAGAGCCTAGTCAAAGGCCACTCCAACGAATACTGTGGCGGTCTTCAATCGCAAGCCCCATAGAACATTATGACCTAAATACCATGACTTATGGAACCGCCTCCTCATCTTATCTTACCATCCGATCCTTAACACAATTAGGTATCGAATGCGAAAGCTCGCTCCCAGAAATTTCTAAAATTATAAAGCGCGACTTCTATGTGGATGACCTACTTTCTGGTGCTTCCAGCGTAGAAACCGCACGTAAAATATGTTCGCAAATTTCAATAGTTCTAAGTGCAGGTTGTTTCAAACTTAGAAAGTGGATTTCAAACAATCCCAACGTACTAGCTAACATCCCTCATGCTGATCTACACCCTGGTATTCTATAATTTGGAGACCGTGAACAATCACATACTCTCGGCCTCACATGGTTGTTCCGAACAGACCATTTCAAGTTTTCAATCTCACATCAATCGTCTTCAAAAATTACTAAAAGGCAAATGCTTTCTGAGATTTCTCAAATATTTGATCCATTAGGGTTAATTACCCCTTGCACATTTGTGGCCAAGATTTTCATGCAAAGGCTTTGGCTTGAAAAGCTTGATTGGGACGAGCAAGTTCCAATCGATATGGAAAAACGATGGCTCTCTTACAAATCTGAATTGTCAGTTCTTAACGACCTTAAAATACCAAGACACGTCGCATGTGTCGATCCAATATCTATCCAAATTCATGGATTTTGCGACGCTTCTATGGAAGGCTACGGAGCCTGTATATATTTGCGTTCAAAAAATGTCCATAATCAAATTTACCAAAAATTATTATGTTCAAAGTCAAGGGTTGCACCCTTAAAACCGATTACTATCCCCAAACTTGAGCTTTGTGGAGCATTACTGTTAAGCAAACTACTAAAAACTGTTTTAAAAGCTGTAGATGTACAACCTACTTCTTGTTTTCTTTGGTCCGATTCAACCATCGTACTAGGATGGTTGAAGACAACCCCAAACCTTCTTAAAACTTTCGTTTGCAACAGGGTTGCTGACATTCAGAATGTCACTGCTAACGCGGTTTGGCGGCATGTGCCTACGAAATCCAATCCCGCCGATCTTTTATCGCGAGGAGCAAGTCCTCAATTTTTAAATGAATCCACATTATGGTGGGACGGCCCTCCTTGGCTACAGGAAGACGAAACTTCTTGGCCAAATCTTTCGCTTGGTAACGCTGAACTTCCTGAATTCAAAAGGGAGGTCAAGGTTCTCGTTTCTTCTGAACAAGAATCATTTCCTTTAAACAATTATTCTAATTTAACTCGCCTTGAGCGAATATTTGCATTTTGTTTGCGGTTTAGAAACAATTGCTCTGTCTCTAAAACCAATAGAACTTATGGATTTTTAACACCAAACGAGCTTACCAACTCATTAAGAAAATTAATCAAATTTTCGCAATTGGACTCTTACAATGATGAGATAAAGTTGCTTGCTTTAGGTTTACCCTTAAAGACCTCTTCTTCTCTAGTTAGTTTAAACCCGTTCGTTGATGACGAAGGTTTAATACGAGTAGGTGGAAGACTCCGCAACACTAAATATTCTTACGATAAGAAGCACCCACTTCTAATTGATGGGAAACACCCTTTAGCGAAACTTCTCGCTTCTCGTGAACATTTGAAATTGCTTCACGCTGGCCCCCAACTCCTTCTGTCTACCTTACGTGACAGATTCTGGATTACATCCGGTAGGAATGTAGTCAAACACATCGTTCATAAATGTGTAAAGTGTTTCAGATTCACTACTTCTATCACTAGGCCTATAATGGGTAACCTGCCATCAGCTCGTGCTGAAGAATCATTTCCTTTTCAACACGTTGGCATCGATTATGCCGGTCCCATAAACCTTAAAGATCGAAAAGGTCGTGGGTCTAAAACCACAAAAGCTTATTTTTGCATTTACGTTTGCTTTGCAACTAAAGCAGTGCATTTAGAACTTGTAACAAGTCTATCCACTGATCATTTTATCATGGCATTTCGCCGATTTGTCTCCCGAAGAGGCAAACCATCACACGTTTATTCAGACAACGGTACTAACTTCGTAGGCGCGAATAACGATTTGCTTGAATTAGGAAATTTTCTTAAGAAACAAGAATCTTCAATTCCAGAAATTGTTGCTTGCGAAGGAATTCACTGGCATTTCATACCAGCTCATAGCCCTCACTTTGGAGGCTTATGGGAAGCAGGTGTTAAATCCTGTAAATATCACCTAAAACGAGTATTAGGTGAGCATATTTTGGTCTATGAAGAACTCTGTACTTTGCTATATCAGGTAGAATCCATTCTGAACTCCAGACCTCTTGCTCCCTTATCAACCGATCCCAACGATCTGCAACCGTTGACACCCGGTCATTTCTTGGTTGGGCGACCACTTACTTCACTTCCAGATTCAGATGTTACATCTATATCTGAAAATAGACTGGATGCTTTCCAAAAAATTCAAGGATTTTTACAGCATCTTTGGCGAAGGTGGAGTAAAGAATATGTGTCTGAACTTCAGCAAAGAGTGAAGTGGAAATTGCACCAATCAGAGCTTTCGTCTGGAACTCTCGTCCTAATAAAGGAAAACAACCTTCCACCTTTAAAATGGAAAATGGGTAGAGTTATTTCCGTGCATCCCGGTTCCGATGGTATAAATCGCGTCGCGACCATTCGGACTTCTAATGGACATGTGAAAAGAGCGTTTTCTAAAATTTGCCCTCTTCCAAGTTCGGTAAACAAGTGCATCTATTGACGATTAATGTCTTGCTTTCGGTTGCGAATAAGTGTTTATTTCCTAAAAAACTAATATTGAATTTAGATTTATTTTGTTTATGCGTAACCTTTATGTGTAATGTTAATATTTAAGTCACTGTTCAATTTTACTATGTTTCGTTTTTTTTTCTTGAAATCCCTTCAGCATTTCAACCCGGGCGATATGTTTAAGATCATGTATGTAGTTTATACTACAACTGTCCATGGCAGCCCCTTTTTAATGTTGCAATTTTTATGTTGATCCATTGCCATGCTTACGTTTATGTTTTTTAGTATTAATTAAGTTACGATTGTCAAAAACACATGTTTTACAATTATGTTGTCCGAATTATTACAAGATTAAAAACTATCCAATACAGTCCACTTACTTCAGAACTTGTCTACCAATTAACATTTAGTCATCCAGCGAAGTCAACAGCTCATAAGGTTTTTGTAACGAATTGCATTGATTCTACAACAACACGCTTCAACCGAGCAAAACAAAAATGTAGATTTTATTCTTTCCTCACAAAGAAACTTAATTTGTATTTTGTATATAGGATGGTTGCATCCAATTAAATAAATGTCGATGAAGTGATTACTCATTTTCTTTATAGCATGTAAGGTTTAGGAATAAGTTTTAGGATAAATATACAGATTGTAATAAGTTTAATAATTTCTGATTGGTTGCTGAACCTTTTTGGTCTGTTATTGGCTAAAATTGGAATAGCCACACCAATAAAAATGTTGTTAAAATTTGATTTTGGGTTGTTGTTAATGAGAGCTCATGACGAGTTGATCACAAGGGTTCATGACGAGAACAGTGAGATTTTCACTACATTTTGTGGGTAGAATGTTAATTTTACCATTAAAATGGTATTAAAAATTGTTACCTTTTTATACAATTGAATTTGTACTAGACCTCATGATTGAGGATTCATATTATCGCATCAGTTGTTAAGTGAAATACGATGTGTTTTTGTTCTAACATGAAAGTGTTAATAGTTGTTAAAGTGTTAAAAGTGTTAAGTGTTAAGTGTTAATAAGTGAAAGGGTGATTTATTTGAAGGTCCCGCTTCTCTATGGTTTAGGAATAATAAATCATCATTTAACTCGTGGGAGGATTAAAACACCCCTATTCACTAACTCCGTTTTCGATCGATCGAATCGTTAAGTATTCGATGGATCGAAAAGAGTGACAATTCGTATCCAGTAACTAACGAATCGAGACGTTATCGTTCGGTCGATCGTTAAAACTTCTCGATCGATCGAATGTTTTCTCGTGACGGAGAAGGGTCACGTTAAGCTTCTCGATCATCAAAAAGTCCAGTGCCGTGTGCATTATAGTCAGATAACCTTTAAATTTACGTGTTTGTCAATATTTATTTTCAACTTTTTGAAATTACTACCTTGTAGATAATTTGATAAGCGAGTGATCTATTGATTTATAATGGATTTATTGATTTGATAGCATTGGGATTATATTTGTTGCTTCTCGATCTATCGAAAAGTCCAGTGCCGTGCGCATTATAGTCAAATAACCATAGATGTATTATATTTCATAGATACCGACTGCCCTATACCTTAGCATTGAAACATCCAAAACCAACATAGTTCCGACTTAGTACTGTATTGCTATTTCTGTTATACACTAGTACTATCAATCTTTTATCTCTCTTAAAATTCTGCTGGAAGTATATTGTGTGCGTTTACATGGTTACTAACTCGTTACCATCGTTACTGCCACTGTTTGAAGTATTTACTTAAGAGCAAATACGAAGAAATTCAAAGAAAAAATAAAAAATTACAGCAAGAAAATTATCGATTAATACAACGTGTTACTTCTACCAACGATCTGTTAAAGAAAATTACGCTAAGATATTAAAATTCTAACCTAAAAATAAGGTTTGACAGCTGTCATTTTATAACTGTACTCCTGAGTGAGATGCAAAATTCATTAAGCACGTGCTATGAGCATGTGTTAAACAAGGATGGCGACAAAAAAGTATGTGTAGTCTATGTTGCCGTTGAAATTTACTAGTAGTCTGTATTTATGAAATATAATACATCTATGCAAATAACCTTTAAATTTACCTGTTTGTCAATATTTATTTTAAACTTTTCGAAATTACTACCTTGTAGATAATTTGATAAGTGAGTGATCTATTGATTTATAATGGATTTATTGATTTGATAGCATTGGGATCATTGGGATTATATTTGTTTATCTTAAATACGTATTATTGCTGCAGACATTTTGGATCAACAAAACAATTTTTAGCAATTATCACAATCACAACTTGATAATATAAACTAATTCAATATTATAATTTACATATTCAAGTTCAATTTGGTATATTATATTTTGTATGTAGTTGCAAAAGATTATAATATGACATAACTACCAACCTAATTTTTTTAAATTTAGAAATTCCCTTCAGATTTCTTTATTTTATAGGTTATGATTATGTTTACAACAGTGTTGCCAAACGTTAAGCTTTTGGCGTTTTCCATATCGATAAAGTGTAGTTACAGAATACGAATTTTTACCACAATGGATAAATGACACATCTCGATCGCCTACTTTTCGATGATCGAAACGTTTTCGATTGAAGTTAGTGAATAGGGGTGTTAGTAACCACCCTTAAAAGCAATTTTTTGCCCGTAAATTATGAATATCATTTAAGAAAAGAAATAGAGAACCGAACACAAGGAATAAATGAAGATATCATATCATTTATAACAGCTCTAGAATCCCTCTTCCGTAGGCAAACTAAGCCTTACACCGAAGCTGAGTTCATTAATCGCATTCAACTTAACTTAAATCCCTATTTTGCTGACAAACTAGCACTAGGTACCTTCCCATCGCTATTTGATTTTAAGGCAGCATGCCGCACGGTTCGGGACCTTCAGGCGCGCAATCAAAATTATAAACCCCCTCCATCTAAGCGATCTGATACATGGGAACACGATCTGGCGTTTCTCGAGATAAACTCATCAATAAATACCGTCTCTGCCGAAACTAGAAATTCGCCTCTATCAGACTCCACCTTTACGTGTTGGAATTGTAAACAATTAGGTCATTCTCACCAAGATTGCACTAAGGAGAGGCAATTATTTTGTTTTGGTTGTGGTCAACCCGGTATTTAAAAAAACAAATGCCGTTATTGCAACCCGATTCAACACCTTTCTGCCTCGGGAAACTCCTTCGAGGGTGCCCCAGCTCCGGTTGTAGGCACCCTACCACCACTTTTGCCCCCAACGCAACTCAATGCTCAAACCCCCAGTTATCAAGGAAATTATACCAGGGGACGCGGTCGAGGACGCGGTCGTGGAGAAGGTCGCAGCGTAACTTTTGCGCGCACAAACCGCAATTATTAAACATTCAAAATAAGCCTTCAATAATTACTAGCCTAACTAATAAACATAAATACATTAACAACCATTTTGAATCGCAATTAAATCAACAAAATTGGAATTCTTGGCTAGATTTAGTAAAAAATTTTTTTCACCCCTCCACCACGGCAGCTTCATTTATCAAAAACCCTTTGACAACCGTCCTTTTTTGGAGCATCAAATAAAAAATTTAAAAGTGATAGCTCTAGTTGATACAGGAGCAACCCATTTTATCATTGGTCAAGAAGGTTTAGATCTCCTCTAACTTCATAATTTATTTACCCCGGTTCCCTATAACTCAAATCACTGTAGCAGACGGTAATAAAAAAGGTGTAAGCGGCTCCACACCTTGGAAGCGGATCCAAATCCAATTAAAAATTCGCATAGGCTCATTAGAACGGTTAGTTCATTTCCTTTTGGTACCTTCTGTTAATTATGCATTTTTATTAGGCGCAGACTTTTGCAAACAATTTAAATTATCAATGCATTTTAAAGATTTGTCGTGGAAGTCTAATGAAAATACTTCGATCTTTCAAATCACCTCGTCCCGAGAGATCGCTGATCGTAATTCTTTAACCCAGTGTGAAACCGATAAATTAAATTGTGTTATAGAGAAGTTTAAAACTTTAGCTAATAATGATTTAGGTTGTGTTACCACCGCCGAACATTTTATTGATACTAACGGAGCTCGCTCTTTCAAGCAGCGGCAATATCCTCTGTCACCTGCAATGCAACAACATTTGCACGCCGAAGTCGATCAAATGTTGGCTTTGGGGGTCATTCAAAATTCAAATTCTCCTTGGTCCAGTCCTGTACTCTTAGTAAAGAAAAAAGATGGGGAATTCCGCGCTTGTTTTGACGGTAGGAAACTTAATTCAGTGACCGTCAAAGATTCTTATCCGTTGCCTCGAACCGACTGTATCCTAAATCGTTTACGTAATGCTAAATTTCTGACGTCAATCTATTTACACAAAGCATTTTGGCAAATTCCTTTAGAGGAATCTTCGCGCCCGAAAACCGCCTTCTGTGTTCCGAGTAAAGGACTTTTCGAATTCAAAGTCATGCCTTTTGGTCTTTCCAATTCACCCCACACCTTACAACGTACTATGGAGCGTACTCTGGGATCGATTCTCCATAAAGAAGAAGCATTTGTCTACCTTGATGACATTATTGTCGCGTCACCTACCTTTGAACAACACATAGCTACTTTAGAAAAAATATTTGAATCTTTATTATCTGCTGGTTTCAGTGTAAACCTCGACAAATGTAAATTTTGTTGTTCCTCTCTTAGCTTTCTTGGATTTGTAGTCGATAGTTTTGGTCTTCGGACTGACCCAAATAAAGTCGAGGCGATTAATAGAATAACTACTCCCAAAAATACTACAGAAGTTAAACGCCTTATTGGTTTAGTAAGCTATTATCGCATATTTCTACCTAATCTTTCCAAAATTTCTTCTCCCATTACCGCTCTTATTAAAGGAAAAAAGAAAGGTCAACCCGTTAGTTGGACTAAAGAAGGGGAAATATCATTTGAAGAAATCAAGAAATTAATTACTAATGCTCCTATCTTGGCTTCCCCTGATTTTTCGAAAAAAATTTTTATACAGACGGACGCTTCCTTAGTCGGAATAGGGACGGTCCTTTTTCAGGAACAGAATGGTCTTGAACATCCTATAGCTTATGCTAGTCGTGCTCTTACCTCTGCTGAGCAAAAATATTCGGCCACCGAACGTGAGCTGCTTGGTATCATCTTCGGTATTGACAAATTTAGAGGTTACGTCGAGGGCTCTTCATTCACGGTTATTACCGACTGCGCCGCGTTAACCTGGCTCCACAAACTTAATCAACCTACCGGACGCTTAGCTCGTTGGTCATTGCGTTTATCCCAATTTACCTTTAGTGTCCAACATCGTCCTGGAAAACTTAACATAGTTCCCGACGTCTTATCTCGAAATGTGGCATCCTTGAATTTTCCTATAGTAGAAATGGACGAATGGTATTTATCAATGATTGAACGTGTCACTGCGGATCCGGATAGTTTCCCGTATATCAAAGCCGAGGAAAACCGGTTGTACAAATTTATCCCTACATCCCTACCTATGCCCACCAATGTTTCTGAGTGGAAATTAATTATTCCCGTGGCTCACCGTGATGAGATTCTACGTTCATGTCATGATGACCCTACCGCAGGACACTTCGGTGTTAGTAAGACTTTTGCTCGAGTGTCTGAATTTTATTATTGGCCGCGAATGAAATCTTCTATAATAAAATATATTCGTAACTGTCACATTTGCGCTTCCCAAAAAGCTCGATCTGGATTGATGGGGCAATATAAAAAAATATCTTTTCCATTTCAACTTCTGTCTCTAGACTTATTAGGTCCCTTACCACGATCAAAAAAAGGTAATCAACACCTATTAGTGGTCACCCCGATTGGTTTACCAAATTTGTACTAGTCCAACCCTTAGTTAAAGCAACATCAACCGCTATTATCAAATATTTGAAACAAGTCTTTCTAATCTTTGGGGTACCACAAATTTTATTATGTGACAACGGTGTGCAATTTACGTCAAATGCTTTCCATCTTTTTGTTGATAACTTTAAAATTCAAAAAATTTGGTTCAATGCCAAGTATCATCCACAGGTTAACCCCACGGAAAGGGTTAATCGTGTTTTAGTTACTGCCATATCTTCTTATATAAATCAAGATCATACTAAGTGGGATGAAAATATTCAAGAAATCGCGCAAGCAATTCGCTTATCTAAGCACGAAGCTACGGGTTTTTCTCCATCGTTTCTTATGTTCGGTAGATTTGTACCCCTTGATGGTTCTTATTACGGTACAAGTCCTAAAGACACCGATCCTATTGACTTTGATGACCGCATTCGTTGGGATGCCGATCAGCAACAACTCCCGACACTTTTTCAAGATGTTCGAACCCGCCTTAAGCAATCTTATGATAAAAGCAAGAATTATTACGATCTTCGCAAACGGGATCTTTCTTTCAAAGTCGGTGACAAGGTGTGGAAATGCAATCTAGTATTGTCAGACGCTTCGAAAAAGTTTTCTGCCAAATTAGCCCCTAAATTTATTTTGTGTGAATTAGTTCGTGTAGTTGGTTATCTTACTTATGAACTAAAAAATGAAGTGGACAGAATGAAGGAATCTGGCATGTTAAAGATCTTAAATCTTATCGGCCTGATCAGGACCCGTAAATTAAGTATTTTTCGTTGTAAAATCATTTTGGAAATTTATGAATAATTATGTAGGACCGTTTGAATTCGGGACTTGTTGGAGCTGAGTTGTGTAGAGGATATTTTCTTGTTTAGGGTTGGCATTGAAACTCATGAATTCAATTTCCCTTCATAAGTAGAATCCTTAATAGCAATGTTGCGAAGATAGGAAACATTTTAATTCGAGCCTACTTAATTATTTCGTTTTTTCTTATTCCCTGGGAAATTAACCTCAAACTTCATAATCCTGATTTATTAATATATTTCTCTATTTTTTTATGTACTTTAGTTCCAGTTAAATGTTTTAAATACTTTGTTTTGCCTTTCGATCATTTTTCAATTTTAATCAGAATTGTCCCATGATTGTTGTTTGTTTGTTACAACTAACCTTCTGTTTCGATTATAACCACACATTATCTACCTTATTAATTCATTACGGCAAATCAGCATTGCGACTGCTACGTAATTGAGTTTATCTATTATTTTTAGCTTTTGACTTGTTGGTCATACTATCTTGTTGGTTTAGCCAACCTTATTAATTATTAAATTACGGTTCTAAATTTGTGCGATCCATAAATTCGCAATTGCATTATTCGCGGCATATGATTATCTTGCATCATTTTTACCTTTGTTAGGACACGTTTTTTAGGATGTCCACCCAATTACCGTCATGTAGCATTTTTATGCTTAAATTATATCTTTCCTACGCGACACAGTATTTGGTTGTCCGTTATAAACGTATCGAAAACGTTTTTATATCTTAAGCTACGTACTCTTATTTACGAGTATGATTAAAGCCGTTTATTTTTAGTTCTTTTTAACTCTTTATTATTAATTTTAGTTATTGTAAATATGATTTTCTTACCATCTTGAATAGTTATGCAGCTTCTCAACATACCTATCTTTAGCCTACCTGTAAATATGATTGTCTAATCAGTTTTTCATTCGGAATTGATGCCAAACCGATTTTGTAGGATCCCTACCGTATATGAATCTCGTGCAGTATATTGTACCTCCTTTATCGTTTATCTCACCTCGAATGAATAGCTGTAATGCTATTACTGAGTATGGTTGTTTACCGCATATTCCGATCAAGATTAATTATTGGCCTGTAAATATGATGGTTAGCATATTTCTAGCTTTTCTTGGTTTAACGCTAATATATATCCACATCACCAAAATACCAAGTGGTGCTCAACTTT
This sequence comes from Podabrus alpinus, assembly GCA_932274525.1. Classification (NCBI taxonomy): domain Eukaryota; kingdom Metazoa; phylum Arthropoda; class Insecta; order Coleoptera; family Cantharidae; genus Podabrus; species Podabrus alpinus. The sequence goes on from OW026451.1 coordinate 120,090,820, forward strand.
ATTTTTAACCTTAAGTTCCATTTTATTATTGATTTTATCTTTTTATATTATAGTAACATTTTAATTTAGTTTTTACTGACTTATCGACATTTTTCTTTTTTTAATTATTTTTTCTTTTTCAAAACTAGTTAGCGATTGTTATGACCAGTTTCTAAAACTGTAATTTTCGATAGGAAATATTTCTCATTAAAAATTAAATACATTTTAACAAAGAAAGACTAAAAAATTATCCTTCAACATCATAATAAATTCAAACTTGTAAACATTTGTTATTACAAATTCTTACAAAAAAAAAGGTCGTTTATTACCTATTACCTGGAGAAGAACACCATAACATGGTGCTGGCATGTCGTCGTCAGTAACGACTCGCTACACCTTTATTTTTAGGATGGAGAATCTATAGTTCACCCTTCCTTTTCTAGCTATAAGAGCGGCTTTGTCTTCTTCATTAATGCCAAAGACAATAAGCTTCCCCAAGGGGTCACTTCTGTCAGTTTCATGGAAGATGCACCACTCGCTGGTTTTTATCCAGGTGTTCTGTGCCGTTAGCCATTCTATGACCTCCCCAGTGGGCTCGGGTTTCCCCGGAATCCAGAGGGTAGCCTTAGTCAGCCTAGGCAGATTGTTCACCTGAACAACATCTAATTTTGCGTTCTCCCATAGAGACGGGAGAAGCACAATTGTACTTTGGAGCCATTTTTGGGACCTCTCGTCACCGCAGGTGATCCGTAGGATCTGCCCTGAGTAACGGAAGCCCTCAAAAATTGGCGCCCCTGTTTTTGTCAGCAGAGCCTCCAAGACGGCTCTGCGTAAAGCTATGTTGAGCTGTGCTTCAACAATCTCCCTCTGGGCCTCTGTGAGTTTGCCCAGGGGATTTTGGCGGTCTATCACTGCTACTCTAAGGTGGGTGGTAACAGCCTCCTTGTAGCTTGACGAATCAGCCGCCTTTGTTTTGGGTATGTGCCCAGTTATTGTTTCCACCTTCTGCCTCTGCTTGAGAGGCCTGGGACCTGACCCTCTTTTTTACGGCACCAGTTGAAGGTGCGGTTGTTTTACCGCCTCTTTCCTGCGCCATCACTTCTTTTCCCTTCTTTCCACCAGCAGGCAGGCCATCCGCCTCCTTGGGTTTGGATAGCCTGGCCCTCTCGTGGGCAGTTTGGCTGCTGGGGTTATCTGTTGTCATGCGCCTCACCGCTTTGGCTTTCCTTCTTCTTTTCTTCTCCGCCCCGCAGAGGTTACGCTTTTTATGGCGTATCTCTGGGTCGGTTCTGTGTGGGGCATCCTCAGGGGACGCACCCACACTCGAAGAATCGACTGTTTTTTCCGGGTGTTGTTCTTGTGGGACATCCTGTAAGGATATACCCACCCCGGTTCTGTTGGATGGTACATTCGTAAAGGATGGACCCATCGCAGCACTAACGACTGGGGCCTCCTTAAAGGAAGCTCCCATTGTATTTTTTGACGATGTGTCTGAAGACACAGCCGCCTGGGGTTTTTTGGTTTTGTCCATATTATCCATCCGGAGTAATTCAACATTATTTAGGTGTTTTTTTGAACTAAGCAGCGATGCGCGACCGATGTACAGGGTGTTTGATTTTTGTCGTCGGCGCTCCCGCTTGTTCGACTGTGAAGTTCGTTAGTGGTTCCACTTTGTGGGATCTGTTATGACCACTCGAACGTTCTGTTGGTCGATTGTAGGGAGTAGTTTTCGGCGATGCTATCCAAGCTTCTGTACTGGTTTTGGTCGGCAAACATCGCAATTTTCACCGCGTTAAGGCAGCGACCATTTTGTTGCCACTTTATGTTTGTTTTTATTGATTTTGTGGTGTTGTTAATTTTGATTTTTTTGTGGTTATTCCACAAGCTAAAATACGTTTTAGCTTGCCGTGGATCTAAGGGTGGTGGTTGGAGTAATGTTTGTCTACTTACTGGTTCGATAACATCATGAATCAGGACAATCTGTTAAGGTTCGTTCACTTACTGGTTTTATAACATCGTAAACCATTTTATCATTTTATTTTTCATAACTAAGTATCACAACATCTAGATACTAGTTATTCCATCTATTACAACGGATAATGGCTCTGCTTTAGCCTTGGTAGTTATTTTTTTCGTTGGTTAATTAGTTTAACTAAGTTTTGGAATTCGTTCTTTCTTTTCTTTCACGAGAAGTATTCCGCTTACCTACCATGAGCTATAGTAGAGTTTATTTCACATCAGTGTGTACTCAGATATTTTTTTGTACTTTTTATTTTCATTTTGGTGATGATTTAAGGGACTAAGATGTATCTGAAATATTTTATTTTTCGCCTGGCGCCCTGGGTACAGTTATTTTAGCAAAGCAGATCAACTATATTTAAGCGAACCCACGAACGCTTTCGAGCGACCCAGCGAGCTCCGACACTGGGTAATTCCTATGAGCTAGACCGTTTTGTACAGTCCATCTACAAACGTGAAAAGAGGCAATGGAGCGGGAATTTAACGGTTTTCGCCACATCACGTACATTGAACTTCCTTAAATTAAGTTAAATTAAGTTACGTTAAATATTTTGCATAAACCCACCATAAGAGTTTGCGGGATACAAAATAACAAGCGATAGCATTTAATAAATGGGCGGTAACGTTATCTTACGACAGCTCGATAACGATATTTAATGTCTCACTTAAGCAGTATCGAACAAAATACGAACTCTAAAGTTTGGAACAAAATAAATGGTATTAAATCTCATGTAAGGTAGTTAGTTACGACTGCAATTCTAGTAAGTGTTAGGCTAGCAATAGACGGGCATCGAAAATCATATTATGTAAGCATGCACGTATGGTTTCTTTGTACGAAAGAGGAGTGCTGCTGGCGGCTTCTGTTTCAGATGAAAATAATGAAGAGACAGAAAATTCATTACGCATCGAGGAACCTTCTGGAGATATGTTAAAATCAAATGAAGCTATTGCTGAGTTTATCGAAGAAAAATGTGGAACATTAAATGATGGGAATCAAAATCTCCAAGGTAACATAGACAAGGACACACGGAAAAAAATTCTTATAGAATCATGGAAAAACAATATATTGAAAGGTTTGGAAGAATCATATGATTTGGATGATGCATCGTTCGAGAAATTCGAGGTGTACTGTAATTCGGTTGTAAATGGTATTTCCCGATTTCGGTCTGAAAAGAGAAAGATGGAGACACAGACATATTTCCCACGTAAAAAGCAACGAAGAGAGTAAAGTATATATTTCAAGTATTTTAATTTTCCTTTTAACTATAATTCTAATTTTTTTCAGAATTCCTTTTTGAATTAGATAATTATTTATTTTTAGAGTAATCGTACTGATTTGTTAATTATTTTTTGATGTTTTTAAAACTTGTTATTTATATTTATTAGATAGTACTTTATAGAATATTTGTTAATTTTAAGTTTAATAATAAGATAATTTTAAATTGTATAATAAAATAGTAGCAAAATAATTAACTATTGTATAGTAGTAAATAAAATTTGTACTAGAGAATTGTTCAACTGTTAATTTTTAAATTTTGATTAATTTAAACGTGTTATGTTCATACGTACCTACCGAAAAACAACATTGTAATGCAATGTTATATACCTACCCAATTAATACCTAAATAACTTACGAATGCGTTTGTTTGACTAAAAATGTCTAAAACAAAACCAAATTAAACTAAGTAAGTAACGTACAAAAACATTTGAAATAGAAAGAGCGGGTAAATTTTTTAATTTAAAGGAGAGGGAGGCCGAGTTATGCAACCCACATAACTACGGATATGAGAAGAGCGTATAACCCATTAAAACCTCTCTCAGGCTTTGTGGTTTTTACTGTATCCTAAGATTTAGGCTAGCATTAGACGGGCATCGAAAACGCGGCGTTTTACCCGCCGCGTTTTCGATGCCCAACTATGTAGCCATTACACGGGCGTTTTTAACCAGCGGTTGTACAGTCAATATGAAAATGCAATTCATTCAAATTAGTTTTGTATCAACATGAAACGAAATTGTAGATTTGTTTAAAATGTACTTGGTACCTAAAGAACGAGAAATTATAAACTATATAATTTATTATATCGATATAACAATAAATAAATCAGAATAAAATCGAACAAAATTTAAAATCGTTACTTTTACTAAAATACTATAATAATCATGAACAGTAATCATTTAATTAAACGTATTTATATTTCGGTTTTTAAAAACCATAGTAGTATCATGATACAAAATTGTTTAACACGCATAAAAAATTGATAAAGATTAAAATTAATTTTTAAATACATTTCTTCATGTCGAGCATTTTTTAATGCGAGTGTCCCTAAGCGGTCTAACAAAACGCTCATGTAGTGACCACCATATAAACTAATGTGTTACATAGCCAGCGTGTTACCCGCGACGGAGAAACTGCCGGAGTTCGGCGTTTTCAATGCTACAGCGAGCGTCTCAACCGCGGCCGTCGATGAGCCGCGACGTTTTAAATGCTCGTCTAGTGCTTTCCATTAAAATACAATGGTTACATTCGAGAGCGGAAAACGCGGCGTTTTGCACGCCGCGTTTTCGATGCCCGTCTATTGCTAGCCTTAAGGTCGCACGACGAGATCTTAAGCCTGAAAGTGTGAAAGTTTTGGTTAAATAAAACTAAATGAAACGGTAGTACGTATAATGGAACACAAAAAAATTATATGCAAGTAGCAGTGACACAACGGCAAAACAAAAAAGGTCTCAGTCGCAGCTGAATATATACTATCTAAAACCGACGTCAGATCTGATATCGCTTCCTCACAAAAGTCTTACATAGGTCTTTAAAAGGCCTTTAACGCAAACAAAAAAAAGGTTACGACGGTGGTAAAGCTTCTTATCCGCCCCGGTACATCCGCGTGCAATAATCGAAACGTTTCCAAAAAAAAAGCAAGATACAGTGGTAATTGCTTACCCAGACTCTGATCGGTGATACGCCACTGGATTTACTCGAACGTCGCTGTTGTTGACAATATTGCGAAATGTTGGAAGAACTCCAGTGGGCTCGGCTACTAAGTTAGACGGTATATTATATCTTCTTCTCGACAAATTAAAAGGCTAATATTTAGTGGTTTCGGCTGGGTCCAAAACGGTGGTTAATCGGTTACAAAGTTGGCGTAAAATCAACAATTCCCATAAAATTTATTGTGCCGCCATAAACAGGTAGAATATCCGGTACCATAAAAATATTTTCGCAATTCTACTCCTGCAAAACGCAGCAATTTACTCCCGGTCGTATAACCAAAAACTAATACAACGAGTAATCAAATCTTTCTCGGCTCCAAACAATCCCATAAATCGGTAGAGGAAATCAAGTATAAAAAAAATCACTATGTTCCAAACAATTAGAAGCCGAAAATGCGTAACTTTTAGGCACTTAAAAATTTTCCTGTCTGCTTATCAGACACCAAAAATTCGTTATCAATATTCTTTTCAAAAATATGTTCTCTATCTATTTAACCTTATAAAATTTGAAAATTAAAACTATGTACAGGGTGTTATAAAATTCTGTCAAATAATATCGAATTATACCGCATAAAACATAGTAGTAGCCGAAATTGTCTCAACGACAAGAATCGAAGGCTACAGTTCTTCAACGCTGCTAGTTTCCTGCATAAAATTGCAGTTGATATGATTTTTAGCCTTTCTTTGTAGAGGTGTTTTGTACTTTCGTTGGTAAACGATTCTATGTTAAATTTTATAAGTATATGTTACATTTTTGGTGCTTTTGTGGCTTTATATTGCAGCGGAATTTGCATAGAATTAGGTTGTGGTCAGATCCAACGTTGGCAGAATCCAAAACAAAATATGTGTTATGTGTGGTGCTAAAAAGTGGGATAAAGAATCGTCAGGAATGTGTTGCAGTAATGGGAAAGTTCAATTACCTCCCGTATTGGAACCTCCGGAATCGTTAAAAAGTTTACTTACAGGAACGACATGGGAATCTGAAAATTTCTTAAAAAACATTTGAGCATATAATTCTGCATTTCAGATGACATCGTTTTGAGGTAATGTCATCTTTGAAGGTGGATTAATGCCCACATTCAAAGTTCAGGGCCAAATATACCACATAATAGGTTCTTTCCAGCCATTGGCTGATGAACAACCAAAGCTTCTGCAATTGTACTTTTTTGGAGATTAGCAAGATCAAGCAGAACAAAGGACGAATATAAACCCGGCAACCATATTGGAATTAATTCTGTACCAGTTCGAAACAACGGCCTAAGTCCATTTTTTTCACTTTTTGAGATTTTTATACAGATCGATAAAGCGCAAAAAAACGAATTTTTTGATATATTGTTGTGTCCACAACATCTCTTAAGATCCGCGATCAACAACGGTCGACGCGGACGGGATGTGTTTTCAACATGCCATATTTTAGTTTAGTTATGGTAGTATTGTTTAGATCGTTGCATAGAATTGTATTGTTAATTTTTAAGTTGTTGTTTATTGTTTGGTTGTTATGTTTTTAAGAGACTATGACATGCGCGTTTGGTAATGTTGATTTAAAATAAAAACAAAAAAAAGGAGGAGGTAACGAAGGAGATAAGAAAATAAACAAGAAGGATTCGGAAGTGAGTTTCCAAACAGAAAAGACGTCAATTAAATTCGTCTAAATAAAATAAGGATTCGGAAGCGAGTTTCCAAACAGAAAAGACGTCAATTAAATTCGTCTAAATAAAATAAAGATTCGGAAGTGAGTTTCCAAACAGAAAATACGTCAATTAAATTCGTCTAAATAAAATAAAGATTCGGAAGTGAGTTTCCAAACAGAAAAGACGTCAATTAAATTCGTCTAAATAAAATAAGGATTCGGAAGTGAGTTTCCAAACAGAAAAGACGTCAATTAAATTCGTCTAAATAAAATAAAGATTCGGAAGTGAGTTTCCAAACAGAAAAGACGTCAATTAAATTCGTCTAAATAAAATAAGGATTCGGAAGTGAGTTTCCAAACAGAAAAGACGTCAATTAAATTCGTCTAAATAAAATAAGGATTCGGAAGTGAGTTTCCAAACAGAAAAGACGTCAATTAAATTCGTCTAAATAAAAAGAGTCCGACGTGAGTTTCCAAACAGAAAAGACGTCAATTAAATTCGTCTAAATAAAATAAGAAATTTAAATTGTTGCAATCAATGCAAAGGAGTCGATGCGCTTGTGCGTAGAAACGGAGGTTTTGGGTTCTCTCGTCACAAAAGAGATATTTTGGATTAAATCTACCTCAAAGTGTGGTAATCTGAAACAGAACGAGATTGTTATTGGATTACAAGAATTGATATTGAACTTTGCGAGATTAAATTGATAAACTAAGTAAAATCAGGTACTTACCTCAAAATAAGTGACAAAGTGACTACGATTGATTGGAATCAGCACTACAATAAAAGAATTTTTGGAACAAAGAAGTTTAAACGTGTTGATAATAAAGAAAAACCAAGATCCAGCATCGAGCGTGGATGACTTGACATTACAAAAGAAATTAAAAGAAAATACGGCGCCACATGTGTGCGGTAAGCGAAAAACTTATTTAACTTTTTGCGCGATATTGGTGAATGATTTAAAAATTAAAAACAATTAAGAACGTCGCGTAATAACGGGAAGTAAAACTTTGATTTGCGATTTATTTATTAAATGTTGTATTACAATTTTTGTAGGATTAGTTTGGATTTTTTTATTTGTGTGTTATTGTTCAATAAATATGAATGTTGAAATTACATCTTTGTCTGTGTTGTTCTTTGTTCATCGTGACTCTTAAGCAAAAGACGGACCCTGAGATTAAGTCAACCAATAGGTAAGTCTGCTCATATAAGGGCTGAGCGCAACAATATATATCTCAAAAAGTGAAAAAAATGGACTTAGGCCGTTGTTCCGAACTGGTACAGAATTCTCCTACTTCAAGACTTGCTGCATACATACAATCGTTACGTTCAAAGTTTTAAGTGTGCTACATAAAACGTAACTGCTACCGAATACAAAATTGTTATCGATGCCGACAAGAGACCTCCCACCCAATATGCCAGGCGATTTAACCTTCCAGAATGCAATGAAGTTGCGGTATTGATTACCGGCGAAGAACATGGCAAAAGAGTCATTGTACTTCAAAGTAGAGCGAATACTTTGCAATTTATGGACGAAACTTATAGGTGTTATGATTCTTTACAATATCTTTTAATGTTTGTCTATAGCGAAGGATACCACTTTCGAATGCCCCAAACAGGTGTACATTGCAACAAAACTGTTTTCAGTATGGATTTCTACGTTTTCTAAATTTTTTTTTCGCCAATTTGTTGTAGATATGTTTGCAAAAATAGAAGCGGAAAGATGATGTTACATTAGAACTCACCAGAAGGAATTAAGAAATACTCCTAATATATTGCTGTGTAGCCTCGGAGCTTTACTAGGGCTGCACGTTTTAATATTAATGTCTTGTACAGGTGTACGTAAATGTACCCCGTCAATAGAAATGTATGCAAAATTTTTATTGATAATTACAAATAAAAGAAATTTATACCTCGGCTTAACAATTTCGGTGAGCACAGACCTACCTTTCCTCAAGTTGGGTTCCTTCCTTGACCAAATCGTGAAGCTGAAATAGAATAGTATGGTCTTCGGAATGATATCACAAAAATTATGCTCCGTTTTATAATGCAAATTGTAATTTATTATAATTTCAAATATTAAATGATTTAAAGCTAATAAAATTCTTATACTAATTGACAAATATCTTATTTTAATAAAGTCGGAACGTATTAATGCACGTGTAAAGTTAATCGCAAAATTTTCACTAATTTTTTAAGTTTAAAAATAATTCTTAATGGGACGGTACCTTTAATGATCTAGGGTATTTCTATTTACTGGGTTCATGTACCATTAAACTGTTCACTTGCATTCGATGGATGACCTTCGGTGTATATGATAATTCAAGCTGCAAAATATTCTTGTGGATTCGCTCACCTCGTGGTGTAACCAAGTTTTTCCAAAATAATCGTGATTTTTCACAATCTTCTAACAATTTAACTTTCCAAATATGTAAGTACAATACTTTTAATTATTACTATTATTTTTTTTTGTTGAATTTCTTTGTAATTTTCTGTAACTTATATAATTTTAGCGGAGCACGCACAAATTCACACACCATTGATCGAATTAATTCAACAACTTTTTTCTTTCAATTGTTTTACCATCGTTACCTGTGTTTTTCCAAGGCAAATGTGATTTTTCTCTATTCGCCGATATAAATCAATTTTATTGACGTTATAATTTGCAGGTTCGGCTCAAGCCCAATGTGATTCGTAAAATTTTAATAAAGTTTTTATGTTTCAGATTAAATTAAAGTACTTGCATCTCCTGTGATCTTCCAGTAAACTTTTGAAGAAAATGTCTTTCCCATTTGTGATACATTGAATTGCGAGACACTCCGATACGTGTAAAGATTATTCTTATTTAAGTTTTACGTTTTAACACATTTTTATAAACTAACGTTGAACAATTATTTTGATTTCAAATTACATTTCTTATTATTAATTAATTTAATTTATAATTTTTAACAAACATTTTTTTTTTTTATTAACAGAATTAAAACGTTGCATTTTTGAATTTATTTTGTTATCTCGTTCCGTGACCCTTTCTTCATATAAATTGATGACGTTAAACTAAATTTTTGGTTTCAGATAAAACTTTTACGTTCGAACAAATAAGTCATGTGCTCTCTTTATTAATAAACAAATTTTTAATTCGTGACGTTATCATTTCTATTGACGTGGTGGTCAGTGTCGGACATTGCATTTGCCCCCTGTGTTAAATCAAAATTTATCCGGAAATACTGATTTTCGTGGTGAATTTTTAATTTTAACACACACGTGCATCTTCTCATTAACACAACAAACTAAATTTATAATGTAACGTTATTTAACTAACACCTATCAAATTAAATTAGATCAAATGCTCAAAAAAAATATTTAACTAAGTAAATTAAAGTAAATGTTCAAAAAATTAACTAACTAATTATAAAACTCAAACTATCCTAATCAACTAATCTAACTAACTAATCTGACCAAGATTGAATTTTTTTATTTTAATTGCTTCTAACTTTTATTTATTTTTAAAATTTTAATTACTTGTTTAATTTTTTTTTTTACTTGGTTGTTAACGATGTAAACTTTATTTATTCAATTCTAATTATCTTTATTTAAGTACTCTTTTAATTCAATTGTCTTTTACTCATATTTTGTGACCTAAAATATCTTTTCTCTTACCCTTTTATTAATTGGTTTCATCTTTTAATTATATTTGGTATCCCCTAATAAAATTTTCTATCATCATATTTTCATTATCATATATCATTATCATATTCAATTGTTTTTCCCCCCATAATATTTCATCATATTTATTCATAATTCTTCATTTTCACAAAACTTCACAAAACCTTACTTTGATGAGTAACATTACGGTATACAGGACCATGATTCAGCCGCATTTTGACTATTGTGCTAGTTTGATATATAGTTTGGATGGGAATTCAGTGGCACAATTGCAGAAACTTCAGAACAGAGGAATGAGGATTATTCTTAGGTGTAATAGGTACACACCTGTTTTGCTCATGTTAGATGCACTTCAGTGGTCGAATGTTGAAGTAAGATTGAAATATATAACAATGACGTTTATTTACAAAATACTTCATAATCATGTACCTGACTATCTTCAGAAATTTGTTTCTTTGAATGTTGATACTCATTCTCATGATACTAGAAATAAGAATCATATACATGTTAATCGTACAAACTACAAACATAGTATGAAGTTTCTAACGTTTAAAGGTTTTGTTGAATACAATCAATTACCTAATGTAATTAAAAATTGTACTAGTGTAAATAGTTTCAAGCACAGCTTGCTGCAATACCTGTCATAGGTGTGGTTGTTATGCATTTGTGAACTAAATTGTATTTTTGGATTGTAAGTGAACGTATTTTGTTGTTGTATTGTATTGTATCATTGTATCGCTTCAGTTTGTTGTGGCAGCACTGTGTATATGCATTTGTTCACTGTAATTTATGCTGTTTTCTTAGTTGTATATTAGGCTGTTCCTATTTAATAAATATTAATAATTAATTAATAATAATAATCATTATCATATTCAATCATATTTTTCCCATAATATTTATAATTCTTCATATTTCAATGTCAAACCTATTCTTGGATACCATTTATTTTAAACCCCTTTTCTTACAATCTGTTATTTACTATTTTATTTCTTTTCATTTTCGGTCACCTAATAATTTCATTTATTCAAAACTGATCTACTTAAATAAATTTTCTCATTACTTGCAGTTTCAATTAATTAACTGAATCTATGAACAAATTATTATTATCTATTTCCTTTTTATAAATTCTTGATTATTTTAAAACGTAGCATTTTCAAAATTTTATCTTGGTCAATTTCTTATTTCGTCTTAATTTTCTAATAGCTTTGATCAAATTTACACTGCTATTGATGTTATTTATTATGTCTTACTATTTTCTTGGCGGTTAATTTTGGAAGTTGTTATTAATTATTTCTTTTAATTTAAGTTTCGCCGTTGTTTTCTCTTCTTATATTGAAACGGTCAATATTTAATTGATTTAATTTCTTTAAATATTCTCTTCCATTTTCCAAAATTTTGTTTAGCTTCTCTTCTTCTTTCTTTCTTTGTTCGGGTGTCTTTAACATCTCTTCTGCTCTCTCTTGTTCCATTGCTAATAACATCTCTTCTGTTCTCTCTTGCTCTTCTGCTAATCTACTTTGATTTTCTCTTGCATTTTTCCGATCTTCTCCTTTCTTTCGATTTTTCTCATGTATTTTCTTTTTATTTTCTTCATGTAATCTATCATTTTCTTTGAATCTCTCTTTCTTCTTTCGCTCGTATTCTAATTTGTCATGGTTTGGCGTAACCGAATTTATTGCTTTATTTAAATTTGCCTCCTCTAAATTTCCTGTATCATCATTATTAAAATTTTCATCCCCTGCTTCAATCAAATAATTTTCTGGAGCGTAAATGTATCCTACCATTTTATCTGTTAATGAAATTATTGTCCTGTTATCATCCAAATCCCCCATATCGTCTATGTTGATAAACTCTCTCGGATGTTCATACGAGCTTATCTTCACCTCCCTGGTTACGCCATTTATTGAAAATCCTGTGGAGAGGATGTTCCCTCTTCCACAGCAGGTGTCCTATTTATCGTAACACTATTAATCGGTCGGTCATTTGTATTAGCTGACGTACGGTTTGTATAACGTTCGTCGCCCCCTTGTTGGTTGTCTCGATCGTTCGTGCGATTGTCATAACTGCGCCAATTTGACTCATACCTGCCTCCTCTCTGGAAACGTCCCCGATAACCCTGATTATAATTTCGATTATTTCCGTAATAATTGCCTTGACCAGAATTATTTCTATTCGAATTGTACCCCCCATTACGATCATCTTGACTATCCCGATTATTTGAGTTAAAATTATTGTAGTTGCCCCTGCGATTTTCAAAATTATTGTTTCTATCGTAATTTGTGTTTTGGTTATAATTTCCTGATCTTTCATTTCGATTATATCTATTATCTTGAGTGTAACGATTATCGTTCCAGTTATTGCCAGTGCGCTGGTTATTTAAATTGTTTTGCCCCCCTGAATAATTATTTTGATTTCGATCTGTATTGTTGTAATTTGGCCTATTGGTTCTCTCATCCATATTCACCGCATCCGTTCTCCTTAGTAACTTTGATAATTCGGATATTGTATTTATGTTCTCCAGAGCTACCCGGTTAATGATGTCCTGGCAGAAATGATTCGCTAAATATTCAACAATGTCTTCTTCCAACACTTCCGGCTCGAGTTGGGTTACTTCATTTATGATGTTTTCCGCGTAATCATTGCGGCGACCGTACCCTTTAAATTTGCCATTCATTAATTCATTGCGTATTCGCCCCTGGACTTGTTTATCCCAATACCTGTCTAGGAATAATCTTTCGAATCCTTCGAAGTCCTCGAATCTATCTTGTACGCAACCGAACCATTTCTTAGCGTTACCCCCCATCATTGAACAGATACAATTTTTAAATTTATTGGCGTCGTGGATGTGACTTGTGCTTCTTCTTGCATATTTTATGAACTGCTTAGGGTTGAAATCCCCTTTTTCGTAGAACTTGATGGCTTGCCCATTATTTGTAGGCCACGTAATGTCTTGGAGAGCCGATAAATTAATTAAACCGTTCACACTTTCACTTTTTGTCCTTGCAATTTGTTCAACTAATTTTAATTTTTCACCTTGTTCATTTACTTTCTCATTTACCTGGCTTACTAACGTATACACTTGTTGGTTTATAACTGTTTCTGACGTTTCGATTTTGCTTTTAATTTCTGATACCGTTTCATTTATTACTTCTACATCTTCGTTTACCATTCTTACCTTATTATTTATTTTTTTCACTTCATGCGAAAAATTACCTTCAATGTCTGTTTTTAAATTTTTCATGCTGGTATTAATTTCTTCCGTCTTGTTCTCAATTAATTCAATATTTTCTATTTTCGTCTCTTTTATTATCTGTATTATTGCCTTCTTAAACGAGTCTTGATTTGCTTCATGTATTTTTAACCTTTCTTCTGTGTTGCTGATGAATAAGTCTAATTTTTTGTTCAACTCACACTTAGTGTCTTCTGTGTGTTTAATTATTAATCTTGTGTTTTCTTCTGCTTTCTCTCTATCTTCTTTTGCATTTTCATATAACCTGAGTAATATTTTTTGATTTTCCTGTATATTCTTTTCATTTTTACTTGACCTTTCTTCTGCTTTCTTTCTATTTTCATCTGTATTCTTTTCTTGTATTGACATCCTTTCTTTTGATATTTCTTCATTCTTGATGGACCTTTCCATAAATGTCATCATAATATCTTGTAATGCTTGTATTTCTGATTTCTTATCTTCTATAGGTGTCTCGTCAACCTCTAATTGTATTAGCGGTTCACCTTCATTTACTTCCTCGGTTATTGGCACAATCTCCTCTAATATTTCTTCTTTTTCAGGGTCTACTACTTCAGGATTCTTCCTTTCATACCTTTGTGTTCGATCGGATTTTTCAGCCATCGTGATTATGTGTTTAATTAATTTATTATAAGAAGCAGTTATTAATTTATAAATTTTGTTTACCTTTATTTTAATTTTAAGAAATATTTTGATTTTTATGTTAAACACACTTGAATTGTAAATTATTTTTGTGAAATTTCTCGTTGTACCTAACCTATCTAATATTTTTAGTTACGATAACCTAATTTTACTCGTGGTACGAGGTTACTCGAGTTTACTCGTGCCTCCACGTTGTGACGCCAAAAAGTGCTGTGTAGCCTCGGAGCTTTACTAGGGCTGCACGGTTTAATATTAATGTCTTGTACAGGTGTACGTAAATGTACCCCGTCAATAGAAATGTATGCAAAATTTTTATTGATAATTACAAATAAAAGAAATTTATACCTCGGCTTAACAATTTCGGTGAGCACAGACCTACCTTTTTCTCAAGTTGGGTTCCTTCCCTGACCAAATCGTGAAGCTGAAATAGAATAGTATGGTCTTCGGAATGATATCACAAAAATTATGCTCCGTTTTATAATGCAAATTGTAATTTATTATAATTTCAAATATTAAATGATTTAAAGCTAATAAAATTCTTATACTAATTGACAAATATCTTATTTTAATAAAGTCGGAACGTATTAATGCACGTGTAAAGTTAATCGCAAAATTTTCACTAATTTTTTAAGTTTAAAAATAATTCTTAATGGGACGGTACCTTTAATGATCTAGGGTATTTCTATTTACTGGGTTCATGTACCATTAAACTGTTCACTTGCATTCGATGGATGACCTTCGGTGTATATGATAATTCAAGCTGCAAAATATTCTTGTGGATTCGCTCACCTCGTGGTGTAACCAAGTTTTTCCAAAATAATCGTGATTTTTCACAATCTTCTAACAATTTAACTTTCCAAATATGTAAGTACAATACTTTTAATTATTACTATTCTTTTTTTTTGTTGAATTTCTTTGTAATTTTCTGTAACTTATATAATTTTAGCGGAGCACGCACAAATTCACACACCATTGATCGAATTAATTCAACAACTTTTTTCTTTCAATTGTTTTACCATCGTTACCTGTGTTTTTCCAAGGCAAATGTGATTTTTCTCTATTCGCCGATATAAATCAATTTTATTGACGTTATAATTTGCAGGTTCGGCTCAAGCCCAATGTGATTCGTAAAATTTTAATAAAGTTTTTATGTTTCAGATTAAATTAAAGTACTTGCATCTCCTGTGATCTTCCAGTAAACTTTTGAAGAAAATGTCTTTCCCATTTGTGATACATTGAATTGCGAGACACTCCGATACGTGTAAAGATTATTCTTATTTAAGTTTTACGTTTTAACACATTTTTATAAACTAACGTTGAACAATTATTTTGATTTCAAATTACATTTCTTATTATTAATTAATTTAATTTATAATTTTTAACAAACATTTTTTTTTTATTAACAGAATTAAAACGTTGCATTTTTGAATTTATTTTGTTATCTCGTTCCGTGACCCTTTCTTCATATAAATTGATGACGTTAAACTAAATTTTTGGTTTCAGATAAAACTTTTACGTTCGAACAAATAAGTCATGTGCTCTCTTTATTAATAAACAAATTTTTAAATCGTGACGTTATCATTTCTATTGACGTGGTGGTCAGTGTCGGACATTGCAATATATGCAAATTTGAGAGATGCTATTACTAATGATATAACTGGAGCCGATATCGGACAACTAGGCATTCTTCCATGATCGTTTACTGGCAGCCCACGTTACATGCATGAAAGAACCCACGACGCAATGACATACGTTCGCACTTATGGCCGACCTGACCTCTTCATAACATTTACCTGTAATGCTCAATGGAAAGAAATTAAAAATGAGTTACTACCTCGGCAAACACATATTCACAGACACGATCTGATAGCCAGAGTATTTCGATTGAAATTATTGAAGTTGATGGATCTGATAACGAAATTCTACATTTTTGGCCGCGTGCGATGCCACATGTACACTATTGAATGGCAAAAGAGGGGATTGCTTCATGCGTATATTTTGATTTGGTTGGTCGACCAAATTCAAGCAGATCAAATTAATGCAATTATTTCTGCTGATCTTCCAAATCCTAACACAGACAAAGAATTTTTAGATAAATTTGAAAAACATATGGTCCATGTGGACAACTAGATTTCAATTCTCCCTGCATGACAGAAAATAAATGTTCAAAACGTTACCCAAAATCATTTCTAAAGGGCACTCAAATTGGAGAAGATGATTATCCTTCGTATCGTCGAAGAAACCCTGAAGATGGAGGCTATAAAGCCAAAGTAAGGCGACATGAAATTGATAGTAGATGGGTAGTTCCGTATTTCCCCCTCTTGAGTAAAAATCTTAATGTAATTTTGTCAAATCTATCAAATATGTATACAAGTACGTTAAAAAGGGTTCCGATGCGACAATGCTTGGTCTCCAATAACAAAATGTACACGACGAAGTTGCTAATTTTTAACAAGGTGGTTACATAAGCAGCAATGAAACATTTTGAAGAATTTTCAGTTTTCCAATACATGATAGATATCCTGCAGGGCAGCAACTAGCAGTGCATTTAGAAGACGATCAAAAAGGCTTATTTTTCTAACGAAACAACTGTCCAAAAGGCTGTTGCTCCTAAAGATACTACACTTACTGCTTTCTTTAAATTATGCCGAGAAGATGTACATATTTGCGTAAAATGTATTGTATCACCAATTGCCCTTTTATTATACATGGAATAAAGATAAATGGAGTAGAAGAAAAAGGGGGATCTCTCTTCCCAGTTCGGTTTTTTGCTGTTCTAACTTATCGAGTAGTCTGTTTATCTCTTCTGGTCTTCCTCTTCTCTTTGTGCGCTGAATCACTCTCCTACTGTAGAGTGACTCTCTTCTCCGACGGGCAATATTTTCATTCCACCAGTATACGGATTTTTTACCGTTGATCTTTGAGAAGCGCATCGTTTTTTTGCAGATTTCTTTTAATTTATTAGTCAATTCGACTGCGTCAGTGAGTTGTTTATCATCGATACTTTTGCATGCGAGCTCTTCAAACTTCTTCTTGTCCAGCTTCTTCGCGATCCATCTTTCCTTCCTCATTCTGCTTCTCTTCTCTGACTTGAGAAGGACGTCTTTAACTGAAACGTTTGTCCAACCCGCTGGCGCTCTTAATTAAATTAAGGAGAACGTTGCAAGTCAACCCCACGACTTCAGCTCTCCCCAAACAACAGCAGCAAGCCATCAACATCTGGGCAGTGTGTAGCAAGCCATTTATGGTACAAGCCAATCTGCTAAACGATCAACCCAATACGCGCACAATAAAGAAGTTCAAGATCTGACGAGAAGATTTAAGAACTAAATAATACATGTTGCGAGTCTAATAATTATTTATCCCGGTTATTTTTTTAAATTTTTAAAAATTTAAAAAATTTTTTTAAAATAATTTCTATTATTATAAAAGTAATAATAGAAATTATTTAAAAAAATCTTTTGTCGAAAGACATCATTTCAAATTTTCCACGGCGATTTTTAGTATATTAAAGTACGGACCCATTACCTAACGAAATTCGTCGAAAAATTGCAGAAAACCGTTTTTGGATATTTTTATAAGGTAACTTGATTATTGTTTCCTATTTAAATGGAAAATACTTATGTACCTATGTATTAATTAAGAATAACTATTATTAACCATCGGTGGAAATTACATACGCCCGTGGAAATTGGGCCACGGTGGAAATTACATTTAGGTTTCTCGTGAACTATAAATTTATTATTATCCTTAATATTATATATTAATGTTATAATAACATTAATATATAATAAGTACCTATATCATTGTAAATTCTGATTATGCTAGTTTGATACTTGATGTTATACGATTTCATTGTACTTTTAACTTATGACCAGTAAGCACTAAAAACATTTGAGGTGATACTTAAAATTATCTCTGCGACTAAAAAATTGCAATGAAAGAATTTAATTCGAAGGAAATATTATATCAGGCAAAAAGAATAATACAATATGTTGGAATTTGGCCAGAAATGAATCCTTCCTGTTTATATATTATACGAGGAATAGTTCTATTTCTTATTATAATTATGGGTACGTTGTTAATATTAATACAGGGTGTGATAAATTTTATTGAAGGTGATTATGCAAATGGTAGTTTCGTCATGACTGTGGTTTTGGCTACTACTCACGCGGCATTTAAAGTATGGATTTTATTAACGAATAAATCACAGTTTTTCGAAATACTTGATAATTTAGAAGAACCATCATTACGTTACCATGATGATAAATTCGATATTGACTTGCAAGATAAAATAAAATTCAGTAAGAAAATATTTAATGGGTTCGTAATAATATTCATAACTGCAGGAATGTTTGCGGTATTGGTTGAAGTCGCTTTCCGTTACAATACAAATCAACGCGTATTTCCTATTAAAACTGATCCTAGCCAATTAATGTTGTATGTATCTATTTGGATATTTTTCACATTATTCGTTTTCTGTAATGGAGTTGTGCTTGGATCGGTTGAAGGGCTACTGTGGATATTTTTATCTTTAGCAATCGCCCAACTTCAAATTTTGCAGAGTGAAATAACACAGGCAATTGATTTTTATCCATCAAATATTAATTTAACCAAAGAAGAAAGTCTGTATTACGACCAAGTAGTAAATAGGGAATTAAGTAAATGCATAAGGCGCCATAATGCAATCGAAAGGTTTAAAAAACTAAATAAAACATTGGGCCAAAATTTATTAATGCTAATTATGGTTTTTAGATACATCGGGTCAATTGAAGCTAAATTCAATATAGAGTTTTTATTTCAATATATGACCACATTAGGTTTTACGGGCTTTCTTGGATTAAACTTTATATTTGTAAGTTATTTCGATACTTTTAAGAGTTTTAAGTATTATAATATAGGTTTTATTTTATATGATTTTAGGTACCTCTTAGTAGTCCGGATTGTTTAACGTGTATCTGTTGTTTTTTTGCCGATCTTGTGCAAGTATTTTTGATATATTACAGTTGCAACGAAATTTCTCTCGAGGTAAGTGAAAATTTGAGCTAACGTTAATTTTTTTTTGTTTAAATATTTTAAGAAGAATAAATTATTGTAGAGCGATAAAATTCGCGATGTGTGTTATTTCTCCAATTGGACGGTATGTGGGCCATCAGTACGCAAATCGTTGTGTATTATCATGGAAAGAACCAAACGACCATTTATTTTAACTATTGGAAAATTTTCCGTTATATCTTTAGATTTGTTTGTCATTGTAAGAAAAGTCACAATATTTTATTTTTTGTCTTAATACCTATTTTTAATTGTAGATTTTGAAAACTTCTATGTCTTACTTCACGGTCTTAAAAAGCTTGTACGGAGATGATGCTAATTTGAAATAACAACTTTAAAAGTCAGCATTGTACTTTTGGGCACTTTATGTTTTAGCAGTTTATAAGCAGCTAACATAATATTTTATAATGTTAGTGAAAGCACAGTTATCGGCAAAATAATAATCTAAGTAAAAATGATTGAAAAAATAACTAGTTAAACTAATTGATGTAAAAGTGTCGAGTATTAATTTCAAAAGTTTAATACATAGTAATAATATATCACCTAATAAAAACTACAAGGTACATATTAATCAAAGGATAAATTAATTACCAACAATAAAATCTAGGTCACATGCTCACATAATATGTATGGATATTTCCATTTCACGAAAAATCAACCTATGAAAAATAATAGAATATAACCAAAGTGCAAAGTTGCACCCCTTAGCAACCCCGGATTTCGCGGTCACAAAGGAAAAACCACGCGAACAGTGACATTTATTTTATTCAATTTTATTCAAAAGGAAATGAAAAAGAAAATTATGCAGTCTGAAGAAATAATTGAAATATTGGCTTACCTTAGAATAAAAGCAAAACCGGTAAATGTGAGTTGGATAAATATATACGCGCCAACAGAGGAAAAAAGCGACAACGAGAAGGATACATTTTACAACGAATTAGAGAGACTGGGAGAAAAAGTACCCGAAAGAGACATGTTGGTTGCGATAGGAGATGCAAATGCGCAGATTGGAAAAGAAGATTACTTGAACGATGAAGCAGGCAGATTCACGATGCACGACAAAACAAATGATAATGGACAGAATCAACATATAAGGAAGTCGAAGCAATAGTGAATAAGATAAGAAATGGTAAAGCACTGGGAAGAGATGAGATCCACGAAGGAGTGATAAAGAATGCATGAGAGAGGGTACACAATCAGAGAATTCATGAATTGATGGTAGAAATATGGAGAGGTGAGAGAATGCCGGATGAGTGGAGAATCGGAATCATAGTACCAATACACAAGAGGGGAAGCCTGGAGGAGTGTGCTAATTATGGAAGAATAACCCTGCTTCAAGTAATTTTTAAGATTTGTCCACACTGATTCATGAAAGATTGAAAAAAGAGTCAGAAAATATCCTTAACACATCCACTGCCGATCACGCCACTAGGCCACTAGGCGTGATCGGCAGTCTCGTACCATGAATCATGTGCCTTCAGGCGTGACGTAAGAAAAAAAACAAAAAAACAATAATAAACTATTTTTAACCTAATCAGCCATAAAAAGGAAAGAAACGGTTGTTGCGTGGTTTTGATGTGTGGCTCAGGGTAAGTAACCCTTCGAAAAGCGCTGGCAGTGAACCTGTTAAGTGTTTACCATCAAGGTTTCAGAACAGGAGGATCGACAGTGGATGTAATACATATTATTTATGTATTAAAATGCAATGTACCACTACCACGTCAATAGAAATGATCACGCTTTGATTCAAAGTTTTAATTTATCAATAAAGATAGCACATGGCTTATTTGTTCGAAAGTAAAGGTTTCATCTGACACCAAAGATTTGTTTTAACGTCATAAATTTAAATGAAGAAAAGAGTTCACGGAACGTAATAACAAAAATAAATTCAAATGCAACGTTTTAATTCTTTTTATAAAATAAAGGTTTGTTAAAATTGTAAATTAATTTAAGTAGTTATAAGAAATGTAATTTGAAATCAAAAATTAATTGTTCAAAGTATTAGTTATAAAAATATGTTTAAACGTAAAACTTTTAAAATAACAAAATTTTACATGTGTTAAAAGTGCTTCGTAACTCAATGTACCACGAACGAGAACAACATCTTCTTCGAAAGTTACTGGAAGATCGACAAAGATACAAGAACTTTAATTCAATTGAATCTGAAACATAAAAATTTTATTAAAAATTTTACAATTATTTTGGGCTAAGTACGAACCTGGAAATTATAACGTCAAAATATATCGATTTTACATCGATCAATAAAAGAAAATCAGAAGTGCCTTGGAAAATACAAGTAGCTATGGTAAAAACAATTGGAATGGGAGGTTGTTGATTTCTTAATAAATTTAACGGTGGTGAAAATATAGCCTCTCCTAAAAATCAAATAAATAGTGAGAAAATTGTTTTAAAATCGTAAGAAAAGAGTAAATATCATAAAAGCAAAAATACTTACGTATCTAAAAAGTCAATTTCGTTGAATTTAACAAGTGATTGTGTTTATTTTCAAAAGAAATTTGGTTCTGTATAACACGTGGTTCGACACTGCACAAGCAAACTTATCTGCATGATTATCAGTAACCGAAGGTCATCAACCAAGCAAAACTATCCTATTGTATGCTGTTAGAAACTGGTGACAAGAAATTCCCTACATTGATTAAGGTAATTTCACATTAAAAGTTAATTAATAAAAATTAGTGAAAATTTTTGGTAACTGGAATACGCGTGCGTTAGCTCGTTTAAAGTTTTAATTTTAAGATTTTGTTAGTAAATTTAAGAATTTCGATTCATTTTTTTTTATTTTCTTTGCACAATTTATAATAAAATTAATTTTCCTTTGAAGACGGAGCATAATTTGTTTTTGCAACCTTATTTTCCGACGACCAGTAATTTGTATTTCAGTATCACGACTTGGTCAAGGAAAGAGCCCAACTTGAGATTAGGTAAGTCAGTGCTCTCCGAAATAGTCAAAGCCGAGGTGAAAATTTATTTTATTGCAATTTATCTAATAATTTTACAATCATTTTTATTGACGAGGTACATTTACGTACACTCGTAAACAACATCAATATAAAACGTGCAGCCCTAGTAAAGCTCCGAGGCTACACAGCAATTTTTGGCTAGCCCAACGTGGGGCACTTTTATAGAAAATAGTACACAGCAATATATAATATAAAATAGCTGCTTTATAGAGTTGCATCATCTGCTGTTATAATTATACCAAGATATAGAATCTCAAGCAGCAAAGAAAGACTGAAGCTGAACACAGACAAGACAAAATATATGAGATTTAAGAGAAAAGACAACACAAGACAAAAAATTGAGTTAAGAATCTGAAATTACGCATTTGAAGATATAGAAAAGTTCAAGTATCTGGTTGACATATGATAGAAAAGAAGAGATAAAGGAAAAAATTTAAATGGGATGGAAAGTGCATCATGCAAACAAGAAAATGCTAAAGAGTAGGAGCATATCCAAAAAGGCAAAAATGAAGATCAACGGGACACTTATAAGGACGGTAATCACATATGCAGCAGAGGTAGTCAACATGACAAAGAGAGGAAGAAAAGTTGAGAAATTTTGAGAGGAAAGTGATGAGAACGATTTTGTATACAATGAAAGTCGATGAAAATGAGTACAGATAGAGAAAGAACAGCGAAATAACGGAGGAAATGGCCAATGAGGATATTGTTAAATGTATAATAACAAGAAGAATCAGATGACTTGGACACGTGTGGAGATAACAGATAACAGATAAAACAGATAACTGAATGGAAACCTAATGAAGAGAGAAGTAGAAGAAGAATTAGAGTGAGGTGGCAGGATGAGATGATAGAAGACCTTAGAACAATGGAAGTGATGAACTGGAAGATAAAGTATGAGGACAGAAAGATGTGGCGAAAAATAGTGGAGGCCACAAAACACATGCAATGCTTTAGTAATATGAAGGAAGAGGATGAG
The DNA here is from genome assembly GCA_932274525.1 of Podabrus alpinus. Classification (NCBI taxonomy): domain Eukaryota; kingdom Metazoa; phylum Arthropoda; class Insecta; order Coleoptera; family Cantharidae; genus Podabrus; species Podabrus alpinus. The sequence continues at coordinate 120,113,998 of OW026451.1, forward strand.
GAGTGATCCACCTTAAGAAAATGAACATAAAGACTTCTGTGAGAAGTGGGCATATTCCACAAGGAATGAATGCCATTTATTATTATTAGTCGAAAGGTTACAGAGTTGTCAAAACGCATGTGGAGACATATACAAGGATATTTAAAATTGCGTGATGGCTGTAACTCTGTAATCGTTCTATAAACAAGAAAAAAGTGTAAGATCTTTTCTCTAGACAATTTAGTGTACCTTATTTTCAATAACTTCATATTCTGCTGTCAAGTGGACTAAAATTAAGATATTCACGAATATTCGTAAAAATGTCATTTTTCACGTAGTTCTTTCTCTGTGGCGGCGAAATTCGGTATCAAAATTGCAAAATTGGTATGTCATTTTAGAGAGACAAATAAAGGGAACAAAATTTTTTCCAGTTGGCCACCATTTTTTATGCAATAAAACACTTGTCGACTGGCCTATTAAAATAAATTCAAATTTGAAAAATCGCCGGCATACCTTTATTTCATTTTTTAGGATAGTTAGGACGTAGAGGAGAAGGTGATAATATAGAACCTCTATTTGTTTTATATCACAGATTTACTTTCTATGTCAAATTCTTTTAGAGAGTGAACACGTTGGACGTGTTCCGAATTAAATTGGAGACACGCCGGATTGTAAAACTTAGCTTTTTACCAAAAATTTGCTTTAATTAAAATAAACGGATCCCCACAAGCGTTAATAAATTGCTGTACCTTATTTATTAAATAATAGATTTTGGTTTTTCAAAAAATATTAAATTCTTATGGTGGATTTAAGTTTGATCTACGATTAAAATCATAACCGTAGCTATAACAATTAAAATGCGTTATTTAATAATTTTAATCATAAGGTATAGATAAAACTTTAATTTTCGTTTGTAAACCCCCCATATGAATTTAATAATGAAATCCCCATATAGTACGTGAACGACTTCTACACCCTGTATAAGCTTAAATAGGTGATATACTGCTTATTGTTAATTGCTGAAATTTATAGCATGGATTATTTTTCTTGTATAATTAATTGATATTTTCAACAAGTTAGAAAATCGAATCACTATATTCATTTTTCCTATGCATTTTTTCCGTTGCTAATTTTACCTGGAGTTTTTAAACGTGGATATTTTCCTTGAATTGGTTATCGTATGTAACAGCACTAGGGCTAAAGTTGTTAGCATGATGCGAGTACAGTTTTTTTTGCCTTGACAGCACGAGCGCTTGCGCGAGGGCTGTCGCGCAAAACAAAACTGTACGAACATCATGCTATTTTAGCCCGAGTTGCTGTTTTGGAGAGTAGATCCCGCCGAAAAAGGCGGCGCGAAAATTCAATCAATCAATCAATCAATCAATCAAAATACTCTTTAATTACAAATTCTTAGCTACATATTAGTTGTAAAAATTATATACAATTTATTTACAAAATACATATTATTTACACTTGAGGTTTTTAACCGTACCTATCCCAGGGGATTTAAACAGGTTCATTTGGAAGGATGATTAGGAATGGGGGTTGGTAGGGGTGGTATTTCGGGGCAAAAACGAGTGCAAAAAACCCCGCGCCGTGGTAAAAAAAAATAAAAAATTTATTAAAGGAGGATGTGATGTAGCAGTCTGTGTTTTGGCCTGAAGGGCAGTGTGTGTAATCTGTGTTTTGCAAGGTGTGATGTGTGTCGGTTTTGCCGTACCGTGTGAGTGAAAAATTTATAGGCGGTGTCACGGATAACATGCGTCAGTCGGGGTATTTGAACAAGTTCGTGAAGGTCGTGTATTTCTGTGTGGCGTGGAGCTCCGGAAATGACTCGGAGACACTTGTTTTGGGCAATTTGTACAGTCTTGAGGTTTGATTTGGAGGCTTTACTCCAAATCGGGGCAGCGTATAGTAGTATGGGTCTTATGCACATTTTATAAATCGTCAGTCTAATTTTAGGGTCAAGTTGATTTTTGTAGGTCAGTAGGGGAAAGAGTGCGTGCATGATTTTTTGTGCCTTTCTGGCAGTCTGTTGTAAGTGTGGTCTAAAAGTGAGTCTTTCATCCAAAGTGACCCCTAAGTACTTGACTGTAGGGGTTTGTGTGATGTCAATTCCGTTAATTTTGAGTCTGTTAGTAAGTTGGTCTTGTCGTTGTGAGAAAGCCGTGAGTGTCGTCTTGTCCTCATTAATTTTGAGTTTCCAGGTTGAATAATAATTTTCTAGTATGTTTATGTGTCGTTGTAAATAGTCTATGGATTTGTTTTTTTGGAGGGATTGGGATGTCACTGCGGTGTCGTCGGCGTAAAGTGAAAGTTTCGTCCGTTCGTTTTTTGGTATGTCATTTATATAGTAGTTAAACAGGGTTGGGGATAGGATGGAGCCTTGTGGGACTCCGGCGGGGATGTTTTGGGGGGTTGAAAGGGAATCTTTAATTTTAACTTGAAAAGATCTGTTGTCGAGGAAGCTGGCTATAATTTTGATGAGGTGCGGTGGGTAGTTCCGCTGGTAAAGTTTGTGGATGAGTCCGTCGTGCCAAATGGTGTCGAAAGCTTTTTCTATGTCTAGGGTGACTGTCGTGGTGGTTGTCTTCATATTATAATTCATGGTAATTTGGTCAACGAGCAAAGCTAGCTGCATGACCGTGCTGTGGTTTGCCCGAAATCCAAACTGCTCATGAATTATGGTGTCATTCGTCTCGTCGAATTGTTGGAGACGGGTGAGGATGACCCTTTCCAAAACTTTGGAGAGGGTAGGTAAAAGGCTGATGGGTCGATAACTGGAAGGGTTGGATTTTGGTTTTCCGGGTTTGGGGATGGGGATGACGACTGCATTCTTCCAAGCGGAAGGAAAGTACTGATTTTTAATGCAGGCGTTAAGGATGTAGTAAAGTTGGAGGATTGACTTTCTTGGGAATTTTTTGATTAGGATGGCTGCTATGTTATCCGATCCGGGAGCTTTGTTTTTAAGTTTTTTGATGATTTGCTTAACTTCCTGGGGGGAAGTTAAGTCATCATCAGGAGTGAGGAATTGGTTATATTTTACTATATTTTTTGAAATTTGAACATTGTAATTTGTGACCGGATCGGAGAGGTGGGCTGTGAGGTTGTGATGGGACAAGTACATCGTCGCAATGGTGTTTGCCTTGTCCAGGTTGGATGTGACAGGACCTTGGGTGGTTTGGAGGGTAGGGAAGGAAGTGTCGTAATTTTTATTTTTTAATGCTTTTGTAATTGTCCAGACGGTCAAAAAGACAGAGAGAGACGGTCATAGCTTAGTGGTTAAGTGCGCCTACTGCTAATGCGAAATGCTCGGTTCAAATCCGGACAGAGTAAAAACTTTATTCTGACCGTTTCTCCTCGGAAGGCAATGGCAAACCACCGAGGTAATTTGCCACGAGCGCCCATCTCGCAATGAAGTGTATTACACTTCCCGTGGTTCGGAGCCCACGTTAAACAAGTAGGTCCTCTATGAATGTGAAAATAAATTGAACGCACATCACATGCATAGAAAGAGATGGGTCACGACGCTTCTGTCAAAGAAGCATCACGATTGAGGAGAATTGTCCAAACTTTTTTAATGTTTTGTGGAGTGATGTCGGATAAAGTTTTGTTCCAGTTTTTGATTTTGATTGCGCTGGCGTTGTTAATGTCTTTTGTAAGTTTGTTGATTTGAGTTTTTAGGGTAGGGAATCTGTATCGTTGGAAAATTTTTCTTAATTTGTTTTTGCGTGAAATTTTGTCAAGTATGTCCTGGGGAAGGAGGAGCTTGTGGTTTGGGGGCGGGTTTTTAGTGGTATTGGATTCGTAAATTTCGTTGATGCGGTCGGTGAAGCCGACTACCGCATCGTCGATGTCCTTGTTCGTTTTAATGTCGTGTATAATTTTCATGTTTTGTAAATCATTGCCTAATTTTTTCCAATTTGTCCTCGTTAGTGGTCTAGGAGGGTTGACGGGGATGTTGGTGGAGCCAATTATGAATTCTACTGGAAGGTGATCGGAACTGAGTTTATCAAGGGTTGTGATGGAATGGATGATTAGGTTTTTGGAAATAACAAAATCAATGGTTGAGGGGACTTGATCGCTGTAATTTATGTGGGTGGGTTCGTCAGGGTGGGATAAAAATAAGGGTTTGTTCTGAATGTAATTGTAAATCATGCGGCCGAATTGGTTCGTAACGGTATTGTTCCATAGCACATGTCTTGCGTTAAAGTCGCCCGCTATGACGACTTTATCAGCGGCGTTGAATAATGTGTCGAGTTCGTTCGTATCGTGCGTCGTCGATGGGGACAGGTAGCAGTTGACTACTGTGAGCCCGTCGAGTGCGATGGTCTGCGTTTCGGCTAGCAAAGTCGGCGTAGCGTCTGAAGTCGAGTGGTTAATGGTAGTTTTTATGTAGGTCAGTAGTCCGTGGCACTGTCCGTTTGGATTATTTACAAGGTTGTAGTTTGGTAATTTCGAGGGATTTCGTCTGTTCAACCTGGATTGTTGTATTAGTATTATGTCTGGGTCTCGTTCGTTTATCAGGGCTTGAAGTTCGTTAAATTTAGGGGTGATTCCGTCAGCGTTCCAAGTAATAAGTTTAAGTTGCGTTAATTGTTTGAATTTAATTACTGTATTTGGCAGCAATGTCTGTCATGATGTTGACCTGTTCGATGACGTCATGAACCCCTGCCATTCGCTCACGAATCTCGAGCATGACTGCCATTAACCTCGGAATGTCAATCATTTGTCTAATTTCGAGAGCTACTTTGAGTAGGCCATTGATGTCACCGGTCGGGTTTGTCCGTGTTGCTTGAGGAGCGTCCTGAGGTTTGTACTGTAATCGGCGCGAAAATTCGCAATGATGGTCCTTATCATTACTTCACACGAAAAGTTGACCAAATTTGCTAAATGTGGCGCCATCTTTCGGTATTCCCAAAAAAATAAATTCAATTTATTTTACCTTTACCTTTACCTGATATGTATTTGATGGAGCATCCCGGCATGGCCGGGCTTCTCCTTCATCTGAAAGAATACATTAATGACATTGGAAGTTGTAGAGACCGGTGGGTCTCTGGGAATTGGCGCTTGGCGGACTGACTGGTTAGAAACCTGGGCTGTGAAACCTTATCATTACTTCGCCTGAAAAGTTGACTAAATTTGCTAAATGTGGCGCCATCTTTCGGTATTCCCAAAAAAATAAATTCAATTTATTTTCGCATATATTCATCCTTAACATTACTACGCACGAAAAGTTGACTAAATTTGCTAAATGTGGCGCCATCTCACGGTTTTTCAACAATCAAAAATTGTGACTTTTTGTCACAATTTACTCGCATAAATTCATCCTAGTGACTTTTAAACGTCAAATTAAACGTACTTTTTTTTACTTTGAATAAATTTTTGTTTATTACATTGAAATTTTTGGTTTTATTTATTTTCGTCCTAATTTGGGTAGGTCATTCCGCCAGATGGCGTTACGTTTACTACTAGCAAGTCAACTTTTCGTCATCGAGTAATATATAGGGGTACATTAGCATTTTTAGTCGGCATTTTTGCCGACCGCCCGGATGCAACTTGTGTCCTCCCACTCTTGCACTCTTTGGTGGGGGGGGCTCTTGTATCCGCCGGAACTGTATGCTCCCACTCCGTTGTGAGAGCGTCTTTTTGGAAACGGCCGAGTACAACTTGTATGCTCTGTCTCACTCTATTGTTGTACTCGATAGATAGCCGGCAGCTTGTTGTACTCAACTGAAATTCTCATTTTTGATAGGCCCATGTGGACCACGGCGGGATATACTCACAGAATCGTAGGCATAGGTGTAGGTACTTATTTTCACTCTAAATTTGATGTAAATCTCATAAAAATATATTGAGTTACTCTAAAGTTTGGGACAAAATAATTAAGATTAAATCTTATATACTATGCAGGGCCGTGCGGTAGATTTTTTCAATATGATGCAAGTCTTAGAAATGCCGCCCCATAAATGTTTTACTTTCCCATTTACGTAGTAAAGGAAAGTATTGTTATCGAGTTAAAAATAAATTTTGAGTTAGCATTTTTCCCATGGTCTATGAGCCCATACAAATTGTTTAAGACCAATTTTGGAATGATGTCCGGATGTGTGTGTGATGTATGAAGTGTGATGTGTGATGTATGAAGTTTGGTTATTCTATCGTCAACGTTATCAGACAAACGCGTGCACCAATTGAGTTGAAATTTTATCCACTAGTTTGAAGTAACTGTCTAAAGAGCTGATTAGATTTTGGTTAAAAACCGTCCATTTTTAACCCCTTTTTTAGGGGAATGAAAATTGTTAAAGAGCATTGCCGCTTCCCGGTGGAACATATGAGATTGAAACTCATATCAATCGAAAGAGATTATTTTTCCGCATTTTATGATACCCCACACTTGATATTTCCCTATTAAATTATTGTTAAAATGCAAAAATAAAATAAGCGCTGTTAAAAAAATATGATTTGCCTTGGATAATTTTGAACCGAGTTTTTATCCAAATTTTGTATTAAACACATAAATTTGAGCAAATCGCTCATCGACTCATTCATAATTTAGTGCTTATAGCTACGAGGGTCGTGGAGAGTTGAAATTTTGCATACCCGTGTGGTTTTACGAGGATTGAACGGGAAAATTTTCCCGTTTTTCATGAGACGTAACGAAGGGGGTGAAATGGCGCTTCAAAGCGGTCACAAAATTTCGGCATTCACTTTGGAGAGTAGAAATTTTTCAGGAAGCTCTGGGCGGTGGGCGAGGGGGCGAAACAATTTTTTCTTTTTCGAATTTTTTTTCCAGCGCTTGGCAAGAGGGCTCCTCGCGGTTTTTCGTATTTTTGTATCTACTTCCAGAGTTTTTGTCCGATCGACCTGAAATTTGCTAGAGGGGTGGGGGCGGCGAAAACGGACAATCGGTATGGCCAAATTTTCCAATTTTTGTCCCGTTACCGTTTAAGGGGGGGGGAGGTAAACATTGAATAGTTTTTTGCACCTGGCTCGCTTATTTTCAGATTAAAGTTTCGATTTTTTGGTCTCTTTGGATCCTCTCGAATTTAGATGCAAAAATGCGTAGGTCGCAGATCGCTTTCGAGCGCCAAGCGAGACGACGATTTTAATTACATATTTTTGCCGTTTTTTGCGCTACGCCGGGCGGCGTCGAACGGATCGCGAAAAATAATACACCGTCGTCGAGCCGACTGTATGCCCGACAAAATTTGTAGATATACTTTTCCTCGAAAAATGAACTGGTTTCGAGTAATCGTGATATACAAATTATAAAACGGCAAATTTAAAAAATTATGGTTTGCCTTAGTTTAATTTTGATCCGTCCAAGTGATTTGTATTGTTTATTACTATAATTTAATATTTTAACTAATTTACTTGTATAAACATATTATTATAATATTTCGTTGCGTAATTACTGAACGATTCAAAATCTCATATTTTGATTTCTCTGCTTTTGCCGCCCCTAACGATGCCGCCTGATGCGACCGCCTCTTTGCATCATAGCACGGCACGGCCCTGATACTATGTTATTACAAGAAGTAAATAAATTAAAATAATATTGTACCTATGTACTTACTTAGGAACTTAGCGCAACTTTATATGTTTCACAAATGGGAATTAAATTTAATCTACTGTTAAAACTATAACTTGAGTAGTTACAACAAAATTTATTTTAAGTTGCACTATATTTTGCTAACAATGTAAGTTGTTGTGATGTATTAATAATAAAAAAATACTTTGCCTTTTAATTAAACAGCATTAAAAGCGTCTAGAATTCTTATGTAAGTATTAGATTTTTCTGAGGATCAAAGATTTAATTTCTATTATTCCTGCAGTGAAAAAGTATGTTATCAATACAGTCGCCAACGTTTTTGCTTCTTTTTAAAAGGATTTACTGAAATACGCAAAACAGCTGCACTCATAAGGCTTAACAAATCCATCGTGGCGTTGATAATCCTTTTTTATTCGTTGATAATTCTTTAGGCCCACAACAAGGTAAGTTACGCTCTAAATGGCTCATAGTGGAGCGATAAGTAGCATAAAAGACGCTTAGTTTATGAGTAACTCAATGTTGGCGTAGAATTAATTGAGTTATACCACAAAATGTCCATATTCTTCTTCTTTTTCTTTAGCCTGTCACGGTCCACCCTTGAATAGAGGCCCCTCCCAATCTTTTCCAAAAATCCTTCTCCGAGCCATCATCCTTATAACCACTCCCGACCCGCCACTTTCCTGATATCGTCGAGCCATTTTTTCTGGGGTCTATCTCTGTTCCTTTTTGTCATTATTGTGTTTGTGCGAAACGTGACTTAGATATTTTATTTATACCCTTTTTCTCCCAAGTCAGTTGCTTAAAAACGTCTTCAAGAGCCAGAGTGAACAACTTTGGCGAAATTGGGTTTCCTTGTCGGACTCCTCTATGTAATGTAATTTTATCGCTTTTTGTATTCTCATCTAACTTAACCTGCAAGCTAGCTCCACTATAAATACTCTGGATGACTTTCATAAATCTTGAGTCTATCCTGGCGTTATCCAGTGCTTGAAGAAAACCCCACTTTTCTATTGAGTCAAAAGCTTTGCTATAATCGACGAATGCCAATTGTATAGAAACATTGTATTCCGTGCATTTCTCTATTAGCAGACGTATTGTCTGTAAATAATTAGTGATGCTAAAACCTTTTCTAAACTCTGTTTGTTCCACTGGCTGACAGAAATCCAGTTTTTGTGCCAAGTGATTGGTAATTACTCTAGCAAGGAGTTTGTATAAGTGTGACAACAAACTTATCGGTCTGTAATTTTCAATGTTAGTTTTATCGCCTTTTTTTAATTGTACCACCACTTCTACGCTCTTCCATATCATTGGGATGTTTCCTTCGCGTATGAACCTGTACAGAAGAATTACTAGTGTTCTTTCTACAATGTTCCCACCCAATCTTAGCATCTCGGTTGTTATTTGATCTTCTCATCTGGTTCTGGTGCTTTATTGTTTTTATGTATTTCAGGGTGTTTTTGATTTCCTCTTTTGTCATTTCGGGCATGTCTTCTGACCCAACATTCATCATTGTTTTCTTTTCAATCTTCTTTCCTGCAATTTCCGATTTGTAGAGCTCGCTGTAGAATAATTCATAGATGATAGTAGTAATTTCGTTCTTGTATGTGGTTACTATATTGTGTTTGGTTTTCATTTTGACGATCCTCATCCAACCTGCAGTATTTAATGTTGCTCTCAACACCTTCATGTTTCCATTCTTCTCTATTCTTTCGCGAATTAGTTTAGTATAGACCATTTCACGCAACGAGAGCGCTTGCGCGAAGCCAACAGCTGATGTTTGTTTTTCGAACCATGTCAAAACTTTTGCGTTAAAACGCATGCTAATATCGTCTTAGATATTTTGTTATAGTTTTGTGTTATTAGGTTTTAAACAATATTTTTTACCACCATTTTGCCCAAGATGAGTGCCCCTAGTGATATACCCCATAGACAAGTCAAATTAAGTGACTGGAGCAACATTAAAAAATCCAAATATTGCAGCTAATAATGTTTTTTTTTAACACTAAACACAATGTTTAATGGCACCAACACGTTTTTTATTCAATTTATGCTCCATTTTAACAATAAATGATTAAATAATTAGCACTACGTTATATGGACATATGCACACTTGGTTCGAAAATCGTCAGCTGATTTGACGCATGCGCCAATGAGTTTTGCTAAAATGAAATGGTCTATTGTAGCTTCTTAGGTATTTACAGATGCATATCTTGGATTCCCTGTTAATTACTTTATGAGTCTGCTTCTTATAGCGACATTTGCTCATAAACTATACGTTGCCTCCAAGGCCCTTTTTGCAAAGGGTGACTAGCTTTTACCAGTGTCGAGAGCAGGGAAATTCGTGGGATCTTTTTGCACAAGTGGTTGTCTTACAACTAACAGAGTAAAAAAACAATGCTTGTGTTTTATGGGCGCCAGCTGAGCATAATAAAACAATAAAAGAGCGAAGAGTATCTGCTTTATTGTCACACCAAATAACGTGTGATCTTGAATACAATATCAGACAGAATTTAAAATCTAACAATTACGCAAACATTTTACAAATATAAGTGAAATAACAAAATTACAAGTGAAAGTTGTAATTACCTTGAAGAGGCAATTCAACACAATGCAATTAACAATTGAGGAGCTCTGAGGGAGCACACCCAATAAAACGGACCGACGCGACGTATCTAGATAACTTATCAACGAAGCAAATAGCGTTGAAACACATGAATAAAAAAAACAGTTACAGATAATTTTTCTATGGTCAAAAATGCAAACAAAATTGTAAATGCAGCTCACCCAGAATGATCCAACGGGTTCCGATTTACACATCTCATCCGAGTCCTCAATATGATTTGTGGTCCGTCGTATCCGTGGCCATGCGAAGTAAGCTACAAAATACAAAATTGATTACACCCTAACCAAGTCCATCATCTGCAACCTCCATCTTTAACTTTGAAGATGTACATAATTGATAGCAAAAGTTATCCAAATACGCCGTCACATGTTCAAAAAATATGTTGAAGTACAATCCGCTCAAATGTACGATTCAATCAGGAAAACCAAAAGTAATTCCCAACGTCGTCTTCGAAAGCAAATCCCAAACCTGGCCTCTGACGTCACTGACTGATTGCAATACGACATTTAACATTCAGATAATTTGAGGCAACGATAAGGCCTATCAAATCCAAATTTCCAGAGTGGATCGAACACCAACACAGCAGCGGACATCATAACCAGTGGACAATCCATTAGTTCTTCCTTAATAAAATCATCCACCAACGAGATTTTCCTCCACGAATTATTTGAACCAAAATTCAATGACATATAAAAATTAGGTCCTTATAACTGCAGCGGTCCTAGAATTAGTTCACGATAAATAGAAGTTCCGTGCTACTTAAACTAATCGCCTCAGTAGCGCACTTGTTTAAGCGCACGTATCGTATTCACAGCTAATACGTCTGGGTTTGAATCCCAGTTGAGGAACAATTTTTCAGCATACCATCGTGCCAAATAACGGACAAAAAAATCAGGAACCATAATCAAAACTTGGTTTCAAAACATCCAAAACGAAAACATAGAAATTACAAATTCATAAATTTAAAATTCGACAGCAATGTCGACCGCTATCTCCGCAATAATTGACCACATATTTCCTCATATCACCGACCTTCAATTTAACGAAATAGAAAAATTGTATGTATAGGGCGGAGCACAAATATTCTCCGCACAGTAACGCAAAAAATCGTTACATTCTTTATAAATACCTTGTCCTTGTCCACCTTGTCCTTTCAATAAATCGATGGTTTCGGTGGCTGTGTGGCACGTAGCGCCATCCTGTTGGAACCATAAGTTGTCGATGTTTAGCTCTTGGATTTTTGGAAACAAAAATGTATTGAGCATGTCGTCGCCTCAGAATCATAGTATTCTATCTCCATTTTTATAAATTTTACAGTACAGCTGTTTAAAGTTTCTCTATTGCCTCACTCTTCATTAGGAAATTTTGACATAATTTCAATTGAAAACGTTAATAACAGATAACCCCACAAGTCGCTTTTCGTTGTTAGTTTACAAATTTTAATTATAAAATTTAAATTAAATCACATTAAAAAAAAAAGAAAAACGGAGATAGAATAAATTTGCACGCGATAACAAATTTTTCTGAAGTCATTTTATTCTATATCCAACATTTTGGTTTATAACTATTGTAGAGTTTTAAATAAAATATTTTTCAATATTATTTAATTTTATTTTTATATTAGCTACATGTTGAAATACAAAAAACACCTATTTGGTTAACAAAACGAAGTTAACAAAACAAAACGAAAACAAAACTAGCATCATAGTCCAGGCAAGGAAGTTTTTTTAGTTTGCAAACAATCCGGGCAAGCTGAATTTTGGCAGAGATGTACATTGGAGTGTTCTAATAAACCTCCCAAAAGTCCCATAAAATTCCACGCCGGCGTCCCCCACAATCGGGGGTTTTAGCTCCCCAACCGCGATTTTTTGCCGATAACTCGCTTATTTATGCTTGTATGAAAAATTATGGTCAAACCATAATTGAAGAGCATAAAATTCTCTATAAAATAGTTTTTTTTTCATATTTTTCCATGGCACACTAATACTTAAATTATTGACCGAAAACACGACCCCCCCCCCCTTAAAATGGCACATATTGATTCATTGCAGGGAGAGAAATGTTTTCGGGCACGGGAAATGCTTTTCATAATAAATTAATTGAAATTGTGGCCAAGGTTGGAAAGTGAAGATAACAATAGATTTTTTCAAAATTTGCCCAAGTTCTAGTATCTTCCAAGTAACGAAACCGAAATTTTGGTTTGAGCTTACAGAAGGTCCGGGCAAGCTGAAATTTGGCAAAGATGTATATTGAAGTGCTCTAATAAACCTTCAAAATGTCTTATAAAAATCCCATGCCGGAGTTTCCCCCAAATTATGATTTTAGCCCCCTAAGTGCGGTTTTTCGCATATAGCTCACGTATTTTTACTTTTACGAAAAATTACTATTAAGCAAAATTGAAGAACATAAAATTCTCTATAGACTGTATAAAATTCTCTAACTCTACAAGTTATAGAGAATTTTATGTTCTTTTGAAACTAATATAACTGAAACCATTTTCATATGATATTTCAGTAAGCTTTGTAAAAGGGATATTTGAAAAAAAACATATATTTTGACATATTTTTGAATACTTGTTACGGCGTGCACCGTAGTTTCCAACTGAATCACCCTGTACATACATCAAATTACGATATACCCTATATATACTTAGAATAGAAGGCCTAAGAATAGTATCTAGTTAAAGAAATCATATTTCGCGACAACAAAGTCGTATTGTAAATAATAAACATTAGACATAAAATTCGGCATAACGAGTTCCCACTGTAAATATTTTCTAATAGAAAAATTGCATACAGCAATTTTTAATTAAATACTACTACAAAGTATATGCTCAAAAAATAATACATTCATTAGAATACATTACAAAGTTTAACTCAGGAAGACGCATAATCAACGATCCTTTTGAGTAAAGCCCCTATGATAGCGACTTAAACTAAATGAAAAATGATAGCAAATTCAACATTCATACGATAAAGCGCGTTACAAAGTAACCCTCCATATATAAAGCATACGGAAAGGTCAAAATGTAGCAATTTGTATATTTACTTTGTAAATATCAATGAAGAACCGCGCTATATTCGCTGATAACCACCTGCTCGGTTTTCCATAATTAGATTATGAACGCTATATTTGCATTTCTTCAAGGGAAACCTTATCACTTGTTCGCGAAAAATAACTCGTGAGGAGAACGAAAAAAGTTAGTTGTCTGCCAGCGAGCAATTCGGACACAACTCGTACCTGAGAATTATTTTTGATATCTACCTACCGAAGAAAAGTTAATTATCTTAATTTTCCTGGTAAAATTATAACGAATCTCAAGTAAATAATTCGTGGAATATCGGTTTAATAACATTTTAACTGTGAACATAAAACCAGTGAATAAATAAGTTTCGAATTCGGACCAATTAAAGATTTAATAACTACCAATCAGTGAAACAATTGATAATTTCGAACATAAATCAGTAATTTAAATAGTTTCGGGCGAATAAATATTCTTGAATTTGCCAATAACTTGAATTATCAAAGAACAAAGCAACAAAATAAACTTCTCTCGGGATAAAACCAATCATCAAGGTCCGGTAGCTAATAAAAAGTGTATCGAACGAACAATTATTGTCGCATTACCAACGAAATAATCATATTAGTGAACTAAATCATAATAAAGTAACTTTTTAGTGCCTTTCATTACCTAAAAAATATACGGGAAACCACTGATTAACGAACTTATGTAAAATATCCCTAATCTCAAAAACCGATTAATTCCTCCAGAACAATAAATCTGAGCCGCGACTCGGCAATAAAAGTAGTGAATAAACCAAACATAATCAATAGTGTGCTGGTTAATAGAACGCGCCACGCTTGGTGAAATAACAATTAAAATTGTTGGATTCTTTCTGCCGGCCGAACGTCAAATTTAACTACCTCCGTCGAACATCCATCTGCCAACAGCGGAATTCGCCACATCTCGTCATCTTCGTCGCCCGACCACGAAAACAAGGTAGAATTTTAGTCCATGGCCAGTTATTATGTAAAACATATCTTTTCCTATTTAAACGATTGTCGATTGTTTTTACTTTTTTTTAAACTAAACTCTAAAATTAAGTTATATTGCAGTATTGCGTCAAGCGAGCGATTTATACCTTTTAGCAGCGTCAAACTTTAATTTAACTGTTACGATTTACCCAAAATATTTATTTATCCATATTAATGTAAATTTTGTGTACTATATGATCAATTTATTGTTTAATATATGTATATTGGTAAAATTTGATTTTTCTTTCGTTAACCTAAGAAGCTATAAAACAATTCTCTAAATAAGCACCTACCACTGAGATAAGAAGCTGGATTTTGAAGTCCATCTGACTTGCAGCCATCTGACAGTCATCTGACTGAGCAGCTACGGAGCAAATTAAGGTCCATTACAACGAAATATTAATTTTTCTGTTTAAGGTCGTAATATACTACGAAATCAAAAATATCACATCACAGATAATAATGTATTGCACTGCAAATGGGCACAAGCACCAACCTGTTCTTAAACGTAAAGAGAATGACTCCAGTAATATAAATATATCTGCATAATTATGTAGTGATAACGTTGGGATCAGGGTATTCTATGTCCAAGCACTTACTGTAAGCTAATTGGTCGCTTGGACATAGAATACTCTGATTCTAAATATTAGCAAGGTTAATGGATATAGAATAAAATTGTTTCTTTGAATTGACGGCAATAATACACATTTTGGCAATTTTTATTGCATTATACTGTAGAGAAACGAACATAGAATAAAATGGCATAAATAACTCAATTTATCAAAAAAATGGAGAGAGAATACTCTGATTCTGAGGCGACGATGTGTCGATATGTCACACCATTCGCGAAGGTAGCTCCTTCCTCATTTCGAAAGAAATATGGACCGATGATGCCGTTGGCGTGTATTCCACACCAAACAGTCAATTTAATGGATGCAATGGAGTCTCAAGATAATGTTCCAGATTGGTCTCAGTTTATATACGGCAATTTTTCTGGTTCGCATACCCATTCAACCAGAAATGTGCCTTGTCACTGAGTAAAATTTTGCGTTTAAAGATGGATACACTTCCAATTGGTTGTGAGCCCAATCTGCGAACGCACGACGCAATCGATGATCATTAGCTTCAATTCTTGAACCAACTGGATCTTGTAAGGATGAAAAACCAAGATCTTGATGTACAATTTTCCATGTAGTGGACGGACAAATCCCAAGTTGTTGAGCACGATGACGAATAGAAATGTTTGGGTTCTCTTGCACACTTTCACTCACAGAAGCGATAGTTTCTTCGGTACGCACATTAAATTTCTCTGCCTTGTTTGTGGTCTTACATCATGCAATGAAGAAGTGGTACGAAATTTATCCATCACCGCACCAATAGCCTGTTCAGAATGTCGATTATGTGGACCATAAAATGGGCGAAGAGTTCTATAAGTTTCGCTAACGAAACTCTGAATTTGAAAATAAATTTCCACAATTTGGTAGCGTTGTTCAAGTGTTAATTTATTAATGATTAAATGGCAAACCTTCCTAAACAGCTATGTCAAAAAACTGTCACTTTGACAAACTTCATTAAAATGTTATCCGTATTGAAAGATCTCATGCAGCTAAAAAATACCCTATATAACGTTAGCTTTAGACGCGGGGGGGGGGGTGAGGGTATGGTTAATACAATTTAAATTCGCTAACCTAACATCTGGTGTTTAACTAGCCTACTGATCATTGGAGACTTGTGGTTTGCAATAATGTGGGGGGGGGGTTAAAATTGCATTTTTCACTTTTTAGTAAAGTGTTTTAAACCTGTGTTACCGTATATGGTCCAAGGGATGACGAATAATGCGAAGCGGTGCATCACATTAAAAATGTTATTCTTTATTCGGAGTTGCTATTCTGCTTTGGGAGGGTGGCGCCCCGTCGCCCTCGTTGTGCCAACCGCCACTGATAATAATACAGTTGCAATAGAAATTTATTTTAAAATATTTTGCTGCATAACATCATTTTCAATTCTTCATTATAAATTTCAACTTCCGCCGAAAAATTCGGTAAGAAGCTTAGATTTTAGACACGAGAACGTTTAGTAAGTTAAAGTACGAACTATTTACCTGAAGAAATCCGTTGAAAAATTGCATAAGGCCGATTCTGGATCTTTTTGATAAAAATGTGTTCAATTTTCTTACACGAATAAGTAACTGTCTATCTATTGCCTTTAACCAGTAATCTTGATTGATTTGAAATATTATAATATCAAGACATGTCATACTATAAGCTTTACTTGATTGAAACATTTCTACTTTGAAGATTGTATTGACCAATTGACCTACTCCTTAACTGTAATTTTACAATTATCTACTGCATTATAGTTCTAATAACATTAATATATAATAAGTTGCATTATAAATTCTGATTTAGTTTGATATTACTTGAAGTTACAATTTCATTTTACTTCTAACTTAAGCCGGGTAAAAACTACAAACATTTTAGTCCATATTTCTTGGACTAAAAAATTGCAATGAAAGAATTTAATGCGAAGGCAATATTAAAACATCCAAAAAGAGTAATGCAATATGTTGGTATTTGGCCAGAAATAAATCCTTCTTGGTCATATAATATATACGGATTAGTTGGATTTATTACAATAACTACGGGTTCGTCGTTACTATTAATAAAGGGTGTGCAAGATTTCATTCAAGGCGATTTTGCAACCGGCAGCTACGTCTTGTGTTTGATGTTGGCTGGTTTTCATGCGGCATTTAAAGTGTGGTTTTTACTAACAAATAAATCAACGTTTTTCGAAATACTTACTAATTTAGAAGATCCGGCATTACTATACCATAATGATGATTTTGATATTTACTTGCAAGATAAAATAAAATACAATAAAAAAATATTTAATGCATTGTTGATAATATTCGCAAATGCATCAATAACAATTGAAATAAGTGAATATATTATTGGTTATAAAACCGATCCCCGCGTATTCCCCATTAAAACTGATATCGGCCATTACAAAATGTATTTATCTGTTTGGATATTTTTCACAATATATATTTTATATTGTGGAATTGTTATTGGATGCTTCGAAGGTATAGTGTCGACTTTTTTATCTTTAGGAATCGCCCAACTTAAAATTTTGCAGCAAGAAATTATACATTCAAGCGATTGTTATCCATCAGATGTTAATCTTACCAAAGAAGAAATTAAGTATTACGACCAAATGGTAAACACAAAATTAAGTAAATGTGTAAAGCGCCACAATGCAATCGAAAGGTTTAAAATGCTAAATAAAACATTCGCCAAAGTTTATTAATACAAATGATGTTTTTTAGATATGTTGTTTCAATTGAAGCTAAATTCAGTTTAGCATTTCTAGTTCAATATTTCATTACTTTAGGAGTAACCGGTTTTATTGGATTAAGCTTTATATTTGTAAGTTATTTCGATATGTTGTTGAAATGAGTAATTTAGTATAAATAATGCATAAATATTTATATAATTTTAGACACCGGTTACTAGTCCCGATTTCATAATGTGCATCTGCTTTTTTATTGCCGATCTTATGCAGGTGTATTTGGTATGTTATAATTGCAATGAAATTTCTCTCGAGGTAAGAACAATAAGAAATTAGAACCTTTTGTTCAAATTTTTAACAAGATTGTAATAAATTATTTCAGAGTGAAAAAATTCGAGATGCTTGTTATAGCTCAAATTGGAGGATATGTGGGACCTCAGTACGTAAGACGTTATATATTATAATGGAAAGAACCAAACGACCGTTTTATTTCACCATTGGAAAATTTTCCGTTATATCTTTAGATACGTTTATCAATGTAAGAAAAGTTATAATATTATTTTTTTTATCATAATACTATATTATTTGTAGACTTTGAAAACTTCTATGTCTTATTTCACGGTCTTAAAAAGCATATATGGGAACGATTCTAATTTGAAATAACAATTTATTGATGAAATCAGAATTCTACTTTTAGATTTAGGTTTTAGTAGTTTATAAACACCTAAAATATTATTTTAGTGTAGGTACTTCTTTTGCACCAAATTAGACGTAAATACTACATGTAGTGTGACTGAAATTTTAATTGTGAATTTTAGTCTATAATAAAATCTCTAGTGTAATAAAAACTGTAGTAAATAAATTATTGCAAAAATTGCATCGATATTACTTACGTCGTCATGCGCGTGCGAGAATATGCATTTTTACACTAGTTGCATGCAAAATTTTATGTACTACCGTATTTTATCTAAATCAATCATTTCGAAAAGACAGTACGAGGTGGTTTTTTTTTTAAATTTGTTGAATTTATTTCCTTTACCAAACACCGAAACCATGTTCGTGCAAAATTTCAGTTTCGCAGCTACATTGAACATGACGATCAGCAGCACAAAATATAAACATAAACCAATACACAAAGTAACATGGGTAAGACCAGAAAACAGTAGCGAGCATGGAAACCAGATAGACCATATACTAACAGCTAAGAGAAGGGAATCATCAATAAAAGATGTGAGAACGTATCAAGGTGCGAACGCCGACTCGGACCATTATCTAGTGGTTGCGACACTGAAGCACAAGATAAATACAAAAACAAATAACAGAAAGGAAGCAAGATGGGACCTGGAAAAACTAAATAATGAAAACACGAGAATAAACTGCATGGAAGAAGTTAATGAACAAATAAATTCCAGGGAACGAAGTAACAAATATGAGAGAAGCTTACAAAACATGTAAGCCAAGAAAGATTCTCTGGTTGAGAGATATAATGAATGAAATTGAACAGGAAGGCAAAGGAAACAATACAACAGCTTTCTATAAGAAAATAAATGAACAAAAAAGATCAAATAAAATGAGACCCAGAGCTATGAGAGATGAACATGGTAACCTGGAGAACGACAAGGAAAGAATAAGAGAAATATGGAGAACTCACTTTGAGACACTGCTAAATTCGGACATAGAAGAACAGGATGAGAAAATAAATGACATAAAGAGAGACTGAGAATATCAAATAGAAGAACCGACATTTGAAGAAATGATAAAAACAAGATGAGGAATGGTAAAGCGCCAGGCAGAGACGGAGAACAATCAGAAATGGTGAAAACGGAGGTAAACACGTGCCACTGAAAACCTATGAACTCATAAAAACAATCTGGAGAGGAGAAAAATGCCCAAAGAGTGGCAGACGGAGAGAATAATCCCGATACACAAGAAAGGTGACGTAGGCGAGTGTAGTAATTACAGAAGAATAACTCTGCTGTCTGTGCACTTATATATAAAGATCATTAATACTAAAAAAAAACAACTGAAAAAGTCATAGGAGAATACCAATGGGGATTTAGGGAAGGAAGGTCAACAACAGATGCGGTACATAGTATACTGAGGGTCTAGGACGTTTCAACGCCGCCCTTTCATCGCTGCCAGTTCATCGCCGCCGTTTCTACGCCGAGACGGTTCTACGCCAGCCGGTTCCACACCGAGACGGTTCTACGCCAGCCGGTTCTACACCGAGACGGTTCTACGCCAGCCGGTCTTTTTTTCGGTCGAATTTTTCTTCGATTTTTGGGGTGTGCATTCGATAGGGAGGTTTATCCATCGTCAAAACCTACCCTTTCGGGGCGCCGCTGCGCTCCGCTCCGCTCTGCACCCCTCCAGGGCGGTTTTGACTCTGGTTACTATGCTAAACATACGAGAAGGCGCCTCCCATAAAAAAAACCGGGATAAATGAAACCGGGAGCTTAGAGACCCTTGAAATAGCATTAAAAAGTATAGTTGCGGTATGGGGCAGTAAACTATTACGTTTCACCCGTTACGTTACGTTTGGTTAATGTAACCAAAAGTGTTATGATTGATTTTCGCAATTATATAATTTTTTGACAAATAAAATTAGTTTTTTGAATTATTACTTATCTTTATGTACTTAAAATTAACATTATCAATATAACCAATATAAACAATACCAATATAAACATTAAAAAAAATTTTCTGGCGTAGAAACGGCTGGCGCAGAAACGCCCAGTGTAGAACCGTCCCGGCGTTGAAACGGCGGCGATGAACTGGCGGCGAAGAACCGGCGGCGTTGAAACGTCCCATTCCCTATACTGAAGCAACTGACAGAAAAATTCTATGAACATGGGATGGAGCTACACGTGATGTTCATAGACTTCCAACAGGCCTTCGATACTGTAAGAGGAGGGCAGCTGATAAGAATAATGGAAGAACTCAAAATCTCAGAAAAACTAATAAAATTGGTAATCATGAGACTGGAAAACTCAAAAAGAACAGTCCGAGTTAAAGAAGGAGAGACGGAGAAATTTGATATAAATGCAGGAGTGAGACAGGGAGATGCCTTGTCGGCAACTTTTTTTCAACTTGATGATGGAGGATATTAACAGAAAAACGAATTGCACTTGTTGCTTACACTCAGGGGTGGGCTGCCAAATTTTGAACAACCGGCTCGATATTATTTCGAAGAAAAAAAAACGGTATATAGAAGAGTGTAATAAATTTATATTACGTAAACAACAAGGTGGCGTCATATTCCGGGGGAAGTACAGACTTAAAAATGTAAATCCCGTGTCACGGGTGACACCACCTTGTGGATCCAGGGTTAAAATGGCTTACTTTTTGGTTTTAGGGGTAATTTAACAAACGGCTCGCCGAGCTTCAAAAATTTTAAGAACCGGCTCGCGCGACAGCCCACCCCTGCTTACACTCGATTAATTGTTACTTGACTTACTGTAACATCCCCTGGCTAGCTTTATTACGGTAACAATTGAATATCTTAACTCGGGCGCAGCCAGTAGATTTTTACTTACTTCCAAGACACAAGAAAACACAAGAATGTTAATAAAAATATTTAATTTAAAGAAATAACAACTTTCCAGGACATAAAAGTCCTGGATCGATACACACAAAAACCCAAATTTCCTTTACAAATTAACCTAATACTACCATATACAAAAATTATACCTTAAAAACCATCAGCTTCCCTAATTTAACTTAACACCAACAATACCTAATTGCCCTTATCACTGCACAAATCGAAACAGATGCTGAGCTGGCCCTGTCGTGGAAATGACCTCTTTGTCGTCGCACTTTAATTCTTGGTGAATCCCCAATTATAGATTTATTTTATTTAAAATTTACGAACTTAACCATTCGATAGTTTATTAACTTGGATTATTTTAATTCAAATGTAGATTGTTTTTATTAAGTTGAATTCTCGAAGGTTTTCGTATTTGTATTTAATTTAAATACGAATTATTTATTGTTTTCTTTTTCTTATTCGAAATAATAAAACGTATACGAACTTTCCCAGAATAATCAATATTTTTTTAATCGATTATTGGTCACACCAAATTTGCACTGTAATTTTCCTAACTCAATTGGTTCCAAAACTTAACCAAAATTTCCTAATTTACTAGACCTGATGAGCACAGTGACATGAATACTTTCATGTTCGCGTTATCTTGGTTTGACCTGCACTGCCTGATTTTTTGTTTAGTACCCTTACATATAACATTTTAATTTAGGAGACAAACATATTCGCCTCTCTATTCGACAAACAAATTACTTCCTTATTAGTCAACCATATCTTTTAGTTTACCAAAATGACCGAAGTTTCTCTGATTCTGTCCGACTACCTTAAATTTTGGGTTTTTAGGCGGCTATATACCGTATTTTTATTTTAAAATATATGGAGCATTACATCGTAATACGCCCTTCCAGAAAGGCCGTTCTTTGTTTCACCGCACAACATGTGTGGCGGTGCAGCTGGTCAAGTGGCGATGTTTTAACATAAGCTAATCTCAAAATGCCATTTAAACTTGAAACTTAATATTTTTAAATTGACTAACACTTAGTTAATTTTTGTGAATTAAGATATTTTTAACTTGAAAACAAATGCGTGACAAATCTGGACAAAATTTTTGGTCCAACTACCCAAAATTTAATTAACTTTATTCACAAAATATACTTTTTAAAAACAAATGCGATGCAAAACCTGATTTTACATTTTGAAATTTTAAAATTAAAAACCGTGAAGACTACAGTCGTAACACATTGTCACAATGATCAACAAGGAGGTGGAGATGGTGGCTTACGTGGATGATGTGGTGATATTGTCTAGAATAAAGAAGAAATTGAGAGATACATACGAGAAAATGAACCAACAAGCTACAGAAAAAGGGTTTAAGATAAGTGAGAAAAAAACAAAGTGCATGCGGAGTAGAAGAGGAAATAACAAGGAAACGTCAGACTTGAGAATAGGACCCTACAATTTTGAGGAAGTAGACACCTTTAAGTACCTTGGAGTGAGAGTCAACAGTGGGGGTAACAGAGAGGAAGAAATAAGAGAAAATCTACAGGAAGGAAACAGGGCTATTTACTCAAATAAGAAGACATTGCAAAATAGAAACATAAGCAAGAAGAGAAAAATGAGAATTTATAAGAGTCTAATAAGACCAACGATAACGTATGCAGCCGAAGTATTGTGCATGATATGCAGGAAGGAGGAGCGTTTGAGGGTGTTTGAGAGGAGGATGGTGCGCTCGATTATGGGCCCAAAAAGAACCGAAGACGATAAATTAAAAGTAAGAAAGAATGATGAGATAGAGGAAGTACTGGAAAATGAAGATATTGTGAGGTTTATCAAGTCGCAGAGAATACGCTGGCTGGGCCATGTTATGAGAAGAGAAAAGAATGATCCAACAAGAGTGGTGATAGAATGGAGACTGGATAAGGAGAGAAATAGAGAAATGCCGAGAACGACATGGTGGGACGCAGTTATGAAAGATCTGAGTGATATGGAGGTCGAAGACTGGAGAGCGAAGTGTGCCATACGTCCGTCAACTTCGAATACTAAATTTCAACTGTCTTTGCTTGCGCAAAATACCATTTTGCGTTGATTTTGAACGACTTGTAAGTCAAATTTATTCCTTTTGTAAAATTTATTGTAATGGAATTGGTTGCATTATTAGAAAGATTACTTGTTTGCTGCTTCCGAGAAGATTTCCTGCACAGTAGCTGATTTTGGAGCCTTTTGAAGTTGTGAATTTGACCATTTTTCTTATCACATTCCACTTATCACGTTTCAATGGATTTTGAACCTTATTTACCTTTTTACAAATTTCGGAGATCAATTTATGATTAACATTTAGAGTTAGATATGACATAATTTTGGTTGTAACCAGATTTTCACATAATAAGTTATTCACAGAGAAATTTCATTTTAAAGTTTACAAAATGTACAGGTTATGTTTTACAGATAACAAACTGTAATAAATTTTATCATTTCTGATTCAATGTACCTTATTGGAAGATTTTGACATGGTCATCTTCATAATGAATCTATTTGACAGGTTTTAATATAGCATTCTTATCTTTAGAGATCTTAATAAGTCTACAATATCATGAAATAAGGTGGATGTGCTTATCTGTTCAATCTAAAGTTTTCAAATTAGGTCAAGTTTCTTAAATGTTACAATTTATTCAGAATTTCGACTATTTGCGTTGTGTGGGGTTCATTTTAAACCACAGCAATACGTACGTCCCGAACATTGAAAGTTTATAAGTTTTATCAATTCGTTTATCTTATAGCCCCTACACACGATCCGATTTCTAGGTCCAACTTGCGACCCGACCAGATTGGAGATTGCCTCCACACGATCCGACCGCGTTGGAGTTTGCCTCTACACGATCCAATCTCGTCGGCCCGACACCAGCTGCGCCTGATATTATTTCGAACTTAAAATTTATTCTTGTATTAAATATAATGATTAAATAATTCGTGGTGTTTGGGAGAAAACTGATACGTGCAAAAGTAATGTTTTTCAGTATAGCTGTTCAATATAGTAAAGTTCAATATCGTTCAATAAATAGTAAAATATCAATAAAAGATCAATTTATTTTTATTTATTCATTTATTAATTATATACTTAGAATGTAATAATAATAATAATGTTTAATAATCCAGTAATTAATAGAATGTAATAATAATAATAATGTTCCATAATCCAGTAATTTTTTGAAATTAATAACTGTCATATTTGTACCATATGTTTAAACTTATCAGTTTTCTCCCAAACACCACCGCATTCGTTCTCTTTAAAGCTTTGAAAAATTCAATTTGCGATTTCTGGACACCTGGCTATCTGTGGTGCTCAAATGGAGTACATGTGTTTATAATCGCTTTGGCGATAAAGAAACACATGAATCAAATATATAACAAGTGCTTTCTATAGAAAACTATAAAAATGCTATATTTTGACATGAAATAATTTTCAATTTGTTATCGAGTTATTATAAAAATATTTTATATGAACTGAAAGTGAAAATATTTAAATATTATTCGAGAAACCCTTTTAGGCGTTTTATATCTTTTCGTGAGAACTACAAAAATTATCACCTAATTACTTTTTGAAATCCTAAATTTTTTTAAATGATTATTTAAAACATAGATTTTGGTCCGATTATTCCTCCACTTTTCATTATAATTATAATTATGCATTATAATTTTAATATTTCGTGTCATATTTTAAAGGTATTTAATAAAAAAATAATATGTTTTTATAAAGTAGATAACAAGTCGGCTGGGTTGGTGGGCCTGAATCTTCCTACATGATCCGACAAGGAATGGCATAAAAAACTGTTTTTATCAAGTTTAGCTCGCCTTATCTGCGATCCGACAACGCTCCACACGGTCCGATCTCGCCAAATTCCAACGCGATCGGATGGCTACATCGGTGACTGCATTTCCTACAAGGAAATGTTGCGAAATTTGTAGGACGACAGGCCTCCACACGGTCCAACTTGAGACCCGACCGACGAGATTGGATTTTAGTACCAACCAACATCGTGTGTAGACCCTATTACTTGCAAATTTCTGCAGGTGTCCATGCAGTAAAATTTCCAATTATTCCTTTTTTGCGATCATCCACCAATTTCCGTATTGTTTCCAAATTCCATTTTGTGTATCGCATCCCTTCTTTGAATTTTACTTTATTTTTTTCTTTTAAAAATTTTTGTGAAATTCCAAATCTTTATGTGAACCAATCTTTCACTCTTGATTCAATTAACAAAATCATCCTTGCTCGGTAATTATCAAAATAATTATTGATTATGTATTGATAATTTAAATTCGATCCACCTCTTGGTTAACGGATCGGCTTATTAGCATCGATCCGCGTTGGAGTTTTCCTAGTTTTCGCGAATAACTCCGCGATGGTTGAGGCTCAAACGACGGGAATGGAAGCTCATTCAGGCTCTAACGATGCTCAAACGTTTGATACTAATTTCATAAAAAAATCGATTGGGGGGGGGGGAAGTAACATGCACCTACCATAAACGTCAGAGATTAAGTAATTTATTGATGTTTACTATGTTTACTATTAGTCCGTTTAAAGTGCTATCATTCGAAAATAGCTATTAAGGCAACTAGTGTTTTATAGACTGTTTAAAAATCGATGTCGTAGTTTAAATCCGAGCGACCGTAGGGAGCGAGGATTTAATAGATAGAGATTTTTAATCTATAAAACACGTGTTGTCTTCAATGTTTTTTCTAACACTAAAATATCGTATTAAATTTTTTAATAAATTCAGAAATTTTAATAAATTATTTGAACCTGTCATAATCATCATGTTAAACTACACAAAATGCGAAGATTGCCATGGTTGCTATAGTAATCTAATAATATCAACAAATTAAAAAAAAACAATAATCATCGTTAACATGTGCGAAAACGTTCCACAAGAAATAATCGACAAATGAAACGAATTGCGAGGCAATTTGTTACCTACAAAGTCTAAAAGTGCGTACGAAAAAGTCTATGTTTCGTTTCATGACTGGAAGAATAACAAAAACATCACGGAAGTAACCGAAGATGTCATATTGTCTTTTCTTCATATGAGGGTAAAGGTGTAGTAGTTAGATGGGTACGTAGAACTTTTTTAAAAGCTAATTCACATTACATTTCCAGTCGGAAAAGTTGTCACCATCTTCCTTATGGCCAGAATATTCGATGCTAAAAGCCACTCTGAAGGCCAAGGAAAACATAGATATTGAAAAATTTGGTGCTCTTATTCCTTATTTAAAAAAATTAAATGTTGGTTATCGTAGTAAAAAATCCAAGGTTCTGACATGAGAAGAAATCGAAATATTTTTAAAACGAGCAATTGATGGAGAATATCTATTTGTGAAGGTATAGTTTGTTATAATATAAGTTATACTATTCTTAAATGTACACTGTGTGGGATTTTATAGGTTGCTTTAATCTTCGGAATTGCTGGGGCCTGCAGAAAAGCCGAATTGTGCTCTTTGAAATTTAATGACATATCCGATTGTGGCGATGTATTGCATGTTGTTATTCCTGATAGTAAAACACACAAAGAAAGAAGATTCAGTTTAATTAATGAAGGTTTTGGTGTTAACCCCATCGACCTGTATAGACGTTATGTTGCTTTACGCCCCAAAGACTCGCCTTTAAGGTTTTTTTTACATTATCATAAAGGCAAGTGTAGCCGCCAAAATGTAGGAATTAATACCTTTGGAGCAATTCCTAAAAATATTGCAACTTTTCTTAAGCTGGAAAACCCAACATGTTACACTGGGCATTCTTTTCGCCGCAGTTCGGCGACTCTCTTGGTTAACGCAGGTACTGTATATAGTACTGAAATATTATCCGAAGTAATTTAATTTGCATTAGGTGGAGATATTACTACTTTGAAGAGGCATGGAGGGTGGGAATCGTCAAATGTGGCAGAATCTTATATACAGGAATCGTCTGAAGAAAGAGTCAAAATTGCCAGAAAAGTTTTCGGAAGTGAAACAGCAGCAGAAGTTGAAAAAGTAGAAGTTACAAACAAGAGCACTAAGGTGGATTGTGCAAGTACTAGCGCAAGCAGTGATCATATTTTTCAGTTCAATAATTGTACTTTTAACTTTTGAAATAATTATTGTAAAAATTATAAATTAAATGTTGAATAAATAATTATGCAGCAGCGTATTTTATAATATCCTATAAAATACGTTGTCATTGACAACGTATTTTATAGAGAAAGGCGTATTTTAAAGGAAACATAACAAGTGAGCTTAAATGCACCATAGAAACAGTATAAGATATTAGTGTTAGAAAAATACTATAAATATCGATATGAGATTTTCACACACTAATTTTAATTATTATTATTATTATTATTAACTAATCCTACATGTTACTGTAATTATTTATAAATTAAAAACCTCAACTAATCGGTTTCTAAATTTATATGATTTAAAACAAACCGCTTCCAAGCTGAATCTTGTTTGGATTTGTCATCAGACCACTCCCCGGTAATAGTAACATTAAGCACCAAAATAAAAATCATAGAGAAACCTCCATACCTGATCAGTAAAAAAACAAACTGGGAAAAGTTTAGATGTTTTCTGGACGAAAAGCTAACGCTAGAAATTCCTTTGAAAACAAACAATGATATCGATGACGCAACCGAACACCTAACTCGAATAATACAAAATGCAGCATGGAACTCAACACCCTTGCATAAAGAAGCTAAGGAGATCGACGATTGTCCGATTAATATAAAAGAAAAGATCTCAGAAAAACGAAAATATGGCAACAAACAAGAGCCCCGCATGATAAAAATAAACTAAATAAAGCTGTGAAAGAACTTAAACAGTTATTTAGCAATTATAGGAACAAAAATATACAAAACTACCTGCAGAACTTAACGGCAACGGAAGCTACGGATTACTCTCTTTGGAAGGCAACAAAAAAATTGAAGCAGCCCCAAGTTACTCATCCACCACTTGCAATGGAAAATGGACAATGGGCCAGGAGTGATAGTGAAAAAGCTATGCTGTTTGCGAGACACTTAACGAATGTTTTTACACCATACAAATCAAAATGCCTACAGCAGGAAGAAGAGGTAAGAAAATTTCTAGACTCGCCTGATCAACTGGACCTGCCAATTAAGCGATTTAAAACGTCAGAGGTCGAGTTTGCCATTAAAAATGACTTGAATCCAAAAAAAGCCCCAGGGTACGATCTGATAACCGGAAAAGTGATAAAAGAGCTTTCAGATAAAGGATATAAATATGTAACCCAATTATTTAATGCCATCTTAAGACTGGAATACTTCCCAATGCAATGGAAAGTCGCCCAAATGATTCCTGTTCTAAAACCTGGAAAATCAGTTGAAGATGTCAAGTCGTACAGACCGATTAGCCTGCTACCGGTCCTTTCTAAGCTGTTTGAGAAAATGCTACTGAAGAGACTGAGACCAATCTTAGCAGAACAGAAGTTAGTCCCCAACCACCAGTTTGGTTTCAGACAAGGGCATGGTACCGTAGAACAGGTCCACAGAATTGTCACCAAGATAAACCACGCATTGGAAAACAGTTGCTATTGCACTGCGGCTTTCCTTGACGTCTCCCAGGCTTTTGACAAAGTCTGGCATGAGGGATTGTTATATAAGGTGAAGAAGAATTTACCACATAACTACTACAGGATTCTAAAATCATACCTGACTGACAGATATTTCCTGGTAAAATTTCAAGATGAATATACGCCATTAGCACCCATAAAATCGGGAGTGCCGCAAGGTAGTGTAATTGGGCCAGTTTTATATACTCTATACACGGCGGATTTACCTACATCAAAGCCTACCACTACCGCCACTTTCGCGGACGATACAGCTGAGATAGCCATTCATAAACATCCGAAAATCGCAACTGAAATGCTACAAAATAGTCTCGATAAAATACAAAATTGGCTGGAAAAATGGAAAATCAGAGTAAATGAAACTAAGTCAGTGCAGGTAACCTTCACGCTTAAAAGAGATACGTGTCCACCAGTATTTCTAAATAATAACCAACTCCCTCAGGCAGATGAAGTTAGATACTTGGGACTCCACCTGGACAGACGATTGACGTGGCAGAAGCACATTTTTAACAAAAGGAAACAATTGGGACATAAACTCCGTAAAATGTATTGGCTGGTAGGGAGAAAATCAGAACTTACAACTGAAAACAAGCTGCTGATCTACAAAATGGTTTTGAAACCGGTGTGGACGTACGGCATCCAGCTTTGGGGATCTGCGTCTAGCTCCAACATAGAAATTCTGCAACGCTTCCAATCCAAGGTTTTGCGACTGATTGTCGATGCTCCCTGGTATGTCCCAAATCAGGTAATCCAGCGTGACCTAGAGATGCCCACAATTAGGGAAGAAATTTCAAAATATAGCCAAGCATATTATGAAAGGCTTGCTGATCACCCAAACCCTCTGGCAGAGAAACTCAACCAAAGTGAACTCAGTGAAACGCGCAGATTGAAGAGGTTTAAACCTTTTGACCTTAAAACAAGATTCGTAAAGGAATAACATTCTACTTTATACAATATGTTATTTGTTATTATCAAACTGTATGTTGCCACATAGCATTATGATTTTACGAGGGTGTATCACTGGATACACCCTCACATGTTAATTTCTCTGTGTCACGATATTTACTAAATGTTGTAAAAACAGATTGTAAATTTTTAAGTAGTAGTCAAATAAAAAAAAAATATGATTTAAAATTGAGATGTATTGATCATAAACATGAACATATCCTGCCGTGAGCAAAACGCTCATGCACAACCACAGACGGGTTAAGGTGGGTGATAGAAGTGCAGAATAGTTTATTTTTTAATTTTAATTCTTTGAATACAGCAATCTATCACAAATTATAACAAGCCTTTTTAAGAAAGAAAGTAAATGACATGTACAAAGCGCTCCTGTGAACACTCTGCTTATTCTAAATTAACTCATAAATAAATAACAGTTATCCATGTACGATATAATGTGAATATGCGCTAGTTTACAGTTTATAATAACTTAAAATTCTTCCTGGATTAACTAAAAATCTGTTCATGAGGTCAGAGGGTCTAAATTTTTTTAATCTACACATTTCATCACTAGGAATTATTAGTTTATTGGCAAGAACATTATGGTGCACTTTAAGTCTCTCTCGGTAATTCACATTGAACCTTTTGATCTCTTCCCTAACCGAAGCAATAGGTTATATCTCGTTGTAGGTCACTGTTAGGTATGTACCAAGGCGCACCCACCATCGTCCGTAGCACCTTATTTTGAAAACGTTGAAGGATTTCCAGATTGGTTCTTCCTTGAGTTTGTACCTTACCTTTCTTAGGACTACAGTTCCGACAACTTAAAAAAAGTAACTGGACGCAGGTAAGGAATTCAAAGCCAAAGAAACGTATCAAGTTTGGACGCCACCCATTTTATTATTTCAGTCAAAACAAGAAAATTTGATTGAACGTGTAAACCACTAAAAGCCTAACCTTTTATAAAGCTAAGAATCCTTATAACTAATAAAATATAACCCGATAGATCAGGTTCCAAAAACAGTTTTAGAATTACGCAAGCGCTTACACGTTCTTTTCTCCGTGGGTCAGCACGTTGTTGATAATAATAACTTCTTTGAAAATCTAAGACCTTGTGAGTTTAATTGGCATACAGCCACAACGATAGGCGGGGTTCTTTAACTTGGTTTCTCACTAAACTAATTTGAATTCCAACAATTTTCCGAATGTTCTTAATATTTAACTTCAAAACCTTAGAAAAAGAATGGCTAAATGAGTGATGGTTCCAAAAATAGCAATCATACAAACCTTCCCCTGCAGAAGGAAAGCTTCACTTAACAAAAACTTGAGTACTCTTTAAATATACAGGGTGTACCCGTGACCGTGGAGAACCTTTGAGTTGGTGATAAAGGATACTTTTCTAAGACAAATTTTCAAATAAAATTTTTCCCCAAGTCCAAACCCTTGGGGGGTACCTCCCTTTAAAGCAATTTTTTGAATTTCTGATTTCAAACGGCCATACCTCCGATTTTAATGATTTTTTAAGGTTAATAGATTAGAACTTTTTTAAAGATCATTTACTTGTCTACAAATTAGGTTATAACCCCTTATCGTCTAGAATCAACGGATTTCGAGTTATAAATTAACTTAAGGGAAAAAATGTTTAAAAAACTCAGGTTTTTTTATTTTAATTTTCTTGACCCCGTATCTCTTAAACGAAACGTCTAAGAGAATAACTAATGGCCCAAACCGGATAGGTAATTTAACGGGCTACAACTTTCGTCAAATAAATTTTTTTGGGCAACCAACCGTTTTCACAGAAACTCTGAAAATAATGAACAAGGTGTAGGTAAAAAATATAAATTCACATAATTACTAAAAACCTCAATTTGATTTATAGCATTTGTTTTAATGTTAAAACATTGTTAAAACGTATTGTAGCGTTTGACGTACGTTTTAGCAATGTTTTAACATTAAAACAAATTAATGCTATAAATCAAATTGAGATTTTTAGTAATTATGTGAATTTATATTTTTTACCTACACCTTGTTCATTATTTTCGGCAACGGTTGGTTGCCCAAAAAAATTTATTTGACGAAAGTTGTAGCCCGTTAAATTCCCTATCCGGTTTGGGCCATTAGTTTTTCTCTTAGACGTTTCGTTTAAGAGATACGGGGTTCGCAAGAAAATTAAAAAAAGGAACCTGAATTTTTTAAACATTTTTTCCCTTAATTTAAAAGTATAACTCGAAATCCGCTGATTCTAGGCGATACGGGGTTATAACCTAATTTGTAGACAAGCGAATGACCTTTAAAAAAGTTCTAATCCATTAACCTTAAAAAATCAATAATATCGGAGCTGTGGCCGTTTGAAATCAGAAATTCAAAAAATTGCTTTAAAGGGAGGAACCCCCCAAGGGTTTGGACTTGGGCAAAAATTTTATTTGAAAATTTGTCTTAGAAAAGTGTCCTTTATCACCACCTCAAAGGTTCTCCACGGTCACGGGGACACCCTGTATATAGCCACTTAATCGAATTTATTGGGAGAAAGCGATTCAAATCCCAAATTATCATCCTCTATTTTCTAACCCCTCCTTTTCCCCTTAGCACTTGTCGTGCGCACAAGTCTACTTCTCCATGACTTATACCAGGTGCTTCGAAATTAATTTCTACACCCGCCTAAAATGAAAAGCGGAAAATTTTTTGATTTTCCTCCAACTCTGTAGCAAGCTAAATTTGAGCGGAAGCAACACAATTCCCAATTATTCTTTCGCTCCCGGGTTTTTTCGGACTTTTGCTCGGGTGCCATTCCTATCTTATACAAAAGAATTCGGAAGGATGTTTTAAGTAAAAAAAATAAGCGGATTACAAATATTCAAATTTTATTGGACAAAACCAGTGGCGGCTCGTGAGAAATATGTTTGACTGTTCTACATTATAAAAAAGGGAAGGTATCAGTAAAATGCTAATCTCAAAAAATAAACTTACTTATTGCACGTTTTTAAGCATTAATGGCGTGCGTCGGTCCTTGCTTGTGGCAAACTTAACTTTTCAATAACTTTTTCGTTGAAATTCAATATTCCCGAGATAAATTTGTTTTCTATTGACAATATCGAAAGACACAAACGGAAAACAAAACAAGGCGTTCTTACGATTACAGCCACAAATCCATTTGTTCCGTAAATAAATATTCGTATTAAATTGTCTTTTATACATTTTACCTCGACTTGTACCGGCAATTTCTTATCACTAATTGTTCTTGATAACTAAATTTAAAAATTACATCCATTTTTAAAAACACTATTTTTGACCTTCTTCGTAAGAGATTTTAAAAACGACTAAATAAAATGCCTTAGCTTATCA
Source organism: Podabrus alpinus (assembly GCA_932274525.1). Lineage (NCBI taxonomy): Eukaryota > Metazoa > Arthropoda > Insecta > Coleoptera > Cantharidae > Podabrus > Podabrus alpinus. The sequence goes on from OW026451.1 coordinate 120,146,915, forward strand.
CGTCATAATAATTCTGCATACTTGTTATTTTTAAAATAGAACTTATTACTTTGAAATTTAAACAGCCCTTTGTGTTCGGTTTGAAATAAAACAAACGACGCAAACATTTTTATAACAATAAATTTTATTTATGCGCACAAAAAGTTTTGTAATTATTGTTAACTAATTTTCGAAAAAATCCTATTTTTACGGGTTATTATGAGAGAAGCTGAGTTAATAAATAATATGAGTAATGTTCCATTTCGTAATGTGAATGCAGAAAAAACCTAAGTCCAAATTTCTTGATCTACATTTTATTACAGAAAATTATAGTTTGAGAATTGTTTTACAATGCAGAAAAATCTCAAGTCCAAAATTATTATAAAATTTTATTAGGATTAGGAATATTACTAAATTCATAAGCATTCATTTTATGTAGTAGGTATAAAGGATATTATATCCATAATTTCAATTAAAGTTTAAAATACAAGATCTTTCTTAAAAAAAATATAATTGCATGAAATGCTAGCACCGGTTATATACAACTCGTATAAATATCTAACTGCAAACTGGCTGCGTTTGAGTGCAGCCAGTACATTCGATGCGTGTACGTATCACGAGCTTAATATGAAATTATTAATGTATAAAAATACATAAATTTTAATTTTATGCATTCATAATTTTATTTAAAGTTGCAAAATCCGTCAAAAAATAATTTAACTACTGTTTTGCTATAAATATGTGCAAGAAACTTGGTGTAATTAAAAGTTTTTAAACAATTTATTGCTTATGCCCTAATTTCACTGCAATTTGTTTAACAATTGATGAACTAATATTAAAATTAGTTTTTCTTTTCAAAATTCGAATTCTAAACTACCTCGAAACAAAATCATAAAAGATATACCACGTAAAACTATACCAATTGCTAGCATTGTAGTCTGCGTTTCATTACAGCTCGGCTGCGCACAAGTGTATAGCGTTCAAGTTAGACAAACATTTTGATAGCGGACTGGACGTGTATTTATTATTACACTATTTATGTGACTAGTTGTTAAATTATAACTGATATGCTAGCGAAAATAAGAAACACGCTTTCAAAGCAAAGCTGATAATGCACCATTCTTTATAATAATTTAAATCTGATGAAGGTTATAATTATATAATTAATTATGCAAGTATTAGTATTTTTATTGTTATTTTTGGTGGTTCTGCAGCTCTGCAGCTACTATGGTAGAACCGCCACTGAGTGTGTCTTGTTTGCTAAAAACACATCTCCCACAAACTGTGAACTGTGAGTATAAGATTTTTGCAAAATTATAAATATTCTTCGGAAACTAACGTCCTTTTAACTAATTTAAATTCTTCTTAGTCGTATTGTTCGTTTCCGAACGTCGTGACCCATCTCTTTCTATGCATGTGATGTGCGTTCTAAGTGTTTTCACATACATAGAGGACCTACTTGTTTAACGTGGGCTCCGAACCACGGGAAGTGTAATACACTTCATGTTGAGATGGGCCGCTCTTGGCAAATTACCTCGGTGGTTTGCCGCTGCCTTCCGAGGAGAGACGGCCAGAATAAAGTTTTTATCCTGCCCGGATTCGATCCGAGCGTTTCGCATTAGCAGTAGACGCACTTAACTGCCAAAGCTATGACCATCTCTATAATTAAAATTATAGTGAATAAATTCAATTGTAAAATTTAAAAGTTATCTACTGAATTTTGAAGATATCTAAGCAAATGGTTATCAAATTTAATTTTTAAATTATTGTATCATACCAAAATTTTATTTATTTAATTTTTAAGGTATGATATTAAATAAAAATAACGACTTCTTTGCAACTCTACAATACGGCCCCTATGTACAATCAATAATAATGATAATAATGAAAATAATGCAAAAGATTTATTAGATAAAATGCGCAATGTCAGTCATTGTATATATACGATCGTGAAAATATGGGGTTTTCTAGTGTAGGAGCTTGCACGTCGCGTCGGTAATTTTCTTACTGATGTACTTTTCTGGACAATGGTATTCTCCACGTGCTCCTCTTCTATTTGATTACTGTGGCGAAACTAACCCCGAGGGTCTTCAAAAGAAATTTTTGTTTCGTAGCTTCATATGAACTCACCTGGAGAGATGGCGAAGGGTACAAACGTATGGTTTATTTTTTCAAAGAAGAAATTGACAATCACGGATTGTTTAAAAATCGCATTGAATACAACCCTAATTTTTTAAAATTGCACAATGAGGTACAAAAATGTTTTTGCACCAAAAGAGGTACAAAAAAATTACAGGTCACAGCAACATCAATTCGGTAAAATCATATTTGGAATTAGATGGTGATGGTGAAAAACATAATTTTGACTCCTTCATTAAAAATTTCAACTTCCCACGAAGAATTTTGTAAGAAGCTCACGGTTTCGATACGACGATTTTTAGTATGTTAAAGTACGAACAATAATAATTACGAGTATCTAACGAAATCTGTCGAAAAACTGCAAAGACCGATTTTGGATTTTTTGATCAAAATGTGGCCAATTTTCTTACACTACAACAGAAATTCTAAACATTATCAAAATATAATTTTTGTAATATTTTTATACAATTTTTTTGACTGAAGATGAGAAAAATTTAAATTCTCGAAACGCGTCTCGAATTATGAATAGGGTTGGCGCCAAATAAGTTCTGCGCCTAAACGGGCTGCGCCGGGTCGTCTTAGCGTCTAATCGGGTTTGTGCCGAAATGGGATGCACCTAATCGGGTTTGCCACTACTTTCCTCAATCTTTCTTGTTCTGAGCCCTCCATCGCCAGTTCATCACTTTCATCTCTGTCAAATTGTTCACCACCTCGTCCCTCAATCTTCCTCTCGTTCTTACCACATCCGGTGCCCACTTCATTATTATGTGGATTGCTTTTGTTTCTTGGGGTCTAAGGACATGTCCAAACCATTCCAATCTACGATGTTAGGATCTATAACAGATAGGTTATTATATTTTATGTTATAGACGAAATTAGCTCCGTGGCTTTGCTCAGTTGGACATGTAACTTCCGGACTTCGTACTCTCATCCCAGGTGTGGTACTTACTTAGAAATTTGCTTATATTTTTTTTAATTCGTAAGAAAAAATCAATATTCCGAATATACATATATTGTTTCATAAATATCGTAATCAAATATACATCAGTTTTCACAAATACACAAGATAAAAATATTTAATGTCTAAGAAATTAAGTGTTAAGGTGGTTAGTCAATAAATTGGGAAATTCTAATAAATTTATGCGAATGTGGATCTTAATTATTAACAATCCAATTTTTCTGAAATAAAACACATTTCTCGCATGAATTTACGGAATATTTCCATTAATTCAATATTTGAATTAAAACATCGTGCAAAGAAGAAAATTGACAATTTTGTTACATAAAATTCAAGAATAGATACAGTGATTTTGGTTAGACCAAATTTCTACCTTGAAATGCGAGGTAATCCACAAATTAGTTGATTGAAGTACACTTAAAGATGTGGTTGTTCCAATTTTAGCTCTGACGTAGAAAGAATTCAACTATGTGTGGACCCTATTGTTGATTGTAATAATGTGTCGCCGACTAACTTTTTATTTAATTAGAACTGCACGTCGTAGATTTAGTAGCGTGTTGCACAAAACTTATATCGCACTATTATTGTTTCCAGTGAAGATCCGTTTAAGATGGGACACTTAAGTGTTTATAATTTTGTTCCAGTACTAAATTAAATTGAAGTAATGTTCTTTCTACACTTGGCTTTTAGTAATTTACGCGATCTAATTGGAGTATGATCGCATTTATTATTGGTATTAACTTCAATTCGATTCACGATCGTAGATAGTGTTGATTTACACTAATCTCGATTGTTACACCGAATTCTAGAGTTGATTGATTTGCTGTTTCAATTTGTTTAACAGTAGTTAATGCTCCGTTATTTAGGATTTCCGTATTATATTCGACACTTTTAATTTTTTTAATTGTTCAATTTTTTAAGTCGCCGAATTTTAGATTTTCGTTATCACTACTGTTTTTGTAATTATTAGATAATAATTTCTCTTTATGATTGTAGGAAATTATTTACTGAGGTTTTCTTCCGAATTGGAAAGTTAAAAAATATTACACTTTGGCCGATATTAGGTACGTTTTAGGTAGAAGTTATTTTGGTCGCTGGCTTTGAGAGACTGACTTCATTTTTCCATCCCTCCTTTCAAATTTCTTTCCCTTGATGAGGTCATTTGGGTAGGAATTAATTTGTTATCGCTATATGAGTTATATTTACAAAAATGCATATTAAACAGTTCCTTTGTTTCTCAGCGCGGTACCCGTTTGAATACGATATTATTACAAAGTAACTCTCTACAAATTAACTTAGTTTCAATAGAACCTAGTCATATGAGGATTTTATCACCTCGAACGTAGAATCTTGTTGATAATAATTTTCTCGCGGTGAGCGGACTGCGTATTTCCTTTCAGCACAGGTGCGCTGTGCAACTATGTATCTTTGTTCTTCAATGTAATACTTTATAGTTATCTTTTGATAAAGAACGTCGATTGGCATAATATTCAAATATTAACATTTATAGTCGGATCCCGTTGACTTGAATTTATTTTTTTTTTAACAAATTCTATGTTTATATTGAACATATGACATTTCTGATTATTATTTAATATTATTGAAGTGGATATTTTATGATAGCTTATAATCTACGGCATCGCCGTAACACGCTATTTAGTTAACAAAAAAAACAAAAAAAAATTGGTCTTCGTTATCAATAGGGGTTTTCTAAAAAACTTAAACGATTCAAACGTATACGAAATTGCAGGGAATATTTTCAACGAGAGGGGCAGATGATCGTAATTTTATACGAAAGATGCTAGCTCGCATGAGTACATTGTCTCCTTTGTAACTCAGAGTACAATGTGAGGGTTTTTGAATTGGACGCCACTTATTCCGGGTACTCTTTTTAGTGCGGAACAAGAGTTCACTAAAAGGCAAAAGGGTGAAGAGTATTGGGGCACATCAGAATCATATTTACAAGACGTGTTAGCTGAAAGAACCGAAGGTTAAAGAATTGTCCGTCTCTTAGGAATGCAGATACTGCTTTACCTTGGTCGCCGAGAACAGGCCTTAGGCTCGATCCGGGTCACGAGCCCAGGTTGTCTGCACAAGGTCAGCCAAGTTACACAACACCTTACACTACCAGATGAACTTTCCTTTTTCCCACGTTCATTCATCGTGGACTTAAAATTAGTGTTTACTATAAATTCGAACGACCGTATCATATTTACATCGGCCGCTGAGTTAAATGGACTCGAGGCCCTAAGTAATTGAACTTAAAGAAATTCGCATTACTTATTATTGAGTGTAAGTTAAAGTCGGGACACGATTGACTGTTGTAGCCGTAATGTAAATGAAATAGAGCAGTTTAGGGTCATGCCTTAGACCATTTTAGACGCGAAGTCTTGCACGAGTCAAAAAAACTTTTTGTTAAAAAAATTTATTTTCAGACGTAGTTTAGGGTCGTACCTTGGACCATGATAATCGATTTCGGATCGATTATTGATTGTTATCTTAGGCCTTTGGCTTTAGGCCATTCTTAAGTTAACTTCAATGACATTAAGATAGTTGATCTTATTTTATTCTTTGGTTATTTAATAACCAAATAATCTAAAAGTAAATTCTTAGCTAAAATGAAGTAATTTCCACTTTAATCGAGTGGTACGTGACTTAGATAACTAAGGAACAACAAAAAAAAAAAGAAATATTATTACTTTGTAGTAATTTATCTTAAAGAGCTTACCCAAGCACAACTAGTCCTTAGAGAAACTCTTTAGATTTGTTCGGTATTCCGAATCGTCTTGGCTAATCCAGCTTGCTTTGGTTAGTTGAAAACATCATGGGGGTTAATCAAAAGTGATTATTTAAGGCTTATTGCTTTTGGTTTGTAGAAAACCTAGTTGGGGTTAATCAAAAGTGATTATTTGATCTATTTTGTTGGGTCTTATCATATTTACAATCAACAATCTAGATCTAGGGTTCGGATTTATCAGTTATCGTTGGTTAATTCTTTCGAATTGAAATCCGGAAAACTTGCGATTTGGGGTTGTTAATGTGTGATAATTAACATAATATACCACTGGAAAATATCGTGAGGTACCAGCGACCACAAGGTAGCTAATCTTTGGCCTCTGGATACCTTCACTAAACCCACCTTTTGAACAAATTGGTTAGCTACTCCAATCGCTCGCAAGGTGTGTCGTCTCACTTTCCAGAAAAGTAACTAATAGATATGAGATGATATCTTGCAGGTATTATCAATGCCGTTGTGGCTAATTTTTCAAAAAGAAATTAACATTGTGGACCTGTCGTGGTCCAACATCTTAGTTATAGGGCTATAAACGTCCCTTGGGTATAATACAATTGCTGTTAATACCTCGATATTCTCCAAGATATCAGTGGTTTTGCCTGTTTTATGACAAAACTCTTTGTGTGCTAATTAGAAACGTCAATGTCGGTATCGACTGACACGATAATTTCTCTGCGGGAAATCTATTTAGAAAGACCTATTGGGGACTTCGGCACGTTGGATAGTAATCCAACGCAATTGTCTTGAGACATCGTCGTCAGGACTCATGGCCAGAAATTATTCTCCTAACGGGACTATTGGTCTGGTTAATTTCCGTAAATGCAATTGCTTAGAACAATGGTTCGAGCTTTTGCAAAGGGATGCAGTTTTAGGTCATGTCCAGGACCAGTGTTGCTTAGTGTCTTGAATCGGGATAGATAAAGGGGATGTAATCTCTTTAAAATATCCTTATCGCGGGACGGGACGGGTTTATTTATAACCAAAAGTCTCAAATGGTTAATTGTATTGCCTTACTATGTGTGTAATACGTACAGACGTTCAGGATGAATCTCTAATGGATATCCTTTTGTAACGGCAAATAAATTACGTCAGGGTGTTAATTCAAAAAATTCTGAAACTAATCAATAATTGGTATCGTCGTTCGGAAATAGTTAATCTCAGTCTAGGTATCGATTCAATAAAATTTTTTTAAAAAATTAATCAATAATTGATATTGATTCTCAAAAGCAAAAATTTAATTCAAGGTATCGATTCAATAAAAATTTAAAAAGTTAATCAATAATGAGTTTTGATTCTCAAAAACGAAAATTTAATTCAAGGTATCGATTCAATAAAAATTTAAAAAGTTAATCAATAATTGGTATTGATTTTCAAACGTACAAAATTTAATTCAAGATATCGATTCAATAAAATTTAAAAAATTAATCAATAATTGGTATTGATTTTCAAAAGTAAAAAATTTAATTCAAGGTATCGATTCAATAAAAATTTAAAAAGTTAATCAATAATGAGTTTTGATTCTCAAAAACGAAAATTTAATTCAAGGTATCGATTCAATAAAAATTTAAAAAGTTAATCAATAATGAGTTTTGATTCTCAAAAACGAAAATTTAATTCAAGGTATCGATTCAATAAAAATTTAAAAAGTTAATCAATAATGAGTTTTGATTCTCAAAAACGAAAATTTAATTCAAGGTATCGATTCAATAAAAATTTAAAAAGTTAATCAATAATGAGTTTTGATTCTCAAAAACGAAAATTTAATTCAAGGTATCGATTCAATAAAAATTTAAAAAGTTAATCAATAATGAGTTTTGATTCTCAAAAACGAAAATTTAATTCAAGGTATCGATTCAATAAAAATTTAAAAAGTTAATCAATAATGAGTTTTGATTCTCAAAAACGAAAATTTAATTCAAGGTATCGATTCAATAAAAATTTAAAAAGTTAATCAATAATGAGTTTTGATTCTCAAAAACGAAAATTTAATTCAAGGTATCGATTCAATAAAAATTTAAAAAGTTAATCAATAATGAGTTTTGATTCTCAAAAACGAAAATTTAATTCAAGGTATCGATTCAATAAAAATTTAAAAAGTTAATCAATAATGAGTTTTGATTCTCAAAAACGAAAATTTAATTCAAGGTATCGATTCAATAAAAATTTAAAAAGTTAATCAATAATGAGTTTTGATTCTCAAAAACGAAAATTTAATTCAAGGTATCGATTCAATAAAAATTTAAAAAGTTAATCAATAATGAGTTTTGATTCTCAAAAACGAAAATTTAATTCAAGGTATCGATTCAATAAAAATTTAAAAAGTTAATCAATAATGAGTTTTGATTCTCAAAAACGAAAATTTAATTCAAGGTATTAATTCTTAAAAATGAAAATTTAAGATGATTTCTTTAGGTTAGTCATTTGATCTCTATTACTGGATGAAGGGTAGGGCCTTTTTGTCTGGTCGATGCTAATGACCATTAGTTATTACTCGTAATTACTCGAGTTAATTTTTGGGGATTACATAAATTAATTGGGGTTTAATATCGTTCAAGTAATTTGGGTAGAGCCTTTTTGTCTGGTCTTGTGCTAAGGACCACTAATAATAGATATTTACAGTTAAATATAATTTAGGAAGCGTAATAAATTATCATAGAATAAAAAATTCTTAAATTAAATTGGGTAAAGCCTTTTTTGATTATTGGTCTGTTGCTAAGGACCACTAATAATAGATATTTACAGTTAAATATAATTTAGGAAGCGTAATAAATTATCATAGAATAAAAAATTCTTAAATTAAATTGGGTAGAGCCTTTTTTGATTATTGGTCTGTTGCTAAGGACCACTAATAATAGATATTTACAGTTAAATATAATTTAGGAACTAGAATAAATTAATAAAGGTAAGGTAATAATCGATACTGGATCGATAGGTCAGTTTTAGGCCGTGAATGGGCCAATACCATCAATGCGATTGATTGGTAGAGACAGTTTTTGGTCATGCTCGGGACCGATATTGATTGATTTTTAAGGGCTACTGCTCATTTTTAAATCTTTCACGTGCCAGTTTCCCAACGTTTTTCCTTTTTCGTCAGTTAGCTCATAAATCAAATTACCTATCTTTTTGATAACCTTGCATTTTATAAATTTCGGCGCAAGTTTGGCCATAAATCTATTTCCCGCGTTAGACAATACGTAATTCTTTTTCCAAACAGTATCGCCTACTTGGAAGGATAGGTGTCGTTTTCGTAAGTTATAATGATGTTGCCCTTTTTTATATGCGTTTGACAAAGACCTTCTTACATTTTGAAATAATATCGGTAATTGTTGCTGGTCTTTGTCCCATCTTATTTGTTGATCTTTTAGATCGGTATCGAAATCTTGCAATGATTTTCCGTAGTAATCACCGTCTATCGGAATGTATCTTCCAAATACGAGAAAAGAAGGCGTAAATCCCGTTGCTTCGCTTTTAGAAGTATTAATTGCGAACGCGATTTGTTGCACGTGGTTGTCCCACTCAGTATGGTCGTTTTTGATATATGAGGAGATGGCAGTAACTAAGATTCGATTTATTCGCTCTGTAGGATTATTTTGGGGATGATATTTGGCGTTATAGATAATGCTTTTGATTTTAAACTCCGCGAGGCAATTTTTAAACTCTTTCGAAATAAATTGAACCCCGTTGTCGCATATAATTAATTGTGGTACTCCGTACGTAGTAAAATAATTATTTTTTAGATAATCTATGATTTTATTCGAATTGGCTTTAGTCAAAGGGTGTACCGTCACGTATTTAGTAAAATAATCGGTAACTACCAATAAATGTTGATTACGTTTGTTTTTCGACATAGGCAGGGGACCTAGTAAATCCATAGATATGACTTGGAAAGGATATGATACCTTCTTTTGTTTACCCATCAACCCTGGTCTCATCATTTGTGATGATTTTTGGGAACTACAAGTCGCGCAATTTTGAACGTAGTTCCTAATGTCGTTGTTCATTTTCGGCCAATAATAGTTTTCCGCTATTCGCGCGGTAGTTTTAAAAATCCCCAAATGCGCGGCTTTTGGGTCGTCGTGCAAGGTATTTAAAATTTCTTTTCTGTTGGCCGTAGGTACTAATAATTTCCAATCGGAAAGATTAGCTGAGCTTATTAAATTATTTGGTACAAATTTATAAATTACGTTATCTTCAATTTTATAGGAGGGATAGCTATTGGGGTTTTCCTCAATTTTTTCTAATAAATCGGTATAATATTGATCTTTTTGCAATGTAGTCAAATCCAACAAACAAATTTCGGGATTATTAGCGGCCGCTCTGGTTTCCAGAGTGTCAATGCACTGTTGAACGTAATTTATTACTTTTTTTCGCGCTTTTTTAATATTATCTTGTCCGTTCGTGTCGACATTATCTAATTTGAGCAAATTTCTAGTTAACATTTCATCTAGGTACTTATACTGTTTATCTTTAGAGTTTCCATTGAAACATTCAACTTCACTCATTATTTTCGTCACGTCTTTTTGAACACAATTAATGAATTCATTAGGTATTTCTTTTAAATCTATTTTACAAGCATCGCGTGACAACATGTCTGGAACGATATTTAGTTTTCCAGGCCGATGCTGAATGTCGAAATCATATTGCGCTAATTTAAGCGACCATCGGGCTAAACGGCCGGTCGATTGGTCGAATTGTTTCAACCATTTTAGCGCCGAACAATCTGTTATTAAAGTGAACTTTAACCCTTCTATGTACCCTCGGAATTTATTTATTGCGAATAGTACAGCCAATAATTCGCGTTCGGTGGCATGGTATTTCTGTTCAGCGCTGGTGAACGCACGGGACGCATACGCGATGGGGTGTTCCAAGCCGTTTTGTTTTTGAAATAACAATGCACCCCCCCCCACTAGACTTGCGTCCGTCTGTACGAAAAAAGGTTTTGTGAAATCGGGGGAAATCAATATGGGCGCGTTAGAAATCAAATATTTTATTTTTTCAAACGAAGCTTCTGCTTCTGGCGTCCAATCGATTGATTGACCTTTCTTCTTGTTTTTTATTAGTGCGGTTATTGGTGAAGAAATAGTTGATAATTGAGGCAGAAAAATTCTGTAATAACTAACTAAACCGATTATTCTTTTAACTTCGGTTGTATTACGAGGTACTTTTAATTTTCGAATTGCTTCGACTTTGGAAGGGTCCGTTTGTAAACCTTTTTCTCCCACTATAAATCCGAGAAAAGTTAAAGATTTTTGGCAAAATTTACATTTTTCTAAATTTATTCGGAAGCCGGCTTCTTTTAACCTTTCAAAGACCGCGGTCAAAGTTTCGAGGTGTTTTTCAAATGTCGGAGAAGCGACTATTATATCATCAAGGTATACAAAGGCATCCTCTTTATGTAAGATAGGCCCTAAAATTCGGTCCATGACCCTTTGCAATGTCTGGCCACTATTTGACAATCCGAAGGGCATGACCACGAACTCGTATAATCCCTTCCCGGGGATGCAAAAAGCCGTTTTTTGTCGACTTCCTTCTTCTAATTTTATTTGCCAAAACGCTTTTCGCAAATCTATCGACGAAAAATATTTTGAATCTCGTAATCTATTTAAAATGCCATCAGTACGTGGCAAAGGATAAGAATCCTTGACCGTGACCGAGTTAAGTTTACGCCCGTCAAAACACGCTCTTAATTCTCCGTCTTTTTTCTTTACTAATAGAATTGGAGACGAATACGGGGAGTTTGAGGGTTGAATGACTTTATCTGCTAGCATCTTATCGATCTCTTTCGTTAAATGCCCTCTCATAGTGGGACTTAGTGGATATTGTCTTTGCTTGAAGGGCAAAGAATCTCCTACGTCGATTCGGTGCTCTACGTTTTTTACACAACCGGCTGCGGCTTTAGAGATCGTTTTTAATTTAATTATTATTTGTTCTAGTTTTTCCTGTTGTTCATGTGTTAATGGCATTTGATTAGTTTCATTTATACAATTAATTTGAATATTCTTTGGTAACTCCCATGAAAAATTAGCAAAATTTATCATTAGATTGAACGCTTTACAAAAGTCGGTTCCCAAAATAATGGCTGTGTCGACCGTCGGTACGACATAAAATTTAATATTTCTGGTTACGTTTTCAATTGTTACCGATAGAAAAATTTCGCCTAATACTTTTGCGGCATTTCCGTTTGCCACACTGATATTACTTACATTAGATTCGTTTATTTTTATCGACCGTTGTTCCAATAAGTTGGCGCTTTTGTGCCCTAATATAGAAACATTACTTCCCGAATCGATTAAGGCCATGAATTTTTGTTCGAAAATTTTTAAACGTAGGTAAGGGCGATTATCAAACGGTTTTTTGCAAAAAGTTGTTGCAACTTGAAATAATTTACTTTCTTTGAAGAAAGAATTAACAGTTTTAAGCCACTTTTTCCAATTTGATTGGTTTGGTTTGCAGGAATTTTGTTGACGCCGTAATTGCTTATCAATTTTAAGGTGACGCTCCTTTCGACACTCGTGACCTGCTTCACAGTGCCGAGGTTCAAGTTTTTTGGAAGCGAAATAGGAGCTTTGTTTCTATTATTGCATTTACTGCAATCTTTTTTATAATTTCCGGGTGAACCGCATCGTACTAAAGGATTTATTCTTGGTTCATTACAAGCTGTGTAAATATGACCTAATTGATGGCAATTCCAACAAGTTACTGCCTTTAACGTACTCGGCGTAGTAGGTAAGGTTTGTGCGTTCGAGGTAAAATTATTTATTTTTACTTGAGAAATCTGTTGCGGTTTTGAATCAAATTTAATTCTAGGCGCTTCTGAATACGCTTTCGTTTGGTTTTGTAACCATTGTATTTTCTTGCATCTCAATTTTAACTCATCTAAATTATCGTATTCATGTGAAACAATATGATTGGCAAAGAAGGGATTCACGTTACGCGATATTTGTCTTACAATTTGTTTTTCGTCGGTAGGACTTTCAAATCTCCGATACAACGATTCGATTTGGTTGATAAACGATAAAATATTTTCGTTTATACCTTGAACCCGGTTTTGAATTTGTTTTGATAATCGATATTCGTAATCTAGCGGTAGAAATTCATTTTTAAATAATTGAACAAATTCTTTCCAATTCGTACTTTTCAATTTAGCGTTTCGACAGAATTCTATACCATCCCCTTCAAACAAATCGTGGGCTGAAGTGAATAATTCATCTTCGTCTACATTTCTTGCGGTTCTCAAATTTTGTACCCGTTCTAAAAATTCCATGGGGTCCTCGTTCGAAAGATGACCTGAGTATTTAATTCCCCATTTGAAAATATGAACTTTTTCGACCGTTTTAATTTTAACTTTTGCAGTTGTTACTTTTTCTAATTCGGTTTTAACCGAATTGATCATTGCATTTATTACCGCTTTCTTCATATTAGATATGTCCGTTTCGTACACATCAATTTCATCTTTATTAATTGAGTCACTATCGATTTTCATCAGAGCTAATTTTTCATCTGCATGCATTAAACGCGTTTTTATTTGGTCGATATTTTCTTTAGATAACTGATTTTCTATTTTTCCCGCCAAATCACTAAGCGTTTCGATTAATTGTTCGGAATTCACGCCCCATGTAAATGGTAGGGTTTTTGGTTCAACATATTGTTTAAGCAATTGAGTTAATATTTGAATATTCCCCAACCTCGTGATTCTCGGCTCTGCATTTCGACATAAAATTTCAAATTTCAATTCGTTACCCGTTAAATGCTCCGGATTCATCTTTATTTATTAAAATAGACCGTTTCTTAGATAATTTAAAACCGATTTTGGCCGCGATAATTTATCTTCTTTTTAGTTGTTTTGGACCGTTTTTTAGATAATTTAAAATCGATTTTTTTTTGTAGACACGTAATTTTCGTTTGATGTACGTACGTTGAATTCTTTCTTTACAATTATTACCTTTAATTCTAACACAATTTTTTCTTACCACCTGAATTTTTTCTAGAATTTTACAAAAACTATAAGCAAATTCTAATTTTTCAGATTTGTCCCCAAATCTCTAGCCTGCAGTTGATGGCGCCATTTGTTAGGATCTATAACAGATAGGTTATTATATTTTATGTTATAGACGAAATTAGCTCCGTGGCTTTGCTCAGTTGGACATGTAACTTCCGGACTTCGTACTCTCATCCCAGGTGTGGTACTTACTTAGAAATTTGCTTATATTTTTTTTAATTCGTAAGAAAAAATCAATATTCCGAATATACATATATTGTTTCATAAATATCGTAATCAAATATACATCAGTTTTCACAAATACACAAGATAAAAATATTTAATGTCTAAGAAATTAAGTGTTAAGGTGGTTAGTCAATAAATTGGGAAATTCTAATAAATTTATGCGAATGTGGATCTTAATTATTAACAATCCAATTTTTCTGAAATAAAACACATTTCTCGCATGAATTTACGGAATATTTCCATTAATTCAATATTTGAATTAAAACATCGTGCAAAGAAGAAAATTGACAATTTTGTTACATAAAATTCAAGAATAGATACAGTGATTTTGGTTAGACCAAATTTCTACCTTGAAATGCGAGGTAATCCACAAATTAGTTGATTGAAGTACACTTAAAGATGTGGTTGTTCCAATTTTAGCTCTGACGTAGAAAGAATTCAACTATGTGTGGACCCTATTGTTGATTGTAATAATGTGTCGCCGACTAACTTTTTATTTAATTAGAACTGCACGTCGTAGATTTAGTAGCGTGTTGCACAAAACTTATATCGCACTATTATTGTTTCCAGTGAAGATCCGTTTAAGATGGGACACTTAAGTGTTTATAATTTTGTTCCAGTACTAAATTAAATTGAAGTAATGTTCTTTCTACACTTGGCTTTTAGTAATTTACGCGATCTAATTGGAGTATGATCGCATTTATTATTGGTATTAACTTCAATTCGATTCACGATCGTAGATAGTGTTGATTTACACTAATCTCGATTGTTACACCGAATTCTAGAGTTGATTGATTTGCTGTTTCAATTTGTTTAACAGTAGTTAATGCTCCGTTATTTAGGATTTCCGTATTATATTCGACACTTTTAATTTTTTTAATTGTTCAATTTTTTAAGTCGCCGAATTTTAGATTTTCGTTATCACTACTGTTTTTGTAATTATTAGATAATAATTTCTCTTTATGATTGTAGGAAATTATTTACTGAGGTTTTCTTCCGAATTGGAAAGTTAAAAAATATTACACTTTGGCCGATATTAGGTACGTTTTAGGTAGAAGTTATTTTGGTCGCTGGCTTTGAGAGACTGACTTCATTTTTCCATCCCTCCTTTCAAATTTCTTTCCCTTGATGAGGTCATTTGGGTAGGAATTAATTTGTTATCGCTATATGAGTTATATTTACAAAAATGCATATTAAACAGTTCCTTTGTTTCTCAGCGCGGTACCCGTTTGAATACGATATTATTACAAAGTAACTCTCTACAAATTAACTTAGTTTCAATAGAACCTAGTCATATGAGGATTTTATCACCTCGAACGTAGAATCTTGTTGATAATAATTTTCTCGCGGTGAGCGGACTGCGTATTTCCTTTCAGCACAGGTGCGCTGTGCAACTATGTATCTTTGTTCTTCAATGTAATACTTTATAGTTATCTTTTGATAAAGAACGTCGATTGGCATAATATTCAAATATTAACATTTATAGTCGGATCCCGTTGACTTGAATTTATTTTTTTTTTAACAAATTCTATGTTTATATTGAACATATGACATTTCTGATTATTATTTAATATTATTGAAGTGGATATTTTATGATAGCTTATAATCTACGGCATCGCCGTAACAACGACTCGTACAAAGATATTCGAAACTTTGTGACCCAGGCCATATTAAGTGAAAAGAGAGCCTTCTATAGAACATGTAGAAGTTTTTCGACAAAGTCAACGTACATACATTCTAGAACCAAAAATGAAATAAACTCAGAGAACGCCAATCCTGATCCACGGTTGTGGATCCTAAGGTTATGGAAAAGTTCTCGAGCAGTTGCCGCTTCCGTGTCCCCAAGGTTAACAACGCCAATAGTTTTGCTGATTTTAAACCTATTAGCATCTTACCTGCTCTCCCAAAATCCTCGAACTACATTTAGTAGGTATAGATTTCAATTATTGTCATTCATACTTCAATACAATTTAAAATTCTAACATTCATTTTATAACAACCACATTTAGTTCACTTCATAAAATAGTTTATCTCCAACTCACTTTCAACCACTAGTATCCTTATAGCCAGTTGTATCATACCGATGTTCCAAAACATGGTGAAATGGCGCCACATAATATGATTATTATCTATACACACACTTAGTATTTTGAATTCCTTTTTTCAATTCACCTAGGTAGGTCAATTAACTTGATTAACTTTTAAAAGAATAGGTCTTACATATAACCTCTCAAACTACCTTGTGGTTGAAGTTATGGTAATTTCCAAATTTAACTACTAAGGCCAACAAAAATTTAGCATTATTAACGTTGCTGAACTTAACAAAACCATTTCCAAACTTTGTACAAACTTTTCTAAAAATCGGCGCAATCTTCAGCTAAACTAAAATTGTCGACCGTATCAAACGCCCAAACTCAACGTCTCGAATCAATCGTGGCCCAAAATGCTATTAACGGGCTGCATCTTCGCACATTTTTCATTGACACCAGCTTAGATGTTAAACTGAAAATAGTTAAGAAGAAAAAATTCACTTCAATATATCTGAAAAATCTTGTTTAAGGTTGACTTTATTATTTGCTTATTTTTCAGTTCATAATAATTCTGGATGTGGTCCTGAAACAATTATTGGTTCCACGGTTACTTGTAGAATTTTTGTCTGCATAGTATAATATGTAAACGATTTTTTAATTTACTAGTTTTATATTCTTAAAAAAATAACATATTAAGTAATTTTGCCATCCTTCTCCATGTCCACAATTGTATTGTAGTCTGTGACTTTTTACTCACTCAATAAAAAAAAGCCTTGGTGTAATTTATCCATAAAATTGATGAATGCCGTTAGCAGTAAATAAAATACTACAGAGGTATTCGATATTCCGTATTTAGTACATATTCCATATCTAGTCACTTTACTCTACTACATATTAATAAGAACTATTGAGTATTTCTTCTGTCAACTCGATATATATATTTCTCATCGGTTCGAATTGTTGCACTTATAACCTCCAGTGAATAATCAATTCATGAGTGTAACTTCTAATGTAGTTCTAACAATTTTAATATATAATAAGTTGCATTGTAAATTCCGAGTACGTTTGATGTTTGATGTCACAATTTCATTTTACTTCTAACTTAATACGAGTCAACTTTAAAACCATTTTATGCTCATATCTCTCCGACTAAAAAATTGCAATGAAAGAATTTAATGCAAAGGCAATATTGTATAATTCAAAAAGAGTAATGCAATATATTGGAATTTGGCCAGAAATTAATCCTTCTGGTTCGTATAATATGCGAGGATTATTTGCATTTATTGTTATAACTATGGGTACGTTGCTAGTATTAAAGAAGGGTGTGCAAGATTTTATTGAAGGCGATTATGAAAACGGTAGTTACGCCTTATGTTTGATGTTGATTGCTGCTCACGCATCATTTAAAGTATGGTTTTTGCTAACCAATAAATCACCTTTTTTCGAAATACTTACTAATTTAGAGAACCCAGCATTACTTTACCACAATAATGGTTTTGATATTTACTTGCAAGATAACGTGCAATTCAGTAAGAATATGTTTAATGTGTTGTTGACAGCATGCGTAAATGCATCAATAACACTTGGAATAAGTGAATACGCTATTGGATACAGTTCAAATCCACGTATATTTCCTATTAAAACTGATCCCAGCCATTTAATATTATACATATTTGTTTGGATATTTTTCACTATTTTCATTTTATATTGCGGAGTTGTTATTGGATCTTTCGAAGGGCTGGTGTCGACTTTTTTATCTTTAGGAATCGCCCAACTTAAAATTTTGCAGCAAGAAATTATGCATTCAAGCGATTTTTATCCATCAGATATTCATCTTACCAAAGAAGAAATTCGGTACTACGACCAAATGGCAAATACAAAATTAAGTAATTGTGTAAAGCGCCACAATGCAATCGAAAGGTTTCAAAAGCTGAATAAAACATTTTGCCAAAGTTTATTAATCTAAATTACGTTTTTTTAGATATGTTGCTTCAATTGAAGCGAAATTCAGTTTAGCATTTTTAATTCAATATTTCATTACTTTAGGTGTGACCGGTTTACTTGGATTAAACTTTATATTTGTAAGTTATACAGGTACTAGGTGACTTTAGTTTAAGAAATAATACATAATATGTTTCTAGGCTCGGGTTACTAGCCCGGATTTTTTAATGTGTATATGCTTCTTTATTGCTGATCTTATACAAGTATTTTTGGTATGCTATGGTTGCAATGAAATTTATCTCGAGGTAAGAACCTATAGCAAAATTAATACCTTATGACAATTTAAGGTAGCCCTAATTTCCTTGGAGAAATTTTATTTGTTTAAAGTTCTAACCAGATTCTATTTCAGAGCGAAAAAATTCGAGATGCATGTTATTTCTCAAATTGGAGGGCATGTGGGCCATCAGTACGTAAGACGTTGTATATTATAATGGAAAGAACTAAACGACCGTTTTATTTTACTGTTGGAAAGTTTTCTGTTATATCTCTAGATACGTTTTTGATTGTAAGAAAAATCATATACTAACTGTACTCCATTTTTCGTCCTTATTATTTGTAGATCTTGAAAACTTCCATGTCTTACTTCACGGTCTTAAAAAGTTTATATGAAGGTGATTCCAATTTGAATTAACAAATTGCCGAAGAGGTTTCCTTTAGATATACATAGGTTTTAGCAGTTTGTAAACACACCTAAAATATTAGTTGATCGTTGATCCTAATCAAGTAGTTTACTTATTTTCACACCAAATTAGAGGTGATTCTCTTGTAGTTATTAGACAGAAATTCTGGGAATAGCACCCTCCTATTCCGAACCCTGAAATTGAAATATCTTATAGAGGCTACGCTCCGATCCGGGCGGTTTTGACAACTCTGAACTTAGCTAAAACAATTTTAAAGACCATCCATGCACCCCACCGGGATCATAAAAACCGGGATATAGCATTTAAAATTATCGTATACAGTTAAAGCTCCTTATTCGCGGGGGATACGTTCCATAATTATGCCGCGAATACAGAAACCGTGAATATGGAATGGTAATTTGTATGGGAATATAGGGGATACGTTCCAAGGTTAGAAAATAAAATAAAAATATATCGAAATAAATGCAATTTAATGAGAAATACATAATAATATTATTATTATTTATTACTCTTATCTGGATTGGGTAATGGTTTAAAGAATTTAGTAATTTTTTCTTGTCTTGCAGCTTTTAAAAGGCCTTTTAATTCCGTTTGGTATTCAGCTGTGGCATTATCAATTTGCCTTTTAAAAACAAGACTTCTTTCCATAGACGGATCAATTTTTATAAAGAAATCACACAGTTCATTTGCCATCCGTAAACCTTCGCTTAGGGTTTTTGAGGTAAATGTCACCTTTTCAGTGTCAGTTGAAACTTCTTCTTCTTCAATAGAATGGGGTTTTAACATTTCCTCCAAGTCGGTTTCAGTCAAGTCTTCATCTTGTGATTCAAGCAACTCTTGAATGTCACTTAATTCTACCTGTTCAAAACCATCTCGTCCTATTTCATGTGCAACTTGAGTAATGTTTTCAGTTAACGTTTGAATTTGCTCAGATCCTTCATCATTAGCGACAGTTAGATTAGGCCACAGTTTTTTCCAGCATGATTTCAATGTGTATGACTTCAATTCTTGTAACGATTATTTTATGTTACCAATGCACTTTGCTATGTCAAAATTTTTCCAGCATTGCATAACATTCATATCAGGATCACGTTCCATAGTGTCCAGTATGATTTTAAAGGTTCGTCTAATGTAATACAGCTTGAAGGCCTGGATTATACCTTGGTCCATAGGTTGGAGTAAAGCCGTCGTGTTAGGAGGCAAAAATATCACCTTTATATTCGGATGCATAGCTTCAAGCTCACGAGGGTGACCCGGAGCATTGTCCAAAACTAGAATAGCCTTAAAGTCTAAATTGTTTTTCTTTAAATAAATTTCAACTTCATGAACAAAACAATTTCGGAACCAGTCACTGAAAATAACACTTGTAACCCACGCTTTCTTGTTTGAACGCCAAAACACGGGCAGGTTATCCTTGTTTTGATTTTTCAAAGCACGAGGATTTAACGATCTGTAAAGCATTAGTGGCTTAATTAAACAATCTCCGGATGCATTAGAACAGAGCAGCAGCGTAATTCTATCTTTTGCTGCCTTAAAACCAGAGGCGGACTTTTCACTCTTGGATATAAAAGTTTTGTTCGGCATTCTTTTCCAAAACAGGGCAGTCTCGTCTGCATTAAACACTTGCTCAGGTTTGTATCCACCATCAGCAATTAACTTTAAAAATTCTTCTGGATATCTAGCTGCTGCTGCAGTATCTGCAGATGCAGCTTCTCCAACAATTTTGATGCAGTGCAGTGATTGCCGCACTTTAAATTTATTGAACCAACCTTCCGATGCTTTAAATTCTCCATCTGTACGTTCACCTTTAAAATGTTCGTAAAGACGCTTTGCCTTCTCACGGATTATAGGACCACATAGGGGCACTCTTTTCTGGTTACGGTCTTCAATCCATAATGATAACGCAGCTTCCATTTTTTCAATTGCTGGATCACGAACAATTTTTGCTAATAGTGAGGTTGAAGCAGTAGAATTCCTTATTTTATCCTCGGATTTCTTGATGAATCGTACAGTTGATTCATTGATATTAAAGGAACGTGATATGGAAGCAAACGACTCGCCAAGGCGTAAACGGTTAAGCATTTCTATTTTTACTTTAAGTGGTAACACAACTTTTTTCCGCGTAGGTACTAATTTTCTTTTGCTTTTACTCGACATTATAAATTTCGAACAAACCAGAAGAGACACGTGTTATTTAAACAAAGTTCATGCAACGAATGGCAAGTTGAAACAATTCAACAAGTAGGATAGCGGCCAAGACAGCTTATATCAAATGATAGCACCTTCTCGGCAAAAATTTTGCTTTTGTCCAAGACCGTTAGGTTTAGTCACAATAAATAATATTTTCTCTCTATAAATACTTGGACGCCTACTTGTTTGTTTTGATATGTGAGTGGTGTTAATTTGTAATTGAATATCTTGCGAATCACTTTTAGATTTGTTAATAATAAGCATTTCTTTAGAAAAAATGTATGATGTCATTTCTCGCAAGTATTATGTAATTATGTTCCAACACAATTTTGCAATGCAAGTGTCTGCATTCTTTTAGATAAAATACACAGCAGATATCATTTTAAAAGTGCGAAATTGTAATTTTAATTATAAATCTTTTAAGTAGTACAAACATTGTATATTGTTAGTTTTTGATCCGCGAATAACGAAATTTTCAACCGCGAATACAGGAAGTGGTTGCATTTTTTACATCCGCGAATACTGAAAACGCGAATAACGAAACCGTGAATAAGGAGCTTTAACTGTACTATATAAACCATCAACTTTCCAAATCTCTATAGGGAAATTTTAATTTCAGGGTTCGGAATAAGGTGCTTTAACCGAAATTCTAAGTATGGATATTACTCTAATTCAATGTAATAATAAAAGTAGTAAAATAAATTAAATTAATATTTTATTTATGTTTATTAATTTATTTTAGACAACAAGCAAAAGTGAATAACACCTAATATTCGTATAGTAAGGTATAGTCAAATTAGGATATTTATCGCAATTATATGGCACCAGTTCAATTTCGTCACTACCGTACTCGTAATTTATTGTACAAACATTTTTGAAACACCCTGTTCAAAAATACCCTGTTTGATATTTTAAAGAAAAACTCGCAGGACAAAAAATGTAGGAAATTCTATAGCGGTAATTTTTGGTTCTTAATATTTTTACATACTTAATTTCGTTTCGAAGTTCTGATGCATAATGTCATAATAGCTTCAGCCCCCCTCCTCCTCACAATGGGCGATTTAAATTATTTTCATCCGGCTTCCCACTAAGGCAGGAAAAGCTCATATTCAAAATTTGGAATGATTTGGTTGCTTCGTTTAGACGCTATCGTGTTCGCAGGCGTACACACATCCACATACACCCTTACAGGCATCCTTCAAAAAATGATCAGAATTGATTCAGGGAACCACAAAACATGAAAATCTGTCAGAAAATTAGGGGGTCAAATTTTGCCCGATAACAATATTTTCCTTACCTAGGGGTGCGGAAAGTAAAAATTGAACATAATTAAATTTTGAATAAAATTCTCGTTCTTATGTTAAAAATTTAGTTTTAATCCCGTTTTTTTTAAATTTACTTCAATAAACCAATAATAATTATTCTTTTTATAATTGCATAAAATATTAAATTATAGTTAGAATTTTAAGTATGACACTAAAAATTGAATTTGTTTTATTTGAAATGACGCAAATCGACGCTCCAGTGTATCTAAGGTATCTTAGAAGGTTTGGAATATTATATGGAATACAATTCCATAATTCTATTATGGAATAGGAATATTTTCTATATTTGTCCCGAAATTCTTGATTTCGACGTTTATTCGATGCGGCTCTGCTTTTAGGCTTCTATACAAAGTATAGCAAGAAGCCTTATGATCTGGCTCCGTATCCGTCTGTCCGCATAATTCAAAATCATACAAAGCGTTTTAGATCGTGTTGGAAATACTCTGTGTGTATAGAGGTCTATGAACTGGGTACCCAGTGCGCTACTTTTAGGCTTCTATACAAAGTATAGCAAGAAGCCCTATGATCTGGCTCCGTGTCTGTCCGTCCGCATAATTGAAATCTAATTTATATATTAAGATAGGTTACAAAAATATTCTGTGCTTTAAGATTGTAATTTTCAACCTATATAGTAGACTTGATCCGATGATCTGACCGATCAAGGTATCAACGGATGAAGTTATCAGATCACGGATCAACGGATTAAGTTATATCAAAGTATCGGATAACATTTATTGCCATATTTTATAGCAAGAAGCCTTACGATCTGGCTCCGTGTTTACAGTTGTCACGCCATTCGTTTTTCACCTTTTCCCTTGCATCGAAAGATCTTCTTTTGATATTGCGTATCGGCGTCTTTCTGCGTCTTTCTGGTGTGCTTGAACACTTGGTCAGAAGTGTTTCCACTTCCGAAGAAATTGAAAATTGCTGGTGAAGTGGAGATATTGGATTCTGCCCAGTCGATTTTTCTTTTCTTGGTGTACTCTTGACATTGCTACATAGACGCTGGCATTTTATATGTATGATATGAGACCCTAATAATATACAAAACAAGGTGGAATTCGCATTGGCGGCAGTTCTTAGGCTTCTATACAGCTACCTTTCTGGTGTGGAAAGTTGTTATTAACTGGTTATTTTTGGTCGCCATATAATGTAACATCACATAATCAGATAATCTACACTAATTATTTATTATTTTATTTTAACCACAGCAGTGGCTTGATGTAGATATTGAAGTTAAGTTGTAAATAACAGAGAAGGAAGAGGATGGATCACCTCAAAAAATGGACCGGACATTACAGAAAAGTGAAGTTACGAATGGAATGTAAAAGTTTGATTATTATTACTTATGTAGTAATTGATAAATACCAACCGCAAAATTTTAATTAGTGCAGATTATCTGATTATGTGATTTTACATTATATGGCGACCAAAAATAACCAGATAATAACAACTTTCCACACCAGAAAGGTAGCTGTATAGAAGCCTAAGAACTGCCGCTAAAGCGAGTTCCACCTTGTTTTTATATATAACTAGCTGACCCGGCAGACGTTGTCCTGCCCAAATTTCTTATATTTGCCTACATGAATTTTTTAGATCCAATCCGCATAATGACCTTGCGACTTATTTGGTCGTCGCAAATACCAAACGTATTACAATTAATTCGTTGACATCAATGTTTTTCGCAGCCAATATAGCACATTCTCTCAACCAAATATGGTTTTTGTAATTTTGAGCAATGTTTGGGAAACCTTTCGGATGAGTTCGGTTTTTGATTCGGTGAACTGGCAAAAATCGACGGGGAATGTAATGGTGCCAGTCGAAATTTCCAGCAATTTGGAAGGTTCCTACCGTGTAGGAACAGCTCCATACATTCCACAACATACAACATAGAATAATTCACTTTCCAAAACGATAAAATCAAATTATGATTGTTATAATACAACCATTCAATTAACAAAATCAAATGTAATTGTATTTTGCTCAGCCCTATTAATATTACAACTCGTTTTTAACTTTTTTATTCGAATTTAGAAAGTTTTTTTTATTTAATGAAACATTTATGTAATAAGATAATTGGATTAAATGATTAATTATCAATGCCTTACAATGTGGGCACAGAACGCTGATAGATGCAATAGCAACGGATTGGTCTGCACTGTGATCAATTGTCACGTTGCAACGAAATGCAGTTCGATGAGTATTCAACGCAACATCATTAATTTGTTGAACAGATCGCGAAACAACACAAAAGTAAAAACTAATGTCATTTACTTTTCCAGGACGAAATACAGGGGTAGCTACAATTTTGCAATTGTCGCACCACCTATTGACGATATAAAAAGCACTTGCAGTTTTCAAATGTAATTCCGTCGACCATACACGGAGAATTGTTATTTAATGTTCCACAGGGGCCATGAATCATGTTCTTAGTAATAACCTCATGCAAGACTGCATCTTCTTCTTCATTGGGAATTTCTGCTGATATTACATCATCGATTTCATTCGGTCTTATCTTCTCAATCAACCAAATGAGAATATGTGCGTGTGGCAATCCGCGTTTCTGCCACTCCACTGAATACATCCAACAGCGCGTTTCGCCGAACACGCGATGCTTCACAATTAAATTCATCAATGATTTCAATTTTTGTTTGAAGACTCTCGCTGTGATGTCATGGCGATCGATGGGTGATTGGCCAGGGAATAACTCGTGTCGAATTTCTATCCACTGCGGATTGCAAGTGAACGTGATAAACAAATCTGGTGTGCCGTAATGACGAACATATAGGACATGGCATCTTGAGCGTATTCATGCATATGTCGTGGACTTCCGACGTACGTTGCTGGGAGAATCGTCATGCGGCCAATATTCTGTGCGTTTCCGTCAGTATTGATGGCATCTCGAAGGTGAATATACTCTTCAGAACGGAGGTTTGTCTGGTTCAATCTGATAAATAGCAACCGTTCAGTTTCAATTTTGACGTACATATCGACAGCATATTGGTGAAATAGACGGCGACATTTCAATATGTGATTGTCCTCATTTTCACGAACCATCAATCGATATGAATAGTAGTTCATTGAACTGACTTTTTTGCTCGTTTCAGCGCCTGTAAGCGGATTTACCATCTTGTGCGAGAAATCATAACCGTCTTCACCTTGCCAAAATATGATGGGATATTGTAACGCATCATATGATCGGTGCGTTTCGTACACACGCTGCAGCTGATCGTTTCGCCGTTGCAGAACGATATCACGTGATTCCAAATTTTCTCCAACGACGACAATGGCGACATCATCAATTGTTGGCGCATTGAAACGTCTTGCGTGTTCTCCCGCAGGCGTCCTATCGGCTCTGATTACAATTTTGTGATTATCAGTTGGCATGCGGTCCAGCGCGGTTTTAAACAATGCAATCAATTCATTGTGTTGATGAAAAACAGTTTGAAGTTGTTCCACGATTGGTCTTTTCACCGAACTGTTGTGTGCACAACGTTGATCTACTTCTTGTGATGAATTTCCCATGAAAAAAATCTGCAGAAATTTAAAGCCTGCATCCGGAGGCGGCAATAGCGAACCTGCTCGATGATATATTTGTCCT
Organism: Podabrus alpinus; assembly: GCA_932274525.1. NCBI lineage: Eukaryota > Metazoa > Arthropoda > Insecta > Coleoptera > Cantharidae > Podabrus > Podabrus alpinus. The sequence continues at coordinate 120,172,797 of OW026451.1, forward strand.
TGAATCTGTAACTGTTAATGTATGTTAATAGTGTTGTTGTTAAATAATGTTTAAATAAGATTGTGTAATAATTACCTTGAAAGTGGGCATGAAATTATCCCGCACCACATTTGTTGCGCCAAATGAAGTCATTTGGAAACAACTGTTGTATTTCTGAATTTGTGTTAGGAAATGTTTGGAATTTGTGCTTGCTCCAGAAACCAATGAGCGCAATGGTACTGGTGGGGGACCAATTTCGCCAATTTGACTTTCCACTTGCGCAACACAATCCAGGGGCTTCAGTTTTGTATTTCAATGCCTTACAATGTGGGCACACAACGCTCATGGATCCAATAGCAACGGATTGGTCTGCACCGTAATCAATTGTCACGTTGTAACGGAAAGTAGCTCGAAGAGTATTCAACGCAACATTTTTTTGCCTTCTTGCACTATTCCGTTCAATTTCATTTTCCTCGCGTTGCACTGCAGTTCGATTATTTCGAATATATCTTTGGGTTGCAGCATTGCGAGTTCTGCGACCTAAATTACTCCGTCTTATTTGCGGCATTCTGTTCGTTTTAATTGTCATATATAATACCACAAGAGACTATCAAATTGTCGGCAATAATTTTTGAAACTGGAACTGAGTGTTTGTCGCCCTTAAAATCATCATGAGTGCTTTAGCACGAATGGTGATTTTAAGGGCGACAAACACGAAGATTCCATGGTTTAAAAATTAACCGACAATTTTATAGTATCGTGTGGAATTCGTTTGACAATTTCGTAAATAAAATTTCAATTTTTTCTGACAACAAATAATTTATAGTATGCGTTTACGTAGTTTCCATCGTTACTTGACAATACAGACCACGGTGGTCGTATTGCCGCGACAATACACCACCGTGGTCTGTATTGTCAAAGCAAGTAGATTATGATTGGTTCAAATTGATGAGATTCTAACATCCTATTGGTTGAATTATTATGAACGAAATTGTCAGTATTATTTTGAGCGTTTTAAATCTTTTGGTTTTATTTTACTCCATGCAATGAAGTATATCTTATATAGCTACATGCCAGTTAGAAATATTACCAACCAAAATTTGATTCTTTAAGTTGGTGAGTGACTGTTACTGTCGAATCGAAAAAGCAGTTTCAGTTTTTCATAAGGTGACCCGACAGATGAATTGAATTAAAGCAATTGCCTCACCCTGGGAGAACCGCCTACGCGAGGTAAATTTTTGCAAAATGCTTTTTTCCTTATTTGCTTTTTTTCTAAATCACCCCAGTATTGAGGCGAACAAAACAAAAATACGTTATCAAACCTCACTATGTGACAGAGCCGTACTAACGGTTATCGTGTCGCCAATCAAAACCTAATAACCAAATTACAAATTAATAAAAAAAAAATAACAAACCTTGTAATGCTACACCGGCATTATCTGCCTGATTTATATCAATCACCGGATCAAATATAAACATATTATCAATAGATAGCGCTACTAAATAAATTGACAGGCGTAATATATTAATTTATTCGTGGTTTTCATTTGGTTTTAAAGTAATTTTTTTATGACTTCCAAATTAGAGCCGCCATCTGTTGATCACTTATTTAACTAAAATGAACTTTCAGTTTTACCCGAATTTTCCAATTTCCGAACAACTTTTCCAGCATTTCATTACCTAACAACCTTATTCAGAGTATATATTACGAACATTAAAAAAAAAATAACAAAATCGGTCCAAGTCACCACTGTAGATAAAAAATCATAGTATAGATGAAAAAATAGTATTGTTCATCGGCGCAATAACGATGAACCATTTTTGAACCAACGGATAATTGATTCACTTTGTGGTACAAAGTGAACAAAAGCTACGATTCACAATCTATTCTGTGCAGCTTATATAGACCTTTTGCAATGTCTTTATAAGTTACTTGCAGCCTTCTCGATTCAGTCCAACTTTCCGGGACAACTTTTTCAATTTTTTATTACGTAAAAACCGTCTTCAGACTATTACAATTTAAAAAGAAATTCCAAAGAAAATCGGTCCAGCCGTTATCAAGTGATGCCTTGACAATGGTTTTCACTATAGAAATAAAGTAGGTACTTTAATTACCTACCTACTTCTGTAGGTACTTAAGGTACTTAAGGTCGCGCCACCTATTGACGGTATAAAAAGCACTTTCAATTTTTCCCGAATTTTCCAACTTCCCGGGCAACTTTTCCAATTTTTTTTTAGGTAAGAACCATCTACGGACTATTACAAACACTTTTTTAAAAAAATTAACAAAATCGGTCCAGCCGTTATCATGTGATGCCGTGACAAAGGTTTTCACATTCATTTTTATTTATGTAGAAGATATAGATGGAATAAAAAATTTACATAACATGCGAAAATCACAAAGAATACTTTGCAGAACGAAATCTAATTTTAGACCTCTTTTCCTGATCGTATAAAAATTATATAATATACTTCTATCGAATTTTGTAGAAAATTTGATTTCCTAACAAATAGTTCGTCAAGTTATATTCTCATAAGAATTACGTAACCTGCTGATTTTCCATAATGTGATGTAATAAGGAAATGCAAATATCAATTATTAAATTTCATTGCTGTTTGAGCAAATAGGATGTTCTAGAACATTCTGGAAGTAAATTTTTTTTATTTGCTAAACTAACAAATTGTAAAACACATAAAAACCTATGTCAGTTAGATTTCAGTTATTAGTAATAAAGTAATCATGAAGTAATCAAGTATTTTTTAATTATTCAATAAGTTTATGTTAAGTTGTTATTATGTTAGTCAGTATTTTTATAGATATTATAGTCAAGCAGAAACTCTGCAAGTTTAAATAAATTGTGGAAATTAAATAATCAAAGAAAATAAATTAAAAAATTTGAAAGTGTTTTTTTAAAATTTAAGTGTTAGAAAATAGAAGTTAACTCGTCAGAGCATATTTTTATCTTTTGGGTATAAAAAAACCGACTGATAATTTAATCTTTTGAAGATAAAAATATTCTATCAAGAACTTTTCCCCAACTTAATTCCTTACAAAATCCGTTACATAATATCATATTTTCGTATCTGGTACGGTTTTAACAGCGTTTTCAATGAAAGATCACTAAAATTTATAACTGAGGAAATAAATGTTTGACTTAATTCTAACAAAAAGCCATGAAATTATGTTGGTGAGCAGAATAATTATTGTGCAAATTTTTCGAGTTTTAATGTTAAGGGTGCTACCGTAGCATTTAAAAATAGTATTACTAAGATTGAATAATCAAAACTACATTCATACTACTTATATTATGTTTTACATTTTTTATTTTATTCTTTTACATAATTGTGAAAATTACTACATTATAATAAATTAACAGAAATAACTTAGTCATTTTTTGCCTGACTCTTGCGGCATTTCCATGCAAATTCCGTTATAATTTGCAAGCCACCAAGTGAGAAATGCGATTGCATTTTGTTCTTGAAGTTGAATTGTAGCTCTCAACCTTGGACAAACTTGGTCAATGTTCTATCATACAGACGGGAAGACACCATCATCCTTTAGGAACTTCCTTACTCTTCCGAACTTGTTTTTAAATTTTTTACTACTAAAAGTGAAATGCGAAGCCTTTTTGTAACTCGTGGGGAGGAAGAAGAGGTTTGCTTCACTGCCCATTCTTCATTAGGGGCTTCGCCCCAAATTTATCAACCCCAACTGCCTCACAGTTTACCATTTTCTTGATTTTCATTCACTACCGGTGTGGTGATGTAATCTTCATCGCACCCAAAACTTAATTTACAATGAATTTCAAAGTTATGTTATACGAATACCCGAAGAAAGAGGTAAGACGAGCTTGCTTGTAATGTACTCTGAGTATACTTCAAGAGAAAAAGGATCTCAACAACAAAATAACAATAATCAGAGCTTTAAACACCGATAACAGAAAACAACATTGCGAATGAAGAAGAAGAAGAAGGCAGAACCAGCCCAGAGCTTATCCAAAGATCGACAGCTTCTCCAAGACACCACCAACTGCCAAAATCAAACGAAGGTGGTATGGTGCCATGCCTTTAGCAATGTATAAAAGCCAAGATGTTCATCATTCCGCATTGGTATCCCATAGTCAGTGGTATTTGAAGACGGTAATTTCCTTATGGTAACACCAAAACTGGTCTTGCCATAAGACTAATGTGATCTATGTTTTTCTGTTTCTGCATTTTATACTCTATGAAGATAGCACTACGATATACATCGCTTTGTACTTGATCGTGTCATCTTGGTCGTTTATGTGAGAGAAGTATCCATCCTATCCATCTTATGTGATGATTCGGATGGTTCATTTATATGGCTATTTCTATTTCATAATACTTTTTACTACTAATATTATGAAACTGTTGTGCTTTGTGCGATACTTATTTAAAATTATTCAACGTCTAAAAAACGCAAATTGTTATCTGTAAATTTGAAAATTATGCAATTGTCGCTTGTTAAATTAAAATTCTAAATATACCAATTTAAACATGTAGTCTACTAGGTGATTTCTTTAATCTTCTGCATATAACTTTTTTAACATCGTAAAGTACGACATCGACATTTTTAACACCTAAAACAATGTTATACAAAATTTACGAAAACACTAAGTGTATGTAGGTACATACTATCATAAACGTTTCTAAAGATATAACTGTAAATTTTCCTGCAGTTAAAACTAATGGTCTTTTGCTTCTTTCCATTATAATATACAAAGTTTTGCCTACTGATGCATTACATTGCCACCAATTGGACATATAACAAGCATAACTAACCATATCACTCTAAAAATGTTAATTGAACATTTTTTAAAAATAGAAACAAACTCCAGCCACGAGATAAATAAATTACAACAAAGATTTGGTGTACTAAAAAACCATTAAATGTGGGATCTGGTGGGAATCAGTGTGGGAACACCTAACACAACTAATAAAAAAATGTGAATTAAATAGTAGATTATAACAAACACATTTGTTACATTAAGACCAGGGACACAGCGGCGATTCGTTCGTCGCGACAGAGCCGTAGCGATTTTATTGTTTAATACGTAAACGTACACAGCAGTGGCTTGGTGTGATCGCTGGTTGAGTTATGGTGCGGAAATTGTGCGAACTACACGAAATTTCTTAGCATGGCCCTCCGGTGAACATTAACACTCTGTGGATGAGTAAGAGCGAACGACGAGGTACTGGATAAAAAAGTAAGGAAGAGAGGATGAATGAAGAAGCCTTGGGCTTGCACGATCTGTCGAACTAAATTGAATACGTAAGAAAGCACTGAGAACATTTTTGTCGTTAGTATGGCCATTATTGCATGCGACTCTGTCGCGGCGTTCGTGTCGCCGGTGTGGCCGAGGTCTAATTCTTACCTGAGTAATAATTTCTGTGCACGGTATACATAAAATTATTAACTGTGTTAAATCAGCAATAAAAAAGATAACAGTTCTTATAAAATCGAAGCTAGTAGCTGAAACCTAGAAATGATTTTTTTAGATAGGTATGCTGTTCATATTTAATACCGTATGGGTTGTTTACAAATATAGCACTTAATCCAATTAATCCTGTTACAGCTAGAGATATTATCATTTGCACCAAATATGCAATAGTATATTTATTTTCTATCGATACTATGTAACTAAAACAGAATAAATAAATTTGTTTAAAGAAAAAAGTAGTTCGAAAAATTGTACACCTTTCAATTACGTTATGGCGTACTACACATTCTTTTAGTAGTTTATTGACCAATTCATTATAGTATTTCATTTCGTCTGCATTCAAGAACGTTGATGGATACGATTCAACTGCTTGTGTTATTTGTTTCCTTAAAATTTGAAACTGGACAACTCCAAGTGATAAAAAGGTGTACATCAATCCTTCGTAAGCACCAATGACATACCCAGTACACAAACCTGCTATAAAGTAGTAACTCCAACTTAAAATATATATTGCCAAATTATCATTATCCCCAGAAGTAATAACACTAAGAATGAGAGGTAAAGAATCGTGTTCAAAAATACAATCACTTAACGAAAACATGATACCGGCGCTTACGCATGCTATTAATTGATAATTACATACAAGATGTATAATAACTAATCTTTTTTGTAGGTACATATCAAAACAATCTTCGTGGATTGTTACTGATGGATCGGTCAAACTATCAATAATTTTAAAGAATCTCGATTTTTGTATCTGTAAGAACCATATCTTAAATGCAGCGTGACATGCAGCTAACATTACACAAAGCATAAAACTTCCATTTCCATAATTTCCATCTATAAATTCTTGAACACCTCGCGTTAATGTGAAAAAAGTGAAAGAACCAGTTATGAGAAAACTTATAATACCTTTTAGGTTATAGGCAACTGTTGGAGATTTTTCTGGCCACATTCCTATTAATTGCATTCTGCTTTTTGAGGTTTGTAAAATAATGTTAATATCAAACGGTTTCATTATAACCAAACGTTCAATGATTGATTCTAAATGATGTAAGGTGATGCGATACGTACGACTGCTAGAAAAGTGAGCAAATTTCAAAATGTTCTTTATCTGTAATCGCATTTGTTTAATTTGTATTTAATATAATTCAGAAAATTATAGACTCCTGACTACATCAACCAAAACATTATTAATATTCCTTTACATCAGAAAACCTATACATCCTTCTGCACAATTACGTAGGTATTAAGTCATTCAGTTTAGTTCTAAAAATACAAACATAAATTTCTATTTGCTTTTACACAATAATCATATCGAATGTATGTACTTCAATAATCAAAGATTCACTAAAGATTCAGTAAGCTTTTACCTTTAAATAAGCAATATCTCATTTTTATTAAAAATTCTCTTAGAACGCTTTTCAAGCAGTTTATATGATATTTATTTGATTCTGTCCTTCTGTGCGCCGTTTGGGATTTATTTGCTATTTGTAAATTTTATACGATAAATTATTGAATCGTTTGCAATTATTATCTATGAAATTAAGCGATTTCAAATTTCAAAATTTTGGTGACTTAAGGGCTCGCCATATAGCCTGTGCTGTGCTATGCTATGCTCTGTGTTATGTCAACACAAACGTTGAACAATGTCATGGTCATGCGCAAAATAGCATAGCAACTCATAACTATGTGAACGTCACTATTGAAACCCTATGTTTCTACTTCAATGTTTGACATTGGCATAGCACAGCACAGGCTATGTTGCGAGCCCTTTATGGTTGAGATTTTAGTGCGTCTACTGCTAATAGACAGTAGCATGGCAGAGGGTAATCTGTCATGAAAATCCATCTTGAAATAAAGTGTATTAATTACGCTTCCCTTGGTTTGGAACCCACATTAAACAAGTAGGTCCTCAATAATATTACTATGATATTTTATAAAACTAATAACTGAAATTGAATCTTTAAATTAATTGAAAGAGAAATTATATTTTAAAACAAGTTTTTATTGTGGTTAATATCTTTATACAAATTTGTACTCGATTGTTACAATTTTTATCTTTAGTCAAATGTATACTAATATTAAAATGTTTTAAGATTGTGAATGTTTCCGCCAACATAAAATGTTACAAAAATTTATAATTAGTTGTCCGTAGCTACAGGTTTTCTTGTACAGTTCAAATAGTTCACATAAAACGCCGCTGTTTCTTTCTTCTATCTTCCCCAATGTCCAAAATTTCTTAATCAGCTGCTTTTCAACTATGACCATCCTTTAACTGCGCCGCCAAAATTCTCAAATCTCCTCCTTCACCATTAAAGAAACTTCCTTTGAATTTCTTGCATTCGTTCATTTATCATCTAATTATCAAAAATACTTATTCGTTTACGAGCTGTTCCATCAATGATGGCATCCAATTTACCCGTTGCTTCGTTTTTTATTTTAATTCATTTCTTCAATTTCATCACACTTTTATCGAACAATTTCTTAATACTGACATGTATCTTCTTTGAGTGACTGCGCTGTTCCAAATCCTAAAGTTTTGTTTGTTGACATAATCTTCGAGGTGAAAGTGCGCCTCATCCGAAAAGATTATTTTTCTTGCAAAATCAAGACCATCGTTCAACTGGTTTAAAGCCCACTCAGTGAAGCGAAAACGTTGTGGATGGTCAGTTTGCTTCAACTCCTGAACGAGCTGGACGTTGTACGTAAACACACCGATGTCTTTGTGGAGAATCCTCCTGAGAGTGGTACGGGAAAGCCCAAGTTGTTGACTTCTACGCCGAGTTGATGTTGATGCGTTAAGGCACACACTTTCGGCCACAGCAGCGATTGCTTCAGGTATACGCCTAGGATGAGCATGCGGAACATGTTTCACGTCCACCAGCATTCCACTTCCACTAGTTCAAAATTGAACAAATAGAATGCCTGTATCCCTTTATCCCCTTTAAAAAAACCTTTATCTCGTCAGTTCATCTGCTACTTCCGCCATTTTTCCTTGTTTCAACAACGTTCTTAGGTTCCACGCTCCTAACTTTATAATTATTTTTTAAATCTTTTCTCTTCTTTTTTACTAACATGTTTTAATTATATTTGTGTATGATCTTAATTTTTATTTCGTAATCTTTTAGTGAATCCACCTCTTGAGATGTAACTTTAGAGTCACTCAGTGGGTCTACTTACAAATTTAATTAAAAAATCTAGGATTATACTAATATAAGGTACATAAATAGTGTTATAGCAGAGTGCCAGATCATAATTATGTATCGTTCATTCCGTGTGTATGAAAAGGTTAAAAGTTACGATCTGATAAGTTGTTCTTTAGTAATATTAGAAACTTTCCAAAGAGGTAGTATAAAAATTTTCGGGTACGGCGCAGTGGTAAAGAGGAGAAATTCAATTTTTACCAAAAAAATTTTAGTTGAAAAGGCGTATTCAATACTTATATTTAAAAAAAAATCATGTCTCTACATAAGTGGTACGGTTCAGCCAGTGTAAATAATTTATTAAAGCTCGACAAGGAACATTTGAATTATTTTGGAGGGCTACACAAAGTAAATAGCGCACTTTAGAGGCAAACAAAAACATATGGATATGCTTATTTGATATAACTTAGAATTACAACAAACTTCAACAAAATCGAAAAAGGTCATGAAAGTACGTTGGTTGATTTGATATATGACCCCATAATTATTAGGCATATCAATAATAATATGTAGATACTGCAGTGTTACCGCCGAAAAACTTTCAATAAATTTGTTTAAATAGTTCTAAATTACTTTGACGTGCACTGCTCGGCTCTTCAAATTCAACTGAAAACTCCATCTTGCAAGCAGCCTTTTCATAGTTTCTGCAAAATTATCCAAAATCAAGTACTCCTTGGACGAAATTTAATTATTTCCTCAAATTTTGATGTTAATCAAACTCCTTCATAATCATCTAAGATAAATTAGATTTTTTTTAGAATTTTTGATATGCTTGATAATTTTTTTCATTCTTCCGTTTTTTTTTGTAATAATTAAATGAAGTATCAAACTTCGCCGATCAAAATTCATCATTGTCAAACTTTGAAATTGAATATTTATCTTTAAATTCCTTCTACCTATTTTCCCTTTTTCAACCCGTTCCCTTCTTTCGTAATCGAAAAATGTTCTTCTCGTCATCTTCTTTGTTTTGCAAAATTTTATCCAACTTCTTTATCGATGCACTTATATCTTTACTATGACTAATACAAATTTAATCCTAAACTTATGTTTAACATATGAATTGATTTTAGACGGAATTCAACCTTTGCAATAATTTGAACTGAATTCTGTCCAATTTAAGAAAAATTTCACAGAGATCTGTTGTTGGAGCAAGTTTAGTTGATGTCAAGTTTTAGGAGTCGGATTTTAAGAAATCAACTTCCCGCTAGTTGTCTTTTTATTGCAGATCAATATGTTTTAGAAAAATGCATGTATTCTGTTTAAATTGAAGAGTTTTGCGTGTTCGATTGAGGTTTAATTGATTATATTTTAGGTGTTTCTAAATGCATTGAAATGTTGTGTATGTTGGCTTATCGAAGATGCCCGTGTCATTGCAACACTAATAATTAGAAATCAGTCATCTTGCTTTTGGATAAGTTGATAGCCAATGTTGACTCTGATACCCCTCTTTAAGAAAAGAGAAACATTTACAAATGCGGAAGTAATAACAATTTGTTTTTATAAGTATACAAAATGTATATTGTTTAGTTATGCCTATTGGTATTCTTTGGACTTATCATAAATGTTAAATGTGAAAAAGTTTCAGAGCACCGAAATGAAATATTGCTAAAAAACTAAAGCTAAAACTAATACATGCTAATACATTGCGTCTGGCTTGAATATAAAATCTTCTTCCTAGTTGCAAAAATTCTTCCATTGGTTAATTAATTTCAACATCAGCGTATAAATTTTTCAAAACCGTAAAATATGACATCGACATTTTTAATATCTAAAAAAACATAATGAAAAATTATAAGAAAAGTGTATATAGGGTGTTTTATTAGCTGTATGAGAACTTTAAAACTGAAATAAAACATAAAAAAATTGATGGAATAAATTTTTATAATTATTTTTTTATGAAAGTAAAATGAATGCCATTTATGATTTGAAAATGATTCCCGGCATGTGACAACCACGACTAATCGTCACGAAGCGCATCCGATCAGTCCAATTTTTGACCACTTTTTTCAATATTTTTGGCCTAATTTCGTAAATGACTTGCCGAATATTGCCCTCCAATGCTTCCAGAGTTGTTGGTTTGTTAGCATAAACCATGGATTTAACATACCCCCAAAGAAAATAATCTGGAGGTGTTAAATCACACGATCTTGGAGGCCAATTGATAGGACCATTTCTTGAAATAATGTTGTCACCAAATTGTCCTTTCAATAAATCGATGGTTTCGGTGGCTGTGTGGCACCATCCTGTTGGAACCATAAGTTGTCGATTGTTTAACTCTTGGATTTTTGGAAACAAAAATGTACTGAGCATGCGTCTGTGAAAGTAAGAATGTAAATTAAGATCGGTGCGGGTTTTTTTGTGACGAGCAGAGGGCGCGCGTGAGTGAAAACAAACAGTAGGCCGAATAAAAAACCAAGCCGATGAACAAATGAAATTATGTAATTATTGATGTTTTTAATAAATTAAACCACGTTGTAAAACTAAGAGACATTGTAAATAAAACGTTTAAACCGAGTTTGTTCATGATATTTTTGGCACGCGACGAATACGAGAGGTTCAGCAATAACAGGTTATGGTAGCCCAGTGGAAAAAAATATCTGAACCAACCCGACGGAAGTGTACGTAAATAAAAAAGACGAGATTAAAAAGAAAAGTGAGTTTGACCATGGACGGAAAATGGAGAAATTGAATAACGAAAATTACAGGCAATGGTCTATGCGAATGCGAGGTGTATTGGGTATGAAAGATTGTCTGGATGCAATTCAATATAACACGAGCCCTTTATCCGACGAACAAAGAAAAATCGACGAAAGATGTAAGTCATTAATTTACTTATCCGTAGACAATGACAACTTAGACAGTATTGAGGAATGTATAACTGCCAACGAAATATGGAACAAGTTAAATGAAATGCACACGAAGTTCGACAGTTACCATATAGCATATTGATGCTAAAGGAATTTGTAAATATGGTAAAAGGAGCAAAGGAGGACATAAATGAATACGCAAATCGCAGAAGTAACCTGTACAAAAAAGTTCAAAACGCAGGATTCACATTCGAAAAGAAAGTAGAAATTGGTTTGATACTAATTGGGTTGCCTAAGGAATACGAATATTTTGCAAGAACGATAAACATAGACGACACAAGTTTAACCCCAGCCAGCTTAAAAATGCGACTAGCAGAAGAAGAGAGACGTCTAAAAGAAAAAAGAAACGACAACGAAGAAAGTACTTACAGGGTGATGAACGCAAAAAAGGACACAACGATGAGATATCAAACTTACCAACGGTAAGCAAATCCACAAGTAAGTAAACCTAATCGGTTTAGAGAAACGAAATGTTTTAGATGCAACAAGTACGGGCACATTGGAAGGAACTGCCCAGCGTACGGAGATAGAGAAGAGAAATACAAAAACCACAGAAACAGCTCAGCGTACGTTGTGAAAAATCATTTGGGTCATGTGAACAACACAGAAAACGTATGGGTAATCGACAGCGGATGCACAGACCACATGACAAGTGACCGCGAGAAATTTAACAACTTCAAAGAGAAATCCAACGAAATCATAAACGCAGGGGGGACAACACTAAACTCCACCGGGTATGGAAACATTAATGTAAAATGGCAAGATAGAAATGGGGAAAACAAAATTGGAAAAACTCTAAAAGATGTTATGTGCGTACCAGGTTTAAACGCAAACCTGCTATCGACCGCGAAAATGTGCGAAAAAGGTATAAGATTAACATTTAAAAATAGAAATTGCGATATTGTGGATAGGTATGAATAATTGCTTCTCAAAGCACATCTTGAAAACAACTTGTATGCTATAAATGAAGAACAGTTATTGAAAACCAGCGTCCATCTTACGAAAAAAGAAAACCAAGAAATATGGCACAAACGTCTTGGCCATACAAACCAAAAACACGTTGAAAAGTTATTAAAGGACTGTGGAAAGGAAACCGAGACGACCAAAGACGAAAAGAAGTGCGACACATGTGAAATCGCAAAAATACGGAAGAATAGTTACCCGAAAAAAAGCTAGAGTAGGAGAAAGGACGTATTAGAGCTAATACACACAGACGTCGTGGGTCCGGTAAGTCCTACCTCGAAGGGTGGTAACCGATACGTAATAACCTTCACAGATGACCATTCCCGCTACTCTGAAATTTTCATGATGAAGACAAAGGATGAAGCACTAAATAAGTTCGATGAATTTAGAAGGAGAGTAGAGAGAAGATTTGAAAAAAAAATAAAAACGTTATGAAGCGACAACGGCGGAGAATACATGAGCAACAAATTTAAAGACTATTTGAAAAATTTGGGGATAAGTAGAGAGCTCACAACACCTGGATGTCCACAACAAAACGGTGTGGCTGAACGCTTAAACCAAACCGTAATGAATACTGTGCGATGTCAAATGGAAGAACGCCATACGAATTATGGAACGGTAGAAAACCTAAGTTAGACCACCTACGCATTTTCGGATGTAGAGGATGGTGTGTAAACGAAAAACGAAAGTACAAATGGGAACCAAATGGAAAAAGGTACATTTTCATGGGGTACGGCGGAAACGCAAACGCCTACAAACTGTGGGACGAAGAATCGCAAACGATAAAAATAAGTAGAAACGTTACATTTGACGAAAATGTATTTCCATTGCGAATACTGGATAAGAACCCACCGAGAAAAGTTGAAGAAATAAATTGGGGAAAGATAATCAACAACGAAGATGAAACTGAAGCAAACGACGAAGTGAAAAACAATGATGATATCGAAGTAAACGATGGAGGTGTTGAAGAAGAACACCAAGATGAAAATGGAACTGAAATAAACGACGACGTGGAAGAAACCAATGATATTGAAGCGGACGACGAAAGTATTGAAGAAGAAAGCCAAGACGAATCGGAAACTAAAGAAACACCTGATGAGCCTAGTACAAATAATTCACTAAATCAAGAGGAAGTGAGGCAAACCAGAAGTGGAAGACAGGTGAGACGTCCAGAGTGGACAAATGATTATGATCTGAGAACAAATTTAGCACATGGTGTGGAAACAAATATTGAACCCAAATCGTACAGAGAAGCATTGAAGGGAAACGAAAAAGAACAATGGGAAGACGCCATAAAAGAAGAATTTGAGAACATAAAATTAAACGATACGTGGGACATAATCGAGAGACCTAAATACAAACGAATATTAAGAAGCAAATGGACTTTCAAGAAGAAATTAAACGAATACGGAATAGAAATACGATACAAGGCTCGATTAGTGGCGTTAGGTAATAACCAAAGATACGGAAAAGACTACGACAAAACATATGCACCAGTTGTTCAAAGAAAAACGACACGATTCGTGATCGCATTAAGTGTGAGAAAAGGCTGGAAAGTACACCACATTGACGTGAATGCGGCATACCTAAACGCAGAAATGAACGATGAAGTATACCTGGAAGTCCCAGATGGATACGAAGAATATTTGGGAAGATCAATAAACAGAGATACCAAGATGCGCAAATTAAAGAAAGGGTTATATGGATTGCACCAATCTGGTTTATTATGGAATAACACGCTAAACAAATTCATGATCGAAGAAGGAATGAGAAGAAGTAAATCAGACCCATGTTTATACTACGATCTAGAGAACAGCTTATTTGTAACGACATACGTGGATGACTTATTGATATACGGGCAGGAACGTGACATAACAAGATTCAAAGAAGCTATATCAAAACGTTTCAAAATCAAAGATTTAGGAGTAGTGAAGAGAATATTATCGATTGACGTAAACCATGGTGAAAACGAAGTTAGTTTAAGCCAAGAACGCTATATCCGAGAAATATTAGAGGATTTTGGAATGACAGACGCAAAGGAAACCAGAACACCTTTAAGTTTGGGTGCAAAGTACCAAATTAGTAATAACGACGAATTACTGAACGAAGAAATGAAAGCACTATACTAAAAGGGAATTGGTAGTTTAATGTATTTGTCAATGAATACCAGGCCAGACATTACATTTTCAACCACGTACATGAGCCAATTCTGCGCAAAGGCATCGAAACAACACTGGACAGGTTTGAAGCACATACTCCGATATTTAAAAGGAACGGCTCATAAGAAATTAACGTACAGAAAAAGTGAAGACTCGATAACAATCTACACGGATGCAAATTGGGGAAGCGACGCAGCTGACAGAAAATCTTACAGTGGGAACGTAACAACATTTTCCGGAGGAGCAATGAATTGGATGAGCAGAAAACAACGATGCGTGGCAGTAAGTACAATGGAAGCGGAATTTGTTGCACTAAGTGAGGCTGCAAAAGAGAGTTTGTGGATAACCGAACTAACGAACGAAATAAATCTAGCTGATATGACGCACAAACCATCCATCATTATGATCGACAATCAAGGAGCAAAGAAGGTAGCTGAAAATAACACAACGTCAGACCGTAGCAAGCACATGCAGCTGAGAATGTTCCACGTAAGAGATTGTATTCAAAAAAATTACTTACAACTGCAATATACAAGATCTGATGAGAACTTGGCTGACCAATTAACGAAAATAATACCAGAATCACGAATGAACCAACACTCGACAAAGTTAGGATTGAATTTAGATTCAGGGGGGATGTGAAAGTAAGAATGTAAATTAAGATCGGTGCGGGTTTTTTTGTGACGAGCAGAGGGCGCGCGTGAGTGAAAACAAACAGTAGGCCGAATAAAAAACCAAGCCGATGAACAAATGATATGATGTAATTATTGATGTTTTTAATAAATTAAAACACGTTGTAAAATTAAGAGACATTGTAAATAAAACGTTTAAACCGAGTTTGTTCATGATATTTTTGGCACGCGACGAATGCGAGAGGTTCAGCAATAACAGCGTCGATATGTCATACCATTCGCCGTAACGGTAGCTCCTTCCTCATTTCGAAAGAAATATGCACCGTTGATGCCGTTGGCGTGTATTCCACACCAAACAGTCAATTTTAATGGATGCAATGGACAGGGATGGGCAAAATACATTACAAATGTATTTGAAATACATTTGTAATGTATTTTGCCCACCCCTGGCAATGGAGTCTCAAGATACTGTTCCGGATTGGTCTCAGTCCATATACGGCACTTTTGCTTGTTCACATACCCATTCAACCAGAAATGTGCCCCGTCACTGAACAAATTTTGGCGGTAAAAAAGTGGATTCACTTCCAATTGATTGTGAGCCCAATCTGCGAAAGCACGACTCAATCGATGATCATTAGGATGCAATTCTTGAACCAACTGGATCTTGTAAGGATGTAAACCAAGATCTTGATGTACAATTTTCCATGTAGTGGACGAACAAACCCCAAGTTGTTGAGCACGATGGCGAATTGAAATGTATGGGTTCTCTTGCACACTTTCACTCACAGAAGCGATAGTTTCTTCGGTACGCACATTTCTTTGTCTTGTTGGTGGTCTTACATCATGCAATGAAGAAGTGGTACGAAATTTATCCACCACCGCACCGATAGCCTGCTCAGAATGTCGATAATGTTCACCATAAAATGGACTAGGAGCTCTATAAGTTTCGCGAACGGAACTCTGAATTTGAAAATAAATTTCCGCAATCTGGCAGCGTTGTTCAAGTGTTAATTTATTCATGATTAAATGGCAAACCTTTCTGAACACAAATGTCAAAGAACTGTCACTTTGACAAACTTCATTCAAAAGTTATCCCTATTGAAAAATCTCATGCAGCTAAAAAAACACCCTATACATAGGTACGTACTATCACAAAAGTTTCTAATGATATCATTGTAAATTTCCCTGAAGTTAAACATAACGGTCTTTTACATCTCTCCATCATGATATATAAAGTTTTGCCCACAGATGAATTACATCTCCACCAATTTGACATGTAGCAAGCGTCTCGTACCATTTCACTCTTTAAACAAACAAAAAAAATTAACATTTGAAAATATCTAATTAATGGAACTCGACCTGAATACAACAGTATTACTTGTAATTTCAATGTAATTAACAATAATACCTGAATAATAATTTCTGTGCATGGTATACATAAGACTATTAACTGTGTAAAATCTGCAGTAAAAAATAGCACGTCTTTTACGAATTCGAAGCTAGTTGGTGATACCTAGAAATGATTGTTTATATGTTGTTCAAATTCAATACCGTACGATAATTTACAAATATAATACTTAATCCAATTAATCCTGTTACAATTAAAGTTATTAGCAATTGCACCAAATATGCATAAGTGTATTTATTTTCAATCGATACGATATAGCTAAAGCGGAATAAACCAATTTTTGAAATGCATAAATAATTTCTATAGTTTACCACTCAATTGCGTTGTGACGTCGTATACATTCTTTTAGTCGTTCATTTACCAATTGGTTGTAGAATTTCATTTCGTCTACATTCAACGATCTTGATGGATAGGTCTCAACGGCTTGTGATATTTGTTTCCGTAAAATTTGAAGCTGGACCACTCCAAGTGATAAAAAGGTAAACATTAATCCTTCATAAGAACCAATAACAAGACCAGTCCAGAAACTTGCTGCACCATAGTAACCCCAAGCAAAAATGTACATTAGAGAACTAAAATTCGGCTCCGGCTCCATGAAACTAACAAAAATGCGAGGAAGAGATTTATATTCAAAAACAAATTCACTTATCGAAATCATGAAACCAGCGGTCATGCATGCTATTAATTGAAAATTAAATATAAGTTTAATAATAACTAATCTCCTTTGTAAATATATATCGAGACTATCTTCGTGTGTTATAACTGATGAATCGGTAAAACTATCAATTATTTTATGAAATCTCGGTTTTTGTATGTGTAAAAACCATACTTTAAATGCAGCATGTACTGCAGCTAACACAACACAAAACATAAAACTTCCATTTGCGTAATTTCCTTCCATAAAGTCTATTACACCCCGTATTAATGAGAGTATAGTGAAAGAAGCAGTCACGATGAAAGACATTATTGCCTTTAAGCTGTATAAAACATTTGGCGATTGTTCTGGCCATATTCCACTAAATTCCATTGTGCTTCTTGCCCTTTGCAAAATGACGTTAATATCAAAAGGCTTCATTTGAAGTGCTTCAAGTTGATAACGTACTATATTTTGTTATGATGACTACCAAAAAATGAGCCACGTACAATGTGTTCGTTATTTAATATGTTCTTGTGATCATGTTTACTTAATTGTTATTTAATGTAATCTACAAAATTACAGACAAAATTGACCGAAATGTGATTAATATTCCTTTACAACAGAAAATACGAATATTTTTTATGTTTGATTATGTACACTAATAATGAATTCGGTTAGTTACCAAAATTCAAATATAAACAGGCGTTCCTCGTACATAATAAAAATATCGAATTTATGGTTATTTTATAAAACAACTTAAAATGTTATATACTACATACCAATGATGATCATAAATTAATGCGCATTTCTTAAGAAAATTGAAAATCACCAAGTAGAATATGTACATAACAACGACGAACTGGTGGGCCAATATTATTGGATGTTTCGGAAAGTAATTCTTAGTTTTTACGCTTTTATTAACAGCGAAGGAATCTCATTTTAATCAATCCGATAAAATATTAACTATTTTAGCAAATTTTTAAATTTGTAGGATTATTATTGTGTAGTTAAGCGCTTTTAATTTTATTTTTTTACATCTGGCTATTTCAAGATGCAGAAAGCCACAAGTGAATTACCTTAATTTATTAATGTGTGATTAATCTTGTTTTGAAGCTTTTATTTACGTCACAACACTCTGTTAGTAGAGTGAGTTTTACCCCAATTTTGATTACATAATTAGTTTTAGAATGTTATTTGTTACTGATCCTTTGCTATTCGTTTATTTATTACGATTATTATTATTGTACGTTATTTTAGTCACTTAATTGCGCTTTCGTTTTGTTCAGTTTGGTTCTTCGAGGCAATCTAATAATCTAATAATATTAATTGAAGACCTTGCAGCAAAAGGGATGCAGTTCCAATTTGAGTAATTTTGAGATATTTAATAAAACTTCTTTTAACAAAATGGTTTTCCATGTAATCCAGTGGCGGTTCTAGCCAACAGGCAGGGTAAGCCCAAAAAATGTGAACATTATAATTTTTGTATGTATCCACTTACAACATTGTCATTATAAAGGGTGTTTTTTAGAGCGTCAGAACTATAAATTTAAATAAAACCACAATAAATTAAGCTATCTCTTATCTGTTTAATTTATATGAAAGAAAATTCGATGACATTTAACCTTTGAAAATAATTTCAGGCAAATGTCCGACGCGATTACATCTAACGCAGTGCATTCTCAAAGTCCAATTTTTGACCGCAGATCGCCGTCTCCCATCTCGTCTGCCATAGTTCGGCTATCTCTTGTCCGGCGCCCGCTTCTCCATTATAAGCTCTACTTCTTTCCGTCGCAGGCCGCGTCTAGCGAGACCGTTCTATAAGCGCAGGAAACTCGCAGAGCCATGCGCCTTCGGACGCTCAATAGCATTCCTGCGTTTCTGGCGACTTTTAGGACCTCATGCCAGACTGTACTTTTCTCCTTCCGCTCAATAGTGCCGCCTCCGACTTTTCCAGGACCAGGGTGAAACTTCTGCTATTCGCCCAAGCGGATATGACGTCCAGGGCTTCTGTAGCCTTCGTCTCGATCTCCGCCACTTCCTTGCCCACTATAACCAGGTTCAAGTCATCTGTCATTGTAACTGTAGGCGGTGCACTCCGTCGTACATGACGTTCCATAGGGTCAGGCCAAGGACCAAACCCTGAGGTACTCTGCTGGTGATTTCCTTCTCCTCGTCTTCGCCTATGATCAGGTGTCTGTCTGCCAGGTAGCTGACGATTAGATTATAGATGTCGGAATCTATCGTCAGCCTCTTTAGTGACCCGAGGATGTGCACCCACTCCGCGCTGTTGAACGCATTTCTGACGTCCACTGTGACTAGAATACAGAGCCTTCTGGTTTGTCGGGTGCCCATTTTGGCTTCAAGCGCCACTTCCATGATCTTTTTGAGGGCGTCAACTGTTGACTTGCCCTTCTGAAATCCATACTGATTATCGGAGAGGCCACTGCTGCTCAGGATGTCTTCTTCAAGGCGATTTAGTGTCAGCCTCTCGAGCATACTGCTTACGTAGTCTATTAGGCAAACTAGGCCTCTATGAGGTGGGGTCTTCTGGGGGCTTGGTGTTGTAACGAAATAAATATTTTTTAGGTTAATCGGCTCACATCAGTTGTGTACAACTGTTAGCCGATATGAATATTTATTAAGTTTTAGAGGTTAATAATAATAGGACCCTGTAAATATGATTCGGTCACTTCAATGCCAACCAAAAAGATAAATAACTTCACACAACTTTTACCCATCCTGTTTAGGTGACGCCGGAGAAAGATGCAATTTTATAAGCTTTCTTCACTATCACAGGAAGGTAGGCAATTTCTCTGGTGTCATCATCGTATGTTTTCGGTTTCGCAAGGCGTACGTTCTCCTGAAAGTGTTTTCGGTTCGCAAGGCGCTTTCATTTCCTTTGCCCACCTACTATCCTCGAAATGCTTTTGGTTTGACAAGGCAGATCGATCCATTACGTTTTTGTTAACAAGGCGTAAGTTCTCCCCGAGAGTGTTTTCGGCTACCACAAGACACTCCGACAAGACACCCGTCCTGTACTGATTCCTTTCCGAGGTACAAGTGAGGTCACTGCTCCTGCCATTTGTAGGTTAAAGATTCAGGGGGCCCGTGCTGTCATTTTTGTGGGTTGAAAAATCCCAAAGTCAAGTATTCATTTATTTAGTCTACAAAAAGTCAATATTAACGTAATTATTATCTCTTGACGATTAGTAATTTTAAAGATTACCTACCGTGTTTAAAGGGAGCCCAGTTGTCTATTTGACGTTGACAAATAAAGTTCAGAAGCCATTATAACCTGCAACTGTTCATTAGAGCAATTCCTTGTTTAAGTAAAACGTCAAGTCATTTGACCTACTACAGGACCGTAGTAAGAATCTTTGTGTACATAATTAATTTCTTTATTTTTAAAGTTGTAAATAATTTATAAAATAATTCATTTTGTATTCTTGCCTTGTAAATATAATATAAAGTTTGATTTAATTTTGAGTTGCCTGAATAAATATTATTTTTTTAAAGTTTTGATTTTTTTTTATTATTTTTGTCATTTCATTCTAAGTCTCTTTTATTAGAAAAGAGTGGCGCCCGCAATTGCTTATTAAAAAGGTAAGAAGTGAGAGGGAGAGAAGTTACTTTCGGCATATAAGCCCCCCCCTGGCCCACGCTCCCGTTAGCTACCCATAGCAGCCGGTTTGGGTTGTTACAGTGTCCCTGTGAGGGTGAGGGTCCCGTCGCTTTTAACACCCTTTGCGGCCACCTCCTCTATTTCCGCCAGCGTAAACCAGTTCCTCTCGGCGGATGGCGGCCTGCGCGACTCTGCTATCTTTGGGTAGGTGGGAAAGAGGACCGTTGCTACTCCCGGACTCTGCTCGGGTTTTGTCCGGTGGCTTTGCTGGGAATATAGCCAATCGACTGCTCATCGGAATATCCCATACAGAATACTGCTCATCAGAACAGGTATTTCTTTCTTTCAGAAACGACCTAATGGTCAATAGCAGGTAGTTTGAGGTGTCAATTTGTTTTAATTTGTATACTATTACTACTAAGTTGCATGGTTCGTTTCCGAAAGTCGTGACCAAATCTCATTCTATGCATGTACTATGCGTTCCAGGTGTTTTCACATACATAGAGGACCTACTCCGAACCAATGGAAGTGTAATACACTTCATTTCGAGGTGGGCACTCATGGCAGATTACCTCGGTGGTTTGCAATTCCCTTCCGAGGAGAGACGGTCAGAATAAAGTTCTTACTCTGCCCCGATTCGATCCTAGGAGACCGCCTATTTGTATAGGAGACCGTTTATCAAATACCTGTCCGATGTCTATGAACGCTTTGAACGAGTTTTTAAATCGGAATTGAAATTATAGAATCGTGTATTTTTCTCCTAAGTATTGGTTTAGACTTTAGACGGATAAATGTTATTTTTTCGAAGACCTTTGATAATGCAGGCAGTAGACTATATAATGGGTCTATAGCTTTTTACTTCTTTCGCTGATTTACCAGGTTTATGAAACAATGCGATTGGGTAAAAAAATTAACGTCGTATTTATTATTGAAGCAAAAATCAATAAATTATTATTATTCAAATTTCAGTTCAAGGATTAAGCATTGTAATACTTGGATGAATCTAACAAGTCAATATTAGTTGTTTTTGTATCAATAAAAAATGTACGAATTCAGTATTATTTTCTCTACAAGAAATTCTTTTTACAGTTTTTCTCTAAAATAATTAGGGGAGCAAAAAATTTTAACATTGTAATCCCTATGGTGCGTGAAACAAGTCACTATCCTGTGTAGTCCAGACAAGGAACATTTCTAGATTGCAAGAAATCTGGGCAAGCTGAAATTTAGCCACACATGTGTATTGTACTGTCTGAATGAACTCCTAAAAGTTCCCTATAATCTAAGATCCTTTTTCACTTTCTCTTCTAATTAGTAGTTATTTTAATTTCTCCAATGTGGTTATTCGTTTTTTAATTTAAAGTTTAGAGGAAATTATCGTCAGACCAAAATTGAAGATCATAAATTATCCAAAAAATAAGTATTTTAGAATTCATAATAACAAATGATGAAGTTGACAGCTTAAAAAGTTTTATTCGCAATACGAATAAATATTGAAAAACATTTTTCCAATTTCAAATTTTTAAAATAAAACACATTTCGGCTTTCGGCGGTTGATTTTAATTTCAATAGTATGATGTAAAAAATTTTGTAAACTATTATTTGTGGACAATTTTATGCTCTTCAATTCGATAGGGAATTGTAAATAAATTCAGCGGGTCCTTAGGACACTCAAATATACTACATGCATATTTGAAACAGATCTTGAAAACCCAACCATTTTTTCGACTTCCTTGATGGACTAGTAGAAAAATTTTGGGAAACTTTATTTTGTAGAGAATTTTGTGCTTTTTAATTTTGATTTGAAAAAAAGATTTCCTAAAAATGAAATTTAGCGAGTTTATAATCGTAGAGCGCAGAAAAAAAAAGTTCTATTATATTTTCGATGTTACTTCGACGTTAGCTTATTACGAGGTAGTAATTTAAGGAAACATTGGCAATAGTGTATCAGAAATGCAAAAATTGTCCTTTTGGAGGTACCATCATCTGTCTTGCACGATCCCAATACATGAATAAAGGCAATATAAATTAATGTGGTTTAAATAAACAATATATTTGTTTGAATTTATTATAATTGTTGAAGCTCAATTTTCGGTTGCAGAGACTCCCCTTACAAATAAAATTGCTTTTTGTAAATTATCAAAGTTATTCGAATATAAATACCAAACTTAGTTGTTCTTTAAAATCCAATAGTTTTGTAATAATTTATTATTACTAGTAATTTTGAATTAACCTTGATCAAAAATTATTTGAATAAAACTGAAAAAGAATAATAAATCTTAACATCGTTTATATATAACTCTTAATTTAGATTTTTAATATAAAATTCCATTTGAATATAATATCACGTATGACCTCATTTTTATTGCATACCTATTGGATCTGATTTATTGATCTAAAAAATCTGGAATAAGTCAATAAAATAATTTAAATTATTCAAGTACCGGTGTACTATATGTAGTTTTTAAATACTTAATAAAAATATCGACATGGCGTAACCTTCAGGGTTAGGTTGTAACATAAATGTTGATGATAGTCCTTTATTATTCAAGATCCATTATTTGGTTGCTTTTCGCATTTTTATTGCGAAAATAAATACTTCACGGTTCAGTTTTGCTCACCAAAAACCACCCCAATCTGGGATGGTATTGTGAGATTCTTCCTCACTAAAACCGCCTCCCAGGTGACAGCCGGATTCACCTCTCAGTATTTCTTCAGATGTCAACCTGCGATATTGTTTTGTCATATTCTTATTTTTCCGCCCTTTCGGGTCTTTGTTCTAAGTTCGTCTAAAATGTGAAAAGCCAATCCAGTCTACTATCGATGTTCTTATGCCGTTTGGGTACTTTCTGCTTCTTTCGATTGGAGTGGGAGTACCGCTTCCGCATTGTCGTCGATAAGGGTATTTGTTAGTCTTCGTAACCTGAACTAGGAACTGCTATGATGACCTTCTCGTCGTCTAGCTTGGTACGGATGATTTCCGTTAAGGCATCAGCAACTCTGTCCCAATAATCCTTTGACGATAGCATTTCTGTTACTAGGATGTCGGGGGTCAGGTCTATGATGCTATATTCTTTTCTTACTTCAGACCAGTTCGAGCAGTCGAAGATGGTGTGATATGCGTCGTCTTCCTCTTGATCGCAGTAGAAGCACTGTTTAACATGGATTAAAAATATACTTCGGTTAACGGTAAAATCTATTAGTTTCCGCACCCCAAAAAAAATTAACAATGAATATCTATGCTAGAAAGGTGCGGCGGGGTGAAGTCGCATATCTTCTTCGTCTGACACGTAGAAAATTAACTGTGCAATTAAGGGATCTGTTGACCTCTGGGTGGAACGCTGAGTTGAGTCTGGGAATGGTCTGAGCCACAGAGCTGACTGACTCACAATATGGTGGTCACTGTCCTGCTCATTTTCGAATCGACCAAATTGCACGAAAAGCGGCGTAAAAATTCTGCCGGCCCCGACGTGAAATTAAAAAAAAGAAAAACTAAATGAAAGATCTACTATATTAAATTTATAATACGAAATTAAGAAAACCATTTATTTTAATAGGGGTTTTATAACACGATTTATTTAAAAATCAATAATTTAATTAATTACTAACAGTGTCTACTATATTGATTGCAAGTTATTCTTCAGAGTGTACTGAAATTAAAACTGAAAATATGTTTTTAAGAAATACTCATAATGAAAGCGGCGATTAAATAATAAAGAGCTTTTCTTTAATTGTTTGCATAAACTTACTTTCCCACGTCCTTGAGAACTGAAATTTATAACATCAAATTTTAAAATTAAATCTTGATAAAAGATATCGCCTTTCATTGTGAATTTTTGATCGGATGAATTTGTTATAATTTTCAATTATACTTTGACCACAATTGAAAACATATCATATCCTCGTAGATATCTTATAATTATTGGCAAATAAATATTCTGTCTGCTTAATTTTAGCGTTTTCAAATATTTAAAAATTATTTAGTAAATATTCCATGTTATTTATATAAAAGTATTATTTTTGGCAGTCGAGACATTTAAAAATTGTACCTAAAAGCAAATTTTATTTAGGTATATAAGGTAGTTTTGTTGTGCAAATGTTACACTAGTTGAAGGTATGTTCCAAATCTTAGCTGTAAAAATAATGCATAGAGCCTAGCGGCCAAAATAACGATTCTGGTTATTATGGTTCTGCATATAAATTCCTTAAAACGGTAAAATATGACGCGGACATCCTTAGTACCTAAATATATTGTATATAATATTAATATGAATAATTATAAGTCAAATAAAAATAATGATCATACTCACGGCAACAAAAGTTTCTAAAGATATTATTTTAAATTGTCCCGCAGTTAAAAATAATGGTCGTTTACATCTTTCCATTATAATATATAAAGTTTTGCATACAGATGCATCACATTTCCACCAATTGGACATGTAGCAAGCATTTCGAACCAGTTCACTCTAAAAGATTAAACTCTAATTTATTTTTATTTTATTTTTCGTACCCACAACGCGATGAATTTCAAATAGTGTGGTGGATTGTATTGTAAATTGCTCAAAAGAAATAATTGATCTTAGCATATTACAAAATCCACAATGCGTTGTGAGTATAAATTTCGGCCATAGCTTTTATCATAGAGTGGGCGCGCAGCCTTGCGACCATAACGCAAACCGCCACTGCTTTTTGGAAATATTGCGTAAAAAATAGAGCATATCTACATTTTTATTTTTTCAATCGTAATTAAAATATTGTATTACTAGCTGGCACGGGCGGCATCCGCCGCCCTTAGCCATCTAGACCCAGAATAGATCCGAGTAGGCCATAGTTGTTCGGCCTTCGGCCTCACAGGGGGAGGACCATAATAGATCCGTGAAGGCCATAGTTGTTCGGCCTTCGGCCTCACAGACCGGACCATAATAGATCCGTGAAGGCCAAAGTTGTTCGGCCTTCGGCCTCACAGACCGGACCATAATAGATCCGTGTAGGCCATAGTTGTTCGGCCTTCGGCCTCACAGACCGGACCATAATAGATCCGTGAAGGCCATAGTTGTTCGGCCTTCGGCCTCACAGAACGGACCATAATAGATCCGTGAAGGCCATAGTTGTTCGGCCTTCGGCCTCACAGACCGGACCATAATAAATCCGTGAAAGTCAAAGTTGTTCGGCCTTCGGCCTCACAGACCGGATCATAATAGATTCGTGAAGGCCATAGTTGTTCGGCCTTCGGCCTCACAGACCGAACCATAAGAGATCCGTGAAGGCCATAGTTGTTCGGCCTTCGGCCTCACAGACCGAACCATAATAGATCCGTGAAAGCCATAGTTGTTCGGCCTTCGGCCTCACAGACCGGACCATAATAGATCCATGAAGGCCATAGTTGTTCGGCCTTTATCTGTCATCTGTCATCCGTCATCTGTCATCCGTCATCCGTCATCCGTCATCCGTCATCCGTCATCCGTCATCCGTCATCCGTCATCGGTCATCTGTCATCTGTCATCTGTCATCTGTCATCTGTCATCTGTCATCTGTCATCTGTCATCTGTCATCCGTCATCTGTCATCTGTCATCCGTCATCTGTCATACATACATACATACATACATACATAATCTTCACGTAAAGTTACATCTTCATGTAAAGTTAAATCTTCCGCAAAGAGGTGGATCTTCCACGTTCTGCGACCTATATAAAGTGCTCCGGTCTTATTCGCGGCATTCAGATTAATTTGTTAGTGGTTTTTTGTTAGTGGTTGGCATTTTTCGAATTAAAGCCGCCATCCCCGCCATCTGTTGACAGTATTTTCAGATTAATTTGTTAGTGTTTTTTTGTTAGTGGTTTGCATTTTTCGAATTAAAGCCGCCATCCCCGCCATCTGTTGACAGTATTTTGAATCACTGACTGTCCGTCAGATTAATTATTTGACAAATTAAATTTTTTGTCAAACTTGTGATTTGATTTTCGAAAAAAGCGAATAACTTTTTTCCCCGAGCGAATTTCTTCTCCATTTTATAAAAAAAAACTGCGCCTGGAGCTACAAAATAACTGTGCAAAATTTGGTCGAGATCGGTCCACGGGTCTAGGAACGTATAGCGAACACGCAAACACGCAAGCACGCAAACACGCAGATCTTCTCTTTTATATATTTAGATATCTACAAACCTGAGTGATAATTTCGGTGCACGGTATACATAAAACTATAAACTGCGTGAAATCAGCCCAAAAAAATATCACCTCTTTTGCAAAATTTATACTTGTTGGTGATACCTAAAAACGAATATTTTCAGTATATTATTCTTATTTGTTACTATATTACA
This sequence comes from Podabrus alpinus, assembly GCA_932274525.1. Taxonomy (NCBI): domain Eukaryota; kingdom Metazoa; phylum Arthropoda; class Insecta; order Coleoptera; family Cantharidae; genus Podabrus; species Podabrus alpinus. The sequence continues at coordinate 120,200,047 of OW026451.1, forward strand.
ACTTACAACTATAAGACTAAATCCAATTAATCCAGTTACAACCAAAGTTAAGAGCAATTGCACTAAATATGCATAAGTAAATTTATTTTCAATCGCTAATATATAACTAGAACAAATTATTTTCTTTAAAATAAGTTGAGTTCGATACTTTTGTAGTTTTACCGTTCAATTGCATTGTGACGTCTTACACATTCTGAGAGTAATTTATTTACCAAATCATTGTAGTATTTCATTTCATCTATATTCAGTAATCTTGAAGGATACGATTCAACTGCTTGTGTTATTTGTTTTCGTAAAATTTGAAGCTGTACAACTCCAAGCGATAAAAAACTAAACATTAATCCTTCGTAAGCACCGATAACATAACCACTGTAAAAACTTGCTGCAGCATAGTAACTCCAAGTGCAAATATATATTAGTAAATTATTATTATCTTGAGAAAAAAGAATACTAAGAATGCGAGGATACGATTTATATTCAAAAATAAAATCGCTGAACGCGAACAGAGAGGTGGCGCTTATGCACATTATTAACTGGAAATTAAATATGAGTTTGATAATAACCAATCTCTTTTGCAAATAAACATCAACACTATCTTCATGTGTTGTTACTGATGAATCGGTCAAGCTATTAATTATTTTATAAAATAGTGGTTTTTGAATTTGTAGAAACCATACTTTAAATGCAGCATGTCCAGAAGCTATCATTGCACACATCATAAAACTTCCATTCCCATAATTTCCAACAAAAAAGTCCCGAACACTTTGTATTAACATGAAAACAGTGAGCGAACCGGTTAACAGGAAAGATAATATTCCTCGTAATTTATACAAAACCGATGGCGAATTTTCTGGCCACAGTCCAATAATTCGCATTTTGATTTTAGTGTTTTGCAAAATAGCGTTAATATCAAACGACTTCATTAATATTCTTATATTAAAATATTAGATTAAGAATATTTTAAGTTGATGTGGTGAAGTTAGGATGCTATGCCGACTATTAAAAAAGTGAAGAATATATTGGATGTTCATAATATTTTTATATTCATCATCTTTATCTCATTATTATTTAATGAAAAGCAATCAAATTACAAAGAACGTTGACCGAAATGGAATTAATATTCCTTCACGACACAAACAACTCTTCTGTTTGCTTTTTGGATGTAATAAATAATTCGGTTTAGTTTTAACAGTACAGACTTAATAGTAAGAATAGCTTCTGATTAATAATACAAAATGGTATATTGAACGAAGGTAAATGTAATAAGGGGCAAGTCGAAATAATATTTCGAGCATACACGTTTTAACTATACGTTTGTAAGGGTGGAAGCATTGCCTAATAAAAGTCTACCGAAATCCAGCCATTGGAATTTGAGAAATCTGCAAAATATTGTTAAATTTATTGGTTTTTTAATTAAAAAATTATATTATATCTCTTATTCATTTTATGTTATAAAATTTGATTGGTTCAACAATTTTGTTTTTGACAAAAATACGAATTTTAGCGATCACAACCGTTTGTTTCTTTTTTAATACAAAATTTTTGAACTTTGATCCTAAATATTTGACCCTGGCCCCGTTTATGCCTCCACTGAGCACCCCATAGCATTAAAAATACTGAACGCAAGTTGAATCAAATCCAGCTCGCTACAACATGATATTTAAAAAAAGTGTAAATGTTAGAAAGTAAAATACGACATTTTTTAAAAGGCTGTTTGGAGCTCCCTGTCTGGAGCTTTTCCTGATAGACGGTTTGTTCCGGTCTTGGTCAGCTCTCCTTCCCAGAGCAACCCTTGGCAATACATTCTCCATACCTTCAAGATCTCCTCAATATCTGTTACCTTTTCGCCATGTGCATTCTGCACGGTCCATATGCAGGGCGAGAATTTACGGTTTATCCGTCTAATAACATTTAAATAAGTTTTTGGTGTTGTTATTGTAGCGAATTGCTTAGCTTCTCTACAGATATCTTTTAAGTAGATCTTTTTATCTTTCCTGCAGGATCTTTGTACTATTTACTTATTGAGGTTTCTGTATAAGGTTTTTTCTTCTTTTATTTTCAGCTCAATGTTTGCCAGCCGTCGCCTCTCCTCAACCAGCCATAGAGTTTCGTCTGTCATCCAATGTTGGCGTTTTCCCAACTGTGGGGTCTTTGGAATACTTTGTATAGCCTTCTTGATTATTTGCTTTGCTTTTGCCACAATCATACCCTCAGAGGTTTCAGTTATTAGCATATTTCCGCCTCTTCTTTTTGTTTCCAAGGCTTCCTGGAACTGGTCTTGCATGGCACTTTTCCGATTATCTTATTCCAATATCTGGCGTGTTGTTTAAATGCAAATAAAACTGTGAGTATTTCAAAAACGTCAGCGTTTTACGAAGTTTTTGAATTTCCAAGTGGTTTTTCCCGAATATTCTAATTGTACTTCAATAACGACTATGAACTTGAGCATTAGCTGTGAGCTTTCAAAGTTGATCACGTTTTACCACTTATGTATGTAAGATTTTATAAGGAATCCTTTTTTGTAGCTCTTACGACAAAAAATTATATAAGATAACATTTAAAGTAACATTTAAAGTAACTAAAAATATGAGTGAACCTAAACAAAAAATTGTTCTAGCCTTACAAGTTTTCACGATAATCCCGGAAGAACAAAAAAAAGTTTCTTGGATGAAAATTATGTAAATTACGTCGAAGTAAGTCCTCTATTGGGGTTCAACGGCTAGCACCAGGTCTCAGGGGATGCTCACTTTGCCAGGAAGTGGGCATCAACAAAACCTTGGGAAACGCCTACCTCATCAAGATCACACGAGCTCTGCTAGCAAGTCCTTTATCACCTCCACGTGGTGAACCTGGGTAACGGTAACGGTAAAGGGCAAAAAGCAAGTTTCCAGCGCTTAAATTGGGACCCTCTGGCTAAGGGAGATAACCCCAACAGATAAACATGAAGAAAGGCAACGGGAAACCATCTTCATTATTCCTTCCCAAGAGAATCCAAATGGCTTCGCTCAATGTGAAATGTTCCGGAGGTTTAAATAGTCCCCCAATCGGAACTCCGGGGGGGGGGCTGCTTTGAGCGACACCAAGCGATGTAGAGTGTTGATTAGAAGTGGGATTACAGTTGGCACTTGGAATGTAAGAGGTCTTCTGCAAACGGGAAAGTTGCATATCATCGAAAAAGAACTACATGCCCATACATTGAGTCTGATGGGGCTGGCGAAAACACACTGGAGAGGGTCTGGGCATTTCACCACAATAACGGGAAACTGCGTACAATCAAACTCAGGTCGAGCCCCTTCAATGTGAACATAGTAGAGAACGAACGTGTCAATACTGAGGGAGCTGAAAATATCAACCATATGTAGACGACGCATCCTGCAGTATTTTGGACATGTGATGCGCAGAGATGGGGCAGGCCTGGAGAAGCTGGTTGTTCAGGGAAAGGTGGAAGGCAAGAGATCTAGGGGTAGATCACCCAACAGATGGATAGACCGGGTGAAACAAATAACGAAGCGCCTCCTACAAACAACAATAAGAGATGCGGAAGACCGGCAAGTATGGAAGACCATAGTGAACAACTGCGAGTGAGCTTTTGGATCACGATTCCTCAGTCATGAGGATACGACTAGAGGGAGAGAAGTCCTCTATAACTTTCATTGATTACTTTTATTTATAGAATTCCCAGGAAAAAAATGTAATAATTTTTAACAAAAATTTAGTGAAATCATGGGTTTTCTTTAGAAAGTCATTTCACCAAAACCATCGAGGCTACCTGATTTTTTAATTATACTTAAAATTTTACCCTCTATACTTTAAATTATATCCAATATGTACTTCATTTGCACTGAAATTGAGTTATTGAGTTCAGAAATGTAAAAAGTAGCAGATAAAGTTAAAAAGCGATCAACTTGGAAAGCTTACAGCTAGGAACCAATTAGGCCTAGAAGGTTGTTCTTTTATACGGGTATTATAATTATTGAAGCTAGTTTAATTCATCTGTGGATCAACTTTGTATCAAATGGACAGGTAAAAAAATCTACATCAAAATCGATGTTGTTTGCAAGACTTTAACCCGGAAACTATAAGGGCTAGCATTTTATATAATGGGTGATTTTTGGGACTATCTTCGGAAAATTTTTCTCAATTAATTCAGTACAAGTTAAAAACATTTACATTTTTCAAATAGAATTCTTTAAATAAGAAAAAAATTTAAAAAATATTTTTACTAGTGTATGTACGAGTATAATAGTTTATAATATTATAACTGTTAAAAATATACCACTTTTGATAATATACATACGTCCTTTTGAAATTGAAAAGAAAAACTCCTTTAACAGAAAAGGAAACTCGTATTGATTTTCCACTTTTAAAATCCAATAGTCGTTTAATATCATTATTTATTAATGTACCTTGTTGAAAATTTATTGGAATAAAACTGAAAACGAATAATAAATTTTAAATAAAACCTTATGTTTATGATGTAGCTACTAATTTATATTTTTAATATAAAATTCTATTTGAATAAATGATATATCTCGGTATCTAAGTATGTATGTATGTCCTGATTTTTATTGCGCACATTTTTATGCTTGATTTGAATATATAATAGAACTGAAATGATTTAACGATAAAAATAGAAAAAATAAATAAAAGAAATTCAAATTATAAAAAAATTATTCATGTAATAAAGGATTAATTAATTCTGTAAACAATAGTTGATAGGTTTCGTAGTTTTTGACTGAAATAAACTATTTTTCACAAATCTTAAGGGTCGATGGAGTTCTTATAATTGTGATACAAAATTTGCCCAAGTCTTTCGAGATGTATGAGTACATACTAGTAGCAATAACAGATCGTAAATTATTCTTGAGTGCAACGCAGTGCGCTGGATAGTTCCAGTAGGTGGAGATGGTTAAAACAATGGCAAACCCAAATGATGAAGTTCGAAAGGGGCAGAGAAACAAAAGCCCAATTTTCTATACTCACACCGAATAAACATTTATTAACATACCAAATAAAATTGTAATCCCCAAATAATAACGGGTCATTCATAAAGACATAAATCCAATACAACATAAATTTCTTCATCTAGCGGTGCAATACTCAGATATTCTTCCATTCGGTAGTCCCAAACGAAGAAGCCAATGCAATTCTTCCATAGAACTCAAAATCAAATGAGACGTCTACATTTTTATGTAGTACAATGCAAAGTCCTTGCTGGTGACAAAAACTTTCAGAAAATGCTAACAATCTTTTTTCACAGCTAACCCAAAACTTTGCAGCATGCAAATTTTCGTAGGAAACGTACAGTGGCACTTACCCTTTCTTAATTATTCGCACTACTATGCACTGAGTTATTATATTGTTGACAATAGTAACAATATTGACAATATAAGTTGACAGTAAATAGGTAAGATTTATTAATTTTTTAAAACAGCTTTACAAAAGCTTTAAATTTACAAACAATCTTGAATAAAAATATTACTAAAACTTCATCTTATGCTGAAGTGTGCTGTTGAGTGAAAAATCATTACAACTACTATAATTAATATTACAACATGGACCTTATTTAATATTAGTAGGTATTATTAATTTACATTACATTGGCGAAGACTTTGATATTTGAACTACATAACTAGAAGTGCATTTTGAAGAGAAATTAAAAGTTTGTTTACTATTATAAACTGGTGAAGGAGAACTGGAACGATCACCTTCGTATCCAACAACAACTTTTAAATAATTATCGTCACATGCCTTCTCTTGTTTTACTTGTTCACGTAAATTTGACAATTTCTTTGTTTCGTTATTAATTTCAAAATTTGAACAAGTAGATACTTCATCTATAGTTAGTTTATGTATTTTCATTTTCTTTTTATATTTTCGAACAGTTTGAATGTTATCATCATCATCTGAACCGTACTGAATTTGACTTCGTCGTCTTCGTATGTCCAACAATATGGGGTTAATATGACGCACCTGAAAGTTACGGGAGCAAATTTTATTATCAACACTTATTGATGTCACTACATCAACGTTATTAACTTTACTTGAGATGATACTCGCTTCATCATCAAAATCATCAAACGCATTTACAGCTGCTTGGGTTATTCTAAATAGTAAAAATAAATTAATAAACCACAATATAAATACACGACTAAAAATTGTAGTCATAATTAAGGAAGGAAATGAAGTAAGTGGTCCTATATATTTTTTAGAAAGTTCATTTAAACCTTCCTGCTTTTCGCCTCCAATAAATAGAAACCAATTTGTCAAACCCTAGAAATATGTTTGATGTTATTTAATTGATATGAAATGACCAAATATTTACGTAAGTTAATGTTACATCCATCCCAAACCATATACTTGCAATTGCATCAAAAAATAGTATAACCATTAAAATGCAAAGCCAAGGAAAGTAAAAAATCATCGATAAAAATTCCTTAATTTGATAATAAACTCCAACTAAAAGCACAATAATATATCGTTTTCCTATTTTTTTAAAATCGATTGTTCTACTAAATAATGCAATTGCTGCTATTAACCAAAGCGTATCCATAATAATGAAACCTTTCATTATATTGAAAGTTCTTTCAGCTACCCATGATTGTTTAGGAAATTGGAGGTGTGGAAGATTGTCACTGTTATTTTGCATTGGAGAATCTTGATCTTCGTCTCTTTCGATTGGCATCAAAATGTAATCTTTTAAACTTCTCTCAAATGGTAAATCCGCTGTAGAAACATTAGCGCACTTACTAGCTGAAAATATTTATATCCTAATTTCAAATGGTTTTAACATTTCTTTATCAAGTTCAAAATCAATAACATGCTTACAATAAAAATACGTAAGGTAGAATAAATATCTAAAAGTTCCTGTTTCAATTTCATATTTGCATAAATGAAAATTGGTTCCCCATATACAGAATCCTAAATGAAGTAACGACTGCACCTAAATTGGAAGGAGATGATTTTCGGTAATTGATTAAAATATAAAATAGTAAGAACTTACAATTGAAAATATTGCTGCGAATATCGTAGCATTGTAATCTCTACAACACATTTTCTACGTGACAATTTGAAAATATTTTTCAGTGTCAGCTAATTAAGTGACAGAACTACATAAACACAACCTAACAAAATACCTAATACTTATGTAAATTTATTCGTCGTTGATTAGATAAGAAAGTATTACTTATAACTTTTTTAAATAAGGTAACAGAAAACATTACATTGTAACAAAACGGGATTTTAATTCATAAAAAATTAATTTTAATATTTTAAATTGAGTTATACTTATAAATTATTATTGCGATAATAATTGATGATTGTTAAGCAACCATATTTATCAACAGCGGAAGAGATAAGTTTTATAACGCGAACGAGAATTGATAATGTATTTTATCAATATTCGTCTGCATGCGAACTTCCTGCGTCTAAAGATGACTTTTACACTGTTCTTTGTTCAGGTGATGAACTGTTTAATTTCAGACAACAGTGGAGTATCGCCAATTTGACCGGATATTTCAATGCAGTCTACGCGATTTCATTGATGAAGCAATCAAGATTTGATTGCATTGAAGCAATCAGTAGACATTTGCTTCTCGTTAAAAAAGCGATAGGGATGTATCTGTCTATAGGTGAAATTTGTCAGTGGTGCAAATTCTCACGCTATGGAAGGTCAACCCTCGTGATTTCTGAAAGGTATAAATATGGTTGAATTAATTAGTCGACAGGGAGAAGTCGGGGGTGCACCCGTAGAGTGAGAAGTCGGGGTGGGCCCGTAGAGCCGCGGCCGGGGGCCATGGGCTTTCGGGATTAATGTTAATATGTAGCAGAATTGAGTATTGTAAATTTTCTTGTGCGGGACATTTTTATGAGTTTGGTAATTGTGATTTTGTATTGGGAAATAGTTAAGGGAGTGTCTTTGTTGAGCTTGTGTTTTAAGTGGTTGTCAAATAGATTTGTTTATTGAATTTATCTTGATTTTGGGGAATAGACAAGGAAAGGTCTTTGCCCTGTTCCGTGGTCTGGGTCTCCAAAAGATGTATGTAAGTACCATGTTTGATTATTTTGGATTGTATAAATATGTGTTTAAAAGGGCCACCCTAAATTGTAAGAGATATTTAAATGTGTAGTACATGTGTTTTTTTAAACTTCTCCATTATTAATAAATATTGTTTTTGAAAATTCAATGTTTTCGTTTTTCCTCTTGAGGAAAAGAACGTTTTGTTTTCAGTGTCGAGCTTAGTGTCGTTTTGCCCACACCGAAGTTTCAACTTCAACATTTAGCCGGGGGTCGCGTACCAAATTGATAGTGTGTTTTCTTTGAGAACAGAATTCTGCGGTGGGCGTAATCGGTTGAACGGTGGTGGCAGCTTAATCAATAAATGTTCTTAGTAGATCGATAAGCGTCTATGTGGAATTTTGTTCGATCAGCAGATTTGCTTATTTTTTAATAACTCCAGCCGTTCCTAGGAAAAGTAGTTCCAAAGGACGGTTGGCGGTTACAACATTATTCGAATTAAATTACTATTTGAATTTGTAATATTAAGCTGGTTTCTTTTCAGTAGTATGTATTGTTGTGTCCACTATATGCTAGCTCCCTCTTAAATGTGTACGTGATACGCAATCAAGATAAGAGGGAGGATATGTCAACATTGTTTAATTAAAATTTGTACAGTATGAATGTGTTTATTAAAAATGTTACTAGATTTAAGTTTTGTTTGGATGAAATAAAAAAAGGAATAGAGGTAGTATAGTGCGGCCTCTTAGAAGAAAAAAACAAACAAGAGGTAACCATGCCAAGTGATAATAAAGAGCATGAAGACAGTGGAGAATAAAACGACAGATAGACCAGTCGTATTTTTGAGTTGCAGTTTGAACGAGATACGAACCAGTCGTATTTTTGAGTTGCAGTTTGCACGAGATACGAACCAGTCGTGTTATTTTTGAGTGGCAGATAAAACGAGATACGAACCAGTCGTATTTTTGAGTCAGTTGTGGAAAAGATTACATACAGTCCGGGCGTGTTAAGAAGTATCTAAATTAATGATATGCAGATCAATTGTGTTTAAAGAAGTGGATGAATATACAACACGCAAACCAATAGTACTTTTGCAGTTCAGAATATAAAGAGTGTTGCAGAAGTGGACAAATTTGGGTAAATAGAATTGGTGGATTTGGTCCAGCATTGAATACCGGAATTACGCGGAAAGAAAGAAGGTGTATAAAGTTCGGCAGTGCGTGTACGTGCGACGAAATTAAGTTCGTTTTACGGAAGGAAACTGATAAAGGTAAAGCTTTACACTATTATACAAAAATTGCAATAGGGACTCTAAGTTGTTAATTATCTCTTGATTTCATTTTATTATTTAATTGTATTGTTGTTTGTGGTGAATGTTTGTTAATAAATTATGTTCGAGGTATCCTGTCTCTTATTTTGATTGTGTGTCACGTCTGAAGAATCTTAACTAATAAGCGACCTGAGAGAGCTAAAGAGGATACAAAACGTGGCGACCAACGAGAGGGCATCAGGTGATCACAATCAAAAAGAGCAGATATATAGTAGGACACAATAAGTAGAACAGTTGGAATTATAATGAATACTAGGAGTGGAAGGAGTAGAAGTGTAGAGGGGAGAGAGAGAAAAGATGAAAGCTTGGCTGGACAGGGAGATAAAGAACAGAGGACGACAGAAAGGGGTGAGCGCGTGGAGAAAGAAAAGGTGGTAGAAGTACAAGGGGTACAAAAGGACCCGAATGAAAGGTTGTGTGATATGATGATGGCACAATTTAGAAATATTAATGAAGAGTCAAGTAAAAATTTGGCTGCGGCTATTAATAAGGAGTCAAGTAAAAATTTTGCTTCTGTTAATGAGGAATTGAAAAGCATGAAAGATGATGGAGTTAAAAATTTTGCTTCTGTTAATGAAGAGTTTAAAAGCATGAATGAAGGGTTGTCTGAATTGAGACAGGAGGTAAAATGTATGAGTGTTGAAAATGGTAAGAATTTTGCAGCTGTAGATAGAAAATTTGAGAAAATTGATCAACAGTTCAAGAACATTGGAGAAAACTGGGATGCAAAATTGCATCTGGCGGTGAATGAGATTAATGTAAGATTGAGTCAGTGTACAAGAGAGAGTGAGAATACAAGGAAGGAGTTGACAGAGGAGGTAAAAATACGAGGGGATAAAATAACACAACATGTTGATGTTAGAGTGACAGAAGTAGAAAAAAGGTTGATAGACGGGTTAGAAGGTGAAAAGAGCGTGAATCAGATAGAACGTGAGAAGGTAGAGAGACAGATTGTGGAAATGAAAGGAGAAATACAAGGCAATAAAGAAGGAAGGGGTGAAAAGTCAATGGGGGATTTGATAGAGGCACTGAGAACACCAGGATACAGAGACGGGGATGTTGATAAATATACTAAATTTTATAATGATGATACAATAAATCCGAAAATATTTATTAAGAATTTAGGTAATAATCTGGTGCGAATCAAAGATGAGCAGAGGAGAAAAAACATTATTAGGGCTACGATGAAGGGAGAATCGGAAGTCTGGTTTAGCATGGTAGAAGAAAGTGTGAGTAGTTTTGATGACTTTAAAGAGTTATTTTTAAAGAAATATTGGGGGGATGTTGAACAAAATAAGGTAAAAGAGCAGGTGAATGTAGGCAAGTATAAGGGTTATGAAAGATCCAGGGAAAATTATGCTATACGCATAATCAACCAAGCATTGCAGGTAGAACCAAGGTATGAAGAAGTTTTGTTAGTAAAGGTGATAGGGGGTCATTTTGAGAAAGAGGTGAAGGCCAGAATAGGGATAGAAAAAATAGAGACGATAGAAGGGTTTTTGAATCTGTTAAAACGTTTCGATGAAAATGTAGAATTTAAATGGGAAGGTACAAACGTCAATCAAGAACTGCATTATAAAAGGCCAGCGGAACGAGGAAATTATACAAGGAATTATGAGTCACAGGATCCAAGAAATGGAAACCAAGACAGGTCAAAGTATAACCAATTCCTGAAGAGAAGATGGGGTCCAAACAATAATAAGAATTTTCAACAAGGTCGAGAAAGAGAAGTAGAAAGAAGATTTCAAGAAAGAGACGGTCCGGTAGTCAACAGGATTGAGGTGGAAAATAGGAACACTCCAATGGCTAATACAACAGGGGGTATGGGTCATTCGGCATCGGGTTCGAATTTTCCATGAAAGGCAGACAAAAGGGGAAAGGGGACACTTATGTACATCCGAGGGAATACATAAGTGAGCATTTGCAAGACGGTGCAAGTGTTGAAAGTACGGTTTGTTTGCCGAAAATAAAATTAACGTTAAATGGGGTAAATTTAGTGGCATTAATTGACACAGGATCAGAGGTATCAATTGTGGATGAACAATTCATCATCGATAATGAGAAAGTCTTCAGCAAAGCGGTTTTGCCAATAAGAAGTATAAATTTAATAAATGCAAATAATAAAAAAATGATCTCCATTAATAGAATGGTTATAGCAACGATTAGTATTGGGAATTGTACAAAGGTAGATGGGTTTGTCATCATGAAGAATTTAAAAATGTCGTGTTTATTGGGAATTGATATTTTACATAAGTTCAAGATGAAAATTGACATGGAAAGACAAATCATTGCGATAGATGAAGAGGAAGTAGAATGGGAGTGTGAAAGTAAATCCAGTTTAGGTCAGAATTTGAATTTAAATCATTTGAAAATTAAAAATATTAAGATGAAGTTTGGAAATAATCAAATAATAATGCCAAACTTTGAGAAATCGAGTAAAGACAGCAAGCAAGGAAAAATAAATATGACAGATGTCAGTAAAAATTCAATTGTAACGTCGGAGAATTGCACAGAAATCCACATCAGCAAAATAAATGGAATATTAAATAGACACCAGGTACTATTTAATGAAAAGGTAACTGTAGCAGAGGGTTATGAACATCAATTGTTAATTGAAAATGAAGCATCTTTCAAAATAAAGACGTATCCGATTCCTCATCATCATAAGGAAGAAGTATGGAGACAAGTGGACCAGATGATAATCGATGGTATTATAACAAAAGGAAGTACAGCGTTTATAAATCCGTTGGTTGTAGTTAAAAAAGCAGATAACTCAATTCGATTATGTTTAGATGCCAGAAGGTTGAACAGTATTACCAAACCACAATATGAAAAACCTCAAAACATAGATACGTTATTTGGAAAAATCGGGAATAGGAGCATATTCACAAAACTAGATTTGAAGAATTCCTTCTGGTTGATACCGTTAGAAGAAAAGTCAAAGAAGTACACTGGCTTTAGCATAGATGGAGAAACGTTTTACTTTAATGTAGTACCTTTTGGTTTAAGCACATCCAGTTCAGCACTTGTACGCGTCATGCAAATTGTATTACGAAAACATGAAAATTATTTAGTACATTATATCGATGACATGCTGATTTTTTCAAAGAATGAGGAAGAGCATTTTGAACAGTTAGAGGCGGTTTTGACGACGTTACAGGAAACAGGGTTAAAATTAAATATTAAAAAATGTCAATTCATGCTACCGCAAGTAAAATTTCTAGGTTTTAAGGTCAACAAGATGGGTATTTCTGTTGATACGGACAGGCTACAGGAAGTAAAAGACTATCCACGTCCGAAGAATTTAAGAGCTTTACGTGGTTTTCTAGGTATAATGAATTATTACAAAAAGTTTATTCCTGATTATTCGGAAAAAACAATAAATTTATTAACATTGTTGAGAAAGGGGGTACGATGGATGTGGGAGTCAAAGCAGGAAGAAAGTTTTGAAAGATTAAAAAATGCCTTTTATGAAAATTTGACATTAATTCATCCCGATTTTAATTTACCATTTATTTTAAAGACAGACGCGAGCGACTACGCCATAAGTGGGGTCCTAGTTCAAATACAAGAGGGGGTAGAAGTACCTATACATTTCGCTTCACGAATTTTAAGAGGAGCTGAAATAAAATATACCATCTCGGAAAAGGAGATGCTAGCCATTGTGTTCGCCCTGCATAAATTAAAATTTTACTTAATGGGAAACAAATTTTTCATAGAAACGGATCACTCGGCACTCACCTTTATGATGAGGATGAATTTTAGTAACAATAGGGTGTACAGGTGGACGTTGTTGATACAAGAATTTAACTTTGAGATTAAACACAAGGCCGGAAAAGAAAATTTCATTGCAGATGCAATGAGTAGGAAGGATGAAGAACAACGGAAAAAATTAAAAGATATCTTAGTTGCACAGGTCTATTTAAATAGAGAAGAGGGAATATATTCAAGGGTAAATGTATTAAAGATGCAGGGACGACCAGAATTTGATTATATTAAAGAGAAATTACACGGTGTAGACCATTTCAGGGGATATTGTTATAGGCAAGAATTTTTGATGAAAAAAATCGCGGAAAATGAATTATATGTCATAAATAAGACAATGACCATTAAGATGGCAGAGGATTTACATGTAAGATTTGGGCACATAGGAATACGGAAGACATTTATAATCTTTAGAGAAGCATTTTACTCAATTAGGGATTTGTCTATCATTAAGGACACTATAAATAAATGTGAATTATGTAATTTGGCGAAGTATAAAAATCATATAAACCAAAATAGTATAAAAAGCATAAAAGTTGAGAAACCGGGAGAGTTAACAGCAATTGATTACTTAAGTAATTTGGTTCCAACGAAACAGGGGTTTAAACATTTATTAGTAGTATATGATGTGTGTACGAAGTATGTGGGGTTATACCCAACAAAATTATGTAATACAAAAATCACGATACAATGCCTAGAAGACTACGTAAGGGAGGTAATAAAGCCGAAACGCATACTAGCAGACAATGCTACGTACTTCAATAATGAGCGATTTATTAGCCATTGGGAGGAACAAGGAGTAGACATTTGTTTCAGTTCAGTTCGCCATCCCCAAGGAAATCCTAGTGAAAGGATTATCCAAGAGGTGATCAAATTTCTGAGGATATTGACTCATGAAAGTCACCCGGATTGGGCAGAGAAGCTAGTGGATGTTGAAAATTTCATAAATTGGACACCAAATGTGAGAACAAAATACTCACCGTGTTATTTGATGAAAGGAATTAGTCCACATCGACCGTGGGAAGATAATCTGGGGGATAGATGTTTCGTTGAAGATATGGAAAAAGCAAGAGAGAATGCGTGGCGAAGTTCCAGGAAATACGAAGAGCGTATGAATAGGAGGATACGTAAACGAATGGTTTTTGATATAGGCGATTGGGTAATTATAAAAAGTTTGAGGGTATCAAATAGGGAGCAACAAAAATGTGCGAAACTATGTTTACCTTATGAAGGACCATATAGGGTACATGAGGTAGTTAATGAAAATGTGTATGTACTCGCATATGGGACAGGAGACATACGGGGAAAGTTTCATATAAATTTACTGTATCCATTCGCAAAAAGGACGAATGAGATGAGACAGTAAAGAGAAATAAAAGAATTAATTTTAGACCCAAGTTAGAAATTAAATAATTCATATTTAGATCCAAGTTGGAAATTTAATAATTCATTTTTAGGCACAAATTGGAAGATTTATGATTTAAAAGCATAATTCATGTTTAGGCCTAGGTTAGAAATATTAAAGTTGAGGAAAGGTTATGTTATAGTAAACTGGGTATGAAAAGTGAAGAATACCAGGCATCTTTACTAACAAGACTTCGAAAATAAGTTTACCGAAAAGCAAAGGGAATCTGCAAAGAACAACCTAAAGGTTGAGTAAGCAAGTTTGGACAAGACAATAGAGAGGGAAAGACTGTAACAAGCTGTGCGCTGTGCAGAAAGTGGGGTTAAATAGAGTCTACAAGAATCTTCAAGAGTCTACAAGAATCTACAAGGGGAATTCTAGGACAAGCTGTGCGCTGTCTAGACAGTATGAATGTAGGAATCTACAAGGGGAAGTCGAGGACAAGCTGTGCGCTGTCTCGACATTGTTAATGTAGCAATCCACAAGGGGAAGGGAATTTATAAAATTGTCCAAGCAGATAAAAGAATAAATGCAGATGGAAGCATGACAGTATAGTAGGAAGATGATGAAGGTAGACATGAATGAAGAGTTAGAGGAACAGTTGAAAGTGTTAGAAAAAAAGATGAAGGGTAGATGAGTAACGGTTTACATATGAGTTGAGGAACCAGTATGGGGCATACCAGATGCAAAGATTAAAATAAAAATTTGAAAATTACCACAAGGTTTCAAATAGTTATTGTAACTTTTCAGTGGGGTAATGTTGTGTCCACTATATGCTAGCTCCCTCTTAAATGTGTACGTGATACGCAATCAAGATAAGAGGGAGGATATGTCAACATTGTTTAATTAAAATTTGTACAGTATGAATGTGTTTATTAAAAATGTTACTAGATTTAAGTTTTGTTTGGATGAAATAAAAAAAGGAATAGAGGTAGTATAGTGCGGCCTCTTAGAAGAAAAAAACAAACAAGAGGTAACCATGCCAAGTGATAATAAAGAGCATGAAGACAGTGGAGAATAAAACGACAGATAGACCAGTCGTATTTTTGAGTTGCAGTTTGAACGAGATACGAACCAGTCGTACTTTTGAGTTGCAGTTTGCACGAGATACGAACCAGTCGTGTTATTTTTGAGTGGCAGATAAAACGAGATACGAACCAGTCGTATTTTTGAGTCAGTTGTGGAAAAGATTACATACAGTCCGGGCGTGTTAAGAAGTATCTAAATTAATGATATGCAGATCAATTGTGTTTAAAGAAGTGGATGAATATACAACACGCAAACCAATAGTACTTTTGCAGTTCAGAATATAAAGAGTGTTGCAGAAGTGGACAAATTTGGGTAAATAGAATTGGTGGATTTGGTCCAGCATTGAATACCGGAATTACGCGGAAAGAAAGAAGGTGTATAAAGTTCGGCAGTGCGTGTACGTGCGACGAAATTAAGTTCGTTTTACGGAAGGAAACTGATAAAGGTAAAGCTTTACACTATTATACAAAAATTGCAATAGGGACTCTAAGTTGTTAATTATCTCTTGATTTCATTTTATTATTTAATTGTATTGTTGTTTGTGGTGAATGTTTGTTAATAAATTATGTTCGAGGTATCCTGTCTCTTATTTTGATTGTGTGTCACGTCTGAAGAATCTTAACTAATAAGCGACCTGAGAGAGCTAAAGAGGATACAAAAGTATATTATGTCTTATTGGAAGATGTTTTTAGACAATAAAAAATTTGTTTTAGTTTACCGTAGTGCATTTTTATTTAATTAGGAATACAAATACCCGCATAAAGTACAGCTTTACAGTTTTTATATTTTTGGTTTAATATTAATGTGGGCACGAAACGTCTTCTCTCCTTCTTCTGCACCTATTAGGTAAAAATACTCATTATGACACAACGTAAACGTCGTGCCATCGTTTTATTGGTTTTCCTATACTACACCTTCCTATAGCCTTGTATAAGTAGATATATTTACTTTGGAAGTCGGGTATCGTTCATCCTCATCAGGTGTTTTATCTATGTTTTGCAATATTCTTATTCTTGTGTTTAATTTAACTGAAGATGTTCTAAGCGTTTTGAATGTCCTTCTTTCGCACTATGTCTTGTAGCGTGAAACCTATAATAGACCTCAAAAAATTTTATTTCCGCGTGTTGTAGTGGCTTTAAAGATTCCTTGTTATCTATCACCCATGTTTCACTGCCATAGGTAACTTTAAGTACGGCCACCAGCTTATAGAATTTTAGAGGAGCGACTTCATTGTACGCTTCAATTTTCTTCAATTGCGTTTTACTATGGGCTTCATTGTTTTTTGGATATCTCTTGCCTGGTGGAATTCTAGCGTACACCCAGAAGCCTAAAATTGTTTATTTGTTTAATCGGTGCGTCTTTCAGTGATATTTTTGATCTTATGTATTCATGTCGCGCAAACTCCATTGTTTTTGTTTTTTCTAATGAGACGATCAGGTTGTATTTTCTCATGATCTGTTGAAGTTTGTGCTATGCATATAAAAGCGGTTGTTCATTGGCCTACTAGTTGGAGCGATCAACTAAGAATTAATCTTCTTTCTGACTCGCTTTCCCTCTAGAACTTCCTAGAACATCTTCCCTACCAACCCACCAGGGGGCCAATGGGCCCCCTACCTATGGCCAGTGTAGTAGGGTGTGGCTAAAAACCCTTCTAGTATGGTATGCTCGATAGTGGTAAAGGATTACTATAGAAGCGATATTGAAGTGAGTCACCCTCACTGTGCCTGGTACCAATATTTGATCATCTACAAATAGCATAGTTAGCATCCATTTTTGTCTCTTGATATTGAAGGAGTAAAAGTTTATACTATTTTCTTCTACTTTCTAAGAGCATCATCTAAGTATAAATATGGTAAACAATATCGTCAAAAGGATACAATCCTCTCTTAGTTTACTAAATTAATGATTTTTAAATCATTTCAAAATTTATCAAACATTCCAGTAGTTCGTTCAATTCCAAATAATCATCGTAGTAGTTCAAGTTGCTAATTGATAATGGTACGCATGATCCATCTTTCATTATGGGGCTCCAATCTCACTTTTCTGTCGCCATCTTATATGCTTCCAGGAGAACATCCTAGTCCTGGACTTCTACAACTTAGAAGGTAGCTGATTCATCCCCCTATTTTTTTTCATCCTTAGCGGAACCAATTTGCATACAATAGTTTTGCTGAAAATAGTAATTCTTTTGAATTTACAGAAATCTTCCTTGTTTTGATTTTTTTAGCCAGGCTATTGTTGAATACTTCTTTTATTGTTTTCTTTAATTTTTCTACCATGCCTTCATGTAATTTTTCAACTAGGCTTTCACTTAATTTTTCAACTGTCTTTCTTTTTGCTAACTTATCGATTCAATCGCCTTTAAATCTTTATTAAACGTACATCACACTTGTTCTATTTCGTCTTTATGCGCGTATTCATTGTCTAATCTTGCGATGTTGTAGTTGATCTCTTCTTTTAAATCAGTCATACTGGGATCATGTCTGGTTGTTTTCCATTTTGTTCATTTGAAAATCATTTTTTAATTCCATTTGGTTGATATCCATAATTTTCTTCATGTTTTCCATAGCCTCTCTGTCTCATTTCTTCTAGAAATAAGCTGAAGACCGGTTTCAGTTACACATCGACTGTTCGAGAAATAAAAATCTCAAAAGAAAATATAAAACTCCAATCTCGGATTGTCAGTTCTTTTCAGTTCTCCCTATGCCTATCTGCTTCTCCCCTATTTGGTCTGCTAATATCCCACAAATACATTTCTTATCCGAAATTCCATACTTAAAAGTGCAATGAAAGATAAAATTAAGTTATCACTTTTAAAATTAACTTTTAATATTCCAAATTTTATAAAGAAATTTTACAAAGATCCATGTTGGATCGCTAATTAATGATGCCACAGATGCCACACTGTGATACTCGGTCAAAACTAATTTTATTTCTAATTCCAAATAATTTTCCCTCTTTCTTCATAACTAATGCATCCAGTTTCAATTAAATACTTTTTATTTAACTATTTAATTTTTTTAAAATCACTTCTCAAAATTACAAAATTATTGGCATGAATTATCTGACCCACTTCCATTCATTTCCATTTCCTGTTCTGCAATGCGCTTATCTTACTTCTATTGGCGCTGAATTTAAATTAGAAATATGGAAATTAGAAATAAATTCAACAAAATATTCTTCCTCCCTTATCAAAAACAAATTTTTGGGGTAAAACAACAAATAGAGCATTATTTATTTTATGACATTGGTATGTTTCTATATTTCTCAATTATTTGCTGCATACTAAATACGTTATCTGCACATGAACTTCCCATCCTCGAATAATATATTCGCCCATTATTTTCAATCTGTTAGTGGTAATTTTCGAATATATTTTGAAGGAGGTGGAGGCTGATGCCTCTATAGTTTTGACAAAATGTCCGGTCTTCTTCCTTACGGGAGTTGATATTTACCATTCGGTTGGAATTTTCAGGCTCGTCCAACACTCATTTATAAACTCTAAAAATCTCTGCTTCAACTCCTCTGACACGTACTTGATCAGCTCACTACTTACTTTCTTATTTCCTGCCACTTTTCTATTCTTAGTTACTCTAAGAGTCTCGTCCAATTATCTAATTCTAGACTAGACGATCACATGTGGGCTTCTGAACCGCATAGGCATCAAGGCATCATCCAAAGTTGTCTTACACCAGTAGAATCCCACAAGATGCTAAAACTGTACTCGAGGCCTTTAGAACAAGAAGCCAATTTAGATAAACATTCAGTTTAGCTAAATCTTTGAGAACTACCAGAGAGTCCACCAGGGCTAGTTTGCTAAACTACACTCGGATGCAGCTCCCAAGAGGAATTCAAATCTTTCAAGGTGTTGTCGGATTGTTTAACTGCTGAATCAGCAAATCCCTATTACTGAAGTTACCATTTACATGAAATCTCCCACTTTTAATAGTACAAGAAAACACCTTAAAATATGCGATGCAACTCAACTCACGAATGTAATTATGATTGCATATTACTAGCTTGAATTTTTCATTAAATTATTAATGAGTGTGTACCTACCTACTTTCTCAATTTGATAAACTTGATTTCGAGTAAGTCAAGAATGTTGATCGTGAAAACGATATTGTTTTTGATAATAGCAATTTCTTTCCTGTTATTGAGTGTAAACCTGTTGGCTGTTGATAATGCACGTTATTATTATTCTTACTAAAAAAATATACATTTTATTCCATGTCTATTTATTTGTCTAAATTGTTCCGTTCCGTGCCGTTACGATCCGACCCAATGTGCGGAAAGTTTTAGAGTATAAACATAAAAATTCAGGTTCAAAAATCAAAGATAAAAAACACTTCTCACAGATTTTTTTTAATCTTAAGTGTTCTTCTTATCGTTGTTTTACTAAAAATAATTGTTATTAATAATTACTGTATTTAATTGATATTGGTGTCATATTTACAACAGTTAGCTATAATAATTATTTAGATGTTTCACGACATACCAATGAAATGAGTTATCGATATTGAAACAAGCATACATATCTATAAGGCTATAAGTATAGTAATTATCGAATTGCAATTCTAATTTTGCAGGTGCATTTTTACGTAGTAATATTAAAATTTGCACCAATATACTTCGTCTTTGATATTAAATACCTAAAATTGATTGCAAGAAATTTTCACTTCTTAGCCGTGTTTTTGTAATTTCCTAGAAGAAAAATGGCTGACAGAATCCTTTGGGAACAGTATCATTATTTTTGTCTGGTTAAGATTATTTAAAATTTTTGTTTTAATTTGTTTTTTATGGCTTACTGATTTCCTGCTTCATGCGGTTTTCTTTATACATTTGTAATCTTGGTAAAAGATACGAAAGGGTTATGAATTATTACCTGCAGTAAAACTTACACAATATCCTGATTTAGCAAGCTTTTATCCGCTTTTATCATTAATTTAATTGTTATGTTGGTTTTTATTGAAAAAATAATTTTTTGGAGTATTTCTCTGAATTTGAGTGGAAATTACAACACGTTACACGAGAAGTAATTTGCTTTGTTTGTATGCATCGGTTTTTTAACGTTCTACTTCTTCCGATTTCACTGTCTGTGCTCGTTGCGTGTTGAAACTGTGTGACGAGCACATAGGACCTACAGCTTAACGTGGATTCCGAACCACGGGGATAGACGATTTTTACATCCTCTACTCCAACCAAGGAAGTTTTTGAACCATATTATAATATAATGTTACCTGTGGCCAGCAGATAGACATTTGGTGAGCGAAAAATTCTTCTATAGGTAGCACCTCACAGGATTTGAACCTATGAATCTCGGCATGAGAAGTTAACACGCTAACCGCTCAGCCATTCGCCCACCTAAGTAGTTTGTTAAAAGTACAATAAAATTTTTCTTTAAAAGATTTTAATGGTTTATAAGCAAATTCTTAGGAATTGGGTATAAAAATGACGTACATTTATTAAAGCACCTACCTATAGATATAGATTACAATTTACTATCAGTTTCGTAAAAACTGATACGACATACTAATATTATACCTATATATCGTTACATAGATTCACAATGTAAAATATTTCTCATAAATATCAACTATGATAAGAACATAATCAATTGATAGTAGAATATTGTTTTATCTTTTTTAATTTGTCGACTATTGAAACTTATTGAATTTTATTATGTGTATTAGTGCTGTTTAGTCCTACCAAAAAAATGACCATAACTTCAACTAAGAAACATATAGGTTTCTTGGGAGCCATTCTTGGAATTGTAAGTTGAAAATTTTATTATTTTTACAAAACTGTTATGTATAGGTGTAGCAGAAATGTTTTAATTAGTACGTACTTATAAATTTCAATAACTATATGTAATAAAATGTTGAAATCTATTATGTAATTCGGTTCATACTTTACTAAGATTGCTCTTATTTTATTCCTACTTACACTATGTCTCGAAAATCAAAAATCTGTTTTCTTGTGACCTATTTTTAAGAAATTTTAAAATATTAAGAATATTCTTGAGACTACTATTAGAAATATTTATATTGTATACTCGAGTTTCTACACAGAACCGCCATAAAATTTATAAAAGGTTCGGATTTTTTCCAGAATTATTTCCAATTAAACATTAGCTGACAAATAATACCTTATGTAAAAGTCAAACGCCTTACCTACTCTCTTATTTGCGATTTTATTCGGACACTGGTCTCATAACATCTACATAATATACTGGCAAAAGTTATAAATAAATGATAATGACACACAAATTTTCATCAATTCCGAATATCAGCATAGATCTGACGAGACCAATGTCATGGGTAAAATCGTGAAAACTATTATGAATACAGCCTGACCATTTATTGGTCTTTACAATGTAGACATTACTGATCGCTTTATCAAAAATTAAGCAGAAAAAAACTTAACTAACTAAGCTTTTTCAAAAATTAGAATTTCTAATTGATTTTAAAATATTGTACTATTATAACTCAATTAAATTGGCCCCTACGTCACGAATTTCTGATTTAAAAAAGATATCCTGTATATAATTTAGGACGTCGTTTAGTTTTATTTAAAAGAGAGCAAAATTATTTGCATGTCTCTTTGGTAAAGATCAATATAAGTCATATGTTACCAACAATGAAAAAATGGCATGACTCAACTTGTCCTGTACATTGAAACAAAAAATGCAATTGACTCACTTATTGAAATTAAATTCAACGAGTATAATTTTAAGGTTAACAGTCGAATAAATGAGCAGTTGATTTATTTAAAATATTTCTTCATTGCTCAAATATATTTATGCATAATAATACAAGCAAGATAAAGGCGATGATTTTTTTGGGAAAGACACAATGAAATCGAAAATAATGATAAACAACGAACTAATTGAATAAATTTACAACACTTCAAATACCTAGGATACGATATCAGCAATGAAAATATCCTTTATATACAACATAAGCTCAGCCTTACCAATAGTAATTACATACCTACATTTATGTGACACGATCAGAAAAGTCCTTAAAAATAAATCAAGAACGAAAATTCTAATAGAAATTATACAAAACAACACTAATATTTGGCAGTGAAGTATGGGTGGTAACTAATAAAGACAATTCAAAAATCCAATCCGCAGAAATGCAGTTCGTTAGATGGGTCAAAAATATTAAAAGCTCAGACCGAATAAGAAATGACGATATAGTCATCAAATATATAACCTCAACGATAGAACAGTCACAGAAAATGGGAAGAACACCTTCAAGGAATGGAAGATCCCTTATAGGCTTACAAATACAAACCTCAAGGACGCAGATATGTTGGATGACCGAGAAACAAATTGGCGGGAAAAGGTCAACAACTTAATGATGCTGATGATATTCAATAATTTAGGCGCGAGAGGCGTCAAAATAACTATTAACGACTTTTCCCAGTAGTGTTTTTATATAAAGCGATCCCAGGCAAGTAAAATACAGTAAGAACCCGGAGACAACAGTTCTCAAGCTGTTACCACCGACTCCGGTAATGTTTGCGTTCATACGTCGATACTTAAATTCATAGTGAAACTAGAAATTTCTGAAAAATTGTTCTAAAAGGTTATTTGAGCCAACATTGGTAATTTGACGCTAGATTGAAAAATGATACATTTTTTGTCGTGAGGTTCGATAAACTTTGAATATAGTCAAAACCACTTCAAGTCCCGTATGACTAATCTTTGGATGCAATGAGAATTAACGCATAACATTTGTTTATCTTTATCACATAGAAAAGAGACAGAAAATAAACAGTACTTTGGGGTAACCTTGCAATGTAAATTAAATAAACATAAATTCGTTTTCACATGTTTTTTTAGCTACCATGCAAACTGATTCTAACCTTACTGTTCTTTTCCATCTTAATTTCGGTTATAATTGTTAGTTTTATTCACTAATTTATTCGCGTTTATTAATAAGGGTTTAAAAATTCAATTGCGGATTATATTAATGTTTATATTCAACTTTCATTCAACGTCATTCAACTTCACATTTGCATTTTGTTTATGAGACATACATTTTGAAAATTTTTAATCACATAATTTTTTCAATGCGTCATACACAAGTTAAGATGGTTTCAACTATACCTGGAAAATTATTTATCGTAGATTAGAAATCAAAAAATTATTTTCTCCGTAATTACATTTCATATGAAATTATAATCTGTTGAGGCAAGTTTCACCTTGTTCGTATTAAATCATAATTAAAAAGTTTAATTTTTTTCATAAATATATCCTATTATATTTTTAAAGGAAGACAGATGGTAATAATTTTTTGTTGTAAATTGTAATTTTCGTTATTTCATTTGAAGCCGTTCCCATCGAATCGAGTCTAATATTGATTTATGATTGAAAATGTTTAATTTTATTGACATATTACATCAGAACTATTTTTGAGAAAAATGCAGAAAAATAAATTAAAAACCTTTTAAACATTTAAAATATTGTTTATACATTTTGTCTAAAAATTCAATAAAACAGTTGTCTCAATGGGATACCGACAAAAAAAATTTGTTAGTGTTACATATAATTATGTAATGTGGTTAGATTTTTCTAAAATCGGCTCATTTCAATGTAATTAAATAATGTAATTCAAATAAATTTGAATTATTTATTCAATCTGTGACGTTGTCACTAACATTAGTGAGCAGATCTTGTTTAGAGATGGGCTACAAAGCGGCATTGTTTGTATTATACCACTGCTATAAATGATAATATTTTGTGGTATTCGGCTTTTGGAACATTAAGAAAACTTTTGTATTACTTTTTGTAGACATTTTTCCACACATTGGAACTCTAAACAATTTATAAATCATAAATGTATTTGATATTTGCACGCCATCGATAAGCAAAATCTGCTAACTAATGTTAGTGAAGACGTTACAAATTGAATAAATAATTCAAATTTATTTGAATTTAATTATTTAATTACATGGAAATGAGCCGCTTTTAGAAAAATCTAAACATTTACGTAAAAAACAATACTAAAAATTTTTTGTCGGTGCCCCATTAAAGTGAAAAATAAATAGTGCTTACATGTACGTGCATAAAGCGTTTCATTACCACCATGGGCTAAGATAGATTATCGAGATGCACAGCGCCAATGTGATCTATAATGCAGCTTTCTGACGAAGTATTGTATACCATTTTATTCGCAATCAGTTGGTAATTTGAAAAAAAAAATAAAAATCTATCGAGATTCATTTATTGAGTTATAGATGAAATATTTTCACTAGAGAGGCAGTACCTAAAAGTTTTATACTACAAAAAAATTTCACATGAATTCGCTGGCTAATAAAAGAAAACGTGCTCAATATGTTGAAAGTTTGAACACCTTCACACAAGAAGAGAAACTTGTTTGGATGGATGAAAATAATTTTAATTTATTTTGTCGTCGAACACAGGGCCGTTCAAGCGTTGATCTCAGAGTAGTTCAACTACTTGCAGCAGTAAGAGGTCCTAACGCTCATTTAATTGGAGCAATTTCTGTGATTTATGTTATAGCTATGAAACACAGAAGAGGTTCATTTACTTCACAATTACCAACTGATTGGGTAACGACATTACTGCAACGATGGCAAGATATGTGAAATCAAATGTCAGATTTAGCACTTGTTGTATACAACGGGTCTTGCCATTTAACACTGGAAATAGACATTAATGGGACGATAATAACTCTGTTGCGGCTAGGACCGTACTCTCCAATGCAAAATCAAGGCAGAAACCAAACGCAATATTCGAGTTTCCATTGTCGCAGAACCTAATCTTATGAACCAGAAATTGGTCTAGTTGGAATAAGAGATCGGGGCAATGAATAAATTCGCTAAAAATTCAATTAATATACTATCATTGTTGTGGAACAATTAATGCTGTATTTCTTTTCTTATGAATAAATAAATTAAACAAATAAATTACAATATGTTGTTTTACATTTTTCGATTTTATAAGGCCTTATTCCGATAAAGCTCACTTTTACAATAGTCCATTAAATCTCAGTTTAGGGAAAATTTCATCGTGTTTATATAAGTAATCCGAATTAAATTATTCAAATTTCTGATTTACATTTGACAGTTTCTGAATTTCATTTGGCGCTTTCTGAATATCAGCTGACAAATCTGAATTACATTTGACGATTTCTGAATTACTGGTGAAAAAGGTGTAGTATAATGGCCTCATTAGCCGAAATGTCGTAATTTCAAATGTTAAAAACATTAATTTGATTGAATAATAGGGAAGTTTCTTTAAGAGCTTCGGTCGGATAACGGAGTTGATTGGATAATCCGGGTTCCACTGAACCATACTATCAAGTACACAAAATAAAAAAAAATTCTTAATAGTTTACAAGGTTAAAAAATTAAAACTACTAATGTTACTAGTTTTTATCTTCACTGTAGATACGGCATTTTGACTCACGAGGTTAGCATAGTAGTATAGATAGTATATATTGTGGTGTTCCGTTCGTAGAATTCGAAGCCACGACAGATATAAATTTTGAAAAATTAAATTTTTAACCTTTATTTTCTCGTCACACTCAAAATTCAGTTTTTTATCATAAGTGATAACCTTTTTTTTTGTTTTTGAAATAATTCAATTCTTCAATTTTATCAATTTTTTTGTTTAATAAAATTTTTTTTTATGATACAAAATATGGGTTAGTAAATGAAATATTGTTTTTACACATAAAGAAATAATAGCACCTCTATAAAATTGTTCAGAGATAAAAAAAATTCATTTAGTTTACAAATAACATATGCGATTGTAGCATGTTTTTTAAAAGTAATAATTTTCACTGTTTAAATGTTTAAAAAAATGCAAAATACCTTGTCTTTTGTTTAATATTTTGTTTATAACACTCGATAAACATACCAATTTCATACGTAGGTTGATTTCCAATTTTTCAAACCAATTGTTCATGAACCAAATCCACAGTCGTTGAATTTTTCAAATAATTCGTGGTTAATTTTGCAACCATCAAATTTCACTAAGATTGACCACTTTTTATTCCTCGTACTAGCAATTTTCTTTAGTTTCCACTTCGGAAAACCATATAAGGATCCACTTTGAAACTTTTCTTTGGATATCACTTTTAAAATCCGCTTGTTTAAAAATCCACACATTGATTGGCAAAATCACCGCTTGGCTTCTCGCTCATTTCAGAACGAATTCGTCCATGTCCACTTTGTAGCCGAAATTTCTTTTCCACGCGTGCGCAATTTTTGATTCACGTCCTCTGATTGGCTGACTTGGTTGGTCCTGGCTCATAATTTCAAAATGTGTCCGAAACTGGACGTAATCGAATTTTTGCAAATCTTGCGAGTGTCGGTTCGCGCACTTATGTTTTTTAAAACTCACGCATGACTTTAAACATATCATTTTTAATTTAAAACTTTTTTTTTTAATACAAATAACATTTTTGATTCATTTTTTAAAAAAAACAATCTAGTCCTTTTTGGAACAAGCTCCAGACTTTTAAATTTAATAAATTTGAAGAATTATTTTTTTTATTGAAAAATTTTTGTAAATTGTGTAATTTTGTTGAAGACAGTTCAACGCCTTCGTGGAATTTTAAGAATTAGTAAAGTATTGGATAATTATTGAAATTTCTAAAATCTGGCTTCAATGAAATTCGCATGGTTATTTTGCTAGTATGAAATTTTTCATATTCCGAAGAATATTTTTTTGATTGAACTTTTTGATTATTTATTATTTTCAAAATTTAAAATAGAATTTAAGTTTGCATGGTATTATGATTTTTTTTTTTTTTTTTTTTTTTTTAACTTACTGACTAAAATTTTTGAATTTATTTTCAAAATTAACTTTAACTTAAAGGTTTCTTCCCTCTCTGAATTTTCAAACTGAAACTTTATTATTTTTTAACGAAAACATGAATAGTTAACTGTTTTTAACTTTTTAAAATTATTCTGAAAATTTAAACTAAACATAATTTAACTGATTCAACTCAATTCAAATTTGTTTGTACATCTTTCTATAAATCGGTTACATTATAGCACATTCTTTTTTTATGCGTTCATCTGTGTCAATTTTGTTCGCAGCAGTATTTGGTTTAAACGTTTTATCCCATCTCTGGATACTGGTGTGATAAACTACGGAATTTTTATATCTTACTTTCTTATATGTAAAATTTCTCCTTTTCTGTTCATTTCCTTGGTTTTTTCTTATCTTTTCAAATTTAACCATGTTACCAATTTTTTTTATTGAATTTCTTATTGCATTTGGTTTTATTCTTCTTCCTTTCGCTAATCTTTTAACTTTAGAGATTTTTTTATTTAGTTCCCATTTTGTTTTTCTTCCTAGGCTAATGTAGTGTCTATACTTTTCATTTATTAAATTTATTAAATTGTCGCCTTCGTTGATTTTTACTATTTGAAGCGTTGTTTCGTTGTTGACCTCTTTTCTGTCTTTCTTATTTGAATCTTTTTCTATTTCTATCCATTCCATCTCTTCCTCATGCATTTTAATTTTCTTGTTTGGTACGTCGACCACTATTTTAAATTTTTCCAGAATATCCATTCCAAGAATACCATCTATCTTCATGTTCGGCATAATCATTATCCCGCAATTGTTTTTAATTTTTCCAATGGTTATATTGGCGTTTAAATTTTTATTTATTACTGTGAAAGCTTTGTTGTTTGGAGTGATTAATCTTATTGGCGTTGTTTTTATAATTTTATCTTTAAATTTTTCTGGATTCATGACTGTTATAACTTCATCAATATTTTTTTTTAATTCATCTTTTATTTCTTGTGAGCCTTTATCTATCATTTCTTTCGTTTGATCTATTCCCTTTTTAATTTGATCGATATTTATTGCGTTTTGATCAAATTTTTTATCCATTTTTTCCAACAATATTTTTATCATATCCATCGTTTCTGTTTTCTGTTCTTCTGTTTTTAAATGTCAAAAGAAAGCTATTTTTTACACACAGATAATCTGAATGTTCAATTGATTTTGTCTGATAATCAAACTCTTTTATCAGATCGTACATAAATTTTATTGAATTTGTCGAATAAAATGTTTTTATTGACCTTAGAAAAATTTTTTGTTTATCGTTAAATTGTTTTTATTTGAATATTCAAAATAGAGCATGTGAATCTTAATATCAGGGTTATCGTGAGGTTTCGAGCCCCACGTTGGGCGCCAATTTTTATATGCTGTGGTGTTCCGTTCGTAGAATTCGAAGCCACGACAGATATAAATTTTGAAAAATTAAATTTTTAACCTTTATTTTCTCGTCACACTCAAAATTCAGTTTTTTATCATAAGTGATAACCTTTTTTTTTGTTTTTGAAATAATTCAATTCTTCAATTTTATCAATTTTTTTGTTTAATAAAATTTTTTTTTATGATACAAAATATGGGTTAGTAAATGAAATATTGTTTTTACACATAAAGAAATAATAGCACCTCTATAAAATTGTTCAGAGATAAAAAAAATTCATTTAGTTTACAAATAACATATGCGATTGTAGCATGTTTTTTAAAAGTAATAATTTTCACTGTTTAAATGTTTAAAAAAATGCAAAATACCTTGTCTTTTGTTTAATATTTTGTTTATAACACTCGATAAACATACCAATTTCATACGTAGGTTGATTTCCAATTTTTCAAACCAATTGTTCATGAACCAAATCCACAGTCGTTGAATTTTTCAAATAATTCGTGGTTAATTTTGCAACCATCAAATTTCACTAAGATTGACCACTTTTTATTCCTCGTACTAGCAATTTTCTTTAGTTTCCACTTCGGAAAACCATATAAGGATCCACTTTGAAACTTTTCTTTGGATATCACTTTTAAAATCCGCTTGTTTAAAAATCCACACATTGATTGGCAAAATCACCGCTTGGCTTCTCGCTCATTTCAGAACGAATTCGTCCATGTCCACTTTGTAGCCGAAATTTCTTTTCCACGCGTGCGCAATTTTTGATTCACGTCCTCTGATTGGCTGACTTGGTTGGTCCTGGCTCATAATTTCAAAATGTGTCCGAAACTGGACGTAATCGAATTTTTGCAAATCTTGCGAGTGTCGGTTCGCGCACTTATGTTTTTTAAAACTCACGCATGACTTTAAACATATCATTTTTAATTTAAAACTTTTTTTTTTAATACAAATAACATTTTTGATTCATTTTAAAAAAAAAACAATCTAGTCCTTTTTGGAACAAGCTCCAGACTTTTAAATTTAATAAATTTGAAGAATTATTTTTTTTATTGAAAAATTTTTGTAAATTGTGTAATTTTGTTGAAGACAGTTCAATATATTATGTACATATAATAAATAGTTCGTATAGATATAAGTCACGTTCCAGTTCCAAACATTCATAATTTTTAAGTTTGATGTTGCTTTTATTTATACTTTTAGATAATTTAATAGGCACCCTTAAGTTTTATTATAATAAATTTAACAACAAAGTAATGAGAAAAAGGATTTGCGCATTGTCTGATTGAAGTTGCTACATCATCAGCAACACTCTCTTGTATTTTTTGGATCTTCAATAGTGCAGATTACAGGAGATTGTTCATGAACATCGAAAATTAGAAAATTGATTACATGATTTTACCTTACAGCAGGGATCTGTCTGAAGTTCACCTCGAATCAAAAGAGCGCTTACAAGGTAACTTCAACTAGACAACGTTCGACCACTTTCTGTATAAGAAAACTTAAAGATGCCTTTTAAATTTCCCGAAACATAAAATTGATAAACCATCAAACTAAAACATTTATGCATGATGTACCTGTAGTGCATAGTATCATAATCGAGGTAAATTTGTTAAAATACTTTTAAATTGTTTATTTTATTTTATAGTTGCAAGGATTGGCTTGGACAATATTATCTTTGTTTGTCATTCTACTTTATGCAGAAGCATGGTTACCTACTTTGGGAACTAGTTTTGGAGCTAGGCTAGAATTGAATTTATATACGTTATATATAGCTGGTAAGAATTACTTGCTCAGTTATTTCAAATATCTCATGCTGTAAGTTTGATACAGATTAAAAAGAAAATAGACGCTGAAAATTGAACACATTATTTATTAACGTATTGTTTTCATAATTTACGGAAAATTTTATAACATTTGTGTTGATAAATTGCAAGTTATTGCCTCAAGTATTAACCTCTTATTGCAAAGATATCTTCATCATTGAAAAATCTAGGCTTTAGGAGTTATTATGTAATGCTACATAAACCAAAATATCGACATAAGTTAGATGTTACGTTACGTATTAACTCTCTTTGAAATTACTTCTATAGGGTGTCCTTTTAGCTGCATGAGAACTTCAAATTGAAATAAAACATTAAAAAATTGATGAAATGTTTTTTTAATTATTTTTTTATGAAAGTAAATGTAATGCCATTTATGATTTGAAAATCATTTCCGGCATGTGACCACCACGACTAATCGTTACGAAGCGCATCCGATCAGTCCAACTTTTGACCATTTTTTCCAATATTTCTGGCTTTATTTCATAAATGGCTTGCTGAACATTGACCTCCAATGCTTCCAGAGTTGTTGGTTTGTTAGCATAAACCACGGATTTAACATACCCCCAAAGAAAATAATCTGGAAGCGTCAAATCGCACGATCTTGGAGGCCAATTGATAGGACCATTTCTTGAAATAATGTTGTCACCAAATTTTCCTTTTAATAAATCGATGGTTTCGGTGGCTGTGGGACACGTAGCACCATCCTGTTAGAACCATAAGTTGTCGATGTTGAACTCTTGGATTTTTGGAAACAAAAATGTATTGAGCATATGTCGATATCTCACACCATTCACCGTAACGGTAGCTCCTTCCTCATTTCGAAAGAATGTCCCGATGATGCCGTTGGCGTGTATTCCACACCAAACAATCAATTTTAATGGATGCAATGGAGTCTCAAGATAATGTTCCAGATTGGTCTCAGTTTATATACGGCAATTTTGCTAGTTCACATACTCATTCAACCAGAAATGTGCCTTGTCACTGAGTAAAATTTTGCGTTTAAAAATGGATACACTTCCAATTGGTTGTGAGCCCAACCTGCGAACGCACGACGCAATCGATGATCATTAGCTTCAATTCTTGAACCAACTGGATCTTGTAAGGATGAAAAACCAAGATCTTGATGTACAATTTTCCATGTAGTGGACGGACAAAGCCCAGGTTGTTGAGCATAATGGCGAATTGAAATGATTGGGTTTTCTTGCACACTTTCACTCACAGAAGCGATAGTTTCTTCGGTACGCACATTTCTCTGCCTTGTTGGTGGTCTTATATTATGCAATGAAGAATTGGTATGAAATTTATCCATCACCGCTGCGATAGCCTTCTTAGAAGGTCGATTATGTCGACCATAAAATAGGCGAAAAGCTCTATAAGTTTCGCGAACGGAACTCTGACTTTTAAAATAAATTTCCACAAGTTGGCAGCATTGTTCAAGTGTTAATTTATTCAACAGTAATATCCCAAGTGCATAAAAATAGCCGATTAAATTTTGACGTTTTTAAACAAAGTTTTGCTAAGCAATATGTCGAGTAAATTTGTCACGTAAAAAAATCACGAGTGCGTAGCACGAGGGATTTTGGGTGGAAAATTTACGAGAAATATTTCTTCAGAGCAAAACTTTGTTTCAAAAAACGTCAAAATTTATTCAGGCTATTTTTAAGCACGTGGGATATTCGGCATGATTATTTCTTGAATAAATGTATCTTGGAACGATTGAATTATTTATTACAATTTACTTGGCTGCAATTAATGAAAAAATTACAATTTTTTTGTTTGTTTGTCTAAGCACGTTTGATAATGTTCGAAAAAATTTTAGGAAGTGATTATTTTTTGACATAAGTTTACCCGCTGAATATTTTCCATATCAACGTAAATATTTACTATAATAAAATGGTTGCCTAGATGTTTCGCGTTCTGATTGGCGTATATTATAATGAAGGAAATAATCATGATTAAATGGCAAACCTTTCTGAACACAAATGTCAAAGAACTGTCACTTTGACAAACTTCATGCAAAAGTTATCCCTATTGAATATCTCATGCAACTAAACAGCACCCTATATTACTATGCTTTATGCAACTTGAAGATTGCTATTTGTCGGTACCGCTTTTTAAGTAACCAAAGCTTCAGAAAGCACTTCTATTATACTTGATGTAACTTGAAGACCGCTATTTGACCGCCATAAGCTTAAGCGATATAAAATTAATCTAGTATCAAAACTTCGGCAATAAAAATCTTCTGGACACATTTTTTATATCAAAAATATAGTTATACATGAAAGTTAATTAAGCATGTGACCATAAGCAGCATTAGTTTTGTTCAATGAGCACATGACAAGGTCCTTATTTTGATCCTTAATTGTATCCGATTTTGCGCAGGACGCACTGCGCGAACATACTAAATTCGTTACCGCACAAAATTGGATACAATGAAGAAGAAAAATAAGGATAGAGTCATAAAAATCTGTAAAGAAGTGTTTTGTTTGCAGTTGCCGTGAAAGGTCTTATATTAAAACCAGTCATAGTTCTCGCAATTTCATGTATCTATTTAATTTTATCATTGGCATGGATATCAGCATCATCTGTGATTTTACAAGGTATTTATTATAATAATTAATACAGTATAAAATAGTAATGGTATTATTATTTATAATGCCTGCGTTTATTTTAAAACGATTCTACCCTATAATATACCGCTGAGCAGGTGACTCAGGGTCCCAGCTGGTGATTTGAAACTCACCGTTAACCGCATCTCAATATCTAGTTTCAGATAGGAAAAAATATAATAAATGTAATTATTAATTTAGAAAATATTTAGGGTGAATCGTTTTCAAAAGCGCACACATTATTATGGAATTTATTTATTTGATAAATTTTTATCAATTCGCTAATAGTTTTAATATTATTAAATTTTAGCACTTACGAATGAAAATTATGGGAATATAAAAGTGATTTATAAAAGTTGGTCCATAATATGTATGATAACATCCGCACTAGACTTTGTTGTGCTAATATTAGCAACAATAGACTACGTTTACCTATTAAATGTAAGATTTCAAAGTAATTTTTTTTATTAACTGTATGTAAGTAAAATTTGGTATTAATAATAAAATTTCTTTTAAGTCAGCACTATTGGACAATGACATCATTGATATTATGATGATTTTCTAATTCTTTATTTTTTTATAAATAGCAACAATAAAGTCTTATCTGTTTAAATTTTATTTTGGTACAGCTATATCGGCTGTTGGTCAATATTTTGTCGGTGTCCATTATTTCGTAACAATTAGTCATTTCTCAATAGGTCTGATATTAATAGGTATCTTGTTTCAATAACGATTCAATAAAATATTAATAACAATAATAACATATCAATAATAGGCGAAAAACAATTTGTCGACATGTCCCGATAACACAATCAATTGACAGTAATATCGTTTCTAGCCACATTTTCAAAAAAAACGGTCTAATCACTCCTTCAGACCAAAAGCGCACCAAACAGTAACACGAATGAAATGTAAAAACTTCTCAACAATCATTCTTGGATTTTCTGAACCCTAAATGCGGAAATTTTGCTTATAAACGTAATCATTCAAAAGAAAATGAGCTTCATCTGAAAAGATGATTTTTTAAGGAAATCCATCACCTTGTTCAAAGATGAAGTCAGCTGGCTTTAATTCGTTAACTAACTGAACCTTATAAGGTTTTAGACCCAATTTTCCATGTGGTGCTCGAGGATAGGCCCAATTGCTGGGAACGCCGTGGAATTTATAAATTTTGATTTTCCTCAACACCTTCACTTCCAGCAGCAATGTTTTCAGCTGAAGGACCAGGACGAAAACGTGTTGTTGTTATGTTTGTAATGTACCGACTCAAATTTAATCACCAAATGTTTAATAGCGGTCTCAGAAGGACGATTATAGCGACCGAAAATATTCCAAATTTTGTAATATAAAGTTTTCATAGATTCGTGCAGATTTCGCAATAGATTTTAATTATTTTCATGCGATTTTCGATTGAAATTGAAAACATTACAATAAATTGTAGACCTTCTAATTGACATATATGCAAAAGAACAGAATGACAAAACTGCCACCACAACCAAAATTGCCCCTATAAAAAACAAAGTCCCTCCGGAAAAGCCCTGTATTTGCAAGTTAGCAGAGATATGTTCCAGAGCAGCGACGCAGCGCAATGCAAATGCCCTTGGTCAATATATCACGAGATTCCAACAATGTTGTCCATGGTTTGCACTTGGATGGGTGACCGTGTGGTGTCTAATTTAAAAAAGAACGCCGCTAGCTGCTCCCCTACCAACCCGCACGATCAGCGTGGTAGGGTATGACCATGAACCTTCCCCCTCATGGGAGAGAGGGTTATAGTCCAGGAATGGACTGGATGTTTGAAAGAACATCAATTTAATGAAGAAAAGGGAGTTATTTTCCAATTTAATCTTTTTTCAACTATAATTGATTTGTTTTATGACTGTTTAATAAAACTCAAAATATTTGACATCTTTTAATACAAAATTTTACAGTTCTGAAATGTAAAATTTAAAAGACTACATTTTTGATGCAGAATACGATATAAACTTATTAATCATATTTTTAGAATGCTGGAATAAATGGCGATCTAATGGTTGTCTCAGGGGGCATCATTATGACATTAGCTGCTCGAGGTTATGTGCTATGGGTGGTCAATGTAGGTTTAGCAATATTATTTATGCGTTTTTCTGCTGAAGTTGAAGATAAGGTAATCTAAATGTAAAAAAATACAAATCGATACTAAAATGTTTATTTCAGATACTAGACCATGCTCCTACACATCTTCCCAGTCAAGATATGTTTGTTCGGCCTGACACCCCTCAAGGGAATGTAAACAAGGCTTATAATTGGGAAAGCGAAAAACCTAGAAATCCTGAAAAACCTAAGTATCCTCACAGCAGTGCTTACGGAACACCTCAGAATTATAATAAACCTGAACTTTTACCAAAACCATCGTTGAAACATAACGAACGTGTAGCAAAAATTGGTAAACCTCCTTCAAAGTTACCCCCACATAATGTATCACCTCCTAAGGTACCTGGTCAACAGAGTTCTTCTATTTATCCTCCAAGAGTACCAAGCCCAGATTATTCTCCACCTGCCAGTCCTTACCAACCACAGCTAAGGTCTGCTCTTAAGGATCGTTCGCAAAATGCATATCGTAATTATTAATAAAATGGGAAAATTGTACTATATAAATTTTGTAATATTATAACTATTGTAATATTCTTTATTATACTTACTATGTATATATATTTTGTGTAATTTTTATTACCATGATGAATAACAAATTTTAATATTTTGACTGTTAAAAAACCAGCACTAATTTAGAGTAAATCATTGAGGTTTGAATAAGCAATTAAAGAGTGTTAGAAAATGTTTTGTTTTTATTTTTTTATAACCCCAAATGATGTTCAAGAGCCTTTGTTACAACGCGTTATTTCTTTGACCATGAAAAAATCTTCCTTCTTCCAGCGATTCTTTTAGAGACTTTGTTTTAGAGTAAATAAGTCCCATTCAACCAATTGTTTCGCAAAATCTTTAATAAATGTGGAACGTCAAAAATGCATAAATATTTTTTTCCTTCGTGAATAAATTAACTTATATTGACGGAAACGTTTAATAATGCCTCGATTACACAGAGCGACTTTAGACGCTAGTCGCTGGCGACTAAAGTCGCCAGCGACTGAGCGTGTAGCGACCTGTCCGATTACACACAGCGTCTAAACTCGCTAGTCTCGTAGTTGCAATCGCGCATTTTTGAACTGATAAGTTATCTGTGGTTAATTAAAAATTAAAATTTAGTTTTGTTTAGCAATAGTTTAATAGTTTAACAATGAAGTGGAACAGCAGTAATATTATTGATTTTTTAAAAGTTTATGAAAAATATCCTTTACTTTGGAACATTAAGCATAAGGACTACTGCAACATCAAGTTAAAAAATGAAATAAGTAAAAGCTTCTATTTAGAACTTCAGAGTGAAGGATTGGTAGAAGAAATGAATGAAAAGCAATTAAAAGCCAAAATAAAAAATATAAAGACGCTAGCACAATAGCGTTTTTACTCTCTCATGTCGATTACACAGAGCGACTTTACATTACACAGAGGAGTGTAAAAACGCTAGCGTGTAGCGACTAAAGTAGCCCGGCTGTCAACTTTAATCACGAGCGAACAGCGTCTGTTCAAGACGCGGCGTGTAAGCGTCTAGGTCTATTACACAGAGCGAATTTAGTCGCTGCGTGTAAATTCGCCAGCGACTAGCGTCTAAAGTCGCTCTGTGTAATCGAGGCATAACATAAATACTCTTTGGCTTGTAGTTGACAGGTCACAGGTAATGGCTTTTGGCCTTAATCAAACATTGACAAGAAGAGATAAGTACTTTGTAATAATATTTTTAAGTATTTCGGTTTTAACATTATTTTTAACAAAGGAAAATGCTGTCGGCATTCTCCAAACTGAGAAAATGCCCCAGACAAAGAGAACTAAGAATTGAGTGGCCGGTTCAGGTCGTCTTTCGAATTCCCCTAAAGGGCTCGCCACATAGCCTGTGCTGTGCTATGCTATGCTCTGTGTTATGTCAACACAAACGTTGAACAATGTCATGGTCATGCGCAAAATAGCATAGCAACTCATAACTATGTGAACGTCACTATTGAAACCCTATGTTTCTACTTCAATGTTTGACATTGGCATAGCACAGCACAGGCTATGTGGCGAGCCCTTAATTCCTCCAATCGTTCAATCATATCATTGTTTTTACAATGCTTAATACTCATTTCATCAAAAAGAAGAACGCAGAACTTTTCATAATTTGTCATGGTTTCAATTTTGATAGCCATTCGGCCGAATAACTGTGAATTGAAACCTGGTTCGCCATTAAATACGCTAAGCCACTTTTTGATTGTAGTTGGTGAAGGCAGAACTACCCCATGCCTTCGTAAACATTTATAAGTTCTTGGTGATTTATAGTATAGAAGGATGGCCACAGTTTTCTCATCTTTTTGAAACCTTGTACATATATTCTTTGTGAAAAAGCTACATTTTCACTAGACCTCTGATAAAAAGTGGCAAAAAGTTAATATCTCTTGGTAATTTAGCTCTCTGTTTCTGCTTCTTTACTTCGTTTCTTGCATTTTTCAACTTCTTTTTCAAAGATCTACTGTAACTTTCAGTTTTTTCTCCATTGTAAATAGCTTTCTTTTATAACGGTTTTCTTTTAGCGAAGGCAGGCTCAAATTTACGTCAGATGCTCGCTTCCCCGATTATTGTTGATAGACGTTTATTTATTTTTGTTGGGAGTAAGAAAAACAACTTTGCAATGAGGTAAAACGGGGTCAGTAGTATTTGCAAACTTCTTTCTGCTATAACAGTTTTTGCTATGTCGAATTTCTTCATCATATTTTACATGTTTTGTCGGAGCGCCCTTAATAATTTTTTTTTAGAAAAATTGAAGAGAAATGGTTGAATGGACAGCTAAATATCTGAATTTTGAATCCATATTTTACATCTCTTCGCATCATTAACGGGAAATTCAAATTTTCTTATGACATCATTTTGTCTTGAGGAAGTTTTACACTTAGCATAGGAACATTCATACATTTCCTGCAACTTTGTCAAACAAAACTTACTCTATAAATTGCAATAAATACTTCGATGAATAGACTGCATATTATTATAATTTCAAGAGCTATTTTCAATTGACAATACAGGGTGTTGATATTTTTTGCTTTAGGGTGGGCTAAGTCATCCCTAGGGGGTCGTTTATAAAGGACCACCTCTAGGTCCATGCCTAGAGGGGGTCATATAAAGTGGGGGGTCAAAAAGTCGCTAACATTTGCGGGCATCCTTAACGGACGGCTCCCATGGTAATGATTAAATTATAATTTTTGATTGTCACTAATTCTTAAGGGGTCATCCATAAAATACACCACCCAAAATTGAAGTATTTTTGATCCCTCCCTCCCACTTTATCACGCTGCATCTCATTTTTGCTTCACAAATCCTGGATACCCCTCCAAATTAATGATTATTTTTATGACTATCAGTAACAATAAAAATTATTTCTAAAAATTCATTTATTTAAAATAATAGCAATAAAATTGATATAGGTATTCCAAATATCGCGTCACGTTTGTTCGGACCCCCTCCTCGTCACATCTGATCACGCCTGGCATTGCCTCCACCTTTTTGAGAACGTATTTTATGGACGGCCCCTAAGACGGCCCTGAGCGTTGATGTTTTTGTGATGTATGTATGATTTATCAGAGGCGGCTTACTGTAAAGGGCGCAAAGGCACGTGCCCTTCAATCTCAAACAGCAAAAATAGCCACTATACAAAAAAAAATTTTAAAATCAAAATTTTGAAAATTAATTTTTACGTAAATTATGTACATGTTTTTAAAAATTTGTGTTCTGTAACGTTATGTAATGTAACGTTAATATTAATTAAAATTTTCTAAATGTAGATGAAAAAAATGTTGAAAATCAGTAAGCAAAAATAATAATTCCTGGGTGGCAGGAATAGGAAAATTATTATTCAAGAATTATTCGGAGATATAATATAGTACATACGTATATGAAAATAATAGCGTAGTGGTACAATAAGTTGACTATTATTGTCAAGTCTACCTAAAAGAGTACGTTTTGCACGAATCAGTAAATTTTTAAGGTCAGGGCTGACCCCCGAAAACAATTTTTAAAAATTGCTACATTACCAGCACGAAGTATTCTTCTGCACTTCAAAATATTCCGTGAAAAATCACTAAATTGCAGTTGTGACGATAATAATATTAATCATAGCAATTTTACCAAATTTATTTATTTGACAAGCGCATAACAATAAATTATTAAGACAGCAATGATCGTAAAATTTTTTTGTTAAATTTGTTATGCCGTATTGCTGGCGCCAAATCCGCCTACAACCATTTTGAGATTATATACTGTGACATAAATATGTCAAATTAACGTTAAATTTTAACCTAAATTTGAACAAAATTTCCACCATGTTGTTACGGAAAATCAGAATCGCACCGATTATAACCATTGCTACAATAATATTGATAACAATAGGTAGATTAGTATTAGGCATTCCAACGTCAGGTCAAATGAT
The DNA here is from genome assembly GCA_932274525.1 of Podabrus alpinus. NCBI lineage: Eukaryota > Metazoa > Arthropoda > Insecta > Coleoptera > Cantharidae > Podabrus > Podabrus alpinus. The sequence continues at coordinate 120,239,786 of OW026451.1, forward strand.
GTTAAAATGGCCACCTGATGGCAAAGTCGTTTGTTTACATTTTTGGAAAAAATATTTGTCTTATTTTGGCAAAATTTTGTATTTAAATAAATAAATTAGTAAAAATATTTTACATATTATACGGAAAAAAAACGAGAAAACATTTATAAATCCAAATAAACATAAATATACAATGTTTGACGTTGCCATCAGGCGTCCATATTGAATTCGAAAAATGGCACTTGATATGGAATGCCTAATGTAACCCGATGTAACCCCAAAAAGGAAGAATTTTTGTGTTTTCCTGAATGCCATCTATTGTTAATGTCATCAACTGAGGTGTAACCATTTCAGTTGCAAACCTTATTGTACCATGATTAAAGCGACTTCAAACTTCCAGTCCCCCCCCCATAGGTCAACATCCAAAACTAAAATATTTTGTAACCGAAGCTGTATAAGTATTAGTATTGTGCACGTACTCTTCATTACTCATCGTATGTTGTGGTAAGTGTAAAAGATTATTGTTGGACTTAAATTTTGTTCTCTTTATTCATAAACACTGCTGGTAAACACTATTTCGCCTATCCAGTTCTTCGCTTATATCTCGGTAACTGGCCATGGTATCAAGATAATCATGAATATAAGAAATTAAACCTATTAAAATCTATATAAAAAAAGTCAAATACGTTTTTTGTTTTTGATTGCTTTCACTTGGAATATTTTAAGATAAACCATTTTATTGAAAAATAATACATAATACAGTGCAAAAACTTATGTTATGCAGTGTACTTATGTCGAATTATCCGATCCAACATCTGAACAACGGCCAATAAAGATGGTTCAGAAATTGTTCCTTCTTACCCCTTTCTCCCCTTACAAACAGGCATGATTCTATAATAATAATTTTATAGGTACAATCACCGAATCTCATCATAAACCGTTTAAAAGGTTTAAAACAGAGCGAAATAAATTATTATCGCTTTCGATAATAATATGATACGAAATATAGGTACTATCATAATATAGATAAGTAACTTGGGTTATCATACAATATATTATCGTGATTAATTTTGATGGTGATATCCAGTATTATATTATGAATTGTTGCTAATGTTAATTTAAAAAATGGCAATTAGTCCATTGTGTAAACCGTTGGGCATAGCGGCTGCAATAATATCATTGGTATGTAAAATTATTTTATATTTTGAAATGCAATAACTTAAAAATTTAGGTGCAAGGGTTGATGTGGATGGTTTTATCACTAATTGCTATATTAATTCATACGAAAGCGTGGACACCAAGTATTTCGAAAATAAGTTATGGACAATTATTAAGTAACGAAATTGTAGCAAGATACTTAAATGGTAAGTAATAATGACGAATTTTGTCAATTAATCACTCATTGCTAATCAAAGATAAAAGAAGTTGTTTTAAAGCTTACAAAAATCGATTATTAATTTGATAATAATAAAAATTACGCATTACTGATTCACAGCTAAAAAATTTCTATTAAAATGATATTTTTGCTAAACTTTATTTGATTTACAGGAAATCCTATATCAAACCTTTTAAAGGTAAATTTATTTATGGGACCTAAGGAATTTTTCATTTGGATAATTTTATATTTAGTTTTATCCGTATTATGGGTGACAATTGCTTCAATTGTAATTTGGGGTAAGTAATAGTGTATCAAAGTGAAAAAAAAATTTTGGTTATTTACTACTTCTATTTTGCAGTTATTTTTGAAAAAAAGGTGAATTTGATTAAAACATGGTATCTTGCGCTTGGTGTTTGCATAAGCATAATATGTACTTGTGATCTTATAGTGGTTAGTCTCTTCGCAAGTGATTACAATACCATTACAGGAAAAGTTAATTCGGTAAGAAACCCAAAACAATAAATTATTATATTTTACCCAAGATCATAATTTCTTCCAATTTTTGTATCGTATAGATTCCCAATGGAATTGTGTCATACTCCATGACAGTTTTAGCTTGTGGTATAGTTATGACTATATTTTCCAAGGGATTTACTCTGTGGATAGTAAATTTAATTTTTGCCGTTCTCATGATCAAGTTCGCTTTTGATATGCCCAGTGAGGTAATGAATTACAAACACTTTAAAATAATTTTTAAAAAATTAATGATTTATAACTTCATAATCTTAGGTTTCCAATGAAACTGGTGTAGCCATTATAGATGCTTTTGGAACTTCTACGTAAGTTACTGCTTTTATTTCTATAGATCTTTAAAGCTATATTTTTAACATTCCGATTAAATTTATTAATGTTTTTTAATTTTTTCTTTAGCACAAAACAGGATAATAACACTTTCGGTATTTTTCATGGGCTACCGAGATTACCACCAATTCAAAGCACCAATGAGAGGTTAACAAACTTAAATAAAGTCACCACCGACTCAGAGTTTGAAACACCTGCAGAATTCACGAATAGCGCCTATTTATATTCATTACAACCTGACGACAGTGATTTTGAAACAAACAGTGTTGATAGTTTTGCAAATCCTCCATTGAAATCGGCCTTACGAAATCGTTACTAATAATTTTAATAAATTTGGTGGGCCTCAGTACTATTAATTCCATCGAAAGCTCTATCAGTACCACTCTTCATCCACTCTTCGTTGTGTTGAACTGATCCAGTGCTCAGAAGCATTCACTAGATGTGGATTCATACACATAGGATTATGTGCCGGCTGTGCGTAGACCATACAGCGACTGCTGCGACTTTGGTAATCGTAGTCGCAGTGCAGACAGTGCACGTCCATCATATGTGAATTAACAATAATTTTGTGACGTAGTTTAAATGCTAACAATTTTTCTGCCTGCCTGCCGATAGTCTTATATGTACCAATCCATGTCTCAAGCAAGTGATAGTACCGAATCCCACCTTCGCCTTCTATGCGACAAACCCGATCACTAACTCTTGTAGAATTAGAGAACAAAATAACTGCAGTGATTAAATTTGTACTTTAATTTTATATTTCCCAGTAAACCATTATTATTTATTAATAAGAAATATTGTGTATGCACCTTGATTAGAATATTAAAATTGTACAAAATGTATTTCTTTTCCTCATAATAGTTTACACATATTTTATTAAATAGTTTACAACAATCCAAATTGGCTCAAGTAAACCTTGAATCTGTTGTACGTACATGGAAACTTAATTTGTCGTAAAATTCTTCTCACTCCTGATGGCGAAATTGTTTAAATGCTAAGGTAAATGTCAAATCGATTTACGATTTATAAAGTGTTTCGAGTTCCAATGTATAGAAATATGTCTGCAAAAAGTAATACAAAAGTTTTCTTAATGTTCCAAAAGCCGAATACCGCAAAATATTATGATTTACAGCAGTCGTACAATACAAACAATGCTGATTAAGCAAGATCTGCTAACTAATGTTAGTAACGACGTCACAAATTGAATAAATAATTGAAATTAATTTGAATTTCATTATTTAATTACATTGAAATGAGCCGCATTTAGAAAAATCTAACCACATTATATGATGGCGAAGGACATCCTAAGGATTGTATTTACGTAAAAAAACACTAACAAATTTATTTTGTCGGTACCCCATTATGACGTCACATAATTAATTTTTAGAATGTCATTACGGCATCATGTTCATTCATATGACGTAGTATTTGGACGGGGTCTACGTTTTTGCGAGGAAATGTGATGATGGGTGTGAGGGTTTGAAGAATGTTTATTGCAATTTGCCGCCCTTACACGAAATAGCGTAGTAAACTTCAGTTATATTTATATTTTTAAAGTTTATTTTACATGTCACTAGTAGCGATTATGGTGAGGGGTCGCGTGAGGGTAAATTTATTCTATTTTGCTCGTGTCTTGGCTCAAAAAGGTTGATAATACATGTTTAAAAAGTTATGCACCAAATGAATATATTATAAGTTTGCGAGAAATATTTTAGCTTTATATTGCCATGATGTTTTTGATGTTTTTTATAATTATTAAGATGTTGATTTTGAATTTAGAAAATGTATTAAATAGGAGGGGAGGAAAGAAAATGCACGCAAGAGCGAGGAGATAGAATTTATGTGCGTCATGAGAGAGCGATGTATTTTTGTATCGAGGATACAAAATGTAAAATTAGTTCGAATAAAAAGAAATGAAATTCGTATAAAATTTTAGAGTTTTTAATTAGTAAATTATAGGCGATTAAAAATATTGGATAGTTACTTCGTTTGGAAGTGGATAAACGGTGATTAATTTAGAAGACTGTTCATTATTAGATTAAAGAACCTAAGAAGAACCTAAAGGAAAGAGTACAAGTATTCCTGAAAAATGAAGTGGGCGTGGATGTTAAGCTAAATGAAGCCTTTCAAATAGGAAAGATAAACGAAAAGAAGGTTGTTGTGGCTAAAGTGCAGTCCTGGGAAGAGAAGGTGCAGATTATGAGGAACAAGAGCAAATTGAAGGGAGGCAAGATTTATATAGATAATGATATGACGCAGAAAGAGCTACAGATACAGAGTATATTGAGAGAACAGGCTAAAAAGGAAGCCGAAAAGGGGAACAGTGTAAAAATTGGATACCAAAAACTAACAATAAATAACAAAACCTATAACTGGAACCTCATAGAGCAAACTCTGAAATGCCAAGTGAATGAAGACGGAGAAGATGACCCTGCAAAAAACTAACAAATGTTAACCCGGGCTGCCATACAACGACGACAAAGGCAATGAAAACGGAAACTGAGAAGATAAAAGGAAACACAAACAAGAAACAAATGGCAACGGAGAGAGGGAGGAGGAAGAAAGAGAAGAAAAGGATAAGAGTAGCGACATGGAATATAAGAACGTTGATGATACCAGGAAGAATGAACGAGGTGATAAATGAGATCAAGCGATACAAAATTTCCCTGGCAGCGTTGCAGGAGGTGCGATGGAGGGAAAGCGGTGGAATAAAGGGTAGAGACTTTGCACTACTATACTCGGGGGAAAGTAAACAGGGTAAAAATGGAGTAGCCTTTGTAGTGGGTGAAAACATGAGAGATAAAGTGATGGAATTTGAACCAATGGGCGGAAGACTTGCATATGTGAGAATAAGAGGAGAAAAGGCAAATCTATCGGTCATAAATGTATATGCCCCCACAGAAGATGCAGATGAAGAGAGAAAAGCGGAAGTATATGATGAAATTGAGAAAATATACCGAAGAATCCCAAAAAGAGATGACATAATGTTGTTAGGAGATTTTAATGCCCAAATTGGTAGGGAAGATTGTGTGAGGGACGTGGCTGGATTGCACACGATACACGAGAGAACAAGTGAAAATGGAGAAAAACTGTGTAATCTAGCGACGTTGTGTAACTTAAGAATAGCAACTACAGACTTCAAGCATAGTATTAAACACAAGGAAACATGGATGATCCCAGGAACAAACAGAGGTAATCAGATTGACCATATACTGATATCAAAGAGAAGAACTTTTAAAGTAACCGATGCAAGATCATATCGAGGAACAAGTGTAGACACAGATCACAATATGGTTATTATGGAAGCCAAAATGGATATGAAACAGAAAGATACAAGACAAAATAAAGAAAGAAATAACAGATTAGCAATAGAAAAACTATATGAACAAAAAACACGGAAAAGATATGAACAAATGTTAAAAGAAGAAATAATGAATAAGCAAATAGGTACAGGCGTAGAAGAGGAATGGGGCAATATAAGAAATAGCATAACAGAGGCAGCAGAAAAGACAATTGGTAGAATGAATAAAAACAGAAAAAAAGAGTGGTTTGATGAAGAGTGCGAGGCTGTAATAGAGATGAAGAGAGAAGCCAAGATGAAATGGATGAGATCACAAAAAACAGATGACAATGAGATATACAAAGAAAAGAGAAGAATCGCAGTTAAAATGTGCAAACTAAAGAAACAGAGGTGGATGGAAGAAGTGATGACTGAAATAGAAACAAACAACAAAAACCCCAGAGAGTTTTACAAAAAAATTAAAGAACAGAAAAGAACCAATAAGACGGATACGCGAGGTATGCAGAACAGTGAAGGGCAGATGAAATATGAAGAAGATGAGATCAACAACATAATTAAACAACGAAACAGTAAACCAAAACGCAATGGAAACGGTAGAAGAACCAACTTATGAAGAATTTTGCAAAGCGTTGAACTCAATGAAAAACAGAAAGGCATCAGGATTAGATGGAATAAACAACGAACTAATGAAAGTAGAAGAAGAAGCAGTGTTAAGAAGAATGTACCAATTGATGCTGGAAGTATGGAGAGAAGAAATAATGCCAGAAGAATGGAATGTGGCAAGGATAATACCGATACATAAAAAAGGAGACATAACAAATTGTAGGAATTACCGGGGAATATCACTGCTGAGTAACTTTTATAAGACATTGTCGAAAATGATTCACGCAAGATTACAAGTATATGCTAATAAAGAAATAGGCGACTACCAACAAGGATTTAGACCCGGTAGATCAACAATAGACGCAATATTCATAGTGAACCAGATATTGGAAAAGTGCTACGAACATGACATCGGGGTTGAGATGATATTTGTTGATTTCAAACAGGCCTTTGACCGAGTCAGCAGAAATAGTTTAGTCGAGGAAATGAAAAAAATGAAAATACCAGTAAAACTTATACAATTGATACAAATGACACTCAAAAAATCAGCAGCGGTAATAACTACAAAAAGCGGAATAACTGAAGAATTCTCTATAAATGCGGGAGTGCGTCAAGGTGATATATTGTCAGCAACGCTGTTCAACATCGTACTGGAAGGAATTGTAAGAAGATCCAAATGCAATGGAACGATTAATATAAATGAAGTACAGGTAGTAGCTTATGCCGACGACATGGTAATAATAGCAAGATCACACAGAACATTAATCGAAACGTTGGAAACGATTATAAAAGAAGCAGAAGATGCGGGACTCCAAATAAACGAATCGAAAACTAAATTTATGAGATGTTCTAGAGGAAGCAACAGGCAGTTGAGTGAAATACGAGTGAAAGATTTTATTTTTGAGGAGGTACAAACATTTAGATACCTGGGTATGCAAATTAATAACTCAAACGAGAGAAAAGACATAATTAAGGACAGATTGATGGCTGGAAGTAGAGCATTTTATTGCAACAGAAAGCTAATCACGAGTAACCAGATACAAAAAAAGACAAAAATGAAAATCTATAGGACCTTAATAAGACCGGTTGTCACGTATGGTTTGGAGGTAATGTGCCTAACAAAAAAAGAAGAAGAGAAGCTGAATGTCTTTGAGAGGGGAATAGTAAGAAAAATATTGGGGCTGGTTAGAATTGGAGAAGAACAATATAGAAGAAGAACAAACGAAGAAATAGAACACGAGTTAGAAAGACGAAATATAGTGAGACACATAAAAGCGATGAGATTGGGCTGGGTTGGCCATGTATTGAGATCACAAGAGAACAGTGCAATTGCAATCGTGATGAAATGGAGACCAAGTGAGGAAAGGCCAAGAGGGAGACCCAGAACAAGGTGGGAGAAAGAAATAGAAAGTGACCTGAGAGTGATGAAGGTTGAGAATTGGTATGTGACAGCGATGGATAGAATGAAATGGAGAAGGATAGTGGAAGATGCCAAGACGAAGATAGGACTGTAAGATGTGAAGTTGAATAAAGAACTGGAGACAATAGAGATTGATCCACCCTGGAAAATGGATCCAAAAACGTCCAACGACGTGGCGATATTCCCACGGGAATGAAGTGCCGGAACTGAACTGAACTGAACTTCGTTTGGAAGTGGATAAACGGTGATTAATTTAGAAGACTGTTCATTATTAGATTAAAAGATTAAAAATAATTTTATTTTAAGCTCACTAATACAGCATCTTCAATTGGCGGACCCAACGCGGGGCATTTTTTGAAAACGTTATAAAAAATGACACAAATTGATGCAGGTGTGGTAAACATTTATTGCAAGTGTACTTTTATTCAAATAGGATTTTATCAATTCTTTTGGGTAGACTTTTGCTGTTTTATATTTGAATTCAAAGATTAACATACCAACAACAACAACAAATATCTTTAAATAAGTTCAATCATACTAGTATGACATTGGCATACCAATTTTACGTGGGGTGATCAGAAAACTGAACCGACTAACTGAGAAATGGAGGAAATCTTTTTGAGTGGATGTTTAAGAAGGATGGAGGTACAATTCGATGCACACAATGAGAGTATACATGATATTATAAATACCACTATGGGTGAAATGAAAAAAGGAATCAAACACATAAACAGAAATATAGTAGGACAAATAAAAAGGAAACAATAAGAAGTCAACTGGTTTGAAGAAGTGAAGGAGATTATGAATGCAAGCACAAGAAGTGATGTCAAGAAAACATTTTTTTTATTTAACTAATGGGTACAGCAATCTATCAAATGATAACAATCTTCTTTCATGACAAATAATTGACATGTACAGTGTGTTGATGTGAGCACTCTACATATTCAAAATTAATTAAACATTTTTCAAATAATGAAGTATGCATATATACATACATAATTACTACTATGATCTCCCTTATATTAAAAGTTAGACACGTCTTTTAAGTTGGGCGCCACATTCAAATAGAATGAAAAATATAAAAAAATGTAATAGATTAAATTTGCGTGCTAAAATTTAATTAGAGAGTTCACCAACTCGTCCCTCTTGTTTAGCTCAGTCAGAAACTCTCTCAAGAATGTGCAGGTATTAAGATTAATTAGGGGAAGTTGCTTATTAAGTTGAAAATTTTGTTTTAATGATAGAAAAATATTTGTTGACTTTGAGTAAAAATACTTAATTGTTTTTATCAGATAAACGATCCACTTCTTTATGTTCTGAATGATCTTTAAAATTTTGAATACTGTCCTGTAAATGTTTGATAATAATAATAAAAGATTGCATTAATTTAGAAATTATTTTTATATTCAATAATATCGCAATGCGCAAATAATCAATTTAACAAAATACACAGATATCATATCCGTCACCAGAATGTTTTACAAATAATCAAAAATGTTGAATGGAGATCCTTTTCTTCCTCTGCTTCTTCTAAATGCTTAAATAAATTTAAGTCTGTCCGTTATCCAAACGGGTTAAATGTTTTTGGAATAATATGGTTGCTTTTGGTAAAGCGTAAAATAAAAGAAAATAATGTTTTGTTATGAAATATTTATAAAATAGGGTAGCCGAACATTCACCTGTTACAGTCTTTCCCAGCATCCTGTGCGTAAAATGCTGAAGGCTAAAGTTAATAAAAAATAATAAACGTTTTCAAATACCTTTTGAATTTATAATCCGGACTTTTATATAAGTCTGCGTAGAAACACTATTTTGCAAAACACAGGCGCACTATGAGACACTTCCACAATCAGATGTTATAGTTGATATGACACGCTGGATCTTCTCTTCTCTGGATTGACTTGTTGTTACAGTAATTATCCAAATTTAACTTTCAATTGGTGTTGTTTAAATATATTGTATGCCGGTAAGTAGTTTTAAATTACATAATCCTCGGATATTTGTGAGTTGAGTTGAGAATTAACATTTTTTTACTTTCAGAAATCTGCAACTATTAGGTTCGCCATCTTTGATTTTTATCGACCAAATTATAGAATTGTTGGATCACGTTACAATACGACCATCGAGTTCAAATATTAAAGTTCAACTATGGTTTTTATACCATTTTGTGTTTGTATTTGATCGACAAAATTTATTGAATGTCGATCACGCTGAAAATCAACCGCATCGTTTGGATGTCAAGGCACAACTGAACTTTGCTTGCGCAAATTACCAATTTGAGACGATTTTAACAACTTGTGAGTCAAATGTGTTCCTTTTTGTGATTTTTATTTTAATGAAATTTTATGTAATTTCCAGAGTTGGATCCATATTTGAAGAGATAACTTATTTGATGTTTTCCAGTTGAATTCCATCACAGTAGTTGATTTGGTAGCCATTCGAAGAAGTACATTTGACCATTTTCGCTATCACGTTTCACTTATCAACCTTTATTGAATTTTCACCCCTATGTACCTTTTTACAATTTTTGGACATGAATTTATGATCATCATACACAATTAGATAAAATAGAATTTTGGTTATAAACAGATTTTCATATAACAAGTTATTCCAAGAGATATTTCAACTTAAAGTTGACAGATTCAGAGGTTATGTTTTTAGATAACAAATTATATGTAAATTTCATCATTTCTAAGATAAAGCATCTTATGAGAAGATTTTGACTTGTTCACCTTCAAATTGAATGTAGTTAGCAGGTTTTGATATAGCTTTCTCATCTTTAAAGATCTTATTAAGTTTATAATACGTCAAATAGAGTTGGATGTGTTTATCTGTTAAATCTAAAGTTTAAAATTAGCTTAATTTTCTTGAATATAATGATTAATTCAGTTTTGCAACTATTTGTGTTGTGTGGGGTCATTTTAAATCACAGCAATACATACATAAAATGTGTAACATTCTATCTACAATTAATAAACATTCAGACCAAAATCTGTTAACGAGATCAGTGGGTCTAAATTTCTTCAGTTTGCGCACTTCATCACTAGGCACTGGTACTTGATTGGCAAGCACATTTTGGTGCACTGTAAGTCTATCACGATAATTTGTACGAAATCGTTTGAAATCGAAGCAATAGAAATACCACCTTGTATGATACTGTAAGAATATATCAGCATACAAGGAATTGTTTAGTTTAATTCGTGCAAAATGTGCTGACTTCAAACTAACATGGAAACCCAAAGACATTGTAGTGGATTTCGAAATATCAAAAAGTAATAGACTGCGCGAAAGCTTTACGGATTTTAACATCATCGGTTGCAGATTTCATCTTGCTGTCAGTCATGGTAAAAATCAAATAAACAATCAATAAAATAAGTAAAAATTATAATCAAAATTTTTCCTTTTATATTTAGGCGGTTATTCTTTAACGCGTCCTTTATTAAAGGATCATTTAAAATTAGGTAAAGTTTTAATTTAAAATTGTTTACATCGTAAACCGTACTTTACCTATATTTAAAGGATCCTTTAATGAAGGACGAGTTACAGAATAACCGCCATATAACTTTGGTAAAATAGAGTATTTGGAATTGACAAAAGAATATCAGGATACATCGTCTTCAATAGGATAATGGTTAGGTTAGGTACATCCGATGTTTGGGATTACATTTTTAAAGCCTAAATTCGTGAAATATACATTTTCCAAAAATTGTTATCCGCAAAGCCCAATGATAAGCGAGTACATGATTTTGCAATTTATTTGGAAAAAAACCTACATTTCATAATTACGTTATTTCTATCAAATACTTGGGCAGCCTACACACTGCAGACATCGTTCTTCCTATAAATAGTGACCAAGTCAAAGAAATCAAAAAATATTACAAATGGGTATAATTTTATTAATTATAAAATATAGCAATTACACCCCGGACAAATTTCAGTCTTAGATATTTTAAAATGTACTTCCAAAAAATTTAGCCGTATATTTTTAACTTGATTTAAAATTAATTGAGAATTATTATGTAAGTACGACTAGTAAAAAAATTAATAAATAATTTTTAATATCCAAACAGGTGGTACATAATATAAACTAATATAAAATGCAGTTCAATGAAAAGATTATAGTCCCCAAGGCTAAAATTTAGGAAAGGGATTAAAACCCTGCAGTTCATTCCACATGCGCACCCCTTAAACTGGTTTAAATTTAATGCTTTAAGCCAAAAAGTTGGTAGCTCTATATTTTCCATTTTTTAACTTACTATAAATAATTAGTAAATATTTAGTTTATATTTAGGTTTAAGGTTTTAAAAAATTGTTGGTTTTACAGAATTCAAAATTACACCCCCCCTTTCGAAAAGTTATCGTAATCTCCTGCTGAATAACCAGTATACATATACTAGGTATATTAAAATTAAGTTAGCTACAAGTTTACTATGTGGGAATGTTTAATAATCTCTACTTTTATTACGGTGCAGAAAGACCACAGATTCCAAATTTTATTCCAGATATTTGCTATCTAAAGAGCAAAAATATACGTATAACGTAAAATTTGGTTGTTTTATGTTGTCACATTTGATTAGGTATACTTATGATTATAATAAATAATTTTCGCATTCTTTGTAGTGTTATAGTATGACGTCACTGGTGGTGTTGTGTGAATATCTTCCTGAATTTCTTCATGTACTTCATAAGGATGAGAATAGATTTTACGATAATTTTTTATTTCTTCTTTATGTGGCGGCAACTTATTAATATGAATACTTGTAAGCTGGTTATAACTGTTGGCTGTTTGTAAGTCGTGGGAATTAATGTGTTGTGTATAATATTGATCGAAGATACTTTCATATATGGGTACCGAGAGTTTCTGTGAAAATGGTGTTGTAATTTCTATTAAATCTGCAAAATTTATAGCTGTTGGTGTGGTTCGAGACTTCAACCTTCTAGTCTTATCAACGAAGTGTTTATTTCGATTATTGGTGTCATAGTAATCTTCAGTTGTAGTGGGTAAAATCTCATCTACAAATTTACATAATGTTATTATTCCAATTTAGATAGCACCGCTGCCGTGTTGATTTTCTGCATAGTGACGGTCTGCAATACCCGCTCTCCAGTACTATTTCTTACCTTCGTCAAAATTATACCTCTCAGTTGTTTTAATCTTTGGAATACGTGTTGATTTATGCTAAAACAAGTTAGAAATAAACAATTAGTTCTACAGTAAATCTTGCTATTAACAATGCATAATACGTAATTAATGGCATTTTGCCAACCTAAGAATTTAATCCATGCTATCCTAAAATAGTCTATAAAATAATAATAGTATATTTTTTAATCCGGGGCCGGTAATAGTTATTTACCGGAAATCGTCATCGAAACAACACTTCCCTGCGTATTTACGCGCAGGGAAATTGAATCTTACTGACTAGTCCGGTAATATTTAGTAACGCAGGTAACAATGACAATTTTCGGAATAACTATTGTTTGTAACTATGTAGTCAACAAATTGACAAACTTGATTTTAGCTCATTTTAAAAATGTTGTTCAATTAGTGTTTTAAAATTTCGATTTTTTACGATTTTCGGTAAAATTTAATACAAAATACGTCAGGAAAATGTCTCACTTTACTCGGAGCTCTAAAATACTCGGCACGAAGTGCCTCGTATTTCAACATTGCTCCTCGTCAGTAATACATCATTTTCCTGACTTTCATGTAAATAACTATTACATAAAAGTCAGGAAAATGACATATTACTGACGAGGGGCAATGTTGAAATACGAGGCACTTCGTGCCGAGTATTTTAGAGCTCCGAGTCAAGTGAGACATTTTACTGACATGTTTTGTATTAAATTTTTCCGAAAATCGTAAAAAATCGAAATTTAAAATCGAAATTTTAAAACACTAATTGAACGACATTTTTTGACATTGACATTTGTCTATTTTATTTTGTTATTATTAACCTTACTAATTATTACCGGACTAGTTAGTAAAGTTCAATTTCCCTGCGCGTGCATAAGCAGGGAAATGTTGTTTCAATGACGATTTCCGGAAATAGTTATTTACATAAAAGTCAGGAAAATGACATATTACTGACGAGGGGCAATGTTGAAATACGAGGCACTTCGTGCCGAGTATTTTAAAGCTCCGAGTCAAGTGAGACATTTTACTGACATGTTTTGTATTAAATTTTTCCGAAAATCGTAAAAAATCGAAATTTAAAATCGAAATTTTAAAACACTAATTGAACGACATTTTTTGACATTGACATTTGTCTATTTTATTTTGTTATTATTAACCTTACTAATTATTACCGGACTAGTTAGTAAAGTTCAATTTCCCTGCGCGTGCATAAGCAGGGAAATGTTGTTTCAATGACGATTTCCGGAAATAGTTATTTACATAAAAGTCAGGAAAATGACATATTACTGACGAGGGGCAATGTTGAAATACGAGGCACTTTGTGCCGAGTATTTTAAAGCTCCGAGTCAAGTGAGACATTTTACTGACATGTTTTGTATTAAATTTTTCCGAAAATCGTAAAAAATCGAAATTTAAAATCGAAATTTTAAAACACTAATTGAACGACATTTTTTGACATTGACATTTGTCTATTTTATTTTGTTATTATTAACCTTACTAATTATTACCGGACTAGTCAGTAAAGTTCAATTTCCCTGCGCGTGCATAAGCAGGGAAATGTTGTTTCAATGACGATTTCCGGAAAAGACTATTTACTAGAATAATATGCAAGTTATGCGGGATTAGTAAATGTCGCCGATCGAGAATAATGAAAATAATTTATTCACACCTGCAAATGTGTGCAGAATGATACAACAACATTTACTTTGTCGAAAACTACAGAAATAACAAGCAGATACTATTACTTTAACGAAAACAGAGAGAAGAAATAAGTACGTAGAGGTAAGAGCAACTTACAAAGTGCCTACACGGATGTATTATATTATGTCACTTACTTGTGGAGTAGTGAACAAATTATATTAATGCTGTTGTACATCATACAATTTCTTTCAAATTTTTAAATTGATCAAGATATCAATCAATCAATCAAAATTGTGTTCTCCCAACAAACCATATGAAAACACTGCAAATGATAATATCGGGTTGATGCATAAATTCGTAGCGTTTCTTTTAAATTTAAAATTTAACTTTTTTAAATATAAAAAAAATACATAATCTAATCAATAATAAATATTCTCCTGCATTGTTTATGATTGACTCCCAACGTTCTGGCAGTTTTTCGATTCCACGCTTGAAGAAATCCGGTGGTTTGGAGATGTAGAAGTCGTCCAGCCAGTATTGAAGAGCAACATCGTTATTAAATGAGATTCCGCGGAGATTGTTGGATAGAGAGCGGTAAAGATGAAAATCTGATGGAGCAAGATCAGGAGAATAGAGCTGATGTGGAATAACCTCCCAACCGAGATCGAGGTCTTGAATAGCCGCTTTTGTAATGTTAGCAGTATGCGGACGGACATTATCATGCTGCAAAACCACTTAATGCCGTCTTGCCGGTCGTTTTTCTTAAATTGCAGCCTCCAGGCGACGCAGTTGTTGACAATAAACCTCAGAAGTGATGGTTACATTCCTCTGAAGCAATTCATAGTAGATGACGCCTTCTTCATCCCACCAGATGCACGACATTACTTTGCATGGATGAGTACCAGCTTTTTCAAGAAGATTTGTTTGTTTGTAAGGCTCAGATATTCCTTTCTGTTCTTGATGTTGATGTAAAGACATCATTTTTTGTCACCAGTAACAATTTGGGACAAAAACGGCCGATATTGCTGACGAGCTAAACGATGACGAGCAAGCAAAGAAGCACAAATGGTAACTCGCTGATTTTTGTAGTTTTCGCTCAAATTGTATGGTACCCAAACACCCAACTTTTGAACTTTGCCCATGGAATGCAAATGTCGTACGATAGTTAATTAGTCACAATTCGTCTTGTTGCCCAATTCCCGAGATGATTGACGTGGATCATCACGAATTGAAGCATTTAATCGGTCTTCATCAAAGACGGATGGTCTCCCCGAACGTGGGAAATCATTCTTATCAAAATGCCCCTTTTTGAAACCAGAAAACGTTTTTTTTTGTCGTTAACCTTTGTCGTTAACGCCAAAATTTCGTGCATAGCTGTTGTAATAATCAGCTCTAGCACATTTTCCCTTGCTTCTACCTTGAAATTAATTCACGCATCGTTGGTTTTCAAGTAAGCTATTCATCTCTTAAATCGAACTTCATTTTAAAACTTACGAAATTTAATGATCACTTTTATGATTTTAGGTGGACTCAATTAATTACCCTTGCACAATTTCATACAATTCACTCTCATAAATAACAATAGAAGTATGGTGGCCAATTCAAAAATTATCACCTGCAACTTTGTCTCTACCAGCCCAAGGATTGTCAAAATTATTGACCGTACTGGGAGTCGCGTATTTTAAATATAATAAATAAGTAGCGATGGGCATCATGGCCTGATAGTTAGCACGATTAACTGCTAACTTAGGGTTTCCCGGCTCGACTTCGGGTTTTAGCTTAAAAATTTATTGACATGGGCACGTAAAGCCGTCTCTCCTGTGCTAATGATTTGCCTTAATTACAATAAAAAACAGGGGACACGCATATCGAAGGTCAGCTTAGCAAGCTACCTAAGATGTAACAATCAATTTACTCACATAACTAATTTGAAAAAATTGGTAACAAATATACAGATTAACAGATCTCAAGAAGTTAAAGAAGGAGAAGAGTAATAAGTAGTGCTTAATAAAGATTTATTATTATATACAATTACAGTCCATCGAGGAGAGTAATCGCCCGGGACTATTATCATGAGGCTGTAATTGGATGTAACAGCCCAAAGGAAATGATAATATTCAAATGTTGTCCTTTTTCCCGAAGAAAATCGCACAAATTATTTTAAAAGGGAATACGCCGAATATCTATCACTTTCTTTGGAATTTTGGGAATGAAAAAAATCTATATTGCGCCAGTATCAAGATGTGAACATTTTTCAATATTGGTGCAATATTGTTTCCAATATTGGCGCAATATTTATTTGCAATGTTGTTTGCATTATAGAAAATCTAAATTGGGCCAATATCGAGACGTTAACATTTTCCAATATTGATGCAATATTGATTCCAATATTGGCGCAATATTTATTTGCAATATTGTTTGCATTATAAAAAATCTATATTGCGCCAATATCGAGATGTAAACATTTCCAACTAGTTCTAAAATTCCTTTTATTTAACTGGCAAGCCCAACTTTCGTCGGACTACAAAAACATTCGATTTTCACACTGATTTGAGTATTGCCCTCCGCTGAAATCTTTAGTAAAAGGGCTTTCTCCGTTTTCTGTTTTCACGTTTAGGAGAAATTATTATAACTTGAGATCGGAAAAGAAATACCGATAGTATTCTATTTTCGACGGAATTTCTGGTACTCCCTTTTGAATAATCAGGAATTATTTAGTCATTTGAACGACATTTAAACTTTTTGAACAAAAATTTATAAAAATAATATAGGTACTATTAGATAGTACTTAATTCAAATTATAATTTTAAAAAACTTATACGTTTTTATGAGTTTTTTTCATAATCGCTATTGATGATGACTTTATTTCCAATGATAAACATCATTTATTGTTGATGTCTTTGTTCCCGATAGACATAAATAACATCGAGAGAATGCAAGAAGCGTCAGCTGGGGATTAATAATTCAAAAGATTAAAAAAATCGGAGAACTTTGCAGAAGAGGCTATAATACGCTCCCTTTATGTACAAAATATGTAATTACAAAATATTATAATAAATAAAAGTTAATCTGTAAAAAGTTAATAAAGCGCATTGAAAATCAATATTGCACCAATTTTGGATGAACTTCGGCAGTTAATATTATTTTATTTGCCCCGGAAGTGCGTCGTTCCCGTTCTACAGCCCTCTGAAATAATTCAAATTTTCCTAGTAGAGCTGTGATATTTTATTTATACTGACTGAACCGTACCTCTTAGAGACACGATTTTTTTTAATATAGGTATTGAACATTCAATCCAATAAAAGAAATGGGGGCCCTGACCAAATTTTGATTTTTCAGTGGTCCTCCCAGAAAAATGTGTAATTTTAAAATTCTCAAAACAATATTATTATCTTTATTATACATATATTTGGCTACATGAATACCAAATTTGAGAGTGGCGAAGCTTCTAGTTTAGAAGTACTATAAAAAAGAATTATCGTGGTAATGGAAATCTAAATATTTTCATCAATATCCATGTTTTTAAATTATTGTATACATTGTACCAGCGTGCTTCCAGGGGTGATTTTTAAGTTCGCGGAACGGGGCAGAAAAGGGGGAGGTTATATTTTTCTATATAACCTCCTCGAACATAATAGTTATTTATGTACCAAGGGCGATATAGGTATGTTTATGCCCGCGGATGCAAGTTTCAGCCGAGGGCCCTCGGCCCGAGGTTGAAAGCAGTCAAGGGCATAACCTATATCGCCCGTGGTGCATATAACGTTTTATTTTTCACTTTGAATATTATATTATTTGTATATATCGAATATTTTCTATTGATATTTAGTAAATTAGGTGAGCGAATGGCTGAAATGCTAGCGTGTTCGCTTTCAAGCCAATATTCACGGGTTCAAATCCTGTGAGGTACTATCTATAGAAGAAATTTTCGCTCACCAAATGTCTATCTGCTGGCCCCAGATAACATTATTTATGGCTAAAAAAACTTCCCTGATGGAGTAGGCGGTGTAAAAATCGTCTATTCCCGTGGTTCGGAATCCACGTTAAGCTGTAGGTCCTCTGTGCTCGTCACACATTTTCAACACGCAACGAGCAAAGACAGGGAGGTATCGGGAAAATGTCGCAAGACGTTCATAACCGAATATAGATTTAGTAAATTGATAAGCTTAAATATCAATTTGTTCAAATAGACATGGGTAACGTTGGTAATGTTTTTTTTTGTTTCAATTTGTTTATGAACTATATTGACATTTTGTAAAACGCAATTTTACATTTTTTATTTAAAATGGAAGAAATTCCACAGATAATAGCTGAGAGAGCAGATTAAATGTTCCGCATAATATTCAACTTCTGAATAAATTATAATATAAAAAATAAATACCATATTTTATATTTGACATAAGAACAGCTGTTTTCATTTCGCCCGCGCGGGCGAAATGGATATGATTTCATGTTTCGTATCCAAGGCAAAATCAACAAATATATTCAAAGTGAACAATAAATACATTTATTACTTCTGTGAATTGATTTTTGTAAACCTTCAAAAAAATAATTTTTACATTTGCATGTAAAATGTTCGTTTACTGCTACCTGGAGCAATTCATCGCTGTCGAAATGCCTTCTACGGAGCTCTTTTTACCGATTTAGAAATACGTATTAATCACTTGGGGCCAAATCTAGACTGTAGGGTAGATGAACAAGTTCTTTGAAACCGCATGAAGTCATGGCACTCATCGCAATTTTTTCCTTGTGAGCACGTGCATTATCTTGTAGTAAAAGTACACTTTTGGTCAATTTCTCTCTTCTTTTTGATTTAATTTCTTCTCTTAATCGATATAAAATACCAGCGTAGTATGCACCTGTTATGTTAGTACATTTATTTTTATAACCTATTAAAAATAAATCCCTCAAAATTCCAAAAGATTGTTGCCATCACTTTTCCAGCAGAAAAATTAAATTTCTTTGGTGCCAGATTACCCTGGTTTAAATTTCACTGTTTAGACTCCTCTGCTTCGATTCAGGATCATAAGAATGAACTCAAGTTTCACATTCTGAAACAATTCGAATGATAACAGTTGTTGGATCATCACCATACAGCGTTAATAATTCCTAACAACATTCCACACGGTATTGTTTTTGATGCGATGTGAGCATCCATCTCGCGCTGATCCTTGACATGCCCATATGATCTTTTATAATTTTCAAAATTGTCGATTCCGATATCCTGTACATTTTCGCAACTTCCTTTGCTTTAAGGTGACCATTTTATCTTACCACATCAACTTTTATGACCATTTCATGTGTTATAACGTCACTTGCTCTGCCAGAACGCTGGTCATCTTCAAGTTACTCTCTAACTTGCTTAAATAATTTGTACCACTTATAAATCATAGTTTTACCAGGGTCATCAGTGTCACCATTTCATTTCCAATGGTTTTAACATTTTTCCTTGTTTTGTACGGAATTTAATAACCGCGCGTAACTCGATATTTGATATTTTAAAGAATTCCCTCAGAATCACTTGCCATTTTATTGATTGCGACTAAACTCTTTGATGTAAATGGATACAATTTTTAGTGTATACTTGAAAATGGAAAAATACATCGAAATAAAAAAAATAGCCGCCCCCTTCTGTCTCATTCCGCGAGCTTAAAAATCTCCGGTCGTATTTTCACAGAAAAGGCATTAATTAAATAAAAGAATACAAGTATGCTTATTTGCTATAACTTAAAATTACACCATCAAGTTTGCACAAAATTAAAGCAGGGCATGAAAATACGTTGATTTATTTGATATGGGATAAATATAAAAAGCTATAAAGTTGGGACCAAATAAATTGAGACCTGCGTCACAAATTTCTGATTAAGAAAAGACATCCTGAATATAATTTAGGACGTCGTTTAGCTTTATTAAAAAGAGAAAAAACATATTTGAAAGTCTTTCTGACAAAGACTTAAGAAAAGACGTACGTTATCAACATTTTACATTAATAATAAATACTATATAAAATTAGTATGTCTGAACTTAAAAATAAAAGCAATAAAAATTGAATTGACTCGCGTATTGAAATTGAAATCAACAATGAGTAGGTAACTACGGATATAATTTGTTTATGTCATTTTCATGAACTTTTCTGGTTGTAAAATTTCGGATTACGTGACGACCTTTCAGAAAGTAAGTTTTGATAAATTAAGAAATAGAGTAAGAAATCAAAAGATTTGCCAGAATCGTCAAAAATGAATATAAGGGAATCCATCTACGAAATGTACAGAAAAAGTAAGTTTTAAAATATTAGATATTTCTGGATTATTTTTTTAAGTAATGAACAAGAAATATAGGTTTTCAAAAAATTTTGGTATTTTTTTCAGAAGAACATTTAACTGTTGCTACATTAAACAAGAAACTTCAAAAACTGCATATTATTTTAAGCAACACTAGCTTAAAACGAACTCTCCACGAAATTGGTTTTAAATTTTGTAAAGAAAGTAATCGTAGAGCATTAGTGGAAAAACACAATATTGCTTTTAATCGAGTACATTTCATGAAAAGCTATATAAACAATATAAATTCCGAATTTAAACGTCAAGTTGTGTTTTTGGATGAGACATGGATTTTTTCGAAAGGTAACCCTGGAAAGTCTTGGCAAGATAATTCAGTAAAAAGTGTTAGAAAACCAGAAGGTTATGATGGGAAACGCTTCATTGTTCTTCATGCAGGTTCGGAGTCTGGATTTATAGATAATGCATCATTAGTCTTTGCATCAAAATCTCAAAAAGAAGATTACCATGGAGAAATGAATGGTGACTTATTTAAAAAATGGGTTACTGAGAAACTTATATGCAACTTGGAAGAACCAAGTTTAATAATATTGGACAATGCATCTTACCACTCTACGTTAGTTGAAAAACAGCCTACGTCGGCGTGGAAGAAAGCAGATATTGCAGCTTGGTTGTCTGCAAACAACATTTGTTTTAGTGAACGATTGTTTAAAGTAGATTTGTTAGAATTGGCAAAATTGAACAGAAAAGATAAACGGTATGAAGTGGATGAGCTGTTACGAAACCATGGCCATGAAGTTTTACGCTTACCCCCCTACCACTGCGAGTTTAATGCGATTGAACTTATATGGGCGAATTGTAAAACTTATTACAATAAGCATATCGGAAGAGATGGTTATGGGGATGAAAAAGTAATTTCGATGTGGAATGAAGCATTGGATAATTGTACATCTGAAATTTGGAAAAATTGCATTCGTCACACCGAAAATGTGATAACAAATTGGTATGAACGGGAAAAACTTTTAGATGTCACCGTAGAAGAACTCGTCATACAATTAACCAATGACTCCGATACTGGTAGTGACAACGACTCCGATGAATAAAAATGAGCAGTTCCTCTGTACGTTTTAGGTATTTATTAACCCGTTTATTTTGACGACGAATTCATGGAAAAAATTTAAACAGTTTTTCAAAAATATTTCTTTAAAAATAATACAATTATTTCAAATTTGGTAATTCCGGAATCTTGCTTTTATTAAAAATTTAAGCATTTTCAAAGAAAACCCTAAAATTCAAGTTTTATTTATAATCAGTAAATTGCAATTCTATGAAAAGGTGTTTATGGGAAACATATTTATTACATAACCCAACTTTAGTTATATGACATTGACAGAAAGATAATTTAAATTATTACAGGAAAGAGAAAGAAAGCTATATTAAAATGAAAAGGGCAGATGCATCTTAAAATGCACTCATTTGATTAGCGATTTTAATATTAATTCGTACTGTTTTAAGTAATGACGCAAGTCTCAATTTATTTGGTCCCAACTATAGCACATTTTTTTATATGTGAATAAAACTTATCAAATGCTAATATTTAGGATTTTTAAAAACATTAAGAGAAATATCTTACTTAAATTGAGCCTTAGTATGCACTCCGCCCATATTTCTTGGGCAGTTTTTCCGGTTAGTTTTATTTTTTCCACGAAAATATCAATAGCACTTACAGTATGGAAATTACAAGCCTATTTCACATTTTTCCACGCTGGTTTCACTTTTTCCCAAAATAAAATTTAAAAGTGAAACACAATTTTCTGAAATAGGGAAGGAAGTAACCGAGCCCAGTACTGAATTGCATAATTTAAGTACTGAGAAAACTTTGAACGAAAGCATCGGCTTTATTGTTGAAATTAATTTGTTTTAACTTGATTGGAAACTTAATTATTGTTATTATTTTAAATTGATAATACGCAGTAAAATATATAAAATATCAAATACTTTTAAAAAAAAATTTTAATTTAACACTATACTACTACTCAAATTAAACTTCTTTTCACTACTGAAGTGTACCGCACTTATTATTTGATTAAGAAAAATTTATTGATATCTATTTACCTTGTTTTCCTTAGCCGGCAAGCGATCATTAATGACAATTCGGTGATGTCCAGCTATTACTTGTTCCATCAGCGTAATAAAAATTAAAACACGTAATAATATAAAAGTATTTATAACCATATTGTGAAAAATATACATTTTTGCTGTGTTAAAGCAAAGTTATAAACTGCAATTAGCAGTTGCAATGAAAATTCCACCTACAAGCTCCATGTACTTATACATTGTTAATAGATTTGCTCTAATTAATTGAAAACACGAACATGAATATTATTAAAAGTAAAGAAAATTGCTGTCCCTTTTAGTTTTATTTTCAAATTTAATTAGACACGAGATGCTCTAAATTAGGTAAGCCACATTATTATAACTTTTACTTATAAATGCAGATATTTTCTATTTTTATGAATATAATTCGATAATATCTACAATGGCATCTCTTGTCCCTAAGACTAGTGCAAGAACCCCTGTCGTAATTACTGCAGCATCTTTAATTAACATCCAATGAAACCGTCCAAATCCTTTTTCCCAATACGTGATAATTTCAATTATAATTGGTAGGATAATTCCTGTTGTCGAAAAGCACAATGCTCCGATCAAACTAATAAATGGACCAATTGAAGGTACTATCAGTGCCACCAAAACTAATGAAATAACTAACATGGTTCTCAAGATGTAGTTCGCAATTATTTCTCGATTTTTATATCTGTGCTTTATATTATTCCAAGCGATATACAGGCACACGAAAAATTGTATTCCAAAAGTTCCGTATACAGATAATGCAATAAAAATCTGTGCTGCTTGGGCTAAACTAAAATTCAACAGTATGATTAATTGTATCTCTCAAATTCACTACAGAAGTCTTACTATTCGTCATTCGGTAAATTTAATGTAATATTGGCTAAAGTTTCGTCACCAAACTGTCGATAACCTAAAATACCTATTACGATATGAACAGCAGTGATGATGGCCATTCCTTGATTTAATACACCAAAAAGTCCTACAAAGTTAAAAGGCCGTTTCATATTATTTTCTATAGGCATTACCTGTAAAATATATTTATAAATTCAAGTACAAAAGTTAGGTAAATATGGATCTCAGGTAGTCCAAAAGTATTTGAGAAACATCACTGAATCAACAAGTGGGCATTGCTCCAAAAATTTTAAATAATTTTTACTTTTTTGCTACTTGAGATCAAAAACTTCAAAATATATGCAGCAAGAAATGAAAAATAAATACAAAATTTCCCTTACACTTCCAATTGTTTCTAAACTAAAAATCGTACAGCTGAAAAATTTTGGCAGTTTACTGATGTCTTCTACTAATTCAACACTGTCAGATGGAGAATCTTTAATTAAGTAGTACGTGGTAATTCCAAGTCCTAGACCCAAAAATATGTTTGCCATCATGGAAACCGGTGTTAGATATTTCAAATTTGGAATATAACTAAGTAATATAAAGGGTATCAATAATATTATTATGTATATCCTAATATTGATAGGAATCCAATAAAAACTTGTTACTTTATCTAAACTTTTAGCTATTATTACGGTATAAGCACTACAAATTCCAAAATATGTAGTAAATATCAGTATATCCACAATTAGCCTAAAAATAAACAAAGTTATAATGGTTTAGAGAAACACAGAATCCTCGCATGCGAAAACCATTTTGTTTCAAATGGCAACTACATTATTTTGAATTAAACGAAACGCAATAAAACTTACACGCAATAGAAAGCAGTAATTATGTAAGTAATACATAGATACTTTAATAATAAGGTTTTGTGGGTATGTGTATATAAAGTGTACAAATAATGCAATAACAAAGAATTTTATTACTTTTGATTGTTTTGCAAAATGATTTAATTTGGAATATTGAATAACTAATTAAGGGATAGAAAATTAAATAATCAGCGGTGGAACAATTTGAAATAAAATATAATATAACTTAGGTACATTTGAACGATACTCATATAGTATATTCAAGAATTATAATTACGAAACATTAATCTGCTCAATGTGCCTCACTTTAGAGGAAAATTACGTTATATTCTTAAAATGAAATCATAAAATTCAAATGAAAGAATTCATGTTCCTCGAATATCACATCTTAAAGCTCACGGACCAATTAGAATTTTAACTCTTATAAATAGGAATTTTGCATGAAGCAATGCTTCAAATGTCTCAATGGGTCCACCTCATTGATAATCAATTTGTTTATTTCCTGTTCGTTGCCCTAAGTATTGTTTAAATTTATCAAATTAATATTTTAAGCCAATATTTACCTAGATAATTTTGCGTATTTTTGCAAATATGGAGGACCCAACAAGAACGCTTCTTCAGCAATATCAGCAAACGTTAATATATCTTTCTTTGTTCTTTTTCGCAATTCATGAGCACATGTTACCTACAAAAATATTGAAATGTAAATACGTTTAAACTTAAAGCAAAGACAAGGATTTAAGATTCAGGCAAATGAGGTTATATACTAGGTTTAATAATGTTGAGAATTGAACAGTCGTTTATTTTTGAAATCCCGCTATTTCAGAATTAAAATAATTATACAAACCAAAACGTATGCACAATGCGTGCTTATTATGGCTATTACAACCGTTCCAATAGTGCCCAACAATAATCCTGCATTGCTGAAAGCAAATGGAATTGCTACAATGCCTGAAGCTAAACATGATTTTACAAAGTGTATTAAAGTTCCAATTTCTCTAAAATATAGGCAGAAAAGAAGATACATTAATTTTTTAATAAAGTATGTGAATTTACCCTTGCATTGAAAAAAAATTGAAGTAGTACTTATATTATACAATCACCAACAATGTAAAACAGCTACGATAATATAATTAAAATATTATAATAAAACTTAGAATATACGGTTTATTCGTTTATTAGCTTATAAACACAGTGCAAATACTCCTTAAGCAGATAAAAACGTAGTAAAACAAATAAACCAGTGTTTATTACTATTTTACATTATTTCCCAGACATTTTGACATCAAATACAACCTAACCAAGAAAAGTTAACCGAAAAGAAAAATTTTGGGCACATCCGATTTCATACTTCAGATACTTCCTAAGTAATTTAAATAAATCACGAGTATTACATGTTGGTACTTCAAGTAATTAACTTGTATCTATTTACTTCACTTACTTAAGAAGTAGCAGAGATATTTAAATTAGGGCCTATTTGCTATTAACCAATTTAAAACTAATTGTTGTGAAACATGTGTAATAAATTTCAAAATTTTAAGTAAGTCAAGTTTTTACATTTTTATAATTAAACATATTTTTCTCTTCTGATGTCAACTAGAATTTACTCTTTATTTGTCTAAAATACTCTATTATCAATTTAATGTCGTGATAATTAATTTGATCTAAAGTATAATTTAGGTTAGGCGAGTAAAGTAGTCAAGTTCGTGGGAGGGAAAAGTGGAACTATAGAAATTCATACAATATAAATTAATTTATTTTATTTAAAAATAAATTGAAATTGCTTTTTAATTTAATAAATTTTATTTTATTTAATATTCAATTTTTATTACTAAATTTGTAAATAATTATTCTTCTATTATTTGGCCCAACGTTCTGGAGCTAAAATTTATATTTTATGATATGACCGAGTCCTTTCGAATTCTCCTTAAGAAAAAGTGATTTCGTTCTTTTTCCACCTTTATAATTATATGCTGTGTCCTTCAAATAATCCCTGATGTGAATTTTTTTCCCTTTTTCTGGTGCTAACTCTTATTGTTACTCTGTCCCTCAAAGGAATTCTCCTATTGAAATAGCTCCAATGAATTAATTACTTAAACCGTAATTTGATAAAGTCTTATCTTTTTTTAATTAAATAATTTTTTTTTTATAATTCAACATTAGTTGACTTAGGTTGATTGTTAAATTGTTATAGTATACAGTCATTAATCTCTATTATTTTTTTCTCCTCTTCTATGAACTGATTTTTCTTTTATTTAATTTGCTTAATTATTTTGTATCCAGAGAAATTTTCTCACAATATTGAAATGTTTGACAAAATTTACTCAGATTAAATGAATCCTTTTAATATATAAATAATAATAATTAACGTTCAACAAATAACACTTAACAAAAAAATTAATATCCTCCTTATATCCTCGAACTTCCGCAACACAAAATTAGACCAGTTGACTGGAGAAATTTCAATAATTTTTCTAATTGTCTTGGCAACATTTGCGGATTTGTAACGCGTTTGAAAAAATGAATTTACGTTTAATTAATTTTCTTCATACTCCATATCGTTAACACTAAGTATTTGAATGCAAATATTTAATATAGTCTTCGCAACTTGTGTTACACCCAAAATGTACTAAAATTTCAAAGGTTTCCATAAAAATTCTATGTAAACCATATAACTGAAATTTGGGTTGACTAAGAGTGACGAGCACCGACATTCGCTGTTACAGAAGAAGATACCAACAACTTTTATAATGAACTGGAAAATGCTATTACAAAGATCCCAAACCGTGAAATGACAGTGATAATCGGAGATTTCAATGCTAGCCGTGGGCTCCACGGCTGAAGATGAACACCTCCGAGATGTGGTAGGAAGGTATGGTATTGGAAATAGAAATCAGAATGGAGAACGTTTGCTACAGTTCTGTATAGAAAATAATCTCATCATTACAAACACCTTATTAAAACTACACATCCGCAGACTATGAACATAGGTATCTCTCAACAGAAGATCTAAAAACCAGATAGATTTCGTATTGATTAAGAATAGACGGCGTACATCAATATTGGGGGCGAAAACTCTGCCCGGTGCTGATTGCGGTTCCGATCACAGGTTGCTATATTTTACAATCAGGACAAAAATGACAACACCTAAGCAAAACCCAATTAGTAAAACTGAGCTGCCTAATAAGGTTGAACTAACATCTTTTAATAAGAAAGTGGAGCAGTTAATAGAGGCAAACTACCTTGACAATGCTACCAATTCAGACGAGCTATGGATAAAGGCAAAATATATAATAATAGAAGCAGCTCTAAACTCTCGATCTGAGATACAAAAGAAGAAACGACAATAATGGATCTCTGACGATACTCTCAAGATTGTAGAAAGATGAAACCTTATGAAGTCAAGGTGAAAGAAACGATTATGGATGTCTGTCAAGAGTTATGCAACGGAGATGCAGACAAGATAAGAACAGTTATTTGAATGCTGTATGCACTGAAATACAGAAACACATGGAGTGATTAAATAGTAAAGAAATATTTCATAAAATAAAAGAGATCATATAAAGACACATAAGTCTCACACATGGCCCGTGTTCAATAAAGATGATGAACTAATGACCAACATAGTTGTAGTTATCGCAACTTGGACACAATACTGCGCTGATCTTTATGCAGATAATAATTTGGACACACATGACGATGCAGAAGATATGAAAATGGAACCGGACCGCCGGATATATTATAGGAAGAGGTAAAATATGCTATAACTAGGCTAGCAAGGCACAAATCGCCTGTGGTCGATTCAATTACGTCAGAGATACTCGGAAATGCACCTGAAAGTTTTGTAAGAGTGGCTATGAAGTAGTGAACACTTTTATATATTTGGAGGCGTTGATATCTAATAGAAGTGGCTGCGAGCTCCAAATACCACAAAGAATACAACTGGGAAGGGCTGCCATGACTAAACTGACGAGAATATGGAAAAATTCCGCCATCACTAATTATAATACTAAGGCAAACTTGTTGCGAACGCTGGTCTTCTCTGTTTTCCAATATGCTTCGGATACCTGGACTGTCCTCGCTACAGAGAGACGTCGCACAGTGGAACGATTTGCCAAAAGAGTGGAAATTGCCTGTTTATTTTTTCAATATTCCTTATATACTGTTTATTTGTGGTTGGTAAATTTTTGAAAAAATTTGAAAGATGAGGTCTAAAAAAAGCTTAAAAAGTCATGTTATAGTAGGTTTTCTTGCCTGCAAAGGACATATTTGAATTAAAAATTGTTAAACGAAACGCACAGTACTAATATTAGGAGGCGCATTATGGATGTAATACGTAAAACAATGATTTTTAAATTTATGCTCAAATGAATTTTTCTCGAGTTTTACAAAAGACACATACGTACGTGAAATTTTGTATGCGCACTTCTTAATTACATATCTACTTCATATTAAAATTTCTCTCGGTAATGTTTGCCCGTTTACGAGATATTAACATTTAAAAATTTGGCCCTTTAATCTTTAATCTTTTAATCTGTAATCCTTTAATCTTTTAAAAAAGGAGATTTTTTCTATATAAAAAAAAAATTGTATTGGTGAAACGATGATTACATATTATTATTTACAAAGCAATTCAAGATGGAAAATTTAAAAACAAATTATGATTTATATTCGTTACTTAGAAGCTCTGCCACCAAGAAATTGAATGACTCCAAAAAACTTTTTGAAGTAGTTACATCGAAACTCAATTGTGATATTTCTGGATTACACAGTGCTGCTTTGCAAAAATGTTTAAACCAATTTTGTTTTAATTTAAATGGTGGGTGGAAAAAAGCACATCGTACTGAACAAAATTTTTTGGAGAAAAATAATGTGTGGCTACATGCAGAGTTTCATTGGTCTGACTACATACTCCATAAATTTAAACATTCTATAGCAAGAAAATACGAAAATGAACGAAAACCTTTTGCTACTTTATGCAAGAAACAGAAGAAAAATAGAACAGAATTTCTTCAATATAAGAATAAGGACGAGCTCATGTTAGCCACAATAAGAAGTATGTACAATGGTGGATTCGACGATATTGCAAAAATTTTAGAACATTTACAATCAAATCCCGAAGATGCTAAGAAAATAAGGGAATTTTGTGAAAATATACACAAACCCACTCTTGATGTGTATGCGAAAGAAAAGGCTTTGTAATGAAGACAATTATAGATTTGGAATTTCACCTTTACATGCTTGGATACGATGTTTTGAGTGTATTTTACACATTTCGTATAACCTTGAATTTAAGAAATGGTCTGCAATAACAGAAGAACAAAAACAAATGAAAAAAGCTAAAAAGAAAGAGATTCAAAATCTTTTTAAAACTAGGCTTGGTTTACTAGTTGATATAGTAAAACAGGGACATGGAACAACGAATGACGGAAACACTGCGAGAAGATTTTTTGAAAACGCAGAAGTATCAGCGGAATTTACTGGCGTAGATCTTGGTCTTATCAAAAAATTCCGTACAATTCTACATGCGATGGCATCTGGTGCAAAAATTAATACCACAAAATTTAAAGCTTACGCAGAAGAAACAGCGATTTTATATGTTTCGTTGTATAAGTGGTATTACATGCCAGTTACAGTTCATAAAATTTTATTTCATGGTGCGGATATAATTGAATACGCTCCTCTTCCTATTGGACAGTTATCGGAAGAAGCTTCGGAAGCACGAAATAAAGATTTTTTCCACTACTAGTCATATAGGCTATCATTTTTACTTAGGTTAGTCGATCAAGAAGTGACACGTTTTCAACTAGTGGTGAATAATATTTCCATTATTAACCTATGAACAAAATGACATTTTTTGATAACTTGGCGACTATTTTAAAGAAAAATGTTGTTATTAAATGATTTAGAATAACCAAGAAATGCTAATTAATTGTATTTAAACTATTTAAAACGCTTTTTTAATACATTAATTTAATTTTAAAAATTCATTATAATCGAATTAAATGTGACAGCAAGTGACAGCGCCATCCATTGTTAATTTGACGAACCGCGATTTATTTTATTTAATAACCTAAATTTGTCAACAACTGTCAAATCAACAAAACAAAACTGTCATTTGAAATAAATATTTTAAATTTGAAAATTTTTTTGTTAAAAAGAATTTTAAAAATGGTAATAAATCTAGTAGTGGAAAAAATCGTATATAAACCACGGTTGTGAAGACCATTATTGCCTCCGCGCCTTATATTCCTCGGTGCAAAGCACCTCGGAATATAATCTTGGCGCTAGGGCAATAATGACGGCCTTCACAACCTTGATATATAATATACTATTAGAAGGTATAGAGAAATGAGTTCACGAAAATGTTCCAGAATAGCAGCCAACGAAGATATTTTAAATAATTTGTTAATTTCTTCTGATCCTTTTATTTGGAGTATTCGACCTTATAAAAAAAGAGGAAAAAAAAATATGACGTTGAAACGTTGGATTTATTAGAGCTACCTCTAGAAAATGTTTTATTAGACGCAAATGAAAGCGACACAGATGGAGAAATATAATAATATAGAATATTCAATAAAATAATAATATTTAATATAATTTAAAAGATTAAAGGATTAAAGTATCTATTTTGAGGGGAAAATTTTTAAATGTTAATATCTCGTAAACGGGCAAACATTACCGAGAGAAATTTTAATATGAAGTAGATATGTAGTTAAGAAGTGCGCATACAAAATTTCACGTATGTGTCTTTTGTAAAACTCGAGAAAAATTCATTTGAGCATAAATTTAAAAATCATTGTTTTACGTATTACATCCATAATGCGCCTCCTAAAATTAGTACTGTGCGTTTCGTTTAACAATTTTTAATATAAATATGTCCTTTGCAGGCAAGAAAACCTACTAGAACATGACTTTTTAAGCTTTTTTTAGACCTCATCTTTCAAATTTTTTCAAAAATTTACCAACCACAAATAAACAGTATATAAGGAATATTGAAAAAATAAATAGGCAATTTCCACTCTTTTGGCAAATCGTTCCACTGTGCGTCGTATCGATGCCTATGAGATGTGGGTATGGAGAAAAATGCTGCGAGTGTCCTGGGTAGAGCGAAGAATCAATAATTCAATCCTACATGAGATAAAACCTAAAGAGAGTAGGCTATCTGCTGGCGTACACAGCAGAATTCTTAGGTTGTTCGGACATACATATAACCCGTGCTGATAATATGGAGAAGCTTTTGGTCGAAGGAAAGCCCGATGGAAAGCGAAAACGCGGAAAATCTCCATTACGATGGACTGATACAATAGAATCGGTCATGAATATAAACATCAAATAATAGCCCAGTCAAATTAGGTTTTCAGCTCGGAAAAATTCCCACCTAGCTGAATTTTGGTACACATCTTTATGACATCGTTGTAAACAATATGTAAATAGTCGACCTCGATATCATGTCCGCGTTAAAGGTTATTCGAGGTCAAAGGTCACGAAATTGGCCTTTTTTTAATATCTCGTTTTTTATTAGTCGTACAATAAAAAGTTTTAGATACAATTTGTAGAGGAGGTAATTATCTACAAAAATGGTCTTATGACATTTTCACGTTAAGTTGATAGTTTTTGCGTTATAAGGCCAACAAAATGGACCCACCCTTAAAATGGCACAATATTGATTCGTTGCAGGGAGCAGGGAGCTCCCCTCGGAAGGCAATGGCAAACCACCGAGGTGTAATATGCTTAGAACAGCCTCTCTGGAGATGAAGTGTATACACTTCCCGCGGTTCGGAGCCCGCGTTAAACAAGTAGGTCCCCTATGTGTGTGATAGTACTACAAATGCACAACACATACATAGGAGAAAGGTCGCCAACATCCGGTAACGGATAGGCACGTGAAGAAGAAGAAGATTCAAAACAAGATCCTTAGGATAGCTGAAAATTCTATATGATTTGTGATACTCATCTTTACTTTATGAACTTAAATGTCTGACCATGAACGATTTTTTATGAAAGGTATCACCGATTTCTATGTTTTGTCCAAATCTCATTACCGGGTACAAAGGAAATTCAACAGATATCCACATATTTCCTCACAACTAATATCTACATAATATGAACTAATGTTGTTTCCTTGAATACCAACTTCATCGAATTTTTTTGTATGACTACTATGCATAATAAAGTAATTTTGTGAACCTAAAATAGTTATTTTTGTAACAAGTACCTAAAATCATGTTTTTTGGGACGAATCGTAGCTGTTTATGGACGAGGCGAAGCCGAGTCCATAATAGCCGATGAGTCTCAAAAAACTGACTTTAGGTACGTGTTACAAACAAAATTTTTTAGTTAAAGGTCCCTAAAACCACTCTAAAACATAATATTCAAAGTTTTTATCAGAGCAAATATTTTTCGAAAATAGTGAGCTTCGAATTTTAATTAAATACTATGCGACCATAGTAACCAGATTGTTTAATGTAAACAAAAATATTTTGACGCGTTGTTTTGCACGGTACAAAATGCAGAATCCACAAATTGTATCTGAAAAAGCGAAGAAAATTGTGTTAGATTTACTTCCAGTGAAATCGCGTCAAATTTATGAAAAGGAATATGAAGCATTCATTCGATGGAAAGAAATGAACAACATTGTAATTGTAGACGAAGATGCAATGTTGAACTATTTACATGAAAAGGTAAGTGCCGCTATTCTTTACATTCAATATAAATAACATATTATGTAAATTATTATTGTGATTATTTTCGTATTTCCCTATTATAGTCGCAAGAAGTAAAACCATCTACTCTCTGGTCAAAATATTCGATGATAAAAGCTGTTTTGTCTGTCAAAGAAAATAATATAGAAATAAACAAATTCGCCAGAGTCGTAGCTTTTTTGAAACGAAATTCAGTAGGGTACGAGCCCACAAAGTCAAAAGTTTTGACGCGTCAACAAATTAATACATTTTTGATAAATGCAGACGATAAGAAGTATTTATTAATCAAAGTAATGAGTTTAATCATACTTTAATGACATACTACATCAGATTCATATTTAATTTCGTAGGTTGCTCTTCTCATTGGCGTGTGTGGTGCATCATGCAGGCGCCAAGAGCTACATTCACTAAAAATACAAGATATTGTCCAAAAAGACACACGATGTCTTCTTATAACACTTCCCGATACGAAGACCAACATTAAGAGAGTGTTTCCCGTGGTATCTGAAGGTGAAGCTGTTAATCCCATGAAAGTGTACCAGAAATATGTTCGACTACGACCGGCGAATGTTAAACACGATTATTTTTTTATTTCCTATCGCAAGGAAAAATGTACGATACAACGTGTAGGAATCCATTCTTTTGGGAAAATGCCCGCTATCGTTGCTGAATTTCTTAAACTACCGAACCCGACAGAGTATACAGGGCATTGCTTCCGGCGAAGTTCTGCATCTCTTGCGGCAGATGCTGACGTTGATTTAATTTCGTTGAAACGACTAGGAGGATGGAAGTAAGCTTATTTTATAATATTATTGTCTTTCTATTCTAAATAATAACTAATTTCAGGTCGTCTTCAGTAGCAGAATCGTATATAGAAGAATCAATTGATAAGAAAAAAAAGGTGTGCAGAATGTTAATGGGGGAGAAGAAAATCGAACCATCGAGTAACATAATATCGGTTACTACCGAAGCTACTACTACAACATCAACGCAAATTAAAACGATACCCTCAGGTTCAGGCATTTCGTTTGGGGGTAATAGTTTTGAAGGTGCTCAAAATTGTACATTTAATTTTCATTTTGGAGCATAATCATTTAATTTTTATTAATTTAACTTATAAACCTAATAATTAATTAAATTTGTTGTATTGAACCATTTTGCTTTATTTACCTAAATCAGCTAAATGATCCTCAAAAGTTAACATGGCAACTTTTTGGGATTGAATCCATAAAAGAGTCATTTTACGGACTCATATGAGTCCGTAAAATAGCTATTTTAGGGACCAAATACTAAAAACTATATTATAGTAGATAATATAATCTGTAAATAAAATTTATTGGATAATTTATAATTCGGTATTTATATCCTAAATGTAAGTTTTGATGTAAGCTTTATCCCTCAATTAAATTTGCATGATAATTCTCTAAAAACAATTATGTAGGTACTTCATCAAGATGCCATTTTCAAATGGCAAAAATATCATTTAATGGTTTTCAGACAACAAAATTTCCCAAGATCTGTTCACTGACTTACCTAATTTTTAAAACACCTTTTGTTGCATATTTATACAATTTATTAAAATTTTATTTAACAATTTATTAAATTAAAAGGATATACTAACTATACCAAATGACTTACCAAAAAATAAAAGATTTATTATAGAGTGTTATTTAATTATATTAAAAAAAACTATACACATCATTTAAAAACTTACATTTGATAAAATGATAGATTCGCAAATTTTAACATAATTGCATTATGACGTACAAAAATGTTAAGTAAATTCCTCGGCCTAATTTAATTTAAAAAAATAATTACCTAACAAATTTTTCTTAATATTTTAGCCATCAGTCTTTTAATAACAGTAATATCAAATATAACTAACAATTAATTTACATTTATAAAATTGGACTATAATAAATTGTATTAATATTATTATTTTAAATAATTTACATGCATAATAATAATTAATACATATTTATTTAATAATTCTATAAATAACAAAAATCAATTTTTTGTTGGAGTACCATTGAGCACCCAAGCAAAAATCACGCATCTCAGTAAAAGTTGTTTTTTTTTAATTTAAAATTTAGTGCAAGTACACACTCCTATTTTGTAAACTTGCTATAATTATAAATAATGTAGTAGAAATAAAATAGCGACATGGTAGGTAAAATAGGTACAGTACATCATTAAATTAACACATTGCATAATCAATAAATTACTTATAGTCAATATAAAATAACTTAACAATATAATTAAACGAACAACACTCTTCTTTTAAATAATTCAAACATTAAATTGAGTAAAACAATGTATAGTAACTAATTAAAATTAGATGTAACACTTAAGTTTAAATGCTAAAATTCTCCATAAAGTTAAATTATAAAAAAAAATACTAATCATCGGCGCCTACATTAAATTCGCATTAAAAAAATAATGCTGATAAAAAAGACAAATGTAAGTCAATTTATAAAAAAATTAAACCTAAAGTAACATAGGTTATAAGGTCGTTGTTAATAATTCCGTTGTAGTGTCTATAAAAGCAGTAGTTATACTTTCGGTAACGTTTACAGAACGTACGACGTCTGCCACAGGATGCATGTACATACCGACTATTTCCTCGAGAGCAGATTTGGAACCAAATATTAAAGCTAGTACTCCCGTTATTATAACAACAATGTTTTTATAAATTTTCCAATTATACTTTCCAAAACCTTTCTCCCAAAACGTAACAATTTCAATAAAAATGGGTATTAAAAGTCCAAGGATAGAGAAGCATAATGCTCCTATTAATCCAATGAAAGGTCCAATCGTAGGCACCGCAATAGCCACAGCAACACAGGAGAAAACCATGACAGTTCTAAGTACATAATTTGCTACCATTGCTTTCCTCTTAAAATTATCTTTTATTCCGTTCCACGCAATTTCTAAACATACGAAGAATTGAAGAGTAAATGAACAAAATATGCCTAATCCAACCAATAATTGAACAATTTGTGCTGCACTGTAACATATAAAAATATAATTAGTTAAAAATCGGAAATAAAATGAAGAAATTCGTTATTTTATAGAGAAAAAACACTTACATATCGCCTTCTGGTAAATTTAAAGTGACGTTAGCTTGGGTGTGCTCTCCAAATTGGAGGAATCCCAAGAATCCAACTAAGATGTACGCAATAGTTACAGCAGCCATTCCTTGATTTAACACACCAGTAATTCCAATGAATTTTTCCGGCCTATTCATATTATTTTCTAACGGCATTACCTATTTAAAAAGTGATATAAGAATCTGAGTTAATTTAACAAATTTTTTAATACTTACAACGCCAATTGCTTCCAGTGCAAATATGGTAATACTAAAGAAACTAGGAAAGTATGAAATATCGGCAGTAAGTTGATCAGACTTGATTGGGGGTAAGTCAATGACGAGATAGTAACATGTGATTCCTAAACCAAGAGCCATACAAACGTTGGCTATCATCGAAACCGGTGTAAGGTATTTCAAATTAGGAATGTAGCATATAATAATTAATGGTATTAGTAATAAGAGTAAATATAATCTTATGTTTAATGATCCCCAATAATAACCAGTAACCCTGTCAAAACATTTTGCCACTATCACAGCATAAGCACTGCAAGTTCCAAAGTATGTGATAAAGGTTCCTATTTCGACAAGCCGCCTATAATTTAAAAATAAAAAGGTCGTATTTTCTTATTTATTACAAAAATTTATTATTCAATTACCTTGCAAAGCTGCTATATCTTTTAGCCCATTGCGGTCCTCTCCTACAGGCTTCTTCGGCAACATCGGCAAAGGTCATGGAATTTCTTCCTGATTTTTTGTACAATTCATGTGCAGATGTAACCTAATAACAAGTCAGTGATAAAATTTCTTTGTATTAGAATTTCAGTGAACTTACTAATACGTAAGCGCAATGTGTGCAGATTAAGGATTCTAAAAGCGTTGCTATAATTCCCACAAGAAGGCCAGAACATTTAAATGCCAATGGCATGGCCAATATTCCAGTTCCTAAGCATGCTTTCAATAAATGTATAAGTGTCCCGGTTTCACTGAAATTTAAAAACAAATTATTAAATAATATTTTTATTATAAAAAGTTTGTTAATAAAATTGGCCAAAAATCAAGGATTCCGATAACGTATCGATAAAAGTTCATTTTTGGATTCTGTACATTAATGTTGGTAATCTGAGAGGAGATTACAGCATTTCCACGTGGTATTTACAACCACATGGATAAAATTCGATACGTCAAAAACGTAAAATGCGGTTACAATATATTTTTATCTTTGTGGTTGACTTATTATTTATTTAACACAAAATTATGCTAAAAGTAGTAGGGAGTAAGTAAATAGGATGATGAAATATAAATATGTAGGACCTACATAAGTACAAGCAGCGGCGGATCAACCTAGAAATCTCCGATATAATGGGGGCCCCATCCAGGTCTGGGCATCATTTTTAAAGGCTTATTGAATGGAAAAGTGTAGTTATTGGTAACCTTTCTTTAGGTTAATATCCCTCATTTGTATCGTATTGTTACAGAATTTAACTGCAGAAACGACTTCTTAACATATTATTTAGCTTCAGGCCTCAAAGTAGCTGCGCTACTGAGTACAAGTAATTTATTATTACTGATGCACTTGTGCTTGTAGGCGTTACATTGAATTTTATGTACTGCCTATATATTTAAAAAAATATATATGTATAATCGTCTCAAACATTATTGTTTAAATATTTAAACAATAGCCGCTCATGTAAGTCATAAGTTACTTTTGCGGTACAGTTTGGCTTTTCTACATAAAATATTATTTAGTTTACAATTCAGCAATATTAACTTGGAAAAAAACTAATGATTTTATAAATTTCGGATCTTGAGAAAAAAAGATAGGAATTGTTAGCCATTTCCCGAATAACAACAAAAATAAGGTGTTGTTTTGATAGATGTTTTGTATCTACCCGAATCAGCGGAAAGAGTGGTTTTGAAACCGAAAGAAAAAATATATTTTAAGTAAAGTCCGCTTTTGGTTCCATTTTAATTACCTAACGATGGGGTTTTCATAAAATTCCAAAGAAGATTAATATTTTTGTACTATCGGTATCGGTAAAATAAATATCTATTATCTTTTTTTGCTTTCGTAATACAGGAATGTAGGTATATAGGCAAGATAAAAATTAACAATAGCCTTGGTATGAGCACTGCTTGGATTACAGTTCGGAAGTTCCGGGTTAGAATCGCTAATTACAGAATTTTTTTGTATGGCCCTCCGGTGAACAGCAACATTTCATGGATTAAAGAATTGATTCTATATTACATAAGTCGGGCCAATTGACAAAACGAAGGTCAAAAAATAAAGTAAAAAGCAATGCTAATTACTTTTGGATTGTAAATATGGTAGATAATATTAAACACACATGAGAACGTAATATGCAACATGTGTGAATTTTCTTACTTCATGTTGGGTTATCACAAAAAAGTTAATCGTTCCAGGAATTTTTAGTTTCTAAATATTTATTAAAATTTTTTGGATAAAGCATCATACATTTTTAACATATTTTTGGTTAATATTAATTTCTGAAAAGAATAGCATCTAAAGCTGCTGTTCAAGCATTTAAATTTCTGGAAAAATATCTTTAATTTTACCTTACATCGTGCGCCGATTTTCACAAAAATTTGGGAAACCTGTTTAGAATTTTGGCAACCTTTTGGCCGAAGGTAACTTCACAGCATGTTTATAACAAATAATTTTCTTATGCGCTCCCAAAATCGAATTAAATTTTTAATTTGGATTTATTCAATTTATTTGAAACGGGAAAAATAGAATCCTAATCCACCTAATGATTAACAAAATAATAGTATCTACAATGATATTAGAACATCATCTGATATACTGCTGTCCTATCGTAAAACAAATCAAAAATGTAGAAATGCATAGATTACACGATAAACCTATACATACAATGCAGCCAGTAAAAATACATTGTAAATTATCAAAATATGTCAATTACTTGTGATAAAAACTCGAGCTAAAAATATCGCGAAAGGACTTGGACACTCAATGCGCAGTTTTATATTGTCTTTATTAATGCATAACAATTATTAAATTGTTACATTTTCCACAAAAATGTGCATATAAAACATACATTACTGCAAAATATCGTTAGGAAATACCAAATGATGTCCTTGAATTCGGTTTTAAAAATGTCAAGTGGTAGTTAAAATTTTTAAATATCTACATGAACACTTTTTTGAAAACCTTTAATTAATAATATGTTTTAATTTAGAAAGTGTACAACTGTATTTAAATGACAACACAATTTTTCAAATAAATTATGTAATTTTACAGGTGCTAAATTGCATGCATTCCTTTTCGGAAATTCATTAACTCCACCAACAATTTTGTTTTCCAAGTGAGGGTTGCAGATAAATCTGGTTGCAATGATTAAAACTACAAAGTCATAAGATAGTCTAATCGCAAATCGGCAACGTAATTTAAGCAAAGTTCATCAGGGGTTTCCTGCGATTGGGAACCTTCAACTTTCACTGCGATTTGGTAGTTCAACAAAATTGTATTTTACATTAATACTACCCAAGAAGATATCAGCGAAATGTTCATTAGACGCCAGTATAATAGCTTTATGTATGTTTAGTCTATAACATCAAAAAGATAATGGAAAGTCTACTTCAGAGAAAACTATACGACTAAACAAAATCTTAAGAGAAAGAATAACAAAACAGTAAATCCTAACTTGTAAAATTCAATAACTTGTAGCCTCGACCTTTAAGGTAGCAAGTAATTTACAATCCTCTAATAATATGGTCCGAATTATGCATGGAATATATTGTTACTTAAATACCTAGGTTCACAATCATATTGCATGCTTATGGTGTATAAGAAAATTTTCAGCATAAAATTTAACCGTTTCCTTCGACCATAAAAAATTATCGACAGCCTGAACGAAATTAACTGTGTCAGTGTCTGATCTAGTTTTTTTTGGAGCCCGAAACTAAATATATGTCTTGGACCCCCTTCTGTAATAATAGGTTACAAATCAGCAACATTGACTTCTGAAAAATGTCACCCATCAAAATAACAAAATCAAAATTATGTTTGATCCGCTATTATGGTAATAAATTAATTCTTTTAACTTGGAAGATATACACTTCTTAAAAGTTTAAAATTTTACAATCTACGTTTTTATTTTGATAAGGCCAAAGTTGATCGTAATACGTACTACTAATATCTCTTAAAATTAATCTAAATCAGATTTTTTGTCCTAATTTTATGTTATAACATACAAGGACATTTAAAAGCGTCATAAAAATATTAAAGATGTTAAAGTGTACCTAAATAATTATGTAAATAATAAAAACTAACCTGACTGGAT
Source organism: Podabrus alpinus (assembly GCA_932274525.1). Classification (NCBI taxonomy): domain Eukaryota; kingdom Metazoa; phylum Arthropoda; class Insecta; order Coleoptera; family Cantharidae; genus Podabrus; species Podabrus alpinus. Next base: position 120,280,329 of record OW026451.1, read on the forward strand.
GTTCAAGTTGCCTTGGTTTGATGATGTTGTATACTCCAGTTAAAGCAGATGCAGCTTCAGGATCCCCTTTCTTAATTTCGTACCTGTAATAATATCGTAAGTTACTGGCTATTCTCATAGATATTCAAATGATTAAAACGTTGCAAGAAAATTAATTTATTTCTTTATTTAAAAAAATATTACTATTGTTTCGATTTAACATTGTTAGGTTATGATAAAACCGATGAAATGCAGTAGACGCCTAATCATGGTAAAGGTGTTATTTCAAATGTTTCGTATTTTTGCCTATTTCCCCTAAAAAGAGCTTTATTCGAAAAATTTAAAATAATTTAGTTACCATAATCGTGTATAGTACATTGTAATAAAGTAAATTTTATTTTATTTTAATGTTGTTTTATTAAAAATCGTAATTTATTAAACAACCTACATAAAATTTAAAATAATGAAACTATTTATAAATCATCACGTTAAATATTACATGTTCTGTATCAATAAATCGTTCAAGTGTTATTTATACCTTACCACTTTTACCCTACCTTGTTACTTCATTAGTTATCAAAGTTTCAATATTTCCTTTGGATTTTTATAGTTCAGTTTGTTTTTAATTTTAATAAAGTCCACTGGTGATTAATCACATATTTTATTAAATCCACTTGGGGCAGATACGTTAAAGAAGTTCAATTTTACGTCCCTAAAAATGTATCCCGTGCACACATGATCACTCCAATTTTGAATTTTACAAATCCCATTTTTTTTAAATTATTGTTTGCGAATTAAAACACAACAGATAATTTAACCGAATAATTTTTCTTAACCATTACAAAGTTCAATGTTTTTCAGCCCAATATCTTCGAAGCAATTGTAAACACCCGACCGTTAAAATCTGATGTAACATTTACTTATGATTCAATCACAAGTTTCGTAAAACAAAATTTTGGTGGCTGACCAAATTCATAAATAATTAAAACATTTGAATACATAAAAAAAACTTACTGAAAGTAGTAAAAATTTTTTCCAACTGAAAGTGCAAGTATGGGTGTACTTTCAGTTAACATTTTATCAGAGAATTTTATTTAACATACTCGCTTTGCAACAAATGGAACAAAACTGATATCCTCAATATGAAGTACCTAAACAATTTTTAAATCTTCATGGGGGGGACTCGCCGGGATTGAGTATAGGTCAAATAAACCAAGTTAAACACAAAGAGCGACCCCGATAACTTATATATTTTAAATGATATGCATTATCCGCAATCAATTTCCTATTTTAGTTATTATATGAATCATAAATTATAAATTAGTATATTTAAGTTACAAATATACAAAATATTGTATATTCCATATAAAAAATAAATGCAATTAATAACAAATTCTTTTCCTTCTGTCGCCTGTATTACAAGATAATTCACAATTTTATAGACTAACATAAAATAAAATTCCGTACTTTATATTTTCAAAGCCTTTATTTATATTTATTTTTAAAATTTGAAAAAAATTATTATGGAATAATTTTCATAATGAATTAAAATTATTGTATTGAACTTTGTCGTCTATACGAGTATAATGCGGCTAATGAACTTCTAAACCTTTACTATTATATTATCAATTTTCACTTAAATGCAAAAACTGGTTATATAGGAAATCTTCCGGGATAAAACACTAAAAGGACTTGATTCGGCCCGAACATTAAAAATTTGAACCTAAAAATTAAATTATACTGCGTTCTTAGAAATTCAAATTTAATTATCTCTGAAGTGATGCATATCAAAGGTTATATTATTATAAATGAATACTAGATAACATAATATAATAGTTATTTTTAGTTGAACCAAAACTATAGCAGAGAAAAAAAAAGTAAGTAGGTATCGGAATTTTTTTTTTGGAATATTGAAAACTTTTTTTTAGAAACGTGTGATTCATATTAGCTAAAAATAGGCTTTTTGAGAAATACTAACTTAACGTCTGTATCACATATAAATTATCTAATCAGTCGTAATATAATTTTAAATCAGGGTTTTTTTATACAATAATTAGATTAATGTCCGGTTTCACGAACGATAATTAATACGTCTAATAGTCTCTTTATTCATGTTATAATAACCTTCTTTTTTAACAATAAAACAAAACGAAGTAATCGTCTGGTCATAAATAATTTTTAAAAAATGTGTGGCATTAAAAGTATTCAAGGATATAACACCACACTTTTTAATTTTTTTATTATTTATGACTACGCGATAGCTTCTTTTTGTTTCAACGATAATTAAGTTTAATCTACGATTAAAACCATAATCGTAGTTACAACAATTAAAACGCATTGTATTTAATCAAAGATTAACTAAATTATTGTTTAATCGTAGATTAAACTTTTATTATCATAAATATTCATAAGAATTATTATATTCTTTATTCAAAATTTTAAACTGCCACAATTTGCGGATATTTCATAATTTGGTAATTTTAATTGAAAAATATTTTCTTCCCATAATTCTGGTATATCGTATGTACATAATATTATTATGTACGTACATTTCATAATTTTTGTATAATTAACAAAAAAGTCATACTGGACTGTTTTGCTTAATAATTCAACAAATTTTTCAGAAGTATTGCTAGATAAATTTGGGGACATAGAAAAGGTTCATTGCATGTACAGTTCAAATTTCATATTTTAGCAATTTTGAAATTTTAGTATGTTACACGGGATTAATATTTTTATAATAAATTTCATCAATAACTTTTTGAAATATAAGCGGTAGAGAAATAAGAAGCAGGATAGTTCAAGCAAAAAAAGCCCTATATAACAAAAAGCATCTAATAACCGCCAACAGCATTCCCATAGCGACAAAAAACCGCTTTATACAAGATATACATATGGCGTGTGGAGACGGAGGCTGGCCGTCAAGCAACTACTGATACTAAAGGCACTGGTTCGAGTCCGGGTAGAGTTAATCTTCTTTCTGACTTCCATTCCTTCTTTGACCGTCTTCCCTACCAATCCGCATTGGCCAACGTGGTAGGGTATGGCTAAAAACCCTTCTCTAAAGAGAAGGAGGTCTGTTCAGTATTGGGCAAAGATGACCTGAAATGACATATGGGGTGAAGCGCTGTATGAGAGTGAGACGTGAACGATTGGAAAGGCGGACAGGGGGAGATTGAAGGCTTTCGAGATGTGGTGCTACAAAAAAGTCCTAAAGATCGGCTGGCGAATGATGGCGAATGACGACAAACGAGGAAGTTTTGAGACGGATGTGAAGAGACAGTACAAGAGATCAGTGGTTGGGCACCTACTGAAAAGAGAGAGGTTGCTAAAGACTATCGTGTGGAATAAAGTCGAAAGCAAGAATCCCAGAGGAAGGTCCCGCCTAAGATACACAACTCAAATAATGAAGGATACAGGAAGCGACAGCTACGAGAAGATGACGAGATTGGCTTTCTACCGAGAAAAATGGAAAGCTTCCTCAAACAGTCATCTGACAGAGGATATCGAAAAAGAAGGATAATAATATATAATGTTGATATGATAATATTGTAGAAGGAAGAAAACTACCCCGATTTGGTTAATTTGTAACAAAGAAAAAATGAATGATTTCTAATTTTTATTAAATAAATTTTTAAATTAAAGGAAATTTAAGTATCATTAAAGAGGAAAATGAACAAAATAACGAAGGTAGCTTTTCAGTTACAAACAAAAATTATGTTATAAAGAAATAATTGAAAGGAATAAAATAAATTACAATTAAAATTAGGCCCATAGACTTTTGTGTAGGTAAGTATGTGATTTTTGATAATATTAAAATTTTGAAATCGTAAAAATTTACTTTATTCTTTATTTCCCAAATAAAAATCTATTAAAATTAAAAATAAATTGTTGCTATAAATAGAAATAGATAGTATTAGGTATTTCGAACGGAAAAATTCTTAAACTCATCACGATTATTCAAGTTGAAGGAATTTTCACAAATATAGTTATTCCAATGTTTGTCAATAGTCGTTTTATCAACATTCCGTTCCCTCATAGGAAGTACAAGAATATAAATTAGGATGATACGAAATCCGATAAAATAGTAAGTAATGTTAAAATAAAGTGATATCACAATATTCGAGTATAAACTGATTCAAAAAAATTAAGTATTATGTATAATTATTGCATTATACTAATTTCGCAATCATAGGATCTACAATTAACCGTGAACTAAAGTTTCCATGTACTCTACGATCGGTCGTTCCAAATTTTGGATCGTTATATCTTATATTGGTTATGATACCAACCTGAATTATGAAATGGAAAAAAACTCATACGGTGCAAGATTTAAATGCAGAAATTCCTTAAAAATCATAGAATGAAAAAGTAAAGATACAGTTGGACTCAAAAACAATTTGCACTAGCGTCATTAGCAAAATGGTATAAATAACTATTCAAATAAGTTTTCTTTTCATTTTAATATTTTAGTTCTCTTTTAAATAAAGCTAAACGACGCGACGGCCTAAATTATATACAGTATGTCTTTTTTTAAATCAGAATTTTGTGACGTAGCTGCTAATTTCTTTGATCCCAACTTTAGGTTGACTTCCTGAGTACACCGACAACCAAACCATTGACCTGTGATCATACATCCAACTAATTTGACAGGTCTGACGACAGGTCTATATTTGATCGTCGTATATATGGTAGCTTTTATTTATTTGTAAATCATTGTTTAAGTACTTCCTTTCTCATATCTGGCAATAATGTCCTATATTCATTTCAATCCATATAGGTGAAAAGTGCATCAACACATTAAAAATTTTTGAGTCGAGTACCTACTAACATGTTGTACTATTTGGCATGAAATCAAAAACTTTAGTTGGAACAAATTCCGACATTGTTTTGATATGACTAAACTAAAAATAAAAATTATAACTTTCCTTAGTGAAACATTTAAAATTATTTTGTCTTTAAACAAAATGAATCATTGTGGGACTATTTTTAAACAATTCTTTATTTTCCTTAATGGATGATAAAAATAAAAATTAGTCGAAAAAGTTGCAATGGTATTGCAGCTTTAATTTCTTTATTATTTTATTTATGCTGGGAGTATCTACATACATGTGGGTATCTTGGACTTTTGCAAAATCTTTATAATATATCTACTAACATTGTTACTACACTGTGCATATCGTACCAACATTTTTCTTTTCCTTGGTAAAAATCTAATTAGAAATTCGGTTTCCACGAGTGAGATGAATAAATTCGATAAAAATGATCTAAGGAAAGGAGTTATAAAAAATCCCGAAAGTGGTTTGTAACAAAATCAAATGAAGGCCAGTTTCCAAAAATTAAATCGATCCAACCAACCGTTGGAGTTTTATTCAATCTTTAATTTAAATAATTCGAGAAACTCGAATACCGAGCTGTGATAAAAATTTTAACAAAAAATGGTAAAAGTGCAAAAGAAATACAAAATGATTTGCTTGAAATGTACAAGGACTGTTTACCTTCACTAAAAAGAATTTACAAGTGGGTACGGCTTTTCAAAGGAGGACAGGAGTCCTTAGAAGATGATCGTCGCAGTGGTTGCCCTGCGGATGCAGTTAGTCACGAAGATGTACTAAAAGTCAAAAATTTGTTAATGGATAATAAATGTCTATTTATCTTAAAAATATCTAAATACATCAATTTATCGTATGGTACTATCCATAAAATTCTACATGATCATCTTCATGTATCGAAAGTAAGTGCAAGATGGATTCCACGTTTGCTGTCTCCTGAACAGAAGCAATTTCGAGCCGAAACTTCTGAGAAATTGGTGGAAATGTGCGAGGCTGATCCGAAAAAAATTTTAAATAACATTGCGGTGGATAGAAAAGGGAAAACCGCCACCTATGAAGTTCAAAACTCAACCGTCCGCTGGCAAGATTATGGCCACAAATTTTGAGATGTCGGGGGAATTCTGTTATTTGATTAACTGTGTCGTAAAGAGAGCATAACAGGCATCTATTTATGCAGGATTATTACAGAAACTAACGGAATCTTTCCAAGAAAAAGGAAAGGGCAAAGTGAAACAAAACTTTTTGCTTCTCCACGATAATGCACCAGTTCACGAGTCGAAAATTTCATACAGGCTGCTATTAAAAAGTGTGATTACGAAGAAATAAATCACCCACGTTACACAGTTCAGACCTGGTCCCTAGCGATTATTTTGTACTCCCTAATTTAAATAAAGAATTAGGAGGGATGAAATTTAACAGCGATGAAGAGCTATTTTGCTTGCAACATATTTTTTAGTGGTTTAGAAAAACTAATTTAAAGAAATACCAAGTGTGTTGAGCTTCAAGGAGATTATGTCAAAAAATAAAATTTATGTCATTAAAAAATATTGATTCCTTATGCCGGTTTTACCAAACTTATTGATTTCCCCTAGTATATGCTGAAAGTAGTAATTGGTATTAGGTGTTTCTATTTAACCAATTAATTTATATATGAACGTGAGATGAAGTTGGTATTTATTAATTTCATTGTTTGGGTATAATTTTTTTTTTAATAATAGTTAGTATAAAAAATACATAAAAAATCTCCCCTGTATAAGGTACCGTACACCCACTACAACTGCCATAAGAAATCATACCAACTCAAGGAGAACTTACACATAAAAGTTACATTACTCAATTTATTATTGAAAATTCAAAGCGGCAGATTATTTCAATTTTATTCCAGTAATACCAAAGTTTAACTCATAATGACAATACAATGATATAATATGTATAAATTTATTATTAACCTGCGAAAAATAATATTATACTGCTATTAGCAAAAACTAAATAAATACAATAAAACTCAATTTAATTTTTAGACTACGACAAAAAATTAATATTAAAATTCATTTGGGTATTCCCGAAATCACCAAATGGAAGTTTAGTTTATGTACACTCGTAAGTTAAACTTTTTCTACACATTTATTACAAAACTTGAAAGGGTTAAAATTGATCAAAAAATAAATTTGCCACAATTAAAAATTATAATAAAAATCTTGGCTTGCTAGAGTTAATCGGAAATGGAAAAAAGGATCTTGCATTGATTTTTTTATAAACGCTTACTAGGCTCAAAACGTGTCGGAAAACTTATTGAACTTGAAAAGTGCTAATGACCGGAAAAGAACACAATCACGAACACAATAAAAGTTACTGCAATGCTCTTAGACCATCTTCCATTATAGCCAGTATTGATTATCGTTTACATTTTCGAGTTATTTCGGGTAATTTGGCCATGGATTAATCGGAGCAGACGTTTATTTATGACAATTTTCTTAAATATAAACCGATTTATGTGGTATTTAGGCAAAATTTTGTATAATTGGGCCAAGTGTTGTAGCTCAACGTGTCCTAATTAAACACAGTGTTTAATACTTTATAATAGCTTCCCTATTCACATAATCTTAATCGAATTGATTAAAACGTAATAAACCCCATAAAAAATTGAAACCATGAAAATAACCTTGCTAGTGGAATAGCACAAAGTTTTACTACCTGAACGATTATTGAACCAATGAATTATTGAACTTGAACATGATGTAACCAAAACCAAAGACTTTGGTTGTTATTACAAATCGGTTAGTTTTTTTGCATAAAGTATAATAAATTAATATTTAAAAATGCTTCACCGTGTTATTTTACCACACCCTGCAACTATTTTTATACGTACACTCGTGCACGATAGTATTGATAAATTAATAACAAACTTACTTAGCTTTTCCATTCGTAATATTGGATTCATCCTTCGGGATGAAGGTATCCATCTCCGTCACAGGAACTTTCTCCTGTAATACAAAAAGTTATATAATCGTATAATTGTAGTAAAAAGAAAAACACTTACCATTTTGAAAAATTTGTTTCCGTTAGAATTAAAATTATATAAAATCAAACGTTGATAAATCTATTCATATCCCATTAGTAGAACTTGTGTGTTCAGCTTGTACGGCGGGCAAGCTGTAACAAAAAAATTATTATTGCAACAAAACTAATTCAGATTATTTATCAATAACTTATAATTATAACAAACGTGCAAATTTAAAGTTTGTCCATATCTTTAGCAACGTGAGAAAAACATCACAATGTTTACTTAAATATTACTTTTTATATTATAGGTATATAATTTAATTATGATACAGTAGTAGTATGCTAAAAAACAAAGGGATTTAAAAAAAATATGTGTCTTTAATCATTAACTTGGTCATTATGACATATGTGTAACTTTTTGCGTCTCTCTAAATAATATGTGATTACATACAAATATTTTATTACATTATTTATTTGATAAATTTTTAATTTTATATAATAATAATTAAAATTTATACGTAATGATTTTGATAATTTTCTATTAATATGTTAAAGACAAATATTAAAACTGTTATTTGAGATCGATAATTAGGCACCTAGTAGAGATAACAAAACTGGGAACTTAGAAATTAAGTTAAGTTAAGTTAACGTTAACTCAAAGAACTGCACTTCAAAAATTATCAGCAAATAAAAAATAATTAATATAAGATAGTGATGATTGTATTCCCAATGCTGTAACTAAAATTACCGAATTAAAAATAGTTAAAATTCCCCAAAAATTTTAATATCCGTGCTTTTCAAACGCGTAAAAAAATATTAAGTGTTATGTTCACAACTTGAATGTAATCTATCGAATAACTTAAATTTATCGAATATTGAAATAAAAAGTAGAACGCAAATAAATAATCTATCAACAGCAATGACATACCTTCTTCGACGTTATAATAATCGAACCAACCTGCTTTATTCAAAAGACAAAGTTATTATAAATCAAAATTATTAAGGCAAGCATAATTCTAGCATAAAGTTGGAAATTGACCCTTGGTTAATGATAAACTGACATCACTATCGTTATTTGATAAAATTAATTAATTAAGTAATCATATATAACACTTATAATCAACTTGAAATATTTCATTTAAAAATTAATTTTTTCCAAGTTCTAATAATAGCAAACGCACAACCTTGCATATCTTATTTTTTTACAATAATTTAATTGGCTTTCAATATATAGAAGTAAAAGATATCGATGACATCTATATGAAGAAACTGATTTTAATATGCATTAACATTTACATAAATATGAAATTAATCATAATTTAAATTCATCTTCAGTAACTTACTTCCTATTGCACGGAAAAGTTTTACGTCGTGAATAAATTAACATAATTTAAACAATTTTTTTTATAAATTGTAAACACAGCTGACGACATAAAATTTTATTTTCTATATAAAATGTTAAAACCAATGTGTATTATCGGTATTACTGCATAATTATAATAGTAAGTATTCCAGTTTTCCAGTCAAGGTAGTTTATAGACCGACACTAAACCAATTAACTACTTACGTCTTCCGATATTGTATTATTGAATAATTAATGTATACTCGGGTGTAAAATAAATTTTTTATTTATAATATGGGGATAGCATGCACGAGAGGTCAGTTACCACCGTAGTATTTAAGTTTATAAATTTCAACAAGTATATGAGTATATACAAGTACGTAAACTAAAGGTTATCGTCAAGTTTATCCATTACAAAATTGAAATAATTACGATCTTGTAGGTATTTTTGCATTAAAGTAGTCTTAACAATTCTATAAGAAAAATAGTGATAATAGTTCATATTTTATAAGTAAATTATTTGGTAAAAACCGTCCTTATTAGTTTGTGATAAGAGAAGTTTGTATCCAAAGGTTTAATTAATTTTTCCAATTAGTACTAACTTTAATTGACTGATTGATTAATAATTTACGTACTTAGTGAACTTTTATGTATGATTCTGAAATATATGTCAATCGGTATTTCGTCCTTCAAACTATTTTGGGGTTTCATTTCAGGAAAACATAAAATTTTCACGTTGTAGATCATTCAATTCTCGCGCCAAAAATAGAAAATTTCGCAGTGGTTAAAGACGTGCGAATTTTGAAATAAAATAATATCTATTATCAAATTAGAATATTTTGCAATTTGATATGATAAGTAAGTTTGACACCAAACTAATATTGCATATGTTCACAACAGTTTCTTCATCTACTTTCATCCTTCGTTGCTAAATATTGATAAAGAATTATATTTGAAATCACAAAGAATTTTGAATTCAGTATTAATTGTTCCAAATAGAGTTTATCTGGAAAGGTTAACGTTACAATTGGCAAGATTTTGATATGTGAGTTCGCTGGCCCACTCTCACTTTTGTCTTAAAATAAATAACAATATACTCCAGCCACCATGTGGTTACTTTTGGTTGATTCCAATTATTAGGCGTAGTTCAATTTGTTCTCAAGACTTTTAATTGTTGTTAACACAAGTGATCATGCACTAAAACTATCATTATTACAATTACTTGTAATTATGGTATTATCGGTATTATTTAATTTTTATCAACAGAAATATTACTTTGACATCAAGGAACTACAGCACAATTGTATATTTATTATTAATTTAAAAAATTGCCAAAAACTGAGCTGTATATTTTATAATTATTTATTGTATAAAATATTTGATCTTTATCTACCTATGCAAATATATTTAAAAAAAAGATATTAATAAATTGATTATAAAAATACATTCCTTTAAAACGTCGCAGTTTCCTTTGTGCAATTTATTTTTTAGCATGCTTTGGTATTTAAAACAATGACTTCTACAAGCTGTTGTTTGCAGACAAAAGATCATTTAAATATGAAAACATGTTATTTATATTTAAGCAATACTTCTTTTCAAATTCAAATTTTTAAAAATACAATGCAACGTTAACGAATGTCCCATTGATGTGTCACCGATAAATCGTAGTTTATAATACGTAACACAGCAGTGGCTTGGTGTGATCGCTGGTTGAGTTATAGCGCGGAAATTGTGGGTTCGAATTGCGGACTTGACTGAATTTCTTAGCGCCGCCCTCCGGTGAACATCAACACTCTGTGGATAAATTAGTTTGAAGTAAAAGAGAAATTAGAGGATTGATTCACCTCAATGAATGGATCGTAAAGACTTTGCAGAAAAAGCGGAGTAGCAATATTCCGAAATGGAATGGAAAAGCTTGATGATGATGATGATGATAATACTATCAAATTGCAATATTGCGGGCAAATCTAAGCACTTTATTATAGAACTCGAAATATTTGTTTCAGATGCAAAATGTTGGTAAAGTACACATTTCCTGATAGATTGAAATAATATTTAATAATAACTTCAATTAAAATTCAATTTAATTTTTACGGGCTAATAATTTTACAGTTTTTTTTTTGCTAATTAATTACAGTTTTAGTAATGAGCAAGTTTGCAAGTGACCCCACACAGGTACCACCTGCTAGGTACACAATCTTATTATTATGCAATTTTTTAATTAGGTACGAATAATTGGTCTAAAATCGATTCTAAGTACACCAAATTTGAATTAAGATCATAAAATTATAATGATGTAATCTCTCTGATGTTCATAAAAACTGTGAGGAATAAACGCATAAAGCCTGCTATTGATTTTGCTAAGCAGGTTTTATTTAAATCATAATTTATCAATATTTGAATATAATTATATAAAACTATTGATTGTAAATAAACTATGAAGTTATTGTAGATAAACGTGCACTACATAATATATTATACATTCACATAATGATATATACAATACAGTTATTCTACATTTATGTAAGTACGAATAATTAATTAAAATATCGTTTGAAATAAAAATTTCTTATGCTATTTTAATATCAACTATTTTTTTTTCTATCCAAAAGCCAAAAATATAATTTAAAAATTTAAATAATTTATTATAATTATTATTAAATAAACTTATACACACTATATACTTTTATGGTTAAGATAAACACTCACTTATGTACACAATGATTAAGTAAATTTTATCTTTTTAAATTATTAGGAAACTAGCAAATTTAATAATTACACCTTTTCGTTGGAGTTTCCTTATTTAATATAAAGTTAATAGCTTAATTTAAAATTGACAATCATGTAATTGCATCAATTTAATGTCGACAAACGATTTAACGTTTCAAGTCTTGCTTTTAAAAGTGCATGTCTTAAAGCAGGTGGCATTTAAAAAAATAATAGCAGTAAATTTGTTATTATGGGTAATGTACACAATCTATAAAATGTACTGCACTTGTCCATTATTGTATTAAAATTTTGGATTCAAATCACATTATCATTATATTAATGTGGCCAAAAGAACTGAAAACTAATTGATTAACAGAAGTAGCCACTTAATATATATCGTCCGTTTAGAGGTAAAACTCATAATTATTACTGTTTTTATACTACTATTATTACTGTTTGTAGTACTATAATTATTTATGTTTTAGAGTAATTGTCGATTAACTTGTAATTGTATGAATTGAATTGTAATGTTTTTACGTTGTTACGTGCAATTCAATTAATTAAAATTACATTACGTTTTTAATTGCAATTTAATGCATACAGTTACAAGTAAATCGTTGATTACTTCATATTATAAATATTTTACTTACTGAGTTTTACCTCTAAACCGACAATATTTAATTAATAATGCATTTGTTTTATTTTTTGCCAAAACAAAATTTTACACTTTAAATTAAAATTTTTTATTTTATATTTTATTTCGGGACTGATAATCATGTTTTGTTTGATGGTTCAATTAATACTACAAGGTTTCATAGAAAGATGTGGCAATAGTTTAGAATGTAATTTCGTCCTGTACCCTTCTCTAATAAAAAAAAAGTAGATACTCCTTTACCCAATATAACGCAATGTACTGAAAATGTTTTTGATATTCACACTTTTATTGTTAATTTTAAAGTGCCATCCTTGACTCAATTAATGTAATACAAAATAAATAGACGAGGGTTTAAAACCAACAAGAAATTGTAGATAAATGTAAGAGCGCGAGAAGAATAACGAATAAGTTCGTAAAATAAATAAGATACGATTAAAAGAATTAAAGGACGATGTAATTTATATCATAAATCAATATTGTATGTATATTCGGTTATGAACGTCTTTCGACATTTTCCCGATCATAAATCAATATTATGAAATAAATATAATAAATGATGCACAAATAAAGAAGTAATATTGTTCAAATTTAGGATAATGAAGTAGGTACTCAAATAAGCAGATGATTAATTTATTCTTAATAATTATTTAAAATGAAGAATTGTGATTTAATTATAAATGAAATAAATTGAAAATAAGGGATAATACAAATTTTACATCAAAGTGACACACGTCTGAAAGTAGTAATTATTATAATATTATGTTGTAACAAACAGAATGTGTAAGTTTTGTTGAATGAAGAACATTTTCCAGTATAAATATTTGCGGTTCTTCCTACCGAAAGTAATTATCAAACAAACATTATTAATTACTATTTTTTTGCAAATGTTTGTATGAAAGAATTAAAAATAATGGAATATAATGAAGGTTGAATTTCATACAAATAAAAAAAACTAATAAAACGACTGGGTTTTACACAAGTGATTAGCATTTTCACACACATAATTCGTTTATTTTAATGTATGATTTTTTTAATTCTTTTATAATTTATAAGAACATACATTTTAGGATTTTATGGAGATTTGGCATTTAAACTTGCGGATGTTTGTGCGATTTTATTATTAGATATTTTGTTATTATATTTTATAGTAGATACGACCTACCTAATATAGTATCTAAACATAACTGAAATAGAAAACCATCCACTATGTGGTCCTGTTCTGATTTTTGCAGGCCCAAAATTTTATTTTTTTTTATGTATAATAAAAAAAGGATCTCATTAGTAAAGTACTTACAGTAAATACATAGTATCAAAACAGAATAGGTATAAGTTTAATACTATTTAGCTCAAGAATTTAACGAAAATACTTTTGTCTAGTCAAGCTTTTGTCACGACCTAGTGCTGTAAAATCAAATTAGTGTCGATCGGTGAGTTATAAATAAGTGAAGTTAACAAGACAACATGTAAATATTGTTTCTATCGCAAATTAAACGGAACTTTCAAATTCAAATCGCCCGTTTAGTACGAGAAACCGCATCAGCACACTTTTCAATTCTTACCGTTTTTCCCAAAAAGTATTTTAAATCCAATCTTGCAGATAGAAAGTACAAGTTTTCGGCTATAGCCATATTTATACGACTATGGAATTTTAGTAGGAAAAACTGAATGTTAGACATAAAAATATACTCGATTGATATGAGTTTATTACTTCTAACTTTGTTTGTAAACAGTTCGATTATTAGGTATTACTGATAGAAAACACAGTGTTAACTCGTGTTTGCTCTGAATATATAAAAATTTAACATACATATGTGCGCCAGGGATAGATAAATTTAATAAATAAAAACTTATGTAAAACATAATAAATTATCGTATAATAATAATTAAAAAAATATGACCAGTAAGTTATCAGTTTACCACACAGAAGCAGTCCGTGTTCAATGTGCCACTTTGCGACAATACGACTTTATTGGCAATCCAGCTGATATGATCTCCAAGACTAGGTCAATCAAATTGAAATTAATATACCCCGATGCAGTAAGACATACATAATTAACAGCAGTGACAGTTCATAAGATATGATTACAGAAAACAAATGAAAATATATTACTTTGTAGAAGACGACTCACTTCGGGGAAAAGCAAGAAAACGCCGATAATCGCGTTTCAAGTTTTTTAGAGTCCTCAAATTGTCAGATGCACAATTTATCAAGCAACATACGGCCTGACAGAGGACGCTTTATGTTAGTGGGTGTCTAACCTTTATAGCCAAAGAGCCCCGGTCTCCCTATACAGTCATTTATTATCTATGTTGAATTATCTATTTATGCGATTTAAGTGTATAGGAAAATAATGTGAGTTTTCTTCAAATTTACTTTATTATTATACCTACATACATAAGTAAAGTAGTGTTCGTACTATATGTATGTTTTTTACAAATTAAAAATAATGAGGATTTATTTTTAGATGTAATAATTACGCATTTAAAAATACCGAACAAAAGTTTTAATATTCTTTTAAATAGGTACATTTTTATCTGATTACTAAAGCAATGTTAAAATAGAAAGTTGTTACTTAAATGCAAATACTACGTACATTAATTCATGTCAAGAATTAAATTTCTACTCTGTAGAATAATGCGAAGTATGAGTCATAAAATTTTGGCTATGGAAATT
Organism: Podabrus alpinus; assembly: GCA_932274525.1. Taxonomy (NCBI): domain Eukaryota; kingdom Metazoa; phylum Arthropoda; class Insecta; order Coleoptera; family Cantharidae; genus Podabrus; species Podabrus alpinus. Next base: position 120,295,523 of record OW026451.1, read on the forward strand.
ATAAATACGGAGTGATACAAAGACAGTTCATTACAAGTTTATGAGGATAGATTTGCATGTTTTGAATTTCATTTATTGAACTAATTATGTAAATTCAATCTTTTTAATCAAAACTTTTTTAATTACCTATGCCTTACCGTCACACCGGAAGTTTACTATAAATTTCTACCACCTTGAAGACAGAATCATTTCTCAGATTCATATTCAGTTTTTTACAGTTGACCAAACATATACTGACGTTTTTGATTTTTACATTATATTTTAAATTATTTAAACCTTTAACAGCGTATCAGCATAAAATTAGCATTCCTATTGTATATCATAAAACAATAATTTTCAAGAACCCTTAATTTTTACCTGAAATATGATTAAACGCGAACTTTATATAGAAATGAATCTGAAGGTTAAATACATAATATACTACGTAAAGTACACATGTACTTATAAAAGATATGCAAATGAATTTTAAAAAATTTATTTAATATGAACGACTTTTTGGAACGTAGAATTGATAAAACTAATAACAATAAATAAATTTATATTTGAGGTACATAAAAATTGTGGGTTTGGCCGGTTAAAGGGCGAATCTTTGTAATTCTCCAAAATATCTGAAAAAAATTATCTTGGGCTAGAGGGGCATTGTTACATCACCAAATATGGCAGAGAGTTCCTGATGGCTCATCAACAACATGTATTCGCGACACACTAATATTCAGGGTCTGACTTGGTTAATCCGCCGACTTACTAATTTATTTAAAATGAAACCAAAATAAATCCAAAAATATATCATGTAGGACCACACGGGCATTGTTACATCACCAAATTTGGCAGAGAGTTACCTGATAGGCTCATCAATAATATATATTCGAGACACACTATTATTCTGGGTCTGACTAGGTTAAACGGCCGACTTCATAATTTATTCAAAATTAATTTAATAAATTACAAAGTCGGCCGTTTAACCACCTCAGACCCTGAATAAAAGTGTGTCTCGAATATATGCTGGTTATCAGCGTATCAGTTAACCCTCTTCCAAATTTGGTTATGTAACCGTGCCTTTAAGGCACCCAAATGATTTTTTTTGGATTTATTTAGGATTAATTTTGAATAAATTATGAAGTCGGCCGTTTAACCTAGTCAGACCCTGAATAATAGTGTGTCTCGAATAAATGTTGTTGATGAGCCTATCAGGTAACTCTCTGCCATATTTGGTGATGTAACAATGCCCCTCTAGCCCTAGATAATTTTTTTCAGATATTTTGGAGAATTATAAAAATTCACCCTTTAACCGGTCAAACCCACAATTTTTCTGTACCTCAAATATAAATTTATGTATTGTTAGTAGTTTTATCAATTCTACGTTCCAAAAAGTCGTTAATATTAAATAAATTTTTTTAAATTCATTTGCACATCTTTTATAAGTACATGTGTACTTTACGTAGTATATTTAACCTTCAGATTCATTTCTATATAAAGTTCGCGTTTAATCCTATTTCAGGTAAAAATTAAGGGTTCTTGAAAATTATTGTTTTATGATATACAATAGGAATGCTAATTTTATGCTGATACTCTGTTAAAAGTTTAAATAATTTAAAATATAATGTAAAAATAAAAAACGTCAGTATTTGTTTGGTCAACTGTAAAAATCTGAATATGAAGATGAATATGTTTCCAAGTTCAGCCACATTAGATTTCTTCCTAAAATATGCGACCTTTTGTAACCGTGATACCTATGCTGATTTTTTAATTCCAGGTATAGGTAGGTTAACCTACGTATTTATTTAGAACTGACACCAATAACCAATAAAATTTTAAAGTTATTAATTATACAAAATTCGTTGAAAAGGAGATGATCATGAAAACGTTTTTCACTATAGGAAAAATTATACGAGTATGAAAAGGTGAAAAATCGAAAAAAGTACTACGAAGTTTGAAAACTCTATATCTTGGCTACAAGAATTTTCAATGTGACGATTAAAAACCACAGCGTAAATAAATGTCTTACAAAGTAGTGTCCTTTGAATAAAATTTCTTCCTATTATACCAAAATTCAAGCTTACAATTATATCAAATATTTTAGCATTTAAAAATGAACCTAAATTAAAAAGTTACGCATATTTTTAATTCAAAATAATACAAATTTTATTATAAAACGCAATACGAAAAAATTCTTAGGTGCAATTTGATGGTTTTGGCAGAAAAAAGTGTTTTGAGGTCTCTCAAAAATTATTGGCATTGAAGCGTGAAACTGGCGTGAATTTCCACAATTTATATTAAGAACAATTATTATTAAGTATAGCATACAATGAGTTAAATGAAAGATATTAATTTTCAAAAAAGATGCTTACTGTCCGTTTGGTTTATTTAAAATACTATAATTTATTGTTGTGATTTTCAAGTTTCCAGATTTTCACTACTACTTTATATAATACGATATATAATTTTTTAATGCACTGATATAATTTTATTAAGTTACAATTTATATAAGTATAGATTAGATTATAATGATTGATAAGTTCATCTAGATCACAAAATCACCATAATAGATCATTTATTGTATTACTGATATAATTTATTGGATGTTTATCAGTGGCGGCTCGTGAGAAATATGTTTGGCTGTTCTGCATTATAAAAAGGGAAGGTATCAGTAAAATGCTATTCTCAAAAAATAAACTTACTTATTGCACGTTTTTAAGCATTAATGGCGTGCGCCGGTGCTTGCTTGTGGCAAACTTAACTTATCAATAACTTTTCCGTTGAAATTCAATATTCCCGAGATAAATTTTTTTACTATTGACAATATCGAAAGACACAAACGGAAAACTATACCAATTGCTATAGCATTGTAGTCTGCGTTTCATTACAGCTCGGCTGCGCACAAGTGTATAGCGTTCAAGTTAATCAAACATTTTGATAGCGGACTGGACGTGTATTTATTATTACACTATTTATGTGACTAGTTGTTAAATTATATATCAGTTACTGATATGCTAGCGAAAATAAGAAACACGCTTTCAAAGCTAAGCTGATAATGCACCATTCTTTATAATAATTTAAATCTGATTAAGGTTATAATTATATAATTAATTATGCAAGTATTGGTATTTTGATTGTTATTTTTGGTGGTTCTGCAGCTCTGCAGCTCCTATGGTAGAACCGCCACTGATGTTTATAATACTAATAAAGTATAATGACAGCTCAATATTGGGTATATTATATAATTTATTTAAAATTATTGCAGTATAAATTAAAAAAATGAAATATATAAATTAGTTTAGATAAACATGCACTTCCTGTCGGCCGTATTGCCGAACTTGACCTACAATTTTTAGAAAAATTCAATAAAAACTCAAAGATGAAGGTATTTGCATTAACAATTTTTATTATGATAACGTATTGCAAAATATAATATTTGAATTTCCTATTCCAACATGATAGATTCGTTCAAATCAGAAAATCTACTTTTGTCACGATTAGATTAAGATTGACGTTTCATACAATATGTAAAGGTAAAGTACAAATCGCTCACAGTAAAAACACTCTTGTATCTAAGTGATAATATAATATTAAGTAATAAAATTAAAATTTACGTAGTGGGTATATACAGCTACGTCCATATAATTAAGAACGACCTGGCAAATTTTTGCAAATTTAAGCCCGCATTTCATTTAGGCTTCTAGAAGCCAGCTTCTTCAAGCCCAAAATTTGTAATGCATTGGCTTATATGGAACCGCACTCACTTGAGCTTCTAGAAGCAGGTAATAAAAAGTATCGAATTTCACCAGCCAAGCTGGTAAAATGCTCCACGTGGAGTAGTGTACTTCTAATTGGTTAATATTTAGAATAAGCACTTATTATTGGATAATATTTCTATCCGGTTATTTTGTTATATTTAAGTTATTATGAACCACTTCACCCTTCCACGAAAAGCCGAGCACTTTGAATTACATGTTTCGGGTACAATTTTTATAATATTGTAAGCATACGCTGAGAAACAACGTAAAATTTTTCCACGCATTGCAAAAATTCGAGAATGTCGCAAAGAGAACTCTCAAAAAAATTGAAAATACCGAAATCGACGTAACACAAACATCAGTAAGGGACATGACCGATAAAGTCGGTACATCGAAATCTAATGTTCAAAATATAAAAGCTCGTAGTGGATTAAGAAGTTATATTATAATGTAGGTACAGAAAATCGCTAATAGGTCCGAAACTTAAGAATCTACAGCGAAAACTAGAAAGCGAAAATTGTATGCCGATTTTTTAACAAAATTTGAATGTGTAGTAATGGATTATAGGTGAGAGCATTTTTAGAGACCTTTAAAAAATTGCTTTTTAATTTTTTAATGTTAAATAGTACCCGGTAAATAACTAATAATAAATTGCGTTTAAAAAATTTTTGCGCTTTTTAATTTAGCACAACAATACAGGAGGTCGGTTTTTTTCGTGGACAAGTTTATTTAAAAAAAAAACATCCAAAAATAATCACCTTCTTTTATTGCGTTTTATTATGGGAATGATTAAAAAATTAGTATAAATATCTAATTAACGATGACATCGAATAACCAAAATTGTGTTACAACACATATTATTATGTAATAAGTAGAAGTATCTAATTACCAGCGGCTTGTGAAGCTTCAGTTGTAAAAATTTACAACTCCTCGCTTCACAAGCCGCTGGTATAGAATTCATCTTTTATCAGGTAAACTACACGCGTCCACGTGGAGTCTCAAAGAGATTTTCGTAATAGAAATATTATCCAATAATAAGTGCTTATTATAAATATTAACCAATTAGAAGTACACTACTCCACGTGGAGCATTTTATATTATCCAATAATAAGTGCTTATTCTAAATATTAACCAATTAGACGTACACTACTCCACGTGGAGCATTTTACCAGCTTGGCTGGTGAAATTCGATACTTTTTATTACCTGCTTCTAGAAGCTCAAGTGAGTGCGGTTCCATATAAGCCAATGCATTACAAATTTTGAGCTTGAAGAAGCTGGCTTCTAGAAGCCTAATTGAAATGCGGGCTTTAAGATAAGGGTAATAAAAATGTAGTTAGTTGAGGAAGTAATAAATAATACAAAAGGGTTTCTTTAAAAAGGTTGTTTGTCGGTCCGAAATTTACCTAAGAAAGTGTAAAAATATGTTACTTTAATAACATTTTCCCAAAAATTTTAAAACGGTCATAAAACATCTGTAGTCTTAAAAATTCAATATAAAGAGCAGATTTGAAAATAAAACTCTTTGTAGTGCAAAAGTACTTCTCTATTCAGTTTGTAAAATTAATTTGTGAAATTTTTGTGTGAAAATGGGAAAAAACAAGACGTGTAATCCTACTATGAGGAAAATTTTGGGAGTGCGACAAAAAATCGTATCAACAAATAGCACGTGAGCTAAATATATAAAAAATGATGGTTTTTAATGCCATCAAGCATTATAAACAAATATGGAACAACAGAAAATGTTTCAAGAAATCCTAAGCCAAGAAACACAACGGAAAGAGAAGATTCTTTAATAGTTCGCGAGTCTAAAAAATTTCCGCACTAATCTGCGAGAAATTAGAAAATTAATCCAATTGATGCAGTAATAAAAAATAAAGTACATTCTACTAAGTACTAATTTATTATAAAAATAAAAAAATGATTTTCATAAATAAAGAAAGTCGACCGCATTAGATATGCTGCACGAAGACGAGCCATTCGATATTCGCATGCAAGCAACACTTCTTCGGGCAACCACTTGGATGGGTGACCGACTTACAAAATGAACTGCGGTCGGCCGTGTTTCGGAGGACACGTTAAGCCGGCGGTCCCCCTGACTTGTTAGGGTCAATAACAACAAGTTAGGGTCACAGAAAAATTCGCCTCCACCCTCATCGACTGTGCAACGCTTAATCGGACCCTCGTCGTACGCCAAGCTGGTGACCTACGAAGACAGTGGCTCGCGGGACTCTGGAAGAACCGGGTGCTTGTACCGGGACTCATTGAGAAACCGGGGTCGCGGCCAGAGGTGGGGGGGTGTCTTGGTGGCATAAAGGGCCGATCAAAAAAGGTGGCTTAGCACAAGGCGCTTGGGGTGTCTTGGTGGCGTAAAAGGGCTGATCAAAAAGCGGCCCAGCACAAGGCGCCTGGGCGCTGCTGAGTTGCTGGCGATGCACAGCTGGAGGCGAACGGGGCACAATAGGCTTAAGCTTCAGTGCAGTGGTGGAAAGCACCACACCCGCTAACAAATAATAATAAATAAAGAAATAATTTTCTTAAATCACAAACCTGTCGTTCTTAATTATGTGAACCCTTACAAATAAAGCTGTTTATGACTGTTTACAAATTTTTAGGTAACCTTGATGAGTGGACCATCTATTTACGCAGTTTAAGTAAAGTATTGGTTGAAGGAAACACTTGCCAAATAATTTCTTTGTATTGTTGACGTAAACATGTTTTCTTTACATATTATTTAAACTTCTTGGGTCGTTCTTAATTATGTGGACGTAGCTGTAGGTTATTTAAAAAATATTATAGGTTGACGGTAAAATTGGTGAAAAAACGCGTTGTGATTTTTTTTTCGAATATCTTGAGGTATTTTTTTCCATTCTGCCAGAAGTATCTTTCCACGAGTCTCTCACATTTGTCGGAATTGGTCCCATAGTGGCTGTGAGGGGACCAATGGAACAAATTCAGTTCTCAGTCTTGCTGTAGCTTCGAGATATTATTTTGTTGTAGTATAAAAATTTTTCCGATTAGTTTCACTGCAGAAGAAATGTCATGGTTTTTAGTAACCTCTAAATATCGTTTTGCATTTAATTTTTCCTTTATAAGTACAAGATCCCCAACTTCTGTTGTTCAAAAACATCCCCAAACCATCACAGGCTTTCCTCATGCTTGACAATAACTGTTAAGCATTCTTCTTTATATTCTCTTCTCCAGGCCTTTTCCTCACATACTGACGATAATTCGATTAAAAACTTTCAAATTCGGATTCATCTGTCCAGATACTTGTTTCATGTTATTCAACCTTCAAGATTTATGATATTTCGCAATTTTTAATCTCTTCTGCTTAGGTAAAGAGTTTTTTGCTACACATTCTCTTAGTCCGGCTTTTAGAAAAATTCATCGTACATTTGAGGAGCAAACTTTAATACTCGTCGCGTCTTGAAGATCTTTAGCTAACTGTCGACCAGCATTTTTAATAAATCTTAAATATAGGCTCCATTTCCCCGGCACCCCTACCACAAAATATTCAAATCGGACTTGGTGGAATCGTTTGTACTACGTTTGTATCGGTTTGTACCGCAAAAATTTTCGTTTGTACCATCAAGACAAAAAAGTTACAGCACTTTCAAAGTGGGGGTGCCAGGGAAATGCCATCACCCCCACCTCAAAATATTCAAATCGGACTTGGTGGAATCGTTTATACTACGTTTGTATCGGTTTGTACCGCAAAAATTTTCGTTTGTACCATCAAGACAAAAAAGTTACAGCACTTTCAAAGTGGGGGTGCCAGGGAAATGCCAGCACCCCCACCTCAAAATATTCAAATCGGAATTGGTGGAATCGTTTGTACTACGTTTGTACCGGTTTGTACCGCAAAAATTTTCGTTTGTACCATCAAGACAAAAAAGTTACAGCACTTTAAAGTGGGGGTGCCAGGGAAATGCCAGCACCCCCACCTCAAAATATTCTAATCGGACTTGGTGGAATCGTTTATACTACGTTTGTATCGGTTTGTACCGCAAAAATTTGCGTTTGTACCATCAAGACAAAAAAGTTACAGCACTTTCAAAGTGGGGGTGCCAGGGAAATGCCAGCACCCCCACCTCAAAATATTCAAATCGGACTTGGTGGAATCGTTTGTACTACGTTTGTATCGGTTTGTACCGCAAAAATTTTCGTTTGTACCATCAAGACAAAAAAGTTACAGCACTTTCAATGTGGGGGTGCCAGGGAAATGCCAGCACCCCCACCTCAAAATATTCAAATCGGACTTGGTGGAATCGTTTGTACTACGTTTGTATCGGGTTGTACCGCAAAAATTTTCGTTTGTACCATCAAGACAAAAAAGTTACAGCACTTTCAAAGTGGGGGTGCCAGGGAAATGCCAGCACCCCCACCTCAAAATATTCAAATCGGACTTGGTGGAATCGTTTGTACTTCGTTTGTATCGGTTTGTACCGCAAAAATTTGCGTTTGTACCATCCAGACAAAAAAGTTACAGGGCTCCATTTCCCCGGCACCCCCACCACAAAATATTTAAATTGGACTTGGTGGAATCGTTTGTACTTCGTTTGTATCGGTTTGTACCACAAAAATTTTCGTTTGTACCATCAAGACAAAAAAGTTACAGCACTTTCAAAGTGGGGGCTCCATTTCTCCCGCACCCCCACCTCAAAATATTCAAATCGGACTTAGTGGAATCGTTTGTACTTCGTATGTATCGGTTTGTACCGCAAAAATTTTCGTTTGTACCATCAAGACAAAAAAGTTACAGCACTTTCAAAGTGGGGGCTCCATTTCCCCAGCACCCCCACCACAAAATATTCAAATCGGACTTGGTGGAATCGCTTGTACTTCGTTTGTATCGGTTTGTACCGCAAAAATTTTCGTTTGTATCATCAAGACAAAAATCTATATTAAAGAAAAGTTTTTACGAAGTTATGAGTATTTCCAATTTTAGAGAACTCCGAGCAAGTTACGCTTGGTTACATTTCATTCAGCAGAAAAGATGAACAAGAGTTATTTTAAGTAAATAATTTTATTATATTAATATAAAAGAAAACAAACTAAATAATTAATAAAATGTACAATTATTAATATATTAAGTAGTATAAATCAAAAATTGACAATTAGTTGCTACTATTGATTGTCTCACTATCTTGGACCGATCTTGTAGGTCGTCATAACGTTCCCATTTTCCAGAACTGTTACGCCAACAGTAACAGACGTAGTGACTAATAGCATTCACATTCTTTAATATTGGAGGTAGAAAACTAGTAGAAAATTACCTTGAAAATGGTAAACCGTATCGTTCAGCACAATTTGAAGGGGAACTTCTTTTAAAGGAATATTTAATTCAATTGGTGAATTTGATGTAGATGGTCTACATATTTCAAACAATACTTGTTGACCAAAAACTACCTTTTTTTCGTACTGGGATTTGCACATTTTGCACTGACTGAGGTTACCGTTATTTTCATTAAACTTGAAATTTAATGCATCTTGAAGGTTTAGTACACTACTATCTGGAAAATTTACCACTGTCGAAGGATATCGCGTTTCAATTTTATGCTTACATTTAACACACGTACGGCCCTCTATAACTGATGGATTATCTTTGAATAATGCATTACATAAGTAATACGCGGTACTTGCAGCATCCACTTCGACGTGATTATTTGGTAGGTCTTTCTTATTGGTAATAATACCGATTAAAATAGAAGCCCGCTTCCTATATGTTTGTGCGTTGATACCATCTCGCATAGCATGTGCAACAAGCTCGTTTAGCAGATGTGACTTATAGCGATTGATGAAATTCGCATAATTAGAGCTTTCGGCATACGAAGAACATAGAACCTGGACTATACTATCAAATGCGCACGTATTTATCAGTGTATAATCTTTTATATTAATATAATAAAATTATTTACTTAAAATAACACTTGTTCATCTTTTCTGCCGAATGAAATGTAACCAAGCGTAACTTGCTCGGCGTTCTCTAAAATTGGAAATACGTACTCATAACTTCGTAAAACTTTTCTTTAATATAGATTGCACATTATTATTTCTTATAATAATAATATTAATATCCATCATTATTTTCCTTAATAGAGGGGGGGAAAAAGTTTTTTTATTATGTACTCAAGCCACCCCTGTAAAAGCGGCGTATGCGCGTTGGTCTAGAACTTTTCTACTTAGCTTGCTTTCAGCTTTTCATCTATGTCTTTTTGATACAAACGAAAATTTTTGCGGTACAAACCGATACAAACGAAGTACAAACGATTCCACCAAGTCCGATTTCACTATTTTGAGGTGGGGGTGCTGGCATTTCTCTGGCTCCCACTTTGAAAGTGCTGTAACTTTTTTGTCTTGATGATACAAACGAAAATTTTTGCGGTACAAACCGATACAAACGAAGTACAAACGATTCCACCAAGTCCGATTTGAATATTTTGTGGTGGGGGTGCCGGGGAAAATGAGCCCCCACTTTGAAAGTGCTGTAACTTTTTTGTCTTGATGGTACAAACGAAAATTTTTGCGGTACAACCGATAGAAACGAAGTACAAACGATTCCACCAAGTCCGATTTGAATATTTTGTGGTGGGGGTGCCGGGGAAATGGAGCCCCCACTTTGAAAGTGCTGTAACTTTTTTGTCTTGATGGTACAAACGAAAATTTTTGCGGCACAAACCGATACAAACGAAGTACAAACGATTCCACCAAGTCCGATTTGAACATTTTGAGGTGGGGGTGCTGGCATTTCCCTGGCACCCCCACTTTGAAGGTGCTGTAACTTTTTTGTCTTGATGGTACAAACGAAAATTTTTGCGGTACAAACCGATACAAACGAAGTACAAACGATTCCACCAAGTCCGATTTGAATATTTTGAGGTGGGGGTGCTGGCATTTCCCTGGCACCCCCACTTTAAAAGTGCTATAACTTTTTTGTCTTGATGGTACAAACGAAAATTTTTGCGGTACAAACCGATACAAACGAAGTACAAACGATTCCACCAAATCCGATTTGAATATTTTGAGGTGGGGGTACTGGCATTTCCCTGGCACCCCCACTTTGAAAGTGCTGTAACTTTTTTGTCTTGATGGTACAAACGAAAATTTTTGCGGTACAAACCGATACAAACGTAGTACAAACGATTCCACCAAGTCCGATTTGAATATTTTGAGGTGGGGGTGCTGGCATTTCCCTGGCACCCCCACTTTGAAAGTGCTGTAACTTTTTTGTCTAGATGGTACAAACGAAAATTTTTGCGGTACAAACCGATACAAACGTAGTACAAACGATTCCACCAAGTCTGATTTGAATATTTTGAGGTGGGGGTGCTGGCATTTCCCTGGCACCCCCACTTTGAAAGTGCTGTAACTTTTTTGTCTTGATGGTACAAACGAAAATTTTTGCGGTACAAACCGATACAAACGAAGTACAAACGATTCCACCAAGTCAGATTTGAATATTTTGAGGTGGGGGTGCTGGCATTTCCCTGGCACCCCCACTTTGAAAGTGCTGTAACTTTTTTGTCTTGATGGTACAAACGAAAATTTTTGCGGTACAAACCGATACAAACGAAGTACAAACGATTCCACCAAGTCCGATTTGAATATTTTGAGGTGGGGGTGCTGGCATTTCCCTGGCACCCCCACTTTGTAAGTGCTGTAACTTTCTTGTCTTGATGGTACAAACGAAAATTTTTGTGGTACAAACCGATACAAACGAAGTACAAACGATTCCACCAAGTCCAATTTGAATATTTTGTGGTGGGGGTGCCGGGGAAATGGAGCCTTAAATATAACACATTCAAGTATGGTTTTGCTTTATCAGCAAGCTTTTTAGGATGCACTTCAATTTAAATCCTCTACTGAATTACTTTTTAGAAACTTTTTGATCATGTAATCAATGGTGGAAACCATTGGATTTGTTTGTGTTTTCACAAATTTCTTTCATAGTTAAACGTTCCTAATAACAATTAATGTTTTTTAAACTATCCATAGCATTCATTTTACCCTGTCTTAATAGTTTATTCAAAATTAAGTCTTAAAATTCAAAATAATAATAATTGAACTGAAACCCTTGGAAAAACTTAACAAGTTTTTACTGTTTTCCAATTTTCATGTTCAACTAGTGGCAATATCACTAACACCAATTAACCAGAACATTTATCAATTGCATTTAACCTTTGTTATGCTTATTTCCTCATTATATTATTTTTTTAATTACTGCTGATGTTATGGAAAACTTTTAAAGCGACGGATGATAAACATTTTCTTGGTAATTAAACTACAGCACGTGCAATTTATATTCTTTCGTGTAAACGCTTCTTCTTCTTAAAGTGCCGTATTCGCTCAGCGAATGTTGGCTATCAACTTGACTGAAGTCAAGATGACTGACTAGGGAAAAATTATTTGCCATCATAACAATAAAAAAACAGGGTGCAGGCACATCGGAAGGCAAGCCTAGCAAGCTACCTGAGATGTAAAAACCAAAAATGCTCATAGAATTAATACATAAATTAGTAAAAGGACAGGTCCTAGACCTAGTATATTAAGAAGAAGACTTCTGACAGTCTAAGAAGAAGACTTCTTAACAAGAGTAGAAGAAGTATTCCTCCATTGGCAGGGATCTTGCTTGTGGTCATATATTCGTTTATCTTTACATGAAGTGTAAAATTGTTGTATATATTATAGTCTATATAAGGATTCTAGGAATTTTGTGCGCCAGTATTTGTTCGACAAACACTTAATCGACAGCATTTGTTCGACACGGAATTTTATTCGACATGCATTTGTTCGACTACACATTTATGCGAATAAGCATTTGTTCGACATGGAATTTTATTCGACATACATTTGTTCGACTCAACATTTATGCGAATAAGCATTTGTTCGACATAATGCGCAAAATATTTTGAATTGTTTTGAAGGCAACTGGATTGGTCGTCCTATTCGACGTAATAAACGTAGGTCTCCACGTTTTTCTATGCAAATATGGAATTGCTATGAATCAGTGGAACAGGGCTTGCCAAAAACAAATAATTCCATCGAGGGCTGGCATCGTGGTTTCCAATATCAAATGTCGGCCGAACATCCTAACATATGGAAGTTTGTGACTGCTATAAAACGCGAGCAAAGTTTAAATGAGCTTCGAATTGAACAGTACCTTGGTGGTCATGTTCCACCTCGTACAAAAAAAGCCGAATGAAAACGAAACTCAGTATTTGCGAGGCGTGGCTCATAATATAGCATTTTAAATTCCAAGGCATATAATGTTAGGTTAGGTACTCATAAGAACACCAAAAAAAATTATAATTTATAAATAAAATAAATATAAAAACTATAAACAATGATCATTTTTTGAACAATCACATAAATAAATCACGATTTTAATTTCTAAAATTGTATACAGTGTACCCATGGCATTGTAATTAACTTTACGCGGAGATTTACTTGTTTTTAATTAGTTTTCTAAAGAAATATCAAAAACTAACACTAACCTAACGGCAGATCCACCTCTTTGCGGCAGATTTAACCTTACGCGGAGATTTGTTGTTTTTAATGTCGAACAAATGCATGTCGAATAAAATTCCGTGTCGAACAAATGCTTATTCGCATAAATGTTGAGTCGAACAAATGCATGTCGAATAAAATTCCGTGTCGAACAAATGCTGTCGATTAAGTGTTTGTCGAACAAATACTGGCGCACAAAATTCCGGATACGCTATATAAGGGTGGAATATCTTGTTTCGATGTGTTCCTTATCTAATCGATTTGTAGTTCTTTTATTTAAGAGGCAGGATCGGCTGTAATCTATTATTGAGTTCTATTTGAAATTAATCTCTATTTCAGCTTATTTGTACTATTACACAATTTTGTGGGTATTAGTCTTAGAGATTATCTTTTTCCTTTCTATTGTTATATTAACTCTGGCGGTGCCAGGATAAAACTTGTTCACTACTGACATGCCCGTTACTGCATTAGGTTTGTTGTCATTATTTTTGTTGTAATCCTTGCATTAATATCTCCGACTATTAGTGATAAAAATGCGACTTTTCTGATCTTGTCGCTTTCGTAATGTCTTCGTACAATTTTTTTTCCTTCTTCTCTAGATATCCTAGGTATAGTTGGACTCAAATAAATTGGCACCTACGCCATTAGTAAAATTAGTATGAATTAAGCTTAAAATCGCTAGTCAAATAATTGCATTTTACAATGCATCTTTTCTTTTCATTTTAATAATATAACTTTTTCTCTTTCCTATAATTTAAATTATCTGTCAATGTCATAATGTTGGGTTATGTAATAAAACTGTTTATAGGGAACTCTCATTGTAAACACCTTTAAAACAGAAATATGTTAACAATGTAAAAATATGTTAAATAAATGAACTGATCATTTATTCAACTGGTAGCCTCAAAATTATTCTTTTTGAATTGAATTTCAATATGTGAGTCAATTACATTTTATGTTTTAATGTACAGTACAAGTTGCGACATACTAATTTGACATTGTTATCTATTATTAATGTACAATGTTCGTAACGTTCGACTTGCATTGGACTTTACTAAAAAGATAAATGCAAATATTTTTGTTTTCGTTTAAATATAACAAAACGACGCGACGTCCTAAATTATATGATGCAGGATGTATTTCCTTAATCAGAAATTCGTGACGTAGGGGCCAATTTATTTGATTCCAGGTTTAGGTGCATAATATGCTGGAATTATTTGGATCTAATATTTCTGCGTCAAATAATTGTAACTATCTACAAGGATAAGGATTAGAAAGACTTGGTGTACACAAAATTGGAGATGTGAAGTGCAGAAAAATTTGCAGGACGTAAAAAAGGTCGCCGATGTTTTTTCAAATTTGAATTTATTTAAAACTTTATATTTTATTATTTTTCATACAGTGGTTTTTCGTAAAAAGAAGTACATATTTTTTGTAGATGATTTGCCCCACGGTTATCTGTATATTGTAAGATGAAAGATGAACACAGAATTTTATAATTTACAATGAATTTTTTAAAGATGGAACAACAGATTGTTCACAATAAAAACTAATTTTTAACAAATTAGTATTATAACTATGTAAATGAAAAACTTTTAAAGCGACGAAACTGATAAAATACCAATATCAAATAACACACATTTTATTGGAAAAATATACTTAATAAAACAATTTAGATGATAAACTCAGATAAATATTATCACAATAATTTATTGTTACTGTGTATAAAATGAAACTTCAAAATATTAGAAAACAATATTTTTGTTAAATAAAGTTCTGAAATGTTTCAATATTAAAGTAAACATATTTTGGAATATTTTTTATTGAGATAAAAAAGACCAATCGATATTGAACCAAGTTTTAACATTACTCTCTTAAAATACTGTCGAAAACTTTTTACTAAATTCGACGCAATAATATTTTATTAAATTCAAAATAAGTTTACTCTCCAAAATTGGAGCATAATCAAGCTATTTGGCACCCACTTATAAACGGTATATTTTTAAGTTTATTTACCGGTAAAAAATATACGCCTATAATCAAAAACTATAATCAATTCGGTAAAAATTGTAACAGTTTGTTACAGACGAATTCAGAATTAAATTTTTAATTACCGCATTAATAATTTATAAGCTTGTAATGCGGACTTGAAATTACCTCTTCTTATTGCACGCGAAGTAAAATATGAATTGACAGTGTATTGGATTTTATTTTAACATATAATTTAGTACTAAAATAGGCATTAAACTCGAAAAACGTTAAAACTATCACTTAAATATTAATGGAATAATGAATGTCAATAACTTGTGTGAGTATAGTACTTGTTACAAGAGACAATAATGTATTCAAAAATAATCACTAAAATATGCATGTTTTTTGTTTAAAATGTATGGATTTTGTTCTACAAAAAGGGCAATTACCTAAACTTTTTTATTAGGTAATTTAGGACATTTACTAGTTACATAAATCTAATTTACTCAAGTTTTACTTGACATAGTACAAAATAAATATCTTTTTTCCACTTTGATGATTAACAACAGAATAATATTTTCAAAAAAACCTAATATGATGGTAAAATATATTAGTACAAATGCATGCAGTCTTGAGCCAAAATCAAAAATTATAATGAAATCCAGAATGAATGCAATATTAAGAAATTTAAAAGAATGGAGGTGGGTAAAAATTGAATAATTAAAAATTATAAAAAAAAGTTTGCATACCTATCGATGTTTCGGAATTATTATTCCATCATCATTCAAATGGAAAATTTGAAGTGAAAATGTTAAATAAAGGATTAAATAGAATGAAATAATTAGAGTTAATAACAGAAAAATTGAAGACAGGAAAAGCACAACAAAAATTACAAATGAACAAATTACAAAAAAATAACACAGAAATGAAGAAAAGAATATAATATTTTATATTCTCCCCTCTTTCTTTTACATTTTTAAAAATTCTTAATATTTCGTTCATTCTGGATTTTATTAAAATTTTTGGTTTTCGTTCATTTGTACTATTATTTTAAATTTATTATTTTAATATAAGACTTTTTCGAAAATATTAAATTTGTGAAAATCCATACTAAAATATCACGTTGTATTCGTAAAAGTTTATCTTTCTTAAATTAAAATTTTTGACAAGTGTTATATTCCGTAATTTTACGTAATAATAAATTAAGAATTAATTAGCAGTAGTTATAATGAATTCAAGTTAATCTTTCATAAAAATATGTAATAACAAATAATTGTAAATGTAATTCTCAATAGTTTGTTGATTATTTTAGAACAATAAGAACACAATTTATTCAAATTTTCTATTGCAAAATATTGACAAAACTGTCTGATTGAAATTGTGGAATACATCCAAGTATTCTTTTACATTTTTTAGTGTAGGCCTTTTCTTGGTAGACTATTCCTAACACCTGGTTAACCAAGAGAGCCAGCTTGATCTTGATTGTCAAGTCTTCGTTGGCCAATGACCCTCAAATATAGCTGGGGGTTGATTTTGCATAAACTATTCATACTTCAATGAGACATTATAACATACAAAATTAAAAACATGAATAATGATGACATATAATAAAATTTTTTTGGCGCATATTTTTGACCTTTAAAGCTTCATTTTCAGCAAAAAAATATTCCTGCATGATTTTACTTGTAATTTTTGAATTGATAAATCTTATAAATTTTTTAGGGACTAACGATGAATTTTTAAAGCTCTGCAACTCGTATCCACAATAAAAATATTTGGGAAAAAGACTTTCTTTTATTACATCATTAGCTATAGTACTCCAATAGATTGAAGTAAGCCACGAGACAAAAATTAATAGCATACGGTAAATTATAGTTTAGAGCAACTTCGGTCTGAAGTGGAATTGCAGAAAAACAAGTAGTACTATTATACCTTATACAGACAATGAAGGAAAATCTAGACTCGTTTAATAGAAGTTCCTTCCTGCTCCTGTTCGGTCCTTTCTATATTAAGAGCATTTAATGCTATTTTACTGAGAAACTTACTTAGTAATTTACTTCCGAATAATTTTAATAACAGCTACAAAAAAATAAGATTACTCAATATAGCACTGCATAGTGTTCTTTAAAAAAAGTTATAAAATTGAGAGCTCCGGTTTAAGACGGAAAAAATGTAACACAGTGTAATAAACACATTGATAAAATAATCCGAGTATAAGTTTTACCAAAACTTTCGATGACTAACCAAAATAATATTTATAATATGATGTATGTATGTTCAAATTTGTTATCTAAATTCTTATCATCAGGAAGACGGAATTAAACTTTTCGAACATGAGAATTTACAAAGTAAATAATTTCCTCCAAAATTTGCCTTAGTCTGAGGCTACACTAGGTATGTACTGTTCGTTTTGTTCTGATCAGTTCCGGCCAAGAAGTGGGCGCGAAAATTCATTCAAACGGAACTAGCGTTATCTACACACTATCAGTTGACAGCCCGGCATGACCGTGTATAGAGGCCTTAGATTGCAACAAATCTGGACGGAACGGATTTCTCGTGAATGGTTTTTCACAAAATTATCGCATGTAATTCAATTATTTACATTTAAATTTTTGGATGGAAAGTAAATTTTACCATTTTTAAAAGTACCCTTCCATAAAGGACGAGTTCAGTACCCGCATTAGTTAGTTCCTCAAAATTATTCCTCACTATTTTAAGAAATCTCGTAGTTATTTTAAGAAAACATTAACAAATTAACGAAAAACTATGAAAAAGTAGATTTCCTGACTATTCTCCAATGCGATACAAATAAATATATAAATACTATTGCAATATTTAAATCCGCATTTTACTTTTTGGCAATAAATAACTTTTAAATAAAATAGGTGTGCGTGTAGGTGTACCCAGATACACATTTTTGAAGTAAATTTACACTAACTTGTACTTGCTAAAAATGGCCATGTAAAAGAAGAATTAATATTCAAGGTAACTATACGAACTTGAGAAGCGTGGATAAGAAAAAAAATTAAAATGAGTTTAATGTATTAAATTTAGTAGTGGGCGTAAAATTAATTATTTTTTGATAATGGCTTAACGATAAAATTTATTAGCAACAATACGTAGGTGGAACAATAAATTGTGAAATTGTGATTTTGCAGTCTTTCTTGAATAAAAGTCGATATAAAAACTGCATGCATCGCATGCACCTTAGACCTTGTTGAATTCAAGAATTTGCATTTTGTTTTAAACCTACGACATGTAACGATCGTATTAATAACCGGTATGGTTTGTTCATGTTCACGGTATAACCAAATTTGAAAAAATGTTAATACCAAATTTTTATACCTACAAGAAAGCAGGGTAGGTAAGTCAAAAAATGATGAATAGAATATTTTATACACAATAAACCTGCATCCCTGTATTTAATTTTTATGTCACGTGGATGCATCTAATTAGCAACAACAACCCATATTATCTACAACTATTATCAACAAACCTAATTCAAGTTTTTAATTAAAGTACAATGTGAAGCAGCCGAAAAAATAAATTATAAAACGATTGTACCGATTGGTCATACAATAAAGACTAAAATATTGTAACTTGTTAAGGGTACACCAAATAGGTGAATGCACCCCAAAATATAAGCAGGTAGAGGTATCTTCTTACTAGTTTGCGATACTATATGAGAAAGCTTAAAAATAAATGGGCTAAAAATAAAAGAAACGATATTAGTATACAATTTTTCACGGCAAATAAAATTTCTTTAGGGGTAAGTTTGAATAAAACAAGGTGCATAATTTATGATGAAACCTTATAAAAGTTTGCAATCACCCTAGGTCGATATCTATGTATATATACATAGGTGATGCAATAATTCAGCGTCGTCGACGTCTAGACGACCATGCTTCAATAAAAATAAATCTTTCCACGTGCGCAGTAATAGATCATAAATTAATAACAAATTTTTGTATCATATATAAAATTCAAACTAAAACTAATTGGGGTAAAATAAATAATAAATTAATTAACTAACCATTGACTCCACGTGTGTTCACCTGTTTTAACTACTACACCACACCGTAGTTCCGTTGCGATTTATCCAAATAACGCGCGCGGTAAAATTGAACATTGGAGGCTCGAACAACCGCTTTTACTACTACGGGATAGTTTAACCGAACATACACGACCGAGGAATGTGTAGTAAACCAATTTATGAATTAATCTGACGCAATACTCCCGAGTATTGTTAAGGGAGAATTTGAAATACTACTCGATAAGGAAATTAATATATCCATAGATTACATTTTTATCAGAGGAAACAAATAGTCGGTATTTGCTAAATTATAATTAATGTACAGTGCAACCTGAATATCCTACACGAAAATCGAATCACTAGTAAGTAATTAAATTGTTTATTCATCGAACTTCAGCAATTACTTTCTTTTATAAATTTTGTTAACCGCTTTTATTCATTTTAATAATTTTTAAAGAAATTGTTTCGTGATTTTATAGCAGTACCGTAATTATTATAAACAGGTGCACGGGTGCACAGCACCCAGGATAATGAGGACTATTTGTGAAGTCTTTTACTTTGGACTACACTAAATATTTAGGTAAAACTTCCATATCGTCCTTGTTTTTGTAATAATTAAATGTTAGTATTAATGGGGATATAGGACTGGCAAATTTTGATTTTTGTAATTTTAACGTACGACTTATAGAGGTTTTATTGGTTTTATATAATTTTAAGTAATTTATTATGTTTTAAACGTTTTAATGTGTTATTGGAGGTTTTTCTGACGTGTAATTGTGGGTTTTTGGGATGCTGATTGTATGTTGTACCGATGATGTTGGCTTGCACAGCTCTCTTTGTTTGTGAGGCAAGTTGTTGATCTATAGTCCTGAAGAAGCCGTGAGTGACGGCGAAACGTCGACGATAGATTAGACGAGTGTTTCATTTTTGCCAGTCCTATATCCCCATTAATACTAACATTTAATTAACACTAAATATTTTTTGAAATGTAATTTAGGTGCACATCAGCTATAAATATCTGGATTACCGGTACAATATAACTATCGTTCACAATCTCACATCCGCTTTCAGAGATTAGAATTATTTAATCTACCTACTTCAACTTAATGTCAGAGGACAGGTATACTATAATATGTAGTATATTATCAAAATCGATTGACTCATATAGTTAAAATAGAGTGAAGCTTGATGTAGCCACACCAGAGTATTTTAAAATAACCAAGAAAATCATAACTAAAATTCCACATACCTATAGTAGTAATAACCTTGATAGTAACTACTCGCTAACGTTTTCGTCATAACTGGTATCTCCAGGCGAGTACTGCAATAAAAATGTTGCAATTTGTTTGAAAGTTATTATCAAAAAGTTAAGAGAAGACAGTACTTTAGCAATAATAATTATTATTACTATATCACGATTTGTGATATTGTTGTCCGATGATGACTGTTTGAGGCCGAAACGCGTCACAATTAAATAATTTAACAACGAGAAAAGTGCATTAGGTTAATTTTATTTTATTAATAATATCTGTGGGGAGAACGAGCTTAACCTGTGCTTTTGAATTAAAAATTAGTAAACCAATAGCAAATATTAAAAATAGTTTCATCGTCTACCAAAAAATACTATTGGAAGTTTAGCTCATATCGTCTCCCTTATGCCAAAACTACGAATGTGCATTTTCTAGTTTTCAATTAAGTGTATTTGAACTAAATTATGAAGTGAATGAAATTAATCAATTTTAATTGTTAACGGTTCGAATCCCGCATAGGGTTCGATCAGAAGTGATAAGCGCGGTGATGATGTCCTGAGCGTTGCATATTCACATGAATTAAACATATGCAACGAAGGGAGTACTTCGACATTCGAGGTTGTCAGAAATGGCAACCTCATAGCATCAATCATAGATGTCACGATGGCTTCCGAGCGCATCACCACCTGCTTGTCACTTTGGTGTGTAGATAAATCAGTCTGCCAGTCATCTGACCACAATGCCCTCACATACCAAATTTCAGTTGATGACCGCGTAAATCCGGTCATCAATAACTCGACTTATATTTTTAGAAACAAAATCGCCAATTGGCAAACTTTTAGAACAAACCTTGATCAAAACTTTAAAAAATCCAAAATTCTAAACACCAATTTCGCGGATATTACTTCCAACGACTTAGACCACACGGTTGAGACTCTTACCGAGGACATACGCAAATCATGCTTCTCCTCGATGAAAATACGTGGTAACGCTAAACCGTATAACCCGTGGTGGTCCGAGGAGTTGGAAGTATTAAAAAAGAAGTGTATCAGAGTACATCACCTTATTCACTCCGGTCTTCGACAGGGCCTTGACATTTCATGGCTCTTAGAAGACCAAAAGGAGCTAAGGCAAGAATATGGTGATCTGATACGCTCCACTTCTACCGCGAATTTTCGAATATTTTGTAATGGGCAGCACCAAGAAAGTGTGTGGTCAGTGACAAACAGACTGATTAAGGACGCACCCGTTAAGCGCCCTCCGTTTACGTTAACGTGCGAAAACAGATTTACTGATACCAGCGACGAAACGGCCACTAGACTGCTTCGTCATTTCTACCCCGACGACGACGTCGATACGAGACTCAGACACAGAGAACTGCGACATATGTTTAATTCGCCCTACGTGTGTGATACACCGGATGAAGAGGAGTTCACAGAGGGAGAGGTATTGGACGCATTAAATTCCATGAGTCCAAACAGGGCGCCGGGCATTGACAACCTCACGTCGGATATATGCGGCGTGGTCGCGGAGGCCTACCCTGAATTCATTACTAAACTAATGAACTCGTGCCTGACAACCGGCCACTTTCCGAAGCCGTGGAAGAGTGCCTATGTGAAGATCTTGCCCAAGCCGAATAGGTCCGATCCAACGGACCTATCGGCCTTTAGGCCCATAGGACTATTGCCCGTCTTCGGAAAGCTGCTGGAAAAGCTGTTCACCAAGCGTTTAACGTATTTTGGTGTTCAGCGTCAGGCATGGAGTCCTAAACAGTATGGATTCAGGGAACAGACCTCTACGATCAACGCCCTGCATGATGCTATATCGATTATCCGCCGTGAGAAAAGTCGTAAATGTCTGGTACTTGGTGTATCCTTGGATATCAAAGCGGCGTTCGACAACGCTTGGTGGCCAGCGCTATTCAACAGACTGCGAAACATTTCATGCCCGCGGAACATATATAACTTGATTAAAAGTTATATCGCCGATCGGTCTGTTGAGCTGGCCTACGCTGACGGGAAGTCGCGCAAGACCATGACCAAAGGATGCATCCAAGGCTCTGTTTGCGGACCTACTTTTTGGAACATTATACTGGATGAACTTCTCGATGTAGGTTTACCGGAGGGATGTCATCTGCAAGCATTCGCGGATGACGTCCTTCTAATCGTGAGTTCGCCCAGTGTAATGCAGATGGAAAGTCGTGCCAACGCAGCTCTACTTGCGATCAGTGAGTGGGGCGCAGGTGTTAAATTAACATTTAGCGCTCCGAAAACTCAAGCAATAGCCTTCACTCCAAAAACCAAATTTTGTAGAATTTCCTTCGGCAACACTGTTTTGACTTATGAGCCTCACATTAAAATTCTAGGTATTATTTTAGATCAACACTTGAAATTCAATGAACACGTTCGACACATCATAGTCAAAGCCAACAAAATTTTTAAATCTTTATGTCGGTTCGTACGGCCCACGTGGGGTATTAATCCACGAAATGTGGAGACAATATACCACGCGGTCATCGAACCGAGCATTACTTACGGTTCTTTTATTTGGAGTGGAGTGCTAAGATACAAGTACGTGCTGGGTTGGTTGCGATCTTTTCAGCGGGCATTCGCCGTCAGGGCTACGCGCGCATTTCATACGGTCTCGGCAATATCTGCGTTGGCCTTAGCTGGATTTACTCCAATCGAGCTAAGGATAAAGGAGGTGGCAAGGGTAGAGCAAGTGAAAATGGATGGTACATTCGATCGACTTCCGGACGACGTCGTCTTGCAAAATCGTACGTCGCCAGCGGAGATGTTACATCCCCGCTATAGACAAACGATCAGTTTCGTAAAAGCAAACGACTCGCTGGAAGTCGATCGAATATGCGACCAGGTCGATGTTGCTATATTTACCGATGGCAGCAAGCAGGAAGGTGGGGAGGTCGGCGCGGCAATCGTCATATACCGTGAAGCTCGGCAAGAGACCCACAAGTACCGGTTAAACGGTACTTGTAGCGTGTTTCAAGCCGAGTTATATGCGATTGACGCCGCCCTGACTTGGATCTCCCCCAGGAGGTTACACTCAGTGTGTATTTTCTCCGACAGCCTCTCTTCGCTTGTTACCATCGCTAATAGAAGTAGCACCGTACCTTTGGTCACCTCCATCCATCGTTCACTGCTCAAACTGAAGGACCAAACGATCATCAGGTTTGCATGGGTAAAGGCTCATTGCGGCATTGAAGGGAACGAGGTTGCAGACCAATGTGCCAAAGATGCGGCTGTTTCACACAGTCGCATGGCATACAACCAGTTCCCTCTTAGCTATGCAAGAAGGGTGATTCGTCTTGAGGCGGCATGTACTTGGGATACCGAGTACAGAAATGCCGTCCAAGGTTCGACCACCCGGCAGCATTTACCTACGCTACATGATGTTCGCTTGTTCCGAAGTGCCGTTGATACCTCCTTTGAAATGACGCAGGTATTGACGGGTCACTCGTTTGCGCGGGAGTATCTATACAGATTCAAGATCAGTCCTGTTGACGTGTGCCCCTGCGATTCAAAAAGTAGGCAGACTCTGCATCATTTATTGTCTTCCTGCCCGAAATACGTCCAACAACGCCATACCTACACTTCACATTGTTCCTTTTTAAATATTTCACCTTTTACAATTTCTGAAATCATATCAAATAAATTCATCACCCAAATTTTTATAACTTTCTGTAAATCAATTATCAACACTCTAAAACAATTTAACACCCCCCCTTAGTCTGTCTAAAATGAATTTATGCCCCACTGATGTTACATAAATAAAAAAAAACTGTTAAACTAACCAAACCCAGTTCAAATTTAAATTTAAATTAAAATTCAAACAACTTCAAATTTATCTTAAATTTTAATTTTTGTCTTTTACCCGCTGCCGTTGTAATGCTCGTTTGTCTTTCTAGTTATAATTTAATATTTATACAGTTATTAATTATCATATTTAATTCATCAACATTAATTTCACCAACATTCATCACCACCATTTTAGTTTAATCAATTATTGTTAAGTTTTAAGTTTTTTTATTGTTAAGATTGTATCGAATTGCATGAATATACTCTCTCTCTCTCTTGAGAGAAAACAGGAAAAAAAAAATCAATTTTAATTCAGTCAATTTTTTTATTGTATATTCGAATATATTGTAGCTGAAATCTAACAATAATTTAAAAAAAGAATTTTCTTTCTTAGAAAGAAAGTGCACTATCTTTCAAGTGTCAAAATGGCAATTTTTGCACATTCGTGGTTTTGGCATAAGGGGGACAATATTATTGGTATTTGACAATTTACAATTGAGGCCGTGAGAGCAAAAGTGGTGTAACCCTCAAATTGCCAAAATCGGGTTTCTTGGTGTAACGTCTCTGTCTTAGTAATATCTTTGAAGTAAAATTTATGTTACCAACATTATTATAATATTCCAATAGATATCAGCGATACATTGTTTTTGCATTTACAAATTTAACGAATATTTCAAAGCAATAGTGGTGTATCCCTCATACACCTTTCAGTTTGTTGCAGTTAACATGTGATTAATGAAGCAAAAAAGAAGGATTTGGTGGAAATATTACAGTTTGTTCCTCCAATTCACCATACTTTTTTCAATAATTTGAAAACTTGTAATAATGAGCACGAAGAGGGAGTGGAATTATATGATTCTGACGAAGAGATTGTTTAATAAAGTGGAACATCTTTATAAAGCAATTTCTTTAATATCCACCATAATATTATTAGTGACCCCATATTTTCAATAATTTTATTATTTTCAATACTTTGTGTGATATAGTATTTGAATAAATAAAATATTCAATATTCAAAAAAAATTGTTTATTTAATTTAATAATTATAATACTAATTAAATTATTAAATAGAGCAATCTAAGAAAAATGTATTGTGATTATAATATAAGCAATAATAATGTAACCATCATTATTTTCCTATAAGAGTTGGAATAGTTTGTGCAAAAGCGGTGTAACCCACATTAAAGTCTCTGATTTGCTATTTTTAATAAAATAGACAGCATTTAAAGGTAAAATATTATTATTACAACCATTTAAACCTTGTTATTGTTATTGTTAAATTAAAACCTTGAATATCTGCAATAGTTATATTTGGGGTTACGCCAATTTTGCTCTCACTGCCTCAGTTGTTTTTAGTTTGAAAAGCACGAAAGTTACTTTAAAAAATATATTTATTAAATTAAAGAAGGCATTAAATTTCTATTTTACTCGTAGGGTAAAGACCCCGGTTATGGCCATGTTAAGGAAAACTTCGACTTTAACGCTTTCGGTAAATTAAACAGATGAAAGTATCTCTATGTCAATTATTCAGATGGATTCTTTGAATATCTGTGTTTCTAATGAGATATATTTGAAAAAGTTAGCACTATGTAGAACAATTAAAATAAATGTAATTTTTGTCCATAAACCACCGGTTTTGGCCATGTAATCCCTGGTTGTTGCCACGTTAATTCCTAGTTATCGCCAACTATAACCAGCTGTTTATATTGGCGTATAAAAATGAACTATCCATAAAAAACAGAATTTATTAAAAATAAAACATAAAATAACGTCGATATAATTACTATAACCTAGAAAAAAAATCTTCTTTTTATATTAAAATTGATTCAAATCAATTCATTATAAAAAATCACCTAATTACAAAAGTTCACACATCCAAACGGTCGAATTTTTCTAGCAAAACCATGATCATCTTTCATTGATTGTTTCATACACAGCTGGCATTTTGGGTATATTTATATAATACGAATAAATTATATGCCTATAATCTCATCTTCGAATTCGCTTGTAATTTTCTGTTTTTCATATTGCCAAATTTAAACTATAAAATTAGTATTCGTTTAGAAAACTATATTAATAACAATTGTTTCTTTACGCACATGGTTTTTATCGAAATTAAATTGCGATACTGGTGGATGAACCTAAAAAATATTTTTGTTCTCAGAACGATTTCATACAAATTTAATTCATCACTTTAGTACCTACAATCATAGTTTAAATTATGTCAACTGCGCTCTTTCACTTTAGGGACCAATTTGGTCTACCGCGTCGATTTTTAGGGTTTATGATCTTTTTACATGTAAACTCGTACTTCTATATTCGGTTATGAACGTCTTGCGACATTTTCCCGATACCTCCCTGTCTCTGCTCGTTGCGTGTTGAAAATGTGTGACGAGCACAGAGGACCTACAGCTTAACGTGGATTCAGAACCACGGGAATAGACGATTTTTACACCGCCTACTCCATCAGGGAAGTTTTTTAGCCATAAATAATGTTATCTGGGGCCAGCAGATAGCCATTTGGTGAGCGAAAATTTCTTCTATAGATAGCACCTCACACAGGATTTGAACCCGTGAATATAGGCTTGAAAGCGAACACGCTAGCATTTCAGCCATTCGCTCACCTCGTACTTTCCATTGATTAATCTATTCAACCCAAATCGTTAAATTATATCGTGTTTTCTGAGTTGCTTTAATCTTATTAAATACTTTAACCACCTGAATCGCATAATAGTAACCCGCAATGCATTGCAGTATATAAATTTAATTATTACTGTAATTAATTATTTAATAATTAAAAAGTATTATGTACATATCTACATATTTAAATTCTAGAATTTAACAGTAAATTATGATACAGAGACTTTGACTTGGGTCAAAATAATTATTTGGCCATAATTAGAATTAGGTGCTCATTTATAGTGAGTTAGTATGGCATAAACTAAACTTTTCATAATTTTAGATCTAGTTTATGGCCAACTATATTTTCATAAAAAAACATTATTTACCATAAAGTAATGGTTATTTTTAAAGTAATTGTATAATCCTTATTATTCCAAGAAATTAGTAAAAATTGTTTTATCTGGGTATTCATTAATACTTAAATGAGAGAACGATATTTCTTTTACCGTGGTTCTTAACGATTTTGTTAAGAAACGTCAAGTGTTGTAGCAAAGTCGCATCTACTATGTATAAAAAAATTATATTTATTTTAATCTAATACTAAATTCAAATATATCCCATCATTACATAAACCCAAACTAAAAATGTATACAAAAATTTGAATAATGGTTAATCACCACTAATCTTGCAACCCTTATGGATGTACTCGTACATGATGTAGGTATGAAGAAAAGCTTAAGTACCCATAGAAACATTATGTAAACTGAAAACTATGATTTGGGATTCGAAAATCTTATTTTTATAGCGTGTGGATTTAAAAATTGGTTTTAGATTTACATAAATCTAGCCAATTGACAGATCGTCTGGGTCAATAAAGAAAATGATTAATATGTATCTATTATATAGAGACGAATTACTCAATATTATGTATACCTATAGAATTGATGAGTAATATGTAAACTTAAATAACGAAAACGTTTGCGAATAATTTAGATACAGTTTTTGGTTATTCTAACATGCCGAAGGTTAATACAAAAATATGTTCGAAAATAATATATTCAAAAAATAATTTTTGAGCAGACTAGTATTTTTAACTACTTATTGAGAATTAATACTAAATTAAACATTAAAATTTCACTAGTTAATTGAACGAATGGGCATATCTCAACAATTACATGCAATAAACTTGAAAGTATATTGCCATTGCTAAACACATTTTAGTCCAAAACATATGACGCTGACTTTAAAAATATTATGATTTTTCTTACTTTAAAGATGATATGCATTAAGAAGGAAAAGCAACAAAGATAACTGGCATCGATGGTTTAAGCAGTATATCATCATCTACTTGTTTAAATTACTTCAACGTGTTGGAGTTAAGTTTTTCCTATTTTGACGAATACACAAATTAGGTTGTTCCTTAACTCGCGATCAAGTTTCAAGTTTTTCACGATTTTATAATTCTCGATCATATCAAATAAAAATACGTTTTATCTGTATACCAATTTCCATTACTTGTTTATTAATAAACATCTGAAGATATCAATAAGCACTGTTGAAAGCTTATGTTAAACAAATATTATATTTGTTTAATTAAGTAGTTAATTGTTAATGTTTAATTTAACATTATTAATTTAATTTTAGGATCATTCCAGATTCCAGTTCATATCTACTGAAAAATTGGCAATGTTAACTAGACCCACCAAACTTGACGAAACTTGGTACACACCATCTTACAAGGGGAACTCCCGCATGCTGAGTTCATGCTGATTTTGATAAATTTGAAATTGGTAAAACTAGATCGAATTTCATTAGACCTCAAATTTGTTTTGTGTGTGAATGAGGTGTGAATGAGGAGTTCATGATTTCTCAGGCGAATTTTTTTTCATACTTTCGTTATGAAATAGACTACGTGCCAAAGCTCAAAAGTTATACAATGCGCGACGGAGGACCCAAGAGGGCGAAATACATACATATGAAATGCTACGTAAAAACATTAGCTTAGCGCGAAAATTTAAAAAATGTAAATAAGGCTAAAATAGCCTTAAAGAAGGCTAATTGTTATTTATATTATGAAATAATATACTAATACCATTTAATAATAAAACGCGAAATTTGTGTAAAACTGTCAAAACGAAAGCAAAAATTCAACGAATGTTTTCTAGTTGGGCTTTTTAGTATTTGGACTCGTTTTCGTTATTGCGCCGATGACAGTATAACTTTTGACCTTTGGCAGGAGCTCTACAATAAAATATGACGATTTAAAATTAAATTGTGTTTTTTTCTTAAAATAACTTAGATAAAAGGAGAATCATAAAAAAACATGATTATCACATAGGTATAATTAATATAATAATCTTATTTTCAAAATACCTATGTGATAGTAATGTTTTTTATATAATTCTCCTTTTATCCAGGTTATTTTAAGACAAAAATACAATTTAATTTTAAAACGTCATATTTTATTATATTTCATAACGGAAGTATGAAAAACAATACGCCAGAGATATCATGGAACTGGGAACATAGGGCAGGGATGAGCAACCCGCGGCCCTTCAGTGATTTTTCATTTTAATTTTTAAGGTTAGGTTTATAGGTTTTGATTTTGTTTAAAGAAATAATATGAGTTCATCATTCAGTGTTTGTATGATCATAAGTTTCTTATATGCAGCCCGCACAACATTTTTAAATTTGTAGCAGGCCCGTTGTAAAAAAGGTTGCTCATCCCTGGTCTAGGATGATCTAGGAATATAAACAGCTGGTTATAGTTGGCGATAACTAGGGATTAACGTGGCAACAACCAGGGATTACATGGCCAAAACCGGTGGTTTATGGACAAAAATTACATTTATTTTAATTGTTCTACAACATTAAGTGCTAACTTTTTCAAATAGATCTCATTGGAAACACAAATATTCAAAGAGTGCATCTGAATAATTGACATAAAGATACTTTCATCTGTTTAATTTACCGAGAGCGCTAAAGTCGAAGTTTTCCTTAACATGATGGCCACAACCGGGGTCTTTACCCTAGTTTTTATCGTGTTTATCTGACACAAGAGTGGTCCGCAGAAGAGTGCAGTTTAAAATCAACGTTTGCAAAATTGATATGGTTTTTGAAAAGCACCAATTTTCAATAAAATTTGCTAAAAATTATAAAATTCAGTTTTCTGGAAATTTTTTTTGAGAATTCTATATGATAAATTCAAGATGTAAACTTTTAAAAGACTTATTATTGCGCTACTTATGGCATTTTCATTGTGGCAAAAATTGTATTTCTCCAAAACTAGAATTAGAACAATGCATTTTGAGAAACTTATGTACGTAGAATTTCATTTGCTTTAAATCTTAACCAACACAGTTTTGCCGTACGATGCACCAAAAACAAGTAAATTTTGAAGAACTTAAATGCTGAAAATCGTCCTTCAAAAAATATAAAAAATTGTCAACTATAAAATCGGACAGCGATGACCTTGTAGGGCTAGAAAATTTTTCTAAATTATGATTTATAAAGAATTTATAGTTTAGTTTCGCTCATCTATGGGCCACGTTAAACGAACAAGAAACAATTCTTCACCGAAAACGAAAAACAACAATTTTCTCGACTGTGGAATCTAAAAACTAGTGTTTTTTAAAAATGAAATGGGTTTGTTAAAAAAAGTTGCAAAATAAAGAGGAAGATCTGTTTGTCCTAAATTTATAGTAATGGTAATCGCAACAATTAGTTGATACAAAGTAGGTACATAATAGGTAGTATTTATTAAAATATTTCATCGATATAATTTTCAGCAACTTCAATAATAAGCAACTATTGCCAATTATCCCTTTGTAAAATGTTATTGGATTGTATTGGAAAAGAAATGAATTTCTTTTATTTTAATACCAAACAACCTATAGGCAAAATTGAATTAAGTGTAAGGTACACATATTTTTATATAATATATTATCGTCATCTTCGATAAAGAACTGCTACTTAAAGCAAAAAGAGCACCAATACCATTAGAAGGAAATATAGGTTAAGTTGTGCAGGTCGTAGAAAAATCGTTTGTAAACCTACCCTAACGGGACCGATGACGTCAGGACGTCAGGTTAGTGCAAGACAATCGAAAAAACCTATTGAGATTGAAACACAAGAGATTATACTGACCTGATAATTTGGAAGAGCCAAATGGAAATTTTGACTGCAATCCTATATTCTGTAAGACAGAACAAGAAGTATTATGGTTCCAATTTGATAAAGTCGAATTTCAATAAAATTCACTAGTTTGATTTTATATTTTTATTTGTAGTCGATACTGCCATGAGCACTAATTCGAATTGGATTAACTTTACAGTAATATATGCGAGGTATTGATACGATTTTTATAGATTTTTATTAGACATTACTGAAAATATGAATTTGAAGAAATCGTAAAACGCATTGAAGCATTAAATATAGTAATTAAAATATTATGAGATTCTTGAAAAATTCGTAGGAAACAAAGAGGCTTATTTTAATGTATGAAATTGGTGACATATTTATGATAAGATTACACTAGAAGAGTGTAAATTATTGACTAAGACTTGAACTTTAAGGTTAAATTTATAAGAAAGTAAGCAATAAATTAAATTAATAAAAATCGACAAACAATTTCGTAATTATGTGATTCATAAATAGGGGTTCATAACAGAAGATGCTCAGAAATTTAGCGAAAGTAAATTCTTGAATTCTTTGTAAAGTAGGTACAAGGAGTCAAATAAAAAAAAAATTACAAGAAATCCTGAGGCCGGTCATGTAAGGTAAATATTGATCTGATGTATTACAATACATCTGGCATAGTATAAGAATTTGTCGGTTTTTAAGTTGCTTAAAAATATTGTAATAATATTGTTTGTTGTACAATTAAGTAATGTAGGTATGTACATACAACAAACTGATTAAATACGTAAGTTACACATGATTTAAATTTAACCTAAAAACCAAACTTCTGAATTAGTGCTACCAAAGGTGCTACTAAAATTTGGCAATGATAAATTTTATTTCCTAGGAGAGTATGAATGGGGTGGAATGGGTCAGACATATTT
Source organism: Podabrus alpinus (assembly GCA_932274525.1). Classification (NCBI taxonomy): domain Eukaryota; kingdom Metazoa; phylum Arthropoda; class Insecta; order Coleoptera; family Cantharidae; genus Podabrus; species Podabrus alpinus. The sequence goes on from OW026451.1 coordinate 120,327,519, forward strand.
TTGCTGTGATTGGTTGTAACAGTTGATGCGAAATTTCAAATTGAACAAGAACTGTTGGGCATTAACTTTTAAATTTCAGTTATTTTCCCACACGATAAAACTAAATTTTGAATTTAAACCCAATATTTATATATTCAATGTTCTTAAATGAGAAAATGGTAATTTAATTAAAATTTTAAATAGTTTTGTCTACCAACAGTCTCAAAGTAATTAGTACTTCTGACTTCTACAAAAGAATGCCTTCCATCCGTAAAGTCATCGTTTCTTTATTGTTACTGAATTCCAATATTTGCGGTTCTATTGGATTAATTCCTCGCTTCTCAATTTTCAACAAATCCTTCTGTTTGTTACTCTACGCCAAAGTCCTTGCATTCAAAACCATATATCTCGGCGGGTTGTTACTGCCTGAAGGAAACACGCTCCAGTTTTTCCTCTAAGATATGACTCACATACAGATTATTTTTTAGACCAACTCTAGGATATAATTTTATTAAATTTGCATAAAAATTGTTTAGTGAATTCAAATAAAATGACTAAATGGCGAAAATTAGTAGCTGAATCTATAGAACTCAATACAAAATCCATAACATTTTTAAACCATTCTTTGCGATGTACATCAACATCTCAGTATACACAAAATCGTTAACCAGGTATCAACATGATTAGTTCTAACCAAGTAAATTGATCAACTTATTTAAAATTCACGATAGTGATTAACCTATGAGTAATATTATTTATTTATGATAAATTCGACTGATCAAAGTTCCACTGCACAATAATTAATTACTATAGCGACTTCCCATTTTCAAAGCGTCGTGACCCATCACAGAACCACCGGAAGTGTAATATACTTAATTTTGACACGGGCCCTCATGGCAGATTATCTCGGTAGTTTTTCATTGCCTTCCAAGGAGAGGCGGTCAGAATAAAGTTATTCTTACTCTGCCCGGATGCAAACCGTGCATTTCGCATTAGCAGTAGACGCACTTAACCGCTAAGCTATGACCGTCCCTTTTAGAGAATATTGTACAATATTTCGAAAAATAGCATCTAATATAGAAACGACGTTAATTAAATTGTCATTCTGTAATTTGTCATAATTTATTAATACATTTTACTAATTAACACACAATGTTCGATATTACAATCATATACTATAAGTACATAGGTGCCGTAATGTTATAATTACAGTGGTGGAAATAGCTATAAAAACAAGCGATTTTTTTACTGAATTTTATCATTCAAGTATATTTATTGAATCAGAGATATTACTTATTATTCTTTTTATGATCACTACTATATTTGATATAAAGTTGAAATATTCTCTTAATAATGGAAATGTTGGAAATGACCATAAAATACCGACAATTTTGCCCATATTCACCATTTTCAACTTAACAGTTTGATAAGTAACAAACTGTTAATACTTGACAGTCTGGTAAAATGAATTGGTATTCACCATGACATTTGAAAGTTAAAATAGTAAACAACCTGTTATTAAAAAGTAACTAGCATTTTTGTTGGTAAAACCGTGTAAAACTAGCTTTAACTGATTTCACGGAAAAAAGTTAACCTTAAATACATACCAAAAACAAATGTTAATAATAATTATAACCTACAATATTGACACATAAAAATATTACTTATCAGTCTGTTACCTATGTTGACAGCCCAATATTGTTCTGTTAACTTATCAGACGACTTGACAGACTGGTAACTGCTAACAGTTATTGGTGAATACAAATGTATCACATTAACAGACTGTTATTGACTTGACTCTCTGTTAGCAACTTAACAGAGCTTGGTGAATACGGCTGTTAATCAATTATTTATTGCATAACTATTTTAATACTTTGTATTGCCTCCATGTTTTGATATAAGTTGAAAAATTCGGTTGGCCATTAAGTCAATCAATTTTCTATACCGGGTGTTGAATGAGTTAGCCGTTCATAGGATATTTACATGTAAAAACTTATTTATGCAAATTCCTGCTTCCCTAATTATTTTAGAAAAAAAATGAAAGACACAAAATTCATGCAGAAAAATAAATTACAAATGATAAAAGAATTATTTTGATCTAGCTTTTACTTAAAGTGGCAAAAAATGCTTTTGAAATTGTTCAAATTTTCATTTATCAGACTAGCCATGAAATAAATTCAATTTAATTTATTTATTACATAAATTATTAATAATAAACAATTACAAACATTAAGAAATAATTAAATTTACAGCAAATGTTCAAACAGGTTTCCATATTCAGCTAAACAAAAACCAAGTCTATCATAAAAGTTACATCGTATGTACATTCGCAAGTTGTCTTTCGGTAATATTGCCACACTCCTCCACAATTTTATTTTTTAATGAATCAATACTTTGGTATCGTTCACCATAAATTTTAGATTTTAAATGACCCCACAAAAAAAAGTCATTTGGAGCCAAGTCTGGTGACCGAGCTGGCCAGTTTATTGGTCCATTGCGTCCTATCCAAGAATTGGGATAACATTCATTTAAATAATTGGTTACATCTCTAGTATAATGTGCCGGACATCCGTCTTGTTGATAGTAGATTACGTTATTTTCTCCTGCCACAATATCAATTGCCGGTCCAATTTCGTTTTGTAACATTTCTAGATATTTTAGTCCATTCAAATTTCCATCAATAAAAAATGGTCCGATGATGTTTGCTCCTAATATCCCTGCCCAAACATTTACAGTTTGGCGATACTGTGAACGATTGTTGATCATTAAATGAGGATTTTCGGTGGACCAAAACCGATAATTTTGAACATTTGGTTCTCCGTTAATACTAAACGTTGTCTCATCGGTAAAACAAATATTTTTAATAAAATTTCTATCCAAATTGGCCTTTTCGATAATGCTTTCACAGAAAATCATTCTTTTGTACATATCCTCTTCAAAAATTTCTTGATGGTTTTGGAACTTATAAGATATAAATTTATGTTTTTTTATAATTTTGAACGCCGTAGTGTGATGAATATTTAACTCCGCACCAATTGTTCTTGTACTGATACAAGGATTATTCACTACGGCAGCAATTACATTTGTTTCGATATCGGTACCTGGAGCTTCACCAATATTGATTTCTTCTAAATTTATTCTTTTATTTCTGCAGGTCTTGCATGACGGCTTAAATAGCGATCCATATTGATTTTGATTATCAATTACATTTTTAATTGTCGAATAAGTAGGGATTGGTCTTTCTGGGTATAAACCAGCAAAGAGATCTCGTACCATACGTATACTGTTTCCAGAGTAATACGAGTATAGTTTTAAAAATTGATTTTTTTTACTAATTGTGTACTTTGCTTCCATTTTATGAAATTAAAATTTAATAAAGTGCAAAACTGTAAACAAAGTGCAATTGTTTTTTAATACTTATCAAAAATAATTACCTTGGAAACTTTCATGGCTAGTCTGATAAATGAAAATTTGAACAATTTCAAAAGCATTTTTTGCCACTTTAAGTAAAAGCTAGATGAAAATAATTCTTTTATCATTTGTAGTTTATTTTTCTGCATGATTTTTGTATCTTTCATTTTTTTTCTAAAATAATTAGGGAAGCAGGAATTTGCATAAATAAGTTTTTACATGTAAATATCCTATGAACGGCTAACTCATTCAACACCCTGTATATTATGTTTTAATGGGAATATCTTTCTGCGCTTGAGATACAGCTAATTTTAATTCATTAACCGATTAACACTGTCTTCCATTTTCATAAAACCTTCCTGACCAGGATGCCCTACAAGTTTTTTTATGGGATTCATATCAGGACTTACCGCTGGTCATTCTAAAAGTTGAATAGTTTTATCTATAACCCTTGTTTCGTCACTCTGGCAGTGTGGCACGATTCATTATCTTGCTAATAAATTGTATCATCGTTACAGTATTCTCAATATTCGATGAAAACATCCTCCAATAATGCCGTGTAAGAAGTGGTACTCATATGAATTGAAATAAAAAAACCAGGGTGTTGCAACATTATATCCAAAAGCGGCCCAAACTAAATTAGCGGTCTGAATTAAATTTTTTGTATCCCTGAATCTCACGTTGTGCCATTCATCTTTCCATGACATATTTATGATATTTGGCAAAACTTAATGTTTTCTCTATGTGAGATGACTTCAAGCATGGTTTGTCTATTCTTTTTGGCCTTGAAGAACACATTCATCTACCAGTAATGGGAAGATGAAGATAATTTTTTATAGCTGTAGCTCGCATTATATCCCTTTCCTTGCGAGTTGTAATTTTTGGTTTAGATCCTTTTCGATTTTGCACGGATATGTTTTAAGATTTCATAAACACTTGCCACTCATAACACCACGAAAATAATTTAAAAACAAGTATTATTCAAAAATATTCAGTAATTTATCACCTGTTTTTATATCTACTTCCATGCAATTCATAGACACAACTGATATAAATTTGTATAAATGCATTCGTAATGATTACTTTCCTGAGAATCATTGATAACATTGTTTTAATATGGCAATGCAATAGTAATGATCTACATAATTACTGCACAAAAAATATTGCAGATATTGAAACAAAATCTTTCCTCACTATCTCTAATGAGAAGACAGCTCGGAACAGATAATGTCCACGCAGAAGGTAAAACCCTCTACTTTAATTTGCGTGGGGCCCTGATCTTAGGTTTAAACTAGCTCGTTAATAGCGGCGGCGAAGACCGTGGGTCGTGTCAAAGGAACGCCCCGGAGAACATCAAGGAAACAGCTTTGCTAACACACACAAAAATAAAATCAACAACAAGGTGTTCGTTGTAGGAAAGCGATGAGATCAGCGATGTCGGATGTAAGTGTATTAGCCGACCAGAACCGGTACAGTAGCAACAACATTGCCACCAAGAATCACTCCCCGAAAATCCACCAACGGAACGTTCGAGTGGTCATATAAAAATCCCACAAAGATGGAACCACATCGAACTTCCAACGATAAAACCAAACGGTAGCGACCCTGATGAAATGCAGCACCCTGTACATAGGTCGCACATCGCAGCCTTCATAAAAAAGAAACATAAAACCAAAAATAAACACAAAAAAAATGTTCAACATAGAATTTCAAATACAAGATTTGAACCTATGTCGAACGCGTAGGAATTCCAAAGCCATTGCATTTGACCAACGCCGTTCGATATTACCTAATGGAAATAAAATGCACAAGTCAAACTCAATTAAACAAAACATACTAATATAATAAAATTAATTAGTTATCAAAAGGTAAAGCTTAAACATTGGCATTCCATCCCACGTATGCGAACGTCGGATTAGATTATAGTAATCACGTCGAGCAGAAAGGTGAAACCTGCGACTTATCGATTACCTCGGCCTATCGTTCTAATAAAAATGCAAGACAAAAGAAACCTATTTAACAAGACATCACAAAAAAAACATGAATCAGCCAAGGGCGAATTCAATCGTCAGCGAACTCCAGGTGGTCTAAGTAAAAATTGGCCAATTGAATAACGAATATCTGTGAAGTAATTAGCAACAGAATTAGGTGACTTACCAATGTGAACGGATAAAAATCCTTCCCAGAAAGTATGGGCAAGGGTGGTCCGACAAGAAAATACGGTTCGGGAAACATCAACCATCCTACAACCACGAATTTTAAAATCCCCTATAGGCCAGTCATTGGGGATTTTTACCTGGAAATAAGTCCGGAAGTTTTGAAACTTTGTAGGTTTATAGGTTTGGATGTCCAGAACTAAAATTCACAAAATGCACAATCCGAGACATGCCGCCGAGCCGGCGCCGCCATCTTGTCAAGATGGCGCCCAAAAATAGTTTTTTCATTTATCTCCAAAACTGTGCGTTTTTCGATATTTATGTTGAGAGCAAAATTGTGATTACACGGAGACGGATTACTGGAGTACTTAGTACTGTACTAATATCCAGTACTGGCTTTTAGTAACTTGTGCAAGTTACTGTCTCCATGTAATCACGTAAAAATTAAAAAATAAAAATTATTTCAAAACCCCTAAAAATACCCCTAGACATATTACACCCCTAAAAAACCCCCATTCCACTTAAAAAAACCCTAAATCTGGGGGGAAAACCCCCAAGTTGGCAACGCTGTAGCCAGCGCCCGTCTGGTGGGGTTTTATTGCAGGTGCGCACATCGGCAGCTGCACCTATGCTAGGAATGTGCCGGTTAGTTAGCAAGCTATAAATATAACGAGAAACCAATTGAATAGCCGGTTTTATTATAAAAGATAAATTTATACGCATATGGAGATAGTTAGGGGCAGTTTATACTCGTAGAAATTAACAGAATATGTTGTCATTCAATCAGCTCTTGAGCCTAAACGGCTCACTTTAGCAAAAATATGCTAAGAACATTTCTTGTAGGAAATTACTTCCTCAACAATTTTGCTCTAAACATAAATATCGAAAAACGCACAGTTTTGGAGATAAATGAAAAAAACTATTTTTGGGCGCCATCTTGACAAGATGGCGGCGCCGGCGGCATGTCTCGGATTGTGCATTTTGTGAATTTTAGTTCTGGACATCCAAACCTACAAACCTGCAAAGTTTCAAAACTTCCGGACTTATTTCCAGGTAAGCCCTATTTTTGATCCCCAATGACTGGCCTACTACTGGGTTTGGAAAACAAACAATATTCCAAAATCATTCGGATTGCTGGACTGTAATCCTCACAAAATCGTAACCATATCTTGTAAAATTCGGAACCAACCCCATAATCACTTCACAGTACATCAAAAGTCGACCTTCTCGTTCGAGAATTCACCCATGACTTCTCGACACCCAGCGCGGCTCGAATGCGCTCAGGAAAAAAGATAAAAATGGCAGTGTCTACACTACCATCCCAATAAATTTGAAAATAAATGGCAGTGGCCAAACAAATTAATTGCTGCAGGTTGATCATGACGGATGAAGAATCCAAAATCCGTCATAATATCACAGAACTTTCAAGTGGTTTTATAGCTATTTCCACCACTGTATTAGCAGTTAATCTTACCAACTATAAAATTTTACCTGTAATTTTTTTCTTATTACCACTCACGACCACCCACGTTTAGAAGGAGGAAATTGAGAGCTGTATCAACAAAATTCGGCCACATTTTTATGACGTTCAATTACAACGTAGTGGTTGTACTTGAATTATTATATTCTAACTATTTGATGAGATTTAGCGACACTCGGACGTTCCCTTAAGGTAGTACTATCGGTCATAGAGTTACCGTTCAGAATTTGATGAAACTTGGCATATTGGTACTCTATAATAAGAATATAAACCACTTAAATTTTTGGAGGTCTTTGGAGAACTGGAAAAAAGTTATTAATTTTATAAAATTTTTGCTTTTAACATTGATCCTTATGGGAAATCACACAATTTATTTTATTTCTCGAAAACTGCCGTTAAGATTTTAATGAATGTGGTATCAATGGAAAGAAAAAAATGTTTTGAACATTTTGGTTATTTAAAATTCAAGCCTAGGAGATTGTGATAAGAGTAATTAATAAATAATTAAGAAAAATATGATATGTTACGTACATGTGGCAACGCCGGCAAGAAATTTATTACGTAAATGTCAAGTAGGATTTATTCCTGTGCGTTTTAATATTGTAACTCTTGAAAATTTTATGTATTATAAAATATCACATGAATTCGCCGACGTTAAAAGTTAATATAAAACTATTAGAAATCCAAGCTAAATCACTTTAAAATGCCATATTAACTCTTTTACCTTTTTTGAGTGAAACAGAGCTAGTGTAGGTATTTTTTGTCTCTTTTGCTTTTACGCGGCGTAGCCAAATATAAATACAACTGAAGTCAAATTACAGTAAGCACACATTTGACACTTGTGGTATCGATAGTACTACCTTAATTGATTTGAGAAGAAGCACTTGATGGTACTATTTTACTTCTGTTCAACGCTAGTCGATTAATGCAATCACCACCTGACATCGCAATATTTATCACCTTCGAGCAACGACCATGTGATTGCTCACCTATTTGGTTATTATTAGCTTATTTTGATCAAAGCTGATCAGAGACGACTCGATACTTTTTTGGTTATTTTTGGCAATTATTGTCTGCATTACAATTATAACATCTAACCAGAAGCAGTGGCTCATTTATTTTGTCTTTTGCCTTCTGGGGCTGGCTAAAGGGGCAATCTACCACTTCATATGGTTGCCCTGAGTTTGGACCGTATTAAAAAATTTAAGTATAATAAAATAAATACAAAATTTAAAATTTTTAATTAAAAACCTGTGTTTTTTCTATCAACGTTACTTCTTGCTTGAATTTTGGGACACCTTTTATTTTTTTATTGAGTTGTGTTGGCTAATCATATAAAACTCGAAACTACTTATATTACTAATAGCAAACCTAATACGAACATTTTAGAAAATAAGTTTCTCGTTACGTTACTTACGTGAATAGTAGTATAGTGGATACTAAAATAATATTTTATCATGAGTTTTTAATACCTACTTAACCTTTTAGCTACTCGTACTTTATGTCAGATTATAACTACTTCGAAATAAAAAAGATAGCTCAAAGATAATTATTGTTTATAGTTTTCCCCTTTTTTTTATATAACAGCTACATTGTAATATAAAGTAAAATAATTGTATGGTATTTTAACACCACATTCTACAGCTCGGTCTCCAAGGTTTACATGGTTGGCAGGGCGAAGAGAACCTGAAAATAGGAAAAATTTACAATTATTGAAAATTTTATTTTTATGTGTAGGTGGTAACTAAACATTAAAAAGTATAAATTTCAAATATTTTAGCGCTTGTTGTACAAGATATTGCAAATGTTTCCAATGGTTGGTAAGAATCGTCTTCGATTCTTCGAATTTCCTACACATTTTATATATTATGTATGATTATTTGTAAATAGCATGCAAATATCGTGCACATTTTTCTTCAGCGGTCAACCATTAACACATTTTAGCGATTTAATAACAAGTTTTTAAAAAAGAGCAAATGCTCATGCAAAAAATTAATTAACAAATACATTGCAAAAATGTAGATATTTAAATGGTTTGTTTTTATTTCGTAGTTTATTTTAATAAGCTGAAAATTATATCTATTTTTATTTTTTAAATAAAAATCCTGCATGGTTACAGTATTTAAGGGTAAAAATATTTCAATTGCATAGGCTATATTATACAATATTATACATCTCAATGCGCGTAATGATATACGATTATTTACTCCAAAAGATAGCATTTTAAACAATGCGGAGAGACAATAAAGTTGTTGTGATTCCTTATTTTGCTTTCTTATCTAAGTAAGTATATCACTCCATAAATTAGTTTATATATTTTTACTTTACCATGGAATAACTATTTACGGGTAAGCAACAGTAACAGATACTTTAAGGAATGAACAACAAAATAAATAGTAAATAGCTTGCAAGTTAAGTAAAGCACTATTTTTGTGCGACCACGTATTTCCGGAGCTTTTTCTCCGGAAGAAGGCCATATCCGAAATAAAGAAGACAAAACTGTACTATTACAATAAAATTAATATTACAAAATAGAGAGGCATACTGGTTGGGAAGATATCACTTAGATATCTACTATACCTGCATACACAAACAAAGCTTAAGCGTCAAGCAATCATGAGGAAATTCAGATGAAGGAGATATGGGGACAAGCACTGGCGCTTCGTAAATGCCAATATATTCGTCGTTCATCATGGTGGTATCATTTCACCAGTGTGTGAGATCAATCTTCTTCGGAAGGAAGATCGAAACCATGGCCATACAAAAAGGCGAATGCGATCCATTTTCGACGAGCTTACAATTTATATATTTTTTTTAATTTATTACACTCCTTTGTTCAAACGCTGGTAAATTTATAATATGTCTTTCAAAGTGTAAAAGGTTCAGGTACGTCTAAAGAAAATTTTGATGCAAGAAATTTAATAAAACAATTTTTCACGACGGCAAAATGACCAACGAAGATGGTGATATAGCGACGGCAAAGATGCTTTGCATAGTAAGCTCTAATAGTGATTGTACGTTGATTCAGAGGGACCTTTAGAATTTGTGTGTTTGGTGTGAACAATGAACAAATGTGTGAATTATTTTCATGTAAATATAGAACAAGGTGGAACTCGCTTTAGCGGCAGTTCGTAGGCTTTTATACAGCTACCTTTCTGGTGTGAAAAATTGTTGTTGGCTGGTTATTTTTGGTCGCTATATAATGTAATATCAGATAATCTGCACTAAATCAATTTTTGCGGTTGATATTTATCATTTACTATATAATTAATAATAATCAAACTTTTCCATTCCACCCGGAACTTTACTTCTCTGTAATGTACGACAGGAGTGCATGATCAAACTATAAGAATGCCCCAGATTTGATGATGCTGGCCTCAGTGACCCATTCCATACTGTTTTACGCTGTTCCAGTTTGGATAAGTGCTATCGAAGTGGGCAAATACAGACGCGAGTGCGAGAAATTGCAACGTAGGTTGAACATCAGAACCACGTCGGCCTATGTCCACTGAGGCCATATCGATTATGGCGGAGGACAAAGTGCAAAACCACCGCAACCCGGATAAAAGATCAGCAAGTGGGAAAGAAAGCAGAAGGCCCTCCTCGAAGCGTGGCAACAGCGTGGCAAGTTTCCACCATTTCGGATAAAAAATTTAACGGACCTGAGTGTTTGCATTTAGGCAAAAATTTGAATCAACATTTTTTCTGAGAAATGTGTCTTCTATAACCTAACAGCTTTGTATTGTTCAGTGGGATACCCTGTATATTATATACATCGGTTTTTGTTTTCTAACACATAATTTCCTGAGGCCAACAGGTATTTGGTGAATGAAAGATGGGAGTCGAACCCTTGAATCTTGGCACAAGAAGTTAATACTCGAACCTCTTTATCCTGCACACACCTTCTATATAAATTTTTAAATTCGATATATTTACAGGTGCGAGAATATACATCGTAATGGAGATGATCTGATAGATCTTATCTTTAATCACGAGAAATTTGAATTATGTGGACGAACGGACACGGAGTCAGATCATAAGGCTTCTCACTATACTATATAGAAGCCTAAATGTGGTTGGTACGTTAGTGATATTTTTCATCTATTGGACAAGATTAACTGGCTGAATTGATATTTTGTATCTAATAATGACAGAAATCAAAATTTGCTTTATCCTCTGGATATCTTTCAAATAAATTTATCTAGGAGATATATGTGTGGGTGGAGAAAACGGGTATTAGCAACCAAAAATTTTACATATTATCAGATTGTTTATGGACTTCAGTTGGAAGTGAAAATGATTTATTGTGTTAACCGCAAAAACAACTATAACAACATAAGTAGTGTCTAAAAGTAATTTCATAAGTAAAGGTTCTTATAGTAGAATCATTTTAAGTTAGTCATTATTTCGTATCCGGGTTAATTGTGCCCATTCGTCCATTTAACGACTCATTAATATTTTGTTAAATTACTAAATTTGTTTTTTTTTAATTTTATATACTTACGAATCATCGGATGGCACGGAACATGTTGGAAATTGTCTACTACACACAGGTGCTGGCCAAAAGCAACATGATACGTCTTGATTGCAAGTAGTGCTGGATTTTGAAGGACACTTCTTCGGTTTAGGTTCACCAATGAAATTTCCACCGCCAAATCCACCACCATCATCTTTATCTATAAATTAAATATTATTATATCAACATCTACTAAGTAACTGATTTATTTGCATCTTATTTCTTGATGGTATAATACTCACCCTTTTTATCTTTCGATGATCCTGAACTTTTGCTTCCTATAAAAATATTAGTAATTAAATGAAAAGTTAATTTTAATACACATTGAATATTTATAAATTAACCGTTTTTGTACATTCAATAATAACGTATTTTTAAGCAGTATAAAAATTTAGATAAATAATGTAAGTTGTGCATTTTTATTTTTGGTTGCAAATTCTTTTCCGTTATAGCTTTTATACTAATAAAAAATTTAAATAATTGCAACCATAGATCATCGATCTATTAGAAGAAAGGTAATTTCTTGCATTGCAACAATCAAACTTATAATATTGGTAAGTAGAAAAACGGAAGTTTTGTCTAAACAGTTAGACCAACATGGAATTTTGCTTATTATTTACAATAGATGTGAATTCAGTCCAATGACATAAATATTTAATCCATCCCCGATTATTGCATAAAAAAATTAAAATAAATTTTTAAGATTTATTTTAATCATTTTACTAATTCTTTTTATTGGAAAAAAATAAAATTGATTGAATCTGTAGTTCGTACTACAAGCAAGATTCCCATGTTAGCTAATTTAAAAAATATTATTCTACTGAGTGTATTGTTGCAAGTACTAAAAATAAATATAATTTATTACCTTTGCCTTTCTTTCTTCCACTACCGCCGCTACCACGTCCGCCAGCGCCACCAGCTCCACCAGCTCCACCAGCTCCGCCAAGACCACCATTTGCATCAGAATCATTCCATTGAGATTCCTTCGTAAGACCATCGCCTTTGCCATTTTTAACTTTTGGTGTGCATAGTTCTAATTCTAAATTGCTTTTCCTTTCAACTCCCTCACTTTTCTTATTTATCTTTAATACAAATATATCTCGATCCGGATCAGATAATTCTGTATGTTGCGTTCCGTCAGCTTCTGTACATACAGGAGGAACAACAGTTACGTTATTTGAGTTGGGAGTGCACCCTCCACTTCCGGCCATTTTGAATGAAAAAGGATTTTTAGTGGTAACTCCGGTAGTACAACCCGGTCCCATAATTAAACTGGTATGTCTAGCAGAACCTTTTCCAGGATTACACGCACAATTTGGGTCACCATCTTTACCGCCACTTTCTACAGTTCTATCTTTGTGTACACGTATGGTTAAAGCGTTTCCACCCATTGAAGCACCAATTTCTTGATAAGAATCAGTTGGATTATTTGAAAGACCCTTATTTCCACATTCGTTACAAGGAGCAATTGATGTCGCTTGATTGCCCGCATTACGGGTAGGGCATTCGTTACAAGGACCAGATGCAGATGATTTTCGATTATTGTTAGGAGCAACCGGGCATTCATTACAAGAAGAATATGTTGGTGTAGGATTAATACTAACCGAAGGCCTGGGGCAAGGAACGGTAGGACATGCAGTAGCACATGGTCCACCAAGTCCCCTAGATCCACCAGGTTCCCCACTTCTTGTCCCTCTTGAACCACTTTTACCTTTTCCATTGTTTCTTCCAGAATCAGAAGCTGATTTCCCACCAGTTGAACTTATTTTTCTATATCTGTACAAGGAATGACCTTCTTTGTCTTTAAAAAGTACAGATTTGTCATCAAGGTTCATTTGAAATTGAGTAATAATAAGTTTTCCAAAACATGACATTCTTGCATATATACCAATTTCGCCTATGCCATCTCCCCCAGTATTTGTTATAGGAAAATTCTCTTTTAAAGTTTTTGCGGAGAGAGCTTGAGCTCCATTTTCATTAGATGATACAGATGTTATCAATTCGTTGAACATATCTACTAAAGAAAAAAGAGAAGTTCCAATTTCAATTTTATTCGAAGCACCTCCGTTATGCTTTTTTTTATATATGTCGACATTGACATCGAATTTTTCAAGTGCTTCCTCTGCTTTAGCAGGTGTTAACGAAAACAAACAAGATTTTCCACTTTTCAGTTTCTCACCTTCTTTACTATATTCTCTCTTAGGTGTGAAGTCATCTTCGCAAATATCTAACGGATCATTATCTAAAAATTGTACCGAAACACAAACATCGCCCATTACGTCTCCACCATTGTCTGCAGAATCCAAATGTACCTTGTCCACTAGGAATTCGAGTAAGAATAAATTTTCATTTGCTACGTTCGCCATATTATATCATTTTATTTTAAACAAATATTTTTATAATTTTTTATGTTCTTAGTTTTATGATGAATATACAAATAATTTTAGTCGAATGACATTGTAAAACAATAATTATGAAAGTTTTATTTTTCGCCGCCTCTTTTATTTTGCAAACTTTTCTGGAATAAATTTTATATTCGGAGGTGGATAATTTTTAAAATACCATGTACAAGCCTCATGCTTAAATAATTGTCCGACTCTAAAAATATAACATTATTTATTTTTGATAAAAATTGTCTCAAAAAAGTGTAAATCATGGTTTCACATATTGTTTATAATTTTTTATTGAAAAAATTTTAACAGGTCAATTAAACAAACCTAATATTGATTCGAGAATATCTCTGACCCCTGAGCCAATTGTGTGGAAGAATTTTGCGAAAGTTCATTGAAACTGAAAATTAGAACGAGGAAGAACAAAGAAAGTTCATAGTACGAAGATTATGCCAGCGACGGCACAGACAAACCCAGTGGCGACATCGCGACCCCCGCAGAGCTACAAGATAAGGGGGCTCCCGGAAGGAGAACTGCATAAGAGATACAAAATTGGTTCTGAAAAAAAGCTTTTACATTTGCGTTTCTATTTTTAAAAAAAAAGGATATTCAAAGAAATTTCAGTTATAGAAAATTAAAAAGTTAGAAAGACAGTCTATTTAATTTTGTAAAATATGTTGAAATGTTAAAAATGAATGCCTATATTTAATTTTTAAATTTGACAATTCGTCAAGAGTAAATATCAGTTTTGGGCTCCAACTTTTTGTAATTTTTAACGTAGTATAAAGTACCTAATATGAAATCGTTCTAAAATGTAATAATAATTACATATTATATTTTTACGAGTAAGGTACCTCGTAAAATTGATATTGTACTATCAATTTTTTTTAGCTTAGTGATAACATGTAATATTTGTGAGGTCATGTGGCATCTTACCTAAATAATTACTGTTTCGGTGTAATTTTATATGTCACTCGATTTTTGCGTGGTCATATCTCTATATCTATGCCCATTATTATTTGCAGATGATCAAGCAATAATAGTCAATGCCATTGGAAAATACGGTTTATTTTATTACAATCTGGTAATATTTATCAATAAATAACACTATAATATTATGTTGGTTAAGGACATATAAAGAGATGTCCAGTGACATACTCTAATAATGCTCGCAATATTCTATTGCACTAAAGCAAATCCTGCACTGAGTTCGTAAGATCCCTTGGCTTGAGTCACAGTATTGGTATCTGTCTTCCTTATTTCTGCTTAAATTGAGGTTTGCAGCATTTTTAGCTACCCAAAATTGCAACCCATACTGCCAAATATAGGCTTCAAAACTCTTTTGATCGGCCAGTTTAGTGTCGTTAATTTTAAATTTAATTGTATCCCGTAGTTCGCTTGTGCTATAATATCTAAATATGTAAGTTCAAGTGAATGAACTAGATTTTTATTTCCACGGTCTGTGGAATTGGTTGGCTACCAATTTTGATACCAAGCCATACCAAACTTTCCTTCATTCCATAATGTATCCCATGTACAGATTTTATTTAGTAAGTAAATCTGAACAACCTGTGAAGCTACCTCAGCTTCTGAATTCCATACCATTATAGACGTATCATTTCCAAAAATTGCATATAGAATGCAATCGTGTCAATCCTTGTCAAATGCCAGTCATATATCCAGAAGACGACTAAGCAATAGGTTTTTTTATTCTAGATCTGATATTATCTTGACTATTCTCTTAAGAGAGAAAAATGACTTCATCTTAAATAACATTGAATATTATGGTGAACATCTATTAGGTATCCAGAATCTGGTAATTCTTGTACTATTTTGTATACTTACAATTGAAGGGCCTAGTGGAAAAAGTAGTAAAGTCACTTTTTTTTAATTTGTAGTTGAGCACATTTTCACATTGCGGCATTTATTCTCTACAAATTAGTTTAAAAATCAACAAATTGAAAAAAAAGTGACTTAACTAATTTTTCTACTAGGCCCTTCAATTAGACAGATCTATATAGAAGCTAATGAAGTTCGCGGGTTAGTAGTCATCCAAGTAAGATGTGTTTTTGTGAGTGGTAGAACGCGCCTGATAAGAATTACTATTCTATTATAAACAAACTTATAAAACAACCACGAAATCATGTACGATCCAGTACAGGACTGGATGCTAGATCCAGAAATGATCAAAAAGCAAATGGTCTTTGCCACCACTGCAAACCACTTTGAGAGAATTCTTCAACAATCAAAATATGGCCAAATATGAACACGAAAAGCATCCGTCTTCACCACCAGAGGTACGAACACTAGTTCCAGTTCAAGATCGAACACAAATCGCTGGTTTTAAGGCACCAAAGCAACAAAGGAAGAAAAACCGCAATCCCTCGAAAAATTCCACCACATCTTCTTCCAAATTGTCACCCAAGGAAGAAAACTTTAGATCAACAAACAAATTTCAATGCCTTGTAGTCATTGAAACCGATGAGGCACCAAAATCTCAGAAATCCGCAGAGGAGGTGCAGTCAAACGAAAACGAAATGAATGTCCAAATTGTAGAAAAAGTGGAAGACCTGGATAGCCCCAGATCCACCTCCACCGTCAAATCCTACAAATGAAGTTATACAACACTGAAAAAAATTGTTTGCGATAAATCTGCATAGCGTTGTGCATTGCAAATTGTGCAGTCTGCAAACACAAATTGTGCAGTTTTTGAATCTACCGTTTGCTAAATAAAGGTAAACTTTTGTACCTGAAAATTTCTATTGAAACCTTCATAACTGCTTACACTTCTTCTACCCAATATTGTGCATTTTTAATTTTACGGGTTCCAACCCAATTTGTGCATATTTTTTACCCAGAGTATGCTACAAAAAGGAAAATTTTGTACTTAAATAGTTGTGTATTCTTTTTTTGAAACATTACACATTAAAATTTTTTTACAAATTTTAAAATTAAACTCTAACTTGTAAAAATTTCCTTTCAATTTTAAAACAAATCATATTAAAGACATAAATAAAAATAATGTTTGCCACGATTTTTGGTACATTCAAAATTATAAATATGAAATATAATAGAAATGACTATTCAAACTTTTTAAAATTAAATTATTTTTGAATTCCTAACCAATTTTAAATTGCACACTTCTGCACAGTAATTGTACCGTTTCTTGTACAATTAATTGCAGTCTAAAATCGGAAAAAGTATTGCATAAGGAAATATTACCATTACGTTAAGTATCTACTTGCACCGAACACGTGAATATTTTTTGTTAAAATACCAAATAAAATAAGTTTTGAGATGGATAGTTTTGTAATAGAATTATTATCAGCATGGGATATGTCCCATTTAATCGAAGTATTTGAAGGTAAGGAGAATTTTTTTAATATTATGTACAATTTTTATTATTTTTATCCGTTGCATTAGTTAAAAATTTGGTAAGGAGGTACAGAGTGGTGCAAAAGGATAACTTTGCAATTTGTTTTTACAACTACCAATTAAGTGTGCAAAATCGGTCGCAAACAAAATCGCATCAAGTGCAGTTTACGTTATGCGATTTTTCTTGCGAGTTTCCTAAGACAAGGATAGTGCTATTTACACTTTGTGAGTGTGAGAAAGAAACTAGCAAAATCTTAAGGTTAGTACTAGCGAGGACACTCACGTCCAAAAGTTCGCATAACTATTTTTGATAGTTTTCTAAATTAAAGAATAATTTTTATATAAAATCATTTTTAGAATATGTAATTTATTAATGTTGAGATAAAATAATTAATAAAAAGTTACCTAATTGTTTACAAAATTATTAACAAATGTATTTATTACTTTCAAAACTGAATATTTTCTAACGTGAGTGTACTAGTTCAACCATAACGTAAACTGCACCAAACTGCACTTTATTCTTGTTGCCGGTAACCTTAAATTATGTGCACACGTGGTGAGCAAATAATATTTTTTTGTGTTTTTAAATTAAAATAATTAGAAATTCATTCGGTTTCAATTATAATCTAACAATAAGATGTCTGTTTATAAATTTGGTTTGGTTTCGCGATTAGTAATACCTGTTTTAATTTTAAAATATTTTGTAGGAAATTTTAACCTTACATATTTAGTCACATTTTTAAAATTTTGTTTTCAGAAAGTGAAATTGGAGAAAATCTTTTCCACACTCTGACGGAAGCAGATATTAAAGAATTGATCCCAAAATTAGGTTCTAGAAAACGCTTTATGATCAAATATGAGGAATTTAAAAATTCTTTTACTTTAAATCAGGTGAACTTCAGTGAACAACTTTTATTTAATTTTGCATTTTAATTACACACTATACAAATTTTAGGCTTTAGAAGAAAACATCATAATAAATGAATCTGATGCTTTAGAAGGCATAGTTGGTTTGGATGTCCCGATAAAATCTGATACGAGTACTATAATATACGAACAGCATACTGCTACATCATCGACCTACAATAATTCAAGCGAAGTAGCTAATAATGTAAGAATTTTCTTTATTCCATGTTTTATTACATTAACTTACCTAATTTAAGTATATCTGGGATATTTTAAATGCTACCGATGAAGGGAAGATGATTTTAAAGACTGCTAACAGTGGCAATTTTAAGAGAAACGATTTAGCTCGTATAATAATAAAAAATGAGCTAAGTAATTCAACAACTAAGAGGTAATGGTTTTTGTTTATTACTAGATCAACTTTATAGTATATTACTGTTTCAGTATCACTACCACAAAATTTTTGGAAATGGCTAAATTAATTGTGAATATTTTTCCATTTGAAAGCCAAGCTATTTATTATTTGCCTTACCACAAGGCTGCAAATGGCTCGGTAGTATCTGCAAGAGGAAAGCTGTGGTCTGCCTATAGAACTTGCAGAAGTAAATATAACATTTATGGCATGACACCAGAAAAAACAAATCGTCATGATGTAGTTGCTCCTGGTATGTACATTTTAATTTCTTGAAAACCTTTTATTAAAATCTCTTTTTAATTATAGTTTTTGAATATGATGACAACCATAGCGATACCCTTCTATGGTTAAGGGAAGCTACCGAGCCTTTCCCAGAAGTGCAGCTGGATAATACTTTGTTGCGTAATGTACAGTCGTATGATCATGATGTAGCATTAAATAATGTGACTACTACAGGAATTAAAGAAAGTTGTATATTTAATTCAGTAAGAGATTTCCATGTAGTAACTAATTTTTCAGTGGATATCATGCATGATTTGTTTGAAGGTGTATGTTTGTATGATTTGGCAGCTCTGTTGAACGAATTAATTAATTCTCATAAACTATTTTCTTTAGACACGCTTAATACAGTTTTAAAATATTTTAATTATAATAATGTAGAAAGTAGTAATAAAATTCCGTTGATATCTCCAGAACACTTAAAATCAGGTAAATTTAAATTGTCAGCAAGTGAATCATTATGTTTAACACGATATTTAGGCATCATGATAGGAAATTTTGTTCCAGAAAATTTCCCGATATGGGAAGTATGGATTACATTGAGAGAAATTATTAATATAGTTACTGCTCCAATATTACATGCTCAAGACTGAAAGGCTCGATGTTGCAATAAAAGAGCATCATGAAATTTATCTAAGATATTTTAGTCATTTAAGGCCTAAGTATCACATAATGCTTCATTATGCCGATATGATTAAAATGTCTGGGCCACTAGTTCATATCTGGAGCATGAGATCTGAAGCAAAACACCGTCAATCAAAAATGACCGTTAATGTTTCCTGTAATTTTAAAAATATTTTAAAAACTTTATCGATAAAATCACAATTAAAGTATTCCGCTAGGCTTTTAAGAGGTAGAAAGTCTTCCATTGATTTTGGAATGACTAAAGTAATATGTGCAGCATCTTTATATGATAAATATTTTAAACTAATTGGAAAAATTGAAGATATGTTTACCACGAAATGGGTAACTTTGCAAGGAACTAGTTATCATCCGAACGATTTCCTTGTTTTAAATCAAACGGAAGATAAACTGTTTCCTGAATCCGGAAAAATTTTAACAATTGTTATTCACAATTTAAACAGTGGTCCTACAATATTTTTTGAATGTGAAGTATTTAAAGCAATCGGTTTTGAACGACATTTTCAATCATATAAACTTCAGAAAATGTCCAACACTTTTACAATTATTAATGCTCGTGATGTCGTGATTTATTAATGTACGTACCTTGTCTTGTAACGACTGTTAATTATAAATTGTATGCTTGTTTAAGATGTAATGTATGATTGTTTATTTTGCAAACTGTTTTTATTATAATTTATATTGTGAATTTGTATATAAGTAGTTTGTATATTTTTTGTGAATTTTTAATAAATAATATTGCTTTTTAAACATTATTGAATTTTTATTTAAATATACAATGAGTAATTTTTTTATATAACAAGATACTTCAAACTTGCATTATTTTGTTCAGAAATATGCAGAATTTTTTTCTAGAAATATACAAATTTTTGTATTTGCAATATGGACAATTTTTTCTAGAAATATGCAAATTTTTGTATTTGAAATATGGACAATTTTTGCTAGCAATACACATATTTTGATATAGAATTATCACAATTTTGTATTCAGATATTCTGCATATTTATTGTGCAGATTTTAAACTCAATAAGTGGGATATTTTTCTACTCAAATTTGGTACCTGAAAATTACACAATTGGGTTGTTTACCTGCTTAAAAAGGTTGACCCAAACGTTGACATCCTTTCAACACAATATTGGGTTTAGCGCCAATCTGAACACAAATTGTGCAAGAATATTGCGTAATTGTGTAAATTATAGCCACAATTTTCTTTCAGTGAAATAATTCAAATAAACCAACAGTAATTAAAGCAAACCTAAAAGCCATCAGCTCCTTCTTGAATCAATCGGACCAAAGCAGTGGCATGCAAACCAAAAAGTCACAGAAGTTGAAGATATGGCTACAACCAGGTCTTCTTCCCCTGAAAGCCAATTCATACAATCTGAACGAGTCCCACCTATTGTGCTGAGAACGAAAGGAAAATGGTCCACCGTCAATAAATTGATCGTTTCAAATCGTATCGAGTTCACCAAGATTGAGACGCTGGGGAAACGAATAGCAATCCATCCAAAAATAGTAACGAACCTTAGAAATTTATTGATTCTTTTTCAGGACAAAAAATACCGTCGCATACTTTCACTCTACCAAATAAGAAGCCCTTGAAGATGGCGATCAGAGGCCTTCTCAACACATTACACCAGAAGAATCATGGAGGACCTAGCCAATACTTAGCCAATCGCTGTCAGCTTTTCGGCCACCCTCAGCGTACTACAGGGAGGAGCCTAAGTGCGCAAATTGCGGAGGCGCCCGCTCGGCAAACTTCAGAAGCTGTCCCGCATTTCA
Source organism: Podabrus alpinus (assembly GCA_932274525.1). NCBI lineage: Eukaryota > Metazoa > Arthropoda > Insecta > Coleoptera > Cantharidae > Podabrus > Podabrus alpinus. The sequence continues at coordinate 120,348,850 of OW026451.1, forward strand.
TATGGGTTCGAGTCCTCCACTTGGAAACCCGCCAAAAATTTTTTCCGATTTGTCAAACAAAATTCAAAAAAGACCAAATTTACGTTGTTACGCAAATTAAACTAACTGCACATCCTTACATAAAATAGAAAGTTATTAACCAAAAACAATCTAAAGGCACTCCAAAAGCCCTCGTCCTCCAATTTGAACAGGTGGATGTCGTATAATTGGTCAAACAACTTCTCCAGAAGGTAACAAAAGTGCTGGCGGATGCAAACATCAATCATACAATTATTACCAAAGTAGTTTAGAATGAACGTCCCATAAATCAGGACATATTCTTCTTAAGGTGCCATCTCCTATTTGAGGTTGGCGATCATCATTTGAAACTCCTTTCTGTCCTGCGCCATGGGTATCAGTTTCGCGGCACCACGCACACCAAACCACTGTCATATGTTCCGCAACGATGAGAATCGCTTCCGTCCTAGGCCTCCTTTTCCTTCAATCTTGCCCTTCATTATCAGTTGTAGGAGAGCATATTAGTGGCCTCTGAATATATTATGGCCAAAATATGCCGCTTTTCTCTGTTTAATCATTGTGAACAGTTGATGGTCCTTCTTCATGCGGCGAAGCACCTTTTCATTGGAAACCGTTTCCATCTATAAGATTCAAAGCATCTTGCGGTACAGCCATATGTGCGTTTTTAAAACTACTTTCGGAGTAAATGTTAAATAACAATGGGAATAAAACATAACCTTTTCTCACGCCTTTTTGCCGTATGACGTTTGATTCCAGTATAAATTTTCGATTATGTGAAGGTCTTTGCTATCGATTCCCTTCTGCTTTAGAAGTTTTATAAGTATGTCATGTTTTACGTTATCAAACGCCTTCTCATAAGCGATAAAACAAATATGCACTGTTTTCTGCTGATCCAGACATTTTTGTACAAGAACTCCTATGGCAAACAGTGCTTCTCTAGTTCCCATTCCATTCCTGAATACGAACAATTTCGAAGTTTGCAAAGAATATTATGGAAAGACAAAACCATCACCTTCTACACTAAGAAACTAATGGTAAAAGCACTTGTTTCCCCATCGTGCTGTACGACGTGGAGTCATGGACCCTAAAAATGCAAGATGGCAGAAAAATCGATGCACTAGAGATGTGGTGCTGGAGAAGAATGCTCCGTATACCATGGACTTCAAGAAGAACTAATATATCCATTATTAGAAATTGATTGAGAAATTGAAAAGTCCCACAGGATGTCTCAAGCTGTATAACAGCGCGTGCTTAGATACTTTTGACACATATCGCAAGAACGTGATGACGGCCTTGAAATGCTAATAATACATGGCAAGGTAGATGGAAAGATACCAAGGGGGCGATCCCCGATACGTTGGTCGGACCAGATTAAAGAGATCACCAATAGTTATCTGCAGCATCTTGCAAGGCAGGGCAGAAACAGAGGGAGATGGCGTGAGGTGGTGAGAAGAGTCGGAAATGGACAGAAAGAAAATTGTTTTGTAAGCTTTCGAAGAATATGTTTTGTTTTGTAGGAGGCAAACCTTCGAAGAGTAATCTGCAAACATTCTCAATATGGTATTTCTTATAGATTGGAACCCACGTTAAACAGTAAGTACGTATCATGCAAAAATAGTATTTAGACGTTCATATTGAGAGAGACGTCATATTAGACGAATACAACTCTTGAAAAAACAATCAAAACTTAAGTGTAAGCGATAATGGCATAGTTCCATCTGCATAAGGTACAAACGTAGGTAGCTGGTCCAAAAAAATGGACCACACTTATTATATGACCAGTTTCGTTGTTACCTCCATCATCGTGTACTCTTTGGTTGTTTTTCAAGAGTTTTATTCGTTCAAGATGATGCCTAGTTCAACCAGAACGCCTACGTACTTTATGTACTTTTTTATATAACTACTGGTTGCTATTCGTTGTTGAATTTTTTTTTATTCGGCGGTGAAAGTGTTATAATAACTAAGTCTCGTGCATGTTATTTATTACACGCTCAACAAGGCATGTGGGAGAAGATCGCTGACGTTAGTATGCCTTCAGGATTAGAGTATAATAGTAACCTACCTTACTAAATTGCTTCTACGTTTACAATAATCATCATGACCAGTTTGTATAGGTTTAGGCTTTTCTTGCCATCTGCGGAATGAAGCTTGATACGTAGATTTACTGGGTTGAATTAAAACTTCTTTAAAATCGGAACATATTTTACTATCACCCTCGGTTTGTTTCCACCAAAATGGAGGTTGCATTTGACAACCTACCACTTTTTCTTGATCTGATTTAGCAGCGCTTTCATGAGATTTTAAGTTTTGTTTGTCAAGTTCCTCTTCACGTCGCATTTTGCGCCATAATTTTTGTAAACGGGCATTTTCCATACAATCAAACTCATATTTATAAGAACGTTGAAAAACCTTTGCTACGTGATAATAAAAACATATAAAATACATAATAACTATAATGTGGAATACTACGTACGTCTGTTTTTATAACGTGCATCATAATCAGGATCAACGACTACATGATGCTTTTTGTACATATCGTGTAGGAAATATGCATTTTCACCTGGTTTGTCTACCCACAAAGCTTTTGCTGCTTTGGTCCAATTGTTTAATACTGAATCGCCCATTGGGGCAGCTGTTGATTTATCAAACGGTTCTTCATCATCTGCAGGTATAGGGTAACAATATTTTGCAATTGATATTTGAGTAGCTCTTGGGTGTGCAGACGGAGTAAATATATCAGAACTAGCTTGATTATTTGTAACCTTTTTCAAGAAATAATCTTTAGGAGGTTTTGGCGGTAGAGTAAACATGATTAATTAAAATAATGTATTCAATTATGATAAAAACTGGATAGGTATTTGAGTTTACAACCTACTGTCAAATTTGTTTTTTTACCTATGTTACTATAATACAATCGTATACAACTAATGAAATATCTTTAATTTAATAGTTTAGGAAAAAAGTGAGGAGTAATGGGCCATATTTCAGGTTTAATGTAGATAAGTAAGTACTTTAACAAAAACTATGGTCTTCATATATAGTCACAATTCCTCTTAAGGCCGAATACATTTTCCATAGGAATAATTTACAGTTAAAAGCCAAATAAGTGCCAAAATGATTTGGGATATCTAATAAAATGCTACTCCTTCGATTAAGTCAACCCCAAACACATTTAAGCAATTGAATATCATGACTCAAATAAAAATAAACCTCAAAAGATCCTTCAAATTAATAAATTGGAATAGAATTTAGAGTAAGGCGGTGAACATCAAACTTTTTGTTATTTTTTTTTGTCATTTCAATTAATTAAATTCGTAGTGCCAAAAAGCCGTCAATAATTAAAAAATTGAATTCAAAATTTATGTAATAAAATACTCGAAGAATGGAAAAAGTAGCAACCGAAAATTTATTTTTGCTGGAATTTTTAGTAGACAAGGTTCAAATAGATCCTTCTGTAGCTCGAGATATTGGAGATACTACAGGTGATACATGTGTTTCAGTGCAATTTTTAGATAACGCACCATTAGATATATGCGAAGATGATTTCACACCTAAGAGACAATATAAAAAAGATAATGATAACTTGAAAAGTGGTAAATCTTGTTTATTTTCCTTAAGTCCTGCCCAAGCAGATGAAGCTGTAAGACAATTTGATGTTTACGTAGATATATTTCAAAAGATGTTGCCAGGAATGGTACCGGATAAAGTTCAAGTCGGAGGCTCTCTTATTTCTATCGTAAATTTATTCAACGAATTAGTCGCATCGCTAATAACAACCAATACTAATCAAGCTCCTACTGCGAAAACATTAAAAGATACCTTTAGGGTAACAAATGCTACTGGACAACATATAGGCGAAATTAGTATGTACATTAGAATGTCGTGTTTTGGGAAACTTATTGTTACTCAATTTCAAATGAATCTTGATGACAAATCAGTACTATTTAAAGACAAAGAAGGGCACTCTTTATACCGATACAAAAAGGTAGGCACACATACTAAGGAATCGACTTCTTTAGGACAAAATGGATTTGATGTTGCAAGAGGAGGATCTTTTCAAAACAGACTTTCTCAAGGAAGATCTTACGGATCTGGTGCAAATAGTTGCCCGAACGTTCCGTCACCTAAGCCATCGTTTAATTCTAAACCAACTATTAGACCATTTAACGAGTGTTCAACATCTACAATGCAGCAAAACGACCAACAAGCTGGTTGTTTTCAAGAAATTGGAGCCACTATGGGAGGTAATTGTTTAACAATTCGCGTACACAAAGATAATAATAAAGTCGAACAGCTTAGTACTGTTTCTTCCTGTGCATGCAAAACATCTAAACTAAGTGGAAACGTTACCACTGCAAATTTTGCACCAACATTAACCAATTTAGTAATGAGGCCAGGATGTAAAGAGTCTAATATTACAAATGCTCCATTTTCGTTTAAAATGGGAGGATGTGGAAATCCGTCGCAAAACAATGTAACTGTTGTTCCTCCCGTATGTACTTCCCCAGACGGCACGCAATATACGGAGCTATCTGATCCAGAAAGAGATATGTTTATATTAAAAATAGGAAAAAGAAGTGATAAACCAGATAAAAAAAGTAATTTAGAGTTAGAGCTGTGTACGCCAAAGAATTCAGGTGAAACAAAGATTACTGTGGGAAAAGATACGAAAGACACCCAATGGAATGATGCGGATGCTGGAGGTCCTTTGTCAATAAAATCTAGTATGGACAGTAAAGTGGGCAAAGGAGGTAAAGGAGGGAAAGGTGGCAAGGGCAAGAAAAAATAAGGAGTTTATTATGTATCATAACTTTTCGTCTAATTTTGCGGATCATCATTAAAAGAGCACGTCCTATTGTTTTTAATATTTTAACCTAAGTAACTTGTCTTTTAAAAATATAATTTTTTTCGGAAATTTTCGTTGCAAAGTATTTTTTGTATAAGGTGTTTAATTAATTGGAGTAAATAATTTGTTATTAATCAAATATAACTACTCTAAATTATCTTCGCTGTGAAGTTTCAAAAGTTTAGAAAATTATACAAAGTCTTGAAATTATCATTAATCATATTAACCAATTACTAAACAATTCATCATATCCTATTTACAATTTTTTTTAATTAAATCAACGATCTTGTCTTAATTTAATAACCTTTCCAAAACCCAAATTATTCAAACTTAAATCAACATATTATTATTATTTCTTTATAAAACTGAATGGAGGAGATGGATTAAAGAAAATGATAGTCGAACTGATGCGTGAAGTATGTGGAGTAAGGAAGAGATGCCTAAATCGTGGAGCCTGGCAGTAATTTGCCCATTGCACAAGAAATGCGAAAACTGCAGGGGTATAGCGTTATTAGATGTTATGTTCAAGATATTGGCTACATGTCTGAAAAATAGGTTGAGAATATATTCTGAAGTGTTTATAGGTGAATGTCAATGCTGTTTCAGAAATAGTAGGTCAGTTACGGACCAGTTATTCGTCAACAGAGAAATACAGGCAAGTAGTCACGAACTAAAACTGAATACGCACTTGCTGTTTCTTGATTTTAAATCGGCATACGACATTATCAATAATAGGAAAGCGCTATATAATACTGAAACTTCCGAGTAAACTGATCAAACTAGTGAAAATGGCATTAAGTGACACACAATATAAGGTGAAAATGGCGAGGATTACGTCAAAAAGCTTTAAGACTGAAAGAGGTCTAAGGCAGGATAACCCACTATCATCCATACTGTTGAACATAGCGCTGGAATTGGTGATCACAAAAGCAGCTATTAATAGGATGGTCTGATTTTCTAGAAACGGTGCTAATGCATGATTTTTGTAGATTAAAGAATGAACTTCAAGCCTTCAATATGGTATGGGATGATAAGCCGTTCGAACGAGGGAAATGTTTGAACCTTGATCAGGACAACGGTAGAAAATGAAATTTGAAGAAATCGAAACCTTCTCGTACCTTGGTACGATATTTACGAGATATATCGAAGAAGTTTGCTCTCAATACAGTGTTAACAAATAAAATCTTCTCAATGTTCATAAAAGTAAAAATATACCAGACAATTATAAGTGCAGCAGGGATTGATAAGTGCAAGGTATGGTCGCTGAGAGATCACAAGAACGCCTAATATTGGGAAAGGAAAGTTCTTAGAAGGATTTATGGTGGAAATTTTAGTGATGGACAGTGGATGTGAAAAAATAATGGAGAGATGGAAAGTAAGTATGATGGAAAAGTAAAGTACCAGAAGATCTGCACCTTATGGGCGGGAGGGATTGGCAAGAATTTTCAAAGGACAGAAAGAAGTGGAACCGATTTCACCAATCAATCCATCAGAACAAATGCGAATTTTTTACTTAAACAAATTTTTTCTTCCTTCCTTCTTCTATTGTCATCGTATATGCTTGCATAATATATTAATCCTCATCGTGAATTTCCATAATTTAGCAGGTAGCGGTCTCCCCGCTACTCCTTCTGTTCCATACGGATTCATTAATATTCAAGGTTTCCATATGAATACATGATGTCTAAATGAAAACTACACATGATATTATTTGTAATTGGGTGCTTCAATTCATTTGTACAATATCCTAATCTTTTTGTATAGTTCTTCCCAAATTCTAGCTTTTTAGGCATATGGATTGGAGAAGTATGGAATTTAAAAGATTCTTCATTGATTACATGCAGTTCATAAACGTAATCGACAGTAAAGCCTGTTTCTTGATTCACCAGCAATTGATTTTTCTACAAAATCTCTTTGACTAACTTTATAAACCCGTCTTCACAGGTATTTTCCTTAATAATATTATTAACAACCATTGCTTCTTGCGAATTTGTAACAGTCTTATTTTGGTTTTAATACATTTCATATACTAAAGATATGTTACAATACATTTGCCTCCTCCTGTACATAATTATTTTTGAAATCCAACATATAAAGGCGATAGTTGTTTTTTAAATTCAAAAAGGTTGGCAATTTTTATAGCGAGAGATAAGTAATAGATGCGAGACAAAGTCGACAGGTGGGTTTTGCTGGGTGGGTTTTAGCGAAAATCAAAGCTGATTATTACGGAAGGCCTTGCCAGTAGTTTTGGATAGTATTTTGCCGGTGATTTGGTAGTTAGCTAATCCGATATCTCAAGTTTTGAGGATTATAAATTGGTAGAGCCCAGAGGGACAATATTGTCGTTACAAGTACCGTTTTTGGTTCAACGATTACCAGGTTTGGGAGAAGTTTCCGAGAAGTATTAATTGGTAGCGATTGGTTGCTCAAAGCATTATTCGAAAGCTTGCTTGGAAAAGACTACGTTATCAACGCCTACGTTTTTTTTGTTATCCAATGCGTATCCATCAAAATTCCGTATAATTACCAGTGATATAAATTCGACCTCACCTCTTTTGGAATTTTAAATTCCACTACATCCTTGGAGGCTTATAACAGCGAATCTGTTTACGATTAGAGAAATAAAAGAAAAGACACACAGGAAGAATTTTGGTTGTATTGTTTACATTTGAACAACGGACTCTCATTGGTCGAGTCAGATCCAGTGGTGGGTCATATCCATGAACGTAGCTTGCGGACCGAACGGGGTGAGTGTTTGTAGTACCTACATCCTTTGGTTTTTTGACATTGCGCGGCGGGTGAACGGTTGAGTTCACACATTTATTCTTTGCGTACTTACGTATCAAGGCAAAGAAGACAGAAGACTAAAACGTCACCCTAACTTTTGTTTTGTTTGCGAAGTGTCCGAGACAAGGTCCCGGCTGTATGATTTGTGTTTTTCTTGTGTATTTTTCTTTTTCTAATTCAGATCTGAATAGTACTGATAGTACTAAGATATACCATTGTTTTTATATGATCGTTATCTCCACTGTTAGGTTTACTTGTTTGAATGCTAAGTGCGATTCGGCGACTTCTGACTTGTGGCTATTGATTTTTTTTATAATTAAATTGTTTTAGTTTATAAATTTGTTTTACTCGTCGCTGTACCTGCTGCTTGTAATTCTAACTTGATTTTGTTCATTCTTTGCTTTTGCGCTTTCGGCATTACCTTTTTGAGACGACAAAAAGCGCATGGCGCCCATATTTTTTTGAGTTTGGACCATATCGTAACGGTCTGAACTTAGACCCACCCAAATTTTCTGTTATCTAATTAACCTTATCGTGCTGCATCCTTATCAATCTAGTGGGTATGTCAATAATCAATCCAAATCTGTCTATTAAATCCATTCCCATTCCCAAAAAAATATGCATTCATACTTCAAACCGCCCATAATTAAGATGTTACCATTTACCTGCTTTATAATTTTAAGCTTGGAAAAAATGTTTTTAATTATGGTAGAAATTTTCTTATTATTAGTAGTCATTAGTTTGGTCAGTTTCATTTTTAAATTTGATTTTTGAACACTCCAAATCCTCTTCTTTCTTCTTAAAGTACCCTATCCGCTCAGCGAACGTAGGTTATCAACTTGACCGAAGTCAAGATGAAAAGGGAAATAAATTTAATGGGGTAGTTTCCCGTTGCCTTCCCTGTAGCCCACAGATTTATATTGGGCTTGAAGATCACAGCAGTAAATCCGGCGCGACTAGGTATAGAACCACGGTTTCCCGCTCGCTAGTCTGCCAGTGTAAGCTTAACGCCACAGTGCTGGTCTCTCTTCTGAAATCCTTTTCATCCAGGTATAATTGCTAAATTTCATGATTATGGTTTTTTTATAATTCTTCAATTTTCTATCCTTTTTTATTCTATTAGTCCAGTCCATGATATGCTTCCATCTGATACTCTTACGCGTTATCAGACTCATCACAAACATCCCAACTTCCGTCAACGGCTCATATTTTCTTTTTCTTTCCAATATAAGGAGCAATCGCGTTTCAATTTTCTTTCATCCTGTTGTTGAGCTTCTGTTTTTTTCTGACGAATTTTCGCCCTGGTTCAAGTAAATTTCATTTTCTTAATGTTAAATCCTCGGATCTGAATTTGCTTCTTCTCTTATTTTGTAACTTTTTATTTTCCAAAATTTCGTTGGTTTTAATTTTGATTACGATGTACTTATTTTTGTTTTATTTTTCTCTTATAATTGCTTGTTTATTCTGTATTATTTCATACTTTGGATTTCTTCTAGCGATAAATTTCAAAATTCTACACCTTTTTTTTATCTTTTCGGTTACGTTTTTGTGTTGCATTTGTTGTTCATTTTGTTTGAACACTTAAATTTTGAATTCCTTGAGGACTGTTTATTTGTACATCCTCATATTCCTCTACTTCTTAACTATCTTTCTATTCTGAAAAGGAATCTATCCAAATTTTACAGTTTAATCTTTTTCTTCTTCCACCATGATGCTTATGATATTCGTTTATAATTTCATCACCGTTTTTCAATTTGATTTACAATCGGTATGGATATTTTTTCATTTTTTCGCGTAGAATTATTTTGCTTTTATTTATTATTATAATGTCAATTATTTTGATTTTCTACATCTGTTCTATCCTCATTTTCATTTGGCTCATTTCAGAATGCATTGATACTAATAATTTATTTATAGTTTAATCTAAAATTTTACTCAATTCTTTTAGTTTTTTGTCATTTGCTTCATCTCTTTCTTTATTCTCACTACGCATTGCTCCATCTTTTTCTCTATTTTCTTTTAGTTCCATCACTATTACTTCCACCATTAATGCTCCCAGCATACGAATCATATCTCTTCTTTCTCCATCGACGTCATGAATTTCATCGGTACCCCTCCGAATTTTACTTTAAAGTACTTTAAAAATTGTTTTTTTAACTGTAAATGTAAAATGTAAATTATCTTCACTGCGAAATTTCTTCACAACGATTAGATACATATTGCTCTGATATCTCACCATTAAATACAGCCATTTGCAAGAATGGCATTCGTTCAAATTTACCATACTATCTTCTTAATCTTAATTTGAAGTTGCAAAATATCTTAATTAATTATTTACCACTTAACTCATTCTGTACCTTTCTTCTAAAATTAAGCTCCGTAATTTCTTTGTTAAATTCACTTTTCAACATAATTGTATCCTTTCCTTAAAATTTTTAATCTTAACTTTTCTGATAAAATTCTCTAAACGAAGTCTGTATAGAACTGTAATATAAGTAACAAATTTCTATGTTGAATTTGATAAACAAATATCAACAAAGAATAAAAAGTTTTACAACCAGTAAAAGTATGAAATAAATTAAAACATAAAATTGTTTTAGGCGTACTGGTTGGTTTGAAACAGCTTATTAGCTGAATACAAGACCGTTGCAAAAACAAACGAAGTGCTTAGCGGAAGCACAGACGAGAATCCATTCATTAAAGTCGTGAACGCAGGCAGTTTATCAAAAATGAATCACTTCACCTTATCGCATGACTGCAGTTTCGCTGTTACCCTTTATGGGATTCAGCTCGTCAGATAGGCATTGGTGGGAGCGATATCATTCTCGACTCACAAACCTACTTGTGTGTTCACATAGCTCAAACTTCAAAAGAAAACGTGAGCACATTCCGCTAGTTTGAGTTTGAGTGATAAAAATGGTATTTAAAGTGGTTGTGGTTCTTATTGCGAACTTATTTTCTTTGCGTAAACCGATTTAAACCACCATAGTTGTTACATTTGCAGCGGCCCCAACGTTACTTTCAGTTCCCAATTAAGAATTTTTTAAAAGTAGAAATCTAGAAAATATGTTTAATATGGAATTTTATTGCCATTTTTTTTAATTAAAGAAAAAATTTGATTTTCCATACTTCCAACCAAATTATCAATGATATTTTGAGGTGCTAGGTTTACGTCAACTCAGCAACCCCACCAAAGATATATCTTTTACCGCAAAACTACTTCTTCTTCTTAACGTGCCTATCCGTTACCGGATGTTGGCGACCTCTCCTATGTATGTGTTGTGCGTTTGTAGTACTATCACACACATAGGGGACCTACTTGTTTAACGCGGGCTCCGAACCGCGGGAAGTGTATACACTTCATCCCCAGAGAGGCTGTTCTAAGCAGATTGCCATTGCCTTCCGAGGGGGAGACGGTCAGAATAAAGTTTTTACTGAGCCCGGAGTCGAACCGGGCATTCAGCATTAGCAGCAACGCACTTAACCGCTTAAGCTGATTACCGATCACAAAACTACAGGAGACAAAAATTCGCAAATGTCGTCCTAAATTAACCCGTTTTCTTTTTGAGAAATGGGAGTGCTAGCTTTACCCGAGTTAGAGGAGGTTTTTTGTAAATATTTTTTTTGTTAGTAAGTTCTTCAAAATATCACGGAAAATATACTAATTTTAAATGAATTATTTATTTATCTACACACATATTTATGTATGTACTATAGTATTTATTGTTCCAAAGCAAGCAATGGTTGAAGTTGTAAACCTAGAATTAACACCAATATATGATAAAAAAAAAACTACTGAAATTTGTTTTAATTACATCAATAAAATGTGAAAATTCTTAATTAATAATTTGTGAAAATTAAATAGTAGTAATAATAATAATATACCTATATACTAACTAGTTACGGTGTTTGTTAACTACAGAGAAAAATTAAACATTCCTAGCGGAAGAAATTTCATCTAATATTTCCTTTCCGTCCCCTTTATTATTTTCACCAATATCCAAAATACTTTCTTCACCAAACAATTCTTCATGATGAAATATATTATTAATTTCGGTATCATAATTTATTTCTGAAAGTGTTTCGTTTTCCACTTCCTGGTCATTATTTTCTAAAGGCTCTTCATTATCGTCAGAAATAATTTCTTCTTCGTTACTCACTTCATCATTTACATTTTCGGTTTCATTGTTTTCGGTTTTTAAATCTCCTAGTAAACTATTTTGGCTATACTGAATAGAATCTATTTTCTGACGTGGAGTTGGAATATCATATGATCTTGGATTGCTGTTTATACTCGTGGTGTTACTTTTACCTCTTAGTTTCTTTTTACATAGATGTAAACATCCACCAAACCATTCTGAGATTAACGAAACTCCACCCATAACAAAACCAGCACTAAGCAACAGAAACATTCCTTGCGTGTCTTGCAAAGCAAGTGCTCTATCTTCAGGGGACAAAATGTTTTGCGACCCCAAACCATTGGCCTGCAATAATTTTCCAGTAGAACCACGCATCATTTCAAATTCTACATCACTTTGAAATTTTTTAATAAACCCGCTTTCAACGGCCCTTATAGTTCCTTCATTTAAAATTGATTTAAAAATAGAATTTTCTTGAAATAGCATCCCAACGCGGAACGGTACAAAGCATGAAGTGCTGATATGTAAAAGAGACTTTTTGTTACCACTAAAATTATAGATATTTTATATTAAATGAAAATTAAGGTCTACATAAGTAACCACGTACATTGTTGTAAAATTTTTGCGAACCACGTAGTCTAATTGTGATCTGGAACCGAGAAATGCATAAGACCAGAAAAACGCAGATGTAATATTACTAATGCCATCTTCCACTGTCTCAACTAGATCCACTTTTTTTAAAATCTTTAACGTCTTGGGATCAGAAGAATTTTTGAACCAAAATTGCCATCCGCCGTGGTCTACAAAAACTTGTAATGTATTACATCGTTAAAACCAAAATTTGCAAATTTACCTAACATCCCGATTTGATATCGACCAGAAATCAACTGTTGCACAGTATCGACTGTTTCTGGAAGTACTGGCAATGTTACAAAAGCAATAATTGAACCTGTGTAACATGCAGTTAAAATAATAGTAAATAACCAATAAAATCCTAAAAAATTTTAATCGGTAATAATGGATTGGCTAATGTATGTTAAGACTTACCAATTAATATTCTTGTTGCAAGTTTATTCGTTTTACTCCATGACTTGGCACCAGTAAAAGTAAAACAATTAGTAAAAGTGCCAAATACGTACCAGAACATATTTTCCATTTCTTCGGGCGATTCAATTAAATGTCTTAAACTATGGCGATCGGAAAAGACTAATGGAAATATTGCGAGAAGATAAACTAAAGTTAAGCAGAGCCATACGGTCCATTGAAAAGGTCCCATTATGGCACGCCATCTAGTGAGTAAAATCATGAAAATATTTATTTATGTTATATAATTTTTCGTTTCAATTATGTAATTACTTGGATAAGGCAATTGAAGCTAAAGATATAAATGCCGCACAATCTTGTGAATGACCATACGATATATCAACATGGTGCATTCTTTCCGGGGTTATGTAAATTCCACTCATGCCTATATCCGCCTTTTTATTTTGTAATTCCAGAATAACAGCTTCAGCTCCTCTATAACAAAAGATTATAAAAACCAATAATTACGATGTGCATTTTAATGCCCTTAAAAATGGCATTGTAATACAGTTTGTCTGGGGATTTCTGATTTCGAATTGGTATAACTCAGCAACCGTGGGAGAGAGTAAGGAATCCACAAGAAAAGTATAATAAACCACCACATAACACTCTAAGATTAAGGTTCAGTGTATAACAACCGCCAAGATCATAGGCCAAAAATGCAGATTATCAAAAGTGTGGGTAGGCAATATATCATATAATATTGAAAATAATAATAACCAACAGTATGGCTAAATCCATAATACATAATATATCCATCGGAATGCTATAGAGGGGGAAACAACAACATCATCACTACACTGTTGTGGCAAAAGCTATTGGGAAATGTAGTTTCAATGGCGGAGTAGGGGTTATATTCCATCAGGAATGGAACCTAGTGATTACTTGATTGGAAATTATTATTTTTGATCTTGATACTGATGATTACAATATAATCAGCTATTTCATCTTAATTAGTGTTATGTTTTTGCCAAGAAGTTTCGTTAAAAACAAGCAAGAAAGTTTTTGCGCCAACTAGTCCTTCCCAAGAGGTTGCAGCTTCTGGTGATTTTTCAAATAGCGAAAATTCCAATAAAGAAACCAAAGTTGGTGAAATTGAAAATTCATTTCCAGAAAGTAATTTCACTCAGGAAATTTTAGTTGAAACTGTATTTCTTGGACATAATTCCGCTCAAAATATTTCAAGTGGTACAGAAAAATTGGTTAAAAATGTATCAGATAATGTGGAAGTTCTATGGGGCCGAATCCTGGACGCTGACAGAGTCGACGACGAAGAAGCTTCGGGCTTTTGAGATGTGGATTTATCGAAGAATTCAAAGAGTTTCATTGATGGAACATGTAACTAATAACGAGATACCCAGAAGAATGAACAAAGAACCGGAGGTGGTAAACACGGTCAAAGACAGAAAATTGCAGTACCTGGGACACGTAATGCTCAATGAGAATAGATATCGGCTCTTTCAGTGCATCCTGCAAGGTAAAATAGCCGGAAAACGAAGCGTAGGCAGAAGGAGGATTTCATGGTTGAAGAACCTTAGAAGGTGGTTCTCGATGACAACTACAGAGCTTTTTCGCACGGCAGTGAATAGAATAATTATAGCCAATATGATAGCCAACATCCGGAACGGATAGGCACTAGAGGAAGAAGAAGAATGTGGAAGGCAACAAAATCAACCAAGTTGAAGATTTAGTTACACCTGATTTCTCAATCAGGTTGATTTCTCAAATTCCAAAAATGAAAACAAAGTTGTTGATGTTAAAAATTCACTTCCAGAAAGTAATTTCACACAGGAAGTTTTAGTTGACTATAGGGAACAATATAAATGTTCAAGAAGGTGTACTTCCAGTTTTACCACTTCCGGAATTACCAGTTAAAGAAGTGGTAAAAAAGCAATCAAAATATTCTTCCAACTGAAGAAACACCAAATATTATAAAAGATTATGTTCCTGAAATTTCTAAATGAGATATTACCAATGATCCATTTGTAAGTTTAACAACAGAAGAGCCAAGCATTAACTACGAAACCAGTTTCAACATTTCGAAAAATTTGATTCGTGTTGTGTTAGAAAATGTCGAAGTAATGGAGGAATCTGTGAACAAAACTGTCAGTCAATCGTCTTTATCAGATCTTAAAATTAACGATTCTGATAATCTGGTTCCCCATCAAGATAACGAAAGTTCAACCGAAAATATTTTATTTAATATTAAATATTATGATATGAGCCTTTCGTAATCAAAATTTTTTGTCGAACTTCTTAAATTCCAAAATATACTTCTAGTTCACAACTATAGTTGTCATCAATACAAATCTATAAAATTTTTACATTTACATTTCTCCAGGTTGAAAATTATTCAAAAAATATATGGAAAATCTGGGTTAACCCTACGACGCATCTACGGACAATTTTACGGTTAAGAAAACCTGGGTTAGTACTAAACTTGTACTAACCTTACACGGAACAACAGCTTTCTAGTTAAAATATGAGTTAACCTAAAATTTTTGCTGTCATGTCATTACACTGACAGCTATACTGTCAGAAAACGCATTATTTTAGGGTTATTAATAACCGGGTTACAAGGTAACCTGGCACTGAAAAACAACTTTTTAATTAAAATATGAGTTAACCTAGATTTTTTGGTTTAACCCGTTATCGGTTATATTCTAACCTGGGTTATTTTCCATAGAAATGATTGTTTCAAGAATTGTTTCCATGGAAAATAATTCAGGTTAAAAGATAACCTAATACTGAACAACTGGGCCTAAGTGTGGTAAAATTTAATTAAAGTTACCGGCCAATGAAAACTTGCTGCATCAAAAACAGGCATGCGTTGAAATATCAACGAAAATTTATATCCTTGGCGACGAATTTGTTTACCTTAACAACAAAGAACAACGATAAAATAACCCAAAGTGAATGGACGCAAATTTTGTGCTGCTCCAGAAAATTTGTGAAAAATGTGTTTTTAAAACCCAAGTAGGGTAAAGTAAAGTTGATTTATTCTGGAAAAGGTTAAATTATATTGAAAATGTTAAAAAAATATTAATACACTCACCAAAAACTCAAAATTTGGTATTGATGGCCGAGGAAATATTTGGATGATTGATGAAAATTAACTGGATGATCACAGAAAAGTAAACTGGAGCGAATTCTAGGTGTAAACAACCGGTACACCCACGCTTAGGAACGAACTATGATGCAATTCGGAAGAAGTGGGGTAAGATTTATTTAAATATCCAAGTGCGGGAAATTTAAAACATTAAAAATCAGAAAATCTTTTTTATTTACAAATATTTATTTAGATTTATCAGTTAGAATTAAGAATTTGTTACATTTAGTTTTAAAGCACATGGTTAAAATTTTCTTTCGTCTCCATGACGACAATTTGTGCAAATTTATTAATTTCATTAAAAAATCAAATTGCCATGATTTTATTTTATTTGAATTTAAATCAAGTTTATAAACAGTGTGAAAATATGAATCTTGTTCATTCTGAAAATGAGCGAATGCAGTAAAAATTTTACAAACAATCAAAGAATTTCTTTCACTTTTGAGCTAGCCGAGGCAAATACAAAATTTCTCCACACGTAAGTTATCATTGTGGGATAAGCATTCCAGGTAAGGGTCTCATTATTATCATAAGCTTTATTTATATCATTAAGGAGAGGGGTCATTGCAGTACTTACCTACTATTAGTAATCATTTGTAACATTTTATATGCATTGCATTTTTATTTCTGTCAGCATTTTATTTATAGGTAATATTATAACATCAGATTGCAATGGTTTATTTATTTCAGCGCGTAGGCGTTGAATGTCCGCCGGAGCAATTTTACAAATGCACTGCATAATTACAATCAATGTTATCTTTTGTAATGCAATACATGAATCGACACTCAAATTTGTTTACTATTAACTTCTAACAGTTTATTTACTCTTAATTTGTTTCTGTTATTTAATTCTTAGCCTAGCCATTTAATTCTTGTTTCTCGTTTCTTTTTGTTAGCTTCCTCGTATTCATCATCGAACCATGCCTTTCATCTTCTTTTCTTTCCGTGTCCTTTTATTTGCTTTGCTC
Organism: Podabrus alpinus; assembly: GCA_932274525.1. Lineage (NCBI taxonomy): Eukaryota > Metazoa > Arthropoda > Insecta > Coleoptera > Cantharidae > Podabrus > Podabrus alpinus. The sequence continues at coordinate 120,365,800 of OW026451.1, forward strand.
ATGTTTTCAGACTCTGTGCAATATTATTCCATGTGATGTCTATGTCGTTGCTTTTCTCTTTATTTTATTTATATCATTGTTTTCAGTTTAATTTATGTGACCACTAGGAAATGGTCCGCGTTAGCTCCTCTGTACGATCTAACGTCTCTAATCGAGGTGGTTCTTATTCTTGTTACCGGCACATGATCGATTTGATTCCCTTCATTATTGTTGCATCTGGATCACATCCATGTAACTTTATGTAATTTCTTTATGTAATATGCAATTCTAAGTCATCATAAAATAGTTCTTTCTCTTCCTCTGCGATGTCTTCAGTCGGTGCGTAAGCATTTATCAACGACAGATTTATTGGTTTCATCCTGATTCTCAGGTAGGACAATCTTCCCTCCATTGGTTTAAAATAAGATATTTCCCCAATCCACTTTTTCATTACCACAAAGCCTGTGCCGTTTCTTCCATGTCTAATTTCTCTGGAGTACAAAATCTTAAACCCATCACCATTAATATGTCCCTCCCCACTCCATCTAATTTCCTGCAGTGTGGCGACCTCGCCCCAGACCTCTTCAGTTCCCTCGCAACCTCATTCTTCTTCCCCGGTCTCAAGAATGTTCTCACATTCCATGACCCGATTCGCATCGTCTTCATCTTATCTTTTGTACTTCCTTTCCTTCTGTTACCTCACATCTTTTCCTTATCCCCCGTCATATTTTGCTCATCTTTCAAGTGTAACGTTACTGGATGAGCCGGTCCAGCAACACCACTTGTGTACTCTTTCAGTTTTTTTGTTGGTAGTTTTATGGTACTGCCTGGTCTCAGGTCGCTGGTATTTTCATGCCATACATATGCTTTCCAATTAATATGCAGCTTCTGGTAACAAATCTTTATTCTTTTCCCATATTTCATCTCATTCCTAGCAGATGCCCATATTTTATCCTGTATTTCTTTCTTTATCTTGGTTAGGTCATTCTTTATGTAGGTCGTTATTCCCTTTAGTTTATTTTTATTTTACAAACAAACTGTGTTTGAACGAAGATAAAAGTCAAAATCTGGTATTTAATCTTAAGCATCATACAAACTCTTGTGCAAGGTTTCAAAGCACATTTTTGTCATGTGACAACTAAAAACGGCTTACTTTGGCTTAATCTACAGCAATTTGATGGGATCATTCGGTCCCATGCAAATAAGATATTTGCTCTTCAAAGAAAGAGATCATGAGGATCATTTCTGAGATCATTTAGAGATCATTGCAAAAATAAGCCTGCTAAGCTTACTAACGGTGCCATGTCTATATGAATTATCGTTCCAGACACGTTCGCATACCTAAGTTACCTACGTGACAAAAAAAAACAATATTGCACCAGCATTTCACAGAATGACTCACGCAAGAGAGGTTACATGGGATCAAGTTCCATAATACTCTTCAGATGCTTATGAAATCTATGCTACCGGTTCAGTGTTGGAAATCAATGTACAATGCTTCTATTCTACGGAAGCATTTATAAACTTGAATTTTAATGCTCTGTAAACTTCCTTTGACGCGCATAAATGTACAATTTGTATATTATATAAAACCACTAAATAAAACAACTAACTAAATATTTACCCAATCGTGTTAGTTCCTTTTGTATCCCTAAAATCGGTAGTAAAGTTATACAATTCAGCCAATAACTTTGCCAATCGTATTTCAATACCTTCCCATGTTAACTCATCGTTAGTATCTCGTTCTCTACAAGAAATAATCAGTTGTAAATGCATCGATTAGATTTAATTAATTGATGTATCTGTTAACCTTTTAATAACGTAAGGGGGTTGATTAGCAATAGCAAAAATAAAACGATGGCCAGCAAAGCCATCTTTTATTTTCGCCGGAAATAGGTTAACATTTGATCTAGTTAGAGAATTCCTTATCCACGATGTAAGTACTTGTGGGGTACTGGATCCTAAACCATCTACATACAAGTTGTGGGTGTACAGAATATACGGCAACTCCTAAATTACAAAAACCATGTTGTAATAACCGACTTGGCCAACAATTTAAATTCAATACTTCACGAACTGCCGCAATTTTTTCCGACAATGCAATTACCAATAAGTTGACAAAACTTTGAGACACTTCGTTAGCTAAAAATTCGTAAACTCTCCACTGAGAAGATTTAGCTAGAATGACAACTTTATTTTCATTTTGTGCGCCAATAACTTCTTTGCATCTCATTACATCTTCCATTATTAGAATGTAATTAACGCAGTGTAGTTGCGAATATTTCAGCAATTCTTTTTTGGTTACCACATAATTACTGTTTATTTGTCCATGAACCAATGCATTTGGAAAATCTCGAAATAATTTTTCTAGCAGTAACTCGTCGCTGCCCTCGACCGATGAATCGTATAATATAATGGACGTGCAGTCACTTAGATAAGTTTTAGAAATCATGGTAATTAATTTTACTAAAGATGCGGTTTGATCAAAATGTAATTGTTTACCAAAGAACGAGTCCATCCATTTTTCGCCCTGCGGTTTTTCGTGAGACTTTTCCAATGCTCTCTTGGCCACTTTGTATAAAATTTGGGTGTCGTTTTTCAAAAACCAGGAAAAACAATTACGACTGAACAGAAACAATACAAACAACTTTACTAAAATCATTTTCATATTTAAAAAGATGAAGTATTGTAGAGTTTGCTTTATATACTCCACGGTTATGACCTATTTGTACATTTATTGGTTTTATTTGTATTAATGAATTCGCAGGTGCAACACAATGGTCAAATAATAAAATTTAATTAAATAGTGCACGAAACGAAAATTGATATTTAAAAATAACTAATATACATGTAGCATGTAGGTATGTATCTTAATTTAATACATCGTCGAAAAGATAAAATAATTCTTTATTGATTTCGAAACCTTATAGAGGATAAAAATTACAGGAAGGGAAAATAAAAAAATCATTGTAAGAATTGCTTTATTAAGAAATTTAAATATTAAACTTATAATCAAAAAATGTAACTATTTTATTGCAAGTATCACTTGAACATTTTACCAAAATTAGAGTCTTGACAATAATAATCACTTGCAAATATTTAAGAATACAGTAAGGAATACCATTGACGTAAATATGAAAAGGTTTGTTTAATACTGCAAATAAGTTGGTACCTACTGCCTTAAAACGTAAATTAATGCAAATAGTAATAGCACATAAATTATATTATAGTTTTAAGATAAAAAAATTTAGGCAGGTATATGAAACACAATAATTTGCACGAAAGCAATACTATGTCTAACTAAATAATTTATTGTACGTGATACGAGTAAAGTAAAGAAGCAAATTTTGAGTTAAGAAGTTAGCAATTTAACTGTGATGATATGGTAGTTACATAAGCAAATTTTGAGTATCACTTTATATTAGAGACGGGCACTATCGATACTTTTCTCAAATAACGCGTAAGAGCCCCATCTACGGCAGCTCCAATATCTTTATGGGATGAAGGACAATGTGATTCAAATTTGCCTAGCGTTTCAATTTAAAAGATTATATTATATGCACATATTATAAGAAATTTATTATCAAAACACGATTATTCATGTCAGATTACGAAAAAAGTATATAGCACATTATACAAAATTCTATTTACAGTAATGTATATAAAATTTACGATTGCATTTTCCTGGGAAATATTCTTGCGAATATGAAAATCACGAAATTTTATTCCCCAGAAACCTTCAGCAACTTCTTGTTAGTTCATATTGTCAAATTCATAATATAGAAATAATTATCAAGTTCAAAATTCAGCACGCCGCGAATTAAAGGATACATGAGGCTCTTGACTAGATATAGAATTATTCGCTAGTGCCCATTTCTATTTTACATTATTAAGCTAGTTCAATTATACATTAGTGTAACTATCGTTTCTTATTGCAGGAAAAGTATTAAAGAGGTAGAGAACTTGCAAGTGATTTGCGTACTTGCACAATCTACAATACTTAGCCACTAAAGTTATCTATAATTTATGGCACAATTTAATAATTTTTTTTAATAAATAGGTACTCGTTTCGATACGTCCACTTACTTAAAATATTTTCTTAGATGACATTTACAAAGATATTTGAGGAAGATAATACGTACAATTTTATTATGTTAAAAGGTATTTTTCGAGATATATCTACTTAGATGTAAATTATATTGAAAATTATAATATAAACATCACCTGAACTTTGAAATGCATAAATATATTAAATATTATAATACAGAAGCAAAATAAACGCTAAAAATAATGATTAGATAACACATAATTTATGTAATAAGTTTATGTATATAAATGCTAAATGGAATGAAATGTACATATTATATTATGAAAAATACTTAAAAAAATTACTGTTATTACTACCTAGTATTTCTAAAATTAACATAAAACACTGGGCTGTAAATAAATTTCAAAGGAAATTCTATAAAATATACACTGCAACCAATTATTAACCAAGTTGCTTATATAAAAAATACATTTTAGGCACTTTATATAGTTAAAACTTTACCAATGCATATCAATTAAAAAAAAAGATGTGATTAAATATTTTAACCTAATTGAAGAAATATATTTCGGTTATAATAACTATACAAAACGCCAAAGAAAAATTTTAAACTGTAAAAATGGAATTATTTATGCTAAAATGAACTTTTGAATATCGCTGTCATGTAGGCGGTAATAAAAATTACTGTCACTAATGATATTGTCGTAATTTACAAATTATCAATACCTCCAATTTTAATATTAGCTTTTTCAATGTTAATGAAAGAAAAATTGCAAAAAAGAATACTCGATGAGCTTGTTTGGACGGTCTACTGTAATTTTTAACAATTTATTAGACAATTTTGAGTAATAAATTCACATGTAATATAAGAGGAAAACAGTAAATTTTAGTATTCCATAGTTGTTGGTATAGATTAGAGAAAACATTCAATTTTATCATATGACCATTCAATGAGACTAGCGGTAACATAGCCTAAATGCAGCTATACATTGTTAAGTGTCACTTATTTTCTGAAAAATGCGTGTCTATTGGTCAAGCACGGTAAAATAAAGTGGCAGGCGATTTAAGGTGAAGTAGCAATTCGTGCAAGTGGACGTAGACATTAATTCAAGTATTACCAAGATTTGGTCCTTTTGCATTTTTCTCATCCACTCGTAATCAAGAAAATTTAGAGATTTGAGATGATGATTTTCCAAATGTGATAGCTATTTGTGGAACAACGAAAAATGCATTTTTGTCATTTCTCAAAATGTTACTATTTTTCCTACGTGTTTCACACACGACTTTTCCTGCTATTATTTGAAAAATATTAAATTATTTACATTAAACGAATTTATATACCTTTGGCAATCGGAATGCAAACTCCGTTATTTTCTCCTTATTTGGCGAGGTTCCATGTAATGATAAAATGATAAGAGCACGTTTAATTAAACTAAGTGATCCAAATGTTTGTTTTTAGTTTAAAGCCAAGAAGCTAGCAATAAAATTATTATATTAAATAAATTTATTTTTGTAAATTTAACATTACAATATTTTTTGTTTGCTAAATTTTAAAAAATGTTCAAAATTAATAAAATCGATGGGGGTAAATACGAAAGAAATATAAGAATATATTAATTCAATATATAATTGTTTTCTTGGCCACAGATTTAAAACAAATAGGTATTTGGATCATTAGATAAAAATTTTTCAATGTGGAAAAAGTATTCGACTTCATTAGCATAGAGATTAGTGATATTGTTTTGTTAGGAATTGTAAAGTAACGTTCATATAGGAATTAGTTGTCTTGTGTTGCAGTGTCAAGTTCTTACAGAAAAGCTAGACATAAGTTAATCAGTGATAGGGCGATGGGGCGCCGCCCTTCCAAACCAAAATAACTCGGAATAATATTCTTTAACGCGAATACACCGCGGTGTGAAATAAAATTGTTTTTTACTACCTACCTCCAAATTCAAATTAAAAGTTTAATTCAATATTCAGTTCACAAGTTAATTATTAAAACATAATATTTGGTCTTAAGTTATTTAAGTCAAAAATATATAAAAATATAACTTGCATGTAAAATTTTTACAAAAGAAGTACCTAAAGTACTTCAATATAACATAATATTCATATTAATGAGAGAAGTCGCCTACGCCTGAAATCAGGTATGGCACTTAAGAGGAGATTCATATTATAATATCGTTTTAATTATTTTGATATGAATTATTTTCTCGTTCATTACTTTTTACTCGTCGAGGATTGTCATGGTGGTGCGGCCTAAGCCCGCACTGAAACCTTTTCAAGGTAGTAACCAAAAATAAACTAATGAGGATGCGTTATGAACAAATAGATAGGAAGAAGGTGGTTTACTTAAAAAAACAAATTAATGCTGGCTAAATAGTCCTTAAAAATATCGTTTATGTCAAGAAATAAATAGGACATTGGAACCAGTACTTTGTCGTTCGGATGATTAGATGATGTTTATGTTTCGTATTGAGCGGTGGCAGTTTACTTTACAGGGCATAGCCAGTAGATTTAGAGAGTACCGTCATCCTTTTATCTCACGAAATACCGACAGTCGGCCATGTTTTATCCACCTTCATCAGTATTACCAATATTTATATCAAGAAAGATATAACAGTTCATTACTTCTTTACAAAATAGTACCATGAACTCCCTAGTATTAATTAATACGGGAAAGTTTGAAAAACAAGCAATTGTTTCTTGTAGTTGACAGGATAAAACATGGCGGCCTGGCTCTGCTAAAGGGGACACTGACACGCCCTCTCTTATCCGAAATTGGAAACAACTATACAAATATAATTTTCCCTTTCTCTTTAAATTAAATTTTCTGCCTTCCCATTGAAAAAAGTCATGGTCCGCGACTGCAAATAAAGTTCTAAAGATAGGAAGCTGCAGAGACCGAGGGGTCTGGTGGGTATGGAATACCCCCAGCAATTGGTGATCAGGCGGCAAAATATTAAAAATCTTTTATGACAACTTTCTGCTAAGGATAAAATAATAGAATAAAATAAAGCTTATTTAGAATTAAATTATTCGTTTTATTTAAATTTTGTACCCTCCCATTGGATCAAGTCACGAGCCGCCACTGGTGTTAATCATAGCAAGCGTTCACAAAGAAGTACGGGTGCCGTTGCAAAACAGTTGACCTGCTTGCGCTTGTCTTGTTCAACTTCGGAAAGTCTAAGCCTTCTGCTCCTGCAACACAAGACAATCGACGAAAGCTACCTTTTGTAACTCATATACTAGATATTAAAATCTTAGACTTTTTCAAACACCAACAGGAAAAGAGAATTTTCAATATTTAATACCAGGAAACCAAGTGACAATCGTATCTTTTAGTTTTATCAATTTTTAAAAATTTTAGTTCACTTTTTGAGGTGCATTTTTAGGCTTCTATACAAAGTATAGCAGGAAGCCTTATGAACTTAATATGATCTGACTCCGCGTCTGTCCGTCCGTCCGCATAATTCAAATCTAATCAGAACCTTCGAAATTGTGATTGTATTTATCCATAAGGTGGAATATCTTGGCAATACTTTAAGTAATGACTTAGCCATATGAATTTCGCATTGAAGGTGATTACCAACAGCAAGAGTTTTTTAAATCTTAGAATGCAATAATTGAGTCTAGCATTTTTAGTAGCCGACAAAAAAATTTTCGTGTTCATTCTTTTAAAAAAACATATACCTATTTAATTTTTTTAAATTTCGTTAAGATCGTATTAACATAAAAATACTTTTTTTTAATGATCATTATGGTTTCATTATATCAAAATCACAAACAGTAGCAAATAGAAATAAATTTACATTTGGGTCATTCCATCTCAAATCGACTGAAGAATTTACCTGACCCCCACCAAATTTGACGAAAATTGGTACACACCATCTTAGTAAGAAATAAAAAATACAAATTTAAGGATTTGTCCAAAAGGGCATTCGTTTCGTTGTTTTGGTCGTTCAAAATGTCAAAAAGTTGGTGTGTAGACTTGTAGGAAAACGGCTGTAACTTCGTCCACGGTGGTCTAAATTTAAAAATAAAAAATGTTCTGTAAAGGTAAATTAACGTTCTTTGACCTCGAATAACCTTTAACGCGTACATGATATCGAGGTCGACTTTTTACATATTGTTTACAACGATGTCATAAAGATGTGTACCAAAATTCAGCTAGGTGGGAATTTTTCCGAGCTGAAAACCTAATTTGACTGGACTAATAGTCAAGTTGTGCACATTAAAATTGCAAATTGCTGAAAAGATCTTCAAAAATTCAAAAAAGCTCCCAAAATTGGCAAAATTTGCTGATATATTTGTACCCCAAAATTTAATAGTAGTCAACTCCTTCTGGCCTATATTTTAATTTTGATTTTATACTGCCAAACATTATTTTGTAAAATTCAATTTTGCATTCCATATTTTTAATTTATTTTTAGCAACCGAACCCATGCAGATCCCATCATAAAATTTGGCACACATACTCAGCATAATTGCACAAACAAACAGTAAAAAAATAAACAAAAAAAAAGAATCGTTTTTTAAATAGGGTTAATATTATAAAATTAATCCAGTTAGGGGTTGAAAAATTAAAATTTGATTGAATATTTGGATAGAACGTTAATTTACCTTTACAGAACATTTTTTATTTTTAAATTTAGACCACCGTGGACGAAGTTACAGCCGTTTTCCTACAAGTCTACACACCAACTTTTTGACATTTTGAACGACCAAAACAACGAAACGAATGCCCTTTTGGACAAATCCTTAAATTTGTATTTTTTATTTCTTACTAAGATGGTGTGTACCAATTTTCGTCAAATTTGGAGGGGGTCGAGTTAATTTTGCCTATTTTTTTAGTCGATTTGAGATGGAATGACCCATTTTCTCTATAACTAAAATAAAAAATATTGCTCAAAATGTATTATGTAATGAAGAATAGCACCTTCCTTTAATGTTTTAAAAATATGGAGATAATCCACGAAATTGGAAAAAAAATTTGGATTAGAGGGGTTCGATGAGCAGCAAACATATTCCTGCTTTTATTTCTACTATTTGGTGTATTAACTAAATTTTCCTGAACTTACAAGGAAGTTTACACATTTTGTTTATGGAATTTTACAAGTAGTACTATTAAAATTATTTTTAAATTTAGATTAATTTATTTAGCATCAATTTTTTAATCACGTGGCTTTTTTAAATTGTATAACCAACTTAATTCATTCTCTGAATTTTTAGATAAAATATACAAAATAGGTATAATGTACACTTAATTATAAAATCAATTAAAAAATGTATTCACATACCTAGTAGATTCAATTTCAATTTAACTAATTTAATCTTTTTCGACAAAAGATGTGAAAAGGAAGTTTCCAATTTCCTTATAATATACGACAATCAAGACATTTTCACAATGAAGTCGAAAGTATGTCAAGTTTTGAAAAGAGTTTTGTTTTTATACTTTATGTTCTTAAACTCGACCTTCGCCTACTATTTACACACTTAAATTGACATTGAATCTTAACTTATTATTTTGTTTGATACAACTACTTTAAATCGATGTCTGGACTCTCAATTCTAAAATGCTTAATTTGACCATGTTCAACTAATGGAGTAGGCAATTCATCACTATCGATTCTAATTCTAATTTTATTTCCTTCGGGAAAAGAAGTTGGGGGTGACTTATGTACATCTCCATTCTGGGGACTTGCAACAGGCGTATCTAAAGGTGAATATGGTACATATATTCTAACAATATCAGGACTAGGATTATGAGGGGTAGCTCTAGGAGTTGAATGTGAGCTCAATGGTTGTTTCTGAATACTACTAGACTGCACTATACCTGAACCGACAGAACTGGCACCACCGATGGAATTTTCTGATATATTGCTGTGTGTATCTAGGCTATTTTCGTGTGGTTGTGAACGGGTGATTGTTGAAAATACAGATAAATCGGCCGTTGATGTTACACTGGTATCGGCTAGTGAATGTCTTGATCCTGTATGTTGGCAGTCTAGTAGAGAATTTCCGTCATCCAGGCTAGGATCAAATGAACACTTGGAACCTAAAAAAGGTTAGAAAAAAAATATGTGTAACTTTCTGCAACATATTAAAATATTATGTAATATAACTCAAGAAACACCTTTTTCCCACAGCAAGTCTGTGTTTTTGTGATAATCATTATTGTTTGTTAATAAGACGTCTTTTAAACCAATTCAGGTCTCTCAATACAATAAAGCAAAATTTAAATTTTTGCATAAATCATTCCAATTTATTTATTATATTTCCATGTAAAAAATCTGATAGTGTTTTCAGTATCTACATATAACTCAGATGTGAATGTTAAACATCCTCAGTTCTGAAAGTCTTGAAAAAATTTTAAACGATTTATTAAACATGCAATTATACTCATGCACAAACCAAAGTTGGAAGCGAAGCTGTATATTCAAATGCTGATTTCTGGCAAAACTAAAATAAAGAGTTATTTGAAAATTAACTTGATAAAATTTACTTATTTCTAATATTATTAAAATCTTATTTTAAATGTATTATACTTTACAGTTTTCAAGACTACTGTAATTATACACAAATTCTGCATGCATTGAAAAAATAAAGCACCTAGTTACTCTGTTTCGTTAGCACGTTAATATATTACTCACCAGGCGTGGAATAAGACCACTTCAAAAATTGAACCGTAGAACTCCGATATAATGAACAACAGTGAAATCCCGAATAAAATTCTCTACTATTACGTAGGTATTTATACAATTAAATTAGTTTTTATTTTTTGCAATAACTTTTGCTCTATAGGTAGTAAAAACTCGATTATAGCTAACAAATTTTAAGGTACCTTGAGGTTCGTTATATCCGAGTTTTACTATATTTCTCTTTAATATTTACATTTATTTTACATGTACCACTTCGCGTGTCAGGTGTCAATTTTAATCTCGAGAAATTTTATTTTTCCGCTGCGTATCCAAGGGCAAAAATCACACCGAGGATCAAGTAAAGCTGCATTCACATAGGGTATTGTACTCGTATGTGGATGGTAGAATCGGTAAGAGTTAAAACGCATTAACTCAGGTAGAAGCGTTCCTACTTTCTTAGCGTTCCTTACCTGAACGCTCCTACCTGAGTTAATGCGTTTTAACTCTTACCGATTCTACCATCCACATACAATACCCTATCTGTAGGCCGCTTCACTCTCCTCTCTCGTGGTTTATATGCTAGTTTTTGAACTTTAGTTAGCGAGTTTTGAAATAAAGAGAAATTTTAATGCCTTTTATAAATATATAAGTTACGGTAAGTATGCCTGAAGTGTTATTGAACAAGAATGGAGATTGATGTAGTATGTACCTCATAATATAAATTGCGGCTAGGGTGCCAAAAGGTTGTCCACCCAAATCAAAATTTCCTATTGACTGTTGGATAGTATAAGGTTTATATAGTAAACTGTAAAAATATTTAGGATAAAACCTGGCCAAACTTATGAATAAATCGAATTTGAACTTAGCTAATTTTACACAATTCTGTGACGCGCTGGTGTGCGATTTGTGGAATCTCACCCATTTTGTTGACAGTCCGTGCAGAAAGGTATACCCTAACACTTAGAAAATTTTGCTCCGTCAGTTGCTGCTCGGTCCTCGAACAGGTTAGATGTTATATTTTTGTCTATTTTTAGGGTGTTTGGGGGTGAAACGTAAAAGTTTACTGCCCCATACCGCAACTATACTTTTAAATGCTAAATGCAGGTTTTCTATGATCCCGATTTTTTTTATCCCGGTTTTCTTGATGCATGGCGCCTTGAAGTTTGTTTAGCTTTTGCCGCGTAGCGGCGTACGCCATGAAAAACCGGCCGGAGGTGCGGAGCACCGCAGGCTTGGGTTTTTAGATGCGCACAGCCGGACGAGTCTCGAATCCACCCCAAACACACCCCAAAAATCGAAAAAAATTAATTTATTTTTTCACTTTTTCGTTAATACACGGGTAATTTTCGATTTTTTTGTTAATATTTTTTACTAAATCTACTAATCACACCCCAGCTATCCGAATCTCAAAGAAAAAATCAATTTCCTGACGCTACGCGACTTGTAGCCCCTGGTATGAATGTTTCCGATTTTCGCACTTTTTCGGATTTTTTTTAATCTTCACGTCCTCAACGGTATCAGAGGTACATTCGGACCGAAACATACCCAAAAAGTCTGGAAATTACCCCAATATTCGTGAAATTGCATGGGGGGCGTGGCCTATTCGCCGGATTTTTAATTAATCGAAATAAGGGTAATTTTCCGAGGGTTCACCCAAAATAATTTTTCTATAGCTTCTATTAAGCATTACCTTTAGTGTGTAGCACACAAAATTTTTTTTGAGTGGCCAACCTTATGGAACTCCACCCAACTTCTGAGTTATGGCCAAGTTATGCCAAAAAAATGGGCCAGTGTTGAGCTTTTAATGTTTTCATTAAAAATAATTCTAAGTACTTGTATATTCTTGGTTTTTGGAAGTCCTGTCATAGCTTTGCTAATCTTTCTATTGGTTAATTGTGTACGTTTTGACAAAACAGTTTCTTGAAAATATTCCTTCCATCTGGGTCCTTTTACCCTTCGAGGGTTTGATGATCCATCTATTTCTTTGCAAACGATGTGCGTTCGAATTATTTTGACATACATAGAGGACCTACTTGTTTAGCGTGAGTTGCGAAACACGGGAAGTGTAATACACTTAATTTCAAGATGAAATGGTAGATTACCTCGGTGGTTTGCCATTTCCTGCCGAAGAGATACGCTCAGAATAAAGTTCTTACCCCGCCTGGATTTGAACCGAGCGTTCCCCATTAGCAGAAGACGCACTTAACTGCCAAAGCTATGACCGTCTCTCTCTTAAAAATATACTTACTATGACTATATGACTATTAAAAAACTATTCAAAGAGGGTACTTTCAATTTACCAATATGTAGGTTTCAGTTATAATATGTTTTGTATTTGTATAACTTAAAAAAAATAATAAATTCGTGTCTATCCCATAGTTATTTCACTTTTACCATCAGAAAATTTCAGTTTGCCTAGATTAAGTCGGGCCAATAACGTTCAAATCAGATCACTTTAAATTAAGATATTTGGAGTACATCACAATATGTGAGAATTCTTCAAACATTAACTAGGTCACCTTATCAATCCAAGGGCCTTACAAGAAGGTAAATATTTTGACAATATTAGTGCATTTAACTCTTTTAGCCCACAAGAAAGATTTTGGTCTTATTGGATTTGTATTTACATAACCAATGAAGTTGAGACACATATAACGAAAACAGGACAACTCAATCGGAAAACAAGATATCTAAGGACAATTAACCTAATACAAAAGAAAGCAAAACAACGACGGACTTCACTAAAAATTGGAACATGGAATGTGCGAACGCTGCAGAAACCAGGAAAACTGCAAGAAGTAGTAGCAAGCGAAGTTGTAAGATATAGGGTGGACGTAGCAGCGCTGCAAGAAATAAAATGGAAACACCACGGTGAAGTGAGACAAAAGAAGTACATCAATGGGGATGGAGGACTGGAGGAAGAAGCACAGAATAGGCAGAGTTGGAAAGAAATCGTTAGGACCGCCACAACCCACGCAAAACTATGAAAAGAAAAATAGGAGCGAACAAAATTTTATACGATGAATTGTATTACATAAGGACTGATCAAATAGCGATATTCTCACGAATGTAACGCTTAAATATAAATATATAATATTTACATAATGGGCAAAGGTTATAGCGTGCCTGTGATTATATATTTTTATAATATATACATTTTCCTACGCCCGATAGTGAAAGTAGGATTTTCAAGCTGTCAGTTGATGGTTGAAAGTTGGCATTTGCCGCTTGGCGAGCGGCAATGAAACATTGCCGCTCGCCAAGCGGCAAATGCCAACTTTCAACCATCAACTGACAGCTTAAAACAAATGGAACGCAAAATTTCCTTAGAAACGATGTAGCAAGGCTAATATGATAGAAATAAAAATAATTCACTACAGAGATTGAATGTAAATCTTTATCTAGGTTTTCATCATTTTTGAAGCGGGCGGAGGAAAAATAGTATGCATGCTTCAAGCGTAAAGTGACTTTTGTGCTCGGAGGCGATTACGAAATTTCGCCTCCGAGCACAAAAGATTCACTTTCCGCTTTTAATATGCAATATACTATTTCAACTCTTAAAATTAATAAGTATTATAAATTAAATATTTTTTATAGACTAGGCGCAAAGTCTGAAAATTTACGAAATATCGAAAAAATTCTAACTGAATTTGTTTTTCATGTAGTGATGGTTTGTTAGGGCGTCATTAAGAAATTCTGAAATTTTCCCCTTCTAACAGTTTCCTTTGCAGTTGTACGGGGATGCCTGATATAGCTCCTGAATATTGGTTTTAGAATATTTGAAAAAGCATTATATTGCAAACGTCTAAACCTGAATAACTACGCAATAAGTCAAAATTCAAAGTCGAGTTCGATCGAAATTTACTCTTAACCCTCCAGCGGATGGGCGAGGTCTGCGAATCCAGTCAATTCTATGTATGTACTGCATGAACTCACAGACACCACTCCTCCGCTAGAAGGTTAAATGTATTCAAATAATTCAATATACAGTGTTCTTTAATTGCAGAAGTAATGATCCGAAAAGCAAAATGACACAATGTTATATTTGTCAGCAGTATGAAAACGCTGCAGAAAACTGCTTTATCAGCACCACTTGAGGAAGTTGTACAGAAAAACATGAGTGTACAATATTGAATGATACCGTGCCTGATTCTAGGTGTAGGGACCTCTCTCATATGAATGTATTGTGCGTTTGTTTAGAAGACCTACTGTTTAACGTGGGCTCCAAACCGCGGGAGTGTATACATTTCATCTCCAAAGAGGCTGTACTAGACAGATTACACCTTGGTGGTTTGCCATTGCTTTCCGAAAGGAAACGATCAGAATAATGCGTTACTGAGCCCGGAGTCAAACCAGGCATTCAGCATTAGCAGAAACCGCTTAAGCTGATGACCCATAAATTAGATACTTCCATTAGTTGAATTTTTAGTTGGTGGTCGACCTTGACTGCAGTGGGACTTCAGCCTCACTGAACCACCACTAATCACCTACTACAATTAACTAAACCTTAAGCGTACCTAATGGTGACGCTGATCCCATTAAGTTATTAACTACCCATTACCATTAAACAGTAACCGCCAGTATGAAATTTAAAACTTCCGACCTGTTCTAAATTGTTTGATAGTGGTGGTAGTTAACAATGCGCATGGGCTAATAAATCTACTTCATTGCAATGATTGGTCTCTTATGGTCTCTTCAGGCGCCCATATTTTTCTCGGCACATCTTCCTCTCAGTTTGTAATGTCATGCTTGGAAATGTTTCCCTTTGGCTGGCATTCTTTGTAGATGTTCACTCCATTTTATTCTATGTTTTTGTTAAGTTCGTCAATCTCCAGATAGGGTCATATTTCTTTATTTCTTTTCCTATCTATTAGCGTATATCCAGCTGTGCTTTTGAGAAATTTCATGTCTGCGCATTGGATCTTTTTAAAAAGTTTCATTTTTACTACCCAGGTTTTATATGCGTACATTACCGTCGGTATGGCAATTGTTTTGTAAAATTTAACTCTTTTGTCTCATCTGGCTGTGTTTTTCAAGTTGCGATGAATGGTGCCACACATTGTTCTGAATTTTGTTATTTTTCTCTCTACATTTCGGTTTTCTTCATAAGTAAAATCGAAACCAAGGCATTTGATGTGATTTACTTGTTCTAAAGTTTTATATCTCTAACTATTTAACTTCTCACTGGGATCTTTGCTTTGAATGCCATAATTTTGGTTTAATTTATAGAGATCTTGAGATCATATTTTGTCATTATATTTTGTAATGTGAAAATCGTTCTTTGCAAATTATCTTCATTGCTTTGACTCCCGGCCAGCAGTGCGAAAAGTATAGTTAATGATTTGCGAATTAAAAGCCACAAAAAACTTTTAAAATGCATTAAAGGCCAAAGAGAGATAGGGAATGCATTACCTATAATAACAGTCGTAATTCATATGATTCTGAATTAAATGTTTGTAAAAAGTACTAAATATAAAAGTATGTTATAAAATTTGAACTACGTACAACAATAATATTATGCATCAAGGTTGAGAAGACTACTATTATTGCCGAGGGCCAAGATTATATAGCGAGGTGAGGGGTACCAAGGGATACAAGGCGCGAGATAATAATAGTATTCACAAGCGTGGTGTATATATAATTGTTTTCACTATTTCACTATTAGGACTTTTAATCTTCTTTTTTAACAATTTTTTCATTATTGATAATAAATTTAGTAGCCTGAATTTAAAATTTAATTATTTTTTTGTTTTATGATTGACATTAATTTTTACAAA
Organism: Podabrus alpinus; assembly: GCA_932274525.1. NCBI lineage: Eukaryota > Metazoa > Arthropoda > Insecta > Coleoptera > Cantharidae > Podabrus > Podabrus alpinus. The sequence continues at coordinate 120,382,242 of OW026451.1, forward strand.
GAGGATAATTTAAATTGAAGCATGACGTTTAGTTTTCAATTTGGTATTGTACTATGAATTAATAACTATCTAAAGCCTATTATAATGCTTTGTATTTGAATGAAGAAGTAAATAAAATAGTTTATTTCTTATTTAGAATACTTATCTGAAAAATAAGTTAAGATAATAAAAATAAGATAAGTATTAATCAACTCCCATCAAAAAAGCATTCACCCACATACCCTTCAACTCTTTGCGTGCCACCAGGTGTACACCTCTACACACATACCCAATTGTAAGAAACACTGATCCAATATATAGTTAATTTTCACCAATAGATCGAGATTAAAATTTATGTATAATATGAATATATTATGTTTGTATTATCTATGATACCAGAAAACAAAATCTGTGCCCTGTTTATTATCATTTCTGCATAAAAAAGCTCTCCGATTAGTATTGTTTGCCTTCACAAACATTCCCTTTAATCACTCTGAAGCATGGTAAGCACACACAAATACCCTTCAAGATGTAAAATGAAATAAAATTTATGAAAAAGCTTTAAGTGCAATTTACAAACAGCTTGATATAAAATAAACTTGCAAACATTTTTATAAGCATGCAACAATTTTTTTTCAAAATACATTTATTAGTCTTCACACAATTAAAGTATTTCGAATTAAAAGATGCACTTTGAGTGTTAGTTAAGTTGCATGTGCATAATTATTGTTTTACAGTCGATGTGGAAGAAACAGTAGGATGGATTAAGAGGTGTAACCAAAACCAAGTGATTATTTACAAAAATAATATATTAGCATGTGCTTAATACAAAAAAGTAACAATTTCAGACTACACGATAATCACATTTACATGCAATGTATATACATGCGAACAAGTACATTTGAATAGTATTAGGAATCAAGACTTATCTGAACTTATTGTAGTTCATTTAAAATATTTAAATGCAATATCATACCAAGTAACCACTGAAAATGTTTAAGCAACTGCTTTAACTAACTTTATAAAAATATACATACAAATTATAGTATACAGAATGTCCCATGAATATGATGTAATCAAATTTTTAGGATGTATTTTATGGTCTAGAACACTGGTGCGCAATCTTTTTAATCAATCACTAGTCTATCAGCTTAATTGAAAAAAAAGTTTTAACTAACTCGGGATAATCATCAAAAATAATATCCTTAACAGTATTTTAGGTTTAGATTAGTGGTTAGGTTGAATGCTACTTCCAAATTATCTGGGTAAAACTATAGGTCTCCTATATGTGTCATAACAGATCGTACACATGCCGTACACATAGGAGAAAAGATGATTACATGACTAAGTCCTAAATAATGAGGAAGAACAGGCACTTAGAAGCACGTAATACTTACAACAATAAGTAGTTGTTTCTGGACCTGCATCGGCAGAAAAATTTTCCTATTTTGGACCATACATAATACACCCCTGAAGTTTAATTATCTTTTTCTGAGACACTCTGAACTATATAGATATGAAACATATAGTTACATATTTTAAGATACTAATAATTTAAAATATTGGTTCAAGACAAAAAAATAATTTTGTGCAATTTAATGTAAAATAATAAATAAAAATATAAAAATAAACTATAAAACTAATAATAATTTCAAAAAAAAGATGTTGCTTGCACATCTCTGAAACCTAATGTGAGAATCAGTCTGCACAAAGCTAACTAATTCAATTTGATATATCTTATAAAAATATCTGCTAATATCATAATTACAAAACAAGCACCGTAATATTATTAATATTATTAATAGATTATCATTATTATTAAGATTATTTAAATTAAAAAATCTCAGGACTTATGGCTTTTAACTTATTGCCCTTATCAACAAAATATTTGGCAAGTAAATTGTAAAATTTACCTATAATTTTAAACCCTGCATTTGAACACGTCGTTAACTATTTTAGTTACTTTTTATCAAAAACTTATTATTGAGAGCCAATACTATTATATTAAAAATGAGTAAATATTTATTACGCGGTTTGCAACAATTAAAACTTTAAAAATCAAATTATAAACGTGTGCATTCAAATAAACTACCATCAGTACTATCACATATACTACTACCATCTACAGTGGTGGTACTATCACAGATAGAAATTGAGTCCGTACCTGCCAATCCTGCAGAATCCCCTACGGATAACTGAGACTCTCTTTTTTCACGCTCTACATTTTCTTGGGCTTCATCCCTTCTGAGTGATATAATTTGGTTTGTCGTTTTTTCTTTCTCAGTGAATTTTTCTGCTCTACGTCCAACAATTTGTTCAAAAGAAGGGTGATTTAAAACACCAAATGGTCTACTAGGTACCTCATCTTTTAGTGGAGGTCCTGGATGATCTAATTTAGCTCTTTTCAATTCGTCCATAGATTTTTCTAGAGCTTGTATCACAATATCGTCTTCAAAAAGAAAATCTTTATATAATTTTACCTAAAATAAACAATATTATTTTTTTTGAGCTTTCAACAATAGGCACAAGTTGCATCTTTAATTTATGTGGGAACAAGGAAAAAGGAAAATCAAGAAATGCAATTTTACAGGAAAGCAATATTTAAATAGGTTGATTAATTTTTTTCAGGTCCCACATTGAAATTATTATTAAACTTTGGTTGATTTTAGTGTACAAAATGAAGATTTATTTAATAGTATTCTCTAAACTTCTGTATCATTAATTAATTTTTACAACATAAAAACTGTAAAAATACTAGTAAATACTTACACAATACCTACTATGGCAATCTTACAGCTACTTTATTAATAAGTTCGATATATACAATTAAGAACAAATCAATTAGTTTTATTTATTTTTAACCTTTTATAAGAAAAGGTCTTGTAACTCCAGATAAATGTATTTTTGATTTATATTATACTCTTGTTTGTTTTGAATAGTTCTATATATTATGAAATATATATCGTTTAAATTTTTAGGAACCCCAAATATTATTAATGAAAATAAACATTTTTTATTAATATTTGTGAATATCTTGATTTCAGTTAACTTTAAGTGAAAAATGTTAAGTCATTGAAAATAAAGCAGAAAAACATCCATATTCATAGAAAGCCTTACTTAGAACGTAAACCCTTTGCTATCACTTCAGTAATTCATTTTTGTCAGTACATTTCATAGTCGTTGTTCCTCAAGTTGTTGAGGTAATATTCACGTGTTCTCGCCCCATAAGTATTGAATATGCAACTATGAATCTGGACATAAATTCCCTATAGAACAGAATTTATACGTTGTTCTTGTTAATGCATTGGTTGCAGAATTTCAATCATCAGAGTGTAGGGTATGTCAATATTTTAATATGTCTTTAAGCCATTTAATTGATTGCCAAAATAGGTAGGAAAGAGTGGTCTAAAACTGACCGGTGTCCAAATCCGACCTCCATGCATATTTCGAAAACCTAAACACAAATTGAGACCATAATCATCTCATTATAGTCTCCATGAATTAGTCACAGGTTGGTTGAAATTACAAATATTGCAGGTTACACTTAGATTTGTTACAGTCAACTTGATATTTTCATAGTGTATGCAATTCATTTTTAACTAATTTATGATATGTGATAATTTTGTTTATTACATAATGGGCGTGTTTTTAAACTACTCGAGCAGCTGACTCGAACAAAAAAAGTGTGTTTTTAAACTACTGCATCAATTGTCATCAGTCGTTTTAAAACTCCCCCACTCTGCTCGAATGCATTACTACTCGAGAAAATTTTCATGCACCGGATCGTAAGGTAGTGCCTTACCTGCTCGAATTTGGTTCGAGCAATTATTGCTCGAGCAACCGGTACAGTTTAAAAACACACCCAATATATCGCCAAAAAAAGGTAAGTAATTTCTAATAATATCGTCTTACTGTTTTTGAAAATAATATTTAATCAGTGATTGATTGTTTGTTTTTATACGTAAATACCGTTTAATTGTTAAAAAGTGGTGTGGTCTAAATCCGACCTCACATAATGGTTCCAAATCCGACCCCCATTTTTCGCGTTGTTTAGAATTGATACATTCATAATAATCGTACAAAGTTACTTTTTTTGTATTTTTGTGTATTCGTGCATTCCACACACCTATTTATTTGTGATTTTTAAGATAAAATGGGACGCAATTGAAAAACCGAAAAAAGAGATCCTCACCAACTTCGACGTGCTATAGGTGCAATGAAATTAGGTCGGTCGTTTAGAGCAGCATCACATGAATTTCACATTCCACGTTCAACTTTATTACTTCACTGACGCAACAACAAAAATGAAGAATCAGCTGAATCACAATCACATACAACAGCATCATCGTCAACAAAAACTTTACAAGCTGCAGAAATTGATTTAAATAAATTAAAAATCGCACAAAAGGGTCGTTCAACAGTGCGATAACAAACTATTTTGTTTTTTTTTCCTTTTTACTGAATCTATTTTATTTTTGCAACATATATTCAACAAGGAACAAGAAAACGCGTTGGAAGAATATTTGGTGCATTGTTCTGATATTTACTTTGGATTGCCAGCAAAACTGCAGCCAACTCTAACTGCAGCAAATGAAGAAATCGGTGCTGATGAATAGATAGATATAGATTATCATTTAGAAACAAGCATTTCGGCCATACCCACAAGCTCCACCACGAAAAACTACAATACGCAGAGGGCGAAAACCAAGTCGAACAAGAATATTAACTGATGATGATGTCATTAAAGAAATTGAAACGGAGCTAGAAAAAAAAATAGAACGTCTACCAAAGAAAACCACACCAGGAAAAAAACTTCGTCAATCAAAACCAAATGAAATCGAGCAACAGCCAAGCACCAGTGGATTATCACCATCAAAACGCCCACAACGAGCCAAAAGTATTTCAGCAAGCTACTACTATGAATTATATTTATGATGATGAATCGGATTAATTATAATTTTCTTTTTTTAAAGTTTCTTTTATTATTAAGATAATTTTCAATTTTTAATACAATATTTGTTTAAATAAAGTTTAAATTTTACAATGAAAAGTGATTAGTTTTAATTTTTCATTTCTAAGAAAAAAGAAAATATAAATGTTTAAAATCTGATAAAAATAGAGGGGTTGGATTTAGAACACATGGGGGTCGGATTTACCTCCAGACGGTCGGATTTGGAACCAATATTTTACTTTCTTTATTTTGGTTGTAGCTCAGAAGAGGTAGGAGATACATCAAAGGTTTGTTTGACAAAAAGTTGAGGAATTGAATGTACTTTACATCGGTACTAAAAGTAAAGTAATAGGTCTCGATTTGAAAGTTTTATGTAAAAAAAACAAAAATGGGGTCGCTTTTAGACCACTCACCCCTAAGTATTCGTCATCAATCAAGATCAGCATGAAAGACCTTGTAGAACCAGAGTTTGATTTACAATCTTCTTCCTCTGCACTCAATACCCCACCACTATTAAAATAAACAATACCTATCTTAAGGCAAAACTTCACAGAATGGAAGCATAAGTCATAAACCGGAGAGAACAGGTAGACATTCTAACTTAATTTTATCTAATACTTAATTTTGAAATCAACAATTTATTAATCAAAAAGGTTTTAAAAACCAACAAATAATTTTTATATTTTTACCCAAGTACCTAGAAGAAATGCAATCATGGATAATTCATAGGACTTTTTCGCAGGAGTCAAATTAAAATTCTTTTTAAATCAACGTTGTAATATGGTTGTAATATACGAAAAGATTAAATTAATTAATAAAACAATTAACTTTCTTGATTAAATTTTATGGTTAAAAGCATGTTTTTTTGTATAAAAACGCTATTTATTTAAATTTATGCAAAAATAATTTAAAAGTTTTGGTTAATATTATGTAGATACACCATGCACTTTTTGTACTTATGAAGTATCATAAGTTCCTTGAATATTTTTAACTTAATTCATTTTTATTTTTCAAAACCTATATTTGAACGTGTTCAATTTTATTAGAGACTAATGTTTTAATTTTATGCTTTTCGAAAATTTATAAAATATGTTTTTAAAATTCTAAGCTTAATCCCTTCATGAAATAAAGTATAAACCATTGCATACTAAGTAAGCCTTAAAAATTGGTTACTAAGGTTCCAAAATTTTATTTTAATTTTTTATATTATGACAAAAAATATATAAGATTTGCTGTATTTTATCATTGCTGTATTGTACCCTGTGGTATTCTGGCTTGCAGTATTCAGTCATGCGCTATATCGGCCATGGTAGTATGGCCAGAGGGTCGGAGGTAAATGTGCCACCAAATGTACCTGACCAGAAAAGGGTACCGGTAAATGTGCCACCGACCAAAAGGGTTCTTTAAATAAACACAGGTATTTGTGCCACTAACAGTGAAAAAATTAAATTTTTTTTGCCTTCGAATTTTGGGGTGTGCATTCGATAAGGAGGGTAATCCATCGTCAAAACCTACCCTTACGGGGCGCCGCTGCGCTCCGCTCCGCGTTGCACCCCTCCAGGGCGGTTTTGACTCTGGTTACTAGGCTAAACATACGAGAAGGCGCCACACATCAAGAAAACCGGGATAAATGAAACCGGGATATGAGAGACCCTCGAAATAGCATTAAAAAGTATAGTTGCGGTATGGGGCAGTAAACTATTACGTTTCACCCCCAAAAAATCGTGTAAAATCAAAAAATAATCGATGTTACATGTAGGAGATGCATCAGGTAGATGCTGTTTTCTCCGGTGGCACAAATACCTGTGTACTTTTAATATCCTAAATTCGTAGCAGGTAGAATAACATTTCTGGTGGCACATTTACCTCCGACCAGTTCGGTCATTCCATCTCAAATCAACTGAAGAATTTACTGGACCCCCACCAAATTTGACGAAACTTGGTACACAACATCTTTGTAAGAAATAAAAAATACAAATTTAAGGATTTGTCCAAAAAGGCATTTGTTTCCATGTTTTGGTTCTTCAAAAAGTCGAAAAGTTAGTGTGTAGACTTGTAGAAAAACGACTGTAACTTCATTCAAAGTAGTCTAAATTTAAAAATAAAAAATGTTCTGGAAGGGTAAATGAACGCTCTATTCAAATATTCAGCCACATTTAATTTTTCAACCCCTAACTGGATTAATTTTCTAATATTAACCCTATTTCATCCCCTACTTCTAAAAGGGTATTTTTATTTTGTTAATTTTTTCACTGTTGTTTTGTACAATTGTGCTGAGCATGCGTACAAAATTTGATCATGGGATGAGTATGGGTTTGGTTGGTAAAAATTAATTAATTATAGGGAGAAACGAACAAAATTCAGTTTTTCGCCGATTTCTCAAGTTTCTTTGTACTTTATGGCAAATTAGTTTAATATAAAATTAGAGCTAATTAAATTCTCTACAAAAGAACTTCTATACATATTTTTCGTCAGATTCGTATTCACATAGTAATAGCCGTTCAAAGTGGAGCTAAGTTGCGCAACCGCGGTTATATTTATTTAAAAAGGTCAGAATCGATTTTTAATTAATTGTATAGATTTTCATCATAAATATTTATTTTCTAAATATAAATTTACCACACCATCTATAATTTTGATAAAAATTTTAGCATACTACCACAAAGCAGTTAAACCAAAAATACATTATTTGTTTCTTTGTAAACTTAATTTGTTTGCATGAAGGCCAGATAAATGTGACATTTTTCAGTTTATACCCTCAAACATCAGGGTGTATAACTTTGGAACTAATGAACATAGTGGGCTGATTTATTTTCAACAAACTTATTAATTTAGATTGCTTGAACAAATATTTCTTTAATTGTGAGTTTTGCACCCCCTCCCCAAACGGGTCTCTTTTTTTCCCCTAAAAATTAATATATTGCCGTGAAATAAGAATAATAATTTTTAATTTCTATAGCGGGAAAAAATATAACGGCACTTTTTTCCTTCCCGACTAACTCAGCAATGAGACTCTAATCTGGGCGTAAAATTGGGTTCTATCAATTTTAAAAACACACTCAACAGTGTTACGGACAATTCGTAACTTATTCCAAATGAAAGATAATAAAATTAGCAATTACCTGAATCTTATTTGTACCTTTCAATGCTGTGTCTATTTTAAAAACAAATTAAACCAAATAAATTCTCTTCATTCAAAAACCTGTTCATTTATTCAAATACAAAATAAATCTTTGTGAAACAGAATTAAAAATTTTTCAAACAAATTAAGTGTACAAATAATCTTATTAATTAGTCAATCTAAAACCCCCAAATTTAGTCGCACTAATTTAATTTTAAAAACCGTCTAACGACCGTTTTAAATAACGCGCGCACAAAATATTGTCTTACCGCTATTTTCCACTGTCGAAGGGAAATCGGTTCTTCCGTTGATGTTAGTTGTTCATGTCGACCAAGCCTTGCCTCCGTATTGTCGATGCAATTACCATTTGACCATCGAAAACCGCCAACCATAAATGATCAATTACTTTTTCCAAAAAATTATAAAACAATCGCAGGTATTTAAATTCACTTTTCCAGTTTTATTATTTTCGCTAGCTTATTTTCCGAAAATTTAATCTTCTTAACAACAAATTATTTTACTGTATTGCTCAAACTTTTATAGTCCATACTATCGGAATTGATTTAACAAAAATCGTCCTCTCCCGTCTACAAACGCGGTCAGAATCCAATTAACAAAAATAATAAATACGTCCTCACTCGTTGCTGGACACGGTGAGAGTTCCCTCTTCTTGTTCGCCAAAACCTTATCTTCGTTCCCTTCCAATTGCTCTCGGAGACGGCGTAGTCGTACATTTCTCCAAACTCACAAAGTTCAAATTCCGTCGTCAAACTCAACTGTTTATTCATTCACTATTTTTTTATTAAGCAGCACAATTCTTATGTGAATCACTTCGACTTATAGTACGCGCCTACCTAAATTTTACAAATTTAATTTACTTAATTTGTCATCATGCCATAATTGAACAAATAAACCAATAATTCACAATTCTGTTTCTATTACATATTCCTGGAACAGATTATCTGGTGGAGAGATTAAATTTAATTTCCTTAAATCATTGATCAAACAGCTCATTTCTCATTTTAGGAGGCACTCATGAAGCTTCAGGTACAAATTCATTAACCAATTTAAATAATGTAGTTTTTAACTTTTTTAATAGATGTGCTCTTGAATTGATCGACCCCTATTTGGAACAGCGCAATATATTATTAGGACTAATATAGTCAACCTGTGCACCAAATTTCATTTTAAGCCGACAATTATAGGTTCAGAAAAAAATATATATAACTTATCAAATAATAAGTACCTACTACATGTAACTTATGAAATGATAAGTTATATATTTTTTTTTCTCAATCTGCGATTGTGGGCCCAAAATAGAATTTGGTGCACATGTTGATTATGTTAGTCCTAATAATATATATTAATTTTTAGGGGAAAAGAGACCCGTTTGGGGAGGGGGTGCAAAATTCACAATTAAAAAAATATTTGTTCCAGCAATCTAAATTAATAAGTTTGTTGAAAATAAATCGGCCCACTATGTTCGCTAATTCCAAAGTTATACGCCCTGATATTTGAGGGTATAAACTGAAATGTGTCACATTGATCTGGCCTTAACATGCAAACAAATTAAGTACACAAAAAAAATCAAATAATGGATCAAATTTGGTATGCATGCTCAGCACAATAAATTGCACAAAACAGTAAGGTGTGTGCACGAAATAACTTGGTCGATCAAAAATTATTAGTTAATTTATTTGAATAAAAATTTAATTGAAATCTGCCACAAAACTAACTTCATTTGAGGTACTTTTAACATTATTTCAAAAAATTTCAAAAAAATTTTTGTGTAAGCGAATTTTCAGATCTTGGACTTGACCCCCTTCAACAAGCGTTGCGCACCAGCTTTCGTGACTGAATCATCTGGCTTTCGCCATTTACGCTTCAAGTGTTGCTCATTTTGTACACTCCCCCTCGTCTTCAACAACTTCCTTTAAACTATTTCCCAATATTTTTCAATAGGCCTGAGTTGTGGGCAATTTGGTGGGTTGATGTCTTTGGTTACGACTTTGACACCATTCTGGCCATACCATTCCATGGTTAATCCACCGTAATGACAAGATTCTAAGTCTGGCCAAAAAAGTACTGAATGTTTGTGCGATTTAATAAAAGGCAGTAATAATTTTTGTAAACACTCTTTGACATACATTTTTTGGTTGATAATCACTGTTGATACGAAAATTTCGCTCTTGAAGCCACGTGAGCAAATTGCCTGCCAAATCAAGTAGTTCTTCGGATATTTGTCAAGTTCTTTTACTTTAAATTTCTCAAGAACCAATCCGCGTTTCTTTGCTGTGTAAAATTGCTGTCCCGGAATTTCTTCGAAGTCGGATTTTACGTAAGTTTCATCGTCCATGATAATGCAGTCAAATTTGTGAATCATCTTGTCATACAGTTTTCGAGCCCAAGTTTTTGCAGTTTGTTCTGCTTATCATTGCGATTTGGAACAGTATTTACTTGCAAAGACTACAAACCAGCTTGTTTACATACTTTTTGTACATATGATGATGGCATGCTGACATTTTTGCGATATCTCTCACAGAGAGCCCAGGATTGCGTTTTAAAGCAGAGATTACTGACTTTGATTTTTTTGGCGACACAAATCCTTTTTTCTACCATTTCCTTTTTTCGTAACGGCGAATCAAGTTCCACTGTACTTTTTAAGAGCACTTGTGATAGTAGATTTTGCGAATTTTAGAGATTTTACAATGCCATTATGTGGCAAGCTAGGATTTTCTTAATGTTTGCGCAAAATTAATTCTCGAACTTTACATTCATGTAATAGTACATTATGCACCAAGGTAGCAAAGTGACACTTTTTTGGCCCGAGGGTAAAGGATTGTTTACACGAGGCGCCAGCCGAGTGAAACAATTACCCATGGGCCAAAAGTCACTTTACTACCGTCGTGCATATACTGTTTTTTGCCATTCCGAGAGGTAAAGTAGGAACTTCGCCAGTTTAGAAACTTAAAGCAAAAATTTAACGCTTTTTTTTTATAATACCTACACGTGGTCGATAAATCGCAAAATAGCACTAGTAATATTACCAACTATACTACTAAAAATTACTAAGAAATAGCAGTTGGCACCCCTGATTCTACCAATGCCATTGATTCCAATGCTTCATTTCATTTAAATTTGTGCCTTTGAAAGAGCAACACGTACCATGAGCGAGAACGTAGAAATTGCCGAAGCAGCGAAGATGGCGTTGGTGGAACTGTTGCCGGCAAAATCAAGAAAAGTTTACCAAAAACAGTACGACGCTTTTGTGCAGTGGTGCCAGAATAAAGAATTGTCAGATTATTTTAGTGAAGACGTGTTTTTGGCATTTTTTTACGAGAAGGCTAAAACGTTGAAGTCATCGACCTTGTGGTCGCACTATTCCATGGTTAAGGCCGTTACTAAACTAAAGTCACCAGTCATCTGGTGACTTTATTTCCCGCTCACCCCCCTATTTTTTAACTTTACTCCCGCTCACCCCCCTATTTTTTAACTTTACTCCCGCAGGGTAAAAAAGTGCCCCTTTACGCCCGCAAACCGGGGTAAAAAGTGAGTACTTTACCCCCGGAATGGCAAAAAATTCATTTTCGATCACTTTGCTTATATGCCTACTGTGTGGTACGGTGAGGTTGGCAATAATGTGAGGATTATTTGTGTATGTTTAAATATTTTTTATTAATACTCCTTCAAAAGTTACACGCGTGTTTTTCCGACCAAGTTATTTCGTGCACACACTTTAGTAAAAAAATTAACAAAATAAAAATACCCTTTTAGAAGTAGGGGTTGAAATAGGGTTAATATTAGAAAATTAATCCAGTTAGGGGTTGAAAAATTAAAATGTGGTTGAATATTTGAATAGAGCGTACATTTACCCTTCCAGAACATTTTTTATTTTTAAATTTAGACTACTGTGAATGAAGTTACAGTCGTTTTTCTACAAGTCTACACACTAACTTTTCGACTTTTTGAAGAACCAAAACATGGAAACAAATGCCTTTTTGCACAAATCCTTAAATTTGTATTTTTTATTTCTTACAAAGATGTTGACCAAGTTGCGTCAAATTTGGTGGGGGTCGAGTCAATTTTGCCTATTTTTCAGTTGATTTGAGATGGAATGACCTCAGAGTCAAATGTCTGATCTCGGTATAGACTGGGGTCTGAGGGTAGGGTATGGAATTTTTTAAGCAAAAAAAAATTATATTACAGAGTTATTTCCACAAAAAGTACCTAATGACTGGACTACTTAGTGTGGGAGAGTTGATACAATGCATGGGAGACTATCAAATTAAGTAGGTGTATATTATAATAATTACAAAATTATTCATTAATTATTTTGGTTAACAAAGTATTGAAATTATAATAAATTATATTCATATTAACCCTCAATAGCATAATGTTCCCATCTGGGAACACAAAATTAAAACAAAATATATTACAAGTCCATTTAGAAGCAAATTTTAGTATTTTTAATTTTTGAATTACTAAAATATAGTTAAAAATTAATTCATGCAATAAGAGGTCAATATGGGCAAAATAATATTTATATAAATTTGATCAAGGTAAGTTTTAAAGTCTCCTAGAAAATTTTATATCAACTCTTTTCCTGTGTGAAAGTTTTTACTTCAAATTGAATTTAAAAATAAAGTATGCAGGCCCGTAGCCAGGAGGGGGAACCTGGGGGCACGTGCCCCCCCCCCCCCCCCGAAATGTTCAAAAGAATCAAAAATTTTGAAAGTAAAACATTTGAATTTTGAAAATAAAATAGGTATACTTAGGAAAAAGGTTTTTTCTAAATTTATTTGGCGTAATTCATTCCTTCGGCCTCACTCCATCAAGGTTCTAAAGTAGCCTATGTTTATCGTAGCGTTCTACTTCTTCTACACCAAATTTGGTTAAGATTGGTCAAATAGACACGTAAAGCACGTGCACGCCTATTTGCATTGTCGATCGGTTGACAGCATTCATTATTGTTTTATTTTATAAGTTGATTTTGAGTAGCCTGCCTTCCTTTAAGGAATCTCGATAATCCATTCATGCGCGTCCCTTTGGGACGCGCATGAATGGATTATCGAGATTCCTTAAAGGAAGGCAGGCTACTCAAAACCAACTTTCCTTTCCTTTGCGAATTTTTGCACTATTTCAATACAAAAACATGCGCAGGGACCTACATAATAACTGTGCCGAATGGGGAGCTAAAACCTCCGATTGTGGGGGACGCCGGCGTGGGATTTTATGAGACTTTTGGGGGGGTTCATTAGAACACTCCAATGTACATTTCTGCCAAAATTCAGCTTGCCCGGATTTTTTGCAAACTAAAAACCATCCTTGCCTGGACTATAACGTTTGTTTTAAATTAAAAATAAATTAAGAAAAATAAAATATTGAAAAAATTTGTTTGTAATAAAAATTCCCGGAAGGGGAACCCCCGAAAATTTTACTTTTAAAATATTTGTAATAAAGTAGTTTAATATATAAATAAATAAAACTTTACAAAAATTGTAATAAAAAGGGGAACCCCCTTTACAAGTGCCCCCCCCCCACAAATTAAATCCTGGCTACGGGCCTGAAAGTATGTATCTAACGTACCTATTGCTGTGATCTACCAAGTCTCCCACTGTATCAATTCTCCCATACTATAAATGTATCTCATAAAATTGCATATTTTGAGAAATTTATCTAACAGTCCATGGTGGTCTGTGGAATTTTTCAAAAATTATCTGGAAGCATTTCTTGGACATTTTTATAGTTTTAAAAATGTATGGCATCAGACTTTAAAAATTTGTGGCATTCTGTAGAAGTTTGTACATTTGGTAGTCTGATATAAGTGAATTTCGCTTGTGATTAACCTCTCAAATAAATGATTCAAACAGAGAAATTTAGAAAATATCTTTAGGTTATAAACTAAAATGAACAAAAACTTGGTAACAACTTATAATTTTAATGAATGATCTGAAAATAATTAATAAACCTAAATTTAACTGTATCTTAAAATTCATAATAAGGACACATTTTCCTTTGTCTCAGCAATCCAGAAATTAAGTTTTAATTAAAATTAAAAGAAGTTCCTTTTCGAATGTTAATAAGATACTTCCAAATTTTTAATTTTATTTTGAATTTTCATTATAAAATCTGAACCGAAAAACCGATTATGTAGGTACTGAAATAACTCCTTCTTAAATTTCTTAAGTGACTTAGCCCACTTTACTGGTATCTACATATTTAATTACATACCTGAATAAAATTAACAATGGTATCCATGTCGTTCAATTTCAGGATGCTACGTTTATGCAATTTAAGTATTGTAAATGCCATTGCAGTGATTACGCGTTCTCCATCCAACAAATATATATCCCATACTCGGAGACATAAACTAAATGGTACCTACAAATAAATTACAACATCTTAACAAAGTAAAAACCATTCCAAGAAAAATTTCATCTCTGAAAGTTGTCTTCAGTTTTAACTACAAATAAATAAAAACTTACTCACCCTTTCGACAAAACAAACAAAAAACCATTTCAGAGAGTAAAGAATAGCATCGAGGCCATGCTTATCAAAATGCTTTTTTAATTTAGGCATAAATTTATTTAAAATACGATCGTGATGTGCTAAGAACCTTGTCAATTTAGGAAAACCTTCTTTGTATAAACCGTGCATCATATATTTTTGTCCAGTTAATAAAATGTGAGTTGCCCAAAAGGCGTCCTCTTCATCCATATACATTAACAAAACTCCCGAAAGACCGGACATCCCCTGACAATAACCAACCTAAAACAAATTAGTAATGAAAAATAAGTGGTCCTTAAAGCAAACTCTATTTACCTCCGAATTGTACATAGCATAAGCAGTTAAAACATTATAAAGTGATTGTTGTTTAATGCCATATCGTTCACGATAAATGATGTGTTCACGAAATTGCCTATTTACATCCGAGTCAATTTGTCGAGCATCTGTTGAGTATTGTCTGGCCAGCCTCATCATTTCCGTATAAACTCCAACATTATCTTTCTTATACTTTTCTATATTTAACAGTTTGCACCACACTTGCGGTCTCAACGAATTGGGAATTCCTTTATAAACACGCTTGTGAAGTTTTTCTTTGGTAGTGGAGACTTCCCATGATTTCAACATCTTCAGCCACTTCTTCACACGTTCTAATTCAATTTGTTGCTTTTTTGCTTCCTGCGTGTCCACTTTGGTTGGCAGACGTTTGTCGTGTATGAATCCGTATCGATCGGTCGCATGATATACCTCAAATGATGGATCCTCCCACGGATCGATCTCTGCACCTTCTTCTCTACCAAGTTCATAGCGCCTGAATATTTTTTCACGCTCTTCGGCTGATCTCTTCAATAAATCGTCCTCATTCATCCCATGTATGATGAAAATTCACCACTGTCCAACATCACTTTTATAATGAAATTTTAAAAAATAAGCCACCTTAGAGAAGCTTACGTCTACAAAAAAAATTTGAAAAAGTAAATATTTTAATCGTTGTATAAAATGTGTTAATTAAATCTATAACAGTTTTACCACAAGAACTGTCAAATTAAGTTAGCCAAGATTACAGTTAAAACGCCCCTCAAAGATTTCCCAAAAGTAAACAACTGTTATGAGCCAAATGCAAGTTGTCGATTTTGCTTTATTAATAGAAATAAATAAATAAGACTTACCATTCCAGCGCTCCACATAAAGCACGTAAACATTTTAATTGACAACTTCAAATCTGTGAGAAGCGGAAAATTTTTAACCGAATTTAACTTGCATTTAAATGGGTGAATGTAAAAGAACGAGCCTTATGCTCCGTAATAACGAAATAAACACGTGCATGTAATTAAAGTTTATAAATATTTATTTATAACTGAGCGATAAACTGTACGGTTTCTTTTGAGTATGGTTAGAGGATTTTTAACTTATTGTAACATCAAAAGATGGCAGGCTAAATCCTATATTGTACAAATGTGGCATATATATGGAGTGTACAGAAAGTTACACAGTTTACTTACTGATTAATTCTAATTTTTAATTTAATTGCTACAAATATTACTTTTATTATTTTTCATTTGTTCTAACCTTCATAACCTTCAAAGTAGTAAAGAGGCCTTGGCTTGCCTTTTGTTATCTTGGTTATCTGAATTATCTGATCTGTCACTCATACCTCCTTAATCACATCGCATGGGACCCCAAGTCGGACTGCGGCCGCCAAGGTAATTATTGCCTAAATCTATGAGGTTCGGGGGTTACCCCTGGTAAAACAGACTGTTAGACCTCATCAGTGGAACTCAAAATGGAATCTTTCGAGTCTTCTTGCTGGGTCGGTATGGATTGCTAATCTTTGGGCAAGATTGTTTGGGTGTTCTAATAATCTGAGGTAGTACTTGGTGCTGTTAGCTTGGATTTCTTCTTTGATCGTTTTTATTTGGAGTTCTCGGTGAATGGCTTTGTTTATTGTTATGTACCAGGAGGCGTTGTAATCGTTGTAGTACCTATTTTAATATTTCAGCTACTGGCAGAACCTCGAAGCTGGATGTCATATGTCCAGAAAGGTTTCATGATGGCTTTGTAAAGTAAGAGTTTATTTTCCATATTTAAATGGGATTTGTGGCCAATTAACCAGTTCAATTTATGTAGCTTGAATCCACATTGTTTACGTTTGGATCATATTTATGTGCTTCATCCATGTAAGTCTTCGGTAAAGGTGCATCCCAAGGTTTTTAGTGTCTTCTGCCCAGCGCCGTAGCAAGCTCTTCTGGCGCCTGAGGCAAATTTGAATATAATTATGCGCCCCCCTCCCGAAAGATTCTTATCATTTCGCGGCGCTGACTTAGTACTAATAAAAACAAATGGATGCTTATCAGGAACTCATTTAGGACCCGGGGGTCTGGGGGGTATGGAATACCCCCAGGTACACTTAATTTATTGCGAAAGAAAATCTTTCACTTTTGCGTCCCTCGGTATTAACACGTTCCCTGCTTGAGCGCTAGAACTGATTTATTCCGTTCGAGCCAAGTGGTTTTCTATACAAATTTTAAAAAATCGCCCTCCAAGCCATGCTACGCTAAGGTAGTAATGGCTGGTGTGAGCAATTTTTCAAAATTCTTATTTATAGAGGAGAAATTTGCAAATTGGGTTTCGGTCATATAGATCGAGTCGACGCCGCGGACAAAATTAGACTCTCGGTCATATAGACCGAGCCGGCCTGAAGGAAGTTTTATTCTCGGTCATATAGACCGCGCCAGGTCCATTTCCCCAGCTCCGCCCATCGCAAATTTTGAATCAATTTTGGTGTCAATTGTTTGTGTGTCGTTTGTGTTCGTTTGTGTTTTCATTATTTTCGTTTGCGTTAGCACCGTTCGCGAAATATCTTCAAATTTACGTGGGCGGGGCTGGGGAAACGGCAGCCCCGCCCATCGCGAATTTCGGGTCGAATTTGGTGTCAATCGTTTGTGTTCGTTGGTGTGCTCATTATTTTCGTTTGTGTTATCACCGTTCGCGAAATATCTTCAATTTAAGTGGGCGGGGCTGGGGAAATGCCAGCCCCGCCCATCGCGAATTTCGGGTCGAATTTGGTGTCAATCGTTTGTGTTTCGTTTGTGTTCGTTTGTGTGCTCATTATTTTCGTTTGTGTTAGCACCGTACGCGAAATATATTCAAAAACATAACCTAGGTTTATTTCCCCGGCCCCGCCCATTTTGAATTTTTACTCGAATTTGGTATCAATCGTTTAGTCATCGTTTGTGTACGTTTGTGTTTCTATTCCCGTCATCTCAATATCGATTTTCAACTAGCTGGGAGAAAATGAATTTTTGTCAAGCTCCGAGCAACAACCGCCACATTTCGAAATTATAGCAATTACGTTATTTAAGAAAATTGGTGTTATCTTAGTTGTAAATTTATCAATATGGATAGGTTTCAACTTAAAACAATAAAAACCATTTTTATTTATTTTACTATAACCACAGCAGTGACTTGATGAGATTGGTGAAGTTAAGTTGTAAATATAAGAGAAAGAAGAGGATTGAACCACCAAAAAAATGGACCGTACATTACAGAGAAGTAAAGTTCCGAATGGAATAAAGTTTGATTATTATTATTTATATAGTAAATGGAGAAAAATAATGATGGAATACCTGAAACTTCTGAAGAGAACTGGGGTGGAGAAGTTGTCAACCGTAAGGAAAAGAAAAGATAACCAAACTATTTAGACGCTGACCCAACAATATCATTATACAACGACAGTAGTCGAAGTAAGAGTTCCGTCATTGGTTTATTAAAAAATTGTACTTCTTTAGGTCTCAAAGGTGTAACTATCAAAAATCGAAATTATACTTTCACAAATACTTGCACTTTTGATACGATAACATAAATTTTATTTTCGAGTTGTGCCGACAGTGACCTATACTCCAATTTTATAAATATTAATTCTGAAGAATATCTGTATTTCTAATTGATCCAGAACGCGATACGAGATGGAATTACAACACAATGTTATCGAAAAAGGGCGGAAATTCTTTTGGAAATATTCGAAAAAGAACGATCACAGTTACTTGGAGAAGGTATAACTATCGATTCTAACTGTACTGCGAATTATTTACTCAAAAAGTTATTTATGAAGTATCCTTGTTTTACAGAAATTAAAAAATGTACATCTTGCGATTGGGAAAATAAGCGACCTGGAGAAACTGTAGTAGCCAATTTAGGTATAGAAAATTTTGAATTATTGCAACAAATCATGAATATAATTATTTTGAAGATCCAGTAAAATGCGGCTCTTGTGGTGTTTCTTCTATTCCTAGAAGTTTTACGATTGGTCCTCATTTATTCATAGAACCTGTAAACAATTCGGTACCGTACGATTCCCAATTTTCAATACCGCTTTCAAATGTTCCCTTGTCTTTAAATATTTTAGAAAAACATTTTAAGTTGAAAGGAATTATTAGTTTTCTTCCACCGAAAAGCAAATCCCCGTCAGCAATAGGACATTATGTAGCTTATTGTTGGAGAGCTCATCTAAATTTTTGGGAAAAATTTGACGATCTACAAACGGAACGAAACAGGAGCATTCGTTCTTCTACCGTTGTGAACTGTGGATATCTTATATATATACATTGTAATAATTATTTATTTGCTAATTAACTATTAATTTATTAATACTATATTATTTCTGTTTGTACAACAAAAATTCATTTTTATTATGAATAATGCAATGTTATCAAAAAAGTATCGTATAAAGATGGCGAGATATTACGTACTTGACATCATGGCTAATATTTTTAAGGACGGTCCTGATCCATTTCTATACCATTTTTTAAATACTATTTTCTATGATGTACTTGTTTTTCCTTACATCAAAACATGGTTTTTATTGTTTTAAGTTGAAACCTATCCATATTGATAAATTTACAACTAAAATAACACCAATTTTCTTAAATAACGTAATTGCTATAATTTCGAAATGTGGCGGTTGTTGCTCGGAGCTTGATAAAAATTCATTTTCTCCCAGCTAGTTGAAAATCGATATTGAGACGACGGGAATAGAAACACAAACGTACACAAACGATGACTAAACGATTGACACCAAATTCGAGTAAAAATTCAAAATGGGCGGGGCCGGGGAAATAAACCTAGGTTATGTTTTTGAATATATTTCGCGTACGGTGCTAACACAAACGAAAATAATGAGCACACAAACGAACACAAACGAAACACAAACGATTGACACCAAATTCGACCCGAAATTCGCGATGGGCGGGGCTGGCATTTCCCCAGCCCCGCCCACTTAAATTGAAGATATTTCGCGAACGGTGATAACACAAACGAAAATAATGAGCACACAAACGAACACAAACGAAACACAAACGATTGACATCAAATTCGACCCGAAATTCGCGATGGGCGGGGCTGCCGTTTCCCCAGCCCCGCCCACGCAAATTTGAAGATATTTCGCGAATGGTGCTAACACAAACGAAAATAATGAAAACACAAACGAACACAAACGACACACAAACGATTGACACCAAAATTGATTCAAATTTCGCCATGGGCGGGGCTGGGGAAATGGACCTGACCGCGCCGGCGGGGAATGTGTTAAGAAAAACGGTGCTGGGCCAGTTATGAAAAATATCACCTGCTGCTCGCCCCCCCCCCACCCGGATTACAAACGAAAATTGCAAAAGATTCAACGAAAAATAATAAATTTTTATGGTTCTTAATAATGGCAAGTGTACCTGGGGGGAATTCCATACCCCCCAGACCGCCCGGTCATGTGATATCGATTTTTATCGTTGGGAACTTCTGAAGATCTTATATAAAACACGCATAGTATGTCAGAATCGCCGTTTCCATGGTAACGTAACGCAATACCCCCTCCCCGAATTTGAAGATTATTTTTATCGGTAGGAATTTTCATTTTCTATTTATATATATTTGAATAATTGTCTCGATGATAATGTGATATTTTTGCCGGTTACCCAGTCAGTTACAGGGAAATGTAGAAGAACGCGGGGGTTGGAATCAACTTTCCTAAAATCCCCTGTCTTCCCCTAGTCATTGCACCAAAATTGAAGAGGAGAAAATTCCCTACAAAACGAAGTTTCAGAATTTACTTCAGATCTGAAGACAAAAGCCTGAGGCAAAAGCCTCAGTCGCCTCACCCTTGCTACGGCTCTACTTTTGCCTGAGGAAGAGCGTTACCAGTTAGGGTTACAGATGGGCATGTCTCTCTGCGCGTTGTGAATGTGACATGGGCCGATTTTTTTTCGTTTGTTCTAATTCTCCAGATATTCATCCATTTTTCGATGTTGTTTAAGTTTCACTGCAGCATATCAGAAGTAATGGATGGGTTTGTATGTGAAGCCATCACAGCTGTATCGTCGGCGCAGCTTGCCACCAAATAGTAAATACAGGACTGGGCTCTGTACGCTTCCTTATGGAATTCCGGAATTGATTAGGGCTAGTGCAAAATATTCGTTTTGGAACTTGACTTGGAAAATATTTCAGTTAGATATGATTTTATTATATGATCGTAGATGGACAGCAGTAGTTAAGTATTTGATTTTATACAGGAGGCCAGATTGCCAAACCTTGTTGAAAGCTTGGATCATGTCGATAAAGGCGGCTGAGCAATATTTTTTTCTTCAAAATTTTCTCTAATCAATTTAGCGACTCGACGAATTTGCTCGATGGTGACGTGTTGATGTCGAAAACCAAACTGATGGTCCGGGATAAGATGTCTTTCTAGTAGGGTGGACCGGAGTCATTTAAGCAGAAATCTTTGGAACCAGTTTAGAGAGTACGGGTTGTAGGCTTATTGGTCTGTAAGATGCAGCTTCTTCCGGTGGTTTACCCGACTTAGGGATTAGTACTATTTGAGCTACCCTCCATAGTGACGGAGAGTATTGCAAGTGCAGCGTTGCGTTGTAGATGTACGTAATAAGTTTTATTGCTTTCGGTGACAATTGTTTGAGAACTGTTCCGGTTATTAGATCGGATCCGAGCGATTTTTTAGGCTTTGCGAATTGCTGGATCATCAAAGAGACTTCATTAGGTGCAACTGGTTTAATCGGAGTAGTCATTAGGGGTGGCGTATTGAGAAAATCATGTATTTTGGCCTCTTCTTCAGTGGTTGTTTCCTTCGGATATGGTTACAAAACATTAGCAAGATGTTCTTCAAATACTTTAGCCTTTTCTTTGCTATTTTTTGCTTATGTCGAATCCGATTTGCGGATTGGGGTGGGGGGGATTGGTTATTGTGAGCGCTTTATTCGTTTTATGATTTTCCATAGCGAATAATCCGTAGCTCCCGTCGGAGAGAGATTTTCGAGGCAGTTGTTTCTGAGCGTTTGGTTTTTAAAGTCATGCGACATGTCTCTGTTGCTCTATATTTAACTCATTCTTGATAGCTTCATCACGAGTGTTTTGCAAATTCCTCCTTATTTTTCGCTTTTCTGCGATGGCTCTCTTTATTTCAGTTGGGTAGTAATTATCGTTTGCTGTTTCTTCTCTTGGGAAATTTGGACTGCAGCCCATGCCGCATGTTGAATCGAGAGTGTTAAGTAATCAATGGCGTCGTTCTGGTTTTCAACATTTTTTAATCTTATATTTAAAGAGATTCTTTTCGATTCGAACAGTTTTCTAAACGATGTCCAGTGAGTCCATTTGTTATACAATGATGGTGGTTTGTTCTTTAAAATAGCTTGGGCACTTAAAGAAAGTTACCAGAATTGGTGAGTGGTCAGATGAAAGTTTGGTGCTAGCTTCAATTTGGTATAGAACTCCGATATACCCTTGACCACGCAGATATCGAGGACGTCCGGAATTTTTTTCCTGTTTGTCTGTCCACTTCCACCCGCACTACCAACCACTGCCTCTGCCTCCAGAAAGTTAAATTGAACTGTTGCTCAATTTAAAATTTTATGAGTGTTGTACAAGTCGTAAAACGGACTTATATTCGAGTTGAAAAATAATGGGAACTTTTCCTGCAGTTGTAGTAGTAAAAACTACAAGGATAGTAATTTTTTTATTTTGGATGAAGCTTCGCAGATGGAAGTCCTAGGTTATTTGACTGCTAATCTTGACATCCCCATTCCAAAGGTTGCAAAGTTAATAAATATTTCAATTCGTTCCATACATAAAGGGCTAACAATTAACAAGGTCCTTCCTGTTATGTATTGAGGTGGTAATACATAATACTTTATATATGCCCTTAATGCGTCGCAATAATAACTATAAATACACAATGGTAACGTTCTTTATTAACATAATATCAATTCACATAAGAGTGGTACAAGTACAAACATTTACGTTTTCACCGTATCTTCTCATCTCGTGGTTACCAACAAGGTACCAACTTCCAGTTATATGTTAAACTGGTTGACTACACTACACTTCCTTATAAAATTCAAATTCAGGAACAACTTATCGAACACGATTTTGATAGCAAAATCTAGTTTTGGGAACTGATGTCCCAGATAATTCAAGATGACCCAAATTTGGTAAAAATGTTTGTTTCAGAGACAAATCAAGTTTCTTTGGAACGGATTTGTGAATAGACACGATTGTAGGTATTGGGACAATAGAAATCCGCACGTGTTTCTAGAAGATCATAAACACTAAATCTATTTTTTACTTGCATGAACGAGGAATTTTTAACTTTAAAATGATTTATCACAATAGTGTAAGAAAATTGCGAAAAATAATCCAAAATCGGTTTTCTGCGATTTTGCGACGGATTTCGTTAGGTAATTGTTCGTACTTTAACATACTAAAAAACGACCTCTCGGAACCCTGAGCTTCTTACCGAATTCTTCGTCTGAAGTTAACATTTTTTATGAAGGAGTGAAAATTATGTTTTTCGGCAAAATATTTTTAAACAAATTTCCATATCAGCTATAATGTTATCATATAACTCATTAAAAAAATTAAAAACACTTAAAATATTTTAACAACCTCGAAATCATGAAAGAAGAGTTTCCTAAAAATGGTCAGAGGGTTCTGATTTTTGGATATGTTTTAAGGTTTGGGGTCCTAATAAAAACTCGGAGTTGGCGACCCCGGCGACCGCCCGGAAGTGCCGACATTTTTAAAGAAATGGCGAAAATAAAATGTTTCTTCGCAATATTTCCTTACCAGTTGACTTTACGTCGAAAACGACTTCTATAAATCTTATAGAGAATAAAATTTACTACAACGTCTATCTAAGGTATTTTTCTCTAAGTCGAATAGTTGCTGAGCGCCAGCACTGTTAAATTTTTGAATTTGTTACATTTGTTGTAACATCTGTTGTTATATGTAATTAGGATGTTTTTAATCGTGGGTTTTTGGGTCAATCAAACGAAACAATTTTTACGACTAACTAGTTTCGGCTACAATGTGAGCCTTCATCAGAGCCTGTAAAGACAAATTTATTACAAATCTGCATACAACATATGGTTCACAATAAAGAGACATAACCGTATTGGTTCGGCAAACAAGGTACAAAGCAAATTAAATTCTACAAACATACCACGTAATATAACAATGTATTAGTGTTGAGATCAAATTTCGGACCACGCATACATCTAATCCAAGTGTCAAACGTCAAACAAGCGTTACTAAGGTTTTTCTAATGTTCAACACACCCGAATAAATTTTATTTAAACCTATTGTGTCCGTATTTAAATTCAAAGATGCGTCACTGTTTTCATTGATGTGCAACATTTCCAAGATAAGTCTTTTATTAATGTTTGGCTCGTAACCCAAGATTTTGTAATTATCAAAATCTATTTTATGTCCAGTATCACAAATGTGCGCTGATAGTCCTGTGTTGGATTTTTTGAGTCTAACATCATATTTGTGTTGGTAAATCCTCATATTCAAATATTGTCCCGTCTGTCCCACATATGACGATCCACATTCACATTTCAAACGATAAATTAGGCCACTTTTTAGGCCATCTTCAATGTTGTCCTTGCCAAAGTTGTAAAGTGATGTTGATGTTTTTTTACTGTAACATACTATTTTTAAATTGTCATTACTTAACAGAGCTATCAAGCGGCTGGACAGTGCGGGTATGAAAGGAATCCTACTGTACGTCATTGTTGGTGCGGGTGATTGAGATGTAAGAGATTACATATTTACTTTGGGGGTCACGAGAAGTTATCTAAGTATCTGTTGTTATATTTTTGAAAATTTCAAAAACGCTCGATTTTGACCTGATTTTTTTTTATAGTAGAGTATATATTAATAGACTTTATCATATAATAGACTTTTTTAGAAAGAATAACCAAAAATTATAAAAAAAGTCAGGTCAAAATCGATCGTTTTTGAAATTTTCAAAAATGTACTCTATTTAACAGTGCTGGCGCTCCGCAACTATTCGACTTAGAGAAAAATACCTTAGATATAAGTTGTAGTAAATTTTATTCTCTATAAGATTAATAAAAATCATTTTCCTCGTAAAGTCAACTGGTAAGGAAATATTGCGAAAAAGCATTTTGTTTTCGCCATTATTTCTTAAATTGCATATCCAAACATCACAACCCCCTTACCATTTTTAGGAAACTCTTCTTTTCATGATTTCGAGGATGTTGTTGAAATATTTTAAGTGTTTTTAATTTTTTTAATGAGTTATATGATAACAATATAGCTGAAATAGAAATTTGTTTAAAAATATTTTGCCGAAAAACATAATTTTCACTTCTTCATAAAAATTGCCAACTTCAGACGAAGAATTCGGAAAGTCACTTCACCTACTTGCGTTCATACGTGATATTTATATTATTCTTTGCAAACCAGACTAAAAAAATTGAAATATTGACAGCGACGGCTCGTGACTTCTTCCAATGAGAGGGCAAAATATTTAAATAAAAAGGAAACATAAATTTTCTTATTCACTTACAAAACAACAAGTGGAGCCGGCCAGAATGCAGTTTTACCGAATCCTGAGTTTGAGACAGGTATGTAGCATTAGCAAACGCCTTTAAGCTGATTACCGTTCCTGTAAAGACCTGCAAAACCTTTTCATTTGGTTTTGCAACGATTAGAAAAAAACTGGAGGTTCCGATCGATTTCAAAAAAATACAGTATGTTAAAACGTTTGTGATTTCCATCCAAGCCAAACCTAAACTTAAACCCATAAAAATTTAGTTTGTGAAAGAAAAATTTGTGTGTTGTTTTTCACAAAAAGTCATACAAATCGAGTGTTTTCTGCAATAATAAACTATTTTTCAGCTCCCATTTTACTATTTTTAATACTACTTTATCTATCGGGGAAAACCGATACGAATGTTTCGGTAACACCAACAACAAATAAATACCTCCTAACTACAGCAACCGTTCTCAAATTACAAAATATATTTCCTTAGCATTCCTAAGAAATACAAGTGAACCTTTTGGTTGCTAGCAAAACATGAATCTTTTACATTATAATACTTAAACAAAATAAATATGACTATGACAAAACTTAAATATAAAATAACAAAATATTAGAGCTAATGGACTAGTGATGACTTGAAAAACTATATAATACATTTACATTCCAATTTGAGAATAATTGGCTATTGCACAGCTTCAAAAGCTTTTATTAACAACCTTAAAATATTAAATATAAATAAATAACTGAATAAAATATTTTTTAAATAATAAAAGCGCTTATGGCTTCTTATCGTCTTCCTCATTGGTTTCTCCAGTGGGTCCAGTTGGTGTAGTAGTTAGTCCAGTGGGGGTAGTACTATCCCCAGTAATACCCGCCCCTGGGAACGGAAATAAGTGACCAGCACCTGCGCTCTCAAAAATGTTGGCCACCTGTAGAAGATTAGCTTTAATTAGTTCATAAATTACAAACCATCAGTGTGGTGTTAAACTTACACCGTCAGGTGTAAGGGAAGCCGTCGCTGCATACCTATAGCCATGCCGAATATACTGTTGTGCTCTCAATCCCAATATAAATCTGTGGGCTACGAGGAAGGCAATGGGAAACAGCCCCATTAAATTTCTTTGCCTAGTAAGTCATCTCGACTTCCGTCAAGTTGATAGCCAACGTTCGCTGAACGAATGCGGCACTTTAAGAAGAATAATTACTTAAATTGAAGTAACTAAAATGTAGATCAATTTGTTGTCAGCAGTTTTAATAAAATTTGGTTTGTTATGATGAATCAACATATAATAATTGTTCTGATGCAAATTTATTGTCAGAAAACATAATTTTAGATTAATTCGATGACAGGCCAATTACGAGTTGGAAAAACAAAATATCTAATAAATTTCATGTGCAAGCTTTGAGAAGGCATAAATTGCTTCAAATTCATTTTCAGGCGAGGAGGCAAGTTTTTGCGTTACTAAGCGCAAGTCAAGATTGATTGTTAGTGGGTCGACGTGGTTACGGGTAATAAAGTACAGTTTCAAATAGTGAAGATAACTTGCTGGGTAACAAAGTAATTACAACAAAATATAAAATATCACATCAAAATTTGTATACAATTTTTCAAAGAAACGATATTAAGAGAATTCCCACAAATAAAAGTAAAGTGGAACTTCTAGTGGTTCAAAGATCAAAAACCTCGACAGAGGTTTGTCTCCCCCACGATAGACACCCCCACAGGTGCCCCCCCCCCCGAACAATCGACCCCCCTGCCCACGGACCCTTCGACCTCGGTGTCGAAGGCCGAACCTAAGTTGGTCAGGATCGCGAACGACAAGGAAGCGATACGGGCGACAAAAGAGGGAGTGCTGGCGGAGAACAACCGGATAGTGCTACCGGGCGGGAGGGAAGACGGCAAAACATCCCTACCGGTCGACCCCCTAAACCCCCCCCGGGTGCGTATGACGCGAGACGCCAGCCCCAAAGGTCCCTTCACTCTGGCAAGACTGAGAGAGGACCGCATCAGGAGCGACGTGCGTGACTACGTGTCGTTCTTTTACGATAAGGCGGGGGACTACCAAATCGACGGGGTCACCAAGACATCCGTGTTGGGACGAATAGCAGCCGAGGGTCTTCCGAAAGAATACCCGGCCCTCAAGGCGCTGTTCTATAACTACTATGTCCAGTACATAGGCATAACGCCCCAACAGGTCGAGGAGGACATAAAGGCCTGTAGACGACATTGGTCGATGCAGAGGCAGATCCAGGTGGAGTCATACCGGATCGCCGAGAGCCCCCGTCGCCCAGAAAGGCAGAGCCAGAACGCGGCTGCCAGAACGACGCCGGGTTTTCGTTAACACCGACACGCACGGGAGGGCAAGAGACCCCCCGACAAGGAACGCCGGTCAGGTTCCTGCAGGCCAATCTCCATACCTCGAGGGCGGCCCACGATCTCCTCCACGAAACGGTCCAAAGACTAAAAGTGGACGTGGCCCTCGTTTCCGAGCAGAACATTAGTGCGTCGGAGGGCTACGTCAAGGACTGTACGGACAGGGCGGCCATCTACCTGCCCGTTGCCGCGTTAGCCGAAGAAAGCGGCAGAGGAGACGGTTTCGCGTGGATCCGAACCCGGGGAGTGAAAATCTTCAGCGTTTACTACTCCCCAAACGAGACGGCCGAGGTGTTCGAGAGGAGGCTGGACGAGCTTGCCGGCGAAGTGAGGAGAACGACGGAGATCGTTATCGTGGGCGGCGACTTTAACGCCAAGTCACCCGAATGGGGGTCGCCGTCCGAGAACGCAAGAGGGGAGGTGCTCGTCGAAGCAATCAGCACGCTAGATCTCGGCGTAGCCAACGTCGGCACCGCCCCGACATTCGTGGGTAGAGGGTGCAAGTCCATTCTTGACCTCACCCTGGTTTCGACGCGGGCTCTCCACAAAATCACCGGGTGGAGAGTTCTCGAGGAGGAGACGCTCAGCGACCATCTCTACGTCTCGTACCAACTAGAGACGTGTCCCGCACCGCCAATCCTGCACAAAAGAGTGGACGGTTGGACGAGAAGGATCGACACGGACAGGCTGAGAACCGCGGTCGAAACCGAATTGAGCCGATCGGAGGTGAAGGACTCGGAAGAGCTCTCCGAGGCCCTAAGGCGCGTCTGCGATGCTTCCATTCCCAGGAGAAGAGCCGGTAACCAACGAAGGCCGGTCCACTGGTGGAACGAAGAGATCGCGGAAAACAGACGCGAAGCCTTGCGCCTAAGAAGAGCGGCGGGAAGGAAAAGAAAAGGTTCAAGGGAGAGGGAAGAAGCCGACGGGGCCTACAGAGTCGCCAAGAAAAGGCTCGTACGCTCCATCGCCGCGAGCAAGCGCCGATGCTGGAACGAACTCCTAGGCCTGCTCGAAGAAGACCCCTGGGGACTCGCCTACAAGATCGTGCGAGGAAAACTCAGGGGTCCCAGCAAAATGACCGGACCTCATCCAGAAAAGGTCCGAGAGGTGGCGACGGCACTCTTCCCCACACACCCGAAGACGACCGAACCGAGAAGACCCCCAACGGAGGAGAGGTCCCGGTTCACCCTGGAAGAACTAACCGTGGCGGCGTCCAAAATCGCGCCCGACAAGGCACCCGGCCCGGACTGCATACCCGGCCGGGTCATCAAGGAGGCGGTGACCCTAGCAGGACGGACCTTCCTGGAAATCTACAACAAATGCCTCGAGACCGGCATTTTTCCCGCACATTGGAAGGTCGCGAAGCTCGTCCTCATCAGAAAGGGCACCAAACCCCCGGAAAACCCCACCTCGTACCGGCCCATCTGTCTGCTCGATCACGCAGGCAAGCTGCTCGAGAGGTTGATACTTAACCGCCTCGAGAAGAACATCGAGAGCAGCGGCGGCCTCTCCGACAACCAATACGGTTTCAGGAGGGGAAGATCGACCGTGGATGCACTTAAAAAGATCATGGAGATCGCGGTCGAGGCCAAGATGGGAAGCCGGCGTACCAGAAGGCTTTGCCTACTCGTCACCTTGGACGTCAGGAATGCATTCAATAATGCGGGGTGGAGGCACATCCTGGGGGCACTAAACAGCCTGGCGACGATCGAAAACGATACCTTTAATCTCGTCGCCAGTTACCTCGAGGACAGACGCCTATTAATAGGCGATGGGGAGCAGGAAGAAATGGAGGTCACAAGCGGAGTCCCCCAGGGCTCGGTTCTTGGACCGACGCTCTGGAACCTCATGTACGACGGAGTGCTGCGTCTGAAGCTCCCAGACGGATGCACCACCGTGGGCTTCGCGGACGACCTCAACGTAGTGGTCGTGGGCAAGGACGTGGCGGAGATCGAGACATCGGCGACAGAGGCGCTTGAGACCATCTCCGCCTGGGTGAGCGAAAGAGGACTCACCCTAGTCCCTGAAAAGTCGGAGGGAGTACTTCTCAGCGGAAGAAGGAAAGTCTCCAAGGTATCCCTCCGACTGAACGGAGTTCCAATTCCATCTAAGGACTCCGTAACCGTTCTCGGCGTCAAGATCGACAAATACCTGAACTTCGCCGAGCACATCAGGGACGCGTCCGCAAAGGCGGGAGCAGTGACGACATCGCTTGCCCGCCTTTTGCCCAACATGGGAGGCCCTAAGCAGGCAAAGAGAAGAACCCTAGCCCTCGTGACGCAGTCGATCATACTGTATGCGGCACCTGTATGGCACGAGGCGCTGAGGGTTAAAAGGAACGCGCAGAGACTGCTGAGCGTCCAGCGCAGAATGGCGCTGCGCGTTTCCTGCGCTTACAGGACGGTCTCGCTCGACGCGGCCCTCGTTCTGGCGTCGATGCCCCCCATCGACCTCCTCGCACTAGCAAGGAGCAGAATCTACGACGGAGTGGGGGGTGCCGGATGCGAGGTGGCCGAAAGTTGGCAGGCCAGGTGGGAGGAGGCAACTTGCGGCTTGTGGACCCGCAGACTCATCCCTAACATCAAGAGATGGGTCGAGAGGCGGCATGGACAGGTGAGCTGCCACCTCACACAAATGCTGTCAGGGCACGGCTGCTTTGCGTACTACCTGCACCGATTTGGCATATTGGGAAGCCCCAAGTGCAGGTTCTGCGAGGAAATCGATACCGCGGAACACTCCCTCTTCCAGTGCTGGAGATGGGAGCGCGAGCGAACAATGGTCTCGCTTGCACTGGGGTACACAATGACTCCCGAAGACCTGGTCGAAGCAATGCTCGTCGACGAGGCCCAGTGGCAGCGGATAAACACCCTCATCTCAAACATCCTGAGGTGTAAGGAGGCAGCAGGAAGAGCCGAACAACGGGCCGCCGCTGCTGCTGCCCATGCGGGGGAGGATTCCGACACTGAAGATCAGTGACCCGAGGCCAATCGCGGTCGGGTGGAAGAGTGGCATGCGAAAGAGCACACGTAACATCGAATTCCATCGCAATGCCCCCTACCCGACCGACAAACCAGGAGGCCAACCAACGAGGAGGAAAGGAAAGGAAAAGGAAGGGAAAGGGAAAAAAGGAAAAAAGAACTCGGACAGGTAGAAGAGAGGCATGCGAAAGAGCACACGTTTCATCGAATTCCATCGCATGTGACGATTTTTTGGCTATGAGATCGTCACGTATCAACCTTAACAAATTATTTTCACATCGACCACTTCCATTTATATTTGAAATAATTTAGATGGGAGTGGAGACACTTCCTTGGGGAGTTCGTATTCTTGCCGCAGGGTGCGGCGCTGAAGATCACTTTTGGTTTGGAAACCGTGTGAGAGTGTCGTCTAGTCGCGCGTGCTTTTAGTGAATAATTTAATTGCCTTAGGCATTAGAATATTATACCATCTTTGTACTAAAGATTCGCCGGTGCGTTGGAGGTAGGATTAAGCCTGTTCTCTGCGTTTACAGAAGTGGGTGCACATTTTTTCTTTATCTCCCTCGTGTCTGGGGATCGCCATCTTGTATCTGCTCGCTGATTATAGCTTGTGGCGCGCGCGACGTCAGACGCCCTCTATGGGATATTGATTGAAGTATTTTATGTCAACAATCTGAGGGTTACTTACTGCTTTTACCCTCATCCAACTTTAATCATCGCTCATTCCGAGAGTCACTTAACGTTGTCAGGTCTGTCCGTCTTTGTGCCTGTCCGATTAATGGTTGTTGTTGAACCACGACATTAGAATTTTCCGTCGGCGAGAAGCCATTCGAAGCGTTATCAGTCTGTTGGAATACCAGTCCAGTCCAGTGTTCCGGCGCCAGTCGAGGGTCGCTGAGGCATCGTCAACCGAGAGGTGTGCAGTCGTACTTCCTGGGGAAGCCGAGTGAAGGAGTTCAAGATCGAATTCGTAGGCAGTCCGCCTGAAGGTTGCAGTTGCTGTCTCCAATATTGTGTAACTCACCGGACGTCTAGGTGAGACAAATTTTGTATTCTTTTGGGTGGGATTGCCATTTAATTATTTACGAATAATATTAGTAACGTAATAGTTGTGCAATTTTGTTACGCACATAGTTTGTATATTACCCGTTCACGAGGTATTCTCGGGGAGACGATTGTTTCACGCCGAAGATCAACTTGGCTGGTTTCCTTCAGAAGCCAGTAATATTATTCACGACACCATTTTGTCTGTCACCTGTCTTGTTTTGTTTTGTTGTGTAACATCTATACGTTATATTAAATACAGTAAATCACATATCGTATTTTATTTCCTCGAGAGAGGGGACTACTTTATAACCTTGCAGGATAAGCTCGTGACCTGGACTTGCGGCCCTCGCATACCGACGAGACCATCAAAAGCTAGCTTAACAGAACATCTAGGGTACCCACGTTTGAAAAGTGAGGAATCCTTCTTCACGTGGAGGAATCTTTTGCTCTTCGTTAGGCACCCTCCCATTAGGGGTGCGGATCAGCGAAAAATTCTAACACGCAATGCCCCCTACCTGACTGAGCAACCAGGAAGCCATTCATGAGAGGAACTTGGAGGCCCAAACGAAAAAGGCGGGTCTGCACACGATACTGCAGACCCAACGCATCTGCCCGAACATCCAGGGCGGGAGATGTCGAAGATCCCGACATCTCGGACCGAGCATCCCGGAAGAAATGCCTGACGGCGAAACCCGGGTGCTTGGTAGGGGGGAGTTTTAGTCAGTGAAGTCTGACACTATCCACTTCGATTAAGTGGGTGTCTCGCACGAGATTTCTCCTCCCTGCGTTGAGCTAAAAAAAAAAAAAAAAAAAAAAGATCAAAAAGTGCTCCGGGTTATCAAGACTTCCGTTTTACCGATTGTTCATATATCTGAATGCTATTGCCAAAGTATTTTGTTTAATTTCCCTATGGAAAAATATTTTCGTGCAAATAAAACATTCAAAAAAAGTTTTTGTGCATGTTTACCTCTGAAGTTCGTGAATAAAAGAACTCAGTAAGAAGGGTTTGGGGGGGGGGGCACTAAAGTTGACCGTGACTATAAACCAAGAATACTGTGGAAATAGATTTGAATCTTCTTTGTCCAAATTTGAACCAAGCCAAATTTTTACTTTCCCCATACGTATTGCTATGATATCTCCCCTATGTAAAACTTACACACGTCAATTAATTTTTGGGCGCCACTTTCAAATGAAAGAAAAATATAAAATGTAAATGTTAAAATTTGTGTGCTAAATTTTACTGGAAAGTTCACCAAACTTGTCCCTCTTATATAGCTCAGCCTGAGGCTCTCTCAGAGTATTGCAGGTAGTTGATTCAACTAAGGGATGCAGCTTACTGAGTTGAAATAAATTATTTTGAAATGATTGAAAAATGTCGGTTGATTTTGAATAAAATGCTTAATTGTTTGACCAAATAAAAACGATCCACTTTTGTTTTTGAAAATGATCTCAAAAATTCAGAATACTGACCTGTAATAGTTGATTTAATAAAAAGAGATTGTTTTAAGTCAGAAATAATTTTATATTCAGATAAATAATTTCGCAAGCGCTTAATCAATAGTAACAAAATAAATACAGATAATTTATCTGTAGAGAGTAATGTGTACAATTATCAAAAATACCAAAAATATCGTAAAACGATGATCCAATTCTTCCTTCTTTCTTCTTAATGCTTGAATATAATCCCAGTCTTGCCGCTGTCCATTAACGGGTTAAATGTTTATTTAATAAAATTTTGCTCGTAGCGTAGAAAAATAAAATTATAAAAATGTTTTGTTGTGAAATGTTTATAGCAATTGGGTAGCCAGAAATTCATCCGTTACGATCTTTTTCCTCGCATCCCTTAAGTAAAATGCTGAACGCCAAAAAGTTAATAAAATAATAATTGCAAATACCTTAGATGTAAATAATCCGACTTGTTTAAAAAGCCTGCGCCGATAACACAATCTTGAGATCACACGCGCACAAAATGTTGCACTTCCAATCAGCTGTTGATATGGTGCTATGTTGATGTGCTTCTACCAAATGTTGCTCCCGTTGAATCGAGTTATTGTGGTGTTGATTATCCAAATTTGACTTTCTAATTATTTGATTTAATTAGATTATATACTGGTAAGTAGTTTGGAATTATTTAATTCTCAGATATTTGTGTTCTGAATTGAAATAAACACATTCTTGTTTTTCAGATTAGTGGTAACTAGTGGTAGCCATCTTGGAAATTATCGAGTAAGTATTGATGAAATAAGGATCCGTTACACGTCCTTCCAATTCGAATATTCTAGTTCAACTACGGATCACATCACACATCCGTCCACTTCGAATGTTCTAGGTCAACTTCGGATCACATCACACATCCGTCCACTTCGAATGTTCTAGGTCAACTGATTTCACTTGCGCAAAAATACCAATTTGCGTTGATTTTTGAAGTACTTATGAGTCAAATTTTTCCTTTTGTAAATTTTATATTAACGAAATTTTCCATAACTTTCAGGATCGGTTGCATTTTTGGAAAGATGACTTTTCCAACGCTTTTGAAGAGTTTTCCAATACAGTAGCTGATTTTGTTGGTATATTAAGTAGTGAATTTGAACATTTTTGTTATCATTTTGCACTTATCACGTTTCAATGGATTTTGAGCTTTATTTACCTTTTTATCGATTTCGAAGATCAAATTATGATTTACACATACAGTTAATTATGAGATAATTTTGGCTGTAAATAGATTTTCACACAATAAGTTATTTACAGAGAAATTTCAATTTAAAGTTTGTAAAATGTACAGGTTATGTTTTATAGATACCAAATTTTTATAAATTTCATCATTTCTGATTTAAAGTGTCTCATTATAAGATTTTGATATGGTCATCTTATTAATGAATCTATTTAACAGGTTTTAATGTAGCATTCTTATCTTTAGAGATCTTAATAAGTCTGTAATTTCATGAAATAAGGTGGATGTGTTTATCTTTTCAATCTAAAATTTGCAGTAAAGTTTAAATTTTCTTAAATATGATCATTTATTGAGATTTTTAATCATTTGCATTGTGTGGGTACATTTTGAGACACAGCAGTATTAACGTATGTATAGGGAAAGTATTGTCATCGGGTCAAAAATCGAAAATTGAAATTTTGGTATTAAGTGATTCGTTATGATGCCCTGATAACATTTTCATCAATTTTTTATTGATGTCCGTCTGTATGTGTGTGTGTGTGTAACTCTGTGCGAAAAAATTAGTATCAATCGCACAGCTTAAACCGCTAAACACAATGTCATGAAATTTGGTATGCACGTATATCACGGCTAAACTTAGAGGCCAGATAAAAATGGTAAAAATCCGTTCAAAATTAGGGAAATGGTGAACGAAATGAAAAAAAGTACGGTGTTTATTACTTTTGGACCACCACTTACCATACTAAACCGGATGCTTTTTTTAATCGTACCCTCTCCCTTTGCACTCGCACACACATTAAATGACAGAGAGAGAAAAGAAAGCACGTCAAAGTTAATATCGGATAATTTTAAAAATTAATAAATTTTAACAGGTCGTTTGATGGATTTTGATTTTAGCACTTTTTTGTATAAATCTACTCGGAAGCGAGCGCAGCGAGCTTTTTGGTACCATTGATGGGCCTGGTCAGTCGAGTTGGGCTTTTGCGAGTGCGTACGTACCCGCGCCGACTCGCTACGCCCCCAACTTATCTCTACCAAAGCAAATGAAATTTAAGAAATGATTGAAATTTACGATGTGGCGGTGCAGGGTGAAATTTGAAAAAGCAGCATATTAAACGAAATTATTGAACCTTTCCACTAGACGAATCGCATTCTACGTTCAATAGGGACCTAATAGGTGCAGTATTGTAAGCTGCCACTTACGCAAATTGTGAATACAAGTCATTTAGACTGAGCAAATTAGTAAATTAACCAAACTTTTTAGAGGTGTCCGTGTGAAATTGAAATATAAAAATTACGAGTTTTTGGGTCTTTTTAGGCGACGAATCGCTTTGTGTTTATTTTTCGAATAAATTTCACCATTGGAAAATCTTTTTCTTGCAACTTCACTCGGTATAAGTGGTATAAGTGAGTCGGACCAATTTTGTTCGGTTACATGTTTTTGGTGGTGGTGGATTACTTTAAAAGTGTTTTGCGATTATATTTTTACGATACCAGTTTATGAATAGTTGCCTGCAGTTAATGTTCACATTTTCGCTAAATTTTATACCTTTCGGTTAATTGGACATTATGAATTTGGACCAATTATATGTAAATCGATGAAACTTGCTTCGGTAGAGTTTTTTACATTTTCCAACGTCCAACACGCAAGGTTAGTTGTAAATTGCGGTGTAAACATGACTTTTAATCTTCTCTTTATTTTAGATACAAGAGTTACGGTCAAAATTTCTACCGCAGTAGCAAAAAATCTTTTTTCTTGCAACTTCACCCGGTATAAGTGAGTCGGACCAATTTTGTTCGGTTACATGTTTTTGGTGGTGGTGGATTACTTTAAAAGTGTTTTGCGATTATATTTTTACGATACCAGTTTATGAATAGTTGCCTGCAGTTAATGTTCACATATTCGCCAAATTTTATACCTTTCGGTTAATTGGATATTATGAATTTGGACCAATTATATGTAAATCGATGAAACTTGCTTCGGTAAAGTTTTTTACATTTTCCAACGTCCAACACGCAAGGTTAGTTGTAAATTGCGGTGTAAACATGACTTTTAATCTTCTCTTTATTTTAGATACAAGAGTTACGGTCAAAATTTCTACCGCAGTAGCAAACAAAGGTTTTATGGAGTTACCGATATGGATTTTATTGTGAATGCCAACACCAAACTAGCATCAGAAAACGAAATATGTGTTGTTCTCGAGGACAAATGCAAAACTTTTTGCAAAATTATTAAGAAAGATGCCAACGAGGTTTTACATTAATCGAGCTCTTCCAAACCGATAACTAATACTACTACTTTTTAAGATGTATTTTTGAACTTTTAGGCTTCTATACAAAGTATAGCAAGAAGCCTTATGATCTGGCTCCGTGTCTGTCCGTCCGTCCGTCCGTCCGTCCGTCTGTCTGTCCGTCCGTCCGCATAATTCAAAATCATACAGAGCGTTTCAAATCGTGTTGAATATACTCAGTGTGTATAGAGGTCTAAGAACTGGGTACCCAGTGCGCTATTAGGCTTCTATACAAAGTATAGCAAGAAGCCTTATGATCTGGCTCCGTCTGTCCGCATAATTCAAATTCATACAGAGCGCTCCAAATTGTGTTGGGAAACACTCTGAAAATGAGAGATATGTGAAGAAGGTTGCTGAAATATACATAACTGAGTGGTTTACCTATATATTGTTGATCTCTTTATTTGATCCGTTGATCTATTGATCCATTGAGTTTTTTAACATGGAACATGTTTTTACGGTCGTTACCTCGCAAAAATCGACACCAAAAAACCGACACCAAAAACCGACACCAAAAATCGATACCAAAAATTGGCACCACATGTATAATTTAAATTTATAGTTTATAATTTGAATAGAGTAGATTATCGAATAACATCTTTCCATTCACAATAATGAATTTTCAATAACAAAATTTTCATTACCAAAAATTTAAATCCGAAACCGATCGCAAAAAGCAAATTTGCTTATATAGTAAATTTTTATTATTACAGGTTAGATGATGTTTTGTATTGCTTTCATCAGAATCAAAATCGGAATCGGAAAAGTCGCTGCTAGAATAATTGCTTGAGTTGTTCATGTTTATAAATTAGTTGTACTTGCTATATCGATTTCTTTTCAAAAGTATTACCTAAATTTTAAATACAAAGTGTAACCTATATAGTAAATTGTTGATCCTTTGATACATTGATACGTTGATACATTGATACGTTGATACATTGATACGTTGATACATTGATACGTTGATACATTGATACGTTGATATATTGATACGTTGATACATTGATCCGCTGATCTGTTGATCTGTTGATCCGTTAATCTGTTTATCCATTTATTGCATTATCTGCTTATCCGTTATTTGTATTTTTATCTTTTGAACAATATATCCACACCGTTAAGAAATTGTATGTAAAATTACAATCATTAGCAACTTTGTGACCAATTTTTCTTCAGCATAGCGCGAAATCATATCTTTCTTCAGTATTTATCACATCGAAAGTCAGCAATTATGGTACAATCTATATTACGAACGTAACTTATATACCATGCTTTAAAAATAATATTTTCGAAGCATGTTATATCACGTTACTTGGTTCGGACGATGCTATTTTAGGGTTTTGATATCATAGATATCAAAAAAATTAATATTTTTTAATCAAAATCAAATTAATTAAAAAAAAATCTTGTAGCTGGTGTGTTATGGTAGTGTTATATCTACGAGGGCTGGGAAATCGAGTATTCGAATACTCGATTCTAGGTAATTTGTTCGACAGCGTTATGTGCGACAGAAATTTGTTTGAAAATGCCCTGTCGATTAAATGTTCAGTCGTACAAATGCTGAGTTGGACGAATTTCTCTCGAACAAATTACCAACTACGGCATATTCAAACATTCGAATATCCCACTTATATTTAAGTGTATTACTAGGTTTAAGATGATAATTTCATTATTAATAATTAATTCTAATATTATTAATAATAATTATTAATTTAACACAAGAGGCCTGCCGGTGTCGCGAGTAAACAGTCGACTAGTCCAGACGTGTTTTTGTTTTTCCAAGCAAAAATGTAATCAGTGACATTTACAGCCGTATTCACCAAGCTCTGTTAAGTTGCTAACAGAGAGTCAAGTCAATAACAGTCTGTTAATGTGATATATTTGTATTCACCAATGACTGTTAGCAGTTACCAGTCTGTCAAGTCGTCTGATAAGTTAACAGAGCAATATTGGGCTGTCAACATAGATAACAGACTGATAAGTAATATTTTTATGTGTCAATATTGTAGGTTATAATTATTATTGACATTTGTTTTTGGTATGTATTTAAGGTTAACTTTTTTCCGCGAAATCAGTTAAAGCTAGTTTTACACGGTTTTACCAACAAAAATTCTAGTTACTTTTAGGCTTCTATACAAAGTATAACAAGAAGCCTTATGATCTGGCTCCGTGTCTGTCCGTCCGTCTGTCCGTCCGTCCGTCCTCATAATTCAAAATCATACAGAGCGTTTCAAATCGTGTTGGAAATACTCTGTGTGCATAGAGGTCTAAGAACTGGGTAGCCAGTGCGCTACTTTTAGGCTTCTATACAAAGTATAACAAGAAGCCTTATTTAGGCTTCTATACAAGGTATAGAAAGAAGCCTTATGGTCTGGCTTCGTGTCCGTCCGCATGTTTCAGAGCCAATCATAACGTTGATCAACTGATACGTTGTTATATTTTAAATACTTCGTCTATATAGTATTGCGTTAATCTGTTAATCCGTTGCTTCGATTCGCTAATGCAATTTATAAATACGCAAATGTTCGAAAGAAATTTACTAAGTTAAAGATATTTTCGAAGAGGTCTCCCTATATAAACTACTTGTTTTACTTTGATGTGAAAAAATAATTTTTTATTGATGTGGTTAGTGTAGTTAAGTTATAAATAAAAGAGAAAGGAGAGGATTGGTCCACCTCAAAAAAAGGACCATACATTATTACAGAGAAGTAAAATTTCTAATAGAATGGAAAAGTTTGATTGTTATTATTTATATAGTAAATGATAATTACCAATCGCAAAAAATTTAATTGGTGCAGATTATCTGATTATGTGATGTTACATTATATGGCGATCAAAAATAACCAGATAATAACAACTTTCCACACCAGAAAGGTAGCTGTATAGAAGCCTAAGAACTGCCGCTAAAGCGAGTTCCACCTTGTTTATATAATTAACCAGGATATTATTATAATTTTTTAGGGTTTGAAAAAATAGTATTAATCGCACAATATTGTGTTTTTATTATTATTCATTTTTTTTACCGAAAACTAATTTGTGACGTTAGAACTGAATGGGGAAAGTTATGCAATGTTCACATAGCCAATTTTTTTTAAAATGGCAGCGAAATTGACGGTTGTTACACTATAGTACGCAACGCCAAAGCAAGGGTAAATGCCTCAGTCGCCATCACAACGGGGGCGCTAAACCTTGACAAAACCCAATAAATAATAGTTCAAAATTTTCAAACCGTTATGAATCTTTTGGGAGGGGGGCGCATATATATTCAAATTTGCCTCAGGAACCAGAAGAGCTTGCTACGGCGCTGCTAGTATACACAAAAACTGTATTACATCAGCTTTTCCTGACTTTATTATGCTTCAATACGGATTGACTGGGCCATTTGATTTAAAAAAAAATTGAGATTAATAACTTACGAATGCTGCCACCTCGTCGTCATTTCCCTCCATAGACGCCATTATTTCAAAAATATTCCACCATAACGATGCAATTTGATTTGTAAGCGTTTCGTATAAATTTTTGAGTGTATTTATGTGTAATTCTAAATTACACAGCTGAATTACTAATTCCAGTTCCGCCATTAAATCATCCATACTATCACCTCCAGGGTCCATTTTCCTGCAAGGCAAATACCTCTAAATTATATTTCTAAAAAATGTTCAGATAATTGCAAAATCCGAAATGACAAAATTCACAAATTTGGTATAATATGCTTAGAATTAAAATTAATACTTACGGATTATTTCTCTAGAAGAAATAAGAAGAAAACCACAAAATTTGCAGGAGCAAAACCGACGCGTTGAATTCAAATGAACGACGATAGAGACGTTGGCAACAAGCGGTGTGTTGTAACGGTCAAAAAAGGCCACCTCCCCCTAAAATCAGTGGTGTGCAAAATGTTTTTTATCAAAAACATCAGAAAAAAAATCTGATGTGACAACACATTACTTTCCCATTTAGTGATTCCACTTCATTTTATATTAAATATTAATAAAACAGATGTTAACTCAAAAAAATTTTAACTCGATAAAATACACAAATTACTTTGAGATATCAAAGTTACGAAATTTAATTTGTAATTTATCATGGTAACTCATATTTTTTAAAAGCACTTATTTTATATTTACATTTTAACAATAAAATAACATGTTTGCATTGAAAAATTTTTAAAATTGTCATTTTCCAAAAAAAATTAGAAATTTGCGGAATTCCGTTCCGTCTATGTGCAATTAAATTTTAACTATGGGCGTAATGACGTCAGAATTAATTTTTTAGAAGTAATTAAAAAATTCGTTTGATATTAATTACATAATATGTTTATACAAGTAAATTAGTTAAAATATTAAATTATAGTAATAAACTAGCTGGCACGGGCGGCATT
This sequence comes from Podabrus alpinus, assembly GCA_932274525.1. Lineage (NCBI taxonomy): Eukaryota > Metazoa > Arthropoda > Insecta > Coleoptera > Cantharidae > Podabrus > Podabrus alpinus. Next base: position 120,423,385 of record OW026451.1, read on the forward strand.
CGCCGCCCTTAGCCATCTAGACCCAGAATAGATCCGAGAAGGCCATAGTTGTTCGGCCTTCGGCCTCACAGGGGGAGGACCATAATAGATCCGCGAAGGCCATAGTTGTTCGGACTTCGGCCTCACAGGGCGGACCATAATAGATCTGTGAAGGCCATAGTTGTTCGGCTGTCGGCCTCACAGGGCGGACCATAATAGATCCGCGAAGGCCATAGTTGTTCGGCCGTGGGCCTCACAGGGCGGACCATAATAGATCCGTGAAGGCCATAGTTGTTCGGCCTTCGGCCTCACAGGGCGGACCATAGTAGATCCGTGAAGGCCATAGTTGTTCGGCCTTCGGCCTCACAGGACGGACCATAATAATAACTGCAAAATTCGGTTGAGATCGGTCCAAGGGTATACCCTATAGCCCTTTACTATACTATAATATTGGAAAACACGTGTTTTGTTCACCATCTAGCGAAAGCGTAGTATAGGGTGATTCACCGTAGTATAGGGTGATTCACCGTAGTATAGGGTGATTCACCGTAGTATAGGGTGAATCAATAAAAAATCGAAAAACGCGAATAACTTTTTTCCCCGCGCAAATTTTTTTTCCATTTATGCACGAATAGTTGCGCCTGGACCTACAGAATAACTGTGCAAAATTTGGTTGAGATCGGTCCAAGGGTGTAGGAACGTTCAGGCCAGCCCGGCCCTGTAAGTAAGTAAGGGTTTGTTAACTGGGTTAAGTACCCAGGTAACTGGGTACTTAACCTAAGGGTAAAGTATACAGTGTATCAATAAAAAATCGAAAAACGCGATTAACTTTGCTCCCCGCGGGAATTTCTTCTCCATTTATGCACGAATAGTTGCGCCTGGACCTACAGAATAACTGTGCAAAATTTGGTTGAGATCGGTCAAAGGGTGTAGGAACGTATAGCGTACAAACAAACAAACAGACAAGCTCTTTTATATATATAGATAGAAGAATAGATAGACAATACAAATCACTTGGACAGATCAAAATTAAACTAAGGCAAACCAATTAATTTTTAATTTGCCGTTTTTTAATTTGTATATCACGATTACTCGAAACCAGTTCATTTTTCGAGAAAAAGTATATCTACAAATTTTGTCGGGCATACAGTCGGCTCGACGATGGTGTATTATTTTTCGCGATCCGTTCGACGCCGCCCGGCGTAGCGCAAAAAACGGTAAAAATATGTAATTAAAATCGTCGTCTCGCTTAGCGCTCGAAAGCGATCTGCGACCTAAGCATATTTTTGCAAAAATGCAAATCTAAATTCGAGAGGATCCAAATGAGACCAAAAAATCGAAACTTTAATCTGAAAATAAGCAAGCCAGGCGCAAAAAACTATTCAATTTTTACCCCCCCCCCCCTTAAACTGTAGCGGGACAAAAATTAGAAAATTTGGCCATACCGATTGTCCGTTTTCGCCGCCCCCACCCCTCTAGCAAATTTCAGGTCGATCGGACGAAAACTCTGGAAGTAGATACAAAAATACGAAAAACGGCGAGGAGCCCTCTTGCCATAGCTGGAAAAAAATTTCGAAAAAGAAAAAATTGTTTCACCCACTCGCCCACCGCCCGGAGCTTCCTGAAAACTTGCAACTCTCCAAAGTGAATGCCGAAATTTTGTGACTACTTTGAAGCGCCATTTCACCCCCCCCCCCCCGTTACGTCCCATGAAAAACGGGAAAATTTTCCCGTTCAATCCTCGTAAAACCACACTGGTATGCAAAATTTCAACTCTCCACGACCCTCGTAGCTATACGCACTAAATTATGAATGAGTGAGTGAGTGGTTTGCTCAAATTTATGTGTTTAATACAAAATTTGGATAAAAACTTGGATCAAAATTATGCAAGGCAAACCATATTTTTTAACAGCGCTTATTTTATTTTTGCATTTTAACAATAATTTAAGAGGGAAATATCAAGTGTGGGGTATCATAAGATGCGGAAAAATAATCTCTTTCGATTGATATGAGTTTCAATCTCATATGTTCCACCGGGAAGCGGCAATGCTCTTTAACAATTTTCATTCCCCTAAAAAAGGGGTTAAAAATGGACGGTTTCCCACCAAAATCTAATCAGCTCTTTAGACAGTTACTTCAAACTAGTGTATAAAATTTCAACTCAATTGGTGCACGCGTTTGTCTGAAAACATTGACGATAGAATAACCACACATCATACATCACACTTCATACATCACACATCACACACACATCCGGACATCATTCCAAAATTGGTCTTAAACAATTCGTATGGGCTCATAGTCCATGGGAAAAATGCTAACTCAAAATTTGTTTTAACTCGATAACAATACTTTCATTTACTACGTAAATGGGAAAGTAATATAAATTAAGTTAAATGTAAGTAAATAATTTACAAATTCAAATTATCAATTATTTGTAAAATTATTATTTCATTTTACATAAAATTTTGTACCCATTTTGCCCGCTCTACAAAATTTACTAAATACGGACGCGCGTCCATTAGACCGTGAAACCTTATAAGAGAACATCGTAAAATATTAATCTTGGCGGTACATAATATAGAAATAAAAATTAAAAAAAGGTTTAAAAAATTTATCAAGGTCGTACGTTTTAGCAGTTTTGAATTTTACTTTCCCATTTACGTAGTAAAGGAAAGTATTGTTAAATTGTTATCGAGTTAAAAAAAAATTTTGAGTTAGCATTTTTCCCATGGTCTATGAGCCCATACGAATTGTTTAAGACCAATTTTGGAATGATGTCCGGGTGTGTGTGTGTGAAGTGTAATGTGTGGTCATTCTATCGTCAACGTTTTCAGACAAACGCGTGCACCGATTGAGTTGAAATTTTATACACTAGTTTGAAGCTGCTGTCTAAAGAGCTGATTAGATTTTGGTTGAAAACCGTCCATTTTTAACGCATTCCCGGTGGAACATATGAGATTAAAAATCATATCAATCGAACGAGATTATTTTTCAGCATCTTATGATACCCCACACTTGATATTTTGCTCTTAAATTATTGTTAAAATGCAAAAATAAAATAAGCGCTATTAAAAGAATATGGTTTGCCTTGGATAATTTTGATCTGTCAAAGTGATTTGTATCGTTTCATTACTATAATTTAATATTTTAACTAATTTACTTAAGTATATAAACACTAGATGATACCCCGTCCGAGGACGGGCAGCTAGAAGGACGGGCAGCTACCCAAGGTCATATGGCTTTTGGATTGCACTGAGAGCTTTCCTTAATCTTCATTCAACTTAAGTTACCTTGGGTAGCTGCCCGTCCTCGGACGGGGTATCATCTAGTTTAAAATAAGTAAAAAAATTTTAAATATTGATTAAGTTTAATTTAATTTAAAAAAATATATGTAAGTTTTTTGTTTATTTATTTAATGTTGTTCTCATCTCTTATTATAAAAGGCCAAGTCCTTCCTTCCTTCTGTCTGTCCCACGGAAATACCCGAAGCAAACCGAACCGAACGCATAACGGATAATTTCATAACCAATCGGATAAACGTATCATCGGATCAACGTATCATCGGATCAACGTATCAACGTATTTAAATTTCCTATATAGGTGAAAAATCTCTTATTATAAAAGGCCAAGTCCTTCCTTCCTTCCTTCCTTCTGTCTGTCCCACGGAAATACCCGAAGCAAACCGAACCGAACGCATAACGGATAATTTCATAACCAATCGGATGAACGTATCATCGGATCAACGTATCGCATGGGACCGAGCGTCAGCAGCTTGCCGCGCTTGAGTTTCTTCTAAAGTTTCACGTTGTTGACGTATCGCATGGGACCGAGCGTCAGCAGCTTGCCGCGCTTGAGTTTGTTCCAAAGTTTCACGTTGTCGACGTATCGCATGAGACCGAGCGTTAGCTTGTCGCTGTGATCGAAGCTGTTCTTCTGTGTTATTAGCTCTTGTACGTGCTTTTCTCTCACGATTCAATCGTCGTCGCTTTGTAGCAGGATTTTCAAAATTTTCAATATCCATTATGGAAGTTCACATAATGCTTTTTTGGAAATAGACTTACCTATATAGACAAAATGATACGATGATACGTTGATCCGATGATACGTTGTGCGTTCGGTTCGGTTCGGTTTGCTTCGGGTATTTCCGTGGGACGGACAGAAAGAAAGAAAGACTTGGCCTTTTATAATAAGAGATATTATGTAATTAATATCAAACGAATTTTTTAATTACTTATAAAAAATTAATTCTGACTTCATTACGACCATAGTTAAAATTTAATTGCATATAGACGGCACGGGATCCCGCAAATTTCTAATTTTTTTTGGAAAATAACAATTTTAAACATTTTTCAATGCAAACATGTTATTTTATTGTTAAATTAAAAATATAAAATAAGTGCTTTTAAAAAAAATATGAGTTACCTACCATGTTAAATTACAACAGTATATTGCATATTAAAAGCGGAAAGTGAATCTTTTGTGCTCGGAGGCGAAATTTACAGCGCGAGCCGTAGGCGAGCGATGTAATCGCCTCCGAGTACAAAAGTCACTTTACGCTTGAAGCATGCATACTATTTTTCCTCCGCCCGCTTCAAAACTGATCAAAACCTAGATAAAGATTTACATTCAATCTCTGTAGTGAATTATTTTTATTTCTATCATATTAGCCTTGCTACATCGTTTCTAAGGAAATTTTGCGTTCCATTTGTTTTATCAATAAATATTGTATAAATAGTAAACACGTAAATTTGCAAGATAATAAAATTTTTTGAAACTATGGATAGCAGTTATGAAAATGAAATAGATTCCACTCCGCCACACATCGTAGAAGCCGCGGAGAGTGTAATTTTAAATTTATTACCAGAAAAATCTAAAAAAAGGTATGAAAGAGAATATGACTTGTTCGTTAAATGGTGCAAAATGAATAAAGTTGGATCATCTTATTCAGAAAATGTCATGCTTGCTTATATATCCGAAATTGTCAAGACCAAGAAATCATCAACGGCGTGGTCTATATATTCGATGCTCAAAACCACTATATCCACCAAACATAATAGTATTGACATTTCAAAATGTAACCGATTGATTGCCTTTTTAAAGAACAGACGCAAATTTTTATATTATATTTTTAAATAAAATGGTTACATAATTTCAACAGTAAATCGATGAAAAATTTCATATTTTGCCAAAATAGGAAGAAAAAAACTTTTGAATGCCTATATCTTGCAAACGAAGCATTTTTGGACCCATGTTATTAGAAACTTTTCATCTTATTTTCGTTGGTAGAATGCGGTTTACTATTTTATTTACAAATACAAAAAATTTTTACAAATACAAAATTTTTTGAAACGCCCTGTATATTTTAGAGAAAAACTTATAGGACAAAAAATGTAGGAAATTCCATAGCGCTAATTTTTTGTTATTAATATTTTTACATATTTAATTTCGTTTCGAAGTTATGACGCATAATGTCATAATAGCTCCAGGTAAACCCCCCTTTCCCGTTACACGATTTAAATTATTTTCATCTGGCTTCGTCCTACGACAGGAAAAAGCTTATATGCAAAATTTGGAATGATTTGCTTGCTTCGTTTAGACGCTATCGTGTTCACAGACGTACATACACACATACACACACACACACACACATACATACATACAGACATCCTTCTAAAAATGATAAAAATGGATTCAGGGGACCTCAAAACGTGAACATCTGTCAAAAAATTGGGGGGTCAAATTTTGACTGATAACAATACTTTCCTTACCTAGGGGTTCGGAAAGTAAAAAGCAATCAAAAGGTTATAAACCCAAAAAATCAAAGATCCTCAAAAGGGAAGAAATTAATAGGTTCCTGTTAGATGCTCCTGATAAATCTTACTTGATGTTGAAGGTATTATTATTTATAAATAAGATAAAATATTATAAATTATTCTAAAATTTTTAGGTTGCTTTAGTGTTTGGTATTTCTGGAGCTTGTCGTCGGGACGAACTAACTAAAATGACAATAGATGACATAGAAGACAATGGAACAATCCTAATAGTGAAAATCCCCAATACCAAAACCGAAGTTCAGCGTACATTTATTGTGTCGAACGGCGGAGAACGAGATCTCGATTATTTAAGCTTTTACCGTAAATATGTGGCTCTTCGCCCGTTAAACTCGAAGACAAGACGATTTTTTTTGAAATGTGAAAATGACAAATGCACAAATCGTATCGTGGGAATGAACACATTTGGGAATATGCCAAAACGTATAGCAGAATATTTAAATTTGCCTGATTCCGCTTTATACACTGGGCACTGCTTTCGAAGATCCTCGGTAACTTTACTAGCAGATTCTGGGGCCGACATAACTTGCCTAAAACGTCATGGCGGTTGGAAGTCTACTGCAGTAGCAGAGGGATATATTGAAGAATCACTAGAAAATAAAGCTTCAGTATCTCATAAAATTCTTGGAAAAAAGCAACAACCGGAGATTAGCAGTAATATATAACCATAGCGTTACAAGTACGTTAGCTAGTAACAAAATAGATTCTGGAATTTAAATTGAAAATTGGCAAAACTGTCCAATAACGTTTAATATTATTCATAATAAATAATTTTTTTACTGTTAATGTATAAATTTACTTTCAGCTCGCCAAGCGGCAAATGCCAACTTTCAACCATCAACTGACAGCTTGAAAATCCTACTTTCACTATCGGGCGTAGGAAAATTAAATTTCGTAACTTTGATATCTCAAAATGATTTGTGTATTTTATCGAGTTTTAACATCTTTTTTATTAATATTCAATATAAAATGAAGTGCAATCTACTAAATGGGAAAGTAATATGTTGTCACATCAGATTTTTTATTTGTGGAATCAAGTAGAAAAACGATTTGGTTGGATTTTGTACAACTTCTGATATTAATAATTTTTTCAAACAGTAAAATATTTTCTAAAATAGGTTCAAACATTTGTAAATTTTATCTCTTCTAGAAGATCAATGAGTGCAATTATGGAAAACATTAATTTTTGCAAAGCTAATTGCTATTTCTAAATTATTTAATAAGTTAATTATTTGAAAGGTGGTTATTAATTCTGAATTTGTTGACATGATTTTAAAATGTTGGTACGTTGGATTTTTATTTCGACTGTTTTTCTCTAAGGTTTTTCTATATTCTTGGAATTAGTTTAATCTGGATTCTAATAAATTTTGATTTTTAACGAGAGTGGTTGTTTAATTAAATTTTTAAATGGCAGTTTTGCATTAGCGTTATTTGGTCATTGATAATTGTTTTGGTAATCGTACACGGTACGATTTCTATACACGAAGACACGATTTCATTTGTGTAGCAAAACGTCTGTATCGATGGCCAATGTTTTCAACAATAGCCGATTTTTCTATAACATTTTTTAAGTTTTCCATGTCTAAAAAGGATACTAAAGAAAATCCAATAATAACAATTTTTCAATTTTGACGAGAATTATTCTGAACAAAAATTTTAAAATTGGATAATACAGATTTGGAATAGGAGAAAAATTTTTAAGAAAAAAGTTTATAAAGAAATTCACTGTCTAGGGAACGGAATCTTTTGATTTCCATCACGTTTCTTAGCTTGCCAACGTAATCAGTAGCGCTCACGGACTAGGAAATGTATGTAGATGTGCTTCCTGCAGGCCGTGTTAACAAACGAGATCAAATATTAAAATACTAGCTGACCCGGCAAACGTTGTTTTACCCGAAATTAATTTTTATGCCACTCAAAGAATTGTCCCGTGAACCCGTGAAAGGTTGAAATATTTCCCATCTTTCCACTATTATGTGATTATTGAATAACATCTTCGCATTCACAATAATAAATTTTCGGCCGCCCTTAGCCATCTAGACCCATAATAGATCCGTGAAGGCCATAGTTGTTCGACCTTCGGCCTCACAGGAGGAGGACCAAAATAGATCCGTGAAGGCCATATTGTTCGGCCTCACAGATATTTATTTTCGTTTTGATAATAATTTAAAAAATATTTAAAAATCCGTCAATTTGAATTGAAGGAAACGACCGCGCTTATCGGGGTTATGCCTTGTGACGTCAAACCAATGGCGTTGCGTTTAAGGTCACATGATTTATAGTTATTTTTGCTGATTTGATATTTAATATATAGAATTAATCGTAAAATACTGTTTTAACTAAATTTTTTGATTCATGCATGTTCCCTATTGCATTAAATTGGAACGATTTTAATTTTATGTATTAAAATTACGCTTTACGTTAATTTGACGTCTTACGTATTTCTTATGTCTTAATACGTTCATTGTGAATCAGCACTTACCAAGGCATATGAGATTAAAAAACAGCATAATGAAAAATTGCATCAAAATTCAAAACAGCCCAGTCCGGGAATATAAAGACGACCCCTCGTATGAATGTTTCCCATACATGTTTTTGGTCGTCTTTGTTTATTGTAATTCTCCCATTGTTGTCAAGGGGTTTTCCCACCAATTTTTTTCGATATCTACCTGTGAGTTTTCTGATCTTGCGGTGAACATTAAAGCTGTCGTACTTAGCGAGGCGGTCATAGCTTTGGCAGTTAAGTGCATCTACTGCTAATGCGAAACGCTCCGATCGAATCCGGGCAGGGTAAAAACTTTATTCTGACCGTCTCTCCTCGGCAGGCAATGGCCAACCACCGAGGTAATCTGCCAAGAAAATCCATCTCGAAATGAAGTGTATTACACTTCCCGTGGTTCGGAGCCCACGTTAAACAAGTAGGTCCTCTATGTATGTGAAAACAATTTGAACGCACATCACAAGCATAGAAAGAGATGGGTCACCAAACCCTCATTAGGGTAAAAGGACTGAGAAGGAAGGACTTAGCCTGGAGCATCTCTATTTCTTCGCATTTTTCTCTCGCTTTTTTCTCTTTTGCTTGTCTTAGTTTTTTGACAATTACCCTTTTAACCGTTTTATATTTTCTTTAATTGATGTTTTTCAGGCGTCTCCTTTTTTCCATGAGTTCAACAATCTCATTCGTCATCCAGGTCTTCCTTTTTATAAACTTGTCTGGTTTCGAAATTTATTTTGAGATCCTTTCCATCGCTTGTCTAAATGTGTGCAATTGTCCTTCAATATCTATTATTGCTTTTTGGGGTATAAATTTTCCTTTCAGTTCTATCTGGATCTTAGCCTTTACTTCGGTTTCTTTAAGTTTACCAGCGTCGCACAGTGGGGTATTTGGCCTCAAAAGGTAGCATTACATCAAATACTATTCCAACGGATTTCTAAGTAGGATATTTATTTTCAGGGCTCTTAGTAGTATCTAAAAAATACTTTGCATAATTATGGTACATTTATTTATTAAGAAAATGAATTTATTTGAAAAACTTTGAAAAATTAACATCATCAGCAAAAAACACAGAAGTAGTTTTTGGAAGATATGTGTAAATATACACTTATCCGAAAATACAGGTTGTGATATCACAATACAACAAATATTTAATGGATACGAATTAAAAAATTCAGAAGAGAAGTAGTTAATATAATTTTTATATTTATTTTTCAAGTAATAGCGTTAAAAGTAAAAATAAAGCAAACATTTTAAATAATGTCTTGGTCATCTTCGTCATCATCCATCGATCGCATCGTCACGTCATCGTAACTCTCGGAAATCTGTTTATGATCATCAATGACTTGGTCAGTAGGGTGTTTTAATAAATGTAATACCTGCTGAGATAAGTATCAAAGGTTTTGTTGGGTAATTCTCTTTTGTTTGTTATAACAGGGTCAGAGGTTAAAAGAAATCTGTTTAGAACGTCTCTGTTTGAACTTTCGCGGCTATATTTTCACGAGTTATGTTCACGATATCTCTTGAAATCTTTATTGCAAGCTTCCTGTGCTTCTTCGCTTAACTGACCTATAGGCAGCAACGCAAATTTAACTATTTCTGGGCCAAGAATTAAATATTTGTGCATGGTAGGTGGCATACAGTACCATGGGTATTTATCAACAAAGTACCGGGCAGTGCTGTGGCAGTGTTCCCGAAATCTTTCAACATTTATTTCGTGACCAGAAGCCACAACTATTAATATCACTTGCATTTTTCTAATAAGTTCTACATCAATTGCAGTTACTTCAGCAGAGAGTTCAGGATTTTCAAAAAAGCGCCTTGCCGTGTTTCCATCATTAGAATTGCCAAAACCAGGTTTAGGTTTATCGATAATTAAACCACAGCGTTCTTTAAATTCTTTTTGAATCCGAGTCTTGGTTTCGGCTACTATATCTTTATCACTACCGCGAGCTTGCCATTTTTTGATAGGTAACTTATATGCCATATGGAGTAAACATTCAAAAAAACGAATCCAATCATGTAAAATTGTTAATAATTTGATAAAAACTATATACAGGGTGACTTAGAAATTTTCGAGTTTGTACAAAACGGAGAACGATGGTTTGATTAATTCCACCACGAATCCGCCGAATGCACTTTACTTACTATAGGTTAATTTTAATTAACCCCTTCTTATACCTAGAGCTGCCACCAGGATTGTCTGTTTGCTATCCAATGGAATTGATAGCGAGTCGATAATCCAAAGCTCGAATACTTACTTCCTCAAAGGGTTGTTTTAATTTGGGTAGACGTGAATTTTGCGGAAGGCTTCCTCCAAAGACGCAGGGTATTTATGACAAGCAACTAACTACACTGAGTATAAACGTATTTGTTTATAAGAAAAGATTTCAATTTTAACAATAAATGATTTATTAAATAATATTAAACAATAATTAAAACAAAGATGAAGAAAAGAACCAAACAATTGGTTCTACAGATATATGTAACATTAATAAAATAGACTAATTTTAATTAAGTAATTGAAATTTATAGTTGACAAGAGACAGTAGGATAAAATAAAATCTTTTTACAAGTTTACCGAGTAGGTAAAATTTACGACTCATACCTTGAATTATATTCCTTTTGGTCCGCATTTGGACTGCTTTATTGGCCCTTGGTGATTCGAATATTATTTGATGAGTAACCATCTATTTGAAACTTGTATTTATTTATATATTAATGAACTCGAGAATAATTTATTTAACCAATTGTAAAACTAATTTAATTTAATAAAACTTATAAACCTTTTTAACACTTCAATAAAACAAAAGGAGCCAATTTTATTAGTTAGCTCGAATTAACACTGAATTTATAATTGATTTACTTGATTTAAAACTTGATCGAATTACTTTAATTTAATAGATGATCGAATTTATGAACCCCATCACCAGGAGACCGGCCTGGCCGCTCCCGTAGAGGTCTGGTGAATATTAACTGAAGACTGCCTGTTGACGACTGACTGATGACTAACTCCCAGACTAACTGAGGAAATTTTAATAATCATCCCTATTTATTAGAGTGAATTATTTCTTTTTTTGTGGTGGGGTTTGAATATGTGAAATACATAGAAAGGTCCTGCTATTTTGAGATAGTGTGTAAGGGCTTCAGATAACTCAAATATTAAGTTATCGGTTGACTGTTATCTTGCCTTTGTGATTTCCAAAGCTTTTAATTTTCATGTTATAGGTTTTACGGGAAGTTATTAATTATAATATCTGTCAATTTTAATAGCACACTAATTGGTTTTTGTTTTTAGAAATTGGTGATCTTTAATATTATGTTGACTTTTTCCACATATGTCATGTGTGATAAAGTCAACTAATCGTTTTTGGCGCGTCTTAACTGTTAAGTTATCCCTCTATTATCAGTTAACCGTCTAGTCTTAACAAATTTAAGGGTCCACCCTTAAGTGGATATTTGTGTTACATTTTACCTAAAACTGTGGGAATTATATTTTTCTAAGTTACATGTGTGAGATAAAATTATTTAATAGTTTTTGGTCTAGACTCTAGACTGATGGGGGAATGTTACTTATTCTACTGTCTCTTTGTTTAAAGTACCTTGACCACACAAGGAGTTAAATACCATAGGCGTACCAACGTTTTTCTATGAAGATTTAAATTACTTTTTTAATTTAAATCGTCATTAAATGTAATTACATATTACTATTCTAATTAATATCAAATAATTATAGATAAATTAATCCTTTTTGTGATTAGGAATTATAACTTAATTTCTAAATAACCTGATTTAACATACAAATTCATAATTTCAGCTTTACTAGTTACAATTTCCGGGGTCGGTATATATATATAATTAAGAATTAATTTACGCGGGTTGTTACAAGTTCTCCAAGTAAAACGCGAATTAAAAAGAACCACGCAAAGATTCGCAGCCAAAAAATTTATTTTAAAGTCTCAAGTATCAGTATTATCCGTAAAAAAAATAGTATCTTTATTGACCTTCATTCATATTCAAATCTTCTTGTTTTTCTGATAATCTTTTACAAAAATTAATACAATGCATTATATGATTGTAACCATATTTATTTAAAGATCAATTATTACAGACTTTATCTAAGATATTTGAACTTCTTGTTTCCATAAGTAAAAGTTACAATTTATAACGGTTTCTAGCAAAAATAATCTTTGAAAAGAATGTGTTATGTGTTAACCCCCCCCCCCCCCCATCTCAGCAAATTCTTAGCATCTTTTGACGATGTAGTGGAAAGTTGGAACGAGTAATGTTCCTATAAATTCACATAATGGTGCTCAAGATAGTGTAGTTTACGAAAATCATAATAGGGAATATGCATGTAGCATTTGATTTTTGTATTTTATGCTACCTTTTGAGGCCAAATACTCCACTGTGCATCATATGTTTTTGTTTTCTTATTCACTTTTTTCATTCTCTCATTTAGATCTCCGATAAGTGGATTATGATCCGATCCTATATCGGCTCCTGGGTATGTTTTTACAGAGGTGCATGATACAGTTTTTATGTCTCCTACTAATAAGGATATAATAATAGTCTATCTGGTTTCGGACAATATTATCCTGTGAGTTCATAGCCAATTTCCACGTATTCAGTTTTCTTATTGGAAGTTTAAAGCAAAATTGTTGCTCTATTTTGCTAACGGTGGCACGTGAACATTGGTTCCTCGTTAGGATCTTTATTATTGAATAAATTGCAAACTACTAATTGAGTGCGAGCTCTCAAGTCAGAGTTTCAAGTCTTTGCCTTTCAGACAAGCCACGAATCATTTTAAAATAAGTAAAAAAATAAAAATGAATTCTAAATACAATTTAGGCAACGATTAAAACCGTGTTATTTTTTTCAGTGCCTTCTTGATGAATAGTTGATATACTCGAATAATTTTATCTTGCACTTTTGAAACTTTAGGACTGATTATCGTTATAGTTTTTTTTACATTTTCATACTCGGAAAATTGTGGTTTATCCAAATCCGGAAAAAAATAAGGGTTGCAATAGTAGAAAAAGACACTTAAAAAATAAGGTTGACGTGTCCGAGGATTTTCTAAGAAAATCTCCCTTAGTAGGCGTAGCGCGTAGATAATGAATATTAATTTGTTTGAGGTCCTCCGACGATCTCAAGATTACAGTGAAGCAAATATAAATAGATCTACATTATAAAATAAGTCTTTTACAATAATTTATTATTAAACCAATAACTTTATTTATTATATTAAATTTAAATCCAATTTTATCGCAAAATATACTTTACGTCATCTAGCGGCACACACGAACATCAAAGTGACGTGACGTGGTGTTAGGTTAGATATTACCCGGTTGTTCGCCACATATATTTTTATCATTTAATTACTGAAATCTCTCTCAAAAATGGTAAATTATAATATTTAACTTTAGTTATTTTATTATTAAACACAAAGTCAACTTTGTAGGCCGCTGATACCGAAGCTTGGACCCGCTACATTGCACCAATTAATCCTGCCGTGTTTCCACAATTGAGTGCTTTACTGTTGGTTATTGGCGTGTTTTTCACTGCATACTTTTTTGTCTATGAAGTCACAAGCGATAAACCAAAACTGAAGAAAAAGGAAATATTGATATCGATTGGTGCATCCATATTTTCTGCATTCGGAATATTATTTTTATTGTTATCTGTAGGAATTTATGTTTAATATCCGTTTGTAAAAATCAAGTCGATTTATTTTGTAATTTACTTTAAGAGATTATTACGGTTTAATAAAATTCCAAATTAAAAACAATTACTTTATATTATGATTTATTATACCTATAAGAAGTTCACAACATTAAAATTACTAAAATATATATGAATAAAATGCATTTATTATAGAATATGTAACAAGCAATTAATAAATTTATATGGCGAGACCTGCTTTTTGTCTACATTTTTGCATTAAGGCACGTAACATAAACTGTTTACGTGCTAGTGTTCTTACTTGGCGTAAGAATACGTCGAGGTCAATTACGCCACACCGAAGTGCTTCTCCCATGTAGTAAATCGCATCTTCTAATGCTGCTTCTTCTGCAAAGGTATTCAATAACCTAAAATGAAAAACGGTGATGATTAAATGTTAAAATTAATATCGAAGATATTGCTTACTGTTTATACAGAGCAGCAGTGGTAGTTACGGCATCATCTACATCAATAGGATCTTGATTATTCAACCGTTCAATAGCTTTGTCTAATTCTTGTTCCTTATCTTGCAGTAATGTAATATTTTTATTTAAATCATTCTGAAATATTAAACTAGTATTCCTGAATTGTTTTTTGTAATCAAACAGGATTCAGAACCCACAACCATCCAAACAAATTGTTTGGCACTGAATCCGATGCACTTTGGTAGTATAGAAACTGTACATAAGTAGCGGTTATAAGTAAATAGACGTACAGTTTTCTAGCAAAAATTAATCAAAACAAAATCATTTTGCTAACTGTTTTATCTTTCCTAAAAGTAGGTGGACTAATACAGATTTTGATATGTAAAATTTTATGAAATATACCGTGTTTACATATTTATATAATTACCTACAAATTATTAGTCATGGGTTTTAATTCCAAAGTATTTAAAGAATAAATGTTGAAAATATAAAACAGAAATATTGAAATTTGAAAGTTATCGCAAAAAAAAATTATTTGTCCATCGACTTGTTAGTCCAGGCAACGAAGCCGAAAAATTGGCTCAAGCTTGCAAAAAAATCTGAATTATGTACATTGGAGTGTTCTAATGAACCCCCCAAAAGTCCCATAACATCCCACGTCGGCGTCCCCCAAAATCGGGGGTTTAGCTCCCCCAACGCGATTTTTTGCCGATAACTCGCTTATTTATGCTTGTATGAAAAATTATGATCAGACCATAATTGAAGAGCATAAAATTCTCTATAAAATAGTTTTTTTTCATATTTTTCCATGGCACACCAATACTGAAATAATTGACCGAAAACACGCCCCACCCTTAAAATGGCACAATATTGATTCGTTGCAGGGAGAGAAATATTTTCAGGCACGGGAAATGCTTTTAATAATAAATTAATTGAAATTGTGGCCAAGGTTGGAAAATGAAGAGAAAAATTGATTTTTTCAAAATTTGCCCAAGTTATAGTATCTTCCAAGTAACGAAACCGAAATTTTGGTTTGAGCTTACAGAAGGTCCGGGCAAGCTGAAATTTGGCAAAGATGTATATTGAAGTATTCTAATAAACCCCCAAAATGTCTCATAAAAATCCCAAGCCGGCGTTCCCCCAAATGAGGATTTTAGCACCCTAGGTGCGGGTTTTCGTCTACAACTCACGTATTTTTACTTTTATGAAAAATTACCATTAAACAAAGTTAAAGAATATAACTAAACTAAAAACCTTCCTTGCCTGGACTATATGGCCGTTACTGCATCAGCTTTTCCAAGTGGGAAACTGCAGTTTGTCACAACTATAACAGTTTCATTTCAATAAATAAATATAGCCTTACCTCTTCCTTTTCTAATCGACCCAAAATGTTATCAAGTTTGGCTTTTCCTTGCCTAAGTTCATCTTGTGTTCTTTTGAGAGTTTCAAGTTCGGCTAAACTTTGCTGAAATTGTTCTTTCATTCTTCTCATTAATTTTTCTTCGATTGCAGTGAGAAGAGATTCTCGAATATGTTCTTCCTTAATGGTTCCAGTTCCGCCAGGTTGAAGAGGCATCGAGGGTGCTGAATTATCAAAATTTGATGATGGATAAGGGGGATATGCAGAAGTAGGATTAGGGTAGTTAGGAAACTGGGAAAAGGATGCACCACCACTGGGTGGATAAGGAGTTGGATAACCACCATAGCCACCGGCAGGTGGATAAGGACTAGGATAAGCAGGGTAATTGGAGCTGGTAGTCGGTTGAGGCATAAATGCTGAAAATGAATGTATAAATAGACTGTAAAATTATGAAAAAGTAAAATTTATTTTTACGTGGATACGGCATATCCATATTTCTAGGTCGAGCAAACACTGGTGGTTGATCGCTAAAGGTGCAAATCATGACTTGAATAAGACCTAATAAATCTGACGAATTCTGAAATAATTAATAAATTAATGTTTTCAAGGACCTTGATGATTTAATATAACATACGGGAACCCAATCGTGTAGATATGGTAAATATATTTTACCATTTTGATCGACAAACATTGATACTTTTATAGACATGTCCGATGTTGGCTTAACATAACAAATGGGAGCATTATTTGGATGAGTATCCATTAACCACATACATATTGGTATGTTATAAAGATTACTTTTATATCTGACCGGTATCGTTCCCGATAAATTAACTAATTCCATCGGTGTTCCATCATTAAAGGCTAAAATACAAAGTTACAAGATTATTTAATTAATTAACATTATGACTTATGACTAATTCATTAAAATTCATGACATCTCAATTAATGTCGTTGGTAACTTACTGTAGGTTTCTTGTTGAGCATGTAATCCTTGATAAAGACTTATGGTAGTTACAATTTCTGCATGAGTTTTATCCAAATTTTGATACTAAAATTGCATTAGATTTTCAGCAATAAAATTACATCCCACTTTCACTAACTTACATTTGAATTTGCTAACCATTGTTTGATTCGCTTTTCGTCAGCCATAATACAAAATTACTTTAAAAGTTATACCTAATACTAAAATTGATCGCGTATTTTATGCTTGTTTATATATTCCACCAACTCAATAACGATAAAATGACGTTTCATTTACTTTTATAACTAAACTATCGTGAAGTAGAATGTAATAATAAAATAACCACAGATATAACCTTGAACCTTCGATTTTGTTTTTTAAGATGGGCAAAACTTATAACTGACATAAGCTCGAAAACGCATACTGCCTAAAATAAAATTGCAGGACCGGACCGGCTCAAAAATAGAGTAAAGGCACCGGTTACGGCAGGATACCTCCCTGGTTTCGGCCACTTCCCATAAAAATTTAACCCAATAGCCTATAAAGTCATTACCACGAAAGTTGACATCTCGTCATAGATTGACCGAATATAGCAACGACGACGTATTGCTTATGAGCATTACCAGTCATTTTGTATTGATATGACAAAGCACGAAAATATATTGCACGTGTTGTGATACGATTCCAGTAACGACTTACGCTGTTGCGTTTGTTAGACGATAGTAAAAGACAGATATACTCATAGCATGTCGTACTAGTACCGGAAAAAAAATTTGACTCGCGTAGTAATTTATAAGTAGATTGACCAAATATGGAATACATGCCTAATATGGAATACCGATTTTTTTTAAAAACTACTGGCGCTATCTATTAACGGAAGATCTACACAACATGTATGGCGCATGTTTGCGTCTCCGCAACGTTTTGGTAGCCATATTTTAATTAGTTCAGATCATACCGCCGCGCCGGTAAATGCGTTGTGTCGGTGTTGAAAGTTTTAATTCGCTGGTAAGTTTTTTTTATTTTTAGCTAAATGTTTCAGTTTTATTGTCAATCTTAATTTTGGTTTTACTAAGTTTGGGGTTTGGGGTGTGTAGCTCATAAGGGATCATTTTAAGTTGGAGTGGCGTAGTAAATCATAAATTCCAAGTTCATAACAATTCACGTATATTAAAAATAATGTAACATATTTATAGATGGTTTACATTTACTATTTACACTGACCTTACAAATATTACTACGGGGGTAGTTTGATGTCCGTACAGCGCTGTTATGCGAGAGG
Source organism: Podabrus alpinus (assembly GCA_932274525.1). Lineage (NCBI taxonomy): Eukaryota > Metazoa > Arthropoda > Insecta > Coleoptera > Cantharidae > Podabrus > Podabrus alpinus. The sequence continues at coordinate 120,441,447 of OW026451.1, forward strand.
TCATTTTGGAGTAATCCTTTTATGAACTATTAACTTTTAACGATTATTAACTTTTTAACTTTTAACAATTATTAACTCCGACAAATCGCGGTACATTACTTGACCGAACCCTATTCCCCGATGAACTGTAACTTCGTAACTACATGTAACTAACTATTATTTCTTCTGTTGCCATATTTAATAACTCTCCCTCACCTGGCTCGCTGTACTGGCTTGAACCCTTATTCTGCTAACATTGCAGTTCTCACGACGTTACATAGAAGTAACGTTCATGGGGTTCCAACTACCTTCTTATCTTTTGCAATAATGCATTTCACACACCTCTACCAGACATATGGCATCGTAATATTATCTATCACGTCCTGTTGAACTTTCCATAATTATAATATCACATTTGCTACGTTGTCACGTCTTGCAACAATTAATATGACTTTTGATTTTTGAATTTTTAAATTTTCAACGTGTGACATAACCCCCCTTGCAAAGAAAGGCTGTCCCAAGCCGTTTTAGAATAAAGGCTGCTTTGGTGAGGTGTGAGAGCGCTCAATTGCAACAATTAAACATATTTAACATAATTTAACATAATTAGTAAAAAATTAGTAAAAAAAAATATAAAAACATAATTAAACAAAATTAGAAATTTCTTACAATAACGCAAAAAAAAATCATATATATCATATTTATCTAAAATATAAACAAGGTATTAAAACAAAAATAAAAATTTAAATTTGTTACATAAGTTTGTAAATACCTCGAATTTCCGATAATATTTGTAAGTCAATTTGAATTTAACCTGACGTACACATTGAAATTGCAAATGATTCTAAAAATTTTTTTTTTTTTTTTGTAATGGTTTAAATGTATTTTTACGACTTAATTTTTTGTAGGGTCGGCTTGTAACCCTATCATGCTTTTCTATTGCTTGTTCACTATGTTCACTTATTGTTTTGTAGTTAAATTAACTCCCACTGGGGTAATTACCCGCCTTATTTAAACTACTTAAGATAGGGACGACTTTTTTAAGTACTTGGTACCGTCCTTAATTCCCTTTTTTCTTAATTTGCTGCTTTTGCTTATTGATTTTATCTGCATTGTATATTAATAACAAGTCGTTTTTAGTTATTCAACCATTAGTATTTTTTATAGATTATTTACGAATTTCAATGTGTTTTAAATAAAAAAAAAATTTTTAGAATCATTTGCAATTTCAATGTCACACGTTGAAAATTTAAAAATTCAAAAATCAAAAGTCATATTAATTGTTGCAAGACGTGACAACGTAGCAAATGTGATATTATAATTATGGAAAGTTCAACAGGACGTGATAGATAATATTACGATGACATATGTCTGGTAGATGTGTGTGAAATGCATTATTGCAAAAGATAAGAAGGTAGTTGGAACCCCATGAACGTTACTTCTATGTAACGTCGTGAGAACTGCAATGTTAGCAAAATAAGGGTTCAAGCCAGTACAGCGAGCCAGGTGAGGGAGAGTTATTAAATATTGCAACAGAAGAAATAATAGTTAGTTACATGTAGTTACGAAGTTACAGTTCATCGGGGAATAGGGTTCGGTCAAGTAATGTACCGCGATTTGTCGGAGTTAATAATTGTTAAAAGTTAAAAAGTTAATAATCGTTAAAAGTTAATAGTTCATAAAAGGATTACTCCAAAATGACCTCTCGCATGCCAGCGCTGTACGGACATCAAACTACCCCCGTAGTAATATTTGTAAGGTCAGTGTAAATAGTAAATGTAAACCATCTATAAATATGTTACATTATTTTTAATATACGTGAATTGTTATGAACTTGGAATTTATGATTTACTACACCACCCCAAATAATCCACGACTTAGATAAACCAAATCTAATCGTGACATTATTAGCTTTCTTAGTCGCATGCTTGTCCTCTTAGGTCATTAGTTTTTAAATGCCTGCATATTCTGCTCATCAATTTAATGTTTCTGGAAAAATTTTACTGATAAAAAAAAGGTGATTGATGCGCCAAATATGGAATATGTAAACATTCCTAATATGGAATACATTCCATATTAGGATTATTATTAGTGTTTGGCAGTAGATCTCTCCAGAAAATAATGTTTCTTTGCAGTTTGCAGAAAGAAGATGTCCCACAATTCGAATAAACGAAGAAAGTGCTGGACAGATGAGAAAATGTTGGCGGCCGTTACAGCAGTACGTGAAAAGCAAATGGGCTACCTAAAGGCAGCCAAAGAATTCCAAGTACCTAGAACTACACTATTTCGTGTGTGTCAAAAAGAGGGAAGACCTGATGAGGTTTTAAAAACGAAATTAGGAAGAAAACCTGTGTTATCTTCTAAGTTGGAAGATGAGCTCGAAAGGCACTTGTTGGACATGGACAAGCATTATTTTGGGTTGACGAGAATGGATGTTAGGAGACTGACATATCAATTAGCGGTTTCAAACGGTATTCAGCATACGTTTTCTAAGCATATTCAGCGTGCTGGACATAAATGGCTGAAGGGTTTTTTGCGGAGACACCCCAGGTTAACTGTTAGAAAACCGACCGGAACCTCATTAGCAAGGACTCTTGGATTTACAAAGGAGAATGTTGACAGATTCTTTGATCTCCTGGAGGCAAAAATGGATGAATATAACTATCCACCCGACAGAGTTTTTAACACGGACGAGACTGGCTTGAGTATCGTACAATCCAAATGTAGTGAAGTAATTTTATTAAAGGGGAAACGGCAAGTAGGAACGCTAACGTCCGCTGAGCGCGGCTCACTTGTTACTGCAGTTTTATGCATGAGCGCTGGGGACACTTTTGTTCCCCCTCTGATGATTTTTCCTAGGAAAAATATGAGTGTTTTACTCGCAAAAGGTGCTCCACCAGGAACAATTTTTGCTTCCCATATGGAGGATTCAATGGTTGGATTCAAACCGCTATTTTCACGACCTGGTTTAAACATTTTCATTCGAAAGTAAAACCATCAAAAGAAGATCCTGTGCTATTAATTCTGGATGGGCACAACACTCACACAAGAAACCTCGAATTTTTAAAGTTGGCAAAGGCAAACTATGTTACTGTTTTAAGTTTACCCCCGCATACATCACACAAGATGCAGCCTTTAGACAAGTCTGTAATGGGCCCTTTAAAGACTTTTTACTCTGACGAGATTCGCATTTTTATGAGGCTACATCAACGAGCAGTTACTCAGTTTGACGTTGCTGAAGTTTTCGGTACAGCCTACCTCAAGGTACAAAGTGGTGTCTACGCCAAAAAGGGATTTGAGGCAACAGGTCTATATCCAGTCAACCGAAAAATATTTGACCAATCAGAATTTCTAGCTGCTGAAATAGGTCACGAAAAAAACTCCGAGAACAGCTCATCAGACGTCAACTTGGATCACCCTGATTATGTTTCACCCAAAGCAATAATGCCAGTACCAAGGCTTAAAAAAAGGCTGGATCTAGAGTGAGAAAACCAGGAAAGGCGAATGTGATAACTTCCTCTCCGTATCTTAAAGAATTGGAAACTTCGATAGTCACAAGTGAGGAAAAGAAATCAAAAGTTACCAGGAATCTTGCAAAGGGGGACAACACAAAAAAGAAAGACCATAAAGAAAGAAACATAGATGAGCCAGGACCAAGTGGATTATCGACTATCAAAAGATCACTTAGAACACAACGGAAACCCGTGTCATCTAGTAGCTCATCAAATAGTTCAGATGACGCTGTTGACCTACAAGATTCTTCTGACGATGACCAATCCAACGATTTACACAGAAAGGCCCCTGACGACAACAATGTTGACTGCATGTTTTGTTCTAGAAACTATTCCGAAGACACTAGTGGAGAAACCTGGATCCAGTGTATTTTCTGCAATCATTGGGCACACGAAGAATGCTCAGGTGCACTGACAGAGCATTTTATTTGTGATTTTTGCCAATAAGTTTTGCACCATTTTTGCTTATTTTCATCTTTTGTTAGAAAACAGATCTTTTGTTATTTGAACTTTAGTATTTTTGTACCAAATAAATGTTTAATTCACATATTTATGTTATTTCATAAGGTATTCCAATTAGGCTCACTTTTTTAAAAACGAAAATATTTTGACTTTTTGTTTATTTGCTCATAATTTTCGTTTCAGGAAATATAATTAAAAATAACCCCAGAAATATATCGTTATTAAACAAAATTAGCATTATATCGAACCATTTTAGGTACCCAAATTTTTTTTAGATGTAAAAAACAAAATGGTATTCCATATTTGGTCACTTTACTTATAAAATTTCTGTCACTTTTAGTATTTTTGAGGTTAATAATAATTTTGAGGTTAATAATAATTTTGAGGTTAAAATAATTAAGACATTGTTTAATATTAATCATCCTACGACTTCCGAAATTCGATCATGGTCAGCGCTACGTATTCCCAAATTGAGTGTTCATCGTAAAGCTGAGGTTTCAGGTAAAGTAACCAAAAATTTTCGATGTGGTGGCAGTTAATCCGAAAAATTTCAATTAATTCGACTCTTTAACGCCGTGGGGTGTTACACAATTTTCTTCTTCTTCAGCTCTTCTTCAGTGAAAAGGCAAAACAATGTAATTGCAAAAAGTTAGTTTTGAGTAAAGCTCTGAACAGATTGACAAAGAAATTATCAACGCAACGGTCCAAAAATCTCAAAATCGCAATTTTTGCCATTCATTGTTTTGCTTTTGCACGGCACAGGTGCTGTATACCTACTTATGCTGTGTCTTATTTTGAATTTGTTCATAACTATTGCTTAATAAATAAATAAATTTGATAAGCGACGTTTCCTTTCAGCATAACCTATATTTGGTTTGACAGGTGACAAGTTCAAATTTGTTAAACTAAAACGAAAGTGAGAAAGAAAATTAAAAAAAAAAGATAACCAATATATTCTTATTTTAAAATACACTTCATTTGACTAGGGAGCAGTGGCGTACCTAGGGGGGGCGGGGGGGGGGGCGGTCCGCCCCGGGCCCCTTTACTAAGGGGGCCCCACCCAAAAATAAATAATTCCATGTTTCTCAAGTGAGCGAGCTCGTTCGTGGCTCAGTCGTTCAGAGAGCGTCGGTTTCGGAGCTGCGTTGCGTCATGCTGAACGTCGTAGATTCAATTGTTCGAATTCGGGGTCTTACGATAAAACTTTTTAACAGTAATGATAATTGATGACCTCGGACTGCACGAGTTTGTTCCCTTATTCTATCTATTATTTCTCTGCACAGGGCAATAGCTTATGGAAGACGGTTAGATTAAGGCAAAAAAAAAGGCTAGCCACATTAAAAAGTGATAAATGACCTTTTTTTGAGGGTGAGGGGGAGAAAATAAATCCGCCCCGGGCCCCAAGTGGTCTAGGTACGCCACTGCTAGGGAGTATTAGCTTAGTTCAGACGATTATGCTTTTATGACGAGACGTCAACTTTCGTGGCAATGACTATAGGCTATGTGCAAGTGATTTGAATTTTTAAAAATTCGATGCCAGCGATTACAGTGGCGAAATATGGCACTTTTCATGGTACTACATTTTGTCAAAATATTTTGACGTCTGTCACTCATTATATTCAGTAAATGATGCTCAACAGTGCCGTACGAACTTAATAATTGTAAGGTAATGCGGTATCGACGCACATTTAGGGTGCTTTTTGAGCAAAATCCAAATTTGAATTTTGATGGCAAGGGAAGGGCATTTCGAAAAAACTTTTACTCTACATTTCACCTATAATTCGCCGGTACGTTCGATTGAGAGGATAAAAAAAAATTGAAATTTGTTCAAAATGTTTCACATATTTTTGAATTTGAGCTCTTCGAAAGGACCGTTGCGTTATAGATGAATTTTTAAGAAACGCGCTCTTCGATTCCTGACGAATTACACATTCGACATTTTAAATTTTCTTGCAAGCGCGAATCTTTTTTCTCGCCAAATATTACAAATTTTTGCACTTTCCAAAAAGTTATTTACAATTTTGGCAATTTTTTGGACAACCGAAGAAGAAGTTTAGAGTACGTTTTTGGGCTAAAGTGCCAAAAGCTTGGCCACCCAAATCAAAATTTCCTATTGACTATTGGATAGTATAAGGTTTATATAGTAAACTGTAAAAATATTTAGGGTGAAAGCGGGCCAAACTTATGAATAAATCGAATTTGAACTTAGCTAATTTTACACAATTCAGTGACGCGCATCAGGCGATTTGTGGAATCTCGTCCATTTTGTTGACAGTCCGTGCAGAAAGGTATACCCTAACACTTAGAAAATTTTGCTCCGTCAGATGCTGCTCGGTCCTCGAACAGGTTAGATGTTATTTTTTTTGTCTATTTTTATTGTGTTTGGGGGTGAAACGTAAAAGTTTACTGCCCCATACCGCAACTATACTTTTAAAAGCTATTTACAGGTTTTCTATGATCCCGATTTTTTTAATCCCGGTTTTCTTGATGGATGGCGCCTTCAAGTTTGTTTAGCTTTTGCCGCGTAGCGGCCAGGCGATGAAAAACCGACCGGAGGTACGGAGCACAGCAGTCTTGGGTTTTTCGATGCCCACAGCTGGACGAGTCTCGAATCCACCCCAAACACACCCCAAAAATCGAAAACAAAATTTATTTTTCACTTTTTCGTTAATACAAGGGTAAATTTCGATTTTTTTGCTAATATTTTTTACTCAATCTACTAATCACACCCCCAGCTATCCGAATCTCAAAGAAAAAATCAATTTCCGAGCGAAAAAATTTCACTCATTCCGACAGGGGACCCCTATGTCAGTAGGCGAGCCTGTCGCTACGCGACTTGTAGCCCCTGGTATGAATGTTTCCGATTTTCGCACTTTTTTATTACCCCAATATTCGTGAAATTGTATGGGGGGCGTGGTCTATTCGACCGGTTTTTAATTATTAGAAATAAGGGTAATTTTCCAAGGGTTCACCCAAAATAATTTTTCTATAGCTTCTATTAAGCATTATCTTTAGTGTGTAGCACACGAACATTTTTTTTGGGTGGCCAACCTTATGGAACTCCACCCATTTTTTTTTCGAAAAACTTGTAATGCTATCCCATTCCAAAAAATAATTTTGAAATTTAAATTCGGTTTAACACCTTCGGCGTTGAAAATACGAAGAAATGTTATGGACGAACTATTATAGAGCATCGCGATACGCTTTCGTTGCGTCTTAAAAGTTAAAGATCGGCCGGTAAATAAGAGCGCTACAGACGTCCAAAGTTTTTCCACAATTTTCACTTAAATGGGTCTCTCACGAGGAAACCACGGATAATTTAGAAAAACCAATCGGAGCTTCGGATACGGTTTTTAATTTAGCATATGACGACGGTTGACGAAAAACGACAAATAATAACGGCAGCATTTGCAAATTAGTGTCGTCGTCAAAATTGAAAATCAAAATCGGAGGCGATTTCGGACAAAATTTAAAATATGCAAAAATGTGTATTTTCGTTGCAAACCAAATTTTTTCGAGAAAATTTCATTCGACATTTTCGATTTATATTTGTCTCTCGACGTATTAAAGGCAAAAAAAAAAATTTTTATTTTCCAAATTGCAGAAAACATTTCGCCCTTTTACCACGTCAAATATTGAACCAATTACATCGTCGCGTTTCGAATGATTGCTGCTCGTTTGAGCTAAATTTAAAAAAAAAACGCAATTTTAAAATTCTTCGTTTTTGGGAAATCGGTGCGGCGCCCCACGGTATTTTAAAAATTCTGCACCATACCTAAATGCAAGTTTGGACCCTTGGCCGTCGATCGGCGCCGGTCCGGTCAAAATCCGTCGTACGGTTCGGGCGCACTCCGCGGTGCCACGCGGAGACGGTATTTGCTCTCTCTCCGTCGCCCCCGAACCACCATCTCAAATATTTCGCCGTCAACGGATAGAATTCGTCGGAGCCGACATTTTAAAATGTCGGCGGCTAAAATACCACTTGCGGTTTACCTTCCAGAAGCATTTTCACAACAATTTGATCGTTAAAAGTTGTTCATTTTTGAAAATTCACCGTGGAGTGCCGGTTCATTTTCAAGAGACTCCAATCAAACTTTGCACAATTTCGGACTTTCCGGGAAAGCAGTTCGATGAGTATTCAAGGCAACATTTCTTGGTCTTCTTGCACAATTCCGTTCAATTTCATTTGGGCCGGGTTTGCTAACCCTTCAAATCAAAATTTCCTATTGACTATTATAAAGATAATTAGTAAATAGAAGGCATACCATGAAAAGTGCCGGCGCGCCCAACCAGTGGGCGCTAGTTGTGAACTTGCACATAACCTTGCTCAGTGGCGGCTCGTGGGGTTGTATAGTGGTGGTGCCAGATTTTATTATTAGTATTAGAGGTCTCTTTAAAGACTGACGGTTTGATAATAGCTATTTATGCAACACGAGGTAAAAGTGATACTTTTATAATCAGGCGTGAAAATTGTCCATCGACAATTTTTTTCATCACACCCGTAAATCCACTCATTTTTTAAATAAATACTACGATTTAATTATGTCGTTCTTACTTTAAGCTATTGACAAAAAAATATTGTAGTACTTAGGTTTTGAAATAATCAAATCAGGCAAGGGTCTACTCATTTTTTTAATTTCATTCTTTTCCTTCGCCAAACATGATGTGCAAAAAGGCTTGCGTAAAAAGTTATTTTTTTATTCATTATTCAATTACTATTGACGAGTTTATTTACTTCACTATTAATAAATTATTAGAAGAATTCTTTTTTATAACACATAACGCAATATGAATAATTACACTGCATGAAATCAGATTTATTGTGGAGGTAGCCACATTACAATCTTAAACGCGGGCTTGGTTCGTAGGTAGAAGGCTATCACAAACCCGTGGTATCTCGCTGCAATTCCAATTCTATTCAGGAGCCGGCATTGAAGTGACTCGCTGTTAATAATTTATCTTATTGTAACATGTACATTTATGAAATAAAAATTACATATTTTGTATACTTTGTTTAAGCTTTAAAATGAGAAAAATATTTAAGATTAAACATTTTTTAAACAAAATTAAATATTTTTTGAAAATTAAAAAAAATAGTTAAGGCCGGTTTGTTATACTAGTGCCATGGCTCCTGGGCTCATTATAACGAGCCGCCACTGGCCTTGCTGCTTTGATTTTTTATGGTGCCGCAACAGGACGGTTTTCGGAGCAATCTACGTGTAAAAATTCTGGAACTACAAATTTGTAACAAAATATTTTTGTTTTATGCAAAGATTCTGTATTCAACAATTTTTAGCAAGAACTGTTATGATTTTAATTTGACATCTTATTTTAATTCTATTTTTCTTTAATTTAATAGAAGTGGTGTTTTAAGGGTCGTATTCGGCCTGACACTTTTTTTCGCTTCAAAGCTCCGCGCGGTTGTAACATTAAAAGTTTATTTACAACAACACTCCAGAGCCGTTTTCTCGCGTTAAATGATTTCCATCCGAATTCCGAGGTTTGACTATAGGTTCAAAAGCAAATTACTGTTTTTTACAGGTGATGAGATGCTGGCCTAACGCCCTTCCTGGAGGACCGAATTTTTCTGTTTGGGTGTTCTCCCTTAGTCGAAATTGTTCCAGTTTGAAGGCACCGTAAACTCGCCTTTCATCCATTCCTGTTAGCTACAGTTTATTACGAACTAGGCACTACTCGAGATTTTTTAAGAGTGTGTATTTGACATCAACGCCCTTCTCGAGACTATACCAGCTTTCAACTCCCCCTGAGTTACATAAGGCATAAAATTTGTTTTCATCTCTCACTGCGAAAGGCAGTTGAATTTTTTTTCTAAGATACGAGGGAGGTTTGATAAGTCAGTGACTTTTTGAATAAAGGATTTTTTTTTCGGCAAGAAAACGTTTCATTTCTCAACATAGTCGCCTTTTAGCTATATACTTATATACACTTAGTCTAGCGTTTTTCCAATTCTTTTATCCCTTCCAAATAATACGATTTCTCTTGGCCCTCAAAATAGGCGCTTGTTTCAGTGATGACCTCTTCATTAGACGCAAATCTCTTACCGCCGAGCCATTTTTTCAGGTTTAGGAACAGAAAATAGTCGCAGGGGACTAAATCTGGAGAATATGCTGGATGAGGAAGCAATTCGTAGCCCAATTCATGAAATTTTGCCATGGCGATGACACACGTGTGCACCCGTGCATTGTCTTGGTGAAAGAGAACTTTTTTGTTCTCCAAATGCGGTCGTTTTTGCTTCAAATCAATGTCGAATCTGTCCAACAGCTCTGAATAATATTTTCCGGTGATTGTTTTACCCTTTTCAAGGTAATCGACGTGAATGACACCGCGTGCATTCCAAGAAAACTGTCGTCATGACCTTGTTGGCCGACAGACCCACCTTGGCCTTCTTTGGTGCACGTTCACCCGGAGCAGTCCACTGCTTTGACTGTTCCTTGGTCTCTGGTGTGTTGTGATGGATCCATGTTTCGTCCACGGTTACGAAACGACGCAAAAACTCATTCGGATTGCGGTTGAACATCGCCAAACACTCAATTGAAGTGGTCACACGATTGCGCTTATGGTCGAGTGTGAGCAATTGCGGCACCCATCGCGCGGATAGCTTTTTCATGTCCAAATATTCATGTAAAATGTTATGTACCCGCTCAGTTGAGATGCTTACAGCTTTAGCCATCTCACGCATCTTTACTCTCCGATCGTCCAATATCATTCCATAGATTTTATCGACGATTTCTGGCGTGACGACCTCCTTTGGGCGACCTGAACGTTCGGCGTCACTTGTGCTGGTACGACCACAACGGAATTCAGTAAACCACTTCTTAACCATTGAAATTGATGGAGCAGAGTCCCCATAGTATTTATCACGCCTTTCCTTGGTTTCGGTGATGGTTTTTTTACGCAAAAAATAATGCTTGATGAGCACACGAAGTTCACTTTTATCCATTTTCGTCCAAATTCACGAGGTTGTCTGCTTTGAATGGCTGTCAAACACAAACTAAATGACGCAGCTTGCTCAAAATTTGACAGTAGGCTATTGAAAAATGGTAGTTGTCAGGGGGAAATACAAACAAGGTGGAACTCGCTTTAGCGGCAGTTCCTAGGCTTCTATACAGCTACCTTTCTGGTGTGAAAAGTTGTTGTTGCTAGTTATTTTTGGTCGACATAATATTTATAATGTAACATCAGATAATCCGATAATCTGCACCAATTACATTTTTTGCGGTTGGTAATTATCATTTACTATATAAGTAATAACAATCAAACTTTTCCATTCCATTCGAAACTTTACTTCTCTGTAATGTGCGGTCCATTTTTTGAGGTGGACCAATCCTCTCTTTCTCTTTTATTTACAACTTAACTTCACTAATCACATCAAGCCACTGCTATGGTTAAAATAAATAAAAACTTGTTTTTTTCACATCAAAGTAAAACTAGTAAATCATATCCTTGGGACAATACCTTATCTTCACTTTATTCTGGCCGTTAATCCCTGCGGCAGTTAGACCAGTAAGCCACGTATCAAAGAATAATTGGATCAACGGACAATCGTATCGTGGTATAATCGTATCAACGGATCATCGTATCAAGGTATAATCGTATCAACGAATCATCGTATCAAGGTATAATCGTATCAACGGATCATCGTATCATCGTATCATCGTATCAACGTATCATCAGATCAATTTGCTTATATAGGACATCGCCCTATGAGTATAGTAGATGTAACAGTTTGGCTAATTTTTCGCGCGTTAAGTAAAAGTAAATTACGGTATTAACAATGGCATTAATCGAAAACAAATCTGCTTTCAAAACTGTAAATGTTTAATTCGCATAATTAAACAGAGTGATTAATACTTAAGGATCACCCTATAAATACAGTAAATAAATAATTGTTTAATTAACAATGTATAATGCGGAAATAAATAAAGAAAATTTACTTAGTCAACTAAAAAACACTAAGTTGACATTACAATAATATGTACTATGTAGGTTAAAAAGCTAGACATAAATTGTAACAATTATAAATAGGAACTAATTGTAGGAAGTTGATGAATAAGCAAATAACACATCACAATAACTTTTAATTTAATAGAATGTGATAATGTAAACAATAAGTTTGTATAAATAATTGTATGTAAAATTAATAAATTCAGTATTCACTTAAACTTACACATGGGTGTTACTCAAACATAAATTAGGAGAGGTACTTCTTGCCACTGATCCTAATTTATCTTCAAGTTATCCCTAAGGGATTTCTTTATGGTCCTTCGAGCCGGATTCTCGATTGAGCCGGATTGATTCTGGATCACAAGCAGCATTCATGACCGAAGAAGCTGCGCAATTATTAGGATATCCTCGTGAGAGAATTTCAGCAGAAATAACAGGAATATCAGACGATAGCCCAAAATTATCAAAATATAAGATACAATGTGAAATCGTGCCAAGATTTCGAAGTGAATTTTCATTAAAGGTTAATTTCTATATATTACCGAAGTTAACAAAAGCTCATCCAAGCCAAGAAATAAAGATGGAACTAAGTAAAGAATGGGAAAACAAATTAATAGCCGATCCAACATTTAATCGAGCTGGACCAATAGATGCTATAGTAGGTGCAGAAGAAATAGGAAAAATCATGCAACAGGGGATACAAAAAGAAAATGAAGGAATAATAGGTCAAAATACGAAATTTGGGTGGATATTGTCAGGAAGCATCCCACAAACAGAACAAAAAAGAATACAAATAACAAGCATGATAAGTCGTTACGAAGATGATCTACAAATACAAAAATTTTGGGAATTAGAAGAAATCACGAATAAAAAACCAATGTCAAAGGAAAACGAAATATGTGAGGAACATTACGAAGAAAATACAAAAAGAAACCAGGATGGCAGTTATACAGTGAAAATACCATTCAAAGAAGAACCACCACAATTAGGAGAATCGAAACAGAGAGCGCTTGCACGGTTTCATCAATTAGAGAAGAAGTTAGACAAAGCAGGAAACAATGAGCTTCGCAATCAATACAACGCATTCATGCAAGAATATATAGACCTTGGACACATGCAAATAGTGCCAAAAAATAATCAAGGAAAATACTACATTCCTCACCAACCAGTAATTCGAGAAGAAAGTACAACAACAAAATTAAGAGTGGTATTTGATGCATCAGCAAAAACAACCAACGGAATAAGTTTAAATGAAAAAATGTACACAGGTCCAAGATTACAACAAGAACTCAGAGATATTCTATTACGATGGAGAAAATATCCAGTAGCGTTGTGTGCAGACATAGAAAAAATGTACCGGCAAATAAGAATCTCCGAAGAAGATAAACCGTATCAGCAGATATTATGGCGATTCAACAACAGTCAACCAATAAGGGAGTATTGGTTAACAACCGTAAGTTATGGAACTGCGTCAGCTCCGTATTTAGCTGTAAAAACCCTTGAAAAAGTAGCGCAAGATGAAGAACATAAATATCCGCAAGTAGCAAAAACAGTACTACGAGACATGTACGTAGACGATTTAATCTCAGGATCAGAAACAATAGAAGAGGCAATAAAACTACAATTAGAAATTTCCGAATTATTAAAATCAGGAGGATTCCATCTCAGAAAGTGGGCAAGTAATCAACAAGAAGTGTTAAATCAAATACCAGAAAGTCAACAAAACAAAAACATGACAGAAATAACTGAAGAAGAGATAAAAAAGACGCTGGGAATATACTGGGCACCATACAACGATAAATTTCAGTTCAAAACAAAAACAACAATATATAAAGAAATAACAAAAAGGACAATATTATCAGAAGTTGAAAAAATATTTGACCCATTAGGATGGTTATCACCAGTTATAATTACAGCAAAGTTGATGATTCAAGAATTATGGGAACAGAATTTAGATTGGGACAAACCAGTGCCAGCAACAATTAAGAAAAAGTGGACAGAATACTATTCAACACTAAAAGAAGTAGAGAAGATTAAAATTCCAAGATGGATAAATACGTCAACAGATACAGAAGTCCAGCTACACGGATTCTGTGATTCGTCAGAAAAAGCGTATGGGGCAATAATATATGCAAGAACGATGAAAAATGGAGAGATTAGAACTACAATACTTATTGCAAAATCGAAAGTAGCACCCATCAAAACAAAAACATCGATCCCAAGGTTAGAACTATGTGCGGCAGTTTTGCTAGCAAAATTAATGGCATATACAAAACAAGCATTAGAAATTCCAAATATTAAGCAGACAGCATGGACAGATTCAAAAATTACGCTAGCATGGATAATGGGCAGTCCAGAAAAATGGAACACATTTGTGGCAAACAGAGTTAGTGAAATTAATAAAAATTTACCTGCAGAAAATTGGAGACACGTAAGAACAAAAGAAAATCCTGCAGACATACTATCAAGAGGAATACAACCGTCAAAAATAAAAGACAATAATTTATGGTGGAATGGACCGACGTGGCTACAAGATGAAATAATACCAGAGCAAACAGAACAAATTGAAAAAACTAAAATTGAAGAAAAAAGGTGTTTTCAAATAATGATAGAAAGAAAATCAAATGAGACAATAGAAAGATTTTCATCTCTGACAAGAATGTTAAGAGTGTTAGCATATTGTAATCGATTTGGAAAAAGAACAATAAATGAGCCAGGACAAAGGATAAGCAACGAAGAAATTCAATACACGTTAAATCAAATCATCAAAAAGATACAACAAGAGACATTACAAGAAGACATATTGGCATTAACAAAAAATAATACACGGAAGAAAAGCAAATTAGTCAACTTAAACCCATACATAGAAGATAATATATTAAGAGTAGGAGGAAGGTTAAAAAATTCAGCAATACCACATGATCAGAAGCATCCAATGATTCTACCATACAAGAGTTATCTAACAACATTAATAATAAGAGATGCACATCACCAAACATTGCATGGAGGAATCCAGCAAACATTGTCCTATACAAGAAGAAAATATTGGATAGTAAATGGGAAATCAGCCGTAACATCAGAAATACAAAAATGCACCACGTGCATCAGATACAAGGCAGAAACGGCACAGCAATTAATGGGAAATTTACCGGCGCCAAGAGTGACACCAGCACCTCCATTTTATCATACAGGAGTGGACTACGCTGGACCAATACAAATAAAAATGTCAAGAAGAAGAGGAGCCGCATCACAAAAAGGGTACATTGCAATATTTGTATGCCTAGCAACCAAAGCAATTCATCTGGAAGCAGTAACAGATCTAACCACAGATGCATTCCTGGCAGCATTAAGAAGATTTACTTCGCGCAGAGGACATTGTGGGCACATATACAGCGACAATGGAACGAATTTCGTAGGAGCCTATAACGTGTTAAGAAAGGAAGTTTGGAAAACATTACAAGACAAAGAATTTCAAAATCAAATAGAATCAATAGGAATAAAGTGGCACTTCATACCGCCAGCCACACCGCATTTTGGAGGACTCTGGGAATCAGCAGTCAAATCAATGAAGCATCACCTGAAAAGAACAATTGGAGAAAATAAACTAACATATGAAGAGATGTCAACACTACTATGCCAAATTGAGGCATGCTTAAATTCAAGGCCATTATGTGCCATAGATAATAGTATCGACGATCTGGAAGTGCTAACGCC
This sequence comes from Podabrus alpinus, assembly GCA_932274525.1. Taxonomy (NCBI): domain Eukaryota; kingdom Metazoa; phylum Arthropoda; class Insecta; order Coleoptera; family Cantharidae; genus Podabrus; species Podabrus alpinus. The sequence continues at coordinate 120,457,079 of OW026451.1, forward strand.
GGGACATTTTCTAATCGGAAGAGAGATAATCTCGCCAATGCATCCAGCAAACACAACCATAACAGCAACACATAATTCCAGATGGAGATTAATACAAAAAATAAAAAATGACATGTGGAAAGCGTGGTCTTCAGACTACCTAACCAAACTACAACAAAGATATAAGTGGAAAAAAGTACAAAGGAACCCAGAAATAGGAGACATCGTGATATTAAAAGAAAAGGACGTTAATCCAAGTCGATGGCCTCTAGCGAAAATTTGTGAAAAACACCCAGATTCTGATGGAGTATTACGATTAGTAAGTGTGAAAAAAGCAAGAGGACCAATAACAAAGAAAAGTGTACATAACATGATACCCCTAATTGAAGAAGACAAACCAAAAGAAATTAAACGACCAACGTCAACAACGAAAACAAGTAACATTTTAATAGCATTGGTACTATTAATGAACATAGTGAACGTACGGGCAGAAAAATGCAATTATACAAATATCTTCAAAATCAAATTTGGGGGTGGCAGCTTACATGAATTGACGTCGCCAATCCATGTTAAGAAAATGCTACAAGAAGCGCAACTTAAAATTCCCACAACATTACAAATAATAGAACCAGTCCTTAAACTGAAGCATCTGAGAAAACTGAGAAAACTGAAGCATCATTCCACAATTTCCAATATCCTAACTGGAATAATTGTAATACTAATAATAGGATTAATCTTAATATGTCATCATTGCTGGATAAGGTCAAGACCAGCAAGGAAGATGGTTCAACACAAGAGGAGAAGATTGAGATGCAGTCATTCGTGGAACCAAAACCACTAACCCCTCCAGCACCAGCACATTAGTTTTCCCGAGGTCGCCAGTATGTTTAATTCAATTAAACAGAGTGATTAATACTTAAGGATCACCCTATAAATACAGTAAATAAATAATTGTTTAATTAACAATGTATAATGCGGAAATAAATAAAGAAAATTTACTTAGTCAACTAAAAAACACTAAGTTGACATTACAATAATATGTACTATGTAGGTTAAAAAGCTAGACATAAATTGTAACAATTATAAATAGGAACTAATTGTAGGAAGTTGATGAATAAGCAAATAACACATCACAATAACTTTTAATTTAATAGAATGTGATAATGTAAACAATAAGTTTGTATAAATAATTGTATGTAAAATTAATAAATTCAGTATTCACTTAAACTTACACATGGGTGTTACTCAAACATAAATTAGGAGAGGTACTTCTTGCCACTGATCCTAATTTATCTTCAAGTTATCCCTAAGGGATTTCTTTAGTAAAGAATGTGCAATTTGGTATTTTTAGTCCGGAAGATATTCGTAGCATGTCTGTCGTCCCAGAAGGTATAAATCATGTAGAAATTATGGAAGGAAGTTTTCCAAAAGTGGGCGGCTTGATGGATCCGAGGATGGGAGCGTTTGACAGCACTTTACCATGTCAAACATGCGAAGGCGACCGGGACACTTGCCCCGGTCACTTTGGTCACATCGAATTGCCCAAACCTATCTTTCACGTTGGCATGATTAACAATGTCATGAAAGTTTTACGCTGCGTCTGCTTTAATTGCAGTAAATTGTTAGTGAACACAAAGAAACAAAACCACTATGAACACGCTCAGAAGATAACTACAGACGATTCCAAGAAACGCTTAGAAGTAGTGTACGGTATGTGCAAAGAACAAACAATATGTCACGCGGATGTGGAAATCATCAACCTGTAATAAATTAGAAAATCGGGTCTCGATTTGACGGCCGAATGGAAGGAATCCGATGGAAAGGTTCCACAAGAAAAAAAGTATTTGTTGGCGGAAGAAGTGCTGCATATCTTTAGACAAATTAGCGACGCAGATTGCAGCGCCCTGGGAATGGATCCGAAATACTCACGACCCGAGTTGATGATCGTGACGGTTTTACCGGTTGTTCCTCCTTCCGCGAGACCCGCAGCTTTCATGGGCGATTCGCCGAAGAAACGTCAAGACGATTTGACAAATAAATTGGCCCTAATCATAAATATACTTTGTATAGAAGCCTAAAAGTAGCGCACTGGCTACCCAGTTCTTAGACCTCTATACACACAGAGTATTTCCAACACGATTTGAAACGCTCTGTATGATTTTGAATTATGCGGACGGACGGACACGGAGCTAGATCATAAGGCTTCTTGTTATACTTTGTATAGAAGCCTAAAAGTAGCGCACTGGCTACCCAGTTCTTAGACCTCTATACACACAGAGTATTTCCAACACGATTTGAAACGCTCTGTATGATTTTGAATTATGCGGACAGACAGACGGACAGACAGACAGACGGACGGACAGGCAGACACGGAGCTAGATCATAAGGCTTCTTGTTATACTTTGTATAGAAGCCTAAAAGGAAAAAAAACGCGGGAAATACAAAAAGTCACTGACTTATCAAACCGCCCTAGTATTTAGTTCAGCCCTTCAAAATATAATAACCCCTTTTGTCTCGAATAAGGGTGTGTCAACAGGTTTAACATTTTCAGAATAGTGAAGGTACATTATAAAGGTGATGCATCAGAAAAGTTTCAGTCAAATCCGTGCGGGGATGGACCATGCCAAAAATTATGTTTTATAATTTGAAATAATTAAAAATATGATTTTTGTATTTTTTAACTTTCAAAGAATTTCCCTGATTTTCGTCATGGGCGAAATACAAAGGACGACTCAAATAAAATCAAAAAATTCTCATGACCAAGTTTACACATTTCTAAATCTGCCGACTTTTCCAGGTATTCCAAAAAAGTGAAAATTCAAAAGAAGTGAAAACAATCCCATTAATTTAATGAATTTTGTGCCTTATATCAGGGATCTGCAAGTTTCCAAAATAATATTATTTAAAACCGGTTTGATAAAATTAATCATATCTGGATTTAATAAAATTTGAACAATATTCACCTTTTGCAAAGGGGTCGTCCATAAATTACGTCACGCAATTTTAAACCGCCTCCCCCCGATCGCCACACAAACCTAGCCCCCTTCAAGTATTACGTCTCATATTCTTGAACCCCCCTCACCCACAAATTTTTTAAATTTATATAATAAAAAGAAACCCGGGGCGGATTTCATGGGTGTCATCCCCACCTCGGCTGATGACCTTTTTTTTTTAGGGGTAGCACCCCAGAGGAAAAATCTATGAAGGGCGGTCCGCCCCCCCTCTAGCTACGCCAGTGGCATAGACGGTATCACGTCAAAATGTCGAAACAAAAATATCGAAAACTAAAATATCGAAGTCAAAATATCGAAAACAAAAACGTCGAAAAACAAAAACGTCGAAAACAAAAATATCGAAAAACAAAAACGTCGAAAACAAAAACACCGAAGTCAAAATATCGAAAACAAAAACACCGAAAACAAAAACATCGAAGTCAAAATATCGAAAACAAAATCGTCGAAAACAACAACACCGAAGTCAAAACATCGAAAACGAAAAATATTTTGTATTCAATTTTTTATTTAAATTGTAATAAAAAGCAAAAGTCAAAAGGTATTTAAGTTATGCGTTAATCACGATCTTTTCAATTGGCTTGGAGTTCAAAGTTGTGGGCGATGCCAGTCAGATAGTCGTCCAAGTCCTTCTCACCATACGCCTGTACTATGAACTTGATTCTAGTCGCAACGTCGCGGTACTTTTTCCGTCCTTGGGGTGGTTGTTGGCCGCTGATATTTTGCTGTATTTTAAATTCGTTCATACCCTGTTCTTTCTTCAAACCATCGATAAACTTCCAAATTGAAGGGTGGTTGGAGCTCAAGAGAGAACTGAAAGCTCGATGCCAGCCTTCAACAGAATTGTTTGTTTTGGGAAGATCGTTGAGGACGGCTTCATAACAATTCCAAAGGGCGATTTCAAATTTGGGAGCATTTCTGGTTCCCCTACGCTGGCGGCCGGCGGCCAAATTAATGCCTTCAGACATTCATTTGAAGGCATTAATAACAGAGGCTGTTTCTTCCATTTCAGCCAATGTATATGGAGGGTGATTCAAAGAAACCATGTCATTCGAGTCCAGTACGAGAACCGTGAAAATATTGGGTTCTCGCTTAACATTCGAAAGTTGGCTGCTTTAAGTTTCGTCCCCGTTGCCGAAGTGGTTCCCTCTTTTGAGGAAGTCCTTCAAACCGAGTTCTTCATTACTAACGATGAGATACTGCAACCTTTGATTGACTATTTCGAAGATACATGGATCGGCCGCCAGCGTAGGGGAACCAGAAATGCTCCCAAATTTGCAATCGCCCTTTGGAATTGTTATGAAGCCGTCCTCAACGATCTTCCCAAAACAAACAATTCTGTTGAAGGCTGGCATCGAGCTTTCAGTTCTCTCTTGAGCTCCAACCACCCTTCCATTTGGAAGTTTATCGATGGTTTGAAGAAAGAACAGGGTATGAACGAATTTAAAATACAGCAAAATATCAGCGGCCAACAACCACCCCAAGGACGGAAAAAGTACCGCGACGTTGCGACTAGAATCAAGTTCATAGTACAGTCGTATGGTGAGAAGGACTTGGACGACTATCTGACTGGCATTGCCCACAACTTTGAACTCCAAGCCAATTGAAAAGATCGTGATTAACGCATAACTTAAATACCTTTTGATAAATTCTAAATCCATGGTTAATCGCGTCTTAAACTGAAAATGCAAATGTTGTGGTGTTGGATGGCTTATATAGTATTTACTTGCGGTTCGTAATACTTGAAACCGTATAAATACAGGATTTAAGAGGATTTATAATAGGCGTGGACTTAGACAAAATCACAGCACATGCTCTAAAGATAGGGATCCGGCAGTTAGACAAATAAATTCCAAAGTTAAAATTTTACAGTTGCGAAACTGGAGCGACATTCTAAAGATAGGGATCCGGCATTTAGACAAATAAATTCCAAAGTTAAAATTTTACAGTTGTTGCTCGAATACAAAATATTTTTCGTTTTCGATGTTTTGACTTCGGTGTTGTTGTTTTCGATATTTTGACTTCAGTGTTTTTGTTTTCGATATTTTGACTTCGGTGTTTTTGTTTTTCGATATTTTTGTTTTCGACGTTTTTGTTTTTCGATATTTTTGTTTTTCGACGTTTTTGTTTTCAATATTTTGACTTCGATGTTTTTGTTTTCGATATTTTTGTTTCGACATTTTGACGTGGATCGGCATAGACACCCAAAAATATTTTAAATACTTATAATAAAATATTTGTATAAAATCTATATATTTTGTGACGTCACAATTTTTGAAACCCCGCCATCGTCACAAGGGTCGGAACCCCCCCCCCCCGCCAGGAACGTGACGTAATTTATGGACGATCCCAAAATGGCTATGCAAAAGATTGCAGAAAAACATTCACAGTAAATCCTGCTGCTGAATCTTTGTATCAAATATATTCGAAACTTATTAAAAACTATCTTGTTTACTTGCACAACATGGTCAAGTTTTTGACGTTTAAATTTCTATTGCAAAATTTCATAAAATAATCATCTAATAAAATAATGAAAATCATTTTCATTTATTTTTATAAAAATACATTAACTATAAGAATATCATTTACTTATAAAATTGTTTAAAAAATTTCGTTTACCGATATTAAATAACATTGATAGCAATCCTTAGTCACTCGAGTATGATGTGTCTGATGAAGTTTCCTTTTTCCGTTTGTGTTTCTTAGATTTCTTGCTTTTCTTCTCCTTCTTCTTTTTATACTTTCGCGCTTTTTTCGCTTTACTGTCACTATCTGACGATTCCTCTTCATCAGATGAAGACACAGATAACTTACGCTTTTTATCTTTCGATTTTTTCTTTTTCTTGTGTTTGTTCTTTTTCAATTTTTCTAATAATTCTTTTTCTCTCAATTCTGTTAACGGAGTAAGAAAATCTTGATCGCTTTCGCTACTGGTACTACTAACATCTAGAAGTATTTCTCTGTTTGGATCGACTTTAATGAAATTTCTACATTGATATGTAAGGTGACCAGCGTATCCACATTTTTTACAAGCCGGTCGAGCACTTTCCTTTCCTGGTGGAATAAGTCTCGAGTCGTATTCGTTAATCATAATTCTATTTTAGGAAAAAATTATCATAATTATATTAACTTGGAAAAGTTGTTTTATATTGCTTACCTATATTTGCCAAACTATTTACTTTCTTTCGATTTACTTCGAATAACGTACAACTTTTTTAGGTTATGTTATGTTATTTTTGGTATTCGATTATTCGATAGAGTGCGCGATAAAAGGACGAACTTCAGTTTGGAAACAAATAAAAAGTTGATCTTACGTAAGTATTATTGCATGTTTATTTCTTGTTGGTCCATAATCAAATTATTTTACACAATAAGGAGTTTCGTTTTATTTCCAAAACTTTGTCTTTCTTTTGATCAACTTTTAGGTGAATGTTTGGTAAGTCATTAATTTCTAACCTCTTTGTTATAGATTAATGTCATTTGGACGATTGATTGGCAGGTACTCAGTAGTAGTTGTGTTACCTACGCTAACTGCAGTTGCAATTTACGCCGATTATAGTCGTACACAAAAGTGGAAACGAAATCAAGTCAACCCTGAAAAATAATGTCACTGCTAAACAAATCTCTTTGGTGTACCATTCCTTTTATCGGGTTTGGATTTGGCTGGTGGATTGATAATCAAGAAACCGAGAGAATGACTTTATTTAGAGATAAAAGTGCATTGTACAAGAGGGAACGTCAACCCGATGAACCTCCATCTTGGCCTTAAATTTTATTTAAAATGTAGTTATGCTTACGTCAATATAGTACCTATGTTAAAATAATATTAAAACATTTTATTTATAGATGATACTTGCTTATTATATACATTTTTTAAATTTGCCATTGGCATTTATTGTATTGATGGAGTCAATCGAGACTATCGTGGTTTGATTTTTGGGTGTTTTCGGTTAAGCACATTTTAGAGATATCTTTTTATGATATCTTGCCAAAATTTGAAAGCAGTATTGGCACGTTTATGTTTATTGTAACTCAAATAATAGTACGATATTGGTAAAAAGCATTTTTGAGTTTTAAGACTCGGAAGACTAAAATGAAGGCATAAATAAATGGTTTTCGGACTTATAATCTAGGCAAGAAACACTTTTAGCTTGCAAAAAATCCAGGCAAGTTGAAATTGGGAAAACATTTGAATGTACCCCTTCAGTTTCTTCCACAATTGATAATTTTAGTTCTTCCAACATGGTTTTTGGTCTATAACTCATTTAGTTTAATCTTTAAGATAAATTATCATCAGACTAAAACTGAAGAGCTTAAAATTCTTGACAAAACAAATTTTCAATTATTCCCTTCGGATGACATGTAAGAATATTTTATTCAAAATACAAATTATTCAAAAACTTTCATTTCAGCTTTCTGAAATTGATTTTTAGATTAAGAATAGTAGGTATGATGTAGACAAATTTTGAACAACTCGTTTTAGTCGAGAACTTGATGCTCTTCCATTTCAATCTGATGAGAATTTTCCGGAAACTTGAGATTAAGTGAGTTATAGGTGGAAAACTACGTTGCGGGGCTAAAATCTCAAATTGGGGAGGAAGCTGTTGAAGGATTTCTTAGGCCACTCGAACAGAAATGCCTGCAAAATTTCAACTTGCCTTGACTTTTTTGCAAAGTCGAACCGGTTTTTTCGACGTTCTTGCCTGGATTAGTATGGAAATTGTGAAAAAATATATTTTGTAGAGAATTTTGATCTCATGATAATAATTTTCCCTAAAACAAATCTCATTAAAGGAACTAGAACCAATTGGGGGCGAAATTATTGTCAATCCATAGAGAATCGTTTGAGCTCCAATGAGTTTCGATTGCCATCCTTTGAACGCGAAAGAAAAAAAGTTTGAGCGTAACGAAAGAGTGACATTTCAACCCCCCCCCCAAAGCGAATTTATTAATGAAATTAGTGTCAAACGTTTGACCTCCACTGAGCTTCCATTAAAATCGTTCGAACCGCAAGTATCGCGAAAACTTTGAGGGGGGGGGCTGTAAAAACAGCAGCCCCCCCCATCGCGAATTTTTACATAAAATTAGTGTAAATCGATAGAGAATCATTTGAGCTTCAATTCTCATCACTTGAACCCAAAAGTAAAAATGGTAGAGCGTTTGAAAGATTGAGAAATTGTAAATTTTACTTATAAAGGCCAAACAAGAAGCTCTTAAAATAATAAAAATATATCTCGAAATAACCACAACTGGGGTTCAATGCCGTGCTAAATGAAGTGCCAAAATTGTTCTAGAAAATTGAATTTTTATTAAAAACCTTTGAAGCTAAAACAACAAATAGAAGCCCATTGGAGCTCGAAACAATGAGATTGACACAATTTTCATTAAAAATTGTGACATTGGGGGGGGGGCGGTGAAATGTCACTTAAGGTTCAAATGATGGGAATTGAAGCTCAAACGATTCTCTATTGATTGACACCAATTTAAAAAAAAAATGGCCACATCAGATTTTTTTTAGTTAGGCAAAATTTTATTATTGTGTCATTCCATCTCAAATCAACTGAAAAATAGGCAAAATTGACTCGACCCCCACCAAATTTGACGAAACTTGGTACACACCATCTTAGTAAGAAATAAAAAATTCAAATTTTAGGATTTGTCCAAAAAGGCATTTGTTTCCTTGTTTTGGTCCTTCAAAAAGTTGGTATGTAGACTTGTAGGAAAACGACTGTAACTTCATCCACAGTGGTCTAAATTTAAAAATAAAAAATGTTCTGTAAAGGTAAATGTACGCTCTATTCAAATATTCGACCACATTTTAATTTTTCAACCCCTAACTGGATTAATTTTCTGATATTAACCCTATTTTAACCCCTACTTCTAAAAGGGTATTTTTGTTTTGTTAATTTTTTTTACTATTGTTTTGTGCAATTGTGCTGAGCATGCATACCAAATTTGATCATGGGACCACATTATTTAAATTGGTTAATGAATTTGTACCTGAAGCTTCATGAGTGCCTCCTAAAATGAGAAATGAGCTGTTTGATCAATGATTTAAGGAAATTAAATTTAATCTCTCCACCAGATAATCTGTTCCAGGAATATGTAATAGAAACAGAATTGTGAATTATTGGCTTATTTGTTCAATTATGGCATGATGACAAATTAAGTAAATTAAATTTGTAAAATTTAGGTAAGCGCGTACTATAAGTCGAAGTGATTCACATAAGAATTGTGCTGATTAATAAAAAAATAGTGAATGAATAAACAGTTGAGTTTGACGACGGAATTTGAACTTTGTGAGTTTGGAGTAATGTACGACTACGCCGTCTCCGAGAGCAATTGGAAGGGAACGAAGATAAGGTTTTGGCGAACAAGAAGAGGGAACTCTCACCGTGTCCAGCAACGAGTGAGGACGTATTTATTATTTTTGTTAATTGGATTCTGACCGCGTCTGTAGACGGGAGAGGACGATTTTTGTTAAATCAATTCCGATAGTATGGACTATAAAAGTTTGAGCAATACAGTAAAATAATTTGTTGTTTAGAAGATTAAATTTTCGGAAAATAAGCTAGCGAAAATAATAAAACTGGAAAAGTGAATTTAAATACCTGCGATTGTTTTATAATTTTTTGGAAAAAGTAATTGATCATTTATGGTTGGCGGTTTTCGATGGTCAAATGGTAATTGCATCGACAATACGGAGGCAAGGCTTGGTCGACATGAACAACTAACATCAACGGAAGAACCGATTTCCCTTAGACGGTGGAAAATAGTGGTAAGACAATATTTTGTGCGCGCGTTATTTAAAACGGCCGTTAGACGGTTTTTAAAATTAAATTAGTGCGACTAAATTTGGGGGTTTTAGATTGACTAAAATTAATAAGATTATTTGTACACTTAATTTGTTTTAAAAATTTTTAATTCTGTTTCACAAAGATTTATTTTGTATTTGAATAAATGAACAGGTTTTTGAATGAAGAGAATTTATTTGGTTTAATTTGTTTTTAAAATAGACACAGCATTGAAAGGTACAAATAAGATTCAGGTAATTGCTAATTTTATTATCTTTCATTTGGAATAAGTTACGAATTGTCCGTAACACTGTTGAGTGTGTTTTTAAAATTGATAGAACCCAATTTTACGCCCAGATTAGAGTCTCATTGCTGAGTTAGTCGGGAAGGAAAAAAGTACCGTTATATTTTTCCCCGCTATAGAAATTAAAAATGATTATTCATATTTCACGGCAATATATTAATTTTTAGGGGAAAAAAAGAGACCCGTTTGGGGAGGGGGTGCAAAACTCACAATTAAAAAAATATTTGTTCCAGCAATCTAAACTAATAAGTTTGTTGAAAATAAATCAGCCCATTATGTTCATTAGTTCCAAAGTTATACACCCTGATGTTTGAGGGTATAAACTGAAAAATGTCACATTTATCTGGCCTTCATGCAAACAAATTAAGTTTACATAAAAACAAATAATGTATTTTTGGTTTAACTGCTTTGTGGTAGTATGCTAAAATTTTTATCAAAATTATAGATGGTGTGGTAAATTTATATTTAGAAAATAAATATTTATGATGAAAATCTATACAATTAATTAAAAATCGATTCTGACTATTTTAAATAAATATAATCGCGGTTGCGCAACTTATTAGCTCCACTTTGAACGGTTATTACTATGTGAATACGAATCTGACGAAAAATATGTACGGGGTGCGCCATCTTTTACTTCGGTATGTAAACATTGAATAACTTTGCGACGCATTTTGAAGGACGATTTGCAATTGTTTCCGTGTAAGGTGCAATTAACACAGAGAATATTGCCCACTGACCATTCACGTCGCTTGGAATACGGCCAAACAGTCGCTCAAATGGCTGACACTGACCCTGATTTTTGGAAGCAAATTTTGATGGCCGATGAGGCTCATTTCATACTGTCTGGCGGCGTTAATAAGCAAAATTGTCGCATTTGGGGTGCCGAAAATCCACACGTGATCCATGAACAACCATTGCATGACCAAAAAGTGACTGTTTGGGCTGGCGTTAGCGCCAAAACCATCATCGGGCCTTATTTCTTCAACATCAACGGATGTTTGATGTCGAAAAATGGCGATATTGACTGGCCATCGAGATCTCCAGATTTAACGCCTCCAGACTTCTTTTTGTGGGGATATTTGAAGAGCAAAGTGTACGCCAATAAGCCTCAGACCTTGGACGACCTCAAAGCCAACATCCGTGCCGAAATGCTTGAAAAATGCCGCAAAAAGAGCCCATTTTGCCGTGATCAATAGGGGCGATCACTTAATTGATGTTGTATTCGGAAATTGATCCAAATAAATTGTAAATGTCCAAATTAAATGATAACAACTCAATTTTAAGTTTTTTGGTTTTTTTTTTCAAAGTTATTCAATATTCTCATACCGAAGTAAAAAATGGCGCACACTGTATAGAAGTTCTTTTGTAGAGAATTTAATTAGCTCTAATTTTATATTAAACTGGATTCTGGATTGGATTCTGGATTGTAGGTGGAGGGCAAGAAAACTCACACGCACTTAGGCCACTAAATTGGGCCCATTGTGCTACCTCCAATTTCAGCGGCCCCGCGCCCCGTCATTCCTCAAGCCATCCCAACTGGAGGATGAACTCCAGGATCCTGGCGGGTGGGGTGCCTCTGATTCTGGCCATGTCGGGCCAGAAGTCTCCCAACATGGATCCTCTCATAGAAGTCAGAGCTGGGCAGTAACAGAGCACATGCTCAGCTGTTTCCTCCTCTTCGTTGCATCCACGACATAAAGGGTCATCTGCAAACCCCATATTGTGGAGGTGTTTATTTAATCTGCAATGTCCAGTCAGTATCCCTGCAATTGTCCGCAGATTGACTCTGGACAGCTTCATATAGTATCTTGCATGTTTCCATGAAGGCACGCGTATTGCTGCTCTAGCTTGGTTACATGTAGTTCCTTGTAGCCATCTGCTGGTGTGCAGTTCTAGGGTATAGTGTTTTAGGAGAGTATCTATGGTTTTGACGGCGGGCGTGATCATCGGCTCCGGGCCGCAGGGAAGACCATTGGAGCCATTTCTTGCCAGCTCATCAGCCTTTTCGTTACCCTCGTTACCTTTATGTCCCTTAACCCAGCAGAGAGAAAGGACATTTTGAGTTGATATATCATTCAGTGCCCGGATGCATTCAAGCACCAGACCAGAAGTGACTTTATGGCCCCGAAGTGCCACCAGAGCCGCTCTACTGTCTGATAGTATTTGTATGTTTTTGTTCAGAATACTCCTATCCTGAACTATTTTTGCGCAGTGTAGTATACCCACAAGCTCCGCCTGGAACACAGATGTATATTTACCCAGCGGTATACTTATGTTTAGATCAAGTTCAGCAGAGAAAATTCCTGCACCCGATCCAACATTACTTTTGGAGCCATCCGAAAAGAGATGTATATCGTAATCGAATGTTTCGTTTGCGTTTAACAGTACATTGTATTTCCTGTCAAATATATATTTAGGGTGGATTCTGTCGGATTCAAGTAGCAGAAGAGGTACTCCTTTGGAATATTCCTCCAAGATCTGCATATGGCCCGCAGTTCCTCGCCTATGAGTCCAGGCTTTCCAACTGCGCAACCTGAGAGCTGCCTTGACCGCCGTTTCCTGCACATGAAGATCAAGTGGAGGGAGGCAGAGGAGGGTCTCAAGCGCTACAGTTGGAGCCGTTCGCATCACTCCAGTTACAGCCAGACAGATTGATCTCTGGGTCTGGTGTAGGGAGGACGCTGTTGTTACTTGTTTGGTTCTGGGCCACCATACAAGGGATCCGTAGCAGAGCATGGGTCTAATGACTGCCGTATAGAGCCAGAGGGTGATCTTGGGGGATAAACCCCAAGACCGTCCCATTGCTCCCCGACACTGCCAGAAGGCCATTCTCGCTTTCTCTAGTTTCATTTGTAAATGTTTTCCCCAATTCAGCTTCTTGTCCAGTATTATTCCCAGATACTTGACTTGATCAGCTATTTTTAAGGGAGTCCCTGTTAAGCTAGGCATGACCATGGTCGGTAGCTTTTTCTTTTGGGTGAAAAGAACAAGCTCTGTCTTTGCCGGATTAACCGAGAGAGAGTGCTCTTTACACCACTTCTCTAAAATCTTGAGAGCATCCTGCATTAGGGTGCATAAGACATTCTCAAATTTTCCAGTGAGCAGTATGACGATGTCATCTGCGTATCCTATGGTGTGGTATCCCATGTCATTTAAGAGTTTCAGAAGGCTGTCTACCACCATGTCCCACAGCAGCGGGGAGAGTACTCCCCCCTGAGGGCAGCCCCTTGTTACAACTCCTTTAATGTCAACGTCCCCAACTCTGATCTCCACGATTCTCCACTTCAGTATAAAACTGATCCATCTCGCGATGGTCGCGGAAACGCCGTGGATCTGCAGAGCAGCGTTTATACTTCCGAAGGTGGCTTTATCAAAAGCCCCCTCGATATCAATGAATACTCCCAGGGTGGACTCTCTGTAGTCCAGTGACCTCTCTATGCGCTCCACTACCTTGTGTAGCGCCGATTCGGTCGATCTCCCCTGGATGTATGCATGTTGATTCGCATGTAGTGGTCTGTGAAACAGAGCCACTTCGCGGATCTCTCTATCACACAGTCTCTCCAACGTTTTCAAAAAGAACGAAGTGAGACTGATAGGTCTAAAAGATTTGGCCAGGGAGTAATCACTTCTACCTGGCTTGGGTATAAAGACAACTTTTGCCGTCCGCCATCCTTTTGGTATATAGGCATGCGCAATGCATGCTCTAAACACCCGCACCAGGTGACGGAGCACCACGTCCAGTCCCCACTGTAGTAGGGCCGGAAATACCCCGTCAGGCCCGGGCGATTTAAAGGGGCAGAATGATTTAATTGCCCAGCTCGTTTTGGTCTCATTCACGACCTTCTTTGCAGTTTCCCAATCTATCGCCGTCGGTGTCCGGCCCGTCGCCTTGTCCCAGCCGAAATCCGAAGCAGGTCTACTATCGGGAAAGTGTGTTTTTAGCAGGATTTCAGCAGTCTCCGAGAGGCTCTCTGTGTACGAGCCGTCCTCTCGGCGCAGACTGCCTGGCTGCTGGTGTGGATCTTTTGAAATGATCTTTTTTATTCTTGCTGCGGCGGCAGTTGATTCAATGCCACTGCAGAAGATCCTCCACGACTCGCGTTGTTTTTGACGTATTGTTCTCTTATACTCCGACTGGTGCGTCTTAAACGCTGTCCAGTCAGTGTCATTTTTTGAGTTCTGCGCCTTATTGTAGAGCCTCCTGGTCACCCTCCTCAGCTGGTCGAGTTCTTTGCACCACCAAGGTGTTGCTCGACCCCGTAATCCAGCAGTCCGTAGGGGACAGGACATCTCATACGCTTTTGTGAGGGAGTTTTGCAGCGTATCGGCATACAGTTCAATCTCCTCAGTAGTTATTAAATATTCTTTTGTGAAAGTTTCTGCCTGCATATCGACCTCCAGGGACGAGGAGAGGTGGTCTAGGAAGACCAGCCTGTCAGCTCTCCTAGGGTTTCGAAATTGCTTGGGTTCCACTTTTTTAGCTTTCAACTTGAAGCAAACCCATTTATGATCCGACAATGTCAGTTCGTTAGACACATGCCAATCATATATATAATTTGAAATGCTTAACGACGCTAAGGTGATATCAATCACCGAATTGCGTTGGGGTGACACGTAAAAAGTGGGGTCATTCCCTCGATTAAGAATTTCTAGGTTTGTACTAATAAAGTAATCTAATAGAGACTTACCTCGGCCGTTGCATTCCCTGCTTCCCCATGCGTGATGATGGGAGTTAGAGTCGCAACCAATTATGAGGTGTTTCTTCTGTTGCTCACAATATTCCACCAGCCCCACCATCCCCCGTGGGGGTGGTGACTCGGGTGAGTCTATTGGAAGGTAGATTGATGCCATAATGACATCCTGTTGACCATTGCCAAGGTCGCAGCTGAGCCTCACCGCTGTGAGGTCGCCGTCGCTGTACTGTGGCAGAAGGTTGGCCTGAATGTTGTTAGGTATGTAAATACATGTCCTAATTTTGTTTGTGTGACCTCCTGTAAAAACAGTGCCGTTTAGTTTTGTAAAACCTTTTACATTAGATTTTACTAACCATGGCTCTTGAATAAGAGCGATTGTATCCTTGCAGCAGTCGAGGTGGCGGCATAGGGTTGCAACAGCCCCTCGACAGTGCTGGAGGTTGATTTGTAGGAGGTTCCACTCTTGTAGGGAAGCCATTTGGCCTGCCTTGAAGAGCATCCTACTCCATTATGCCCGCAGACACACCACCCGAACCTTCGCCCATCTCCATCGGAGTGGATGTGGTGTCTGTCGGCATCGTATTGGGTGCAGAGTCATCCTCAAATCTCTGCAGCCTGATTTTCAGAGAGGTGAACTTGTAGTTCAACCTCTCTCCTTTCGCTTTGATGGCGGCATCGTCTTCCTGCCCGACACCGAGAACAAGGAGTTTGCCTTTCGGCTCTTCCTTGACCGAGTCGAAGAAGACACACCATTCTTTTATTTTTGCCCAGGTGTTCTGAGCAGCCAGGCGTCTCATGACAGCCTCAGTGGATTCCGGTTCCCCGGGGATCCAAAGGGTTGCCTTGGTCAGCCTGGGCAGATTATCCACCTGGACAACATCTAATTTTGCCCCCTCCCACATTTCTGTGAGGGTTGCAATGGTTGCTTGCAGCCATTCAAGGGAACCTTGATCACAGCAGGTGATCCGAAGGATCTGTCCTGAGTAATGGAACCCTTTGAAAGTGGGTGCTTGCACTGATTCACCAGGCCTTGTGTCAATGAAGTCATCCAAGGCGGTGGTAAGTTTACCTTCCACCATCTCAACCTGGGTCTCGGTGAGCTTTCCCAGGGGATTTGAGCGGTCTATCACTGCTACTCGAAGGTGCTTCTCAGCAGCCTCCTTGTAGGTGACAGACTCCGCTCTGGTGGAGGGTTTTTTGGGTGGCATTGTTGCAGGTTTCCGCCTCTTTCCCTGATTGCTCAGGGGCGAGGGGAGCGAGTCCTGCGAGCGCACCCGTTTCTTTGTCACACCTGTGGGTGACTTCTTAGCTCCATGAACCGGTGGCTTTGAAAGCCTGGCCTGTTCGTGAGCTGTGCCGACAGCGGTAGGGCGTTTTGCAGTGATATCTTTCGATACCTCCGCCAAACGGGCCCTCCTACGGCGTTTGGCTTCCGCACCACAGACTTTACGCCTTGGCGGACGTCGATCTGCAGTGCTGGCCTCTTCATTTATATTTTTAGACGGGGTATCCTGAGCGGACGCACCCGTCTGAGCTGTTGTCGATGACTCGACTGGTTTTTTGTTTTTGTTTTCATCATCCATGTGAGAAAATATATGGTTTCATCTCTCGAGATCCCCACCCTCATGGAGCCTCACAGTTCTGGGACGCTGTAAACAACGCCAGGGCTACCCGAGAGATATAGCTCCCAGGGAGGTGAGGTGTTTGCACACTCCATCCTCCCCCAAGAGCTCGTCCTGCTGATCCTCTGACGGAAAAGCATAGCCGATTGATCTAGGTGGACTAGTCTAGACCTCCCGTTTGAGCAGAAATCCGGGCCAAAGTGGAGTGTTGCCAGACCTGTGGGAATAACAGCCACCCTCAGGCTGACTCAGCCACCAGGATCCCCTCATCCTGCCTTACGGGTCACCGCGCACGGCACAAACACGCAGGTACCTGTATTTGTCTGATTTCTCCACGACGACCATCATCCCGGTTCATTGACAGCCACGCCAGGCACAAAGGTTTTTAAGCCCCGGCCAGACCCGAGTGCCATACAGACCGAACACGAGGGGGTTTTAAGTCCCTGGTTCGTATCCTACCAGGTACACGCCCGCCGCTTCCTCAAAATACGCAAGCCCCCTCACCACGTCAAGGTTCAGGTACATTCGAGGGGGTATATTAAACTATTTTGCCATAAAGTACAAAGAAACTTGAGAAATCGGCAAAAAACTGATTTTGTCCGTTTCTCACTATAATTAATTTTTACCAACCGAACCCATACTCATCCCATGATCAAATTTTGTATGTATGCTCAGCACAATTGTACAAAGCAACAGTGAAAAAATTAACAAACTAAAAATACCCTTTTAGAAATAGGGTAAATATAGAAAGTTAATCCAGTTAGGGGTTGAAAAAGTTAAATGTGGCTGAATATTTGAATAGAGCGTTTATTTACCCTTCCAGAACATTTTTTATTTTTAAATTTAGACTACTTTGGATTAAGTTACAGTCGCTTTTCTACAAGTCTATACACTAAGTTTTCGACTTTTTGAAGAACCAAAACATGGCAACAAATACCTTTTTGGACAAATCCTTAAATTTGTATTTTTTATTTCTTACAAAGATGTTGTGTACCAAGTTTCGTCAAATTTGGTGGGGGTTGAGTAAATTCTTCAGTTGATTTGAGATGGAATGACCCCAAGGGATTCTAGAAAAATTTAATATTAAACATGATTACTTTTTTTCACCACTACTCTTTGTAATTATTTCTTAATTCTGAAAATTATGGAGAACTAAATTCGGATCAAAATAATTTTAAATTGCTTTATACTTGAATATTGCTTCAAACAGAGATATAAATTTTCAAAATGTGATCCATAATTGGCTAGGCAATACTGCCATTCTTAGTTAAAATATCCTAACTAACAAATTGGTTTTCCAGAGAAAAATTACTTACGGGAGATATTTTAGCTCTGTGTTCATTACAACATTTTTTTAATGTAATACTTGCTGCAATATGTTTATGATATGAAATTTCTATAAAATGAACTGAAAACGGTATAATAAAATCTTTATCAAGTTATTTTTCTTTTAAAAACCAATTTGTTAGTAAAGACTAAGACATGTTAACTAAGAACGGTAGAATTAGTACAATATATTTTGTTAAAATAGAATAACCCAAGAATGTAGGCGGATTAGTTCAGAAACATTTTAGAAAGTTGTAAAACTATTTGGACTAGAATTGGTCATCTTGGCATTAACAGTCACTGCATTTAACCACTAAACTTCAAGTGCGTTTTTTGAACGAGGTATTCGCGTATCACAAATTGAGAACACCTGCGTAGGTCAATGTAATGTAGAGATATTATACTTGAGGCAAGCAAAACATGGAGGAGCTTTAACAGTTTATTTTAAAACAAATAAGTATAAAAATATAAACATTACATGGCATCTTAAAAATAACTAGCACTTGAAGAAATTTTACAAATAAATTTCAAGTTATTTTACAAAATTTAATTATTTATAATACACAACAACATATCAACAATTCCGTCTCATTTTAAGACTAAAGGTCAATTATAAACAGAAAAATTTACAAAAAATAGTTAACTTTCATCTTTCGCATATAACTCAACAAAAAGTTAACACAACGACTTTTTCTTTTTAATTAAAATATTATTCATTAATTGAGCAGTTTCATCAATCAACATATCCATAATATTTTTCGTTAGTTCATCTTTAACAACAAGTTCATCTTGATCATAATTTGTCCATTCTGATTCTTCAGTTTGGCATTCAATTACCAATAAATCATCGACATGATCGCGTTTTTTGCTACTCCATTTATGTTTATTATTTTCAACAGATTTAACAACTTCGTGACCTAACCACTGATCAATTCTTTTATTTAGCGATTTTTCCAGGCTGCTTTTACTTAACGGATTGTCAACAGCCAATTTGCTCTTTTTAGATAAATGCATCCAGGATGGACCTTCGTTTGATGTAAACTGTTTGTAGTGCGCTATTGCGGCTTCTTTACACAAATCAAAAACGAACGTGACGCAGGAATTTTGAATTTTGTGTTTGTTGCACAGTAAAGATTTCAAATTTTCAGATAGCTTTATGTTTTCCAACTTTCTGTTAATGTAAGCGTCATGTAATACATCGGCAGATAAAGCAGTAATGGCGCTCATTTGATTATCAGTAGAAGGAATGATACTCTCTGAATCAGGTACTTGAGAAATAAGGGGTGGTTTATATGGCGGCGGCGGTTTGTTGGGTATTTCCCGTACGTAGACGTAAGGCAAATGTTCTTTTTGCTGCTGTTGTATTTCTTTTATCTAAAATTGTAAATCAATATAATAAAAAATGTAAATTTTGAAATAACATTTAAATACCTCTTGTTCTATTGCCAGTTGCTTTTTAAGTAACTCTTCCACTTCGTCGTTACCATATACACGTGGTAATGGAGAAAAGTTGAGTTTTGTATCTTCGACTGGAGAATCTAAACATTAAAAAAAATAATTAAACAATTAAAAATTGTGAAATAAAAATTTCAATATACCCGATTCTGGTGAATGATCTGGTGAAATGATGTCATATGCAGTGACGTACAAATTTTGTAATTTTGGACTCCTATCGCCTCTCGGACTTGCAATATTTGCGTCTGCAAGAATTTCTGAAACTCTCCTTTTAACATCAATGGGTTCGGATTCCACTTGATCATCTTTACTGCTATGGTTGTCAACTATTATTTTATCTTGGTCTTCTGCACTTTTTTTAGTTAGATCAAGGTTAGATTCAACTGACACGTTTTCTTTGACACTGGCATCATCTTCATTACTAATACTATCTAATGTGTCGTCGTCTTCTTCTTTATGTTTTGTTCCAATAAATCCATAACTGAGCAATAAAGGAGAGTCCTCTTTGCTACTACCAGTTACACTTTCTTCACTTTCGATTTCTAACTGTAAATTGTCGCATTCTTCCTTACTAGCAGTTACATTAATTTCAGTAACTTCTTGATTTCTTTCAGAAAGGTCCTCATTATCAAATTTTTCTGAATATGATTTTTCAAGTGATTCAATATCATGCAAGCTTGAGTTTCTGGAATCATTTGGCGAGACTTGCTCATCATTTTCTTCATCAACATCTTTTCTAATGGATTCTTCATCGTCATTTTCAGGCAACAAAGTTTCATTTTGATTTTTAGTTGACACCTCTGATTTAGTTTCATTTTTCAAACTTAATTGAAGAACAGAGTTTTTTTCTGAATCATGTAGTTCTTGAATACTGGAATCTGAATCAACTTTATTGTCAGATAGCACTTCATCATGATGTGGTGATTCATGTTCAATCTCAGATGCGTTTTGAAGAGTTTCGTTATTTGATACCAAACTTTCCTGCTTGGTATCTTCATTTGAACTAATTACGGAAATATGTTCGTCAGATGGCACTTCATCATGATTTGATGATTCATGTTCAATCTTAGATGTGTTTTGAAGATTTTCGTTATTTGATGCCGAACTTTCCCGCTTGGTAGCTATATTTGAACTAATTTCGGAAATATGTTCGGCAGATGGCACTTCATCATGATTTGATGATTCATTTTCAATCTTGGATGCGTTTTGAATATTTTCGTTATTTGATTCCAAACTTTCTCGCTTGGTATTTTCATTGGATATAATTTCGGAAATTTGTTCGCCAAATGGCACTTCATCATGATTTGGTGATTCATGTTCAATCTGAATTTGAAAATTATCATTATTCAATTCCAAACTCTCCTGCTCGTTATGTTCATTTGAACTAATTTCTGAAATATGTTCCTCAGATGATACTTCATCATGATTTGGTGATTCATGTTCAATCTCAGATGGTTTTCGAATATTTTCTTCATGCGACTCCAAAGTTTCCTGCTTGATATCTTCATTTGAACTAATTTCATCAAGATTTGGTGATTCTTGCATAATCTCAGATGCGCTTTGGTAATCTTCATTGTTTGATTCTAAACTTTCCTGCTTGCTATCTTCATTTGAACTAATTTCTGAAACATGTTCAGATGCTTCTTTGTCATCATTTCCACTTAACAGACTTTTTGTATTTGATTCATTATGCTTTTCAGATGCTACATCTTCCATATCTTCATCAGTTTTAAAACTCAATTCGAATTTAATTTCATCTACACTATTTCCAAATTCTTGTTCTTCCAAATATTCATTATTTGAAATATTTTTCGATGTACAATCAACATTTTCTTCATCAACACTCGATTTAGAAGCAATTTTTGTATCACTCTGTGGTATAGAAACTGGTTGCCCCACAGAACTTTCATGTTTGGAACCAAGTTCCGTATCATAGTTGGAAATAATTGGAGAATATTCGTTAAGCTCGACTTCAATTTCAGATTTTGAACTAAACTTTTCTATTTTATTTGAAGAATTCTCCTTTATTGAGTTAAGAGTTGTGTTTTGCTCCGAAATTATTGCAGAATATTCATTGTCAATGATAGACGAAACCTTTTCATCACCTTGACTTAAAGATGATTTAATTTCGTCTTCTGAAACGATGTTATATGGAACACTTGCACTTCCAGAAGATAGTTTTTCAATGTTGGACGACTTTTCTTCATTGGATTTAATTTCAGATTGAGAACCATTTAATTTTGTGCTGGACTTTTCATTATCAATTACATTAGAGGAAACAATAGTTTTGGACGAATGTTCATCACCAGAGCCAGAATGTTCAGATTTTGTACTTTTTGTACTTATAATAATGGAATCTTCCTTATTCAAAACCATTCCGATCCGATTTTCAGATTTTACACTCTTGGAATCATACTCGGATAATTTTTCTGCTATTAAAGTATTTTCTTCATTCTTAGAACTATCAATGCTGGCTTGATCCTCGGAGCTATTTAGCTTCATTTTAGTGCTAGAATTTTCATCAGAAACTGAATTTAGAGACTCAATAGTTTTTGACGACTTTTTGTCGCTTGAAAATTCAGATTGAATATTTTCAGTATTTGAATTGTTTTCTATATTGGATATAAGAGAAGTTTCGTTAATTCGATTAGATGCTTTATCGGATTTTGATTCAATTTCCATATGATACTCTGAAGAAATTTCAGACCCCTCTTCGTCGATGCTAAATTCAGAATTACTACCATCATCGGTTTTCTCACGAGAATTTTCAGTAATCAACTCAATGTTAGAAGCAATTTGATTGCTAGTAGCTTCTGTTTCTTCATTTTTGTTCGAATTAACTTTAGTTTGATGTTGTAATAATTGTGAAACATTGCTTGACAATTTAGATTTATTATTTGTAATTTGTTCTGAAACAGAGTTTAGATTGCTTAGATATTCAGTTAGTAGAGAATGTTTTTCGATAATATCAGTTACACTTGATTTAATGGTTTCTTCACTAACATGTTGATCACTAATTTCTTCATTCAATTCATTAGTTAGTAGTATCGATTTATTACTTTGTAATTCGTCGGTGATGGAGTACGAGGAATCAAATTCCAAGGTGTAATCAGAATCGGCTTTTGTATCCACATTACTATCATTTTTATGTTTAAGAGTTTCACTAGTAACACTCTCACCGTGTAAATTAGCACGATTTTCACTTTTTTTATTTAAACTTTTAAGTTTATGTGACATAATGGCTTTCTTTGCATCTTGGCAAAATTGTTCCAAAGAAGTTTTCGACATGGAATAAGTAAGTTTGTCGTTAAATTTCTTTTCCTCTCGACCCGTCATATTGCTCCATAATATGTTCAATTGAGATCCTTTAAATTTATGTTTACCATTTTTATTTTGATTATCTGAATTCGTAGTTGTTGGAATAGCTACAGTAGATTGTGTTTGGTTGATGATAGCATTGGCTGCCGATTCCAGTTCTGCAATCTTCTTTTCCTCTTCTATGAGTCGTTGATGCCATTGTAATAGTTCTTCTGCTGCTTGTCTTCGCTTTTGTAGAGCTTCTTCTCGCATTAACAACGATCTGGAAGCAGTTTTATCATTTAAATTAATGTAATCCAAAAATGAATTACTACTACGGAGTAAATAATGTAATGTACAATGTTTATCAAAAGTGACACAAATGTATGTTGTACAACTAATAACAACCTCCCACTGAATGAAGTGCTGACTAATTTTAAATACATATATATTTCCTCTCCAAAGGAAGCTTCCTATAAGAAAACATAATTTTGGAAGAGTTCCAACAGGATATCTAATATTAGGCAGTTTGTTTTTAATCAAATATAATACAGCTAACTAATAATAACAAACCCGTTTACCTATAATTATAAAACAAAGGCTTAAAAGAAAGACGTGTATCAAATTTATGAATTCTTAGCTTTTCTAAAAATACCGAAAAAAAACAAGTTATTCTTAAAAACTACAGAATACTAAGACACAAAAATTAAATTATGTAAATAAAGTTATAAATAAGTAATGACGAGTTACGCATTAAGTAATTTAAAATTAGACAATTCACTTCTGTGCAAATTCTAATTATAGTTTATCAATGAACCCAACAGTTTTAATATAAAATTAGCGTTACCTTCTGATATGTTCGGCCTCGATTTGAGAATTTAACAACAGCTTAGTTATTTGATTTTTTTTAATTTGCGGATTTTCCCCAAAAACTGATTCTTCTTTAATATGACTAACAATAGATTTCGATTGCGAAACAACACTAACAATTTCTTCAGTTATGGAACTTCTTCTTGAAACGGACGTTTCGGATCTTACCGATTCGCTGTGACTTTTAATATTGTATACTTTTAGTGGTCCTGTGGAGCGTTTTTCTTCTTTTGCGTTTCTCTTAATTTTTGTAATTACGTTATTTGTCGAAAGTTGAATTTTTATCATATTACGTTTTTCTTTCAAGACCGATTTTCGTTTTTTCGAAGCAATCTTTTGCATTTGCTTTAGCCTAAATAAGAAAACGGTTATACAGTTTTTTAAATTTAAAAATATACATGTGATTGTATTGTGATTCATTAACTTGGTCCTTTAAAAGTTGGTGGGATTAAAATACACACTTTTTTCCTGATCTAACTGCCAATGTTCTTTTAAAATAAAATAAAATTAAACATCAGTCATCAAGAATATTGTACACAAAGCTATTTAACAGTGTGCCCTTGTCAAATTATTAATGTTGATTGCCGATTTATTAATATTGATACTTATCGGCAATTTAAAAGCATGATAATTTATAAAGGCAGCATCATTTAATTTATAGTCTAGTCATTATGTTATGAAAAAGGGATCTGTAGGAAAAAAACTAGAAAAGAGCCCTTAGGTTTCAACATCAGGCTGTTTTTTTACTTGAACTTATTTAAGTTGTGTCGAAAGGGCTAATATCTACGTTAGTGCAATTAAAGATTTGAACATTTTAAACATCTACCACTTTTATAACTTTGTATCTGTTTTATATTGTATCATCTTGCGGTTTAATCAAAGTTTAACCAAAATTAGTGTGGTCATTTTGGTCGTATCATTTGATTTTTTTTTAATAAAAATTTATCGAATTCAATTTTTGCTTTTGTATGTAAATAAAAAAAATTCCGCACTGTTGATTTGAACCATTTTGCGAATTTTTGCAACCCTGTATGGGATATTAATTTTTCAAGATAAAAATATAATATGTAGTTAGACAAAGAAAAAATATTATGTATTAATTTAACTCAATAAATTTTCACTTTTATTGAATTACTCTGTACAAAACATACCTTTGCATTTCATGTCGTTCATGTTCTAGTTTTATTAACAACCCTCTTTGTTTTTTCTTAATTGCTGAAATTTGTTGCAACTGACCAGAATCTTTAAGTTGCCTAAAAGAAAATTAAATTTAAAAATTTAGATAATGACGATTTAAAGATCAACTTACTTCTTTTGTACTTCTAACCAAGCTAATTCGGCTTTGGTGCGATCCACCAAAGATTTTTCGCGAATTTTTAAAATGGTTTTTAAATTTTCTATTCTTATGTCTTCATCCTGAATAAGTTGATCAAACTAACAGAAAAAAATGCGCAATTAACAATAATTTAACATCGTTAAAAGTTCAAGTAAATATAATGTGGAATGCAAAATATGCAAGGAATTTAATACACGCTGAGTAATCGTTAATTATGAATAAATTAAGACAGTTTAAAAATAACTGATAAGAGAAATTAAGTATCCACAATATTGGATATTTATTTCTAATCTGTTTTATAAAATTCATATCTATTAAATAGGAAGCACCTACCATTTCTAGGGGTATATCCTTCATCATGCTCTTATCAGAAATATCGCCTCTAACAGATACATTGAAGTTACTTTGTTCGACTGATAAACTTAACGAATTGTCTTGTAATTGCGATAGTTCCATTCCAGAAACCAATAAACTCGAAACGTTCGTATCTGTATTTTCCAAAGCAAAATTTTCTGTGTGGTCAAGTACTTCTGATCCTCGAGAATAATTAATTGTTGGAATAAGATCCGTATTATTATTATTAGTAACTCGGGTATCTGTAGATGATTTCGTTACTATCGATGTTTGTGTGTCTCGAGTAAAAAGCAATGGTGCCACTGTGTTGCCGTCATTTGATGCGGTTTTTTTATCACGTAATTCTAACAAAGACTGAAAAACAATAAAATATCTAATAAATATAATTATTAACTTTACTACCAGATAAAAATACAATAAATTTTACTATGAGTAGAAATGCAATAGCTACCAATACATTTTAATCAATAGTAAAAATATGAAAATGAACCAAGATATGAATAAAAGGGGCTTTTGAAATTGAAAAATAATAACATTTTAAATAGGCAAAAGAAATTGTTTCGATTTATTTTTATCCCACCAGGGAAGTTTAATCAGGGAAACTTGGTCAATAAAGAGGAAATTTGTAGATGGAAGTTGAAAAATTTGTTAAAATAACACACACAAAATTTTGTCATTATTTTTAGATCATTATTCAGTTTTTACAACTAACAGCAATTTTCGATTTCCATTTTAAAGCTCATCATTCAACGTCATCAAACAAGCTGAATTGGGAAAACTCTAGCAAAACTAAAAACGAATGCTGCAACCGAGCACATACAATTCCCCAACCTGACATAGGAAGCCATGGGGTCTAACTGCCGAAACCCTTCTCTAATATTCAATCGTTCAGAACTAACATTAAACTATAGGTCCCTACACTAAATTTTAACGCCGACAAGAGTATTATGCAGAGAAAGCATAAATTCCATATATCCTAGTGATAACAACGGTTCCTTCAGTAGATAGTTGGTCTTCAGTCGCCCTTATCAGCCATTAAATTATTTTTAATTTCCAAAAATTTGGAAAGAATAAAACATTTCTCGATTTTCATAACCAAATTTGTAAAATTTTTAAATTCACTTAAAATTAAGAAAAATTAAACAATAGTATATTATGAGAGACTCGGCTATCTTTGTGATATTAATGATTTTTTAATTTTTCAGATAACAAATATAATAACACAAGCTAATTTTAAGGGCTAGTTGTCTCTCAGACCACGGCGTACCGGTTATGTACCAAAAGTAGGACTGTACTGGTTACGGGTTAATTATATTTTTTGAAAGTAAAATGCAAACCGTGTCTTCAGTTTTTTTCAATTAGTGTTGAATGCGCTTAGATGCGAAAAATATTATTGAAATCAAATATTTTAGGGTCTCTCTTATCTATGATGTGACATATTTCCCCCAAAGAGTGCGGGAATTGAAGAACCAATAAGATATTAGTGAGCACTACTCTGTTTCCAGATTATTTCGATTAGAATGCGGGTAATGTATCAAAGGACAATTCTTAGTTAATAACATAAAAACAACGTGTTTAATACTAAAGTAAAAGAATTTTAAATTAAAAAAAGGAGTGTTCAACACTAAATAATCGGACAACAATGCAAGCTAATTTTTAATTCCATTGTAAATGGCCGAAAACCATTGATTTGACAATAAACATTATTGTAGATAATTTTACGCTTTACAGAAAAGGTAAGTATAGTTTATTACCCTATCTTGCTTAATTTTCGAGATATTTGAGAAAAACTATCTTTATTTCTAAGATTGTTAATAACTTTTTAGTCTGCAGGAATTCTTCAAAGCAAAATTAATTTCACTTATATAAATGCAAAGCGATTAATGTGTTTGGACCTGTGCAAGCTCATTAGAGGGTTAACCCCTTAAATTAGTCTAATATGACTGGCCTAATTAAAATTCATAGCGAGATAAGAAGACGATATGAAGACGCATCGTAAAGAAGAGTGCAATAATCTGGACAAAGAATTGAACAATATCACATTTAGCCTATACACGAGCGTAAAAGAAATAGTTGGACACAGAAGTAACGAAAAAACCAATTTATTCTTTTCTCTATAGTCATAAAATTTTTTTATTTTGGCCATTGTCGTTCTGGTTATTGTACTATCATTCAATGTTAAAATAATAAATATAACAGTTTTGAATTTCATTCTGTGGCGTTTCAAAACTCGGGTGACCTCATCAGACACAAATATTGCTACAAATAATACTTAATCATTGGAATTTTTTCAGGGAATTTTCATTACATTAACTTCTTAACATGATTTAAGATGATAAAGCTGAAAGAAATATAATTTCCTCTTTTTTTATTAAGAAATGTTTAATCTGTTGTTAAATTTTGCAAAAAAAAATTATTTTTTTTCAACTTTTTATACTTATTTCTTTCTTCTCTTAGTCACACAATGCTAGTTTTTATTAAAAAAATTAAAACTCATATGTGGACGCCATAGGCATATCTGGGTTAATCGTGTAATATTTAGTCATCTGGTCCATTAAGTCGACACAAATTTATGTGATTGTTATTGACAATTTTTTTGCATTTCTTTCTTCATTTTTTACCCACAAATTTGTGGGGTTCTGAAAATATTTTCTTCCTTTTTTACCCACAATTTTGTGGGGGTTCTGAAAATACTTTCTTCATTTTTACCCACAAATTTGTGGGTTTCTGAAAATATTTTCATAATTTTTTACCCACAAATTTGTGGGTAAACCGGTGAAAGGGTTAAAAAAGAAAGGCGACGTGGATCAATGTAGAAACTACAGGGGAATAACGCTGCTTATCTGTACATACAAAGTGCTGTCAACAATAAGACTTACATAAGATTAAAAGAACCTACAATAAAAATAATAGGCGACTCTACCAATTTGGATTTACAGAACGCAGATCAATGGCTGGTGTAATAAATGTGGTAAAAGTGTATGAATGCAATATAGATCTGCACATGTTATTTGTGGATTTTCAGCAGGCCTTCGGCAGGGTCAGCAGGAAGGAACTATACAAGATGTTAGAAGAAATGGGTATACCAGCAAAATTGAATAGACTTATAAATTTATAACTTATAAGCTTCAAGGCACCACGGCATATATTAGAACACCGGAAGGTGAAACAGATTAGTTTGAGATAAATAGTCGTGTAAGGCAGAGTGATGCGTTGTCGGCGACGGTATTTACTCGTAACATAGTGTTGGAAAAAATATTTAGAGAAATAGGTAAGAAAAGCTCAATAGTAACAATAGAGGGGCAAATGATTGCATACATGGATGACGTGTTCATTATGGTAAGATCACGCAAGAAAATTATGGAAATGTTCAAGGAAATGGCTGAAGCAGCGAAAAGAACAGATTTGTTTGTAAACGAAAAAGACAAAATATATGAGGTGCGACAGAAACAAATCGTGTCTAAGTAAGGTGTCACTCAATTTTTTAGCAAAATTTAATAAAAGCAAAACTTATTTCGCGAATTGTTGTATCATTCCTAAAAGTAAGTAGGCTAATACAGATTTTGACGAAAATTTAATGTTGGTAATAACGCGAACAGTATAATATAATAGTTATTTATGTATCAAGGGCACAATCAATTGATTATAGCACCGAGGGTAATTTTAAGCCCGACGCGTTAGCGGAGGGCTTTAAATTGCCCGAGGGCTATAATCTGATTGTGCCCGTGGTGCATACAACGTTTTATTTCATTTTGGTACTTGAATAATCAAAATTGAAGAATGAAGTATTTTGGGAAAAAATATCATGTCATTTCGTTTGTGCTATGAATTTTTGGTGTGCCATGGTTCCTATGTAAATTGTTGATGTTGCTATAATGCTCGATTGTTTTATTGTAAACAAATTAACTTTTTATTTGAAAATGGATAAAACCGAACAAGATTATTCCAAAGAAATTTTGGACAAATTTGAGGTCGCTCAGAGTAGATTAATTCCCATAAAATCAAAGGATTTGTACGAGAAGGAGTATGAGAAGTTTTGTGAGTGGCGGTATGCAAAAAATGTCAACAGTTGCGATGAAAAACTCGTTATGGTGTATTTATTTGAAATGGTAAGAAAATGTTCAACCGCTTAATAATTGTATTTATTAACAATTTTCGTTTTCCTTAGTCAAAGCTTTATAAACCTTCATCTCTTTGGTGTATCTATTCAAAGATTAAGAAGATGGTGAAAGTTAAGGAAAGTGTTGATATATCGAAGTTTCTTTTACTTACGGAGTTCATGAAAAATAACTCTGTGGGTGATGAAGCTAAAAAATCATTGGTCCTGCAACGAGATCATATTCAGCAATTCATGTTAAATGCACCAGATATTACGTATTTGCTGTTTAAGGTATGACAGTTCTATCTAATTGTTTAGTTTTTCATAATGTACATCGCTGTTTGTAGGTTGTTACAGTTTTCGGTATGTATGGAGCTTGTCGACGAGAGGAGCTTCATGATTTACGTGTTCAGGATGTAACGCTTGAGGGAAGATCCGTCAAACTAAAACTTACACGCCTAGACAATTTACGATTGTTCCGAACGATGGTCCCGTAGATTACCTTGCTTTGTACAACAAATATATTTCTTTGCGTCCTAAAAATTCCAAAATCAACAGTTTGTTTTTATCCTATCGCTGTGGAAAATGCAATTTGCAGCCAGTGGGGAAGAACACTTTAGGAAAAATACCTAGGATGATTGCGGAATTCTTAAAATTACCGGATGCAAATAAGTTCACTGGACATTGTTTCCGTAGAAGTGCTGCAACTATATTGGCTGAGAGTGGTGGTGACACAAGAATGTTAAAACAGTTGGGTGGATGGCGGTCGGATAAGGTAGCCGAGTCTTACGTAGAAAATTCATTACAAAACAAAATCAAAATCGCTCAAAGCATCTCCAATGGAGCTTCGATAAACGTGTCTCAAGCATCGATAAGTATACCTCAAGAAAATGAAGGACATTTTAGCTTTGGAGGTGGTTCTCTTACCATATCAAATCCAAGCAATTGCGTTTTTAATTTTAATAAATAATTTGTAACCCTTGTAACCTTAAAATTTAATTAATAAAATTGAAGATTTCCACTATTTTGTTTTGATATTTTGTATTTATTTGAAATGGTAAGGAAATGTTCAAGCGCTTAATAATTATTTTATTTATTAACAATTTTCATTTAAGCAAAAGTAAGGGTGGCGTAGTGGGTGGAGGTTAAAATGGTAGATAACAATATGATGGGATGCTCTATTATGTGTATACCAAAAATCAGCTCTGTAGGCGTAACTTTGGCGAGAAACTTGGAGGGGCGAGAATTAATTTTTTTATTTAGCAATAACTCGAAAACGGCACTAGATATCGAAAATCTGAGCAAAAAATTCTCCCCCCCCTCGCAAGCTACCCTCCTCGTGAATTGTCGGTAGGAAGGCATATGCAAAATTTCAGATCGATCGCGCAAAAAAACCGAGTCTGGACTAACTCTTTTGTTTAGATATTGTTGTCATTGCTTAGCAACTTTATAGGCCCTAGGGCTATAAAAGCCAAATTACGCCCCCATTTCCGTGCTAAAAAACAAGGTTATGATAACAAAATGAAATAAATATAATTATTATATTTTATTCAGCGTCCAAAAGTAAAGTGCCATATTCTTTAAAACGTCAAAAACTGTAAATAAAATTAATTTTTTGGAAATAAACTTGTTAGAGTAGTTGCTTAAACAGTAAGAATCATGGTAAAGACGAAAGAATATTCCGAAGATCTGAAAAATGCTATTTTGAAATCATTGAAAAATGGAGACTCATTAAGGACAGCAGAACGCCGATTTGATGTACCACATCAAACTATAGGTCGTTGGATTCGTAAAATAAACCAACATTGATCAGTGGCCAATCAACCAAGAACAGGGCGACCACGAAAAACAACCAGACGGGAAGATCAAATGATCGTTCGTGATGCGGTAAAGAATCCTCGTTTAACGGCTACCGAAATTATTCGTGATTTTAACGAGAATCGCGAAGATAATATTAGTGTTTCGACAGTGAAACGTCGACTGAAGTCAGCTAGACTATTTGGTAGGCGTCCTTCTAAGAAACCACCAATTTCAAGGAAGAATCGGATAGCCCGATTAAAATTTGCCATAGATCACTTAAACTGTGGGGAGCTCAAGAATGGTCTAAAATTCTTTGGAGCGACGAGAGCAAATATAATTTGTTTTCCTCTGATGGTATTAAGTATATTAGACGTCCAAAAAATAAAAGACATGATATTAAGTATCAGGTTCCCACTGTAAAACACGGCGGTGGAAATGTCATGATGTGGGGCTGCTTTTCCCGTGATGGTGTTGGACCTATACACTTAATCGATGGTATTATGGATAGGTTTATGTATGCTGACATATTAAAACATCACATGCTACCACATGGGAAAAGAAACATGCCACGCAACTGGATATTTCAGCAAGATAATGACCCGAAACATGCTTCAAAGCATGTGAAAGGTTACATGGCGAAGGCTAATATCCGTCTACTTGAGTGGCCTAGTCAGTCTCCTGACTTAAATCCTATAGAGCAGGGATGAGCAACCCGCGGCCCGCATGCGGGCCTTCAAAAATTTTACATTTTGACTTTTAAGCTTAGGTTTATTTTGTTAATAAAGAGATAATTGGAGTTCAACATTCAGTGTTTGTATAGGGTTTTCTTTGGTTGCATGAGATCTTATACAATAGGGATAACTTTTGAATGAAATTTGTCAAGTGACAGTTCTTTGACGTTTGTATTCAGAAAGGTTTGTTAATCATGAATAAATTAACACTTGGACAACGCTACCAAATTGTGGAAATTTATTTTTAAAGTCAGAGTTCCGTTCGCGAAACTTATAGAGCTCTTCGCCCATTTTATTGTCGACATAATCGACCTTCTGAGCAGGCTATTGGTGCGGTGATGAATAAATTTCGTACCACTTCTTCATTGCATGATGTAAGATCACCAACAAGACAAAGAAATGTGCGTACCGAAGAAACTATCGCTTCTGTGAGTGAAAGTGTGCAAGGGGCCGTCCATTAATTACGTAAGGATGATTTTTGTAATTTTGGACCCCCCCCCGCCACGTAAGGGTACGTAAGATTGTGGCAACCCCCCCCCCACATTTTACGTAAGGATTATTTAAAAGAAAATTAATTTTGACCCCCCTCTCCACCCCTTATATTTATAAAAGATGAATAATAATATATTATACTAGCTGGCACAGTCGGCCTACCGGCCGCCTTTAGCCATCTAGACCGTGTCGAATGTGGTTGTTCGGCCTTCGGCCTCACTCAAGGGTATCGCAGGCATACGTGTAGACCGTGGTTTTTCGGCCTTCGGCCTCGCTCCAAGGTACTAAAGTAGCCTATGTTTTTCGTAGCATTGTAAATAACTTCTACACCAAATTTGGTTAAGATTGGTCAAATAGAAACGTAAAGCACGTGCACGCGTATTTGCATTGTCGATCGGTTGACAGTTTGACAGCATTCATTATTGTTCCTTTGCGAATTTTTGCACTATTTCAATACAAAAACATGCGCAGGGACTTACATAATAACTGTTCTAAATTAGGTTCCGATCGGTCAAACGGTTTAGGAGTCTATAGGGAACATACATACACACATACATCCATTTTTATATACATATATATATAGATAATAATAAATACAAAAATTTAAATTTCAATATAATATGGTATTTTCATTATACCTGGATATAATTACCAACATAAAAAGAAAAAATTATATTTGATTTTTAAATTTAATTTAAAAAAATATTTTAAGAAACTTACGTAAGGAATACGTCGGACCCCTCCCCCCCCCTATGTAAGGGTCCGTAAGATATCCAATACCCCCCTCCCCCCCAAAAAACCCTTACGTAATTAATGGATGACCCCCAAGAGAAACCAAACATTTCAATTCGCCATTGTGCTCAACAACTTGGGCTTTGTCCGTCCACTATATGGAAAATTTTACATCAAGATCTTGGTTTACATCCTTCCAAGATCCAGTTGGTTCAAGAATTGAAGCCTAATGATCATCGATTGTGTCGTGCGTTCGCAGATTGGGCTCACAACCAATTGGAAGTGGATCCATTTTTTTACCGCCAAATTTTGTTCAGTGACGAGGTACATTTCTGGTTAAATAGGTATGTTAACAAGCAAAATTGCCGTATATGGACTGAGACTAATCCGGAACATCTTCTCGAGACTCCATTGCATCCATTAAAATTGACTGTTTGGTGTGGAATGCACGCCAAACGAAAGAAATATGGACCGATACATTTCTTTCGAAATGATGAAGGAGCTACCGTTACGGTGAATGGTGTGAGATATAGACACATGCTCAATACATGATTGTTTCCAAAAATCCACAAATTAAATATCGACCACTTATGGTTCCAACAGGATGGTGCTACTTGCCACACAGCCACCGAAACAATCGATTTATTGAAAGGAAAATTTGGTGACAACATTATTGCAAGAAATGGTTCTATCAATTGGCCTCCAAGATCGTGTGATTTGACGCCTCCAGATTATTTTCTTTGGGGGTATGTTAAATCCATGGTTTATGCTAACAAACCAACAACTCTGGAAGCAATGGAGGTCAATATTCAGCAAGCCATTTATGAAATAAGGCCAGAAATATTGGAAAAAGTGGTCAAAATTTGGACTGATCAGATGCGCTTCGTAATGATTAGATTATGCCGGAAATCAATTTCAAATCATTAAATGGCATTAAATTTACTTCCATAAAAAATAATTTAAAAAAATTCCATCAATTTTTAATGTTTTATTTCAATTAAATTTCAATTTCAAAGTAGGTCAACCGCAGTATGTAGTAGGTAATCCACAGGTAGGGCAACCGCAGTATGCTGCTCCATTGTATCAATATTCTCCTGTAGGAAATTCCAACTTCCCACCATTACCTACAAAAGAAGAAAGCGAATGGAAAACGGTGCAAAACAAAAAAAGGTTGAGAAGCCCGGAGCAAAATATTAGGAACTACAAACAAAAAAAGATGAACGATTACTGGTTAAACTCCAACCCAATACAAAGTAGAAACAGATTTTCTTTACCAGAAAATGTAAACACAGACACAGATAACGTGAGAACAGAGGAGAATGCAAACAAAAGTGAACCGAAACCGCCACCCATTTTTGTGGAAGGTGTATGCGATATAAATCCTTTAATAGAACTACTAAATGGAGTGGCTAAAGATGGCTACACTCTAAAAACCATAAATAATGATGTAGTCAAAATACAGCCAAATGCCGGCAAAAATTATACAGACATTATCAAATCTTTAAAGGAAAAAAATACGGACTTTCACACTTATAAGCCAAAACAAGACAAAAGTTTTCGAGTTGTTCTTAAAAACCTACACTAATCTTCAAATATAGAAACACTAAAAAAAGAACTTTCTGATTTAGGACACACAGTTACTAACATAAGCAACATTAAACATAGAATTAGCAACAATCTATTGTCAATGTTTTACGTCGATATCCAATCAAAAGAAAACAATAAAGAAATCTATAAGGTTGATCGTCTCATGAATTCAGTAGTGTATTTTGAAGCACCGCACGTGAAAAAAGAGATTCCTCAATGCAAGATTTGCCAAAAATATGGGCACACCAAAAACTTCTGCAACAAACCACCACGGTGTGTAAAATGTGCAGGTAACCACTTAACAAATAATTGCCAAAGGAAAGTAAAAGATGACAACGTAAAATGCGCCAACTGCGAAGGAAGTCATCCAGCTAATTACAGGGGATGTACTATACATAAACAACTTCAACAGAGAAAATATCCTGCACTGCGAGCAAGAAATATGGAGTCTGCAACATCAAATCAACATCTACAAAATCAAACTTTACCAAATCAAACAACATTACGTAATGTACGACAACCGGGCATGAGTTATGCACAACAAGCTCAACAAGAGAGACCTTCAATGCAACAAGCACAACCTCTTTCATATACAAGTCAACCTAGTTATCAAAATCCTTCCCAGCTATCGCCGCAGACAAATGACATCAGCGAACTCAAAGATCTAATGAAGAAGCTGATGGAACAGATGAGCACGATGTTGAATCTGCTAACCACTGTGGTCGCAAAATTGGCTTAATGGCTATACAACTAAAAATTGCAGCATGGAACGCAAACGGCCTGTGTCAACATACACAGGAACTACAAACATTTTTAAAAATTCGTGAAATAGACATAATGCTTATTTCCGAAACACATTTTACGGAAAAGAGTTACATTAGAATACCAAACTATACGATATACGACACTAAACATCCAAATAGAAGAGCGCACGGTGGTACAGCGATAATTATTAAAAACATCATTAAACATCACGAAGTCGAAAAATATCAATGCGATTATCTCCAGGCTACTAACGTAGTGGTCGAGAGTTCTGTTGGCCCCCTGGTGATTTCAGCAATTTACTGTCCACCGAAACACAATACTAAAACAGCACAATATGATCAATTCTTTGGTACATTAGGAAGTAGATTTATTGTCGGCGGTGACTTTAATGCAAAGCATACACAGTGGGGATCAAGACTCATAACCACGAAAGGAAGAGAGTTACTTGCGACAGTAAAGCACAACGGAATGATGACCGTATCGTCGGGAAATCCTACATACTGGCCAAGTGATCAAGCCAAAATCCCAGACATAGTCGATTTTTACGTTATGAAGGGCATAAACACCAAACAATGCAAAGTTGAATCGTTACTGGACCTTTCTTCAGACCACACACCCGTGTTGCTAACAATGTACTCAAAAGTACTACTCAAAGAAAAACGACCAACACTATATAATAAAAAAACTGACTGGGAACTTTTCCGAGTCAGATTAGACGAAGAAATTAATTTAAATGTGCCATTAAAATCGAAAGAAGATTTGGAAAATGCCGTCGAACACTTGACTAAAGCCATTCAGAGTGCAGCATGGCAAGCTACTCCTGACCAAAATACAACATGCATTAAGGAATCGTGCCCCACCATAATAAAAAAAAAGATTGCTGAAAAGAGAAAACTACGCAAGCAGTGGCAAGTTTCGAGAACATCGGAAAACAAAGCAAAGTTTAACAGAGCAGCTAAAGAACTTAAAAGACTCCACCTAAATTTTAAAAATCAATTTTTTACAGATTATCTTCATGGCTTATCAAACTCCCAAGCAAATGACTACTCACTCTGGAAAGCCACAAGAAACCTTAAGCGTCCACAAAAAACGGTACCACCTATCAGAGATGATAAAGGAAAATGGGCTAGAAGTGACGAGGAAAAAGCTTATCTGTTTGCTGAACATCTTGCAAAGGTATTTACGCCATTTCCTTCAATATCACCTATAGAAGATAATGAAATACGCAGTTACTTAAATGCACCATTCCAAATGGACCTTCCGATTAAACATTTTAAAGTACAAGAGGTCAAACAGATTATACTGCGTAATATTAATACTAAGAAAGCACCTGGCTACGATTTGATTACAGGTAAAGTTATGAAAGAAGTAACACCAAAATGCTTTAAACTCATTACATTCGTATATAATGCAATTCTGAGGCTAGAACACTTTCCTAATCAGTGGAAGGTCGCGCAAATTATTCTCTTATTAAAACCTGGAAAAAAACCAGAAGAACCGACCTCATACCGACCGATAAGCTTGCTTCCAATTTTATCAAAGATTTTTGAGAAACTCTACTTAAAGCGACTAAAGCCAGTATTGGAGGAAAGAGCTCTTATCCCAAACCATCAGTTTGGTTTTAGAAATCAACACGGTACGATAGAGCAAGTGCACCGAATTGTGAAGCAAATCGGCGATGATTTGAAGCGGAAGAGGTACTGTTCTGCAGCATTTTTGGACATAAGCCAAGCATTCGATAAAGTTTGGCATGAGGGCTTATTCTTCAAATTAAAACTAAATCTCCCACATCATCACTACCAGGTACTGAAATCTTATTTGAGTAAAAGACATTTCTTAGTAAAACATGGAGAAGAGTACACGGAGCTTTTCTCAATCCATTCAGGTGTTCCACAGGGCAGTGTATTGGGGCCCATCCTTTACTTGTTATACACGGCGGACCTGCCAACAACTACTACAACAACGATAGCAACCTTTGCCGATGATACGGCTATTCTTGCGTCGCACACTGACCCTAAAGCTGCTTCTAACAACTTACAAAATCACTTAAATAAAGTTAATACCTGGTTCAAAAAATGGAAAATTAAAGCCAACGAAACCAAGTCTTCACATGTTACGTATACGATGAGGAGAGACACCTGTCCACCTGTGACCATGAACGGCTGCAATCTACCACAGACCGACAACGCAAAGTATCTGGGTATGCATCTGGATAGAAGACTAACCTGGCGTACTCATATTTTTAATAAAAGAAAACAACTTGGTCTAAAGTTCAGACAGATGTATTGGTTAATTGGCAGAGGATCTGAGCTGTCGTTGGAGAATAAGCTCTTAATTTACAAAGTTATACTGAAGCCGATTTGGACATACGGCATACAACTCTGGGGAACCGCCAGCATATCCAACATAGAAATCTTACAAAGGTTTCAAAACAAAATACTCAGAACCATCGTCAATGCTCCGTGGTATGTTCCCAATGATGTCATCCATTCCGATCTTCAAGTCACCAAAGTTTACGACGAAATCAAAAATTTCTCCGAAAAATATCAAAATAGAATCGAATCGCATCCAAATGAGCTAGCAAACGAGCTACTAAATTACTCACATGAAGTCAGAAGACTGAAACGTTTTAAGCCCACCGATTTACCTACGCGTTTTAATTGATTAATTTATGATTAATTTAAATTTTGTTTGATTAAAATTATTTAATTATGTATCACAAGAACTTGTAAGTTAATTTATTACGGGAATATTTAATGAAATATTCCCACCATGTAAATATAATGTCAAGTAATTTACTTAATGTTTCTTAATTTCGAAACAGATTGTAGATATTCGTTTGTAATAAAAAAAAAAAAAATTTCAATTTGAAGATCTCATGCATCTAAAAAAAACACCCTATATCCCTATATGATCATAAGTTTCTTACATGCGGCCCGCACAACATTTTTAAATTTGTAGCTGGCCCGTTGTAAAAAAAGGTTGCTCATCCCTGCTATAGAGCATTTGTGGGAAGAGCTCGAGCGACAAATTACAAGTAGGACATACCAAAATAGAAGTCAGTTATGGGAAGCTTTAAGAAGAGAATGGCAAAAGATACCATTGGAGCGTTTAGTAAAGCTTGTTGACTCTATGCCTTCTCGATGCAAAGCAGTTATAGCCGCAAAAGGTTATGCAACCAAGTATTAATTGTTTTTAATCTTTATATTTTCAATAAAGTTACTTTAGATCATAGATGCTTTAGATTTTGTTTTAAGTGTTTTAAATAAGCCCGAGGGCCTATAAAGTTGCTAAGCAATGACAACAATATCAAAACAAAACAGTTAGTCCTGACTGTTATTTTTGCGCGATCGATCTGAAATTTTGCATATGCCTTCCTACCGACAATTCACGGGGGCGGGGGGGTTATCTTGCGAGGGGGGAGAATTTTTTGCTCAGTTTTTCGATATCTAGTGCCGTTTTCGAGTTATTGCTAAATAAAAAAATTAATTCTCGCCCCTCCAAGTTTCTCGCCATAGGAACCATGGCACACCAAAAATTCATAGCACAAACAAAATGACATGATATTTTTTCTCAAAATACTTAATTCTTCAATTTTGACAATTCAAGTACCAAGTACCAAAATGAAATAAAACGTTGTATGTACCACGGGCACAATCAGATTATAGCCCTCGGGCAATTTAAAGCCCTCCGCTAACGCGTCGGGCTTTAAATTACCCTCGGTGCTATAATCTATTGATTGTGCCCTTGATACATAAATAACTATTATTATAAGCAAATATTTCCTATTTTTTGATTTTTAAATTTTTACTTGTTTATACATACAATTTTCCAAATAATTTTAATTATGTGTTATAATTTATAATTCCAAGGTATTTAAAGAATAAATTTTGAAAAATTAAACAAAAAATTTTGAAATTTAAAAAAGTTATCGCAAAAAAACTAAGTGGCACCTCGGTGGCACCTTACTTATGAGCGCTACTGTATAATAGCTCATGCATCAGAAACATTGTGCTTGTCAAAATTAGTGATGGGACTATCGAATAAAAAACTATCGAATTATTCGATAGTTAGGCTTTATTCAAACTATCGATAGTTTCTTTTTTTTTAGTTACTAAAAACTATCGAATGAATTTTTAGTAACTAAAACTATTCGGATAACTTTTTAGTTACTAAAAATATTCGAATGACTATTTAGTTACTAAAAACTATCGAATGAATTTTTAGTAAACTAAAACTATTTGAATAACTTTTTAGTTACTAAAAATATTCGAATAACTTTTGTTTTGGGAATGCTTTGTTAGGCTTGATATTTCTTTTTGGGGTTTTGTTATGAACAATGTAAATGCAAAATTGCTTATATTATAGTATTTAATTGATTATCGGATTACCAACCGCAAAAGGTCGGTAAACAGTGTAAACACTACCTTAAAAAAAATTAATTGGATATTTTTTATTCGCTAGTTTTTATTCGATAGTTTTTATTCGATTTGATGTTTAGCAACTACATTTTTAGTTACTAACTATCGATAGTAAAAAAAAAAATTGTAACTATCGATAGTCAAAAAATTTCGATAGTGCCCATCACTAGTCAAAATGCGAGGCTGAACTGTTAAAGAGATTTGAGAGAAAAGTACACTGCAAAAAATGAGGTGTATTTTACTGGTGAAAAATGACAAATTTACACCAGAATTGGGTGAAATTTACACCATTTTTGGGGTAAATTAAAATTTACCTTCATTATAGTGTATTTCTACCCCCAAAACAGATTTTTATCTTAAGTAAAAAAAAGTCAACCGTTGATGGGTATATTTACCTATCACAGTATGGTAAATATGTGTTACAATAGATGAATTTTACATTTTCAAGGGAAATTCGCACTCATGCGAGGAAAACAGGGGAAAAACATAAGATTATAGGTAAATTTAATCATCAGTCAGTAGGTAATATAAAAGTGTTACTAATTATTATACAGACTTTTCCTTCCTGACAAAAAATAATCAAAAAATGTTTGTAGTAGTAAATACCATGTAGTATTATTGTGATTTTTTATTAGATTTCAAGAATTTGGGAACAAGTTGTTGCAATTATGGATGCAACATAATTGTATTAAAATAAAGTTTGGTGATCATATTTTAACCAATCTATACTTTTTTGTTAGTACCTTACATGATGATTTTAAAAAATATCAAAACACTACATTGCAATAAATTGAGTGATGCAATAAGTTGAATCAGCGGCTCCAAGTAATATGTAACTCAAAACGAAGAGTAAGGACTTCACACACAGTATGAGATTTTATTTTCTGACCTCAGTGTGCAGGTTGGTGCAGGTGTTAATCAGTTATTAATGTTGTTAGACCACGGATGCAGTGTAGTAGTTTGTTTTTTTGACTAGTTTTGTGGCCGTTTAAACTAAAGGTAGGTGATGTCTTGTAATAATATTATAATGTTGAAATTAATCTATGGGAATCCCTAGAGTATTGGGATTGGAAACTGGTGATTTCTGAATATCCATAATTTAATATCCATAATTTTTATACTGATTTTTAAATGTTGTTGAACGGTAATGAAAACCGAATTATCCTTCCACAATTTATTAGTGTGAGAAAATTGGGCACATTTTGATAAAAAAATCCGAAATCGGTCTTCTGCGATTTTTCGACGGATTTCGATAGGTAATAATTGTTCGTACTTTTATACTAAAAATCGTCGTGTCGCACGCAACCTTGAGCTTGCCGCATTCTTCGTCGGAAGTGAAATTTTTTATGAAGGAGTGAAAATGATGTTTTATGGCAAAATAATTTTAAACAAATTTCTATTTCAGTTATATTATTATTATATAACCTATATAGCTTATTGAAAATATGAATAACACAATGTTTTAACATCTTCGAAATCATGAAATGAGGAGTTTCCTAAAAATGGTCCAGGGGTTCTGATTTTTGGATGTTTTAAGGTTTGGGTCCTAATAGAAACTCTGAGTTGGCGACCGCCCGGAAGTGCGAATTTTAACAAAAATGGCGAAAACAAAATGTTTCTTAGGGAGCGTTCAAGTATTACGTAACGCAATTTTTGAAGATTTTTGACCCTCCTCCCCCCATGTAACGCGCCGTAACATTTTTCTGTACCCCCCTCCCCCCCTAGTAAAACGTTACGTAACCACCAAGTGACCATTTTTATACCTAAGTCACAATTATGTGGCAAAAACAATGTTACGTAACGCGTAGTTCAAACCCCCCCTCCCGCCCCTGTAACGCATCGTAACGTTTTACAAGACCCCCCTCCCCCCAAATTTGTTACGTAATACTTGAACGCTCCCTTAGCAATATTTCCTTACCTGTTGACTTTAGGACGAAAATAATAGCTATAAATCTTATAGAGAACAAAATTTACTATAACTTTTATCTCGCGTATTTTTGTCGAAGTAAGTCGAATAGTTGCTGAGCGCCAGCACTGTTAAATAGGGCACTTTTTTGAAAATTTCAAAAACTCTTGATTTCAATCTGACTTTTTTTTATAAATGTTTTACAAAAGTCAATATGATAGTATGGAAATGGTAAATATGTAATTAGTAACAAACATTTATAAAAAAAAGCAAGATCAAAATTGCGAGTTTTTAAAATTTTCAAAAATGTGCTCTTTTAACTGCGCTGACGCTCAGCAACTATTAAACTTGGAGAAAAATACCCGAGATAAAAGTTGTAGTAAATTTTGTTCTCTATATTCTATAAGATTTATAGCAATCATTTTCGTCCTAAAGTCAACTGGTAAAAAGATATTGCGAAAAAACATTTTATTTTCGCAATTACCTACCTAACGAAATCCGTCGAAAATTGCAGACCGATTTTGGAATTTTTTTTGCAATTTTCTTACACTAAATAGCCATATACCACTTTTCATATTATGCCCACTTCAGAACGAAATCGTGTGTAGGTTTTGAACTTTTACTATAAGGCTCGCTGGCTTCTTATTTTATTTAGATAAAAATTAAAAATATTTTTGTGAAATATAATAATATTATGTAATACATAGTTTATAGTTAATTATAATATATTATTATTACTGTAGAAAAATGATGATTTTTAAAATTTGGAATGTGAGTCGGACAAATAAGGTATTCGTCGTCATTGAAGAA
Source organism: Podabrus alpinus (assembly GCA_932274525.1). Classification (NCBI taxonomy): domain Eukaryota; kingdom Metazoa; phylum Arthropoda; class Insecta; order Coleoptera; family Cantharidae; genus Podabrus; species Podabrus alpinus. The sequence continues at coordinate 120,499,467 of OW026451.1, forward strand.
GATGACGGAATTCTTGAAAATGTAATCTTGAGAGGTATGATTGTAGTATTCTCTTTTTACCTGATGATCTTTAATATGTTTAATTTTAGCATCCGAAAAGATGCAAATAAATGGCTCAACGATTTGCTTCGAATCAGATGGCACCGACATAGATGATGCAACGGTCCTGAAGTTAATGGCACATGAAACTTTAATTTTATTGCAGCCAGGGGAAGTGTGGCGTCCTGCAGGACAACCGCTAAAACAATCATCAAGTGCATCAGCAGACACATTAACATTGCTCAGCACTTCATTCAGTTCCTCAGATATACCTGAGCAATTATTGTCAAGTGAGTCCCTAGAAGACGACAAGGCACCGAGTGAGGCACCGTCGGAATATTCATGGCACGCATTTACGATACCATGGTATAAAATGAAGATTGAAACATTGAAAGATTGTCAAAATGAAAACCGAAATAAACGCAGCATTTCTGACGTTATGACCAAAATTATTGGATTACTAACAAAACTGAGAGACTTTTAATGATGGTGAGTCTTAGTAATATATCTAATCTAAATCAAATTAAATAACCTATCAACGTTTTGTAGATATTTACAATCACTTGAAGATATTATGATGAAGAGAGACAGTTTTTCATTTTATATAAGTGCCTGGATTTTTTGTTTTCATTAGTTTTAGTGTGTTAGTATTTTAGTTTAGTAGTAGCTTAGTGTGTTTTTTTTCATTTTATTTAAGTTCTTGGACTTTTGTTTTCCTTAGTTTTAGTGTGTTAGTATTTTAGTTTGGTAGTAGCTTAGTGTGCTATTAAATAGCCACTCTATATTTGCTCTATATTTCATAATAAAATAGCTCTATATTTTTTTGTTTCATGATGTTTTTTATTCGATAATTATTGTAGTTAGTTTTGGTAATGGGCAGTATTATACCTAACGTACGATTCGAATATTTATATCTATTAATTAAATTTGAGGTAAAGTCACAATTCTGTTCATATTAACCTGACGATATGACACAAACAAAACACATGACGCCTGGATGTGTGGCTTCGACATTTTTTTATCTGGGGCTATAGCCGTGTCATCTGCTTTTTGCAAAACGAATTTACAGCTACTTCTACAAAACTACAAATTGTTATTTTGCTTGAACGTATAACTTAAACAATTGAATAATTTCTTGTACTACTAATTAAAACGTTAAAATTAAAAACATTAAGAGTCTGGACCAGACAAATTTCTAAAGGAATTGAAATAAAAGAAAATTGGAAACGGAACATCCAAAAACGTGAAAGGTGATCAATTTTACGTATTTGTTGTTTATTTTAGTGGTGCCTAACAAATACATACTTTTCCAGCAAATAATTTTACTGACTAAAATTATTGCTTTTAAAAGTTTCAGGGGAATTTTTATACAAAAAATAGGTGGCCAGTATGTTACCCTAGTTTGAGTGTAAATTTACACCATTAGTATAATACTTGCGTGTAATTGTGTGTAAGGTACAATTACACATATGAAGATAATTTTTCCCAGTAAAAATACCTCGCATATGTAATTTTACTCGGAACAGTGTTCTACCTAGTGAAATTCCATCGTCTGTGTAAAATTACTTACGTCAGTGTAATTTTACTATGTAGAAGTACACCATACCGAGTGAAATTGACACATATGAGGTACTTTTACTCGGTAGAATTGCCATCATACGTGTACTTGTACCTTACGCGGTAAGTATTACACCAATGGTGTAAATTTACACTTAAAATAGGAGGTAACATAGTGGCCACCTATTTTTGGTGTAAAATTCCCCTGAAATTTTTTAGAGTGTACTGTGAACCATCTTGGGGCCACTGGTTGAAAACGAAAAAGATCAAAGATGAATCATGAAATTTTGCAGGAATGTGATGATATTCTGAAATTCGTGAAATCTCAGTGAATAAGATGGCTGGGACATATCATACAAAGTATGGAAGAATCGGTGAGGAGAATAACTTTATGGAGGCCAACAGGGGACAAATTATTTTATTTTTACATTTAAATTAAAATCAATTTTATAAAATTCAATTTGCAGATGAATGCACTAAAAATAATTTTAAATACAATAATGCTTACCTTTTCGACTGCCATAACTTGTCGAAGCGAATCATTGAAGTCGTTTAAAAGGTGCAATTCCGCTTCAAATTTTAGATGAATTTCATTGGTTTTTATCTACAAAGTATAAAATTAAATATTATGTTTTAATCACGAATACCACAATTACTTCCTACCTGCGTTTTAGTTTTTTCACCTTCCTTCAAAATGATATTGGTAACTGTTTTATCATTATTTTCATCTTCGTTATCCTTCAACATATTTAGACTAGAATGAGAACTTTTTAATGAAGCGTTTGGGTATTTTAACGAAGGTAACGAAGAAGTGGATGTTCTAGTTCCAAAGTTACTGGAATATTCCGCATCTTTACTAATAACGGTATCACTTTTAGCTTTCAAACTTTCTTTACTAATTCTACTTTTGGTAACATCTGAATGTTGACTTTTAACAGGACTTATGCTTTCCTCGGGTGTATTACTTTTCGATTTCTCAACTATACTTGTAGTTGCCACATTTTCGTTTGAATTAACTTCTGTTAAAATTTCAGAATTGCTGAGATTCTTTAAGCTAGATTTTAACGAGTTCGATTTAACACCATCATGTTTATTCATCTGTGACAATGTATTAGTGGAATGACTTTTAAAATAATCACATTTATTAGAAGATATTATGCTTTCTTTTCCCGATGACACCTGGTTATGATTGAGACGTAAGGCATCCGCATTTAAATCAGGTTCCGAAACGTTTTCATTTGGAGCAGTGAAGTCATCAACAGCATCAAAATTGATACGTTTCGGTTGATGCAACTTCATTTTCTTAATCCTTTCTACATTTATTTTGAATTTATTATCATCAGTATCGGAGGAATGTCGTCTTTTCGTGGAATGTTTGACACTATTTTCGCTTGAAAGATCTGGAATGTTTTTCGATGTGTCTGAATCGCTGTTTTGCTGATGGCTAGGCTTGAATTTTATATTTTGTAAATCTAAAGCTAACGATTTGGCTGTTAACCCTAAAGGTTCTAAGTTTTTGGTGTCTAAATTAAGGCACTTGTGAGATAAAAAAGATGTCAGAGCGTTGAGTTTTGGTTTTTGATTCTCTTCTGAACTTGGAATGTTATGACTAACGGACTTGTGAGTAGGTGGTTTACTCATAACCGTGTCTGCGGTAGGTTCGACGTTATACGTATTAATTTGTTGAACAGCTAAATTTAGTTTCTTTTTCACAGCATCGATAAAGTTATATGGGTAAGGCATAGCGGTGGGTTGTTGCAACCATACTGGAATGTTTTCATGAGTTTGTACTTCTTTTTCTTGTTTTTGTACTTTACTTAAGAGGAATTTCTTACGCTGACAATAACACCGAAAAGCAGATTGAATCTTGATAGCTGCTTTTTCACGTTCCAATTCACGTTTGGTCTCATTCAAGATCGCAATGGCACTTAAATAGTCTTTATTAGGAGATCTAAAAGTAATGTTTTTGAGTTCAGGATGAGACATCTTGAAGCTCTTATTTTGACTAGAAAAGACATTTTCTGATTTGCTCTTCTGCATCGTTTCCTTGTGAACTGCATGGCCAGAAGATAAATATTTTGCACTTTCTTGATTAATGTTATTTTTATCTTCTTTTTGAACGGCTCTTTTTTTGACATTTTTTGAAAGTAACTCTTGTGATTTTCGACGCAAATCTTCTAACCTCTGTTTTTTTATTTGTTGCAAATCTGCATTTTCATGTTTCTGATTATTCATTAATTCTTTCCTTTTTTGTTTTTGTTTCTCCATATATTTTCTTGCACTATCTTGGTCATAGTGCCTCACTTTTCTAGTCACTTCGTCTTGCAGATCACTTTTACTTTTTAGTGACGACGTCGAAAGCCTCACGGGCACAGAACGATCCACTTCGTTGACATTACCGATAATATCAGCAATGCTATCCTTAAAAGACCTCGCTTTATTTGCATTGGCCGCACTAGAAACTACCGATTCACTTTTTTTACCAACTGGAGATTCTTCGTTGTACGTTCCATTTTTGTATTCATCACTTAAAGTAACGATATTTTGCTTGGTTTCGGTAAAATTCGTCTTTTTAATGCCATCACTTATTAGCTGTTGCAATTGAGCTTTCAACTCTTCAATTTCCTTTTTGGTTTTAGTCACTCGAGCATTAACCAACTCCACCTCGGCTTGTCTATGTTCAACACTTACCGTCTCTTTTTCATGCTTTAAACGCGAATATATTGGCATTTTCTTATGATTTCAATCATTCGATTTGGAAAAATGTTAGGTACTTTTACAAGTGGCAGGCTCCGTCAACGTCACTGAAAAATTACGTTAATTACTGAAGTACAATTTGTAAACGAATTTTTAATTAAAACTTACATGTTTTAACTTGACAACAACTTGCAAGTCGTAAATTAACTTTCTTTCATGAAAAGTACGTCTTAAAATTGTGGTTTATAACGGTCGTTTTAAATAAAACAATAACATAACCTAACAATTAAATTTTTAAATAAAATTACGAAATTTTGATTTCCGGTACGTTACATTGGTAAGGAGTTTTATTTTTATATATTTTGATTAATTTCTTTTTATAAATAGCTCGTTGTACGAAAAATTATAAAATTGTTTTATTAAAAAAATTGCATTGATCCAATTTGATCGAACTGTCACCTTCACCTGTCACATTTTAAATAACGGATCGTTAAAGGGCTAAACAGAACCGTATTTAGGCATTTTGGACTAACGGACTAACTTAATTTTTATCTTTTTTATTTTATTAATTTACAATTTGTTTTATTTTCATTCAACACCTAGAAATAATTATTATAATTTTTAAATATTCAAATCTCTATGTTCCTTTCTGAAGCTATTTGTGCAACAAATACATGAAACACAGTGCAACCGTAACCATTTCCAGTGGCGTAGCTTCAAATCTCGCCCGCCCGCCCCCGGATACATTGTTTACTTCATTTTCTCCGGCTTCAAAATATAGATACACATTTTTAATACCTTGCAATTAAATAAAAGGGGGTGATCGCTGGGGAAAGTGTGCACAAATTACAGGAACTTCAAGGAACTATGGGAGAGACTCCGAGGAACGCGAGGAACTAACGGTGAACTCCAGAAAATTATGATACTGTGCTATGGATGTACGTTTTACTGTGGTGTTGTTGGAGTTGCCTACCTGATTATATACAATCAACTGAAATCTGAAATTATATTGGATCATATTTTCGGTTGGTCCATGGAAGCAAGCGAAGCAGTGCTTCCCTGTGTACTTGGAGTCGGATCGGGGAGCCTTGCATTAGCAAAATATATAAAATTGTATAAAATAATGTATAATGTTATAAGACAAAATATGAAACTGGATTTTGGAAATTTGGCAGACATGTATATTGGCGTGTCCTAATTAACCTCTCAGAACCTATGCCGATGTCTCCCCAATTGGGGGCTATTCTCTCCAACGGCAACGCGGGTTTTCGTTGATAACCCGCTTATTTTCACTTTTACGAAAAATTATTATCAGATAAAAATTCTCGACCAAATATATTTTTTCCAAATTTTTCTATTGCATGATTTCCTGAAATTACGAGGGGTCGTTTTTATATTCCCGGACTGGGCTGTTTTGAATTTTGATGCAATTTTTCATTATGCTGTTTTTTAATCACATATGCCTTGGTAACCTGCGTGGCAATTTACAAAACAATTGCATCATTATTAATTTTATTATCTGTCAGTTTGTGTCGTCGCGCGTTGTATATGTATCGAAATGAATAAAATCGAGACCTGTGAACAATTCTTGGCGCGCTGTGGAGATGAACCAGATTTAGTTATCAATCGATTTGTCACTGGAGATGAAACCTGGTTTCATCATTATGATCCTGAATCGAAACAAAAGTCGATGCAGTGGCATGTTAAGGGTTCCAGCCATCCCAAGAAGTTTAAAGTCACCCCTTCTGCAGGAAAAATAATGGCAACAATTTTTTGGGACTCTCAATTTTTTGGGAATTTTGCTGATTGATTATATGAATAAGGGTAGTACGGTAACGGGAGAGTATTATGCAAACCTGATGCATCGCCTTAGAGATGCTATTAAAGTGAAAAGACGCGGAAAACTGACGCAAGGTGTCTTGTTGCTCCACGACAATGCACAAGTCCAGACTTTCAAAAGCTCCTGTAGCTGATTGTGGCTTCGAATAAATTGAACATGCGCCTTATAGTCCAGATCTAGCACCCAGTGACTATTTTTTGTTCCCGAATTTCAAAAAAACACTAATGGGGTTATTCTGATAAATTCTTATAGAGGCTATAAGCTCTGGAAGCTATTTAATAATGGAGATTACGTCAGTTTAATAATAAAACTGACGTAATCTCCATGGTTATATAGCTTCGAGAGCTTATAGCCTCTATAAGAATTTATCAGAATAACCCCACAAGGGGGACAAAATTTAGGGACAATGACGAACTTATAGCAGCTGTTGAGGGCCATTTTGCGGAAAAACCAAATGAATATTTTTATACTGGATTAAAGATGTTATTGAAACGGTGTTATACCTGTATTCAAAAGCAGGGGAACTATATTGAAAAATAAAATTTTGTTGTTGCTCTAGTCTTTTGTTTTCATGCCTAGTCCGGGAATGTAAAAACGACCCCTCGTACTTACCGAAAACATTATTTTGCCCTTAAAATAGCATAATATTTTTTCGCTGCACGAAGAGACATATTTTCAGAAAGGCGAAATGCGTTCAAATTAAAATAAATAAAGGTAAAAATTAGAGGGTGAAATAGATTTTTCAAAATTTGCGTATGTTGTAGTGCAATCCCAGGCAATGAAGCCAAAAAATTGGCTTGAGCTTACAAAAATCGGAGAAAGCTAAAATTTGGCAGAAATGTATATTCGAGTGTCCTAAAATGAATCTCCAAAAGTTCCCTAAAATCATATTCCGGTTCTCCCCCTCCCTAATGCGGTTTTTGCCTATAACTCGCTTATTTACAAAACATTTTTCTAAGAAGCATTTTCAAGAATACCGTGGGATTACCAAAGAATAGGTTCGACAAAATCTTCAGAATTCATTAGGACTTCTGGTTACTGTGCAGTTGTTCTGACCACTTGAAACAAATTTTCTTCAGCTACACACTAAAGAACAAGGTTTATAGAGTAGATTTATATAAATATTATGTATGTTAGAAGCAATGGAAATCCTACGAAAGCCGACCCTGATCAGTATCTGAAGACACTGATCAACAAGATGGAAATCATACAAGAGCCGGTCCTGGCCAATGGAAATCCTACGAAAGCCGACCCTGATCAGTATCTGGAGACACTGATCAACAAGATGGAAATTATGCAAGAGCCGGTCCTGGCCAATATGAAATGAAGAAATGATTAAATGTGTAAAACCTACTTTTATCTAAGTCATCCAGTTGGTAACCTACTCTAACTGGATGACTCAAGTAAAAAGTAATAAGATAATTAAGTTTTGATAGAGTGAACATAATAAAAGAGATTATTCGGTATCGGTGAGTTGTATTTTATTTAATTTTATCGCCCATTCAAAGCTCGCGCTAACATGTATGAACAGGGCCCAAACTTTTGAAAAAAACGCATTTGAACTTAGCAAATTTTACGAGATTCAGTGGTAAAATTAACGAGATTCCCGCGCGTCGCTCATTCTGTTGACGGTACGTGCAATATGAATGACTCTAACACTTAGAGTATTTCGCACCGGCAGATGCAGCTCGACTCTCCTACATGTAACATCGATTATTTTTTGTTTTTACGCGATTTTTTGGGGGTGAAACGTAATAGTTTACTGCCCCATACCGCAACTATACTTTTTAATGCTATTTCGAGGTTCTCTCACATCCCGGTTTCATTTATCCCGGTTTTCTTGATGGATGGCGCCTTCTCGTATGTTTAGCCTAGTAACCAAAGTCAAGACCGCCCTGGAAGGGTGCAGAGCGGAGCGGAGCGCAGCGGCGCCCCGAAAGGGTAGGTTTTGACGATGGATTACCCTCCTTATCAAATGCACACCCCAAAATTCGAAGGAAAAAAACATTTTATTTTTTCGCTTTTTTGGCAATACACGGGTTATTTTCCATTTTTTTGATTATATTTATTACTAGAGATGAGATTTTTAGGTCGTATAAATGTTATACCAGAGAGCGTTAAAGGGTTAATTGATACACGGCCCCGTTCGAAAGGTATGCTGTATGAAAATGAAAGAAGAAACGGGGCCGTGTATCAATTAACCCTTTAACGCTCTCTGGTATAACATTTATACGACTTAAAAATCTCATCTCTATTTATTACTAATATCCACTAATCACACCCCCATCTATCCGAATTTCAAAGAAAAATTCAAATCGGAGCGAAAAAATTTTACGCATTTTCAAGGGACCACGGGCGAACGATGGCACATCGACCGGGGTCTGCCGCATACTCGATGCTAATTTCCCGTACTTTTCAAAAGTCGATATTGTGGGGTTGTTTTGACCCCGTTCATACTTTTTATTGTTTTAATAGACAAATATAAGCCTGTTCTTTAGTGTGTAGCTGAAGAAATTTTTTTTCAGCTGGTCAGAATAACTGCACAGTCACCGGACTTCTTAACATGAAACTTTCAGGAATTTACCAAGAATGCCAAGGGACTTCCAAAAAAATACCAAGACACTTTTAAAGCGTCCAAAATATTTGTATACCAGACTTTCGTTGTGATTAACCCCTCGTTTATTTCTTAAAATAATAAATTGCACTAGCACTTATTTCATTTCTGCATTTTAACACAAAACCTCTTGCGTTTCTTTTTACGAGAATTAGATCTTTAGGATATCGTTTGGGTTTTGACACGATTAGATGTTTTTGCGTAATTATATTTTTACATGTAATTAATTAATTAAATTCAAACTAAATAAAGTCATTTGAGTAGTGCGTGACGTCATTATTTTTGAAATCACACGTCGCTAATTATGCTTAAATGCCATGATCGCACATTTAACGTTAAAAATATAAAAGATTCGGAAAATTATTCAAAATTGTTAGAACTAAACCAATTCTGCCAAAACATGAATTATTAATTTCCGTAAGCTTTCGCTGGAAACGCTGCTGAAATCATAACATATATGAAAAATAGTGTAACCTATGAGTCTAAAGTAGCTGGACAGAATTCAAACTATAATAAAAAAAAAGTTACTTACAGAAAATTTAAAATTTAGTTTCAATTTTTCTGACTTTACGGTTAATACCTTCCACCGTACGTTGGAGCATATTCACATCAATTTTTTTGGCACGGGACTTAATCCGTTTTTTTAATTGATGGGCTGATGTTGCTCCCCAATCATTTTTATAAACTAATTGTGAAAAAAACCATAAATTTTCAATAGGACGAGCTGCAGGAATATTTGGCGGATTTGCATATTTTGGAACAAATGGTATATTTTGACCGTCTAGCCAATTAAGCGCTTTTTTACATAATGACAAGACACAAGATTCTGCCAAAACATGATTTTATCATCTTTATGGTTTTCGTTTATAAAATCAACCATTTTTGGGAAACATTTTGTAATATAAGTGCCTATATTAACAGCAATACCAACTTGAGTTTGGAAAAAAAATTTGAAATGCCTTTCACTATTATCGCACCCACACCAATGCTTTTGGTTCGATTTCTGATTTCCTTTTGAATTTTAAATTATTAGGAACTACACTTTTATCGGTGGTATAAAATCTGTTATTTGTAACATCACAACTGTTCGCAAAAGTGAAGTACTTTTCATCGTCCATTATTATCACTGTATTGCCTGTTAAAAAATGTTACCGCCAAAGACGGCTCCTTCTGGGTCTTTCCGCTAATTTTTTATCGGTGTATCTTGGTTTAACGTTTCTCTTATACCTTTTACATTCAATTTTTTTAAATTTCAGCAAATTGTTGTTTGAGAAAATTTAAATTTTCTTGACAGTATGAGTGTACTCACTTCAATTTGGTTTTTGGCGGCTTTCTTCAAGAAACTTACTTAGTTGTTTATTTTTAGTTGAAATTTTTTTAGAATTACTTTTCTTACGATTTTTTTTTAATTTTCAGGACTAATATTCTTACCGAATCTCAAAATAATCGAATAAATGGTACTTCGACTGAAACCTTGGTTTATAAAATGATTTAAAACGCAACTTTTATCTTGCTCGCCAAGTATTTTAAAAACGCGTTTAGGCAAAATATTCTGTTCGCATACTTTCATAGTAACAATTCGAACGAAACTGATTACATTTGATAATAAACAAATGAACGAAGGTACAGTAAAAAAAATCAAAAGGATTGCTAGATTATAACTAATTTCTTGATGCGGTTGAAATTTGTCCAGCTACTTTTGACGACTTTTGTAGCGAATTTCATTTCCTACAAAGAAGTTCCAGGCAGAAAATTTATATCTCTATAGTTTAGATGAACAACTCCAAACTCAAAATCTGCAACTTTGAATTTCTCTAATGTACTAACTTTTGGAAATCAAAATATGTTGCCACAATTTTTTTGTATAAAATTCGTTATATACCTTTTTTCTTATCTGGTATGGTTTAGCAGCGTTTCCACTGAAAGCTGACGGAAGTTTTATAACTCAACCAATAAATATTTGATTTAGTTCTAACAAGAACCCACGAAACTATTTTATTGAGTAGAACAATTGTGCAAATTTTTAAATGTTTAATATACGGTAACCGACTATTGGGCGCGACCGATTGGGCGCAAATACAATTGGGCGCGAGGAAAAATGTATCCATTACGTATTAATTATTATAACTGATTCGGGGTCGTCCATAAATTACGTCACTCAATTTTAAGCAATTTTTAACTCCCCCCCTCGTCATACTTTGTCACACAAACCGAGACCCCTCTCCAAATATTACGTCACATATCCCCCCCAAATTTTTCAAATTTCTATAATAAAAAGAAACTTTACTTTGCTACAATAAAAAGAAACTTTACTAAACTTAAAAATTAACAAAAGGAAATTATTGACTTCTTAGTATTTTACACTCTGTTTAATTTTGATTTATAACAATTTATTAATAGATTTATGACGGTTTAATACCAACTACAATTAAATTTTTTAATCTTTTTAAACTTTTTTTTTAAATTGAAAAAATTTTAAAAGCTCAAAAAATAGTTTTTTTGAAATAATTATAATAAAATATTCAATCTATATTTGTGACATCACAATTTTTGAACCCACCCCCCGCCCCCCATCGTCACAAGGGTCGGAACCCCCTCCCCCCTAGGAGCGTGACGTAATTTATGGACGACCCCTTGTAAGAATTTTTTTCCTAAAAACTATTATTTACATACTACGGTGATATATGATGGAGACGCCACTCGTAATACGAACATTCATTTTTGGTTGAATAAAAATTAATGCATGGAACTTGTTAATTGAAATAGGAGGTTTATTATTATCATTACAAAGTCAAAACAAATAGAATCATTTAAATGATAACAATAAAGAATACAAGGGTTAACAAAATAAATTAAAATGTTCAATTTAAAATCCGTAATGACAAAAATTGTTAAAAATAATATAATAAAATTGTTTAGTTATAAGAAATTTATAAACTACATGTAAAATTTATTAGTTAAGGTGTTAGAAGTAATTTGTTAAAACATTATGTATAAAAATTTAAACATTACGTGTGCGTCGATAAAATTAATTAAAAACAGAGTGATAGGTCATCCGAAAAACCATCGTTGGACAATTCAAGTGATAAACAGAAATTATGTACTTCAAGTCAACGGTTAACCTAAAAACATAAGAAAAATAAATTAAAAGACAATTTTAAATTTCGCGCCACAAAAACATGGTGGTTTCGATTTACTTACCGATTTATGGTTAAATAATCAAGTAGCAATGAATTTGTATCACCTTGACAATACGAAAAACAAAAGGGGCTTCTTCCTAGTTTTGCATCGAGATCGCACGTGTAATTTTTAGCGGCTCGAAAATTAATTAATTACATAAAATTACGATAAAAAGTTGAAACCTACAAAAATAAAGTGATCAAAGATAAATGTGAATGTAAATACGGTAAAGGAAAATAAAAATACTTACCGATCGTGAATATTTTTGAGAAGATAAATATCTTGCCACGAGGGTTACAAATTTTAGCGAAGATAAATCTGGAAATATTAAGGTGAACACGAAGTCATCCACGGGAAGAAGTACTTAATACTACACATGCGCTATACCAAAAAGGAGGAGAAAACCATATTTATACAGGGTAAGCGAAAACTTTTACCAAAAACTTATATTTTGTGGACGAGTGCGGAATACGACGCCACGCTTGTAGATCTAATATAATTCATAAAAATTATTGATAATTATTATAATAAAAATTATCATTACAAAACGGATTATTTTTGGGGATTCTTGTATTCCCGGCTATTTGTTTTTCAGCTTTAAAAGATTTGATTTACAATTTCCTAAAGAAACCACTACTGAGATAAGCAAGTTTACATGCAACAAGAACCCAGTTAGCCGTGATAATCAGTAACATTGAAAATTTTATTAAATTGCGATTGACGGGGTCCATCCGTACCTTCATCATCGGAATACGTATAACAATTTTGTAAATTATTAACTAAATCTAGAAATGTTTATTTAGACAATAAAAAAAATTATAATTAAAAATTTAAAGAAAATGTTTTTAAAATGTTTATTCCTTCTAACAATTACAAATAAAATAAAAATGTCTATTAATAAAGTACCTAACTAATCATGGATTCGTTGCATTTTTACTTAGTAATTTCCTATTGGAGTTCAAATCTATTATATCAAAGATAATCCGACCAAGGTAAAAAGTCGTTAATGCAACAAATTACCAGCACACCGCTATCCCAGGACCGGGTCCAACCCGCTCTATTCGCGATTACAGCTAAGTGAAGCGACATCTTCGAGTCTTGGAAATTAATTTTTATTTTCATCAGCTGTTTACCGAGGCCCCGCCCCGAGCGCGCGGTGGGGGATATTGGGCCGTTGGCGCGATGCGCGTGAATTCAAAATTGACGTGATTTTTGAATTTTGAATTCACGCGCAACGCGCCAATGGCCCAATATCCCCCACCGCGCGCTCGGGGCGGGGCCGCGGTAAACAGCTGATGAAAATAAAAATTAATCTCCAAAAATGTTTGAACGCTTATAGCGGGTTTATTATTATTTATATGATAGGGGTTGTTGCACATTTTTTGTAGAGAATTTTCTGCTCTACAAAATAGTGCCCTCACTTTTTCAAAAGTCAGTGTAAAATCTCGAGATATAAGTGATTAAAGTCAAAAATCGCGATTTTCGGATTTTGTTTATTAAATAACTTTTTTTCCGATTAATTCTGCAATCATACTTTTTAATATGATATTCAGGAAGCTCTAATCTATCGATTGGTATAGGTCACAACATGGGAAACGAAATATCGATTTCAAATGCTAACTTGCCTACACTATTATATTTATATTCATTTTAATGTATGCAATGATTATGATATTTATTTTTAATTTCACACAGGAGATTTTATATCTTAACTTTTATATTTTAATTTATAAGAGATTATTTTTTATTATATTTTTTACTTCGTTACTTTTTATGTTTATAACATCTTTTCGTATTATTTCCATTTTTATTAATATTTATTTAAATATGATTTTTAATATTGAAACTGCTTTTTCAATTGAGTAATTTACAATAATATTAAGCCAAGACTCTTAAATTTAATTAACTCATTTGCTCTCCTTCATTGCTAGTCCTGGTTACATGTGCTATTTTTGTTTTTCCGTTTAAATTAAGTTTCACTATTTTTCTAATAATTTTTAATTGAAATTAACGGGAATGAGCGTAACAAATTAAGCGCTAAAATTACAATAAATCGTTGAAAGGGTAAAAATTCAATTTTAGGGTACGGCTGCCTAAGGGTGTCCGCTCCAAATTAATTGAAAATTTCCTATTGCAAAGAGGAAGTTTTATATAGTTTACTGATATAATTTAAACCTGCGAAAGTATTATCAAAATTTTGAGTAAATCGAATTTGAAGTTTGCAAATTTACATGTAAAATTAACGAGATTCCGCGCGTCGCTCATTCTGTTGACGGTACGTGCAATATGAATGACCCTAACACTTAGAGTATTTCGCACCGGCAGATGCAGCTCGTCTCTCGTACATGTAACATCGATTATTTTTTGTTTTTACGCGATTTTTTGGGGGTGAAACGTAATAGTTTACTGCCCCATACCGCAACTATACTTTTTAATGCTATTTCAAGGGTCTCTAAGCTCCCGGTTTCATTTATCCCGGTTTTTTTTTATGGGAGGCGCCTTCTCGTATGTTTAGCATAGTAACCAGAGTCAAAATAACCGCCCTGGAGGGGTGCAGAGCGGAGCGGAGCGCAGCGGCGTCCCGAAAGCGTAGGTTTTGACGATGGATTACCCTCCTTATCGAATGCACACCCCAAAAATCGAAGAAAAATGCGCTAAATTTACGTACTTTCAAATTGATTTTTCTCGAAATTTTGATAATACTTTCGCAAGTGAAATTTTTACAGTATACTAAACCTTCCTCTTTGCTATAGGAAATTTTCAATTTATTTGGAGTGGACACCCTTAAGCGTCCGTCCCCCAATTTTAATTTTAAAACGCTGGCACCTATGTATACGATACTTTGTTGCAATTATTATCAAACTATTATTGATGTTATTTAACTTCAATAAAATTTTATATTTATGTACAACATGTCTCAAAATAAGCATTTTTTTAAATTGAAAACATCGGTAATAAATAATAATATCTACAAAAGTGTCAATATTTTAATTTTTAAATTTAAACAAAGATCGAGATTGTCAAATCGGCATCTTTTATGACTACATTTTTTAGCAGTTATTATTATTAAGATTAAATTGTCTTTATATAGAAAATGTCAATAAAAAATACGTGGAAATTCGTGTTTACAAAATCGAGAAAATCAAACATTTCTTGAAATTTGCTATGAACATCATTATTAATTTAACCAATTTCAACATAGGAATACTCGTACTTTAAACAAAAATTATATTAATCGTCTATTCAGTTCCGAAGAATCCTGAGTGCTAAACCATAAAATGTGCAGAAGAGCATTTTTTGAAACAGTTAATGTTAATTTACATTTTAAAAGATGTAAAAATATCAAAACATTGAAAAACATTTGGTACATTAATATTAGTTTACGATTGATAACTTTATTTATAGTTCAATATTATTTAATTTTAATATACAACCAGATCATAAGGCTTCTTGCTATACTTTGTATAGAAGCCTAAAACTGTATAGTATTATAATATACTCTTTACTGGTTGTCGGTATTACAACAAACAACCAGTATACAGAGTGTCCTATAACCTATAATATATATACTTAATAACTTATCAGGGATGACTTTAGACCATCCCCGAATAGTTGTAACATAACATTCCAACAATTAAAATACTTTTATTTCGTAAATTTTGATCATTTCCACAATTATAAAAAATCCCTAGATATTGACTAAAATTGCACTTGGGATAGGTACTTAAGAATTGCCTTGAATAAATTATTAGTTTCAATTCAATATAATCCTTTGTAGTTAGGACAGCATAAAAGTCATCATTATACAGTATTTTTTTCAAATTGTAACTCTGAACAAAACCAATATTATGTTAGACCTACATATGTGTATTTTCTTTTTTTTTGAATTGAATTGAAAGTAGTACCGTTAAATTTAGAAATTCGTTTATTTTTAGTTAACTAACAATAAATTGGCATTGGCATGCATTATTCAAACTATTGTAGAGATTTAAAATTTTTATAAAAAAATCGTGATAGGTTGATTTAATGCTTGAGATTTGTAGAGGCAATAAGTTTTTTTTTGCTTCTGTTATCGGCAACCCCGATTCGTATAATTTTTCGAGATTGATCTCTTTTATGGTAGGTTGCTTTCGAGACTGACGGTGGTTTCCTGATACATTTACCATTTTGAATTTTTCATTGTAGTTGTCATTGATAACAATGTGCGTTGGGTCTGATTTTCTATATTGGATCCATTTCAAATTCAGTTGGTTAACTTTGCTTCCATCCGTTGCAATAGTCTTGTTTTAAAAAAATTTTTGCGTGATGGCAGAAAAGTTTAAAAAATCTGTCCACCCCATCTCTTCTACTTTGTAACATGCACCACGTCGTCGTGCTAAGCGTACCGCAGAATACCATCCTGCTGGAACATACATAGATGGGTATGTCCCAAGCAGCTCTCTCAATGGCTGAGTGTACCCAATCGAAAGACAGCACATTGACATAACTCCCAACAAAACTATTTTTTTGGTTTTTGTAGGCAAGTTGTTAAAAAACTTGCAAGCAGCTCACGGTTTCTGCCGATCCATTCTTACCACCTGCTTCACCCCACCTGTAACACACGATTTCTTTGTCTTTTAAATTGTACAATGTAAAGTTAAACAATTGCAGTTTCCTTTTGTAGTACAATTTGCCCACGTTGAGATTTAGTGTTAACAACACCTTTTTCATATTAACGTATGCAGAAAAGTGTCAAAAAAACACACTATGTCTCGAATATTACATACATCACAATATATTAATTTTCCACTCTAGAATAGTCTATAATTCTAAAAAAAGAAACAATGTTGGATGAGGATTCATATTGGGGAAGATTGCATTTTACGGCTTTACTAATTATTATCCTTGTTAGACGTTTCGTTTAGGGCCGGTTTTACCATTTTACCATTTTACCGTTGACTACTAGTTGACGTGACTATTAGTTAACGTTGACTAGTAGTTGTAGGCCGCCGTCGGTTTTACAATCGTTTGACAACCTCTAGTCACGTTAACCAACACATCATAGTTGCAAACCATACACTGTACAAGTTTGGTACTACACATCTTAAAAACGTTTACCAAAATGACAGATTTTGTACAAATTAAACGAACATTTTCACTACCAATAGTCTTTATAAGGTATTCCTAACCTTGCTTTTTGTTTGAAATTCGATGTTTACAATTTTTATTATCGAAGCTGCTTAAGGGTATGCCACAAAAATGATCTTGTCATGTAATAAAATAAATCTTTTATTGTTATTCTTCATGTTTATTTTAAATTAACAAAAATAAATCAATTATAATAATTATATAAATATGATTAGGTATAACAGAGCAGCAAACCAATCGTTAATTAAAGCCTGGGAAGAGCCTGGCCAACGAGTTACAATGTCTAAAATAAAAACACCGAATTTCATTCCATAAATTGAAATAATCGACCCTTTTTCTTATGACCTTATATCTCCTACGAAGAGCGACTATTTTTCTTCTTCATCACTTGAAATAAAATCAAAATTGGAAAATATTGCGAAAAGTAAACTATTTGTGTAGGCTATAAAGTAAGGTTATGTTTCTCCTGACTAGTAGTTGTCAAGCTCAACTACCAAAAAATCCACTAGTCGAATTAACTATTAGTCGACGGCCATTTTGTCCTTTGACTAGAGATTGTAAAACGGCAAAATGATCGTCAACTATTAGTCAAGCGTTAACTAGCACTTGACTAGAGGTGATAAAACCGGCCCTTTAGTATTTCGCATGTCAATACACGGATGGGTAGGTGTGATGTCGTTGAGTTCCCTTGAAAGAAAATAATATTCTGATAAGATCACCTTATTGCATAGATTGAGTTTCGTTTGATTCTAAACATCGAATGGAGTAATAATAACCAAAGCAACACAATTTTAAGAGCAGAGGATTGCTTTCAAGTTAAGATAGTAAAATTTACTGTTTGTCCAAGATCATCTTAGGGACTTAGAATAGTTTTGAAGTACAAATTTAACCTTTAGGTGTTTGGGAGAAAAAATGAATTATTGAATAACTTAAAAAATTGAACTTTCTTAGCATTTAGGATTGCATGAAATTGTTCGAAATTTAATACAGAATCGACTAACAAGTGCAAAAAAATTTCAAAAATTGGCGTATGGGTTACTTTAGAACTGAAGAGACGTTATGATGGCTATATGTTAAGGTCAAAAATTTAGAATTAAAAATGGAGATACAAGGCGAGAGGCTGGGTTGTTTGGAAGCAATACTTTCGAAGTTTTGAATGCAAAACTTATATTATTCCTGACATGGACCAATATTTTTAATCGTTTTTCTTTATAATGCGTTCTAGTCCATAAACATAATGTCTATTACCTATTTATAGTTTTGATATCATATATTAGTTGGCAAAAAAGGTATTATTATTATTATTTCCATTTATTTTGGGACTCACATACATTGTGGAGATTAGAATAAGATGGGGGATTAACTCCAACCATCCAATTCTTTACATTTTAGTGTTACTTATCTAATTATTATCTACAATTATTTAAAAGTATAAATTTTGAAATTTAAAAAAATATATAAAAATAAATTTAATTTTGAGAATTTAAAAATTTCCTGACAATGTGGCACGTTTCCAAAATTACTGCTTTTTGCATTTGTACAAATAATTTAGAAGATAGGTCCAATTTTGACAAGTGGGTTTTAAATTTGCAAGATACAACACCAGTAGCCGATATTACTATCGGCACCAATAAAATTTTTGTGAGATTCCATACACTCATCATTTCCATCGCTAGTGCCTCATACCTCTGCACTTTTTCTTTTTCAAAGAAAAAGAATTATTATTATTATTATTATCAAGCTTTTCCATTCCATTCGGAATATAGCTACTCTGCTTTTTCTGTAGTCTTTACGATCCATTTATTGAGGTGGATCAATCCTATTGTTTCTCTCTTACTTTCAACTAATTTTAGTTGCAAGTCAGCAATTCTATTCCACAATTTCCGCGCTGTAACTCAACCAGCGATCACACCACCAAGCCACTGCTGTTGTTGTTACATAGTTTATTTAAACTAGTTCCTTTGAGTAAATTTGAGAGTGTAATAATAGTGATAATAGTAACCTTCGATATCTGTCTATAAAACTATATAAGTTCGGTAATTGAACAAAGCCGAAATAAACTCCATTATCAGACATGAATGCCGGTGAACTGAGTTTTGAAATATTCTGCATTTAGCTTTTTACTCACAATTATCTTTTATTTTATTTTTTTTTGTTGAACCACGCATTCTGACATCGTACACCTATTCTGCCGTCCAACGCTAAAACGCAGTATCTCCATTTTTCACGAATTTTAGTTATATCGCTTTTTAGAATTATTACAACAATATCTGTGATCCTGCAACACTAAGAAGCAGTAAGACTACTGGTTATATGCAATAATAGCCTTAGATATTGCAGTATCTCCACGTAATATCAACAAGTCCTACGCTAAAAAGCAGTAAACGCCATCTATTATTATGTATTAACGGATTAAAAGGATTAAAAAGATTTTTTGTTGGCCCTACCATAAATACCTAAATGAGCGTTTTCTCGAAACAACGATTTTGGAGATACTGCGTTTTAGCGTAGGACGGCAGTATTAAGCTAACACTTTTATTGCCATAACGCAGGTATGTGTGTACTTAATAAATATGACCGACAAAAAAATTTGACAATTTTTGAAACTTGAAAATTTTAGGCATAATAATTCTTCTACGATGTAGGGGAGAAGAGGACAAAATTAAAATAGCGAGGAAATCGGAAAATGCTGTTTCAATTATAAAAACTGAGGTAGCTACACCAATTGAGCATTTTATTATACATATTAGCTGTATTATGTCTATATATAGCGATTTTTAAAAATTACATAATAATTATGACAATACAGTAATCTCAAAGCACGAGTCATTAATTTCCGCTGGTGAGTTTTAATTTTTAGGTACGTTGATTATTTTTAAATATTTTTGTTTAAAAAAATTCTATTCGATGTTTAATATCTGTATACTGAATAATGGTTTTAATTGTTTTTCTTAAATGAGAAGAAAAAACAAATCAATATTAGATTTGATAGGAAATTTTAAAGACAGGTGGTCAGGATTGAAATTATATGAGGGCAAAGTGAAAATGTGCCGAAAAGGACAAATGAGTAAAAAGAACAATTGAGTAAAAAGCGGCTACAACCATTTTTTTGCCTTAATTCTCGTTCTGTAAAGCGACACTTGTTTGTCCAGCATATCCATCCCTCCCATGTGTAGATTGTATTCCTGAATCATTTTTGGAATTGGGATAATTATCTGTTTTCTATCTTTTCTGGAGTAACGTTTTGTTTGACCTAACGGTTGAATAAAGCTATAGTTTGTTGCAAGTGCAACTGCTCTGTTTGTGGTTCCATTTTATAATTAAAATTTCGTTTGATCTGTCAAAATTATAATCAAAATAGCCTCTTTCTTTTTGTTTCTTTTAGAGGAAATTAAAGGGCATTGTCCTGTATGACTTTCGCGAATGGTTCCAGTAGCCTTCATCTCCATTTTTGAAGAATGCATAGTACTTCATTACTTGTAAAAATATTATCAAAAAACAATTCGTAGTTCTTCATTTTCTCAGCTGGTATCACAGAAATAAAATTCTTTATTACTCGAATTCCGACTGGACCAGTTTAAATGTCGGTTTTACCACAGTACGGTACAAAATTATAAATATAACACCAAACACCAAAATTTATAACCGAATTTTATAGGTTTTCCCTTCATAAACATTTTTTCAGAATGTCGGCCATAGTAGCGAATCATCATTTCATCTATTGATAAATGTGAGTGAAACACTCCAAATTAATTTATAAAAAATAAGTTTTATTGGCCTTCACTTCTAGCAGGACCTGGAAGGTAGCGTTCTTATATATTTATATAGTATCAATGCTTCACATGTATGATCTATTCGACAGTTGCTTAAAGCATTCAGGACTGCAAATTTTTTTCCCGAATCAAACGCTTTCTCGTAATAAATAATTGTTATCAATATCGTCAATTGATATTCGTTCTTCTTCGCATAGTCTCATACCTGCATTAGGCGTAGGCGACCTCTCTCCTAGTGCTCGGTAGATTTTTTCTTTTCTGTTCTTACATAAGGTCGAAGACCTGCGTTTACCAATTTTCTCAAATCTGTGAGCCTAATTGGTTTCTACATCTTAGGTAGCTTGCTCAGCTGACCTTCGATGTGCCTGTACCTTGTTTTTTATTGTTAGAAGGGAAAATCATTAATACAGTGCCTTACGAAGCATGGAGGCGGTCAACCAATTTTTACGCTGAAACCCTGAGTCGAACTGGGAAACCCTACGTTAGCAGTTGATCGTGCTAAACTATCAGGCCATGACCGCCGTCTACTTATTAACCATTCGGTGATAATTTTCGTGAGGACCTTGTCAAGTCTAAATGGTCTATAATTTTCTATTCTTTCTTGATTATTATTTTTTTAAATAATACTATCACAAAGGCGGTATTCTAATCTCGTAGGATTCGACTTTCCATAATGCATTTGTCATAAAGTTTTTGACATGAGATGTTTGAAAACTTTAAGATGCTATTTTTGGGGTCAATGGTAGAAAATATATGAAACACAACAAAGCTAGCAAATTGCAATAATGAGCCAATAACACAGAAAGAACGAATAATGAAAGTAGTAGAAAATTACTATCAGATTCTATATGAAAATAAGGTAGAATCAGCATTGGGAAAAAAGAGGAAAACAGAGTTAAAGTACTAAATACGGGGTCAGAAGATCTTCCAACATTATCAACAACGAAAATAGCTTATTAACTATCGAAAGTGAAAAATAGATGCGCCTCTGGAGAAGATGGAATAATAATGGAAATGCTGAAGTGCGATGGAACACCGGTATTGAGAATGTTACAAAATGACGAAATGATCGAAATTAAGTGGATTTCTAGTTAAACAAAAAACTTTTTAAATTAAGATAGTACACATAATAACGGATAAGGGCTATATTGTTTCTACAAAGCTTGGAATTTTTTTTATCTAAAATATAATATACACATTTCTTACAACTTTTGTTTTTTCAACATTGCTTATCTGTTGTTATTTTGTATGATTTTAGTAGCGGAATCTCAAGTCGGTAAGCTTGAGTTAATTAGTAATAAAAATATATACAAATTCATAACTATATAAGCTTACCTATAACTACTTAAAGTACTTTATTATTGACTACAGTTATAGTGCTACAGAAAGTAAATCAACAAAATCAGTAATTATGTTCTCGTGTAAGTACAATCAAATTTTTGAAATTCGTTTAAGGGTAGGATATATTTTTCCCGCCCCCAAATTTTATTTTTAATTAATATTATACCTTGCAATTTATAAACAATTTAAAAAATATGGCAAGTGCGTTTCTACATAATTTCAAATGAAAACACCCATTTAGGTTTTGGGTTTATTTGATTTTCTCTCTTATTTAAATCTTATTTAGCATACCGTAAAACAAAATTTAAATGTTAAAAAGAACCGAAGAAAACCATTAAAAAAGTCAATCACCTGTGATCCTCGATGTCTTCAAATAACCAGATAGAATTGCTTACAATTTTTTCTAATGTCGTATCCTTATGGGCCAAAGAATTGTGACATTTCCTATTACGTATGATGTGCATTTGAATTTGTTTCGTATACACAGGGAACCTACTGTTTAATGTCAGCTCCAAGCCACGGAAATCATTATCACTTCATTTCGGGAAAGTTTTATTAATAGATTACCTCCCTGCTTTTTCCATTGCCTTTATAGAACAAACGGTCAGAAAATTATCCGCTTAGTTCTCCCGGTGCTTAACCACCATAATATTTACAATCTTTTACGACTACAATCATTTACATGCTCAATAATAAACTCCTATCTCCTATGGAATTTCGCGTGTGCTGTTCTAATCAAACTTGATAGAAAGGCGAATCCTCGAAACGAGGTGATCAATCCAAACCAAGCGGAGAGCGACTGCACTTCTGCCTACCCGACTTATTTATGGTGGTTGAAGTTTGAGCTGATTAATTTGGAGATTCAGTGTCTAATGTAACTGGCCTGGCAATAAAAACTTACCGATTATAGCATAACATTTTCTTGTTTTCTTTTCTTTTTCTTTTTTTGATTTGGTATGAATTTGATTTGATACATGATTTTGCTAGGGTTTGTAATAGTTATTTACGTATAAGCAAGACAAACAGACGCTTTCCTGAATAAGCGAGATATACTTCGAACGCGACCGAGCGTAGCCATGAACAAATTCGTAGAAATTTTTAAACCTTAGTACATCCAAATCACTGCTTTCATGATTATAATCTTTAGGTCCTATCATATACAACTAAGCAATCTGGCTAGTTTTGGGTATTATGAAGAGTAATAATTTATATTTCAGGTTTAGACGGTGTTACCGGTACAGTACAGGGATTAACAAGTGAAGTAGGCGGTGTTGTAGGATCGGCAACAAATGTGTTGGGTAGCGCTACACAAGTAGTTGGTGGTGTTCTGGGAACGGCTACAAATTTGGTGGGAACTGCCACAAATGTGTTGGGAACCGCTACAAATGCAGTAGGCGGTGTTGTGGAAACAGTTTCAAATGTGGCGGGAACGGCCACAAATGCAGTGGGATCGGTCACAAAGGTGGTGGGAACCGCTACAAATGCAGTAGGCGGTGTTGTGGAAACCGTATCAAATGTGGCGGGAACGGCCACAAATGCGTTGGGATCGGTCACAAATGTGGTGGGAACCGCTACAAATGCAGTAGGCGGTGTTGTGGAAACCGTCTCAAATGTGGCGGGAACGGCCACAAATGTGGTGGGAACCGCTACAAATGCAGTAGGCGGTGTTGTGGAAACCGTCTCAAATGTAGCGGGAACGGCCACAAATGTGGTGGGAACGGTTACAAATGTGGCGGGAACGGTTACAAATTTGGCGGGATCGGCCACAAATGTGGCGGGAACCGCTACACAAGCAGTAGGTGGTGTCACAAATGTGGCAGGTACCGCTACAGAAGCAGTAGGCGGTGTTACGAATACGGCTACAAATTTGACGGGTAGCGTGGTGCAAACAGCTACAAATGTAGGGGGTGCTACTAGTTTAGTTTCAAAGTTATTGAGTGGAGCTGTACCGGGTGGCGCTTTTAAGTCAGTTGATGACATAGCTAATAATCTGCCAAGTGTACTTAATGCACTACCCGAACTAGTTCCACTTTCACAACCTAAGAACGAATTGCCCGATTTCACTAAAATTGAAAACCAAGCAAAAGAATTCTATAAAACATTACCTCCGTCTACCTTGGAAGATGCTACTCTATTAGTTGTAAGTAAAAATATAATTGAAGTCACTCAATGAATATTAAATTTTTATCATTTTTAGCCGAATTTAATAGCAAAGTATGGTTATCCCTCAGAAATTCACACCATTGCAACAACAGATGGATATAATATAGCATTACATCGTATTCCATATGGGCAAACAGGAGCTACCATAAACAGACGTGCGATTTTATTAGTCCATACTATACTATCGTCTTCTGCTGGTTTTGTAGTTCCCGGACCTAAAGCAGGATTAGGTAATTGTTAAATATTTGATCATCATTATTAGGAAATCTATATATTATTATAATTTTCTAATCATTTCAGCATACCTATTAGCCGACGCTGGTTATGATGTGTGGTTGGCCAATTGTCGTGGAAACCTCTATTCCCGTAAGCACAATACTTTGAGTGCAGATGATCCAAAATTTTGGGATTTCAGTTTCTACGAAATTGGTATTTATGATTGTTCGGCAATGATTGATTACATCTTGAATGTAACCAAACAAGCGAAAATATATTATGTTGGTCATGGACAAGGTACTGCGGCTGCACATGTTTTGCTTTCGGAACAACCAGCATATAACGAAAAATTAGCAGTATGTGTGAGTTTGGCTCCAATGGACTACATGCAAAATTCAAAAAGTCCTCTACTTAAATTTATATCTCCATTCACCGAAGAACCGAAAGTAAGAATAAACTTTAATCTGGTAATATTAGGTATGTAAACAATTTAAATTATTAGATTTTGGAACCTATGATTGGGGCAAACGAATTTCTGCCTACCATTGACTTGCAACGACAAAGTGCTAGATTCCTGCCCGCAGATGCTTCTCCATCACAAATTTTGTGGACTAACGTAATGTTTAACTTATGCGGATATACACCAGCTCAAATGAATACATCCATACTACCTGTTATTATGAGTCACAGTCCTGCAGGTGGTTCAACTAAACAAGTTATTCATTTCATACAGGAAATGCGTTCAGGTAAAATGTTGATCATAATTTAATATTGTACAACATTTTTTATTCATAGGAAAGTTTTGTAAATGGGATTATGGAGTTCAGGGTAATAAAAGCAATTACCAAGCTGAAGTACCTCCAGATTATATTTTACCAAACATAACTTGTCCCAATATCATTTTCTACGGTTCTGACGATTGGTTATCGGATGCGTTGGATGTACGTAACTTGTTATCACAGCTTACAGCTACTAAGGACAAAGAAGCAATTGAATTAGCTGGATTTAATAATCTTGATTATTTGTATGGAATTGATGCTCCCGTTAAGGTTTACCAAACTTTAATCAATAAAATTGTGAGTTATTAAGTAATTCTAAAAATGAAAATGGAATGGAATAAGCTCAACTATTGTTAAACATTGATTTTGATTTGTTAAATTATGGGCAAAAATGTAAAAATGCATTAATAATAAATTACTTGTGGTTGTTACATTATCCGACATTTTTAATATTTTTAGCATTGCAATAAACTTTTAAATTTCCCGTTTCCATTTCCTAATTAATTAAACTTAATTTTTGCCTAATCGAATATATTAATTTCTAAAGCTTTGGTTTCCTCGAAAACTGTGCCGCCATATAACGGATGTAGCCACTGAAATATAGCGGTGTCTTCATGTTTTAACAGCGTCGTACTAGCTAAACAATTATTTTGTTTTGGTTTCATGTTATCCACAACCTCTAAATGTCTAAATTGACGTTTAACAGACTTAAGTCAAAAATTATTATATTATGGGCTGATAGTTAACGCGATCAACTACTAACGCAGGACTCCCCGGTTCGACTTCGGGTACAGTCTAAAATATCTTGATCGTCTTCCGTGCTTTGGAGGGCACGTAAAGACGGCGGTCCCCCTGTGTTAATGCTTTGCCATCATAACAAGAAACATCAGGGTGCAAGCACATCGAAAGGCAAGCCTTCCAAACTACCTGAGATGTAAAATCTAAACTGCTCACAGAACCAACGGTTTTCAAAGAAACCGTACCGTAAGCGTAAAAAGTGGCCATGAACCGAAATCACCGATTGGAATCTTGAAATTTCCGAGAAATCCAAGCAACTAATTTTCTTAACACTCTGCGAACACATCAAAACTATTGCAAAATTTCCAAACAATACAAGGTTGTTTTTAGGAAACAAACTTTGGAAATATACCATAATATTATTGCGAATACACCAAAAATAGTAAAAAAATTTAAGCACTCGAGGGTTGTTTATACTGAGGATGGATAAATAAATTTTGCCTAAAATTTGTCTAAATTTGTAAATGGTGTAATAAAATTGATGTCAAACGGTTGAGCATCGTTTTCACAATCTACCATTATTTTCGTTTGAACCTCAACCATCGAGGAATTATTTGCAAAACTTTGGGGAGGGGGCGAGATGAATGGAGATATGGTTTACAATTTCTTTCCAATTTTGAAGTTTTGGAAAACCGAAGTCAATCGAAAGAGCTTCAATAAGCTTCCAATGAACATTGTAATTTCATCTGTTGCAAATTTATGAATATTTGAAATTTTAGACAACTCCGAGCAATACGCGTTAATCATTAAATAATAACTATCGTCAGAAAGCTTATTCACAAATAATATCAAGTAAAAATTTAGAAAACATGTTTTTCTATCTAAAAGGACATAAACACGTACGAAACAGGATATACCTATCTATAATAATATAAATTTAAATATCAAAATACTTTTAAGAATTATTTAGCAGTTTTATGGCTTGACCTATTCCTATAATTATTACAGGTAATATTGTAATTACAAAATTATTTTTCAAAAACATGGACGGCATCCAAAAGAGCAATCTCTTTTAAATATTGTGTAAAAACTTATACTTATAAAACGGTATCCGGACAATTAGGCGCCGTGCCATTTAGGCGCGATACAATTAGGCGCGATACAATTAGGCGCAGACCGTTTAGGCGCAAAGTCATTTAGGCGCAAAGTCATTTAGGCGCGGGCCCAATTAGGCGCCGGCCATAAACAAATTAAATTGTTAATCTGTTATAAGTCTGTATTTATTTTTAAAAATCACAAAAGTCTATTAATAATTAAAAACAAATAAATCTTCGCAAAAAGTTAAATCGGCCGCAAAGAGGTGGAAGAGGTGAAATGAATACAGACTTATAACATCAGATTAACAATTTACTTTCTTTATGGCCCGTGCCTAAATGGCTTGGCGCCTAAACGGTCTGCGCCTAATTGTATCCGCGCCTAAATGGCACGGCGCCTAATTGGGTCCGCGCCTAATTGAGTCCGCGCCTAATTGTCCTAGACCCTTATAAAACATATACGTAATATCCAGTAATATCTATTTCTAACTATGTAGTTTTACAAGCTGATCTTATAAGATCAGCTTGTAAAACTACATAGTTAGAAATAGATATTACTGGATATTACGTATATGTTTTATAAGGGTCTAGGACAATTAGGCGCGGACTCAATTAGGCGCGGACCCAATTAGGCGCCGTGCCATTTAGGCGCGGATACAATTAGGCGCAGACCGTTTAGGCGCCAAGCCATTTAGGCACGGGCCATAAAGAAAGTAAATTGTTAATCTGATGTTATAAGTCTGTATTCATTTCACCTCTTCCACCTCTTTGCGGCCGATTTAACTTTTTGCGAAGATTTATTTGTTTTTAATTATTAATAGACTTTTGTGATTTTTAAAAATAAATACAGACTTATAACAGATTAACAATTTAATTTGTTTATGGCCGGCGCCTAATTGGGCCCGCGCCTAAATGACTTTGCGCCTAAATGACTTTGCGCCTAAACGGTCTGCGCCTAATTGTATCGCGCCTAATTGTATCGCGCCTAAATGGCACGGCGCCTAATTGTCCGGATACCGTTTTATAAGTATAAGTTTTTACACAATATTTAAAAGAGATTGCTCTTTTGGATGCCGTCCATGTTTTTGAAAAATAATTTTGTAATTACAATATTACCTGTAATAATTATAGGAATAGGTCAAGCCATAAAACTGCTAAATAATTCTTAAAAGTATTTTGATATTTAAATTTATATTATTATAGATAGGTATATCCTGTTTCGTACGTGTTTATGTCCTTTTAGATAGAAAAACATGTTTTCTAAATTTTTACTTGATATTATTTGTGAATTTCTCGAGATAGTGTCAAGGAATAACTGTTGGAAAATTAAATAAAAATTATAGAATTATTATTTTTTAAATAAATTATTAAATAAAAGATTAACAACCGAAATGTGTGCTTCTGTGCTTCTTTTGTACAAACAGGGCAAATTGAATAGACATTTTGCAAAAAATTTAGAAATTTCTAATACTGCGGTGCATAATGCTTTTAAGCTACCGCCAGTCATCCAAGAAGTACCAATCAAGTTAGGGATCCACGTTTGGTACTAATGTCTAAACCCAATAGAAGATTGACAGTATCTGAATTCCGTTCATAATTAAACCCCATTTTTGTAACTACTGCAAGAAATAAATTAATCGCCGCAAATTTTCGCGTTGCAAACAGAAAACACTTTTAAGGCCACAAAAAGAAACGTTTACAGTAAGAATTTAAACATAAAAATTTGAGGATAGAACTATGGAGTTCGGTATTATGGAGTGATGAGTCAAAGTTTGAAATTTTAAATTAAAAGTGAAGAATTTATGTTTGTCGCTCTGCATCATAACAAATGTTTCCAGATTATGTTGTGCCTACGGTTAAACATGAGTGTGGCACCAATATAGTCTGATGTTGCTTCTAAGCTGCGACGGTTGGTGATTTAGTGAAAATTGATGGAATTAAATAAAGAAAAATTTAAAGAAATTCTAACGGAAAATATTATTCTACCTGGCATTCAATTATGTGGTCGTGGATTTACCCTACAACGATACCAAACATAATTACAAACTATGTAAACAATGCGCTTAAGCGAACGAATATCAATGGGTATTAAAAAAGATGGTTTGGCCATCCCGATCGCCTGATTTAAACCCAATTGAGAACCCGGCCCCTCCCGACCGTCAGAAAGCAACCGCTCCACAGTTAAAAGTTTGGCCGCTACGTTCAAAAACCTACAAACCAGGTAGAAGATATGGCAAAAAAGATTAAATTATTGTGGCAATCGTCACCGAGAAAAGAAGAGAGAAAAAAAAAACGTACATCGGTTGGGCATGATCCAGTCGAAAGACGAATCGACGACGCTATTTTTGAGATTAAGTAATACTGAGAGGTGATTCCTGCTCTCATCGGGGATGGGGTTTTAGTTGGTAAGAATCCAACACTACTACCCCAGATAGAGTGATGTCTTTTGAAGATTTCCCCCTCCATAAGCAATAATAAGCACCAGCACTGTGGCGTTAAGCTTACACCGGCAGACTAGCGAGCGGAAAACCGTGGTTCTATACCTAGTCGCGCCGGATTTACAGCTGTGATCTTCAAGCCCAATATTAATCTGTGGGCTATGGGGAAGGCAATGGGAAACTACCCCATTAAATTTATTTCCCTAGTAGTTATCTTGACTTCGGTCAAGTTGATAACCTACGTTCGCTGAGCGGATACGGTACTTTAAGAAGAAGCAATAATAAAAAATAAATACTAGAGCTAGGTTTTGAGTAAAAGTATCTACTTGGTAGAGTGGGGTTGGTGTTACTTTGCCCCACCCCTGGAAACATTGATTTGTTGACAAAATATATAAGGGAGTTAGCTTTAATATTTGGGAACTAGCCAGTATTAGTTCTTTATAAAAACGGGAGGTAGGTTTCTGAGTAAAAATATTAACTGGGGGGGGGGGTCAAAGTTGGTTGCTTGTAAGTTGTCAAGAATAACAATTAAAAATAGACTTACCTCTGTTACACAGCTTTGATTTTGCAGTAGGATCACAAAATATACCTTACAATACATAGATTAATTAAAATTTCTACTTAATGAACGTGGAGGTCCCAATGATTCCAATTTACTGAACATCCAACCGAATAACCGGACAGAAACAATCATTGTGATCTAAAATTACCCCATCTCACACACTACTAGAAGCACTAACGCGGTCCTCCAGTCACAAAAAAGGATAATTTTCCAATTAAAAGATGACCAATCATTTTCAACAGGTCTGCATGCATGGGAAAATTTATTACGGCTCTTACAGTCCATTCCATTCCATTACAATCCAATCGCAGTCCATTCTCCTCAGACATTTTGCAGCGCTTTCGTGCGATATTCAGGGGGCAACGAAAAAATTGTAAAGATTTGTAAATACTCGTGGAATAGAATTAGCTTCGTTTGTTCAAGTATCATTGCAGACTTCGTAACTTTCTTACTTACCGCACAAGAAGTAAATTGCATTTTGCTATAATATGGGAAGATACAATAATTGAGATACGGTGAAATTATGAAATACAACGTGGCAGGGCAAGCACCTCTCAAGTGGGTACATATACTAAACCCCATAATAAAATGAAACCGAATTTTAATTAAATATTAGTTTAGGCTGCTAGAATGAAAAATAAAAAAAAGTTCAATAATTTTATATAAATTTTCAATTTTTAACTATATATGAGTACAACCTAAGCCAAGTTTTATGAAAATTGGAAAAACTAGTTCGTGGTTTCATCGAAGATACATTTTTTAATTGATACTAATAAAATCAATAACGTGATTATAAAGTAAAGGCACTACATCTTTTCCCATAATAAAGTCCAAATGATTAAATTCTTCGTTTTCAATGATGTGCATTCCGTACGGTTTTACATCTTTTGGTAACATTTTGTATAATTTCTTAGCGTTCTATAAAAAATTTAATCAATAATTTAATTTTATTTTATAAATTTATATAGTTTACCTCTTTAGTTGCCACTAAATCATTATTAGAACAAATTAAATAAGTAGGAACTTTAAATTCTGACAAATTGTAATGTGGAGGTTCTGATAATCCATACATTTTTAGATTGTCTTCCGCGCCATAATCATAATTTTGAAAGTTCCCTGATAATGATGCTTGTGCTAAATGTGACAATACTTTCGTGGAACTCCAATCTGCATTTTTCATAAACGTTATGGGAAGTGTTTCCTTAAAATATATATTTTTTAATACATAAAGAATTTAAACATAGAAATTACTTACCGGATCACTTTGATTATATGTAAATCCAAAAATCATTAACTCCGGTATTTGGCACATTTTTATTTGAAAAGGATAAGGTAAACATAAATATTTTAGTAACGAAACTTCATAAAGATATCGAGCATGTAGTTTACCACTTGTTGCGACGTGTAGTATAGACTAAAAGTAAAGGTTTTTAAGTCAATGATACTTTAAAGATGGAAGGAATAAAAAGTTTACCTCTGTCAGCGTCCATAGACGCAATGCAATTCTTAAAAGAGGATTAGGTGAATCCATAAACACAGCTGGAGCCAAATTAATAAATAGTTGAACATGCTTAGCAGCAACTTCAGGACTTGTTATGCCATAAATATACATAGACGTTGTTCCTATAGAATATCCAATATAAATTATTTTTTGATTAGTGATGTTGTAAACGTATTCAACTTGTGCTGGAACATCATAAATTCCATACTCGTGAAAACTAAAATTCCAGTATTCACTAGAGAATTCTGTTAAATTTAGATGCAACCTAGAACTTGAACTTCCTCTAAAATTTCCTATCCATACATCGTGACCCTTTTCGGCCAAAAGTAGTGCTGAAATTTATAATTAAAATTGTCTTAAGTTTCATCAAGAACTCACCTAACGATTTTTTTCCGAGATTTACAAAACAGCTACTGCTCGAACTAAATCCATGTTGTAAAAAAATTGGCCGTAGATTCGTTGTATTGCTTTGTGGAGGTATTCTAAACATAGTTAAAATATATCCATCTGGAGTGGTTACGTTATGTACTTCCGCGGCATAATTATGTCTTTTAACAATTTCTGGCTAAAAAATTACTCCATTAAAATTGACGTGAAATAAGTACATTTTCAAAGAGAAAATGAGTTTGTAAGACATAAGCCCATAAAAGTTTTAAATGGGGGTTTTCATTAAAAAATTGGAAACTGACACATTAAAAATAAACACTTTTTGGAAGAAAAAATGAGTTAGTAAAATATAAAATATACCTAGATAACCTATGGACATTTTGAATGGGGGTTTTCATTAAAATTTGGATTGAAGTTTAGAAAAATTCATGCACTTACTACTGTTAGATTGTAATCAGGATTGTAATAGCAATTTTCGTTTTTATCTCTATCTGTGTAATAGTCTTCAAAAGTAGTGCAAACATTGTTAACCGTTTCTCGATTTAAATAATGTACACCGCTGTACATTGCTAATATCGCACTAAAAATTATCCACTTCATTGTATTTATTGGCCTTTAATGAGTTAATATCAAACGTAGAAGGTCAATATTTTTGACCATATTGTACCGATATGCAATTTTCATCAATAGTCGTAAAAATATTTAGAACTGCACTTTAAATTTTACACGAAACCAAAGATTATTTAAAAATTAAATTTGTGAAATAATAAATTAAGTACTTATGAACTATGCAACTTATAATATAATATAAAATTCATAGTCAATACGACAATGAATACTCCTTAATTTGGTTCATCAAGTATGTATACAAAAGATAACAAAACTTGTATATATTAATTTATTATCACTTGTTCACTTTTCTAGTAGGAAGTGTAAAAGTTTAAACACAAAAGGTCGATTATGTCGATACGTATCATATTATCTTAAAATTTTTATTACTATAAAAAATGATTTTTGGAACAATGATCAGAAAATCATTTTTTTGGAATTTTTGGAAAACTTTTGGAATTAATATTATAGGTAATATAAAGGTAATATTAATTATTATTATTTTCGTCATCACAATATTATAATGTTTACTGAAAAGTAGTGAAAGAATCAGTAAACTGCAAATGCTAAAAATTTATTAGTAAATTGTAAGCAAAGTTAGGAACAAATTCGATAAAATATTTTAGATGGATTTTCTCAGAAAATCCTCAGACACGTCAATCTTACTTTCTAAGTGTCACTTTTTTCTGCCATTGATTTCTTTTTATCGTTTGAGTTATGACGTCATCGTAATTTGTTTATAACCACCAAATACGGTGGTTTTGAGGCGAAGAAGTCGTTGAGCCAGTTTTGAAGAGCAGCGTAGTTATTAAATGAGATTCCGCGGAAACCGTTGGATAAAGAGCGGAAAAGATGAAAATCTCATGGAGCAACACTTCTTCTCTAAGGAGAATAGGGCGGATGTGGAATAACCTCCTAGCCGAGGTCTTGAATAACTGCTTTAGTAATGTTAGCAGTCTGCGGACGGGCAATATCATGCTGCAAAACCACTTGATGCCGTCTTGCCGGTTGTTTTTCTTGAATTGCAGCCTCTAGGCGACGAAGTTGTTGACAATAAACTTCAGAAGTGATGGTCACATTCCCCGGAAGCACTTCATAGTACATGACGTCTTCTTTATCCCACCAGATGCACAACATTACCTTGCGTGGATGGGCACCAGCTTTTGCAAGAGGATTTGCTTGTTTGTTAGGGCTCAGCCATTCCTTTCTGTTCTTGATGTTGATGTAAATGCACCATTTTTCGTTACCAGTAACAATTTGGGACAAAAAGGGCCGATGTTGTTGACGAGCTAAACGATGATGAGCAAGCAAAGAAGCACAAATGGTAACACGCTCATTTTTGTTGTTTTCGCTCAAAACCTATGGTACACAAACATCCAACTTTTGAACTTTGCCCATGGATGGCCCATGGAATGCAAATGTCGTACGATAGTTGATTGGTAACAATTTATCATATTGCCCAATTCCCGTGTCGATTGACGTGGATCATCACGAATTGAAGCATTTAATCGGTCTTCATCAAATCCGGATGGTCTCCCTGAACGTGGAAAATCATTCATATCAAAATGCCCCTTTTTGAAACGAGAAAACCATCTTCGTGTAGTACTTTCCACGATGGCGTTCTCTCCATAAACAGCACAAATGGTGCTAGCGGTCTCCGATGCCTTAACTCCTCGGTTAAACTCAAACAAAAGGACATGTCGGAAATGTTAATTTTTTTGTACTTTACACTCCATTTTCTTTAGCCAACAATTACTCCTAACTTTCTACAAATTAAAAATTCAAGAAAAATTTTCTCAAACAAATTTGTTTCCAAAGCACTCTTACCTTGGAAACCAAAACCGTTACGAACTTATGCATCATCCTGATACAATCGACTCTCGATAAATTGAAACTCAAGGGACCAGAGAAGGACCAGAGAAAAATTTCAAATTACCATTAATTATTACCAAATTATCGAGAGATTCAAATTAACGAGTGTTCAAATTATCGAGAGTCGACTGTATATCAATAATACATAAAACAAAAGGGCATTATCGTAAAATAACGCACAAGAAAATTTCATAAAATTGAGAAGTGAACTAAAATAAAGTCCTAATTTAATGAACCCAATAAAGACGCAACTCTTGATGTTCGGTAGTGATGAAGAAGTCATGACCCTGCAACTGCAAGACACTATTTTGGCAAATTTGGGAATATTGATGGACAAAACACTGAAATTTAAAAAACACGCCTCGCTGCGCTGGTGGTTAGAAGAGCTTACTGTGCATTAAGGCAACTGAACTCGCTGAAGGACCTTCTTTTAATAGAATCGTTAGTGTTATTTATTATTATCATTATTATAAAGTATAGGTCAAATTAATTTAATATCTCCTGAAATATTATTTTGCTGAGTAATCGCATCAATCTGACACCACGTGGCTTCGAGTACATAATGACGTCATAAATATTTTTTCAATTAATTAATATTATCTCAAGTGATGTTTGTTTGGAAAGCTCTCTTCAAGAGGAATTCAGAGCGATGCTTATTGTTCATTGTGATAAGAATGTTAATAATGTCCAAGTTGAACAATAAATTCTTGTTGAACCCTGAAGGGATTATCAATATGTTAATACTAGTACCAAGTGTAATTTAACTTGTTTATATAATATTATTTACCTTATTCATTTTATCGGTTAATTCTGACAAAAATATAAAATAAGCTATGTTTTGAATTCCTCCTGAAGAGAGCTTTCAAATACATCGGAGAGATATTGAGTTTGTTCCATCTTAGATCTAATCATTGCAACTATAACAGCCATTTATCAAACAATAAAATAATGAATGGAATAGGATCTCGGGTATGCGGAACGATAAATAAAACAATGTTGTTTAAGTCGACGTTTCGGGACTATATTGTACCCATCCTCAGGACTCAAAAACTAGGTGGACTGGTTGTGATACATACATTGAAGCAAAACAAAAACGCACTATTTTGCTTCAATGTATGTATCACAACCAGTCCACCTAGTTTTTGAGTCCTGAGGATGGGTACGCAATATAGTCCCGAAACGTCGACTTAAACAACATTGTTTTATTTATCGTTCCGCATACCCGAGATCCTATTCCATTACTTATATTTCGGACGAGATCGTTTTCTACAATAAAATAATGAACAACAAAATTTGACCTAAAAATAATTGGTAAACACAGTTAAATGAACTATATAAGTAATTAACTTCAAACGACACTATTAAATTCAAAATATTTACATTAACACTTATAAAACTTGATAAAATATTGTTCCATTTTTTTCTTATAACGAAATGTTGCTTAAATTTTAAACGTAATATCTATATCGACATAATATGGTCAAAGTGTAACGTTCTGTTTGAATTAAATTTAACATATCGATAACACCAAATCATTGTTAATTGTTGTTTATTTTCAAAAGTCTGTGATTTTGTTTCTTCGATATTGTATATATCAGCATAAAGGAATCCAAAATGCAGTCAGAAATTTTTACTTCTCTCGATAAGCATTGTCAAGAAGAGCTTATAATAATTATTGACAGGAGGATCTGCTCGAAATGTTTAGAAAAAAGAAAATTATAAACAGAAATTTTTAACAAACTGAAGTGTGGGATTATTTATAATATAATTTTGAATTTTTTTTATAGCTAAGATGAAAACCAGTCTGGGTTTTAATAATTTTGGGCGACTACTTTCAAACATGGCAATAAAAATTTTCTAGTAGGTACATAAAGTTTTTTACTTTTAGATTAATGAAATTGAAATTTTTTTTACGAGGTTATGGAAGTATACCTGTTGTAATAATAATTAATGTAAACGAGCAGAGCTTTCAATTACTTTTTTAATTATTACATTTTATATAATTAATTTTTGTAACTATTACTTTTACCCCAACGCAATTATTTGTTAAACTAAATTTACATCCGTGAAAGCCAAAATTATTATTATTTTGTTGTCTAATGCTGACCCCAGACGATGCATGAATTAGGTATTGGTTCATCATTTGTGTACATTTGCCGAGTGCTTGAACTTTTAATCTGTTTTAATTCTTCTCATGTTTCGTAAGTTCGTAATTCCTGTACATTTGTCGAGCAGCGAAGAAGCTCGACAAGTCGAATATACGACATTCAGGTTGTTTCCTGAATTCATCATCAAATTTGTAAATTGTAAGACTTTCAAACTTAAATAAAGTTGAAAATATCTGGAATTTATATTCGCTGAAAAATGAACAAAATAAATTGAATTTATTTCTTAAATTTCAGAGAAATTTCATGAATTTCAGCGTTTTGAATAAATTGCGCCTGGAAGTCTCCTACTCATCGATAAGTCTCGCTTATGTCGCGCAAATTGTCTGACCCTATGTGGGTATAGCATGAATCGTTTGGAGGATGTCGATTGTTTATGTAAACGTTTCCGTATGGGAACATTTTTCAAATGCACGCATCATCTGGGTTTCCAGGAGACAACATTCAGAAAATATAACAAACGTGAACATTCGTCTAATACAAGCATCATCTGGGAGCGGCCTTATATGTCAATGTACTTTAATATTATATAAGTCCTTCAAAGAGACTAGAAGTAGACTAGTCTTTCACTATGATATGTCATCTATCTAATTTATTGTCAATAGCGTTACTCTTATCCCCACGTTCTAATACTCTGAGACAGAATGTAATATAATATTCATAGAAGTAAATAAAAATAGTAGATTACTATACATGGTAGCAAAATGATTACTTGATCGCGCGCGCTACAGTTCCTTACCAATCCGTCCATCGAGGAACGGAAACATGGCGTAAGGGACCAAATTCAGAACCATTTACCCCACCGAAAAATAAAAATAGAAATGAGTGCAAGCTCGATAGACGGGACCAATGATACTGTGAATAGTTTTAATTTGAAGCCTATAAAATTGCTATTCCTATATATTTGAAATAAGTACTATATAGTAGAAATTTAGATATTACTGGATTTTAGAATAAAAATGCGATATTATAGTCAGTGAAAAATATACTATGTCTAGACTTACTCGTAGAGATATGACGGTATTCTACTCATATAAATTAAAACTTATTTGTCATCGACGAATTTACGTGCATAGAAACGGTCAAACAATTTATAGACTATACCCGGAGTCGAACCGGGGGACCTTGTATTATCAAGTCGATCTTGTTAACTCCCTGGTCATGACCGTCGTCACCGATTAGCATATTTTTAATCTGAAGTTAAGTATTGTAAATTTATTGTAATTCAAATATTATAAAAAAAACATGTAAATACTCGACAAAAAAATTAAATGTTTACTGTAATTTTCATGCGAAAAAAAGCAAATATTTTTTTGCATTAATTAATAGTTCAATATCTTAAAATTTATGTGTTAAAATTTCATATCGATATTCCGAATATTTTCGGAACTATAGGCCTTTAAAGCGCATTAGGAAGTAGGCAATAAACTACCCAAGTTTATGATGCTAGACCATGACAACTATCGGCAAACGATAATAAACCAAAGTGCATCTTTATTAGTTTTAAAAATTCTAAATAAATATTGCGATATCGAGATACCACGTCAATGGAAGTACGTTATTTAAGTTTCGGTGAAAATTTTATTATTAATAAAGCATGTGACTTATCAAAGTAATCAGAAAAACTTCGTCCGATACCAAGAAATTTAATTCAAAGTCAAACGATTTGTAAAAAAAGGACATAAAGCAGGTTTGAATAAAATAAAATTTAAATTGTAACTTTTAATAATTGTCTTTGTTAAAAATGTTTAGTTATAGTAAATGAAAGATTGTTAGTAATAAGAAAGGTATTTCAAAAGTTAGAATTTTGTTAATTGATTGATTAATGTAAAAATTTATGTTAGCGTTAAAATTAAATAAGTTTGTTAAATCATTACGTGAGTTCGACGTGTCACAAGTTAATGAACTGTGTATGGAAATTTCATGTCCAGCATCTTTATTTGTTCAACCACGAAGCACTTAGGAAGAAGTCAATCCAATCTGAAAATATAAAAATTTTACTTATAAAATTTCAACGAGTCACAATTGGCTTAATCCATACCTGTACTGTGAAAATTTCGATAATATTGATTTTTGCGATCAACCAATAAAATGCGTCTACGCAAACATCGACATTGCCATGAATTTGGAAAGAAAAATTAAAAACAATCGAAGAGGTCCTTGTGTTAGATTTCACACGTAAATGGTGGCGAATTTTGATCGTCCTAATAAAAAGTGATTTTATAGTGAAAATATCGGTGAAAGTATAAAATACGAGTGTAAAAATCAAGAAATTAATTACTTACCTACGTTAAACTAAAAATAAGTTGAAAAACGTAAAGGATTGAGGATATTTCTGAAGAATAGTAATCAACACAAAACGAGGTTAACAAACTGCAGCTGGCAACCTTTTCATGGTAATAAACCCATCGAGTGTAATTTTGGTGTGCAATTGTACCATCTCCAGGTCAAATAACGAAAAGATCCCTGAATTTACTAAGGTAAAGTGCACATTAAAATACAATTTTAATATAACTAAGTGAAATTTTCGGACTCCATACGACACGTGTTTTCTTAATTTAACGTTCAGAATTTTGATAATTAGATTTAATAATAGAACTTTTTCATATAACAAAACCTTTATTTACATTTGTGTGCTAAATAAAAACATTATTAATTTTGTAACGAAGGATATTTATTTTGACCTGTTCCTCGCCATAAATTTTATTTTACAGTATTGGTCAAGGAACGAACTCACCCTGTACAAGGTAAGACACATGCACTACGAACCAGCTAAGCCGAGGCATATTAATTCCATTAATTTGTATTTACTAAATTTCGCATACTTTTCCATTGATGGGGTACATTTCTGTACACTCGCATAAACATCAATATTAAAAACGTTAAGATCCGGTGAGGCATTATTAGTAACTACGAGGGTACATAGCACTTTTTGGCTAGCCCAACGTGTGGCAGTATTAGGAGTCGAAGCTCACAGCAATATGTACGTGAGAAAATTAAAATTTTTTTAAATTTCTATGGCTTTATTTACATCCGGTTGCAATTTTGCATTTCGAAAGCTCCGAAAGCTGTTTCAAGTGGCAAAGTTATCATCGATATAGCAGCAACAATAGCTGTATGTACATTTAATGATGGTATGTGTAGCCTTTTAAAAATTATTAAGGTATTGGGTATGACAATCGGGCCCAATTGCTTTAATTTCTGTGCGGAAGCCGATGCACGCCGCATTAAGTTCTCGGAGCGATCGCTGTCTGACGCTGCAAAAGAGGCTCGGCTTTCGTTAAAATCAGCCAGAAAGGCAGAAGAAGAGCAGCATATTAACCTAGAAGGCCAATTGTATGGTGCAGGTTTTGCATATTAGAGGTAAATAAAAAAATTTCATTCAATAATGCTATGTAAAACTTTAAAACGCTCTATCTAAAAATGACAATTTCTCAATTGGCCGGCAACATAACTTTTACAGATTTTAATCTATTTGCTTGATATTTTAACTGTAGCTATAAAATTACATTATCTAGGGAAGTAGGTACGGATTTGGCGCTAAATTGTAAACTTTTCTTGTTATAAACAATTTTTCACGTAATTTTTGATTAAAAATAGAAATTTGAAATCAATCGTGCGCTATTCTTACAAAAATCAATATTTTTTAATTTTGGTAGGTACGTACTTCTCTAGATAATCTTATGTAGAACTGAAATTTTTTTTGATTTTTGTTCTAGGTCAAAAATTGGCGGAGAAATCTTGCCGGCCGCGGAACGCTATTTGTAAAGAGAAGTTTCCTTTGGTGGGATGTGACGCTGCCATTTTGTAAAAAAATTTAAAAGAAAAATTATAAACTATTCTATAAATTTTTACAATAAACCGCTTTAAACAGATTTTCTATTGCATTTACTATAGCGCCATAAAAAATTGTTGAAATTATGCTATTTTTGTGTCTTCTAGAGTGTTATTACCCCTTAACGCAGCACATTGCATTCTCGTTTATCAGGGAGGGGGCTTGGGCCCTTAGAGAACCAAAATAAGAATAAAATTGGGACGATAAGAAAACACCAACCTAGTTTCCAGCAAAACGATGAACAAAGGATAAGTTTCGCTTTCGGAAGTAGTTAAGAACTATTACTTTTGACGAAACTTATTCTCCTCCTTTATTTTAACAGATTTACAAATTGCATTCATGAATTATATCATGACACACATGACACTGAAAACAACAACAGCATTGTGTTAGAACTGAAAGCGGAGAAACAAATGATTTCTTGATAAATTGTGGAATGAGGCAAGGAGATGCCATGTCGACAACCCTGTTTAATATAATTCTAGATAAGATCATGAGAAAGATAAAAATGAATGGCATAATAATCGACAAAGAAACACAGGTAGCAGCATATGCGGATGATGTGGCAATTGTGTCAAGATCGAGAAGTAAACTTAGTAATAAGTAAAGTTCGAGAAATAAGAGAGGCGGAAAAACAGATGGACTTGGAAATAAATGAAAAGAATACGATGTATATGAGATGTCAACGATAAGAGATACAAGATCAGAGTGAGCTGAAAATCGGAGACCAAACATACGAAGAGGTGAATAATTTCATATACCTAAGAACACAGATAAACACTAGAAATAGAAGAGAGCAAGAAATGGGAAGAAAACTAAAACAAGAAGAACGAATATTAAGATATACAAGACCATAATTGGGCCGGTAGTCACGTACGCGACGGAAACGATATGCCATAGTAGAATAGAAGAACAGCTGAGAATTTATGAAAGGAGAATAAGTGGTAAAATATTGGGATCAAAAAAAATCGGTGAGCAAGAGGGCAGACCCATGATGAATCATAAGATATTGAAGGAGCCTGGAAACGAAGACATAGTTAGAGTAATCAAATCGCTGAGATTACAATGGTTACATCTTGTGGAAAAATGAGAACGATGTGATAAGACGAATTACTGAGTGGAGACCGATGGAGGACCGAGGGAGAGAAAGGCCGGACTTAAGATGGTACGACCAGGTGATGGTCGAAGTATGGAGGTATGCGAAGTATGGAGGTCGTGAACTGGTGAGAGAGGGTGAAGAACGGGAGGTTATGGAAGGCAATGACAACGGATGAAAGAACAGATTAAAGTTGTAAATATGTATTTATGAAATGTTAAGATAATGAGGATTAAAAAAATGGATCCACTTCCAATTGGTTGTGAGCCCAATCTGCGAACGCACGACGCAATCCATGAACATTAGGCTTCAATTCTTGAACCAACTGGATCTTGTAAGGATGTAAACCAAGATCTTGATGTAAAATTTTCCATGTAGCGGACGGACAAAGCCCAAGTTGTTGAGCACGATGGCGAATTGAAATGTTTTGAATCTCTTGCACACTTTCACTCACAGAAGCGATAGTTTCTTCGGTACGCACATTTCTTTGTCTTGTTGGTGGTATAACATCATGCAATGAAGAAGTGGTACGAAATTTATCCATCACCGCACCAATATCCTGAATGGCGAAGAGCTCTATAAGTTTCGCGAACGGAACTATGACTTTGAAAATAAATTTCCACAATTTGGTAGCGTTGTTCAAGTGTTAATTTATTCATGATTAAATGGCAAACCTTTCTGAACACAAATGTCAAAGTGTGGATTTGTACCAGACTGGGATGGTGTAAACCGATAATTACGTCGTTAACAATTTACGTGTATCGTTGATCAAATAAATTTTGTGTTTATATTTTTAGTAGACTACAAGGTGAACTAGAATTGAATTGTTTAATTTTATTGTGGTTATCATTGTTTTGGCGTTAAATGCTTAAGTTATGTTTTACTTGTAAAATTAATTTTATTTTATATAGTTGATTTTTTGAAAATCTGCAAATATTTATTCTACAACTCTCAAATTTAATTACCAGTTCTAACAGGTGGAAGATACATATTAAAACTATGAGACAAATTTGATAGTCAGTAAATTACTGAAACACATCACATTTATATGTCAGCGTTTATTTACGAACCTATGTTTACTAAGACTTACACTAAAATTTGAGATCTTTATTATTATAATAATTATGATAATAATGGAGAAAATCATACGATTTCATTAATTCATACAACGACATACCCATACACCAACATCTAATTAATTTCTCACCGCACATTTTTCCTTTAAAACTTTTAGCTTCTTAAAGCTTCTTGAATTTCCTCTAAAGTTTTCCCTTTTGTTTCTGGAAGAAAATAAAGCGAAAATAATCCACTAACTATGCAACTCACAGTAAATAAACAAAATGGAACATATATTCCGTAGAGAGACGTTAAAGTAGTAAATACTTTAGTAATCACTAAAATTAAAAATGCAAACCACATATTTGAAATACACAATGATTTTGCTTTTACGTTTGTAGCAAATAATTCAGACAGCATTAAATTAGGAATGAGAGTAAATCCAGCAGAACATAATGGAACATAAGTTAACATACCAGCAAGAGGTAGCCATGAAATACTTGAAACATCTACATCTGTTTTTTCGTTAAGGAAGAAGTATACACTCATAACAAACATTACCAAAGCACAACCGAAAGATGAAAATATCATTAACGGTTTTCTGCCAAATCTTTCAACAACAAACGAAAAACAACCCATTGATACAGTAAAAGCACCAGAAAAAATGATTGCACAAGTGGATGCCGATAAACTACTTCCTGCTTGTAAGAACATGTACTGTGTGTACATAGTAAAAGCTGGACTACCACTGAAAGGTTGTGTAGCCCGAATACCCAACGAAATAAGTAGAGTTTTAAAGTTTGTCCGAACTTTAAATAAATCCGCAAAGCTACCTTTTTCTTCCATTTCCATTTTCACACTTTTTTTTAACGATGCGTATTCTTCTGTAACATTAGCTGTCCATCTAAACTTTTCTAGAGAAAGTTTTGCACAATTTTCTCTATTCTTCATGAATAAGTAATACGGAGATTCAGGCATGAAAGCCATCAATGGTATCTGTGATGCAGTTATTATAGCAAAAATCCAAGCAGTTGTTACAATATTGCAATAAGAACCAATAACATTAACGGAAAAAAACCCGGCAAACATACTAACTGCAATAAGATTTCCCCACGAACCTCGAATTTTAGGTTCCGAAATTTCTCCTACGTACATAGGTATTGCAGTAAATACTCCAGCATCACCTATACCGAGAAAAAATCTTGATAAATAAATAACGTAGTGGTTCGGCGCACAAATAATTAAAATCCATGATGTTAAATATGCTGTTGGTACTATCATGACAGACAATTTGCGCCCTATTCTGTCGACGAGAAACGCAAGAACTGGAGATGCTAAGACTGCGGTAGCATTTGGAATTACGGTAAAATATGACGCTTCTTCCAAAGTTATTTTACCAATATATGATGCATTCGATAGTAATATTGGAATAGAAGGCGACGTCCAGTTCACAATAGCTCCATTGATAAATGTTGCAATAGAAACTAAAATTATGGAATTTACACTTTTTGAGTTATTACTACATCTAATACACTTACCAACGATGATGACAAATATTTGAGGCCATTGTCGATATTTGCTTTCGTATCGTAAAACATGATGCAAAATGTTTAACATAATATCGATGTGCGGTTAATTAACTTCCACAATAATGGAATTGGTAAGAATATATGAATTAATATAGTAATATAAATTGCGTCATTGAATCAAAATCGTAATGAAGTAATGTGCTTTAGATTTTTTTTTATATAAAGCTATAGTGAATTATTTACCTACCCGGCTTATGCTATAAATAATTTTAAATTAAATTAACAGATTACAAAATACAATTGAAATTTTAAATAGAATAAAATTTAAACAAGAATTTATAATGTTATCAGTGCGTAAAAGAATAAGATGCATAATTTATTGAGGCGATTAGTTCATTTTAAAAAATTCCAAAAATTTTTTTTGACTGCCCAATACAAATTTGAAGTACAAATTCAAATTTTATTTTAACATTTCAATAAAAGCAGTTTTGAAACGCTGACACTTTAGTTGAACTTAAGAACGCTATAACAATTTTCTCCATCAGGATTCCACGACTACTTTGCATAATTGTTCGATAACTCATATAATATTCGGTTCAACTCCCATATCCAGTCCCAAGCCCGGCTCAGAAAGGAGCACAAAGTCCTTTGAGTATATCTAATAACCTGTTAAAAGGAACATTATTAATGCTCCCAGAACAGGTCAAAAAGCATCGGACGGGGAACGGATCCAA
Organism: Podabrus alpinus; assembly: GCA_932274525.1. Taxonomy (NCBI): domain Eukaryota; kingdom Metazoa; phylum Arthropoda; class Insecta; order Coleoptera; family Cantharidae; genus Podabrus; species Podabrus alpinus. The sequence continues at coordinate 120,544,409 of OW026451.1, forward strand.
ATGTTCACTTAAATCATGGACAAATCATCGTAGAGGTTAGAAAGGAAAGGAAACGGTATAGAATGGGCTAAAAGATAATTTCTTAGATTGACGATGTGGTAATAATATTAAAAACAGAAGATTTAAACTTTTGAGATTTATAGGTACTATATAGGAAACCAATTGGTAGAGCATTCGACTATTGAGATAAGGGTACCAAGTTCGATCTATTCCACATAAATCAAGGTTAAAAAATATTTTTGCAAAAAACTTAATTGGTTGGTCTCAAAACGTAGTGCAGAATTTTCTAAAGCTTTTTTGAATAAATATTTTTTTTATCTGTGCGCGATGGGTGACCGATGATAATAATTGACATAGCTATGTACCACGGGGTGCACAACTGTTATCATATTATTTCGTTGGTTAGTACTTGACACGAACTTTGATAATGATTTCATAGTGTAGTAATCGTGTATTTATCGTGGTTATTTTAAGTACTATTTAAATAAATATACTCGTACGTCTATTTAGAAAACCGTATTGTTATTAAGCTTGTTAATAACATTATCAACATTTCAATGGAAATAATTTGACAGAAGAGCAGTACTCACTGACGTCTTATTTGTTTCTAAATCCACACATTGCCTAGGGTTGTGACGTCACGCTCCAAAATTTCTTGAATTTTAATGCCCTTTCTTCTCACATTAAAGGCATATTTGCGTTTATTTTTGGGCAAATCTTGAAAAAACTAAAACCTCAGTTTAACCTCTATTTTCAAATACATAGGAAAAACTAAGTAGGGAAACTCGTCCAATTGCAAGCCAGGGTAAGCAGACGTAATGTTGAAAATATTCTTCTCTAAAATTTAGTTATTTAAAATCGACGTTAAACTGCAGTTGTTCCATATTCAACCCTAGAAATCCAGAACATACAAATATACCATGCATTGAAATAGATATCTTTTAAGCGGTTTTCACCACCTTGGAAGTTTCCAAAAATTATTTTTTTTTCAGATTCACTGTAGTGCGAACAATTTTGCCATATTTGGTATTAAAATTCAAAAAAGTAGTGGAGTTGTAAGTATTTCTAGGTAGAAGCAAACATAAGAACTGTAAAGATACAAAATGCTATACAAATTTGTAGTATGTATCACATTTCTCTCTCAAAAATTGATCTCCATCTATCCCGCTGTGTTGTTAGGACTGAAGTAGAAATTTAGAAACGTAAAACATTTGGTCTTGAAAAGCTAGTCATGGAAGAATAATCTGTGAACCAAATCCTGAAAGATTTGTTAAAAAAACGTAGGGAAATCTTCTGCTAACTCGAGACGGTGTGCGAGAGTCGTAGATAAGCTAAAATAAAGGATACCTAAATGCTCAATTCAAAATAAAATATTAAATGTATCAACAATAACAAACTAATGTATTAAAATTATCATAAAAAATGAAAATAATCGTACAGGTATGCGACATCAAATCTAGCACTTATTAGCTTTAATCAAATGGCTGATCCAAAATTTAAATTAATAAAATGGTCCAACAAAAATCTCGAACTAATGTTTACAGAAGGTAAACAATCGGCTCCTCGCAATGACACAAAAATTACTGATCAATGATAAAGATACAATAAATAACTCATCTATCCAATGTATCTGAATCGAGTAGGCATACAAAATCATACTTTATACAATGGTATTATATAATATCACAATCTGCAATGTCAAGAACTCCTTGATAGCATAATCAAAACACATTTGTACCCTTGGTACAAATTTAATGTTTCTACCAAGCTTGTGACCAACAATGTGACCGATAAATATATCACGCCTAAGCAACAAAAAAACAACACTTGTCAATTAATTGCACTTGGAACCAATGGAGATGACAGTTTGTAAAATTAACCTCATCACTAATTACCAACTGATAACTCAACAAATAGAAAGCCAATGTGGCAGGTGTCGATTATCACAAGGACAAAGTAAAGCAAACACCAAACCAAATGCTAATTTTCCAATAAAATCTGATTAATCGTAGTAAAATCTCAGCATCTAATCTTTAGTGAACAGCAACCAAAACGAATTATGATAAAGATGTTCACAACCTTATCACCTTATCGATAATGTTATCGATGACAAACTAAATGTGGTGACCATCGCTTTCCGATAACCACAAAATCCACCAAAATAACAAACAAAAGCTTCATCCAACAACGTACTTGAAAGAATCTGGTTATCCATCAGCACACCAAGGACATACAATTCAAAGCATCCATGCGTGTCGTCAATTCTATTGGAACAATTGAAATTAAATACAGTAACAATTCAGCTCAAGTTTTTTTCATTTTGGTATTTACATTCACAGTTATATTTTGAGTTCGTTTATTTTTAGTTAAGAAATGTTTGTTAATTTGATTTATTATTTGTGTTTATTAAAAATTGCTCATATTGAATTGTGTCTTTTTTGTGTTTCCGCCGATCAAGTCAATAAAGCTTAACGAGTAGGCACCCTGAGAGCCAAGAGTCTAATAGAAGGTAGGTGCTCTTCGATTTGTTGTCGCACGTCCTCTGTCCATAAAAGCGACACAAGAGGAGGTGACACAACAGTATACATACATAATTAATAATTAATCGTCTAAAAGTTTTATTGGCATTATTATTAATTTCTTTTTTTATAGGTATATATGATTTCTAACTATTGTGAATTGTAATAAATTAAACTTGAAAAATTAAATAGTTAATTAAACAATTTGACTTTGTTTTACAAACATCTGATGATAATAGTATACACTACTGAAAGCCCAGGTTACAATAAAAAATGTTTCCATGTTTAATTAACTATTTAATTTTTAAAGTTTAATTTAGAATTATTAATTTCTATGAAATTAAATTTCTACCGTGAAAAAGTTATACCACTACAATCCAATATTATTATGTATTAAACAAAATTAAACTACACTTCGATGTTAGGCCACGATCGGCACATATAGTTAACTATTTTTTATGTCATTTAACAGCCTAAACAGTTTGGAAACCGCACCAGCCTATTCCTACATTTTACGCATTTTACAAGCTCCTGAAATATTTTGGTTGGTTACAAATAAGCAAAGTGTTAAAAAAAAATTTCTTAAGTTTTCGCCAAAACAGTTCATGCACAATAATTTCTCAAATCATTCAAATTTATTGTACTTTATACACTAAATTTTAATTTTGTCGCGACTTCCTTGATCTTTTTGGTGAATAATTTATTGCAATTATGCAAGGTTATATAAAAACGATTTGAAATTAAAACTAAGATTTCTGAACAAAAACTTCTATTTCTGCGGTGTGGGTTCGAAGTGTTATAGCACACATAGGCAACCACTATTTAACGTGGAATTCGAACCAAGGGAAAACGTAATACGCTTAATTTTAAAAAGGTTTACTGGGGAGATTACACCTAGATGGTTTGTCATAGCTTTCCGAAGAGAGACGGTTAGAGCAAAGTATTTATTTCGCCCGGGGTAGAACCGGGTCGACAGCGTTACTACATGACGGAAAAGTTGACGAATATAAATACTGTACATATGAAATATTGGACAATTTAAATTTTAAGCAATATCGAAATATGCAACCATCCTTTATATTATCAATTCAATTTATTCTATTGTGTTACTAATTATCAAGAATGCTCCACTAACGCTCTACAATAACCTTATCATGTGACAATTTTTATGTAATATTGAGATGAACAACCTTTAAACAATAAAAACTTATTATATTTATAAATTATTAATTTACCATAAATTGCAATTACAAATTGTTATAAATTAAGTTAAAAAGTAATGTAGACACAGTTGTTTATGAACTTAGAAAAACATTCGTATTATACCTATTCATATTGATGAAGAAGGTGCTTGTATCCAATTTGTTATAATACAAACCATAGGAAATGTTAAGCCATAAATTATTACAATATAAATAAATTATTAAAATACTGCTAATCAATATGTGCAAAACAATGTCAAAATTGTTGCTTGTATGCGTTTGGAACAGTAGAGAAAGTAAGAAACAAGTGCGTAACAAAAATAAGGCGCGTCCACTACCGAGGCATAGGAAGTGTTTTCATTACACTTGTCAATTGGCAAAAAATTAATTATGTAATGAAGTATCGTTAATATAAAGCTTAGTTCCTAAAAAAGGAGAAATTGATTAAACTGGAATTATAGATAGCGGTTAGTTTGATCAGCTTAAAGAGGTACAATAACAGTCATTAATTTGGCAATCAAAATTATTTCTATTATAAAGTTTTTTCACAATTTAATTATTATAGAATATGATTCTGTGGTCAATAATAAATTATTTAATTAAATAATCACTGAAGTGTTAAGTATGCAAACACTTTTTTTTTATTGTACTAGTATGCACATTGTACTAGGTACTACCTATGGCCTACTTACAAAAGGGATGTATCGATAAATCCATCAATATCAATCTTATTGTTAAAACTTCAAGTTTTTGATTGGTAATATATTTTATATTGCTTTCTAGCAATTAGGAGGATATTGTCAATAGTAATTCCGTTTGTTCTTTCATTGTTATATTTATTACGTCAAAGAAGTGCTTTACAATAAATGTACATACAACAAAGCGCTATTTGACGCTAATATCAAACTTTATTAGTAAATGGACATCGATTGATTTTTATGTCTTGTGCAAATAAATAATTACTGTCAGTCGCATGTAAAGCGCAAATTACCATACTATGGTGTTATTTCATTATTAATCATAACTAGGTAAATACATACATACTACATTACCTTATTTTATATCTAGACAGAGCAGCGTCCATGGCTATTTTTTATCTTTCATATTTCTACAATCTATTTACATAGTACTTTGATTTAAATGGTTATTATTCAGGTATCTATAACTGATTTTTACACATTTTCTTCTTTTATAGGTTTACTTTGCAAACTAAATTTTGTGCGTCAAAACACTACCTATTCATGCTAAAAGATAAAAACGGGTTAATAATCAACTTCTTTTACCTTTGTATAACCTTGTATAAATACTTAACTACCTTGTGGTACAAATATAATTGAAGTTCATACACCAATTACAATATTATATAGAAAATTGAATTAAATAAAAAATGTGTATGATTTCCTTATTTCCTTGAATATTTTCTTTCATTGCAATACCAATGCATGGTCAGCAACATTTTAGTGGTTTTGATGTACAACAAACTAAATAATTATTAAAACTTTTTTTATTATAAACAAAACACTCATTAAAAAATAAAACTTTCTTCTTCTTCATGGTACCACATCTTCTTTAGAAGTTAGCTATTAACCTGGCCCACATTATTTTATTAACAGCTGCTGTGAAGATGCCCGTTGATGTCATGCCAACCTAATGTCTCAAATTCTTCGGCCATGAGTATCTTCTTTTCCCAGGCCCTCTTTTTCCTTTAACCCTTCCTTAGACAATCAATTGGAAAAGGTGTTATTTACCGTTTCTCATGATGTGCCCGAAATAACCCATCTTTCTTTAACTATTTTGAGAACTTCCAAGTCTTCCCCATTCTTTGAAAACTTTTTCATTTGTTACATGGGAAATCCACGAAACTCTTAGCATGCGCTTATATCACCAGAATTCGACTGCAGGAAGTCGCTTTTGAGCCTCTTCTGTGAGTGTCCAAATCTCCACCCCGTACATGAGAACGGAGGACACGTTGCATTTCAGCATTATGAGCCTAATTTTTATATTTACTCATAATTTATTGTAAGCTATATAATTTATTAAACATTTTCCTAGCTTTTTCTATACAAATTTTTATTTCTCTGCTGTGATCCCACTCCTCACCCAATATAAATTCCAGGTAAGCGATATTTTAAACCCTTTCAAGTTCCTCTCCGTTTGCAAAAATTAGGTTACTAATAACCACCATCTAAGTTTCATTTCATATTCTTCACTAATTGTAGTTATTTTATCTACTACTTTTTGTAGCCCTTGTGCGGTGTCCTCTAAAAGAAACGTATCGTCAGCATACTTCATTTGAATGATTTTGCCATTATTTAGAACTCCCTCTTCCAGATCTTCAATAGCAGTTCTAAAACGTTCTTGCGAATATATTTTATATTGTCGTGTTTTATTTGATAATTTAAATTATATAAAAATAATTTCATTTGAAAAGGAATGAAATTTTCTAATCAAAAATCAATCTCTTTTTGAATTTTGTTGTCACGACTTTTAGCTCAATCGGACCGCATTTGATATAATAAAACATACATACACGTTCCACATGCAAAATCGTATAACTCAAATTGATTATTGATAAATTTATTGAATCTCTTCTTCTTAACGTGCCTGTCCGTTACCGGATGTTGGCGACCTCTCTCCTATGTATGTGTTGTGCGTTTGTAGTACTATCACACACATAGGGGACCTACTTGTTTAACGCGGGCTCCGAACCGCGGGAAGTGTATACACTTCATCTCCAGAGAGGCTGTTCTAAGCAGATTACACCTCGGTGGTTTGCCATTGCCTTCCGAGGGGAGACGGTCAGAATAAATTTTTTACTGAGCCCGGAGTCGAACCGGGCATTCAGCATTAGCAGCAACGCACTTAACCGCTTAAGCTGATCACCGTCTCGTGGTATTATTGAATACCAATTCAAATTACATATAAACATGTGTCTCAAAAATGTGAATTGAACGACAACCTAGCGTTCATATGACTTGTCAATTTTAGCAAAAATATAAGTTGGATATCATTAAACCACCCATAAATTTTTATCATATACCCAAAACAAATTTATAACAATGTAATGAGTCTTTTATTGTAAATAATAACATTTAAAAAGCTTCGTTTTTTTTTTAAATTGCTTCTTTTATGTTCTACTACTGTTTTGATGGAATTTAACCCGATTACTTCGTTCACAAGCGTGTTAAGTCTTCACAGATCTCCTCATTGTTACGTGATATTTCCATCCAACTCCAGTAATCCTCAGGTATGATCATCACCATGCATAAATGAATATCTTAATTTTATGATACTTGAAAATTTTCATAGATAGAACATAACCTCCCAAAATGAGCTCGAGGTTCCAATTTTAATTTCTTCGAAATTTTAACAAATTAAGACAATCTAATCATTCAGTCATACGATATTAACCCAATCCAAAACCATTTTTATTCTAACCAAATGATGCTCAATAGATGTGTGTGAAAATCCAACGTTTGGAACCACAATCGATTTAGAGAAAGTATTTTACTACTTCCACACAATTTAAGCTTCGCATGAATATACCCAACGTCCCAAAGTCCCACGTCGCTGAACTCAATAAATGATTCCGAAATTGAACCAAATTTTCCAAAAATTAGCATAACCTTACGCCAAACTAAAATTATCGTCCGTAACGCCAATCGTCAAACTCGATACGTACTCATACGTAGGTTGATCACCACTAATTCGCGACTCAAGTACGTCTCCATCTTCCTGCCCAAACGATATTTTGCACATACAAAATTTAACTTTAACTTTTCTTAAATTTTAGAAAGATTCAATTAATACAATCCACTTTCATAAATTCACATGGAATAATAGCGGCAATATTGGAAAAAGGATGGTCGATCTTTATCCATCGTACCGGGTGTCGCGAGTGAAACGTGAACCAACTTTGCGTTATACTTCATTTACTTAGGTCATTATGGGCACGCAAATTCAACGTGAATAATGACCTCAACTTGGATGGCAAATATCTCAATGAGAAAAATAACATTTCAATATGTTGAATAATTTAGGAAATAACACGTAGCCCTTTCTGATATCTTAGGGTATGTTAAACTCTTCAGATAGTCGATTTTCTATTCTTATGGATGCTCGTTGTTCCTTGTACAAATTCGCGATAATTCGCATGTCGTCTTCTATTCCAGTTGTTTATAGAATATCCATTAACTTGGCATGTTTTACCTTATTGTCAAATGCCTTATCAAAATCGGGAGAATATGCAAACATGTCACAATCCATATCCCGGCTTCTTTGTATTATAACCTGCACGCTGAACAGCGCCTCTCTGGTACCTAGGCCCTCCCTACAGGAAAACTGCGTTTCTCCTATACGTTCTTCTATTTTTTCTGTATTCCTGCGAGAATTCCTTTTAGAAACATTTTCAGCACATGTCTCGTTAGTGAGGTTATTCTATGTTCTTGACTCTTTTTGGAGTTTGCTTTTATGGTAGTGGAATAAATATCGATTTCATTCAGTCGTGAGGAAGTTGACCTCTTTCCTATATAGAATTAATAAGCTCTACGATGACATCTAGATATGTTGTTCTTCAAATAATTGCAGTAATTCCCCCGGAAATCCGTCTTCCCTTGAAGAAGTATGACTTCTTATTTTGTAATATTTGGTTCGGTTTTCACGTTGCTGTTTTCTATTCTCATTTCTTCATCCTGAAACAGTATTTCTGCATGCCAGTTAAATATACCACACTTTCTATATTATAGTACTTCAATCTCTTCGCATTTTTCTTTCAGCCATGTTTATTTTCTTTTTCTGATCTTTTTATAACTGTATTACAGTAGTAAAACTTTAAATTAATGCAGAGGAAGTTCAGATTGATCCAAATTATTAATTCCTCTATTTCTACATTTACAAACCATATATTTAAAATCGTAGCTTAGTCTCTTTGTTAGTAACGCACCGCTAATAGTAGAAATTTTTCCCAACCTAAAAAAAGATGGCAGCTGATTATGGGATTATAAAATTTAGGCAAAACCACCTGGAAAGCTGAAACCACCGAGGTGATTTGTCAAGAGAACTCTTTTGGGTAATGATTCCGTAGCCATACGATGCTGCTCCGTTTCATAGAGTGAGGTCGTAATGTACGTTTCCTCAAAATTTCCTTTAGTGAGACCCGTGGTCTAAAACTTATGACCATCACGTATATTCGCAATCCTTTTGAGGCCGAAAGTCAGGCAACTATTTTTTTCGTGCATGGTCCCAATTTCCTTAAAAAAAGCTGAACAACCTCAGTGGTTGTTCTTCATGTAAAAGTATCTTTTATATATAGGTATAGTTTATCTTTATTTCTTCTTCTTCATCATTTGGATTTTGACAAAAAGTGTCGTTGCCCATTTTTAAAGTGTATTTTTTTGCAGATTACGCCTCGGTGGTTTGCCATTGCTCTCCGAGAGGAGGCGGTCAAAATGAAGTTCTTATTGACTAGGTGAGTCGTAAAGGAGAGAATGGATAGTACCCGAAGTCAAAGAGGGCAGACACTCAGCCCTAGGAAGCAACGTACTTAACCAACATTCTATTGAACATCTGATTTTTATTTAGGTATACCGTGATATATAATTTTTTTCAATGGAAATGAGATATAATAAGTTCATAACTAACAATTTTAAATTGCGTATAGTATAATAATAATAATATTAACTTACTTTTAATTCCTTAAAAGTTTTAGAGGATTTGGTCACAAAATTCAATAGAACAGAGTAAGATAAGATACAGTGCAAGATGCACATCTAATTTACATTTAGAAAATATAGCCTAAATGCGCATAAAATGTAGCCACATTAAAACTCAAAACTCAAAATTTTAAAGCTCTAGAAAGTCATACACGACGACCTCCAGAAACGGTGTCTTCACTTTTGTTTTCAAATTCGCTGGTGTAATTGTAATCTTCGACTCTAGTAATTCTTCTAGAATCTTACATGAATTTGGACATTTGGAAATAGTTTGACTAACATAATATTATAAATTGTATTGCTCTTTTCAATTTGAACAAATCAGCGTTCTGCTCAGATTATGGCCATAATTACGATCGTAATTTTTAATGGTGTAAATAGAGTTTTACCTAAAATAAAAATAGACAAATTACTATGCAATATTATAAGTATATACTTACTTGGTGAAAAGTATTAATTTGCAATATTGCTTGTTCTGCGGTTCTATGTCGGACATTGAAATTTACTTACTTAAATAAAACCTAGAGTTTATTATTGCGGAAACAAAATACTTCAAAGGGTCAAACGTCTTGACTAACTTTACAAGGGTTAGAATTTTAAAGTGTTTTCTTGTTAACCGCTTATCTGGTACAAACTTCTGGTGTGAGAACGCAGCCTCACGTACACTTTGTCAAGTCCAATTAAAATTTTTTTTAATTGGGAAAGGGCCTGGACGTTTAAGGATTTATTCAGGTAACCAAAGCCGAATCGATTGTACTTCGTACCTACGAAATAATTTTATAATAAATAAGATACGTAAATGAAAATAGAATACAACTATCGATAAAAAATGATAATGAAATGATTGTTTCAATAATCATTTATTGAAATTAACCCGGGTTAAACGATGTACCTCAAGACTGCACAACTGGACATATTTACATATTTCTACATATTTACTTTACTAAATAACTTTTTTAATTTTAATAGGATTTCGTTACTGTTTATTCAATAAACGAGCGCTCTAGTTAAAGATTTAAACTACTTAACGTTGGGTGCGGTTTTATAAGAAATTACATATAAAATTAAATACCCAAATATGTATTTTGTTAATTCATTCTGATATAATCAAATTTAAATTTTTTAAGCTGACATTAATAATAAATTAAAATCAATAGAACAATAGTAAAATAATCTGCACTTCTAAAACATTCCTATTAAGCAATAAATCAAATTATTAAGAATTCAGATCATTTTTATTAAAATTAATAAAATTAGTTTTTATTTTATCACATAATAATTATTAATCAGTATTTAAGACTATTGCACCACCGGTTAAAAATTTTTAACATATTATGGGTTTTATTAATTTCCATCGCGTGAAAAAGATTTGCTTATTAGAGAAAAAATCTAAAGAGATTGTTATAATTAAATTTTTTTTTTTTTTTTTTAATGCAGGGAAGGGGGAAATCTTCAAAAGACACCACCCCGATAATCTGGGGTGGTAGTGTCGGATTCTTACCGACTAAAACCCCCTCCCCGACGACAGCGGGATTTACCTTCTCGGCATCACTTCCGCTGTCGTCTGCGATGGTCTGCGGCTTGGTCGTTTTTCTACGGCCTCCCGTCATCACCGGATTAGCTGGCTCCCGCTGGGCACCAACGGAGTACGTGGCCCGGGCTGATCGCATTGACCCCCCGGCATCACCCGAATCGCTTTGGTCTGATGCGTGTTGGGAGCCACTAGGTAGTGGCCCGCGAGGCTCGTCACTCTGCAACCTGGTGTGCAGAGTCTTGACCCGGTCTGTCCGGTCTGCACCGCTGTCGGGTCGACTTCCCTCAGCTTGGCGTTGGGGGAGACTGGTGTTCGTCTCCTTGTTGTTACCTCTCACGTCAGCCTTGCAGATTTCCCCCATCCACCGGGGTTCGCGCCCGATCTCTGAGGGTCCTCCGCAAGTTACCAGGGACCACCCCGAGGAGGTGTGAGTAGGATTTCGGTCCCCGTTATAATTAAATTATTTAATATTTAAATTTGCAACAATTTACAGAGTTAATTAATAAGAATTTATTTTAAACTTATTTTATCTATTAACGAACAATACGTACAGATGAAATTTATAATCCCCTTCTTTTTCATTAGTGTAAATACCTATAATATAAATTAACTACATAGGGAGGTAATTATAATTTACAAAGCATTTTTGAATACTTTAATTAAAGATATAATTAAAAAGTACAAAATTTACTACAATAATTAAAATTTACATTAATAAATACCCACAGGAATTATAACAGATGACAATTGTTTATAAAATTAATCTACAAAGAAAAAAGAAAGAAAGTGGAATAAATTATGTGCTAATAATAAATAGAAAAAGTGTTACTAATATGCATTTATACATTTTTATTTACATATAAATTTTTAATATACCAAAATTGATGTCAAAGACAAGAATTTATCATAACAAAAAAAATGCGCATAATACTTAAAATTGTTACCTCTGTATTCCTAAAATCACAGAAAATAAGATAACTAACCAAATTTAAAAAAAATATATATATTTAAATAAAATACAAAATACAGACTTTTTAAAAACCATTTTAGCAGACTTGGAAGAATTGAGAATTTTAAGATTTTTTGAGATTTTTAATTACATATTTTCAATGGAATTGCCTATGTTACGCACAATTAATTCATATATTTTATGCAATTCTTGACAGAGGGGGGAGGGGGAGACACTATAAATTACTTTTAAATTTAGAATGCTTTTTAACTTTTAATTATAACTTTTAAGTTTCTCAATCGCACTTAATTATCTTAATTTGATCGATTAAATATTTTTGATCGGTATTTCTTTATCTGACATATTTTGAATAATTTTGAAGACAATATTAGTAGTGCTCTAACACATGCATAAGTTTACCGACCTCCGAATAAAATAATAGATAATAATGTTTATTGTATAATATGTAACAAAAAATATTATATACCAAAGGTTAAATACATAATATTATGTACATACAATAGTTCAATATTTAAATGTAATATAAATATAAAAGTTTAGAATAATTATTAACTTGTATCAAATTTAAATACACTTAAAATCCCAAATACGTAGCTTGGGAATATTGCAAAATTATTTTTAATTATTTTTGGGGTCGAACAGAAGTTAAGTCAGACAATTGCTTGACATGTACAGCATTATACATACAAAAAATGTATTCATCATCATGGATTACTACCACAAAGCCATGTATAATTATTATTATTATTAATTATTTAGGTCGACTTTTAAAATTTTTCTCCTTCTACCCTAGCTTACATCAAATCCTAAATGTTAACCGTAACCTTGTTCACAAACTACGGTCCCTATTATATTTAAAACTAATTGAAAATTAAATTCGTAAATAATTACTATATACAGTGGAACTTTCCTAACTCGAATTATTTTCTACATCTTATTTTTATTATGTTTCGTTTCTTTTCAATCTCTCAAAAATAATTTGAAGATTTGAGTAATGGAACTCAAGGAATTTGGTCAGATAGATGTACCTCATTGAAAAAAAAAATTAAAAGTCCCATGTCCCCGGTCTAGTACAATTGGGCGCGATCGATTGGGCGCGGTCGACTGGGCGCGATCGATTGGGACGCGGCGACAACTGGGCGCAAATACAATTGGGCGCAAATACAATTGGGCGCGAGGGAAGATTTATCCATTACATATTACTTATTATAACTGATTGTAAGAATTTTTTTTCTGAAAAACTATTATTTACGTAACTAAATCTAGAAATGTTTATTTAGCCAATAAAAAAAATTATAATTAAAAATTTAAACTAAATGTTTTTAAAATGTTTATTCCTTCTAACTTCCACTAAAATTTAGAAATAATGTTTATTTAGCCAATAAAAAAAATTATAATTAAAAATTTAAAGTAAATGTTTTTAAAATGTTTATTCCTTCTAACTTTTACAAATAATAACAATGCCTATTAATATAGTACCCAACTGATCAGGAATTCATTTCATAATTATGGGAAATGCCTCGCAAAAAGTCTATAACACTTCTATTCGCGTAATCCTCTACTAGATTCTTGATGCGCGAATCAGCCTCCAAGTATTTCCTTCTCTTAGTAGGTGGATTGTTGCCAGAAACTAAGTGTTCATAAAATACATCTCGCCCACGTTGAATAATTTTCAAACTAGAAATTAGTGTATAATCGCGTCTTAACTGACGTCTTAGCGTCTTAGCTAAGTATGGATCTAAGCTAAGTATGGAGCTAAGTATGGAAACATTTGAAAATTAATTTCTAGTTTAAAAGTTATTCAACGTGGGCGAGATCTGTTTTATGAAAAATTAGTTGCCGGCAACAATCCACCTATTAAGAAAAGAAAATAGTCGGAGACTGATGCGCGCATCAGAAATCTAGTAGAGGATTACGCCACATAGGGGTCGTCCATAAATTACGTCACGCAATTTTAAGCAATTTTTAACCCCCTCCCCCCCATCGCCACACTTCGTCACACGAACCTAGACCCCCGTCCAAATATTACGTCACATATTCTTGACCCCCCCCCAATGTAGTTTTATTGACTTCTTAGTAAATTTTACAATCGGTTTCATTTTGATTTTTATAACAATTTATTGTAATAGATTTATGACGGCTCTGTATATTTATACATAAATATACACGTACAGATTACCAACTAAAATTAAGTTTTTTAATCTTAATCTTTTTACGTTTTTTAAAAATTTTAAAAATCATTTTGAAAATTCAAAAAATAGTATTTTTGAAATACTTGTTAGAAGAAGGAGAACATGAGTGGCCAAATTATACGAGGGCCGGTCCTGACCAATGTCAGGACGTTAGAAACCAATTATTGCATGTGTAAAACATACTTTTATCTTAAGTTGTCAAGTTGCAACCTGTTACTAACTCGACATTTCAAGAAGCTTTTACGTTTTTAGAGAGAGAGAGAGAAATAAAAGCAATAATAATTTTTGTGACGTCACAATTTTTGAAACCCCCCGCCCCCCATCGTCACAAATCGTCACAAGGGTCGGAACCCCCTCCCCCCCCCTAGGAGCGTAACGTAATTTATGGACGACCCCATAGAAATATTATAGACTTTTTGCGGGGAATTTCCCATAATTACGAAATGAATCCATGATTAGTTAGGTACTTTATTAATAGGCATTTTTATTATTTGTAATTGTTAGGACTAAACATTTTAAAAACATTTTCTTTAAATTTTTAATTATAATTTTTATTATTGTCTAAATAAACATTTCTAGATTTAAAACATTTTTATACGTAAATACCTATTAGTTTTTTATAAAAAAATTCTTACAATCAGTTATAATAATTAATACGTAATAGATAAATCTCCCTCGCGCCCAATTGTATTTGCGCCCAATTGTATTTGCGCCCAGTTGTCGCTGCGCCCAGTTGTCGTTGCGCCCAATCGATCGCGCCCAATCGATCGCGCCCAATCGAGCGCGCCCAATTGTCGGTCACCGCCCATGTCCCGTATGGGATATTCCTGTAAAACAAAAAAAGATTTTCGAATTCCAGCATTTCCTTCGAGCTTCCTTAAAAGGCGAACGGAACTTATAATTTTCGATATAACGAAATATTTCGATTTTGTGACTATTTGATTTATAAATTTAATTAGAAAATTATAGATAAAATAAAAAATTAATTATCCTGACTAAAGCCCAGTTGTTCAGTATCGGGATATCTTTTAACTCGGGTTAATTTCCATGCATATAATTCTAGAAACAATTATTTCTATACCCAGGTTAAAAAATAGCTGCATCAGACTGAAAAACTGAGCCTCACTGGTATAGTTTGAATTACTTATTTATTTAATTTTTAATTATTGAAAAGCACAATAAATGAAAAATAAAAAGTATTTACCTATAATAAATTTTAATTCAGGCATTAATTAAAAAAGAAATGAAATTCAATATAGGTAACGAATTTTTTATTATTTTGACATTATTCTGGATCTCTTGGAAGTTTTGCTTAGTAATTCTACGAGTGTATGTCCGGGTAAAACCTTATTTTCACTGCAGTAATACATGAAAATGATAGTGTTTAGCCTCTCTATGGGGGGATAGTTGTTCAACTTTTGGACTCACTTTAGAGGATTGCAATCAAGTGAGGCCGTACTTATTAGACCTCACTGTGAGAAGGGGGCAATTGCTACCATACGTGAAAGTTATTATAGTTTTTCGGATTTATACTCACTAATGGAGGAATTGTGATCATACATAATTATAGATCATGGTTTTTGACCTTCTGTTTGACTCGGGGGAGGGGGATTGCGACTACTTGGGTAGACCATTGTTTTTCGATCTTTGCCTCAGTTTGGGAATTGCATAAATGTTCTTATAAACACTAGTACATCGACCTTCCGTCTCAATTAGGAGAATTGAGGTAGCTCCTAGATAATATGTATAAATTTCTTTACTCAATATGATATTTTAATATTCCCAATGCCTTAATTATTTTATTACGAGTTGGGCATACGATCATTGTTTGTTTCTTGTAGATCAATCATGAATTTTTGATGAGTAACGAAGTAGTAAATGTTGAAATTTTAGGCCGATATTTGAATATCTTCGCCATCTGGTGTGGCAGTGGATTTAGAAGGTTTTGAACTTCAAGAAGAGGTCTTGTAATGGAAATGGTAAACAGCACCATTAAGGCGATATGCGTATAAATGCACTGGAAGGGCATCCAGGTGGTGCCGGAGAAGACGGAGACGGCCGTGATTTCCGGCAAAAGAAGGATTTCACCAGTTCCCTTCCTGGGGAACGGCCAAATCATAGTTCTAAATAACCAAGCCAGGGTACTGGGGGATCGCCATCGATAGGGCCCACGGGTAAGGGCCTCATCTCGTAAGAGTCTCTAAGAGGTCAGCGTAATGCTCCATAAACTAATGCCCAATACTAGTTGGCATCTCCGGAGCCAAACGAAGATTATTGAACGGAGTGGCCGACTCGATAATGCTGTATGCTGAGTGAAGACTTTAAGTAAAGGCATACATAGGCAGAAGCTGCAAACTGTTCAGCAACAGAACGCTCTAAGAATTTTCCGAGCATATAGGACGGTTTCCACTGACATGGCACTGTTGCCCTCATCCCAAATACCCATCCACCTTAAAGCGTGGATTAGAGGTGCCAGATACCATTCGACAAGTCAAGAAGAACCGTCACAACCACTCATACAGTCGTAGTGTCTACGAAGATTCTCCTTCCCACGGAAAAAAAGAACTCCAAGTAGAGCAGAATAGGTTTAGCTGGTTTATGACTGACTGTAATGAAGATTCGCAACTTAATATTTGTAATACTTAATTACGGATAAGGCAATTGCATCTCACTGTTTGGCTTATTCGCAACCAATCCTGACATTTTTGGTAAGGGAGTGAAGGATGCAGTGAAAGATGAACCCTTTGCTATATTATTATAATGTACACAGATAATAGAAAACGTTTTACTAAAAATTTCTTATTTTAGAGGAGAAATTACGGTTTATTTTTAAGTATGCAAGATGCTAGTTAAGATAAGTTAAAAATTACGGTGTAAGAGAACGAAATGTTAATTGTTATTTATCAAATAAATACCTACCTACTAAATAATATTGCAACTTCAAAAACAAGGATACTTTCTCAGTCTGGTTAAGGTATTACCTTTACGAACAAGAATAGGTTGTGAAAGGAAAAGTGCGTTTAATAAGTATAGCTTAGGTATTTCATTACAAAAGTATGCGATATCTACCTATAATCCAAATTAATATCAAAGAGATAATTAAAACAATTTATAAAGATCTTGATATTTAAAAGATAAATTAGCAATTTCCTTAACAAATGTTTCGTAATATCATTTTTATTAATATTATTTTATGTTTGTAAATATCGACCCAATTCAATTCTATAATTATATCGAAAATCGAAGGTTTACACGATAAATTTTGAATAGTTTTATTGAAATACTGACCGATTGACGAGGGCGGTAACAACCAATTTTTTTTCCTATTACTGAAAACACATGATTGTATTAGAAAAATCTAGGTTTTGTTTTGTCCTAATTAAACGTAAAGTACTTTTATTTTGGCAATCAAGAATTTAGAGTAGCTACAACAGATAATTAGGACTTGACACGACCTTGAATTTTAAATTCGTTAATAATAATTAAAAATAAATTGAAATTTTACCCAAGTATTGTATTTGTAGGCTCGCAAATAATTAATATGGAAATTTGCTATTATGAGCGAAAAACTTTATAATAACTTTTTATAATTAAAACGATGAATCATGGTGTAATCAATAAATTAATTACGTTCATGTCTGTTATTCCATTTTTGAAAATTATGCAATTGGAATTATTACCTACTATTACCAATTAACTATAAATTAATTTTGTTAAAATTTACTTAAATAGGTATATTATTTTTTACGAAACTTTCGACGAAGTAATTAAACTAAATTCCAGCAATTAAGTTATTATCAGTTAAGGAAATTTAAAAATCTAGCGCCCATCAAGAAATTTATCACATTAATAAGATTTGTATTGCAAAATTACAACCACAGATTTGAACTCTGCATCTCTAGAGATAAGTTCTAAAATATACAAGAAGTAAACAGGAAAAATTATTTTTGACAAATTTTGGAAATTACATTTAAAATAAATTGTATAGTTGGAAAATAGTGGTACCAAGTTTTGATTTGTTTTATGTACATACTCCTAAAATTTGGCACTAACTTCTTTCAACACCCTGTGTACGTACCTACATTCTAAATGGTACATTTTATTTAATACTTGATCACTTAGACATAATTAGTAAATAAAAAATGTTGATTACACAATAATAATTATTGTTGGTTTAAAATTGAGATATTAATAGAAACTATAATTTTAGGTTTTAAAATTTTTTATTTCTAAATTGTACTGTTTAATGGCGAATCAACGTAATAGAAGAAATCGGAAGTAAATATTTTTCGGTTAATTGAACATTAATTTGTAATTTTTTATTAATAAATACTATAAAATAAAAGTTTATGTAACCACAGATAGACATTTATTAAAAACTCAAATTGTTCAAACCCATTATTAATTCGTTAATTTGTTACTTTTAAAAATAATTTAATTAAGTTAATGATCAGGATCGAAAATTTTAAAGAAAGTAGTATAAATCGTTACATATTAACAATGCTTTTAGTTTTATATTATTTTCTATAAAGTATTTCCGGAAAAGTTAAAAATGACACCTTGTGGTTACCTTTCTTCGTCTGAATAGGGCGATACTTCGAGTTATTCAGATGAAGGAAGTGTTTAATTAAAATTAGGTTATTTTATAGATTACTATCTAAATGGTTATTAAGTTGTTTGTAAATGTACCTACCTATATTTGTTTAAGTACGCGT
Organism: Podabrus alpinus; assembly: GCA_932274525.1. Lineage (NCBI taxonomy): Eukaryota > Metazoa > Arthropoda > Insecta > Coleoptera > Cantharidae > Podabrus > Podabrus alpinus. The sequence goes on from OW026451.1 coordinate 120,563,252, forward strand.
AATTCATTATTAATGGAATTGTATTTGTGTGTTTGATTTTATGCTTTCATTATTGACAAGCAAATAAATCGATGGAAATCAACATCAACAAGAAAATATTGACATTCATCTATTGCTTTATTAGCATGGACACATAACATAACCAATAATTAATTTAATCGTAATCATTTTAAATGGGTTTAAACAAAATTCTGTAAAACGCCAATTTACTGAAAATAATTAGATTATCCTTTTTTTTATAAATATTTTTTTTTAATTATAAACTGAAATCAATATTTTTTTATTGTTATTTTAGCGTTTATGGTTTTTTTAATTTGAATCTGAAAATGAAAGGAAGTGAACGATTACCTAACATCAATGCAATCGTGCGCAAAATTTATAAGGTGAATGAATGCATTTCAAGACTTGGTCACCGACTTGTTAATTCAACTTGAAAAAATATGCACATTATAAATCTTTCTGTATTTTTTTTACCTATTTACAAACAAGAATAATTTTCAATTCATTTGCTTTAAAGGGAAAATAGTAATTAATTAAAAACTGTTCAAATTTTTTTAAAATTTTAATATATACCTTTTTAAAATCTTGAGTAATTTAGTAATTCATAATAAATTACTGTCACGTCAAATAATGAAAAATAAATACCAGGATGTAATACTATTGCAATTTACTAAATAAGTAAGAAATATTTAATTACTGAAACGATTGTGCAAGTTTCTTCATTTCATAATTATTATAATCCTGAAAGGCACACTTTTCTTCTGGAAATTGTATATTATTTGTTAACAATCCAAGATTAATAAACATTAACACTATAGTACCTAGTTAAGATAATTCATGTGAAATATACATACATACATATGAATATGCAAAATAATATTCTACTTGCAATTAATGTGTGATATTTATGTTATACTACGATATTAAATAATATATTATATTACTAATTACAAAAAACTTAACTGCAACGATAAAATACAGGCATTTGCACATTAAATTTTGAAATTTTGAAAGGGCAATATAAAGAATATTTGTTACGCATGTGGAAAACATTGAAAAAATAACATGTTTTGATGTTAATATTCGATTTCTTCAGTCGAGTATAATCGGCTTAAAATTTTCAAAAAAATAGTGAACTAATTAAAAAAGTGAAAAAAATCTTTTACCTGAAGAAATTAATTACTGGTAATTCAATTTTATTTACGTTGAAGCAACAAATAAGTTGAAATATCGAGGTGAACTTGAAGATTTGTGTAAATAAGTACCTACTTATAGCATAGCAAAGAACAACAGTTATTTAATGGTATTGTCATTTGGTAATTATATCAAATTGTATGTGTATCTATAGCTCTACAAGATATTTAAAAAATGTAATACCTATAAATTGGTAATTGAAGACCCCGATGCAAGAAGGGGATATGTACAAAAATTTGAAAAGTAAGATTTTTGCAGATTTGGGTTCTAAAACGAACATTCTTCGCTTGGTAAAATGATGGAATTTCTTTTTAAAATAAATTCGGAACTACAAGTGAAAATAACACATCCCCTCGTACAAAAAGCTGCAAGAACGGGATATGTACACTTAACATATCCCATTCTTGCACTTCATATTTATTGTTTATCCTACACATGTTATCATGTCCCCTTCTTGCAACGTGCAGGTGCAATTAGAAGTCTGGAATAAACCATTGAATTTCATGGTAGTTTTACGGTGTTTTCTAGTTAAATTTAAGATTAAAATTATGAGTGGTACCGACGAAAGTGTAGTTGATGTGGAAGACCCTTATCAAGATTCTAGTAGTAGTTTTAATAAAAAAATTCAGTTTATTTCAGTCTTTATGTTTGTGTTACATATCCCGTTCTTGCAGTCAACATGATTTGATCCAATATTATGTGTGTAACAATCCCGTTCTTGCACCGTACATCATTTTTATGCCATCTTATCGAAAGTTATAGTAATATTAAATTAAAATTAAAAATATACGTTACTCTCTTTCATTGGGACACAATACCACTATAAAAAACGAATAAAAAAAAAGTTTATTTTGCTTCTCCTGAAAAGTTTGGAAAACGTTACTTATCCCCTTCTTGCACCAGGGTCTTCAATTATTGACTCTCCTCTGATAGATTGTGTAGTTTCTTGGTGAAAATATAAAAATTATTATAAAAATTGAGAATTATATAAAAGAATTACTAAAAGACAGAAGATAATAACAAAACATATATTTACCAATATTGTTAATTGGTTAAAAGTATTGTTCTATTTTAATATTTAATGGGCCTTCAGGCCGCATGACATTTGCCCATTTTCCTACAAAATAATTATTTTAACAAATCAATAGTTCATTTATTATTTTCTACAATATGAAGTAAATGCAATACGAGTAGGTACGTTAAAAAAATATCAGGTTGATGGATAAGTTCGTAGCGTTTTTGGTTTCTAAGGTAAAAGTGAAAGTTTTATTGAATTCTTCTTGAATTTTTCAATTTGTAGAAAGTTAGGGGTAATTGTTGGCTAAAGAAAATGGAGTGTCAAGTACAAAAAAATAAACTTTTCCGACATATCATTTTGTTTGAGTTTAACACAGAAGTTAAGGCATCGAAGACCGCTAGAACCATTTGTTCCGTTTACGGAGAGAACGCCATCGTGGAAAGTACTGCACGGAAATGGTTTTCTCGTTTCAAAAAGGGGCATTGAATGATTTCCCACGTTCAGGGAGACCATCCGGCTTTGATGAAGACCGATTAAATGCTTCAATTCGTGATGATCCATGTCAATCAACTCCGGAATTCGACAATATGATGAATTGTTACCAATCAACTGTCGTACGACATTTGCATTCCATGGGCAAAGTTCAAAAGTTGGGTGTTTGGGTACCATAAGTTTTCAGCGAAAACAACAAAAATCAGCGTGTTACCATTTGTGCTTCTTTGCTTGCTCGTCATCGTTTAGCTCGTCAACAATATCGGTCGTTTTTGTCCCAAATTGTTACTGGTAACGAAAAACGGTGCCTTTACGTCAATATCAAAAGGACAGAAAGGAGTGGCTGAGCCCTAACAAACAAGCAAATCCTCGTGCAAAAGCTGGTGCCCATCCACGCAAGGTAATGTTGTGCATCTGGTGGGATAAACAAGGCGTCATCTACTATGAATTCCTTCCGAGGAATGTAACCATGACTTCTAAGGTTTATTGTCAACAACTGCGTCGCCTGCAGGTTGCAATTCAAGAAAACCGACCGACAAGGCGGCATCAAGTGGTTTTGCAGCATGATATAGTGCCCGTTCGCATACTGCTAACATTACAAAAGCAACTATTCCAGACCTCGGTTGGGAGGTTACCATATCTGCCCAATTTTCCTAATATTGCTCTATGCATTGTAATGCAATAACTTATGCATTATTTTATGAATAAATTCGCAATTTACTCTTAAACCTGAAAACATGTACAAATTTTACGCAAATCATTTCAGTAAAACAAAATACTTGACAATACCACAAAATACAATAACAATTTGTAAATTATTTAATATTATACATTCACAAAATTACTAATCGCTTACATAACATCGGTTTAATCCAGTAATAAATTAAACTGCAATAGATGAATGTATTCGATTATATTCGCACGAGTAAATTCATTACAATCTGCAATATGTAGATATAGCACGCGAGACTGCAGTTTTCACTCTGGTTATATATTACCTATATCTGTATGCATATAATTCGTGCAGTCAGGTTGTATAACGGTAATTATTTAATATATCTGTAATGCAGACCATAGCCTTCACTCGAATTTCCAGTTTATTTTTAAATTAAATAGAAAAATTATGACGATAGATCATAATTACTCAGTAATTTTACAAACCTTTAATTGCAAAACTATCTCTAGTAATACTACCAGTACCTACCGTGCAATTGATGAGTATAACTATTACGCAACTTGTTGTTAATGACAATGACCGTAGGTCACCACGGAGGATTAAGCATACCCAGCTTCCCTTCCAAATGAATCAAATATGAAAACACGATATTACTGACCGCAAATGGGTGTAAGTCAATTAATTGTAAACAATGCACAGTTAGTATAATTTGTTTAATTTTTTACAAATTAAAATTAACAAGCTAGAAAAACAATAAAAATCTAATATTTCACAGAAGCTTTCAGCAATACGTTATTTCTTCAGATGTTCCAATTTATAAACAAGTACATGGACACAGGTTTATAGGTTTAAAAAACGTATTGTCGTAATATTTGATACGATCAAGATAAAACTGATCTTGAAAAATAAACATGAGTCTTGATCATGGATATTGATGTATGATGTTAGTCCAGATTAAAATAAAGTCTTGATGATCGCGAGCCCGTTGATGTCAATTTCCTGTTCATTACGTGTTTCTTCTGTATGAATGCAGAGGTTTCGTGAAGAAGGCAATAGTTATAACTTTTAACTGATTTAATAATTTTCGTATTTTCGAAATCAGCGTCGCCTCCATCGGTTAAGGTATGCATCGTGATTGCGGAAGTTTCCTGTTTATTACCTTTAATTGTTGAAACATTTTCACTCATTCTCTTATGTAGCTATTGGTGCATTGGGCCATGTATATATTTCTTCTCTTTATTTCCAGATGATTTATTTACGCTAATAGCTACCGCAATATTTACCGTGTCATACCAAGCCGCGTTATAAGAGGATGGCGTTATACGGATGTGAATTTTTTAATTTAAACTTTCAAAACACAATATTATTTTTTAGCAAATATCTAAATAAACTATTTTTAAATGTATTTAACTGCTTTAATAAATAGATAGATCATATCACTTTGATAAGGGTTTTCTGGTAAGGGTTGTCCTGTCTGGTAAGGAAAATCTGCGAGGTCCCTTATTCGAACCTGGAATTGCCATTTTGTAACTCAACCCGTATTCACACAAGCCACTGAAGTGGACTTAAATAAAATTAAAAAATATATTCGTATTTAAACATAAAAATTTCCAAGTTGAATCATGATTTAGCATTTAATTGGGATAAGTTTTATACATGTTGATCATCAAACAGTGAGGTCCAAAACGAATACGGGGTAATGTTGCACCTGGTTTATTCAAATCACAGTGACGTTATGGTAACTAACTGCAGTAAAGTATCTATCATTGAATACAATGCATACCACCCGCTTTAACGCTACCACTTTAAGGTGGGACAATAATTTCCATTATAAAAATACATAAAGTATATTAGGTGATCTGGTTGATTGAAGTGGCATGGACGATCAACTTCTTGGCTGGTACGGAGCACCCGGTCTGAGCCCCATATCTTCTTCATCTGGACGGTTGAACTTAGGTAGGGCATATAGAAAAGAAAAAATGTAGTGATAGAAACGCCTTGTTATCTGAATGCATAACTACTGGAAAAACAATCAAAGCGTAAACGGGATCAAAGGCAAGTAGCTCAATCTGTTCAAATTATGAACGTCAGTAGCTTATCAAAAAATAGACTACATTTACCTTATCGTGTGACCGCAGTTTCGTTTTCACCCCGTATACAAGAAGCTTCAACTCGTCAGACACGCATTTTTTCAGAATTTCCTTTATAATTTCAAATCTTTTGTTTCTGTTTTGTTGGCGAACTGGTCGTTGCTATCAGAAGTGGAATCAATTGTTGAATGTGTTTATCCATGAGGATACATTTGGATAAACTGGAATTGGAATTCCAGTTCCAAAAGTGGAATTGTGGATAAACACCTGGATGTGGATACGCAAAGATTTGCACTAATAAGTCAAAAATAGCTCGTTTTCATCTTGGTTTTCTGATTCAACTAAATCACTTATTTTTAGAAAGAAATTGGCTCACAAATATTATAAGCGTCATCGTCTGATGAAAGTTACTGCGAGTTTTCGAACTTAAAATGTGAGATCAAAATAAGTAGTGTTGCCTCCGATAGAAAATGGTATTAAATTAATCCAAAATATTTCTGGAAATTGCTCAATTCTCCTTGAAGCTTGGTGATGTGACTGCTACTGATGGTAAATTCGTCTCCAATTGGCCACTAACCTGTTTGCACTTTTAACAAAGGTCATGCTTGTAGAGTTATGAATAAATTACTTTTCTCCTTCCAAACATTGAGCATCCAATGTGACGACTGCTCCGAAACGTACATCGGCCAGACTGGAAGAAAACTCTAGGATAGGACTAAGTAACAGAGAGTAAACGTGCAGCTTATACAAAAATGCCTCAAAGGTGAAAAACTAAACATTATTTATTATTTACTAAAACTAATTTTATCAAAATTGTACAATAAAAAACTAGACATGTTGAAAATATACTAGATAGAGAAACAATTATTATCTATATACGGTAAAAATATTTTAATTAATGATCAACTATATAAGAAAAGGCTTTCGTTGATATTACCAATGCTATACTTCCCCCTCGCAACGTCGAATATACATTGCTGATTGGATCTGCAAGATAAATTTGCTTGAAATGTGTGCACATACAGAAAACTGATTATGATATAGTGATGTTATTAACAAAGTTTAAGTTTGGTTTGTGTTTTGACTTTACAATTTGTTTGTTTATTTTTTATCAATTAGAATATTGTTTTATTATATTTTTTGACATGTAAGTAACAGATAGCGGGTCTCGATTATTCGCCTTTTTTACATCTTTATTTATACAATAATTCAAGATCTTTATTATTATAGGTTTGGTCTGACAAAGCTTTGAGCGAAAACTGACCACCAAATAAATAAAAATTTGCAAGTAGAAAAATAATTTTTTTCATAGCTGTACCATAAAGAAAACTTGCAGTATGGATGATAGAAATAAAAAAAAAAGATCATGAAATTCCTGAGATTTATGAGAGTCATATCAGCGACTTTATTCCTAATTTATCGATCTCTGAATACGTACATATTATGATATAGTAACCAAAATAAACTCATTGAAGTCGTCCAACTCGTGTGGACTAGATAAGATACTCGTATCTTCTGCATTTGTCGAGAACCGTCCATATCTGGTTTGGCTATTAAAGGTTATCTTTCGCAAATCTTTAGCAGTTGGTTGTTTTCCATAAATTAAAAAAAAATTAGAAATAAGGTTCATTAAATTAATAGTATAAGTACAATATTGTAAAAGTAAATGTAAATTAATCCAAAAGGTACAAGTTCAACAGAGATGATTTTCAATAAATACCCAAGGCGTCGGAGAAGGGTCAATAGCATTTTTTAAAGATGTTCCACTAACTTAATCTTGAAAGTGGCCTTGGTTTTTGACTTTAGGAATAAGTCCAGGTGTTTATCAAAAATGGTGTACCTACTCCACATTATATTGAAACGAACCTGCGCAGCCATGCGCAGGTTGCTTCTTAAATCCCGATTGTGGCAGTCACCCCTTCTTTCCGGTATTCAAATCCAGCAGTCGAAGTGACTTAAGTAATTATTATCGTGCAATTTGTATTAGGTCTATGTTTTATAAGATCTTTGAGTCAACTGTAACTGATTCTTTGGTGCATCACACCAGAAATGTTTTAATTTGCAATCAACGTGGCTTTGTTCATGAACATGCAATTAACTTCACAATCTGTTAAGCTCGCTTCCTTGCTTCTATTTTTGGAAAATGGAAACACGGTCGATTGTATTTTTACGAATCTGACCAAGACATTTGATCAGATGCTGCATTTTTAAACCAACCATTCAATTCTATCGCAAACCCCAGACAAATTTAGTACATTATTAATGGTTTGCAGTAATAAATAATAAAAGTAACAAGAAACATTATTTATTTTAACAATTGGACCCGTTTTGTCTGTCAATGAATTTCTTAACTTTATGACACTCAAAAATCTTCATATGTCAAGCATCACCTCCAAAATTACCTGGAGGTTTCCAATTTTTAATTTCTTTGAAATTTTAACAAACTAAAGCCATCGACTTATTTTATCCTATGATAAGTGCCATCCTAACCATAGGGCACAATCCTTTTGGGTTACCGGTCACCCCGCTCCGACTAGCCATCCCGTGATTTTTCTTATGAAGAGGGGTGCATTATTTATAGTAGCCCACGGGCCCCGAATATCTTAAGACGGCCCTGCCTATGGTTTTATATAAACCAAAACCATTTGGTATTTCAACCGAATGATTCTCAACTGCGTTGTGAGAATCCAACATCTGGAACCTCAATCGGCTGATTTGAAAGTAAACCACTTCTACATAAAATTGAGCTTTGCACCAATATCTAAAACTACGTTCGATGTACGTAACAAATTATCCCCAAATTGAACCAACTTTTCCAAAAATCAGTGTACATTTACGCTAAACTAAAATTATCTTCAGCAATACTAATCGTCAAAACTCGATGAAGATGTCTCGACTCAATCGCCACTAAACTGACTCTGTTTTCTAAAACATTAATCACTCATTGAAATTTCCAGATAGGGTTAATATTCTGCCCATGGACTCATACACACACATTAATCAAATTTAATCGCAACATTTCATTAATTTAGGTGGGGTCAATTATTTCTTCATATATACACCAATTAACAAAATTCACATTCGTAATTCCACATGAAATAGTGGCGGAAAATTAAAATTATTAATAACAAATTCGTTCTTTGGATAAAGGATGGTCGATCTTTACCCATCGCAGCAGTTGTTGCGACTGAAATACTATATTATACTGTGTACCAACATTGCGTCCTGCCTCATTTAGGTTATTTATAGGCACGAAAATTGAACGCGTAAAAGGATCCTGATAGCATGCGGCTGTAAAGCTTGGATCTCAAATATTGAAAATATCTCAACGAAGGTCAATTAAACTTCAACACATCAATGGCGTTGGTTCAGTCATTAGATATTGGGAATTCAGGACTGCTTCAGAGTGATGTTGATAGACTGCAACACTGGTGTAGTCAAAATGGTCTCCATCTAAATGGAAAAAACAAGAAAAACAATGAAATTATTTACAAGAGAAATCACGCACTATTCTCTTACTAGATCAATGACCAGGTGCTGGATAATGTGTCTAAGTTAGAGGACTTAGGAATTTTTCTTGTTCCAGCTCTGTCACTTGACTAAATTATTTCAAGAGCTAACAAGATGTTGGGTTTTGTTCGAAGATCTACACATGAGTTTTCTGATGATCATTAGTGATTTTTTTATATTCTGCCTTCGTCAGATCAAAACTGGAATATTGCTCTACGATCTGGTGTTTTCGTAGGTCATGCACATTGATAGAGTTACAGGAGTACAACGGATATTTATGAGAATGCTGTTTTAAAAATCGAATTGATTATAGATCAAAACTTCACGTTGATGTGCTGGATTACTTCGGCATGAAGTCACTGTTGGCAAGGAAATCTATCTCAGATTTAATCTTAAGGTTTAAAATTCTTCATGATGTGATAAATTGTCCAGATTAGCTGTCTCTATTTGATATCCGGGTACCTATGAGATACTTGTATGATAAAGCTAATTTTGTAGAACGCTTTCATAGGTTCTCATTTGGACAACATTCAGCTATTGCTCGAATGCGTCGGTCGTTTGGAAAATTCAATTAGCCATTAATACGATAATTTTAATATTTATTTGGTGTTAATGGTGTTGTCGTAATCAAGTATTAAAGTATTATTATGTTGTCAACGTTTACATAATGTGCTTATTCGATGAAATATGCAATTTCTTGTAAAAAGTGTTTGAATCACATATTGATTAAATCTGCCAATTTCTGCTGTTATACTATTTTCCCATAATACAAATCCGCCATAGTTAAATTAATTAAAAAAACTTATCTAATTATGGTAAATAACCGATTAATTAGCCCATAAAATTAATTTAATTAATTTCAAGATCTTCTCATTAACCATGAGACTTACTACTAAATATTCTGTTTACATTTGCGACTATTTAAATTAGTCATCAATGTTTGTTTTTGCAATTTAAAACAATTAACGCTGTTATATATTATAGATAGTTAAATAAACTAGGTATAAAAATTTTAAATCGTTATGTTCTTCGGAGTTTCTAAATCACATTTATAACGCCAGGTTATCGAGTTAGGTCTAAATATTAAAATTCGGTTATGAGCTTATATCTCAAATTTCGAAACTCAACCGCCGAAGGGATTTATTGTGGATACAATGCGTAAAAATAACGAAATAAATAATTAAAAGAATATAATTTGAATTTTCCTGATTATTTTTTTAAAGGTGGAATTTCGTTCTGAAGAATTGGATGTTTTCATAAATTAAATCTTTAATGATTATTTTCGTGATGCGATGAAATTAAATCGCAGTTTTTTGATAACTATTATATTACACGAAATGACATATACAAGAAAGAAGATTCTTCAATGAAGATCTACCAGAACCGAAAGCTCTATCTCGATTATGCTTTTTTAACTGTAAGCTACGCTTATTATCCTTACATCATTACATCATAAACATGCAATTAAAAAAATAAAAGAAAGGATAAACGAAAGGATTAATCATCATATGAACATTAAAATAAAGAAAACATTTTAAAATTTCTATTCATCATATTTACGTTGCTACTAAAAGGTGAGTATATAATATGGCATATCATATAAAAAATGTGGAATATAAATTGAATCGTAAAAACGACCGCGTCGAATTTAAAAATCCCCTGTTGATTTCGCTCTCAATTAATTCGCATGATTTTTATTAAGTACAATGGACTTCCAGCTGATATATTCAAGCTATAGTGACACTAGTAAGCACCTGTAGCGGCATCGCAGAATTTTGGTTCATAAGTGAAAGTTCTTCGATTCAAGAGTCTGACCAAACAGTGCGGTCAGTAGCACACACACTTCCATTGAGCTTAGTGAATGACAGGTTGTTATTAAGCTTAGTCAGATCGAGTTAGAAAAACAACCCTTAAAAGTAAAAGTCATTTTAATTTTTTTTTTATTAATTAAATTTGATAGAATTATTTTTTGCATTTGCGAAAATTATATTTTTATATAGTGTTCAGTGAGTGAAAACCCCATACGCGATGGGGGGTTTTAGGGGGTTGTGTGTACCTGTGGTGATTGTATTGAGTGTATTTTTCGGGATTACGTGCGGGGTTTCTTCCCGCCTACCAAGGACTAGCGCAGGGCAGCTTGCGGCAGCCGCTGCTGCAAAAAATAAAACTTCTGCTGAATTACGAAATTCATCGATAAAAACTACCATATCTTCTACTATTGGACCACCACCGGGGCGCGGTTCTACCAGTAGAGCTAGGTAAGTCCAATTTTGGTAAACTTGAGAAAATAGGAAACGGTGTTAATTAAATTACAAAGCGTGCTATGTTATTACACACATCATGTAGTAAATTATTACAATAACAAATTAACAAACTAACGAATTAAAGTTTTTAAAGATTGTTTCATAACATTCATTGTTAAAAAGTAGCAACAATGTCATTCTCACTAATTTTAAAATTACAATGTAAATACTAGTAATTCTCTTCAAGCGACAAGCGTAAGTGTCCTTCTGCAAACATTACTTCAACATGTAGGCAGTAGAAAGCACAATAAATTACTTAATACAATTTTGATATAATTAAGTTTATTAATCAGATATTTTATAATTAATCTGATAAATTATTATAAATTATTATTATTACCCAGTAACAGAATAAATGAGTTTTAAAACTATTAATAGTAATAATAAACTATTAATTATATATTAAGAAACAAAAATATGTAGTATATAAAAAAAATTCAGTCTCTTTCTCCAACGTCCTTTATTTATCCTTATCATTCTCATCTTCAACACCGAAGATGCTGGGAATAATATAAATTATCGAAATTTTATAATTAAAGAACTTTGGAGAAAAAGACTGAATTTTATTTTTAATTTATTAAATTTTTCCGAGTATTGGAAAAATGATTAGTAAAGTATACTGTTAAAATCATTACGGTTCAGCATAAACTATCAATTAATTTATCTAAAGATATGAAAAGACTTAACTGAAGGGTTTAATTCGTAAACATAAAGGCAACTGAAAATACCTCGTAAAAATTTTCTTTAAAATATTTTGATGTTAAATATTTAAAACAAATACTTAGAAATTTTAGTTTGTTACTTTTAACATTCTTGGGAATTAATATTGAGTCCACGAATAAATTGACCTTTTTTTCAATTGACATTAGTATGCAATATCTGCATATTAGTGTAAATTTTTTTTTTATATTCATATTTTTTAATATTTTTTTAAATGTTAAATAATTAATATTCGGTGAAATTAAATGTTAATCGAAATTAGTATTTACAAACTTTTACCTACTAGAAATAATTACTTACTTATTTGTTAAAGTAATTTGTTACTTAATTTTTTTACTGATTTAATATATGCATTAGAATTTCCCGACAAACATTGGACAAGCAAAACCGTGAACTTGAATGAACCGTTTGTTATACACACCTTTGAGAATACCTTCAGAAATTATAAATATACAATACATAATACAATATTGTTTAGATAGCGCAGATTGACTGCTTAATATCAATATAGAAATAAATTTTAATGAATTACTTTTTAATCTTCAATTATTCGTGACATGACATATTCCTCGTGTTAAAAGTAAAGCATTATATATTTTTACAAATAATATTAGAAAGTTAATATTTAAATTTGTTGTTAATTTTAATAAATCTACTGTATGCAAAAATAATTTATTTAAATTAGACGTGATGATTGCAGGTGTCGATTAAACAAAATTATTTCATTAAAATTCTCAAACTAAATTTTTTGTTTGTTGCTGCCTAATAATAGCATTTGCATTCATTATGAACACTTTAAAATTAAAAAAAAGTAAAGTAATAAAAGTAGAACCGATTAAATAATTCTCATTAAGTATTACGTTGAATATTTCTGGTGCATATTTTTTTATTTTTTTATAATGTACCACTTCGTTAATTATTGTAGCCGTACTACCTATATGTTAATTATTTACAACAAAATTTAAAAAATTCTCAATATGTTATAATTAATATTAGGCGCTTACCAGTTTGAAATTAAAAAATAGTAGCCACATACATTTTGAGCTACTTTTGGATAGTCGATTTTCTCTTTTGTTGTCATAAGTTTTAATTTATTTATATCTTAAGGGAAAGTTTATATAGATTTTAATTTTTTTAAATACACCAACTTGAAGGTTTTATATTATATTATTAATTTAAAATATTAATAATACATATTTCTTATTATTAACTGCTATCTGAAATTTACTTATAAAATAAAGTTATCAACGGGAAATTTTTTTTTAAATTATTATGGTAATTTAAAAAATGTTATTATATCTTACTGATTGTGAACCAAAATTATTTAAATTGCCTATATTTATCTATAAAATAATACTTTTTATCAATATAGCATATTTTTTATATTAAAACAAAAAATGTACCAATCAGGTAAAAATACATTTCGCAAGAACGTTTTTCTTTCATTGAGCTTACTCTCGCCTCAATTTCCTTCAAGATTGTCATTTAAACAAACACTAGATTTATTGGCAAATTATTAATATTTTAATGATATTCATAATTATTATTCTAATTAATATACTTTCTCTTATTTATGTGTATATTCACACAAACTGAACAATTTATTATTATCAGTATTTACTTTCAATGTGTGTACAAACGTAATTGTTATAGTTTTATAACTTTCTTAATTAAAATGAATATAAATTTTTTTATCGAGGAAATGCATCAAGTGGTTAAATCATAAATGTGATGTACATCAGAGCAAGAAGAATATATTATAATATACATAATAATTAAAAATATACAAAATATTAAAAAGAAACAAGGCCATAATACCGTATAATATGCGATTTTAGTATCAATATCAATGTGCAGTAGAACTCCGATTATCCGAGTGTCTGTTATCCGATTTTCCACGTTAACCGAGCGGTTCTTGATCTGTCGAATTTTTTTCGAAAATTCTATGCAATCTGAGTTTTCGCCTATCTGAGCATGTACCTCCTGCCCACATTGGCTCGGATAATAGAGATTCTACTTTAATTATATTCTGCTCGAATAAACGATAGGAACATAATATATAAATAATAACAAATTTTTTTCTAATAACATAATACGTATTATATGGGTACATTGTATAAAAAAAACTGCCTCAATTTGTAGGTTTGTTACAAATTAATAATGTAAATGTTATTCATCTTAAGAACCGGTATTCAAAAACAATCATCAAAATAGCTACAATATACCCAATAAAATTACAATACATCATTTAAATTACAATTAAATATCTCTTAATTTATTACGTGAAAACTAATATATTTATTATATTGGGTGTCTGTAAAATATGCTGGGTGGCGTTACAATCTTAAATGTAACTTGCTAACCTTAGTATTTTAATCATCTGTAAAAAATTTTATAAAAATAATATTGCTGTCTTCAATCTTACAGAATTGTATTAACCTTGACTTAATTATTATCTACTCGATAATTTTGAAAAAAGACGGGTTGACGAAATTTTTATACTTTCCAGTGCTTTTCGTTCATCTTTCCTCTAAAAGGAAATTTTACCATTATTATGAAAAGGTCAATTATATTTATACAAAACTTTTTTCATTTATGTGATGGAAAAATGTAAGCAAGTCTCGGTTCAAAAATTTTCCTGAGTGTTATGTTAACTTAGTAATTACAAAATTGTCAAAGGAATTAATTGATTTACATTTAGAATTTGATGTGCTTGATGAAATTTGAATAATAATAATTTTGTAAGATATTAAATAATATGAAGACATTAAAAAATAATATGTTAAGTAATTCATTTAAGAAGATATAATATACCTACACAAATTATAGAGAGTAAATTAATTTTAAATCTTCTTTGATAACTCTATTATCGTTTGAAATACTTAAAAAGAATTTAAAGTAAAAGTTGTGTATCTATTTGATGTGCATAACTTAAAGTTTTTTTTTTAATAACTACGCGTAGCAAATATTAAAGCGGGTATTAATTGTGCTTATATTATTTAATTATTATTATACAATACCTAATTTAATTTTTCTTACTAATTTCTTGACCGTCAAAATTATTAAACTTGTACCGTGGTTCCAAATCCACGTTAAACAGTAGATTATATTTGCAGAAAAACAGTAAATAATATAAAATGAGTTCATTCTTAATCACGTACTTACTATACATTATTATGAGGATATGAGGAAAGGCTCATTTTATGTGATAATGTGATATTCTCAACAATAATCGGAATAATATTTCCTGTAATTAATTGGGTTCGCCGTTTAGAAATTACAATAATTTATTATTATTAAATGAATTTGATATTTACAAATAATAAGTAACAAATTTCTATTGCACAAATGGCTATTGAATTATGTTATTACTTTGTGTAATATTTTTATTGTGCTTACAATCATATTTTATCTTAAATAAATTCGACTATAATTTTGTTTTATAATTATTGACGTAAAAGAATTTTAACGATAAATTGTTTACGCACTTGGAAAATGTTAAGAAAATTTATTCCCTAACCTTGATCATTTAAACGGAACAATATCTTGATATATGACTAATTTAAAAAAAAACGTACAAAAATGTGGTTTATCATAATAATTCATATATATTTCCATAGACTTTAAATTCAAAAAACGCAATAATTTTTTTAAAATAGAATAGCTTAGAAACTGCGAGGCAAAGATATGTAGTACTATGACATTAAATTCAAATTGGATCTACTAATATACCTTACATAAAAGTATAAAATAGTAGGTTTACTAAAAAACATGTAGCGATATTTTAAAAATTGAGTTACAGTTTCAGCAACTTTCGTTGCTAAATTTTGCTACTTTATGAAGACACCCACACAGACAGACAGACATAAGAGATGGATATCTCCTAAACCAAAATATATAGTGTTAATCTTTCTCAAAACATTCTAAAAAAAGAAGAAAATTTTTAATCGTTAAACAAACACATGAAGAGAGGAAATAAAAATAAATACATAAGAATATGGGAAATTTGCAGGAGCGCGAGCGTCCAAATAGTTATGTAAAATAATTCAGTTTACAGACTCTTAATATATAACATAATTAATTTTGAAAAAACTTTAGGTAATGCACATCAGTAGGTAATAAATACATACATAATCTATTTTTTGCAAAAATAACTTTAATTAAAATTCGTACATGCATTTCAACGCATGGTTAATTAATTTGTTTTACGAATTATTTTATAAATAATTGAGGTTTCAGTAAAAATTTTTTGCTTTTATCGACATTTCGTTTTTTATTAAATTTATTTGACTCTTTCTATAAAATGTAATATATTTACTACATATACCTTACATATATTTAAATGTAAAAATTTATTACCGTGTAGCATCGTTGCGTTTGTTAATAAAAGTAAATGTTAATGCAGGTGTGCAAATAATATATGAGAACATAGAAAATATACTCGTTCGTTTAACTTCATTTATATTCAAATGTGCAACAAATTAGTTCATATTTAAGTAATTACATACTTTATCGACTGGATTAAATTAATTAAAAGTAAAACGGAAAGAAACCTGGTTTTCGTAACCTATTTCTAACAAAGGTTGTATATTTTTAGATAAATAACAAATTAAAACTTGGTGCTATATTAAACAAATAATAATGTAAAAAAACGACAATGCAAAAAGTACTAATATAAAAATAAATTAAATCTAACAATGTGTGATTTATTTGATATTTATTTTCAAACGAGACTTTGAGGTAATTATTTTATTGTATTAAATTAGAACTGATGGATGGTGTGAATAAAATATTTTCTAACATAAGAAAAGTTACAACTCTTCGTAAAAGTTACAAGTGTATAGTTACTATATTTATTTGGAATCTCTGTTCAAATAACAAAAAAAAATAATTAAATTAGCATATATAAATATATATTTATTTAATAAGTTAAACAATTTGAAAGGTAATTAAAAAGAAATTTCACACTGAAATTCTTTTGTATATCGACTGATTCTTTTAAACAATGTCGAATGGGAATCTAATTACTGGTTTAATTATTTGTGAAGCTTCTTAGTTGATAATAAATAATAAGTATTTTTTAATAATGTATCTTGGAATTAATGATTGATGGAGTAATACAATTAATTATATCCGAATAATTAGAATAATTCATTAGGTACCTACCTGCTATCACGAAAAATTTACATAATAAATGATATATAATTATTTAGGAAGAGTTATAATCATTTAAATCTCATTTTGATGGCATTTCTATAGGTACTTCTTATACTCAACTTCTTAATAATTGAAAATAAATCGGATTTATAAAAGGTTTTTTTTATTTCAAAGTGTTAAGTAGGTAAGGCAACAATGAATGAGATCAACGGTATGGTTTAACACGATTTGAAACAATATGGAATTAGTAAGTAATAAATTGTTAATGAGTAGGTAGTAACAAATTATAGTACGTAATCTATTTATCATAATGTAGTCTAATCATGCTGTCCTCGAAATCTTAAGAATAAGAATGAGATTTTACAATTTTGCAGATACATATCTCAAGGTTTATTTAACTCTTTGACTCATTGTGTTCTCGCTTGGAGTAGTAGGCAATTTGGTGATTTATGTGTATAGGTGCATTATTACACCACAGAGGATGTACTAAGTATATTGTAAATGTTTACTGCCATTGTACAAATCTTCTCTAATTTGAATGCAACGATATTATACGTATTATGCATAATTATTATATCTATACGTCACTAAAATATAAAATAGGCAAAATGATAGGAAAAGTCCTTTCTAAGTGATAAAAGCACACAGGTAACCTACTTCAATAATGTAGTCTAACAATTAATATATCATTGAAGTAAAAAAAGTGACCTTGCTATAAAATTATTTCATTTCCGATTCAATCTATGTTATTTTTTCTTACATTTAGAATAATATCGTGCAAGCGTCATTTCGAAATATTAATCAATATCTGAATTAAAAATTCTTCTAGGATAATAAAAAAAAATTCTACTCAGAAATTCACCTGATCTGAAAAGGACAACAAAAGTTCAAAGTTATAACCGTTCTATGATTAATAAAAATAATGAATTTGTGAATAAATTTTAATATACTTAAACCACCTTTTTTTCAAAACTATCTAAAAGCGTTTTCGTGTTGGTTAATTTAGAATTAGCACAATTTATTACCAATAATCTATAACTGCGATTCTAAAATGCAGGTCTGACTGTACATAGCATAATTCTGTGTGGCCTTAAGAAAAACTGTGATCACTTTAAATTTGTACCAAATTACATTTTTTTACCTTCCTGAAAAATATTATTGTATTAACAATGTTTAATTAGACGTATAATTATTTTTTCAAGTACAATCTTAATAAATACATGTTACTAAAAGTAATTGCCACATTTAAAAAAAAATTAGCACGTATACGTATTACTTGGTTTTTACACTTTCAAATTGTTTTAAAAATGTTCGTGTTTCTTGTTTTTCTTTTGATTTTATGGTTCAGAAGGAAAGTTTATAGTAGAATAATAAAACTTTTATTTCTCCTAATAAAATTTTGTTTTACTTATAGCGACCTTACTCTACATCTACATCATATCAGTGTGAATGCACAACTTAAAAGTTTATTTGGGTACATAATTTGTTTCGATTTAATAAAAACCTTGTATGAAGGTAATCGGGTGTTTTATATCATAAAACGATTAATAGCGTTCATGTCACGATAATAATTTGGTAAGTATGTTCAGACGGAAATTTTATAGTAATTTCAACTGTCTCAGATTGTCTCTCCAATCTTCAATTAGTAAAAATAATTTAAAACGAATTTAAATGTTATAATTCATTTTGACGGTAAATACATCAATGCATGCCCCACAACCATAATAATTTATATTGCAAGTTGACATTAAAAATGTTAACCCAGTTTTTACTATTGACTTTCTTCTTCTTAGTAACAGATTGCATTAGAAACAATGTTTTCAAAATTATATTTAATATTTTAATTAATTTTTATCAATTTGGAAATTATGTTTATTAATAACTCCATATGCAACAATCGTCAAAAAAGTATGTTGCAGCAAAGAAACTTCAGGATCAGACAAATAAATAATTTAAACAAAATTTGTAAAATTTCTTATTTTTTGCTACTTGGGCAGAAATTTGTGCCATTAATTTTCCGCGTATAAAGTAAAAGTATTAAAAGCAAGTTTACTAATTTAATTTAATTTAATGTTACATTGACCTTTTCTAAAAAAAAAAAACGCATAGTTCACATTTAAGTTATATCATTGAATATTAAAATATAGAGAATTTAAATTAGACTCAAATTTTAGTCAAATAATACGATTTAAGTTACTGATGCAGCCAAAATTCCGGGTTAGAATATCAACACTTCGATAGGCAAGGACACTCGGAAGTCGACGTAATTTAAAATAAATATATTTTCAAAAATCTTTTTTGTTGTCGAAATGACGTGGAAAAAAGCTCTGATTCAAAAAGTTTCTTTTGTGATGATCCGGGCTGTAATATCAATAATAGTGTGACTTACTTTAAGTGATTACATAATATGTGATATAAAATCAAATAAATTTGGCAATATAGTAATAAAAAACGTTACATGTGCTTAAGTAAAAGTAATAACAACATACAATAAGTACTGGACGATGTATACAAGTGGGTTATGTTAATGTATTATAAAATGCGAAGTCTGTATTCATAAATTAACATATTGACAGATAAAAGGGCATCACAGTGATTAAGTATTTTATAAACTAATTTTAAGAAGGAAAAAGTTTATAACCAATTACTTTCGAGTAAATCAACACGAAATGTAATGTAAAAATACATCACCTCTCTCCTCCATTCAATATTTAACGTTATTTAAGTCGTTGACATGACTTCAATACCAAATTAATACTTTGATATGACATTAATAGGATTTTTTGACAAATTATAACAAATAAATATAATTAAGTGAAAGTGTGTAATTAAATATTGGTAAAAATTTTAAGGAATAAATTATAAATAATATGTAGGTACTATTAAAATCGACTATTGAGGATACCATTTATTTCGTTATGGTAACTATTTTAAATAAAGTCGATTCCATATATGAACAGATAAACTTTATGAATTATAAATGTAGCAAAAATGTTTACGTAATATAAATTTTTAAAGGTAACTTATCAATCAACAAAAAAATAAATCAAAAACAATACTGTTCTACGAAACCACCTGTGGAAACCACTTTTGTTTTACATATCGTAGATCAGTACTTAACCGTAGGACGTACAACCTATTAGTGGGTCGTGAGAATGAATCTTCAGCTTGTGGCTAACCAACCTTTACTTCAAAAATATAAAAATTTTATAACTGCTTGAAATGGAATAATAATTTTGTTTAGCACATAAATTTACTATGCAATAAATTATTAATAGGTCAATAAAATAAAAGCACAACATATTATAATATAAGCTGAAAAACAAAAACAACGTAAATTTATTCTTGCCAATAAACAGATTTATGATCAAATTTCTCCCAGAGGTCAGTAAAAATATGTTTAACGTGTGTAAAAGTGTGTCTAGTTTTGTCCAAATATTAAAACGGAGAGTTTCATTTTTAATTTTCAATTAAAAAAGTTCCTCGCAGAAAGTAAAATGATAAATTACGCTCTACAATACCATGCGACTGTTTTGCCTACTTTTAAAGGAGAAATCATTTTTTTGTAAAATTTTTAATAATCATGGTACCTACATATAAAAATTTATTACTTGATTATATTTTTACAAGAATTACTTCTCGCGTTTCTTATTATAATTTTAATTGTATCTGCTTCAAAAGAGATACAAACCATCTAATCATGACAATAGCTTCTGGGTTTTCCTTTTTCTGTGCATTTAATTGCCAAATAAATATCAAGGAGGTTTAATGTTAAGAATTAAAGAAATATATAATAATTAAGAGAATCATAAAAACATTAATAATAAAACGACTAAAATTTCGTTTTCCTACAAAATGTAATGAATTATTAATATCTTCACCTATAAAATAAACAAGAAATTATTATTTGTTAACAATAAATAACACCTACACGACTTTAGATAACACCATAATCTACATTTTCAAGTATTTACAGTAAACTTTTCGAAAGCAAAATTCTTTTGTTTAGAATGACACTTAAGAGTCTAATGCGCTCGTAGATTGTTTTATTATACATATTTATTGCAAATAATACAATTGAATCATTTAATCTTACCGGGACAATAACCAGTTGTGTACTCTAGTGAAGACATAGACCGTCAAGTTTATTAAATTTGTTATGTTTTGCGGAGTCTCATTAACTAATAAACATTAATTACAGGAACTAAAATTCAACATTTAATATATTAAATGGAACACATAATACATTCTTGGATTCCTTGTTAAAAACCGCCTTCATAGCATGTGCAAATTAAAAACCTTCAAGTCGAGATATTTAAATGCAACATGTTATAGTATTTTAAGTTGTTATGCAAAATTTATTTACTAATTTTAATTTTAATTTTATTTTTTTAATTTTAATTGTTTTATTTATTTTCGTTTATTTTATTTTATTTTAATATAACCTATTTAAGTTATATTCCACGAAGGCGTCGTTAAATTGGCAATTTAACGTTTTACTACCTCTTTGGTTATTTAGTTTCTTTTATATTGTAAACTATAGGAATTTGTACATTTTTCTAAAGCCTTTACTTACAATTTATGTAGTTGAATTTAGTTAATACACATGTTTTAGACATAATAACTCGACAATTCCGAACCTATTGCTGCGAAATATTTTTTCTTATGCTAACCTAAAGAGTTTAAGCAAAAAAATCGCATTTTCGAGTTATTACCACGATAAAGTACTAAATCACTGGAATAAAAGAATATTTCAAAATGTTAAATTGTCAATTGTGTCAACTTAGCAAATTACCAACTGTAAGTGTCAACTAAACAAATTGGCAATTAGAAAAATATTTTTTAATGCGAGGCATCAGGACCCCTTTGTGATATTCAGCATATTGCATAACGATGTATAGGATGTATTTTTTAGCTGCATGAGATCTTTCAATAGGGATAACTTTTGAATTAAGTTAATCAAAGTGTCAGTTCTTTAACATGTGTGTTCAGAAAGGTTTGCCATTTAATCATGAATAAATTAAGAAGAAACGATCGCCTCTGTGAATGAAAGTGTGCAAGGGAACTCAATTATTTCAACCATCGTGCTCAACAACTTGGGCTTTGTCCGTCCACACATGGAAAATTTTACATCAAGATCTTTGTTTACATCCTTACAAGATCCAGTTGGTTCAAGAATTGAAGCCCAATGATAATCTATTGCGTCGTGTGTTTGCAGATTGGGCTCACAACCAATTGGAAGTGGATTCATTTTTTTACCGCCAAATTTGTTCAGTGACGGGGCACATTTCTGGTTGAATGGGTATGTGAACAGGCAAAATTGCCGTATATGGACAGAGACCAATCCGGAACATTATCTTGAGACTCCATTGCGCCATTACAATTGACTGTTTGGTGTGGAATACACGCCAACGGCATCATCGGTCCATATTTCTTTCGAAATGAGGAAGGAGCTACCATTACGGTGAATGGTGTGAGATATCGACACATGCTCAATACATTTTTGTTTCCAAAAATCCCAAGAGTTAAACATCGGCAAGTTATGGTTCCAACAGGATGGTGCTACGTGCCACACAGCCACTGAAACCATCGATTTATTGAGAGGACAATTTGGTGACAACATTATTTAAAGATATGGTCCTATCAATTGGCCTCCAAGATCCTGGGATTTGACGCCTCTAGATTATTTTCTTTAGGTGGTATGTTAAATCCAAGGTTTATGCTAACAAACCAACAACTCTGGAAGCATTGGAGATCAATATGCGGCAAGCCATTTATGAAATAAGGCCAGAAATATTGGAAAAAGTGGTCAAAAATTGGACTGATCGAATGCGCTTCGTAACGATTAGTCGCGATAGATACATGCCGGAAATCATTTTTAAATCATAAATGGCATTAAATTTAGTTTCATAAAAACATAATTAAAAAAACATTCCATCAATTGTTTAATGTTTTATTTCAATTTGAAGTTCTCATGCAGCTAAAAACCATCCTATGCTTACCCTTATAGTTTATGCTTTGTAGCAGTCTTAACGTTAAAAATCTATCGAAACTTTAAGAAAAAAGAAATTAAAATTGAAAGAAAGGAAAATTAGATTATTTTACCTATAATAAACTTGACATGTTTATTAACGCCATAATTGATTTAATAAATAATTCAATAATAAATACAATGATCTATTTTAAATACACCTATACGAGTACTAGTTGAATACTGCCCAGTTGATACAACAATTTTTTTTGCAAAATAACAAGTAGGTGTA
The DNA here is from genome assembly GCA_932274525.1 of Podabrus alpinus. Classification (NCBI taxonomy): domain Eukaryota; kingdom Metazoa; phylum Arthropoda; class Insecta; order Coleoptera; family Cantharidae; genus Podabrus; species Podabrus alpinus. The sequence goes on from OW026451.1 coordinate 120,586,675, forward strand.
TGATATTCGAATTGATTGGTTCGATTATATGATTTATACTGTGTGGTATTGCATATTACTGGTTTAGTTCCGTAAGGCAAAGCTGCGAAATTGGTTACGAAAGCTTTTCTACAGCCACGGTATGATATAAGAATATCTTTTATTTGAATATTTTATTAATAATGAGCAACTTATACATTACAATTTTCAGCAACGTTAAAATAAAAATTGGGGGCATATCAATTGTTTCTAAAAACCACAGGCACCGACATCAACATCATTTTTGTCACTTTATAGTTTTACATAGCTATAAATAACACAAATTTTCACTTTTTGCTACCATAACGTCGATTTTATTAGAATATTTGAAAATATTCTATGCATAACAACTATCAAAAAATGTATAATATTTCGAAAGTTTGTAAAATTAATAGCTACAGTCACTTTTCCTGATTTTATACATATTTTTTAGTTATGTAGTTTTCGTGTATTTTACTATTGAAGTTTTCGATTGTAGGGTGTATAATTAGGTTATAGCCATTATTTATTAAAAGATGTACTAAATCTTATGGTATACAATGTGAAAAATTAAAATGTGTTACGCATTTTTTCACTCAAATTGATGTTAAGGTAAAAGTGGCGGTTACCTAATACTTTTCCAAAAAGGGATTATAATTATTCATAATGTGCATTAAAATAGCAAACATCTTTTCACAGTTGCCACATTAATAAATTTATTGTCAATGCAAAATATAATACGTATTTGTTGTGAATAAACAATTTTGTAGATAAATTAGTAAAATGGCAGGTATATACTGGGTATATACCGTTTATTTTTACAATAACAACTGTAAAAAAGAAGTATTGTACGGTATTTACTGGATAAACTAAGGAACTACAAGTTCGAAATTTTTACTTAGAAGTTATACAAATTTATACAACATAAAGGATCCGAACTACGACACGAATAATTAAAACAACCCACAGTTTAACTTCTTCGTCTTTATACCAAACTAAATTATCTGTGTATTAGCGTTTTGTAGTGTTCGGAAGAGTTGTTGCTGTTTATTAATACAATTAATCAGCGGCTTAAATAAAAAGTAAATTTAATGCTACATACAAACATCAAAGAGAAGGTTACAGCTTAGCCATTACCCGATTTAAGTGGTTGGAGAGTCCTGGTGGACTAAAAGCTTCTTGAAATTAAGTCAACATATTTTTTTTAAATTGGTTTGAAAATGCAATGGAAAATATAGACATCCATTAACTGAAAAACTTATAATGTCTTACTTATACATAAACTTTGAATTTTGGATCTTTAATAATCTAAATCGTTTGTACTTGATGGTATCTCTTTCATTTTAATTGTTAACTCATTTACTAACCAGATATTCAGGAAAAATATCACTGATACTGACGCGCATGTTGGGTTACTGAGCCTTTCATCGGTTCTAGAGACGAGTTGGGACAGGCGGGAGTCCGCCTTAAAAATTTGCCGCCACAAAAATATAAAATTTTAGATTTATAAAATAAACAATTTTTTTATTTGATTTCGACGTACTCAACGAAGAATAAACACATGTGTGCTTAGGGGGTACTCCATACCGCCCCAAGAGCTTCTGGTTTTAAATCGCGTTTTCTAAATACAGGCGATTACGAATACTAATTAATAGTAAGTACACAAAGTCCCCATCTGTAGACCACAATTCTAAGGACCTGGGGGGTATGGAATACCCCCCAGCCGTACGGAAATTATCAAAGAAAAATTGATAACTCCATGCTTCTCAGTACAAGGTAATTAAGGGAATACTACGAGTATTTTAAAATAATGCAAAAGATTACAAGAGAATAAACGAAAAATCAAACATGTATACATGTAGAAATTAGAACATTTTTGTAAAAGCTTTTTCATGTTATTCATTGAGCCTCTTGTCACACCATTGCGTTTTTGTATTTGTATTCGGTTTTGATCTCGGTAGTTTTTAACACAAGGTTTTGTAAATAAGCTCTCTTTTTATTTTCTATAAATGTCGCAATCTCGTCGTTCCATATCTTTAATCCTTTCTGAAGAAATCGTTTTCATCTAGTTCCTATTGCTTCGTTTCCTGCTTGTATTATATAGTCTCATTTATTTCTCTATGGCTTTTCCCAATTTCCTCTTCCTATTCGTAGCATTGATTTTCAAATTTCGATCACTCTGGATTTTCTTTAACCATATGAGAATTTGTAATACGATGTCCCCTGGATATGTTACTAATATCATTTCGCAGGGGTAACAAATGTGATGGAGCTGCCATCTTAAGGATTAACGTCCAGCCTCTCGCTTTATTTTATCTCCCAGTAGAAGGGTTTCCTTCTCCACTCTTCTGACCGTTAAGAACTTCACTCAATACAAAATACAAAAGAAAATTATTAAGAAGAATAAATTCGCAAATATTAGAAATAAAATATATTGTTGTGTTAGGCACCTTTTATAAGCGGACCTACCTATTTGGTTGACTTTATCTCAGGGTCAGTACTTTTGCTTAAGAGTCACGATGAACAAAGAACAACACAGACAAAGATGTAGTAACAAATTCATATTTATTGAACAAAACTTAAAATCTAACAAAGGGATACACATAAAACTGCAAATTAAAATTTACCTTAGTTTTTGGCGTATGTATTCGAATACCTAGCTCACTGTTTTGACAACTTATTCGTAGCACTATGACGGTGCACTTCGCGTAATGGGTGCGCCTACTTCCTTCTGGATTGCCCTCGTTCAATCCGTTCTCATCACGGACGGGGAATGGGATCTGCTTTGGTTGGTTCCAATTATTTAACATTCACCCACTAGGATGATCGTTGGCACTGTAGTATTACACGTATTGTTTCGTGTAATATTTTTTCTGTGTCTTTTGCTTTGACCACGTTTATCACCCACCGGTGTTAGAATTCAATCTAATCAATTGATTTCTCGCTTGGACACTTTACGTCTACTCCGTTTCGATATTCGCATGTAACTCCACTTTTGGAGAACACCTTCTCGTGCGAGAGCTTTTTTCAATCTCCACTTTGGTCAAACACGACCTCTCTCGTTCGAGAGCTTTTAGTCACTCTTCCTTTGGTCAAACACGACCTCTCTCGTTCGAGAGCTTTTTGCGACTGCCTTTTTTTCTGTTATTCTCGTCATCTCCCACGTTACATCTTCCTTTTCTTGTTTTTATTTTTAATCAACGTTACTAAAACGCGCATGTCATAGTGTATTATTTTAAAAGCATAACAACCAAACAATGTTTTTTTTTAAATAACTTCAAAATTAAAAATGCAATTTTATGAAACAATCAAAACAATACTACAGTAACTAAACTAAAATATGAAATGTTGAAACCACATCCCGTCCGTGCCGACCGTTGTTGATCGCGGATCTTACGAGATGTTGTGGACACAACAATATGTACGTACAATATTTCTTACACGAGAAAATATCATATCAATATAGATAAACCAAGACCATGTCTGTTATAACTTTTAGATAGTTGCAATTAACAAATTCTTTGTTTAACACTCCATAAAGTGTTTAAAGATTTTCTGTCAGTGAAGAAAATTAATTGAGGTTTTTTTATTGTAGTATAAACAGCAATTTTTAAATAGAAAAGAAAAATTGCCTATAACATTTAGTGGTATCTTCATACCAAACAATGCTAAAGTTTTACAAAAACCGTGAACAACTTTAATCTCATTTATCAACCCCAGAACTAATGAAATATCACATATTTATGTATAACCATTCATTATAGAAATAAATTGTATTACGCTAATATGGACAAAATATTAGATATAATATTATAATCAATGGTATATCCAAGCTATAGAAATTTAATAGAAATATTGCAATAAATATTCTTTAAATTAATTCGATTTCATAACTTTAACACAAAAGAGCATTTACTGTCAAATCCTTGATAGCTCCTATTTTGTCCTTGAGCGGGAAAATCAAACGATATTTACCTATTAACCTATATTAAATTTACTTCTTTAAATATACAATGCACGTTTGAATAGTTCTTATTTAAAACTATACCATTAAAATAAATCCTTGTGTACTGATAGCCATCGGTAATAATGTTTATAATTTTTTTGAAGACACCGAAAAATAATCTATGTAAAATTACTGCAGGTATCGATAATATCGGAAATTTATATTCAGCGTTAGTGGATTTTTTTTAGATGGTAAACAAATTGATTAATCTGATATTTACCTAGTTTAATTGCTAACTACCCCTTTAATACGAAATTGCGCAGATTTTCCGGAAAATTGCTAATATGATACAATTTTATAACAGACATTAAGGTATGAGTATGTCATTGCTATACCAATAACACTTATTTATAAATTATATTATATAGAATCAAATATTACAAAACAACTTTTCAAGTTGTTTTTGGTTACATAGTAGATAATAATTGTCAATTATTATGGAAAACTATACAAACAGCTTGTTAAAACTATTTCATATAATTATTGTACTATTCAACGTTTCGATAGATAAGTTAAAAGCACGATTCGATACAAATGTTCTATTTAACCATGACAATATTTGCCATATCAATTTAGTACCTGTAAGAAGCCTACAAGTTACTGATTTAATTTTACGTTATTATCTTAAGTGGCTAGGTTAGTTAGTTCGCGAATTCTTATTGTCAACTAAATGTGGGTTACTCGAGGACAATTAACTTACATGCAGTGTTGAAACCAACTATTTTTATTTAATTTATGTATCTACGTGTTCACAATAAAAGGAATTTGTGAGTAAATAGAAGTTCTTTACAAGTTTTCAGTTTGATGTTCATATATGGAAAATGTATGTGCTAATACGTATTGATTGATATTATTGTTTTGTATGGTTTATTACTACAGTAGCCCGAAAATTTTTTATTTCCATCAAAGGAATAAATACTCCCACATATAATTTTTGTTGCTAGCTACCGACTCCATATTCGTAATACATAATACAACCCCACATTAGGGACCACTTGACATTTGCTGACCATAACTTCTACACCTCGGTTAAATAATTTTCTTAAGTTTGGGGGTATAATTTTAACTTGTAATACCTATGTACAAAGTTTAACTACTTCAGAACGTGGTTATCTTAACGCTATAATATTCAAAACTGTAATTCAAACAAACAGAAAGCTCCTTTTACACAATTTTACCGTATGTATAACGACCGAGCTTTCTGGTTAATATTGGAATCATTTTTCATTCATTCTTTATTAATATTTTGATTCTTTATGCTAATCGAAAGTTGATTAATGAATTTAAATAATTTTGATTTAGATTACCTAATTAAAATGCAATTCAACTGGATAAATAATGTTTAAATTAATTAAAAAGTTATTGAAAATTTGGTAGTACCAAAGAGGAAAGCTTACTTACTATGTAAAATCGTTAATTTTAATTTAATTATACGTTATTGTACTATAAAATTTATACACGATAACCATGAATAAACAAACAAATTGTAAAATTATTTGACCATAACATTGGAACGTATTAGCTTGTTTAGAGAAAGTTACATCTTTCGTTCGCTGATACATAATTTTCCCATTATTTATACAATCAGTTGAATTAAATTAATTGAATTGTTAAAATAAACATAAAAATTTTAGAACTTCATTTAAAGGAAGTAGCAGTTCTATTTTTATGTCACCCAGATTAAAATTGGTTTGTTCTTTTTTCTTATCTTTTTTGATCTTACGGCCTTTTTTATCTTGTATTTTTTTTTATTCTATCTGTAATTGTACTTAACATTATTAATAATATTAAAAGTAAAACATTTAATATGAAATAATATTGCAAATATATTAAGTTACTATGAGGTGTTAATAGCTTAGTGGTTAAGTGTGAAGACTGCTGTGAAGTATTTGTTTCGGCTCCAAGGGAAGTTTGAACTGAATTCTGAGCATTTTCCTTTGGAAAGCAATGGAAAACTACCGAAATGTAATGGGTTTTCTAAACTGTATTAAAATAACATTTACTACATTTCCCTTGGTTCACAACCCATGATAAACAGTAGACCCCTATGGATGTGATAACACTTGCACATACAACACAGATAATATAAGTTAATAAATTAAAACAATTAATACGACCCCTAATCTTATTACCCCCAGGCAGCCCAGGGTAATAATCTTACTTAAAATCTAGGTATATTGTAGTAGTTGGTAAAATTATGTAGCCTAAGAACTTTATAACTCTTTCGCGCATCATCAAAAATAAATAATCATGTTCAAATTAGTTGGAACAACTTGCAAAATAATAAATTAAGACAAATTAAATCCAACATACTGAGTGGAAATCATTAATTAGAAGAAATAATAAGTCTCGCTCGTTGAAGAGTCGGCCGCTCTAAAACTACTTGATCATCTTTAATAAATATAGATCTATCCCCACAACGTGAGAGATAATGTACAGTAAATTTATCCATATCCCATCTGCTAATAGAACACTCAAATTATAAAATAAATCGTGATCGAGCATCGGGGGGTTAATTAATAACATCCTGGGTAATACAAGCAGTCCAATGACTTTTAAAATTTATTTTGGAGAGTGGATGGTATCACCAAATTTAATTATTCAAAGAAAAGAAAATAATGAAAACCTGTAATCCCTATTAAGATATCTTACCAAATAATAAATTATAAAAGATGTAATTCACAAACAATATAAAATTTAAATTTATAAGCGTAATTACCAATGCAGTTAATGCTATTCAATAAAACAAATTACAAATACAATTTATTGTATTGCATCAGGTAACTTTTGTGGACTATTGTATTATAAGTGCAATATTATATTGAATCAGAAAATGATTGGCATGGTTATAATAAATCAAAAGTCGGCAGACTTTTTTAAATAGTGTGGTAATTAATCTAATCTTATAAGCTCAAATTATATTAAACGACATCCAAATTCAAAAATTTGACCCCGGCAGTACTTTTGCTCTTTGCTCTTGGCTATAGATATTTTTTAAATTTACCGCAGTCTTTCGGGGTAATAATATGCAAAGTTATACCTACGAAATCAGTGCTAAGTGTTTTGATATTTATAATAAAATGAGAGTTAGTACATATCTTTGGTACTACTCTAGTTACTATCTACCTAATTTCTTTTTTTTTAAAACGAGTTAATATTTCTCATTAATATTAATGATCAAGGTGACAACATTAAGTTGACTTACTTTTTTCTAAGGCACGGTAACATTTTCAGCGTTCACTTATGTGTACGTGTTTGTTGTTAATTTGCATAGTTGGTAGGTCACGACCTCTCGAGGTCAAGAAATAGTAATATGTAATATACAATTTTATTCGATATTAAAAATTATTCTTATGTTTTTACAAATTAGTTCTTCTTAATTACAAATTTTACCCTTTTAAGTGTATTTTGAAATTTGGTGAGATTAATCACAACGTGTCTTTTGAGCTGAATCCTTGACTAAATCCACCGAAAGCGATAACATGTTGGTAATTTGATTATAAATGAATATAAAACTTAATACTATGGTTAAAATTTTTTTTGGAATATAAAATATGTAGGCCTAATTAAATAAACATTATGGTTGTTTATAACATTTTCAGAGTTTAAAATTTCATATCTGCCTACAGACATTGTTCGGAGCATTTTCATCGAAAGATCTAACTACTTTATTGCATTATTAATTTAAGTAGACCATAAAATAGTCACAAATCCGCTAAGATATTTCTTAGCGGAAAGATATTTCTTTCACTTTTAACGGCAAGATATTTAATAGATATATCTCTATTAAACAAGAATAACTTGGCAAGATAATAACATACACACACAAAATTACCTAAAGCAAATAAAAATAGTTAATTATGGGTACCTAACTGTACAGAAGTTTTATCGTTGACTCATCATGTAATAGCAAAATTTAATTAAATCGACAAGATAAATTATCTAAAAAATTTAAATAATTTTGTTTTAATTACCTACACGGTTAATAATAAATTTAGTTGTCGATAGATTTAGAGATAATACGAAAGATATAAGATTTTATTTGATTTATTTTTGATTTCTTACCACCTACTTATCACTTAAAATTTCACTGAGGGACACACTTTCATTTTCTTTGCATATTTTATTTTATGCAAAACAATTTTTTAAAAATTTCCTTTATATGCTTTTCATTTCCATAACATCAAATTAATATGCATCATCCTCAAACAGATGCTTATAGCTTTCAGCTACGTATTTAGCACTATGTCATTTTCTTCTAGGAAGCTTAACGACTAAAATGCAGTCTCCTATTTATTAGCATCTTTATTTGCAACTAATGGTCTAAATTATATTAATAATTTTTACTTTCTTTATTTTTGGAAAGAAAGTAGTTATGTTATCGTGGGAAGTTTTCATTTTGATAAAAATAACGTTTGATTTTTTAATTTTAGTGTAAGCACCTATTAATTGAAAAAACCTTTTTTAATGTTTTAAAATTGGCCTTTCTACAGAAAAATATATTTTTAGCAAAATTTTAGTTCTTTGAGCAATACTGACCAAAGAGAACCGCATTTTAAATATTTTACCATTGGTATTTTAATACCTACTAACATTATTATTTTGAGCACGTGGAAAAATGAATGTCGTCATAATGTTACAATACATTCAAAGTTATTGTAGATATTTTCCATTTAGTATAATATGCCACACATGATAGCTAATAACAAATTGTATTAAATTATTTTATTGTTTGTGTTTTATAATCTATTAAAATATTTCACACTTGTTAATTTTTGCTTTCTATTTATGGTTGTACTATGAAATTAATGCATTATTTTTTAATAATTTTAACATGATTGCCATAGTGTAGAGCTTCATTGTTATTAGTAATAGACAGTGAATCTTGCATTATACTAAGTAATTTTCATTTCTAGATCTGTGGGCCATGACAATCGGTACCACTGAACTTTGTAAATTGTATGCTTCAGGTGATTGCTGTAAGGTGTTGATGTGCTAAAGTAAACAAGTTCATGTTACGCTACTACGTAATATTTTATTTACTGTTAAAATTATGTATTATATTTTGCCATGACTTTTAATTTAAAATATATTTAAACAAGGTGGATCTCGCTTTTTGCGGCAGATCCTAGGCTTCTATACAGCTACCTTTCTGGTGTAAAAAGAAGTTGTTAGCTAGTTATTTTTGTTAGACATGTAATTTAATATATCAGATTATATTTTTGCGATCAACGGATCAACAGATAAACGGATAAAAGGATCATCAGATAAAATTTATCTACTATAATATAATGGGAAACCGGCATAGAGAAGATATAGAAGGATCCAGATAATCTGCACTAATTAAATGTTTTGCGATTGGTAATTATCATTTACTATATCTACCTTATATATAAACCAGATCATAAGGCTTCTTGTTATACTTGGTATAGAAGCCTAAAATGGATGTATGTATGTATGTTCCCTATAGACTAGGATGTTTTTGTATTGAAATAGTGCAAAAATTCGCAAAGGAAAGTTGATTTTGAGTAGCCTGCCTTCCTTTAAGGAATCTCGATAATCCATTCATGCGCGTCCCACAGGGACGCGCATGAATGGATTATCGAGATTCCTTAAAGGAAGGCAGGCTACTCAAAATCAACTTTAAAAACAATAATGAATGCTGTCAAGCTGTCAACCGATCGACAATGCAAATACGCGTGCACGTGCTTTACGTTTCTATTTGACCAATCTTAACCAAATTTGGTGTAAAAGTTATTTACAACGCTACGAAAAACATAGGCTACTTTAGAACCTTGGAGTGGGGCCGAAGGCCGAACAACCACGGTCTACACGTATGGTTGCGATTTCCCCAAGGCCGAACAACCACATCCGACACGGATGGCTAAAGGCGGCCGGGAAGCCGACTGTGCCAGCTAGTATTTAATAACAATCAAACTTTTCCATTCCTTTCGAAACTTTACTTCTCTGTAATGTACCACTGCTAATATAGTTAAAATAAATAAGAAATTATTTTTTCACATCAAAGTAAAACTAGACAGTCCATTTTAAATGTAAAACAAATTTTAATTTTATTATAGTACATACGATGTGTTTACAATGACAATTTCGAGGGTTCTGATTAGGGTTGAATTATGCGGACGGACGGACACGGAGCCAGATCATAAGGCTTCTTGCTATACTTTGTATAGAAGCCTAAAAAACTGAAGAAGGAAAACCTATTGCTGAAAATTTTTAATTTGAATATTTTATACTGTACTTGATCGTGCTGTATGTCTGTATTCCTAATTAAAACGGTTTCTCTATTTTTTGTATCTACGTAAGTACAGAGAAGTGTTGCAGAGAAAACGTTTTAAAGGTATTCTTTGTAAAAACTTAATTTTGGTTAATACACAAATGTCTATCTAATTATTTTAATTTTGAATTAATATGTGTGTAGCATTAATCACCATGCTGTAATTACACAAGATAGTACGTACGTATTAATTTAATGACGAATTTAAAAAATAAAAAAACCTTTCACTTCCATGTCTAAACGTTGGCAATTATCGATGTCATAATGGTAACTTTACAATCGACTGGTTTTTGTAAGTCTGATCTGTATTAGTAAAGCAACATAGATTTTGATTGTGTTTAATAAATCAAAAATTTTCATGTTAAACATGTTCAAAAACAAAAATCATTGTATCAATCAGTTGTAACATGGATAGTGAAAGAAATTCAGATGTATCAGAGATAACGTATAAATTAATTTCATAAAACAATTTATGTAACAAATTATGGAATTAATTTTATCTAAACGGCATACAATGTTCTCAAATTTGTATGACGAAATTTGAAGATGGAACAAATCAAGGGTATCTTCGTTTATAATAAGGACGTTTCCGTTATCGGCTAATCGCATTAGAAAAATAAATAATTTAAACTTTATAATTTATATTTGAACTTATGACTCTTTTAATTCGTAGTCTTACAATCGTATAATTCAAATCCATACTAAAAATCAGTCATCTACCAATAGCTTATATAATAATATTTTATCATGTAAAAACGGGATAGTGGTATATGAATTATAATTAATGGGTAATTAATTTATTGATTTCTAAATTTCTATAATTTTACAAAATATCGAAGGTAAAATACATACTAATTAGTGCCTTAATTACTTTCCAGGAGTTTTTATTTATTTACTAAGTATAGTAGAAGTCAGTAGTTGTAATCATTTGTTAATCGACAATAAATGTCTTGAAATGTTGCAAAATGAAAATTATCCGATAATATAATATATACAGCCTTAAGATTTATAAACTTATGGGAATAAAATTATGATTAAAATTAAGAAATATGATTGAAAGTTTAATGGGGACCGTAAGATATTAACAATTATGATGCACCCAACCGCCAGAATACAGAGGCATTTAACTTTCGACGTAATTATTATGCGCTTAATTTGTAATAGTAATAAGTTTTTGCTGAACAATATTAATAATTATATTTTTTTCTAAAAGAAACACAGTACCTTGGTATTAGAGGAGCACATGGTGACATGACCTTAGAAGATGGTAGTTAATAGCGGGGTGTGGAGAATATGCATATTTGGGAGCAAGAATTAGTTATGATGCTAAATTACAAGCGGAAATAAAATACATAAAACACAAGGACGAAAACCAATATCAATGTTAAATTATTTACTGTAGGTTACCAAACCGTATCATAAAGGAAACAGAATACAGATAAATCCCTGGTCATCAAATTAGGACCACTCAGAATTTTTTACATTTTTAATTCTTTTAGTAAAATTAAATACATCTTAATTATATATTTAATGTCCGCATTGTTTTGCCGAAAATCTTCAATTTTTATCTTTCAATATTTTCGGGGATGTATACACAAGTAATTTGGGCATTTTTAAGACAGTTCAGTCGAATTGCCTGACCATGGGAATACAGGGATGTTCTTCGACGAATGAAGTTTTATGGCAAATTTGAATCTGTGGCATGGAGCTCCATCCTGTATAAACATTTCCGGGATTTGTTGTTTTCATTTCCCTGTTCATAGAAATGCGTAATAAGGAAATAGAACAGTTTTTAAAACATCCTGATATCGTTTTACATTCATTGTTCTTCATTCGTAATACAGAATCAAATCATTACTTATTGGGAATGTTTTACAGTTTTCACTGCACAATATAGATGAAATCTTGGCTTTAGGGCATAATTTAATGTGAGATTGCCTTTTCTCAATTTATTATTGTTAGGTTACGATGAGCCTTTGCACATTCCAATGAAGATTATTTCATTTTTGGGATTAATTTAGGCTATTTTACTGGTCGTATGCATTTAATGTTAGCTTTATAAAGTCATCTTCTTAATCTGCTCTTCGGTATTGATAATCCACGGTTATTCAAAGTTTCTACGAGTGTTAAGGCAGTTAAAGGGCAGTTTTGCGATCTCTTCGTGATGATGTTTTTCATTTACACCTCTTTCTCCTTCACACCTTTGGTAATTTGGCAATTTTTATTACCGCTGAATATTTTTCGGGATTGAACTTCGAAGTAAAAATAATATAATTCCCTTGCTAGAGTTTCAGAAGTACGGCTTCAAAAACCGTAAGTTCCTTCCAGCTATCCCTATCAACCACCCAACTAACCAGAAAAATGTATGAGATCCTTTCTGTAGACAACCCAGTCGAACCCATTTTCAATAATTCGACACCTCTCTCCAAACTACACCAAACCGAGACCCTTCACGAGCACTCCCAAAAATGTCACTCCTCGCCCGGTTCATCCGCCAAGGTAACGAAATCCAGGGTCACCAAAGGATGCAAAACGAGTATGCTTCCCTAGAGGTCCCAATAAATGTAATAAAACTACATTCCACTCATTTCAACAGTTGTCCACTGGCCTATTAAACAATAAATCAAAATTTTGTTCATATGCCATCAAAATAGACTTTCTGAAAATGTGTTTAATATCGCTCTTATCGCCCAAGATCTCCAATAAAATTAAATTTTCCAAAGCAGTTGCGTTCTTAAATATTAGTTAGAATAAGTTTTACAAGGCAAATACGAAAATCAACTCTTGAAGAAGACAGACAGACGCCTTTGCCAGCAAGAACAAATCAAACCAAATTCTCCTCGCCATCGCCAGCTGATTCTCAAATTTTGAACCGTCGTTACACATTTTTCTCATTTGGGATATTTTGTCATTTCCTAATATTAAATTTTGATTAGCTAAAAGTTCCCAAAATATTACATGCAAAATTTTCCAGAAAATAAAATATTTAAACACTCAAGAAAAAGGAATTCATTTTAAGGAATTAAAAATACACTTTATTACTATAGAAATAAGTAAACATGAACAGTTTGCTATTTAACAAAGTGCTGTACTTTTAAAAGTGAAATTCACCCACGGTCCTAATTCAATGGCCAGGAACTATTTAATTAGATACGAATCTTCTGATGAAGTCTGGAAAAGGAGGGTTGCAGACAAGAGGAAACTTCAGACTTCGGAAGTAACATATTACGTTTATAATAGACGAAATCATGACGTGCAATGCAAAAGCAGAAGAAAGCGAGGAACGTATAGCAGATTCTGGCGAGCAGGAACAAGGAAATGCATTGGAAGTTGATATCAGAAGATTGGTGCCATATTATATGCCAACATTCAGCGTATAACGCATTCGTTTTCTGGAAAGCTGAATAAAAAGTTGAATGCAGATAAAAACGCAACAATAAAAATAATAAGACATCTAAAATTTTTAACGAATACAGCAAAATTCAATCAACCTAATCTAATTAAAGAGAAATTTATGTATAAAATGAATAAAAACCAAAGTGACTGGTACTCAAATTAAATCAACCACAATATCACCACATTGTAAAATACAAATAAAAGTCAAGTCAAAGATATCACCAAAATATTGACAATCTGGTGCTTTGCTTATTTATATAATAAAAAACGAATTGAATTAATTTGATTTTGATTGTATCTGAAGAAGAAAGTGTAAAATGCTTTCGTATAAAAAAAACGTTACGTGGTATTATAATAATAATTATTGTAGTGTTATGAGGAAGACTGTTAAGTATTCAGTTAGAAAATAAAATAATTAGTTTTTGAACAGAAACTGTTTTACTAATTCACTTTAAAAAAATTTACACATAACTTTGATTAAGTGGTGCAATTCATGATAATTATTATATTGTAAAGTGGTTTACACCAAGGAATTTTATCTATTAAAAATTAATTTTACCTTTTACCACTTATAGCAAAAATAAATATTAGAACTTGAAATAATTTCGATAACATTTCTTAGGAAAAACACTTTTAGTTTTTTAATTTCGCATGTAAACTCTTAATTAATTTTAATAAGTAAAAAACTAATTAAATTATTATAATGTTAATGGTATAATCATAATTTAATTTATCTTTAATTTTCATTGATAAAAAGTTGGTATGGTTCAACAGATTTTCATTTATTATGTTCACTCAATGAATCTAAAATTTTTGATTAGTAACTTTACTTCTTAACTTAAAAGTGAACGTAATTTTTTAATTGCAGGTCTAAGTTGTTGGAAAAAGTTTGTAAAGAAAACTTGATTTTTGAAAACAATTTAACAAAAACTGTGACTAATGGTACCGTTGCAAAGCATCAAACTTGAAACTAATAGCAAAGATAAAATAATATTATTACAAACTGCATAACAAATGCAACTTTCGCTTAACAAAAATATTCAAATTTGTATTGGCGTATTAAACGTTTGAATAAATCGAATTATAGAAATTAAGACCGACAATCTTTTTTTAATGAAAAGTAATGAAATTTTAGCATAATGTAAACATAAAGTATTGACTTCAAAAATTAATACGGTTACAAAACAAGCAGAAAACCTGTTGCCATTATTTCTTATATTTGCATTTTAACATTTTAACGTACATGTCATGATTAATAAAAATTCAAATCATTTTGTGTAGGTTGATTGAAAGATATAATTTTTTTATTCTTGAGGATATTAAAAAGTTGGTCGACATCTGGAAAATTTGAGATGTACCAATATTTCTATTAAACAAATTAAAGCAATTTAAACTAAATGCTTAACTGTTCAACTTATAAAACATACGAAAGTTTGTCATTAGTTTTTAAACATGTTGAGGCCCCCGATTTTTTAAAATTCATATTTTTTGTTGTTTAAAAATGGGTTAATGATTTATACCTACTTGAATCCACACACTTACATACACCCACCTTAATTTTTATTTCCCGGAAACTTTCATTGGTTAAACATTTTCTATCAATATTTTCAAACAAAAGCTCCGTGTTTTAATTTAGGAAACAATTCCAAATCACAAATTGGTGATCCGCAATTTTGCTGTTAAATAATAAGGTTAACAGATTCAATTTATTATTTATCCTTTAATTCTTCACTTTGAAAAATTGTTAAATCGTGTTCACGATTAGCTATTTTGTTATTGTTTATTGTTTCAGAAGGTTATTAGTGTAATAAATTCTAATGAGATTATTTGTGCTTCACTTACATATCATAAAAATAATCAAGGTTTAAGAATTCGTAGGAGATACAAATTTATGAGGAATAATTATTGCATCTAGTTCAATCGATCATTATTAGATCCGTGTTGAAACCACCAATTAACAAATTTTTTTTAACAAATTACATTTTATTATTGTGAAATAAATATTTGAATATATTTCATGTTAAATTTAATATTATAGAAGTACAATAAAAAAGAGTACCATTTTAGTAATGCACGATTATAATAGTACCTTACTTATTCAAACGGTAAATTAAGCGTATCAATATTTTAATTTCAATTATTACAAGTTAGGCATTCCTAAAAGTATTTTGCTATATTAAAATTAACTAACGTGAAGTAAGATTTACAAATAATATTAAAAAAATGCTATTAAAAAGTTATTATTACTGCATCGAATTAACTTTATTTCGATATTGCTGCTATTAATGTTTCGTATTCTAATTCAGAAATGTCACAGGGTATTTATATGATGAGATATTGCCGATGGATTAAAGTAATTTTTTCTTAATTATACATCAGATAATTTATTGAAAAGCTTCCACGAAGGAGTCAAAACACGTCTGCATGATTTGAGATTCAGCAATATCGTACTGAGCATTAGAGAATGAATTGAATGATTGTACGATTGTACAATATATTTAATTTTTGTAATGCGGTTTGATTCCGCTTATGATAATGTATTGCAAATGTATTCACAATCTGAGCTTTGTTTTACTTGGTAAAAGTTGCCCTGACCTTAAAAGTTTGTATTTCAGAAAACACGTCCCTTATTAGGTCTACGCAACCTGATTGTAAATCATTTAGATCGAAAGTGAAATTATATTTTTATGATTCGAGGAAATATTATTGTATTTTTATTTATCGTCTTTTTAATGTAATTCTTGCAGTGGTAGATGGGTAAGTAATAATTGTTGAAGTAATTCTTCATTGTCGTTATTAAGTCAACTGAAATGGCATTCGGCCAAGAGTAAATGCCAATTTGTTAAGTAAAAGCAAAATTATGAACAGAAAGATTATTTTAATTTCAAATAAATTTGTTAGTTACTTAACTGTTAACTAGTACAGTATTAACTATTACGACATTGATTTAAGAGCCCATTGAAGAGATTTATAATGCTACCGGAAAATGCGTAGTATTTGTTACGTAATAGTTACACATTTCGTCGTGATTGAAAAATTAAAATATCAAACTAGTTTATGGGATGTTTAGCATAAATTTTATCAAGAAGTGTCATTAAGATAATTTTGCATATTTTCTGGCATTGTGGAATAATAATTTAATATTTGTAATACAATAGTGCAATAAAATGAAGTACTTTACCTTTTTAAATTGTTACTTATATACAGGAAACGATATTATTGCAGGGAGAAAGTGCAAATAGTATAGTACCTACAATAAGTCGTTTAATACTAAAATGCAATTATAAAAATTAATCGTGTAACTGAATCTACTTCCTTGGTATGCATGTCACCGTTTTTATGAATTACTACAATAACTTGTAATATCAAACCACCCGCTCTTTAGGTGTGAAACAAAAAATAATGCTCTGTATACTATGCTTTCAATAAAGTGGAAGAAAAGTTTTTCAATCTTATACTATATGTAAATATTAATATAAGCTGCAGACCATGAACTTCTGTATTAGGAAATACGAACTATTAGCGTTACTTTGTAATTGCCATTCTTTCAATATCTAAATTCTATAGATAGTGTAGGCAAGTTAGCATTTGAAATCGAAATTTCGTTTCCCATGTTGTGACCTATGCCAATCGATAGATTAGAGCTTTCTGAATATCATATTAAAAAGTATGATTGCAGAATTGATCGGAAAAAAAGTTATTTAATAAACAAAATCCGAAAATCGCGATTTTTGACTTTAATCGCTTATATTTCGAGATTTTACACTGACAACAACCCCTATCATATAAATAATAATAAACCCGCTATAAGCGTTCAAACATGACGTGATTTTTTCTCTTATTCAATGTTGAAGTCAGCACAAGAACAAGAAATATAGATAATACACAATATTCGGTAAACAGCTGATGAAAATAAAAATTAATCTCCAAAAATGTTTGAACGCTTATAGCGGGTTTATTATTATTTATATGATAGGGGTTGTTGCACATTTTTTGTAGAGAATTTTCTGCTCTACAAAATAGTGCCCTCACTTTTTCAAAAGTCAGTGTAAAATCTCGAAATATAAGCGATTAAAGTCAAAAATCGCGATTTTCGGATTTTGTTTATTAAATAACTTTTTTTCCGATCAATTCTGCAATCAAACTTTTTAATATGATATTCAGGAAGCTCTAATCTATCGATTGGTATAGGTCACAACATGGGAAACGAAATTTCGATTTCAACCTTTTTTTGAGTCTAACTTGACTACACTAAGAATAATAATTATCGGTTCCATTTAGTTTATATTAACTTTTAAATTAAATAATAACTTGCATTGAAATGATCATAACATTTATTTAGACTCAAAAATTGAAAAAATGGACAGGATTATACCATGGACCTTACATAATATAGTAATATTTATTACATTATAAGAACAGCAACTAGGGTGACTTTGCCCAATTATAAATTAATTTTAATTATTACTTTAAAAACAAAGAACAAAAAATAATATAATATATTGAAAATTGAAAAATACATATTATGTATAAAAATGATTTGCAGTACCTACTAGGTAGTACCTATATATATCATTATATATAAAAATGGATGTATATATGTGTGTATGAATGTTCCCTATGGACTCCTAAACCGTTTGACCGATCGGAACCAAATTTGGCACAGTTATTATGTAGGTCCCTGCGCATGTTTTTGTATTGAAATAGTGCAAAAATTCTCAAAGGAAAGGAAAGTTGATTTTGAGTAGCCTGCCTTCCTTTAAGGAATCTCGATAATCCATTCATGCGCGTCCCTATGGGACGCGCATGAATGGATTATCGAGATTCCTTAAAGGAAGGCAGGCTACTCAAAATCAACTTAAAAACAATAATGAATGCTGTCAAACTGTCAACCGATCGACAATGCAAATACGCGTGCACGTGCTTTACGTTTCTATTTGACCAATCTTAACCAAATTTGGTGTAGAAGTTATTTACAACGCTACGAAAAACATATAGTCCAGTCATATAAGTCAAAAATAAGGGTCAATCTCGGAATGAAAGATAATAAGCTGAAAACTCGTATAGACCTTTATTTTGGCACTCTAAAAGTTGTCTCAAAAGTCACCTAAAATCTCGTGTCCGCGTCTTAAGATAATCAAGGTCAAAGAAATCGGTTTTTTGCAAATATTTACATTTATTATAAATATTGTAGAGAATAAAATTTTCTATAACTTTTGTTTAAAACATTTTTTGGGGGCAGTTAACTAAGGTTGACCACCCCAAATAAATTTAAAATTTTCCTATAGCAAAGAGGAAGGTTTATAGTGTATAATTTATATAATTTCATGAGCAAATGTATATATATCTAACTGCATCAAATTATTGTTTTACAACAAATTATTTACTTTCATGTAGGAAAATCTAGAACATTTAAATCTTAAGATTGTATCTAAAAGAATATCCTAAGATGGAATTACAAGTTTTTATCTAATATTACATAGCAGAAGTAATGCATTTATAAACTTATACCATTACTAAATCTGAGATAGAAGTTATTATGTTTACCTACTCAAATACGTTCAGTTAGAAATTTCATACAAAGTAGTTAATGGTTAATATAGCTAATAGGAACTTGTTCAATTTATAAGGAAATTAGATACATAGTAATTTATTATTTGTTTTTAAAAAATTTAAATAAATGAAAATTTATTTAAAACACCTTGCAAATAGTTTAATTTATTTTATTAGATTAGTTTTGCACAACGTTACAACTATGAAGTGTGTAAACTTACATAATCGATATTTTATTCATTTAAAATCAATGTAAATTCTCATAAACGATTTTAATTTAAAACTAATGTAACGTTATTTAATAAAATTGAAATTAAAATTTACAAGCTAAATCACTTTCTATAATAACTTGAAGTACTTCATTATGTCATCGATATTTGATCAATGAAATTGAAAGAGTGGTCCTCCTGCTAGAAATGTATTTTCAAGGAGTAAAATTATAATAAATGATTAAGGAACAATATGTTTTATAAATAATACTACTATCACTTAAATAAAACAACAATATCAGTGCATTCTTGCCCGTTTAGGTTAGAAAGTAGGTACCATGTACCTAATGATTTATAAAAATATAATCTGGTAGTTAAAAATTTAATGGCTAGCAACATGTGCGTGCAATAAAACAATAATTTGATTATGCAATTCATAAAATTTGTTGTTTACTATAATTTTAACTTCATTAAGTGGGTGTTTTGAATCATATTTGAAAAATGAATTTAAAATGATCACCTTTAATAAAGATATTATTTTATAATCATGACTTATGAGTTATGGTTATAAGCTCTAATGATTAGCTTACACATTTAAAAATTACGATAATTAAAAATTGTCTGCTAGCACATTTTCACAAATTGATATGTTACCGGAATAATTACTTTAACCGTAATTAAAATTCAAACGAAAGTAATTCCAGTAAGTTGCAATTTTCGGTTATAAAAAATTGTTTTAAGTAGTTTTTAAAAAACTACTAACTTATAAAGCCTAGCTTCCATTATTAACCGATTTTTGATCGGAGAAATTGAATTTTATTTGCTTGGTATATAATAAAAAATTATTGACCATGGTTATTAATGAAAAATGTCACTCTTTTGTTCCTGTTTTGAAGTACCTCAAGCCTTGGAATTTCACTTATTAGCTTCTTAATTCAAATACAAAGCATAATAGTAGCTTTTACACAGATGGATATTACTTACTGAAGTAGTAATTAAATGAAATTAAAAGAAAACGTCATGCGTCTAATTAATTTATTCACTTTGTAAAAATGTCAATCATAAAACAAAAAATAATTAAATTTGAAATTCAGGCTACTAAATTTATTATCAACGATGAATAAATTGTTAAATAAGAAGATTTAAGGTCCTAGTAGTGAAAAAAAATGTATATGCACCACGCTTGAGATTATGATATTATTGCCTCGCGCCCTGTATCCTTCGGTGTTCTTCTTCTAAACCTTGCTGCATAATATACTATTATAATAAACTTACCTAAATATTAAATTAGAAGCGAACAAAGTGAATACTAAAAATTAAATAGCATATTGGAAAATTGTCAACTGCATGTTTCATTTTATTGAGATTCATTAGGTGAAGTATAATCGGGTTAAATTATGCTTGTTGCAATTGTGAATAACGTGATGATATTCAGTAAAATTGAAAATATTTAAAATCGCTTATTAGTGAAACAACCAAGTCCCTTTTTGGACATTTATTTATATGTACATAACAGTATACATATTTCATACATTGGAGAATATTTAACCCATGTCCAATAAATTATCATACACTTTTTAAAACCATGAAATTTCCCTCTTAACATTTTTTTTA
The DNA here is from genome assembly GCA_932274525.1 of Podabrus alpinus. Taxonomy (NCBI): domain Eukaryota; kingdom Metazoa; phylum Arthropoda; class Insecta; order Coleoptera; family Cantharidae; genus Podabrus; species Podabrus alpinus. The sequence goes on from OW026451.1 coordinate 120,607,745, forward strand.
TGTTGATACGGTACATAAAACAACCATGTATATATAATCGTTTAGGCAAATGTCATTTTGTTACTACTTAAATAAAAAGTTATATGGGATGGAACACTTAAGAACACTTAAAAATATAAATAGTGAGCGTAAAAGTCAAATGTTCAAAGACTTGAAACTTTTCGAATTTAAACCGTACTTGGCATACAGAATCATTCTTCAATGTAACCTCCTTCATAAAATACCGCAAAAATTTTGGTAGACCACATTAGGTAAGGATTTCTGCAACAATCAAAGTTACTATACTAGAACGATTTCGAAAAAACTGACTTGAGATATGCAGAGGATCCGCGTGCAATATTTCAAAAATGAATTTGGGACTAACGTTACACAAACAACAGAAGTATTTCGGAAGCACCAAAGATAAAAATACAGGGTCGAATTGTTCACATTAAATATTGGCATAATGGTGGAATGTAGTCAGTCATGTAGTGGAATGTATAGTTTGGCACCCCCTGAAAGGAAGCACCTTGGGTTGAAGTTCACTCTGCCCACCCCCTTGTGCCTGGCCTGAATGTAGTTCGTTGTTATTGGGAAGATTTCTGAAAATAAAGCATAATATGTACTGCAATCATATTTAGATTCCCGATACGAAAATACACGCAAAATCGACACTTTTGGAAACACCTGAGAATTTAACAATTAAACAACATTACAAACACAGAAATCTTCAAGTTACATGAATACATACATTTTATCAATATATTTCATTTGACCAGATGCACAACAAACAAAGGGGTGATTTCTTCAAAATCATTTCCTAAGTTAAAACGTCAACGATATTGAAGTAAAACTTGAAATTTTCCTTTCACCAAATGAGTTACGCTTGGAGGTAGGTAACTTCAATAAACGGGTAAAGGATAATGGCAGTTGGTCATTGTTGCTCCTACGAAGACAACCTTATGAAAGATCTAAATTTACACAGATTCCAACCAAGTTTGTATCTACTACGTTGGAGGCTATTTAAATTTCTAAACTATGTATCTAAAATTTATAAAATGTGTATTAGAGTTAGTTAACATAAAACGTGTATTAATATTAGTAGAAGGTTTTGTGCATCGGGCGATACGAAAAAGCTAAAAAATTGTGAAACGATGTAAAGAGGCAGTCACTGATCAAAAGGAGATACGAAATTCAAGCCAAGGAACGAAAATAAAACGATAAATTTAATTTAAAAATTTGGAAAAACTTCAAAGAACACATGTGCCGAGTCAAAATTTACAAATACAAATTGCGAGCCAAAGAAAAAACTTGGAGGAAAATTAACTACTTCGAAAGGCAAGAAAAGAAACTCTACGTTATTTAATGACAAATCTAAAGGCGATTGGAAGAAATTAAAATTAAAAACAAATTTTAAAATCCATCACGGCCTATCAATGTTAATAGAATTTAAAAAGGGGTATAAATACCTGAGCAGAACGCAGAAAGGGCAGTTGCTTTTTGGAGAGCACACAGTAAACGTCAAATTGAAAATTAAAAGTTATAAAAATTTTATTTACTGTAATTATTTTGGAAAATATTATTTGGAAAAAATTTATTAAATCAAACGAAGACAGCGATAAAAGAGCGAAGATTCATAATTACCTGTATTATTTTATTTGTCATTTCAAGCCTAATGAAATGGAATCCGAGCATTGAGAGACCTAGAGGAAGATCCAGGACAACATGGAAGAACGAAGTGATGAACGACCTACGAAACATGGGGATACATGACTGGAAGAAAAGAGATCTAAATAGATCCCAATGGAGGAAAGTGGTGAAGGAAGCGAAGGTTTATAAGAGAGAAGAAAGAAGAAAACACGGGGACTAATCCGCCCCAGAAAACGAATTTGTGAGCATGAACCGATACGGCTATATTCCGTCAGGAATGGGAAGCATAATGACGAGGCCTCCCAGTTCTTCGGATCTAAGTCCACTATAATATTTTTGTATTGTCATACATGGTCTGAAGGTCTGAATGTTGTGAACAATCACAACATATAAAATTTGGAACAGTTCAAAAAGATTATCGTAAAATTTGGGATGAAGTGCTGATGAAAGTTTTCCGTGCCGTCCGTCCGTGTGGTACATTTGAGAAACGTTTGAGGCTTGTAAAGAAAGTGAAAAGAAGAATAATTAAAAACTATTTACTGTTAATAATCTTGATAATAATTTACGTTAATTTTGCAATAAATGCATAACTCAAAATATTTAAAAAGTGACTTAGATTGTTTAAGCAATAAGCGATTAATAACTTTCATAAATTATTTTAAACTTTTTATTGATATTTTATTACTTACGATGTTAAATCAAAATATAAATCATATAATATTTCACAAGCAGGACTCAAGAAAGGACATGCGAGCTGCCTGCGAAATACCTACTTGACATGGTCGACCTGGCAGAGAATTTGTACGAACCTCGAAAAGATCCCACAGGTTCTATGAAGCGGCTGGGTTTATTATATTGATAATTTAGCACAATTACGGGAATAGTGACATTTATACTGAAAAGAGTTATCTTCTTGGGAAGAAAATTAAGCTTGTCAAAGTCAAGTTAATATCAAACTCGAATATAAGCATTTTAATTATTTTGGCATATACAAAACAACCTCACGTTTTTCCCTTGGTAATTTTAGCTTTTGAACAAAAATATGCATTATTGCTTTTAAGCATGAGCATTCGAGCTACAGGCAACAATTAGTAAGTTTTGTTTATAACCTTATATTATTACCATTTTAAACATGAGGTTTTGTTATATTACTATTAATAATTTGAAAAGTTAAACTATAATTTAACTTTTGATAAAAATACAATTTATACTTTAAAAGTGCTAGTTGTTTTAATTATGGGGTTTTAAAATGCATTATAAATTAAGTAAACAGGAAGGAATTCTTTTTTAAATGTCAAACAAGAAATGCTTCATCCATAACCAATGCCACAAACTTGGTGAACTTAATTTGAATAGCAGTTTGTGAAGGATTATAAATATCTTAATATACCAGTTGTTCATTTGAAAAGTTTACACCCTTAATTATTAGAAAAACTAAATAGATATAATGATAAAAAGATGTCAACCGATTGAGGAAGTGATGGTAAAATACGAATTTATTATAATTTTACGTCTTATTCCCCCATTACCCTGACTGTGCAAAAGCTTCTTAATATTAAAAGTGAACCTAATTTTTGGGGTAGTATAAGTTTAAATGTAATCCATTAAACTAAAGAAAATTAAAATATACATAAGCCAATTCGCTCTACCATAATATAGGGTAACCCAAGGAGTTTCTAAGTAACCGAAAACGTTTAGGGGTTTACTTCATCGTATTTCATAAAGATATATCATAAAAATTATTCTTCGAAAATGATTTTTCTATGAACTGCAGCCTTTAAAACCCGGGATCAGGTGAAAAAAATATATTTTAAGAAGTAATTTTTCTTAGATTACACAGGAAAACAATAAACAGGTGCTGAACTTTGCAATTTTCAAAATGAACAAAATAAACAATTTCTCATAAAATCTCTTAAAATTATATGTTGCCAAAAGCAGGACGCAATTTGAAATTTCATATTTGGGGGGGGGGGGGGCGAAAAATTAAATTAACCCATTCTTCTTCTTGTTCTTCCTCAACTTTTCTTCAACTATTCCTGAACTTAAGCCTCTCCATTTTTTTCTCTATTCTTCTCTGTCCTGGGCCAGTTGAAACCAATGCCTTCCTATACGTACTTCTTGATATCATCAAACCATCTCTTTTGTGGTTTTCCCACGTTCTGTTTGGTGGTTTTTGTCGCCCCAGTGAGTGAATTTGTTCGTCTATCTTTCGAGATATTTTCTGACTATGTGTTCGACCAATTGCCATTTAAGTCTTGCTATATTTTGCATAATGTCTTTTATTCCGGCTCATTTTTTATCCTCTGCCTCAGGCTCACTCGGGGCGTTCATCTTTCCATCGCTCTCTGTGTCGTTTTTAACTTCTCCGTCTGTGCTTAAGTGATGTTGGCCATAAACAATTTAAATTAAGCCCATTAAGGCAAATTAAGCCCATCATCTATTATTTGAAAACTTAATGTTCTTGAAACTTCACACAAAGCTTATCTCGATAATATCTTTACAGTGCTGCATAAATCGAACAATTTTACTTGAATGGAATAATGGCCGAAATTTCTCTGCTTAAATCAGTTGACGTGTGTTTGGTTCTCTATTATGGAGGGTGAAAACTTTTCAAATCGACTTCGGGTATAAAAGGATTTTATACCTTACTTATATACTTATAAAAGGAAAAAGTGAAGTTTTCCACGCACATAGCTTCATTATTTTTACATTCGCAGGCAATATTTTCAAAATCCCAAATTTAAGTCAGGGACTCAAACCTGTTCAACAAGAATTTTACGTTATAGCTTTAGTCTTGATTTGTTCCTGATTTAGATATCTGTCAAATTAAAGAAAACATGTTATTGCAGATAATAATTTTGAGTTTGATTAATTGTTATTTTTATTACATAAAAATTATTCATGCAATGTCGAAGTCTAAGTTGTATTCAATTGGCTAGAGTTGGCCGAAAAGGCTCCCTGATGTGCGAGGAAGGCAAAGATTGTCTATCCGCATGCATTTTGCAAGAACGATCTGAAAATTTCTTTTACTGAAATCACGTAAACGTATAAATGTAACCCACATTATAAGTTCATTTACTAATAAAGTATAATAAACTTGATTACTCAAATTATTCCAATTATTTCATTGTCGATGCCTCGTGGCTTGCGGTTGTGTAAAAATTGATTACATCTCAGAAAAAGAGGAAGGGAATATCAGAACATGTGGTAATTAAGAAACATCTAAATTATCTTGAGAAAACAAACTTCTTATCGGTTTATGAAACTAATAAGATAATTGATAACAAAATATTGTTATTATTATTCATCAAAAAAGTATAACTGCAATTACACAAATTATTGGGACCACGTATCGTTTTTATACTGTACAATAAGAAACAACAAAATTGATCTTCAAACTGAAAAACTTTACCATGCCATTAGGCAATGGTAGCATTAAGCTACTTGTGTGGTCATAATGGGTCATAATAAAAATTCACTTCATTTTTATCTCACTGGAAAAAAGTTGACAAAGAAGTATTAGGGTCTGGAATTAGGAAGATACCGAATGAAGAACCTGTTAAAGGGTGTAACATGAAATGTTGATTATAATATCATTATTTATAAAATAATGGATTTCTTTAAAACGGTGATAGTGGGATGTTAGATGTTAGTTAATTGAAGCATAATCTGAAAATAGCTACCGCACGTGAATGAAGATGAAAAAACGTGTCACGAATGACAATAACAATAATATTATTATAGTAGTATAGGTTTGCGTGGGTTAGCACATGTTGTTTTAAATTTGTTTAATCAAAAAAAAAGTAGATTCATTATGTTATTGTTTTTTTTATATTTTTATTTACATAATTGTATAAATTTAAAGTTGGTTCTTCTCCGGAGATGTTCATGCATTTCTAGTCAATAAAAAACATTACAATGCGAATGTATGCGTACGTATTGAGTATTTATCAGGCAGAAAGGTTTTGATTAATGTCAATACTAAATAACTTAATTTAATCATTATACAACGATTAATTAACTACGCAAAGTATTCAAAAAAACATAACGGAATTAGAACACACAGAACCTGACATTTCACTTTCAAACAAAACTTGGTCATTTAAAATTATATCTCTCAAGGTTGCTAATAGAAACGTATGGTTAATTTGACTAATTGTATAACCTAATTCGTATACAATTGTTTATCATAATTACTATTACATTTTTGGAATTTTTTATATAAATATTTGCATATCCATATAAAATGTCAATAATAATATTATTGACCAAGCTGTGATATCCGTTGATTTCGAAGCTTATACCTACATGGGAAACCTTACCTACACATACGAATATGTATTAATGTAAATTTTTCTTTCGGCATAATATTTAAATTTCGCTATAAAATGGTTAAAAAATGAGAAATTACTGCATACGAGTAGGTGCAAATTTCTCAATTTTATAATATAATTACTGCATTAGTTAACGAAATAAGTTTCTATCCCAGTTTATTGATTATAATATTATGTCTACTCAGATTTTAACAATAATTTTCCCCATAAAATAAAAACACTTCGACAATTTTCCAAATTTTATTATTCTTAATATTTTTAGTATTAATAAACAAAAAATCCAAAAATATATTTTCGCCATAACCTAATTTACCTATCGCGAAATAGAACTTAAAAATTGCAAATTATGAATGATTTTAAAAGTACTTAATAATAAATTACTAACAATGTAAAATGGATTTATTGTGTGTTGCAAACTTCATTTTTTGCACGTATTCATTAAACTGTATTTGTAAACTTGAGCAAATTAGGCATAATGATCTGAAACAATTTTCTTTTGAAATACCTTTAAATAGTAAACAAGTCACGAATATTCAATTACTGTAAAATGAACAATTAGAAAAATATAATTAATTGGAAACATCATTTCTCGAATTTCCTTATTCATATTTAGGTTAAATGATGCTTTGGTTTAAAAATTTCAAACTGCACGATTTTAATGACCGCAAGGTTGCATTTTAGAAAGTCAAACTTTTTCAAAACCTTATCAAATATTTTTTTGGAAAATACAATCTCTAAAGCAAATTTTTTAAACGTCATGTTGTGTATAAAAAATGACTGGCTGATTATAATAAATTATTGGCACTTGTGTATTTAGGTGTCATAAATTAATTGTTGTAGAATGTAGACGATATAGCACTTGTTATGAATTAACATACAGTACGACCTTCATAAGTACGCCGATCGCAAAAATAAATTGATCTCTCAACATAATATTATAATATTATTACTATTATTAGTATTGCTCTACTAGAAATAGTAACAATTAATTTTTTTGCTGAAGCAGTGGCCGGACTGTTTATGTAATAGTAAGTTGATCACATTAATCACATCAAGGCTATTTCTAGCTTGGACTAGCGAATAACCAACGCCTTTTCAATTAATTTGTCCAAATGCTATTCAGACCAGTTATGTACAGATAAATGGAATAAGTTCAAGAATGTATTTTATAATCTAAAACTGAAAATTTCATAATATCATGTTGAACATGAAACCATCTCAAAGACACAGTTTTGAAACATTTTTCTGCATAGTTATTATAAGAATTATTCGGGTCCCGATTACTTAACTTGGAATTCAAACTGCGAAATAAATTAATAATTTAGGTAGACCAATCTACCACCCTTGGCGGTACCATCATATATTTCTGTTTCAATTATTAATATATCAAATAAAAATGTATTATTTAAATACTTATGATAATATACAGTCGACTCTCGATAAATTGAAACTCAAGGGACCAGAGAAGGACCAGAGAAAAATTTCAAATTACCATTAATTATTACCAAATTATCGAGAGATTCAAATTAACGAGTGTTCAAATTATCGAGAGTCGACTGTAACAATAATTTATTTATTAATTCTTCAAAAAAACTAAAAGCTTTATTTCGTTACACGCTAATGTGGGATTTGAAACCAATAAATATCGTTTCTGATCACAGATAATATAATGGAAAAAAATGCAGCAAAAACTACTAGTGAATTTTGCTACACCCTAATATTACGAATTTTTGTTTCGCTACCTACCTCAATAAAAATCTTGAAACTGAAATAATGTTTTAATCTTACGATAAACTATTACTTCTTATAGCGTGCATTTTCCACCTACAAATCTGTTATATTTCAAAAATTTGCCAAATTGAATCTTAATTTATTACAATAATTATGAAAAAATGATATGTGTATAATTTTGTGGTATAATTTTTAATTATTAAGAACTTCAGTTATTTAATTCTTTAAATTGTACTAAAATGATTTAATTACACGATTTAAAAATTATATGGCACATTATAGAATGTAACCGTTAATATAGTTACATAACCAATAATTAAAGAAACACTGCTGTGCCTCCAGCTAATATATATTGCAATTTTAATCGCAACTAGAATATTTTGATATACATTCACTAACGTTTATAAAAACTTAATTAGCCTTATCTCGTATGCACACGCTAAATTAATAATTTCACCAATTTAATTGTTAAGCACAATGGGAAAGAATTTCAATTTTATGTTTATCACGAATAGTCACTACATTGAATATCATATGACGGAATAATGAAATTTTCTAAATATGTTATGTACATTGATCAAATATGTATATTGACCACATTCAATATTGAAATGTGATGTACCTATTGACAAGAAAATTTCTATATAACTACATATTACAACCGTTGTTACATGATTAAACCCTGGCTTTAAAATTTAAGCAGAAGAAAAGTGAAAATTACCAAAATTAAGAAAGTTTTTTGACGAATAGATAGCAAGAACTTAAAAATTGAAGGGCCTAGTGGAAAAAGTAGTTAAGTCACATTTTTTTCAATTTTGTGATTTTTATACTAATTTGTAGAGAATAAATGCCGCAATGTGAAAATGTGCTCAACTATAAATTGAAAAAAAAGTGACTTAACTACTTTTACCACTAGGCCCTTCAATTGTCAATTGACAGCAAGCAAATTTAATGCACTATCGCTATTGCTAAGATTTTTCAAAAAAGAGCTTTAAAGAAACATTTAATAATAACAAAATCCAATTAAATCGGTCATTAGAAAAGGGCCCAAAATCGAAAATTTAAATTTTACAGGAGAAACAAAAAACTGTACCTATAGTAGATACCGTTTTTAAAAATTTCATGTTTTTATAATGTCGTATAAAACAATATGCAAATACAAAACAGAAGAGTTGAAAAAGTAACTAGTAAAAAATAATTTTCCTTTCTCAAAAACCGCTTATGAATTTCACAATTGAAGGGCATAGTGGAAAAAGTAGTTAAGTCACTTTTTTCAATTTGTTGATTTTTATACTAATTTGTAGAGAATAAATGCCGCGATGTGAAAATGTGCTCAACTACAAATTGAAAAAAGTGACTTAACTACTTTTTCCACTAGGCCCTTCAATTATGGACCCTTCTTCTTTAGAATTATTTTTTATGGGTTTTCTGCATGTTATTAAAATAAATAAACAATATATTTTCAAGATTTATTAAAGACAAGATAAAAATATTAAAACTATTCTTTTTCTTCGTCATGGCGAGTTTCCACGTGTAGGACCTGCGTTCTTTCTCACAGGAATGAAGTTAGGTCTAATATTTGAAAATCAAATACTTTGTTATCTGAAATTTGACTCTCTTTTCAGTAACACTTTTTAAAATATGGTTCCTAGAGCTTTACAGCAAAATCCTTGATCCTATTTTTTTCACTTGTACCACTTTGAACTTAGATGATATCCACCCAGTTGTCGGGCATCACCACTTTTTCTTCTTTTATTTGCATCCATTCTGTAACATCAAAATGATGATTGCGTGGCAGAAAATTATAATTATCCTTAATAAACTCTGAGCCTTTAGTGGTTTTGCTTCTATAGCTTTCCACTCAGACTCATTTCTTTTTATTTTTATAACATTACCAAATATGGCCCCGGTTTTACCGATTGATATTTAAAAATATTATTTTTACACACTTCTAGTGTATAATTTGAGTCGATTTTCTACTGACCTGATGCGCACTATTAATTTCACGAAAAAAGATTTTCCTGAAAATTAGTTAGATGGGCCCTTCTTCTAATGACTAATTCAATTGCTAAAAGCAATTATTCTTATTGTTTAATTAATTTATCAATTTTTAAATTTTACTTTTAGTTAACTTTTTAGGTGTATACAATAATTAGGCGTTTACTATTTCTCAAAACCGATTATGAATATTACATGAATACATCGAGAGAAAAATAAATATAAAGAATATTCTTAAAAATATTATTCAGTCATTATTTACGTACTTTTATGTGGAAATAACTTGGAAATACGATTTTTTGCTTGCCCTTCAATTTGGCATCGCAAAAGAGTCCCTATTTTTTCGGCATGAAGCTGGTACTGGAACATGGTTAAATTTTTCGAAGAAGATACCAAAATTTACAAAGCCATGAAGTGGCCACTTCCTATACATCCAATATTCATAATAAGTATTAACAAAATTAAATTTTCCGATATACCGCCTTGCAAACTTCGTGTTTGATTGATTTTTGCTCAGATTAACGTAATTTTTAGATTTACATGTAAACTTTTTTACCTGTCCATCTGACATCCATCTGAATAATGTGATCCGCAGTTGAGTGAAATTATCTGTGAAACCACGTATCGAACAACCTTGTAGGTCAAATAAATCGCTAATGTAATGAGTTTTCAAAGTTAATCGTTTTTAACCTTTTCTGCTACTTTTTACATTTCTGCAAATAGCTTAATTTCAGTGCACCAGACGTACAAATTGGATATACCTTAACTTAATGGGGGACGGTCCCCTAACTTTGGCAACTCCAAATAAATTGAAAATTTCCTATAGCAAAGAGGAAGGTTTATAAAGTATACTGTAAAAATTTCACTTGCGAATGTATTATCAAACTTTCGAGAAAAATCAATTTGAAAAGTACGGGAAATTAGCATCGAGTATGCGGCAGACCCCGGCCGATGTGCATCGTTCGCCCGTGGTCCCTTGAAAATGCGTAAAATTTTTTCGCTCCGATTTCAATTTTTCTTTGAAATTCTGGGGCAGTAAACTATTACGTTTCACCCCCAAAAAATCGCGCAAAAACTTACGCACAATTTTATTTCGTTTAATTTAGTTTATCCCTATTTTGGATATAAGATGCATAGGAAATGGCCAATTCATGACTGTGATTTTTCGGATGTTCTCCAGAAATTTTCCCTCTGTCCGGTCCGAGTCTGATGTCGAAAACTTAGGAGATCTTTTCTGTTGCAAAACTAAAGGGTTTAACAAACGCATTTCTGAGTTATTACCTAATAGATCCCCTTTTCGCCAATGAAAAGAACCTACTAAGAAAAGCCTAAGAAAAGAAGTACTAAGGCAACAAAAATTGTCAGTCGTTATTTTAACAGAGAAAAAAACGTGTATTTCTCGGAGGAAAATGTGTTATTTCTGCCATTGTTTTGATATTATAGAAATTGGCTTTAATATCCGATCATGAAAAAACTATTTAATCTCTTATTATTTTACAGTATTAAATTTTTCTAACTGGTAATTACATTTTAGATTTAGATAATTATTAGATGATAATCAATGATGAGTTGCACTAAAATCTAAAAGTGACACTAAGAAAATCCATTTACTTTAAGCCGCATACATACTGAGGGTGACAACTATTTCAATGATTCTATAATGATGATGATTTGTTTCAGTAAAATTTAGAAGACTTGAAATTTATTTATCTATCTAAACAGGACCGTAGCCCGGCGCAGACCAAATAAATTCAGGACTGGCATTTTCACACTAGGCGATTTGAAAATTTTCGCCCTAAATACATTCTACTATAATAAAAGTTAGATTATAGATATTGAAACTCTGAAACGAAAAAAACGCTTTCGGGGTTTCAAAAATAATCAATACAAGTAAAAATGATGATGCAGAAATTCCTTCGAAATTTTAAGCCTTCAAAATCTTGGCGTTGGGTGTGGCCACTCCAATGCACCCTGCCTTCCTACGACCCTGTGCCCAAACGTGTACATGGTTACATTTATAGTAGATAATAATTGTAATAATATTATATTATAACTATATAAGTTATATAACTATAATAAGTTGAAATACATGCAGATTTAAGAAAAATACAATAAAAAAATTCAAATTGAAAAAAAAAGATGTAATGTCTCTAATAATAATTCTTACTTACTGTAAAAAATTCCAATTGTAGTTTCTATTATTTACAAATACTACATGCCAAATTCACTTATCGTTCAAATTTAATTTGAATAAAATCTCGACTAAACTGAACAATTTTATCGTAAATTTATTCATTTTGTTTGTAAATTATATCCAAAAATTAAAATTATGCAAAATAAATAATATAATATGAATAAACATTTATATATAAAAAAAATAAAATTTGAAGGCTGCAACGTCCTGTAATTAACTTATATCATTTGACATTACCCTATAACTATTTATCATTTACTGCAATAAAAATGACTTTTATTATCAAATTTGATGTAATTTTGGTACATTTAACTTTGTAATAAAAATTAAACCCTGTTAATACACGTGTAGTATACGAAATTGATCACTTGTAAGCTTAACATTTCAGGAGCATTATTAAATATTTTTACCCAATTATTGATCATTTCTTAATAACGAATTATTGCAATAAGTCATTGAACACTGCATTTACAACAATTTTAAACGGTATAGAATATAATAGTGCATGCTTGAAGAAATATACCATGCTTTTTTATGATATGGAAAGCACTTGAGGTAAAAAAAATTGGACACCAGCAATTTATTTCAGTTACATTGATCATTTAGAGCACATAGCCTAAACAATATTTCAGAATTGCATTCTAAATAATTGAAAGTATGCATGTTCAAACGTTAATGACAATATTATGTATCTTGTCAGTTATTTATTAAATTAGGTTAGCGCAATACATTTTTTAAATTAGTAATTATATGTATAGTACCTCTATGTACTTTTACTTAGTTAAATGTCCTATTTAACCATAATTTTTGTTAAAATATTGAGTTTATAATTTAAGAGTTATCTTAAGATTGCTTCTGTTAGGTAGTTATCCTTGATGGTATGAAATATTTTTAAAGGAAGTAGAACATAATGAAAGTATACACTACGTTTTATGTATTTTAATAGGATTTACAAAAAATTCTTAGGTCTATATGACAAAATTTATTTCTTATCGCAAAAGTTATTATTAATCTTAGATAAATTTGAGTAATAAATTTAAAGAAAAATCTTGATATTGTATCAGAACCATTTAGGAGTTTTTCTTACTAATATTGTAACAGGATTTTATCACATAACTTTTAAAAAAAAGAACACTATATTGAAAGTAAAAGCTAGATAAACAAAAGTTGCAATGATTAAGCTATAATCGACAGAAGTAAACTCATTATTGCCTTATTAATGATGAAATTTGTTTTCGATTTTAAATGCACTTTTCACACTTTTTCAAGTTGAATTTCATTTTTAAATTTTATTGCAAGTGTAGGGTACGCTGACGTAAATAATTTTGTTTTAATAAAACCACTACATATGGTTGTAGTATATCTGTACTGAAATAAATCGAATAGTGTAGCAGTTTTTGGAAATTTAAAAGATTTCTAATTTTTTTTTCGGAAAGGAATGGCAATAACATTTTTTATCTGTTAAACATAAAAACTACAGCATCCATGTGAAATATTGTTCCGGATGAAGTACTTATAGTATTTCTGTGGTTATCACAACTTCTACAGATTTAATAACTTATTAGCAAAAAATAATTTTATTTGATTCACTTCATAATTGCATTAATAACTAAAACTGAAATCAATAGCTACAGATTACAGTATTTCATAATGCCTTTCTAATATAAATTTTTCAAAACAAGTTCTAGTGTTACAGTGTGAGTTGGAATTTTTAATTTTCAATTTTATATCTTATTATTATAATATCAATCGGTATTCCTGTCAAGGGCACCTTCTATTTTTATCTACGTTATAATAATTTTTTTAATTTTTACTTTTTGCATATGTACTGGTATTGCTTACCTACATAATATTATTCAAGTTTGACGCAATACAGGAACTAAACTGGATCAATTTGTAAATGTATTATTAAATTAGTTAAATCATTGAAAAAAAAACTACTAAAGTGTTGTGTTTCTATGCCGATCAGGTGCAATATAAGTTTTGAATTTATTGAAGATTTTTTTCTATGCAGGTTTTTTATTTCAAATGTAACCAATCTCGATAACTTTTATTTTAGAGTACGTAAATTTGATTCAAACAAAAATCATGTCAATTTATTAGATAGCGAAGGGACGTTTAAAACTAACATTGTTTAAATTTTAGGTTTAACCCCCTCACCATAAACTACCACTAGTTTGAAATTATAAATAGGACTCTCTACCTACCTTGTGGTATTATTTTTTTAAAGGTTTTTTAATGGTGGGAAAAATCCTTATCTGTATTCTTTGCGGAAAAAATTGATTAAATTGATCCGTTCATGAGATAGAGCTAAAAATTGAAAGATATGAAACCACATATTTTAATAATTAATGCAATTAGTGCATTTTTTTAAAATATGTTGGAGGTTAGATGATTTTTTTCACCTTTAAAATAGTAATGTATCACAAATAGACGTATTTCTTGTTTTAATCAAATGTACGAGGCTTGTCCAGAAAGTAAGTACCGTTTTTAAATTACGCCGCCGCAGCGCTGCGGTCGCCGTTTAGCGCATGCGCGCCAGGTAGCTACATCTGTTGGGAAGCTACAGACGCCATTACGGAACCATCCGATCGAGTCTACATCTGTTTGCGTGATTTTTAAAAAAGCCGCACCTATTAAGAAGCCCGCCGACTGCGAAGTGCGTGCGTTTTCTCAGTACTAAAGGCTTCAAAGCAGCTGACATTCATCGCCAAATCAGTGATGTTTAGTGAAAACATTATGAGTGCTGGAATGGTGCGGAAATGGGTTAGGGCCTTTAAAGATGGCCGCACAAACATTCATGATGAGGAACGGTCTCATCATCGTTCCTAATCAGTGTAAATAAACTAAAATAATACATTTTGCGATTTTGATTTCATGAAGTAATAATAGCGATTACACTAGGCAACACTAAAAACTTCACCTATATCTCGGATAGTGATTCGTATTAGGATATATCTGGTATACAAAAGAAAACAAAGTTTTATTTAAATATCACGTCTCAAAACATAGATTTGTTTTTTCTTTTATTTATTCTGCGCAACCCCTGCTTGAGGTTAATGATAAAAATATCTCATTTCTGTGATTATATGCAAACGTCATCAAATTAGTTAGATTACTCATAAATCTACAAAATTCCGCAAATTTCAAAGTAGTGGCTTTAATGTTAGGATTGCAATCCCAATACGAAATAGTGTTGTTTCCTCTGTGAACGGGACAGAAGAGCGCGTTCACAACTCTGCGTAAAACAAAATTGACCTTTAAGGACTAGATCGTTCTTGGTCAGAAAAATGTTAAAAATTAACCATTAATACCACATGAGAAAATAATTTCACCACCATTGTATATCAAACTTCGTTTAATGTAGAATTTTGTCAAAGCACTACGTCAAGACGGACCTGGAAAAAAATTTCCTAAGCTAAGTGATGCCAAAATCAAGGAAGGAGTTTTTGTAGGATAATGATTCCTCTTTTAGGCTTCTATACAAAGTATAACAAGAAGCCTTTTTTATTCAGCTTTAGTTCCATAGAAAAAGGGCCTGGTTAGCTTTTGTTCATGTTACAAAAAATTACTTCTGCAACCACAAGTCAGATTTTCATGACAAAATAAAATTAAAGCTGAATGCTTATCATGAACTAGGATGCAATATGTCGTTGAAAATCTATTTTCTACACGCGAATTTAATATTAAAAATTATTTTACCAAGAATTTAAGTTTCTTTCCGGAAAACATGGGCTCAGTTAGCGATAACATGGCGAGCGCTTTCACCAGGAAATAGCACAAGTTGACAAGCGTTATCAGGGTGCATGGAAACCAGCCATGCTTGCAATTTTCATTTGTTGGTGCCTTCAGTGGGATACTGCGAGAAGTAACTACAAGAGGAAAGGCGATCTTTCTAAAAACTTTAAGTATTTTAATAAAAAATAAAAGTTTTGTGTCGCTAATTTAGTATAATTTTTGAAGATCAATAAACGTATTTAATTATGAAACCTGACGTGATGTGACCATTTTATTTATAAAAATTCAGTTGGTGGTTAGCTGCTATTATTATTACATACTGTAAACACAGTGAAAAAAGAGTATTGAATTTGTTGCATAGTGTTATAGTATTGCACATAGCGAGAATCATATTAATTATATCTTTGCTTCCTCTTTGCTTCCTTTGGTCTTATTCAGAATAATTTCCAGAATACCAGAGATGGTTCTTGTCTTGACAACGTTTTTTCTAATATTGGAGAACCTAAGGTTGAAGTAGTAAACTATGGCTTATCGGATCACTTCGGTTTGATGGTACATATAAAAACTAAAGAAAAGCTTACAAATACAAAAAACACCATTAGATTTACCCCTATAACACGACACGGGCTATCACTTCTGCGGGAGTGTCTGCGAGTAGTTGACTGGTCTTTTGTTAATAACGATAATTTTGGCACTGAAGCCAGGTTTCGTATCTTTAATAATTTAATTACATCAAATGTCTATAAATGCTTTAAAGAGAGAAAGCAAACATTGCCGGGTAATAGAAAGGGGAATGGTATTGCTTGGTTTAATAGTGAACTCAAAGAGCATCGTGAGCGACTGCACCTGTTGTCGGATCTGCATAGCGAGAAGCTGATTTCTGGGGAAACCTTAAAGGACTTCAAAAAATTTTATAAGACTAAGCTTAAAATGGCTAAAAAAAACGGCCAATGATAAATATATTGAAGGTTCAGCAAACAGTTCAGCTGCAGCCTGGAAATTAATAAACGCACATCGAATATCAGCAGATATTTCGTCTCAAATACCTTCTCACGAAATACTTAATCAATATTTTTCAAATATTGCACGGTCAATTTCAGATGGGTTGCCTTACACTAGTGCCGATCCTATCGAGTATATCCCGCCGTGGTCCACATGGGCCTATCAAAAATGAGAATTTCAGTTGAGTACAAGAAGCTGCCGGCTATCTATCGAGTACAACAATAGAGTGAGACAGAGCATACAAGTTGTACTCGGCCGTTTCCAAAAAGACGCTCTCACAACGGAGTGGGAGCATACAGTTCCGGCGGATACAAGAGCCCCCCCCACCAAAGAGTGCAAGAGTGGGAGGACACAAGTTGCATCCGGGCGGTCGGCAAAAATGCCGACTAAAAATGATAATGTACCCCTATATATTACTCGATGACGAAAAGTTGACTTGCTAGTAGTAAACGTAACGCCATCTGGCGGAATGACCTACCCAAATTAGGACGAAAATAAATAAAACCAAAAATTTCAATGTAATAAACAAAAATTTATTCAAAGTAAAAAAAAGTACGTTTAATTTGACGTTTAAAAGTCACGAGGATGAATTTATGCGAGTAAATTGTGACAAAAAGTCACAATTTTTGATTGTTGGAAAACCGTGAGATGGCGCCACATTTAGCAAATTTAGTCAACTTTTCGTGCGTAGTAATGATAAGGATGAATATATGCGAAAATAAATTGCGCCCCATCACTTCCGGGGTCCCCCAAGGCTCAATACTCGCAGCATCTCTCTTTAACATCTACATGAGCGACATCCCAATCCCCACTGACCCAATAACAAAAATAGCACTTTACGCTGACGACGTCGCTATCTACTCGTCCTCAATCCACCCAGATTTCGCCACAACCCGTCTCCAAGAGGCCATCAACGATCTCGAAAGATGGTACGAAACTTGGCGCATCGAGGTTAACTCGAGCAAGAGTTCCGCGATCATGTTTCGAAATCGAAGTAAGCCTCACAACTCCAGTGTCTGGATGTTTGAGGAACAGATTCCGTGGGAAACCAAGGTCAAGTACCTTGGAATTACCATGGATCAACGCCTCAAATGGATCCCCCATGTCAAAACCGCAACCGGTAAAGCCAAAACCCTCTTCTCAAAACTTTTTGCCCTCTTAAATCGAAACAGCCCCATGGCTCCCTCAAACAAACTTAGATTATACAAATCCATCATCCGCCCAACCATGACATACGCCTCCCCCGTCTGGGGCTACGCCCGTCACAGCACCATCAATAAAGTCCAAATAGTTCAAAATAAAAACCTCCGCTCTACCTTCAACGCCCCCTTCTATGTCACCAACAGGCGACTGCACGCAGACGCCAAACTAGAGCTCATACCCACCTTCATTCGAAAACTTGCCATTAATCTCTACAAGAAGTCTATCTTTTCAGAAAACCCACTCATAGCACAACTAGGTCAATACAATATTGAAGACTATTGTATCCCCCGACCTAAATCAATCCTGACCACAGACAACCCATGACCACAACTTCCACCTGCACAGACTCACATTTGTCCATAGGTATAATTATACAAATTGCTTCGAAAGTGGATTACATTCACTAGATTTGTGTAATTTTTGATTTAATTCCAACATCTTAGATTCCATTCCCTCTAGCTCATCAACTCCATTCGAGGACGGCAAATGCAATTTCAATTGCATTACCCGTCAAATTTTTCAAGTAGAAGCAACTTCAATCGAGGAAATTCTTCAATCTTCGAATTAGGGACTCTACTATATCGGTAACGTAGTAAAATACTTCTCTCTTTTCAATATTTATTTTCCACAGTCTTTTCCTGGGTAACTCCCAGCCACCTTAGCTCAGCGCTATATTTCGTGAGGCCCACCGGCCTCCACAACTTCCCACGCCAGATGCCATTGTCAGATGAAGGAGAAGGCCGGCTACGCCGGGATGCTCCATCAAGTTCATTCCAGAAACCAGAAACCAAAATAAATTGAATTTATTTTTTTGGGAATACCGAAAGATGGCGCCACATTTAGCAAATTTAGTCAACTTTTCAGGCGAAGTAATGATAAGGATGAATTATATGCGAAAATAAATTGAATTTATTTTTTTGGGAATACCGAAAGATGGCGCCACATTTAGCAAATTTGGTCAACTTTTCGTGTGAAGTAATGATAAGGACCATCATTGCGAATTTTCGCCCCGCCTTTTTCGGCGGGATCTACTCTCCAAAACAGCAACTCGGGCTAAAATAGCATGATGTTCGTACAGTTTTATTTTGCGCGACAGCCCTCGCGCAAGCGCTCGTGCTGTCAAGGCAAAAAAAACTGTACTCGCATCATGCTAACAACTTTAGCCCTAGTGCTGTTACATACGATTACATTGCCGACTGCGTGTGGGGAACAGAGCACGTTGGCTTTCAATTTAAGACAGTAACATATAATCAAGTTAGGGACGTTACTTTAAAACTCAAAAATAGCAACAGTAAAGATGTTTATAACCTTAACTCAAAAATTTTGAAATCAGTCATTGATGTAATCTTAATTCCATTCACTGATATCTTGAACTCATGTATAACTCATGTATAACTCATGGTGTATTTCCTGACATCTTAAAAATCGCAAGAGTCATTCCCATATATAAAAAAGGAAACAAGCATGATCCAAGTAATTACAGACCCATATCTATTTTGCCCACTATGGGAAAAGTGTTTGAAAAACTGCTAAAAGTACAAATAAATTCATTCTTTGAAACCAACGGGCTGTTTCATGCAGGTCAGTTTGGTTTTAGAAATAACCGCTCAACTACTATGGCAATTAGTAGTCTGTGTAAAAAGGCAACGGCAGCATTTGAAAGTAATGAGTACCTCGACGCACATTTTTATGACCCGTCTAAGGCATTTGATTGCGTGTCTCATGAAATTCTTCTTGAAAAGTTAGCAGCATATGGCCTCCATAGCAATGCCATAATGCTAATAAAATCTTATCTGGAAAGCAGAAGTCAGTGTGTTTCCTTCAATAATATAAATTCTTCCTACAGAACGATATCAACAGGTGTTCCTCAGGGTTCGGTCCTGGGCCCGATCTTGTTCCTAATTTTTATAAATGATTTACCGAGATGTACAAGCGCGCACTCGGTTCTATTTGCCGATGACACAACAACTTTTAATACGGGTACCAACCTAACAGATCTTGCTTTAATTGCATCACAGAATCATGATGAGCTGAGGCAATGGTTTCTTGCTAACAAACTATGCCTTAATGAAGGCAAGAGTCAGAGCTTGATATTCACTCTTAAACAGAATGCCCCTAGAGGTGATCCTGTTGAGTTTCTCGGAGTTAAGATGGACTCAAAATTAACCTGGGAACCCCACATAAACAAACTCGCATGTAAGGTATCCAAACACATCTATGCCATGAGACAACTGAAAAATCTCGTATCTTTGAAGGTTTTAAAAACGGCTTACTTCGGTCTGATCCACAGCAATTTGTCCTATGCAATCCTAGCATGGGGTCATTCCGCCCACGCAAACAAGATCTTCGCCCTTCAAAGAAAGATCATAAGAATCATCTCTGGTCTGGGCTTTAGAGACGATTGTAAAAATAAATTTATTGAGCTAAACATACTAACGGTGCCATGCCTTTATATATCTCAAGCCTTGCTATTTGTGAAAGACAACGAAATGTCATACCAGACGAGTTCGCACTCCTACAATACGAGGCAAAAAGATAATATTGTTCCGGCCTTTCACAGGTTGGCCCGCTCAAGGGAGGCTACGGGATACCATGGTATCAAATTCTATAACGTTCTTCCCGAGCGTATAAAATCTCTGCCACCGGATCAGTTTCGTATGGCAATATCTAAATTTTTGTTGAAACAGGCATTTTATTCTCTAGAGGAATATAATAACCACAAATTTAGTGACCTGTAAATGTTTCTTATATAATTATACACTTGTGTGTTTTTTTTTCTTGCTGACTTGTGTAAATTTACAATTGTAATTAATGCACGCAATAAAATAAAATAATGAAATGTTCCATTACTTTAAAAGGATTTTGAAGGTCCTGAAAACATTGTGGAAATAGTCAAAGGTACTTAAAAGTAATTGCAATTTTGAAGTCCCATTTCAGTAATATCACGAATAAGTTCTGAAAACTTCAAAGTCATCCGACTGGAAAGTATAATTAGTTATAAAGTGGAAGTTTTAATCATCGTATCCCTAATGCTAAAAATTTATAAATTTGCAGAACTTTTCTGCTCAACAACAGAATTTAGTGGTTTCTTGTTGAAATTAAGTTGAACATTAATTTATTGGATGAGTTATAAATTTTCGTGGGCTTTCACAGATAAGAAAAAATTACGAATTTGAACAATTTTGACTTCTCCATTGTTCGTATCATCCAAAGTAAGTGGTGAAGAAAATTTGAACGTATATTCATTTGATATAAACTGAAATTCTTTACATTTTTATATAATATACTGCAATGTTTCAAATGGGGGTCGATTAAGTTAAAAACACATACATTAATGAAAAGGTAAAAGTTGAGAAGCCACGCTATTTAAGCTGGCCAATTAGTTTGTACCTGGGTGTTACGAGTGCCTTCCAATATAAAAGAGCTGTTTGATCAAATTATTTGAGAAAATTAAATTTAATCTCTCCACAATAATCGATTCCTGAAACATGTAAGAAGCAAAATTATGAATCATTGGTGTAATTGTTCAATCTTTAAATTATAACAAATTAAGTAATTTAATTTTGTGAAAGTTAGGTAGACGCACAATAAAATTTAAGTGATACACAAAGAGTGAATGATACGTGAAAAGGACAAATTTAATTCTTACAAGTGTGGAGAAATGTACGACTACGCCGTCTCCGAGAACAATTGGAAGGGAAGGAAGATAAGGTTTAAGTGAAGATGAAAAGGGGATTTTCATGGCGTCCGTAGAGAAGTGAGGACGTAATTGTTTTGAATTTGTATTTGGTTGGTTGTATTCTCACGGGGTCCGTAAACAAGTGAGGACGTATTTTGGAAATTGTTATAAAAATTTTGAGGACCGCTGAAAGTAATTTTGATGAGAGTTACCTGCGAATTAATTAACAAATTTTGGAAAAGCGTATGGCATTAATGGTTGGCTTGTATTTTACGACTCGAACGTTAAATGGATCAACGGCATGAAAGACGAGACTTGGTCGACATAAACAACTGGAGTATCCACACAAGAACTGAATTCCCTTCAAAGGAGAAAACAACCGGTAAGACAATAATTGTGCGCGCGTTGTTTTAAACGATCGTTAGACTATATTTTTTTTAATTAATTAGTGCGATAAATCGGGGGGATGTTAGAGGTGACTCTACCACTAACTCAGCCACTCGAAAAATTTTTTCGAGTGCTACACACTAAAGAACATGCTTATATCTGTCTATTAAAACAATAAAAAGTGTGAACGGGGTCAAAACAACCCCAATATCGACTTTTGAAAAGTACGGGAAAGTCGCATCGAGTATGCGGCAGACCCCGGCCGATGTGCATCGTTCGCCCGTGGTCCCTTGAAAATGCGTAAAATTTTTTCGCTCCGATTTGAATTTTTCTTTGAAATTCGGATAGATGGGGGTGTGATTAGTGGATATTAGTAATAAATATAATCAAAAAAATTGTAAATAACCCGTGTATTGCCGAAAAAGTTAAAAAATTAAAAAAATATTAAATAAACATAAACAACTATGGGGAAAACCTAGGTTACTTTTTTGGGTGGATCTGGCACGGCCAGAATTGGGCGCATCAAAAAACCTACCCTACGCCCCTCCGGGGCTCCCGCGGCAGAGCTAAACATACGAGAAGGCGCCTCCCATCAAGCAAACCAGGATGAAGGCAACCGGGATTTTTAACCCCCAAAAAATCGCGTAAAATCAAAAAATAATCTATGTTACATGTACGAGAGTCGAGCTGCATCTGCCGGTGCGAAATTTTCGATTTTCGATTTTCTGGACTGACCACAATGGAGCATCCCGGCGTAGCCGGCCTTCTCCTTCATCTGAAAGTATACATTAGTGACATTGGAAATTATGGAGGCCGGTGGGCCTCGCGGAGTAGCGCTGAGCTAGACTGACTGGGGAATACCTGGGTTGTGGCTGTGGTGAATGAATATGAAAAGGGAGAAGTAAAGTTACGTTATTGATATAGTAGAATCCCTAATTTGAAGATTGAAGATATCCTCGTAGAAAGTGGCTCCTACCTGAAAAAATTTGACGAGTGATGCGAATTGCATCTACCGTCAATGAATTGGTGTTGTTGGACTGAATGTATTAGAATCTGGGGAGTGGGAAATTAAGTCGAATTTACACAAATCTAGTGGATTAAATCCACTTTCGAAGAGAATTTGTGTAATTATACCGGTGAACATGTGTTAGTCTGTGCAGATGAGGGTTATGGTCATGGATTGTCTACAGTCAGGATTGATTTAGGTCGGGGGATACAAAAGTCTTCAGGATTGTATTGACCTAGTTGTGCTATGAGCGGGTTGTCGGAAAATCTGGATTTCTTATAGAGACTAGTGGCGTGTTTGTGTATAAGGGTGGAAATGGGTTCTAGTTTGGCGTCTGCGTGCAGTCGCCTGTTGGTGACATAGAAGGGGGCGTTGAAAATGGAGCGGAGGTTTTTGTTCTGAATAATTTGAACTTTGTTCATGTATGTGTGGCGGGCGTAACCCCAAACGGGGAAGGCGTAGGTCATAGTTGGACGGATGATGGATTTGTATAGCCTTAGTTTGTTTTTGGGAGTCATGGGGCTGTGACGATTCATAAGGGCGAATAGTTTTGAAAAGAGGGCTTTGGCTTTGCCGGTAATGGCTTTTACGTGGGGTCTCCATTTGAGGTGTTGATCCATGGTAATGCCAAGGTACTTGACCGTGGATTTCCAGGGGATCTGTTCCTCAAACATCCAGACGCTGGAGTTGTGAGGCTTTTTTCGATTTCGAAACATGATCGCGGAACTTTTGCTCGAGTTTACCTCGATGCGCCAAGTTTCGTACCACCCGGTGCGAAATATTCTAAGTGTTAGGGTCATTCATTACGCACGGACCGACCACAGAATGAGCGACGCGCGGGAATCTCGTTAATGTTACCACTGAATTACATGAAAATTAGCTAAGTTCAAATTCGATTTTTTAAAAAGTTTGGACCATATTCACATTTTTTATTATTATACAATTTGCTAAAATAAGTGTGTTCTTTAGTGTGTAGCAGAAGAAATTTAGTTTCGAGTGGCTGAGTTAGTGGTAGAGTACCCTTATTATCAAATTATTTTGTTAAATTGGAATAAATTAGACACGATATTGAACATTTTAAATTTTAAGTTTGCCGAAGTTATAATTTTATATAGTAAGTAGTTATTATACTTTACTGTTAGCTGAAAAATGTTATTATTTAATGTGATTTTATATTACTTATTTTCTGGTTACTTATTGATGGAACAACCATATAAATGCCACAGTTTATATTGTCATAAATCCGTATATTATATTGATATGATTTTAATGCACTACGTTGGGCCAATAAATGCTAGGATATCTCTCAATCCAACTGGGGGTGCAACCAAAATTTTATTTATTTCCAACTTAAATTATTAAATTTAATGTTTTATAGTTTAATGCCAAATGTTATCCTGCCATGAATTTTACAAATTAAAATTTTTCGCCTCAACCATAGGCGTACCAAAATTCAACTTAATAAATTTAATAATGCATAAAAAAACGCAACAATACTGGCAATATTGGAAATATTTTCAAAACTTTTGCGATTTCAGAGCTACATATTTACCTTTCGGCTAACTTATTTGGAGTTTCGTTTATCGATCTTTTGGGACATCACTTTTTAATTATCGCTAAATTAACACGACTGGTTTTTATTAAGCTTAAAGCTAACGTATATTATAAAACACCTAGTTATTGCAAAGTACAAAAAATAACAAGTTCCTTTTTTTTTGTTTGCGTGAGAACCAGATAATGCTGTGTGGTCTCATATTAATGTTGGTAATATTATAATTAATCGCGTAACTGCTAATCCTAATATTTACATTAAATTTAACTTTTTCATAAAATAATGGTAAATTAATTCCATGAAATGTATAAAATTACTGAAATTAACAATTTCAGATTTTTCACAACGTTTCTTCGTAATTTATCCAGAGGTCAATTTTTTATAATCTGAATAAGCAACTAAAACTAAATGAATATTTTTATATTAAAATATTACTTTAGGAACTTAACGATAAAAAATCAAAATTATTTTGGGTTTAAAAACCCTCAGCAAAGTTCATTGCTGTCGTCAGATGTTTTATTTATTAAATAAAACACTGAAAAAGAAAATAATTTTCATTTTTTATCATGTAATTAATTGGTTAACTTTTAAAGTTTATTTTAATAGATATTAATTTCAACAGCCAAAAAATTTCTAATTATATTGTGAATATTTTTGTTTGACCTTTTGGACAATTACGTAAAATATAGAGACCAAATCTTTCGATAGCAGAGTGTCGATGTCTATTTCTGCTCTGTAACTCACATAGTCATTACACCAAGCCACCGACATTACTGTGGTTGAATTAAGTAACAAATTACTTATAGATTTTGTATAATATTCTGGCTTACCTAACAGATATATAATAAACTGAAATAATTAATATAGTGGCGACGACATCGTAAGACTTTTATCTCGAATTTGAATGTATAATAATTTGTCAAATTCGTCTGTGTGGTTCGACGAACAAAGTGGAAGTGTATAGGTTTCACTTGTATAATAGTTTGCTTGTTGTGTAACTGGAGTTAACCTGTCCAACAATTATTATACAGTCTGGGCGACATAAAATGCGCAGGTTGTGAATTTATTAGTTAAAAAAAGAATTATTATTAACAATAAATCAATTTATTGATTTATAAATAAAGGCAACAACTATTATTATAATAATTATTAAAAGGAAAAATAGCTATTGCTGTTATTAACTGCCAACAATTAAACCGATTAAACAAAGATAAATTAACTAAGAACGTTTGGAATGATTAATTACACATTGCATCTTCACAAGTTCAAGATTAGGTTAATATTAAATAAAACGTTAATAAACCTTAATCCACGCTGTTTGAGTCACAGAACGAAAATTTCGAGGCCAAATTCACGAAATTTCTTAGCTCGGCCTTTCGCCTCCAATGAGTAATAACACTCTCTAGATTAACGAAGTTCTACGTATAGTTACGTAAGTATGACCAATAGACCAAATCAGTATCGAAAATTTAAAAGACAAAGGACACTTTAAGATTACCTAGGTATTAAAAAAAAATTTGCAAGTCTATTCTTCTTTGCAAAATCTCAAAAAATGAACGTAATAATTTACCTACGTATTTATTGTAATGTATGCGACATTTTCTTATTCTAATTTCTAAAATTAGCTTTGGTTATTGTAACCGATGATAAATAACACATTAATATTAATAATAATATGTATTATATAACAATACAATTATTATTATTTATTTTCTATGTGACCATACTTCATCATGTCGATAAATAAACGGATTTAATAATTAAACTTGTTTTATAATGTTTGATTCAAACAAGCAATTTACACAATACAGTTCATGTTTGACAAGGAGTCAAACAACATAGTAAAATATTACAATAAACATAATTAATAGTGTTAAACTAGAAATTAACATTTTCAAAATTTATGTACTGATTTTATTTTTGTTTCAGGGAACAATATCTTTTTACGATATTTGAAGCAATCATATCAACTTTAGATTCAAAACTACAAAGGATAGAAAATTTAGATAAAGCTGTAGAACATTTAATGAGGAGAGTTGAGAATTTGGATTCGAGAGTAACGGATAACATCGATAAAACAGATTTCATAATCTCAAAGTTAAAATATTTAGATTTAAAATTATTTAATGGTGGCAACAGCTACATATTAAATGAAGATGCTTCAGGTTTACCCGAATCGGGCCCAGTAAATGTAAATCAAAGACTTATTACACTTGATGAAAAGGTTGGTGATATCGACGAAAAACTTAAAACTCTTAAAAATCAAGTCGAAAATAATTATCTTCCTGGAGACGATATAAACGTAGAGGCCAGTGAGAAAAAGCCTATTAGCTTAAATGTCGTAGAAATTACTAAAGCTTTAAACACCGAGGTAATGAATCATGTTTCAAAAGAGCTTGATGAGCTTAGAACGGTTACAATCGGTGTGGATCGAAAGTTGCAGTTCCATATTGGAGCAGTAACCGATAATTTAAGTACGATTGCTCGAATGGTGACCGAAGTTCATGAAGCAATAGTTGAACCTGAAGATCGTAGGGAAATTCATTTAAGAAATTATCGCAACCACACTACCACAACTGCCGCTCCATTTGCTCCACGTGGAAGTAAAATTGATGCTCTTGTTAAACAAATAAAACCAATAATAAGCGTATCAGAAAAAATGGACGAAGTTTGGGATGTGGTAGTAGGCACTAAAAGTTCGGTCGACGATTTATTACCAAAATCTGACGAACTTTTAACCCATACGCAAAGACAAGAAAGAGCTATTGGAGAAATTCATAGTGACCTTCGATCAAAAACGAATAAAATTATTGCTAATTTAGATATGGTAGAAAAACGTCTTAAGAAACAAGAAGACGATGTTGCTAATTTAGGGCAACGACCTGTTCCATCAGAATTGTTATTGGATCCTACCATCGATCGCTTAGTTGAATACGATCCCAGTAGATATAATGTTGACGACTATACAGGAGCAACCGATACAACACTTCCAGTAACGTACACCACTTTTCCACCATCAACCATTCAAACAACTACTCCAAGTCAAATCAACAGTACATTGCCAGCATCATTCCAAACTTCAGGATCCAATCCAAATAAAAGAGCGGACAAACGGAAGGGTGGCGTTATTTATCCTAACGTTAAAAATAAGCCTTCTCCAGGAAATAGTACCTTTACAACTGATTCAATAATAAATTTTAAAGATATAAAGGTAAGTCACTATTATTCAATAAGATATGGTTATACCGGGTGTTCATTTCAAAAGTTGTCAATCTAAATAACTTTTTTTTAGAGTAAATTTAGGAAAAACAAAAAACACGTCGGTTTAGATAGCGATGGAAGCGTTCTAAACCAATACTGTTTGAATTTTTAGTTTAACCCCCACTCCACCAGCTACCCTTAGTTTGAAATTTTAAAAATCGCCCTCTAACTTGCGCTAAATCATTTTGAAGGTGGAGAAATTCCTCGTTCATTCACGTTAAGAATTTGGATTTAGTGGAACCGTTTATAAGTTGAAGGTAAAAATTAAAAGAATAAACAAAATATAATTTTATTAGGAAGTTATTAAAATTTTACACAATTCATGAAATTATATTTTCAAAATGTTCTCTGTTATTGGCTAAACAGTAGTACAACCTATTTGGAACTCCTATCGGACTTCCCGAAATATTTCTGTACTAATCTGCCTAAATGCTTATGTTAAACTCTTTTTCTGCTATACAGAAATCGTTAACTGTAATTCAGAAACCGTCAAATGTAATTCAGAAAGCATCAGTTCTGTGGCTTACAGTCGTATTTTTTTCAAAATACTTGAATGTAAATAATCACATTTTTAATTTTCCATAAAACACAACTTTTATCATGTGGTAGTTCGTAATGAACTTACGGTCATTAAAATTTGGGTAATTTTGAATTCTCTGGGACATCAGTTCACAAAACCCAATTCTTCCATCAAAATCGTCTTTGTCAAGTTGTTGGTGAATTTGGATTTTATGGAGGAAACTTGTTGATTATTAGTACTTTATGTATGGACCCAATTGAAATATTTATTGAATTAGCAACCTTTCGAATGGAGGTGCCAGGTTTGCCAGATATGCAGTAAAATGGCCCAGTACTTCCATCTGCGAATCTTCATCCAAAATTCTGCATTGGTTACTGATCATCATCATCCACAAGAATTAAGCCATAGTTGGCTTGTTCCGACTTCACACTTATTCTCTGAATATGTTGATTCCAGTTTTCCCTGTAGTTCGTGATTATTTAATTTGCATTTAGGATTTGTTCCTTCATGTATCTGTTCTTCTTATAATATGATCATGTAATGTATAGCCCGGTGCAAATCTTAGGAAGCTCATTACAGCAGTATCAATTCGTCTTTTCTGATCTTGGGTCTTAACCCAATTTTCACAGCCATATAGCAGCCATAACCTTGTAGAATCGTAGCAGAGTTTCACGTCTGTTTTTGCTTTGTTTTGCTGGCACTGCTCAGTTTTGCTTCGATATCTCAAATATTATTTTCATAGGATATCCTGAATCCAAGATAGCCGAAGTTTTTCACTTGTTCTACATTTTTGTTGTTTAATACAATTTTAGCTCTTAAATGATCACAGCCTGTGAATGCCATTACTATTAACTTTCCTTCTGATATAATTAGGTTAAAATTTTTAACAATATTATTGAGGTTGTAGATTTCCCTTCAGAGGTTACCGTCTGTCTGGTCATCTACAAAAAGAATTGTATCTAAGGTCATGCCTACAACTTTTCCGCCATTGTTGAATGGCATCGTCGATGAATATATTAAAGAACGTTAGTGGCATAGGACACCCCAGTCTAATGCCTTGGTTAATTTCTATGGTTTTACATTTTTGTAATGATGCGTCCTCAATAACATTCTTGGTACCTGCGTACAAGCTTTGAGCGACCCGAACAAGATGATGTGGAAAACTTTTTTAATCATTATACGCCAGAGCTTTCTCAAAGTCAAAGAAAACGATGTTTGTGGGTAGGTTAAACTTTCTTTTCCCAGAATTCTTTTAGAGGTTTCTGCTACGGATGAGTATTCCAGAGTAGATTTTATAACTCGCATTCAAAAGACTGATGTCTCTGTAATTGGAGCAATCTCATCTGCCTCCTTACTTATGCAATTTTACTATTTTTCCTATCCTCCACTCTTTGTGGAAAATAACTATAGGTCCAGTAAATATTAATGTATATAGTCCAAAAACCATATTATAAAATATGGGGAAGCGTATTTGAGTAATTCTGTGACAAATCAATCCGGACCAGGAGATTTTTTTTTATTTATTTCATTGTTAATAGAAGTTCTTCCATTGTTATAATAATATGATCCACATATGGGTTCACATCGAGTCGACCAAGAGATCATCACAATATTTTGTGAATTCTTCTAATGTTATTGGATTGAGAAAAATGTTATCCTTTTCATTTTTGTTTAATTTATTAACTACTAGAAAGCTTTAGATTGCCTTCCATGTAGATCACTCTCAATCGAATTGACGTAAGACTCCCAGCTCTGTCGTTTTATTTTACGTACTCTTGCGACTATATTTTGCTTCACGAATTCTGCTCTGTTTTCCGGCGATGCGTTGTTTAGGTATTTGGGTACACCACTTTTTTCCTATCTTTAATTTGTACTATTTCACTATTCCAAATACTTAGACGTCGA
Organism: Podabrus alpinus; assembly: GCA_932274525.1. NCBI lineage: Eukaryota > Metazoa > Arthropoda > Insecta > Coleoptera > Cantharidae > Podabrus > Podabrus alpinus. The sequence continues at coordinate 120,637,884 of OW026451.1, forward strand.
CCATTGGATTCATTTTTTCTGGTGCCTAGAGCTTCCGATGCTGCTCGCGTTAGTGCTGTTTTCAATTCCTCCCATTCTAAGTTTATATTTCTGTTATTAGGTTTATTGACAGATATTGATCTAATTTTTTGATATAGATTTCTTATGTTTTGATCTTGCAGAAGATGCGTTTTAAATACTTCAAGTTGACTTTCTTACACTATTTACCACCTTTTTCGGGGGTTAAACTTAAAATTCTAACAGTATGTTTTTTTAAAATTTACTCAAAAAAGGTTATTTCGACTGGCTAATTTTGAAATGAACACCTGGTATATCTAAGTACAAGTTTAATATAAGTAGAAATGCAAAAATAATCTGTGAAATTATACAAAGTATTCTTACCGATTTCGATCTTGAACTTCTTTACTTCCGCTATTATAATTAAACGCAATAATTATGCATTAATGTTATAATATATTTAGATGGGCATTAAAATACTTCTGTTACATATTGGTATATTTTAAGCGAAATGCAAAAAATATGCTAATTTAATGTTTTGTAATATTCTTTCTCCACTGATAAGGACAGGAATTTAAAAATTAATCCGGCATCTCCTTCAGATCCTATTTAAATCAATGTCATTAAAGTAATATCTTTAATGTTGTTAATTATAAATTAAATTCTTAAAGATGCAATATATTATAGAAAATATTGGCAACACCCAAAATTAATTGAAAATAAAATCGATATTTTAAAATTAATTTGAGTTCCTTAATTATTTTACAAACGCATTACCGAAGAAAAATATAACTGTTAAAGGACATAAAAAGTTTTCAAATATTTACATTATGCACGTTAAATAAATCGTTTGCATAATTAATTATACTATAAATTAAAAAGTAAAACTTCCTTTAAAGCGCAGACAAATTTAATGTCTTCATATTTTTATAGAAATATAAAAATTTTATATCTTTTTATAATTTTTATTTATAACTTTTAAATTAGTAAAATTTATACCGTCAACTGCTACGAGAAATCCCACGAACTGTGGGGGTGCTGTTAAATTGAATAAAAAATTTTTGAAAATATGTAGTACCTAGATCAATACATAATTATAGTAAATTACTGCCTTGAGCTTAATAAATACGCACTTGAATGTTTTAAATTGTGTACTCAATTCTTTTAGTTTGTTTTAATTTTTAATTATCAGTCTACTTGTATTATAGTTATTAAAATTTAATGGTCGTAGGTAACATATCAAACTTTTTTTGAATCGTACATTAAAACCTATATAAAATCGCAATGAAAATCGTAAATAACTTTCGTAGTTTTTTAGCCTTCGCTTACTCAATACGATCGTGAGAGGTAATTATAAGCAAAATCAAAATAGATTAATTGAAATTTTTTGTAATGAAAATAAATTGTATTATACGGAAATAAATTTAAAAACATAAGTTAACAAAATCAAATCAATTAACGTTCTAAAATTTACTGAGCATAATACCTAGTATATTTTTAATCGAGAATTGTAATTAAAAATTCGATTGCAAGAGTTAAAAGAATTATTTTCATATTATAAAAATATTATAAAACTATCAAAAATTTTAATCAGGGTTGATGCATAAGTTCGTAGCGTTTTTTTTAATTTAAAATTTAATTTTTTTAAATATAAAAAATACATAAACTAATCAATAATATATTATCCTGCATTGTTTATGATTGACTCCCAACGTTCTGGTAGTTTCTCGATTCCACGCCTGAAGAAATCCTGTGGTTTGGAGGTGAAGAAGTCATCGAACCAGTTTTGAAGAGCAACGTCGTTATTAAATGAGATTCCGTGGAAATTGTTGAATAGAGAGCGGAAAAGATGAAAATCTAATGGAGCAAGATCAGGAGAATAGGGCGGATGTAGAATAAACTCCCAATAGAGGTTTTGAATAGCTGCTTTTGTAATGTTAGCAGTATGCGGACGGGCATTATCATGCTGCAAAACCACTTGATGCCGTCTTGCCGGTTGTTTTTTTTGAATTGCAGCCTCCAAGCGACGTAGTTGTTGGCAATAAACCTCAGAAGTGATGGTCACATTCCTCGGAAGCAATTCATAGTACATGACGCCTTCTTTACCCCACCAGATGCACAACATTACCTTGCGTGGATGGGCACCAGCTTTTGCACGAGGATTTGCTTGTTTATTAGGGCTCAGCCATCCCTTTCTGTTCTTGATGTTGATATAAATGCACCATTTTTCGTTGCCAGTAACAATTTGGGACAAAAACGGCCGATGTTGTTGACGAGCTAAACAATGACGAGCAAGCAAAGAAGCACAAATGGTAACACGCTGATTTTTAATGTTTTCGCTCAAAACGTATGGTACCCAAACACCCAACTTTTAAACTTTGCCCATGGAATGCAAATGTCGTACGATAGTTGATTGGTCACAATTCATCATATTGCCCAATTCCCGAGTCGATTGACGTGGATCATCACGAATTGAAGCATTTAATCGGTCTTCATCAAAGCCGGATGGTCTCCCTAAACATGGGAAATCATTCATATCAAAATGCCCCTTTTTGAAACGAGAAAATCATTTTCGTGCAGTACTTTCCACGATGGCGTTCTCTCCGTAAACGACATAAATGGTTCTAGCAGCCTCCGACGCATTAACTCCTCGGTTAAACTCAAACAAAAGGATATGTCGGAAATGTAAATTTTTTTGTACTTGACACTCTATTTTCATTAGCCAACAATTACCCCTAACTGTCTACAAATTGAAAAATTCAAGAAGTATTCAAAAAAACAATACTATGGCATTAAAATAACATTGATATTTCTCAAACAAATTTGTCTCTAAAGCAGCCTTACCTTGGAAACCAAAAACACTACGAACTTATGCATCAACCTGATAAAATGGAGACTATATAAATCATTTAATTATGAATCAGAATCGTCTATAGGCAGCAAATTATTGCCAATTTACTCTTGATGGGTAAGAGAATGCCTATATATAAATCATATCTGTAGGCCATATTTTACACTATTAGATTATATTGTACCTACCATTATAGAAAATTTTAGCCCATTATTTTTGCTATAATTTATTGTAAATAATGTTAACGTTTCAATTTTCAACATTATTTATACATTGTCTTAAACTTCTAAATCTTAATCCAATAATCAGGACCAGCTTAAGAGGTAGACAAAATTGGTGTTCGCCCAGGGCGCCAGGGTCGAATCTTTAAAGGCACCAAATTGGATCTTTTTGGCAATGTTTAAGTTTTTCCCTTACTGTAGTATGGACCCTATACGACGTTTATGGCATCTAACTACTGTATTTAGATCGGCCCTGGTACCGTTATAAAACAAAGTTGAATGAAGTTCTTGACACAGACCTTCAACAAAGAACAGCAATTGCGATGCATAAGAAATAGCTAATACATATAAATTATATACGTAATATTTAAATGTACGTGCTGGGATTATCTCTTAATAAACATCTCACATCTTTCTCACAAACTTGTGAAGTGTGCATTGCGTAAATAATATTTCATGCAAATATTTTACATTTTAGTTGAAAATCCTAAATATACATTATTATAATTAATTATTTTTATTATTATATTATGCCTACAAAATTTGTTTACGCAAAATATTTCGTGCATTCTATAGAATTTAACCGTTTGAAACTTTTTTATTATAATAATATGTACACCCCGTCGTGCAAACAGCAATTTACGTAACTTGATGTGGTAGAACAAATAGCTTAACAGCGGGTTTTTCTTTGAGAATTATTCTAATAGAAATAAATTGATTTTTTCAGGATGTGCAAATATCTGAAATATCGCCTTATTAGAGTTAATTATAGTAAATTGTACAATTATAGCAAATTAGTACCTATCTCAATTATTACTAACGTAAGTACTAATTAAAAATGTAATTAACATATTTTTCTTTGTTTTAGGGTTATTCTTGCGTAGATTTGTTAAATGCAGGTATGAGACAATCCGAAGTATATTATTTACAAATTCGAGGAACAACTTATTGGTTCTTGAAAGTATTTTGTGAACAGGAAGTTGCCGATGGCGGATGGACGGTAAGTAATTAAAGTATTTTTGCAACATTTTAATTTATATACAAATTATTGACTATTGATTTCTTAACTAAGATTGTTAACCAAATAAACTTAATTATCACAAATTTGCACAAGGTTTTACCTTATAATTTTATTTCGTTTGTAGTCTTTTTTATTTATTATTATTATAATCGTATTTAGGTTATTCAAAGGAGAGATGAATTTGGAGAACCAAGAGAAAACTTTAACAGAGACTGGAATGATTACAAAAATGGTTTTGGTGATCCGGCCAAAGAATTTTGGCTTGGAAATGAAAATATTTATATGTTGACTAACAATGAAGAATATATTCTTCGCGTAGAACTTGAAGATTTTGAAGGAAACAAAAGGTATAATTTATTACTGTTGCGTTAATCCCCCCAGATTCAAAAGAATCCTTATTTAAACTTGTACACCAAAATTAGTATTAAACACATTTTAAAACTTACACACTTACACAATATAAGACAACATACAAAATTTAAACTAGCTATCAAAATATCTAAAGCTTAGGTGTTATATAGTACGCTTAAAATTCTTGTGCCAAGTAAATAAGCAGATTTGCAGAAGAGGATTACAATGATTGACGCAGGATATAAATCATATTAAAATTTTTCAATCCAAGTTCAAAAGTTCACATCAATCAAATATTATATTATATTATATAGGTACAATAGGTATTTTAAATAGACAACGGTGGGTAGTTAAAGATACACGTAGGTATTGTACATAAGTACTATATTATTTTCAATGTGAATTATTTATAATATTATTATGATTTTAAAATAAGATTAATGAAATAGATACATTGTATAATATGACTTAATATTATTCAATAATAAGATGCACCAAGAAAAATTACCCATGCAAAGGTGCAGTACAACTAAACGATATGTTCTAAATTGCTCCTTCCTCCACATTAATTTTAAAATGAAACAATAAGAAATTTACAATTTACAGGTATGCGCAATATTCTCATTTCAAAATTTATTCCGAAGCCGAATATTATAAATTAGAAATTGATGGCTACGAAGGTAATGGAGGAGATTCACTAAACGATCCCTGGTATGGAAGTAATCACAGTCCATTTTCAACTTACAACAGGTAAAAAATAATAGGATGTGAATTAATGGATTAAAATATAAAATTAATTTTTAGAGATAATGATAGATCAAGCTTAAACTGTGCGTCAATGTTAAAAGGAGGTTGGTGGTGGAAGTCATGTGGACGAGGATTAAACGGATTATATTTACACGATCCTCAAGATTTAACAGCAAGACAAGGTAATTTTGATCGCACTTATTAGATAATAATATATTAAAATTTGACGAAAAACTTATTGTAGGAATCGTATGGTTCCGTTGGAGAGGTTGGGATTACACCTTAAAGAAAGCGGTGATGATGATCAAACCAAAAGGTATAATGAATACCCCCCCAGCAGCAGCAACAGCAAATTAAGAATACAATAATTATAACTGCCCAATTTATAATCAAACGTATATCTCATTTTCGCACATTTGTATAAATTCACCGCATTCGACATTCGTATTTATTTAACTAAAAGTATTGTTATAAGAAGCAATGCAGTTTAATACCTCATTGAAGGATTTCAAGATTCGAAAAGTATTACCTTAGCTTAATAATTAGATATTATGTAAATTATAAGTAGTACCTAAAGTAAATAATTCCTTACATAATGCACGCTTACTTTAACAGTGTAAATATATAAGTAAATCGCAAAAGAACTTCATACCAATACAATAAACCTACAACCCATATGTTATGTATATTAATTAAATCGCATTATAAATTTTTATGTTTTTCGTTAAACTAAAATTTCATTTTAATTTAGAATAAATTGTTACTCTTGATTATAAAATGAGGTTGTAATTAACGTATTTGCATAAACGGAAGTAAGACTGTATTTGCCTATCGGGAAAATTAATTTTGCCGATTGGTTTGTATTGTAAGGTAATTTTATAAGGCTATGGGACGCAGCATGCAATGATTACGTATGTTAAATCTACATCAATCGGAGATGAATTTTGTAACGCAGCAACTCAAAAGTGAATTTATTGATTGTTAAATTATACATAAAATTTATAATGGTTGTTGTCTTTGTAAATATACCTATTATTTAATTAAGTAAAGTTGTATAAGTAAGTAAAATGTAAATTATTTTTTAGTATAATAAACACAAAATACATATTTTTCAAAAATGCAAATTTTTCCAGATCTTAAACGAGAACATTTTTATAAATTTATTTTTAATTATTACAGTGTTTAACAATATATGCCATATACGTAACCACACTCCCATAATATGCTTTCTGATATCCTGATAAATCCGGACAAATATTCAGTTGGTTGGTATTTTTTCTATAGAAGCCAAATAAAGCATAACTTCGTCTATACGATCTGACATCTTGTTGAGAACTGGTAAGCAGCAAAGCATCCTTTTCAGAAAATCCCATGTCAGAAACATATCGAGGATATGCGTATAGAACCTTCTAACTCCAATCAGCGCCGTAGCAAGCTCTTCTGGCGCCTGAGGCAAATTTGATTATATGTGCCCCCCTCCCAAAAGAGTCCTATCATTTTGAAAATTTTAAACTATTCTTTATTAAGTTTTGTCGAGGTTTAGCGCCCCCATTTCGATGGCGCCTGAGACAAAGTCTCGGTCGCCTCACCCTTGCGACGGCGCTCGCTTAGAGTAATGAAAACAAATGGATGTTTATCAGGAACTCATTTAGGCTGCCGGCGCCGGGGGGTCTGGGGGGTATTCCATACCCCCCAGGTACACTTAATTTATTGCGAAAGAAACGCTTTCACTTTTACGTCCCTTGATATTAAGAAGAACGGTACTGAGATAGTTATGAAAAACATCACCTGCGGATTACAAACCAAAGTTGCAAAAGATTCAACGAAAAATAATAAATTTTGATGGTTCTGAATAATGACAAGGGTTGGAATCGACTTTCCTAAAATTCCCTATTTTATCATTGGACCAAATTTGAAGAGGAGAAAATTCTCTACAAAACGAGGTTTCACCTTGTTCTGTTTTGTTCACCATCGATGGTAAAGTTTAAATGTACGAAATAATTATTCAGAATATGAATTATTCAAAACCTTTTTCAATTGTTTTATCTGGATTTTCTTTTTATTTCATAAATACATACTTAGTATGATGTAGGTAAATTTTGTTAATATGTTTTATAGAGAATTTTGTACTCTTCAATTTTGATTTGATGATAATTTTCTCTAAAAATGAAGATAAGCGAGTTATAGGCGAATAACTACTGTAGAGGATTAAAATCCTCACTTGGGGAAAAATTTTCGAATTCAGTCAAATTTGAATATATGCGCCCCCTCCCAGAAAGATTCTTATCTGTTTGAAAAGTTGAAACTATTTTTTATTGCGTCTTGTTAAGGTTTAGCGCTCCCATTTCGATGGTGCCTGAGGTAAATGTCTCAGTCGCCTCACCCTTGCTACGACGCTGACTCCAATGGTTAAGCTTTACACGCATGTCGTCGATAGGAAGAACTTGTTATGTGTAATACGAAAGTATCAGGTTGATGCATAAGTTCGTAGCGTTTTTGGTTTCCAAGGTAAGCGTGCTTTGGAAACAAATTTGTTTGAGAAATATCAATGTCATTTTAACGTCATAATATTGTTTGATTGAATACTTCTTGAATTTTTCAATTTGTAGAACGTTAGGGACAACTGTTGGCTAAAGAAAATAGAGTGTGAAGTACAAGTTTGAGTTTAACAGAGGAGTTAAGACATCGGAGGCCGCTGGAAGCATTTGTGCCATTTACGGAGAGAACGCCATCGTGGAAAGTACTGCACGAAAATGGCTTTCTCGTTTCAAAAAGGGGCATTTTGATATGAATGATTTCTCACGTTCAGGGAGACCATCCGGCTTTGATGAAGAAGTTGGGTGTTTGGGTACCATAAGTTTTGAGCGAAAACAACAAAAATCAGCGTGTTACCATTTGTGCCTCTTTGCTTGCTCGTCAACAACATCGGCCGTTTTTGTCCCAAATCGTTACTGGTGACGAAAAATGGTGCCTTTACAACAACATCAATAACAGAAAGGAATGGCTGAGCCCTAACAAACAAGCAAATCCTCGTGCATAAGCTGGTGCCCATCCACGCAAGGTAATGTTGTCCGTCTGGTGGGATAAAGCAGGCGTCATCTACTATGAATTGCTTCCGAGGAATGTAACCATCACTTCTGAGGTTTATTGTTAAGAACTGCGTCGCTTGGAGGCTGAAATTGCAGCTATTAAAAACCTCCGTTGTCCATTATTACGTCAAATAATATAAGATAATCTTCTACGGTGCAGTCGAACATAAAGCTATGTATGTCATTTGCACATAATTAGGCTTTTCAGACTCAGCCTATTTATTGCCATAAACCATAGGCTTCGTCCGATAAAGACCTACATTATGTACTCATGACATAAATAGCTATTAACTCGATTGTTTCAAGTATCAAATAAGTAACATTTGTTTTTTGTCGCCCATACACTTTAATTATTTGACATTTCCCTGTGTAAATCTGAGAACATGTCTGAAATTGACTGCAATTTTTTTTGTCAGTATCCCATTAGATTTAATCTTAAAACTTTTCGCAAGCACCTTGTATTTGGTACAAAAAAGTTGCATAAATTCCACGCGTCATTACTTGTTGTAGCATCTTGTGGCGCTAACTAGCGACGAACGCCAGAAGCAAGCATGACAAGTCGAAAAATATTCTGTGGTGATTCTGTGGATCATCAAGAAACTGGATTACAATAATAATTGATGGATTCCAAGTTTGCTCATCACTATTTTAAAATTTCACTTATTTCAATATCCAGTGAACAATAAATAAACGTTATAAGTAGAGATGAGATTTTTAGGTCGTATAAATGTTATACCAGAGAGCGTTAAAGGGTTAATTGATATACGGCCCCGTTCGAAAGTTATGCTGTATGAAAAAGAAAGAAGAAACGGGGCCGTGTATCAATTAACCCTTTAACGCTCTCTGATGGTATAACATTTATACGACCTAAAAATCTCATCTCTAGTTATAAGCTTTAACTGTTTTTATAAGGCAAAAATTGTTCACAAAATTCAAAGAGTTTTGCATTTATTTTGCATTTTTTGGATGCAATTAGAATATCGTACATCCATGATTCCGGTGTAATAAACCGTACTGGCGGTTTAATAAAATAAGTTTAATTCATTCCACCACTAACACCAATGTAGTAAACCGTGGAGGCGTAATGTAGAATTTATCCCACCGCTAAGTCCACCAATGTAATAAATCGGAAGTTGGGGTGAATTAAAATTAATTCCACCTGTAATGCCAATGTAGAAAACCACGCTTAAGGCGTTTTAGTAGATTTAATCGCTACCACCACGAGCTTCCTTTTAGTTATAAATCACCTTAACCTATTTTACAGGTTCAGTAATTTCGGGAGAGAACGCTCGACGAAACTCCCTATTTAACTCTTGCCTAAGTTTGTAGCTTTGGTCGTTCGGAAACGTAGGTAAAGGATGTTTGCGACAATAAACACTTGCGTATTTTCAAGCAATAAAAGATTGAACTCTTTATAAAATGAACTCTATTAATACCTTTATACAGTGAACAAACTTGGTAACTTATACAGCTCCACCAAGCTAAGAAGAGCCCTGGAGGGGCGTGTCAGGCGCTGCTAAAATTTAAAATGTACACTCAGATGAAGAAATAAGTGTATTCTAACCTAAAAAGTACTTACTAAATAATATGTTCAATTTACTAAGTAAAATGATTTATTAAATATAACTATAAAGATTTGTTCTGAAAAGAACACAAAATAGAAATAACACGAAATCGAATTACACAAAAAATCACGACAAATGTAAACACACGCAATTATTTGTAACTTTTACAACAGAATGTACTTGAGAAATAACTCAACGTTCATTGGTTCATTCAAATTTTTATCAAATTAGTTGGCATATTTGCCGCGTCCTTTCTAAGCTTGGTGGAGCTGTACAAATAAATACAATATAATCAGATTACTGGAAATAGTTTAATATGGGCACGATACCTTATTTTGATGCGCCTCAACGATCTAAGTCACCAATGTAAAATCCAGGAAGAACTTTGGAAACTAAGTAACTTCTCTTTTAATTTTTACTAACAAGAAATTAACACTTAAACCTTTTTAATCACGAGTAATGACTCAAAATTAACACTGAATACATTTTATTTAAGCAACTTTAACTTTTAATCTTTGAGGGGGCTTTATCGGAGGAATCAACAAGTATAGTTATAAACGGTGAGAATATCAATAACATCAGATACGCCGATGATACAGTACTGCTGGCGAGCACCGAAGAAGAACTGCAATACATGCTTGAAAGAGTCAACCAGCAATGCAAGGAGTATGGGCTTCAGATGAATGTGAAGAAGACTAAATGCATGGTGATCACTAAGTTGCATAATCAACAACTGCAACTTTATGTGAACAACATTGCAATTGATAGAGTTGACTACTATAGATATCTAGGAACCAGACTAGATCAGAAGGGGGACCAGGCATCTGAGATAAGGACCAGGATAGATATTGCAAGATCAGCGTTCGTAAAAATGAAAGTGTTTCTCTGCAACAAGGATATCGGTATAGAATTGCGAACTAGAATACTTCGTTGTTACGTGTTCTCCACTCTGCTATAATATGGAGTTGAAGCATGGACGCTGAAAAGACTACAAATGAAAAAGTTAGAAGCATTTGAGATGTGGTGCTATCGCAGAATGTGGCGCATACCCTGGACAGAGAGAGTCACCAATGTGGAGATGTTGAGAAAGATGAAAAAGGAATGTGAGGTTATAACATCTATCAAAAAAAGAAAACTGGAATACCTTGGACATGTTATGCGAGGTCCAAAATATGCCCTCCTGCGAATCATTATGCAGGGAACGGTACGCGACAACTCGGCGATTCCAACTCGGCGACGGACAACTCGGCGATTCCAACTCGGCGACCGGACAACTCGGCGACGGACAACTCGGCGACCGGACAACTCGGCGATGGACAACTCGGCGATTCCAACTCGGCGACCGTGCAACTCGGCGACGGACAACTCGGCGACCGGACAACTCGGCGACGGACAACTCGGCGACGGACAACTCGGCGACGGCCAACTCGGCGATACCGAGTGTATTTTAGTTATGTTTTTTTTAGAAAATTATAAAATTAATACCATATTTTTATTTAAGGCTGTTATAAATTTATTGTTATTATTAATCTAAATTATTTACAAATATTTTAATTGTTATTATTAATCTAAATTATTTACAAATATTTTAATATCGATATATTTTGTGATAACAAAGGAGCAATTGATCTAAGCAAAACCGCAGGATATCGATGTAGAACAAAACATATTGATAAAAGGCATCATTTTGTTTGCGAAAGACAAGATTTAAAAGAAATTCAGGTCAAGCATATTGGAACACAGGAAATAGTGGCAAATTCGTTAACCAAGGCATTAGCAAAAGAAAAACACCAATATTGTTCAAGCAAGATGGGATTAGCAATAGTTATACCATAACTAGTGGAGGTGTTGGAATATTATTGATGTTACAACTATTGTTATATAGATGGCATATTAATGCCATATTATGTTTTTATGTTCCTCTGTATTCCCATGCGTGTCCTTCTCTCTTCTCTCAAATTTTCGTCATATTGTCCAGAAAAGATGGACGCGCAGTGTTTCCCATATTGTTTTGTTTGCTGCCGGATAAAAGCAGTGAAACGTCTTCTAAATTATTTGGTATGATACGAAATCTTTGGCCTCAACTTATTCCAGAAAGTATAAGTGTGGATTACGAATTAGCGATCCATCAAGCTATTCACACAGTGTTTCCAGAAGTGAATATTCATGGTTGCTTATTTCACTGGGTTAAAAATCTTCGGAAACACTTGAGTTTAAACCATCTTCTGCAAAGTTATAATAGCGATGCCGAGTTTGCAGTAAAAGCTAAAATGATTACTTCTGTTTCATTTGTTCCCCAAGAAGACATTATTCACGCGATTACAAATCTGGAAAATTATTTGCCTGGAGAGTTTGAACCAATTTTAGAATGGTTTACCAACAATTATATAGGACGCCTCAGAAATAATGGAACAAGAGCCGCAGCTTTATTTCCTTCTAATATTTGGTCAGTTTACGAACGAACCTTGCTTGGAAGCGACAGAACAAACAACTTCGCAGAAGCTTGCCATCGCAAACTACAGTTGGGTTTTGGTAGTGGTATTGCTCATCCTACTTTGTGGAATTTTATAGACAAGCTAAGGAAAATTCTTAAAATGTATGATGTCGATTATGAAAGAAATATTGCTGGCCACGAAGGTCCAGCGAAAAGAAGACGTTATCAAGAAGCCGATAACAGAATTCTAAATAAGGTTGTTGCGTATGATCGAGAAAATATTATTGAATATCTTCGTGGTATATCCCACAACTAAGTTATGGATTAAAATATTTTAAATAATGTAGATTAATAATAACAATAAATTTATAATAGCCTTAAATAAAAATATGGTATTAATTTTATGATTTTCTAAAAATAAAACATAAAATAACTAAGCCGAGTTATGATATGTTATATGCCTATTCACAATGGACATAAGAATTACATAAGATTTATATACGGCATAACTTTTGATGATTTCAACTTTATTTATTAAAATTATGACGTTTTTAAATCTTATGTCTTATGTATTATGTATTATGAACAGGCAGTTATATGTTATAACTAAACTCGCCGAGTTGTCCGTCGCCGAGTTGACCGGTCGCCGAGTTGTCCGTCGCCGAGTTGTCCGGTCGCCGAGTTGTCCGTCGCCGAGTTGTCCGTCGCCGAGTTGACCGGTCGCCGAGTTGACCGGTCGCCGAGTTGTCCGTCGCCGAGTTGTCCATCGCCGAGTTGTCCGGTCGCCGAGTTGACCGTCGCCGAGTTGGCCGTGTCCGTGCAGCGAAAGATAAAGGGAAAGAGAAGCGTCGGAAAGCGTCGGGTGTCATTGCTGAAGAACCTGCGTGAGTGGTTCGGCTGCAGCAGCACAGAACTGTTCAGGGCAGCTGCCAACAAGGTGAGAATAGTCGTGATGGTGTCCAACCTCCGATAGGAGAAGGACTACAAGAAGAAGAACTTTTAATTGAGTATTGACTCAAAATAATACTTTATACTTTTTATTCAAGTAACTTTAACTTTTAAATGAATATTGACTCAGTAACAACTGTACTTTTGATCGAGGTCTCTTTCGAGTAACAACTGGTGAATTTCTCCTATGTTGGGATTTTTATGACCAATTTCCCACTTTGGATATTCATTAAACCGCCCTTACGCCAGGCGAAGTGTTGTGTTTTGATGTTATCGGGAGATCGGGAAAATGAAAAGCACATGAACATTAACTTAATGTTTCTATATTAAATATAACTATAATAGTCCAGTCAAATTAGGTTTTCAGCTCGGAAAAATTCCCACCTAGCTGAATTTTGGTACACATCTTTATGACATCGTTGTAAACAATATGTAAAAAGTCGACCTCGATATCATGTACGCGTTAAAGGTTATTCGAGGTCAAAGGTCACGAAATTGGCCTTTTTTTAATATCTCGTTTTTTATTTGACACTTTTAATTAAAGTATGAAAAGTGCGACTGCGACACCCTACGACGCTCTACGACGTGACATCGCGAAAACCTCGGTCAAATAGATGTACCGGGTGCTCGCGAAGCGATTGGTCGCCTCCAAAGGGCCCAAAAGTCGTGATTTTTAAAAAAAATTCAATTTGACACGCCGCAACCATCTAGTCGCCGTTACATTTTTCACCTCAAATTTACTACTGCAAAGTTAAGGGTAAACTTCTTCCGTGCAAATGGGGTACGGTTACACGCGTAAAACTTCGACGAATCTTTTAGTACCCAACGGGCACGTCCAACATGTTTTGTGTACCCACCACGGCGTAGAGCAACTCCGACACGGCCGTCAAGTTTCATAAAATAACCGCACTTTTTCACTCGCGAATCGCGAATTTGAAGAATTTTTGGTACCTTTGCAGGTGACGGATCGCATTCTACGTTCATTTTGAACGTAACAGGTGCGGCATTGGGGGTTGCCACTTTACCAATTTGTTAATCCGACTAAATTTGTGTGAAAAAGTGCGGTTATTTTATGAAACTTGACGGCCGTGTCGGAGTTGCTCTTCGCCGTGGTGGGTACACAAAACATGTTGGACGTGCCCGTTGGGTACTAAAAGATTCGTCAAAGTTTTACGCGTGTAATCGTACCCCATTTGCACGGAAAAAGTTTACCCTTAACTTTGCAGTAGTAAATTTGAGGTGAAAAATGTAACGGCGACTAGATGGTTGCGGCGTGTCAAATTGAAAATTTTTTAAAAATCACGACTTTTGGGCCCTTTGGAGGCGACCAATCGCTTCGCGAGCACCCGGTACATCTATTTGACCGAAGTTTTCGCGATGTCACGTCGTAGAGCGTCGTAGGGTGTCGCAGTCGCACTTTTCATACTTTAATTAAAAGTGTCCATTTTGTAGGCCTTATAACGCAAAAACTATCAACTTAACGTGAAAATGTCATAAGACCATTTTTGTAGATAATTACCTCCTCTACAAATTGTATCTAAAACTTTTTATTGTACGACTAATAAAAAACGAGATATTAAAAAAAAGGCCAATTTCGTGACCTTTGACCTCGAATAACCTTTAACGCGTACATGATATCGAGGTCGACTTTTTACATATTGTTTACAACGATGTCATAAAGATGTGTACCAAAATTCAGCTAGGTGGGAATTTTTCCGAGCTGAACCCCTTTTTTCGTCTAATTTTACTGGACTATAAGAATATAAAAAGGATCGTACATGTGCACACACTATTGTAGAATTTAAAACTATATTACGATATCTATATAGGTGGCGCTGCCACAACAACGTTGTAGAGTAGAAGTAGTAGAAGTCCTCACTCGTAAACTTTCGCAAAAAGCTATGACCCGGCAAATGGTCATAAAAATTAGAGTCTTCAGCTTCACCTGCCACTTTTCGTGATCGTCGATGTTAGGTACGGATCGGCTAACCATTGAGAATTACCCCGCGTCGGAGAGACGGGGTTCTCCTAAGAGGTTCGTGGATTCTTAAATGTAAACTGGCTTTGCTAATTAACTATTACCTTTGAGGGCGCCATGCCCCGATACGGCTTTCGTTACCTAGTGGCCTTTCTCGGGACAAAAATTTAAATTAAAATAAAATAAAACTGATTGTTGGATTTAGAATAACACACATTTAATTGGAAATAAAATTTAAATGAAAATATAAACAACGGAACAATTTCTTAGTTACACACACATAAAAGATTACAAAATATGGAAACAGAAAAATATTTATTTACACAAAATAAATTGACGGTTCGAAAGTCGTGTCGCTCGGATCGAATCAAATATCGATACGAACAAAAATATCTTTATAAAAAGATAGCGTGCGCATTACGCTGTTAAACTGCACAGGGCAGGCAAGTAAAAAATTTAATGCTACTGAAGGTGGTCAAGAAATTAATTGAACGAATTCATATTTATTTAAATTAGCTATTTTATACTGAAGGTATTTATCAAATTTAACAATTTTCACATGAAACAATTCTTTAAATAACTTACGGTTTTTTTTTGATGTTACGTTTATGATTAAAAAGGTTAGATCGATGACATGTCTTCGATTCATACTATCGTTAGCAAAGCTTCTGCTAGTAAAATTGTGACCTAAAACAGTATTCAAGAAAAGTACACATGTAAAAAAATTGTTAATTAAATTATTAAAATATAGCTGTTATTTGAAATTGAAAACTATGTTATTTAAATTTGTTATCCATACGACCATATGTGCTGGGTGTTGTCAGCTGTAATTGGAATTCGCATTGAAATAAAACACGCCGGGTACGGAACACCTTCAAGCCAGATGGCACCTCGAAAAAACCAACTTGACAATAAAGTTGATAGAAAAATTCTAAAGGCGGCACCATTTGAACCTGTTGAATGTCGAACTGTCCTTTGGGGTTGATAAAACATCCCTCTGATGTTGTCCAAACGGGCGAGGGTGGAGTATCTAATCAATAAAAAGATACCTCGATCGAATGGTCGGCCATGTTTTGCCGTTTATTATAGATTCAAGTTGAACAGCCATTTTACAATGTGGGTAGCGTCATTAAAATTTGCGGTCCATAAAATCGATTGGTGATCGTACGAATCACTTGATGAGAAAATAAAACCATCATACCTTTCACGACAAATATCATCGTCACTTTAAAATGAACTTGGGTGATAAAATACCCCACAAAACTTTGATAAAATTGAAAATTTGAAGAGCACAAATTTATGCATCTTGCAGTTATGAATGCTAACGGACCTCTGGCGATTGAACGTTCGATCATGCGTGAACGCAGAAACGTTCATGAAATAAAATTGATGTTAATTTAGTTGCATAACTGCAGGCGTTGAAATGAGAAAATATTGATTAAAAATCAAATTGCATTTAAAAAGGATGTTGATTTAAAATCGAGCGGAATGAAAAGATATTAATAAAAATTATTAGCATTAAAAAACTTAAATGTGATTAAAAAATGAAAATAAATCTTGTTGACAAAAATTTTGTCAACGCAAAACTTCAGATGTGCCAAAGGACGTCACAACGTACACGGTGATTCGATATATAATTTCAACACGAAGAATCAATCCTTTGATTTTTCATCCTTCCTAAAGTCCAGGGGGATGTGACCAAATCTCCTCGTTTTCAAAACGTACTTCCTTTTTACATGTGTGGCCCTTAGAAAAGGACCGTGTGACATCGGCGCCATCTTATGTTTGAGTTTCCTCGAAATGAGGGTTTCTACAAACTGTTCCCACACATGATGCAAATGAGGCGTTAAATTAAAAACTACACTTTTCGCCCCCTCGCTCTACTTTATGGCCCAGGCTCTTTTGGCGGTGTAGTTATAACTTAACCACCCATTTCCGTACATGTGCAAACTACGTGCGAAATACTAACATTATTTTTATCGTATGCATTGACTTATCATAACAAAAACGCCGAAATAGGGGCCAGCGCTCTTTGAAAGCGACATACCGCGTGCCGGTATCCTTGTGGACTTGCACCCGCCTTGACAAATGGTTTCCTGATCTTTTCGGCAAAGTCAATGCATCGATATTTAAAAATTAAATCCTACTTAATTATTTTATGCATTAAATTAAATAGGGTATTCTTAAATTACCTCTATTTAATTATATCAATTACAATAAATTATTATCTATGTCGGTAATGAAAATACTTAAACCGTATTTTCTTGGTCGGTATTTAAATTAATTAAGCAAAAGCGCGGGTTGTTACATCGGGTACTCCGTGTCTTGTTAAATTATGTATTTAAATTTACTCACGTTCAATAGATCAAAAATGCTAACTCAAAATTTTTTTTAACTTGATAACTATAAATAAAAATTTATAAATATTTTATTCGATTATACGTTGCCATGAGTCCTAGTTACCATTGGTTAGCATGACATATGACAAAAAACAAAACTGTATTCTCAAAGCTTACTTTTCCAAAGAACAATAACGTTTATAAACAGTGATAAAAATATGATAACAACAATTTATTACTTCCTTCATAAATTTACGTAAGTAAAATAAATAGTACTAAGGTTTTTCTTATTATTACAAAAATTTTGCTATATTGTGTAGTATTTAGTGTAATCCCTACTTTATTTCTTCTGACGTTTTGAAACTTGTGATTGTTGTTTATTTTTACTACATAACCTCATAAAGTTTGGAGTTCTTTTAAATTTCTTTATTACTTGTTTCAATGTTTTGGTTTATTTGACAATAAATTAAGTACGTATTTATAGAATTATAAAGTATTAATTTTTATATATTATCAACATTTAATTATATTAATTCAAACGTTTATCTTAAATATTTTTACATTCCAATGTTCTTTATTTCGCTTTATTTAACAAATTTCAGATATGGAAAATATTAGAAATTCTCTAAATAACGAATCATCAGATACTTCTACAGTGGAACCCGATGACCGACCGTTGTCTCCAGTATTGTGCAGTAGTGGTTCCAGTCAAAAATCAATTTACAGTAGAAAGCGAAGCCGACTAAAAAGTAAAGTAAATCTAATTGACAGGTTTTCGCTAGAACAATCAACATCTTCTTCCGTATCAAAACCTAAGCAAGAATCATTAAATAATTTGCTTGGTAATCCTAAATTATTAGATAACTTGAATGTAGGTGAAAAAATTAAGAAAATGAAGGAAATTGAGGAAGCTCGGAGAAAATTTGCCGAACACTTTTATGTTAATCAAAACAGTTTGACTGAGAGTAATATCGGAACAGAAGTACCAAATACATCGAGTACCTTTACTTTTAAGAAACCTATTTCTCCTGTTTCAACAAAACAAATCTTGAAATCAAATTGTGATACTTTTAAGAATCAAAATTTAACTTCTAGTGTGCAATTTGAACAAATTAAAAATTATCAAGGTTATGACAAATCTAGTTTTGAAGGTTTTCGAACTGCATCTGGTAAGGACGCGATTGTGTCCCTTGATAGCATTAAAAAGCAATCGGCTTTATTTGAAGACATATTAACACCAGAGGAATTGTCAAATCTGGGTCCTAAAAGGTGTACTAATCTTATAACAGAAAATTTTAAAAAGTCTCAAATTAAAGATAATATAGGCAATAAGACTATTTTACAAACTAGTATTACCGACACGCAGTTTGACTTGGCAGGTGATATTGCAATGTCTGTAGATTTTGAATCATGGACAAATGATGAATTTGATGAAATGACGAAAAACCTCGACTTAAATAGAAGAATTGGAACTTCATCGGAATGTGAGGGTGATTTTAAAGGCTTCAGTGAACCTTTAATTGAAAATCAACTTGAACACTCGTATACAACTTTAATCAAACATATGGAAGAAGAAATGTCGCGAATTTTGATGAAAAGGACTTTTCCAATCACAACTAATAAACGTAGCTTATCATCGTTTACCACTAACCCTAGTAAACGATTTAAATTTGACACTGAATCTAGCTCACATCTTGGATCTACTGATTTGATGTATTGTGATAATGAGAGAATAAGTAAAATCAATGAATTGGAAATGGAGACTACAGTGCATTTGAAATCTGGAAATTCCAAAAATGATTTAAATCAAGGAAGTAATATATTCAATGAATATGACTTTCCACTATCTGAAAAACTTCGTCAAGATGACCTGTCTGAGATATTGATTTCTGTTAATAATGAATTTTCTTCAAACTCGATGAAACCAATGGGATTTCAAACTGCAAGTGGAAAAGGTATTCACATATCTAATAAGGCTTTAAGTAAGGCAAGCAATATCCTACAGGAAGAAAGTTTGCCTAATTTGAATAAAGAGAGCTTTCCAGAAAAAGTCGTTCAAACATCTAACAAAGCTATGTCTGCAGTAAGCAAGGAAAGGTTAACTTTCAATGAAAATCATTTTAAAACTACGAGTGAATCTTGGAATAACAAAGAAGAATTTTCTGCGTTTGTTGAAAAACCGACATTTATGAATGATAATTCTAAAGTAGGGACTAATTTCTCCTTGGGATTTTCTTCAGCTAGTGGTAAAAAGATTGAAATATCTAGCAAAGCTTGGAATAGTGCAAGTAATATTTTAAAGGAAGCTAATTTACCTGCTATCATCGAAAAACAAATGAAAACTAATGAGGCAGTAGAAGGCAGCTCTTGTCAAGGGTTTAATGTAGAAGGTTTTACTTCAGGAAGTGAAAAAAATGTTGAAATATCTAATAAAGTCAGTTGTGTCTTACAAAAGGAAAATTTGCATGTCTTTGCAGAACATCAGCATAAAAATAAACAACCGATAACCAGTTTATATGAGAACTTGACTTCTACAAATATAACGGGGAACAATGCAATTAATGAAGAACTTTTAGATATAGATAGAGACGATAAAAACTTTTCTAGTTGTATGAACAATGATTTGAAGTTGTCTTGGAAGGATCTAAATAATGTATCTCATAGAAAAATACTTCCGTCAGTTTCTAAAAGGAGCACCATGCAAACTAATGAAGGCAATGTAGTGCTAAACAGAAGTAGGATTCCATTTCAATCGCCTTTAAAGGTAAGAATAATAAAACTATTAACACACATCACTGAGAAAAAAAAGTGGGGTCATATTGATAAAAAAGTGCTTCAGATTGATGAAAAAATAATCAAAATTCAACATATGATCAACTTCATCTTAACGATGAACAAGCGTGCATCAGTTTTTCATCACTCTGCTGTCTCATTAAGAATGCCTGCATTCATAATTTTGAATAACGTTTTTATCAATTATTTGATTTAAAAAATCATTTAAAATACGCAATCTTCCATCAAATTGATGACTGCATTCATAATTTTGAATAACGTTTTGATTACGTTCATCATTACGAATAATGCGTCCATCATTTCGATGATCTGAAATTTCAAAATGACGAAACTTGTTCATCATTAGGAATAATGCACCCATCATTTTGATGATTTGAAATTTCAAAATGACGAAACTTGTTCATCATTAGGAAAAACGCGTCCATCATTTCGATGATTTGAAATTTCAAAATGACAAAAATTGTTCATCATTACGAATAATGCGCCCATCATTGCGATGATTTGAAATTTCAAAACGTTATTCAAAATTATGAATGCAGTCATCAATTTTATGTAAGATTACGTATTTTAAATGATTTTGTTAATCTAATTGATAAAAACGTTATTCAAAATTATAAATGCAATGATCAATAGGATGCAGAAGCATAAGTCATTTAAATGATTTCGTTCACAATTTGTTCATATTGATGAACAAAGTTCATCATAATTATTAATATACAATTATAAATATGGTGAAGAAGTACATCATAATAAATGATTTTGTTCATCATATTTATGTACATGTTTATCATAATAATTATGAATGCATTATCAATAGGACGAAGGAGTACGGTATATAAATTTTTTAAGTTTAATATAAGTTCGTCTCATTTATTAACTTGTTCATCATAATTATTAATGCAATCATTAATAGGAGGAATCAGTACGCCATGTAGTGAATTTGTTCATCACATTTATGTACACGTTCGTCCGTACAACAAAATCTTCAAGCATTTTTGATAAATTCGTTTATCATAATGATGATAGTTAATCACAATAATAAAATAAATTGATGAAATCGAATTCATTGTATTGATGCACCATTCGTCGTTCATCAAACTTAATCAATGATTCAGTCATTTATATGATGATCGATTCATCACCATGATAAATAAGAAATTGATGAAATCATATTCTTTATATTGATGAGTCACTCATCAATTCACAAATGTAATGGATGATTTTGTTTATTATATTGATGATTTTGTCATCAAAATGATGAATTTTACTTGATTAATGGTATTAATCAATGTGATGTACTACATTTTTCTCAGTGTACAGATAGCCCACCAAATGCTTATTTTGCCCATGTAGAGCATACACAGGGTATTGCTAGGTTGTCAATTTTTAAATTTTATTTTAATATTCATTTTTAATTTCTCTCGTTTTTTCGTACATCCATTTGTATTTTTGCATTTATATAACTTATCGGTTTCCTTTCTTTTTTCTTTGTACTTATTGAGGTCTCCTTCATTCGTCTCCAACAATTTGAGCCCTGTTGTTTTTTTTCTATTTTTCTCTCTACATTCATTGTCAAACCATGCCGGCTGAAATGGGAAAAACCACTCCAGCCTACTATCAATGTTCTTGTGCACTTTCGGTACTTTATGCTTCTTTCGGAAGGAGTGGAAGTACCACTTCCGTCTTGTTGTTGATAAGGGTATTTCTTAGTCTTCGTGACCTGAACCCAGAGCTGCTTCAATGACCTTCTCGTCGTCCAGCTTGGTACGGATGATCTCAGTTAAGGCTAAAAATCAGGAAATTTTTAAATCAATGTTAGGGAAATTAAAATTTGAATCAGGGAAAATTCTTTGAAACTTAAAATAAATTTTAGTTACATAAATAACATAGAAGTTCTATGTGCAAGTTCACAACTAGCGCCCACTGGTTGGGCGCGCCGGCACTTTTCATGATATACCTTTTATTTACTAATATAAAAATTTGAAATTAATTAGTATATAAATGAATTTAAAGTAAAATTAATGTAGTAACATAATAGTGAATATTTTTTTCAGCAGGTTTGTATAGTTTAAAAGCATGGATTTTGTTCTTAAGTATGGTTTTTCTAAAATTACAACAATGAATTAAAACAAAATGTTTTTTCTCAATATTTTCTTACCAGTTAACTTCAGGACGAAAATGACTTCTACAAATCTTATGGAGAACAAAATTTACTACAACTTTTATCTAAGATATTTCTCTCTAATAAGTCGAATAGTTGCTAAGCGCCAGCGCTGTTAAATAGAGCACATTTTTGAAAGTTTCAAAAACGCTCTATTTTGACCGAACTTTTTTTATAATAGAGTATATTGACCTGTATTTTCCTTCCCTGGGTATATTTGATATTTTTGTATTTATTAAAATTAACGATAAACATTAAAAAATTGGCGTTCACGAGTTGAACGAAGATAAAATTTTGCGTTCAAGTGTTGTAGGAGATTAGAAAAAGGTGGCAATCAGTCGAATCGGGTCCGCGCGTTGCGGCTACCGATTAAAATTTGTATTTTGGGTGAAAAGTTTAAAATAAATTGGAAGTTGATAAAAAAGTAATAGTTTTTGATTTTCCCTTGTGAAATTTTGGAATGAAGGAACTCCACATATTTAAATTGTTCGCCCGGCGGGTGTTATATTTTTTAGAACACCACAATATATTAATAGATTTTATCATATAATAGACTTTTTTAGAGAGAGTAAACAAAATTTATAAAAACAAGGTGGAACTCGCTTTAGCGGCAGTTCTTAGGCTTCTATACAGCTACCTTTCTGGTGTGGAAAGTTGTTATTATCTGGTTATTTTTGATCGCCATATAATGTAACATCACATAATCAGATAATCTGCACCAATTAAATTTTTTGCGATTGGTAATTATCATTTACTATATAAGTAATAACAATCAAACTTTTCCATTCTATTAGAAATTTTACTTCTCTGTAATGTATGGTCCTTTTTTTTGAGGTGGACCAATCCTCTCCTTTCTCTTTTATTTATAACTTAACTGGGGATAATTACCTATCCACCGCCACTCCAAATTGCCCCAAAAATTTTTTTATAGCAAAAGGAACCTTATTAGAGTGTCCTGTAAAATTTCGCCCGAGAATGTATAGTCAAAATTTTGAGAAAAATCGATTTGAAAAGTACGGGAAAGTCGCATCGATTAGGCGGCCGACCGGGGTCTATGTACATCAGTCGCCCGTGCTCCGTCGAAAATGCGTAAAATTTTTTCGCTCCGATTTGAATTTTTCTTTGAAATTCGGATAGCTGGGGGTGTGATTAGTGGATATTAGTAATAAATATAATCCAAAAAATAGAAAATAAGCCGCGTATTGCCGAAAAAGTGAAAAAATTAAAAAAAATTTTTCCTTCTTATTTTGGGGTGTGCATTCGATAAGGAGGGTAATCCATCGTCAAAACCTACCCTTACGGGGCGCCCCTGCGCTCCGCTCCGGGTTGCACCCCTCCAGGGCGGTTTTGACTCTGGTTACTAGGCTAAACATACGAGAAGCGCCACGGATCAAGAAAACCGGGATAAATGCAACCGGGAAGTGAGAGACCCTCGAAATAGCATTAAAAAGTACAGTTGCGGTATGGGGCAGTATACTATTACATTTCACCCCCTAAAAATCGCCCAAAAACAAAAAATAATCGATGTTGCATGTACGACAGTCGAGGTGCATCTGCCGGTGCGAAATTTTCTAAGTGTTAGAGTATATCATAGCGCGCGGACCGACGATAGAATGGCTGATGCGCCCCTGAATCTCGTTAATCCACCACTTTAAACATGAAAATTAGCTAACTTCAAAATCGATTTACTCAAAATTTTGATAATACATTCTCAGAATTTTTTTGCAGGAGGGGCCTATATAAACCTTCATCTTTCCATTAGGAAGGTTACAAGACAGTTCGTAGTGGCGGTGGTTATTACACTCTCACCACTTAACTTCACTAACCACATCAATAAAAAATTATTTTTTCACATCAAAGTAAAACAAGTAATTTATATAGGGAGACCTCTTCGAAAATATCTTTAACTTAGTAAATTTCTTTCGAACATTTGCGTATTTATAAATTGCATTAGCGAATCGAAGCAACGGATTAACAGATTAACGCAATACTATTTACTAGACGAAGTATTTAAAATATAACAACGTATCAGTTGATCAACGTTATGATTGGCTCTGAAACATGCGGACGGACACGAAGCCAGACCATAAGGCTTCTTTCTATACCTTGTATAGAAGCCTAAAAGTAGCGCACTGGCTACCCAGTTCTTAGACCTCTATACACACAGAGTATTTCCAACACAATTTGAAACGCTCTGTATGATTTTGAATTATGCGGACGGACAGACGGACACGGAGCCAGATCATAAGGCTTCTTATTATACTTTGTATAGAAGCCTAAAAAGACAGAGCAAAATCGAGCGTTTTCAAAATTTTCAAAAATGTGCTCTATTTAACAGCGCTGGCGCTCAGCAACTATTCGACTTAGAGAGAAATATCTTAGATAAAAGTTGTAGTAAATTTTGTTCTCCATAAGATTTATAGCAGTCATTTTCGTCCTAAAGTCAGCTAGTAAGGAAATATTGCGAAGAAACATTTTGTTTTAACCATTTTTGTTAAAATTTAATCGAAATGTGGTCAATTTTCTTACACTAGTACGTTATGTAAAAAACTAGAAATACTAATCCAATAATTTCAACTAATTGCACAAATTGATTTACATTTCTTGTTTTATAATGTAAACATCATTTAATAATACAAATCCATAAACACTGCTACAATCTGTAGTACCATAAAGAGTGCCATATTTCGCCACCCTAATCGCTGTGGCATCGAATTTTTAAAAATTCAAATCACTTGCACATAGCCTGAGAAAACCTGGAAAAGTCAGTGAATTTGTATTTGAAACCCCTGACAATTTTTAATTTTAAAAAGTTAGTTAAGAAATTAATTTTATTTGACAAAGAAAGGCTAAGGTGTATACATCCACCTGATGTTCAGGTTTCTCTTATTTTTTGCATAGTTTTAAATATGAAAATATTGGGATATTGAATTCACCATTTTTAAATTGTAGCATTAGTTTCTAATTACTTTTATTGTTTCAAATAGACACCAATGCGATGCTTTATTTAACAGGTTCCTTCAAAATCAAACTTTAATTATGAATCCAAATCCACTCCAGCTAAAGATGACAAAACTACTTTTACAAAATTAAATGATCTTGAATCGAGTGCTAATAATTTACATACTCCTAAAAATGACATAAAGGGAAGTATCGGAACTAGAAATAGTAGGAAACGTTTAGGAGTTTCTATAAGTAAACAAATATTTGTGCATAAAGAGACGATACAAAGGGCTTCTTTAATTTTTGAGGACTCTGAAGATGAGAAACCTGCTTCTACAAGAAATGTTGTCAATCCAAATATTTATAGTTCAACTCCTGTAAAGAAATGTGATGTAATTTCTAAGCCAAACATAGAAACGTTTAAAAATGAAAATAATTGTTTAAACAATATAAATATTACTCCTATAAAGAATTCCAATGCCCATAATAATGTTGAAAAGGATGTAGAAATTGAAACCAAGATTGATTTGTCACATGATCAAGACGGTGCTGTTATTTTTAAGAAATGTACCACATTAAATTCTTTAGAACATATTAACAAAGAGTATCAGTTCTTAGAAATACAATTGCAAAATTTACTTTATAAAAAGCAGGTTCTTGATTCACAAAGGGGATTTTTAACAAGCAACAAAGATTGCAATCATATAAGGTAATATTTTTGAATTAAGGTTTTATATTTTTGAGTCACGTTTAACTTTTAGTCCAAGACAAGGAGTTTTAATAAAAAAGAAATTATCACAGCAAAGAATCTCGTGGAGTCAATATTTAGAAAATATCGAACCAGGAAGTATCACTACTAGTAAAGCATTGGAAAACGGTGTATCAAGTGTTGTGCTAGCTATTTCACCTGAAAACGCCAATGATACACATTTTAATTGTGACAGGTAAATTTTATAAAATGAAATCGACTATTTTAAAATGCTCTTATCTATCAGGAACGATGGAACCAAAAGTGTTGTGCATACAGAAGATGGTGCAATCGTAGTTTCAAATTTTAAGAATTTAATTGGACTGACAGAAATAACAACTGCATTTGAAGTTATGCCAGGGGTTGAAACAAAGCTTTTACCACGAAATTGGATTTCCAATCATTTTAAATGGATAGTTTGGAAATTGGCCAGTTTAGAAAGGAATTTTCCTGAGAAATTTGCCAATTTTCTCTCTGTAGAAAATTTAATTCAACAACTAAAGTATAGGTATGTTTATTACACTTATTGATTATGTTGTATTTACTTTGTTTTTGGAAGATATGACAGAGAAATTGATAATGCCGAACGTCCAGCTTTAAGAAAGATTTTAGAAAAAGATGATGTACCACAAAAGAAAATGGTTTTATGTGTTGCTGGTATAATTCAAATTTCCCCTGACTGTTTTGAACTGGAACTTACAGACGGTTGGTACGGTATTCGTACAATAATTGATGGACCACTTTGCAGACAAGTAAACATGAATAGAATTGTAGTAGGTACGAAACTCATTACACAATGTGCTGCACTTTTAAATTGTGATGATGGTTGTCATCCATTGGAGGTTTGTAGATGTATACAATACCAGTTTCTAAATAACAAATTTAAATTTTAAGGTATCCGATAGTGTTAGGCTTAAAATATTTTATAACTGTACTAGGCGTGCAAAATGGAACTCAAAATTGGGTTATCAAAGAGTTCTGGAACCATTTCCCATAGGTCTTCACACAATTTTACCAGATGGAGGTTGTATTGGATGCATTAAAGTTTCTATTGCTCGTGTATATCCGATAAGATACATGGAGAAAGAAGCTAGTGGTCGTACAGGTATTTAATTTATTGAAGTAATAACAAATATTTTAAATTTTCTTTCAGTTTTGAGAAATAAAAGAGCGGAAGATAAAATAGCACAAGAATGGGAATCCAAAAGGGCAAAAGCAATTGAAGCTATTCAACATAAAGTGCAAAGAGATTATGAAACAGAAACTTTAACTGATGTGCCTAAATGTAAAATATCACTTGATAACCAAACCCTACTTGCAAAAACATACTCTGCAAAAGCTTTATTTGAAATGTTGGAAAACACAAATGATCCAGAAGGTTTTAATGTAAGATTTACTTAAATTGTTAAGTTAATTGTAGTTTCTCAAAACGTTAATTTTAGAGCATGTTGTCATCAGATCAATTAGCGCAGGTTATGGATTATAAAATGAATTTTCAACACCGAAAACAGCAAGAGTTGTCCAGTAGAATACATATGGAACTAAATAATTTAAAATTTCAACCTAGAAATGTTACGCCAGTTTTAAAATTGTGTGTCACTGAATTAAATGGAAATAATGAACAATCAGAAATTGGTTACACTTTCAACATTTATAAACCTACTGAAGAACATTTGCAGTCGATAACTGAAGGATCCACATTTTCTGTTTATAATGTTTTGCCTAAGTAAGCTTTCTGCATTTTAACATCTCTCTTTTTTTATTGTTTACTATTTCAGACATAATGGCGAAATAATGGCCAACAATAAAACTCATTTCAAAATGGAAACTTCATCAATAAAAGTAAATAAAACGAGAAGCATAATTCCAATTGCTTCTCTTTCTCAAGCAAAGAAACCAATGTTTAATGAATTTGATACTATTGGTACCATTGTACAGTTACATAAAAATGGTAACTCTCAAAATATTTGGCTAACTGATTTTGTTGGAAAGTAAGTATAACTACTAGTATAACAAATCCAAAAACTTTGATTCATTTTTTTCCCGATAGTTTACTGCTTGTTAAAGTAGTTATTGGTCCTGATAAATGCTCCTTATTGGACAATCTGTGCAGAGGTCACAACATAGCAGTAATTAATTTGATTTTTTGCGCTTCAAAATTCAGTTTTGAACAAGCTTTAGCAAATCAGTGTACTTTAGTAACAAGGTATCCTCGACATAGTTTACTGCAAGAACAACTGTTGGAACATTGCAATCAACTACCAAAGGTAAATATAAAATTTAAAAGTATTTGCTTTGTTTAATTGCTTTTAATATTCTAGGATTTAACAAACTTAATGAATGAGTGTGATAAAAAAATTGAAAAGTATGAAGTAACTGTAAATGCTTCAAGAAGTTATAAGAATTCTTCTGCTAATACATTAATTGAACCAACAAATTTGTGTGATCTATTTGATGATAGCTATGCAGATACAACAGAAACTGCTATGTCTCTATTAGATATGGATCAATATTTTGATAATAGGAGCCGGTAGAATTTGTTAAATATGAAATGTTAATGGGACATGTGTTTGTTACTTAAATTTTTTATTTTTATAGAGTTTATTTTGTGTCCCATATAATTTTCATTATTTTTTTATATTAAAGAATTGTTGTTTTTTTTAGTTTTATGATAATGTAAAATATTATTTTAATTCAATAAGTTAATGCATAACAATATATTATTCTTGCCTAGTATTAAAACTGAATATAATTATATCGAATTATTATAATAATGGTCGTATGTTATTATGATCAATAAAGTTTTGGTTTTTAGCAAACAATTTTGAGTTTTATTAATATCCATTGTTAAAATAAACAAGGTGGAACTCGCTTTAGCGGCAGTTCTTAGGCTTCTATACAGCTACCTTTCTGGTGTGGAAAGTTGTTATTATCTGGTTATTTTTGATCGCCATATAATGTAACACCACATAATCAGATCATCTGCACCAATTAAATTTTTTGCGATTGGTAATTATCATTTACTATATAAATAATAACAATCAAACTTTTCCATTCTATTAGAAATTTTACTTCTCTGTAATGTATGGTCCTTTTTTTGAGGTGGACCAATCCTCTCCTTTCTCTTTTATTTATAACTTATCTTCACTAACCACATCAATAAAAAATTATTTTTTCACATCAAAGTAAAACAAGTAGTTTATATAGGGAGACCTCTTCGAAAATATCTTTAACTTAGTAAATTTCTTTCGAACATTTGCGTATTTATAAATTGCATTAGCGAATCGAAGCAACGGATTAACAGATTAACGCAATACTATTTACTAGACGAAGTATTTAAAATATAACAACGTATCAGTTGATCAACGTTATGATTGGCTCTGAAACATGCGGACGGACACGAAGCCAGACCATAAGGCTTCTTTCTATACCTTGTATAGAAGCCTAAAAGTAGCGCACTGGCTACCCAGTTCTTAGACCTCTATACACACAGAGTATCTCCAACAAGATTTGAAACGCTCTGTATGATTTTGAATTATGCGGACGGACACGGAGCCAGATCATAAGGCTTCTTGTTATACTTTGTATAGAAGCCTAATATCAACTTATCATCGGATCAAAGTATCATCGGATCTACGTATTTAAATTTCCTATATCGGTGAAAAATTATGTAAATAATAAATAAGGCTTCTTGTTACACTTTGTATAGAAGCCTAAAAGGAGCGCACTGGCTACCCAGTTCTTAGACCTCTATACACACAGAGTATTTCCAACACGATTTGAAACGCTCTGTATGATTTTGAATTATGCGGACGGACACGGAGCCAGATCATAAGGCTTCTTGCTATACTTTGTATAGAAGCCTAAAATGGCGAGAGATAATCTGAAATTGGTGATAACTTTGGCAATGAAAAAACGTGTGCTTGTGCCATTTACCTGTGGTTTCTTAATTTAAAATGTAAGTGTACTCATTTTGTGTACTATTAAAATTCAATGTAAGTTGCCCAAATTTTATAATAAGAAAAATTCACAATTCAAGTGTTTCTATGTGTCTATGATACTGATGATAACTAAAGAATCTGAAATCCGTATCTGGCGTTCATCCTTGATCATTCCAAGTTCATTAATGTGACCTATATTACTTTAAATGCGAGAAAATGTACTTTTGATATTTTTATAATTAGTTTACAACATAAATTTATATTATAAAACTCGGGTAATGTATAACGTTTTAAATGGTAAATTTAGTATGAGCTGTAACTGTTTCTGCGCACCGAATTACCAGCCAAAATGGCTATAATGTTTATTTTATTTTTTTTAAATTGTAATATAAACATAAATTATAAATTAAAATTAATCTTTTTAGTTATAGATTCTCGAAACGGGTCTCGAAATTTAATAGAAGGACTTTGGAGAAAAAGACTAATTTTAATTTATTACATAGAACTCCAAAATCTTGGGAAAATAAAGTGATTTTTGATAATATAAACAGCTTAAGAGATTTCTTGAAAGACTTAATTTAGGGAGTTGTCTTCAAAATTCTGGGCTGGTCTGTAGTTGTGAGGAAAATTCAATAAACATACAGAAGTTAACATTTTCGGCGGGGTGGGAAAAAATCTTTAAAGGCGAGAATTGCATGGTTTTTGCAAACGATTTCATCTTTGTGTACAGAATTAAAACGACAACCGCTATTATTGGAATGAAAACTGAAAATCTGTTCTTCAAACTCGAGTTTTTATTATGATACCAAATGAAAATTAAATCTGCACTCAATGTTGAAACAGTCATTTTGTGTCACAAAATTGAGTTTGACGTCGACAGTGGATGTTAGGGCATGGGGTTCATTCGAACACTAAAATAGACATCTTGCCTAAATTTGTTGCAAGTTCAAAAAATAAGGCTTCCTTGTCGTCTGGATTAATAGCAAATAAAAAATTGTAACAAAACGGGATTTTGGGTCATAAAAATTAATTTTAATATTTTAAATTGAGGTATAGGATTTATAAATTATTATAATAACTGATGATTGTTAATCAACCATATTTTATCACCAGCGGAAGCGATAAGTTTTATAACGTGAACGAGTATTGATAGTTTTATCAATATTCGTTTGCAATATTCCTGCGTCTGGAGATTGACTTTTATACTGTTCTTTGTTCGGTTAAGCTGTTTAATTTCAGACAACAGTGAAGTATCGTTAATATGACTGGATATTTTCAATGCAGTCGACGCGTTTTCATTGATGAAATAATCAAGGTTTGATTTGATGGAAGTAATCAGTAGACATTGCTTCTCGTTCAAAAGCGATAGGGATGTATCTATCTATAGATAAAATTGTCAGTGGTGCAATTCTCACGCTATGAAAGGTATAAATATGGTTGAATTAATTAGTCGAGAGTCAGAAGCCGGGGGTGAGCCCGTAGAGTCAGAAGTCGGGGGTGCGCCCGTTGAGCTGCGGCCGGGGGCCATGGGCTCTCGGGATTAATGTTAATATGGAAGTCTTTTCAGTGAGTCCGACGGAGTCTATGGTATAGATTTTCGCGTACGGTTTGACGGATTACCAATTTTGATTTTGTTTTGGGCCAATAAGACAAGGGAGCGTCTTGCCGAATTGTTGTGTTTGTGGATTCTAAGTGTTTAAAAAGTCAAATAGTTTGTTCATTAAAACCGTAAATAGATTGTGAATTCTAAGTGTTTAAAAAGTCAAATAGTTTGTTCATTACACCCGAAAATAGATTGTGTGTTCTCTAGTGTGAGGCATCTGTTCCGAGTTTGTCGTTGTTTTGGGACCATAGATAAGGCATTGTTTGGCCGTATTGGATTGTCTGGGAATCCAAGGTAAAAGGATAAATTATATCACCTATGTAAGTAAAATTTTGAATTCTTTATTAACAGAAGGATGGTATATTTTTTTTTGGGTAGTTATTTTAGGTTGTATATTTATATGTGTTTAAAAGGGCCACCCTAAATTGTAAGGGAGATTTTAAAGTGTGTATGTATTTGTTTTAACTTTATCCATTATTAATAAATATTGTTTTGAAAATTCAGTGTTTTCGTTTTTCCTGTTGAGGAAAAGGACGTTTTATTTTCAGTGCCGAGCTTAGTGTCGTTTTGCCCGCACCGAAGTTTCAACTTCAACATTTAGCCGGGGGACGTAACGTCAGAACGGGGAGTGTCTGGGACTCATTACCAGGAAGTCGCTTACCGAATTGATAGGCCGGTTTTTTTTTGGAGAACAGAATTCTACGGTGGGCCTAATCGGTCGAACGGTGGTGGCAGCATAATCTATAAATATTCTCAGTAGATCGATAAGTGCCTAGGTGGAATTTTGTAGTCGACCAGTAAATTTGTTTTTTTTTAATAACTCCAACCGTTCCTAGGAAAAGTGTTCCAAAGGACGGTTGCCGGTTACATTTGGTGGCAGCGGTGGGATTTGTCCAAAAAGGCACTAGCTCAAACGGCACTATTGGAAAAACGAAAACGAAAAAAAAAAAAAAAATTTTTTTTGTTGGAAAATTAAATTTTGAATTTTGTTGTTATATTGGAGAGTGAATGTGGTATATTTGGTAGATTTGGTAGTAATAATAATTTGAAACGTAATTGTTAAATTTTGATATATGATTTGGTTGTAACGTAAATTTATACTACAGTTGATAAAAGATAAAATTAACTTTGCAATCGAGCAGTTGTAAAATTATCATACTATCATAGTAAGACCTTATCACCTTACGGAGGAAGATAGTACGTGTAATCTTTTACTATACGGAAGCCGTAGTAAAAATTCTTATCGAGATTTTTACGGTAAGGTCGTTGTAATATTTACTATTTGTAGTAAAGAATATTCAAGTTGCATTTCTTTTCGTTGCATTTATTTTGTTTTGAACCGTGGAAGTCAAAGGAGTTAATTGACCGGGTGTGTGTATGAATTAGTTTATATTTGATTGCCCATATTTTATTTTTTTAAGCATTGATTTTTTTTTGTGCGGATTTACTAACCCCTTAGGAACGTAATTTGGTGTTGTTTATTTAATTAAATAATAGGAACGATGGAACCTACCGAAGTAGTTATAGCCCCAGTGGGTGGGACAGGAGTCAATACCCCACCTCCAGTAGTTACAGCTACGACCCCTACGGTAGGGATGTTACCAATGGTTCAGCCATTGTATAGTTTGGGTATGATAGCGGCCTCTCTAGACGGGTTTTCGGGAAAGGACGTAATAAAGTATTTTGATAAACTCGAACAACGTAGTCGATTAGACGGGTGGAGTGAAGAAAGTACTTTAAAAATTGTTAAATATAAACTTACCGCGAGCGCCTATGAATATTTCAAATCGGAACCGAATTTAGATTCGCTTAATTATTCTGAATTTAAGAAGAAGTTAATAACAAAATTCACTCCGCGTAAAAGACCAGGTGAAGATCAATTAAATTTAAATCGTTGTTATCAATACCCGGGAGAATCGGTAAAAGACTTTTGTACTCGACTACGAAGTTTAGGAGTGAACGTGTTAAAGGAAGACCTTCACAACGCCGGTACAGGCGAAGAAGCGGGGCTTAAAAGGAAGAATCGGGAATTAGTGGTCGGTCAATTTAAGTTGGGACTACGGAAGGATTTATTTAGATTGGTTGGAGCCACCTTGGTAGGGGACGATACATTAACTTTAGACAAAGCGGAGGAGTTAGTAGAACAACATGAAATGGTGTTAGAAATGCTCCAAGGGCGTAGAGGAGGATATGACACCACCGAGGTGAGAGAGATATCCTGCTACCATTGTAAAGAACCAGGTCATATGGCCCGGGATTGTACGGCAGGAAAGGAAACAAAAAATTGTTTCAAATGTAATAAACCAGGTCATTGGGCAAATCAGTGCACACAAACAAACGCGAACAGTCAAGGTCGGTTTGATCGGGGTCGCAATGGGGGGCCAGGTCAAACCCGAAATACGCGTAACGAATTTCGAGGTCAAGCAACAAGTATGAACAGGTCAGGACGGTACGATGGTCATCAAGAAGTGAATCGATATGAACGACGCTTTGACAATAGAGCCGGTCCTTCACACGATGTTCATAATACGCAAAAAGGACCGAAGCCTTCCACAAGCAGACCGGAAGGGATTGAAGCATTGAACAACCGCAATTTTTTAAACAACTAAGGTCAACTACCCCACCCCGAGTAGATGACCTCAATTTGAATAAATGGGGGGGACAACTGGAAAATTTAATACCAGAGGTCAAAGCAATGGGTTTACGATTAGTACCACATATCGCGATACTGCAGATTAATGGTAGCTTAAGCCGATGTTTGGTAGATACGGGAGCAGCCGCGACCCTCGTACAGAGGCGGATGGTGAATGAAGAATCGATCGACCCAAGGGGGGCCGATGAGTTAATGCTGGTTGGTGTCACAGGACACCCTTTGACAGTTTACGGTACATCGGAGGTAATGGTCGGGACACCCAATATGTCATATATGTCGGACATTTTTAAAATTCAATCGATGGTAGTGTGTGATGAGAATTTACTGAAAGAAGTCCAGGTTTTGTTAGGACGAGACTTCTTGGCGGCTAACAGAGCCATAGTAGATTATACCAAAGAACCTATGATGTTCATATGGGGGCAGCAAGTGCAGTTACGTACTATAGAGCAATGCGTACAAGATTATGGAATATGGGAATACGAGAGGAAAAATACTTCGGAACCACATAGATCAAAGTATATAAATTACCAAATTGAGCCAACACCCGAATTATTCGAGTGCACTGCAACTCAAAAAGATGCGAAACCATTATGTGAGTTTAAAAATGGGCAGGTAGCGGCTGAGATTAAGCGGGCCGACCAGCCGGGTAAGAAAGATAACGGGAACATTAATAAGATCGATTCGAGTAATTGGAAGAAGTGGTTAGAGCAGATTACCGATTTCTTCCACCAAGTAAGAACAGATAGAAAGTCGGGGAAGAGACCTCAAGGGCGTACCAACGTACAGACCCCTGGGAAGATTTGTAAGCAAAAGAGAACAGGTATCAATGAAGTTTTGAAGAAAATTTTAATTCATCAGAAGGAGCAAAACGAAGGAAATGTTAAGGTTAGCAAGACGGAACTAACACCTACTGCTCTTACAAGCCAGGCAAAACCGAATGAGAAGAAAAAGACAACGACGGTCCTACACAAAGAGGAGGGGATATTATCAAACCCACGATCTGCCCAGATAGAAGTACAAGTTAATGTGCACGAATATGGGGAATTAAGCGACGAAGAAAGTGAGTCGGGTACCTCGAACGCGGCGGGACGTGGTAGTTCAACAAGTAGTAGTTACGAAGTAGAAACAACCACTGACTTGAGGGAAGTCGCCGAGCTTAGCGCACAACAGTTCTTGCTGCGAAAGGAAGGCGTAAAAGAGAAAGGGAGTGTCAACCCAATAAAGCGCCCGGTAGTAGAGACTCCAATAGTTCTACAAGAAGAAGTAATCGTACCCCCTCGGAGCGAGTGTTTCTGTTGGGCTAAAATGAATAAAAAGATCACGGGAGAGGTCACAGTTATTGAACCCATTGAAACTGGGGTTAAATCGGTACAAGTTGCAAATGCAGTAGTCAAAACAGCCGACCGGGTACCACTGAGGATAGTAAATCTCACTCAGGACCAGATTACCTTGACGAAAGGACAAAAAGTTGCAATAGCGGTACAGGGGGAACTTCTAGATGAAGAAGAGTTAGGAATTGCCAATGTTAATAAAATAGACATCTCCAACGATAAATGGATCAAAGAAGGATTTGACTTAGAACATTTGGAACCCTCAAGTAAAAGGGAAGTGGTTAGATTACTACAAAAATATAGTAGTTTATTTCGGGAGGATGATGACGAACTTACTAGCACTCCGAAAGTCAAACACGCTTTGGTGTTAGAACCGGGTACAAAGCCTATTTGTCGGGCACCTTATCGAATCCCGTATAAACAAAGAGAAGTTTTGGAAGAAGAGATCAATAGATTGGTCAAGTCGAAAGTAATCCGACCCTCCTGCAGCCCATGGTCAGCGCCAGTTGTTTTAGTGACCAAAAGGTTACCAAATGGAGAAGAAAAGTTAAGAATGTGCATCGATTATCGACAGTTGAATGAGGTTACCAAGAAAGAGTATTACCCTTTACCGAACATATCTGATTTACTACAAGGTTATAAGACGGGGAGTAAGGCGTTATTTTCGGTCATTGATGTAGCAGAAGCTTACCATCAAATAGAGATGGAAGAAGATTCTATCCCATTAACAGGGTTTAGTACTTTTCAAGGGCATTATGAATACTTGAAAATGCCATTTGGGCTGAGCAACGCACCTTGTACGTTCCAGCGTTTTATGAATATGACGCTATCAGGACTTACGGGTGATATTTGCATGGTGTATTTGGATGATATTATAGTGCATAATTCCGACGGAGACCGGGATCACGTTAAACAACTAGAGGCGGTGTTTGAGAGACTTGCTGAAGCCAACATAAAATTAAAACCGAAGAAGTGTAGTTTTTTAAAGAAGCAAGTGAAATACTTGGGGCATATAATATCGCAACAAGGGGTTCGCCCAGATCCGGACACGATTCAATCAATTAAAGATTTCCCCACACCGAAGAATGTAAAAGGCGTGAGGGCATTTTTAGGATTGGTCAACTGGTACCGAAGATTTATACCTTCAGTTGCGGAAATAACAGCACCGCTAACGAATCTTACAAAGAAAGGAGTTTCGTTTGAAATAACTCCTGAGGTGGCAAAGTCCATTAAAACTTTAAAGGAGGTACTAACCTCGGACACCGTGTTGGTGTATCCTGACTTTGACCAAGAGTTCATAGTCGCCACCGATTCGAGCGGACTAGGGACGGGGGCTATCTTAAGTCAGATCAGGGATGGTCATGAACGGCCCATAGCGTATGCGAGCCGGAAGTTTAAGAAAGCTGAGTTGAATTACTCCACTACCGAAAAGGAGTTACTTGGAGTAGTTTTTGGAATCAAACAATTCAGGTGTTATCTGTATGGGAGAAAATTCTCAGTGATTACAGATCACCGACCGCTGAAATGGATGCTAAGCATGCAAGATCCCAGTTCAAGACTCACTAGATGGGCGTTGTTTTTGGCTGAGTACGATTATAAGGTAATACATCGTCAAGGTAGGTTGCATGGCAATGCAGACGCTTTGAGTCGAATGTACAACGAGGACGAGGGGTGTGTAGTAACGACAAGCGACTCCAGGGGACCGAACACTTTGAGTCAGGTCTCTATAAGAAATAGCTACACCATCCTAAATAAAGATCTATTTGATGCACCTGTGGGGTGTGCATTAGCTCATTGCGTTTCCACCGACTTACATATGGGGAAAGGGATAGCACTTGAATTCAGAGATAGGTTTGGATCAATCGAATTTTTGAAACACCAAAATAAAACAGTGGGCCAAGTGGCAGAACTAGCGTTGGAGAGTCGAAATTTATATTATATGATAACAAAAGATAGGTTTTATGAAAAACCTACATATGATGCTGTATGGAAAGCATTACTCAGCTTAAAGACGGGTTTAATTAGAAACGGAGATGTAGCCGTAGCCATGCCAAAAATTGCTTGCGGTTTAGACGGATTGGAATGGTTAAAAGTTGAAGCAATGATCCAGAAAGTATTTAAAGATACTTTAATAACAGTGACGATTTACAACAGACAGAACTTGAGCGAATCCATACATTTGGTCGACACAGAGAAGGGAGGTCTTCTCCCAGAGTGGAGTAAGGAGACAATAGTAGAAGCGCAAGAAAATGACGATTTTTGTAGTCAAGTATTGGACGGAATTCAAGAGGATAAAGAAGAAGGACATGAAGAAAATCCCGTGTATATTCTAAACAAAGAAGGAATTTTGTTTCGGTTCGGGGAAGAAAGTTGCGACTACAAACTGGTAGTACCGAAGAAATTCGTGAAAGTAGTTCTACAAGACTTTCACGATTCCCCAATGCACGGTCACTCGGGGCAACAGAAAACATTGGACAATATAAGCAAGAGGTTCTTCTGGCCAACAATGAGGGCCGATGTTGTAAAGTATTGCAAGGAATGTGACTCCTGCAATCGGAGGAAAACTTCACCCCATTTCAAGAAGGTACCTTTACAGCATTTTACAGCCACTAGCGAGCCTTGGGAATTAACTTCCATGGACGTAGTGGGGCCCTTAGTACTTACGGAAAACGGGAATAGGTACTTACTCACGTTTCAAGATTATTTTACTAAGTATACAGAAGCCATTCCAATTCCAGACCAAAAGGCGGACACCATAGCAAGGGTATTCGTGGAACAGATTATCGCCAGACATGGAGCACCGAAAAAACTCCTTACTGATCGAGGAGCAAACTTTATGTCTTCCGTGTTTAAAAAGGTTTGTGGAATTTTAGGGATTCGGAACTTGCACACTTCGAGTTATGCCCCTACTACAAATGGACAAATCGAAAGGATGCATCGGGTTTTAAAAGACATGCTGTCACACTATTTGTCTGACAATCAGAGAGACTGGGATCGTTGGATTCCATTGGTTATGATGGCATACCGCGGCACGGTGCATAACACAACTGGATATAGCCCTTTCTTTTTACTACATGGGCGCGAACAAGTCCTGCCAATAGATGATTTTATTCGGCCAGATCGAGTGAGATATGATACTGCCGAAAATTATGCGTCAGAATTGCAAGCGCGATTGCGACGAATTTACAGTAAGGCTTATACGAATACCGAGAGAGCAAAAGGAATCCGTGTTAAGCAGTTTAACAAAAAGACAAAAGAGCGAAGTTTTGAAGTGGGAGATTTGGTCTATCTTAAGGAAATGGCCACCAAACCTGGGCTGTCCAAAAAATTGATCCGACCTTGGTCGGGTCCCCACGAGATTGTCAAGATAATGGGACCAGTGACGTACCAAATTAGAAAAGTAGGAAAGGGAACTGTTCAAGGGGTTCACGTGAACCGTCTAAAACCCTTCGTACAGGCAAACTTAGCGGACGATTCGGAAGACGAAGACGTACAGTCAGAGTTCGAAACCAAGCCGGATAGTGCCAGGTCCGACGAAGAGAGAAACGAGGAATCCGGAGATGAAGAGGAAGGCGTAACACCAAGATGTTTCGTCGCCCCCCCTCTCTGTTGGCAAACGACAGAACCACTTTTAGAAGAGGAATCAGATGAGGAAGAGAACCATGAGGAACCTCACTCTCGGATCCCGATACCTCTTCGGAGGTCCACCAGGATTAGGAAGTCTCCACTGCGGTTGGATTTGTAGAAGTAATTTTGAAGTAACACCCCTGTGTAGCGGGCGGG
Organism: Podabrus alpinus; assembly: GCA_932274525.1. Lineage (NCBI taxonomy): Eukaryota > Metazoa > Arthropoda > Insecta > Coleoptera > Cantharidae > Podabrus > Podabrus alpinus. Next base: position 120,677,381 of record OW026451.1, read on the forward strand.
TCAGAATACCCCTACAGCCTTACGAGCTCGTGGTAAAAGTCCACTAAAGTGTACGACCCCTGTGTAGCGGGCGGGTCAGAATACCCCTACAGCCTTACGAGCTCGTGGTAAAAGTCCACTAAAGTGTACGACCCCTGTGTAGCGGGCGGGTAAGAATACCCCTACAGCCTTACGAGCTCGTGGTAAAAGTCCACTAAAGTGTACGACCCCTGTGTAGCGGGCGGGTCAGAATACCCCTACAGCCTTACGAGCTCGTGGTAAAAGTCCACTAAAGTGTACGACCCCTGTGTAGCGGGCGGGTAAGAATACCCCTACAGCCTTACGAGCTCGTGGTAAAAGTCCACTAAAGTGTACGACCCCTGTGTAGTGGGCAGGTTAGAATACCCCTACGGCATTACGAGCCTGTGGTAAGAGCCTCACTAACGCGTACCATTTCCTGTGTAGCGGGCAGGTTAGAATACCCCTACGGCATTACGAGCCTGTGGTAAGAGCCTCACTAACGCGTACTATTTCCTGTGTAGCGGGCAGGTTAGAATACCCCTACGGCATTACGAGCCTGTGGTAAGAGCCTCACTAACGCGTACTATTTCCTGTGTAGTGGGCAGGTTAGAATACCCCTACGGCATTACGAGCCTGTGGTAAGAGCCTCACTAACGCGTACTATTTCCTGTGTAGCGGGCAGGTTAGAATACCCCTACGGCATTACGAGCCTGTGGTAAAAGCCTCACTAACGCGTACTATTTCCTGTGTAGCGGGCAGGTTAGAATACCCCTACGGCATTACGAGCCTGTGGTAAAAGCCTCACTAACGCGTACTATTTCCTGTGTAGTGGGCAGGTCAGAATACCCCTACGGCATTACGAGCCTGTGGTAAGAGCCTCACTAACGCGTACTATTTATTTATGTTATAGATACTCCAACGATGGCGCTCTTGGAGTGTCGCGTTGAAAATAGATACTCCAACGATGGCGCTCTTGGAGTGTCGCATTGAAAATAGATACTCCAACGATGGCGCTCTTGGAGTGTCGCGTTGAAAATAGATACTCCAACGATGGCGCTCTTGGAGTGTCGTGTGAAAAAAAGTAAAGATTTCCGGTTAGAAATCCCTAGTTATGTTATAGATACTCCAACGATGGCGCTCTTGGAGTGTCGTGCGAAAAGAGTGAAGATTTCCGTTTAGAAATCCATAGTTATGTTTTAGATACTCCAACGATGGCGCTCTTGGAGTGTCGTGTGAAAAAAGTGAAGATTTCCGTTTAGAAATCAATAGTTATGTTATAGATACTCCAACGATGGCGCTCTTGGAGTGTCGTGTGGAAAAAAATAAAGATTTCCGTTTAGAAATCACTAGTATGTTATAGATACTCCAACGATGGCGCTCTTGGAGTGTCGTGTGAAAAAAGTAAAGATTTCCGGTTGGAGATCCAGGATTATGTTGTAGGTACTCCAGCGATTGGACCGTTGGAGTGTCCGATGATTCCTTTGAAGAAATCGTATTGTGATGTCCGTCATTCGGGCGTAATGAGAGAGAAAAATGAGCATGAACGTTGAGTGAGAGGGAGAATGCCGATACCTAGAGAGCTCGGGGTTAACACTCTCAGGTTGAGTCAAGTCAAATTCATGTAATGTCACAAAGACATGTTAAGCCGACATGCGTAATGGTTGCATGATTATGCAGTCATTTGACATGAAGCAAGTTTTGTTTATTTTATTTGTATATAGTCTGGTCTTAAGACTTAATTAATAATTATATTGGTTTTATTATTATCTATTGGTTTGGATGTATTTGATTTGATTAATTTTAGTTGATTTGACAGGTGTTAGTTTCGGTTTCACCGAATACTAAGATTGGATTTTATTGAGTTTGATTTGTTTATTTTATTTGTATGTAGTCTGGTTTTAAGATTTAATTAATAATTATATTGGTTTTATTGGTATATATATTGATTTGGATGTATTTGATTTGATTAATTTTAGTTGATTTGATAGGTGTTAGTTTCGGTTTCACCGAATACTATGATTTGATTTTATTGATTTTGATTTGTTTACTTTATTTGTATTGATTTAATTGGTATTGATTTGGTTCGATTCTGGTCCGACATTTTCACTGAAGGAAAAAAACATTATAAGTGCGAACGAAATCGCGGAGTAAACTATAAAGTAAGACAATATTAGTGCGACAAACATTTAAATAAATATAGTGAATATGATCGGAACACGAGCACATTATGTATTACGGAGTGCAACGTTAATAACTGCGCTATGGGTATGTCAGGCAACGAGTTTTATCACGTACGACTGCGAGGACCAAAGTAGCGACATTTCAGCTATTTCTATTCGCGATGTAGCACAATGCCCCGAACCCGAATCCGAATATCTTAGTACTCCCATAGATATTCAAGCGATTCAGAAGAATGATATTAAACTCCAAAAAGTGTGGACTTGTTTGGTAGAGGTCACACGAATTATGAGTTACTGTGGAATGCATAGTCACAATTCTCTTGTAGCAGGCGGGTTTTCAAGCTTCGTTCTCCAAATTGGATCGGAAGCTTGCCCCAAAGTACATTAATATAAATCATTGTTGATTTATGAGCAGCAGATTGGTCAAATAATAATGACTCTTAAGATGTTTAACCCTAACGAGACGAAAGAATTGGTTCACTCCACGATGAAACAAGTATGGGGATGGTTTACGGACGATGGATTATTCTTTAGCAGTCTACTCGGTTTTTATATCAATTTTAGAGTGATCAAATATTGTTTGGGTGTAGTATTAAATGGTCTACACCTATACGAGACTATGGGTTGCAGTCTTGTTTTATTAGCCGGTTTATGGAATACCCTCACGATGGTGTTAATTAATCGACATCAGCGAAATAAAACCAATGACGTCGAAAACCCCAAAGAAAACAAAGGTGCGGATTACAAAGACAGTGCGCCACAAAATAGTGCTATAAACATTTACCCCTCCCTGTCACATTCTCAACATTGGACCGAGCAACACCAACCAATCAACCCCGAAGGCAACAACACCAACCTGACAAATCCTTAGTGTGGTACCCGAACAATTAGTGCGTCAGAAAGTGCACAGAAACGATTTATAAATTTCGCGATATATTCAAGTGACAAGACATAATAGACGATCAGTGAATTTCGCGAGTCATTTATGTGCGCAGAAAGAAACAATAGTGTTGTACCAGAACTTATAAGAATCAGAAGTATCCGTTGTAGATTAAGAATTATATTCGTTTTGTTAGGATTAGGTAGGATGTTTCTTTATTTAAAGAATTTTATATTTCTGTTTAAAATTAAGTTTTATAACATTTTAGGTTTAATTGGAATGATTGAATTTGTTGATTGAGGTGATCTTTAGGTGGAAAAGTATGTGGCTTGTAGGCAAGCGCACATCTTTTTCGAAGGGGGGAATAATGTAACAAAACGGGATTTTGGGTCATAAAAATTAATTTTAATATTTTAAATTGAGGTATAGGATTTATAAATTATTATAATAACTGATGATTGTTAATCAACCATATTTTATCACCAGCGGAAGCGATAAGTTTTATAACGTGAACGAGTATTGATAGTTTTATCAATATTTGTTTGCAATATTCCTGCGTCTGGAGATTGACTTTTATACTGTTCTTTGTTCGGTTAAGCTGTTTAATTTCAGACAACAGTGAAGTATCGTTAATATGACTGGATATTTTCAATGCAGTCGACGCGTTTTCATTGATGAAATAATCAAGGTTTGATTTGATGGAAGTAATCAGTAGACATTGCTTCTCGTTCAAAAGCGATAGGGATGTATCTATCTATAGATAAAATTGTCAGTGGTGCAATTCTCACGCTATGAAAGGTATAAATATGGTTGAATTAATTAGTCGAGAGTCAGAAGCCGGGGGTGAGCCCGTAGAGTCAGAAGTCGGGGGTGCGCCCGTTGAGCTGCGGCCGGGGGCCATGGGCTCTCGGGATTAATGTTAATATGGAAGTCTTTTCAGTGAGTCCGACGGAGTCTATGGTATAGATTTTCGCGTACGGTTTGACGGATTACCAATTTTGATTTTGTTTTGGGCCAATAAGACAAGGGAGCGTCTTGCCGAATTGTTGTGTTTGTGGATTCTAAGTGTTTAAAAAGTCAAATAGTTTGTTCATTAAAACCGTAAATAGATTGTGAATTCTAAGTGTTTAAAAAGTCAAATAGTTTGTTCATTACACCCGAAAATAGATTGTGTGTTCTCTAGTGTGAGGCATCTGTTCCGAGTTTGTCGTTGTTTTGGGACCATAGATAAGGCATTGTTTGGCCGTATTGGATTGTCTGGGAATCCAAGGTAAAAGGATAAATTATATCACCTATGTAAGTAAAATTTTGAATTCTTTATTAACAGAAGGATGGTATATTTTTTTTTGGGTAGTTATTTTAGGTTGTATATTTATATGTGTTTAAAAGGGCCACCCTAAATTGTAAGGGAGATTTTAAAGTGTGTATGTATTTGTTTTAACTTTATCCATTATTAATAAATATTGTTTTGAAAATTCAGTGTTTTCGTTTTTCCTGTTGAGGAAAAGGACGTTTTATTTTCAGTGCCGAGCTTAGTGTCGTTTTGCCCGCACCGAAGTTTCAACTTCAACATTTAGCCGGGGGACGTAACGTCAGAACGGGGAGTGTCTGGGACTCATTACCAGGAAGTCGCTTACCGAATTGATAGGCCGGTTTTTTTTTGGAGAACAGAATTCTACGGTGGGCCTAATCGGTCGAACGGTGGTGGCAGCATAATCTATAAATATTCTCAGTAGATCGATAAGTGCCTAGGTGGAATTTTGTAGTCGACCAGTAAATTTGTTTTTTTTTAATAACTCCAACCGTTCCTAGGAAAAGTGTTCCAAAGGACGGTTGCCGGTTACAAAATTATGGCTAGAGTCGACTATTGTTGACCACTCCGAATGACTTGAAACTTTCCTATTGCAAAGAGGAAGGTTTATATACCTAGTATACTGACATAATTTTCACAAGCGAAGATATAATCAAAATTTTGAGTAAATCGATTTTGAAGTTTGCTAATTTTCATGTAAAAATTTGGTGAGATTCCGAGCGGCGCTCATTTTGTTGACGGTACGTGCGCTATGAATGACCTTAACACTTAGAATATTCCGCACCGGCAGATGCACCTCGACTCTCGTACATGTAACATCGATTATTTTTTGTTTTTAGGCGATTTTTTGGGGGTTTAAAATCCCGGTTGCCTTCATCCCGGTTTGTTTGATGTGTGGCGCCTTCTCGTATGTTTAGCTCTGCCGCGTAGCGGCTTCCGCGAATGAAAAACCGCCCGGAGGGGCGTAGGGTAGGTTTTTTGTTGCGCCCAATTCTGGCCAAGCCAGTTTTTTATATTTATTTAAAGACCTACATGTTTAACGCACAGAATTAGACTGACAAATACGGTCGATATGGAGCGACCGCAACATATATTTATAACCTCGGCATGGGCGTGGCTTCGACCACGGGCGACCGATTCACATCGACCGAGGTCTACTGCATACTCGATGCTATTTTACCGTACTTTTCAAATTGATTTTTCTCGAAATTTTGATTATATCTTCGCTTGTGAAAATTATGTCATTATACTATATAAACCTTCCTCTTTGCAATAGGAAATTTTCAATTTATTTGGAGTGGTCAACAATAGCCCACTCTGCCCAAAATTATTATATTATAAGTAGCGTACGGTGTAAGGTATTTTTATAAGGCTTAGTTTATAGGGTTGCCAGGTAGCTGGGCGGATGGTTGCAAAGTTGAGGCGGATCTGTAGTTGCAGAGAAAATTCAATAAATAAAAATATGTTTAATGGTTTGGGCGGGGTGGACAAAAAAATTTTAAATCAAGAATCTCTTGGCGAATGTAACTGGTTCTCGCCTTTAAGCGACGTATTTAAGAGGGGGGTTTCAGAGGTTCAAGTCCTCACCATTGAAAAGAATATACCCAGATTTTGTTTTAAAAATTTACATGTACTCGTACCTACATTCATTTTACATTTTTTAAAACCCTACACCCCATCATCAGTCTGTAGGTACTGAGCTATCGCCTCTAATGTAAGATCTGTCATACGATTTTTTGAAAGGCTTTTCGTGCACAAAAGCTATCCGTCGCCGTCGGTTGTAGATTTCCGCGAAGAGATCAAAAGATTTTACACGCACGCAGTGTCAACGAGTTTGTTCAGACAAAATTTATGTGAGAATTATTTTTTTAATTCTATTAATTGAATAAATATTTTTTACGCCCCCACTAATAATTTTTAATTTACTCATGTTATTATTATGCAAAATCGGTAATGCATGACCAATTTTGATGAAGATGTTCTATTCAAAAAAAAAGATAGGGTAGGTGGTATGGTCATTAATACGTAGTGTTTATATTTCTTTACCGCTACAATTCGTATCTGCTCTTCTTCTTCTTTTCAGCCTTTGTCAATCCACTACTGGATGTAGGCCTCCTTCAATTTTTTCCACGCTTCACGATCCTGGGCTCGATTTTGCCAATTTCTTCCAGCTGTTTCGATAATATCGTCAGTCCAGCGTTTTGGTGGATGACCGACGGACCTTTTGGTTGTTCTCGGTCTTCATGATAAAACTCTCTTTGCCCATCTATCAGAAGCCTGTCTAGCAGCAATTCGTATGCCCTTCCATTAATGATAAAGTAGATTAACTATTAATCAATCATTGGCATAGTAGGGAATTTTGGACAAATTAAAATCAACTTTGTCTTTATCGAACTACGTTTCGAAGATTTTTATTTTCTTCTACTCCAAGATCAATAAAATCATCTTGTCAAACTTAATTTTGGTTTTACTAAGTTTGGGAGTGTTGGGGTGTGTAGCTAAAGGTACCGGATTGAGTTGGAACGACGTACGAATAATAAATCAGATTCATAACAATTAAATCTATTAAAATACAATAACATATTTACAAGTTATATTTACACTAACCTTACGAGTATTATTGCAAGGGTGGATTGGTATCCGTACAGAGCAGACATCGGGGATTTCATCTTGAAGTAATCCTTAGTGCACTTTTTAACTTTTAACAAGTATTAACTTTTAACTTTGAACAAACATTAACTCCCGTAGGGTCGAACTGGACCGAACGCGTATTACCGGCGTAACTAATTATTTAGCCTCTCTCGCCTGTATTTAATAACTCTTATCCCACTATTCTGTGCTGTACGGACTGGGACTTATTTTGTTGACATTGCGATTCCCACGTTCATGAAGGTTCATGAAGTTCCAACCACCTTTTACTGTTGCAATAATGCATTTCTCAGGAGTGTGTTCCTGTAATGCTTACTCAGCGTTTCCCACACCTCGAAGCTAGACATAACGTATCGTAATATTATCTCTCACGTCCTGTCAGGCGTGATTGAACTTTCAATAATTTATAATATTACATTTGCTATGTTGTCACGTCTTGCAACAATTAATATGAATTTGATTTTTGAATTTTTTAAATTTTCAACGTGTGACATAACCCCCCTTGCAAAGAAAGGCTGTCCCAAGCCGTTTTAGAATAAAGCCTGCTTTGGTGAGGGTGTGAGAACGCTCAATTGCAAAAATTAAAATATATGTACAAAATTAAAAATTTCTTACAATAACACAAAAAAAATTATTGAACAGTATGCTACAGCATACACACAGAATAGAACATATTGCTATGATTTAAAATATCAATAATTTTGAATATAAATAAGCACTTGAAAATCACAAATTGCATGAGGTTTCTTGAAAACAAAAGTAAAGTTCCAACAGGTAATTTGAAAGCTCTGATGAAGTCAGGTCATTACGATAAGTAAGAGGCAGGATTTGTTCATCAATGATACGCAATAATAATAAAAATTTATGCATTCCAAATTTAGTATTTAATAATTCACAGAAAATTTGTTTAATTAAGGTTTAGATTTGTAAAAAGTAGGATAGATTATAAGAAGTGAGGTAGATAAACAATAATTGGTGAACATTAACGAAGGATGCAGCAAATCGTCATCCGAGACTGGAACACGTAAAGCGTAACCAGACGGCAAGGTTACTAATGACAACGCTGAAAAAGAGAGAAAAATTAATTAAATGACATTTTAATAAAATAAAGCCATTATCAAGAAAGCAGAATACTTACAAAATAAAAATATATCAAAGGGTGATAAAAATTTAAATATCAAGAATAACCCGGGATACGAAAATAAATAGGCTTCTCACATAAGTGCGACAACGGGACGGACGTGTAGTTTTCGTCTCCGTAGAAAATTGTATTAATTGGATTACAAATCCAACATAAATGTGTGTAGAACTAAAAAGAAAAGTACATAATAAATTTGCAAAATTTGCACAGATCATTAGTAAGGTTAGAGTAAATCAAAAATTAAAGATACCTACCTTCGATACTTAGTGAAGTGATTGTAAGTGAATTACAACGAGAATTGCAGTAAATGGTTATTGGAGCACAACAAATTTCAAAAGGTGATTCAATAAGAAAAATTTGGAATTATTACCAAGCGTGGATCATTTGATGCACACAAGAAAGCCAAGGCAAACAACACCGACATCTATGGTTGGTAAGCCAAAATTTATTAACTATTACGCACTAAAAGTGAACGTTTTGAAACATAATTCGCGTGAAGTTCGAGTTTATTTGCGCATGATTAGATTTAATTTGATTGTTAAAATTTGTTATTTTTAGTTTAAGTTTTGGGGATTCAATATTTATTTTTCAATTTTGTTTATGTGTTTATTTGTTGAGAAAATTAAATGGTTTATATTTTTGATCCAATTGCGTATTATTGAGGAACAAATTTTCCTCAACAAATTTTTTTATTTCAGAATAAGCAAAGAGCTAACCCTCGAGGAATCGACTACTGTGGTTAAGAGATTTCATGCTGATTAAAAAGATTAAATTTGAGCTAGCACGAGTGATTATAAGATATTTCAAACTTCAATTTAAAATTTTAAACAAAGTGCATGTGGCCCCGTCATTAGAGGTAGGCACATCGCAATATATAATATCATATTTATCTAACATATGAAAAAAATTATTAAAACAAAAATAAAAAAATTAAATTTGTCACATAAGTTTGTAAATACCTCGAATTTCCTATAATATTTGTAAGTCAATTTGAATTTAACCTGACGTACACATTGAAAATACAAATGATTCTAAAAATTTTTTTTTTTTTATAATGGTTTAGATGTATGTCTACGACTTTATATTTGTAGGGTCGGCTTATAACCCTATCGTGCTTATTCACTATTGGTTTGTAGTTAACTTAACTACCACTGGGGTAAATACCCGCCTTATTTAAACCACTTAAGATAGGGACGACTTTTTTAAGCACTTGGTACCGTTCGTAATTCCCTTTTTTTTTTCTTAATTTGTAGCTTTTGCTCTTGGTTTTGTATGACTTATATAGTTATATAACAAGTCGCTTTAATTTATTTAACCATTTATATTTAAGATTATTTATGAAATTCAATGTGTTTTAAAAATAACCAAAAATTTCTCGAACTATTGTTTGACTATACATATTGGAAATTCGAGTATACCCAAGAACATATATTTACACACAAAAAAAAACTTAATAAATAATACAAAAATTCTTAACTAAAAAATAATTTTACATAATTTAAATATTATAGTTTGCTGTTGTGTTACCAACAATGTTTGTCGATTATTTCTTAGACAACTTTATCAAATTATAAAAGTTTACCATATTATAGTGCCTTGTGTTAAGTTTTAACTTAACGGTATTTGAAAATTTTATTTAATATTTTGATCAATTTTACTTTAATTTGTTATAGTGCCTTTTTTAGATCGTTTATTTTACCCATCTGTGCCCTATAGTGCCTTCTTTAATATATCTTCTAATAACATTTGTTACTTGGCATTATATTTATTTATTTTTCTATGCAACATTTGTTAAAGTTTTGGTCACTCATCCAAAAGTCAGTGGAAGCTGTTAATTATTTTACTTGGCCAAGTTAATTTCAACACAACTTTTTGGATGAATGCTCGCTACTTTAATATTTTGACATATAAACTGGAGGCCCCCCTTATATTGTTGCAATTACTAACCATTTGTATATATTTTCCATTTTGTCATTACATATTTTAATTATTTCTCATTATCATTTTCATATACATACTGTCATGGTTTGCTCATATAGGGGATGATTTTTGGGTCATTTCTTCAAAGATTGCAACGCTCATGAGGTACTTTCATTGGTTCAGACTAAAATTGTCGGTTAAATAGTTGTATCTGAATTTTCCCTGATCTGGAGATTTAAATAACTGCTTTGCTTCAGTAAGATGAAAGATGCATCCGCTGCTAAACCCTGGAAAATAAGAATAAGTTGTGAAGGGATAAATATTGGTTATTGTTGTGTTCATCAATTAAAATAATAAATAACAAATTAAATCAATTATTTTTAGTTGTTCATGTAGGATTTTGAATTTTGAAGTGAAGTGGCGGTTCGCGGAAAAGTGCATGCGCGAATGGAAACGTTGGTGGGACAATTTTGGAAAATGGATAAGGAAGGAGGAAGTTAGTGGGTCTTCGTCCACGAAACAGGGACGACGAATTTTGAGAGTTGGCCGACGTCCACGGTGACGTTAAGACGTAATTTGATTAGAGTTGGTTTTCGTCGATAAATAAGGACGACGTATTTTTTTGAAAGTGGATTTAAATAATTTGTATTGTATATTCGGTTATGAACGTCTTGCGACATTTTCCCGATACCTCCCTGTCTCTGCTCGTTGCGTGTTGAAAATGTGTGACGAGCACAGAGGACCTACAGCTTAACGTGGATTCCGAACCACGGGAATAGACGATTTTTACACCGCCTACTCCATCAGGGAAGTTTTTTAGCCATAAATAATGTTATCTGGGGCCAGCAGATAGACATTTGGTGAGCGAAAATTTCTTCTATAGATAGCACCTCACAGGATTTGAACCCGTGAATATTGGCTTGAAAGCGAACACGCTAGCATTTCAGCCATTCGCTCACCAAATTTAAATAATTCTGATTTAAATAATACTGGAATCATTCGTAAATTTAGTAGACTGCAAATATTTTATGGAAATTGATAAGTTAATAAATTCAAATTTACTTACCTCCGATTAATTGTATGGTCCAACGCAGAAAAACTAGTTATTGGTTCTTTTGTTTGATTTGTTCGAGTCGAAATCAGAAGCTGTACCCAACCACGGTGATACCAACGTTTCACGTGCGACCATTCCGAGAGAGAGAGAAAGAGTGCGAGAGAACATAAACACTCCGGTAAGAGTTTTTTTTTGTGCGTTGCATTTTTATCCGCGTATAGACGAATCATTTACTTTACTAGTTCGGTTGCGCATAAACATTTTGGGGGTTGTAATTATAATTTTTATTCCTGTACGATTTGATTTGTTAGAAATGAGAAAAGCCAATATTTGTCTTTGAATTTTTATTATGTTTAATAAATTACATTATTTTTCACTTAACAGCGTATGAGTTTGATTTCAATTTTTCGCAGTAATAGATCAAGGAAGAAAACAGATACAAATTTTGATATTTTCTTTTTATCAAACAATCTTTATAAGAAAGATTTAAAGTAGGTTGACTTATGAGTGTTGCAATTGAATCCATGGACTCACCTTTGACCCTGAATGTCTCATCTGCTAGCTGGTGCATTTTTAATAAGTGTCATTGTAATTTTGTTAATAACAGTTTACAATTTTACAAGATTACATGGCAATACATATTAAATTTTAGGCACTTTGATTTAATTGCTCTGCTTTTGCACTACACTTTTTTATTCATTTAATTCTTCTTTTCCAAGGCACTATATTTTAATCGTTCAATTTTTCTAATAGCACTTTACCCGTTATGATTTGTAGGGTTTATTTCGTTATCGTTGACACTTATTATTAGCCGTACACTAACTTCTTGACCGTTTTTAAATTTGTCGAGATCATCCTGGTTTTTTAATTCCAACACGAAGTTTCCACTGTTATGATTCGCTACGTAGTAAATAGACTTATTCGAGTTGTTAGATTTTTTGCACTTGAATATTGCCCACCAAATTACTATTAGTATTACTAACGCGCACACCACAAATGTTATTATTATTAATACGTCGTGGCTGGCTGTTGATGGTTCCACGCCTGTATTTTGAGCTGTTCCTAATGGTAAATTTGCTACCATCGCCATGGGTCTTAGCCTTTGCTGGTAACCAAAGTATAACATCAATGCAGTTAAAATTATGTTCCAAATTCAAAATGTAGTGTGATTAAAAAATCCATATTTTTCGTAGAAACTAACAGGTTTGAATTGGTATTGTTTGATCCACTCCATTATTGATTGCATCGCCTCTGGTGTGTTGGTTAAATTGATATGAGGAAGTTGTAATGTCCAATTGTGATTAAGGATTTCGGATAAATTGTTGTAGGTGGGTGGAATTTCTGCAGTAGGTTTTATGATAAATGACTTTAGGGAGGACCATGTGGCTGGAATTATATGGGTGATTTCTATTTCAGTAGGATGATTATCTTTACAAGGATATTTGATAGGAATTAAAATTTCATTTGCGAGGATTAATTTACAGGAGCAAGGTAATTGTAGGCGTATGGATCCTAGGATTTTGGATTTCGATGGTAACAGCCGTCGAGACTGATTAGTACATTCTATGATGGACTCTTCCTTTGGATGTGTAATTTGATAAGTAGCTTCCGAAATCTGTGTAATTAAAGTAGCCGTTGATGAATGGCAAGTCATTGGACAGTAATGTTTTAAATTTTCAATTGTGTCACCTTGGAACATTTTTATAGCACATATATAATTGACATAATTAACAATAGAGGACGATACCAAAACTCTAACAGGGGAAATTTTACATATAACACTAATCGGAATCAATATAATACGAATCAAGCCAACAATTATAGCCAGAGTCAAAATAACGTCAGATTTAACTCAGGGCACGTATTTAATAACAATTACAGGAGTTACAACCGGCGGGCACCCTCGTATCCAAAAAACGAAGAGGGACAACGAATAACCGCTACCCCGTTGTCTTACAACTAAATAAAACGGGCGGACATAACGATATTCTGACCATAAATGCTTTAGTAAATAATCAATCTACCCTAATTGTGATCGATACCGGGTCTAATAAAAACATTATTTCCCAAAATTTTGCAAATCATATTTTAAATAATCATGTCCAAACTGTTCTTAAAACTGCGGGAAGTAACCTTGTTCCCGTAATCGGCGTAACCAACATAGAGGTCGCAATAAAAGGAAAAACTTTTCATACTTCCGCGTTAGTAGTAGATAAATTACCTATCCCCTTGTTATTGGGAAATGAATTTTTAAAAGAAAACCATGCTTTGATTGATTATTCAGCGGAAACCATTACATTTCGGGGTAAATACCATATAGTAAAGCAATCTTTTTATCGTGGAGGAAACGTAGAAACGTCACACGTAAATCTTACAACAAACTTGGAAGAAAATTTTCAAAACTCAGTAAGCTCGACTCACAAATTAATTTCCCCACTAAGCAATAAAGCTTTATTGAACGAATTATGTCAGGATATTAATGTAGAAACTCCTAACCATCTAAAAATCCAATTAATAGAAGATTACCGCCTAAAACCCTACATACCAACTAAAATATTCTTAAATTCAGTTGGTGAAAACTCAATCCCTGAAAATTTTAAATTTATAGATAACGTCGAATTTTTAACACGACACAAATTAGCGCTAACATCTTATTTACAGAGATTAAAAGACAACTCCTTCGTGGTAACAATCATTTCTAAATCAAATGTTCCACAAAAACTTTTTAAAGGAACCACATTAGGTTATATAAATCCTGACGACGCTGAAAAGTGTTTCCTTACGCTCGAAACAAATGATACAATTTCGCGTGAAAATTCGACAGTGTCGCTTAACGACCATACATTAAATGACAAATTAACATTAATTCAAAAACAAAAGTTACAAACTTTATTAGAAGAATTCAAAAATATTTTCGCTAAAACTACATCAGAAATGGGTTTCACGACATTAGTCACTCATAAAATCGACGTTCAGGGGTCACAACCTATCAAGTCCAAACCATACCGAGTGTCACTTAGTGAAAGGAAATTAATTGAAAGTCAAATTCAGGAAATGTTAGATGCTAAGGTGATCCAACCAAGCCAGTCAGCTTGGGGATCCCCGATTGTTTTAACCACAAAAAAGGACCAAACTAAAAGATTTTCTGTCGATTATAGAAAATTAAATAATGTTTCCAAAAAATCAAATTATCCACTCCCAAATATAGATGACATTTTAACTTATTTACACGGGGCAAAATTTTTCACATCATTAGATTTATTTAGCGGATATTGGCAAATCGGGATTGAGGAAAACTGTAAAGAATACACCGCATTCGTGGCTCCAAATTTTGGGCTATACGAATTTAATGTAATGCCGTTTGGGCTAACAGGGGCCCCTGGGACCTTCCAAAATTTGGCAGACCGAGTTTTTGAAGGCATGAAATGGAACGAGGTAATGATTTACTTAGACGACATATTAGTTTTTTCTGACACATTTGAAGAACATATAATTAGGCTCCGAAAAGTTTTTGAACGTTTAAGGGATGCCGGACTAACTTTAAAACCGAGCAAATGTTTTTATGCTAAAAATGAAATTAAAGTACTAGGACACATTGTTAACCAAAACGGGATCGCGCCGGACGAAGACAAATTAATTGCCATCAAAAATTTCAAAAAACCTATCAACGTTAAAACTACCCAAAGTTTCTTAGGACTTTGTAATTATTATAGGAAATTCATCCCTAATTTTTCAATCATTGCTAGACCATTATACGAGGCCACTAAAAAATCGCCAAAATTTTACTGGGGTACATCACAAGATGACGCTTTTATAGAATTAAAAAACAAATTAACCACTGCCCCACTACTAAAACATTTCGACCCTAATTTGGGGTGCGAACTAAGGACCGACGCTAGCGTATCTGGACTGGGGTCAATCCTCCTACAAGCAGGTTCGGGATCAAATATGCATCCAGTAGCTTACGCGAGTAGGTCACTAACAAAAGCCGAAAAAAATTACACCATCACGGAACTTGAAGCTCTAGCAGTCATTTGGAGTTTACAATATTTTAGACACTTAGTATACGGAAAACCGGTGCAAATTGTTACGGATCATCACGCATTGTGTTATTTAAAATCATCAGGCGAATTAACTTCAAAATTAGCTCGGTGGTATCTAAAATTATCAGAATTCGACCACACTATAGTTTACAAAAGCGGGAAAAAACACCACGACGCGGACTGCCTGTCAAGATACCCCGCGACGGTCGGTACAAATCAAGACGAAGAAGACGCTCACGAAGTTCCCACGTTCGTCTTACAGCAGGTAGAAATACAACAACTGCAGGAGGACGACCATGATTTAAAACTTCTAAAAAGCGCCGTCGAAAATCCGCAAGACCTTAATATAAGTATCGGGTTAAGAAGGAAATCCAAAAATTTTAAAATAATCGACGGAATTTTGTATAAAAAAAATGCGTCCAGTATCGGTAACGAAAACTTGCTTGCAATACCTAAAAAATTAATACCCGAAATTTTAATTTCTCACCATAGCGAACCCTTAGCAGGTCACTTAGGAATAACCAAAACATTAAAGAAAATTCAAGAAAGGTATTTTTGGCCTAAATTACATAAAGATGTTGAAAAATTTGTAAAAGGATGCGCGGAGTGTCAGGCTCGCAAGGGGAGGTCAAATATTAAACCTGCAGGATTCCTACAACCTATACCGGTGGGGTTACCTTTTGATAGAATCGGTATTGATTTGCTAGGTCCGTTTCGAAAAAGTAAATGCGGTAAAACCATGATCATAGTAGCCACCGATTATGCCACACGATGGGTCGAAACGAAGGCTATTACAAATGGAAAATCAAAACATGTAGCACAGTTCATTTTAGAAAATATAATTTGCAGACACGGGTCACCGAGAGTCATGTTAAGCGATAGGGGGGCCGTATTCATGTCTCACATGATAACTGAATTAGTGCAAATAATGGGTGGTTGTAGTACATTTACCAGTGGGTACAGACCCCAAACAAACGGACTAACTGAACGTTTCAACAAAACTGTGGTGGACATGATTTCTATTTTCACAAATAACGAACAAACAGACTGGGACGTCTTCTTACCCCACGTGACATTCGCTTATAATACATCGGTTCAAGACATCACAAAATTTTCAACGTGTGACAATCTCAATAAAATTATTTTAACATAGTAAAAATCACCAAAACACATAAAAAATCTCTCTATACATACATTTCAATGCAAATTTTTAACTATAGAACAAAACTTAATTGTTGAGATGGGCACGATTGGTGAACAAGTGGTTATGCAATTATATCAAAGACAGATTAAACAACACTGTTTAATCAAACATCGTGTAGAATTATGGATCTCGATAAGTCTGTGTAATCAAGAAATATTAATCATGTGTACATTAGCCATCTTTGGTAAAGGAAACTTTGCTATTAATAACTCAAGCTAATATTCACCTTCGCCGATCTTGGCATTGATTTTCTCCAAATAGAAAATTTCTATTTTATAAAATCGCTATTTGAATTTAAAAAATATCCCATATTTCATTATTAATTTATTATAACTTGAATAAAATCAATTGAAAGTTTTTAATTTGAATTTAACTGAATGAATTTAAAAAACATCCTTTTTGTAATTTGGTGTAATGTCAAACTGTGGACTCGATTATCTGAGTTTGAATCTCAGCTACTCCCGAATTATTTGTGCCGTGGTTCGGATTCCACGTAAAGTTGTAGGTCCTATTATGTACATGCACGTATAGTATGTAGTGCTGTGTCACCTCCTCTTGTGTCGTTTTTATGGACAGAGGACGTGCAACAACAAATCGATGAGCACCTACCTTCTATTAGACTCTTGGCTCTCAGGTTGCCTACTCGTTAAGCTTTATTGACTTGATCCGCGGAAACACAAAAAAGACACAATTCAATATGAACAATTTTTAATAAACACAAATAATAAATCAAATTAACAAACATTTCTTAACTAAAAATAAACGAACTCAAAATATAACTGTGAATGTAAATACCTGCGAGGTTAGGCTTATCAGTGCATTTGGTTCGGCGCACTTTTGTAATATTTGGCTCTTGACTTCTCGCTTCTTCTGGACAATTCTGTTTTTTCTATTCTCTTCGGAATTCCGGTACACGGATTCAGTCTTTCGATGCCGTTTCAATACTCGAGGACGAGTGGAATACCTCTATTCCGTCCAATAGTCCCCAACTGTGAGGTACTAATTGGCTTTGTAGTGCGTGCTTAGTACTTGAATTCAACTACGAACTTTAATTTTGCGGAGCAAATTATTTTGCGACTATTCGCTTGCTCACAAATTTATTATCTTACAATCTTGGTTGTTTTTTTTACCAAGGTGATTCTTCTTCATTTTGTTTTTTAATTTCTTGCCATCCAGATTTATTTTATTGATTTGAAAAACCCCGTTTCCTTGCCTTTTCCTCGCACCCGCATTTAAATTATTAATAACAAACTTAAATTTAAACAATGATTAATCCTAACAAATACAATTATACAAATGCATAGCAACAAACAATAATTGTGTCTCTTTCGATGTATTGCTATAAAATAAGCGAATTTACCCTCGTTCGCGGTAGACACAACAGTAGGTAAAACGGTGGACTTATAATTTGTTAGCGTGGGTTCATCCCTAAATAAAATGGATTATCCATTGATTCTCGTTGAATCGTTCAATTATCCGTTGAAGATGAAACTTCAAAATAGATTCGTGAAATTCTTCTGTTTCAAGTTCCACATTTACTTCGACTCCTGATGGGATACCTGGGATTATCTTGGTTGGACAATACGAATATAAACCTAGATTTATGCTTCCATTCAAAATTTTTGAACAATGGGATCCAAAGTCAATCCTCATGTCAATATTTTGTTTGTGTTGTGTCTCATTTTCGCACATTTGTATAAATTCACCGCATTCGACATTCGTATTTATTTAACTAAAAGTATTGTTATAAGAAACAATGCAGTTTATTCAAGATTCGAAAAGTATTACCTTAGCTTAATAATTAGATATTATGTAAATTATAAGTAGTACCTAAAGTAAATAATTCCTTACATAATGCACGCTTACTTTAACAGTGTAAATATATAAGTAAATCGCAAAAGAACTTCATACCAATACAATAAACCTACAACCCATATGTTATGTATATTAATTAAATCGCATTATAAATTTTTATGTTTTTCGTTAAACTAAAATTTCATTTTAATTTAGAATAAATTGTTACTCTTGATTATAAAATGAGGTTGTAATTAACGTATTTGCATAAACGGCAGTAAGACTGTATTTGCCTATCGGGAAAATTAATTTTGCCGATTGGTTTGTATTGTAAGGTAATTTTATAAGGCTATGGGACGCAGCATGCAATGATTACGTATGTTAAATCTACATCAATCGGAGATGAATTTTGTAACGCAGCAACTCAAAAGTGAATTTATTGATTGTTAAATTATACATAAAATTTATAATGGTTGTTGTCTTTGTAAATATACCTATTATTTAATTAAGTAAAGTTGTATAAGTAAGTAAAATGTAAATTATTTTTTAGTATAATAAACACAAAATACATATTTTTCAAAAATGCAAATTTTTCCAGATCTTAAACGAGAACATTTTTATAAATTTATTTTTAATTATTACAGTGTTTAACAATACATGCCATATACGTAACCACACTCCCATAATATTATGCTTTCTGATATCCTGATAAATCCGGACAAATATTCAGTTGGTTGGTATTTTTTCTATAGAAGCCAAATAAAGCATAACTTCGTCTATACGATCTGACATCTTGTTGAGAACTGGTAAGCAGCAAAGCATCCTTTTCAGAAAATCCTATGTCAGAAACATATCGAGGATATGCGTATAGAACCTTCTAACTCCAATCAGCGCCGTAGCAAGCTCTTCTGGCGCCTGAGGCAAATTTGATTATATGTGCCCCCCTCCCAAAAGAGTCCTATCATTTTGAAAATTTTAAACTATTCTTTATTAAGTTTTGTCGAGGTTTAGCGCCCCCATTTCGATGGCGCCTGAGGCAAAGTCTCGGTCGCCTCACCCTTGCGACGGCGCTCGCTTAGAGTAATGAAAACAAATGGATGTTTATCAGGAACTCATTTAGGCTGCCGGCGCCGGGGGGTCTGGGGGGTATTCCATACCCCCCAGGTACACTTAATTTATTGCGAAAGAAAAGCTTTCACTTTTACGTCCCTTGATATTAAGAAGAACGGTACTGAGATAGTTATGAAAAACATCACCTGCTGCCCCCCCCCCTCACGGATTACAAACCAAAGTTGCAAAAGATTCAACGAAAAATAATAAATTTTGATGGTTCTGAATAATGACAAGTGTACCTGGGGGGTATTCCATACCCCCCAAACCCCCCGGTCGTGTAATATCGATTTTTATCGTTGGAAACTTCTGAAGATCTTATATAAAATACGCATAGTATGTCAGAATCACCGTTTCCATGGTAACGTAACGGAATCCTCCCCCCCCGCCCCGAATATGGAGATTATTTTTATCGGTAGGAATTTTTCTTTTCAATTTGAATATACATATTTGAATAACTGTCGAGATGATGACGTGATAGTTTTACCGGTTACCCAGTGAGCTAAAGGGAAATGAAAAAGAACGCGGGGTTGGAATCAACTTTCCTAAAATCTCCTATTTTATCATTGGACCAAATTTGAAGAGGAGAAAATTCTCTACAAAACGAGGTTTTACCTTGTTTTGTTTTGTTCACCATCGATGGTAAAGTTTAAATGTACGAAATAATTATTCAGAATATGAATTATTCAAAACCTTTTTCAATTGTTTTATCTGGATTTTCTTTTTATTTCATAAATACACACTTAGTATGATGTAGGTAAATTTTGTTAATATGTTTTATAGAGAATTTTGTACTCTTCAATTTTGATTTGATGATAATTTTCTCTAAAAATGAAGATAAGCGAGTTATAGGCGAATAACTACTGTAGAGGATTAAAATCCTCACTTGGGGAAAAATTTTCGAATTCAGTCAAATTTGAATATATGCGCCCCCCTCCCAGAAAGATTCTTATCTGTTTGAAAATTTTAAACTATTTTTTATTGCGTTTTGTTAAGGTTTAGCGCCCCCATTTCGATGGTGCCTGAGGTAAATGCCTCAGTCGCCTCACCCTTGCTACGGCGCTGACTCCAATGGTTAGGCTTTACACGCATGTCGTCGATAGGAAGAACTTGTTATGTGTAATACGAAAGTATCAGGTTGATGCATAAGTTCGTAGAGTTTTTGGTTTCCAAGGTAAGCGTGCTTTGGAAACAAATTTGTTTGAGAAATATCAATGTCATTTTAACGTCATAATATTGTTTTATTGAATACTTCTTGAATTTTTCAATTTGTAGAACGTTAGGGGCAACTGTTGGCTAAAGAAAATGGAGTGTGAAGTACAAGTTTGAGTTTAACAGAGGAGTTAAGACATCGGAGGGCGCTGGAAGCATTTGTGCCATTTACGGAGAGAACGCCATCGTGGAAAGTACTGCACGAAAATGGCTTTCTCGTTTCAAAACGGGGCATTTTGATATGAATGATTTCTCACGTTCAGGGAGACCATCCGGCTTTGATGAAGAAGTTGGATGTTTGGGTACCATAAGTTTTGAGCGAAAACAACAAAAATCAGCGTGTTACCATTTGTGCTTCTTTGCTTGCTCGTCAACAACATCGGCCGTTTTTGTCCCAAATCGTTACTGGTGACGAAAAATGGTGCCTTTACAACAACATCAATAACAGAAAGGAATGGCTGAGCCCTAACAAACAAGCAAATCCTCGTGCATAAGCTGGTGCCCATCCACGCAAGGTAATGTTGTCCATCTGGTGGGATAAAGCAGGCGTCATCTACTATGAATTGCTTTCGAGGAATGTAACCATCACTTCTGAGGTTTATTGTTAACAACTGCGTCGCTTGGAGGCTGAAATTCAAGAGAAACTGTTAACATTACAAAAGCAGCTATTAAAAACCTCCGTTGTCCATTATTACGTCAAATAATAATTTATGATAGGCAATGGTTGAAAATCAGCTCTGCTGAACTTTTGCCTTTTAAGCAATATTTATTACTTGTTTGTATATAATATATTGAAATGTGTTTTTAAAATGCACAAATTTAAATATTTAATATGAAATAAAATCAAAATTTAAACAATGAAAAATAAAATGTAGATCATAAGTGTGGGAAAATCGTTTCAAAATAACCAGGGAGACGAAAAAAATAAAGGAGCTCTTTGAAGCGTGCGTTTTTGTAGGGATGTCAAAATAATTGGCTTCACAAAAAAGTGTGATATTTTGATTAAAAATCACATTAAAAGTGTGCGAATCTATAAAATAGATATTTAGTAAGAACTGTGACAAAGAAAAGTGAGTTTGGAGGTCAACCAAAAGTAACAGGAGATTACTTACCTCAATCAATTTAGATGAAGAAATGCTAATTAAAAATAAAGCAAATTGGTAATAATAAAAAAATAATTGGAGAATTGATTCAAAAAATTTTATGAAAAGCAGACAATTTTGAATCGCAGCTGATCGGCAGAATTGAACAAGTTAAGGGTGAAGTTAAAAAAAAACAAAAGAGAGAGAGAAGCATTCGGTAAGCGTAACTTTAACTATTTACAGCGCGGCGCGAGTGAAGCATTCAAAAACGTTAAAAACGCCACGTAATAATAAACTCTGGGGCTACGCGTAATTTTAAGTATTTGTTTTCATTGTTGATGTTATTTTTTATTGAATTAAGATTGGTTTATTTAATTGTTCAGAAAAACATAGTTGTTAAGATTTGTTAGTTAATTGTTCATAAAAAAGTTCTTATTTATTTGATTAAACGTTTCATTGTTGAAAGAGGATTTTATTTCATGTACAAGTCAGAGGGAGAGGGAGATTTACTGGTTGTCCTGAGACATTCACTTGAATAGAACACGACAGCATAGTAAAGAAATTGGCGCACAACGAGTGGGCTATCAAATACCACGACTCTGAGATTAAAGAATCAATTGCTCTAAACTAATAAAATTCAATTCTTAGAAGTTAAAACCATTTTAATAAAAGTTAAAAATTAACTTAAATATTAAAATTACGTTAGGCAAAGTTACAGTAAAATCCAACATAAAAACAAACTATTATAAGTGTATTTAAATATTTACAAATTGCAAATAACCATTATAAAACTAACTATTTATTCCTATTTGAAAATAATTATTATTCAGAATTACAAAATGAACACCAAACGTGTAACTAGAAGTACGACTCAAGCGGAGCTCGATCAAAGAAAGGAAAACCAAGAAACCATGGAAAATATGGAAGAGAAAAAGGCTGGAGAAAAATCGGTTATAGTTGAGGATAAACCGACTGTTGAAAATAATGAAGAAGAAGTGGTTGAAGAAAGAAGAATAGAAACAGATCAAACTACAACAATGCAAGAGATGTTTGCAACAATGATGATGGAGATAAAAGTAAACACGCAAAGGTCAGAAGATACAATAATAATGGCCACGAAACAAGCAGAAGAAAGTTTAAAAAAGGAAATGAACGATTTAAAAAGGTCACAACAAAATACCCAGGTAAAAATTGAAAGAATGAACAACGACATTACCGTATTAAAAGAAACCACAATGAAAAGAACTGATTTTATAAACTCAATAAATGTTGTAAGAGAAGAAATAATAGAACAAGTAGGAGAAGATATTACTGACATAAAATCGGTTATTAACAACAACGCTAGCCGAATAACACAACTAGCGACTCAAAGAAATCAAGCTACAGGAGAAAATGGAACGAGTGGTCTTAAAGATATAATGCAGGAGATTCAATTCGGGTTCAACAGCGACAAATTAATGAAATTTTATGGAGATGGACAAGGTAATCCACGTTTGTTTTTAAAAAATTTAAAGGACACTACCAGAAAAATCAAGGATGTAACGCGTCTAAAATCAATCATAAGGAGTACGTTGAAAAAGCAAGCAGAACAGTGGCTTGGCATAATTGAAGACGAATACAAAGATTTCGACGAATTTGAAAAATTATTTATAAGACATTATTGGGGGGCAACTGAACAACGAAAGGTGAGAAAAAATCTATTGACAGGAAAATATCGTGGAATGGCAAACGACACGAGAGAAAATTATGCCATTAAACTTATAAATTCCGCAAAGCAATTAGATCCACCTATGATGGAGATTGATATAATCGGAAGTTTGGCAGATCATTTCGGATATGATATTAGTAATCGAGTTTCAATTGAAAATATAGAAACCATTGAACAATTTATCAATTTATTAAAACGGTTTGACAACATACCATACGAAGATAAGAATGACGAAATTAACCAAAATAATCCTACACCTTGGAGGAACAATAATAATGAACAGCAAAACAACAACAACTATAATCGAAATTATAATAATTTCAATAATAAACGCAATTATTACAACGGTAATAATTACCAAAATTATCGATCTAATTATAACGAAAATTACAACAATAGAGGTGATGAAAATGGGAGTAGAAGGTACGATCATCAACAAAATCAAAATAATTGGAATAAATACCACCAGCACGAAAATCGAAATTCAAACAATTATCAAAATTCAACTCGAGGTCATTACCAAAATAGTAATAATTATAACAATAGATAACAAAATAATTACAACGCAAATAATGAAAACTCAACTTCAGAACAAAATAACAGGAACAGATTCAATGATAATTATAACCAACAATATGCCAACAATAACAGCCAAGATGTGAGACAGACAAGAGTCTACAATAATTCGGGAATGAACCAACAACATAATCGGAACAATAATAATGCGACACCAGCACATGTTAACGCAATAACGATTGTGGAAGAGACCAGGGAAGTGCCTGAAAACGAGAACAATAAAAATTTTCGGTAAATGGATGTTCAATTAAAAATCGGATAGGCACTTATGAACATCCAAGAGAGGACATAAGCAATAAAAATGACGCAAAGCTAAATGATAAATTTACGGGACTACCGTATATTTTTATAAAAATTAATAACATACAATTGAAGACTTTAGTAGACACCGGGGCAGAAGTCTCACTGTTAAATAAAAAAATCGATAACCTAAATTTAGAACAAATTAGAACCCAAATAACAAAAATGAATCCAATAAAACTAATAGCTCCAAACAACAAAGCATCCACGACGATCAACAAAAATTTAAATACATGCGAAAAAATAAATGTGCGTACGAACGGAAAAGTAAATTTCATAAAACGGAAAAACTTTTATTACAAAAACAATTTATTTGATAACGGTACAGTGAATAAAAACTTAATAATAAACAATTTATGTGCTACAAAATACAATACGGATAACATGCAAGAAAAATTTATAAACAATTTAAAAAGTGACAACGACAAACATCAAAATAATTTAATTATGATTGACATTGACTGTTCGAAAAACTTTATAAATCAGAATGACATTCAAAATTACAAAGTGCAACGGCTAAATAATAATCATACAAATTATATGAGAACGATGGAATTATACAAACATATCAGATGGAAAGGATTACAAGAATAAATTGGAAGAATGGGGATTATAAAATGACGACTATGTAAATTTGATTAGAAGCAATGATACCGGACTTGAATTTGTAAATAAATGTAAATATTGATAATGAAGATGTTGAATTGCGTTAAAACAATGAAGAATTGAAGTGACCAAAAGAATAATAAAAAAAAAGGAAAGGTTTAAATTCGAATAAAATTAGTTAGGACAGTTTAAAAATGTAGATTTGTGTTAAAAGTAACATGCCACACTTAATAATAAATTTGAAAATTAATTCATAAAAACAATAGAAACAAAATTAAATTCTTCAATCAAGAGCAATACTGAAATTTGAAAACCCATTCTTTGAGGTAAATTTCAAAAAATTCAACTATGTTGAAAAATTTAAAATTTAGGGGGCAGTTGAAATGTGTTTTTAAAATGCACAAATTTAAATATTTAATATGAAATAAAATCAAAATTTAAACAATGAAAAATAAAATGTAGATCATAAGTGTGGGAAAATCGTTTCAAAATAACCAGGGAGACGAAAAAAATAAAGGAGCTCTCTGAAGCGTGCGTTTTTGTAGGGATGTCAAAATAATTGGCTCCACAAAAAAGTGTGATATTTTGATTAGAAATCACATTAAAAGTGTGCGAATCTATAAAATAGATATTTAGTAAGAACTGTGACAAAGAAAAGTGAGTTTGGAGGTCAACCAAAAGTAACAGGAGATTACTTACCTCAATCAATTTAGATGAAGAAATGCTAATTAAAAATAAAGCAAATTGGTAATAATAAAAAAATAATTGGAGAATTGATTCAAAAAATTTTATGAAAAGCAGACAATTTTGGATCGCAGCTGATCGGCAGAATTGAACAAGTTAAGGGTGAAGTTAAAAAAAAAACAAAAGAGAGAGAGAAGCATTCGGTAAGCGTAACTTTAACTATTTACAGCGCGGCGCGAGTGAAGCATTCAAAAACGTTAAAAACGCCACGTAATAATAAACTCTGGGGCTACGCGTAATTTTAAGTATTTGTTTTCATTGTTGATGTTATGTTTTATTGAATTAAGATTGGTTTATTTAATTGTTCAGAAAAACATAGTTGTTAAGATTTGTTAGTTAATTGTTCATAAAAAAGTTCTTATTTATTTGATTAAACGTTTCATTGTTGAAAGAGGATTTTATTTCATGTACAAGTCAGAGGGAGATTTACTGGTTGTCCTGAGACATTCACTTGAATAGAACACGACAATATGTATTGCTTAATAAACATTATTATTATTATTATTAAATAATATAAGATAATCTTCTACGGTGCAGTCGAACATAAAGCTATGTATGTCATTTGCACATAATTAGGCTTTTCAGACTCAGCCTATTTATTGCCATAAACCATAGGCTTCGTCCGATAAAGACCTACATTATGTACTCATGACATAAATAGCTATTAACTCGATTGTTTCAAGTATCAAATAAGTAACATTTGTTTTTTGTCGCCCATACACTTTAATTATTTGACATTTCCCTGTGTAAATCTGAGAACATGTCTGAAATTGACTGCAATTTTTTTTGTCAGTATCCCATTAGATTTAATCTTAAAACTTTTCGCAAGCACCTTGTATTTGGTACAAAAAAGTTGCATAAATTCCACGCGTCATTATTTGTTGTAGCATCTTGTGGCGCTAACTAGCGACGAACGCCAGAAGCAAGCATGACAAGTCGCAATATTCTGTGGTGATTCTGTGGATCATCAAGAAACTGGATTACAATAATAATTGATGGATTCCAAGTTTGCTCATCACTATTTTAAAATTTCACTTTCAATATCCAGTGAACAATAAATAAACGTTATAAGGTTTAACTGTTTTTATAAGGCAAAAATTGTTCATAAATTCAAAAAGTTTTGCATTTATTTTGCATTTTTTGGATGCAATTAGAATATCGTACATCCATGATTCCGGTGTAATAAACCGTACTGGCGGTTTAATAAAATAAGTTTAATTCATTCCACCACTAACACCAATGTAGTAAACCGTGGAGGCGTAATGTAGAATTTATCCCACCGCTAAGTCCACCAATGTAATAAATCGGAAGTTGGGGCGAATTAAAATTAATTCCACCTGTAATGCCAATGTAGAAAACCACTCTTTAGGCGTTTTAGTAGATTTAATCGCTACCACCACGAGCTTCCTTTTAGTTATAAATCACCTTAACCTATTTTACAGGTTTTACAGTATTTAACTCTAGCCTAAGTTTGTAGCTTTGGTCGTTCGGAAACGTAGGTAAAGGATGTTTGCGACAATAAACACTTGCGTATTTTCAAGCAATAAAAGATTGAACTCTTTATAAAATGAACTCTGTAAGATGCAACTTTTGAATTTGAACTTCGCGCCAACGTCCTCTCCATAAAGCCGTCATCTCTTGAGAACTAACAAAGTTCAAACCTAAAATCACACTTCTTCGACGACACGGAAAATAACTTAGACCACCACGTTGTGAAATACCTACGATCGTCATCTAGTAACCAAACTCTTTCTTCCGTTGTACAAAACCATAGTGTCAAAACAACTGTAACAAAACAAATGATCGCTCCGAAAAAGAGACGAATATTAACTTCCAACACAAATAAAACTACCATATTTTGGGCAATGTCAAATCTTTTATTAACGTAATATTCTCGTTAGAGGAATTTAACCTGAAGCAATGATTTAACTAAATCGTGATCTAATCAATCTGTTATTTAATTGCCCTGAAAGTCGATTGGTTTTAAATCGCTTTATGTTATTTTGATAACTTTTAAATTACTTGTTTGGATTCAATCCTTTGGATTGTAATAATCTTTTGAATCTTTTCTTCATGTAGGTACTTAGTACGTTTATTGAAGATTGTGGGAAGCTATGTGTTTTGTTGAAAAACTAGCTGTTAATGGAAAAATACATTTTAATCTACCTTTAAATAACCACCCTTGAATTACAATTTACTACCTAATTCATTGTAACTTATTTAAACTCAGTTGAAACAATTATTTATATTTGGCTTGCTGGTTTAAATCAAAATTTAGGGAATATCAAGGAATCCTTCGTTGGTTTTATAGTGGCTAAAATATTATATATCTCGCCGGGCCCAACGTTCTTCTAGAAACAAAGAGGTACAGCTGTTCAAATACAAATTAAAATCACAACTTAATTCAAACAAGTTCAACCATCCTGTATTTGAATAATTAAGTTACCTAATTTACCAATATTAAAAGCCAGATCTACGTTACTACAACTGAAATGAATACAAGTCTTTTTGCTTTATGGTTTGCCTTACGTGGCATTGTAGTCGTGTGTAATTTATCTTCCACGCTACCACGGGATTTGGGCCATTCATACAGTCTTCGGAAAGCTAAATTGTACTTAAGAAACCGAAACCAAACATTGTATTACATAAGTCAATCATTTACCAAGATAAAGCTTAGTTGACTTATTGTAAACCATATCTTAAACCGTTGTGGTCGATTTAATCAATGACTGTATTCATCTAACTAATCTTCATAATTGTAAACAATAAGTAACCACATCGACGAAACACCCTGTATATGATAATAAATTAATTTACTAGTTGTGTGTCTATTTTGACTAATAAAACCTTTCATTTATAAATTCAAGCTGATTTGAATTTAAGATCATCCTGTATACAAATAATTATTACATTTAAGGGTCATTCACATCCACGTAACGTACGTTCCGGACATAGAATACGTAACGTAAGGAAAGTTGAAATGCATTGTTTCAAATGGCACCATTCACATTCGAAAAAACATGGGAGACATAACGTAACGTAACAAAAAGTTCGTTCAACTTCAACTTGTACGTTATGTTTTTTTATGTTTGACCAATGGAGATGCTTACATTTTATTAGGCAACACCCCTTTTACTGTATTTTCAATTTTAAGGTTAAGTCACAAAAATTAATGCTGTCAAACTGTCAACCGATAGCCAATGCAAATACAGGTGCCCGTGCTTTTCGATTCTATGGAAACATAGTAAAAACAAAGTAAACTAAGTGGATGTGAATGGCAAATAAAAAACTACGTTTTCTACGTTACGTATTCTATGTCCGGAACGTACGTTACGTGGATGTGAATGACGCTTTACTTTGTATTTTTTCATACGTTGCTTTTTATGAATGTTTATTCTTAGCGTTTCAAAGAATGTTATCTTTACTTATGATGCAACCTTGCAGCCTACCCACATCCCTAACATGTAACAAAGAACGCATCTTATGAGTTCATGACCCTAACACATTGTAATAATTTTACCGCGTAATAAATATTTCTATAAATGAAATCATTTATATTTACCTAATAATTAATAAACGTGACCTGTATTTGGTAAACCGATTTTTAATGTAATATAATTAACTTAACCTTTTAAATTTACTTTTAACATCATGTTTATGATGCTATAATATTTGGAAACAATAAACTATCGCAAAACCCAAACCAACTCAACTTTGCCCAAGATCAGTAATTAACAAATTAACGAAATTATAATTGTTTATACCTGGCTAATCAACACTGAAAAATTCTATGAATTTATTATAACCGAACTGTCACATTGTCACATTCAACCTAAACTGAATAAGTCCAGTCCACGCGTCCCCACTTAACAAAACTTTTACCGCGGCTAATTTTATAAAGGTAGGTGTCGCTAAAAAATGTACTATTTAACATTCACATATACAGGGCAACTAAAATATTCTAACTCAAAACAGCGGTAAATTTGAAATTACATTAATTTCAAAATGCAATCTTACAACTCTATTAATACCTTTATACAGTGAACAAACTTGGTAACTTATACAAATAAATACAATATAATCAGATTACTGGGAATAGTTTAATATGGGCACGATACCTTATTTTGATGCGCCTCAACGATCTAAGTCACCAATGTAAAATCCAGGAAGAACTTTGGAAACTAAGTAACTTCTTTTTTAAATTTTACTAACAAGAAATTAACACTTCAACCTTTTTAATCACGAGTAATGACTCAAAATTAACACTGAATACTTTTTATTTAAGCAACTTTAACTTTTAATTGAGTATTGACTCAAAATAATACTATACTTTTTATTCAAGCAACTTTAACTTTTAAATGAATATTGACTCAGTAACAACTGTACTTTTGATCGACTCTCTCGAGTAACAACTGGTGAATTTCTCCTAAGTTGGGATTTTTATGACCAATTTCCCACTTTGGATATTCATTAAACTGCCCTTACGCAATTCTTTAATTTTTCATTCTTCCTAAAGTCCAGGGGGATGTGACCAAATCTCCTCGTTTTCAAAACTTACTTCCTTTTTACATGTGTGGTGGCCCTTAGAAAAGGACCGTGTGATATCGGCGCCATCTTATGTTTGAGTTTCCTCGAAATGAGGGTTTCTACAAACTGTTCCCACACATGATGCAAATGAGGCGTTAAATTAAAAACTACACTTTTCGCCCCCTCGCTCTACTTTATGGCCCAGGCTCTTTTGGCGGTGTAGTTATAACTTAACCACCCATTTCCGTACATGTGCAAACTACGTGCGAAATACTAACATTATTTTTATCGTATGCATTGACTTATCATAACAAAAACGCCGAAATAGGGTCCAGCGCTCTTTGAGAGCGATATACCGCGTGCCGGTATCCTTGTGGACTTGCACCCGCCTTGACAAATGGTTTCCTGATCTTTTCGGCAAAGTCAATGCATCGATAATTTAAAAATTAAATCCTACATAATTATTTTATGCATTAAATTAAATAGGGTATTCTTAAATTACCTCTATTTAATTATCTCAATTACAATTATCTATGTCGGTAATGAAAATACTTAAGGGTGCGAATGAATGTATAAATATACGCTATACAGACCCTTTGAATTTCGTTATTCTAAGAAAAACTATATCATATATGACATTTAGCAAATCAGGTTCCTGTGTAACAACCCGCGCTTTTAGCTAATTAATTTAAATACCGATCTAGAAAATACGGTTAAGTATTTTCATTACCGACATGGATAATTGTAATTGAGATAATTAAATAGAGGTAATTTAAGAATACCCTATTTAATTTAATACAAGAAAATAACTATGTAAGATGCTAATTTTAAATATTAAATTGCATTGACTTAAAAGCAGGAAACAATTTGTAAATACGTGAAGGGGCTCAAAGAAGAGCCGAGCGCTACAGATGCACTGGCGGCTACATAGTCAAAAGAAAGGCCTACCGCTTGTTCATAGTAAAGATTAGTTTAAGTCAACGCATATAATAGAACAAATTTTACTTTGCTTTTGTTTCGCACGTGAACAGGAAATGAGTTGTAAGTTATCGCTGCACCGCCAAAAGGAGCCTTGCCCTAATTCTTAGCAAGTGAATGAAAAGTGCAGTGTTAATTTCACAGCTCATTTGCTTAATGTATGAGAATAGGTTGTAGAAACCCTCATTTCGAGGAAATTTTAAAGATAAGATAAAAGTTAAAGTTGTTTTAATAACAAAGTATAGAGTCAATACTTAAATTAAAAGTCGAAGTTGTTAACCTAAAGTCGAATTAAATATTAATAGTTAATTTTTGAGAATTTAAAGTACGAGTTTAAAAGTTTGAGTGTTTATTGCAATTACCGATAAGGTGAGAAGAGAAATTTTGTTTAGTTTCCAAGACTACTTTCCTGGATTTACGTCGGTGACTTAGTAAGCGGAATAGTAATTAAAAGGTATTGTGCATTCAATTATTCCCAGTAATTTGTATATTTTGTAATTATTGTATAATTTGCCAACTTTGTTTATGTGTACAAAGATATCAATATATTTGTTTGTTATAAATAAGTCAGTTTATGATTGCTTGAAAATACGCAAGTGCTCGTATCGAGAATTTCCTTTACCTACGTTTCCAACAGGACAAAAGCTACCTAAGATAAGTAAAATTCAAAGAGGGAGTTCAATCGAGCTAATCTCTCCCTAAATTATCAACCAACAATTACAAGGTAATTTAAAAATTAAAAGATTCTCGTGGTGGCAGCGACAGCAATTAATTAAATATAAATAAATTATTAAACCGCGTAGCCGGTTTGTTTCACCTGTAGAAAAAACTATGATCTGTGTTTCTAGAGATGAATTATTAAAATTGTGCCTAAAATATAGTCATAAAAATAAAAACTGTAACCTAAAAAAAAAATTTCCAAACCAAAATGTCTTTCTCTAGAAACACGAATACACTCGTGAAGTTTACAGATTATCAAATTAAATTGATAAAAGTTTATTTATAACAGTTATAATCAATCTACAGTTTCGTTTATCATTACTACCATTTAGGCAGTTTTTGCGAAAAATAATTCACGGTGTGTCATGGTGATGGCGTTGTACTCAGTCGGACTGGTCGGATCGGAATTTACCTGCATATTTTTAGTTAAAATATTTTATATGAGCATATTTTAATTGAACATAATAGAGGTAGTTCCTCTATTATGTTCAATTATTATGAACATAATTTTTGTCTTTGTCACTAATGTACATATTGGTGCGACATCTGTTGGAAATGAATACCACAAATGGATTATTCCAAAAGGTGTGAAACTGAATTAAATTAAAAATATTTTCGACAGTAGCGACGTTGGCGGCCATTTCCCCGATGTTTGTCAATTCCCCACCTTAAACCGTATTTTCTTGGTCGGTATTTAAATTAATTAAGCAAAAGCGCGGGTTGTTACACCGGGTACCTACTCCGTGTCTTGTTATTATTTAAATTATGTATTTAAATTTACTTAAGTTCAATAGATCAAAAATGCTAACTCAACATTTTTTTTAACTTGATAACTATAAATAAAAATTTATAAACATTTTATTCCATTATGCGTTGCCATTGGTTGCCATGAGTCCTAGTTACCATTGGTTAACATGACATAAATATGACAAAAAACAAAACTGTATTCTCAAAGCTTAGTACTTTTCCAAAGAACAATAACGTTTATAAACAGTGATAAAAATATGATAACAACAATTTATTACTTACTTCATAAATTTATGTAAGTAAAATAAATAGTACTAAGGTTTTTCTTATTATTACAAAAATTTAGTGTAATCCCTACTTTATTTCTTCTGACGTTTTGAAACTTGTTGATTGTTGTTTATTTTTACTACATAACCTCATAAAGTTTGGAGTTCTTTTAAATTTCTTTATTACTTGTTTCAATGTTTTGGTTTATTTGACAATAAATTAAGTACGTATTTATAGAATTATAAAGTATTAATTTTTATATATTATCAACATTTAATTATTAATTCAAACGTTTATCTTAAATATTTTTACATTCCAATGTTCTTTATTTCGCTTTATTTAACAAATTTTAGATATGGAAAATATTAGAAATTCTCTAAATAACGAATCATCAGATACTTCTACAGTGGAACCCGATGACCGACCGTTGTCTCCAGTATTGTGCAGTAGTGGTTCCAGTCAAAAATCAATTTACAGTAGAAAGCGAAGCCGACTAAAAAGTAAAGTAAATCTAATTGACAGGTTTTCGCTAGAACAATCAACATCTTCTTCCGTATCAAAACCTAAGCAAGAATCATTAAATAATTTGCTTGGTAATCCTAAATTATTAGATAACTTGAATGTAGGTGAAAAAATTAAGAAAATGAAGGAAATTGAGGAAGCTCGGAGAAAATTTGCCGAACACTTTTATGTTAATCAAAACAGTTTGACTGAGAGTAATATCGGAACAGAAGTACCAAATACATCGAGTACCTTTACTTTTAAGAAACCTATTTCTCCTGTTTCAACAAAACAAATCTTGAAATCAAATTGTGATACTTTTAAGAATCAAAATTTAACTTCTAGTGTGCAATTTGAACAAATTAAAAATTATCAAAGTTATGACAAATCTAGTTTTGAAGGTTTTCGAACTGCATCTGGTAAGGAAGCGATTGTGTCCCTTGATAGCATTAAAAAGCAATCGGCTTTATTTGAAGACATATTAACACCAGAGGAATTGTCAAATCTGGGTCCTAAAAGGTGTACTAATCTTATAACAGAAAATTTTAAAAAGTCTCAAATTAAAGATAATATAGGCAATAAGACTATTTTACAAACTAGTATTACCGACACGCAGTTTCACTTGGCAGGTGATATTGCAATGTCTGTAGATTTTGAATCATGGACAAATGATGAATTTGATGAAATGACGAAAAACCTCGACTTAAACAGAAGATTTGGAACTTCATCGGAATGTGAGGATGATTTTAAAGGCTTCAGTGAACCTTTAATTGAAAATCAACTTGAACACTCGTATACAACTTTAATCAAACATATGGAAGAAGAAATGTCGCGAATTTTGATGAAAAGGACTTTTCCAATCACAACTAATAAACGCAGCTTATCATCGTTTACCACTAACCCTAGTAAACAATTTAAATTTGACACTGAATATAGCTCACATCTTGGTTCTACTGATTTGATGTGTTGTGATAATGAGAGAATAAGTAAAATCAATGAATTGGAAATGGAGACTACAGTGCATTTGAAATCTAGAAATTCCAAAAATGATTTAAATCAAGGAAGTAATATATTCAATGAATATGACTTTCCACTATCTGAAAAACTTCGTCAAGATGACCTGTCTGAGATATTGATTTCTGTTAATAATGAATTTTCTTCAAACTCGATGAAACCAATGGGATTTCAAACTGCAAGTGGAAAAGGTATTCACATATCTAATAAGGCTTTAAGTAGGGCAAGCAATATCCTACAGGAAGAAAGTTTGCCTGATTTGGATAAAAGTAAATTAACAAATAAAGAGAGCTTTTCAGAAAAAGTCGTTCAAGCATCTAATAAAACTGTGTCTGGAGTAGGCAATGAAAGATCAACTCGCTATGAAAATTGTAGTAAAACTAAATATTCAGAAGTTGACAGTTCGAATCCTGCATCTTTAGGTTTTACTGTAGAAACCAAACCATTAGGATTTCAAACTGCAAGTGGAAAAGGTATTCACATATCTAATAAGGCTTTAAGTAGGGCAAGCAATATCCTACAGGAAGAAAGTTTGCCTGATTTGGATAAAAGTAAATTAACAAATAAAGAGAGCTTTCCAGAAAAAGTCGTTCAAGCATCTAATAAAACTGTGTCTGGAGTAGGCAATAAAAGATCAACTCCCTATGAAAATTGTAGTAAAACTAAATATTCAGAAGTTGATAGTTCGAATCCTGCATCTTTAGGTTTTACTGTAGAAACCAAACTATTAGGATTTCAAACTGCAAGTGGAAAAGGTATTCACATATCTAATAAGGCTTTAAGTAAGGCAAGCAATATCCTACAGGAAGAAAGTTTGCCTGATTTGGATAAAAGTAAATTAACAAATAAAGAGAGCTTTCCAGAAAAAGTCGTTCAAGCATCTAATAAAACTGTGTCTGGAGTAGGCAATGAAAGATCAACTCCCTATGAAAATTGTAGTAAAACTAAATATTCAGAAGTTGACAGTTCGAATCCTGCATCTTTAGGTTTTACTGTAGAAACCAAACTATTAGGATTTCAAACTGCAAGTGGAAAAGGTATTCACATATCTAATAAGGCTCTAAGTAAGGCAAGCAATATCCTACAGGAAGAAAGTTTGCCTGATTTGGATAAAAGTAAATTAACAAATAAAGAGAGCTTTCCAGAAAAAGTCGTTCAAGCATCTAATAAAACTGTGTCTGGAGTAGGCAATGAAAGATCAACTCCCTATGAAAATTGTAGTAAAACTAAATATTCAGAAGTTGACAGTTCGAATCCTGCATCTTTAGGTTTTACTGTAGAAACCAAACTATTAGGATTTCAAACTGCAAGTGGAAAAGGTATTCACATATCTAATAAGGCTTTAAGTAAGGCAAGCAATATCCTACAGGAAGAAAGTTTGCCTGATTTGGATAAAAGTAAATTAACAAATAAAGAGAGCTTTCCAGAAAAAGTCGTTCAAGCATCTAATAAAACTGTGTCTGGAGTAGGCAATGAAAGATCAACTCCCTATGAAAATTGTAGTAAAACTAAATATTCAGAAGTTGACAGTTCGAATCCTGCATCTTTAGGTTTTACTGTAGAAACCAAACTATTAGGATTTCAAACTGCAAGTGGAAAAGGTATTCACATATCTAATAAGGCTTTAAGTAAGGCAAGCAATATCCTACAGGAAGAAAGTTTGCCTGATTTGGATAAAAGTAAATTAACAAATAAAGAGAGCTTTCCAGAAAAAGTCGTTCAAGCATCTAATAAAACTGTGTCTGGAGTAGGCAGTGAAAGATCAACTCCCTATGAAAATTGTAGTAAAACTAAATATTCAGAAGTTGACAGTTCGAATCCTGCATCTTTAGGTTTTACTGTAGAAACCAAACTATTAGGATTTCAAACTGCAAGTGGAAAAGGTATTCACATATCTAATAAGGCTTTAAGTAAGGCAAGCAATATCCTACAGGAAGAAAGTTTGCCTGATTTGGATAAAAGTAAATTAACAAATAAAGAGAGCTTTCCAGAAAAAGTCGTTCAAGCATCTAATAAAACTGTGTCTGGAGTAGGCAATGAAAGATCAACTCCCTATGAAAATTGTAGTAAAACTAAATATTCAGAAGTTGACAGTTCGAATCCTGCATCTTTAGGTTTTACTGTAGAAACCAAACTATTAGGATTTCAAACTGCAAGTGGAAAAGGTATTCACATATCTAATAAGGCTTTAAGTAAGGCAAGCAATATCCTACAGGAAGAAAGTTTGCCTGATTTGGATAAAAGTAAATTAACAAATAAAGAGAGCTTTCCAGAAAAAGTCGTTCAAGCATCTAATAAAACTGTGTCTGGAGTAGGCAATGAAAGATCAACTCCCTATGAAAAT
This sequence comes from Podabrus alpinus, assembly GCA_932274525.1. Taxonomy (NCBI): domain Eukaryota; kingdom Metazoa; phylum Arthropoda; class Insecta; order Coleoptera; family Cantharidae; genus Podabrus; species Podabrus alpinus. Next base: position 120,713,994 of record OW026451.1, read on the forward strand.
TGTAGTAAAACTAAATATTCAGAAGTTGACAGTTCGAATCCTGCATCTTTAGGTTTTACTGTAGAAACCAAACTATTAGGATTTCAAACTGCAAGTGGAAAAGGTATTCACATATCTAATAAGGCTTTAAGTAAGGCAAGCAATATCCTACAGGAAGAAAGTTTGCCTGATTTGGATAAAAGTAAATTAACAAATAAAGAGAGCTTTTCAGAAAAAGTCGTTCAAGCATCTAATAAAACTGTGTCTGGAGTAGGCAATGAAAGATCAACTCGCTATGAAAATTGTAGTAAAACTAAATATTCAGAAGTTGACAGTTCGAATCCTGCATCTTTAGGTTTTACTGTAGAAACCAAACCATTAGGATTTCAAACTGCAAGTGGAAAAGGTATTCACATATCTAATAAGGCTTTAAGTAGGGCAAGCAATATCCTACAGGAAGAAAGTTTGCCTGATTTGGATAAAAGTAAATTAACAAATAAAGAGAGCTTTTCAGAAAAAGTCGTTCAAGCATCTAATAAAACTGTGTCTGGAGTAGGCAATGAAAGATCAACTCGCTATGAAAATTGTAGTAAAACTAAATATTCAGAAGTTGACAGTTCGAATCCTGCATCTTTAGGTTTTACTGTAGAAACCAAACCATTAGGATTTCTAACTGCAAGTGGAAAAGGTATTCACATATCTAATAAGGCTTTAAGTAGGGCAAGCAATATCCTACAGGAAGAAAGTTTGCCTGATTTGGATAAAAGTAAATTAACAAATAAAGAGAGCTTTCCAGAAAAAGTCGTTCAAGCATCTAATAAAACTGTGTCTGGAGTAGGCAATAAAAGATCAACTCCCTATGAAAATTGTAGTAAAACTAAATATTCAGAAGTTGACAGTTCGAATCCTGCATCTTTAGGTTTTACTGTAGAAACCAAACTATTAGGATTTCAAACTGCAAGTGGAAAAGGTATTCACATATCTAATAAGGCTTTAAGTAAGGCAAGCAATATCCTACAGGAAGAAAGTTTGCCTGATTTGGATAAAAGTAAATTAACAAATAAAGAGAGCTTTCCAGAAAAAGTCGTTCAAGCATCTAATAAAACTGTGTCTGGAGTAGGCAATGAAAGATCAACTACCTATGAAAATTGTAGTAAAACTAAATATTCAGAAGTTGACAGTTCGAATCCTGCATCTTTAGGTTTTACTGTAGAAACCAAACTATTAGGATTTCAAACTGCAAGTGGAAAAGGTATTCACAGATCTAATAAGGCTTTAAGTAAGGCAAGCAATATCCTACAGGAAGAAAGTTTGCCTGATTTGAATAAAAGTAAATTAAGGAACAAAGAGAGCTTTGCAGAAAAAGTCGTTCAAACATCTAAAAAAGCTATGTCTGCAGTAAGCAAGGAAAGGTTAACTTTCAATGAAAATCATTTTAAAACTACGAGTGAATCTTGGAATAACAAAGAAGAATTTTCTGCGTTTGTTGAAAAACCGACATTTATGAATGATAATTATTCTAAAGTAGGGACTAATTTTTCCTTGGGATTTTCTTCAGCTAGTGGTAAAAAGATTGAAATATCTAGCAAAGCTTGGAATAGTGCAAGTAATATTTTAAAGGAAGCTAATTTACCTGCTATCATCGAAAAACAAATGAAAACTAATGAGGCAGTAGCAGGCAGCTCTTGTCAAGGGTTTAATGTAGAAGGTTTTACTTCAGGAAGTGAAAAAAATGTTGAAATATCTAATAAAGTCAGTTGTGTCTTACAAAAGGAAAATTTGCATGTCTTTGCAGAACATCAGCATAAAAATAAACAACCGATAACCAGTTTATATGAGAACTTGACTTCTACAAATATAACGGGGAACAATGCAATTAATGAAGAACTTTTAGATATAGATAGAGACGATAAAAACTTTTCTAGTTGTATGAACAATGATTTGAAGTTGTCTTGTAAGGATCTAAATAATGTATCTCATAGAAAAATACTTCCGTCGGTTTCTAAAAGGAGCACCATGCAAGCTAATGAAGGCAATGTAGTGCCAAACAGAAGTAGGATTCCATTTCAATCGCCTTTAAAGGTAAGAATAATAAAACTATTAACACACATCACTGAGAAAAAAAAGTGGGGTCATATTGATAAAAAAGTGCTTCAGATTGATGAAAAAATAATCAAAATTCAACATATGATCAACTTCATCTTAATGATGAACAAGCGTGCATCAGTTTTTCATCACTCTGCTGTCTCATTAAGAATGCCTGCATTCATAATTATGAATAACGTTTTTATCAATTTGATTAACAAAATCATTTACATGGCGTAATCCTTCATCCAATTGATGACTGCATTCATAATTTTGAATAACGTTTTTATCGATTTGATTAACAAAATCATTTACATGGTGCAATCTTTCATCAAATTGATGACTGCATTCATAATTTTGAATAACGTTTTTATCGATTTGATTAACAAAATCATTTACATGGTGCAATCTTTCATCAAATTGATGACTGCATTCATAATTTTGAATAACGTTTTTATCAATTATTTGATAAAAAAAATCATTTAAAATACGTAATCTTCCATCAAATTGATGACTGCATTCATAATTTTGAATAACGTTTTGATTACGTTCATCATTACGAATAATGCGTCCATCATTTCGATGATCTGAAATTTCAAAATGACGAAACTTGTTCATCATTAGAATAATGCACCCATCATTTTGATGATTTGAAATTTCAAAATGACGAAACTTGTTCATCATTAGGAAAAACGCGTCCATCATTTCGATGATTTGAAATTTCAAAATGACAAAAATTGTTCATCGTTACGAATAATGCGCCCATCATTTTGATGATTTGAAATTTCAAAATGACGAAACTTGTTCATAATTAGGAAAAACTCGTCAATCATTTCGATGATTTGAAATTTCAAAACGTTATTCAAAATTATGAATGCAGTCATCAATTTTATGTAAGATTACGTATTTTAAATGATTTTGTTAATCTAATTGATAAAAACGTTATTCAAAATTATAAATGCAATGATCAATAGGATGCAGAAGCATAAGTCATTTAAATGATTTCGTTCACAATTTGTTCATATTGATGAACAAAGTTCATCATAATTATTAATATACAATAATTATAAATATGGTGAAGAAGTACATCATAATAAATAATTTTGTTCATCATATTTATGTACATGTTTATCATAATAATTATGAATGCATTATCAATAGGACGAAGGAGTACGGTATATAAATTTTTTAAGTTTAATATAAGTTCGTCTCATTTATTAACTTGTTCATCATAATTATTAATGCAATCATTAATAGGAGGAATCAGTACGTCATTTAGTGAATTTGTTCATCACATTTATGTACACGTTCGTCCGTACAACAAAATCTTCAAGAATTTTTGATAAATTCGTTTATCATAATGATGATAGTTAATCACAATAATAAAATAAATTGATGAAATCGAATTCATTGTATTGATGCACCATTCGTCGTTCATCAAACTTAATCAATGATTCAGTAATTTATATGATGATCGATTCATCACCATGATAAATAAGAAATTGATGAAATCATATTCTTTATATTGATGAGTCACTCATCAATTCACAAATGTAATGGATGATTTTGTTTATTATATTGATGATTTTGTCATCAAAATGATGAATTTTACTTGATTAATGGTATTAATCAATGTGATGTACTACATTTTTCTCAGTGTAGAGATAGCCCACCAAATGCTTATTTTGCCCATGTAGAGCATACACAGGATATTGCTAGGTTGTCAATTTTTAAATTTTATTTTAATATTCATTTTTAATTTCTCTCGTTTTTTCGTACATCCATTTGTATTTTTGCATTTATATAACTTATCGGTTTCCTTTCTTTTTTCTTTGTACTTATTGAGGTCTCCTTCATTCGTCTCCAACAATTTGAGCCCTGTTGTTTTTTTTCTATTTTTCTCTCTACATTCATTGTCAAACCATGCCGGCTGAAATGGGAAAAACCACTCCAGCCTACTATCAATGTTCTTGTGCACTTTCGGTGCTTTATGCTTCTTTCGGAAGGACTGGGAGTACCACTTCCGTCTTGTTGTTGATAAGGGTATTTCTTAGTCTTTGCGACCTGAACCCAGAGCTGCTTCAATGACCTTCTCGTCGTCCAGCTTGGTACGGATGATCTCAGTTAAGGCTAGAAAGCAGGAAATTTTTAAATCAAAGTTAGGGAAATTAAAATTTGAATCAGGGAAAATTCTTTGAAACTTAAAATAAATTTTAGTTACATAAATAACGTAGAAGTTGCCCAGTGGTTTGACGCGCCGGCACTTCATGGTATACCTTTTATTTACTAATATAAAAATTTGAAATCAATTAGTATATAAATGAATTTAAAGTAAAATTAATGTAGTAACATTTTAGTGAATATTTTTTTCAGCAGGTTTGTATAGTTTAAATGCATGGATTTTGTTCTTAAGTATGGTTTTTCTAAAATTACAACAATGAATTAAAACAAAATGTTTTTTCGCAATATTTTCTTACCAGGTAACTTCAGGACGAAAATGACTTCTACAAATCTTATGGAGAACAAAATTTACTACAACTTTTATCTAAGATATTTCTCTCTTATAAGTCGAATAGTTGCTGAGCGCCAGCGCTGTTAAATAGAGCACATTTTTGAAAGTTGCAAACACGCTCTATTTTGATCCGACTTTTTTTTATAATAGAGTATATTGACCTGTATTTTCCTTGATATATTTGATATTTTTGTATTTATTAAAATTAACGATAAACATTTAAAAATTGGCGTTCACGAGTTGAACGAAGATAAAATTTTGCGTTCAAGTGTTGAAGGAGATTAGAAAAAGGTGGCAATCAGTCGAGTCGGGTCCGCGCGTTGCGGCTAGCGATTGAAATTTGTATTTTGGGTGAAAAGTTTAAAATAAATTGGAAGTTGATAAAAGAGTAATAGTTTTTGAATTTCCTTTGTGAAATTTTGGAATGAAGGAACTCCACATATTTAAATTGTTCGCCCGGCGGGTGTTATATTTTTTAGAACACCACAATATATTAATAGATTTTATCATATAATAGACTTTTTTAGAGAGAGTAACCAAAAATTATAAAAAAAAGGCAGAGCAAAATCGAGCGTTTTTAAAATTTTCAAAAATGTGCTCTATTTAACAGCGCTGGCGCTCAGCAACTATCGACTTAGAGAGAAATATCTTAGATAAAAGTTGTAGTAAATTTTGTTCTCCATAAGATTTATAGCAGTCATTTTCGTCCTAAAGTCAGCTAGTAAGGAAATATTGCGAAGAAACATTTTGTTTTAACCATTTTTGTTAAAATTTAATCGAAATGTGGCCAATTTTCTTACACTAGTTCACTAGTACGTTATGTAAAAAACATAATAGAAATACTAATCTAATAATTTCAACTAATTGCACAAATTGATTTAAATTTCTTGTTTTATAATGTAAACATCATTTAATAATACAAATCCATAAACACTGCTACAATCTGTAGTACCATAAAGAGTGCCATATTTCGCCACCCTAATCGCTGGCATCGAATTTTTAAAAATTCAAATCACTTGCACATAGCCTGAGAAAACCTGGAAAAGTCAGTGAATTTGTATTGAAACCCCTGACAATTTTTAATTTTAAAAAGTTAGTTAAGAAATTAATTTTATTTGACAAAGAAAGGCTAAGGTGTATACATCCACCTGATGTTCAGGTTTCTCTTATTTTTTGCATAGTTTTAAATATGAAAATATTGGGATATTGAATTCACCATTTTTAAATTTTAGCATTATTTTCTAATTACTTTTATTGTTTCAAATAGACACCAATGCGATGCTTTATTTAACAGGTTCCTTCAAAATCAAACTTTAATTATGAATCCAAATCCACTCCAGCTAAAGATGACAAAACTACTTTTACAAAATTAAATGATCTTGAATCGAGTGCTAATAATTTACATACTCCTAAAAATGACATAAAGGGAAGTATCGGAACTAGAAATAGTAGGAAACGTTTGGGAGTTACCATAAGTAAACAAATATTTGTGCATAAAGAGACGATACAAAGGGCTTCTTTAATTTTTGAGGACTCTGAAGATGAGAAACCTGCTTCTACAAGAAATGTTGTCAATCCAAATATTTATAGTTCAACTCCTGTAAAGAAATGTGATGTAATTTCTAAGCCAAACATAGAAACGTTTAAAAATGAAAATAATTGTTTAAACAATATAAATATTACTCCTATAAAGAATTCCAATGCCCATAATAATGTTGAAAAGGATGTAGAAATTGAAACCAAGATTGATTTGTCACATGATCAAGACGGTGCTGTTATTTTTAAGAAATGTACCACATTAAATTCTTTAGAACATATTAACAAAGAGTATCAGTTCTTAGAAATACAATTGCAAAATTTACTTTATAAAAAGCAGGTTCTTGATTCACAAAGGGGATTTTTAACAAGCAACAAAGATTGCAATCATATAAGGTAATATTTTTGAATTAAGGTTTTATATTTTTGAGTCACGTTTAACTTTTAGTCCAAGACAAGGAGTTTTAATAAAAAAGAAATTATCACAGCAAAGAATCTCGTGGAGTCAATATTTAGAAAATATCGAACCAGGAAGTATCACTACTAGTAAAGCATTGGAAAACGGTGTATCAAGTGTTGTGCTAGCTATTTCACCTGAAAACGCCAATGATACACATTTTAATTGTGACAGGTAAATTTTATAAAATGAAATCGACTATTTTAAAATGCTCTTATCTATCAGGAACGATGGAACCAAAAGTGTTGTGCATACAGAAGATGGTGCAATCGTAGTTTCAAATTTTAAGAATTTAATTGGACTGACAGAAATAACAACTGCATTTGAAGTTATGCCAGGGGTTGAAACAAAGCTTTTACCACGAAATTGGATTTCCAATCATTTTAAATGGATAGTTTGGAAATTGGCCAGTTTAGAAAGGAATTTTCCTGACAAATTTGCCAATTTTCTCTCTGTAGAAAATTTAATTCAACAACTAAAGTATAGGTATGTTTATTACACTTATTGATTATGTTGTATTTACTTTGTTTTTGGAAGATATGACAGAGAAATTGATAATGCCGAACGTCCAGCTTTAAGAAAGATTTTAGAAAAAGATGATGTACCACAAAAGAAAATGGTTTTATGTGTTGCTGGTATAATTCAAATTTCCCCTGACTGTTTTGAACTGGAACTTACAGACGGTTGGTACGGTATTCGTACAATAATTGATGGACCACTTTGCAGACAAGTAAACATGAATAGAATTGTAGTAGGTACGAAACTCATTACACAATGTGCTGCACTTTTAAATTGTGATGATGGTTGTCATCCATTGGAGGTTTGTAGATGTACACAATACCAGTTTCAAAATAACAAATTTAAATTTTAAGGTATCCGATAGTGTTAGGCTTAAAATATTTTATAACTGTACTAGGCGTGCAAAATGGAACTCAAAATTGGGTTATCAAAGAGTTCTGGAACTATTTCCCATAGGTCTTCACACAATTTTACCAGATGGAGGTTGTATTGGATGCATTAAAGTTTCTATTGCTCGTGTATATCCGATAAGATACATGGAGAAAGAAGCTAGTGGTCGTACAGGTATTTAATTTATTGAAGTAATAACAAATATTTTAAATTTTCTTTCAGTTTTGAGAAATAAAAGAGCGGAAGATAAAATAGCACAAGAATGGGAATCCAAAAGGGCAAAAGCAATTGAAGCTATTCAACATAAAGTGCAAAGAGATTATGAAACAGAAACTTTAACTGATGTGCCTAAATGTAAAATATCACTTGATAACCAAACCCTACTTGCAAAAACATACTCTGCAAAAGCTTTATTTGAAATGTTGGAAAACACAAATGATCCAGAAGGTTTTAATGTAAGATTTACTTAAATTGTTAAGTTAATTGTAGTTTCTCAAAACGTTAATTTTAGAGCATGTTGTCATCAGATCAATTAGCGCAGGTTATGGATTATAAAATGAATTTTCAACACCGAAAACAGCAAGAGTTGTCCAGTAGAATACATATGGAACTAAATAATTTAAAATTTCAACCTAGAAATGTTACGCCAGTTTTAAAATTGTGTGTCACTGAATTAAATGGAAATAATGAACAATCAGAAATTGGTTACACTTTCAACATTTATAAACCTACTGAAGAACATTTGCAGTCGATAACTGAAGGATCCACATTTTCTGTTTATAATGTTTTGCCTAAGTAAGCTTTCTGCATTTTAACATCTCTCTTTTTTTATTGTTTACTATTTCAGACATAATGGCGAAATAGTGGCCAACAATAAAACTCATTTCAAAATGGAAACTTCATCAATAAAAGTAAATAAAACGAGAAGCATAATTCCAATTGCTTCTCTTTCTCAAGCAAAGAAACCAATGTTTAATGAATTTGATACTATTGGTACCATTGTACAGTTACATAAAAATGGTAACTCTCAAAATATTTGGCTAACCGATTTTGTTGGAAAGTAAGTATAACTACTAGTATAACAAATCCAAAAACTTTGATTCATTTTTTTCCCGATAGTTTACTGCTTGTTAAAGTAGTTATTGGTCCTGATAAATGCTCCTTATTGGACAATCTGTGCAGAGGTCACAACATAGCAGTAATTAATTTGATTTTTTGCGCTTCAAAATTCAGTTTTGAACAAGCTTTAGCAAATCAGTGTACTTTAGTAACAAGGTATCCTCGACATAGTTTACTGCAAGAACAACTGTTGGAACATTGCAATCAACTACCAAAGGTAAATATAAAATTTAAAAGTATTTGCTTTGTTTAATTGCTTTTAATATTCTAGGATTTAACAAACTTAATGAATGAGTGTGATAAAAAAATTGAAAAGTATGAAGTAACTGTAAATGCTTCAAGAAGTTATAAGAATTCTTCTGCTAATACATTAATTGAACCAACAAATTTGTGTGATCTATTTGATGATAGCTATGCAGATACAACAGAAACTGCTATGTCTCTATTAGATATGGATCAATATTTTGATAATAGGAGCCGGTAGAATTTGTTAAATATGAAATGTTAATGGGACATGTGTTTGTTACTTAAATTTTTTATTTTTATAGAGTTTATTTTGTGTCCCATATAATTTTCATTATTTTTTTATATTAAAGAATTGTTGTTTTTTTTAGTTTTGTGATAATGTAAAATATTATTTGAATTCAATAAGTTAATGCATAACGGTATATTATTTTTGCCTAGTATTAAAACTGAATTTAATTATATCAAATTATTATAATAATGGTCGTATGTTATTATGATCAATAAAGTTTTTGTTTTTAGCAAACAATTTTGAGTTTTATTAATATCCAATTCTAATATTGGATAGGAATTTCGTTGAGATATTTGATATAACGAGTTTTAGAAGGAGAATCCGCATCTGCTAGTATAAGTGAGTGGTAGATTAGTGGTGAGAGTGTTATAACACCGTATACATCTGAAAATAATAAACTTATTTACGCTAACATAAGAGTGAGGTTATGATATGAAGATTAAGCGGCGCAAACATGCAGCGGACGCCGCCACCTAAAATACCCCATCAAATAGTTGACCCAAATCTGAAAATAATGCCACAACAACCCCTAGGGACGTATTTATCCCAAACCTATCAAAGTTCGAGCATGGGTGAAAAACCATTCAACAATGTAGAAAACCAACTACACAAAACAAAAAATCAATTACTTCCTGATGCAAACAGTGCCTCCTACATGGGTCCTACACAAATGGAAACACAATACATACATCCTAACACACCAATATATTATGGAAACTACCCAATCCAATATCCTACGCAGCAGGTAACTACACAACACCCCATACCTACATCTGCAGCAACAACACCAAATGTGGATGCCTACAGGAAACATATACAGTAGTTCTACTAAAGAAATACCAAACCCAAATGAGTGGAAACGCGTACGGTATGATAAACGAGGCCGAAACAATAACAGTCCAGATAATATAAGTAGAAAACCCAAGCAGGCTACGCTAGCTGATTATTGGCTAAATGCCCCGTTAACATCAAATAAATATGCAAGTCTATCAAACGACGGAGAAAATGATGATGAATCAGAGAAAGGTAAAGAAAACGGCCAAGAAAAAGTACTTAAACCACCACCTATATTTGTAACAGGAGTGGGTTGTATTGCTCCACTTAATGAATTGTTGAAGGAAGTGGCAAAAAATGGATATGAGACCAAACTCTTTGGTACGCAAGAGATAAAGATACAACCAAAAACCTCCGAAAACTACACCGAAATTGTGAAAGCACTAACGGCAAAAAAGACCGAATTCCATACGTATCAAAACAAGAAGGAACGTAGTTACCGAACTGTCTTAAAAAACATACATCACTCAACTGACATTCAAGTAATAAAGACGGAAATTGAAATGCACGGACATACAGTTACAAATGTATGTAACATCAGAAAAAGGATCACCAAAGATCCACTTCCAATGTTCTACGTCGAATTAAAGCCACAGGACAATAATAAAGATATTTACAAGTTGAAAACAATTAATAATAGTCAAATACACTTCGAACCACCACGGCCAAAAAGAGAGATCCCGCAGTGCACTAAATGCCAGCGCTATGGTCACACAAGAAGCTTCTGCCACCATACCCCACGCTGTGTTAAATGCGCGGGAGATCACATTACCATCAACTGCCAGAGAAAAGAGAAGACAAACCTAGTCAAATGCGTCTTATGCGATGGAAACCACCCAGCGAATTACAAGGGGTGTAGCATATATAAAGACCTACAAAAGAAGAAATATCCTCCACTTAGAAAAAATAGAACCGAAAATGACATCCAAACACATGAAATTATTGGACAAAATCTACCTGCAGTCTCGTACGTGCAGGCACTGACGAACTACAGTCCAAACACACAACCTGTTCCGCAAATTCTTCGCCCCACTATCAATACAAACGTGCCACAGTCGCAAGAACATCCAAGTCAGGAAGCACAATTCGCAAACACGAATAACCAACAACAAATCACAAATGTGCAGCAACACACTGATATACAAGAGCTGAAAACGATGATGAAAAGCCTTATTGAGCAGATGGGGACAATACTAAATCTTCTGACAATGTTCATGACAAAAAACCAAAATGCTAACACAAATTAAAATAGCACACTGGAACGCTAATGGCCTAGCGCAACACGGCCAAGCCATAAAAGTATTTATTGCTGAAAACAACATTGATATAGTTTTAATATCAGAAACACATTTTACTAAGCGCAGCTACCTGAAAATCCCCAGGTACACTATATATGATACACAACATCCTGATGGAACAGCCCATGGTGGTACGGCCATAATCGTCAAAAATACAATAAAACATAACCTCGTCGACAAATACCAGCAAGAACATCTACAGGCCACCAGCATCACTGTGGAAGAATGGAATGGACCAATAGTAATATCTTCAATCTATTGTCCTCCAAAACATTCAATCAAACAGGAGCAATTCGAACATTTTTACAAAAGCCTCGGCCCCAGATTTATTGCAGGGGGTGATTACAACGCCAAGCATACCCAATGGGGCTCAAGAATAGTTACAACAAAGGGCAGAGAGCTACTTAAGGCTATGGAAGCAAATAATCTCAATTACATTTCAACAGGAAAACCAACATACTGGCCCACAGACAGAAGGAAACTCCCGGACCTTCTCGACTTCTGTGTAGTGAAGGGCATACCAACAAACCGCTTCCAAGCTGAATCTTGTTTGGATTTGTCATCAGACCACTCCCCGGTAATAGTAACATTAAGCACTAAAATAAAAATCAAAGAGAAACCTCCATACCTGATCAGTAAAAAAACAAACTGGGAAAAGTTTAGATGTTTTCTGGACGAAAAGCTAACGCTAGAAATTCCTTTGAAAACAAACAATGATATCGATGACGCAACCGAACACCTAACTCGAACAATACAAAATGCGGCATGGAACTCAACACCCTTGCATAAAGAAGCTAAGGAGATCGACGATTGTCCGATTAATATAAAAGAAAAGATCTCAGAAAAACGTAAATTGAGGAAAATATGGTAACAAACAAGAGCCCCGCATGATAAAAATAAACTAAATAAAGCTGTGAAAGAACTTAAACAGTTATTTAGCAATTATAGGAACAAAAATATACAAAACTACCTGCAGAACTTAACGGCAACGGAAGCTACGGATTACTCTCTTTGGAAGGCAACAAAAAAATTGAAGCAGCCCCAAGTTACTCATCCACCACTTGCAATGGAAAATGGACAATGGGCCAGGAGTGATAGTGAAAAAGCTATGCTGTTTGCGAGACACTTAACGAATGTTTTTACACCATACAAATCAAAATGCCTACAGCAGAAAGAAGAGGTAAGAAAATTTCTAGACTCGCCTGATCAACTGGACCTGCCAATTAAGCGATTTAAAACGTCAAAAATGACTTGAATCCAAAAAAAGCCCCAGGGTACGATCTGATAACCGGAAAAGTGATAAAAGAGCTTTCAGATAAAGGATATAAATATGTAACCCAATTATTTAATGCCATCTTAAGACTGGAATACTTCCCAATGCAATGGAAAGTCGCCCAAATGATTCCTGTTCTAAAACCTGGAAAATCAGTTGAAGATGTCAAGTCGTACAGACCGATTAGCCTGCTACCGGTCCTTTCTAAGCTGTTTGAGAAAATGCTACTGAAGAGACTGAGACCAATCTTAGCAGAACAGAAGTTAGTCCCCAACCACCAGTTTGGTTTCAGACAAGGGCATGGTACCGTAGAACAGGTCCACAGAATTGTCACCAAGATAAACCACGCATTGGAAAACAGTTGCTATTGCACTGCGGCTTTCCTTGATGTCTCCCAGGCTTTTGACAAAGTCTGGCATGAGGGATTGTTATATATAAGGTGAAGAAGAATTTACCACATAACTACTACAGGATTCTAAAATCATACCTGACTGACAGATATTTCCTGGTAAAATTTCAAGATGAATATACGCCATTAGCACCCATAAAATCGGGAGTGCCGCAAGGTAGTGTAATTGGGCCAGTTTTATATACTCTATACACGGCGGATTTACCTACATCAAAGCCTACCACTACCGCCACTTTCGCGGACGATACAGCTGAGATAGCCATTCATAAACATCCGAAAATCGCAACTGAAATGCTACAAAATAGTCTCGATAAAATACAAAATTGGCTGGAAAAATGGAAAATCAGAGTAAATGAAACTAAGTCAGTGCAGGTAACCTTCACGCTTAAAAGAGATACGTGTCCACCAGTATTTCTAAATAATAACCAACTCCCTCAGGCAGATGAAGTTAGATACTTGGGACTCCACCTGGACAGACGATTGACGTGGCAGAAGCACATTTTTAACAAAAGGAAACAATTGGGACATAAACTCCGTAAAATGTATTGGCTGGTAGGGAGAAAATCAGAACTTACAACTGAAAACAAGCTGCTGATCTACAAAATGGTTTTGAAACCGGTGTGGACGTACGGCATCCAGCTTTGGGGATCTGCGTCTAGCTCCAACATAGAAATTCTGCAACGCTTCCAATCCAAGGTTTTGCGACTGATTGTCGATGCTCCCTGGTATGTCCCAAATCAGGTAATCCAGCGTGACCTAGAGATGCCCACAATTAGGGAAGAAATTTCAAAATATAGCCAAGCATATTATGAAAGGCTTGCTGATCACCCAAACCCTCTGGCAGAGAAACTCAACCAAAGTGAACTCAGTGAAACGCGCAGATTGAAGAGGTTTAAACCTTGTGACCTTAAAACAAGATTCGTAAAGGAATAACATTCTACTTTATACAATATGTTATTTGTTATTATCAAACTGTATGTTGCCACATAGCATTATGATTTTACGAGGGTGTATCACTGGATACACCCTCACATGTTAATTTCTCTGTGTCACGATATTTACTAAATGTTGTAAAAACAGATTGTAAATTTTTAAGTACTAGTCAAATAAAAAAAAAAAAATTAATATCCATTGTTAAAATAAAAATGGCGAGAGATAATCTGAAATTGGTGATAACTTTGGCAATGAAAAAACGTGTGCCTGTGCCATTTACCTGTGGTTTCTTAATTTAAAATTTAAGTGTACTCTTTTTGTGTACTATTAAAATTCAGTGTAAGTTGCCCGAATTTTATAATAAGAAAAATTCACAATTCAAGTGTTTCTATGTGTCTATGATACTGATGATAACTAAAGAATCTGAAAGCCGTATCTGGCGTTCATCCTTGATCATTCCAACTTTTAGTTTAGTTTAGTTTCAACTTTTTATTGATCATTCCAAGTTCATTAATGTGACCTATATTACTTTAAATGCGAGAAAATGTACTTTTGATATTTTTATAATTAGTTTACCACATAAATTTATATTATAAAACTCGGGTAATGTATAACGTTTTAAATGGTAAATTTAGTATGAGCTGTAACTGTTCCTGCGCACCGAATTACCAGCCAAAATGGCTATAATGTTTATTTTATTTTTTTTAAATTGTAATATAAACATAAATTTTAATTAAAATTAATCTTTTTAGTTATAGATTCTTGAAACGCGTCTCGAAATTTAATAGAAGGACTTTGGAGAAAAAGACTAATTTTAATTTATAATTTATTACATAGTAACTCCAAAATATTGGGAAAATAAAATGATTTTTGATAATATAAACAGCTTAAGAGATTTCTTGAAAGACTTAATTTAGGGAGTTGTCTTCAAAATTCTGGGCTGGTCTGTAGTTGTGAGGAAAATTCAATAAACATACAGAAGTTAACATTTTCGGCGGGGTGGGGGGTGGGAAAAAATCTTTAAATGCGAAAATTGCATGGTTTTTGCAAACGATTTCACTTTTGTGTACAGAATTAAAACGACAACCGTTATTATTGGAATGAAAACTGTGAAAATCTGTTCTTCAAACTCGAGTTTTTATTATGATACCAAATAAAAATTAAATCTGCACTCAATGTTGAAACAGTCATTTTGTGTCACAAAATGGAGTTTGACGTCGACAGTGGATGTTAGGGCATGGGGTTCATTCGAACACTAAAATAGACACCTTGCCTAAATTTGTTGCAAGTTCAAAAAATAAGGCTTCCTTGTCGTCTGGATTAATAGCAAATAAAAAATTATTATATTTATATTGCCAGGTAGCTGGGCGGATGGTTGAAAAGTTGAGGCGGACCTGTAGTTGCAGAGAAAATTCAATAAATAAAAATATGTTTAATGGTTTGGGCGGGGTGGACAAAAAAATTTTAAATCAAGAATCTCTTGGCGAATGTAACTGGTTCTCGCCTTTAAGCGACGTATTTAAGAGGGGGGTTTCAGAGGTTCAAGCCCTCACCATTGAAAAGAATATCCCCTCCATAAAGGCAGATTTTGTTTTAAAAATTTACATGTACTCGTACCTACATTCATTTTACATTTTTTAAAACCCAACACTCCATCATCAGTCTGTAGGTACTGAGCTATCGCCCCTAATGTAAGATCTGTCATACGATTTTTTGAAAGGCTCTTCGTGCACAAAAGCTATCCGTCGCCGTCGGTTGTAGATTTCCGCGAAGAGATCAAAAGATTTTACACGCACGCAGTGTCAACGAGTTTGTTCAGACAAAATTTATGCGAGAATTATTTTTTTAATTCTATTAATTGAATAAATATTTTTTACGCCCCCACTAATAATTTTTAATTTACTCATGTTATTATTATACAACCTATTGTATAATATTGAAAGGTACAAGAAAGTACATTGAAGATGACCTATCAGCGGAAGAAAGAAAAGTTCAGGCTGGCTTAAGAAGTATTGCAAGGGCAGAGAGAGAGAGAGAAGGGAAATCTCACAAAGGTGGGATATAGAAAGATATTTATAAATAGTGAGCGTTGGGATTGGGACAGCCAAGAGGAAAAAATTGTGAAATCCCTAGAAGGTAAAAGCAGAACAAAAAACTAACAGAACAAAATGGACGGAACAATATTTTGACGACAATGGCGAGAAAAAGGACAAACGAAGAAGAAATTTGCGATTGGAAAATAGGAACTTGGAACGTTAGAGGGCTAAATGGTAAAGAACATGAATTGGCAGAGGAATTCTTGAACTGTGGAAAGGAAGTATTAACAATAACTGAAACTAAAAAGAAAGGAGATGGAATAATTAAGATTGGAGAAGGTTTAATTTTGATATATAGCGGAGTAAGAATACAGGAAAGAGCGGCGGGAGGTGTGGGTTGTCTGATAGGGAAGAGATTTAAGAACCATATTAAGAGCTGGTTGTGTATATCAGAGAGAATAATTACAGTAACAATACAAATGGAGCAAATTACAACAATAATCGGTGTTTATAGTCCAAATGAAGATGCAGCAGTAGCAGAAAAGGATCGTTTCTGGGAAGAACTACAATTGACGCTAGAAAATGCAACAGGTAAAGTGTATATTGCGGGTGATTTCAATGCGAGAATAGGAAATGAAAATCTGGGTTGCGAACAAGTGATGGGAAGATTTGGCGAACCAACCCTGAACAAAAACGGAGAGCGAATAATTGATTTTTGCTTGATAAATGACTTAATGATTGGCAATTCTTGGTTCAAACACAAGGAGATCCATAAATATACACGCATAGAAAGAAGTAGGAACGAAAAACCAGTAATAGATTACATATTGGTAGAGAAGAAGAACAGAGGTATGTTGAAGGACATAAGAGTGCGTAGAGGACATGAAATTGGCAGCGATCATTTGTTGTTGGTGGGAAGAATCAAATGCCGAACCCAGGAGGTAATAGAAATAAACAGCAGTGCAGAAGTAAATCTCAAGGAAGTAATCAGGGCATACAAATTAAAAGAAAATACATTAGCACTGCAATATCAAAAGAGGGTGGAGGAAGAATTAAACGACGGGTTTGGGAAGGATAGTGAGAACATTGAAAGTAATTGGGTGCTATTTAAAGAAGCAATTCTGAAAGCAGCAAAAGAAATATGTGGCACAACAAAAATTGCAAGAAATAAAAAACAAACACCATGGTGGAATCTTGAGCTAAAGGAAGAAGTTAAAAAGAAGAAAATAAAATGGAAGAAATTTTTGACACAAAAGACTGATAAATCTTACCAGGAGTACAAAGAACAGATATTAAAAACCAAACAATTAGTACTTAACAATAAAAAGTTATCGTGGGAAGAATTCGATAGAGATATGGAAAATAACAAGAACCAACACAAAAAAATGTTTTACAAAATATTGAAAAATTTAAGACAAAATAAACAAATCCCACTGAAACATATAAAAGACAGCAATGGTTTGGTACTAACTGAAGAAAGAAGCATAATGAAAAGGTGGAAGGAATATTTCGCGGATCTACTGGAAGCAAGTGAAGAGTATGTGCCAGAGCAGAATGTGGAAAAAACAGAAATGAAAAACAACGAAATCACAGTAGATGAAATAAAGAACGCTATTAAAAGAATGAAAATAGGCAAGGCAGCTGGACATGACGGCATTAGAGCTGAAATGATAAAATATATGGGTGATCAAGGTTTGTCGGAACTACACAGAATTTTCAACTTGTCGTGGTACCAGGAAAGAATACCAAAAGATTGGGAGGTAGCTGTTATTTTGCCGATATTTAAGAAGGGAGACAACAGAGTCTGTGCAAATTATAGGGGCATTTCACTGCTGTGTATAACAGCTAAGCTATATGAATCAATTTTGGAAGACCGCTTAAGAAAACTGATTGATCCAACGCTGGATGGGGCGCAAAGCGGTTTTAGAAAAGGGCACTGCACTAACGATCACGTATTCACAATTAGGCAAATTTCAGAAAGAGAACTAAGGTACAGCAGATCCGTCTACATGTGTTTCATAGATTTGGAAAAGGCGTTTGATCGAGTACCGCGTGAAAGGGTATGGCGCATACTGAAAGAGAGAGGAGTCGATGATGAGCTATTGCGAGCAATACAGAGCATATATGGGAATACGAGAAATTATGTAAGAACTGGTAATACAATATCGGAAGAATTTACCACAATAGAAGGATTGAGACAGGGGGGAGTGCTGAGTCCCATACTGTTCAATGTACTAATGGATGATATAATAAAAGACACTAAGCTATGTACTAGGAAGCTACAGATAGGGTACAGAAATATGAAAAGGATAGAGATTTCGGAATGTGCATTCGCGGAAGATCTGGTGATTTTTGGAAGTAATGAAAAGGATCTCCAACACAATATTGACAGGTGGTGTGAAAAACTAAGTTCGAGAAATATGAAAATAAATGCTTCTAAAACGAAAGTTATGGTAGTAAGTAAAGAAGACATAACAACGAACATTACAATTGGAGAGAAACAGGTGGAACAGGTCAAGAAGTTTAATTATCTGGGTGCGATATTGGAGAGTAGAGGGGGATATAAAGCGGATATTAATAATAGAATTGGTACCACGGCAAGAGTGTTCCAAGCACTGAAAAAAAGGATAATAAATAAAAAGGAGATATCGAAACAAACGAAACTGACTGTATATAAAGCGATTTATCTACCGATTTTGACCCATGGTTGCGAAACATGGCTTGTAAATACCAGAACAAAAAGTAAGCTGCAAGCTAGCGAGATGAAGTTGTAACGGTTTGAAATTTGCCGCCGAATTCTTTGGGTTTGGAACCAGTGACCGTTGGTACGAGCGAGAAATGCGCAGGAGTCGGTTCGCGGGACTGGAGGTGATACGTGGAATCTGGTGCGAGGTAGTTGTGTGTGTGCTGTGCGAAATTTTGTTGAAGCCGGATTTTCGAGAAGAATTGGTTAGTGGTTACCATCCAGTGGCAAACTGGGATTATCTTCTCGAATCCGTAGGTCGAGAAACTCAATTTTTTTGGAGTTACTTTATCGGAGTTCTCTTCCGCCTTTATGGGATTAGAAGCTAGACAGATTTTGCATAAGCCGCAGAACAGCGTAGTTGAGGTATCGTATCATTTTTGGTTGGTTATTTGTGATAATAATTATTAATTATTTAGTTGATTTACTTATCACAACGTGTAAATTTTGTATAAATATTCCGTCGTTTTTGGGTGATAATCAACATATGGTTGATAACATTTTTGTGTGGTCCGCCATTATTTTGTTAGTTCTTTGCGGGACTGCGCGTAAGATATTTGCGCTTTATATTTGAGCAATTATTATTTTCGTTTAATTATTTCTTCGTTGTTCAAAATTTTCCGTATGCCCTGGACTCATTGCTGGTTTTTTTTTTGTTTAATTAATTATCTTCCAAGCTAGCCGGCAAGATTTACAAAGATAGCTCGTGATTTCTCGATTTCCCCTTTAATCGAGTTGTCTAATCTTTCATAACGACGTCTTCCTTTTTAACCGAAATCGAGTGGCGCCTATTCCATCGTTTTTTTTCCGTCGTTTTAATTAACACCTTTGGTTAGAAATTAATGTAACATCAATTATTCACGTTAAAGTTCGTGAGGAATTTTAACCGTCGCATCTTGGCGCCCAACGTAGTTGGTTAGCGCATCTTGGCGCCCAACGAAAATTGTTTTGAACAACGTAGATTATATTTTGAAGTGAACTTTATTTTTGATTTTCTTAGTTTATTTAAATTCGTAACATTTTATGTGAAAAATTTAACATTTATTTTATTTTTCTTGGATTACAATTTGTAATCGTTTTATAACTTTTTGTGTACAGATAAATTTATATATCGTAGCGGCTCTGTGAGGTCAACCGATATTACCTTATATTACTACACAAATTTTCTGGGTTCACCTTACAGTTGCAACAATTTTTTTTTATCTTATTTTTGATATTTGGTGATATTTACTTATTTTGTTGTTCTCTAGGTTTAAATTTTTTTTTGTGTATTAAGTAAATACAACCTTATTTGTTGCATTTTTATTACTGTAAATAAATTATTAACTGTGTTTTATTTTTTTTGCATTTTGTTTTAGGAAATTTATATTTTTTTGGCTAATTAGTTAATTTTGGCTTAGCTAATTAGTGGTTATAATATTTGTGTACCTGTTTTTTAATACTATGGTGTTTTTGGTAAAATTTTGCTAATTTTATTAGTTTAAAAACGTTTTGTTTTATATGAGCTTGTGTACTCTAGTGGTTATACCACGGGCTCCGCCAAAGTTACTTTACGTTCGAATCTTGTATTCGTATTATTTTTTTTGTTTATGAATTGTTTTGGGATTATTTTACGAGTTTTTTTGGATATGTTATAAAATTTTTTTTATTGGCATTCAAAAATTTTCTACTGCGCTGGTAAAATATTAATAAGGTAAAATTTTAATACCTATTAATTTGGTTCTCGAGTCGTAGAAAAAAAATATTTTTGTTGAAAACTGCTAATTACTTTCTTAAGTAGTTTCTGTTTTTGGTTTTTCTACCCTGTACCATTTTTTTTTGGAGGGGGAAGGGAAATTTCAAGTTGAAATTTTTTTGAAAATTTTCTTATTGTGTTTTTTTCGAATCTCATCCATCATGAAAGTGGATAGATTATTAGGAGATGAACTCTCCTATGAATTAGAAGTGAGAGGGATTGAGGCGGAAAGCCTCACAGTGAGCAAAAAGCGTTCTTTGTTAAGGGATGCCATTCGAAAGAATGCGCAAATTATTCGTTTTGTGGGTGATGTAAACACCGAATTAGGTATTTCGTCTACCAAATTATCTGAATTGGCTAAGGAAATTCAAGCGCTCGATCGAGCAAACATCAAAAATGACGAAGAACGAATAAGAGCACGTCTCTTGCACGTCCAGCGTCGCTTGGTGAATATTTTCTCCCCAGATTTTCAGTCCGAGGTAAATCGTCTTTCTACAATAGTAGGCGAATTATTAACGAACCTCACTCTCGCATGTAGTGCTGAAAATATTTCGGACGATCAGGAAGTCGATTTAATATCACTCTCTGATTCGATCCTGGATGAACCTATTCCCTCCGAGATGGACGTCATGAGTCCACCTCTTGATTTTTCGGTCCCCAGAGCACATTTTACACCACCTTTGCCCAGGGTGACAAATTCTCAGCTGATTGATCTTGAATTAAACACGAATTTACCTAACGGTTCTCGTGCTGCCTCAGTTATTCAAACCCAACCTGTTCCAGACGAACAATTACATCAAAACGTCGAATCGATTATAAGGCGTTTGAGCTCAGTTGATATGAGTACCGTACATAATTCTACCGCCCGGCGAGTCTCTTTCAATGACCGTCAGGAAAATCGTGATACTAGTTTTAGTTCTCCTAAAGAGGCTAAACAATTTACCGACCCAACACCACAAAATTTTGGGAAAATTCCACCTATTTGTCTTTGGAACGTCCAGTTCGACGGAACTAGTAGTGTGACTACATTTTTAGAAAATATTGAAGAGCTTCGTGAGTCACGGGGTGTTTCAAAAGCCCAGCTCTTTCAATCTGCTATCGAACTATTTAAAGGGGATGCTCGAACTTGGTTTCGACCCCGCAAACATTTATTTAAAGATTGGGATGACCTAGTTTTTCAACTAAGGAAATCATTTTTACCGCCTGGCTACGAGTCGCGTCTCGAGTCAGAGATTAAAAAAAGAACACAAGGCTCCGACGAGAAATTAGTGTTGTTCATTTCTGTCATGGAGAACTTGTACCGTAAACTGTCGAATATTCCATCTGAAAATATCAGAGTCGACACGATTAGGGGAAATTTGCTTCCACACATCCAGCGAGGTATGGCATGTCTAACCATCAACACGATTGAACAACTGATCGATTGTGGTCGAATGGTAGAGGAAAGCGAATACCGCGCACGATTCTATTGCCCACCTTCTGGGGTAAAAGGTTTCACAGTGGAACCTGAGTCTGTTTACAAAAGGTGTTCCAGTAACCAATCTGGCCGAATAAACGTTATTTCAGACCAGGCCACCCACGGTACTTCGACTACTAACACTCCTTCCTCGATAGATAGTAAGTGTTGGAATTGCGGGCGATCAGGCCATCAACGGTCGTCCTGCAGGCAACAAAAGCGAGTTTTGTGTTTCCGCTGTGGTAGAGTAGGATTTACCGTTGCTTCATGTCCTACGTGTTCGGAAAACCGAAACGCGAGCCACTAACTGGTCGGTTAGTGTCTCGTTCCTTTAATCCGACCAAACAAAAGATCCTGTTAGATTATATCCTCTCACATGGCGACAACGATGACAGAAGACCACACTTAAAGGTCACAGTTTTTGGTCAAGTTATGTTAGGACTCCTGGACTCGGGTAGTTCACTTACTGTGGTCGGTCAGTCTGGCCTGGCTACATTTTTAGGTTTAGGTTTAAAGTTGGATACTTCCAAAAATTTATCGTGTGTAGTAGCTAATGGTCAGGACTGTCGGACCATTGGGTTGTTGAAGGTCCCTATGTGTTTGATGGGACGAGTCAGGGTCATTGATGTTTATGTGTTAGAGAATCTGTCATCGAAGCTCATATTAGGTATGGACTTTTGGAGAGAGATGGATGTAGTCCCGGATTTACATCGAGATGTTTGGCATTTCGGCGATTCTATTGCTCTATCTTCCGTTTCGGCTTTGGGAGAATTATCCACTCTCTCTTCTGAGCAAACTTCTCTGCTAAATAAGTTGCTCGAGGAGAAATTTTCTGAAATGGGTACCGCTCTCGGTTGTACTACTGTCGCCGAGCATAAAATCAACATCAAACCCGATGTCAAACCAATTAAGAGACGGTACTATCCAGTCCCGCCTTTTAAGCAAAAGATCCTTGACGACGAGGTGCAGAAAATGCTGGAGATGGACGTCATAGAACCGTCAAAAAGTTCTTGGTCATTTCCAGTTATCTTGGTGCCAAAGTCAGGTGGCAAAGAGTACCGCTTTTGTGTTGATTATCGAGCACTGAATGCCGTAACGGAGAAAGACGCATACCCACTTCCCTATATCTCTGCCATCCTAGATAGGTTAAGAGGAGCCAAATACATAAGCAGCCTCGATATTAAGAGCGCCTACTGGCAAATCTCTGTGAGCCCATCTTCACGAGAGTACACTGCTTTCACCGTGCCAGGTAGAGGTTTGTACCAGTTTAAGAAGATGCCATTTGGTCTAACGAACGCACCTGCCAGCTGGCAGCGGCTAATTGATACTGTACTAGGTGTCGACCTCGAACCCTTCGTCCATGTTTACCTGGACGATATTATCGTTATTTCCCCCGACTTTAACTCACATCTAGATATTTTACGAAAAGTTTTTGATAGGCTTACTGCCGCTGGCTTAACTTTAAGTCAGGAAAAATGTAAATTTTGTCGCCCGTCGTTAAAATATCTAGGGTATGTAGTCGATTCGAACGGTCTACGGACCGATGTGGAAAAAGTCGAGGCGATTATGAATGTCCCGTCTCCCGCTAACCCTACCGAGATTAGGAGGTTCCTGGGCATGGCCAGTTGGTATCGGCGGTTCGTGCCGAATTTTTCAACCATCATTGCGCCCATGACCCGGTTGATTCAAAAGAGAGTGCCTTTCAAGTGGGATAATTGTTGTGAGCAGGCCTTTAACCATCTTAAGAGCTGCCTCGTTACGGCCCCAATATTGACCTGTCCCGATTTCGCTCAGCCTTTCACCCTGCAGTGCGACGCCTCAGCCTACGGCCTCGGCGCAGTACTCACACAGAGTTTCGACGGTGTAGAGAAGGTGCTTTGCTTCCTCTCTAGATCGCTAACTAAACCAGAGCAGAAATATTCCACCACAGAGCGAGAATGCTTGAGCGTTATCTGGGCAATTGAAAAGTTGCGCCATTATCTTGAGGGTACCCACTTTACGGTCATCACCGACCATGCCTCCCTAATCTGGCTGAATAATTTGAAGGACCCAACTGGTAAGTTGGCTAGGTGGGCGTTGCGTCTCCAACCTTTCGATTATACCATCGTCCATCGAAAGGGGAAAGACCACGTCGTGCCTGATTTTTTGTCGCGTTCCGTGCCGGTGGCACCTATTCAAGTGGCCCCTCCGGTCGACGATTTTAGTGGCACAGAGGATGCCTGGTATTTGAGAATGCGACAACGGGTTGAGGAACACCCGAACAGGTACCCCCAGTGGAGATTGGAGGACAATCGCCTTTTCAAATATGTCAAGGTCCGTATCCCTGAGTTGAGTCAGGAGGCGGAGAACTGGAAAGTGGTTGTCCCCAAGGAAGGTCGTCGGGTTTTTCTACGTCAGTGCCATGATGAGCCTACCGCAGGTCATGCGGGTATATACAAAACCTACTGGAGGTTGCATCATAGGTACTACTGGCCAAAGATGAAGAACGATGTGGCCAGGTACGTCAGGTCTTGTCGAGTTTGTGCGGAGCAGAAGCCCGAACAGAAAGCCCCTGCCGGGTTAATGGGTTCTAGCCCCGAGGTCACACGCCCTTGGCAATCCATCTCGTTGGATTTCGTTGGTCCCTTACCTCGTTCCTCGTCTGGTTACACCCACATCTTGGTAGTGACCGACTATTTTAGCAAATATGTGCTACTATTTGCAGTTCGTACCGCTACCGCACGGTCACTAGCCAAGAATGTGGAAGAGGGTGTCTTTTTAGTGTACGGCGTACCGGAGACTATCATCTGCGATAACGGTGTGCAAATGCGCAGTAACGAGTTTCGTCAGCTTTGCGAGCGGTATCGTGCTAAGATACAGTACACAGCTTTGTACTACCCTAGAGCCGACCCCACGGAAAGGGTGAACAAGGTGGTGAAAACCATGCTGTCCTCTTACGTGAAGGACAACCACCGCCGTTGGGATACGTACTTAGCTGCGATAGCGTGCGCCATCCGTACGTCGAGACACGAGACCATCGATTTTAGCCCCTATTTCGTAAACTTCGGACGAGAGTATGTCAGTTCGGGTGACCACCATCTACACCCCGAACAACAACATCATGAGGACGAGATTCATAAGCGTTCTGCCGGTTTTCGAAAAATGTTCGAGAGGATCAGTGAAAGGTTGCGCTTGGCACACGACCGAAACAAACGCGTCTACGACCTACGCCGTAGACCTGCGCAGTTTGTTGTTGGTCAATTGGTTTGGCGGAGGAATAAAGTTCACTCCGATGCCTCCAAGTTCTTTTCGGCCAAGTTAGCACCTACTTTTGTTGGACCTTACAGGGTCAAAAAGAAAACCGGTAGTGTCACTTATGAACTCGAGGACGACCACGGCAATTCAACAGGCATCTGGCACGTACAGGATCTGAAACCCCAGATAGACGACGAGTATATATAGTTTTTTTGTTTTATCGTTTGTATATATCTTTCTTTGTATATATTTTTCTGTTTTGTCGTTCCGAGTTACCTTTTGTTTTGTTTACCTATCGTGTCGAAGGTCCGAACATCTGGACAGCTTTACATCTTCACCATCGGTAAAGTTCCTAGTCTATTTCCCGTATCGTTGGTTTTCTCGTTTTATAGAAACTTTACCTCTTTCCAAGTAAAGGGGGAGTGTAACGGTTTGAAATTTGCCGCCGAATTCTTTGGGTTTGGAACCAGTGACCGTTGGTACGAGCGAGAAATGCGCAGGAGTCGGTTCGCGGGACTGGAGGTGATACGTGGAATCTGGTGCGAGGTAGTTGTGTGTGTGCTGTGCGAAATTTTGTTGAAGCCGGATTTTCGAGAAGAATTGGTTAGTGGTTACCATCCAGTGGCAAACTGGGATTATCTTCTCGAATCCGTAGGTCGAGAAACTCAATTTTTTTGGAGTTACTTTATCGGAGTTCTCTTCCGCCTTTATGGGATTAGAAGCTAGACAGATTTTGCATAAGCCGCAGAACAGCGTAGTTGAGGTATCGTATCATTTTTGGTTGGTTATTTGTGATAATAATTATTAATTATTTAGTTGATTTACTTATCACAACGTGTAAATTTTGTATAAATATTCCGTCGTTTTTGGGTGATAATCAACATATGGTTGATAACATTTTTGTGTGGTCCGCCATTATTTTGTTAGTTCTTTGCGGGACTGCGCGTAAGATATTTGCGCTTTATATTTGAGCAATTATTATTTTCGTTTAATTATTTCTTCGTTGTTCAAAATTTTCCGTATGCCCTGGACTCATTGCTGGTTTTTTTTTTGTTTAATTAATTATCTTCCAAGCTAGCCGGCAAGATTTACAAAGATAGCTCGTGATTTCTCGATTTCCCCTTTAATCGAGTTGTCTAATCTTTCATAACGACGTCTTCCTTTTTAACCGAAATCGAGTGGCGCCTATTCCATCGTTTTTTTTCCGTCGTTTTAATTAACACCTTTGGTTAGAAATTAATGTAACATCAATTATTCACGCTAAAGTTCGTGAGGAATTTTAACCGTCGCAAAGTACTTAAGAAGAGTCGAGGGACTGAGTAGAAGGGATCGAATCAGAAACGATGACATTAGAGAGAGACTGAGAATAGAATCGGTCCAGACAAAAATATAAAAACAACAGCTCAGATGGTTTGGACATATCAATAGAATGAGTGATGATGTGCCAGTGAAGATGACGTGGATGGCTAGACCAATGGGAAGGAGGAGAAGAGGCAGACCTTTGAAAAGTTGGAATGATGGAATTCAACAAATTCTGAGAAGTAAAGGAGTTATACTTGGGAACAAGCAAGAAGTATCACACAAAACAGAGAAGAATGGCGGAGATTTATATTGTAAACATAAAATGTAGTACAGCCTCTACACTTTAGGGTAAAAGAGGATTCGATTATAAATAAATAAATAAATTATTATACAAAATCGGTAATGCATGACCAATTTTGATGAAGATGTTCTATTCAAAAAAAAAGATAGGGTAGGTGGTGGTCATTAATACGTAGTGTTTATATTTCTTTACCGCTACAATTCGTATGCCCTTCCATTAATGATAAAGTTGATTAACTATTAATCAATCATTGGCATAGCGCATAGTAGGGAATTTTGGACAAATTAAAATCAACTTTGTCTTTATCGAACTACGTTTCGAAGATTTTTATTTTCTTCTACTCCAAGATCAATAAAATCATCTCAATAAAATTATTTTAACATAGTAAAAATCACCAAAACACAAAAAAAACTCTCTATACATACATTTCAATGCAAATTTTTAACTATAGAACAAAACTTAATTGTTGAGATGGGCACGATTGGTGAACAAGTGGTTATGCAATTATATCAAAGATAGATTAAACAACACTGTTTAATCAAACATCGTGTAGAATTATGGATCTCGATAAGTCTGTGTAATCAAGAAATATTAATCATGTGTACATTAGCCATCTTTGGTAAAGGAAACTTTGCTATTAATAACTCAAGCTAATATTCACCTTCGCCGATCTTGGCATTGATTTTCTCCAAATAGAAAATTTCTATTTTATAAAATCGCTATTTGAATTTAAAAAATATCCCATATTTCATTATTAATTTATTATAACTTGAATAAAATCAATTGAAAGTTTTTAATTTGAATTTAACTGAATGAATTTAAAAAACATCCTTTTTGTAATTTGGTGTAATGTCAAACTGTGTACTCGATTATCTGAGTTTGAATCTCAGCTACTCCCGAATTATTTGTGCCGTGGTTCGGATTCCACGTAAAGTTGTAGGTCCTATTATGTACATGCACGTATAGTATGTAGGTAAAACGGTGGACTTATAATTTGTTAGCGTGGGTTCATCCCTAAATAAAATGGATTATCCATTGATTCTCGTTGAATCGTTCAATTATCCATTGAAGATGAAACTTCAAAATAGATTCGTGAAATTCTTCTGTTTCAAGTTCCACATTTACTTCGACTCCTGATGATGGGATACCTGGGATTATCTTGGTTGGACAATACGAATATAAACCTAGATTTATGCTTCCATTCAAAATTTTTTAACAATGGGATCCAAAGTCAATCCTCATGTCAATATTTTGTTTGTGTTAGTGTTAACATAAACATGTGTTAGTATTTCAAATAGATGGTCAGCATTTTAATCAGGTAGTCAGTTATTTATAATAAAATATCAGTATGCAGTAAAAAAAAAGTGTCAATAAAAATAGATATTACTATTTCAATATTACATACCAACTTACTACAATGCTTAACTGAACGTGAACATTTCATCAGTAATCAATTCAATATCTTTCTTAACCTAATGAAGAATTTAGTGTTTCAGGGAAGGAAATCTATATTTCGCCTATTTTTATCTATATTTATCGTTTCCGATCAAATGTAGACTCTGGCAAAATCGTTGCTCTGGTGTTGACAGCGATTTTCCGTAACGTTCACCCGAAATTAAAAATATTTTGAAATTAGAAACTAGTGTCTATTGCTTCAAGTAGAGGGGATTCATTACATCTAAAGATGTAATTATGTGAAAAAGATTAAATTTTTTCTTTTTTCTTCAAAAATTTGCAATCTTTTGGTGGAGTAAATGTTAGGATACAGTAAAACCCGCAACCGGCTGAGACAGGTTTTTATTGAGTTATACGCTCTTCTCATATCCGTAGTTATGTGGGTTGCATAACTCGCCTCCCTCTCCTTTAAATCTAAAAGTTTACCCGCGTTTTTGTGTGTTTTTGTGTTAGGCTCGCTTGTGTACCTTACATGTAATCGAAAAATTTTATACTTTGTTACAATTTTGTGATGGTATTATAAATCAATTATAATTAAACAGCAATTATTCATTGCTACAATAGAACTGTAATACATAATTTTGTGCAGGATACCGGTAGTTTTGTGTTTTATTTTAGGTTAAATTTTGGATTTTATTTACCTCTACCATGGATTCGTAAGAATTGAAGCAATAACTTGCGAAGTATGCAAAATTACATTACAATTATTTTTTAGTAGTGTATGCCCTCATTGCCTTAAAAAGTTCTATGATATTTCTACCAAAAATCGACATATGAGAAAAATTCATTCAATTGCAGTAGCAGAAAAAAAAATTACAAAAGGGCATATATTTTGTCCAATCTGTGTCGAAGAAAACAAGGTAAGTATTGGAACTTATTTTTTATTAATGAAACATATTACAGACACACATGATATAGTAATCGAACGGGAAAAATTACATTTTGATACTTGCCAGGATTTTCAAAATTGGAAGGCACTTGAAAAACGAGAAGTAAATTATGCAAAAGAGAACATAGTAAAAAAAACTCAATACAAGAATAGAGTATTACAACTGTAATCGTAGTAATACACGAGAGGTAACAGGTTTTTTATATGAAAAATACTTGGTTTAATTAAAATTATTTCATTTAAGAATTTAAAAGTAATTGCTCTAAAAGAACAATGAAATGCGAGGGAAGCATTAAAATTGATGGCATTTGTCCGTCGCGAATAATAGTGCATCACAACAATAATGGTAAGCTCCCGTTGTTTTTCTCTTTATAGGCAATACATTATTGGCGTTACAATTTTTTAGGTGAAGTTAACGTTGATTTCATTAAAACGCACGTAGGACATGATGAGGATGGATTTAGAAATCAACGCTTAACAGTTAAAGAAGCAAATCGATACCTTACTTTGAAAACCTCGTAAGTACCTAAAAGCTGTTTTTACAGGAGCAACAAAAAACTGTTTTTTTTAACTACGAGTAATATTTCTTGGTTCAATTAGGTTCTAATGCAATATTAATATTCAATATCATAGTTTTTTAAGCTAAAATGTAATAAACATCAACCCACTTAGATTTTTTTCAAAGAATTACGAGTTTTTCTAATTAATAGTAGGAATATTGTACAAGTTACGAGTAATACCCATAATATTATAATGAAAACCTCGTAAGTTTCAAAACATTTTCAAAAATTGATAAATGAAAACCTCGTAACTTGTTCATTAAGAGGTTTTCAGTTAGTGAATATGCCTACAGATGGTACAATTGTGAAAATTAATTTACGAAGTTTTCATAGAACATGCAGTACATGACCCTTATTGCAATGCACAATAAATCTCAATTTTGTCTAAAATGAAGTTACGAGGTTTTCAAAGTAAGGTATCGAAATGGAATTGCTGAACAGATGAAAGCTGGAGTATCGACAGAAAGGATTATTCAAGATGCAAGAAAATTAGAGGATAATAAATTACAACGTATTAATTTATTAAATAAACAAGATTTGACCAACTTACGAAAAAAATTTAAAATAGAAAAGCGAAGAGATCCGGATGATATGGTAGCGGTCGCAATGAAAGTACTAGAATGGAATTCGAATGGAAAAAATTATGCATTTTTATTTAAAAAAATTGGTAATTATTTTAGGTGTTTTATTTTATTGCTTTGCTTGGGGAGTGGTTTTATATTATGGAATAAGGGAGAGGGCAGTGAATAATTAGTTATTGTAATATTTTGTTGTATATTTGTGTGGTGGGGTGGTGGTAAAATAGTAATATATGGGATGGTGGTGGTTTATTTTAGGCGACCCACATCCTAAACTTGAAACCAAGGACTTTGCATTGGCATTTATGAATAAGAGCATGGAAACGAAGCTTAGAGATCACAATAGGATTATTTGCATGGACGGGACACATGGCACGAATAACAAAAAATTTGATTTAACAATTATGATGGTTAGGGATAATCAAGATGTGGGTTTTCCTGTAGCTTTCTTTTTATCCAACAGGTTAAATTTATTTTAAAATACCTTCAAAAACTTTATGTAACACCTTCATATTGATTAACAGGCAAGACCAAGTTGTTCAAGAAGTTTTTATTGAAGCATTTAAAGAGCGTGTCGGAGAAGAAATCAAGCCAGAATTTTTTATGACTGATGATGACATAAAGTATCATAATGCGTGGGTGAAGGTAATGGGAAATACTCCAAGAAGATTGTTGTGTGTATGGCATATTAGGAAAAATTGGATTATACAAGGGAAGAAGAAAATTATAAATGCAGATTTAAGAGATTCGATGAGTGGCGATCTAGGTAAAATTATGGTTGAAACTAATGAAGAGAAATTTAGGAATTTGACAAATGATTATATCAAGAAACTTGAAGATGCAAATGAAACAAATTTTCTTAATTACTTAAAAAGGTAGATTTAATTTAATTTTATTGATAAGGTTTATTAATTTGTTTATTATAATAACATATAATAATATCAAACATTAAAATGTTCCACAATAACTAGATCCTTCTATTCTGTATCCAAACTGTTATAAGCATGTTAGCCTGTAAAGTTTTGTTTACAGTTTCGTATCTATTATTTTTAATACCGCATAAGCTCTTATATCTGGTTATTATTTCATTAACATTTTATTATTTTAGATTTTACTTTTGCGATGATGAAAGAATAAAGATGTGGGCTTATTGCCATCGGCTGTATGCAGGAATTAACACTAATATGGCTTTGGAAAGTTTTAACAAAACCTTAAAAGATTTACTTTCCAGAAATGCGAAATCGACTGTGGAAAAATTATTGGATACGATAGATCAAGCTGTGGAAGGGAAAATATGGACAACAATTGCTAATAAATATCGCCCTACATCAAATGATAGCAAATCAAGAAAAATTTCTAAAGCACATCGAGCCGCAGTACAATGTAATGTAAATGAATATGTAAAACTAGAAGAATTTGGAAAATTTAAAGTGAAATCTTCAACAGGTGAGAAATTTTATTCTGTTTCATATGATAATGTAGCCGTGTGCAACTGTGAGGGAAACAGATGTTATATATGTTCAATTTGCATGCATACGTATAAATGTGAATGTGTGGAATATGCTGTGAAAAAAATCATATGTAAGCATGCACATATGGTTTCTTTGTACGAAAGAGGAGTGCTGCTGGCGGCTTCTGTTTCAGGTGAAAATAATGAAGAGACAGAAAATTCATTACGCATCGTATTGTATATACTTAGTAGTAAATAAAATTTGTACTAGAGAATTGTACAACTGTTAATTTTTCGAAAATTACACATCTCGTTATTAATTTTTAAATTTTGATCAATTTAAACGTGTTATGTTCATACGTACCTACCGAAAAACAACATTGTAATGCAATGTTATATACCTACCCAATTAATACCTAAATAACTTACGAATGCGTTTGTTTGACTAAAAATATCTAAAAGAAAACCAAAGTAAACTAAGTAAGTAACGTACAAAAACATTTGAAATAGAAAGAGCGGGTAAATTTTTTAATTTAAAGGAGAGGGAGGCGAGTTATGCAACCCACATAACTACGGATATGAGAAGAGCGTATAACTCAATAAAAACCTGTCTCAGCCGGTTGCGGGTTTTACTGTATCCTGTAAAAGTTCTAATCTAATTTTGCTCGCCCAATCGCTGTCATTCACTTGAATTAGAAGTAAATTCCATATTGGCATTCGTTTTTAAAATGAACCTGTTCGATTTTGTGTTGACCAAGGCCATGAAATATCGTTATTGACTTTAACACACAACATTAAGAACAATGATAATTAACATTAAAATTAGAATATAAACAGCAATGGTTTATGAACCTTAAAATTAGGATATAAACAGTATTGGTTATGAACTTTAAAATTAGAATATCAACAGTAATGGTTATGAACTTTAAAATTAGAATGTAAACAGTAATGGTGAATAGACTTACTAACTTTTAAAACATTGCAACTGTATTCCTTAGTATGTAATGGTTTTTTCTTATTGTATAGTTAGCACCTGAACATGTCTTAACAAAGACGAAACATGTCGTGCTTATATATCTATCATTTAACGAATTACCAAAGACAACCTTATTTATACACTTTAAAATTGGTGTATTTTTAATTTTCAATATACATTCGGCAATTATTCATTAATGAATGCATCAACCGAACTCTGATCTCTAACACTCCAACTTTATAAAATTCAGATTGTCTAATCAAATGACCAAACAGAAATGGGTATTTTATTTGTGACGATTAAGGGAAGCTAAACGAACCCACTGTCGAAAGCTGGACTATATAATGTAAATAATGAATTGTTAAAACTCTATACCTCGATAGCTATCCATCTACATTTTGCTGAATGGAGCCAATTCCTGGAAGTGATACTAAGTATGAATTGCGATTTCAGGTGAAGGGATACCACTGGGAAGAATAATAATTTGAGAAACCTGGAATAACATAAGAGGGAACAAGAAGATTTGATGAAACATTAGAATACCATAAATTCCATAATCGACTAACTCACCTGAGCAAATTGGAATTAACAAAAATGGAGAAATTTGGAAACAAAGGTATCGGGAAAATGTTGCAAGACGTTCAAAAAACCGAATATAGATAAATAGAAATTACCCTTCTTAATAAAGCATATTAATATGCACCTCCACAAATTGATTACGATCGAATAAAGACATCAATCGATTTGGATTGAATCATCAGATACGGAGAGGACGAACGACAGTTGCGAAACAAACCCATTCAACAAGAGAGAGAGAGAGAAATCTATTCAGGCCATATTGAAGAACAGCTGTGTAATGCTGGTATTCCACTATGCAATTTATCATACGAACGACGGTGATTTTCCGTTGGCATTAAAAAATTAGCAATAATTTGTTCAAATGATGACATTTTCCGAGGATATTTGGATATTTTCCGAGATTTACACTTTTTTTTCATTCTGGATGAACTAATTTTATCAAAAGTATCAACATTACAACTTACAGACCAATATCGGTGTTGGCAGCTCCCAGCAAACTATTCGAGATTATTATTCACAATCGGATTTATAAACATGTAAAGCTTGCTTTGGATGTTAACCAGCATGGTTTCGTACCCAGGAAATCAACCACAACCAACTTATTTCTATTCACCCAATATGTCTTTGAAAGTGTCGATTCGGGTTCTCAAGTTGACGTCATCTATACCGATTTTAAGAAGGCATTTGACCGGGTTGATCATGATATTCTCTTAGCCAAACTGCACAGATTTGGCTTACAGCCTATGCTGCCTCTTATTGCATCCTACCTGAAGGATAGAGCGTTTAGGGTTTCTATTGGGGGGCATCTATCTGACAATTTTGGAGTGAACTCCGGTGTACCGCAGGGTAGTAATCTGGGCCCCTTACTATTTCTATTATTTATAAATGACATTGGTCGCTGTTTTGAGTATTCTAATTATTTGCTGTTTGCGGACGATTTAAAGATATTTTTAAAAATTGATACTATCTGTGATTTCAACCTATTACAATCTGATGTCGATAGGGTATTCAATTGGAGTCTCAAAAACAAACTTGAATTTAGTGTGGCAAAATGTTCCGCTTTTACATTCTCAAGGTCTGTAACAATCAAACACAATTATATAATGAATGGATGCTCTCTGAATAGACCGGAGCTTGTTAGGGACTTGGGAGTTTGGTTTAATCCCAAATTAACGTTTCGTGACCATATAGCGCGTATTACAGTTAAGGCCAGGAGATTGTTGGGGTTTGTTATTAGAAATACAAAGGTATTTAAGAGGCCTGGACTAGTTTTGAACTTGTTCAACAGTATTGTACGTCCTCAGCTTGAGTACTGCAGTGTTATCTGGAATTCTTCGTTTGCGGTTGACAAAATTGGCATTGAGCGCGTACAAAATAGAGCGTTAAGATGCATGCACTACATTGAAACTGGTATTTACCCTGGCTATGATGTGAGGACTAATTCTCTAAGGCTCAAATATGATGTATTGGATTTGAACACTCGGAGGGACTTTGCATCAGCTGTGTTTTTATTTAAAATTTTAGAAGGATATATAGATTGCCCAGACGCTCTGAAAATGATTAGCATAAAAGTACCACGGTCACCCGACGCCCGGAGTCGGACCACGCTGCATGTCCCTTTTGCTAGGACAGTATATATGAACCATGCTCCGCTGTACTCAGCCTCCTCCAGTTTGAACCAACTTTTTCTATTTGCGGGTGCTGACTTTGGCATTGGACTCCTGGAATTCTACTCCCGTAGTAGGGAGTACTATCGCTTGACGAGGATGTAACTCGGTATCGTTTGTATTGACCTTTATTGACCTTCATGCTTGGTGTGTTTGGCCCCTTGCTTTTTGTGCTTACTTTTGCGTTTTGCGCGGGATTGCGATGAATTTTATATTTTATATGGTGTAGTTAAATAATCTGTATGTAATTAGGCTTTAGCCTGTATACAGTGTGTAATTGATTATTTCTAAAATAAAATAAAATAAAATTAGTATCAACAGTAGAGGCGGTCATAGCTTGGCAGTTAAGTGCGTCTACTGCTAATGCGAAACGCTCGGATCGAATCCGGGCAGGGCAAGAACTTTATTTTGACCGTCTCTCCTCGGCAGACATGGCAAACCACCGAGGTAATCTGCCAAGAAAATCCATCTCGAAATGAAGTGTAGTACACTTCCCGTGGTTCGGAGCCCACGTTAAACAAGTAGGTCCTCTATGTATGTGAAAACAATTTGAACGCACATCATATGAGTAAAAGAACTGAGAAGAAAGGGATCAACATTAAATTACATTAAAACTAAACATTCATGTTTAGGTTGTTGCCATCAATCTTAAGTAAAATTAACGCATTGGCGCATTATGGGTCATTCCATCTCAAATCGACCAAAAAATACGCAAAATTGACTCGACCCTGAATGAACATGGGCTCGGTTACTAAAAATAAATTAAATACAGGCAGAAACGGAAAAACATCGCTATCGCTACCGTTATCGCTGTCGCTATCGCTATCGCTGTCGCTGTCGCTGTCGCTGTCGCTATCGCTGTCGCTATCGCTGTCGCTATCGCTGTCGCTATCGCTGTCGCTAACGCTGTCGCTATCGCTATCGCTGTAGCTATCGCTGTAGCTAACGCTATCGCTGTCGCTATCGCTATGGCTACAGCAAAGATAGTGACAGTGGTAGTGGCAATGGCAAGCAAATTCACATTATTGCTAGATTTATGCACAATCACCTCAAGAAATCAGTGTTGACAATTATTTTTACTTTGCAAAAACCACTTAGCACCTCATAACTGTCAAAATTGCCTCCACATATGTATATTGCGATGGTCCAAAAATGAGTCGATTGGATTAAAAGACACAATCGTATTTTTGGTTAATTTAAGAAGCTGTGAGTTGTTTGGAAAACTGTACCAGGCTTTGCAAATACCTAAAATGTTGAAATGCTGTTGGTTCAGATCTACTATGAAACTCAGATGAAGTCTCTTCAACGGGTACTGATTCTATAAAAAAAAATGTAAGAGACAAATTGAGGCCGTGAGCGCAAGAGTGGTGTAACCCTCAAATTGCCAAAATTGGTTTTTTTGGTGTAATGCCTCTGTCTTAGTAATACCTTTGAAATAAAATCGATGTAACCAACATTATTGTAATATTCTAATAAATGGAAGCCATACAATGTTTTTGCATTCCATAAATGTAATGCATATTTCAAAGCTTTAGTGGTGAATATCTGCAATAGTTATATTTGATGGTTACACCACTCTTGCGCTCACGGCCTCAATTATAAAATAAGGATAAATATTTTTCACTTTACAGAGTAAAACAAATTAGGTAATTTAAAATCTGTTAAGTTAGGTAAACGCGCAAGTAACGGTGTGTGATAAATGAAGTGAATGACTGGTGAAAAAGGACGGGTTTATTTTTCCGACAATTCAAAAATTAGTAAAACGCGCCTGCTCGTGAGAATTTTTGGGACGTGAGGACGTATTTTGGGGATTGGCTTGCTGTCTGTCGAGAAGCGAGGACGTATAATTTTTGATTATTTTTATAAAACAACTTTTCATTTGTGTACGCCAAAGTTTATGAATAGAAAGTCAGTTTATGGATTTTTAAGAAGCCAGAATAATTAATAGAGATTATTGAGAGAAGTTTTACATGAAAAGTTGCGTCAATCCAGACTTGGAAAATTTTGGTTACCACTGGGTGTTTAGTTTGTTGGTTGTGGTATATGGTCGAGAAGAATTTAAGTTACATAAGCTGGAATACTTACCTAATATTCAATTGGCAGTTATTTCATCAGGAAGACTTTATGGTGTTCGATTGTCCTTATTTATCACTTCAACCAAACAAGTTAAAGAAGGATTCACTTCACTGTGCAAACAGCTGGGTTCTTCGACGTCGGAAGTATTCGGTAAGAACTATACGCGTATTGTTTTATTTTACACACGATATAATACGATTGAACATTAATAAGAGTGCGGTAATTTTCGGAGGGGGAGTTTTAGATTTAAGAATAATTTGTACACTTGATTTGTTTTTATTTGATGTTTTATGGTTTGTCTCAATCATATTTGTGTTAATAAAATGAACGGGTCCTGATTGAGTAGATTTTATTTGAGTAAATTTATTTAATAAGATACAGCATAGGTAGGTATAAGGTAGATCCAGGTACAGACTAAGATTTTATATCATTCAATTGGGTTACGAATAATTGGTAACAAGGCGAGGTGCCTTTTTCTTACAATCGAACCATCGACGCGCCCACTATTAGAGTCTCATTGCCGAGTAGCCGGAAGTAGAAAAAAGAGCCGTTGTTTTTCTTTCCCGCTATAAAAATTTGAATTTATTTTTATCTTATCACGGCAATATATTATAAGGATTAGATAGAACGGTATCATACATATAGTATGTTAGGCGTTCTAGTTGAAACTCAGTGTAGTTTAAAACAGCAAATTTCGTACAAATAGACGAAGAACAACAAATAGAAAAGAAAATTGAAGATAAACGTGACAAGTGTATAAAATATTTAAATACAAGAAGTGTAAAAAAAGTGTAAAAGCAAAAAAATAAAAAAAGAAGCACAAAAAGCTGGAATTTTCGGAATGCAGTCAGAAGAGAGCACAAGAACAATGTTATATTCACAATATCTCCTAAAAAATGGCAAGATTACCTTAAAGATCTATTGACAAAAACGAGGCCTGAATATATACTACATAATATATCTCAACAAGTCTCCACTACGAATAAGTACAATTATGGTAAAAAACGCGTGCAAAGCTCTAAAGAATTATGCGGCAAGTGGTCCAGGAGGAATATCAACCGAAATGTTGAAAAATGGAACAGATACACTATATCGGAATTTAAAAGAACTATTTCAAGATTATCTAAATGGAGGAGATATTCCTGAAGAGTGGAAAAGAGCGTACATTTCCACAATATACAAGAAAGGGGATAGAAACGACTGTGATAACTATCGAGGAATATCTGCAACAAGTACATTTAGCAGACTATATGGACGCATATTGAAAGAAATATTGGAAAATGAATACAAGGACATGGAAGCAGAAGAACAAGCGGGGTTTACAGCGGGTATATCCACGATAGATAAATCTATTCTGTGTAACACAATTAATTAAAAAGAAAACCGCATTTAATCAAGAAGTACACAAGACATGGTCTTCGTGGACCTGATAGCGTTCCGATCCCTTAATTGTGGAAAACTCTGGAAAAAACAAACATAAATATAAATACTGTCACTATATAAAGACTCAAGATCTGCCGTACAAGTTGGAAAGGAAACAAAAATGGGTTTCCCAATAACGAAGAGACAACGGCAAGGGTTCTGTTTGTCACCTAACCCAATTTAAAGTTTAACTGGAACAGACATTAAAAAAAAAGGAAACAAAAATGTGAAAAAATG
The DNA here is from genome assembly GCA_932274525.1 of Podabrus alpinus. Lineage (NCBI taxonomy): Eukaryota > Metazoa > Arthropoda > Insecta > Coleoptera > Cantharidae > Podabrus > Podabrus alpinus. Next base: position 120,752,569 of record OW026451.1, read on the forward strand.
GGCATCCCGATATCAGAAGATACAACATTTTATTCGCTACATTTTGCAGATGATCAGGTCATTATGGCACAGGACTACGAGGACATGGAATACATGAGAAGAAAATTGATGGAACATTACGCAGAGTGGGGGCTAGGAAGGAATAAGGAAGAAAATACAAAATTTAGAAGACACCACAAAACCGACATCACATCTGTAAAACAAATGAAGCAAACCCCTATGAAGACATCAACTTTAAAAGAAGAATGAACAATTTTTAGTAGAATAATTAGTAGATTTAAACGATTAACACCTGCAGGTACGAGATCTTTAATTAAAAACATGTTATATTTTTGTGGCGACTTAACCATTTTTAATTTTAATTTTAATTAGTCTAAGTAAATTGTTTAAAATAAAATTAAATAAATATAATTTAAAAAAAATTTTTAAAATCATAATTTTCAATTCGTGTGTATAAAAATTTCATGTGGACAACTTAGCTTAAAATAAATAATAAAATTTCATTGCAAAATAAATTAAAGTTTCATTTTAAAATCTAATTTCAGTTTAAAAATTTTTCATTTTTGTTAATATCACAGCAATATTTGTGCCCCATCTATGTGAGTAGATTACAAAAGACCATATTTCAAATGTGTCACTGATACTTGAGTCTCATTGTTAGACTAGTTTCCAATTACGTGAAAGGCATAAAGTAGTATAAAAAGAGGTGCATTTCGCCAGCCCCCCCCCCCCCATTTCGAATTTCGTATTCAAAATAGTCTAAATCGTTTGTACCTCCTCAGTTTTCGAAATATTGAGAAAAATTGCATAGACGAGAATGACGGATTAACGAGATTCTTCGCTTGTTTATAGCAAATTATTTTCATATAGGGTTGTTTAACGTTAATATTTACAACTTTGGTGATCCACTAATAATAACCTATATTATTCCAAATGAACTAATAAAGGTAAATATGAACATTTATACGCATCAGCAAAGTAATGTATTCTATTAATTTAATGACTGACTTTTAATCTTACAAAATTGAAGTTAATGCGTATTGCTCGGAGCTCTCGAAAATTTCGAATACAAATAACTTCATAAAAATTTCATTACACTAATAGTTATAGAATCTCATTAAAGCTCAAATTCAAGCGATGCTCTAACGTTTGACACCAATTTCAATCAAAAATTCGACTTGGCGGCTATCGCCCCCCTCCCCCCAATATGGCTAGTTGAGTTACATAGTAGAATTCCTTGGAATTCCGGGTTCAAATCGCAAGCTTCACTCCTCATTTATTAGTGGACAAAATCTATACGCTTTGGATGTAGGAAATGATTCTATATTTACGTAAGTTTTGCCAAAAATAGTCTATTATATCGTTTATACATAGTTTTTACCTGAGGTCCTGAGGTGACCGAATTTTTGAAATATCTCCAAAACTAAGGAGGTATAGAAGAAAATAAAAAAATACAAACAGGTACAAACGATCGAGACTAATTTAGATCCAAAATTCGAAATGGAAGGGGTTGGCGAAACGAATTTTTGAAATATCTCAAAAACTAAGGAGGTACAAACGAAAATAAACGAGGTACAAACGATCGAGACTATTTTGGGTCCAAAATTCCAAATGGGAGCTGGCGAAATGTTATAGTAAACGAATTTTTGAAATATCTCAAAAACTAAGGAGGTACAAACGAAAATAAAATAGTTACAAATAGGTATAAACGAGGTACAAACGATTTAGACTATTTTGGATTCGATTCAAACGGGTTAGGGGGGGGGGGCGAAATGCATCGTACAAAAGGATAATTCATAGTTTTTATTGGAAAACCAATATAATGATGAGGCTCTGCATAATTTGGTATCATGAGATTTTTGGAACAAACTATACCCATGCTCCCTTGCGTAAAAAGGAGGCGTGTCCAATTTTTTTGGATAGGCCAAGCCTAACCTGTTTTTCGCCAAAATCGCCACTGAGTTTTAAATATTTTTTATTGTATTTTATAATATTAAATAATAGGGGTGCGCGATTATGGAATTTCATAATCGATTATCGATTATAAAAAATAATCGATTTTTTTCGATTAATCGATTATTAAAAATAATCGATTATTCATAATCGACTATGAGTTCATAATCGATTATGAACTCGTAATCGATTATGAACTTGTAATCGATTATGAACTCATAATCGATTATGGACTCATAATCGATTATGAACCCATAATCGATTATGAATTCATAATCGATTATGAATTCATAATCGATTATGGACTCATAATCGATTATGAACTCATAGTCGATTATGAACTCATAGTCGATTATGAACTCATAGTCGATTATGAACTTATAACTATAATAGGTAGGGCTATTAAGGGTTACTAAATTACTATATAATTTATTATTTTGCTAATTGTGTTACGGTGGTGCTAATAAGAAGTGTTGTTAAGCACCAGTTGATAACACATTACGGTCCGGTATCAATCTGTAATAACTTACCTGCGTAGCCGATTATAATGTTACTTACAGGTGTGTTGATGAGAATTTACGACTCCTTCATAAAAACGCTGATTAAATCTGAAGTACCAAATATTTTGTTTTTAAATTTTAACTGAATGTTACTATTGTATTATGCATTATGTAATTAATTTATTGTTAACAATAATCCATCTAAAAGGCTTCTAATTAAAATTCATTTTGTAAAAGTATACACTTTCACTCAAAATATCGGACAAATAATTTAAATCCATATTCATGAAAAAGGGTTGCAATCTTTAATTGAAAAGCAAAAAAATATTTTTTAAAAACTATCAAATTTATAAACAAAAATACCTAAAAGTTGAATGGCAAATCCATATTTGGATTCAAAATATTCAACTTTTAGGTATTTTTGTTTATAAATTTGATAGTTTTTAAAAAATATTTTTTTGCTTTTCAATTAAAGATTGCAACCCTTTTTCATGAATATGGATTTAAATTATTTGTCCGATATTTTGAGTGAAAGTGTATACTTTTACAAAATGAATTTTAATTAGAAGCCTTTTAGATGGATTATTGTTAACAATAAATTAATTACATAATGCATAATACAATAGTAACATTCAGTTAAAATTTAAAAACAAAATATTTGGTACTTCAGATTTAATCAGCGTTTTTATGAAGGAGTCGTAAATTCTCATCAACACACCTGTAAGTAACATTATAATCGGCTACGCAGGTAAGTTATTACAGATTGATACCGGACCGTAATGTGTTATCAACTGGTGCTTAACAACACTTCTTATTAGCACCACCGTAACACAATTAGCAAAATAATAAATTATATAGTAATTTAGTAACCCTTAATAGCCCTACCTATTATAGTTATAAGTTCATAATCGACTATGAGTTCATAATCGACTATGAGTTCATAATCGACTATGAGTTCATAATCGATTATGAGTCCATAATCGATTATGAATTCATAATCGATTATGGGTTCATAATCGATTATGAACTCATAGTCGATTATGAACTCATAGTCGATTATGAATAATCGATTATTTCAATAATCGATTAATCGATTATTATAAAATATCATAATCGATTATGAAATAATCGATTATTCGAATTACGTAATCGATTAATCGATTATATGCGCACCCCTATTAAATAATAACAATAAGTAGTAAGTACATATTTAGAAAACTATGTTTTTATTTATAAAGATTTTTAATCGGTGCGATTTTTTCTTAAGAAATTTTATTATTCTTGATGTGCATCATTTAAGCTGCCAATAACTTCACATATAATATTAAAGTAGCACTAATTCACAAAATAGGTCTAGTAATGACTGAAAATTGCTATTATAATCCAATCATTGATAGAAATAAAAATGTGCGATATTTTAATATTTAATAGCTTCATGCAATTTGGAGAAACACGATAACGATAGTTATAATAAGTACAACTTCCGATTTGTAGCTTCCCAAAAAACACTCAAAATCATGAAGTGGATACTTGCAATGAAAGAAAATTAAAACCGAAGTTGTCCAACAACAAAAATGTTGCTGTCGGTTTAACAGAAGGAATAGGTAAATAATATTATTAGAAAAACTAAAATACATTTTTCTGAATGACATCAGAAATGTTAGTTCCTCTTTAATTATGAAAAAATTTCCGATGGCGCGCTAAAAATATCTTAAAAGTAAAGTGAAAAACTTTCCATTTGCTAAAAATAGCAGCAGTAGCTCTTCTTCCACGAGGTGTTGTCTGGCAATTGGAGGCATTTCCTAAACCCTATAAAAATTGTACGAATTAGGAAGTGTGTAAATACCGCAAGCAGCGTAAGCTGCAATGAATATTTTATAAGCTATTGTATCATACGGAATAAATTTATAATAACAATAAGTAAACTTTAGGTTTGTTAATCAATGCGAAGCCACAAAAACAGCGCTACCTGTGAAGAAAAGAGTCAGATGGGTTGCGTATAAGCGGGCGCAGCCGCAGCCGAAATCATCGCTACTATGTGTGGCATGTTGCGTGAATTGGTTATACATGTACAATTACATTTATCTAATTATTAATTGCTGTCATGTGTAATTTTCTTCAAGTGATATCATGCCTCTTATCAACCTTGGACTACAGTCACGCTGCTAAGGTTTTAGTCGCGACACAGAGCACTCAACTTGGAAGCAGACAATTTTAGAATGAATTGATTGCAAGTTCCGCGGTCGAACCTCGTGTTATTTATGCAGCTCTATCGGTGCGTTTGTGGCGTGTCCGCTACCGTGTATATGTGTTAAAGGGAATTCAAAAATCCGCCAAAATTCCGGGCCCAACGTATTTCAGTGATAGTGATAGTGAAATGAGCTATAAAGATCGGGGTTCGCCTATATTACTGGAGAGCGGATTAAAATCATTTTTAGGACATCCAGGCCACAATTATCCCTTATTAAATGGTAAGTTTATTGCCTCTGTATCGTCGTTTATTATTTGAAATTTTGATGTGTTTATTTAAATTTTTACGATTAGGGGTCGTCCCGAAACAGCTGACCGAACCCTGCGTCACGCGACTTATAATAATTATTGTGTATCGGCAAAATGTAGTTTACAATAATTATTACAAACATCGCAAATCATTTTCCTGTACATATTACCAATGTTTACTTTGTGTTGGTACAAACTTATTATTTAATAGATTTAAATTGTCAAATAATAATTTGCCTTCAAACTTGGGCACATGGCTTTGACGCACAAAACGCATGCGTGCGTATAATAGGTATCAAATTAATTGGTATCAAGATTTATTTAAATGCACGGCATCTAAATAATAATATAAATTATGTTTTAGCATTTTTACAACTAGAAGTGAAAAACTATTCTTAGTTGAGCACATGAGAACGTTATTTTTACTATTAGTGACGTCTACATTCTAACGTGGCCTTGTTAATTCGGTCTAAATTTAAAATTGTAAGGTAATAAATGTTGCAATAGTTCACTAATTTCTTCTTGTAAATAACTGCGCTTTCCACAAAAACATAATAATAAAGGGCAAATAAGATTTGCGCGACAGAGGTGACGGTGGGACATCATGTTAACAATATTACCTACATATAATAATATACAAAAAATAAAAAACAGGAATTTTAAAACCTAAAAGCACAAGGGTTATTTTTACTTTCTATTAGTTTTGACGTGATGCTGCTAATTAGCTGGTCAGTATTTATTTCTTAACTTATCTACATCCGCGTGTTAAGGTACCAAATTCAGTGAGTGCCAGAGCGTGACATTTACTTGATGTATTCAAATATAAAACAAGCTTATGCTATTTTAATACATTATCTTGCTTCAACGTTGTAGAATGTAAAACATCTCAAATGTTAAAGTACTAAAAAGTACCAATATAGGATGTTCCAAAATGAATTCCTAAATCGTCGTACAGCAATTTGTTAGCCTTCGCTCATTAAATGTAGACTTTTTGTTTTCTTTCAAAATAAACTTTATGTACGATTGCTTAGCATAAACGTGTGTTTACAAAAAATCTTCAGCAGAGAGAAAATTAGATTCTTATTCTTCAGGAGTGCAATTTTCAGATCTCCAAAATTTGTCCAATCGTCCCGACTAATTTATCAATCACGATAATCTGATCTGCCTTTGCTTTCTTCAAAAGCTTACAAGATACTCAGTTTATGCATCAGACTTGCCGAAATTTTTGGTATTTGTGTTTACAAAGAAACTATCAAGAGTCAAGTGAATCATGTGGGAGTAAGATATTTAAACAACATAAGTATGTAGAAAAAGTCAGTAAGCCACAATCCAAGGTTAATGTGAAAGAAGCATCTTCTGGTGGTTTGGACATGTTGATATAATGAATGAAGATCGAGAGGAAAGGCTAGAAATAAATTACGAATTTTAGGCAGAAAAGAACATTTGTGACTGGGGCATGGATGTTGTCGAAGCGAGGGAAGCGGAAGGAAGTTTGTAGGGATACCAACGTGTTCAGAGAGTTAGTAAGGATGTTTTAATAATTAAATTGCCTACCTCGTGAGGTAATGGTGCGACTGAGTATGATGTATTATAGTGAAATTTCACCCTTTATACGATCGATAAGATCGATACAGTGATTTCGTAAAGTTTGGCATAAATTCGATAAAATATTTTAGAGGGGTTTTCTCAGAAAATCCTCGGACACGTCAACCTTATTTTCTTAAAAGTGTCACTTTTTTCTGCCATTGACAGTTTTTTGTATTGTTTTCTTTTTGAGCTATGACTTCATCGTAGATGTTTTTAAATTACAACCCTTATTTTTCTTTCCAAATTCGGATAGAGCAGAGTTTTCTGAGTATGAAAATGTAACAAAAAAAATCTGATGTGGCCAGCACATGACTTCCCTATAAGGAATCATTCCTTTATCGTTCATCTAAAGATTCGCAGAAATATTATTTAAATTTTATTTTATTATTTAATTAAATTATTAAATTTCGTCCTTCAAGTAAAGTGCTACTTCCGGTTTAGGGATTTCCTCCAAAATCACATGGTGCTTTAGTATACTGATTAAAGTGTTAAATATGAAATTTGGTTACTAGATAACAATTCGTTCCTGAGATATTTAAGAAAAACCATTTCGTCCTTCAAGTGAAGTGCTACTTCCGGTTTAAGGATTTCCTCTAAAATCAAATGGTGCCTTTGTATACCGATTAAAGTGTTAAATATGAACTTTGGTTACTATATAACAATTCGTTCCAGAGATACAGAACTTACAGACATTTTGCGTTACATACATCCATACAGACATACATACAGACATCATTGCGAAAATAGTCAAAACGGATTCAGAAATGCTCAAAACGGATATTTCCGTTGGGGACAGTCCCCTAACTTTGGTAACCCCAAATAAATTGAAAATTTCCTATTGCAAAGAGGATGGTTTATAAAGTATACTGTAAAAATTTCACTGGAGATGATATACATAAAATTTCGAGAAAAATCAATTTGAAAAGTACGGGAAAGCAGCATCGAGTATGCGGTAGACCGCGGTCGATGTGCATCGTTCGCCCGTGGTCGAAGCCACGCCCATGCCGAGGTTATAAATATATGTTGCGGTCGCTCGATGCCCATCGCATTTACCAGTCTACTGCCGTGCTTATAACATCGCTAGCACGGTCGCCAAACTGAATAAAAAAGCGGTTCTTTTCAGAACCACAAATATTTTAAGAATAAGGTCTCTAAATAAACATAAAAAACTATGGGGAAAACCTAGGCCTTGCGGGGCTAAAGCCCCGCGGCCGGTTTTGATGGTGCAAATTACTTTTTTGGGTGGATCTGGCACGGCCAGAATTGGGCGCATCAAAAAACCTACCCTACGCCCCTCCGGGGCTCCGGGCGGTTTTTCAATCGCGTACGCCGCTACGCGGCAGAGCTAAACATACGAGAAGGCGCAATCCATCAAGCAAACCGGGATGAAGGCAACCGGGATTTTAAACCCCCTAAAAATCGCGTAAAATCAAAAAATAATCGATGTTACATGTACGAGAGACGAGCTGCATCTGCCGGTTCGAACCAAAAAACCAAACCAAACCAAAAAGAACTCTATTGAAATACTCTAAGTGTTAGGGTCATTCATAGCGCACGGACCGACCACAGAATGGCGACGCGCAATAATTTTTGTTAAGGAATCTCGTTAAATTTGCTAACTTCAAATTCGATTTACTCAAAATTTTGGTAATACATTCGCAGGTTTAAATTATATCAGTATACTATATAAACCTTCCTCTTTGCAATAGGAAATTTTCAATTTATTTGGAGCCGCCAAAGATAGGGGACCGAACCCTTTCCGTTAAAATATCGACATCGAATTTTTTCATGATTACAATACTTCCTTATAGGGAAGTAATATAACCTTGAAGAGAAAAGTTTAAGAGATAATCACTCCTAAAGTTTCAAAAATGTATGATAAAATTATTAGAGTATACCAATTGTTTATCAAGAAGGCGCTGGAAAAAATAAGACGGTTTTAACAGTAATTGGAATTTTGTAGTCTGTGGTCTAGTATTTTGTTAATCAATTGTTGCCTAAATTGAAGTTAGAATTCATTGAATGCAACGAACACCACCTCCCAAAAGGGCAAAACACTCTTCAAGTGGCACAACCAAGTCCCGGTGGAACATGACCATCTCTCCCTGGAACGTCCACATCGTCTAATGATCATATTATTAATATAAACACACAAATGACGCATCATCAACAACTTCCAGTGCCGTATTTCCCCCAAATGCCACAAACGAATCCGCTAATATATTACAACCAAAACTATCTGCATATGGCACAATTTCTACATCAAACACAAACCACCCACAAATAACACAACAAGCAAACCAAAGACATACCCAATGGATGCCAATACAAGTTCCCAATCTAGTGGCTTGCAGGGTCAGACTAATGACATGGACTGGAAGTACGTCGGATCAAAAAAAGAAACAGATTAGACGACCCACAAAAATATTTTAGAAGTGTCGAACAATCAAAAATAGGCGACTACTGGCTTAATGCTCCACGATTATCAAATAGATTTGCAGCATTGCCGACAAACAATGATAACGAAGACGAAGATTATGATAAACAAGGGAAACCGAGCTCAGATGAAGAAAAGATACCCAAACCTCCCCCAATATTTGTATACGGAGTCAGTTGCATTACGTCACTCAACGAACTACTGGATAAAAATTGCGAAATTACATGGGAAAGAGCAAGTAAAAATCTAACCCTTGACATCCAAAAGCTATACAGCCATCATTGGCTTATTTAAAACCTTATTTAAAACTTATTAAAAAAAATCTGATGTGGCCATCGCATAACTTTCCGAACAGACGCAAATTTTTATATTATATTTTTAAATAAAATGGTTACATAATTTCAACAGTAAATCGATGAAAAATTTCATATTTTGCCAAAATAGGAAGAAAAAAACTTTTGAATGCCTATATCTTGCAAACGAAGCATTTTTGGACCCATGTTATTAGAAACTTTTCATCTTATTTTCATTAGTAGAATGCGTTCTACTATTTTATTTACAAATACAAAAATTTTTGAAACGCCCTGTATAGTTTAGAGAAAAACTTGTAGGACAAAAAATGTAGGAAATTCCATAGCGCTAATTTTTTGTTATTAATATTTTTACATATTTAATTTCGTTTCGAAGTTATGACGCATAATATCATAATAGCTCCAGGTAAACCCCCATTTCCCGTTACACGATTTAATTTATTTTCATCTGGCTTCGTCCTACGACAGGAAAAAGCTTATATGCAAAATTTGGAATGATTTGCTTGCTTCGTTTAGACGCTATCGTGTTCACAGGCGTACATACACACACACATACATACAGACATCCTTCCAAAAATGATGAAAATGGATTCAGGGGACCTCAAAACGTGAACATCTGTCAAAAAATTGGGGGGTCAAATTTTGCCTGATAACAATACTTTCCTTACCTAGGGGTTCGGAAAGTAAAAATAATTCGGTCTTACGAGTTTATCCCGATTGTACAACAATTTATTCGTAAATTGAAATAAACAATAATATCGAAATAATATTGTTCATGCAATTTATAATAAATATTATATTTTAATTTAGATTTCTAATTTGCCTCTTCCGCTTTGCACAAATTGAATTTAATTAATAATCTGCTCACTTAACGTCTTCCTCTCACTAATAATAATCTACCTTTAAACTTTTCTAAATCTTCGATGATTAATCACTTGGGTTCCCTAATATCAATTTTTTTTCTTTATCATTAATTAATTAAGTAATCTGCCTTAACTTTCAATGTAAATTTAATTTATTTCAGTTAAATTCTCTGCAAATTATATTACTGATACATCCGATTTCATAACTATGGTGAGTGACCATTTGCACCTGTCTTCTTTTATCGTTCAAATTGTCTCACTGACAACGTTTCAGTAAATTTAAAATTTAACTACTAAAAAATATTTCCTCAATATACGCGGTAGTTTTTTCTGAAAAACAACACCCACACTGAAACCGCGTACTATGAACTCGACGTTGTATGAAACATCTTAAAATGTTTTTAGAGAGGAACTGTTTTCTTGCAATTTCAATCTTCAATTATTGATTCCATTATCTGCTATGTTTTGATGAGTTTGAAAGTGTCTTCAAGGGTTTTGAAGAAAAAAATTCTTCATGTAAAGATAACCACACAGCCACATATAATAAATAGTAAATAAATACGTACATTTATATAATATTTTATGGCGCCACGTTATATGTTAAAAATTTTGCAGAAAATAAGTTTAAAAATTTGGTGACCCAAAACGTGACCGCGCAATTGCGAAACCGCATAACTGAAAACCGCGCAGATAAAGGCGGGATTGCTGCATAATATTTATGGTTCCAACAGCAGGTGATGGAATAAAAACTGTTCTATTATTGTTTATTATTATCTATTATTATTATTGTACCCGAGTTGACTTAAAGCAATGTACTTCTAACGAATTTTATATTACAAATTTAGTGCGATTATGCTTCCATTTTTTTCGGCAGGTACTTACGAAATTTTTTTTTGATTTTTTTTGCAATGATTGTGATGCGATATGGTCAATTTGTTTCACCATTTTCGACATTAAAAATGGCGTTTGAAATGTCGATTTTCGTATGTGTTGTTGTGCTTTTAAGTTGTGGCGTTTCTTCACGGAATTATCATCGCAACAGCAACGCGGGTTCGGACAATACTCAAAGATTCAGCGAGTACAGGTTTCAGCTGCGGAGATTGACACTCGCTGAATCTTTGAGTATTGTCCTTGCCCTTGTGTTGTAACAAACGAATATAAATGTAATTTAAAGATCGCGATATTATCTACAAACTTTAGTTGCTAATCCTAGAATAACGATGCGTTTTCACCGTCGCTAAAAGTACGATTTACATAAGTAAATGCGGAAAATTTTGCAATCTCGAGTATAAATGATGAAAACACTCTCACATTTGTTAGATACGTCAGGCCTAACATGCTTGTTTGTTAAAACAGGCACTGCCCACTAACCATTATGTCACGAAAAAGGGTTATGTGTGGAAATAATTCGGAAATACGATTTGAATCAGAAAAGAACCCCTAAGTATTCGATATCAGGCTCAAACTGGAACGGTGCCAAATTTGTCGAGGAAGGTCCGAAAATTCACAAAGTCAAAACTCTGCATAAAGCAACTTTGTAACCCTCACGATCACTTTTTACCGTATATTGAAGGATTTTTTCAGGTTATCAGTTTTTCATCATTTACTCATTTTTGGTGCATCCTGCCACAAAAAAGTATAAGATAAAAATGTGCGTGAAACTAAAAAAAATATTGTTGAAGCCTTAGCAGTTTTGAAAATAAATTTCTTTTGAGAATTAAAAATTAATTTTTTGATAAAAATTCTACCAATTGTGTAAAATTAAGTCCTCTATAACTTTCATATTTCAGTCTTATACATAGGACTCCCTGAAAAAAAATGTATTTCCATAAAGTGAAATTTTACAATTTTCAGCAAAAATATAAGTAATTAAAATTTGGGTAACGGAACCTTCTTCGGAAAATTTACACCTGTTCCGGTCCGAGCCTGATGTCGAAAACTTAGGGGATCTTTTCCGATACCAAACTAAAGGGTTTAAGCAAAAATTCGCATTTTGGAGTTATTTGCACACAAAAGGAACTATAATAATTTCCACAAATCATAGAAACGACATTAATAATTATTAAAATGGAACTATTTTCAAAAATCACTGCTGGAAGCTGTGAATGAAATTTCAGTTTTTTAGCCTGTTGGGAAGTTGGTAAAAAGAAGTTTATTCAAATGTGCTCTCTGAACAATATTATTTTTTGTACTGTCAGTATTGAAGGGAAGAACACCATCAAATTTTTAAATAGAAACAATTCATGATAGGTTACATAGCATTAAAATGCTAATTTTTCGTTTTATTCCATACAGCCGCACACAAAAGTAAATTTTTTGCTATATTCGTAGATTTAAATTTTATCAAGCGAATCTTTAGTAGGTACATAATATAAGTGCCTAGGGGATAGTTACCTATCACCTGTCACTCCGAATGAGTTGAAACTTTGCAATCGCAAAGAGGAAGGTTTACATAGGCCCCTACAACAAAAAAATTCTGAGAATGTATTATCAAAATTTTGAGAAAAATCGATTTGAAAAGTATGGGAAAGTAAAATCGTGACCCCGGCCGAGACCACTATCGGGTTACCGGTCCCTTCAAATCGAGTGAAATTTTTTTGCTCCGATTTTAATTTTTCTTTGAAATTCGGGTAGGGGGGGGTGTGCTTAGTAGATATTAGTATAAATATTCGCGAAAAAATGGAAAATAAGGCGGTTATTGCCGAAAAAGTGAAAAAATTAAATTTTTTTTGCCTTCCATTTTTAAGGGTGTGCATTCGAAAGGGAGGGTCAGCCATCGTCAAATCCTACTCCTCCGGGGCGCCGCTCCGCTCCGCTCCGCTCTGCACCCCTACGGAGCGGATTTGACTCTGGTTACTAGGCTAAACATACGAGAGGCGCCATCCATCAAGAACACCGGGATCTATGCAACCGGGATGTGAGAGACCCTCGAAATAGCATTAAAAAGTATAGTTGCGGTATGGGGCAGTAAACTATTTCGTTTAACCCCCAAAAAATCGCGTAAAAACTAAAAATAATCGATGTTGCATGTACGACGCTCGAGGTGCATCTGCTGCTGCGAAATTTTCTAAGTGTAAGAGTATATCTAGCTGCACGTACCGTCAACAAAATGCGCGCCTGCCGGGCGAAGCTAGTGGCAACGACCGGTTGTGTGGCACGATCATGCTACTTTTTCGTACTTTTCAAATCGATTTTTCTCAAAATTTTGATAATACATTCTCAGAATTTTTTTGTTGTAGGGGCCTATTTAAACCTTCCTCTTTGCGATTGCAAAGTTTCAACTCATTCGGAATGACAGGTGTTAGGTAACCCTCACCGAATTTTTCTTGTAGTATTTAACTGAATATTAAATTTACTATGTTACAATAGTATGTAGTTTTTTTTAAAGTTAATTTACTGTATAATTTCTAACCTATCATTGTTTTTATTTGGTAATCGAGTATCTACTATCAATCGATTGATAAAGTCTTAAATTAAACAGGAAATTAACCAAACTCATTTCCGATTTATACAATATCAGTTTATAAAAAATTTCAGTTAATAGATTGTGTTTTTAAACAAAATATATGTATAAATATAAATTTATGTTGGTCCATTTATTTATAATAATTTATTATTATTAACATATTTATTTTTAAAATTTATTTAATTATAATTTATAAATTAACTATGCGGGGTATTATGTAATGAAAGGATCCTTTCACAAAAGGTAAAATTCGATTACACCCAGAATTGATGTAAACAATTGAATTACAAGCGATAATTTTACGCAGAAACCGAACCAAAAGGATCCTTTCATCAAGGCGAGTTACAGAATATCTGCCTTAATAATTTTTATATTTTAAAAAATTTTTGGTCTACGGCTGCATTTTAATTTTTAAGAATTGCGATTTTGATATAAAACAAAATTTATTAATGTAATCAAAATAATTATATTGATCTTGTTTGAAAAATTATTCTCTTTCTATTCTATTAAAAAAATTATCATCGCAATATCCATAGTCAATTTGGTCAGTCTAGTTTGTGTCTAAACTCTATATCATTGATATCAAGAAATAAACAAGAACAAGAGTTTTAAAGAATAAAGATTAGCAGTTATCTTACAAGAACCCATTAAATTCAAGTATCTATTCTTTGTACCGATCTTTTAACGTGAACTCTGAACTATACGAAGTGGTGTAAATTTAATATTTTTTCAAGTTTAATATTTGTCTCAAAAGACTACTCAGAGACTACATCAGGTTTCAATCAATAAAAATTGCAAAAAACCTTTATATGTATTACATCTACACCACATACATATTTTATAAATTTACACAACAGTGTCGGGTATAAAAAAGGTATCGAACCACAATCAAAAGATCCTGCGATTTTCGATTCCTAGTATAATATGCCGCTTTAGTTGGCAACTGAATGCACACAAATTGACGCTACTTTTGAATTTCCTGTGGAAGTCCGTTGAAACATTGTGCAGCTGCCCAAGTTATTCTTCTCTGTCCGAAAGAAGTGATACTTCTTGTTGTCAGATGAATACTGGTTTTGGTTCGTATGTCATGCTGGTGAATATTTTCATTGTATGTCAGGGTAGCATTTTTTTGAAAGCTGATTATGCTTGATCTTGAATATTATTTTAGCGTTATTCGGTAGGAGTTCGGGAGTTCAATCGAAACAGAATCTTAACTGCTCTATTCTGTGCAACCTGCAGTTTATTCAAATTGGTTTTTCGAACCTAAACCCAGATGGTCAGTAGATAATTGATACGCGATTGCAAATAAGCATAATATAATTTATTATTATGTTACCCGGTTTTCATATTTATATGCTGCGAATTTCTTCTAAGATCACCCATCGTGTTGATTTTGCAACGCAGTTCATTTATATGTTCTTCGAAAGTAAACCTGCAGTCAAGAACCAATACTACTAAATAACTAACACTTTATAGGTCAGTATTGTTTATTACCAGTTTGTTGTTTTCTTCTTTTTTAACGATTCTTAAATATCATGTAGTTGCATTTATTTACGTTCAGCTTCAGCTGTCAATGCCCATGCATTTTATTTAAATCACGTTATGCTTCCTTAAAAATTAAATTTGTGTCCTCATTAGCCATTACATCCTCCATATCATTGATGTAAAATTTGAAAAGTAAGGGTCCAAAAACTGAACCCTGTGGAACATCATGCTCGACCAAATTTCTTCCGCTCGCAATATATTGCTGGTATAACTCTTAAAAATTTGAAATGCTTGACCCTGCACACCCATTATGTAACTTTCCCAATAGAATGCAGTGATTCACCATGTCGAATGCTTAACAAAAATAAAAAACGTTTGTTTTTATTTAATTTGCTTTTGATATAATCCGTAACCTCAATGATTGCTATCTGCGTGTTTTTGTCAGTTGCAAAACCGTGCTGATGTGGTATTTCAAAGTCAATGTCACGCAAAAAGCTTTCCAATCGTTCTTTTAGCACCATTTAGATCATCTTTCATAATTTTCAGGTATTGCTTTTCACCTCCTTTATGTATTGGAGTAATTTTTCCAACCTTTAATTCGCCCAAAAACTTTCACATCGTTGTTTATTAACTTTACCAAGATTTTAACTTTGGTGGTTAGTCTTTCGATTATAGTTTTTAGTTCTCTTGAACCGGGTGGGTACCTCGCCATTAGCATTCAATGCGCTAACCGCTAAATTTGGGGGAAAGGGAGTATAAGTCGAAAAATTGGTAAAATGAGATAAGCACGAGTATGTATATATCGCATTAAAATAAAAGAATTGAATGCCGTATGTACACATCCCATTTTACCCATTTTTCTACTTATACTCACTTTTCCCACCCGTCCGCCAATTATAACTATAACTTTGGTATCGCCTATCTAGCAATTGTAAATCTATGGTTTTGACCATGGGTGGTTAGGTAGTATGGATTACAACAGTAGTTACTATTAATAGGTTCCCATACAACATTCTTTCAATGAAAAATATAATGGATGCCATTGATAGCATCATCGCATATTAGTGGTTAGTCTCTGTTTTTTCGTATTGAACTTTAATTTCTGCAATTTTAATAACATAAGCAAGGTGAGAGTTATTCATTTAATATGGAAAATGAATAAAGAACAAATGAATTAGAATTAATTTAATGAGTTTAATTAATTTCAACTTACAAAATGCTACCGCAGATATTTTCCCTTCAATTTTTTATCGTCTATTTAAAATCAAAACACAAACGTTTTAAAATAACAAACTATTCTCTTGTCATCTTATGATGATGGATATAAAACTGTTTTTAGGAAAAACAGTAAAAGTACGCTATCCAAGACTTCATAAGAAACCATTACTTTTATTTATCCATTTAAATCGATGAATTATTCATTATCTGCAATAATTGATTTACCATTCCAACGACAGTCACACAATCACGCTATGAGTTCTGAAAAGTAATCCTAACTTCCCTAATTAAGTTTATAATTAATTAATTAAAAATCTGAAATTGTAAGTTAAGCTTAGCTTATTAATTTTTATTGTATCACAATAGTTTTTTTAGGACTAAAACTTAACGTGGAATCTGAACCACAGCACATTTAATTATTTGAATATTAATTTTTTTAAACTTCTTATTCGTGGTCATTCCCTACCACTGCGCAAAACTAATCACATAATAATAATTGAGGGCCTTAGAATATAAGGGGTATAAGTGCACTTTTTTTAAATTTGAGATTAATACACAATATGAAACCTTAATGTTCATATTTGTTGGTGCAAAACAGATGCAAGTGATATATTGATAATAAGGGTATAATAATAAGGGTATAAGTACTTTTTTTAAGTTTTGGCACATTTATGATAAAGTTTTTTTTTCTACTTTTATATTATTAAAATTTATCATTTATTAAGGAAATAATAAACTTTAAATAAATATCTCAGCTTTTTCTGGGAATTTTTACCCTGCCCGGATTCCCGCATTAGCAGTAGACGCACTTAACCTAGTGAAATAACACAAAAAAAAGACATTTTGTTTAACTTTGAATGTAAATATCTCACAATAATGTAAAATGCACTTATACCCCTTTTATTCTAAGGCCCTCAATTAAGTTTAGTTAATCTTAAGCTTTCAGCAGAAATTTAAATATTTTGTATTGTTAACTTAAACAACAATTATTATTATTAGATACAAAATCTACTAATGATAGGTGTATGTATGTTTAAAAGTAGGTTGTATAAATATTATTAATGACCTTGAATTATTTTATTTTTGGTAAATTAGTGTTTTCATGGTGAA
The DNA here is from genome assembly GCA_932274525.1 of Podabrus alpinus. Taxonomy (NCBI): domain Eukaryota; kingdom Metazoa; phylum Arthropoda; class Insecta; order Coleoptera; family Cantharidae; genus Podabrus; species Podabrus alpinus. The sequence continues at coordinate 120,769,998 of OW026451.1, forward strand.
AATCTGTCCAGTAAGATATACAAAGAGGTACATAAAGCCTACATACTACAATAAATTGGATATATTGATAAACCTTTTTCATTCCATTCGGATTCTTGCTACTCTGTTTCACGATCCATTTTTTGAGGTGAATCGTCTCCTTTGCTTCCAACTTAATTTATCCACAGAATGTTGATGTTCGCCGGAGGGCCGCGCTAATTTCAACTCGACCAGCGATCACACCAATGACCACACGAACTACTATGTTATAAATTGGTATAAGTTGATACAAATTATTAATTTTAAATTAATTCAATACCACTTTGGACTTACTAATAAATAATAATTAAATTATTATTAATTTTTTGTATGAAAACAGTCAAAGAATAAAAAATTAACAAATTACTATGTTATCTTAATATTCCTAACAATAAGGCAAAATTTTGAATTAGTACTCGTATATTTATGTAAGTTATAAAAAAAATATGTTCATTTTTCTACATCAGCCAGAATTATTATAGCTTTACGAGTATAAACGTTATTAAGGTTTTTATGTTGATTGGCATAGTAAAGCTTACAACACAATTGACATAATTTGATAAATGAATGTGTAGGAAAGCTGTATTATAGTATTATAACGGCGTGTAAATATAAAATCCCTTTTCTTGAAATACAAAATACGCAATATTGCGATTTAATGCATAAATTACATTATTTCCAATGATTTGCATTTATTTGTTTTTTATAGAATCTTTTTCCAATACGCTCGCAGAAGTTTTCTAAACATTCAACAATTTCCTTGAAACGGTTAATATATTTTAGCAAGTCCCAAACTAGGAACAATATTTTGAAACAAAAACTATAAATAATGTAATAATAATTTTGAAGAAACATTTTTAAATTTCATGTCGGTTATTTTTCTAATTCGTTCACAAATTAATCTAAAGCTAACCGCAAACCGCATCTGAGACGTCGACTAGTTTCCAAAATATGCACAATAAAGGTAAAAAAGAAATTAAAAGATAGTTTTACATTTCGGAAACGCCTAATCGGATTTTAATTTTCTTAAAATCACACGATTCAAATTTTCTGATCACTTTAATTGGAGTTATCGGTGTGAGGTAGGGTTATTTTTACATTTATAATGATAGGATTGTTGAGAGTAAGAAGGTAAAACAACATTTTTGATAATTGTGCTATCTTACTTCCTCTTTCATAACTGGATCGACTTGTTTTAATATCAATATTTCCTTTGGTTCAGGAATTATTTGAGTTGGATTATTTATTTAGTACACATCAATTCTATAATTTATTATACTTGAATGGAAATTAAATAATAAGTATTTTAGATTAAATGTGGTAAATTTTACCGGAAAATAAACCAATTCTCAATAAATAATCCAACTGGAATGTGTAAAATAGCACCTACATAGTTTCGGATTTCTTAATTTTTACAAAATATAAAAATTGTTGCTCCACTGGAATTCTAGTCTTAATATTTCTAAAAATAATGTGATAAATTTACCTTTTGTACAAAAACGTTTCTCGTCATCGCTTACGCTAAAGTTTTTGTTGTTTTTGCAAAGATTGTAGACGTCTAACATGACGTCCTTCTCAACCTGAACGTCTGCCTACGTACTTTTTTGTATTACATCTTTGAGTGAAAGTTTTTATACGGTATACAAAATACACGTCGAGTTACTATTGTTGCAATGAATCCAATTTTGGAATGTGGATTGCTTAATTGTATGCATTATTAATTATAAGCTAATGGCGTTAGCATTTATTCCTATGTTAGAATTATTGATAGTTGATGCTAGAATCGCATTTGAAAAAAAATGCGATGCACTAATTTATTATTAATTACTTGGAAGTATAAGCATATTATTATGTATCTATTTACTATCGTAGAGTAATAGTGGAAGTATATACACGTTTTAATAATGCAAGAACGAGTTTTTTAGTTTTAATCGGTTTTAATAAGATAGTTTGAAGTACCATGTAATTAGTACATAAATAAATTTTTTTACAACTAATAGAATCCGTTATACGCTGGCGCGGGGATAAGAATTAATTTAGAAAATTGTCAAGTTTACAAGCGAAAATTTTTTTTCCTCTTTTGACCTCGGCGTTCTGTCAATTGGCCAGACTCATGTAAATATAGAACCAATTTTTAAATCTACAATGTGTTGATGATTAACCTAAAATTTCCACGTGATAACTCAACCAGCAATCACATCAAATCACTGCTGCGGTTAAAAAAATTGGATTTTGTTAAATGAAGTTAAATAAGTCCGGATTGAAAATTTGTAGCACCAGCGCAGCGGTCTAAAGCAGAAGTTACATTACTAGGCTGCTTTGCTGCTGACTAATGAGCCTGCTACATCACACACTCAAACAATTCGGTCAATTTAGTTTGTTAAGCCAAGTCGGCCGATTTGATTGAGTCGGCAGATATTTTTTCACATATTCGGGGGACGAGACATCCCATAGACTGGATGGTCTGGAATAATTGCATTTAAGGTCAATTTAATTTCCGTCATCTTTAATAATATTTATCACTAACCACTAACTTTTACTACGACTTGTATTTGCATACTATGGAGATGCTATGGAGTTCGTAAACACATTCGTATTATATCCTACCGCGTGACGTAAATTTCCCGCTTAGTGGTTATATCCTCCTGCGTGGCGTGCGGCGTTCGTAAACACGCGTTCGATAAGATCCTCTACTATCTTCTATGAGGTCTAAGTCCGGACAATTATGGTCCTCCGGTACTATTATAAATATATTAATGAATTGAGTGTTTTATAATAATTAATGACAACTTGATAATATTATAATAATGTACTACATAGTCTTAAATTGGAGGGAATTTATATCAGAAACGTGCTGTACCTAATAATTATGTATCTACTGAGGGAATTTACTACTTCGGTGCTTTATAATTATTTTATCACTGAATTTGTAAAAAAACGTTTAATATTATTTTGTATATAATATGATAATGTCTTACATCTACACTAGCAGTAGATAATAACAGAAAACATATTTAAAATTAATTTATTTCAATATGATAATTATACGTTACACACTTATTATTTATTTTTAATTTTATTATTGCGCTTTCACGTATGGTGTAATGAAATGGGTAAATATGAAATAGGAAATTTTATTTCACATAAACATTAATCGATACAATGATTTTTGATAACCCTAAATTCTTGACAATGACGTCTTCTACTTTATGTCAAGAACCCATTGTAAGAAGTATCGAAAACTAAGATCGTCAAAATGTTGAAATTTCTTTTTCTATTGATTATTATCTATGTAACATCGCAATTAAACAAAACGAATCAAACATTTACAAATTAATGCAAACTGGATTATATAAGTATTTTTTTTAACAACTTCAAAAATTTAATTTGTAAAAGTAGTCCGGATCAAAAAAATTTGGGAAACGTCCCATCATGCGTAATGAACTTAGTACTGAATTTTGTTCTACACAATAAAGTTATGATCTGATTGTGTGCTTTAGAATTTTATTCCATATAACAGTTTCTTTTAAATCGATCAAATTTAAAAATGCTACGCAATGAACATTAATTATTAATTCCTATAAATTAATAATTTATTATTATCCTATAAATTAATAATTCCTATTCATATTTAAATTTTCCAGTAATTTTAATTTGAAAATTTTTATTGGTTGAACCGGGTTTGAACTATGTGTGTTATTTATTGTAATCCAAATGTATAAAAATGTTTTTAAAAAAGCAATCATTGTATGTAACAGCCTTAGGGAAATGATTTCTTTTTATAGTATATATCGCTTATTACAATGTTTTTACATCTTCCAATTTCCTCCATGTCTGTGCTCATTGCGTGTTGAAACTGTGTAACGAGCATAGAGGACCTACAACTTAACGTGGATTTCGAGCCACGGAAATAAATGATTTTACACCGTTTACTCCTTCAGAGAAGTTTTTAGGCCGTATATAGGGTAGAGCTAAAAACCTTTCTCTAATATTAATCGTTCGGCATCGACTTGAAGCAGTAGATCTCCCATAATACGCGAAGGAGGTCTGCTCAATAGCGGGTAAAGGTGACTGGAATATAAGCATAACTATTATAAAGAATTCAATCAATCAAACTTTTCCATGTCATCCAGAATATTGCTATTTTGCTTCATTTTCTGAGGTGGATCAATTCTCTTCTTTCTTTTTTTACTTTACAACTTAATCTATTCACAGCGTGTTAATGTTCGCAGGAGGACACATTCGAGTAAGAAATTCTGTGAAGTCCGCGCTGCAGCTCGATCAGCGATGATACCAAGCCATTGCTGTGAACTATAAAAAATTATTAGTTTTCAATAAAGAATATTTTATTACACTTTTATTGCGTTGTTATAATTTCAAATTAATTATAAAGTGAAAGTATTAAGTTACTATATCCATACAAGTAAAGGGTGTTTTTTAAGCGTCAGAACTTTAAATTTAAATAATAAAACCACAATAAATGGAGATATCTCTTATCTGTTTATTTTATATGAAAGAACATTCTATGACATTTAATTTTTTTAAATAATTTTAGGCAAATGTCCGCCGCGGCTACCTCTAACACAGTGCATTCTCTCAGTCCAATTTTTGACCATGTTTCCAAGCATATCCGAATTTACATGATATTGATCTGGATCAGATGTTGTTCCAACAGGACGGTGCTACATACCATACAGCTACCGCAACAATTAATTTATTGAAGGAACACTTTGGCAATAAAATTATTTCTGAGAACCAAGCTCATGTGATTTAACGCCTTTGGACTATTTTATTTAAATCCTTGGTCTATACCGATAAACCAGCGACGATTCAAACATTGGAAGCCAACATAATTAGAGTTACTGCGAACATAAGGCCTCAAAATTTGACCAAAACGTGGTCAAAAACTAGACTGAGAGAATGCACTGTGTTACAGGTAGCCGTGCGGGACATTTGCCTGAAATTGTTATCAAATTTTAAACGTCATCGAATGTTCTTTCATATAAAATATACAGATAAGAGATATCCCCATTTATTGTGGTTTTATTTAAATTTAAAGTTCTGACGCTCTAAAAAACACCCTTTATATCACTTGTTAGATAAAATACACAAATAACATGGACAGAAAGTAACACTTAAAAAGAAGACCTTTATTGGTGATGAATTCACTAGAAAGCATTATTTTCTTTAGTCATAGAGGAAAACAACCTTTTGGGTTGCCGGAGCAGCCCTCGAGAACTTTATTAAAGCGTTCACGACGCTGCTGTTTTCGAGTATCATGGTTTCATGGTGGACAACATTTTATATTAAGTGCATATTTATTTATTTATTAATATACTTTTCTGTTTGGTGAAGATTATTTGATTTTTGTTATAAAACTTCTTTACCCTCGTAGTTTCCATTCAGTTACTTAATGTTTGCATTTATTGTCACCCATTTCCTTATACATTTAATCTTTATATCTTTATATTGATTGAGTGTATTTGGCATCTAAATTTTAAAACCTTTTTGTAATCCGTAAAATGCTGCCCAAGTCAATGAGCCGCCTTCCCAGGCCGTCGCGTCGTTTCTTTCGAAATACGGTATAGTCTCGGTATAGTGAACTAATTAGTCCACAACCCTGTTCCTGTACCGATGTTGTTCGCTTTTTAGAGTTTTAAATGAAAACAACTATAACAATAGAACTTGAAGTGTGTTTATTACTATATTAAATCAGCAAATTATGGCAATATTGAATTTTAAACAAAAAATAGTTGATTGATTAAAAATCAGTTAATTTACTTTGTTTTGTTACTTATTCAAAAAATTTTGAACCAGCTTAGCTCGTAATTTATGAAGACCAATTTTAGTAGAAAACTTAACTTCAACTGGATTTTCTTCGGCTCATAGCAGGAGGTAATTTTTTTTAATGCTTTCCCACTGGAACTTAACTTGTCAGTCACAACTGGATCTTCATATTATTATCCGGATATTATCCTTCTATATGCTTGCAAATACCACGTTAAGAACTTTTGTACTTGCACTTGATATTTTACTTGCATATGGGTAAGTACTATGCCAGTAGCATATCGTCGTTGATACTGCAATAGGTCGTATGTCACCAAAAATGCAATATCGGTTTTTGCTCTCTAGGTAATTAGTACAGTCTACTTTATGATACAGCAAAACCTGGTATGTGATGGACCAGTCAGAAAGCAGATATTTCGCTATCGAAATTTGTCTTATTTCGACAGCGGCGCGGCGTGGAATTGGATACTGCTATTAGTCATATGCCGAATTTCATGTCACACCATAGCTTTATTTAATATTAGTCATCTCATAAAAAAAAATTGGTGAGTTATTATTTACGTAAGTAGAAGCATTTTTAGTTGTTCCAGGCGCAAGCTTAATTGTTTTTCCGCTCTCCTGAACATTTACATTATTTGACATACGACCTATTGCAGTATCAACGACGATATGGAAAGTTCCGTTATAGAGGCTCAATTTGTTCACTATTGGAGTTCAATGTTTGTCAAGTATTATAGTGGATATTTCACTATAATATGATATTTTCACTACATGAGACCCTACTGTATTCTAAGTATTTGGTCAATGCGGATCTAGTATTATCCAATCTGATCTTCGGTACTTACATTTCTGCTATCTTCTGTTAATTCATTAATCATACATTTCATTTTTGTGATATCAATTTATTCTTAGATAGGTCCACCTGGATTGGATAGCTCATTCCAGACAGTAAAATTTGGCATTATTTTGGTGTAGCTCTTCACTTTCCTTCTATCCATTACAAACAATTTTTTGATACGTAGAAAAACAACCAAGTGTGAACAGTTTTTTAAAACAAAGCTATCAAAATTTATAAATACATGTGTAATTTTATCCTTATTTATACAAATTTGTTTTTACATAAAAGTTGTAGTATTATAATTATACAACTAATGCGATATGTCAAATCTAAGTAAGATATTAGTAATTACGAAATGACCTTCCCAGTTCCTCAATTAACACAATACAATACACACAGTACAAAAATTGTTACTGCTAATAAATTAACAAAAATTGTTAACTAAATGCCATCTCGTGGCAATAGCATTAATTGTTTATATTTAAAAAAGGTAGCTCTCAGAATTTGCGCAATTTTTAATATGTATTTGCGTTTTTATTATAAAATAATGAAATTCTAATGTAATTCCGGAGTAAGTACCTAAATACGAATTTTTAAGTAGCAAAGAAAAATCGATGAAGAACAGATACACCAATAAAATATTAAACGAAAATCACCAAGTGTGTGCCTACGCTTTCTTTAAATTATTATTGGTGGGTATGGATTTCTAAAGAAATAAGTTACATGTTTTAAAAATCGTTAATTCTGATAATGACAGTTGTTGCCTGCATCTGATGTACCTATAGGATTTATTAAACATAGATTTTGTTAGATTAAACAAATTTAAAGGTTACCTTATTAAGTTATCTAATAAGATGATAAAACTATTAAGATATTTAAAAAAGTTCAAATGAACACCACGATACAACATCATAAATAATTAATATCACTATTAAATTTATAATATAGATTGGAAATATTGATAAGATATACCTCAGGGTTCTGTAGGTCAAAAAGTTGGAAAAAGTATTAAATAATTTCGTACAATATATTAATGGTTCCCAAACCCCGTTTTTGTAATTCGAGATAAAAGTGCACAGAATTATTAATAATTGTCGATGCCAACTACCGTTGTTTTTAAATACCCCCATCTTGTTAAGTTCTTTTCACACAACGATAGTGATTGGTCATCCGCGAAACGTAAAATTTGGCAATCAATGGTTTGGCATAAAAATTGAAATATGAAAATAACCATCTTTTACGGGTTGTGCTAGTTACTAACAAAATTAAAAATTGAATTTTGTAATAAATTGCCAAGCGTTTTTTGTAACACAATATTGTGTAGCCTAAATTAACATAATAGGTATTTATTAATCCCGTGGGTATAATATCGGAAACGAAGTGGTAATTAATATTTAACACTATGCATTGCAGCTTTTATCTCTAACAATATAACATGGGGGATTTATGATGGAACGTCCAAGAGTGGTTGTGCTGGAAAGGCTGTTCAACGCTAGCCAAAAGTCTTTCCCTATATACCTTTTCAACGGAACATAAATTACTACTTGAGGCAATAAATAAATAATGGAAAAATAATCATTTTAGCATTAGCTGAATTAATAAGATCCGCACGTTCATGAACACACGAATAAATTCGTACCTATAACTTTTATGTTATTCATGTTATCACGTTGAAATTTGCACATGAGATAGGCAGATTTTTACAATGATTCCAATGGCAAGGATTACAATTTATTTTCCCAGTTTTAAAATAAACTTTATTCCAACTGACTTTAATAGTTATCCAATTGCGAAATATTTTCCAAGTTATGTGAAGGTATAAATTCTTGAAATATTAGTTAAAACTGGACATTTTTTCGATTGTTAGCTATTTTAAATCCATAAAAGTTTTGAATAATTTGTTTAATTGATAATTTCAGTAAATTCTGATTAAATACAGTATACCTACGTACATAATTTACGCAAATACTATGTTGACTGCATTGATAATGCTGTCTATAAGTCGACGTTCGCCATTTTTTTTAAAATTTCAATAGAATTTCAGGCTACGGTGCAATAAGTAGCCTCACTCAAATAAAATTTTCTTCAGCTACACGCTAAAGAACACAGTTAATATAGCAAATTGTAAAAATATTAACCGAGAATTTATAATCAAAATTTTGAAATAATCGATTTTGAACCTAGCAAATTTAATGAGATTCAGTGGTAAAATTAACGAGATTCCCTCGCGTCGCTCATTCTGTTGACGGTGCGTGCAGAAAGAACTAGTCTTAAACTTAGCGTTTTACGGACCGAAAGAAGCAGCACGTCTCTCGTACATGTAACATCAATTTATTTTATGTTTATTCGATATTTTGGGGGTGAAACGTAATAGTTTACTGCCCCATACCGCAACTATACTTCTTAATGCTATTTCAAGGGTCTCTAATAACCTGCCGGTTTCATTTATCCCGGTTTTCTTGATGGGTGGCGCCTTCTCGTATGTTTAGCCTAGTAACCAGAGTCAAAACCGCCCTGGAGGGGTGCAGAGCGTAGCGGCGAAGCGGCGCTCCGGAAGGATAGGTTTTGACGATGGATAACCCTCTTTATCGAATGCACACCCCAAAATTCGAAGAAAAAAAAATTTAATTGTTTCACTTTTTCGGCAATACACGGGTTATTTTCCATTTTTTTGATTATATTTATTACTAATATCTACTAATCACACCCCTACCTATCCGAATTTCAAAGAAAAATTCAAATCTGAGCGAAAACATTTTACGCGATTTCAAGGGACCGTCTTTGAATTGTATCGCATCTGCCTGAGGTGCCCGTACTTTTAAAAAGTCGATTTTGGGGTTGTTTTTCAACGGTTCTCGAAAATTTTTGTTTCTATAGACTAAAATAAGCCGTTCTTTAGTGTGTAGCTGAAGAAAATTTTGTTCAGCTCCGGCTACTTATTGCACAGTCGCCGAATTTCAAAAAGGTAGGTAAATGTAAACTGTCAATGCATTTTTTAACCATTACGTACTAACCATTCCGTAATTTACTGTTTTTACATTGTTAGTTTTATGGATTGTTAAATTATTTTTAGTGTAAAAGTGCTTTAGCCAAAAATTTCGAAATATTATAAATCACACAAAATTATATAGGTACCAATATACTATTATGTACACACGCATAATATTTACTATTTTTATTATTTAAATTTATTTTTAAAGTGTAAGAATTTTATTATTTCAAAATACAAATAATACTTTTGGTGAAAGAGCATTTTGTGGCAGTAGGTTATATTAATGTGAAAATCATCTTTGTTACAAACATAGGTCAAAGTTTATCAAAAGTAAATACATTTAAAAAGTATAATCTAATTATGACAATTATGACTTTATTTTGCCCTACTGTTTCAGGACTACTTATTGAAAGTCATGTTGATTGCTGCTATTATTGCAATTTATCATTTTTTTGGCTTGCTTGCAGAGTTAAAAAAATTATTTTGAAATTTGAAAGTTAGGGTCAAGGCAAATGTGAAAATTTTTTATTTTAAGGCATTTAACCACACCAAATAACATTTTTAATTTCATATTGAAGGCAGTTTTATACATTTAATTCAACAAATTTATTCAAAAACTCAAGGACAACGAGGATTTTTACGTTTTGAAAACGATTTGGATTTAGATTAATCTAGATTTGGATTAATTTAACATTGCTTTCAAACTTTTTTTTAACACGAGAGTAAAATTTCACTTAAATAAGTTTATAATATGTAATTAATTTAACTTCAAACTCTAGTTTGAAAAGCTAAAACAAATGCCAAAAGTGAATTATTGAAATAGTAAATGGTTTGGTTTGGCACAAGTTTTACTTAAATTTTCTTTTGGATAATTTACATCTCGCAATTTTATATATAAATAAATATTTCTTTGTTTATCTTCTAAATGTTCCAGCTAAATAATTAAAACTTAGAATTTTGAAATTATATTGGAAGAGATATTATTTATTATTTCTTTTAATAAAATATAATTTCTACCAAGTTTTGCAATATCCAAAAATGAAATTCATAATGGTGAAAATTGAGTCTCAAAATCATTTTTAAAGCTATTAACAAATTGTCTTCAGTCCGGTTCTCGTCTGCCTTCCTGTTATCTTTCAGCTGTAAATCTCCCCGATGATAGTCGATTTTGTCGATGATAGGTCAATAGGGTTAATAGGTAATTAATAATATTGCATTATCAGTCACCAATGTTGGTGACTTGGTGTGATCGACCGCTGATTTGCTATAGAGCGAAAATTTAGAATTCTAAACCTGCGTTTAAACGCATACATTCGGTCGTTTTAATAGACTCACTTTAAACCAGTTCAAATCTAGTCGAAATGACCACTGCCCAAAATATAACAGTAATAATACTGTCTTGACCAGGATGTCAAGATTTGCCAATTGCTTAAACGAGAACGATGTGGTGAATTTTCTCAGCCAACCGTTGGCCAAATTTAAGATAATTCTCAATGATTTGGATATCACTGGGACTGGTGTTTATAATTTGTAGGGTCATCTCCTGACCCAATTTGTTGTGCATAATTTGTTGTAAAAAGGCTTTGTCCGTTAATAAATGTTAAATAAATGTTAAATAAATAAAACGTTTGCAATACCAAAACTTCATTTAAAAAATGTTTTTACGGTTTTCAAACCTTGGGCAGAATTTTGAAAAATGTTCATTTAGATTGTTTTTAAATTATATATAAAATAAAAAGTAACCCAATTTTTTAGAGAAATTTAATAAATACAGCGCGATTTTACTTCGCCCCATGCATTTCTGCGTGCTTAATGCAAAAGTGCATTCACGTTGCATCGCGCCGGACTTTTGTATAAAACACTTTCTGCTCTCCTGGTTCACTGAATGCACCGATTTTGTCGACGTCATAAAATGCAACTGCACCCGTACCGTCCTTGGATATTCCGGTGCATGTGCATCTTGGCGGACCAGTAGGATTCTTATGTACGAAAATAGACCAACCATTACACCTTTTCGTATGAAACGCAAAGGTTAGTGTTGATGCACCACGCGCGGACTTGGCAATATATACAATGAATCATACGTACCTATATGCAATTTTATCTATTGTATTTTTTAAATTAACATACTTATCGTTTAATTTTTTACAAACAAATTATTATTTTTGTATAAAATCGATAATTCTCAATTCGTGGGACATGTTTTGCTGAAATTTCCCGTAATAAACTAAATTAGAAATAAATGATGCCTATTGGAGATGCATATCGTTTTCATTAATAATTAATTATTTGCTTTTATAATATTTAATTATATTCCGCTATTCGACTACTTAATAACCGATACATTAGTATTAGTTAATCAGCTGGACGTTTGACATTTTCAATGTTTATAATTCAATTTTAAGATTGGATTATTAGTTTTTTTTCTAGTAGATAGGACAACTTTTACTTGAATATGGAAATAACATAATTTATTAAAATCATAACACCAATAAAATAAATTTATTAGCGAACTTTTACTTCTTGCTTAGAATTTTATAGTGTAGGACTTGTAAATAAACGTAAAAATACTTCTTTTTTTAGTTTGGTCCAAATTTTTCTGAAATGGTAACAAAAACTTGGCAAAAATTTCTCCCAAATAATTCTCACTTGTCTTATAATAAAAAAATTGCGTTTCCCTTTCATTGCTTTACATCGGTGGTTCTAACCTTTGACTTCCAGTTAATTTAGAACTTTTAATTTAACTTCATCATCTAGCAGCTGTTTTGTGGGTTTTTCAGTTAGTAAGTTTGGCTGACGGTTTTTTTTGGTAATGTTTATCCACAATATGTCGATGTTCATCGAAGGGCTGAGCTAAGAAATTTCGTTAATTTTTTGATTGGAACTCGGAATTTCTACTCTGTGACTCAACCATCAGTGATCACACCGAGTTTCTGCTGTAGATTTTTAATTTTGTTTTTTACCGGACAATTAAAAGGTAACGCAAGCAAGCCACCTGATGAACATATTATCACCACTGATTGACTTTGTCAGAAATGTCCACATTTTTGTAAGTTTTGTGCCTACTTATACGCCTTCTTAATTCTATTCACAGAGCGCTGATGTTCACCGGAAGGCTGTGCTAAGAAATTTGGTAAAGTCCGCAATTCGAATCCACAATTTCCGCACCGTAACTCATCAAGCGATCATATCAAGCCACTGCTGTGTTCATAAAACTTTTAACAAATCGTTAAAATTAACTAACCAATACAAAAAGTATGTTAGTACTAACAGGCTAATAGAAATCTTTAATTAATTTTAACGACTTGTTAAAGATTTTATGAACCTGGGCATTGGTCTGTTATTGTTCAAGTGAAAATATTTACGTATTACAGTAATTTTCGTGTAGTAAAATAATTTACAGGTGCATTTAACTGTTCTTTAGGCGCGCGTAGTTTAGTTAACAAGTTTTCTTTTTATTGTACTTATAAACATTTTGACTTTGGACTTTTGAAAACCAGACAAGTGATATAATTCATTAAATTACTACTTTGCACGCAAACATTTGATACACAATCTTCTTGTCGACTTATTACGGCTTCTAGGACATAATATATTTTTCAATGCTCGGCATAATTTTCTTTTCTGGCCGGAATATCGTATCTTTTAACTTTATCTATAGAGGACGGTTTGCTTCGAATACCCAAATGGCATTAATTCCCGATATATTGAGAAGATCGTAAAAGATTACCATTGATCTTCTAAATCAACTAAAAGTTTAGTTTTACTGTAAAAAGTTATGATGTCTGTTTTTTTATCATCGCTTGGTTCAGGATCATGATGCATAGTTTTCTTGGGACAATATGACACTAATGTGCAGTCTTTCCTCTTGAAATCCAAAAACTGATGATTTTTCTTCTGTTGGTTTGTCCGGCAAGAATTGTGACGGCATTTCACGGTTATTTTTTCGTATGGTACCAACGTTTGTTCATTTTTTTTGCATAACAAATTTTTTAGTAATCCTATGCTACTAAATCAGTTATCCGCAGTAATATTTCGATTAGACTTTTCTACTGGATACACTAATCGAAGAACAATATCTTCAGTAGAGTTGCTACTTCTGTATGGACCCCCTGGTTATGTCCCAACACACTTTTCCAGGTTCAATGTGTGCTTTTGCAACCGTCATTGCAATAATTTTAATGCCATATTTAACTGGTTTACGCGGCATAAATTGTTTGAACAAAAAACTTCCAGGATGTTCCTCAATATTTCAAACAATTTCCGACTTGGAGCTAGCTTATCAATGTTCATTCGCTTGTTCCTATTGCTATAATATCATCAAATCTGAGGCGCCGTAACAGAAATCTAAATCTTTTTTCATTCACAGTCAGGTAACATGCCTCAACTCCCATTACCTTTGGAATTGTCCCAAAGCTTACATCAATTTTTTTTAAACACCTTAGCGTTTCAGTCATCTGCAGAAGACCTGCAAAAGCCGTCATTTCTTTATCACCAGTAAATCTGGCATCACGATATCTTTGAAGTTCATTTCGAATGTTTGCTATATATACGAGTATTGTCGTGTATTTTTTAAAATAAAATTTACTAAATTTAACGACGGTCATGGCCTGAATGTTAGCGAGATCAACTACTAATGGAAAGCTCCCCGGTTCGACTCCGGGTACAGTCTAAAAATTTCTTGACGGTCTTCCTTGCTTTTGAAGGGTACGTAAAGCCGTCGGTCCCCTGTGTTAATGATTTTCCATCATAACAATAAAGAAACAGGGTTCAGGGACATCGAATAATTTGTGAGCGAACACGAATTTAGGAATTGGGTGCTTTCTTCCTCTACTTGGTGATCTGATATTTTCCAAAATAAAACTTGATGGGATTCGAAACGTCTTCCGGCTGCTCTTCTTCATCATCAGATTGATCTTGTTCCGATTCTGTTTCGTGGTCAATTGTTTCAGTAATTTCTTCTTTCCATTCATCTTTGTATTCTTCATTATCTGTAAGCTCAACATGATGTTCCTCCTTGAACAGCCCATCAAACCATTCTTCTTGTGAAATAATAGGATCGCAAGGCCTTTCTACATGCCGCCTTTTTGTAGGTGGGGCAAACATAAATATGAAACACTAATTTGAAAGCTAGAACGCAAACTTTAGTAAATACGCTCTACAAATCAGGCATTACTAAATTACTTACATTACTTTAACACCTGTTGATAATAAAGATTAATAAGAAATCCAATAATTACTACAAATTTAAACTGTAACGTCGTAAATCGCGAGGTTTACAATCGTAGGCCAGACGTGTTTCAATACAAGTAACGCTAATGACACACTATATACTATCAGTGTTGAAATACTACTAATACGATAAACAGACAATTATCAACAGGCACTCAAAGACCTGTATGCGAAATCACTCCTTGTTGCAACATATTATCCAGATTAAAAGAAGCGTGGTCTACAATCGTAAACCGCGTGCCTAATTAAGGGTTAACAAAAGAAATATTGGCAACTCCAAAATAAGAAAATGCCACTGCGTGGTATTATTTAGAACTTATTATAAAACAGATTAAAATACAAGCTTTATTTACTTGTGCATGTTTTCTTCATAGTTTCGAGTGATAAAAGTGACATTTAAAGTGATTGTGGTATTATTTGGACTCTTTCATAGCAAGTTGCTCTTATTTATTTTCTTTACGTAAATCTGTTTTAAGAGACCATAGTTTTGTTTAGTTATGGTGTAGTAATACCAATACCAAGATATCGTAATAAACTAAAATAATTATTTCAATAACGAACTCCGAAACTCGGCTTCCAAAAATCATCGATTTGGTCGTTTCTTGATGTTGCGCTTATAATTTTTTTCGGCCATCTCGAATGGAATTAAAAATCAAAAAACACTCACACATTATCTCAAAACTTCAAACAATACTTTTCATGGTGCAACCGAGTTTTAGACACTTCTTTGTTTATTTTGTAGCCATGTAAACAAGAAGATATGACTTTGTACTATGTAGTAGTCTTAGTTTTTGGTTGTTTTGAAGTCTTAAAATAGATTTTATCTGAATATTATGGGGTATGAACATCTTATTGGGGAAATTCTTTATAAGGTTTTGCTGATAAGATTGTTAATAACTTTTTTGCCCGCACTCAAATCAAAACGATTCATGGGGTTTTCAACGTAGGAAGAATAATTTATTTAGAGGGTTCGATGTATAACATGACTGGCCTAATCTGATAATATCAATATGTCAGAACTTTCCAACTTGTTTAAACTTATTTACAGAGCTGCATATTCTAGTGATAGGGTTATTTAAACCGTTATTCGTCCCTGATCCAAGCATTTCTTCATGTTTTGTATTATGACTAGCGACGCATGGAACTTCATACATTACATAGAAATGCACCTAATTTTTTCGTATAATAAGTGGTGAAAATAGCATATAAATCCTCAGTTATATTTCTGTACTCCAAGGATTTGGTCCTAGTTTGAATTAAACTGTCAGCATAGGTATATGAAAACTCATTCCACTTTATTCCACATTTGAAGTATCGGCATTTTATAAACTTTCATGCAACCCTGTTTAACATCATACATTTATCATTTAAAATATTTAGAATTATTTAGAAATTCCTTTTTTTATTTTTAAAACGGAAGGAAAACAATTTGACATTTTCTCAAATTATGTTATACGTTGATTCCGAAATATACTGCGAATCAGCTTCTAGGTGCTCAATTTTGAAAAAAAATTGTTAAACACTTCGTACTACTTAAAATTTTCATTGGCAATATCTCATGATTTATTATTATTGTTGTTTTTTATGAGTTAACTATCATCTTTATCATTGCTACCTTGATAATCTTCTAGAATAACAATTCATCATTCTTCTGCAATAATAATTCTCTAGAAAAGAAATAACTTTATAATAAAAATTAAGAATTATCTTTCCTTTGTTCTTTTTAATACTACATAATATATTTTCGGTTTTCAACCTTTTACAGTTTTCGGGTTTTTCTGCCTATTGTATAACTGACACAGAGGATTTACAACTAAACATAGATTCCAAACCTCGGAAATAGACGATTTTTACCAGGGGCGAGCAAGTGGACATTTGGTGAGTGAAAAACCGCACCACAAATTGTTCGCTATAGGAGTCGAACCTAGGAGATCTATCAAACGTTTTCCTTTTATGTGGTTTAAACTTGGCTTTATTGGAGATTTTTAATTTAAATAAATTATGAACAATAGGAAATCTTTTCATATAAATATTATGAATTATTGATAATAATTAAGTTCTCGTTCTTTCTGCGATTTGAAGCACGTAATTGTGCACAAGTTTAAACACGTGGATAGGTGCGTGAAAATTGAATGCACGTGTAAATGGGGAGGATCTATCCCCAAGTATTTATAATACGATTTAGAGAAGAATATTATTTAGTTCCATTGATAACGTTCCGTATATCGGTTGAATATTATAATATTCAATATCAGTTATTGTGATCATTAATTCTTGCTAAATCGCCAAATAGTATTTTAAAATAAAACGTACGTTTTTATACTTACATCAAAAATTAAGGTTTTTCTAAAGTGTAATACTTACTATATCTTTAGCGGTTTACAATAATGATAATAATTATTATATAAAGAAAAATCTTATTTTTGTTATAGTTGTTATTAAAATTTAAACGATGTTGATTTTATTTACGATATATCTTTAATTTTTAAATACTCGTATGTACTACAAATTTAAAATTTTCGTTTGTTGTAAAATCTATTTCTGAATTTTTAGAACAATAATGAATTTATTATTATAATTATTTTTTTGAGATTTCTAAAAATGTTTAATTTTTTTACAAATACAATTTATTACCAGAATTTATAATAATGATTTCAGTTGCCAGAAGATTTGATATTCACATAATTATTCTTGTTACTGGTGAAATCCTACATGGTCTATAATATAACTCTCGATTTACTTTTTACCCTAATGCGAATTTGTTATATTTACAAAAATTGCAATGATCGTATGCTATGTAACGGAGATACGTGTTGTGGAATTTCAAAATTTTAAAACTCACAGGTGAGAAAACAAGATAGAGAAATTACGAAACTGTTAATTTTCGTTGCATTCAATTAATATGTGTCTCCGAAAATATTAGTTTCCCAGATTACTCTACTGCCGAGAAGCTTTTTTTTGTATTCTAATGTAATTTTAAATGCAATTTAAGAACTTAAAATTTGTGGTAATTTATTGATCAAGAATTATTGCAAGAGTGATTCAGGATTTCAGTATAGGTTTAAAGATTTGCAAATAAACATTGTTTAAGAGATTTGGCAGAGGAATGAATAATTTCGAAATGTAGCAATAATACAAAATAATTATTGAATATTCTCACTAACTTTGTTACTTTAAATAATAAAGCTTTATAAGCTTTTACGATCAATTTTAAATTTTTCTTGTTTTGAGGCCATTACATCATATTTTAAGTTTAGCTATTTAAACCAGGGAGTACCCTATTAGCAATAGAATTTTCCAATTTTCCAATCGCTAAATGTCTACCTTTTGGCTGTGATGCTTTCCTCGACATGGAAAGTTACAATCGACTCTATTACATAATATGTGCTCTGAACAAAGCCCGAAAAGGTGCTTTATATATTGTTACATTCAGATTTAATGAAAAGGTTAAATCAATTCAGTCAAGAGATTCACTGAACCTCTTTGTTTTAGTAACATTCAACATTTTGTTCCATCCCTATCTACGTAGTTCTTTCTAGAACTTCAAATGCATGTAAATCTCTTTCTAAGCTTAGAGTCTCGGCTATTATAGCTCTAGGTAGACTATCGGAAGCCGGTCCTTATGCCAATTTGCTTAGAATTCAATATGGTGATTGTTTAATGCCAGAGTGAAAATTTATTATTTTTGGATTGCCAAAATCATAATCATTTTTGTTTTTCATCCAAGGTACAATCATGGGGTGCAGGCGCATAATATTGACCACCCCAAATAAAATTAAAAATTTCCTATTGCAAAGAGGAAGGTTTATATAATAGTATACTGTAAACATTTTATGTGTGAAAGTATAGTCAAAATTTTGAAAAAAACCAATTTGAAATTTTGGGGTTTGGATTCGAGACTCGTCCGGCTGTGCGCATCGAAAAACCCAAGCTTGCGCTCCTCCGGAGCTCCGGCCAGTTTTTCATCGCGTACGCCGCTACGCGGCAAAAGCTAAACATACTTGAAGGCGCCATCCTTCAAGAAAACCGGGATTCGAGTCATGTTACCTGTAGGACGTGCGAGCAGCATCTGACGAAATTTTCTAAGTGTTAGGGTATACCATTCCAATTTGTTTTTCACACAAACGGTAAGGCAAAACACCTCACACCTTGGTACACACACACCTGACACTTTGCCCTTCAGGATTAAACACAAACTGTTACACCATATCATCCTAAATAATCAGTAATTTAACTTAACTTTTGCATATTATAATCATTAACTAATTACTTTTTTGGCTTTTTTTTATCACGGCGCGGGGTTTTTGTGCTCTTTTTTAACCCGAAAATGTCAACATCTATTAATCCTCCTACCTCATAATTGTCACAATAAACTCGATTAATTCCCTCGGGGATAGGAACGATTTTTATAAACCCTCAAGTTTTAATTAACATATATTTTGTACATTTTTGTTATTATAATTGTTATTTGTTGTTATTATATTAATAGAAATGTTACTGTTAATAGATGTGTAAAGATATTAAGATTAATAGAGTAATTTTGAATTTGAATTGAATTTGAATTGGCTTTTACATGTTAAATTTGCTAACTTCAAAATCGATTTATTCAAAATTTTGATAATACTTTCACATGTAAAATCTTAACAGTATACCTACTATATAAACCTTCCTCTTTGCAATAGGAAATTTTTAATTTTATTTGGGGTGGTTAACATTAGGCGCCTCGGCCCGAATCATGTCTTCAATATCGCGATTGGCCTTCTCGATACTGCCTCAACTTTGCGAGTGTCCAGGTTTGTTATATAGCAATTTCAGTTCTGGCCGCACATTGCAGTTTTTCTATAATGACTTGTTTCTTCTTCTTTCTCTTACTAAAGGCCAGTAACCTTTTTTTTTACTAATTTATTTAATTAATTCTCTTACAAACAAACTGAATTTCTACCAAACCATACCAACCTTATTCAAAAAGTGCTAGAAATACAACATAATATTACTTCATCTTGGATTTGTTAATTTCCAAAAATCATTCAAACCAGCTGAACTGTGGGCGCTGTATAGGCTGCTGAACCGACATAATTATATTTTTGTATGTATGCAAAACTGCCACAATACAAGTAAACTTAGTTGAACCGTAGTTGTAAACAAGTAAACTGGTAAAATAGGGAAGTGATAAGGTATAGAAAAGGCTATGATGGGTACAAGCTTGAGGGAAAGAATTAAAAAGATCGAAATAAGAAAACGACCAAAAGCCACAGACATTCTAAAAAGGATGGTTGAACTAAAGTGGAGTTGGATGGGTAATATTCGGGTAATATTCTGTGCAATGTTTTTAGTTTAATAAATGTAAATGATAACCATGGACACCAATTGGTCAAATTAACTACAAAATATTATGCAAATGTAAGATTACATTATTACGAATCAGTCATTACTTCAATAAAGCCGTGTACGCAATTATTGTTGTAACAGGTGATAGCCGAGCAAAGAGTTTTCTGATTCAGAGAATCAGTTTGTGCATTCAACGAGGAAATGCTGCATCGGTTCTAGGATCGATGCCGAATCGATGCCCACAGTAGCGATCATGGACGAATTCTTCCAGCTTACGGGTTAAGTTTTGCACTTGTTATTTGATGTTTGCATAGTTTTGCATATTTGATTTTGTTAATTTCATTTGATTGTTGTTTGATGTTTCTAAAATTTGTTATTTATACTGATTGTTAATAAAAACTATGTCCTAATTTAAAAAAAATAAAAAAAAAATTATTATGTGATGTCCTAATTTTTGTTATTTTTTGATTTTTATTTTATTTTCCTAAAAGTTAATAACAATGGGGAAGATGCATAAATTTTTTTTATAGCGTAGTTGGATCAAAAATAACTAAATATACTAATTAATGCTATTTAATTTATTTATTTTCGTTTTGATAATAATTTAAAAAATATTTAAAAATCCGTCAATTTGAATTGAAGGAAACGACCGCGCTTATCGGGGTTATGCCTTGTGACGTCAAACCAATGGCGTTGCGTTTAAGGTCACATGATTTATTTTAAATTATCATTGAATTTTAAAATGGATTATTTATAACATAATACAATAAATAGAAGTTATTTTTGCTGATTTGATATTTAATATATAGGATTAATCGGAAAATACTGTTTAACTAAATTTTTTTATTCATGCATCTTCCCTATTGTATTTGTATAAAACAACTGCATGTTTGAAACTTCAATCTTAATATTTTGAAATATTATGTTGACCCCTAATAGTATGCAACCTGTGTTGTACCTAAAAAGGAAAACAAACTGTTATATTTATATCTGACCATGAATGCTTCACAACAAATGCGCCTATGACTTATCTAGTAAATACATGATCGAAGGTGCAGGCACATCGAAAGGCAAACCTTTGAGATGTAAAAAACCAAAAATGCTCACAGAACTAATTTCAAAAATTAGTAAAAAAACAGGCCCTGGACCTATATTAAGAGGAAGAAGAAGACATAATATTATAAAGAACAAATTTAAAATTGAAATCTGCTAAAATTACAAATATATCGTCGACAACTTCTTAAAAGTTGGAGCCTTTGAAACTTACCTTCTAATCTGTGCGACCAAAAATGAAAGACTAAACTGTCTCAAGTTTTTACATCGTGGATGAGGTGGAACGGTGCGCTTTACGCAACCTCCACATTGTTGACTTCATCAACAATTAGATTGCTTGGTAAATCGCTTCACGGTTTTCTGTATCCTTTTATTTTTTTTAACAAATTATGACCGGCCGAGGATGTAATCTACCACGAAGCCCATACGTAAATTATTAAATTTACATTGCATTCAAAGTCAGTTCTTCACAGCATATCTTACCAATTTCACCTAAACCTAAAGCAAAGCAACGTCGTAGAAGGCATAAGCGGCAAGGGATGAAGAATACGATAGAAGTTATTAATATTTTCTGCGCTAAACAAAGTTTCAATTGCGTATGAATATTAATATTGTCTATCTATTTATAGGATATCGCAAAACATTTTATCCACATTTCGCAAGACCGGTTGGAATTCGTGGGGTAATTATAAATATAATTAAGAACGCAAAAATGCTAGGGTACAAACTAGGAAATCAAAAAAGTGAACCTTATATCTATGTATGTACTAACAAGTATCAGACTACCCAGTGGGTATTATAAGAAATTCAAAAATTGACATAGAATGGTTTAAATTTTACTCTGAAATTTATTTCCAATTGAATTCCAAATTTATAAGTGATATTGTGAACTGAAAACCGATAATTTGGGAATAAAACATGAAATTCATTATGGATCCAGTATTGAAGGTTTTCTAACACTGTTAAAGTATTTATTTGTTTAAATTAAATTTGACTTCATAAATATTTTGACATAATAGTATATCAGTATACAAATTTTAAAATACTAAATGTTAGATAAACAACATAGCTAAATCGATAGATCTGATGTATGCCATAAAAATTTTTTGTCACTTACGTTTTTTTGTTTAGTTGTCTTCGATATATCGTAAATTGATCAAATTCAGAACACTTAGTTACTTATTCTTCTTTAGTTCTTTAGGCAACCTTTACATAAGATTTTAAAATTGCGGCCCCAATATGGCCTCGGGATGTTTATGGATACATTGCTATGAGTGCACCACAGAATATATCTTATGAACAATCGCAGAATCATGCATATACTCCTAAAATTGTTGAATCAGTAACATCAATTAGTTCTGATACTCAAGAAAATAGTGTTGTAGCTCATTATTACGAACCCCGTGTTTCTTCAAGACAATTTCATCCATCAGGAGGTATGTATATACGAATTTTTATTTTTATATGTACTATTTTTGAAATCCTCGTCCTAATAATTTTCACAATGCACAACGATTGGTATGCAAAAATTTAGCAAAATATTTTTTTGCTCTGTTCTGTCTCATGCAGACACTTTGAGGTAAATACAAGATATACCTATACTGAATTTCCACTCTATAGGTACTGAACAAGCGATAACAGCAGTGGCGGCGATGGGTCCCGGCAGTGCGGGTATCCTCAAACTAAAGGGGTCTCAGGAAGGAGATGAGCCTGAGAGGTATAAAATTTGTTACATTTCATAATGTTTAATTTTTGACGGGGCTTATCGCCGCCACTGGGTGGCAGTAGCCACGCTGCCGTCAATTAAATCTAAAAATTTAATTATTAAATACTATTTTGATTTATAGGATCAATATGTAAAAAGTATTAGCCACAAAATATGTATTTTATCGCTAATATTCAGAAATTCATACTTGATGCATTAACAATATAAAAGGCATAGCTTTTTAATGCAATTGAAAATTTATTTTTGCATGAAATTTAAAATTGTAAAGGTAAAGACAAACTCATTACACTAAATTAATATTCCCTTGGAGACAAAATGAACTGGAAGACGCAATGAACATGGTTACTAACAAAAAATATTCAACAAGCCACATGGGGCAACTCCGGATGCTAATAACAAAAAATTAAAATAAAGAGCACATTCGCAATAAAGCAAACGCTATTAAAATAATTAGCGGTGTGAAAAAATGGCAAAAAACTAAATATCTTGTGGTGAAGAATAAATTCAATCAAGTTACAAAAGATCTAAAAGAAGTGAAAGAACAAGCACACGATTACTCCTTAAATGGAAAATTGAGCAGACCACAACGAATCAGAAATGGGCCTGGAACAAAATAGAAAAAGCAAATATCTTGGCTGAACATTTATCTTTCTTATTTCTTTTATTATCTTTTTTGTTAGCTGTAGGTCTTTCAACCTAGCCCATTTACAACCACAGAGAAAGAAAGTGAAATTAGAGATTCTTTTTAAATAAATTTTCACATAAAGAAATAAATCCAAAGAAAGCCCTCGGTTTCGATCAAATTACAGAGAAAATATTGCATGTTTTCTACGCATACATTTGGACAGACGGCTTACGAAAACAACTTGAACTCAAATTAAGCGAGACGAAAATCTAGCTGTTTATCGAAAATAAAGTGGTTATTGATGAATTCGGCATTTAATGGTGGAGTTAAACCTTGAAATCCTCCAGAGATTCCACAATGAAGTGCTACGTGCTATGTGACATTCTTGTGCTTTCTTTCAAGGAAGTTATTCGACAACTTAGTGTGGGATACCACCCAAGACTTACAATACGAAACAAATATGACTACCAAATGAAACAAACAGCAAAAAGCAAACATTTTGTAGAAGGCATGGCAAATAATAGATTGGTTTATATCGGTTTGAGTATAATAATTTTTTATAATTATATCTAGTTGTACAAGATATTTTATTTTACTTTAGAATGATCTGGTTGGAGGTTGGAAATTTTATTTATAATGCAATAAACATTGCACGTTGGTTTATTGTAAACGTAATAAATTTATTTGGGATTGGGATAAGCCAAGTTTCTATTTCTTAATCATGCTCTTCTAAAACTTTCTCTTCATACTTACTCTTCGTTTCGACAATTTTCATTTAAAGAAAGATATTATGATAAAAATTATAATTTACAAATTTGTTTTTATCCACTCAAGTGATTGTTTTGTTTAGTTTGTTTTTATGGAAATTGACTAACATAATATTAAAAATGTCTCCGAGGTAATGCATGTCTTATAAATCTAATACGTTGAGTAGGTAGATGGGTAAATAATGCTTTCAGATGGATTCTATCATAAGAATCGCAATACTGAATAATGGATTTAATATTCTAAATTTGCCCACGAGATTTTACTACTTATAAATTGGAAATATAGTTGTAGAATGTAAATTTGTTTCTATTAGATTATCATAAACTGATATAAATTATTTTACTTGTTTTTTAAATAAGTTACGTTTTAATATTTTTGAGATTATCGTGCACCATTTTTCTATTCGAATTATTAATATCCATAATTTCGTTCATTGGAAGTCTTTTAAATCGAATTGTACCTGTAAAATATGTATGATATATGGAACTTTACGTTGGACATCCTGTATAGGCACACGTTTTTACTTGATGAATTTTCTTACACGATTTTGTAATAAATATTTACTGTTATTTTTAAGTGCATGCTAAAATGCATTTTTATTCTATTAAGAATGGCGTGTTTTATTTTATTATATTTTTAATAAATAATAATATAAAGAATAACTGCAGATAAACTCATAAATCGTAATTGTCTATTAATTTTTTTAAATTATAATATAGAATCAGATAATAATACAGATGGGCAACCTGCGTTTTCCGGTATTTGCGAAATCGAGAGTGGCCCCCACCAAGTGGTAGGTGACCCATTCACTTGCTGGAGTCTCCACAACCAGTTGCTCTTCCGGCTCGTAGGTGAACACTTTATAGTGTTTACATGGTAGTGATCCGGTCTACAGTTAGCATGTTTTGAACATGAGTTTTGTGGTACCGGTGAAAGACACACAAAAAATGGAATATCAGTTACCTCCGCCACCTGTTACTTCTTCTAATATGATATCTCATCAAGTACCTGTAGGAGTCATGCAGGGAACCCTTAATCATGTTCCCAATATCCCTGACGAAAATTCTCGGTGGACACAATATCAACATCTTTGGAGACAGCACGTATATATGAACGGTAGGAAGCTAAATAATATTAATATCCCCGCTGTTAAATATACTCGTTAAATTAAAAGAAAGTGTAAACCAGGAAACTTTAATGATCGATACCAAGATACTTAGTATACCTCTAGATCATTTTTCATTTTATCCATTAAATGAAAACTTTTAAATTATTAGTACTTATTCATAATTTTTAATAACATAGGTACGTAGTAATTTTTTTAATTTCCGTGATAATGCGGATAATGCTAAGCCACGTGATGGTAAATTTCTATAAAAACGTGGTACTGTAACTATGATGAATATCACAAACGTGTCAACAGAAACAACCTTGAGTTTTTTTACTATAGAAAACTTTTGGCAGTAGATATAGAGCTAGTTTTAGACTGTATTAATTATATGATTTGTTGCATGGCATTGATGATTATAACTAATCTGAAATGGCAATGGGACACACACATGATGTACAAATACATGTGCAGGACAAATAAAAATATGTTAACAATTTTGCATGCATATTTATAGAAAGAGTTTCGAATTTAAACGTATTTGCTCAGTTTTAAAATTTAAATACCCAATAAATGGTTTCGTTTTTGTCCAAATATCACGTGCGGAAGAACAATTTTTATTGACCTTAAAACTATCGTACCTATATATCCAAAACCAGTTCATACATTTTAATAGACGAAAATTTGTTTTTCGTTTATTATTTCAAACAATAAGTTAATACTTCATTGCGAAACAATTTGCATTAATGATCATTTTAACATAATTGGACATTATCAAATTTACCCTTAATTCTCTGATCAAAAATTTCCATTTTTGCCCTAACCCTAGATTTTAATAAGAAATGGTTAAAAACAGTATTTTTCATGTTACATTCGTAATGTGGGAAAATATCATTTTTTGTTGGTCGTCAAGGGTAACTTCTACCTGCATATTTATAACAATAAATTAGAAGAGAATCTAAATGTATGAGAAATGAGATCTAAATGAGTTTTAGCACCTGGAAATTTTAAGCAGAAAATTATTGTAAAATCAAACATTTAAAATAGGATAAATATTTGCATAACAATTTTCAAAACACAATAGAAATCATGCTCCAATGTATTGATATATAATAATATACCATACAAGTGCAACAAATCCTAAGAAGAAATGGAATTTTCAAATTATTAAAGGAGGGAACTGCATGTACTCGTATGTTATTGGAAATTGCTTATTTACTTATTATAAAATTAACAATAGTGATAACATGCTTGTAAGTTTTTTTCGAAAATTAGTTTGCATTGCTAATCTGAAATAATTCAGTATCTGGAAAGAATATATTTATAATTTATTAAATGGAATAAATTAGTAAAAAAAATTGTTTTGTTTAAAATTAACATTGAAGCCCAAATAGATGCTATAGCGTCATCGAAAATTGGTTCACCAGAGTTTTCATTGCAAATCTATTTTGCGCTAAATTCATTTATTGTTTGTTACTCACCTCCATCGATAGATTACCTCAATACAAAGTACTGTTTTGATATTTTTTCAATTACCGGAACTGTTTTCAATTTTTTTAACAAAAAAACTGATAGCGAAACTATTTAAAACGTGTTGTGGTAAACGGGTATTACCAAGCTTGTCGCGAATCGTGTTTATTAAACAATAATATCTACAATCTAAAGAAGAAATTTCGCAGAATTATGCCTTATTCAGGATATAATTAAATAATACTTTTAATAAACGTTTATAAAAATGGGTTTTTAATCGACTCTACTGGAAGGAAATGGGTGAAAAACCATTAATATTTGTTGCTATATCATTTTACGTTTTTATGTGCTTAATTCAATCAACTTACACAATTTGTTAATTCATACAAGTAAATTCCGTATTTTCGAAGGAAATACATTTTTAAGAAAAAAATCGTCATAACAAAATCATAAATAATACTTACTTTTAGTTTGAATAAAAATGGCTTCCTATTTAGGTTCTTCACGATAAAAAAAACATTACTGGATTTAAGCTGATCAAATGAAAGCTTATGACAAAGCATTTCAGCAACCACGTTTTCACAGCTCTTCCATTATGTCATCTTTCGTCTTTTAGTTATGCGTTTCTTTGAGATGTTATAATTCGAAGTACTAAAATTTTGATATAACGTTATCTTATTGTTAGAAAAATGTATGGACCATATAGCTGGGTTTTAAAGCAAAATCCTGTTAGCTGAAAATGAGTCGAATAAAGTGATTAATAAACGTATAATTTTTCTCATTTTATTTGAACGAAAAATAGCTTATTATGGGGAATAGTAATTTTCCAAGTTTTTTCTAATTCGGCATCTATATGATCCAACTCACCTGTTGCTATACTAGCATGCCTGACTATATATATTTTTTTATATTTCACTACATACACATGGTGGTAATTAGAAGTATCTTCCTAATATACTATTCAGCTGTTATGGTAAATAAATGCGTCACCTGTTCTTCAAAAAAATTTAAATATATTTTAACCACGTTTCCTATACCGAATCTTAGCCATTTTGATTTTACAATAAATTTTAAATATTCTTCCGTTTATGGGCAATAAATTTAAGGATACTTGTGTGTTAAAAGGTTCTAGAATGTTAATTTAAGTCACAAACTGCGAATTTTAAATTTTTAAAATTTGTAGGTAATTAAATATTAAATTTTCAGTGTGTTTTTCTAGCAAATTGTTTTATTTTTAGTATACATAGTAATTTTCATCAAGATTTATTATAAATTCAAATTGCTTGCGTTTTGTTCCCATGCATATGAATTTTATAAAAGTATCATTGTTTCATATTTTGAACATTTTATTATGTTTAAAAATGCTATTATACATTGTGCTATTTACTATAAAGATAAGCATATAATAAGCATTTAATTATGAAGAATTTAATAAATTTAGAAAACAACAAAAAATACTCGGTTTTTGCAGGAAACTATTATCCATATTTCATTATGCAAGTACATGGGAAAATCTGCTACACGTGAAGAATTTTTATTCGATAAATTGTAAACGAAATAAGTTTTTCAAATTACATACCAGATATTATTTGGAGTTCAAGTTTAATTTTGATTATTGTATTTGTTTCTTCTGAAGGTAAATTAATTCTCGTTTATCTGTTTTCCATCGTCACTCCTCGTAATAATAGTTTTATAATATTAATGTTCACACATGTATTGTTTTCTATCGATCTTCTAGGTTAGCAATAATAATAATTGAAATAATGAAACTCTTGTATAAAATTTGTATCACTGATTAAAATCAAGTCTTGGTTGTAATGGAACTACGTATAGTACGTATTTCTACTTTATCCATTTATAGGTTTTTTGGAAGACAATTAATTAGTGGGTACACAGACTAAATCCTTATTTGATTAACTTGCATGCTGATGTTTGACCTTCATCGCCTACCTAGTATTAAAATTTTCAATATGAGGTGTGTTAAAGTTAGTAATAACTACATTCGTATGTACCTTTTGACCGTGAAATCGATTATTTAAATATTCTCTACAGATGATGAATTTACTATAGTGAATTTATACAAGTTTTTATAATTAAAGGTAATTTAATTATATGAAAAAAATTTCAATTTTTTACCATTTTATTCGAGATATTTTGCATCGGTTTGGGCATCGGTATGGTGACTCTAAATCAAAATTTATTATATATTTCATTTAAATTTACAACATGTTTTAAAAATAAATTGCAACGTTCAACTATTATAGATTTACTACATAATTTTTGCAATTGCGGATCTATTTTGACGTTTATTAGCCATTTTCGTTAACTTAACGTTCACCGTAAAATTCGAGTTTAATATTCCGTATTTCAAATGTATGATTCTCTATGGGTAGGTAATTTCTCATATTAACAGTTTAAGTACCGTATTATCGCAGTTTATGTAGTTTTTTCTGTGTACCAATGTCATGCAAGGGTGGAATTCATACTCAATTCACACTGCACTCTATGACCGAGCAAAATACCCGTTAATTATTGCACATGATCTATTATGTCTATGAACCAAGTGGCAATTGATAATAACTTTCAAAATTCTATCACGAAATTTAATTAATATTTCGTGATTTGAACTCTTTTGCTTACATATATGCATTTTGAAGGGGTTCTGCAAAATAATTAATTAATAACAGGTTAACTATTTGAACCAGTTAAACAGTTAAGGCATTTTAATTATAAAGTACATAGTAATTTTATTGCTATTGTACACAAAACAGCTTTTCTCGAGGGTTTTTTACTTTGAAATATTACTAATTTAATAGCATAATTATTATTATGATGATTGTCGCAGATTCAAGGTGAAGTTTAATTTTTTTGGTTGCATAGAGATACTACTTATGTATTGTATTTAGTATATAAGTGTGTGACCTTAGAATTCTTAATATATGGTAGTCTTTTTTGTAATTTTGAGATGTATATTTTGGCGTCCCTAATTGATTCGCCTATATTGTGCGTATAATGAAAGTGCGTGGATTATTAACTTTCACATTGACTCATATAATTATTTATTATGAAATTTTGAGAGTTTTCCACAATAACATTATACATTTTGATAGTTGATCTGATCGTGATAACATTTACCACAAAAAATTGTTAACCAAACCCCCCTCCCCTTGCCTACGCATTCTCATCCGTTATACAGGAACTGATGCATTTTAATCGGCTATATCAATTAATTTACAAGTTTTAATTGATATAAAAGTTGTACCGCCTGTTAAAATTTTTTTTAGACGTTAAACAGTACAATATTTTATTTTTTATTTGTTTATTTCGTAATCCAAGTTGGAACCGTCACGCCTGTCTGAAAGTTATTTCTACCTTCGCGACTGGATCGGATTGCAATACCAAAAGCAAGAACTTTCTCCGACCTTTTCTTCCGGGATTGAGACATAGTGCGTTGTATGTTTGTACACACGCTGGCTTTTCGATCTTTTGCGGCTCTTTCACCTTTAACTGCTGAGCCCCTATTGAAAAGTCGACACGATAAAGGACTGTAGTAATTTTTATTGAAACAATACTTACAACCCAATTATGCTTGAATGCAGTTATCTTATTTAAAATAAGTAAAGTAACTTATTATGGGGAAAGTAGCGACTTGTCAATATTTAATTAGCTTAACGTAACGAAGGAAATAAAATTAGTTTCCATAATTTTAATCTCACCGCCGAATAACCTTTTGATGTACTTATAAGAGTATTATTTATTATGATGCTAAATATCTTATTATAGTTATATAATATGTAACATTTTTATTAGGCATTGCTAATTATTTTGTGTCTTGCACAATTTTGTTGCAAAATAATTCAGCGTTTTATAAATTTTCAAACAAAGCGCATAAAACTTATAAACGTTTATTGCAAATTATTGGTATCGTTAAAAAGTTTGAAAGTATTAAAATTGCTACAAAAATTAAGTATGCGTGAAATTTTTCTTTTAATATTTTTTTTCAAAAGCACTAAAAAATATTGATAAAAGGGAATTTATAATGCGTTGTTAAACTAAAAAGTAAAAGTTAAGAAATTATTTTGACCAACATGAAACGAACTGGTTTATTACTACTGCTTGTATAAGCTTAAACTAAAACTTTCTTTTTTGAATAAGTGATTTTCATTCGTTATTTAAATCTAAATAGTCGTTTACAAATCGGAATAATTTATTTTGAAATTAACGCGTAGGCGTCAATTATTTAGAAGAAGTCGGAAGAGGTATAGAAGATTTTAGTTTAAAAATTGTATCCGGAAATTGACACTATAAAGACGTCAATGTAAAAAAGGGATAAATGGTGTCTACCTTGATGGACGTATGGCAATTTTCTTATCTGAAATGAATTAATTTTATTATCTTGATGGAATGGTGGAAATGGTGATATTTGTGGAGGATTTTCCACTCTATACAATATAAGAACTATACAGTTGTTAGTAATCAGTAGTTTGACAATTTATCCACCACAGAAAATTTACCCCGTTTAAACAAACTCTGTCGAAAAACTTTCAGTAACACGTTTATTTTCATAATTAAATTTACGCGTTAAAGTGAGTGTATATTATGCTACTAATGTTAATCTGGATTTAAATAGTGATCAAGATTCTTTCCATCTTTTTCTGCTTTTAAGTAAATTATACAGAACAGGATAGAGAAGCAAAACTTTTGTGAATGAAAGCAGTTCCGTGGCATTAAAAGAATATTATTAGACGATCTTGCATGCGATTTGTATACGGATATTACTATTCATGAATAAATTATCGATTTACAGAAAACTACATTAGCATTTCTATACAAACTATGTACAACAAATTTAAAATTTGTTTGAAACTTATTATTTTTTTAAATGCTGTATGTTAATTTCATTTTCGTCTCATTTCGGCTTCATGTTTAACAAGAGATGATAATATGACAACTTATTAGTGTATATTATATTTATATCCACCTCAAAAAACGTGTAGATAGTTTTGTTGAGTAAAGCGTGATCTAACGACCCGCGAAATATATTTTGTGACCCACATGTAAAACAAGATTTTCCTACTATTATAAATTTGTATCTGTACGGCATTTTATTAATTATTTGTGATTAGGTGATTACTTAGTATTGGTTTATGGACAGGTGAAATAAATAAAACAATTAATACATGTTATCCTTTCAATAATAAGTTAAATCTTCCCTTGACGAAGTTAACACTCGAACTTAGGTATTTTTATTATTGAACAACTATTCACATAAAATATTCGCAAAGTAAACATTGGCTATTGATAATTAAGTGGGTTTCTAACCTTTGTGAATATAGTTCAAAACAGGGTTTATTGTCAATCGTATAAATATGTCCATAGGGAGAAAGGCTCAAATAGAATATTCCTTTATCATATAATAATAAGAATAATTTATGTCCTGTAATTGAATTCTCCCGTTGAAAATGTGCTCTTTGCAACAAACATACTTCCGTCTCGGTATAAATATAAATAATATTATGTGATGTGATTACAGCGACGAATATCTTTCCATGATTTTATTGCTTTCAAGAAGTTTCAAGCTCGAGTGCAAGAAATATACTCGAAGATTTAACCGTATCTAACACCTGTACGAGATGAATTTTTCCAGCACGAGTTGCTGTTTGGCTGATTATTCAGCGATAGTACAGCAACTTATAGTAAACCTTTGCCAAAAACTATGCTCGACAAATCTTCAATTTCAATCAAGCTTTATTTAGCCAGCCAAACCCTAGAGTTTAGACAACCCAGAATATAACGGAAACTGGTCCCCAGAAGCGTACGTAACGGATACAAAAACGTGCTTCTGCATCCAACTCGGCGCATTTTTAATGCATATTTTATTCTTATTTAAAGATAAGATTCAAATTCTGTTAGTCTCTAAACACTTCTGATTAGTCAATTGTATAGTTATCAACTTAAAAAAGGCGATCATACACTAAGAATTTTAGAAATACTCCAGTTACTAAAATGAAAAACCAGTTCAATTTGTAACGCAGCTCTGATTGGTTAATTCGTTAGTTTTAACGATCTAAAAGAGTGCCAGTGCGGCCTTAGGCCGCACAATTCTGGAAATTATACATTGTAATGGTCGTTAGACCGTATCGATTACCTAAGCCATGGTTGCCCTAAATGATTCTCCCCTCAAATAAAATTTCCACGAGTCATCATTAGCAATCATAGTCGATTATACTGAAAGTTGTAGTAAAACTTCATTTTGTTACATACAAGTACGGGACGAGGCGCCGTCCTACCAAAAACGGAATACAAAATCGTTATTTTACATGTAATTTATTATTAACTATACTACAAATTTTATTTTTAGTCATCTTCCCTCCCCTTATTATAACCGCCATTACTTACAAATTCGTTTGCTCCACATTATACTGCGTTTATAGAATAAATACTCTTTTATTTAATTTTTGATAGGTGTGGTATGACAGAACAGGCATGTAATCTTCTACCCGAAAGGGCCAATTTCAACATTCATGAGTTAATTGTGGACTGAATATGCTAAGTAATCTTGTGGTTATAATTTCATGTGTTAATTTAAATTTTTAATCAAGATGTTTGTACATTCATAATTTCAAGAAAATTTTTACATAATATTATAGCTTATTGTTCAAATAATTACTCTTAAAGATGTAGTTAACAATTTATTAAAATAGCTCATTGACTTTATAATTATTATGAAACGTATCAGTCGACCACCCTTGGTGGAATGTCCCCCGGAAACCAGCTTCCTTCTCTTAAGCAAGCCCTTGGAGGTCGCGTCATCATCCCTTTGCTCGCATCATCAAACTTGGCTCGCCCATATACCAAATTATTCTTTGATCATAGAAAATTATGTGTATGGTGCAATTTTTAACAAATTTTCAAAATGGTTCGTCTAAATTAATTTACTGTATGTAAAAATAAGAATTAAAAATTTGTAATTTCATCATATCTCTATAGAATATCGGCAAATATTACTTTTGGGCACCAATAAAAAAGTATATTTATTAAAATTAATTATAGTTAAAATAAAAATAGTTCTAAAAAGTATTTTGTGCAATTTTTAGGTTATTCTAAAAATACAGATATGGTTAAAAATAATGTAGGCTATTATACCTACAACATAATGGTTGTAATCTGGGACTGGATCATAGTCATCTTAACTTGGTGCGGACGACCGATTGTTTATATCGACGAATAGAAGTCGGAATTATAATAATTATATTCAAATAGATCTTTGTTACATTTTCTCTTGTTATTCGTCAATGTAAATGATCGATTTTATGCATTAGATTGGGTTATGATGTGAATTCCAGGTTAGAGAATTACAACTATAAGTATCCATCCATTAAACTATTGCGTCTTTAGATACTATGTAGATAAGCAACAAATAGTCGATAAACCTCCTTAGACATTACTTAGTTAATGATAGGGAAGTATCTCTCACTCTTATACTTGAACTTAAAAAAATTCCATATTGTGATGCTAATAATTGGGATGGCAATAAAAATCAATACTGATAATAATGAAAATAGCTCCTATAATGATATTTTGATATAATACGAAATGGCTTATTTTTATTCAGGGTTAACTGGTTTTTATAATGCGATTAGATTAGCAGATTTCATTATGCAAATAAAGTATTCGCGATTCTATCATACTTAATGGTTTATATTTCCCGCTAAAATACTTAATTATTTTCTAATAACCTCAATAACAACTGGACATCCAATGCTTTTTTACCCTCAGTTCTAATGTTTATGGTAATATTTTGTTCTTAATTTTTTTTGCAACATTTATTCAGATTATTAAGTTTCGTCGAAATAAAAAAAAATTTACTGCGAGGAACTGAAATGTTTTATAGTTGTTTCTATCTGCCCTTTTTTTATTTTGCTTTAGGCGGTTTACTTCTTAAATTCTCACGGGCCCAGATACCATTTAGAAACCATTTAAGTTTATAGAGCAAAAACTTTTATGCATAAAATCCTATGTATACAATATACATACATTCCAAAACACAATGCAATATCTGTTATTCATGTAAACTATAAATCACATTTTGTAGTATTGTAAATGAAAATCGCTCAACTTCAAACTGAAATTTTAAGCGTTTTGAATGCCTATTTTTAATGTTATTATAATAGAAATGAGAAAACATAAATGTCAAGTTGTAGTTAAGTTCTT
Organism: Podabrus alpinus; assembly: GCA_932274525.1. NCBI lineage: Eukaryota > Metazoa > Arthropoda > Insecta > Coleoptera > Cantharidae > Podabrus > Podabrus alpinus. The sequence continues at coordinate 120,805,157 of OW026451.1, forward strand.
TAAATTTAATTTAATACAAAGTTCGTGTTAATTTAATGCATATTAAAGATACTATAATCCTATGATGGTCGGGCTATAAGAAAATAGTATTTCAGAAAAGATATAAATTATGTTTTTAGTCATGAATTACCCAAAAAAATTATACCGTTTCAAATCGAACAAAATTTTAATGTAACAATCGAATCAGATATAATCTACTATTTTATAACTTACATTGTCAGCTTTGAGTTTGATCTTGTAGACAATCGAAGTTACAAATTTTCTATACCATGCATCGACGTCCAAAGAAATTTGGGAAATTTACATTTTATTGTCCGTTTAAAATGATAGAAATTGCACTTGCCAGTTCATTTTGAAATACCTTTAAATTTTGAACATCAAGGCTGCCAAATTTTGAAACCAATAAATGAAATGTTAACAATAAAATGGCAAATGCGGAAGTGAAAATTTTTGCCGGAGATTATAAATACAGTAAAGTTGCGGTTATTCGGATCTTCGGTCTTCCAAATTCAGCGGTTATCCGAATCAATCATTTCTATATTATTCATGTTGTTATCCGGATTGAGCGTGCTTCTATCATCCGGATCATTATTTGTAATTATTCTGTATTTCCCCAATGTGTAGGTATAAGTGATTCCCCAAATCTATAACATAATACGGATTGCATACTTGTTCAAGATTTGCCATTCTTTTCGGAATACATAATATAGTTACTTAGTTTCCCAGCAAAGTCTTCACGGTCCATTTTCAGGGGTTGAACAAATCTTCTTCTTTCTCTTTTACTTTACAATTTAACTTATTAGAACATATTGATGTTCACTGCAGGCCCCAGAATTTCCACTCAATTAGCGATCACGACAATCCACTGCTTTGGTTGTATTGCATAATACTGCAGTTAATTAGAACAATTAGAAAAGAATTTAAAAACTTGTTTAGTAATAATTAATCATTCATTTGTTTTCTATCTCGTTCTTGACAAATAAACTTATTACTAAAATTATTGTACGTATGGATGTAGAAAAGAAGTTTTTAGGTGTTTGTAATATGAATTTGGTTAAACGGATTTTTATTTACATATCTGGATATGGGTCTGCATTAATTTGTATCATATTTTCAATCAATGTATTATGTGGGATCTTCAACACTCAGGTGTAGATTTAGTCAACGTTATTCGATTGGATACTTTGTTTTGTCGTTGAAGAACCAACTTGTTTATGATTAAATCTTTAATGATTATCAAGAAGATCTTCAGCGGTATCGTTTTATTCAACACAACGAAAACTGATTACCTTATAATTTCTAAGGAAACATTAATCGCGATCACCAGTTGCAGCTGATTGCATTTAGTTTTTATTGTGGTAATTGGTAATGCAACCATTCGATGATAGAGGGCGTCACTTAACAACAGTACCGGGTACTAACGAGGTACAATTACACAATGATGAATATGCATCAGAGCGAAGAAAGAAGATTAATTTAATTATCATAACTCATAAAATTTGTTTGCAAAAACTAAGACCTTAGTTGTTTATATACGTATGTCCAGATGGACTAATTGAATTCAAACTTTTTGATTGGTTGACTCTAAAGCAACTTTTTATACCACATATTAAAAATTTTATATGTAGTCATTTCTCTATTATAGCAAACGAGTAGCCGCCACTGAAACCAACGCTGATTTTTTGATGTGAGTGAGTGAGTGAGAACGCTTTTAATGCATAGATTGTGGACACTCTGGAATCTTTATATTGGTAATCTATTCGTGTTCTACTAACTTATGAAATTGAACTCGTTGATTCGTTCATGGTAAACCAATCCTGATTTTTTTGATGAGTGAGTGCTTTACTTAGCGGTTAAGTGCTTGGATTATAAATGCGAAATAACCGGTATGACATCGGGCACGATAAGAACTCTATTCTGACCATCTACCCTAGGAAGGCAATATCAAACTACCGAGGTACAATCGGATGTAACAGCACCAGGGAAGGGAAATATTCGAACATTACCGGAGGATAGGCTTTTTGCAAGGGGATTGTACGAGGGTGTAGCACAAGTGGGATACGACGCTGAAAAGACTGCTCAGAGTAAAATGTTGGAATATTTGAAACTTATTATTCACCTAGCATGATTTTGGACCAACAATTTTAAAAACATTAAAATTACCACAAACACAGGAAACAGTCGCCGTGGATACAGCACCGAGGTGCCTGTCACTGTGTTTCCGATTATGGACAGATCGCAAATAGAGCATTTTCATTGGTTTAAAATTACTTGTGGTGTAATTTAAACTAAAACATTTACAACACAGACCTAAGAGAGAATACTGCTAACATAAAGGAGATCTGATATGGCACTTGAAGAAGATCGTCGAATTATGGAAGAAATGTGAATATTGACTTGAAATAGTAATAATAGTACCTGTATACAGTAAACGAAGACATCTAAGCCGGAAAAATTTCTAGAGCAAAGACGTTTCAACCATATGTATGGAAGCAAACCAAATCCCCAAAATCGGGTTCTTGGAATTTAGGAAATCGGCAAGATGTTGTTAAATTTCCCCTTTTTACTTCGAAAATTTTATCTTGGAAACCGTACAACTGATTTAAAAAAAAAAAAAATTTTATATACATAATAGACAATTGAATTACCTTTCCGAATATGTACTTTGTATTTAAAAAAAAAACGAATGTTTGCAAGCGAAATACGAGTTTTTAACGTGGTTTCTGAATTTTGGCCCTAGTTATCTATCATCATTATTTTATAGAGGTTTGTTCCTGATTAAAAAATTTAATATTATTCTGTTCTTAGTTTTTCAAATGAAATTTAAATTTTTATGTTTAATGGTCTGTGGGATCCAAAATTATGAGTTTAGTGGTCCGCGCGGTTCGAAAGGTTAGCGACCGCTGGCGCTGCTTTAAAGCTTTTCAGGCTCTATTTCTCCTTCAACTATAGATTTCAGTATATCCGCATAAAACCCTTCTAGCATCCTTAAAATTTTCTCCTTAATTTTCATATTTTCATTTATCATATTCCATATTCTTATTCAGTTCTTTACTGCTCTTATTGCTGTCGTTACCTGTTGAGGAAGTCGGTCTATATTTACGAATTCTCTTTCTATGATAGTTCTAATTTTATTTCTTCTAGTACCCACAATATTATTCTAAGTTTTTTGCTTCTATGCAGCTGATGTCTAGTGAACTTAACTTTTTGCAGCAAATTATGATTCCTTTGAGGCTTATTTAAATAATACTACTGAAGTAGGTACTGAGATGAATATGTAAATTGTGACAAGTCGTTCCATTAGCAATAACTTCCCAAAAAAGTTCAATGTTGAAGTTCTCCGCCCACTATTAAAGGTTCAGCTGCCATCGTACTTTCAATTGTTAACCAACTTCCAACTTATATGGCAAATTTCAATTATTTTGCCTGAATAAAAACAACATTTTATCATCTTTTAATAGATAATTATTATTGTATCAGTCGACGCATAGTATTATCAAGGAATATCGAAGCAAAATTTTAAAATGCAACACAAATTTTGAGTTCACAGACAGAATGAATGACATGAATGATGTAGAAAGTAAAACAAGTCATGCTTGAAATGCGTTACAATTCAACGCATCCAGCACCAAATGAAGTAACTCTTGCACAATCTTATTTATTTACTTTCGGTTTAATTTTTTAAGGCGAAGTTATTTAAAATTTTTCTTTTAATAACTTTTTTTCAAGTATCAACCACAAAGATTCACGTTTATGAAAGTAGATGAGTTTTTTTTGAATATTAATAATATTATTATTAAATTTGAACTATTAAACCAGCTTAAGTAACAAATATGTGGAAGAGAAAGCTAATTTTGTTTGTTGAATTGTTTGAGTACCTGCACTAAATTAAGTTGGTATTTATTAACACTAACATTTTTAAAATTGAAAATTAATTTCAGTTATAATCAGATTAATTTTTAGTTTCCTGCCATTATGCTTTTAATCGAAAATGCTCTAAATTTATATTATGAAAAGATCATTAGAAATTTTCAATAAATCATCTTCAGGAAATGGTTTTTAAAATTTTGGTAAACTCATTCGGTTGCTCAATAAAAATATTGTAATCTATCATTTTAATTTGGAATACCGCAACAAATAATGACATGTATCATTCATTTGAATTAAAGTTTTAAGCGTAGACTGTGCGTAAATTCTCTTGAAAATTCGCCAATTTATTTTTTAAGCAATACAAGTGTTTTAACAATATTTAAAGAACATGTGATAACTATAGAATGTTTAAAAATAAATATGCTAGGAACCAACAAAGTTCTTCGGTATCTGTTGGAAATAGAAATTGTAACATCAAACACTTTCAGTGACCGTTGCTATTTATTTAACAATTACAAAAAAATTTTTGGCTTATAAATTTTCCAACTGTAATATTTCAATTAGTAATTACGAAAACTACTTCTTCTCATATATAATATACCTAGTATTTATTTATCTATTTGTGGATAAATCATTTTAAATTTACAAAAATGTTATAATAACCAATATTACCTATAATACATTTTTTAAAACATGAAACGACAATTTTAATTCGTGATCCCTTCATAATGATGCAAGACTGAATTACAAAGTAACAAATAATGTTATAGTAGAATCGATAGTTTAACGTGTAACTTCAACCACGGTACAAATAATTTGGGAGCAACCACGATTTGAACCTCTAACCAAATTTCAAGCTTCTATACTATTTCTCAAAATTTTAATACATTCTGCACTAATTTTCTCGCCCCTCTGTATTTGAAAAAGATTAAAAAAACAGTTGAACAAAAGTCATCATTTTAGGCTTCTATACAAAGTATAACAAGAACCCTTATGATCTGGCTCCGTGTCCGTCCGCATAATTCAAAATCATACAGAGCGTTTCAAATCGTGTTGGAAATACTCTGTGTATAGAGGTCTAAGAACTGGGTAGCCAGTGCGCTACTTTTAGGCTTCTATACAAAGTATAACAAGAAGCCTTATTCAGGCTTCTATTCTATACAAGGTATAGAAAGAAGCCTTATGGTCTGGCTTCGTGTCCGTCCGCATGTTTCAGAGCCAATCATAACGTTGATCAACTGATACGTTGTTATATTGTAAATACTTCGTCTATATAGTATTGCGTTAATCTGTTAATCCGATGTTTCGATTTGCCAATGCAATTTATAAATACGCAAATGTTCGAAAGAAATTTACTAAGTTAAAGATATTTTCAAAGAGGTCTCCCTATATAAACTACTTGTAAGGCTTCTATACAAAGTATTGCAAGAACCCTTATGATCTGGCTCCGCGTCTGTCCGTCTGTCTGTCCGCATAATTCAAATCTAATCAGAACCTTCGAAATTGTGATTGTAACCGCAAAAATTTAATTAGTGCAGATTATCTGATATTACATTATAAAATTATGGCGACCAAAAATAACAACTTTTTTTTCAATGCAGACCAAATATATAAGTTATATTTTATTTACATAATCTTTCACCTAATAGATAGGAAATTTAAATACGTTGATCCGTTGATACGTTGATCTGTTGATACGTTGATCCTTTGATCCGTTAAGACGTTGATACCTTAAGACGTTGATACCCTAATAAGAAGTTATCTCGAAAAATTTAATTGGTGCAGATTATCGAATTATCTGATGTTACATTATAAATATTATGTCGACCAAAAATAACTAGCAACAACTTTTCACACCAGAAAGGTAGCTGTATAGAAGCCTAGGAACTGCCGCTATTCCACCTTGTTTATTTTTGCTAGACGAAGCTTGTTCTTTAAAAATCAATGTATAGTGTATTTCAAATTAATTGGAATTAAAAAAAGTCTAGCATCAAATTACGTTGTTATAAAAACATACAAACTATGCAAGGAAAAATAATATAAGAGATAAGATTATCGCGCCAACGAAAGCCCGCATTTCATACTCCACGTGGAGTAGTGTAGTTCTAATTGGTTAATATTTATAATAAGGACTTATTATTGGATAATATTTGTATTACGAAAATTCTCTTTGCGACTCCACCTGAACGCGTGTACCAGGTGTACAGTAATTGCTATACAGTGTAGGAGTTACGTTATCTTATCTATATTATATTTCGTCGCATTAAATGTTTTTATATCAACGTAATTAGATGCTATGACTTTTTTTAATTCCATTTAAAGTGAAATATACTATACTACCATGAATGTAATGCTACGTGTTCTTCTTTTTCCATTTTTGGCGTAAAATCTACAGCTTTTCAAATGTTGAAAGGTTTAAAAAAATTACTTACATTTAAAAAAAAACTTTTGCACCCTGTATAATATTAGTAACGTTAAGTTAGTTAATTTATGATGCGCTTTGGAAAGGAATTATGAATTCAAAAAAATTTAGTACCTATGATGTGTTATTTTAATGTTGAACTATTAGAGGATTTTTATAGTTTTTTTTAATTGAAATCAATGGTAATAAAATTACTTATTCGCATTTTTGAAAAAATTCCGAACTGCTATTTAACTTTATTGTATAAATGATAAATTTAACGAGATCTTAGAGAAGTTTAAACGACAATAAAAAGTAAATACAATGGTAATCAATTATGGATAAAAACTACAGTTTTAAATGAAATTCATTGAAATTAAGTAATGAAAATAATTTATTAATTGTATATATGTAGAAATAAATTTTAATAAAATTAAAATAGGACAACCTCTATGTGCGTCCGTTTATTACTATTATTCAATAAAGCAATTTTACACAATGCATTTTAACGTCATCATCAACTACAGAAAACAATTGCCAACAACGTACCTAAATAAGATATTGAGACAAATTTTAAACAAATAATATAAATAAATAACTATGCATTTCGAAACAAACCAATTTGTTTGCATAATTTTGCGTTCCCGTGCCGATTAATTGCTATTAATTAATTACCATAGGGTGACCACCTTTTAGGCTTCTATACAAAGTATCACAAGAAGCCTTATGATCTGGTTTTTTTTTTACTTAAGCTCAATCCTGAAAACATCATATTAGTCAGTGGCAGCTCGTGACCTGTTACAATGGGAGGGCACAAAATATAGTAAATAAAAAAGAAAATATAAATTTACTACGAAAATATTTTTTTGACAACGCAAACTTGAAAGAAATGAAGTGTTCCAAATCCCGAAAATCAGCCAACTTCTTGCTTTACTTTGAAAATATTATTCTTCATTTTCATGGTCACTCTGATCACCAAATATGTACGGGGGGTACCCAATATTCCCTACCCGTCTGGTAATGCAACTACCAATTTTTTAGAACTTCATTTCCATTAGCGACTCGAGACCTTTTTCAATGTGAGGGTACAAAATTTAAAGATAGAAAAATATTTTTATTTATTTACTTAAAATTATTATTTTTGGATAGCTGTTGTTTCTGGTTTTAGATAGGAGGATGTGTACCCTTGAAAGAGGTTTTTTAGACCCTACAACAATCGCAGTCTTACACTGCGTTAGTCTTACACAAAAAAATTAAAACTTTATTAATAGTGAAGATATAAATTGCTAGATAGGTATTTAGAACGTGATTGCTTTGGTTGTGTCGCCTACAGGCTTAACTGGAGGTGGGATTGGCGGGTCAATGTAGCTTTAGGTACTTGTAACTTTAGGAACTTCTTCGGAACACCCTGTATATGTGCGGTAAAATAAACTTGCAGAAGAGCGCTAGATTTATAACGAATGCAGTTGTTTCTCCCGATCTGGGAGGGGGGAGGTCGGATTAAAATAATTTAATTTCTTGAATTTATTACCTTGAGGTGGGGTTGTTTAACTAACTTGCAGTGTTTTAAATCTGTCCTACTGTCCAAGCGATGTCGAACTGTCCAATATTCATCGGCAAAACTACCGTGATGCGAGCAGTGCATTGGGTTAAAAAATTATAATTATTTTTTATTCTGAGTTGCTATTCTGTTTCAGGAGGGCGGCGCCCCGTCGCCCTCCCCGTACCAGCCGCCACTGGTAATACTGTAGTACATAAATAGAATTTTTTATTTTAAAATTAACAAAAGTATGATTCAGCAAAACTATTCTTACTAAACTTATAATAACAATAATGATAGTAATTTTTTTTTATCAATCCAACACAATTATTTTTATCGATCTATTCAATTGGAAATTTACTTATTAGAAATTCCTTAACTTTTTTGTTAAACTCGATTTTACTATTTCATGATAATTTTTACATTCTGGCTCCTGTATAAAACAAAAATTCTGTGAGATCTCATCATCAAAAGTGGAAGCTGTATTGATCTATTTTTATCTCCTAATATCGTAATGATTAATCTCCCTCCTTTTGCTTAATATAAATCTTATAAACTCATGATAATTCATTCAACGGTGAATTAACAGAACATCCAAAACTTTCCTCCAAGCCATTAGTGAGTGTACAGTCTTTCTTACGTGCTTTTCATGCCGATTTATACCTATATCATAGATCTTGATATATGCTTTGTACAGTAAAGCATATCTCATTTTTCTCAATGTAAGTTCTTTGGTAAATTTATCTTCCGATCGGTTGCCAAAATTTTCGTTCTTATTAATATATCTATGAATTTATGTTCTTATTAACTACGATGTCTAGGTCGAATTTAGTGGAGACAACAATTTTTTTATTATTGTAATTTTCAAACTGAATAGAAATCATAATTAAAACTTATACAGAATCTACCCATATTATGAGAGTGTGGATGATTTGATGTCGATTGTACTATATGATTGTCGTTAGATACATGTAATTTATTTTATGTAATTAAGTTGCAGCGAATGGATACTTCCTTTTTGACGGATAAAAATGCAAATATACACAACGAGCTGCTGGTCGCAACTTTCTTTCTTTAAATATGGCATGCAAAATCTGGGCGATTTAAGCGAGATTTGCAGATTTGTTAAAAAAAATAGTATCTACATACGGTGAAGGTTTTTTAAAGTGGAATTTAGAGAATGTGCCAGGGGACCCCAGCTTTGATTTCAAGTTCTTACGCGATAATAACGACAGTTAATTTTTTTATTCTCCTACTTAACTTCCTAGCTAAGAAATTGAACGTCTCATTAACTTCCAGTGATGACAGTTTGATTTTATTTTATTAAATATTTTATGTATGCATGTTAATAAATAATAATTATATTGTATTAATTATTTGGAAACTTGTGCGTTGCGATTTAATTCTTTCGGCCAATTCATTGGTATAAGGTTATAATATTAATTAAATAGTTATTTGTATCGATCTCATTCATAAACATTGTATGGCTGTGAACTTCAACCAGGATAACGTCATCCACATACCAATGATAATAATCTATGCTTTAAATTACCTGCGTTATTTCTATTAGATTTGCAATTTTTCTCAAAATGGTTGTAGTACGTTGAAATATCGTTCAAAAATGTGTTCAAAATCTAACTCGATTGGGATCAAAACGATTCTCATTTGCTTTTGGGTGTCCCAATAAACTGATAAGATTTCATTTTTTCATCGAGAATTAATTATTCTGCGTGTATATACGGTATAATATCTTTTTTATATAAAATTTAGAAAGACCAAACCCCTGCTGTATAATTATCATATAGATATTATCATCTTCATACATGTTTATTCGTATGTCTAAAATTCTTATGTTCCTTTTTTATCGGTTCATTAAAATTATTCACACATATTAAATTACAAAATCCTTTACCGGTTTTCTCGATTAAATCGTTGTTAGCCAGTATATTACAGTTATGCGTACTCCTACCCTGAACATTTAAGGTTAAAAGTTAAAATTTAACTGTTAATTGAGTTTACCAATGATTACGTTTCAATGTAATTCGTAAGTACGAGTACATTAACTGTATAATAGAAGTAATTTTCCAATTAAGTAAAAGCGTTCCGATAGTCGTAAATGTGTCTAGGGTTAACCTCGATCATAAACCTATACAGGGTTGGGCCTAAGCTCATCCATTTGTTAGAAAATTAATAAACTTAAAAAAGTCATAACCAGGGATTCCAATAACGACATGCATGTTGCGATCTTATTAAATCTTGAAATCGTAGCAGTGTTGTATAGAAGGAAATGGAATGGAAGAAATGTCACATTCGTAGGGCCTCATTGGAAGAATGATGATTACATTACACTTAATGTACTTACGAATTATATTGTAAGCAGTTTATTGTAGAATTGATAAATACTTCGCGAATTACTGATCAAGGGATTAATTAATTAATATAAACAAAGATACATTTTTTTCATTTCTAGAATGGATTTCCCCGGTTTCCTATACACCAACAAGGATGAAATCTAATATGTCGTTGTTGAAATCCCTCGTTATGATTGTTTTAATTGTTTTAAAACGCACTTCAATAATTGTTTTAACCACATTTCTGTAAATACTTTTGTTAGCCATGTTTCGCTTTCATATTATGTACCTAACCGTTGATATTGAAATGGATATATACATTTTTAATCCTTTTCTTTTAATAGTTCCATTTATCTAGCTCAATTTTTTAATTTCCTTTTCTATATCTTTTTCTTCGCAGAGGGAAATTGTGCAGCCAAGATAGTACCTTATATTTCACTTCATCTTGTCCTTGAAATGCCATGACCTTTGTTTTACTTGTATTAATGATCATAATATTATCTTATATACCTAATCGTTTGCGTTTTGCCATAATTAAATTCTGTCCCACATCCGAAGCTATAATCGAGTGATTCAAAGTCGTATGTGCATATGTCCTTGAATAAGAGACTATCCTATAGCAGGTAAGGTCAGTAAGGGGATTGCCCTTTTAGAGCTTCTGGCCCAGCTCTCAACAGTTTTCCTCTTGCTGGATGTATAAAATTAAGTCATACATACATACCGATGTATGTCATACAACATTACATACTTAATATAAAACTTAATAATAAAAATAGCTGGGCGAATGGCTGAGCGGTTAGCGTGTTAACTTCTCATGCTGAGATTCATAGGCTCAAATCCTGTGAGGTGCTATCTTTAAAAGGATTTTTCGCTCACCAAATGTCTATCTGCTGGCCACAGGTAACATTATATATGGCTCAAAAACTTCCCTGGTCGGAGTAGACGATGTAAAAATCGTCTATTCCCGTGGTTCGGAATCCACGTTAAGCTGTAGGTCCTCTGTGCTCGTCACACAGTTTCAACACGCGACGAGCACAGACAGGGAAATCGGAAGACGGCGTGAACGCCATAAACCGTTGTATGAATGAATATAAAACTTCTAAATCAGAAAGAAATCGACAGTAAAGACCTTCACATTATCGAGAATTTATACTGGAATCAAATGGCGCACTTAAGGGTGGGCCATCGAATAACTGAAGAAATTGAAATACAAAAAGGCGTGAGACAAGAGTTTGTTTTGTCACCACTGTTATTTATTTATTTAACCTTTAGTCCGAAAGTATTTTTAAAAACGCACTGGAGGACGTGGATAAAGGAATTCAAATAAATGGCAAATGGCTAAATAATAATAAACTCGGGATACTCCAATTAATATCAATGCTGTATGTGGTGCCGCGGAACCGATACGCATGGCGCAGGTTAGAGGGAGTTTCAGATGATGATCGCCAACCTCCGATAGGAGACGGCACCTTAAGAAGAAGAAGAACATGCAGATACGTTCTTATGGTTGTACCGCCAAATTAAATCAGAGTGTACAACTTGAAGGTGCGGTTGGCATTACCGTGAGAGGACCTTTCGCTTATAACACCCCATTAATTAATAGCCCTTTGTTTTCTTATGTATCTTAACTGGTTTAAGAGATCTGTAGAAAAAGTGTTATTGGTCACTTATTTCCAAAGACTCGCGGAGGCGGCGGCGGCACAAATCGACTTCTTTCCTTCAGAACTTTTACTTACAAAGAAACCCCATCTGGAACCAAGATACATTTCTATTGGAATTTTTAATAAAAATCGGTTTCAATTATAAGTTATGAGTTGCTACATTTTTTGAATCAATTCAATTAATATTAATTCAATTAATTTTGATTCGATAAGTTGTAAAGTTATAGAACCAATTCTTTATTAAACTCAAATCTTTAACCAGGTGCTTGGCGAAGATTCATTCTATCAAATTGTATTTATAAATGAAATTAAATTTAAAATTTCAATTGAAAACATTCGACACAGTCCATTCCCCAATGTTTAATTAAATTGTGTATTTAAAAATAAGTAGTAACTTGTTTATACTACATTCGGTATTTTAATTAATGATATCACTTTCATTATACGATACTCCAACATAGAAAAGTAGTACCGTCCCACTGAACCAGTCATCAACTGAAAATGAAAGTCATTCATTGAAATGCTAATTTTTTCAAGATTCTTCCTGCTTTATAATATTATTTTATAAAGTAGGTAATATTATAAACTTATCGAAAGTTAAATATCAGTTTACATAATACGAGTGTTTGAATCAAATAACTTCAACAGCAATCAATTATTATTTATTATTATTGTTTTATGCGTTTCTAAAAAGTTATTAAATACATTTGATTATTTCAAAACTGTTGCTTGTTTTAGTTTATTATTGAATTATTGATTATTATTAAATAAATTTAATTGGGGTTAAAAATATCTAACTTTTATAATATGCTGTATTTATATAAATTTATTACACTTTATTTCCATAAAGTACGAGTGGTACTTGCGGTTTTTAAAATGTAGTATAGGTACACATATATTATTGTAAATAACAAATTTATTCTCTTATTATTATATTGATGATTTATAACTTTGGCATCAATCTAGTACGTAATAATATTCCTACCTCAAAAGTAGATACTACTTTGATGATTTTTAAAAAATTATCTATATCAACTGATTGACTATGAAAACTCCAGTTTGTTTCGTGGTTTTGTATGAAAAATTGGAAGAAATATGGAAAACAATTAACTAAGGCTAATTTTGTGTCATCATAATTTATTTCAGTTTTGGTATGGAGAACGAAAATGTTTAGCACCAATAATGTCACTTGTTAAAGTTCCCAAAATTTTTAAATAAATTTGGCTCCACTAAAACGTGGCTGCTTCGTTTAGGTTTAAAACCTTTCTCATTGGTTTTACTCTTCTGCTCTCATTTCTACAAGTCAGCGGTGCTTTTACATGCTAACTTTATACATACACATGATATGACCTACCACTGAACGTGGAATCCTAACCATGGCACAATGAATATGGGCGGAACTGAAAATCAAACCTACTTCCTTGCCGCTATACCATATTAAACCACTTCTGCCTTCCACTTTTTTTCTACCTACCTATTAAAATTACTTATCAATTTAATAATGTTGATGTTTTTTTAATTAGCTAAAATAAGAGTTAATACTGAAGCAATATTAATTTTGGACTTCTCTCCGAAGTCGTTATACAACATTCTAATAAATATGGTCATCCCATAAGTAGTCAAGTTGTACAATAGTCGATCTGATCGAGTTAAGTTTCGTAGGCAACTCCTCAGTGGACAGAGGATTTGGCTTTCACTAAAACGGATAGGGTTATCTTCAACAAATCGTTCTAAATATTTTAAACCATTTATGGTTATTATAACTATAATAATGTTGCATTTTAAAAGGGCCTCGAACGAATAGTATATAATAATTATATAACATGCAATGTCTAAAATATCTTGTGCTCCCCTAAATTTTGATGATTCTGATCTTCACCATAGAATTCCGGGCCCGAAAATTTTAATCATAAATAATTACCTCATCTCCTCATCAGATATTTATTAGTTAATTATTACAATGATCTTATCTTGCACTATTTATATTTTTGTACTATTTTTACGAAAGGTAAATAATTTTTATTTTGTTTCAGGTGAGTTATAGATCACAGCAGCAATGCAACCAATACTCATAAGTTCATATTTATGTAAGTGCTATAATATCTACATTGTATTTTAATTAAAATAAGAAAACACTTATTTCATAAATCGAGTTTCGTGCATACACTCTTATTGAAATCGCCGGAGAATTATTTAAAAAATTGATACAGATCTTATATTTTTCATATTGATCGATTATAAGCGTTAATTTTTTTTTAATATATGGAAACTTTCGATTAACACGGTACCATATATCTCAAAGTTGTGAAAGTAAATTTGGGATTTATTTCGTAACGGAAATAATTTACTTTCCTACGTTATTATACCTCCATATTCGCTTTAGTACATACAACTAAATTGTTGCTATATTGGCTGCTATAAGGAAGGAAATTGTTGTTGGAAATGTTAATTTACATCAAATTTAATGTTTTGTGCGTTGCATTAAAACTACGATATTTTAGTGAATTTCTTTCTGTAACAGATTAGTTAAAAGATATAATATTAATTTTATTCTGCCTCTTTAATTTCCGTATTCCCCCAGCAGTCAACTTAACCGAAGCCAAGATGACTTACCAGAAAAATAGATTTAATGGGGCGGTTTTCTCTTAACATCCCTATAGCCCACATTTAAATGTTGGGCTTTAAATCAAATCGGTATATCCGGTGCAACCAGGAATAGAACCGTGGTCACTGGTTGCGTTACGGAGCGGAAATTCCGGGTTAGAATCGCGGACTTGACGAAATTTCTTAGCTCGGCTTTTCGATAAACATCGATAGGCTAGAATTAAGAATTAATTGTATATTTACCTACATAACTTTTGTCAATTGACAAAACGCCAAGGTCAAATAAAAGTTAATCGTCAATGGATATATGCATAATATAACGACATGCCATTTATATTTGTGCTTGAAAAACAAAATACCTTTATCGTCCCGTGTCACTTCTTGCCATTTAAATTTTGTTAAAATCAAAGAATATATTAAGATATTTTATTTTTCCAATTATTTGCAATTCGCGAAAATTAAAAAAGGAGTTAAACGAAATACATTTGCACAGCGGATGCTTCTAGTTAGTTATTTCCGCTCGGTGGTTCAATCAAACATGATGGACGTCCTTGGCACTTACATCAAATTTTGTTATATGAAAAAAGTTATTTATTTAATTTAATACCCAACTATTCTAAATTCATTATGTATAAAATTGCTCTTTCGCCTCTATCCTGTTAGCGCTTCATAAATTATAATTTACTTTTTGAACTCGTATGATAAGAAATGTGAAAAGTTACCTGTTATGGATGCATAGGAACATATTATTTTGTATTACACGAACGTTACAAAAAATAGTGTTCTGGCTGCTAATGATATTGACATTATGTACTATGCGATTTATCTGTAGGAAATTGCACTTCAATGGGAAGCCACTAGTCATTACTCTCATTAGTATAAAATTAATTTTCTTTTTGATTATGGGATATTTACTTTTAATTAGTAAATATTTTATAGACTTGACGAACAAATTAATTTCAAGGTTTTAGTATAATCGTTCTAGTGATGGTAATAATTATATTACAGTAGTAAGCTACTAATAGCTTACTTGAACTTGGTTAATTTTCTGAATGTGGAAAAATATCGACTTCGTCCTTACCGGTATTTTCTTGTATGGTAAGGCTCTTCTCTTTTCATTATTTTAATATAATCGATTGTAATATATAGCAATCTTGTCTGTTGTTGTAGCACAACTTAGTAACAATTGATCTTCAACTTTCTCTTCAGAAGAATAAAATTCTATTGAAATATATTAATGGATATCTATATTAATTATTGTCGTCTATTTTTAAATTCAAAAATGCTTCCTATTGAAGACATTTATCGTGTCGGAAATGTATAGACACGAAGCTTTATTAAATATAACATAAATATTTCCATTATTTATTATTTGACGTCCTTCGTAGTTGTAATAAAATAAAACGATCTATAAAGCTGTTATTATATACATTTTTCATTATTGTATACGATGTACGTATGTATTATATGGTAAATGACGACCGAAACTATCATAAAATTAATAATTTTAAATAATGACCAATTCACAATTTTCAAAAACATTTTGAGATGAGGAACACGGGAAATTTGGAAAACTGTAGCACCATGTGGACCAACCTCTTTACTTTGCTTGCACGAAAAATAGCACCTTCCAATGATATCCAACCCCAGTTCTCCAGTTGCAAGTAGATGATATTTATATTCTTGCACAAATAATTTCTGGCAATGAATATAACTTACTTTCTTTTATCGTGCAAACAAAAGTGACGAACTCTTTTACATGAAACTTGAAAACTAAAAATTGGAGTACTAACTGGTATTAATTAAATGAAATGAGAAAGTAATTTCAAGGTAGTATCTGTGTATTAGATGCGACCTAAATTGAGCAAAGCTGATTATAACTCTTAAGCCACGTGTAGATTTGAAGTATTTAGTACGACCAGGAAATAAAATTTCACTTTTCTTTAAACGACCTAGTAGGTATTATGTTAAACAACCCGCAAGCACGATTTTTGCACCGGTAATAATAGAGCAATTTTTTCTATGGTGTAACTAAAATGAGCCTATTATTTTAAACATAATTTGAAGTTTATCTATGAAACTTTCTTTGCAAGAAAAGTATTATAGCAACTGGGTGATTGAAGAAGGCGGTCTGCACCTCTGTTATGGTAAATATCAGGACTGGAACTACACAGAACAAAAGTATTCATAATTCATTTGATGAGAAAGTTATTATACAAATGTTTGTCATCTTATCATATATTATACTGTTGAATTTAAAAATTGAATGGTGATCGACAAACTAGAGGTGCACGTGGCGAACCAGTGAGAATTTTAAGACCAGGAATTTGTAAATTTAATTAAGGAAGTGTCAAAACTTACTAACTAAATTAATAATGTGGGTAATATTTTTGGAATTTTCAGTTTTTTAACTAACAAACGCTTTATATTCGCGCTATATTTAAAATTGAGTAATACCAATTGAAGTGTGCGGTTAGCCCGGTGGTTGAACACGCTTGACGAAGTGAAAGTACCTGGCAGGTTGTATTCCTTGTACAGCGAAATTATACTAATAACGATGGAACCAACCGTACGCAAATCTCCAACCCAGTATAGGCAGCCGTAGGGTATAAATGTTAAAACCCTTTTCTAATATGTAGAAATTTGGAACCTTAAACTGTAGGTCTCCATAGCGCTAAGAAGAGTTTATAGCAAAGGAGTAGAAGTTATATCCGACTATGGATAGCTTGGGATCCAAGGAATAGAATAGGGCTCAGAAGAGAAGGAATACATTTTTTTAATATTGTCTATATTAAAATACTAAATACTTATTATTAAGTATTAATAACTATGATTTTATATTTTGTGGTGTGCATAAGCTTATGCAATGCCGCATCGAATTTTTCTCACATTGATGAAGCGTCATCATCTAGCGAAGAGGTACTACAATGTTACAGCGAGGAAGATGCAAAGAAATTGTCAGACATTGCTATTTTTTTGATTTCATGGAACTTATTTGTTCAGCTTCTAATACACTCTCAGTTCCCAACTTATACAAATTTTGGTAAATAGTTGCTTTATTTTAGCAGAGCAACGACGTAGTGCAAATCAAATGCCCGTTCTCGGACTCATACTTTGCTGGATGACAGTATGGTAACATATACCATACTTCTACCAACTCCCTTGGATAGCGTTGTGGAGTATGGCGAGAAACCTTCTCTAGAAACATCAGTCGTACGGAATCAATATTAAATAGTAGGCCTTCCATACTTTACTTGGGAAATAAGGAAAAAGTATGTGGTTAGAGAAGGAGGATTATGTGCAGAATTGGACGGTATTAGACTAAAGAAGAAGAAAATGTTTACGAAAATGTCTTGATATGTTCGTCTAAATAATAGTGGTTAAATCATCTCCATTAATAGTACAATTTTTTTTTTAGTTTACTATGTTTATTAAACAAAGTGTGTAGGTTACTAGCGACTCATATTTGGGTGGACGACAGTATGGTAATATATACCATACCCCTACTAACCCTCTTAACCAGCGTGCTGGTGTGGCTAGAAATCTTCTCCAAAAACATCAGTCGTTTGGAGTCGACGTTAAAATTTTAGTAGGTCCTCTATATTTTACTTTAGCAATAAGGAAAAATATGTGGTTACAGAAGGAGGAATGAAGAAGAAAATATGTTGATGAAAATGTCTGAAAGAGCACGTAAAATGGCACCCGGATTTTAAAAAATTCCAACAGATATTCGAAAAGCTGAAGGTTTATATAGTAGTTGCAATAAAAAAAAATTTGTGGAATATTCAGGTTTAACCCTCGAAAACAACACTTGAAGTTGATTGAAAATTGTTAATTTTAGAGAGCTCAACCAATCAAAATCTCGCAGTCGATTACGTCACGCATTCTGCTGACAGTCTGTGTGCGTTCCTATAGTCTAATACTTAGAAAATTATATTTTAAATTAAATTACATTTGTACAAGTTTACCGTAAAAATCAAGATCCGTTTTGTTAAAGATCTGCCGTATTTCGGCTCTGTTGCACTCGGGGATATGTTTTTCGAGTTGAACGTTGAAAGTTAGATGGACACAAAAATAATAACAAACATAAATAACGCATCCCAAAATATTTGTGTTCTAAAAGAAGCCAATTTTTTTTATCAACATGACATACGAAACATTGCATCGCAATGTCATTAAGGGAACGTACTGCTGCCGTGATGCGTTACTTACTGATGTACAAAGGTTTCTGGTTTCTGGAATGAACTTGATGGAGCATCCCGGCGTAGCCGGCCTTCTCCTTCATCTGACGTTGGCATCTGGCGTTGGGAAGTTGTGGAGACCGGTGGGCCTCTCGAAATATAGCGCTGAGCTAAATTGGCTGGGTGATGTACAAATCCACCGAGTGCTGTTTTTATATCCAAGTAAGGGTGGGTGTGGCCTATGAGTACTGATAGCCAATGGGAGCCCCTGTTTCATTACCCTTTTTAAATGCTCTTGTTAGGGGGTAAACTTGAATATTCTGTATTTTTTTTTGTTTATTTCTACTATATAAACCTTCAGCTTTCCGAATATCTATAGAGAATTTTTAAAATCCGGGTGCCATTTTAAGTGCTACTCCCCAATGTTCCAGTTATCATCTTCTAATGTTTAATCAGCAATCAATTAAGCATACATGGAGAGGCTAGCGAGCGGATACCCTATTGTGATCTAAAGTTTAATGTCGATCTGTGAGCTGTTGGAAGGCCAACAGGAAAGTGCCCTGTTAAATATATTTCCTTACTAAATCATTTTGCCATCAGCCAAATTGTTTACTGAGTAGATACAACATTTTAAGAAGAACTTCAACAGCCATAACGATTTTTAAAAAACTGACAAAAACTTATTTTCTGGTTAATGTAGTATGTAAGGAATCATTTTCTACCAATTTCAAAATATTGAAAACCCCCTCGTTGAAACCCCGCATTATAGTTTGAAAAGCTCGGTTGTAACCTTTTCACTTCAGAAACGTGTGATACACAAAAACTATGTATTGTAATGTTCAAAAATTTGACTTTGGAAAATTGTATAATTTGAAATAGTACTCGTAAATTTGATTTGGGTAATGCCGCTGTCTTTTGTGATATGAAGACACGTTGAATTCGGAGATAATTTGTTGTAAGGTTAAATTCCACATAAAGTAAAATTAATGGGGCTTCAATTGGAAGCAGAATTGAATAAGTTTTTGGAAAATTGTAAGAATTTTGGATGATCCGTTGTAAAATAAATTAATATAACTTGTAAATGAAGAAAATTAAAGTAAATTGAAATGGTAACAGAATTAGTTTTAAATTGTAGAAGTTGAAATACAATTGCATTCGAAATTGTAAATTGATATTACATACAAAACGAAGAACAACAAAAGATAACAGTGACCTACAAAAATTACAAGACCCCAACTGAGCGCGATAACGAGAAATGAGAGGTCCGCTAGAAAAAATATGAATTACGAGCTTAAATTTAAAATGAAGGTAAAATTAATTAGAAAGGTCTTCAAAGGATGAAAATAAATTATTTTAAAATAAGGGTATTTATTCGCCAATTTGATTGCACCCCTTTATATTACTATGTAAAGAGGGAAAATATCATCTCAATAATTAAAATTCTTGTAAAAAATCTCAATTTAGAATTTTGTTCTTATAATTTATAGTGGAAGAAAATCACGTAAAAAATAACTAATTAGGTACTAAATAAATGTAATTACCCAGTGTTTATGACTTTTAATTTATTAAAGGTTTAATTATTTCAATTTAAGGTAAATAATTAATAATTTCAGACATTAAGATAATATATCTTTATTTTATATTTACGTAATTTTTATGCTAATTACTGCTACTAATTTGCAACATGAAAGTAATCATTTCAAGTTAAAAATGAACAAGTTTAATTTAAAATTTATTATTACTATAACAGTTTATTGTTTCCAAAATTATTTTAGGTATACGAACTGAAATTGCTCAGAAAGTGAAAGTGTTAATGTGGAAGTATAGTGTGGTATTTTCCCGAAATGATCTTTTAAATAATATTGCGGTTTGTATTATTTTCACGCCAATAAATTTTATTTCTTTTACTGTTCAAAAATTATTAAACGATCAAAAGAACCCTTGTTGTTTATTAAATTTGGATCAAGTTTGCCAATATTATTACTACTTTTTGTGGTACTTATGTATACATTATTTACTGCAGAAATGTCTTCCTTTTTTAGTTAGAAGTAATTTTAACAAAAAGTACTTTATTATGGGTTACGTGCAGAACAATATAAGAGAACTAGTTCTCACTCATAAGTTGCATCACTTAAATTAAAATGCCAAAGAAAACAACTCTCACTTTCACAAGGAAAGCATTATTTACCTACTAACCCCGATTAAAACAAGTTAAACGATTACAAATGCCAAACTTCTTTCCGGAATCTAAGACGAACCGGTCTCACAAGCTCTACCTACGCAATCACTTTTCACACTGGAAGAAAGTGTTAACCACAACAATCAGCGCTTGAACGATTGTTAGCGCAATGTTTAAAATTAATGCAATAGAACCATAAAATCTCTTTCTTGTTTACATTACATATTAATTATGTTACGCAATTTTTATTTTACATTACAATAAAGTTTTTAAGTCACCCACACTTGAATACGTTTATAATATTTATATACATTTTTCATTATTTATTTTTTATATATTTATTAAATTATTACTTACGAGCAATGGAATATAAAATTTTAAAATTAGAAATAATTGTAGTTTTTAATTTACATCAGCTGGTTATAAATATTTATTTTTAATATGTTTTAACTGCAACATAGTGGGGCATTCAATGAATGACACTCGTGACAATGTGACAATGACATGTGACAAGGAATGTACTTTGTAATGTAACTGAAAACCTGTGCTATTATTTCTTCACTTTTTATAGCAATAATTTAAATAATTTATCGATTAATCTTTAAGATATTGTATTTATAGTGATTTAATCGCTTTATAATTTGATTTTTTTATTTAATATATTATGGTGATGCTACAATAGATGTTTCTTTAGTAAAATAACACTAATGTTAATATAATAAGTGTGTTTTATACCAATATCGGTTTAAACTGATGATATTTTGCAATAGGTGTAATAAATTATTTACCTACATACATACACTTCCATAAATTTAGCATCTACTATGTATAACTACAACTTCTGCAAATTACAAAATCGCACATTATTATTTAATGACTGAAAATAACTTACATCTAACTCTTTACCACAGTACTTCAGTCGTGCCCTTCGTTTATCAGCTTTTAGAAACAATTATTTTCGCATCAATTAAAAGTAATATTATACGGGGTTTTGGGGTTACCTCGCGGTAACAGTCCCCGGGCTGTCCCCCGCTTTTTTACAGCTTGGAGGCAACAGTCCTCGGTTGTAAGCGTTCTCGCAGGGCTGTAATTCTCCAAACAGAGGCGGGGAGTGATAAATACTGGACATGTTGCCCTTTGCCAGTCACTTTGGACGATTTTCATTTCGATGTTCAAAATGACTATCTTTCGACAACATTCTGATATCATCACTTTCCTAGCGCTATTAATATTTTAAATTACGGCAAAGATCCAATTGTTTGTATGTATATAAACCAGCGGACTTTAAAATTTGCTAGATGTACCTATTAATATTCTTATTTATTGATTCACCAATCTAGGTTTGCTACATCTTTAATAAGTTAAATAGTAGGTGTAATTAACAACTCCAAAAATTTTTTATAATTTTTAAAACAAATTCGCGAATAAAATTATAAACATAATTATTTGAATATTATAATCATCTATTATATCTTTGCCGTAATTTAAATATAGTAAAAAATAACTTGAATATTTTAAAATATTAATTATTATTCGTTATTATTACATTAAATATTTTTAACAAATTATAAAATCAAAACGTTGTTCTTCTATTTATATATACCATAGTCGAAACTCCTAACTTGAGCAATGAACCTGTCCGAAGCTATGGTGATTTTACCAGGAATATATATTTTAATTGAGTGGTTACCCGTTGCCTTCTCTATAGCCCACATGTCTGCCCCATCCATATAATTTGGATTATAAATTACAGTGGTGAACCCACGCACCACTATAGGAAAAGAAGCACGATTTTTTATTTTCTATTGCTGCTGTTATTCAATATTGAGGGTTTTTTGTGTTAAGACCGCGTATTGTTACAATCTGTTATAATGTACAATGAGCAACTTAGGACGACTTTAAATATTATGAATGACATGCAAGAGATCACTCAATATCTCACTCTTATAAAATTAACACCTTCATTGTAATATCAACAGTAGACTATTCTGGGATTTGTATTGCAGTGCATCATTCTATGACATTCATCAGGTGCAATAGATCACGTCGTGTTAATTTGGCTGCTGGCACTTGCTTAATTTTGAAAAAGAAAAACAAAAGGAATAAATGGTCAAAATATTGGTTACTGAAGAGGAAGCGGTTCTCTCATGTGAACCTAGTGAAAGAACTTTCTTTGGAGCCAACAGATTGGCGCAATTATCTTCATATGGACGAAGAGAGTTATTTTCATTTATTAGAAATGATTACTCCAATTATTAAAAAACAAGACACTGTGTTGAGGCAGAGTATCACCCCTCATGAAAGATTGAATAATTGGTCAATAGCCAAATTCCTTTTTATTTTATCATGATAGTCTGCGTAGTTATCTCGATATTTTTGAATCACTTCTAGCACAAATTCGTGTCCCGTCGTCATTATATTTTATTAAAACCTATTTATAATAAATGAATTAAAAATTTTAATAATATAATATTAAAATAAATTAAAATATAAAGTTTGAAAATAAAAACTTGTGCAATCACAAGTTAAAATGGTTGACGATGTTAACGGCTGGGCGACCACGGACAAAATGAGACCTGTTTGGGCCACGTTATCACCACACACCATCAGTTGGATGGAATGGATGATGATTCAAACGAATGAATTTCGCACTGATTGGATATCCAACTCATCCTGTCATTCCAAATCATCCACCTGGTTTTCCCCATTCTCGGTCCGATTTTGGAGTGATATCGCTTCATTTGGATACGCAATAGTGTATGACCAGTTTTAGTCTTCTTACTTGTTTTGGGTGTAATAATACTTTAATGTACGGGTTGGGATGAACTTGTAATCAGTATAAGTACATAGTACCTCTCATCAATCCTTCTTACTCCCTCGTGTGTTTTTGTAACCTTCAGTTGCTCACGAATTACCTTGTTGGTGTAGGAAGTGAATATGTTGGCAATTAATTTCAGCACGGTTTTTGTGGGTTTGTATTTTGTTAATATTTGTCGCCCTCCGTGGATCCACACCTGATTTAGGACTACCATGTGTATCAACAGCTTGCTTGGCAATGATAACTAGGAGTTTCTACCTATCATTCAGTACATTTTGGATGGTTTTACTTGGCTTTGTTTGGTCTTGACGTGATGTGCATCCAGGTTAGCCTTCGATTGAGGTGGTTATTTTGGGGATTGACCGGTTATTAAATACAACTATTGAACAAGTTCGTTTTTTCAGGGAGAAGGTGATGTGGACCGATTTGCTTTCGTAGCTCAAATCAGTTGCAGATTGTGTTTAAGTGATTTTGCAATATTTACGAGGCCAAGCTGATCTATTGGATGCCATTATGGTATTTTAGATTAAATGTTATATGTTATCAGTTCATTTGAATTATTGAGAAAATATTCTCGTAATAATGAGACAATAAAATCTAATTTAAGCGTTACTGAGATTTGAATCACATATCATCAGATCGGTAGTCCTCCTTACTAACTGTTTTCGTAATGGTGGATTAGTGAAAAATCACTTTCCCATATAAAAATATAAGTTGATCCAATCTTACAAAATTATAGGTAGTCGTGTAAAACTATCACGATATACCATTAACCAATACTAATTAATTACATTTCTAACTTTAAAGTAGCAAATACTGATTAACAAAAAGATTTCAATTCTTCAATAAATAATCGAATAAGTTTTCATAAAGGACAATTCATAGGGATATCTATAAGTACATCATAAATTAAATAATTAAAATTTTTATTTAATGTTGATCGGTATTTATAATAAAATTAATTGATTTTCATTTGTTGAAATTATTTATTATTTTATCATTTTATACGAGGGGAAAAAAGTTTATAATTTTAAAAGCATAAAAATAACGACTACTACCCGAAGAGTTTGTGACGTAATAGGTCGTTCCCGGGATCAAGTGGCAAATGACCGATTACAATTATTTAATTAAACAAAGTAAAAGTCAAATTAATTGTTCAAGAAATCATTCAAGCATAAATTAATATATTATTCATATTTCAATAAAAAAAATATATAAATTAATTTTATGCAAATATCAAACCATAATTGAAATATGTACATAAATACAAATACTGGTCAATAGTTTGCCCCATCGAATTTAAGTCATGTAGACCAAATTTTCTGCTTCTTATTTCTTGCCTCCACTTCTAATTGCACAGTATTTTGAATATATTCGCCAAATATATCAATTATTCTTCATGGAAGATATTCGTTATTATGACATAAATAATTATTATTATTGTTTCTTATTTATTTATTCATTAATGTAATTAATAAAAAGTGTTCGTTCTACTTTTGCAATTGTAAAATCAATCAAAGGGAAAAATATTAAGTGTTGGGTACATCAGACGAGTAAAAAAATTCTTTTATTGATACCATTTTTACTTTTTTTTTACCCCTAGGTAAGGAAAGTATTGTTATCAGGCAAAATTTGACCCCCCCCCCCATTTTTGATAGATTTTCATGTTTTGAGGTTCCCTGAATCCGTTCTTATCATTTTTGGAAGGATGTCTGTGTGTTCAACAGTTTCATATGAGCATGTGCAATAACACGGACTACTTTACAATATTTAACAATCGTCAAAGTCACGTTCAATAGAATTCTTACCAAGACTATCTTGCCATTTTGTATTAGCCTTACCGAAGGCGTTCCTACTCTTATACCGATTCTTGTAAAACCGACGGCGACACTCATCCGAAAGATGTTCAGCCCAGATAATTCTCAAACCATAAGCAGTTTCAACGTAACCAACACAGCCTACTACCATCATCGGAGGAGTTTCCAAAATTGTAAAAGCCTCCGCGATTTCCTTCTTATTATCGGTTACAATATTATTGGAAGCAGCAATGTATAAAAACGAATTAACTAATTAGTTATTTCCGTGTATCCGGGTTTACAGTAGCTAAGGAGCTGTGACTTAATAATTGCAATACACTGCAATCCACCTATAATGGTCTGTTTGAAATGGAAATCGCTACAATGGAAGAAATCTCGAATTCCCGACTGCATTATATTTTCAATGTATTAAAATGCAGTTAAAATGAATAACTTACTTATCATTTATTTTAGTGCATTATAAGCGGAATGCATTCGATGTATATAGCATAATTATGTAATAATCCAGTATGGATTTACTGATTGAAGTTAACTAATCAATTTAATATTAATAAATAGCCAACGTGTGTTTCGACATGAAACTTTTGAAACATGAAAAATTTGTGCAGAAATTATATAAGTATACAAAATCAACAGTTCGGAGTATCGTGAAAATTAAAACACCACTTCAGCTATGATGCGGCATCAATGACGCTATTTTTTAAAATATAAAAGAACTTGCATGTAACAATACATAAGCAATTCATTGTACAAACAAAAGCAATAGATTCCTGTACAACTTATTTCTTTTATATTGTGGGTAAAGATTTATAATAATATGTATACTAATTGCCAAATAAATTCATAGTCATATTAAGTTTACATTAGAAGTTATTGTTATTTTAATAGGTATTGTAGATTACTAGAAAAAATACATTATTTTGGAAACGCTTGATTAATTTTGAATGCATCCGCTTATAATGGACTAATTCCTTTCCTTCCTTGACGTTCATTATATGCGGATTAGTCTGTAATTTAAAAATTAGGTTTATAACTTGAGCTTCATCCAGATCTTACCCTGTATTAGAATATAAAATCTGTAATTCCTTCGATCAATTTAAAAATTGAATCTGATTACATATTTATTGATTGTAGTTTGGTATTTATGATTTGACAATGATGGCACGAACCCGTATGAATGCTAATTTTTTATTATAACGAAGAATTTTATAATGTACTTTTTTATTTTCAATAAATGTTTGCCGTATTTAATACTTACAATTCAAACTAAACTATTTTTCAAATTTATCTTTTAAGGAAATTCGGTTTAACTTGAATTCCTTACCACGGCGCAAGTAATGGGGTTCAAATTCATAATAACCTGCCTTTCACTAGAAAGAATTTTTTTTAAATACAAACTATAATGAAATAAATATCGTTATCATTTAAATTCGTTTAGCATAGGTACCTTATAATAGTCGGTGTTGTAAAATCCTGAAAATGTTTAAGGAAAACTCATCCCTGATGTATTCGTCATTGTAAACGGTTTTGTCGATACGTTTCACAAAAATTTAATAGTCCTTAATAATAATAATATAGTATATATTAAGTTTTTTTCCGCTTAATATAATGTTAATACTCGTTGTTAGGTATATTTCAATTTCCCTTTTCGACGTCTACGTTCGTTATTTTCAACTAATTCTCTTCTTAAGATCTCCTCTTCTTGGTAGCTTTGATTTCGAGAAAATTCATTATTTTTAAATATGTATAAGCGTGACTTCTGGCTCATTTATGGCTCATACGTCGGACTTCCCCATGCTGTGGCTGTTGAAGATATTTTAATGTACTTATTAATATTATCTTATACTTAATTCGGTAACTTTTAAATAGGATTAGAAAAAGTTTGTGAGTCTGTGTACGTATAAGGTATATGTATACAATTTCCCACGTTTTTCAATCGATTTTTTATTTTAAGAAAAACTTACTTTTGTAAAATTTTTCCTTCGTAGTTTATGTTAATACATTTCTTTTAATATTTAGTATTTCTACAAAACAACTTTTTGTTATCCTTGACCACGGTTTCAACTTAGCGTGCTATTCTTAATCATAAGTGATAAATAATTTAAAACTTTAGTTTTTTTTTAATTTTCTGTTAACTTGTCACATCCTAATTTTTGTAATTATATAAATAAAGTTAGTAAATTTAATACATATTTAGGTAAAACAGATATCAATTATGTGGTTATTATTAAGGAAGTTGCAAGTGCTAATAACATGTGACTGGATTAAATTTCGAGTCCCTACATAATTAATCCCCAGATTGTATTCAACTTTGGGATTAATGTAATTAAAGGAAAATCTTGACTATCGATATTAATTGAATGAAGGCAAAATTAATACCTGTAACGTGTTAATTACTTTGATGTAATTTAAAGGAATCAATGACCGATTATTATTTTTACTCTATGTAAACATTCGTATTTTTATAAATTTGTATAGCTATCATTGAAGTTCGGATTCGGAAAATTCAATATTATTCGGAAGTTTTACTTTATGTTTAAAATATACAGCAAATTCGATTTTTAAATTACTACGAGCTGTAAATGACAATAAACTTAAATAGAAACACCAAAGGTTTTCCCATTTATCGTATTTTAAAATAATAATGGAACTTGGCTCTTCTGTTTTCATTGTTGGAACATATTTTATGCATGCAATTTTATTTTTTGGGAAACACGAATATTATACCACTAATTCATTTATAACATACAAATTTTCCAAAATAATTTTTTTGCGGTGTAACTTTAAAAAAATAAACAAATTATTAAAATATTTTATTTATAATAATTATACAATGTATTATGGGAATTATTTTCCCACAACTTCAGATCAAACTCATAAGTTTGTTTAGAATTTTCCGAAATAAATTTTCAGTTGACTTGTATAAAAATACTACGTCACTTTTGAAAAGAACTAATTTAGAATAATGATTATGAATAAATTTTCTAATACGAATTACAGAAAATAACTAAGGTCGCGGTATTTATTATAGGTTTCTGTCAACATTACCGCAAGTTGTTAACATCACATAAATGTACAAAATACAGTAAAAAAAAATTCTGCGTTGGAAATAAAATATTATTTGCAGGTATTACGTATATTGTATAAGTAATTTTACTGACGTATACGGAAAATGGAATAATAGCAATTAAAAATTTTTTTAATTGTTTTACAAAAATTTTCTTACTCTAATTTTTAGTTTATCAGCTGATATTTATTTAAATAAATAATTAATAAATTAAAGCACTAATTTTTAAAATAAACATTAAAATGAAATAAAAAACAAAACTTTTACTTTTTAATAATGTATTTTTTATTCTAATTTCTTTCAGGAAGAGATTTTAATAAGTCTAATTAAAAAAAGAATCTAAATTTTCGTAGCCTGATTAATACCTACCTATTAAATAATAGCGAGCTATTATATCTAATAGCAAAACAATACGATGTGACCAAAAAAATTACTTTCTTTATCCTATTATTTCAAATATTTCAATTGCGGTCATGGTTATAAAAAGAATTAAATAAAAATTATAGGAAACGATATACAATGTAAATTGTTGAATTTTTTCTTTAGTGGACCACCGAAAATATGGTCCGATTAGAAAATGTTTTTAAAATATAAACTTTCCTAGTTTTTGAAATATTATTTAGGTGTGCAATTTTACTACACACGGTGTAGTCCAAAAATGTTTGATAGGCCCAGTACAGAAAGTTTGTTATTTTTAGACGATTATATGCAACTTGCATCGAAACAATGGGTACTTCGGTGTTGGCAAATTTCACTTTTAGTCTAAAATTAAATGGTACGATGTGCATTCATAAAAACTTATAATTAATCCACTAAGTGTAAAATCTAGTTTGTGAAGTTGAACTTCCAAATAAACGCAGCCGAAAGCGAGTTTAAACAAATTTTTAATACTCAGGCGAAAATAGGCAAATTTGTTTATTTAATTTGTAATTGATATATAAATATACTATCACATTATTAGTATAAATTTCAATAGATATGAAACCAAGTGTTCTATTGTTACAATTTAATCACCACTTGATGAACATTTTTTAGCAATTAATTCGATATGTAATTTAACCTAATTTTTCTACTTACAGATATTTCGAATAAATAAGAAGTACTTTTATGTTATAAAATTTATTGCAAATGTAAACGATATAAATTTTTAAAACATTATATTTACGGATACTTGGGTATAAGCATTGACGATAATATATTTATTTACTTTATTATATCTAATAATGTACTATAATATTGTAAAAAGTGTTAAGTGTTTTTCGAATGTATAAAATAAAAGTGAGACCATTCAGATTGTATCATAAATCATACTTTGCATTTTTTCAAGTTATAACCGAAAATCTGTAATTGCTTAGGGAATTATTTCCTAATTTTACTTTGCTGGTGTCACCGTCTGAAATCTCCAAAGGCATATTCTCGAATTGCCGGTTTCCAACTTACAAAAGCATACTTGAATAATAAAATGCATCTTACATTTTAAATTCTACCAAAATTTCTTATTATGAACCCAAGAACGTTTAGAAGTAAGTTGGCACCATAATATGCATATTAATATTAGAGCTGCGGGACACCCCCAGTTTTCGACCATGTAGCGACCACTGGCGTACTAATGCAAAATTTTGTTTTTTATCGATAAAATGTTATCAAAGGATATGAAATATACATTTTTTATCAAATTTAAGGGTGGGCAACCCTTCAAAATGGTTGTTAATGCGTCAATAAATTTCACTAAATTTCACTAATAAATTAACGAATAGTTATAAACAATACATTTCGCTGGTAAATTATCATAAACAGCTCTTGGAGAGACTGCTATTGCCGAAAATCGTGAATTTTCATAGAGGTATTTATGATTTTTATCCACGAAGAAGTGAGGACAAGCGCACGCGGACTCGCGGAAAACTTGATCGAACTTGTCGTGCGAGTAAGCGTGTTCAATCAAGCTCAGAAATTAGTTTTTCGCTGCTCTCGCGGTGAGAAGGTGCGCTTAAATCAAGTGTGCAGTTTTTGTTGTTAAAAATTAAAAAAAAAAAGATACGAAAAAATCAAATTTTTAGCGATTTGGCGCCTTTTGCATAGGTTGCGCCCCGTAGAATTCAGTCAAAAATACATATTTTCTATCTCTGAACATTATTCAATTAAGTTAAAAAAAAATAGGCATTAGTACGCGACTGGTCGGTTGGTCGTTTTCCGAGCGCTTTTTTTGGGGTGTCCCGCAGCTCTATATGCCTTCCATACCTAAAGCACCTTACCAGAATGGGAGCATCTCATTAGTTCAACTTGATTTGCTTTGTGATGTCATATTTGTTTTCGCTTTATATTTTTTATTTCATTGAATTATTAGAAATTCTTCAACTTTTAAAATAAACACTTAAATGTGAATTGTTATTGTAATATGTTAAATTAACTTTGCGGAACACAAACTTCTTATCCAGTTGTTCATCACTCTTTAACAAAATGATCGTAGAATAAAAACAATAGCCAAGAATGTAGGTTACCTATCAAATTAACTGTCAGCTAGGTGCTGCCAAGAAGCTACTGCAAGAATATGTCCAACCAATAAAATTCTCTCGTTTTGCTGTGGTGCACAAGATTTGGCTATAGAGGATGTCGTTGTACACAATAACATATTAAACCCACAAGAAAAGCGACACAATTTAAAGTGACTCGATAAGTACAGTCGCTAACTACGATTGGTTGATCCCGCGTTCAATTCCTGGGTCTGTCAGTACATCAGGCAGTTTTTACAAGGATTATTGTTTCTAGCTCGGCCAGGTCTTGTTATGAGTACTTTGGGGTAACACCCTGTGGGGTAATAATAGCAGTATACCAAACGGTTTGAGTAACAGCAGCTGTACCTGCTCAAAAATTAAGAGTTTTCTATTCCTGTGCAGCAATTTATGAGAAAATATCATACTCTAATTATTTTTCTTTGTCTTGAATTTTATACGCCAATTTACTTTCCGTTAAATATTTTGTTTCTATTATAATTTTTTATTTCATAACTTGATGACTAATAATAATAATGCTCAGCTGATGTCTTTAAATTTTATTACACCACTTTTATCTTTTCATGTTCCAAATTTTGTATGCAACGTTAAAATTTAATTTCGAATTCAATCCTAACTTCCGTTTCGATAATTTTAACTAATTCCGATTTGTACTTGCCCACTTCAATTAACTTTACTTTCATTTTTATCTTTTGCTAAATTTCTTCATCAGTAAGTTTTATTGCGCGATCAGAAGCGTCAATAACCATTCTCCCAATTCTTGAATTAATTCCATTCTGCGTCCTACATCTACTAAAACTAAAATTTTACTTTATTTTGTTTTTATTTCAAAACCTTCCAACGAACTAAATTCGTCTTGCCTGGTCAAGATGTCAGGACGAAGTCCTTAATATCAAATTTTTCCACCAGTCTTCACAAAACACCAACTAAGCAGACTAAGTCGTTCTATGTTCTGTTATTGTTATGTGTACATCCCATTGATTAAATTTCCCTAGCAAGTCATCATGACTTGAGCCAAGTTGATCGCCTACGCATATCATATTAGTGTTTGGCACTAGAAGAAGAAGAGATTATAGTACACCTACTAATAAGTGAAATTAAGAAGAATTTTATATCTTTGTATGTTTTGAAAGCCCACAATGTGAATTATTAGTTTGGGGCAAGTTAATACTAATTA
The DNA here is from genome assembly GCA_932274525.1 of Podabrus alpinus. Classification (NCBI taxonomy): domain Eukaryota; kingdom Metazoa; phylum Arthropoda; class Insecta; order Coleoptera; family Cantharidae; genus Podabrus; species Podabrus alpinus. The sequence continues at coordinate 120,837,333 of OW026451.1, forward strand.
CCTTGTTGTACAGATACAAAGGACGTTGCATTAATCTTTTCTATTTTTATTGAACTTCATGCCAACATATTATAAAAAGTGAATTGCTGGGTAGTAGTCGAACGGATAATAAATCAAACGTTGAATTATTTAATGCCAAAGAGGTAAAAAATTTAATTCATTAATAAATTTTATCGATAACCGCTATTACTTAATTACATTTGAAATTAGTTAAAATTTTCAAATGTGTGCCATTAGTCAAAGTATAGCTTCGAAGATGATTTCTATATTTTCCGGTATTATGCAATTGTGAATTTTTTAATATCTCAACGGTGCCGATGTTGTAATTCGGTAAGTAGCACCTGTGGCTGTTCCATTATTTCCTTCCTATTATTTTGTTCTTCGCCACGCTATAATTTTTCGCTAATATAGTTTGAACCACGTAAAAGTCTCGCGTGGGATGGATGGCGGGGAACAAATGTGACCTAACTTTATAGCTTTTTTTATACAGTAAAATTTTATTAGAAGGCCAATATTTAGTATAATTTTGCGTTGGCACTAGAAAATAAATTTCAAGTAACATTTTTTTAAATTAAATGGGAAGGATTGCCGCTACAAATATAATTTCAATTGAGCAAATTGGCGTTAAAAGTCTGCAACGTTTAGGGAATAAATTAAGCAAACATAAAGCATTGATCAAGCAGAGGAAATATTAATAAATTAAATTTTTATGTTCATAACGCTAATTATAATACACGAGTTTTAACATATGTATATTGCCTAATGTATTGTTTACTAACAATAATGTTTCCTGAGATTGTTTAAGCCCAGTTGAAAAGGTTGATTTGTTGCAAATAGAAAAGTTTTAAATTTAAATATGAGGAAGAGTTTTTCGTGGTCCGGTAAAAAGAACTGTTGCTATACAAACGGGCATCAGTTTTAACTTAGGAGTTGTTAGACTGGTTTTGCACAAAGAATTTGTGACTCGGTTTAGAATTAAATTTTAAAACAACCCGTTTACCTTTTGTTTTATTTTCTAGTTTATCTAAGCCTAAGCGCCAAAAACTTGATATAGATGAGCTTAATATGCAAAAGCTGCAGGTGTACCAGCTTAAACCGTAGCGTTGCAAAACATTTTGTATACCTAATAGAAAATGTTCTCCATAAAATATATTTATATTCCGTTCATTTCTAAATTTTATGTAATTTATTCGATGAACTTATTCACTCATTAGAAAATTTCACACTCGCTGGTATACGTTTTTAATTTTTACGGCTATTTCTGCAAAAGTAATAAAAAAAAAGTATTTAGTGAAGTGTCATGGTCACTAGAAGTAGTTTTCTGAATGCGTTCAGATGGCTGTTATCCTTGAAAAGACACCACATTGATCCGGAAATGTAGTTTTTCTAGTTTTATGTTCTATGTGGCTTCTGATGAGTAAAAAATTTCTTTGTTGCATAGTTTTGATCCAGTTTACACTCTTATCCAAAAGCATTCGGAAATAAAGGAAAATCGGAGAACTAAATAATAATACTGGAATGCTCAAAAAATGTTTTTTGAATTATTATTTAATACGATAGTACCATAGTACATCATAATATTTTCATTTTTTATAAAAAAATAATTTAAGGAAACCGAATATCTCGGACTCATTTTCGTTTTCAAGCTCGAGTGAGCCATTGCAAGTTGCTCGTAAAAGTAAACTTTTATACCACTTTTAATGTTCACACTATATTATTTTTATGTTATTTTATTTTATTTATATTATTTTATCTAATTTGTAATATGAAAATATATCCAAGTGCGGCAAGCAAAAAATGTTTGCTTCATTTGTATCTTCATAAGTATGATGGTGGATGCTGTATCTAATAATTAAATTAAATTTCTTTTAGAATTTTATAGCAGTGCAGTGGGGTATGACTGGGGGGCAGACTACTTTTTGTCAAGTTCGATTTGCAACCCATTAAAACCTACATAATTATCTTTGGTGTACCCAGCAATGTATCGTATAAGTATTATTTTTAAGCATTCAGTGGCATTGCTTCATTTTTAGTTTCAGATTATTTATCATAAATAATCATATAATTTACTGGCTGATTAAAGGTTCCTACTTCCCCGCCAAAGGAGGTAAAAGTGTGCAAACCAATTGAAAACGTACTATAAATCGTTATATAATTATTAATTATGTATATTCTATGCAACATCTTTGAAATAGTATTTGTCTGGTTTAATAATTTTGGTTAGTTTCAGAGTAGTTTTTTTCGAAAGATACAAGAATCTTTATTTTGTTAAAATTTTCAAAAACGGTTTGGTTAATTTTACAACGATTGTTATACTCAAAAAAATTATAAAAATTAATTAGTATATAATGTGTCTTTTAGTAAATTTCTACATTAACCTGCGATTTCATTAATATAGATTAATAAATGTAAGAATACGTTAGGCTACAGTGCCAAAACAATAATAAATTATAAACCCTAAGAGAAAAATGAATAAGAACGAGAAAACAAGAAGAATGGAGGAATATACAAGTTCACAGAAGATAACGTTTAAATTATGTAGAACCAAGAAGAATAAGTGGTTACAGGAAAATATGGAGCTCCATAATTATGAAGATAAAATAACAAAGTAAAAAGAGTAAAGTTTAAATGAGTTCAACTAAAAATGAACTTGGAAATCGAGAAGATAAAGAAGAATTAGTAAGATAAATATTGAGAAGATATTTCCTAGCTCGATTTTACAACAAAAAACCAGAATAGAAGCAACAATAACTGGACACGAAGAGCAGATAATAAAAGAACCAACATACGGTAAACCATGCAGTTATTAGACATAGAGGAGTTATATTGGACACTTCAATATAATAAATTGAAAAGAAACCTTTTTATTTATATTATAATGCTTTATTTTTATTATACATGTACAACTTCACAAGACTTTTTGTTACCAATTTCATACAGTATCATAACTGCCAAAATTTTTTCCCATTGGAGGAAAACTGTGTTTTATGAAGTAATGTGTAATAAGTGTTGTTTTGTTAAGAACAACAGAACAACGTAGACACACAACGATAATATGATCAAGTTATGCTCATTTAAAAGCTGCTAAAGACGTGTTTGGGGTTTATAGATGTGTCCAATAACGTTCAACGTACTGAATTAATTTTTTTTCATAATTTTTAGTTATTGGCCATTATGGATAATAACTGATTCGAATGGATTTTTAGTATTTGCACATTTCTTTGTAGGTTGTTCTATACCACTTCTAACGTTTAAGAATCAATTCATAATCTAAGTTTAATTGGGGAGCTCTTTATTGGACACGTGTCCAGTAACTAAATGGGAAATGTCCAATAACTAAAGTCTTCAATATCTACAATATTATTTTTATTTTATTATACTGTGCGCTAAAACGCGTTCCCCGGAGCGGTTTTTTGAGTCGACCGAACAGGAAGAAGTCGTAACAGGAATAAGCCAAATCGGGCGAATTCGGTGGCTGTTGGATAGTATTCGTTCAGTTGTTGGTCAAAAAGTTGCGAATAACGGTGGCATTGTGCGACGATGCGTTATCGTGGTGCAAAATCCACGAGTTGTTTACCCACCCAAATCCGATCATTTTTGGCGGATTGCTTCACGCAAACGTCTCATAAGTAACTCCCAAATAATACTCCTAGTTAACTGTCTGACGTTTTGGCAGGAATTCATGATTCACAACACCGTTGTAAACCACGAAAACCAAGTGCATCGCCTTCTTTCTCGACTGAAAACGACGTGGTTTTTTCGGTCTTGGTTCATTCCGTATACGCCATTCACTCGATTAATGCCTGGATTGGGTGTCATACTCATAAACTCACGTCTGGTCTCCAGTAATGATGCGTTTGATGAATGTTGGGTCGGATTCAGCCATGAAAATCGTGTCTTTCGCGACATCAACGCGGTCCCTTTTTTGCATGAAATTCGGGTCTTCCACGTCTGAAGCCCAAATTAACCAAATTGTCTTGAACGGATCTATAAGCGATGTTCAAGTCCTCTGCCAGCCCCCTATTGGCAATTTGCGGTTTTTGGCCATAACTTTTTGGTTTTATCAATGTTTTTGTCGGTTTTCGATGCCGACGGCCTGCCACTGTGTTCGTTATCCTCGACGGACTCACGACCACCTCTGACGCGTTCGTGCAAACGTTTGTTTTCGATAGAGTATCGTTACCGAAACACTTTTCCAACATTTCCAAGGTTTTCGCACCGTTAAATTCGTTTTTAATGCAAAATTTAATACAAAATCGTTAATTCAAAGTTGATTCCAAAATCGAAAACTCACAGAGGCAGATGTACTCAATACAGCGTAACTTTTACAAATGTCAAGCTATGACGCTGAAATTTGGTGGGAATGTCAATGGTAAATGTGGAAACCTAACAAAATAATAAGAACTCAAATCTGGTAACTGAGACACTCGGTGGCCGTTCCTGAAACTTCTTGATCAAGGTTAGTATATTATTCATTGACTTTCAACACGTGTTCGATACTGTAGACAGTGTCAAATTATACCAAATCAAAATGACCGATCTGAATATTCTACTTAAATTAATAAACCTCGTAAAGATGACAATGTCAAAAACTAAAGCAGCAGTGAAAATATTAAATGAAGACTCGGAAGTCTTTGAGGTTATTTCAAGTGTGAGACGCGCTGTCAGCGACCTTATTCGACTTCATAGAAAAAGTAGTAGGAAGCGCAACTTCTCAAGGAACCATAACAAATTTCTTTTTTGGGTGCCTATCCGTTTTCGGATGTTCGCGACCTCTCTCCTATGTAATGTGTTGTGCGTTTGAAGTATTATCACATACATAGCGGACCTACTTGTTTAACGCGGGCTCCGAACCGCGGGAAGTGTATACACTTCATCTCCAGAGAGGCTATTCTTGGCATATTACACCTCGGTGGCATATGCAGATGTCCGTGAGAAAATAGCAAGAATGAAAAAGAAAGGTATGGAATACCAAGCAAAACAAATTGGATTGAAAATAAACGTGAATAAAACTAAATACATAAAACGTAGAAGATGAACAAACAATAAAAAGCAGAATCTAAAGATTAATGAAAATGTCTTAGGTCCAGTTGTTCAGTTTCGGGTTATCTTTTAACCTGGGTTATTTTCCATAGAAATGATTGTTTCAAGAATTGTTTCGATAGAAAATTATTCAGGTTAAATGATAACCTAATACTGAACAACTGGGCCTAAGACGAGTTAACAAGTTTTAAATATTTAGGAAAACAGATCAATAATACCATCGAATGAGTAGTGAAAGAAAAACTACAACAGGGTAATAGAGGATATTTTGCGAACAAAAATATCCTAAAAAGTAAAAATATAACGATGAGAATAAAACTGAAGATATAATACAAGACGCTTGGTATAACGTAAAAAAAGAAGAAATGTTCAGTAAAAGATAGCATGATGAATTGAGCAAGAACAAGAATGAACCATGGGTTACGGAAAGAAACTGACAAAGAAGTTATCGTAAAATAAATCAAAGTTCAAAGAATAAAATGGTTTGGACATGTTATGAGAAAACGAAATAGTGAGGAACATCACTAAATGGAGACTAAAGGGAGGATCGTTGCAGAAAAAGATCAAGAAATAGATGAATAGATGCAGTGAACAAAACAAAACTGGAAAACAAAATGTGAAAATGGAATAGCTTAAAGAAGAGTGGCAAACGAAGCAAAAGCACACAAAATTGTGACAGAATAAAGAGAAGATTCTAAGTAATCCACCTTGACAACCGGGACCGTAAAAACCTTATAACGAAGTAGCAATATTCCGGATGGAATGGATGCTTTTATTAATATTAAAAACAAAATTTAAAAAAGTATATTATAAATTATTATTATTTCCATTTGCACTTGTAAATGACTCACTGAATTTAAAGTATTTCCTTCTCGTTAGGTTATTGGTACATGTTTTAATGTGGTTTATCAATATTTTTCAATTTTTCTATAATTTTTATTTGTAATTTCTCCAAATTACTAAAAATATAATTTACACTTATTTTTGTCATATTTTTACACTTGAAAATGGACCACTAAAGCCCGAAACTTTATTGACCCCCTATATATACTGAACTAATTTTTTAATAATATTATTTTTTATTGTTCTTTAATTAATATTAAATTAAACTTGAAAAATTATAATATAGTTAAATAAGCAATAAATAAAAAAAAAATTGCACATACTTTCCAGTAGTGTATGCATACAACTGCTCTCTTCAGGTGTTTATTATTGTTTTAGATAGCAGTCAGTATACAGTGCTGAAAGCTTATGTAAAAACCATTTTAAATATTTTTATTAACTTTAGAAAACAATTTAGTAATTTAATTTAATAAATTTTTTTTAAAATTATTGTAAATATATTCTTTTTATTAATATATTTAATTTAATATGTATAATATTTATGTGTTTAAGCACACAAAAATAATTGAAGTGAAATAGTACATGGTATCCCACAGTTTAATAATTCAATATCATCTTTCTGTGGTTACTTTTTAATTTCCGCTTAATTAATAAACTTCAATTGGTTCTCACAACAAGACGATTCGTTTAGGAGCTTTCCATGCTGGCCCACGCTATATTTCAATTCAATATTAAAATGTGTTATTACCGTAGTTTATCTTTTTAAATCAATCGACTAATTTTAAACTTTGTATCTCAAGTGATTCTTTATCTATTTAAACTAATTATACAGCTATCAATATCTTAACGAAGTCTCATAAGTCAACATTGATACAAAACTTCGATTTTTAGCACCAGATTATATTTATTTTTGTAGTACACTTATACTACATACTGGAAGTGCTATTAATTAATAGATGGCTAAAAAAAATAATCTATTATTAAATATTATCATAAATTTTACAACATACAATTTTTACACATGCACAAGGACTTCAATGATAAGATACCATCACTTATTGTATTCTACACTTAAGTTCACTAATCGTGATTAGGCTGTTCTTTCTGCATTCCTTTTCTGAAAAAAACCGATGAACTATTTCACTATTAATACGAGAAATGTAATACTTCAAGTTGTCTATATTTTCGAAATTTGTAATAAATTAATTATCTTATATCTAACATGTAGAGTGACGATAATCTTTATAATTATTAGAATTTGAACTTTTACAACAAAAATTTTAATTTTTTTATAAAATTATAGTTGATTAATTGCAGAATTACTCAAAAAAACCTAAAAATTCATTGTTGAAATATGAATTTTGAAGTATAGTCCTTTTGCATTTATGATTTTCCTGAAGTGGATTAAAAGTACCGAATACCTTCAGTTTAACTAATATCGATAGTTCATATTTTAAAATTTTAAATTTGAATCTTGATTTTCAGGATTTGTTGATTTTTGTTAGTGTCCTTAAAATTATAACCACCATGTTGTTTTATTTAAGAACACTGGAGCTTGAAACCACTAGGACTTGTGTAATTTATTGGTAAATATTAAACCTTAAGTTATTAGATTATTTAAAAAATTTTATGCTGCCTGTCATATTGTATTGTTTATTTATGTTTTTAGTGTGATTGCAATTAGTGGTGGCTAGCGAATCTAAAGATTGGTTAAATGCAGTTGTTATATTGTTTGGTATCATTCTAACCGTGACAATTTAATAATGTTCATGTATAAAGCGACAGTATGCGGTGTAATAAACGACATCCTTGGTACAATACAAAACTAATAGAATTTTGATATTTCTCCAACTATTTTATTTTAATTAATGTGAGATATGTAAGACAATAAAATATTTTCTGATGATTGTACGGTTTAATGAATTTTAAATGTAGACAGCTTAATGGAATTTTTGTGCTATAATTACAATTTTATTATCAGTATTATCTAGAAACTATAATTATTATAATTAAATCATTGCATTAAATTAAGGTAAATATTTGCGATAAAATTAAAATGTTCTTACAAGAATTCGTAATAGTTTAACACAGCTTCTTTTATTGGCGCCTCATACCTTCTCATTTCGCCAGCCAAAAATTTTTTTAGCTTATAAATGAGACTCATCTCGCTAAGTTTAAGCGTTTTATTAGTCAAGTCAATTCTGACACGCGCAGATTATAATTTTGCAAGAATTTTCAAGTACGTACACTGAAAACTCTACACTGAAAATATTTCGTTAAATTACATTAGTGCCGAATTTTTAAAATATTAATGTAGCTTTAATTATTTTATAATAATTAATAATGGCATAATATTTTAAAAGGGTATTTAGCGGATAAATACATAATTGAATTTCTGTACTTTTTACATTCGTGGCAATTGCTTACAATAGGCACTGTTTTCATTATAACTGAATTTGTTAGTTAAAATTTGTTTAGTTCAAGGATAATAGTGGCGAACCATAACAAAGTAAATAATTTAGCAAATTACAAATAGTAAAAAAGTTTTACTTTTAAATAATTTTACCTTGGTCATCAATTGTTTTCTCGTTTATTTATAACAAAATATTAAAATTTATTAAATGTGAAAATTGCTTCATCATTTTTATCTCCATATTTAACATTTATACCTCAACACATACTATAATTCAGCTTTCTATAATTCTGCGTTCAGAAAGTGACATGAAATGGGTATTCCAAATGGAAAGTTTTGTGATTGATGAAAAAGGATAATTTTCCCATGGTCTATGGGGACATATCAATCGTTAGAAACTATTTTTGGAATGATATTCAGATGCGTGTTGTATTTCCAGTTTTTTTCGCCTACGATTCCGGACAAACGCGTGCAGCGATCGACTTGAATTTCATATAAATTAGAAACAGCTGTCTAAAAAGAGCTGATGACATTTTATTTGAAACCCCTTAATTTTTACCCCTATATTTTTGACAAGAAATTATAGTTTACCTAGACTGTAATATAGGATATTAACAAGGTATGCGGGCCCTTGTATAACATTTTGAAGAAATTTAATATGCTATTTAACGCCCAATTGCAATTAATGTAAAAAGTTGTTGAAGCTAATAAATGGGCAAGTCATGTGTTGTCACATCAGATTTTTTTTGAAAAGTTCTACCTATTCCGTTGCTAATGTTTTGCTTCCAAATAATATTTCGTAGTTTTTTTATGAATTTAATTAATTTCGTTAAAATGAGATAAAAAAATGTATATAATTTATTATGAAAATCGCAAATCTTACAAAAGAATTTGAAAAATCATGAATTTCCTTAAATTGAAGTTCCATTGTATCTTGGGCCCAGTGTTAGCGTTGACATACTAATGCCCGGTTTCTGAAGCTCGAGTTATATTAAGGTTAAGCTTAATCTTAGTATAACTGCAGATTTTGAGTTTCTATAACGAAAAATAATCTCTGGTCAAAGTTAACCTACGTTTTTATTGGTTGTTAACTTTCTGGAATATGTGCATTGTGGTAACTATAACTTTAAGCTTAGATTAGTTATGTAGAGTATAACCAGAGATCTTCAGAAACCGGGCATAAGTGATGTTCAAGATGCTGGACAACGTCGTTACCAGTATTTATAAAAAAATTAGGTGTGTAGGGTACCCCCTTCGCTTTCTAAGGGTACCCAACGGAAATCCTAGAATCCCGCAGCTTTTTCAGTTTTACAGGAACATCCCGCGTGGGATGACTTGGAACTTTAATATAAACAAAATTCATACGTGAAATATGTTTTTGGCGTCGTGGTTGATTGATACTTTATATTAGCCGAATACACCGTCTGTGTAAGTTGTAACACAGGTAGCTCGTCCAAAGAAGTCCGGGTTTGGCCATAAAATATAGAAAACTATTCTTCTTTTCTAAATAAAAAAATATTTTCGGGTCTGCATTGTTTTGAATTATTGTACGCCATTCGCTTCACAAAATGAATAACTTCCAGTCAAAATTTGATTGCACTTTTCTCCAGGGTCGAAAAAAAATGTATTCTATTTTTAGAAAGTTTATAAGTGTAACTATAAAATGCAGATTTGTCAAAATTAATTTAGGAATCAACTCATTTTTTTAATTCTAATTTTTATTTTCTGAATTTATTTTAAAATAATTTCACTAATGTTCTATCCAAGGCTGAGACCATATTAAACATTTTAATATTACCTGAAAATAATTTTCAAACATGTGAAATATTGAAAACCGATATGATATTCCTTTTTCTCAGCATTTTCCCGCCCACTGATGACATAGAGATTTCTTTGAGATATGAGCATGTGATATTACTTCTACCTTCTACCAAAGCTTCTACATAAATATTAAACACTTATTATAAATGATGTTTTTATTTATTCTTTTTAATTATAAATAATATATTAAACGTCATTAAAGTTAAATTAATGTTAAAAAATACTTGCGTATTTCGGTACTTTTTGTAATATTCCTTCGAGTCGACCTTCAAGACATAGATGTACATCTATAAAATATGTATGTTGATATGAAAAACATTAATTTCAAATACATTCAATTAACATTTGTAGTTCTCACTTTTTTATTGGGTATTTTAGTGATATATGAGTTCGCAGGTTCTGTCTGATTATATTAACTTGGCCAAGATAAGATTCACATTTGAACATTTCAAATTTCGACTATTTTACTCACAGTCAATAAGAAATCGACCTAATTGAATTTAAAACTGTCTTATAATCCATTTATCAAATTTAAGACATCGAGAATTGCAACATTACAACTTTTTCATTAATTTTTTTTCTTTCAGGAAATAGTAAACCCACACATCCGCATGGTCATGGACATTCAACGATTAAAGATATAGCAGGAAGTATTCTAGGAAATGACGACAAGAGCAAAGACGATGGTGAACTCTGGAATAACGTGGACGCTCAAACTGCCTTTCTTGGCCCAAATTTATGGGACAAAACATATGAATCAGATCTCAAGGTACGAGTACTTACATTAATTTTTTACTGCCATGAACCTAACAGAAATGTGTACTGCACATCCGGAATAAGTATAAAAGTGGTAATATAAAAACATGGGACATTTGGGTTTTTCTGAATAATCACTGCGGTAATTAAATTAAGTAATTTAGCAATTAAATAAGATTGAAATTTGTAATCATAAGTTTTTATATTCGCTTTTATTATTTCGCTTTTTTATAGCTATTAAATGAGTAAATTTTTTAGTGCAAAATCTTACTGATGTATAACATATTCATAGAATCTTGATGAAACTTTTTAAAAAATAAATTAAAAAGTTTTAGAACCGATGTCTCAAATTTGAAAATTAAACTTTTGGATTTCGATGTTGTAATAGAACTTTATTTTTGGTTTATAATATTAATATAGTAATTATTATTGACATTGATAAAGTCAAGGAGAAGTATCTGATTAGATTCGTAATTCAAAATAAAACTCACTGTTAAAACTTGAAGAATTGAAGGTTGAAGTAAATTAATTAACTTATAATTTAGTGGTGAGCTTAATGAAATTGTTACGTGTAAAAAAAGTCATGACACTAAATTTTTTTGGCATTTGGAAACTTTTTACAAAAGGTGTCTGTCTAGGTATATCAGTGTTAGCTTAAAAAAAATTAGAAATTTAGTGCGATTCTTTCAATTTCGTAATTAGAAATTAATATCCACGCGTGATTCCATTTTGATTTTGTTTTATTTAAAATTTTCCATGTGCTAACATAAAATTTGTTTATATTAGATACGATTTTTTTGATAACATTGGTGATTATTGCAAGAATATTTTGAAAAAATCAAAAATTTGGCAAATTTATTATTCCATTAGATCGTGTATATTTTAACTTTGAACTTCTCGAGATGTTTAACATTTTTTATAATATTTACAGTATTTTATAATATAAGATTAATAAATTGTTGATAAATTAAAACAAATATTGCGAAAATATCAATATAATATTACCATGCATTGGTTTACACGAAACAACTTAATGAACAATTAATTTACGAATACATAATTAATTGGATATTATAAATAATTATTATCATTACTTCAATGGATTATTAATTAAATTTTACTAACTACCTGTACACCTTTTTTGTCATAATTATAAGACAATTTCTATTTTAGTATGTGGATTTGGATGAATTTTTATCGGAAAATGGTGTATCGATGGACGGTTTGGCTTCCCATGCATCTAACGGTTCTGTAACAAATTCTCATGGAATAGCAAAAAGAGAGCGTTCTCCTAGTCCTAGCGATTGTATGAGTCCAGATACGTTAAATCCACCTTCACCCGCCGACTCAAGTGAGTTGTATAAAAATCTAAAAATCGTGACTTAAGGGAAAGTTGTATTTCAGGTACTTATCTTGAATTTGGTTATGCACAGATCATAAATAACTTACGAGAAACTTATGTTAGATGAACGTTCAAAGTTTTATAAAAAATAATCATGATTAGTTATTTCATCGTCTTATTTTTTATGAATATTAATTAAACAAAACTTTGTCGACATTTTATAATTGAATTTTTGGTATCTTGTGCATTCCCAAACTAAAATCAAATTCAAGTGATTCCCTTTATATCTTACTAAATTTAACTTGCATCTGTGTATTTGTATTTATTTAAATTACGTTTAATTAAATATATTTAAATTTTGTGATACAAATTTAGTAAGATTGTTTGAAAAAAAAAGTTTCACAGCCTAATATCTAAAATACAGTTTTTTCTGAAGCATTATCGATGACTTCAAGTTGTCGTGATCTCGACCCACGGACTAGAGTATTTTCAGACGAAGACCTAAAACCACAACCCCTTATCAAAAAGTCTCGAAAGCAATTTGTTCCCGATGATCTTAAAGATGACAAGTACTGGGCGAGAAGGAGAAAGAATAATTTAGCTGCCAAACGATCTCGTGATGCCCGACGGATGAAGGAAAATCAAATAGCCCTTCGAGCCGGTTATTTAGAAAAAGAGGTATATATCTCCTTATTTTAACTACTTTTATTCGAATTTTCACTTCATGAGTTTTTACAGTATTTTAATACTTGATATTATTTAGTTTATTATTAACTGTGGCATCTTTATCTTTATTGCGATTAAAATTATTAAAAATTCGAACCAAAATTTTCCATGAGACATAAAGAGCTGGCAGCCAGCTGACAGGTAAAAATGTTTCTTGAACCACCTAGGAAATTGACAATTAGTTTTACTCTACTAGAACCAAATCTACTACGATTACCTACTTCGCGATTATCAACTTGAGAACTCTTGAAAAGCAGTTAAAACGTGATTTATTTGGAGTTGGAACACAATTTTCTTATAACTTACAACATAAGTTAAACTTATATCTTAATTTATTAATAACTTTTCTGCTCTATCACAGCATATTGTACGCAAATAATGGGTATTTTAGGAATTCTACTTGGGATATGGAACTGCGCTATTTGTTAACGACCGAAAGTGGATTATTTATTATAATAGCACTACAATGATTTACGTTTTTATGACTATCTACTTTCTTTACAATTATTACAGGGTGGGTCGCGATTAAGTAATCCATTTTTAATTAAAAAATTATCGATAGTGATTTGTAAAGTGGAACTAAAAAATAATTTTATAAGTTGTGTATATTTATATGTTGCAATATTCTGACTTATCATGCTATTTTTTCGATTGTACAATTGCGGGTGATGTTATCATACTTGGCGTATAAAGCAGTTCTAAGGATTTAAAAACTGATATTTTATACGTTACAAAATTGCAATCGTACATATTGTAAAAAAATGACAAGTAATCATCAACTCGAGTTTTTTATTTTCCAAGGCTATGAAAACTCGGTTATATTCAAGATCTAGTTAATAAAAGTCTAACTGGTACCTATCTCAATAAACACTCTTGAAAATTCTCTAAGTTCGTTTGTTGGCTCATGCACAACTCGGTATGGGGGTCTCGTTTAGATATTATTAACTTTATTTTGTTAGCAGTGGCGGCTCGTGGTTTTTATAATGGGAGGGCAATCGCCGATGATAATAGAAATATAATAATCCTATATTTGTTCGATTTTAGTAGACTTGTGATAAGGAGAGTGGCGCCCTGCCGCCCTCCCTTTAGCAGCCGCCACTGTTTGTCAACCTCTTATAATAATAAAACGTTGTTTTGATTTCTTATTAAAAATTTTACTGTCTTAGCCTATGAATTGCTTTTTCTCTAACTGATTGCTTTTTTGTTTTACATTTTAAGTTCCATAAAAGAGCATTTCTGCGTGAATAATGGCATAAGAAAGTCAATAGTTGGATTAAAGAAATATCCCCAGTTTCGCAAGGCGATCCAAAGTAAAATTTATAATCTTGAACTGTACCAATCCCTTGAAATTTCTCACATTAAAGCTGCTAAAAAATGATATTCTTTTATCGCGCAATGTTGAGTTAGAAAGTGTTTGATTATAATATGTTTATCCCGTTGCCCTTATTAACTTTACTAGAACTACAATAGATATTGTAGTTCAAAGGCCTAACGAGAATTTATTATTCAAAAATTTGTGATGATTAAAATTTAACCTCTAATCCCAAATAACTCTAATATTTTAATTTTAAATGGTCGTTTATTATACCTTAAATTCATCATCATGTACTCTTCTCAGAGAAACCGCCTGTTAACATTGATTCAGAATAACAAATTTAGAGAAAAGTTTCGGGATATAGACCCCACGGCTACTTACACCTGGTTGAGGAATTGTGTGCAGTTTTTTTTATTTTACCAATTTTACCAGAAGTCGAACGTGATTTTTTCATCTCAGCAGTCAACGGTACTTAAAAGTACATCACATTGTATTACAGATTACTGAAATACAATTTTCCACCACTGAACTCCAAGTATTTTTTCTGTTAAACAATATTTTGTACCTGTAAGGTGCTATGCTTTTGTAGAATTTAAACTAATAATATGTTTTAGAATAGATTCCAACAATATCAATTTCTATTAGCTTTAATATTTTGAAATAACATAAGGGGCAGAAAGCTGGGAAGAAAGAATCAAATATGAAACTTCAAGCACGTGAAGTTTTCCATCTCCCTCAATCGGTTGTTTGTATTCTACCAATAATGATTAATATCGCTTTTGGTTCAGGAAATATTTAGGATGGATAGTTTTAAATGAACACGTGGTATATTCCATGAAAATTTGGAAAAGTTTGGTCCGCGGCGCATCTTATTGTACATAATATTATGTACTATATCTCATTTAAGATTTATAAAATTAAGAAGATAAGAAATTTGATAATGGAATATTCTGTTGCTAACTAAATAAATGTATTAATTATTATGAAATTACTAAACTTTAAATTTTACGCACGAGGTGGATGAACTCATTCAGTTTTCTTTCATTTGAAACAGCTTGCCTTGTTAAAGATTTATTTATTTTCATAATCTCTGTGACAAATTTTTTTATTATAAATAAGCGTGGGATTTTGCCTATGTATTATTTGTGTGAGAATTTGTAGGTGTTAATATAGTATTATCACCATTATGGTTGCAAATGTGAAAGTGGATAGGCAAAAGTTTACTTGCATGTTTTAATTCTTTTTCTTTGCTTCCGCCTGAAAAATTAGGTGTTTTTGATTATATTTTTGAATGAAAGACCGGAAAAGTTACCGGTAAAAGCGTTTTGTTTACGTTGTCACTGCACTGATCACCAGAACGCTAAGTGATCAGAAATAAATTTATATAATTGTACAATATATTGGTATAACCAATTAAATTCAAAATGCAGAAAGAAATTGAATAGAAACTGCAAAAATAGATATCAGTGAATCTCACTGGGTTAATAGGGTTGGGCGAAAATAAAAGCGCCGCTGGGAGAAAGTTCCCTACCTTATAAAATCCACACTATTGCAATTTTGAAGATCTACATAATTATGTGGGGGTAATGTTGACCTGCACCCACTTGCCAATGTTAAGTATGGCAGATGCCCTAAAGTAGTAGTAGAACAGTAGAAAAATAAATTTGTTCTATTAATTTAATTCTATTGGTTCAAAATTTGAAGTTATCAAAACAAGGTAAATGTATTTATTACATTCATATCCCTGATTCTTCCCTCATGTGTTTAATTATAATAACATTGTGAGTTTTAAGAATATTATTTAATTCAGTTAGGAAGTTACCTGCATGGGAAAAAGTTTCATAAGTGACACTCAAAGATGGAAAATCTTACTTATTTATAATTTAATGAATATCTTTTATAAATTGGATATCATATCTACAAAACGGTCAAAAATATATATTATTTTCCAAAGGAAAGCATCGGAACACATGCTAATGCTTGCTGCATTACTTTAGATATTTTTTATATTGTATCTGGTAGTTTTTACCTACGTATGGGGTAAAAAGTATCATTTTGCTTCGTAGATTTTCACTACAAGGATGATCAAGGCTTCTTAAGCCCTAACAAACTTTTTACAAAGTATTTTCTCTTGCATGAGAAGCCAATAAATAAAAAGTGCCACTTTCATCCCTCTCCTACTTCCCTTTAAAAATATTACGATTCTACTAATTATTATTACTGATGTTCTATAAAAAAATACATTAAATAGTTATTTTGGTGTCATCGACGGTTGCAGAAAAAATATTGTATGTAACACTCCAGAAAATGTCTTTACAAACAATCCTGCCGACTTTTCCAATCAAGTTGCCACTTGCTTAGTTATAAACAACTATTATATAGGTTTCAAGACTATTTTTGTCAATTATTGCTACTTTTATATTCTTATTAGTACCTGTTCATACATACATAATTATGCATATTATTACTTTTATAACCAAGTATACGACATATTTTCATATTATAATATATTTCTTATCTTTCCTTCATGTTAATAATTTTTTACACCTATTATATTTCACGCATTTATGATTCGTCCTTATTTAAATAGCTTAACATTTTATTCAGTAATAAATTTAATTTTAAAATGAATCTCAACTTTGATAGTATCTATCATTAAATATTTTAATAACTAATAGAAGGTCCAGGTGACGCTATTATGACCTTCTAGCATGTGTATCACATCTACGATAAGATATTTTGATGGGCTGAATGATGAACTAATCACAAATACGCTTCCAAAGTAACTGCCCATATTTTTAATACACCTCGTATATTTCGTAAAAATACACGACACGAAAGGTGATGGTGTCTTATTCAATTTAGTGCGTTTATAAAATTAACCAATCATATATAATTACTTATTGTAATGATGGATGAGAATGAAAATTATATCAATTTTTTTGATTTTTTGAAATTGTTTGTTTTAGTTTTGCGTTTTTACCAATAATTGAAGATAAGAAGATCAAGTGTTGAATGTATCATCAGACGCGGAAAATATTCTCATTCGATTAATATCATTTTTATTCTTTTCGGTTACAATTCGACGTAGAAATCTAAACAAAACTGATTTACCATATCATTTCCTATGTATGGATTTACGATTGGCCAACCGGTATATTATTGATTCTGTATATCTATCCGGAGGCGGCTTGCACGTGGAGGGTGACGGGACGCCGCTTTTCCAAAACAAAATAGCAACTATATAGGAATATTATTGTCAAAAATCCCCCCTCTAGTGCGGCCTTTCGGCACTTTTCCACATGCGCAACGGCCATTAAAGTCGACGTTCGTAAAGATAGTTTCAAAGCTCAAGAACTCTAATCTACGCGAGGAAGAGCCAAGAGGGCGAAATACATACATATACGAATTTGAGCCTTCTGCGTCGATTTTTATTCAAAGCTGAAGAAACCTAATCTGCGTAAGGAGGATCCAAGGGAGCAAAATACATACATATACGAATTTGAGCCTTCTGCGTCGATTTTTAAGGTTTTTGAGCTTTGAAACTACCTCTACGTGCCGTCATATCCAAAATTAGAAACAGCAATATCCAACAATAATAATAATTTTAAGTAAATAAGTAAATAAAAATACAATAAATTTCTATTTTTCTTTTCCCCTAAATTTTGTACCTTTCCATTGAAAAACGTCACAAATCTCTGTTACAAATTAAGTTCTAAAAAATTGGGGGCTCCAGAGATCGGGTAGTCTGGAAGTATGGGATACCTATCTAGTACATGGTAATTAAGAATGCCATGTTGATATACTGGGGGGTATTCTATTTTTTTGTGCCCTCCCATTAAAACAAGTCACGAACTGCCATTGTATCTATCTGTCCGTTAGAATTGTAAATTACAAAAAATGTTGCATCCTATAAAACAAATAATAGTATGGCCACCACACGAAAATAAATTAAATAAAATCTTAAGAACCCTATTATAGTATGCATAACAATTTTCTCAAGTTCGACCTCCTACAAATGAATTTATCATTGTGACTAAATTCTTCTTTTTCAACTTTAAATTTTTGTTTGGCTAATTTCAATCCTCATTTATTTCAGTATCAATTTATTGTAAGATTTGTATTTTTTAATTCATGTGTCTGGAATGTGAGCATATGAAATATTTCATAAAATACTAATTTGCATACATGGAGAAACGTGAACATAGAAATTCAATAGGATACTTCAAATTCAAAATTTCCATGAATCCTATAAAGCGTAAACTTACATTTGCTTTTTAGAGTTGATATGAGTGATGATTGTTCGACATAAGTATAACGTGGTCCAAGATGCCTGATTTCGATAAAATCGGATTGTCGTCACGATTACATCAATTTTTAAATGACTAATAAGTCAAACTAATAAACAACCTTTTCGTCACTTCATGTTAGTCGATATCTTTGTGATTTTCCAATTTTATTTTTATTTGCGCTAAAACTTCTTACTTCCTATCGAAACATCGATTCCGTGAGCTATCGCTTTTTCTAATTTTTAAGTTCCTAATTTTTCATTCATTCTGGTTTTTGGCCCAAGAAGATAAAATGCATTTGTAGTATTATTAAAAAATCAGTATTTTTGAAAATATTTTGTATACTAAAAATACCAAAGTTTTCGTTTTTGAATTCTAATTTTTGATAAGCTTACATAAATATTAATGTTATGGTAAGTATTTTTGCGTTGAAACGCATATTATTTATACCTTACCACATAAATTAATAGATTTATTTTGAATGTAATATAAATAAAATAATAATTTTAAAATTTATCTTTACATGGACTTTTATTGCAATCTATCAAAGAGTGCAATGTAAAGTTATTTATTGTGCGTATTTCAACTAAGCACGTGCTACCCAGTAAAGGGTGATTTAATAAGAGGTGACATTTTGAATTGAGCGGCATTTCCGCTTTATACCTCCATCTAGAAATAATACGATTTGGCAATGGAATATTACACAATCGACCGCGGAAAAAAATTGCGAAAACTGATGCAGTAAGTAATGTAAGAACACTTCTTGTCCATCGTCGTGGTGGTTATTCAGCTATAAATTTCCTGTCAGCTTCTTTGAAATTGATGCCGGTTAAGCGCTTATGGTTAATGGTTCTCGTTATAGTGGCATGTTAACAAATTTTTGGTGATCAAAATTATGTGATATAGATTTAGAGGATACATGATTTTAGTAAGACGAGGGAGGTAAACGAATCGATAGAAGGGAAAAGTGTATGTCGACAAACCTCCAACAATTCTAGACCTCAAAAACAATATTAGACGTGAAATTGTAAACGTTCATTCTCATTTTTATGCAAAAACACAACGGAAAATGTTTTTAAAAGAATGATAAATTTTCTAATGTTTTCAATTATTAATGCGTTTTTTAACAAATCAAAATGACACCTCTTATCGAATCACCCTTTATATTTCGTGTTAAAATTTGTTCCGCTTATGTTTACAAGATATTAGCATTTAAAAAATTAATCATTATAAATACGTTTCACACAGAATAATATCTAAAACATAATAAAACTTGATCATAATAAAGGATGAACAGATCATTTAAGTTTATTACTATGTAGTAAATAAATTTAATAATTTAAAATGATTACATAACCAAATCAAGATGAATTAATTTAAAAACAAGTCATGATTTACTCTATTCATTACTCAGAAGCTCTTCCACCAAATCGAATGATCACAAAAAGCTTTTAAAATAGTTACATCAAAACCTAATCGCTTTTTCTGTATTAGAAATTATTACTCTACAAGAAGATTTCGTTGAAATTTATGTGTTAGATGGAAACAGTCAAATCGTTTTTGCAATAATATAATTCATGCCTTCATTTATAGTGCAAGTGTCTGAATGTTATCAGTTATCACCCAGAAAACGAAACATTTTATAACAAAAAAAACTGAAACCGAACGAAAGCCTTTTGCTACTTTATGCCAGGAACAAAAGAAATATAGAATAGAATTTCTTCAATAGTATTATAAGAATAAGGACGAGCTCAATTTTTTACACAATCAGAAGTAAATATTTGCAATGGTGGATTTAACGACATTGCAAAAATTTTAGGATATTGACAAGAAAATCCTGAAGACGTTATAAAAATAAAAGAAATTTGTGATAACTCACAAAGAAAAAATGTAAATGTAAATCATAGGCAATAAATAAACTTAAATTATCCTTGGATCTGATGAATTTATTTTCTATACATTCTGTGTGATGCGTACTATGAAGATAAATTATTTAAATTATGTTATCTTGTAAATAGACAAACATTATTTCACATTATACCATTTGAAAGAACTCTATAATAGTCCATGTCAAGATAAATTTTAGAAACATTACTTTATGTGTTTGTATTAAATTCAGAATAAATCTCCATCCAAATTCAGTACATTAATATTATATTATGCCTTACAATTAACTATTGGTTGTTATTCGTTGTTGAATTTCATAATCTATCGATGAAAAATAAAATTGTAATTTTAACTGTTTTGGCGTTTCGTTCCACCGTGCTGTGCGGCGGCGATACCAGCGATATGTAATGATCTATGATTGGTTCATGTTTCTGCTATCCAAAATGTCCTATCGTATAACAGTAATAGGACAACTCATTATGAATTAATAAGCTGATTGATAAAATTATTAGGACAGTATGGTCTTCACGTATAATAGCAATCCCCTGAGTGTGGTTGAAGGTTAAACAACTGTAGCCCTCACGTACTACTTAGAAGGTTATGGGGTCATGGTGACTGTATTATTTATTATGAAAAAAAGTAAAACTGCAACATTTGATATTGTTTCTGTCTGCACTAAAAAACTAAGAGAAAGTTCGGCGTTTTTATAATATAATTTATGATCCTTGCTGTGCGATGTTCGAAATGATGAAGAATTCTTTGCATTTAACCAAATTGGTTACCGTCAATAGGATCATCGTGCAGTCCATTCTTATCCTAAACCTACATATACACACTGTACACTAGACAACATTAGATTGATTTAGGAGTATTATAAATATTTATTTTCTCATAATAAAATTTAATTTTCTTTCTCGTAATGTACATTTTAGGATTGTTTTGTAAAAGTTACGAATTTTTAGATAATTTTCTAATCCAATTTTACATTTCTATAGTTTCATAATTTATGAATTAATTCAGTAGTATTACTAAATACACATGTTATTGTTAATTGTTCATAATTATCATTAAACGATTAATTAGGCACATCTACATAATATACAATAATATACGAATGACTTTAACATCTGTAATTTTGCTTTAAAATTGAAGGAATTAATTTATTGAAAAACTTTGATAGTATGCAGATTTGATGGATTCCTTATTATTATCAAGTTAAATTAAACTTTTTTTCTTTTTTACTCGAGACTAATCATTATGTACGAGATATATAATGAAACCCATAACGAGTTTCAAAAAGGGGGAAGAATTACTAAGCTTGAATGAAATTAAAAGTATTTGTACATACATAGGTCAGCTATATAATAATATTGTGTAAGTATATTAGGGTGGTCATTATTTGGGGTTTTAACGAATTCTTAACCTGGCGTCTTCCAAATAGGCTCGAAATAAATTTAAAACCCGTGTAATTATTTCAAATTTTTGTTTTAATATTTAACGCTTAACCAGTAAAGGGGATAAAATTTTCCATTTAAAATACAGGGGGTTTTAGGGTTTTACAGTCTTTGTAGTTAGCATTTTATTGTAGAAGTACGGCCCTAAAAATTTGAAATTCTCAAAAATTAATCTAAGAGAATGTCACTGTACGGAAGAAAATTTCCAGTTAACAGTTTACAGGCAGAAATAAGTTATAAAGAAATAAAAATCAATTGTGCTCACAGAATTAATTTAAAAAAATTGGTATGGCACAGATGAACAAATCTTAAGGAAGTTAAAGCAGAAGATACTCTTGAATATTGGTAGAATCGAATATCCGTCGACACCTTTTCCTCGTAGAGGCTTCATCCCTAAAAATTCAAAAATCCCAAAACTTTATCATTCTTGATAAAATGTTAAATAGTAAAATAAAAATTTGAAGCCTTTTTTTAAATTTATTTGGAGCCTCTTTGGAGGCGTCAGGATAAAAATTCGATGAGACTCCAAACAGGTGATCCTAATTTGGTCTTATTCAAATTTTAATGCTCCCACATGCTAAAATGATTCCAAATAAATAAAAAAAAGATGTAGTAAAATTTTCAGGTTCTTTCATCAATTCTAAATATCTCTCCAAAGCCTTTGAATTTTCCCATTCTTTTTTTTGTGTTAACTCTAGTACTTAGTATTTTAATGTTAAATAAATTTAACAATCAAACTGTAATACTCTTGAATCTTATTATGTAAAATAATGTGAAAGTAACCATAATATTTACATTATAATATTATCAACAATCAGAATAAAATTAAATAATAAGATTACCGAGTTCTAATGAGCGCTCACCTGATGTGCACGGGGTCTAATGTCGTCTTATCAATAAGTCGTTAGGCCATTTCCTTTTTAATCACATGTACACTTCTTTGAATAGTTGTTGCATATTTGGATTAGGATAATCTTCATCCAGTCTTGTTGAGTATTTATCCGTGGATTGTCTTCCGTCACATATTCCATTCCTAAATCGGTGTGTATGATCTGATTCGTTGACTGGAATCTTTGGATGATATTAATTAACTTGCTTGAAGATCTCCCAAAATACGTACGTCCAAATGGGTTTATAATAGTTCTTCTTCTTCTTCTTCTTCTGCACGTGTTAGGTAAATATACCCGTTACGACACCATCAATCATTGGTCCCTCCATCTTTTTCTCGGTCTTCCGACACTACGCCGTCCTGTAGGTTTGTACAGGTATAACTGCTTTGGAAGGCGGTTTATTTATTTATAATAGTTTTGTAAATTAATTAATTATAAGATTGTTTTCCAAAGAAACTGTAGATTTTCTTCCGATTGGCCGGTACATATTGTTAATTTTTTGGTCCATCTGTTTTCACTGTTTTGTTATATGCTTTTTCCATCCCATTTGAATAACATAGGATTTTTGGAACTACGCGGTGTATTGTTTTTCTTACCCCAGTGTTTCTTCAAATCTGAAACTGGCATAATATTATGTCTTCCAGAAAATTTTTAACGATGTAATTTTCTAAACTACAGTACCCCAAATTTTTTTTTATCTCAATTGTTGAAAAATTCTTATTATGAACATGTTTCTTTATCTAAGGACTATATAATTCGAAAGAAATTACATTTACAGTATCTGAAGTATTTTCTAGGTCAGTTTTCAAAGATACCCGGAAATAACAACAACTTTGTTATAATGAAGTCAAATACTTCTAAAATGTAGAAGAATAGGTTTTTCTAAGTATAAGAAGATACCTATTTTTAAGAACATTTTTAGGACTTTCGAAAAGAAAAGTGGCCAAATCTGATATTTTTAATACTAGGAAAGTCATATTTCTACATTGTAGAAGTATGGGACTTTGAAATCAATATTTTCATTTTTAATCAAAATAAAACCCTTTCTCAGTTATTACAAGCAATAAATAATAGATTCTACTTTTCTCAAGTAATTTATTAAAAACGAATATGTTGATGAAGATCACAGGTCGAAACTAATACATTGAATTTAAAATTACTTGAGGAAAGTGGAATCTTATTTATTATATGTAATTAGGATGTTTTTAATCGTGGGTTTTTGGGTCAATCAAACGAAACAATTTTTACGTATTTACTTTGGGGGTCACGAGAAGTTATCTAAGTACTTATTTATTATATTTTCATTTTTGTTCATTATAACAGAGTGTTAGTTTTACTGTATTTTTATTTTATATCATCTTGAAAAATTGAAATAAAATAAATAAAAAATATTTGCTAATGAAGTAAAATAATATTCAACTAAGAATTTTTCAACAATCTATAGTTAAAAATACATATTATGTGGTACTGTCGCTCTGAAAATTGCATCGTTAAAAATCTGTAAACATTTCATGGAATACTTACTATCATAAGCAAGAAATGTGCCAAGTTTCAGATTTTTTAAAGCAACCCTGGAATAAGAAAGAGAAACTGACCACAAAGTTCCAAAAATCCTGACATTCCAATTAGAAAATTCAAATGCTTGGGGGGAGCTATTTAGAATTGAGATTGGAACCTGAAATGTTTACCACCTCTTTTTTTGATTTATTTGGGGACATTTTACCAAAATGGGACGTCGCGCCGGCCGCCGCCGTTAAACCGTCGACATTTCGCCTTCGCCGTTTGGCCATTTCGCCATCGTCAAATCAGGAAATTTTTAAATTTTAGAATTTTAAATTAAAATAAAAAAACTAAAGAAAACACAAGCTTTTCCAAGCTTTTAAAAGCTTTATACATGTGAACTCAAAAGTAGAAAATAAGTTTTCCTGCCTATTGAAGGTTTGCTGGCGGGAGTTAAATGCGTGAAGAAAAATTAATGTAATCCGTCAAAACTTTAAGCTTCAAAATAAAATTTTGTTGCTAAAAATTTAATTAAAAAAATTATTTTTAATTTTGAGTTCACCTACATAAAGCTTTTAACTGGGAAAACTTGTTCTTTCCTTAGTTTTCTACTTTATTCATTTATTATATTCAAAAAGTGTAAATGGTTCAGGTACGTCGAAAGAAAATTTTGATGCAAGAAATTAAATAAAAAATATTAAATAAATAAAAAATAAAAAAAACGTGGCTAAAAACTGGTACTAGAAATAGTTCTACTATAGATTGCCTTAGCTGTGAGGTCTAAAGACCGAACTTAGGGCAATTATATGTTACAAAGTTATTATTAATTTTCCATGACGATTTTCCATGAATTTTCGTTTTTATATATTCAGATTTAATTTAGAAGATTGGATGATACCCTTGCGATATAAGTAAACATTACATGGTAGTTACTTTAAAACTAATCGCAAGCCTCATTTCAAAATCGCTTCTGGGTCTTTTTCCTTGCAAGGTTTAGGCATTGCTGACTGTTCCGACTTCATACGTCTTGCCAACCCTTTCTCGGGCGGCCAATATCTCATTTTGAATAGTAGGGGAGCATTTTTTTTTAAATTCTTTCTTCATATTCTCTTGATATGTGATTTCCAATTCGCTCTGTATTCTGAGATTTTCTCATTGACAGAGAAGGTTTACAGTTCAGTGCATTGTCTTGGCCTCAATGCGGATATCTTCATTTCTTATTTGATCTGGTCTTATACATCCTTTAGTTCTTCTTAGGAACTTCATCTCTGCTGCCTGTAGTTTTGACTGATCTCTCTTGGAGGGGACCCATGTTTCGCCAGGTAACGTCGTTGTTTTGTAGAAGTTCATTCGAGTCAAATTTGTTAGATTTCTTTGTATCGTTTCGCATATATGCTGAAATGTATTTATATTATTGAATATGTTGATATGAATTTTAGTAAATTCGTCACGTTGCCCCAGCAAAATGATATACATTTTTATAATGCCTCAAAATTTTATTTATTTCGAAAACAAAACTTTTCAATTCTTGCAACACCTTTTGCTTGATTAATTATCCTCACAGCTGCTATGTTCATCAATATTCGCACTCGCTTTATTCAATTTATACCAATATTTTATTTATTTTTCGGCTTCAAATTAATTGTTTTCTTCTTATGCCTAAATTTTTTCAATTATTGCCTATTTTTGGCTTCCGATTCGCCATTCAACAAAACTAGCTTATGCTGTATTTACATTATTTTACATTACTATAAATTTTAATTTTTATCAGCCATTCCACTTGCTTGTTTCGTAGTTCAAAACCAAGTGCTCTAATTTTTTTGCTCTTTACAAATTAAAAATTAATTTCCTCAGCCATAGGCGTGCCAAAATTGATACAAATTCAAATTTATACAAAAAAAGCAGGACAAAATCAGCAAAAAACCAAGGCTTATTTCTCGATAGTTCTGGCATCTCCTTTTTTGAATATCGATATCACATGAGTTTTTTTTCATTCATATGGTATTTTCAATTTGTGCAGCATTCGTTTATCAAGTATAAGTTTCTAAGTACGATGAATACACCTCCATATTTAAAACGTCCGTTATTCAGACCATTCGGGGCCAGACGCTTTCCTGTTTTTGATTTGTTTTATATGTACAATATTTTTATTCTTGTATAGTGATGGAATTTCCTGAATAGCTGTTGTTGCCTTTATATCTATTCATTTGAACTGGGTTTTCTCTCTAGTCCGGCCATTGGTAAAGTGTGAAATTCCGCTGAGGTGTATCAAAGTACCAAGATTACGTAGTTTGTACCGGAATAGCTGATTTTCGCTTTAATTAATCTCAACGTAACTCGGCACTTTCTACTGTTCTAGAGAGAAAATTTGTTACAATCGTATAAATGCAGGAAATACAATTTTATATAAAATTTTTATTTTTAAGATGCTACATCAAAACTAAGAACAAAATTGTGGCTAATAAAGCATATTTTGAAAATCACTTCATCAGCAATAGTTTTTTTTGTATGGACTTTTATCGAACCTCTAGGCAACTGAAAATTTTAAACGGATCAGTTAAGAATCCTAATTTGCCAGTCTAATATAAGGGGCTTATTGTGGGGGCAACTTGGAATAACCTTATTTTAGTTTTATTTGAACCTCTAACAAGATCTATTAATTTTCCACGGTCTAGCGACTCAGACGAAACAACACGCACATTAATAAAAATTCGTAAATATTTCAGTTTGGGTTCATTTTAGAACAAAATATTAAGTATTAAAAAAATAAAGCAGACTGAATTCTCTACTGAAAAGAGAACAGTTTTTTCTGTTATCGATCGATTGTCGAGTTACAGCAGTGAGCGCGCGGTATATATTTGCCATTCTTTATTTATTAATTTCATTCTTTATAATTTTGCAATTCCTAAAAATTTTTAAATTTACCATCGTAAAATGTATTGTTTCGTACGGTTTTTCCAATATGGCGTTCAAATCCGGAGCCTTTATAGACAGTACAAAACTAGTATCGCTTTTTAGAGGTTCAAGTAAAGATACCCTAGTCATTTCATTAGAATTAAGTAGAAATTATGTTAAAATGTTGTTACTATATTTGTATTTTTTTTTTCTAGAACCTCAGTCTACGCAGTGAATTAGAACGACTGAAAAAAGAAAACTTAATGTTACAAAATAAATTATCTAAGTATGAAGATATGTAACCAACAAGTATATGTTATTTCCTATACGTATCATCCATTAAAAAAAATCGTTGCTGCTTCATTCGTATAACACAATACATTAATGTCACCGCAAGAACAGCTACCAAACATCTGTATATAAACATACACTCACTGTAGTCATCACGTAGAATTAAGAAATTTAAGACATAATATTAGTGTGTAACATAATATTTTATGCATAGGTATTATATACCATACAAATATGTGATTTTACAGATATATTATTGTGTATATTTACCTATATATAAAAATTGCATTAACATAAATGCAATTGGACTTTTTGAAACATTTGTTGGATTTTTGTTTTATTTAAGAAGATCAAATAACTAACGAGGATTAATTAATATATTATTTTGTTATCGATTGTTTTTACATTTTAATTTATATATTATAACTTTTTTTTAAAATATTTTAAAGTTAAATTTAGGTAATGTAGATTAGATATTATCTTTTGTAAAGTGGTGCTTATGAAAGTCTCATAATTGTGTAATATTTTAGACCAAATTCGAATTTAATAAAATATAATATGATACAAAGGCTGTTAAATTATGTAAAGGAAGTGGTATTATTTTATAACGGTCCAATGTGCATTTTTTGTTTCTGCAAAATTAAGGAAATGGCCCAAAAGCGGCAGCTAATTAAATGCTGTTACTAATAATTGTTGATTGTTTTTGTTTATATAGTCTATTTTTTGGTTGAAAGCTAGTTACAATGGTAGTTTACAGTTACTATGCGAATTATATTGTTCTGATAGACACATTATAATATTATTATAGGAGTGCTCACACTTTGCGGGTTAGTTTAATCGTAGTACGAATTAGCTAAGTGATCGAAAAGTGTAGGCAGGATACATAGTTCGCTTAAAAAGCTCAACAGCGAAATTGTTAGTTACAATATAGAGTTTTTAAAACTTTATTTGATGTTAAAAATTATTAATTAGTGTTTGTAGTCGATATTAGTAGTATAAGTATAATTTGATTTGAGTGTTGTTATTGACTAGAGATAACTGGCAATTTTGTTATTATATTGTTATAGAGAATTTTATCGATTAGTTCAAGTTTTTGGAAATGTTTCAAATTATTATTAGTTAATGGTGTCACAACTCTTTCTCTTTCAATATTGTTAATGCATTGTAAAAAAAATTCTATCGAAAAATGTAATTTTTAAGTAAAATTTTTGAGGGCCTATATGGCATGCCTTACGTGGATATGTATTTAGCATACCTACTGTGACTTTTGTATGCGTTTTATATCTTTTTTATTATATTCATACTATGGAAATTTGATATTAACAATTGATTGTTATTCATACAATGTTGATAATAAATATATTTTATTTGTCAAAAATATATACTAAGTACCTAGTATAATGTATCCAATTGTAATTGATAGCAAATTTGCTTCGTTGTTGTGACATTTGTCAGCGGAATATATTTTAGTCAAGAAGGTTTATAATTGTTTTGCATTTCTTACCTCTTTTCTTATAGGTAAAAATGACATTGCAAACCTATGAATTTCAAGCGACCAGTTATGATTGATTATTGTGAGCATTCAAGATCCTATACAATACTACTTACCTACCTAATTATCTATCTATCTATCTACTTTTGTTTCTATTATTTTTTTATTTTCAAAATCAATTATTTGTTATGTAAAGTACAACCAAGTGATACTTATTTGTTTAGGTAGATTAAATAAAGGACAATATAATTATCAAACACTTTATTATTATTTTTAGTCACTTGAGGATTGCCGCCATCCCATGCAGATTAAAAAAATCAAAGTGTCATTTTATAAATAGTGCACCTACCCACCTAGATTATAATTATTATAATTAACTAGTTGAAGAAAGTGGTCAGTAAAGGTAATAAAAATTAATTCGTCCAACGGTTTTTGGTTATTTATTAAACCCATTATTAACGCTATTGAGATATTATAGTATTCCTATAAATTTTCAACAGAGGATGATGCCAAAAGAGGGAAAGTAATTTTCTTATGATATATGTACCTATGGGTCATTCCATCTCAAATTTACTGAAAAATTGGCAAAATTGGCTTGGTCTATACAAAATTTCATCATAATAATAAGTAAATGCAAATTTAAGGATTTGTCCCAAAGGGGTTGTTTTTTTTTGTTTTGATTCTTTATAAAGTCACAAAGTTTGTGGGTAGCCTTGTAGGAAAACGACTCTAACTCCATCCACAGAGGTTTAAGGAGGTTACCTACTGTGACTGATAAATTTTTTCGATTTTTTTTTATTACATATTTTTATAGTTTGGGGTCTTGAAAATGTGTCCAAAAAATATTAAAGTAAAATTCATCAAATTACCAGAATTATAACGGATTTTCTGTAATGGAGTTCATTATTAAAACTTTTTAAATCATTATTACATTTGAAAACGGAATTACAGTCGAGTCGCGAAATAGTGAATACCGTATATAGTGAACTACCGGAAATAGTGAACACAAAAATTTTAACATTGAGTGTATATGGGACACCTATATAGCGAACAGCGTTAACCCCGATACAGCGAACTGCGTACTAAATCGTGTACTTTGAATGACATCATTTATAGGGACTTCCCCCAAAGATTAAGAATTTACGAATATCATACAGGGAACGAAATTCAGATCGATTCTGAATCCGAAAAGGAAGACGAGAATGAGACGGTTTCTTATACTTTTAATGATAAACCTATTTCAATAAATCATGCATTGACATCTTGAAATGATGTTATTCAGTGCAGTAAAGAAAATGCAGAAGAAGTTGAAATATCAACTTTGCTTAATTTACATAATTTAAGGTAAAAAATATAGTAATAAATTAAATAAAAAACAAGTACAATCAAAAATAACATCATTTTTCCTACCCGTATTGTAATTATACTATTTGTAGGTAACTATCAATTTTCTTTAAATTAGAGCTTTCATTTTCAAAATGTGATTTTATTGTAAATTTTGTAAATACCGAAATAGTGAACAACCCCGAAAAAGTGAAAGGTCTTTGCCATATTTAATTCACTATTTCGCGACTCGACTGTATATAAAAATGGATGTATGTATGTTCCCTATAGACTCCTAGACCGTTTGACCGATCGGAACCAAATTTGGCACAGTTATTATGTAGGTCCCTGCGCATGTTTTTGTATTGAAATAGTGCAAAAATTCGCAAAGGTAAGGAAAGTTGATTTTGAGTAGCCTGCCTTCCTTTAAGGAATCTCGATAATCCATTCATGCGCGTCCTAATTGACTTGCGCACTTGCGCGCACAGTGACTAATTTATTATGCTAATTTTTATTTTAAAATGTTTTCAAAATAAACTACTTTCAGTAAAACCTGACAAAATAAAATGAATTACAAAAATATGTTGGTTCTTTAATAACAAAAATGTTTTGATAGGAAAATTTCAGTGACTTTTGAGCTCCTAAAAAATACACGTCTTTTTGTAAATAAAGACGGGATAAAAACCGAGGTATTCTTACATAATATATTATGTAAAAATCGGCGAGAAGGTTAAAATTTACGCATATAAGAGAGTGGCGACCGCATCATACTGTCTAATCACCTAGCGTCTTACTATTCGAAAAAGGCGAGAACTGCCACAAAAGAAGAAATAAGTGCCGAATTTCACTTCTTCGAAGCCGAAGAATGTATTCTGTATGGCCCTAGTATACACGATTAAGGGTAGGTTACGCATATCAACCACTATCCACCTCATTACAGCACGAAAAAGTTTAAAACGATTTATCTCAAAACTGCATTTCTCAAGTTGGGCGCACATTTTCCAAAGAAACTGCTCTACGGATTGACTTGATATTTTTAGTCATTTAGAGTACATTTCAGGCTACGGTTGGAACCTCAAATATCCAAAATATATTTAAAATTACCATTTTCCGGGCCATGAAAGGTAAATATTTTGATGTAAAAATCGAAGTTTTTTTTGCAACCATCGCCATTTTTTTTTAAATTTACATTTCCGAGGCTCCAACCGTAGCCACATTCATAGAGAACAAAATGAAAAAAAATCGTTTATTTTTGATGACTACGTCGGTCAGAAACACTGCGCCCGATTGGACAGTCATTTCGAAACATGAGTTACGCGTTGATCTATTACTTGTACAATTTGCAATAAAACGTTTTGCAAAAATTTTAGGTATTACTTTAAACATGAGCAAATTAATAAGAATCCTAAATTTCAGCTCAATAGCTTTAACAGTTTTCTCAAATTTAATTCCTAAAAATCGGCTTGAAAACGACTGTTCACAGTAGGTAACCCCCTTAAATTAAAAAAAACATAAAGTAATAAATTGCACTCTTCTCGTATAAATCTTTATTTGTGACGCGTTTCGATCACAAACGATCTTCTTCGAAAACACTACATAGAAATTATAATTAGTATAACATGAAAGAACTTATAAATATTTCTTACATTAGATTACCTAATGGTTTTTTAAATAAATTTATCTTAAATTAATGTAAACTAACCACATATTAAATAAATGAATGTTTAAATTTTTTTGAAAAAGACGATTATCAATAAATTATGTTGTTATCAGTAAGATGAGTTGAGCCGACAATTTGAAATTCAAATATTTCGAAAAGTGGTGTTGTGATTTGGTCGAGTTGTAGATTTAGCAAAATTCTGTAGTTTCTTTTTTAATTTTTTCTGCTTGTCGCTTTATTTCTATTTTTATATTTTTTACTAGATTATTTTACCACGGATTTTTTTTCCGTTAATTATTTATGCTAGAACCAACAAGCAAAGAACTACACTGTTTCCAGAGGTTTTTCAAGAAAGGACTGATTTCAATTATTAAAGCACGAGTTTTAAATTTTACTTTAAATTTAAAAAAAAAACAAAATTGAATTATAATTGTTGACATATTGTTAATAAAAAGCTATTTAAAAAATCTTTTAAAATTTAGTTGTCAATAGGATTAACCACTTAATTCACATAAGTAGATGAGAGGGAACTATGTAAAACTTAAATATTGATTTTTATTTGCAATAACAATGTCCCTTTTACTTGGTCTTTCATTGTAATTTCTAATCCCTATTATAATATGCAATGATAAAAACGGTTTACCTGGTATTTAAAATTCTCTATACCTTTATTTAAAAAAAAAAAATTAAACTAGAATACATTAACTTTTATACATTGTTATTAATTTTTTGTTCAATAACGTTTTGGGCCCCAAAATTTATTATTATTCATTGAATAAAACACAATAAATGTTGAAATTAAAATTTTGTTTAGCCAACTTAAACCCAACTTAATTATTTTGATGATAATTAATTTATTATAAATTATTTAATTAAACTAACGAATAATAAATAAAAATTATCTTTTTATCAGAAAACCTTCAACTATCAATGCTTAAGCGATATCCTCTCAATGCTTTCGCTAGATGGCGGCACCTAAACAAGTCATTTGTTATGTTTTCGCAGATTGTTAAGAAAAGGCGATTCTTGAAAATTTTTAGGTATCGCTTCTCGGCCTTTTGGCTAAGATCAAAGTGTAGTATCTGTTCTTATCAGTTTGAAATCTGATACGACCCGCATGCGGGTCCAGTATTTTCAACTAATTTTTGGGAATGGATAAAGGTTAGGGGCTTGCTCCGCCTTTTTCATGGGTTGACCTGGCATTGCAGTTACTAGGACCGGCCCGATAATTTAAAATAAACAAAATTTCGATGAATGGGTTAATAAAAAATTAATATGGTTGTTTTGTTACAGAAGTAGAAGCTGTTGTCACGTATTATTATTTACAAACTAACTTTGACTGAACCTCATAACCGAAACGTCTAGATAACTGGTATTGTTCATTTTTAATTTATGACCACAATAGTACCAAATATAAAGTATTTGATAGTACCCTTGTCTCATTTTAATAATAATCAACAGTAATATCCCAAGTGCATAAAAATAGCCGATTAAATTTTGACGTTTTTAAACAAAGTTTTGCTAAGCAATATGTCGAGTAAATTTGCCACGTAACAAAATCACGAGTGCGTAGCACGAGGGATTTTGGGTGGAAAATTTACGAGAAATATTTCTTCAGAGCAAAACTTTGTTTCAAAAAACGTCAAAATTTATTCAGGCTATTAATCACGTGGGATATTCGGCATGATTATTTCTTGAATAAATGTATCTTGGAACGATTGAATTACTTATTACAATTTACATTGCTGCAATTAATGAAAAAATTACAATTTTGAAATATATTTCCTTTTTTGTCGTCCCTTTTATTTATTGCAGATTCAATATGTTGCAGAGAATTATCTGCAAAACGTGACATTGTGCATTTAATTCTGTAATTTATTTGTTTGTTTGTCTAAGCACGTTTGATAATGTTCGAAAAAATTTTAGGAAGTGATTATTTTTTGACATAAATTTACCCGCTGAATATTTTCCATAGCAACGTAAATATTTACAATAATAAAATGGTAGCCTAGATGTTTCGCGTTCTGATTGGCGTATATTATAATGAAGGAAATAATCAGTTCCTCACTAATCCAATATATCAAACGTTGATCAATTTTAATGCTTTGTGCAATTTTATAGTACTCTATAAGAGAACGCCATCATGGAGTGTACTACTGCACGAAAATGGTTTTCTTGTTTCAAAACGGGGCATTTTGATATGAATGATTTCCCATGTTGAGGGAGACTATCCGGCTTTGATGAAGACCGATTAAATGCTTCAATTCGTGATGATCCACGTTAATCAACTAGAGAATTGGGTAATATGATGAATTGTAAACTAATCAACTATCGAACGACATTTGCATTCCATGGGCAAAATTTAAATGTTTGATGTTTGGGTACCATAAGTTTTGAGTGAAAACAACAAAAATCAGCGTGCTACCATTTGTGCTTCTGTGGTTACTCATCATCGTTTAACTCGTCAACAACATCGGCTGTTTTTGCCCCAAATTGTTACTGGTAACGAAAAATGGTGCCTTTACATCAACATCAAGAACAAAAAGGAATGGCTGAGCCCTATCAAACAAGCAAATCCTCGTCCAAAAGCTGGTGCCCATCCACGCAAGGTAATGTTGTGCATCTGGTGGGATAAAGAAGGCGTCATCTACTGTGAATAGTTTCCGAGTAATGTTAACTATCACTTGTGAAGTTTATTGTCGACAACTGTGTCACCTGGAGGCTGCAATTCAAGAAAAACGACCGGCAAGGCGGCATCAAGTGTTTTTGCAGCATGATGATGCCCGTCCGCATATTGCTCACATTACAAAAGCAGCTATTCAAGACCTTGGTTGAGAGGTTGTTCCACATCCGCCCGATTCTCCTGATCTTGCTCCATCAGAATTTCATCTTTTCCGCTCTCTATCCAACAATCTCCGCGGAATCTCATTTAATAAGGACGACAAAACTGGCTCGACGACTTCTTCACCTCTAAACCACCGAATTTCTTCAGGCTTGGAATTGAAAAACTGCCAGAACGTTGGGAGTCAATCATAAACAATGCAGAAAAATATATTATCATCATCACATCATCACTTCCTTCACGGATTAGGTCTTTGGCCTGTTCCGGCCCATCTCTTCCTCGGCTTCCTACGTCTCTGCGTCCTTGGAGTTTGTAGTTGAATGCCTTCAGAGTTATCCTGGAGTTTGTCATTCTCTGAAGGTGTTCCTCCCATTTTGTTCGATTGCCTACTATTCTGCCTAATATAAAAATATATTATTAATTAGTTTATGTACATATTTTTTATATTTAAAAAATTTAAATTAAAATCCAATATTTAAATCCAAAAAACACTTGATAACGATAACCACTACCTTAGGTACAACATGTATTAAAGATTTTCAAAGTGGATTTTCAAAGTGGAAAGATTTTCTGCATGGATACAGAGTTCCAAACGTCGACGGAAATTTTCGACTATTTTTGCAACTCTTCCAGCGATATATTGTCCCATTTCCGACACAAGGATTGCTTCAGCGATTCCAAACTTTTGTGGGGTTTTGCACAGGCATTGGCATCTAAAATTGACCATATGGCATAATCTATCAAGTTGAGATCCGGTGAGTACGGGAACCATTCAGCGGAACTGACAAAATCAGGAAAATTGATTCGACACCACTTCTTCGTAGTTTTTGCTTTATGAGCAGGAGCAGTCTTGTTGAAAGGTCCAATATTGGCTGCTAAAGTGCTGTTGGGCCCACGGATGTACGACGGACTCTAAAATATCCCGGCGGTACACTTCTTTATTGATTTTAACCTTGACAGACTTGGAGTATTGGCGATGGACAACGATGGCACAAGATCCGGGTGTCTTTTCTGACCAATGCCTATTATTTTGACGATTGTGAATATTTTTTCATCAATGAAAACGAAATTATCCCAGCTTAGAGCAGCAGTGCGGTGTAACAGAGTACGGTATTGCCGAAGTCGTACTTGCTTATTTTCATTCGTCAGCATTTGGGCTTTTCGTAACTTGTAAGGCTTCTCCTTAACCACATTTTTAGCTATTCGTCAAGCAGATTCTCGCGCGATTCCAGTTTCACGAACCAATTTTCGCATCGACAGTCTCGGATTTCGTTGAATCCCAAGTTTTATGATTTTGCGATTCCGGCGAGTGTTGGCAAAGAACTTTTTTCCTTTTCTGGGTCGGTTCTCCTCATTGCCAAGCTCTTTGAAGCGTTTGATGGCATCAGAAACAATTTGTTGAGGAATGTGAAGCATTCAAACAATTTCACATTGAAGATTTCCGGCTTCAAATAACGATAAAATTGCGGCGCGACTTTTTGACATTTTGTAACTCACAAAATTACAATTTGTTTTTATTTCTATCTTTTATTTTTCTGTTCTCTATTGTTTTTAGAATCGGCATACTAAAATTTTTTGTTAAAATTCAGCGATTTTACGGCAAGAAAAAAATAAGTTTGTCCGAGGTTTCGTGGGTTACCTCAAAAATAGAGTTGTGAGAAAAAAGCGATTAAAAACAGACAAACAATAGCTAAGCAGCTGCCTCGATATACCTGCGACTCTCTCGGTTCCCTAGAGTTTTATTTCGATTGACTTGAAACTTTGAGAAAATATTCTTGACATGTTGTCCTATTAGATCAAAAATAAATGTATTTTTTTTAAATTTCCAAACCCATGTTTGAAAACTCAAAATAACTCAAAAATTGTTCAAAAAAGCGATAAAACCTAAGTTACAGTAGCAAAATTATATTATCAGGATTTTTCTATCATATTTTGAATTAACTTAAATATATTATAAACAGTAATCACTTCCCAAACGTTATAATAAAGAATGTATCTTGGGTTGTGGGGAAAGAAATAAAACTAGGTTTGTTTTGCCGACGTTTCGAAAATATATATTATGTAGGTATACTAAATAATACATAATAATTATGAGCTCGTAAAGTTTTGAACAAATTCGAGGAAATATTTTATTAGGGAGATTTTCTCAGAAAATCTTCGGACACATCAACCTTATTTTTCTAAGTGTCACTTTTTTCTGCTATTGACATATTCGATACCTA
The DNA here is from genome assembly GCA_932274525.1 of Podabrus alpinus. Taxonomy (NCBI): domain Eukaryota; kingdom Metazoa; phylum Arthropoda; class Insecta; order Coleoptera; family Cantharidae; genus Podabrus; species Podabrus alpinus. Next base: position 120,874,337 of record OW026451.1, read on the forward strand.
AATTGAAATATTTATAATTAATTTTTATTTTTTTTATTTATTCTAAAATGGTTCGTCGCTTGTCTGAAAAGCAAAGAATTGTTTGTAATGATTATTTATCGGTTACGGGGACAGAACTCGCACTCAATTAGAAGTTTGCAATTTATATAATAATAAATAATATCCTAACGAAGAAGCTATTACACGTGCCATCGTTAGCAAAAAGGAGCATAAATTTTTGCTAGTGGATCATACGCGAGATCGTCCTAGAGCAGGTCATCCGCCAGTTCAAGAAGATGTTCAGCTAAATATTTTATTCGAACTTCAAGAAAATCCCATGTGTCCGTTATAAAATATTTGATATTGAGGAAGTGGCATCCGTATAAAGTGGTTCTGTTTCAAGAACTAAACGAAGATGATCCTGCCCGTATGTTACAGTATTGTGAAACTATATTGCAGCTCAAGGTTGCGGATGACGTATTCAGAAAAAATAAAATAATCCAGGCCAACGCCTGGAATCAGGAACGGTACTCTAAGAAGAAGAAGAAGAATAATAACGTCTCTAGATTTTTCACTAAAACCAAAGATCCCACTCATAGAAAAATTAGAGAGGCCCCATATAAATATCTCTGCAGAGTACGCCTGTGAAAAACAAAAATAATATCAAAAACTTTGACAGTGGCTATAAACGCATCTTGATTAAGATGAACCGATTACCTTATATATTCTATTTTTCCATTTTCAAATTTCATTCTGATTCCAACCTGTTAGGGTTTTCTTTTTGAATTATCATTTGGATAATCCTTTTTTTTACTTTCCGAACCCCTAGGTAAGGAAAGTATTGTTATCAGGCAAAATTTGACCCCCCAATTTTTTGACGATTGTAGGTAAAATAGTCTAAATCAAAATAGTCTACGGTAAATTGGTCTAGGTAAAAAAGTCTATGGAAAAAAAGTCTACGGGTAAAAAAGTCTAGGTAAAATGGCCTAGGTAAAATGGTCTAGGTAAAAAAGTCTATGGAAAAATGGCCTACGGCAAAATTCAAGGAAAGATTCCGGTGAGAATGGGCAAAATAATATTTAGCCGATTATTTGCATATTTTACCCAAAATCTAGTGATTAAAAAATTAAAAATTTGAAAACGGAACTATCGTTTAAAGCGGCCGTAAAGGGCATTCTCATGGAGCACTGTGTGTACTCGGTTCAGGAGTTTCGTGATCTGTTGAAATGTCTGTAATTGCATTTTGTATATGTATTTTTTCTTTTGTACTGCGTGACTTGTCCTATATATTGTAATTTAACAGGATTGAATATATATTATTATTATATTATTATTATTATGATGCATATTTTCGCTATATATTTACAATATTTAATGTGTACCATGGACATGTGTACCATGCAGGCCCGACAAGAGGTGGGGGGTAGATAGTGATTACCACCGGGCCCGGAGTTTCTGAAGAGGCCAGGAGTTTCTGAGAACGCCCGAATTTCAACCGAAATCCTGAAATCTGGGAAAAGCTACAACAAACATGCATCTACCCCCGGGCCCCGATTTTCTCTCGACGGCCCTGTTACCATGTATTGCAAAAACTCCTTTATAATTTAATGAATTTAAATTTAACGATTTCTAAAGAAAGATTTGGATTTGGACTTGGAAAGATTTCCAAGTCTAAAACTCTATTACTCTCCAGAATCAAGGTCTGGATTCTCGCTTGTATTTTCGTGTCAGAATGATATCACTGCATCATCATTATAATATGATGTGTATATTATAGTATGTAAGCCAGTGGCGGATACAGAAAAAACTCAAGGGGGGGGCGCTAAAGATATTTTGAGCTACCTTTACTTTTATCGTAATAAAAAAATAATCAAGTCACATGCAAAGTTAAAGAAAGTTTTATTTAAACTGTTTATATTACACATATATGTACAAGACAATGCCATTTTATGATATTAAAAAGTTACAATTGTGGTTCTCATCCTAAAATGATGAATTATCTGCGCCTATTCTTCCTGGCAAATTGGATAATTACATCGTCAATAGGACAATCAATTCCAGGGTGAGTGTTCAACAGAGCTAAGCCATTAAGTGCGGCCCCGCAAGGAGGGGGCGCGCGCCCCCCGCGCCCCCCATATGTATCCGCCACTGATGTAAGCGGTGTAATCGCAACTTTTTATTAAAAAGTTATCCAAGGAATCTTTCCTTGAATTTTGCCGTAGACCATTTTACCTATACTTTTTTACCTAGACCATTTTACATAGACTATTTTACCTAGACTTTATTACCCGTAGACTTTTTTTCCGTAGACCTTTTTACCTGGACCAATTTACCGTAGACTATTTTGATTTAGACTATTCTACCGATTACCTTTTTTGACAGATGTTCACGTTTTGAGGTCCCCTGAATCCATTTTTATCATTTTTGGAAGGATGTCTGTATGTATGTGAGGGTGTATGTGTGTGTGTATGTAGGTCTGTGAACACGATAGCGTCTAAACGAAGCAAGCAAATCTTTCCAAATTTTGCATATAAGCTTTTTCCTGTCGTAGGACGAAGCCAGATGAAAATAAATTAAATCGTGTAACGGGAAAGGGGGGTTTACCTGGAGCTATTATGACATTATGCGTCATAACTTCGAAACGAAATTAAATATGTAAAAATATTAATAACAAAAAATTAGCGATATGGAATTTCCTACATTTTTTGTCCTACAAGTTTTTCTCTAAAATATACAGGGCGTTTCAAAAAATTTTGTATTTGTAAGTAAAATAGCAAACCGCATTCTACTAACGAAAATAAGATGAAAAGTTTCTAATAACATGGGTCTAAAACTGCTTCGTTTGCAAGATATAGGCATTCAAAAGTTTTTTTCTTCCTATTTTGGCAAAATATGAAATTTTTCATCGATTTATTACTGTTGAAATTATGTAAACATTTTATTTAAAAATATAATATAAAAATTTGCATCTGTTCGGAAAGTTATGCGATGGCCACATCAGATTTTTATATTCAAATATTAAACCCCACTTTATATTCAAATTCATTTAGTTAATTCTTTTCCGAATATCGCATACATTGTGTTTTCATTTCAGCGGTTACACAATTGCACGTGTAATCGATTAACCGGTAAATTTTCAGTTTACTTTTAGTTTTTCTGTAATTTTTTCAAACTCCGATTTTAATTTCATTTTCATTTATATTATGTTCATCCACCAGTTTCCTCTTTTTGTAGCACGGTCGTCATCAACTGGAAGTGACTTGTTGAACTTCAAACATTTCCCTCTATAATTAAGTTGGTATATATTTTAATATGGGGTGCCAATATTTTTTCAATTTTTATTTGTAATTTTTCCACATTTTGTATAATCATTTCTCCCTATATTTTTGTAACAATTATAGCCTTGCAAATGAGCGAATAAAGGCCGAAACGTTGGGCAATCAATACAGTTTTTATTAACCCCTTTACTCCCTTTAAATTTTTTTTAATAATATTCATACTTGCCAAAATTTTGACCAATTCTTATTCATATGTTTCTGCACATACTGGTGAAATTAATAAATTTTTTTCACTGCATAGATTGGGAGATAATCGCAGTTGAATTTGGATTTATGGCCTATAAATATTCTCCCAAATTTTTTTAATTCTGTCTGCACCGGTCACCAAACTACCTTCTATACAATTAAAATAATATCTTTCTATAGTACTATTAAAATAAAAAATTTAGTTTTTTGTAATAATTTGTAAATTATAATAATCAAGCTTTGCGATTCCTTTTGTAAAATCTTATGAAATCGTAAAGCTTGTTGCTAATATAATGCGCAAAGAAACCTAACAGAAAAATTGTAACTTGTGAAGTTAACATTTCGTTGTAACAATCTCACACTTTCTTCTTACAATTTTATCACTTTACTCTTGGTTATTTAGTATTCTTACACGCTTTCTTTACAAAATTTTGACCTAATTCAATTACTGTGGTCACTAATTAAGAGGTGATCGGTTCTCGTCATACCATACATCACGGAATCAATCATTTTTCATAAACAGTTCTTTCGCCATGTATAAGTAAATAGGTATTTTGTGAATTTATAATATGTGAAGTATAATATAATAGAATATAATATGTTTCGGAGGTTAATTAACCTTTTTTTGTGCTTCATTGATTATTTTTGTAAGGAAACGGTCGTCAAGGAAACCATAAGTTAAGGAACAAGTTAAGGACTACTCGACTATAATATAATTTATTATATTTGTGACTTCTGTATGTACAAAGTCCTGAATTCAAATAAAAAACATTTTGAATTAATTTGAATTCAATAGATTTCTATGTAATTATGTAGTACACAATGTACATTCAGAAATAAATAATAGAGTGCCTTAGCAAAGGCTAAACTAAGCTCTAAACTACTAATTCAGGTCATTTAGCAATGAAACGGACATTCAAATATAATATATATTAATAATTAAAATTTTTGAAGGTAAGAGGTAAACATCAAAATCATGAAATCAAGAACAAAAGTGGAGTATACCAAATTTTTTGTCAAGTTTGCTCAGCAACCTACATTGGTGAAACTGGACGAAATATAGAAACTAGAATTAAAGAACATAAAGAAGACCCCAAATCCACTTAAAATTAATCAACAACAGCATTAATGAAGAAGCTACTAAATTCCTCCATGCTGAGAAAAAGGATAACTAAACGTTTTAGAAATTCTAGAAATGAAACGACAAGCAGAAAAAATTAAAAAAGTAACTGAAAACAGAATTTTCCTGAATCAACTACTCGACCAAATCACGAGACCACTTTTCGAAATAGTATTTGAATTTCAAATTTAATAGTTGGGTCATCTCATCATATTAATAACAGCAAAATTTATTGATGAAAGTCTTTTTCGAAAGAATTTAAGACATTTTTAAAAATTTAAACAAATGACGACTCCGCCTATTTTGGGACCCAAAGCAAAATATGTAATGGGGCCCCTGCTGCCCCGCAGTGTATTGTGTAAAATACGGTACAAATGAGCGTCATTTATGCTAAAAATAAGGTCACATCTAAAACTACAAAGGGTAAAGCTTCATACGAATGGGGTTATAGAGAAATGTTCACGGAAGCTTCCAAAATTGGGAAAAACTCACATAACGTTTTCTAGAGCAGTCGATGAACTGCATAAGTAATCACTTTGCTGGACATTTGTAACTAAATTCGGCAGGTTACAAAATACAAAGCAAACACTTGAAATCGAATGTCAAATATTAAAAATCATTGTTTTTACAGAGATTTTTGTGGTGTTCAGGAATACCAATATTAATTTTAAAGATAAGTCTTGAATTAGTTAACTCTACCTACAAGTTGCTTTATAGAACCGCATAGGCGTTGATTCTGGTTCAAATTTTGATCCAGGTGAGAAAATTTTCCAATTAACCCTTTGTTGTACAACTGGCCAAGTGTGGCAAAAAATCTTACCTTCTCTGAATATTTTACGAAATTGGCAACCTTTCCCGAATGTATCGGTTTGGCCCTGACCGTGTATGTTCGTTGTGGTATTATTTTGTTGAATAATAGATTACAATGACCTAATCCTCAACTGTAATTCTACAATTATCAATTTAAGGTCAACTAATTGTTTTTAAATTTTGAATTTTCACAATTTTAAAATCTTAAATTAAAACCGAAAATTGAGAATCAGTCAGCTGCTTGAGAAGTTGAAAATATAAAGTATAGTTAATGTGTGACAAAAACTGAGGTCATATACTTTTATTTAGTGGAATGTAAAATTCAGACAACGCTTTCAATAACAAAACCAGCAAACTGGGCTTATTCTATGAGTATAAGTGAGATAGCTGTATTTTATTCAGATTTCTCTCAACACGAACACTATACGTTCGTAAGTAGGGAACCACATCGCGTAACCGAGAACGCTGATGTGTAATCGCGTAACTAGGCGTAACCTCAACTCGTAGCATCAAAGCACTACAGGTTACATGCTGATAGTAGACAGTTCGTCTTAAGTTCTGAACAACTAAAATATCGGTTTATTGTATTTTGCGCTACAGAACTTTTTATAATGGAGTGGTCGCAAGCGAATGTTTTGAATTTTATTGATTTATACAAAAATCAAAAAGTTTTGTGGTGTGCGAAGCATGCAAAACATTATAGTAAAATAGATAGAAAAGAAGCGTGGGAGAAAATAGCTGAGAAAATGGGAACAACAGCTGAAGAATGCAAACAGAAAATGAGCACACTAATGTCTGGAATGAGAAGAGAAAAAGCGAAACTTAAAAAGAACTTTAAATTAGGAAAACGTGGTGAGTAATAAATCATTAACTAAATATAAAATTATGATTATTACCTGTAAATTTTTCTAAACCTGTAAAAATTATTATTGTTACTAAATATATTGATTTTTAACTTATTGAAATTAAATAAGCTGAATTTCAGTAATTTGGATTTAAAAAAAAGTAAATATTATAATTTAAAAAAGAAGCTATTAAAAATAATAATAACAATCGATTTTATAGTATCTATTCGAATGTATCGAGTAATATTATATTAATATTGTTATATTTGTTAAGTATGATCGTTTAATTTTGTGCCGTGGTTCTTCCTCCATAATAAAACTTAAATCCCATCGATCTTATATTTACTAGATAGGACATAGACGCATTTTTGTGAAGCAAACATTACATGTATCAAATTCAAACATCCAATTGGGTGTTTGCATAAAATTTAGTTTTATATATTATTACTGAAATATGAAAATATTATGAACATTACGCTTGAATTACTTTTTTGCAGGTCGCAAGCATTAGAAATTACCTTCGAAATTTCAAAAATTGCAAAAAAACACGAACACTATCCGAAGTGTTTGTGACATAATGGCCGTATCAATTCTCAAAAACATAAGCAAATCCAGCAAACATAAAATAAATGTAAACTTCAAATGAAACATAAATTTGACTATGTATTACAAATTATTGTCTCCCGACCTATTACGTCACAAACGCTTCGGGTAATCGTCGCACTTTTCATGTTTCAAAGTTAATTTTAAAACCTTTTCAAAAAATAATTCAAGCATATTTTCATAAATACAGTAATGTCCACTTATAACGAACCCGGTTATAGCGAATTCTTGGTTATAACGAACCTGTCTGAAAAGTACCGATTAACGGTATTTAACGAACCCGGTTGTAGCGAACTTTTCGATGTAACGAACCTATTTTTACATGATAAATTAAAAAAATTACGGTTATAGCGAACTCATAACTCCAATACAAGCTCCAAATTACAGCCTATGGATCAGGGCATTATACATAGCTTTAAAAGTAACTATCGACAACTTCTTCCAGCAAAAATAATAACTTTTATTGATAAAGGAGATGAAAACTATAAAATAGACCTTTTAAACGCAACAAATTTTGTTCATTTGGCATGGAAGAATGTGACAATAGCAACCATTTCCAATTGTTTTCGACATTGCGGATTCGTGAAGTGTGAAATCGAATTTGATTCTGACGACAATCTACCACTAACAAAGTGGATGCAAAAAATCCAAGAAAAAGATAATCAAGAGCAGAATCTCCATGCTGATCTATTTGAATATATCCATGTTGATGACAATCTTTTATGTACAGAATTTTTGAACGATGAAGAAATTATAGCGTCTACAAGTAGTGAAGTTATCAACGATAATTATGAAGAAGAAGATGAAGAAATGGAGAGTGATGAAGTACTTGCAGTTCCAACTCTCAGATGCTATCCGAAATATTGAATCCGTTCGTTATTTTCTTCAATCACGAAATACTCCTCATAGTATTTTTAGTAAATTAGCGGAGGAGGAATTACATACCTATAAATGAAATAAATTTTTTCCAAACCAAACAAACTAAAATACAAGAATTTTTCAAAACTGTTTAAAACTCTGTATTTCTTCTTGTGTATTTTATTTTATATTTGATTAAAAAGTAAATTTACTAAAACTGAGTTTTTATTAATTTATCACTTATACCAGCGGTCCGCAACCTTTTTGATATTGCGACCCCAAAATTCAAAAAAGAGTTATGAGCGACCCCAGAAAAAAAAATCACTAAGTTAACAAGTGCAAAGGTTGGTTCAGGTAACGAAGTTAGCTGTTTTTATTTCGTAAATTATTTATATTGAAGAGTTTATTTATTTTGGAAAGTAATATTAGAGCAAACTACAAAATATGCATTTAACAAACGAGTAATATTTATGATGGTATTAAATGAGACAAGCAATTATTTTAATATTTTATTTTAAAAAAAGGTACCTATACGTAACCTTACAAACTAATGTGAACCTTGTGCTTGCACACTTGCAGTCAGTATATTAATTCTTGGTGATATATTATCAGAAACAGACACCCTCAAATCAGGTTCTACGTTAAGTCTGGAGCGATATTTTGTTTTTATAGCAGTTAATGTGGAGAAAGCTGTCTCGCAAAGGTATTGCTGTGTGTTAAAATGAATAAGAAAGGCTCCCGATGCTAAAATGAATCATATATTTGAAACAAGCACAAAATTCTAAGTCGAAAGACACTTTAAAAATTTGCTCTACGAGAAATTTTTATTTTTCAAAATTTCAATTTTCTAAATTTATTTGAGTCTCTCAGGATGAATGAAACATGACAAAGATTGCTAAATCTAAATAAACTGATGATTGTCACATCAGAAATGAAACAAAAAACTTAATTAGCTCAAAATTTGTAAAAATGTATTAATCATGATAACCTAGAAAAATTTAAGAATTTGTAAACCAATTTACTCTACAAATAACATTCTCTGTAAAAATGTAAGCATATCAAAAATTATGTAATTGTTTCATGCATTTAATGTGTATATTTTCAACGGATAAATCAACAAATTAGTTAATAAGGGTCATATTCGTGTAACGCCCCTGTAAACAACCAAGAAAGACGAAAATGAATCAATCAACAATCCATAAAATTGATAAAAATGGAATGTACCAATCAAACTGCTAGGGAAGATGTTCCAAACGAAATCGAGGTTGATACAGAAGAAAAATCTAGAATAAAAATAATTTATTAGAGAAAAATAAATTCGAAAATACATGGATTTGACTCACAAAATTCAAACAAGAATACCAATTGTATCGATTTTCGATCAAAAATCAGTTTACCTCAAGTAACTCCGCTGTGTGCACGCATTTTTCGATGCTCTCCGAAAAATATTATTTACCAGAATTTGGAGGTTAACCAAATTCATTTGACTTCGGAGAGGTTAGAAAGTTTCGTTTGTCCAACGTCGATTCTAAAAATAGATGTCAAGGACATAAACAAATGCAATGAAGATGTTGTAATTTACATATAAAAATTTTCTGGATAACAAGAAAATCATTGCAAATTAATGGAACAACTTACCTCAATATTTTTGAAGATTCTCAATAGGAAGGATGTAAATGCGAGCACAAATTTCAGCACTAGTCAAAGTAAAGTACCACTTCAAATGACATCCAGCAAAGTGATGACCGGTGGAGTAAAGTTGAATCTTTACAAATAAAGATTAAAGCAGGGCGCACACACAAACAGCGAATAAATGATATCCTTTTTAAAGAAAATAAAAACTGCGATATATTCAGGAGGCAGGTACAGTGAATTTATGATTTCTATGATTTGTTAAAATTTTGCCTTCAGCGTGTTAATAATAGGATTTGAGGAAAAGACTTCTAACAGAGTGTATTCTTTGATACCCTGAGTGATAAGTTAAATATAATCAAAAGTTTTACAATTTTCGTCAAAAATATTTTAAGCTTTAAAATAAGCAACAAATTTAAATTTATAAACATTTAAGCCCGCTAATGTAAAGCGAGAGTCTTGATTGGCTTAATAATCAAGCAACTTGGGACGAAGAGAGGAAACCTCTTTGTTTCGAACAATTATTTGTATTAATTTTAAAAATTTAAAAGGTTTATTCACCTTGGATTTGTAATCCAAGATTTATTTAATATTAATGTTCTTTCATGAAAGACAGTTTGATAATTTTTCTTTTCTTTACTATAATAAAATTTGTATGGGAGTTGATGAAAGTTTTTTATTTCTTTTTTATTCAAAAAAAGGAAAGCAAAGTTAAATATCCTGAGAGAGCCAATGAGCATAGCAACGTCGCCTCTAATAATTAATTTCGAACCACAAGGGACCCACTCCCTGAACGACTCAACCCGCGAGCTTAGTAAGAAGGGGCAATAATGTGTGTACCTTCCTGTGCCCAGCACTTATAGGCAGGAGGACATAGCAGTATGTAGATGCGAATGGCAGCAATTTCAGCAGAGATGTTTTGAATAACAGTGGATATTCCTTTTCTGTCATTATCCAGAACTTGGATAGATCCGTGGTTTTGAAAATAGATCGAAGGCTTTCATCGGACATTAAATCGATCAGCTGCTCCTTTTCTTTTAAGTTCATCTTCACAGTGTTAAGATCATAAGTGAATGGATTAATTATCCATTGGTCGCCGTGTGACGTATCTGGGAATCTTATTTCCAAGTCTTGCTTAAGGTTTGTAAGATGCATCATGATTTTGGTTTTAATTTCTTCTTCGAGCTTTATTTTGTTTTCTTCAGAAAATTTCTCCAAACATGCAAACATCTCGTAGTTTTCAGCACTGATTTCGTCTACCCACAAACTTATTTTCCTACAAAAAGCTTTTATTTTGTTAGCTAAAATCAATACATTTGTACTCTTCCCTTGCAACGATTGATTTAAATCGTTAAGTTTTTCAAAAATATCCGAAAGATAGCCAACTGTTGCCAGCCAATTTTCATTCAAAAAATATTCCGCTAGCTTTGGTTCCCGTTCAAGTAGAAATATTCTGATTTCATCTTTGAGATCAAATACACGTCGGAGTATTTTTCCTCGCGATAACCACCTGACCTCCGTATGTAACAGTAGATTTTCGTATTCTGATCCCATTTCACGACACATTATTTTGAAAAGGCGACTGTTTAATGAGCGAGCTTTAATAAAATTTATTATTGTTACGACTTGTTCCAACACTTTATTTACATCTGGTTGCAAATGTTTTGCTGCAAGGGCTTCACGGTGAATCATACAGTGAACAAAGCCTACGTTAGGTGCAATCTCAGTTACTTTTGCTTTGAATCCTGTTTTGGAGCCGGTCAATGCAGCTGCGCCGTCTGTACACACAGATACACAATATTCCCACTTTATGTCATGGAGTTCAAAAAAGGTATTAACTGCATTAAAAATTGCTTCACCGGTTGTTCTTCCTTCTAATCCCTGACAAAATAACAAATCTTCGCATATGTCGTTTTCATATCGGTATCGGATAAATATCAGAAGTTGAGCTGCATTAGCTACATCAGTGCTTTCATCCAGCTGAATAGCATAATAGGGACTCCCTTTCACGCGATCTATAAGTTGTATTTTGATATCATCAGCAAGTAGATTGATACGACGATGAACAGTGTCACTTGATAGTGGAATTGTTTTCAGTACATTGGCATACTTTTCTCCTTGCATGATCGAAACCATTTTCATTGCAGCTGGCAAAATGAGCGTCTCGCCAATGTTGTGAGGTTTTTTAGTTTTGGCAATCAAAAAGGAAACCTCGAAAGATGCTTGTAAGGCTTTTTGGTTAACTGTTGTGTATTTTTGGAAATCAACCTGCTGTGACGTTAGTTTGGTGGCAAGTCGTTTAAAATAAGATTCATCTTTATTCTTTAACTGTGAATGCTTAGTTTCTAGGTGCCTTTTCAGTTTGGCCGGCTTCATGCTCTCATTTGCCAAAACCTCCGAACAAACAACGCACTGAGGACGTTGTTCAAAATTCAACACTGTACATTTAAAACCAAACTGGATGTACGATTCTTTAAAAATGTGTTGACGCTTCCCAGTTGTCTCCGATGTAGCTGTTGCTTGTTTAGTTGAAGTTGAAGCGTCACTCTCTGTATCGATGTGTAAGGTAGATGTGGCTGTTGAACTACAATCATCGCTGTTATGACTAATAGTTATAGTAGTGGAACTAGATGTTGCTCTGCTTTCATCGATAGTAATAACACTACTAGTACTTGAAGTGGCGGCATTGTTTTCACGACTTATATTACTCGTAACAGTAGTTGTCATTGTAGAATCTGAGGCGACACTGCTGTCAAGAACTACGTGTTTAATTCTTTTGATTTGTGATGCGTTATTAGGACTTCCGCCACCTGCATCTGTAGATGTGCGTTTTATTAGCCACTTATCCATTGTTAACTGCAATAATAAATACGTATTAATAAATAAAAAATGTATTCCAAACGATTAATATTAGATTTTTCGTCATATGCTCGCGTGGTAACAGGATTTACTTCAAATTTATTTTCAACGAAGCACAAATAGACAAGCAAAAAAAGTGGCCAAGTGCGAGTCGGACTCGCCCATGAAGGGTTCCGTGGTAGCAAGTAATGATATGACTGGATGTTAGTTGTAACTTTGTTTTTCATAGTGTTTGTATGAATGACAAACATGACTTGGCGAAACTATAAGGGTTCCTTGTTTCTCAAACGGAACCCTAAAAATACATAAGTGAAGCGTAAAAAATATTTCGCGCTGGTTTTGTTATTGAACCCACGCGTCCAACATGGCCGCGCTGCGATGACGCCTCACTTTATTTTCTAAGTATGAGTGCACAGTTACTTACCGTGTGCGTGGTTATCCACGAGAACACTAATCTTCTAAAAAAACTTTCTACAGAAGTAATCTTCCGTGTTTTGACATCAATTTAGTATGTATTTGCAATCGACAAAGCGGCGATGAGTACGCACGTGCGGATAGAACTGACTGAACAGAGAGACAGACTGAACGAAGAAAGAGAGATCGGGGTGGGGGCGCGGGCGCGGGAGCGGTGAGGTTGTGACGGGCGGGACTGGACAGGTCGTACAGTCGTAATTATTTTCGATTCTCTCCGTTTTAAGGACATTGTGTAATTGTGTATGTAAAGAGATGTTATATTTTATGCATAAACCTTAATAAAATTCGATAAGTACAGGACCTTGTTGACTTTTTTGGCGACCCCATAAATATCTTTCGCGACCCCACACGGGGTCGCGACCCCAGGGTTGCGGACCGCTGACTTATACGAACCTTGGATATGACGGTATAATTTGGCCGGTCCCTTGAAGTTCGTTATAAGCAGACATTACTGTACTTTCAAATTAGAAGTTAAAAAAATTGATACAAACACCAAATTGTTTTATAGAAATACAATTTTTATTAAATTTTAGGAAAATAATATAAAAATCAAGAAATAAAAAACGTTAACGCGTGAAATAACATCAACGTGTATATGCAGCTGCAGCCATTTCAGGGGCTGTATAAAAGGAAAACATTCCCTACTCGCCCTCCTTGTCATACCCTCCTTCAGTTATACTGCCCTGCTAAGACAAGAGGTCCTATCTGCAAATTTTGTATTTTTCACTTTATGGCATATATGTAATACTTGACATGTTTTCCATCGTTGTACTAAGTTAGAATGTCCTCTCTTAATTGAACATATAAATATACGCCTAAAATTATTGTCCTATGTGAAAAATTTCCATTAGTGCTAAATCAAAATGTCCATTTGTCCTAATTATCTCTAAACTCTTAATTTGTATATAGGACCTCTTGTCTTAGCAGGGCAGTATATTGGTTATATGGTTATGTCCATATCTAGTAAATATAAGATCGATGGTAAATCCCATTATGTACGTAAAATTCGCACAATTAATAATTTAAATCAAAAATTCTACTTCATAAAGACCTTTTAAAATTAAAATATAAATTTATTAATCTGCTGAGAAACTAATAGCACCTTAATCATAAAATATACTAAATTAAGAAATTACCCCAACGCTCTAAATAATGGATTAAAAATCTTAATTAATCTGCACCTTCTTCTCTTAACGCCATACCCGCTTTAGGCGTAGGCTACTTTTTTCTTACCTTTGTATCTACGTAGTAAAAAAAATTGTGTGATCATTGCATGCGAAATAGATTTTTAATTTATTGTATTACCATTTTCAATAGTTCGAGGTTATGAATAAGATTAAAAATTCTTAATGGCGTCCCTTTGTTTAGTGAAATATGTTAAACATTTTTTATTAGATTTTTTATAGTTTTACTCGTCGTATAGTATATCTGTATATCAGAACTTTTTTTATTGATAACTTAATACCAATATTTAAATGTTGCCCGACGGTAAGCATTGTGAATATCGACTTTAACCCGTGGGAAATCGCACAAAATAACTGTCAAATGGCAACCAGCCGAATATTGATCATTTCCTACGGTTTGTTGGAGGAATTACCGTCCGGGGGTAGCAGTCCTCGGGATGTTACCGTCCCCGCAGCTTTAAGTTTTCTTTTAACAGCAAAGTAAAACTATCTTTTAGTTATTACTTTACAATTTTTTTTGCATATAGACGTATTACATATTTGTTTTATTTTTCGAATTTTTTTTACCAGTTTTCTACCTTGTTTATCTCTTAGAAATGAAACTAATTTCTATCTATTAAGTATATTTCGCAAATATATTATAGGTCCAGACCAAGCGTACGAGAGTTCATGGTTTGCATTTAATAGTTTGAAGTTCATATGGGATAAGGACACTCCAAAGACGCAAATAAATAATGTTGTAAGTTTTGAAATCCTTTTTTTACTTTTACTTTAAAGAGAAGTAATTCACTTATAACTTCTAGTTCTTCAACTTTATATAGTATAACATGTTGAAAATATAGATCACAGTATTATTTTCATATTTTATAAAAGTTTTCATAACGAAAAACTATGTGATAAATTATTATTTGTATCCCAATTTACACATTTGAATTTTGATTGAAATTTAAAAAATACTTTAAGAGCGCGCTACGGAAAGAGAGAGAGGGAATGATGTTGAAAGAAGCCTCTAATCTTTTGTACAAATTTAAAAAACTAAATGTCGTATCAATGTAATTCTTTTTTTATATTAATAAGAAAAGACTATTGAAGGCAATAACCAATTTTGAGCGCTTTAAATTAAAAGTAAATAGGTTAATTTAATTTATGAAAAAGGATAATTTTGAATTTTTATGACAACCGATCTTAATGAAACTTCGTTATTGCCTTCTGCAGATCATTGTAAGGACAAAACCTGATTTTGAAGCGATTTCATAATCAATTATAGAAAACTTGTACAAAACTTGTAAATCAAAATGTGACCTTACTGGAGTTTTAAACTATATAAAATCAAATTAATGCACAAAGGGTTCAAGGCTTCCCTTAGATATGGCGCAAATAATTTTTTTAAATTTTTTAAATCTACAAAAGATTAGAGGCTTCTTTCAACATCATATCTACTGCTTCCCTCTCTCTCTTTCCGCAGCGCGCTCTTAACGAGTTTTCTTGGGTATAGGCGTTTCAATTTAAGATCGCAGCGCCATAGTGGTCACTAGTGGTATTAATAATGCTGGTACATATGTTTTCGGATAGTTATGTATTAAATATATTTTTAATTGTATTACGATACGTTTGTGTTTGTTTATTGTAATAATTTGATATAATTATTTTAATTACTTTTTGAATTCGAAATAATTATTTGCAACAACCGAATAGGGTTAGAAAATGTGACATATCCTTGGTAACATTATTACTAACATTGGTAGTTCAAAAATTTGCCGCAAGGTAGCGTATCGCTTATCTTGAAACGCCTATGGCGATAAATAATTTTTTTGAATTTTGGGTCTGGTGTAATTTTTAAAATATGATGATTGAGTTGTCACTTCTATTTCTTCCAAAAATATGAATAATCGGTTTACCGAATTCTATGTTATTAGATGGTAGAAGTGCCGATGAGTGTAAAGAGATTTCACAGCTTTTCTCGAATTACTTGTAAAATGTTAATGTACCTATTATCAAGAGATTTCATTTTCAAAAAGGCTTTCGGTATGAATTTATATTTGTTTACTTTTTCGTCTACCCTTTAAGGCTGTGCTAATTTAGTATCAACTAAAGGTTTTGAGGTTTACACTTTTTGACCATAAAACACCTTGTAAATATTTGTTATATTTTGAACAATATTAATATTCTTATTACATTTTAGATACTGAACGAACAAGACGCAACTGCAGAAATTCAAGATGATAATAACACGGACAACGACCTGAATCGGATATCTTTGCAATTGCCTACTCCGATTCCGCCTAAAAAAAGAAAAAGATTACACGATCGAAATCAAGATAAACCTTTCACACTTCTGCCAACAACCGAAAGCAATGACGAATTGCAAGATTTTGGAAATATTGTAGCAAAAAAATTAAGGCGATACAACTTCCTAACGCAAAGTGCCATACAAAAAGAAATTATGGAAATTTTCTTAAACGCAGATAGAGGATTGTACGAACAGAATCAGTACTCAAATCCTCCCATGTCACATAACCAGTATCCAGGATACGTTCCGTCGGGAAATCTTTATTTCCATCGCAATTCGCAATTTTCTCAACCTATGTACAAAAGCTATTCAAATCCAATTCCACCTCCTTCAGAATCCCCTTCTCACTCTTCTATTTCTGGTACATCTACCCCTTTAACTTCGCCAAATCTTATTGCTTCTCCTGTATCTTCCAACGTGGCATCAACTTCGTTAAACAGTATTGCTGTTAAGGAAGAATTCGATTTACAAGATTAAGATTCCTATTAGTAGAATAACAACTATTGTTTATTCCACTATGCGCCAGTGTGATATTAATTCGATATAGTGTGTATTTTGAGCAGAAATTTGTTAAAGTTTATTAATTTAAAAAATGAATAATAATTAAAATTGAATTTTTAAAATAGGCATACTATAATATGGCCTAAACTAGAGTTTCAAATTAAGTGCTTCCAATTGCTAACCTTGTAATTATTGTAATTACGAAAATGTTTAAATTCAAACTAGTGAAAACTTTTATACCGATTAAAATAGCAAAAATATCAAACTAGTAATAATTTATTTTGTTTTTAAATGTTATTCGTGATTTTTTAACAAAGACTTGAATGGTAATAGTAATTAGACAAATAATTCCGTTTCGCCGTAACAGCTGATAACCGATTCATTACGTTCAAATGAAATGGGTTTAGTAATAAAAAATGAAGTAAGTAATTCAGGTTATCTGAAATATCATTATAAACTTTGCGATTATTAATTGCGTTTAGTTTCCTGTGATAGATCTTTTCGACAATGTTATAAGATGCAGGATTTCCAATTTACAAAATTGATGTTTTGGTCAATTACTCAAGAACGTGTTGCTCAATTACTTTTTTCATTATCGCAATCAGGTAAATATAACGGTTACCAAGTTAGCAGTGAAATTGGATCAACCTGTATACTATAAGAATCAATATAAAAAATAATGTACATTTTATGTAGATGGCAATATACATATATTTTGATATATATTGTAATTTATTGCTAAAGCAAACGCACGTTAAGTTAAAATATTGACAATCCAACTTTCTATATCCTCCTATACGCCATGTGCTTAATACCCTTCTTACAATGCAATATATCATAAATTTTGCGAACTTATACATCAAATTTAATGTTTTTACAAAATAAAAACTATACCTTTATGAAAACCATATTTTTATTATAGGTAGTTATTACGTATATTTATTTATTTGAGCTTATTATTTGAATAAATTTAATGTTTGAAATAAGATTACTTTTGTGTATTTAAACAATTAATGAAAGCTATAATTTCTGACTAACTAATCAATCATACAAAATTATATTAGCAATGATAATAAATTTGTACATTCAAAAGTTTATATTGCGTAGTAGGCATAATGCTGATGAAGTCTAATAAGCCCGAAACATACACAGCATTGCAAAAGTAAGTTAAATAACTTTTTTTTATTATTTGAGCATTTAATTACTCATTATTGTTTTATTCTTTGCGTATAAGCATTAAAAATAAAAATTTTAATTTTACCTTCCATTAGTCGTACCTTTTTCTCGATGCCAGTAGTCGCACTGTATCTGACAGATCGGATATGTAAACCACGCCTAAAACTTTCTTATTGTTCAAATCTCCTGCGTTTTAGTATTATGTTTATATATATCTACTATGTTTGTCAAAGTATATATTGCGATGTCCCTCTTCTATTAATTCTGACAAACGCAATATTTATTTATTCCGAAACGAATTAATCACAGTTATTTTTCATTTCTGAATTCAAAGTTGTTAAATTTATTTTCCCGGCTAACTTTTATTGTTTAAGAGCATAACCTCTTCATCCCAGAAGCGAGCTCCTCAATTATTTAATATTCCCTTGCTTATTTTTCCTGTTAGTTTAAATGCTATAATAGCAAAATGACAATGCCTTTACAAAACAAATTAAGTTTTATTATCATAAAAATTGTAATTATTTGTAATTGTGTAATTGTGTAATAAACATTTATTTTAAATTAACAAAATTGTTTCTTTTAGCATATACCCTTTTTATTATACTACCCCACTGTTGTTCAAAACTCCCGCAAAATCGGCATGCGCCGTCGATACCCGATCAAGCGTATATTACTTACTTGTTCGTATGCTTTCGTAAGTTCGTTTGTTTTGTTTTGGTTGAACGTTTATATTCTTTCATAAATATTAACTTTTGGCAAATTTCTCCGGTGCATCCAATTCCTATTGCTTCAGTAATTGTACAGGTTCAACTCCTGTAGGTATTATTTCTTCCGTATCTGGTAAGTGCAATTTATTATTCACTCGTTTTTTTTTATCATGAACAACCACGTGTTCAGGTTAATTAATTATCCAATATCTTTTAGATCAATCTCGATCCAACACAGCTCAAATTAAAGACGTTTTTGAAGAGCGTATCTTTTATACGTCTTCTAACTTTGGAGTGCTACGCGCCTCTCATGATTTATTAATAATCAATAACGTTGTCCTGGTTATCCAATAAGATCAAACTTTTTATCACTGGATCCTTTTTAGTATTACGGTGAGTTAACATCCTTGATTATTCGATGCACTTAATTGTTTTTTGTTGCATTAATTGAATTATTGTCTTTCAGGAATTGTTTACCACTCCATCACTAAAGTTTGGTTTCCATCAGCGGTTCTCAAATGGCGGCGTCGGACCGCCATACTCCGTCCTTTTCCGAATTCACTTAATGGTACCGAACTGTTTATTACCTATCTTTATTGTTAACAAACTTTATGATTAAATTTTCTAACTACATATCACATTTTAGTGAATGCAGGCATCATCATTTTGTATTGTAACGTTATTTACTTTTCAGACTCGTTGAGTATTTTATTTTGTACCTTAATTTCATCCCTTTGAGGAATCCCTTCCTTCTTGAAGAACTTATGCTTCCTTTTGTTTTTATTTATTATTATTTATTATTTATTGCCTTAAATTAGCCATTGAAACACGACAATATATTGAACTGTCTTCAACAAAATTACAATTTACAAAAATTTTTCAATAAAAAATAAATTCAAAATTTAATAATATAATTTTACCATGTCAAATTTATAATTTCGTTATGCACCAAAAATCTTTTATGGTCAATAAAATTTAACAAAATAATTCTTCAAATTTATTAAATTAAAAGTCTGGAGTATGTTCCAAAAAAGGACTAGATTTGTTTTTTTTAAAAATGAATCAAAAAAATATTATTTGTATTATAAAAATTTTAAATTAAAAATGATGTGTTTAAAGTCATGCGTGAGTTTTAAAAAACATAAGTGCGCGAACTGACACTCGCAAGATCTGCAAAGTTTCGTTTACGTCCATTACCGGACACATTTTGAAATTATGAGCCAAAATCAACCAAATCAACCAATCAGAGGACCTGAATCAAAAATTGCACACGCGTGATAAAGAAATTTCGGCTACAAAGTTGGCATGGACGTATTCGTTCTGAAATGAACAAGAGATCAAACGGTGATTTTTCAATCGATGAGATTAATTTTTAATAAAGCGGATTTTTCTAAGTGGAATACGAAGTGGATCCCTTAAATGGTTTTCCGAAGTGGAAAGTTAAGAAAATTACTAGTAAGAGGAATAAAAAGTGGTCAATGTTGGTGAAATTTGATGGTTGCAAAATTAATCACGAATTATTTGCAAAATTCAACTATTGTGGATTTGGTTCATGAAAAATTGGTTTGGAAAATTGGAAATCAACCTACATATGAAGTTGGTGTGTTTATCGAGTGTTATAAACAAAATTAAAAACAAAGACAAGGTATTTAGCATTTTTTTTGAAACATTAAACCAGTGAAAATTATTACTTCAAAACATTATTCAATCACATGTGTATTTGTAAACTGAATGACTTTCTTTTATCTACTGAACAATTATTATAGAAGCGCAATTAATTTCTTTATGTATGAACATAATTATTTACTAACCCATATTTTGTATTGTAAAAAAATTTTATTAAACAAAAAAATTAATAAAATTGAAGAATTGAATTATTTCAAAACAAAAGTTATCACATATGATAAAAAAAAACTGAATTTTGAGTGTGACGAGAAAATAAAGGTTAAAAAATTAATTCTTTCAAAATTTATATCTGTCGTGGCTTCGAATTCAACGAACGGAACACCACAATATATTATATCTTTATTTAAGCCTTTGTGTTACAGATCGCTGTAAAAATCACCTCTAACTTGTTTTATTTAATTAATAAATAAATAAATTTAAATTATACCGCGAGTTCTGATGGTTGTAACTCCGTAACCGCTCTATTAACAAGAAAAACGTTTAAGATCTTTTCGCTATTAGATAATTTAGTGTACTTTATTTTTAATAACTTGATATGTGCTCTAAAGTGCACTCAAACCGAAGTATTCGTAAAAATGTAATTCAACACATATGTAGTTTTGCCACTATAGTGGCAAAGTCTGAGGTTGCTAGGTAGTGCAAAACTTCCTAATGAAAACAATAAAATTTAGTTTTCCCCCATTTTATTACGCAATATCCCTAGGTCGACTGACCTAGTAGGAGTCCTCTTCGTAACCCCGATCAGTCGTGGGCAAGAACAAACGTTAATAAAGCTAATTTATTTGCACAACACATAGCAGAAGTATTTCAACCATGGGGTGATGAAGTACATGAAGAAGTATTTGCCAATAACCAAATTTACAACTGCAGAGGTATCAAAAGGGACCAGCAATCTAAATCAAAAGAAAGCTCATGGCTACGATTGAATAACCGGCAAAGTGCTGCCAGAATTACCCAATTAGGGTATCAAATTTTTGACGTTAATATACAACTCTGTCTTAAGGTTATCGTATGACCAACTCAATTAAAATTTGGACAAATTATAATGATTTTAAAGGCATTCGACACTTTTGTAGGAGGACATTAATGCTAAACAAGGCCGTGTACCAAACTAGTTTCTAAACCCCATCTGGCTACTATCAAGATCGTACTCACACTTGGAGCGTAATCTGGCGTGGATGATTCTCAGGAAGACTTTCAATAGATGACTCATCAAACTGATGAGGCGATAGTGGCCGCAGCTTCTGGGGTGGGATTTTTTGGGTATTGTTAAAAATGTGGATGTCAGCCAGTCCTTCGGTATTATGCTTGTATTGTACTGTTACTGGTTTAATTTTTTCTTCTTCTATGAGCTTGACAATTTCGATATAGATTCCATCCGATCCTGTGGCTTTTCTGTTATATGTGTTGGATATTGCGTGGAGAACCTCTTCTTGAAGAATCTCAAGGCCACCGTTGCACATATCATCGTTCTCTTTAAAATTATACAGCAAAAATGGGTTAAAATATTATTTAATATCCACGATGGACGCCTTTTCTTTATGATATGTGAGCTATTCAGGAAGGTAATGTTCTGGCATACTTCTCACACTTAATTTGGTACGAAATTTTCAAAATGAAAGTTCGAATGTAGGTACAAATTTTTAGTTGTTTTCTCTGAGTTCAGAGCGGTAATTCTGGGTGGTTCGAATGATGGACCTCGGGAAATTGTTTAGTTCGGCCTTTCGGTACGCATCAACACACTGTGGATTAAACCGTACGAAAAAACCTCTACCAAGAAGCCCTTACAAAAAAACCCCTACTAAAATACAAATATCAGGTGCTATAATAACCTAGATGTTGATGCATCATAAAAAAATTAATTTGTGACCACTTTGGCCTTACGTATTGGAGCACTATTTTGTTGCAGTGTCATTTTTCATCATTTAAACTCTTTTTGTTCAAGTATTATTACATCTTTTTAAAGTTTTAAAAGTATACTGTACCGGTAACTTTATCTTCAAAAATTACTATTTGCTAACACCAGCTGTGCTCAGACATCCCTAAACCTTAATTATTTTATCCAGCGACTTTAAGGTAGATTATGTACACTTAAAAGACAAAAGTTGGGAAATATTGGTAATTGTCTCAATTTACTTATCTTTCTTTTTTCGTAGTTAAATTGAACCGGTCCGGCCTCGACGTTTTATCGGTGCCACTCTGCCTTACATTCGAACAACATCCATTATTTTAGCAATTACAGTGGCAAATTTACCAAATAATTCAGCAAGTTTGTGCATCTTTTCTTTTGTACGTATACAATTTTATAATCAATTGTCATTCTTCAGCAGTTAAGTATTTGAATTTCCCATTTTATGAAAATCCCTATTAAAATAATACAAATTTGAAGAAAAAGTGACAAAGTTATAATTTTTTCATAAGCACCATCATATTAGTGCAACCCGAATAAGCCGGACAGATACTATAGTTCTTATAGTGTTACTGGATTATCGAGTTTTCAGGATTAGCAAAGTATTTCTTTAGTACTTCTTTTGTTAAATAAAAAAAATACTTTATTTTCACAACGAAAGCAAGTTTTTAAATAAAAAAATACTAATACTACTTATATATAGTAAAAATATGTATTGATTCTATTATTCTCTTTGGCACTCACATACATTGTGGAGATTAGAATAGAATGGGGTTGATATGATAAGATGTTATTCTTATTTAATTGTTGTTTTAGTTTATTTATTCATTTTCTTTTGTCATAATTTATAAGTATAAAATTCGAAATTGGAAATTTTTTTTACTTTTTCTGTATTTAATACATTTTTGGATAATAGAGGCACAGCAACAACTATTATGATTGCATGTCGGTCTCGTTTGTTAATTAGGACAATATCAGGTCTATTATGACTCATTTGCCTGTCTGTTAATATTAACATGTCCCAATAAAGAAGGGAGAGGTTGTTCTCTGGCACAGGTTCATGTATATAATCATAATATGGCCTGACATTTATTGTCCAATAAATTTATTTCTTACCAATTTGCTGATGTAATATTTTATAAACCTGGTTATGTCTTCGGAAATAAGTTGGAGCCAAATAAGAGCACACGGCAATAATATGCTCTATAGTTTCATTGGGCACATTGTATTCTCGACAACGATCTGAAACTTCCAGATTCATAATGTGCTTCTTGTAACTATTTGTATCAATTACACATCTTGTATAGCACAAATGAATTCTTCAATTTCGAAATGCAATAATCCCCATTTCAACCATTCTACTGGCATATCCTTATCTATTCCATTGGAGTCTAAAATTGTACGATATTTACCATGGAGTATCTTATTCTTCTAATTTATATCTAAAAATGTAATTTTGGTTCACAATCTGAATTAATATTTTTCAAATTAGACTACTTTTTTTCGAGGCGTACAACTTCTTGAATTAAAAGAGTATTAATTAAATCACGTAATAATTTAGTTATGGATTTACACGAGTTAACAAATTTATTAAACCTCGTGCTCATTTTTTCCTTTTAATGTACGGCTTTTCTAATGCTGATTTTGGGTGTAAATATTTATATAGTATTTTTCTCGTTAAGGTATCCATGGCATTCAGATCTGTATTCGACCTCTGAAAGCTAAAAACTCTGAAAGAATATGATACGACTGGAACCGCCCACGAGTTTATTGCCGAAATAATATTTCAACACGTCGATATTTGCAACTGGAGTACCCACGACAACATTCATTTTTGCACACATTTATCAAAACCAAATTCATCATTACAACAATTTTGTAATTTCTAGTAAGTTATGAAGTTGGTCATTGGTCCTGGAAAATAATTTTAAATCGTCCATGTAAAGCAAATGCGTTATGGTAGTATTATTTTTCAAATTTAACTTAAATCCTGCCGTTGAATTATTCAATAGCGCCGAAATTTGATTCATAGCTAAGCAAAACCACAGTGGACTCAAAGAAACTCCTTCAAATATTCTACGCTTAATTTTGATAGAATCCAAACTAGTTCCATTTTGACATCATATCAGATAAGAGTTTTATAATTTTGGAGTCGATTTTGTAGATTTGTAAAATGTCAAGAAGCCAATCGTGGGGAACAGAATCATAAGCCTTTTTATAATCAATATAGCACATACTTTTGTTATTTTTTGCTAGTTTTTTAATTATTGAATCCGCGATTGGCAATTCTCGACATCCTTGTGAACCTTTAACATATCCTTTTTGTTTGATACCCATAACGTTATTTGCTTTATATACAATGATTTTCAATTTTAGAAGCCACAATAGACGTAAAAATTTTGTAAATAGTTGGTAAACAGGTTATCGATCTAAAAAAACGGGTCTCCATTTTTAAAAAGCATATTATATTTATAAGTATTGCTATTCAGAATTGCAAACATTTTGCGTTTCATTTTGTTTAGCGACCGTTTTTTGGTTCGGTTGTGAGGCAACAAAAAAGGTTAAAAAAAAACATAGTCACATCAAGTACCTTAAAAACAAGTCACAACATTATCTTGTCAATTAAAGAAAAACGTTTTCAACATTATAAAAGGTTACAAAAATATACAGTTGAAAAAAGGAAAGAACCGTGTTTTATTCAACCAAATCAAGATACAGTCCATTCGCTCCAAAAAATATCCAAGATTCTTCGCTTGGATAAAGTGATTACACCAAACAGATTCGGTGCAATTAACATTGATCCTTCGACACGGATTCAAAATTGGTCGATCGACACGGATTCAGTGGATTACAATCAAGATTCACCACAAGGTAAATTGATCAAATTTATTTGGCGCCAAAGAAACTCCATTGTTCCTGTACAACGGAGCAAACAGCTGACACACATAGCTTTTACGTGTTATTGATAAGTGTGGGGTTCCAAATATCTAAATCACCTATTACTAAGATTTCAAATTTTAAGGGTAATTTTAATTTCAATAATTCAATTACATTTCATCACGACTGTGATAATAAAAACTTTCAATCATGGAATCATTAAACCGTGAGAGGGGTCTCTTGAAAGGCCACCTAACCAGATTCATAACATTCATAACAAAGTTAAATGAACAAGTTCAGGAAGTTACGTCTGAACACATTTGTGAATTGCAGGAAAGACTAACAGTAATTTCAGATATCCTAAGCAAATTCGAAAGGATTCATGCTCAAATCATTACCGTACAGGAATCGAACGAAGCTGAAGAACAGCTCATTCGATTTGAAAATTCATTTTATGAATACACGAGCATTGCAAAAATCATGATTCGTAAGCACATGCAGAAATCAACTGTAGATTTGCGAGAAGGCATTTTGCCAAATTCAAAACAAAGCAGGGAGTCATCTCCTACTCCTAGTGAAGCAGGTTCAGTACACACAGATATAAGCAATACATCTTGTGGCAGAAATGAACGTGCTAAGCACTACATTAATTTGCCAAAAATCAGCCTAGTCAAATTTAACGGAAATATAGAATCATGGTTAGAATTCAAAGCCATATTTTTAAATTTAATACATGAAAATGAGGACTTGAGCGAAACTCAAAAACTTCATTATCTAAAATCATCTTTGACGCACGATGCGTCAGCAGTCATTGGTTCGCTGGAATTCACAGCATCCAATTACCAGGTTGCGTGGAAGGCATTAATTGCTCGCTTTGACCAACCAAAGCAAATAATCAAAAACCATTTAGATCATATACTCAATTGTGAAACACAAAATAAAGAATCTTCTGTAGGTCTGAGGAAAACAAATGACATTTTGTTTAAGCATATTTCCGCAGTCAAATCGCTTGCTACAAACGAACAGCTGTTCGAATATGTTGTAATTTATTTGGTATTAAACAAATTAGACGATACCACCGTGAGGGAGTGGGAAGTATGTTTTAACAAAAGTGCATCTCTTTTACCTACTTTAGAGGAATTCAAAGAATTTTTAAATAACCACGCAAATCTCCTAGAAGGTCTTGAAAGACGTCAGTCAAAACGAGACACAGAACCAACAATTAAATATAAATCAAAGGTAAAATCATTCGTAATTAGCGCTGCTACATGCATAATGTGCAATCAGAGTCATTACATAAATCAGTGCGAAGAATTTATAAAATTAAGTCAAAGAGCCAGATCAGACAAGGTCACAGAACTAAAATTATGTTTCAATTGCTTGTCCACAAGCCATGTTAAGAGCCAATGCAAATCCAAGTATTCATGTAGGGTATGTAAAGCTAGGCACCACACGCTCCTTCACTTAAATCGGCAGAACACCTCTAGTACGGTGCCTCCAGTTGCAAACATTGCTACGGTTGCCCCACCAGAGGAACCAAGTCAAATTCTTTCCGCTTTTTGCACAAGCACAACGCAAATTCTATTGCCTACCGCTACGGCTAAGACCCCTGATCATTTAGGAAACGTCCAAAATATACGCCTTCTGCTTGACTCTGGGTCTCAAAGCAACTTCATAAAACTCGATGTATGTAAAAAACTCAATTTACCGATATTCAATGCTAACATTTCTGTGTCTGGATTAAACAATTCAAACACACACATCAAATCGAGATGTGATGTCGAGTTACAGGCTCATCACTCTGAATTTAAAATAAAACTTTCATGCCTGGTCATCGACGAGATAACGGGTACCTTACCCAGCTTTAGCGTAGAACGTAACGCTATTCAAATACATTCAAACATCCGTTTATCAGATGCTTCATTTGATAAACCAGGAAATATTGATCTTTTGGTAGGATCACCTATATTCTTTGAACTCATGTGTATTGGACAAGTTCGGTTAGGCCCCGGATTGCCCATACTCCAAAATACCAAATTAGGTTGGGTCATAGCTGGACCTACAGGTTTTAACACCAATGCGCAGGTGCAATGTCATTTCAACATTGCAAGTGACATCGAACACCAGCTAGCCCCAATAAACATTTTTAGCCTGCAAATAGCCTGTAAATAGCCTGTACCTGACGCAGGCCTGCGTCAGGTCTGCCGTTTAGATAAATTTATCTGTTCCTGCAATTCGTTGATAATTTAGCCTGCGTCAGGCCTGCGGTTAGGTTATTTTTCTGTGCCTGCGATTAGCTAATAATTTAGCCTGCGTCAGGCCCTGCGGTTAGGTTATTTATCTGTGCCTGCGATTAGCTAATAATTTAGCCTGCGTCAGGCCTGCGGTTAGGTTATTTTTGTGTGCCTGCGATTAGCTAATAATTTAGCCTGCGTCAGGCCCTGCGGTTAGGTTATTTATCTGTGCCTGCGATTAGCTAATAATTTAGCCTGCGTCAGGCCCTGCCGTTAGCTTATTTATATTAACATAACGCTTGTTACTCATTGGTTACATGTTATTATAAATATATATTACGCTTATTTGTGATTAAAAGTATTTAAATTAAATTAATTATTGTTAAAATTAAAATTAATTAATTATGAAAAATAATAAGAAGGTGTAATAGTGAAATAAGATATAAAAATACAAATTTTTTATAGACACCCACGTGGTAAATAGTTTTAACCAATCAGAACGAAGAAAAATTTCACCGCTAGCAAATAAACTCTTGTTTCTCATTGATTATACGAATTATTATACGCATTTTATATTACAATAATTATTATATGAGATATTATTGGAGTCAGAAGGAGCGGTCATATTTATAATTTGGGGGGGGTAGTTTTTAATCTCTTACGCCCGATATTATCAACGTATTTAAAGAGCCCTTGAGTTAACTAGCGAATGGAAACGTGTAGGGTAAGTCCGGGATAGTTGGACCACTTTTTTTTAAACATCTTGTTTTTCATTATCGTTATGTTTTAAATTTTCAAAATGGTAAAAATCAATGCATACACTGATGTAGTTAAAGTATTTTATTACGATACATAAAAGGAGTAGTAACATTATTACTTATAAATAAAAAATAAAAAGTTCTAACTGGTCTCACTAACCCATAGTGTGAGGGTTAGTTGGTCCAGTGTATATGGGTTAGTTAGACCATCGTTTCAAAGCAATATTCAGCAGAGGTTCTTTATTTAGATGCCACTTTACCGCATAGTTCACACATATTCGCATATTTCATGCATCCTTCGTGTAACCACTTCTCGCATTCTTTTTCTTTTTCATTCTTTTTTCTTCTTTTATTTTCTTCTTTTCTTTTTTCTTTTTTTTTTCTTTTTCTTTTTTCTTTTGCATTCTTTTTTTTTTGAATTCTTTTGCAGCTTTGTTAACTCCAAATGTACCCGAAAATACAGCTTCTATCGCATTTTGTAGTGCTTCGGCACTCCACGTGGCTCTATTAACAGTTCCTTTCCTTTTATAAAATGTTGGCATGATGTAAATCTGGAAAAAACTTCACTACTTTAGATTTAGAAATGGTCTATCTAACCCGAATGAAAACGGTCTCACTATCCCAAAACTATGGGTTAGTTAGACCACTTTGTCACACGAGTCACGGTGTTAGAAATGACGAAAAAGTTAGGTTATACCTATTTCGAATACCAAAACTACCATATACAAACGAAATCTTTAAAAAAATTTACCTTTAGGTTCTTCTTAATTGATCTAAAACAACCACTATAAAAACTTTCAGCCAACCTCGAAACATCTACGCTTAATTTTACTTGTATAATACACCCGCGCTTTATTGTTTACACGTTATACAACTTAGACTGTTCCACTAAAAGGGAGGATAGGTATAAATACCAGCGGTACTTCATAAAATTAAAGTTATCGTTAGTGGTCCATCTAACCCAGTGGTCCAACTATCCCGGAATTACCCTATTTTAAATATTTTATGTTTTCTTTTACAGGTTTAATAAGTACATAATAAAATATATAATGTGATGTTTCATTAATATTGAAATGTGAAAAATATTTAACATTAAAGTATATATTACAAAAATAAATAATTAAATAGCAATGAATTTTAATTCCGATTTTTAACAGTTTTAACCAATCAGAATTAAGAAAAATTTCACCGTTAACATAACGCTTGTTACTCATTGGTTACATGTTATTATAAATATATATTACGCTTATTTGTGATTAAAAGTATTTAAATTAAATTAATTATTGTTAAAATTAAAATTAATTAATTATGAAAAATAATAAGAAGGTGTAATAGTGAAATAAGATATAAAAATACAAATTTTTATGAACAACCACGTGGTATGTTGAAAACAAAAATATTGTAGCAAAGAAAACTAATATTGAAATGTGAAAAATCTTTAACATTAAAATATAATATATTATAAAAATAAATAATTAAATAGCAATGAATTTTAATTCCGTCTTTTAAAACAGTTTTAACCAATCAGAATTAAGAAAAATTCACCGTTAGCAAAACTATTGTTTCTCATTGGTTACATGTTATTATAAATAATTATGCTTATTTGTGTTTAAAAGTATTTAAATAAATTAATTATTATTCAAATTAATTAATTGTGACAAATAATAAGTAGGTGTAATAGTGAAAAAATATATAAAACTACAAATTTTTTATGAACAACCATTTGGATTTTTTAATACCAGTATATATATTTATTCAAGTTGACTGACTGTCGAAATCGTTTATATACAAATTTCATTTTTGTTTGGTATTACAATTATCTGATAATCCGCCGCAAATGTAATTAGAAAATTAAATCCGTTTAGTCCTCTTTTTTCTTATAAATTAAATTTTTGTAGTCATAAAGCAATTTCACAACTAAAATAACAACAGCTCTGTGGCAGAGAGGTTAACGCTTACGGACAATGAAGGGAAAGGTCACTGGTTCGATCCTGGCACAAGGTAAGATTTTATTTCAAATTTTCAAAATTTAATTGCAGACTCCAAGAAACAAAGTAAAGACGAATCATGAAGAGTAATCACCACCAACAAGTTCTACAAATATGAGAAATGGGTAAAATAAAAAATTATGTGTATGGAGTCAATAAAACAATTAGAAAAGTTGTAAATAATTAGAAAAGAAAACACCTGAAAGAAATAAAAAATAAATGGATAATTCAAAAAAATTAATTTTTTTATTTTGATTTTCAAAATTGATTAATAAATTTAAAAATTCATTAAACGAAATTCAATTGAATTTTGTTCAAATGAATGAACAAAAAAATAGCTTGCGGTTAGCTAACCGTAAGCCTGCGGTTAGTCACAATTCTCAGCCTGCGGCAGACTCATATCCACCCGGACACAGGTACGAAATAGCTATAAGTGGCGCAAGAAATAGCCTGTATCATACTTGATCGCCGGCAAAAAAATAGCTTGCGGTTAGCTAACCGCAAGCCTGCGGTTAGTCACAATTCTCAGCCTGCGGTTAGCTAATGCAGGCTATTTTTTGCCGGCGATCAAGTATGACGCAGGCTAATTTTTGCGCCACTTTAGCTATTTCGTACCGGTGTCAGGGTCGATATGAGCCTGCCGCAGGGATAGGTACCTGCCCGAGTTGTCACTGTCAGGCTATTGTCAGGCTATTCGCAGGCTAAAATGTTTATTGGGGCCCGTTTCTGGGAAATAGATACATATCCCACCGAAAGAGTTTTCTCAAGCGAAGAAAACAAATGCGAGTCTCACTTCAAAAAGACTACAACACGAGACGCCAAAGGGAGATTTATTGTATCTATTCCATTCAAGGAATCACCTCAAATTCTAGGCGACTCTCTTTTCGTTGCAAGAAAACAATTTTTATCACTTGAAAAGAGACTAATCGTCAACGAAACACTTCAAAGGGCATATTGTGACTTTATGCGCGAATATATTGACTTGGGTCACATGTCGCTTGCTGATCCAACAGTACAAATCTGTTATTATCTTCCGTATCACGGAGTTCACAAGATCAATAGCCTGACCACCACCCTACGGGTGGTATTCAATGGTTCGTCTCCGACCACTACCGGTCATTCGTTAAACAGCATTCAGATGGTAGGACCTACCATCCAGCAAGACCTGTTTACTATTCTCATAAGATTTAGGCAGCATTCGTATGCGATATCAGCCGACGTTGAAAAAATGTATCGGCAAGTTAAGGTTCAACCTGCTCAAAGATCACTCTAAAGGATTTTATGGCGATTTTCTCCCGAAGATCCCATTGAGCACTATGATCTCAACACTGTTACCTACGGTACCGCTTCGGCTTCTTACCTAGCAATCAGATCTCTCACCCAATTAGGTTATGAATGTGAAAAAACATCACCTAAAATTTCAAAAATTATCAAAAATGACTTCTATGTTGACGATTTGCTCTCCGGTGCGTCAAGCATAGAAGAAGCGCGTCAGCTATGCTCACAATTATCAATTATTTTAAAATCAGGTTGTTTTAATTTAAGGAAGTGGATTTCCAATGATCCGAACATTCTTACCGGCATACACCACAATGACGTCCACCCAGGTGTACATGAGTTTGGCGATCATGAACAATCGCGCACACTCGGCCTCATTTGGTCTTTCCAAGATGACCATTTTATGTTTTTCATTTCTAATCGACATTCCGACAAAATAACCAAACGTCAGATGTTATCTGACATTTCTCAGATTTTCGACCCACTTGGTCTTTTATCGCCTTGCACCTTTATTGCAAAATTATTCATGCAAAAACTATGGCTGGAAAAGCTTGCATGGGACGATCCAGTCCCAAATGAAATAGAAAGACCTTGGTTAATTTACAAATCGGACCTAATAGGCCTAAATGAATTAAAAATTCCTAGGCACGTCAAATGTGCTGAGCCCACACTTATACAAGTGCACGGTTTCTGCGATGCCTCACTCGAAGGCTACGGCGCCTGCGTGTATATTAGATCTACCGATTCAACCAATAAAAATTTCATAAATTTGTTATGCTCTAAATCAAGGGTTGCTCCCTTAAAACCCATAACTGTACCAAAATTAGAATTATGTGGTGCTCTGCTTTTAAGTAAATTAATTCATAAGGTATTAATTCAGAACCGAGAGATGTCGACTGAAATGTTCCGAAAATAAAAACATGAAAGTGAGGCTCTACAACAAACTAGCGACAGAAGTGAAAAATCTTGCGTTGCCCAAGTTTAAAAGAAAAATAAAAGAAGAGTTGATAGAAAAAGCACTATACAACGTCGAGGATTTTCTGAGACGATGAAATGGCACTTTTGCGTTGAGATGAAAACCGGCATACGCTGATCTCCACCATTTACATCTGAACGTTTATTGTAAATTTGTAGGATTTATTTTGTTCTGTGTGTAATAAAGATTATTATTATTATTATTATTATTAAAATCAATAAATTATCAAAATTCGTCTTGCTTTCTCTGGTCTGACTCAACAATAGTATTGGGATGGCTTAAAACTATTCCCAACTTATTAAAAACATTTGTATGCAACCGCGTAGCTGACATACAAAATCTCACCGCTAACTCTTCTTGGAGGCACGTCCCTACCAATTTTAACCCCGCCGACTTGTTGTCCAGGGGAGCCACTCCTCAAATGCTTAAGAAATCGACTTTGTGGTGGCATGGACCAACTTGGCTTCAGGAAGAAGAACCTTCTTGGCCTAATCCACAATTTTGTTCTAGTAAACTTCCAGAATACAAAAAGGACATAAAGGCTCTCATTAGTTTAAACAAAAATTTCATTGAGTTTATAAACTACTCTAATCTACATTGTCTTGAAAGAGCAATCGCAGTATGTCTGCGTTTCGGTAATAACTGCTTATTATCTAAAACTAAATTATATGGACCTCTTACTCCTCAAGAATTAAAGGTATCACTCAAAAGGTTGATAAAATTATCTCAGTTAGAATCGTTCAGTATTGAATTTAATTTACTATCACAGAAAAAACCGATCACATCATCATCTCCTTTGATAAATCTCAATCCCTTCGTAGACGAAGAAGGATTAATTCGAGTAGGAGGCAGACTTAAAAACACTAAATACTCATTTGATAAAAGACATCCAATAATTATTGACGGCAAGCATCACTTAACCAAATTAATAGTTAGACGTGAGCACCTTAGAATGCTTCATGCAGGACCCCAGCTCCTTTTATCTACCCTACGTGACAAATTCTGGTTCACCTCGGGTAAAAATTTGGTGAAACAAATCGTACACAAATGTGTTAGATGCTTCAGATTTTCTCCATCCATTACGAAGCCCATCATGGGTGAATTGCCTTCTGCCCATGCAGAGGAATCTTTTCCATTCCAACATGTTGGAGTTGACTACGCTGGCCCTATCAATTTAAAAGATCGTAAAGGTCGCGGAGCCAAAAATTTAAAGGCTTATATCTGTGTGTATGTTTGCTTTGCCACCAAGGCAATTCACCTGGAACTGGTCACCAGTCTCTCTACGGAATCCTTCATTATGTCCTTCAGACGCTTCGTATCAAGACGAGGTATGCCATCGCATGTCTACTCTGATAATGGCACTAATTTTATTGGAGCCAAACATGAACTGTTTGAGCTTGGTAAATTCTTGAAAACCCAGGAATCATCTATTCTTACTATAGTCAGCATTGACCAAATTACTTGGCATTTCATTCCTGCTTATAGTCCCCACTTCGGAGGATTATGGGAAGCAGGTGTTAAATCTTGTAAGTTTCATATTAAACGGGTAATAGGTGAACAAATCTTAGTTTATGAGGAACTTTGCACTTTTCTATACCAGGTAGAAGCTGTCCTCAATTCCCGTCCCCTCTCTGCCTTAACTGCGGACCCAAGTGACCTGCAGCCTTTAACACCCGGGCACTTCTTAATTGGGCGTACCCTTTCGTCATTGCCCGATCCAGACGTTACGATGCTAAATGAGAATCGGCTCGACTCGTTTCAACGCATACAAAGATTCCAGCAACATTTTTGGAAGCGATGGAGCCTGGAATACATTTCTGAACTCCAGCAGCGAGTTAAATGGAAGACGCATCATACAGATCTGACAGCAGGCACTCTAGTGCTGATAAAGGACCAGCATTTACCGCCATTAAAATGGAAATTAGGAAGAATTGTAGCATTACATCCCGGTTCGGACGGGATTAATCGTGTCGCGACTGTACAAACTGCTAGTGGGCTCATAAAAAGAGCTTTCGCGAAAATCTGCCCGCTGCCTAGTGCTCACCAGAACTAATAATACAAAGTGCAACACTTGTGTTTGCTTACAGTAGTGAAGAGAACATTATTTATTCATTTTTGTTTTAGCAACATTTAATTTTCCATTTTTTAAAAAAATGAATTGTTTTTACTTCACTTGACTGTCAATTTAATTTTTATTACTATGCCATTAGCTATAAGTTTGTCTCAATGTACAACCATCTTATATTGTAACTTTCACGTTATTCTTTAAATGCTTCACATTTCAACCCGGCCGGTATGTTCAGAATTGCAAACATTTTGCGTTTCATTTTGTTTAGCGACCGTTTTTTGGTTCGGTTGTGAGGCAACAAAAAAGGTTAAAAAAAACATAGTCACATCAAGTACCTTAAAAACAAGTCACACCATTATCTTGTCAATTAAAGAAAAACGTTTTCAACATTATAAAAGGTTACAAAAATATACAGTTGAAAAAAGGAAAGAACCGTGTTTTATTCAACCAAATCAAGATACAATCCATTCGCTCCAAAATATATCCAAGATTCTTCGCTTGGATAAAGTGATTACACCAAACAGATTCGGTGCAATTAACTATTGCTGTGATTCAATGTACCGAGCCGATGCAAAATATTCAATTTCTGACTTAATTAGAAATATTCAATAATTTGACCTACTTAAATTGTTATAGATTGAAGAGATAAAGAATTCACACTATTTTATGACATTACAAGCCCATAAAGATCTCTAAAGATCGGAATACTAAAAATAAAACTGTTAAATAGAGTCATAAATGAGATGTACACATCAGAATCTCACCAAAAGATATTTTAGATCAGAAATAATAAGTTTTACTGAAATTTGTTATCAGTGAAACATAACCAATAAATTTGTACTCTTTGAATTGAAATTTCTTTGTGAATAACATGTTATATGAAATTCTGGTTACATAAAAATGTGTCTAATAATTCACTCTATGTGAAAATTGTAATTTGATCTTGTAAATCAACAAAAAGGTAAATAGTGCTCAAAATCCTTTGAAACGTGATAAAGAATTTTCGTGATAAGAAAGTGTTCAAAATCTATCCGAATTGTGCCTACTAAGATTGCTCCTGTATTGGAAAACGTCTGGAAATTAATGGAAAATTCATCTATTAAAATATGGAAGAGACCCTGAAAATTAGAAAAGATTTGGTTAACATAAAAATTTGTGAAGTAAATATTTGACTTACCTATAATCAAAAATCGACGAATTTTGGAAATTTGCGCAACAAAATAGTCAGTTGACCTAGAACGCTCAAAATGAACGGACGTGTGGTTCCGTAAAGTTGAAGTTTACCAGTCGAAACGAGTGGACGTGCGTGGTGTAAAAGTGGAAACTCAAGATTAGAACCATCCAGATGTCTAACGCCGCTAAATATTTGTAATAAAGATTTGATTCAATCTTATCAAAATGGCTACCAATTAGTTATGGCATCTGCAAACAACAAAAAGTGTTCAACTCAACTCACAATTCAAGTATCCTGGAAGTAAATAGTATATCCAAACAACTTACCATTATTCCAATTAATTAACACAAATGGTTATCAATGCAATTTCGATAATCAACACCGTATAAATCATAATTTAAGGCAGCAACAACTTTAGTACCACAATCAACAGGCAACAGCTGATCGTGAAGTTCGACGAATGTGCGGTAACAAAAATTAGTGTTCTGTGCGCATGCTTTATATAAGCTGGATATATTCAAAAAGGTATTTGAAAATTTATGATTTTTATTAAACTTTGGCCATCAGCATTTTATTAAACAGGACGTAAAGAAATTTACTATCCATTTGCATATTTCAATAACAAAACATTTTTTATTATTTACATTTTCTACGAAACAAATTTTACTACATAAACATTTAAACCGTTAATGGACAACGGAAGACTTGAATTTAATTCAAGCAATTAGCAGAAGAAGAGGTTTTTGGATCGACGCATTTCGATATTTTTGATATTTGATAATTGTATATTTTTGCCAACAGATAAAAATTTATCTGCATTTATTTGTTAATTTTGAAATTTTTGCGCATGCGATTTAATTATTCCAATATAAAATTATTTCCGATTTAAATGCAATCTTTTATTGACTCAACAACGACAACAGTGAAGTATTCCAATTTTTGAGATTCATCAAAGCAAAGATGAAGCACGTTTATCTCTTCATACAATTATTCTACCAACAATTTTCAACATTTCAAAAAGATTTTATTTTGATTTCAATAAACATCCCTTAATTAAACTTGAACCTACCATACTCTGAGGAGACTCTTGGCTGAGTTAGACGAAAGGGACGAGGTGGTGAGCTTTTTGATAAAATTGGACACCTTATATTTCAACATTTACATTTAAAAATTTTCTTTCATTTTTGAAAGTGGCGCTCAACATAAAACCAAGGCGTACAATTTTACAATAAAAAGTTCACAGCAGTATGTAACGATTTTTTGAATCGTTACTTTTTCTGTTTTGCATTTACAACTTTAGCAACGCCCTGTATGGTGGATTCATGCATTAATTCTAAGGTTGGCGGGATTGCTGTGATTTTGATAACGGGGTCGCGATAGTGACTCGAAAGGGGGAATGGTTTTGTGAAGTGCCGAGGAAGGTTGAGTTTTAGGGGAGCTGGTCAATTCATGTTTGTGATGGAGCGATAGCCATGGATGTGGTTCAAGTGGCTGTGGCGAGGATTAGTTTTTTGGCTTACGCAATTCTCGTTGGAGGATTTTTTAGTTCGCGTAGGTGAGTGCGATAGTTTTGCTATTTTCCATTGATTTCCGTTCTGGTTTGTCGTCTCTTGACCAAATTTGGGCATATGGCTTTGTCTTTCTTGTATTGCTTCCGCAATTACGCAATTTGTGCGTAATTGTTATTTTTTTTACTCCTTGGTACATAAAATTATTTTTCCTTGTGCGTGTAAATACAAGTTTGTTCTGTGTAGTAATTGTTGCTTCATACTGTATGTTTTTGATCTAAACGGTTTGTTTAGAGCCATTGTTTTGTGTAGTTTTAAAACTGCAATTTTGATTAAGGCGAATTTATTTGAATGGGAACGTTGATAGCATAAGATACTACCGCTTGGCCTGGCAGATAGCAACGTTGTAAAAGTAATTTTAAATATTTTACCATTGTATTTTCTTATTGTATTTAAATACGATTACCATCTAGGGGTTGGCATTGGTGTGATGATTGTGGATTTATATTTGCTTTTAGCAAATCACGTTTGACGTCGCATTAAATGCTCGCTTCTAAAAGGAGTTCTAGTCGATTGTTGGTGGTTGGTTTCTTTGTGTTTTCTGGTAGCGGTCGATCTTGCTATTTTAACACAGATGAGGTGATGTCGTTCGACGAGTCGTTATATATTTTTCCGGTCACGGGGGCATCCTCCAACCTTTGGTTATCTATTGTCGGAAGCACAAATTGTAATTTTTGTGTTTCTAAGTTCTCTCTTTATACGGGGTGAATATAATCAACCGAGGGTAGGGGGGTTCCGTTTTCTTCATGGTCCGTGCTTGAGCTAGCACTTCGTGGCATTGTCTATCTTTGTCCGGCGATCCCCTGATGAGTTATCAACAAAGATCGTCGGGCAGTTTTTGTCGTTCCTTGGAGTGGCAAA
This sequence comes from Podabrus alpinus, assembly GCA_932274525.1. Taxonomy (NCBI): domain Eukaryota; kingdom Metazoa; phylum Arthropoda; class Insecta; order Coleoptera; family Cantharidae; genus Podabrus; species Podabrus alpinus. Next base: position 120,912,276 of record OW026451.1, read on the forward strand.
AATTGTTACAAGTACTACGTAACACCCGTTCATAAAAATTCTGGTATAACGGAAGGATCATTCAATGCTTTGCAAAAGCAAAAGAGTAAAGGTAAGTAAACCGATTTAAACATTTTAAACTAATAATTTTTAATGCTATCCAATCTAGGTAATTTTCAGTTTGAGGAAAATTTAATGTTAGTGGTTAAGTCTTCTAATGTTATAAAATCACCTTCATGCTATTCAATCTCGCTCGAATCATCCTTCAGTTTTTTTTGTACCAGAATGAATTTTTATTAATACTCTCAATTTTGTGACCAAAGATAAGACCAAAACTGTAATATGCTATCTTTTCCGGAAAGTTTGAGTTTTAGGTGTAGGTTCTAGATAATATTTGAAAAATGTTGTGCTATTTTCTATTTTCTACAAATTTCCTTTTAGTGCAATTACTTTATCGTTTTAGTCTATGAGCAGTAACTTTCAATTTTTATTTTAAATAGTCGAAAAGGTCTCTAAAGTATCATTAAATTTATTTTGAAAATTTGTGTCAAGTCTCCGGATTTTAAATTTTATGAAAATTTGATTAATTTTTCTAGCTGCCACATCATCAGAATTATTTTTAAACGCCGTTAGAATTCCAATATCTTTTCTTAAATTATTTACTTTTATTATTAAATAAAAACCACTTCTCAACAACAAAAGTCAATTGACTTTTATATTTTAATTTTGAGTTGTGAATTATTGCTCTGAAGATGTGCTAGTTTAGCACGAAACCGGTCAGAAATCAAACATTTAACTGTGAGAAGTGGTTTTTATTGATATTCTAAACTAACTCTCAGAATCGTCAATATTCTATTTACTTTATTATTAAGCCCAACTTTGCAAATAAGTTCCTCAGTTGTTTTAGGATTTATGATTTTGCAAAAGTGAATCAATTACTTTGTCCAAAATTTCAAAAATATTTTTAATTTTATAACTTTCAAAATTTTAAATTTGGAATTTTTGTTTTGATTAGTATCATCGAACAATATAATTTTAGATGAAAAGTCTGCTTCGATCTGGTTATATACTTCATTTATAATTTATTCATGTTCCCTAATTGGGTCTATCCGGGTTCCTAGGTTGGTTCATGGTTGAATAGTGTGATGTTTGAATTTAAATATTTATAAGTTGATATCTGCAAGTACCAACATAAAACCACTAAACTAGTTAATGGTCTGCAGGAATGTAAATAACTAAGACAGATTCGTTCTGGTCATCGAACAAGCAAGTTATATTCGTTATATTGTAAATATTGTAATTGTAATTATATTTATTATTTATAAATAAATTAGTTAATTAAGCATCGTTAGTCGATACATAACAATTGGCGACGGGAAAATTGGAAAAAGTGACTGTAAGTACATTTGAGAATTGTAACACGTGGTTAGTTATTTTTGTGTTCACGTGATTGTGTTGTTTTGATTTTGAAATGTCGACATCGACCGTACAGTATATGTCTTTACTGGGTAAATTGCCAGAATTTAAGCAACAAGACAATTTAATAATTTTCAAGGCGAAACTTTCGCAATATTTTATTGCAAACGAAGTGGCAGAAGAAAAGAAAATCGCAATTTTGTTAACGGCACTCGACTCCGATGTATACGAAACGTTAAGCAATTTATGTAATCCAAAATCACCTGAAACACAAACATTAATCGAATTATGGGAAAAACTCGAGACGCATTATTGTATAAAGGATTCGATTTTTAACGAACGTTCAAGATTTCACAAAGCGAAACAAGAGGCGGAAGAAAACGTAGTGGAATGGTACGCTCGGGTAAAGAAACTATCGGTAAATTGTAAGTTCGGTAACTGTTTAAGTGATTTTGAGAAAGACAAATTTGTTATGGGGTTGAAAGACAGTTCGGTGTACGATCGCGTAAGTGAAGTGGATCCGACAGTAACAACATTGGAGGTCATATACAATATAGCTATAAAAAAAGAACAAGCTTTGAAGAGCTCACGAGATGCAAGGCAAATGGATCTACAAATCAAAGAGGAGACGTGCTACAAGTTAAACAACAGAGGGAAGCAAAATCAACCGAACGGTGCGAAAAGAGAAGAATTCACTCAAGTAAACCGTTCTTCTGGATGTTCCTGTTGTGGTGAAGATGGTCACAGGTGGGATGCCTGTAGGTTAAGGCAATCGAAGTGTTACAATTGTGGCAGGAGAGGACACATATCGAGAATGTGTAAACAAAGACGAACGAACTATTTGGAAATCGCAAAGAGGGAGGAAGACTCAAGAAGTAATGTGTGTATAAATAAGGTTAATGAAATTATTAAAATAAATAATGAATTCTATGCGGATGTATTTATAGATAAAATTCCTATTAAAATGGAGATTGATTCTGGGGCGGCAATTTCAGCAATGTGTTGGCCAACCTATATGAAATATTTTAGGCACATACCCTTACAAAAAAGTTATACAACGTTAAAATACTATAACGGTACTTCGTTTGCAACTGCTGGACAAATTTCGGTCACGTTAAGTTTGGGTAAAGTTCAGAAACCAGTTAAGTTATTAATAATTAAAGGAAACGATGCTGCTCCCCTACTAGGAAGAGACATAATGGAAATGTTTGGCATTACAGTAACAATTAATAACATACTGAAGAACGGGAGATCTGAAGCCGTAGAAAATTTGTTAGTAAGGTACAAAGAACTTTTTGAAAACAAGTTGGGCTGCTTTAAGTTTGAGAAAGTAAAGTTAACAATTGTAAAGGAGGCAGTACCAAAGTATTTAAAACCACGACCCTTACCCTTTACATATAAAACCAAAGTCAGCAACGAGTTGGAACGTTTAGAAAAGGAAGGGGTAATTACACCGATTAGTAATTCCGAGTGGGGGACACCATTGGTTCCAGTCTTAAAGGCGGACGGTTCAATTCGACTATGTGCCGATTATAAAATCACTGTAAACCCGGTTATAGCCGATGATAAGTACCCATTGCCAAATATTCAGGAATTATTCACATCCCTGGAAGGCGGAGAACGATTTTCGAAGTTGGATTTGAGTCATGCATATAATCAATTAGAATTGGATGAGGATTCAAAACTTCTATTGGCATGGAGTACTCACAAAGGTTCATATAAGATGGAAAGATTACCTTTCGGGACCAAACCGGCATGCTCGATATTTCAAAGGATAATAGAGAAGACACTAAGGGGGTGCGAAAACACGGAGGTTTTGCTAGATGACATTGTGGTGACTGGAAGAAGCGATGAAGAACATTTACAAAATATAGAAAACGTGTTCAAAAGGTTGTCGGTTGCAGGTTTTAAATTGAAAAAGGAGAAATGTGTTTTCTTTCAAGAGGAGATTAAATACCTGGGTCACGTAATAAGTAAGGAAGGATTAAAGAAGGACCCTTCAAAAATTGATGCGATTGTAAATTGTAAAACACCGGAGACCTTGACGCAATTGAGAGCCCTTTTAGGTATGATTAACTATTATTCTCGATTTATCGAAAACAGCACGGAGTTGCTGCATCCGCTTTACGAGTTGTTAAAATGCAGCAACGACAAACAACAACTTCAGTGGAATAAACAATGCCAGGCAGCATTTGATAAGGCGAAAGAAGCAATGACATCAGATAGAGTGCTAGTGCACTACAATCCGGAATTGCCTGTTAAAGTTAGCTGCGACGCAAGTGCATATGGAATAGCTGGGGTTTTATCACATGTTTACGAGGATGGTACAGACCGACCCATCTGTTATGTTTCACGCACACTCAATGTCAGCGAGAAAAATTATTCGATGTTGGATAAGGAAGCCCTAGCAATAGTTTACTCAGTTAAGAAATTTTTTCAGTACCTGGTGGATAAAAGGTTCATCTTGACAACGGATCATAAACCATTAATATATCTGTTTGGAAACAAAAAAGGTATGCCAGCAATGGCGGCTGGAAGATTACACAGGTGGGCAATTTTTTTAAACAATTTTGATTTCGAGATCAAGTATATCCAAGGTAAGGACAACACCAATGCAGATGGCTTGTCAAGATTGCCACTAGATGAATCTCCGCACGTAAAGGAAGAGTTTAATCACATAAACTTTATAGAAAGCGATTTTCAAGCACCAATTTCGGCAGCAAATATAAAGGAATGTTTAAAGGACGATCCAATATTGTCAAAAGTATATCTAGAAATAAAGAACGGTTGGAAGGATTACACTGCGCAACAGGATCCAAGTTTCAGCCCATACATAAGCCGACAAAGAGAACTGACGCTGGAAGAGGGCGTAATAATGTGGGGACATAAGGTAGTGATTCCGTTAAAATTTCGGAAGAAATTATTAGAAGAACTCCATGTAGCACATAGTGGTGTGGTAAAGATGAAAAGTAGAGCACGATCGTATTTTTGGTGGCCAAAAATGGATACCGAAATAGAACTGATGGCAAAAACCTGCGAAATATGCTACTGATCAAGCCAAAGACCAAGCCCCCCAAAGTCAGAAGTTCTGCGATTCCAGGAAGCAAGAGCAGTGTTCGAAAGAGTGCATGTAGATTTTTTTGGCCCAGTTCAAGGAAAAATGTATTTGGTGTTAGTGGACGCATATAGCAAATGGCCTGAAGTAGTACACATGAGCCCTACTACTGCAGAGGCAACAATAGATGTCTTGCGACAGATTTTTTCTAAATTTGGAATTCCAAAACAAATAGTGTCGGATAATGGCCCACAATTTGCATCGGGGGAATTTAAAAGTTTCTGTGGAGCAAATGGCATTGTCCATAGTTTAAGCCCCCCGTACCACCCAGCTTCAAATGGCGCAGCAGAGAACGCAGTGAAATCAATTAAAGTGGCGTTACAGAAAGCTTTAGAAGACCCAAAGAATTTGCATGTATCAACAAGCCGTATACTAGCAAGATATCTATTGATATATCGTTCTACAGAACACTGTACAACAAAGGCAACCCCTGCTTATAGAATGTTCAATCGACAGATAAGAACGAGGTTTGATGCACTTAGGCCAGTGAAGAAAGAAGTTGTAGATCACGAAATAATGAGAAGGGGAAGAAATGAGTTATTTAACGAAGGAGATGAAGTTTTTGTAAAAGATTATAGAAACAGAAACAAGACATTCTGGATTAGGGCGAAAATTGGTAAAGTGCTAGGAGTAAGAACATACTTATGCAAAGTACCAGGCTACAGTATATGGTGGAAAAGGCATTTGGACCAGATATTTAAGGCAGTTCCCAAACGAGGAGGCGAACAGGAAGAGCCTCTACATCAGGAGACTACATCAAGTGAAATACGAACCGAGACGAACCAAGGAAGTGAGCGAGAACAGGTAGAAGACGGAAAGACCTTACAGTCCGAGGAGCATCAGGAAAAAGGCAATACTCCAATGGATATCACAAGGAAAGAAGAAAATGACATGCCGAGAGAAGAAACCCCCGAGGTTAGCGTTGCAGATCGTCCTCGAAGGAATATTGTAAAGCCAGCGAGATATTTAGATTAGGTAGATGAAAAGACTAAGAGGGAAAGAGTGTGATGTTTGAATTTAAATATTTATAAGTTGATATCTGCAAGTACCAACATAAAACCACTAAACTAGTTAATGGTCTGCAGGAATGTAAATAACTAAGACAGATTCGTTCTGGTCATCGAACAAGCAAGTTATATTCGTTATATTGTAAATATTGTAATTGTAATTATATTTATTATTTATAAATAAATTAGTTAATTAAGCATCGTTAGTCGATACATAACAAATAGCAAATAAGTTTTTTTTCCACGTAACGAGCAGCTAACCCATCTTCCCAAATTGGAGGACCAGGTTAAATAATAACCTGATTCTATTATGGGTTATTTAATATCAACTTTTGTTTGTTATATCCTAATCACTTCTTAGTTGGATTAGTTTTTCCAAATCTCTGGCCATTTCCTTTAACATTTCTAATTAAAATAGGTCCTGCAAGGGAACATCATTGTTCTCTGCCCATTGGATGCAAATTGAAAAATATTTCAATGCGTAATCATGTTCTATATTGAGGAAATGTTTGGCTTTTATCTCAGGGTCGTCATCAAGGTTTTCATGATTTCTGATATTCCCTACTGTTTCGTCAATTACTTGTTCATCTGTTAACATAGTGTTGATTGAGAAAAAGTGCTTAAGTCATGTTTTTGTCAAATTGAAGGTTTGATTTATTCTGGTAGAGGAAAACTTGTTCTTTCTTTGGCTCTCTCTCTCTCTTCAGTCCATAACCCTTCGTCAGGGTGTGGTGGTATCAATGTAGAGTTTGTCTGATTATCTGTCGCCAGGCTTCTATTTATATCTTGTGCCGTTGTAACCGATCCATGTAATCCGCATCCCATTAAGTTCCTTGTGCGGTCGATCCAGCGTGTTGGTGATCTTGCCCCTTGGTCGGCGTCCTTCTATTTTGCCTTCCACAATTATCTTTTCCATGGCGTCGGTTTTTCTCGCAATATGTCCAAGATATATTAAGTACTGTTAGTTGATTATCTGGGGTAGCCTAGTGGTGATCTTCAACTCTTCTATTATTGATACATTGGTGCGTCGCGCTGTCCGAGGTATGCGGAGCAATCTTCTATAGCACCACATTTCGAAAGCGGCTATCCTTCTTTCGTCTGCAGCTTTAATTGTTCATGTTTCTGATGCGTACATTGTTATGGGAAAAATCAAGGATCGCACTAGTTTTAGTTTGGTGTTAACTGTTATGGAAATGTATCTGTCCATATTTTTTTGAGTTTCGTCATAGCTGTTCTGGCTATCGCCAATCGTCTTCTTATTTCGTGTTCGCATCCACCCGTGTTGTCGATCCTTGATCCTAGATATTGGAAGCTAAATCGGAGTGTACATATTAAGCCAGATATTTAATGGAATACGTTTCGCCGCCTTACGCCGTTCCATATTAAATCAACCAACGTATTTTCATGTCCCTCTCCGATTATGCTCACATGTGGTATACTTCTAAGTTATGCCAAATAAACCGACACGTATTTTTTGTTTGGCCCTCAAGTGGCCAGTTCATATTATACAGCCCTCAAATTAAGTTAAATTTGGCTTGTAGAGCTTCAATAAATTATTTCTACTGACCGAACCGTACCACTTATACACATGATTTTGTTTTTCAACTGAAGGAAGATGTAGCGGTCCTAGAATTAGTCACGAGATATGTGCAGTTGTTTAAGCACGCGTATTCACAGTTAATATGCCTGCGTTCGAATCCAGGTTGGGGAACATATTTTTCAACATATCATCTTGCTAAAAAGATATTGTTATACTTTTGGCTACTTGCATATCAAAGTGAGGATGCTTTTGGTTTAGGAGTGATATCGAAATGAATGATCGTGGTCATAAATCGAAACACTTTACCAAAAGTATCAAAAAAACTAAAAGCGTGCCCAATCTAAAATTTGGTGTACAAGTAACCAAAAGTATAATAAAGATAATACATTTTTTGAGAAATTTAAATCACCCCTATTTTGGGGGAGGGGCACCCAAAGTCAAAATTTCATCCGGGCTCCTATTTTGTGATCTTAATTATTTACATATAAAAAATCGGTGAAAAAGCCTATTCAATATCTTCATTTCATAAGAAAACTCGTGACCCGAAGTGGTACGGTTCGGTCAATATAGAAATAATTTATCGAAACTCTACAAGCCAAATTTGACTTATTTCGGAGGGCTGTATAATGTAAACGGGCCACTTTAGAGCCAAATAAAGAAATACGGGTCCATTTATTTGGCATAACTTAGAAGTATACCTACCAACTTTGAGCAAAGTCGAAAAGAAGACATAAAAATAATTGCAAAAAATTGGTTGATTTCATATGGAATAACTCCTAAGCCAAAAGTAATCAACTAAATTTGTGTAATTTTTAGTTTTTCTCTATAATTATTTAGTTTTAAACCTGTAATAACATCTTTTTAATATCTGATATTGTAGATTTAAAAATCCTCTAAGTTTTCAGCAACTTGCTGCATGTTGATGGCCCCTTTTTCGAGAGTATTTAATATTTTACATTTAGAGTAAGATTTTTATGCTGCCATTTATTACATTTAAATAGTAAATTTTCAAAGTTATCAAACTGCACAATCTTGCCTTTGCAATAAAGAACTGAATAAAATGCGGCAAAGAAAATAGAGAAAATAAAGAAAATAAAGAAAATCAATTTTTATAATTTCCACTTCACTCTTAACTGCCATAGCAATAAATTTTGAGCTGCAATTTTTGAGAATGCAATTTTAACCTATCTTTGCTGCATCGAAATAAGGGGATATGAAAAACTTACAGCGTATCTTTCGTTCTTCATATTACTACTTGATGGCGACTTCGCAGTACGCAAAAGTTATTCAAAAATATAATTTATTATTAGAGATTTTTAACCCACAATTTGCTATACTGCGTATCTGAGATTGTGTAAAAATTAATAATTAAATAACTTCTAACGACCATAAATGGTCCATTGCGAAATTTCGATCTAACATTGTAATATTATTATGATAAATATATTGAGTAGTTTTTTTTGAAATTTCGAATTTTTGAAAATACGAAATTAATATTCCTAGACACAATTAAGAAAATTTTACTTATCATTAAAAACACTGAAATATGTGGTTGATTTTTGAGTAAGTAATAAATATGTAGGTACAATAAGGTTTTGTCAAAATCAATCAAATATGGCAGAAATGGCTAGACAGACGTAATCTTGAAATGGAACGCTTATATCTCACTTGAATTGACCATTCCGCCGAAATCCGACGTTTCAACTGAATCGCAAAAAAATTAAGTTCGATTTTTAAAAATATGTAGTATATGTTTTAAGACATCCCCTTTATGTCCGATTTAACCATCAATAATTAAATTTAATCTGTGATTAAAATTATAACCATAGTTACTACAATTAAAATGAATTGCATTTGATCAGAGATTAACTTAATTATGGTTTAAGCACAGATAAATCTTAATTATTGTTAGTGAAATAAAATAGATGTAACGGTTAGTTTTTGAGTAATTGACTTTTAATTTATGAAATTGCAAATAAAATTGCGAATAAAATTCAGGTTTGCGTAGCTCTGACAAACTTTTAGTTATAGTATTTCATTTTTGCTCGTATAGATCTGATGATGCCATGGCATGGACTCACGGATAAAAAAGCGAATAAGGTCGAGAGGTTTGAATTAATTTTTTTTTATTTTTTGCTAATTTTGATGTGCTATAGAAACCCGTGTCTACATTACTATAATAAATTATTTTTATTATAAGAAAATAATTTTCTATTGACATGTTGTATATTATATCTTACGTGTACCATGTCTGATTTTTAATTTCCTTTTGGAAAATGCGGATAAATTTAAATTAAAATGTTTTTAATATTACAATAAACGAATTTTCGAAGTTAGACCATAATCGTACCTGTCACGCATTAATTGTATATAAAATGGAAAAAATATAGGTATAACCCGGTATAACCTTTATTTTTTTAAATTCTTATGAGAAGATGAAGCTCTCGAATACCATTTTAAATTTATTGATATAGTAGAACATAATATACAATTGTTTTTATTTTATCAAATGCCATTTTTCACATTTCATACGAAAAATTTTCTTTTGTGTTTTTGGGTGAAGTCGTGATCAGTCATTTTTAACTTTCTAATTTCTATTATTGCTTGTTATAGGAGAACTATGTTTTATATATTAGTGTGAACCTCATTCCATATTACATAATATATTTTTGTGCATTCTACTGAAAATTTCTAGATCAGCCGAATATCTATCTACTGAACAAAACTTTGTTTTCTCTGTAAAAAAGTTAAATAATTTTTCATCATTTGGATAGCAATTAAAAAGTTCGCAGAGGTTATAGTCTCTTAATCTTCCGTGCACTGTTAGCAAGTCAGTATCGATTTTACTAGCCATGTAATCGTACGAGCACACAACTAGGGCGCAGTGTTGTATTATCGTCCAATAACAACAAGAATATGCTGGCATATATACTTTGAAATACTTCCGTGTACTTGTATGTGTATGATGATCGTTTACTATCATTAAATATTTGTCAAATTTTTATATATTAATTTTCACAAATTGTTAAGAAAACAATATAAGACTGAAGTATGTTTCCTTTCGCCACGTGCATGTGCTTCAAGACTAGTAAATGGATCATCGTGAAGCAGAGAGAGCAGGTACATAAATTATCTAGATTTTTTTATACCCCTACATTTTTTCTTATCGTTTTAAAAAATAATAACGACTTGACCTATATTTCAAAACTTAATATATTCAACCTGTTAGTTGAGTTGAACCGTGTAGCAACACATACAGGTGGTTAATTTCGCATTACACATTTTCAAAAGCATTAGAAAATTGTATGTGACTTTAGTTACCTCCATATATTTATTTTACAATGGTTAAAATGCAGTAATTCGTTTCAGATACGTAACCATAATAATTGAAACTAAAAACCGGTATTCTCTGGGTACATCACAATGATTATTAATTTGTCATCCAAAATAATTATAAACTTTATTATTATCAAGGAAAGGACTAAAAAAATCATTAATAACTTATTAGTAAGGTATCGCAACCTTTCTAATATTTAGGTATATGTGGTGTGTTCCAATTTCCTTGGGAATATACCTACTGCAAAAACAATTTGTTGAAGTCGAACGGAATATTTTTTTGTCATATATAAAAAAAGACTTAGATTATGTTCATTATATCTACCGAAATATTATGCTATATATTTAAAATATTTAATATATTATTAAAGCTTTACGATTTAGTAGCTAAACAAACTTAATAAAATAGCCAACGAGCTTTCGATAGAACTATTTATTGCATTGGTAAAATATGTATAGATACTAGACCGTGTATCTTAATAAGATCTATTCATTCTAAGTATCTCGAGATCCGTTTGGAATATTTACATGAGGTATTGTCAACCTGCCAGGCAGCGAGGAATACAAATAGTGACATTAGGAGTACTCATCTCCGACTCACCCTCACAACCATACTCACCCCAGCTTCAAAATTTCGAATATAACCTTCGTATGTTTTGGCGTTTCCCAAAAGAAAATTTCATTTCAAGTGAAATTCTCAAATAATATTAGAGAGATTGGCATTCAAAACCTCACAGAAAATTAATGCTAAATATACCTTTGTCACTATTTTAAATTTAAACAAGCAATGGCGAGTTTAGACGATCAGATCATTTGAGGAAATTACTTGCACAAGTAATTAAGTTGTTGCGTCTAAACGGAAAGCTGCAGGTGGTACAAGTCAGAAAGTTTGGCTTGTGCAAAATCTGTTCTTGTCCGATCGTTCAAACTTGGTACATGCATATTTGCTAATGGTCGTTGACACTAACTTGACAGACTTGTTCGTGTTTCTATAAAACTAACATAGTGAAATTCTAGTTAATTTATTACACTATAATTATTTATAATAAAATTATAAGGTATAATTATATTATAATTAATTGGCTGCTTTTATCGATGTTCTAACACATTGGTTGATGTGTTTTGTAGGTGCGTCATTATTGTTTACTATGGCACAAAAAGATAAACAGTTATGTATTGAATTAATAAAACTCTACCAATCATGATTGTGTCTTTAAATAATAAAATGCAAAGTGTTCAGCGAACAAAATGCAAAAACTCAAGCATACAAGATTCAGGTGAAAAACTGAAGGAAATTGATTAACAAACCTTGTTGCGACAGCACCTACTTAATTTTATGTTTTAGATTTAAGAAGCTTTAACCCTCCGGTTGACGTGACGGGTGGATTCAGAATCACACCATTCGACGGGTTGGGTCTCTCAGACCCAAACTGTGTTTTATTTTTTTCCCTAATAATACATTGATATGCCCAGTTTCTGGTATGCATTTCGTCGGTCGAGTATTGGTTTTTTCCAAGTCCTAAAACGATAATTATGAGAAAATCGCAATTGAAATTTCGAAATAATCTTTGTTCAATATTTTTAGGACTTTTTTTTAGTACAAAACTAATACTCTATATCTCATAAATAGTGTTAAATTTTTGGACATGGTTCAGTGCAGATAGTACATTTCAATATTAAAAACGAGTAGAAGAAATAATCTAAAAAGAAAAAAAGGACATGGTACAATCCAATACTCAGCCGACGATTTGTTAACCTGGTCTATTTTGCTCTGCTAAGAGTAAAAATAGTTGTGAAAAAAACATTAACTTGGGAGTTCCCATTTACTAAAAAAAGTTACATGTAATGTAAGTTGTCAAAAGAAATTATAATATTGAATGCAAAATTTCGTTAATCAAATTTTGCAGCACAGTCGGCGCAGCATGGTTTTGTGTGTTCCAAACAAATACAGGAACCACAAAACTTGCACGAATATCTTGATTTTCGGTCCTTGCAGAATTTGCACCTTCTTCGAGCAGTTGAAGTCGTCGGTCGGGGCTCTTCTGTGACTGAGACACCTGAGAATTTAGCCGCTAATAGCCTTACTTTCCGTGGTAGATTTGGCATATTCGCTCGTAGTTTCATGTTTTCTATCACTAAGTCTTTGCCTAAATTTTCCAAAAATAGTCGTCTGCTTTTTGAAAATTCTCCATCTGTATTGTTCGTTACGAAAAAATAAATTGTAGGAAAAAAACTTACACGAATACAAGGGTTAGGTCTGACAGGCCCAAAGCCCTTCTGGCAGCCAAACGACAGATGATAAAATTAAGACAAATTAAGGAAAACATGTTATTAAAGTTAGGAAGTTAGCAAAAAACTAAAGAAATTAAAATATTATTTTCACAGACCCAGCCCGTCAACCGGAGGGTTAAATAATTAACTTGAATGCCATTGTCGATTGTCAGGTACTTAGCCGAATAGCCTTTCAATTGCATAATGCCAAATTTCCCTCTCGGGAAAGGCCCCAATGATAGTGTGAGAAACAAAAGTTATCGGCTCAGCCAGTTAGTATTTAAAAATACAAAATTTTTCGCACAACCCAATTTGAAATGTATACTCGAGTTTCGAACTTATTAGTTCTCATCAGTACAATATACAAATGGATTGTACGAGTGCATTACGGCTACCTGCCATCAACAATATAACGATAACTTTTGTTTCTCATACTATCATTGGGGCCTTTCCCGAGAACCGTGCGATGGCGTTGCTGAGACTTGCAATTTTGTAAGAATTCGCTTACTTTGCTTGTTGATGGCAGGTAGCCGTAATGCACTCGTACAATCCATTTGTATATTGTACTGATGAGAACTAATAAGTTCGAAACTCGAGTATACATTTCAAATTGGGTTGTGCGAAAAATTTTGTATTTTTAAATACTAACTGGCTGAGCCGATAACTTTTGTTTCTCATTACTATTTTGGTTTTGTAAAAATTTGTAAATCTACTTTTTGAACTTTTGAAAATTAGAAATTATTTTATGAATTCTAAGATAAATCTTGTTTTTATGATTAGATGGTAAACCAGGAGATCTAATGAGGATCTCGGAAAAGGAAAAAACACGAATATGTCGATTTTTCGTTGGTTATTCTTAAAAGATTTGCATACTCCTATCTGGAAGGGGTAAACTGTCGTTTTCTTGTGTAAATTTTGTTTAAATTCACAAAATATTTGCTACCCTTATGCCTAATTTAAAATAAAGAGTACAAGTAATTAAAGTTTGATTTGATAACTTGGTGATTTATAGGGATCAAAAAGTGAAATTTAGACGCGTTAGTAAAAGGGAAAGATTTAATTTTGATATATTCACGAAAAGGTTTATCAGGGTAAGCGTGAGCATGAGGATAAAAACACATGTGGTGTTTAAAGCAATAGGTGTTGCATACAATTATGCAATTTAGTTTAAAAATTAAATTTAATTATAAAGTATTATTTGTAACGGTTCGAAGTTTTCTGCTGCAATTTTTTGTTATTTGCAATTATTGTCGGTGGCGCAGCTCCGGGAGTCGGTTGTTAGAGGTGAACGCGTAAACATCGAGATGTGTGGTTCGAGAAATTTTTGGTGAGCGACAGTTAGTGAGATTATTGGTAATTTACCAGCCACCGAGATGGGAGATATTCGTTTCGCAGTTTCTTTTCCTGGACTTCTTAATTTATTTACCGGTTGGGTTTTGGCAACAATTTTGGGGAATTTCGGGATGCTTTGTTAAGAAGCATCCCGAAAGAATTTTTCGACTACACATTGCATACAGGAATTCGCCGGAGCCTTACTAATATTTTAATCAAGGTATTTTCGTATCATTTGAATTTTAAAATTACATTAATTTATTTAGAAATTTTTTTGCTTTAATAAATTTAGCGTTGTACATGTATTATCTTGTTATTATAATAATTATCTGATTATTCTTTTTATTGAATTGCATTATTTACTTTAGACTGGAGGGCCGGGTTTAACTACTTTTTCGTGATTTTTAATTGTGGTTCCTTGTCTGTGATAATTAAGTGGTCTAGAAATCACGTGGCGCCTTAATCCAACATCTGATTTTTGCTAGCACCCTTGGTGCAAATCTATAGCATTTACCACTCCTTAATCCTAAATACATCTAGTCGAAAATTAGTAAGTTCATTCATTTAATTAGCAAGCAAATATCTTATCGCTGCCCTTAGAAGAAGTAATTTTTATTTAATTTATTATATTATGTTAATGGTTCGGTTTATTTTATCTTTTGCCCTCTAGAGCTAGCCGAAGGGACAACACACAGTTTAAGACGGTCACCCTGAATTTAGACCGTCTGATTGCACCAAATTTGTCTCCTCAGATTTTCCGGAGAAGTGTTGGTGTCAATAAACTTTTTTCGTTACACTGGCAATTCGTAACAATTTTATATGGCAAAAATTTAGGCAGTTACATATTAAAATACACTTCAGTGCATGTACTAAGTAGTTACCTAAATAATGGGTAGCTAGTAAAAATTAGCTCAATATCTCTTAAATTTCTAAACAAAAACCTTCATTTTAGGAAAATTTTTTTGGAAAACGCCAAGAAAATAAGCTCACTAATGGGGTAGGTACTAAATATTCCACCCGTTTCTCAATATGTTATGTATGGTTGATTGTTCGTATTTTCCTAATTTACAATCTACTATAAACTTGCTGAAGTACTACATGACTTATTATATTTTATGTATGTACATTGGCCTAAGACAAATTTTCTTATAAGTGTTTACACGACGGTGTACATGGAGTACTTATTTCTCAAAAACCACTCAGTTTCTTCTTGCATTTTTAACAATAACTAAAGAAGAAATAGCAAGAGTGTTGAGTATTTTCTTTCTCTTTCAATTGATATAATTTTATTTACTATGTTACTTCCACATATTCGGGTGGTATGTACCTGGCATATACAAGTATCTCAGGTTAAACATAATTAGAACTTTTAAAAATAAACTTGAAGATGAGATGTATAAAAATAATAAGATTAAAAAATAAAAATAGTAAAAAGATAAAAATAATCGGAATATTGAAATGTAATTTTGTGTCAACGGATTTTAAAATTGTTCAAAAACCGAGCTAGGGTCATCCCAAATTTGAAATTGCAGCCACGTGCTAACTAGAACTTTTTGCACGCTGAATTTACATTAAAAAAATGACTTTATTAAGGTAGGATCTAAAAGAGCGACCGTCTTTCTGAAATGAGCGAATTTACAATTGGTGTTTTTAATTATACAGCCATTACGAATACAATTTTAATTTATGAAGGGGAATTTTATTAATTAGTGTGTGCGGGAAATAATTTAGTACAAAACAAGTTAAAAAAAAATGAAAAATTTAAAATTTATAAGTGAAGGTTTAATAGAAAATTGTAAAACTACTTGCATGGAAATCAGCTACACATGATTTGACTTCATCAAAATGGAAAACGTTCAGATCCCTGAGAGCCGCCAGGCAGAGCAAAGTACAGGTCAGTCGCACTTGAAGTCGTGCTCGAAACGAATTGAGAATTGCTACCATTGAATTACGATCAGTAAAAGTTAAGTTTTGACCATTAGTTTGGTGAAATCTTTTGCGTAATAGTTAAGGTTTCTTGTAAAGGTTGGTCTGAATTGGGACCACTAATTTAACAGTGCGATGCGACGTGCGATAATTGTAGAAGATTGACATTTCGTGGTAAAGATGAAAATTCATCACGAGAAAATTGAAAGTTATAGTACTTGTGGGCAGGCGTACTACATGTTGCGAAAATTGGATGCTGGGATAGTTCAAATCTCTGTTACATCACTAGGGCAAAGAAAATACTCAAGAAAAATTCTTATTTCCATGATTTAAAGAGTTCTTAATTTTAGAATAACCAGTTTTAAATATAGTTTTAAACATGATTGCTTTCTAAGTATGTCAATTCTTATTTTAAATTAATGGTAATTTGTTTAAAGCCGATTTTTTCATTTCCAGTTAAAATTTCAGATATCCATTTGTTTGGTTATTTTGTGATATTATTGACATTTCCTGTTGAATTACTGTAACAGAGCACATCACTAAGACCCAGTTGTTCAGTCTCGAGTTTTCTTGTAATCTAGGTTAATTTCAATAGAAATAATTGTTCAATAGAAATTAATCTGGTTTAAAAATAATCCAAAACTGAACAACTAGGCCTAAGCAAACAAAAACCTTATCCAACAGATAAGTATCTGTAACTTTAACTGGAGATGAAAAGATAGGACTATAATTTTTTTTTACCTTTATAATTTATTTGTTGAGTTAGTAGTTATTTAATACAATTTAAAAAACATATACAATATTGAAACCAAAAATCAGTAATTTTACATTATTATAATCATTTTCTCTTTATATAAGATGATATCAATTTTATACATAGTTGCTTTTAAAAGAGGTAATGACACTCGAGGATTTTTAAAAAAAGCAAAAAATTTTTTTTACGATAATTAATAGTTCAATATCTTAAAATTTATGTGTTAAAATTTCATATCGATATTCCGAATATTTTCGGAACTATAGGCATTTAAAGCGCATAAGAAGTAGGCAATAAATTACCCAAGTTTATGGTACTAAGAGCATTACAACTGTCGGCAAACCATAATAAACCAAAGCGGCGCTTGTAAGTTGGGCCAGGTGGTCAGGTTCTTTTTAAGCCTACCCGTAAATTGGGCCAAAAGATTATAAGGGTCCCATGTAAATTGGGCTAGAAAAGGTTCTATAATTATTTTAATCCTTTGCTCTCGCACACTGAGAAAACTGCCATGGTTAATTTTTTTTTATTCGATATTTTGGGGGTGAAACGTAAAAGTTTACTGCCCCATACCGCTACTATACTTTTTAATCCTATTTCAAGGTTTTCTAAGTTCCCGGTTTCTTTTATCCCGGTTTTCTTGACGGAAGGCGCTTCTAGTATGTTTAGCCTAGTAACCAGAGTCAAAACCGCCCTGCAGGGGTGCAGATCGGAGCGGAGCGAAGCGGCGCCCAGGAAGGGTAGGTTTTGACGATGGACAACCCTCCTTATCGAATGCACATCCCAAAAATCGAAGAAAAAAAATTTAATTTTTTCACTTTTTCGGCAATACACGGGTTATTTTCCATTTTTTTGATAATATTTATTACTAATATCTACTAATCACACCCCCACCTATCCGAATTTCAAAGAAAAATTCAAATCGGAGCGAAAAAATTTCACGCGATTTGAAGGGAACGTCCATGAATTGCAACGCGTCTACCTGGGGGGCGCGGCATATTCGATGCTAATTTCCCTACTTTTAAAAATTCGATTTTGGGGTTGTTTTTAAAGATTTCTCGCAAGAAATTTTTTCTATAGACTAAAATAAGCCTGTCCTTTAGTGTGTAGCTGAAGAAAATTTTTTTCGGCTGGGGATACTTATGGTACAGTTCCCTTTTTTCTTACTTGCGTTTGGCGATACTTAATATATACAATAAATTGAATATTATTTAATGGCTTTACCTTTAAGCTACCCACGCCGACCGCTGGCCCAATTTACGGGTTTTCTTAAGCTACCCACCAAAATAATTTTAAAATACATTGACCGCTGGCCCAACTTACATGCGTCCAACCAAAGTGCATCCTTTATTACTTTTAACAATTCTAAATAGGTACGAAAATTAAAAAAAATTTATTTTTATCCTGTAATATTATATTTTATAAGCTGTAAATCAAATATGAAATTTAGCGAAAGTGGACGACGTGGTTTAGGATTTAAAATTGTTATTTCTTGCGAGAACTGTAACGAAACTGTCAATCCAAATTGCCCATTTATTGATAAAGCATATGAAATTAACCCTAAAATTATCCTGGGCCCAATTGCTCGAATTTCTGTGCCGAAGCTTATGCACGTCGCATTAAGTTCTCGGAGCGATCGCTGTCTGACGCTACAAAAGAGGCTCGGCTTTCGTTAAAATCAGCCAGAAAGGAAGAAGAAGAGCAGTATATTAACCTAGAAGGCCAATTGTATGGTGCAGGTATTGCAGATCAGAGGCAAATAAAAAAAATTTCATTCAATAATGCTATGTAAAACTTTAAAACGCTCTATCTAAAAATGACAATTTCTCAATTGGCCGGCAACATAACTTTGACAGATTTTAATAGATTTGCTTAATATTTCAACTGTAGCTATAAAATTACATTATCTAAGAAAGTACGTAGGGATTTGGCGCTAAATTGTAAACTTTTCTTGTTATAAACAATTTTTCACGTAATTTTTGATCAAAAATAGAAATTTGAAATCAATCGTTCACTATTCTTACAAAAATCAATATTTTTTAATTTCGCTACGTACTTCTCTAGATAATCTTATATAGAACCGAAATTTTTTTTGTTCTTTGTTCAAGGTCAAAAATTGGGGGAGAATTCTTGCCGGCCGCGGAACGCTATTTGTAAAGAGAGGTTTCCTTTGCTGAGATTTGACGCTGCCATTTTGTAACAAAATTTAAAAAAAAATTTCTAAACTATTCTCTAAAATATGTAAAATAAACTTCTTAAAACAGATTTTGTATAGCATTTACTATAACGCCATAAAAAATTGTTAAAATTATGCTATTTTTGTGTCTTCTAGAGTGTCATTACCCCTTTTCACAAATAAAAAAAATTGTTTTCGTTATCAAAAATTAATTTGGAGTTTTCTAATTTATTACATCATTTGTCGGAAACTTTTAGAAATCTTGCTCAATTATGTTTTAAATTTTTAATGCATTCATACAGATTTTTTTTTGGTTTCCATGAGGTTTCCACTTATTTTTCGAGCTGTGTAATAAATTCTCTATGAACAAACACAATTAATTAGAATTTTTAACATGTTTTTATACTTGTTAAAGAGCTTTAATTTTTTATAGGCTCAAACAAATTTAAGTAGCAGTAAACTTATATCGGAATGAACAAATTTTGTAATCGCGGTCGAAAGCATATCAATTACTTTCAGCCACAATCTCGAATTACGATAATAAAAATTCAGCAATAACAATCATCTACCAGGTAATCATTTTTTGTAATTTTGCAAACGTCAATAATATATTTTTTCTCATTGCATTCTTCAATAATTTTCTTCCCATTTAAATTTGTTGGCAAAATTTCTGCCCATTACTAAATAAGAACTAAAATTGAACCCAATACCCAAATTAACAATTACATTAATGAATACACCAATGTAATAAATAACAACTATCATCATCATTATTACGGCATTCCATTCCTGAAGGAATAGCGCTTTTCTTTTCCCTTTCATTTTCTATGGTGGATTAGTCCCTATTTTACTTCTCTTTGTTGCTGATTGCACTTTTTATAACCCTCTGCGTGCCTTCGCCTCTTCTACGACCCTTTGATAACAATTTTGACTAAGTCGGTGAATCGCCTCAATTGCCACCGTCTCACGCTCCTAATATACACAGAAGCTTACTTTTATTGATGTTGCCCTTCGATTGTAGTTTCAGTTGAGGTAATGAAGAAAATGCTTCCTGTAAATAAAACACAGTTTCGTAACAATAAATTTACTCAAAGTATTAAAATTAATGAAATATTGACAAGCAAAACAGTGTGGGGACTTCAAGCAGCTATCAACAAAGGTGACTTGAAATAACATCAGCTGCAAGCGGATGTAAAAATCACTAGGGTGCAGTGGGATTACCACAATTTCAATGACAAAAAATGTATCATAAAACAGTCACGCCTAGAGGAAATATATTAGATAATATGACTTACCAGTACAAACTTGGAGGTGACAGAAAATTCCTTCCACCTGACGATAATGGTAGTAGCTTTGAAAATATACACTGACACTAGTGACGATGAATTCCTCCGGCACCGATGAAGGATGACCTGGATGTTGACTGAGACGTTGACAACCCGCAAGAATAACCCGTCGAATGTTGTCGAGTAAAATGGGCACCTCTTCCAAGAAATCTCGGCACAAAGGCACAGTTGCACAAAATAATTAAATGAAGGCGTTTTATAATAACTAAACGCATAAAGTATTTAACACTTGCTTTATTTGAATTCGTTTACTTGTAAATACACACGAACTATTACAAAATTGGCAACTTTCGCACCCCCTTGAAACTGAATAATAATGGAATCGTCTAAATCCCAAATTTCACTATCTGGGTGCAGACAAAATCGCGTTTCGAGTCCAGAACAACTGTATGAAATCCGCAAACAATACACACAGTTTCCAGGATGAGCGAATTGCACGAACCTTACTGGTAACGAAATACCAGTCCGCAATACAAGACCGCGAAAATAAGGTTTTAGAGACGAACAAAATGGTCGTCACAAAGCTCAACCTTCTAGCTTCAATCCCAGAATAGAACTCACTTGCCTGCATATACCACGCATATACGTGGTATATGCAGGATGCGTCAGAAGTTTCGTGACACCTGCAAAATTTTGTCACACCTTCTCCATCGTTGTCTATTGAAAGCTCTCGTTCTCCAATCTTTGAACTTCAAAATTCTTAAGTCGTTGTTAATTTCGTCCTGGCAGTTCTTTCTAGACCTTCCTGTCGGCCTCTCAACATCTGACCTCCATTTCATTGAATATTTAATTACGCTATACTCTTGCGCTCTCATGACGTAAGCCAACTAACTCAATCCTATAACTTTAATGTGTTTCATAATGTTTCCTTCTTCCAGTTCCAGTTCCTCATAATTTCTCTCTCAAAAACCCGTAGTTTGTCTTCTTCTTTCTTCGTCATACACATTATCTCTGTTCCATATTTTACTACGGGTCTTATCAGGGTTTTATTATTTTATCTTCGTCTTGTTTCGTATATGTTTATTCATAATTAACTTCTTGTTACTAAAAATGCTCTGTTTCCAGCTATATATTATTCTGTATTCTATTTGCCATTATTATGTAACAACTATACATGGCAAAACTTCTTCGTTTAATAATTCCTAAGCCACCAGAGACGAAATATCCGATGTATGTAAATATTTCACCCTAATTATAAAGTTGTGATTTAGTACAACAAAACATCCCTATAATATTCTTCACTATTATAATAATTGTCCTATTATTTTTTTATTATCAAGCTTTTCCAATCCATTCGGAAAATTGCTACTCTGCTTTTTCTGCAAAGTCTTTACGATCTATTTATTGAGGTGGATAAATCTTCTTGTATTTCTTTTACTTTCAACTAATTTATCCACAGAGTGTTGATGTACGCCGAAGGGCTGCGCTAAGAAATTCAGATAAATCCGTAATTCGAACCCACAACTTCCGCGCTGTAACTCAACCAGCGATCACACCAAACCACTGCTGTGTCCTACCCTAGTTTATTTATTTGTTAATCATCTATCACCATTGTATTTAAAATTTAATTAATTGTGGGAAACAAATCATCAGATCTTCTACAGTTTTTAGATGCTAAAAAATAATTTCGCATCTGAAATTATAAATTAAGTTCTATATTTGTATTTAAGACATAAAATATAATCATATCTATTCTGAATTCGCGTACCTTTACGTTTGATCTCTTGAAAACAACCCCCATAAAAACAGCAAATTGACTTTTTGAGATTCATAACTTGCACTTATCATTATAACTTTGTGTAATATTTTGACCTAAAAGAAGAACATCCAAAATTGAAATATGTATACCATTCAGTCATATTATAAATAAAATTAATCTACTTAAATTAATCTTTACCTTCAACTATAGGATAAAACCCCCTGCTACCCCAATGAACACATAAGTTGACTGCTAATAATAATTATTGCAATAAAAACTGCTAGTTCTTAAAAGTTCTTGAAACAAGAATGGATGTACATAATTATATAGATTGCAAAAGAATTGCTAATTATCGTTCTTAAAGTATAAACGTGTATTTTTTAATATAAGAACGCCATTATAGCAGATATTATCGTTTATAAAACATTCTGAAACTAATCAAGTTGCGCTTTCAATAAGAATTGCGTTTTTAATTAAATACCTACTCTCTCTAAAAAAAATAAGAAATGTGTTCATGAATTCAAAAATGTTATGAGTTTTTTAATTTAATGTTCGAATTGGTATCCGGAATTTTGTTCGCCAGCATTTGTTCGACAAACACTTAATCGACAGCGTTTGTTCGACTATACATTTATGCGAATAAGCATTTGTTCGACTCAACATTTATGCGAATAAGCATTTGTTCGACATGGAATTTTATTCGACATGAATTTGTTCGACTCAACATTTATGCGAATAAGCATTTGCTCGACATGGAATTTTATTCGACATGCATTTGTTCGACATTAAAAACAACAAATCTCCGCGTCAAGTTAAATCTGCCGCAAAGAGGTGGATCTGCCGCGAAGAGGTGGATCTGCTGTGAAGAGGTGAATCTGCCGTTAGGTTATTGTTAGTTTTTGATATTTCTTAAGAAAACTAATTAAAAACAAACAAATCTCCGCGTAAAGTTCTGCCGTTTGTTCTGCCGCAAAGAGGTGGATCTGCCGCGAAGAGGTGGATCTGCCGCGAAGAGGTGGATCTGCCGCGAAGAGGTGGATCTGCCGCGAAGAGGTGGATCTGCCGCGAAGAGGTGAATCTGCCGTTAGGTTATTGTTAGTTTTTGATATTTCTTTAGAGAACTAATTAAAAACAAACAAATCTTCACGTAAAGTTAAATCTGCCGCAAAGAGGTGGATCTGCAGCAAAGATCTTGATCCAGTAAGCCATGGATGGTGTACATTTGCTGGAACAGAGACGGAACCGTTTTGAAAGTTCCATCTGCATACCAATGATTAGAGTTCGCTAGAAGTTGTAGATTTCTTCTGGTGGAAAATATAACGATCCTATCTTCTGCATTACCAGAATCGAATAACAAGAACAGTTCATTGTTTTCAGTTGTTTTGTAAATTTCCGGAAATACGATTTCCCGTCGAGAATTGCCTGGTGCGCTTATAAATCCGCTCTCTAATTATATCTAAAAAAAGGTTACCTACTACGTCTTTCGTGTCATGTCATGTCGGCATGTCGAATAACATTCCATGTCGAGCAAATGCTTATTCGCATAAATGTTGAGTCGAACAAATGTATATCGAATAAAATTCCATGTCGAACAAATGCTTATTCGCATAAATGTGTAGTCGAACAAATGCATGTCGAATAAAATTCCGTGTCGAACAAATGCTGTCGATTAAGTGTTTGTCGAACAAATGCTGGGGAACAAAATTCCTAGAGTCGTTTGAATTCCTGATTTATTTCTTTATTACATTTTTGTGAGTGTAAGGTCTAAAAATACGGAGCATATGTCAGTATTGTATTACAAAGCTTGTATTACAAAAAGCTTCATTTTAAAATTTATTTTTGTTATCCCATCACCTAGAACCTTAAACCACGACACGTTTTCTCATACTGGTTGGATATTACAATATTTGCAATAATTACAGTCATTGAAATGTTTTAAATATTCCAATAATTTTTACGAGATTAGTAATTTTGTAATGGACGATATTGATAATTTATCGTTTTAAAATTCTGATAATTTTATATGTAATTTCACTTCAAAATATATTAGTGAGCATAGCAATATGTAATATTCGAAAATTTACTTTTTATATCTTTATTTTAGTTTACCCTTGTGTCACTAATAATAATTAATTTATTAGTAAATATTTTAACAAGGGCAGTTACTACTGTCGATCGAAAGCTCATAAATATATATTTATTATTCTATTTTCTTTAAGCTTATTAACATGTTAATTTATTACTATTTCAAGCTAATCATTAATTTATTCTTAAAAATGTTTTTCTAAACCAAGCTTATCGAAAATTTTTTTTTTTTTATTAACTCTACGAATACAGCAATTTTCCCGGAGGCATTAGGCTTCTCATCTGACAATATAAATAATAACATGAAGATAATTATTCCATTGAACAATTTCTATTAAATTAACTAACCTCGAGTTTTCTTTATGTTCGCGCACTTTTCTTATCGAAAATGCATTACATTGCATTCCATCAAACATTGGAATTGTAGAGCATAAATTAATTATATAATACATATTATTCAATTAATTTGTGCGGGGTCACGTCACGGCGGAGGTTCAACTGGTAATTACATAATTATATAAATTCATATTTTAGAACAACCATAAAATGCACAAACTGTTTTCAGAACTAAAAGAAAACTTTTCGCGCATGAAAATTTTATACTTACCTCCTACATGTAGATGTAAAATGTGAGCATTTTTAAAGATTAGTAAATCCATCCGAGTTACGCATCTCTCAACCGAAGATCGCAATAAATTATTATATTATGTAATTGTAAAAATTACATAGATTTGATTTTGCTATCAGGATCTGTTTAAAACACATAAAAAATAAAATTAAAATTTTAGAGAGAAATTATTTAAAAATATACGGACGACTTTATTGTTTTTACAAACTTGCTAATTTACATCTTATTCGTTATTTTTGTGCAAATAAGATACAGATAATGTGTTCAATGACCAAAAACCTGGTAAATAAAGGGAAAAACGCTGCGAGGGAAGCGACTACGCTTATTATTTCGTCTTAATAAATTACTCGTAAGGTAAGTTGCTAAGCAATAAATGCTTATTTTGATTTTTCTCTTACTTTTATTTTTGTAAATTTAAAAAGTAAGATAAATAAATCCTAAATAACGATGTCCTCCGGTTAAAAAAATAACTAATAAGATTTTACTGCGGCAAGAACATTTTTTACGATGTATTATGTATAATAAAGTCAATTTTTCGATAAAAAAATTTAATCAAATAAAATTGAAATTAATAATCTATAATTTAATTTAATATCTATTCTGATACAAGAATATTCTTTGAAATTTTTGATATATAAAAATATCTCAACATGAAATGTACAAAGGTAAAGTTTCTCGCTAAGCGTCTGTGGAATCTAAATCTAAATCTTCTTTAGGTTTTTCTTTGATCTTTAATTTTTGATCTTTCTCAAAACGTGAAACTTTACCAATTCCATTAAATTTGGTTAAAAAAGTTGAGTTTTATATCGAGTTAGGTTTTCCTACTATCGTGGTTCTTGTTTTGTTTTCAGCTTTTGTCTTTTACAATACATAGTAGTATTATGCATTATATTATACTGGATTCAGTAGTACCAGATAATTTAACAAGACCTTAATATACTAATAAAATATTAAGGTGTATTAATTTAAACAAATATGAGACTTAAATTTAATCTTTTTTAATTTTTAAAAACATTATTTTTAATTAAAAGAAAATTCTGCTAGTCAACGACCTTTCTCGTTTCATAATAATAATTTAAAATTGCTCGACTCGCGCAACTGCCATTCTTTATTGTAATTGTAATCTGTGTAGGTACATACAGTATTTATCTGTTCAAAAACAAATAAAACTTTAAAAACTAAACGATAATTCGTTTCCTAAATTAAGTTCATTATTTAAATATTTTATGTTTGTTGATGAAGTACTGTAATGTAACTGTAATGTAATGTAACTAATATTGAATTAAAGTAATTGCTTAACTCATCAGTGGTTGTACAAAATTTAAATGAAATAATTTTTTCAATTCTTACTGGAAATTAAGATTCAAATAAACGGTTTTATAGCCCAAGTCAAAAAGTTAAATTTATTATAGTCGCTTTCAGTTACATTTATTCAAGAATTATGGTGCGCCGTCAACGACGCCTAATGCAAAGAGATCGTAGCGTCCAAATTATATCTTGTGTATTATCAACAACATTTCACACTTAAAATTTTAATTTGAAGTTGTACAATTATTTTGCTCCGCCATATACATACTATTCATTTTCAAAACCGAAGGTTATTGATAGTGGCATGAAAAATGTGATACAATGTTAGCTGATAATTTTTGACCGTCCATTTTTGAATAAAATTTCAATTTTTAATTTTCGTTTAATGTTTTAAAACTACAATTTAATTACCGTTCCTGTTTATCTTTCTTGTAAGGACCCAAGTTATAGTTTTCAGGTAAATATCGTTTTTTATCATTGTATAACATCTCAGTTTTTTTTTATATTATTAACTTTGGACATAAATTTATCATTAAGAACGATTTCATGATTTTGTCAAAGAAAAACTGATAGGTAATCCACTGGTTATGGCATACGCTGATTTGTCCATTATTCGACCCACTCTGGAGTGTTTGCATTTGAGAAGATTTTTGTCTTAAATTATCCAACCAAATGACTTGTGTAGACCATCTGTTCCGAGTTTGAAGGAATAACGTTCGTTTTTGGGATTTAGTTTTGATGACAAAGACGACGTGAAACAATATCTGTCCTCACTATCTCTAATGAGAAGATAGATAGCTCTGATCAGATATGTCCACGCAGAAAATAAATTCTAACTTTAATTTGAACGCAAATGAACGCCCCGAAGAAAATCAAGGAAACAGCTTTGCTAACACAACAAAAATAAATTAGCAATTAGATGTTCGTTGCCTGAAGGTGATGATATAAGCGATGTCGGATGGAAATTGCGTCAGCCGACCTAGACCAGTACAGTGGCAAAAACATTACCACCAAGAACCACTCCCCACAATCAATCAACGGAACGTTCGAGTGGTCATTAAAAATCCCACAAACGGTGGAACCACAATCGAACCTACAATAATTAAATCAAGCGGAAGCGACCCCGATGAAACGCAACACCCTGTACGTTGGTCGCACATCGTTACCTTCTTAAAAAAAACATATAACCAAAAATAAACACAAAAAAATGTTCAACATAGAATTTCAAATATAAGATTTGAACCTATGTCAAACGCGTAGGAATTACCTTGCCAATGCATTAGACCAACGCTGCTCGTAGTTACCTAGTGAAAATAATTCACAGTTCAAATTAAATAACTCAAAATATAATAATACCAATATTAATTAATAATTTTAAAACATAAAACCCAAACATTAGCATTAAAATTCACGCCTATGAGCGCACAAGATTAGATAGCCTCTAATCAGGTCGAACAGAAATGCAAAACCTGCAACTTCACGATTATTTCGGCCAAAAACGTTCTAATCAAAATATGCCAAGCAAAGGATAATCCTATACCTATAACAAAACAGAAAAAAATACAAGAAACAGCCAAGAGTGAATTCAAACGATGGTGACTCCAGGTGTTCGAAGTAAAACGGGCTAAGTCGATCAACGTAAACCACTGTGAAATAATCAAATAACATAAATGTTACTCACCACTACGACGGGATACCACAACCTTCAGAAGCAGTATGGGCAGAAGGAATCGACCAAATAAACGTACGACATGGGAGAAATCCGCCATTTCTCAACAACGAAGATATTTCAGGACCATCTGGCCTGCGCGAACAAAAATTGTTCCGGAAAAGAATATCTTCTCTCGAAGATATTTCAGGACCCAACGGCCTGCGCAAACAACTTTTGTCCCGGAAAAGAATACCTTGTTCCACATCCCGCTAAACTGCGAAGCCCAAATCCCATGATTATTCCACAGTACACACACAAATCGACATGTCGCTTGAAAATTCACCTAGCTTATCTTGCTTGTTCGAGAGCTCAAAACATGACCTCTTGCTCGATCGAACGTTGACACCAGACTCTCTTTTTGAGCAGTTTGAACAATCCCCACTTCGGCGCGGATAGAATGCGCTTTTAAAAGAATAATTGATATATTATATAGGGTTGAACGTACATAAGTGATGGGTTGCAAAAGTCCGTCACAGACGTTCGAATTTGATTTGGTTTCCCTGATGGAATATTGCATTCAAACGAATTGAATTTCAATTTTTTAAGAACATGTACCGGCGTATTTAAATATCTTTTGCTATCACTTTTGCACATCTTTAAGATTAAAGATGGAGTGCTACAGGCAGTAGCAGCTTGTGGTTTTCTATAGTGGGAGACGAAGGACCACAAATTATCATAAGGACTGTTGAGATGTAGGTAAATCAGAACCCGTTTGTTCATTGTGGGTAAGTTGCATTTACAATTTTGTTTGCATTTCTGACCATGAGAATATTATCTGTAACTATTGTTTATTCAAATGTTTCAACTCTGATTTGGGCGTTGATGAGTTATTTAGGTACGTTGGACTGTTTCGTTGGATGTCAGAACTCCCCAATTGTTAATTGTTTTATATTGACTTACCTCATCGAGGTAATTTCAGCTTTCACTTGTATTTTTTTATTATTTTTCTGTGGGGCCTAACCATTAGCTCGGTTCCTACTTTAATTTGTTATTTGTTTTAAATGTTAGTGTATTTGCAGATATTGAATTCAAAACCACACGTCAAACCCATCTTTTGACTTTATTTTGGTGTGACAATAAAACAAGGCCCTTTACACTTTTTAATTGTTTTATTATGCTCACCTAGCGCCCAGGCAGAAATGCAGAAATACCACCATTGCATTTCCAAGTTAGTTGAAAGACAACCACATGAGTAAAACATCCCTGCTCTCGACGTTGGTAAAAGCTAGCCGCCCTTTGCACAAAGGGCCTATGAGGCAACTGTATACTAGCTCAATAAGTTCGCGGAACGCCATCTATTCGTCAATAATAGAACTAAAACTTCGACGCCATTTTAATATTTCATCATTCATAAGAACATAACCAAAATTTCATTTCGATCTGTCAATTCATTCTTTGTTTCCAAGCCATTTAAAGTTGCCAAGTCAGTGTATTTTTAACAATGAAAAACACTGAACATCGTGAAGTGATTAAATTCTTTGTAAAAAAAGGTTTAAAGGCAATGGAAATTCATACCGAAATGGTAAATGTGTTAGTAGGTGAATCTGCTCCTTCAAAAACAGTGGTTTATAAGTGGGCCGGTTTGTTTAAAAGTAGTGGTTCAAGCCTTGAAGACGATCTACGTAAAGGACGTCCAAAAACTGCATCAACACCAGATATCGTCGCAAAACTACAGGATAATATGGTTTTGGAAGATCGTCGATTGACCGCGAAACATTTTGTAGAAGCTCTAGGCATCTCATTAGGCACAGTAATATTTCATGTCAAGTTTTGAGTTTCAAAAAGCTGTGTGCACAATGGGTGCACATTCAAATGCGACTTTGTCAGCAACATCGGCAGCGTTTTAGAAAGGATAAACAGGATTTTGTGCATCGTTTCATCGATTCATCACTGGATGAGACTTGAGTCTACCGCCATAATCCTGAATCAAAGCAAGAGGCTAATAAGTGGTGTGAACCCGGCTCTTCGACTCTGAATCGAGTTCGTGTCCAGAAATCGGTCAAGAACGTTTTAGCGTCACTTTTTTGGGATGAAAAAGGTATTTTGTTCGTGGATTATCTCCAAACTGGTAAAACAATAAACTCAGATTATTTTATAACCTTTTGGACCAATTGGATGTAAAAATTCATGAAAAAAGACCCGGTTTACAGAAGAAAAAAATTTCTCATCATCCTGGACGCATGGAGTCATCAACGAGACAGTTCTGCAGCGAATGAGGATAGATAAAGAGAGAGCAACACTAGTAATTAACAGAAAGAAAACTCGGAGCTTTGGCCATGTGATATGGAATGATAAGTTTCGCATATTCTAACTGATTTTGCATGAAAACTGGATGACAAGAGAGGTCCCGGAATATCTTGGCTGAACCGGTATGACAGGCATTATTTCAGGCGACAGTCAACAAGGTGAAATGGCCTATGATGATCGTCAACGTCCACAGCGGATAAAGCACTAGAAGAACGTGTGCCGCAATAGCACCGTCCCTAAATGCACTATTTCCATAGGCAATTGCAAAGGATAACCAATGCGAGCTTATAAATTAATAATTCTATTTTAAAATAGAAAGATTATAATTATTACATCACTGTTAGCTGTTTCGGCTTTCGTAAAATTAACCAATCACGAACGAGATCTTTCCTTTAGTAAGGTTATCTGAAATTCACAACCTAGTACCGCACCGTGCATTTGAGTTTGATTTTATACAAAATGCTTATTCAAAACATACCGGGTGCTACCCACTTATCTCAGATAAAATATTACCTACTACTTCAGTTTTCAGTTATACTGCGAACGTTATGCTTACACTAATAGCAATTTAAAACAAATCGATTATGATTTTATATTTTAGTATAAAGGGATATCGGTTTTGTTACACTTCTATAACCGTTACAGAAATGAAATTTTCACATTATTTCCTATAATGGAATTATCGATTTTGTTCAAATAGTTTACTAACTTTGCAAATTGTGTCGGTAATAAATAATAATCGAGAACTATTATTTGCAAGCCTGCTATTTTTCAATATGTACCTCTGCAGGTACTCATTTGAGAATAAAAATGATCCATGTCTTTATCCGTTGTTTATTGGATTACCTGCATGTTCAAGCAAATCGACTTCTAGATAAAATATACATATATTTATATCCCCTGTCAACGATACTGACTTCTTCATGAGTGATATTATGGTTGGATTTAATCATGGGAAATGCTAAAAAGCATTTTATCCCCTAATCCAATCGTGATATTTCAATGTTCGTCCTAACTAACACCGTTCATCTAGATCCAACGTTTATAATGTGACAGTTTGGACTAGCGTTTTCCAACCTTGCGAATCTCAAATAGAAAATGCAATATAGGAGTTAATTAAATATTTTGCTTTTGAACAGTTTTAGAAATTAATTTAGCATGTTCTTATCAAAAACATTCCGACGTTTATATACAATTTGTCAGGAACAAATGTCTGGAGACAAATATAACAACAAATATGTTACTAAATTTGTTTTAGAGTTTGTAGATGGTTTTTAATATGATTTCATTTCGTTTTTATTTAGCTGTTTATCACATCCATGTCCTGTCGAAGGGTAATCATTCAGCATTCTCGAAATTCGGAACCCATGGTAAACAATAGGTCCCCCCTGTGTGTGTAAAACTTCGAATACACGCCATAGACATAGGAGAAAAAGTCGGCTTTTCGTCGTTTCGTAGAGATTTAACGTATGCATTAAATTTATAATGTGCTTTAAGAACTTATAAGTGCCATCTTTCACATACATTTGGAAGATCAACAAATAACTGTTTTCAACAAATTTTATGCAAATTAATTTATTACTATTTTACTCATTCTATGGTATGATATTTTATGCTAATTTCAAGCTTATTAATCTTATTAACTGACCAACTTGGATCAGAACCAATTGACTACCTCTGTGTGTTGTATTCATGTGAAATAATATTGACTCGACATTATGGCATCTTATTATAATTTGCATAAATCCGTTGCCACCCTTACTGCAGCAAATTTTTTGTTCGCTCAAGACTAAGGAGTGCACAACATTAATTTGTGCAATTGAAAATTTCCACCTCGATAACAATTCATCGAGAGTATTTGTATCTCGCTTTTTAATTAATTTTGATAATTGGATTCGCTGGAAAGTCCGGTTGTGTTTGCTTTGTTTATTTTAAATTCACACCTTTAGTATGGGTTAAGTATATTTAATTTCAATTGAACGTTGGTTAACTTGATTTGGGATTTCTTTGAATTCAAAATTGTTTTGAAAGAAATAAGGTCACCAAATATTTTATGATTTTAATAGGAATTAGATATTTTCAAAGCACTTGTTTTAATTTTACTTCAAAACCAACATTATGAGGTTCTGGTTCTGAAAAAAGGAATTAAATCCACTTTATTGCTCTTATATATTTATCGCTCCTCTTGTTTTTGTATTAAAAAAAGAATTAAGTACTCTTTCGTTAACTACATAAGATTCACAATAAGATGGCAAATGTTACTCAATATAAATATAATTTTTAAGGTATTAAATTTGTATTGCAATTTAATGTATTTAAGTGGGTGGCAATTTGTGGTGTCAAACGACATAAAATAAGTTGATTTACAAGCAATGAAAATAGAGAAATTGGTTTGCGCTGTTGATTACTTTACATTTAAAATCTTTTATTTTTACAATCTACGCTGTTGTAAAAATTTCAACTCAAATTGTAAATTACTGAAATGATATAACTTAATAATACAGAAGTCAGATTGAGTCAACGTCCCTGTTAGGCTTCCTACAGACTGATCAAGCAAAAACGTGCGACAAAACGTTTTTGCTTGATCAGTCTGTAGGCAGCCATATTCTTATCGTATTATCAAACATTGTAACTGCATCTATTATGGATAATAAATATTACGTGAATTATACCTATACAGGTTACTATTATTTATATAATATACAAAGTACATGATATAAACTAGATACAGGTAATTATTATTAAGATATCAGGAAATCAAATAAAACAATATGATTGTCATGCTTATCAATTTTGATAAAAATTCAAATTAAAATTTCCTTCGCGAGATTTGAAATTAATTAGATCGCTTAGGAAGTTTATAATCTTATATAATTGTATAATTAATCAGTATGAATGTCTTCTCATTTCTCTGACCATAACTTATTTGAAAGTTATAGTTTAAAAATTAATTGAGTTATTGGGCAGAATTAAGATTGGTCTATTTCATGGTCAGACAAAATTTTCAAACAAAATTTCTGTTAATGTTATAATGATAAATATTATTGTTATTACATTGAACTATTATTATAATTTCTTTCAATTAAAATTATTTACGAATTATGGTGCATCGTCACCGTCACCAAAAGAACGACATACATAGTCAAATTGAAAATGCGGAAAAAATTAAATTTTCAAACGTCAAAATTATTTTATGATAATTTGAAACTATTTCGACCACAACAGCTAGTTCTTCTTCTTTTTCTATGGTGTCCGTTCCGTTCGGAATATTGCCACCTTCAAGGAAAGTTTGCTCTTCATCTCTCTTTATTGGGTTTCCATTCTGTTAGGCTTCTTATAGATATATTTTTCTTCCTCTGCGTTATGTACCCCAGTCACCTTATTCTTCTTGACTGTATACATCTTCTTCATTATTTCGCTATTTATTTTGTTTTTATCTGTCCATCATTCGCTTTCCTAGGACCCAATATTGCTCTCAGTATTCGTTTCTCGAAGACCCTCACTTTTTGTTCTTCATTTTTTAGACTTATTGTTTCTGTCACGTACTTCGTCTTTTCTTTATTAATTTTTAGGTAGATTTCTGCTACTATATTTATTATCTTTTCAAATACATCTTCCTTCTTGTTCTAGCTACATCACCACCCATCGTCCGCTTATGCTATTATCTGTACTCTGCCCTATAGATTATTACTTCTTCGCAATTCGCTCTCTTCACTCCATCTTTCATCATAGTATTGTACAGCATCGAAGATAACGCATTTCCTTGTCTCACTCCTGCATTAATATCAAAACCTTGGGTTCTCCCTCCAGGATTTACACTGTGGCTTTTTAATAATATAAACAACTTGTGCAGGTCCATATCGTATTGACATGTAATGCGTCGGTCGTCGATCTTCGCTCTCGGAAGCTGTGCTGATAATCGCCCATTATAATTCGTATAACTCTGTATAATTCTTCAGCCTTAAATTTTTTGTCTATACCGAGGAGAACAATGTGATTCCCTGTAATTCAAGAAGTTATCTTAAGGGGTTATGGGTAGTCAGGATTTTCAAAAAATTTCAAAAATAATTAGTATTTTTTATATGTACATAAATCGAATGTAAAACTTTAAATGTATTTATTTCGAAAGTACGTATTCAAAGTCGGTGATCACTGTAATTCAAAAACTACTCGACCGATATTAATGAAATGTATACAGTTTATTGAAAACATAAAAAACTAGGGCCTGATCGAAGGATTTATTTTTTTATTAAAACTGCTAGTTTTTATAAACAATAAACTACCGCTTTTTTCGTTGAAAATGGACGTGTAAATTATCAGAGGCCGCCATTTTGTCAATTTTCAAAAAAAAAGAGAAAACCTTCGTTCAGGCCCTAGATTAACTATTAAACTAATGATTTTTTTTGTTTGATTGATTTTGGATGAACCAGTAAAATGTTGTAATGATCACCGCATAGCACGACTTGTGGAACAGGGTCCAACAAATATGGCAATAAGTTAGTCAACAATAAATATTTTTGTTTTTAATTTTTGTCAAATAAAGCTAAAACATATTATAATAATAAAAAGGGATATCGGGTTTGTGGACAGAAATTTTGAAAGAAATGGAAAGAAAAAAAAAGAAAGAAAAAGAAAGAAAGTTTGATTTATTTCTGTCCACAAACCCGATATCCCTTTTTATTAATAATTATTTGGCCGTGAATTGCTACCATATTATAATAACTTAGTATTATTTGTTTTATAATAGTATATTATATATCAAGGTTGTGAAGGCCGTCATTATTGCCCTAGCGCCAAGATTATATTCCGAGGTGCTTTGCACCGAGGAATATAAGGCGCGGAGGCAATAATGGTCTTCACAACCGTGGTTTATATACGATTTTTTCCACTACTAGATTTATTACCATTTTTTAAAATTCTTTTTAACAAAAATATTTTCAAATTTAAAATATTTATTTCAAATGACAGTTTTATTTTGTTGATTTGACAGTTGATTTGACAGTTGTTGACAAATTTAGGTTATTAAATAAAATAAATCGCGGTTCGTCAAATTAACAATGGATGGCGCTGTCACTTGCTGTCACATTTAATTCGATTATAATGAATTTTTAAAATTAAATTAATGTATTAAAAAAGCGTTTTAAATAGTTTAAATACAATTAATTAGCATTTCTCGGTTATTCTAAATCATTTAATAACAACATTTTTCTTTAAAATAGTCGCCAAGTTATCAAAAAATGTCATTTTGTTCATTATTAACCTAGGTTAATAATGGAAAATTTATTCACCACTAGTTGAAAACGTGTCACTTCTTGATCGACTAACCTAAGTAAAAATGATAGCCTATATGACTAGTAGTGGAAAAAATAAATTAAACTACTGTCAAAAAAAAATTATTTAAAATACATTTTTTCACGCCGATGACTACCCATAACCTCTTAATTATCTTTTTTATATATTGGTATTATTCTCCCAATTTTCCACTCTTCTAGCATTTCTTCCCTATTCCAAATCTTTCCAATCAACTCATGCATTATTCTTTTCAGCTCTGCTCTCCCATTTTTATTTTATTACTTTTTGTTACTTATTACTTCGTCCTTTCCCGGCGGTTTTCCATTTTTCTCATTACCATCATAACTTCCTACCATGTAGGCTCCAGCTCGATTTGGTAATCTTCTTCTATTTGTACATTTTCTTGTTCTTGTTCGTTGTCTGCATTATTTTTGTTCAATTACCTTTCAAAGGATTTTATCTTTGTCGTTTTCCGAATTTCCGTTTTCATCATTCATTACTTCTGCTCTAACTTCAGGGTTCTTTGTCTATTCTTTCACTTTTCTATAAAACCATTTCGCAAGATTTTCTTTCCTGTCCTTTTCCATTTCCTCCATCACATTTTCCTTATTCTCCTTTTTTTTTTGCATATTTTATCGGTCTCTTTTCCTACTCTTAAGTATGTTTCTCTACCTGCTTGTCGTCTGACCTAGTTTTCTTTCTAGTTTTTCTTTTCTCTTGTTAATCTACTCTTCATATTTATTCTTATTATCTGACAACGGTTAATTACACATCATAAATTAACATTTAAATATAGGTACACATTTTAATAATTGCGTTATAAAAGTTCCATTTATCGATTATTTTAATTATTAATAAATTTCAAAAATTATTGCTCCTATGTACTACATTTATGAAAAGGTTGCTACGTTTTTTTATAAAAATTACCCATCACGAACGAGGCCACAGTTTAGTACGAAATTTCTCTGAGTAATTTAAACTGACAGCAACTATAAGTCATTATTAATCATTAAAGTATCTTTGATCCAAGCCCTTGCCTTTGCGATCTTTATCGTGCAGTTTGTGAATAGATCTTACATCGAAATGTTAATTGAAATTAATGGATTTCTGATCCACTATGTAACTTCGAGTTTGTGTAGAAAAGCGTGGATCAAGTTTTCTTAAGAAAACATTTTAACTTCTCTTTATTGTGCTTAAACTGCATTTTATGAATTGTTTTTGTATAAGAACGCCTGTGCGCCGGTTAAACCTATTCCGACGTCGGATCTGGTCAGTGAATCATAGTTTGGAGATCCCTGGTCTAAAGGATAGAGCAATTATTAATAATCACTGTGACTTTTTAGTTGTCAGCTTAATAACATTTTGTTACACTGTAACTGTAGTTGCAACAATGGAAGTAAACATACTGGAAGATTTTTGGGAAGGGAAGCAAAGCCTGCGCTTAAAATCGGGCCCGACATGAATGTTGGAATATTTCTTCTGACCTGAGCTGGTGTTCCATTGATTTTATTAATCCGAGTAACAGGCGTATGGCCACGTAATTCTCATGCAACGTCCCTACACATTTACTCCTATCCAATCTGTCCAAACCAATCGAGAAATTAATTTCGATAGTAGCCCTAGGGCATGATGTGATCTCAGTTATGTACAACTTCAAATAGAGCTCTCAAATTGATTTCAAGGTCATTGAAATGTCTTTGAGTTCAATAATCACATGAACATCGTGCATTTGTCATGTTATGAAAAGTTGCAAAGTCATCAAAAAAGTATCCTTGGTTTACCGACTGGATATTTCCAGGTTTCCTAACAAGCTTCTTTTTAAGCCCTATGCATGTTTCCTCAAAGATCCATTTCAATGCTTTATAAACGTGAACTAATGCTTATTGTCCGACTTGGAGAAAGCAGTCTATTGATATAAGTTTACTTGTAAGGAGGCTCATTAAAAACCAAGTTTCACTCTTTTTCTGATCCTTGAGAAATCTTGTTTAAGATCACTATTGTCGATTGATTAACCAAATATATACTTCAATTCTGGAAGATTCTGGATGATATTGTTTGATTTTTCTGTTCTTTATAAAATTAATATAAATATACGATTTTTAACTATTGAAAACTATAATAAATTAAACTTTAAATATAAATAGTTAATTAAACATTGAAATTGTTATTTATTCATCGTGAGCTTTCACTTGTTTATAAAACATCTGAAGATAGTGATATATTTACATTACTTAAAGCTCATAATGAATAAATAATAATTTCAATGTTCAATTAACTATTTATATTTAAAGTTTAATTTATTATAAAATTAATAAAATATTTGACAGTTTGTAGTAAAAGTAATTTTCATTTAGAAATAAAGAAAAGTTGAATAAGTTAAATAAAAGTAAAAGCGTATTTGATTCGAAGTGGATGGGTGATAAATAAAACAAGAAGTAATTGTTTGATTAGAAGTGGATGGATGATAATTAATTCAAAAAATTATTGGAATTGAATTATAAAAATTAATTTAATTTAAGCTAAGCAACACAGCAATACATATAAAAACCGATAGGTATACAGAATATACAATTAACTATGTTAATAATTCACTTTCTTTCCCTTCTACAGGTTGTGGTGAGTGAACCCCATTATAGTGAAATAATTCACTGTAATAAGCACTAAAATAATTTACTATTATAAAGACTATTTACTAGTATTACGTGAGCTATCTAGTTTGTCTACCACGAAGATGTTTCGTGACCTGGAGAAATACATAGTACATACTCGTGGTACATACCTGGTACATACATATAAAAATATTATAGAAGATATAGTAAAGTGACCAAATATAGCATATGAAAATTCTATGGATAAATCACACCTTAAAAGCAGTAGTGTATTACATCAAAAATTTGAGCGCTTCAGCATTATCATTGGTCACATGGGAGTCAATAGATGAGCCTGTGTTAGAAGTTTTTATTGAGTGAGTCGATTTTGTTTTATCACGTAAATGATAGCAATATCTTAAGTACAACACAATCATGGACATGCAGAAGGATGACTAACAACATTATACATGTTATTTCTTTCCGTAAATGTATTTCTTTCAAATATTAGAATAGTTCCTAATATGGAATACTTGCAAGTTTCCAATATGGAATAGGAAATCGGTATAGATGTTTTGCAGCGAAAACTTTTCTGATGACCCTAAAGGAAAAATTTGGGTGGAATGCATTTTTTAATTTCACAAATGGACACTGGAGATCTGCTATGGAGGTAATAATTAACATTTTCAATTTGATCATGCAGTATTTGCAAATAAATTTAAAGTCTTTGCAAATAAGGACCGTAAAGTTGTATTTTTGTTTATCCTAAACAGATTTAAGTTAACTACTTAATTTACTTTTATTTAGTTTAAAACATTATAACTACATTAATTAAAGTTTTAAACTAATTGAAAGTGGCGAAAACCCTTTTTTTATAATTTTACGAAAGACACTTTAATTATACTAGCATAATTTTTTTAAATTCGTCACTCATTAACTTATAAGTAGTTCTTAGAAATTTATTTACGTGATTTATAATTTCGATATATTCATGAGTGTCTCCAATTAAGTCGGTGAATTTTCGGAATGTTTCTGCTAGGACCTTAAGTTTTTCGTAAGTTTCCAGATTTTAAGGAGGTCATTCTATTTTGGATTCCTGAAATTGTTTATTTGTTCTTCGTCATTTGAGTCATTGTGTGCTATATTCCCTGTCTCTTACCAGTATCTTCTAAAATAGTTTCGGCCCCTTATTAAAAATTGAATAGCATCTGGTCGAGTCTTTACTAATATTAATGTTAATAGTATTGGAATTTTTGCCTTGGACGTCCCTTATACATAGTTTACATTAGTTTTTTAATTTCTGATTATAGTATTTCTATTTTGTCGATGTTACACTTGATTAATATTTGTTCGGCAAGTTGGCTTCTAACCTTTTTCCAATATGCATTACAAATTGATAGTTCTACAGGTTCTACTATTTATGGTTCTGAACATCTCCCTCGCGTTTGTTTTTTTGTTTCTTCTTCTTGTAAGTCATATTGTTCGTTTCCGAACGTCGTGACCCATCTCTTTCTATGCGTGTGATATGCGTTCTAAGTGTTTTCACATACATAGAGAACCTACTAGTTTAACGTGAGCTCCGAACCACGGGAAGTGTAATACACTTCAGGTTGATATGGGCGCTCTTGGCAAATTACCTCGGTGGTTTGCCATTGCCTTCCGAGGAGAGACGGCCAGAATAAAGTTCTTACCCTGCCCGGATTCGATCCGTGCGTTTCGCATTAGCAGTAGACGCACTTAACTGCGAAAGCTATGACCATCTCTTTTAGTCCAGTCAAATTAGGTTTTCAGCTCGGAAAAATTCCCACCTAGCTGAATTTTGGTACACATCTTTATGACATCGTTGTAAACAATATGTAAAAAGTCGACCTCGATATCATGTACGCGGGTTTTAGCTCCCCCAACGCGAGTTTTTGCCAATAACTCGCTTATTTATGCTTGTATGATAAATTATGATCAGACCATAATTGAAGAGCACAAAGTTCTCTATAAAATAGTTTTTTTTCATATTTTTCCATGGCACACTAATACTTAAATTATTGACCGAAAACACGACCCACCCTTAAAATGGCACAATATTGATTCGTTGCAGGGAGAGAAATGTTTTCGGGCACGGGAAATGCTTTTAATAATAAATTAATTGAAATTGTGGCCAAGGTTGGAAAATGAAGAGAAAAATAAATTTTTTCAAAATTTGCCCAAGTTATAGTATCTTCAAGTAACGAGACCGAAATTTTGGTTTGAGCTTACAGAAGGTCCGGGCAAGCTGAAATTTGGCAAAGATGTATATTGAAGTGTTCTAATAAACCCCCAAAATGTCTCATAAAAATCCCAAGCCGGCGTTCCCCCAATTGAGGATTTTAGCCCCTTAGGTGCGGTCTCGCCTATAGCTCACGTATTTTTACTTTTACGAAAAATTACAATTAAACAAAGTTTAATTTGCCTAAAACAGTATGTATTCTAGTACTGCCTACTGTAGCGCCACAAGTTATAGAGAATTTTATGTTCGTCAACTTTGCTTAATGGTAATTTTTCGTAAAAGTAAAAATACGCGTGATCTATAGGCGAAACACCGCACTTAGGGGAGAAATCCTCATTTGAAGGATCGTTGGCTTGGGATTTTTATGAGAATTTTGGGGGTTTATTAGAACACTTCAATATACATCTTTGCCAAATTTTAGCTTGGCCGGACCTTCTGTAAGCTCAAACCAAAATTTCGGTTTCGTTACTTGGAAGATATTATAATTTTTGGCAAATTTTGAAAAAATCTATTTTACTCTTCATTTTCCAACCTTGGCCACAATTTCAATTAATGTATTATTAAAATCATTTCCCGTGCCCGAAAATATTTCTCTCCCTGCAACGAATCAATATTGTGCCATTTTAAGGGTGGGTCGTGTTTTCGGTCAATAATTTAAGTATTACTGTGCCATGGAAAAATATGAAAAAAAAACTATTTTATAGAGAATTTTGTGCTCTTCAATTATGGTCTGATCATAATTTATCATACAAGCATAAATAAGCGAGTTATTGGCAAAAACTCGCGTTGGGGGAGCTAAAACCCGCGTACATGATATCGAGGTCGACTTTTTACATATTGTTTACAACGATGTCATAAAGATGTGTACCAAAATTCAGCTAGGTGGGAATTTTTCCGAGCTGAACCCCTTTTTTCGTCTAATTTGACTGGACTATTTGTAGTAGTAGTTTTTTTGTTTAATTCATTTGAAATTTCCACCAAGCTAGCAAAGTTTGAATACGGGGAAATTGTTGTTTTGCATGTAGTATTCATTCCATTCGCGAGAATGTCCTTTCTTCTTTCTCTTTATTTATATGCAAGTAAACTTTTTCATGTAAATTAGACAATTTTTATCGCCACGTGAATTTAAGGGCATTAATAAGCATGAATACGCCCTTCCGGTGAAAATTATTTCGTAAGTAATTAAGGTAAAAAAGTAGGGACCTAACCAAATGCTGACTTAGAAAATGGTGTAATTTTAAATTCTTAAAAATATATATTTTCTTTATCACAATTTTGGCTACTAGCATGCTAAATTTCAGAGTGGGGATGACGCTTTTGGTCTAGGAGTGACCTAAAAATGAATGATCATAATAAAGCAAATATACCATTTTCGTAATGTCCAGGTGTTTAGAATATATTCATACATTGTGCCAGCATGCTACAGTCACAACAAAAAAGGCATTATACTTTGAAACAATATTATGTTTTGTTACATTGCTTTATTTTTATTTATAATATAACAATATTTATTTATTTTTACAATGTTTATATTATAACCGTTTGTTTTCTAAATTAAATTTCAACACCTACTGAATAATTCATAAAGTTATATCTCAAGGGGTGGTTTCACTAAAAGATTACGAAATAAAGATCATACACATCACAAAAACAATTAAAACTTACTAATAACACAAAACATTAATTTAGTTAAAGTCAATTATAATTATTAAATTAAATTACAGAAAAATACCGAATTAAAAATTAAGAAAAAGAAGACGTTAAATTAAAATCGTAGTATTTCTTGTTAAATAAGAATTTTTTAAATACAGAATCATCACATAAAACAAAAATAATAAAAAAATATTTTGTTAAAAATTTGTAGTTCCAGAATTTTCACACTAAATAGTTTTTTGGGTTAAATTTTTGAAAAACGTAGGATTAATTTATCAATATTCAGTTAAACTTAACAGTCAGATAAATCTATCATGTGACCTTATAGGGTCAATTTATCAATCGCTGGTTAAAGTTCCCTTGTCTTACAAGTAAGTGAAGTTTTATGGCTTCTCATTGGACTAAAACACGTCACATGGTCGATTTACCTGACAGGCAAGTATAACTGGAGATTGATAAACTGGCCCTTAGTCAAGTAAAAACACATCCAACTTCATTACCTGACAGATAAATTTAACTTTTTAATTTTAACTGGGTATTATTGAATTGGCCCTTAAGCCCGCATTTCATTTAGGCTTCTAGAAGCCAGATTCTTGCAGCCCAAAATTTGTAATGCATTGGCTTATATGGGACCGCACTCACTTGAGCTGCTTGAAGCAGGTGATAAAAAGTATCGAGTTTCACAAGCCAGGCTGCTAAAATGCTCCACGTGGAGTAGTGTACTTCTAATTGGTTAATATTTATAATAAGCACTTATTATTGGATAATATTTCTATCCGGTTATTTTGTTATATTTAAGTTATTATGAACCACTTCACCCTTCCACGAAAAGCCGACCACTTTGAATTACATGTTTCGGGTACAATTTTTATAATACCTCATAAAGTTTTATGACCATTTTGTTCAGCATAAGCTGAGAAACAACGTAAAATTTTTCCACGCATTGCAAAAATTCGCGAATGTCGCAAAGAGAACTCTCAAAAAAATTGAAAATACCGAAATCGACGTAACACAAACATCAGTAAGGGACATGACCGATAAAGTCGGTACATCGAAATCTAATGTTCAAAATATAAAAGCTCGTAGTGGATTAAGAAGTTATATTATAATGTACAGAAAATCGCTAATAGGTCCGAAACTTAAGAATCTACAGCGAAAACTAGAGCGCGAAAATTGTATGCCGATTTTTTAACAAAATTTGAATGTGTAGTAATGGATTATAGGTGAGAGCATTTTTAGAGACCTTTCAAAAATTGCTTTTTAATTTTTTAATGTTAAATAGTACCCGGTAAATAACTAATAATAAATTGCGTTTACAAAATTTTTGCGGTTTTTAATTTAGCACAACAATACAGGAGGTCGGTTTTTTTCGTGGACAAGTTTATTTAAAAAAAAACCATCCAAAAATAATCACCTTCTTTTATTGCGTTTTATTATGGGAATGATTAAAAAATTAGTATAAATATCTAATTAACGATGACATCGAATAACCAAAATTGTGTTACAACACATATTATTATCTAATAAGTAGAAGTATCTAATTACCAGCTGCTTGTGAAGCTTGAGTTGTAAAAATTTACAACTCTCGCTTCACAAGCCGGCCTGGTATAGAAATTCATCTTTTATCAGGGGAAGTGCACGCGTCCACGTGGAGTCGCAAAGAGATTTTCGTAATAGAAATATTATCCAATAATAAGTGCTTATTATAAATATTAACCAATTAGAAGTACACTACTCCACGTGGAGCATTTTAGCAGCCTGGCTTGTGAAACTCGATACTTTTTATCACCTGCTTCAAGCAGCTCAAGTGAGTGCGGTCCCATATAAGCCAATGCATTACAAATTTTGGGCTGCAAGAAGCTGGCTTCTAGAAGCCTAAATGAAATGCGGGCTTTAGTCTAATATTTAAATCACATACTTTTTTTATAAAATACTTCACAAACTAAAACTAACCAACTAATACTTTTAACGGCAAAAGCCGTAGTTGCATAAGAAAATCCCACTTTCATAAAGGGCGCAAGGTGTGCCGAAAATGCCAACGATAACTCGCA
Source organism: Podabrus alpinus (assembly GCA_932274525.1). NCBI lineage: Eukaryota > Metazoa > Arthropoda > Insecta > Coleoptera > Cantharidae > Podabrus > Podabrus alpinus. The sequence goes on from OW026451.1 coordinate 120,955,993, forward strand.
TCTGTAGAAGCTCTTATGGAGTTGGTGAAGCAAAAGAAGTCCAGGAAACACTTCAAATTTATTTATTTGCATAAAAGTTTATTCATTTTTAGATCATACCAAAAAATCTGATGTGACAACACATTACTTTCCCATGTATTAATTGCATCGGTTTATTCAAAAAATTTCTTAAAATAAATACAGTATAAATGCAAAATTAAAAACTGCTAACTCAAATTTTTTTTGAACTTAATAAAATGCACAGTTCACTTTGACATATCGAAATTGCCAAATTTAATTTGTTATTTGTTGGATATTGTTTATCCATGGTAACTCATATTTATATTTTAAACGCGTTTATTTTATTTTTGCATTTTAACAAAAAATAACCTGATTACATTATAAATATTTTTAAAATGTCATTTGGCAGAAAGAAAATAGAAATAGAAATTATGTTAAAGTAAAACCATGCATTAATATAATAATTAAAAATTTCAAATATGTTACCCTGACTCACATTCGATTCAGCAGTCTATCGCATTCCTTTAAAGTTCAATAACTGTAAAATTAGTAATAAGCAATATTTTTATTATAAATAGTCACAATTGTAATTATAGATTATTATTATGCTGTATGTCTAAAATCGATGTCAGTCGTAATTTTCAATAAATTTATTTAAGTAATTTTGATTTTTTTTTAAATAATTTTGTTAAGTGAAATTAACTCGGGCGCCGTCTATACAATCAAATTTTAACTATGATCGTAAAACGTTAGCACTTTGACAGATGAGTTAAGGCAACAACTCAAATCTTTTAAAAGCGCTTATTTTATTTTTGCATTTTAAAAATATTTTTAAGGGAAAAATATCAAATATCGGGTATCAGAAGCCGCAGAAAAATAATTTCTTTCGATTGATATAATTTTCATTCTTATATTATGTTCCACCGACATGCATCACTGCTATTTAGCAATATTCTTCTGAAGAAAATGAGTTACAATTGGACAGTTTTCAACTACAATCTAATCACTTCTTTAGATAGCTGCATCAAACTCGTGTATGAAATATCAACTCAATTGGTGCACGCGTTTGTCTGTAATCATTGATGAAAAACACCATAGGACAAATTTGACCCGGGTCAAAGTTTTTCGTGCAAGTGAAAAACCATTTAAGGCGATATTAATAAGGCTGGGCGCCGACTTGCAATTTATCGGTTGTGCAACTAATTGCGCAACTGTTTGGTCTGTGAATGGTTTCCTGCGCTCACATACGCAACTAAACGGTTCAGTCGCAGCATGTAAGCGCACATGCAACAGAAATTATTTAGTTTCAATATGAATTTCTACCAGTTAACTGTGGTGTGTGCTTTTGAACTGAAAAGGAGGAAAAAATTAAAAAGAAAGAAACGATACTGGATACACCCAATAATGTCACAACGTTTAGTGAAAGGGCAGTTTAATAAACTGAATGAAGATTTGCAAGCATACCCAGAATAAATAGTGATTATTTACCTTCTTGAGTGGGCATCATTCACAAAAAGCACTAAAACTGTATAAAACTGCAATCGTTTAATCGCAATGAGCGTGCAGGCGTTACAACACGTGTGTTACAAAATAATTGCATGCAATTGCGCAACTGTTTAGTTTGTGTCAAAACACAAACTGTTTAGTTGCATAAATTTGCAATTGCATAAAGTTGCATGTGCGCGCGTTTGCATATAAAACCTAAGGAGTCACTCTTACAACCAAACTATCGTGCAACTGATAATTGCAATTCAGCGCCTAGCCTAAGAGAGACAAATGCCTAAGGGCATCCTGGAATAAGCAACAAAAAAGACACTACTAAAACTATAGCGCGTGCAAATAGTGAAAGGCAATTGTCAGAATATATAAAAAGAAAAAGATCCCCAAATAGCGAGAATTCTTTAGAAAGGTAGAATAAAGTATTCCAAAAAAAGTTAAAAAAAAAACGCACGATCACCAACGAAAGCAAAACAAACTGGGGAAAGAAGAGAAGAGCACAATTTAGAAATGGAAGTAATTATAAAGGCTACAGAAGCGATGAGAGGAGAGATACGTGACGGTTTTAAGGAAAACAAGGATGAAATAAGGGAACGGAAAGAAAACTCTCCTAAAAAAAACTGAGCGTAGATATCAATCCGATGGAAACTTTCCAAATCAGCAAGAGACAAGAAAATAAACCGATAGTGGTAAAATTGTAAATAATAAAAGCAAGAGCAAGTTGAGGGGAATCAAAACATATAATATAGGCAACAATATGACAATGTATGAGTTGAAAATCCAAAGTAAGATAAGAGAAATGGCACGGAAAAAGATCGAGAAAGGAAACAGGACTAGAATTGGATACCAAAAACTAACTAATAAGAACAAGAGATACGAATGGAAAACCATACAAGAAACCATGATAAGTGTAGATATGGATCATAATATTATAGTCTTATTATAGGGAACTAGTGACAAGCAACACGGCACCTAGCGGAATTTTGGCGAACTTAGTTAAATGACTAGTATCGTTTATTTTACGCAATTTTGCGTTAAAAGTTTTCGACGATTAACAAAATTTTCTAATAATATACTTCGATATGAGCGTTGATCAATATTGTTCAGTGCCTCAATGTTCATCTTGGGCAAAGAAAAATCCGGAGTTAAGTTTTCATTTATTCCCCACGGCTACGGCTGAAGACCCTCGTGGTAAATAAATTGGGAGTAAATTTATTGCAGAAGATTGGATGCACAATGCTACAATATTTATTTTGTTCTGCTTCGCTTCTATTAATATTTTACCACATAGAACAACCTGCCCTTCGTTTAAAACTGCTTCGGCTTCATAAACACATCTAGATGTTTCAGACCCCTCTAAATATTTGAGATAGTCAAGAAGACTTAATCTTAATTCGTAAGATTCTGACATATCTGCAAATTTTAAAAATTAAACATAAAACCCCACGTCGAAAAATAGCGATCTAAAACTCTCCTAACCGTATATATTATTTAACTGCAGGAAGATGAACTACTAAACAACACTAACCGTAATTTGTCTTAAACAAAATAACAAGTTCACTTGGAAAAAGGAATAAAAAACTCGTAAAATACAACGAACACAAGCGCGGCTGTCACACGAATGTTTTTTAACGTAGTTCACATTTTTACCCAGCGGCGCTGCGATCTTAATCTCATATCCCTATAGTCTCATTTTGGAAGTCAAAATGGGTAAGATCAAGGAAAACACAAGACGATAAAAACTGAAAAACAACTAACAGATTTGTTCCAATGGGAGGTCGCAAGATTTAAATAAAAAGGAAACATTTGCTAATTTACTTACAAAATAAGATAATTTTAAAAAAGTTTTATTTTATACTATTACTATAACTGGGGGGGGGGGGGTATAACTATAACAGGGTATTGCTGTGTATCTGCTAGGGTGTATCATAAAACATTTTTTAATATGTTACCGTCAAAACACCAACTGCAAAAGAGAACCTCCTGGTCTCTGCAGCTTCCTATTTTCTAGAACTTCATTTGTAATGGTGGATCGTTACTTTTACTTTCTCAATTAGTACGTAGTAAAGGAAAGTATTGTTATCGAGTATACAAAAATATCAGTTGGCATTTTTCCCATAAGTCCAAGCGAATTTTTAATACCATATTTGGAATGATATCTGGATGTGCGTGTGATATTTTTTTCGTCAATTTTTTCACAATGGAAAAGTGTTTTAATTAAGCCGTCAAGAATCAAGATAATGTAATTGCCTGTGGTGGTGCGACCCAAACTTAAATTTGGGGGTGGGAAGTAAAAATCAATTTGCTTTCAAAGAGAAATGGGCCCAATATACGGTTACCTACAATGCCAGCCTAACGTTAAGTTTTTGTGGAAACTGGCTGTGCCGTCGAGATTAACGGTAGCTTCATCAGAAAAAATTATATTATTTCGGAATCCGTCCTTCCAACCGTCTAGCGCTGCAATATGGTTTTACCAAACTGTAACATACGGTCAAGATCATCTTCGTTTAGTTCTTGAACCAGAACTACTTTATACGGATGCCACTTCCTCAATTGCAAATACTTTATAACGGAGCTCTGAACTATTGCGTTGTTTGCCACCATTTGACTAGTGGATAAATGGGGATTTTCTTGAAGCTCGAGTTTGCTGAACATCTTCTTGCAGTGGTGGACGATTCGATCTAGGAGGATCTCTCGTATGATCCATCAGCAAATATTTTTGCTCTATTTTGCTCAATGTGGTACGCGTAATTGCAAACTACTAATTGATTGCGAGTTTTATCCCCGTAACCGATAATCATCAAAATTTCGTTCTTTGCCTTTCAGACAAGCGACGAACCATTTTAAAATAATTAAAAAAATAAAAGTGAATTCCAAATATCATTTGAGCAACAATTACAAAATACTAGACCACAGATTACAAAATTCTAATTACCGGCAAAATCGTGTTATTTTTTCCAACGACTTCTTGATAAATAATTGGTAAAATCTCTAAATTTTATCATGAATTTTTGAAACTTTACGACTGATTATATGGAAAACTTTTCTTTTCACAGTTATAGTTTTTTTTACATTTTCATACTTAGAAGATTGTACTCGATCCAATCCGGAAAGAAAAATAATATGGTTGCAATTTAAAAAAATTTACGATGTCATATAGCTCGAAAAGAAAACACGATAAAAAATGATAATGGAAGAAAAAAGTGACACTTAAAAAACTAAGGCCACGTTTTAATAATTATTGTTAAATTATATTAAAGTTTTAAATTTAATCATTTAATAACACAAAAAAATCAGTTTTTCACAAACAATTAAAAGTATTAAATTAAAAGAAATAGTCTGAATTAAAAAGAAAACATAACATTAAAATACTTTAATTAATATCTACTGTAAGAAAATTTAGTCAACTACTTAATTTTAATATATTGATTCATTTTATTTACCCAATTATGAAGTAAAAGGAAGTATTTTTATCAGGTTAAAAAAAAGTTGGCCTTTTTTCCCATTGTGTGTGGGTCCATACAAATTTAGTGACGGCTCGTGATTTGTTGAAATTGGGGAGTACCAAATTCAAAGAAAAATTAGTAGAACATGACAAAATACATGTTCTACTGTTCCATTTGTTGCTTCACATGCACGACATGCATATTATGCAGTGGCGTGTCGTGACTTTTATATAAGATGGGAAGCTGAAAGCCAGTAAATGCGCCGCAGGCGAAAATTTTGAAATTTTCAAGGTCAAGCCGCCTAAATAAGAATTACTAATTTCAATTCAATTATATTGCTTTCGACAAATAGGTTTAGTAGGCACAAGTTTTCGATTTTCTGATGTGACAAAATTAAACTTACCTACCTTTATTTAAAATTAAGTGGGATCCTCCTACTCTTTTTAGAAAATTCGTCAATTACGTCATCATAAAATTTTTGTTGGCGAGAAATTTTTTGAAGTAATTCCTTTTCTATGGATAACAGCGCCAAACTAGAAAGTCTTTCTTGTCCAGTAGAATTTCTAACAAAGTTTTTAATTCGTTTTAGAGCGGAAAAACTGCGTTCTGTGGATGCACTTGTGGCGGGAATAGTCAGAGTTAATTCGCATAATTTAAGAATTTCGGGAAAGGCTTGATCAAGTCCGCACTCTTTAATGGTTTCCCATAACTTACTTATACTACTTTTATTTATACCCTCTGATGTGTTGTATATCACAAAAAGTTCAGATCGCAATGTAGGAAAATCAAAATAGTTTGAATAATTTTGTTTTAGGGATTCAAAAGCACTTTCAGGGATATTTAGTTCTTTTATAATATTTATAATTAAAAATTAGCATCTTGGTCACCACTGTAACAATAAATAAACATTCCTGAAACGTCATGAAAAATAATTTTATTTGTTGTTAGTTTAAGGGGTTAATTACTTCCCTATAAGGAAGTATTGTAATCATGAAAAAATTCGATGTCGATATTTTAACGGAAATATCCGTTTTGAGCATTTCTGAATCCGTTTTGACTACTTTCGCAATGATGTCTGTATGTATGTATGTATGTATGTATGTATGTCTGTATGTATGGATGTATGTAACGCAAAATGTCTGTAAGTTCTGTATCTATGGAACGAATTGTTATATAGTAACAAAATTTCATATTTAACACTTTAATCGGTATACAAAGGCACCATTTGATTTTGGAGGAAATCCTTAAACCGGAAGTAGCACTTCACTTGAAGGACGAAATGGTTTTTCTTAAATATCTCAGGAACGAATTGTTATCTAGTAACCAAATTTCATATTTAACGCTTTAATCAGTATACCAAAGCACCATGTGATTTTGGAGGAAATCCCTAAACCGGAAGTAGCACTTTACTTGAAGGACGAAATGGTTTTTTTTTTCAATATCTCAGGAACAAATTGTTATATAGTAACCAAATTTCATATTTAACACTTTAATCAATATACGAAAGAACCATTTGATTTTGGAGGAAATCCTTAAACCGGAAATCGCACTTTACTTGAAGGACGAAATAGTTTTTCTTCAATATCTCAGGAACGAATTGTTATATAGTAACCAAATTTCATATTTAACACTTTAATCGGTATACGAAGGCACCATTTGATTTTGGAGCAAATCCCTAAACCGGAAGTAGCACTTTACTTGAAGGACGAAATGGTTTTTCTTAAATATCTCAGGAACGAATTGTTATCTAATAACCAAATTTCATATTTAACACTTTAATCAGTATACTAAAGCACCATGTGATTTTGGAGGAAATCCCTAAACCGGAAGTAGCACTTTACTTGAAGGACGAAATGGTTTTTCTTCAATATCTCAGGAACAAATTGTTATATAGTAACCAAATTTCATATTCAACACTTTAATCAATATACGAAAGAACCATTTGGTTTTGGAGGAAATCCTTAAACCGGAAATGGCACTTTACTTGAAGGAAGAAATAGTTTTTCTTCAATATCTCAGGAACGAATTGTTATATACACTCTAAAAAATTTCAGGGGAATTTTACACCAAAAATAGGTGGCCACTATGTTACCTCCTATTTTAAGTGTAAATTTACACCATTGGTGTAATACTTACCACGTAAGGTACAAGTACACGTATGATGGCAATTCTACCGAGTAAAAGTACCTCACATGTGTTAATTTCACTCGGTATGGTGTACTTCTACATAGTAAAATTACACTGACGTAAGTAATTTTACACAGACGATGGAATTTCACTAGGTAGAAGTACAGTGTTCCGAGTAAAATTACATATGCGAGGTATTTTTACTGGGAAAAATTATCTTCATATGTGTAATTGTACCTTACACACAATTACACGCAAGTATTATACTAATGGTGTAAATTTACACTCAAACTAGGGTAACATAATGGCCACCTATTTTTTGTATAAAAATTCCCCTGAAACTTTTAAAAGCAATAATTTTAGTCAGTAAAATTATTTGCTGGAAAAGTAAGTATGTATTTGTTAGGCGCCACTAAAATAAACAACAAATACGTAAAATTGATCACCTTTCACGTTTTTGGATGTTCCGTTTCCAATTTTCTTTTATTTCAATTCCTTTAGAAATTTGTCTGGTCCAGACACTTAATGTTTTTAATTTTAACGTTTTAATTAGTAGTACAAGAAATTATGCAATTGTTTAAGTTATACGTTCAAGCAAAATAACAATTTGTAGTTTTGTAGAAGTAGCTGTAAATTCGTTTTGCAAAAAGCAGATGACACGGCTATAGCCCCAGATAAAAAAATGTCGAAGCCACACATCCAGGCGTCATGTGTTTTGTTTGTGTCATATCGTCAGGTTAATATGAACAGAATTGTGACTTTACCTCAAATTTAATTAATAGATATAAATATTCGAATCGTACGTTAGGTATAATACTGCCCATTACCAAAACTAACTACAATAATTATCGAATAAAAAACATCATGAAACAAATATAGAGCTATTTTATTATGAAATATAGAGCAAATATAGAGTGGCTATTTAATGGCACACTAAGCTACTACCAAACTAAAATACTAACACACTAAAACTAAGGAAAACAAAAGTCCAAGAACTTAAATAAAATGAAAAAAAACACACTAAGCTACTACTAAACTAAAATACTAACACACTAAAACTAATGAAAACAAAAAATCCAGGCACTTATATAAAATGAAAAACTGTCTCTCTTCATCATAATATCTTCAAGTGATTGTAAATATCTACAAAACGTTGATAGGTTATTTAATTTGATTTAGGTTAGATATATTACTAAGACTCACCATCATTAAAAGTCTCTCAGTTTTGTTAGTAATCCAATAATTTTGGTCATAACGTCAGAAATGCTGCGTTTATTTCGGTTTTCATTTTGACAATCTTTCAATGTTTCAATCTTCATTTTATACCATGGTATCGTAAATGCGTGCCATGAATATTCCGACGGTGCCTCACTCGGTGCCTCGTCGTCTTCTAATAGGGACTCACTTGACAATAATTGCTCAGGTATATCTGAGGAACTGAATGAAGTGCTGAGCAATGTTAATGTGTCTGCTGATGCACTTGATGATTGTTTTAGCGGTTGTCCTGCAGGACGCCACACTTCCCCTGGCTGCAATAAAATTAAAGTTTCATGATGTGCCATTAACTTCAGGACCGTTGCATCATCTATGTCGGTACCATCTGATTCGAGGCAAATCGTTGAGCCATTTATTTGCATCTTTTCGGATGCTAAAATTAAACATATTAAAGATCATCAGGTAAAAAGAGAATACTACAATCATACCTCTCAAGATTACATTTTCAAGAATTCCGTCATCCTCTTCAATGACGACGAATACCTTATTTGTCCGACTCACATTCCAAATTTTAAAAATCATCATTTTTCTACAGTAATAATAATATATTATAATTAACTATAAACTATGTATTACATAATATTATTATATTTCACAAAAATATTTTTAATTTTTATCTAAATAAAATAAGAAGCCAGCGAGCCGAGCCTTATAGTAAAAGTTCAAAACCTACACACGATTTCGTTCTGAAGTGGGCATAATATGAAAAGTGGTATATGGCTATTTAGTGTAAGAAAATTGCAAAAAAAATTCCAAAATCGGTCTGCAATTTTCGACGGATTTCGTTAGGTAGGTAATTGCGAAAATAAAATGTTTTTTCGCAATATCTTTTTACCAGTTGACTTTAGGACGAAAATGATTGCTATAAATCTTATAGAATATAGAGAACAAAATTTACTACAACTTTTATCTCGGGTATTTTTCTCCAAGTTGAATAGTTGCTGAGCGTCAGCGCAGTTAATAGAGCACATTTTTGAAAATTTTAAAAACTCGCAATTTTGATCTTGCTTTTTTTTATAAATGTTTGTTACTAATTACATATTTACCATTTCCATACTATCATATTGACTTTTGTAAAACATTTATAAAAAAAGTCAGATCGAAATCAAGAGTTTTTGAAATTTTCAAAAAAGTGCCCTATTTAACAGCGCTGGCGCTCAGCAACTATTCGACTTACTTCGACAAAAATACGCGAGATAAAAGTTATAGTAAATTTTGTTCTCTATAAGATTTATAGCTATTATTTTCGTCCTAAAGTCAACAGGTAAGGAAATATTGCTAAGGGAGCGTTCCAGTATTACGTAACGAATTTGGGGGGAGGGGGGGGTCTTGTAAAACGTTACGATGCGTTACAGGGGCGGGAGGGGGGGGTTTGAACTACGCATTACGTAACATTGTTTTTGCCACATAATTGTGACTTTTAGGTATAAAAATGGTCACTTGGTGGTTACGTAACGTTTTACTAGGGGGGGAGGGGGTACAGAAACACGTTACGGCGCGTTACATGGGGGGAGGGGGGTCAAAAATCTTCAAAAATTGCGTTACGTAATACTTGAACGCTCCCTAAGAAACATTTTGTTTTCGCCATTTTTGTTAAAATTCGCACTTCCGGGCGGTCGCCAACTCAGAGTTTTTATTAGGACCCCAAACCTTAAAACATCCAAAAATCAGAACCCCTTGACCATTTTTAGGAAACTCCTCATTTCATGATTTCGAAGATGTTAAAACATTGTGTTATTCATATTTTCAATAAGCTATATAGGTTATATAATAATAATATAACTGAAATAGAAATTTGTTTAAAATTATTTTGCCATAAAACATCATTTTCACTCCTTCATAAAAAATTCCACTTCCGACGAAGAATGCGGCAAGCTCAAGGTTGCGTGCGACACGACGATTTTTAGTATAAAAGTACGAACAATTATTACCTACCGAAATCCGTCGAAAAATCGCAGAAGACCGATTTCGGATTTTTTTATCAAAATGTGCCCAATTTTCTCACACTAATAAATTGTGGAAGGATAATTCGGTTTTCATCACCGTTCAACAACATTTAAAAATCAGTATAAAAATTATGGATATTCAGAAATCACCAGTTTCCAATCCCAATACTCTAGGGATTCCCATAGATTAATTTCAACATTATAATATTATTACAAGACATCACCTACCTTTAGTTTAAACGGCCACAAAACTAGTCAAAAAAACAAACTACTACACTGCATCCGTGGTCTAACAACATTAATAACTGATTAACACCTGCACACTGAGGTCAGAAAATAAAATCATCTCATACTGTGTGTGAAGTCCTTACTCTTCGTTTTGAGTTACATATTACTTGGAGCCGCTGATTCAACTTATTGCATCACTCAATTTATTGCAATGTAGTGTTTTGATATTTTTTAAAATCATCATGTAAGGTACTAACAAAAAAGTATAGATTGGTTAAAATATGATCACCAAACTTTATTTTAATACAATTATGTTGCATCCATAATTGCAACAACTTGTTCCCAAATTCTTGAAATCTAATAAAAAATTACAATAATACTACATGGTATTTACTACTACAAACATTTTTTGATTATTTTTTGTCAGGAAGGAAAAGTCTGTATAATAATTAGTAACACTTTTATATTACCTACTGACTGATGATTAAATTTACCTATAATCTTATGTTTTTCCCCTGTTTTCCTCGCATGAGTGCGAATTTCCCTTGAAAATGTAAAATTCCTCTATTGTAACACATATTTACCATACTGTGATAGGTAAATATACCCATCAACGGTTGACTTTTTTTTACTTAAGATAAAAATCTCTGTTTTGGGGGTAGAAATACACTATAATGAAGGTAAATTTTAATTTACCCCAAAAATGGTGTAAATTTCACCCAATTCTGGTGTAAATTTGTCATTTTTCACCAGTAAAATTCACCTCATTTTTTGCAGTGTAGTAACCAAATTTCATATTTAACACTTTAATCGGTATACGAAAGCACCATTTGATTTTGGAGCAAATCCCTAAACCGGAAGTAGCACTTTACTTGAAGGACGAAATGGTTTTTTATTTATTTAATTTTATTTTATTAATTTAATTAAATAATAAAATAAAATTTAAATAATATTTCTGCGAATCTTTAGTTGAACGATGAAGGAATGATTCCTTATAGGGAAGTCATGTGCTGGCCACATCAGATTTTTTTTAAAGTTAATTTTAATATTACAAGTTTCATGCAATGTTTACTATAAAAATAAAATGTATTTGCAAGCAAAAATTATGAATGAAGGCGAATAAGTAGGTATCTTAGCGGCTGGTGCGTAAGGAGGGGTCAAGCGGAATATGTTGCTGTGGCTTTGGTTTTTTGGCTCCCCTGTTCTTATTTATCAAAATAAGTATATAATGTAAGCGTATGAAATATTCCTTATAAAATTCCGCTGTTTGTCACGTGTAGGAATTTTTAGATTTCGATCTCAAAAGAATATTATTAAAGAAAAACTTTTCATTTTAACCGAATAAATTTCACGCGAATTACCCGTTGCCTAGATAATGTTAAATTGGGGTTGATTAGAATTGAATTGATATATATTTTTATATATGGTTGGAAAGTAGACATTTTATACTAAATAATAGTGTTAAAATCATCTCAGTAACTGTAGTGGTTTTCAATCACGAGCACGATAAAAAGTAGCTTAAACTTATTTGAAATTTTTTAGTTTTTGGCCTATAACTTTTTTCAGTCCAAACGGCCGATGTCGTAACTTTAGATTTATATCCAGTACTTCAATGCGGACATTTTAAGGTATCACTCAATTAGTTCTACGCCAAGATTGGGTTACTCCTAAACTAAGCGTCTTTTATGCTAGTATCCGCTCCTCTAATATAAGCTCATATAAGCACAGCTTACGGAATACCCTTTTAATTTTTGGCATACGACAGAAATTGCCCAATTTTTGAAAATTGTTGTATCTACAATGTCTCAAGTATCCTTGCATAAAAATTATACAAATTAACGGCAAACCTTACTTATCTCTAACTACAAATTAAAATTAAACTTTTACAAAATACAATTATTTATTCAGTACACGCTACATTATTATGAATATCCCTGCCTTGATCGGTCTAGGACAATTGGGCGCGACCGATTGGGCGCGACCGATTGGGCACGGCCGATTGGGCACGGAGACAACCGGGCGCAAAGACAACCGGGCGCAAAGACTATTGGGCGCAAATACAATTGGGCGCGAGGAAAAATTTATCCATTACGTATTAATTATTACAACTGATCACCCAAACATTTGGAAATTAATTTCTAGCTTAAAAATCATTCAACATGGGAGAGATGTTTTTTATGAGCAATTACTTGCCGGCAACAATCCACCTATTAAGAAAAGGAAATACTTTGAGACTGATGCGCGCATCAGAAATCTAGTAGAGGATTACGCCAATAGAAATATTATAGACTTCTTGCGGGGCATTTCCCATAATTATGAAATGAATCCGTGATTAGTTAGGTACTTTATTAATAGACATTTTTATTTTATTTGTAATTGTTAGAAGGAATAAACATTTTAAAAACTTTTTCTTTAAATTTTTAGTTATAATTTTTTTTATTGCCTAAATAAACATTTCTAGATTTAGTTAATAATTTACAAAATTGTTATAATAGCTTCGTTCCAACAACGATTATTTCCAGTAATATTACTACAACGCAAGCGCATTCATGAAATGTCGTTCCCACAGACTAGAACTACTAGGACAGAATTCTAGATTAGGGGCCGTTCATGTATTACGTAAGACGTTTAGGGGGAGGGGGGTAGCTGACATCTTATTTTTTCTTACTCGGGGGTAGGGGGTTCAAGACAATTTCTTACGTAATATTTTATTTTTTTAATTAAATTTCAAAATTTAAAAATTATTTAATCTAATTTAGGTGCTCTGTTGGTATTAATGTTAATGTGAAACACAATACTGTTTTTATCTGTTATATCTGTTTATATAATTAATATCTGGCTTCTCATTGGGTAATAATTTACCTTACGTAAGATTAGTGTGGGGGGGGGGTTATACAATTTCTTATTTTTTCTTACTAGGGGGTGGGGGGAGTCTAAAAGTAGGAAAAAACGTCTTACGTAATACATGAACGGCCCCTTACTATAAATCTGCAGTTCCGACAAGTTTAGAATCAGTAATATTATCGGCCAAATGAGTTCAAACGATTCTTGCTCTGAGCAAGAACCAAGCGTTCTTAAAGTGGATACGCGTGCGCGAATTCGCAAACGAGTTTAAACTTTATTGTTTACAGATCGTGTTCATTTGTTGCAACAGCAACTGTTTCATTTTAAATTTTAGATTTAAGAATAATTCCATTATTTTCACTTCAAAAAATACATTTTTACATTAGTACTTATTATTAATCTGGAATCTTTCTGGAACATGTTAGTGAAAGAATTTTGTAAAAAATTTAAAAAATGAGGAAATGTAGAAAATTTCAATTTTTTTTTAAAACGCTGCCATTTCCTATGCAATTTTTTTTTCTTATGATTGTAGTTGGGACGATAGCAACAACTCTGTTGAATATTTATTGCTCGTGAACAATAACAGAACTGCTTGTTGGAACGAAGCTAATATGTAAATAATAGTTTTATAAAATTTTCCTCGCGCCCAATTGTATTTGCGCCCAATTGTCTTTGCTCCCGGTTGTCTCTGCGTCCAATCGGCCGCGCCCAATCGGTCGCGCCCAATTGTCCGTTACCGCTGCCTTGATATAAGCAAAGATAATATAAGCTACGTTCCAACAGTTTCCATAGTATGCGATGTTGCGATGATTCACTTCTATATCGTTTGCAGCCGCCTATCGCGTATAAAAGAATGCCTACGAGTAACTATTTTTTTTAAATATCTACATATTTCAGTAAATTTCAAATTTTTATTCAAATAAAGAAAGGAATTTAAATTGATAAAAAATTTAAAAATCGTAAATTTTAAATTATATAAATAAGTAAGTTTTGTTTTTAATTTTGCAATGCAAATAAGGGAAGCGCTGCTTCCCTAGCTTCCATAGAAAACACGCCACTGTCATATAGCATAGAGTGGGGCAAAAGGCATATTTGGACAATTCAAATGTTCTGTTCCATTTTAGTTTTAAAACTAAATGGCTGGTATATCGGTGAAAATTTGAATTGCCAAATGTGCCTCAGCCCACCATACGTAATGTGAGTATATGTACTTTGGAACAAGAACAATCGATGTCAATTTTTTTTACAGAAATAGCGATGTAGAATAAACCATATTAAACTAAGCATTTCAATCTGTTTATGATGCTTAGAAGTACCAATGATTTTATTTTTCCGTCAAGCAATATTTCAAAAGTGCAAAATCGTATTTACTATTTTTCAACCGTTTTCTCAAATTTCTGAATATATATTGGTTGTTCTCGTTCCAACGTGCAGATTATTAATATAATTATGTACAGTATTCATAATAGTAAATTTGATGATAAATCAATAAGAAATTAAATTGATTTGCATTGCTATTGTACGATATGTTAAAAATATACCGTTTCGAAATATATAAAAATGTACTTTATTATATTATAATTAATTTGTAAATAATAACAAAGCTCTAATGACCAGGGAGGTACACACTTTTACTATAAGCACCGGCAAAGTAATCAATCGATGAACGGTGCAGCATAGCCCTAATATCAAGTGCTTTAAAAAAATGCGAAATTCGTTAAGTTTCGTGCGTATTCGGTTACGGGCGTGCGTTGAATAAGCATCCGCGGTAAGCGATTTGGGCTCCAGCCCGGGCTTGCTTTGCTAGTCGTTGCTGTACTTGTAGTAACATGTTATGTATGAAAAGTGTTGCATTGCAGTATGAATCGTACATAACCGGAACAAAGTAAAACAACTAGAAAAACATTCTTTATTTACATTTCAATTTACATCTCCAATCTGAATTAACTGCACGGTAATGTTTAGTGGTACGTGTTTTATTTTACAAACTTCTAAGATAGTATGGTCCATTTAAAATGAAGTGATTGTGTTAATTCCAAAAGAAAAATTTGTTGATAACGAGTGCTACGTTTATGAGCATATTTATGAGCAAATCATTATTCACGCAAAACTAAAATTTTAGGTTAGTTCTATAGCATGTACTTTAGATACCTTACTTATTATTATAAAAGGTATTCTCTATTATAAACAGCAAGTTTTTCTGTATGTTTTCAGATAAAATGGCAAAAACTTGTTTCCAATTTAAATTTGAGTTTCGTTTTCTATTTTTCTGTTACAGTCTTATAATAATATGTATTTATTATATAAATCACAATTTGCACTTTCTTTATTAAAATTAATAGTAAATTCATACTTTTACTACTAATTTGTAAAAATCATAATAATCTACTTGTATTGATAAGCAATAATAATTACTATTCTAAATAATATAAAGGTAAGTGAACTGTACATAAAAATTAAGAGCACATTATATACTTAAGATTGCTATTTTACAAATACTACTACAATACTACTACGTATACATTTTTATTACAATCGAACATCTTTTTTAAGATCATCAATTACCGAAAATTCGATTGTAAATTTTCATTTTTTTAAGATATCTGTTACGGTAAAGTGGGGAAATTGGAAACTTGGGGGGTAATAACCTGCTTCATATAAACTGCTAGTCTTACACAACTCAAGTTTCTAATCACCCCATTAGAATAACACTTTAATGAAATTAAAACTTGACGAACAACGTCATTAATAAGCTGCCAGCTGCTAAGCAGTTTTCACATAGTATTTGTTGAGGTGAGCCTGGAATAAATGTAAATTGGTAATGAGCCACTCTTTTATATTAAACCTCAACAATATGTCCAACGGCTACCAAATACAAATGGATAGATATACAGTGGCTCCATAAATTATTCGTACACCTTAGAATTTTTTTTAGAACTTAAAATTTTGTAATGGTGACTCGTTAATTATTTTTTATTTCAATTTTATAATACTCAATGATACATTAAAATTGATAACAGCGAGAAAAAAAACTAAAAAAATATTATTTGTAATTGTAAAACCAAGAAAAACAAAGTAGTAACGCTAACTTGCGTCAATCAATTATTCGTACACCAAGCAAAATGCACATTAGTAACTAGAATTTGATGATATAAAATTATGCAATTTTACATTTTGCTGATTTGCAACTTATGTAGCATTGAACCAAACCAAAATGAAGTACATTAACAGTAAGTTTTATATGTTAAGTGACAATGGGTCGTAAGCCACGCGAAGCTACAATTTAGGAACAAAAATAGCTCCTTAAATTAGTGTGTCAAGACAAATTTTTAAGAGAAACTGTAAATATTGTTGGTAGAACACATTCAACAGTACAATCAATAAAAAAAAGTATAAAAACTAAGGTAAGCTTGTAAATAAGGGCGGACGAGGAAGAAAGTGCATTCTTCAACCAAAAACTGAAACTTTATTGTGCGACAAATTAAATGTAATCCGAAAACAAGTGTGCCGAAATTGGCATCTGAGGGTTCTACAACAATTAATAAATCAGTTTGTACCAAAACTTTTCGCAAAGTTTTACAAGAAAATGGCTATAATGGCCCAGCTGCTCATAAGAACCATTTGTATCTAAAATAAGAAAACTTAAAAGACTTGAATTTACAGAAAATATATTAATAAAGGTACATTTTTCTAAAAAAGGTACTTAATATTCAGCGATGAAAGTAAATATAACCTTCTCAGTTCATATAGAAGGCAAATAGTGTGGATGAAACCAAATAAAGAGCTAAGCAAAGAAAATCTATGTGGAACTATAAAACACTAAGGGGGTAATGTACTAATTTGGAGGTCCATGGCTGCAAATAGGGTTCGCAAACTACAATTTATAGATAATATAATGATCCAATTTCAATATTTCAACATATTACAAAATAATTTATAAACTAGTGTCGTTAATTTGGGTTTCCAAGATGAATATTACTTCCAACAGGATAACGATCCGAAACACATTGCTATATCATAAAAGAATGGCCGTTATATTCTGTCCCAAAACAGCTTCCCACACCTCCCCAATCATCTGACCTTAACCCTATTAAGAATTTGTGGCAGGAATTCAAAAGGAAAATACGACGAAGACCAATTTCCAGCAAATAAGTATTAAAAACGGTATTATTGGAAAAATGGAAGAAAATTGCCGAATCAACTACTCAAAATTTAGTCAAATCTATGCTAAGGCGGTTACAAACCGTAATAAATGCAAAAGGATACCCCACAAAATATTAATTATTAAATAAAAAAAAGAAAATGAACTTTTCTTTAAGGTGTACGAATAACCAAACAAATAAATAATTTGTGTTATTATTTTGTTTTTCTTAGTTTTACAGTTTATTATGAATATTTTTTTAATTAATTTTTTGTCAATATGAATTGTAGGATTATTATTTAGCTTAATACATTTTTTTTTAATAATTGAGGTATTATTACTACGACATTTAGTAAGATTTTGAACGTTTTCTATGGTGTACGAATAATTTATGGAGCCACTGTGTACATAAGCATCTAATACTGGCAATCCGCTTCGCGATTTATTGACAACATTTCGATGTGTAAAATTTAAATTCTAATGCATTTATTTATTTTTATAGTACCTTGCCGGTGCTGTTTGATGATTAGAGTCCGGATTTATATGTTTTTACATGTTTTATTTGCTCTATCACAGAAAGCTACTTTTTAGTATCTATACCGTTCTCTACGAAATGAAGCAAAATACGAAGTTTTATTTCGCATATAATTTAATATTTTGGATTTTTACCGCATATAAAATTAGTATCCATATAATCGCACATAACCGCATATATAGCCAATATTTGGCTATATTTGCGCGTATTTGCATTGTCGATCGGTTGACAGCTTGACAGCATTCATTATTGTTTTTTAAGTTGATTTTGAGTAGCCTGCCTTCCTTTAAGGAATCTCGATATTCCATTCATGCGCGTCCCATAGGGACGCGCATGAATGGATTATCGAGATTCCTTAAAGGAAGGCAGGCTACTCAAAATCAACTTTCCTTACCTTTGCGAATTTTTGCACTATTTCAATACAAAAACATGCGCAGGGACCTACATAATAACTGTGCCAAATTTGCTTCCGATCGGTCAAGCGGTCTAGGAGTCTATAGGGAACATACATCCATCCATTTTTATATACAGTCGAGTCTTCTTTCACACTTTCACTTTCACTTTTTCGAGGTTGTTCACTATTTCGGTATTTACAAAATTTACAATAAAATCACATTTTGAAAATGAAAGCGTTATTTTAAAGAAAATTGATGGTTACCTTCAAACATAATTACAATACGGCTAGGAAAAATGATGTTATTTTTTATTTTACTTGTTTTTTTATTTAATTTAATACTTAATATTTTTTGTCTTAAATTATGTAAATTAAGCAAAGTTGATATTTCAACTTCTTTTGCATTTTCTTCACTCCACTGAATAACATCATTTAAAGATGTCAATGCATGATTTATTGAAATAAGTTTATCATTAAAAGTATAAGAAACCATCTCATCCTCGTCTTCCTTTTCTGATTCAGAATCGATCTGAATTTCGTTCCCCGTATAATATTCGTAAATTCTCAATCGTTGGGGGAAGTCCCTATAAATGATGTTATTCAAACTGCACGATTTAGTACGCAGTTCGCTGTATCGGGGTTACCTCTGTTCGTTATATAGGAGTTCCATATATACTCAATGTTAAAATTTTTGTGTTCACTATTTCCGGTAGTTTGTTACAACACGTTTAGCATCCACGACACCTTTCCAACAGGTAATAAAAAGTTGACTAGCTCAAAGTCGCGAAGGGGTGGGTTGGTGAAAGGAATAAAAAGGGTCGTGTGACGGCACGTCGCAAAGCGTGTGTTTCCAATCGACGACCGGGCAATCCTCGATCGCGATTCTAAAAATTGTCAAAATCGGTGTGAATAATTTACACGGGGGGGGGGAGGTAAGTCAAAATCGGTGGGATTAATATACACGCGGGAGTTAAAATGGGCGCCACGCATACGAAGAAATGAATCTTTTTGAAGGGGACTGGTTATCACACCTTCCAAGCTGGTACGCGACAACTTGATGATCTTACGGCGAATTCTCACTCCGGAAAAGCCTCGCTCAATGACCTTACCTTTACAGGAGGCGAACTTTCCGTTGGTGAAAATAGCTAAATAAACATTAACACAATAATAATAAAACACACAGTTGGGAAATAACAAAAATGTAATGAATAAAATAATATCAGGGGGGAGTTGACAAAGTTTACACAAGATACTATCAAATTTACATGTATCGTATAAAAATAAATATAGCCAGTTGACGGAACCTTTCAGTGTGGTTTCCGTTGCAAAATTAATATTCGTAAAACGGTTAACGTTACAAAAATACAAGCTGTTAATTTGCAAAGTATGACCCAGAAAGTTCATACGTAAAAGGGGTGCGTATTGAATACAGCACTCCACAAAAATAGTAACTTAAGTGCAACTCAATAACATCTAAAACTATGATTCACAAAGTTGATACTGAAAATTAATCAATGCAATTGATTATCAAAATTCCCAACAACGGGAAAAACAAACTTTAGCTGCAATGCTAAAATTAAACTATTCCGTTAAATTGCTGGTTAAAATATGAACGCTCGAATGGCGTAGTAAAAGTTACGTTAATAATAGATACTACCATTAATTAACACAAAAGATGTACAAAAGGGTTGCGATCGGCTTCCAGGGTTGAACTGAATGTTCATAAACATAACCTGTGGCCAAGGTGACCATTTGACATCATAAATCTTAAAAATATAAAGGTTTCTTACTTAGTTTAGTTGTCGGGATTCGACCTCTAGACAAAGCCGTTGGCGGGTCCTCCAGGAGTGAGATTCGTCCTCGGAATGCAGAATGGAGCTGAATACGATGTCTCAAACCATACCAGAAGGTCAGCGTAATAACCAGCTTCCAAAACCTCTTCAAATCGGAAGGTGGTGAAATGACAGGGTGATTTACGCACTGTGTTACGCGATAAATAGGGGTTCCGTACGAAATAATTCACTGGAATAATTATTCGCGAAGTTACAATTAGTTAAAGCCGGCACTGTGTAAATAAGAAACGTCAATGTGGTGTTTGATAAGAAAAACTATTGGAATGCGCACATGTGTTCGCAACGCAACACCTGTTTTATACCATACCGATAAAAAAAAGGAATGCAACGTGATTGCATCCAAGCGGCAAATAGTGCGAGACTAAAGTACGATAGATTAGTTGAAATAATCCGATATTATTAAAAGTGATAAACAATTGACATTAAATGTTCGATAATTTTAGTTGAAATAACTCGATATTGTTAAACGTCATAAACACTTGGCATTAAATGTTCGATACTTTAATTGACATAACTCGATATGGTTAAATGTCATAAACAATTAACATTAAATGTTCGATAATTTATTTGCAATAACTCGATATTATTAAACGTGATAAACAATTCGTATAAAATGTTCGATAATTTATTTGCAATAACTCGATAGTATTAAACGTGATAAACAATTCGTATAAAATGTTCGATAATTTATTTGCAATAACTCGATAGTATTAAACGTGATAAACAATTCGTATAAAATGTTCGATAATTTTACCTGAAGTTGAAAACACAATAATTTTAGCACACTTGAATTGTATTGATTTAAAGATCTCGAATGAATGTGAGATCTTGGTGTCTTAATTCCGCTTTAGAAGCGTTATTCACGAGAAGACGGTATCGGATTCTGTTAAGATCACTCAGAATCTTTTGTGAATCTCCTTGAATCTGCAATTTGCAGTCCATTTTATGTGTTTTCCCTTCCAAAATTTAGAATAATTCCCACTTAACGATTGATTTGAGCCCTTATAATTGGATCTCATTAATTCGAAAAGAAGGGATATGCATTCTGATTGGGTGTTGACCGACGTGCGAAGGCACGCTTTTGTCTTTCTTTCAATCGAAAGTGTGGGGATATATATCAGCACATGAGCCCAGAATAACAATTTTTTGCCTGTCTGGACTTGAGCAAAATAAGTTTTTTGTCTAGTTTTTATTTGTTTTCGATAATTCTACTTTCCTATACCTTCTATGTTAAATGCCAGCACATTTGGTTGCTTATCGGCACATGTTCGAGATAACAAACAACGGGCATTGTTTCGCACGGCTCGAAAGACCGCACGTGTGAGTTTTTTTGTCTCGACAGCGAACACGAGTTCATGGATCGCACAAAAGTGTCTCTCAGTCCTCTATAAAATTATAGCAAAGCATATGCATGGATTGACGTTTGGTTTGCCATGCTATCGAATGGAGACTTTCTTGCTGACGATGCGAATTATTGACGGGTGCTACGTCAACTCTATTAAAGCTGTATTATCTACCGCATGGTTTATTAGACGTGTATAAAATTCTTTTGAGAATACTTTCTTTCCCATCAAATATTATAATTATTACTCGATTGTAAAACATAAATTTGTCTGTTAAGTTAATGTTTCAATCTTTTTGATATATACTCTGACCTAAAAATATCTTCTCAAAGAATATTTGACTTGTAATTCTTGCCGGATCTATTCGAAATTTTTACTATAGGTTTAATACCTCATAATAACAAAAATTTAAGAAAATGTGACCGATGCGCGCAGTCAGGTGACAAGTTCACTATATACGGTATTCACTATTCACTCGACTGTATATAGATTATATGTAGGTGCAAGTTTTTTAAAATAAAATCCTAATGTTAAAAATGTATTACAAAATCC
The DNA here is from genome assembly GCA_932274525.1 of Podabrus alpinus. NCBI lineage: Eukaryota > Metazoa > Arthropoda > Insecta > Coleoptera > Cantharidae > Podabrus > Podabrus alpinus. Next base: position 120,978,174 of record OW026451.1, read on the forward strand.
AACCTTGTCAAACACACTTATTTATGGGTACACGTTTTCTGGACCATTTCTATCCCTTGCAACATGTTCCATTTAAAAAAAATAACGCATTACCACGTCTGAAACCTTTGAAATCAATAAATTAAAAATTTTATTACCACTTCTTATTTATTGGGGTCTGAAAAATATTACCATCTTTTTGTAACTTCTAAACTAATCTTAACCTGTCCGATCCAGAAAATTTGGCGACGTTGATTTCAATAAATAATATTTTTGCGAATTCCTAAATTAATAATTATATATATCGTGGGCTTACTGCAAAAACTGACCAAGTCAGTTTTCTCAGTCACGACAAACTTTGTTGATTAAGTTCGCTCAGTATTTTTAAAAAATTTAAATATTAGCAAATGCCCTAATAAAAAGTATAATTGTTAAAGTTTCATTTTCTTAAAACAAAAATTAAAACTTTTAAATAGCTGATTTTTCACAAAATATTAAACATTCAATTTCATTTATCTAGAAACTGTTTATTTTGACTTGGTCAGTTTTTGCAGTAAGCCCACGACATGTAAATATTATTTATGTACTGTAATACAATACTAAAAATTTCGATTTTGCATTATATTCCTTTGTTTTCATTTAACCGCATTATATCAAAATTTCAGCAATATTACCGCATATATCGACTAATTTTAACCGCATATAAAATACTTATATTGATGTTTTTTAGCGCATATAAATCCGGACTCTAATGATGATGTAAGATTTAAGATCTAAGTTACAATTTGTTTCTTGTGACATAGTATCTTACTGGGTGTAGTAGTGTATTAAATAATATATTATAACTACTAGATTTTGCAATGTTCTGAGCTATTCGAATATATGGATAAGCAATTTTGGGTTCATTTTATCTTGTATCCCCAAGGGTGATATTCCTGTGTTTCTTTTTCTCTTTTTATATTCTAATTTTTAATATCATCTATAAAGTATTTAAAGTTTTTTAAAGGCTGAACCAGTTCGGCGAGTTTTACTTCTAAAGACACAGTACATGCATACAAAGGGAAAGAACCTAGAATGTGTAATACAATGTGAAGTCATAAGAGGCATTCGTTATTTCAATTGTTACATGTAATTATTATGATGGATTTTTCTTCATGTTTCCCACATTGTGTACAAAAATGTCGTAACTATCCTAGTAATTTAATATTATTTCTAAAATACTTATTAATAATTTATTATTTTATAGTCTTCTATGTTAATCTCTCCCAAAAATCTAATTTCCGTACTTCTCACTGTGCGTGCTATATTTTCCTGATGTTCATCATTCGATTCCGTATAAAAAGTACTTACAGAAATTTTTACTCTTCAACACTTCAACTTTCATCTTGCTTGTATTTCTTTTTCTTACGATCATTATCTTTAAGATACGTTGAACATAACATTCGCCAATACTTTTTAAATTATTCCACTTTTGTTTTCTGCAATAATGGTGTTATAGTTTAAAAAGAGTTCGCATAAGATTCGCAGATGCAAGCATTTCGAGGGATTTATTTTGTAAAAATTCATTTTGTAGGTCTCTTTATTTTTAATAAAAAAGCTAAACGCAAATATTTAATATCTCTTTAATCTAAAATATATCTTTAATATCTTGAAAATATTTTATTCCCCCTTTTAAAAATAAATCAAAAACCGTCAAAAAAATTTCGTGCGTTTGATAGCAGTTGAAATAAGTTATGTAAGTATTTAAAACTAAGAAAATTACATTATTTTAATTGAGACATGTGTTTTAATCAGAGTTAAAAGTTTGAGTAGTTTTCTACATACTTAATTAAACTTAATTTTAAGTTTGATGTTCCAAGAGAATTTTAAATTTGTTGTATTTACGAATTCTGGGTAGTATAAAGTTTGAAAATGCGAGCAGTTTCTTACTATTAATGAGACTAATACCTGTACTCTGTAAACACAGAAAGTGCTGTCTAAACGTTTTTATTTAGAAAGTAATATCGAGCGGAGTGGTAGAGCCCCAAGTAAAACAAATTATCCGAACTTAATTTTTTTGTGATGAAAAACTTCGAACTAGAACTACTTTTTTCGAAGCACCTTGTAAAAGTCTTACAAATTATCCAGTTTTGGGTGGGAAGTCAATAAGATTTCATTGATTCGTTTCAATATTTTTATCATAAAATAGAAAGAAAACATTTTTCATTACACCGCAATTTTCACTTCCCCAAAATTTTGCCAAGATATTTTATTATGGTTGCTGGAATTGCTGGATTCAACCTAAAATGTAATAATTAAAACTTAATATTTTGAAAATTTTTACGACTTAGCCGGGGACGTTTTGTAGATGTGGACTTGTAATAGACAACCGCATTGTTTTCAATATGACGGTTCATACGTTTATGCGTATTTATTTCACGATTCACGACTGTGTAATTGCGATGACAGTTCACACGAATACGTATCACAGTTCGATAACACCCCTTGGGCTCTGACGCCGCATATCACACCACAATTACATATCGAAATTTCTTCAAAGTGCAACACATATTGCTCGGAGCAAAAACAACTGGGTGAATAATCCTTAGTCAGGGTCCTCGCGCGATGATCAACTATTATCTCAGCCCTTGAGGTCTCTTATATACGAATTTATATAATATTTTTAAATTACTCGTTGAAAATATTATAAATAATAAACGGTTATAATAAGGATAACCTTGGTATTTTGAATGCAAAACAGAAATTAGTGAGATTTATCGTTATTCTAGTGAATTAAATTATTTGTGATGTATTGCCATATATTAGGATAATAATATGAGAATTTATTCGTAAATGCTATTAAAAATATTATAATCATAACACAATAAAGTTGAAAACGGCACTTCAGATTCTCTATTATAACAATTATAACTTTAAATAAATACTATTATTATTTTTCTTGGGCTAAATCAAATTTATGGAATGAATTTGTTAGATGGATAGTAAACAGAAATAGTAAAACATTTGCACAAAATATATAAGGACGTTCAAGACTCGTGCATATAATATAATGAGCAGAAAAAGTTTCGTAATTAATTATTAAAGTCCGTGTATGTAAATAAAGACAACAACAAAAAACAGAATAATTACCTACTATAATTTTTGCTGCAAAAAATTTGTTGAACCGTGTACTTTCTTTTCAAGGGTACTATCACGTACTATGTACATAATATATTGGCAATAGATAAACTCAACCGCGATTATAAAAATTCTCTATGGATATTCGGAAAGCTAAAGGTTTATTTAGTAGAATTAAACAAAAACATTGGCGGAAAATACATGTTTAACCCTCAAAAACAGCCCTTAAAGTAGTAGTGAAACATGGGTCTCCCATTGGCTGTTAGTACTTTTAGGCCACGCCCCACCTCGATTTACCTACTTAGCTTTTTACGGTAAACTTGGAAAAAAAATTCCGGAGTGCTACAAATCCAAAAAACGACAGATCCGTAAAAGCAGATCTAGATTTTTCCGGTAAACATGGAAAAAGGTGAAAATTATTTAATTTAATATACGTAAAATGAACGATGAACTTCTGAGAAAAATGCAGTAATCAGTAATATGTTTGGTAATGTGAAGCGCCGGTGCATATTATTTTCTTCATGTGTAGGACAGCTGGCGTTGAATTTAAGTTCGGGTTGAAATTGCAATATTTTCAGGTTATGCTTGGGCTTTCTCACAAGGTGAGAAGGCAGGGTAGGGAGTTGTTTACATGGGGTCATCGTAAGTTTTTTAAAACTAGTTTAAAATTGTTTGTCACGACACTCACTCGTTTTTCTGTTTTCTTGTTCGGATTTTTAAGCACCCCGGAGTAGGTGTTTAGACTAGGTGAAAATGCACGTACCGTCAACAGAATGCGTGAGGTAGTTCCGTCCCAAATCGAATGCAAGGTTCTTATTGGTTTAGTTCTTGAAAATTAACGATTTTCAATACCGATTATTGCCAAAATTACAGAGGTTATCAAATTCATCCGTAACTTATTCGCTGATTTTAATGTTGTCTAAGTAAATTTTTGTAAATTGTTGTCTAAAAATCTTAGTAAATTTGAGAAAAACAAGAACACTTCGATTTAAATAGCGAGGGGATGTTCAAAACCAAGATTGTTTGAATTTATGTTTAACCCCTTTCGGAACAACTGCCCTTACTTTGAAATTTTAAATGGCACCCCCTATCTTACGATATATCATTTTAAAGGTAGAAAAAATTCACGTTAAAAAATTGAATTTGGTGGATCCGTTTATGACTTACAACTTTGTAAGACGTAATAAGTGACCGTGAAACAAAAAATTATTTTATTAGGAAATTATTAAAACTATGGAAATTACATTTTCAAAATGTTCTACGTTGGCCGCATTCGGCCTGGTACTTTTTTTGCGTTGAAGCTCCGTCGAACGTATTCCGATAATTCGATATACAGCTTTTGCACCCTCGCAAGCAGTGATGCAGTTCAGTCCATTTCAGAAACTTAAAACACGCAAAATTCTTAAATGAGTGCAGATAAAGCGTTTAAAAACGCGAAAAACCACCAAATCGAAACCGTTGAATAGAAAAGCAAAAAGGTATCAGATCGAACGCGGCCATTATTGGTCAATCATAGTACAACCGCTTTTGGAACACTTTGTGGACTTCCTGAAATGGTTCTGGACTAATAATCCGCCTACATTCTTGGGTTAACCTATTTTTAAGTACCAGAAGATTTTCGGGACGAGTTTTGTAAACCACCATTTTCAAATGTTCTCAAAGGAAATCATCAAGCTGTAGGAAATCGGAGGAAATCACGGAGCGGGAGCTTCTGACTGAAACTTTTTAATTTAGTAACAATAACTTCTCTTCCGGGTGTTCTTTCCATCTTGAAAGCTCCGTCCAGCCTTTAATTATGATATTATTCCTCTGCTTTTCCTTTTCATTTCTCTCCATTTGTTCCTCCATTTTAATTATCGCATCTCTCTGTCTCAATACTCTGTTGTCAAGGCCGTCTATCTCGTTCTTTTTTCTTCTGTTTGCTCGATCTTTGCGGTGAGCTCTTTAATTTCACTCTTGTTTTCCTTAAAGTCTTTATTAAATGAAATCGTTAGTGCTCCTATCATTGCCTTTAATTCATCCATTTCTTTTTCTTCGATCTCTTGATCCTTTTCTGAGTGTATCTTAGTAGATGGTTTTAGTGATTTTTTATTCCTCTGAAAGATTTTGGCTTCAGCTGTTGCGGTCTGCGTTTCCTCTATTCTTCTTTTTGAGTATTCTCCAAAAGAACTTATTCTATTAGTTCTTCTGTTGCCAGTTTCTCTATTCATCTGACTTAAATGGTTTTTCACTTGTGCAATTTTCCGAATTTCCCGTGCGCAAGGTTCGGTTCGGTTCGACACCTCGGAAACTGTTGCCTTGTCATAACCTCACTCCCCAATCTATATGAATTTACTCGACTTACTGTTCTAAATTGTGTTCCTCCATGCTCAAAATAGCACAGTTACGCAAAAAACACCTTCACATTGGTCCCACTTTACTTCTTACAATTTAAGTTCCTTATAAATCGTCTGTTTTTTTCAAATTCGAAAACGGTCTTGTCAAAGATAACCTCTGTCCAGTGGAGTCACTCTATCTCTGTTTACAACAATACATGACCATTTTAAAGCGTTAAAACTCTATTCATTCAATTGAAATTGACTATTTATTATCTTAAGTAATAGTGGAGTGCACATGTTTTTGTTTCACTACTAACGTGATTTTCATAAAAATAAAATAATTTCCGAATACAATTTTTTGTTTTGTCTTTCAATATTTACCTCTAATTCATAAAGGGATCCACTAAATCCAATATTTTTAACGAGAATGAACGACGATATTTTCCACCTTTAAAATTATGTTTCGCAAGGTAGAGGTGCTGATTAAAATTTCAAAGTAGGGATAGCTGGTGGGAAGGGGATTAAACGTAAAATTCAAACAGTATTGGTTTTGAACGTCCCTCCCAAAATTACTCAAATATACTTTAAAAAAAAGCAATTTCGACTGATTGCTTTTGAAATGAAAACTCATTATATTCATGTTAAAGTACTTCTTTTAGAAAATCCTTACTATGTTTTTAGCACGAAAACAATAATAATTATCGAATTCTCTATCCAGGAGAGCTATTAGGCCGGGAAGCGCAAGAATATTGGAAATTTCCCGCTAGGATAAATTTTCTTCAACCGAACTTTTTGCTACGCAAATTTATAAAATTGTATATCTTTACTTTATAAATATCTGATAGATAAAGAGAATTCTTCCGTTTGCAGTCGTACAAAGCACTTCCCATCAACCCCTCAATCTTACGAAGTCGAGTCAAGTTATCTTTCTGATTTTTATGCTGTAAGCATAACTAACATACCTACTCATTTCAAAAGTTTCTGTAATTTATTTCTTGTGCTAATATGTCAGTGCTTTACTTTCAAGTAGAGGCAAAATTGAAGTTTATTTCAACATATTCCACAAACTAAGTTTATTTTCGATGCTTTTTATACTAATTAAATAAAATGCTACTACTATTTCTGTAAGTTATAAGTTATAACATTTTTTGTTTTATTTCTGAAATGAAAGAAAATATGAAACATCCAGAAAATGTTAAATTTTTATTGACTCGATCTATTTAATATATTTTATTACTCATCGAAATCCTTTTATAGGTAACAAACTGATTATTCGAGTCGCTAATGCAATACCTAAATGGAAAGACCGCTTTTCCATAATTTGTTTTCTCGTGCATCAAGTAATATTTTACATACGCATTTGGAATAAAAATTTCTTTAAATATAAAAGTTATCTTACTTATTAAGTATTTTTTCAAATGTCCTTTCTTTCATTAAACTTTTAATATACGAGTAATTGTAACGCTAAACGATGAAAACCTGAAACTTTAAAATTTGGTGAATATATTTGACATTAAAATGCAGAAAATGCTTTATGTAGTAGAAAGCTCTTTGAGTTGTATTCATCTGGTTTGTATTTTCATTGCAACCCGATATTTACTTTTATATCGGAAATGGGAACTTCGTCCTTAAAATCATTTTGTTTTGTAAAAGTATATTTTAATGAGTTTTCTTTTGGGGACTTTCATAATTACTTTACAGAACTGCGTTAATTAGTTGGTAAAATTTTCAAGTTTTCATTTATTATTATGTAGTACATCATTTTTAATAATTTTAATCATTGCAATTTCCTAAATAGGTTGACGTGAAAATCGAAAATAATTTCTGTCATGTAAAAGCCAGGAAGTTTTTAATTATTTTATATTTTGTATTACTCTACTGAAGTTCGTGAAGTATTGCTGATTTCAAAATATAATTATTAACGATCTCATACATTTTTATTGAAATCAACTGCTGCATATTGATGAAAAATATTCAATTCGTAATATAAATTCAATTTTGGGACACAACTCACAATACCTAACTTAATTTTGCGTTGAAAATATTAGGAAATTTAAATGTAATTGCTTTAGCAAGTTTTCTATTTTTCCTCGAATAACCTCTGGTGTTAATATCGTAGTAATTAGCGCTGTAACTTTTTTAGCACATTTTTGTCTCAATATCATCAGTGACGCATAACATTTAATTAAACCACACATTAAATAAATATTAATGCAAATTCAATCATTCATTTTGCGAACAAGATTTATATAAAACAGAATGGAGAGTTCAGTGAACTATTTGACTGTATCGCTTACCTACTCTATGCTAGTAAACCTAATATATTATAATTTCTGTCAACTTAATTACATTAATTTTACCCCTCACGCAATATAATAATAATTTTTAGTTGTTAATTTAAAAGTGAGATTTAATTTTAATAATAATTATATAATTAATTTAATGTACTACTCCATTACAATCTGTTAATTGTTCCAAATATCCTTTTCGTCAGGAGCGGAACTTTTACTACTTATTTCTAATTTACTCTAATTTTTTTATGGCAAAAGTAACGGCAAATTTAATGTTTTTAAAATTACTTGTGATTCGTTCTAAACATCTAAAATAGCATTTTCTTTATCTTTTAAGTATTTGAGTGGTTTTATTGACTTATTAATAATGGCGTTTTTTGATATTTATTTGAAAAATATTGTGGCATTACTTGATAACCTCTTTTGCAAATAGTATAATAGTAATGATGAAGTGGGACTAAAATTGTGGTGTTCACACAGTGCAATAATTAAAGATAAACATGGTTTATTTTAAATTCTTATCAATAATTAGTTTTATCTTTTTATTAGTCGAGATTGATTATTTAATTAACAAATTCGAAATTCCGTCCAAAAGTACAATTATTAACATTTTTAATTAGCATATTTACAATTGTTACTGTAATAGTGCATGACAAATTTCTACAGATTAAATCAGGCGATGATATTTGCTTATGACAGTAAATTTTTAATCCAATCCATATCATTTTAACAAAAGGTAATAACTATTCTTTTAGTTTTTTTATCTAAATTTTTATGGGAAATGGTAGGTACATCACTGTGGCGCCGAATATTTCAATTATTATTAATTTGTTAAAAACAATTTAAATATATTGATTGCTATTCACAATTTTGATTTAAATGCTTGCAGTTTCAATAATATTATTTTCTAAATATCAATGAGAGTGTGTAATACCTACGTTAATTTATTAAGGACATTAATGTGATTTTGTCATGAAATTGCCGTCGTTATCTTTGAAGTGCAAAGTTTCTTTTTTTGTGATAAATTATATAATAATACAGCATTTCGTTCTTGACGGAATTTTGCTATCTCCGTAGAGATTTTAAAAATCTGTTTATTCGAGTGGCTTAGCCCCACTTTCGCAACATTTCACTATATGTCGCACTCCCAGTAAAATACTGTCACAAGTCAAAATTTGTAAATTCTGGCTTACATACGAGGCCTATAAAATTATGCTGTATGTACTTAATAAAATACTGTTATGGGTCAATTTAAAAAAAAAGATACAAATTTAGCTCAACAGGCCGTGCAGGCAACAAGGCTTCTTCGTTCATCTTATTTTCCTTACTTTACAACTCAACGTTACGAAGACTAAGCCGTGTTATCCGGTATCGCGTCGTTCGCTTTTACTCGTCCACAGAGTGTTGACGTTCACCGGAGGGCCGTGCTAAGAAATCCGTAATTCGAATCTATAATTTCCGCACCGTAACTCAACCAGCAATTACACCAAGCCACTGCTGTAGCAAAAAAAGATACTGTAACAAAAAAAATTCACTATTGTATTATTAGTTTTTATTTTATTTTTAAGTTACAAGACTATTAAAAATATTCATGTCTTTAGAAATAGCAATTTTCGACTTACGACAGTATTTTATTGGATGTGCGATGTAGTCTGTTATCGGATTTCGCCTTATTTGCAATTCTTCTCCATATTTTTCTATCTGATATCTTTATTCTCAGTCCTCGACCCTCATCGTTAATGATATCCACCTTCGAACTTTGGGTCTTCCTCTGGTACGGTCCCCAATGGCTTCCATTCTGCGATTTGTTTTATCATTGTACTCCCATCACGTGCCCTAACCATTTTATTTTCATAGATTTAATTATTCTTACGATGTCTTGATTTCCTATTTCACATAACAACTCGAAATTCATCACAGGGTAGGTTCTTGTTCATTTATTCTTTTTGGTCCCATTGTTTTTCGTCAATATCTTCTTTTAAAAAATTAGTAGTTCCTCTTCTTCCCTCTTAGTTACAGATAGGCTCTCCACCGCATACGTAAGTACTGGTCTTATTAGCGTCTTATATATTTTTATCTTCATTCATGAAAATGTTTTGTCATTTAACAAGTGCTGTTAACACAGAACGCCTTGTTACCCAACGTTCTTCTCTTTATTTTCTATACTGTCTTTCGTTTGTATTGCTCCATTTGTATCCCCAGATAATTCAAACTATTTACCTTCTCATATACGTAATTGTCTATCTGGAATCCGTTTCTTGTGCTTTTTTGACACTTACTATTTGACTATTTTATTTCTATTTATGAGTAATTCCATTGCAGTGTCTTTGATTTTTTAAAAAGTTTCAATCAATTTTCTTCTAGTTCTTGATATAACTGTCACAATTATGCGTATGCAATTATCTGCACCTCTTTGTTCGCTATTCCATCTTTAGTTTCCAGTCCTCTGATTATTTTTTCGATAATTAAATTGAACAATGTAGACGACATCGCGTCTCCCAGTCTCATTTCACTATTGACTATGAAGTCATTGTTTTCACCGTTTGAAATTCTTATGCAGGCAGTAGATTCTTCAAGAGTCATATTTATTAGTTTTATGGGCTTATTCGGAATATTCAATTCTTGCATGATTTTTATTAGTTTATGTCTATTTATGTTTTCAAAAGCTTGCTGGAAATTTTTTTTTACTATTATCTGTTTCAACAGATGTGTAGATTTCATCCACCGTCGACTTGCCCTCTGTAAACTGTACTGCTAATCCCCAGTTATTTCTCAATCTTTACGTGGAGTTCAGCAGCGTAATTCCCTTTAGTTTTTGCACATCTCCTTTCTTTTTTATAGGTCCTTCTTTCCACTTTTTTGGCATCCATGCTTGTTTTATGATTCCATATATTTTCTCGTATCACATTTCTCCTCCATATTCGAGCAACTTCGCGTTTAAACCATCTATATCTGGTGATTTTCCATTTTTGAGTTTTTTTATTATCTCTATTATTTCTTCATAAGTTGGCTCATCTCTTTGTAGATTTTCTTCGTTTATTTTGGTAGGATGTTCATCAACTTCTTCCATATTTGGCAGTCTTTGGAAATGTTCTACCCTGATCTGCCTGATTTTCTGTCTTTATCCAATTTTTCATTCCTCTCTTGTTTTAATTTTATGTCCTACTTTTTGCATTCATAGCATTGTCAATTATTGTTGTTCTATTTGTCACTTTTGTCTATCTCTTCCATAATTTCTTTCGTCCATAGGTTTTTCTTTCTTTTAAAATATGTTCTGCAAACTTTCTTTCTGATTTTCCTATAATTTTCCACGTCATTATTCTTTTTTGTAGGTGCGCCGAATATTTTGTTTGATAAAAACAATTTAAATATATGGATTGCTATTCACAATTTTGATGTATGTAAATGCTTTTGTTTTTATTAAAATGCTTACGAGTTTCTATAATATTATTTATTTAAATACCTTTGAGAGCGTGTACCTACGTTAATTAAGGACATTAATGTAATTTTCTCATGAAATTACCGTCGTTATCTTTGAAGTGCAAATTTTCTTTTTATAATAAATTATATGCTTCTTTTTATTTCATTTTAAACAGTCTAATTGAATTCTAGCGATTCTAGTAAAAAATACAAGGCTAACGGTTATAACACATTCCAAATATGGTCGCATCGTCTTTTAAAATAGATACACTTATATAAATAGATTCATTTTCATTCATAATGCATTGTGTATTTCATTGTAGTATCTTGATACCATGAACGTCGTACGTTTCTTAAGCATTCCATCTGCGTGACTTTACTACTAGTACTACCTACTTTAATATTAAATAATGATTAGAAACTGCTATTTTTTATCATTTATTATTATATAACTAAATGGCTGCAATCTCCTAAAATTCTAAATATTTAATTATTAAAAGTTCGCGTTCCTGAATTATTTTAGTATTTCACTTCTTTCTGAAATATATTACGAGTACTATACAATAATCATGGAATAGCAGCGTAGATATAGACATGTTTATTCCAAAGCTTTCAAAAATCGTGGAATACGAGTTAATTAAAAAACTTTGCTATTCCACATTACTCAACAGCGATAGAAAAAGTTTCTATAGTTTTTCATTTTCGAGTTAAGTATTCGACAAGAATAAACAGACGAGACATATTATTATGTATGTATGTAAATACTACTCGTACATACAAGTTCCACGAGTATATTTATGAAATATGTAGTGCCATAGTTAAAAAAAAAATTAATATACTTTTACATATCTTTTGAAATATTGACAATTATTGCAAGGATTGTTTTGAATTTTACCAAACAAACACTTAAATTAAAATTTGTACGTGCATGCCTACATATTATTATCATTAACAATATCTATTGTTGTGCTTTTTGTTATTATTACCCATTTAATTCGGTAATTACTAATTTATAATTAAATATTATCGTTGATAACATTTTTGAATTATAATTGAAACGAAAATTAAATATGTACTATACATTTGTGCTAGATATACTACTTAAATCATTATTTGTCAACGAATAAAGTCTGGCGGTGTATATCACCTTTTCCTTTTACGCAATGCAAGAAATAAATATTAAAACGCAAAAATACTTATACATTTGCGTAAGATCTATATCACACTATGTGCAATATAAATTATGAGGTGAGTTATTTGTAACATCTTAAGCTTTAAAGTGTTTTAGCAACGGTTTTAGTTATATCGTTATATGTAGTATTTAAAATTTTACAACCGCGTTAAAAACGGAAAACCTGAAAATAAACCAGATTTGTTGAAGTAAGTAATTTTAATTATTAATAATTTTCTCAAAAATTCAAAACATTGCTATTTTTTAATAATTTTTACCAGAATATATTATATTAATTACATTATTATATAGGAAAAAAATCTGTAAAAATAATTTAGACAGAGAACATCGACCTTCAGGTTTCACATTGAATTTTTCTTATCGTTAATAGTAAACATATACACGTAATAAATGTTTTTATTAAGCAGATTTGGTTTATTATCTTTCAGAATGAAAAAGTTATTTAGAAATTAAAAGTGTAAATACTTACATTAAATTATTAGAATTTTAACAAAAACTTAATCAAATGTTTCAAATATTTGAATTTATATTTTTCTACCAACTACTGCATAATTAATTATTATAACGTGCAATAAAAAAATAAAATTAAAAATTTTAAAAATTCCGCGCCTAAAAAATAAATTAAGCAGTCTAAAAATAAATTCAAAAAAAACGTTACAATAACAATTATACATTAATAACAAAAGAAATTATTAAAATACAGGATAAATTCGAGTCAAGTTCATTAAAATGTTGTTTCCCCAACTGCAACAATCTGAAATATTTACAAGTTCCATTATTTTAATAATTCCTTTTGTTAATAATGTAGTTATTATTATTGTAATGCTTGTTGGATTTATTTTTACACCTTTTTCATTCCGTTTTTCAGTTAAAAGATTTTTAAAATTTTTAATTTTATTGTTGCTATTTTTTAGTAGGTAGACACTTTTTTACTTTTTCAATATGTTACATAATTGAAACACAAAATTGTGCGACAGGTCAAAAGCTTAGTATCCTTTCTTTTTTCAGTAGTTAATTGTGTTGTTCTATAATGTAATTTAAGCAATGCAATTAACATACAAAGTACAATATGGATAATTTTATTTAGAATAACAACAGACTGAACATATTTTATATTTACTTAAACTTCACCAGTATATTTAAATTTAATATAAATTTACTATCATTAAAAATTAATAATCGGAAGCTGCTTGCTGATTTAGATATTTTGCTATCTATTATTAGTATCTAGTATTATTTTTGATTCCAAATTGCATTACATTCCAACGTGTAACTTACAAAAATGATACTCATTTTTTTTTTAAAAAGTCACTACATATTTTTGTCAGATAAGCAAAATCACATAATATGTACTATATTTTTGTGAAATGATGATTTAGATAATATCATTGTTGTTACTTGTATCCAAAATTGCATTTAATTTCCATTCCAAACTACATTTATTATATTGTCCTTGTTTGTTTGATACGTTCCGTAAGGATAGAGTTCACTTTGATCAAAAGTATTACAAATTTTCGGGAAACAGGCCGATATAATTCCATTATTTTAAGCATAACAATTTTCTGAAAGTTCCTTTCCATTCCTTACGGAATATTGGCGTTGGATGCTCTTGAATCCATTTTCTAGGGTGGATTAGTCCCCATGTTTGCTTCTTTATTTAACTTCTCTATAGGTTAGGCCGCTTCAATGACTTTTCTCCATACGATTCCATCCCGGCTTCTCTCTCCAGTCATCAATTCCCACGGCTCTCAAGTCATTTATCACCTCTTTTTTCCATTTGGTTCTCAATCTTCCTACTGGCCTCCCTACATCCTCTGCTCCACTCCAGTAGAGTTTTAATCGCTCTTGTCTGTTGTGCCCTCATGACATGGCCTATTTTTATCGTTCGTTCTTCTTCTGTATTATTCATCTCTGACCTTTACTGGACCAAGTATTCTTCTTATTATTGTCCTTTCAAATATACTTATCTTTTCCTCCATCAGTATTCAGGTCTAATTAGCGTCCTATACATCCTGATCTATGTGATTTTACTAATTCTTTAATTTTTAGAAGTTTCTGAATGCCGCAATATGCTCTATTTCTGGTCATTACTCTTTGTTTCATTTTGTCCTGGTTTTCATTTGTGTTATTAATCTGGAGTCCCAGGTATTTTAAAATTCTCACTTCTTCGAATTTATATCCTTCTGTAAGTCTTTCTTGCATAGTTTAACTTTTCCCTCTATGACATTTCATGAGTTTTGACTTATTCTTGTTTATATCAAGTATCACGCTCTTTGCCTCTCTCTCCAACTTTTTGGAGGCTTCTATTAGTGCTTCTGAATTACGATTACTACATGACGACATCATCGGCTTATGCAATCATTTGTGCTTCTTTGTTTATAATAGTACCTCCGCATTCAGTTCTAACCTCTCCCTCCAGTACAACCCGACTTAATTTTAGTTTACAGAAGATTCTTATCTCAACAAAACTAAAGAGCACAAAATTATCTGCAAAATAGAATTTTTTAGAAATGTACTACGCCATAGTATTGCTAAAATAAAAATCAATTATGCGATATGCGTTTTATATTAAAAAATTGAAATTAGAACAGTTTTAGAATGATTTGTATTACGAATAAAAATGTTTTTGCATGTCGTCTTCATTATCTGAAGTGAATTCTCTAGATAATGGTGTGTTGTTCAATTATGGTCTGATAATATTTTACCTTAAAAATAAAATTCTGCGAGTAATAGGCGAAAAACCAAGTTGGAGGAACTAAAATCCCCAATTAGGGGGGTAGCCGACAATGGATTTTAGGGAACTTGAGAGGGGTTCAGTCTTCTGCCTGTCTGCCTTATAATTATGATGCGGAAATTTTTATAAAGGGTGGTGGAAAGGAAAATTTTGGATAATTTTTAGGTGGTACGAGTAACCTAAAAGGTTGAGAACCGATGTTCTATAGTTGTGGTTTTAATTAAAATTTATAATTGTAATTAAGCATAAATCAACGTTTAATTTACAATAATAATAAATTCACTTTGTTCAAAAAAGCACTAAATAAATGTTAGATAAGCAAACTTATAAAGCAAACGAGGCGGTTATTGGCCTAATAGTTAAAGCGAGCAACTACTACTTAATGTTAAGGGCACTGGTTCGAGTCCGGGAAGAGCTAATCTTCTTTCTGACTTTCTTTCCTTCTATGACCGTCTCCCCAACCCGCTTTGGGCAGCGTTGTAGGGTATGGCTAAAAAGGGTCTATTCAGTAGTGTAAAGCAAACTACAACTTACCTATTTATTGTGAAATAGTGATTTAAATAATATCGTTATTGTTATTCCCATTAAAAATTGTATTTAATTTTCATTCCAAACTACATTTCCTAGTGTCCTATTTTGATAAATTTACGTTCTGTAAGGATAAGGGTTAACTTCGGACAAAATGATTACAAATTTTCGGGAAACGGGCCGATGTAATAATTCAACACTCATTAGATTTTTTGATACGAACAAACATCTACACAAAATTTTGTGAGATGCAAATACTAAATCTCCCTTCTTTTTTATTCAGTTAGGGGATTAAAAATTAAAATACAGGCTAAAACTTCCAAGTAATAACGTGAAAAATTATTTATTACGTAGATTTCCACTTAGCTTTATAATAAAAAATTTATTATTTAAATATTTTAATAATAAATTATGTTAATTACATTGAATAAACATAATATGTTTATTCAATATTATATTATATTCAATACTTACATTTTAAAATTTCCAAATAATTACATCAGAAATCTTTTGTTACAAAGATTTCCCCTTATACCTTTATAATAAAAAATTTATTATTATAATTCATCTTTGTCGAGTTGGATTGTTTAATATGTGTGTCTTTGCACTTACTCGAAGAAATAAAAGTGGAAAGTGGAGTATATCAGATATTCTGTGAAGACTGTGAGGCCACATACATAGGAGAAACGGGACGAAGATTAGAACAGAGAATCGGAGAACATATTGAAACCGATAAAAAGTCTAAAATGTACCATCATCTAAAGTACAATTGTACAATAACCATAATCTGAACGTTGCCAAAACCAAGATGCTACATCGGGAAGATAAGATGAAGAGACGCAAACTACTGGAACACCTAGAGATTAGCAACAAAAAGATATTATATAGGATGGAACAAATGCCGAAGAAGCTATTAAATCAACAGTCGGAACTACGTACAATGCCGCTTACTGATTTGCTCGTAGAAAGAGCGAGATTAGATTAGAGCAGCATATCTTTTAACCTCGCTATAAACAAATTTTGATGTGTTGTTTTAATTCGTAAATTGTAAATGTTGCAAAGATTTTTAAATTTTTAATTTTATTCGATACTTTGCGTTGTGATTGAATTTATTTTGTTTTATTCTGAGTGTGAATGATCTTAATGTTGATTCTCTATGAAGATTTCTGATCCATTGTATACTTGACACGTACATATATTAAATATTAAAAATTAGCAAGTCATTTGGTAAGGTAGAGAATTTTCCCTTCGTAAAAAATGGGCATTTCAGTTATTTTAAAAGAAACGAAATCTATTAATATAATTATTAGAAAACTTGTTGATTCAAGGGGTCAATAAAAAGAATGTATTAAATGTCGAACGTTTCCGGGTTTATTTTTTACTATAGTGAGAAATTATACAAAAAATGGAACAATTACAAATAAAAATTATTGATAAACCATATTAAAATATATACCAATCGATAATGAGAGGAAAATGCTTGTTCAGCATGTCATTTCCAGTTGATGACGATGGTGCCACAAAGAGGAAAACCTGGTGGAATGAAATTAAAATCGGAAAGTTGAAAAAAAATACAGAAAAACTAGAAGAAAACGGAAAACTTATCGGTTAATCTATTACACGTGCAATTTTGTAACTGTGGAAATGAAAACACAATGTATACGACACTAGGAAAAGAATTAACTAAATAAATTTGAATATAAAGTGGGGTGTACAAGAACCTGAAAAGGATTATCAAGATGCTAATTTCAGAAAAAGAATACCCTAACAGTTTGGAACCAAAATGAAATTTGAAAATGGAAAAATAAAAAGTATAGGGAAGAAAAGAAAAGTAACGAATAACGGGAGTATTACGCTCAAAAAGTTGGTATCATATTTTAAACACCAAGATTATAATTATACTGTGTTCATCATAATCAAGATGCGTTTTTAGTCAACGTCAAAGTTTTCGACTTCTTTTTTAATGTTTATAGACGTACCCTGCAAATAATATGGAGGGCCTCTCGAATTCTCAATATCCGGTCAAGGATATTGATATTTTCATTGTAGATGGCATGACTTTGGTCTGCCTGAAGCTGTAGGTCTTTTTTGATTCCCTACGTACTTCCCCTCATCTAGGATGGAAAAATTCCATATTTTTGTTCTGACCAATAATCTGAAAATAAATTTTATCTATAATATTTAGTTTTAAAGACATTTAAAAAAATGAAAAACAACAATTTTCTTTTTAATCGTTTAAATTGAAAACTGATAACACTGGATGTTTTTAACCAATGCATTATTAAGCCATTCTTTAGCGAGGAATTCAAAAAATATAATATCGCATTTTCAGGGACGTAAGTGGCGGAAAAACAACCGTCAACTTTCTTTTTTTCTTATTATCGACGCCCATCTGGCCATTTTTTTCGTTGATGTAAATTTCCTGCATCAAAATGAACAAACCAAATTAATTTATTCTTGTTTGACACGTCAAGCTTTTTAATTAAACAATTGTAAGATTGTCCCAGTATAGTCATATTGCTTAGCTGTGATGCCATGAAGTGCTGAACTTTATGCAACACCCTGTACATGATTACAGCGCCTCAATTAATGCTGCCATGTATAGTGGAGAATGGTAGCCAATTCAGAAGAAATAAGGAGATGTATTTTTCATGCAATAAAAATTTATTTTTCTTAGTACCTCCCTTATTGAAAATTCTTTCCACCGAAGCCAATTTCAATATCTGCTATCTCACAAGAATTTATTTTAATGCTTTTTTTTATGCTAAATTACTTTTGAGAAATTTCCAACTTCATTAAAAATTTGAATAATTAGATTACTGCCAAGAGCAGGCCTAATCAGACTTAGCAACTATTACGTATTTTAAAAATAGTAAGTAGATGATAAAAATGCAATTTTATAAGTAGTAACCGGGAAAAGTTAATCTAAAAATTTTAATGGCAATTAAATTTCCTGTAGCTAAATCCATTGACAACGTTGTAGAGGTTTTAAATTTAATTATTACATCTTCGTAAGCAATTTTCACATTCTGATATTTAATTTTGAAAAGTAGGAGCTGCTAAATAGAAAATTATGTAAATCTTTTAATTACCTACTACAAATTTGTCAAATTTGAAGTTGGAAAATATTAATCCATTGATTAACATGACTTTTCTTAAATTTTTTGTGCACGTGGCAAATTACAAAAGGTCATTTCTTAATTAGATTTCTTCTATTAATACGACGCTCATTAAACTAAAAATAATTTTTGAAAAACGAAATAAATTAAAAATCTCAATCTTCATAACGATATCTTTTTTAAATTTTAACTGTGAAGATTGGTGTTTTAATTAAAAGCAAAGTTTCATCTTAATTATTTATTTTTAATAAAATAAGGAAGTACCTGTAAAAAATTCCTTTTCATTATTAAAATAATTCTCAACAAAGGATTTGTTACATTTTATAACCTCTATAAATAATATAATAAGGCACGTTTTGTATTAAAATTGAGGTCATTATTTGTGTTTAAATTCTGTAACAAAAACTTGGTTAAAACTAAACTAACTGTAAATTGTAGCTTAATGAAAATTTACATTACAGTTGGGCTTAGAGTACTCTGCTATGGTCCACAGTAGTGCATTAAGTAAAGTATTTTATGTGGAATATTTGATTACACAGTAACTAAAAATGTTAATATAAATAAGGTAATTCTTATGTAGAATGGATGAAATTTTATTTAAATATCGTAAGAGCAAAAAGAAAACCGTTTGTAGAAATAGATGTTTAATTAAACTTTCGCTTAAATTTATTTCAAGTTATATAAATATAACTGTGCTTTTAATTAAATTGTATTTTACCGTAACAAAGGTAACGTTTAAATTTTATAATTTAGATGTACTTATACAATAAGGACTTTGTTTTTATCTCAAAATTAAGTTTTAATAGAATTACACTTTCGGAAAAATTTAAAGCTTTTGGTCAATGTTTTAGTTACTTAAAAGCTATTAGTTCATTACTGCAAGCTAGGATCGAACGAACTTTTTAACTAATAAAAAGCTTTCGAGAACGTAATTAATGGAACCATTTAATTTTTTTTGTGCTGCTTAAAAATTTGTTAATACCCATTAGCAACAAAGAGATGGGAAAGAACAATGTTACTTGTTATATTACTGTAAAGTGTAAAGAAAGTAAACCATTCGTGCTGGGGAATACATCCGACATTAGTACTTCGGTACTGTCTTATTTTCTTTTAAATTTTTAATTCTGCTGCACAACAATTTATTAAGTTTGTTCATGTAGTAATTTCCCTGAGCAAAATAATTCGGTTGAACATTTGTAACGTTGTTTTTTAAAAAGAGTTAAGTTGCGCCAAATACTAAAAATATATTTTATGTTTTTTAAAAAATTAATTTTGATCATTAAATTAATCATTTTCAATTTATAACAGCTCCATGGCTCCAACAAATTTTAAACGTTGAAAATTCTTGATTCTAAATTTTCATTACACATTTAAAATCTTTTGAATACTCGAAGCATGAAATAAAAAAAGTAATTTAAAATTGTAATACAAACACATTTTAATATGACACCACTCGGGTTTTTGAATCTTGAAAAATACGTTTCTATGTAACCGGAGTACCTACATATCGATTTTTATAATATATTTTTTTGTAATTTACAATGTACTACGTTTGCTCTATTGAATTTACATAGCAGCACGGAAAACTTATTTGTCATAGAAAAATAACCACTAAATATTTTATTAATCCATTTGCTATTAATAAATTAATGTTAAGTAATTTAATTAAAATCCAATCTCTATTTGGTAAGAAAAAACATTTTTTAATTCATAAATTAGGTTTTGAAAGACATAATGTAAATTAATTATCCTTTCAAGAGAAATTTCTTTTTATAAAAGAAATTATTATATTCAAGATATTGATAATATCGAGTTCTTTTAGCTTTGGATTTGTTTTAAATTTCTTTGATAAAAATCAGCTTCCGTGCTTCGTTGATTGAGATGAAGTTTTGTAAATGTCAACTTTATGATAAGCATCTGTATTTGGTAATTACGAAGTTTGTCGCAAGCTGATTTTGTAAATTGCTTTTCCTACAATACCTTTTCATTTTAGTAGCTAATATGATAGGTATAATGTTATGATACCTATAACTTACATTTTCCTTGTTTATTAATCTTTTCTTAGTAGTATCTCTCCAGCTCTACGATTATAAAAGGTCCCTCGGGAGAAAACAGCTTTTTAATCATCGCGGTAGCCTACTGCGTGCTGAAGATTTGATTATCTTTAGAAAATTTGATAAATTTGAACGGAATTATAATTACTATACCAGTATTTCGTTTATTTATTTATATGGCCTAACAAATTAATTAAGTTTGAATTAAAATAATTCGTTATCTAATTTAATTAAGCAATTAGTGGAAAATAGTAAACGAAACTCAATTTTTGTTCATTATGTATGTCACTGATTAGTTAAAATAATATTTTTATACGGTAAATTAACTGACAAATAAATGTAGCCTAATATTAACGATTTCTTTGACATATTTTGAAGGTATTTGTTACTTTGGCAGCGTAACGAAATAGTTATTTATTTTTTATTAAATATAAATCTGCGTTTTTCAAATAATTTTGTGAGCTGCCAAGGTAACTATTTTTATAATTATTTTTTTATTTATTTATCTAAGATAGGATTTGGTATGTTATTTACAGGTTTCCAATATATCAGACCAGGAAATGAATATATCACTGATTGCATCTCACAAAGAGCATCAAGCTTGTTGTGAAAAGCAATTTCGTAAATATATGTATCTGCATTGGTGGTAAACATAAGTAAGTATAGGGTGGTGAACCCTGTAAATAGTTTCGGTTGTGCAGTGAAAACTGTGTGGGTAAATTACAGTTTTGGTGACGTCGTAACAAAGTGCCGGTATAAGCAGAGCAGTGGCGTGTTGTCGGGATGAAAGCGGCAGGGAGCTAGCAACGGAGAATAACGGAGGACGTCGTGGCGGCCGGCAGCAACAATGTGGACTATGTGCTCTGGTCGCCCGCATCCTCCGAAGGGCTGTTTGTGGAGCTCCAAGTCGTAGAGGTAGTGGTGATTCCGATCAGGAACTCACTGTACCTCTGGCAGAAGATGATCGCACTCCACAAGTGAGTTACATATGTTTTTTTAATACTAATCGTTGTTTTCCGTATAATTTATTTTAATTGTAAGGTTTCCACCCAGTTTTCAGTCGAAAGCAGGCAAGAGTCAAATTCAAAAAATCTCAAATATTTGTTCTTGGTAAATTTTCACTGCCTATAGATAACTTCTTGATTTTTAGTTCAAATATGTTTCTTATTCTTTTATATGAATATGCAGCCTAGTGCATTCGTTTCTTTTTTTGTGTCTATAATCGCTTGCTTTTATGTATTTTTGTGCTAGCTAAAAAAAATAATATATCTAATTTTTTCAAGTATTTTAAGTAAACATAAGCATAATAGTTTTCCCAAATTTTCTAATTACGTATTATTGCTCAATATTAAAAATATGTGATTTTTTAACAAATTAATATTAAATTAACCTTCAAAAACTAATTAGTCTATTAAACAATAACAATAATCAAATTAAATAATACGTAAACTTTATGTATTATTTAATTTGTTTACATTTTACTGGTTGCAATATTGATCTATGCTTGAAATTTGTTTTCAAATTCAACATAGAAAGTTGATAATAACAATAATGTTTTATTAATAAAAATCTGAAAATAACAGTTTATGAAAAAAATTACTTTTATTTGCCGTTTAATTCACTAGTTAATTTTTAAAGTGTGATGCTAAATAATCTAAAAATTGAAGAAATAATGTTGTAATAATATAATAACGTTCAAAATTTGCATAATTATTTTAATTTATTGAATTTCCTTCCAATCCTATACTTTTCTAAAATTTTAATGTTTTCAAGAGTCCTTAATTAAAATTTTTATGAGCCATAAAATTTAACTGATATAATAATATTTCACGATATTATTATTTATTTTTAATAAAGTTGAATGTTAGCCTATATACCTAATTATTAGAAATAATAATTGGAAGTTCAGCACTATAATATTTATTTAATCCTGTTTTGGTATATGCAGTGTATTGTAAATAGGGTCCTGATTGAAAAATTATAAAAATATAAAGCCTAGGCATCAAACTCCGATGCCTAAAAATATTTTCCCCAAACAGTTGTAACCTAGTAAAGCTGAGTCGAGTTGACCGAATTATTTCCTTTTATTGTTTCGTTTAATTCATTACTATATGCTTACTCATCTACATTTACTTTTAATAATAAAATATTGTAATGTACTCGTATGCAATTTAAGTTATTACATATTTTATCAAAACAATAATTTCTAAACTTCATACAGTAAGCGGATAAATCTTGGTTTTACACTGATAAATACTCCCCTGATATGAAAACAAAATTGACTTTTATTATTTACATGCTTGACAGGCCAAATACAATACATTGATTAAAATATATACATAAATTATTGAATCTTGAAATAGCAATAAACTTATACAACAATATTCCAATAAGAATTATTAAAGTGCATTTGCAATTTATTATTACAACAAATATTTAAAAAATTAGTATATAGTGCAAAATTTAAAAATATCACGTTCAGGAATTCCGTAGAAGTGACCGAATTATCCTGATTAAGAGATTAACATTTAATTCGTAAATCCTTTCAGTCGAGTGTTTTTATGAAGTACCGACAAATTGAGTCTCTTTGATTCCTTTTATACACCACTGATGATACACATACTATGTAAGAAAATCAAAACATGATGTCGTGGTAAGACTATCAAAATGATGATAGTCTGAGTTGCACTTTGGTAATAAGAAAATGAAAATTGAAATGTTTAAAATAAAAAAAAGTTAAAGCAAATCAAAATAAATTGGGAAAGTTCAGGAAGAAAAAGTTATTAATGAAATAGTGGAAATTTGAGTAAGTATAGAATTAAGCAGAAAATTTTAAATGTCGATCGAATGAAAAGCGTTGATGATTAGTTTTTACCGATCGTGCGATAAAAATTTAAAATAATTTCTATTCTAAATTAAAACACAAAAAAAAATTTAATATTAATCTAAATAATAAAAGATTAAATTACATTAAATAAATTTCCTATTTCACTGCAATATGGAAGTTATGTTCCGTTAGTATAAACTAATATTGACGCGGAACATAAGAAGAAAATTTGTAATAATTATTTTTCATAATTATCATTTATCAAAATAAATTAATAAACAAACAAATTTTAAATAAGCCCTTCGAAAAACTTATCAAGTCAAAATGTGATGGATTAGGATCTCTAACAAAACTCGTAGCAAATAATCGAAAGTTTAACTTGGCATCAAAATAAAATTAAAATAATGGTTGAAGATCAAATAACGTTAACCCAAAATGTCATCACGAAATTCAGAAACCTTATAGACGAACTGGTACAAAATCAATAATTCTAAATTAAGAAATTATGTAATTTCTAGAATTTATAAACAAAACTGAAATTAGAAATTTAAATTTTCACCATTTCGATTTAATAAATAAAGTAACTCCGGAGGTAAAAGTAATTTAAACTTTTTAAATAATAATTAATAAAGTCTTAAATAATTTGAAATAATAATTGGTTCTGCAAATTATCAGAATAAAGAATTGAGCTATAACTGAACTTTTCTATAGGAAATTGAATTTATAGTAATCGAACAGAAAAAATGGAATTGAATCAGTTAACATTCCATGTTGTCACTATTTTCAATTCTATCCCTTACTGAATTTACCAACAACTTCGAACTTTTAAGAAAAATGTAATAAAATCAAATATAACAAATACTTGTGTGGAAATAAAATTAGAAATTAAACAAAAATACGATACCCTCTACAAACTACAACTTGGAAGATTTTTCAAAAAAACAACCTAATATTGCCAAAAAGAGAATTGTGAGACTCGATAACTTAGAAATTCAAATAGTTGACACTGGAAAACGAATCATTATTATTATGGTTCCAAATACCTCATCAGAAAAATTGAGAACAACAAATTATTAAAAAGTGTTCAAAACAGCAACAAAATGCTAAAATTCATACCGATCCCCAAAACAGTGACAACAATTTTAAACTGAAACCAAGCGAACTATCAAAATAAGCTTTGAGTGAATTTTAGCATAATATTATACATCAATGTCAACTTAATGCTAAAAAGGAATGCAAAACATTAATAATAAAGATCCAATTATGCATTTTAACAAGACAAGTTTTTGGACAATTTTGATCTATTTGGTTATTTGTATTTTCATTATCTTTTAACTATGTATTTACAGGGCAGGAGTTAATAACCTGAGCTAGATAATATTATTATGAATTTCCATTGTCACTTCAAACCAAGTGTATTATCCTCAAATTTACGACCGAAATGTTCAGCTTAAGTTTCCATCTAATAAGTTTAAACTAATAAGTCTTTGAACTCCGTTCACGAACTTACTTGCATGCAATAAGTTTATCAAATATTTTTAATATTTTTTGAACTTCCGGTTTTTGAGAGACTGGCGCCATAGAAATTTTTTTAATTAGCAACATACTGACATACTCGTAGGTCTTGTTGGTATCAAACATGACCTATATATTCGGTCACTTCAAAGAATTTCCTTCTCTACGATATTGATAACGACGAAATCTAATAAGATCGGAACATGTACAGTTGGAATACCTAGTTGCGATATTTTTAAAGTTGTAAGATAGGTTTTAAATTATAAAAATTATTTCAAAATTAAATTTTCTGAAAAATTTTAATACCTGGTACCTACTAATCATTTTTATATTGGGTCACAGACATACAAGAACATAAAGCGTATTATGAAGTGCTGTGCTAAAGCGGTCCCCGAACCGTGGGAAGTATATTCATTCCATCTCCAGAGAAGCTGTACCCGTATGTTACATCACTAGGGCAAAGAAAATACTCAAGATGAGTCGAGTATCAGGTTATCTATTGGGATTTTACATTAACCAAACGCCACCATACGACAGCAATTGTAACTACCCTAACGAGTATACCTCAGTTTCTTTTAACGTGTGTTAATAGTGTTTGAGTTTGTTTTTGTGAGATTTTTAATTCGGTGCAATGTTTAATCTTTAATTGTAATCGATAATTACAAATTTTACATCCGTGCCACCATCTAAAAACACACATGCATTATTTATAACCTAATTTTTGTTTATTACGCAGATAAATACATTATTTTTTACTTACCAATAGAAAACTTATGTTAAACAGTTTTGAAAAACAACCTTTTTTTAATTTATTTGAACACAGATAAACGAACAACTAAAAATTTCTATATATAAACCCGTATAAACAAATCAACATTCTACTGAGGTATACCCGTTAACGTAGACATATTGAAGTCGACACTAGCGCCATCATCGGTAGTGTAAAATCCCAATAGGATATCGCGCGAGCGAAAGCGAGAGCGATATCCGGTTTAACCTGTACAAGGCGAAATCTGAAGTATTTTCTTTGCACGAGTTGATGTATTTATGGCAATTCCCCGAAGAAACAATTGGCCATATCACATCAACGACCATAATATGACCCTGAGTGGAATTACCAGGCAGATTACACCTCGGTGGTTTGCCATTGCCTTCCGAAGGGAGACGGTCAGAAGCAAGTTTTTACTAAGCCCGGAGTCGACCCAGGTATTCAGCATTAGTAGCAACGCGCTTAACCGCTTAAGCTGATGACCGTCAAAATAATACTGCAAAGATATTTCAAGTACCTAATTAAAAGCTATTTAAGCTAATTAATTAAATAATGATATTGCTATGCTATTAATGCATATCCTTTACCTATAATAGTAATTAATATAATTACAATAAGCATTTGTTGTAGAAATGTAGTAACTATCATTTTAGTCCGGTCAAATTAGACCAAAAAATAGGAGTGAGGTTGCAATAATTCGCAGCCAGCTGAAAATTGGTAGGATTGTTCAAAACACCATCATAAATGAAATCTAAAAAGTCCTCATCGATCCGACACCTGGAAAAAAATTTATCCGGGGTCAAAGGTCACTAAAACGGGTTTTTCGCGATTTTCAGCAAAACGGTAAGTTTTATCATAAAATTATCTCATTCAAAAATTGTAGATCAGACAATTATCTATAAAAAATGTCTAAATACTTTTTTTCCTAAGAGCCACCGTTTTTGAGATATAACGATTCGAAAAGTTGAAAGAGTTGTAATCGTCATAATATGGGGTCCGTTACTTTGGCGCCCCCCCGGATAATATTTTTACACCAAAAGCAAGCACTGGGATCCTTAGAGCTAGCACCAGCTAGCACCCAAATATGAAAGCTAGCACCATTACAGTATTTTCACAAATCGACTTTGAAACCGGGGGGGCCAAAGTAACGCTAGCCCCCCCCCCCCCGGTTAATATTTTAACCCATAAACCTAGCACTGGGATACTTAGAGCTAGCACCAGCTAGCACCCAAATATGAAAGCTGGCACCATTATAGTTTTTCCACAAATTCATTTTATTTATTTGCACCTAAATGACGATTATAACTCTTAGTCCGGTCAATTTAAACATCCGAGGTTGCAATAATTCGCAGCCAGCTGAAAATTGGTAGGATTGTTCAAAACACCATCATAAATGAAATCTAAAAAGTCCTCATCGATCCGACACCTGGAAAAAAATTTATTCGGGGTCAAAGGTCACTAAAACGGGTTTTTCGCGATTTTCAGCAAAACGGTAAGTTTTATCATAAAATTATCTCATTCAAAAATTGTAGATCAGATAATTATCTATAAAAAATGTCTAAATACTTTTTTTCCTAAGAGCCACCGTTTTTGAGATATAACGATTCGAAAAGTTGAAAGAGTTGTAATCGTCATTTAGGTGCAAATAAATAAAATGAATTTGTGGAAAAACTATAATGGTGCCAGCTTTCATATTTGGGTGCTAGCTGGTGCTAGCTCTAAGGATCCCAGTGCTAGGTTTATGGGTAAAAATATTAACCGGGGGGGGCTAGCGTTACTTTGCCCCCCCCCCCGGTTTTAAAGTCGATTTGTGAAAAAACTGTAATGGTGCTAGCTTTCATATTTGGGTGCTAGCTCTAAGGATCCCAGTGCTTGCTTTTGGTGTAAAAATATTAACCGGGGGGGGCCAAAGTAACGGACCCCATATTATGACGATTACAACTCTTTCAACTTTTCGAATCGTTATATCTCAAAAACGGTGGCTCTTAGGAAAAAAAGTGTTTAGACATTTTTTGTAGATAATTATCTGATCTACAATTTTTGAATGAGATAATTTTATGATAAAATTTACCGTTTTGCTGAAAATCGCGAAAAACCCGTTTTAGTGACCTTTGACCCCGAATAAATTTTTTTCCAGGTGTCGGATCGATGAGGACTTTTTAGATTTCATTTATGATGGTGTTTTGAACAATCCTACCAATTTTCAGCTGGCTGCGAATTATTGCAACCTCGAATGTTTAAATTGACCGGACTATTTTTTCAATAATTTAATGATTATACCTACTTTTAACTAAATATTATATTACAATTAAATTTTTATATATATTATTGTTGACCTTTTTTTATTAAATTATAAGATATTCTTCGTCGGGTATAGGTCTGTATTTAGTTTCAATTATTAAACTAACGTTTCGGGCCGTTTATTTTGGTCCATTTTCAAGGTTACAAATTAATTACATTAGTTAAATTATTAAAAATATAAATATAAATTGCAGCGCTTTTTTTGAAATTATTTGACAATGTCAATAAATTAATAACAATTTTTGGGAAATTATATGACAAACTACAATTGTTATTAATTTGACATTGTCAAATAATTTCAAAAAAGCGCTGCAATTTATATTTATATTTTTAATAATTTAACTAATGTAATTAATTTTTAACCTTGAAAATGGACCAAAATAAACGGCCCGAAACGTTGGTTTAATAATTGAAACTAAATACAGACCTATACCCAACAAAGAATATCTTATAATTTAATTATATTACAATATAATGCATTTTATTTAGTATATTTATTCTCAAAATGATTAATTTATAGAAAATGTGATCAACCTTCTTCCATCTTTTCAAAAGCATTGTAAAGCATGAAATAGAAATGTTAATCTTTAATATTAAAAATTATTGTTATAACCGTTAGAATATTAATATAAAAATTATGTTTTCTTTGATCAATTGCTGCATAATATAATATTTTTTTACATTAATTTTTATTGTACAGAAATGGAATCCAGCCAGAAAACATTTTACACTGTAGCCCCTCAAAATTAATTGACAATTTGTACGTTCATTCGTGAGATTTGTAGTGCCAAACATATTACGTTTACCCACACATACCATAACAAACCATGCATTTTGATATCCAGCAACCAAGATGTGTATAATTTTCTTCTGTAAACATAAACATAAGATACAAAAGGTATACTGGGAACTTGAATAAATAAAATAATTAAATAAAACAAGAACAAATTAGAAATTAGCTTTGCAAGATGAAATAGACATATTTTGGTTTTTAGTTATGCTATCCTCCAATTAATTGATTAATTTATTAATGTAAAATTTATTCGATTAGAAAAGCGGAAATTGGGCAAGAAGTGATCAGTCAGGGAAAGGCGGATACTTTCATTGAGCATCTAACAAAGTTTTTCAACCTTCTCCCTCAGAAATTTAAGATGATGAAGCTCAATTGAATGAACTACTAAAGTACGCCTTGCGATAAACAGCAGACTGATAAACCATGCCAAATAAGTGAGGTTGAAAAAAAACCATAAAAGTTAATCTGAATCCTAAAAAATTCTTAAAATCAATTTCATATCGTAGACTAAAACGGTATCTGAATGTCTGAAATCTGAAAATCTGAATCTAAATGAATCTCCGTATCTGTATTATGTTTAAATTAATGATTTTCTTAGAATTGCAGGACTTATCAATAATTATTAATGTAAGATATATGCTGAACTGAAGTAAATGATTTATTTAAATAAGCATCGTAGTTATATTAATGTATATCGCTATAACATCTCAAATTTTCGTGATGGCTGTAAAAAGAAAAAATTCATTTTACGATGATACCAAGCCATGACCTATATTGCTAATTAAAATAATTTCTGACACTACATTCTCAAAAACCGAAAGTGAAAAAGCATTAATTGTATGCAAATAACGAGTTCGATAATGATTGATGGTTAAAGAAAAACTGTAGTGTTAAATTTATTTAACGAATTTCATAACAATAGACTTAGGGAAACTTAAGCTGATAAGAACTATTTACTAAAATAGTATACATTTGATTGGTTCAACTTGCTTTGAATTTCTGAATTGACAGCATAGAAATTCTTAATAATATTATCTAATTGAGGTATCAGCAGAACATACTACATAACTCCTCCCTGTAAGTTAGAAAATTGAGTTGTTCATCGTCTCGAAATTTTTCTTAATCTTACGTATTTTTGTTTAATTTTTTAATTTTTAGGTTTTATATTTCTTTGCAAATTTATATACTGTCTAAAAAATCTAAATAGAAATAATCAAATCGATCAAAATTGTCTAAAAACTTGTCTTGTTAAAATACACTATTATAGATTTTTATTATCCCTGTCTTTTTTAGTACTCACGACACATTGATATAAAGTATGTTTAAATTCACTCAAATATAATTTTGACAGTTCAATTGGTTTCAGTTCAAAATAGTTATCACTGTTTTCTTTGAACATAATGTTAACATTCAGAAACAGACTGAATATTAGTTAGTATTTTGTTAGCGTTTTTAAAAGTTTGATGTTTTGAATTCTTAATGTTCAATAATTTGTGAGCTTAATGACATACAAGGATGATCGTTGTGAGAAGAAGTGGACTTCTTCTAACTTACTTGAATGAAATGTATGTTGCATTTTGACTATTCAGTCCAAGTAAGCCAACGATCAACAAGTATTTAAAATGTCGATCTCGCAAATCAAATTTTCAAAAAAAAGTTTCCTTTTCAAAATATAACTCGGGAAATTTTCCAAAAATATTTATTAGGAACAACTACTACATGCTTTATTTAAACGTTGCTTTTGTAATTTAAAA
This sequence comes from Podabrus alpinus, assembly GCA_932274525.1. Lineage (NCBI taxonomy): Eukaryota > Metazoa > Arthropoda > Insecta > Coleoptera > Cantharidae > Podabrus > Podabrus alpinus. The sequence goes on from OW026451.1 coordinate 121,008,885, forward strand.
TTGATATAAGATCATTTTGAACACCCTATATACATAATATTATATTATATCCTTAATGATCAGATTGTTTTATTGTTTGTTTCTTATTAATTTATACATTGTTTTGAAATTTATTGCCAATTAAAATTATCTATATTTCGAGTAGATATTGTTCGATTACTTAAATAATCCGCATCAGTAAATTGCGTATAAAATATTGTTCAGAATATATTCTATTTTCTATCGATAAGTTTTAAATAGAAAATGCGGTTAGTAATTACGTGAAAGTTCAAAGTTTTCACAACAATTGAAGACTTGCCAGTGGGAGTAAGTGAATAAAACAACGATATTATCGTTTGTGATTTTGATTCGAACGCAGATCTCAATAGTATTTATCGAAAATAAAAGTCCTTTTACTGTCGCGAAGTGTGATTTAGAAATAATCTGCAGATTCGTGGTCCATAGAGTAGAACATGGTAATAACCATTTTGTGAAGTGTGAATGTTTTTGAAATGTGATATAAGATGACTTAATTTTATTACTGCAGTCAGCGGCGACCCTGGAATAGAACCACCATATCAATATTTTAAAACACCGAAAAATACAAAAGTATTGTTCAGAATTAAATCTACATAGGTACAAAATACATGTGAAATTTTTAGTATTCTAGTCCTGAAAAATATACGTGAATTTTTTTGGTTATTCTAAAATATACACTGACACTGGCAGATTTATAAAACTGACAATAAATTCTACTTAAAATGAAATTTAAGGTAATTAGGGGTGAAATCCTAAATATAAAATCTAAATTTAAAATGATGTTGTCTATTTTACTTTTTGCGTCGATTTTGAGACATATAATATTTAGATTATATCTACTTATATTTTATGGCAATATAGTGGAGGTTCTACCTGTAAAAATAAAATAGGGCAGGATCAGGTGGTATCGCTGTATACCACAATATAATAGGGTTAATAATATTTATAATAACTAAAAGTAATCCACATGTCTCTCCACATAAACTCGCTAGAGCTTCATGAAGCTGCAGACTTATTATTAATTAAGTAGAAAAAATTAACGACTTGCAGTATAACTATTCGAAAAATTTAATAATCATAATTAATCATGAAAAACTTCAGAGAATCCGTTATAAAGTAATAAACAAAACTAAAGATTATTCATTTGTCACGTATCATTGCCGTTGTTGCCCCTAGTCATTCGGTTGCTAAGAAACACCGTCGTTTGTGTTGCAGTCAAATTTTGTAGACGTCAAAAAGAATAAAAAATTGTAATAATTATTCTTTTTAAGATAAGTTGGATGTTATATTGTCAGTGCCATTCTAAAATAAATTTTAATCCGTTGAATAGTAAGTATACATATTTTTAATAATTTCATTATGATTAAAGTATTGCATTATTAGCTTGGAAATAGCTTTCTTTTCAATCATTTTCAATTTTATCTACAATAGACGTACTAATTATTATCGTATGACTTCTTTTTGACGTATTCATTAAGCCTACCCTAAAGCTATAAACATTAATTTGTACCCCTAACACCAGAACATGTTTTTAAGAAACTACAATTTATTAACCCAACCAACGTAGGAGAGGTTGAATCGGGGAGGATTTCAGATTAAATATGGAGGGAAAATCGAGGTTTACGCGCATTTAGGTTACAAAAATTGCTGCCTGCGAGATTTAGCCCATCATCCTTCCACTCCCCTAGCCATCCCAAAATTAGGGAGTAGTGTGCTACGAATTTGCAGTGGCCTGTCAAAATAACTTCAATTGTTCGTAAATTGCCTCTAGATGACTACAAAAAAATATTTAACTATACTGGGTGCATGGCTACTCGACCACCCGAACATAGGGAAATAGAATGGTAAATCAGTTTTTTAAAGATTCCTGCTTCCCATTCCCAATAAACATTTTTAGCCTGCAAATAGCCTGTAAATAGCCTGTACCTGACGCAGGCCTGCGTCAGGTCTGCCGTTTGGATAAATTTATCTGTTCCTGCAATTCGTTGATAATTTAGCCTGCGTCAGGCCTGCGGTTAGGTTATTTTTCTGTGCCTGCGATTAGCTAATAATTTAGCCTGCGTCAGGCCCTGCGGTTAGGTTATTTATCTGTGCCTGCGATTAGCTAATAATTTAGCCTGCGTCAGGCCTGCGGTTAGCTTATTTTTGTGTGCCTGCGATTAGCTAATAATTTAGCCTGCGTCAGGCCCTGCGGTTAGGTTATTTATCTGTGCCTGCGATTAGCTAATAATTTAGCCTGCGTCAGGCCCTGCGGTTAGGTTATTTATCTGTGCCTGCGATTAGCTAATAATTTAGCCTGCGTCAGGCCTGCGGTTAGCTTATTTTTGTGTGCCTGCGATTAGCTAATAATTTAGCCTGCGTCAGGCCCTGCGGTTAGGTTATTTATCTGTGCCTGCGATTAGCTAATAATTTAGCCTGCGTCAGGCCCTGCCGTTAGCTTATTTATATTAACATAACGCTTGTTACTCATTGGTTACATGTTATTATAAATATATATTACGCTTATTTGTGATTAAAAGTATTTAAATTAAATTAATTATTGTTAAAATTAAAATTAATTAATTATGAAAAATAATAAGAAGGTGTAATAGTGAAATAAGATATAAAAATACAAATTTTTTATAGACACCCACGTGGTAAATAGTTTTAACCAATCAGAACGAAGAAAAATTTCACCGCTAGCAAATAAACTCTTTTTTCTCATTGATTATACGAATTATTATACGCATTTTATATTACAATAATTATTATATGAGATATTATTGGAGTCAGAAGGAGCGGTCATATTTATAATTGGGGGGGGGGGTAGTTTTTAATCTCTTACGCCCGATATTATCAAGGTATTTAAAGAGCCCTTGAGTTAACTAGCGAATGGAAACGTGTATTTTAAATATTTTATGTTTTCTTTTAGCTAATTAACAGAGGCCTCTATATATACTTAAGTTAATACTATGACAGGCTTAATAAGTAAATAATAAAATATATAATGTGATGTTTCATTAATATTGAAATGTGAAAAATATTTAACATTAAAGTATATATTACAAAAATAAATAATTAAATAGCAATGAATTTTAATTCCGATTTTTAACAGTTTTAACCAATCAGAATTAAGAAAAATTTCACCGTTAACATAACGCTTGTTACTCATTGGTTACATGTTATTATAAATATATATTACGCTTATTTGTGATTAAAAAGTATTTAAATTAAATTAATTATTGTTAAAATTAAAATTAATTAATTATGAAAAATAATAAGAAGGTGTAATAGTGAAATGAGATATAAAAATACAAATTCTTTATAGACACCCACGTGGTAAATAGTTTTAACCAATCAGAACGAAGAAAAATTTCACCGCTAGCAAATAAACTCTTGTTTCTCATTGATTATACGAATTATTATACGCATTTTATATTACAATAATTATTATATGAGATATTATTGGAGTCAGAAGGAGCGGTCATATTTATAATTTGGGGGGGGGGTAGTTTTTAATCTCTTACGCCCGATATTATCAACGTATTTAAAGAGCCCTTGAGTTAACTAGCGAATGGAAACGTGTATTTTAAATATTTTATGTTTTCTTTTACAGGTTTAATAAGTACATAATAAAATATATAATGTGATGTTTCATTAATATTGAAATGTGAAAAATATTTAACATTAAAGTATATATTACAAAAATAAATAATTAAATAGCAATGAATTTTAATTCCGATTTTTAACAGTTTTAACCAATCAGAATTAAGAAAAATTTCACCGTTAACATAACGCTTGTTACTCATTGGTTACATGTTATTATAAATATATATTACGCTTATTTGTGATTAAAAGTATTTAAATTAAATTAATTATTGTTAAAATTAAAATTAATTAATTATGAAAAATAATAAGAAGGTGTAATAGTGAAATAAGAAATAAAAATACAAATTTTTATGAACAACCACGTGGTATGTCGAAAACAAAAATATTGTAGCAAAGAAAACTAATATTGAAATGTGAAAAATCTTTAACATTAAAATATAATATATTATAAAAATAAATAATTAAATAGCAATGAATTTTAATTCCGTCTTTTAAAACAGTTTTAACCAATCAGAATTAAGAAAAATTCACCGTTAGCAAAACTATTGTTTCTCATTGGTTACATGTTATTATAAATAATTATGCTTATTTGTGTTTAAAAGTATTTAAATAAATTAATTATTATTCAAATTAATTAATTGTGACAAATAATAAGTAGGTGTAATAGTGAAAAAATATATAAAACTACAAATTTTTTATGAACAACCATTTGGATTTTTTAATACCAGTATATATATTTATTCAAGTTGACTGACTGTCGAAATCGTTTATATACAAATTTCATTTTTGTTTGGTATTACAATTATCTGATAATCCGCCGCAAATGTAATTAGAAAATTAAATCCGTTTAGTCCTCTTTTTTCTTATAAATTAAATTTTTGTAGTCATAAAGCAATTTCACAACTAAAATAACAACAGCTCTGTGGCAGAGAGGTTAACGCTTACGGACAATGAAGGGAAAGGTCACTGGTTCGATCCTGGCACAAGGTAAGATTTTATTTCAAATTTTCAAAATTTAATTGCAGACTCCAAGAAACAAAGTAAAGACGAATCATGAAGAGTAATCACCACCAACAAGTTCTACAAATATGAGAAATGGGTAAAATAAAAAATTATGTGTATGGAGTCAATAAAACAATTAGAAAAGTTGTAAATAATTAGAAAAGAAAACACCTGAAAGAAATAAAAAATAAATGGATAATTCAAAAAAATTAATTTTTTTATTTTGATTTTCAAAATTGATTAATAAATTTAAAAATTCATTAAACGAAATTCAATTGAATTTTGTTCAAATGAATGAACAAAAAAATAGCTTGCGGTTAGCTAACCGTAAGCCTGCGGTTAGTCACAATTCTCAGCCTGCGGCAGACTCATATCCACCCGGACACAGGTACGAAATAGCTATAAGTGGCGCAAGAAATAGCCTGTATCATACTTGATCGCCGGCAAAAAAATAGCTTGCGGTTAGCTAACCGCAAGCCTGCGGTTAGTCACAATTCTCAGCCTGCGGTTAGCTAATGCAGGCTATTTTTTGCCGGCGATCAAGTATGACGCAGGCTAATTTTTGCGCCACTTTAGCTATTTCGTACCGGTGTCAGGGTCGATATGAGCCTGCCGCAGGGATAGGTACCTGCCCGAGTTGTCACTGTCAGGCTATTGTCAGGCTATTCGCAGGCTAAAATGTTTATTGGGTTATAACGGATAAAAATTAAAATGGTATCAATCCAAAGAGATTTTCATTCCGTGTCTGAAGATATCCAACATTTGTTATTTCCGCTTTCACTATTGTTAAGAACGCAAAAGTAAATTGAGCATTTTTTCTGAAATCTGGATTATCTTGCAAAAATAATCGCTTAGAAATCATTTTGACAGATTTGATTTTTTATTTGTAGGCCATTATTTGTCTAATGCACATCATAATTCTTAAAACTCGCCCAATTTCTTTTTATATTGGGTAAGGTATTGGATATTTGGGTATCTTTAGATGCTCAAAAATAATCTCTTTTGATTGATACAATGGGGTACTGACAAAATAAAGTATTACTGTTGTTTTGCGTAAATACGATCCTTAGGATGTCCTTCGCCATGTAATGTGGTTAGATTTTTCTAAAAGCGGCTCATTTATTTATTCAATCTCTGACGTCACACACAGACGCGATTTTTGATCAAAAACTCGATAGTTAGATGTAAAATAATATGAAAAAGTAGAAATCAAATTTTCTGGGTGTCCAAATACCCGACATTTTTGTTAAAAAATTGAAAACCGAACAATTTAATATGAAAAAATGGTACATGTTTATCTGTTAGTGCTTACTATGAAAAACTAAGCGAGATAGCGGAAAGCTTAAAAGGTTTTTTTGTTCAGTATGAAAGTATCTATAAAAAAGTTCCTAATTGTGCATATCTGAGAACAGTAGTTTAGGTATGAGAACCTTTCGAATATATTGAAATATATTGATGGAAATAACGTAAATATGTAATCAAAAATCTGAAAAAAAACAGGTTGATTAGAACACCATTATATCCTAATATCTACATATTCATTAAATGATTTCCACCTTCAATTTAATTTTTATTTTAATATCTCGGGAAGTATTGGTGAAGAATAATGTCGATTTCCGTCATCGTTTGTTCGGAAATTCAACTGTTCGTCAGTTATGGTTAAAATGTGTTCATTCAAATGGAACCTGAAATCTCTGGGGGAAAAACCGTAAAACCAAAAACCACCGTTGAAACTACGAAATTGTGGCGCCCAATTGCGATAACCAGAAGCAATGAGAGACAGCTACCACAAACATACAATTAAATAATTACTTAAACAGTAGTCAAACCCGGCTCTGCAATCTGCAGTAAATAATTCATAACGTAGATAATAAACATAAATAAACACCAGACAACATCAAAATCGCTTCTGCGCAATTAAACAAATAAATTGTCCTCAATAAACATTAAAATACATAAAAGGAAACATAAAATAAATCAACTTCGATAATTCACATTAAATTTTAAATAAATTCTTCGCAAATACAATTTACGTCACACTTGTGGTACAAAAATAAAAATGTGGAAAAAAACCTCTACAAAAACAAGATGGACGAACGAAATGGACTCTTCCATCCACATGTACAAAGCAAAATTTATCAAACCAAACAAAACTTCTAAATAAATTAATGTAATATTAAAAAAACTCAAACGATACGAAATACTTCTATTAAAATAATAGTAAGGCGGCAGCGAACTCTCCTAGGCATATGTGGACGAGAAAAATGTGGTGCTTCTGTATCCCTCTAAAACGAATAATCCTCGACTTCTCACGAAATTGTCGCCGAATGGCCAACCGGAAAATTGAGAAGTCAGGAAGAGAAACAGCGTAACGATTATTAAAACCAAATAATATCGTTTACTGGTGTATACTAAATTTTCTCCAACCACACACACACAATGCGATGTGTCTTGGAAAAAATTTGCCTGAGCGCGACAGATCCAGAAAACGACGGATCCGTAATTTATTTATTAAATTTAATACACATAAAAGGAACGATGAACTTCTGAGGTTAACTGACAAAAATCCGGCTAAGTGTTAAGACTAAGTGAAAGTACACAGACCCTCAACAGAATGGAGAGGTAGATCCGCCCTAAATAAAATGCGAGCTTCTGATTGGTTGAGCTCTTTAAAATTATCGATTTTCAATATCGATTATTGCCTAAATTACAGGGGTTATCAAATTCATCCTTAGCTTATTCGCTTAATTCTAATGTAATCTAAGTAATTCCATTAAGTTTTTAACGCAAAACATCGTATCTTCAAGTGGAGTTTAAAGTGCTCTTCCCAATTACTACTATAATAAATTTTTAATTCCCCCCCCCCCATTTTTCACGTGCATACCCCTTCTTCTTGGGTAGCCTATTGCTCTTGAAGCATGTGGAATTATTTTATTAAGATTTTTACCGATCGTAAACAGGATTATAAATTCTTCAAAAGACATCTAAAATAACTGATTACTATTTTTTTTAAATTGGATGTTGTCGTCCACCTGACATGGATAACGTCACTGCTTTAATGTCACTGCGTAGACATTAAAATATGAGTAGTAATTCAAATGAGGTTACGTGTCACTGGAGTTTTTCAAAAATTTTATATTTTCCGAGATTTCCAATTTGTTCCATACACACACTGAACACCCTTTGACTGGCGAACGGTTGAATTTACGAAAAAATCACAATTGAACAAAATTGTAGACAATATTATTACCTACAACTATAAAAATCAACATTATTCTTCGACCAATACTTCTCGAGATATTAACAATTGAACAAAAAATGTGGCGTTCATAGAGTGTTAAGTTTTAACGTGCTAATAAAAAATTACATTGTAGGTGAAAATCAGTTTTTTAATATCTAGAAATTATATTTTGGTGTTCTAATAAGCGATTAATTTGTTCCGACTATTAGGTTCATTTTTACATTGTTTCCATCAATCTTAAATAAAATTGACGCATTAGTGAAAATCACGATTTCATCTCACAGTTGTCGTATCGAGAGGACAACTTCGAAAGACTCTCACGCCAAAACTGATTATCTTAGATATTATGTGCTTTGGGAAGTTTTTTTATATAATTTTATTCTCTACGAAAACTTCCTTTTGATTTTTTCACTATCTCGTTTAGTTTTTGCAGCGTAAGCGGTGATAGATAAAAACGTATTTTTTTCATCAAATTCATTAGTTTTTCAGTTTTTAACAAAATTTTCGGGTATTTAGAGATCCAGAAAATTTGATTTCCACTTTTCTATATTATTTTACACTTAACTACCGAGTTTGGTCCATTCTGGATCTCTTTCAAGGTTTAATCCTTAAAGCACTGGCGTAATAGCTACATATTTTATATTAATCGAATAGCATGTTTTGACCATTCCCGAATCAATTTTGATTAATTTGTATCCAACATACATTTGCAATATAAAATTGCAAATGCATCTGTTTGAAATTTATTTTTCTATATTGCACCACAAAGTTGCATTGTATTTATGAAAATATTCGTTAATGTATAATAAACAGTTTCGTAGTATCGACGAAACATTAGAGGTATTCACTTCACTGCGTAAAGTTATTCGTACTTGTAATTTTCGTAGAATTACGTGACGTGAACATACTCCTTGTGAATGTTGCGTAGATTCTTTCGTACTCGTATTTGTAGATTATTTGAGGTTATGTTTATTTGACATGAAGTTTATTTAAAATTTTTAGGGGATTAATAATTAATTTATTCATTCAAATATTTAATTCACATTTACTTACGTTATTCATTGTTATTTTGGGTTCATTTTTTATTTGTTAACTTCAAATTAGTTTATGTTTTGTATATGTACCACATCTACGAAACTGCTACCAACCACAGCCAACATCTACGAATGCGTAGATTTCGTAAACTAAAAATTCTACGAAGTTTACGAAAATCGAAATCTACGCCATTTACGACGAAAGTACGAAGTGAAGTGAATATCCCTGTTATTTATTAATTTTACTTAGGTACTTCATTCTGTAGTGTTTTACAATCTACAGATACTACAGAGTAAGAAAGTATTGAATACAATACAATTTTTATATTTTACAAGTACTATTAATAAATTGGAATGTAGAGCCATTCATAATTTTTCCCAATCTCTTGTTGTGTATAAATATGTAAGGTACGTTATATGTATAAACAGAATTTAATTAAGTTTATATTGTTTTCTATTTTTAAATTGTTTGTAAACAGTACTTATTTCTAAGCTTTTTATACAAACATTAATAATTGGCAAGACGACCGTCAAATTGTAATTAAAGTTTAACAACATTACTGTAGTAAAATATTATAAATAACATCTGTCCAATTATTATTGTTGATCAGTGTGATGAACATAACAGTGGTTGTCATTCGATATTATTTGCCTATTTTTTACCGCGCAGTTTTCGCGTAATTTTCGACATACTTAATTCGGTTATAGAATTTTTAATTTTAACTTAATGTTAAAATATTAATATGTATTTTAAAATTTCATTTGGAATTTTAAATGGTATAATAGAATCCATGCTAATTAATTGTAATTTAGTTGAAAATAATCTTAATTAATATAGCCAAATTTTAATATTGAATACATATTTAAATTGCAAATTTTGTTTTAAAAAAAATTGATTCAATTTAATTTTGAAAGGGATTAATTTGTATAGCATACTATTTTAACATTTTAGTTAATACTTATAATATAGCGTGTGGGGGTGCTTTTAATTGGGACAAAATGTAATTTTTTATTTATCTATTTTTATGCAACGTGGCATTGACGATTAACATTGCAAACTGTTCATAAATAATTAATAATATTATTAAAGTGCACCTATTTTGAAAATTTATTATAAAAATTCCATTATTATATTATTAAGTATTTAAGTAATGATTTTATATGCCTTATATTATGATGGTCATTCTGTGCACATTTCTTGAATATTAACGACGCAATTAACATAGCTTGCGCTATTCATTTTCGCTTATTACTTTGGCTGTTTAAATTAAAATTTTGGCAAATAATCTACAGGGTGTACTTACTCTCCTGAACTTATTTACCTACTTTATCTGGTAGAATTCAAAATAGTTGTGTCTACATAAAAATTCTGGATTGATAAATACATTATGTATGTATTAATTAATTTTATAACAAATCGACGAGAAACAATAATTGCAATAAATACGTAATTACTACAAGAGTAGACACCTAAAGTCCAGTAGCAAAACTACATTTACCGTACAAGAATACAGCAAATCTTGTAATATGTACCTAATATAAATACACATCAGTTATAAAGTTGCTGCATAACTGCGTATCTGGCTAGTAAGTACGAACAAGAAAAGTTTAAGAAAATTTAATAATTGACCAATGTTTATTAAAATGCATAATTCGTTTTCGAAATTTTGATTATAACTTCATAAGAAAGCACCTACGGCTGTAATATCTTTGCCAAACTTAATCAAAAAACAAATTCTAAACAAATGAAAATTTCTCAAAGGTACAGCTCATCATCCGTAAATTTCTATGCTCTACCAACCGTAAATGAAACAGAAACACAGAGTGTTTTTATTATATCCACTTTCAGTAAGTAAAGTAATTTTTTGAGTTAACGTCGGATAAGTTAATTTAAAAATATTATGTTGTTTGTTATTTGATTTTTTTACATTTTTAATTAAAAGTTTTTAATTTTATAGGCGGTGTTCGTTTATTATAAGTAGAAAGTTTATAACGACAAGTTAACATACTAAATACTTCGGCACGTTAATTTATAAATACTACAGAATGTATTTTAAGTAAGTACCAATTAAGTTGGGTTATAATGGTGGTTGTTTTACTACCTCAGGATTTGAGTGATTTTAAGGAAAAATGCTTTTTATTTCCCAAGTTTTTGGTTCAAGTAGAACTGTGGATCGTGAACGCAATGAGCAACGTTTGATGATCACAATGCGAGATATTTGTGAGGTGGAGTACTTTTATAAATACAAGAATGTAGCGTAAATTATATTAAAACATTTTAATTATAAAACAATTCGCTGAAAGTTTTAATGGTTTTGCTGTTTTCATGAGCGAAACATAGAAATCTGACATAAAAACCAATACCTGTAATTTGATTTACGTGTGAATTCGAATCTCAGGCACTCCGGAATTATTTGTGCCGTGGTTCGGATTTCACGTTAAAGTGTAGATTCTATTATGGATTAAGTACATAAATAATTATTAGTAAGCAAAAACTATTTGCTTCCAATCCGAAGTGTGGATTTATCCCCAAGTAAATATGTATCTATAAAATATCACATAATTTCTTAACCAGATCACAACAAAAAATAAAGCAATAATTTTCTATAATAAAAAATCCGGGGTATCTAGTGGTTACTCGCAATAATCAAGGTTTTTTCCTTTCAAATGTCTTTAAAATTTAGTACTATTAAGTACTACTTTAGTAGCATTCTAATATAATATAATATATTTCAGTAAATAATACCAATGCTTGTTAAATATTGGAGTTTGTGTTTCAAAGTTACACATCAAAAAATTTTTAATTTTGCAAAATTGTAATAAACAAATACTAAATATTATGTTTATTTGTGGTAGACGGTTACTCTAAATATAGAGCACAAACAAATACTACTAGCCTTAAAAAATTAAGATGTTCTATTCAGTATATTTTTAAAGAAACTTATTTATCTAAAAGTGTTAACATGGTAAGCGTAAAAATAAAGAAAACTACAAGGTACATAGCTGAAAAAAAATCACTTGCAAATCCAAATTGAAATTTTGCAGATGATTTTGTTAATTTATGTGTAATATCTTTAGTTGTCTATGTATCAATTGGTTTTTTAACAAACGGCTGATTTTGAGAATAACCAAAACTGATATAATTCTGAAATTTCAAAAATGTTAAAGGATTAACTAAACTGGAAATTAACAATTAAGTTCTAGCTTATCCGTCAGTAGGTGTATTAATTTATGCTATGTAACCGATATTCTTAGGTATACTAGGTACAATACGTTACGGTGCTTGAAAATCTGTAATTAAAAATTGATTAATTTAAATGTGTTGTATTGCTTTTTATTAGAAAAGCTATATTAAAATATAACTATACAAGTCGCACGGCAATAAATTATTTTGCATGTCAATCATATCGCAACATTTCTATTAATTTCAATATTAAAAGTGAATAGATTTCCGAACGAGTTTTGGAATTGCGGCCAATGAAACATTTTTCTATAATCTCCGGTTTTTTGATAACAGACTTTTGAAACCCTTAAATTGCAGAATAGAAAAGGCAATATTCTCGCATGAACAATTTTATGTCTCGTTTTCCGGACGCACTGATACCAATCACAGCTTATTTGAAAATCAAACTTTGATTAAGTTGAGGCAAGTATTTTATTCGGGGAGTAAATAGCAGACCGTCAATTTAAAAGTTTTCAAGCTACATAATTATGTATATTTGGACTATTTTTAAGTATTCTGTTAATATTTACGTTTATACTTAAATATAATATTATAGAAGAATCAATTTATTGAACAAACAGTAACAGCATCAGAGTAACCTTGCACAATTTATTACTGTAGAAATATTTATGATTTTTTAACAGAGTAGGTACCTACAATAAAATTACTAATTTAATTACATACCTTTTATTAAAGGTTTCTTATTTTAAGTATATTTCTTATTTTAATTTACGACTTCGTTGAGATTCAATTAAGTTGCTTTATATAATATTGCATAATAATTTTGAAATATTAAATTTGATCTTGACAATTCAACTCTTATGAGTTGAATAAAATTTAGTACTTACGTTTACCAGCATCTTCATTTCTGAATGTGAATATTTTAGAATAATCAAAAACTGTATGCACAAACACTTTTTAGAACGAAGATGCAAGATAACTGAACACATAAAATACATATATGTATGATTGGCACTATGGCATTCGTAACTATTCACCGATGTTTTTAATTTATTATGTGAAATATTATGCAATTCAATTCTGCAAAGGGTTTGCGCATATATTAAGTTATTGTACTTTCACTACTGAATTACGAATCATTCGCTTATTTCCATTATCTGTTTATATGTATGTAAGTGCTGAGTTCAAAAAATAGTATCTTATATAAAATTGCTTTGTAGTGATATTAAACATTTGATTTTCAGAATGCAGACCAAGTAACCATCGATACTTCTGATCAAAACGCAGTTTACATTAAGATGGTTGGTAAGTAGTCAATTTTTACATTTTTATTATTTTAAATATAGGATGTTGGTCCAATCATTTTGTCGCGAAAAAGGGATTTATACGGTAATAACTCGGAAATGAGATCGTTTTCGCTTAATCCTGCAAAAAGTGAGATGCACACAAAAATTGAGAGTAGCACGTTATTCCGCACGTTATTCCGCACGTTATTCCGCACGTTATTTAGTACCCTGAAATTGAAAATTACATCAAGATCTTGTAAAATGAACACACCTCACAAGTTAAAATTACCAAAAGTAAAAATACCCAAGTCCTATATTCCGTTACAACTGTTATTTGATTATTATAAAATAAGTCTTAAAGTAATTAAAAATGTACGTGAAACTAAGAAAATGTTTTTCTAGCCGCATTTATGTAATCCAACCAACGAAACCTAAAAATTGCCTTGAGCTTGCAAGAAATCCGGGCAAGTTTAAATTTGGCAGGCTTGTATATTGATTAGTGTCCTAATGAATTCCCCATAAATCCCATGCTGGTTTCTCCCCTAATTTGGGAGTTTTACACCCCTATTCACTAACTTCAATCGAAAACGTTTCGATCATCGAAAAGTAGGCGATCGAGATGTGTCATTTATCGATTGTGGTAAAAATTCGTATTCTGTAACTACACTTTATCGATATGGAAAACGCCAAAAGCTTAACGTTCGGCAACACTGTTGTAAACATAATCATAACCTATAAAATAAAGAAATCTGAAGGGAATTTCTAAATTTAAAAAAATTAGGTTGGTAGTTATGTCATATTATAATCTTTTGCAACTACATACATAATATAATATACCAAATTGAACTTGAATATGTAAATTATAATATTGAATTAGTTTATATTATCTAGTTGTGATTGTGATAATTGCTAAAAATTGTTTTGTTGATCCAAAATGTCTGCAGCAATAATACGTATTTAAGATAAACAAATATAATCCCAATGATCCCAATGCTATCAAATCAATAAATCCATTATAAATCAATAGATCACCAACATCGAATATTGAAGGGCCATTGTATGCTCAAACCCGGTTTTGTTTTTCTTATCTTTCATTCTCTCGTTCTGGCCATGGCTCACACCTTGACTAATCTCTACAAATCTCTACAAAAACACCAACACTAAACATATACAGGGCAGGGACAGTCAATCTCTTGCCTTAATATGTGTTTGTGTAATTATTTGTTCTCATTACCATGTTTTATCAATTTTTAGTTTTAATAGTTCTACCAAATAAGTGTTACCATTTTTCCCTAGTTATAAGTTTGCGTTTGTATTACATTGATTACATGTTAATTAATTAGTTTTAAGTTTAGGTCTGTATCCAATAGCAGAGTATACTCCCCCGTTGGGTGGTTTAACCCAATGGGGAAACAGGAAAAAAAAATAGATCACTCACTTATCAAATTATCTACAAGGTAGTAATTTCGAAAAGTTTAAAATAAATATTGACAAACCGGTAAATTTAAAGGTTATTTGACTATAATGCGCACGGCACTGGACTTTTCGATAGATCGAGAAGCAACAAATATAATCCCAATGATCCCAATGCTATCAAATCAATAAATCCATTATAAATCAATAGATCACTCGCTTATCAAATTATCTACAAGGTAGTAATTTCAAAAAGTTAAAAATAAATATTGACAAACACGTAAATTTAAAGGTTATCTGACTATAATGCGCACGGCACTGGACTTTTTGATGATCGAGAAGCTTAACGTGACCCTTCTCCGTCACGAGAAAACATTCGATCGATCGAGAAGTTTTAACGATCGACCGAACGATAACGTCTCGATTCGTTAGTTACTGGATACGAATTGTCACTCTTTTCGATCCATCGAATACTTAACGATTCGATCGATCGAAAACGGAGTTAGTGAATAGGGGTGTTAGCCCTCCCTAGTACGACTTTTCGCCTATAGCTCGCTTATACTCCCTTTTACAAAAAATTCTCATCCGTCCAAAATTAAAGACCATAAAATTATCTATATGATATATTTTAACTTACTGAAAACTTTAACTTAACTTGGGGGGGGGGGGTTGGATAGTATCCAGTACCCGAGCAATAGAACCTCTAAAGTGGCAAAATCCTGAATACCTAAATAATAATAGCATAAATTTATCTGATCTGTATGCCTGTAACGATCCGTTTCCCCAGTGCGGCCTTCAACCTAGTCAATCACAAAGCAGTGCGGCCTTTAAAGACCAATTCTGCCGATCTATTTTTCTCCTAAGACATCTCTTATTGGTTTACTTTTTGGTTAGCAACCTAAAGAAGTTTCAAAGCGGCCTTTAAGCTAGTACAAAGGTAATGACTAAATAAATGTGAAAATAATTCATATAAAAATTAAAATGATATTAATAATGAAGATAATAATATGAATATTATGTTTTTTTGATGTGGAATCCAAAACGGAAGTTTATTTTTAATTAGGTTTTATAATAGCACCTAGCCAATTAGAACGTGATTGCCTACGTTGTACGGACTGAAGGCCGCGCTGAAAGGAGAGTTTCACTGTTCTATTTAGCGTTATAAACACACAGATTAATAAAACTTAAACTTTAGGTACTTCTTCGTAAAATTTTGACAAACTTAAATTAGTAAATTATATATGAAATTAAAATTTAAAAATTAATAAGCGAAGTAAACATTTTTTATAAGCTCTCATTAATTGGTTAATTAATTATTGAAGGAATCAATAATCTATTGCTGAATGTTTCTGAAAAACAATGAAATTTTTAATGTTTACTATAGTTGTTCATTTTCAATTGAATATCTTAATGATTTATATTATAAATGTGCCTAGCGCTTTCGAAATAATATATCGTCGGCTTACTGCCAAAACAAGATAACTCCATTTTTGGACAAAATGAGTTATATACATGATTGCATTCAAATAAGAGCAAACTACATTTTGGCAAAACCTGATAACTGTATGTTAAATATTAAAGGAGTATTAAGAAGTTCATTTTTAACTAACCCAACTTGTTTATGGTGAATCAAACTTTAAAATCAGTTTTACTCAAAACTATCATTTTGGAGTTATCTTGTTTTAGCAAGCCGACGATATTAAGCACGTGAAAACTTGATTCAGAATTACATCAGAATTATTGTTATTTAATTGTAACAAAGTCACCTTGCGGAACATCCTCTATTATACGTACGATAAAGCGAGTTTGCAGCCGAGCGCTATCGTCATATCGAACGATATGACATTTATTTCTTCCTTTAAGGTGGGGGGAAGGTTCAAACAATTTAATTTCGTGAATCTATTACCTGGGGGCGGGGGTTGTTTAAGTAGCCTACTCATCAGCGGACTTCAGTGGTTTGCTATCATGAACGGGGGGAGTTATACATTTTATTTTTCTCTTTTTGGAAAGTGGTTTAAACTGCATTAAAAAAGTACTGTTGTCAGTTACTATTCTGTTTTAGGAGGGCGGCGCCCCGTCGCCCTTCCAATAGCAGCCGCTACTGGTAAAATTGCTAGAAAACCTTGAACAAATTCATTAAAACCAAGGTAATGCTGAATTTTTGTTTAGGGACTCTATTGGTCACAAAGAAAGACGTATTGAATACATATTTTTTGGTAAGGTGGATAGTTTTCCAGATAAATGTTCAAAATAAGCTTTTGATCGCCATTTTCTGATGGCATGATGGCATTTCTGATGAATAATGATAATTTTTTGTAACAGCGAGCTTAAGGCGAAAAATCGCATGGAGAAGCTAAAACCCCCAATTATTTTCATACCAGTTTTTTTCCGTCAAGCTTTCCCTATTTGATTGGACTATTAATTGGGGTCTCTTTTGCGATGACAAACGTAAAGCTTTAAGGAAAACATCGTATTTTCGAGTTATTTCCACAAAAAAAGTACCAAATGACTGGACTATAAAGGTAGGTAACATTAAAATAACAGGAAATATGCATATAAAGTGCACATTACACGGGGCCTTCGGCTGCAGCAACTTCTGTGCAGAACGGTATACGCAAAGCGCAAATACATGAACTCGTCTCTACGCAGAAATTGCATGCAGCCGAACGCCCCGTGTAATGTGCACTTAATACGATAAAAGCAAAATACTTTAGTATACCGACATAATATATTATTTATATATTTTAGTGGTTATACTTATACAGTAATGTAAACAAAATTCTATTTATTTTAAACCGACTTTGTGTTATCATACAACACAGTTAATACAATACTCTGAAGCCGTGTATGTTTCGCTCGAAAAGTAATTTGTGAGAAAAATTACTACAACAGTTTTTAAGCAAAAATGTTTTATGTAATTTTATTGTGCGCTTTAGATGACAGCGGTTTGGTACTTGCTGTTTGCATCTATTAGACCGCAGTTGTTCTGCTCCATCCGTTTCCAGCTAACTAATTATTGTCAAGCTTTGACACTTTTTTTGTATTCGTATATGATTTGTTTTGGATCGTGCATAGCTTTGAGCAATATGTCGATTTTAATTTGATTTTGCACAATTAATAGTTCCCTTTGACTGTATTTGCACATCCTTCACTATTAAGCTTGCGTCATTTATATTATCTCTTTCTTACAATCCTCCTTTGGCCTGAATTTCAGCAACATTTCTT
Source organism: Podabrus alpinus (assembly GCA_932274525.1). Taxonomy (NCBI): domain Eukaryota; kingdom Metazoa; phylum Arthropoda; class Insecta; order Coleoptera; family Cantharidae; genus Podabrus; species Podabrus alpinus. The sequence continues at coordinate 121,026,876 of OW026451.1, forward strand.
ATTATTTTATCTGTTGTTTGATAAGTTTTATTGGCACGATTATTTAGACAACTTGGAGAAACAAATTATACAGTTTTTAATGATTTTCCAAGAATTTATTTTAAAAACTGAGAATTTTTAGTTTACTCGTAGAAACTTGTAGTAGCAAAATCCGTACCCTGACAATAATATTAACATAAAATTATTTTCAAAAATAACTAAAGGGGCAAGGTTCGGAATAGGAGTGTGTGTGTACATTAGGAATACTCACCACTCCAACTTCAACCCAATTACATTTTTGGCAAGAGAAATTCCTCTCAAGTGGGTTTCTCAAAAAGGAAATTTATTGTTTACAAACTTTTGATATATTCATATTCAAAGTTTCAACTTGATTTAGCGTTTGTTTCAATATAAAATTTTAAATCTCAATTATGTAATAAGTTTCTCAACAAAAAAGAAATTTTTTTCATTCTTATTTGATATGAAATTCTTGTTTTTTTACGGAGCTCCGTACTGCTAATAACCAAGCGGTTCTTGAGATATTTAGGGTGGATCGTTCTTATTGAGACACACGGTATATATTGTATTGTATGGTATTTTTCAATCCTGAATAAGAAATTCCTTTCTTTATAAAACTATTTTTCAATTATGCGATATAAAAAGTTTTGTAATGTGAATGCGGGATCGTTCAGTAGTAGAAAAAAAAAGCCTCTTGTACCTTTCTCCTTTTGCGCATTTTAAGAGCCCTGCAAAAACCTACGAACTGAATGTGCGATTTCCAAGTAAGCAATCATTTTCTTATTTCGCGACATTTTTTCGTTCAAGTACTCCTTGAAAATTTTTTTAAGATGGATGCATTATTTTTTTATTTTACATTATTTTCTTCTAATTTTTCTACCTAATACTGAATTCAATTTAATTCAATTTCATATGATTATATCGATAGTTACAGATAGATATTATTTATTTTGTATTGTGTACTTCCGTAAAATTTTAAATAAAATAAAGTTTACACAAAGTTTCTGAATGGTACCAAAAGCAAAGGAAACAAATGTGAACGTTCAAGTTAGAGGTTATTGACTGAACTGTCAAGCGATCTAACAATATGAATTGGTTGAATACTGCAAGAATATAAAGGAACGAAAGCAATATTGTTATAAGTGGGGATAGTAACTTCCAATATAAATAAAATTGTAAAGAATTCTTCTTATTGTTTGGTCATTAAACTAAAACAAAAAACTTATAATGCCATAATACTCTTCTATATCTCTTGATCACAATGGTATATACAATTAATCTTTTAGAATCAAAATGTTTTGAATTTTTTATGGATTTCATGCAAATATTAACAATAGTTTTAACAATTACGTTATCCATGAAGGACTTTTAATTGCACAATGTTTTCATGTTTTAGCTGGATCATTAAAAGTTTAATGTAAATGTGTGCTTGTTACAGCTTTTATTGTTGACTCGATATCTATAATTTTGTTCGAATGATTACAACATTCGATTTTCATTTATCCACGTTCTACATCCTTATAAAAATCGCGTACCTAATTTTACAACCGTTAATGTACGTGTACTTTTAGAATTTAAACATGATGTATGGGGTTTTGCAATGTTAATGTGGACGTTGTTAAAAAAACGTTTCATCATTGCAGATTTTCATCCTAGTGGGCATTGATTTATTTCAATGTACAATAATTAATACCTAGCCGATGGCGATGGGTTAAATACACTGTAGTGGGATAGGTGCTTTCCGGTCCTTTGGGGAATACAAATTTCTTACAGTTTAACGAACCAATAAGTATTGTAACGGTACGGAATTTGCAATGCATGTTTTTGGAAGAAAGCCGAAGAAAATGATAAATTTTAGTCAGTTACAGCAAGTTTAATTCATCATAACGTGGCGGTGTGACTCGGCAAGTACTACAGTTGCTAACTACGATTGGCAGATCCCGGATTCGATTCCCGGGTCCGGTTTTTCAAGCGATTACGGTTTCCAAATCGATTCATCCTTGTATGTAGATGATAGGCGGTATAAGCGCAGTGCCCAAACATTGCCTTCATAATATATTATGTACGTACCAAACGACTCGAGTAATAAATAGCAACTGTGCGTGGTCGAAAGTGAAGCGCCTTAGGCCTGTAGTGCTAAACTAATTGATAATTTGTTAATTTATAGCAGTCATTTGGCGAGGCTAAAAAAGCAATTTGTTTCCTTTGTAAATTTTTTTGGATGGTTACTCACCTGCGCGATTCTCCTTTGTCTATTTACATTTTCTTGAGTCCGAAGCTCTGAGATAGCACTTATCTTAATGGTTGCTTACCTTTGACCTTTCATTCACCATACATCGTTCTTTCAGTATGTTTTCGGCTCTTCATACCACTTACGCAAAACTATTCGAATCGTTAAATTTTTTAAGTGGCGCCAACTTAAAGAATGACACTAATAATAAACCAATTTACTTATGCATTTAGCACCACACACTTATGTACAGTAGTTTAATATTAAACAATCATAACTATACTTTGTTGTCTTAAAAATGACATACTGAATAGATTTAAATAAAGCAAAGAGATAAAAGTTTATGCGTATTCGTACTACTGAAATTTGCTTTGAACTTGCCAAGTAAATTAAATTGTATTGGTCGAGAACCAATCACAATTTTAAATCCCTTCCTGTGTATCGTTAATAAAACCGGGTTTGCACATCTAAAAGTAAAAAGTTTTAAATTTCATGCCAAATGTTGATGCAAAAACAACTACAAAAATGTTGGATGAAACCTTTTAACGAGACTGCGAGACCGAACACATGACTGAAAATGGAAACGTCGCGTGTTGTGGTGAATTAGATTCCCTTCTATCTCTTCATGATTTAGTAATCAGTTCTGCTAACGAACTTAATGACATAATGTGTTTAAAACTATGAAAGGATCTGTCCACGTATTTTCCCGAATTCGAAAGCAATTTAGACTGAATAATAAACACTTTGATTATCGAACTTGGGATAGTTTCTTTCTTCTTCTTCTTCTTCTCATCAGGGATTAGGCCTTTAGGCCTGTTCCGACTTCTATTGCCATCGCTTCCGGGGTCTTCCCTGGTCTCTCTTTCCTGTAGGACGATATTTATATGGGAGCTTTGGCCATCGCTGATCTTCCATCCGTTCTAAGTGGGCTTTCCAGTTATTTCGATTGGTATCAATCGAATCAACAACGGGTGTCACCTTTAAGCCGTCCCTTATGTCTTTTCTTTTCTTTAATAGTTTCTTTAAAACAACATATTCACAAATTGTACTGCCATCATTTTAGTTTGAGTTAGTTTTTAATGTTCAGATCTATAATAGACAAATCGAACCGATTGGGGTTTATAGATTGAGGTGGAAAATTAAACGATCAAGCGGGGTATAACCGAAAAATTATTTTAATTTTATATAAATATTTTAAAAGTGGAATTCGAAGCTTATAATGATTTTAGCTCATTAACATTTGCTAACAACCCCTCAACTGCCTAAATCTACCACAGATTGGTGCTCATTTTTAATAATTCTTTATGCACCTCAAAAAGGATCAAAACCAGGAATGAATATCAAACGACATGCAAGTATTTCTGATATAAAAACTTTTTAGCATTCATCAGATTTATGTTGGTATTACTGGTTGTGACTTATAAAATTATTAATATTCCCCTACAGACAGTAGTTTGTGTCCAACCCCGTATAGGGTTTTATGAATGAGGTTAATCCTTAATGCATACTTCAGAGTATCGAAATGATAGTCCTTCGTACGACCTGATTAGAAAAGTGCTTCCTTGTACAGTATTGTTAATGTACACCTACTTATAAAATTTAATTTTTTTGTTCTACGTTCTATGTACTATAATACTACACAACATTTACATTTAGTCAATTATTATTCACTGAAATGCACTCGAAAGCTTTATACACATTTGAAAGTTGGTATAAACCTAATCGATAAACTTTATAAACATCGAGCCTGGGAAGCTCTTAGCAGTAATAGATAAAATGCAGTCCTGGTGGACGTATTAATATTTTAAAAGTAGTTCATCACGTTTGTGTAAGGATACAAATATTTCATTAAATTTTGACTTGATTTTTCAAAATTGTTAAATAATTTGCTGCCTCTAAAATAACATTGCATATATTTCCGCACTAATGCCAAAATCAACTTATGGTAATTACACAAATACTCTTTCAACGTATATTTACGAAAGTGGTAATAATACAATTTTATTTCAGGATTTTGTGTACTTTCACTGAAATTTGGCATTTGAGTTGATTCACTTACATTTTGTTGATAAATTATACAGATTTTTGACAGTGTGTGGTCCAACTATCAATATGATATATCAATCAAAAAGTTTTAACGATGATGTTAGCTGTTATTGCTTTTTATAACAAATTTATTAATGCATTAAATTTATTATACTAGCTTGAATCCAAATTCAAATAAATACGCATAAAAATTTTAATTGGTCAAATTTGTATTAAATCATAAGAAGTATTTAGGATTCCAGTTTTTATAAATAAGTTGTTTTTCGTGCTCCATATTTATTATTAAAATTTTTTTAAAATGAATCACCAACATCTAGAATATTTCGTCCTACTCAATGCGGAAGTTACATTAGCTTAAAATTAGCGACCAATTCTTTTATATGAGCATTGAACCCGTCAAAGATAATTCAATTTTAATACGATTGATGTTTTAAATAGGTGCCTAGTTTTTCTTTTGTTTTTAAACAGAAGTAATCTTATTAAGTATATATTTTATAAACGGAACCTTGTCTGCGTTCGTGAACACTTTAAGTAGTGCTTATTAATTTAAAATAGTAAAATAAAAAGGTAAAGTTAGAAGGAGAAAATAATACCTTCACATGTTTATGTCAAAACAGAAGCTTTTATTGTTTTTATGAGCCAAGCAATTTTCGGCAAAAAGTTTACTTTTTCTTTTTTATGAGTCTCATAATTTTTGTACGTAAGAATACGAAAATATTGTTATTTTGCATACCATAATAAGTACTAAGTACATACTCTTATAATGCAACATTAAATATTAGAGTAGCACCTGAGTCTTATATAGAATATTTTTATTAGCAACCTGTTAAATTTATAATAGGCACCTATCTAAATACTAGCTCGAATTTTTATTGTGCATTTCAGAAAATTAAATTCCCTTCAATTTTTCGTTTAAAAAATTAAAGGTACTTCAATTTATAATATACTTGACATTTATACTTATGTTATACTACCTATACATAATAAGACATATTATAGTATTTCATCCAGTTTGTCAAAAACTAATTCAAAATCAATACTTTTGCCAATTATATTCGATGGAAATTATCGTCATATATATTTCTTAAATTTTCCTGGCCCAAACAGTCATAAAAATCATTATATTAAGAATCTTTTATGAATCGTCCTACCTATACATAAACTCAAAATGTAAACTTTAAATAATACAATTATTTGTTGCAAAACAATTAGTCAACAATCTGCCTCGGAGAGATCATGCAATATTTTATCAAAAACAATGTTTGAAGTGTCTGTTTCAAAATAATTTTAATTTTAAATTAAATTAATTTTGCCAACCAATCTACTTCCTTGTACTTCCATAAGATCTTGCTCATAATAACTTAATCCCTGAAACTTGAAATTGCTGCAAAGATTATTATCTGCACGTATGAAATTTGGTGTTTCTTGACAGTGATAACCCAAACGTTGCCACCAACTAATTCAACTTCTGTGATTATTATTTACGAGAAGATCTCATAGTTTCACTATTTCGCTATTGAGGATTACAAATTTTTCAAGTTTAATTTCATCATGGAAATAAATTTAATTTGATTGCTAGAAAACGGAACTGATATCTTTATCATTTATCACAAATTACTTGGCTTGATTTTTATTGCACACTTTACAATCAAAGATAATGTTTTAATAAGATGTATGCGTATAATGATTTAATGATGGTTACATAAGTGAAGTTTAAAACGAGCCATTTTTATGTAATCAGTATTATAAACGGTTCTTACACATAAGATGGCAATGGGATATTCTTACAATTTTAACTGAACTACTAATCACGGTGTCATAACCTAATTCAGCAAAAAAAAACTGAAATTTATGGTTTTTGATGAAAAAATACGCAATTTGAAATGTATTGTACTATAATTTCTTCATGAAAAGCCTTTATAATTATATTTTCAACAAATTGTTAATTATGACTCTGTCACTCAATAATTACGTAATTAGTTCATATATTTTCATCTGTGTTGGATTTTATAAAACGAGAATAAAAAAAATGAAATAGGCATGACGGGTTTGTGATGTATTTACATTCATTTGATATTTCTGTTTCGGTTTTAGTCTGCATTATTAAATGTATGGTATAAAATATGATTTCTGTCGTAAAAAATCTGCTTCAATAGAATCCAAATTATACGAGCTACCAACTATTTATGCAGTTACATTGTATTATTTATCAAGATTATTTTCTGGTCTGTTATATGTACAGGAACTTATTGTTAGTTCTCTTTTAAATTATTATCGTGATACGATACCTTTACTACTTCAAATTAACTGGTAGTATGGATAGATAATACGCGAATTTTCCAAATTTAAGTGGGTCGCGTGATAAATTTTAAGCCCATGATCAACGTAAATGATCTGGAGGAGTTTAATTGCAAACCCAATGGGCGTGAGTTTGAATTTCGGTTCTATTATGTAAGTAAACCAGCAGACTTTTAATTCGTTAATGTTTATCTCTAAATAAAAATGGTTCATCCGTAAATACCGTACAACAATAATAATAATAATGCGGCTGATAATGAGATACTAAAATAAAACCTTGTGTAATCTCTTCATTGAGATGAAACTCATGATTTCACTCTCTATGGTCGATACTAAATGGCAACTTAATTAACTCCTACTATTAAACTTATAGCGTTGATTGAACTTATAGGTTAAGTTAAAGCAAGAAATGTCATTCGGTTTCCATGTTTTGGGTAATTACCCAATTTAGAAGGCAAAAATAGCTTCATCGGTAAACTTGTGGATTTAGCATTTACGTAAGGATTGGAATAAAATCAATTCGATTAAGTATAATTTTATTCACGCTATATACAATAAGGGTGTCTGCAAAACTGTTATAATAAATTAAACAGGGATGCATCATATTATTATGTTGTGCTTAGATTAGATGTGCCCGTGAAAAAAAGGATTTCTTTCCTGAATTAGCTTTGTTTAATAATTTAACATGCGGATTCGGTATAGAATCTAATTGAGAAAATCCTCCTGTGTATGCACCTACATTCGAATTTTTTGAAAGTCATCTATGTTACATCTTATTGAATTATGATCAAGTAAAATTTTTTAGATGTGAAACAACATGAGAAATAGTGTAAACACCTGATGCTATTACGCTAATCAAGTACTCAGCAATATAACATTAATCGTAGTTATAAAAAAATTTAATTGTATAAACATAATTTTAATACAAACATAATTTAATAGCTTCAAAATTTACTAGAAAATCGACTATAAACTTTTCGTAATTAATATACATTTTCAATGGATTGGTCTTCTATTATAAGGTACATTGTGCTGAATATTTAAATCTTTGTATATTCTAACAATAATAAACATGTTACTTTTTATTATATTTAATATAGTTATGTAATAATTTTAATGTTCCTCCTTTATTACAATAGGCTTAAATTTTTATTCAATTTACTTACCATAATTTGTTAATTTAGTTAACTTGGCAATCTGTTATGATTTTAGCACGTTAATTCTGAACGTACATTAATTCTGTTGATCTACTGAAAAATATAAACGCCACTTATAAATACCTTGTTATTGAAATATGTAACCTATAATTTCAATTTTTTTATAACTTAGAATTTATTACAATAACCTAAATATGCATCTTCTTTTTTTTATAGGAATCGTTGTAGTATCTACTACATAATATATTATATTCTAAGAATTTTTCAAGTTAACTGTTTCCGAAATATTTTTTCCTTTTTATAATTTACTGATCTCAGTATCTGGGCGAGCCCCCTATGCTATCTTCTTCATCTGGTGTGTGGGTTTGGGAAGATTGGTTCTCAAACAGCGTTGGGCTAAGTCGAGCTGGTTTGCATGGGAACCTTGTAGTAATTAGAAATAATAATAGAGAGATATTTATCAGTTAAAGGTACACCCCTTGCATGATGCTACAGGACTATGCAATGGTTTGCTGGCCTGACGATTTCTCCAGAGAATTAGATGACGTTCGCGTGGGGGTGGTGTCAAATTGTTGGGTATAGAGGGAAAAAGTTGGTGCTACGTGCTACATTATTTGATCAGTGGGTGGTCTTAGATCTGTGGTATTTCACGTAATATCATTGTTATTACTGACCTATTTGATAGATCAGTGAGTCGTCGATGGTCTTTACATTGTGGTTTGTGAAAATACTTGGATAATTTTTTAAGTTGTGCGGCCACTACGTATCATCATACGTCATAATAAGTCTGATGATCGTTTGCTCATACAAACTTCTAAAATTATTAATTCAAACTCGAATTATCTGCTTAACCAGGATAATAATATGTCTGTGAGCTTGATGTGCTATTTAATTAAAAACATTTGAGCTATCATAAACTGATAAGGAACATTTGTCTTACGGCATTTCTAAAAAAAAAAGGAATGCGTATATCATTAAAACCATTTTTCCTAACCGTAAAAGCAATAATATTAAGTTATTGATAAGGTCAATCAAGAACTAGATTTTAGGAAAACCCTATGATGAACCCAAGAAAGCAGTCGAATTTAAAATATTCCACAAAATATTTTCATATGAATTTTGAATTTGTGGATAGTCTTTATCGAATTTTGGATTTGATATAATTATTTGTAGGTGAATGAACGAAAAATGCAATATTAAAATTTTTGCAACTGCGTCATTGGTATTAATTTTGTAATATTATGCATCTAACGATATGAATGGAAATACGTATAACGATTAATGCTAATTATATTTGTTTTCTAGTTATCGATATTATTTATACAGATAATGTAGATTTTATTATATGCTTTTACAAAGATAACATCTATTTTCGCGCAGTGAAAACTCGGAACTTTCCTACTACACCAAAAAATTTTATTAAATATTATTTGATGTACATACTTGTTTTGGTAAACAATCTATCTTTAGAACTAGGTTGAGTGAACACTTTACTTAAGCATAGAAGCGGTAGTGGTAGTTAATTTGAAAAAAAAACTAATTCAACTTCAAATAATATTTGAAAGAGGAATCGAGTTGTGCGCACGACTTAAAATTTTTTTGTATCTCCATTTTATTATTTTTATAAAGGGTTTGGGTATTAGATACCACTAAATCCGATTATTAAAAAAGAGTTAGTGATTTTATGAACTTAAAAGCAAACAAGTGCTTCTTTAAGAAAATGGAACTTCAGGACATCCTGGAGGACAGTAAGTTCTATTTTAATAAGTTCGGTCCGAAATTAACTGATTGAACAAATAATAGTCATACGCTAAAGATTCGTTATTATGTAGAGAGAAAAATATCATAATTGTTGGCATTTGGAATTTTAATATTTCAACGAATCTTCTTGTTCTTGTAAATTGGAGGTTCAATTCGCCAATGACAAAAATGTTTAACCCAAAGTGGTCAAGTCAATTTTTAACCTGCGAGATTAATCTTATAATAATATTTAAAAATGTACAAGTCAATTAAACAAAAAGCCATTATCTTTATTGTTTAATTAACATGTTAATTTTTAAATTTCATTATAATATCTTAACATCTTATGTTATAGGAATACAAATTTGTTGCTTATTATTATTATAATTCATACAATAAGTACTTAAGAATTTAAAAGCATAATTATTAAACTATTTAAAAGCTTGATCAATGTTTGTTGGTAAATGCTTTTAATTTTATGTAAATACGGTGTGTAAATAATCACTTTATTTAGAATAAAATTTTGCTTTCTACTAAAATAAATTAATTAAGTCATGATTTAGCCATAGCTTCAGCAGAAAGTTTTAAGAGTGAGAACTTGTACAAGTTGGTAATTTAATATTTGCTTTCTTTGGAATATTAAACACTAACTAATAGCCAAAGTAGCACTATTTATTTTTACAAAAGTTTTTCGTTACTTACATATACATACATTTTTGCAAATTATTTAATTTATTTTATAAAAAAATACGAGATGTCGAAATATGTAAAATGAAATGTTCCTTAATTTTACTGTAATTTAAGTTAAATTTTAGTCTTCTTAAAAATGTACTAAAATAGCAAGTCCCGAGATTGGGTTTCTGTGCAATAAGCACCACCACCCGAAACAAAATTTCTTCTGCTACACACTAAAGAACATAGTTAATATAGCAAATTGTAAAAATAATTAGGGTGAAAAGTGGCCAAACCTTTGAATAAATCGAATTTGAACTTAACAAATTTACATGTAAATTTTAACGAGATTCCGCGCGTCGCTCATTCTGTTGACGGTGCGTGCAGAAAGAACTAGTCTTAAACTTAGCGTTTTACGGACCGGCAGATGCAACTCGTCTCTCGTACATGTAACATCGATTATTTTTTGTTTTTACGCAATTTTTTGGGGGTTTGAGTTCCCGGTTACCTTCATCCCGGTTTCCTTGATGCTAGGCGCTTCAAGTATGTTTAGCTATCTGGCGCGGAGCGCCGACGGCCATGGAAAACCGGCCGTCCGGGCCGATTTATTGGGGTTGTTTTTCAGGATTTCACCCAAAATATTTTTTCTATAGACTAAAATAAGCCTGTTCTTTAGTGTGTAGCTGAAGAAAATTTTTTTCGGGTGGTGGTTCTTTTTGCACTTTTCCCCGAGATTGTATAAAAATAGACTTAAACAATTTTTGCTAATTGAAAGTTATTACAGTGTCGATGAGTTTTTCTCTAATTGTTGTTTTGCTGTAACTTGCACGTATTTGTTGATATAATAATAAATCTTATCTTATCTTATTGGAAATTTTTAATCACTAAAATTGAATCTTTTGATTACCAATTTGATAATAATAATAATAAATGGTTTAGGTGTCCTATTTATTAACTTTTAATAGGCGAATCCTATATATTGAGTACATATTGGTATCTCTAACTATTTTCATGTTACAGCTTACTCAAGTTATATAAAAACATTATTATAAAGACTCCCTACCTAATAAGAATTGAATAAGTACAGTCTTCTATTTTTACCTTGCTATTTGTTACTGCTAAAACTCTATATTTAAAGTAAATCTGATAATTTAGCAAACACCCTGTATGTTGATAAAAAAACTATTTGTTTTGTAAGCAAGCCTTTCCGTTTTACAATAAACTTCTTTACAGTTCTGCTAGTTCAGATTTATTTCTTTAGTGAACTTCGATTTATTTATTTAAATTTCTTTTATAAACTTTAAAATGCGCCCTATGGAAGTTTTACTTGAAAAACGAAAGTAAAAAATTACGTTTTTGAACCATAAAATCAAACTATCGTACCAAATTTGTCTAATACATTACATAATACTATAATATTTATGTGTAGAAAAATTAAAACTAAATCAATAAATAATGTGATGTATTGATATTATATTAATAAGTGTGAATTGAGGAAAATATTTGAATAAACTTTTTTCATTATCAAAATATTTCTCTTCGGAATATTGAAAATCACTTTTATAAACTCCAATGTTAAATACTAAAATTACTCCATTAGAAATTGAATTTTTCCTTAATGATAAAATCACTGTAGGTATGAACGCGACAATTGGACAGGTAAAATTTTAAATGACGGTATAAAAAATGTGAATATTCTACTTTTTATCACGAATATTGTAAAAGTAATAAAAGAATCCTTAAAAACAAGGACTGGTTCTTCATTAAATACATTTATGAAAATTTTAATCATGTAATTGGTGCTGTGCTGTTACGAAGATAATTTGATTGTAATCAAAAATTGGTTTTATGAATCAAAAGTTTCAGCCATATTGACTTAACACTTAATTAAATTAGTGTAAATTTAATGACGAAGTTATATTAATAATTCAATTTAATTAATATTGTATATTTTACCTGCAGCTCTTTGACACATGTTCAAAGTAAAATTATACGATGTGAATTTTAGGTATATAGTACGTAGTACATTAGGAAATTAAATTTTAAAAAATTTAAAAAAAAGTATCGCAAAGTTGCGAGTTCTTTCAGAAAAATTTAAAAGCTATCTTGATTTTACAAGTTAGCAGATAAATTTTAGTTCAATTACATAATATAAAATTTATTTATTTTAAATTTTCATTTTCTCGGAAATGGTATACAAAAACCAGATAGTGAATCGCTAAATCCTTACTGAAAAAATTCAAAGAGTTTCTGTTGTAGAAATTAAATTATCTAATTATAATAATTATTGAACCAAACATAATAATATACAATAAATCTATATATTATTCAAACTACACAATATTTTATATTTATTATAAATTCAAATAAGGTTTTTTGGGCGCCAATTAATGTTTTATATTATGACTTTTTTTTCTTCTAATTAGCATACTTTTATACGAGCAAGTATTTTTATTTGTGTAAAAGCATTCGGCAAACGATTTAGTATTTTGTTCTTAAATTGTCAGGCTAAAACAATGCAAATTAAAATAGGTTTTTTTGACTTTTAAATTTATAAAACCACCTACGGCTGATTAGCCTCGACATTAATTAAACTGAATTTAATTTTGGATGGTTTTGTTAATTGCTAATTAATTATTAACGGTTTCGTTTAACTTTAATAAATTAAAGCTGTTTAATCACTTTGTTTTAGTATTATCACAACCAATTTTCCAATTAAAAAAAATATTAAAATTTCTAATCTATTGATTTTAACTCTATCTTTCACTTGACAATTACAAGTACCACTGATAGAACTAAATTAGTGATGCATAAATTTAGTACTTTAATTATAAACGAGCGGGACGAATCATCTTTTATAGGTATAATAAGCATGGGACACTCAAAAGTTTTAATTACATCTGTAATGTGATGTTTTATTATCTATGATTTTTTTTACAGGGGTTAACATTGAAGTGCAGTTTTATAATAATTCTGTTCATACATTAGACTAAAATTTTGTTTCGAATCGCCTACGGCGCTTTTTATTTTAATATTTTTTATTTGTCCAAAATTTAAGCAAATAAGGGTTGTTGTAAACACCATTTAGGCATACCAAGTTCCCCTTTCTTTTTCAAAAGAAATGTGTAGTTTTCTAAAAAAAAATTAAGCAGTTATATTATTTTTCTTTTCAAAAAGTTATCAATTAAATCGTACGTTGGAATACTACTACAGCTTTGTAAACTTTTATAATTTTCATTGAACTTACCTGGCAGTGAGCCAATAATTCTTTTAAAAATACATTTTATTCATGCTAAATGTACTATTTTTTGCCGGCTTGCGCTTTCAATATATATTTTATATTATTCATTAAGTGTGGTACTTTTCAGAAGTGATTAATTAAAAGCATAAATTGCAAATTCAGTTTTCTACCACAAGCTATTCGTTAAAATTTGTTTTATATTTTTAGCTTAGTAAAGTAGAACAATACTTTTTATTTTATCGGTATGCCTGATTTTGTATTTTTTAATAAATTATAAATTAATTATTGTTGAAATTCTTCTGTTTAAAAAGCCGGTTTTTCGTACAATGGAATAATTTTTGAGTTATTATGAAGAAATAAATAACCTTAATTAAGAAATAATTTAACAGTTTTAAAAAATCTTTCATGTGAATATTTTTATTTGGGGGCATTCAACGTTCAGTTCAATGTATTGGAACGATCGTCTGTGAGTGAATACTTAGAACCACCGAAAATAGAAGATGGGACAATTTTGCAATAATTAACTACAATGCCAACGGTAATATTCAAATACGCGTTTGAATTTAAATTTCGTACGTTAATTCAAATTTGAAATTACAGATAAACTGTTTAATTTTGAAGATAATCCCGCATGGACGTATTGAAAGTCAGCAATTCTTTTTTACTTGCTATACAATACAGTGAGCTCATCAAGTTTGATCAACTTCAATAATAGTTCTTTACGTATAAGCAACAGAAAATGATACTTTACGAAATGAACTAGACAATAAAAAATATCCTATATGGAGCCCGAGTTTGGATACGATTGAATTTCGTAAAAAAAGCTAAATTTTATAATCTCATAATCAGCTGCAATCTTAATTTTTAGATTGACAAAATTATTGATTTTGAATAGCTGTTATTTTTGGTTTTGTACGTGTACCCTTGACAGCGTTTTTTCAATGGTTTTTTCTTTAATCGCAAGGAAAGCCGACATTGTGATTAGATATTTGTATGGAGGTACTGTTTTGTGTCTGTAACTCCAAATTTAGTTGACGGAGCGTTCCTTCAGTGCGGCCTTTAGGCCGCACAACCTAGGCTATTACGAATCAGTGCCGCGTCAAAACAACACTTCCGCACTGATTTTGTTTGTTCATCATGCATATCTTTCATTAGTTTATTATTTAGTTACCAGTCTAAAAAAGGTTTAGATGGGGCCTTTAGGCTGCACAATCATGACAGTCGTGCACTGGTAAAAAATAATAAATAATAGTGAAGAATAATAGAAGGGGGGAGGAATAATGCCTAAAATAATATTTTTACTTTTTAGTAAAGTGTTTTATCTACTTCCGGGAGATAAGTGTGTACTTAGCGCCTCCAAATAGCGCGGCTATGACGGCAATTAATTTGTTTCGTGGATTAATGTTCTTTTAACTTCCTTAGGGAGTTAATATTGATTGCTAGGCAACTGAATAAAAATAATTTAAAATTAGTAACTTGATTTATTTTTTAATACAATATAAATAATTACGTTTAAACGGAACAGAACAAATTAAAAATAACATAAAATAAATTAAACATTAGAACTTTGGTGAACGTGCACCGTTATGTTTACACCGGTACAGTTCACAATATTAAACATTCGCTGATTTTCATCTCGTATGATTGTGTGAGATTCGGAAATTGATGACGTGGTGGGTAGTGGATTTTTGTCGGTGCTTGGTATACATGACGTAATTGGCACTGCAACAGCAGTTCCTACATCGGGTTGATGACCAAATATTTGATCCGCTATATTTTTCTTGTTGTTTACTGAATTTTCCACATATCCCTCGGCAACTGTTGCAGACCTCCAACCTCCATGCCGCTTCAGAATGTCGACCGAGGCCCCCGAATCCGCCAACATGGAAGCAGAGGTCCGCCTAAAACTATGTCCCGTATATTCGGATGCATTGGGTAGATTCAGGTATGCTGCAATGTTTTGAGGAACTTTCGCAAGTATATTTTTACCTACCGGTTGGGTTGTGCATTTGCCGTCCTGAAATTTAACAAAAAACCGCGAATGACTTGTCTCAGGTTTCCGTAAAGCCATATACCTCTTGCACATTTCTACAAATCTAACAGAATTTGTTTCTGTATTTTTCACTACGAAATTTCTGTCTATGTTATTTTTTGTATTTGATATAGTGAATAATATTGTAGATCCCAAATCTGTAACGTCGTTCAATAACAATTCGGTTAACTCAATTCCCCTGCATGCTCCAGCCACTCCCAATATAAGTGCAACCTACAAAATATGTTATATTAAATATTGTTCTTATAAAATGTTATCTGCATTTACTTACTTTCATCATCAGATACTTATTGTCCGGCGCCTCGGAAAGAAATTGATCCACCTGCTCCGTGGTTAGCACTTTGGCCTTTTTAGGTTTATAGCCCACATTTTTTCTTTTCAGAAAGGCTATTAACTTGGAATATTTGCTAATATCAACAGCATGTCTTATGATAAGGATTGATTTCAGCATCGAATAATATGCCCAAAGCGAAGCACTACATACCGATTTTAATTCATCACTAAAATAAACCAGCAGCACATTCTCTGTGTAATTCACAATTTTTTTGTTGTTACACCACTTAACAAATTTCGTATACTGTAGTTCATATTTATATTTTGATTTTGTCGGTAATAGTTTTTCTGTAATCTTTGCAGCAGCTTGGTCAACATCAAAAAAGTCACTCATTTTTCAAAAAATAATAAAATTGTTTAAATGGTTGTCTGGCAATCGAATAAAAATAATTTAAAAACGAGCAACTGGATTCAGATAATTTGAGAACGACGCTAGATAATTTACTCAATTTGCTAGGCAACTGAATAAAAATAATTTAATATCAATGTAACCCTGTATTTTTTATGTAAATTTTTTGAATTAGCTGTAACTCGAGAACGACGCTAGATATCGAAAAACTGAGCAAAAAAATCTCCCCCCCGCCGCAATCTTCCTTATTTAACCCCCCCAGGGAATTGTCGGTAGGAAGGCATATGCAAAAAATCAGATCGATCGCGCGCAAAAAAATTTACTCATAGTTTACTCAAGTTTAACATATTTAGCACGGAAGTAGATAAAATAGTATATTAAACTTGGGAGATAACGTTGCATTACCGCACTCTTGTTTCAAAAGCCCTCGGGCCTTCGGCCCTCGAGCTTTTAAAACCTTCGTGCGGGTAATGCACCTCATATCTCCCGCATAAATAATATACTATTAAATATCTGTGCCACCGTTTGTGGTCCAAGCGGCGCGGCGTCTAATTGTCCAATAATCAACGGCGTAAAACTACCATGATTCGAGCAAAGCATTCGCATTAAGAAATATTACTTTTTATTCTGCGTTGCTTAATTAAATGCTTTTTTGTAACTTTGGAACTGATTATACCTTGAAAACTTTACGCTTCAATGTCAAGATTTTTTTTACATTTTCATACTCAGAAAATTCTGCTCTTTTCAAATTTGTAAAGAAAAATAAGGGTTGCCCTTTAAAAAAAGCTAAAATGACGTCACAGCTCAATAACAAAACATAAACATATGTTAATGGGATAAAAAAAAGTGTCATTTAGAAAATTAGGGTTGACGTGTCCGAAGATATTCTGAGAAAATCCCCTTGAAAATTATTTATCGTATTTGTTCCAAACTTCACAAACTCACTGCATAATCGAACCTACAGTTTAACGTGGTATCCAAACCACGGTTTAAATAATTCGGAATTATTCGAAATTTTTGGGAAAATTCAAAACGAACATCAAGTTCAACACCAAATCAGCGGTACTGGATTGAACTATATTATAACTGTGCTAAATACTTGAATAAAAAAAAACTCAAACTCACACGCAATATTTTCAGTTGTTGTTGTAATATTGATGATAACAACTATTAGTTGGAAAATATGTTTACCTTTAAAGGTATACCTAATCAATAATTTTTAATTTAATGACTTATTAATAATATAGCAATAAAAATTTGACAATATAAAATATTGTAATTTTCTATGAATGGGTAATATTTTACAGTATAATAAATAAAAATTAATTATTATTAAGTGCCATCTTAGAAAGTGTTTGTTTATCACATTAGTCTATTATTAGAACTAAATCGATATTTTCTCTATTATAGCAAAATATACTAGTATTTTTAATTCAACTTGACTCGATTAATTATTCAAATTTAAACCACTGCTATTTATGTCATCCATTAATGAATTACTAAAGGTAGCAATAATTGTAGATTTTTTTTATTATAATTTAGTTGCTAATTAAAATATTAATTAAATTAGTTCAAGTACAGACTGACGCCAGAATGAACATTACGAGGTTGTCCTGAATGGAAAGTTGCAAATTACGTGTATTAGATAAATTTTCAGAAAAGCGCAAGTATTATGCAAATTTTGCCTTTATAATCAATCGTGTTTCTGAATTCACGGCATAAGTGCTACGATTATAAATTTTTAACAAAAATTTTTATATTCGTAAATTTTATGAAAAGAATATAGAATTATATAATATGCTCGAAAAGCTAAGAAACTTTTCTCTTCGGGAGTGTAAACCTACTATGGCTTCTCTTTATAAAAGAGTTTTATTTGCGCATTTATATATCGTAGATTTCCAAGTAGATAAAAGAATTATTCGCTTATGCCCTTTTGTAAAATTATCACTTATAAAAAATATACGCGATGCTTTTTAGTTAAAATTTTATTCAAACCAATTTTTATTTTATAGCTCCAAAACTTTATCCATCGTTTTATTTACATGCATGCGGATGTATAGGTTCCCTTCTTTGCCACATACGTAATATTTTTAGCGCTTAAGCTGAATATTTGTTTAAGCTGCGTTTAACGTCAATTCTCAACGACTAAATGTTAGAGAAGGATATTTTAGCCATTTAAACCACACGGCTGCCTACACCGGTGACGGCTTGGAATATACTTAATTGTGTGCGGTTATTGGCAGTATTAGCTTTTAATTTTGTTAAATAGTTTTACCAGGAAGCGAACATAGTACTTTCACCTCGGAAGTCCAGTTCTCTACCACCAGGTTTACCGCATATTTTATTTTAAAATTATTTACTACATCTACAACATGTACAACTTTTATGGTATTTACAACAAAATTAAATATTGATTTGTGTCACAAACTTGTAAAACGCTTGTAAAAAATAATTTGTATTTTATAAGGCAGCTGCAATTTTTTACTTCGTAAAATGTTATATTGATTTATTTAGTTATCCTTTCATTACAGATCCTGTTCAAGTTCCCGTTTCCCAGGCAAGCATATCTGCAGAAGATTGGATATTATTAGATGCAATGACTGCAAGTTCAATTCCATCATGTACGGGGCGATTCCTCACAATGCATAAAAGACGTCGCAAGCGGTTAACTACAAGATCATTGGCACAAGATCATGCCATTCTTGATGACATCTTTCACGGACAGGTTCAAGTAAGTGTCACTTTTATATTTACTGTTATTGACACGAGATAAATATTATTGTTGGAGTCTGATATTCAACGCTCGTTTTTTTATCAAAGGGTAAAAAGTAATTTATTTTTAACCTTTAGATGTCATGTGGATCGATCAAGTAACAAAAGTTTTGTTTCTATCCTTTTTTATAAATATAAGTTCAACGACCCTAGGAAATACGCACCATTGTTTACTTCTAAAGGATTTTCGTAACAGTACTTACCTATTATACTTCTCATCGCACAAAATTTGGGGTTTACATATTAACAGTAAATAACGCTTTCACCTGAAAGAGGGGCGAGCATTGAATTGTGCGCTAGATGATATTATTTCAACAAATTAAAATTTTTAATTATTTCAACACAAAATTTCGATTGTTGAAATTGATGTTTTTTTTATATTAAATGAAAAAACTCCATTCGTTTTTTTTCACAGCTTTTTGAAATTGGATTTTTCTTTCATTTTTTTATATTTTACAAAAATGTTTTATAAAATAAAAAGCTTTTCTATAATTTTATGGAACCAGTTATTCCCAGTAGATATAATAACGACGATTTATTAATTAACTAAAAATTATTAAATCAATTGAATTAATTACGCAGCTCTGCATAAACCTCTATCAATTAATTTAGTATATTTATAGCTTTTTTAGATGCAATCCATTTGAGAATCTTAAAAATATTTCTACATTTTATAAACTCACTTTGAATAACACGATAAATTAATAAACACTCTGTTTTAATTTAAAGCCAAAGAAAATTGTCAAGATTCTGTTACTTTCCACTGAGTTCGTGGGTTCATTTTTATAAAATTGGTTATTGACTATTCTATGTTTAGTTTAAAAATAATCAATAAGATATTTTATTTTAAGAACTTTGTCTATTCTTAGGATTTTCGGTGCTATAAATAAGTCACATGAGAATCCGTAAAATAATGTACTGAATTATTTATTAATTAATTAAGTCATAACGAGCGGAGCGAGCAAAACTTTTTCTTAAACATATTGCAACTCAAATGTATGTAATGAGCTTTTGGTAGCCATTTTTATTGCCATAAAAGTTGGCATGCGCAATCTTATGAATGTTAAGATTTGTTGGTCTGTTAAATGATTAAAATCGGCATAAAGCTTTTTGAGATATGAATTCTTCAAGTTAGTGTTGTTGAAGGAGTTGGGAGCATATGGGTAACAGTGAGACGCCTTGTTTCCTAAGGCTTTAAACTATATTATTAGGCACAGGTAATTAAAATTCTTTGTTTACGTAGACATTCTACCATAATTATTATGGTTGTTAGTTTTCACTGGTCAATTTGGTAAAAATGAGTGGAATACTCTCAAATGCAGATATTGCTAAATGCATCTGCGGTATACGTCTCATTGTCACTCATGAGTGGGTAACTGTGAGACATTAATTTTTGGGATCAATAAAATATTGTTTACTATTTATTTACCAAAAAAATGTAGATACAATATTGTGCTCAGATGCTAAGTGCACGATTTTCGCGAATACCTATTGAATCAAAATTGATTAAATAGTCCTCTTTCGCCTTCTTATATTTTCTATCTGTTCCGGATGTTGGCAACCATATTTAGAGCTGCCTTGAACAACTGAGTGGTATTCATCGAGAACCAATCTAACTAAGGTCTTGAATTATGAAATGCTTCTCCTTCCCAGGCCTTTCCTTGTAGTATAGACTGGAGTATATGGAATCTGTTCTGATTTCGTATAATGTCCTGAAGATATTCAAGCTTTCTTTTTACTTATGGTGACTAACAACTCTTTGTCTTTCATTATTCTTTGGATAATAACTTCATTCGTGACCCGGTTTGTCTAATCTCTTACTTATCTCTTCCGTCAAGGTCCACGATTCCACACCATATGTGAACAGAGAACACTTCACACCGCAGAAATCTCGTATTTGTGTCTATTGTGAGATCGTGGTTTTTGAATACAACAATCATTTTGTTAAACACAGCTCTTTTCTTCGTTCTTTTAAAATTCCTTCTACTTGTATTCAGTTTTCAGTCAGGAAATGTTCCAAAATTAGTTTTATTTGATAAATATCTAGCCATCCTGATAAATAATTGAAACTTTTCGTACACATTTTAAACGTTTCACTGTTAACCACTGTTATCATCAAAATTTTCAAAGGTAAAAAAATTAAAACTAACTGAATTTAAAAATGTTAATGCACTAGGTACTAATGGCCAAAACTACTAATTATTCACCAAACCCTTAAATAAAAAAACTTAAATAAAATTACTTAATTTGCTAACAATTGCTTCAAGAAATCACTGTTAGAAATTACTTTTGCCTCTCAAAAATCAATAGCACCTCATAAATAATGTCAAAACTGCCACCACAGATGCATTCAAATTCGAAAGTTAAATATACCAAAGTGCCCCATTTGTGTGAGCGGATTAGAATATAAAATATTTCAAATGTCCCACAGTTACCCATGCTCCCCTACAAGCCTAATACTAGACTCGACTCGACAAGTTAAAACACATGAGTGATCATTAAAACAAACTTAAAAGTCTTTATACAGTAGGACAATATCATGACAATATGTTAATAAAAGCTTGTAATAAATTTTAACATTACCATTTCTTTTCAAACTTCCATCTTTTGTACTATTATTGTTATTATATTTCTACTACGTGTCAGCATATCTCAAGTTGTTCAGGTATTTTCCATTGATGTTATTTTCTTTCTCCTTCCAATCCAATCTCGTAATGACGTTCTCTAGCATGATATTCAACAATTTTATTAAGATGCTGTCCACTTCCCTTATAACTCATTGAAGATTTTTGTGCAATGTTTAAGTTGCTTTCAGAAATATGTTTCCTAGTAGTTTGCTGTATCTATAATAAATTTTGCAGGTTTTTTTGCAATAGTATATCCATTGTCAACATGAATATGAAAAAATCAATCAGAATAAAACTAAATCAATGTAGCCAGATATACTATGATTAAAATATTCGTTAAATAAAATTCATCTAGTATTTATGTTGCAATCTTAAACCGTGCAGTGTATCAGCCAATGATAGCGCACCGTTGCCATTGTGTCTATTTGGGGTGACAGGTGCTGCGAAACGTACGGAAATACCCGAAGACCTGTCATCGATCAAAACAGCCCTTAAACGCGATCACCGCATGATGTGTGCAATTACAAAAATGTAAAATTATACTAAACAACACTTGAGTTCATTCTCAGTGAATAATCGTGTGTAACAGCACTAGAAAAGGAAAAATACTCGAAGATTTTTGGAGGGCTGGTTTTGGGAAGAGTGAGCGAGCGAGGGCAATGCCTGTGCTCGAAACCTGACCCGACATGAATATTCGAGTATTTTTCCAGCCGGAGCTGCTGGAAGTTAAACTCATTGCAGCGCAGAAAGTCTAAATTCCTTGAAAAACACTTCCTTTTACTCTAACGCTCTTTGCTCCGAGCAACAGGCATACGGCCACGTAACTCATGCAACGCTCCTACACATTTGCCGGTACAAGTCTTAGAGAACCTGTCCAATCGATAATTCCACTCAGGGCCATATTATGGTCGTTTCAACCAATTAGCGTGCGCTATTTTACATTGTACAGATATACGTAATACATCGGCGACCTGTACCCGTTGATACAGAGCCCTTGGTCAATATTCAAGCAAAAACCGGTTGTTAATAGGAACGTTAAATAATTATTCATACGCGGTATAGGCATCAGTCTCACGCGTGGTCGAAGATTTGTCGAGTATTTTTTGAACACGAATTGCTGTTACATACGAGTATTGCCCTAGGGAACCTGTTCCATAGATATTAATCCCGATGGTAGCCCTAGGCCATGATGTGATCTCACTTATGTACAACCTCAAATAGAGCGCTCACATTGGTTCAAAAGCCGTTACAATGCCTTTGAGTTGAATAATCACCTAAACAGACTTCCGGCTAAGATAAACATTTCATCATTTTACAGTCATTTTACACATTTCTCTCAGACCATGCCTTCTTGAAATCACTCGTAAACTGACTGTCCTCGACCGACGATCGAATTTTATCTTAGCCTTAGGTCTGTTACGCAATCTTTGACTAAAAGATTTTTGTTTTGTATTAAAAACACAAGAGAATAAATGTATATGTGAAAAGTAAAGTATTTAATGCAAACTTTTGCGCTGCGATTTAATTCTTTCGGCTGACGAAACGGCCAGATAAATTCCTAGTTCAATAATGCTTTTTCTGGTTAAATTAATTAATTGGGGCATCGCTTTGAGGGATGTGAACAATAATTGCTTTTTCTGTAACATTTCAATATTAAGCCGGTTCGGCTAATAATAATTACTTTGATATTTCAATAAGATTGGCGGAATATAACTAAGCTCATTTGAACACCACATTAAATTCTCTTTGCATTAGCAAAAAAATTTATTCTGAAATGTTTTCCATATTTTAAGCTTAAGATTGTATATTTTCTGCTATCGTATTTTAATCATCATGATTGAATTTTGTTCTTTGTTTCGATACAAGTTAAGTTACATAATTTAACGAATTTAAGTCTCTGTATCAAGTACTTTCAAATTGAAAATTGAACAAGGTGTATTTTCAAAGAACCTCGTTAAACTTTTTAACGTATAAATGAATGGATATAAAAAAAGCTCTTTGATATTTTAATTATAGCTCATATTTTTGTAATTTTCATTAAAAATCCTAATCTTTTAGAAAAATTGTTTTAAAAAATATTATATTTTTTGAAGATATAGTTTTTAAATGCTGCAGAAGTGATAATTTACTTTCACATAAAATCAGAAAGCATTGTTTGCGTGGAAAAATTACATTCTTGTTATTTTGAAGGAAATACATGGCTTTGAGGTCGCTCGAGTACAAAATTACTTACTTATATAAAATTTCTGTTTGTTTTTTATACAGTAATTGAAAAAAAACTTGGAATAATTTCGGAACATATAATTTCATGCATATTGCAAATTAATTGTATGGTGAGACGAAGAACTGATTAGATTTTCTGTTAAATGTACCGTTGCCGTTGTGTGTAATTTAAACTCATAGGCTGGCCAAATTCGATTTTTGGTTTTCCATTGATATTGGAAATGTTGGAAATTCGATTTTTTAAATAATAACACATAAATTATCTTAACGATAAGTAATTTTTTAATATTAATAGTAACACCGAATTTTATTAATATTGCAGCACATATTAAATAAATGTGGATTATGGAGGTTTAATGCATTTACATTAGAGACCGTCACCGGTGGCCGATCACTGCCAGTTCTTTGTGTCCACCTTTTCCACTGGTACGGACTCTTGGACTATTTCCAATTAGATGTAGTACGTGTATGGAAACTTTTTGGTAAGCATATTAAAAGTTTTAATTTTTCATTTATTAAACACCCACTATCAGTTAGTTTAATGGTAAAGTAACAATTAAATTAATTACTTTCATGACGCCTACATTTGCATACACGACACATGCATTAAAAGATATTTACGTAGTGTGTATAATTTATTTTTAAATTTAAATTGCAAAAGTTTAATTTTCTTTATTTGCTATAATAAAAATGTTTTATGATAAAAAAAACTGTTTAACAGAAGCAATAATAAATTGTAAGTTCTATTGCAATCCTTAATACGAGCAAATTTATTATAAACCATGAATGAAAATATATCTACATGGGACCGTCAACTCCAGTTATATAGTACCCATATTTTTTTGTCGTCGTAATAAAACATTTCAGGGTTTTTTGTGTAATTGATGGAAATTGTCCAAACTTTATGATGGGTAACATTTTTGAAGAAATATAGATGTCCATACACACAAAGTTACATAAAACAATCTATATAGCACAGGAATCCTGAACTAGTCGATAACATCAAGTAGCGTAACGTAACGTAGTGGCAGTTTAGAATACCAAATTCGCAAAATTGCAGGATCGATGATAATCTCCTGCATCGATCTAGAAACTGTCGGTACGCTACGTTGCATTACACTACGCTATTTTATCGGTATGCAGGATTATAAGTTCCATTCTCATCATTAATTCAATTATTTGTTTTTCAAAATTAATTTGAAAGGTCCAACACTCAAAATACCTACCCGATGTTCTGAAGCTTATGCTTAAGAAGTAGTTTTCTATATATTATAAAAGAAATTTTGAAGTAAATATACAAAAGTGAGAAGGTTGAATCCGTTCCTTTATAAAATTTTCATAGAGCCTAGATGACTCCTTGAATTAAAAAATTACATTGAAAGATTTCGGGTTACATCCCTAATAATACGAGGAGTATAAGAGTGATCCCAATATTATTATTATCCATAATCCATCCAACTCATTGTCGACTGTGCTTGTGTATCTGTTATATCTTGTAATTAATTATTATTAGTTGTCATCTCTAAACTCTCGGCACCACTTTCATTTATGTTGGATTTCTATTTTTGAACGTAAATTATAATGCAAAATTCATTTCCGGGTATGCTTACACATTTTGTTTTTTTGATTTTTGTGATTTAACCACAGCACAGTCGTAATATTATTTGATGTTCTGCTTCAGATTTTATTATTATTGAGCATATAAAATAAAATGTTATTAACCCTATGCAGTGTGGCTCAACTTTACCACCTCAAGGCACTTCTAAGGCGACCAAATAACTAAACACAATTAAACTTTTTATATTTCTTTAAACAAATGAGGAAAATAGGTACAACAATCATTTTAGTAATAAATTACGTTTTAGTTATCAAATTACCATAAAATTAAAATTAATTGATGCTGCATACTTAAATATAATATACCTTTAATCTCCATGTATTTATTATTTGGTCAAAGAAAAATTTTTATAGAATAAAAAATTATATAATTCTTTATCCACATTATATTTTTTGATTAATGAAAAAATGTTCCACTTCAATATAAGATGAGTAATTTAATTTATCTCGTAGTTTTATAACATGCATATTCTTGCTTATTTCTGGAAATATTGATATTTAATTTATCGGAAATTCACCACCATTCATCTAAAATATTAGAAATTCTGAATGAGTTACAGTATAAGGTAGTAGAATAATAATTATATAGTCGAGGAGTAGGTCATTATAATTTACGAAGTAGATATGTACGTTTATAACATAGCATGCATCCCAAAGAACAAACATGCAGAACCGTCTTCAGAATTAGTATCAAATTCATGAAGCATAAAAATCATAAAATTTTAAAATTACATGTTTCAATCTAATTCATGGTCATGAATGGTCATGGTCTGAACGTTAACGCGATCAACTGCTAACGCAAGGCGCCCCGGTTCGACTACAGGTATTGTCTAAAATTTTCTTGACCGTCCCCCCGTGTTTCGGAGTGCACTGTAAGAAGGCAGTCTCCCTGTCTTAATAATTTGCCATCATAACAATAAAAACCAGAGTGCAGGCACATTGAAAGGCAAGCCTAACAAGCTACCTGAGATGTAAAAAGCAAACTGCTCTCAGAACCAACAGTGCCTCGGACTCTGCCTGAAACTCGAAGTTATAAAAAAAAACTTGAAATTTTTTTATTTCTTTCGATGTAGTTTGAAAAAAATGGTAAGTTTAATTTATATTTTCATTTTGCTAGTTATGATGAAATCAGTTTTACGTGTAAAATCGTGAATAAGGTCGAAACATGTCTAAGTTTTTCTAATTTTATTATTTCACTGCTGGTTTTTCATTTTCTTCTGATTCTGGAGTCGGCCCTGCATGATGATGTTCTTTAGTAGATTATAATGACCTATTGCTAAACACTATAATATTATTCTATACGGTCAACTACCTGTTGTATTTAAAATTTTTGAATAACTAGGAATTCAAAATGTTTTGAGTAGGTACATAATTGTACGTCCAGATAGCCTTTCATTATTATAGTATATTGAATTGTATTTAATTTAATCATTTCAGCGCTTATTGAGGAAGGGTATCACAGCACAAATCCTTATCATAATTCCATTCATGCAACAGACGTAACACAAGCGATGCATTGTTTTTTACAAGAAGAGAAGGTTGTTAAATAATTAATTGTTTTATATTATTGTTCAAATATGAATGCATTTTAGATTAGGAAGCACATTGAGCCGTTAGAAATAATGTCTGCATTAATTGGCGCGGTTGCACACGATCTTGATCATCCAGGTGTAAATCAACATTTTCTTATTTCAACTTCTAATCATCTAGCGATTTTATACGATGTAATTACATAATTCGGCATAGATTATGTAGAATCTCATTGTGGCTTTAATTTTAGAACATGTCGGTTTTGGAAAATCATCACTGGAGATCTGCAATGGGTTGTTTGTTAGAAAGCGGAGTGGCCGAGCAACTCGCGTCTTGCAGAAGTGAATTGGAGAGTCAAATACGCTCACTTATTTTAGCTACAGATATCAATAGACAACAAGAATTTTTATTACAATTTAGGGTAACTTTTTCTAAAGATTTTTATCCAGTTCAAAAAATCAAGTTTTTCTTGTGCAGAAACAATTGGACGAAGATACCTTTGATTTAAAAACAGCAGAACATCGACACTTTATTCTTCAAATAGCCTTAAAATGTGCCGACATTTCTAATCCAACTAGACCATGGGATATTTCTCACAAATGGAGCTTAAAAGTCTGCGACGAATTCTTTAGACAAGGTGAATTTGAAAAAAAACTTAATCTTCCTGTTACTTCCATTTGCGATCCACAATCGACCACTATTGCAAAAATTCAGTCAGGTACCTATACAATAATATTATTTAACTTGTTTTCAAATTTGTCATTTAATTTAAGGGTTCTTTCGTTTCGTGGTGACTCCGCTATACTCAGAATGGCACAGATTTATGAATAGTTCACTTTCTACAAGTATGATAAAAATATTAAACGATAATAGAAAACGGTGGGAAGCTCAAGAAATTTCTGAACAAGCTGAAGAAACTCATACCGAATTATCGGATGCGGATCCTGAACCTGAAGACGAAGAATTAAATAAATTAATTTCCAATTCTTTTGCAACAGATGATCAAACCATCGACTCAAATAGGTTAGTTTGAATAGTTCTATTCTTGCCTTTTTATAAATTTTAATTGTATTCCGAATACTTAAAAATTAAGAAATATATTCAATTTTCCACTGTTAATACCATTATTTGCAGAGAAATAAGAAGACAATCACTAGCAGTGCCAAACCTAGATAATGGTCTAGGTGTTAGACGTCATTCGGTACCGGTAAATATGAACCAACCTCCAATTCCTCGTACGATTTATCGTCGAGAAAGCCTTCCTGCAAATCGTCGGGCCGCTACTCCTTCTGGTCAAACTAATATGAGTCCAGTTCACACTGAATCGAGAACGTCTAGTGATCGTCTTAGAGAAGAAGATGAACTTATGAATTTTGGCTCTCAAGCTTCTTTACTCTCAACTTCTAGTCAACATCACTCTACAGGTAACGGACAATGTAAATTTAAAGCGCAAATTTCGTTTAATTTATTATGGCCGTTGATAAAATATTTTTTATACTGTACGTTTTTCAGACGATCATCCAGACCGTCCTCTTAGTGCTGAAAATCTCTTGCCAGAACCAAATATAGCATCCATGACAAGTAACACCGAGGTGGGGCGATTTTCATCGGTTTTGCATGGTACAAGCACAATTATTGGTCCAACTGTAAAAGCGCTTACTCGTCAACAAACTTTTCCTCCGCCGCAACCTTATGTTCGTGTTAGGTATATGTCTGCTACTGTCGAAATGTCTACTTGTACCGAAACTGTTCATGAAGGTGCGTGATATTTTTTATTTATTTTATTTTAACTTTTTTTTAAACTAACCATTTTATAATTTTACAATAAAATATTTGAAATGAAATTTGAAACTAAAATCATTTTAACCTTTTTCCATAATATATATGGAATAAGCTGAAAAATGAATACCACAAAAGTAAAAAGTACCTATTATTGGGGTTGAGAGAATTAGGTGCCATTTGGTTTTCAACATATCAATAACATTTGATTTCATTTTGTTAGCAGTTTTATAATTTAAAAAAATATTAAACAAGAACACTTAAAATAATTTGGGCATGTTTTATTTCAGGTGAAAGCGACTCAAACTCATCTCACGGCTCACATCAAAACATATCAAATGTCCCACAATATAGCATACCTTCGATTGCAGTGTTGAGTCCAAATAATAGTCGAGCTCCGGATCTTTTAGTACCTGATGTTCTTCCTTCATCAAGATCTTCCAACAATAACAATAAGCGAGAGCAAGAGAGTACTGACAAAGATAAATCTTGCAAAATGCTCAAATTATCAGAATCTGATCAAAGATTTGAAAAGGAAAATGTGGATCCGCGATTTTTGCCTAGTAATGTATGTATTATTAGTTGGCCGTATTTTGAATGTGTAATAAAAAAAACTTTGTATTCGATTATTAGGGGTTGACTAAGAGAAGAGGTTCTGCTCCTGTTTCGTTTCCTGCAATACAAACTGGTGAAAATATACTTTCCGCTGGCGGAGTATTTTGTTTGCCGCCGACTGTGCAAGGATTACGTCGAGGATCGGTTCCTGTAGAAATAGCGCAACAACGTAAGTAATTTGATGTATTGCTATATCTTTTAATTTATTAAAACCTTCCTATAAATAAATACAATTTTGCACTTTTAACCCAGGTATGCCTATTGCGTCCACATAAATATGAGTTTTTAAATATTAATAATAAAAACTAGTATTTTACAATTTTACATTTTACAACAATAATAAAAACATAGCAGTCAATTTTTTTTGCAAAAACTGACAAAAAATTAAACATTTTTTAATAAAAAAAAGGGGTAATTATATTTCCTTCAGCTTTATCATCTTTGATCATGTTGAGAGCTTCATGTAATGAAAACCCCTAAAACAATTCCAATAATTAGATATTATTTGTAGCGATTATATTTGTGCCTGATGATCTAAATTTAGGTCACCTGAGTTTAAAACTGCAAAGAATGAAATTCAAAACTGTTATATTTATTATTTTGACGTTGAATGATAGTACAATAACCAAAATAAAAAATTTTTACGACTATAGGGGAAAAATATTAATTGTACGCACCCTGGTGGCTGTAATATAAACTAAATATTTGACGTCACGATGATGCTAAAATAAAAATGAATTCGAGGTTAACTTATTTAAAATACGTTAAATTTACTATTTTTTATTAAATTATTTATTTATTACTTAGTTGTAATGTATTATTATCGTTCAAAACCAAATCAAAGTATTTCTGAGCGAGGTCAAGCGAGGTTATATCATTAGCGTGCATTAGCGTGACGTCACGTTTGTTGTTGCTTACAGCGCACCATCGGTAATATTTTATACCTATAGAGAAAAGAATAAAATTACAATTTTAGTGAAGCAATAAAATGCATTTTGAGAAGCATTGAAGTAGGGGTGCAAGTTACCCTTGACTTATTTGAGCCGTCCCATATATAGGACATTCGGCATATCTGGGTTAAGGATGAGCAGCACCTATCAAGTTGTAACTAGTTGTCTTCAAGGCAGATAACCACGGTGACTTTACGCCTTTGGACGGTTTTTCCCAAAACAAATCGTCCATCCTGAAATGTGCAAACTTTTATGTTATGTTTAATGATTATTTGGGCATTTTGCTCGTTTTTCAATTATTGTGTTTTTTGCTAGGCTATGAAATAGAAAATCGTTTAGAATTAGCAAGCCACTTTAGTACGACTGAATCCAGTAATGGAAGTGGTAATTATCATCGTAGAGGTTCTGCACCTACAGATTTACCGCCATTAAAATCCAACGAACGGCAGAATCTCCTGACAAGGCACGTTAGCTTGAATGGTAAGACGGGAAGGCGTAAAAAACCACTTTGTAGACGAAGCTCAGGTGGACCTGAGACCGTATGCTTACCAGAGCCTTTGTCAGAATCTTGCTCGCGTCTTATGCTTCTTCGTCAACCTGATAATTCTGAGGTGCTGCTGGCTCGGCGCCGAGGATCACTGCCTATTGAAGTTTTGACGGTGGGACATTCAGGTACGTGCCGTATTAATGTTTAAAAAGTAGCAAACAGATGTTTGTTTTATTTATTATTTTATTTATTTATTTGTTATACCTATTACGTAATGGCAACTATGGATGTAGTATATTTTCTTTTCTGAATTACACTGTTCGGCATCAATTTCCTTCCTGAAGTAATTTTGCTATATTCCTGTTTGGTAATTTGCTCAATATTGAAATAAACGGGAAGAGATAAGCTCCACATTCGGTTTTAGCATTGAAACTTTAACAATAGCGACAAATTTTGTTGTTTTATTCGTAAACTCGCAAAAAATGCATTTAATAAGCTATATTATAACACCATGGGATGTCCCCATTAACCAGTTACAACTTTTGAATTTAATTTTTTAAATTGGACATTATTGTGTCTCAAAATACCAAAGTAGGTCTTTGGAGCCTATATCAACTTTGGTTGATATTATTTCTTATACAAATATTATTATAAGTATTTTATGTTTGTTGAAATTTGTTGAAATCGGACTATTTACTTAACAATTATGATGATTGGTTATGGGACGAGATAAACACGCGAAAACAAGGCGTAGATAAGCTTTCTCGCATTTTATTTAAAATTTAATGAAACAGTTATTCAACGTTCCTCACGTAAATAAACAAAGGAACTGTGATTCAAAAAAAAACTACCACTTCCATTTTACGCAGATCGATCAACTTTTATACACAAACCACGAACGAACAACTGCGTATAATGTGTAAAAATATGCAGGACACTAACATGAGATTAAAATGCCAAGTTCATTCGCGACGTGAGATGGTGAAGGTGAAGCATACGTAGCTTTCATAGTAACATAAAATACAGGTACCCCAAATTTAAGTTTTACTATTCTTTCATGAATGCCATTAAAATTTTTATTGTTCATTTTTATGTCACTCCTAAAGCAGACGCTTTCCCACTTTGAAATTTGGTATGCAAGTAACCATAAGTGTGATACATATAGCATATCTTTGATCTGTACCATGAGGGGGTACTCAAAGTCAAAATTTGGTCAGGACCCCCATTTTTTACCTTGTAAATAATATTCTCGCCGAAAAGCGAGGTACGATTCAACCAGTGTAAGTAATTTGAATTATTTTGGAGGAGTGTATAACGTAAACGCGCACTTTTGAGGCAAACAAAAAATACTGATAATATGTTTATTTGATATAACTTAGAATAGAGGGTCATAATAAATTTTCAAGTTTATTTGTTACTCTTATG
This sequence comes from Podabrus alpinus, assembly GCA_932274525.1. NCBI lineage: Eukaryota > Metazoa > Arthropoda > Insecta > Coleoptera > Cantharidae > Podabrus > Podabrus alpinus. The sequence goes on from OW026451.1 coordinate 121,059,017, forward strand.
CGGGAGATTTTTAAGCTCGCATTTGAGCTTTTGACTTTGAAAACTTTTGCTTTGAAAATTAAAGGCGACATAATTATTTAATTCAGTATAATTTAATCTACATTAGAATCGCCACGAATTTTAGCAGGAAGCAACAAAACAATTATTGTTTTTTGCTGAACAGTGTTGTTATTTATTGCAGTAATGTTTTATTTGGTTTTTATTATTTATTTATTTTTTATTTGTATTGTGAATGTTAATGTTTGTTTCTTGATTTAATTATACAGTGTGTTGACGGTGGCCTCTTATGCCAATAGAGCTATGGACATCACCGTCCAACGTGCAATAAGGACCAACACTCACTGACTGACGCATCAATCATCTTCATCAATTATTATATTGTTATTTATAATCATCAAACCAAAAAGCCAAATAATAATAATAAATGTTGTAGTTGTCATCTGAACGTTAGGACTTTTTTATGTTTGCATATTGTGTGTAACAATAGATAACTTCTTGAATTTCATAATAGTGTTGTAGTGTGTTATTTATTTTATATTAATTAATGTGTGAATTGATTTTATAAATCAGTAATTGAAATTAAAATTGATGTACCTTACCATTTCTTTTTAATTTAAGGGTTGTTAAGTTTGTTATAAAAACTAAACCTTTTTGGATAAATATTGTCGAGTTATTGTAATCACTTTTTTCAAAATTAAACTAATATTTGTAAGGAAACGACCGTTGTGAACCCCGTTAGAATACTTAATCGATGTTGCCTCAATACATCATTCAATTATCAAAATATTTTTTTGATATTTCGTCTAATAATAATAATTAACTTATGACATTTTACATTTTTTTACGGTATTAAATTGCAGTACATATTATATAAATTATTGTAAACATTTTATATTTTGGCTGAGAACTAATTTGAACAATTTGCTGTACCTATACGAATTTTGGTTTTTTTTATTGTAACTTGTAGTACCGGTTATGTAGTACTACTGAATCAATAAATTGTAATTTTGTTGGTTTGTGTGAATACATAATATACAGCAAAATAGTAAAATAGTTCTTATGTTATATCTTAGGTAGCTATTACCTACACATTCAACTTTTTTTTGCTTTTTTTTCGTACTTTACAATTTTCAAATACTAAAGAAGTACCTATAATAATTTAAGAAATGTAAATCTTTATTTGCATTTTTAAATGATGTTTTCAACATAGTCGACATTTGAATTGAACTTTGATGCACTTACTTTTATACCACTATGAATAATAAATTTTATTTCCAAAACAAACGTATTTTATTTTTTATCATCATAATAAAAACTGAAAAGAAGAACATTTTTCTGAAAATAAAAAATTTAAAAGGCAAAGTTAATTTTCATGAATAACAGGAGCATTTTTTAAAACGGAAAGAAAAAATATCAATTTTTATATACCCATTTTTATTATTAATTTAGCAGTGACGGACTAGGTAAGAGGTGTAACCATCCTGATCAGTTGAGAAATGGATAAACAGTAAATGTTGGTTTATTAATTTGTCTTAATTTATTATTTGAAATAGGTAAATAAATTGAAAGAAAGAAATTTAAATAAAAATCTCGTTTATCTATCCTTGCCCATCACTATCAAATCTAGTAAAACTTAGGAAATGGCCACTAGGCCAGTTCCCAGAGATTTTAACTTTTAAATAATTCCAGGAAAGCTGAAAATCGGTTTATTTGAAGTTTATAGTCAACTTCGTAAGTTTTCTCCTTATAAGAACTGCGTTCGATGCCATATTGGAAAGAAAACATCGGAATGAGAGTTTTCGCAAATTTAGGCAAAGTGAATTATTATCAATATTATTCAAGATAAATTCTCATTTGTTACAACACAAGGGCTAGGACAATACTCAAAGATTCAGCGAGTACAGGTTTTAGCAAGGAGATTGCACGAGCGAAGCGCAGCGGAGCTCGTGCAATCTCCTTGCTAAAACCTGTACTCGCTGAATCTTTGAGTATTGTCCGAACCCGCGATGTTGTTGCGATGATAATTTCGTGAAGAAACGCCACAAATTAAAAGCACAACATCACATACGACAATCGACATTTCAAACGCCATTTTTAATGTCGAAAATGGTGAAACAAATTGACCATATCGCATCACAATCATTGCAAAAAAAATCAAACAAAAAATTTCGTAAGTACCGAAAAAAATGGAAGCATAATCGCACTAAATTTGTAATATAAAATTCGTTAATATAAAATTCGTTAGAAGTACATTGCTTTAAGTGAACTCGGGTGGGAACTAATGCGTTGAACCGGTTTCCTACATCGCATCGGTTGCGAAGTGCGTTAGTCTACAAATACACACTACAAATATTCGATTTTCGAATATTTATATTGCGAGATTTTTTATTACGTATGAATTCGGATATTATTCGACTGTGCATGCGTCGTATCCATTTAACTACAATGTAAAATAGCGCACGCTGATTGGTCGGAACCACTACAATATGACCCTGAGTGGAATTATCTACAGAAAAGGTTCCGAACATATTTTTCTTAAAATCAATCCTTTCCTAGCTAACTACGTTAAATAATTTTCAATTTTTCGAAAAAAAATATTCAAATTGAATCTTGGTTTCGAGGTTCAAAAATTCAATTTTTTCTTTTTTATGTTTTCTTAATGTTTATACTATTTTTTGTCATTAAAAATACATAAACTATAGTTCCAAATTCGTTGGTTTTTTTATTACTTACTATGAATGAAGTCACTAATTAATTGAATTAAAATCGTTTACATTTTTTAAATCAATTTTTATATTAAACCCCATATTCGGAAAACGAAAAATACAAGACAGAACCAAACTTGGTTACTCTATCACTAACTCAGCCACTCGAACCAAAATTTCTTCTGCTACACACTAAAGAACACACTTATTTTAGCAAATTGTAATAATAAAAAATGTGAATAGGGTCCAAACTTTTGAAAAAATCGAATTTGAACTTAGCTAATTTTCATGTAAAATTAACGAGATTCCCGCGCGTCGCTCATTCTGTGGACGGTACTGCAATATGAATGACCCTAAACTTAGAGTATTTCGCACCGGCAGATGCAGCTCGTCTCTCTACATGTAACATCGATTATTTTTTGTTTTTACGCGATTTTTTGGGGGTGAAACGTAATAGTTTACTGCCCCATACCGCAACTATACTTTTTAATGCTATTTGGAGGTTCTCTCACATCCCGGTTTCATTTATCCCGGTTTTCTTGATGGGTGGCGCCTTCTCGTATGTTTAGCCTAGTAACCAGAGTCAAAACCGCCCTGGACGGGTGCAGAGCGGAGCGGAGCGCAGCGGCGCCCCGAAAGGGTAGGTTTTGACGATGGATTACCCACCTTATCGAATGCACACCCCAAAATTCGAAGGAAAAAAACATTTTATTTTTTCACTTTTTCGGCAATACACGGGTTATTTTCCATTTTTTTGATTATATTTATTACTATCAATCCATTGACGATGGATTACCCACCTTATCGAATGCACACCCCAAAATTCGAAGGAAAAAAACATTTTATTTTTTCACTTTTTCGGCAATACACGGGTTATTTTCCATTTTTTTGATTATATTTATTACTAATATCCACTAATCACACCCCCATCTATCCGAATTTCAAAGAAAAATTCAAATCGGAGCGAAAAAATTTTACGCATTTTCAAGGACCACGGGCGAACGATGGCACATCGACCGGGGTCTGCCGCATACTCGATGCTAATTTCCCGTACTTTTCAAAAGTCGATATTGGGGTTGTTTTGACCCCGTTCACACTTTTTATTGTTTTAATAGACAAATATAAGCATGTTCTTTAGTGTGTAGCACTCGAAATTTTTTTTCGAGTGGCTGAGTTAGTGCAATAATCGCCCAAAACTTTTTCCCTATCAAAAAAAAATTTTATGGTTTCTTTAATTATACAATAAAAATAAAGCAAATAAAAATGATAAATATTGTTAATACAGAAAAAATGTAGGTATACAACAAAAATTCGTTGATCATTTAAAATTTAAAGTGTCATAAGTCATAACCAATGACTTGTCAACACTACACACTTAATTCTGCCGCAATAATCGCTCACAGAGAGTAAATGAAAATATGCTTAATGGTCTATTTGACAGAGATCTTTATGATTCTGGAATAGTAAACTACAGCAAGTGCCATAAATCCTTCACTATCTGCCCGAAAACCGTTTGCTAAACTTCGCATGTTTTTTTTTTCAAAAACACATTTTTCAATCTTGTCCAAGGCTTTTCTCAGAAACTATTGGATTAATTGATTTATTCTTTTCCAGACATAAATATTTCTTGTAACCACACTCATAACGAGTATAAAAAATTGCATAATTGATTTTAGATGGACAAAAATATCAGAAATCTGGAACAGTAAATAAGAAAAATGTTAACGGCTTGAAATCACTTGTAGCATCTATTAGCTATTTTGTACTCATAAAGGTTCATAAAAAATCTGAAAATCATAATAATGTGGTTTTATTAAATTCTTTAAATGAAAATCCTAAAGATCACCTAAATAATGGCGCTCTATAAATTTGGATACCCTTTTAATAGCGATAGCAATTCTCAAAACACCCAGGAAGCCAATGAGAATGAAATTATTAAGTATGTGGATAACAAAAACTGAATCATAAGTCAAATTAATAGAAATTTCTAATTCAATAAGCGACGATTTAAATTTATTTTATTTGCTAGGTCGGATAGCAAAAAAATTACCATTGTAAACGGTGGTTATGAAACCGTGTTTTAATTCCATTTATAAACAAACATCAAGCAGTTTACGTTGAAAGTTTATTCAACGACATCAAAAATAGGGTAAGAAGAAACCATAGAAAAACTCGAGGTATCGATAAGTTTTTAAAAATGAATATAATATGGAAAATAAGAAACAAGGGGCAGGTACTACTATAATAATTATTAATACAATTTGGAATTATTATATTTATTTGTTAAAAAATGAAAAATAAAGTATCGCCTTCGGCTAATCGTAAGGTAAATAACAAATAATTATACTGTTAGAATGGCAAATATTCCACTCGATGTCGTGAAATTAATTGCTCATCAAGACGAAATTTCATACACGAGTTTGAAGCAGCTGTGTAAAGAACTAATTAAATTTTGATTGAAATCGATCCATTTCGAATCCATTTTTTAGAAGAATGAAAAATGCTAAAATGCAGTGCTGCTACCCGATGGAACACATAAGAATGAAAATTCAAAATTGTATCAATCAAAAGAGATTATTTTTATGCGTCTTATGATACCCAACACTTGATATTTTTCTCTTAAATTATTGTTCAAATGCAAACATAAATTAAGCACTTTAAAATAATATAGTGAGCTCGTAAGGTTCGGAACAAGGGATTTTCTCAGAAAATTATCGGACACCTTAACCATTTTATTTTAAGTGGCACTTTTTTCTGCCATTGACATTTTTTTCGTGTTTTCTTAAATAAAATTGTAGATAATGGTCTTCTGTAAACCCACATTGGAAAATGGAAACTCGCATAGCCAGTTTCCACAAAAAGTTACCATTTGGGTTGACTTTGTAGGTAACCGTATATTGGGTCCATTTTCCTTTGAAAGCACATTAACATGTGAAATATATCTTATCTTTTTAATATACGGATTAGTCCCTGCATTCGCGGTGCTATTCCCAAATGCTGGAAATCCAGATCTGCCCAATAACACGATATGGCATCAGCAAGACGGAGCTCCACCCCACTTTGCAGAAATAGTTCGTGAATATTTAAACCAAGTTTTTACCAACCAATGGATTGGTAACAGGGGCACGATATTCGATCGAAACTTGAATAAAATAAAATGAGAGCGGTCGTCGGACCGTCCACAGAAGGTATGCTTCTTATGCACAGTGCAAACCATAATAGATTCGTGAAGGCCATAGTTGTTCGGCCTCACAGGGCGGACCATAATAGATCCGTGAAGGCCATAGTTGTTCGGCCTTTTTGTGAAAAATTTTTGAAAAGTTTTAAAATTTTTTCGAGGATTTTTGCCGACCCACGAAAAGGGGGGTGGAAATTTTTTAATTTTTTTAGTTTTGTCAAAAAACTATTTTCCCTAAAAACCGGTTGGAGGCGGCGGGGGCGGTCGCCACCTCCGCCCCCCATCCATAGCCACCACTCCCAGGGTCCTAGCCCTCTCGGTTCCGGAGTTATGGTGTTTGAAGGGAAGTTAACTGCCCTTGCGATGGTCGAAATTTGTGTGACGAATTTGCGTTAACAATTTGCGTTAACAAATTGCGTTAACAATTTTGTGTGACGAACGATTTTTTTCAGTTAACTGCCCGTGCAATACCCGTGCGATAAGAAACATAGCTTCAAAAATAACTTTAAAATGATTATTTTTTATTATTTTTCCGGTTTATTTGTAGAAATCGATTCGGTAAATACGAGGTCAAGCTGAATTTATTGAGAATAAAATAGATCTAGTAAGTTGTCAAAAATAAAACATACGGTATTATTTAGAGAAACTCTTTATCTGTCATTTGAAGTTTAGAAGTTGAAAATACGTTCGTTATAACTCAAGTTCCTAATTTTTTAAAGTGACATTGCAAGTGAAAACATGGAATTAACAAGAGAGCTTTTTCGAATCATGATTTATTATGATTTTAAAAAAGATTTAAGCGCTTACGAGTGCAAAGAGAGTTTAGATTCAACTTTTAGTGAACAAGCACCTTTCTTGGCTACAATTTACCGATGGTATAAGGAATTTGAACGCGAAAGGAATTCTGTTCAGCATCAAAAAGGAGCAGGACGTCCTTCTACCGCTGTTACCGACAAAAACATTGCTGCTGTTTAAAAAGATAAAAGAGGACAATAAATCCACTTATGGGGTAATAGAGCATCAACTCAAGATTGGATCCTCAGCTGTTAAAACAATCATACACGATCACCTGCATTTAAAAAAAGTGGTCCGTCGTTTTGTGCCGCATCACCTTTCTGATTTCCAAAAAGCAGAGCGTGTAAGAATTTGCCATGAAACTCTAAATTTGTTAAATAATGGCGGACACCAAATTTATTCCAAAGTCGTGACAGGTGATGAAACTATATTCCCTTTTTCGACATACCTACTCGTCAAGAGAGTCGTGTATGGATTCACGAAGATGAGGAAACTCCAGCAATGATCAAGAAACAGCGAGCTATGAAAAAAGTTATGTATGCGGTATTCTTCAGAAGTACGGGCCTAGTAAATGCCATTAAGCTAGATGGACAAAGAACAGTTACAGCTAAATGGTACACTGAAAAATGTTTACCTGATGTGTTCAGTAGAGTTCCAGCCAAGGAAATTATGCTCCACCATGATAATGCATCATCCCATTCGGCAGCTATAACTCGCCAGTTTTGGGCTGAAAAAAATATAAAAGTCATAGAACATCCGCCGTACTCACCTGATTTAGCAATGTGCGACTTTTAGCTATTTTCTGGGCTTAAAAAAAATTTGCGGGGCAGAAGGTTTTCGTCTGAAGAAGAGATTGATACCGCAGTTCATACTTATTTTGAAGGTGTTCCGAAAGAAGATTGGTTGGGAGCTTTTAAGCAGAGGAAAGAAAGAATGGTCAAGTGTATCATTGTTGGAGGGAATTACTTTGAGCATATTTAAAATAAAATCCTAGAAAATATTAACCGTGTTTTTTATTCTCAATAAATTCAGCTTGACCCTCGTATATTACCAAACTTGGGTCGGCAATGGTAAAATCTATTCCTAAATATTACCAATTCTTGGTTATTAATAGTACAAATATGTATTCGTAAATTAATATTACAAATCTAGGGAAGAGTGACTATTATCCAACATCGAATTGCAATTTTAGCTATCGGTTTTCGGATAGTTTAATGTTTTTAAAAGTCAATGAAAACACTCCTATAGCAGGATAAACCAACTTCTGATAGAGAAAATCCACTTTGAAGTTTGCAAAATTTCACGATTCAGTGACGCGCGGGCGGGATTTAGGTGGAATCTCGTTCTTTTTGTCGTCGGTCCGTGCAGATTGAACTAGTCTTATACGAAGCGGTGTGCACACCAACCAGTCAGTCCGCCAAGCGCCAATTCCCAGAGACCCACCGGTCTCTACAACTTCCAAAGTCATTCTTGTCTTTTCAGATGAAGGAGAAGGCCGGCTACGCCGGGATGCCCCATCAAATTCATATCAGGTAAAGGTAAAGGTGCACACCGGCCACATGCAACACGTCTCCCGTGCTTGTAACTTCGATGAAATTTTACTATTTTTCCATTATTTTTTGTTTTACGCGCTTTTTTGGGGGTTAAACGTAAAAGATAACTGCCGCATACCGCGACTATACTTTTTAATGCTTTTTCAAGGGTCCCTAACATCCCGGTTTTTTAGATCCCGGTTTTCTTGATCGAAGGCCCTTCTCGTATGTTTAGCCTAGTAACCAGAGTCAAAACCGCTCTGGAGGGGTGCAGAGCGGAGCGGCGCCCCGGAAGAGTAGGTTTTGACGATGGATTACCCTCCCTATCGAATGCACACCCCAAAAATCGAAGAAAAAAAAATTTAATTTTTTCACTTTTTCGGCAATACACGTGTTATTTTCCATTTTTTTGCGAATATTTATTACTAATATCTACTAATCACACCCCCACCTATCCGGATTTCAAAGAAAAATTCAAATCGGAGCGAAAAAATTTCACTCGATTTCAAGGTACGACGGGCGAACGATGGAGCATCGACCCGTGGTGTGTCAGTGGCCCGTACAAATGCAACTTTCTTATTTTCACACTTTTTTCGGATTTTTTTTTATGATCACCTCCGCGACGACAAAAGTTACACATTCGGACCGAAACATACCCAAAAAGGCCGTGATTTACCCAAAATTTTACTAAATTTCATGTTGGGGGCGTGTCCGTAGTTCTCGAAACCACGTAAAAAATAGGCCGACAACCTATTCCGGGCACCGCATAGAGTTTTTACTAAAATTTCGATATTAATTCTTATTTTACCTCAAATATCCTTTTATTTTATTGTAACTAATCCCTTTTTTGACCTAAATATCAAGGGATTTTTTTTTGGAATATTCCTTGTCAGTTGGGCCGTTCACCCGCGACCCCAAATCTATTCGTTAATATTACCAATTTTGAGTGATTAATGCGTATATAGTACAAATGTATTAGTAAATATTACAAATCTATTTGTTAATATTACAAATTTTTGGGTTATTATAATACTATAAATGTATTCATAAATATTACAAATCTATTGGTTAATGTTACCAATTTTCTGATATTAATAACACAAATATATTCGCAAATATTGCAAATTTACTCGTTGATATTACCAATTTTGAGTTATTAATAGTACAAAAATGTATTCGTAAATATAACAAATCTATTCGTTAATATTATAATTTTTTATGATTAATAGGGGTATTCACTTCACTTCGTACTTTCGTCGTAAATGGCGTAGATCTCGATTTTCGTAAACTTCGTAGAATTTTTAGTTTACGAAATCTACGCATTCGTAGATGTTGGCTGTGGTTGGTAGCAGTTTCGTAGATGTGGTACATATACATAACCTAATTTGAAGTTAACAAATAAAAAATAAACCCAAAATAACAATGAATAACGTAAGTAAATGTGAATTAAATATTTGAATGAATAAATTAATTATTAATCCCCTAAAAATTCCAATACAAACATAAACTGTCAAATAAACATAACCTCAAATAATCTACAAATACAAGTACAAGAGTATGTTCACGTCACGTAATTCTACGAAAATTACAAGTACGAACTTTACGCAGTGAAGTGAATACCCCTATTGATACTACCAATTTATTCGTAAATATTAGAAATTAATATATTCGTAACTATTGCGACTAATATCCAACTAATATTAACGAAGTAGCTGTAGTATCTAATATTAACAAAATTTACAGTGGATCAAAACTGTAGTAACATTAACGACAAATTTCGTTAAATACGCACCACTTTTTCTTGCGAGTAGCACGAATTGCGATCCCCGGATTTGACAAATTCCCTATAGATATTCAGAAAGTTGAAGGTTTTATAGTAGAAATAACCAAAAAAGCGACAGAACGCTTCTGGTTGGTTGAACTATGGAAAATTGCCAATTTTCAACAACTTCGAGGGTTATTTTGGAGGGTTATATGTGAATATTCCGCAAATATTTTTTTAAATCTACTGTATGAACCTTCAGCTTTCCGAATATCTATAGGGAATTTTTAAAATCCGGAGACCGTTTTACGTTTTCTTCCCTTAGGATTTTCCACATTTTTATACTCAGAAAATTGTGATTCGTAAAAAAAATTCCATGTTGCCATAAAAAAAATAACGATGATGTTACAGCTCAAAAACAAAACACGTTAAAAATATGTCCATGGCAGAAAAGAGTGACATTTAAAAAAATAAGGATGACATGAATGTCGGAGAAATTTCTCTAAAAATGTGTATCGAATTGTTCCGCACTTTACGAGCTCACTGTATTCGCAATTTACGTTAAGCAAACGCCACCATGCGGGAGAATTTCAAATTAGTAAATGACGTATTAAATGAAAATAAAAATTCGTTCTTCAGGCTCAAAACATAACAAAATCAACTAATTAACAAAATATTGCGATGGTCCAAAATGAGTTGGTTGGATTAAAAGACACAATCGTATTTTTAGTTAATTTAAGAAACTATGAGTTTGTTTATTTAACTGTACCAGGCTTTGGAAATGCCTAAAAATGTTGAAATGCTGTTTGTTCAGATCTACTACGAAACTCAGATGAAATCTCTTCAACGGATGCTGATTCTATAAAAAAAAGAATGTAAGAGATAAATTATAAAATAATGATAAATATTTTTCACTTTGCAGAGTAAAACAAATTAAGTAATTTAAAAATCTGGTAAGTTAGGTAAACGCATAAATAAACGATGTGTGATAATAACGGTGTGTGATAAATGAAGTGAAAAAGGACGGGTTTATTTTCCGACAAATTCGAAAATTGGTAAAACGCGCCTGCTCGTGAGAATTTTGGAAAGGGGAGTTTTCTTGAAGGATAAGGACCCATGGTGTGTCCGTCGACACGTGAGGATGGATTTTTGAGGATTGGCGTGCGGTCTGTTGTGAAGCGAGGACGTACAATTTTGATTTTGTAAAACTAATTTTTCAATTTTGTGTACGCCAAAGTTTTAAAGTAGAAGTCCGTTTATGAAATTTAAAGAAGTCCAAATAATCGATAGAGATTAGTGAGAGAAGTTTTCATGAAAAATCGCGTCAATCCTGACTTTGAAAATTTTGGATACCACTGGGCGTTTAGTTTGTTGGTTATGGTATATGGTCGAGGAAGAATTTAAGTTAAATAAGCTGGAATACTTACCCAATATTCAATTGACAGTTATTTCATCAGGAAGAGTTTATGGTGTATGACTGTCCTTATTTGTCACTACAACCAAACGAGTTAAAGAAGCATTCACTTCGAAGCCGGCGACAGCAGGAGCGCAAACAGCTGGTTTCTTCGACGTCGGAAATATTCGGTAAGAACAAATTAAAATTCGGTGTGAATAAAAAATAATCGGCACAGCTTCAAGCCTTCATTTCGTTTCAAATGAGGTTTTTGTATTTTTTTTTGTGTACGCGTTTTTGTTTTATTTCACACACGACGTAATACGATTGAACTTTAAAAAGAGTGCGGTAATTTTTGGAGGGGGAATTTTTAGATTTAAGAATAATTTGTACACTTGATTTGTTGTTTTTATTTGATGTTTTATGGTTTGTCTCAATCATAAATGTGTTTATAAATGAACAGGTACTGATTGAGTAGATTTTATTTGAGTACATTTTTGTTTAATAAAATACAGCATAGGTATAAGACAGATCCAGGTACAGATTAAAATTTTGTATCATTCAATTGAGTTACGAATTAGCAACCAAGCGAGGTGTCTTTTCCTTACAATCGAACCATCTACACGCCCACTATTAGAGTCTCATTGCCAGGATACAGTAAAACCCGCAACCGTGCCTGAGACAGGTTTTATTGAGTTATACGCTCTTTTCATATCCGTAGTTATGTGGGTTGCATAACTCGCCTCCCTCTCCTTTAAATTAAAAAATTTACCCGCTCTTTCTATTTCAAATGTTTTTGTACGTTACTTACTTAGTTTACTTTGGTTTTCTTTTAGATATTTTTAGTCAAACAAACGCATTCGTAAGTTATTTAGGTATTAATTGGGTAGGTATATAACATTGCATTACAATGTTGTTTTTCGGTAGGTACGTATGAACATAACACGTTTAAATTGATCAAAATTTAAAAATTAATAACGAGATGTGTAATTTTCGAAAAATTAACAGTTGTACAATTCTCTAGTACAAATTTTATTTACTACTAAGTATACAATAGTTAATTATTTTGCTACTATTTTATTATACAATTTAAAATTATCTTATTATTAAACTTAAAATTAACAAATATTCTATAAAGTACTATCTAATAAATATAAATAACAAGTTTTAAAAACATCAAAAAACAATTAACAAATCAGTACGATTACTCTAAAAATAAATAATTATCTACTTCACAAAGGAATTCTGAAAAAAATTAGAATTACAGTTAAAAGGAAAATTAAAATACTTGAAATATATACTTTACTCTCTTCTTTGCTTTTTACGTGGGAAATATGTCTGTGTCTCCATCTTTCTCTTTTCAGACCGAAATCGGGAAATACCATTTACAACCGAATTACAGTACACCTCGAATTTCTCGAACGATGCATCATCCAAATCATATGATTCTTCCAAACCTTTCAATATATTGTTTTTCCATGATTCTATAAGAATTTTTTTCCGTGTGTCCTTGTCTATGTTACCTTGGAGATTTTGATTCCCATCATTTAATGTTCCACATTTTTCTTCGATAAACTCAGCAATAGCTTCATTTGATTTTAACATATCTCCAGAAGGTTCCTCGATGCGTAATGAATTTTCTGTCTCTTCATTATTTTCACCTGAAACAGAAGCCGCCAGCAGCACTCCTCTTTCGTACAAAGAAACCATATGTGCATGCTTACATATGATTTTTTTCACAGCATATTCCACACATTCACATTTATACGTATGCATGCAAATTGAACATATATAACATCTGTTTCCCTCACAGTTGCACACGGCTACATTATCATATGAAACAGAATAAAATTTCTCACCTGTTGAAGATTTCACTTTAAATTTTCCAAATTCTTCTAGTTTTACATATTCATTTACATTACATTGTACTGCGGCTCGATGTGCTTTAGAAATTTTTCTTGATTTGCTATCATTTGATGTAGGGCGATATTTATTAGCAATTGTTGTCCATATTTTCCCTTCCACAGCTTGATCTATCGTATCCAATAATTTTTCCACAGTCGATTTCGCATTTCTGGAAAGTAAATCTTTTAAGGTTTTGTTAAAACTTTCCAAAGCCATATTAGTGTTAATTCCTGCATACAGCCGATGGCAATAAGCCCACATCTTTATTCTTTCATCATCGCAAAAGTAAAATCTAAAATAATAAAATGTTAATGAAATAATAACCAGATATAAGAGCTTATGCAGTATTAAAAATAATAGATACGAAACTGTAAACAAAACTTTACAGGCTAACATGCTTATAACAGTTTGGATACAGAATAGAAGGATCTAGTTATTGTGGAACATTTTAATGTTTGATATTATTATATGTTATTATAATAAACAAATTAATAAACCTTATCAATAAAATTAAATTAAATCTACCTTTTTAAGTAATTAAGAAAATTTGTTTCATTTGCATCTTCAAGTTTCTTGATATAATCATTTGTCAAATTCCTAAATTTCTCTTCATTAGTTTCAACCATAATTTTACCTAGATCGCCACTCATCGAATCTCTTAAATCTGCATTTATAATTTTCTTCTTCCCTTGTATAATCCAATTTTTCCTAATATGCCATACACACAACAATCTTCTTGGAGTATTTCCCATTACCTTCACCCACGCATTATGATACTTTATGTCATCATCAGTCATAAAAAATTCTGGCTTGATTTCTTCTCCGACACGCTCTTTAAATGCTTCAATAAAAACTTCTTGAACAACTTGGTCTTGCCTGTTAATCAATATGAAGGTGTCACATAAAGTTTTTGAAGGTATTTTAAAATAAATTTAACCTGTTGGATAAAAAGAAAGCTACAGGAAAACCCACATCTTGATTATCCCTAACCATCATAATTGTTAAATCAAATTTTTTGTTATTCGTGCCATGTGTCCCGTCCATGCAAATAATCCTATTGTGATCTCTAAGCTTCGTTTCCATGCTCTTATTCATAAATGCCAATGCAAAGTCCTTGGTTTCAAGTTTAGGATGTGGGTCGCCTAAAATAAACCACCACCATCCCATATATTACTATTTTACCACCACCCCACCACACAAATATACAACAAAATATTACAATAACTAATTATTCACTGCCCTCTCCCTTATTCCATAATATAAAACCACTCCCCAAGCAAAGCAATAAAATAAAACACCTAAAATAATTACCAATTTTTTTAAATAAAAATGCATAATTTTTTCCATTCGAATTCCATTCTAGTACTTTCATTGCGACCGCCACCATATCATCCGGATCTCTTCGCTTTTCTATTTTAAATTTTTTTCGTAAGTTGGTCAAATCTTGTTTATTTAATAAATTAATACGTTGTAATTTATTATCCTCTAATTTTCTTGCATCTTGAATAATCCTTTCTGTCGATACTCCAGCTTTCATCTGTTCAGCAATTCCATTTGCTTCTTTAACTGTTAAGCGTTGATTTCTAAATCCATCCTCATCATGTCCTACGTGCGTTTTAATGAAATCAACGTTAACTTCACCTAAAAAATTGTAACGCCAATAATGTATTGCCTATAAAGAGAAAAACAACGGGAGCTTACCATTATTGTTGTGATGCACTATTATTCGCGACGGACAAATGCCATCAATTTTAATGCTTCCCTCGCATTTCATTGTTCTTTTAGAGCAATTACTTTTAAATTCTTAAATGAAATAATTTTAATTAAACCAAGTATTTTTCATATAAAAAACCTGTTACCTCTCGTATTACTACGATTACAGTTGTAATACTCTATTCTTGCATTGAGTTTTTTTACTATGTTCTCTTTTGCATAATTTACTTCTCGTTTTTCAAGTGCCTTCCAATTTTGAAAATCCTGGCAAGTATCAAAATGTAATTTTTCCCGTTCGATTACTATATCATGTGTGTCTGTAATATGTTTCATTAATAAAAAATAAGTTCCAATACTTACCTTGTTTTCTTCGACACAGATTGGACAAAATATATGCCCTTTTGTAATTTTTTTTTCTGTTACTGCAATTGAATGAATTTTTTTCATATGTCGATTTTTGGTAGAAATATCATAGAACTTTTTAAGGCAATGAGGGCATACACTACTAAAAAATAATTGTAATGTAATTTTGCATACTTCGCAAGTTATTGTTTCAATTCTTACGAATCCATGGTAGAGGTAAATAAAATCCAAAATTTAACCTAAAATAAAACACAAAACTACCGGTATCCTGCACAAAATTATGTATTACAGTTCTATTGTAGCAATGAATAATTGCTGTTTAATTATAATTGATTTATAATACCATCACAAAATTGTAACAAAGTATAAAATTTTTCGATTACATGTAAGCCTAACACCACCTAACACAAAAACGCGGGTAAATTTTTTAATTTAAAGGAGAGGGAGGCGAGTTATGCAACCCACATAACTACGGATATGAAAAGAGCGTATAACTCAATAAAACCTGTCTCAGGCACGGTTGCGGGTTTTACTGTATCCTCTCATTGCCGAGTAACCGGAAGTAAAAAAAGAGCCGTTAATTTCTTTCCTCGCTATATAAAATTAAAAATTTTTGTCTTATCACGGCAATATATTATAATAAATTTAAGACTATACTGAAATGTTTGCAAATTTTCACCAGACCATGACTTTGAATTTCGAAATATACGTCTAAATACAGCCATGTCGTTGTCGCTGGTGGCGCCACCAACGGTAATGTAAATCGCCAATAGCATAATAATGCTAATTCAAAAAACACAAGTTTACAGTAGAAGCAAATTAAGTTGTTTTTACCGTTTAAAAAAGATAAATTTCGAAAAAAGTTTATATTTTCACTCTCACACTCTTATTATTTTCACTCTCACACTCTTATTTTTGTGATTTGATATAAGTTCTTTATACCATTAGAAAGAGGGGGAAAAATAGAATTTTTTTACTACAATAACCCAGAAACGGCAATTTTTGACTTAAGTTGTTTATACCAATCATCAAAGAAATATGTTGTCGTATATTTACGACAATTAAATGTCAATAAAATATTCAGGCGTAGAAATGTTGAGTCGTCAAAAGCAGTCGTAGAATTTTCCGCCGTACAAATTACCGGACACGGTTTAGATGCTTTATAAACCATATTTAATTTAAAAAATTAAAATTAATCCAATAGGAAATTAATGTCAATTTTGATCAACTGTATGTAGATAAGCGTAGCTAGACTTAAACATTAGTGGGTGGTTAAAGTGCCTGGGGGGGGGGGGGATTTCAAAACATATCATATGACAATTCAAATAAAAGATATTTTCATATGCTTTTTTATTGAATAAGTATGATAATATAGATTTATAACTAATTAGTTACGAGTAACTACAAAATAATATGCAATAATAGCAAAACACAGCATTGTGCTGTTGTCTTGGTACCCCCAAGAATGCTGTGCCTCTCTCGTCCCAAAAGGGCTCAACACGTCACTGAGCATTATAGCTATGCTGAGCTGGATAAAGTTCCACGTCCGACCTTGATTTGATATACTATTTATTTATTTTTATTATTTTAGAATTAAATTGAAAAGGAAGAAAGGGGTGCAAGTAAAATAGTATATTGTTTTATTAGGTGTAAGTATTTGGGAAAAAAAATTTAGGGCCCCTGCTTCCCCCCCCCCCCCGGCAGCACTCCTTCTACAGGGCGGAAAAATATTTTGTTACATCCCCACTAGCTGGAACAAAATGTAAAGTTACGGCAATTTAATTTTAAATAAAAAGTGTATAATTATAACGACAATTTCGTTCATAATAATTCAACCAATAGGATGTTAGAATCTCATCAATTTGAACCAATCATAATCTACTTCCTTTGACAATACAGACCACGGTGGTGTATTGTCGCGGCAATACGACCACCGTGGTCTGTATTGTCAAGTAACGATGGAAACTACGTAAACGCATACTATAAATTATTTGTTGTCAGAAAAAATTGAAATTTTATTTACGAAATTGTCAAACGAATTCCACACGATACTATAAAATTGTCGGTTAATTTTTAAACCATGGAATCTTCGTGTTTGTCGCCCTTAAAATCACCATTCGTGCTAAAGCACTCATGATGATTTTAAGGGCGACAAACACTCAGTTCCAGTTTCAAAAATTATTGCCGACAATTTGATAGTCTCTTGTGGTATTATATATGAAAATTTATTATTTCGTGGTGATGGTATGTGGTCAAATAATTTCACTAGATGCGATTTATTATTTTTAGCTAGTGAAGTTTATTTCGAAGTAATAGTTCATCAGCCGAAATAGCTCAGTTGGGAGAGCGTTAGACTGAAGATCTAAAGGTCCCTGGTTCGATCCCTGGTTTCGGCATATTTTTTTCCAAAAATATATTATTTAGGAATGAACACAAGCATGAATAATATAATTTTATTTATTTTTTTACGTTTACATTATTTATTTTTTATTTATTGTTGACAACGAGCTCGTTAAAGAGGCCGGCAGAAATTTGTATAAAATTTAAAATTTTTGGTTATTGTTCAGGATTAAAATATAAACATACAAAAAAATCTAAATTATTTTTGCGTGGTGTAAACTAAACTACATGAATAATTATTATATTCGCAACAAATTAAATTCACCCTGTATAAATTATAAGCAAAGAAACAAAAGCCATAATGTTTTTTATGTTGGCAATGAAAACTTTTCAAAAACGTGGTAGATATAACCTCACATTTATTTAATTTTGTTCTTCAAATTTACTTCTAATAAATAATTAACACAACTATTTCTAAATAATAATCATGGGAAAAAAGGACAAAAACAAGAAAAAGGGTAAAGGTATCGAGAAAACCGTAGCCAAGACCGAAAAGAAAATGGTAAACAAGAAGAAAAAAGAACTTGCCGCTCTCGGTGAGGTAATTTAAACTTTCAACAATATTTTAATACCATAAAATTACCTTTTCACCATTTATTAGGACGACATCGAAAGTATCGTTGCTGAAATTGAACGAGAAGAAAAAAAGCGAAAGCAAGTACAAATTATCAAGGTAGACTCGCCATCGAAACGAATTAATTTCTCGTTTCTTGCTCATCCCGACAAAGAAGAGTTAATTTTATTTGGTGGCGAATTTTTCAACGGCCAAAAGGTGTGTTTTGTCGTTTTGGTTTTTTCAAGTCTGTAGTCGTAATTTTGTTTTCAGACCTTTTTGTACAATGACCTTTTCTTTTATAATATACCGAATAATTCGTGGACACTTGTGAAAGCACCTGGTGGGCCTCCATCCAGATGTGGTCATCAGATGTTGTCCACAGCAGCAAATAAAGGTCAATTATGGTTGTTTGGTGGTGAATTTGCTAGTCCCACCCAATCTCAATTTTATCATTATCGTGATTTGTGGGTATATCACATGTCCACTAATCAGTGGGAAAAGCTAGCAGCTGGTAACGGTCCTAGTGCAAGAAGTGGTCATCGTATGGTTTACTCAAAGAAACATTTGATGTTATTTGGAGGATATCATGACAATTTAAGAGATTTTAAATATTTTAATGATATTTACAGTTTTAATACAGAAACATACACTTGGACTGAAATAAAACCAACTGGTAAATCTCCATCACCACGCTCTAGTGTGAATATGGTACCATTGTCTGATGGGAGAATATTAATTTATGGAGGTTATTATAAAGCTAAAGTCAAGAAAGATGTTGATCGAGGTGAAGCTTTATCTGATGCATACCTTCTAGTGCCAGAAAGTACATAGGCTCAATCTAACATTATAAATTTATTTTAATTGTTTTATAATCTTAGAGAATGATACAACATATACAAAATTCAAATGGGTTCAAACCAAATTGGGTGGTACTCGTTTTGATGCAAGGAGTGGCATGTCCATTGCATTAGCTGCTAATAATTTAGCGTACACTTTTGGAGGAGTTTATGATGTAGAAGATGAAGAGGATATATCCAGTACGTTCCTAAATGATTTTTATTCTATAGATCTTGGATCATTATCTTGGAGAACTGTTGTTCTCACAGGAAAGAAGGAAATTAAATCCAGAAAACGAAAAGATAAGAATGAAAATAAATCAGATGGTAATTTCTGTATTTTATGTATGTTTTTACATTTTATTTTTTTTGTTTATATTTGTAGAAGATGAAGATGAGGTAGCCATTGAAGAAGTTGTAGAGAATGAACCTACAGTTGTGGCAGATGATGGGATATTTACTGTTACCGTTGGAGGATCAAATTCAGTTACTTCCCAATTAGCATCTTTAGATTTGAAGCCTGAACAGCCAAACACATTCTATCCTTCGCCGAGAATGAATTGTGGATTGGTCATCAAGCACGGCGTTTTGTTCCTTTTTGGTGGTATGTTTGAAGATGGTGATCGTCAATTAACATTTAATGATTTTTACTCATTGGATTTGAAAAAATTGACTGAATGGAAAACTATAATTGCTAACGATGACATTCAGGAATGGATTGATTCTGAAAGTGAGAGTGGGGAATCTGACTCTGAAGAAGATGCATCCGACTCGGAAACTGAATCAAATTCTAGTGATAAATCACAAAGTAATTTAAATGAATAGGGTAATTTTAAAACTTAACTTTTTATCAAAACTAAAATATTTCTTATTTGTAAATAAATATTAGATTGATCTGTAGTTGTTTTTAATTTATAAAATCAATATAAAAATAACATTTGTTATAAAATAATACTGCACTGTGTTAATTTGATTAATAATACTGAAAACATGAAATACATCTATAATATAAAAATATGCAAGTTGGACTTAAATTTATCTCCTAACACTAAATTATATAAATCACAATAAACAACAAAACTGATGCGACAACATTGAAATTATTAATCTATGTTAAAGTTTTTTTTAAGCAACAATAACTTAAAAACTATGTTAATAATGTTAGATTAAAACCAATTAACCTACGAAGATTTTCAACATTAACAATAAAAATTGTACATATTTGCTCATTCCCTTATTTAAAACTTCTCTATGTGTACTACAAACTTATTGCACTAACTTTTAAGTGGTCATTGTAACAACAATTAATACACAATAACAAATATTTTAATTTATAATTGGTTTGTACTTTAATAATTGCATGTAACTGTGGTGGGGTTTCCATCTATACAACTTAGTTGTGCTGTTTTAACTGCACTTGTGAAAAGAAAATGGTATAAAAAACACAATATTGGTAACTGAAATATAACTAATTTTGCTGTACGAGTAGGTGGTGACATTTTAAAATTTAGCAATGTTTTAAATTTAATGGTAGTCAAGTTTATCTCATTTACTTCTTTAATGGTATGTCACATACCATAGCCGCTTGGTTTTCTAATTCTTGCCCATTATCGTCCAATTAATATTTAAAGATTTGTGTTTTGCCGAGGGGTTGTTCACTTCAATAATCTTGTGTACAAAATATCAATAATTTATTACTAATCTCCCATAATATTTAATAATCATTAGTAATCTGAATAATCTCAGTCAAATAATCTCTAATAATTTTTAATAATATTTGATATTTCTAGGGTCTAGGAGTTTATAACGGTTTATAAGTTCCAAACAAACAAATATTAATTTTTATATAGGGTAAAAGGAGTATAGTTGGACCAGGTGGAGAGATGGACCACTTGTAATATCTCGCAAACTATCGCGATAATTATTGCTTTTTTCGGCTGTATATAATTATGTAGTTGCATCAGTTGAAGGTGATATATGTAAGTAAAATGCGGGGGGTGAATCACTGTGGCAGTATAGTGTACACTTAAGTAGCAGTACAGGCAGTATCGCCAGTATAAAGCTGCATGCGGACTGATAAAGCAAAACGTTTTAAGACAAATCATTTTGTTTTATCTAAAAACAAATGTTTTGTTTTGTCTTACAGTGTTTTATTTTGTCTTAAAACGTTTTGCTTGATCTGAAAACAAACTGATCAAAGCAAAAAAGTTGTTTTCAGATCAAGCAATACGTTTCATGATTAAACAAAAAGCTTTTTAATGCAACAAAAGTTTTGCTTTATCAATCTGCATGCAGCCTTAGGCAGTATTTATAGCAGTATAGTGTACATTTTCAAACCCAGTGATTCACCCCCCGGTAAAATGTAATTAAAGTGTTGATTTTTGAAATATCACAAAAAACTGATTTGAGTGACTCGAAAAAATTTTTAGATGTATTTTCTTTGTTGAGTTCTTGTGTGTTCAGGTAAGTTTAACTTGGGGATTTAGGCGTGATATAATCATGTATGTATATTAGTGTAAATATAACCCAAAACCAATAAGTTATTATATACGGTTACGTGGGTATTTCCTGATCTGTCTATCCTCTCGTTTGAGGAGAGATGGACCAGAAATGTGCAGGAGAGATGGACCTATGATTTTTGTTACAGAAAAATGCCTAGAGTACGAGAGGCGGAGAATATTTCTGTTGCTAGAGCTATAGGAATGTCGAGGGATGCTGTAAATAAATATTTTAAAGATCTTGAAACAGTTTTCGCTGAGAATGCCCTTTTTAATTAACCAGGGAACATTTTTAACATCGATAAAGCAGGAATTCAATTGAATCTTCACACTCTAGTTCCTCTGGAATTAAGCAACTATGCCAGACTAAAAAAAGACTCAATGCAGGAAAAGATATATTATAACAACAGGAATAGCACTTGATGATATTGCACCTGTACCTGTGATAACACTAGCTATTAAAATGCGTCAATCTGGCCGGCGTTATAACTTCACCGGAAAACATACAAAAGAGGAAAGAAATAGATGCAAGGAAGAAGAATCAGAAACCAAAGAATAAATCCAAACGCGACAAATCTTCTTCTTCAAACTCGTCTAAAGTAGTTTTGAAAGATTCTTCCAGCAATGACCAGAACAATTTGAGTGATGTGGAAAATGATTGCGTTAGCTGCAACGAAGATTACCGCTTTACCGAAAAAAAATAGATGACTGGATAAAGTGTATACTGTGTTCCCGATGGTTACATGAAGGTTGTACCCCTTATAGCAACGTTTGTCAAATTTGCGGTCCTAACGTAACAAAGAAAAATTCGAAAAAACTGTAGGTCCATCTCTCCTACCACACGTGGTCCATCTCTCCTATGGTCTATGGTGGGTAGGAGAGATGGGCCATTTTAACTATTCAGTTTTTTAATTTTAAAAATTTTACGGCATTATTTTTGGTTTATTAAAGTTTACCAAAAGGACAAACAATGTTTAATGTATGTACTGTATTAAAAACATGCATTTATTTTAATCAATAAAGAAGTTATTAACTGTTTTTCAAAAGGTGGTCCAACTATACTCCCTTTACCCTAAGAGATTTACAATAAAATGGTTAAAGCACGTTATTACCCACCCTGAAATTGAAAATTTCGTAGAGATTCGGAAAGCTGACGGTTTATATAGTATAATTTAAAAAAAAATATTGCGGAATATTCATAAGTTTTTTAATATATCGATTTTGAAGGTCGAAAATTTACCCATTCAGTGACGCGCATAAGGAATTTCACTTCATTCTGTTGACGGCGCGCGCACAAAGATATTCCTTAACACTTAGAAAATTTCACTTCGTCAAATGCACCACGCCCCTCGTACGAGTAACATAAAATATATAAAATTTTCACACTTTTGTCGGTTTTTTTGGGGTTCTACGTTAGAGTTAAATGCTGTACACCTCTAAAATAATTTTAAATGCTATATCCCGTTTTTTTATAATCCCGGTGGTATGGTATATAGATCGTCTTTAGGATTGTTTTAGCTAAGTTCAGCGTTGTCAAAACCGCCCGGAGCCCCGCAGCGCAGCATAGGTTTTTACAACGCAACCGCTTCAGAGTCGAATTCGGACCTAAAAATGCTCAAAATGCCCTAAAATTACACCAATTTCTTTTAAATTTGATTGTGGGCGTGACCTACACTTTTCCCTCAATAAAAGGGTTGTTTATGATATTTTCGATAATTTATTTTGCTAAATCGACTATTCAAAACTTCAGCTTTCTGAATCTCTATGGAAAATTTTCAATTTCAGGGTTGGCAATAACGTGCTATCCTCTGATAAAATAAAACAAATAATAATACATGGAATAAGATTAGCCAAGTTAAATTTTTGTAGCGTATAAACATTAGTTTTAACACCATAAAACATACTAAAATGTATTTACAGATAAAGTTAAAACAATAGAAAATTATTACATTAAAATAATTATTATTTATACCGAAATCACTTGTGGTGTACCTGGCTAAGCCGTCACAACCTTCATCTGTCTGGTGCGCCACGCACCTCAAATTTTTTTGAATACAGGGTTGAGTTTTGACACCCCCCCCTGTACCCGAGATCCGCCGAAGATCGAAGTTGGGTTTTACCCCCCCTTCGATGCTCGACGAAAATGGCTGAATTATTCTTTGACAGGGCTAAATACGCAGTCGCTGTCCGTAGTGCTTTTAGTAGCAGGTTTGGCTTCATCTACTGAACTCGAAATGACTGGGTCAATTCGATGATTTAGAAAAAATTGGAGGAAAAGTTGGCAAAGTTCGCGTATAAGTGGCAAAGTCGAGATTCCTTCGGCCGGGGTTTCGCGTCGGAGGAGTGTCGGTCGCTCCGAGGACGAAAACCTCTCCGATTTCGTCATGTGACCTGGCCAGACTGTTTCCAACCAGAGGGGGGTTGCTCCCCCCTTTGGTGGAGCCTGAGTCTGCGTGCTCGAGCTACCCGGAAGCGCCGGAATTATATGTTAATCTGAGATTAACAAGATAGCCCCCGTATACATCCGCCCTACATTCCATCCCAACCACTGGCAAGGCGAGTCGTTAATCAAAATACCCCCCCCAAGAGTCCACCCAGTTGAGGTGTGCAAAACCCTCCAATGACTGAAGGTCACTGGTCTAGTCTGGTATACGGTATACCGCGCTTTTTACGTCGTTGAGGCTGGTAAGGCAGACATCCGAAATCACTATATTTATGTACCTACACCCTGTATATTTATTTATAACACTATTTAGCAGCAGAAAAGCGCAGTAGCGCCATCTGTTGTTCAAATTTTTTACTCTTAAAATGATTATAATATAATCAAATAATCATAAATAATCATGGATAATCTCAGGTAATCCTAAATAATCACAAATAATTTAATAATCACAATAATCAGTAATAATCTTAAGTAATCGCGATAATTTATTAATAATCTCAATAATGTTTTACAAAATATAATCTGTGTACATCAAAAATCTAAGTGAACAACCCCTCGGGTTTTGCAGACAAAATTTTCGATTTTTATTAATAAAAAATGCAATATTTCTGATTGAAATTCGATTTTATAGAAATTCAACAGAAACAAGTGATTTTCTGTAAACGAACTTTCTCAATTATCTGTAAAATCCCTTGTATAATAGAACAAACAACCTTGTAGCTCTAATAGATCGCTAGCTGTGAACTTTCAAAGTTAATCGTTTTTAATCCTTTTTGCCACTTTACAAATAGCTTAATTTCATTGCACCAAAAGTGCAAATTGGATGTAAAACTTTAGACAGTATAGAGAACGAAAGTGTACGCAAAATTAAAAAAACATAGAATGTTGTAACCTGAATAGTTTTGGAAATATAGCTTTCTAAAGAAACTTTTTTTTTGAACAAAATTTTTTTCTTTTAATTGAATTTTTGCTAAATATTGTAAAATTTAATTTTTCAAAAATAGTCTTGCCAGCTCGGTGAACGGCGCAGGAAGTCAGTTTTGGTTTGGCTTTTGAATGTGATGGAGTGTGGTCGTGATTTTGAAGTTGGGTTTTGAATTTTGCGAAATGTGGATGAGATTTTTGGGAAGAATTCCGGTTGCTTTCTTTTTGGAACGACTTCTTTTGAAGGATTTTATTCATTCAAATTGGTAAGTAATTAGAATATATCGTTAATTGCTCCACAGATTGCATTCGTCCATCAACTCAGCCATTTATACTCTGACATTTGGAGGCGTTTATCGACATCTATTGTAGCAAAGAATGGTGGATTTTTTCCGTATTGTACCATTTCACTTTGTTGAATCTTTCGTTGGTTACTCCACAGATTGCATTTATCAGTCAGCTTGCAGTTTCTACTCCGATAACATCTGGTGGTTGTTATCATATCAGTTGCAACAAATTTTGTTCAAGCTTCGATTTTTTATATTTTTATTTTCATTTGGTGTCGTTTATATTTTTACCTTTGGGTGTATAATATTATTTTTGTGTTTTAATATTGTAGGTTTAATGCTCTCTGCATAGAATTGATTAAGGCATTTTTATCTCTTGTACGCTCGCACGCGTGGATATAGATATTAACAACTTTACTGCTATATTTGATAAATCATTATTTATGAGAAATATTGTTGTCTTTAATAAAATTAAATAACTTATTTTCTACAAAGGTAACAAAGTGCAGAGATTCTAAAGCGGTCGGCGTAGTTTCGAATCTCGTATTTGAAATTAAATGTTTGATATTTTTTGTGTTTATTTTTATTATTTGTCTTTTTTTATTTAAAAAGGATTATATAGAAAGAAGATCGCGATGCACGATAAAAGTACAGTGATGGAAACTTTTATCGGGGGCTTACGATTGGTTAGTTATCCAGAAGTTCGTAGTATTGCACCATTTGTTGGGATTTTAACGACCACACGGACGTTCCCTTAATTAATTCGGGAAGAGGTTCTTGGTGGCAATATTTTACTTCTGTACATCCTGGTCGGTTGATGCAATTACCATCGGACATCGCAAATATTATTACCTTCTAGCAACGACCATCTGGTTGCTAACCAATTATTTATTGGTCATCATTCGATTGTGTTGATCAAAGTTGATCTGAGGCGAGTCGATACTCTATTGTCGCTCATAGTCATTGGCCCATTACTTTTGGTTCTTGTCTTTGTGAGCCACAATAGTCGTGTGCCGCATTAATCAGTGACGATTTTATACCAGATTTCCACAGTTGTTCTGTGGGTTCATTATTATATGCTTTCTCCAGGTTTATCAATACTACATGGGTTTATATGTTACGTTGTAGTCTTTTTTCTAGTAATATTTTAATTGTGAATATATTATCTTCCATTTCGAAATCCTGATTGTTCTTCAGATTGCTTTCCTTTTCTATCATATTCTTCATTATTTGAAGTTTCAATTTTTGATAATGCATTTATGTCGACAATCACGAGCACTTTTAGTTATGATCAAAACCGCACAAAAATTTATAATAAAGTGTCAGAAAATTATGTTCTTAAAACTGCTGAAGACAGTAAATACAAATTTTTAAAATAACAAATTGTACCAACTGTACCTTTACGTTGATCAATGAGTATTAGTAATTTTAATTTTGTTTATTGCATCAATACCTGCAATAAATAGTTCGTTTCTTGAATTCTTTTTAATTTTAAAATTTTCAGATCATCTTATATATAAAAATGCTTGTATGTGGGTATGTGGGTATGTGTGTGTGTTCCGCATAGACGCCTAAATCCCGTAACTGTGGGCGTTGAAACTTTCGCGAGATCTGGCGACATTCAATAGGAAACTTTTCGTCGTCTTTGATTTTACTAATTCGCCACCATAAGACGGTCATCAGCAGTTAAACGCTTCAGGTCACAGTAGTTGTCATAGTTACGATGCGATTTTGACGCTAAAAGATTAATTCAATGACATTGACATATTATAGTCAGTAGCGGCTCGACAAATAGGGGGCACAACTTTGACATAAGAATGTTAACCTTAAAAATGACAGATGACATATACTCAGTGGCGTTCCAAATATTTTTAAAATTAAATGACTTAACCTTAAAAATGACAGATGACATATACTCAGTGGCGTTCCAAATATTTTTAAAATTAAATGACTTTGACATATTATAGTCAGTAGCGGCTCGACAAATAGGGGGCACAACTTTGACATAAGAATGTTAACCTTAAAAATGACAGATGACATATACTCAGTGGCGTTCCAAATATTTTTAAAATTAAATGACTTTGACATATTATAGTCAGTAGCGGCTCGACAAATAGGGGGCACAACTTTGACATAAGAATGTTAACCTTAAAAATGACAGATGACATATACTCAGTGGCGTTCCAAATATTTTTAAGTCAGTAGCGGCTCGACAAATAGGGGGCACAACTTTGACTAACCTTAAAAATGACATTGACATATTATAGTCAGTAGCGTTGCACAATATTTTTAAAATTATCAAAAATCATTTTGCATATACAGGGTAAAACATAAATAGTGCGCGTTTTAGCAAGACCCTTTTCATAACCTAGAGAGTGATCCTGATAGTGTTGAATAGCCCCCATGGGCCCCCCGATAGTGTCAAAGTGACGGCATTAACTACATAACCTAAAAATCATTTTGCACATACAGATTTAACTTTACATGAAGATGTAACTTTACGTGAAGATTATGTATGTATGTGTGTATGTGTGTATGTATGTGTGTCTGTATGTATGTATGTATGACAGATGACGGATGACAGATGACGGATGACAGATGACAGCTGACAGATGAGATGACAGATGACGGATGACAGATGACAGATGACGGATGACAGATGACGGATGACAGCTGACAGATGAGATGACAGATGACGGATGACAGATGACGGATGACAGATGACGGATGACAGATGAGATGACAGATGACGGATGACAGATGACAGATGACGGATGACAGATGACGGATGACATATGACAGATGAGATGACGGATGACAGATGACCGATGAGATGACAGATGAGATGACAGATGACGGATGACAGATGACGGATGACAGATGACAGATGAAGGCCGAACAACTTTGGCCTTCACGGATCTATTATTGTCCGCCCTGTGAGGCCGAAGGCCGAACAACTTTGGCCTTCACGGATCTATTATGGTCCGGTCTGTGAGGCCGAAGGCCGAACAACTATGGCCTTCACGGATCTATTATGGTCCGGTCTGTGAGGCCGAAGGCCGAACAACTGTGGCCTTCACGGATCTATTATGGTTCGGTCTGTGAGGCCGAAGGCCGAACAACTATGGCCTTCACGGATCTATTATGGTTTCACCCTGTGAGGCCGAAGGCCGAACAACTATGGCCTTCACCGATCTATTATGGTCTTCCCCCTGTGAGGAAGACTTTATATAGGTCGCAGAACTCGCCGGAATTGTGCAAGAAGACGCAAATCCACCTCTTCGTGGAAGATCCACCTCTTTGCGGAAGATTTAACTTTACCTGAAGATTAATTTGTTTTTAATTGGTTTTCTAAAGAAAAACTCGCCGGAATTGTGCAAGAAGACGCAGACCCACCTCTTCGTGGAAGATCCACCTCTTTGCGGAAGATTTAACTTTACCTGAAGATTAATTGAAAAGTGAAAATTGTGTAAAAACTTTGGACGTATGTAGCGCTCTTATTTACGCCAGAAATGGACGGGCAAACCGTTTTTGGGATTAGTTCCATCAAGACAAAAATTGAATTTAACATTGGAAGCATTTAATTACGACAAAAACTACGATTACATGAATCACGAGGATGTAGCAATAGGTGTTATGAACAAACTTTGCTTGCATTGTCGTGTTTCGAAGTTCGCTAAGGAATCACCAGGAATGTGTTGTTCGAACGGCAAAGTTGTTTTGCCACCGCTGCGCTGATTGATCCACCTGAGCCGCTTCTAAGTTATCTTACTGGCACCACTGCAATTTCAAAACACTTCCTGCTAAACATTCACAAGTACAATCATGCTTTCAAATGACTTCATTCGGAGCAACAAACATTTTCTCCAACGTCGGTTACATGCCCACAGTCATTTTAAAGTTGAAATAATAAAAAAATTGTTCATAATGTGTTGGTTCTGTTTACTCTACGTATGTCTAGCGCCGCAGGCGCTAGTAACAAATAAAAATAAAAAACACACTAATAGCTATGTCCCAATGTGCCCCACCAAAGAGGACAATTACGATAAATTATTAAAATGTACATTATTTTTCTCAAAGTTTGTCCTTCTGTTTGTATATTATTTGTCTGTCCCACTACAAACTCCCAAATAGAACACAGGCGATTTTACAGATTTAATTCTACATAATTTTGGAGAAGAAAAGAAAGTAACTTGACAAAAAGAAAAGGATATGTTGTGTGACTATTGAGACACCCTATGATGTTGTGAACTAAATGCAACTGTGAATAACTGGTCTTGAATTAACCGAGTTGCTGTAACTTGTTACATAGATGGAAACCCTGAATATACCCCGATATAGATCTCAACAAAGCTTATAAAGTTACTACAGACATTGCTAATGGGCGCTACAATCATTTTACCTAAGATATTATGATTTCGCCCTTTATAATTGATCAACTTAATTTATATGGAACATTGTTTGCGTAACTTTATAAACTTGGCGATATAAATATTATTTTCAACAAAAAATAATCAAAATCATTACTGAAATTTACTAAAACTACAAATATGTATGTTTAATAGGTTCATTTTCTTTACCTTTGTTCATAATACGCAATAAATCAAACGCTTGCTGTTTGGCATCTTCAGTCCAAGAAATTGGCCGATATGAAACACTGTCTGGTTTGTTTTCAGCATCTTCCACTATAACATTAACTTGTTCATTTTTATCCATTAGGGACTTTCTACTTTTACTCGAAAGCATAGAAAATAAATCCAATCTTTTCTTTGATTTGGTTTGTTTAAGCGACCCTTCATTAGTTTTATTTGTTTCTGCTGATTTATCTGAACTGGTTGCGGTACTTGCATCAGAAATTATTGTCAACTGTGAGTTTTGGAAATGGTGGGTTCTACCAAAATTGTACATATCTTTAAGGGGACTGTGTCCTTTAAAACGTACTCGTCGTTCCGACATCGTCCTGGAGAAAGGACCAGGTTTTTTAATATTCTCACAAACTAACTTTCTGCTGGTCGGCACTATCAAACTTGAATCTCCGTTAATTGCCACATATGTGTTATCAAAATCTTCGAAAACTTTAGCAGGCTGTTGAGAAATGGTGGATTTAGACTCACGACTACGTTTTAAATATAATTCAGCATGCAACATTTTTTCCTTGACCATACGCTCCATCAACGCTAATCTTTTTTCTTGTTTATGAAAATGATGCAGTTTCGAAGCTAATTTTTCTTCTCTTATTTTGAGTGCAGTTTCGCGATTTTTGATGTTTTCTAATTTTGTTCGATATAGCAATTCCAATTCAGAATTATTTATATTATCTTGAATAGTGTCGGTGGTTGATGATTCGTTCTTTGACAATAAAACCACCTTATTTACATAAATATGATCATTTCTTGCTTGGGTCGATTTTAACAAAATAGTTGGATGACACAAAACAGCATCGGTCATTGATTTCATATCAAAATTAGTCAAAAGTATAAATTTTAACATTTCTTTTAATTCCTGCGAATAATAGTCTGGAATTTTAGTCAGCAGTTCCTTCACTTCTTCGATATTTTTGTTATAACCGCGTTTATGATATTTAAATGTACACAATTCTATCATCAAAAGCCCCAAGTCTTCGACGTTCAGATTTTCATTTTTTTGTGCAATTGATATAGATTCAACATCAGCTAACAATTTAACTTGGTAAGTTTCATCAATAAAAACGTTATTCAAATTTAAAATAACATCCAACTTTCCTAAAATTTTTATGGTACAACAAATCTTGTACAGCATTTGCCACAAAAAGTCTTCGTGCAAATATTGGTTTTCTTGCAAACATCTCTGCACTATGCTGTTTAAATTTTCTTTATTACAATATTCAGTTACTACGTAGGCAACTTTAATTTTTTCGTGTAAAATATAATCAAATACCTTAAGTAAATAGGGGCACTCGACAGATTTCTGTTTGTCAATTTCATTTATCAAAGATTCTTTCTCACTCTCCGAATAATTTTCGTAATTAATTCCTCTCCAGACAAAAATTTCGGATGTTTCCTTATTTTTCACTTTGTAGCAAGTTGAGTTGATGTCACCTCCCAGGATGCTCAATACTTCGTACTTTAAAAAATCAGTGGACACCTAAAAACATTAAGTTGCGTTAAAAAAAATCGAACAGTAAATAGAGTAAAAGGTACAGTTATTGGCTGCTTTATAATAATTAATAATTATGCACAAAGTTTTTTTTATCATATATACCTACCTATTATAATAACATTTCATGTGCGAGTTCATAAAAAAATCTGATGTGACAACACATTACTCTCCCATTTAGTAGATTGTACTTCATTTTATATTGAATATTAATAAAAACGATGTTAATTCAAAAAAAATTTTAACTCGATAAAATACACAAATTATTTTGAGATATCAAAGATACGAAATTTAATTTGTAATTTAACA
Organism: Podabrus alpinus; assembly: GCA_932274525.1. Taxonomy (NCBI): domain Eukaryota; kingdom Metazoa; phylum Arthropoda; class Insecta; order Coleoptera; family Cantharidae; genus Podabrus; species Podabrus alpinus. The sequence continues at coordinate 121,090,751 of OW026451.1, forward strand.
TGGTAACTCATATTTTTTAAAAACACTTATTTTATATTTTCATTTTAACAATAAAATAATATGTTTGCATTGAAAAATGTTTAAAATTGTCATTTTCCAAAAAAAATTAGAAATTTGCGGGATGCCGTGTCGTCTATATGCAATCAAATTTCAACTATGGTCGTAATGACGTCAGAATTAATTTTTTATAAGTAATTAAAAAATTCGTTTGATATTAATTAGCATAATTACATAATATGTTTATATAAGTATCAAAATTATTCAAGGCAAACCATATTCTTTTAATAGCGCTTATTTTATTTCTGCATTTTAACAATAATTTAAGAGCAAAATATGATGTGTGGGGTATCATAAGATGCGGAAAAATAATTTCGTTCGATTGATATGATTTTTAATCTCATATGTTCCACCGGGAAGCGGCAATGCTCTTTAGCAATATTCATTCTTTTAAAAAATGGGTTAAAAATGGACGGTTTTCAACCAAAATCTAATCAGCTCTTTAGATAACTGCTTCAAACTAGTGTATAAAATTTCAACTAAATCGGTGCACGCGTTTGTCTGAAAACGTTGACGATAAAATGACCACACATCACACACACATCCGGACATCATTCCAAAATTGGTCTTAAACAATTCGTATGGGCTCATAGACCATGGGAAAAATGCTAACTCAAAATTTTTTTTTAACTCGATAACAATACTTTCCTTTACTACGTAAATGGGAAAGTAAAACGTTGTAAAACTCAGCACCAATATTTAAGCATCATAATTGTGAAATTGATAAGCAATAGTAAAATAAATTGTGATTTTTTACTTGAAAATATAATAACAAGAAGATAGGTGTGACTTTTTATTTCATCAAATGGACTTTTGACTCCAATTTTTTCACTTAAATTTACTTTTCGGGGGTGCCAATAACTATGAGTTTAATTATTTATCTTGAAAAAATTATCATTGGCAGAGGCGGCCAATAAGTGCGCTTTCGCACAAAATAGTTAGTAGTGGATTTTAGAAGCTATTCCAATGCATTTTATGATTATAAAATTGAAATTTGCTACTGTTATCTGTTTTTAAGGCATTTAAGCAGTTATTGGCATACTGATAATACTTAATTAAATTTTTACCATTATAGTGTAAGAAAATTGGGGGATTCGCGAGCCAGCAGTCGAAGCAGTAAGACGTGTTTTTAAATCGCTCCAGCTTATGTGCCCCTGTTACTAATTTTTAATAAAATGCCAAAAGCGACAAGAAGAAAAATTTGACAACCCCGATCGACACTGACATTGACCACGGTATTATTGTACAACATGAAGAAAAATCAGAAGAAAAAACCACCCCACTCCTGCCATTAAAAGGGGATTTTCAAAACCGCAAAGAATTGTTGGACAAATGGGAAGCAAATCTGCACAAAACAACTAAGCAGATCCTCGCGACGCGTGAAGAAGTCAAACTACAGCTTGAGCAGCTGGCGTATTTACGAGAAGAACTTAAAGAAGATCACCAACAGCTCGCGTCCGACTTATAGCTGTTCCACGCCGATCGTCAAGCTTTCCTGGAGGAACAAAAATTGGCACAAGCCAACCAGGGTTTCTCCCCGCAATCTCGCCGCAGCGGCAAATCCAACAGAAAAGGAAGCCGCTACTCCAACTCCAGCGACCCCACTCGCCCGACAACCTTCATAGCTCAAATAAATACGCAAACCTGGCCCAGTCGGAGTCGCAACCAGAAGACATGGAATCTGAAACCACCGACAGACAACCAGAACAAGGGTGCAGCCAAACCCCCCCCCCACCCTATCCTTCCCGCAATCCAGCCTCGCAGTCAGCAAAACCACGCAGAGATCATACCGCCGCGCCGCTCGTCCTCAAGGACGTGACACGATAGCCACAGTTAATAAAAGACCTCCAGAGAGAAAAAATCAAATATTCCTAGGTCACCAACGTCGCGGAGGGCCTTTCGATCAAGCCTTCTACCCCAGATGACTACCGCAAAATATTCAGCTATTTCGAAGCTAACCTGAACACGAGCACCGGGAAGGGGTTCTTCAGTTATCGTCTTCGCGCAGAAAAACCGCTACGCGTCGTCATAAGGGGTATCTACCATAATCTCGATACCCAACTCGTGAAGAACGATCTGCTCGCCCAGGGTTCCCTGTTGAGCCCATCAACAGAATGCACCGTGGGCGTGACAAGAAGCCACTCCCCCTATTGATGGTCGCATTGAAACGGGAAGAACGAAACCAACACATTTACGATGTGCAAAAAATCATGGGCATTTCGGTCAATGTTGAAAGCCCACACAGAAAAGATTGGATATCGCAGTGCCACCGTGGTCAGACCTTCGGGCATGCACAACAGTGCTGCAGGTCATCTCCGAGGTGCGTCAAGTGTGCTGGTGCACACTTGACTTCCACCTGCATAAAATCGCCGGACACACCTGCGACCTGCGCAAATTGTGGGGGTGCTCACCCCGCCAACTTCCGTGGGTGCACTTCGTTTCCACAACCCAGAGCCAAGTACATCTACCACGCAAACCGAGGCGTAAATCCGACAGAACAAGCAACTCAACCACCAATGATGGTGGCAACAGGTCAGTGATGGCAACAATTATGTTCACGCTGACGCAGCACAACATTCCTGAGGGGACCATATCAGCCATCGTTGGCCACCTCAAAAACCAGTTGGAGATGCCACAAACCCAACAACCAAATTAAATTGGACGCCGTACTACAATCCAATTCCACTAAACAAAAAGGACCGCAAACCGACAAATCCAGTTCAAACTACAAAACGACGACGTAAACCTCCAAAATTTCCCGGCTCAACACCAAAACATCACGGGGAAGCAAAAAATAACCAACACCGCACGCTACACGTTCGGTTCGGTACGCCTTAAAAATCAATAATTCTACCAGCTCATGTCAAGCAAAATACCAGTCAAGTCGAATCCTATATGGTCACTACCGGGCCACTGGCCCTTAAACTCTATAGCCAGCTCCCACCGCTGAAGGAAACTTAAGTAAGCCTCCGGCTTGCACGTGCTCCGCATAGCCAGCAGCAAGAAGAAAAAGAAAATTGGGCACATTGTGATCAAAAAAATTCAAAATCGGTCTTCTGCGATTTTTCGACGGATTTCGTTAGGTAATTGTTCGTACTTTAAAATACTAAAAAATGTCCTCTCGGAACCCTGAGCTTCTTACCGAATTCTTCGTCTGAAGTTGAAATTTTTTATGAAGGAGTGAAAATTATGTTTTAATTATATTTCAGCTATATTGTTATCATATGACTCATGAAAAAAATTAAAAACACTTAAATTATTTTAACAACATCCTCGAAATCATGAAAAGAAGAGTTTCCTAAAAATGGTCAGGGAGTTCTGATTTTTGGATATGTTTTAAGGTTTGGGGTCCTAATAAAAACTCAGAGCTGGCGACCTCGGCAACTGCCCGGAAGTGACAAATAAATAGATAAAATTGACTCGACCCCGACCAAACTTAACGAAACTTGGTACACACCATCGTAGTAAGAAATAAAAACACAAATTTAGGGATTTGTCCAAAAAGGCATTCGTTTCCTTGTTTTGGTCTTTCAAAATGTCAAAAAGTTGGGGTGTAGACTTGTAGAAAAACGACTGTAACTTCATCCACAGTGGTCTAAATTTAAAAACAAAAAATGTTCTGTAAAGGTAAATGAACATTCTATTCAAATATTCAACCACATTTTATATTTTCAACCCATAACTGGATTAATTTTTTAATATTAACCCTATTTCAACCCCAATTTCTAAAGGGGTCTTTTTTTTTTGGTTAATTTTTTTACAGTTTTTTTGTACAAATGTACTGAGCATGCGTACCAAATTTTATCATGGGATGAGTATGGGTTCGGTTACTAAAAATTTATTTAAGTATTGGCAGAAACGGACAAAAATCAGTTTTTCGCAGTTTCTTTTAACTTTACGACAATAGTAGATTATGCACCAAGGGAGCAAAGTGACATTTTTTTGGCCCATGGGCCAAAATTCACTTTACTCCCGTCGTGCATATACTGTTTTTTGCAATTCCGGGAGGTAAAGTAGGAACTTCGCCAATTTAGAAACTTAAAGCAAAAATTTAACGCATTTTTTTAATAATGCACGTGGTGCATCACAAAATAGCACTAGTAATATTACCAACTACTACCAAAAAGTACTAGGAAATAGCAGTTGGCACCCCCGATTCTACCAAAGGTTCATTTACATTTGTGCCGTACAAGCAGCAAGACGTATACTTTGTTTCAGAATAATTGAAATTAAAAAAAGTCATAGATTCAAATTACGTTGATATAAAAACGTACAAACTATAAACGAAACATAATATATAGAGATAGGTTAATTATTTTAATCTCGCGCCAGCCTTTAGCAATGCATATGCTTGGTCGACAGCATATCTTATCACATAGTTCGTATGCTTTTATATCAACGTAATGTGATTCTATGACTTTTTTTAATTTCAATTATTCTGAAACAAACTATACCATGAGCAAGAACCTAGAAACCACGTGGCGACATTTTGGTAGCTAAAGTAAGTACTTTTTATTTATTTATTGACTCATCAATTTATTTCATTGTTTGAAATAAATTTGAGCGTGGCAGATGTGAAAGAATTTGATTCTTCCAAGCTAATATGCACGATCACGTGGCAATCTAGTGACTTTTTTATCAGTCACCACGTGCCAATCTAGTGACTTTTTTTATCAGTCATCTGGTGACTTTTTTATTGCCCTAGGACAAAAAAGTTTTTTTCCTCCCGCTCCCCACCTAATTTTTAACTTTACTCCCGCAGGGTAAAAAAGTGAGTACTTTACCCCCGGAATGGCAAAAAATAGTTTTATTTAAAATTAAAGCTAATTAAATTCTCTACAAAAAAATATTTACACATATTTTTCGTCAGATTCATATTCACATTAGCAATAACAGTTCAAAGTAAAGCTAAGTTGCGCGAACACCGTTATATTTATTTAAAAAGGTCGGAATCGATTTTCAATTACAGTTGACTCGTGATAATCCGACATTTGACAGTCCGACACGCTCGGTAGTCCGACGCCGCGTCTGATTGCATCACAGACGCTGACTCGCACTTTTTGGAAGAGAGGCGCCTTGTGTAATTTGCTGAGTGCTCCTTTAATACTGATATTATGTTCACACATATTATGTCATGCATATTATGCACATATTTGAATGCTGCCAGTACTTTAATTGTTTGTATTATTCATTTTGTTTTATTCCACTTAAATGTTCTTGTCTTAGAAGTCAAAATTCAGTTTTAAAAAATCAACCTTCGGTAATCCGACATTTTTGATAATCCGACACCCCCTCGGTCCCGTAACTGTCGGATTATCGCGAGTCAACTGTAATTGTATTGATTTTCATAATAAATAGGTATTGTCTGAATATAAGTTTACCACACCATCCCTAATTTTGATAAAAAGTTTAGTATAATATGACAATGCAGTTAAACCAAAAATACATTACTTGATTTTTTTGTAAACTTAATTCGTTTCCATGATAAGGCCAGCTAAAGCGACACTTTTCAGTTTACCCCTCTGTGTATAACTTTGTAACTAATGAACATAGAGGGCTGATTTTTCTTCAACAAACTTATTAGTTTAGATTGCCGGAACAAACTTTTTTAATTGAGAGTTTTGAACACCCCCCCCTCAAAGGGCTCTTTTTTCCCCTAAAAATTAATATATATTAAAGACTAACATAGTTAACCTGTGCACCAAATTTCATTCTGGGCGGACTATTGCAGATTGAGAAAAAAATATATATTGTCTGGGGGTGCCACCCGACCCCAAATTATCATTTTTTCTTAGGTGCAACCTCTAAAAAATAAGGTCATCATCAACCTAGGTGGGGCTGACACCTCACCCGTCCGGGAGGTCACACCCGACCCCAAATTATCTGACTTCCATGCCGCATAGTTGTTTCCTTGAGTGCAACCCCTAAAAAAAAAGGTCATCAACCTAAGTGGGGGTGCCACCCATGAAATCCGCCCCGGGTGTCACCCATGCTAGCTACGCCACTGATATTAAGCTAAACTTTTTATCAAAATTAGGGATGGTAAACTTATATTGAGATAATATATATTTATAATGAAAATCTATAGAATTAATTATTGAAAATCGATTCCGACCTTTTTAAATAAATTTAACGGTGGTCGCGCAACTTAGCTATACTTTGAGCTGTTATTGCTATGTGAATATGAATCTGACGAAAAATAAGTATAAATATTTTTTTGCAGAGAATTTAATTATCTTTAATTTTGTATTAAACTATTTTGTCATTAAGTTCAAATAAACTTGAGAAATCGGTGAAAAACTGAATTTTGTCCTTTTCTGCCAATACTTAATTAATTTTTAGTAACCGAACCCATGCTCATCCCATGATCAAATTTGGTACGCATGCTCAGCACATTTGTACAAAAAAACTGTAAAAAAATTAACCAAAAAAAAGACCCCTTTAGAAATAGGGTTAATATTAAAAAATTAATCCAGTTAGGGGTTGAAAATATAAAAAGGGTTAAATATTTGAACAGAATGTTCATTTACCTTTACAGAACTTTTTTTTTCTAATTTAGACCACTGTGGATGAAGTTACAGTCGTTTTTCTACAAGTCTAGACACCAACTTTTTGAAAGACCAAAACAAGGGAACGAATGCCTTTTTGGACAAATCCTTAAATTTGTGTTTTTTATTTCTTACTACGATCGTGTGTACCAAATTTTGTCAAATTAGGCATGGGTCAAGTAAATTCATGATTCGATTTGAGATGGAACGACCCTGCTATAAATCATATGGAGAACAAAATTTACTACAACTTTTATCTAAGGTATTTTACTCGTCTAATATAATTATGGTGACCATATGTACTTATTTTAGTAGGACAGTACTCCTTTTTATAACGATGTCCTATATGTACTTAAAAACTTCTCCAAGTACTTACAAATGTACTTATTTTTTGTACACCCGCCGGGAGGGGGGGGGGATGCCACCCGACGCTGCCCCAAACCTCATGGTTGTTTCCTTTAGTGCAACCCCAGAAAAAAAAGGTCATCAATTGTAATCGTCGTATATTTAGGTACGCCGCACAGTGTGGTGAAATGGGGTTTTTGTGGACAAACGGTTGCTGAGCCTTCAATTTTAGGGCAAAAAATCTGGAAGTTGTCTTACTATATCCTTAATCGTTAATATATGTACTATATAAAAATGGATGTATGTGTGTATGTATTGCTACTGTTTAGCAATACACAGTGTTTATAGCTACTGTGGAAATATTTTTCATTGATTTATATAGCGGAGGAAATATTGTACGGCTCTTTTTTATAAAAATACCCACGACTACTCAGCAATGAGACTTTATAGGGGTGTAAATGGTCCGACTGTGAAAAAAAAACACTTTGCATAAATGCTATTTTGCATTTAAAATTTGTAAAGATTCAAAAACTTAAAGCTATACTTACCGAAAAACCGGCCTGCTTATCTCCTCTGAATGCAGTGACGAATAAAAAGAGTAACACACCATGAATTCTTGTTAACACAGTGGAGACCAGTTGAATATGACGTAAGTATTTCAGATTTTTAATTAACGTTTATTCTTTCCATACCATAACCAAAAAGCTTCTTAAAAGTCAGTGGTACCAAAGATTTTACTATAACCTTCAAAACAACTTTCATAACTTCTTGAAAAAATTAAACTTGCTACTGTTTCTTCTTCCAATTTCATTAAATGACTTTTCTATTTAACTTTGAATATTTTTATAAAAACAAATCAATAAATTTTTACTTTGTAAAATTTAAACTTTTTCGCACGTCTTCACTTTTCAAACGTTCCTTCAAGAATCCCTTTATCTTTCCACCCTTTTCCAAAAATCGTCACGAGCAGGCGCGTTTTAAATAAATTCTCTCCTTTGTCCAAAATATACGCCCGTCAAAATAGTCTACGGTAAATTGGTCCAGGTAAAAAAGTCTATGGAAAAATAGTCTATGGGTAAAAAAGTCTAGGTAAAATAGTCTAGGTAAAATGGTCTAGGTAAAAAAGTATAGGTAAAATGGTCTACGGCAAAATTCAGGGAAAGATTCCTTGGATAACTTTTTAATAAAAAGTTGCGATTACACCGCTTACATACTATAATATACATCATATAATAATGATGCAGTGATATCATCATTCTGACACGAAAATACAAGCGAGAATCCAGACCTTGATTCTGGAGAGTAATTGAGTTTTAGACTTGGAAATCTTTCCAAGTCCAAATCTAAATCTTTCTTTAGAAATCTGTAAATTTAAATTCATTAAATTATAAAGAAGTTTTTGCAATACATGGTAACAGGGCCGTCGAGAGAAAATCGGGGCCCGGTGGTAGATGCATGTTTGTTGTAACTTTTCCCAGATTTCAGGATTTCGATTGAAATCCGGGCGTTCTCAGAAACTCCGGGCCCGGTGGTAATCACTATCAACCCCCCCGCCCCTCTTGTCGGGCCTGCATGGTACACATTAAATATTGTAAATATATAGCGAAAATATGCATCATATCACTAGATTTTGAGTAAAATATGCAAATAACCGGCTAAATATTATTTTGCCCATTCTCACCGGAATCTTTCCTTGAATTTTGCCGTAGGCCATTTTTCCATAGACTTTTTTACCTAGACCATTTTACCTAGACGTTTTTACCTAGACCATTTTACCTAGACTTTTTTACCCGTAGACTTTTTTTCCATAGACTTTTTTACCTAGACCAATTTACCGTAGACTATTTTGATTTAGACTATTTTACCTACAATCGTGCCAGATAGTCCTTAATAGAATAGAAGAAAACAATAATTTTTGTGTTTTCCCACAGAATATTGCATAAGCCACGATTCGAAATGCTAAAGTTCGTCATTTTAAAATAGTTTTCAATTGTTTTTAATATCTTTCTGTATCGTCCGTTCTGCTTATGTATTGTTTACATGGGCATTTGGGAAAACTTTATTGATTTGTTAATCCAATAATACCTTCGGTAAAAATTGGACAAGTCTAAGTAAAAACGCTCTTGTGTTCGCATCTGCAAGTATCTGCAGCTGAAATTTGGAGGGCAAGTACTAGAGATACCAATGATACCACAAAAAAATTTTCGGTGTGTCTCATGCGTTCTCACACAACTAAAAGTTTAAGAGAAGTTAACATTTAAAAACATCGAGTTTTTAGGTCGAAATTAGGTCTACAAACCGTTAAAAATGTAATTCTTTGTTTTGTTTTGGCACTTGTGTGCTAGTAACGTGAAACAGAAATAATATTTCAACTTGAAAACTGAAAAAAATCAATGTATTTCCGTTTTTAAGCAAAGTTAAAGTACCTATGTATACGGTACATAGTACCTATATGTATATAAAAAAGGTTGACTTTGCCCCATTTTTTCGACACTTTCCAAGCGAATTTTTAATGATTTTTTTTTGTGTTCCTGAATCCTTGGAATGTTCCTAGCAAGAAACTATTATTAAACAGACCAAATGAATTACTTTAAAAATCACCATTTGTCCGCCTCCACCACACTGTGCGCCGTTGACCTTTTTTTAGGTATTTACCGTGTTTCGCCGAAATGTACTTTTTTTTCATAAAAATAATATGGTCACCATAAATATAATATAATATTATAGTTACTGAGCGCCAGCAAAAGCGTGCCCACTCTAAAAATTTGGTAAGCAAGTAGCCAAAAGTATATTAAAGATTAACAGCCTTATGCATAGTCGTACTTTAGTGGCTACTAGTTAGTAGCCACTAATAATATGTAGGTATCCATGGTTTTTTTTAATTAAAAAGTTAGTACTGTCATTTTAGTAAATTATACTAATTCTGATACTATTATTTATTTGGTAATTTAATTATTCATTTGGATATAAAACTAAATGATCCAATCGAAAGAGATTTTTCTTCCGCATCGAAAGATACCTAAAGCTCAATATTTTGCTCTTTAATTATAATGTAAAATGCAAAAATAAAATAAACAATTTTAAAAAAAATATTGTGTGCCTTGGAATAGGTACATACCTACTCTTAAAATGTCTAATTAGTAGCTACTAAAAGTTAGTGGCCACTAGTATACGACTATGCATAAGGCTGTAAGTATTTTTGAAAAATTTTAAAGTACTCCTTTTTAGGAGTAAATTACCCCTTTGGGCCGGTTTCAGCAACCTTAACCTTAACCTGTGTTAGTTAACACAAATTAAAAATAATCCGTTGTTAAATTTTGAATGGGCTGTAGCAACGTTTTCTAATATGTAATTAGTTAATCTCGGATTATGTGTAGAATAGTTATGGTGGTACTCCTGAAACGACAACAACGCCTACTTCATACTATGCAAGTAGTTCCATGGTAGTTCGATTAGTTCGAAAATTATCAACAAGTGAGGTTTATAACCTATATATTCTGTGAATACAGTTCATATTATTTATTTTACTGAAATGGCACAGAAAAGAACAAAAAATTATACTGAAGTAGAGAAGGAAGTTGCCGATGAACATGTATTGTTGTGATACGCTCTATCCACGTTGAGGATATGTTGTTACCAACAAGGAGCGAACAACGATTGGAATCGGTGAGTTCAAACACATTGTTGACATGTGTTTGTTTTTTTTTGTCGTTAAGTAATTTTAAGTTTGTTCGTGTTGTACATTTTATGTATTCGTTATGTACAACATGCGAAAATCAAAGGTGCAGATAACCGGCGAACATATGTAAACAAACCGGAAATTATATGAAGCTCCGGTTTGAAAACAAAATGGAAATGGTAACGAAAGTTACGAATTATAAAAAATAAAGTAGTAGCATCGAGATTCCTGAACGGAGTAGTCGCATGAAAGTTACTGCGAGAAGCAGTCGTGTGAATAATTGCTATTCAATTGAAATATAATTGAAATAAATTATATTCGCGAGTTATAAAGTGGTGCTACAAGGGAGAATAATATTCCCAAGTAATTTAAATTCCTTGAAATAGTGGAAGTCGGGCGGTTTCGGCAACAAAGAATTGTTGGTCGAAAATCCTACGGTACGGATACGTACGTGAGACCCTGATACAAAATATCAGGTCTAGTGGAAGAGATCGTTGGAATTGTGGAACGATAATATCAGAACGAGTGTGTATTGTGGAGGCCGGATTGGCAGAAGAATAGAGATTGGAAGAAAACAAGAGCGAATAACGAAGATTGTGCCACGGTGCGATATAGCAGGTTAGCTAAGATCAATTATTTCAGTGCGTAAAATAGTAGTATGATAAAGATTGTTTTGAGTTGCATGATTGAATGTTAAAGTTTGTTAGATTATTAAAAAACTTGTTAACTGAATCCAATCGTGTTTTGTCTTTGTTGGCATCGAGAATTCGTTCATACCTAAGCTCGTATACTAAAGTGTCGTTGTTTGAGTCAGATCCCGACGCATTTATCCTGAGAAGTAGAGTCGAATAAAGGTAGGTGACCGAAAACGATTGTGTGTGTTCTCGTGCATTTCTCAAGTGCACCAGACGCTACAGTATGTATTGTTTTAAATTTTATACGTAACTTTGTAATTTATTAAATGATATATTTTAGAAAGCGGCATATTTTGAACCAAAACAACTGCTGGCAGAGGATAAAGTAAGTATATTACAGATATGCATTTGACTTATCAAAATAAAATTTTATTCTTTTTAACAGAGAGAGCAAAAAAAGACAGGCGGAGGGAGTTACACCCCCCAATTGACAGAGCGTGGAGCACGGAGTCTGGCGTCCGTGCCAACTGTGCGACCGCCTATGTTCAATCTTTTTGACAATTGCTTTGATCCAGGTTTGTTATGAAAATCATTTTGTAATTCGTGATTCATGACACTTTATTTATTTATTTAGGAGCCAGCGGTTCAGGAATTCTGGAAATGGAGGCTGTAATTCCTGTGCCGGTTCAGACCGCTCGACGCAGTCAAAAAAGAAGGTACGTTGCCACACAGCAACCAAAAAGGTCCAAGCTTTCGAACAAACAAATAAAGCGAAAGATTTTAATAAATAAATTGAAAGAAAGCCAATTAGCAATAATGTGTCGACAAAAACAATTGCGGGTACTAAATGTAAAATTACGTAATATCGATAAATAAATTGTTAATAACTTTTTTTTTTCTCAAAAATGACTCGGGTGCTCATAAAAAAATATTAAAAGGAGGTTAGGTTTTTGGTAATTTAACTTTAATCACTGGTCAACTAGTAATTAAATACTTTGGGTATTTAACCTGTGTTAAGCATAAATTAACGTTGCTACAACCCAAACTACAGATTTAATCTATGATTAGGCTAATCATTGATTAAATTTAACCTGTGTTAAAAATTATATTGCTAAAACCCAAATCGGACTTAATCTATGATTAAATATTTAATCTATGATTAAATTCCTAAATTAAAGTTGCTGAAAATGGGCAAAAGTTGCTGAAACTGGGCAAAAGTATACCAAATTTGAGCAAAATCGAAGAGGGTCATGAAAATACTTGGGTTGATTTGATATTATGGAATTACCCTAAATTATGTAATTTAGGAAAGTTTTAACGTTTTCGAACGTTTTTGTGGTGACGAATATTTTTTGCACTCACTGTAAGCAATTTATTGTAATTTTATGTGATGTACGAAAACTTTTGTTATACACTGTATATCAATTACATAGATTTTACATTTTTTAAATAATTTTCAGATATTTAATATAGTTTAACAATCCAATTGTATTTAATAACTACAATGTAAATTATAAAATGTTTACTGAGCATTAAAAAAATCTTCACATAGATACTAATTATTTTATAACACAAAGAAATTCTGTTTATCCAAATATAAAGTAAAATATCTTGTTAAAGGGACAATAACTGTACCTTTTATCTTAAATTCAATTTTATTTAAATAAAGTAATATTAATTCATATTTACCATTTTATTTAATTTATAGAACAAATTAAATCACAATAACCGAACGTTACAACAGGTACAAACAACACAAACAGGTATTTCAAAGTTTCAAATTTTTTAACGAATAGCTTTATTGGTTATAAATTTGTTTTGACAACTAAACTTGTTTCTCAAGTCATTTGAAGCTAACTTCTTGACATTATATTGTTTGACAGTTATATGTTGTTGACATCGTGTTTTACAATTTTTGTATCATAAAAGTAAATATCAACTTGGAAACATTAATATTAAGCAAAAATGTCTGATAAAGTTTATCAAGAAAATATGTTGGATAATTTCACCCGACTGCCTTGTGCACAACAAACTCAAAATAGTGTTCAACATTACACTTCTTCCTATACTTCAGGGGTTATTAATAATAGTTACAATATGCAGAGTTATAATATGTGCGATTATATTTATGGGCCGCAAACAGTTAACAGAAATCAAAATGTGTGTCCCACTTCCTACTCAAACTGTTCGGATCAGTTGGAAACGCCTCAATGGATTGCAGATCCTCGTGCTGTTGCTGATATCGAAAGAGGTTTAAAGTTTACCGATAAAATTGAAACTATAGAGATAACCAGCAAAGACTTGAGTCCGGCCAGCTGTTGCAGTAATGTAGATCTACTTATTCCTGATGTTTACAAAGGTATAAATAAGGATTTTTATTATAAGCCTACTAATAACGAATCACAGTGGTATTTGAATGCAAACTGTAACAACCAAAGGTACATTGATTATCCTTCGTGTTCTCAGTTTAACACGAGTAATAATTACATGATGGTAGATGATAGATCAACTAAGTGTGTACAGGATAGCTTTTCTGTTAAGGCATGTTCTTACGGTAATGCAGCAGAACCACTTCAGTTTATTGATTACGACAAACAAATTACCGATAAAACATATTGTCATGAAAATGCAGGAAGTGGACAATTGTTCGGTGACTTAAACACTGATCAATTTTACGGTCCAACTGCAACCATATGTAACGATGCATTGTCGTTTGTGGATATGGATAACTTGAGTCAACAAATAGTAGGTGATTGTTCAAACGATGAGAGCGATATTATTGTTGAAGAATCGGATGAAGAGGTGACAGATTATAGTGAAGATTTAGAACGTAAATATGATTACTGTACAAATTGTATTATTTGTAATACAGTTTACAATCCTGTCGGTAGTCAGTTTTATATATTAAATCCAGAATCTCCATTAACAATGACATCTCAAAAGTCTGTGTCCGACAAACTGATCAATATAGTCGGACCTTTAACAAAAAAACGTAACTACATGTGTGATCAATGTTTAACTTTAATTAACACAATTGACCACTTAGAATTAAAACTTCAAAGCACTAAACTTGACTTATTAAATAAATATGAAAAAACATGTAAAGAAAATAACATTCAAAGTGCAGTCACTAATCAAACTAACGCACAAGTGGTGACCAAACCTAAAAATCGAACCCACAAGAAATTCAGAAATTTTTGTGGAATACACAGTTTTGCTTGCAAACTGTGCAAGAAGCTATTTTCCCTAAAAAAGCTGTACAGAATTCACATGACCAAACACACCTTAAAAAATCGCTTTTTATGCGAAATTTGTGGCAGGAGATTTTCCAGCTTAGTCAAATTCAAATTGCATCTCAAAAGTCACGACAAAAAAGTTGAAAGCCCGAAAACCATATTTGCGTTTTCGTGTAAATCGTGTAAAAAATTGTTTAGAACCAATTCAAAATTGAAAGAACATGAAAATTACTGTTTGGGTATTTTACCTTTTGTGTGTAAGTTTACAAATTGTGACAAAAAATTCGCAACTGCAACGAAACTTAAAAATCACACTAAACTTAAACATGATCAGAAGTTTACGGCTATTTGTTCGATATGCAATATAGGTTTTGTGAAATTGTCGGATTACAAAGCTCATAAAGTGACGCACAGCACCGAAAAGAAATTTAATTGTACAAAATGTGAAAAGAGCTATAAAACGCTTAGTAATTTAAATTACCATATGAAGTTTCACAATGATAAATTACCGTTTATATGTACAATTTGTAGTAAAGGCTTTATGCGTAAGGAATATTTAGAAGCACACGTTAATAATCACAAGGGATTGAAGAATTATACTTGTCAACTGTGTGGGAAAGCTTTTGTCTCGCAAAAAAATTTAGACTCTCACGTTAAGTATCACGAAGGCAACATTAAAAAGAAAGTTTGTAATATTTGTAATAAGTCGATTACCACAGGCTTCGAAGAACATTTGCGAACTCATAGTAATTTGAAAGAGTTTGAGTGTCAACTTTGTCAAATGAAATTTAATACTAAAGGTGCATTAAATAAACATGTTAAAAGGAAACACTCATGACTGTAATAAAGGATTATATCAAAACAAATTGGTTTTTTATTTATTGTGGTCCAGTCATTAGGTACTTTGTGTGGAAATAACTTGGAAATGCGATTTTTCTTACTTACACCCTTTAGTTTGGCATCAACTTTGTTGAAGAAGATTCTAAAAATCACAAAGTTGAGGATGGGTAATTTTCTATAGGGTCATTCCATCTCAAATCGAATCATGAATTTACTTGACCCATCCCTAATTTGACAAAATTTGGTACACACCATCTTAGTAAGAAATAAAAAATACAAATTAAAGGATTTGCCCAAAAAGGCACTGATTTCCTTGTTTTGGTCTTTCAAAAAGTTGGTGTGTAGACTTGTAGGAAAACGACTGTAACTTCATCCACGGTGGTCTAAATTTAAAAATAAAAAATGTTCTGTAAAGATAAACCAATATTCTCTTCAAATATTTAACCACATTTTATATTTTCAACCCCTAACTGGATTAATTTTTTAAGATTAACCCTATTTCAACCCCTATTTCTATATAGAGGTCTTTTTTTTTGGTTAATGTTTTTACAGTATTTTTGCACAAATGTGCTGAGCATGCCTACCAAATTTTATCATGGGATGAGCATGGGTTCGGTTACTAAAAATTAATTTTTAGAAAAATGAAGAAATGAACAAAAATAAGTTTTTCGCCGATTTCTCAAGTTTCTTTGAACTTTATGACAAAATAGTTTAATATAAAATTAAAGCTAATTAAATTCTCTACAAAAAAATATACAAATTTTTCGTCAGATTCGTCTTCACATAGTAATAACAGCTCAAAGTATAGCTAAGTTGCGCGACCACCGTTATATTTATTTAAAAAGGTCGGAATCGACTTTCAATTAATTGTATAGATTTTCATCATAAATATTTATTATCTGAATATAAGTTGACCACACTATCCCTAATTTTGATAAAAAGTTTATCATAATATTTATGACAATGCAGTTGAAGCAAAAATACATTTGATTTTTTTTGTAAATTTAATTCGTTTCCATGTTAAGCCGAGAAATCGGCGAAAAACTGATTTTTTTCGAACCTAACCCATGCTCATTCCATGATAAAATTTGGTACGCATGCTCAGCACATTGTACCAAATAAGTTTGGTCGGGGTCGAGTCAATTTTACCTATTTTTACTTCCCTATAAGGAAGTATTGTAATCATGAAAAAATTCGATGTCGATATTTTAACGGAAATATCCGTTTTGAGCATTTCTGAATCCGTTTTGACTACTTTCGCAATAATGTCTGTATGTATGTATGTATGTATGTGTGTATGTATGTATGTCTGTATGTATGGATGTATGTAACGCAAAATGTCTGTAAGTTCTGTATCTCTGGAACGAATTGTTATATAGTAACCAAATTTCATATTTAACACTTTAATCGGTATACAAAGGCACCATTTGATTTTGGAGGAAATCCTTAAACCGGAAGTAGCTCTTCACTTGAAGGACTAAATGGTTTTTCTTAAATATCTCAGGAACGAATTGTTATCTAGTAACCAAATTTCATATTTAATACTTTAATCAGTATACTAAAGCACCATGTGATTTTGGAGGAAATCCCTAAACCGGAAGTAGCACTTTACTTGAAGGACGAAATGGTTTTTCTTCAATATCTCAGGAACAAATTGTTATATAGTAACCAAATTTCATATTTAACACTTTAATCGGTATACAAAGGCACCATTTGATTTTGGAGGAAATCCTTAAACCGGAAGTAGCACTTCACTTGAAGGACGAAATGGTTTTTCTTAAATATCTCAGGAACGAATTGTTATCTAGTAACCAAATTTCATATTTAACACTTGAATCAGTATACTAAAGCACCATGTGATTTTGGAGGAAATCCCTAAACCGGAAGTAGCACTTTACTTGAAGGACGAAATGGTTTTTCTTCAATATCTCAGGAACAAATTGTTATATAGTAACCAAATTTCATATTTAACACTTTAATCGGTATACAAAGGCACCATTTGATTTTGGAGGAAATCCTTAAACCGGAAGTAGCTCTTCACTTGAAGGACTAAATGGTTTTTCTTAAATATCTCAGGAACGAATTGTTATCTAGTAACCAAATTTCATATTTAATACTTTAATCAGTATACTAAAGCACCATGTGATTTTGGAGGAAATCCCTAAACCGGAAGTAGCACTTTACTTGAAGGACGAAATGGTTTTTCTTCAATATCTCAGGAACAAATTGTTATATAGTAACCAAATTTCATATTTAACACTTTAATCGGTATACAAAGGCACCATTTGATTTTGGAGGAAATCCTTAAACCGGAAGTAGCACTTCACTTGAAGGACGAAATGGTTTTTCTTAAATATCTCAGGAACGAATTCTTATCTAGTAACCAAATTTCATATTTAACACTTGAATCAGTATACTAAAGCACCATGTGATTTTGGAGGAAATCCCTAAACCGGAAGTAGCACTTTACTTGAAGGACGAAATGGTTTTTCTTCAATATCTCAGGAACAAATTGTTATATAGGAACAAAATTTCATATTTAACACTTTAATCGGTATACAAAGGCACAATTTGATTTTGGAGGAAATCCTTAAACCGGAAGTAGCACTTCACTTGAAGGACGAAATGGTTTTTCTTAAATATCTCAGGAACGAATTGTTATCTAGTAACCAAATTTCATATTTAACACTTTAATCAGTATACTAAAGCACCATGTGATTTTGGAGGAAATCCCTAAACCGGAAGTAGCACTTTACTTGAAGGACGAAATTTAATAATTTAATTAAATAATAAAATAAAATTTAAATAATAATTCTGCGAATCTTTAGATGAACGATAAAGGAATTATGCCTTATAGGGAAGTCATGTGCTGGCCACATCAGATTTTTTTGTCCGATTTGAGATGGAATGACCCTATACCCAAAATATTTATTAGCAAAATTAAAGTAGATGCAATTCTGAGTAAAAAATATATAAAAGATATTGGTATACATACCTCATAGAATTTCCAAGATACGGCCCTCAAAACATCCAACTTTTTTTGATTTTCGGCCCGAAGAACGTAGTATTCAAATTACGATGTAGACTTTTCTTCCTGCTCTTCTGACGCAAAAGTTGTTTAGATGAGGAAACAGCCTCAATTATCCCCGCAGAGAACAAAATGTTAGCCATAATAGGGCCTTAAGTGCAGTTTACGTTATGCGATTTTGCATACAAGTTGTCATAAGACACAATGCTAATCGTAATATTTGCTTATGACTTTGCTTACGAGTTCGCCTTCGGGCCGTAACGTATGCTAAATCGTATATCGTGAACTCAGAAATATTTTTTTATGACAACTTGTATGCAAAATCGCATAACGTAAACTGCACTTTAGTTGTGAGCCTTTCAAGTTGATAATTCTGTAACCTTTTCTGCTACTTTTACAATTTTCCAAATAGTTCAATTTCAGTGGTCGATCAGTGCTAGGACGCGATTTTTGATCAAAACCTCCAAAGAGATCGCAAATGGACCTACCTCGATAGTTAAGTTTAAATAATATAGAAAAATGGAAACTAATATTTTCTGGGTCTCCAAATATCCGACAATTTTGTTGAAAAATTAAAAACCAAAGAATATAATGGAAAAATGGTCAATCATCAATACCACATTTTTACTTTTCGAAACCCTAGGTAAGGAAAGTATTGTTATCACTTTATCAGGCAAAATTTTAACCCCCCCCCCCCACCCCATTTTTTGACAGATTTAATGTTTTGAGGTTCCCTCAATCCATTTTGATCATTTTTGGAAGGATGTGTATGTGTGTAAATCTGAACACGATAGCTTCTAAACAGCAACCAAATCATTCCAAATTTTGAATATAAGCTTTTTCCTGTCGTAGCAGGAAACCATATGAAATTAAATTTCCTAAAGGGAAGGGGGGTTTACCCGAAGCTATTATGACATTATGCATCAACTTCGAAATGAAATTAAATATGTAAGGATATTAAGAACCAAAATGTACCGTTATAGAATTTCCTACATTTTTGTGCTACGAGTTTTTCTTAAAAATTCTAAAATATACAGGGTATTTCAAAATTTTTCACCAAATTATTTTAACGTATTCTGCTAATAAAAAGATGAAAAGTTTTTAATAAAATGCTTCGTTTGCAAGATATGGGCATTCAAAAGTTTTTTTCTGCCTATTTTACAAAATATAAAAGTTTTCATCAATTTACTGTTAAAATTATGTAACAATCTTATTTAAAAATATAATTAATAAAATTTACTTCTGTTCGGAAAGTCACGTCGATGGCCACGTCAGATTTTTTATTTCAATTGTTAATATCTCGAAAAGTATTAGTCGAAGAATAATGTAGATTTTTGTATTTGTAGAAGATTACTTACAAATATTCCGGGCAAGCTGAAATTTAACATGTAATATTGCGTTTCAATTTTTTTTAAATTAGCGCGGTTTCTAAAAATTTAAATAAAATAGAAACAGGCAACGTCGAGAGAAAGAGAAAGTTGATCGCGGTAAGATGGTCGAAGGGATGATTCGGCAAAAAGAAATAGAAAGTAGACCGTTTTTAAAAGGTGGGGGGGAGAGGGATGCTGGGATGACGAGCGAAAAAAGTAACGACCATCGAGGACAGAAAAAGTTTGGTTTTTAGAGGTTTTTTAGTTTTCGATGCTTAAGATGTCCTTTGACATGTGACATAATTAAATTATTTTTGCGTAACTCATTTCCATGTAATAATAATTGTTCTAATAATCAACATAAATTCCTCGTTTTTTAGTAGAACTTTGGTAGAACATAATCAAAGGTAGAACCGAGTCAAACATTTATTGGATGATTTATGAACATCCGTGAGCGTTCACTGGAAATGCTGCCAAAACCATGTAGAAAACCGTGGTATATAGTGAGAAGTAAAATAAATTATTCCACCGCTAAGCCACCAATGTAGAAAAACCGGTGGTGCGTGGTTAATAAGTTATTTCGCCGCTAAGCCTCCAATCCTTCGACGGAACTTACGTGTTGGGCTGGATCTTCGGAAATCGATGATTTGACTACCAAAGGGGCTGCCGCCACGAGCTTTCCTTTAATGTTACTTTAGCCTACCCGTCC
The DNA here is from genome assembly GCA_932274525.1 of Podabrus alpinus. NCBI lineage: Eukaryota > Metazoa > Arthropoda > Insecta > Coleoptera > Cantharidae > Podabrus > Podabrus alpinus. The sequence continues at coordinate 121,111,198 of OW026451.1, forward strand.
GGTAGCTTTGGGAGAGATCAGCTCGACAGAACTCCCTTTTAATTTTACGTAAGTTTGGTAGCGGCGCGTCGAGGGGTCGTCCAGAGTCGTAGGGTAAAGGGGTTAACAACACTAATCACTTGCGTATTGACAAGTAGTAAAAGATTAAAATACTAAGGAAAAATTATTTACGACATAATTAGCGATAAAGGTGTCTTGTAGAACACTTTAAGACCGAAAAACCTTAATTTTGAAGAAAATTAACTGACTGACATCGGCAAAAATTTTAACAACTAAAATCGAATTTTTGGAATTAAATAGTAAAGGAAAAATTATTTATTAACTAATAACTACTCCCGGAGGTTGGTAGAGTAGTTAAAGACGGAAAAACCCGTTTTTGGCAGGAAAATAGTGTAAAATAATTTGACTGTCAAAGTGTAAATTTAATTTCGATTTAAAATTTCGAACTAGTTTTAATAGTGTAATTGGAAGTGCCGCTGTTAACTTACAGGTGAGCGAAATTACCTATTATTAATTGTAGACCTACTAGTGGCGAATTATTATTTAAAACATAAAACAATGGATAATAATCAAATCGAAAAAGAACTCGACCCAGCAACGCTGCTGGACGAATGGAAGTCGACCCTGGCGAGCAACTCGCGTACGCCCAAAGTCGTCCGTGAGGTTGGAGATAGGCTTTACGCGAGACTCGCCAAAGACCAGGCGCGTCACGAGGTAGAGTCAGAGCTGTCCCAACAGATAAGACAGCTCCAAGCCACATTAGAGCGTCTCGTAGTTAACACTCAAGCCCCTTCCTTTAGCAGTGAGCTGCTTGTCTCCCTTTGCGAAGGGCAAGCTGAGCTCCGCGAAGGGCAAGAGGCCCTAAAACTACAGCTTGAGTTAAACAAAACTGAGACGGTGGAGGCCTTTAACAAACTCAAGGTGACTCCTCCCCCCCCCAATTAATAGATCAAAAAATAAGAGGGGTAGGAGAGCTAGAAATAGGGGTAACCAACACCCCAACCCCTCGACCACAACCCCGCATGCCGGGATAATTGAGTTGGTCGCTCCTACCCCTAAAAACTTAAATACAGAAGCTGAGGCTGAGCAAGTCCCTCAGTTTCAAGTCACATTGATGACTGAGCCGGAGACGCCTACTACTCCGGCATCGACACAAATACTTCCATCATCCCTCCCGATGGTTGCCACACAATTGAAGTTAATTTATTTATAAAAATAAAAAACATTTTGAGGTTGTTGCCAACCTCATCAGAAAATGGACCCTGCAAATTGGCGGGGAGTTCATGTTTTCATTACAATTATAGAATCATTCTTAGAGACTTTTTTATCAAGTACTGGTCGTTTTTTATGAATTTTTTTTAATCGGGTTTCAAACCGCGTGTCATTTGGTATATTGTGACATACATATAATCTACCTATTTTTGATATGTTGTTTTCTGATTTGTTTTATGTTTCAGGTTTCCATACTGGATTGCGTGGGCGTTTTTATTTCATCAATGTTGGTAAGTATTCGTTTTCATGTCTTGATTTTGAGTCTATTTTTCATTTTCGATCGTTATTTGGCTTTTTGGGTACACTCAAACCTTATTTCTTATCAGGGTTATTAGTTTTTAAGATTAGATCTTATTGGTCACGGTTATTTCTCTCGTTGTCAATAGTGGTTGCTATGGATTGTGCAAGGGCCATAAGGCGGGCCTTATACTTATACACTTTACACAGGATTGATCCTGTGGAGTGCTTGTTGTCACTGAGCTTCGCTCTGACACAGTTGACGCATACATGCTTAGCAAGTTCCATTTGCACTACGCAGTCACGTGAAGCGTGTTCTGTTGAGGTGCAAAAGGCGCATGTTTCATTTCCTTTGCAAAATTTGGCTGTGTGGCCAAAACGTTGGCATTTATAACATCGGACAATTCCGATGTGATTCCGTACCCGGTAGCTTTTCCAAGCCACTCTGAATTTACCCTCCTTTATTATTGCTTCATGGGCCAGGGGGTGAACCTCCAGGATCCATTTGTTGTGAGTTCTTCCTCTGGTATGTACGGGATTGGCTCTTTTGAGCCATGAAATCCCGGCCATATTGACCACCTCGGGAAGACTACTTTCTATTTCCGTTGTAATTTGATCCTTAGAGACGGATTTGTCCACCATCTGTATAGCAATTGATGGCCAGGTAGCTGAAGGCTCCCGGGCCATCAATTGGTTCTCCGCTAGTAGAGTGCTGCCTACTAGTTTCTTGACCGAAGGGTGGGAGGATTCCACCACAACACTTTTGTTTTTCGTCAGATAGAGCCTATCTGCTTTTATGCCAAGATCTTCCGCTCTGATGCTAGTCAGGGCGGATTTTGTGTTTTCTGCTGACTGGAATGAGCTACCCTCTCCAGGGTAGACAATTACTTTATATTTTTTATGTGTGCTCCGGGGGTTGCTGATGGCGGCCCTCTTCATTGCTGTCAGGTATTTCCTGGGTGGGTCGTGCTTCGTGGATTCTTCCTTAGGGGAAGAATCCGTTTCCTTGGGTTCCCGAACCTTGAGGAGGTTCGGGGGGTTGGACTCTGCCAAATTTTTCTTATGTGGGTTTTGCTTTTTGGGTTCTTCCTGAAGGGAAGAATTTGTTTCTTTGAGTTCCCGGACCTTGAGGAGGTTCGCGGGGGTGGCAGGGGCAGGAACCGCCTCTGCTGTATTTACTTTGGACGGGGGAAGGGTGGCTGAAGGCTCACCCGTCCCTCGTTTGTTGTTATTGTCCTTCAGTATGAATAGTAGAAGTTTGAAGGTGCTTTCTTTCATATCTTCTAAATTTTTTAGTGTGTTTTTCCTTTCGTCGAGTTCTTCTTTGCTTAATATGATGAATTTCATTATTTTATGCTTGGCTTTCGATATGTTGGAAAATATTTCTTTCGCCCATTCTGTTATTCCCAAATGGCTTTCACTTGGTGTTTCTGTTTCTTCTATTTCATGTTCTTCTTTATTTTCTTGCATCGCCTGTAGGATTCTGGACAATGTTTCGATCAGCTCTGTGGATGTTTCCAAATTGTATTCACTTTGTGTCTTTTCAGTTTCATAATATTTCCTTTTATTTCATTACTGTTTTCACTTAGCGTTTCTGTCTCTTGTTTTTCATGTTTTTCTTTTTCTTGCTTCGCCAATCTGGCACGTTTCCTTTGGTTTTTGTTTGGTTTCTTTTTTGCTTCCTTTCGAATTTTTCCTTGTTTTTCGTTGTCCGAGCTATTGTTTTCTTCATCTTCAACTGTGGACCATTCTTTGGGCCACTCGTGGGGACTTTCTTCTTCGTCTGTCTCAGGATTGTTTCTACGTTTCTTTTCATTTTCTTCGATTTTTGCTGATGAGGCCATATTAGACGATTTCGACTTTCTCTGTTTCTTTGGTTGCCACACAGACAGACGTGCAGTAGCGAGCACCTCGGGCGAAGGGTATGAGCTGCAGCCGCATCAAAAAAGAGCGGCTAGCAGACGAACAGCTAAATCTCGGAGCCCGTCAGCGCCCAGAAAAACCGGGGCACCGAGTCCAAATACAAATAGAAATGTTGGAAGAAATCGACATGAAGATCCGGTTATCTTCATTACCCTGAGACAACCGGGATCTCAATTGGAATTTGCAGAGGTGGTCCGGAAACTAAAAGAGAGTTTAACCAGAGAGACTGCCTTTATAATTAAAAACACCAGGCTAACAAAGGCCGGCAATGTCATCCTGGTGTTGCAAGACAAAGATGACCTTCCTGAGAAACTTCTCAAGGAGGTCAAATCGGCAGTTGACGACCGAAAAGCAACTGGCCGTAATTGTAACAAGAACAAGTTACACATTTCAAATATTTCCATTCGCGACCTGGATCCTCAGGTTAGTGAGGAAGAGGTTCTATTAAGCGTAAGTACGATCATCGGGGCTGGAGGATCCATAACCCTCCAGTCCTTAAAAAGAGAGCGAAATGGGACCCAAACGGCAACGATTAGGGCGGACATTAACAACGCCAACATCCTCGCCGCCGCCCGGACTATCCCCGTCGGACTTTCGGGAGCGTGCAGGGTGACTGCCCTAAGTCGTTGCTTTCGATGCTGGGCCTCTGACCACAAGTCAGAGAACTGCAGAGGCCCAAATAGAACGAGACTCTGCTGGCACTGCTGCCAGACGGGCCACTTGGCTAAGTACTGTAATAGCAGTAAACCAACTTGCGCTAAATGCGGGAGACACGACCATCGTACCATCGATGGGTCATGTATGTCTCCAACGACCCGGCGCGCGGTGCCAACACCGGCACCGAGACGCAACACCTGCGGGGTCACCAATTTCCGCAGGGGGGCCAACGCCCGATCAGTCGCCTAGACGATTGTCAGAGACAGCTGGGGAGAGCGAACCCCAGCAAAGAACAGGCCGTGTCAGGTTCATACAAGCGAATCTGCACACGGCAAGGGCAGGCCTCGATCTGCTTGAAACCGTGCACCGCCTAAAGATTGATGCGGCACTCCTATCCGAGCCAAACCTCCTAGGGTCCGCTAACTTTGTTAGAGACCGGACTGGCAGAGCAGCCATATACCTGCCTCCAACAACTTCTACGGAGGGGATAGGAAGCGGTGAAGGCTACGCTTGGGTCAAGATCGGAGGGGTGAAGGTAATTAGTTGTTATTACTCACCCAACGACCCTATCGCAGATTTTAGAACCTAACTCGACCTGCTGGCCGCAGAGGTCAGGGCGGCCCGAGCGCACGGTGAACAAGTGTTAGTCGGGCTGGTTAGACGCCATGCAATTGCTGATAGTAAAAGAAAATGTTGGCTGGAGCAATTGCAGTCAAAGACTTCGTCACCATACTGGGGGTAAAGATAGACAAGAACCTGAATTTTGCCGATCACATCCGTACGGCGTGCAACAAGGCGACGGCGATAGTTACTTCGTTCGCTAGACTAATGCCCAACATCGGTGGCCCAAAACCGACGAAGCGAAGGATGTTGGGCACCGTCGCACAGTCCGTGATGTTGTACGCCGCTCCCGTTTGGCAAGAGGCAGTCAACGTCCAGCGTAACCGTAAGAGGCTGCAAGCGGTCCAGCGCAAGATGGCACTTCGAGTAACTTGCGCTTATAGGACCGTGTCCGGCGAAGCCGTGCGAGTCTTGGCCTCCATGCCTCCCATAGAGCTTTTAGCTAGAGAGAGAGCAGACGTACGAGCGGGACCGGACCCCACCATTAAGCAGCGGACGCTCGACGATTGGCAAAGGAGCTGGTCCTCCGGCACGAATGCCGCTTGGACCAGAAAGCTCATTCCGGATCTTCGTCCTTGGGTAGCGAGAAAGCACGAAGAGGTGAACTTTCATATAACACAAACTCTCACCGCCCACGGATGCTTCCAGGCATATCTCCACAGGTTCAGGCTGACCGAGTCACCTGCCTGTCGTTACTGCGGGGACGAAGATACGGCGGAACACACTCTTTTCGGATGCCTAAGATGGAAGAGGGAGAGAGTGATGATTTCGCTCCGGATGGGCGACACACTAAGCCCGGACAACATGATTGATTTCATGCTGTCCGGCGAAGACGAATGGCTGGCTGTAGCGGTCTTCATCAGTCAAGTGATGAAGACCAAGGAGGGGGACGGACGAGCTGAGCAAGCCGAAGCTCGAGTCCTCGCTCTACAGTTAAGTCAATGACAGCCTTTTAAAGTTCCCTTGAGAAGTTCCCGCGAGAAGATGCGCGAGAAGTTCCCAAGAGAATTCCCGAAGAATATCGTCATTGATCGGCGGGTCGAGTCGGGTCGAGTAGTGACGGTCGTTCGACGGGGTAGGTTAGTGTCGGTACGACGATAGCGCGTAGACCCTCTGTGGACACAAACTCTCGTGCTAATCCAGAGGGGGACGATCGCGAAAATAGTGCCGTCAAATATAAAGACGAGTGGACTGGCATTTTGCCAGCGACTACAAGTTTTTCAAGATGACCCGGTCGCATCGCGCTCTGTGATTTAATATGATTTGCAGGGTCGCTTGGGGGGCTCGGAGTCTCCGGTATGGATGACGGTCGGCTCGGCCTTGACTTTGTCGCCGGAATTTCCGCCTATTAAGTTAATGACGAGTGGACTTTCACCTATACTGACGACCACTAGGTGACCCGGTGAGACGTGTTGGATCGCGGCGAGCGGTGTGTCCGATTCAATTGAAAAAGTAGAATCAAGTGATAGTGCCTGACCTCCCGGACACAAACTTTCGTGCTAAACCGGGAGGTCATCGGGAGCCTGCATCATCGATGCAGCATGGAAGATCGCAGACGACAGCGGAAGTAATGCCGAGAAGGTAAAACCCGCTGTCGTCGGGGAGGGGGTTTTAGTCAGTTAGAATCTGACACTACCATCCCTGATGGGGTGGTGCCTATGAAGGTTTCCCCCTTCCCTGCAGAAAAAAAAAGTAGTAAAAGATTGAAATACTTTTAACATGAGGTCTATTATTACTTTTATATAATAATCTAAATTGGTAAAATTGACAGACACAAAATAGCAGTTTACTGGGAACAGTTTCAAATGGGCACGATACCTTATTGTTGTTGGTTGCGGTCTCCTGTCTGAATCCAGGAAGAAACTTTGAAAGTTAAACAAACTTCTCTTTTAATTTTACGAACCAATTGAATAACACTCAAACTAACGACTCGCGATCGAATAAGAACTTTTGATCGAGAACAGCTCGGATAACACTCCAAACTTTTAATCGAGTGACGCCTCGAATAACTGCAGAATTCTCACAAATCGGGATTTTTATAACCAATTTCCCACTTTGGATATTAATTAATCCACCCTCATGCCGGTGGAGAACCAATGACTTTTGTTCTTCATTTTGCATCTCGTCGAGGGGGATGGGACTTAACTTCCTTATTCTTGTGCAATCCTTAGGATTGACCGTGTGATTAGACGGCCCTTCTTATATTTGAATTCCTCAAAGTGAGAGTTTATTTAACTGTTCCCACAGATGCTGGAAATGAGGCGTTAAATTAAAAAATGCACTTTACGATCCTTTGCCCTATTTTATGGACAAGTTTCGTTTGGCGGTGCAAATATATTTTAACCTCCCATTTCCTTCTGCACATGCACGTGCAGTGTAAAATTAATTATATCGTATGCATTGACTTATAGTCGATAAGCCGAAATAAGGGGTAAGAGCCCTTTGTGACTGAAAAACCGCCCGCACCTGTTGCCGGGGTTCTTTGGGGATTGTTCCCATCTTGTTAAATGATTTACTGGTCTTTCGATAAATCAATGCATCGATATGTTAAGACTAAATCTTACCTAATTATTAGCTTTTTACATTAAATTAAACAGAGGTATTCTTAAATTACCTCTATTTAATTATCTTAATTACAATAAATTATCTATGTCGGAAATGAAAATACCTAAACCGTATTTTCGTGACCGGTATTTAAATAATATGAGCGGAGCGCGGGTTGTTACAACCATAACAGATACGATAAAAATTATATATATGTTACACTCAATAGTCGAATTCGGGCAATGCCCGAAAAAAATGCTCAAAACTAGTTTTTAGCAACAAAGATTTCCCAAGCCCGAAATTTTACTTTTATACGGTTATTGAGCGTAACAAAATAAGCAGAACTAGTTTTGCGCATTTTGAATTGTACAAAACTAGTTTTGTACGTTTCTGAATGACCAGCACTAGTTCTGCTTGTTTTATTTAATTCTAACGCCTGCCACCCGAACCCAGATAAAAAGTAAAAAAAGTGTTCGCTCCGATTTGAATTTTTCTTTGAAATTCGGATAGGTGGGGGTGTGATTAGTAGATATTAGTAGTAATAAATATTATCAAAAAAATGGAAAATAACCCGTGTATTGCCGAAAAAGTGAAAAAATTAAAATTTTTTTCTTTCGATTTTTGGGGTGTGCATTCGATAAGGAGGGTTATCCATCGTCAAAACCTACCCTTCCGGGGCGCCGCTTCGCTCCGCTACGCTCTGCACCCCTCCAGGGCGGTTTTGACTCTGGTTACTAGGCTAAACATACGAGAAGCGCCTACGATCAAGAAAACCGGGATCTAAAAAACCGGGAGCTTAGAGACCTCTGAAATAGCATTAAAAAGTATAGTTGCGGTATGGGGCAGTAAACTATTACGTTTCACCCCCTTTATGTTTATGTTATTTATTTTATTCGGATGCTAATTAAATGAAAAAAGCAGAACTGGTTATGTTCATCCATAAACGTACAAAACTAGTTTTGTACAATTCAAAATGCGTAAAACTAGTTCTGCTTATTTTGTAACGCTCAATAGCCGTGTAAAAGTAAAATTTCGGGCTTAAGAAATATTCGTTGCTAAAAACTAGTTATGCGCATTTTTTTCGGGCATTGTCCGAAATCGAATATTGAGTGTAACATACTGCTATGTGCTGACGTAGCCTTCTGTTGGGCTAGCCAAGATTGCTATGTACCCCCTCGCTAATAAGGTTAAAGGTTCTTGTCGTTAATGTTTTATATGGGTGTACGTAATTGTACCCCGTCAATGGAAAAGTATGTGAAATTTTATAAATACAATTTAATGAAATAAGGTGCCTCAGCTTAGCTCTTTCGCAGTGCATGTATCTTACCTTGTACAGGGTGGATTCGTTCCGTTACCAATACTGTAAATAAAAATTATGGTGCGGAACAGGTCTAAATAAATATCCTTCGTTACAAACTTATTAATGTTTTTATTTAGCACACATTTGTTAATAAAGATTTTGTTATAATCAAAAAGTTCTATTATTAAATCTATTATAAAGAATTCTGAACATAAAATAATGCAAAAACACGTGTCGTATGAAGTCCGAAAATTCCACTTAGTTTTATAAAAATTGTATTGCAATGTGCACGATACCTTATTAAATCCAGGAATGTTTTCTGTTATTTGTACTGGGGATGGCACAATTGCGCATCAAAATACACTCGATGGGTTCATTTACCATGGAAAACTTCCAGATGCAGTTTGTTGACCTCGTTTTGTGGTGAAGTTTATTTTCTTTAAAAATATTTCCAATCCTTCACGATTTTCACCTTATTTATGGTTTTTCGTAGGTAAGTAACTATTTTGTTGAATTATACACTTGTATTTTGCACTTTCACTAATTATTTTTACTATAATATCAAATTTTTTAGGACCATCTAAATTCGCCACCATACACGTGTGAATCTTAACACCCACCTTTTTTTTATCGATTGTTTTATTAATTCCTTTTTCGAATTTCCTCGCAATCTTGACCTTTGCATAGACGTATTTTATTGGTCGATCGAAAAATCAATATTATTTGAAGTTTTACAGTACAGGTATGGACTAAGCCCATTGTGGTTCGTTGAAATTTTATAAGTAAAAATTTTCTTTTATTTTTAGATTGAATTGTCTTCTTCTCAAGTGTTTAGTGATTGGATAAATAAAGATGCTGGACATGAAGTTTCCATACGCAGTTCATTAAGTTGTGACATGTCGAACTCACGTAATAATTTTAACAAACTTATTCAAATTTAACGATATCATAAATTTTTACATTAATCAATTAATTAACAAATTTCTAACTTTTAAAATACCTTTCTTATTGCTAACAATCTTTCATTTACTATTAATTAACATTTTAACAAAGACAATTATTAAATGATGCATTTCAAATTTATTTTATTCACACCTGTTTTATGTCCCGTTTTCAACGAATCATTTGACTTTAAGTTAAATTTCTTGGTATCGGACGAAGTTTTTCTGATTACTTTGATAAGTTACATGCTTTTATTCATAACAAAATTTTGCTGAAATTTAAATAACGTGCTTCCATTGACGTGGTATCTCGATACCGCAATACATAATGCAATGTCGGTGAACCACGTCAATAGAAATACGTTTATTAAGATTCATAAAATTTGTTAATAACAAAGAAGCATGGGACTTATCTAATCAAACAGATAAACTTTCGTCCGACACCAAGAATTTGAGTTCAGTATCATTTAATTTGAAAAGCGAGGCATGAAACAAGTCAACAAAAATAATTTATAATGTAACACTTAATTAATTCCGTTTATATAAAATGTTTATTTATAATACAAAATCAAAATTGTTTAGTCATAAGAAAGGTAATACAAAAGTCAAAATATTGTTAATTGCTTAATTAATGTGAAAATTTGTGTTAGCGTTAAATTTATATGAGTAGTAAAAACATTACGTAAGTTCGGAGTGTTTCGATTTAGTGCACCGAAAATGGATGATGCATATCCATAAAATTCATAAAGTCAATCACGAGGTAATGGTGAAGACCAATCCAATCTAAAAATAAAAAAAATTTTTATTAAAATTTTAACAAGTCACGTTGAGCTGAATACAGACCTGCAATCTTGGAAGGTCAAAATGGTATTGATTTTTGCATCGACCAATAACAAACAATAACGAAGAATCAAGATCGCTATGAATTTCGAGGCGATGAAAAAAAGAAACAATTGAAAAAGGCCGGTGTTGAATTCACATGTAATGGCGTGTTAATTTTAATTGTCCATACTAAAATTCGATAATTGCGTGAAAATATTAAGTCATCTTTAACAAAAAGTGTGAAAAATAGTTAAATCAACGTACTTATCTAACGTAGTGGTGAAATTAGTTGAAAATATCAACCGATTGTGATTATTTTGGAAAAATTGGATATCGACGCCACGTGCACAAGAAACTTAATCCACAAAATTTTACATGTAAATGAAGCCATCCTTTGAGTTCATCTGTACAATTGCACGGTACTTAGTACTAGAAACGAAAAACTCCCTATATTTAATAAAGGTGGGTCTCCATTAACTTTATTTTCGAAATAAAACTAAGTGAAAATTTTAAACAAATATAAACGCGTGCTTTATTCGTAAACGTTTGATAATTGTAGAAATAAGATTAATTTTAAGAACATTTTTATTGATAAATCATTTATTTACAAATTGTGCTTAATAAAAATATAATTGTCTTTGCAACGGAAGATATATTTTTGACCTGTTCCGAGAGCCCAAAAATTTGATTTTAGCATTACAGTTATTGGTCCCGGAACGAACCCAGACTGAGTGAGGTAAGTTCATGCACACCGAGACAGTTAAGCCGAGGTATTATTATTACATTATTTGTCAATTGTGTAAAAGTTTAATATTTCTATCGACGGGGTACATTTACGTGCACCCGCACATTGCAAAAATTAATTACAAAGAGAAACCGTTCACTGCATATTTTGTAGCCCAACGTGAGGCTACGACATCACTGCAATATATTGTAACAACCCGCATTTAATTCATTATTATTTATATAATATATCGACCACGTAATTTTAACACGTAAAGATGAATTTATCAATGCTAATTAAATGAAAATAAACATTAAACCATGTTATAAATTAGATTATAAGTATTAAACCAGATTGCGTGTAAACTATTTAGTTTATAATTATTGAGACTTATTTAGTTTATAATAATAATTAATTTGTTTATAATAATTATTGAACCAGAGAAAAATTTGTTTGAGATGCACTGGAAATTCTCGAGTGATATTGTAAACTTTTACAATATCCGTCCTTTAATATTTGTAACAATAAGGACGGAAACGTTAATAGCTTTGTAAGAGAATTTCCAGCAAAGTTAAAAGAAGCGACAAAGATTTTGAAAGTTATGCTGGGTCATAAAGTAATTCGTTTGCACTGCACTTGCGACTTTTTCTTGGAAGAAAATATACGTTAGAATTTTATGAATGAGACCAACGCTTTCCAAACTTTAGAAATCATGGCACCCCGCTGGATTTCTAGAACGAAAGCGAGTAATAAAACCTACCCTAAAAATACCACGTATGTAGTCTCTGCGCGAGGGCTCAAATTAAGAAATCTTATACGTTTTTTTCTTCCCTCCACGAGGTGAAGCAATTCAATAAGAGAAGGGCCTTAAGCCAAAATTAGTAAGTCGTTCAACATCACACGATCGAGTCGCGTCCTGCCACATGCAGTCGTAAACAACATCTCGCGATTCAATTAAGTCAGTTGCCAGTTGCGGGTTTTTTAAGCATATACGCGTAATTAAATTAGACGCTAATTAAAAGCGTAAGTTTTTCTAGTCAGTTAAAGCAATCTAAGTTCAAAGTTAAATTAAATATAATTAATCGTGTTAACCAAATTAAATAAGATAAAGTTCCAATTAAATTAGTACTGTGCGAATTTCAAGTGTAATTCATTCAAATTTTGACCGCGCCACTAAATTCAAATCGATTAAAACTATATCAACCAATCATTACGAGATACGCGCAATTTCAAAGTACCCAATCGTAACCAAGGAAGGACCACTCACGTGCACAAGCGAACGAGGATTATAACCTCCAGGTATCAACCATTTTTAAATATAAAGAAGTCTTTTACAAACATTTACTCTGGCCATAATTCTAGCATTGTATTTTAGTAACACCTTTAGGGGTGCATAACTGTAAATTTCTGTTTGGGTTTTTTTTTGTTGTTATTTAAATAAATTGTTTAATTAAGCCAAAGGTGCATCAATTATTGAAATCTCCTACAAGTAATAAGTCGTTTGTCGTAAATATTTGTCCTACGTCTCTGTTCAAAATAAGCTCATCACGTTACCAATTAAATAAATTACTGAAAAGTTAAAGTAAGTATTTTAAGCAATATTCACGAGTTCAGAACCAACTCGCCAATCTTCTTTAAAACGGTTCTTGGTGGCAGCAAATTATAACTATTAATTAAATTAAAATAATACATTCACAAATTAAATCAAACTAAAGCAATCAGCTTTAGAACAATATAACAAATTTTGTAGGGAATCAAATTATAAAAAAAGTCCGCGGAGGCATATTTTTATCTTAAAAAGTTAGACACTGAGGCAATTCCAAGTGGCAGATTTTTACTTTATAGTTGTTATCCGCGACCGTGAATGTCTTCAACGCCTTTCGACCACAGTTCAGATGAATAAAATTCATTTTATTGAAGTTTCATTTCAATAACTTGATTTTAAATATAATTCTTGGGTATTGATGAAAATGTTTAAAATGTATACTACCAGGATCATTCATTTTTATGTCACTCCTAAACTATTAGAAGCTCTCTCTCGCTCTGAAATTTGGTATGCAAGTAGCTAAAAGTATAATAATTGTACCTTTTGTCGGGAGGGCTCACTGAAAGTTAAAATTTGGCCAGGGCCCCTATTTTTTAACATTAATTTTTTAAGCAATAATATTTACCGAAAAGGCGTATTCAATACCTACATTTCGTAAAAAAATCACGTCTCTAAGTGATATGGTTCAGCCAGTATAAATAATTTATCAAAGCTCTATAATGCAAATTTTAATTATTTTGGAAGGTTGTATAAAGGAAACAAAAAAATACGAATATTGTAACAGTTAACTGTCACAGCTGCTGGAAATCTTGCCCGCCTCTGTCGTTAACAGAGAGGGAAGTACTCCACTGGCCAGTGACGACATTTGTATAATGTGTTCGGGGATTATTTAAATCTCCAGATTTTATTTTATTTGGTTTTGTCCGAAAGAACGGAAAAAATGTTAATTCTTTGAGAATGCATACCCGCCTCCTCTGGTAGAAAAGTATTTACAAAAATAATAAACTTAAAATTCTAAAGTAACTCGAAAACAAATGTATAGATTTAAATATTAAAGGTACGATTCCTAACGCCTAATACGTAGGCAGCTGCTACAGCATGCGAGAAACGCCGCGTTGACCACTATTAAATAATAAAAAATCAAACTATGAGAAGGAAAAGCCCCTCTCCCGCTGATGCAGGCTTGAGAAATCTCCTCCCACGCGAAGTGGAAAACCACCTCACTTTTTAACGTGGGGAGCCCTGGATGGAATTGACTAGCTCCTCTGATGGTAACGTCGGTCTGCGAGGGACGTGGGTCCAGATCTCTAATCTCACTGAAAAGGCTTAAAGGTATCCCCTCTTCCAGGGAAATAAAATACGGTTTAAATAGAACAATTTAATGATCACAAAAATCAATCAAAAATGTACACAAAAATACACAACGGTGGCAACAACCTTCGGTGGCAAATATAAGTAAATACTGACTTCTGATGGAAGTCAGCCAAAAATACAAAGCGTGAAGCAATCCTCCCCGTGAGGGAGACCCAGTGAACTACAAAACTTGAGGTGTCAAAATAATAGAACCTCTTAATGACGTTAAAAAAATTACTCGTTAAAGATATGTTGCAATCACAACCAAACAGAAATAGTAGTAAAAATGTCTCACCTGAGTACTCAGAAAGCTCACAAAATATTGGTGACAGGTACCCCAAATCCGCCTGGATGGATTGCACACGAGTGTTGTTGTTGACTGGTCCGCTAAGCCTCGAATCACTAAGAAAGGACCGCACGCTATTTGTGATGACGTCCTCGCAGCGACCCCACGACTTGGCAACAGAACTATGGCTGGACTTTCCACCCCAGAGAGTTGTTCCAATATACTCTGGTATTATTTGGTTCCAGCAAAATCCAATTCCAATGTCACGCAGTACGTTGGCTCGCCCGGTTAATTGGCGGGTCGTTCCACAACAAATATGACAGTTCGACGATAGCACAGGCAACGGACACGACAATCAAGACTCTTTCACGGAATAAACAAAAGCGGTTAGATGTTGAATAGATGTAGCTCGATGTAGCTTTTGTTGACAATACTTGTTCAACTCAATCCCCAAAGAGGGCGCTCTAGCATGCGCAGATTGTAACCGGATCGAAAAGATAATCGATGTACAAATAATGGTGGACGGCCAGATGTTTAAACGAAAAAATAATACGGCAACCTCCGTATTCCAAAAAATATGTGCCAATCTCACCCTCGTGCACTCGACGTTGAAGTAGAATTAACTCGGTATACCAATTTATACTTGCACCCGCAATTAAATTCACTTGATTACAACTACGCACACTTTTAGAACTACTCGCTCAGCTGCCCGGAACAAAAGTGAAGATAATCCACCAGCATGGCCGTCGTCATGCGCTCTCTACGAAAGACACGAAAAATATGGGAGTGCTCAATAGATTTGAATGAAATAGCAGTGTTCAACAAATTATTGCTGTAGGTTGATTGATAACGGATATGAGGTCTAAAAATCCGTTATAACTATCGTTGGGAAGAGGTTAGCAACGAGGTTGTTTAGAACAAGCGAGAAGGTACAAGTACGCAAATTATTTAACGTCCTACAAAAAAAACCAATATTTTAGAATTATTTAAATACAAGTTTGACGCTACGAACCCTATTATAAGGGGGTTAGTGATTCGTGCAAAGTGCGACGATTATAAAAGTATTCTATCGAAGGATAAAAAAATTATCGGCCGTAGCCGAATTAATGCGGTTCAGCCATTTTGGTGGTCACGATCCAAAAAGATTAAATTGAAGTTGCATCAATCGGTTCGACAAAGGTCGAAGATTGTGGGTCAAACGAAGGAGAATAGTCATCCGTGGTTTGGGTGGATTATCCTGAACGAGATAACTACCTTGGGTGGATTATTTGGTCACGAACCAAGAATAAGGATCGTGCAAATACGAAAGGCTGGCTGGTTCGCCATTACTAATTTTCACTTTAAACGGATGTGTGTGACAACGGAAAAACTATTAGAACAAAATGTTCGACAAAACCAACGACGAAATACGGTGATATCATTGATTAATTATTTATGTTCAATCAGATTTGCGAGACGAATAAACGTCAGTAATTATTTACGTTCAATCAAATTTGCGGAGCAAATTCCCTCAGCTTTCACCCTCATATAAGTGTGTCTTTTTCGATTGTTTTAGGTCATCATCCCAAGGAGGAATAACCATTTTCCATTCCGTCCTGAAGGTCGATCGATCGCACCCAAAAGGAAATACAACATTCACCACAGAGTAAGTAATCGAAATAGATCCATTACTTACTATATGAGTGTGAAAATACCAGGTTGTAAATTATTTAATTACTTAATACTGTCAAATTCTCGTGATCATAACGACCAGGTCACTACGACCTCAAACAGACATTTTAAAACCGAACAAAGAAGTACCATAATAGTCAAAAACCTAAACCGCTTGGTGTTGGGCATCCAAGACCGACTTCGTCGAGCGATCCTACCAGGTTCAAGAAATCATATTTCAGTTCGGACGTTAGAATCGTGGTACCAGTTGATTCCGGTTTACCACCACGGTCAACCTTTGATATCATTAGCGAAGTCGAACCTCATTAAAATTAACCCCGTCAAGTCTTGTCGAAGACACGACGAGACCCGCAATTGTAGCAATAAGTTTTTCTGTTGGTTAAATATTTCTAGTTCATGGTAATAATTGTTCTCAATGAATTATCCATATTTTAAATTCTTTTGTTCATTGTTCATGTTTATAATTATTTTAATTGAAATGTTAACGTTTAAAAATCTAATGTCATTTGTTCATGATAATTATTGTGCATATTTAAGTGTTTGTTATTATATTAAAAGAGAATTTTGCCCAACAATTGTATTATTGTGCCTTTTAGTGTATACTCGAAATAGTTTTATTCAAGTTTTAATTTTGTTGATAGGACCAAGTATTAGGGTCTACTCCCGATATCTTGTTCTCACAGCTGGCGCCCTCTCTCTGTTACGAAGGTAAGGATAAGTTCCAAGAAATATAAACGATCCCACGAAGGTTCAAAAACAAACCATCTGAACCCCCTGCTCTTCGACGCATGACTGAACCCTATGAGCTAGCCGTCTCGTACAATCAATCTACGGTCAAGTCAAGCGGCACTTGAGGTACCACAAGGCAATTGTGGCCACAATATGCTTATTTGATATAACTTAGGTCGTGTTCGGTCTGGAGCTTTTTTCGCTTTGAAGCTCCGTCGAACATATTCTGATAACTCGATTTGGAGCTGTTCCGCGCTTGCAAACGCTATAGTTCCGTATATTTCAGAAGCTTAACCCAAGCGAAGTTCTGAGATGAGAGCAAATGAAGCGTTTGAAAGCGTGAAAAAATCTCAAATTAAACCATCAGAATACGTTGACGGTGCTTCAAAGCGAAAAAAGTGCCAGACCAAACACGGCTTTAGTTCAAATAATTGACCAATAAATAATTAAAAATGAACACCAAGTTCAAATAAAATCGAAGCGAAGCCATGAAAATACGTTGGTTGATTTGATATGGAATGACCCACGTATTTTATTGTTTTTCTCTAAAGTCACGACCTGTGTATGTGTTTAGCGCTCCAAAAGAATTCAAATTTGATCTGTAGAATTTGATAAATTTTTTCTACTGGCTGAACTGCATACATGAAAGACGCGAGTTTTTTATAATGTAGATATTGAATACGGATTTTCGGAAAATATTTTTGTATAAAAAATTAAAGTAGAAAAAAATGGGCGCCCTTGTAGTAACCACCCTGTATATGTTAAACAAAACCCATTAATTTTTACGACCTACCACAATCTCTTTTAATCGATTCGAGCTGTCACAGAAATTTCTTAAAATATTTTTTATCTTTATCATGCGATTCTCGCCCTAATGAACTTTAAAAGATCATTGAGTAATCAAAAATATTAGCAAAGATTAAATTAATATATTTAGAAGCAATAAATTAACAATTAGAAATTAAAAACCGCTGAATTTGCATTATTTTCATTAAATTAAGATTTACAATTACGACAAAATCAATTGAAAGAAACTGTTGTTATCTTTTATCATAGAAGTGTCGACACATATATAGCTTTAGAAATATAAAAATTAAGCCCAAATCGATTCTCTTACTTAAAAAGGAAATTAAGTTGACAGATAAACGACTCCTAGGGTCGATGTCTGACCTAAAGACAAATTCATCATATGATAATTTCTTCCCCTAAGGAAAGAAATTCTCATAAATTCTCATAAATTAAGTGTTTTATTAAAGTATTCAATTTCAAATATAAAATTTTTTAAGTTATAAATTCATTAAACATTAAATTCTTTAATATTATTAGTTTCGCTACTTCGACATTCAAACTATTAAGGATTATTTTCTACAAGGTAAGAGAATCGATACATTTTTGTTATTTAATTGCACAATAATTATATTTTGCACGACTATTTTGTTTTTGTGTATATATTTTTTTATTATTATTTTTTTTATCAATAAACCCCCATTAAATGTATCGCTGTGTTTAATTTGGCAAACGAGTTTATTCCCTACGTCTTCAATTTACCGAGCTACAGCTACCCATGAGTTTGATTATTCTCATATTAATTAAAAATAATCTGGTGGCAGCTAATTCCCAAAGTCCAACTGCGGAATACTACAATAGTACCGGCAACAGGTAATAACAACATCACCGACAGCCCCGGTTTGTTAGACCCTGATAAGTGTATAGAATATTGTATACATTGTGCCAATGTATAGCAATATCAAGAAAGTGTGGTAATAAAGTACTTGAGTAGTGGGGAGAGTAATAATTAATTAGGTATGATTGATGAGTAGTATCGAATGTAGAGTAGTAGCGAATAGTAGTGAGTGAACAGATGTATTTATTCTATAAGTTATAACAAATAAAGACAAAATGCTAGCAACATTAGTTATTATTTAAAGAGGTACCACCAAAGCATAAGTAGTTCCAAAGAAGAAATTAAGTATTAAAGTTCTCATATTACATGGCGACCGCGAACATGAGACCGTGAAAATTGGACTCGTGAGTGTAACAAAAGTGCAAAAATAAGTGTTTATTTTTCAAAAAGTACTAGTATTACCATAATAAAAAATATTAAAAAATATGGGTTCTACAAAATCTAAAGAGGAAGTAGTGATCGCCCAAACGGCAAGTGGACAAGCATCAGTTTCGCAATCGATAAGCCGTACGGAGTGGATATTGGTAATCTTATTGGGAATTATTGCTATAATTGCTATTTACATACTTTGGCAAAAATGTAAACAAGGAATGAAAATTACAATTCGGAGAGAACTCAATCGCAACGAATTACAAAAAAGCCAACCAAATTTGCTTCAACAGAATATTTAATTACAAAATTAGTAAGTTTAGTGCTAAGTGGACAAATTGTTTAGTTAACGTAAAGTATGATAAGTGGAAACAGACAACAGTAAAATATAATCTAAAGTTTAAAAAAATTTAAAAGTTAAGTAAGTGGAAAAAAAAAATAAAATAAAAACCAAAAATGGAATTCCAATAGTGCGTCGAAATCCTGAAAATTTAGAAAAAAGTGCATCAGTAAAGAGGTCATCATAAAGTTCATCAGAAAAGAAAAGAAAAATTTTCCGATCGAAGGGCAACGTAGCAAAAAGTGAAACAGGAAATTAAAATTGCGTATGGAAGAATTTTATAGGTAATTGAACTTTGATTTTACAATAATGTTTTAAAATGCAAATTAATAGACTTGCAGGAAATAATAGTTCAGATTTCGAAAGGAAATACTAAGTTTGCATAGTTAAGGCATTATTCGATAACAAGCAGATTTTATGAATCAATAAATAAATTTTATGGGTTGTTTTATAATGTATTAATTTTAATTTAGGTTAAATTATTTAATATTTTAATAGTAATTTATCATAATATGGTGACTAGTAATCAATGGGTTTAGATAAGGTAAAACAAATTCAGAAACAATTGAATGATATTAGGATATATTTAAAGAAACTTGGCCCAGCCAGAAGGAAAAAAGGGGATATTTTGTTAAATAAAACAGCTGAGGCGCAAGAATTGTATTCAGATTTCAATAAGGTACCTACTTGTTTTAGTATACGAAAAATTTGATAAGGAAGAAATTGATCAAAGCGTGTTAAGTGAGATCATTGAGATAAAGGGTGTAATACAAATATTATATCAGGATATTTTAGATTACAATAGTACCGGTTCAACCACAAAAATTTCAGACATGTCAAACTTTGATATAAAAGTAGCAATTTCGCTGTTACCAGTTTTAGATGGTACAGAGGAAACGACAAAACAATTAATCGATGGGATTCAATTATACGAATCGATGATTGACAATGACGCAAAAAAGAATTTGATTAATTTTACTTTAAAAACACGACTTAATCAGAGCGCGAAAATTAGACTATCACAGGAATATACTACGGTCAGATCTTTAGTTAGCGATTTAAGACGACACTTGTTGACAAAGAAATCAGATACCGCGTTACAATCGAAACTTTTAAACTCGAGTCAGGGTAATAGATCGGTGGAAAATTTTGGGAAAGAATTGGAAGAACTTTTTATTGACTTAACCATTTCTCAAGCGGACGGCGAAAATAAAGGTGCCTATGATATTCTAAAACCAATAAATGAGCGGAACGCGATAAAAAGATTCGCGGACGGCTTACGTAATAAAAAGTTAAGTACTATTATAGCGGCTCGAAATTTGAACCAAAGTTTGACATGGAGTTCCTGGGTGCCTTATTGGTGTTTTTCTTTTAATACAACTGTTCATACAGAGACAAAATACACTCCGTATGAACTAGTTTTTGGTAAAGTTTGTAGAATACCTAATAATGTTATGGGAAAAATCGAACCACTGTATAGTTTCGATAATTATCCCTTAGAATTAAAATATAGATTGCAGAGAGCTCGGGAAGAGGCTAGAAATAATTTAATTAGGAATAAGCATAAACGAAAAAATTTGTATGATAAGAATGTAAATGAAATATGTTATAAACCAGGCGATTTAATTTTAATAAAAAGTGAAAGTGGAACTAAATTAAGTGCTGTTTTCGATGGACCATTTAAAGTGTTAGTGGACTGCGCTCCGAACGTAAAATTTGTGAATAAAAAAGGTAAAGTGGACGTAGTTCATAAAAATAGAACGAAACATTACTATAAATAAGATTATCATATTTCTACGTTGGTTTTATAAGTGATAATAAGACACTTCTTGTTTTGTTTACATTAGATTACGCTAAATTGTATTACTAGGTTAGTTGGGCTAGGTTAGGATACTATAAATTGTAATTTAATATTAATGTGTGAATGTAGAGTGTTGACAGGTTTGTTTTATTTGCAAAAAAAAGGGAGAGGAAGACCCTAATCTCTTAAGATAAAATTATCACATACCTTAAATATGTAAGAGGACAAGAATTTAAATTCCGAGGATTTAAATTCTTCTTCCTTGCCCAAGGAGATGTGGTAATAAAGTACTTGAGTAGTGGGGAGAGTAATAATTAATTAGGTATGATTGATGAGTAGTATCGAATGTAGAGTAGTAGCGAATAGTAGTGAGTGAACAGATGTATTTATTCTATAAGTTATAACAAATAAAGACAAAATGCTAGCAACATTAGTTATTATTTAAAGAGGTACCACCAAAGCATAAGTAGTTCCAAAGAAGAAATTAAGTATTAAAGTTCTCATATTACAAAAGGCATCAGTTTGAAAACTTAGTCCAACGTGGTTTTTTTTTATTGCCGAAAACTCCTCTATTAGAACAAAATTGAAGAGCATAGAATTCTTGACAAAATAAAAAAATCGTTTTAAATGAATTCTGAAATCTATTCTGGTCTGATTATAATTTTTCCCAATTTCCCAAGAACTGTTGGGAATTTATTCGGACATTTACATCTACTTATGAGCAGGGGTGGGCTGGAGCCGGCTCGGTCCGGCTCGCGCGAGCCGGTTCTTAAAATTTTTGAAGCTCGGCGAGCCGTTTGTTAAATTACCCCTAAAACCAAAAAATAAGCCATTTTAACCCTGGATCCACAAGGTGGTGTCACCCGTGACACGGGATTTACATTTTATTTAAGTCTGTACTTAACCGGAATATGACGCCACCTTGTTATTTACGTAATATAAATTTATTACACTCTTCTATATACCGTTTTTTTTTGCTTCGAAATAATAGCGAGCCGGTTGTTCAAAATTTGGCAGCCCACCCCTGCTTATGAGGCAAATTTCAGCTTACCCGATTTTTGTAAGCTAAAAATGTAACTAACGTACAAAATGTAACGTACGCCACTGTTTAGGAAAGCGGCGAACTTATGCTCTAATAAAAAAACGACAGACGTTATCGTTTTGACAGATGCGAGCAAATATTTTATTTCTGGTTACATTTTCTCAATTTGATATTATTTACTGTAAAATCATCAAAAATATTTATAATTTGCAAATTATCGGAAAATGTTTTGAATGAAGCACAACGGTATAAATATTTATTTAATTTGTCGTTTATCTATGGAGCACATTCAACATTTTTGTCAAGTTTTCAAAAACCTAATTGGAGAGAATAACATCTAATTAATATGGGATTTGAAATAAATCGTTTTCAAGGCGATGTAGACGAGGAACTGATTTGTCCAATTTGTTCAGGAGTTCTAGAAGATCCCGTACAGGTGTTGATATAAATTTTTTCAAGTTTTGCTAAGTTTAATGTTTTAACTAGATATTTCATTTTAAGGCTCCAGTTTGTGAGCATGCATTTTGTCGTGCTTGTATTCATGAATGGATTTCTCGACAGTCGACATGTCCTGTGGATAGGCAGCACATAACGTCTTCGCAGTTGCGGCAGGTTCCACGAATCCTGCGAAATTTACTTTCTAGGTGAGTTAAAATTGAGGCTTCCTAAACAAATTAATATTTGTCATATTTTATAGGCTATGTATAAATTGTGATAACTCCGAATTTGGTTGCACTCGTGTTTTAAAATTAGATGCATTAACCATACATTTGGAAGAATGTGAACATAATCCAAAGAGACCACTACCTTGTGAGCAAGGTTGTGGTTTGGTCATTCCCAAGGATGAATTAAAAGATCATAATTGTATCAAAGAACTCAGAACTGTCATGGAAGCACAACAACAGAAGTTAAACGATTTTCAACAAGAACTTAACGAACAGAAGTTTACCTTAGCGGAACAAAAACGAGAGTTACTGTTATTGAAGGTAATTCACTTATAAGAAAATTTTACTGATAAATATATCGCTGGCATCCTAACAATACCATTTATCTTGATTTTCAACCAAAATGGGATTATTGCAGATTATACTGTAATTTTGCAACTTCTATGTCCTGTCAGAGTCATATATTTTTAATGTCATTGTGTGATCAAAACGCATATCTCGTAAACGACATTTCTTTTCCTGGCATTTCGAGTTAAATTTAGATATCCTTAAATTTAAAAATAAATACATATACGGTATTGTAAGGATGGCAGCGATGTATAATATCTACTCCTCTTTTACTTATAGGTATTGAGGTTAGGGGCCGTCCATTAATTACGTAAGGATGATTTTTGTAATTTTGGACCCCCTCCCCCCCCACGTAAGGGTACGTAAGATTGTGGAACCCCCCCCCACATCTTACGTAAGGATTATTTAAAAGAAAATTAATTTTGACCTCCCTCTCTGCCCCTAATATTTATAAAATATGAATAATAATCTATATAAATATATAAAAATGGATGTATGTGTGTATGTATGTATGTTCCCTATAGACTCCTAAACCGTTTGACCGATCGGAACCAAATTTGGCACAGTTATTATGTAGGTTCCTGCGCATGTTTTTGTATTGAAATAGTGCAAAAATTCGCAAAGGAAAGGAAAGTTGATTTTGAGTAGCCTGCCTTCCTTTAAGGAATCTCGATAATTCATTCATGCGCGTCCCATAGGGACGCGCATGAATGGATTATCGAGATTCCTTAAAGGAAGGCAGGCTACTCAAAATCAACTTAAAAAACAATAATGAATGCTGTCAATCTGTCAACCGATCGACAATGCAAATACGCGTGCACGTGCTTTACGTTTCTATTTGACCATCTTAACCACATTTGGTGTAGAAGTTATTTACAACGCTACGAAAAACATAGGCTACTTTAGAACCTTGGAGTGAAGCCGAAGGCCGAACAACCACGGTCTACACGTATGCCTGCGATACCCTTGAGTGAGGCGGAAGGCCGAACAACCACATCCGACACGGTCTAGATGGCTAAAGGCGGCCGGTAGGCCGACTGTGCCAGCTAGTATATTATACTATTATGCCACTATGTTTAATGATTTTTAAGGCGCTGATACACATGCTACTTACTGGCACGAAAATCATGCTATTATGACGTAATTGTCGTAAAATTACGTCTATTATGACGTAAATGTCGTAAAATTACGTCATAATAGCATGCTTTTCGTGCCAGTAAGTAGCATGTGTATCAGCGCCTGTAAGTACTATATATTTCAATATATTTGATTTTTTATCAAATATTATATTATTTGATTTTTAAATTTAATTTAAAAAAATATTTTAAGAAACTTACGTAAGGAATACGTCGGACCCTACGTAAGGGTCCGTAAGATATCCAATACCCCCCCCAAAACCCTTACGTAATTAATGGATGACCCCTTACTATATTTAACCTTTTATAAATTGTAACCATTTTTTTTGTCCTTGACCATTTCTTTTACTTCATAGAACTTTTCCTTTTAATTTCACAGTATTGTCCGTATGCAGTCATTTTATTTGCATTGTGTCTTTCTCTTCCATTTCTTTACATGTCAAATATCCAAACCATCTTAGTGTGTTTTTCTAAGGTGGTAATATAAAATCATATTTTCAGGTGGTCTCAAACTAATCTGTATCTGTAAATGTATGGTAAAATTACAAAAATAAAAATGAAACCGATACCAAAAAACCATCAGTTTAGATGGATAATGAGGGGGAAGTCCACTCTGTAATTTTGGTGTACAGTACAACTTCGACAGTCCGGACATGCGCCAGTCCGGTCACTCCAATAATTCGGACGCTTCTACATTTCGGACAATTTAAAATTTTTACCTCTACAATCCGGACAAATTTTTTTTATGCAAGAATAAATATTAAAATTCGGGGGTTTCCCGTTTTTTACTCGCATGTTTTGTTATTCATACTTTGATTTACATTTTGCACTATCATTACTTCAGTTTCGGTTCATTCTTTCGCAAGCGTGTTTGTCTAATTCCATTCCAAGTGCCATGTTTTTAAATAATAAACGCAAACATAAAACACTAACCTTAAAGGAAAAGTGTGATATTTTACAAAGTCTTGATGAGGGAAAAACTATTAGGCAGGTTGCCGAAAAATTCCATGTTCCTAAATCAACGATTTGCGACATTAAAAAAAATAAGGAGAAGATAAAACAATTTATTTCGAATACTATGTATGCACATATGTATTTAATTCACTTAGATTACATATTTTAATAATTTAATATAATAATCAAATATAATAATTTATTGTTTTTTAATAAATCATAGTATAACGCATGTATGTACATACAATTTAATTCACTTAGATTATTTCAATATTTTCACCTACTATAGTCCGGACAACTCGTTAATCCGACCGACCCTAAAACTATATGTGTCCAGATTGTCGAAGTTGCACTGTACTTACAATAAGATGGTGCATGTCTGCAAATTTTTGTTTAATTGTATATAATTTTTGCAATTTCCTACGCATTTTAGGGTTGTTTGCAATTTTTTTTGCAAATTTCAGGCAAATTTTGCAATTTTGATCTACTACTGCTACTCATTTTTTAGTCGGAAAATGTTCCAAAATTAATTTTATTTGGCGGATTTCTAGGCATCCCAGTAAATTGAAACTTCCTATACCAAACAGAACCTTACAAAAATACTAATAAGAAATAGAACGTCTTACTGTTACCCATTTTAAATGTCTCACTGTTACTCGTATCGCTAAAATTTTTAAAAGTAAACAAATACGCTAACCTCACTGTTAATTTAAAAATGTGAATGCAAACTCCTCAAAACTTCAACACGATTATTTGATTTATACTTAATCACTTCGGGAAATCACTGTTGGAAATTACTTTTGCCTCTCTAAAACCAATAACATCACAAATACATTAAACTTGGATTGAATGCTATCTTTGAAGGTTAAATATATTATACTAAAGTGCCATTTGTGTGAACGAAGTACGTATAATAGAAACATTTCAAATGTCTCACTGTAACCCATGCTTCCCCAATACAAAATATAATCCATACATTATGAAAAATGTTACAGTAATAATATAGCATTGAATGGATTTAAATCTGAAATAATTTCAACTTATTACATCTCTTAAAAGGGGGTCTGTGTGGAAATAACTCGGAAATGCGATTTTGGTTAGCTTAAACCCTTTAGTTTTTCATCAGAAAATTTACCGAAGAATGTTCCAAAAATCACGAAGTAATGAATTGGGGTTTCCTATGCATCCTATGTCGAAAATACGTATTAGTAAAATTAAACTATATAAAATTGTGAACAAAAACTAAAAATAAAAAGTTCTTCTAGCCCCTAAAGTTTCCACAATACAGGCTTTTGTTCTTTTTTAGATTTTTTATCAAAATAACGTTTTCAGATTTAGTTTAAATTCGCTGTAAATGTCTGCATAGAAGAACTTCCTAAACCTAGTAGAGCCTTAACTGTTGTCGGGTTTCAAAATTGATCATATTTTATTAGACCAGTGATATTAGACTAATTTAAGGAGCTAACTCTCCTGTTAGCCTTCCCAGGCTGCAAACACCATGGTTTTAGTTTTTATAAGTGTTTCCGTTTCGAAAAATTACTGGCGATTAAAAAGTTATTAACAATCTTACAAACAAAAAACGCGCTGCTGGTTGTCTTAGGGGTCATCCATTAATTACGTAAGGGTTTTTTAGGGGGGAGGGGGTTATTGGATATCTTACGGACCCTTACGTAGGGGGGGAGGGGTCCGACGTATTCCTTACGTAAGTTTCTTAAAATATTTTTTTAAATTAAATTTAAAAATCAAATATAATTTTTTCTTTTTATGTTGGTATTATATCCAGGTATAATGGAAATACCATATTATATTGAAATATATAGTACTTAAAAATCATTCAACATAGTGGCATAATAGTGTGAATTATAGAAAATGGTATCAAACTTTGGCGATCTTTACGAACGGTTTTTCATCTATGTAAATAAAAATTTAATTTAAATTTTTGTATTTATTATTATCTAACAATATATATAAAAATGGATGTATGTGTGTGTGTATGTTCCCTATAGACTCCTAAACCGTTTGACCGATCGGAATCAAATTTGGAACAGTTATTATGTAGGTCCCTACGCATGTTTTTGTATTGAAATAGTGCAAAAATTCGCCAAGGAAAGGAAAGTTGATTTTGAGTAGCCTGCCTTCCTTTAAGGAATCTCGATAATCCATTCATGCGCGTCCCTATGGGACGCGCATGGATGGATTATCGAGATTCCTTAAAGGAAGGCAGGCTACTCAAAATCAACTTAAAAACAATAATGAATGCTGTCAAACTGTCAACCGATCGACAATGCAAATACGCGTGCACGTGCTTTACGTTTCTATTTGACCAATCTTAACCAAATTTGCTGTAGAAGTTATTTACAATGCTACGAAAAACATAGGCTACTTTAGTACCTTGGAGTGAGGCCGAAGGCCGAAAAACCACGGTCTACACGTATGCCTGCGATACCCTTGAGTGAGGCCGAAGGCCGAACAACCACATCCGACACAGTCTAGATGGCTGAAGGCAGCCGGTAGGCCGACTGTGCCAGCTAGCATAATATATTATTATTCATATTTTATAAATATAAGGGGTGGAGAGGGGGGTCAAAATTAATTTTATTTTAAATAATCCTTACGTAAGATGTGGGGGGGGGTGCCACAATCTTACGTACCCTTACGTGGCGGGGGGAGGGGGTCCAAAATTACAAAAATCATCCTTACGTAATTAATGGACGGCCCCTTATCAAATATCTCGAAAATTAATCAAGGTAGAGTAATAAACGGTACTTGACTTCTGTGGAGCGACAAATTATTTACAATAATGATTTTAATAACATTTATCGTCGGTCAGTCGTTTAGCTAGCACGCGCCGTCAAGTTCAGAAAATCTTCGATTTTGTTATATTTTTGATGTTGCGTCCGTAATTCTTTTCGGCCATCTTTGATGGAATAGGGTTGTTGCATGATATCGAATTTAGCGATGACGCTTATTATTCCTTGTAAAACATAGAAAGATAAACTTATAACAAGAAACAAAAAATTTTTTAAAAAGTGTCTTTGAACGTGAAAATCGAATTTAAAATTCAAAATACGTTCGGTTTGCCGACGGCCCCTCTGACGTCACACGCGTTTTGCCGAATAATTTTCTGATCTATTTGGCAACGTTGAATTATTTACTTCATTGACAGTTGAAAAAATTTTAAAGCGTTTGACAACTTTTTAGTTTAAGGTTATTGGTCATGATTACAATGAACTTTTAAGATATGATACTAAGGAGTCTCAATTGCGTTCGGTTCTGCGCATGACGTCACGCGGTAAGGAGACGCGACTTTATTTAAATACAGGTATGGAAATTATATGGCTAATAAGGCCAAATAATGAAAATTAGTGATTATTTTTTACTTTAAATCACAAATATTCTGCGTCATAAGGCAGTAAGTACTTTATTTTCGAAATAAAGTATTTATATTTACAGCTTTTTACGCTGTAATATAAACTATTTAATTTTACAAACTAAATTAAGCCCTAAATTTTATTTTATACATTGTCGTGTTTTTATTTATTTTCTTCACTACAAACCAAATAAATTCCCTTACGGTTGATGTTTTGGTCACCAATCAAAAGATAATTTATATGAAATTTTTATAGTTAGCTATAGATCAATTTAATCTACAAACGTCAATGAAATATTTACAAGTAAGCGTTTGAACAAATAATTGTCTCAGGACCGTATCCAGAGTTGTTATAAATCGAAAAATAAGCAAATCATCAATGAAGTCGAAGACTTAAATATATTATAGCTGTTTCAACTTTAAACACAATTTTTTTATTTTAATAATCTCGTTTCGCACTCTTTCCAATAGTGCATTTCTGTAGCCAACAATTTTCGTCTATTAACTGCACTAAAATCCCACACTTCTGCGCACTTCCATAATTTTATTTTATAACTTTATAACTTTAGAAATTTTATGAGCAATTGTTAAATCAGATGCGGTAGTAATGTCTAAAAGCTTCTCAATGACATTTTTGTTAATTTCCTTGCCTTCGATTATAAAACCACTATCAACAAAATGATTCCTAATTAATTTAACGAGATGAGGGACATCGGCAAATACATAAATTCTATGTTCGTTCGCAGGATTTTTAAACCAGGTTTTTTCTGGGGTTATTTCCAATTGATTATGTAATGATCTATTCCCTCCCCCAAGATCACTGACCATACCCACAATTTGGAAACCTATAAAAATACAACGATTAAGAGCAGTTAGGTACATGGTTTGTTAATATTACTCACCTGAATTTTCAACATAATTTATGATTTCAAATAAAAGATCCTTAGTCGTTTTACAATCGAGGTCATAAAATATTGGTTGTTTCCAATTTGAAAATAATCCTCTCAGCATGACAACTTGTGCATAGCTTGATGGCTTTAATGTTTCATCGTTAGCCTTGTCATACAAGTGATTTTGCGAACTTTTATTTCATCGAATGACAATACACATACTTTTTCCATATTGTTCGTCTCTTGCAGTTTGATCACATTAAATACTGGTCTTTACGGCTGCAAGCTATTTTCCAAGCCTTACAAAGTCCTGGGTCAGTCGGAAAGCGGACAAACATCACATCACCTTTTTTATAATTTTTGGCTCCATCATCCATATTACAACCAAATATTGCACACCGCATTATTAATGTAACGTAAATTACTGATTCACCACAAAAAATGAGCAAAAACAATAACACAAAACTGAAAAAATTCAGCTACAACAACTAAAATAACCGTTATGCGTTCGGAGTTACGTACCACAACAACACTTTCTTACTTACCATGTGACGTGACGTTTTAAACAAGATGGTGCGGGACCTGCGTAATATCATACCTGGTAAATTTATTATATCATGGTTATTGGTTATTGTTCTAAGTAATTATTTTATTAAAAATGGCTTCTTTGGATTCAAATTTTGTAAAAGCTAGTTCGGATAATCTTCCTATTGTGCACATTTTTATAAGCACTTTTTAATCTGTTTCTTTGAACTCATTTTTATTAAAGTTTAAATTTTTTATAAGGCTATCACAAAACAACTTGACAGCTAACTGCTACTATGTTGCCAGATGTTTTCAAAAGTAGAGTGTGACGTCACTCGCGCGAAATTCCTGTTTCAAATTAATACTTTTTTAATAATTTTTTTACGGGAAACCAAAGTCTTCCTAGACTTTTGATCTATACAGTACTGTTGAACAATACTTAAACTTTATAAAAAAAATACTTAGAAATTCATGCAATAACCCTATTAAAATCTAAAAATATTCATACATTTTTTGCGAACTTCAAAGTATACTTTTTACGGTGCAACTGATTTTTGGGCTCATCTTTGTTTACTTTGGAGGTACATATTATATTATGTGAACAAAAAGATTAGAGTATTTGGAGTAGTCTTAGTTTTTTGCTGTTTTGAGGTATTAAAATTGAATTTACTGGAATCTTATTATGTGCATCTTATTGGGGACAAAATTGTAAACAAAATTTTTTATAAGCTTTATCCAACCTGTGCGCTATATTAAATAACTGCATCCCAATAAAAAATTGTACATTATTTTGCCGTACGAAAAAATGGGACTTCTTTGTATACAACTTTGTTCTTTTTTTAAAGGTGTTTATCACCGGTTCAATACATAAAAATATTTTTACACCGCACCTAGGGGGCTAAAATCCTCATTCAGGGGAACGCAGGCTTGGGATTTTTATGAGACATTTTGGGGGTTTATTAGAACACTTCAATATATGTACATCTTTGCCAAATTTCAGCT
Organism: Podabrus alpinus; assembly: GCA_932274525.1. Taxonomy (NCBI): domain Eukaryota; kingdom Metazoa; phylum Arthropoda; class Insecta; order Coleoptera; family Cantharidae; genus Podabrus; species Podabrus alpinus. The sequence goes on from OW026451.1 coordinate 121,141,950, forward strand.
TGCCCGGACCTTCTGTAAGCTCGAACCAAAATTTCGGTTTCGTTACTTGGAAGATACTATAACTTTGGCAAATTTTGAAAAAATTTATTTTTCTCTTCATTTTCCAACCTTGGCCACAATTTCAATTAATTTATTATTAAAAGCATTTCCCGTGCCCGAAAACATTTCTCTCCCTGCAACGAATCAATATTGTGCCATTTTAAGGGTGGGTCGTGTTTTCGGTCAATAATTTAAGTGTGCCATGGAAAAATATGGAAAAAAACTATTTTATAGAGAATTTTATGCTCTTCGATTATGGTCTGATCATAATTTTTCATACAAGCATAAATAAGCGGCAAAAAAAATCGCGTTGGGGGAGCTAAAACCCCCGATTGTGGGGGACGCCGGCGTGGGATTTTATGGGACTTTTGGGGGGTTTATTAGAACATTCCAATGTACATCTCTGCCAAAATTCAGCTTGCCCGGATTTTTTGCAAGCTTGAGCCAATTTTTTGGCTTCATTGCCTGGACTATTTATTTGAAATCAATAATTCAAGACCTAAAAACAGTAAACTAAGGCTAACCCAAAAAGTCAAATCTGTTTACAGCTAAAAAAAGGTTTAAAACTTCTTTGCATCATAAAAAGTATTTATGAAATTCTTAGTTGATGTGAGATTTAAAAAAAATTGTTAGTTGCATTCTAAATGACCGAAAAATATTACTTGCGTAATATCAAAGCAGCGACGAAATCGAGGACTTTCAGTGGTTCTTCACATTGAACATAAGATTTAAAAAATACATGAGACGTAAAATTAACATAAAGCCTAATTTTAATACATAACATTAAAACCATTTGAATTTAATGCTAAGGTTATGGTCGTACGTAAAATAACATCAAGTTGAAATGGTTTCAAATTTATGTATTAAAATTATGCTTAACATTAATTTTACGTCATGTATTTCTCATGTCTACGTTCATTGTTAACAAGCAATCAGAACTTGACTTTCAAAGTTTGATGGCACGTGCCAACTAAACACTGACTTATGATTAATGTTGTTCCAATCATTAATCTATAAACAACGAGATTTTTTGCAAGTTGTATTTCGAAAACTGAAGACTAGAAGAATATTGTTTTTAAGTTTTGCTTACAATTTTATTTAGTTTCATTTTGCTAATACATATTTTAAACCAAAGATGTATAGGAAATGACCAATTCATAACTTTGTGATTGTTACTACTTTCTTAAGCAAATTTATCACTGTACAGGTTCGAGCCAAATGTCGAAAACTAAGGGCATATTCCATATTGTATAACAAAGGATTGAGTAAGAGTTAACCCAGGGATTTCTGCTATTTGATTGGTTGATGCAACAAAAATCCCTGGGTTAACCTTTATTGTTTACAACCGGCCCTTGGTGGTTTTTTTGCAATGCACAAACTAAAGGGTTTAAGTATAAAATATTATGGTATCGTGGAGTTATTTCCACACAAAAGTACCTAATGATTGGACTGATTGTACAAAGCAAAGATCAACAACTGATTTTCTGATGACCAAAGATTTTCCAATCCATCCTTAATTGATTTTTTTTGCTAAAATCTTCATATATTTTTTGTACCTAAGAGAGTACCTAAGTTTCTAAATTTATAAAATTTTTTAGCGTTTTTCTCCTTGCTCTTTGTCTATGGGGTGGTTCATAAATTAAACCGTAGACCCCGTTCAAATATTACTTCACATATCTTTGCAACCCCCTTGATTCTTATAGGGTCTATACATGATCCAATATGGTTGGGTCGACAAGGTGTCTTACACATGAGTTGAATTAGGATGCGGCCCGACCAGATTGGATCGTGTGTAGACACTCTTAATTCTACAATTTTTAAAATTATATAAATTAATATTTTAGAAACTTCTCCAAACGTGGGAAATCGTCACGCAGGTCTGAACTTCACCTTCCCGCAGTGCGTGACGTAATATATGAATGTCCCCTGTTAACATATGCAAGAATGGCCTTAATTTTGTGTGCCCTTTTGGCTCTTATATCTGAAGTTCTCTCCTGTTATTTCTTTTGTATTAATGTGCAATCTACTTGTATTATTGACATTTACCTCTTACTTCTCTAGTTATTTTCCGATAATTAACGGTTTTAATTTGGAATAGGATTTTATGAAAGCAATGAAAATATCAAATCCTGCAATGCGGGCAATAGCTGATCAGATGGAACGTGATGAAGTTCTCAGATGGAGTAATACATTAACTAGAGCACGTGTTACCAGGTGGGGTGGCATGATTTCTACACCTGATGGAGTATTACAGGTAATTAAATAACTCATTCTTTACAAAAATTGTAAGGGTAGGAAATTCGGTGACTTTTTAATTAAGGAAACTGTTTCCCTAATAATAAAAAATTGTTCATCGATGTTGCTTGGGTAGCAATACAATTCAGTGTAAGATTTATTTCCGATTAGGGCTTGATCGTGCCCGACAATTTATTTTGAAAGTAAAATATATTTATCATATACTTACTATATTTTTTGAAATTAATATAAGGAATTAAAAGAAAAGAATAATTATTAAATTTAGGTATTTTTACAAAATGAAATATTCATTTACAAGTCGTAATCTTGTATTTCTGACCTAAGTTTTAAAAGATTAACCAAACCATACAAATTTAAAAATGAGGGATTTGATTACTTATTTGTAAATTCTACTAGATTACGTTTTATAATAGAATAATTTAAAATATATAAATAACTTAACAAAAATTTAATAAAAAAAATAAATTATTTAAATATTGGTTCCAAGCTAATAAATTTTTTTTTAAAATAGCGCGTTCCTTATTATATGGGAGCAGCAATTTTAAACCGTTTCAAATTGATACACAATCAAAACTAATATTTATTTCTCAATAATTTATATTTTAACAAAAAAATTTAATTAAAAAAATACATGAATGAAACATAGTACCTATTATGTTATCAACATAATTTCAAAATTTGAAGTTAATTTGAAAAAAAGAACTTGACGAACCTTCAGTCACTGAATTCCTTACCCTAATGATTTAAAATTGGCGTTGTTGCGTAATTCGTTTTAAATAATTCTACTTACTGTAGAATATGATAAAAAGAACTCTAAGTGAATCTGGTTGCCCGGCACATATTCTGGATGATTTAATGGAAAATTGTCACGAACGACGGTGGCCTCCAGGATTGTGTTCTTTAGAGACTCGACAAACTAACAGACGTCAATATGAAAATTATGTTTGTAAGCGTATTCCAGGCAAACAAGCAGTACTGGTTTTACACTGTGATAATCAACAGATGAGCGAGGAAATGATGATTGAACCTGGCTTGGTTATGATATTTGCACATGGCATTGAATGATAGATGTGTCAAGTAAAGTTGTCTGACAAAAACTCGGTTCATTAGTATTTAGTTTCTTTTTGAATCTTTTACTTTACAAGAATACTAAAAACTTTCATTAAGTTGAAAAAGATGATTTTCATTCCAATGAACAAATATATATTTCTAGGCCAGTATTTATTCAAAGTTTTGCAAATGATCAGTGAAGGTATGTAGCTAATTTTTTAAACTTGTATTTTGCTAGGAATTCAAATATCACGTCAAATTTTTTGTTTGGCCAAAACTTGGATCAAGTTTGATTTTTGTATAACAAATTTGTAATTTGATCCATTTTTGCAATGAAAAATTGAATTTAAAAATTTGGTGACATACCAAAGCCGATATTTTTGAGCTTTGTTTAAGTCAAAATTAAATTTTCATGAGACTCAGATATAACTTAAGTTTTTTTTTAGCTAAAATAGACAATAACGGTTAATTTAATTGCAAAATAATTACTTTACAATATTTTATGTTTTTACAATACATCATATCTATAAAATAAAAAAAGTATTATTAATATTAATTAAGGGCATGTGATCTCAAAAGTACTAATTAAAATTGTTCCTGTGTCCAAAGTGTAGCAATTTGGTTTATATTTTATGGCTAGTCAAGTTTTATAAAGACATGTTTTGTGATATGACGTAAATTTTTGTTTGGTATTATAACTTTGTTATTCTTAATTATTTTTTTTTAATAAAATTGTCAAAGGATCTTAAATTAAAACAGTATTTTATAAATTCAAGTCACATTTAATTTTTAATGAACGAAAACACACTAAAGTAGCTTTTCCTGATTTTTAATACTTGCTTCATTTGTCGAGAAGCGTATACATTTCAATATTTGTGATTTTTTGTTTAGCATTATTAGTTATTGTTTTTATTGATTAATTAATTGTAATAATTATAAGTTTTATTACTAAATTTTTTACATAAAAAGTTAATGCATGACATTTTCTTTATTGAAAACACCTTTTCCTTCGTACATTTGTCAGAAATTCATGTTGGAACCATGGTAACATCTGCTTTGATACAGCGCGATGGTTAATTCTGCCACAAGAAAAACAGTTGAACTTAAAGTGCCGACAACGAGGACCAGTATTGCCGAACTGAGGTGTTCAATTCCAGCACTTGAATAATTTGATGTCGTAATACGAGTAAGGGTTGGCAATAAGTTTTGTTGTAATGCTTTTTTCAGTAGACCCAACTCTTGAAGAACAAGTAATCTGAAAAGTGGCATTTTAAATTGTTATAGTTTCAGGTGTATATCATAGAGTGTTGATTGAATTGCCTCATGTTATGATCCCATTAGCAAGTGATATTGTACGTTTTGTGATAATTGATGAATTTATTAGACTCCTTGCAAATTCGATTAGGTCTTACAAGGGGGGCGCAACACATAACATATTGGTAATCAACTTCCCAATTTCTTTGGTGATTCTAAAAGCCAATAAAATTATGACAGTCTTCAGGTTTTTGCCAATGTTCCTTAGTTTTTGAGTTATGCATTTTTGAAAACAGAGTTTTACTACATAACTCTTTTTAAAAGAAACAATTTTTTTTCGATTTTTGGCCAAAATTACGTAGTTTTCAGATTTTGATGTAGACTTTTTTCCTGTTCTTTTGACAAAATAGTCGCCTTTGGATGAGTGAAAGTAGCTTCAATGATGTGTAAATCTCCAAATAGAGCAACATTCTAGCCCCTACAGATCCCTACTGTGAGCTATCAAAGTTGATGATTTTTTACCTTTTCCTGTCACTTTTTACATTTTTGCAATTTTAGCTTTGAATTGCAACATGAACATAACAATAATTCAAAATAACTTTAAGCATATAATAGAGAATAAAGTTCTACATAAAACATTAAAATGTCGTAACTCCAATAGTTTTGGAAATAGGGCTTTCCAAAGAACCCAAATTTTCATTAAATTTTTGGAATAGTTTTTTTCCTGGAAATGCCATGAGTAAAAGTGATAAATAAAAGCTGGAGATGACTTAAATATGAGTAGTTGACAAAAAACAATGAAAAAATTCAAAATGCTAAAAATTATCAACTTTAAAAATTTACGGGTAGGTCGCTATAAGGGCTAGAAAGTTGTTCTATGCGGTGATTTACAGAGAATTTAAGTAGTTTACTTTCACTTATTATAAACTACTTTTGCGACAAATGAATAGGGAAAAAGGTCTACATGAAAAATTAAAAACTGTGTTTTTGCACAAAAATATTAGGATTCTATGGATGGCTGTATTTCAAATTTTATAGGGACTGGAGTAATATTTTTTAGTTTTTACTCAAATTAATCCCTGTTATCAGCGTAGGATGCATTTGAACCGGCCAATCTGTGATTTTTGGTACCTTATTCAACAAATTTATTGCCGTTCCACTCCGAGTCCGATTTTGAAAACTTAGGGGCTGTTTTCCAATGCCAAACTAAAGGGTTTAAGCGGTTTAAGCTAAAAAATTGCATTTCTGAGTTACGTATTTCCATGTAGACCTCTGTTAGACGTAATGGACTAACAAAATTTATTAAAATATTAGTCTTGAAAACGAAATTTCCAAGGAATAAAAAAATATTTACCTACTTTAGCTTAGATCAGCTCTGTCAAACTTCTAGAAGACCGCAAGCCAATTTTTCTTGAGATATTTTGAGGGTCACAAAAAATATGATTTATTTGCCACGCTTTTCCACGGAATTTTAGTATAATAATAAAAGTAGTGAACTTAATATTCGATATGCAATTTATTCAATAAAGCTTGAAAGTTTCGTACCCTGGCAATCCTGTCCATGGGAAAGCTTATTTCTACGTCCACAAATAATTTAATAACGTACAATTTATGCCCAATATAAACAAATTTAAAATGGTTGGTATACCTTCGTTTTGTTTGTGGGCCATAAAAATTCTTTTACGAACCTTTTTTATTTTTTTTAGAATTATACAATAATAAGTCGTTAGAAAAATTAAAAAAACTTACTCATCATTTAATATTCGCTTGTAACTGCTATTTTTTGATACAACAATTCCAGTGTTGTAATGCAATTCTTTAAGAATTGCTGTAGAGTACAAATTTATCATATCATAATTAAATTTTCTTGCAAAAAATTGATCCACATATATTTTTGGTGCTATTCCCACCGTGTTATCTTGATCTATATACTTAAACAAGTCGTCAATTTTTGAAACAAATTTGGAATTGTTCTGCAAGTTACATATTTAACAAAAATATATAAAATTATAATGCAAAATACCATAAACTTGTCTCCATATTTTAAAAGTGGTATATCTGGTACAAGTATTGTCGCAATTTTTTTGTCTGCAATATCTGCCAATGTTAGTTTACTATTCATGCTTTGTTTTAAGAGAAGTGATGTGATCCCAGCTGCAAATCCAGTATATAACAAATATGATGTTAGGTATCCCAGAAAAAATATAATGCGACTTGCCAAACCGCTAGGGGTGTGACTCAAACCTTGTTGGCACGCTGCTGCATTAGCCCATAGTGTAATATCCACCCAATTCCAATATTCATGTTTTAAGTACATTATAGAATAATGTTTAGTAGAAATATGTAAACATATCGCGAGAATGATCAGCAGTATAAAAAAGCACAACCATAGCGTACCCGAAAAAGTTAAGATAAAAATATCTTTTGTAAAGTGGAGTTTATCTGGTTTATAGATCAACAAATAACTAAAACAGTTTTGTTAAATTTGCTTTCAAAATTTTGTTTATTGAAAATACTAACTTGCTTTTTAAAGTTGGATGCAGTTGGGATAATTCCGATTCTTTATTCAAATCAATTTCTGGATGACATATTAGTATATCAATGTCTTGTAGCATTAAAGAATTTTTTAGGTGACGTTCTATTGTCGAATAATTTAATATTACATAATTAATACTACAAGAAAATAGTTATTTATTTTAAAAGGCAACATTTAGGATACTCACTCAAAATTTAATCTCTCTTGTAGTAGGTTCAGAATTTCAAAACTGTAACCTCGATATTCTTCATCGTTTAAAATGTTACAATCAAATGGTGTATTAATATTTTCGTAAATACCAACGTTTAAAGTATTTTCAAAATTTTGTTGATTTTTTTTACACCCCAGCGTGTCCGCATTAAAAAGATAATTGTATTCGACCCAAATTGTATTTATAAGCGTCAGGTTACTTAAAACAGTAAAAGAAGAGTTTTGTATTGTTCTGTGATTTGCAAAATATTTTAGAGCGTCCCGACGTGCCAGACATTCTGATGTTAGGAAGACGAAAATCACCCAAATTATTTTAAACATTCTAACAGTTGGTTTTCTTGTGACTACTGTTAGTTACTAATATTTGATGAATTACCGAAAGTAATCAGGTTAAAATATGCCTCCCCTTATGAAAATGGCAACTTTTGTTTGCTAAGCAAACATGGATTAAAAGCACTTTCTTTGATTACCGATTTTTAATAGAAAATAAATTGTAATGCAAAACTTGTTGAAATATATTTTTAAAGCAGAAAATATTCGATAAGCAAATGTTAAAAATATGATTGATTACAATAATATTTATAATAAAAAAGCACACTCAAGTTTAATTATTTATATAAAATTACGAATACAAAAGAATTACACTGTAGGACAAGATCCCACATTAACATGACCCTCTGCCATGTCTTGAGTTAGTGGTATTGGATCGTTATTAATGGCTACTTTTCGAATGCATCCTACAAATGAACTTCGAATATTTAATCCTCGAGCCTTAGTTATTAATCGATGGCCTCCCAAGAATAGAGCACCACCGGTATCTGTTGACTGTGATCGATAGTCACCAACACCTGGATCGGTGTATGTGCTGTCTACAGATAGTGTAACAACATTTTTCGATTTTACAGCTAAAACGAAACAAATATTAGCATATTATTGATAAACAAAACAGTAGGATTTTTGAGTGCAATTTTACAGTCAGATGGCAGTTCATAACAATTAAAATGTGTGCAATAAAATAAGAAATATATATATCTAAATATATAGAATACGGGATCCGGACAATTAGGCGCGGAAGATCAGGCGCGGACCCAATTAGGCGCCGTACGATTTAGGCTTAGACCGTTTAGGCACGGGCCCAATTAGGCGCCGGTCATAAACAAATTAAATTGTTAATCTGTTATAAGTCTGTATTTATTTTTAAAAATCACAAAAGTCCATTAATAATTAAAAACAAATAATTCTTCGCAAAAAGTTAAATCGGCCACAAAGAGGTGGATCTGCCGCGAAGAGGTGGATCTGCCGGTAGGTTAGTGTTAGTTTTTGATATTTCTTTAGAAAACCAATAATTAAAAACAAATAAATCTTCGCAAAAAGTTAAATCGGCCGCAAAGAGGTAGATCTTCCGCGAAGAGGTGGATCTGTTGTTGGGTTAATGTTAGTTTTTGATATCTCTTTAGAAAACTAATAATTAAAAACAAATAAATTTCCGCAAAAAGTTAAATCGGCCGCCAAGAGGTGGATCTTCCGCGAAGAGGTGGATCTGTCGGTAGGTTAGTGTTAGTTTTTGATATTTCTTTAGAAAACTAACAATTAAAAACAAATAAATCTTCGCAAAAAGTTAAATCGGCCGCAAAGAGGTGGATCTGTCGTTAGGTGAGTGTTATTAGCGAAGAATTGTCGCACGCGATGAATTGTCGCACGCGAGGAATTGTCGCGGCAATGAATTGTCCGCGATGAATTGTCGTAGATTCTTAGATTATTGTTTATTTGGTATAAAGCTTTCAAAATATTATGTTTATTAAAGTTTGTGTTCTATAAAATAATGTGGATCATTTTATATAAAATATTCCCAAATAAACTTATAACAGATTAACAATTTAATTTGTTCATGGCCGGCGCCTAAATGGCTTGGAGCCTAAACGGTCTGCGCCTAAACGGCACGGCGCCTAATTGGGTCCGCTCCTAATTGGGTCCGCTCCTAATTGAGTCCGCGCCTAATCGGTCGCGCCCAATCGGCCGCGTCTAATTGTCCTAGACCCTTAGAATACATACCCTGAATTGTGTGCCAGTGACCATCACAAAAATAGTGTGGTTTATCAGGTTGATAAGATGTACTAATAGCGCCTTTGCCATTATCTGCAGTCAATTTGATAAGTCCATTTACCATTTCCAACACCAGATAATCGCGTTTACCATGCACAGCCACTAATAGGCCAGATATATTTCGGGGTTTAATTTCTAATCTAATGTCGATTTCCAAACCAACTCTAAATCTATCCTTTAGTCTTACATAACCACCATGTATTCCAAAGAATGCTCCTTGTTCTACATTATCCAAACACGGCATTACATCAAAATGTTTGGGATCATCCATAACGAAACCATTCATATGGAAACTGCTTATACATCCTTCAAATGTTGCCGATGTGTTCTAAAATATTTTACAAATTAACTTTCATCCAAATGTAAACAATAGCAAAAACACACCAGATTTGCTTTTATTTGGAGGTTCTTATCCCGTGGAATGCTTCCTATATAAAACGGTGCATTTAGTTGAATGTTAGCAGTATTTTTTGGAGTTCTTCCACCAGCTACAATTTTATCATCAATATCAAGTTGTCCCTCTGGTCCATTTCGGCTTATGTTGACTGAATGCCAGTTACCATCATTATAAGTTAAATCTGATACCATCAAAGCTTCACCTGATCCTCCATTAAATGTATAAATTACCTAAATTAATTAAAATTACAACGATTTGATGAATTTTTTAATTATCATTTTTATCTTACATGACCATCTTGGAGGTAAAGCGCTACGTAATGTACATTTGTTGGGTTTGCAGCATATAATAGAATACCATGGGCAGCTGTTGTTTTAAAATCTAACGTAAAATCGAACTGTTTTCTAGTTTTTCCGCGCGCAGTGTTATATTCCGAGCGACTGTATGGCTCTAAGCCTAAAAAGTAATGATAAAAAAATTGTACAAAATTTGTTTGTAAGCTTTTTACCATATTTGAATGATTTTCCAGCATTTGTAACATCCATGGCTGGTTCCATAGGAAGTGCACATGATGGTTCAGTTTTTCCTGATTTGCCAGGCAAGTTAACGTGTGGTATTACGGGTTTCTTGGTGGTTTGTATTACAGGCGGTTGTTTCACACTTGGTACTTCAGAAAATGGAGGAACTTCTTGAGGACTATTGAAAGTTGTAGTTTCAATTTCACCAGCACTCTCGCGACCACCATCTCCACGTTGTGGAATTCCTATTAAAAATTATTTTAATTGTTTATAGATACTTTTAAAATCGATCGTGTTTGTTTACCTGCTTCATAAGGCTCTTTCGTTTTAGCAGTTGATGGTGGAGCCGTTATTGGTTCAATTTCATGAATAGGAGGTAATGTTGGAACTAAAATAAGTAATTTTGTGATAATAAAGTAATACAGTTAAATTTAACCATACTAACCAGCGTGGACGTTAGTTTCACTTCCAATTATTTCATCCAATACACATTTACCTAAAAATTCTCCTTCTTTTTCTGTGTAACTGGCAAAATTAATAATTGCTCCATTTTTGCTTGCATCAACTATACAACCAGAGAAATTTTTAGTTGTTCCTACCAAACCTTTGATATTTGCATTAGTGACTGGAAGACCACCGAAATATATTGCACCATACATCACATACATTGGAGGAGGTGGCGAATCGGTTCTAAATCAAACAAATTAAATTAACGACAATCTAAACTAAAACTTGATACTTACACTTTGCTGACATAATCGTCTATATCGAATCGTAACGTTGTAGTATTATGTATAATAGAAACAACATGCCATTCATTATCATTATAAATACTGTCATCTGTTTCTAATTGAATTTTTTGGCTAATTAAAACTAATTTTCCTCCAACTATAGACAGGGATACTCCATTACCAAAATATTGATCGGTGGCAAACATAATTAAACCTTCCTTTGATTTAGTTTTAAATTTCAAATTCATTTGGAATAATTTTCCACTAGAAAAGTTGCCGCTCTTAATGTATCCAATTTTTTTATCAGAAAATGATATCATTCTTGCAAACTAAAACAACGTTTATGTTAATTGACGTAGAGTAAAAGAAAAATACGCACTTTCTCAGGACAACCAGGTGTTACCCCATATGCTTTAACATTCTGACTTAAATCTATAGGTTGACCCATAAACGTTACGTTATCAATACATCCATCAAAATCTTCATTTGTTACATCTTTAATACTGTGATGTTGAGGATAACCACCAAAGAAGAATGTTTCAAACGATTCTATAGCATTACCAGTGACCGCGTTAGTGTCATCTTTGATGTCTTCTTCATCTACGATAAGTCGTCCTTTTGGACCAAGACGACTGGCACCAATTACATGCCATTTACCATCGTTATATAATTTAGGTGTAAACCAAATTTTAGTTTCGCCTCCCAAATTATACTGCAAAGGAAGAAATTTTACATGTCTGCGGAACCCCAACGGGTTTTCTTTTTAATTTTAACTTAAATTAGCGGCATTTACCGTAGCAATAAAAATTATACCTGATATAGCACTCGACCGTCGCGTAGTTCAAGCGATGTAAACTTTTTACTGCCTTCACTTTTTACCAAAAATAATAATCCGTCAGGCGAAAACGTTTTGAAACTAAGTTGTATATCGGAACGAGCTTTTAAAGAATAGGATCTAGCATCAATAATTGCATAACCATTTCCGTTGAATCGATATCCCGTACTAGGTTGTAAGTTAACCAGTTTGTCTCTTCTTGCAGCGCCATGGTTATTTTCGTGACCTTCGCGGAAGTTCCACAAAGAAATTGGAATATCCCCTATAACCAAGTCCTCTATTTCTCCATCAAAAGCATTTTGTCGAACTTGGTTTTGCATTTGAAAATGTGGCGGGTAACCACCCACAAAAAGTTTCGACTGATTTTTATCTAAATTGAATATTGTATTGTGTCCTTGTAACTCTTCAATTGATTCAGTTAACAGATCTTTACCACCGGTTACTTCTTCTCTCACAATTAGTTTAGCACTATGAGCCGATCTAAAGGAGAAATTTTATTATTTGTATATAGCTGGATAACTAAAATATCGTGTAATATTTTTACCTATCGATAATAAATTGATACCATGTATCACTGGAAACATATTTTGAATTTACCACACGTTGAGGTCCATTACCGACGTCTATTGTAAGCACCAAGTAGCCATTTTCCACTTCCAAAGCCATGTAATCATCCTTTCAACAAAATTATTTAGTAATTTAATAAAAATTCATTTTTCATATACTTACAGAATTTGTTCTACGTAAATTAGTTCCTTTACCATTACCAAGATATAACAGTAAACCGTTTGACTCATTAGTTTTAAAATAACCAGATATATAAGTTGAAGTACTGAGGTCCGCTAAATTCGATGGATTCCTCAATTCCAACGTAGTATTTGGATAGAATTTAACACCAACTTTAATTCTATTAGCGACATCCCTAGCGACTGCAATTTGTTGATTTAAAACGTTAATTCTGTCTTTGAGGGAATCCGATAAGAACCGAACTCTTTCCTGCCTAGATGGCAATTCCTTGAGAGTTCTTTCAATAACAGGTAAATTATCATTTACATTTTGAATTTGCTGTTTGGCTTGATTAATATGGCGTTTTGTGTTTTCTAAAGTATTTGGCAAATCAACAGACGATTCTTTTTCTTCCGTCAAATTCTTAAAATTTTTATGAGCGATTTCCAAAATTTTAGCCGAATTATTGACACTCTCGAGAGCTGATAATGCTGCTAAAAGTTGCTTCTGAAGAGAAGGTTTTCGAGATTGATTAAAGAAGTTTTCTATTGTTTTTAAGATCTCTTCGTTCTTTTGGTGTAGAGAACGAATGGGTCTGTTCTTTGCGTGAGCTTGTTCAATCCGCAGTGTAAGATTGTTTACGGTTTGATTATCGGCACTAGCAAGTAAATTGTCTGATATATCGCTAGCCGAAACCGTGTCTTCTGCAACTTCTAAAAGTAATTTAGCAGCATTCTTTGCATTAATTTTAGCAGAATTAGCCGCATCTTCGGCATCGTCAACTGCGTCTACAATATTTTTGTATGCTTGAGCAGCAGCTACGGCATTTACGGATATGTTACGCGATTCGGTAAGCAAATTATCGAGTTGTTCTGCATGCGAAGATAAATTGGTTGCATGATTTTCAACCTGAGGTAATAAATCCATTACGATAGTTAATTCTTTGAAGTTTCCTTCCAAAGTATTGTTGAAATTATTGTTATCGATTTCAAAAGCTTTATAATCATTTGAAATGCTGTCGAAGAGTTTTTGGGCATCATTTAAGTACCGCGTCGCATTAGCCAAATTTACTGTCGAATTTTCCATATTTTGTTCAATTTGTTCTTTTTGATTTTTAATATTTTCTACTTTGTTCAAAACTTTGTCTTTCCTAAAAAAATTAATTAATGAATGAAAAATCAATCATTTTAAATTATTAAACTAAAAGTGTGTACATATTGCCATGATATTTTTTTGATTTACGCAATTTTTTTTATTTTAAAAAACATTCATTATAAATCACAAAATTGACATCGTATTAATATCGGAAACTCATTTCACAAACCGGAGTTATTTAAAAATCCCAAATTACTCAATTTATCATTCACGCCATCCCGATGGTACGGCTCACGGGGGTTCTGCGGTCATCGTCAAAAACTCATTGAAACACTACGAGCTGCCGAAATATCAATACGAATACCTACAAGCTGCAAGCATAATGATTGAGGAATTGGGTGGTCCCATGGCTATTTCGGCTATCTACTGCCCTCCAAAACACGTAATCAAAGATGATAGTTTTACCACCTTCTTCGAGACACTTGGTTGCCGATTTATTGCGGCTGGTGATTTTAATGCTAAGCATCAACAATGGGGCTCCAGAATCGCAAATCCACGCGGCAGGCAATTATTAAAAACCGTAACAAAATTAAATCTAAACCACCTTTCATCAGGACACCCAACGTACTGGCCTACGGATAGGAACAAAATCCCAGACGTACTAGACATTTGCATCACAAAAGGAATAGCTGGAAACTATTTAGTAGCTAAACCCTGCTTAGATTTGTCTTCGGACCACTCTCCGGTTTTAATTGAAGTAAATTCTAAAATTACAGATAGAGTGAAGCCTCCGTCGTTGAGCAGTAAGTACACTGATTGGGATACATTCAGGGCACTAATAGACGAAAATGTTGACCTAACCTTGCCACTGAAATCTGAAGCGGATCTTGTCTTGGCTGTGGAGCACCTAACAACTATTATCCAAAATGCTGCCTGGTTGTCAACTCCTGAGGTACACAATCCCGCAATGGAAGAAACTTGTTCCCCCAAAGTAAAAGAAGCAATTGCTAAAAAACGTAAACTTAGAAGAATATGGCAGAACACTAGGCATCCAAGTGATAAAACTAAACTCAATCGTTCAACAATAGAACTCAAAAATCTTCTAAATGAACTAAAAAAACAAATCTATTCAGCATTATCTGGAAAATCTATCACCATCAGAGGCAACCGACTATTCACTATGGAAAGCCACCAAAAAATTAAAACGAGCTACTACGTTTGTGCCTCCCATTAGAAGAACGGGTGGCGACTGGGCAAGAAGCGATCAAGAGAAAGTGGACGCCTTTGCTGAACATTTAACTGAAGTTTTTCAACCTTTTCCACCAGAAAACCAAGAAGGCGACAAAACTCAACTAAACAGTGAGTCACTAAACAAACCTCTCAATGAAAATCAAATGATCAAACTATTCAAAATAATGGAAGTGGAAAGGGCTATAAAATCTCTAAATTCCAAAAAGGCTCCGGGGTATGATCTTATAACAGCGAGAGTATTGAAGGAGCTTCCGGCCAAGGCTATTAGATTTGCTACTTATGTTTTCAATGCTGTAATCCGTCTGAATGTATTCCCATCGCAATGGAAAGTTGCACAAATGGTTTTGATTCCTAAACCCGGAAAGCCACCCCAGGAGCCTGCGTCGTACCGACCTATCAGCCTCCTGCCTGTATTGTCGAAAGTTTTTGAGAGAATACTGTTACAAAGAATTCAACCAATGCTGTCACAAGACAACATAATACCGGAACACCAATTCGGTTTTAGAAAACAGCATTCTACCATCGAGCAGGTTCATCGGGTAGTGGATGTTATTACCAAGAGCTTTGAAGAAAAAAAGTTTTGTACGGCTGCATTCATAGATATTTCTCAGGCGTTTGATAAGGTATGGCACAAAGGTCTTCTAATAAAGATCAGACAAAAATTGCCTAAATATTACCTACTTCTAAAATCATATCTTACTGAAAGAATGTTCCAAGTGAAATATAAAGAAGCATATTCAAACCTTTGCCCAATAGACTCTGGCGTACCTCAGGGCAGTATTCTGGGTCCAGTGCTTTACCTAATATATACAGCCGACCTACCAACAACAAATTTTACAATGACCGGTACTTTCGCGGATGACACGGTGATTATGGCATCCCACAAAAACCCAATACTTGCATCGGGAGATTTGCAAGATAATTTAAACCAAATCCAGAGCTGGTTAAGGAAATGGAGAATTAGAGCAAATGACTCCAAATCGGTACATGTCACTTTTACCACGAAGAGAGAAGTTTGTCCACCAGTGACTCTAAATGGCCGAAGGCTGCCGCAGGCGGATGATGTAAAATACCTCGGTATGCACCTAGACAAACGCCTTACATATAAGAAGCATATATGGACAAAGAGAAAACAGCTTGGTCTTAAGTTTCGAGAAATGTATTGGCTCCTGGGTCGCAGATCTCAATTATCATTGGAGAATAAAGTTCTTCTATACAAATGTATCATAAAACCCATATGGACTTATGGTATCCAACTGTGGGGTTCGGCCAGTAATTCAAATATTGATATCTTGCAGAGATATCAATCAAAAGTGCTTCGCACCATTGTAAATGCACCGTGGTACGTACCGAATGAAGTTATTCATAATGACTTACAAGTAAAAACTGTGAAAAGTGAGATAGGATCCTATAGTGTAAAATATCAAGATAAACTAAGTGCCCACCCAAATAAATTAGCGGTGAACCTCCTTGAAACCGATAATATACCACGTAGACTAAAACGTTATCACCCTCGGGATCTCCCAAATAGATTTGTGTAAACGAAATGCTATATGTAAAACTAAAAATATAAAATTACTATGTAAGTGAAGTTTGAAGAGGTTAGTCGCTGGACTTACCTTATTATGTCACATTGTCCAACTATTTACTGAATGTTTGTAACAGACAGATTGTAAATTTCTAAGACGCCAATAAAAAAAAAAAAAAAAAAAAAAAAAAATTTTAATAAAGAAATGAATTTGCGAACAGAGGTAATGACTTTTGAAAATTTTGATTTGTTATGTTTCATAAATTTTTTACATCATGAGAGCAACTTCTGATTATTGTAAATTCCCATCTGTCCCCCTGTGTTAACGATTTGCCTTCATAAT
Source organism: Podabrus alpinus (assembly GCA_932274525.1). Classification (NCBI taxonomy): domain Eukaryota; kingdom Metazoa; phylum Arthropoda; class Insecta; order Coleoptera; family Cantharidae; genus Podabrus; species Podabrus alpinus. The sequence goes on from OW026451.1 coordinate 121,158,822, forward strand.
AATAAAAACAACAGGGTACAGACACATTGAAGGCCAGTTTAGCAAGCTATCTAAGATGTAAAACCAAGTATGTTTACAGCACTAATTTGAAAGGATTGGTAAAGAACAGTAGAACGGATTGCAATGAAGAAGAAGAAATTAAGTAGTGAGATTCAAAGTAAAATGAAAAAGAATTTTATTTAATTGAAAGTTGGTTACCGCAAGGAAAAGCTATTAAAAATTTTGCCCAGCGCGGTTCGCAGATAACGGATGAAAGATGTTAGATATGAGAATGAAAATTATGGACATGTAAACGTTTTTGGATGAGGCAAATTAAGTTGAAATGTAGATATTTTTGGATATTTATTGCAAAATTATTATCGAATTGTGTTGGATGGTAAACATTTGGTTACTATTACATAAAGTGTCGAATTTGAGATTGAAGTTGAATAAACTGTGATAAAAGAAGTCAATGCTGATGATAGAAATTGCATTTGAATTACTTACAAAAGCGATATTATAGAAGAGAAAATCGTATGATGAAACAACATCTGATCGGTACCAGCTTAGGAAAATTTGAACTTACTGTGCGGTAAGAAACTGATTTTTTATGTAATTATTTCAAGTTTAATACAAAAACTAATAAATTAATAAATGGTGTACGTGAAAGTTAAAAGACTGTATTTCTACTAATTTTTAAGGAAACTTGCTCTAAATTTTTGTAATTACATTTTTGTCTCATTTTTAGTTTTGTTGAAAGTCGGTAAAGAAAATTATTTTACTTGTGTTTGAAGGAATTGACGAGATAAATTGAAATAAATTTAATTTATAAATAATCATTAATATAATAATCGCGCGTTAATCAAAATATTACCACTTTTATTTTTGGCGTCTATGTGTAAGGTTTACGTAGTTTTAAAAAAAGTCACATTACTCTTAACGCAAGCAAAGAAGATTATATAATATATTATAGAGGGATAGCTTTTATGGAACCACCTGTCAAAAATATGTTTTATATTTTCAATTCGATAGATGGCTATGGGCGTTTTCTAATTGGAGTCACTAAAATATTTAACTTAGAAATCTATATATTAAAACATCCGCTCTTTAGACTTTATTATACAATCCCATTGGGATTCAAAAATCAAGGTTTGCTACAAAGAACCCTTCTCAAATTTTATTAAAATTTGTTAATTATGATCAACCTGCCAAGTCCGCTAAGTCCAAATGCAAACTTCAAACGCATTACAAAACAGGTAGAGATAGTTTCAAAGATCAAGAACCCTAAAAATCAACGCAGAAAGCTCAAACTCACATATGTAGTATGTATTTCGCCCGCTTGGATCCTCCTTGCGCATATTAGGGCTCTTTAGCTTTGAATAAAAATCGACGCAAAAGGCTCTAATTCGTATATGTATGTACGAGGCGTGTTTTTAAAGTAAGTACCGTTTTTAAATTACGCCGCCGCAGCACTGCGGTCGCCGTTTAGCGCATGCGTGCCAGGTAGCTACATCTGTTGGGAAGCTACAGACGCCAATACGGAACCATCCGATCGAGTCTACATCTGTTTGCGTGATTTTAAAATGCCGCCACCTATTGAGAATCCCGCCTTATCACTTCTTTTGGCTTATCCTTATCACTTCTTTTGGCTGGGAACAATTGGACCACCCCCCATACAGTCCCGATCTAGCGCCAAGCGAATACCATTTGTTTCTGCACTTGAAGACGCATCTGGCGGGGCAGCGCCATACCGATGATGACGAAGTTAAAACGACCGTAATGCAATGGTTATCTAATCAGGCGGCAACCTTCTTTGACGATGGAATACAAAAGCTGGTCCCACGATACGATAAGTGCTTTAATATTAATGGGAATTACGTAGAAAAGTAGAGTAAAGTATGGTCTTTCAAGTGAATAAATTATTTTTGGAAAATATTTACTTGTTGTTTTTTTATTTCAAAACGGTACTTACTTTGAAAACACGCCTCGTATTTCGCCCCTTTGGCTCCTCCCCGCGCATATTAGGGTTGTTGACTTTTGAAACTATCTCTACTGTGACTTTATTTTTATTATCGATTAATTTTGTATATTAATTTTTTTCTTTATAATCATCTTTTAATCATACTTTTCACTTGCCAGTTTTATAAATCGTGAGGAAAATTTGATGTACATAAAGTGAGAGATGTGAAGTGCAGGAAAAGAAAGCACACCGAATGAATTTTAATAGTCACATTAAAAATCGTCACAAAAAAAGTCGCCGACGATATTTTAAAATGTTATATTTTATAATTTTTCATAAGGTGGTTTTTGGTGAAAAGGAGACGTGGTCTGTAGGTTGGGGAGCAAAATATCCAAAGCAGTTATTCTTCTTTTTGCAGGGTTACTGGTTTCTATTACCGATAAATCTTTTTAATTTTTAAAAATCTTATTACCACTAAATTATTCAAACATTAACATTAGTCGAATATTCTAATTGAATATGAAAATAATATTCGTATTTGAATATTCGAATAATTGAATTATTTAAATTTGATTCCCAACCTCAGTTTGAACTTGGGATCATGCTAGTTGACGTAACGTCACGGTCTATGGGTAACGTACAAACGTGGCCTTAGTAACTGTTGCGCATGACGCTCTGACGTAACGTTACGGTCCGTGGGTAACGTACAAACGTGGCGTTAATGACTGTTGCGCATGCGGAAAGGTATTTTTAAACACGAACATAACAAATTTAATACCAACATAAAGTTTCTTGTAAGTTACCAAAAGTTATCAACTTGATAGTTCCAGAAACTTTTAGAAAAGTACGCTTGTGCAAATTTATCTACGCGTTCACTTTTGTAAATTTTAAAATGTGGTTACTGAACCGAAGAAACTTAACGTACAAACGTGGACAAAAACCGAAGTTGACGTTCACGTTGGAGTCTGCGTTGATTGGTTTCTGAACTTCGCTGTTAAGAGGACCCTTTACCTGTAAAACGCTCTTTTTTTGCTTTTGGTTTTCAAAAGGGATTATTGCCTACCTCCATCAAGTTAGACCCCTCAATCTAATATTTAACTTTTTTTTATACCAAACATTTGGTAATCGTTAGATAAGGTTTGGTAGTCCAATTAAAACTTTTAATAGTCCATTGTTGTTTCCTAATTAACTCAAAATTTAATGTCAAGTTAGTTCCCCTTTTAATCGATCTTTTTTACTTTTTTTGATTATGTTGTGTAGAAGTTTGGTAGATCAATAAAAAGTTTTGGTGGTTGATCGATTAGTCGTAATTAAGTAATGTAATTGAAGCTTGACTTATACGCATGCGCTATACTCCACGTACATGCAATAATAAATTGTTCAGCTCATTTGTTCGGTTAACACGTGTAGAAGTTTGGTAGTCCAATTAAAAGTTTTGGTAGTCGATTGTTTAATCTATATTATAAAATAATAAGGAATTTAAGAAAAAGCGTCACAAAAACGTGTGCCGACGCCTTAGTTTCGGACAGATTTTTACGTGCGACCTCTTAAAATGACCGGTTCGACGGGCCCGAGGTGGTGGAGTAAAAAAATTGGAGGGATAGGGAGGGGGCGGCGTGGAGGAGTGCAAGAGAGGCCGTTTTACGTCGAAATTCCTATCCGAGAACCCCAGAAGAACCCACCGGCGCGATTTTTGCACACTTGGTGGCGATCGACGCCGGAAGGTCCGAAATTATGCACAAACTTATTGCCTTTTCTCGGAAATGAACCGGCACTCCACGGTGAATTTTCAAAGATGAACAACTTTTAACGTGAAAATACCTACTTTTCTCGTTTTTTTTAAAGTCCCCAAGGTCAAGTGATTTTATTGCGAATTCGAATACAGCTTTATTAGGTGACCTCAGGTGGGTAATAAAATTTTTTTGTGCGACCGGGCGGTTACGTTTACGTATCCTTCCGACAGTTATTCTAAATCTGGGGGAGCTTGAAATGCAGTATTTCTTAGAGGTCTTATGTAGTTGTTAACTATCTATCTATTGTAACCTTGAAAAATTGTTGAAGTTCATAGTTATGGCGGTAATAGCAAAATTTTCAAATTTTACAAAATTGCCACAATTAAAGATCTCGATAGATACCGTCGCTGGCTTTGATTTGTTCCAAAACATGTGACCTTGAAAATTAATTTGAAAACCAAAATTCTTCCCAAGTCGAATTGTGGATTGGTACGACAAATATGAAATGGGATGTTACTCGTATGCCATATGATTGTTATGAATAGAAAAAAATTCAAAATCTAAAAGTTTGTAATTAAGTTGGAATTACACATTGAAAAATCATTGTTCCCAGGTTTATCCTTAATAAAGGCATTGGAATAGATTTTGCTATGAGAATATCAATCTGTAGTATCTTCTTTATTATTGAAGTAGTATACGGCTTGAATTATGTGAGAATGCCAAGGTCGCACCCTTAACCTTAAAAATCTAAAAATTTGCACAATTGTGCTACTCCACAACATAATTTTGTCGCTTACTACTTCTTCGTCATCATCGTCGTCAGAGAAAACATTAATAAATCCATTTTCTGAGGTTAGAAATGTTTCACTGACAGGACTGACAGTTATCTTATACTTTCACCGGCTACAAACTTAACTTACAGATAAACCAAAACTGACAGGTATCTGACATGAAGAAAACCAAAATTTGATTTAACCTACAGATATCTATCGGTTAAAGTTGTCCGCAATATAATTATAAGTTAAGTAAGAGTGAAGAAATCGGGCATTATTGGGAATTTACATCACCGATGAGGGCGCTAACGTCGCGTCATAATGACTGTTCTAATTAGTATAGCACGATATTGCACATAAGTTATTAATGCGTATTGTACTAATAATAAAGTCGACTGCGTTGTAATAGTGGTAAAATTCAAATTCTAACACACAATTAATTAACAAATACACGTATAAAATTTTGGGTATACTAAACGGAGTAGTTAATATTATGGACGCGTAGTGGCGCATGGTTAATGTAAATTCCCAATTTTGGCAAAATTTTGTATTTAAATAAATAAATTCGTAAAAATATAACTTAAATATACGAAAAAACACTTATAAATCCATATAAGGTAAACACATACAATGTTTGACATTGCCATCAGGCGTCCATATTGAATTCGAAAAATATAACGTGATGTGGAATGCCTAATATAACCAGATTGTTATACAACCATATTGTTATGGAAAATCAGAATCGCACCGACAAATTACGTTTTGACGTCTGTTATAATTTCGGTAAACCAGTTAGCTCTTGTTAATAATAAGCGTATTAAATTAGCATTTTCAATTTCATTTTACTGTAATGATTAATAACTCATTAACTATTTAATTAATTACGTTGAATTAAGTTTATTAATTAAGACTCGCATTCTTAAAAGCAAGTTGGAGGCCGAAGGCCGACCCGTATTCTCAAAAGCAAATGGGAGGCCGAAGGCCGACCCGCATTCTTAAAAGCAAATTGGAGGTAAGGCTTCTTGCTATACTTTGTATAGAAGCCTAAAACCAAGTTAGAGGTCGCAGGCCGACCCCCATTCTTAAAAGCAAGTTGGACGCCGAAGGCCGACCCGTATTTTTAAAACGACGTTGGAGGCCGAAGGCCGACCCGTATTCATAAAAGCAACAGGGCGGCCGCAGGCCGCCCGTACTCATGAAAGTAACAGGGCTGTCGCAGGCCGCCCGTATTCATAAAAGTAATTGGAGGCCGGAGGCCGACTCGCTAGGAATCCGCGTAGCGGATTGCCGCCGGTAGGCCTAGCGCCAGAAACCCGAAGGGTTTCGCAGCGCTAGTCGTAATTAATAAAGTTGAATGTGGACCAACACGAGAGCGCAGCTGATTGAAACTCAAACGATGCATGAACAATTAGTACTTATTAATTGTATTAGAAAATTTATAATTGGAGGAGAGGGGGTCTAGCATTTCTACGGCCCCGCTTCAAATTATTCTAAACGATTGAATTTTTACTAAAAACATTTGAAACTTAAACATCGGGAATATAAGCTCATTGAAGCTCGAAAGATTAGGCGGTTATTAGAATAACCGCCTGAGATATGTGTGTGTGTGTGGGGGGGGGGGGAAGAATTTAAGGTATTTAGCAAATATTATGTGTTATTTGAGAAACATTTCGTGTTGTTAAATTGCCATTAGAAATAATTAATTATTATTGCATGCAATTAATTCGATTAAACAATGAACCACCAAAACTTTTTATTTAACTACCAAACCTCTACACATCGTAATCGATTAAATGAGCTAAAAAAAGTTATAAAATCGATTGTAGGGGGGGGGAACAAATTTGACATTAAATTTTGATTGGTTAATTGCGAAAAAACAATAAACTACCAAAACTTTTAATTGGACTAGCAAACCTTAAAAAATAGTTTAAATTGGGCTGAATTGACAGTAAATAATAAATTTCTTCATTACTTAATTAAGCCTAAACAATGAACTACTAAAAGTTTTTATTGTACTACCAAACCTCTACATATCATAATCGATATGTACTACCCAAACTCCTAATTGGACTACCAGAACTTACCTAAATATTACCAAACGTTTGGCATAAAAAAAGTTAAAAATTCAATTGAAGGGGGGGGGGATATACCTCCATCCAACTTGATGGAGATCTATTGTCTCTGGGGTGTAATTATTAGAACACCCTATATATAATCAAATGTTTAAATAAAGTAAAGTCACATTTCAGTGGATAGCACACTTCTGTATTTTATAGTATTCAGATCAAAAACCTAATTTTCTTTATTTACTCGTATTTAAAATAAATATTTTGTGAACTAGTTGTTGATAATTTAATATTGTTTAACAGAGATAACATTGATGAAACGACAAAATAATTAATAATTATCTTTTCATTTCCTACTAAAAACACTATCGGGACGCCTATGCACGAAGAACAAATTAACATCTGTTTCCATTTATGTCATTTTGTGTCAATTGTCAAACAAAGAGGTTAGATTAGCGGTAATTAGTGACTCTTATTTAATATACTGTGTAATTTTTGAATTTTTAGCAATAAAAATGTTACCGACGACAGGATTTTTTAAAAATATCGATTGTCCATATTATGAAACTACATGTGATAGGCCTTATTGTCATTTTAAACATCGCAAAAAAAATGACGAACCAGTTGAATTAGCGGGTCCAACCGAAATCCCAACATATAATCCGACACCCAAAAGTCAATTGGCAAATGCGAGAAGTCATATTCCAATTACCTATGTACCAGATTTAGCAATTAGAAAGGAACCACACAAGCCTCGGTCTACATCTTCGTATGGATACTCGGATCAACAGCCTACTTACAAACCCACTCCGTTGAGTATTTTATCTACCGGTAAATTAACGTCTACAGATGTTCCAAAACAAGAACCTGATCCCGATTCGCCAACAAGGTCTTCACCAACAATAAACGAAGACGATGCAAGTAATGTTAATTTTGAAGATTTACAATTGGAGTTTAGCCTCATTGACGAACTCATAGGCGAATCTAATATAAACGACGACGTAAACGCTACAATCAAAGTAAAGGAAGAAATTAAAAGTAAAACTAAATCCAGTGAGAATAAACATTCGTCGTCCACATCAAAATCTAAAGACGATAAGAAGAATAACGGACACCTTAACGATTCTAAAAATTCAAAATCGCACAGCAATAACAAATCCAAGTCGAACCACAAAAAGGAAAGCAAAACTGATCATAAACATAAGAAGAGTGATAGAAAAGATCGAGATGAAAAACATAGGAAAGAAACGAAAGAGAAGAGTAGGAGCGAGTCGAAAAAGAAGCCCGAAGTTAAAGATAAATCTCATAAACATAAATCGTCAAGTTCCAATGATAAACACAAACATCAACACACTAGTGCAACCAAAGATAAGAACAAGGAAAGAGATAAAAGTAAAAGTCACAAAAGTAAAGATGTTAGTAGTAAACATGAAGAAAAGAAAGCGGTTGATCCAGAAGAGACGGTAATAACTAAATATTCATCACATGTGGAAGAAAACTGCGACGATTTGGATGAACAAAATGAAATTCACGATGACGGTGGTTACAATAATTATCTTAACGATTCCGATTTGGATGAAGATCCTATGGAAGAATGTTTCAAGATTTTCACAGAATACAAGCCTACAGAACCTAAAATATTTCCCGATTTAAATCAACAATTGCAGAATATTCAAGATACCAGTGACTCGACAAATAGAAAACGAATTGCCCACGATAGTGCTCAAAACGCAAGACAAAATGTGATATTAAATAAATTAAATAAAATACCCAGTGCGGCTCAAGCTATGGCTAATCGTTTGAAAATGGTGCGTATGCAATACAACGCTCAAGAACAAAAGCAGGATGTGGTAGCCGAAATTAGTCGGCATTTATCCAAGAGAAGATTGGAGGAACCTGCAGGAAATGATAACAATAAAAAGCAAAAGTTATCAAATCATGTTACAACAAAATCGGCTTCCAATGAAAGGGTAAGTCATTGTAAATTACCTTCCAGTAGTACCAATTTAGTCGACGATATAATTAGCGGTAAATCAACTATGAAACGAAAAATTGCTCCTGTGCAGAACGTCTTTTCTATTCAAAGAGAGAAAGCCAAATTGAACGAAATAGCTAGAATACGAGCTCAAAATGTAATTTCTAAAACGACATCACAAACGGTAAAACATGCGAAACGTGTAGCACACGTCCCCGACGTTTCGGTTGTAGATATACCAGAAGTACAGGAAACTGAACGATCAAAGTTACCGATTAATGTACGAAATAACTTTTTGAAACTGATTTTCCAGGAATGCACAAAACTATATTTTAGTAAAGACGACGCACAACAAAGGGCGGTTAGTGAAGAATACAAATGTTATGAGCGTTGCTCTGCCATAGTCACTTACAGAAATTCTGCAATGCTGGCTATCAGTCGTTTGAGGAAGGAACTGCAAACAAGGGAAAGTTCGGGATTGGGACAAATAATGTTTGGCGAATGTCCTGACGATAAAGGAGATCATGACGATCTTAGTGGGGAAAAGTTTTATGACACTATAAAACGATTTGTTTTAAACGACGAAGAATTAATACTTCACGGTTTCCCGAGAGAAGGAAGTGTGCACGGTAGAGCAATTGTTAAAAATCAAAGGCGAACGTCTCAGGTGCATGTACAGGAAGACGAACGCGTGTGTTGTAGATGTTCAAAGCATTATAGGATTGATAAAGAGGGTTTCGCGTTATATCCGGAAGATTGTTTGTATCATCCTTTAAAAAAAAGAACCTTACGGGGCGAAAGCATTTATTTGTGTTGTAAAAGTAGTTATGATATGGGTTGTGTAACATCAAATACGCACGTTTCTGATAGTCGGTGTTCTAATGACGACGAACTTGAAGGATATCAAGTTATTATGCCTCCCGAACGTGACAATGACCCCAGGAGCCATCAAGTGTTTGCATTAGACTGTGAAATGTGTTATACCACTAAAGGACTAGAATTAACTAGAGTTACAATAATTAATACGGATTGCAAAACTGTGTATGAAAGTTTAGTTAAACCATTAAATCCAATTATAGATTACAACACGCGATTTTCGGGAATTACTGAAGATCAAATGGAGCGCACCGCCACTAGTATTTTACAAGTGCAAGCTAATATTTTACATCTGTGTAATTCAAATACCATTTTAATCGGGCATAGCTTAGAATCTGATCTTAAAGCTTTAAAAATTATTCATAGTTGTATAATTGACACATCGGTTTTGTTTCCTCACAAATTTGGATTGCCACATAAAAGGGCTTTAAGAGATCTCGCTCGGGAATATTTAAAAAAGATAATTCAAAATGATGTAAGTGGTCACGATAGTGCCGAAGATGCTCTCACATGTATGGAATTAATTAAATGGAAGTTAAAGGAAGACTTGAAAGTGCGTGGAATAAAAGTTTCCTAAATTGTAATGGATAACCATAAATACGTAATTTTATGTATTATCCACCGTAAATGTTACATAATTATATATACTGTATTATATATCAAATATTTATAAAGCATTGTATATTTCGAAATTTTTTAATAGAAAACTTATTTATTTTTGCGCGTTTTCTGGTGTAATTGAAATCATTTTTTAAAAGCTCGAGAGTAGCCCATTAAGCAACCGAGAGGCAATTGGTTTGTGCAATCTGATTGCTATGAAATTGATGGAGGATTTGGTATCAAATTGATTAACCTCGGTGGCGCTTGTATACCTCTAGTGTTAGAATTTTTTGAACTATATTATTTATTTGTGCAGGAAATAATATTATAAATATTGGCGAATGAGAATTAAGTTGAAGTCAGTAACGCCTAAAGTCGTTCAATTATATCGCGTAATTAGAACTTTCTTACTATCTCCCCCATTACATTTTTTCCGCTTCAAATAAAAGGTGTTATTTTGAATTGTGCAGCATTTTCTCTAGAGATTTGACAGCGCTCATATTTGACATACGTCATCTACAAATAATGTGATTTGATTATGGAACTTGACACGGTCGACGAACGTATAGTTATTGTGAAAACACATTACCTAATTACTGAAAATTTTAGAGATACAATTCGAAAAATTTTGGATAGAAGAAGGTGCACCTTCTCGTAGCGGAATTATAAATTTTATAAAAAAATTTGAGGAAACTGGTTCAGTAAGTACTGTAAGAACACTCTTGTCTGTTGTCGTGGTGGTACAGCTATAAATATCGGCACAGTGAAGGAAAGTGTGAGACAAAAGCCGAGAACCCCAATATGTCACCATTCATAGCAATTGGACCTTTCTTATGGTACTGCAATGAATTTTGGAAAACAACATCTTCATTTACACTATACCCTAGTTGCGTACCTCCCAAAAGCGTACGAAGCGCCGTCTCGTGGATAAATTTTACCTAAACTGGGATGCCCAAATGTTCATGTTTATATATTAGCAAAAATATTAATTATTTTTAATAATTTAAAATATTCTATTATGTAATAATTACTAGCTGGCACAGTCGGCCTATCGGCCGGCTTTAGCCATCTAGACCGTGTCGAATGTGGTTGTTCGGCCTTCGGCCTCACTCCAAGGTACTAAAGTAGCCTATGTTTTTCGTAGCGTTGTAAATAACTTTTACACCAAATTTGGTTAAGATTGGTCAAATAGAAACGTAAAGCACGTGCACGCGTATTTGCATTGTCGATCGGTTGACGGCTTTACAGCATTCATTATTGTTTTTTAAGTTGATTTTGAGTAGCCTGCCTTCCTTTAAGGAAGGCAGGCTACTCAAAATCAACTTTCCTTTCCTTTGCGAATTTTTGCACTATTTCAATACAAAAACATGCGCATGGACCTACATAATAACTGCCAAATTTGGTTCCGATCGGTCCAACGGTTTAGGAGTCTATAGGGAACACACATACATCCATTTTTATATAAATATAGATAGATTATAAACTGTAGTCGATCCTTTAAGTTTAGGTTGGTACATAACCAAGATGAATTTTATTATATAAAAGAAAATAAACAATGTTTTGTTATCAAAATTTACAAGTTGCAACTAGCGTATAAAAACAAGTGTTTTAATTAATATTAATTTTATTAATTAAATAAAATTTACTTACTCGCTCTTCTTTACAGCTTGTATCTACTCATTTTTTTGATTAATCTGGTAAGATCTTCCAGGAAAGCGATAAAATGTTAAATCAGGATTCTTTTTCTCTGATTTATTGCATCCAACTACACAACAATACCTTTTTGCACCCATTTTTAAATCAACTTTTCTATGTGAATCTACCTAAAACCGTCAGCACTACCAATACCATAATGCTATTAAGTTATATAGGGCATATAGAATATTATTTAAATTAAAATTTACTTCTTAATTCTAATTCTTAATGTTTAATTCGTAATTAAACTATTACTTGTATTTAAAACCGTTTGCGCTCACCTCCCCAGTTACGCTAAATTTGGCCACCAGGGCAGCGCCACTTGAGCTACGCAACTAGCGTTTATGATTTAACTAACGCAAGAACTGAAGCTTGCAGACCATGCGCAGCGCCGTACATTTTTGTCAATTGGGTGTTGGAAAACAAAACTGTTGATGTTGATTTTTCTAAATTGCTACAATTACCAATACATTACTAAAATTTCCCATAAGTTACTAAAATTGCTAGACAATAATAATTGTCGGTATTTATAAAAATACATAAAAACTACCAATTACAGAAAATTGCCAATACATTACGAAAATTTTGCCGATTAGTTTTAAAAATTACTATAGAATTGCAGAAATTCTAATAAAGGATCATTTTTTTATTTTAATCATTTTGCAATAAAATTTTTAAAGTATCGAACACTTACTAATGTACTTACAAATGTACTTATTTTTTGCACACCCGCCTGGGGGGTGCTACCCGACGCTGACCCCCCAAGCCTCATGGTTGTTTTCTTCAGTGCAACCCCAAAAAAAAGGTCATCAATCGTAATCATCGTATTTTTAGGTACGCCGTTGACCTTTTTTTAGGTATTTACCTTGTTTCGCCGAAATGTACTTTTTTTTCATAAAAATAATATGGTCACCATATCGCTGTACTAGAATGATAGTAAGATAACTTAAAATTTCCGAAAATGAGATAAATTGAAATTATGTATCTCTGAGGGGTCCTCTACCTGGTAAAAGAGTCAGATAACGTAATTTCCAAATAGAAGCTATGCTTAAAACGATGTCTCACTGTTTGAATTTTGAAATTGATTACAGTTTCTGGTAAACTACTGAGACATCTCGAAAAGTCTTATTTCTTTTCCTACAAAATTCATCAGTTCGGAACTTAAAACTTGGTATAATACGAAGACATTTGAATATGTACCAATTTTATAACAGATCTAATCTAAAAATTTCAAGTTGTCCTTATTTTTGATTTTGTCTTTGTATTTTACTCTAAACGTTGTCCTTCTATTTCACTAGAAATTAATATTTTTCTCTAAGATGTCCTTTTTATCGAAATATATCTTAGTATTTTACGATCAGTCTTGGCTTTGAATAATTGTAAAATATCCTATGTAATGATGTACTTGACTGGAAATCATTGGCAAACAATTATAAAAATCTTAATATTAATATAGTACGCCACTGAACATTGAGTGTTTATTATCAAATTTAATGTTGTATGCGATTTTTGCTAAATACTTGTGATATAGAGCTATTCAGTGAGTAATATAGTGATTACCAGTCTCAGAGAAAATTAAGTGACCGGTGTGAGTGTTATTAATTACAAACACCGTAGGTTAACAGTTGAAATTTCCGATTTCACTTAAAGTGAGGTTAAGATGTGAATCAAAAAGGAATGCAACGAACACCGCCTCCAAAAAGGGCTAACGCCCTTCAAATGGCACAACCAAGTCGCGGAGAAACATGGCCATCTCTACCTGGAACGTCCACATCGCCAAATGACCATATTTATGGTATAAGCACACATATGACAAATCAACAACTTCCAGGTCCGTATTTCCCCCAAATGCCACTAACGAATCCAGTAATCTATTACAACCAAAACTACCCGCATATGGCACAATTTCCTGGGAAAGAAACCTTTTCGAACCAGAGCACATCAAACATAAACCACCCACAAATAACACAACAAGCAATCCAAGGACATACCCAATGGATACCAATACAAGGTTCCCAATCTAGTGACTTGAAGGATCAGAATAGTGACATGGGCTGGAAGAATGCCGGATCAAGAAAAAGAAACAGATTAAACAGCCCAGAAAAATCTTCTAGAAATGTCAAACAAAAACAATCAAAAATAGGCGACTACTGGCTTAATGCTCCACAATTATCAAATAGATTTGCAGCATTATCGAAAAGCAATGATGGAGAAGACGAAGATAATGACGAACAAGGAAAACCGAGCTCGGAAGAAGAAAAGATGCCCAAACCTCCCCCAATATTTGTATACAGAGTCAGTTGCATTGCACCGCTCAACGAACTACTAGAAAAAAAAGCGAAGGATGATTATACAACAAAATTACATGGGCAAGAGCAAGTAAAAATCCAACCCTTGACATCCAAAAGCTATACAGCCATCATTAAGGCTCTAGAAGAAAAGAAAACGGAGTTCCACACCTACCAACCCAAGCAGGAGCGAAGCTTCAGAGTTGTTTTAAAAAATATACACCATTCAACAGATATCACGGAAATAAAGGCTGCGATTGAGGCACATGGACATGCAGTAATAAATGTAAGTAACATAATACAAAGAACGACAAAAAATCCCCTCCCAATGTTTTACGTTGAACTAAAACAAAATGATAATAACAAGGACATTTATGACCTAAGAAGACTTGGTAATAGCTGCGTTGAGTTTGAACCACCGCATCAAAGAAGACAGATCCCACAGTGCACAAAATGCCAGCGTTACGGTCACACAAAAGCATTCTGCTACCGCAGTCCTCGCTGTGTTAAGTGTGCAGAGGACCACCTCACAATAAATTGTAGTAGAAAAGAAAGATCAAACCTAGTAAAATGCGTACTTTGCGATGGAGGACACCCGGCCAATTACAAGGGCTGCAAAATATACAAGGAACTTCAGAATAAGAAATATCCACCCCTCAGAAATAAATTTACCCGTAACACTATCCGAGAAAACCAACCAGAAATGCAACCGGTCTACGTAAATAACTCATACGCCCAAGCTGCAAGTAGAAGTTCACAGCAACCACAAAATCCAATTCACTTAACGCAACAGCCACCTATTTTAAACCCTCTAGAACAGCAGCAACAAATAATTCCCAACCAACCAAACGATATGCATGAACTAAAGCATATGATGAAAGGCCTCATGGAGCAAATGGGGACCATGTTGAACCTTCTCACAACTCTAGTCACTAAACTGGCATGATGGCAAAGCTTCTGAAATTTGCTGTCTGGAACGCCAACGGTCTTGCCCAACATGCCAAACATATAATAATGTTTCTTTTAAAACATGATATTGATATAATGTTAATATCAGAGACGCACTTCACCAAAAATAGTTACCTAAAAATTCCGAAATACACCATCTATGATACCCAGCACCCTGATGGCACTGCGCACGGTGGAACTGCAACTATTATCAAGAATACAATAAAACACCACATTGTTGAAGAATACAAAAAGAACCATCTTCAAGCCACCTGCATCTCCATTGAAGAATGGAATGGTCCAATAATCATAGCATCTGTCTATTGCCCACCAAAACATTCAATTAAAAAGGAAATGTTTGAACATTTCTACGACACCCTTGGGCCTAGGTTTATTGCGGGTGGTGACTACAACGCCAAGCATACATATTGGGGATCTAGACTGATTACTACTAAGGGTCGAGAACTCTTGAAGACTATGGAAGCAAAACACCTTAACTACATATCAACTGGCGAACCTACATACTGGCCTACGGACCCAGCTAGATTACCCGATACTATTGACTTCTGCGTAACGAAAGGTATACCAAAGAGCCACTTCAAAGCAGAATCCTGTTTAGACCTACTGTCATCTGACCATACCCCCATAATTGTTACACTGAGCACCCAAATATTATTCATCGAGAAACCCCTCACCCTCGCAAACAAAACAACAAACTGGAAAAAATTTAAAATGGTTATGGATGAAAATTTAATACTAGAGATACCACTCAAAACCAATCGTGATATTGACCAAGCAACCGAACACCTAACACAAACTATCCAACAGGCGGCCTGGAACTCAACCCCGGTACCCAAGACGTTCAATCTAATATACAACTGTCCAACAAATATCCAACAAAAAATAACCGAAAAACGCAAACTAAGGAAGAAGTGGCAGAAAACCAGAGCACCGCACGACAAAAATAAACTTAACAAAGCAATAAAAGAACTGAAAAATCTGATAGAGGACAACAGCAACGCCGCTATTCAAAACTACCTGGAAAACCTGTCTGCGACACAATCCACAGATTACTCGCTATGGAAAGCGACGAAAAAATTAAACAAAGCACAAGATGTAAATCCACCAATCAGGAAAAAAGACGGTAATTGGGCAAAAAGTAACATAGAAAAAGCAAACTTATTTGCAGAACATCTTTCTGAAGTTTTCAATCCATTTAACTCAACAATTTCTAGTGAAGAGGAGGACAAAATATATCAACTGTTGCACTCACCAGAACAGTTGGAAATGCTAATAAAACCAATAAAAATTACAGAAATTAGGAACATGATAAACAAAAACTTAAACCCTAAAAAATCCCCTGGGTACGACCTCATAACTGGTAAAATAATCCAAGAACTGCCAGACAGGAGCATCAGATATATAACTCAGCTATTTAATGCCATTCTAAGGCTAGAATATTTTCCCATGCAATGGAAAGTGGCTCAAGTAATTTTAATACCCAAACCAGGTAAACCATCCAACAACGTAACCTCATATAGACCCATTAGTCTTCTCCCAATCCTGTCGAAACTAATGGAAAAAGTGATCCTGAAGAGACTGCAGCCAATCATACAAGAAAAAGGCCTGATACCAAATCATCAGTTTGGCTTTAGACAACAACACGCCACGATAGAACAGGTCCACCGTGTTGCGGCTACAATCTATAAAGCACTAGAAACGAAAGCCTACTGTGCTGCTGCATTTCTCGATATAACCCAGGCGTTCGACAAGGTTTGGCATGATGGATTGTTATACAAACTAAAAAAAATACTGCCCCATAACCTATACAGAATTATAAAATCTTATCTAACCGACAGACACTTCCTAGTGAAGTATCGCAATGAGTATACGTCGCTCTATTCTATTAACTCAGGGGTTCCCCAAGGAAGCGTTCTTGGCCCAATAATGTACATCCTCTATACGGCGGACCTACCGACAATGACAAATACTGTTACTGCTACATTTGCGGATGACACCACTTTACTAGCAGTACATCGGAATCCATCCATTGCCTCAGAAATGCTACAAAGACATCTAGATGAAATTCAGACGTGGTTAAACCAATGGCGAATTAAAGCAAACGAGACGAAGTCAGTTCAGGTAACATTCACCATGAGAAAAGAAACTTGTCCACCCGTCTTTCTAAACAAGATCCAATTACCACAAAACAGCGAAGCTAAATATCTTGGAATATACCTGGATAGACGACTCACATGGAACAAACATATATTTGCCAAAAGAAAACAGCTCGGCACTAAACTCACCAAAATGTACTGGCTGTTAGGACGAAAATCTCGGCTCTCGCTGGAAAACAAACTGTTGATCTACAAAACTATATTGAAACCCATATGGACGTATGGAATTCAACTTTGGGGCTCAGCTTCCATTTCTAATATTGAAATCCTTCAAAGATTCCAATCTAAGGTCCTAAGAATGATAGTCGATGCTCCGTGGTACGTGCCCAATAGGTTGTTACATCGTGATCTTCAAATAAACCCAGTGCAAGTTGAGATTACAAGATTCAGTGAAAATTATTATGATAGGCTTAGTGCCCACCCTAACACCCTAACAGTTAGGCTGACTAATGATAAGGTAGTGCGCCGACTGAAAAGATTCAAACCTTTGGACTTAACATCTAGATTTAAAGTTAAAAAAGTTAAAATTGACTAACGTAACGTATACAACACTAATTATTATTAATTGTTTGCTTAATTATTCAATTTTGTGTTACCAAACTCACTTGAGCTAGTCATAGAAACTAAAAAGTTAAAAATAAAGGAGTGCATCAATGGATTCACTCCTACACGTCTGCTTTTCGTTACCACATAATTTACTTATTGTTTGTAAAATAAACAGATTGTAAATACAAATTAAAGTCAATAAAAAAAAAAAAATAAAAAAAAAAAAAAATAAAAAAAAAAAAATATTAATACAAAACGGGAAAAGATAAATTGGAACTATATTAAAGTCATTAAAGTTGACAAGGAAAATCCAGATACTTTAAAATATAAGGAAAGCTACGAAGAAATCAACTTTAAGGAAGTCCGCTTATCGGTAAAAAAAAGCAAACAACTAAACCTCAATAAAGCCTATTCAGAAAAACCAAAGATGAGTTACAAAAAAAAAGAATCCTTGATGTCATTGTTGCCGCACATCCCACTTGAACATCATAATTTTTACAAGAGCATCCAATCCTACAAAAAAAATGTACCAGAAGTAGAAAGTGAAGAAGAAAGCGATTAGAATTAGTTTTTCATTTAAGTATTATAGAATTCATGTTTCGTTTGTTATAATTTCCTAAGTATTTTTATATTCGATTTGTAACTAATAAAGATTTAAAAAAAAGACTAAGTTTAATTATTTAAAAATAAATTTTGTAATACTCAGACAACTTCGACAAAAACCAATAATAACTTCAAAATACTATTAAAATTGCAAGTTCAATAGTAGGACAACTTACAGAAAAAAGAAGAAAACTTTTAAAGTGACGATCATTTCTAGAGAAATACAAGGATATGTTACATATTTAAATTTTTTTGCTATACGCTAGTTGCGTAGCTCAAGTGGCGCTGCCCTGGTGGCCAAATTTAGCCTAACTGGGATGGTGAGCGCAAACGGTTTTAAATACAAGTAATAGTTTAATTACGAATTAAACATTAAGAATTAGAATTAAGAAGTAAATTTTAATTTAAATAATATTCTATATGCCCTATATAACTTAATAGCATTATGGTTGGTAGTGCTGACGGTTTTATGTGATTTAAAAATTGACATAAGTAGTAGATTCACATAGAAAAGTTGATTTAAAAATGAGTGCAAAAAGGTATTGTTGTGTAGTTGGATGCAATAAATCAGAGAATAAGAATCCTGATTTAACATTTTATCGCTTTCCTGGAAGACCTTACCAGATTAATTTGTATTGTAATTATATTTACTTGCCTTTTGATAACGATTTACCACGAAAAAAGTCAATAATGTTTATATTTTGATAACCACATTGAATAGTAACTGGACTGAATTCATAATGTGAAAAGCGAATTATTTCAACTAAACACTTGGGTTTATACGCTAGTTGCAACTTGTAAATTTTGATAACAAAACATTGTTTATTTTATTTTATACGAGTAGGTAAAGTAAAATTCATCTTGGTTATTTACCAACATGAACTTAAAGGATCGACTAGTACAGTTTATAATAATTATTACATAATAAAATATTTTAAATTAATAAAAATAATTAATATTTTTGCTAATATTACCATATAAACATGACAATTTCGTTCATAATAATTCAACCAATAGGATGTTAGAATCTCATCAATTTGAACCAATCATAATCTACTTCCTTTGACAATACAGACCACGGTGGTGTATTGTCGCGGCAATACGACCACCGTGGTCTGTATTGTCAAGTAACGATGGAAACTACGTAAACGCATACTATAAATTATTTGTTGTCAGAAAAAATTGAAATTTTATTTACGAAATTGTCAAACGAATTCCACACGATACTATAAAATTGTCGGTTAATTTTTAAACCATGGAATCTTCGTGTTTGTCGAAATTTAAAATCACCATTCGTGCTAAAGCACTCATGGTGATTTTAAGGGCGACAAACACTCAGTTCCAGTTTCAAAAATTATTGCCGACAATTTGATAGTCTCTTGTGGTATTATATATGAACATTCGGCCATCCCAGTTTTAACAAAATTTATCCACGAGACGGCGCTTCGTACACTTTTGGGAGCTACGCAACTAGCGTATAATTAAATATTATTTTGACAAACAACTTATACTAACGTATTAATAGCTATCTAAGCCACCTAAGATTTTCAAAAAACTTAAAAATTTTTAAAGCAAACTAATTTTATACGCGTTGGAAACTTTAAAATTACAATTACTCAAAACTATCATTTTCAAGTTATCTCACTATCATTCAAGTACAGCGATTATGTATAGTGTATTTTGTTTTAATACACTTGTCAAATTTGAAAAAATACAGTTGGGTTTCGTACATTTCCGACTAGTTCGTTGCGTTGTTCCTTTGGGATCTGCAGACGCTCGTCGTAAAAAGGTGCTTAAAATTGCGTGACCTAATTTTAGCCCCCCCCCCCCAAGAAAATATTTTGAAACATTTACAAAATACCCAAAAGGGAAATAAATCAATATGGATTAAAATGTATATCGTATGGATGTCATGTAAATGCATAAAATATAACACTTATTTTTATAAACTAAGTATGATTTCTGCCATATTATAAAATTGTAGATTATTCTGTTAAAAATGTTTTTATTTAGACTAAATTGGACTAAGATTGCGGAAAAGTTACCTTAACATCTAAAATAACAAAATTTACTAAAAAGTTAAGGAATAACCAATGAAATAGTACTTAAATTGCTACAATTGCGAATGAATTACTAAAATTACCAAGAAAATGACTAAAATTGTCAATAAATTGCTAAAATTGTTGGTAGTCGTACACCAAAATTGGTCAGTGGTGAACCCCTCGGTGATGAATCTCATTTTCAGCTGAATGGATACGTCAATAAATAAAATTACCGAATCTGGGGAGCTGAAAATCCACAAGTCATCTTGAAACAACCCATGCATCCGCACAGAATCACAGTTTGGTGCGCTTTCTGGACCAGAGGGATAATTGGATCATACTTCCTCGAAAATGGTACCAGCCAAGCGCTTACGGTTAATGGTTCTACTTATCGGCTGCGTCAGGCTGGCCCCTCCATTTTTGAATTTTTTATTTTTTCTTATGCCAGTCGCCAATGCTTCGCTTGTGAAATGCTGGTGAATGCTGTAAATTATTTTGAAAATCCTGAGTTGCCAGCAATTCGCTAGCATTGGCGACCACCATTCAAAAAATTCCAAAGTGGAGGGGCGCGTCAAGTTGGCCCCTCCTTGACCAAAAATCTTTATTTCTTAATAAAAATTCAACGGACCCAGCATTTTCAAAATAATTTACAGCATTCGCAAGCATTAGCGTCCGGTCGAAGATGTAGTCCAATCGTAAATTATTAAAATTTACATTGCTTCCAAAGTTAGTTTTTCAAACACATGCTGAAGGGAGTCAAGCGAGCTACGCTCGCAAAATATCCCGCAATGCCCCATTTAAGCAATGAAGGATGAAGATATTATATCCTTTACTTGCTCGTTGGGGAACAAAATATCTAAAGCAGTTTTTCTGTTTTCGGGATATTTGATACATTATAATTACAATTAGAAATTGTTTATCCGATCTTTCCCAGTAGGAATTTTTTCCTTCTTCAGCAATATGATTCTTTCCGTGGCATGAGGTGCAGGCCCATCGCCACAACCCTCAACCTGGAGAGCCAGAGAGATTTCTGTTACAGCCTCCTACCCTTAACCAAGTAATTCAATGAATTAGCCACTACATCCAATTTCTGAAGTCCATTCTAAATTTATCAATTTCAACTCTAAATGTCAAAACGATAGAATCGGTTTTTATTAATTTTTGTAAAAATTTCCAAATTACCGTCCAAATTATATATATTAACACTCGCCGGTTAATCAGAAGTATTTTTCACTATTTAAAAATTTATTTTGGGTAACCAAGCAGTCCAAAATTAGTAAATTTTGAAACATTGCATTGCAAAAACAAAGTTTTTATTGTCATTTTACTTAATTAGTAGCGAACAAAATATCTTACTATACGTCGAATTGTAAGTAACACCAATCTCGAATGATTTGTTTTCGACGGTAAATCCACTTTACAATTCGCATACAGTAATATATTATTGGAAACCTTTAAGCATATGAAAGAGTGTTGTGTCATCATTTAAAAATTCAAGAAAAAATATTTTCTTATACGAGCTTCATGATTTTGAAAAAAAAGTAGAAAGTGGAACATAAAAATCACCAAAAGTACAACTTTCTGTTTCCCTAATTACTACCACAAGAGTGCAAAATTTATTAATATGTATCATAATGTAAATGGTAAATTAAAATCTGCAAAAGTGATTTTAAACTGAATTTTTATGTCTTTATGTTTTTACTTACCTAATTCGCAATTTACATTAAACAAACGCCACCATGCGGGAGAATATCAAATTAGTAAGTGACGTATTAAATAAAAAGTATAAAACTGAAACGGATAATAATATATATTTAGGTACTTACTCGCTTTTTGAATAAAGTTCTTCGGCTTCATTAGCTTGATTCAGAGAAAATTGAGTGTGGCTGTATAAGTCTTCTATTCTGTCATTAAAATGCATTAAATCGTTTTTAAGGCCAGTAAATTTAGAATCCACAACAAGAGCCGGTTTTTTCAAGTCATTTAAACTTTGTAGTATGGTTTCAGCTTTCTGCAGTTGCTTGGTAGCTTCATTTTCCCTGTTAGTGAGGTTGTAAATTTTTATTTGGTCTAATATTTCTTGTGCGGCTATCAGCGCTGCATCAATTTTTGGTCCTAAATATTAAAAATTATTTTGGAACCTAAGTATAATTGCATTTTATGAAACTTACCTTCTCCAGCTGAAAGGCTTTCAGCTAGAAAGTCGACATTGGCAATAGTGTCGAGAGCTTCTTCTGCAGCATCTCTAATTGAATCTAACATAATTGCAGCTTCTTCTCGAGTAATTTCAGAAGATAAACTTAACTTTTTGCTGTTTGTGGTAGAATAATTGGACTAAAATAATTTATTTCGTGATTAATTAAGACTACAAAGTTTTTTTCGCTTACGTTTCGGTTCATATTTTCTGAATCCAGTTGTAAAATTTTTACTTGTTCCATGAGAGGCGATAAATCAAACGAACTTTGATTTAATAGCTTAACTTTTGGTTTTAAATCGGACAGTGTGTTGTTAATATGCGAGAGTCTTTGCGTAGTGAAGTAACCAGAATCGACCGACTAAAATATAATTCGGCGTCTGAAATTATCGCTTTTGATAAATTAAAAACTTACGTCAAATTCTGCAATATAAGGGTTAATTAAATTGTGTAGTTCATCTGTATTGTTCAATAAACTGTGAGTGCATTTGTCACATTCATGACAACCAACGTTCGCCACAAAAGCCCAACGATGGGGACATTGATCGCATTTTTCGCCGACAACACCTGGTAAACATTCGCAATGTCCGGTTTGTGCATTGCAACCAAAACCACGGGAATAATCAGTGTTACATCCACAAGCTAGAGTAAACATAATTTGTGAAAAAAGTAGTTATTACCTTACCGAATTGTTTCATTTACATTCACAACCGTGTTCACTATATTTCCAATATCCCGGAGCGCAAACATTGCATGTTCGTCCTGCAACGCCTGGTTTGCATCTACATTGACCAGTTTCATCATCACATTGTGAACTTAATGATGCTAATCCACAACTACAAGGACTGCAACCATTTCCAGAATTAAATCCGAAATGCTCAAACTCACATCTTTCACATTTTTCTCCAGTAACATTCACTTTACATTCGCATAGTCCACTAGTATTGTTGCAATGGTGAGTACCAACTCGATCACAAATGCATGCTAAATAAACAATTTTAATTGTTAACAAGATTTAATCTGCACGTCAAAACACTTACGTTGACAATTTTTGGCTTGGATTGCATCTCCGTAAAATCCTGGAGCACATAAGGAGCAAGCTTCTCCAAATGTGTTATAAAGACACCGTAAACATTCACCACTTACAGTATCACAAGAACCATGTTCAGTTTCATTAATATTACCAGAACATCGACATGGTTTGCAATAATCTCCTGCAAATTTAATCGTTTTGTAGTACTTGGTATAAAATGACTTTAAAAAAATGCAAACCTAAATTATCAGGACGTCCATAGAATCCAGGACCACATGCTTGACATTGATAACCAACATATCCTGCGTTACATTCGCAACTGATTTTTTCACCGTCGGCACTCAATTCACAAGAACTTGCAAAGCTACAGAAATTTGAAAATGTAAAGTCCTAAAGTGTTAAGAATTTCGTAGATGCTTACTTGTTAGATGGTACCGGTAGTGGACAGGCACATATTAAACAATCTCCAGGTGTTCCTTGTAGCGCATTTCCATGATAACCTACAGCACATTCGTCACAGTGGTCACCCCTTGTATTATGTTTGCAATCCTAAAGGTATAAAGAACAAATTTTTAGTTAGAGTAATTGTTAGTTAAGTTTGTAAAACTTACAAAACATTTTCCTGTATTAACGTTACAATCGGCAGCATGGCCATTACACTGACAAGGTACACAATAACCGCCATGAGGTCCTGAATCAATTCTGTAATATCCTTCAGAACAATATTCACAAGATAAACCGTCATATCCTGGTGGACATTGACATTGTTCAACCGATAATGCTTGAATAATAGAAGTGGTATTGGGGTTGACGTATTTCCTTGGAATTGAGTCGTCAATATAGACGTGTAATAATCTGTTAAATTATCAATTATCGGTAAATTACATTTTTTTAATTAATTTAATATAATGTCCCTGGAATTAGCAACGGAATTAATTTCAATGGAGTAAATTTAAAGCTAATTCTTGATATAATTATCGCGCATGAATAGATTAACGATATTTTCAACTTTTATATATTATTTGTCTTATTAGTTTTAACTTGCTTTATTATGTTGATTTAAAAGTTTGGTTTGGAAATAAAATTTAATTTCGTTTTAGTTAAAAATACAATTATTGGAGTTGCTCTCCAAAACACTCACATTGCATATTTATGTAGAAATTTCCAATAAAATTATGTGAGATAAATAAGAATGTTTGCAAATTCGAGATTTTTCCCATTTTATGGTATTTTAATTTGTTATTTGAATCTTTGATTTACATAATAGAAAAAATGTGAAACAAAATGTGACCAATCATTTTTGGTTTTGAAAACATCCAAATAATTGAAAATCATGATTATTATAGTAAGCGGAGGCAAGCTGTATAATGGAGAAATCTGAACTATTTCTAGAGCATAAAGGCTACACGTTTGCAGTGCTAAAAAATTGTCTGAAAAAAGTCCCCCGTAATCGGGTCATTGCAATTTGAGAAATCTGCAAAATATTGTTAAATTTTGCCGTTTTTTACTTCAAGAATTTTATTTCGGGAATAATACAGCCACTTTCAATTTTTTTTATTCAACAGATAATAATTGAAATATTTTTCCAAATATGTTCATGGTATTTGAAAATTAATACTATGAATTTTATTGAGCACAACGCCTTTTACTAACTTTTGGTTAAACAAGATATCTAATGAAAGATAAAGAAATAAAAAATTCGGCATTGAATGAGCGGTATTCTCCCTTTGCAGATTTATGTATAATTGTGTAATTTTAGTAGTAATCCAGCCATTACGTCGAAAGAGGAGGTCTACGTTGAAATAACTAGGAAAAATCGATTTTTTTGTGAATCGGAATTTATTTTTTCAGAATCGCGGTGGAACACGGGGAAAATTTGCCGAATAAGTTCCCAAAAATCACGAAATTGTGAAATGGTTGGTCAAAATATGCCCAAGTAAAATTACGTCAATTCTAAGCATAAACTAAAAAAAATTGTAGCCTCTGTGATTCCAAGATATTTTGCCTAAAGTAATTTCGTTTTCAGATTTTGAAGTGGAGTTTCTTTCCTCTTCATCTGACCCAAATTTTTTTCCCAGTTGGGTGAAACTGGGACACTAAAAGAGCTAAATTACCTATTACAGTTGATTTCTTTTTTACCATTTTTTGCATGGTATTTTTTAGGCTCCCATCTTTTAGAAATGATTCGATTTTAGCGCATCTCACGACAAAATGCTGCGAGTCAAGATTGACAGTAAATAAAATTCTGCGTATTGCCAAAACGAAAATATTGTTCTAGTTATAGTAGTTCTGAAGACAAGCCCGATATAAGGAAAAACCTTTTTTTATGAAAACGGTAAATTGCGCAGAATTAAGTTTCCTACAACTTTCAGTTATCTCTTTTATTTATAGGAATCCCATCAAGAAAATAAAATTATAAGTACATAGAATTAAAAAAATGTCTAATTTTCATTAAATTTTTGTTTAAAATGGTGAAAAGTAATCTTTCAGGAAATTATTTCTGAAAGCCGTTTTTACCATTTACAAAAGCAAAACTTTAATGAAGTTAAATCTTTATTAACCAGCAAATTCAAAACGATTCTAATTGTATTCTTAATTTTTTAATTAATTTTATTGTCCATACTAGAACTTATGTTCAATTTTCACTTCAAGTGCACTGAAACTGAGCTATTTGCAAAAATGTAGGACATAAAAAATGTAGAATGATCTTTGCAAGTCACAGCTATAGGGACCTATTAAGGCAAGAATATGCTATAAGGGTGTTCCGTACAGAGATTTACAAATAATTGAGGTTAATTCACTTATTTGCGAACCAATTTTGCGTCAGATCAGATGAACAGGAAAAATGTCTACAGTAAAATCTGAAAACTACCTCGTTTTGCACAAAAATCGATAAAAACGAGGTTTTTTTAGAGGAAACTGTCTTGGAAACCATAGAGGCTAGGACAATGTTATTTTTAGCGTTTGCTTACAATATTATTTAGTTTAATTTTGTGAATGCCTATTTTGGGCATAGGAACTTTAGAAAATGGCCAATCCATGATTTTTTGGACCTTCCTTAACAAATTTTCCCCTATTTTAGTCCGAATCCAGTGTCGAAAACTGCGGGATTGTTTTCCAATGCCAAACTAAAGGGTTCAAGCAAAAAAATTCCATTTCCGAGTTATTTCTACGCAAAGGTGGAAATTACCCTAATATGACTTCACTATAACACAAGATATTTTTGTATGTAACCACTCGGTTCACTCTTAAATTTTGTGCGGTCTCTGAGTTAACGTTTACCACCATTACTATTAAAAAAACAGGGTCACAGACATATCAAACGTTAGCCTACAAGCTACCTAAAATTCAAAAACAATAATTATGCTCAAAACACTAATTGTCAAAATTACTAAAATCAAAGGTTTTGGACCTAACGTTAATAGAAGAAACAAAAAAGTTTAAAATTCGCATTTCCGAGTAATTTCCACGCAGATCCCGTTTTTACGACGAAATGATTGGACTATTATAATCCAAATTGCAATCATAAATATGTATTATTATTGACTATTATAATAATATGACTATTATAATCATAAAGCTTGAATTCCGTTCATTTTACTTTTTTTCATTATTTTATCCAAATGTTAACCTTTTAGATAAATATTGACTCACAATTCAAAAATTGTGAAAGCAAACAATGCTTAAAACTAAAAGTACATTTCTGTACAATGGAAACCCTAATTCCAAATCAGACTAGGCGTATAGTTCATAATTAATAGTTTTACTGAAAATGGAATGGTTATGCCCTTCCTTTTCAAAATTGAATTGAAAGTGTTTTTTTTTAATATTAAAATTACAAACAATTTGGGCAATAAAGAAATATTACATAAACAAATCAAGAAATAAAACTCTTCAATTGATGAGAAAAGGTCAATTTTAAGATAACAAAATTTATCCCCAGCTAAACTATTTCTGATCAATTCAATTTCTGTTGCTAACTTCAACTACTTATATTTAGATAGAGATAGTTTCAAAGGTCAAGAACCCCAAAAATCGACGCTGAAAGCTCAAATTCGTATATGTACGTATTTCGGCCTCTTGGCTCCTCCTCGCGCAGATTAGGGTTCTTGACCTTTGAAACTATCTCTACATGCTCAACATACTTTGTGGTTACACTTTCTGTCCAATACGTAGCACGTATGTATAATCCGCGTAAATTTTGTAACACCACCATAATGTGTTCTCTTCGAGCTTGGTTTCCATTAGGTAATTGGAAATTGGATTCAACCATTTGCAAAATGGATATATATTCCACAGCAGGAGGTGGTTGCTCATAACCGACATGCACCAAATAAGTACCAGCTCCTTCTAATATTATGTCTGAACCAGGTAAAGCCTTACCTACACAAATAAATCAATTATAAAGTAAGGAATCCTCAAGTTTGCATTTACAAGTTACCTATTGTTCCAATGGTATAAAAAATGCTATATTTAAGAAATCCACCATAAGCAGTTATTTTTGTCCCTAAATAAGCTTCAGGTGCAGCAAAATATACAACTTTATTAGTTAAATTTTCTCTTGTAAAATCGGCCCCGATTGTAGTTCCTCTCTCGACTTCGTCGATAGTTATATTTAATGGCGAAACCTCCAATTTCAAACTTTCATTTATTTCAACAAGTTTCCAGTCTTCCATAACCGTAATCGTGATTTGTACAAAGTTGGAACTAATACAACGAGATGTTTTACCGAAACAGAAACACTCGGTACATCCTTCCTTGTTAGAATCTTGTAAATTAAAGCTACCTTCTTTACAAAAATTGCAAATTGGACCTGTCACAAACTTTTTGCAGAAACATTCGGCGGAAACTTGATCGCAAATTTTATCAGTAGTGCCTCGTAGGTCGCACTCGCATGGCTCACAATGAGGAAAAACAAAATAACCGGCTTGACAAGAGTCACATCTACGTCCCACAATATGATTTTTGCAACTGTTAATTCAAACACCAATTAAAACAAAATTTAATACTTACACCTCGTACTTACGAACAAGAACCATTTAATAAATTACATTCTAAGGTTCTATCCACACCCAAGTGATCGCAATCGCATCTTTCACATCCAATTATTGGATCATATCCATAAGTGTAATTCTCACACTGATCACAAAGTTCACCAACCACGTTAGTGGGACATATACAACGACCTATTTGGTAATCAATGTTTTAATTTACACCTAATTAATAATTACTGAACGTATTACCTGTATTTGTTTCGCAAAGTGCCGTAGAAGGACAATGGCAAGGTTTGCAATCTGGGAATCCATAATAACCAGTTTTGCATGCTTCACATCTTGAACCGATGACGTTATCTTTGCAGTGGCATTGCCCGCCAAATTTGTCACATTCGAAACTTAAAGAGCCATCATAATCACACTGACACATCAATGCTCCGTTATTGTGCGATGCAGTTATTGAAAAAACAGAATCGCGACAAAATCCTACAATGATACTTTAAAGATTCTGCTAAAAGTTATTATGTGTAGCAAAAATAACCTTGGTGAGTAGTATCGATATTGAAGTGGTTGCTTCCACATGTTGCAATAAATTCGCCAGTTCGGTCCAAGTTATCTTCTTCCAAAATCGTTGCTGTGTAAAAATCGCTGGGCACAATCAACAAATAATCAAGAAAAACGCCTTTATGATTTGGATCCTACAAAAAATACACTTAAAATATTTCTCTTGTTGGGCATGTATTCAAGTTGAAACCTTTAAAGTCACTATAAAATTCTCAGTGAAGATGAAATTAATATTTCCTCCATTTTCAACAATCAAGGATCGACATCCAGATTTTGATGGACAATGTTTTATTGGAAGTTTAGCTTCATAAAACTTTCCGTTTTGTATAATTGCTTCCAAATGGAATTCTAAAAAATGAATTTGAACCAAACAGTTGGATTACTTCGTTCATTTATGTACCTGAAAACTCAGGTTGGAAGTATTGCACTATAAGAACGTAAGATCCTGGTTCGTTCACTTTTCCATGTAAGTCCACCATGTTTTCTTGCGAGTTTAAATGAAAATAAGAGCTTCCTTCTGAAGTGCCGTTTTGTTTGAATGGAACTTTTTTGGATTCAGGTGGATTTGGATATGTGGAAGAAATGCATTCGTTATCTCTACGAATGCATACTGGTTGCGGTTTTATAAAATCTAAAGACCATTCTTCGATGGGAATTGCTATCACGGAATGAATTCCAACGTTTGCATTGACGCCCTTAAGTTTAAAAAAATGAACTAGTTAAGTAAACGAATCAAAAGCCTAAAATAAGCGTAAAACAATAGGGGATTATTAATTTTGCCTGTTGGAATGTGATTTTATTCAAAAAATATGTAAAAAATTATTGGAAACTTACATGACATCGGAAACTCTTAAAAAAAATTGTCTATCATACAGGTTTTAAGCTGCGTCCAATCTTGGTATTATCAAATCGGTATAAAAAATTGGGAATAATTTTTTTAAATTTCTGAATGTACGTTTGTTAAAACACATGTAAAAAATTATTGAAAAGTTATTTGTCTTCGTATTTTCATTTCTTAGATCAAAATATTATTTTATAAACTGTACTATAATTCTTTTTTTATAAACAATTTCTATAAAAATAATTGTTGTCCATTCTACAAATTTTCGCGATTGCGGCATGATGATTTCTTTTATTTTTATATTGCAAATCGTTTACAGTAGAAAATAATTGGCGAACAAAAAAAAATTGAAAAAAAAATTGGTACATCATATTGATGAACACCGATCATAAAATAAAATTCATTATGATAGTGGAAATATGATCAATATGATGTAAAAATCATCAAATAAGTTTGAGGTTTGATGAATGCTTAATTAATACAATTAATTCGAATTCATCAATTTCTGTTCATAAAATTGATGACTATTTTCATCATTGTGATGAATTTGTTGAAGTTTCTGAACCTAATGTGTAATTACAAATGTATATTTTTTCCGTGCGTAACTTGAAAAATGCTAAACCACAAAGAATGCAAACAGAAACTTAAACAAAACTTGTACAAAAAAGTTTAGTAGGTTACAGAACAAGCAAAAAAATTATGAATTTTCATTGATATGATACCACTTTTTTCCGTGTAGAAACCTATAAATTGCGGTTATCCAAGTTCCATCTTGTTTTACATTAAAATAAAATTCAAAAAACGTAACAAATGACATGTTTCGATCTTATTCTGTTCAACTTGATATTTAATAGCATAATAATTGAGGATTTATAAAAACAATTAAATTTAACACGACGTATAAAAATATCATAAAAAAATACCTGCAAGTGAACACTAATTAAGTTGCCATCCACTAGATGAACTCCAACATTGCTTTGCTTGTCAGTTACAATTTGTCGACAGGCTGTTGTGTACGGACACGAGTATAGTACAACTTTAGAAGTTTTCTTTCCATTTTGGGCAACAGCATCCACAATAATTTCGTGCGTTGTTTGATCATCTAAAGGTGTGATATAATCAATAGCAATAACGTAACGTCCCGGTTTTCTAACAGTGATGTTATAGGTGATATCAGGTTGAACTTTGTTCAGTAAAGGAATTCTGTTGGCAATTTGTAATTGATGAAGATGCTGAAAATTTAATAAATTTAACAAAATCTTCTAAAAAATAATATCAATTTTTTACCTGATAATTGTCATAAAATTCTCTAACAGAATCAAAGGTGTTACCAATATTTACGTAACCACCGCTACCCCAGCTCATGTCAAATGAAGAAGTATTAGGGTAACTATAATCACGACACAATTTATTCTGCCCAATTACGCAGGGTTGTTCAACTTTTTGGTTTAAAATGGTAGCCAAATAAAAATCTTCAGGGAGAAGAACAAAATAATCCTTTAAAGTAAACATTTTTAGTAAAAGTTATAATGGTTTTCGCTGCTTTGCAACTTACCACAAGTAAATTTTGGTTCGATTGAATACTAACAGTCCATCTTCCAGGATTTATAACAAGAGCATTTCCTGCACCAGAAACAGTTACGTACGTTGGAACTGTACTGGTCTTCAAGTGAACATTAATAGTTTGTTCATTATCGCTAGGACTTTCAGGAGTTATTTTGATAGTTCCAGTTACAAGTTCCTGATTTAAATTTATGTATCGTATAACCATGCGATAAAGTGAAGGTTTATAAATGTACACCACTTGAAGGATTTCGTTCTAAATTAAAAAATAAATATTTTAAGATTGAAGTTGTTTCTTATATCGCGTGTTTATTTAAAAACAATTCATCCTAAATATCTCTTGGACGAAAAGTTCATCGGTTGATTTATTATTTTCGATATTTTTCGGTTCAGTAAACATTTAGACCAATGGTTCCCAAACTTTTTTTTCGTAGACCCCCTGCTGCTACATTTCTACTGTATGTAGAATAATATGAATAGAATACATATTCTACTTACAACTTGTGAACCCCTGTTTTCTTTTCACGTCTACGTGGACCCCCGTGTGGTCTCCTATGGACCCCTGGGGGGTCCACCTGGACCACTTTGGGAACCACTGATTTAGACGGTCATAGCTTAAGTTAAGTTACGGTTAAAGTACGTCTACTGCTAATGCGAAATGCACGGTTCGAATCCGGGCAGAGTAAGAACTTTATTCTGACCATCTCTCCTTGGAAAGCAATAGCAAACCACTGAGGTGATCTGCCATGAGCGCCCGTCTCAAAATAAAGTGTATTACACTTCCTGTGGTTCGCAGCTCACATGAAGCAAGTAGGTGCTCTATGTAAGGGAGTTTTTTTAGCTGCATGAGATCTTTCAATAAGGATAACTTTTGAATGAAGTTTGTCAAAGTGATACTTCTTTGAAATTTGTGTTCAGGAAGGTTTGCCATTTAATCGAATAAATTAACACTTGAACAACGCTACCAAATTGTGGAAATTTATTTTCAAAGTCAAAGTTCCGTTCGCGAAACTTATAGAGCTCTTCGCCCATTTTATGGTCGAAATAATCGACCTTCTGAGCAGGCTATTGGTGCGATGATTGATAAATTTCGTACCACTTCTTCATTACATAATGTAAGACCACCAACAAGATAAATAAATGTGTGTACTGAAGAAACTACCGCTTCTGCAAGAGAACCCAAACATTTCAATTCGCCATCGTGCTCAACAACTTGGGCTTTGTCCGTCCATTATATGGAAAATTTTACATCAAGATCTTGGTTTACATATCCTTACAAGATCCAGTTGGTTCAAGAATTGAAGCCTAATATCATCGATTGCGTCGTGCGTTCGCAGATTGGGCTCACAACCAATTGGAAGTGGATCCATTTTTTACCGCCAAATTTTGTTCAGTGACGAGCCACATTCTGGTTAAATGGGTATGTGAACAAGCAAATTTGCCGTATATGGACTGAGCCCAATCCGGAACATTATGTTGATACTCCATTGCAACCATTGAAATTGATGATGTGGAATACACGCCAACGCCATCATCAGTCCATATTTCTTTCGAAATGAGGAAGGAGCTACCGTTACGGTGAACGGTGTGAGATATTGACACATGCTCAATACATTTTAGTTTCCAAAAATCCAAGAGTTAAACATCGATAACTTATGGTTCCAACAGGATGGTGCTACGTGCCATACAGCCACCGAAACCATCGATTTATTGAAAGGACAATTTGGTGACAACATTATTTCAAGAAATGGTCCTATCAATTGGCCTCCAAGACCAAGATCGTGTGATTTTACGCCTCCAGATTATTTTCTTTGGGGGTATGTTAAATCCATGGTTTATGCTAACAAACCAACAACTCTGGAAGCATTGGAGGTCAATATTCAGCAAGCCATTTATGAAATAAGGCCAGAAATATTGGAAAAAGTGGTAAAAAATTGGACTGATCGGATGCGCTTCGTAACGATTAGTGGTGGTGGTCACATGCCGGAAATGATTTTCAAATCATAAATGGCATTAAATTTACTGTCATAAAAAAATAATTAAAAAAACATTCCATCAATTTTTTAATGTTTTATTTCAATTTGAAGTTCTCATGCAGCTAAAAAAAACCCTATACTATATTTATATGAAAATAATTCAAATGCACATCTTCTTCTTCACGTGCCTATCCGTTACCGGATGTTGGCGACAAATGCACATCACATGCATATAAAGAAATCTGTCAAAGAGGTATCACGACTGAAGAAAAGCAACATTTAGGGTGGATTGTTTTTAAATAAACAGTATACGCGCTATAAAGTAAAAGAAATATAAAAATATTTAAAAAAAGACTAATATTGAAATGTTCAAATATTTCAATATTAACTATTAGCATAGTACTTACATATTCTTTGGGTAAAACAAAATATTAATAATATTGCTATACCATCATTAGGCAAGCTTAAGCTTGCCTAATTCTTGAATTAATCCAAGAATAAATGAAAATTAAAAAAAAATAAAGTGAAACTGTAAAATACCTGAAGTTGCGAAAATACTGCATATCCTTTCCAAGAATAACCTGGGAAAACTTCTTCATCGTATGCATACCTAACAGGTGTATTTGCAGGGGTATGACCATCTTCGACTTCATATTGGTACTGATACAATGTAGGAAAATAATGTGCTTTTAATGGTTCTTTGCATGTTTTTCCAGTAACTCGTGAATGACAAGGACATTGACCAGATAATTTATTACAAACGGGGCTAATTGAACCGCCAATATCACATCCACAATCTAAAACAAAATAATATTATGTTTCGTTATTTAAAAATTTGTTTCAGAAATGTATACCTATGCATCCAAATAAGTTGTTTTCTTGAAGATTGAAAGTTCCATCAGCACACTCGGAACAACCTCTTGCTACTACAGAAGGTTTGCATACACATTGTCCACTTTCACTGTCACAAACACCAATTCCACCTAACACCCCAGCCGGGTTACATCTACAATCTTCACAACCTTCTGGATTATTAAGATGTAAATTCCAATATAAAGGTTTACATTTGTTACATATGCGCCCTTCAACGCGTTCTTTACATCGACATAGTTCACCCGCCGGTACTGAACCACAGCCTGCAAAGGCTGCCACCACACCAGCCGGATTACAATTGCATTCTAAAACAGCAAAAATGGAGAAATTTGTAATCAAGAAATGTGCAACATACCTTCACAACTTGGAAAATTGTAAAAACCCTCCTTACATGCGTTACATTGATTTCCATCAAAGTTGTAATTACATTGACACTGTCCATTATGATCGCAAGATGTACCATCAGATCCATGACTATCACAATTACATGCTGTAAAGTCATTAAATTAAAAACTAATAAATTATTTCAAGTTAAAATTGCATACGTAAACAATCTGGAAATTGATAATATCCAACACTACATTTTTCGCACGTACGACCACCGAAATTATCTAAACAACGACAACTGCCAGCTAAATCACATACAGCAGATGCTGATCCCGTCAGACTGCAATTACATGGTTTGCAATCTGGATATCCATAATATCCGCTTATACATTCATCACATCTAGCACCACCATATCCCTGCTTACATAAACATTTTCCCGTACTTTTGTCACATATTTCTGGAATAGTTCCTCCTGTATCACAGCTACAAACTGTTACAACATTCAATTAGTAATCTTTCCTTTTGAAAATTCTTATTGAAGGTACTTACATGTACAAGATGGATAACTATAATAACCATTTTTGCATTCATCACATTGTTTTCCGGCGTAATTATTTTTACACGTACAATTTCCAGTTTCTTGATGACAAACACTCGAAATTGATCCCAATACATTGCACTCACAAGCTGTAACAAATTAATAATTTTATACAAAATAAATATAATATAGTACTATATCGAAAAAATAAATATATAATAGTACGTACGTTTGCAATCTGGAAAATCATAATATTGTTCTGCACATTGTTTACAATAATCACCACCATAATTATATTTGCATTGACATAGGCCATTATTAGGTTCACATTGAAGACTTTCGGTACCATCTAAATAGCATTCACACGCTTTACAATATGGATAATCATAATAGCCATAACTAC
The DNA here is from genome assembly GCA_932274525.1 of Podabrus alpinus. Lineage (NCBI taxonomy): Eukaryota > Metazoa > Arthropoda > Insecta > Coleoptera > Cantharidae > Podabrus > Podabrus alpinus. The sequence goes on from OW026451.1 coordinate 121,194,390, forward strand.
AATTTGTACATCCAGGAGATGTAAATTGTTTTTTACATTCACATACACCCGTGACTTCTTCGCAATTTCCAGTTGAAAAGAAATTATCACAATTGCAAGCTGAAAAATTAAACAAATGAGGAAAACATAGCATAACAATGAAAACAAATCATAGCTTACGCTGGCACACATCCGTTTCATTCCAATATTTATTTCCAGGTCTGAAAAATGTGGGCTGACATTTATTGCAATTGATTCCTTCCGTGTTGTGTCTACAATTTTTGCAAACACCACCTCCTTCATAATTGCCATGAATATCAAGAGATAAATGCTGTTGATCAACTTCAGCGTCATACAAGCAGTCATTGCTATGTTGAAAACAATTACAGGCTAAAATATAACAAATGTTAAAGATGAAAAAAATGGACATAACAAAAAATTTGGAAATTGTATAATATGACTACTTACGTTCGCAAATAAATGGTTTATAACTTTTTGATTGTTTCCACGCTTTTTGTTGAAAACCAGAACAACAAGTTTCACATTTAGCTCCACATGTATTGTGCTGACAGCGACATAACAAAACATGGGGATTCGCAGCGTCTTGAATATCGCAAGTATCTGCATGACCATTACACATACAACGTCCCCCAATACTAATATCTTTAATCGAGTAGAAATACTAAAACAGGAACCATAAATATAATTTACAACTATGTTGCATAATTCTTACTCTTCTAGTAACTGTAGGATCCTGACGAGCCACCGACATGAGATGACCTAACAAATTCTTTGTTCTTAAAAACCTAAAACGAACATTAGTTGCTCTAGTCCATTCTTGTAAAACGCTCGAATTGAAGTAATGATTTGCAGATGGACGACTATTTAACAGAGAAATTGGAATCTAAAATTATACTGGATGTAGAAACAGTTTTATTGTTTAACAATGGAGCATTTACTTCTCCTCCTTCTAAAGGAACAATTTTAGAATATTCTGTAGAACATACTACGGAGTCGTCTTTCGTAATTGGCTGAAGACTTTCGCTCCCAAAATGGGTTTCACAATCTGCTTCAGAATCTGAGAAATATTGCCAAGGGACGTATGTTTGACCATAATCAGCAGACTTTTCTAGAATCCATAATCCTGGTCTAGGCGAATTTCCCATTCTCATATATATGTAAGCTACGTGAAATTCCTGAAAAATAAATGTAATACATCGGTTTATTTTTGCAAGAAAGAGTACATTCGTTCGTGGAAAACTTATAATTTGATTTATATTATTATTGTTTAATTAACTTTTTAATTTTTTTAAATTTCATTTAATAGCTAATACAAATTCTTATTAAAGAAATCAATATCATTAATTTCCCTTGCAAAAATTTCATACCTGATGATAAATTTGCTCGAAATTATAGAACTCATGATGGGAATTTATTACATAAATATTTAGTAATAAATCTTTACAACTCGTATTGTACGCATTAATAAAAACGGAGTTTTTATATAGAATTTATATAATATAGGCAATGTTTACTTCATTGACTTAAAATTTTAATTTCACATTTGCATATAAATTGCGATTTGACGCTGAGGAAAAGAATGTGCAGATTTTATTTAAGTGAGTCTAAACAGCAGTTGCAATCACACAAAATGAATATAAAAGGATGAAATTAAGTACTATGGAAAAATTAAATAATGTAAACGACAGGTGGAAATAAATAGAAGTTATGCTGCAGGAGACCTCAGAATGAATTATGACACATAGTAGTACGGTAAAAAGGAAGGACTGGCTAGACGAAGCATGTACAAGAGCAGTTGAGGATAGGAGAAGATGCAGAGAAAACACGATAAGAATTAGTACCGAAGGAAACAAAGAACGACATAAAAATTCAAAAAAAGTGGAAGTACAATAGGATGAAAGTTTTGGAAGAGAAATTGAAAAAAAGAAATTAGAAATTTTTAAAAATGGGATACAGGAAACACACGATAACCTATAGAAATAAAGAAGGTGAACTAATCTGTGGAGCAAAGGAGATCATGGAGGGATGGAAGTTTTTAAGAAATCGCTAAACAAAACTTACATAACCAACGAAAATGCTGGTGAAAGTGGAATTAGGTCGGAATTCATTAAATATGGAGAAAAGAGTTTGCAAATGGAATAGCAAAGCTGATACAGAGAATATGGGATTAGGATTAAATGCTAGAGAGCTGGTAAAATGTAGTGTTGATGTCAATATACAAAAAAGGAGATAAGACAAGATACGAGAATTATACCGTAGTGGTCAAACAAAAGTTACCACCCATGATATTCATGAAAATTCCATTATTAACCAATATAAACACAATGAAATAACGATATAATTTAAGAAAAGCTCCTTAAATGTCATTCTTCTTCTTAAAGTGCCGTGCCTGAATTTCAGACGTTGGCGACCTCTCTCCTATGTGTGTGTTGTGCATTTGAAGTATTATCACACACATAGGGGACCTACTGCTTAACGCGGGCTCCGAACCGCGGGAAGTGTATACACTTCATCTCCAGAGAGGCTGTTCCAGGCAGATTACACCTCGGTGGTTTGCCATTGCCTTCCGAGGGGAGACGGTCAGAATAAAGTTTTACTGAGCCCGGAGTTGAACCAGGTATTTAGCATTAGCAGCAACACACTTAACCGCTAAGCTGGCGACCGTCTCCTTAATGTCATTAGAAAGAAATAAACAAAGTATTTTTCTCTAGAATAGTAAAATAAAGACATATATTTAAAAAAAAAAATTATAATGACAACATAACAAATTTGTTAATACTTTGTGTGGCCTCCTCGAGCCTTTAGAACTGCTTCAATCCTCTTTGGCATTGGCTTTATCAAGTTCCTGCAGTATTCTGCCAAAATGTCGTTTTTCCAAGCATCTATTATGGCAGTTTTAAACTCTTCTTTTGCTAAAGGATTTTGTTTGGTTATACTGTGCTTTAAAATTGCCCAGCAGTCCTCAACAAGGTTGAGATCCTGACTATTTCCAGGCCAAGGAAGTGTTGTAATACCGATCTTTGTAACAAATTATTGAACCTGTAGCGTAAAACCGGGAAAAGCTTAACTTCAATTGCCATTTTTTAATATGTATGATAATAAGGACTGCAAAATAGCCAAAATTTACCTTCCGGGCACGACGACAGGGTACGGAGTCGTTCTGAAATATAGGGTCATAAATCCATGAAAAGAGTCTCTCAATTCATGGGATCAAATGGTCTTCCATGATTTAGATGTAACTTCCATTCATGGATCCAGTGTAGAAGGTTAAATCTCCCATTCCAAAGTAGGAAATGCACCCCCAAACGTTTAGGAACGGTAATAACGAATAATTTAACAATAGTAAAGAGATTGACGCAAGAATAACTAAGATGAAATAAAAGTGCGGGAAGCTTGGTAGTAATATTCTTTAATAAGGAGTATAACAAAAGACAAAGATTCAAATAAACAAAACAAAGATAAGACCGTCAGTACCGTATGGTAGCGGAACATGGACGTTAAATAAGATCGACAGTGAAAAAATAGAACGATGGGAAAGAAAGGTACTGGGAGGACAACATAGACACGGCGAATGGCGTAAGTAATTTCATGTTGGGCCATGTGGAGAAACTGCCAAAAGACAGTATGATGTGAAAAGGCTATGCCGGATCATACATGCTGAATAAATTTATTAAATATTTAGTAGGCTGAAGCGTTGTTTGTTCATATGTACCATTCGTTCATTCCATTTCAAATGTACTCCTCGAGCAGACGTGTTGCACACGCGTCTCGATATGGTAACAAGGAACAAAAAGAAGTGGAGAGAAATAATTTAATTGAGAATATGTAAATCCACCTTAGCTTTGATGCCATTATAACGATATCGTCGGCAAATATTGCCCAAGTATAATACTGTTATTCACAGCAGTAGATGAGTGTGATCGTTAGTTGAATTACAGTGTGGAAATTATGTGGGTTCGAATAGCGGACTTGACGTAATTTCTTAGCGTGGTCTGCCGGTGAACATCAACACTATGTGGATGAGTTGAGCTGTCAAGTAAAAAAGAAAGAAAAGCATTGATCCACCCCAAAAAAGGGATCGTGGAAACTTTGCAGGTAAACAGAGTAGCAATACTCCGAATAGAATGAAACTGTTATTGATTGACATATCAGCCGTACAGATATTGTATAATAAGGGCGTCGCGTCGTGCAAAATCTTTTCAAATGGTTTTTTCCTGAAACGGAACTGTTGATTTAGTATAGAACTCCATTTTAGTACAGATAACTTACTACAGATAGCCCATGCTTATTATGAAAAAAAGTGGTATCCCTAAATCATTGTGGTTTGGAAGCAATTTAAAATTAGTTTGGAAGTCATTGGTTAAAAGTAAAAGAGGCGCTATTTGGATTTATTTCCTCTGGTATTCAGCCGTCTACATGTGATTTTAGTTTACTATGCATAGGTTGAAGTTTTCAATACCTTGGATGTTAGCGGAAGTAAACAGTTAAATCGGGGAAAAAATTTTCTTTGGTAGTTAAGTTTTAAAAGCTGAATATTAAATTCTGTTTTTAAATAAAATAGTAATAAAAAATCCTATATTTTTAAAATGTAACCATTAAAATTGGGTTCCTTCGATTTACAATATACTGGGTACTATCTTGGTACTGTACCATTGCCTACCTATTTAATAAAAATTTATTTAAAGTATGAAATCATACAAATTTCATCTACATAATATTATAAATATGTAACATCCTTTGATAATTGATAACAAATTTAGTTATCAGTACACAGTATTAAACATTAGGACGGAAATACACCCCCACTAAAGATATTTTAAGTCACCAACACTAACTAAAATAATTTAATAATTACTTATTTGTTGCTAGTAACTTAAAATGTATTACCTATTAAAAATAAAAGTACCATCAACATCCACCTTATCAAATATTTGTATTTATTAATAGATCTACTATATAAAAAAATTAAATCGACAATATTGAGCTGAAAAATTAGCGCCAAGAGTTTGGTTGCGTGTTCTGAAAACCGATAGATAAAACATTGCTGAAGTGCAGAGAAAGTAAATACTCAGATAAAAAGTACTATAAAATTAATTCATAAAATGAATGATATTTTGATAGAATTTTTAATGCAATTAATACGTATCATAAAATATTAACTTAAAGCAATTTAAAAAAAGAACGAATTGATTGTATTGCTGAAACAATTCAGCTATTCATTTGGTACTATATTTTTGCTGATTATTCATTTTAAAAAATAATTATTAATGATATTAATGTAAGCTTGGGTAACAAAAATTTATGTGGTAGTTCTACTTAAATTTTATCAATCGATTACAATAAACTGATAATAATTATTATACTACATTATTTAACATGTCTTAATCTTAGAAATTACAATACTGCACATATTCAGTAAATAGTATAATAAATTATAACGTTTAAAAATGTTTAAAATATTAAAGAAATATTTTTGTATTAGATACTAGAGTAGTTAATTGATTCATCATGATTCATTGTCTACAATAGAAATGATATTTTGTATTATTGACCTCTAAAATAAGGCAACGTTTTATAATATTTTGTCAAAGCAGGAACACTTGACTTCCATAAAATTGTTCTCTGAAAAGGTCTTAAAAGTCTCAGAATTCAAACATCTGTCAACCACATGGTTTATATTAGTATACATAAAATGAAAAAATTGTATAGTAAATTAATGTAAAGTCTGCAATTGGGTATTTTTAATTTTTCTTTTTTTTTTATTGTACCATTTAAATAATTATAATTTTCGATCGGAATAACCATAGCTATTAAAAATGGTTAATTAAATAATAATATAAAAATAATAAATAAATTATTACTTTCCTGGTGAACTAATACAAATTTTTCATACCGATTTGTTACAGTTTTGGACATCCTACAATGTCTACTTAAAAATTGGTGTAATAAAAAGCATGAAAAGTTACAATTAGTTCAGTGAATTAAAAACTTGTTCCTTTTTAATTCAGTGGCGTAGGAATTGAGGCCAAACTGTTTGGAAAAATATAAACATTTTAAATTTAAGAAAAAATGGGAATAAAATCTAAACACACCGAACCCCACAAAAAAGCTGCACGATGGACCATATTATTTTGGCAAACGGCTAAGCTGTACAAGTGGCTACATTTTAGAAATACTTTATTAGACTGCTGTGTTCCAGACACAAAAAATGTAAATAAGTAATCTTATATTAGAAACTGTAATCAACCGAAACGTGAGCGACATCATTATTTTGCTTATAAATCCTTATAAGATCAACCTGAATCAATGGTTCAAAGCGATTCAAATATATCTGAACAACAACAAACCACAAAGTAAGTAAAAAACATCGAACATTTGTCTGGTTGTTTTTCCATCAGTGCGATCCATTGAAAATTATGCCTTATTGGAGTGGGGATAATGCACGTCCTCTATATCAACGGTGGGCAACCTCCGGCTCGCGGGCCAACTCCGGTCCGCGTAAAGTTCTAATCCGGCCCGCGAGATCTTTAGAAGAAATAATAAATAAATATTTTCAAAAACAAAAATTTTAAAGAAAAGGATTAGGTTAGTACCTAATATAAGGAAAAAGGAGAGATCTACGTACAGTTTAATTTTCGATATAATTCGTCTTATTTAAATTAAATTAAAAAGTATTGTAAAAAGTAAATTGAAAAGTACACTAGACCCTCCATGTACGCGAGTTCGATGTACGCGAATTCAGAATAACGCGAATTAGATTTTGATACCTGAATTTTTTATACGCGAAGCAAAATTCCCTTTAACGCGAATTAAGTTTTCGCGTATTATTAAAATAACTAGGTGGCACAATCGGCCTACCGGCCGCCTTTAGCCATCTACACCGTGTCGGATGTGGTTGTTCGGCCTTCGGCCTCACTACAAGGTTCTAAAGTAGCCTATGTTTTTCGTAGCGTTGTAAATATCGTAACTTCTACACCAAATTTGGTTAAGATTGGTCAAATAGAAACGTAAAGCACGTGCACGCGTATTTGCATTGTCGATCGGTTGACAGCATTCATTATTGTTTTTTAAGTTGATTTTGAGTAGCCTGCCTTCCTTTAAGGAATCTCTATAATCCATTCATGCGCGTCCCTATGGGACGCGCATGAATGGATTATCGAGATTCCTTAAAGGAAGGCAGGCTACTCAAAATCAACTTTCCTTTCCTTTGCGAATTTTTTTCTTTGTAATTTGTTATAAATGATAAAAAAATAAATATAGTACTTAATTAACTTTGTTATAAATATTATTGTTTTTATATTTTCAGAAAAAAATACAAGTAACAAAAATGTGTCCATTAACTATACTAAGGCCCGCGGACGAAACGTAAATATTATTCTGGCCCCTGTTATACAAAAGGTTGCCCACCCCTGCTCTATATGATGAGAATATTTGAGTTTATCCTGATGAAGAACTCAGTCAATGACAAGAACACAGGATTCAATGTAAACATAAAAATATCAGAATGAGTATCTTCGCCCAAGATAGGACAAAATTATGTCGATTTCTGTTATCTTGTATTTTAATAATTTTTTTTGCGGTAAAAACAAAATTGTACTCTCTTGATGCAGGCCCGGTTTAAGAATATTTGTGTCTATGGGCTAATGACATGAATTGCGCCCACATTTTTTCGTTTGAAAAAAGGGCATCTTGATATAAATGATTTCCCACGTTCATGGAGACGGATTTGATAAAGTCCGATTAAATGCTTTAATTCATGATGATCCACGTCAATCGACTCGAGAATTGGGCAACATGATGAATTGTGACCAATCAACTATCGTACGACATTAGCATTCCATGGGCAAAGCTCAAAAGTTGGGTGTTTGGGTACCATTAGTTTTGAGCGAAAACAACAAACATCAGCGTGTTACCATTTGTGCTTCTTTGTTGGTTCGTCATCGTTTAGCTCGTCAACAACATCGGCCGTTTTTGTCCCAAATTGTTACTGGTGACGAAAAATGGTGCTTTTACATCAACATCAAGAACAGAAAGGAATGGCTGAGCCCTAATAAACAAACAAATCCTCGTGCAAAAGCTGGTACCCATCCACGGAAGGCAATGTTGTGCATCTGGTGGGATAAAGAAGACTTATCTACTATGAATTGCTTCCGAGGAATGTAACCATCACTTCTGAGGTTCATTGTCAACAACTGCGTCGCCTTAAGGCTGCAATTCAAGAAAAACGACCTTCAAGACGGCATCGAGTGATTTTGCAGAATGATAATGCCCGTCCGCATACTGCTAACATTACAAAAGCAGCTATTCAAGAACTGGGTTGGGAGGTTATTCCCACCCTATTCTCCTGATATAGCTCCACCAGATATTGGTGGATATTCATCTTTTCCGCTCTCTATCCAACAAACTCCGCGGAATCTCATTTAATAACAACGTTGCTCTTCAAAACTAGCTCGATGACTTCTTCACCTCCAAACCACCGGATTTTATGCATCAACAAGATATTTTAGTAGAAAGTTTAGAATAGTGTATTCTGTTGATACTATGATGTCACTAGTAAACAGGGGTCTTTGTTTTATTATGGTAGTTAAAAATTTTGCCGAAATATCACTTTTTTAGTTAGGTTAGTTATTGTTTTTGATGGAATAAAAAAATCATTTCTTATGTCGTATTAAAGATAGTACGTCATTGTAATTGAAATAAATAATTATCTTGGTAGAAATTAGAGCTATTTTGATTATAAAAACAAAAATTTATTTTATAGTTCGATAGATCAATTAACTAACTATTAGATTATTTTACTTGTCTGAGGAGTCCATAATAAGGACGTAACGTATATGTAACGTTTTATGATTGAACACTTAATTTGGAGTCAGACGTTTTTTTAGATAATTTTATGCTCTACAAAAATTAATTTTAATTATTTCGCTTAATTCTTGCAGCGTAAGCGATAATAGATTAACATGTACCATTTTTTCAACAAATTCTTCGGTTTTTATACTATAGGTATGTGTGCCTATAAAAGGGACGGTCATAGCTTTGCCAGTTAAGTGCGTCTATTGTTAATGCGAAACGTTCGGATCGAATCCGGACGGGGTTAAAACTTCATTCTGACCGTCTCTTCTTGGAAGGTAATGGCAAACCGCCGAGGTAATCTGCCGTGAAAGTTCATCTCGAAATGAACTTCCCGTGGTTCGGAGCCCACGTTAAACAAATAGCTCCTCTACTTATGTGTGCGAAAAACACTTCGAACGCATATCACATGCATAGAATGAGACGCTAGACGCTGCGGTCGAGAGGCATATCGACTAAAGAGGAGGATTTATACCCAGACCGCCCGTATTAGGCATTTTTCCAAAACGGTTCGCCATAGAGGGTTGGGAAAAAAGTCTACATGAAGAATCAAATGGTGATACTGGTATTTCCCGGAAATGTTGGCCTCAACATTTCAATGGAATATTTCCGAAATTTTCGAGGAATGCCAATATCGCCATTCGATTCTTCATGCAGACTTTTGTAATGAAAACTGTTTTCTCAACCCTCTATGACTAACCGTTCTTGAAAATAATGCCTGACACTGGCGGTCTGCCTCACCCTGCATACAAAATTTTGACCATTTTTAGTTTTAGTTAAAAAAATGTTTTGATAATTATAATAAGTAGTACTTGTAAACGTTACGTAATGTATTACGTAATATTTTTGTTCCGAATTCTGTCAAGAGCATGATTAAATATTTTAACGTTAATTTGCAAGTTACTTTATTCATATGGTAATAAAATAGCTTGATAAATAATTATTAATCTGTTATTAATAAGAAAAGAAGAAAAATGGAAGTACTGAATATTAAATTATTCGCGAAAAGGTTATTTTCGAGTTACTATTTGTATTTTACCGGCTATATCTACATATTGAAAAGAAAAAAATAGGCTCACTCACCTGTCCCAAATCAATCGTCAAATTCACTTCGTTATATTTCATTCCTCTAGACAAGGGAGGACTTTGCCACCACGATTCCATACCATCAACAGCAAATCGCGGTGGATGCATTTTATCAGGTTTTGTTGGATCGCAATAATCGCAATACTATAAAGAAAAAACACCTATATTATACCTTGCTTAAAATACCAATCGAAATATTTAAAATATATTAATATATTATATTATAATATAAAACAGAGGTATGGAAAAGATTAAACCCGATGAGACCAATAAAGAAAAACTTGAATTTTGTACATTTAGATTACAAGGAAAACGTTTTCCCTAAGCTTCAACACGAAGTTAATATTTATAAACAAGCCGAGTAGACAATTCTTTGGATTGTTTGGAAGTAATTGAATTTTGAAAAACTGAAAGAAAAACAAAAAAAATTTGAAAAAGCGGATAACAAAATATTATCTTTTGGAAAGATTTTTAAAATTTACATGAGGAACAACGAGTTTTTTTTAGATTACGAGATTAATTAGGTACAAAATACCTTTCTACAATCATCGTAAAAAGCATTCCATTATTTGGTCTTGATTTAGATATTATTAGGAAATCTATACGATACAAACGACCTACGTCAACTTTACATTCTTACATTTCATTTAATAATTTTGGATTATAATAATTATATAAGTGAAGTACAAAGTTGAGCATACAACATGTCTAAATTTAAACTATATCAATGTGATGATGGGAGTAATGAAAGACCATCAAAAAGATAAGTCAGACAGTACAATTCAGTTCCGATCCCAAATGGGGTTTGAACCTACAATTTTTTATTTTGGGATGTGGAAAAAAGTTATATGTTCAGAAATATAAATTTTTAAAAAATTTTTATGAGCGGAATGGAAGACGATAATAATAAGTTGAATTCTAGGATCTGTAAGAAAATTTTCTTTTGGATATCTACCAAATGGTTTATTATGATCATAAATTGAACAATACTAAGGGTGTTTTCATTTTCTGTTGTATAAAGAGGGTTACTATTCTGGTACAAGAGGTCTGGAATAAGAAATATCCTTTTTAAATGTTCCAATTTAAATAAAATAAAGTTTTAACAATACAAGTATAATATAATAAAATGATTCAATACTTTTATCGCAGTTCTATGATTATGCGTTCAAGAAACCCATCAAATTAATTTATTTTATTAATTTCATCGTGATTAATTATTTTTTTAATAAAGGGCACCGAAACTTTTAGAACATTTCAATACAATGTATATAAGATTTCGAACTTTGGTATAAATTAAATAAATATTTCAGAAGTTAATCGAATAAGATAGATTAAATTAGTATATTATTTGCATTTAATTACTCATCAATGATTTGAATATTTATTTTTTAATTTTGTGTATTAGAACGAAAATTGTAATCGTACCTGCCCTTGTATAACATGAACTTGCAAATCATTTTCGGCATTAGCTCCTACAAGTTTACAATATAATTCGGGGCCATCGGTATCTTCTCCACAAGTAGCCGAAGCTGTTATATTTCTTCCTTCTGCTAAATTGAAATACGGCGGCGTTAAAATTTTAGCATCCACTGTAACCGCGCACGTGAGGATCGCCACAAGGGCAACCCAAACGCTCACATTAAACATTTTCAGCTAACTGAACTGTTTGAAGAAGCTGTCTCATTAAACAGACGCAAATGATTTAACTATCACATACTACGCAGGTCTGTATTGATAATATTATAAATAAGTAATATAAAGCAAAACAATATAATAATTTTTCATTCTTAATTTATTCTCAATATGATTTATTTTAAATCTAACGATTTTATATTTTCGTTGTTTTTTGTTACAATAAACCAGAAACCACTTTTACTATATTAAAATTTATATCCGACGACGCGACGGTTTTGTCTTGGCAAATTCCTATGGAGGCAAAAAATGATCTCTGCATAATATTAGGTACCTATTTGCTAACAATGCCCAAATTCTCATAAATATCAGCAGTATTACTATATTATAGTATGTATAATATGAATGTTGGAACAATTTGTTACTGTTTTTTGTTTGAAGTAAAATTGGAAAATTGCTAGCAATAATTTAATAAGTAACCGCTAGATAGTTTATATAAAAGTAGGGTAGAGTAGGGTAAGTGAAATAGTGGGGCAAAAATGAAATTCAATAAATAAAATTAACCAAAGGCCTTATAATTTAGTGCTACCAACTGTAATACAGTATTTATTTGTTATTGTCTATGTATATTTATGGAAGCATAAGACAACATTATTTTGTTATATATAAATAAGGCTTCTTGTTATACTTTGTATAGAAGCCTAAAAGTATGCAGTGTCAAAAGAAAAGCTTTGACTTATTTCATGTGTGTTTAATTTTGTTAGGCGTGTATGGTTTTGTCCTACAAAACCCAGTGCAGTTTCCATTTTTACAGAAAATGCATTGGTTCTTCAGTTATAACAAGTGGAAAAAATTCACCTGTAAAGTTTGTAATTGTGCTTTCGCACGTGTAAGAATTTTTTTTTAAATATGTAAGTTAAACTGCTATTTTTATTTAGTTATAATAGTATTTGTTAGCAGCTTAGGCATTAATTGAAAACAGTTCAACGTTTTAAATTTGTAGTTTATTATATTTTAATTGTAAATGGTCAAAATAACCGTTAGTTCTGCAAATTGTACCTCAAAAGGTTTGGTAAATTGTACCAGTACGATTTGTCCAACTGGTCAGAGCGAGTCGGAAAATTAAAATTCAAACTATTCGAACCTTCAGCTTTCCGAATTTCTACAGGAAATTTTCAATTTCAGGGTTGGGTGGGTAATAGTCTGCTATCCCCAATGAAACTTTCAGATATGGTAAAATGTATCAAATGTGGCCATTGGGCTCATGAAGTTTGTTCTGGGGCACGTAAAGGTGCAAAAAAAAATGTTTGCAGTTATTGTTTAGTATAAACTTTTGCATAGATATTAGGTATAAAATAAACTCTTCGGTGCGATTTAGCCAACACCTAGTACGATTTAAAGAACCGGTTCGCTAAATCGTACTAAATATGATCGTACCTTTTACAGCATTGGCCAAATAAATTTTTTTTTAACTCTAACACTCAGTTAGAGAAAACTATTTTTTATTTGCTATTATTTGTAATAGACCCTTCACAATAATCAAAAATGTAGAAAGTGGTACGATTTACCCGATTATAGACATTTTATGTACTACTGCGCAGAGCACAAGTCACAAAATTGGTGGTACAAATTCTAAATATTCGCTGTGACGCAAAGATTTAAACCTTCTTTAATTTTTAAATGTCTTTTAAACCTAAGGTCGTATTCGTATAGGGTTTAGTTGTAATTAATTCATAACGAGATCTCTTGCGATGCATCTCTATATACATACGACTAGATTTTCAGTTAAAGTTCAGAAAAAGAACAAAAAAACGGGAAAGAGAAAGGCACAGAGATGTTCAAATTTTGACCGCAATATAAATAATAAGGGTTGTCATATCTATAAGAATCTTCAACGGACAAGGTTTCCACCAATGCAAGGCAGATATACATTGGTGTAGAGCAACTTTCATTTATGGCTTCATGTGCCGCACCCTGAAAACTGCGTTGACCCGCAGGCAAAGCTAAGTGAGGGTAGCCAAATATGGCAAATTGGCATGCGTCTGTCTCTAGACAGGCATCAGTCAGCAGCGTCTGAATCCCATGTTAGAGACGGCTGAAACATATCAGTGAAGGCAACGTGAAACCACACTGATTAAATTGTCACAGGAAGTCCCTATAGCGAGAAACAATACAGATACAACCCCTAGTCTCGAGCAGCGCTTAAGTGGCAGGGGGTGCTAAGAATCTCCCGGCTCAAAATAATGAAGACCATTGGTACAAAGTCTGTTTGCGACAGGAAAACTGGATAATGTGGCGAAATAAATGGAAAAATTGAAGGTGGAAATTATGGGAATAATTATTGAGTTGAGATGATGGCCAGGTGTGGGAAAGGCACACTGCATTATTCTGGCAGCGGAGAAGATGAAGCACATCATAGGAACGGAGTCGGCGTGTTTGTAAGTGCAGATCTGGTAAAATATGTGAGAGGTTTTGTACCAATATCGGATCGTATTTTGTGGATACAACAGAACAGTCAACTTGTGATGAAAAACATTGTGCAAGTTTAAGCACCAAAATCAGATAAAAGATACGATGAACAGGTAGATGTGTTTTACCAACACTTGCGCAAGGTCAGAAAAGACCTCAACAACGATGAAATAAAATACATAATCGACGATTTCAACGCGAAGATTGGACAGGGGTGTAGAGTAGACTTGGTGGGATCATATGGATTGGGACAATCTAATGAAAGCGGGAAAAAGTTCTATCAGTTTTGTGAGGAATGCGGGATGATAGTAACCACCATTTGGTGTAAGCTACCAAACCGCAGTTTGTATACATGGAGGTCAACTACAGATGATGGTTGCAGTCCGGAAACAATAAGAAATAAAATAGATAACACTCTTATACTATAGTAAACGCTTTAGAAACAACGTAAAAAGAGTTAACTACCTACCCTGGAGCAAACGTATCGTCCTACCATACCTTGTAAGCGAATTATGGAATGAACTACAAAATAAGGTGAAAAAGGTGATCGTAACAAACAATAAAAGAAATAGAAAAATAAAGAACAGAAATAAGAAATGGATAACAACGGACATACTTGAATTAATGGACCTACGAAGGTTGGCTAAGAACAATAGAAATGAATACGATAGAATTCAACGACAAATACGAAAAGAAATACGGCTGGTCCAGAAAAATGGTGAAGGAAAAGTGCGATGAAATGGAAGATCTTAACGCTAAGCATGACATATTCAACATGCATAGGAAATTAAAAGAGATGGCAGGCGTATACAGAAAAGGGTCTTCTACTGTCCTAGAAATCGATATGGCAAACATATTTTCCAAGAAAAGGAGATTCTGAAAGTCTTGAAATTCTATACAGAAAAATTATTCTATTACCAAAGGAAATAAGTACCTAGCCATCACCAGAACTGTGAAAGAGCTCCCGAGGTCCTGCAATCGGAAGTTATGTACGCCTTAAAAACTGCCAAAAATAAGAAAGCACCTGGTCCTCACGAAATTCCAGTAGACTTGTTTAAACTAATCGAAGAAATATCCATATACTAGTAAGACTCTTTAATGGAATATACAACACCGGCAAGATCCCAGAAGAATTGTTGCTGTTTGCATCTGTACCGATTCAAAAACAGAAAAAAGCCAAAAAAATGTAGCAACTGCAGATTGATAAGTCTCACGAACCACTTACTTAAAGGTACATTCACATAGGCTTAGTGCAGGATTAGCGGTAAGGTAGGAAAGTTTGGCCAACTGTTTCTTATGAGAACGTTCACATTGACTTAAGCGGTAAGATTGATATGGTAGTGGTACTGCAGAAGCTATAAGCTTTTTAACTTCTGCAGTACACTGTTACACGCAACCAATCAGATGATGCGCATTTTGACGCATGTCATTTAATGACGAGATATTTTTGAATTATTCTAAACTTAAAGTTGAAAATTTAGTATTAATTAATTTTAATTTAAAATATTTATTGATAAGTATGTTTCTTACATAGATTTTGTTGAATTTTATACAATTATGGATATAGGGAACTTAAGAACTTTCTACCATATTTAATTAAGTGTTTGGCATGAAAAGTGAGATGGAGGTTTGTTTGTTTCAGGAAAAAAATTTAAACCTGCATTTAAGTATTTTAGACTATGAAGGCGAGGACAAAATATGTACAAATAACAAATAATTGAGTATTAATCGTGGCATTACGCTTATATAGGCATTATTTGAAGGTTAATTTGATGTCGCTACCAACATAATAATACGAAATCACCCTTGTTCTTACCACGTTATGTGAATGATCCGAACTTAAAACGATTCTTACCACTGCAGTACCAATATTACACTTCTGCACTAAGTCTATGTGAATGATACTTAAGGTTTCTCTTAAGATAAGTTCACAATAGGATTAAGGTTAGGGATGAACAAGATGTTACAACAGCTATCTACGGGGTAACCAACGTACTGGCCTACAGATCCAAGCAAGATTCCAGATGTGATGGATTTTTGAGTCACGACAGGAGTTTGAAGAAATAGAAACGACATAGAACGTAAAAGTGGGAGCTCCAATGCAACTGGTTCTCAATCAAATTTAAATTTTATTTTTAGTAAATTAAACAAATTCTTTGGCGATGGGAAATACAACCCAAAATTATTTATAAAAAAAACTTAAAGAGTACTAATGATAAAAGCACATGAAAGGTAATTTAGAGCGTTGGTTGGGAATTACTGAAGATGATTACAAAAATTTTCAAGAATTTGAAGAGATATTCTTAAAGTATTACTGGGGGCAGACAGAACAAAGAGGGTTCGAGATAACCTGATTAGTGACAAATATCGCGATAGAGAAAATAATGCCAAACGAAAAATTAATGGATTCAAACTACACAAAGAAACAGTTGAACGAGGGTATTTGAGAATAACAAAAATTCGCAAATTAGAAAATTAAATAATTGCTTCAAAAGGAAATTTAAAACTTGAAAACGGAGAAGGAACAACAAAAAGTGCAAATTGAAAATTTTTGTTTATATGAAGAATTTGAAGTTTGGATTGGATCCGTTTCCGAATATGGAAAGTAAGAGAATCAAAATCGCGATTTGCAAATGTTCAGGAATCAAATGGTCTGGTAAAAATTGTTCCATATTTTTCATGGAAGGGTGTAAGATGGAAGGAAGAGCAGCATGGATACCCTCAGAGGTCGAAACAAACAAGGTATGACATTGTTTAATTAATTTAGATATGATTTTGTCAATTTCATTAACTTTATTGAGAATTTTGAAGTTGTTTAAATTTAATTGAGGTGATTTATGAAATGAATAGAATAGGATAACAAGTGAATTATATTAATATGTGAGAGGGATTATGTGAATTTTAATTTTGAAATTAGTTCACTGATTTTCAAAATAATTTTATTTTAAGCAAAAATTTGTAGATATGCTGAACTTGACAAAATTTGAATTTATTTAATGAATTTAAGGAGACATTTTGTCAGTCTGATTGATGATTTGTAGAAGTAATTTTTATTCGAAAACTTCGAATAGGAAAATTTTGTAAAGCGCAAGACATTAAAGAACACTTGGCGTTGAACTACAGAACGGCCAGTCGAAAATTTTCATTGTAAAATTAATTTAAAATAAAAACGAAAAGAAGCAAAGCAAAGTTAAAATTTAATTATGTAAATACATAATATTATGTGTATGTTTGATTACTTTGCAAGGAAGAAAAGGTAGACAATAAAATTGGAAATAAAAGCGAGTGCGCAAAATTTGATAGATATAATAGCAGCTGTGGCGATAATCAAGCAAAGGCGGGTGCGTTGAAAGAAGTGAAGGTTTTCGGGTGTAACAACATCAGAGCAGCGAAGAATCATCGAATGTTTGCCAAGGGCTGATTTCCTGCATGGGAAAAAATTAGGTCGAGATAAATGTTGGATTATTTAAATCTGTACGGGTATTCTGTTGCGTTGATTATGGATCGAGGAAAATTTTTTTTTATTCACAAATTTCGTAAAAACATTGCAATTTCTAAAAGAAAATAACCTTTCCTTCTTGGTAACCGCAGTAGGGCACAGTCATTGCTAGTAACAGCACTAGGGCCGGGCCCGATCCCGTATATTGATATCGACAGGCTAAAAGTAGAACGCTTTCATTGGACCTAAGTTGCCCTAGGTGCATAATCAAAGAAGTACAATTTATATCTCATGGGTACAAAATACCAATGCAGTAGGGTAGGTCGGGGACGAAAGTGCCAATTTTTATTTATTATCTCCTCATATGAAATAACAGAAGTTTGTTAGCGCTTAGGAAGTCTTGATTATCAGAAATTAAAGAAATATACTGGATGAGCTTATAATGAGCTTGATGTCGTGGAAGAGCGCCAGGTGGAAATATCTCGTGGTTTGGACTCATCGGAAATTTGAAGAATTTCTTATAGGAAAACCACGATATAAAGTTAACAATTGTATCTGGATAAAGAGAATTTTATAAATGAAAATTTTGGGTTTAAATTGATGAGAGAAATAGAATTGTAAACATGCTTAATTGGTTATCAATGAGGCAATTGGAGAGTAGTGGAATGCAGTAGAAAGTAAGGTTATCGGAATTAAATAAATTAACAGTGGAGAGAAACCAATTTGCTGGAATAGCAATAATTGATAAAAAATTTTTCGAAATAATTACTAAAAGTGTTAGCTCTATTTTCCATGGGCAACCAGAAAAGGCGTCAAGGGGCGATTAAAGTTAATGAAGCGAGGAAGAGCGACTATAGGTAACCTCGACATGAACCCACATAAGAGGAAGAACCAGGGGTGGTCGACATTCCACTAAAGGTGGTTGATGAATACGTTTCATATTATTGTAAAGTCAATGAGCTATTTTAATAAATTGTTAACTACAACTTTAAGTGTAATTATTTCTACGATAAGCTTTTAGTTCAGAAGTGGGATAAAGAATACGTACGTGCTAATAGTAGTTAAGAAGTGCATACTTATTAAAGTGTTTAATCCTTTTACGTGTTTACTGTAAATTTTAAGTGTGTGAAAAAGGAAAATAGATAATGCGACGATCACACCATGATAGTTCCAGAGAACACTCTAAACGTACGCAATTGTAACCAATTGGATTGATGTCGCGATCAAGGAAAAGTTTTGCAACGCAAAATCGGCGTGAATGCTCTCGCTATGATATAGCAATACGCATTGAGAGAACAAATTAATTCGCCGAGAGCAATTTCCGATTAAGTTTGAATTTAAGTGCAATTAGGTGGATAAGGAAATTTGTCCTGTTGGCAGACGAGACTTGTAAAATAAGTGGACGAGATACTGTTTAATGCGTAATTTATGGGTTACTTGCCGTGACAATAAAAAAGATGATGTACGTGCAGGGATACGAGACGCCTGAAAGCCTTTATATAAAGTTTTATCGCACATTGATATACACGAATCAGGAAGTTCAATTGATAAAGGGCATCACGGTGATACCAAAGACGTAAAACATCTACACAGAGACGAAGTGTTTTCTTTTAAGTGAATGCCACTGAATGATCGATGAAAACATAATAAAAAATGTTATAATTGTTCACAAGATGGGCATATTGTAATAAAGTGTAATCGACTGTTATAAGTTGCAGCTGATTGTTAGAAAATAATGATGACATTACGGAGTTTCAAAAACAAAAACTCGTGAGATGTCCTTTTTCAAATGCAAAATAGATGACACCGAGACTCGAGGTTATATTGATTCCGGAAGTGCAGCAATTACCATATTAAGACAAAGTTACCAAATATATGCAACTTCGGCTGCGGTTATTAGTGAGTTTGGTGTAGCAGTGACAATAAATTGTTACTGGAAGATCGAATGCAGATTTGGAAGTGGAAGACGCAAAAGTTAATTTGTAAATCACCCCGATGTGATGGTGATTATAAATGGACAAGAAGTGAAAGTTTTACCTACAACAAATGCGACGCTTCCGGTTCTCTCGAAGAATAATAGTAAACCAGTTGTTTAGGCATAAAATGGAAGTGTCGTGCCACCTTAACGCATTGGTCAAGTAGAAGTTCTAGCTGATTTTATGAAACAGGATGAAACCTACATCACGAGAATTTGAAAATAAGGCGATCCTGGGAACAGGTAGAAAATGTGTTTGAATTCATTAAATACAATCGCAGGCGCGTCGATGCTGACGACGTAGATAAGTATGAAATTAATTGCTTTCTTTTCAGTTTAATTTTTCAGTTTATCTTCTAAACATTCTGAATCGATTCAAAACTATGTAGGTAGTTAATATTGAAATTATTTAAGGGGGTGGCACCCGACCCCAAATTAGTTAAATTTCCTGACTAAAATGAACTCGTTTCTTGGTTTTTAAAAACAAAAACGAGTGACCGTTTTCGTTTTTTAGGTTTTTAGGGGTGACACCCCTTTTTTCCCTGGGTGCAACCTCTAAAAAAAAGGTCATCAGCATAAGTGGGGGTGACACCCATGAAATCCGCCCCGGGTGTCACCCATGCTAGCTACGCCACTGTCTATTGGGAATTTACATTAACCATGCGCCACCACGCGTCCATAATATTAACTACTCCGTTATGCCTTTGAAGCATGAATAATAAAAATAATAAAACAATAAACATGCATGAATTTGTAATGTTTTGGCGAGAAAAAAGGTTCACAACGAAAGGAAAATTTAATATGTCCAACGTGTATTCGTCGGCAATCGACGAGCGTGATTGTTAAAAATCCTTCCACAACATAACGGTCCTTTCGAAGAGCTCAAATCGAAAAATATGTTACGTTTTTTGAAGAAATTTTCCAATTTCACATTTTTTTTCTTTCAATCGATAAAGTGAGCAAATCTAAAGCGAAATGTAGAATAACATTTTTTTCTAAAACCCTTCCCTTGCCTTCAAAATTATATTATATTACTATACTTACCTGCTTTCAGATGACATTTCACTCGCGTGTATCATGGACACGGTTGCTTATATGAAAAAATGTCTATCTTAGTAATTTCTCGAAAATTTCTTCAGCTTACTTTTTTATCTGATGTATTTTTTACCTAAATCCTATATAAATTGAGATATTCACAAAAATTAATTTTGGAACTGAAATTTCAGCTGTTTTCAGGCCCTGAAAACTTTAGCGGACACCCAATCTTTGGGGACTTTTGAGAAACTATTTAGAACACCCTATTAAAGCCAAAAACACACTAAAACGTTTTGTATTAATTATTCCGTAGTTTGCTTGATTTTTTGACTAAAAGCAGTGGACTAATTGTAATGTCTCCACTTTTCACTTGTGTTGCTTTTTCTTCAGTGGTCATAGGTTGCAGTAAACCATCTACTGCTAGCTATTCTGCGTTTGATAAACAAGGAGGGTTTACCTCATCAGATTGAACAATTTCAGAAGGCAATACCTCTTCAGGAGTAATCTTTGTCACCCTATTTAAGCAACGTTGGGTTCTACATTTGGGCTTTGGTCGTATACAACTTTTTACTGGCAAGTTTTCCGAGGGTACTGCAGTCTTCAACTGTGGCTTCTTGCTCTTATATTCTAAAAGAAATTAATAATAATTGTAAATGTAATTAAAAAATCAAAATCAATTAAAGTATCTACCTGGTAATATGTAATCATCGGTTCCCGTCCACTGGACCGACTTTCAACCGACCAACTCAGCTTGAACCGACCGACTTTCAACCGACCGACTTTTAACGGACCGACTATTTTTTCGACCGACTTTCAACGGACCGACTTTTAACGGACCGACTATTTTTTCGACCGACTATCTATACTACCCGAAGGTGATCACTACAAGAATGATTTCCAATTCGACTATTTGTCACATCACATAGTTTCATTTTACGCCCATGACAACTGTGAGATGTGTAGGAATCCTTCGGGAAACCTGGCCTCAATCGTTTATCTTTCTTATTAAGCAATATCGTGAGTTTTTGGTTAAAGCGTCGTTGGGGGGGGGAGTTATAACCTTTACAGATCCATAACTCTGTTGGTTTGGTTTTCGTGGAGATGCCATAGCGACAGGTATCTAGGAATCCTTCGGGAAACCTGGCCTCAATCGTTCCCTCCCTATTATTTCCACGGCAACCAAACCAACAGAGTTATGGATCTGCCAAGGTCAGAACTCCCCCCCCCCCAACGACGCTTTAACCAAAAACTCACGATATTGCTTAATAAGGAAGATAAACGATTGAGGCCAGGTTTCCCGAAGGATTCCTAGACACCTCACAGTTGTCATGGCTGTAAAATGAAACTATAATGTGACAAATAATCGAATTGGAAATCATTCTTGTAGTGATCACCTTCGGGTAGGTTGAAAGTCGGTCCGTTAAAAGTCGGTCGGTTCAAGGTGAGTCGGTCGGTTGAAAGTCGGTCCAGTGGACGGTCATGGTAATCATAATTTTTAAAGTGCAATGAGCATACTTTCATGGAATGACAATTATACACACAACAATTGATATTACAAACGTTTTCCTTATTCATGGTTAATAATAATCGATAACGACTCGAATAAAATATAAGTACCTATACTTAATAAGAATAAGCTCCTAATACACAAAACCGTACAATACGCATATAATAACCTATGTGCTTATGTGCAATATCATGATATAATACTAATTAGAACGCCCATTTTGAAGGCGACGCTAGCTCCCTCATCGGTGATGTAAATTCCCAATACCCTAGTTCTACTGTTATGATGGTAAATCATTAACACAGGGGGGCCGACGGCTTTACGTACCCTCCGAAGCACGCAGACGGTCAGGAAATTTTAAAGTCAAACCCGAAGTCGAATCGGGAAACTCTACGTTAGCAGTTGAACGCGTTAGAACTATCAGGCCATGACCGCCGTCGAATGAAACTGTATATTATATTTATATAAAAATGGGGAGGGTACTCTTTTCGTAGAAGATGTCGGTTTTGTGCAAAGAATACATTTTACGCTTGATCTATCCTCTGATTTCATGACGACTGACCCCGCGACCCCAGTACAAATTGTAAGTAAATCGTATAAGTTGAAAAATATTGACGGCAGTACTTTAAATGGTCTGTCGGCAAGCCTGATGTCCAAGTTACTTGTGGCTCTGGAAAAATTCAATGAAATCGGTCTTAAAATTTTCGACCTTTCAGCATATACGTATATTTCTCCTAATTTTGCTCCTACGGATTATTACCTACCTATTTCCAAAATTTTAAAAAACTTTAAAATGACTAATATATCCACCAAACCAAGCTGTAGAGACTTGGTTTGCAGACCAAGGAAAAAAATTTTCTCCAAATGCCAAGAGTTACCATTAGAACTTTGTGCTAAGTGTATTGAGTTGAGGGTACTTTTCTCCTCATCGTACGTATATGAATAGCTAGTAACACACTCAGAGAAACGAATAGACTGGTAACCTGTCTTGAAGGGTTGAAAAATTCAACTTTAGGCGATCATTACTAGGTGAAATACGTATTTGATTAAAAACATGTACGGCATTTTTGCAGTAAAGTTGAAAGAAAATCCATAAATCGGTGAAAAACTGATTATTATTCTCTTGTCCAGCCCATAGAAGGTGACGCCAATCTTATTCGATGGAAAATTTCAGGATTATTCTAAACACTCTAAAGCTAAAGCCCCATTATATAAAAATAATCCAGCTAGAAGTTTTCACTGCAAAATACTTGGCGCATGGCTACTCCTCTTTTAGCCTAAATTATTTTAAGCTAAACCCATATATTATAGGTATTATTCATAAGAACAAAATCGATGAAGCGAAAAGCATTAAGAGGTGCCCATGGGAAAAAAGATAAGTGGGGGCGACCACAAACGAAGTGGAATAGGATTTTAAACTAAGAAAATAGCTCACAACAGAACTGCATGGAAAATACTTAGTTTTGGGAAGGCTTAATATGCAAAGGCTAGGTAACAGCTATCAATAGAACTTATATATTTTATTTTGCCTTTTACTCACAAATAGAAAGCTGGAAATGGATGGGGAATCATAGATCACTTTAATTTTTACCATAATTATTAGTTATTGTTCAGTAATTATTAGATAGCCCCGCCACTGCTGACCTTAAAGATATTTTTTCTCAAGGTCAAACATTGTGTGATAATCATATGTTGACATAATTTTAGAAAGGTTACCTGGTATGATTAGTAGTAACCTAGCGTTTAAAATGGTTGTGCTAAAAGAAGAATACAGTTACATTCAATTAACTTCCGATGTTTTAAGTGTAATTACAATTACATCTTGTTTTATATTAAAGGTTCCACAAATAATAAATATTTTGAAAGTAAAAAATGCAACTGGAATTAATATTATAGGCCTTTTAATGGAACTCTTTAGGTATAATCATACTAATTAATTTTTTTGTTACGATGTGCATAAGTATTTCTCTTGCAGTTATACCGTTATGTTTTCATACAATTTTCGGAGTGGTTATGCGTTGCTAACCTATTTGGAATATCCTATAATTCTTTTACAAGAATTTGTCTTAATTTTATCTGTTTTATATTATAAGGGTTATTTGAATGCGTCAACATTTGTGGGAGTCTTCGCTTATCTTGCCATGGCGTTTGGTTTTTTAAGTGGAATTGTTTCAAAAGATATTTTGATGTTTTTGGTGGTACGAATGGATGAAATTAAAATTAATCAAATTACTTAATATTTTGTTTTAGCCATTGTGTACACCAATTGGGGCTTCTTCCAAAGTTATACAATTAGTTGAAATATTGCGATCTAAGAATTCAGAATGTGTCAGCGTTCTTACTTGGTTCATATCAGCCTTCACAAATTTTAGTAAGTCATTTGTGGTGGTATTATAATCTTGGTTTCATCTATTTTTTTTGCAGCCCGAGTTTTTACAATATTTGTGGACTCAGCCGATGTATCGTTGTTATTAAATTTTATCATTAATGTTACTCTTAGTTCTTCCATAATGGTGGCCGCTTATTTCTACAAACCATCACGAACAAAACTAGCTACAATTGATAAACAGAAAAAATTTGAATAAAATCAGTCAATTGTTGAAAAGAAATTTTAACACAAAATTTAAAGCGGGTTGTTTTATTTTAGTAAAAATGTTTTTTAAATTTTTTGTCTAAATATGAAGTTAAAGGTTTATTAATGTTAGATCAACATTGTTAGAAAATTATTTAAAGTGCAATAGTGAGAAACTACCTATAGTATGTAACAATAAAGACTGAATCTGTAAAGAAATATTATGAATCATGAAGAGTTTATTAAAAATGCACTTATTAATTTTGTAATGTTCTGTATATACCACATTTTATTTTGTTCAATAAATTTTATGAATGTTCTTACTCATTTCTATAAATTGCAAACATAAAATATTACTTGGCAAAACACTTATCTACCCAATTTGTTTTTTCCTTTGTTAAATTAACCTTTTATTTTGGTTTCAAGGATTTAAAACTAAAAATTGTATTTTTTTTTTAATTGTTTATTTATAAACACCAATACAATTATGGCTATTTTTAAGTTAACAATAAGAGGGTATTATAGGGGGACAATATTGATAACTAATTATTAGTATATTATCAGACACTCTGATAATGACACAAATAATCTACAGCTATTGTAGGCAACTAAATTAGTAATAAAAACTCAAAACAACACAAATATAAACTATTCTATTTTAACACAATATTATTTTAGTTTTAAAAATATTTTGCTGCAAATTAAATCAAGTAAGGAATACCGGGATGGATATGAAATGCAGAAAATGTCCCATGTATCCTAGAACTTTGTGCAAACTTTTAATATCTGCATGAAATTTGTCTTAAAGTATTTCAAGTGGAGATGGCCAATCTTGTAAATAATACTTAAAAAAAGTATTTAATATCACAGCAAGTATTTGAATACATTTAATCAAATACTTTACAAGACCGGTCACTGTGAACAAAGTGCGATATCGTGCTTTTAAGCTGTTCTAATTTGGTTTTTATGAAATAGTTGCATAGTGGAATGTAAATAAAACATCAATGAAAGCTAAAAACACCAACTTAATGGTCGCATAAAAATAGACTGTAGCTGTTAGTGCGTACTATTTGCATTAACTTTGAAAACAATCGAGATTCTATTGTTAATTACAAACACCAAAACACTTAAAGTAATCTAATATTAAGCCAAAATTACATTTTACTGTGCAAAAATTAAGTTTAAAAAATTAATATTATTTAATATTTCTAAATATTTAATTACATCAACATTTAAACATCAATATTCTTAAATTTCTTATAGATTTTACACAAAATAATTTAGTAAGCACTGGAATCAAACCTTGAATCTCAAAATCTATACAAAAAAATATGATCAATCCTAGAAACCAATGGATATTTTAAAATAATCTCAATCGTCACATTAAGTCACCAAGATTTGCAATAAAACCAACAAAACATTTAAAAAAAAGTTACGTTTTAGAACTTGGAACAATAAAATACGAAAAGAAAATAAAATCTCTAAATAAATATAATTTTTATAAAAACTAACCGATCTTTAAATATTTTCAAATGTATTATAACACAAGTTCAGCAATGACTTTGGTGAGATCATTCTCGTAGTGCTCTAACAAAGTTTTGTTTATGTTTTCATTTATGAATCCCATGTCCCTAAGAGTAGCTAAGTTTTTTTCACGAAGAGATTTACTATCCAGTTTCTCCTAAAATTTACATTTATCAAAAATAATTATTCACTCAAAAAGATTACAAACCTGTTCGGATGTATTCAACATGTTCAACACAGATCTTGCCGTATTTATTGCAGATGAAGCTACGTCGACTGCACCGGTAACCAAGTCATTGGCCGCCATTACCTTCTCGTTTCGCATATCTAAAGCATTGGGCAAATTGTGATTGGACCGTCTCGATGTTGGTCTATTTAAAGGTACACCATTTTCATTCCAATATTGACGTTCTTAAAATGAAATTATTTGATTACAAACAAACTTTCCGTTTCAGGCTCTTACCGGTCATCTTTTTCTGTTGTATTAATTGACCGTAGTCTTTCATCATACCGCTATAACTTACGTAAGGTTGGAAACTACGAGAATAACCGACAGGATATGCATCGAAGTAACCATTTCTAACATCAGATCCATTTGGGGGAGGTGGTGGAATTTCGATGGTTAGGTTATCTCTACTATAATAGGGTTGATGTTCGTTTTGTAGAGGTACATAATTGGGAACGGGTAATGTTGAAAAATGTTCATGTGGATAATCGTAGTAATAATTTGAAGGAACATTTTTAATGCTAGTATTTGTTGCTTGTGAGGCAGCATCAATACTATCACTTATCTGAGAAGAATTCAAATTAAGAGAACTGTTAAGTTCAAAATCTCTCATTGGAGGAAAATCGCTTTTAGAAAAATCATTTACTTCTGAATGAATGGAACCTTTACAGGAAGTATTGGGTAAGCATTCGGTTGATTCGGCAATACTAGGTGCAACATTTGTATTTTCAATAGTATTTTTAGTGTCTCTTGGTAGAGGAATTTGTTCTAATGAAATATTTTCGGGTAAATTACTGTCGCAAACGCGTTCATAATCGTTGTTTGTACAAGTGCTCTCTTTAGTAACCAACTCATCTTCAACTTTAACCGGGGTGGGTGCATCTTCAGCTGTTGCTAAATAATCATCTCGCAATAAATATTTAGGTACTGGATGTTTCTCTCCATTAATGGTTACAAAAGCATAATCAGATTTTGTTTTTTTAATGCATATTTCAATTACAGAATCAGTTTGGTTTGAGGTGCCAGCGCAAACTTCAAACGATTTTTTGTCATTTTCAAGATCAATTTCATCATTTATGATTTTAATATCAGGTTTTTGTTCACTTTCACAACAATCGATATTGGTAATAACAACAAATTCATCATTGGAAGAATGATCAGTAGAACTGCTATCGGCAATAGATATGATGCTGTGATTATCGCCGACTTGAATATCTGCAGAAGTATTTGCCGATTCAACGGCATTCAAATCATTTAAGCTACAAGATTCGTCCACTTCTTTACAAGCAGTACAAATAATTATAGAATCGGAAGAATTATCAGAAGAGTTATCAGTTTCGATAGTTTTCAATAAACCAATTTCCACAGGACATTCCTTTACAGCTGGAGGATCAACCGCAATATTTATATTAAGACTTTCTCCAAATCTTTGTTTTTCATGGGTAAAAAACCAATAAGATTCGTAATGGCCAGGTGTTACTGTTATTATATGCACACATTATAACATGAACAATAATAAGAGCAATAAAACTTACAAGGTACTTTCAGCATGGTAAGAACAGTGTCCGTTTCGCCCGGTCGTAATGCTGGTAGAGTTATAACTTTATCGGCAGGAATCAAAGAAGCAGAGCCCCAAGCATAACAAAGTGTGGTCTAAAAAAAAATTAATTATGAATCAATATTATTATATTCAAAGTTAGCATACTTTTGAGGTCCATGGTAATGTTCCTGTGTTCATGATAGTCCATTTATGGCAATAAGTTTCACCTCCAGACATATGAAGAATTTTTGACTCTTTGCAACTTCGAGCACCCATCTTCAAAGAATCGTTCACAAAACTTTTATTAGAGAGAGCTTCATCGTCGGTACAATCTACCAGAGCCAATTTCTTTTCCCTTATTTTTTTCGATTTTTGTTCTAATTTTTCCAATTTACTATCAAGCCTACGTTCAAGCTTTAAGGCTTTGGTCAATTCTTTGCTAAAATGCAACGTTAAATTAATAAACAATAACAATTTGAAGAGTTGAACTTACTCAATCATGATTGGAGCATTAATTCCAAGCTTATTTGCCTTTTTATAACTAAACGAAGAGTGACCCAAATTTTCACTCTTGAAGGTTGACATTTGGCTGACAACAGAAGTTGTAACTTCTTCCACGACTTCTTTTTTAAACTGAAATTTAAACATTCCAAATATAAACAGTTGATAAGTATAAAATTAGACAAGTAAGAAATTAATAAGAGAGCCTTCTGCAACCTGTACTAGACATTTTTGTATCACCCCATTCCCTTTTGGGGTACACCTCCGAACAAATTCTTCAAGAATTTTGAAAAAACTGATTTATCATGTTATTTCCCTATGCGGTGGAAGCATGTCACTTTATATATACTGGGTTCTCCGTAATTTAATAGCACTAGACTAGAGAATACATGTATTTATGAAGTCAGTCTGGTACAAAACCCAAATTCTTAATCTACTTCAGGCCTATAATTTGTAATTTACATACTTCTGAAATACTTCCGTAGCACTTCAGGTAATTTGCATGTACTTCCTAAGTACTTTGCAAGAGTGGATCCAGCCAAAATTCATGGAGAGGGGGGATTCATTGTATAATAATGCAAAAAGTTCAAGTTTTCATTTTTACGATATTACATTTTACAAAAGAAATACAAGAACAAGTAAAACTACAAAAAAACGAATAAAACAGAAATGACAAGGACAAACCACCACATAACTAATGTGTTGCAAAACGATCCTAACTAGCGGTAGCGAGTTTGAAGTATCAAAAATTTGGTTGTTGAGAAAATATTCACTGGCCCTCGCACAATAGGACGGGCGCCACTCCCCATATGGCAGCCAAGATCAGATATACTAGAAACGATATTGATAACCGCATGGCCAACCTTATAGGTAAGGTAGGTATCGTTTTTACCTACACATAGCACTGAACACTTGTTGGCATTTAAAGGACAAGAAAGAGCAAGTGACCGATAATTGAACCGATAATATGTCATCGAGACGCATCGTAGTGGAACGACCACACAGGAAACCATCTTACTGATCTGGTATAATTTTATGTTGTAGTAAAAATAGGACCATGGAGTCAATCATAATTTATTCTCTCCATAACCTTATCAGGTTTAGACTAATATGTCTATAATTTTCGAGGCAAAGTTTGTTGTCCTTCTTGGGAAAATATATCACAGTTCTCATTTTCCAGGACAACAAACAGGTCCATTAACTTTTGCATAATTAGGGACCGTGGAAGACTCAGAGTAAAAGTGAATTGTCTTAATATCAACAAAGAGAGATCACCCGGGCTGAAAGAATAGGTCCTTTGCAATACCGATAGCTCTCAAAGATTACCTCACATGAAATAGCTATGTCACCAAATGAGAAAATGTTGGGCTGAGAAGCAGGATAGGAAGACATAGCAGCAGGCTCCGGTTTTAAAAAATTGAGAATCAATCTCAGCTGTTCTCAAATCACTATCAGAAAGGAGACCATCACTATTCCCTAGGTTTTAGAAAAATTCAAATTAAAAATTTTTATTTAGGAGTAAAAGAGTAACTTTTTGTGGCGAGTCAGTAGGGTTTAGTGGACGAGCGGAGGGAGTACAATATTACCAACGAGCTACAAAAAGTGCTTTTACTCCAAATGAAACATATTATAATCTTTTCTTCAATGTCAAAAATTGATGGAAATGTAAAAAGTTTACAAATAATAAATGTCGAAGTTAGATTTGCTTTTACTGCCGGTGGGCGCAATATGCACAGTGTGACAAACAATAGAAAAGGCGTACGAATATAAGCGTTCAACAAAGTTGACAGAAGGAAATTATTCAAAGGGATCAACAAAATGAAGGTTCCAAACAAATTAATGAGATTGATAAAAATGACAATGAATAACACAATGGCATGCATCAGAACAGAAGAAGGAGAAAAGGAGTGTTCTGAGATAAATAATGGTGTAAGACAAGGGGACGCATTATCAGTGACACTTTTCAAAATTTCAAACAAATAACTCGAGGAATGGATGCAAAAGGTACGATTGCAATAGGAGAGAGTCAGTTTGTTACTCTCCTAAGCAGATGACATCCATCCGTTTTAAGTATGCAGAGGTGCGGCCTCGAAAGGCAACAGTGATTGGTTAATATTTAAATATAGAAAATGAAATTTGCACGAGGAAACCTGAAGGTGAGATGGTGGGACCAAGTAATGAACCACCTGAAAGAGATGGAGGTAAAAGGGTGGATGTAAAGGTTTACGATAAAAAAAGCTGGAGGGAAATCGCCACAGTCGCTGCAATTCACTAAATCAAAATATGTTATAGGGGGTTCAATCTTCCATTTTAAATGGACTTGTAAATCCTAGAATTAGGATAGTAATATACGTAATGAATGTAAAGCTGTAAATAATAATTTTAGCCTTATTAGATTTGGAGATAAGTCTGGTGGAACAAACAAAACAAACTTTTTTGGTGAAAATTATGTCGATTGCGTAG
This sequence comes from Podabrus alpinus, assembly GCA_932274525.1. Taxonomy (NCBI): domain Eukaryota; kingdom Metazoa; phylum Arthropoda; class Insecta; order Coleoptera; family Cantharidae; genus Podabrus; species Podabrus alpinus. The sequence goes on from OW026451.1 coordinate 121,225,209, forward strand.
AATGAAATCCTCGTTAACTTTCGTTTATCACTTTAGGATTCCCAGAAAAGAAAACTATTTCCAAAATATGATATTTAAACATTTTCAGCAAAAATTTAATGAAAATTGAATTTTTTAGAAAGCCATATTTCCAAAACTATTGGGGTTACAACATTTTAATTTGTTTTACTTTCCCTTGGAATTTTATTCTCTATAGTCTATACTCAGGGGTGGGCAAAATACATGACAAATGTATTTGAAATACAAAATACATTTATTCATGTTAATAAGGGTGTTCACAGGGCTTCGTAGTTTCCATGGTAGTTTCGTACTTGCGTATGACAGCCATGTGACATTAGTACTTTAAACAACCAATCACAATCAATGTCAATAACTTAGGGGCTCTTTACCGATGCCAAACTAAAGGGTTTAAGCAAAAAAAAATTGTATTTCCAAGTTATTTTCACACAAGAGGACTTAATGACTGGACTAAGATATCAAGGATAGAGAAAATGTATTATTTAATGTCTCTTCTGAAATTGTTTTGAAGAAATTTATCAACCTTGATGTTAGAGTTCCTACCTGAAGTGTTATAACTCTGATAATAAGCAATATCACAAATGATATTGATATTGACTTAAGACGACAGTCATGGCCTGAATGTTAGCGAAATCATCAGTAGTGGAAGGCTCCCTGGTTCGACTTCGGGTAGTCTAAAATTTCTCGACTGTCTTCTGTGCTTCGGAGGGCACGTAAAGCTGTCAGTAGCAAGGTACTCGAGATGTAAAAACCAAAATGCTCTTAGAACTAACTAATTACACAAATTAGTGAAGAACAGGTGCTAGACCTATATTAGAGGAGAAAGAATCACAAATGATGACTTATACCCTCGCATATACGAGTATCATCCAAATCGATACAAGTATTCTTTGTTACAGGTAAATTTATTTTAAAAATAAATTAGAAGCTGAATACTTGCTTATAGGCAAGTTAAATCATCTTATCTTAGGTCCAAACATAATTTTTGAGGTTAATCCATGTCCCTATATTTTAGATTCGCTTTGTAAATTTGAATCTTTTGTATCAAAATAGCCTCAAAAATACATTATATTTGCCATGCTCTTAAATAAAGAAGCACCCCCCATATATAAATATTCTTTTGGTGCCGCAACCTTTCACCTTCAATAAAAATTTAAATTGGTTCTTAGGCTTTACAACGTTGCACAGGCGTGACATGAGATGTCACATAGGAAATAATATTATAATTTCTTTGTTAGGGGCAATCACTAAACTTTGGACCAGACTCGATATGCTTTAAATAACTAAAATAAGACATTTCACGAAATAAATTGTTTTTGAAAAGCAAGACAAAAAAGTTCAAAACACAAAGTTGTGATTAAAATATTGAAATCAAAACACTTACCCCTTCCATGTATTTTGTAAACCAATTTGGCGGATCATCTTCGGGATGTTTAACATCATCTGACAAAGATTTATCAGGCGAACTTTCAATATTTCTGCTAAGGCTTAGACGTTCCAAACGAATCGAATTATTGCGTTTTTTGTTTTTCAATATGTCTCTGTCATTGATCAGCTCCAACATCAAAGTTATGATATCTCCATTGCGTGCTCTTTGACGAAACGAATACATAGCAATTTGAAAATCAAGCTGGGATTCGATGGGAAATTCTTTCTCGTTGAGGCTAACATAGGATATTTTAATGTCATTAGCGGTAGCTCCCGAATTTTTAAGCTAATAATTAAAAAAAATGTTTAAATAACGGTCGTTTCATTGAAGTAGAGAAGCAATATTACTTACAACATAACTTTTAAAGCTCTCCCAATTTAACGTCGTAGCTGGAATGTCGTACATTCCGACTATGTTGGCCTTCTCATAGGTGGACGAATGTTTCCATTGAAGATTGTAGATGATTTCCAAATCATTTTTACTACCGCCACTCATTTTGATACTAATTTCGGTATAGATAAATTAACAGATCATTACTCAATAAATTTGAATTGTTGTATAATAAGCAAATATTATATCAATGGCGTTGACACACAATAGTCAACAACGTCAACAATACACAAAACAGCTGACAGTAATGCGCAAGTGTACGCTAACTGCGTAATATTTTAACCGCCACCTGACCTTTGCGTAAATTGGGTTGCTAAATAAGTTGCCTATAGTCACACTTCATTTTTCTATTTTGTATTAATTTACATATTATGCAGGGTGTCCCCGTGACCGTGGACAACCTTTGAGGTGGTGATAAAGGACACTTTTCTAAGACAAATTTTCAAATAAAATTTTTGCTTTTACAAAAATTAGGTTATAACCAGGGGTGGGCTGCCAAATTTTGAACAACCGGCTCGCTATTATTTCGAAGCAAAAAAAACGGTAAATGAGTATAATAATTTTGTGCAAAAAAAAAGGTAAATGAGTACATTGTCTTCATTTATTTTTGTACAGTATAAAATATATAATATATATAACAAAACAAAACATTTATTGCACAAAATAACTAAACAAAACATTTATTGCACAAAAAAACTAATAAATTCCAAACTTGACATTTTAATTAATTTGTATTAACAAACGTTAACATACGGCTCTCCGAGCTTCAAAAATTTTAAGAACCGGCTCGCGCGAGCCGGACCGAGCCGGCTCCAGCCCACCCCTGGTATAACCCCTTATCGTCCAGAATCAACGGATTTCGAGTTATAAATTAAATGAAGGGAAAAAATGTTTAAAAAATTCAGGTTTTTTTTTTAAATTTTCTTGCGAACCCCGTATCTCTTAAACGGAACGTCTAAGGCTGCCTACAGACTGATCAAGCAAAAACGTTGAGCGACAGAACGTTTTTGTTTGATCCAATCAAATTTGATTTTGTTTGATTTGAACCAATCAAACAAAAACGTTTTGTCGCACAACGTTTTTGCTTGATCAGTCTGTAGGAAGCCTAAGAGAAAAACTAACGGCCCAAACCGGATAGGGAATTTAACGGGCTACAACTTTCGTCAAATAAATTTTTTTGGGCAACCAAGCGTTTTCACAGAAACTCTGAAAATAATGAACAAGGTGTAGGTAAAAAATATAAATTCACATAATTACTAAAAATCTCAATTTGATTTATAGCATTTGTTTTAATGTTAAAACATTGTTAAAACGTATTGTAGCGTTTGACGTTTGAGAGACATTGTTATAAAGCGCATTAGTTTATCGGCAATTACTTTGTTAATTTATATTGTTTATTTATTATTGTTAATATTGATAATTATATTGTTTTATTAACTTTAAGCGTAATTTCTTTTCGTGTTTTATCAATTGGCCTGCACGATCACCTGATTTAACACCACTCGATTATTTTTTATGGGGTGCCCTTAAAGCTATAGTTTACAGCGATAGAAGAAAGCCCGAAACCAGAGAGGTATTAATGGAAATAATACCGATAGGTGTGACAGAACTTAACGAAAGAAGCGTCATTATAAATAATACCGTGCAACACCTTTTGAAAAGAGCACGCCTGTGTGCTGAAAATGAGGGAGGTCATTTTGAGCATTTATTAAATTAATTTTGTGAATTTATATTTTTTACCTACACCTTGTTCATTATTTTCAGAGTTTCTGTGAAAACGGTTGGTTCCCCAAAAAAATTTATTTGACGAAAGTTGTAGCCCGTTAAATTCTCTATCCGGTTTGGGCCGTTAGTTTTTCTCGTTTCGTTTCGTTTAAGAGATACGGGGTTCGCAAGAAAATTAAAAAAAAACCCGAATTTTTTAAAACATATTTTCCCTTAATTTAATTTATAACTCGAAATCCGTTGATTCTAGACGATAAGGGTTATAACCTAATTTGTGGACAAGCGAATGATCTTTAAAAAAGTTCTAATCCATTAACCTTAAAAAATTAATAATATCGGAGCTATGGCCGTTTGAAATCAGAAATTCAAAAAATTGCTTTAAAGGAAGGTGCCCCCCAAGGGTTTGGACTTCGACAAAAATTTTATTTGAAAATTTGTCTTAGAAAAGTGTCCTTTATCACCACCTCAAAGGTTCTCCACGGTCACGGGGACATCCTGTATATTATCTGAAAATTCAGAAAAAATAGCGGAATTACTACTATACAGGAAAGTTTTGGAAATTTTTGATATTGTTCATATTGATGTTCTGAATAACATACTAAGTTTTTAGGGTCGGGGTGGTGTAGATCGTGGTGCGGCAGGGCGAGGGGTCCCAAAACGGTTTTGTTTGCTAACTCAAAAACAACAAGAGGTGCGTTGAAGATTTTTAAAGTGAAATTTTTTATAAAGGGTTTTATATTAATTATTTCTTTCGTAGGATCAGTAATCTTTTCATAAATGATGTTAGAAATTATGAGTTTTTTGGCTTTCTTCATAATATCAATGAAATCAATCAAATTCATACTGAAGATGGATATTTAATATTTATTTCATCATAGGAATAATATATTTATATTAAATACAATGTCATTTTCCTTCGTACGTTAGGTTTTGGACTATTTTCCTTACAAATTAGTTTTATAAGCATAAATTTGTGTACATTTTTAGGTAGCTTGCTAAGGAAGCCCTCAATGTTTTTGGGCCATTTTTTTATTGTTTAGTTTTATTTTATTTTAATATACGAATAAATTAATTTACATAAATCAATGATTACAATAATTTTTGAAAACTCGAAGATACAAAGAGTAGTAACCAAACAAGGTGTTGTAAGTTAACCACCAAACAGGACATCATAATTCCACGTAATTTTATACTTGAATCCACGAAATGATGGATGGAACAAATCAAATTCCTGAACACCCTGTAATCTATTGGCAAGACGGATCATTCTGGAAATGGGACTATTAAGGCTACAATTAGTCCTACGATGACATGTTGTAAAGAGGTTCTTATACCTAGTATTGTGCTTAGGCACGAATGGCTGGAAGCTTTCAATCTTTAAATAGAAGTATGGTAAAAGGGGGACCATACACAGGACGCATATTCCAATTGCGTCTCAGAGACACGATTAAGGATCTTTTCATTAATACAGTAACCAAAGGCGTTGAAACTATGTTTAGAGTAAGTGATCACAGAGCACTTCTTAGTTTAAATTGTTGTTCCGGCACCACAGATTCAGATTATCAAGATGTGACTGCTATAATACACAATCATGATTGGATTTAATTGCTTTGTATAATTTGAGGTCGTCAGCAAACAATAGGTACCTGCAGTTTTTTTAATACTGTCCAATGTCATTGATAAATAACATAAACAGTATCGGACCACAGTGAGATCCCTGGGGAACACCAGATGACACTGAAATATCCACTGAATAAAAATTATTGCTGCGCACTTTCTGTTTTCGGTCTATTATTTAGATAGCTACCTAGCCATTCGACTATCTTTGGTCCAAATCCTAACGAGACAATTTTTGATGGGGGGTCATTCCATCTCAAATCAACTGAAAAATAGGCAAAATTAACTCGACCCCCACCAAATTTGACGAAAATTGGTACACACCATCTTAGTAAGAAATAAAAAATACAAATTTAAGGATTTGTCCAAAAGGGCATTCGTTTCGTTGTTTTGGTCGTTCAAAATGTCAAAAAGTTGGTGTGTAGACTTGTAGGAAAACGGCTGTAACTTCGTCCACGGTGGTCTAAATTTAAAAATAAAAAATGTTCTGTAAAGGTAAATGAACGTTCTATCCAAATATTCAATCACATTTTAATTTTTCAACCCCTAACTGGATTAATTTTATAATATTAACCCTATTTCAACCCCTATTTAAAAAACGATTCTTTTTTTTTGTTCATTTTTTTACTGTTTGTTTGTGCAATTTTGCTGAGTATGTGTGCCAAATTTTATCATGGGATCTGCATGGGTTTGGTTGCTAAAAATAAATTAAAAATATGGAATGCAAAATTGAATTTTACAAAATAATGTTTGGCAGTATAAAATCAAAATTAAAATATAGGCCAGAAGGAGTTGACTACTATTAAATTTTGGGGTACAAATATATCAGCAAATTTTGCCAATTTTGGGAACTTTTTTGAATTTTTGAAGATCTTTTTAGCAATTTTCTGGATTTTTCTCCAACCGTGGAAAACCTTTGAGGTGGTGATAAAAGACACTTTTCTAAGACAAATTTTTAAATAAAATATTTGCCCAAGTCCAAACCCTTGGGGGGTACCTTCCTTTAAAGCAATTTTTTGAATTTCTGATTTCAAACGGCCGTCGCTCCGATATTATTGATTTTTTGCGGTTAATGGATTAGAACTTTTTTAAAGATCATTCCCTTGTCTACAAATTAGGTTATAACCCCTTATCGTCGAGAATCAACGGATTTCGAGTTATAAATTAAATTAAGGGAAAAAATGTTTAAAAAAGTCAGGTTTTTTTTTAAATTTTCTTGCGAACCCCGTATATCTTAAACGAAACGTCTAAGAGAAAAACTAACGGCCCAAACCGGATAGGGAATTTAACGGGCTACAACTTTTGAAAAGAGCACGCCTGTGTGCTGAAAATGAGGGAGGCCATTTTGAGCATTTATTAAATTAATTTTGTGAATTTATTTTTTTTACCTACACCTTGTTCATTATTTTCAGAGTTTCTGTGAAAACGGTTGGTTGCACAAAAAAATTTATTTGACGAAAGTTGTAGCCCGTTAAATTCCCTATCCGGTTTGGGCCGTTAGTTTTTCTCTTAGACGTTTCGTTTAAGAGATACGGGGTTCGCAAGAAAATTTAAAAAAAAAACCTGACTTTTTTAAACATTTTTTCCCTTAATTTAATTTATAACTCGAAATCCGTTGATTCTCGACGATAAGGGGTTATAACCTAATTTGTAGACAAGGGAATGATCTTTAAAAAAGTTCTAATCCATTAACCGCAAAAAATCAATAATATCGGAGCTACGGCCGTTTGAAATCAGAAATTCAAAAAATTGCTTTAAAGGAAGGTACCCCCCAAGGGTTTGGACTTGGGCAAATATTTTATTTAAAAATTTGTCTTAGAAAAGTGTCTTTTATCACCACCTCAAAGGTTTTCCACGGTTGGAGAAAAATCCAGAAAATTGCTAAAAAGATCTTCAAAAATTCAAAAAAGTTCCCAAAATTGGCAAAATTTGCTGATATATTTGTACCCCAAAATTTAATAGTAGTCAACTCCTTCTGGCCTATATTTTAATTTTGATTTTATACTGCCAAACATTATTTTGTAAAATTCAATTTTGCATTCCATATTTTTAATTTATTTTTAGCAACCAAACCCATGCAGATCCCATGATAAAATTTGGCACACATACTCAGCAAAATTGCACAAACAAACAGTAAAAAAACAAACAAAAAAAAAATCGTTTTTTAAATAGGGGTTGAAATAGGGTTAATATTATAAAATTAATCCAGTTAGGGGTTGAAAAATTAAAATGTGATTGAATATTTGGATAGAACGTTCATTTACCTTTACAGAACATTTTTTATTTTTAAATTTAGACCACCGTGGACGAAGTTACAGCCGTTTTCCTACAAGTCTACACACCAACTTTTTGACATTTTGAACGACCAAAACAACGAAACGAATGCCCTTTTGGACAAATCCTTAAATTTGTATTTTTTATTTCTTACTAAGATGGTGTGTACCAATTTTCGTCAAATTTGGTGGGGGTCAGGTAAATTCTTCAGTTGATTTGAGATGGAATGACCCTGAGGGGAGAAGAATGAGATACACGATCAAACGCCCAATTTCAATTTAAAATTTTCGATCTTCAATCTTTAATCTTTAACTCTTTAAGCCTTCATCCTTAAGTCTGAATCCTTAATCCTTAATACTTAATCCCTTAATCCTTAATCTTTAATCCTTGATCCTTAATTGTTAGACTATGAGAAGTTACTCTGCATTTTGATGACTAAACATCGAATAAATTATAGGGAAAAAGTGGGACACTTGATCCGTATGGAGATTTGATTCCCTACTTAAGTTTAGGTACATGTGGTTTACTGCTACAGAAAAAATTACAACTCGTATTAGACACGTTCAGATGATTACATTACGTCTATGTTTTCTCCTCATGAAAGATATTTTAAGGCAAGTTTAAATTCTTTATTGTTACTAGAAGAAAAATTGTCAACGTTCATGAAATGAAAACGTTATATTTCATTACAAATATATTATAAATATATTAAAGAATGATATAATTTTGTTATCAGGATAATTTTTAGGGAGACTTGATAATCTAGAGGAAGGTGTAAACAATTTTTTCCATATGGTGCAATTGACCCTACGGTTTCAATCACCACATCTGCCAATAAAATATTGGCAGTAATTTACCGTGAAAAATTGACCCTGGTGTTCTGCTGGTTAAGCCAGCACTCAGTGCGTCGGAGGCCGGTCGTGGTTCGTAAATCTTGAGGTTATCGCTTATTAAGAAAATAAAAAGATGCTAAATTTAGAATCGTATAATAGTTGAGATTCGATACAGTAAAGAAAGTGGTACTGTTTACCCAGATAATTGTGAAAATGAAATGATGTATACCAGTATCAAAGCCTACACAATCACACCTTGCAACTACGGAGGGCAGTTACTCGAAAAATAACTGGTGTTTTTTAACTGTCTGTTTTTTATCTGACCGATGTGAATAAATTCATCAAATATGTCCGCTATTCACGTGACCTAGCCGATTAGGACGATGTAAAATTTATGTACCTAGTAATTCGTTACAAAGGGAGACATGATCCCATGACAAATCCCTTTATGGTTTTTAACTATTATTTTATGTAAATTTTCTTTCAAATTCTAATATATTTTATACATATATCTTCTTGTCAAATAAAACAAATAATAATTTCGTCTTTTACCGGTTTCAGTTATATTTAACCATCATCAGACTAATGTCAATAAAAGTTGTAATACTTCAGAGAATTCTCACACATTATTAAAAAACAGTGCAGCAAAAACTCAAGAAGCACAAAACGTGACTATAAAATCATTTTACACTGGTAATTGTAATTTTCATTTATATTTGTTTAAAGTTTTATTGACAATTAAATGAAACCGAAAAGATTTCACCGAAACCGGTAGAAGATAAAATTATTTGTTTTAATTGGCAAGGAGATACTTATTGTCCCAATATTAATTATTTACTTTGAATTCTTGAGTTATCTATTACTTATAAATTCTGTTTATAAAAATTTAATTCATTTAAATAATTTTGAATGAAAACAAACAGATAGATGATTGATTACAGGTATCTCAAGTTTAAAATAGATAACGTTAAATTTTTGTGTATTAAATTAATTTACTTTCAACATAATTAAAGGAGATGATTCGACAGGTTAGCGATAAATTTAGAAATTATAGCTACGTACTTTCAGCCGCGTTGCCATTCACAATGTACGCTCATTTTTTTTCGGTGATATATTTTTGATTTTCAAGACCACAGCCAGAATATGTTCTTAGTGTACCGAACGTCTTCCTACATTTCCTGGCGCTTTCAGTGTTTAGAACGCTTCCATTCCAATGCGTTTACAAAGCATTTGAACCTAGAAAAGTTTGTTTACAAGACGTCTTTCCTAGTAAGATATTTTTGGTTGACAGAATATCTTCCTTCTAGTACTAGACTTCCGTTTTCTGACTGAAGGAGCTTCTATATTTCATCAATCAGAGGACTTTTGTGAGTTTGTTTATTAACTCGCACGACTTCTCTGCTGCATTCGAATGATAGTTGCTGACAGTGAAAGGTTCGTAGAGCGGTTCTACATTTGCCATTCTAGTGAAAGATCTGCTCCTGGTTAACGAGCTTCCGTTCCCCTCTCTGGGGTCCTGTTTTCCGTTCTAAAGCTAGCGATCGTCGTTCTGTTCCAAGATTTAAATTTTAAAGTCGTAGCTTTTTTAATTTGTGATTTAAGTATAGTCATCGAATCCAGACCCGGGGATCAGATCAGTTTCCAAAAAATACCTAAGAGTTTTATTCAGTTTATTAGTTTAAGACCAACCCCTGCCTCAGTTTGCCGTAACTCAAACCTAACGATTATTGCATTTAAATAGTTTGTCACAAGTTTTAGATGATCTAGACCTAGATGAGTCCACAAACATTACATCAATTACCAAAACGATTTAACGACATGCGACGGGATTGCTATCAGCTGCAGGCAATCAAATGCAGTGTGATCACAAAGTACAAGAAAATTTGTATTCCGTTTGCTTACACTTTAATACTGAGGTGGAGCCATTCTGCAATAGTTTGGCAAGGTAGTGCCCTATGAAGCAGTTCCTCATGTCTGCGTTTGGCGATTAAAAGTTCGGGTGTCTTCCAGTTACACAATGCAACTCTCACACACTTAAGAATTACAAGAAATGCTCACCCACGGCCTCTAAGATTCTAAGGTCTAAGGTATTCCTTTAAAAATATCACTTCATAACGCGTTGTAATGGCATGGTGATCGTTCAAAACAATTTGAATGTTAGAAAAAGTAAGGATCCACTGCTTAGGGTAGTTGATAATCCAGAAAGCGCAAACAAAAAATGCGTCCTGGAAGAGAGCACATGAAACTCCACTTCAAAAATTAGTCATCCATCAAACTAAGGATAATTCCACAAAGTTAAAATAACGGAATCTTCCAGAGGAGTACAACCATATCTCGACAATCGATCAATAATTGGACCCCCTTCTGCAATAGGGAACCAACCAACAAAACACCATTCTGAGTAATCGGCGTTTAAAGGTTTCAGTATCTATCAAAACACATAACAAAACGTTGGTTCCCATGCTCAATAAATGCCTTTAAAATGGATTTATATTCTGGTTCTCTTTTGTATAATGGAAAGCATCAAAATGATTGTTGGAAACAAATGATTGGAAAATGGTTGGTTCCTTATTGCAGAAGGGGGTCCAATTGAAAGTTGATGTACGAATACGATCCGATTTCAGAGGTTAACCAAGCGCAAAATTACATACGAAAAAACCTGTAAAATTAGCATAAAATTTTAAATTTTGCTAATATAAAATTTACCAGTAACAGAAAAACGAAATGATTAATAAAAATTCAAGGAATCACACCAATTTATTAAAGCATACGCTTTTATATTCCAGCGAAAACGATAACAGCTTTATCAACGAGTGGAGTAGTGTCTGGCATACCATCGCTTTTAAAAAATAAAATTAGCAAAATTAGTTTCGTTGCATTTGGGACGCCACAAATTATACAAAAAGCGAGTTATCAAAATGGAGCGTTCTTGGAATTTAAGGCCAAGAAAAGGGTTAATATTTTACCCTGGCCAGGTAAATCTCGGGATATGAACCCTTTAGAGAATGTTTGGCACATTCTTCAAATGAATTTACTCAAAAGACCCCGAAAATCCACCCGCAAAAATGATCTGTTTGCAGTTTTAATAGAAGAATGGGGTAAAATTCCACAGGACACCATTGGTAATTTGATATCTAGTATGCCGCGTAGGATCAAAAGTATTATGCAAAGCAAAGGAGGGGCAACTAAATATTAAACCTGTAAAAAAAAATTTTCTTTAATTTATTAGTTGTTCGAAATAAAAATAAATATTTGTAATTTATGGTGTCTATTTTATTCTGTCACGGTAGTGTATCTGCATTTCTTATAAAGGGCGTTTCAATAAGAATTATCGAATTATTTGCTTTTACAATAATACGTAAAATAATTTCAAAGGAAATGGAAAAGAAAAATTCGAAGTTTTTATTTCAATATAACTAAATATTCATACGCAAAAATTATGTATGGAATACAATATTTTCAAATATAGTTTCCTGACTGGAAGTTTTAACAGGCCCATTCTTTTGTCAAAGTTTTTGATGAGAATTTTACATAATTGTGGTTCTATTTCACTTTTCCCACATAATGTGTAAATTTCCCCGACACGACTTTATTGGTAATCCAGCTGATGTAAACTCGATCAATCAAACTGAAATAAATATGAACCTATGCAGTATGTAAGCCATGCATAATGAAAATACCTAATCGTTCGACCAAAATGATTGTAGAAAAAACAAATTAAAAATTCAAACAAGCCGCAAAAACTCCGTTTTAAAACTTTCTAACATTTATTTCTATGTATGCAAAATTGTAATACGCCAAACATTGGAATATAAAAGTATGTTAGTGCAATTTTTCAATAAAGTTTTGCAGTTTATCGGTCTTCTAATAATCCGAACAGCAAGTTGCATTTTTATGATTCCCAACAACATCGCATATATTGAACTGTATTTCAATGGCTAGCCAAATTTGGTAATTTTCAAAAATAAAAAAATTAAAATTAACATGTTAAAATTGAGAAAGATTATAAAAATTGTAAATGAATTATTGTAAACCAAAATTTAGAAGAAGGGGGAATTTGGATAAATGTCTTTGTGCGCAGACGAGGAACTTTGGAGTTGGAAGAAGGAGGGGACAGTCTACGCCGAGCAGTCGACTAGATAGGACGTTTTGAGCGAGTCCATTGTAAATTTTGTAGTTATTGAAATTGTTAAAAAATAAAAAGGAAAAATTTAGTTTGAATTGGAAAGATAGTGTTTTATTAAAGTGTTTTGGAAAAGAAAAATAAAGTTTAAAGAAAAATTTGAAAACACGGCTTTCAAAAAAATAAATGGTTGGTCCGTGGACTGAAAAGAACACGTCAACAATAAATTTGGCTCCCAACTCGAGGCTCGAAACCACGATAACCCTGACATTAGGAGTAACTCATGCTCTCAACTAGAAAATTGGAAAATCAAAGTGGAGATTCGAGACACCACGACCGGAGATTAACTACCCTGAGGTAAGAGCAATTATTGCAACATCATTAATAAAGTGAATAAACGTGCATAAACAAAAATAACATTTGGTGAAATAAAATTAAGGTCTGGTATGATAATAGACACATGTCACATTTGGCGAACAAAATATTTTGAGCACAACTGTTCAACGTTCGAAAATTGGAACGCAGATGCGGCATGCAAGCGCAGAATAAATGACCATATTAAATTTAAGTTGAAATAAATTGATTATTAAAATTCACAAAACAAAATGAAAGACGAAGAGGATCAAGGTTTAACGTGGGAAAAGATGCTCCAAATAATGAGGGGAGATTTAAAAGAAACAACTAAAAGATTAGAAGATGCTGCCACAAGAATAGAAGAGAAAATAGATCAAAAAATCGAAAAATTTGATAACAATTTCCCAATGATAAAAAATGAAATAAAAATACTACAAGAAGACGCGGTTACAAAAATAAATTTTGAAGAATCAATACAAGAAAATAATACTAATTTTAAAAAGCTAGATGAAAAAGTAACCAATAATAACCAGACGCTACCAGAAGCAGAATGCGAAATTGAGGAAAATTATAAAGAAACACGTAACGTTGATGTTTCGGATGAATTCTTGAACGAAAACAAAGAAACATGTAACATTGATGTATCAACGGAATTGACTAACGAACAAATTGAAAACTTGAAGCCAAGTGAAGTAAGAGAACATCTAAAATTTAACATGGTGGAAGCAAGAAAAAGTTTCAAACGATTGTATTTGAAGATTAGAAAATTATATGCAAAACGAAAACATAAAACTAGAGGCATAAGAACAAAGAAGAACAGAAAAATTTTAAGAGTTTCCAGATTACGAAAATTCTACAATAATAACAGAAACAAAAAGAAACATAAAAATTTGAATAGGGGTGTAAACAAAATTAAAATAAAAACAATTAACGCTAAAAAAACATTAACAGATAACAAAGTGCAAATTAAAACTACGCAATCACATTTCAATGGACAAAATAATTTAATATTACAAAAACTTCTAGTTAAGAAAATAATATTGAAAAACTTTAAATTAAAAAAACGACTAAGGGTAAAAATACTAATCAAAAGTGTACGGTTTAAAAAGAAAAATCAAAAACAATTACTGTGGATAAAACTACGAATTAAAATCATAAAGTTAAAAAATTTTAAGAAAGAAAATAGACTATTTAAAAAAGTGATATTTAAAATACCAAGATATAAAAAATTAAAGTGTAGAGGGCTGTACAAAAAGAAAAAAATAAAAACGCCCAAACAAATAAAAATTACTGAGTGGATAATAAACTTTGATAGTGAAATTCAAATAAAAAAGAATTTGATTGTCAGCATGCATTTATTCAAGCACGTACGTTTCAAAAATAATTAGAACAAGAGGATTGATTGATGATAAAAAATTAAATAACGACGAATTGTAAATATGATTTAGCAATTGCACCTTGACAAGAAAAATTATGGACACCTGAAAGTTTTAATCTGAAAAGTAAATAAAAAAAGTTTGGTTGGAAAAAAAAATTTAATGGGCGTGTGAAAATTTTAAAAAATTGACGAAATAGAGGGCGTTTAAAATAAAACATGGATTGATAGGTGTTCCAAATACATAAAAAATTAAAACATGGCTTAATTGATGTTTCTAAAACGTAAAAAATTGGATAAAGAAAAGTTGGAAGAAGCTACAATCTGATTGGGTAAAGGTGAAAAATTTGAAAGCGAATGAATGGACAGAAAAGAATTATGAAATTGTAAAATAATTGACGACTAATTACGACAGTTGATATTTAAAAAATTAATAATGAATGAATTAAAATAAATGGGGAATTAATAATGATAAATAATGAAGTTGAATAGATGAGATCAATGGAGAATTGATGAAGAATGCCATTAATAATAAATTAATGAAGAAAAATGGGGGGGGGGGAATTTTAAAGTTATAAATGAAGAAAAATTGAAATTATTGTCAAAGAATTAGTCAAAAATTAATGATACGATGAAATAGTTACGGAAAAGACATTCATAAACGGAAGAAGAAAAACATAGAAGCCCGATGAGAAAGAAAAATATTCCAACAAAAATTTATCCAGCAAAAATATTAATCCAAAATTTAAATAAAAGTCAAAGAAAAGATAATACGCCTGAAATAGTCAATTAGAAACATTCGGATTAAAATGCAGTGTGCATAAAAATTTTAGAAAAGTTAATTTTATTTCGATATTATTATTTGCTATTTATCATTCATAAATAAAAACATTTTAGTTAAGTAAAAATTTGTAAATAATTGATAGATGATTGTTAAATTAAATGAATAATACTTTTGTTAAAAATAATTTAGTTAAGATTAAAAATGTAAATTTGATATAAAATTCCAAAATTCTCCAATTCTTAACATGAAAGTCATTGAAATCCAATTAGAAAAATTTCCAGCAAAATTACTAAAATTAGCAATGTTACTTAAAAATCTAGAGGGCGTTGAACTGTATTTCAATGGCTAGCCAAATTTGGTAATTTTCAAAAATAAAAAAATTAAAATTAACATGTTAAAATTGAGAAAGATTATAAAAATTGTAAATGAATTATTGTAAACCAAAATTTAGAAGAAGGGGGAATTTGGATAAATGTCTTTGTGCGCAGACGAGGAACTTTGGAGTTGGAAGAAGGAGGGGACAGTCTACGCCGAGCAGTCGACTAGATAGGACGTTTTGAGCGAGTCCATTGTAAATTTTGTAGTTATTGAAATTGTTAAAAAATAAAAAGGAAAAATTTAGTTTGAATTGGAAAGATAGTGTTTTATTAAAGTGTTTTGGAAAAGAAAAATAAAGTTTAAAGAAAAATTTGAAAACACGGCTTTCAAAAAAAAAATGGTTGGTCCGTGGACTGAAAAGAACACGTCAATATATTTGTAGCGCTTGTTAAATTAGATTAACGTCAACTTACCTTTGTAGCCAACTAGACCCGGTCTCCCTATACACTTAGTAATATTGTTTGAGGATCCGGCGGAAAATGTCTCTCAAAGGTTTCACAACAATTTTTAGCTACAAAGTAACAACTTGATGGAATGTTTCACTATAGGCATACGGTAGGTACTGTAGCTATCGTATATTTAATATTTACATAATATTAGGTACCACCTATAGTAATATTTTATAAAGATCAAGTCCAGAAAGGACGAGCACACCCCCAGAAAACTACACAACCATGTATAATAAGAATTTTTCTATTATAAAAGTAATTAAATATAAGTTGATTTTTTGTTCATTTAAATAAAGAAAAGGTTCGACGTTTCTTTACAATGAAAATTAAATTGTATTCTGTATGTACAATTGCCAGTTATCATATTTTTATCATTTAGTAGAATAGAATGTACTTTACGCTAATTTCCCCTTTTTGAAAACTATCGGGTTTAATTTTTAAATGAGCACTTAAGTAGCTTGTAAATCAATGGAAGTATGACTTGGTAAAATTTTGGTTGTTGTCTCTAGATTTTAAGTACAACAAAAGATATCGAAAGCATTTTGTTCAAAAATCAAGTATTTATTTTATCAGGTTCATTTAATTGTAATAGTTAACAAATCTATTTTCTCAGTAATAATTTAACTACTTTACTGTGCACACCTAAATATTTATAAGTAACAGATAGATCAGTGACAATCGAGTGGTAAAATGGATACCGAAAAAGAAGCTAAAGGGCTTTCAGAAGGAACGGAGAATAATTTAATTTCTCCACATGATGGTAAATATTATTCTTACGTAACGTTTTAAACTGCTTGTGTTTTATCTACTAATTTGAATTAGGAAATTTATCATAAATTAAGTTAACTTTTAAGTGCCAGAGATTCCTGCATAAAAAAGTAAATTATTAGGTGGTCAAAATTATAAACATATATTTTAGAAATTATTTATATTTTAAAAATAAGCAGTAATATTTAACAAAATCTAAAATATTACCAAGTTGAATTTAATTTTCTATACCTGTGTTCTACATCCAATATTAAATATCTGTACCTCAGAGGTAAACTGTATTAAGTCACTTTTTTTCAGAAAATGAGTTATTAGGTGCATTACCACTTCTAATAACATACTCCACCCCTGAAAAAATTTTTAGAACCCTAGCCCTTAAGACAACCGAAATACCCAGCTTGAAGCTGTATCAAGTCACTTAACAGTTCAGAGGTAAACTGTACTAAAATGTGACTTAGTATAATATACCCCGCAAATTTATCCAAAAAAGGATGTACTTGACACAAAATACCCCCGAAATTATTAGTAGGCCGGAATTCTGCTCATGCTCGTATTAAAGTAAAATGTACTTTTCATTGAGTTGTGCTGAGTATTATTTTATTAAATTGTTATTGGTATAATTTACCTCATAATCTTTCATCCATTTACATTAAAAATTTTGAAATAATTATCTTTTGTATTTCATAATTATTAATAAATTATATGAATGTTCTGTAAATCCTGTTTTTCTTCTAAAGCATACAAAGATAATGTCCATTACCCACTTCTGATTAATTTTTGGCATAACTTTAATGTTTTTGAAAAACATACGACATCCAAATTATCTTACTTTACTAGAGGTAAACTACGCTAAGTCACTAAAATATGTTTTAAGTCACATGCCCCATCAACTTTACTAGTGGTAAAGTATGTTAAGTCACTAAAACTAATTACTACCTGTTTTTTTTAAATCTAATAATTATCCCTATAACGGCTCTTAATAATAATCCCATAGGCGAAATTCCAGGTCCCTAACTTATAGCATCTTTGAGATATACCCAATTTACGTGATTTAAAATTGTTTTTTCGCTCTCCTGAACAATTACGATTGAATGACTTAATACAGTTTACCTCTGAGGTACCGATATAGGATTAGAGTTCTATTTTCTTTAGGACTGAATGAACACATTTATAATAATTCAATGTTTTTGTCGATTAATTTTGAGTATCTGCTAGCAACTACACTGAAAAAAATTAATAGCAGTTAATAATATTTTTTAACCTGAAGTTTTACCAGTACAGCGCTACAACTATTGGAGAACAAATTGTTATTAATTTTTCTCAGTGTATGAATATTACATAGTTAGAAACATTTATTTGGACATGGTATTTAGTTCCACTAATTTATAATTTATTATTATAATTTTTGTGACATAAAATATGATGGGTTGAAGAGATAGTACCTATCTAACCATGATAGACCATAATGTCTTAAAGCCTATTATTTTGTAACCTTTATTTTATCAATAATAGAGTCATTTTTAAATGTCTATTTAGAATTGATTAATTCAAAACTAAGCATTACAATTTCATTATACTTTTGCGAAAGAAAAAATTGAAACTGGAAAAGTTTGTAAATATTTGAACGAAATTAAAAAATTTGCCTCTTGACAAAGTTGTTCATTTACCTGTAATTATTTGCCTACTTGAATCAGTGTAATATCTATACATAATTGCATAAGAACATTTTTAAGATAAAGCTTAATATCTGACATTATCAGATTGAAAAATAGCACAATAATAAAATATATAAATTAATTATCAGCATTTAATTAATAATTGTTATTGATAAAGAAAGTTTTATAAATGATGTCCAATTCCCAAAACTTACATGAGAAAATTCTTCACCTTGCATACAATTCCATACAATGACGAAAAACATTATTTTACTTTTTTCCCTATCGTAATTATCCATCACTGTATATTTTTGTATTTCAAGTATAAAGCAATATCTTACAATGTGATATTATTTTGGCATTTACGTTAACTAATTTTTGATTTGTAAATATACTTGATTAACAAATTTATAATTTATAATTGTTTAAATGTGAGAATACCAAAACTGTTGCTAAAATAAGTGCAAACTTGCAATATTATTTTGATGGAAAGATTTAAAACATCTTTCCGTTAAATAGTTCTGAGACCGGTTTTTGAGAAAGTATATCAAAAAACTGGAGCAACTCATACGATTGTTACCATAAATAGTGAAATTAATCTAGAAATTACGTTAAATATTTCCAACTTTGTTTATTTTGAAATTTATCAAGTTGAACACTCATTTAAACTTTACACCTACAGTTTAGCATCATAAAAAGTAATTTTAGCAACAAAAACATTAATTGAGAAAGTTGATATTTACAAAAAAAAGTATGTCACACTATTATACTAATAAATGATAATATTTGATTATTTATTACGTAGGAGTAGGTATTTATTTAATAAATAAATCGTGTTTTTCATAATATTTGGAAATTATAAATACTATAAAGCTTAAAATTATAAGTAAAAAGAAGCAATATTTAAAAAACGACACCGTATAAATTAATATACCCATCGATTTTATTAACTTGTACCTACATAGTAATTATCTTATGTAAAACATCTTACAGCCAAATTGGCTAAAACTGTAATTTAGCACCATTTATATGCCAAAAGAGTGTCAATTGGACATTTTTAATGTGCAACCTAAAAACTGCCCATTTGTGAATGTTAAACTTGTAACTTGAAGCTAAATTCCATAATTTGAATGGAAAAATATGGTTTGGACTCGGGGCGCTCAGTGCAAGAGGCATACAAAGTGAAAGAAAAATTGAAAATGAAATATTTTAACTTTAAAATAAATTTCAAGGATATAAAATAACAAAAATGTTAACAATATTTTTTATTAAAATTACGTAAAATCATCGCACCAATATTTTATGCACCACATGCTTAACTGTTACGAATCTTGCATCAACCTGCTATTGCAATGCGAATTTCCAAATATTTGCTACTAAAAGTGCAAATAAAAACTTGATTTTAAAAATCAAGTTTGAAATTAAAACTTATTAAATGTTTTCTTCTTCTTTCTTTCCAGTTTTAGACGCATTTGTTTATTACGACTTTACCATTTATCTTCCCTTGTGCACCATTTTACTGCTCTTAGAAATTTCATTTCTGATGCTTGGATCTTTGGAAGATCACTTTTCTTTATTTTCCAGTTCTCCAAGCGATATTATAATAGAACTTCAGCTTCGGTTTCTCTCTTGTTGTTTTTCTAATGTTCCCCTAATTATGCTATATATTCTTTGTATTATTTGTCAATAATGCAATTGTAATTTTTCCACTGGTATATTTCCAACTGTGGCATTTAGATCCCCAGCCAATACAATGTGGTCGGTATTGTTTACTTTGAATATCACTTTTTGTATTTCTTCATAGAATAATCCTGACTCTTCTTATTTTCTTCATCAGGTGCATATATACTCCAATAATAGCAAGATATCCTTTATCAAACTGACTTCTTACTGTCATCAACCTTCCATTGACAAATTTGCAATTTTTGTTATCCTGTTTGCTATTCTCTGTCTGTACATACAGCGACTTCACAATATGCTTTTCTATTTTGTTCAACTTTGCCGTGTATTATTATATTTCTAATCTTTTAGTTAGTTTGTTCCTCTCACTTTCTTTTTCGTTTCCGTAATAACAGCTATTTTTACTTTTTGGCCTTTCAAGGTTCCATTTAGTTTTTTCCCAATCCTGCAACATTCCATGTAGCTCTATTTATCCAAGCATTTATCAATTCCACTATGTCGAATCTTTTGTCCTTGTCTTTGCGTGGTGAACTATGGTAATCCGTCCAATTTCCAAGGCTCGTTCTGAAGCTTGTGAGTAAATAAAGTTTTAATTGAGTGGGATAGCACACCACTGCATAATTCCCTGACTACGAGGACTCGAAAATTTTCTCTTACGGTTATCTACCCTTAGTTGATAGCTACTGGTTTAAAGGCTCCATAAACTCCCTCTTTCGTTTTTGTTGCATAATATCATTTAGTTAATGTCATGTATTGGCCTTATTGCACTTAATAAATGTAACAAAAAAGAGATCGTACTATATTACATATTAATATCCTATGCAGAATGTTTTTTTTTCAATTCTTTAGATTTCACTTTTTTAAATTTATGAATAGAAGGAATATATTTACAATTGAATATTTAATTGAAAGTTTAAAATGAAATTAAAATGAGTAGTTTTTGCGGAAATGTCTGAATTTTACAATTATTATTATGTGCTTAAATTTAATTTGTATTTAAACAAACATAAAATTGATTTATTTGTAGTTTAATTGACCTTCTTTTTGTTTAATTATAAAATTTTTGCCTGGTATAGGTTTTGTAATATTTTACCAATATTTTCCAACGTTTCGAGTCATTTAAATTTGGCCCATTTTCAAGGTTAAAAATAATAAATCAACTGTTAATCAACTAATTCAATTCGACACTTAATTGCCAATGTCAATTAATAGGTTGTTTGGTAATGACTTGCCGCTTTTTCGCTAGAGGTAGTTTCAACCGTTGTGGGGTGCGCAAATAAAGTTGCATCTGGCAACTCTGTATCGTGTTTGAATTATTATGAAATTAGTTACAAAACGACGTCTCATTTATTTAATTTTGACGTTTCGTTCACAAGTGACAGTCACTCAAACATGGAGTTTACTAATGCGGTTTGGCCACCGTTTGGGCCGCTTCGCCAGCCCTCGCCTACGATCGTTTGCGAACAACATTATCGTAAGTAACCCATTTCTCATCGCCAGTCACCATCCTCTTCAAAAACGGCTCTTTGTCGTTGCGATTTAGCAATAATTCGCTGATGGAAATGCGGTCATTTAGGTTTTTTTGGACAATTCGTGGGACACCCAAACATCCAGCTTTTTCGTGAATCCGCTTGCTTTCAAATGCCTGTAAACAGTTTCAGTGCTTAGCTGGAGCTCTCCCGCGATACTTCTGATGGTCACATGTCGGTCTTCGTGGATTTTATCGACATCAGTGGTTATTGGTCGTCCACTGGGTACAGGATTTCTTGTGTCGTTTCGACCGGCTCTAAAACGCCGAAACCATTCTTCGGCTGTTCGAATCGACACAGTACCATCTCCTACAACACTATTAATCTGACGATGCGATTCGCGTGCGGTTTCGCCTTGCACGAAAAAGAATTTCAAAACAGCTCGAACTTCCGCATTAGTAAACTCCATGTTTGAGTGACTGTCACTTGTGAACGAAACGTCAAAATTAAATAAATGAGGCGTCGTTTTGTAGCTAATTTCATAATAATTCAAACACGATACAGAGTTGCCAGATGCAACTTTATTTGCGCACCCCACAACGGTTGAAACTACCTCTAGCGAAAAAGCGGCAAGTCATTACCAAACAACCATTATTTTCTATCCAAAAGTGTTAAATTGAAATAGTTGATTAACAGTTTATTTATTATTTTTAGTCTTGAAAATGGGCCAAATTTTAATGGTCCGAAACGTTAAAAATATTACAAGGCCTATAAACTGGGTTAATTTGGGGGGTGGGGATCAAAGTATCATTTAAGCCGGCTCTGGTTCAATATTTAATAATTTTGGTACGCCTATATTTTGCAAATATTTGTAAAACTGATAGCATTATAATCACTTGACCCCGGAGATTTGACCAAGGAAGTCGTGTATTTTTGAAATAAAAACTTATGGAAATAAAATTAATGGAAATTTTTAAGTTTGTTCCGAAAACAAGGTTATTTAAGGGAAAATAAAGAAAGAAGCAGAAAAACGAATCTAAGCGAGGTAGCGAATAATTGGAAAAAATTATACTTAATGGAAGTTTGGAAGGTAAGGATAATTTGGATACTCGAGGTTATCAGCGTTTTAGTCAATTAATAAAAACGAAATTTGATCATAAATACAAGAACAAGCTTACAGATTTATTGAACGAGCACCTGGGGCGATAGTCCAGGAAAGTCCTCTAGAAAATTTAGAATTTTGACGATTGTGAAATAAAATGTTAAGGCACGATATTTTGTCGCAATTGCTAGCAACTCCCGATTTGTTGAGCACTATCATAGCAATATATTCATCAAAAACTTATGCTTATGAAATGGATTAATCTTTAACATCAAAATTATGTTAATTTAATACACTGTATTCCTTTATTAGCCATAAATACTATAATATCAAACGGATAGTTTGCATGAAGACAAGAAATAGTAAATTTTTTTCAATACATAGATCAAGAAGTAACAAATTTATCACCAAAAAATGTATATAAATTAGGGGACCCACAGTGATTCGAGGACCAGTTTTGAAACTGTGATACATACTAAAATAGTGTTAGAAGAAATAACAATCAATATTATTATACCAATTTTTAATTATTAAAAGTCATACATGAATTTTTTCATAATTTTGATTTGGATTTCAATTCTTATTATGTGGGAATTGCAGTAGGTTATAAACATGGAGGTCAAGTACACTGATATTTTTTTGTAAATCCTTTCCAATAAAACTGCCTTTAACATATTACGATATGTGAAAGGTTAAGTGCATTTAAAAAAAAATTATATATAGGTACGGTTTTGATGGGTAATTTGAAAGGTTATTATTTTAATATTAGTCTTTTTTGATTGAAAATATTCCATTTAGAAATAATATATTATGTAGGCACGTGGGGTCGTTTTTTTTAAATTTTTTTTTTAAATTTTACTTTGGAGTAGAACCAAGAAAAAGCACCCAACGTAAAAAATTAACTATTACAAGTTAAGTAAGTAGTGTGCAAGTTTTCAAAATATTTCAACTGAGGCTGAAACTCTTGTAGAAACTGTCCAATCCCTTTGAATAAAATGTTTATAAAATTGAATATGTGACGTAAATAACAACTTCAATAACGATTATTATAAGTAGGTAGTCTAAGTAAATATTATTAAAAATAAATCAATATTATAATTGTTATTTATGTTGTAATTTACTTTAATGTTATAATATTTCTATATTAAAAAGATTTTATCTATATTATTGCGACGACTGACTATGCAAATATTTATCAAATTGGTTATTACACTTTATAATCGCATTTTTAGAACACTTTTAATTAAAAATTTGATTTAGTTCGGAAAAACCATTTATTTCGCATAATATTGTTTATTCGTTCCTTTATGTAATTTATTTATGTTTTCCTCCAGGATGTATTTTAATAATAAACGCAATTCATTAAAACTAATGTATAATTTTTAATTTTGTGGTTGTGGTTTTTCATCACTATTGGAAAATTTTTACTATGCAACGTTACGATATTATCACAAGTTTAAATTTTATGTTGAATGAAATCGGTAACAATAATTAAAATTTGTTAATTTTTTACATTAATTACCATTATTGCTAATTTAGTTCTTAATTTTGAAGTTGTGAACGCAGCTTAAGAATTTTTTTATTTAAACACAATTATTTGTAAAACTGTATAATAATTTAATTATTATAAATAATATTTCTATGTCATAATTTTGTACTGGTCTTTACCAGTTTTTGAAAAATTGCTTCTATTCCGGATAAAAGATACAAAGGACCCTAGTAGTATACATTCCTCAAATATGTCCCCATATATTTCAAACACCCTGTATATAATAAATTGTATATAATAAGAGTGTGTCTAAATCTTTAAATAAATAAATTTTAATAAACTTCAAGAAATATAATATATTTAAATTGCGAAATGCTACGGATATAAATTTGTGATAATAAAATGATACGATCTAAAAATTAGACTACGTTTATCAAATAGGAGAACTTTTATTGCGAAAGATATTAGTATAAGATAAATATATAAAAATTAAACGTCGTACTCGTACTTTCCTACTAACTAAATCAAGTCACCATATTTGGTTATAAATTATTGTATAGCTAATAGGGGCGGATTTCCCTAACGAGTGTTAGGGTATTTCCCGCAGGGCCTGCTACTCAAAAGGAAATGGGATGTTCAAATCATGAATTACACTATACTAATTCATGAATGAAGAAATCTACAATTTCCGTTAGATTCCGATAAATACTTGGGTCGAATTCTATCCCCAATCCTCTCCTAGATGTGACTTTTGGGCACTGGCTATAATTAGATAAATGATAAGAAATATAATATTATCACTGATTATGTATAAAATAATCATTTTAACTGCGTTCTTTAATTTACAGATTCAAAATTTGCTGCTACTAACAAGGACTACCGAGAAAAGGTAATAAAATTTAAATTATAAAAACATAATTAAAATTTCACAGTGTATTCTAATAAAATGTAACACAATTAATAATTATGCAGTTCACATTTATTTCAACTTTTGGATAACCCTACCCTGTACAGTGAATATAATATTAATTTTTTAGCTATACACCAAAAAAGCTTCTAGTATACTAGTATATTTTTATAAACAACTTGTTTACTAACAAGTTGTTTATAAAAATATACCATATAGATTTTCAACTATTTATAGACATTAAATTAATAAAGAAATCCCACACACTCCCTCATTTAAAAGTTATGCAAATATTCCATTACTAAATCAAATAATTATGTTGGATCGTTATAGACCCAACTATAGAATGGTACCTGAGTTTAAAAATAAAGTGTAACTTTTCAGAACAGCGGAAAAAAATGTATTTTAAATGGGAGTCTATTCAGAAAAACATGTCATATGCTCACATGTCAACTTCAAATTCTTGAATTGGTATGTGATATTTCGGGTTATTTTTATATTACCTGCTGCAAAAAATTCATTTCAAAATTCGAAATAGTTTCTTGGTAAATTTTTTTCGGGCAACGTCAATTTTAAGAAACGATCTCTTGAATTTTATTTTGGGTAATTGTATAAACGCTATAAAATAAGTAAAGGAGTTATCCAACATTGAAACTTTTTTATTCTTTGTAATTCATTCAAGGTGTGAAATACCAATCGATTCGTATCATTTTTGTTCAATGAAGTGAAGTGATTGCAACGCTCCTGCCTAAAAAAGGATTCAGAATATTTTAATATTGAAATTCAACATAACGTAATTTTAGATGTATAGCTTTTAATTTTTAACATTTTGTAACATTTTGAAATCGTACTCGGTATATAATCAATTCAGTGTGAGTCTTGGCTGCCTCTATTTGCGTCCATCTTCGACGATCTTGAGTGAAAAAGGATAATTTCGTGGTACCAATTTTTTTTCAATTCCGCTTAGCCACAATCGCTACAATATCAGAAGCCGAGTGATATCTATGAAATGAAAATGAATTTTTTTCCTCACAGACCTATTTAAATACATATGATGTACTATGGGTACCGACATCTAAAACAGTGTTGCAAAGAAACAACGAATCCTGCTACGAATTCGTTCGAATGTTATTTTCAACGAAAATCGTTTTCAACTATTTTATGAATTCAAATCATTACGATAACGAATGAGTTACATAATGCCTGTTTCTATTAAAATCTGTATTTTTTTTACTGAATTTCTGTTTTCAAAATTTTGGAAATGTCTTAAACAAGCAATCAACATTTTAATAATTTTTCTTAATTTTGAAACAAAAAATTAATCATTACGTTTATGCGAAGCAAAATCGCCAGCCTGTTATGTACGTAAGTACCTACTATACAAAATTAAATTTCAAGATTAAAATATAAACAATTAATATATTATTTTAGCAAATATGATTATTCACGATATTATGTAATTTAATAGTTCACAATTTAATGGGTCAATGACAAAAAATTAATTTCTAATTTCTGTTGTTAAATTTAATAATTTTGTAATTACGTGTAATTTTCTTTTTATGGTTAATTAAATACCCAAAAAAATTATCACTAAAAATTTAAATTTACACAAATTTTATAACTTTAAATTATATAAACAAATTATTGACGCCCGACTTGGTATTTTGCATATTTCAATGAGTAGGTATGAAGATACGAATAGAATTTTTTTAGCACGCTCCGAGTTGAAGCAATTTTCTACTTTGAAACTTTTAGATTTTATTATACAATAATTACTCTTGTAGTTATTATGATTTACATATTATAATTTCGTTTTGGAATAAATGAAATAACAAAAATTTATAAATTTCTATTTTAGATAGTACGTACGTCTATTTCTCGTATTGCAATTTATTAGAATTATAGAAACTTAACAGGTTTTATGAAAAATTATAAATAATTATCTACCTACTTAGAATAATATTATAGATTACAAAAATTATTCCAAGTATATCAGAAAAATGTTATGCATAATATTATATACACAGTATAGCAAAAGTAGGTTAAGAATGATATTAAAACATTCGTTTATACAGATCATTGTTAATAAATGATATTTTTGAATAAGTTTCAGAAAAAAGTGTATAAAAATATTAGTTATCATATATGAAAAAGAATATATACACTGTAAGTTCTTCACAACCCCTTATTTCATTACATCAAAAATTTAATGAAATTTTATTATTAAGCCAATCAATTTGTAGTGTT
Organism: Podabrus alpinus; assembly: GCA_932274525.1. Taxonomy (NCBI): domain Eukaryota; kingdom Metazoa; phylum Arthropoda; class Insecta; order Coleoptera; family Cantharidae; genus Podabrus; species Podabrus alpinus. Next base: position 121,252,275 of record OW026451.1, read on the forward strand.
TAAAATTTCTATTATTTTAATAGGGCTTTTCTATAAATGATCTATATATATATTTAATATAAATTATATTTTACTAAAATACTATACTATATTTACGGTTAAAATATAGCTATAACAGAATGTACTTTTGGTGGAAAACAACGGAAGTTTTGTCTTTTAAGTGTACAAAATCTACCTAATTATGGTTTGGGGATGTCTCTACACAGCTGAAATAGTAAAACTTTAAAAAGATGTAATAATACTTGAACAAAATGAGGTTAATTAAGAGGTTAACAAGACAATAAGGCCAAGTGGTCACAAATTATTTAAAAAACGTTAACGTAAATATTTTAACTTGGCCGCCACAGTTCAGATCTTTCACCGATAGAAAACCTGCGATTTTTATTAAAATGTCATATATCAGTGAAAACACCCAGCAATTTGGATGACAAAATTTTTTTATGCTTATAAATAATGAATAACACAATAATGGGGTATTAATTGCTCAAATCGTAAACAATTTTGATCGCAAAAATGTAAATTAACATTATAAGATAAAAGAAAAGTTGTTTAACCTACTTTTGCTATCTACCTGCATCGCTTCATTTAGGACTCTTATCGCATAGTTTTCCTTTGACTTTCATAGTCCTTATATTTTTCCGCATTTACTGTTTCCCTTAAGCTCGTCTTACATCAGGACATTTCTGGCGTCATTACTGACGCCATTTCTTGCTCCAAAATTAAAGCCTGTATTATATCAGGCCATTTCTTGCGCTGATTTTGCGCAGTAGGTAATTTTAGCAACTTACGTGAAACATTTTGTAGGCCAAATATATAGAACGTGTTCTATTTTGAGGCAATTTTCAACGCAATTTGCCTGCGAGCGTGTGCAGTAAGATTAAACGAACGATAATTTAGTGTTGATGTAAATTGTGAAAACTGTGCTACACATAAAAATTGAAATGGATAAAGAGGGCGATTTAATTGCAGAAAATGTGATTGCAACAAACATAATAGTATTAAAAAAATTACAAAAATACAAAAAAATTTAAAAAAAAATTCAAATTTTCAAATGGTTATTAAAGTTTCAAATTTGATTTTTTAATTTCAGTGAAAAACAAAAACATTTGCGATTATTTAAAAAAAGTAACTTTTAGTAATAAAAGTAACTCATTCCTAGCCCTGCATTTGACAATAATTACTACCTTACTACCTGCGCATTCAATCTGTACTGCGCACACTCACAGGCAAATTGTTCAAGAATAGAGCACGCGCCAAATACGATATATTGCCTACAATCCGAGCCAGGACATTTTCCAAGACATTTGCTGTTTTAAACTAGGCAATTTATTTGGCTCAAGAAATGGCGCAATAAATGACGCCAGAAATGTCCTGATGTAAGACGAGCTTTACGTTGCGCTGTTCAATATTTCCCCAATATTTTTTAAAATCAAATTATTGAAGTCTTTAAAAACGTTTCTATTCTACCTTAAATCATTTAGAACCATATCTCCGCCTCTCCTTTCATGGTTAACCTTATCTTGTTTTTGTTCAAAGTTGTTGATGAATATTTTTATTTTAGGATTGATTCTCCAGTCCCCATAAAACTTTCCCAACTTGTACCACATCGCATACCTATATTTATTCCCCTCTTGATTTTCTTTCCACTCTTCTTTCATTTTCCGTTCCATTAAACCATCTTTTTATTATTTACGTAATTCTCCATTGATTCTTGCGTCCATGTCATTCTCTATTAATTTCCGTTTTATTAATTCCTTCATAACAAGTAAAACTAACTTAACTTGTTAGTAAAAATGAAAAATTTCAAAATATAATAACAGTCAATTTTTCGTTCGCGTTTATCTCCAGTTTGGTCTTGGTAGGGTTAGGCCATTCTAGCACTGGGCGCCTCAATTGTGTTTCTAAATTTCATTTAAGCAGGTTTTCTGACTCTGGTCTAAATGTTTATATTTCATTTCTGCTTTTAATTTTGTTCCTCTGCTCTTCCATTACATATCCTTTTGATCGGTGATTGCCTCATGACATTTTGTCACTAATTTGGATCCATAATTTTACCTGGTAAGCCAACGGTTACTTTGTTGTCAAATTTTGTTTCACCTGAAATTTATCATTTTCTTCCGATATGAAGAAGTTCTAGGCTGTTTTTGTAGGAGCAACAATGACCAAATGCCATTCTCCTTGTTCCTTGTTTTGATGTTTCCTTCAAGCATGGCTCATTTGAAGAAAAAAAGTAACAATTTCAGGTTTAATTTCAATTGAGGAATTGATTTTTAAGAAATCACCCTCATGTTTGTTGTGCTTGGTAATTTTGATTATAAAAGTGTATGTATTGAATGTCGCTTGAGGAGTTCTGTTGTTTTAAGTGTCTTTTAATTATTAAATTTCTAGGTATTTCCATGAGGGGCCTGGGGCTGAAATCAAATTTATTTATTTAAAATACCTAATTTTTCTTACACCAAACCACTTTATAACTTTTATTTTTTATATGATGCTGTGATATCTCTTAACCAAAGGGGGGGGGTGCTAATTCATAATTAGCGTTTTTATAACACACTCAAATTTTTCTACCAGTTAAATTTTATTCCGATAATTTTATAATAAAATTTTCTTCTCTGATTAACTATTTTTATTTCCAAAATACCCGACTTGTCTGGTCAAATCTCCGGGCCCAAATGCTTACGATGCCAACAGTTTTATAAATATTTTTTTTTTATAAAATGTAGGTACAAACAAAAATCACAGCAATATTTATTATTAATTTTTATATAAAGTTACAAATTAAATTTTCTTAGTTTTTATAGGATTTAAAGTTTTGGATCTATTTTCCATTGTTATCCTCTTTGTCTTTGCAATTCTATTTAAGATGGAGAAAATGGAGATTTAAAATCTAAACATTAAACAATGATTTTGATTAACGATTTTATATGATAAAGTGGTGAACAGTGGTGAACCTTAATACAAAATATAATAAATTCTTATTATTACTATATAATATTAAAAGTAAATAAGTACTTAGTTCAGTTTGGCGTAACAAATTTATTTTTTAGAATTAGAACAAAGACAAACGTAGGTTTCTGATAATAAAAATGATGTCTAGTTTTTGATAAGATTAAAGTTTTATCTGTTAAATGCGTCTACTAACTACTATATACAAAATTATAAAATATTTTCCATGTTTGTATAATCTCTACACCTATGTATGTACCTTATATTTTAATAGAGTATATTATATCTTCTTGAATTAGTAATATATCTGGTATACAACTAGAAATTAAGGTATATAGATTATAAACATGTTTGTAATTATTATTTTCTACTTAATATAACAATATATTATACGCACATTCATAATCACATTAAGGCATAATTTATGTAATACAAGACTACCTCGATTATTACGGTCAATTTTTCCGGGAAAGCCACCGCAAAAATTATCGGGAACCATTTATGCGAAAATACATTATAGCTGCCAAGTGTTTTTAAATGATTATTAAAACGTTGTAGTATTATGAATTCCTCAAATCATTAAAGTGCATGTGTACTTTAAATCCACAAATATTTAACCGCAATAATCGGGGTATTTCTGATTATAATAATTATTATTGAAATGTCTTATTGTGATGATTTACTTTTACTATGAAAACGCGTTAATAGGATATAATTTCAACTGAAAAATATATTATTCTCACATTTGTTGCCTCTTTTTTACGGATGTAATAAATATAATCGGTATAACGGTCGCGAATTTGCAAAATGTAGTAATTAAACACAACAAGACACAGTCAATTTCAAAGCTGAAATATATTTGCTACTCGGCTGTCAGACAATAAATTGCAAAATAGTTGTCTGGGTTGTTTTTTGTTCAAGTTATGAAGGATCAGGCTAAATCCATACAAAGCAATGATTGGTGTAGTTAGAAACTGGCAACAACTTTCGATATAATTTGAAAATTGAATACCTACCAAAATAAGTATTCAAAATAAATTTTGAACACTGAATTATTCCATTACTGTTAGTTTAAAAGATATAAACAATGAATACTCTACATAGCATTATTCTATGTGGTCTGCTACCGCGAGTCTGCTACCAAAAAATGAAGAAGAAAGAAAAATAATTTTGTAGTAAATGTAATCAATTTTAATTTCTCTATTTTGAATGTTAAATTAAATTTTTTTACAGATTTCTGGTTTGGTATAGATTATAAATACTATTATGGGTTATAGTTTGAGCCGGTTAACGATTATTAAGCATTTCTTTCGTTTCTTTCAGTTGGTGTAAAAATCGTTTATCTTGTTGTCGAACATCTAATTTAGTTGTCTATCAATTTATGACACTAATTTAAACCACTTGTAATTAACAATGCAGCGACATGTAGCGTGTTCTAGTTTTATTTAGCAATACCTATTAAAATTAACTATCACAACATTGGATCAAACTAATTGGCATATGAATATAGCAGTCATTAATTTAAAAAAAGTTAATTTGTTAACAATCCGTTTATTTTGAATATTTTATTTGCGATATAGAAGAAGAGTATGCATGCATGTAGGAAATACATTTAAATTCTTAAATCAATCTTCAAATCAAAATGTTTAAACAAAATAACAGAAATCGACCATAGCATCTTGAGATACGTTATGCTTGAGAATCGAACCTCTGCTTCATGAGATTCAATTTTATCTGCGGCTAGAATTTTTTTTAAAATAAGATAAAAACATAAATAAAATTGATTCGCTCTTGCATTAAAACCAATTTTCTTTGGTTAACAAAATAATGATGTTTATGCAGTACTGTAATAAGAATAGTTATTTACGGTATACGGTTAAGCATTATGCATTACGTATGTAATTTTTTCTCCAGGATTAGTCCTTTCCGAAATAAAAAAAGGAAATAAAAATGCACGTGTGATGTGCTCGACATATCAGATAGAAGGAATTGCTGACAGGGCGTCGGGGTTTACAATAACTATTAATATTACAAAATAAACTTTAATAATAGGAATTTATTGGCAAGAATGTACGTAAGCATTATTAAGTAAACCACAAGTGTATTACAATGCAAACTATATATTTAATTACAAGGAGCGCATCAAAGCAACTATTGACCTAACATAACATCGACTGAAAACATGTAACATGATTATACATCAATCGAAAACATCGTTTTCAGTTCATGTATGAACATGTTACGTAGATATCTTAAATTGTACCAGAATTGCTGACTTTCGAAGAGATAAATTCTAAAGAAAGTAAAGATTTCGCGCTATCCTGGAGAAAAAAAAACGTTATAGGCCATTCCTCCTATTCACTTGTTGACTGTTGTAATTATTTTGATAAACTTTTATAAATAAATTCTCAAGTATTTTAAAACAAGATAATTTCGCAAACTGGTATTTAATTAAAAAATATATTCAGACTTTGAATATTAATTTAATATAGGTATATGATAACGAACAACGGAGATAGGGAAGCCGATGTGAGGCGCAGACTGACTCTAGCTAGGTCGGCCGCTGTTAAGCTTGTTAAAATCTGGAGAGAGAATTCGGTTACTCGAACCACAAAACTCAGATTGGTGAATGCACTTGTGTTTCCGATTGCTACGTACGCTGCCGAAACATGGACGCTAAAAAAGGCAGACAAGAAGAGAATAGAGGCATTTGAAATGTGGGTATATAGAAGGGTCCTAAGGAAATCTTGGACAGAACACCGTACAAATGAATCCGTGCTAGAACAACTTGATACCAGACGCCACTTGCTCAGAGACGTCAATCGTATGTACCTTCGATACCTAGGACACATATCTAGGAGAAACGGCACGATGGAGAACCTAATCGTGGAGGGCAAAATCGAAGGGAAGCGGCCAAGAGGAAGATCGCCAAAAAGATGGATAGACCAGACTAAAGAACTTATAAATCGTGGGCTACAAGAAACAATCCGCCTGGCGTCTGACCGAGACGTGTGGAAAAACACCGTAAATTGCATCATCGTGTGAATGCAACACATTGCTATGTCCGAAACTGACCACCACGTCAATAGAAATGATAACGTCACGATCGGAAATTTGTTTATCAATAAAGGTAGCACATGACTTATTTGGTCAAACGTAAAAGTTTCATCTGATACCAAAAATTTAGTTTAACGTCATAAATTTACATGAAGAAAGGATCACGGAACGAAATAACAAAATAAATTCAAAAATGCAACGTTTTAATTTCTGTTAATAAAAAAATGTTTGTTAAAATTATAAATTAATTTAAGTAATTATAAGAAATGTAATTTGAAATCAAAATAATTGTCCAAAATATTAGTTATAAAAATGTGTTAAAACGTATAACTTTTAAAATAGTAAAATTTTTACACGTGTCGAAGTGCTTCGTGATTCAATGTACCACAAATGGAAAAAACATTTTCTTCAAAAGTTACTGGAAGATCACAGGAGAACCAAGTACTTTAATTTAATCTGAAACATAAAATTTTATTAAAATTTTTATAAGTCACATTGGGCTGGAGCCGAACCTGCATATTATAAACTTCAAATATTGATTTAATTTTCGATCAATGGAAAATCACATTTGCCTTGAAAAACAGTAGTAACAATGGTAAAACAATGGATAGAGGAAGTGGTTGATTTAGATTCGATGAATGGCGTGGTGAAATTTTAAGCGTCCTACAAGAAAATAATTTATCAGTAAAAAGTGCGATTAAAACCGAATAAAATATATAAAATTTAAAAAGTAAATTTAACTTACGTGAGTTACCAGTGTTTTTGGATCAAAATATTGAAGGTTTGAGGATATTTTCACAAATAACGATAAACGAATTTACACGTGTTGGAAAAGGCATCCACTCATATTTATGCAACTGTACACCATCGATAAAGAATTGATACTGGGTTTCATGGTCATTCATCTTGGTAACCAGAAAAGAACCAGATTTTTAAAGGTAAAGCCAAACAATTTTCATTTTAACAAAAATTAGTGCGGACTTATAATTTTCTACCGCGTAACTTCGATTTAGTATTTATAGTTTTGGGGTAATTTTAAGGAATTGTTTAATTTATGTTAACGATTTATTTAAAACTAATTACAATTTGTACAATAAAATTTATCATTGTATTATCAAACGGAGCATAATTTTGTAATCATTCCGAGAACCACAATATTTCATTTCAGAATTAAGATTTGGTTAAGGAAGGAACCCAACGTGAGAAAAGGTAGGTCTGTGCTCACCGAAATTGCTAAGCCGAGGGATAAATTTCTTTTAATTGCATTCAACAATAAAATTTTGCATACATTTCTGTTGACGGGGTACATTTACGTACACTCGTACAAGGTAATAAGATTCAAACGTGTAGCCCTAATAAAGCTCCAAGGGTATACAGCAATATATGTCACCAAACCCTCATTAGGGTGAAAGGACCGAGGAGGAGGTGTATTTTCATGAGATTAATTGCAGAATTGCCAAGCTGTAAAGAATTATTTATGTTTACATACATATAGTATGTACCATATGTACACAGAATGGGTAGACCATACAAATAGCATCATGCAATGAAATGTCAGTTTAATGTCGTGAAACATAAAATTTAAATATGGGTAGTTCGTAGCCTCACCTCCCATATATAATTGTGAGGTTACCTCGGTAGTAGAGTGCTGGTAAAACTTGTAGCAAACAATAAATTGCTTAATTCGGTATTAGGAATCGACATTAAATTGTAGGTTCTCCATACGCAATCTCAGCACTGAGGAAAGTATGTGGCGAAAAGGAAGCTGTTATCGAATGATAGATATTATCTATATTCTGTAATAGCTACATAGGGATATAAAAGAGCTGATAGAAAAAAAGAGGTGGAAAGTTTCCCCTTTCCAAAATTAGTTGCCTTACTTTTATAGTATTAATACTCTTTTGGTTCAGGACACAACATTTACGGTAACAATATAAGCATTAAAAATTTTTCGTTAAATAGTTCGTGATTCCTTTGCAGAGTGAATATAATACCAAATTTTATAAAGATCGAAAGGTCCAGCGAATATTATTCGAACACTTGATCTATCAATCAATATGACTTATTAATATAAATTATGCTTTCTTGTGTAACACTTTTTAGTTATTTTATCAACATATCTGATATAATTCCCGATAAGTGGGACACCTTATAATATATGGATGTATATCAATTATTGTACACTCAACTCGACTAATGATAAAGAAGTGAAAGTATAACATGACTTTTACCATATATTTATACAATTTTTAAACTTATGGATCGTATGGTACCGATACTTTTTAATCGAAATCGTCACATAATTATAACACTACATAATATATTCATTAATTTATTTTTACTTTTTTTATAATAAATCAAAACTGGTAATGCAAGGTATAAATTAATAAATTAAACGGTTAAGAAATAGACAAAAAAATTATTTCGAACATCCAATTAATTGTTTAAACTTACTGGGTATTAGGCTCGATCCTTTCACAAAAGGTAAAGTTCGGTTTACACCCAAAGTTTAAATGTAACAAGCGGTAATTTCATGTTGAAACCGAACCCTGTGTGGAAGGATCTTTTTATAAAGGATACTAGATGATACCCCGTCCGAGGACGGGCAGCTACCCAAGGTAACTTAAGTTGAATGAAGATTAAGGAAAGCTCTCAGTGCAATCCAAAAGCCATATGACCTTGGCTGCCTGCCCGTCCTTCTAGCTGCCCGTCCTCGGACGGGGTATCATCTAGTATAACAATAGATTCCTATGTTGATCGAGCGGTTGCAGAATCTTCACTTTTCCTTTATGACTGTTAAATTTTTTATCAACTGGACGCTCCTTGGCGAAATTCTTGGAGCCGCAGAACTGACAGATGGAATTCATTTCTCCACAATCGTGTCGAGTAACGTGAGATTCATCAAATCTCAATGCTCTTATTTGGAGTTGAATTGCTTGACTTTGGTATCGATTTTCTTTCTGTCGATGTATCGCATGGGATCGAGCGTTAGCAGCTTGCCGCGCTTGAGTTTCTTCTAATGTTTCACGTTGTTGATGTATCGCATGGGATAGAGCGTTAGCAGCTTGCCGCGCTTGAGTTTCTTCTAATGTTTCACGTTGTTGACGTATCGCATGGGACCGAGCGTCATCAGCTTGCCGCGCTTGAGTTTCTTCTAAAGTTTCACGTTGTTGACGTATCGCATGGGACCGAGTGTCAGCAGCTTGCCGCGCTTGAGTTTGTTCCAAAGTTTCACGTTGTCGACGTATCGCATGAGACCGAGCGTCAGCTTGTCGCTGTGATCGAAGCTGTTCTTCTGTGTTATTAGCTCTTGTACGTGCTTTTCTCTCACGATTCAATCGCCGTCGCTTTGCAGCAGGATTTTCCAAATTTTCATTATCCATTATGGAAGTTCACATAATGCTTTTTTGGAAATAGCTGTCATAATTTTTCACCGATATAGGAAATTTAAATACGTTGATACGTTGATCTGTTTTTTCAATGCAGACCAAATATAAGTTATATTTTATTTACATAATTTTTCACCTATATAGGAAATTTAAATACGTTGATCCCTTGATACGTTGATCCGATGATACGTTGATCCGATGATACGTTGATACGATGATACGTTGATACGATGATTTGTTGATCCGATGATACGTTGATCCGATGATACGTTGTGCGTTCGGTTCGGTTCGGTTTGCTTCGGGTATTTCCGTGGGACAGACAGAAAGAAAGAAAGAAAGACTTGGCCTTTTATAATAAGAGATAGCCTTAGTGCTAATGTCCCAGAAATTATATCGCGATATCGTGTAATACATTATTGAGTTTATACAAATTAATAATTTTATTGTTATTAGTTTAGGCGTTATCTATGTGATTGATAAATAACATCAATAAATAACAATAATTACTTTATTCAAAAGTAATAAAGGCGAATCAATATGAGTTATTTACCAAAAACTCTAAAAGTCTTTAAAATGTGTTTTAAAAGAAAATTTAGATTTTCACTCTCCAAGACTTTTTAAAATTAATAGGCACATTTGCATTTTTGTTTAAATTGTGAATATTTTTAGAACCGTGGGTTTAAAAGATAAGGTAATAGTTGGTCGTTTTTGATAATATGATTTTATGCATTGGTAAAATTCAATGTCAATTGTATTTTTGTTAACTTGATTAGGTTTATCAATCGAGTGGGCTTCTTATAAGATAAATAAATTGTAGCTCTTTATTTTTATTGTAAATAGGTTGTGCAAATACTAAAATAAAATAATCTAAAATGTTTAAAATCATGTAACAAACAATGTAGGTAATTGTGACCTATTTTGTTAGCTTCTTATACACGGATAATAGTGATGGTATATAAAGATATTTATGTAGGATGGTACATAACATCTATTATTTTGTTGACTATTTTAGTAGCGGATGTTTTGGATAATTCAAGGTCAACTATGTTTACAGGATAAGGTTGACGATAAACTGGCCATTTGAGGATTAATAATTTTTAAGCTTTTTATATTTTGCCAAATCAGAAATACGAAATTAATTATAAATTTTGGCCATCATTAAAAACTCCATGCATACCTACTATATAAATTATGTATATGGGGTGGTCAGAATAGAAGTGAATCAAGTCCATAAATGCTGTTAATGAATTATCGCAACTTAAAGTATTTTGATCTTTATTAAATTTAAAGTAATCAATTCTATTAAATAATTACACCCAGTGGTTCTTAAAACTCTATATTTTATAATAGAAAACATAAAAATTATATATTATTAAATAAAAAAATTATAATAAAAAAAGTAGTACTGCGTCGTCAGCATAACATATAATTTTTCTTGTTTTATTTCCCAGTATGCATCCAGCATTCACAGATTTTATACACTTTACAATTGCGTTGATGATGATATTGAACAACTTGGGCTGAGACTTAATCTCCTTGTTTTATTCCGGATGACACATTAACTTCTTCTGCTAATTTCCCATTTAACTTTATTTTGGTCTTCCAGTTTGTAATGTTGAACTTTGAATTTAAATCTCCCGCCGTCATCCTAAAATCTCAACATCCGGAAATTCAAATACCATCGTTCTAAGCCTGTGATCTGTCTAGCAACCCACACGTTGTAAATACCCTACCGTAGTATACCTCAGTTCTTTTATTGAACGGGAAAGCCCGGTTCGTGAAGATTGCATTACCTCTAAAACATAATTAGCCTACCTACATCATACACAGTGATTCAAAGAAAGATGCCCTGTTGTTCGATGCAGAATGTGAACGAAGTTCACATTCTAAAACCCAATTCACTAAATAAAACATTAAAACACCCAATTTTGTACTCAGATTTTATTTATTATTTATTTAAAGAAAAAAAAGAAAAATCACGGGAATGGATCAACAAGCCAAAATAGTAATGAAAGTTATCTCTTATTGATATTAAACCAAGTGAACACAACTCATTATTGAGTGGATTTTGATATTTGTAATAATTTGTTCATATTTATTGGTAATTCATTCATCATTTCTGATAATAAGGTCAGTGGTAATTCATTTAATCATAAAACACATAAATTTCTCTTAGAGAATATTCTACAGCCAAACTTGTGACTGCGAACTAAAATCACACCTTCGATCCACCTTTGAGATCAGTAAAATATTATTTATAATCAATTTGTATTTCGATTCCCCTTTTGAGAATGTTTGTTTATTGTCCTCAGTCAAAATTACGACTGGATTTAGCTGGCTTGCAAGTCGGGCTAATTTACGCCTTCAACTTCAATGCAAGTAAGTTGGACTAATTACGTCTACAACTTTTATACCTATAAATAAACCATAATATTTGTTCATAATACCTGTAAAATTACACCTCAGTATAACAAAGGTCTCCCTTATCGAATAGAGCAACACCTCCAAGCTCCACACAATGTTCGGGGGGAGCGGGGTGAAATATGACCACTTTTTAACAACCATACAATTTCTATCTATTTCCATGTTCCGGCCTCCTGACAGGAATTTACACAAATCACAATCCGGCCTCTGGCTTGTCGAGGACTATTTCGCGGGTGTGATTTGCTACATGGATTAAATTACTTTACACTCATACAATGAGCTTGTAAATATCACCATACCTCAAAGAAAGGACCCTGTTATACCGACATACTTTCAATACCTTGTTTACCTAGCTGAGACGACACTCGTCTCGCATAAATTACCAAACCTTTAATATAGTTAGACATAAAAATTACCAAATAATAAAATATGTGTAGAACACATGTTACCAAATAACCACCTCAACATCTACCTTGTTAAATCATAACCACATATAACCACAGTCCTTTATCATCATTAATTTTGGATTTACCACCAATAAATAGAACAACTTAAAACTACGTTATAATATGAAGCACTGCCAAACCTTTCGGAAACACCCTGTATATTATGTAATTGAATATAATTGAACGATAATTGGCGATATTTTTATGTAATATGCAAGATATGATTATTATTAATTATTAATAGGACAAACAAATCCAATCCCTTGAAGTACTGCGTATGAATTCAAAATAAACTCACCACGTGCTCCGTCACCCACTGGATTTTTGCATAAATCGCCTAATATTACGATCATCAAGGATTCAAATGATTTATTGATTAAAAATCTATCTTGGTATTTTACAGAGCTCATTGAACAAAGCAATATTTATAACATTTTAGCAAATTCATCGGAAAAATCCAACAGGTGAAATCTCGTGGTACTTTGTTTCACAAAACATAAATATATCAAAACAAATTTAGATTTAAATTGTAACTTACTTGTAGATCCCCGGTATAGTCGAATATTTCACTATAATCGCCTTTTTTATTAGGATATTACAAAAATAAAAATTAGAATAAATTCCTTTATCACAAAGCACCAGTGTTACACGCCTCGCAACCCAAAACCTTCTGTCCCTGATTTCAAGATGGTTCCCGCGTCCTTTTTTTTTACCTCCTCCCCTTCCCAAAACCCTTAACTGTTCAATCTTTTTAAATTTCTGCTCAATCCCCCATCTCGATTTAAAAAGATCAACTTTCGGTCTCTCTCTCTTTCCTGTTTTACTACTTTGTTTATATTTTATGTTTAAATTTTAAAAGACCGCGCGCTAAAATTGAACTGCAATATTACAAGTTCGTATTTAGTTCAACAATAATTTCGATTATATTTGGGTCAACGCGGCTCTTCTGTAGTATGGTCAAATAGCGAAATATTATTTTTTCTGATGAAAAAACATTTAAATTGGTTATTCCGGATGGTTTTGAGTTTTATTAGCACAATTTCAACCAATCCAAAAAAATTCAATGGATGGAACTTCGGTTGTAGCACCTTATGATATGAGTTCCATTTTTGTTATTTCGAAAGACGCCAATCTGTTGGATACTCGTAGATACGTAAATGACTAGCGAAAAATACGCGGACTTGCTGAAAATTGTGTTTACTAATTTTGAGGAAGAAATCAAGAAGCAAATTGCATATTTCAGCAAGATAATGTCCTCACATTCACGTATCGAGAATAACTAAAAAATGGTTTAAGCAGAAAAATATAACACTTATATATTACTAAGGGGGCTCTGCCCCCCTGGCCGCCTTCGGAGGCCCAGCCCCCTTGGGCCGCTTCGCGTCCCAATATTCCCGGCCGATTTACGGTTGAGCCACCCCGATTTCGCCACCTCGTAATTCCATATAAATGAGAGAAGAAAAGAAAATGAGTTATAAAACTTCTTTCCATACGACATTTGTTATGGCGCTTGTACTTTGAATTTGTATTCCATCCTTTGCTCGACATCTTGATAATGCTACATATTTATCGTCGCTATCAAAACGTAAAGGCGTATCTCGATTTTCCTCACTTTACAGGAGAACGAAATAAAGAAAAGTATTACTGTTCTTATTTTCTTCATAACTCAAATATACTATTGAATATATCGTATTTCTTTTTACACAGTTATTGATAACAATATTCATAATCATTTCTAATATTTCAAACTGTGATTGGCTTTATTATTAACTAGCTGGCACGGGCGGCATCCGCCGCCCTTAGCCATCTAGACCCAGAATAGATCCGAGTAGGCCATAGTTGTTCGGCCTTCGGCCTCACAGGGGGAGGACCATAATAGATCCGGGAAGGCCATAGTTGTTCGGCCTTCGGCCTCACAGACCGGACCATAATAGATCCGTGAAGGCCAAAGTTGTTCGGCCTTCGGCCTCACAGGGCGGACAATAATAGATCCGTGAAGGCCATAGTTGTTCGGCCTTCATCTGTCATCTTTCATCTGTCATCTGTCATCCGTCATCTGTCATCCGTCATCCGTCATCTGTCATCTGTGATACATACATACATACATACTGCTATGTCCTCCTGCCTATAAGTGCTGGGCACAGGAAGGTACACACATTACTGCCCCTTCTTACTAAACTCTCGGGATGAGTCGTTCAAGGTGTGGGTCCCTAGTGAATCAAGATTAGAGTCGATGTAAAAGATGTTAATTGGCTCTCTCGGGATGTTTAACTTTGCTTTCCTTTTTTGAATAAAAAAGAAATAAAAAACCTTCATCAACTCCCATACAAATTTTATTATAGTTTAAAAAGAAAAATTAATACAAATAATTGTTCGAAACAAAGAGGTTTCCTCTCTTCGTCCCAAGTTGCTTGATTTTTAAGCCAATCAAGACTTTCGCTTTACATTAGCGGGCTTAAATGTTTATAAATTTAAATTTGTTGCTTATTTTAAAAGCTTAAAATATTTTTGACGAAAATTATAAAACTTTTGATTATTTTTAACTTATCACTTAGGGTATCAAAGAATACACTCTGTTAGAAGTCTTTTCCCCAAATCCTATTATTAACACGCTGAAGGCAAAATTTTAACAAATTATAGAAATCATAAATTCACTGTACCTGGCTCCTGAATATATCGCAGTTTTTATTTGTTTAAAAAGGATATCATTTATTCGCTGTGTGCGCCCTGCTTTAATCTTTACTTGCAACGATTGAACTTCACTCCACCTGTCATGACTTTGTTGGATGTCATTTGAAACGGTACTTTACTTTGACTAGTGCTGAATTTTGTGCTCGTATTTGCATCCTTCCTATTGAAAATCTCCAAAAATATTGAGGTAAGTTGTTCCATTAATTTGCAATGATTTTCTTGTTATCCAGAAAATTTTTATATGAATAAATTTTTGTAAATTACAACATCTCCATTGCATTTGTTTATGTCCTTGACATCTATTTTTAGAATCGACGTTGAATAAACGAACTTTCTAACCTCTCCGAAGTCAAATGAATTTGATTAACCTCCAAATTCTGGTAAATAATATTTCTCGGAGAGCATCGAAAAATGCGTGCACACAGCGGAGTTACTAGAGGTGAACTGATTTTTGATCGAAAATCGATACAATTGGTATTCTTGTTTGAATTTTGTGAGTCAAATCCATGTATTTTCGAATTTATTTTACTCTAATAAATTATTTTTTTATTGTAGATTTTTCTTCTGTATCAACCTCGATTTCGTTTGGAACATCTTCCCGAGCAGTTTGATTGGTACATTCCATTTTTATCAATTTTATGGATTGTTGATTGATTCATTTTCGTCTTTCTTGGTTGTTTACAGGGGCGTTACACAAATATGACCCTTATTAACTAAATTATTGATTTATCCGTTGAAAATATACACATTAAATGCATGAAACAATTACATAATTTTTGATATGCTTACATTTTTACAGAGAATGTTATTTGTAGAGTAAATTGGTTTACAAATTCTTAAATTTTTCTAGGTTATCATAATTAATACATTTTTACAAATTTTGAGCTAATTAAGTTTTTTGTTTCATTTCTGATGTGACAATCATCAGTTTATTTAGATTTAGCAATCTTTGTCATGTTTCATTCATCCTGAGAGACTCAAATAAATTTAGAAAATTGAAATTTTGAAAAATAAAAATTTCTCGTAGAGTAAATTTTTAAAGTGTCTTTCGACTTAGAATTTTGTGCTTATTTCGAATATATGATTCATTTTAGCATCGGGAGCCTTTCTTATTCATTTTAACACACAGCATAATCCATTTCAAATTGCATCAAAAGATAAATTTAATTTTAGATTGAAGATTCAATTTCAAAAATTTTTGTGTTCAAATGTTATAAAATTTTCCTTTTTTTTTTTTTTTTTTTAAGTACCTCTCTGATTTTTGATATTTGTGACTGATTGATTTTGATTCCATTTGTCTAAATGTATTTTTCAAGATTGTATGCGTTAATCTCCTCCATTTCAAGTTTTACTTGTCTTTTTGTTTGTGCGAATGGCTTTTCACTCTTGTGATATCCTTCAATGACTTTCTTAAATTTTTAAATTGTTCTCAAACTTGAGATTATCTTATTTATAATGTGCTTCCTGTAGCTAATTAAATTAAATAAAACGTAATTGTTATTAAATAAATGAAATGTTGTAAATTAAATGTTTGAATTTTTGTAATGATAAATTTTTATCTCAAATGTTTTTGAAATTATTTCAAATGTCACCTTTCAAATTTACAAATGACTATTTGTTGATTAATTTCTATTAAACTTTTCAAATTTTTACTAATGATTTCCATTTAACACTTGAATTTTTGATTGTTTTCTGAATTTTTAAATTGTGACCGTTTCCTAAGCGTTCTTTATTTTGTGCCTATTCAATTATAATTTTGGATTAATTGCTCCTTACTGTGACTTATATTATTGGATTATTTTCCTTTCAAATGTGTGCCTTTAACTTTTAACTTCATGTTTTGTGAACTTGTTTTGTCTAAATTTTTGATTATTATTTTATTTCGGTTGACTCTTTAACAATAAAATTTTTAAATTTTTACTTTTCCCCCATTTCTAATCAATTTTAATTACTTTAATCAAGGTGCCTAATTTTTCATACTATTTCATGGACAACAGTTGATTATTTTCCCACTTAATTTTCAAATCAATTCATTCAATCTTTACAAATTCATTCAAATTCAATATTTGCAAATATTCATTGTCGTAATCAACCTCCATCTTTTCAAATCAAATCATATCCATTTTCAAGTTCCTTTGCATTAAATTTTTCATTTCAGAGCAGCACCTTTGACTCTGTTGTCTTCCAATTATGTTTTGTCTTTTCTTTATTAATTAATCTTCTTTTATTTTTAAATTTCTTCAATATAAACTTTCCAATTTTCACACGCTTCTTGTGTTTTTCCAGGCAATTAAATTCTTCATGATAATCTTCAGATTTCATTGTTTTCAAGTGTTAATATTTTTATAATATAATAATTTTCAAAAGGTTTCTTTAAGTTTTCATTTTTCCTTTTCTCTTTTACCAGGTTCAATTGCTTTTTCGTCGAATTTTCAAAAGTTTCCATCATTTAATATTGATTAATTAGACTGATTATATTTTGAAGCGAATATGCTTATAGAAGGACATTTTCATCATCCAATCCATGATTTTTATGTTGCTTACTCCTCCATTATTAAATTTTTCTATCCATCTGATAATTTTATTTTCTTTATGTGTGGATATCTTCATTTTTCCCATCTTTCTTTGTAATTTCGATTTTCTTTTATGAATTTTTGGTTTTTCAAATATTTTGTTTTTAAGTCGAGTTTTGTCCTCGCGTAATTGTTTTAATTTGATCGTTTTGAACCGTAACTTTATTAATTTCCCGAGTCTAATCAATGTTTTTAATTTGCACTTTTTAAATATTTGTTTATGCAGTAAAAGTTTTTGCACTTTGAAATTTTGGTATTTAACAAGAATCCGTTTCTTTTTATTTATTATTGTTTTTGGCACCTTTACACTTTTAAATGTTTTTCTTTTCACTTTGTGAATTTGTTTATAAATTTTGAAATTTTTGTGTTTTCTTTTGTTTCGTTTTTTGTTAACACCACGAACTTTAAATTTTCTTGGAGTTTTGTATTTTTGTTTTGATTTGACCCTTTTGGTCTTGAAATTTTTCCTTCTGAAGCTCTTCCTGGTATGGACATTGAATTTGTGTTGAACTTCTTCCATTTCCTCGATTTGTGTTGGAATTGGGATTTCAACTTTTGGATCCATTTTTGTATCCATTTTTGTCTCAGTTGAGGAGATTTCATTTCTTAAGGAGTCCATCTGATTATGTAGTTTTTTGAATCCATTATCTATTGTGTTGTTTAATTTTTCAAATTGATCGCTTGATTCTTTTGCTTGGGCTTGATTTCCAGCTGTTATAAATTTCATCAATTCTTGTATGTCGGAGTGGCTTATTCGTTGAACGTTTTGCTGTGCGTTCGACATGATGAATTTAATTTATAAAATGAATTGTGCAACTAGTTATCAAAGAAATTTGTAAATAGAAAATGTTTAAGTACAAAACCTGTCAATAAAGAATTAATTATTATAATAATCAAAATGTTGTTTTATTTTCACAAACAAAAATAATTTTTTTAAGTTTTTACCCTTAAATTTTTATCAAAACTACCCCTATCATGATTTCGATGCTAGGATGCCAAAAGATGCTATACTTTGATGCATAAGATTTCAAAAATATTTATTTTTCACAAAAATTTTTCTACCCTTAATTTTTATCAAAACTACCCTTATCTTGCCTTTTTCGAGCCCCACGTTTCGCGCCAAAAGATGCTATCTTTTTGGTGCGACAACGTTTTAAATTTTTACTCAACGCACCCCTATTTTTGCCTGTACACCCTCTAATTTTGCCCCACGGATCGGCGCCAAAAGATGCTATGTCCTCCTGCCTATAAGTGCTGGGCACAGGAAGGTACACACATTACTGCCCCTTCTTACTAAACTCTCGGGATGAGTCGTTCAAGGTGTGGGTCCCTAGTGAATCAAGATTAGAGTCGATGTAAAAGATGTTAATTGGCTCTCTCGGGATGTTTAACTTTGCTTTCCTTTTTTGAATAAAAAAGAAATAAAAAACCTTCATCAACTCCCATACAAATTTTATTATAGTTTAAAAAGAAAAATTAATACAAATAATTGTTCGAAACAAAGAGGTTTCCTCTCTTCGTCCCAAGTTGCTTGATTTTTAAGCCAATCAAGACTTTCGCTTTACATTAGCGGGCTTAAATGTTTATAAATTTAAATTTGTTGCTTATTTTAAAAGCTTAAAATATTTTTGACGAAAATTATAAAACTTTTGATTATTTTTAACTTATCACTTAGGGTATCAAAGAATACACTCTGTTAGAAGTCTTTTCCCCAAATCCTATTATTAACACGCTGAAGGCAAAATTTTAACAAATTATAGAAATCATAAATTCACTGTACCTGGCTCCTGAATATATCGCAGTTTTTATTTGTTTAAAAAGGATATCATTTATTCGCTGTGTGCGCCCTGCTTTAATCTTTACTTGCAACGATTGAACTTCACTCCACCTGTCATGACTTTGTTGGATGTCATTTGAAACGGTACTTTACTTTGACTAGTGCTGAATTTTGTGCTCGTATTTGCATCCTTCCTATTGAAAATCTCCAAAAATATTGAGGTAAGTTGTTCCATTAATTTGCAATGATTTTCTTGTTATCCAGAAAATTTTTATATGAATAAATTTTTGTAAATTACAACATCTCCATTGCATTTGTTTATGTCCTTGACATCTATTTTTAGAATCGACGTTGAATAAACGAACTTTCTAACCTCTCCGAAGTCAAATGAATTTGATTAACCTCCAAATTCTGGTAAATAATATTTCTCGGAGAGCATCGAAAAATGCGTGCACACAGCGGAGTTACTAGAGGTGAACTGATTTTTGATCGAAAATCGATACAATTGGTATTCTTGTTTGAATTTTGTGAGTCAAATCCATGTATTTTCGAATTTATTTTACTCTAATAAATTATTTTTTTATTGTAGATTTTTCTTCTGTATCAACCTCGATTTCGTTTGGAACATCTTCCCGAGCAGTTTGATTGGTACATTCCATTTTTATCAATTTTATGGATTGTTGATTGATTCATTTTCGTCTTTCTTGGTTGTTTACAGGGGCGTTACACAAATATGACCCTTATTAACTAAATTATTGATTTATCCGTTGAAAATATACACATTAAATGCATGAAACAATTACATAATTTTTGATATGCTTACATTTTTACAGAGAATGTTATTTGTAGAGTAAATTGGTTTACAAATTCTTAAATTTTTCTAGGTTATCATAATTAATACATTTTTACAAATTTTGAGCTAATTAAGTTTTTTGTTTCATTTCTGATGTGACAATCATCAGTTTATTTAGATTTAGCAATCTTTGTCATGTTTCATTCATCCTGAGAGACTCAAATAAATTTAGAAAATTGAAATTTTGAAAAATAAAAATTTCTCGTAGAGTAAATTTTTAAAGTGTCTTTCGACTTAGAATTTTGTGCTTATTTCGAATATATGATTCATTTTAGCATCGGGAGCCTTTCTTATTCATTTTAACACACAGCAATACATACATACATAATCTTCACGTAAAGTTACATCTTCATGTAAAGTTAAATCTTCCGCAAAGAGGTGGATCTTCCACGTTCTGCGACCTATATAAAGTGCTCCGGTCTTATTCGCGGCATTCAGATTAATTTGTTAGTGGTTTTTTGTTAGTGGTTGGCATTTTTCGAATTAAAGCCGCCATCCCCGCCATCTGTTGACAGTATTTTCAGATTAATTTGTTAGTGGTTTTTTGTTAGTGGTTTGCATTTTTCGAATTAAAGCCGCCATCCCCGCCATCTGTTGACAGTATTTTGAATCACTGACTGTCCGTCAGATTAATTATTTGACAAATTAAATTTTTTGTCAAACTTGTGATTTGATTTTCGAAAAAAGCGAATAACTTTTTTCCCCGCTCGAAGTTCTTCTCCATTTTATAAAAAAAAACTGCGCCTGGAGCTACAAAATAACTGTGCAAAATTTGGTTGAGATCGGTCCACAGGTCTAGGAACGTATAATGAACAAACACGCAAGCAAGCAAGCAAGCAAGCAAGCAAGCAGATCTTCTCTTTTATATATTTAGATGTTACTTTTTAGCGTTTATTTGAGATCCGCCTGGAACTTATTTTGGCTATAAAATGCAAACGGTGCATAATCGAGATGTGCCTTTTCGTCACATCACCGAGATCATTATCCAGCAAGTAATGGCATATATAACTCATTTTTGACATAACTGTTCATGACTAAACAAAGGCCTATCGATATTTATACCAACTTTGTCAATTGCATTTATTTATAACAAATGCCCTTGACATTTATTTATAATTTATTATAGCGAATGCCAACACTATCGGAAATGGTCGCCTATGTATGTAGTACAAATGGTAATCTGCTTGCAGATGTATCGCCAGTATCCAGTTTGAATACTGGCGATAATTTGGACAGTTTAACTTTACCATTATCACAAAAACTTTTCTTGCAAAATTCATTTTTCCGAAAAATAGCATCACAATTTAAACATTTCTCGGTCATTTCACCCGCATCATGAGGAGTTACTGATTCCAAAACAGTGACCAGATCTGTCGATGATCGCTGTAGCGCTCTTCTTTTTCTGCTACTTTCAGTTGAAGGTTTTGCTGCTGGTTTTAATGTTGAAGGTTCTTGTTCCTCTTGTAGTTGTACCGATTCTAAAACAGTGGCCAGATCTGTCGATGGTTGCTGTAGCGCTCTACTTTTTCTGCTTCTTTCGGTTGAAGTTTTTGCTGGTGGTTTTGATGTTGAAGGTTCTTGTTCCTCTTGTAATTGTACCGATTCTAAAACAGTGGCCAGATCTGTCGATGGTTGCTGTAGCGCTATTCTTTTTCTACTTCTTTCAGTTGAAGTTGTTGCTGATGGTCTTGATGTTGAAGGTTCTTGTTTCTCTTGTAGTTGTTGCTGTCGAGTTCTGTGTTCTCTCGAACGTTCAGTTGATGTTTGTCGTCTTGTTTTTTCTTTCTGTGTCACTTTCAGTATCTGAGGATGTATCCGGTTGTGGTCGCACTTCTTTGTTTGCTTTTATTCGATCTGTTCTTAGAATTAAGGAAGCTTTGCTAGTTATAACAGTCGAAAAAGGTAAAAGCCTTTTTTTGGTTAAAGGTAACTTTTAAATGAGTCCTCATCTCTATTCTAAACTCTGTATTAACCATCAGGATCTAATTAAATTTTATGATGTGATCAGTTGAAAGGTAGCGATTATATGTTAACTCTCGAACGGCTATTGAATTTAAAAGTAGAATGGTAGTCATTTTTGGACAATAGTATTAAATTATTTTTTACTTCAATTACTTTTATAGTACTTAATTCTCCAGATGGTAATCGCGATAGTACAACTTCTTTAACTTACTTATTAATATATAGACATCAACGTCCTATATAGGCTATAACTCGATGATGCGACGACCCAATGATCCGATGATCCAATGATCCGATGATGCGATGAAAGCAATAATCTGATTACGGGTCAGATAATCCGTACTCTTTTACTCCATATAAGTAAAACATAAAACTTTATGTGCAAACTTTTTATGGAACGTTTTTTTGAATAACAATTTTAAATCAAATTAATGATTGGTTCTTTTTTTTAACCAATAGCCAATGAAATTGCAAAACTTTTTATGGATAAGGGATTACCAACCTTATATTTTAAAACGGAGAAAATCTTGGAGAACTACCTTGTTAAATTGATAAATCGATGTTTTCCAATTTTGTTATTTAATTTATATTGCAGTCCCTTTGACTTATATAATAGAATTTTTTGTTGGTTGTCAGATTATCCGATTATCGAAAACGTTGCATAAAATCGTTGCATAAAAACGTTGCATAAAAGCGTTGCATAAAAGCGTTGCATAAAAACCCTTATCATTTTATATATATTGACGTGTTCTTTTTTGTCCACGGACCAACTATTTATTTTTTTGAATTTCGTGAATTCAAAATTTTTCTTTATCTTTATTTTTCTTTTCCACAAACACTTTAATGAAACACAACTCTTTCAAATATCAACTAAAACTTTCCTTTTCTTTATTTATAACAAATTACTCTACAAATTTTACAATGGACTCGCTCAAAACGTCCTATCTAGTCGACTGCTCGGCGTAGACTGTCCCCTCCCTCTTCCAACTCCAAAGTTCCTCGTCTGCGCACAAAGACATTTATCCAAATCCAAATTCCCCCTTCTTCTTTTAAATTTAATTTACAATAATTTTTGTTACATTTTGAATTTTTCAAACATGTTAATTTTAATTTTAATTTTTGAAATTTATCGAATTTTGGCTAACCATTGAAATACAGTTCAACGCCCTCTAGATTTCTAAGTAACATTGCTAATTTTAGTAATTTTGCTGGAAATCTTTCTAATTGGATTTCAATGACTTTCATGTTAAGAATTGGAGAATTTTGGAATTTTATATCAAATTTACATTTTTAATCTTAACTAAATTATTTTTAACAAAAGTATTATTTATTTATTTTAACAATCATCTATCAATTATTTACAAATCTTATCAAATTTTAACTTAACTAAAGATTTTTATTTATGAATGAAAAATAGCAAATAATAATATCTAAAATAAAATTAACTTTTCTAAAAATTTTATGCACACTGCATTTTTAATCTGAGTTTTCTTTTTAATATGTGACTAGTATTTCAAGCGTATTATCTTTTCTTTGACTTTTATTTAAAATTTGGATTAATATTTTTGCTGGATAAATTTTTGTTGGAATATTTTTCTTTCTCATCGGGCTTCTATGTTTTTCTTCTTCCGTTTATGAACGTCTTTTCCGTAACTATTTCATCGTATCTTTAATTTTTTACTTATTCTTTAACAATAAATTCAAATTTTCTTCATTTATAACTTTTAATTCCCCCCCCCCCAATTTTTCTTCATTAATTTATTATTAATGGCATTCTCCATTAATTCTCCATTGATCTCATCTATTCAACTTCATTATTTCTCATTATTAATTCCCCATTTATTTTAAATTCATTCATTATTAATTTTTTAAATATCAATTTATCTTCACTGTCGTAATTAGTCGTCAATTATTTTACAATTTTATAATCCTTTTCTGTCCATTAATTCGCTTTCAAATTTTTCACTTTTACCCAATCAGATTGTAGCTTCTTCCAACTTTTCTTTATCCAATTTTTTACGATTTGGAAACACCAATTAATACATGTTTTATTTTTTTATGTTTTTGGAACAACTATCAATCCATGTTTTATTTTAAACGCCCTCTATTTCGTCAATTTTTCAAAATTTTCACACGCCCATTATATTTTTTTTTGTCAACCAAACTTTTTTTCTATTATTTATTTTCAGATTAAAATTTTAAGTGTCCATAATTTCTCATTATCCATTATCGCTGATTTATCAAATTTACAATTCGTCGTTATTTATTTTTTTCTTTATCAATCAATCCTCCTGTTCTAAATATGTTTGAAACGTACATGCTTGAATAAATTCATGCTGATAATCCAATTTTTATTTATTTGAATTTCACTATCAAAGTTTATTATCCACTCAGTAATTTTTATTTGTTTGGGCGTTTTTATTTTTTTATTCTTGTACAGCCCTCTACTTTTTATTTTTTTATATCTTGGTATTTTAAATATCACTTTTTTAAATAGTCTATTTTCTTTCTTAGAATTTTTTAACTTGATGATTTTAATGCGTAGTTTTATCCACAGTAATTGTTTTTGATTTTTCTTTTTAAACCGTACACTTTTGATTAGTATTTTTACCCTTAGTCGTTTTTTTAATTTAAAGTTTTTCAATATTATTTTCTTAACTAGAAGTTTTTGCAATATTAAATTATTTTGTCCATTGAAATGTGATTGCGTAGTTTTAATTTGCACTTTGGTACATTTTAAGGTTTTGTTAGCATTAATTGTTTTTATTTTAAATTTGTTTACACCCTTATTCAAATTTTTATGTTTCTTTTTGTTTCTGTTATTATTGTAGAATTTTCGTAATCTTGAATCTCTTAAAAATTTTCTGTTCTTTGTTCTTATGCCTCTAGTTTTATGTTTTCGTTTTGCATATAATTTTCTAATCTTCAAATATAATCGTTTGAAACTTTTTCTTGCTTCCACCATGTTAAATTTTAGATGTTCTCTTACTTCAATTGGCTTCACGTTTTCAAAATTTTCGTCAATTACTTCCGTTGATACATCAATGTTACGTGTTTCTTTGTTTTCGTTCAACAATTCATCCGAAACATCAACGTTACGTGTTTCCTTGTTTTCCTCAATTTCGCATTCTGCTTCTGATAGCGTCTGGTTAATTAATTTTGGTTCAACTTTTTCTTCTAGCTTTTTTAATTTATTATTATTTTCTTGTATTGATTCTTCAAAATTAATTTTTGTAACCGCGTCTTCTTGTAGTATCTTTACTTCGCCATCTATTCTTTTTATCTCCTCTTGCATTTCAACTTTTGATATTGTTAACTCCTTTATATCTCTTTTCAAATTTTCTTCAGTAATCTTTATAATTTCTATTATTTCTTTGGCAGTTTCTTTCGATGCGTCTTTTATTCTTTTAGTATTTTCTTCTGTCTGTTCCATTATTTCCGTTTTTATTTCTTTGGTAGCCTCTTCTTGTCTTTCTTGTCCTTTTATTAAAGACTGTAACATTTCCATCATGCGGTCCTCGAAATTCATTTTGTTTTGTAATATTAATAATCAATTTATTACAACTTAAATTTAATATGGTCATTTATTCTGCGCTTGCATGCCGCATCTGCGTTCCAATTTTCGAACGTTGAACAGTTGTGCTCAAATTTTTGTTCGCCAAATGTGACATGTGTCTATTATCATACCAGACCTTAACTTTATTTCACCAAATGTTATTTTTAATTTCCATGCACGTTTATTCACTTTATTATTGTAATTAATCTCTTACCTCAGGGTACTTAATCTCAGGTCGTGGTGTCTCGAATCTCCACTTTGAGTTGCCAATTTTCTAGTTGAGAGCATGAGTTACTCCTAATGTCAGGGTTATCGTGGTTTCGAGCCTCGAGTTGGGAGCCAAATTTATTGTTGACGTGTTCTTTTTTGTCCACGGACCAACTATTTATTTTTTTGAATTTCGTGAATTCAAAATTTTTCTTTATCTTTATTTTTCTTTTCCACAAACACTTTAATGAAACACAACTCTTTCAAATATCAACTAAAACTTTCCTTTTCTTTATTTATAACAAATTACTCTACAAATTTTACAATGGACTCGCTCAAAACGTCCTATCTAGTCAACTGCTCGGCGTAGACTGTCCCCTCCTTCTTCCAACTCCAAAGTTCCTCGTCTGCACACAAAGACATTTATCCAAATCCAAATTCCCCCTTCTTCTTTTAAATTTAATTTACAATAATTTTTGTTACATTTTGAATTTTTCAAACATGTTAATTTTAATTTTTGAAATTTATCGAATTTTGGCTAACCATTGAAATACAGTTCAATATAGAGTAGATATATATGTGACCTGGTCTATGAAAAGGGGGCTTAGGTGTCAAAAAATCATTTTCCACTTTTTTTCCGATTCGGATCGAGTTTGTGACGTTCTTTCACATGGTGAAAACCAGAAAGTCATAATTTGTTTAATTGTTTTTGAAAAGAAACAATTGTTTCTCGTATTCTCGATCATTTTTCGTGGTATAATTGTTTGGCATGTGTTGTTACAACAATCTTTTGAGAGAAATTTGGTTACCAGCTCCTCTTCCGCTTCATCGACAGCATCGACAACCATCCTAATGAAACTTTTTTCCATATCATCTTCTGTCTGAGACAAATGTAGTTCATCATCATCGCCGAGTTTTTTACCTTTAACAGCTGTTTTCTCGATAACTTGTTTTCGCACGTAAGCCCCCTTTGCATAGTACAGGTCACATATTTATATTATAACGCCTTTCATTCCCAAGGGAATTTGGCTGTCTTTCACGAAACTTTGTAAATTCGTTTTGTGTCCGAGGTGGATTACTCCCCAAATCTATTTACATTTTATCTCAATCTAATGTGTACATGTCACGATAAATGGGCATCACATGGTCGTATTTGCGGATGTTAAACACAAATCGCAAACAAGAGTCTGAAGGAGCTGGAGCCTATACCTGTAACCTTGCGTCAGAAATCCATAGTAGTATTGTGCTGTTCACAATAAACCACTTTACTTGAGAAGGAAGGACATCTCTAAATTTGTAAAGTGATCTTAACCTAAATATGAGTGGGGCAAGGGTATTTTCCTGTGGAACTTCTGGAGAAACAAACTCCTCGAATCACCTGCATAAAAGGTCATTGCAACCGTAGTAAGCTCATATAATTTGCGCTTAACGAACGACTTAATAATCTTCGCAAATGGGGACAGGCTACAGTCATCACACTGGATGCCTTCCAAATAGCTGGCACCTCGCCAGTTCTAAAGGAACGTTTGATGAGGTTACAAACCACTTCCCTGTAAAATGTAAGCACAAGTTTGAGCATCCAAGCCAAGAGCATCAGAATGCAGAGTCCTCACAATAGTCTAATGGATGGTAATTCGGCATTTATACTGTCTTTTCTCGGTGATTTTCTATTCTTGAGTCTTTGCATTACTTCCATTACTTCATCCTATGTTGGTTCTTCTATTGTTTTCTCTTCGTCGTTTGTTACGGTTATGTGCCTGTTTGTTTGTTCTTCATTTAGCAGTTATTGGAAGTACTCTATCCAGATCTGCTTGATTTTGCCTTCATCATCTTCTATTTTATCTAGTTTGTTTCTCATTCCCCTCGTCTTTACCTTACGTCCAATTTCATGATACCTATTTTTTCCTATTTCCAGTTATCTTGATCTTGCTTCTCTTTTAATTCTTCCCATCTCTCTACAATCCTCATCAAACCATTACTGCATGGTGTTTTTCTGCTCTTCTATGCCTTATTATATTTTCTGCGCTTACTATTATACTTTCTGCGACCTTCTCAAATTCTCTGTCTATATCACTGCTTCTTTAGTTTTCTTTCACGTGTTTCTGTAACGTTTCTGTGTTCTTATTTGCTACGTTTGTATTTTTCTTGTGGATATTTTTTACTTTTATTTTTGATTTATACCCTGCTTAATCTATATATATAAAAATGGATGTATGTGTGTATGTATGTACGTTCCCTATAGACTCCTAAACCGTTTGACCGATCGGAACCAAATTTGGCACAGTTATTATGTAGGTCCCTGCGCATGTTTTTGTATTGAAATAGTGCAAAAATTCGCAAAGTAAAGGAAAGTTGATTTTGAGTAGCCTGCCTTCTTCATAATAATAATCTCGATAATCCATTCATGAATGGATTATCGAGATTCCTTAAAAGAAGGCAGGCTACTCAAAATCAACTTTAAAAACAATAATGAATGCTGTCAAGCTGTTAACCGATCGACAATGCAAATACGCGGGCACGTGCTTTACGTTTCTATTTGACCAATCTTAACCAAATTTGGTGTAGAAGTTATTTACAAAGCTACGAAAAACATAGGCTACTTTAGAACCTTAGAGTGAGGCCGAAGGCCGAACAACCACATCCGACACGGTCTAGATGGCTAAAGGCGGCCGGTAGGCCGACTGTGCCAGCTAGTATTAAATAAAAATATTGATTGACCTTATAGCAATTTCGCGTAAGTTTTGCACCTTTTCAGGTAATTTCAGCTAGAAAAATTTATAAAAAAAAACTTTTACTCGATAACCGGATAAAAATGTCACGTTTGCATGTTATGTACTCGTATTTGTATATAATAATTATTGGTCTACCAATAAATATATTCGCAAAATATTATAATTAAAGAGTCAACTTTTAGCAATTTCGGTTACGTAGCAATAACCTTGCTGAAGAAAATCATGATTGTTTAATTAACTAGTTAATTTTAAAAGTTTATTTTTAATCATCTTCTTTATCTTTATAAATAGTTTTTATTTCAATTATTTGAATTCGTCCCACATTTATTCTAGTACATACACCTTTATCAGACACCATATATAAATAATTAATTGACTTTATTTAGCGGTTAAAACTGTTGTAATATGCGTATAGTAATTATAAAATATTAACAAGGCAGAGTTATTTTAATTAATTATTAGACTTAAATATTTCAATTTAATGTATAGCCGCGACCAGTCACATTAATGTAAATATAATTATATAATATTGATGTATTGTAAATTAATTGATTTTTGACATCAATTCTTAGCAGGTTATTGTACCGAGACACACGATCCAGTTTTTGTCTACAGTGATCGACAACTTAAAATATAATATATGTAACGTATTTTCGTATTGTAGTTGTTATAACTATAACCATCAATTATTATTATACCTAGTCGATCAGTGTTTACCATGCAAACGCTATACCCAGTCACTCACTTTGATACAAACTAGAAAGTAATACCTCGACATGTTTTGTCAGTCAGTGTTACACCGTATTGTTGTAAAGACCGAACAACATTGATAAATGATAACATTGAAATTCATTTTTACTAAAACAATCTTTCGTTTAATATTGTAACGCGCGTTAACTTCGTGATTTATTAGCGCACTTGGACAAAACGATGTACAATAATTGTTGTGATATCATTTTATAAATACTAGTTAGAATTTATTATAATTAATTAATTTTTTTTAAATAAAAAAGTTGTTATAATGGGTGTAAAGGAAACGTATAAAGAGGTATGTTTATTTTTCTATAGTGTAAACGGAACTAAACATGGAATAAATTATAACATTAAACGAATTCTTTTATTTCGTTTTCTAAATTACCAAATGAATGCATTGTTGAGAGTTGTGTATATAAATTAATGTACTTTTGATATTTATTCATCACATAATTTAATTCATAAAAGAATGATACAAGTACAACCGTTATTGACAAAAAATATTTGACATACACTAAAACTTCATTTAACTAGTAAATAAAACAGATAAAAATTTACAAATAATAATTGTTTAATTTACAATTTAATCTTTTTATATTTTTAACTAAAAATTTTATTGTTATTATTCTTAGACATAACGTAAGGAAATAACAACTAAATAATTTAAAACTTGCTAATTATATTTTTTTCCATTCAAAAAGAAGAAATGTCTTACTATAAATTTATCTAACTTCCGTTTTTCAATCAATGCAAATATTACAAAAAATGTTTTCATTTAATTAAATTAATATAACTTTCAATTTTTTTTATTTATCAATGTCTAGTAATTTTATAAGATATATTCATGCAATTTTAAAAGCTTTTAGGTTTTGAACTGATTTTAGGTAGATAGGTAGTAACTCAAACTTGAGAGTTACCTTTACCTCAAAGAGTTGTAAAAACTACCAGTGCGTTAATTATTGTTAATGCTACCAAATAAACGTAAAAATATAATAACATAAATAATCGTAACTTATCGAAAGTTCAACTGCCTTTTAAAAATGCAAAGTTCACAATTTTACTTTAAGGTTCTTATATAATGCAAATAATTAAAATTTAATTTTTTATTTTTAATAGTTGTCTTACCATAATTGTTATTGAAGGTCATAACAAAAATTAAAATTTGTTACATGTGCAATCATGTACACGTCCATGCACTTGTTCTATTTTAAAAAATTATAGGTAATAATGTATATTATTAACCTATATTATTTATGAAATTTATGTGTTGCCTGTTTTATGTTCCCTAATAATAATTAAAAAAATACGGTTATGACGACATACGGAAATATATTAATGTTGCGATAATATAAAAAAATATAACAAATTTTAACCTTAAACCGCAATAAATAAACGATAATCTTTCAGAATGAACTTATAAGAATATCAACATTTATAAAAAACAACACTTCAAAAATCAGAATAAACAATAGGCATGGCTTTCGAACGTATAAGTGCTCATCAGAATTGTACCAATAAATAAAAAATAAATGTAATTGGGGTGTTTTTAAAAATCGCATTCATATTTCACTTTATGTTGTTAAACATTACGACAAAATTTCCACATCAAAACAGATAAAAATTTGCCTCTTTTATTGTTTTTGACTGTGACATCATAATATAAGTAATTCAGTGCTGTTTCCATCTCAACGTGATTTAAAACCGGATTCCTTTAATGTTCTGAAAAACCGCAGAGGTTAAACTATTCTATATTCGATTACCTTATTGCGTTCGGTGATTAGATGAGCAATTCTGTTTAGCTTCTCAGCTGCCAACTCGTTTAGTCAAAATTTGAGAAATGTAGTCAGTAATTGGTTCTTAGAGAAAGATTTAATTTACATTGCTGTTAAGATATTTTGCAATTGGAAAATCTACTTTGTAAAGAAGCAAAAAGTTATAATGGCTACATTTTTGCGGTAATTAAGCAATAAAGTATCAAATTTTGGTGTAATCAAAGGTATATATTATAAATTATGGCCGATTGTATACTTAGAAATATCTCGTCTACCAGAAGCGTATTAAAAGCCATTTGCTGACGATAAAAACATTACATTGATCTACTACTGGTATAATTAAGTCGCCGCGAGCGGAGCGAGCCAGACTTTTTCTTTAATGTGGAGTAACTCAAATATATCTATGTAACAAACTACCGATTGTAAATTTTATTCTATCGGCGTAAAATTTTGCCTTCAAAATCTTCTGAATGTTGAGATCTGAATGTGGTCTGAAACTTTTAGAGATATAGCTTTTGAAATTTGCCTTCTTCGAAATCTTCCACGAGGAAAACTAGTAAATGTGCTCGTATGTAAATAAAGCCTCAAAGTGATGACTTTAAAATATTTATCAAGCTTTCAGTTTTCAACTTGGTGTGACCGTTGTTCGGTCTACGACTTAATTTGACAACTGCTAGAAGCTTATAAATTTAATAGTTTAGTACACCTAGCGACTTCAAAAATTATTGTACAAAGTACAAAGCAAATAATGTAAAGTTTATTATACCATCATTGTGATCGTTCATCTACGTATAGTGTAGATAGATATAGACAGATCGACTAAAGATTACTTGGGCAGCCAAATAAATCAGTAGTCTTTTAAACTCGTTCTGCATTGTTTCCTTATTGAACAAGAAGGGTTATTATGTATTTGATTTATATATGGATGCCTCTTTTTTCATTTCTATTTTTACAAAATTAATTTATCAACGTTTCAAGTTTTTTGAAAACGTGTTATTTGACATGTAATTAGAAAAAAGCGTAGGTATATACTCACCATCAGCTTATTAAAACTGATAACAAGCATTCTGTTATATTCCCATCAATAAAAAATCAATATCTCAAATGCAAGATATAAAAAGATATTAATAAAATTTTAATACCTTAATTTTTGTATACATAAAATTACTTTAAATGTTGTTTTTATATTAAATTTTAATATATTCTATGTTAAAAAAAACTGACTGTGACGAATAAATACAAAAATTAACTATGAGTAGTCGTTTTGTTTATATTACCTTAATATAAAGCCCGTGTCTGACTATAAAAATTTCATCCAAATTTTTATAAAAGTTAGTATGCTAACGATTTTGATAGTGTGATAGCGCAGTAGGTTTATAAAAATGACACAACGTCAAAATAGTCAAAGTAGTCAAAAAAATAATCTGAAATTTTGCATATGCCTTCCTACCGACAATTCACAGAGGGGAGTGCCTTGCGAGGGGGGAGAATTGTTTGCTCAGTTTTTCGATATCTAGTGCCGTTTTCGAGTTATTGCTAAATTAAAAAATTAATTCTCGCCCCTCCAAGTTTCTCGCCATAGGAACCATGGCACACCAAAAATTCATAGCACAAACAAAATGACATGATATTTTTTCTCAAAATACTTAATTTTTTAATTTTGACAATTCAAGTACCAAGTACCAAAATGAAATAAAACGTTGTATGTACCACGGGCACAATCAGATTATAGCCCTCGGGCAATTTAAAGCCCTCCGCTAACGCGTCGGGCTTTAAATTACCCTCGGTGCTATAATCTATTGATTGTGCCCTTGATACATAAATAACTATTATGGTATTAATTTGTATTTTCAGACGTCACAAAAACGTTTTTATAAAAACTCGTTTTTAGAACTGTTTCTATAATTTTTATAAAAGCAGGCATCCTATTGGCTGTTGACCCCCACCCAACTTGTAAATAGACATTCGGTTTACTAATGGAAACCAACAGCTGATCGTGTTTTTCTAAAAACTGCATAAAATTTAGTAAATCGTGATTATTGATTAAATTTTATAACTAAATTATGATTATTTCTTTCCATTGTAGTATATCAAATAATACAAACGATAAACCTAACTCAAAATTACTTTTTACAGCTGATCTTGTTTTTATAAAAACTTTGCATCAAATATTTTATAGTGAGACAAGACGTCACATCGTTTGTATACAAATATTTATAAAACGCTTTTATACAAATTTTTATAGTCAGAGACGGGCTTAATACCATATCACGAAATTGTGAAGTAGAAATCTCTTTTTTGTAACCTGGGCATAACCCACCATCTACGTTTATTATTCTTTTTTCGTTTTTTAATAACCGCATATCCTACCAAACTTGTTATGCAGGCCAATAATAAGCGATTTGTTAATAAACTTTCCATTGCATGTCAAATAATACAACAAACGATAAACACAACAAACGATAATAGTATATTATATATCAAGGTTGTGAAGGCCGTCATTATTGCCCTAGCGCCAAGATTATATTCCGAGGTGCTTTGCACCGAGGAATATAAAGCGCGGAGGCAATAATGGTCTTCACAACCGTGGTTTATATACGATTTTTTCCACTACTAGTCATATAGGCTACCATTATAACTTATTCAAGTCACATGTGAAGTGACGCATTTTAGACATGCGGTAAATAATATTTTCATTATACAAATGAACCAATGAAATGATTTGACAGATTCATTATACACTTAAGTTAAAAAAATGAACCAATGAAATGATTTGACATACGTGATTTAAAATTTGTCAACAACTGTCAAATCAACAAAACAAAACTGTCATTTGAAATAAATATTTTAAATTTGAAAATTTTTTTATTAAAAAGAATTTAAAAAATGGTAATAAATCTAGTAGTGGAAAAAATAGTATATAAACCACGGTTGTGAAGACCATTATTGCCTCCGCGCGTTATATTCCTCGGTGCAAAGCACCTCGGAATATAATCTTGGCGCTAGGGCAATAATGACGGCCTTCACAACCGTGGTTTATAATGTACTATTTTCCACTACTAGATTTATTACTATTTTTTAAAATTCTTTTTAACAAAAAAATTTTCAAATTTAAAATATTTATTTCAAATGACAGTTTTGTTTTGTTGATTTGACAGTTGTTGACAAATTTAGGTTATTAAATAAAATAAATCGCGGTTCGTCAAATTAACAATGGATGGCGCTGTCACTTGCTGTCACATTTAATTCGATTATAATGAAGTTTTAAAATTAAATTAATGTATTAAAAAAGCGTTTTAAATAGTTTAAATACAATTAATTAGCATTTCTTGGTTATTCTAAATCATTTAATAACAACATTTTTCTTTAAAATAGTCGCCAAGTTATCAAAAAATGTCATTTTGTTCATTATAATCTAGGTTAATAATGGAAAATTTATTCACCACTAGTTGAAAACGTGTCACTTCTTGATCGACTAACCTAAGTAAAAATGATAGCCTATATGACTAGTAGTGGAAAAACACAACTTACCTTGATGTTTTTATAAAAACTTTGCACCAAATTTTATAGTGAGACAGGGCTTAAAAAATTTGTATAAAATCGTTTTATAAAAATTTGTATACAAATTTTTATAAAACAATTTTATACAAAATTTTATAGTCAGACACGGGCTTTAGTAATAGTTACATAAAAATCAATCAATGGTACATAATAATATTAAAATAGGGGTTTATTTCAAAATCATAAAAAAAGAACTATTTTAGATTACCTAACTAAACAAAACAACTTGAATACAAACTAAATAAAATTATTTCATAAATAATAAAAAGTTGCCTACGATTTACATTACCTAGTTACATGATTTCAAAAATTGCTATTAACAATAAGTGTTATTTTATTAAAGCTATATTTATACAGTCATTTTGGTGTAGAAGCCACTATAGATAGTAAAAAAACATTGATAACCAAATACCCGGTTACCTAGTAAAACGCTTATCTTCACTTTTTCAGAAATAAAAACTAACTTCAAAATTTAAAAAACTAATTTTGCAAACCCGCGATTTTATAATAATTATAAAATCAGACTGTGCAAACTGGTTATTTTACTGAAATTTCACGTTATTAAGATTACTTTCTAATAAACCAGAATTTTATAATAAAATTGTATAATAAAAAAAAGCCATTAAGTATTGATTATTATTGATCGGCATTCTGGAGCAGAAACGAAAAATATAAAAAGCACAATGGAAGTAAAACAGGTGTGCATTGATTAAAATTATCGTTAATGTTTAACTTATTTTCAAGTATAAACAAAAGATTTTTATGTTTAACCAAGCAATGATAATATATAAACAGATTTGAAATTATTGAATTAGCTTTATTTCATTTCCTGGTTTTGTACCGTTCCGAACAGCTTCCGGAAATGTGGAACCGACACGGGGACGTACAACTGAACGTGGATTCAGAACCACGAAACTAAGCGATTTTTATATCGCCATGTCCGGAGCAGAAACGCTTTTAGGTTATATAAATAATTTCGTTAGCGAGAAATCCTTCTATTTTCAGCCAGTGAATTTTGTAACACGATAACCGCTCGACCATTCATTCACTTTTTGAACTATTAAAAAATTAAAAATCTGCTGTTTCTGTGCAAAATATTAAACTTCGTTACGTTGATATGTCATATGCACAATGAAACATCCTAGGTCATGAAACAGATTACAGAAAACTGTTAGATTTAGGGCCGGTTCCACCAACTCTGATTAAATCGTTAGTTAACTAATCACGATTAATGATTAACCGAGATTAAGTTCAGAATTTAACTGACATTAATTTCAAAGCGTTCCACCAAGCGCTTAGTATCTATGATTAGTTGACTGCTTTTATTTCGTGTATACTCTGGTATAAACTTGCAAAAGCTGCTCTGATTGGTTGATATGCAGTTACATTAAACTTGTACTAATGGCAATTGGTAGTAGTGCTATTTATGATATTATAAGAAGGAACAATTAACAGAAAATATAACCTCAAATTTTATTATTTGCAAATTTTTAAAGCTGTTTTTATTGTAAAATGAGTGCATCAAAATCACAATCAAAATTAAAATATCTTTAACATTTGAAGAAGATAAAATATTATTGTAAAACATTATTGTAAATAATAAATATGATGTTCACGTTTTGCTTTTAAGGCTATGTGTATTCAAACTGTCAACATTATAATAAATTTTGCAATCACAAGCGCGTGAGCGGCGTGAGTCAACAGTATCTTTACTTAATTGAAAGAAATGCGCATGCGCCGGCCATTAACCGTGATTAAACTCGTCTAATAGCCCAAAATCTGTTGATTAGTTTGAAGTCTAGTTAACCATGATTAAACTGCTTTAATCAAGATTGAAAAGAAGGTGGAACGGTCTTTTTCATTTAACCGTGATTAACTCCAACTAATCATGATTAAAGTATTTAATCAGAGTTGGTGGAACCGGCCCTTAAAAGATCAATTACCAGATAAATATACAATAGGTATACCTACATTTTTACCATATCATATCGATACCTTAAAAGAATACTGTAATAACTCAAAATTCATAGTTTTGAGATAGTATTACGACCTTAAACAGAAAATTAATATTTTTGTTGTAATGGACCTTAATTTGCTCCGTGGCTGCTCAGTCAGGTGAGTGGACTTCAAAATCCAGCTTCTTATCTCAGTGGTGGATGCTTATGTAGAGAATTGTTTAATAGCTTCTTGGGTGAACGAAAGAAAAATCAATTTTTACCAATATACATATATTGAACAATAAATAGATCATATGGTACACAAAATTTACACAAATATGGACAAATAAATATTTAAGGCAAATAGTAATAGCTAAATTAAAGTTTATGCTGCTAAAAGGTATAAAATCGCACGCTTGACGCAATATTGCAAAGTAAATTAGTCTTAAAATTAATTTTAAATACAAAAAATAATTGACAATCAGTTAAGCAGGAAATTGTATGTTTTACACAATAACTGGCCATGGACTAAAATTCTACCTTATTTTCGTAGTCTGGTGACGATGATGATGGTATATGACGAGTTCCAATGCTGGCAGATCCGTTGCTCGATACAGGTGGTTAATTTCGACGTTCGGCCGATAGAAAGAATCCAACAATTTTCGTTGTTGTTTCACAAAGCGCGGCACATTCTATTAACCATTACACTATTGGTTATATTTTTTGTTCACTACTTTTATTGCAGTGTTGCTGCTTATATTTATTGCTCTGAAGGAATTAATCGGTTTCTTAGATTAGGAATATCTTGCATAAGTTCGTTAAACGGTGGTTCACAGTATCTTTTTAGGTAATGAAAGGCACTGAAAAAGTTAATTTATCGTGAACTAATTCACTAATATGATTGTTTCGTTGGTAATGCGACAATAATTGTTCGTTCGATACACTTTTTATTAGGTACCGGACACTAATGATTGGTTTTATTCCGAGAGAAATTTATCTTTTTGTTTTGTTTGTCGATAATTCGAGTTATTGGCAAATTCGAGAATGTCTGTTCGCCCGTAAACTATTTAAATTAATGAATTAATTTAAATATTAACTGTTTCACTGAGTGATAGTTATTAAATCTTTAATTGGTCCGAATTCAAAACTTATTTATTCACTGGTTTTAAGTTCGTAGTTAAAATATTATTAAGTCGATATTCCGCGAACTATTTACTTTTATTAACAATGTTAAGATAATTAACTTTTCTTCGATAGGTAGATATTAAACGATAATTGTTAGGTACCCCGAGTTGTGTTCGAATCGCTCGCTGGCAGACAACTACCTTTTTTCGTCAACTCCTTACGAGTTATTTTTCGAGGACAAGTGATAAGGTTTTGCCTCGAAGAATGCAAGTATAGCGTTCATAATCTACTGATGGAAAACCGAGTAGGTGGTTTTCATCAGCGAATATAGCGCGGTTTCCATTGATATTTACAAAGTAAATATACATTTTGCTACATTGTGACCGTTCCATACGCTTTATATATTAAGGATTACTTTGTAACGCGTTTTATTGTAGAGTTGTTGAATTCACTATCGTCTTTCATTTACTTTAAGTCGTTATCATCGGGACTTTACTCAAAAGAATCGTTGATTATGCGTCTTTTTGAGTTAAACATTATAATGTATGCGAATTAATGTATTATTCTTTTAAGAATATACTTTGTAATAGTATTAAATTAAAAATTGTTGAATGCAATTTTTCTGATAGGTAATATTTACAGTGGGAACTCGTTATGCTGAATTTTCTTTCTAACGTTTATTATGTACAATACGAATTTTTTGTCGCGAATTTAATTTCTTTAGTTAAATATTAGTCAAATATATTCTGCTCTAAATATATACAGGGTATATCACAATTTTATGTATGTACAGGGTGATTCAGTTTGAAACTACGGTGCACGCCGTAACAATAGATGGCTTGAAATTTTTAAAATACTAAAATTTTACATTATTATTATATATTAAAATTGTGCTACTTATGACTGAAAGGAAAAATTGCCATTTTTCAAAAATAACACAACATAAAACTTGAGTTGTTACGGTGTTGCCGTCAAATATGAAGCAATTCATAGTTGTTACCTATTAAAATTATATGTATACTCAATTGTTATTGAACAATAATAAATTAAGTAGCTAATAACAATTTAAACAATAATTCAAAGAACAAAGGAATTTTATCAGTTAGAAAATAATTAGAAAATAATATAAATATTGTATTAAAATTTTAAAAAATTAACGTGTTATTAGAACAAATA
This sequence comes from Podabrus alpinus, assembly GCA_932274525.1. Lineage (NCBI taxonomy): Eukaryota > Metazoa > Arthropoda > Insecta > Coleoptera > Cantharidae > Podabrus > Podabrus alpinus. The sequence goes on from OW026451.1 coordinate 121,291,212, forward strand.
AAACGGAAATAAATAAATGCACACTAAGTTGAAAATAATAAGTAATAATTGAAGGGCCTAGTGGAAAAAGTAGTTAAGTCACTTTTTTTTCAATTTGTAGTTGAGCACATTTTCACATTGCGGCATTTATTCTCTACAAATTAGTATAAAAATCAACAAATTGAAAAAAAGTGACTTAACTACTTTTTCCACTAGGCCCTTCAATTATTCGCTGTCAATTTCGGTATTAGTGGAAGCAGAAAACTGTAAGTTTTCGTAAACTCCCAGTATGTGGATATTATGGCATTGTCTTTGCATAATTCCATAAGATCTGCATTTTTTCCTATCGAGAATGGTGGTGGTTGCGTATACGCAGCTTCCAATTTTGGAACATTTTTATTTTTAGATCCACAAGTTTTTAAGTTCTGTTTCACATTTATTCTTTTATAAGTTTGTTCCTCATAAGATGTTTTATATAACATTATGAAGGGGTTTGCTTTTTCCATTCGAACGCACTAATTTCATTCCAGTTAACTTTGTTTTTATCTTCATCCACATTATAATTATTTCCAATTTGAGTAGATAATTTTTTTAAATCAAGTCTATCTCGTGTATCAACTTCAGTTACTTTATAACCCATACCTTGTTTTTAGGACCTCTTAAAACTATCGCTCATTGCTAGGAGACATAAATGGGCCCACTTTTTAATATCCTTTTTTTTTCTTTTTCTATCATACCATGCATGCTATCGCCTGCATTCTGTAAGTGCCCCACAATCAAAAATTTATGTGTAATTGAAGTCATGTTTGAGATATTCAAGACACAAAAACATTGCAAATATAAATTTGTTTTTACTTTGCCCCACGCAATTATCCGAATAAAACGCTACGTTGCCTTGCTTGCTCGTTTACAGAAAATTAGAAAGAAAAATTATTATAAGTTTGTGGTCACTCATAATTACACAAGTATCTAGTAACAAGTAAAATTTTGCAAATAATTACTATTGTGAGTTATGAATTTGGTCTCGTTCAATACTGTAACAAGTAGAGTTGTTACAGTTTAAAAGGAAACGCTGTGAACATTTACTGAAAACGTCATCAAAGGAAGACTGTAACTTGAATACTTGTTACGATCTTCCACAGAAAATTGACATGAAATAAATTAAACTCATAGGGCATATTCCATGATATAAATTCATTTATTTTCTATAACATGGTGTACATAACTCCAAATCGTCATTTTTTGAGTTATTACACTATTCTTTTAAGGTATCGATATAAAAGCTTCTTTAGAACTTAAATTTATGGTTTGGCTGAAAAGCCAAGTTTTAACAGTTAAAAATTACTAGTATAATATGTATATTACTTATATGAAAATCATATAAATTTGCTTTGCTTGGTTCGGACGTTAAAACAACGAATTTCCTATGTATTTTATAAAACATTGCGAATGCATCATATTCAGGAGAGACGGTCACAACAAGTAGGCACGTTTTTGAATTTATAATATGAACAAGAAATATGATCGATAATGAACTGGTGTTCAAATAGGTACCTATTTATGCAGATTCACATTTTTCATGAAATCATATGTATTTAGTCCACAGCAGTGACTCGCTGGTTAACTTACAGAGCGGAAATTCCAGGTTCGAATCACGAAATTTTATAGCTCAGCCCTCCGGGGAACATCGGTGCGCATCAAACCCTTTAACAAAAAACCCTTGCCAACTGAAAAGTTAACAAAAACAAGTGCTAATAACCTAGATATTGATGCACATTATAACTAATAACAAACATCATTGGGACCGTAATAACTAAAGCTATTAAAAATTATTATGTATTTAATTAGTGTACCAAAATAACGAGTTTTAAATTTTTATTGCAACAAAATCAACACAGTCTTGCGAAAAGTAACATAAAATCCAAAATAATATTTAAGTTTATTGTTTTATAGTTGCCATATCATTTTTATGAACTTGGGTACCAAATTTAATTTTATTCTTGCTCTTGCATACATTTATTATTACTTTAAAGATTTTAAATTATCAAGTTTTACATTTAAAAATGTCTGGTTTTTAAGAGTTATGTATATATTACATTAATTTCAAATACATATCGGATTAAAATAGTTATTGAAAACAGCAAAAATTATTTAATTATAAGGTTTTTATTCAATTTTTATTGATCATGTCAGTTAATATAATTATGCGTTCTGAGGATAATTGAGGGGGGGGGGGGAAACGCGAATGCGTGTTTGTGATTAAAATTTATATGATTGCGTGACAGTGAAAATATCGCCATTGGGCCTACGATATTATGTCGATTCTGGTCATTCCTTTATTTCTTAAGAGACTTTAAATTTTAAAAACAGGCGGTACTAAGATAAAATCGCTGATTTTCATTGGTTAATTTAGTCTAGCTTAAAGACATTTAATGCTTAAAGAAAAAGACAATTTTTTATTATTTACCTATGTATAAGTATTAGATAAATACAGGTAGAAATTCTGATAAAAAAATTTTGTTTCTTGTTTTGTTTCCTCGGGCAGAAAATATAAACATTTGGATAGGATTTCCATCGGATATTTCTCGTAGCCTTTATATTTTGCTCTTCACTGATTGTTTCTTCCGATATATATTTGGCATGACCGTGTGTAGGAACTTTAAAACATAAAAATAAAATAAAGAACAACTAAATTAGTCTCGACTGAAACGTGACAGTTTAGTTTGATCTTCGTAAATTAAAAATAAGATCAATAATTATAATTAAATTTGTATTATTAACTTTCGAAGAGTGATCAAAGTAAGCTGTCAATTATCAGCCCAGACTAATTCGTTTGTTCCTTATATTTCATTTTTATTTATTGTGTCAAGGCATACTTAATTTAAACTTGGAAACTTTGTAAATAAGTTTGTCAACAAAATAAATTTTTTGAGGAATTCATTTTGAAATAAAATGTTCTTTTTGAAAACGCTGTAAATATAATAATAGCACAAATTACTTACCACAGATACTATAGTCTAGCTAATATAAATTTTACTGTACATGTCTATTTTTGCTTATGTCTGACCTGGATGCAACATGGAAATCAATCAAACTAGCGCGTTTTTAAGGTTTTTAAGCTTTTAAGTTTTTAAACTTGGAAAAAATTTGCCTGAGCGCGACAGATCAAAAAACAACAGATCCATAAAAAAATGAATCTAGCTTTTTCGGATAAACTTGGAAAAAAGTGTGAAAATTATTTAATTTAATGCATGTAAAATGAACGATGAATTTCTGAGATTAACTGACTAAAATGCTTGCTTTGCTTGCTTTTGGAGGGATTTTAGGATATTTTGCGAGTTAAGCCCGCCTTACTCCCTTCATCGGGTGCTTGAGAAGCTGACTTTGATAGTAGTGTAAATTTAATAATTTACGTTTGGGCTTCGAGGAAACCCAGGTGAAAATACACGTACTGTCAACGAAATGGTGTGATAGATCCGCCCTAAATCGAATGCGAGCTTCTGATCGGTTGAGCTATTGAAAATGATCGATTTTCAATATCGAGTATTGCCAAAAAGAAACCATTGATGCTGTTGCAATATAATTGTTACATCTGAGCTAATTTCTTATCTATTTTCGGCTTCAAATTAATTATTTTCTTCTTACGCCTAAACATGTTCAAATTTTTACCAAGTTTGGCTTCTTATTCGCCATTCAACAATACATTATTTGATATTACAAAAATTTTATGTTTCTTATCAAAAATTCAACTGGATCGTTTTGTAGTTCGACGTCAAATGTTCAGCCTGGTATCAGTTTTACTAAATTAAAATTTGTCGCCTCAGCCGTAGGCCTACAAAATATCATACAAATTCAAGTTTTTACAAAAAAATACGACAATATAATACAGATTTTCTACGGCTGGTGCCGCCTCTCCGTTCCTAGGTTCCATATTTTTCTATCATAGAATAGAATTCATCACTCCGTCTATGTCGTCGCTCCAGCTTCGCCTAGGCCGTTCCCTGTTACCTACTTCGCTCCGGTGAGATCCATTCTAATACTTTCGGTGGCCATCTATTTTCCGCCAATTTTTTGTATGTCTGAACCACACCAGTTGCTTATTTTTTACTTTTAGTTGTTTATTATTTCTTCTGCTATGCTTATATCCATATTCATGTTTCTTCTAATAATCTTGTTTGGCACCCTTTCCAATTTCGATCTTCTTAAACAGTCCATCTGTTACACTCAATACCCGAATTCGGGCAATGCCCGAAAAAAATGCGCAAAACTAGTTTTGAGCAACGAAGATTTCCCAAACCCGAAATTTTACTTTTACACGGCTATTGAGCGTTACAAAATAAGCAGAACTAGTTTTGCGCATTTTGAATTGTACAAAACTAGTTTGCGCAAAACTAGTTCTGCTTATTTTGTAACGCTCATTAGCCGTATAAAAGTAAAATTTCGGGTTTGGGAAATCTTCGTTGCTCAAAACTAGTTTTGCGCATTTTTTTCGGGCATTGCCCGAAATCGGCTATTGAGTGTAACATATCCAACAATTTTCGTCTACTTACTTCACTTATATCCTACCTTCTTGTGCGCCGTACATTTCTTTCCTTATATTCTACTCCTACAAAATTGAATTTAGTGCTTCTATAATAGCCTTCCTGCCCTTGATTATTCTTTCCTTTACTTCCTCGTTACTGTTTCCTTCCTTAGTCATTATAATGACTCTGAGATATTTACATATAGGCCCTTTTATTATATTTCTCTCTAGTGGGAGGTCATTGCATTATCGATTTTGATAGAAATAAGAGTATGATGTCTCCCACTCTAAGCCATACATTCCCACACTTCTTCATCCATCATTATAGTATTTTATTTAAATAAATTTTGAATGGAGTGAGCGATAGCGAATATTATTGCCTTTTGGATAGTTGAGATTGTTCTGAACCTCTCTGTAACCTTGTTTCCAACCTGTACTGCGGTATTGATATCTTTATAATACTTCTGAATAGCTGCAATCAAAGGTGGTCATATTTTGAGTTTTTGTATTTCTGTCCACAGTTGTAATATTGAATTTATTATATCTACTTGAAATAAATAATGTTCTTCGCAATATTTTCTAGTTCTAGGCCTTACCTATGTAATACCTACATAATCCTACATATTATGTTTTTAATATTTATACTATTAACGATTTTTAAATAACGTCCTACAGTTTTAATGTTCAACTTTGTTGACTGAAAATCAAACAAGTAAGTTAAAAAATTTATTATTAAAATTTTTTAGTATACCAAGAAATTTCTCGCAGTCAAACCTCAAGAGGCTTTTATGAAGAATACTAAATCAAAATATTAATTTATCGGGATTGTTAATTTATGAGATATTCGGGAATTCCTACGAAATAGAAAAAAAAACCGTTACCATAAATGATGATAAAATTTACCAGTGTAATTCTAAGACGAAATTGTTAAATTTTGTTTAAAAAAGTTGAAGCGAGCGACCGCGATATCGCTTCTGTGTTGTAAGTTTTTTAAGGAATTTGCAATTTTGTTTAAAGTTTTAATTTAATTTATATGAACTTTTTATTATAAATATCCACTTAAATCGATTTCAAAATTTTTTAAATAAAAATCCCCATTGTGTGGAAAAAGTTTTCTTAAATTATTAGATTGATCTATGCAGGATACGTGTTTTTGGATAAACCTAGCGATGTTTCTTAATTGGTTATTTACGGAATTGAAATTCCTTGAACTTGCGGTATTTTTCAATGCCAAGGGATTTCCCAAATTTTTCTTTATTCGTTATACCTAAAATAGTTCTCACAACTTCAGATGTGAAATAACTGTAAGCGTACGTTTGTTATTAAAAGAAACTCATTAAATAGGAAATTAAATAGAACGTGCGTATAAGCTTAAATTTAAATTCAATCGATGTAAAGTTTATCATATTTTGGCGTTATCGGAAGATAAGAATATTACCTACCTAACTAAAATTGACATGGATCATCAAAACAATTATTAACTACTTGATTAGCACTGATTAATTTAATTAATTAAAAAATGTATTTATAAAAAATATCTGATAAAAAAAATGTAATTAAAATTAAATTTCCAACTATTTACATGGGTAATAATAGGTATCTAATCCACGACCAGGAAGTTGAATGCATTTTAAAATGCATCATTTAAATGAATTGCATAATTTCCTGTGAACGAACATTCACCCTCGTGCTATTGAATTCTATAAGGAAGCAATATTTATCAACAATAATATCCGTGAGCTATTTATAATATTGTCAGTGACTTTACCTTTAAAAGAAAATCAGAAGCAAGTAGATCGAGTATAATTGGACCCAAGTATGTTCAATTTGCAGTAAATTAAGCAAATTTACTTTGTTAAATATCCATACATTATTGTTTATTAATAAGAAAACTTCCAATGCAAATGTTCTTGGACGTGTATTAGTTTATTTATGAATATGGGTTAAGTGCAATGCTGGGTGCAATTTAACATTAATATTTCATTAAATAATCATAATATTAAAGTTTTTTAAATACATGTAGACGTAATGCAGTATGGTAATTACCTAGTGTGATTTTCTATCAATTCCTACTTTGTTGAACTTAAAAAAGTATATAATCTTTTTAGACATTAGAGTCTTCTCTTGGAAAATACCCGAATTTAAATCCCGGTTTCGCTGACATAAGTGTGTGAATTATAAATGCTGATGCAATATATAATCAAAATTATTAGACATAATATTTTTAATTTTTTTATGAATAGTCTATTAGAATATAAATATATTATATTGTAGGTGATCATTACATATCATCTTTTTTTAATTAATTTATGTGCTTAGTGTGTTGTTCCACATACCTACTATTAAGTTGAAAGTTTTGATTTTTTATGATACTCGTAATTTATGTGCTATTATATAGATCCACACGTAGCCGAACGTTCGTCGAGCAGCCAATGTAAAAGAATGCAAATTATGACAGCAACGCTACAGGATTGCTTTGACAAATGTTCGGAGATGTGTGAATTCATCAAAATAGTATTACAACCTTACACAGGTAGAAAAACATACATTAAAAATAAAAAAACAGTTTGTGTAGATGTAAAGTGTGAAGATGCAATATAAATCCATACTTTCGCTCGGTAATTCAGCCAATTGTGATATCCATGCATCGGTGATCATGAATGTAATGTTTTTAATTTTCTATACAGATTTCATCATTGTGTGAACAAAAGTTTGCATTAATGGAATTCCTATCTTTATAACTTTTTTTTTACATCTACTACATGTATTTAAATAACGAATATAATATAGTCGATGGACACTGCCACTTACTCCCTAGTTAAAACGTCCTAACTAACAAATTGATTTTCGGGTGAAAAATGATTTGATGTAGATGTTAAAAAATATTATTTCACTAGTCGGCCTTTGTTGTGCGACCTAAAGGCCGCACTGAATGAATTACGACAGCAATAACCAATAAACAACAACAATATAAAAATTTAAATTTTGTAAGTTTTGAGAGTTTTGTAAGTAAGAATTAACTATTCAAAATTTATTTAAAAAGGGAAAACATCCCTTTCATACATTTACTTTTATAACTGAAAGACTTCATCAAAAACCACATTCCTAGTAGTGCGGATTATCTTTTAACAAATGTCCTTGTTGAGAGTTCGGCTTCATACTCACTTTCACTTGGTCAGGATTCCTTGATCGTGATAAGGCTACGTAAAGTTGTCCATTCGAAAAAACAACAGTTCGTAGATCGATTCCCACATCGCGGTATGATAGGAATTTCTTCTCTCGATCGTTTATTTTACATAAAATTCTACCACGGTAGAATTCATCTCCTCCCACCCATCCTCATCACCGCTCCCTACCCAAAAACCCACACCCAACACCACAGAGACTGGCTTCAATGCCACCAAAGGGTTATTAATCCCATAAAATTAATCAACGCGCGAATTCCTTCAACACGAGATTGTGGAGATTAATGCGGGCTCCGCCCGCGACATGCTCCGCTTAGCGAATCATGCTTGCCTCCTTGCTACATAATGTTAATCTGGGTTTTGGCACTCTCTTTTTCCCCAGAAAACGTTCAATATTAAATTATAAGACAACATGTAACTACTAAAATCAAAATTTTCTGATCAATTTTAACATAAATAGGCGCAGATAAAAAAAATTTAAACAGCTGCAAGCATACCAACATTGTCGGTTGCTTGCAGCAAATTTGTATATAATATACTTGAATAGAGTGTTTTTATTATATAACATAATGTTAAACTAATGGCAAAACGTAGAATACTCAATGATCGTGATTGACGTTTTGAGTCAGTGTCAGTTACTAAATTCAGTTACTAAATTATAAATTTAGCTTAACATAGAATTTTGAATATAATATATTGAGCAGCTCCATTGTAGTGAATGTTATACAGCCTTTATGGTTAAATACTCGGTGAAATCAAGTTTAACAAGTATAAATCTCGGCCGTAAATTCATTCAACTGGCGAACCCACCAGCCAATCCCAGTATTTAATCCCTCTTGGATAATGACGAAACGTCCGATTTACCTTCAAACTTCGAAACCGAAATACAAGCAGCCAACTCAAGAAGAGATTAAGACGTACTACAAATCACGCAAAAAGACTCAAGTTAGTAAAAACAAAGCCGAAATGTAGTGAAAATGACACTTCAAATAATATTAAGTCCCTCAAAAATGTTAAACTCAATATAAAAACAAAACCTATGCACGAAGGCAATAATAGTGACGACAGTGATTTACCAGCAAATGTAAGTAACTTTTTCAATAATAGTGATAAAATAAACAATAAAGACAGTGCAAACTGTGATATTATCGACCAGACAAATTCCAATATGGAATTCGAAAATATACCGCAGGTACCGACCTCCAACAAGTTCGGAATTTTAATGAATGTTTTTGTGAGTTCATTACATCTCGAACGTTCATTACATGTCACCCCGCTTACGCGCAATAAAACGATCACTACACCACCTATGCCTAGCAGCCAAACTCCACAAAAACCCCAAGGAAATAACAAACGCCGCCAATCGTGCTTACCACCCCGATCAGCGATGTAAATAAATTTATTGACAATTCAAAAAAATGCATAAACGGTAAAATATTAATAAAGTACATCAGGGACCAATCCTGGGTGTACACAGAATCCAACGACGACCATTATCGTGCTCTTAAAAAAGCCCTCTTCGACGAAGGGTCCAGAGGGTATAGTTTCACCCCTCCATCAAACTAGTGTTAAAAAGTTCCCCCTTTTTAAATGAGGAATTCGTAAAAACAGAACTCGCAGCCAATTGCAACATTACACCCATTTCAATCACTCAGTTAAAAAATAAATACGGCGATATCACCGGATCATTCTTGATACATTTCTCACCGTCAACCTAGATCGCACAATTAAAATTTATAAAAAAACATTGGCCCGGTTATCGTCCGTTGGGAGGAGTACCATAGAAGAAATACCCGTACCCAATGCTTCCGATGCCAAAATTTTGGCCACGGAAGCTCAAACTGCAACATGATCCGGAGATGCGTGAAATGCCTGGAAGAGCACCTCACTAAGGACTGCCCAAGAAACGCCAAAAACGAAAACGTCCGATGCTGCAACTGCGGAGGTGCCCACGCAGCAAATTTCAACGAATGCCCTACTTACATTTCATACAAGGACAAGGTTAGTGCAAACACCCGGCGCCCACCAACCTCTCAAATTACGTCAAGTCAATCAGGAGCATACAATTTAAATACACAAAACTTTCCACAATTACCAACACGAAATGCACCCATACCACATTTTTCGCAACATACACCCACAAATGTCACAAGACAATTATACACTCAACAATTAATACATTTGCAGTAGCAATTCATGACCTTTTTTAATGGGAGGGCACAACATTCAAAGAGAAAGGAAAAATATAAAGTTGCTGTATTTTAATTTGCTTATTTGCTCAAAATTAGTTTTTGATAATTGTTTCCGATTTTGGATAAGGGGGCGCGTGTCAGTGTGCCCTTAAGGTAAACAGTCACTTCTCAATACGAAACATAAACATCATCTAGCCAATCCGAACGACAAAGTACAGGTTCCAATATCCCATTTATTTCTTGGCATGCACGATATACTGGACTGTCCATCCAGCATTTGTTTATTTTAGGGCATCGTAGGGAGGGGGAGAATACAATAAAACGAAAGGATTTTTATTATTTTATTGCCGACGTTGTTATTTGGTATTTGTGTGGATTCAGGACCTGGTGCGGTAACAGCCTAAATCATCATCATTATCAACATTATAGCTGTACCTATCTAAATATTTCTGTCTGTTCCGCTAAATGGAGGTTATAATCCGCTCCCTCAGTGCGGCCTTTAGGCCACACAACCTATAGACAATCAAGATTCAGTGCGGTCATTGGTTTATTTTTTGGTATGTATGTATACATCGGTTTTGGATTTTGGGGTTGGGGTGAAAACAATTTAATTACAAATCTATTCATCATTTATTAGTAATTAATTAAATTGTTATTACTGAGGGAGGGGTTGTTTAGCTAACCTCCTCATCAATAGAGACTCGTGGTTTGCTATAATGAGGTGGGAAGGGGAGGGGTGACAAGTATAGTTTAAAATTTTACTTTTATTTATTAAAGTATTTTAAATCTGTGCCATCGTTTATAGTTCAAGCGACGTTGGATTGTCCAATATTCGGAGGTACCACTATTATGTTGCATTACGTTGCCTCTACAGCCCAAAAGAGATGGTCAGAATAAACTTCTTAAAAAATAAACCGCACATTTCGCATTAGCAGTGGACGCACTTAACTGTTAAGCTATGACCGTCTCTATCGACCATCTAAGGTTAATAAAATTGTAGCTTAACAGTATATTAAAAAAGTCAATATGTTATCATTTCAGAACATTCCTTGATATTTTAAGAAACTAAACAACTAAACGTATATGTAAAAGAAATTTAAAAAAATTTATAACTGATTAAAAAAGAAAAAACAATAAACTATGTATTACGAGATTGATATTGTCCACACGTAGATGTACAACAGGTGTGTACAATTAATATTGGCCACTGCTTTGGGTAATTTCAATCATTTAATTATAAGTTTTATTAATTCGTACCAGTGGTTTAAAATTATTTATGCGATGTAAATTCTTGTGGGTCCTCGACGTTTTGGGTTCAGTTATCACACGAACGGCATCACATGGGCATCACCATCAAACCTCCACACCGAACTCGTAACAAATAAGATGTAGGTAAATCTTTCTTTTCTGCTCTAGTGAAAAATAGTTTTCTGAGTGTAGGGTATTATTGAAAATAAATATCTGACATTTTTTCTTTTTTTTATATGGAAGTATTATAACGCTAAAAAACAATATAACTCATATGAAAATTATTATATAACTTATGAAAATAAATATAAAACTTGCAAAATTATAGTTGAGGAAGACCATTATACTTAATTTACCAAGTAGATATATTTATTTCAGCAAAACAATAGCGCAACGAATATCAATGGTCAGGGCCGTATTCACAATCAGTGAACAAAGAAAAATGGCAAACTCATAAAATTCATGGGCGGAGGTAAATGTGCCACCAGTAATGTTATTCTACCTGCTACGAATTTAGAATATTAAAAGTACACAGGTATTTGTGCCACCGGAGAAAACAGCATCTACCTGATGCATCTCCTACATGTAACGTCGATTATTTTTTGATTTTACACGATTTTTTGGGGGTGAAACGTAATAGTTTACTGCCCCATAGCGCAACTATACTTTTTAATGCTATTTCGAGGGTCTCTCACATCCCGGTTGCATTTATCCCGGTTTCCTTGATCTGTCGCGCCTCTCGTATGTTTAGCGCCCGCCGCGTAGCGGCTCGGAGCACGAAAAACCGCCCGGAGATGCGGAGCATCGGAGGGTAGGTTTTTTGATGCTCGCAGTTCTGGCCAAGCCAAAATTTATTATTTTGCCGAGTTGGTCTATGTATTTACAGGTAGAAAATTTGGACCCGGATTAAATATCTGACCATTTGCCGAGCTGGCCTACAGCCTTATCGAATGCACACCCCAAAATTCGAAGGCAAAAAAAATTTAATTTTTTCACTGTTAGTGGCACAAATACCTGTGTTTATTTAAAGAACCCTTTTGGTCGGTGGCACATTTACCGGTACCCTTTTCTGGTCAGGTACATTTGGTGGCACATTTACCTCCGCCCAAATTCATATACATACCTAAGTAGGTAAATTAACCAAACCTCATCGTGTGGCATCTTTCGGTATTATTTACAATTATACTCATAAAACTTTTCTCCTCATATAGTTATTATATAAGTAAAGTTATAAATTTAACTTACCATTGTATTGTTTTAAATAACTCTGAAAACGAATACATAACCTCAAACGTGGAATGTCCATGTATTGTGATAATGAAATTCAGCAGTTCTGTAAGCGTCCCTAACGGCCAGTTATTCGGTCTCGAGTTATCTATTAACCCAGGTTAGTTTCTAGAGAAATGATTGTTTCAAGAATTGTATTCAAGGAAGTTAATCCGGGTTAAAAGATAACCTGATACTGAACAACTGGCCCTAAGGATTTCAAAACTTAGTTGTGTTCTGGTTGTGTGCTAAACTCAAGCATACTCCTAAAAAACACTTTTATAAAATTTTGAAAATTCAAAACCACAAACAAATAGTTGACTTTAATTTGAATTTTTAAAATTTAAAAATATATTTTTCAGTATGCTTAGGTTGGCAGACTTTAAATTTAGATAACCTTAGGGACGCTTAAGAACTTCTACATTTCATTATCACAACACAAGGATGAACATTAGACATCTGAGAGTATGAATACATTTTCGGAGGTTTTTGGAATAATGGTAAGTTAAGTTTATATGTTTTCATGCACCAGTGCGTATGTCGACCGTCTGAAGTAAAAAGAGCGTAAGTAAATTTTAGGAAGTTGTGAAAAAAAAAGAAAACCCTTAAATTAATAACTATAGGTATATTATATTTTGTCAGTACCATTCCATTCTAATTAATTAGATACACGTATAGATACAGTTTTTTAAGCAGATTTTTACTTTGGACGGCAGATCCGAGAAGGCAATTTTTACTAGAAGAATCGTAAATAATGCTATTACGAAGTTTAATCGATTAACATGATTTTTATTTATAACAAATTGAAGAAACAATTTCAACAAAGAATCAAAGATTAAAAATCAGGGGTAGTATAAACAAAATTCATACATAAAGTACGTTTAGAGGCGTTCTGGTTGTTGATTGAAAAGGCGTGTTAACCGAATACATACTATTGCAAATACGAATAACTCCATCCGTTCAAGTTGTAAACGTAGCTAGCTCTTTAAAAAAAATTGGACCACTCTTGCCTTATTGTGTGATTGCAGTTTCGTTGTCACCCCGTATATAATGGGGACTCAATTCGTCAAACACGCATTGACAAAGCGATACCATTCTCGACCTAATTGTGAAATTTAATTTAGTTCGTAATCTTTCGCCAGATGAAATTGTGTGTTATTCTTATGCTTTGTAATCTTTCGCCAGATGAAATTGTGTGTTATTCTTATGCTTTAATTTATTTTACAAATACATTATTTTATAAATAAAAACGTCAGAAAAATAACAATAAACCGCTGAAGAAAGCTTATAAATTAAATTTTATTATATTTACTTGGCTTGTTCATTTTGTATTATTTTTAGTATTAATTTCCGAATTAAATGAACTATTAAGTAATGATCATAATTTTAAAATTTATATTTAATTAAGTTTAATTTAATTTCTGAACTCAGTTACTTATTCTTCTGGTGCTTTTACTTCTAAAATAAATTATTTTAGAGAAGAAGATAATTTATTATATACTTCTTCAGAAAATTAAATGTTACTCTTTAATTTTGATTAATTAATTGGTTTACTTAAGTAAATTCCTTTCCATTTCTTTGTTGTGAGATTCACAAATAATATGTGAAATAATTTAGAAATTATGTGAACAAAACCATATAATATAATATTATTATATTTTGCTTAGTTTTGTTTTGTGTAGTTTTTTACATACATATTTCCATACAACAGATACAATATAGTACAATATTTACATATACATAAGTGTTTTTAAAATATCAGCTGTGAATTATACAACTGACCTTCCTTTTCTTATAAATAATTGTGACTACAATAAGATAATTGAATTTTAATTATCCGTTTTACTTTATTGTGCTCACATAATATAAATACTACTCACAATTATTTATTTACCTTCGTATACAGCATATAAATATACAGGATGGACGTTTAGTGTGAACTATATGAGTAACATAATATTATGCCATCGAAAGTACCGACCATTCTGGTACATTATGTAACTTTAATATTAGCATTGTGGCCGGTGGTAAAATTATAAATTAATTAAGCTGCTTTCTATAGCCTAAATATACCATTCACATAGGAATTACATGTCATGTTTTGCTTTGTTAGTCGTAGCAAGAGCCAATCAAATTAAAGAATGAGAACGAGAATATATATACTTAAATTTCATTGGTTCTTGAAACGACTGACAAGAAAAGACAATTTATTAATTTCTATGTGAATAGTACTTAAGACCTGCGGCATGTTGAATTGAAGCAATTGGGGTTAAAAAACTAAAATGTGAGATATTTCATTGGAATGGAATTTTTCAGACTGGAAGGGGAGATTTTTCACTTGAAAATTTAAAAATAAAACATTTGAAATATACAATAAATTTAATACAATAGGCAAGTAATTTACTACTAGTTATTATTATTATTATTGAGAAAAATATATCCAGTTGTTGACTTAAAACGTGAGCTTTTTAATTGGAATTTTCCAAGTTGTTTGTGAAATATAATTTTATTTAAAAGACACTTTTTAATAAACAAACAAACTAAAAGAACTCCGCACACTTTGAAAACGTTTTGAACTCCCGACTTCGTATTTTTTAAATTAATAGTATTTATTATAGTAAACGTTTTTTAATGCTATTAAAAGGACGAGAAAGTCCTGTTACATTATGATCAAAGGTTCTTTCGTCATTAAATTATTTCTTATAAATCATAAAATCATTAAATGAGAATATTAAACTTGAAACTTAAATAGCCTTAAGTATAGTGACATAAATAAATATTGTACATTGTAACCCACTTCACTAATTTTTCTTAATTAAAAACAAATATTTGTTTTATATTTACTTGATATCTTTCTGAATAAGTATCAAGACAAAATCCTGTTTTATCGATATATTTTATTTACAATAAATCGAATCTACAACTCGAGTAGAATCTATCATCCAAAATAACAAAATTAAGTTCCAATTTTTTGTTTATAGCTCTTAAACAATATCAAATATAAAAAATTTATGTTTGCGGTTTTTAAACTCATTTTAATTACTAATAGTAATAATTAACCCGAATTTATATTTATATTTGAATAAATTGCTTAAGATTCATATGCCGATGCTGTGCCGGTCGGCAGTTTAAATTAATCTAGACAGACTATACTATTTAATTATTACATATTGATGATAATTGATTAATTAGCTGGTGTAGGAGACCTTCCATTAAGATAACACTTAACATGTCTGCTTACGTAATTTTTGAAAAATTTTTCTGTCTTATTATTAATTTTAATAACTTGAAACAATTTTATGTACTTCGCTGAAAATTAAATCAAGAGATATAATATATTCAATATCTATTATATTATAGTTAATTTTAAAAAATGAAATATAATATATCATGTTTACTTTTGTTTCAGAAACTCCCTTATCCAAAGTCGGTATTCTTTATTGTGAGTAACGAATTTTGTGAAAGATTCAGTTACTATGGAATGCGAAGTAAGTATTTAATATTTTCGAACAATTTTGTAGAAAAACGTATATATAGGGTGATCCACTAAGACGATTCATCCTGAAAAACATTTTAAAATTGAGGATGAAGTTAATAAAAATACTAGCATTAAAGGTAGATCGTTTTAGTTTGCTCACCCTGTATTGATAGATATAATTTTATTTCAAACTTATTCTTACCAGTTTATTATTATAAATTACATAATACTATTTTTTAGCTATTCTTGTGTTCTACTTGGTGGATATATTACTATATGAGGAAAGTCAAGCCACAATTATATACCATACGTTTACCATGTTTGTTTACTTCTTCCCAATTTTTGGTGCAATAATATCTGACAGTTGGCTTGGAAAATTTAGAACAATTTTGTATGTTTCGATCATATACGCCTGCGGAAATATAGTATTAGCTTTAACTGCCACACCTCCTTTAAAATTTCCTGCAAGAGAAATTTCAATGCTGGGATTACTTCTAATAGCAATTGGAACTGGTGGTATAAAGCCCTGTGTATCAGCATTTGGAGGCGACCAATTTGTACTACCCCAACAGGAAGCACAGTTAGCGACATTTTTCTCCTTATTTTACTTTTCTATAAATTCGGGTAGTTTACTTTCAACAATTATTACTCCAATTTTACGAGAAGATGTCAAATGTTTTGAAATGGACAGTTGCTATTCGATTGCTTTTGCAATTCCGGGAGCTTTAATGGTGGTATCAATTAGTAAGTATCATTTTTTATAAATTATATTTTAATAATTTAAGTTTCAAAATTCAGTTCAGTTTTCTTACAAACATCAGACTGATGATGTATTTAAATATATTTTAAAATTATATTTAGATACTTTTTTAAATCCAAGTTAGTAAAATGAAGCTAACATAAAATTAATATTGTTCAAATGTAAGCTATGACACGTATTTCGCTCTATTTTGGAGCTTTCCAAATTGTAATTTTAATAACTTGGATTTAAAAAAGTATATCCAACTTTAAAATAGTAAAAAAAACATTACTTTAAATAAATAATATATTCTATTATTACAAAAACTTCTATAAAACTTATTTTAGTAATATTTGCTATTGGTAAACCGTTGTACAGGATAAGACAACCATCTGGGAATATGCTTGTCAAAGTGAGCAAGTGCGTTGGTGTAAGTTCACAAAATTATTTTTAATATTATTAATAATATATCATATAACAAGTGAAGAAAACAAGTAGTTGCAATTCAAGGTTGCACTTACAAATTTTCTTTACGCGTTATAGACGTTGGTTTTCCTACGATAATGTAGTAAAATGTTACTTTTGATATTTATTTCCCTACAATAATCTCATCATTTGGATGAATTATGTTTACGTGGTAAATTAATAATATTGCACTCTTCTCTAGGGTGTTTTTCTTAGCTGCATGAGAACTTCAAATTGAAATAAAACATTAAAATAACGATGGAATGTTTTTTTAAATTATTTTTTTATGAAAGTAAATTTAATGCCATTTATGATTTGAAAATGATTTCCGGCATGTGACCCACCACGACTAATCGTTACGAAGCGCATCCGATCAGTCCAAATTTTTGACCACTTTTTCCAATATTTGTGGCTTTATTTCATAAATGGCTTGCTGAATATTGACCTCGAATGCTTCCAGAGTTGTTGGTTGGTTAGCATAAACCATGGATTTAACATACCCCCAAAGAAAATAATCGGGAGGCGTTAAATCACACGATCTTGGAGGCCAATTGATAGGACCATTTCTTGAAATAATGTTGTCAATAAATTGTCCTTTCAATAAAGCGATGGTTTCGGTGGCTGTGTGGCACGTAGCACCATCCTGTTGGAACCATAAGTTGTCGATGTTTAACTCTTGGATTTTTTGAAACAAAAATGTATTGAGCATGTGTCGATATCTCACACCATTTACCCGTAACGGTAGCTCCTTCCTCATTTCTAAAGAAATATGGACCGATGATGCCGTTGGCGTGTATTCCACACCAAACAGTCAATTTTAATAGATGCAATGGAGTCTCAAGATAATCTTCCGGATTGGTCTCAGTCCATATACGGCAATTTTGCTTGTTCACATACCCATTCAATCAGAAATGTGCCTCGTCACTGAACAAAATTTGGGGGTAAGAAAAATGGATTCACTTCCAATTGGTTGTGAGCCCAATCTGCGAACGCACGACGCAATCGATGATCATTAGGCTTTAATTCTTGAACCAACTGGATCTTATAAGGATGTAAACCAAGATCTTGATGTAAAATTTTCCATGTAGTGGCCGGACAAAGCCCAAGTTGTTGAGCACGATGGCGAATTGAAATGTTTGGGTTCTCTTGCACACTTTCACTCACAGAAGCGATAGTTTCTTCGGTACGCACATTTCTTTGTCTTGTTGGTGGTCTTACATCATGCAATGAAGAAGTGGTACCGTATCCATCACCGCACCACTAGCCTGCTCAGAAGGTCGATTATATCGACCATAAAATGGGAGAAGAGCTCTATAAGTTTCGCGAACGGAACTCTGACTTTGAAAATAAATTTCCACAATTTGCTAGCGTTGTTCAAGTGTTAATTTATTCATAATTAAATGGCAAACCTTTCTTAACACAAATGTCAAAGCACTGTCACTTTTTGACCAACTGCATTCCAAAGTTATCCCTATTGAAAGATCTCATGAAGCTAAAAAAAACCCTATACATGTGAAAATGGTTAATTAATACTGAATGTCTATTGCAAACACCTGAATAAAAATCTGTCAAAAAGTACCTGCCTTATATTAATGACCTTTTTTCTAAAGTTATCACAGTTAACTATTAATATATAACCAAAAACTATAAATATTTTAGCAAATCTTTATTTTCAAAATTTTCTCTAAACTTTTGACATCGTCTTAATATACTTATAAATAACATTTATTCTTTTAGAACGCAATTTCGCTTAAAATTAAATCAAAAGAAAAGAAAGATCACTGGCTAGAATACGCAGAACCTAAATATGGAAAGAGCTTGGTAAAAGATGTTCAAGCATTGTTCAAAGTTTTAGTATTATACATTCCATTACCAGTATTTTGGGCGTTGTATGATCAACAAGGCTCTGGATGGACATTTATGGCACGTCGCATGAATGGTGATATTGGATTTATGACAATTTTGCCAGATCAAATGCAAGTCATCAATCCTCTACTTATTTTAATATTTATTCCACTTTTTCAATACGCTATTTATCCGTTACTAACTAAATGTCGAGTTTTACGAACACCTCTTCAACGTCTTGTTGCTGGAGGTTGTTTAGCATCTATTTCGTTTATTATATCCGCAATCCTTTCTCTTGCTTTGGAAAATACTTTCCCAATTCTACCTAAGGAAGGTAACGGACAATTGCGCGTGTTTAATGTTTTCCCCGAAGAAATTAAACTAAATGTTACTTCATCTGAAGTAACGATTTCATCCCTCCATATGTACACAAATATTGATATAGCAGTAAAAGATAGCGTGAATTTACCATATACGGTCAAGTTTAAAAACGGTAGTGAATTCCCCCCAAGTGAGTTTGTGATAAAGGAAGAAGAAGCAATGGCATACTATTTTACACCCTATCCACCTGCTATGATAGGTATAGAAGACAATGTAGATAAGAATACCAAAGGAAATCCAACACTTAGGTAAATCACAACAGAATGTCCTCATTTGAAACAATTTTAACAATTTTGTTATAGGAATATTATAGCATCAAATAATCCAGTTACTGTGAAATTTCGTAATTCTAAAGATGTAGATGTATACGATCTCGATTCAAAAAATTCATCTTTATTTGATGTTCGGCCTGACATTTACAAAATTCTTTTAAATGATAAGGTCGTGAACGAATTCAAGTTGGAGTTAGGTGGCGTGTATACCTTTATAGCATTAGAAGAATCAACGGGTGGCTTTGTAAGTGAATTAATTGAATCTGAATAGTATCTTATTTAATAAAATGTGTTATTTCAATTTTTAGAAGTCGGACTTGATAGTAATAACTAAACCCAATTCACTTTCAATTTTCCTTTTACTACCGCAATATATAGTAATCACAATGGGAGAAATTATGTTTTCTATTACTGGATTGGAATTTGCTTATTCTCAAGCTCCACTTAGCATGAAATCTGTATTACAAGCATGCTGGCTGTTGACAACTGCATTTGGAAATCTAATTGTTGTGATAGTAGAAAGCATAGAACCATTTGAAGATAAGGTATGTTTTGAACTTATACAAAATTGGTTCTGAGAATAAAGTTTATTTAATTATCTTTGTTGCAGTCAAAAACCTTCTTTTTATACGCTGGTCTTATGTTGGTGGATATGGCTATATTTTCTTTAATAGCTATGAGATACAAATATGTCGAAAAGGCAGAAGAAGAAGAATCATTAACTCTTCCTGAAACGAAGCAAAATGGAATAGAAAACGTTGGTTATAAGAACAATGACGATTCATGATTACTACGTAATCATTTTAAACATGGTAAAGACTAATTAAAACGTAAATTATTTTGTTATAACATAATTACAAATATGTAGGTGCCTATCTATTTTTAGTAATCATTGATTAGCTTTAATACAATTAAATCTACAACATTTTTTATTTATATTATTTTGTAAATATGTATTATTTAGATATTGACGTCAACTTTCATGTAAATAAATGTCATCAAATGTATATTATTTTATGCGACGAAAGAAAAATATAATTGTAACACATTGTAAAATGATTTAAAAAATTTTTAAATATAAAAATAAAAGACCGAATGGTTGTACTATATATTTATTATGATTTACTGATATATTATAACATAATATTTATATACCTACTAGTTAAAATGATATTTTGTTTATAATAGCTTTTTATATTACAAGTGGGATAAGTTCAACATTATCGCACACGTCGTAATATTTCAGAAAACTAGTTTTACTTTCAAAATTAGTAACCTAATATGGATATTGCAGTTCGTAAAATGGCATTTTAACATTATTTATAAAATAGCTAATATCTATTAACGACTGGAACATTGAAAGGAATCAAAACACAACTTGATCTTGGGCAGTCCAAAAAATAATTCATTTCCCCTGCGTAACTTATGCAGAAGATTATTAGTATAATACGTAATTGATTACACTTTTTGCCTTTGGCTTTCATTTATGGTTCATTCAAATTTTTCGACGTTTACCCAGGTTTAGGAAGCATTGGTTTTCCTTGCTTTGCTTTGGAAAAGCTAGTCAAATGAACTTCAACCTAGCGAACAAATCAATAATTATAATTTTGAAATACTAATAATAACCTATTCTAATAGGTTACTAATAAACCTTAGCTAACCATCTTCTATGATAAGCAAGACTGTCCAGGAAAAACTTCCTTTCAATTCCTTGCACATTTCAATCCTTGATTACAGTAATCATACGACCTACAGCTCACAGAAATGCCGTGGTTTCTCTTCTATGCCACAGTTGAGAAATATCATAATCAAATCCCACAGTACCAACATAAGAACAAATTTTTCTTTTTTTTAAACATTTTTAGGGAGGACCTCTGAACATAACCAATAAACAATCTGTGGCACCCGTGGGAGACCTCTCTGCAAAAAATCAGAAGAAAATTCTGAAGAATGCTTGCTACTGATAAATTTATAGTTCAAATCTATAAATTTCTTAAAAAATGTACTCAATTTAAAACCTTGAAGATCCTATCTTCCTGTCAATTAAACCGAAATGTTCCAATTTAATAATCCAAATACTTTGTTGGTAAGTATCTAAATGTGAAGTGGACTATTGAATATAAAGTATTGACGTGCAATTTAAAAATTAACTTTCTTATAATCATAATAAACTACTCATAAATTAAAAACAGATAATATCCTCAACATTACTCAATTTTAAGATCACTTTGAGAGCAGGATGGTAATTTTCATTCCTCGACAGAACATCAATACTATGACCCACAATTGTATTGCTTGACGAACTGAAAGCTTTTTAGTTTCTCTACATTTATACAGTACTTCAGCTCTCTTTCTTAACTGTATTGACTTGGTATAAATCTATAGATGAAAACAAATCATTCATAAGCTGTCGAATTGAACCGTGTTGCATTTCCGTTGCAGATAAGCTTCCAATAGAAAACTACGCTACACTGCGTTTAATTAATGCAATATTAACCCTTAACAACTACCATCAAATACTTGTCACTACCGTGCGGTCTCAGAGACCGCGCTTTATTTTTTTCGTTAATTCACGTACAACTTAACTTTTTGGTTTTTTTTGTAACAGATGTCTTAGTTGGTATTCTAGTAAGTCAGAAAAATTTTAAAACCAATTAATTTTCAATTTTTATTAACATTTAATAACACAAAAAGAAATTATTACCATATTAATATGGTATTCACGCATTTATACTACATAACTAAAATTTAATTTTTTTCTTATTCTAAAAAATATTTACACAAACTAATTATACTTTTTTTAAGTACATACTTGAATAATTATAAATAAATTGTGAAAATAAAAAAAATCAATTATTTCGCAAAAATCACAACACCATCAGTGACCGCTAGCTTATTTGATTTGTTTCTAAAAATAAAACAGGGCAACTTTCGACTACCCTCGTCTGTCAACGTACTAGGAGAGATGTAACTTAAAGAAGCTTAAAGGTACTAAAAGCCATAATAACTAATTTTGAACGAGGCGTAAAATAATTACAAATTAAAACTTGATGCGGTCTCACAGACCGCGCGATAGCGTTTAAGGGTTAAAGATGAACCTGTCCTAAGTTTTTGTTATTGTCATATTAACGGAAATAGTTATAAATTACAAGTTTATTGCTATACAATGGAAGTCGTATTCCAATAATTATCTTCTTATCAAAAGTCTTAACCTTAGTTTACACACACTCCGGTAACGTATCACAACATATTGATTTAATACCAATGCCGGTTAACCAATCAAAATTTTGACATTAATATTGTTGTACTTACGGAGAGGCAAGCAGAGAGAAAATGGAGTAGGTTTTATTGTGTCAAAAGAAGTAGAGATAAATGTAATCCAATTTAAAGCAATAAATGATAGAATGGCATATTTCTCTCAGAATAATTGCAAAACTTTTCAACAGTCTCTAATAAACGTGTATGCACCAACTGAAGAAAAGGAAGGGACGATAAAAGAAAATTTTTACAACGAGTTGGAAAAAACAGCTAAAGAAGCACCAAAGCAAGACATGATACTACTAATAGGGAATTTTAACGCGCAAGTAGGTAAGGAGGAGGAATATCTGAGAGAAGTGGCCGCTAAATAAACGGTACACAATGATATTAATGATAATGGAGGCCGGCATTACCAGCTCGCATCGTCACTCAACATGACGCTGAGCAGTACAAAGTTTAAACACAAGACAGTTCACAAGATAACATGGGTAAAAGCAGGAAATACTAGTGAAAAAGGAAACCAGATCGATCATGTAATGATAAGAAAATGAAGATAATCATCTGTGAAAAATATAAGAACGTTCAGAGAGGCAAACGCCGACACGGACCATTATCTGGCGGTGGCGACAATGAAGCAAAAAATTAATAAATTATATTATAACAAAGAGAAAGAAGGAACAATATGGGACTTAGAAAAGTTAGATACTAGGCCGGTTTGATAAGTCAGTGACTTTTTGTATTTCCCGCGTTTTTTTCCTTTTTGTATTTCCCCCTGTCAACTACCAACTGTCAATAGCCTACTGTCAAATTTGGAGCAAGCTGCGTCATTTAGTTTGTGTTTGACAGTCATTTACAGCAGACAACCTCGTGAATTTCGGCGAAAATGGATAAAAGTGAATTTCGTGTGCTCATCAAGCATTATTTTTTGCGTAAAAAAACCATCACCGAAACCAAGGAAAGGCTTGATAAATACTATGGGGACTCTGCTCCATCAATTTCAATGGTTAAGAAGTGGTTTACTGAATTCCGTTGTGGTTGTACCAGCACAAATGACGCCGAACGTTCAGGTCGCCCAAAAGAGGTCGTCACGCCAGAAATCGTCGATAAAATCCATGGAATGATATTGAACGATCGGAGAGTAAAGGTGCGTGATAAGGCTAAAGCTGTAAGCATCTCAACTGAGCGGGTACATAACATTTTACATGAATATTTGGACATGAAAAGGGAATCCGCGCGATGGGTGCCGCGATTGCTCACACTCGACCATAAGCGCAATCGTGTGACCAGTTCAATTGAATATTTGGCGATGTTCAACCGCAATCCGAATGAGTTTTTGCGCCGTTTCGTAACCGTGGACGAAACATGGATCCATCACAACACACCAGAGACCAAGGAACAGTCAAAGCAGGGGACTGCTCCGGGTGAATGTGCACCAAAGAAGGCCAAGGTGGGTCTGTCGGCCAACAAGGTCATGACGACAGTTTTTTGGGATGCATGCGGTGTCATTCACGTCGACTACCTTGAAAAGGGTAAAACGATCACCGGCAAATATTATTCAGAGCTGTTGGACAGATTCGACATTGATTTGAAGCAAAAAGACCGCATTTGGCGAACAAAAAAGTGCTCTTTCACCAAGACAATGCACGGGTGCACACGTGTATCATCGCCAAGGCAAAATTTCATGAATTGGGCTACGAATTGCTTCCTCATCCAGCATATTCTCCAGATTTAGCCCCCTGCGACTATTTTCGGTTCCTAAACCTGATAAAATGGCTCGGCGGTAAGAGATTTGTGTCTAATGAAGAGGTCATTATTGAAACAAGCGCCTATTTTGAGGGCCTCGAGAAATCGTATTATTTGAAAGGGATAAAAAAAATTGGAAAAACGCTGGACTAAGAGTACAGAGCTAAAAAGCGACTATGTTGAGAAATGAAACGTTTTTTTGCCGAAAAAAATATCCTTTATTCAAAAAGTCACTGACTTATCTAACCGCCCTCGTAACAATAGAGTGAACGAGCAACTAACGGCCTCGGAAAATAGTGATAGCGTTAACGAAGAGTGATCGAGCATAAAGAGAGCTATACAAGCGGCAGTGAAAGAAACTATATGTAGATGAAAAACCCATAAAACATGGTTCGATGGGTATGCAAAGAAAAAGTAGAGATAAAAGCAACGCAAAGGACAAATGGTTAAAAACCAGAAACCCATATGAGAAAGTATGCGGAAATAAGAAAAAGAGGTCTATAAGATCTGCAAAACAAAGAAAAAATACGTGGCTGAGTGATATGATGGTACCTAGAACAAGAAAGCAAAAGGAATAATACAAGAACTTTTACAGGAAATTAAACGAACAAAAAGGAACTTACAGAATAAAACCTAGACCGATGAAAGATGACCAAGGTAAACCAGTAAATGACGAAGAAAGAATAAAAGAAATATGGAAGAATTACTTTAAAAAACTACTAAACACTACATACGATGTACAAGAATATGAGAGAATAGACATCGAGAATAAAACCGAACAACAGATAGAAGAACCAACATTCGACGAAATGAAAAAGAAATAGATAAAATGAGGAATGGAAAACCACCTGGAGGAGATGGAATACACCCAGAGATGATAAAAAAATGGAGGACTCACCTCTAGCAGAAGATACATAAATTAATAAAAACTATTTGGAACCACCGAAAAAACAAGAAATCATGTCGGAAAATATCAACAACTACAGGTGGCTAACAGTAAAATTAATTCTTCACTAGGAAAGCAAATAATTCAAAATAATATCTCATTACAATAATTATACGAGAGATAATTGAAACTTTACCACTATTATCAAGAAAAGCTTCGATTATTTATTTATATAATGCTCCGCATCGAATGTGCCACGAAAGATTTTGTAAATTTTATACGAGATATGCTATTATTTTAACAAGAAAGAATTAAAGAAAAGCATCTCGACCTGAATTACAATAAAAGTAATTCCGTCGGTCGGAGTGAATTTTTCATGCAGCTGGAAATATTTGCATAATAATGCACTTCTGAAACAACTCCACTATATCAAATTATTGAGTTCAAATTTTTAAATAATATAAAATATTATGTCAAGTTATTTATTTTAAAATAACTTACGGCCGTATTCATAGACAAAGTGTTATTTACACTTACAACTTTACTTGAAAAGTTAACACCTTTCTACTTGAGTAAAGTAAGTTTTTATCATAATTTTTTTACGAAGTTTCTGAATTTCCAAGAGTTTTTGCCCGAAAATGCGTCTACCTATGCAAAATAAATTTGACCCTTAAGTACGTACTTATACTTAAGTAACGACTATGAATTTGAGCGCAAGTACACTTACATAATATTAATAATTACAAAAATTCAATTATTTGTATAGTATAAAATAGATAATATTTACCAGATAATATTCATCATAAAAACACCAAGGACAGTCCTCCAAATCAGATGATGACAATTATGTATGTAGATATAATATAATATAGGACTTTTAACTATATTGATAATTATAATAATATAAAACTTTTTTAAATTATTAAATTTATCATTTCCAATACAATGATAAATTATACCAACAAATCTTTGGGACAGCAATGGGCAGCCCGATATCAGCCACTATTTCTAATTTAGTCATGGAAATTTTAGAACAAAACAGAATTGCTGCACTTCCGTTCCAACTTCCTTTCTATAAAAGATATGTGGATGATATTATAACCGCTATCCCTAAGAACAAAGAAGATGTTATGATCGATCATTTCAACGGCTTCCATCCACGTCTTCAATTCACAATGGAAAAAGAAATCCTTAATCGTATTACCTTTTTAGATATCGAACTTATACATCATGATAATAATGGCTTAAAATATAAATGGACCCAAAAACCTACTTGGTCTGGAAGGTACCTTAATTATCATTCCTACCACCATAAGAGCCAAATAATCAGCACAGCTATAGGACTAATCGATAGGGCTCTTAAACTTACACATGGCGATTTTAGAAAAGAAACACTTAATATCGCAAAACATACTTTATTAAAAAATGACTATCCCATAGCATTAATAAGGAAGATTATTAAAGATCGTGTTGATAGGCTATATAATGGCAACGCATCCTATATTAGATCTAATAACAAATTCACGGTTATGCCTTATGTTCAAGGACTTAGTGAAAAGATCAAAAAGACCTTAGTACCATATAATATCAATATGACGTTCAAATCTACTAACAATATTGGACAATTCTATAGTAAACTAAAAGATAATATACCAGAAAGAAAGAAGTCAGATCTTATATATAAAGTCCAATGTAATAATTGTAATCTGGTATACATTGGACAGACCAACCAATATCTTCACAAGAGAATGAGTGGGCATATCTCATCTGTTAGATGCAATAAACCAGAAAGTACGGCCATTGCTAAACATATCCTTATCGATAACCATGATGCCGATTTTAAGAACCCAGAAGTTATCAAATCTGTTAAGAACTACAATGATCGCCTACTACATGAGATGATATGCATCAAGAGGGATAAAAATGCTATGAACCGAAAAACTGATATCGATGGCCTTAGCACTATATATAGCCATCTACTTGTATAATCTTTTTCATTTTTCAACGCATTGGAGTTAAGTTTTTTCCTGAGTAGCCTCACATATCAGGTCGTTTCCTTAACTCACGATCTATTGTAACCCCATTCCTAATTGGATCGTTTTACCAATTAGGTTGTGCATTTACATTTTACTAATTATCATTATTTTTTTGATCGTATCAGATGACAATACGTTGAAATCTTGTAATTGTTTCCATGTAAATGTTCATTATTTTCTGATGATGGTGTTAAACAACACCGAAAGCTTAAATAAACATTTTTAAAAGTTTAAATTAACTATTTCATTTTTAAAAAAGTTTTATATTATTGTAGATATAATATTAGAAAATAAATAACCAGAAAACACTGACTCCGGCTCTGAGTACAGAAATAAACCATCTCGCCTTAACTGGAAAGCTAAAGTTGGCAACCCTGATTTACAAAGACTATGATCTCATGAGCCAGGACAATTGGAAGGAATAAATTAAGTGCGAATGGAACGTAATTAAATGTAAATTGTAATAATTGAATATAATAAGAACGATCAAAGTATTCGTAACGTTTATTGGATTTTGTCTATATACTATTTACCATTAATCTGACCATCGCGTTAACACATTATTATGTATAGTATAACAATTTTAATGGATGCTGAAAGCAATGATTACTATTTTTCAAATTTTTTCATTAACTAATAACGTTATCTGTCTTTAACAGAAACTTGTTATAAGAATAATAATCAATAAATACTCAAGAAAATATAATAAATGAATGTAATGCTGATAAAAAAAATTGCTTACAGTTTCAAAAAACAATAATTATGACGTTGACCCATCAATTGAAAAGTAATTTGATAATAGTGATACTTTAGATAAAATAATGTTAAGAAATCGATTTGGTAGAAAATTATTTTTAACTCTTATTGTTATATAAAATTTTTTCTTAAAAACATTAAAGAGCCGTTGCCTATAATATTGAAATTAACAATTTTTCTATAACAAAGTTTTTAGGCACCATAAAGGTTTTTTCGGAGGTACTGCGATGATATTTAAAATTCACCGTCTAAATATGCCCATTTTGTAACTCGAGTGAGGTGACCAAGTTGAACTAATCTGAAATTTAAATGTTATTAATGAAGATTAAACAAAAAGTCAAATTAAGTATTTAAGATGTATACGTACAAAGTTGTTGTGTAGAATGTGTTTGTGATTTAAGATTGATAATAGCCTAATAAAAGACGGGCTACTTTCTTTCAAACTACCACTCAGGATTGTAAAACAATCCTGAAATCGCCTGTATAACGCCCTAGAAAATCGCCTCAAAGAAATACCTGAAACCAAAATTCAGGACGACCGTCTTAAACGTTGGAATTGTCCCTTTGACTAGCTCTAGAGGGAAAAAGACAAAATAACTGTGCCACTATTTTTGGCTAGATGTTATCGGGGCGATACAAGGGGCACTAAAGAGATGCTTCGAAGAGCAAAGCGTAGTAGGTAGTAGAATGAGCGCCACGTAGTTTAAAATTTTGACCCTGCTCACCAGCGATAACCAGCGATGAACCAGAAACCAGCGATGAAACTACGAAACTGTGGTTCCCAATTGCAATAACCAAAAGCAATGGGATAATTACCAAAAATAACCAAAAGAGTGTCGACTCCTCTCTGACCAGCTTTGATTACAACAAATGAATGATAACCAAATAGGAGAGTTTCGTTGCTCGAAAGTGATAATAATTGTGTTCAGATGGTAATTGCATTAATCGACTAGGTTGTACAGAAGTAAAATAGTACCACCAACAACTTCTTCTCAAATCAATTAAGGGAACGTCCGAGTGGTCGCTAAATCCCATCAAATGGTTTAGATTTTAGAATATAATAATTCAAGTGAAACCACTGCGAACTTCCGAATAATTAACCAATTGTAAGACCCCGATAAAACTTATCACCGCTGTACTTTGGTCATTCATCGTGATCTTCTTCCTATGTCACCCTTATCAAAAATAAGTTATTTATTTTATTAAAGAATTATTAAAGAGAACATTATTCCTAATAAATAATGACTTATTAAATATTAATTGAACACAGCGAAATTTTTAATATTTATCTGTACGACTGTGTAGCGTTCACGAAATAATGTTTTTATCATTGCTATGCAGAAATTATTAAAACTGTAAAGAAATAATATTCTTGGTAAAAGTTTCTAATCAAATTAAAAAAAAGCCAAGAGATAATACTAAAATATCAACGTAAAAGATTTGCACTTAATTGGACGAAAAAAATCCTTCGGAATTTTTCGTTTGGAAAAATAGATCCATTTGATCCAAAAATCCACATTCAAATACCAGCAACAAAAAAGATCCCCAAATAGATTGGAAAAACAATGTTCCAAATTAATTCGTATGCTGGATCGTCTCAAAAGGAAGAATCAAAAATTCTTCGAAAAATCACTTACAAATCTCACCAAATTCAAAAGTCAACTGGCATTATCATTTCTCTGATAAAGCACATATCATTATTTTTAAAAATACTTAATTGTCACGCCACATCTTAGGAAAATGTAAAAATTTATTGCAGCGATCTGCAATAGACTCCCACTTAAAAATTGCAAAGAAACAAAAATTGTAGCGGAAAAATTCAAACCGTTACAATTTCCAGCGTGTTGCACCTGAAGGAGAGAGTTTTTAAGCACTACAAGTGGACCATACAGATAATATCAATATACGCTGAAGAGAGAATGGTATTGGTTATTGTTGCTCCTATAATTACTTCCAGCGTGAAAGTCAACTTTCAAATGTTTTCAACATTAAGGGAGATTGTCTAAAAATGTTATAAAATGTTACTATGAGTTTTAAATAGACCAGGTATTTTAAAAATACCTGGTCGTGCCGGATATACTACTGTGCTCTCAAGCCCAATAGAAATCTGTGGCCTATTGGGAAGGTGACGGGAAACTAGCCCATTAAATTTCTTTCCCTAGTCAGTCACCTTGACTTTAGTCAAAATTATAGTCAACGTTCGCTGAGCGAATACGTTACTTTAAGAAGAAGTAAAAGTGTACTTTCGAGTTAATAAGGGAGTAATTTAATGTTCAACATGGGTATAGTTAAAAAGTAGTTAAAAATGGATAAAAAAGTGTCAAAGCTACAAAGTTTAAAAACAAATTGTGCAACATGAGATAAGTATCAGAGGGAAAGAAAGTAACGGAAATAATGAATGGCACTTATAGGAACACAATATAATGAATAAAAGGTTCCAAAAAGATAAACTGGAAAGAAAATTAGAGTTAGTAATTTGGAAAAACTAAGGTTGCAAAAACAACTTTAAACGTTAATTGTGAGAAAATCCATTGGAAGATTTCGAAAAGAAAAATATAGGAGTGATCCTGGGAGAAGGGAGAATGAAGTGATGACGTTTGATAAGGATCAGAAAAAAAATTTGGAAAATTCAAATTTGGAAAAAAGCGAAGCTAAATTGATTTTGGAAATTTATAAAAAACTATAAAAGGGGAAGCAGCATAATTTGGAATTCAGTCTATTTTTCAATGCCAAGAGAGGATGCTATAAATATTTATAATTTTTTTTATTGAATCAATTATATTATTACATACAATCTATCCTTAGATAATAGGTAATATGAGTGAGATTACAAGACAGATTTTGTGGCTGAAAGTGAACTAAAATCTATCTAACCAATCGTTAATATTTTTTCTTTTTAATCGGCTATTGATAACTTCATCAGTATTTAGTTTTTCAACTAATTTATTTTAATGGACATTTAACCTTGTATGATAATTTTTATTGAATATTTCTATTTCTTCTTTAACAATCGGCATTTGTAGATTCTGACGGATTACTTCGTTTGGAACAAATCATGGTGCGTCAGGGATCATTCGTATAGTTTTTCCTTGAGTTTTCCAGTATTTCAACGTTCTAGTATCTAGTTAGATGCTGAACCCCATAGTAGGATGCCATAAGTTTATATTGGTTTCAAAATTATTTTGTAATTGAGTAGCTTATTTTCCATTCTCATTTTTGACTTCTTGTCAGTAATCCGAATTGTTTTCTTTTGTAGATATGTGTTTGTACCAAATTAGTTGACGATATATTGCCATATAATGCTACTGAATTTAAACCTTTTTTAACAAAAATACAATGGCACTTAATTAAGAATGCACCGGCCAGCAGCATGAACTCTCAGGGTCAAAAGGTGGATTCATGTAATTAATTGGAACACTCATATGTCAACTTACTTGTAATCTTTCTCATAAAGATTATTTTGATAAAAAAATCAAATTTGTATCTGTTTTCTCCGTGATCTATTACAGCTATAAATGAAATTAAACTCATACGCTGTTAAATGAAAAACAATGGAATTTATTGAACATAATAAAAATTTTAAAACAAATATTGGTTTTCCTTAATATTAACAAATTAAATCGTACAAGTGAAAAAGTATAATTAAAACCCCCAATGTTTTTGCGCAACCGAACTTAAAACGTAAACGATTCGTCTATATTCGAATATAAAATGCAACGCACAAAAAAAAACTCTTACCGGAGTATTCACGTCCTTTCGCACTCTCTCCGACTCGGACTCGTCGCACGTGAAACGTTGATGTCGTCGTAAATAGAAACGGCTTCCGATTTTCAACTCGAACAAATCAAGCAGGAACAACCATCGAATAAATCTCCTTCCTCGGATCGTATAATTAATAATAGTAGGTAAGTAAACTTGAATGTTTTTATATGATATTTTCATTAAATTTCCACCAAAAAACATAACCATAAATTATTCTCAGTGGTTCCAAAAATTTTATATGAATCAATTTTTCTTCCAATTATCAAAATCTCAACCCTAAATTATGAACGCCTTCCAATTTATTAATTTAATAATTATCAGGATGTCTTCTTCTTATTGGAAATAACTTCTATAATTTTAACTAAATTTACTAACTTTTCTCTTACTAATCGAACAAATTCATCAACTAAGCAACGCATCTGTTTTATGTGACCACTGACTAGATAATCTTCAAACACGTCTTAATGTCACCGTGGACGTTACCCAAGTCTTCAAAATACGTCGTCCCTATTTCATGGACGGAACTCAAGTCTTCTTTTCTGCTCCGTTATCATTTTTCCAAAATGTCCCACCAACGTTTTCATTCGCGCATGCATTTTCGCGAACCGCCACTTATTTTAATATTCAAATTCCTACATTAACAACTAAAAATAATTAATTTAATTTGTTATCTATTATTTTATTTAATGAGCAAAACAATTACCAATATTTATTCTTTACAGATCCATGTTTTATTTTCAGGGTTTAGCAGCGGATGCATCTTTTGTTTTACTGAGGCAAAGCAGTTAGTCAAATTTTATAGATCAAGGAAAAATTCAGATACAACCAATTTATTCACCTGTTATGGTCTTAAATTTGATTAATAAAATTTATGAGTGTTTCAACCATTGACTTAATTACATCATACCACCCCCTTACGATAAGCAGGACATGACAATATTGATATATTACAGATTGTTTTAATTTTTTGTTATTTGGTCTAATTGGTGAATCCAATTATAAATTCCTGTTCCGGAATTCGGAATTTCCGGATCCGAAAATCCTTTCTTAAAGTAAAAGTGACATGGACTGATTTGCTCTCGTTTACCTTCATTTTCCATTTTTTCACCGGGATTCAATTTTCTCAGACTTTCGTGGAGTATTTTCGAGGCTGCAGTAGGTACCCTCTTTGTGCTGCTAGTATGGAAGTGTTGTCCGCAAATGCTGCTGTGGTTGTATTTGTGTTGGCTTTTTATTAATTCAGAATTATTATTTATTGGGGAGTTTAGTGGGGCTCAATTATCATCATAATTTAAATTTACATTGGGAGATACTGCAATATTTTCACTTTCGCATACCAATGAGAAGCTGAAATTTCCATGAACATAGCTTCGGTGTTTGGTAGAAGAAATAAAGCCAAAAAATTTAAATAAAGGCCTAATATGGCCATTGGAAAATAATTGATTTCGATAAAATACGGTAGTAGATAAAATTTTGTATGCAATTCGTGTGGAAATGCATATTCTCGCACTTGCGTGGGAGAATTATGCCCTGTTCATACTCGTACTTGTAGCATAAATAACTATATTATCTAGATCTAGATCAATGTAAAGTAATTTCAAATTTTCACAATAAAAGTTAATTCAATATTATTATAACCCATTAGTTCATTTCATATATTTAATTGTCATCCTAACGCAAAGGGCATATTATTTCATTAAAGTCAGCACATTATTTATTTGACCACCAACGTGTGAGTATTTTACTGTGAAGGTATTACATATTTTAATTGGCTTCCAACATTAGAGAATTTTCTATCCGAGGCCATTACATATTTAATAAGAACCAACGTAAAAAGTTACAATTTTGCTAGAGAGCATAAGTTATTCTATGATTCTGTTTGAAGTTTTTCTGTAGCGTAAAATTGTTGATATTGAATTTTACGGCTACAAATTCCACTAAAGGCAAAGTGGTTAAAAATGATTTTTGCCTTTTGGTCATTTTGACCTGCGGCGAAAGTCTCTACACCTAAACTATTAAAATTGGATACAACCCAGGGTTTTGAGCGAAAGGTCACAGCCGAGCCGGTCGCCGCATATTTTATTATTTCATTTTTGAAATATGCTTTTGGTTGTTTTTGAAACTATGGTAATCCTTAAAGACAAGTTTAGAATAACTACTATATATACGTAATATAAAAGTACTTATTGAAATTCGAAAATTAATCTTGAAAAACGCTTGGATAATCTTAAAACAAAATTTTTCCAATATTTATTAATTTTGAAATAAGTAGTACATGGTAAAAGTGTTAAAAGTATAATGATATTATGTGTAATGGGTATCAAAAGGTTGGGTGGTAGTTAAAGTAGGTTAGGATGTTCTTACAGATAAACTTCGATTTCTTGTACGACAGGGTACCGATTGGATTGCAGTAATCAAAGCGCGGTTATATCGAATAGCTGAAAACCAATCTAATAATTTTCCACTTTTATTTCTGCGCGCTTTTACGAGGCGTCTCGTATGTTTTATATCGTTATCCTCGCCTTTCATCACTTATATCACAAAGACACTAGAAAATAAATAGCCGTAAATGACATTCTTTATGATTGCGAGCTTTTACGATCATATAATATTTTCAGTTTTTCGTGAAAAAACGTTTCGTTTTAAAAATAAATTTTAAATGCTTTCATATATACCCCGTATAGTAGATATTCTCAACTTAATGACTTAACTTCAAACTCTTTTTTTAAATTTATTGTTTAAAATTTCATACCATTGGGACTCGCAACTGTACCTACCGTTCTCGCGGCTTAATATTAACTTAAATTAGTTTTGTTTACAAGATTACTTATTTATTCATTAAATTAATATTTGTCCTCTTTCTCCGTTCTTGTGCAGCTCATTCAAGTCAAATTATCCTCAACTACAAAAAACAAAATTATTTAGTACTACTTGTAACTTTTTCTATATGTGTAAAAAGTGTTTAAAAATTATGCAGTATAAATAAATTGACTTTTTTACGGGTAAATGCAGATTGTCATAACTCAGCAATCAACAAGTTTAGACAGCACTCTCGACTAATAAAGTAAATCTGTAGAATTTTATTACATTTTATATTTAAATAATTAAACGTAATACGAGGGAAAATCAATATTTTTTAATGAAATAAATTTTATTTTTTGGCATAATCTCCTTGAACCCCAAGGCACTGAAAAACATTGTTTCGATTGCATTGAAAAATAACTTTCCACAGCACATCAGCTCTTCATCGGTAGTAAATTTAATGCCATGTAATTTTTTTTTTTAAATTATGGAATAGAAAGTAATCGCTAGGGGCCAGGTCTGAACTGTGAGGTGGGTGATTTTATTGAATCGAAGCCACACATTTTAATAGCAGCCTGTGGAGTTTTCGACTTGTGAACTGGTGCATTGCCGTGGAGAAGCAAAAATTTTTTTTTCACTTTGCCGTTACGTTTTTCTTGGATATCTTCCTTTAATTTCTGTAATAATCCTGCGCACTAGGAATATTTCAGAAAAGTAAGAAGACAAATATGTCTCCAAACAGTTGATCAGGTATTATATAGACCAAAGAGATAAAATGTTTGAGATGGAGAAAGTAAAACCGACGCTAGTGAATCTAACCGGGGTGGTTAATGAGGGTTTTCGAGAGGTGAGAGAAATGATAGGAAAGATGTATGCGATGGAGACGAAGTGGAAAGATGCGAGTCGCAAGCGATGAAACAAGTGATTGAGAAAACGCAAGAAAGAACAAATAAACTAGAAGATGAGGTGCTGACTCTTGAAAACAAACTGAAAAAATATGAGCAGATAATGTTGTGATTAAAAATATGCCATTAACTGAATTGATAATGGAGATAAAGGTGGAAGATTTCTTAAAGGAAGAAAAGAACTTCCAAGTTAACGTGGCGGATGCTTTTAAAATAGGGAAACCAACTGGGAAAGAAGTAATAGTGACAAAATTGAAAGACCGTAGCCAGAAAATAAAAACAAATTGAAAGGACCCAGAACCTATCTAGAAAGCGATTTGACTAATTACGAGAAAGCAATGCAAGAAAACATATTGCGGTGTTTTGAGCCACCTTCAGGTTAAAATTAATTACTTTGTTTTATATATTTCGCATAATCGCATGAAAGCTCTTTTGCGAAGCGGAAGATTTTTCGATGATACAAAAGTTCAATATAATAAAATCAGTTGTAAAAGAATAAAAAGGTCCTAGAATAAAAGAATAATAATTTTAAATAATGTTCACAAATTAAATTTAAAAAATGTAAGATATTAAGAAGTGCGAATTAGATAGCTTAAAAAAAAGTCCACAAAATCTAGTTTGGACGAAAAGGAAGTTTTCAGATAACCAGGGTAACGAGTAAATCAAGAATAAAGGATCACATATAAATTCGGGCTCCAAAAATTGCTAAATTGATTGATAAAATCAATACAAATCGTGTTGAGGTAAAAGTAAATCGTAATTGAAGATATTATTGATATAATTGACAAAGATTGTTGGAATTAATGAATTGGATGAATAAATCGTAATTGAAGATATTATTGATATTATTGACAAAGATTCTTGGAATTAATGAATTGGATGAATAAATCGTAATTGAAGATATTATTGATATCATTGGCAAAGATTGTTGGAATTAATGAATTGGATGAATAAATCGTAATTGAAGATATTATTGATATTATTGGCAAAGATTGTTGGAATTAATGAATTGGATAAATAAATCGCAATTGAGGATATTATTGATATAATTGACAAAGATTGTTGGAATTAATGAATTGGGTCAACAAATTGTTGTTGAAGAATGGAAATTGGTATGAGCGAGAATAGGATTTAGTCAGTGGTTTACACATGAAGCAGAGCCTGGAATAAAGAAGACTTTAGGGTGAGCTAACACTAAATAAATACTTTTATAAAGTGCCGTGTGTTTCACAAATAATAGAAAGTACTTTGCGAATAAAACAATTTAAAAGGGGGTAGATTTAATAAATGTTGATAAATTTTGATTTAATTGCGTTAGTTAAAATTTGTGTTGATAATAATTATAATAAAACTTTTATTAATTGATTAATGTTTCATCTGGGATTTTTAAATTCTAAAACACGGAATTGCATTCACAGGTTAAAAGTTGATTCGAAAGGTAAGTCATCGAAGAACCTACTAACAGTAGATAAGGAGTTTTCATGCGAGATAAAAAAAAACATATTAATTCAAGAGTTAGCAAGGAAACAATTATATAAAAAAAATAAAAGACAATTCAATAAGCCACAGATCATTAAATATTAAAAAGTGTATAGTCCCATCCACCCATGGACATAACAATATGCAAATATGCTTAAAATTGATATGAAACATGGGAAGAGGGTAAGAGTTAGATTCCAAAGACTTTATAGAGACGGAAAATCTATGTACGGAATAAAGAGGCAAACGACTTTGTAACAAAATATTGTATATTTTGTCACCTAATTTTGAATCTAATTTGAATTTAGTTCCATAAAATTTAAATTATTTAAATTTGAAAAGTGTTACTCTAAGCGCCACCTCTTAACTCATTTTTGCAACGCACTTGTGGTACAAAGAACAGACGCGCGCGGCTACGATAATCAACTTTTAGCTTGATCGTTGACGAGTTCGGTCGATATATTTTTTGATCGGTGTGTAATCGAAATTTTAATCGATTCCTCGTTCTTTTTGTAGATCGTACGAATTAACTAATTCACCGTAAAGACGTATATTGTGAAATTAGTGAGTAACGATTTTTTAAGAAGCTAGTTCAATTATTCGAGATACCGGAATTTGTTATCTCAAACAGCCATTTTTTTGTATGTTACAAAGTAGTACCAACCATACTTTATTTGGTAACTTTCGCATGGTTATATTTTTGGACAACCATCTTTTGTCTACATTTTGGTGTTTATTAATCACAACATCAAGTACTTGAATGATCGTTATATTTTTGGACGATCATACTGTTTATTTGGATTGCCATTCCGTACCAGACTACAACACAGCTGAGTGGCTCCATTCCAATTTCGTTGTTCCTGTGCGAAACCTGCTGCTGCGTGAAACATCACGTCGGTGTTCTGCTTGCGAGGATTCCAGACTGTATCCATTGTTATTCAACGCCAACCACAGCAGATCCATCCAGAGAAGTTGCTGTCATACTACCATTTGTGATCTTATCACGGGCTCGGGTAAGACAATTTATTTTTCCTGTTGTAACAGAATTCTGTTATCCTGGTCTCAATGTGAGAACTTTATTTTTAATTTTAGGGTTTATGAATTTTTAATAAATAATTATGTTACAAATTTCTAATTATGTATGATTTTTCGACCAGCTTTGCATAGCAAAGCTAATTTTATTTTTATTATTATGGTTTACTATTATTTGCTACTATTATTATTCTAATTTAGTAACACTTTCTAATAACTCGTTATAAACCATTGAGTATTACATATCTTTCTTACCTACATAATCAATGATCTTTTAATAAAATGTCGGTAGAGTAGGTCGCTAACCGCTAACATTCAAGGTTGCATCGATATTGAGTCGGCGCAGATTCGATTAAAAATCACTCTCTGGCAAACCGATTTTAGTAACGCCAACACGCAAAAATTTCAGCTCCATAAAATTATTAATTTTAATATTATTCGATTAAGTTTTATCGACATAGTTATCCGGTTTATGACTAGTAAAGTCACGCCGAGTGAAGTGTTACTTTTTAGATTCGCTAAGATCAATATAGATCCCGAAAACCGATTTTTATTCCGACAACCGAGAAATTTGTCCAAACACATGTGCAAAATCGAGCGACTTCATTCTTCTAAATCCGGAAAATATCGCAAAACATCGCAGCCAATCTATCGAGGTGAACTATTCTTTTATAATATTGATCCTAATATCATTGGACAAATCTGGAGAAGTGTAAAACTTCCAATAAGAAGAAAACTCGAAAACCCACCAACACATCTGTTCGTTTCATTCCAACCACGAACAAATCTCCACCATTTTGGGTCAGCGAGCATCGCCGCTTTGCTAAACATCTGCCAACCTTTCTTAAGTTTCATGTGTGTAGAGACAATCGATATTTCAAATACCACAGGAGGAACAAAACACAAAATTGGTGACAAAAACGAATTTAATTGCTTATTTAAATAATTCAAATATTCAATTTAATTGCTACACTTTTTATGTTATTACAATATCGTATATCGTGTTTTAACTATATTTTAGATCAAGCTTTGCCATTCAAAATCCTGACGATTTTGACCAGGAGTGATAAAGGAACCATCAGATCTGATCGTACATTATCCAATTATAATTTCAGGAGAAACCGTAAGTAGTTATAAACACTATTTACTATATGATTATTGTTTAACAAAAAACACCAAGCTTGTAGCTAACATTTTATCACCTGCTTGCATTATTCTACCCTCAGTAAACGTAGTTAGTACTTCCTGCTTTTTTGGTAGTTTTAGTGCGATTTTTGTCGCAAGCATTTGATAAGGCAATTAAGTTCGTAGACACGACAAACCAAGTGCGAAGGTTCTCTCCGTTCGACATTTCAACTACAACCAAACGACATCTATTGATCCGCTCTGCGTATTTAAGTATATGTATTTGTGTTCAACTTTATTTGTAAATCATTATCAATTTTTATTTTTTAATACAAACATTCACTACTCATATTATCTGTGTAAACAAGAATTCTCATATATTATTTACGATTAATTTCAAATTAATTTATATTAAAAGTGTGTGTTCAAAACGAGTCAGTCTTTTTATTTTCTACTTTGGTTTATTTTGTGTCGATAAGGATAACTAAGATTCCTGAACGTCCGCAATTCGACGCTGGCGCCCTACCGGAGAATATTACTACGCAAAGAAGAACCCAATAAAGAATCCACGAAAGCGATCTCGTCGCTACCCAGCTCTCGAGTACTTAGTACCAAACGTACAAAGCTAAGCCGCTTCGTTAATCACATCGACGAGCGTAAAAGAGGCAGTTGTGACTGGAAGCACCGTTTCATCAGTAGTGCACTACCACGTTACATAAGTGGCGCCCAACGTGGGGCTACGAGCAATTACATAAGTTGCGACCAACAGTGGTGCTAGATTTTCACATAAGTGACACCCATGCGTGGAGCTCGACGCATATACATAAGTATTAACCAACTACGGGGCATCGATTATTTTTCCCATCTCTTCGTTACCTTTGCTAGTAATTTTTCTAATTTTTTATATGAACACACACATAAGTAGAATTCTTGTTTTACAATTTGCTAATAAGCACAGATACTTTTACGTTGAACTAAAATACAATACATATTTTATCTCCTTATATTATTATCTATTATTATCAAGCGTTACGACCTACTACTACATATCGTTATATTTTATCCTAATTATCAATCATTGAGCATCATACCCTTATTTTTTATACCACCAAAATGCGTCATATAAACCGTTTATTAGCTGATGAGCTAACGTGGGAACTCGAAGTACGGGGTAAAGACACTACAGATTTAACTGTAGATGAAAAACGAGCACTTTTAAGATTAACGCTTAGGCAAAAAGTAAAGAAAATTGACCTACCAGTAGAACAATTAAATCTAGTCGAACAAATTAAAATTTGTCAAGACAAATTTAATCAAATCGAACCACTAGTTCGGGAACTAACACATTCTCCTAATACGAGAGCGTGTGAAGGTCATCTTGCCAGGTTAGATCATATTTCTTCTCGATTAGAATTTTATCTCGAAAAATTATTTCCACCGGACCCATATGAGCAAAAAGCTCAAACTTTAAATAACGAATGTATTCAATTGATTGAAAGGGTTGAAATTTTATTAGATTCGCCAGAAACAGGCCGAAACGATATTAGTGAGGCACTAAGTAATTTGTCGATAGACGAATTAAATAATGTACTTGGTCAAGAGCAGTTGCAAGCTATTGTAACCACGCGCCCGTCCGAATCTCAGGAAGCCGTGGGTTCGACGCCGACAAGGCCCGAACAAGCTCAAAATTTAGTAACGA
Source organism: Podabrus alpinus (assembly GCA_932274525.1). Taxonomy (NCBI): domain Eukaryota; kingdom Metazoa; phylum Arthropoda; class Insecta; order Coleoptera; family Cantharidae; genus Podabrus; species Podabrus alpinus. Next base: position 121,332,267 of record OW026451.1, read on the forward strand.
TAAATCCTCTTCCGCAATCGGAAGAAGCGCAATTTTTAAATATTCCTCAAACCTTAAATTATCAGCCACAAAACGTTAATATTCCTCCTAGAAATTTTGATTATTATTCACAAACGCCTGTTTTCAACACTAAACCCGACACCGTCAGTAGGTGGAATTTAAAATTTTCCGGTGACGATAAGTCACTAGGATTGAACGCGTTTCTTGAACGCATAGACGAGTTGAGAATTTCTAGACGTGTTTCGGAACAAGCATTATTTGATAGTGCGTTCGATCTTTTTGAGGGCACAGCTTTAACATGGTTTCGATCCGCTAGAAAGCACGTTCGTTCTTGGCGCGAATTAATTCAATTATTAAAAGAAACTTATTTACCGTCGAATTATGACGAATCTCTATGGCAGGAAATTATTAACCGTAAGCAAGGCGAATTTGAGCCAGTGCGCGACTACATCGCCGCGATGAGTAATCTCGTTTCGAGACTGTCAAATCCTATGGACCCAGCAAGAGAGTTATACTATATAAAAACAAATTTGTTACCAATCTATCAAAAGCATTTATTATTCATGAAAATTACTACTGTGTTAGATTTAGTAAAAGCTTGTAAACAAGTTACCGAGGTTTTCGAAAACGAAAACACTCGAAAGTTCCACGTACCTACTGTAAATCCGTTAGAACCTGAATTGGCAATGCCAAAAGTACGTCGCCCAGATCTTTGTACCCACAAGAAGCATGAAGTTCATACCATGCAATCCAACGTCAAGAATTACAGTTCTCGAACGTTTGGAAAAAAAGCGACGCCTGCCAACGCGAAATGTTTTAATTGTGCGCAGTCAGGACATTATTATCATACTTGTCCAGCCGAAAGGCGCATTTTTTGTTATATTTGTGGAACTCCCGAAGTTACCTATCCTAATTGCACTAAGTGCTCAAAAAACGCAAAAAGGCAAGAATGAGCAGTAGTCCTCTCATTCCTAGCCCTTTTATTATGAAGGCTACCTGTCCTGAATGGCAGTATTGGTTGGCAAACGTCAAATCATTTTGTAGAGCCAAACCCTCTAAAGTTGAGACGCTTTTCGCTCATCGTCCTTTCGACAACCGAGCTTATTTAAATATCAATATTTTGGGGATGGAAGTTCTTGGTTTTCTAGACCCTGGCGCAAACCAATCAGTATTAGGCCGTGATGGGCTGTATATATTAAAAAACTTGAAACTACATGTAAATAATAGTAACATTGATTTAAAATCCGCTGACGGCACATTACAAAATGTTTTAGGTACCAGTACTCTACCGATAACGCTAGACGGCATAACCAAAAATTTAAATATAATTGTCTCCGATACAGTAGTATATCCGCTTATTCTGGGTTACGAATTTTGTAAACTTTTTAAAATTAAAACCGATTTTGGTACTGATTCTTACACAATTCCGTCTACGTTAACTGCACTTTCGACAGAAAAAATTATTCACTCTAGATCAGATTTGAGCTATGATCAAGTTCAGAAATTAGACCAAGTCATTTCATTATTCAAAAAGCTCGCTCCTAATAAATTAGGACGAACAACTCTGGTTGAACATGTTATAAATACAGGGACAGCAACCCCCATAAAGCAGAGACATTACCCTCTTTCTCCGGCAATGTTGGCTAAAGTCAACGCAGAGGCAGACGAGATGATACGTCTAGGCGTAATCAAAAAATCATTCTCCGCTTGGAACTCGCCGACTGTAATGGTTAAAAAGAAGGATGGCACTTTGCGTTTTTGTTTTGATGGGAGGAAATTAAATGAGGTCACTAAACCCGACGCTTATCCGCTTCCATATATTAATGACATCCTAGACCGCTTACGCGATGCCAGGTATCTGACATCAATAGATCTGCGTAAAGCTTTTTGGCAAATTCCGCTATCTCGTGACTCACGCGAAAAAACTGCTTTTACCATTCCAAGGCGTGGTCTTTTTGAATTCAATGTCCTTCCTTTCGGTCTAAATAACAGCGCACAGACACTCCAACGTCTAATGGACTCAATTTTTGGCCCAGAATTCGAAAATGTCTTCGTCTATTTAGATGACATTGTTATAGCGTCGAATAATTTTGAAGAACATTTGAATACCCTGACTCAAGTCTATAAACGTTTAAATAAAGCTGGCCTAACAATTAATTTGAAAAAATGTGAATTTTGCCGTGATTCTCTCAAATATCTAGGTTTTGTGATTGATGAGAAAGGTCTTAGAACCGACCCCAGCAAAGTTGACGCTATTGTTAATTACCCTATTCCTAAAACGTCAACAGAAATAAAAAGATTTCTCGGTATGGCGGGTTGGTACAGGAGATTTATCCCGAATTTTTCCTCTGTTGCTGCACCTATTTTACACCTCGTTAAAGGTAAAGCCAAAGGCCAGAAGATCTCTTGGTCCGAAGATGCTCACCGAGCCTTTTTAAATCTGAAAAATTTATTAACGACTTCACCGATATTGACTAGCCCTGATTTTACTCTCCCTTTTATTATACAGACGGACGCAAGTAATTCCGGACTGGGAGCCATCTTAGTTCAAGGCACTGGGGAAAACGAAAAAGTAATAGCTTACGCTAGTCGTACCCTGACCAAAAATGAACTCAATTATCATGCTATGGAGAAGGAATGTTGCGCTATTCTCTTTGGAGTAGAAAAGTTTCGTCCCTATATTGAAGGAACCCGATTTACGGTCATTACCGATAATCAAGCGTTGAAATGGCTGGGTACAGTCAAATCTCCGCTGGGAAGAATCGCCCGTTGGAGCGTACGATTAAACCAATATGATTTCGGTATTGAACATAGAAAGGGGAAATTCAATATAGTGGCCGACGCTCTATCTCGAGCACCAGTGAACATCCACTTAATTTCTGTTGCACCTGACGATATAGACCCTTGGTACCAGAAAGTCATAAATAAGATTCAGGAAAATCCAAACCTTTATCCTAGTTTTAAAATCGAGGATGGGTATATTTTTAAATTTGTTGCCAACAAGCACAATATTATTTCTAATCTTGTTGAATGGAAACTCCTTGTGCCAAAATCTCGTCGTCGAGAAATTATGATGGACTGTCACGATAACCCGCTCAGCGGACATTTCGGCATTTTCAAAACGCTCAATAAAGTTAGCGAACTCTACTACTGGCCTCGAATGAAGTCCGACGTCACAAAATATGTTTTAAAATGTGATATTTGTACTGCCAGTAAGGCGTCGAATCGATTGAGACCAGGCCTCATGGGAAAAGAGAAAAAGGTCAAATACCCTTTCCAAATCATTTCTATCGATTTGATGGGACCTTTCCCACGAACCAAAAAAGGTAATTCCTCTCTGCTAGTTATTTCCGACTGGTTTACCAAGTTTGTGTTGGTTCAACCCTTGAGACAAGCCACAGCATCGGCTATAGTAAAGTTTGTAGAGGAGACTTTCCTGCTCTTCGGAGTGCCTCAAATTGTCACTACCGATAACGGTCCCCAATTCACTGGTAAGCTTTTCAAAGACCTGATGACGCAATACAAAGTTCAGAAAGTTTGGCCTACGGCGAACTACCACCCACAGGCTAATTCAGTCGAGAGAACAAACCGTGTCATCGGTACCTGTTTAAGATCATTTGTGGAAGACGATCACAGATCGTGGGATCTTCATATCCACAAGATAGCGCATGCTATCAGAAATGCCGTGCATGAAGTGACCGGGTATACTCCATCCTTACTAAATTTCGGTAGATCGGTACCAAACAGTGGCGACTACTATGGTAGATTGGACTCGGCCGAGCCGAGGGAATTCTCCATAGAAAACCGTGAACAATTGGTAACCGACGTTAACAACCTTAGTGATTTGCACCTGAAAGTAGTAGGAAAGATAAGAGCTGCTTATAATCGCAACAAAGCTCGTTATGATCTCCGCAAAAGACCATTATCTTTTAAGCGTGGGGATACTGTTTGGAAGCGAAATTTCGTTTTATCCAGCGCACCAGACAAATTTTCAAAGAAATTAGCTCCAAAGTTCGTTAAATGTAAAGTGGCAGAGGTTACAGGTTCCCTCACATATCGTCTAAAAGACGAGAAGGGCAAAGATCTGGGTATTTTTCATATCAAGGATTTAAAATCCAATCCTGTATAATTTCATTTTATTATCGGTGTAAATAGTTGTAAATAATCTTATCATTAACGTAGTTAATTTTAACTACCATTTGTAAATACTTTCCTTTTTGTCGTTGCTACTATATGTAAAGGTTTGGAAGACCAATTTCAGGAATAGCCTGGGAAGTTGTACGGTTTTAGGTCTTTTTGAGTCTGCAAGATTTTTTTAGACAGATTCGACAATTCGATTCATCAATAGATGACCATTTGAAGCATTTTGTTTTTATTGCATTTTCATTGGTAATTTTGTACACACAAAATTAGGAGTACCAGCTCCCATCTGCATTTTCTTTGACGTTGTGTGTTATTGCCTCAGAGCAAGACAACATCTTTCTTTTCCTCTTGTGATATGTCCGACGTTTATGGCTACAGGAATACTCACTCGTTTCCTGTTTGTCCTGTCGAACAATCACGACTTCTGTCCGGAGTTTTCCGAGAAGTAACCATTATGGCCCAATTTATTTTTGGCCACAAAAATTATGAACCTTTCTGTAAGGACTGGATGATCCTTAGGTCCACAGACGAGTAAATTCAACTTTTTGTATTTCTGAAGACAGAACGATACGTCCTGTCACAAACTCGTCGACATTCCCCAATTATCCGATTTTAGGTGTTTTGAGATAACGCTAAGTCGTAAATCCAAAACGAGCCGGGAGAATTAATTGAATCGATATCCGTAACCGACAACTAAACCAGCTATTTCTATTATATGTTTTTATTTTCTTTCTAGGTACTTGTTGTATAATTTAATGATGTACGGGGGGGGGGACATAAAAAGATTCGTAGAATCTTACATTTCTTTCTACAATTTGTTCAGAAAATGTGTGAAATTAAACTACTGTTTGAGCTTTGTTTCTTTCCATATTTTTTGTTTTAAATTTGAGATTTAGGTCCGAAAAAACTAATCTTAGCCAACCATCAGAGCATAGCTCGAAGATTTATCTAAGAGTTTCCTCTAGCTTTTCCTTATCAGGATTTTTTTGACTTTCTTCTTTCTTTCTTGCTTTCATACAATAGCTGAATGCAGCTATTGCCTTGGCGGCGGGGGTGTAACAGAATTCTGTTATCCTGGTCTCAATGTGAGAACTTTATTTTTAATTTTAGGGTTTATGAATTTTTAATAAATAATTATGTTACAAATTTCTAATTATGTATGATTTTTCGACCAGCTTTGCATAGCAAAGCTAATTTTATTTTTATTATTATGGTTTACTATTATTTGCTACTATTATTATTCTAATTTAGTAACACTTTCTAATAACTCGTTATAAACCATTGAGTATTACATATCTTTCTTACCTACATAATCAATGATCTTTTAATAAAATGTCGGTAGAGTAGGTCGCTAACCGCTAACATTCAAGGTTGCATCGATATTGAGTCGGCGCAGATTCGATTAAAAATCACTCTCTGGCAAACCGATTTTAGTAACGCCAACACGCAAAAATTTCAGCTCCATAAAATTATTAATTTTAATATTATTCGATTAAGTTTTATCGACATAGTTATCCGGTTTATGACTAGTAAAGTCACGCCGAGTGAAGTGTTACTTTTTAGATTCGCTAAGATCAATATAGATCCCGAAAACCGATTTTTATTCCGACAACCGAGAAATTTGTCCAAACACATGTGCAAAATCGAGCGACTTCATTCTTCTAAATCCGGAAAATATCGCAAAACATCGCAGCCAATCTATCGAGGTGAACTATTCTTTTATAATATTGATCCTAATATCATTGGACAAATCTGGAGAAGTGTAAAACTTCCAATAAGAAGAAAACTCGAAAACCCACCAACACATCTGTTCGTTTCATTCCAACCACGAACAAATCTCCACCATTTTGGGTCAGCGAGCATCGCCGCTTTGCTAAACATCTGCCAACCTTTCTTAAGTTTCATGTGTGTAGAGACAATCGATATTTCAAATACCACAGGAGGAACAAAACACAAAATTGGTGACAAAAACGAATTTAATTGCTTATTTAAATAATTCAAATATTCAATTTAATTGCTACACTTTTTATGTTATTACAATATCGTATATCGTGTTTTAACTATATTTTAGATCAAGCTTTGCCATTCAAAATCCTGACGATTTTGACCAGGAGTGATAAAGGAACCATCAGATCTGATCGTACATTATCCAATTATAATTTCAGGAGAAACCGTAAGTAGTTATAAACACTATTTACTATATGATTATTGTTTAACAAAAAACACCAAGCTTGTAGCTAACATTTTATCACCTGCTTGCATTATTCTACCCTCAGTAAACGTAGTTAGTACTTCCTGCTTTTTTGGTAGTTTTAGTGCGATTTTTGTCGCAAGCATTTGATAAGGCAATTAAGTTCGTAGACACGACAAACCAAGTGCGAAGGTTCTCTCCGTTCGACATTTCAACTACAACCAAACGACATCTATTGATCCGCTCTGCGTATTTAAGTATATGTATTTGTGTTCAACTTTATTTGTAAATCATTATCAATTTTTATTTTTTAATACAAACATTCACTACTCATATTATCTGTGTAAACAAGAATTCTCATATATTATTTACGATTAATTTCAAATTAATTTATATTAAAAGTGTGTGTTCAAAACGAGTCAGTCTTTTTATTTTCTACTTTGGTTTATTTTGTGTCGATAAGGATAACTAAGATTCCTGAACGTCCGCAATTCGACGCTGGCGCCCTACCGGAGAATATTACTACGCAAAGAAGAACCCAATAAAGAATCCACGAAAGCGATCTCGTCGCTACCCAGCTCTCGAGTACTTAGTACCAAACGTACAAAGCTAAGCCGCTTCGTTAATCACATCGACGAGCGTAAAAGAGGCAGTTGTGACTGGAAGCACCGTTTCATCAGTAGTGCACTACCACGTTACACTGTTTGGATATTTGTGGTTTTGTGGCATTATCATTTGAGTCAACTTTTGTATTGACTGGGACACCATTCTGGTTATCCCGTATTGTCGTCACTTTTGACGTGCCGTTAATAAAGTCAATTGAAGTGCATATAATTTTTAGCACGTCATCGCCACTTGCGTTTGTAGTTGTTGATTCAACGTCATTAAACTTTGTTATTGAAGTATTGTTTTATTTTTCGACGAAACGTACCCTCATTATTTTCAGAACAGCACAGAGTGGAAGTCACGACCATCGCTTCCAGCTACAACGAGCTAGTTTTAAACGACCACCAGGGCTACCACGCAATATAAGTAGTAGGGTTTTTTTATCCCTTCTGCGTGGTTTGTTTACTTTTCTGATACGTTCTCCCATTAGGGACGAGTAAGAAGGTAAAACATATCAACTTGAAGCTCAATTAAAGCCCAGGACCTCTAAGGGTCGGTTGTATAACAGAGGTTAATCCTTGAGTAAGAGTTAACCCTGGGATTTCTGCTATTTGATTGGTTGATACACCAAAAATCCCTGGGTTAACCCTTACTTGAGGTTGAACCTCTGTTATATAATCGGGCATAACCAAAGAACTTAAAGCAAATGAAGGAGTGATACTGGATCGACTCAACCAGTGTCATACATCGAAGATGAGTCAAATACCACAACACGCAAAGAAAACGGCACGAGATAGTAGTAAACCAAGATGGATAGTGGGAGAGGAAGAAGAACAAAAAGCAATGGTAAAGGTGAAGAAGTGATAATGAGATTGGCGACGTGGAATGTTAGAACAACGCTGAAACCAGAAAAGATTAAAGAGATACAGAAAGAGTTAAAACAATACAGAATTGTAGTAGCAGCGGTACAGGAAGTAAGATTGAAAGGTGAAAGAGAGTTGGTAGATAAACACTGTGTATTTCTATTCTTAGGGGAAGAAAAACATGGAAAAATGAAGTAGGATTTTTTTTATTGCAAGAAATATGAAGAAACAGACAATGCATTTCAAACCGATAAACGGAGGAATGGCATACACGAGAAAAAGAGGAAAACCGACAAATATATCAATAATAAATGTATATGTGCCAACAGAAAAAAAACCAGAAGAAGATAAAGACATATACATGAAACTAAAGAAAGAAACTTATCATTATTAGCACAAAATATGCGCATAGAGCCACACACAAGATAACCTGGACGAGACCGGGAGCAAGAATCGATGAAGGAAACCAGGTTGACCATGTGTTGATATGTAGATAAGAGATGAGCAACGACTATAAGAGATGCAAGAATATTTAGAGGAGCACATGCAGGATCGGATCATTATATGGTGGTAGCAAAAATGACGCAAAAGTTTATATCGTTTAATAGGAAAAGCAATGCAACTAAAAACTCGACTGTATAAAAACTTAAAATCGAGAAAAACAAAGGAAATTATATAAAGGAAATAACGGTAAGATTGAAAATTCTAGAAGAGGCATTGACATTGATGATGAATAGGAAAACATAAAGAGAGGAATGTAGTCGGCTCTAGAAAAACAATAGGACAAAAGAAACGAGTTAATAATAAGAGATGGTTTGACGAAGAATGTGAAAGAAAGATAGAATTGAAAAAGAATGCAAGGATGATATAGTTGAGAACAGGAGATCCAGGAAATATGTAATTGTACAGGGAAAGAAATAAGGAAACTTTTAGAATTTTCAAGCAGAAGAACAATATAATATGAATGAAGGAAAGGATTGAAAAGTTCAAAGAAAACAGTAACATGCAAAACACAAGATACAACTTTTCCAATTTCTTCCAAATAACATCACATTGGCATCGGCTTCTACCTCCGCTGTACTGTAGAAAGTACTCGTTTGCTACCTATTTGACAGCCAAAATGGTACTTTTTTAATAATTTATACACTTAATTGTTTAGTACTCACATCAAAATGATCTTCCCGTTTTGCTCCTGAATTATCTTCTCGTCCGACTGCTGTAAACCATAATATTTTGTGGCATTCGTCTTTTGGAACATTAAGAAAACTTTTATATTACTTTTTGCAGACGTATTTGTACATATTGGAACTCTAAACACCTTTTAAACGTATTTTTAATCACATCGACATGAGTCACATTACTTGGCGAAGGACATCCTAAGGATCTTATTTAAGTAAAAAACCAAAAGAATTTTTTTTGTCGGTAAATAATTACAAGAGAAGCTCAAGTTTTAGCACAAGAGGATGACGTAGTCATAATTGCAAGGACAAAAAGGAAAATGATCGAGGTTCTTGAAAACATGGACCCAAAAGTATCAGACCTAGGATTAATAATAAACGATAAGAAAACTAAATAACTACATACTTTTTAACGGAAGATAAAGAAACGAACTACAGAACCTGAAGTTGGCCAAACATGAGTTTGAACAAGTAGGAAATTTCAAATACTTAGGTGTAATCATAAGTAACGAAAGAACTGAAGAAATAAAAAAAGAATACAGTCAGGCAATACGCTAATAAGCAATAATAAATTAGGCAACAGGATTATAAGCATAAAAACATAACATAAAAACGAAGTATACACATGTATAATTCTGAAACTTTATGTTGTACAGGCTGAAAATGAAAAACTAAGAATTCTCGAATGAAAGATTGTTGGGCCAGTAAAGATAAATAGAATAGAAATAAGAATGAAAACGAATACGGAAACATGTAACGATTCAAAATTAATACCATATTAATACAAGGAATTAATACAAATTATCTGTTATCGTCAACATGAATGATCTCATTTACCGGGGAATAACCGTGTCCGGGTGATTTCATAATTATCACACGTGTAAGCTATTTTCGTAGTACACAAAGAAAGTAATAGTACAAAGTATTTTTAATAGCTAACACGCATGATTTCATTTTCTTTACCGGGGAATCACCGCGTCTGATGACTTCATAATTGCTTACGCGTGAGATAATTTTCTTTGTATAAAGATATTAACATGGCATAAGTCCGGGGAATCACCGGGTTTCAATGACTTCATCGCCACGCGTAAGTTTTTTGTGCTTACGGGGCGCGTGAGGAAACTATAATATATAAGGACATACCATCAAACATTCGAGATATTCTCTATTCTGATCTTGGTTAGATCACGATTATCTTTGAGTACCGTACGTAAAATACCTTAAATTACCTTCGATTGTGATATTGTGATTATAGTTAGATCACGATTATTTTTGAGTATCTTTCTTAAAATTATCTTAACTTACCTTCGATAATTTTGTGAATATCGTTAATTGTAATTATCTTATATTACATCCGAAATTTATATATTCGGCAAATTTTGTTTTAAAAAAGTGTATTACGACTATATACAAATTTTGACATTAATACTCGTCTAGCTAAGAAGTACCTATGATATTATATGGATTTTGCAATAAATTCGTTATGAACTATTATTTAAATTAATGTTTTAATAATAGTACCTGAATAAATAAATGATATTAGTGAATGAAATTGTGAAAAGACTACTGCAATAATTACGTTAAATAATAAAGACTAATAATTAAATAAAGTTAGTAAAATTGTGAATAAACAAATTGAGTGACAAGACATATTTATGTGAATCTATCATCAAGCCAATAAAGTTGAACCTTTATCTAACTATAATGGACTACTACTAGATTAATATACTAAATAAAGGTATTTAATGTTTTTTTAAGAATAATTATATAGTGAACTGAAAATTTAAGTTTTTGCAAGTCTGACTCATTCTCGGTGGCTTTACGTTTGAGTTCATGTTTGTTCGTAATAGAGCAAGAAGTTAGTATTTTCCTGGTACATCCCTGTGAACATTAGGTAGCTTAGTTTTCCTCTATCAATTCAGATCGATGGCATCTGATTAGAAACAAATCTCATGGTTGATTGGAGACCTCATCTGTAATCCGGGGTCATTGACCTGAAATGTTTACTTTGGTTATTTTTCAATAAATTTTAAGTTTTAAATGATGTGAATTTGAACTTACCTTATTACATTGTTGTTATGTTATGTGATATTACTTTTGCTGTGCTTTTAAGATTAATTTTTGTCTAAGTATTATAAGGTCGCTATTCGCATACCACGATTTAATTAATAGGTTAATTGACTGGAGTTTTTGAATTATTGTGAACAATCTAAAATTAAAAGTGCTACAAGTGATTCTAAAATATGATTAATAATTACCACGTACCTAGGAAGAGCGAAGATAAGCTACTTTATTTTGCAAATATGAAGAATAGTGCTCAAAATCAGTCACTTCCGGTGAAGATAAGAAATTCACATAAAAGCGAGCGAAGTACGCATCCAATAGTCAGTCCTCAGTTGAATTTGTATTGTGCCGAAGTAACGTCGTAAAGTTGAGAGTATTTAGTGATTTTTGAAATTAGCAGTTGGCAGAAGATAAAATTTTTATGGTTGGCAGAATTTGTGTGCGATCTTGTAGATTGATTGAAAATTATTGGATTATTCGATCAATATTGGTTTTATGCTGGTTTTTAAGAGCCATTTTGTACAGCAATTGGAAAATTTTACTGCTTTTCATTATATCGAGCACGGCCTGGTTATGCTTGATAATTTGATATCGTTGGATGAACTTTTGAGGTTACATGGAAATAAATTTTGGTTAAATTCAATAAACTTCAACATTACTCAATCAAAAATTAGAATTAATTTTAACGTACCTGATTATTTTGGATATGCGATTGAACATCATACGGACGTGATACCGTTGTTTGGATTCGAGGACACCAACACATCTGTTAAAGTTGCTGATAACAACACACCTGTTCCACACGTTTCTACAGAAGCTAATATTATTGTACCCAGTGGCGCACTAAACAAAGGTAACTTTTGCTTAAATTTAATTAAAACATTTTTAAAGATTTCAAAAGTTAATTATTATTTGAATAATCGTGGACAATATTTTTGTAACAAAACTTTTTATGTATCTTGTAATTTAATATTTTCAAATTTACATCTATCTAATAGCCACAGCAAATATTCACCTGGTTTTGTAATAATTACCAATACAATTACCTATGAGATATTGTTTCTTTTATTTAATTTCAATAGAAAGGGTTACATTTACAGGGTAGTACTAGGAATTTATTACAAACAAAGTGGGGTAAACCAACGAGTTATTATTATTCGTATGTCGAGTTGCAGTTTTATTAAAGCAACTAACATAAGGTCTGAGTCAGATTTACAAAGACGATCCATCGCAGTTCAACGTTTCCCAATTTCAATAAAAGAGTCTCAATTTAAAATTAATGCTCTGGAGCTGGTCGAGGTAAGAGAGATTGTGATTTTAAAGGTGGTAGAAGCCAAAAGCAGGGTTTGTATCATAAATATCACAACAATAGATATAAGTTTACATAGGCATAAATTATAGCAAATGTCTAACATGCAGCCAGGATCTCGTAGAGGAGTGATGATGTTTTGCTGATTAAATTTGCTATAGTAGTTAAGTTATTTTATTACATTTTATTTCAGGAATAAATATATTATATAATAAGTTATTTTTTTTTCATATAATAAATCCAAACCAAAGAGGGTCATGATTGTAAATTCTGTCAATAAAATTAAAATCAAAAGTATTTCCTATTTTTTTGAACAAATTTCAACCTACCTGAGATAGAGTTTTTTTTAAGTATTTTTTCTACGTTGAGCTAGCATAAGGGGTTACAAACAATGCAAATAACGAGGATATTTTAAAGTATCAAGGCTGAGAGAGTAATGTGGATGGGCCATATGATGAGGGAAATAAAAAGATGATAAGAATGATGACTGAGTAACGAAATGAGAAAAGGACGTCCGAAGATGGGATGGTGGGATAAAGTTATAGAGGACCTAGCAAAAATAAATATTGGAAACTGGAGAGAGAAGAAATAACAAAGGTGTTTGGAAAAAGATCGTTAATACAGCAAAGTCACACAGGGCACTGTAGCAATGGAGAGAGATGAGATCCACCTCAGGACGTGGATTTAGAAAACTTCAAATGAAGTGGTTATATTCCGTTAGGAATGGCTCCAACTTTTATTCATCCCATCACCTGTTATAATTTTATTTAAAATTTTTCTTGGATCCGTCTCGCACATGTTCAAAAGTTGCCTAGAAGTTTCGGCTCGAAATTGCTTCTGTTCAGGAGACAGCAAACGTGGAACCCATCTAGCACTTACTTTTGGTACAAGAAGATGATCATTTAGAATTGTATGGATAGTACCCTATGATAAATTGATGTCTTGAAATTTATTTAAGATAGAAGTTTATCATCAATTAACAAATTTTCGACTTTTAGTACATTTTCGTGGCTAACTGCATCCGCAGTTCATCTTCTAAGGACTCCTGCCCTACTTTGAAAAGCCGTACCTACTTTTGTAAATTTTTTTTAGTAAAGAAGATTCCTTGTACACTTCAAGCATATCATTTTGTTTTTTTGCACTTTCACCCTTTTTTGCTAAAAATTTTATCACCGCGCGGTGTTCGAGGGTCAAAACTGACCACTATTAAAAATTGAATACAAATCTATCGCTTGTTTGGATTGATTTAATTTTTGAAAGTTGGCCTTCTATTTGATTTTGTTACAAACCACTTTCGGGATTTTTTTGTAACTCCTTTCCTTATAGCGTTTTTACCGAATTTACTGATCTCCCCTCGTACAAATATGAAATAATAGAAAATTTTTAAATCAGATTAAAAAAAATCAATTTTATCTTTTAATTTATTGAATAATTAATATTCGGCTTAATATTACAATATGTGTAATTAAATTAAAATAAATGCCAATTCCAATTGAAATCTGTAATGCAATTTTATTACGTCGTTCGTCCCTGTGTAATTAAATTCGTCATTGTCGCTAAATTTCGTAAACCTATTTTCTATAATTATTAGATCTTCGTTTATTTCCACATTATTAGTACATAATCCGGACTGTTAAAACAAGATTGGCGTCTTTTAATCTGCATTTCTAGAATATTGATCCACTTGAATTTAATATGTCCCGAATAGGACAAAAACGTCCCTGATATCCGCCCTTTCCAGAAGTTTTTAACAATTCGATGGTTTATGTTGTGCAAAAAGTGAATTTGTTTTAGAAATGTATATCGTTCAAATCTGGATAATTAAGTTTATGTGGTGGTAGTTGTACCGTATCGTTCGCGTTTTAATCGTCTTTATATAAGCCTTAATATTAAAAGAAAGTTTTAATGAATGCCACTGTTGGTCGATGTTGTTGAGAATTGTGCGCCTCGAGCCGCAATATCAATTTAGAGAAATTTAGTGCCTCATTTAAGTTTATCATTTAATTAATTTTTGTTTATATTTACCTTAATAAATAACTTTCATTTGTTATTTAACTTTGTACTTTATTCTGATTTCTGATAGATACATACATGTAGGTACTGTTTTTGCCTTATACTTAGTACACTGTTTGCTAGAAATTATTTATTCCTAAAAACTCAAGGAATTATCCCGCGAACATAATATAATTTATGTACGTGGAAAATTAATTAGGTAACCTAAACTTACATGACAGCGATACACCAAATTTTCCCTCAACATTGTAGCCTTTATTTCTAAGACAAATAGTTAAATACATAACGAGGGTTGACAGTCTTGGATTACTACTATGGGTATTATTACAATAACAATCTTCTTGTATACAAAAAAATTATAATTCAAGTTATTAACCTTTTTGAAATTAATAATTTTAACGTTTTAATATTACCTATGCATGTATAAATTGAATGTAGTATTAATTTGGTGTTGAATTACATTTCAGTAATCGAATCCTAATGTGTGCACTTGTAATTGTTTAATAATCTAGGAGTAATATAACCCATTACTATTAATTGCAAATAAATTGAAATAACTATTTTGAATTTCAAATATACACTATTAAAATAAGTTTTTAATTATAATTTTGATGCAAAATTTAAATTGCAAATGTAACGATGGTATTTCACAAACAAGAAGGATAAAACAGTTCCATTAAATCAGCGTAGGACCGGATATTAAAATTTTTCCTTTGCTCGTTGAAAAAGTTTTAATTTGAAATTCATATATCAAATATTTACTTTAATAAAAATTAAAATCGCAAATTGTTTTACATTGCTTAATGCATTTCATACCTTTTATGTAAAAAGTTTTGAATCTGATTACCACGGTACCAAAGCTTTTTGTACTTTGAAGGCGAGTTAAATTTTACAGAGGGTTTATTTAAATACAAGCGATTTAGAAAAATTAATTTACGTTTTGAAGTTTATTTAAATTTTTATAAAAGGAATGAAAAATGAAAAAATTTTAGGGACGTAGTTTAAGTAATAAAATGTTATGCTTTTAAACATAGATGTAGTATAACGTTGTCGTATACATTAATGTCATTATCATATAATTTGAAAACTAAGCTAAATACTAATAATATTTTGAAATATTTCTTAAATGTTTTTAGATTTTTGCGGCGAGTAAGTTAATAAAAGAAAGAGTAATAATTAAAAATCACGAAATAGACGATGAACCTCTACAATCTCCAAGGGAAAACTAAAAGCTAGAAATTGCATAGTAGACCTCGGAAGGTCTAAAGAAACGAAAACACTCTGATATCGGATGGTTTACTTAAAAATCTTCAAATCCAACTTAATTTCTTCATTTTAGCATTCGCCAGCATTTCGCTAGCATTGGCGACTGACATTAAAAAATATATAAAATTCAAAAATGGAGAGGCCAACTTGACCTCCCCCTAATGGGGGAGAGGCTTAGTCCAAGAATGGACTGGATGTTCGAAAGAACATATGAAGCTGATGGAAGAAGAAGAACTTGACAGACCCCAATTTTATAGTGATCCTAAAAGCCAAAATAATTATGACGGTCTTTGGATTTTGTTCAATGACGCTCGGTTTTTGAGTTATGAATTTTTGAAAATAGGGTAAGTCCATCTCAAATCAACTGAAGAATTTACTCGACCTGCACCAAATTTGACGAAACTTGGTGCACACCATATTAGTAAGAAATAATAAAAAATAGCAATTTAAGAATTTGTCCAAAAGCACAGCATTTGTTTCCTTGTTTTTGACCGTCTCTCACTACACTGAATTTATTTTTAATAACCGAACCCATGCTCACCCTATCATTAAATTTTATAAAAAATTAAATTTGGTACACATGCTCAACACAATTGCACAAAGATAAACAGTAAAAAAATTAACCAAAAAAGAACCTTTTAGAAATAGGGGTTGAAATAATCGGGTTACTATTAGGAAATTAATCCAATTAGGGGTTGAAAAAATAAAATGTGGTAGAATATTTGAATAGAATGTTCATTTACCTCTACAGAACATTTTTTATTTTTAAATTTAAACCACTGTGGATGAAGTTACAGTCGTTTTCCTACAAGTACACACTAACATTTTGACTCCTTGAAGGACCACAACAAAGAAACAAATCCTTAAATTTGTATTTTTTATTTATTACTAAGTAAGAAAGATGGTGAGTACCAAGTTTCGTCAAATTTGAAGAGGGCCGAGTAAATTCTTCAGTTGATTTGAGATGGAATTACTGCATTTTCAAAAATTTATTACTCAAAAACCAATCGTCATTGGAAAAAATTCAATGGCGTTGATAATTTTTTTGGGTTTCACCAAATCACCAAAAAAATTAGGATCTTGATTGCCGATAACTTACCTTAGACTTTCCCTTAGCCTAAATGGGAAAGGTATAAATTAAAATTAGGTAAAACTTCCATATCATCCTTGTTTTTGTAATAATTAAATGTTAGTATTAATGGGGATATAGGACTGGCAAAAATTAAACACTCGTCTAATCTATCGTCGACGTTTCGCCGTCACTCACGGCTTCTTCAGGACTAAAATTGTTCTTTATTTACGAAGAAGCCGTGAGTGACGGCGAAACGTCGACGATAGATTAGACGAGTGTTTAATTTTTGCCAGTCCTATATCCCCATTAATACTAACATTTAATAAATTAAAATGGGAGAGACTTGGGCTTAAATGAACAGATGCTAGACCATAATGGGAGGAGGTTTGAAAGGAAAGTTTGAAAAACGTTTTAATTTTCAGCCGGCTCGTATATTTATAAATTGCCCTTATAGCTTTTTTCGTATCTCCCTCGTACCGGATGGCAAGAGAATGAAAAAGATATTTTCAAATCATATTACGCTATTTAAATTCCGTAGTTTGGCGTTTCAGTGCTGGTTTTTTCACACTTAATATAAGTTCGACCTATTGCTTACAAAACAAAAACAATATAAAGATTAATAAAAAATTTATATGTTTCAGCAAAAAATGCAAATTGATATATTTAACGATATATTTAAATACGTATTTAGAACGCATTTAGTTCTATTAAAAAAAATTTTTCAAAAAGGAGATATATTTTATACACATTTTACTCCACTAAATTAAGAAATATAAACAAACACAATAAGCATTGTTTACATTTAATAAAATTATTTACTATTGAACTCCGCCTGCGAAGATTGCTGGGTGGATTGAGTAGCTCAGCAGTTGACGTTGCCGGTCCCAAGCCCGGATAAAGGAGGAGGGTTTACAGGCAAGGTTAGCAGCCTACCTGTAATAAAAACGTATATCGCTCACAGAATCATGGTAAATGCCTCGGAAAATGGACGGATCAATTATATGAAGGACAACGCAAGGAAACGGAATAAACGAGCTTGGAAATCGAATATAATCAGATTTGGCAGCTGGAACATAACATCATGGAACAGCAAAGATCAGGAAGTCCTACTGGAACTAACAAAACATAAAATAGATATATGCGCTGTATCAGAAACAAAAAAGAAGGGGAAGGGGAATAGTAGGTACCAAAACTATCTGTTCATCTACAGTGGGAAAGACAAGGACCAAAGAGCACATGCGGGAGTGGGCCTAATCATACACGAGAAATTCGAAAACAACATTGAAAAGGTTGACTACATTAACGAAAGACTACTACATGTCATATTATCCGTGGATGACTGCAAGATCAATTTGATAAGCGTATATGCACCCGATATGACAAAGCCGAAGGAAGAAAGAGAAACGTTCTTCGATAAGTTGCAAGAAATACTCGACGCAGTGCCAAACCAAGAGAAAACAATAGTTATGGGGGATTTCAACTCAAGATTAGGAAGCGAAGTATTACCAGGCGTAATGCAACGCTTCAATGAGGAAACGATTAATAACAACGGCGAACTACTAATACAACTATGTGCACAAAATGAGCTACGTATTAACAACACGTTCTTCCCACACCAATGGCAACATAAAAGGACCTTCGGAAACACCAGAGGACATGAGTCAATCATAGACTATATAATTACAAATAGGCAAATACCACCAAAACAAATAATTGACGTAAGAGCCCTGAATTCAGCAAATATAGGTACCGATCATAGCCTAATACTCTTCAAATATCGACCTAAACATCTACCACAAAGACATACAAGTAAGCCAACGACATTTGTCACGAAATTCAATATCGAATCATTTGAAAGTGACAGTACCCAGTACCTATATAAGAAAAGACTAGAAAATAAGATAAGAGAAAATGAAGTGACACAACAAGATGACGTGGAACAGGCATGGGGTAGGATAAAATCAAACATTATAAAAAGCGGCGAGGAAGCAGTAGGAATGAGAAAGTCTGATATCAACAAAAAGAAGAACACCAAGCCATGGTTCACAAAAGAAGTGAAAGACTTGGCAAACGAGAAGAGAAAGGCGTACTTGCGTTATATCATGGATAGATCACACGATGAATACCTAAGATACAAGACCGTCCGAAATAAAATAAACGACCAAATAACAAGGCTGAAGCGGGAATACTGGGAGAAGTTCTCATCAGACATGGAGCATGACATGTATGGTAGTCAGAAACGAGTATGGCAGATAATACGCAACGCAAAGAAACCAATAACCGAATGCACGCAACTCACAAACATATCAAAAGACGAATGGATTAACTACTTTCAAGTGCTCTACGATACAAATAATAGCACGCCGTCAGACAACATAACGACGGCGAATGTAGAGGAAGAATACCCGGAAGAAGAAATAACAATAACTCAAAACGAAGTGGATGAGGGAATAAAAAGAATGAAGAACAGAAAATCGCCGGGAATAGATATGATAACCAACGAAATGATTAGATACGGGGGCACTACACTATCAAAAGAACTCCAAAAACTGTTTCAAAAGATAATATCATCTGGAAATATACCTGAGGAATGGCGCACAAGTGTCACAGTACCTATATTCAAGAAGGGATCAAAGAAAAACCCGAAGAACTACAGAGGAATAACCCTACTAAGTGGCGTGTATAAATTGTTCACAAGGATCATCTCCCAGAGAGTAATCGAGGAAATCGGAATAAGTGATGAACAACAAGGTTTCCGACAAAACAGATCGACTATCGACGGAATCTTCATAATTCGACAACTGGTAGAGGGAGCAATTGAATATGACAAGCCACTGTTCCTTTGTTTTGTTGATTTTACACAAGTATATGACAAAGTAAAACTCGACGATGTATTAATAATACTGCTCAATAACAAAGTCAACAGAAAAATAGTTAGCATAATAAAGGAACTAAACACAAACACAAGAACAAGAATAAAAGTAGGAGGCACCCTCACAGATGAAGTACCAATAACAACTGGAATCAGACAGGGTGACAGCTTGAGCCCAGCATTGTTTAACCTGATAATGGAACAGATAATTAGAGGTATCAAAGACACTCACATTGGCTATGGAGTGGGGGGTAGCAGAATCCAAATAGTAGTTTACGCAGATGACGTGGTCTTAATGGCCGAAAATGAAGACGACCTACAGCGACTCCTATTCCGACTCAATGTTGTATCAAAAACGTACAACATGCAGATATCGACACCAAAAACTAAATCTATGTTGATCTCAAAATACCCAATACGATGCAAACTGATGGTTGACGAAGAACTTATTGAGCAGGTCAGTAAATTCACATACCTTGGTGTGGAAATAACAAACGACCGAAGCACCATATCAGAGGTACGCACACAAGCACTCAAAGCAGCCAGGATCTCGGGATGCCTACGAAACATCATATGGGGCAATAAACACATATCAATAGAAAGTAAAACAAGGATATACAAAACATGTGTAAGGCCGGTACTGACATACGCGGCAGAGACCAGGGCCGCAACATCAAGAACAAAGCAGACAATGAGATCAACAGAAATGAGAACACTAAGAGCGATAACGGGAGTAACGCTGTGGGATAGAGTGAGAAGCGAAGCAACACGAGAAAAGTGCGGATAAAGGATGTTGTCAGATGGGCCAGAGAGAGGAGACGGTTCTGGAGAGACCATGTAGAGAGGATGGATGAAGCGAGAATTGCAAAAGTGGTAATGAAACAAAGACCTAACACCAGAAGACCCCCCGGAAGACCCCCTAAAAGATGGAAGGACAGCTGGACGTCTGAATCCCAGGAAGGCAATGCCGTGATTAATTAACAGGGCCGAGCCCTAACAACAGAAGAAGAAGAAGAAGATTTACTATCGGGTTTTTGATAAACAATTCAGAAATCCAAACTGGAAATATAAATTCTAAAATTCATCAGGGGGTCGGATATCAGATTCTGGATAAAAGAAGATAAAAGCAAAGGTATTTATTAAAACTTCTCACTAAAGAATTAATCCAACAATATTTGTTGGCTTGCGAAAAGTTCATGTAAAATTCATTTTAGTATAAATACTAATTAAAAATCTAAAATGCATTGACAAAATACTATTTGATATTGATATTGAATTATTTAACTACACTGATCAAGAATATTTATTATTTATACTGATAGTATTTTACTTAAAAAAAACTTATTCATTTATTGGTAAAAATGCCGACTAAATAAATAGAAGTCAAATGACTAAATGGAAATCAAATGGAAGTTAATTAAGTTTCATATTTTTCAATTTAATTACTTTAAAGAAATATTTCTTATTTTCAACTTTATGTTTTCATTATTTTTAATAAAAATAATCTTAAACTGTCGTCGTTCAATCGATGTTTGCTGCAAAAATCTTCTATTTATAAGTCCCGGTTGTACCGACACGAATTTAATTTTAATTAAACTTCTTTTATATTTTGCCATTCTATCTTTCCTATTTTTCCTAGTATTTTAATTTCACTATTTAATTTTTCTAAATTAGCTTCCTTTTATATTTAAATTTTGTTTTTCAGAAATTCTCGTCACTACGGTGACCGCGTGAGTGAGTTCTGAGGGTTCAGGTGTGATTTATTACAACTAAGATCGTCAACATCAACATTTTACGGTCACACGAAGCTTTCCGTAAAATTCAAACTATCATAAAAACTAAAACGGCATAAAATACTTCTTTCGGAGTGCCCAGTGGTTTAAAAGCTTTTACAGTCCAGATTTAAATGTATTGTAAACACAGTTGTTACAATTAAGTACTTGTCTGACAACCTCCTTATCATGAAACCTTTTTCAATGAAATAATAGTAAACAAGAAATTTGGGATGATTAACAACACCAAAATCAAGATGGATTCGTGCACCTCAGTTTAAAAATCGCTGTTATAACGCATAATAAAACCGCATACTTTTCATTCCATTGTTAGCATTCAATCTACAGCGACAATCAAGAAACCAGCGCTATTTGGCGTAGTACGTATTTCATCCTAATATACTGCAGAGACATTGTAGCATACAAACTTGATTGTATAATAAATTGTTATACTGTTTGGATAAACCACATGCCTAAATCTACGCTGGAAACTAAGCTGCAGGGTGGCCCACAAGAGATGGTAAATCGATCACGTAGAGTAAAAATAGAATGAGACTTACTCTAAATTCAAAGGTCACATTTGATATTTACAATGCTATTTGTGTTACATCCATTTTCACCTGCTGAATATTTAAAACTATTATTTCAATTAAACAAATTGATACACAATAATTATTTATTCAAACTAATGTATCAATGTGTTTTTCTGCAGTCTTTGTTTTCCCAAACTGTTTCGTGACAATACAGCAGTGTTAGTGCTATCTACTTCCACATATTTTCCAAACTAAGTTGCTGTTTTAGAAACAAGGGTGTAATATACTACCTGCTAATAAAATCAAACTATTTTGTATAGTTACTAGTCGTACACTGATATGTTGAAATGAGAAACATCTTGCGAGTTAAGCAAGTTTAGGGATATTTTCATCAGATAGGTTCAAATGTTTTGGGGTTGGAAATGCTTTACTACTAAAACTAATTAATGTAATGAAATTTCTGCTGGGCATGTAATAAATTTAGTACAACAGCATATTTTACTCATAAATATGTAATTATAACAATTTTAAAATGTTGAAATGTTGAAGAGCACTTGACGTTAAATTTAAAATAACATTTAACTCGTTCGGACATTGTTAAGTATTATGTATTCTATAAATTACATTCATAGTTAAATATACATTTTAAGTGCTTCACTTTGTTTAGTTTAAAATTTTATATCTATATATTGTGGTGATCTAAAATAGGGTCAGTTCGATTGGACAAAAAGCACATCCATTGTTTTCAAATGTAAAGGTTAAGAAACCACTATTTAAGCTGTACCTAAGTCTTACGAGTGCCTTTATTGAAAAGAGCTGTTTGATCAAATATCCTAAGAACTCATATTAAATTTAATCTCTTCACAAAACAATCGATTCCTGAAACATGTAAGAAAAGAAATTATAAATCATTGGTGTAATTGTTCAATTTTGAAATTAAAACAAATTAAGTAATTTTAAAATTTGTAAAGGTTAGGTAAACGCGAACAATCGAAAATTTAAGTAATAAACAAAGAGTGAAGTTACGGGAAAAGGACAGATTGAATTCAAAATTTAAAGTACGCCGTCTCAGAGAAAAGTTTTGGAAGGGAACAAAGGAAGATAATTTTGGATAGAGGACCCTCTTGGTGTCCGTGAATGGATAGGGACGTATTTTTGGTTAATGGACTCTCTTCGTATCCGTGTATGAGTGAGGACGTATTTTTGGTTAATGAACTCTCTTGGAGTCCGTGAATGGATAGGGACGTATTTTTGGTTAATGGACTCTCTTCGTATCCGTGTATGAGTGAGGACGGTTTTTTGGTTAATGGACTCTCTTGGTGTCCGTGAATAGATAGGGACGTATTTTTGGGTAATGGACTCTCTTCGTGTCCGTGTATGAGTGAGGACGTATTTTTGGTTAATGAACTCTCTTCATGTCCGTGTATGAGTAAGGACGTATTTTTGGTTAATGGACTCTGATGGCGTTCGTATGCAAGAGAGGATGTAATTTTGTAATTTAATTTTGTGAATGGATTTTCACGGTGTCCGTCAAAATATGTGAGAGGAAGATTGTTAGTGAGATTAATTCAAATAGTATGGATTGCGAACGTTTAGATAATATCGTGGAAATTTGTTGTTTGGAAGATTGAATTTTGGAAAAAGTAATTGATCACCTATGGTTGGCGATGATTGTATAATTCGAACGGTAATTGGAGGATGCTGAGGTTGGAACACATCACGTAGGCGGCGTGCAAAACATCAGGACCAATTCTCTTCGACGGTGGTGAAACCGGTAAGACGATAATTTGAGTGCGTTAAGTTAAACGATCGTTAGACAATATTTTCTGATAAAATTTTAATTAGTGCGATTAAATCTGGGGGGTGTTAGATTATTTATAGTAAGGTTAATTGTACACTTAATTTGTTTTGTTTAAATTTATAATTTTGTTTCATAGATTTAATTTTTGTATTAATAAATGAACAGGTTTCGGAGTGAGCAGATTTTATTTAGTTTAATTTGCTTTAAAAATAGGTACAGCGTTAAAAGGTACGAATAGGATTCAGGTACATGCAAAATCTATTGTCTTTCTTTTGGAACAGGTTGCGAATTATCCGCAACATTGTAGAGTGTGCTTCTACATTTAATCGAACCATTGTCACGCCCACAAAAGCTAGCCGGAAGTAAAAAAAAGTGCCGTTTGTTTACCCCGCTATAAAAATTAAGATTTACAGTAGCTTATCACGGCAATATATAAAAATGGATGTATGTGTGTATGTATGTATGTATAAATGTATTGCTGTGATTCAAAATGTACCAACCCGAGGCAAATAACTCAATTTTTAAATTAATAATAACATTTTACAAGTTTGACCTACTTTAATAATTACAGATTGAAGAGATAAAAGCATTCACACTATTTATGAAATTACAAGCAAATAGAGATCTCTAAAGATCGGAATACTAGATATAAACCTGTTAAATAGATTCAAAAATGAGATGACCACATCAAAATCTCACATAAAGACATTTTAAAACAGAAATAATGAAATTTATTGCAATTTGTTATCTTGAAAACATAACCTATCCAATTTGTGTACTTTGAATCAAAATTTCTTTGTAAATAACTTATTATGTAGAAACCTGGTTATATAAAAATGTATCTCATAATTCACTCTATGTGAAAATTGTAATTTCATCTCATAAATTGGTAAAAAGGTTAATAGAGCTCAAAATCCATTGAAACATGATAAGGTAGTTTAGTGATAACACAATGTTCAAATTCATTGCGAAATGTGCCTACATAAACAGCTTCTGTATTGCAAAACTTCTGGAAAGTTGTGGAAAATTCGTCTCTTCAAATAAGAAATCTATCCTGAAAATTACAAAAAATTCGGTCAACATGAAAAATCTGCAATACAACAATTTGACTTACCAGTACTCCAAAAATCAACGAATTTGGAAAACTGCGCATTATTAATTAGTTGAAATTTACCAGTCGAAACGAACGGACGTGTGTGGTGTAAAAGTCAAAACTCAACATTAGAACCAACCAGATGTGTAACGCAGCAAAATATTTGTAATGAAGATTTGATTTAATTTTATCAAAATGGCTACCAATTAGTTAGGGCATCTGAAAGCAACAAAATGTGTTCATTTCAACTCACAATTCAAATATCCAAGAATTGAATAATTCCGAACAACTTACCCATCTAATTAACATCAATAATTAGCAAGTCAACTTGGATGATCAACACCGTATTAGTCACAATCTACGGGAGCAACAATTTTATTAACGCGATCAACACGGCAACAGCTGAGTGTGAAATTCAACGGAGTGTGCGGGAATCAAAATAGTGTTCTGTGCGCAGGCTTTTATATAAGCAGGATATATTTAAAAAAAAGGTATTTGAAACTTATGATTTTTTATTAACTTTGGCCTTCAGTGTTTTACCAAAAGGACGTAAAGAAATTGACTATCCTAATTGCAAACATTTCAACAACAAAACATTTTTTATATTTTACATTTTCTACGATACAAAAATTTTATTAAATAAACATTTAACCCGTTATTGGACAACGGAAGACTTGGATTTCATCCAAGCAATTAGCAGAAGAAGAGGTTTTGGATCGTCGTATTTCGATGTTTTTGATATTTTGATAATTGTATATTTTTTGCCAACAGATAACTTGTCTGTGTTTATTTGTTATTTTGAAATTTTTGCGCTAGCGATTTTATTTGAAAATATAAAATTATTTCTGATTTCAAAGCAATCTTTTATTATCAGTTCAACGATAACAGTACAGTATTCTAATTTTTGAGATTCATCAAAACAAAAAGTGAATCACATTTATCCCTTCATTCATTTTTATCAACCAACAAATCTTAAGCACTTCAAAACGAGTTTGTTTCAACTCAACAAGCTACATCCCTTAATTGAACTTGGAACCTGCAATACTCTGAGAGAGTCTTAGACTGAGCTATACAGGAGGGTCAAGTTGGTGAGCTTTCTTATAAAATTGCACCCTCGAATATTTTAATATTTACATTTTTATAAATTTTCTTTCATTTGAAAGTGGCGCCCAAGGAAAAACCGAGGCGTGCAATTTTATACTGTAAAGTTTATAGCAGTATGTTCCCTATAGACTCATAAACCGTTTGACCGCAAATTTGGCACAGTTATTATGTAGGTCCCTGCGCATGTTTTTGTATTGAAAGCAGCGATGCCAACCGTACTATAATTATAGTACGGTTGGCATCGGTGATTGAAATAGTGCAAAAATTCGCAAAGGAAAGGAAAGTTGATCTTGAGTAGCCTGCCTTCCTTTAAGGAATCTCGATAATTCCTATTCTCGATAATTCCAGGCTACTCAAAATCAACTTACAAAACAATAATGATTGCTGTCAACCGATCGACAATGCAAATACGCGTGCACGTGCTTTACGTTTCTATTTGACCAATCTTAACCAAATTTGGTGTAGAAGTTATTTACAACGCTACGAAAATATAAGCTACTTTAGTACCTTGGAGCGAGGCCGAAGGCCGAACAACCACATCCGACACGGTCTAGATGGCTAAAGGTGGCCGGTAGGCCGACTGTGCCAGCTAGTTACCTATGTATATAAAGTAATATTCTAATAATTTTGAATAAATAATTTATACGAACTATTTATCATGGCAATAAATTGAAAATTTAATTTAAACAATTTTGTGAATTTTTGCAGTAAATGTAATGTATTAAATTGTTTTTTAAATAAATTTCTTTCTTAATTTTGTAATTTATTATTAGTCGTAATTAAAAATTTTAAAACATCGCGTACGGTATCGCTACGTAAAATTATTGATAAAAGTAATTAAGTTACATTTTGCAAATAGCGATTGTTTGCAGTAAGGCTCAATATAAACGCCTGCGTAGCATACAATCAGCTGTTATTTGTAGATTTCCGGAGTCCCGGAGTGTCTGGATTTTAACTGTTTACATCGCAATAGTTCTCTAGTATACTGCAACGCGTCGAGGCGCATATTGTGATTCAACTTTAATTCGTTTATCTTAAAGCTTTCACTTTTAGCTTAAACAATTAACTAACCTTTCATTGTGTATTACTATAAACAAATGGCTCATTATGTTTAATACCGTTTGAATGTATTTTAATAAACAGTGTATGTTAAAATTACAAAAACATAAATTTATTAAGATTAAAAAATAAATATCATGAAACATATTTTAAGATGCTTCCTTAAGATATTTGTGCATTATAAATCTTTTACTATGCCGATGCATGGAAGAGATATAATTTTGGTGGTAACGTTGCTATTGACAACCGTTTTAAGCGTCCACGCTAGACTAATTCAACAAGGTAAGATCTTTAAGATAATAGGCTTGGTACAAAATTAAGAAAACCGAATATATTACGGGATATTTACTAAAATAATACTACAGAAATTAATTAATTATTGAAACATTATGAAATGAAATGTGGAAAAAAATTCAAACATTCTTTCGCTGAAATGTTTAAAGAATTTAATTTGAACATTAGGTTTAAATGTAAATAAAATTCTTTAATAAAAATCAAAAATTCCAGAAAAAATTTAAATTGAATATAAAAATATGAAGTACGTACCGATGCAATAAAAATACAAATTAACGGGAAAATTGAAATACGCAAACATGCCTTCGTAAATAATCCATTTACAAAAGAACAACAGAATAAAACACCTCTTCAAGCTTCATTTACTCTTTTATATTTAGAATGAATTCCATATTCTAATTATATTATTAAAGCCACTTGGTTGGTTTGATATCAAATTTTATTTGGGTTTTAAATTTGTGTGAGATATGGGCTAATATTATTTTGCAAATGTGGTTTATCAATCGACTGACAGACAACGGATGAACACAATATTGGAAGCTATTTACTAGGAAAATATACGAAAAAACGTACACCAATAAATTGATACACGATAAGATTTTGCTTTATTAATCTATTCAAGATAATTTTACATTGATAAATTAACCCCGAAGCATAATTATATAATATCTACATCACATTTCCTCTTACGATCCTATCCATCATCTCTAATCCTAAATATTTAGGTTTCATAATATAATTAGGCATTATTTATTTATTTTCCTAATTAAGCTTATGAGCTTAGAAGTATCGTCACTTATCTTGATGGTTCTCATTAGGATGTAATGCTGTAAGAGCGAGATGCTTTTCCAACATTTTCATCTCTATATGTTCATGTTCGTAGATTCCTTCAAGTTTTATGTTTTAACATTTTATATGTGTCTCCACGCTTCTGTAGCCCCTTTCAGAATCTCAAAACCCCTGTAAAAAAGTATATACTAGCTTATTACTACTTTATTTTATATCGCATTTTATCGTAAACATTACTGTGCCGATGTTTCTGCCAGCTAAAATTTATCATTTAGTTCTTGTACATTCCAAACATCAAAACGCGTGATGCGTTTCCTCTACAATTTCCTTTCCTCATAAGACCAAAAACTAGACCAATAAGTAGAGTTATAACGTTACGACTTATAGCTTATTATAAAATGTGGTGTAATTGAGCATTTTGAAAACTAATATAAACTGAATTAAAATATATTATGCCGTTACTAAATAATATGTTATAAACATAATTTCAAATAATGTTGAAGTCAATCTGTTGAACCATTTTCGATATGAACATGAATAACCTCAAGCGCACCGAATACCGCACCTTTAAGAGGTACTTAGTGAGATGAACTTTTTTTATCACCATTTAAATTTAATTAACAATTTCGGTGATTAAAATTTCAAAATAAAGGAATCAAACAACCTAGGTTTGTTTTTTGAAATCAAGTATGAACGTTTCGAGAACACGGTAAGAAAAACAGCACTAACTACCAAAGTGCTAACCAAACACTTTTACTCCGACTGCCTTATTAATATACGCTAGAGCCATTTAACTGGGTTCGAAAAACTAAACATTGTCTGCGTTTGTAAATGTTGACCCGTTTTATTTTACTGGAATGAAGCGTTGACCCATTTATTTATTAAATCACCACGGAATTATGAAAGCATGTCAACATTTTGTTAATTTTACTAAATGCAGAAGCAAAATTTAATGAACCAAACACATTAGTAAGTAATTTAGTTTATGATGTAAGTAATTTAACTTATCTATAATAATTAAAGGTCATTAATATTCATTCATGT
This sequence comes from Podabrus alpinus, assembly GCA_932274525.1. NCBI lineage: Eukaryota > Metazoa > Arthropoda > Insecta > Coleoptera > Cantharidae > Podabrus > Podabrus alpinus. Next base: position 121,361,333 of record OW026451.1, read on the forward strand.
CGTAATAGGTATAACTTTGAATAAAATTTCAAATTATTTGCTATATTAGATAGTATTATAATTTTTAAAACATGAACACCAAAGCGTTTAACTTAATTGAAAAAGAACTAAAGCTTATGTAAAACTTTAAGAATTTTTTTATTTCTTATTTTTAGAAACTCCGGACAAAAATTCATTTTAAAAGCTTCAGGTGTCCAACCGCCAATATTCTTTTACATTCTGGAATTTTATATTCGCTTTCAACTTTTTTGTTACTTTAGTGAGAACAGAAAATCAAAATTTAAAAATAAAAACAGATTCTTTGTATTATCGTAAATAAAAACAAATTTAAAAAAACAATCCAGAGTAACATGCAGACAAAGAGGACAAGTACAGTGCAACCTTGATAATGTGAACAATGTTAATAAAAAGACTGGTGTTTGAATAATGTTTAAACAAATAATTGTACTGATTATGCAGATCCTGGTTTTTATTTTATTTATTAATTATTATATTATATCCCGATATTAATCGGGATCAAGTTGTAATTTTGTATCCCGATAACAGCTTTGCACCGCGAATGCATAGAGTAAATACGTAAGTTTAGTTAAACGCTGCATTGGTGTTTTATATCATTCTCTCTGCAAAAATTCTCACAACGGCATCGTAAGTTTCGGTGAGTTTCACTTCTTATTCATCCTTCCAGCTCTTTCCACAAATACTATATCAGATTCAGATTTGAAACAGTGACGGCTGGTACGTGGAGGGCGACAGGGCGCCGCCCTCCCAATTCGAAGTAATATTATTTAATGCGAATGCACCACTCGCACATTGTGGTTACGCCGCTGAATATTTCCGACAATTGGCGACAATCCGACGTGACTTGGACCGTAAACGGTGACCCGGAGTTAAAACACTTCACTGAAAATTTTTATATATAGCAAACTAAATGTTAAAAAAAGTGTTGGTTAAATAACCCCCCCCCCCCTTAAGGTACTACAAGCGATAGATGCCCCTATGACTAGATCCAGAGGGAAAAAGACAAAATAACTGAGCCACTACTTCTGGCTAGTGCTTACCATAAAACCAGAAATCACCGACGAAACTGTAGTTCCCAATTGCGATAACCAAAAGCAATGAGACAATTACCATAAATAACCAAAAGAGTATCGACTCGTCTCTGACCAGCTTTAATCAAAACAAACGAGTAATGACCAAATAGGTGAGCCATCACTTGGTCGATGCTCGGAGGTGGTAGGGATTGCGATGTCAGATGGTAAATGCATTGATGGACTAGCGTTGTACAGAAGTAAAATAGAATCATCAAAAATTCTTCTCACATTAATTAAGCGGACGTCCGAGCGTCGCTAAATCCCATCAAATGGTTAGAATGTAATAATTCAAGTGCAACCACTGCGAACTCCAGAATAATTAACTAAAATTCTTGGTAACACTTTCAAATCAAATCCAAAAAAAAACAGGCAAGAAATAATACTTAAATATGCATAGAAAAATAATATACAACCAAGGTAAAAAGATAAACGACACAAATATATAAAAATCGAAAATTCGCCAAACTTGAACAAAACTTTAACACTTGTCACAAACTGATAATGGTGAGCGACAATCGCATACAAATGATAACCTCCAGATGTTGTTGGGTATAAATTGCTGAGTTGGTTGATAAACGCAATTTGTGAGGTAATTAACAATAGATCTGCACTGACCAATTGGACGAAAAAACACCTTCAAAAGAAGTGTGGACAATGGATCCACTTCGGCAACAACAAAAATCAAACCAACGGGAAAAAATCCAAACATCCAATACCAGCAACGAATAAGATTCCCAAAATGGGTTGGAGAAAAAATGTTCCAAATTAACTCCCATACTGAATTGTCCCTAAAAGAAGTCGCTATTAAAATAAAGTTATAAAAAATTGGCGGCTACTGAGACCAGGTGGTCTGAGGGATATGGGATAACCTCCAATGTTGATATGCTGAGGGTATTCGATACCTCCCCCCACGGTTTCTATTTGCACTTCATATTTTTAAATTGAGTAATTAATTTGACAATGAATAGTATTAATATTTTCCAAGTAACAAGTAACATCTGAATAAAACAAATTAAACTTAATTTTTTCGCTGCACATAATTTTGGACCACTCTTGTATTCTTGAGTTGAAACTTTTTTTAAAAATTTGGAACGGACTACATGATTATTCTTTTATATCAAGGGTTTCTTCGAAGAACATTTTCAGCTTCAGCTTCATTTAGCTTACGTATAAATTGGGAGCAATCTCTGGTGCCATCACTAGACGAGATTTATTTGAGCCTCACGGATGATCGTTTTATCATCTTTTTCGATAGTTTTTGTGGTTGTCCAGATTTTGGCCGGCTATCCGGTATTCCATATTTATTTTTCTTATGACACCACAGAGAGTTTGATGCGGTATCTCAAACTGGCGTTCAGCTTCCGCTACAGTATTTCCCTTATTCAACGAGTTTAAAACCTTTTTTTAATTCTTCTGAATATTATTCTTTTCTCCTGGGCATGTTTCTAAAGTATCAAGTAAAAATATTCATGTAAAATTGATTTCATTTATAATTATTGATGTTTTATACATCATACCGGGTGTTTATTTCAAAAATAACCAGTCGAAATAACTTTTTTTGAGTAAATTTGAGTAAATCAAAAAACACGTAGGTTTAGATACTGTGGGGACGCTCAAAACCAATGCTGTTTGAATTATAAGTTTGACCCCCTTAATTTTAAATAGCACCTCCTACCTTGCTACATCATTTTACAGGTGGAATAATCCATGTTCATCCACATTAAAAAAATTGAGTTTTCTGGATCCGTTTATGAGTTAGAGATCAAAATTGAAAGATGAAACAAAAACTAATTTTATTCGGAAATAATTTTATTTTCACGAAAATCACATTAGCAGTGATAAACAAGTGCACTCCCCTACCACCAAAGAGAATTAACGAATCCATTTCAATTCAATAAATTGACTTCTTAAACGCTTGGAAATGGTCGTGCATTGTTGAAAATAAAAGGAGCTAAAAAATGGTGTACCTATAATACTTCAAAGAAGTAAAAAATAATATTTATTTACAGGGCTGAAAATCGCCGAATTTTAAAATGAAAACCACTCGGAAGAAAATTAAGACCACTAATACGTGATAAAGTTAGTACGAAAATTTGAAGAAATCGGTTCCATATGCAACAAAATTAATAAGCAATGCAGAACTTTAAATGAAGTTTCACAGATGGAAGTATATACTATGTCATTTTGTTGCGAATCCTGGCACCTCCATTCGAAAGGTTGCTAAGTCAACAAAAAAAGAAATTTTACAACAAAAGTAAAAACATTTGGAAAATGTAATTTCATGAATTTCCGAATACAATTATGTTTTGTTTCATCTTTCTATTTTTACCTCTAACTCATAAACGAATCCACTAGATCCAATTGTGTTAATGTTAGATGAACGAGAATTTTTTCACCTTTAAAATTATGTATCGCAAGGTAGTGAGGGATTGCTATTTAAAATTTCAAAGTGGTGGTAGCAGATGGGGAGGGGGTTAAACTTAAAATTCGAACAGTATTGATCTTGAACGTCTCCCTCGCAATCTAAATTAACGTATATTTTATTTTTCTCAGATTTATTCCAAAAGATTGTTATTTCGACTGACTATTGTCGAAATGAACACCCGGTATACTTTTCGAATTGAAATTGTTTTATGCTAAATCTGTATTAAGTTAGCTAATTAAAAGATTTGCATATCTATTAAATTTTGCTAAAAAAACCGTGCAACGACTGTGATTACTGGAAATCCACATTATCGTGAGTCCGGATTGTTGATGTTGCACCGCAGTTCAATAATTTTATTTAAACATGTTATATTGACTGCAGTGTTAGCGCAAATTTACAATTTGCTAAGATAAAATTCAAATTTATTAGAAAAATTCAAATAGTAACATAAAGTTTCTAGTATCTACTTACTACCCATATATACAATTATATAATATATAGTACACACTCTTATCCAGTTTGTAAAATACAATTCTAACTTCATGATTAAATTTTTGAAAACCTGTAAAATAAAATACTTATATCCTTTTGTTAAACAAGAGTCGAGGTTTAAAAGCAAGTAAGAAAGTAGCTATAAAAGTAAAACGTAAATGTCAGTTTAAGAAATCGATTTTAAATGTACGTAAGGTGGTACCTATGTTATTTGAAAAGTGCTGAAGCACGCAATTAAATTGAATTACAGCTTTTACGTAGTGAATTTTCCTTTTATACATTTACTTAGGAAATATTAATATCTTAACAATTTCGAATCACGCAAAATTAAAAAATCTGATGTGGCCATCGCATAACTTTCCGAACAGACGCAAATTTTTATATTATATTTTTAAATAAAATGGTTACATAATTTCAACAGTAAATCGATGAAAAATTTCATATTTTACCAAAATAGGAAGAAAAAAACCTTTGAATTCCTATATCTTGCAAACGAAGCATTTTTGGACCCATGTTATTAGAAACTTTTCATCTTATTTTCGTTAGTAGAATGCGGTTTACTATTTTATTTACAAATACAAACATTTTTTACAAATACAAATTTTTTTGAAACGCCCTGTATATTTTAGAGAAAAACTTGTAGGACAAAAAATGTAGGAAATTCCATAGCGCTAATTTTTTGTTATTACTATTTTTACATATTTAATTTCGTTTCGAAGTTATGACGCATAATGTCATAATAGCTCCAGGTAAACCCCCCTTTCCCGTAACACGATTTAATTTATTTTCATCTGGCTTCGTCCTACGACAGGAAAAAGCTTATATGCAAAATTTGGAATGATTTGCTTGCTTCGTTTAGACGCTATCGTGTTCACAGACGCACATACACACACACATACACACATACATACAGACATCCTTCCAAAAATGATAAAAATGGATTCAGGGGACCTCAAAACGTGAACATCTGTCAAAAAATTGGGGGGTCAAATTTTGCCTGATAACAATACTTTCCTTACCTAGGGGTTCGGAAAGTAAAAATTTATCGATATTACCAATTGTATGGATATGGATGTGGATATGGATATGGTTTTAATTATATAAAATGTAGATGCTACTGCTAAAGTGTTTACTTGGCTAGTTTATAAACTAGCTGGTTAGTATATAAACTACGAGTATATAGCCAATCGCTTGGTTATTTTAGTAGAAGATAAAATTTCTGCTATAGTAGTTGCAGATTTGGTTAGTTTATAAACTACCCAAGAATGTTGGCTAGTTTATTTACCAGCATTAGAGTAAACATACAGGCTATAATTTTGGTTAGTTTATAAACTATCTAATTTCAACTGGCTAATATAAAAAGTGTTATAATATGATAATACAAAATAACCAAAACGTTGGCTAGTATATAAACTATGCAAATTGAGTAAATGCAAATTTTAGGTTAGAATTTTTATTTTCTATTAAAATAACCAAATTTCGATCGATTTATAAAAATTTCTTGATTAAAAAATTTACTCAAAATTCAAAATGTTCTCAATAACCAATTATTATATAATAATTATTATCAGTTTACTGTTTATTTGTTTAAAATTTTGAAGGATTTAAAATTTATATCCTTTTTTATTTTATTAAATGCGTTTTATTTTGTACATTTTGATACAAAACTAAGCGTAAAATTTTTTTAATTCCCAGGAGTTAAAATGTTTTCGCATTTTTATTAGTGGGTTACTGAAAACATTTAGAATATATTTTTTTAATAAATAAATTTGTATAAATCAGTCAAATTTTGCTTATTTTAATATACCTAAAATAAAAACCTAATCTAAAATTAACGTCTACTCAATTTGCTAGTTTATAAACTAGCCAACGTGTTGGTTATTATGTATACCAGAATAACAGTTTTTCTATTAGCCAGTTGAAATTGGATAGTTTATAAACTAACCAAAAATATTGGCTATTATGTTTACTTTAATGCTGGTAAGTAAACTAACCAAATTTGCAGCTACTGTGGTAGAAATCTTGTTTTCTACTAAAATAACCAAGCGATTGGCAAGTTTATATACTAACCAAGTAAACACTTTAGCCGTAACAGATATATATTTTGGGGCCTATGTACCCAGTTTTCGATTTTCTGTCTGTATACGCATGCTGAAAGTATGTCAAAGGCATAGGGAACCTACAGTTTAACGTGACTTCTAAACTATGGTAATAGAAGACTTTTATATCATCCTGGAGAGTACCTGTGTTTACCCAGGACCAGCAGGTAGACATTTGACAAGTAAAATATCCTATTGCATATGATGATACAATCATTTACCTTCACTTCAAATTGAATTTCTTTTTTTTTTAATTTAAAAGTGGCTATTAGGGTTTCACGACAGCAACAACAGAAAATTTAGAGTTTGAATCTAGATTTTACAGATTTTTTTATATCCACTCTCATGGTCAGCCATCTTCTATATTTAAAAGAAGTGGTTCTACAATTTACACAAGGTCATTCAATTACACATTTTTGGTCCCTGTAGCGAACAAAAATTCTTATCTTGAATTTCTCATTTCAGCATTTCAGCATGGGTGACACCATAGCGGCAGTAGATAGCAATATATAGTTTACCATATTTACTCGTATTCATCGTATAGCTGTTAGACACATCACAAAAATTTGAAATACAAACATTAGAACATAATTTCTTATTCTTTATCAGCCGCTCCTTGTCCACTGCTGAACGTGGGCTTCTCTTCGTTTTTCCCACTCCTCTCTGTCTACTGCATGTCGGTGCCATTGTTTACCTGCTGCTTTTCTTATGTTGTCGACCCATCTTTTCTGAGGTTGACCAATACTACGCTTTATTAATTGGGGTCTCCAGAACCACAATCTGTGTGACCATCTGCTTTGATATTGTCTGGCTACGTGCCCTGCCCAGTTTCATTTCTATTGGGTTCTGATTCTGATCAAGCGAGGACGTTGGCGTATTCAATATTTGGATGGACATCATTCTCATGGCTCTGTTTAGCTGGGAGTCTATTTTTCATATACGTGGGCTATTCAGCTAAATTGGAGCGCAGTATTCGGCAGTCGAAAAGACAAGCCCCACAATAGAAGCACGCAGAGTGGAGGTCGATGCTGCCCAGGTTTTGAATGATATTGTTTCTTGTTTTTAATTTTTTAGCACTTCTCGTTATGTACTCTCTAACAGATAGTGTTCTATCAATGGTTATGCATAGATATCTTGGAGTTACATTACATACATACATGATAACATTACGTATAGGATATAACTGTCTCATTGTAGACTAAGATTACCTTTTAAACGCAATGAAAAACGTAGTTCACCTATTAATAGTATTACATTTTTTCCAAACGTTTTGTTTGATTCAAACACGATGAAAATGGGAAATCACATCGTAACATTTCAGTCATATTAAAATTTCAATTATTACAATAAATTATTAGTTTCATAATATTATGCATACCTAGTACCTATAGCTAAAATTATAAACTAATTCAAAATCGTATTCGGTCCGTAATATAATCAGGAAAAACTATAATGTAATTCCAATGATTTTCAATTCTACTCAAATGAAGGGTTTTATTTTCATTGGTACGAACTTGATTTACCGCGTTATTATTCATAACATTAATAGTAAGTTTATCTTTTTCATTCCTTTCAGAGGAAATTCAAAAAAGACTATATGGAAATTATATTAGTGTATTAATCCAATTGTTGCATACTATATCAAAAATTATATAGCAATATTCAGCACAAAGTTCGACACAATTTTGATAATAATTAAAACAACTTGTCAAGTTAAACATATTATTTCTATAAATATATCCTATCATTGACCATTTGTTAACCACCGATGTAAACTTTTCAACTCCATTAAATTTAAAAGCACTATAAAACTAGTAAATATAATAATAAAATTATATTTTTAAATTTACTCTAAAATAATAAATACTTGAGTAATCAACGTCAGTTTATAATAAAGCGGATTATGTAAAGTTTCATAAAAGACTTTACAAGAAATTTTAATTAAGAAAATTTAAACCTGTCATCTAAAATTTATTATTATAATAATTTTTCGTCTTACTAGGTAATGAAGCTAACATTCATTTTTGTTTTAAATTTAATTATAAAATATTACGAACCAACATACTTTGCAAACATAAAAAGCAAATTTTCTGAATTGGTTACATTATTTCGTTGTATTTATTGTTTAAATAGTATATTGCGTATCAATGTTGAGAAGACTATCTACTATTATTGCCGACGGCCAAGTTGCGAGGTAAGAATGGTATTTTCAAACGTGGTTGTGAGGTTTTCATTGAATTCTTTTAAAACTTTATTGAAATTATGTAATATGCCAGGGAATAAAATTTGTATATCAAGGATCAATTTTCATTTGAATTTAGTAGCTCAATCAGACGGCATTGACCCAATAAAGCATACACGTTCCATAGATATAATTTTATTCGACACCAGAACAGATTAAACTCAAACATGTGTTTCAAACAATTTACAAAATGAAAGACAGTTGGAATAAACATTTAAATTGGGTATCCTTAAACCACCCCATACAAATCGATTTAAAATATAATGAAAAAATGTAAAATTTTAAATCTTCAAACTCGACCCAGGCTTGATCTCTACTCTCTTGCGAAACTTGCATGCACCTCGGAAGTCAAAACATGCATTAACTTTCAGATAGGTTAAATATTTTACACATCGACCCATATTTACGCCCATATAAATTTTAATTTTCAAATTTTGCAAAATGAAATACATAATGGCGGTAAATTAAAATCGTCAATAGCAAATTCGTTTAGAGGAAGAAGGTTCGATTTTATTCATCACATCAGATATCGTAAGTGGAACATGGACCAACATTGCGTTCTTCTTCATTTAGGTCATTATAAGCACGCAATTTCAACGTATAAAAAGCTCTTGTTAGCGTGCGGTTGCAATTTCCAAGCAGGATGACCCTAGCTTGGATGTCGAATATTAGAAATATCTCAAGAAGAGAAAATAACATTTTAATATATAATTTTTTCACTATTAGGACCTTAAATCTTTTTATTTAAAAGTTTTCTCATTATTGATAATAAATTTAGTAGCCCGAATTTCAAATTTAATTATTTTTTGTGTTATGATTGACATTTTTACAAAGTGAATAATTTAAGTTGTCCCATGATGTTTTGTTTTTAATTTGGTATTGCATTATGAATTGCTACGTCAGTAAGTAATAACCATCTAAAACCTATTTCCGATACTTGAGTTTCTTCAAAACAGGAACAAAAGAGTGACAGTTTTCGTTATTAACCAATGGTCAATAATTCTTTATTAATAACCAAGCGAATAAAATTCAATTCTTAATAACGGTAGGCTTTTTAAGGTAGTGGTGAAAACAATTTTTATATTATTCAAAAATAAAATTTTTTAATGTCCATCTTGAAGAAAAGGACCTCTAGCATTAATATAAATTGAATCTCTTTTTAAAAGTTGCAGCAATCTTATACGAGTATAATACAAAAAAACTTGGATAGGTATATACAAACAAATTTAATAAAAACTTCTAACCCTTATGCTACTACTAACATTTTTATAGGTTTAGAATTCTACTAACTTTGTAACAATTCAAAACTTTCAAGATTCCGGACAAAACCGGACAAGACTCAAACGGTAGTAATTTTAAAGTATTGTGCTTCCCTATAATTTATAGCAATTTATAGTGAAATTGTTGCCATCAAATTACATACATATAATTAAAATAATACTTAAATTATTTTATGAAAAATCATTAAGTCGGTGTTACCGTTAAGACAAACCAGAAAGTAGTAAAAACTACTTTTGGCGAGTGCCCTTAGGAATAACCTAATTTATCTTCCACAACTAATAGTTTTGAATAAGATTTTCAGTGAAAACTAGTTCTTATACTAAGTGCCGTTTAGTAAAAAATTACTTGCTACTAAATGTATCTCGATAAGCGGTTTGCTCAAGTTAAAATAACAAAAAATTTAAATTAGACCTACTTTGTTTACAAATAATAATAAATTATTATTAATAAGTCTATACAAACAATTATGAACTAAAAAACAATCAAATAACAAAACCAAACAATATGTATGATACCTTTGATTATGATACTAAGCGTAATGACCCTAGCAGTTATAAACGCAACTCTCAAATAAAATAAAAAAAAAATTTGCCCCTTCTTATCATTTGCTATAAATTAATAATAAAGTGTTGTAATGACATACATAATATTAAATAAATTACAAAGTTAGGGTGCCCTGCACCCTGCATCAATTTAACAACAGTTTAACCAATTAATCAACTTTGTTTCTGGCAAATTTTTTAAAAATTCGTTTTAATTGAGATTTTAAATAAATCGTTTTAACATAACTTTTACAATATTTCCTTTATTAATATAAACCTTCAAAAATATCATCAACATATTCTAAAACGACTATGGTGTAAATAAATGGCGGCAAACTGGAATAATAATTTTATTATCTCTATTACTATAACATATTAATTTTGCACCCGCTGGCGATCTCGGATTTTGTCTCCATACTGGAAAAACCACGCGAAGAAAGACAATTTTACAAATATTCGTAATAACAGATATATTTCGCCCCCCCCCCCCCAGTGGAAAGTTTTTAATTAAATTAGTGTCAAACGTTTGAGCTTCAATGAGCTTCCATTCAAATCGTTTGAATTACACGCATCGCGAAGTTATTCGCGAAAACTTTGAAGGGCCCGCAGAAACGACAGTTCGCCCATTGCGAATTTTTTGCTAAAATTGGTGTCAATCGTTTGAGCTATAATGAGCTTCCATTTCCGTTGTTTGAGTTTCAAAGGTGGTTTAATAAAATTTCAATTTATTAGAACAATTTTGGGTTTGGGAGGGGCTGTAGAAATGCTAGCCCCCCCCCTCCATGGTGATTGTTTTAAATTAATACCAATCGATCAAGATTCATGTAAGCTGCAAGAGCTTCTATTCGCATCATTTGAACACCAAAGGTAAAAAAGTTAAAGCATTTTCAATATCTCTCCGAGCAAGTACCGCGGAGAATTTCAGTATTGCTGATAGTAGTAATTAAAATAGTTTTTAAATTTTACTACTAAAATGAAAACAATCATCGTTGTCAATAAAAATAATTTGTAGTCCATGTGTTGGGTTTGTGAAAATTTGTTGACAGGTCAGTTTTTAATTAAATAACATTTTTTTTATGTTATGGGGTCTCCGAGGAAAAGATGGGTATCGGAACAGGCAGCTATGCCTATATACCATGAAGCGATCAAGAAGAACTTTTTTTTTAAATTGGTGTTCATTGTTTGCGTTTCAATGAGCTTCTATTCCTGTCGTATTCCTGTCCTCACCATTACCCATGTTTCAAATATTTTTATGAATCGATTTATTTAGGAAGCTACAAGGTGCATTTGAAGTAAAACCAAATTATTGTAAGATGGTTTTAAAAAAATTCTAAATAGGATATTTTTAAATATTCAAAATATTTATTTTAGACATTGTCGACTAATCGAGAAGTTGATTTTGTAGGAAATTAAATTTGGTAAGATAAATTTTTAAATTGTTCATAAAAAATTCTATGCTAATCTTGAAAACAAACTTAACAAAGAATCAAAGCTAGTTATTATAAAAAATAAAGTACCTACTACTAAAATACTAATTGTAAGTATAAACGTCTACATACTTTATGTACCTTTTTGTATTGTAACTTTTTGTTCTACAATAAATAATTCTCAAGGTGTTTAAACTTTAAAGAGCGATGTCGCGACAAAAATTTATTGTTTTGAGAATAGCGTTAAATTATCCATTTTCGGTGAAAAATATTTTCGGCTTCAGAAAAGTTTTTCCGGACTGGCTAGTTTTTGTTTCGTTTTTGTATAGGTAAGGCAAAAGTATTGATATTGAATTTAACAACAAAAACTCCAATGGGTAAAGTAAATAGTTAAAATGATATTCTAAACCTGCAAATTTGGACGCCTCTCACACCTAAAATATTAAAGATGAATGTATATTGTGCCAGACTTTTTTGAAGGAAATGTAATTACCTACAAAATTGTTTATACAGAAATTGTTGGTATTTCTTACCGTTGCGCTTTCGCAGTGCCTTCAGTAAAAGGTCACGATATACCTTGTGCTTTCAGATTTTTAAATTTTATGCGCTCGATATTGTTTATTTAATTTAAAAATGTTTATTTTATCGATTGACTTTGAGTATAAGCGACTCTGATTTAGTTCCATTTAGAATTCTAATTTGACTGACCTTATTATACTATGTACCGGTACCGTGATTGAAAAACTGAACGAATTTAAATTCAATTTTCACCAATAAGAGTTATTTTTTTAAACAAAATTCAAAGTATTCCATAGAGCACGCGATATGAACTTATCGATGTCAATTTTGTTTTTCTCTAATGTCAGTTACAAACATGGTGTTAACTAAAGAGCAACAAATCATAATTTTTAAGCTTTTAAAACAACAATGTAGTTTTGCTATGATACAAAAAAGGTGTAAAGACCAAAATTTTTGTGTTTTGAAAGGTACACTCTCTAACTACAAAAAAAATGGAATCCCAGAACTTAAATCCAAAATCCGGAAGAAAGGCAGCGGAAAGAAGCCAACTCTGACAAATCGACAATTATCGAATTTAAAGAAAATGGCATTAAAAACGAATCCTCCGACACTACAACATATGGCTAATCATTTCAAAACATCTGAATATATCATTCGGTATAATCAAAATAAAAAATTAAACCTGAAATTAATGAAGAAACCAAGGAGACATCATATTTCTGAAGAAACAATTATTAAACGGCACCAGCGCTCACTAGGATTGTATCACTTACTAAATTGTGATAAATGGCAAAAATACATCACTGTCGATGAAGCATGGTTCCATCTAACAAATGCTGATGGCCAACGAAAAGTTCAGTACTTGAGACGTGAGCAATCGGCAAAAGAATTGGACGTATTCACAAAACAGTCCCATCCGAAGGGAGTTATGGTGTTCATGGGAATATCGAATTATGGAACCACAACGCCAATATTTGTTGAGCCTGGTGCTAAAATTAACTCGGAATATTACATTAAGAATTGTTTGAAGCCACTTTTGACTGACGCAAAAAGATTATATCCTGCTGGTGATTGGATATTTCACCAAGACTCGGCACCAGCTCACGCTTCTAAGAAGACTTTAAATTTTCTTGAACAGAACGGCGTATCTTTTATTCATCCGGATATATGGACGCCATCATCACCGGACCTTTCACCCTGTGATTATTTTTTGTGGGGCTATTTAAAATCTCAGTTAAATAAGTCAAAAGTTACAACACTTAAACAGCTAAAAAAAACTAATAAAACGTGAGATAGAAAACATTCCTCTGGAAATGATACAACGATCGCTAAAATCGTGGCCAAAACGTTGTCTTCAAGTGTACAGGAATCAAGGACAACATATTAAATAAAATTATTGAAAGAAAATAAAAATAACTGTGACTTATTAAATTTCAAAATCGTTCAATTTTTCATTCACGGTAGCTGTAGTGTTATAACATTAACAATGAAACAATTGAAATGCAAATTACGAATTGCCTACTACCTAATTCATAATTTTGAAAAAATAATAAAAGAGAATCTTGCGTAAACTATGGAACAAAAATTCTCATTAAGTTCACAACAATGAAACAAAATTGCTATGTACCGTAGGTACTTAAACAGTGTGGAAAAGCAATTTATATTTGTTGTAATGTGGATTTTGTTGTAACGGATATTGATTAATTTTCTGTCAACAAGATTTCATACTGACAGAAATTCTCTAAACAAGAATATTATACTTAAATAACCATAAAATAAAATGTTAAATTGTTGAACATGATACATATCCAGTAATAGTACCATACATTATTATTACCGTATATGGTAATTCCTTTACAAAAATTCATTATCCTAGAGTAGGTAATTTTTAGACTTAATATGCCAGTTAGTGTTTCCTTTACTAAATTTTTCGTAAAGTAATGAACCCTGATGTAGTATATTATAACAATTTTTGTTAGATAGAAAAGCACATTGTATGTATTTATTCATTGGATTCCTTAACCTTTCATTTAGTATCCTTATTCCTCATTCTGCTGAATTCCTTCCGGACCAATTGCTTAACCATTTTTAGTTTTAGCAGACCTTTATTGCTTTATCTATTTCGATTTGGGCTAATTCGGTGTTTCCACATCGCTCATAGTATATTTATCAATTTTTATTTATATTTATTTATATTATAAATTTTTTAATACCTAACGTTTATATATGTATACCGGGTGACCGGCCGAAAACTGAACATAGGGAAATAACATGGGAAATTGATTTTTTCTAAATTCCTGCTTCCTGAAAGATACCAAACACTTAATATTTTGTTTTTTAATTATTGTTAAAAAGTCGATAGTAAAATTAAGAAATAGCGCTTCTTAAAAAAATATTAGCGGGCTGGGTCGTTGCATTACGTCTAATGTGCCGCATTGCTATTGTTTTTAAACTTTTTAAATTGTTTTTATTTTAAAAATAATAAGAACGCAATTTGAATATTATTTTATTATAACAAGTTGACCAATATTAAAAGTTAAAAGTAGTTTTATTTAGTCAACAAAACCCAAGAATAAGAAAAATATCAATTGGATTATTAAATACTGAACGAAAGTAACCAAATAATAATAATATTATAACAAGTATTCGAATAACCCTCCATTCTGCACTAAACAGTAACCCAATCTATTATAAAATGATTCTCTTACATTTGCTAGCTGTCTAGCAGTAATTTGATTGCATTCTGCAAAGATCGCGTTCCTCAAAGAATCAATATTTGGGTGACGAGTTTTATAAATTTTGCTTTTAATATGACCCCACAAAAAGAAGTCACACGGTGCCAGATCAGGAGATCGGGCTGGCCAGTTTATAGCACCACCACGACCAATCCATCGATTTGGATATGCTTGGTTTAAATAATCTCTAACGTTTACCCCAAAATGTGCTGGACAACCGTCTTGCTGAAACCAGACCTCATGGTGTTCAGAAGCTATTTCGTCTAACGCAAGACCAATATTATTTATAAGAAGATCTAAATACATATCTGAATTTAAATTTCCAAGTATTTCAAATGGACCAAGAACACGGTTATTATAAATGCCAGCCCAAATATTAATTTTTTGAGGATATTGTGAGCCGGTCATTAAATTTAGTCTCGGATTTTGTATAGCCCAATAGCGATGGTTTTGTACATTTGGCTCATTGTTTAATGTAAATGTACATTCGTCTGTAAAACATATTTGTTTCAGAAAGTTTCGGTTTCTGTTAGCACGTTCTTGCATTTTCTCACAAAATACAAGCCTGGATTCTTCGTCAAACAAAAATATTTCTTGATGACATTGAAATTTAAAAGGATGGTACTTGTGCTTTTTTAAAATTGTTCGAACATTTTCTCTACCAACATTACACTCAGCTGCAATGGATCTAATGCTTGCATTTGGATTCGCAGAAATTAAACCTAATATAGTTTCTTCCAATTCATGGTTGTTTCTCTGATATCCTATTTAAAAAATAATGATAAGACAACTTCAATTAATAATTTTGGTTAATACCTTTATTTAAATTTGTCGAAGTATTACCAGTGTCTTCAAATTTCTTAATTATATTCTGTATGGTCGATATTGATGGAATTTGGCTATTATTAAATTTAACAGAAAATAAGTCACGTATTTGGCGTAAACTATTACCGCTGTAATAATATTTTACCATGAAAACTTTTTCTTCAACAGACCACTTCATTGTTAACAAAATTAATTTTAATCTGTCAAAGTAACTTTTGTTTGTAATATTTGGCTTTCATACAATAGCAATGCGGCACATTAGACGTAATGCAAAGAACCAGCCCGCTAATATTTTTTTAAGAAGCGCTATTTCTTAATTTTACTATCGACTTTTTAACAATAATTAAAAAACAAAATATTAAGTGTTTGGTATCTTTAGGCGCAGAAAAAAAATCTCTTTAATTTGGTATTTTTTTTATTCATATCAGTTATAATGGGAAGCAGGAATTTAGAAAAAATCAATTTCCCATGTTATTTCCCTATGTTCAGTTTTCGGCCGGTCACCCGGTATGCTTGTAGGCACCGGAAATAAAAAATAAGTAGAAGTTTATTTTGAGAATTGAATTCCACCAGAAATATAAATTAAACTTTCTTTCATAATATTCAGTTTCAGATCTTCTATGAATCTAAACCTTCATTTGTTGATGATGCTATTGTAATAATATTGTTCAATATCAAAATTCAATTTTTGTTTAAAAACAAAACCAAATGGCTGCCCGATGTGATAAATGAAATAAAAATTTATTGCAAAAGTAATAGCGTTAAAAAATTCTACCTGGATATGGATATTAAGCAACAAAGAAGAAAATGCAATGTTTGGACCAGGTCGACGAAAGATTAAAATGAAAGAAGAGCAAACAGCGAAGAGGAAATAAAATCTTTGATGTTTGGTATAAACAACTTTTTCTAATGGTATAAAGAACTTATATTGTTATATTAAATCACAAAAATAAGAGTGTGAGAGAGAAAATATTAAGTATAAACTTTGTTCGAAATTTATCTTTTTTAAACAGTAAAAACAACTTAATTCAACTTAAGCTTTTTATACCAAAAACAAAATATTTTATGTTGCGATCTGAACAACTTAAGTCAACTTGTGTTCTTAATACCACGGTTTATGTGTACAATTGTTATGATCCTAAAAGCTTAAGTCAAATTCTACATATGCAATATTTTAGTTGCAACGAGAAGAACAATATTATATAAATGTAATATAAACGTCCTATGGCAATTCATTATTTTCCTCGCATTTCTAAGTATAACAAAAGTATAAACAAAGTAAAAACAAAAGTATAACAAAAACTACCTACCATATTATTGTAGGTACTTAATCATTCCTTATTTTTATTACGAAGATTTGTATTTAAGTTAAGATAATCGACGGCTAAAAGTTCTTATTATTTTCTTCTTCAGTCGTGATGCTTCTTTGATTCAGATGACAATGAGAAGATCGAAACGAAACGAAAGAATATCAAATACTAGCATATGCTTATAGTAATTATTGCCAGATCAGTAAAAAAATTACTAATACATATATTCAAAGAAGTAGAAGATCATGCAACCCGAATTGGGCTAAAGATAAACGAAGGAAAAATTAAACACATTCCGTTTGCAAAGAAAGAAAAAAAGAAAATTGACCCTAAAAGTAGACAACCGAGTGTTCAGTGCGATCCAAGCGTTTAAATATTTGAGAACCCAGATAAACAGCAGTAATATCGAACAAAGGAAATTAAATGAAAGTACAGATGGGTTGGAAGGCGGTGTATACGAATAAGAGGATGTTTAAAAGTAAAAGTATAGGCTATACTTTTGTAATACTTTTATTATGGGATATATACTTTTGTGGGACAAAAGTGATAATTTATAAAACTAAAGTCAGACCAGTGATAACATACGTTTCAAAGAGAAAAACAAAATTTTAGAACTTTCGGCCCAAAGAAAATTCACTGGCCCAAAGAAAATTAATGAAAATGAGTTCAGAATAAGAACGAACACCGAAGTGCAGAAGATTATTGGAAATAAAGATTTGATCAGATGTATCAAATCACGGAGAATGGACTGGCTCAGACATCTGATGAGGATAAAATCAGATTATTCAACTCAAAAACATTGTAACGGCTGTTAAACCAATGAGAGAGCTCTATTTGAGGTTGTACATAAGTGAGACTCCTTTCGTGAGCATAATTTTATTTCTTTTAAATTTTCAAGTTACGTAAATAACAGGTACAGCTTGTTCTATTACGATTCGCTCGTCAAGCTATATTTTCCTTTTAAATGTTATACGATAAAACACGATCCTTATACATCAGCTTATACGATAAAGGTATGACCTTTTAATAAATTATCGGTAGATTCAATCTCACAATTTTTAATCTGAATTCAACTGTGTTCTAGACCACAGCACAGCGATGGCTTGGTATGATAATTGATTGAGTTACACTTCGGAAAATTCGGATTTAAATCTTAGGCTTGACGGAATTCCTTAGCTCAGCCGTCCGAAAAGCAGCGACAACCGGTAAATAAATTTGCATAAGTCTGGCCAATTGACGAGAAGTTAAGGTTAATCAAGCAAGAAAAAATCTATATTTTACTATAGTAACTAATAGAAACAAAGTTCTAAATTTATTGTACCGGGATCCTCCTACTAGTATACAAATCTTTGTTTTGTTAATTACAAAACTCCAAATTATGGCATACACAAAAAAATTATAATATATCTAACAAACCCTCTTTTGTTATAGAAGATTTTCTTAAATTTTTTTTATAAAAAATAGCCGAGATAAAAGTTAAAAATACAAGTCGTTACGAAGTAGGAAAACGGAAATAGATAGGAATAGCATGCTAGCGGCTTTTAGACTTTCAAGTTAAACCTCGTTCTCTTCATGTATATTTAATTTGGGTCACTTTTTATTGTTTTTTAGTTTTATATTTTTATGTACGCTCGCAGAACTATTTAGGTTAATTATTTAATCATCACTTTTCACCTTTCAAGTTTTTCAACTTGGACTCGCAATAGGAATGTATTTTTTGTAATAAACAGTTTAAAAACAAAAATATAAAAAGTAGAACAGAAAAGGATAATAAAATATAACAAAAGTTAGATACTAATGGATCTAAGAACACCGAAAAGTTATGTAACAAATGAACAACTATCATTTTGGTGCAGAGGACATTGACGAATAAGAACGTTAACGATAGGATGGAATGTTCCTTTTAGTAGTCACAGCGGACACATCATCGTACCGAAAGATTAATTTGCATTAGGCTTTTTTAAACACAAAAAATTTATATTACGAGATGTGAATTATATCCTAAAAAACGTAATAAGATTAATAACTAAGACTGCTAGGTAGGTTTATACTGTGTGCTAATGCAGAGATCTTCGGTTAATAGAAAATGTTTTTTAAACAATTTGTGTAGTGCGTAGTGTCGTTAAGATGTG
The DNA here is from genome assembly GCA_932274525.1 of Podabrus alpinus. Lineage (NCBI taxonomy): Eukaryota > Metazoa > Arthropoda > Insecta > Coleoptera > Cantharidae > Podabrus > Podabrus alpinus. Next base: position 121,380,453 of record OW026451.1, read on the forward strand.
GTGATTTTAAATTATTTCATTCTTGTTTTTACATATTTCTATAAATAATTCTTGATAAATATTATATTTTTATTTGGTAAGTATATATTAGTTTTTGCAGTTACGATGCGGTGAGTAGGAAACGCTAGAAAAATTGGAAAAACTGCTCGGATTTATCATCGGCAAGAGAAAATGTTTTAAATTAATCCTTTTATAACACGGCAACCACAGCAAGGTTTCCTTCTAAAAGATTCTTAAAACACGGCATTTTAAACTTTTTTGTGAATAAAATCTTGCTCTAGATTCTAGATAATAAAATTTTTTATAATTTCATTAATGTTCTAATAAATTTTGGTTTCTCTTCATTTTACATTTCTAGAATTTCCAATTTATTAGTATGAATTTTCACTTTTGATTCGCTAGCTATTTTTTACCTTGTAAGTCGAAAACTATTTTACAATTTTCGACCATAGCAAAAAGAAACTTGTTGAAAAAATAGCTGAAGAAACATCACGATGAACCTAACAACAAAAATTGCACTTACCACATGAACAATTTTTATTACTGTCATAGGTTGTACGAACAACACAAACAGCTTACTACTCGTATTAATTCAGTTTCCATATTTTGAAATTATTACACAATCAAATAATGTTTTAATTAAAATCTAAATAACATCGTAAAAACATTTCACTTGCTAACCTCGCCCGGTTCCACCCCATCAGGATTAGGTAGTACCTACATAATTTTTGGAAGCATAGCTTTAGTTTAATAAACGGCATTTCGTTCCTTCAAAATTATGCTTTCTAAATAAGAAAATTTACTTTCAATTAGTTTATTCATTATTCTATAGAAATAAAATATAGAAAATAAAGTTTTCTTACCCATTCCGCTTTTTTCTTTTCATTTAAGTTTTCTTCACAGACTTTTAGGACATGGCATTTTACTCTTAAATTGCTAAAATTTTCTAAACATTAAATGAAAAGCGAGTTATTCGGTCAATATATCTACTTTTAAAGTAGACATAATCCTTTCAACATAAACATTCACCAGAACAAGTAGCAACAGATGTGGACGTCTTTTGAATCACAATTAAAATAATATTTTTATTATTTATAAAAACTATAATATAACGTAATGCTTCGGAGGGCACGTTAAGTCATTGGTCCCCCTGTGATAATGATTTGCCTTCCTAACAATAAAAATCAAGCAAGTAAGCTACCTAAGGTGTAAAAATCAATAATTATGCTCACAAAACTAATTTGAAAAAATTAGTACAGAACAGATCAACAGATCTTAAAGAAGTTAAAGTAAAATAGAATGAATTTTATTATTTACAGTAGTCAAATTAGAGATTTAAAATAACATTACTGAATGACGTCTTAATGTCAGGATTCCTATTCTAATAATAGTCTTTATTTAGGTAATAATAAGTCCTTGATACAACATGAAAACCAAAATAAAAAATAATAATAACAGATTTATAAATAAAAAACCAGATTCTTTATAGATTTAGAGCAAGTTCAATTGACGACTTAAATCTTGTCGAAGAGCTTGTAAAGAAATCAACTTCAATCTTGTTGGCAAGATTCTGCAGCCTTGTAACAGGCGAATTCATCCCATAGCTGGTCCTATGGAAGTCGACCAAGAAATGATCTGGTTTTTCGAACTGAGCACGGGTGAGTCCTAATATTGATCGTAAAACGTAAAACCAAATGTAAAATCCTTCGTCACGCCTACATCTTTAAAATTTGAAACAGTTTCAATTGCATTTTCTAACATGCTTATTGTGTGATCATTTGATCAATATGTTCCTTCTTCTGAGAGATATTATGTTACGGATTTTTGTAATCCATAACTTACGTTCCACCCTGTGTATCATTTGTTCATAAAAGGCGCATTCTATCCGCGCCGAGGGGGTTATTTGTTCAAGACTGCGCAAAGGAAGAGTCTTTGGTGAACCTTTGAACTGGCAAGTCGCTTGTGTGTCAATTTGTAAAAAGATAAGGGGTGTGAAATTTTTCACACACTTATGTCGATTGGTATTGGTATGTCGATTGGTGTGGCAATCGTAGACTTCTGGGTTACGAATTTAGCAGATACGGAACGTAGATATGGCTACCGGAACACTTTTCGTTCGCGTGGACTAGTTGAGTCTGACATATCTTCGTTGATGGAAAATGGCGGATTTTCCCCTATCAAGGCTATTTGGTCGGATCTGCTGTTTATGCTAATTTATTTGGTGAGTAACTTTTATGTTGCTTAATTGTTTCATAGTGGTTTATTTCGATTGACTTCTCTATTTTATTCCGTCCATCCGGAATTTGCCTTATTCAAAATCACCATTGGCCAATGTAATGTTCCTTTTGTATTATATTTTATTAATATTTTTTACATTTTGGTCATCTTCTGTTCTGTATTTTTATTTACAGAATGGTTGCAAATATAAAGATAAGTGGCAGGTTTCAACTTTCTGCACTGCGTGATAAGTTGCAATCATATCGCACGTTCGCATACGTGGATTATGATACCAATGTATAAGTGTTATTTTTGATAAACGTAGTAATGACTACTTATTTTATATTATTATGTTTGGTAATTAAACTTTACTTGTGTATTATTTCCATGATTTTATGTCGAACGACGCTGGTAAAATGCATTAGCAGAGAGACTCCGAATTGATCGACATGGGTTCAAATTTCGTATTTGAAATTTTATGTTCGTTATTTTTTTTGTGTTTAATTATGATTTTATGTTTTTTTATAATGGCGGCGATGTGCGACCAATGTACAGTGTGTTGCATTTCATCGAGGTCACTACCGTTTGATTTTTATTGTTGGAAGTTCGATGTGATGCCACCGTTTTGTGTGATTTTTATTTTACCACTCGAACATTTTGGTTATTTGATTTTGGGGTAGTGATTCTTGGTGTTTATGTCTTTGCCACTGTACTGGTTTTGGTCTGCTACTACACTCTGTTAACATCCGACATCGCTTATCACCTTGCCTTACGATAATTTCCATCTTATTGTTGATATTATTTTAGTGTATTAGCAAAGCTGCTTCCTTGAGTTTCACCGATGTGTTTCTTACACACGACCCGCGGCCTGCCGCCGCTACAACGAGCTAGCTTATATCCAAGATCAGGACCCCACGTAAAAAAAAGTAGAGAATTTATTTTCTGCGTGGACATTATCTGTTCCGAGCTATCTTCTCATTAGAGTAGTGAGGACAGATATTGTTTCAATTAGGAAATTTCCATTTTGTAATATTTAACTCTATAAAGTTCGCACTACACCGTGATTCGAAAGAACGAAGATCTTTGGAAATTAGATCATAGTCATGCACAGAGTTCGCAATGTTAAATATCTTGAGATCATCGGCATACAATAAAAATGTACAATTCTCGAAAACCGCTTTAATGTCGTTGATATACGATATAAACAGCAACGGGCCGAGATGGGAGCCCTGTGGAATTCCTGATTTTACCAGGATATCGCGAGAATAAGAGTTGTCAATTTTGACCTTTTGATACCGATTCGATAAGTATGATGAAAACCAATTAAGTAAGTTAACGTTAGTCCCTAACTTACCCAACTTGAAGATTGACCATTCAATGTGAACACGATCAAAGGCGTTGGTAAAATCCATTATTCTCATAAATCCTATTTTCCTTTAAAAATAGGCGTGACAGATGAAATCTTCCATGCACCAGGAAAGCAGAACGTCTGCAAGGATTTATTGAAGAGGAGAGCTAAAGGTTTAACAAAACTCTCACGACAATTTTTAACAAAAATGGCGGGGATCCCATCTGAGCAGGGGTTCGAAGAAGTATTAAGTAATACTAATGTATCGGCCACTTCCTCTTCAGACATAACAATATTATCAAAGCAACGCAATCCACTAAACAAGAAGATTTTCAGGCTTTTCACAATAAGCGTTCTCAAAGGAGTTTGCAAATAGATTAAGCTATGCTAAAAGCATTATGACAACAGTTTGTTGCATCGTGCATTTTTGGAGGGATGCCACGATCACTAAATTGTGACTTGAATTTCATGAGAGACCAAAATTGTTTTGGATACTTGTTTAATAACTTATGCTCGATATCTAAAGTAAGAGTTTTTCTATCATTTTCAAGTGCAACTTTGAAACTTTTTCTTGCATCTGAAAAATTTCGATATGTAGATCTAGAGAGATCTTCTACAACTTATGTAAGCACTTCTTGTCCAAAGTTAAGGACTTGGTCCGCTTGCTTACCCAAGTAGAAAAAGAGTTACATTCTTTCTCGCTGCTGCATCACTGGTATGGCTGATTCAATTACATCAAGGATAATTCCATTAAATTCGCTCACACAATTATCAATAGATGAAAGTTCCTTTATAAAATATCAATCGACACGACTGAAGTAATCATTAATGGTGTGATAAGGGGCATTCTTGAAATCCAAATAGCGGATGGGGCTTTCGTCTTAAGAAGATCAGTTCTGATAGTGCAGAACTGAAACAACAGTAGCAACAGAAAAAATATTTTTGCAAAATATAATAAATTTTTTTAGGAAACTGGTTAATTCAAAAAATATTACCTACATTAATGTGAAATAATGGAAAAATTTTGTCGTACATTCTTTTGAAGTTATGTGTATTTTTCTACTCACATTTGTAGCAACTTCTTTAAATTTTCATATACATATCTTGTAAAAAAATGTGGTGTAAATTATAGTCGGTTGTGATTCTGAACCAAATTGCCGAAGTTATTTAAAATATTATATTCTTACTTTAAAAATCATCTTATGCTACAAAATTGTAGTAATTGTATCAATATATTAAATTTTCTTAAACATTATTGTAAGTATTGCTACAATTTGTAAAAAAACACACGGTAAATTGCGATGGTAGCATGTTCTTTAAAAAGATTCTGTACTAACTGCTACAAATTTGTAGGTATTTTCTAGCTACAATTTACAAAACATTTTACTACAAAACGCTCGCTAAAAACTTGTAGTAATTTATGATAGAAATTAGAAAATGCGCTTGGGGCATACAGTACTACAAATTGTAGAACTTAATTCAATATTTGCAGCAGATTATACAATTTTTTTCCGTGCAGTAAGTTACATATTCTGCGCCTAGGAAAATTGTTGAACAAAACTGGCAACTTGATACTGTTTGATACTCTTCTCCTCATCAGACCCGCATTGGTCTGTAAACCAGTTTAAATAAAATATTTTCGGAAAGACTAATATTAAAATAATTTAATTTTAACTAAAGTAGTAGTCCAGGCAACGAAGCCGAAAAATTGGCTTGAGCTTGCAAGAAATCCGGGCAAGCTGAGTTTTGGTAGAGATGTACATTGGAGTGTTCTAATGAACCTCCTAAAAGTCCCATAAAATCCCACGCCGGCGTCCCCCGCAATCGGGGGTTTTAGCTCCTCCAACGCGATTTTTTGCCGATAACTCGCTTATTTACGCTTGTATGAAAAATTATTATCAGACCATAATTGAAGAGCATGAAATTCTCTCTAAAATAGATTGTTTTTAAATTTTTCTATAGCACACTAATATTGAAATAATTGACCCAAAACACGGCTTACCCTTAAAATGGCATAATATTGATTCCTTGCAGGGAGAGAAATGTTTTCAGGCACGGGAAGTGATTTTTAAGTAAATTAATTAAAATTTGAGCAAAGGTTGGAAAATGAAGAGAAAAATGGATTTTTTCAAAATTTGCCCAAGTTATAGTATCTTCCAGGTTACGGAACCGAAATTTTGGCTTGAGCTTACAGAAGGTCCGGGCAAGCTGAAATTTGGAAAAGATGTATATTGAAGTGTTCTAATAAACCCCCAAAATTACTCATAAAAATCCCAAGGCGGCGTTCCCCCAAATGAGGATTTTAGTCCCCTAGGTGCGGTTTTCGCCTATAGCTCACGTATTTTTACTTTTACGAAAAATTACCATTAAACAAAGTTTAATTTGCCTATTACCGTATAAATTGTAGTACTACCTATTGCAGCGCCACAAGTTATAGAGAATTTTATCTTCTCAAACTTTGCTTAATGGTAATTTTTCGTAAAAGTAAAAATACGTGAGCTATAGGCGTAACACCGAACTTAGGGTGCTAAAATCCTCATTTGAGGGAACGCCGGTGTACCCGGGAATATTTACCCCCTTATATTTTACCCCCCGGGGGTAAAATTTCCCTAAGGATATTTTACCCCCGGTAAAATTTCGCTAGTATAATTTTACCCCCCGGTAAAAATTCCCTAGTGAATATTTACCCCCCGTGATAAATATTAAGGGGGTAAAATTTCCCTAGGGAATTTTTACCGGGGGGTAAAATTATTCAAAATATCGTCAGTGAATTTTTACCCCTTTGAAATTAAATAGCTGTTATATAAAAATTTTTATTGCTATTTTGTATCAAATTCGATATTTCACTATGTAAGATGTTAAAATATCCTCCGTGGGTTTTTGACGAAATTTGATAGTTAAATAGTTCGTCAGCGTAGAATTGCTTTGTTCTACATCCAATAAGTGTATTTCGAGATAAATCAAAATGAAATTAAAATATTAAAATGTCGAAGTGATAACAAGATTTTAAAAATTTAAGATATAGATTATCTTAAATATATAGCATAAGTCTATTTTACCTCAAAAGCAACTTTGTTGAGTAATTATGTTACTGTTATATTAATTAATTACATTTGGATATAGAACAAAATTTGAAATTTTGTGTTTTTTAGTTTAATTTATCTGGATATAAAACAAAATATAGGGATAATTATGAGGGGTAACAATATTTTTTCTCACATTCTACTGGATGTCAATAAATTTATTAGAAAAGAAATAAAACGTTTTATAATGTTTATTTTCATAACATAAACAATTTGGCGACTCTACCACTAACTCAGCCACTCGAAAAAATTTTTCGATTGCTACACACTAAAGAACATGCTTATATCTGTCTATTAAAACAATAAAAAGTGTGAACGGGGTCAAAACAACCCCAATATCGACTTTTGAAAAGTACGGGAAAGTCGCATCGAGTATGCGGCATACCCCGGTCGATATGCATCGTTCGCCCGTGGTCCCTTGAAAATGCGTAAAATTTTTTCGCTCCGATTTGAATTTTTCTTTGAAATTCGGATAGATGGGGGTGTGATTAGTGGATATTAGTAATAAAAATAATCAAAAAAATGGAAAATAACCCGTGTATTGCCGAAAAAGTGAAAAAATTAAAAAAATATTAAATTAACATAAACAACTATGGGGAAAACCTAGGATGGTGCAAATTACTTTTTTGGGTGGATCTGGCACGGCCAGAATTGGGCGCATCAAAAAACCTACCCTACGGCCTTCCGGGCCTCCGCGTTCAATAACGATAGTACAAACAAATTTTGCATAACGTGGATATAGAACAAAACACACGTTGGAAAATCATACTTGGGATTTTATTATTGGCTATTGTAATGTGGATATACAACAAGGCAGTTCTTATTTGTCCAACTAAAATGCTAACTAAAATTTTACAAAAATGGATATAGAACAAAGCAATTCTACGCTGACGAGTTATACATGAAGAGGTCTCAAAGTGCGAAGATGGCGAAATTATTTTATAAGGGAAAATTTATTCAAAAATTACTAGAATTTAATAATTTTTTGTCTATGAGGTTTTTTTTACTGAAACTACAGTTTCATAATGGTTAGAATTTTTGTGTTTGAAATATATTGCCGAGCTTTTGTAATTTGCTTCATCGGAAAGCTGCATTGAGCTAGGAAATCTTAGCCATGCAGAAGGATTCTTTGAAATTTGAGTGTAGCAATATATATCGGCGCCTATGAGTGCTGCAGTGAAAAATATTTCTACTTCCGTCCCACACTGCATTTGTATCCATTTGCGTGTTTTCCATATAGTTTGTTGCGCCAGAAAACCGATCAACCTCTTGTTTTGATTTTCATGTAATCTGTTACAATCTTCCTCACTTGTTCATGCTCATTTTCACTTCCGGTAATGCATAAAGATATGCACCTAAAAAAAAATTGCCGTCTGCCTTGACGTCTACGACAGTGTGTGGTGGATGAAGCAACGAATTCCTCGTTGATATAAAATTGGAATTAATGTGGAACTCAAGTCCAAACTTCACAGAAAGTCGTTTTTGCCATTTTTGATTTACAGGACAAAAGCGGAATTTTAATTTTGTTGGAATGGAATCGATTACTTCGAGAGAAGATGCATCTTCTTCGATAGTAGTAGTATTATCTTGGTCTACGCTACAATAAATTTTACCCAATTCATTACTTTCTCGTGGACTAGACATTTTCTTCTGATGTTTATGATACATTTTTTGTTCTTACTGGATACCTGTTTTTATTATATATAGTATTAGTAGATAGGTTGGTAATAAAAGTTGTAGAGCTGGAAGCTGGACAGACCTAGATGATTAAATAAAATAATTACATTAAATAATTACAGATTAGGAGAATTTGAGCAGCAATCAAGCGAAAGCAATACTGCGGAAGGCGACTCGGGTGTACTTAAAGTGCAAAATAATTTTTTTACCAAATAACTTGCTTGAAATTGCATAAACGTTTGACATAGTGCAATTTTATCGATATTCAGACATAAAGAGCAATAAAACATTTATTTAACAATAAAATTCCTTCATGAAGGGGGTAAAATTAGTGAACTTTTATTAAATTTTAACCCCCCGGTAAAATATCACTATTGAATATTTACCCCCGGTAAATATTCACTAGGGAAAATTAATTAAATTTTATTTAATTTTTACCCCCCGGTAAATATTCACTAGCGATATTTTACCCCCATTTATTTTTTACTGAGGGGTAAAATTTCACTAGGGAAATTTTACCGGGGGGTAAAATTTCACTATGGAAATTTTACCGGGGGGTAAAATTTCACGGCGGTAAATATTCCCGGTTACACCGGCTTGGGATTTTTATGAGACATTTTGGGGGGTTCTATTCACAAATTCTGCGCTCCTGAAATAAAAGGTCCTATCTACAAAATGAAAATATAACAAAATAGATTTTATTTAGAACAAAATTTTTTTAGATATTATGAGACCCTCTAACTTCAGAGAGTACTTCATAATTTAATGTCCATAAATAGGTAATATATATTGAACTATTTATTTTCCTCCCCTAAATATTTTAATTTTAACATTCAAGCTGGGATGCTCTTTTCCTTGAATTTGCAGCTGCATGCTATGTTTTCGTTTTTGCTCATACAATTTTCATATAAAGATTTAAAAGAATTAGACGCAATTGTGATCCATTTTCATTTTTGATAACCAGCGGGATGTTTAAGGTTTGACCATTCTTATTTTTGAATGTAGAATTTATTGTTGAAATTTTTAAATTTTGGCGCCATAGTGTAATAAAAATTACATTATTGAAATAAGGCCCAGTTGTTCAGTGTCAGGTTATATTTTAACCCAGGTTAATTTCTATAGAAATAATTGTTTCAAGAATTTTGAGCCGGGTTAAAAGATAACCTGAGAGTGAACAACTGGGCCTTAGTATGATTAATAAATTTTTTTATAAATTTTTGTGAGTTTTTAAAGTGCCGTATAAAAATTGGTAACAATTAAATGGTGCCCAAATTATTGGAATTGGTGTTATTAGGATTATACGAGTACAAATGGATTTTGTGAATAAAGTTTACAGCGGTTATAAATAAAATCAAACAATCAAAAACAGCAAAATTTGCAGACAGGATCTTTTGTTTTGGTAGGGCAGAATTAACGCGGTTGCATTCCAATGTGGAAACTTTAACTGGAATCAATTCTGTAATTTTGATATACAGTACGTATTTTTATAATTATTCCAAAAAAACTGAATTTTAATCTTTCACTGGCTACATTTTAGTGGCAATGTTCAAGATATTTATTCTGATAGCTCGATTTGGAGCTGTTCCGCACTTGCAAACGCTATAATTCCGTCCATTTTGGAAGCGCAGTTAGCCGTTTGAAAGCGTGAAAAACCTCAAATCGAACTATCGGAATGCGTTGACGGAGCATCAAAGCGATAATTTTTTTATTATAATAATAAAATAATAATTATAATTATAATAATAAAAAAAAAGTACCAAACCGAACGCGACCTAAGTAAGAACTCCAAATGAAAAACTAAAATTTGTACATCGAAGTTACAGAATTTATTTCAGCCTAAAGTTTCCACACTGATAAGAAATGATATAATCTTATAAAATTTCCTTTGATATAATTTTTATATAAGTATTTTTTCTACCAAAACTGATCTACATGCTTTGTGGTTACTGTCTTCCCAACCGGACTAATTTAGGTCGATTGGATACATTACTTCTTGTCCTATGTTTACATTACAATCCCCAAGTACTAGTTTCATATTGTATTAAGGAATACTTCCATAAATTCTATTCAGTTCGTTTTATAATTGTTATTTGACCTCACCCTCGAGTATCCGTAGTTGTATGAACATTTAATTCGCTTATGTTTTTAAATTATCGTTTCATTCTAGGTGTGAAATCTATTACCACCTTTTTAAACTTTCGGTCAAAAATCTTTTTAAAAAATCAAAAACTCGAACTAAAACGTTGGGTTATCTGTCGATCTGATCAAATTTACATGCACAACTTCACAAAGTTATCCATATTTTTGAAATAAACCAACAAAGATTACGAATACAAAAAAGGTGTGGCAGAAAACTGAAAGAATTATTTTTGAACAGACAAACTGGCTTTTGAAATTTAAGGGCGCAGGGCCCGGAATCTTCATTTGAGTGTATAAAATGATTTGAATTTGTTCATGGCGATGAGCTACTTAGAAATGTAGTGACAGAAGTATGATCCCTTTACACGTCGATGTGCATCCCCCCCCCTCCGTGTTATTTTGATACTTAGGGCGCAAGATGTTTGAGAGGCTTACATTCGTCGTGCAGTTTGGTTGTGCTGATGTCGGTTGTTTTAGTCCATTTTTATTTATTTTGACAAATGGCGGTTGGATTATATGTTTAAATAAAAAATGTAGGGAAATTACTACCCGTTGTCTTCTACTAGACTCGAAACGGTATGCGAGGGTAAAGAGTTAAGTTAACTAAGGGTTGATCACTTCAAAAGAAAACACTGTGTCCACAACAACAAAGATATAAACCAGTAGTATTTTCTCGCTAACTAAGATGCTCGATGGCCGAAATAGTGAGACACTTTCACACCCTGTAGGAATCGACACACACACAAGCATACCAGAGCTCGGGTAGATTATGTCGTGTCAGAGGGAGGGAGAATATAATCAATTTGGTCAATAAGATAGAAATAGCTTTGGTGCAATTCGAAACTGAATTCTTGAATGATGGTTTAAGGAATACATAGTGCCGAATAAAATTGGTAACTTATGTACGATAACTTATGCACAAGTATGACGAACGACAGACCAGACAAGATGTGGTAGTACACCATAGGTACACACGCTATCTTCAAATTTGGAACACTTCCCAACCCAATAGAATTCGTAGTTATCTTTGAAAATCCACTGAAATCCGTAAAAATACATTTACTTTCGTTTTCTAACTCAATCGGAGTGTCCAAATAATATTCTTTTATCATCATCGATGCTCCGACATGCGATAGCAGAATGCAAGGACGGACTTCAAAATAAGTACATCACAATTTAATGAAAATGTTTTCAATTTTGAAACCAATATGTTAGACAACAGTCAGTAATCATAATTTACAGTTACGATATAAACACTGCAATAGGATGCTTTTAATTTTATTAGGCTTTCCAATACCTATTAAAAATTTCGCAGATACAACATAGAAAATTTAAAATAATATAATATACTATAAAAAAATTCTGAAAGAAGTGGTAATTCATAACCTCCTACTCTTGATTTTATTATGTGAAAGCACATTCCCTTAAACGAATCAATTTGTGATACTGTGCTATTCACGTGAGTTGATTTTTGTTATTATTCCAAATAACACTGCTATATTACATATTCAAATGTTTGTAATTCTCAGATGAAAAGCCTTATTTATATAAGTTGATAATGTGAGGGGTGCGCTATTTTGCCTCTTTGTGTATCATATGAATGACAGTTAATTTTATAAATCGAAAAAGTATTTTACTGAAAATGATAATGTTGAAAGGTACGGGCATTGCAGAGTAAACCATTGCGACCCTTAGAAATCCTATATTTAGGTTTTCACCGAAAAACGTTAGCAATTCAATCTCGTCAAAAAGCAGGGATCACACATACTCATATTCGATCAAATAATGTTTTATGAACCTAATGCAATTTAAATAATATGCGTAGCACATGCACTATATAAAAACCTTTTCAACAAATTTAAAATTTTGTCCATGCACTTCGAGAAAATAAATATGGTTGTAATCAACTAAAATCTATGCCAAGTTATAATTCTATAACTTTTTTTAATATTGGCTTTAATAAAATTGTAGTGCATGCCGTCAGTATAATGCATTTATAAAATTTGGTTAAATATTGAAAATTTAATGATTTTGTAAATTTCACGCTAGAATTAATATTATTATAAATAGAAAAATTTCAGCAATTTTATTTGTTCGAGTTTAACAATTGAAATCAATTGCAGACCTGTTCTAAATAAAATTTTACAATAAAATGATTCTATTGTTAAGCTTTCATGAAATTCACATAAAAAAACCTAAAAATTTTCTAATAAGTAGAAGTGTGCTCGAGAGATTTTTATTAATTTCACTATACGCGGTTACAAAATTTGCGTAAATTTATGTCTTTCCAGTCACAAACAGATCCTAATAAAGTATACGCAGTAATCAGTAGGGAAATGGTAGTTATAAATTTAAAAATGGTATTTATTTTGATATATTATGTTGAATACTTTATTAAAATTAGCAATTAAGTTGATCGTAGAAAAAATTTAAAAAATAAAATATAGGTATACATTCTACTAAAAACTAAAAATTTAACTGTTTAAAACATTTAAAAGATAATCATCAGTGATAATTTAGGTCATCGCAAAATTAGTTGAGAAAGATAAATAAAACTATAAGGAAAATGGAAAATTTAAATACGGGACCGCGTTAATAAATCAAAGATTTTGCTCTATTTATACAGAGTGATCCAAATCACATTGTAAAACTTTACAGGCGTGTTGGAGATAAATTTAATGTAAAAAGTTGAAATAAAATACAGTCCAGTTTTGCTCCATTTAGGAACCTCTTTGAATGTCGTTAATCACTTTTAAGAGCATGGCATTAAAATGACTCGAGGCTATAACATCAAATTACAATGTAGTAATTTTGCAAACCAATATTGCGTTGTTAATTAATTTTACAGTAAGCATTAAAAATAATTTTTTGCCATACTTAACACAAACCAACAAAGTTGCCAGTTCTGCTTTTGATTTGACTGATAGATAACAAAACTTTTAGGAACTACAGAACGGATATCCCGCAGAAAACTTAAATAACCTTGAAATATCTAGTTTTTAGCATGTTTTAAATTAAAATATTTATTTTAATAGATTATTAAAAAATGAAAATTTTATAAAATCAACGGTTTTTCCCTTCGGAGCCCATGTTTCCTAATAGTATACAAATACGTCAGATAAAATGAAGTTGTCTATGCTGTTAGTAATATATCAAGTCACTCGGAACTGCAAAAACTACTAGAAACTATATTTCCACATTTGAAAAACTAGAGGTAATGAGGTGTGATAGATGGATTAATATTAAATTATACCAAAATTGCTAGAATAAAACTATTTTCATTTTTTGTACCTAGGCATAACATAATTCTATATATTCCTTTGATAGCTATACATGATGACAATAATTTATTGTTCAGTAATTTTTTATGTGCTAAGTCTGTCCATAAAATATTGTAACCATCAACTAAAGTACATCGTGTTAGTTAAACAAAAAAATTCTAAGCGCTTTCCGAGTAAAACTTCATTTCAGTTCTTTGATCTTAAGAATTCCAATTAAAATTTAGAACTAGCTAAATAAGAATTATGATCAAAGATAGCACAACACCTTTATAAAGTCTCTTATTTTGAAGTGTGCAAAATTGAATACAAAAGTACTTTGAAGAATGTCAAGCAAATTACATAGCCCTATATAGAAACAGGTAATACAGGAGAGGCACGCAGAAATTTTGCCTTTGTCCTTGTGTTCCTTTGTCCTTTGTAGTCTAACTGCGTTTTCGCGTCACAAGAATAAAATTGAAATATGTCGTAAATAAAAAGCAATAACTAATTTTCATTCCCAAAGTTATTTTGACAATATAGCAGTGGGTAGGTAAATAAAATTACATAAGGCATTATTGTAGTCTAACTAAGACAAGTCATTTCAATATTCATTAGGTATATAATATAATATTTTAGTTAATATCACAGTCCTGCGTTTTATTACTTTGCAAAATGTGATTTGAATTTTATAGCCGAATTTGAGTAAATGTGTACCGCCGATTTCAAATCTGCGTTTACTTTTTTGTTATCACGTAAGGTTTTTGAACAAAACACTAAAACAACATACAATGAATGTTAAAAGTATTCGTCACCCAACATATTTTGAATGAAAACGATGTAACTTTTCTACATTATACGTAATTTAAAAAATAAAAAAATGCAATAGAAACCATAAACATATCTGTTTATGATTTAACTTTTCCCATTTTAAAAATTTTTGAAAAACATTCGCTTAAATAATAAAATCAGAAGATAACATACTTTTGCACATATAAAAAGTATTCGACATCTTATAATTTGAGACAAAAAGCAACGACTACTTATCATTAAAAATTTGCTACTTAGGCTGAAATTTAATACTTTCTGTAAGCCAATATATAGACGTGCTTGTAAGTACCTTAAGATGTAATTTTTTTATTGCAATAATCACATTTTAAAGAAAAAGAGCGAAAAATTGTCATAAATTTACCTAATAAATTAAAATCAGCTAAAGAAATTTCGGAAATAATTAACAGATTACGTATAACAGTGCATATAATTATGGAAAAGTATTCTCTCGCAAAAAGATTTAAAAACAAGCTGCGTAGACGGCTTTCTCAAAAGCTACGTTGATAGTGATTCTCATTTAATTCTTATAAAAATCAAAAACCCTAAATTTAGTAGCGTGAAAATGGCACATGAGCTTCAAAACACATTAAGGACAAATATACGAGCTAAAAAGATTTAAATTTGCAAAACAATATAAAAATGTAACGGAGAACTTTGGAATCGGATGTTATTTGCCGAAAAAGTCAAAATTTAATATTTTTGGTTCAAATAGCAGTTAATTTGTGTAGAACAGGAAAAAATACAAAGCTAAATAAAGAAAATGAAGTATCACTATTTGTATGGGGTTATGCGAGTGCCCCTGGTGCAGAAAATTTTCATTTCATCTAAGGTACGTTGGACCACAAATGTATATCAATATTTTACGCCAAAATTTGCCAATATTTGTATGTTTAATGATCACAATATAGGGCTACAAAATAATTACATATTTATTCAAGATAATGATCTAAAGCATAAAGTTTATATAACGGGACGTGGATCCTTTATATCACACTAAAATATTTGGAAATTTTTCCTCAAAGTCCAGATATTAATCATGTTGAATATTTATGCATTTTTAAGAAGATTGGGATAAAATCCCGTTTTTAGTGACACGAAATTTAGTAGAATCTATGCCTAAATATTTAAGGGCAATTATAAAAGTTAAAGACAATGCTACTAATATTAAAAACTTCTTTAACTGCGTTTCTACATTTTTTAAGTTTGATTTCGAATACTTTCTTCGCGTATTAAAATGTATTTCCTTCGTATTCTATTTTTTAAGCGAATGTGTTTGAATTTTGGAAAAGTAAAAAATGCAAGGAAACAATTACTAAAACCACAGAAAGGCTTAATCTTTTACCACAAAAAGCTTCTTTTTGTTGTTTTTATAGTGTATGAGAGATATGTGTAGGGGGTTTCATCAATTAATTATTCACTACTAAAGCTCTTGAAGATTTTCTGAATTTTCTTTTCGTTCAGTTGGATGACCACCCGGTATAGAGGCGTAAAAAGTATTCAGGGCCTCCAAGGCGAATAACTAAGTCAGAGACGTTATTGGAAAATACAAGTGCACCGTTTTGGGTGAAATAATCCACAAATTCAGCTGCATGATTTTGATGCCAATAAATGTTGTTCTTGGAGCAATAAATGTTTATTCCTTAGCCTAGATCGTAAAATCCCAGACAGATCTTTTGGAAGTTCTAAATCTCTGACTAATACGTCATAATTCTACTTGAAAAAATTTCTGAGGTTCATCAGTGTCTTTTGAGGTTGATGCTCAAAGCAGGCTAAATATGCATTTTTAACTAACAAGGAGTCACCACACATAACATATCAGAAATCAAGTTCCCAATTTATTTGGTGATTCTAAAAGCCAAAAAAATTATGACGGTCTTTGGGTTTTTGCAAATGTTCCTTGATTTTTAAGTTATGAATTTTTAAAAATAGGGTCATTCCATCTCAAATCAACTGAAGAATTTACTCGACCCCCACCAAATTTGACGAAACTTGGTACAAACCATCTTAGTTAGTAAGAAATACAAATTTAAGTATTTGTTTCCTTGTTTTGGTCCTTCAAAAAGTAAAATGTTGGTGTGTAGACTTGTAGGAAAAGGACTATAACTTCATCCACGGTGGTCTAAATTTAAAAATAAAAAATGTTCTGTAAAGATAAATGAACATTCTATTCAAATATTCAACCATATTTTACTTTTTCAATCCTTAACTGAATTAATTTTCTAATATTAACTCTATTTCTACCCCTATTTCTAAAAGGGTTTTTTTAAAAAAAATTTTTACTGTCTTTTGTACAATTGTGCTGAGCATACGTATTAAATTTGATCATTGAATGAGCATGGGGAGATTTGCAAAAACCCAAAGACCGTCATAATTTGTAACTTTTTCCACCCTTGCAAGTTCCGAAGACTAATGAGGTCTTTGGTATTACAAGGTGTCAAAATAACATCTGCCAAAAAAATGACAGTAAAATTTGCTGTCGGCAGTAACCCTGATGTACGTTTAAACCAACTCGTATTTAGCGGGAGCTAGAGTCATGGGTTGTAAATTCAAATGATGCAAAAAATAAAGAATGCAAAAATTAATGATAATCAAACTATATTCGCTGAAACTTCTGTACAACAGATGTGGCAGTATCATGCAACTACAATTCATATAAAATCAGCGAGCTGATAATCGTAATAATAATAATAAAATGGTGTAGTTAAATGTACAGATCAAATTTATAAGTCTTACAAAAATTGTAACTCACCCAAAGGTACCCTGGTAGAATTAAACAAATACAAACTACTCGCTTGTGACAATGAAGCGGACTCCAAATTTGACTTCTGTAGCACCAGAGATGAATTGAAATACGTCTTGTACTCGGCTGCACTGATAATACGGAAGCAGCTGCAATTGATTAGGTCGGGAACACCATAAAATTCGTTGATTAAAGAGAACCTCAAAAATTCAATGTTACTCCTGAAGTTGTCGTTTTCCAGTGTGTAATTTATTATCGAAATTTCATAAAATGACTTGACTTGTGTTGACATCAACAAGAATAAATCGTTGGTTAAAACTACAGTTTTTAAAACAGCCCTTGCGAAAAATGTGTCCTTGATTATTGACACATGTGTTCTAAAATAATGAAATGAATTTACTTCAAGGAAATTATCATTCAACAAGTTACTTACGGAAGTAAAAATGATGTTTTATGATAATCCGCAGTAGCGCAAAACATCCATCCACCAAGTTAAACGATCAAATAAATTAATTACTCGTCTAATTAACAAAAATTAGTCGGAACAAAATTTAACTCGACTTCATCAAATTGCAAAATTGGCAAAGATGGCTGCTTCGCCGAGCGATCACGGAAAATTGAACGAAACCGGTCGATTTCAGAATCTTATGTACACGGTGTTGTACAAGTCGATGTTATAATTCGTAACGAGTGTAAAAATTCGTTACATTGCCCTCTCCCAACTTCATTTCATGCCGTGAACATGATAGTCGCTGCCTAATACTAAGCACTCAGTTGTACTACGCTAACTAGGACGTTGAAGACGCTCTTCTACAATATTGGAAATAAACTAAAAAATTGAATCCTTCAAACGATTCATAAAGTAACCAAAGAAAAAAATAACAAAATGGGTTATCTAAACAGTAATCGCAACGTTGCTATACAAATCTGCATAAAGCGTTAACCCGTTTGACAGAGCGCGTAGCGCTTCAAAAAGTCAACAGAAAATAAATGTTGAGACCATCCCTGGCTATCGACATGCACTGGAATTCTCAAATGGTTTGGTACAGCACCACATAGGATCTGTATCCACAAAAAAACAAAATATGTAACGGTGGTCTAAAACCAACCGTACAAACAAATGGACCTCATGGGGCCCATTGCACGGCTCGAAAGTGAAAAAAAGAACATTCACCCAGCAGTAAGGTTTGTTTCAGACAAAGGCACTCAAAGTCCTTTGGGCAAAGAAACGTTTAATTGAACTAAAAATAAAAAATTCCAAACTAATTGGCATTTGGTCAACAATTGACCAACAAAGGGCTTCCAATATCGCATCAGCACGACTTCAAAAAAAAGTGTGAGAAAAAATCTCAGATGGTACGACTATGAACTTGAGATGTTAATGTTCACAGCCGTTATAATTAAAAACCAGGATAAAAATAAACCCCTGAACCCCCCCCCCTTGGAATTATTTAGGAACCCAACGTGACTTACGAAAGGAAGGTAGATAGGAATAGGTAATGAGGTAATTGGATTATTGGGTTATGGGAAAGGATAAACGTTCCAAGTGGCCAAGGCGTCCACAACTCAATGATACACGCGATGACTCGTCCTCGCGTATGGATCATAAAAACGCGTCGTGGACCGCCAGTCAACAAACCCATATCAAAGAATGGCGAAGGCCATGGACACTGGACTATTTTTGAGGATGGGAAGATAAAGGTGCCCGTGGAATGACAGTATGTCATTGAAGACCGTAAAGAACTCACGCGAGTCGCCTTCAAACTCACGATCATTGTTGGGGACATTGAATTTAACTTCGTTTCGACGAAAATACGGCCAACGACCTTTCCAGTCTCACACAGGGAGAGACCAATCGACCGCCTGCCAACTAAAGGTTGACCGACCCCACTGCGCACAGTGTAAAGAACGCTTTCCCGTAGCAAAACGAACAGGTGCAGTCAAACCCCGCAGACAGAAAACCGAAAAGCCCCCCTGATTCCTGCACAAGAAAAGAAATCCGCCAGCCCCCATAATCGCCAATACGGAACAAGAAAGTGGGTCGGGACTGATTGACCCCAAGGAAAGGATAAGTCAGATGGTATGACTTATGGACAAAAAAGGTTTCGCTCACCCTCCACGACATCTCTCAACCTGATCCTCAGGTTCCACTAAATCGGAAACCGAAGGATGGGGTTTTAAATCTTTAGCGTGAAATACTCCAACCTCTTTACCGCGTTCGTTCACGAGACGATAGGTTAATGGACCAGTTACTTCCTTAACACGACTTCTCAAATATTTAGGAGCCAGTTTACTACTAAAATGTTTACTAGCATTCGACAATGCAAAATTTCGACGCCAGACTACGTCTCCTTTCTTAAACTGAATACTACGCTTCCTAAAATTATAATGAGTAGAATTGCGTTGGTAAGCGTCGTGTAATCGCTTCTTTACATCTACAAAAAGTTTATCTAACCGGTTCATTTCCCCAGCCACCCGTTCACGATTCTCTAAAGTTAATTCCTCTTCCCTCAAATCCATTATACGACCATAATAATCTCCCTTAGCGGGTACGGTACGCCCGAGATTAAGAAAAGACGGAGTAAACCCTGTCACCTCGTAAGTGGCAGATCGGATCGCATGAGCAATTTTATGTATTTCTACATCCCAAGTCTTATGATCTTCCTTAACGTATGATCGCATAGCGGTACCGACGACTCGATTAACTCGCTCAACAAAATTAACTTGGGGATGGTATAATGCATTATAAAATAAATGGTTGACGTTATAATCACTCATGAGTTTCCGAAATTCGTTACTGGTAAATTGTGGACCATTATCGACATGACAAATCTGCGGAGTACCAAAAAGGAGAAAAACATGATTTTCGAGAAAATCGCAAATGGCTTTGGTAGTAGCTCTACGTAGCGGTTGTACTAAAACAAATTTAGTGAACCAGTCGCAAACCACTAGCAACATGGTGTTACCTTTCGCAGATCTGGGAAACGGTCCCATTAAGTCAACTGAAATACATTGGAAAGGGAAACGCACTTTCTTTTCTCGACCCATTAGACCAAACCGTCCACCTTGGCAAGCTTTGGATGACAAACAAACCGGGCACCGCCGCACATACCTCGCCACGTCAGCACGCATCCTGGGCCAATAGTACAACTCTATGATTTTATTAAAAGTTTTAAGCGTCCCCAAATGAGCAGAAGTCGGATCATCATGACATTCTTTGAAAATGTCAATCCGACGCGACTTAGGAACTAACTGCTTCCATTCTACTAAATTAGAAACAACATTATGAGAGTTAGGTATGAGTTTGTACAAACGCCCTGATTCTATCCTCCAATCGGGATAATCAGCTGGTGCTTTAGTGACTCGAGTCAACATGCGATGATACCACGGATCGAGGTCATCCTCGGACAATTCCAAAGACGAGGCTTCTAAGGGTGCGCGAGACAATGCGTCAGGTACGACGTTCAGATTTCCCTTCCGATGCTGGATTTCAAAAGAATACTGTGATAAGCGAACACTCCAGCGGGCTAATCTATTTACTGGATCTTTCATAGAAAGCAACCACAAAAGACTATAGTGATCTGTGATCACTGTAAATTCGGTACCTTCAACATAAGGCCTGAATTTCTCGATACCAAAAATAACCGCTAGGCATTCACGTTCAGTGACCGAATAGTTACGTTCCGCTTTATTCAACGTCCTTGATGCATATGCGATAACACGCTCCTCTTCACCTTCTCCCTGGCTTAAAATACAGCCCAGGCCATAATTTGACGCGTCGCACTGTATAAAAAAACGTTTACTGAAGTCAGGACTTGCTAAAATAGGGGCAGAAACTAACTGTTTCTTCAAATTTTCGAAAGACTCAGTAGCGTTTTGATTCCAAACGACAGTCTGACGTTTACCACGACCCTTGATTAACTCGGTAATAGGCGCAGACAAGGATGAAAAATTCGGTATAAATCGTCTATACCAGCCGATCATTCCCAGAAATCGCTTTATACCAGTAGTATTCGTAGGTTTTGGAAAGTCAGTTATGGCTTGAGTTTTTGCTGGATCAGTGTGTAGTCCGTTCTTATCAATGACATGTCCAAGATAAGTCAAACTGGACCTGCAGAACTCACACTTATCCAAATTGATGGTTAAATTAGCATCCAGTAACCTGTCGTAGACCTGCTCGAGTAATTCTAAATGCTCTTTGAAAGTAAAAGAAACGACAATAATGTCATCCAAATAAACAAATATTTTTTCGCCCAGAAGGGGTCCAAAAATTGTGTCCATCAACCGTTGTTGAGTAATGGGAGCATTTGAAATACCGAACGGGGTTACTACGTAATGAAAAAGACCACGACCCGGCACGGTAAATGCGGTTTTTTCATACGATTCGGGAGACAGAGGGATTTGCCAAAATGCCTTTTTAAGATCGATCGAAGTCAGATACCTCGCATCTTGCAAACGAGTCAAAATGTCATCTAAACGTGGTAATGGGTAGGCATCTTTCCTCGTCAATTGATTAAGTTTGCGACCGTCAAAACATAAACGATAAGAATTGTCCTTTTTCTTAACCAAAAGCATGGGAGATGACCAACCAGAGTGACTAGGTCGTACTATATCTAATTCTAACATTCGATCGAGCTCTTTATGAGCAATTTCACGCATAGCGGGTGATAAAGGGTAGTAACGTTGTTTCAGCGGAGCAGCGTCTCCAGTGTCGATATGGTGGAATATCTTGTGGGTTCTTGTTAAACCATGGTGGGAAAGAGTTTTAAATTTATCTTTTATGGCGGCAAGAGCAACTCGTTGTTCAATACTGAGATCATCAGCGGCTCTGATTGACTCAATAGATTTAACCTCGTTAACAAAAAATTGATCGCGGGTAAAATCTGCCTTGACTCCAAACAGTTTGCAAAAGTCAATACCTAAAGTCAAACTAGTGCGTATACTATTGCATACTAAAACGTTAAGGGAACGAGTAACATCACAAATTGAAATAGGCAACTCGACCGAGCCTAAAATTTGTTGCGAAGTACCGTCAGCCGACCGTACAAATACGTTTTGATCACGTTTTAACTTAAGGTCTAGCAAGTCAATCAGGTAGTGTCCATCTGTACCGAGTATGGATACACTAGCACCGGAATCTTAAAGTGCAGTTAATTGCTCTTTACCAATAAAAAGATCAATATGGGGTCGTTGATCAGTCGTGGGATGAGCGAATAAAGCAGAGGAATTGGCGGTTGATCCGCAAAAAGCGCTAACGTGCACCAACCAATTACTCCAACCCAACCTGTCTGCTCTAATACTTAAGGCTAGCGGCGAGCAGTGTTTCCGCTTGGCCCACCTGCGTTTTTTGAGTGGTTACCACTGCAATTTAGTGAAGTAACTCCTTTGCGTCCGCAAAGATAACAAAACGTAGTAGGAGGTTTGGAACAGAATCTGTAAGAATGGCCGCGTGTCGAGCAATTCCAACAAGTGAGAGGTCTGCGAGGATTCACAGAAGGTGACTCCTTAGGAGCGGTAGGGGTAACAACAGAAGTCAAAGCTGCGGTGGGAACTTCTTTTGAAAGAGTCTTTTTAGCTAAAAGTTCAGCTCGTTGAGCTACTCGAATAAATTCGCTTTTCTCTGTAATAGAAGCCGTACCCATCACTAATGAAACCGAAGGAAGCATATTTTTCCTAATTGTCCATAGTTGATCGCTTTCAGCAGGTATAGGTGTAACTCTAGCAAACTTTGCAAACATTGATTCGATGTAACTGCTAACAGATTCATTCGAATTTTGCTTACATTTATTGATTTCTGCTAAATAAACCCTACTGAAATCGACAGCTAGGAATCTTATTTTCAGTGCCTCTACTAATTGTTCCCAAGTGTTAATATTAGAATCTAGCGTACGGTACCAAACTAAAGCTTCTCCAGAGAAAAATTCAACCGCTTTGTTGAAAAGCTCTTGAGAATTGACTCCTCGAGTTTTTGAAAGTTCATTAGTTCTTTCAATAAAATTAAAAACTTCTTGAAAACCACCACTGCCGTCAAATGAAAGTTTCCACTTGTGGATTGCTACACGGTCATTATTTTTAAAAGGTAAAATATTCTTTAAAACCTCAGCTAATTCAACTGCTGGCAACAATGAAGATCTCTTGAAAGAAGAATAACCCGGAGATTCATCATTAGTTGCTGTTCCAGACGGATTGCTAACTTTGGGTTGCCTTAAAATTTCATCGTCATCATCACTGTCGTTTTCATTCAGACGAAGTAAATGTTCTACTTTAGAACGCAATAGTTTAGATAGTTCTAATAAATTTCCCCTTTCAGTGTCTTTAAACCCAGCTCCCTCCATAATGTCTAAGCGATTACAATAATGTGCAAGACGATTAGTGATATTGTCTAGAGTTTGTGCATCAAACTTCTGTTCAAGATTATTGATTTCAATTGAAATTTCGTCAAGAGCATTTTTGCAAATTAATAAATCGACTTTAATATCAGGTGGAGTGTACTTATGTATAGCAAGACGAGAATTGAAAGCTTCATCGAGCAAAAGCTTTCTTAGCTGTGCTCGACGTGTTGCCTTATGAGCAGGGATGGTGTTAATATCTTCCGTTCTTATTGTTAACTCAACCAGTACCTCCTCGTTACTGAGTGACGTAAGATACCTTTTAACATTTGACATGATAACGAGTGATAATAACTTCCTTTAGCAATATTTGATTGAAAATAAAAAATGAAAAAAACGCAGTAAAATATTTCGCTAGGGCTGTTAAAATTGTCAACAAAATTATCAACACTACAGTGATAATTATAAAAATTACACACAACAGCAATCAACTTCAGGTCGCTTGTCAACAAGACAACAACAAAATCGTCAACGGTGTTCCGTCGCTTAATCAATAAACAATCTACCACGTGTTGCACAGATTTCAACGATATACTAATTAAGTTATTTGACATCAAAATGAACAAAAATTTGCCTCCACAGCGGGCGCCAATGTAACTTTTTCCACCCTTGCAAGTTCCGAAGACTAATGAGGTCTTTGGTATTACAAGGTGTCAAAATAACATCTGCCAAAAAAATGACAGTAAAATTTGCTGTCGGCAGTAACCCTGATGTACGTTTAAACCAACTCGTATTTAGCGGGAGCTAGAGTCATGGGTTGTAAATTCAAATGATGCAAAAAATAAAGAATGCAAAAATTAATGATAATCAAACTATATTCGCTGAAACTTCTGTACAACAGATGTGGCAGTATCATGCAACTACAATTCATATAAAATCAGCGAGCTGATAATCGTAATAATAATAATAAAATGGTGTAGGTAAATGTACAGATCAAATTTATAAGTCTTACAAAAATTGTAACTCACCCAAAGGTACCCTGGTAGAATTAAACAAATACAAACTACTCGCTTGTGACAATGAAGCGGACTCCAAATTTGACTTCTGTAGCACCAGAGATGAATTGAAATACGTCTTGTACTCGGCTGCACTGATAATACGGAAGCAGCTGCAATTGATTAGGTCGGGAACACCATAAAATTCGTTGATTAAAGAGAACCTCAAAAATTCAATGTTACTCCTGAAGTTGTCGTTTTCCAGTGTGTAATTTATTATCGAAATTTCATAAAATGACTTGACTTGTGTTGACATCAACAAGAATAAATCGTTGGTTAAAACTACAGTTTTTAAAACAGCCCTTGCGAAAAATGTGTCCTTGATTATTGACACATATGTGTTCTAAAATAATGAAATGAATTTACTTCAAGGAAATTATCATTCAACAAGTTACTTACGGAAGTAAAAATGATGTTTTATGATAATCCGCAGTAGCGCAAAACATCCATCCACCAAGTTAAACGATCAAATAAATTAATTACTCGTCTAATTAACAAAAATTAGTCGGAACAAAATTTAACTCGACTTCATCAAATTGCAAAATTGGCAAAGATGGCTGCTTCGCCGAGCGATCACGGAAAATTGAACGAAACCGGTCGATTTCAGAATCTTATGTACACGGTGTTGTACAAGTCGATGTTATAATTCGTAACGAGTGTAAAAATTCGTTACAAATTTTTTTGGCGTTTAGAATCACCAAAAAAATTGGGAATTTGATTGCCGATGTGTGGTGACCCTTTGTAAGTTGGCAATGTTTTTTTTTAATTTTAGGCGGCTTCTATACAAAGTATAGAAAGAAGCCTTATGATCTGGTTCCGTATCCGTCTGTCCGTCAGCATAATTCAAAGCCAATCAGAACGCACCAAATTGTGTTGGAAAACACAGTGGGCTACTTTTATTTTAATATAAACTGACCACAAAAATAACAAAAATCATCAGGATTATCTTTACATCACCTACTAGACATTTTTTCACACAAAGAACAGCACAACCACCTTACTAATAGAATAACACTCCAACACTCAATTATTTGCTCAGAAGCTGTTGTGGTCCTTCAATTATACTTCGACTGAAGGGAATTCCTGTCGGTAGTTGTGTCACTGCTGATAAATCCCCCAAAGTATGCGCGAATTAAAATGAAATAATGCAGGGGTTCTCAAAATTTCGGACTTGAAAGAAAGCTTTAATGGAACATCAAGAAAATACCACAAAATTGATTTACAAATAAACTGTACGTGATGGAAACAAAATCCGACTGTTTAGTTAAATAAACTACGTCCTAACTACCCCTAAATAAACAAAAAAAAAGGTTAACCATAAATTTTGCTTTATTCTTTAGCTGTGAAAATATTATTTTTTCTTTAGCTGTTTATTTGATTTACTACTAATTTTGATGAGGTGATACCATCAATGGGCTTTAATAGAACTTTAATGTGCATGATCCGTAATCTTATTAACGTAATGGATACTTCGAGCTGAGACGCTTAAATTGTTATATAGGCCTAAGCCATATTAGTATTAGTAGCGAAGTACAACAATAAACCTCAAACAATTTTAAAAGTAATAATAGTAAATGTAAACTTTTAAATATTATCGCATAACTCTATTATTTTAAATTACAAGGAAACAGCATAATATTATTTTCATTTAGAACTTAATAAATTTTTCTGGATATAAAATTTTTGATATAGTATTTTATTACTTGTGCAATAAAATGAACAATGTAGAATGTAAAACAACTTTGCCAAACCAAATTTAAATGTAGCCAGCCAATTATACATAATCAGAATGAAACTGACATAAAAATTATTTCTAAATAATTTTAAATTTAATTTATGTTTTTTTTTCTTTTTTTGGAATCATTAGCGTAACTGGTAGGGATACGTTTTTAAGCAAAAAGTAAATCTGTTTTAAAAAATAATGATATAACTTTCGTCGTATATCTGTCTGGTTGTTCGGGCTCTACCGACTAGTTTAATTGACTTACAGACTTGAAGTTTGCTACAAATGTACCTCTTATTACGAAAACATTTTTAATATTTATTCATGTGAAGAATAGGCGAAATGTTTTTCAATATAATTTATTAATTTTCATACGCGTTTGATCCACTACTAAATTGAAATAAGTTATTATTAACTACCGGTCAGTTCGGGAAGTGGTCACTTTCCAAACCTCTTACAGGTTGGGAAGTAATAACAGAAACAACTTCTGCAACTAGAAACTTCTGGAACTATAGATTATGTTATATTAACTGATATAAATGCACTACAAATATGTTTTTGTTCACATGGTGCTTCAAGCAGAAGTCATTTTTAAAAGTGCTTTTAGATGGTTCAAAATTTGCGCAAACTTCCCGATTAAACATCACTTTTAAATAATTATTCACCAGCTTTGTCAAGTATTAATCGGTAATTTTGCTCAAATTATTTTAACGTCTATAGGCACCTTAAAGTGAATTTCAAATTATTATTTTAATGAAGAATCTTTTTCAGATCGGCAGAGATAATTGAACGAAAGTAATTTATTGTAAATTTTAAGCTGTGTGACTTTTTCGATTTGCATTCGAAAGTTGTAACGTGGAAAAAAAACGTGTGACATCGATTAAATTAATATGACTCTTTGTATTTTTTACAATGCGGTAATCTGCTTTTTAAAATATTTACTCTTGTTTTCTCTATTACGGTACGTATTATAACGTTTAATAGTTACACGTGAAAGTATTATGGATTTTTCCTTTGGAGTCACTTTGGCACGTTCTATTTTTAAGAGCAAAGATAGTTTTCGAGTTGGTTACACCGGAAATTATCTGTTTAAGTATATTAAAAATCCGGCAACTTCGCTCCAAAGAAAATTATGTGACAATCCAATAATGAATTTTCGAATTTCAATCTTATCGTTTGGCGAAAATAAATAACCACTCAATGCAACTTTATCGTATACTATAAATTTCCTGACTTCTGGGTCTTGTTTTGTAATTTTGTGAAGATCGTCGACTTGACTGAAAAATTCAAATTTTCATCAACGATTATTATTTATAATATATTATATAATTTTGTAACTTTAGTGGTTATAGTTTAGTCTACAGGTTCTTAAAACTTTGAAATTTAGAATCAACTATAATACGGCCGTCACGATGTTTTACTGAACTAATTGCGATACTTGGAACTTAAACTTTAAATAACTTTAGATTTTATACGGCTCATTCTGAGCCCACTATTTTAAGTACTTTCTGAATTCAATTTTAATTATTTTAAGCTTTTGTTATAAAGTTTGAAGTATGTTTCGTATTGTCTATAAATGTTTTAGTATTACAAATTTATTATTTATTTATTATTACCTATATCCTATAATATATTATATGTTATTATATTGCTTATGAAGTGGATATTCACTACTTCTCAATTTTTGTTACTTGTTAATACTATCATGATAGTCTTGAAGGACTTTTTTTAATCATATTATTTTTAATTAAACCCCCAAATAAAAATTAATTTCTTATAGATATAAATTTCGTTAATCCAATGTTGCCTATCAGCATAATAACCTATTATAAAATAAAACTCAAATACTGAACACTAATTTTTTTTTTAAATAACGACGATAAAATTTCGATATAATTACCAATAATTACAGCCTGTATTTATTACAGCCCTGAGGGGACGATAACAGCCCGGGGACTGTTACCTATGGTCTGTAATTGTCTGTAACAGCCCAAGAGAAATGATAATATTCAAGTGTTTCCGGGTGACAGTGATTTTAAGCATCGATTTCCGGAGGGCTCAAAATCGATGCTCAAATTAATTAATGACTGTCCAAAGACAACATTTGAATATCCTCACTTCCATTGGGCTGTTACGTAGAAATACAATTATGAATCAATCATAACATAGAAGAATATACAAATGGAAACTAAATGGAAATATTACCCAAAAGTAATTTTTTTGGGAATATAATATTATGGATATTGAAAAATTATAAGTTGCCTTAGGAAATATTTAAGTTTTCATGTTTTCTACTGTATTGCGGTAAAACACTAAAACAAGCAATAGAGCATGATTCAATAGTGGAGGATGATGAAGTGAAAGATGTATGATATAAACTAAAAACTGGCATTGTTCAGGCTCCAAAAGAAGCCCTTGTTAGGGGAAAAGTTAGCAAAAAACCAGATTAAAATAAATCGGGGGGAAATACCGGAAGAATGGAAGTACTGCAAAGCGGTTCCATTATTTAAAATGGAATACAAAATAAATTCAGAAAATTATAGAGGAATCGCTCTACTTAACTTTACACTAAAACTATTAACCAAGATTAACGAAATTAAACAATTCATAGAAATAACAATAAGGATTTCGCCATAACCGATCCATAACGGACGTTATTTGCATAGCTCGTCAAGTAGCTGAAAAAGCGATCAAATTCTCTAAACCACCTTTTATGTGTTTTATAGACCACTGAAGAAAATAAAGAAAATAAAATACCACCATAACTATGATACCTACACCTCATTGAAGAAATAAATACGAAAACAAAAATAAGGGTGGATTGGCAAGGCATTTACGGGTAAATGTACACTTATACCAGCGATTATGGTAAATGCAATTACAATTACAATTTTTAATTTGTATTTAACCATGGTTAATAGTTAGATAATAAAAAAGTTTTCTAATTAAATTAAAATTTGAGAATTAAAAAGCTCAGAAAACAAAATTAAAATCAATGTTTGCTATAATTACATTTTTAACTTTTTAGTAAAGTGTTTTAAATCCGGACCACCGTTTACAGTCCAAACAACATCGTATTGACGCAAATATTCAGTGGAGTCACTATCATGGTGCGAGCGGTACATTCGCATTAAACAATATTATGCAAAGTTGCTATTCTATGTAGGGAAAACGGCGCCCCGTCGCCCTCCACGTACCACCCGCCACTGGTCATGTACAACAGGGGTATCTATTGTTAGTATATTCTCAAAAATGGTGCGAATTAAGGTCCTCCTAAAGGTGAAAGGTAAAGGAGAGACTTCGCCTATGCCTGGAATCACAGGCATGGCACTCGAAAAAGAAAAGGTGAAATGACATTGCAGAATCGTAATTGTAAAAGTTATGGAAGAGGAATTGAGTTCCTATATGCGATTAAGCAGGATTAAACATTATACATAACACAACATTTACAAATATTCATTCTAAATTCAGTAGTCCCATTTGCTTATGAGACATAATTTCTATAAAATGTCATATACTAACGTAAAAAATATGTAGCAATTATTTTACTGAATTTTGATTGTAAGGAGCTATCATTGGATGAATAAATGGGGGGGGGGTGATAATAACACCACAAAAACATATAGACGCCTCGTCGGTTCTAAATAGCTTCAATAATGGCAGCAATTTTGAGCAACGTTGAAAGGAAGGTTGCAAATAAATAGGAAAACAAAACAAGTCCGCAAACAATATCAATACATTTTTCGAGATGACATAACACTGAACAAAGAACAATACATGTTTATCCTATAAAATCAATTGAATTGATTGATGAACTCAATTGAGGCCTCTGAGAGGCCTCAGATCGAGAAAGAGAAGTAGATCTGGAAGAACAATTAAAGAGGATTGCAGAGACGATGTGTATGGTGACAAAGAACGCTAGAAAGAAAAAACTTAGTGAAGAAATAAAGTTCAGTCTATAAACCTTACATAGGAAGAAAGAAGAAATATTGGGAAGACCCAAGAAAGGTACACCTCAAAGTTTTCAGAATTGAATAAAACATTAAGAAACTCTTCAATCGTTCACAAGAGTGTAAAATCCCGTACAAATGGAACAACGTTGTTCTTGTTTTTTTACACAAAAAAGGAGACAGAATGAGATATGATGTTCATGAGATGTCCTAAGAATATATTAAGCTGTTAATAAAAGTTATCCCCAATAGATTCGGTAATGAGCTCGATACATATTAACCTAGGGAACAAGCGGGGTTTAGAGGAAGGTAGGAAGCAAACGACAACCTACAAGTAGTGAGAAATATAATTGAAAAAATCAACGATACTTATAGTCATGAAGTCAAAACTAATAGTAACATAAAGGGCAATGGAGACGTTCATGTTGGGAGTTAAATTAAAGAACCATCAAACAAACGAGTGGATAAGAGTAAACACTCAGGTCCAAGATATTAGAGAATCCGTTTTAAAGTATAAATGGAGATGGGGTGGGAACATATCCAGAACATAAAACCATAATACAATGGAGACCCAGAATTGGAAGAAGATTAACGGGAAAACCGCCAATGCGCTGGACGGATGAGATAAAAAGAACTGCAGGGTGGAACTGGATGCAAAAAGCTCAGGACCGACAACAATGGAAAGCATTAGAAGAAAGCTACATCGGAAATGGATTGTATAAGGAATAGATAGATAAATTTATTAATATATAGAATGAGGTTGTTAAAACTATCAACGTTAAACATACGCGCATGTTTATTAATACATGCGGCAAAAAAAATTTGTAGATTTTAATGATTACTCATTGTATGCATTACTAAACACAAAAAAATTCAAATATTTCAGTAAATTTTCATCAAAAGCAAAAACTCCCATGGATGTAGTGGTAAATCGAACTAAGTCATTTAACAGTTTCATTTGGGGACAAGAGCATCTTTGATTTTCTTACATGTTGATTTTTATTGAGATATCTGTGATTGATTATTTACCCGTGGTTGAGTCATTCATTTCGTGGAAAACTACTCTTAATTTAAAGTCTGCATCCTCATTGTAGTTCAATTTTTATTTATTTTGGCATTCTACCTTCGGTGAAACACGGCAAAATATATGCGGTTCACCTTGTTACTTTTGATAATGAAGTGCTATATCGTCATCTAATAAGTCAAAAAACATAGTTTTACAGGAGATGAGAAAAACGTACAAAAGGAAATTAAATTTTATAACATACGAGGTTTCACTATGAAATTGTGGTTAAATTAAATAAGATACATAACAAATTGACTACGTGGTTTTAATAAATCATCTCAGCAGGAGATTTTACAACTTCAAGAAATATTATTTTTATGAATAAAAATTGATCTTTTTACAAATTTTCCAAAGCAAATTTTTCCTTATGAAGTTTTGACTCTTAAATGATATTCTGTAATACCTAACTTAGTTTTAACATATTGCGATGGTCCAAATAGGGGTTAATCGAAACAAAAGTACATCCACATCCACTAAAAGTAAAATTTAAGAAAGCACAATATCAAATTTGTTGACAAGATTCTACCTTAAACTTGACGAGTACTTCCTAAAGTTGAGCTGTTTGATTAATTAACTGAGGTACTGAAACATTAAATTTATTCACTTGGTAATTTGTTCTTACAATGTGTAATAATTAGAAGCAGAATTGATAATATTTTATTTGATCAAATATAGCAGGGCAACAAATTGAGTAAAGTATTTTGTAAAAAATTAGGTAGGCGCGAATAACGAATTAAAAGTGATCCTTATAAGTAAACGTCTAAAGATAGTGAATGGATAAACAGTTAAGTTCGACAACAAAATTTGAATTAATGGGCTTCAAAATTTACCACTACGCCGCCGCCGTCTCCGAGAATAATTGGAAGGGAAACAAGAGATAAGTTTTCCAAAAAGACGCAAGTGAGGATTCTAACCGCGTCCGCATACGAGAAAGGACGTATTTTTTGGTTAAAGAGATTCTGACCGTGACCAGCGGGAGTGTCCACGATTTTTGAAATGAATTCTAACGTAGTTATTGAATTATGAAAATTTTGAGTACCACTGGAAAATAATTTTGGTTAGAAGATTAGATTGCTGATAATACAAGAAGTTAATGAAAATTATAAAATATAAAAAGTGGAATTTAAATACCTGCGATTGTTTTGTGGAAAACGTATTTAATTTATGGTTGGCTGATTTCTATGGTTCGAATTGTAATTGGATCGACAACACGGAGGCAAGGCTTGGTCGACATAAACAACTGGCATCAAACAGAAGAACTGATTTCCCTTCAACGGTGGAAAATAGTGGTAAGACTGTATTTTTGCGAGCGTTATTTAAAAAAACGATCGTTAGACAATATTAATTTAAACAAGTGCGATTAAATTTCGGGGTTTAGATTAAGTAGTTTTAAGATCTTTGTACACTTAATTTTTTGAAATTATTATTGATAATTCTGTTTCGCAAAGATTTTTGTATTATGAATAAACAAACAGGTTATAATTGAAGAGATTTTATTTGGTCTAATTGTTTTAAATTTACACAGCATTGCAAGGTACGAGTAAGTTTCAGGTAGATGCTATTTTTATTATTTTCCATTGGCATAAGTTACGAATTGTCAGTAACACTTGAGTGTACTTTTGAATTTCGAGCGAACCCAAATTACGCCCACAACAAGAGTCTTATTGCTGAGCTAGTCGGAGAAGAAAACAAGTGCCGTTTGTTTTTCCCCGCTATATAAATCAATATTATTTTTTATTTCACGGCAATATATTTTTTCATATATTCATTGGAGTAGCATTAAACTTTCGGTTAACATATATGATTTTGTTTTATTCGGTTTTATTCTATCAGTGTAATTGAAACTCCTGACACCACGACGTAAATTAAACTTCGCATTGCTAACATATGAAACCTTGCCCCGGAACTGAAAAAGTTGGTCGCCATTTGCATAACTGGCTCACATATAGCAGGACCCCAAAGAGGAAGTGGCCAATACAACTATTATAAACTAAATTTTTTATAACATTGTTGGACAGTCCCGAAACTAAGCTTTCTCTGCAAGAAACAATTTGGGCCTATAATTTTTATTAAAATAAATTGTAATTAGATACAATATAAAAAAATGGTATACCTTAATTACATAATTATTACATTAGTACGCAGTATATTATGATAACATGATATTTAATGATAGGTACTTGTATTTAAGATTAAGATGAAATTAGTACTTGAATGCTTGCAATAGGATCTAAAATATGCCCCAGATGTACCTACATTGTTACAATATCCTTCAGAAAGATAACTTTAGTGTAGAAGTGTTTCGATTTAGCAAAATAAAAATGTATGTTTTTCTGATGTACTTCTTAGGTTTAATAATATGTTACCCGATTATTGATGATGAATTTCATGAATCTAACAGAAAACCTAGAACTTTTATATTTATATATTTTATTTACGATTACGATTTATTTATTAGGTTGCAAACATCAAAAGGTGAAGTAGCCTTTGCCTACTTTTTCTGTACGATAACTAAGCCCCTGGTGTTCAGCAAACCTTGAACATTATTTTCGAGATTTAGAATACAGCGACATGAAAAAGTTTGAGAGGTACTATATTTAGAGTACCTGCTCTACACTAACTGTATTACATAAATCTACTGTTGAATTATTTACAGTGTACTTGAATAGATAATACATTCCACCGTAAAATAATAAAGATTGATGCATTCCAAATAAAACCAATCCTTTCATAGTAATTAAGAATTTAGCATGGTATTGCTGACCCACACTCTTTTCGAGTCAAAATGTTTCTCACAATACACCTAATAAAAAACTAATGAATTTTGTTCTAGTAGAAAATTTGTGCTCGAATAATTTTGTGAAATGCGTCATAAAACAGTACCTACCTACATAAATAGCTTCTTGACAACTTTAAAACTAGATCTGACATGTTAAACTGTAATAATGTAAAACTTTCAGAACACGAAGGAAAACAACCGAACAAAGTTTTTGTGTCATGCAGGAAAACGCAATATTAAACAACTATACACAAAACATATAGCAGGCACTACTATGTGGGGTTCAGATGAAAATGAAATCCAAGTTAGAGAAATGTAGATTGTATTAGTTACTAAATAGTTTGGAGGGAAGCATGAAACGAGGATGAACTACTTTGATATTAGATTTGCAAAAACCAGGTAAAGTTCAATTACCTTTCATAAAGGCATTTCTATCATACCTACCTGATTATGTATATACAGTGAGTTCGTAAAGTTCGGAACAAATTCGATAAGAAATTTTAGGGGATTTTTATTGGAAAATCATGGGACACGTCAACCTTAAGGCAGCCACAGACCATCGGCTTTGTTCGACGTACTTGTTCGACTGCTTTGTTCGACGAGCAAGTCTGTGGGTGTGTGGCAGTAACTCCGTCGTACTTGTTCGCCAACAAGAACGACGGATTTGTTCGATGCCTTTGTTCGACGAAAAGTCAGTCAGTGTGTGGGGTAAACGTACTTGTTCGACAGACTTGTTCGTCGAACAAGTACGACAACAAGTACGTTAATCTGTGGCTGCCTTTATTTATTCAAATGTCACTATTTTCTGATATCGACAGTTTTCTATCGTCTTTTATTTTTGAACTATGACGCCACCATACATTTTTTTAAATTGCAACCTTTATTTTTCTTTCCTGATTTGGTTAGAGCACAATTTCAGAGTATGAAAATATAAAAAAAAACTATAACCTTGAAGATAAAAGTTTTCGAGATAATCAGTCCTAAGGCTGATCGCAGACTGATCAAGCAAAAACGTTTTGTCTCACAACGTTTTTGCTTGATCAGTCTGCGATCAACCTGAAGTTTCAAAAATGCATGCTAAAATTAATGATAAAATTATTTTGTTAATTAATCGTTGCCTAAATTGTACTTGTTGATGCATAAATTCGTACCATTTCTGGTTTCCAAGGTAAGAGTACTGTGGCCACAATCGCCTTGTGGTACCTCAAGTGCCGCTTGTCTTGACCGTAGATTGACTGTACGAGACGGCTAGCTCATAGGGTTCAGTCATGCGTCGAAGAGCAGGGGGGTTCAGATTGTTTTTTTTAACATTCGTGGGATCGCTTATACTTCTGGTGACTTTTCCTTACCTTGGTAACAAAACCGGGGCGCCAGCTGTGAGAACAAGATATCGGGAGTAGACCCGGATACTTGGTCCTCTCAACAAAATTAAACTTGAATAAAACTATTTCGAGTATACACTAAAAGGCACAATAATACAATTGTTGGGCAAAATTCTCTTTTAATATAACTAACACTTCAATTAAAACAATTATCATGAACAGCTGACATTAAATTATAATATTTCAAGCAAAACAATTATAACCATGAACAATGAACAAAAGAAATTTAAAATATGTATAATTCAATGAAAACAATTATTACCATTAACTACGAATATTTAACCAATAGAAAAACTTATTGCTAAGATTGCGGGTCTCGTCGTGTCTTCGACAAGACTTGACGGGGTTATTAATTTTAATGAGGTTCGACTTCACTAATGATATCAAAGGTTGACCGTGGTGGTAAACCGGAATCAACTGGTACCACGATTCTAACGTCTGAACTGAAATATGATTTCTTGAACCTGGTAGGATCGACGAATTCGGTCGTGGATGCCCAACACCAAGCGGTTTAGGTTTTTGACTATTATGGTAGTTCTTTGTTCGGTTTTAAAATGTCTGATTGAGGTCGTAGTGACCTGGTAGTTATGATTACGAGAATTTGACAGTATTTAAATAATTTATTTAAATAAGTATTTAAATAAGTAATAAATAAGTAATTAAATAGTTTATGACCTGGTATTTTCACACTCACATAGTAAGTAATGAATCTATTTCGATTACTTACTCTGTGGTGAATGTTGTATTTCCTTTTGGGTGCGATCGATCGACCTTCGGGACGGAATGGAAAATGGTTATTCCTCCTTGGGATGATGACCTAAAACAATCGAAAAAGACACACTTATATAAGGGTGAAAGCTGAGGGGATTTTCTCCGCAAATTTGATTGAACATAAATAATTACTGGCGATTATTCGTCTCGCAAATCTGATTGAACATAAATAATTAATCAATGATATCACCGTATTTTGTCGTTGGTTTCGTCGAACATTTTGTTCTAATAGTTTTTCTGTTGTCACACACATCCTTTTAAAGTAAAAATTCGCAATGGCGAACCAGCCAGCCTTTCGTATTTGCACGATCCTTATTCTTGGCTCGTGACCAAATAATCCACCCAAGGTAGTTATCTCGTTCAGGATAATCCACCCAAACCACTGATGACCATTTTCTTTCGTTTGACCCACAATCTTCGACCTTTGTCGAACCGATTGATGCAACTTCAATTTAATATTTGTGGACCGCGACCACCAAAATGGCTGAACTGCCTTAATTCGGCTACGGCCGCTAATTTTTATTCTTCGATTGAATACTTTGATAATCGTTACACCACTTGCACGAATCACTAACCTCCCTTGTAATAGGGTTCGTAGCGTTAAACTTGTATTTAATTAATTTGAAAATATTGGTGTTTTGTAGGACCTTAATTATTTGTGTACTTGCACCTTCTCGCTTGTGCTTAAACAACCACGTTGCCAACTTACCGTCAATGATAGTTTGATTTTTTTATATTTAATAGCGGTCAACGCGGCGAATCCTCGCATGCTGTAGCAGCTGCCTACGTATTAGGCGCTAGGAATGGTACCTTTAGTATTTAAAATTATGCCTTTGTTTTTGAGTTATATTGGAATTTTTTTAAGATTATTATTTTAGCGAATATTTTTTCACCAGAGGAAGCGGTATACCTTCTCAAAGAATTAACATAAAACCTGGAGATCTAAATAATCCCAGAACACATTATTTAAATGTCGTCACTGGCCAGTGGAGCACTTCCCCCTCTGTTGACGACAGAGGCGGGCAAGATTTCCAGCAGCTGTGACAGTTAACTGTTACAGTACTTTGGGAACAAATTTGTTTGAGAAATATCAATGTCATTTTAATGCAATAGTATTATTTTATTGAATACTTCTTGAATTTTTCAATTTGTACAAAGTTAGTGGTAATTGTTGACTAAAGTAAATGGAGTGTCCAGTACAAAAAAGAAACATTTCCGACATATCCTTTTGTTTGAGTTGAACCGAGGAGTTAATGCATCGGAGGCCGCTAGAACCATTTGTGCCGTTTACGCAGAGAACGCAATCGTGGAAAGTACTACATGGAAATGGTTTTCTCGTTTCAAAAAGGAGCATTTTGATATGAATGATTTCCCACGTTCAGGGAGACTATCCGGCTTTGATGAAGACCGATTAAATGCTTCAATTCGTGATTATCCACGTCAATCAACTCAGGAATTGGGCAATATGATGAATTGTAACCAATCAACCATCGTACGACATTTGCATTCCATGGGCGAAGTTCAAAAGTTGGGTTTTTGGGTACCATACGTTTTGAACGAAAACAATAAAAATCAACGTGTTATCATTTGTGCTTCTTTGCTTGCTCGTCATCGTTAAGCTGTAACCTGACAAATCGCAAACAAGACACCTTCCGTACAAAATTAATGGGGTGACTAGCTCTAGTCGCGAAGGGGTGGGTCGATTGAAGGAGCAAAAGGGCTTGTGACGAAACGTCGCGATTTGATGGTCTCTCATCAACGATTGGGCGGTCCACAATCGCGATTCTGGATGTTGTCGCTAACAGGGGGGGGGTAAATTTACACACGGGGTATTTACATGGGCGCCACGTGAACTTAAACCGGAGTTTATTCGAAGGGGATGAAAAATCACCCTTCCAAGCTGGTACACGACAGCTTTCTGATTAATCGCGTTGCCTCTCACACTGGTGACATCTCTTTGGATTACATTACCTTTACAGCTGATAGGTTTTATCTTGACAAACATAGCTAAACAAAACATACACATGACGACAATAAAACACATAAATAAATAATAAAGCAGATATAATAAAAGCGAAATATGCAAGGACATTTGACACTTTACAACAATTGTATAATCAAATTTACAACCACAAATGTTGCAAGACAAAATATGTACACTGACTTGAATAACAGAAAAGTTAACGAGAAAATCATTGATGCTGAAATTTAAACAGCTGTTCACCAAAATGGAACAAGCTAACTGGTTTGATTTATTAAACCTCAAATATGACATAAAACACAAATTCAAAATATGACGTTACTTCAATAAACAATTTTAAAACATTGACAACACATGCGTGGTTACACCACGTTCAAATAAATACTAATACACAAAAAAAAGGAATACAAAAGATTGCGAATTTGTTTTACACGGTAGGACTGAAGGTTCTTTGAAAATATGGTGGTCAAACTGACCACAAGGTACAATAATACTTAATAATACTAAAAAGAATGCTTACGTAATATTTTACAGGTATGCTCCTATAGAGACGGTCGTCCAAGTAGATATGGTCCAGCGTGAGAATGCTATTTCGGTAGACAAAATTCCTTTCCAAAACTCGAGATAACAAAAAGGTTCGATAGATCGGGGATGCTTCGATAGTGGGTGTGCGTTAATAAACACGAAAGTGGAATGCTTCATAATTTTTAGAACTTGATTTGAGACGGTCCTGTCTGTTCGACTTTAATTCGCGCAAACCGTACGTAATCCAGTCTCAATAAATTGTACCACGAAACAAACTAAAACATAATTTACTCGAAAGTGTTCGATAAAATTTGTTTAGATTTAAACAATTCAAATTTAACTCGTTTATAATCGGCACGAAACATTTGGTTTAAAACCCGAACTGATTTAAAATGTGTTTAATTGACACTGCGAACTGATTCTTAAATTACGCCCGTAATATTTTATTTAAACAACGGAATGTTAATAAAAGCGTAAATAGTTATAAATGACGTCACCAATAGTTAATTTAAATAACTGATAATTCATAAAAGTGTCCATTAAATGTTTACTTTAGAAACCCGGCAATAATTTAGATTAATGTCCAGGAAATATTTAATTCGAAACAATCGACAATTCATAACATATTTAAAAAACGGCAATACTTTCACAGGTAATATTTAATACGAAAATGATTTGAAATAATGTTTGTAAAATGTTTAAATTCGAAACAATCGACAATCTATAACAGCGTTCATTAATATTTAATTCAAAGCGACGAAAGTAATTTTAAAACAACGTCAAAATTAAACGACAAACTTGCCTGAAGTAATTGCACTCACGAATTTTTAAACGCACATAAGACTCGATAAATTAATTTACTGTGGTAAATTTATTAACTCCACTTTTAAAAGCGTTTACCCACGGTCGGGCATAGTTTATTGTAGCACCTTGGGTGATCATTGAATCTCTGCTTTTTACATGCAGCTACCTCGCTTATATGTCATTTCTCCCGAAAAATGTGACCAGAAAATACAATCAGGGGAACTTAAGATTTCTCCTGCGGCGGTATAATGACATGCTGATTGGTGGTATTCTTTAAAAATTCGACCGAAAATAAAGGATAGCATAATGCCGTCGAATGGCATTGGCTCTGAATAGCGTGGATACGGTTCCCACTTTTTGATCGACAAACTACAATATTTGTATAGACTTGCAGAAACGTGTCTATTTTTTTGTTCGAAATTCAAGTTAATATCGCCCATGCAGCTGCACTTTTTAATAGTTTTTGCTGCTTTTTATCTAGTAAAATTTCAACATAAGTACGAAATAGCATAGGAATTAATACATGTAACCATGTGGATCGCGATAAAGTCGAGCAAACTAACAAGCCTGCATCAATAAGTGCAGCCACCTGCAAGCAGTCTATTATATTCCACGTGAAAATGTCTATACACGAATAGCTCATACGTTTGTTATTACATACAAATTAACGGCGTGAATATAAAATCAATCTATAATTTTAAAACACATTGTCAGCATAAATTTTCGCCAAGAATTTTATGCTACATTGAATTAATTTTACTCTTTCCTAATGTAGAAATTTCAATGGTACGTAAGTTGACATTCTTATACCTAGATCGGTAGTATCTTTTTGAACGATAAAATTTAACTATTTAATTTAAAATAACTGACTTTATCTTGACTTATGAATATTTGATTTTTAAACGTTACAAAGATGGAAATAATTTCTATGATTTTACCGAAACTATCCTACACAAAAATTTACATTGTACGCAAACGTAAAATCCAGGTAACAACCCAAGTAACATTTTGAGCCTGCAAATAGCCGGTAAATAGCCTGCACCTGACACAGGCCTGTGTCAGGCCTGCAATTTGTCTGTGCCTGCAATTAACCTGTAATTTAGCCTGCGTCAGGCCTGCCGTTGGGTTATTTATCTGGGCCTGTAATTAGCTAATAATTTAACCTGCGGCAGCCCTGCCGTTAGGTTATTTATCTGTGCCTGCAATTTAGCTAATAATTTAACCTGCGGCAGCCCTGCCGTTAGGTTATTTATCTGTGCCTGCAATTTAGCTAATAATTTAACCAACGGCAGCCCTGCCGTTAGGTTATTTATCTGTGGC
Organism: Podabrus alpinus; assembly: GCA_932274525.1. Lineage (NCBI taxonomy): Eukaryota > Metazoa > Arthropoda > Insecta > Coleoptera > Cantharidae > Podabrus > Podabrus alpinus. Next base: position 121,421,430 of record OW026451.1, read on the forward strand.
TGCAATTAGCTAATAATTTAACCTGCGACAGCCCTGCCGTTAGGTAATTTATCGGCATAAAACAACATAACATTTTTTTGAAAAAAAATTTAATTGTAAAAATTAATCAAGGTAAATTAACGGTATCTTGGAATATATATTTTCTGAAATTGAAAAATGCATATTCATTATAATAACCTGGTATAAGTGTGTACACGTGTTGCTCGGAGCTCCATTTTTAAACATTTAATAATTATCGGCGTTTGTTCTTTTACCGAATGCTGTTAGGAAAAATTCTGTTCACACATACAGTGGAAAGTGTATTTTAATAAATAAAAATTTTTAATAAATTACATATAAAACTTAATACACAAAAGTGTAAAAAAAATTGGGGGTTTCTGAGATTTGAACCCGGGGCCTCAGTACCAATAGTTTGGTTAAAATTTTTACAGGTTTACACTGCCAAAATTCTATTTGGCGATTGATGACTCACGAATATTTTTTTTCCGATTTTTAACAGTTTTAACCAATCAGAATTAAGAAAAATTTCACCGTTAACATAACGCTTGTTACTCATTGATTACATGTTATTATAAATATATATTATGCTTATTTGTGATTAAAAGTATTTAAATTAAATTAATTATTGTTAAAATTAAAATTAATTAATTATGACAAATAATAAGAAGGTGTAATAGTGAAATAAGATATAAACAAGGTGGAACTCGCTTTAGCGGCAGTTCTTAGGCTTCTATACAGCTACCTTTCTGGTGTGGAAAGTTGTTATTATCTGGTTAGTTTTGATCGCCATATAATGTAACATCACATAATTAGATAATCTGCACCAATAAAATTTTTTGCGGTTGGTAATTATCATTTACTATATAAGTAATAACAATCAAACTTTTCCATTCTATTCGAAACTTTACTTCTCTGTAATGTATGGTCCTTTTTTTGAGGTGGACCAATCCTCTCCTTTCTCTTTTATTTACAACTTAACTTCACTAACCACATCAATAAAAAATTATTTTTTCACATCAAAGTAAAATAAAAAAACCAGTTCTTAGAAACGCTCTGTATGATTTTGAATTATGCGGACGGACGGACGGACAGACGGACACGGAGCCAGATCATAAGGCTTCTTGTTATACTTTGTATAGAAGCCTAAAATACAAATTTTTATTAACACCCACGTGGTATATATGTCGAAAACAAAAATATTGTAGAAAAGAAAACTAATATTGAAATGTGAAAAATATTTAACATTAAAATATAATATATTATAAAAATAAATAATTAAATAGCAATGAATTTTAATTCCGTCTTTTAAAACATTTTTAACCAATCAGAATTAAGAAAAATTTCACCGTTAACATAACGCTTGTTACTCATTGGTTACATGTTATTATAAATATATATTAGGCTTATTTGTGATTAAAAGTATTTAAATTAAATTAATTATTGTTAAAATTAAAATTAATTAATTATGACAAATAATAAGAAGGTGTAATAGTGAAATAAGATATAAAAATACAAATTTTTATTAACACCCACGTGGTATATATGTCGAAAACAAAAATATTGTAGAAAAGAAAACTAATATTGAAATGTGAAAAATATTTAACATTAAAATATAATATATTATAAAAATAAATAATTAGATAGCAATGAATTTTAATTCCGTCTTTTAAAACAGTTTTAACCAATCAGAATTAAGAAAAATTCACCGTTAGCAAAACTCTTGTTTCTCATTGGTTACATGTTATTATAAATAATTATGCTTATTTGTGTTTAAAAGTATTTAAATAAAATTAATTATTATTAAAATTAATTAATTGTGACAAATAATAAGTAGGTGTAGGTAATAGTGAAAAAAGATATACTCGTAAAACTACAAATTTTTTATGAACACCCACGTGTATTTCGAAAAGAAAAATATTGCAGAAAAGAAAACTCTATTGAAATGTGAAAAATATTTATCATTAAAATATATTATATTATAAATAATTTAAATTTAAAATTGAATATTAATAAATTTTTATTACGTTTTGAAAGGAAAAATATTTTAAGGGCCGCACGAGAGAGTGTGGCGGGCCACGGGTGCTCATTCGTTGCCTATTACTTTGGTATCCAACCATTTGAATATTTTAATACCAGTATATATATTTATTCAAGTTGACTGACTGTCGAAATCGTTTATATACAAATTTCATTTTTGTTTGGTATTACAATTATCTGATAATCCGCCGCAAATGTAATTAGGAAATTAAATCCGATTAGTCCTTTTTTCTTATAAACTAAATTTTTGTAGTCATAAAGCAATTTTACAACTAAAATAACAACAGCTAGGTGGCACAGAGGTTAACGCTAACGGACAATGAAGGGAAGGTTACGGGTTCGATCCTCGGACAAGGTAAGATTTTATTTGTAATTTTCAAAATTTAATTTCAGACTCCAAGAAACAAAGAAAAAGACGACAACATCATGAGAGAACATACTATATATCACCACCAACAAGTTCTTACAAATAATGAGAAATGGGTAAAATAAAAAATTATGTAATAAAATAATTGCAAAAGTTGTTAAAATTAACACCTGAAAGAAATAAAATAAATGGTTAATTAAAAAAATTAAATTTTTTTATTTTGATTTTCAAAATTGATTATAGTAAATTAAATTTATTAAACGAAATTTAATCTATATAAATTATTTTTGTGCCAGGCGCTGCCTCGAGCCTGCGAAAAAGTTTAATGCAGGCTTTTTTTTGCCTGCGATAAAGGTAACCGCAGGCTAACCGCAGGCTAACCGCAGGCTAACCGCAGGCTAACCGCAGGCTAACCGCAGGCTAACCGCAGGCTAACCGCAGGCTAACCGCAGGCTAACCGCAGGCTAACCGCAGGCTTAACGCAGGCCTGTGTCAGGGCTGCCATGAGGCTGCCATTAGGGTAATTTTTTACCTGCGATGAGCTAACCGCAGGCTATTTGGTGCCTGTAATCAAGTTTAACATCGGCTATTTCTTGCGCCACTTAAGCTGTTTCGTACCTGTGTCAGGGTGTTATTGAGGCTGCCGCAGATACAGGCACAGGGACAGGCTGTACCTGACAGGCTATTTACAGGCTATTCGCAGGCTAAAATGTTTATTGGGAAAGCTCGTCATCAATATCGGCCGTTTTTGTCCCAAATTGTTACAGGTGACCAAAAATGGCGCCTTTACATAAACATCAAGAACAGGAAGGAATGGTTAAGCCCTAACAAACAAGCAAATCCTCGTGCAAAAGCTGGTGCTCATCCACGCAAGTGCATCTGGTGGGATTAAGAAGGCGTCATCTATTATGAATATGTAACCATCACTTCTGAGGTTATTTCAACAACTGCGTCGCCTGGAGGTTGCAATTCAAAAAAAACGACCGGCAAGACGGCATCAAGTGATTTTGCAGCATGATGAACGCGTGCCACATTTACCAAAATAGAACAAAAATTTTTGCTAGTGGATCATACGAGAGTTCAGATCGAGTCGTCCACCAGTTCAATAAGATGTTCAGTGGCAGAGTTTCAGTGGCAGATAGGATATTGTCAAGAAGTGAGCGGGATCACTTCGAACATTTAACTTGATTGTTTTCATTAAATTGATGAAATGCTTTTTTGTAACTTTAGGACATTTTCATAGTCAGAAATTGTGCTCTTTCCTAATTCCTAAAGAAAAAGAAGGTTGCCATTTAAAAAACTTTACGATGACGTCAGAGCTGAACAACAAAATACAATAAAAATATGTCAATGGCAGATAAAAGTGGTATTTAATAAAATAAGGTTGACATGTCCGACGATTTGCTGAGAAACTTCACGTAACAAGAGATGTAATTTTGTATTATATCATGTACAGTAAAATGTTTTTACTTTGAAAACAACAGGTTAAATCATGAATTTAAATTTTTAATTGACGCAAAGAATATTCTTCGTATATTCGTACTAAACTTCTTGGATTAATATTTTTGCATCATTAAACTTTTATTACACGTAATTTTTCAAACTCTACATTAATATTAATAGAAATTAAATTTATTTTCTTCGAAGCGCCATTATATAATAAAAATATTCAATGAAATTTTAATTAAATTTTTCTTTTATTTTCGATATTAAAAATATAATATTAAATTTTTTTCAGAATATCCTACATTAATCGTTAACAGCAGTCACGTTATATTTATTAGAGTTTGGAATATCGGACAAGTAAAGCAAAAAAAAATTTATTATTGGAACAAATTTTGTAAACAGAAAAGAGCCGGGTGTACAAGACAGCAAAAGCGCCAACTTATTTAACCACCGTACACGAAATTTCATTTTGTCTTAATAAAGTGAACCGTATTTGCGTTGGTTTTACGAGGTAACCAGCTTAAAAAAAGGTTTACAAAGTTTCTAAAATTATGTGTAGTTTTCTCAACTGGATGAAATTTATGTTATTAACTCGAAATAATTATTTTTCGGATTTGAACCAACTAAATTTGTAGTCGTTACCATAATGTAATTGGGCTATCAACAATGTTTGTTGCCTTTTTTAAAATTAATTTAAACTTTTTTATTTTTCTTTCCATAATTCAATGTAGTACAAACTGCAGTAGTTATACTAAATATATTAAGTTACTACTACTTGAACTTACGTTAGTACGTTTGGGTTATTTTCGTGAAAACTCCTAGTTTGGCATAAAAGTAAAATACCGCATACATTTTATTCAAATGTCAGTAATAAAAGTGCAATAGCCACTTTTTTTGTAAATGTTTCAATTAATATAAAAACTCTCGTACATAAAATAAATTTTATTCTTTATGTAATAACAATAAATCGCTTTTATATGTTAGGTAAAAAAGACACCTAAATAAGCCACTATCTCCGGTTTTTCAAAGATCATGAAAATTTTCCCAAATTTCGGTATACATATTTTTATTTTTCTTTTAATTAAGAGAAACACCAAAACAACAAAATGTTAGAGAATTTAATTTGTGAATTAGTATTGTTTAAAAAAATATGTGTGCTACTATTAATTACTTATTTCATGTACATATGTAATAATTCAGACTACATTCGGGATTACAAACTACACACATGTAAAGACAATAAAAAAATTTTATATTTTAAAATTGCAATTAAAAAAAATTGGACGAAAAATTAATCTCTTGTGAATAATCTAAAGTGATAATATTCAAAATATTCAGCTGCAAAAAATGTATATCTACTAAATGGTAATTATATGCACAAAATCTGTAAATTTAGCATAAGACATTCGCATTATTATCTTGCTCCTCTTTGAATTTGAATATCTTCTGTTTTATCGTGAAAGCATACCTGGGGCATAGCTTTCTTGTAGATTTAAAACATTTCGATTAATTAAAAACTTCCATACACGGAGAATGAGATAAGGAGCAAAGCAGCCTAACAGCAAGAAATAACCATGTGCAAAGCTATATGTGTATTTGGGCCAATGGTTACAACAGAGAAAAGAGAATCAAGCTTTACAAGTAAATTAACGAGTAAAACAAGAATAAGACCATTTACAGAAAACGGAAAGATATAATGGATAAGCGCACTCCCATGGTATTGAAAGCCAAGTTATAAACGTACTATATACCGATTAAACCTGGGATTTAACAAAACAAATAATGAGCAAACGCGGGGTAGAGAACGATCAGAGAACGATGTAAAGAAATATGTTAGAGATAATGCTGAAAATCGCAAACAAAAAAATTATTAGTAGAATCACCCCAGATCAGGACATAGTTGGAAGGGTTGCATCTCCTGATGTCGCTTCGGTCGCCAGAACTAAAAAAGAAAAGAAAATCTGTGAGTAGGTCGAAGATGAGATGGATTGACATTAGAAAAGTTGTTAACTTGTATTGATACAATGTAGCACAAAACAGGTAACATTGCAATATAGGGAGGGCTATATTAATAACGTTAGATTTTTCTCATAATAATGTAATATAGTGACAAATACATATATAGGAACAGGTTTAAATTTGGATATTATGTTGAAAGGAACAATGCAAGGAAAATGTCAATTTAAAATAGCTGAAGACGATAAAAGAGTAACAAAACTTCACCACGCAGCTTGCGCTTTAAATGCATCTCTCGAGTGTATTATTCAAGATAGAGCAAAATTACAATTTAACAATTTTGTTAAAAACTCCTAAACTACTTGTCGGACGATGTTCACCCTCTGTGTGGTTTGTTATCATTCTATCTTCTAAAAATTCGATCTCTTTAGTTTTCACCGTTGATTCAACCGTTGGGCCATAAAAAATTCACAAATAGTTTTCCTGAGGGATCATCTGAAAACGCACCTGGTGTGAATTTGTGTCAATTTCTTATCGTTTTCAGATGTTTAATGCACTGGACACATGCTATGGATTCCACAAAATTGTCAGTTTTGTTACATTGCCTTTTTCAACATAATGTCCAAATTTAAAGTTGTTCCGATTTTTACCATTATAATGCATTATTTTATTTATCGGCCAGTTGCTTATAACTATACAATTGTCTCATAGCTCTTTTAATATTTTTATCAATGACTGCGTTTGAGGTGACACGGTTCATCTGCAGTTGCATGGTTTTGAACTACTTAGAATTAACTCGGTTAAGTTTCTGGATGTTCAGTTGGAGAATACCCTTCGATAGGGGTACCATTGTTCCTCTTTGGTGTGTAAGCTAAATGTTGTCTGTTTTCAAGTCAAAGCTTTAAGAGCTGGTGTAAGCCCATCTTAGACCACAACTTAGTAATAATGGAAATTAAAAGAACCAGCACCGAGAAAACCAAAACAAAGACAGAGCAATCACACAAAAGAATAGCTATCGAAATGTTGATAAACGAAGAATGCCAACTAAAATATAATAAAAAAATACAAGAAGAGAATAACAACAAAGAGCAAAGCAACGATATAAACGAAGAATGGATGAACATAAGAGGCATTATAGTAAAAGTAGCAGAAGAGACGATAGGAAAGATAGAACGGAACAAGAAAAAAGAATGGTTTGATACGGACTATGAAGAGCTAATAGAACTGAAAAGGAAGTCCAGGATTAAATGGATGAAAACACAAGATGAGGTAAATAAAGAAAGATACAAGGAAAAAAGAAAGCAGACACTGAAGTTGGGCAATCAAAATAAGCAACAATGGATGAACGAGATAATGGAGGAGATGCTGTATTTAAATACGCCGTCATATTATGTTATTAAGAAATTAAAGTCCAACTAGCAAGAATTCAAAACTTCATCGGGGGAACAAAAACAAATTCAAACATTGTCTTTGTCATCAAAACCAAATCCCAAAACCCGACGTCATCTCTCATCCAAACTCGGAACAGATGGTCTACACAAGTAATTTGGCTTCTGACGTCACCAATTGAACTCAAAATTCGGACCAATACGGATAATTTGACACAAGAAAACTTCTCAAATACAAATACTCCTAAGCGGGTCGTATATGGATAAATTAGAGGATCCATCGCCAGTGGAATGCCTATTAGTTCACCCTTCAAAAATTCATACAACAACGAAATCTTTCCTCGTGGTAAATGAAAATTAATCATACCAAAATAAAACTGAAAAATGACATTGTAAAGATATTATAATATAAATAGTCCGGTCAATATAGACATTTAAAATAACAAAAATTCCCACAGAGCCAAATATTGGTGGAGAGCTGGGGTTTACCATTACAAATAAAGTTTTAAAAATCCCCATCGATCCTATGTGTGCTACAAAAGTTATTCGGGGTCAAAGGTCAAAATTTGAGGTTGAGGTTTTTTGGATTTTTCTCGAAAACAGTAAGTTTTATCAAAAAAAACTTCAAACCAAAGTTGTATATCTTAAAATTCTCTACAAAAATGGTCTTCATTATTTTTTTCCTAAGAGTTACCATTCCTGAGATATCGCGATTCTAAGAGTCACATTATACATGATATGCACATATAAGCCACGAACTGAATCCCCTCTACCCACGTGGCCTTGAAAAACATCTGCCTATTCTATTGGGAATTTACATCACCGATGAGGGCGCTAACGTCGCGTCATAATGGCTGTTCTAATTAGTATAGCACGATATTGCACATAAGTTATTAATGCGTATTGTACTAATATAGCTAGTCGACTGCGTTGTAATAGTGGTAAAATTCAAATTCTAACACACAATTAATTAACAAATACACGTATAAAATTTTGGGTATACTAAACGGAGTAGTTAATATTATGGACGCGTAGTGGCGCATGGTTAATGTCAATTCCCAATTGTCAAGTGAAGTGAGTTCAAGTGAATATACGTACTTATTACAAGCGTCTACCATTTAGGTTATTTGTGCTATTTTATAGCTCGAAAAATGTCTCAGTTTTGCTTTATTTGCAATAAACTTTTAACTGAAGATGAAACAGTTGTGGTTGATCGTGGAATGCCAACTTTAATCGAGGCTAGTGTCGCGAGAGGTGATGAGTTTACTGAGTATTTAAGAACTCAAAAATCCGTTACAATACACGTGGATTGCAGAAAATCATACACCTGGAAACTTCAATCGTTGCAGTAAAAAGACAACGTGAGGAGGAACAGGCTAGTACTTCAAAAAAAAGTCAACCTCGTACTAGAATGCGAGTAAGCGAATCAAATTTTTGTTTTAAAAAATACTGTTTATTTTGTGGCAATGAAGCCAATGAAGAATCTGTGAAAAAGAAAGCACAGCATCTTCGAAAAAAAATTTATAACGTGACTACACTAAAATTCAAAGAATCCCTGTTGAAATTAGCTAAAGATCGTTCCGATGATGTTTCAAAGGCTGTTCTTGAACGTATTAATTTTGAGTGTGATTTAGTCGCTGCTGATGCAAAATACCATGACAGTTGTTACAAATCTTTCTTAAAACCTAATACTGGTGGTAAAATTGGCCGTCCACAAGATGAAACTGTAAACTCTGCGATGGAGAAAATTTTTCAATTCATAGAAACGAGTGATGATTGCCAGTTTTCGTTGGATGAATTGAAGAATGTTTGTCAAGATGGAGCTTTAGATGACAGAACTATAAAAATACGATTGAAATTGAAGTATGGCAGTAGAATTATTATTACAGAGAAGCCTGGAAAATTAACATTTATTTGTTTTATTGACAATTACCAAAATAGTTTAGGTCAAGTCTGTTCTGATAAAAAAACACTTGGATGTAAAAGACAAGCGGTTAAAAACTTTGAAAGCTGCGGCAGCAATTGTTCGTGAAGATATTCAATCTTGCGTTTTCGATAATACTATGTACCCCCCACCAGGTAGAATGTTCGAGGATATAAATAACGATATTCCCGAATCATTGTCATATTTTTTGGAACAAGTCATTTTAAAAAACAAGCGTCATAATTTAGATCATCTAAAGTTAGTTTGTACGAATATTAGCCACTGCATCATGACTGCTGTTCGGCCTAGAACCTTTAAATCCAAACTACAGCTGGGTCTTTCAGTTTCTTTCAGAAGAAGAAATCGAAGAAGACATGACTGTTGAAGTAGACTTTCAAGAGTATGAATCTGATTAAAATATCTAAAGAAATCAAAACAATAGTTAACCCAATAATCAATAGCAATATCAATAATCAATATCAATAATAAGGTAATATCTAGAACTTGACGGGTATTGTTCCCTTAAATTATCCTAAAATTGTCATGACAGTTAGTGGAGTAGGCTTACAGGGGAAACCACGGTAAAAAAAACGCGCCGAGTACACTACCTCACAGGTGGCGTGGAAATGTGTGCATATCATGTATAATGTGACTCTTAGAATCGCGATATCTCAGGAATGGTAACTCTTAGGAAAAAAATCATGAAGACTATTTTTGTAGAGAATTTTAAGATCTACAACTTTGGTTTGAGGTTTTTTTTTGATAAAACTTACCGTTTTCGAGAAAAATCCAAAAAACCTCAAATTTTGACCTTTGACCCCGAATAACTTTTGTAGCACACATAGGATCGATGGGGATTTTTAAAACATTATTTGTAATGGTAAACCCCAGCTCTCCACCAATATTTGGCTCTGTGGGAATTTTTGTTATTTGACCACTATTTTTATGTCTAAATTGACCGGACTAAAATTATAACATCGAAAAAAAAAAAGAAAAAGGAAGAACCATAATTAACTTGCAGTTTTTAAACATTAAACGAAAATCAAGACTACGCTTATTAGCCAAAGCCTTATTAAATTTTCATTTCAATATCAATACGTTCGGTTTGAAATAAATTGTATGCACAGAGAGGAGCAAGGAATTAGGGCTTCTCCATTGTACAGAAATGTACTTTTAGTCTATTAAATAAATATTTAAAGTGTGAAGTTGTTAATAATATAGTAGCGAATCCGAGATGTAATTTGTGCACTACAATTTTAATGGGCCCAAAAATATATCAATAAGATAATTACAAAATTTGTTATCAGTTATAGAGAAGTTAGACAAATTTATACTCGTATGGTTAGGCAAAATAAATAAAAACAAATTTCAAGGTGACTGAGCATCATTCATAGGTAATTACTACACAGTTGTTAGTATTTTTGAAAAACATCTTTATATGCCTTTAAAAATCCTAACAGTCAATCAATCTACATCTAAAATATATCTGGATTGCTTCATCTGTGTGGTAGACTATTGATTATTGGTCAAAATTGCACTAAGAGAATGTTTGTAAAATATCAGTAATTGAAAGACGGTTAATTTTGTTGAAGGTTTTGATGAGCTACAAAGACATTACTTTTCTCTTTCTACGAGTGGTGCCATACTTGAGTCCAGGCGTTGGAGACCTTTCTCCTATGTATGCATTTGATGTGTGTTATCACACACAGAGGGGACCTACTGTTTAACGCGAGATCTAAACTGTGAACAACGAAAAGTGTATAACTCATCTCCAAAGAGACTTTCCTAGACAAATTAAAGCCCGGTAGTTTGTCATTAACTTACGGTCAAAATAACGTTTTTACTGCGTCCGGAGTCACACCAGGTACTCAACACTATCAGTCAATGCACTTAACCGCTTAAGCTATTATCGTATAAAAAATACATTACTACGAAATGAATCAGCATAAATCTTCCAACACGATTCTGTGCCACACGCAAGGTTCAAGTTGCCCCACGGGTTCAGAACAGATATAAGTCTCGATATCGCCTGCGTTTAACCTCATCAATTACAGCGTCAAATTTTGTGGTAAGGATTTGTATCAAAACTCACAAAAATTTAGTCGGAGCAGGAAAACTTCGCGAAGTGACACAAATTATTAGTAGAAAAGTTTTATCTGTTACCAAACATAACACTTTAACTTGGGTGGTTTTTTAGAAATTACTTATAACGATGATTTATTTAAAGGAAACAAAAAACAATTTATAGCATTTCCGATATTTACGAGTACTACAGTAAAAACGGAATAGGTATAATGAAGTATGTATGTATGTAGTACGCTTACTCGACGTTGTACAGGAGTTGAAGTGGCCGCACAGCTTGGCGATGAACTTTTCCCTCAATGAATACAAAAACTGGTGTCACGATACTACAAATGCGTCAATAAATATGGCGATCGTGTAGAAAAATAGTGCAATATATACAGAGTGTCCCCGTGACCGTGGAGAACCTTTGAGGTGGTGATAAAGGACACTTTTCTAAGACAAATTTTCAAATAAAATGTTTGCCCAAGTCCAAACCCTTGGGGGGTACCTCCCTTTAAAGCAATTTTTTGAATTTCTGATTTCAAACGGGCATAGCTCCGATATTATTGATTTTTTAAGGTTAATGGATTAGAACTTTTCTAAAGATCATTCGCTTATCTACAAATTAGGTTATAACCCCTTATCGTCTAGAATCAACGGATTTCTAGTTATAAATTAAATTAAGGGAAAAAATGTTTAAAAAGTTCAGGTTTTTTTTTTAAATTTTCTTGCGAACCCCGTATCTCTTAAACGAAACGTCTAAGAGAAAAAATAATGGCCCAAACCGGATAGGGAATTTAACGGGCTACAACTTTCGTCAAATAAATTTTTTTGGGCAACCAACCGTTTCACAGAAACTCTGAAAATAATAAACAAGGTGTAGGTAAAAAATATAAATTCACATAATTACTAAAAATCTGAATTTGATTTATAGCATTTGTTTTAATGTTAAAACATTGTTAAAACGTATTAAATAATACCGTGCAACACCTTTCGAAAAGAGCACGCCTATGTGCTGAAAATGAGGAAGGCCATTTTTAGCATTAATTTATTAAATTAATTTTGTGAATTTATTTTTTTTACCTACACCTTGTTCATTATTTTCAGAGTTTCTGTGAAAACGGTTGGTTACCCAAAAAAATTTATTTGACGAAAGTTGTAGCCCGTTAAATTCCCTATCCGGTTTGGGCCGTTAGTTTTTCTTTTAGACGTTTCGTTTAAGAGATACGGGGTTCGCAAGAAAATTAAAAAAAAGAAAGCCTGAATTTTTTAAACATTTTTTCCCTTAATTTAATTTATAACTCGAAATCCGTTGATTCTAGACGATAAGGCGGGGTTATAACCTGATTTGTAGACAAGCGAATGATCTTTAAAAAGGTTCTAATTCATTAACCTTAAAAAACAATAATATCGGAGATATGGCCGTTTGAAATCAGAAATTCAAAAAATTGCTTTAAAGGGAGGTACCCCCCAAGGGTTTGGACTTGGGCAAAAATTTTATTTGAAAATTTGTCTTAGAAAAGTGTCCTTTATGACCACCTCAAAGGTTCTCCACGGTCACGGGGACACCCTGTATGTAGAACCTAGCCTTAAATATAATCTAGAAAAATTCTTTGAAAACTTTTTTACATCTATTCGATTCTTACTTTTTAGATATGCATCGTATAATATTACCATAATAGATAATCTTTATTTAAAAAATTTCGATTTTAGAATTGTTTGGACAAACTTTGGCAATAATTGGTTGTCGTGCTCTTTTAAAGCACTTGGCAATTTTTGTCAAGTACTTGACGAAAACTGCCTACCATCAGTAGCCTGTGATGGAGGTGTAGACACTACTGCACGTGAAGTTCAGTTAAACAATCCAGGAGAGTTCAAAAATATTGTACTTGTTGTTAAAGCATTAGAGTTTATTAAATGTTCAGTGTTCAGAGCAAATGTGCTGAAGTCTGTTTTGTAAAGGAAGAACTATGTGAAATGAATGAAAGGGATACCTATGGTAAAAGAAAACATGTTCATATTGCGCATTTCAGTAAAGAAATTTCTGAAAGATTGTAACTTATTCATCTGAATTTGAAAGTTTACTTCAAATCCAGCAGAATATTTCTTCGGCATGAGAAAAAAGAGCCTATCATGTGGATATGGATGTCAATGTAGAAAAGCCCTTCACAAACTTTGCAAAATTTGTTGACCGTGGAAGACAAACATCAGAACACATTTTTATTGGGATAATTTTATAAAACTGCTTGGATTGCTGCTTTATAACTGCTTTATAAAACTGCTACGAATAAAATTCGTAGAAATTCTCATCCGCTTCGATAGATAAGGTCGCTGAGTGCTACGTTTAGGTACTGTACACAAAGTTCAGGCAGTATTTGCCATTTTTGATCTTACTTTTTGATCAACGGTTACTGCAGATATTGCATTGGAACAAACTATTAATCGTTCTCAAAAGAGCTCGTTTTGGTATTATGGGGTGTACAAAACAATAAGAGTTTGTATCGGAATGACATAACACATCATGAGCGTCTAATGATATCCAATCCATCTCAGCAAGTAACAGATTCTATTGTTTTTGTCTAATGATGCAACATCGACCAATGTTTCAATAGTTTCAAATTTTACAAAAGTTAACTCATTAGAAATGCTTTCTGTTGCATTATTTAATCTATCGAGAAAAACATCAGTTTCAAAAGATACAAAGGAAAATATTTTAAACATACATATTTAAACCCGACGGTGATTTTTATTCCACACTGCGCAAAATACGCTTATTCAAGACAAAGCAATCAGAATATCACAGGGTACATTTTCTACCCCCCCCCCCCCATCGTGAATATTTTAATGAAATTATTTTGAGCTCCAAGGAACTTCTACTAAAATCGTTTGAACCACACGCATCGCGAAGTTATTCGTGAAAACTTGGGGGGGGCTGAATAACTATCGTTTGAACCCCAAAGGTTCAAGCTTATATTAATGCTTTTTCTATTGTATTTTTATATTAAATGCTTTAGCCGATGGACCACTTTTGTTTGAAATTTGAAATTACTGAAAGTAATACTTGAATACCAAAGTAATACCGGTAATATTTAAAAATACTTGAATCTGAAGATTAACCCTTCAGTGGGTTTAGAGAAAATATTCAAATTCAATTTATTTAACAAACTAAATCTGGTGAATATAAGTAACTAGATACTTTTTATTAAACCCAATGAATTGTTCAGTAATTTTATTCCAATATTCGTTTGCTGATGGGGCAGGAAATTTTTTAGGTTTTAAAAAAATTATTTCTTCCTTTTTAGTAATTATTGAAAATTACTAGAAAATTGATGAGACTGTAATACGTATTACAGTATAGATTGATAATAATATTTAGTTATTTGCATAATATGGTAAGAACGCTAACATTTTAAGCGCTATACTTGCTTGGAGCGACGCGACGTTTAAAATTTTATAATTTACAACACAATGCTTCAACTTTTTTACCTTTGGGGTTCAAATAATGGGAATAGAAGTTCGTTGAAGCTCAAACGATTGACACCAATTTTATTCAAAAATTTTATTTAATTAAAAAATTTATTCACGACCAAAACAATGCTCGTTTTCTGTTTTATTGTTAAAAAATGTTAAACTATTTTAATTGCAATCAGGAAATATTTTCTTAAAAAAAATCACTTCTTAAAGATAAGCATTTCTACTGTTCCTACCAAGATTGTTGTCAAGAATTAAAATTTTATTAAAATCCTTTGAAGCTCAAACGCCAGGAATTGAAGCTCATTGGAGCTCAAACGATTCTCGATCGATTAACACCAATTTTATAAAAAAAATCGATGTGGGGAGGATAGATGCCTATGAATTTTGATTTCAACTGATAGAAAATGGTCAAAAAAGAAAGAAACATTCCGATGACTTTATTGATACACATCATTGTTCAAAATATGCCAAATCCTCGTGCATTTGCAGTGAAAGTGAATTACTCTGTTGTTCATTCTGAAATTGTGGCTTGCACCGACATATGTATACTACTACCATGTTAATTACTTAATTAATTATATTTCCATAGATGCAATTCTTAAAATAATTACTTTTATAGTAATAAATCAGTGATTAAAATACAACTGGGCTTGAGAGAGTTAAGAAATCAGGTTCAACTTTAAAAATCCTTTTTTTATAAAATCTGAACACTTTTATAATTTAATAATTGTTAATATTGTTTATAAAAATTAAACTTTTTCATGATATTATCATTTTTTACTTTATTTCTCCAGCAGTAGTTTTAAATTTGTTTCAAAATGTATCGTATTAGATACAAAATTTCGAGGGACTTTCACTGGGCATTAAAAAATTTAAAAAAGAGAAAATCAGACGAAAAACAGTTAGTCATGCATTGCTACTCACATTATAATTAATAAATGCGATATATTGATTCAAGTTTCATGAAAATTCGTCAAGTATTAACAGAGATATACGTACATAATTTCGTGACAGAGCATCCGTCAAATTTGATGACCATAACGGGAAATTGTATTCAGTACGTGAAAAATACTACTTTCCCTACAGAACCAGATAAGATCCTGGACTACACTGGTTAGAAGAATTCGTTGATCGAAAGTTTGTATATAGGGTGTTCAGTAATGTACAACTAACAATTCTTATTATTATTTGGCATTTCAATATTTATGAAAAAAATCTTAAAATGATCTTCATGAATCCAACACAATTATTCAAGATGCAATAAAAATATTTTATACCGTTTCGACACTACGAAAAAATAAAATGTATAGCAATTCATTTAAATGAAATCAGTGGATGTAATCCATTATCTTGGGATAAGGCAAGTGATTTATTCGTTTGAAGAGAATATAATATTTTCTTTACAATATTATTACATTAAAATAAAAATATATCGTCAATTTATTACCATTATCACGTTTGTCTAATTATTTACTTACATACATATTATCGTTTTAAGTCACAAACACAAAAAAAAGTGTTTACTGTAGAGAAAAATATAGCAAACAGAAAAAAATAAATTTTCTATTTTCACATAAAGATATCTATTTTTGCAATATACTAATGGAGTAATGTAATACACCCAAGATAAATTTCTAGCACCAATCTTTAGATCCAATTTTTTTTAGAATAAAACTAAATGGTTTACACAAATGTACGTGAATACATACTAGTTATCTGTTACCACAAACATTTTTACAAATAAAAATTTACCAACTAAGTATAATTTTACAGATTAAATTACTTAACAATTTTAAATTACAGATTGTAAATATTCATAAAAATAAAAACAAATTTTACTAGTAGAAAATAAAATAAATATATTCAATTGTCAACATAAAAATTAACTGGAAGTGAACTCAATAAAAGTACGAAGTAATTGAAGGGCTTAGTGTGAAACAATGACAAGCCACAAATGAAAATTGTTGGCAATGTCAATTTGAATCTTGTGCAAAATCTATAAAATGAACATTTGATTTTTTTTTCTTGCAATTTACTTTGATATTACAGTGTCATCTGTAAGAATTTTATTAAACTATTTCTTCTGTTGCTTGTTATACTATAGTATAACAGTAACTATAGTAACTACAGTATATAAGTAATAGTAACGGCTTCCTTAGGAGGGGAGGAAATCTCGGTGGCCGCAGCAAGGGGATGCCCACAAGGTGGGGTGCTATCACCTCTTCTGTGGTCCATCATGGTAGACGACCTACTGAAGAAATTAACTGACGATGGATTTTGCGTACTAGGATATGCGGACGACATTGTCATTATAATCAGGGGCAAGCATGAAGCCATAATTTCAAACCTAATGCAAACAGCCCTAAACAAAATAAAAGAATGGTGCGAAAAGGAAGAACTTACAGTGAATCCTTCAAAAACCATTATAGTTCCATTCACAAAGCGTAGAAAGATAAACCTAAAAGCTCCACAGCTACAGGGTCTATCGATACCTTTTTCAGGAGAGGTAAAATATCTGGGGGTAACCCTGGATGCAAAACTCACCTGGAAGCCACACATGGATAAAATTCTTTCCAAAACAATAGGAGCCTTTTGGGCTTGTCGCAAACTTTTTGGAAGGACCTGGGGACTAAGACCAAAAATGATCTATTGGTCATATACATCAATAATTTGACCCATTGTCACATACGCATCGCTCGTGTGGTGGACAAAAACTAACGAAATCACGACACAAAGCAGGTTGCAGAAATTGCAAAGGCTAGCGTGTCTGGGTATAACAGGGGCTATGCGCACAACCCCAACCGCGGCTATGGAGGCACTCTTAGATCTGCCACCTCTTCACCTACGAGTGAAAAGGGAAGCCATACAAGCTGCCATAAAAATTACCCAAGTCAAGAAATTCAAACCAGGAGACAAGACAGGTCACCTAAAGATCCTGGACTTCTTACAGCCAGATCTGTTTGAAAAACCTTCGGATATCATTCCGAAAATCTTTGATTTTGAAACACCGTTTGAGGTCATCATTCAAGATCGAAGTACGGCTAGATGTCATAAAATACAAGTGAATACAAAATCCTCCAACTGGTACACAAATGGATCAAAAACTGAACAGGGAACAAGCATAGGCATATATGGCCCAAAATATGAGGTATCTATAGCCTTAGGAACCTATCCCACAATTATGCAAGCTGAAATACTTGCAATTGCACTATGTGCCCATGAATACCTGCGAAGGAACATTAAGGGAAAAAAAGTCAATATAATGTCTGACAGCCAAGCTGCGATAAAGGCACTCAAAGCAAATAGCTTTGAGTCTTTGTCCACATGGGAATGCAGACAATCCCTCAAGAAACTGGCCAAGGGCAATAAAATTGCCCTCCACTGGGTGCCGGGTCATGAGGGCCAAGGGCTTCCCCGACTGGGCCCAAACCATTCTGTGGATTGTCCAAGACACACAGGGGTTGGAGGTCCGGAAGTGGGAAGCAGAAAACAAAAAAACCCTGTGGCATAATACACCAGGTCAAAAACAGGCGAAGAAATTTATAGAGTATTCGACTGCAGAGGCTAAAAAGCTTCTTCTACTATCAAAGAATGAAATCAGGCTCATCACGGGGTTGCTCACCGGACATTGTCAGGTGAGATATCACCTCAACAAAATGGGAATGGAGGACGATGACATATGCAGACTCTGTGAATCGGAAACTGAATCGGCTGAACACATTCTCTGTAGCTGTGATGCCTTAGCCCGATCCAGGCTAAAATATCTGGGACAGACGCAATTAACACCCAAAGAGGTGCAACAAAAACCTCTTAGGAGTATTCTATGTTTTGCTAGCAAAATTGAATTCCTGAATACCTAATTAGCAGGGTAATGAACAAAAGATCAATACTGGTCGCAGTTCTGAAAGGCTCTTGCGGCCAACCACCCCTAAGTACAATACAATACAATACAATATACTGTCATGTTCTGTTTATCAGAGGGGGAGGTCTGTTGTAATTGGGTTGATTTTGGTAAAATGCTCATTACAAAATATTCAATTAAAGCACCATTATGACAATTAAAGCATTACACCTGTATCTTCTTGGTACTCCCGAATGAACTGCTTGCATCAGCCAAATCTGAAATACGAAAGAACGTAATTTTTGTATACACAAATATTTCAAAAGAATGTTATAAAAAGCAAAAGAAGGTTTATTTGTTTTATTTAAGAAAGTTTTTGGGAAGAAATTAAATAAATTTTATTTATTTGTAAAAGTATAGGAGAAAATTAATAATGATATGTGTGTGCGTTAAACCAAAATTAGTGCGCGGACAGATCGACAATTTGGTGGGATATGGAAAGGATAAAGAAGCGTGGAGGACTCTCTGTGCGTCCGTGGAGACGAAAAGACATAATTGGAGAGAGAAACGACGTAAATTTGAAGAAAGTTAAATTTTGGAAATGGTCTTTAAGAGTTCACTTATTAAGTTGGAAAGTAAATTTTGATTGATGATTCATGAAGTGATAAGAAGAATTCTAAAAGCTTCGAATAGTATTTTTAACGATATTTGAAAATTTTGGAGACCACTGATAAATTTTTATGGTTACGTTATTTTTGATGGTTATGTTTTTTCTTTTCGATTGCAAAATTATTGAAGATTATCATTTTATGGACTTACCTGAGCGTTTATCTTAAGAGACGAAGAAAATTCAATTCATTATCAATCCTGTCAGGAATCTTCATGGTATGGAAATTGGATCCAATCACATAGTCATCGTCACGCTGATTGTTCCGCTACATATCATACCCATCGATGGTGCACGACGATATAACTTCGGTAAGCAAAATTTGTGTCGACAAATACTAATAACATTTTACAATAAAATAACCAAGTTCGCGCGTGAATTTAAATACGGGGGGATTTATAAACTTTTCTTTGATTCCTTTGTAAATTTAACTTGTTCCTATTTAATAAAATTAATCTTTTGTTTTTTAATGCTTATATTTGTTAATAAATTACAATATTTCTTTTACAAATAATTACGTTTGATTTAATTCAATTTTATAGCAGTGAAGACAAGAATAAGCAGGTGTAAGATCCAATAAGTTTATTATTTTTCGTTTCTGCAAGGTTACTAAATTAAGTTAGCTTCCATGAGCATTTAACTAAAATTGATGGACCCAATTTTCGACCCAAAATAAAAGAGTTTTCATGCAAGCTAGTCGGAGCTTAGTTAAATTAAGTGCCAGTACATTCCCCGCTATATAAGTAAAATTTCTTATCTGAACAGTAGCAATACATGGCAATACTATAGTAGACCTCAAAAATGAACAAGACCCATATTTTTTTAATGTGTGGCTTGTCATTGTTTCACACTAAGCCCTTCAATTGTATTAGCAAAAGAATACTTAAATCAATAATTTCTTGAAACGCTGGTACAGGGAACCATTTAGAATTAAGTTAAAAACTTATTTTCACTTATTGTTAGTTAATTTTTAAAGTAACCCTTAAACTAGACGTAGATCATCTTTTGAAAATGCAACTAAACAAATTCTTTATATTATATTTTAAATTAAATTAGATTAACCTAAAAAGTAAGATGTCCCAGTTAATAAAAAATTTAACTGCAAGTTTGAAAGATTTCATTAATTAGTTTCTGTCTTGGAAAATATATTGCGAAATGGTTTTATAAAATACGGTACGTCCGCGTCCTGCTTCTCAACATAATTTTTAATGTGCGGAAATTAGCAATAATTGTGATAACTTTGCTATGTTATAAAAAAGGTTTCTCGTAATTTAATCAGAGATCTAAATGGATGTCTATTCATAGAGTAACTAGTAGGACAAAAAAGGTTTTAATTTGGCATTTTCCGTTCTATATTCAAATAATGTCGTTCGCTCTATTTAAAAGCGAGTCTTATTTCTGCTAAAAACAGCGTTTCATAGTCATGGGAGACATTAATCTCAAGTGAGGTCTTCATTGTACCTTTTGTTGCCTCGAAATTAAATTAAGTTGAGTTATTATCTCGACTAACTATAAACGATAATTTGATATAAAACCAAGAATATTTAAGTGATTTAATTGTAAAAGAAATTCCTTCGATCTATCCATCGTTTAATTTATTCAATTCAATTCTATAATTTATTATATCAATAATTTTGAAATGTCCGCCTAAAGACTTACCCCTTCATTCAAATGAAAAATTCATGATTTCGAAATAACGATAAGCTTTGCGCAAGATAATGGCGTAATAAAAAAAATTTTCGTATCAAATGACCATTTTACATTGTCAAGTTAATACTTTTCCTTGTAGAACCCTAAATTCGAGTCCAATTTTTCCGCTATAAAAATAATTATTATATTTTTTAGGCATATTAAAGTAAGTAAGTGTTGATTTACATGGAAAACTTTTATATTTTCTTGTTATATTGCTTTCTCATTACATTTACTTCAACTATTTCTTCTGCTTTAAAACTTTTCTTTTGGAACTTCTTAATTTTTAACGATTTCAACTTTTCTTATTTTATATTTAACTTATTTAATAATAAAGAAGGCTATTAATAAAACCATTAAGAGATAAAATGCATTAGGCATAACTGAGTTGATATTTCACTGAAAATGATTTTCAGAAGAAAATTTTAATAATTGACAATAAAATTCAAAACAGTAAATTGTTCAAAGTTAAGGATTTTCCCTTTGAGGACGATTACTTCAACACAATCAAATACACTTTCCTCAAAATTAATATACTTAAATGTGAAGCGGTTTGGACTGTACAGTCATCTTTAACACATTCCTACAATGATGTAATAATGTTATAAAATCTCCTTCTGCCATATTTAGTTTATATCGTGATACCGTCAAAATTCCAATCAAAAACCATCATCATTAACAAAATTAGGTAATTTTACAACTTCAACTATAATAAAATACAAATTGATATCAGATTTGTTGTTATCGGGTGTAACAGCACAAGGGCAAGAAGAGTACTCCAAAATTTTTCGAGAGCGATTCCCACAACTAAAACCTGCTCGAGATGAATATTTAAAAGATTTTCAAGTGCTAGCTGCTGATCCTGCTTCGATGATTATTCACCGAAATTATTCTTTCTTCAGCACAGAGAAATATCATCTTTTTTATCTAACCCAGGTTGCTCCGAGCAACACGCATACAGAACCTATTCTACTTGTAAAAGCACAAGTGCTTGTTTTTTTTTAATTTCGCTGATAACTCTTGTTTTTCTTTCTGTTAAATGGTATTTCATTTCTCCATATCGTTATCACTTCTTTATTAATTATCGCAGTGCATTCGATACAAGCGATTTTTGCATCCCCTGCCTTCAATCTATAAATCGCCACATCTGTCTTCACCACCTGTACCTCTAATTGCTTAACATCCGGTGGCCTAACCAAGTAATAAACAATGGATTAGGATAACGGGTTTGTGCACTCATAAATGAAACAATAGCTCGTTATCGTTCCACATACTTTACAAGGTCTTTCATATTTGAATTTGCATGATTTCGTGTAAGTTTTACAATGTGAAACATTCTGTTTTAAATTTTAATGTACATGTTATATAATTGTTTTAAATGTTTTATAATCCACGACAATTTCTCATTAGAGATATGTAAAGCTGCATTCACATAGGGTATTGTATGTGGATGTGGATTTGGATGGTAGAATTCTTCCACCAGATTTTTACACCGGTCGACATACCATTCACATAAACTTAAAAGTTGGTGTAAAATTATTCGAATGTTTACATTCCTAGTAACATTTCGTTCTGTGAGTTGTTGAACTTTCGCTTTTATAACCACATTTTATAGTTTTTAAAATCTTAAAATTGAAATTATCGAACGTGTTTTTAAGTTTTTCGTAGAAAAAAAATATTTTAAAAATAAAACAGAATTGGGTTATGTTATGTTAGTTACTAATTTAAATGACAGTCACAAGCACCGCCTTTTGACGCCGCTGATTGGCGCTGGTAAGAATTCTTGCACCGTGTACTGTAAAAGTTAAAAGTTTAGTAACTTTTGCACAGGCCGTTACACCGGTTCTTCCAACGGGAAAGAAATTAAGTCTATCTGAACGCTCCTACCTGAGTTAACGCGTATTAACTCTTACCGATTCTACCATCCACTTACAATACCCTATGTGAATGCCGCTTTATATTGTAACTGTACGCCACCGAATATGTAAGTGTCATCTGTTTGCGGACATCAATGCTGATTGTAAACGATTTTCATCTATTGTTTTCGAGGTATGTTAATACTGACCTCTGTACCATGTATCTTACGCTCTTTTCTTTAATATAGTCTTGAGGATGGCTAGCATGCTGCGGCCGAAAAGTCGACTTTGAAAGCTATTGTTTCATTTATGAGTCCACAAACCCGTTATCCTAATCCATTATCATATACTTGGACGTGATTTTATTTCCAAGTAATAAACACTTCTTTCCAACACTTTTTTTCTCATTTTCACTGAACTTTCATTCTTTCATTCGTCTCCGCAGTCCCCCTCTTTACTCTCCTCAAACCATCTTATTTTTTTGTTCATTTTATCTTTTTGCTAGCTCCACTCTTGCCGCTTCCTTTACCACTTCGATATTCCAATCTGCAATCTGTTATGTGGTCATGGTAGTAATCATTCGAGTCCTGTCATCTTCGGTTGCTCTTTGGTTGGTTCTTGGCATTGGTAAGGTAGGTACTTCTTTCGGATTCTCATATCTTTAGGTATTCCAATTTTCACAGACAATCTGAATTTGGGAAATGTTAGTATCAATTTTCTCTTAAACATATGCTTATAAAGTGGATATTCAATTTAAGAGTCATAACTTCAAATGGTTACTTCTTGTAGGAATATGGGATCGCAAGGTAGGCGTTATTTTTACAATTTAGGATTTGACCTTAGAGGACGATTATTTCAACACAATCAAATAAACTATTTAAATGTGTACCGCGGTGTTGACTATACAGTCATCTTCAGAACATTCAGAAATAAATTGGAACATGGATGGAATAAATTATTGAAATTATTGTTGTACCAATTTTCTCGATTTATTTTATAGCAAACTGTTCTTCATCAGTTTCCATTTTCTGAAACCGTTAGGGGTGCGGTCAGCAGTCCTTGGAAATTTTCATTTACACGATTTCAACTTCTATTTCACGAACAATTCAGCGTTAGGTTCAGCAATTTGGGGTACAAAGACAATCACCAAACCCAACGATCATCCTAGAACCGCTAAGAATATTAAAAACATCGATACGTACGCCCTGCCACGTCAATCTGTGAGAAAAATATTAAAGTAAAGAAAATCTAGCGTTGGTACCATATTAACAAAGCATTTTATAACGTTAAAACACTCAAGTCCAAATGTTTTATTATCTTATCATAAAAATATTAAAAAATGAATCTTAGCTTGGCATTCGGCATTTGTTCGACTTTATCTTTGATTTTCCAGCCATGCAGAAAGTTGTACTGATGGCACCTGCGCGGTGGCTGTCGAAATACTTACAATAATTGGTAAAATAGGTAGAACAAGGTAGAAAATAATCGCACGTTAATGAATTTTATACAAGACTCCTGCCAAATAAATAAATTTGTGTAAATTTTAAGTTACGTAAGTTATCAAGTTGCGATTTTCACATTAAAAATATTGCGGTGGTCCAAAATGGGATCGATTCAATTAAAGGACACAATCGTAACTTAGTTTAAAAGCTATGAGTTTGTTTGTTTAACTGTACCAGGGTTTGGAAATGCCTAAAAATGTTGAAATGCTGTTTGTTCAGATCTACTACGAAACTCAAGTGAAGTCTCTTCAATGGATGCTGATTCTATAAATAAAATGTAAGAGATAAATTATAAAATAAGGAAAAATAGTGAAGAAGGACGGGTTTATTGTCCGACAAATTCGAAATTTGATGAAACGCGCCTGCCCATGAGAATTTTGGAAAGAGAAGTTTTCTTGAAGAAAGGACTCGCGGTGTGTCCGTCGACACGGGAGGACGTATTTTGGAAGATTGGCGTGCGGTCTGTCGTGAAGCGAGGACGTAGAATTTTATTTTGGTAAACCAAGTTATTGAAGTTTGAGTACGCCAAAGTTTGATAAATAGAAAGTCCGTTCATAAAATTTAAAGAAGTCAGAATAGTTGATCGAGTTCAGTTAAAAGAAGTTTTTATGAAAAGTCGCGGGAATCTAGACTTTGGAAAATTTTTGGTACCACTGGTTTTTTTTGTAATTTGTTGGTTATGGTATATGGTCGAGAAAAATTTAAGTTAAATAAGCTGGAATACTTACCCAAGATTCAACTGGCGTTTATTCCATCAGGAAGAATTTATGGTGTATGGTGTATTATATCCTTATTTGTCACTACAACCAAACGAGTTGAAGAAGCATTCACTTCAAAGCCGGCGACAGCAGGAGCGCAAACAGCTGAGTTCTTCGACGTCGGAAACATTCGGTAAGAACTTGACGCGTCTTTGTTTCATTTATCACACGACATAATACGATTGAACTTCATAAGAGTGCGATAATTTTCGGAGGGGGAATTTTTTAGATTTAAGAATTATTTGTACACTTAATTTATTTTCTTTATTTGATTTTTATGGTTTGTCTCAATCTAAAATGTGTTAATAAATGAACAGGTACTGATTGAGTAGATTTTATTTAAGTACATTTTATTTCATAAAAAACAGCATAGGTATAAGACAGATCCAGGTACAGATTAAAAATTTTGAATCATTCAATTGAGCTACAAATTAGTAACCAGACGAAGTGTCTTTTTATTATAATCGAACCATCTACACGCCCACTATTAGAGTCTCATTGCCGAGTAGCCGGGAGTAGAAGAACAAGAGCCGTTAATTTCTTTCCTCGCTATTATATAAAATAAAATTTTTGTCTTATCACGGCAATATATTTTTAATAACACGTTGAGTACCATGGCGATGATAGGCAAATATTTACATATAATAAATTTGAAATTTTCACTTTACAGAAAGGATTACAAATGTACTTTGTAGCGCACCAAAAAAATTCGAAGCACTCGGAGTTGTTTTTATGGATGTTTTAGTGAATAAAAAATAAATTTTGTTTATAACATTTAAAACATTAAAATTATTAATATAAATCAGCGAATACTTTACAAATAGTACAAAAATTGACAAAAAAAGTACAAAATTTATTTTTTTTTTAATATTTTCATGTTTAATTAACCATTTTATTTTTTAAAGTTTAATTTATTACAATTCTCAATAGTTAAAAATCATATATTTAAAAAAATTATAAGCATTCGAGGTTCTTTTAAGAGAGGGATAAAAGGTACATTTTGTTTAAAAATACTGTAACTGTAAATAAACTACTATTAAACCAAGAATAAACCTGTCAATACATCAAAAATAGTTAAAAAAAACTTGAAGCACTTCGGGTTTATTTTTAAGGAGGTTTGAAAAATACAATTTGCTTAAAAATTCTGTAACTCGTAAATATATCAATATTAAATCTGTGAGTGAAGAAAATTAGCAAAAGAAAACTACATCTAAGCTCAGCACTAGTTGTTTTCAAGGAAGACTGAAAAGAAAATTTTGTTTAAAAATTTAGAAACTTGGTAAATATACAAGTACAAATAGCGACGAATTACTAGTGAACACGTCAAAAATAGTAAAAAAATTCTAAGCAGCTTAGAACTTACCTTGATAGAATCTATCAAGTTACTGTACTTTTTGTTGCTTAGTTCGAATGTTTTTACTATTTTGATGTATTCAGAGGTTTAAGAGAAATGTTTAGAATTTTTAAGCTATATTTGTGTATTCGTACGTTAAATAATTATGATTTACCTACAGGTACTACATTTACGAAGCTTCAAAATTTTTAAATAAAATTTAATTTTGTAGTGATTAGAATTTTTGAACTATTTTGAATTATACGAACAAAATTTTATTTTTATTAAGATAAATATAAAATTACTCTCAAGGAGACCCTGCGATTACAGAATCCACTGAAAATTAAATGATTAAAATAAAATAGATTAAAGTAAAGCTTCATTCCCAACCTCAAAGTTAATCGAAACTGGCAATTTCACTTAGGCCCGCTTTTACAATAGTCGGTTAAGGCTCAGTTACTTTACACTGCTGTTTAATTTGAGGTTTGACGTCTTCTCATTGGACATCATGTTAGATTTATCACCAGTGTAAAGTAACTGAGCCTTAACCGACTATTGTAAAAGCGGGCATTAATACGTTAATTAAAAAGTCAAGTATATGTCTGATTGTCTGACTGTGACGTACTAAAAAATTGAATTACCGTGGTTTGGATTCCATGTTTTAGGTTAGTATTATTACTTTCCGAACCCCTAGGTAAGGAAAGTATTGTTATCAGGCAAAATTTGACCCCCCAATTTTTTGATAGATGTTCATGTTTTGAGGTCCCCTGAATCCATTTTTATCATTTTTGGAAGGATGTCTGCATTGCCATGTTTTGCTATTGTAGAAATCAAATTTTAACTTATATAGCGGGGAATAATAATGGCACTTAATTCAATTATGCTCCGACTAGCTTTGCACGAAAAACTCAATATTAAGGGTCGTAAATTGGGTTCATTCATGTAGTCAAAATACTCATATAAGCTACCTTAAATTAGTAACCTCAATGAAACGAAAAAATAAAACTTATTGTACCTTACACCTGCTTAATCTGGACTTCACTGCTGTATAGAGTTAAATCAAAAATAAACGTAATTACTTGTAGACACAATATTGTAATTTATAAAACAAAATATAATCATTTAAAACAAAAGACTGACTTTTCATAAATTGGAACAAATTAAATTTACAAGTATGTTAGAAGCAATGAAAATCCTACGAAAGCCGACCCTGATCAGTATCTGGAGACACTGATCAACAAGATGGAAATTATACAAGAGCCGGTCCTGGCCAATGGAAATCCTACGAATGCCGACCCTGATCAGTATCTGGAGACACTGATCAACAAGATGGAAATTATGCAAGAGCCGGTCCTGGCCAGGACGTTTGAAACAAACAAACTATCAAATGTGTAAACTTGCTTTTATCTAAATTATCAAGTTGGTAACCTACTCCAGCTTGATAACCCAAAGTGAAAAGCAAGTTTAGAAGTTAAGTTTTTTTGAAAGAAAATAAATTGAAGTATTAACGGTTATCCAGTGTTTTAATTCGAAGAATCATAGAGTGATTCTAACAAGTATAACATAGGAAAAGTTTATAAACCCCCCGTTTTTAAATTCACGCGCGAACTTTATTTGTCTAACGATAGATTTTAATAAACTTTGTCGACACAAAATTGGCTTACCGAAGTCTAGACTGTCGGGTCCCATCGATGTGGAGTGAAACAGGCAGCGTGAAAGCGATTATAAACTGGATTCCAATTCCATACAAGGAAAAACTCCAGACAAGATCAATGATTGATTTATTTTCTTCGGATTACTGGATAAATGTTCAGCTAAGTCCATAAATTCATAATCTTCAATAATTTTCCAATCTCCAAACATAACCATAAAAAAATTTGTCAGCGGTCACCAAAATTTTCCAACCACCGTTGAATAACCAATAGAAACTTTCCATAAATTTTCTTAACGCTTTTTTATACTCTTCGTGACTCATCAACAACATTTGACAAATCCAAACTTTACAAAATTTTAAACCATTTCTCAACATTTAATATTTTTCAAAAAATCACGTCCTTACTCTCTGGCGGATCGTTCGCTTCTCTCTTTAGGCTTCCTTATCCATTTTCCATCCCACCAAAATCGTCTATAAGCCCGCACATTAAATTCTTTCAAACGCAAAACACTTCTTTTATCGCTATCCTACTCTTTTACAAATAAATTAATAATATTCAATTTCTTCCGAAATTCTATTTGAATAAAACCAATAATCCTTCTTTTGCTTTTTACATCTTTTCTCTAAATATGTGTGTATACAAATTTACGTTTGTTGTTTTTAGATTGAATTGATGCAAGCAGTTCATCACTCGGAAGTACCAAGAAAATTCAGGTGTAATTATTTAAATACCATGATGGTCCTTTATTTGAATATTAAGTAATGAGTATTTTATCACAAAATAAACCCAATTACACATCAGACCCCCCATCTCTGATAAATAATCAGAACATGACAGTATGTATGTGTGTATGATGGTGTGTACGTCTGTGAACACGATAGCGTCTAAAGGAAGCAAGCAAATCATTCCAAATTTTGCATATAAGCTTTTTCCTGACGTAGGACGAAGCCAGATGAAAATAAATTAAATCGTCTAACGGGAAAGTGAGGTTTACCTGGAGATATAATGACATTATGCGTCATAACTTCGAAACGAAATTAAATATGTAAAAATATTAATAACAAAAAATTACCGCTATGGAATTTCCTACATTTTTTGTCCTACAAGTTTTTCTCTAAGATATACAGGGCGTTTAAAAAATTTTCGTATTTGTAAATAAAATAGTAAAACGCATTCTACTAATGAAAATAAGATGAAAAGTTTCTAATAACATGGGTCCAGAAATGCTTCGTTTGCAAGATATAGGCATTCAAAAGTTTATTTCTTCCTATTTTGGCAAAATATAAAATTTTTCATCGATTTACTGTTGAAATTATGTAACCATTTTATTAAAAAATATAATATAAAAATTTACGTCTGTTCGGAAAGTTATGCGATGGCCACATCAGATTTTTTTTTGTTATAATTACTTTAGGTCAGGCAGTATTATGTTATGTTGCGTATTATACACGTGTAATTGGCAAATAAAATAACAAAATGTAAAATACTTTCATTCGTAAACGATTCGATAAGATGATAAATAAAATTTAATACGATCAACATAATTTAATTTATTGGTAAAATCAAAAACTCGGTATTTTTTTACAAAAAGAAAAGATAAAAATTTGTTGTAATCAAACAAAATAGCATTCGCCTTGCAGCAAAAGTATGTGAATCTCTACTTGGAAACTTAAACTATGCAACTCTAACTAAGTGAGTTTTGATGTTTCGCATTATGTACTATATTGTAAGCTTCCCTTAAAAACCCATTTAAAATTTAAAACACCTACAAAAAATACTTTTACCGTTTGTTTATTTTTAAAACACCTATACATAACAAAACTTGTTTGAAATTCAACGTTTTAAAATTTTATCATAATATAGGTAACGTTATTTATAACACAAATTGCAAAATGGTTATTTCAACTAAAAACTAAAACACAAATTTATAAATGTATTAACTTTGAAAAGCTTGTTTTGTTAATATTAATAAATTGTTATCATTTCATGAAAATTATGAAATTTTAAATAGTTATTGAACGATAAGACCGATATTTCCAAATTGTTAAAAGCCCATAACGAACAGTTATTAAAATTGTATTGTAATTGAAAAATAAATTCAGTAAACGAAGAGTCCAGTTAAATACGAAATTAATATACCATGTATTTCAATTTAAACAAAACTTAATGACAAAAAGGTACATACATTATTGAAATGTAAAAATTTCCAGTGTGACATAAAGCATATGGATGGGCTAACAAACGGGAAACGCGGTTCTATTAACCACTAAACCACAATATCGATAAATATATTTCCATAGTAAGTCATCTTGGCTACGGTGAAGTTGATAGCCAACGTTCGCTGAGCGGACATAGCATTTTATCGTAAGAAGACACTGAAGAAAGGTTATTTCAAATTACGGTATCTATCATCGGTTATTTAATGCTAAATAGGCCAGTCGATAAGTGATTTAATGCATAAATAAATGAGGACAAGGTGGAATAAATTTTTATTATCTTTATTAGAACCTCTAAACTCTCTAGAGATTCTGGATTTGGCGGGAAGAAAGCGAAATATAACATTTTTACGAATATTCGTGAATATCACGGCTTGGATGCATTTGAGAGCAGAATGTCAAGTTATTGACAATAAATAAACTAAATTATCTAGAGACTAAAGATCTGAAGCTCTGTTCTTGTTATCGACCGGTTATGTATGTAGTTATAGCTATGAAAGTACATAATATTTATATTGTCGTGATTTTTCTAAATTTAAATAATATTTAAATTTGAAAGTTGTTATTATTTGTTCCTTAGAACAAATTGCAATCAATAAACTAGTAGAAAGAATGCCACAACTTGTAGAAATGGTCATCAAAACTAAAGGAGGATTTTTTGATGGAAAAAAGTTTAGTTATTTTTTTTAGATTTTTCAGTATTATATTTAGATTAATTTTTATTTATCAAAAATCATTTTATTTTCCCAATATTTTGGAGTTATGTAATTTTTATTTATTTATTTTGTTTCTCTCACTGTTTCGTAATGTTTCTTAGATATTTAAATAAAAATTACTTTAGGAAAAGCTGTCTTTTTATTTATTTTGTGGTTTTCCACTGCCAAACTTTTGGCCTGCAATGTACAACATTTAAAAATGCAAGTATTAACTAAAGATTCTTTGAATAAAAGCGCAGAATACTTAAAAGGAGAATGGGATAAAACAACTCGCAAAATTATTTGTCAATTCGAAGAAAGGTGGAACAAAAGAATGAGGGAAAAATTATTGTGGCATAAAAGGTCAGTTGAACAGATGTACAAAGTAAGCGAACTTGAGATAAAGAAAAAATTAGATGAGGGTGTGATTGAAGGAATTAACAAAAAAATAAACAAATTAAATTTAAAAAAACAGGAAACAACAACATTATTCAAAATAAAAATTTTACAATTACGGTTCTGTTGAAAAATTAAATGCACTAGATGTTCAAGTACAACAGAATTCGGAAGAAAATAATAATAACCAACTGAAGAGCTCATTAAAATGGACAATAAAATTGATAGATGTACGAAGAAAGTTCACCATCAGTACATAGACGGAAGAAAAACTAAAGATGGAAATTATATTGGAATGGTGGAGAAGGATTTAAAATTGAAAGGTTCTCAGATAAAGAAGACGAAAATTAAATGTGAATATTTAAAAAATGAAAAATTTTACATCAAAATAGGATTTAAAAACGAATATTTGAAAAAAGCAGAGAATGAATGAAAATTGATTCCATGAAGAGGAAAATTAAAATTGGAAAACAGAGAAACAATATCAAAAAGTGCGAATTAAAGAAATTTATTTACAGAAAAATATTTCATGTTGGATTGGATTCATGTTGGACTAGAATGAGAGGAATGGACGACTTGCTTTCCACATGGAGTCAAATTGGTGGTGCGAGGAAAATAGAAGCGGATAAGATGGAGATGTACAAATGAGAGGGATGTAACAAGAATGAACCATAGAAACCCTCAGAACTATTGGAATTTTATTAGATTAAAAGTTGACTTGATTAGGGATTTAATAATTTACAATGCACATTAGACTGGATGATTTGATAAACGGTATTAACAAAAAAATGCGAGATTTTATTTATAATATTGAAAACTTTTTAAAACTATTTTTGAAGCAATTTGATTTAAATTAGTTAAATTTTGTAAATATGATAAATTTTAAATAATGTGAAATTTAAAATTGGTTCAACGATTTTGTAAATAATTTATTTATTTTAAGCAGGATTTTATACACATTTTTTTTACATTTCAGAATTGGAATTACTTTCATAAAATTAAGGATAGGGTTTGTTATGAGATAGTGAACCAGAAACACTGAGGGGGTAGAAAAACCACGAATTTGTCGATTTCAGCAGATAAATCTCGAAAAATTTACATGCTTAAATCTAGAGGGGTAATTGTCGTTATTTTCCTATAAAAATTTGATTTTTGTGTGAATTTAAATAATATTTGAATTTGAAAGTTGTTATTAGGTATATTCATTTTTATGTTGGAACTATGTTTTCACGGTAATAATGCGAGAGTTGAGCCGAATTTTAAGCCAGTGCGTGGTTGACCCTGGACGGGCACTTTACTCACGCTAGAAATTTTTTTAATAAAGTGTAATTTTGAAATTTGATAGAGAATGTACGAAAATCTTGTAAATAAAATATTTTTTCGAGTTTAATTTTAAGAATACATGTGAGAAAAATTAACGAACGTGTATAAAAATAAAGATTTCTATGACGGAGATGTTTTTTATCCTGTGTGGTGTTCACGGAATTCTTAGAAGCTCATATATACCCACATTTTGAACGCATCGATTCTTTTGACGTCTGCCTTTTTGAGTGTATGTATTGCAATAAGGAAAAGCAGATCGTTCGCCAGCCGTAGCTCTGTATTTTTTGATATGGATAAGTCCTTCCAAAATTGTACCTCTTCCTCTAAGATAAACTATCCACCACTACCCATCACCACCCTGCTATTATATTTTCCGGTATAATAAAATGGAATCTAAAGAAAACGGAAATTTTTGACTTAAGTTGTTTATACCAATCATTAAAGATTTAAACCGATATATTCATATATAATACCACAAGAGACTATCAAATTGTCGGCAATAATTTTTGAAACTGGAACTGAGTGTTTGTCGCCCTTAAAATCATCATGAGTGCTTTAGCACGAATGGTGATTTTAAGGGCGACAAACACGAAGATTCCATGGTTTAAAAATTAACCGACAATTTTATAGTATCGTGTGGAATTCGTTTGACAATTTCGTAAATAAAATTTCAATTTTTTCTGACAACAAAAAATTTATAGTATGCGTTTACGTAGTTTCCATCGTTACTTGACAATACAGACCACGGTGGTCGTATTGCCGCGACAATACACCACCGTGGTCTGTATTGTCAAAGGAAGTAGATTATGATTGGTTCAAATTGATGAGATTGTAACATCCTATTGGTTGAAATATTATGAACGAAATTGTCATGAATATTCGTAAAAATTTCATTCTTCACGTGGTTTTTCCACCATGGCGGCCAAAGCCGGGGTCGCTAGAGGGTGCAAAATTAGTATGTGTTTTTAGAGGTCCTAATAAAGATAATATAAGATAATGTTTATTCCAACTTGGCCCCTTTTATTTAAACAATAGCCCTTTGAGAATGCGTTGTCGACTAGCCTAAAACTACAACATAGCAAAATTACATTCACAGTGTATTAAAAAGAACAATGTCCGAAATATTAATCACACAATGCTACTTTGCACAAAATATATTCAGAAAAATAAATTCTATAGTTTTACTATACGCGGAACAATTTATATTGTCAAGATTTAACATGATTTCCTTTTATTTCAGATTTTACAATAGGAAATTGTCCGCCACCAGCATTATTTTTAAATGGAAGCGAAACTGACGCTGGGGATGCTAGAATGAATGAAGAGTATACACAAGTTCGAGAAGTCAAATTTTCTGGAGAAGTTGGACCTATAGGCGAACGTAGACTCTGTAAAATAAAATGTATCGGTGGACAATGGTTTGGCCCATTATGTGTCAATGAAGGTACGAGTATTTAGTTAATTATAAAATGAATTTAATTAAATATTTTTAGTTAATATTAATTTTATACGTCATATGTTGCTTAAATTAATAAGCAACTAAAACAATCTACGTAGGTTAATGCAACCATTGTTTCAGAAAATGGTCCATTTGAACCCCTATTCAGAAGTTGCAAACTTGAATATATCAACCCGCACTTAGTAGTTACCTTCAGAAACATATCTATTCAAGTAAGTTATTTATTTGCCTTATTTATGTGAAAGAGCAGTTGTTGCTTTGTCGAATCTCAAGATTAAACTTCACTATCACAAGCTTCTAAATAGTTTCTTAATTGTTTAATTAAGTTAGCTGTGTAAGTGCTTTTTAAATTTAATTCAATCAGTGATCAAAATATAGAAAGAATGGGACATACAATTTATAGTGCTTATTAAGAAATACATTTAGTTTCACATTAAAGGAAAGTAGAAAATGCTTTTTTCAGAACTAAGGGGATTTTTACAAATTATTATATAACTGATGGATGCCTATTTAGAATAGCACCTACGGACAAGCTTACAATAAAGCAATCTACAAAACATTATTATTGTATTGAACTGAAAAAAATTTAATAGTGTCACTCAGGGGAACCAGACGTCTTGGAATACTCGGGACTGTCCTGATTGACGTTCGATTTTCTAGCGTCCTGACAGTCATAAAACATTAAAAACGTTCTAATAAATTCGTGTCCGGAAACACTTCATTTCCGGGCCATAACGCCTAACGAGGGATTGTATAACAAAGACGTATCTACTTTAAATGTTAGTCATTTATCAGCTCAAATGTGGTTCAACCTGCTTCTTCTCTAATAACTCGCAAACTCGGTGAAATATATCATTTGATTTGAAGAGTCCAAAAGTGTTCAAAGTCAATTTTAATAAAATACGAATCATTTTTAGTTTAAACATTTTTGATAAACAATGAGGTCATAAAGTTTGGAACAAATTGGATAAAATATTTTAGGGGGTTTTCTCAGACGTCAACACTAGGGGTGCGCATATAATCGATTAATCGGTCACCGTAATTCGAATAATCGATTATTTCATAATCGATTATGATAATTTATAATAATCGATTAATCGATTATATAAATAATCGATTGTGAAAATAATCGATTGTGGAAATAATCGATTATGAAAATAATCGATTGTGAAAATAATCGATTTTGGAAAATAATTGATTATAGAATACTTTATTTTTTATTGGTAACAGGTTTATTCTATCGTATATATAAGCATAATATCTTGTTTTAATAAATACAACTTTTTAAACTTATACGTAATCCCAATCCCAACAGCAATTAGAACGACCAAAATAATCGATTATTCGAATTACGGTGATCGATTAATCGATTATATGTGCATGCGCACCCCTATTAATAGCCCTACAGAGTTGAATTAATAATCGACTATGAGTTCATAATCGAGTTATGAGTTCATAATCGATTATGAGTTCATAATCGATTATGAATAATCGATTACCTATCTTCAATAATCGATTAATCGAAAAAAATCGATTATTTTTTATAATCGATAATCGATTATGAAATTTCATAATCGCGCACCCCTAGTCAACACTTCAACCTTATTTTTTTAAATGTAATATTTTTCTGCTCTTCACATTTTTATTGTGTTTTCTTTTTGAGCAATGACGTCTTGGGAAATTTTTTAAATTGCAACCCTTATTTTCGGAGTATGAAAATGTAAAAGCACTTATGTATAACCTTGAAGAGACAAGTTTTCGAGATAATCAGTCCTAAAGTTTTAAAAATGCATGATCAAATTATTAGAAAATACCGATTATTTATCAAGAAGACGGTGAAAAAAATAAACGATTTTGAAAGTAATTAGAATTTTGTAATCTGTGGTCTAGTATTTTGTTAATTAATTGTTGCCTAAATTGTATTTAGATATAATTTTTATTTTTTTAACTATTTGAAAATGTTTCATAGCTTGTCTAAAAGGCAAAGCATTAAATTCTGATGATTATCGGTTATGGGGACAGAACTAGCACTCAATTAGAACTTTGTACATAATTTATTCGTTAGCATCGTTAGCAAATCAGCAAATATTTTTGCTAGTGGATCATACGAGAGATCGTCCCAGATCGGTTCGTCCACCCCTTTAAGAAGATGTTCAGCTAAATATTTTATTCGAGCTTTAAGAAAATCCCCACTTATTATCCACTCGTAAAGTAGCTGCAAACAACGCGATAGTTCAGAGCTTCGTTATAAAATATTTGGAATTGAGGAAATGGTATCCGTATACAGTGGTTCTGGTTCACGAACTAAACGAAGGTGATCCTGATCATAAGTTAAAATTGTGTGAAACCATGGTGCAATGCCAGGATGCGGAGGACGGAATCCGAAACCATTTTTTTTCTGATGAAGCTACCTTTTATCTCGATAGCACAATTAACAAGCAAAACTGTAGACATTGTTATCCTGTCAACCCTCACTGGAAAATGGAAACTCATAGTCAATTGTAGGTAACCGGATATTGGGCCCATTTTTCTTTGAAAGCACATTAACACGTGAAATATATCTCGACTTTTTAAAGATACGAATTAGTCCCAGCACTTGCTATACCCAAATGATGGAGATCCAGATCTGCCCAATAACACGATATAGTACCAGCAATACGGAGTTCATCCCACTTTGCAGTGATCGTTTGTGAATATTTAAACCAAGTTTATACGATCGAATGGCCACCTAAATCTTCGGATCTTACTTCGTTTGATTACTTTTTGTGGGGTTATTTAAAGAGCAAAGTCTATTTCAATAGGATATTGCCAAGAAGTGAGCGGAGGTCACTTCGAACATTTAATTTGATTTTCTTCTTGACATCTTTTGAGCAAAAACCTTAATAATTTTTATTGTTATTAAATTTATTGAAGTAATTGATTAAATGCTTTTTTGTAACTGTGGGACTGACCTCTTGAAAACTTTCTCTTCAAGGTCAGAGATTTTTACATTTTTATACTCAGAAAATTGTGCACTCTCCAAATTCACAAATAAAAATTAGGGTTGCCATTTAAAAATATTTACGTTGACGTCACAGCTCAAAAACAAAACATAATAAAAATATGTCAATGGCAGAAAACAGTAACATTTAAAAAAATAAGGTTGACGTGATCGACGATTTTCTCAGAAAAACCCTCCATATATTTTTATCGAATTGGTTCCAAACTTTACGAGCTCACTGTGTATATTCATTTGTCCCGAGTTGCCAAATTCGTAATCTGGGCACTCTGATATCACAGTAAATAAAATTTTATTGATCATCATCGTGAAAGTTCTGTAACAAAACTTACACTCTTTTTAAAGGATTTTCTAAACTTTATTAACCTCGGAAGCATAATAATGCCGCAAAGTATCCCTATTCCAATTACACTAATTTACTGCTTTTAGAATTATTTTACATGTCTAAATTCTAAGCTCTTTAACTTATGCTTATTATGCAAATTAAAGCATTCTTATCCCATCAAAGTGTGTGAAATATGAAACAGTTGCATTAAGTGGATATTAGGGAACTAATTGGCTTGTGTCTTCTTCCATTACACTGCTAATATTTTGTACTAAATGTAATTTCAGTTACTTCCATTTAAATTATCTAATTTATGAATACATCAATAAATTATAATAATTATTTTATTTAAACCAATTTAAATGTGGAATATTTTACATTATTAAATTTTTATTAAAAGCAGAATTAAAGTAATATTTCGCAAAATCAATTGATTTTAGGCACGTTTGGAACTGGTTCCAGTTAATAAATAAAATTAAAAACTAATAACAAATAGCCTTATCTAATCGAAATCGAAAATAATTCTGGAAGCTCTCAAATTTAATTTCTTTTTATAATTGAATATACAGGTTCATACAACTCATCAGCAATCGCATCATAAGCGTACTTGGGTGGAGCAGGTATTACAGACAAAACACTGAGATTCTAATACAGATCAAGGAACTGGAACAATATCTTCCAGCATTATCTACTTGCTAAAAACCACTACAGCACTATATTAATAATATATAAATTATATATAATTAAAACTAATATAAATTAAACACTAAACAAGTATTCAAAAAACTCAATCAATAGATAATTTATATTGAAAAAACTTTCATTTATTCAAAATAGAAAAAGCTGTAATTAATTCTCTCAATAACTTTTGTAACATTTTGTTCAACTTATTTTTATCAGCATAGAGAAATGTTGTTAGACAATAATAATAATAATTCTTATTATTTATTATAGACAAAGAAATATACGGTTATCTTTCTAAAGCCCGTCTTACATCAGGTTATTTCTGGCGCCATTTCTTGATCCATATTTCTGGCGCCATTTCTTGGGCCAGAAATGACGCCATTTCTTGATCCAAATATAAAGCCTGTATTATATCAGGCCATTTCATCCGCCATTTCTAGCGCTGATCTTGCGCAGTAGGTAATTTTAGCAAATTACCTGAAACATTTTGTAGGCCAAATATATAGAACCCGTTCTATTTTGAGGCTATTTTCAACGCCATTTACCTGCGAGCGTGCCCAGTA
Source organism: Podabrus alpinus (assembly GCA_932274525.1). NCBI lineage: Eukaryota > Metazoa > Arthropoda > Insecta > Coleoptera > Cantharidae > Podabrus > Podabrus alpinus. The sequence goes on from OW026451.1 coordinate 121,460,046, forward strand.
AAATTAAACGAACGTCAAATTGTGAAAAGTTGTGCTACACATAAAAATTGAAATGGATAAAGAAAGCGATTTAATTGCAGAAAATGTGATTGCAGCAAACATAATAGTATTATTTTTTTTACCAACACAAAAAAATTTTTTAAAAAATTAAATTTTCAATGGTTATTAAATTTTCAAATTTGATTTTTTAATTTCATTGAAAAACAAAAACATTTGCGATTATTTAAAAATACGTAAATTTTAGTGATAAAAGCAACTCATTCCTAGCCCTGCATTTGACAATTACTACCTGCCACAGAATCTACCTGCGCATTCAATCTGTACTGCGGCCGCTCACAGGCAAATTGTTCAAAAATAGAGCACGTGTCAGGACATTTCGAGCCAGGACATTTTCCAAGACATTTGCTGTTTTAAACTAGGCAATTTATTTGGCTCAAGAAATGGATCAAGAAATGGCGCCAGAAATAACCTGATGTAAGACGGGCTTAAAAGATTAAATATCTTTAATAGTAATTAAATTTTGATACCTCTTCTGTTTTCAAGTTACAACTCGTTTAGTGAAAACGAGTTTCTTTCAAATATCAACTAAATGAATTATTTCTCCTACTAATTGTATAATATACCAACGGTGGGCAACCTCCGGCCCGCGGGCCAACTCCGGTCCGCGTAAAGTTCTAATCCGGCCCGCGAGATCTTTAGAAGAAATAATAAATAAATATTTTCAAAAACAAAAATTTTAAAGAAAAGGATTAGGTTAGTACCTAACATAAGGAAAAAGGAGAGATCTACAGTTTAATTTTCGATATAATTCGTCTTATTTAAATTAAATTAAAAAGTATTGTAAAAAGTAAATTGAAAAGTACACTAGACCCTCCATATTATACGCGAGTTCGATGTACGCGAATTCAGAATAACGCGAATTAGATTTTGATACCTGAATTTTTTATACGCGAAGCAAAATTCCCTTTAACGCGAATTAAGTTTTCGCGTATTATTAAAATAACTAAGTGGCACAGTCGGCCTACCGGCCGCTTTTAGCCATCTAGACCGTGTCGGATGTGGTTGTTCGGCCTTCGGCCTCACTACAAGGTTCTAAAGTAGCCTATGTTTTTCGTAGCGTTGTAAATATCGTAACTTCTACACCAAATTTGGTTAAGATTGGTCAAATAGAAACGTAAAGCACGTGCACGCGTATTTGCATTGTCGATCGGTTGACAGCTTGACAGCATTCATTATTGTTTTTTAAGTTGATTTTGAGTAGCCTGCCTTCCTTTAAGGAATCTCGATAATCCATTCATGCGCGTCCCTATGGGACGCGCATGAATGGATTATCGAGATTCCTTAAAGGAAGGCAGGCTACTCAAAATCAACTTTCCTTTCCTTTGAGAATTTTTGCACTATTTCAATACAAAAACATGCGCAGGGACCTGCATAATAACTGTGCCAAATTTGGTTCCGATCGGTCAAACGGTTTAGGAGTCTATAGGGAACATATTTTCAGAAAAAAATACAAGTAACAAAAATGTGTCCATTAACTATACTAAGGCCCGCGGACGAAACGTAAATATTATTCTGGCCCCTGTTATACAAAAGGTTGCCCACCCCTGTAATATACAATTAAACACATTAATATTTTTATTTCTTTAAGTGAGCCACTCTACATACAACATGAGAGCTTTTGGTTCTGTCACCATTGCTAACAGTAGAGGAAAGGGTAGTAATATGAACCCCCAGTTTGAGTTTTCTATATAAAATCTGATTTTGTATGCAAACTGCTCTAAATTTTTGCTTAAAGTGGAGGAGATGAACTATTAAGTTTTAAGTAAACCGAACTTAATAAAATGGTAGTTGTGTTTGTCACACAACACCAATCCGGATCACAAAAATGCAAACAAACCACGTGGCAACAAACCACGGGGTTTGTAATATTAAAAACAAAACTGTGAAGTCAACAGATCAATAAACTTGTCCTCAAGTAGTTGGAGGCAATTACAACTTTTAAAAACAATTGATTCTGGTGACTTCTCTCAACAAAATCCACTGAAGACGGTGGTATGGATGGAACTTGTAATTAAAGTCGTACCAGAACGACTAAAGATGAACCCGCCATTCGTTGGTGGAAGATAAAATCTAAGTACTCAGACATTCATCATCGTGGTACTACCTAAAAGTACTACTACTAAAATCATCGTCAAAAAATGTAGGCACACCAAAATAAGAAAACGCAATTGCGTTGCAATGAATGAAGTTGCAGCAGCTCGAATCGAAACTGATTTGATATGTAAACAACAAATTGACCCAAACAGTCAATTTTCAAAACGTGAATTGTACTTTTTTAAATTTGATAGAGCTGTGCACACACGACGCGAAAAATATGGTCGTTAATTCTTATCATTTGTCTAAACGTCTAAACTATTCTTTAACCCAAAAAAATGGTACTATAGTTTTAATTTTAGCCACGGTACTTTTCCTCCTCCTCAGTTGATATGCTTCTCTACAGAAGCATCATGATCGGTACTTTTAGGGTATAATTATGATTAATTCGGATTAATTACAAAACCTCTTCAATGAATATTAAAATCATAAAATAATTTATATTTATACAGTATAATACATAAGTACATTCATTTATTTTTATTACATTCTTTTAATTAAAACAAAATATTTACATATTTACACTCATGTTGTTATTACGAACGCAATGAATTTCTATTGTAAACGAATTTTACAAGACTTAACACTTGGAAAGTAAAAAATAAAATTTTAGGTAGAAATTTAAAATAATTAATTTTAATAAAAAATATTCTGTTTATTTTGATGTAAATTTATTTTAATCTATACATGGTGTTGGAAAAAGTTGGCGCCAAATTTTAGCATAGAAATTGGTGCGAGAACCATTTATTTATGTCAGTCATTTCAAAATTAGTGTAAAAATTAATGATTTTCCAGGAAGCACAAAATATAAACATCAACACTTGATCGCTTTAGTTCAACAGTACTATGACAATCTTACAGCGCTAGTGGTTTGATTAAAAAATTCGACGTGTACAATGAAGAATAAAGAAATTTGTTGTATTTATTTTACTGCAGAAAAGGTCGAAATAAATGGTTTTTGGATTTATGTTCATATAGATTTTTTCGTAGGCTGGATTTTTTCGTAGATGGAGTAGGCAGTGTAAAAATCGTCTATTCCCGTGGTTCGGAATCCACGTTAAGCTGTAGGTCCTCTGTGCTCGTCACACATTTTCAACACGCAACGAGCAGAGACAGGGAGGTATCGGGAAAATGTCGCAAGACGTTCATAACCGAATATACATACATAGATTTTTTCATTTGTTGTGTTGTTTTCTGCGTAGACATAGGTACCTATTTTCAAATTTGGTAGCACCTTTCAACAACACTCTGTATAAAATTAGTATAAATAACCCGAAATAACCGTAACACTAACTTAGTATTTAAAGTTAGGTACTTTTTACATTTTAGAATGAATTTCCTTAAGCTTCATTAATATGTAAATAAATATTAGTATAACATGCTGCGATTTTGCAATTCAAATACTTGTTACAATTTAATGCCAAGTGTATAATGAAAAGCTTATTTTGAAATTTGTGTATTTTGTCGTCAAATATTTCACGATTGGTCACAAATTTAACACAAATAAGATTTCTATTTTAAAATCAGATCCTCAGTTCATTTCAGTCTCTCGATAACTTCTCAATAAATTCTTGCTGGTGTTTTATCGATTGGCATCAGAATCAAATCACAGGCAATTTAGATAAACAAAATAAAGACACGAACTAATTTTTCTCCGTCCAATTTTTGCAGTGATGCATAATACAGCGACGAAAATTTTGCAAAAATGCAATGAAAATTTTACAAAAGCTATAATTAAAAATTTATTATATATTAAAGCGGGATTTAATTAAATAATTGGGTGGTTTTCAAATGTTTCTGATGTACTAATAAGAAATTGACTTAAGACTGCAGGTTGGGTATTTCCTCATGGGGCTCAACTTCAGATACGGTGTCGTGAACTGGGAATGTATAAGCCCTTGGGAACTGCGAGTCCTCGATGCCAAAATGGAAAATGGACTCATAAATTACCGTCTTGCGTTCCAACGACTCTTCTTACTAACTTTACAGGTAAGGATATATAAATACATTAATTTATTTAAAAAAATACACTTCTTTGATTAAAACCTGTAACGGTTCATTAAATTTTAAAGTAATTAAAGCACATCCATCAAATTTTTTGCTTAATGTGCATACGAGGGGAAATTAATACGGTATAAGGAATCAATATTTTTTAATGATATACATTTTATTTTTCGACATAATCGCCTTGAATCTCAATGCATTTGGTACTTCCTTGAATTAATTTTTCTAAACCACTGAAAAACAATTGTTTCGATTGTCTTGCAAAATAACCTTCCACGGCGTACATCAGCTCTTCATCTGTATTAAATTTTGGATCTTTCTTGAAATTTGGAAATAGAAAGTAACCGAAAGTAAAAGTTTTTGTTTCACTTTGTCCTTTCTTTTTTCTTGGATAGTTTCCTTTAATTCTTGTAATAATCTTGCATAATGGATTCCTGCTATACTCTCTTTATGACACAGGTAATCAATTAACAGAATTCCCTCGGCATCGCAAAAAAAATGTGGCAATAATCTTGCCAGTGCACAATTGAGTTTTGATCTTCTTAGGTGGGTTTTCCCTTTTCTATCCACTGCATAGATTCTTGCTTGAATTTGGGGTCATAATAGTGAATCCCCATGCCTCATTACATGCTGTAATGTTGTTTAAAAATTTTCTTTGCGCAGTCTCGCACATTTCCGAAAATTACCTATTTTTCGGCACGAAATTGCTGCTGATCAGGAGACAGCAAACGTGGGACTCATTCATGAAAATGATCATGTAAAATTGTATGGATAGTACCATATGATAAATTGATATTTTTAAGATGTATATTGTCCATTAACAAATTTTTGACTTTTAGTACATTTTCGTGACTAACTGCATCCAACATTCAACATAGGACGACCGCGGGTGATCATCTAAGGACTCCCGTCCTGTTTTGAAAACAGTTCAAGCATTTCATTTTGTATTTCTTTTGCATTTTTACCCTTCTTCGTTAAAAATTTTATCACAGTGCGGTGTTCGAGTTTCTCCATTTTTACAAATAATCTTAAAACTGATTACCAAAAAAAATTGAATAAAAATCCAACGGATGCTTGGATCGATTTAATTTTTGAAAACTGTCCTATTTGATTTTGTTACAAAACCACTTTCGGGATTTTTTATAATTCCTTTCCTTATACCGTTTTTACTGAATTTATTTATCTCCCCTCGTATATTGTGCATAGCTAATTTACTTCTAAAATTTCATTTTAAAAGAATTAATCAAATTTATATAATTTTTACTATATAAATGAACCGTAGTTTAAATCCTGCCCTGACTCAACGCTTTGGTATTGATTACTGCATTTTTTAATTAATTAAAACCAAAATAAAAGCTGTGTGTATTTACATTATTTTACATTATATTATATATGCAGATTTTTTAATTGTTATGGTCATTTGTCGTTAGTAAAGCGTGATTGGAACTCGGCATAGTCGTTGTAGCTTATTTCGTCCGCAATGTATTAAATCACATTTTAAAGGATACCGTAAACTGCTCACATAGTTTAAATGAATTATAAATGTATTGTCATGTGCACACGTACATATACAATTAGTATACATATACGAAAATAAAATAAAACTCAACGCTAAAGCAATTAAATGAGTTTTAGTGAAATCATCCAAGTGCGAAAATAATTACATATCGAACATCACTTTGCATGTTATATCATTTATATTTTATAATATTATGCCTTACACTAAATTTAATTTAGGAAAAAATTTAAAGTAAAATTCAACAAAATACGTCGACCAAAAATGATTTAATCTTGAATCTCAAGATATTCTTACGGCATTATAAATTAATATAATTATTATTAGTATAAAGCTTTCATAAACTCTTATTTCCATAATGTGTATTTATTGTTATACATTCCTGAAAAAAGAAAACGTGTTTTTAATTTGTTACTTTGTATCTAATGTCATTTTTTGTTTCAGTCAATGTTTCAGATCATAAAAGATTATACTAAATTAATTCTTTTACAGTACCTAACTGATATATTGATTAATTTAAAATTATGTAAATTGTCGTTAAAGCATGCTAAACTTTTTATTACCTACCTATATTTTAATACCTACCTGCCTGATCAGGACATTAATATACATACATTCGATAATAATTTAAATCGAGATAAAATTATACTTAAAAAATCTAATAAAACCTTACTCCGCTCTAACAAGTTACAAGCTTGTAATTCTCACAATTCGAGTTATTGGAAATGTTTGATGTATTAATCAAATAGGTAGTAATACCAATTATCAATAAATTAAACTGTTCTCCTAAACAATTACAATGAACCTATATACTAGAAGTATAATAATTATTAGTCCTTCCAATGATAATTTGAAAATATTAGGAGAAAAATATCATTAAAATGCGATTTTACAATAATTATTTTACTGATTAGTAAAATATAGTGAGATATATTTTAAAATTGCTATTAAAAATAAATGCAGAAGTGTAGGTTTCCCTTCTCCAGAAACTCCTTCAGGATTGAATTGGGGTGAACTGACTACTAAATCAACAGATAAGACATTTTTTCACTTCAAATAGCGCTAAAACCTTAATTTTTAACTGAATTCTATTAGTTGAAGATATTAATGGTTTTTCTATCTAATTTAAACCACGTTCAAGTTTTATTAAAAACCCATATTTTTAAAAGTCAAAAACTTAGTGAATCCGAAAGAAATCCAATAAACTCGGAGTTCGTCAAGAGGATCGTAAGCCAGCCGAAAGAATTAAGTCGCAGTGTAAAAGTTTGGTAATACATAATAAACTAACGGGGCCAATCCGCTCGAAGCGCTGTTGAAAGTTCATCAAACCCTACAAATTCTCCAGCAAAAAGTGCCACATTTACTCCTAATAAAGCAATATATTATAATGGGCCAAATGATGGACAAAGGATCATTTAAAAATATTTGTAATGTGAAGTTAATTTATGTTGACATTTAAATTTTCTTTCATAACGACTTGATCCTAAGATGTCAATCAGGCAAGTCATATTATTTTTAACTCCAAGTTTTAGCTTGAAATGATGTGGTTTAAAAGAATATAACAATATTTTGACCTCGCTGGAAGAGGGCAGTAATGAGATTAATAGAATAGGTAATCAAATTACCAACCCAAAGTCATCATCATCATCAGCTAATTTCAGAAAATTTTCCAGTCCTGCCGGTCTTCTGCTCTTTGTAATCAGTCGTACCCGACCAATTTTTTCAAGTCGTCCGTCCACCTCGTATGTGGTCATCCAATACTTCTTCCTCGCCATCGAGGTCGCCATTCGATTATTCACCGAGTCTATCTATTATTTTTTTTTAGATATTGTGATTTTTTGACGAAGGTATATGTAGGAATTCACTTTTTCAATATTATAAGGGCCCCGGAGTTTAATTGTGCTGTATATCCTTCTCTTTCTGCATGATGTATGATGTATTTGGTCTTGGATGTATTCATCTGTAGCCCTATTTGTCTTGAATGTTAATTCAGCTTGTTTAGTATTTGCTGTAGTTCTTCCTTGTCGTTGGCTATCAGAACCACATCATCGGCAAAGCGCAAATGGTTTAACCTTTCCCCATCAATGATTACACCTTTTTCGTCCTACTTCAGCTTCTTAAACATACGTATTGCCGTGATAAGCTACTGTAAATTAATTTTTACAGCGGGGCAAACAAACGGCACTTTTTTAAAACTGCTCCGGCTAGCAAATTTAATAATTAACTCTTTATCAGGGCGTAAATTAGATTCGTTGTTGTTGAAAGAACACTCATTCATATGACTACTTATTTGTAACTCGAATTATTTAAAGAACAACTTTTTAACTTGTACCTGATCCCTCCTTATACCTTTGCTGTATCGATTTGAAAAATGCACTCAATTGAAATCATACCATACAAAATAATGTTCATTTATTACATAAGAAATTAATTACGAAACAAATTATAAATCCTAAAAATTAAACAAATTAAATTTACATGTGAATTATTCTTAAAAGCTAACATTCCCCCATTTATCGCACTAATAAAATTTTCAAAAATATTGTTTAACGATCGTTAATTATCACGCACAAATTAACGTCTTTTCTTTTAATGCAGGGAAGGGGGAAATCTTCAAAAGACACCACCCCGATGATCTGGGGTGGTAGTGTCGGATTCTTACCGACTAAAACCCCCTCCCCGACGAGCAGCGGGATTTACCTTCTCGGTATCACTTCCTCTGTCGTCTGCGATGGTCTGTGGCATGTCGTTTTTCTTCGGCCTCCCGTCGTCACCGGTTAGCTGGCTCCCGCTGGGCACCAACGGAGTACGTGGCCCGGGCTGATCGCAATGACCCCCCGGCATCACCCGAATCGTTGTGTACTGGTGCGTGTTGGGAGCCACTAGGTGGTGGTCCGCGAGGCTCGTCTCTCTGCACCCTGATGTGCAGAGTCTTGACCAGGTCTGCCCGGTCTGCACCGCTGTCGGGTCGACTTCCCTCAGCTTGGCGTTGGGGGAGACTGGTGTTCGTCTCCTTGATGTTACCTCTCACGTCAGCCTTGCGGATTTCCCCCATTCACCGGGGTTCGCACCCGATCTCTGAGGGTCCTCCGCAAGTTACCAGGGACCACCCCGAGGAGGTGTGAGTATTAACGTCTTACCCGGGTTTTATTGTCGTTGAAGAAAATAGGTCCTTGTTTTTATGTCGCCCCCGTAATGTGGTTCAACTTGGGATCCTCGAATTACCATTTAAATCATACAGCAATCATCAACCATTAATTATATCCAATCCCAAATCTTCCATTTAAAAGAAAACAAAATCGTCGTTATCATTGATGGGCTCCAAACTAATCTCAATTTCAAAAAATACGTACAATAATCAATAATTCACCTAGTACTATGGCGGTATTCAGCAAGCCAATCAAACCAATAATAAAATAATACGTCTTCCCAATAATTAAAAATACGACATTTCGCTTGACGGACGCTCTCCAAATCCAAAAATAATTAAACCATGTAACTTAACAAATCAATTCCATAATCAATCCATGTCCGTACTTCTCAATGGACGGGAAGTCAGTCTTCTTCATAATTCTCATTTCTTAATCCCACCAAAATTATTTTATGAGTCGGCGTATTCGTACACTTTTCACTTCTCTTTTTAATTCAATTCGTTATCACTCGTTTTGTTTAACTTACAAAGTTTTCTTATTTAATTTGTTTATTCAAAAATTTTCATTAACAATGATTAACCCTTTATAATTTGTTTCTCACATATTTTATGAAGCTACATTTGATGGCTAGACCTCATTTGAGTTTTCTTTTGAGTAATTAAACAAACAGCTCTTCTTAATTATCGGTACTTGTAAGGCTCAGGCAAAGATCAAACAACCCACTTAAGTGGTCTTTTAACTTAAATTTTATCAATGAATGTGTTCTTTCTACATCCAATCCAATTGACTCATTTTGGACCATCGCAATATCTTCTAGTGCAAGTGTGAAGAGTTTAGGTGAAATAGAGTCACCCTATCTCACTCTTCTGTTGATATTAATTTTGTTAGGTTTTTCGTGCAATAGGATTTTAAATGGAGCACTCTTGTAGATGTTCTGAATTAGCGATGTGTATCTGTGGTCAACTCGGTTGTTACTTAATGCTTTTAAAATCGCCCAGATTTCAATCGAGTAAAAAGTCTTTCGTAGTCTACAAGGGCCATCCATATTGGGATCTTGTATTCGTTTGCCTTTTCTGTCAGAATTCTTACTACTTGTAGGTGGTCTAGTGCTTCAAATCCTTGTTAACAGCCAGCTTGCTCGCGTGGCTGATAGCTATCCAATTTGATGGTTAACATTTCCGTTATTGTTTTTGTAAAGAGTTTATAGAGCACTGACAGGAGACTAATAGGTCTATACTTATTTAGTTTAAGTTTATTTCCTTTCTTGAATAAAAAGATTAACAGGCATCATTCCATTCTTTGGGTACTCTGTTGTCCATTAAGCATTTGTTGTACAATTCTTCGAGTATTTTAATACACGTTCCCCTCCATATTTCACATTTCTGCCACTACATTATCTTCCCCTGATGCTCGATCATTTTGCAGTTTTTGAGGGATTCCGCAATTTCTTCTGTTATTATGTTTAGCAATTCCTCCGATCCCACATTTTTGACTACAACAGATTTTCCTTGTTCCATCGATCTCATTATAGTCTTTAAACTTCTTCCTTCTTCAAGTACTTCCTCGATTTGCCTATTGTCGTAATTTCTTATATCAGACCGTATCTTCTTCTTTATTGTTTTATTTATTTTTGCCATTTCGATTATATTCATATTTACAGCTCTTTTCATTTGTTTTCTTTTAATATTTAGATCAATTGTATCTTGGTTAAGTCGCTGTCGCCGTTTTTCGTCCCTCAATCTTGCTATGTTTTCCGATGATTCCAATAAACACCGAGTAACTCTTGTATTCAAAAAGTCAAAATTCAAACCGTTTGTATTACTCGCTGCTTGAATCTGACGTTGTAATAATAGCTCTTGGTATTGCAATTGGACCGATTTCAACCTTTGCAGCTTTTATAGCTTGATTGAACTTCTTTCTTTCAAATTTTGTGTCAATATACTATACTTTAGCTCTGATCATACGGTGATCGCTTCCCACATTTTACAGAGTTCAATATGCTTGTATCCAGAACAATATCTTTCTTATTGGTCAAAATGGAGTCTATTTCATTTCTAACTACATCATTAGGACTTACCCAAGTCTATCGTTTGTCTTAGGTTTTGTAAAATATGAGTTCATTATATGAAATGTATTTTTATTTACATAGTCTACCAGCATATTGCCTCTCTTGTTTCTCACTCCTAAACCAAAAGATTCAATTCCATGTTCATTGTTTTCCACTGGTTGTCCGATTTTGGCGAAAGTCGCCAACAATAAGCACGTAGTTTGCTGGATAATTCGGTACTGCTGTGTTGATATCTTCATAGAACTGTTCCACTTCTTCGTTTTCATGTTCTGAAGTTGGAGCGTATACTTGTATTATTCCAAAGTAATCTCTGGTAATTTCACTGTCCAGATGATAAGCCAGCTCAAGAAGTCGGCGAACTAGGGGTAATTCGTCTATAAACAAAAAATTAATTTGAATTGAAGGAGCATGGAATTTAAAGCTGGACCAGAATTACTACAGCTGAACCCGTCGTTCTTTGATATTCCAAAAATACTAATAATTGAAAGCACACCAAACGAAGAAGACTCAATTACATTGCTGGAAGCTGTTGAGCCTGAACCAAAACTAATTTGATTCATAAATAGTAAATTGACCAAAGTGGCATACGCGTATACAAAACTGGATTGCGCTGCACACTCACGACGCGAATTCTAATTACTCGATTCAAATCCAATTTAACTAATGCATCAAATACACGATACAACGGTTGTAGCGATATTGTAACAACTCTGAGTCGGTACGATAATTGTATGGTGTATTTGGCGTTTAAATCTCGGTAGCACACAAAATCTGTAATTACGTCGTATGTCAACCAGACGCCTTAATACACTACTAATTAATTAAATTAGTTATTGTTAATTGTAATTGTTAATTAATTAAACAAATATGTTACTTAAATATGTCTTCCTTTCACTGTGGTTACGAATGTAGCTGGTGTGATGAAGCTTTCCCGCTCTCTACTTATGTGCAGTAGAAAGAAAGGCAGTAAGATTTGAAATCAATGAAAGTTGATTGATTAATGAGACCTAAATGGGAAGCTGAGAATAAATAAATATTCTCCTTTTCCCCAAACAAGTTGGTCCAGGAAATTACTGTTACCAGATCTTTAGAAGACCTGTTGAAAAATAACGTTAAGGAATGCCCAAAAGATCATCTGACTACCTATTTGCGATGTTCGCAAGCACAGATAATTTTAAGAGGTGCTAAATAAAACACTGCTTAGTAACAAATATAAATTTAATTAAAATAATAAATGATAATTTAAAAAAAACGATCAGGTAACACATAATCGTCTTATCATGAATAAGATGGTCCTTCAAGTTAAAATCTTCACAAAATAACAACAACGCTTACTATACTATGTGTTAAATAAAGCGTGACAATCAGCTACTCGGTAAATTACGACAATTACAGATAAATGATAAACATATAAATAAATAAACTTTACCTAATTCCGTACAGATCTGATAATGAATTAGATTTACAACATTTATGTTACACAGAGGTTAAATTAATGTAAGATATATTACATCTGCAATCAAATTCAATTTAGTAGATAAATAAGAGACGTCAGATGCACCATCGCTATTATTTACGTGAGATATAGACACTAATTACGCCAACCAAAACGTTTGTTAATATTTGAAAGGAACGATAGTTGCAATAGTGCAACTACGACATTTGCAGTTGATTGCAATTAACTATCAACACCGTATGATACAATTTCTTCGCTTGACCAAAAAACTAAAAACACCACGGTTGGCCCCAGAGCAATGCTATCTTCTGTCGGTAGGCGAGGATGAAATACAACTCTTTTGACGCAAATCAAAATAATGTAATGATAAATTACATTCATTAATTAACAAAATAAATAAACAATAATCCAATATCACATATGGTTCAATCAAATCATAATGAAAATTGCGTCCATGAAGTTGGCCCCCCATTTTTTGAATTTTAAAATTTAAATAAAAAAATGGGGGTACACATCTGATACACATAGAAATTGAGAATAATATTTTCCTATGTAAAATCAAATTGCTCAACCGCACCACCCAGTTCTAAATACCAGGGTGATGAAAAATATACATCGTCGACAACAAATCTGAGAAGACTCATCCCCAAAACAATCGAACTTCTTCTTCACGTATAGTTTGTTTCACTATAATTGGAATTAAAAAAAGTCATAGCATCAAATTACGTTGATATAAAAACGTACGAACTATGTGTCGAAAGATAATATAGAAATAAGATTATCGCGTCAACCAAGACGGCATATTATGCATTGCTAAAGGTTGGCACGAGATTAAAATAATTAACCTTATCTCAATATTATGTTTCGTTTATAGTTTGTACGTTTTTATATCAACGTAATTTGATGCTATGACTTTTTTAATTCCATTTATACTGAAACAAACTATACCTTCTCCTACCGGAGGTTGGCGATCAACATAGCTATTTGCATTTTCAATACAACAGCACGAAACAACGATCTTGTGCCTTTTTCGCACCACTGGCTAAGGTTCTAAGGACCATATCGTTTTCTTCCATTGATCTTGCCTTGAATTATTAATTGAAACAACTCATCTTTTCCACCTCGTATCACATGCCGAAGAGAGAAGAAGGATATAATATTTCCAATGTCGTCCTTATTCGTTATAACACCTCATTATTATATAGTAACTATTTATCTTTGAAATATGAAAACTGAAAAATGCAACAAAAAGATAAGAAGATAGAAAACTTACCTATAGTTTTCTTCTTCCATGTGACAATTTTGGATACCCAACTCTTGGCATCCTAATGTTACACGACTCAATGTTTGAATAATCAAGATTGAATTGAGGTATCTAAGTTGTCAATCAGTTTAGGAGCATTCATATTTTGTCTCTCTATAAGTAAACCATGGAGACGGCAAGATTAGAATTTAAACAACATGGAGAAGAAAAAATTATATAGGTAAAACTATGACGCTTACATATCATTTCTCAAAAGGTTGTAAAATCTTAGATTGGCCATGAATTCTATCGTCCATATCTTATCTAGAATGTATTGATAACCGCCATGAAAGTATTGGAAATCTCTTTTGTCGTTCATCGAATTTTAATGCCCTTGTGGTCAATCCAATGTTCCAATGTGAGTTTGAAGCGACATGTTTGCATAAAGTATTGTCTTTATGTAAATAAAGACCCCCTCTCTCATGAAATTTTCCGCCAATCTTCGGATTTATTGGTTATGTTTATCTTATTTTTTATAAAAAACTTTTGTATATAAATTTTGTGTGTATGATTTTCCAGCCGTATTCGTTCTCGAGCATGATGGCAGTCATGTTGTCGGGTGTAAGGATTTCCCCGATTGCGAGGGAGACGGTCACGCGTTCTTTCTCCCATTTACAGTAGTGGAAGATGGTATGCTCCGTGTCGTCTTCCGCTTCGCAGTATGGCCATGTTAGCATGTCTCTTCCGGGTTTTTGCTCAGATAGACGTTGAAGCAGCCATCACCGGTGAGTGCCTATGAGACCAACTTTTGGAAGTTGGTTATGAGTCTTCTTGTCCGCGCGCCACTGAGGGATGACTGTCATCTTTATTACAGTGAGAAGATAAAAACCAACGATATGGTTTCCGAAATACCCAAAATTAAAATACTTGATTCCAAGATAATAATGAAATCCAGAGAGAAAAGTGAAGATCCCCACCCGAAGAAGAAACCGCCAGAGACAACTAGGACGACACGAAGTCAAAACACAGATTCGCGAAAAATCGCGAAAACCAAAAGAGGTCGAGATAGCACAGATAACACCGAAGAAAGTGAGGACGAGACTCCTTTCATAATGAAAGCCAAAAGAACACGCAAGAAGAAAAAAGAAGTAACCGAAGTAATGGACACCACCGATCCCTCGGCGAGCGAGGACAGCGATGAAATTGATTTTGAATCGATGCTCAAAGCAAAACAGATAGAACTTGACGTGGCCGAAAAAAATGAAAAAGAAAAAGAATCAGATAGCGATGAAACCAAAAAGAATAAAAGAACGAAAAATCAAAGGAAAAAAGATAGAAAGCGAAAAATCGAAGAAGAATACGAAAAAGAAGAAGAAATAAAGAAAAAGAAGAAAGAAACCCAAGAAGCCGAGGAGAACGCGAAGGTGAACACAAGCCCGGAGCAGACCGTTAAGTCTACTCCGGACTTGGCCAGTAGCCAGACGTTGGACGAAGGTTTAGAAATATGGTCGGACCGCAGATTGAAGGAAGCCTCGAAAACGGCAATGAATAACGTACACGAAGTGCGTAGATTTTTAATGAGAAGTAAGGAGGCCCTCAACTTCCGAGAAGAGGCCCTCGAGAGGATAAAAGACGTGGAGGGACTGATACAGGAGCTGGTCCAGGAAGGGATCAGAAGGAATAGAATGGGGACGGGAGCGCCTTCAGCCTCCCCTCCTCATACAAAAGAAATCATAGAGGAGGTGGTCAAAGCCATCAGCAAGACCACCCCAGCCATAACGCCGACCCTTCAGGTCATCGAAAGCAAAACAACTATAGAAACAGACAAGCAGAACCCCCCCAGGGACTACCTGGAGGCGGCTAAGAAGGTCGCCGCTGGCGGCCCTCGCAGCATGCCCGCCAAAAAGTACAAGGTGATAGTGTACCCTGACGAAGGGAACACTATCAAATCCGCTGAGGAAACCAAAAGTCAACTCACTAGTATCAAATTAGCGGACCTGAATATAAAACCGGACAGAGTATATCCAATAAAGAATAACGGAGTGATGGTCGAGTCATCTCAACCGTCACTCAAAAATCTCATCGGCAATTCTCTCCTAAAAGAAAAGAAATTGGTGGCCCGGGAGCCCTCAGCTACCTGGCCATCAATTTCCTTACAAATGGTGGACAAAACATTGTCCAAAGAAAGGGTGGTCGAGGAATTCGGCGCGAATTTCCCTGAAGCAATTAAAGCGGCCGGGAGCTCCTGGCTCAGGAACATAAACCCGGTACACTCCAAAGGAAAGACCCACAACAAGTGGATCCTAGAAGTTCACCCCCTGGTCAGGGAAGCGGCAATTAAGGACGGGAAGTTTAGGGCTTCCTGGAAAAGTTACCGCATCCATGACCATATCACGATTACGCGCTGCTACAAGTGTCAGCGCTTCGGGCACACGGCAAAATATTGCAAAGGGAGTGAAACATGTGCGTTCTGCTCCTCCACGGAACACGCCTCACGTGCCTGTGGGGTGCAGAACGACCGGGCAAAACATGTGTGTATAAACTGTGTCAGAGCCAAATACAGCGATGCCAGTCACACCACGGGATCTAACTTGTGTAGGGTCTACAAAGCAAGACTCATGGATTATGCCCATTCAGTTTTGACGCTTACAGACATTGCCAATGAGTAAGCCACCAAAGTCTTGCAGGTAAACCTAAGGAACTCGGAGGCCGCCACGGCCGACGTGCAACGCTTTGTTGCTCAGGAAGACATACTTTTGGCCATTCTTTCGGAACCCTACTGCTACCCCGCGGCAGCAGGAGGGTTTCGTCTTCCCTTCTCCCCAAACACACGGACGGCAGCAATCTTCGGCGACCACTTCCGAACTTGCATTATGGTTAACGATGCGGTAGGAAATGAATTCACGTTCTCCTTCCTCCCGCAAGTTTCCAGCAAGTTCGTAACGGTCGTTTCAATTACCTTCAGTAGCAAAGTGACCTACTATTTTATAGGCACGTATTTTCCTCCCTCAGAGGATATACAGATTCCACTCGAAGACCTCCGGAAAGCACTGGGTGTTTGCGGAAAGGGGAAGACATACATTTGCGGAGATTTTAATTGCCGATCGAAGGTGTGGTATGACACCGTGGATTCCGACTCCAGGGCGCAGGCGCTGGAGGAATTCATTGTACAGCACGAACTATTCGTATTCAATCGACCAAACAAACCGCCTTCATTCGAGGACTCCCTCGGCAGGAAGAGCAACGTAGATCTAACGTTGGGCACTTGCGACACCGTCAATATAACCCACTCATGGGATATTGCGGAACATGTCATAATCACAGACCATAGAACAATCACTTTTGAAATAGGAGCACCTAATAATCCCATCAGGATTAGTAGGAATAGAAACCCAGATACAATCCAAGCGGAAACCATTGAGACGGAGTTAGCTCGATGGGTAGAGGAAAACGGCCCCAGGTCGGACAATCTAACCACCGAAAACGAAATCGAGGACATGGTTTCCGAATTGCACGGAAAAATCCAGGATCTAATCAATAGGAAAGCCCAAATGAAGAAGATCTACGTTGGCCGGCCTGACTGGTGGACCGACAATCTCGAAAGAGCGCGAAAGAATTATCTCTCGCGGAAGGCGGCCCTGTATAGGAACCGCATTGAGAACGAACAGAACGGGCTGTACATTGCAATGATGGAATCTAAGGAGAAATTCCTGGATATACTCAAAAAAGCAAAACAGGCGAGTTGGCAAAAGTTCGTCGAGGACGACCTTGTACCCAACCCCTGGGGGGTTACCTACAAACTAGCGGCTAGAAAATACAAAGGCAAAAACATCCTTACCACCTTCAGTGGTGGGGACGGGAAGGTAACGGAAACGCCGGAAAAGACCCTGACCTACCTCATGAACGGTCTACTCCCCGACGACGATCGAAACTCCGATGCAACGGTGGATCACCAAACCATGCGGTCGGATTTCGAAAATCTGAGGGGCGTGCCGGACATGGCGCAGGTCAGGGAGGTCGAAAGCGACGAGCTGGATGACCTAATCAGGACGACACAAGCCAGAAAGGCACCGGGTTTTGACAACATTCAGGGATCTTTTCTTAAAAAACTCTATGTTGTCATCAAAAACGTGCTAATGGGTATATACAACGCGTGCATTAAGGTTGCTTATTTCCCCAAACTGTGGCAGAAGGGGGTCCTCAAGATCCTACTCAAGAACCCAGATGGGGAAACAAGCAACATTAAGAACTACAGGCCGATCACCCTCTTGCCGGTGTTCGGCAAAATTTTGGAAAAAATCATGAAAAAACGAATAATCGAAAGTAATACCCCTTACCACGATCGGTGCCAATATGGCTTCGTGGAAGGTATGAGCACCACAACAGCCCTTAAGGCATTTTATGCAAAAATAGATACTACGGAGATGAAGCGAAGGAAAGCCAAGGGTTTTCTCGCGGTAATCTTTTACGACATCTCCGGAGCTTTTGATAACATGTGGTGGCCGGCTCTTTTCCGCTCGCTGAGCGAAAAGGGGCTCCCACACAGGTTAAAGGTCATGATCAAAAGCTACCTTTCAGCTCGGGAAGTGACTCACTTCCGGGGTCTCAAAGGTAGGGAAAAGATCCACGAAGGGATGTCCCCAGGGCTCGGTCCTCGGTCCGATCCTGTGGAACTCACTTCTGGATCACTATCTAAAGCAAGAAAAACAAGAGGGTACTCATACCTTCGCGTACGCGGATGACATCGCGACGGTCGTCACGGCGTCTTCCCGAATCGAATTGCAAAGAAAACTACAAACGTGCGTCAATCAACTAAGCGGATGGTGCAAGGACATGAAACTCGCTCTCTCGGAAACGAAGACGAAGATCATGTGCTTGTACCCGAAGCGAGTCCATAATTACGACTTAGACGTAAAACTAAACGGAAAGAAGATAAAGGTGGCAAGGGAATACAAGTACCTTGGGGTCCTTATTGACGAAAACCTATCGATGCAACCGCACGTAAACTACGTTTGCGGCAAAGCCAGTAAACTGGTCCATGCGCTGCATCGAATGGCCAAAAATGGTTGGAACTTGGACACCTCGAACTCTATGCGAAGGATCTATCAGGGGGCGGTGGTCCCCATCTTGGCTTACGGAAGCGAGATCTGGATACATAGAATAAGGGATAAGCACACGTTGGCCCGGCTGATATCGTGCTATGGATTTTGCTGTCGAGTGATAGCAAAATGTTATAGGACTGTGTCGGCCTTAGCCGCGGGTGTTTTGGCAGGTATCCACCCAATCGACTTAGAACTCTTACGACTACTGTCATGGCGTGAAGCCAAAAACAAGAAAGTAACCACCTTTATGGGGGTAAGAATAGACCCAAACGAATATAGATACAGAGTAGAAATGAAACGGAAGATGGAGGAGATTATTCAACTAGAATGGCAAAAAAGGTGGGATGATGGAGTGGTAGGTAGAATTACCTACCAGTTCATCCCCAAGGTAGCTAATAAAATAACTAACAATTCTTTTCAGATGACTCAAATGCTAACCGGTCATGGCGAGTTCGGCCAACACCTCAAGAGATTGGGGAAATCGGAGGACGGACTATGCCCGGCCTGCGACGTTCTCGATGAACCTACACATCGGATACGGGAGTGCGATTTGTACATGCAAGAACAGTTGGAGTTGGCGGCCTATCATGGCATCCATCTCCCTGCACAACTGGACGAGCTGTACGAAGAAACACCACCCGACCTGATGTGTAAATTCCTCGAGAACAAGACCGTTGTTATTACCGAGAACTAATCATATAAAACCAATAACCCGACATGAAATAAGGTCTGGGTGTGAATAAAAAAACGACATACTGGAATTGAAAAGAAAAAAAAATGTTTAATACTTACCATGAGACCTACCAACAAGCGAAGAATGAATAAACGCCCATACAAACCGGATTCGGAAACCTGAAAAAAAAACAAAAATCATTAGAAATAACCTATAAAAATCATGCAGATTAAATGTATGTTACAATACCAACCAACGAATGCGGTTTGAAACCCCATCAAAAATTCATACCAAAGACCCCGAAACAGATAATTTAAATTTTTGAGACAATTTATTTTTTATTTTTTATGACAACATGAAATCTCTGCCAATTTGCAGATTATCTTTTTGATTGGCAATTGCCAACCTGTTTTTTATTATATATAATAAATTAACTTCAATTGACTGTCATCTTGCCTGCCATCTCTCGTGTACTCCACGTTCGGTGTCGCGTCTATCGTACTCGGCGTCTCTGTCTTGTGCCAGAAGGTATCCGTCGCTAGGGCCACTGGTTGCAACTTTCTGGATAACATCGTTACCACATCATTACATCGATAGACGATCTGAGTAATTTGAAATTAACAGGAATGGAATAATTACGAAAAAAAACCTTTAGACCAATTTTCAATTATTTAATTAATCTGCAAATCTTGGTGTAGGTACATAAGTTTGGGCAAACAAAATTTGAGGTCTATATTAAACTATTACTCGTTATGAAAAAATTCTTAATCGCTATGTTCGCGCAATTTTATTAATAAAGTACATTTTATTTAAAAAATCTTATGTACGTTAGAAGCATAACCTACATATATTCCAAAACGGAAAACTTAGTGAAAATTAAACCTAATGTACCTAGATTAGAAAATCTACTAGCTTTGTTTGAATTTTATATCGGGACAAATTTTCCGAAAAGCAGCAGGTCGATAAATGATAAAATGAAATCAACACACAAGAAATAAAAGATAACAAATATATTCACAATATGGGGATATTCTACTATGGGTTGAGCAATTCAAAGCTTTTTACAAATTCAAACAGTTTCAATACAATAAAAAAGAAGTCAAAAAGAAAATGATTCAGGGTGATGAACTTCAACAAGACTTTGATGCAAATATAAAAAAGTAAAAAAATTTTAACACAACTTTTGAAACGTTTCATAAAAAAGTCTTGAAAACCTACTGAAGTGGCAGAAAGCTTTCGTAACCTTAGTAGTACAATAATTTTAGTTGGTGCACGCTAAAAATTATTTACTTCCATTAAGTAAATATAATTTGATTCAAATATAAGGTACTTTCGTATATAAGCAAATAGACCGTAAATTTATTTTAAAAAAATACACTTTCGTTAAAACAATAACTCGGTATATTTGGATCTAGTATATGGTAGTTTCAATTGAAAAATCTGCTTTATTTAGAATGATAATACCTTATACTTGAGTTTAGTGTATCGTATTTTTGATTAAAAAGCTTATTTTATTTAAAATAATGATAACATATACTTGACTGTAACACATTGTATTTTAACTTAAGCATAACAGTTCTTCAACTTAATATCACGGTACTGTCGTTCCAAGTATGTGAGTTGTTCAATTGGATAATAAGATATTTTTGTAACCTTATGGAAGCTATACCAAAAAGACTAAACAATTATTGGGAAGGTTGGCAATAAGAGCACATTGGCAATACAACTTAATAAACAAACAATTATAACATCACTAACCTGGATGTGGACTCGTACTTGAGTGACTAAAAACTAGTTTTCTAGTTTTCTAGTTTCTATTATGACCAAAATGGAACATCCCGGCATGGCCGGCCTTCTCCTTCATCTGACTAATGTGGATAACTGGCTTTTGGAATTGCGGAGACCTGTGGGCCTCGCGTTTGTAGCGCTGGGCTAAACTAAGTGGCAAATTTTGCCTGATTTTTGACGTTGGTTTTTTGTTAAGACATGATTTTATTTCCTGGTGGAAATTTTTTAGAGTTTTTTGAGGAGGGGAGAGGTTTAAATGGTAATTGTCTCAATGTTTGTGCACGGGTTTTCACTTGCGCGGCACTCGCGTAGTTGAAATCTCGCATGATCTCTAGTTTGATTTTAATTGTCTGTATGTTTAAATGCGCGAGATAGAGCTCCGATACGGGCTATGATGGCTTCGTCCACCATGGCTTCGCGCAGCATCACACACACTGCGTCTAGTAATTTTACCAGAGGAGCTGTATCTTCGTTTATTGGTCTTGTTTGGTTTGGCCTTGTGGGTGGGTGCCTGGTGGTCCCACTGCTTGGTTGATGGTCGGTGTTGTTAGTACCGCGTCTTGTTGATTTGGATTTTGGTAATCGAGGGTAACGAGGACACCCTTGGAAATTTGCCGGATGGCTGCCTTCGCAATTCGCGCACTTTGCGGGTTCGGAGCGAGGTTTGGCACACTCGGAGGTCAAATGTTCACCGGCACATTTAACGCACTTTGGGATCGCGCGGCAGTTCCGCTGCATGTGACCAAAGTCTTGACACCGGTAACACTGGTTGGCATCTGGTTTTTTGTGAGGTTTCTCGATCTTTATGGCAATGTCAAGGATCGAGGAGACGGTAGAAATGTTTTTTGCGTTTGTCTCTTTGCTAAGCGTAGCTAAGAAAAGAGGCATCGGCCGTCGATCGCGCCCGTATAGCATCTGGTGCGTGCTGGTGCAAGGGAAGCCTTGCGCCAGCAGGTCGTCTTTGATTTCGTTGCATTTGATTGAGCTGGGTAGTCCGCGTATGACTACCTTCACCGGTTTTTCGGAACGGGGCGGAAAAAAGTGAAATTGTATGGAATTCAGCTCTAGTAGGTTGATTAATTCGCGGTGATCTTCTTCGGTTTTTGGGAACACTGAGATGCCCGATCTGGATGATTTAATTCTAGTGAATTCAATGTTTTTGTTTTTAATTAACCCAATAACTGATTTCCAGTCATTTGTTTTAATTATAATCGGAGGTACGCGTGTCGTGATTGCTGGGAGCGCATCGTTGATGGGTGCGCTGTTGTTTTTGTCCTCGTGGGCGGAGGCTATGTCAGCAATCAAGGTAGCACTGGCAAAATCTGATAATGGGGCAGGGCTAGTATGCGCAATCGGGGAGGAGCCTATGTGCACAACTTGATCCGGACTAAAAACTACAAACCAGGTGTCCTTATATTCAAAATTGGTATAAAGATAACTAGCTACATAAATATGTCGCGCCATCTATCAGTCACATTGTAACTTACATACCAACAACAATTTTACTTACATTCTTTTAATCTGAGTAACTGTAGGAAATGTACTATGTTTTTTTTCTAATATGAAGTCCGAATTTAAGTTCTAATCGAATTATAACTGACATTGCTACTTTAATTACTGTTTGTTCTATAATTTATGAACAATAACGTAAAAATTACTCAATCACATGTATACAGAATAATGCGTACAGCCACTGCACAAACGTGTAAAAATCATAAATCTGATGTTCTTGCATATTATCTATGGCGCGCGTACGTGACTAAGGTTGTATATTTGAATCAAATGTATCAGATATTTGAATCAAATATTACTATTTCAGAAACGTTCAAATGAAACGGACACATATTCTTGCATTTTTAAATAGAATATATTCAATATTTGTTTGAATTAAGTAGATTTTCGTTTTAGATTTAATTTAAATATCAAATAAATGATTAATTCATCTTAAGTTTACGCTTTTATTTAATTGAAATAATATATTGTTACAGCAAATAACGTTTATTTGAATCTAATATATATTTTTAAATATACGTGTATATTTGAAGCAAATAATAATTTTTAAGCGTGTGACTACGTAGTATAAAGTACTTAAAGCTATGTACAATCTCGGCAATTAAACAAATTATTTTTGTTGGAAAACATTTTCTGCTAAATACTAAAATATTTGAATTTTGAATACAAGTTTAATAAGGATGATTTAATGATGCTTTATAAGATATTCATTTACCCTTTGTAACAGGATCGGACTAAAACTATTTCCTTGAAGATGTGAACAAGTGAAAAGGAGAAGTTTGTCGAAAGACAATATCAAATAATTAAATAAATACATAGAAAACCGTTGTTTGATAATACAATACAGCGCTATTTCATCTTTATTTCGTTGTATTCAGTTGTATGTAATAATAAATTATAATAAAAGAGTTTTTATAGTTAAAATTATTCATAAATAAGTAAAAATGACATGGAAATGTGCAAAATCAAAAATAAGGTTCGAAAGTCAAAGCATTTTCTTTAATTAGAGAAATATAAACTATAATTACTTGAAAATTGCTTTTTAAGAAGTTTTTAAAAAAATTGTAATTTTAATATACTTTTACAGAAGACGCACCACCAACGATATTGATCAAAATTCCTTCAGGTTCGGCATCTGTAGAACCAAACGGTGAATTAGCAATCTTTCCCGGTTCGACTCTCCATCTTGAGTGCCTTTTCTCTCGAAGGCTTGGTTCGCCTGATTGGACTTGGACATCTCCGTTGGGGCAATATCTCACAGGTAAACATTTTCCAATTTTCAAATTTAAACAGAAGAATAAGGTTTCTTCAACTTATTATTTGAATTTAAATGTAACTTTTTTTATAACCAAAATTCAGAGTGTATCTTGAATCCATCATATAAAAAGATAATACACGACGTATAAAATTAAATCCGACAACAATGATGTTTATTTCTGAAATACTGATTAAAAAATCTTTTGAGATTTAAATTGAAAATGATACACCCGCCTACGCCCGGTGGTAATTTATCAATAAAAGCGTGTTAAGTAGTATTTTCGTTGAAATAACAAACCAAATTCTAAATAAAAAATCACTGAAACCGTAGCTGCCTGAACGTTCTTGTTTATTTATGGGTTTAATTTCAATCGTATGAAAAGGAAGGTACGCAATAGTCATAAACTCTTTTTATTGGTTCTCTAAAGTGATTAGTGATTACGCTGATTAATTAAAATAAATAATTGAACTGGGTATAATTTTAATTTAGAAAACATCATTTGTTTTGTGTTTAATTGAATTGACTATCTCTTCAACAAATAAACTACTCATGCATGATGTGTGAAATCAAGTTCGTTATTTCGCTATAATTAATATTTTTAAGTTATTGTACGAACAGGTAAAGAATTTAAAAAAAACAAATAAATTCTTTTTTCTATACTTTGAAATTGCGAAATTATTTATTGACTTTATATCAATTGATGAAGTGAAAATAACAGTAGATACCTGCCATTTCTATATCCTTAATATATATAAAAATGGATGTATGTGTGTATGTATGTATGTTCCCTATAGACTCCTAAACCGTTTGACCGAGCGGAACCAAATTTGGCACAGTTATTATGTAGGTCCCTGCGCATGTTTTTGTATTGAAATAGTGCAAAAATTCGCAAAGTAAAGGAAAGTTGATTTTGAGTAGCCTGCCTTCCTTTAAGGAATCTTATCGAGATTCCTTAAAGGAAGGCAGGCTACTCAAAATCAACTTAAAAATAATAATGAATGCTGTCAAACTGTCAGCCGATCGACAATGCAAATACGCGTACACGTGCTTTACTTTTCTATTCGACCAATATTAACCAAATTTGGTGTAGAAGTTATTTACAACGCTACGAAATACATAGGTTACTTTAGTACCTTGGAGTGAGGCCGAAGGCCGAACAACCACATCCGACACGGTCTAGATGGCTAAAGGCGGCCGGCTGGCCGACTGTGCCAGCTAGTACATACATATTATAAAAAAAATATCTGGAACAAAATAATAAAAAGCTTGAAACTGAAAAATTAATTAATTTATAAAAATAAATTTACATAGAATAATAATTGATGTCTTTTTATGCAAATTAAGTCAGTCGTTTAATTATTAAAAATTTTGCAAATGAACACAGTTATTTTAAATTGTTAATTACAGTCGAAAAAGCAATAACTCTAGAAATAATATGTTCAAAATTCATACATTGAAAAATAAATAACAAAGTAAGTTGCCGAATTGAATATTAGTAACAGGTAAAATCCAAATTTTAAATGCGCAAATTATCTACAGGATGGGCTATTGCATCTGAAGAGCGAGACTGGAAATATAGATTATCAATTTACTACGCTAAACCCCAAGATTCTGGAACATACACGTGTTCTACGCCTCGAGGGATAACAAACAGCATTTTACTACATGTAGTAGGTATGATGGATTTATACCAAACACATTCGGGCCTGCTATAAGTAATATAATTTTTTCACAGCCGTACACTGTAATCCTATTTCCGTATTAACTATGCATCTTACCGTAAGGGTGGAAGGTACAAGATTAGGCAATACGGCAATATTTCAATGCCCTGTAGGCTTTAGAATCAACGGAAACGCTAATTTAACTTGTCAAGCTTCAGGTAC
This sequence comes from Podabrus alpinus, assembly GCA_932274525.1. Taxonomy (NCBI): domain Eukaryota; kingdom Metazoa; phylum Arthropoda; class Insecta; order Coleoptera; family Cantharidae; genus Podabrus; species Podabrus alpinus. The sequence continues at coordinate 121,485,855 of OW026451.1, forward strand.
ATAAATGTGTTTGATTTTATTTATGCATGTGTATTTCATTTTAAGTTCTTCCAAATTCTTATTGCATTAGTTTTCCATGAAAAATTAATTTGTTCTTTATAATTTTAACAATTTACAAATTAAATTAAACTGAATGTATGTTAAAGGTAAATGGTCATCATCGGTTCCATCTTGTGAACCTGTTCGATGTCCCTCTCTTACATTACCTGGTGGTATTGAAGAACCACATCTGAAAGTTATGGAACACAATGCTAGTTATGGAGGAAGGGCTTTATTTAAGTGTGCTTGGGGTTACAAATTGGAAGGATCGCCTGGAATTGAATGCGAGTTAGATGGTAATTGGTCTGGTCCACTTCCAAAATGTGTTCGTAAGTATTGAACATTTGCATTTCTGCATTTCAACTGTTTTTTAATATTGTTTTTTATTTAGCAATTCAATGTTCTCCACCTGTTATCCCGATTAATGGTCAATTGATTCAATCCGAGTCGGCAGGAATGGATGGAGGACGATATGCTGTAGGCAGCTTAGTACAATTTGCATGCAGTGGTGCTCATATTTTGGATGGCGAACCGAGTATTATATGCACAGAGACTGGTTATTGGTCACATCCTCCTCCATTTTGTACGTAGTATTTTTTCATGGAACTAGAACAACTAAAAATTGTAGATTCAAAATATGTATATTTATGTATGTACATATTTGCAAATATTACGAAATTAAAATGTTCTTGTTGTTCTATTTAGTGTAGCATATTATAAACTCAACTAACTTGTTTAATAGGTAAGCCACGATGTCCATACCTGGGAGAGCCCGAAAATGGAGCCGTAGCTCCATCGAAATTTTCTTACGAACCTGGCGATGAACTACAAGTAACTTGTAATCCAGGATTTGAAGCCCGATTGGAAGCAAGACCAAAATGTTTAACCGATGGACATTGGTCAATGCCTTTACCCCACTGTACCAATTACTCTCAAATTTAAAGTTTTAAAATATATTTTTGTGATAAAATAAGTATACATTATGAATACTTAGACTCATCTTATTTTTTGTATTGGAGTGTTAAAATATAAAATAAATTGTAAACATCGATTTAAAAAGAAACTATAGTGCAGTATTGTAATTAAATTATGATATTTATAATACAGTATTTTACTTGAAATGTAAATCTATACAAACAACGACTGTGTTAATTTAAAAATGTAAATTTTATGCAATAGTTTTAATAATTATTATAGAAAACAGTCCAGTGAGTCTAATATGCCTTCATAAACATTGTTATTAAAATAAACGATTTACATCATATACGTATTCAGACTGATATTTAGTTATTTATTTTAACATTATTTTAAAAAAGTGAAAAACCGGTTTTCCTCATTTTATTTTCAATCATAAATTTTCACTTTCTAATAATATTATTATAAGGTCCTTTATCACAAATTTGGTAGTGAAACTTGAACCAATACGCCATATTCCTATTACGATGTCAATATGAATGGAAATACCAATTTATTTATAAAAATATTTTTATTTAAATTACTGTAAAATTTTCCAAACGAAACAGTAAGTTATTTCAAACCATTTGGTAGGTATAGCTGAAAAATCAATTGCTCTATAAATCTGTTCAAATTGTTTTTAATGAACTTTAAAGCAGAAAACTGACCTATCGAAACACATTTGGATCGGGATCGGACATTTGACCGCACCCGAAAGACCGCGGGCATAATACCGCAGTCGAAATGCCGCAAGCCAAAATACCGCAGGCACAAAATACCGCAATGACAAATGCTGCGAATATTAGATATTGTATATCATAATATAAAATAAATTATTCGAATGAAATGATATTACATATTATTACAGACTTTAAATATTTGATTTTTTAACTATTGAGAATTAATAATAAATTAAGCTTCAAAGATAAAATGGTAAATTAAACGAGAAAATATATTAAATATTAACTATTTTATTTTTAAAGTTTAATTTATTATTATTATTATTACTAGAGATGAGATTTTTAGGTCGTAAAAATTCAAAAAAAGGCACCTAGAAAGGTTCTAAAAAAAAGTCATTTTAGGTCGTATAAATTCAAAAAAAGGTACTAAAAAGGTTCTAAAAAAAGTCAACTTAGGTCGTATAAATTCAAAAAAAGGTACTAAAAAAAGGCTATTTTAGGTTGGTATTGTAAAGTTTTAGTGGTTTTATGTAACCAAACCCACCAATTAGGTTATTAAGGTCCGATTGTAAGCTTGCATTTTTAAAGCATTCTTTTGCTTTAATAATTGATTTGGTGGATTCGTCATCCAATTCCAAAATAACCATTTTAATTTTATCAAAATTTTCACAATAAAAAATTGCTGCACTTAACCACGTGCCCCAACGTGTTAAACTTTTTTAGGTTGGTACATGGTGGGTTTGCACCACCGGGGACCAACTTTAAATTAAAAAAAAAATTTTAATTAATTTGAATTAAATGAAATTTTTTCTCAATTTCAACTGCAAAGTTTCCAAAATGTTAAAATAGGTCGTAAAAATGAAAAAAGTCCGAAAAAGTCCAAAAAGGTCAAAAAAGGCAAAAAAAGGTCAAAACAAATAGGGCTTATATAACGTAGTTTTCCACGAAACAAATTTTGGTACTAATATCATAAAAATAGGACTTAAAATAAAAAAAAAGGTCAAAACCTAAAAATCTCATCTCTAATTATTACAGATTGCATGGAATAATTACAGTCATTTGATTTTGTTTTCAATAACTTGTGAGTTTTTTTATTTACTTATAATTATAATCTCAAGTGCCATTTTCAACTGAAGTACCGGTCCAACGGCCGCATTTGATGAGGAAAAAAGCTATCTTTCGTTAAGATAAGCAAGTTAAGATAATACCAGATACAAATAACATTCAGTAGTTCTAATCCATCATTTTATCATATTCGAAATTCGAAATATCTGGATCGTAATGAAAACCAAAATTAGTTGTTTTTTCCCGCAAAAGATTTCTACGTTTCACTCGCTTTTCATGTAATGGATCGTACTGCGATGTTCTTTGCTCTGCTGAATTGGCAAATCGAAAGAATGAACGAGTTTTAAGTCAAATTTTAAATGAAAGTTGAATTATAGAGAGATCATGGCAAGGCGATATAACGATTGACTCGTTATATAGAAATTATAAAATTTATTTCATCTTAAAATTATTTGTTATTTGTTAGTTATGATTATATTAGTAAATATTGTTATCAAAACTAGGTTAATTTAGAATTAGTTGTATTAAGCACACTGAAAAGGTTTTCGTGATGACATTTGTTGTAACAGCTTGGTGCGATAAATTAAAAGGACGATTATTCGCCTCAATTTAAACTTTAAAGTGCATCGTGTCTCCAATTTACAGTTCTTTCCTAAAAAACATTATTTAAATGAAGATTAAGTGTGGTAAAATTTAATTAAAGTTACCGGCCAATGAAAACTTGCTGCATCAAAAACAGGCATGCGTTGAAATATCAACAAAAATTTATATCCTTGGCGACGAATTTGTTTACCTGAACAACAAAGAACAACGATAAAATAACCCAAAGTGAATGGACGAAAATTTTGTGCTGCTCCAGAAAATTTGTGAAAAAGTGTTTTTAAAACCCAGGATCGAGTAACCTATTGGTGACCACTCCAAATAAATTGAAAATTTCCTATTGCAAAGAGGAAGGTTTATATAGTATACTGATATAATTTAAACATGCGAAAGTATTATCAAAATTTTGAGTAAATCGAATTTGAACTTTGCACATTTACATGTAAAATTTAACGAGATTCCGCGCGTCGCTCATTCTGTTGACAGTCCGTGCAGTTTGAATGACCCTAACACTTAGAGTATTTCGCACCGGCAGATGCAGCTCGTCTCTCGTACATGTAACATCGATTATTTTTTGTTTTTATTTTTTGGGGGTGAAACGTAATAGTTTACTGCCCCATACCGCAACTATACTTTTTTATGCTATTTCAAGGGTCTCTAAGCTCCCGGTTTCATTTATCCCGGTTTTATTAATGGGGGGCGCCTTCTCGTATGTTTAGCTCTGCCGCGGAGCGGCTCACGCCATGAAAAACCGCCCGGAGCCCCGGAGGGGCGTAGGGTAGGTTTTTTTATGCGCACAGTTATGGCCGGGCCGAAGCCACTCCAAAAAAGTGATTATGGGAGTGGCTTAAACATGCTTTTTACATGCAAAATTATACTATTTTCAAATTGATTTTTCTCGAAATTTTATGTATACTTTCGCACATGAAATTTTTACAGTATAATCTATAAACCTTCCTCTTTGCTATAGGAAAATTTTAAATTTTTTTGGGGTGGTCACCAATAGGTAATCCCCCCAAAACCCAAGTAGGGTAAAGTAAAGTTGATTTATTCTGGAAAAGGTTAAATTATATTGAAAATGGTAAAAAAATATTAATACACTCACAAAAAACTCAAAATTTGGTATAGATGGCCGAGGAAATATTTGGATGATTGATGAAAATTAACTGGATGATCACAGAAAAGTAAACTGGAGCGAATTCTAGGTGTAAACAACCGGTACACCCACGCTTAGGAACGAACTATGATGCAATTCGGAAGTGGGGTAAGATTTATTTAAATATCCAAGTGCGGGAAATTTAAAACATTAAAAATCAGAAAATCTTTTTTATTTACAAACATTTATTTATATTTATCAGTTAGAATTAAGAATTTGTTACATTTAGTTTTAAAGCACATGGTTAAAATTTTCTTTCGTCTCCATGAGGACAATTTGTGAAAATTTATTAATTTCATTAAAAAATCAAATTGCCATGATTCCATTTTATTTGAATTTAAATCAAGTTTATAAACAGTGTGAAAATATTAATCTTGTTCATTCTGAAGATGAGCGAATGCAGTAAGGTAAATTTTACAATCAAAGAATTTCTTTCACTTTTGAGCTAGCCGAGGTAAATACAAAATTTCTCCACACGTAAGTTATCATTGTGGGACAAGCATTCCAGGTAAGGGTCTCATTCTTATCATAAGCTTTATTTATATCATTAAGGAGAGGGGTCATTGCAGTACCTAGCAATGCTTCACAAAATTGGTTTTTGCTATGAGTTGGCGAAAATTTCCCACCGCGACTGTGTCCCGCTTAATCCTCTTGGGCATAGGTTCTCCAAGGTAAATTTTCATCATAGTTTTAAATTCCACTATCATCAGCATTTCAAGAGGTATTAAGTATTTGCACAAAAGCAAGGGTAACTACTTTACTATCCTCCAGAATAGGCAAAGTATTTCCTATTCAACGGATCCAGGTATAAAAGTCTCTTTATGGATTTACGGTTCATAATAAATTAAAAGGTTGTTTGTACATTCTAAAATCCCTAATTAGTGGATTTATTTTTATTAACCGAATTAATTACCAACCTAAAATCATTAAGTATATAAAAACTAGATGATACCCCGTCCGAGGACGGGCAGCTAGAAGGACGGGCAGGCAGCCAAGGTCATATGGCTTTTGGATTGCACTGAGAGCTTTCCTTAATCTTCATTCAACTTAAGTTACCTTGGGTAGCTGCCCGTCCTTCTAGCTTCCCGTCCTCGGACGGGGTATCATCTAGTTTTGAATATGATCGGATAGACCTTGATACAATTCAGTACGCAATTTACTTTGTTGATATCGTATGTAGTTCAAATGATTGGCTTCCACTTGCAAATATGAGTCGACAATCCACTGTTGCGTAAGTTTTCCCGCACTCATGATCGGATTGAAATCGTTTCTAATTGCTGTTTGCGCAACTTTAAATTGTGACATTCTGATTTTATTACGGGATTGCCGATATCCTTCGCAACTCCAATTGGGTTGCCACCCCGGTTCGCCAAACGGATAAAGAATGCCATAAGTCATAGGGTCAAGATTTGGACTGAAAATATTGATACGAATGAATTGTTGTGCATTGTCGACGAGATTTCGAGGATAGATACGGATATCACGTTCAAATGGAGGTTCTTTGATCAGACTGCCGATCGCGCCGCATCACCATATTGACGACCGGAACTGGTTGTCCTTCTTCTTCGGCTCGTACACGCTCTTGTTGCTCAATTTCTTTCATCAGGCAATATGAAGCTGCGATACGATTGTTGACGCGGAAGAAACGATCGATTTTCTCAATCACTTCAGGTAGACAACCTCTATTCTCAGGCAGATTTACTCGTTCATTGACCGCTTCTGTCGTGTCCATTACATACAGTTGTGCAAACTTTCTTGTTTGTCCTTCAGGTGGATACAGGTTTGTGGTTCTGTGGTACGTCTGTCCATGAATTTTGAAAACGTATGGTCCGTTACCCGGCATTGAAACAATCTCTGCTCCCATTGAAGCGAAAGAAACCGAGGAATTGTAAGAGCGGATGTGCTGACGAAAGTTCTTGTAGTAAGGATTATCTGAATCTGAAAGCATAGAGCGAAGAAATTCGGGATATAACAATAGATTCCCATGTTGATCGAGCGGTTGCGGAATCTTCACTTTTCCTTTATGACAGCAGTTCGTCACCTCAGAATTGGTTTGTTCTACATCCATTTTTTAAAAATTTTTATTTTAGTGTTGGAATTGAGAGAATACTATTGGTTTGTTCTATATCCATAATAAAATTTTTAAAAAGTAAAGCAGAAGTAGTATATTTTAGCATCACTTTTGTTCTACATCCTAAAACTGAAGTAATTTCTTAGAATTGTTTTGTTCTAAAGCTACCGCATCAAAATTGTTCTATATCCTAGAAGAAAATAACAAAGTTTTTTGTTCTATATCCAATCTAATCAGTATTACAATTAATAATAGAAGCGCTGTGTTTCGTTGCACATCTGCAGTTATTTGTTCAGTTTGCTGAAATCTGTCTTGGTGTTAGGTTGGTGTGATTATTAGTTTTGTGCTATTCAATTTTGTTGTTATATTTTTTGTTGTTAAATTATATTATAAACTATAATGAGCTCGGTGGGAACGGAATCACCTTGTCCGAATAATATACCAGAGGAACTTTTAAGGTAAATAATATTTACAATGTTATATTTATTTGCAATACATTTTAAAAAATTCATTAACTTGTAGCGGTCCTAGAATTAGTTCACATTAAATTATACCGTTCGATTCTTGTGCAACCATCTCACTAGGAAGGGGGTAATGTAGTGAACCTGATCAACCGGATTAAAGAGATTATCTTTGATTGGTAACAGCTTTTCTTTATATAAGCTTAACATTTTATTTTAAATAAATATGTCAAATCAAAATAACTAAAAACTTATTAGAATGACTGAAGAAATTTTGGAAAGTCGCGCTTCAACTTCCAAAAATTTAGATGAGGAAGGAAGTGAAATCGATTATTCAGATAGTGATCTAGACTTTATTCCACTACCAGCCGACGAAGGACCTATAAGCGAGGTACTTGAAGATCAAGAATTGGAAGACAAAGTAGAGAAAAAATCTTCTAGAAAGAGAAAACGGAATCCAGACCAATGGAAATCAAACATAAGGAAACGCCATAGAGAACATGGACAAAACTACGAAGACATCAAAGGTAATAAGCACCTATCAAGACTTGTTATAAAAGGTTGTACAAGTTGTGCTTTTCGTTGTACTACCTTAATTTCGGAAGAAGATAGAGTGATAATAAATAAAAACTTTTGGAATCTTCCTGACCAACAAAAGTCCCACTTTTATAGCACATATGTGTCAAGAGTGTTAGCTGTGAGAAAAAGAACAACATCAGAACATTCTAAAAAGAAGTACAGTTTTATTTACAATTTGGAATTTAATAATACGACTTTTAAAGTTTGCAAATTATTTTTTTTAAGTACTTTAAACATAAGTCAACAACGAATTTATTACTTTTTCAATTCACTTCAAGATCCTGTTACAAATACACCACGATGCATTAGTAAAGGAAAAAATAAGAAAAAATTTACTTCAGAGGATAAACTAAAATCAGTAAAAAATCATATAGAAAGTTTTCCCATTATTGATTCACATTATTGTAGAGCCAATACAAACAAAAAATATTTAGAACCAGGGCTTAACTTAACTAAAATGTATAATTTATATAAGGAAACTGTCCAAAGTGACCCTGTAAAATTTAATATTTACTCCCGTGTTTTTAACACAGAATATAATATTGCCTTTTTCAAACCAAAAAAAGATCAGTGTGATAAATTCATTGAATTTAACTTAAATAAGAATTCCACGGCTGACCAAATCTCCAACCATAACAAACATCTTGAAGGTAAAGAATGGAGCAGAAATGAAAAGAATTTAGACAGACAAATTAAAAATCCTGATATTGCTGTCATTACTTATGATTTACAGAATGTTTTCCCTTTACCAAAGGCCAATGCGTCAAGTTTTTTCTATAAACGAAAACTGAATTGTTACAATCTGACAGCTCATTGTAATATTAATGGGATAACTTATTGCAGTTTTTGGAACGAAACTATTAGCGGACGAGCTGGTAACCATATTGCTAGTGGGTTAATCAAAATTTTAAAAGAAGTCGTTAAAGACAATCCATCTATTAAAAAAATAATATTATGGTCAGATTCTTGTGTTCCTCAAAACAAAAATTCATTTACGTCTATGGCTTTAATTGATTTTATTAATAACTCTAGCATTATAGAAACAATTGAACAAAAGTTTTCAGAACCAGGTCATAGCAATTTACAGGAAATAGATGCTGTACATAGCGCCATAGAAAAATATATAAGACATTTAGAAATTCATAACCCGCTTAGTTTGTTGCGTATTCTTACAAATCTAAAATCTTCAAAAGTGAAATTGAAAATAATGCAATTAAATAAAAATAATGATTTTTATAATTACCAAGCAGCAGCTGCGAGTTATAATTTTGTAAATATTCCTTATTCAAAAATTAAACATTTAACTTACAAAAAAGATTATCCTTTCAAAATTAATTTTAACGATACTTTTGATAATTTAACATTAAAAACTGCAAATATTATAAAAAATCAGAAAACTAGAAAAACCAATGTTACACCAACTTTGCCAAAAATTCATGTTTTAAGACAAGATGTAAAATTGAATAAAGATAAAATAGCTGATTTAAAATCAATGTTATCCTGTATGCCAGAATGTGATAAAAATTATTACAAATCAATTTTTGCTTAATAAATAATACTTGTTTATGTTTATCTAATATTTATGTTTATCTATTGTTTATGTTCGAAAAACAATAGCAGCTTTGTAATGTGTACAACTAAAATACAGAAAAATATGTAAAAAGAATTGTCGTTTGATTTGGTGTATATCCCGAAAAATTTAAAAGAACGTTCATAAATAACAGACATTGTTCTATATCCAATGGAGCAATTCCATGTGACGTCACGAACACTTTTATGTGTGTAAAATTCTTAGGTTAGGTTTACGATTAATTCGGCAAATAAAATAAACGGAAGTACTTACAGTAATAATTTTACACGACACTCTCTACGGTTTATAAAATGTAAAAAAATTCAATTTTCACCACCAAAAAACACGATTTATCACAAATTTGAATCAGTTCGTTGGCAGCTTGACAGCTTGCCACGAAACACTGTGACGTATTTGGAAACGCTCAATTGCATTTAATTTAATTTAATTAATTTAGTACTGATGGCAATTAATACTAAAACATTTTTTGGTGATAAGTGATAGGGTTTAACATATAAAAGACAATATGCTAATTAAAACTTTTAGATATAATATGGTTTCAACTATAATGATATTTAAACTTCAAATCACTTTTTCTTGATATGCAATTGCGAGGAGATAGAACAAACCAATTCTGAGGTGACGAGTTGTTAAATTGTTTATCGACTGGACGCTCCTTGGCGAAATTCTTGGAGCCGCAGAACTGACAAATGGAATTCATTTCTCCACAATCGTGTCGAGTAACGTGAGATTCATCAAATCTCAATGCTCTTATTTGTAGTTGAATTGCTTGACTTTGGTATCGATTTTCTTTCTGTCGATGTATCGCATGGGACCGAGCGTCAGCAGCTTGCCGCGCTTGAGTTTCTTCTAAAGTTTCACGTTGTTGACGTATCGCATGGGACCGAGCGTCAGCAGCTTGCCGCGCTTGAGTTTGTTCCAAAGTTTCACGTTGTCGACGTATCGCATGAGACCGAGCGTCAGCTTGTCGCTGTGATCGAAGTTGTTCTTCTGTGTTATTAGCTCTTGTACGTGCTTTTCTCTCACGATTCAATCGCCGTCGCTTTTCAGCAGGATTTTCAAAATTTTCATTATCCATTATGGAAGTTCACATAATGCTTTTTTGGAAATAGCTGTCCTATATAGACAAAATGATACGATGATACGTTGATCCGATGATACGTTGATACGATGATACGTTGATAAGATGATACGTTGATCCGATGATACGTTGATCCGATGATACGTTATGCGTTCGGTTCGGTTCGGTTTGCTTCGGGTATTTCCGTGGGACAGACAGAAAGAAAGACTTGGCCTTTTATAATAAGAGATTTTTTACCTATATAGGAAATATAAATACGTTGATCCGTTGATACGTTGATCCGTTGATACGTTGATCTGTTGATACGTTGATCCTTTGATTCGTTGATCCTTTGATCCGTTGATCCTTTGATCCGTTAAGACGTTGATACCTTAAGACGTTGATACCCTATTATTTTTAAGATTTTGTTTCCCCTCAAGAGTTGCGCATGGTGTTCTATTTGATCACTTCAAAATTTAATAACATATACGTTCTTAAAATAATCCCTTGTGGTGGGTTTGAGGTTGTCTGTGCAATGTATCGGGCCTGGTAGCGACGGATGAACGAATATAAATAGATTTGTTAGGTTGCTACTAAAGATTCATATTATTAGAATTACCACAGATTTAAGAAATGAAATATTCTGAGATTTATATTTGAACTTAAAATGCTATTCTTTTGCTATTATGTGAAAAAATAATTTTTTATCCGATAATAAAGATACTAATCTGATAATCGAAATCTCTTATTGTCACTAAATTTTACTTATACATAGGGATAAAATTCTACCGACCGCGGCGCTGCATCAAAATAAGCGTGACGTCAATAAAAGTATAAATAGTAAGGTTAACTTTTGAATATGGTGACGTACAATATGAAAACACATTAAAAAATTTGTTATACTTACATATTAATATTATTTCACCAGAATAAACAATAATCACTACGGTATAAACCCCATATGAATACAATGCAAGTTTTATTTTTACTCTTTTACTCTTAATGACGTCAAATATTTAGTTGATATTAAAGCCACCAGGGTGCGTACAATTAATATTTTACCCTATACTAGAATATTTTTAGCTTGGTAGGTATTAAAAATTCAGATTATCAGAATTACCACAGATTTAAAAAATATTCTGAGATTTATATTTGAACTTAAAATGCTAGATTTTTCTTATAGGTATCTGAAAAAATAATTTTTATCCGATAATAAAGATACTAATCTGAAAATCTAAATGTTTTGTCACTAAAATTTACTTATATAGAATATTTTTTAAGTTGGTAACTCTCGGTTCCGAATTATCGGATTATCTGATATCACATTATAAAATTATGACGACCAAAAATAACAACAACTTTTCACACCAGAAAAGTAGTTGTATGTATAGAAGCCTAGGAACCGCTGCTGAAGCAAGTTCCAACTTGTTTATTTACATCATTTACAACACTAAACAAAAATAGTATTATTTATTATTTATTTACTAACTTTTACATAACATGACTTCACTCAATCACTATCAAAATAATAATCGCTATCGTCTTCATATTTCTTCATTTTATCTTCATATATATGAAAAATATCTAAATCACTGTAGTCGATATTATCATCTCGATCTTCATCTTCATCAAGGTCAAAATCATCAATGGGGTAATCGTGCTTTTTATAATATTCCAGTTCTTCTACATATTCGTGGTCTTCGCTATCTGAATCTTCTTCTGTTTCAGTCACATCAGTATCATTGGTAGGTGCATTATTTAATTCTGTCCTTGTTTTTTCTACCATCGAGATTGTAGTGATTTTTTTGCCAGAAACTATCTCATCGTAGGAGGTGATTTCTCTTCGGCACAACGGGCAATTAGATTTCTCTTCCAACCAGGTTTTCAAACAATCTCTGCAAAACGTATGCCGACAATGGGTAACTTTAAGTATTTCTGCGCTTATAACATCGTAACATATGACGCAATCTTCCATTATAAAAAATAACTGTATAACAAATAATACACAGGCCTTGAGTGAGAAGTTGATATATTATGCCATTACTTTTAACGGAAAGCTCTTAAATACTATTATAATATATATTCGCTATAACATAAATTCGTTTAAGGTTGGTACTTCTTTTTAAGGGCCATTCATGTATTACATAAGACGTTTAGGGGGAGGGGGTAGCTGACATCTTATTTTTCTTACTCGGAGGTAGGGGGTCTAGACAATTTCTTACGTAAGATTTTATTTTTTTAATTGAATTTCTAAATTTGAAAATTATTTAATCTAATTTAGTGTGCTATTGGTATTAATGTTAATGTGAAACACAATACTATTAATTATTTACGTTCTAAATAAATAAAAGCACATTTTCGGGAGTAGTACGAATTTAATCACCTGAAATCGACAAATTTCCTATGGAAATTCGGAAAGCTGAACGTTTCTATAGTAGATTTGAAAAATAAAATTTGCGGAAAAATCATAACTAGCTCTTAGAAACAGCTTTTGAAAGGTAGAAATAGCGGGACTCACATTGGCTCTCAGTACTAATAGGTCACGCTTACCATCAAAGCTAATAAAAGCAGCACCTTGCCGAGTTCTACCGCAGTACTTAATCCACCACGGAAGGAGTTGTTCGCAAGTGTTTGGCATGTCAAATGGATAAAAAAAATCGGTTCTTTGCAGAACCCAAATAATTTACGAATTGGGTTTCTTATAAATTTTGGGTGTCCATTTCACTTTTTGCGTTCAACTTGGAGAAAAATTCGAGAGCGCGATAGATTCAACAATAATTGATCTAGCTTTTAACGGTAAACTTGTAAAAATTAAATTATTTTAACATGATTTTAATAGTACATGTAGAAAGTACGATGAACTACTGAGGTGAAAATTTTCTAAGTGTTAAATATACTATATCGTGAAAGCGTGACGTATGATTGAACTCTGTAAAAAACTATATTTTTAATCAACTTCAAGGATTGATTTTAAAGGGTAAACGTGATTTATCCGCATTTTTTTTAAATCTGCTATATAAACGTTCAGCGTTCAGAATATATTGTGGTGTTTCGTTTGCTTAATCCGAATCCACGACAGATATTTTTTTTATGAAAAATTAATTTTTTTATTCTTTTGTTTTCTCGTTATACTCAAAATTCTGCTTTTCTTATATGTGATAACTTTTTTGTTTTTAAAATAATTCAATTCTTCAATTTTATTAATTTTTTGTTTAATAAATTTTTTTACAATACACAAATATAGGGTTAGTAAATAAAATATGGTTTTTCTACACATAAAGAAAAAATTGCGCCTCTGTAAAATAATTGTTCTGTGATAAAAAATGTCATTCGGCCAATAAACACACATGTGATAGTGGCATATGTTTTTTATTGTAATAAAGTTCACTGATTTAAAAAGTTTCAAAAAAATTTAAATACCTTGTCTTTTCTTTTAATTTTTGTTCATAACACTCGATTACACATACCAGCTTCTAACGTAGGTTAATTTCAAAAATATTCTCCATACCAATTTTTTTTGTAAACCAAATCCACAATCGAATTTAACAATAATTTATGGTTATTTTAGCTACCATTGATTTCCAATAGCATCGATCGCTTTTTGTTTATCTTAATTCCAATTAATTGAATTTCCACTTCCAAAACCATTTGAGAATCCACTTTTATAATTTACTTTGAAATTTACTTTTAACATCCACTTTAAAATCCACTTTTAGATTCAAGGAATCACCGCTTGATTGATCCTCCTTGTTCATATCAGAACGAATACGTCGACAGTTGAACATACTGTCGTTGCCGAAATTTTTTTACCACGCGTGTGCAAGTTGCAATTCAGCGCTTTTGGTTGGTTAAATTGGTGGATCTTTGCTTGCAATTTTTAAATGTGTCCCTGCGTGGACGTTCTCGAAAATTTCCAAATCTTCCGCGTGTAAGTTCGCGCACTTGTGTTTAAAAAACTCACGCATGAATTTAGCCACATAATTTAAATTTTTAAAATTTTTTGGATGCAAATAAAATTTTTGATTTGTTTTAATAAAAACAAATCTTGTCTTTTAGGAACAAACTCCAGACTTGTAAAATTGAATAAAATTTGAAGAATTATTACTGTTTAAATTAATTTAAATGATTGTTGACCATAAATATCTTTTGTATAACGAAATTATAAAGTTGACATGAATTAATTTTTTTATAAAATTTTGAATTTATTTTTAGAAAAAATTTCTAAATTGTGATTTTTGATTGAAGACAGTTCAACATATAGAGAACTTGGGGATGGTTCGCTATTGTGAACCACCCAAATCAAAATTTCCTATTGACTATTGTAAAGATAATGGGAAATAAAATCTATAGAAAAATTATTTTGACTGAACCCTTGATAAATAACCCTAATTTAGGGGTTTAAAGGTAGGCTACGCCCCCACGAAATTTAACAAAAATTGGGGTAATTTTCGGACTTTTTGGATATGTTTCGGTCCGAATGTGACTCTGACGCCGTTGCGGACGTTTAAACTTATCGAGGATTCGATAAAATCCGAAAAAAGTGCGAAAATCGACAACATTCATATCAGAGGATACAAGTCGCATAGCATCAGGCTCGCCTACTGGCTTAGCCGTCCCCGATCCGAATGAGTGATAATTTTTAACCTAGAAATTGATTTTTTCTTTGAGATTCGGAAAGCTGGGGGTGTGATTAGTAGATTTAGTAAAAAATATTAGCAAAAATGGCAATTCGAAATTTATCATTTCTACACTTTTCGTACACACACACACAATTTTCGTTACACATTTTTATTAAAGTTTTAAACACGTTACCGATTTTATAGACGTATTCACGTCAAAATCGTAAACTACCCCGGAAAAGTGTCGGCCACGCCCACCATAAATTTGGTGTAATTTTGGATTTTTTAGGTGTGCATTCGATTCGAAAGTAATTCCTACTTAATCCACCCCAACCGGGATTTTAGAAAAGCGGGATCCTAGAAATCCTGGATATAGCTTTTAAAAGTATAGTTGCAGTATGGGGCAGTAAACTTTTACGTATCACCCCCAAACTATCGAATAAAACAAAAAGTAAAGGGAAAACAATAACCTTTCATACATGTAACTCTTACGAGAGGTGTCGTCCATCTGCCGGAGCGAATCGAATCGTAAATTAAAACTTGGAGTACTCGGGCCAAGCCCGTACCTCCTTGAGAAAGCTGGTGCGCCACGGCACCTGAATTTATATTTTGCAGGGTTGGGTTTTGAGGCCCCCACCTGACTACGAGATCGTCGGAGTCCGGGGTGGGTTTTATCCCCCCCTTCTTGACGACGATCGTGGCTTTGAAAAATAGAAATAAAGGCATTTGCGCAGATGCCTTTTTGAATAAAGCTGGTAATGCTCGAATTGACGTCACCATCTGATCCCCTTCGATGTCAGGGTCGGGTTGTGGTGATTAGAATGTGATAGAACACTGGGTGTGAATGAAGAAATACATAGATGCAAAAGTGATCGGTATCCCCCCTCGAGTTGCCACCCCTTTGGGTGGAGTCCGGTCCTGCGTGGCCGCAGTTCCTGAACTCTACCGGAGAAGAATACTCTGTCTTCCGACAGAGTAGAAAATCCCCCGAGTGCTTTCCCCCAGACTGCCCCTATGCCACCCTAGACCAGGGAGACAAATACCGACAAAGACCGCGAAATTTCCAAAAGCATTTGATCTAGTCTGGTGTATCAGTTATAAGAGCAACTTACTCTTAAACTGGTACGGCAGACAACCTGCCGGAGCGAAAATTTCTAAGTGTTGGGTATATCTTTCTACACGGACCGACGACAGAATAGGTGAGATTCCGCAAATCGCCCTCATGCGCGTCACTGAATGTGTAAAATTTGCTAAGTTCAAATTCGATTTATTCAAAAGTTTGACCCCCATTCAGTCAAAATATTTCAACAGTATACTATATAAACCTTAAACTTTCCAATAGTCAATAGGGAATTTTGATTTGGGTGGTGTCCATTAGCGAACCCTAGCCGAGAACTTTTAAAGTCTTAAACTTTTAAAGTTTATCTAGTAGAACTAAAAAAGAAAATTTGCGGAAGATTAACATTTGCTAGTCTAAAACAGCCCTTGAAATTGATTAAAAATAGGGTTTTTTACATTTTCTTATTTTTTCTTACTGGGGGGAGGGGGGGAGTCTAAAAGTAGGAAAAAACGTCTTAAGTAATACATGGCAAAAATTAGATTCAGATTTAGATTTGAATTCAGAGTTGCTATTTTACAATGGACAAACTGAATCATGTTCATAAACATCGTCGCGGTGTAATGATGGTTTCAAAGTATTGCCAAAAGTTGTACAATATTAACCTGCACCCGTGTAAGAAATTTTAGTACCCTCCACATGGATATTGGGGGTGAATTAGTAACTTTAAGGTATAAATTATTGGAAAATGACGGTGAATCACATTCCGTGTTTGTTTTCATGTCTGAAATTTGATAGTATGAAAATAAAACCACTTATATTTTGAGTATCTACAGTTTGCAATATACGAGTTCTATCATTTGAATTATTATTAACCGTTCTTTTGTAATAATAACAGTTTTCAATAAGGTGATTTGTTCTTCCACAATGTTCACATTTTATATTAGATGTTCTATTGTTCGATTTATTTTTATTACTCTAATATAATATAAAATAAATAGAAAAGAAATCATGATTCCTCAGTGATTAATCACTGCAAAAACTGCCTGAAGTTTCTGCACAGTATCTAGATATGTAGTTCCCATCGACTTTGTCTATCGAAATGGATTGAGTTTCTTAGAAGTTGGAGCAATTTTTTTAAATTATCCTAGTACCATAATTGTTCTAATATTTACCTTTATACATTTTTCAAAAATCTGTAAGAGGCCTTTCTAAATTGCCATCCACGTGATATTCTGTTTTTCCCTATGCCGAAGAAATACTCTGGAATGGAATAATCTTTCAAAACTGACTTTAACTGCAATCTAAACATGGTTTCTCCTAATGAAAGCTACCTTTTACTCCCTTCACATAGTTTGTGTTTTGCAAAGCAGACTTGACTATATTTACTCCAAACACTGAGCCTTCAATAAACACTCTTTTTGTTTAGAAAAATTACAAAATAATTTTTTTGATTTGTAATGAAGTGATTGCAATTATTGCTGCAATAATCTAAATTTAGTTCGGTAATATTTGTTTAACGTGGCAAATAAGGGTACTTTTTGATAACATATGTACTTTCAACCCTTGTCCTTGATCATAGTCTGAGAACAACATTCTACAATAATTAATGAATCATATCCTAATAAAAATATTTATTTAAGATAATTAACCCGTAACCGGTACTCTGATGGGGTCTGGGAGACACACTTAAATGCATAATTCTTTGTTGCACTCACGCCTTTTGTAATATAATTTCATTTCTGATGTTGTTTCAAAATTTGGGCGGTGTAGGTAAATGTAAAACTTATTTATTACACCTGAAAGTCTGAGAGACCACCGCGTACCGTTTACGTATGCAACTTAACCGTAACCATTCCGTAACGTAGTCGATTTGTAATCGGCTATATAGGTGTTTTTTAGCAAAAGAAAATATATTTGGGCTTCTATATGGTATAAATATTAATTTATGATTATTTCTTGATTTTTATATTCGAATTTGTAAACCACTTCTTATTAGTTTATGATGTTTTTCTTACTACAAATAAATTACCCTGCATTTGTTACGCAATGCATATTAGCCCAGTCATAACTACTTCAAATAAGAAAAATGTTACCTTTGTCCAAAAAAATTAAAACGTAAAACTCAGTATCTATGTTGTAAGTGTAAAAAACAGTGTAAAAAAAATTTGTAGCGAGTGTAAAATAATATTGTTTATGAAATCTAGGGGTAGTTAGTTTTTATGTACGTGTTAAAAATTTTGTATTATTTTAAGTTTTTATTATAGTTCAATGTATAAACATTTAATATTAAATCATTTTGCTTAAATAATTTCAATATTTTTATAAATTTATTTACAAATATGTATGTATGTTAGCCCTACAGGCCTAGGAGGCCCATGGCTTTATCAATCATCATCTTCCATTCTCTCCTGTCACGAGCACACTCTCTCCAATTTTCCATACCAATTACATCCAGATCCTCCTGCACTTCATCTTTCCAACGATTCCTCGGTCTCCCCATTCTTCTTGTGCCTCCGAATGTCAAATTCCAAATTTCACTTGGGGTTCTGTCCTCATTCATCCTCACCATATGCCCCAACCATCTCAATCTCTGTGCCTTCACACACGCCACTATGCTTGGTTGACCGTACATCTCGGCTAGTTCTCGGTTTGACCGTATAAACCATTGACCGTCCACGCACTTCCCACCGTAAATCTTCCTCAATACTTTTCTCTCCCACACTTCCAGCATCCCTTGTTCTCTCTTTCTCAGTGTCCACACCTCCGATCCGTACATAGCCGATGGTCTTATAATTGTTTTGTATATTCTTACTTTCACTGACCTAGAAAACACTTTACTATTAAAGATCGACTTCAAAGCAAAAAAACTTCTTGTGCCCGCAGCCATTCTTGCTTTAATCTCCTCTCCGAGTCCCGGTTTTCTTGTTATCACCGTTCCCAGGTACGTAAAGCAACAAACTTCTTCAAAATTTACGGTTTTATCTTCCATTCTTATGCTTATATATTTCTTTTCCTCGAAATTTCTATCACTGCAGTTCATGTATTTTGTTTTGTTTTCATTCACTTCCAAACCAATTCTCTTAGCAGCTTCTAACAATTTTCTTGTGAATTCTTGTATGTCCTTCTTTGTTCTTGCCATGATTGTTAGATCATCCGCAAAAGCCAAGCCCTGTTGTCGTCTTCTAAAAATTGTACCATGTCTGTTTAAACCCGACTTCCGTATTACACTTTCCAACGCAAAGTTAAACAAGAGCGCAGACAACGGGTCACCTTGTCTCAGTCCTATATCAACTGTGAAACTGTCGGACAACTCGCCCCTAATTCTTACTTTGTTCTCCGATCCTTCGTGTGTCATTTTTACCAAATTTATCAATTTTCGAGGAATTTCCATCTCTACCATAATGCTATACAGTTCTTCTCTTTTAACACTGTCGTATGCTTGTTTAAAATCCAAAAACATTAGGTGTGTTTCCAGACCAAACTCATGGCTAATTCCCTGAACCTCTCTCAAAACATACAATTGGTCCGTCACCGATCTGCCTCTTCTGAACCCACATTGGTACTCTCCTACAATTTTCTCCGCATATTCTTGTAGACTATTTTTTATGCATGCAGCGAGTACCTTATACCCAACATCCAACAGTGCGATCCCCCTATAATTCTCACACTCGGTTTTATCACCCTTCTTGTGAATCGGACATATCAGTGCCAGCCTCCAAGATGTAGGCATTTTTTCTTCCATCCAAATTTTCTGTATCATGTCGATGACTATTTTTTGCAAACATTCACCTCCATATTTTAACATTTCTGCTTGTATGCCGTCTTCACCAGCACTTCTATTATTTTTCAGCCCCGCTATCACTTTTCTTATCTCGTCTTCATTTGGTATTTCCACACTGTCCTCATTTTCGTCGTTCATTTCGGTTGCTACATGTTCTCTCTCTTTATTTTGTTTTTCTGTTCCGTTTAACAACTCTTGGAAGTATTCTGCCCATCTTTTCGTTACTCCTTTCTTTGATCCTAACAGTGTGCCGTCTTTATCTTTGCAAAATGTTGTGCTTGTTTGATATCCTTGTTTTATTCGTTTAACTCCCTGGTAAAAGTTTCTTATTTCTTTGCTATTGTATTTCTCTTCCAGTTCTTCCAGGTTCTTTATTTGATGTTCTCTTTTCTTTTCTCTTATAACTCTTTTACACTCGCGTCTTTGTCTTTCATAATTCCTTCTCGTCTCATCACTTCGATTGGCCAGCCATACCTGCCTTATTTTCTCTCTTTTCCTAACCTCCTCTTCACACTGTTGATCATACCACTCGTTTTTTCTCTTTGTAGTACCTGTGTTTTGTATCTTTGTTGCCTCGATTATACTTTTTTCAATTGTTATCTGCATATGTTCTACATCTTGTTGTGCTTCTGTCTTTTCCAAAATTTTCTCCATTGTTTCTCTATACTTTCTTCTCTGTTCCTCGGTTTTGAGTTGGACTTGTATTCTATTTTTCTGTTTTGTTACTTGCTTTCTCATTATCTTTGTGTTTATCTTTGCTATTTTCATCTTTACCCTCACCATAAAATGGTCCGAATCCATGTCTGCTCCTCTGCAAGTCTTGACGTCTTTAACAATATTTTCGCTCCTACTCTCTATTAAAACGTGATCTATCTGGTTTACTGTGTTTCCGTCTGGGCTTATCCATGTTGCTTTATGTATGTCTTTATGTTCGTAGTGAGTACTCTTTATTTTCATTTCGTTTCCCATTGCAAAATCAACAAGAAATCTTCCATTTTCGTTGCTCTCACTGTGTAAACTAAACTGGCCAATTGTGGGTCTGTATGTTTCTTCTTGACCCAGCTTCGCATTAAAATCCCCCACCATCATTTTAATGTCATGTTTAGGTATTTTTGCATACTCCATTTCCAACAACTCGTAAAATTGTTCTTTAACTTCTATATCCTTCTCTTCGGTAGGTGCATGTACATTAACTATACTTATTTTCCTATTATCTCTCTTTACTCTGAGTACACACATCCTATCCGATATCGGCTTGAAACCAATCACCATTTCCTTCCCACTTTCGCTCACCATAAAACCAGTTCCCAACCTTCTGTCTTTCCCTCCACTTTTGAAAAAGGTAAACTCCCCTATGTCTATTGTGTCTTCGCCACTTTGTTTTGTCTCTTGCAATGCTATGATTTCTACCCCGTACTTTTTCATCACCGCTATTAACTGTTTTAACGCACCCCCCACAAAAGTTCCTCTCACATTCCAAGTTGCAAACAACATAACATCTCTTCCTTTCATTTGTCCATTATTCGATTGTCCCTTTTCATTCGTTTTTGCATCGTTCTTCCGTCCGGCATTTTCTATTACTAGTTTTTTGGTATAGGGGGTACAATGCTCTTCACAATTTCCTCTTTTTGGTGATCCCAGTCCCATCGGTCTCGGTTTATATATATTCTTCCATATCCCACATTTGCTTCGTTACCCTTTCCTTTTTCCTTTTTGGCGTATTCTCTCAGCTTGGCTTGCATCTTCTGTTCCTGCAATGTTAGGTCATCATCAATAAAGCTGTTGGTACCTTTCAGTTTATTTTTTTCTCTCATAACTGCTATTTTGTCCTGCCATGAACTCATCCTTGCTACTACAAATGGCTGTGTTGACTTTGGTTTGATCACCTCGGCAGTGCCAACTGTTACTTCAACGCCCAATTTACCTCTTAGGAAAGTCTCCACCTCTTCTTTGGTGTCTTTTCCAACCATTTGCATCCCCTTCAGAATTATGTTGTTTTTCTTATCTTTCTTTTCCATAAGATTTAGCCTCACCTCGAGATTTTCTACCCTCTCCTTCAGCGCTTTATTTTCCTCTTTCAGGGTCTTGATCTCGCTTTCGTATACCTTCTGTCCCTCCTTAATTTCTTTTATCTCAGTTAGGACTTGCTTCATCATATCTTTAAGTTCCTCCATTTTGTCTCCTTCCTTTGTTGGTTTCTTAGGAGGGGTCCTATTTGTCCTCTTACTTCTATTAAAAATTTCAAAGCTCGCCTGTCTTTTCCTGGAGCTCTCTTCCGTTGTAGAGCTTTCGCTATCGTATTGCCTATCTTCTGCAAACATACCAATTGGAACCGCGCTCAAGCTTACTGCTCAGGTCGACCCTTCGGAAGCAATAAACCCAACCAACCAAACTCAAACCGAATTCAGAAGTGTTTTCTGTAGCACCAATTGTTTACTGTTATCAACAGAAAACTTTCGCTGTACTATATGCAACCCAACGTACTTTAAAATTCTCACCTCTTATCAATTTCTAACCTCCACAAATTTCACTAATTAAAACTGTGTACTAGTAGTACTCTTCTACCACCTTAATATTCCCGAAAACTTATAGAAAAACCTCTTCCACTTTACTTCCTCCTTCCAGTTTATCACTTTTTTCGATTTTTATCGTCACTCTCTTACTATAATCACTACTAATCTTCACTAGCGTAACGTAGCCGTATTGACGGTAGTACATCGACGCTCGATGTATTTATTTACAAATATAAAAGGCTATTATTTCGCCGATATTTGAAAGAAATTCTAATTATTCCTTAAATTAAATTTCGTTTGATTGGTTTTTTCGCGTATACTAACTTGAAAATACATACTAATGTTTAAGAAACCAAAATTCTCCTCCAAAGCAGTATAATGAAAAAACCAGGAATATCGGGGATGTGGAAGCAATAAAACACAATAGAGTTGTCTAGTCGACGTTTCGGAGGATATACTCACTCCATCTTCAGGACTATATTAAGGAAGCAAAGTTACAAAGATTACGTGTCAAGGGGCATAAAGTACTCACCAGAACAACAAAAGGTGTAAAACATGTTTATGCTAAGCGGGAAACAAAATAAAGTACGGAAGCCATGACCACATTCAACTGTGTACAATGTAAAAAAATGTAAAAAACAAACAGCCCACATGTAACACATGGGGAGACGTCAAAATAATCTCAAAACAATTAAATATAACAGTAAATAACATTAAAATTTGTAAATAAACTAATAAAACCAAGAGGTTATAACGATAAAAATAATCAAACATAAGATTAACATACAATATGACAATCCGAAAAGTTTCCATACATTAAATTGATAAATTCAAAAATAACCCGCGAACATAATGAATAAAAGCAAACTACACTAGTGAGCACAAGCACCCAACACTGCCGCAAAGGAATTGATGATGGAAACCATCATCAACAAAAAACAAAAAACCGCCAGACTATAAACGAAAACCAAAAAACTAGACGGAAGCCGTGTACCGCACATTACGTAGGAAACCGGTTAGGGGTAGTCTTACTAAGATAACAACGTAATACATGTTTATAACCTGAATTAATGTAATTAAAATCAGTCTGTTTGTTGACATTATGGTGGTTAGTAGATATAAAAGCTGCCTCCAAGAAAGTTCGTTTAAAATAATTAGACTCAGTAGCCAACACCGTGATATCATCCAGTGAGAAGGTGTGAGAGCTCTCTATCAAGTGTTCCGATAAACCCGTTTTGGAGGAAGCAAGCCGTACGTCATATTGGTGTTGTTTTATACGTTTTTCCAATTTTTGCTTAGTTTGGCCAATGTAAACAAAATCACAACTACATCTAATGTTGTAGACCACGTTGCTCTTCTGAAGGGTAGAGACAGGATCCTTAGTGTTGGAATAGAGTAATCTGTTCAAAGTGCAGTTGTTATAGAAAACGATCCTGGAGTTATCATTCCCCACAAACTGACTTACCAATTGGCGTAATCTAACCGCCAACCAAGGGTGGTAAGTAATTTTAATGTATCTGACCTCGCTATCAGGTGTCTTGGGGTCCATGGTTGTTTTAGAAAGACCCATATGTCCACGCTGGAACAGGATCAAATCCAACAGGCGACCAGGGTATCCATTCTTCAGAAATTGAACCTTAAGATCATGTAATCTTGAGCCCACCAGGTCTTGCTGGACACAGGTCTGGATTCTGCGCCTCATGCAACTAATCAGGCTGGTCTTCTGGTTCAGTGGATGGGAGGAGTAAAAGCTCAAAATCCTGTCGGTCGACGTAGGCTTCCTATAAATATCAGTAGTCACTCTCCCATCTTCCGTTCTTCTGATCAAAAGATCCAGGAAAGGGATCGTATGGTTCACCTCCAGCTCATAAGTGAAATTTAACAGCCCATCATAGCTGTTTAACAGGGAGACGCAACCATCGACCTCCACCGAAGGAACAGCAGTCAAAATATCATCCACATAGAGTAAAAGGAACGGTAGTTTGAAATGAACGGCGCCAAAGAAATTGCAGAGGAGATCGTTCATCACGAAGCTGGCAAAGACAGGTGAACAAGGGTCTCCCATAGCGGATCCTGTCAACTGTGAATAATATACGCCATCATAACAAAAGTAGCTATTATCGAAAATAATAGCCACCAACTGAAGGAATCTCTCTAAAGGGATGGAAGTGTGAGGCTCGATAAGGTCCCAGTTGTTCCTAATAGGATTCTTTTGAGATGTTGGTAAACAATGACTACACGTCAAACGAAATGAGAACATAGTCTGTAGGTATAGTGCTCTCCACTATCCTGTCTCTGGCCTCGGAAGTATTCTTCACATTGAAGGGCAAGGAAGGGGTGGCATTTTTAAGTATGTCGTTAATATATCTTGCCAATTGAACAGAAGGTGATTCAATGCAGCTGATAACCGGTCTAAGGGGGTTGTTGATCTTATGGGCTTTTGGGAGACCGTAGGCTCTAGGAGAGCGAGAATTATATGTAGTTAGTCTCTTCTTAGTAAATGTGTCGATATAATCTGAGTCATACAGTTCTTTTATACATTTATTAAATTTACCTTGGATGGTAGTGGTAGGGTCTTTTTTAAGTTTTCTGTAAGTACCCCCATCATTGAGCAAATTGTTCATTCTCTCCTTATAATCTTTTTTATACATAACAACCGTGGAATTACCCTTATCCGCCTTCAAGACCAAAACATCAGGGTTCTCTTTTAGGAACTTTTTGGTGGCCCAAACTTGTCTTGGAATTCGGTCTGCATCGTCCTTTTTATTACAAAAATTCTGTGTAATATTGATCATTTTCCCCCTCAATGTATCCTTGTCATGGCTCGGTAACGTAGTACTCTCTATGTAATGTTCAAGTTCAGATAGGTAGGTGTAGATAGGGAAATCCCTTAATTTGGGAGTCATGGAAAATTTAGGGCCTAGAGATATAGTTTTGGATACAACCTCCGGTAACACCACGTTAGTAAGGTTATAGACCCAATTTTCGTCCCCCAACAACTCCGACTTAAGCTGTTGTTGTAACAGAATTTGAAACTTCCTATGCATATTACCACGAATACTGACAAACAACTTCTCATACTGCCATCTAGAATTATTCATGAAGTCAAAAACCATGACCTCTGGTAATACAGACTTGAGCTTCGCGATCAACATCTCTATTGTGCCGTTGATCTTCTTGATAGTAGAGATGGCTATCTGTATGTGTATGTAAAAAAAAAAATATTTTGGACATACACATACTAATGTCTTCCAACCTTCAGATAACAAATATAATAACACAAGCTAATTTTAAGGGCTAGTTGTCTCTCAGACCACGGCGTACCGGTTATGTACCAAAAGTAAGACTGTACCGGTTACGGGTTAACTACCTAATTTGAAAGTTAAATATCTTATATTTTATAAACTTTTTAATTAAATTTAATAAAAATACGTTAAATTATAAAGTGGTTGTAACAAAAGTTTCATGAAAATCGGTCAAGTATTAACGAAGATATACACAAACTTGTGATGGAGCGTCCGCGAAATTTGATGACGCCATTTCCAGCGGGAAAATGTACCAGGTGCCGGATGTCCACCCAAGTGAAAACACTTACTAAGACACCTATTAAGTATTTCTAAAAAAAATTCTCCGTACTCAACTTTCCCTACAGAACCAGGTCTAAGTCCAGAACTATTACGGAGTAAATCAAACACCGCATAGATTTTTGTAACACAATAAATTTTATTTATGCGTACATAAATTTTTGCGATTGTTACTAATAAAATTTAACGTCCGTTACTTTGCCCCCCCTCGTTGATATTTTTGCTCAAAAGCTAGCTGCCGATTCCTTAAGCCTGTAGTACCATCAGGCAATTTCTGCGCAGAACGCTACACGCAACGCGCGAATACTAAGAACTCGTCTTTGCGCAGAAATTGCGGCAAGAAATTACCTGATATAATACAGGCTTTAGAGCTAGCACCCAAATATTAATGCTAGTACCTCTTAGATTTGTCCACAAATCAATATTTATTTACGAGGTCGAGCACTGCGAATTTGTTTTTAAGAGGGGATGAAAAATAAATTTTGTTTTAAAAATTTTCAAACTTTGTAAAATATATAATATTAATATTAACCTTGCGAATACAGTGAAATTAATTTTAAAAAAATTGCGTATTCGGGGGATTGTTCATAGTGAGGCTGAAAAAATAAATGTTGCTAAAAATATTTATCAAAGTTTTGAAATTAATATATAAATTCAATATTTTGATGAGTTTCAATTATATTGTTGTTAAACTTTACGTTTGAGTACCGTTAGAGCCTCAATAAGTTTCCATTCTTTTTGTTTTAGCCCTGAACCGTCACGAAGTTATTTGAAAAAACTTTTGGGGGGTGGGAAATCAAGATAGAGTTTCGATTTTCCCTCCTATTTTCAATTTTTGTGCAAAACTATGTACAAAAATTGAAAGTAAAATAAAAACCACGCCACGTCTCAATTCTCCCCCCCCCCCCCAAAACAAAGGTTTTGCAAATGACTTCATGACGGTTGAGGGCTCGAACAAGAAAAATTGAAACTTTTCTTAGCTTTAACGGTACACAAACGTAAAGTTTGACAACGATATAATTAAAATATTTCGTTTGGGGGAGGGCATTGAATTTATATATTTCCAAAGTTGGATCATTTTTTTGGTGTATTCGCAAGGTTAATATTAGTATACTAGCTGGCACGGCCCTTAGCCATCTAGACCCAGAATAGATCCGAGAAGGCCATAGTTGTTCGGCCTTCGGCCTTACAGGGGGAGGACCATAATAGATCCGCGAAGGCCATAGTTGTTCGGCCTTCGGCCTCACAGGGCGGACCATAATAGATCCGTGAAGGCCATGGTTGTTCGGCCTCACAGGGGGAGGACAATAATAGATCCGTGAAGGCCATAGTTGTTCGGCCTTCGGCCTCACAGGGCGGACCATAATAGATACGTGAAGGCCATAGTTGTTCGGCTGTGGGCCTCACAGGGCGGACCATAATAGATCCGTGAAGGCCATAGTTGTTCGGCCTTCGGCCTCACAGGGCGGACCATAATAGATCCGTGAAGGCCATAGTTGTTCGGCCTTCGGCCTCACAGAGCGGACCATAATAGATCCGTGAAGGCCATGGTTGTTCGGCCTCACAGGGGGAGGACAATAATAGATCCGTGAAGGCCATAGTTGTTCGGCCTTCGGCCTCACAGGGCGGACCATAATAGATACGTGAAGGCCATAGTTGTTCGGCTGTGGGCCTCACAGGGCGGACCATAATAGATCCGTGAAGGCCATAGTTGTTCGGCCTTCGGCCTCACAGGGCGGACCATAATAGATCAGTGAAGGCCATAGTTGTTCGGCCTTCGGCCTCACAGGGCGGACCATAATAGATACGCGAAGGCCGTAGTTGTTCGGCCTTCGGCCTCACAGGGCGGACCATAATAGATCCGTGAAGGCCATAGTTGTTCGGGCGTCGACCTCACAGGGCGGACCATAATAGATCCGTAAAGGCCATAGTTGTTAGGCCTCACAGGGCGGACCATAATAGATCCGTGAAGGCCATAGTTGTTCGGGCGTCGACCTCACAGGGCGGACCATAATAGATCCGTAAAGGCCATAGTTGTTAGGCCTCACAGGGCGGACCATAATAGATCCGTGAAGGCCATAGTTGTTCGGGCGTCGACCTCACAGGGCGGACCATAATAGATCCGTGAAGGCCATAGTTGTTCGGCCGTGGGCCTTACAGGGCGGACCATAATAGATCCGTGAAGGCCATAGTTGTTCGGCCTTCGGCCTCACAGGGTGGACCATAATAGATCCGTGAAGGCCATAGTTGTTCGGCCTTCGGCCTCACAGGGCGGACCATAATAATAACTGTGCAAAATTTGGTTGAGATCGGTCCAAGGGTGTAGGAACGTTCAGGCCAGCCCGGCCCTGTAAGTAAGTAAGGGTTTGTTAACTGGGTTAAGTACCCAGGTAACTGGGTACTTAACCTAAGGGTAAAGTATACAGTGTATCAATAAAAAATCGAAAAACGCGAATAACTTTGCTCCCCGCGGGAATTTTTTCTCAATTTATGCACGAATAGTTGCGCCTGGATCTACAGAATAACTGTGCAAAATTTGGTTGAGATCGGTCAAAGGGTGTAGGAACGTATAGCGAACAAACAAACAGACAAGCTCTTTTATATATATAGATAGATTTTATTATTGTTGAAAACAACCCCCGTAGTGCTCAGAATTTTTGTAATAATTTTGGTGCATTCGCAGATTTCATATTAATAATTTAATATTGATTTGTGAACAAACCTAGGGGGTGCTACCCGGTGCTAGCTCTAACGAATCGGGAGTTAGCTTTTTGAGAAGAAATATCAACGAGGGTAGGGCAAAATAACAGACCCGGTGTCACCGTGGATTTTTACCCCCAGAAATTTTACCCCCCGCGGGTAAAATATCCCTAGGGATATTTTACCCCCGGTAAAATATCCCTAGCGAAATTTTACCCCCTGTAAAAATTCTTTAGGGGGTAAAATATCCCTAGTGAAATTTTACCACCGGTAAAATATCCCTAGTGAAATTTTACCCCCGGTAAAATATCCCTAGTGAAATTTTACCCCCGGTAAAATATCCCTAGCGAAATTTTACCCCCGGTAAAATATCCCTAGCGAAATTTTACCCCCTGTAAAAATTCTTTAGGGGGTAAAATATCCCTAGTGAAATTTCACTAAGGAATTAGTAGTTTGTAATTAGTAATTTTATTAAATATTAAATATATATCTATCTATATATGTTCTTCTTCTTCTTAATATATAATTAGCGGCAGTTCCTAGGCTTCTATACAGCTACCTTTCTGGTGTGAAAAGTTGTTGTCACTAGTTATTTTTGGTCGACATAATATTTATAATGTAATAATAAATAATAATAAATCTTTCGGTTGGATACGTTCTCCCAGTACACTGCAATTATTAAGCGAACCCGATTACCAGAAGCCTGCTTTGTATGTAAACCATAAAAATGGAAATCATTTTGAGGTCGTAGTTTATAAAAAAGACTCTTCAATTGATATGAACAATTTTTTTTTAATTTAATAAAAAAGTATTATTATTAATAGTTCACTTAATTTAAGTTTTTGCCTTGATTTTTGATTCAGAACAATTTTTAATGTCGGTGAAATTTTACCTCCTCGATAAATATACTCTAGTGAAATTTTACCCCCGGGGTAAAATATCCCTAGTGAAATTTTACCCCGGGGTAAAATATCCCTAGTGAAATTTTACCCCCTGTAAAAATTCTTTAGGGGGTAAAATATCCCTAGTGAAATTTTACCGGGGGTAAAATATCCCTAGTGAATTTTTACCGGGGGGTAAAATATCCCTAGGGATATTTTACCGGGGGGTAAAATATCACGGGGGTAAAAATCCACGGTTACACCGGAATCAGCGCCGTAGCAAGCTCTTCTGGCGCCTGAGGCAAATTTGAATATATGCGTCCCTCCCTTCCAAAAGATTCTTATCATTTTAAAAATTTTAAACTATTATTATTTATTGGGTTTTGTTGAGCGCCTCCATTGCGATCACCCTTTCTACGGCGCTGACTTAGAGTAATGAAAACAAATGGATGCTTATCAGGAACTCATTTAGGACCGGGGGGTCATAAAGGGGACCCAGGGGGTACACTTAATTTATTGCGAAAGAAAAACTTTCACTTTTACGTCCCTCAGTATTAAGAAGAACGGTACTGGATAAGTATAAAATAGCGGCAGTTCCTAGGCTTCTATACAGCTACCTTTCTGGTGTGAAAAGTTGTTGTCGCTAGTTATTTTTGGTCGACATAATATTTATAACTAGCTGACCCGGCAGACGTTGTCCTGCCCAAATTTAACTTCAATGCTTCGGTGTCGTATTGTTGTTCTCTTCGTAACTCGTCGTTAAATGCATCGTGCATTGAACGATTGGGTGATATCATGCCCAAACACGGCAACAATTTATTCGCCATCAATAAACACATATCTTCTATCATGATCAATGTCTCATTGTGAATTTCTGCAGTCACTTGCAATGTAGGATTTAAAGTTTGGCGACGCACACGATACAAAACATCCTCAGACATGTCGTCCTTATATTTGACCCACAAACCGTTCGGATTCGAAGGGAAACATGTGGATATGATAATCGCAAACAGTGTGCGAATTTGATGCGGTGATGAAGATATGACGGAATCTTTGAGCGTATTGTCGGTTCTTAACGGTTCTTAGTTGTTGAAACGACGTCGGACCACGAACATTCACCAACAACAATCGAAGATATCGTAGTAACATTCGTCGTTATTTGGATGCACACTGTAGATGTGACCCAGAGCGTCTGAAGCAAATACATTTGGATGTCCTTCAACTGGTGTACCTTGTTTTCGACGCTGAAAAGATTTCGATGATGCGTTCCATGTGTAGTAGCGTGGCATTTCAGCATACAGCAAAGTGAGAGCGAAAGCATCTGCTTGACAAACCGAGAAGAAGTTTGTCAATGTTGTCGACGGTGGCCGTGCCGCTCTATCCGCTGCGTTATCAGGATTGAAATACACTCGTTGTCCGTTTTCCAGATGTACTGCCAAATGTACAACAGTGGGATATCTTTCATGAATGGCGAATGAAAAAATGCGCCAAATTGCTTCGTTACTACTAACATAGCGGCCCAATTGGTATTGAGTGACTTCATCTTAGGAATTCTCCGCATCAACTCCAATCACAGTCATGTCACTTCCTTTGGTCACATACTTACAGATATATTTGATGGATTTCACGGCATGGCAAGATTCGACGTTGATGTGCGCCCTTTGAATGTCTTCGATAGTAATGGCGAATATGGAACAACCCAACGATTATCTACTTCAATTTCCTGTTGATTAACTTTCACAATTGTTGATCTTCCATTGTCCGCAGTCGATCGGCGACGATACATTGGATAACCATCATTTCCGGTAATTGTTTCTGCAACTAATGCCCTTGGATACCGCTTCGAACATTTTCCGTCGACCATACACGGAGAATTGTTATTTAATGTTCCACAGGGGCCATGAATCATGTTCTTAGTAATAACCTCATGCAAGACTGCATCTTCTTCTTCATTGGGAATTTCTGCTGATATTACATCATCGATATCATTCGGCCTTATCCTCTCAATCAACCAAATGAGAATATGTGCGTGTGGCAATCCGCGTTTCTGCCACTCCACTGAATACATCCAACAGCGCGTTTCGCCGAACACGCGATGCTTCACAATTAAATTCATCAATGATTTCAATTTTTGTTTGAAGACTCTCGCTGTGATGTCATGGCGATCGATGGGTGATTGGCCAGGGAATAACTCGTGTCGAATTTCTATCCACTGCGGATTGCAAGTGAACGTGATGAACAAATCTGGTGTGCCGTAATGGCGAACATAGGACATGGCATCTTGAGCGTATTCATGCATATGTCGTGGACTTCCGACGTACGTTGCTGGGAGAATCGTCATGCGGCCAATATTCTGTGCGTTTCCGTCAGTATTGATGGCATCTCGAAGGTGAATATACTCTTCAGAACGGAGGTTTGTCTGGTTCAATCTGATAAATAGCAACCGTTCAGTTTCAATTTTGACGTACATATCGACAGCATATTGGTGAAATAGACGGCGACATTTCAATATGTGATTGTCCTCATTTTCACGAACCATCAATCGATATGAATAGTAGTTCATTGAACTGACATTTTTGTTCGTTTCAGCGCCTGTAAGCGGATTTACCATCTTATGCGAGAAATCATAACCGTCTTCACCTTGCCAAAATATGATGGGATATTGTAACGCATCATATGATCGGTGCGTTTCGTACACACGCTGCAGCTGATCGTTTCGCCGTTGCAGAACGATATCACGTGATTCCAAATTTTCTCCAACGACGACAATGGCGACATCATCAATTGTTGGCGCATTGAAACGTCTTGCGTGTTCTCCCGCAGGCGTCCTATCGGCTCTGATTACAATTTTGTGATTATCAGTTGGCATGCGGTCCAGTGCGGTTTTAAACAATGCAATCAATTCATTGTGTTGATGAAAAAAAGTTTGAAGTTGTTCCACGATTGGTCTTTTCACTGAACTGTTGTGTGCACAACGTTGATCTACTTCTTGTGGTGAATTTCCCATGAAAAAAATCTGCAGAAATTTAAAGCCTGCATCCGGAGGCGGCAATAGCGAACCTGCTCGATGATATATTTGTCCTTGAATCTGTAAATGTTAATGTATGTTAATAGTGTTGTTGTCAAATAATGTTTAAATAAGATTGTGTAATAATTACCTTGAAAGTGGGCATGAAATTGTCCCGCACCACATTTGTTGCGCCAAATGAAGTCATTTGGAAACAACTGTTGTATTTCTGAATTTGTGTTAGAAAATGTTTGGAATTTGTGCTTTCTCCAGAAACCAATGAGCGCAATGGTTCTGGTGGGGGGACCAATGGCGCCAATTTGACTTTTCCACTTGCGCAACACAATCCAGGGGCTTCAGTTTTGTATTTCAATGCCTACAATGTGGGCACACAACGCTCATGGATCCAATAGCAACGGATTGGTCTGCACCGTAATCAATTGTCACGTTGTAACGGAAAGCAGCTCGATGAGTATTCAACGCAACATTTCTTGGCCTTCTTGCACTATTCCGTTCAATTTCATTTTCCTCGCGTTGCACTGCAGTTCGATTATTTCGAATATATCTTTGGGTTGCAGCATTGCGAGTTCTGCGACCTAAATTACTCCGTCTTATTTGCGGCATTCTGTTCGTTTTAATTATCAGTATTATTTTGAGCGTTTTAAATCTTTTGGTTTTATTTTACTCCACGCAATGAAGTATATCTTATATAGCTACATGCCAGTTAGAAATATTACCAACCAAAATTTGATTCTTTAAGTTGGTGAGTGACTGTTACTGTCGAATCAAAAAAGCACTTTCAGTTTTTCATAAGGTGACCCGACAGACGAATTGAATTAAAGCAATTGCCTCACCCTGGGAGAACCGCCTCCGCGAGGTAAATTTTTGCAAAATGCTTTCTTCCTTATTTGCTTTTTTTCTAAATCACCCCAGTATTGAGGCGAACAAAACAAAAATACGTTATCAAACCTCACTATGTGACAGAGCCGTACTAACGGTTATCGTGTCGCCAATCAAAACCTAATAACCAAATTACAAATTAATTTAAAAAAAATAACAAACCTTGTAATGCTACACCGGCATTATCTGCCTGATTTATATCAATCACCGGATCAAATATAAACATATTATCAATAGATAGCGCTACTAAATAAATTGACAGGCGTAATATATTAATTTATTCGTGGTTTTCATTTGGTTTTAAAGTAATTTTTTTATGACTTCCAAATTAGAGCCGCCATCTGTTGATCACTTATTTAACTAACTGAACTTTCAGTTTTACCCGAATTTTCCAATTTCCGAACAACTTTTCCAGCATTTCATTACCTAACAACCTTATTCGGAGTATATATTACGAACATTAAAAAAAAATAACAAAATCGGTCCAAGTCGCCACTGTAGATAAAAAATCATAGTATAGATGAAAAAATAGTATTGTTCATCGGCGCAATAACGATGAACCATTAAAAAGAAATTAACAAAATCGGTCCAGCCGTTATCAAGTGATGCATTGACAATGGTTTTCACTATAGAAATAAAGTAGGTACTTTAATTACCTACCTACTTCTGTAGGTACTTAAGGTACTTAAGGTCGCGCCACCTATTGACGGTATAAAAAGCACTTCCAATTTTTCCCGAATTTTCCAACTTCCCGGGCAACTTTTCCAATTTTTTTTTACGTAAGAACCATCTACGGACTATTACAAACACTTTTTAAAAAAAATTAACAAAATCGGTCCAGCCGTTATCATGTGATGCCGTGACAAAGGTTTTCACATTCATTTTTATTTATATAGATGTAACATCAGATAATCCGATAATCTGCACCAATTAAATTTTTCGAGATAAGTTCTTATTAGGGTATCAACGTCTTAAGGTATCAACGTCTTAACGGATCAACGGATCAAAGAATCAAACGATCAACGGATCAGAGGAACAACGTATTTAAATTTCCTATATAGGTGAAAAATTACCTCTATACCCACAGAGTATTTCCAACACGATTGGAAACGCTCTGTATGATTTTGAATTATGCAGACGGACGGACAGACGAACGGACGGACGGATAGATGGACAGACACGGAGCCAGATCATAAGGCTTCTTGTTATACTTTGTATAGAAGCCTAAAATATCACCTGTTGCCGCCCCCTCCCGGATTGCAAATGTTTCAATGAAAAATAATAAATTTTGATGGTTCTGAATAATCGCAAGTGTACCTGGGGAGTATTCCATACCCCCCAGACCCATCGGTCATGTAATATCGATTTTCATCGTTGGGAACTTCTGAAGATATTATATAAAATACGCCTAGTATGTCATAATCGCCGTTTCCATGGTAACGTAACGCAAAACCCCCCTCCCCGAACATGAAGATTACTTTTATCCGTAGCAACTTTTTCTTTTCAATTTAAATAAAGGGTCTTTCAATGGGAACGCCCCATTTTTAAATTGACATTACTCACGCACGGCAGCCATTTTTTATTTGTGACATTGACAGTTGTATTTGTCATTGTCTACCATTTAATCATGGAAAGGTACACGCTTCAACAACGTTTACAAATAATCCAAATTTATAAAATTTATAAAATTAATAATTCGGTGATTCGATTATTTCAAGAAATGGAACGATAAATTATCCGCCTCGTTCCTGCGATTTAACTCCATTGGACTTCTTTCTTTGGGGTTACATTAAGTCATTGGTTTACAGCAATCATCCAGCAAATTTAGACGATTTACAGATCAATATTGAACGAGTAATTGCTGACATACGACCTGATTTGTGTGAGAGAGTCTAGGAAAATTGGGTTCAACGACTTCATTCCTGCCAGCGTTTCTGTGGTGGATATTTAAATGATGTTTTGTTTTATAACTAATGGTATCCATTGTACTTTATAATGAAATAAAAATTTCAATAATTTTCAAATAAATAATGTGTTTTATTTACAAAACAAAATGGGGCGCTCTTAATGAAAGACCCTTTATATTTGAATAATTGTCACGATAATATAACGTGATATTTTTACCGATTACCCAGTCAGTTAAAGGGAAATGAAGAAGAACGCGGGGGTTGGAATCAACTTTCCTAAAATCCCCTGTCTTCCCCGAGTCATTGGACCAAAATTGAAGAGGAGAAAATTCCCTACAAGACAAGATTTCAGGATTTACTTCATATCTGAAGTAAATCCTGAAACCTTGTTTTGTTTTGTTTTGTTCATCATCGATAGTGAAGTTTAAATGTACGAAATTTTTATTCAGAATAAGAATTATTCAAAATAATTATTTTCAATTGTTTTCCCTGGATTTTCTTTTTATTTCATAAATACTTAGTATGATGTAGGAAAATTTTGTTAATCTCTTTTATAGAGAATTTTGTACTCTTCAATTTTGATTTGATGATAATTTTCACTAAAAATGAAAGTAAGCGAGTTATAGCGAGTTTTCCCACTTAGGGAAAAGGCTAACAAGGAATTTTAGGTGATATTGCAAATAAAATCGTGGTCAAATTTTCGAATTCAGTCAAATTTGAATATATGCCCCCCCCCAAAGATTCTTATCTGTTTGAAAATTTTAAACTATTATTCATTGGGTTTTGTCAACTTTTAGCGTCCCATTGCGATGGCGCCTGAGGCTAATGCCACAGTGGCCTCACCCTTGCTACGGCTCTGCCCGGAATTGATGAGCACGATGTTCAGTTCAAAGGGGTGGGGTCAATAAATTTGTTGTTCCCACTAAACTTGCATATTTTTGAAAGTACTTTTCAACGATATCATATTTGACCCCCCTCCCAGGCTATTTAAAAATCTGGATTTTTCGACATTTTGGAGCAAACTTTCCAGGATGCCAACATTTCCGAGAAATGCCAGTATCACCATTCGATTCTTCAAGTAGGCTATTGTGTTCAAAATTTTTTTCCCAACCCTCTATGACTGACTGTTTTTTAAAAACATGCCTAATACCAACTAATACGGACGGTCTGCTTCTCTCGCCTCACCCTGTACAACGAAATAGTGCTGTATAATTAAGTTGCTTGGGTTGCCTATAGTTTGAAGTTTAAAAATTTTTTACAGTTGATAATACGCATTCGCAAAAGATAAACAAGCCATACATTTTGTTAACGTTAGTAATAAATAATTGTGTGTCAACACAGTGATATCGAAAAAAAGTGCAAATAAATTTGTGGTTGATCAATTGGGACACGAGTAATTATCCGATTGAAATTATTATTCTAATTGTTAACAAATGTGATTTATGTCAAAATTACGTATTTAAAATATTTACTCCGGTTTTTGGTTTGGTTTGAAAATGGAAAATCATAAAGTAACACCCATGTGGAATGAAAACGCCAGTAGAAACAGTGGCCCATTGAGACGTCCAAATATGTCAAGCCTGTCGAATGTATTAACTAACGGTGCAAGTTCCAATGATAGTGGCAATGTAAACATTCCGACCGCCAATTTGAAACCGACTAATGTAAATACCAAATCTACCTCCGACAATACCACTGACATACTCTCCAAATCGAAATTATCAGCAGATGCCAAGGAATGGTATCCGCCAAGTTACAATAAAAGTGACTCGGCAAGCAGTTCGTTTCCAGAATATGAGAGTAACGAAACTGAACAGCTTAAGCAATTTTTGGAAATTATTAAAACTGACCCGGGACGGTTTGAATTTAAATTGGTATCGTGTATCGAATCGATGGAGCCCTTCTATGACGATGTGGAATTTGTTCTCAATATGGCAAAGTTGATTGTCGATCATGTGAGTAATTTACCTTTTCATTTTTATCACGAATGACATTTATTTACTTACCTTACAAATTCCGTACATTTGTAGGCTCTTGAAGACGATCGGTATTCTTTCAATGCTGCAAAACTGTCCGTTGCAATTGAAGAACAGTGCCCTCTGTTTCGTACTCATTTGTACACATTATGTGATAAGAAACTTAAAGAAAATAAATACGATTTAAAACTAATCATGTTTATGGCAGAATTGTATGACAAGCAGCAGTACGAAAATTTATATGGCAATTTCGTTATGCAGGCTCTTAAAAATGTAGTTACACTCAAAGATGAATACAGCATTAAAACCTTATGCCAAGTTATACTGGTAAATACTTCCTTGTTTCTTTAATATAGAAAATTAAAATTTTACTTTTAGTTGTGTGGCAAATCCTTAATTCAGTTTTACAAAGAAGAAATAGATAAGATCATCAATCAGCTGGTACTGAAAACTCAAAATGAAAATTTACCTCAAAATTTGATCAAATACATAAACAAAGTGTTTCAATTGCAAGATTCCAATTGGAATTACGATTCCATTGAATGTCCTACGATGCCAATCGGTGAAAGGTAAAACATTTTATTATAAGTACTCAAGTTTACATTTTTTTATTTATGATTTCTCGTAACATTGAGTTAATCGATATAGTCATTTTTTAGCTCCGAAATCTAACTACAGTTAAACCTCCAAAAGCCTGAACCGCTTAGGGCCAAAAATATATTCCTTTTAAGCTGTTTCTGGCTTAAGTGGTGTCCATAGTAGTCAAGATTCCGGATTTTCCAATTTTTCAATAACGGAATCTGGGTATCATTCCTGACAGAATATAACCACTTTTTACGAAGTCTTCCTAATCTAAAATTTTGAAGTGAATTACTCCTTGTCACTTTCCATTATTAAAGCTATCTGTGTGCCTTTGTTTCGCTAACGATTCATTCATTTCTGTTACTGCACTTCAACTTCCAGATCCTCCACCACTCCATCTCACCCTTGGTCGGCTTCTTCTACTTTGGTTAGTTGGTCTCCATTCTACTACTCAGCGCCGCGCCGTAGCAAGCTCTTCTGGCGCCTGAGGCAAATTTCAATATATGTGCCCCCCCTTTCCCAAAATATTCTTATCATTTTTAAAATTTTCAACTATTATTTATTGAGTTTTGTCGAGGTTTAGCGCCCCCATTGCAATCACCCTTGCTACAGAGTTGGCTTAGAGTAATGAAAACAAGTGAATGCTTATCAGGAACTCATTTAGGCTGCCGGGACCGGGGGGTCTGGGGGTATGGAATACCCCCCAGGTACACTTAATTTATTGCGAAATAAAAACTTTCACTTTTACGTCCCTCGGTATTAAGAAGAATGGTACTGGGATAGTTATGAAAAATATCATCTGCTGCCCCCTCCCTCCTGGATTACAAACGAAAATTGCAAAAGATTAAACAAAAAATAATAAATTTTGATGCTTCTGAATAATGGCAAGTGTACCTGGGGGGTATTCCATACCCCCCAGACCCCCCGGTCATGCAATATCGATTTTTATCGTTGGGAACTTCTGAAGATCCTATATAAAATACGCATAGTGTGTCAGAATCGCCGTTTCCATGGTAACGTAACGGATTACCCTCCCGAATATGGAGATTATTTTTATCGGTAGGAATTTTTCTTTTCAATTCAAATATATTTTAATAGCAGTCGCGATGATAACGTGATATTTTTATTATGATATCATCCGCATAAGCCAGTACTTCTGCTTCTTTCGTCGTTGTAGTGTACCTTTGCAGTCAACTTTCCTCATGATGTCCTCTATAGTTAATCAGCATTGCTGATGATGCATCTCCTTGTTACTAATCTCAAAAACGTCTGTCCATCCATGTTTGGTTTTGACCTTGACTCTTGTGTTTGTTGATGTCATTTTAATCATTCTCACTAGTTTTTCTGGTAATTTCAATTGCTTCATTACGTGTACAACTTTCCTCTGCCTATTGTAAACCCATATTGATATTCACCAATAGCCTCTTCTGTGCGTTCCGAGGAGTTAATCGCAGAGAAAGTCTGGTGTACAAATATTTTTGGAGTTCATAGTTTTATATGGAAGTCTCTTGGCAGTCTTTATAAGTTCCTAAAATTCCATATTATTCCTGTAAGTCCTAATGGTATTCTTTGGTAGTCCCGGAATTCTTAGAAAATTATACGCTATTTATGAAGTGTCGTATCATACATGGTACCAATTTGCCTTCCTTATTATATCGGCTATATTTGACCTATTCGCCACTACTTAGGAATTTCTTCAAACTCTTTCAATTAGTTTGTGGATTCTTCTCTTTAGGATATCTCCTTCATTCTTCACCATTTCCATACCTATTCCATCGCATCCAAGTGTCTTCACATTCTTTGTCTTTTTTATCACATTAACCACTCCCTCATACGTTGGTATTGCCACCTTATCATTTTCGTCTTGAATATTTATCATGTACCCTGTCTGGTTCTTCTCATCTTTATTCAATAACAATTGAAAGTGCATCTTCCATATTTATTTAATCTTCTGTTCACCACTTTCCGAGGTCTTCGTTACTCTTGTTCTTATAGTTTTTTTTTTGTTCCTCTATTTCTTCTTGTTCGGCACGCCCGTATCCGGGCATCGTGGCATCATTCATGATAAACAGTTGTTAACTGTATCTCTCCATCTTTCTCTGTCCATTGCGTTGTGTGCGCATTGCTGCCCTGTTGAGCCAGTCATTTTCTTTATTTGGTCAACGTACCGAGAGGGAGACCGACCTCTTGGTCTCTTACCCTCTATCTTGCCCTGGACCACGAGTCTCTCGAGCGTTCCATCCCCGCGTCTCATAATGTGTCCGAAATATTTTAATATAGCTCTATTTATGGATGTGCTCAATCTTTCCTTGATGTTAAGTTCCTTCAGGATGGACACATTTGTACGCCTCTCCGTCCATGACACCCTCAGCATTCTACGCCAACAGAACATCTCAAAAGCCTCTATTCGTCGTCTATCTGCCGCTTTGATTGTCCAGCTTTCCGAGGCGTACGTCATTATTGGGAAAATCAGAGATTGGATAATTCTCATTTTAGTGGACTTCGATATTCCTCGATCTTTCCATATTCTCGTCAGTTTTGCCACTCCTGTCTTTGCCAGCGTGATTCTGCGTCTGATTTCGCTTTCGCATTCTCCAGTTCTTGTGATGCGGACGCCCAGGTATACTATACCCTCCACAGTTTCAATCCCGCCTATTTCTCCGATATTCCGTTGATTCTCACTTGCCCTATCCACAATCATCACTTTACTCTTATTTGTATTTATTTTGAGGCCATATTCTTCGCTTGTCGCTTTAATTCTCTCCAGGAGCTCTGTCAGTTCTTCTTCTGACGCCGCTAGCAGTGTCGTGTCATCTGCATATCTTAAGTTAAATATTTTTCTTCCGCCTATCGATATTCCTCCTTTCCATCCCTCTGTAGCGACGCGCATTATCCATTCTCCGTATATATTGAATAGAATCGGCGAGATAATGCACCCCTGTCTCACTCCTCTTCCTACTTTGAAAGTCTTTGATAGTTGGTCATTTACTCTGACTTGTGCCTCGTTAGAAGCGTATAGTTTGCTGATGAGGGAGGTAAGGTGTGGGGGGACGCCAAGTATTGTATTAATGTACCAAAGTTTGTCCCACTCCACGCAGTCGAAAGCCTTCTGATAGTCTAGGAAGCAGAAGTATCCCTTAGTGTTGAATTCTCTGAGTTTCTCGACAATTTGTCTAACGTTTAGAACCTGTTCTCTTGTGCCTCTGCCTGGCATAAATCCGGCCTGTTCGTTCGGTATTTGTGGATGTATGTAGGCTTTCAGTCTCTCGTTGATGATCCACAGTAACACCTTACTGGCATGCGAGATAAGGGCGATTGTTCTATAGTTGCTACATTTATTTTTCGCTCCTTTCTTGTGGATTGGCACGAATATAGACTTTACCCAATCGTCAGGCCATCTTCCCGAATGCCACACTTTGTTACATATAAGGTACAGTGCAGCATATCAATACCCTGTTGTCCGGCTGCCTTAATCATTTCTGCCACGATTTCGTCATATCCTGACGCTTTATTTCTTTTAAGTGCCATTGTGGCCGCAGCGATTTCGGATTTGAGAATGTCTGGTTCATGTTCCGCGTTTTCCATATTTTCGATGTTTGTCTGTGCGTCCGCTTTTCCCTTCATTAGATTTTCGCAGTATTGTTTCCATCGTTCGAGAACTCCCTCGAAGTTGGTTATTGCTATACCTTTTTCGTCTTGTATGGTATTTGTCTTTGGTTTGAATTCTCGAGCAAGTTCCTCTATTTACATATAATAAAACTTTCTCGTGCTTTTGCTTGTAAATTCTAAAAGGGTCTCTAATTCTTTCTCTATATAATTCAAGACTTCTTGGGTCACCTGATTTTAACCATATTTTTGGGGAAGGTGGTGATAAGCTCCAAACACTGTTCATGGTCACATGCATGAAGTCACCAGTGAGCCGCTCGCTAAATTCAATGACTGATTAATGAAATTATTAGGCTCGTCACTAAGAAGTTTAGAAAATTTCCCACTGACATGGAGTGATTTTATTTGTAGAATTAAACGATTTTTTATTGTTTACCAAATAAGTTATCTGCGGTCAGCTTTTAGTTTTTGCTCAGAATTTTTTTTGATATTATTTAGGTACTGATACATATTTTGGATACAGAATGCATAAGAAACGCCAATTTTGAAATATACCAACTTGGTGATTTTTGGGACTTTCTTTGGTAAAGCCCCTGTACTATAGTCCATCCGTTTTAAGAATGCAGAACTAGATTGTACTAAAATTGTGAACTCGGAACGTGATTGGTTAAAATTTTTACAGGTTTACACTGCCAAAATTTTATTTGCGATTGATGACTCACGAATATTTTTTTCTAAAAGTTTCTGGCAAATTTAAATAATTTGTACAAGATAAATTGCTATTTGATAAAAAAAATACTTTTAACTCGATTATTTCAAGTATCAAATAAGTGACATTTGGTTTTTGTCACTCGTGCACTTTAATTATTTGACGTTTCCCAGTGTAAATCTGACTTGCCGTTCAAGGCGACCTCTACTGCAATTCAAAACCAGATGGACTATAGTCCGAGCCTGATTTCAAAAACTTAGGAGCTCTTTTCCGATGCCAAACTAAAGGGTTTAAGCAAAAGTGGTATTTCTGAGTTATTGCCATGCAAGACCCTTTTTTCGTGACGTTAACTTAACTATTAATTTTTATAGTTTTTTTTTAAAGAACAAGATAATAAAAATCTTGAATTCTAGATAATTTGAGTAATTCACATCAGAATAATAAAAACACTTATGCAGGATTTAAGCAATTCTGTAATAATAAATTTTGTATAAGAGTGTTTGTATTTTTCTGATATGAATTAAGTTATCTAGAATTCGAGAGTTTATAATCTTGGTTTTATTATTACAAGTTTCATATCAAAAACTTCGGGTCGAATCAACTAATGTTGACCACCCCAAACAAAATTAAAAATTTTCTATTGCTAAGAGGAAGGTTTATATAGTATACTGTTAAAATTTTACATGCGAATGTATTATCAAAATTTTGAATAAATCGATTTTGAAGTTAGCAAATTTAACATGTAAAAGCCGACTGTTGACGGTACGTGTGGAATGGTATACCCTAAAGCCCGCATTTCACTATAGCTTCTAGCAGCCGAGCTTCTAGTAGCCCAACATTTGTAATGCATTGACTCTTATGGAAGCAAACTCACTAGTAGACTGGTAGACTAGAAGCCTACGTAGGCTTCTAGTCTACCAGTCTACTAGTGAGTTTGCTTCCATAAGAGTCAATGCATTACAAATGTTGGGCTACTAGAAGCTCGGCTGCTAGAAGCTATAGTGAAATGCGGGCTTAACACTTAGAAAATTTCGTCAGATGCTGCTCGCACGTCATACAGGTAACATGACTCGAATCCCGGTTTTCTTGAAGGATGGCGCCTTCAAGTATGTTTAGCTTTTGCCGCGTAGTGGCCAGGCGATGAAAAACCGGCCGGAGCTCCGGAGGAGCGCAGGCTTGGGTTTTTCGATGCCCACAGCCGGACGAGTCTCGAATCCAAACCCCAAAATTTCAAATTCGATTTTTTCAAAATTTTGATAATACATTCGCATGTGAAATTTTAACAGTATACTATATAAACCTTCCTCTTTGCAATAGGAAATTTTTAATTTTATTTGGAGTGGTCAACATTAGGAGACTCCCCCCAAAACTTATATCGCAAATATTTTATCACGCGGATCATTCATTCCATCTCAAATCAACTGAAAAATTGACTTGGCCAAATTTGACGAAATTTGGTACACACCATCATAGTCATAAATGAAAAATACAAATTTAAGAATTTGTCCCAAAGGGGCATTTGTTTTGGTTCTTCAAAAAATTGGTGTGT
The DNA here is from genome assembly GCA_932274525.1 of Podabrus alpinus. NCBI lineage: Eukaryota > Metazoa > Arthropoda > Insecta > Coleoptera > Cantharidae > Podabrus > Podabrus alpinus. Next base: position 121,529,485 of record OW026451.1, read on the forward strand.
AGACTTATAGGAAAACGACTGTAACTTCATCCACAGTGGTTTAAATTTAAAAATAAAAAATGTCCTGTAAAGATAAATGAACATTCTATTTAAATATTCAACCACATTTTATTTTTTCAATCCCTAAACGGGTGAATTTTCTAATATTAACCCTATCTCTAAACGGGTATTTTTTTACTATGTTTTTGTGCAATTGCGCTGAGCATGTGTACCAAATTTTATCGTGGGATGAGGTTGGGTTCGGTTACTAAAAATAAATTAAAAATTGGGAGAAATTCACAAAAATCAGTTTCGCTGATTTCTCGACTTTTTTCAACTTGACGGTAAAAATAGTTGGATATAAAATTAAAACTAATTAAATTCTCTTCAAAAACGCTTCTAAACATATTTTTTCTGAGATTTATATTCACACCGTAATAACCGTTCAAAGTTGAGCTAAGTTGCGTGACCCCCGATACATTTATTTAAAAAGGTCGGGATCGATTTTTAATTAATTGTATAGATTTTCAGCATAAATATTTATTATCTGAATATATGTTAAGGAATTCGTTATTTCCTGGGCATTGGGTCAAGTCAATCCGTCTCATTCAAATCAGACTGACCCACACTTGAAATAATGGAATTAAAATAAAATTTCAGTTGGTAATTGATTTCAGGCAAAATTTTACATCCCCCCCCCCAATTTTATAATAGATTTATTTTTAAAGTTCCCTGAATCCATTTAGATCATTTTTAGAAAGACGTCTGTATCGTATTGTCTGTGAACAAATTTTTAATTTAAGCTTGTGTCTGCAGTCACAGGAAACTAGATAAAGATAAATGAAATTGCCTAAAAGCGAAAGGGGGGTTTGCTAGAAGTTATAATGCATCATACCTTCGAATCGAAATGAAATACGTAAAAATACTACAAACATTATTGCCTACATTTTTTGTTTCATGAGTGTTTCTCTAAAATTTACGGTTAGGAGACCTGTAATGAAAATATATAGGGTGTTTGAAAATGTTTCGCCAAACTTTGCTGACATATTCTACTACTAATAAAAAAATTGGCTATGTGAACATTGCATAACTTTCCCCATTCTGTTCTAGCGTCACAATTTTTCGGTAAAACACATGAATAATAATAAAAACACAATATTGTGCGATTAATACTATTTTTTCACACCCTAAAAAATTATAATAATATCCTGGTTAATTATATAAAAAAGTGGATATTTCTTGTTTTAAATGTACTTCAAAGTGGATATTTCTTGAAAAACTCTTAAATACCTACCCACCCCTTTGTCATGATGTCAATGTTGAAAATGGACCGATGATGTATAATCTCATTATAAAATTCTCGGTGAACTATACGAAGTCGGTATCGAAAGTAATTTGCTCATAATTGCATAAAAGTCAAAGTTTTTCTTCGATTATTTCGACAATTGAATTTTTATTTTCAAAGTATGAACCCACAATCGACTTTGAAAATAAAATTAAATGTAGTAGGTATTAGTTATCGGTTTGGAAGATCTCGATTAATGTAAACCCTCGTTGGCATCTTTCTTAATAATTTTGCAAAAAGTTTTGCATTTGTCCTCGAGAACAACACATATTTCGTGTGCTGATCCTAGTTTGGTGTTGGCATTCACAATAAAATCCATATCGGTAACTACTATCGGTAACTACTAATATCGGTTTGCTACTGCGGTAGAAATTTTGACCGTAACTCTTGTATCTAATAAAATAAAGAGAAGATTAAAACTCATGTTTACACCGCAATTGGAAAATGTAAAAAACTCTACCGAAGCAAGTTTCATCAATTTACATATAATTGGTCCAAATTCATAATGTCCAATTAACCGAAAGGTATAAAATTTGGCGAAAATGTGAACATTAACTGCAGGCAACTATTCATAAACTGGTATCGTAAAAACATAATAGCAAAACACTTTTAAAGTAATCCACCACCACCAAAAACATGTAACCGAACAAAATTCGTCCGACTCACTTATACCGGGTCAAGTTGCAAGAAAAAAGATTTTCCAATGGTGAAATTTATTCGAAAAATAAACACAAAGCGATTCGTCGCCTAAAAAGACCCAAAAACTCGTAATTTTTATATTTCACACGGACACCTCCAAAAAGTTTGGTTATTTACTAATTTGCTCAGTCTAAATGACTTGTATTCACAATTTGCGTAAGTGGCAGCCTACAAATTCTGCACCTATTAGGTCCCTATTGAACGTAGAATGCGATTCGTCAAGTGTTCAATAATTTCGTTTAATATGCTGCTTTTTCAAATTTCACCCTGCACCGCCACATCGTAAATTTCAATCATTTCTTAAATTTCATTTGCTTTGGTAGAGATAAGTTGGGGGCGTAGCGAGTCGGCGCGAGTACGTACGCACTCGCAAAAGCCCAACTTGACTAACCAGGCGCATCAACGGTACCAAAAAGCTCGCTGCGCTTGCTTCCGAGTAGATTTATACAAAAAAGTGCTCAAATCAAAATCCATCAAACGACCTGTCAAAATTTATTAATATTATCCGATATTAACGTTGACGTGCTTTCTTTTCTCTCTCTGTCGTTTAATGTGTGTGCGAGTGCAAAGGGAGAGGGTACGATTAAAAAAAGCATCCGGTTTAGTATGGTAAATGGTGGTCCAAAAGTAATAAAACACCGTACTTTTTTTCATTTCGTTCACCATTTCCCTAATTTTGAACGGATTTTTATCTGGCCTCTAAGTTTAGCCATGATATACGTGCATACCAAATTTCATGACATTGTGTTTAGCGGTTTAAGCTGTGCGATTGATACTAATTTTTTCGCACAGAGTTACACACATACATACACACATACAGACGGACATCAATAAAAAATTGATGAAAATGTTATCAGGGCATCATAACGAATCATTTAATACCAAAATTTCAATTTTCGATTTTTGACCCGATGACAATACTTTCCCTATACATACGTTAATACGTATGGGGAAAGTAAAAACAGAATAAAAATGGTAATAACATATTTCCGAAAATTCTTAGTTTGCATGATGTGGACATTTTAACCATAACACCCTCATTTATAACCAATAAATTGATAATTTTTTAACAGAATTAAATGAACTATTATTGTATGTCTTTGATTGTGACTTATTTAATTATATAATATGATTTTTGTATAATTTTAATATCAGATTATTGAGATCAACAACTCAAAAATGTACTGAAAACTTATCTTTTTGTCGATCAAATATTTGAAAAACATGAAAATTTCACACAGACTTATTGTTGTTTAAATTTATATTTTTAATAGTAGGATGCTTCTCAATTTTACTTTATTTGTAAAGTGGAGAACTCAAGTTGTGTATTTAAATTTAAAATATGACAAATGTAACACTTGGGTTATTTATTAACAGGCTAAAGAAATACAATTTTGAACCTATCATTGAGCCAATATATTATGGCTCCGATGGAGTAGCAATGACAGCTGCACAACGAGACTTTTTATATGGGTAAGAAAATTAGATAGTTGTTTTTTCACTTTCTCATTTTCATACTTTTTTGTAGTGACGATTCCGACAGTTCGTATGAACTTGATCCCGAGTTGGACGAGGAAATGCAGAAAGCCTTCCGTGATTTTGTTCGATACGGAAAATAGTTTCTTTTTAATCTTGTACTCCTGTACGTTTTTTTGTGATGAAAAAATATGTTATCAGTGAGAATTTTTGTAGTTTTGTCTTTATGTGAAAGTTCAAAGTTGGTGATAGCTTTTTCATAAAAAAACATTTTGTGGATGTAACCTCTAATGCTTACTATTTCAATATAATGAGAATTAAAATGTGTTGTAATTTAAAAATGTTATTAAATGTTGATCAAAATATAATATTAAAAAATAATACAAGTTTGCTCTTTCGCATAAAGAAAACAATCTAAATGTAGATACACAATAATTGTATTTATATAACTTATTCAAGTTGTTGTGTATTATTTATTATTCTCACTAAGTGTTTTAAAAAGAAAACTATGATACAGGAATAATGCACTCTCGTATTTCATATTTTATCGATATAAAGCTTTTAATATTAGACTTGTTTGGATTTGTTTTAAAATGTGAGCATTACTTTATTAGAAAATATCGATCTTTTCTAACTGTATAAAATGTTTGTTAAGTATTAGCATAGAAATAAAATCATTTCTTGAGCTCTCCATCAACTGGACTATGTATTATGTTTTGATACCTAAGATTTAAGAGAATTACTAAAACAGACTAATTCTATATACTGTTTTCCTGAAACTTCTATGTAGATTAAGTTAAAAATTAGTAAAGTCGAGCTACTCTTGAAGTATTATTAATAATAAATAATACCTAAATTTATTGTTTTTTTAATAATTCTATCTATTTTTATAGTCCAGTCAAATTAGGTTTTCAGCTCGGAAAAATTCCCACCTAGCTGAATTTTGGTACACATCTTTATGACATCGTTGTAAACAATATGTAAAAAGTCGACCTCGATATCATGTACGCGTTAAAGGTTATTCGAGGTCAAAGGTCACGAAATTGGCCTTTTTTTTAATATCTCGTTTTTTATTAGTCGTACAATAAAAAGTTTTAGATACAATTTGTAGAGGAGGTAATTATCTACAAAAATGGTCTTATGACATTTTCACGTTAAGTTGATAGGTTTTGCGTTATAAGGCCAACAAAATGGACACTTTTAATGAAATATGATTTTTCAAATTTTGATCGGAAATTTTGTGAACGATATTAATTTGCAAATGCTTTATACTGGTTGTACAATAAAAAGTTTCCGTCGCGCCAATTTCCAATTTTTCGAAAGTAATTTTTTTTTTAAATTTTTGAAATTTGAAATGAAAAATTTTTGAAATTTAAATTCGATTTCACGCTTGGTGTTGAAAATACGAAGGAAGCTTATATAAGGGCTCTGGTAGACCTTCGCAATGGGCTTCCGTGCATCTTAAAAATTAAGAATCGGTTCGTAAATAAGAGCTCCAGAGACGTTGAAAGTTTTTGCTCAATTTTCGCCTTAATTCGCCTCCGGCGCGAGAACCGTCGATAATTTAGTAAAACTTTTGGAAGAGTCGGATGCGGTTTTCGACGGTCTTTGATTTAGTATATGACGATGGTGGACGAAAAACGACAAATAACGGCAACATTTGCAAATTAATATCGTTCACAAAATTTCCGATCAAAATTTGAAAAATCATATTTCATTAAAAGTGTCCATTTTGTTAGCCTTATAACGCAAAAACTATCAACTTAACGTGAAAATGTCATAAGACCATTTTTGTAGATAATTACCTCCTCTACAAATTGTATCTAAAACTTTTTATTGTACGACTAATAAAAAACGAGATATTAAAAAAAAGGCCAATTTCGTGACCTTTGACCTCGAATAACCTTTAACGCGTACATGATATCGAGGTCGACTTTTTACATATTGTTTACAACGATGTCATAAAGATGTGTACCAAAATTCAGCTAGGTGGGAATTTTTCCGAGCTGAACCCCTTTTTTCGTCTAATTTGACTGGACTATTATAATAATTGAAAGAGCTCTGGGAAATTATAAATAAAATTAGACTTATGATCAAAGTTCCATTTGAATGTCACATTTCACAAGCTTTTTTTGTTGGCAAAACAATGGTCATTAATTATATTTTTTCTAATTTTTAACACCTCTTTATAATTCAAAATCTTTTTCAATTTTGGATTTTTTTAATGTCTTCATTTATTGTATTTTTATTTAAATTTGCATGTTTTTATAAAATTGCAGTTAAAATTAATTTATTGCAATGCTTTTAATTATGTTTTATTATTTTTGTAAAACATTTTATGATTTAAAAAAAATACAGTATTATTTTAATGAATGAGTGTGTCAATTATTTAAGTGTGATCATCAAAAGAAGCGGTAAAAACATGTAGGTAAACATTATGAAATTATCTGTGTCAATAATTGGTGGTAGTTGTGTCTTAATTTTTATGGCTGACTTCCACTGCGCCATGTGTTCCTGCATTGAACTACAAATCACATAGCTGGCGAAGGTGAGAGGTAAATGAAATAGTGTATACTATAGCTACTTTACTTCTCTGCAATGTTTTCACATTCCATATCCAATCCTCTCCTCTTTTATTTTACAATTTAACCTATCAACAGCGTTGATGTTCAATTAAGAGTCGCGCTAAGAAATTCCGTGAAGTCCACCATTTGAACTCGCAATTTCCGCGTTATAATTTTTAGTGAGAGATCTTTTTAATTCGCATGGCTTATTATTGATAAGAATCGGACGCTGACTGCTGCTGGTGTATCGCAAACCAGAATTAATTGTATGGTTAGTGATTTACCACGGCAAGAATTCCAGCGTGAGGTTGTAAATCTTCATCTTTCCGATCATTTGGCTCTAGTATTTTCCAGGCTCCGTCATCCATGGTGCATAAACTCGGCTTAACTTTCCATTTCAGACGGTTTAACTTAAAATTTTTTTTTAAATGTAGCGCTTATTGACGGCTGGTGACTTCTTTCAATGGGAGGACACAAAATTAAAATGAAAAATAATATCTTCTTGTGTTACTTTGACAATATTAATACACTTCATTGTCAAATTAAATAATCCGTGGGGGGAATTTATGAAATACCCCCCCAGCATATCTAGATGGCCATTCTGATCTTCATGTTCTGAGGGGGGGAAACTCCCCTGTCTGGTCTGTGCGGTCGCCAATTTTTTATTACTTCATTTGCAATATCAACTCATGACATTTTTCAATGAGAGGACTCAAAATGTAAAGAAAAAGGAAAAACATACCTAAATCTACTGTATTTTTAGTTTCCCATTTCGGACAGTATCAAGACGAAAATTGAAAATCATCTAATGTCCCATTTATTTTTTTACATGCACGACATACTGTCGTCCTGTCCAATCAGTATTAAATACTACTAGTGTTTATTTTAGTTAATCGCCTGCGAGGAGGGGGAGGAGATTAAAAAAACCGAAAGGTTTTCTTCAAAGATTGTTTTACGCAATAGCAGAGAAAACCTAGCAGTGCTAGTAGTAACCGGTAAAGATTTTAGACCTATGTCTAAATTGATCAATGTGTGTGTCTGTCTGTAACTCTAAATTGAGTTGAGGATCTGGTCTTTAAGCTGTACAACCTAAGCAACCAAGAATCAGTGCGGCTTAAAACATCACTTATGTCGATATTTGTTCATAAATCATCGCTCATTCGTTCATTTTGTGTTACCAATTTGAATAATTTACAGTGCGGCCGTTAGGCCGCAAAATCATAATATACTCGTACTAATAGAAAAGTAATAAATGAAGGAGAAAGTAATTCATACTTTCGTTCACTTCATAATTCATACACTTGAATAAGTTTCAGTGCGGCCTTCAGGCCGCACAATCATAATAAATTCGTACTAGTAGAAAAGTAATGAACAATAAAGGAGGGGTACAGTGCAATAAGTAGCCCCACTCAAATAAAATTTTCGTGTGCTACACACTAAAGAACAAGGTTTATAGAGTAGATTGTAAAAATATTTTTCGAGAAAGGGGCCCGAACTTTTTAATAAAGCGCATTTGAACTTAGCTAATTTTAGCCAATTTTTACAAGTGAGATTCCGCGCGTCGTCATTTTGTTGACGGTACGTGTGGAATGAATGACCCTAACACTTAGAAATTTTCGCTCCGGCAGAAGCAACACGTCTCTCGTACCAGTTACATTGACGAAAGGTTATTGTTTTTTCCATTATTTTTTTTAACGCGATTTTTTGGTGGTTAAACGTAACAGGGACCTGCCGCATACCGCGACTATACTTTTTAATGCTATTTCAAGGGTCTCTAAGCTCCCGGTTTTCTTGATGGAAGGCGCTTCTCGTATGTTTAGCCCAGTAAACCATTGTCAAAACCGCTCGGAGGAGTGCGGAGCGGCGCTCCGGAGAGTAGGTTTTGACAATAGAATTACCTCCAAATCGAATGCACACATCAAAAATCGAAAATTAAAAAAAATTTAATTTTTTCACTTTTTCGTCAATACACGGGTAATTTACGATTTTTTTTCTAATATCTACTAATCACACCCCCACCTATCCGAATTTCAAAGAAAAAATCAAATCCGAGCGAAAAAATTTCACTCGTTCCGACAGGGGACCTCTATGCAAGTCTGCATGGGGGGCGTGGCCTATTCGATGCTATTTTACGTACTTTTAAAAAGTCGATATTGGGGTTGTTTTTAAGGATTTCTCGAAAAATATTTTTTCTATAGACTACATATCGCACACCCAATGCAGTACCAACATAACTCAAAAACGATAGTTTCGAGATAATGAGCCTAGAATATTTCAGTTGCATTTAAACATAGCAAAGTAATACTATCATAAAGTGGTCCCCATTGTTTAATATTGAAGCTACAGTTATGAAAGTTTTACACTATAAAATATTGAATTTAACCAATATTTTAGTGTTCATAACTCGAAACCGTCATTTTTTGAGTTATGTTGGTACTGCATTGGGTGTGCGATATTTTAACCATGTTCTTTAGTGTGTAGCACACGAAAATTTTTTTTGAGTGGGGCTACTTATTGCACTCTTCCCTAAAGGAGAATTAATTCAAATAAAAATAATTAATTCTAAATCCAAAATATAATTTTTTTTAATGTGGTTAGCCATCTAGAACGTGATTGCCATGGTTGTACGACTTAAGGCTGCACTGAAGAGAAGATTAAAGCCCGCATTTCACTATAGCTTCTAGCAGCCGAGCTTCTAGTAGCCCAACATTTGTAATGCATTGACTCTTATGGAAGCAAACTCACTAGTAGACTGGTAGACTAGAAGCCTACGTAGCTAAGCTAAGCTAAACGCCAACATTGTGCTTGGATCTGTAATCCGACAGTGTTGAACTTTTCGTAATTAAAAAATGATTTTTAAAATCGACAATATTTCACACGGAATCCTGCGTTTTTAGTTCAGTCAAATTATAAAATAATCAAAGCACTTACCAAGTTTTGTACACAAAATCGTCCATCAACTGCAAAAATTTAAATATTTTACCCAAGTACTTGTTCCAATTTTCCTTTTGGCTATTTTTTTCGACTGTTATTAGGGTTGCATAAAATAGTATACACAACTCGAGACAAAAGCACATCTTAATCTCTGGTGCAAATGGGATTCCCATTCGAGATTAAATGGCTTACTTTTGTCTCTCGTTATGTAATATTTATACTATTTCATCCCTCCTTGAAAAATAAACTAATAGTGCTTAGAATTTTTATACTACTTTTGATATATTGGTAGATTTAAAATTAGTAGTATTATTGGTAGTTTCAAAATTTATTTTTCATCCCTTTCTAAAAGCAACTCTATTAGTGCTTAGAATTTCTGTACTACTTTTGGTGTATTATCGGGTATAATATTAGTATATTTGCAAAGTTTTTCAAAATATGTAAACAAATTTTATTTTTCACTAAAAACAACCCTGATTGCAAAGAATTTTTCTAGTATTTATTGGACTATACTGTAAAACTTATTTTATATGTGAGCACCTGGGGAATGGACGATTTTTCTCATGGGGGCAGCCAAGACATATTAAGCAACTCGACTACTTGAGTGTTATTTATTAAAATTACTACAATTTTTACGAAAAGTTGAATATTATGGTAAGACTATTTATCTTTTATAGTTGTGAAATATTGTTTTAAACTTCTGAGTTCCTTTGCTAGCTTAATTACTCAAAATAAATGAATAAAAGCATAAAAGTAAGGTTTGCAATAATTATATATTTATTATTATATAAGTAGACTCATTGTGTTTTTACATAATTGAATAAAAAAATAGTTTATACATAACAAATTTGCTGTGTATACCAATTCCACGAAGGATAATTAGAAAAAAAATTGATCAAATTTAAAAATCAATAAAATACAATTTTAAATATTATTCATGTAATTTTAAATACGTTTACAAATGGTATATACTTGCATTCTAAGCCACAAAACATCTCTGTACATTTTTGAAATGGTTATAAAAATCATAAAGGCAAATGCTTTCAATATAAATCCATTTTCATACACAGCTTACTTATTACCACAATTTTGGCATGAAAAATATACTATAAATATATAACTTCTGTATTTTACAACCAGTAAATAGAATAATTACTATTTAAAAATAAAATTCAATCGCAATCTAAAAAGCATTTGCTTTTAACAAAAAACTACAACTATTTCCTGTTAAGAAAGATAACTATTGCATTTTTGTGTGTACATTTATCCTGAGGAATTTTCAATCTACTATAGAGATTATAGTACTCGATTTTTATAAATTAAAAAAGAACTTTTAAATAAAATATGTTGAATAACTTAACTTTATCCTTTAGGGTACCTTAATCTCTATATTTTCTACAGAAATGTAGGTGTGAGTTGTATTCATATGTAAACTAAAATTTTATTCATAGTGCAAATGCAAACGATAAAACGAGATCTCTAACTACGTTGCATATTAATTTTTACAATATACAGAAATAAATAATTTTTAAATGTTACAAAATCGTACTTCTTTAAATATAAATACACCCACACGAAGTTTCACTTAGCAGAACTTGATAACAATTTTATTCTGTATAAAACTCTGACATGTATTTGTACCTTGCAAACAGCACTACTGTTCTTGAAAATATATTTACCATTTAATGGTTAACCATTATATTTGAGGGTTACATCTGTAAGTATATACATATCGACAAAATGTGTTTAAATCGTCTACAAAATTTTTATTTTTACATGTTACTGTATCATGGCATTTGTAACACTGTCCCAAAATTTTTCATCATAGTGCAGTTACAGATGCGTGCTTACCGTAAACAATCACTATATATGAATAGACCGTTGTGGTGCAAAAGAAAATTGACAAATCCTTAAAGTAGTACAAACCTTATAAAAAACATTATCCAACAATTAATTTTTCACACACTCCATACATTTTTGCTTTTTAAACTAGCCAATACATAATATAAAATTTTGTAATCTAAATCAGTCTCAAAGTGAATAACAATTTTCTTTTCCCACTTTCTTTTTAATGTCCAGCTATCCAATTTATCAAATTTAGCAGATTTTCCTTTTTTTTCCTAAGGAAGCCAAGTTTGTCACCAGGTCTTCCTTCCTTACTACATATACTGTTCATTTAAGTACAAAATAGTGAATAATATGAGAAAGAACTTTCTGTACACTACGGGTGTGCTAAATTATTAAATCAGATGAGCTTCCAATTCGTCCTTCAGAACATATCACAATGTACCAAAATCAGTTTTCTAATATCTAAATATTATAAAAAATTGTACTGACTAAATTAGTTAGTGGTAATTTAGTTGAGGCAACATCATTTTCAAATTTTCTTGCCAATTATAAATATATAGTTATTATAACTTGTTAATGTTATAGCACAATTAAAGTGTTAGGCTTATATTATAAAAAAAACTCCATTTGCACATTAATCACACATTGCTCAAACAATCATCATTCACACAATTAATCTCAAAATCGTGCAAGTTGTTCTTATATTATAAAAAAAGATTTTCTGGTAAACAAATCAACATTTTATTATTAACAATAATTACTTGTACTTTTTATTATGGAATACAGGGGATACTTGCAAGATTTTAGGACTAACACCTACCCCATAATTAACAAAACTCAAATTTTAGGAACTACAAAATGTATACATAAAAACTTGCACACACTTGTTTGTATGCTTATAAAATCAGCGAATTGTGGAGGTGTTAACGGTTTAAAAATAACTAAAATAAGTGCGAGGATTGCATACAATAAAACTTCTCTAAATCACAAATGAAAAACAAAACCAGTTTCACTGCAATAATAATAATTACAGATAAAAATGTACAATCAACAAACTGCAACAAAAATAATTATAAATTAATAAAAGCTCCACCCGACTTGATGTTGAATGTTAAAAAAGTAACGGCACAAAGAAAATGTATCAATATAAAATATTGTCTTTATTTATTATACACTGTAACATAGTAATGTATTTATTTGTAAAATAATTGACTTGATTGCTTTGGCAATACGGGCAGTTTCTTATATAAATATATGCAAATGTGCCAATACTTGAAAAACATCCAATTTGTTTCTATGTGGTAGAAAGTCAAAATCACAACACCAATATAAATTTCAGCCTATACAGTGTAAAAATTATGGAGGAAGTCAATGTAATAAAACCTATTAAAAACTATGGAATGGATAGGCAGTGGTTTTTATTCTGTTTTTGTTTTTTTTATCTTTTTTTTTAGAACATAATTAATTTTTCATGGTAATACTTATACATATAAAATCACTGCTGCGATATTTGGTACCAGTTCAACAAATATTGTATAACTTGTAACACTTGTCCATAACAATCATGTACACAATTCATCCACTCATAAATAATCACCTCTCTTGCACAATCTAAACAAACCAAAAGAATTTATATTCTTCAAGTTCAAAATGTCGTCTATTACTTACTGTAACTCATATCTTGAGTTCTTCAGAAGCTCTGAAATTGGAAAGAGTCTTTTTAATCCTTAAAGCGGTAAGCCTAGCTGTTGCATTGTGATACCAGCACTCTTTCATCAACTTGGACATTACGTGTAAAGCTTCTGAGCTTTGCCAACGATTTGGGATGCTAGGCCTTTGCCTATCAATGCATACCACCCTACAATGAAAGCATATTTAATAGAGCGCCTACAACTTTTAATACCGTATGTTACCTTCTCATTTCTTCAATTGTGGGATCTGAAGGTACCATATCATAAAAGGGTAGTTGATAATCGTCGTAGATTCCTCCTATATTACATCTACAAGAGATTTCCCAAAATATAAGCCCTAAAGCGTACACGTCGGCTCTTTTGAACGAATCAAAATAATCTGTATTCATGGTTTCATCTAGAACCTAAATGCAAATTAATTGTTAATTTTTAAATCATAATTTTCCTATATCGCACTTACCTCTGGTGCCATATATCTTTTAGTTCCTACCCGATTATTAAGAGGTATATCAACAGTATTAGTGGTAACATCATGTCTAACTGCTAGACCCAGATCTCCAATAGCGCAGGTACCATTTGACTTGACTAAGATATTCTTAGATTTTAGGTCACGATGTGCTATTGCAGGTTTACCTAAAATTAAAAAAAAAACTTTTTAAAAAATCTTTTTAAATTAAAAGAATGAGTAAACTGCTTAAATAATGATTAAGGTAAATAGTCACTCAAATTGTTCATCATCAGTGAATCCTCCCATTTGGTATGCTAAATGGGAATGTATTGTTTTCCTATTTTGTAATGCATTTTTGTTTATTGTTAAAATTTTTTATTTTTAAAAGTAGGTTTTTAATTAATTTTACAAATGTTTGTATGTAAAAATAATTAATTATATATTTTATTATTATCAGGTCATTACGACGCGAAAAAAGGGTCTATACGGAAATAACTCGGAAATGAGATTATTTTTGCTTAAACTCTTTAGTTTTACATCAGAAAAGAACCCCTAACTTTTCGACATCAGGCTCGGACTGGAACAGAAGGCAAATTTGCCGAAGAAGGTCCCAAAAATCACAACGTCATTAATTGGACTTTTCCTATGCATCCTAGTATGTTCAATATAAGTTAAGTTCTCGAGTAGTATTTTTAAATAACCGACTGAATTTAATTTGCCTTTGATTTTCACCAAATCGCCAACACCATTTGCAGAAATGCAGCCCTAAACGTTTATTGAGCCCCCTCCCCATGTTTAATTGTTGAGCTTAGACAAGCAGATTTGTATGCTTCACAGGGTCTTCTACAAACATATTGCCTCTTTTTGGAACCGAATATTTCAAATCTGGATTCATTTTTTATTTTATGGTAGTAATAAAAAAACTGTGGATTTATTTATATTAAAGCATTCGTGTATTTGTTTCAAGTTGCAACTGTGAAAATTTCATTTTTGTAATAGCAAGAAAAAATCAAATTAGTTTAGAAAGCGTAGAGCAGTTATTGCTGTTTGTAAAGTGAAAAAAAATTTGAGTGATATTGCAAAAAAATTGAACAGTTTACAGCTACGATGAAAAACGAAATAGCGGGCCAAGAGGGACTTCAAACCAAGAAGATTTATTTATCGCCACCATTGCCTGATGTAATATAGGTTTTAGAATTGACGATGGAGGACATAATTTCATACAATTTTTGTCTGAAATATTTTTTTAGGTACTGAGTTTCAGCGCTGTAAAATGAAAATTTCAAGAACGCTCCATTTTGAGCTAAGTATTTTTATAATTATAGATTTTTTATTACATATTTACTACATAATATAAATAATAATTCAAAAGTCAGGCCAAAATGGAGTTGTTCCTTCATTGGTTAGTTGAATCTTCAACTTACAAAAAAATATTTCAGACAAAAGTTGCAAAGGAAATTCTCTATAGAACTTACAGCAACTACATATTTTGATCCTAAGATCAACTGGTATGGGGATATTGCAGAGAAACCCGTTTTTGCAGCCATATTTGTTCATATACTACAATAATTAACACGGCCCAGAAAAATGTAATTATAATTGAAATTGCAATTTTCTCCGAAAACACCAAATAAAAAAATTTTTTATCTATTTAATTTGCATAATATGTACTTAAATGAGCTCTCATTGACATGGCAATATAAGATTTATCAATAAATTTAAAATACGCAAATATGTGATCAAAATCTCTACATTTTCACAAAAAAATTTTATATTAATTTAACACTTGACAATGTTAATTGTAAATATAGCAGTTTACTCCCACTATTTGCTCGCAGATCTGCTCGTCGTTCAGTTCCCTAAATCTTTAAGAGCCATTTTCCCATCATTTATCAATGCTCGTCGAAAAGATCGCAACTTTTCAGTGAGCGGCTCGCAAGAACGCTCACAGTTTTGCTCGTTGATGTGTACAAGGCATAATACATATAATATTTCAAATGCATGTATTAAGTTATAAATATGCTCGTCATTTCTATAATATTATTAGTAAAATTGTTGCAAAATTTTAACTACTTAATATTGTGAAATCAATAGGATTATGTTTGAAATACTCCAATCTGATATTGTCAATGTTAAAGACATAATTGAAAAGTATCTAGTAATTTGTATTTCAAATACTGAATTAAATATATTTTGTAATTTGTATATCAAATTCACATTATGTAAAAACAATACAATTTCGTTTTATGATTTCAAGGATAAAATATAATTGACCCATATTTGAAGGTAATTTCATGTATAAATTGTACAAAAACAAAATTTTAATATATTGTACAACATTCCAACTTTAATTGTAAAAGAAATAATAAGTTCAAGCAAAAAATAATTTAAAATTGGTTATTCTTCCGCAAAAAGTAATTATGCTTGTCACAATAAAAATCTGGAAGTGATAGGCATGTTGACAATTTTGCTGTTGTGCAATTTAAACATTAAATTAAATTTAACTAGAATAAACTACAGGTAACCCTCGCACAACACAGTTAATTCGTTCCGTGCAATATCGAAACGTGTTAAGCAAAACCAAGAAGTAATGCAAATCAGAGGTTCCGTTCCGTGTTTTATCAAAACCGTGTTCTGCAAGTCCGCGTGTTCTATCGAAACTGCATTAAGTTTAACGTAGAAGTAATGGGAAATGAATGGGCGACTCTACCACTAACTCAGCCACTCGAAAATTTTTTTCGAGTGCTACACACTAAAGATCATGCTTATATCTGTCTATTAAAACAATAAAAAGTGTGAACTTGGTCAAAACAACCCCAATATCGACTTTTGAAAAGTACGGAAAAGTAGCATCGAGTAGGCTGCAGACCCCGGTCGATGCACATCAGTCGCCCATGGTCCGTTGAAAATGCGTAAAATTTTTTCGCTCCGATTTGAATTTTTCTTTGAAATTCGGATAGATGGGGGTGTGATTAATGGATATTAGTAATAAATATAATCAAAAAAATGGAAAATAACCCGTGTATTGCCGAAAAAGTGAAAAAATTAAAATTTTTTTGCCTTCGAATTTTGGGGTGTGCATTCGATAAGGAGGGTAATCCATCGTCAAAACCTACCCTTACGGGGCGCCGCTGCGCTCCGCTCCGCGTTGCACCCCTCCAGGGCGGTTTTGACTCTGGTTACTAGGCTAAACATACGAGAAGCGCCACGCATCAAGAAAACCGGGATAAATGAAACCGGGATGTGAGAGACCCTCGAAATAGCATTAAAAAGTATAGTTGCGGTATGGGGCAGTATACTATTACGTTTCACCCCCTAAAAATCGCCTAAAAACAAAAAATAATCGATGTTGCATGTACGACGGTCGAGCTGCATCTGCCGCTGCGAAATATTCTAAGTGTTAGAGTATATCATAGCGCACGGACTGAGCACAGAATGACTGACGCGCCCTGAATCTTGTTAATCCACCACTGAATTTCATGAAAATTAGCTAAGTTCAAATTCGATTTTTTAAAAAGTTTTGACCATATTCACATTTTTTATTGTTTTAATAGACAGATATAAGCCTGTTCTTTAGTGTGTAGCAGAAGAAATTTAGTTTCGAATGGCTGAGTTAGTGGTAGAGTACCCAATGAATGAATGGGAAATGAACCGTCTTTTAATGACTAAGAGCTGTTTTACATTACACTAAATTTTTCAGGACTGAAATTTTTAGTCCTAAAAATGCAATGCGCGCGCCGAATTAGGACGCTGACAGCAAGAATTTAGAACATGTTCTAATTTATTGTTGTTAGCGTCCTGATTCGGCGCGCGCATGATGTAAAATTAGTTTCATAATTTAAAATTCAAAATTCTTGGTAATGGCAAAAGGTTGGTAATGCATCTTTTCATATACCTACTATATAAGTAGGTATTGTTAACAGTTGTTTTATTATCCCAACCCTCACACCCGAGATTTTATTTTATAAGAGTACAAGCTTCTTATAATTTTACAAAAAAAATAACAAACGCGAACAAATCATTGGAAGTTTAGTCCATAATCGCTTTTTTTTTAAAGTTTGATTTTTTGGTTTTGCAAGTAACATTGTAATAATTATGCAGCACATAATTTTTTTCTTTTGCTAATTTGCATTTTTATTTAATTATTTTAAATCACTTTTAAACACTTACAAACCAATCGACATTATTTGACAATTTACCTAATGCGCGTGGCGCATATTCAGTCGCTGAAAAAGTTAAAATTGTCAGGTTGTAGTTGCAAACAGGAAAGTATTACAACAAGTTTTCTATCATCCTAATTCGGCGCGCGCATTGCATTTTTAGGACTAAAAATTTCAGTCCTGAAAAATTTAGTGTAATGTAAAACAGCTCTAACATAATAAACAAGAGCAAGTTTGCACAATTGTTGCCGATTTTCTTGAAAACCACTGCTCCGATTTTGATGGAACTTTGACTGTTATTTTACTTATGATTTCAGGAGTAACATGGGCTCATAATTAAATAAAACGATTACATTTTTTCGTTCTTTCGCTGACGTCGCAACTTTTTTTAGATGCGTTACAGGTAAGATGATACATGATAACATGTGATAACGCTGTTAAGACAGCCACAGACTATCGGCTTTGTTCGACGTACTTGTTCGACTGCTTTGTTCGACGAGCAAGTCTGTGGGTGTGTGGCAGTAATTCCGTCGTACTTGTTCGCCAACAAGAACGACGGATTTGTTCGACGGTTTTGTTCGATGGCTTTGATCTCTGTCTCTCTGTCTCTATCTCTCTAACTATCTCTGTCTTGATAACACCGTCGAACAAGTCTGCAAGTCTGTGGCCTATTCGAACAAAGCAGTCGAACAAAGCAGTCGAACAAGTACGTCGAACAAAGCCGTAGTCTGTGGCTGTCTTTATAATATGTCTACTATAATAAGTAAAGTACCGAGATACTGGAGATTTATACTAATGCTAGTTTCTTAGAAGTGCAATATCGAAACCGTGTTAGAAGCTGTCGCAAAATTTACTGCGTGTTCTATCGAAACCGTGTACTCATAGTCGCGTGTTATACGAGGGTTACCTGTATAATATATCACTGAAATCTTTAAATAAAAATTTCATGTATTTTCACAAAACTTCAATTTTCAAATCAACTTTATGATGTTTTTGGAAAAACAAAAAGTTGTATTTAATTTTAAATTATTACACTTTAATTATTACAAGATATAAGATCAAGTCCTCAGTCCTTTCCCAAATTGAAAAATTCCTATAATTTAAAAAAGTACATCCTGCACAAGGATAGAAATTTTGAAACATATAAATAAACACAAAGTGAATATAAGATTTATAATGTTAAAAATGAAAAACACCAAAATCTTACCTTGAGTACCCATTATATCCATATGTAAATGAGCAAGACCCGTAGCAATAGAAAGTGCCATTCTTATCATAGTACTTGTATCAAAAGTACTTCTTCCTAGGTAATCAAAAAGCGAACCGTATTCGTGATAATCGGTAATTAACCACAGTTGTGTCCATGTCCCATTATCTGATAACAATCGGTTACCTTAAAATTTTTACAAAATAAAACAAAATTACCTTTATTATCCGCTGCAATAAATCCTAAAATGTTATCATGTCGTAGCATTACTGTCTGGTATATTTCAGCTTCTCTAAACCACGACCTTTCTTCTCTCGAACTGAAGATCTTAACGGCAACATTTTCGCCACGCCAACGTCCTCTCCAAACTTCTCCATACCTACCTTGCCCAATAATTTCAACAAGTTGAATCTGTCTTGCTATACTACGCTGCACCAATAATGGCAACCCTACTTAATGCATTTTTTAAACATAACGTAATCACAAATTCGCCAAATCAGTACCTGAACCGCTCCCACTGGTGGTCATTTCAATCATATGCTTAAGACTAACCCCACTAAGTATGGGATGATCCGGAGCATCTATGCTATCTTCTACGCCTAAGTGGTGATGAGATGCACGCTTATTTTGTCGACGATAATATACAATTAAACCCGCGACACATAAAACAACTGTGGGTACTACAAACAGAGCTGCCATCTCTAGTACCCCTAGTGACGATCTTGTTGCGGGATCTACATAACACACAAACACATATAAATTTACTCATTAAGAGAAACGTTTGTTATTAAAAATATCAAAACAATTTGGAAAATAAACTTATTTGTAATGATACAAAGTGTAAAATAATTGAAACAATGCAAATATTTTCCAAATAATTCTTTATTTATTAATAACATGCAAGGTGTTAAATTAAAAGCACAAATCACTTAGTAATAAAAACAAAGAACAAAAGCACAAGCAAAAGAATAATGCATGCGATAATAAGCATTAATAGACCTGTAGTTAATGAAAATTTATGTTACCTAAAAAAAATGCAATCAGTAAACCTAAACTTACATATAAATTCTTTTAAAAAATTGAAATTAAAAATTGGATAATCTGAAACAATTTATTAGAGAAAAATAAAAATAATAATATCAATAACAAATAATATTATAATATGAATAAACACAACTTAAAATTGTTGAACAATAATTATTGCTTTTAAAATATAACCAAGTTAAATTTGATTTTACATCTTTCTTTGACGGGATAGAAAGTGATTTTTTTCAACGCCAAAACTTTTCTAGACAAGTTCTGAAATCACGCTTCTAACTCTTCAAATTTGAAAATTATATGTTAAAAAACGTTATTCCTTTACCGAGGTATTTCAATTCGACGCCCAATTTATTCAATAAATGAAAACCAATGTAATTTGCATGATTCCACACTGCTATCTGCTGACATCACAAACGTATGCGCCCAATCTATACAATATTTAAATAATAAGTAAAAGTAGTATTTATGTACAGTATGTATAATAAAATTAATTGGTTTGTGAACTAAAGTTGACACAATTCAATTATTGTTGCCCTAGCAAAACATTGCAGAAGTAAAACTCACCATGCAATTTATTAAAGATAAAACCCTTTCGAATATAAGAATTAATATCATTCTATACTGAAATCTAAACTGTAAGTTTGTGAAAACCTAATTTAAACAAAATAAAATTGTGTTTCTTCTTCTAATTAAAACTTTAATTTGAAAAAATATTACGTTCGATTAAATTCAAAACAACAATCGAATTGTGTGCAACAAAAAATTCAAATAAAAAATTTCCGTTTAGATTGAGCTATCCGGTTCAATGTGACTAAAGACAAACGTAAACATTGAAATTTTGTTTGTAATTTGTAATCTAACCTTGGGGTAATGACATTGTAAGCGTTAAATGCTGGTTACAAAAATCTTTATCGTCACAGCAATTAGAAGTAAATTTTTCTATTGTTGAATGTCGATCGTACAATATCCCAGCTTCTTTGCAATAATCGTCGCTCTTATTACTGGGGTTGAAAAATATATTGCTCTTATTCAGACACCTAGTGAATGCAAAACAAAATATAAAGAAATTAAGACTTAAGCAAAATAAAATTTATAACATCCTGTAATAAAAAATTAACTAATTAGTAGGAAAGTTAGCAGTAAGAAATAATTGCCGATAATAGAAACTTAGGTATACTGCCACCATAGATTTGAAATTACTCGCTTTTTTGAAAGTGCAAAATAGCTAATACCTATGTATTTAAAAAATAAGGAGTGCTCAACTTCTAAAATATAAGAATTATGTACAAAAAATGAAAATAACTATAGTATGCTTTCAAAACCATCAAAGTAATAAAAGCTGATTGATTAAATGGTTACCTGATGATTTGGGTACTAATTTAGGTGAAAGTTTCTCGTTGCAGTAATCTTCATTTTTGCAGCAATCCATTGCAAATGTGTGATTGATAAGATTCTGCCGATGGCAGAATAAGGGGTTATCATGAGGAATTTGAAGATTCGCAGTCAGACACCTACATTTCCAAACAATATTTAACACACACACGCACAAAAAATACAAAAATTCAAATTACTTTTTTCAAATTATATTTTCCAACTTCATAATATAGAAAACATTTTAAATTCACGCATTCCAAAATAAAAATAATTTTGAAGTTCGTCATAAGACACAATCTCAAAATTGCAATTAGTATGTATACACCTAATTGCTTTCCTTTCATTACTCTTTTAAAATGTATTTATAAAAAAAAGTTGTTATTAAACTAGATTTACTTTTATTTTTGAAATAGCCAGTCGTATTAAGGTTGGAGAAGGTGTAACATAGTGTTATAACTTTTTGGGTTCATATTTTCGAATCTCAACTTCCAGTAAAATAATAACACTTTCAGTAAGTAGGAAAAAGGAAAACAAAAGCAAAAGCTTTTATTAATTAAAAATCGAATTGGGTTTGATTTTATAAAACACTCGCAAAAGCACAAAATACTCACCTTTAAAAATAAAATTTTGTTAACAAATCACACTGTTAATGGTACATTATGGTTTATACAAATCAGAAAATTAGATTGTTATGCTATAATATTTAAAGGATATAAGGGACACACGGTTACCTGTTATGCCTTCATTTAAAATTGAGTCAGAGGGAGAAACGGAGAGCCTTGGTCTTAAATCCGCATTACACATATCAGCATAATTGCAGCAAAGATTTGCCGTATCTGCTGTTGGAGGTTGATTGCACCATCGCGGTTTTTCAGGAGGAAAATAGTTGCTTCTGTTTAGACAACTAATACCCATTCCAATACCAGTTATATGTATTAATATATTAATTCAAATAAACAAATAAGCAAAATTCAACAGGATATAATTTACTTTTTTTTTAAACTAGAATGACCAAATTGAAAAAATTCATGTAATAAATTAAAAAATCATCAAAAAACTCCAAATTAGTCCCCTGCGGTACTCATAATTTTGTATGTTACAAAAACTTGGATGGCACGCTCCAATAAAATTACTAATGATCTTGAAATTTGCAACCGAGAGGTAAGCAACGCAATTCTATTGTATTATCTCGTACCCACTTAAAGTAAACAAATAAATATTCTATTTTATTTAAATTATATTATAATTGAATCTTGGAAAACGTTCGTCAAAACCGTCTGCGAGTTAGTAATAATAAAAATACCACATACGATATATAAAATCATCATTTTAAAAGTAACTTAAATAACAATTAAACATTTATTGACTACACGTGTTAAATAAATTATCCGTTATTATTATTATTAGATGATATAAGTATAATTTATTCTGATTTATTATATTACACCTAATACTAACAATAAGCAGAAAATAGAGGTTACAATAGGAAATTGACCATTTTAAAAATATATTTATAATATTATAATAATAAATTTATTATACGGATGACGTTTGGGCGCAACAACGTTTCGATACGACAACTTACATTATTTCCGATATTGATCAATATTATTTAAATATAAATGATTATTATAAAAGTATCATCAACAAACCAATGTTTAGTTTAATTAAGGATCTGAAAATAATTAATAAAAAAATTATCTAGTGCAGGAAATGGATACCTTCAGCACCGCAACTTACACAGCAAATGAATTATGATAAAGATAACTAAATTAAAAAAATATAGAGTCGATACACTTCAATAAAGGATTATAGTTATAAGTTAGGTCGTTTTAATCAATAAAGTGGATATGTTTAGAACCGCCAAATCCCTCTGCAATTATGTATGTAGAAGTTCCGTAATCTGTTTAGGATATCTAAACTAACAAGGGGTTTAAGTTAATTTCGAAGTTTCGGAATTATTTAGATAATGACAAGTTTAAATCAATTTTTATTTTACCGGTATGGATTTGATGAGATTAATTTCGCAGGTAAAATTGTGAATAAGGCCGAAGCATGTCATTCGTTAAGTTTTTAAATTTTCTTGCTAATTTTTCATTTGACTCTGAAAACGGCACGGACTGCTGATGCTTTAAGGTTACCCATGTTACCACAAATTATGCTGAATATAAAACAGTAAAAGTCGAATAATACGATATCGAAGGAACCGCGAAGACGTCAACACTATCCTGCATCAAAAAATTTTCCAACCAATGCGTTTGCTTTCAGTTATTTAATGCTGTATTCTTATTAGGCTAAAACGAAATACTAAATTTTTGTGAATGTTACCATTTTTTGTGTTTAATTGCATTCATTTTGATCACAAAATTGACACCAATATTGGAAAGCATCCTAAATTGATCAATAGGAATATAATATAAGACCACATGTTTCAATAAATTGGTAACTTAAGATTGTAAACAACAATTTTTTGTTCTTAGCAGTACCCGAAAGCTTTAGCTTGAGTACTCTTTCTTTACATCAATAGTACGAAATACTTTATTAAAAGCTAAAGAAGAAAAATAAGGTTACGCTATTATTTGTTACGATAATTTTGTAAAATAATAACTTCAATGTATTTACATTCCAGTTTGACATTAACATGACATTGAAACATGCCAATATTATGAACACGAACTTGATAGTTAAAGATCAGAGAACCCGTTCTAAATTTTCCTAAAATTTAAACGCATTGTATATTTCCGATATAAAAATGATTCTTGTATTAAAGACGAACGAAACTAAAAATGTAAATTGGTTTCATCAATGTATTTATTCCTTTTTTGACTTTTAAACATACATAAATGTATTTATTTGTAAACATGCGAATATAAATCAATTTCGACATTGAACAAAATATAAAACCAAAATTGTTCATGAATTAATTTTGAGACTTTTAAAAAGCAATTTGGTATCTACATTTTTGTTTACTGAATATTAAACATTTTAAAATTAAAATAAAACAAATTAAGTACCTATACAAAAATTTCTCAGTAAATAGAAAATGGATATTTAAAGCAAATAATTTTTTCATGATTAGTATAGTAAAAGTTAAATTTCTAAGAATAAAAAGTAACAAATGCACCCAATAAATAAGGTTTTGGCATACCTACTGATTTTTCTCGAGTGTAATTTTACTTTATAAAATTTTAAATCTTGGAAATACAAGTTAATTCTCTAGTTAAAAAAAGCTATAAATATTATAATCTTCTTTGTGTTGGATAAACATTACATTTACATTCAAACGCAATACATTCAAATGTATTGCATTTTTCATAATCGATTTGTTCAACAATAAAGTGCCAATATTGAAGTATTATTTCACACAATTGCAAAAATAATGATAACTTTTGGAACTTTAATGATAAAATTTCAAATACTCATTATTTAATTTTAAAGGTTATCTTTTGGTTCGAAGAATAACCAATTTTTGAAAATTAAAAATCTGATAACAATAACGAAAGTTTTTGAATAACAAATAATATATTCTTCACTTCTGCAGAAACAATATACTCTCACTTTTTATTACATTTAGATAACATTATAAATGGCCTAAATACATTCCCGTGGTTCAAAATCTGCCCCCCCCCCATTGTGTCCGTTACAAATTTTCAACATATAACGGACAGATGGGAAAATTACAAACTGGGTAAATGGTACAAAATGATAAATATAATATACGAGTTGTATTAAAAATGCTATGCAGTAACCATAATCTTGTGATCTTTTTTTGTCAAGATTCCTATTTTGTGAAAAGATCCTCAATATTAATCCAAGCACAATTTTTGCCTTGAAATTGCAATTTCTTAATTATTACTGCCCAAAATCTTCCTCGTTTTTATAAGATACGAGTGCATGTCCAGATTTATAAAACTTGGCTATTATAGTACAGGAAAATAAAATTCAAATTAAGCATTGCATTGTTTTAAAAACCGCCGGGGATGCTAAAAGTTCGTTACATTTTGGCAAACATTACCGAAGTAATGATTTCAATACCCATATTTTAGAAACAAATTTTGTTCTAAATGAATGTTTTGTAGCAAAATTCTAAATTCAAGACGATTCAGCGCCACGCAGTCAAGTCAATGTTCCATGCGCTACACGTAAAAAGGATAAACAAACGAATTTTGATATCTACAGTATTGACTACAATTCAAGAAACTTTTGAAGTTATACAAAGTGTTTTTAAAGGTGGGTTACGGAAAAACAATTTCATTGGAAGGAAAATTTCGTAAGAGACAAGTTATTACATTTCACACTGTGGCGATTAAAAAAACTTGACAAGATCAAAAACCTTAAAAGCAAATATATCGATAAATTGTATTAAAAATAATATATTAATGTTTGGATACAAACACAAAATGTGACGTCAATGATAGATTCCGGAAAGACCAAGAAAAACTTATCCAAAAATAGGAAAAATATATTTTAAATAATATTACAAAAGAATTACTTTTGCATCGTCTTCAAATATTTTAGTATGTTTCGTAATTATTCCAAGTTGTTCTCAGTTATAGTTTTGAAAAAAAAAATTCGTTATTGACAAAACAATATAAAAAGATAGAATTTGGTCAAGCATTGTGCCAAATTAAAAGACTTGGTAAAGGTTTAGTTTTAGCGACTAATCTAAATTTAACTTTTTCAGATAGGATATAATAACTCCGAAATTCTCTTAAACATATTATTATTCCATTACTTCTTAACACGTTAAATTTAGATTCGCTTCTGTCAGGCCTTTACTTGTTCATTTTGCATTATATATACTTTAGCAACTACTTCCATAACAATAACATTATTTTGCCTTGCTGA
Organism: Podabrus alpinus; assembly: GCA_932274525.1. Classification (NCBI taxonomy): domain Eukaryota; kingdom Metazoa; phylum Arthropoda; class Insecta; order Coleoptera; family Cantharidae; genus Podabrus; species Podabrus alpinus. The sequence continues at coordinate 121,555,099 of OW026451.1, forward strand.
AATGAACAATGAATTTTCCTTCAACTAAGAACTTGGAATAATCTCCCAAACCTCAAAGATAAATAAAATTGGGAAATTATTTGGAATTCTTTTAATCTGAAATTTTTACGGTTTTTCTCAATTCTATGAATGCCTCACCTTGTCTTGGCTTAACAGCATTAATTATTCTTCATACGATTGATTTTTTATTATTACATTTTTTATTGCACAAGTTCTTAAAAGCACAATGTAAAATGCAATAACTTTCTTAACGTTGTCGTTCATCCAATAAAATTGTTTTTGCGAGATCAATCTTTAGAAAGATTCTGCAAACTGATACGAGTGTCTGTAAAACAAATGTTCCTATATTCATTTCCAATTGTGAGTCATAATTAAAGCTCGAAAAAGAAGTGGCTCGTCCCTTCAAAACAATTATCGAAAATATAAACATTTTTCGAAATTTTTATTACTACATCCATATTTTTAGCGTGAGTAATTACTAGCCGATAAGTTTATCAAGAAAGGCTTCGATTACTGTGAGTCACGTTAAAAAAATAATTGTTTTATCGGTTTAAGGCTCTGTAAAACTCAAGGTAGAAGAACCGAATATATGTCGAATTCCTCTCTCATGGTTAGGGTTCCAACCAGTAAAAACTCAAAACAACAAACGGTAAAGATGTGTGGTTTTTTGCAAATATCTCGTAACAAAGCATCGCTAGAAAAATTTTATATAGGGTCAAATTGATGGGAACAATAATAATGATTCTGTTTGCCGAGAGCATTTATTTCTCCTATAGTCCTTTTTTTGGTCTAATATGCGTGGACTATAATTATGTTTAAATAGGATATATGTAATGATGATAGTATATTAATGCAAAATTTAAAACGAGATCATCGACCACCCAAAATTACGAGTAAAAAAAGTATCGACTTGAATTTTAATGAAAGTTTCTATAAGTTTTTAATCAATAATGATTGCGTATTAAATAATAATGAAGACTTAATGAACACATGCATAAACAGATAATAATTAAACGTGCAAAATAGAGGTACCTATGTATATAATCATAACATTAATTAATTTTCATAATTAATAAACTTTCTAATAAAAATACATAGCTCAACAAAATCAATAGCTAAAATACTCCCCTATTTTCAAATTACTTGCTTACAAAATTAACAAATTGTATTGTCAATAAGTATAATTGTTTCAACATTAAGCTACAAAATTTTGATATAAATTATATCATTATTTACATAACTTATTTGCTCAGTTGTATTATTATTGACGAATTATTGATAAATCTCGTATAGTACTTATATTATGTATATTGGGATTGTACGTTAAGGCGACGCCATCGCCAGCGCCACTGTATATTAGTGATTATGGCTACATATTTATCAAATGAGTACTTGTATCGTATTACTAATCACAATTCCAATCACAATCAATGTTAAGCATTGCAAGGCCACATTGTAATCTGCGGGACGACTGCAATGCCTACGTAGTACATCTTAATACAAGAAAAAATATTTAAAAGTATTAACAACAGTCAATGAACAATCAACTTCTTGGATGAACGGCTTGCCAGGGCTGAACATAGATGATTGACAGCTGTTCTAAACTCGAATAGTTCTGCGCATAGAACTGGTGACAAAAACTAAGCAGCTGCATTTTTAATATCGTAATTTGTATGAAAATGATTGTCTTATCATGTAAATCTGATTGTATACATAACAGGTGCAAAAGTTATTTTGATTTTTGAATTGAAATGAATAGCACTATAGCTATCAAACTAAAATGTTTGTCACCATATAGCAATAAGTTCGCTATAGATCACAATATCTTGAGCTGAACCATGTATCCTTCATCTGATGTGAGAGCTGGATCTGATCTGATCTTGAGATATTACACACAGAAGTAAAGCTCCGTGCTGTCAAGAGTCTAGATTTATAAATATTACATAATGCCGCTTGAGCAAAATTGCACGTTCCAGTGCGACTGGGAGCAAAAGAAAGGAGGTTGAGGAAAATTTCGCGAGACCAACAAATTGAAAAAATTAGTCTTCTTTAATCAAATTTATTATGAATAATTAACCTAAATTTTCATTTGTTAAATCTATTTATATATGGTGCTTATTAGATAAAATCATTGTTTATCAACTTTCTTTAAGAAACCGTGACCTCTATTATTTATTATTCCTAAGTTAGCCAAGTTGTTGCAATACAACATCTAAAAATATTCTTTTTGCGTAACCCTTGCAAAACAAAAATTATTTAATAACTGTTATGATAAAGAAAAAGCAATTTCACAGTATTTAGTGTAATATATTATAGGGATATTTGAAGTTGATAAATAATGTTGCTGAAAGTGTATAAATCCTATATTCCGGTTGATCGCTAACAATACTGACGCTGACAGCTTCAAAATTTTGTCGCTTCAGTTCTAAACACAGTACTGATTATGAAAGCTAATACGCTATAGTAGAACATTAGCGTTTTCAGTTAAGGATAATTGAATCAAGTTTCAAGTTATTAAAAAAAAAAAAGTTGTCGATGACATTAATAAATAATGCATTGCCAAAATAAAATCAGCGTTCTCGCTCAAATGGCGACGCCATATGCTGTTGTGGTGGCAATCCAATGAAAAGACTGGAATTCAAAATTTTAGGACTACTACTGTTAGTATCTAATTGTAAGTCCTCAAAATGAACACACAGTCGCCCACCAGAGGGCCGAGCGAAGAAATTTAAGTGCGAGATTCGAACCCATAATTTCCACACTGTAACTCATGTAGCAATCAGATTGAGACACCGCACCGCTGTGATATTTCTGTATTACTATAATTTATTCTTAATAATAATGATTATTAATATACTCGTAATTTTGATAACATCATAAAAACCACCAAACGGATAAAGTACAAAATAAAATAAATGTTTCAGGTCCAAAAAAGCCAAGTCAGGCCCGAACCCCTTTCCAAATTAAAATCGTAAAGATGGTTTTTCTCGACATGACTGAATTTTCATGCACGAATCTCCCAATATCGATACAGGGAAAAATAATAATGAATTAGCATACAGGGCTAGGAATGAAAATTTTATCAAAAAAAGTAAAAAAAAGTAACTTTTGCGTTGGAAAAAGTAACCAATAATAAGTAACTAAAAGTAACTCAAACTCGAAAAATGTCATTACGATATTGTTTTATTATTTTAAGAAAAAGTTTATATTATAATTTTAATAAATAATTTAAATACAAAAAACTATTTCTTCCTTTTGGCTTCATGATCGAATCAACGATACCTCAATTAATCGTTTTCTTTTTCTATTTAATTTATTTTTTATATCGTCCACTTTCTTGCTTTCACTGCGTTCAGTTTCTCTAGCTTTCTGAGCTGCATCCATTAATGCATTAGCAATAGTAATTTCTTCTATATTTTTCTTTTTTATGGCTTTATTCAATCTAGTAGTAGCTTCACTAAATAATGAATCAGTTAATTTCTTCTTTTCGTTTAAATTAATTGTCAATTGTTTTAATTCACCTTCCATATCATTTAAAATATTATTTTGTTGGGATGCATATTCTTCTTTTTCTTTTTGGATTCTCTTCTGGTCTTCCATTTCCTTTTGCACTTGTAAAGCCTGTTCTTCTTTTTTCTTGTTTTCTAAATATGTGGTGTACGCTTTCGATGCGTTTTGGCCTTGTTGCAAAAGAGTTTGATCAAAAAATATAAGTTCTGGACGATTGTTGTGAAGTTGTTTCACGCTATCAGCAATGCAGAGTCTTGAATTTAGCATCCTAACACCCATCGACGCCTTCTCCTTCGTTAACAAATGCCCTGACCTTGAAAAATTTCTTTCCACATCTGCATTACTATGTGGTAACGAAAAACAAATTTGGCCAAGTCTTGAAATTTCACCATATTTTTTAGAGTTATTGGAGTTCTGAATATTGAAAATATTTTTGCTCCAAAATGTATCAATTCTGGTTACATTATTATTAGAAGTATCGATTGTTTCTAGTAATAATTGTAACATTTTAAATTCGTCAATTAATTGATCTGCATTAATAAATTTAGACAATTTCTTGGCAATTTTCATGACATCAGAAAGGCTATCATCATTCTTAATATTAACGGGATTAAAGACACGAAAATATTTTAAAATGCAATTGGGTTTAAAAGCAGAAGATTTAAAAAAATGTTGCATAGCGGCAATATAATGCTTTCGCACATTGTTCAAAAATTCCAAACGTTCTCTTTCGTTCTGTATAGAAAGAATTATTGTTTTAGTAGCCTCTCCACACGAAATATTATTGTGAGCTAATAAATTTTCTATGTTAAATAATTCCTCCACTTCGATCTTATTTGAATTATATTTTGAAATAGCTTCCTTTGTTAAAATTCTTGAAAGTATTGACAAGGAAAGAGACTTTAGCTCATCATACAATACATGAAGCATTGGCTCATTCTTTTGAAAAAGTAATGAAAATTTGATAAATAACGAAGCACTGTGTTGTAGAAAAGTACACTGAGCTTTAAAGTCATTTTGTTTTAATACAGATACTATTTGCTTATAATGATTGGCCTTTTGCAATTGGGATTGTTCTTTGGGAATGTAGTCTAGAAAATACTCACATATAACGTTCCATTATTCTAAAACTCTGGAGATGCAGGGTTCAATAGAAAGCCACCTGCTTGGCACATACTTTAAAAAGTTATGACGTGGAAGTTTGTTTTTATCTTGAAAATCGTGTTTTCGAAGTGGCCAACCATCAAAAAAATAAAAAATTGCTAGCAAAAGATTTGACACGTCACTGCCAAAAGCATCTAAACCATGCTTAAAAGAATTGTGAACAGTGTGCAAATTACATGTTCCGCAATCAATCAAAGATTGATTTAATTCGCTATTAAGTACCCTAAATACTTTTTTGTTGACATTTGGACCATCGCTACCTAGTGTCAACAACTTATCAAGCAATAAGTTTGCATTTTTAATAGCTAATTTAATATAATGAATAAGATCGGTAGCTTTTGCACTTCCAATAAAAAAAGTTTCTAAATGACTAGTAATAACCTTATCATAGTTATTAGACCAAAATCTCACCATCACTTCCAGTTCTTTTTCGGATTCTACATTGGTGGTTTCATCATACAATATGGAATAAGGCGAATTTCCTAAATCGCTTAACATTTTATTACGAAAGTAAGGTGCCAATGCATCGGTGATAATGTAACTTGCTTTTTTAGGACTTAATGAAAATTGTTTTGAAACTTCACATTCAAACATCGCGTCAAACAACGAACCAATATTTGAGCAACTATTTGCAGACATGTCGGATATAACATTTTTTATACACCACAACATTTCTGCTTTCGTTATCTTCTCTCGCACTGAATTTAAACCAATTTGAATTGTCCTTCTATCGCAATCATCTTTGCTGCCATTTCTATTTTCAACATCTTTAGGTACTCCAACTAATTTCAATTGTAGGGGATCTAACTTCAGTTTCGTATTGTCCAAATGCTTCTTTGTATGTACATGTTGATCGATACTTTGAAAATTTTTATTGCAAATGATGCAACACATATTAAACTCGTCCACTTGCTTTCCCCATGACGATATTCGATGACCATTTTTATCTTTCATGACCAACCACTGTGAATTGAACGATACTTTTCCCATGATAATAGTATATTATTCTCCATACAACGTTACGTTAGGTCTTTTTACCGTTAAGGCAGCCACAGACTATCGGCTTTGTTCGACGTACTTGTTCGACTGCTTTGTTCGACTGCTTTGTTCGAATAGGCCACAGACTTGCAGACTTGTTCGACGGTGTTATCAAGACAGAGATAGTTAGAGAGATAGAGACAGAGAGACAGAGATCAAAGCCATCGAACAAAACCGTCGAACAAATCCGTCGTTCTTGTTGGCGAACAAGTACGACGGAATTACTGCCACACACCCACAGACTTGCTCGTCGAACAAAGCAGTCGAACAAGTACGTCGAACAAAGCCGATAGTCTGTGGCTGCCTTTACGGTAGTACAATTAAAAACAGACTGAGACATAATACATAATTAAAATATTGCAATAACTTATAAAAATAATAACTAGGGGAAGACCTGCATAAAAGTAGTAATCTTGTAAGAAAAACCCGGGAAAAACCATAATATGTACAAATATTACATCATACGGGGAATACCCTACTAAGAATTTCGCGGTGTTAGTTCCGTTATGCAAAGCAAACGTTAAATTTTATTTATAAATTTGCAGAATATCACATGTTTTGAAAAGCCGCGAAGTCTATTTACGATTAATGAAAGCTGATTATTTAAAAAAAAGTAACAAAAAGTAACCGTTTTTGAAAAAAGTGACTTTTACGGCCATTTTGTAAAAAAGTAACTTTTAGTAATAAAAGTAACTCATTCCTAGCCCTTCATATTACAGTAGGATATAAGGTTAAAACAACTGTCCGCTCATGAACTTTGTACAAAACTCGTGCGAAATAAATAAACATGTAGTATAACTTTTACGTTATTCGAATTATTAAATTAAGATTTGCATAATTATTAGAAATACATCAGTTTTTACAATGACTTTAATAATCAGTCATGGCTGCATTTTATTTGTAAGTCTACTTTTAAAATAAATCTTAATCTTAAAAAATAAATCCTGCTACCAGAACTTTTTGAATACGCCGATTCAAGATTTTTCAGTTCATCATTGGTCGCATTTGTTTGTTATGGTTCGAGTTATGGTCACACAAAATTTTGCAATTTTTTTTAAATCAATAAATAGTTTGGAGTTCACGGTTCAAATCGTTAATTTCTTTTCGATTATAATGTTTCGCAGTACAAGAGGCTTGGACGCTGATGTAAGAATTAGGTAGAAATTCAGGCGGAACAATCGTAGTCGAAATGGTGTCAATAAATTTAAAATCAAAGTTATAAAATTTAGATCAGTCCTGATGATATATTATCATGATTAGATAGATACAATTTCAGCACATAATACGACACGAAACACAAAATGACAGCTGCCACTCCAAGTACGAGATGCATTAGAAGATAGTAGTCAAGATATGAATTTAATATAATATCGTTAATGAATTAATTACACATTTCGATGTTAGCCATATTTTTACGTCATTTATCTCTTCAGATTCAAATTAATACGAGATAAATATATAAATCAATTTATTGCCCCCAAGAAATCCTATAACTCAGAGAACTTCACCACTACATTCGCGGTTTATTTAGTAAATTGTATATTGGATTAAGATTCTAATTTTAATCAATAAATTTAATTTAAAATAATTGTTCACATAAACAATTTGATCAATAGAAAATTCTATTATTATACTCGCAGTTTTGTCTCTGCATGCCTGTAATTTGATCAATTACTAAAAAATAAAAGTCGACCACTATTATTGGCTTTCCAAAAATTATTCAATCAAAACTTTTTAATTGCTTATAAGCTATTTAGGAAATGCAAATTTTCAAAACATTCTGTAATATCAGATGTACTATTTATAAAGCACAAATTCTCAACAATATTTCAGTATTCTATTCTCAAGACATATTCATGTAAATTTTTTTGCAAGAATTTAACTCGTATTATGTAAGCTTCATATTCTGAAATGCAAATTGGTCAATGAGAGACAGTAAAGACTGCAAAAATAAAATTTGTATGCTGCAAATGCAAGAACTAGAATTTTCAAATTTTGATTCCTTACAACTTGAACCAAATTTTAATATTTTATCGTCAGCTCGTCATCTGTCGTCGGGGGGCGGATGGGTCGTACGTAGAAAAAAAATCCGTATATTATAGATCGCCCCTCTAAGGGTTGCCTTAATGAGTTTTTAATCAGTTTTAATGTTCAAGAACCTCAGGATTTAATTCATTGTCAGTCTAACTGTTTGAACTGCTAAAAATTTAATTTTGAGTTTCATTTATTATGCTTGGAGTAATCTAAGGCATAGATGAAGCCAATAGTTTCCATTAATATGGTATAGTGATACTGAATAATTTTATTTATCTGATATGTAAATTTATCTTGCAAATTATTTCATTCTGGCCCACGAATATGTATAAAAGCAAACATTACTGTTTTCAAACCTAAAAATTTGAAAATTAAAAATCACTTCATCATAAAAGTTGGCTTTCAGATAAGACATTATCTATAAACGAATTCCGAAGCTAATTGATACTAATATTTGAAAAATGATTAACTTTTCCAATTACCATCCAAAAAAATGTTGGTGCCAGTCCGCCCCTTACGTAAGATTTATAATTTATAAATGTATAGTATTAGCAAACTTGACGCTTATCCTATCAAAATTGGCTAGTTCCGAGATTTAACTATAAAGTATTAAACGGTTGGTTTATTTTTTAATTTCTTATATGAAATTTTAATTTACAAAAGTAGTTATTGAACCAGTGCCGTACTTACCAATATGCACAAACTTAGGGCAATTGCTGGAAAGGGAGCTCTGCCAATAAAATAAAATAGTATCCCATCTTAAACATTTTTTACACAAAAATATTTTAAACTCTTTACTTTATATTTGTTATCATGAGATTTGAAACGAGCTACAGCAAGATGAACTACTATAATGCAAGGTACTTAAATCAGTCTAAAATTTCTTTATCGTCTCCGTACTTCGGAGGGCACATAAAGCCGTCCGTCCCCCTGGGTTAATGATTTGCCATCATAACAATAAAAATAAAGTACAGGCACATCGAAGGCCAGCCTAGTAAGCTACCTAACATGTAAAAAACCTAATAAATCTCATAGAACTAATTGAATAAATTAATTAACGAACAGGTTATAGACCTATAATATAAAGAAGAAGAATTGCTAACTCATGGAAAGCTCGACTTTCCAGTGAACAGTGACACTTTATGGGTTGAAAACTTAGTTCTGCATTTACATAAATATGACCAATATTATAAAAAATATAAGGGAGACTGCAGGAAAAGGTGAGAAAATTGTGTATGTATTTGTTTCACGCTTTCACGATAATATGTATACGGTCTTTTGACATGACGCAACACAGACGAAGAAGTTGTTTAAAATGCAAAAACAGCAAGTGAGAAGCAATATCGAGATCTTGAAAAAAACAGCCATATCAAAAACAGAAAGAATGAAGCTATAATCTCCGAGAGCGCATGACATCAAGAACCTGACACTAATGAAGTTCAATTTGAGAATAAAAGAAGACCTGATCGAAAGGGACTTATACAATACAGCCCAAAAGTTGGGAAACAATCGAATTTTTTATAAATATAAAAACTTTCACTGAAAAATTTTTGCACAAAATATCATTTCTTAGTAATCATAGAACTCTCTGGAAAGTCGCGCACACATGTCCTTTAAAATCGAATACAAAGAAACACAAATTTTGGGATAATAACAATTTGACCTGGTTTAACCGTGGCAGCAACCTTTCAACCATAAGTTGAACACTTAAACTTGTATGTTAATTTTTTTATATTTTATGGTAGTAATAAACCAAAACTTTGGATTGATTTATATTAAAGCATTCGTGTATTTGTTTCAAGTTGCAACTGTAAATTTTCATTTTTGTAATAGCAAGAAAAAATCAAATTAGTTTAGAAAGCGCAGAGAAGTTATTGCTGTTTGCAAAGGGGAAAAAAATTTGAATGATATTGCAAACAATAACTAAACGCTGAAGGGTGTACACTACATTGTTACGCAGTTTACAGCTAATGGCAGTTTAAACGATTAAAAAGAAATAACAGATCAAGAGTGACTTCAAATCAAGAATATTTATATAGCCACCACTAGCAAGCGCAACAGATGACTGACAGCATCCGAAATAAGGGCATAGGAGAATACTTGTAGAGAAAACCCCGCGTCAGTTAGTACGTTAAAAGAAGATTAGGGGATGCTGGACTTTCTGGATGCGTAGCAGTATGAAACCTGCTTTTGAGATCTCAAAGCAAGAAGCGTTTATAATGTACACGATTCCATAAAAACTGGACATTGAATTAATGGAAAAAGGTCCTTTGGACCGATGAATCCAAATTTGAAGTATTTGATACCAAAGAAAGGTTTTCGTTCTTAGAGGGAAGCCCGAAGAAGTACTACCACAATGCGTGGTCTCAACTGTCAAACATGCGGGTTGATCAGTGCTATTGTGGCAGTATTTTTGTGCTTATGGGGTAGAAGACTTGGTAGAAATTGAAGGTATCTATCACAAGGAAGATTAATTACGAATGTTACAAGAGCACACGTTGCCATTGGGATTAAGGCTAATTGGCTTTCCTTTCATAATGCCGTAGGACAACGATCCGAAGCATTCCTCTTGCTTATGTAGGGGTTATTTAGAAGAGCAGGAGCAAAAAGGTACCCTTAATAACATGGATTGGTCGACACAGTCGCCTGATCTGGGATGAACTCAATAGACAAGTTAGAAAAACTTGAGTCCTGAAATGCCCTAACGATAGTTCAACTCGAAAAACTTGATTAAAGAATGGCCAGAAATGTGTAGGTTATTAAAATAAAGAAGGCTACTTCGATGAACGGAACATGTACATGATCAGTTTAATTATATATTTTTTCTAATAACTTTTTTTATCTTTAAATGAAATTTGGTAATGTATTTCTTCAGAAATTTTAATATAAATAAAATCGAACAAGTAAATATTCAAAAAAAAAGTATTTTATTTTATCTTTTGTTTCCAAACTTTTGAGCGGTAGCGTAGGTATACTATTAAAAATCAGTGGAAGTTACCCGAGTTTTATAAAGTAAATTTACATAACAAAACTATGTGGTTATAAATTTACATGAAATATCATGCTGAAATTATAACTTCACATAATTTTGTCATGTAAATTTACATTAATTTTAAACTCTTGTAACTTTACACTGATTTTTGTACCTTTCGCAATTAATAATATTGTCGATACTTGAATATTACTTCACTATTACATTTTTCATAATTTTTACACTCTTTATTAATTAACCTGTTCAGAGTACAAGTGGTTATATATGTCACTTTCATTGCTTTCATTTAATTTTACAGAAGAACGGGTTCTGCATTTTAGTTTTCAATATAATTAAATAATGATACAAATAAATTTATGATTTTATACTCGGTTTTATAATTCATTATAACTTATACCACTTTGCATGTGGCATCAAAATATGGTATAAGCTTTGATTATATAGTATCAGATTGTCAAACTGTGTACAAAAATTGGAAACACCCAAATTGGATGCTGCCACCAGGCGGCGATACTGAATTTCATTAATTTTGTCGGCTTGCACTGGATGTCACTACCTAACGGAGTTTTCTCGGCGAAGTTTTGTTGTTATTGCATTTTATTTTATACCCAAAACTATGGTTCCTGTAGTTAAGGGTTTTCGTTGTCATGCGACGAAATGTAAAATTGGTACCTGGTGTCGGAAGTTACAAACCAAGATTTACCGGCAAGATTTACAACTATACTTTTTAAATTTTTTACATGCAGCGCCATCCCTTATAATTTTTTGAATTACACAAAGCGTTTCCATAACTTGCATAAGGTTTGCCAATCTGAATACTATATAATCAAAGGTATAAGCCAAGAAAAATCAATTTTTGACTTAACTACTTGAGCTCTAAAAGTCTAAACAACTCAATTATTCACTTATTGCCAACTTGGTACCAATATGAATTATCGGAATTGTACGAAGCTAACAGAAAAAAACACAGATTTTCATTTAACGCCGCGTCAGTTCATTAATAATTAACTAATATTTTGGCTCTCTTTGCAAATAATAGTTATTTATTGTACAAGTGTGAAAAAGTGCGAGAATATGCATTTTCATACGAGTTGCACAGAAAATTTTATCTACTACCGTATTTTTTTTCGAAATCAACGATTTTTAATTTAGTACTTGCTATTTTCCATAATAGGGCGTTTTCATTATTTTTCTTTTCTTTCAAAAATATTTGTTCAATATGCTTAGAAAATCGCACGCTGCCCGCAAGTGACTTTGTGGTATTATATCCCATTCTTTGTTAAACGCTTGTTTCAGTTCGTCCAGTAAGGTATATTTTAGGGGTAACATTGCTCTTCAAAATACCGCAAAATATAGAAATTCATCGGATCAGATTCAGAGAATAGGAAGGCCAAAATGATGGAAAATGAACGCTATAGGTTTCAGTCGTGCGTGCTTTATTTGGTAATGTTCATAGTGCAGTTTTGTTGAGAAGTTTGCAGTTATCCCGACCCACAGAAGGAATAAATTCGCAAATGTTGTTACATACATTTTTCGCAATCGATACGGAAATATTAATTTAAAGTTGTACAATTATTTAACTCCTGTCTGTACATACAATTCATTTCAAAACCGAAGGTTATTGATATTGCAGGGTTGCCACAGAGATCTAAGCAAGAAGTGAGTGAAAAAAGTGTATTAATTTTCAAAAAAAGTGAAAAAAGTGTATTAATTTTCAAAAAAAAAGTGAAAAAAGTGTATAGCAACTTGGAACAAAAAGTGTAATATTTTTAAATTGTTTTTGATTTTTAACCGACTTCAAAAAAGGAGGAGGTTATCAATTCGGCTGTATTTTTTTTTTAATGTTTGTTACCTCATAACTCCGTCATTTATTAACCGATTTTCAAAATTTTTTCACAATTCGAAAGGATATAGTTTCAGATTGGTCCCATATAAATTTCATCAAAATCGGTTGAGTACTTTGGTTTTTAAATTGAAATAACTGATGAAAAAATTCAAAATATATAAACGTCGTTGTCATAGTTACGTTGCAATTTTGACACTAAAAGTTTAATTAAATGACATTGACATATAGTCAGTAGCGGCTCGAGAATAGGGGGCACAACTTTGACATAAGAATGTTAACCTTAAAAACGACATTGACATATACTCAGTGGCTTTGCACAATATTTTTTAAATTAGCAAAAATCAAGTTACAAAGTGACAAATGAATTAATTTATGACATTAATGTACATTAATTAAAAATTTTTTTTTAAAAACCGACTTCAAAAAAAGCAGTACAAAAAAATTGCACTAAGAAGTTAAAAAAAAAATTTTTTTAAAAACAAAAACCGACTTCAAAAAATAGCACTACAAAAAAATTGCACTAAAAAGTAAAAAATAATTAGAAGTTATTAGAAGAAGATTTAACAGAAATTAGAAGTATATTTTTACAGTGCTGAGCATAAAAATTAATGTATTACGTCAATAATATACAATTATTGTTATTTTTGGAGTCGGTGCTAGCCAAGCTGTTAAGAAATTTACAAAATGTATTTGAAATCACATTAATACGACAATGTAGCAATACCGATGTCGTGTTGTTTAACGCCAAGCGCCTGCGATCTTGTCGACTGTGAAACTCTTTGCAGTCAAAGTGATATAAAATGTATACCTACTGGTATTCCGCTACTTCGTTAATACACGTTTGTTAACCTTGGCTGGCACCGACTCCAAAAATAACAATACAGTGAAATCTCTCTTGAGCGGACACCTTCGGGACTATTAAATATGTCCGCCTAAGGGAGGTGTCCGCGTATGGGAAAAATGAAAAAATACATATTGCGATGTTCTACTGCGATTGATACGCCAATGGCAATTCATAGTAACGTTAACATATAAGAACCACAAACTTGCATAAGACTTCGTATCCGGAAGGGTAAATAAACTAAATTTAATTCAAAACGGTAAGATAAAATACATTTGAAAATTTAATTTACAAAGAATTGCGCTCGTACAATCTATTCGTAAATTGTGCTGATGAGAACTAATAAGTTCGAAACTAGTCCACACTTCGAATTTGATTGTGCGATTTTTTGGTATTTTAATACATACTTTCTGAGCTGAAATCTTTTTGATCTAACCATAAAAATGTATTTGTTAATGATCGCGGGGAATCACACACACACAATGGGGAAGTCCCCAGAATTTATGTCGCCGCGCGCCGCGCTGGCTAATAGTGCAGCGTTGCAACATTTTTAATTTTGTGTCCGCTTAAGAGAGAATTTTACAAGTTTTGTACTTAAATATTGTGTCCGCGTCCGCCCAAGAGAGAGTCCGCTCAAGAGAGATTATGTCTCATTGAATTCTCAATACTTCATTCCGGACTATCAAATAGTGTCCGCCTAATGGAGTTGTCCGCCCATCGAAGGTGTCCGTTATGAGAGATTTCACTGTAATTGTATATTATTGACGTAATACATTAATTTTTATGCTCAGCACTGTAAAAATATACTTCTAATTTCTGTTAAATCTTCTTCTAATAACTTCTAATTATTTTTTACTTTTTAGTGCAATTTTTTTGTAGTGCTTTTTTTTGAAGTCGGTTTTTGTTTTTTTAAAAATTTTATTAACATAAATTAAAACAAATACGTTCATAGTAATTTAATAATCAGAAGTTTTTGCTTTCTTATTGAAAAAGTTTCGGTTTTGAACGTCTTGCGACATTTTCCCGATACCTCCCTGTCCTGTGCTCGTTGCATGTTGAATCTTAATCCTGTCTAATTCGCAATTTACATTAAGCAAACGCCACCATGCGGAAGAATTTAAAATTAGTAAATGACGTATTACATGAAAATAAAAATTCGTTCTTCAGACTCAAAACATAACAAAATCAATTAATTAACAAAACATATTACAATAAATTTAACACCATACTGAAAAATTTGCAAATTTTAACCAGATTATGATTTTAAATTTCGGAATATACGTCTAAACACAGCCATGTTGTTGTTGCTGGTGGCGCCACCAACGATAATGTAAATCGCCAATATATACATAACAGTTTTAACTTGATATTTTTATTTGTTATTTAAAATCTACAATTGTGTGGTCGGTCATCTTGGCTATTATGGTTATCATCAAATATTATTGTTAATACCAACAAAAAAATCCAGAAAAGATACCAACAACAAACATTTTTTTAAATTTGAATTTGAAAAAATATAAAATTGAAAATTATTTATTAAATATATTAAAAAATGTAATTTTTATAGGTGAAATCGTAAAAAAAGTGAATTTTCTTCAAAAAAGTGAAGAAAAGTGTATGATTTTCAAAAAAGTGAAAAAGGTGAAAAAAGTGACACTGTGGCAACCCTGATATTGGCTTGATAAAACTAGATAATATGATAACCGTCGATTTTTATGTAAAATTTTAATTCTTGATTTTTGTTTTATGTTTAAAACTGCAAGTTAATTATCGTTTTTGGTTTTTATTTGTTATAATGGACCCAAATTATAATTTATAGTTTGTTTTTGTTTATAATGTAGTTTATATTGGAGGAGAATAAGACCTGCCAAATTTGTCCATATACGACGCACTTAGGAAAATTTGAGAAGTTTGGTATTGGTTGGAAGTTTGTGTTCAATTGGTGAGGTCAGAAGCTAAATGATTGTGTAGACTATATTATGTTCATAGTTTGGAGGAATAACGTCCGTTTTTGGAATTTCTTTTGCTATCCTGATGAAATTTTGCATTGATTCGAGTTGGACTTCAATTTTATACATCTTCAATGTTAAAGATGAAGAGTTACACAAGTAGTTGCCCGGGTTAGGATTTAATCAATTTTGTATTTTGTAGCTTGGTTTTGCATGAGGTAATGAGGACTCTGTTGAGATGTAGGTAAATCGAAACCGCTTGTTGATTGTGGGGTAAATTGCATTTATAATATTGTTTGCATTTCTGACCACTGGAATATTATCTGTGTTATTTTTTTATTCAAATGTTTAAACGATGATTTGCGCGTTGGTGAATTATTTAGGTACGTTAGACCGTTTTGGTTGGGTGTGCTCAGTCAGAGCTCCGCATTTGTTAACTGTTTTATGTGGAGTTACCTCATCAAGGTAATTTCAGCTTTCACTTGTAGTTTTGTTATTATTTTTCTGTAGGACCAAACCATCAGCTCGGTTCCCACTTGATGCATTTATGATTGTATTATTTATGCATTGTACGGTTTTTTTTAATTCCGCCATCCAATCTTGAGTATGATTAGTAGAAATTGGGTTTTTATTTCTTAAATCAATCTTCATGTTATCGTCGATCAACTATTTAAAACAAAATTATTTCTGGAATTTGGACCTTATTAGGGGATAGTTTTTATTTCTATGTGCTTTCCAAACTTCATCATTTGGGTTTGCAGTTAGTTATTCTATCCATCTCCACCTACTGGAACTACCAGCGCAACTGCATGGCGTTCAAGAATAATTATTTACCATCTGTTATCGCTACGAGTAGCTACCCAGATATTTCAAAAGGTTTGAGCTAGCCCAGGATGAATTTTGTACCACAATTATAAGAACTCGTCTTCGCTTTCAATTGATTTGTTATGATTGCTCCCGATACACTCTATGATGTGGCATTTAGAAGATGCAACGCTCTGAAGTTGGTTGCAGTTAAATCCAGCCACCCTGTACTCAGTTTCAACTTATTTTTTATCAATATTTTGTAAATGTGTGGGTTGCGGTGCTGAAGGCTCGAGATTCAATTTTCGCCATGAATAATTTTTGCAAATATTAGAAAGAAACGTAAACAATATTTTATGAATTTAACTTGTTAACTATAAGGAATGTTTAAAATTGCATTGCTGAAAATCTTATCCACCGTAAAGAATAATATGTAGACATATCGAACAGTCAGTTTATGTTTACAAGTTTGAATTGCGTTGTAGAAATCGCAAATACCCACATTTTATTTATTTGGATAATTAAGATAAATTTGTCATCAATTTTTAATTTAGCTCTTAATAAGTTTTACATGGGAAGCATGTTTACCTTTTTTAACGATATTGCGAAAGTAGCATTTTGATATTTATATTAGTATAACCAATTATATAAACAAATTGAGAACATGTTAGTAACATCGAATTGAAGGAATCGAGTGGGGAAAAATTGAGGATCAATTTTGATAAGGAATTAATTTTGACTGGCTAATAATTTATTATTAGATAAGGTAACACTTAAATAATTGTAACAATAAACTTGGTCGATCTAGTATTTATAATAGCAAAATGTCGAGTTGACTCGAGTGACAGACAATTTGTTACAAACAAATGAATTTTTAGAAAAGTAAGGCATACCTATAGCCATGATCAATTGTTCCGTGCTTATCCAGTAATGTCATCGTGAAGCAGTAACCATCGGTTTCACATGTATAGTTTGTGTCCCGACAAATGTCGCACTTACATTTGAGAGATTTGACTCCTAAAAACAATAGACAATTGCGATAATATTGCAAATTCGGTCAATATTAGGTAAATGCTATTTGTGCCAGCACCACTGTCAAAAGCAAAAGGGGGCCAAAAGGTTTGAGTAAGAGCTGGTTGTTGTTGATGGAGCTGATGTTTAATATGGCATGTTATTAAAATATTAAACATAAAGAAATTTAAGGAATGCTTTTAACTACCACGAATAATAACCTTGAACTTATTAAAAATCAACAAACTTGTTTTTAAGTACTTATCTTGCATATCTTGTCAAATCTATCACAAATCTTATAACAATTACAATATTTGGCACAAATTTGCTAGAAAAATTGGAGGAATATTAAAAAAAAGTTGGTTGAACTGGTTAGGTATAGTACGTAAAATAAGTTGATGTGATATTAATATATTTAAAGGCACACTACTTATCAAGTGAACTCACCATTAAATTTTTGGCACAGCCAAATTATACAAATGATAATAAAAAATGCAGTCCTACACATTTTTCGGCACTTTAATTGCACGTCAAATTAAAGTAGCACTAAATGAATTATTTACTCGTTTACATACTTATTTACATCTTCACTAAAAAATTCGGCAAAAACACTGCAGCGACCTGCCATTTAAGAAAAATCTCCGAACCTATATCTATTATTTAACACACTTTTACAATTTTTTAACATTGTCGGCGTCGTAATTATTTACAAAGTATTCGACTTCGATCAACATCAATTAGTGACATACACAAAATACACTACTTTATTAACTTAAAGCGATTTAAAAAACTTAATGACTTGTAGAAAAATAGCAACCATATCGTTTTTGCTCTCAACTAATTCGTAATTTACTTGCACTAAAGAGGGCGCTACTTTATCGCCACAAACGGAGCCACAAAATTTAAAAATGCATTTATTTCGACATTTCAACTATCGACTACTTGACGAACTTGACTGACGTACACGATTATTTGCATTACTTTATCATCAAATAAAAATCGAACATTTTCATGGGCGTCCATAGAGAGTACGATTATACCCTTGGCTTTCTGATAAAAAAAAGTTTTAATTAATTTTTTTTTTAATCTCAACTTGACAACTTTTTTATTTAATTTTTTTTAATTATTCATCATAATTGAAGTTTTAATCTTTTTAGGATGCAATTTTTCTGATAATATTTATCGATAATTTTTTTTACAATCTATTACAGTAGTAATAATGAGCAAGATAGTCACATCAGTAATTTAGTAAGAATGAGCATTATTATTGACTTAGGAAAATAACGAAAGATAACAGATTAATCTGACTCATCAGTGGCGGCTTGCTTGGAGAGGACGACGGGACACCGCCCTCTCAAAGTAGAGCACCAATAAATAATTTTTTTTATGCTAAAATGCACCGTTGGAATTAAGGTAGTTATCCGATATCGTTTGAGCCATAAACAATGTCTGGATTTAAAACACTTCATCGCTGAAACAGTGAAAAATTTAAATTGTAATTCTGCCATGCTAAGCAAGAAGGTCGTATCTGATATTTTTACACAAATCGGGTTATCACACATCCTTGTAAGATATCCTTTTTTCCATGATTTCCGCCTAGTTAGAAGACTATAATATATGCAAATTTGGAGACATTAAAAAGTTTTTAAATTTGTCGCAATTACATAATAATCTATGTTATTAATAAAAATAGTCTTAAGTCTAAAATCACATTTAATAATATAAAAAATACTATCTGCAAAGTTTTCTTGTCAGCTACAGAATTCTTTTTAATTAATAGTGTGCTGTTTTTAACGACTTTTGCTTGAGGAGCAAAATATAAAACGTTCCATTATTCAAAACTGTCAGTTATGTAGTTACGACCTTCTTGCTTAGCAGGGCAGAATTGCTCTTCCCCACTCATTTCTAGTAAACCACGCGCCGCCCCTGATATGCAGCTAAGTCAAACAAACAAAGAGGTGACTAAAATTACATTTTTCACTTTTTAGTAAAGTGTTTTAAATCTGCGCCACCGTTTATGGTCCAAGCGACGGCGAATTACCGTGATGCAAGTGGTGCATCATATTAAAAAATGTGATTCTTTATTCTGAGTTGCTATTCTGTTTTGGGATGGTGGCGCCCCGTCGCCCTTCTCGTATCACCCGCTACTGTACCCACATTAAACAAAATTTCCATTTTGGATTCAGAATTCACATCAAGAAAACATCATATTTATGTTATTATCTGTCTATACATCGGTTTATAACGTTCTACGCCGTCTTCCGATTTCCCAGTCTGTGCTTGTTGCGTGTCGAAACTACGTGACTAGCACATAGGACCGACAGCTTAACGTGGATTCCGAACCACGGGAAGAGACGATGTTTATACCATCCACCTCGATCAGGCACTTATTTTCTCACTTATTTATTCAGAACTTTTCTACTAGTGTGTGATTGTCATGGTTGTGCGGCCTAAAGGCCGCTCAGAAACATTTCCGGGTTGGTAAATAAAAAATGGTGCGTTATGAACAAATAGATAGGCAGAAGTCTATGACCATTGCACCGCAATCAGATGGCATCCCGACAGATGTCGTTAAATAACAGGCGCAGGCGGTGGCATTAAAACCGGAGGTGTTCCTGAAAATTTTCAACAGGTGTTTTGCCGAGGGGGTATTTCCAGAAAACTGGAGGAGAGACAAGCAACTACAGGACCCCAGCTCCTATACACCGTAATGTATCGTTGACCATCTTGGGGAAAGTCTTTGCGTGACTCGTACCAGAGAGAATCAAAGAAGCAACTAAAAACACGTGAAACCTATCCGATAAACAGTACGGATTCAGAAAGGATAGATCAACAGGCGACGCGACGTCGTCAAGAGGCTTAAGACGTATGGGTAGAGGGTCAACTCTGGCACATGGTGCACAAGAAAATACTGTGTGGCGGTGGCCTTAGATATAAAACTCCGCTAGATGGAGGTCTCCAAGTTTCGGAAGCATACGTAAGCACTGGAAGCAGTGCTTACGAGACTTGGAGCTTTACAGAGACAAATCTGGAAAAAATTAGAGTTACTCACAGACGCATGGAAAGATCTATGTTGGGAGTGAGGTTACAGGACAGAAAAACAAAATCCTGGATTCGAAGTAAGACCAAGGTAAACGACGCGACGGAGCGTATAGCAGAACTTAAGTGGCGATGGGCGGGCCACCTAGGAAGAAGACAAGATGATAGGTGGAGCAGAAAGATCGCCGAATGGAGACCAAGAACTGGGAAGAGAAGCCGTGGAAGACCTCGAGCGAGATGGAGAGATGATTTGGAGCAAATAGGGGGCAAACAGTGGATGGGCCTGACGGCGAATAGAGCAGAATGGAAGCAGCTAGGGGGAGGAGTTTGTCCAAAAATGGAACACATAGCGCTGGTGCATGATGATGAGATGGAGGTGCATTCTTGAAGAACTGAGAGGGAGAATGCTACCTCCATATCTCCTTAACATGGCGTAGAACTATCTTATAGAAAGGCAACTGCACATACAGGAAGAACTGCTAAACGAAACAAGACCAGTTACTAGTGGTGTGCCTCAGGGGTCAGTGCTTGGTCCCTTTTTATGGAACATCATGTACGATGGAGTGCTGCACTTGAAAAAGTTAAGGAAAAGGTGGAGGCCGTTATGCTGTGAGGCAGAAGAAATGCAGAGATTGACCCAAGACTCGGCAACACAACCTTACCCCCCCCCCCCAGAAAGACATCAAATATTTAGGGGTCAGATTCGATAATGCCATGTCCTTCGCTCGGCACATAAGAGGGGCTGCCGAGAAGGCTGATAAGGCAACATCTGCGCTCTCCAGGAGCATGGCTAACATAAAGAGTCCCTCCAAACAAAAGAAAATACTTCGAGTCGCGGTGGGGGACTCCATACTTTTGTACGCCGCTTCGATGTGGGTAGAGGCAATGAGATTCAAGAAGTTGTCGCTAGACTTAGCTTTGAAAGCTGGTTAACCATGATTAAAAAGATGGTGGAACGCTCTTTTTCATTTAACCGTGATTCACTCCACCTAACCACGATTCAAGTATTAATCAGAGTTGATAGAGCCAGCCCTCAATGTTAAATCAGAATTTATCGAATTCAACAATGAATGTGGCCAGTTTGGTTATCAAAAACTACATTTACATTACTTTTAGTCCAGGCAAGGAAGGTTTTAGTTTGCAAAAAATGCGGGCAAGCTGAATTTTGGCAGATATGTACATTGGAGTGTTCTAATGAACCCCCCAAAAGTCCCATAAAATCCCACGCCGGCGTCCCCCACAATCGGGGCTTTTAGCTCCCCCAACGCGATTTTTTGCCGATAACTCGCTTATTTATGCTTGTATGAAAAATTATGATCAGACCAGAATTGAAGAGCATAAAATTCTCTATAAAATAGTATTTTTTAATATTTTGCCATGGCACACTAATACTTAAATTATTGACCGAAAACACGACCCAACCTTAAAATGGCACAATATTTATTCATTGCAGGGAGAGAAGAGTTCTCGGGCACGGGAAATGCTTTTAATAATAAATTAATTGAAATTGTGGCCAAGGTTGGAAAATGAAGAGAAAAATAAATTTTTTCAAAATTTGCCCAAGTTATAGTATCTTCCAAATAACGAAACCAAAATTTTGGTTTGAGCTTACAGAAGATCCGGGCAAGCTGAAATTTGGTAAAGATGTATATTGAAGTGTTGTAATAAACCCCCAAAATGTTTCATAAAAATGCCAAGCCGGCGTTCCCTCAAATGAGGATTTTAGCCCCCTAAGTGCGGTGTTTCGCCTGTAGCTCACGTATTTTTACTTTTATGAAAAATTACCATTAAGCAAAGTTGAACAACATAAAATTCTCTATAACTTGTGGCTCTGCAGTAATACTGTAATTACAATACTGTAATTAGTAATTACATACTGTAATAGGCAAAATAAACTTTGTTTAATTGTAATTTTTCGTAAAAGTAAAAATACGTGAGCTATAGGCGAAACACCTCACTTTCGGGGCTAAAATCGTCATTTGGGGTAACGCCGGCTTGGGATTTTTATGAGACATTTTGGGGGTTTATTAGAATACTTCAATATACATCTTTGCCAAATTTCAGCTTGCCTAAACCTTCTGTAAGCTCAAACCAAAATTTCGGTTTCGTTACTTGGAAGATACTATAACTTGAGCAAATTTTGAAAAAATCTATTTTTCTCTTCATTTTCCAACCTTGGCCACAATTTCAATTAATTTATTATTAAAAGCATTTCCCTTGCCCAAAAACATTTCTCTCCCTGCAACGAATTGTGCCATGGATAAATGCCATTTTGCCATTCCAGTGTACCATGGAAAAATATGAAAAAAAACTATTTTATAGAGAATTTTATGCTCTTCAATTATGGTCTGATCATAATTTTTCATACAAGCATAAATAAGCGAGTTATCGGCAAAAAATCGCGTTGGGGGAGCTAAACCCCCGATTGTGGGGGACGCCGGCGCGGCGTGGGATTTTATGGGACTTTTGGAGGGTTCATTAGAATACTCCAATGTACATCTCTGCCAAAATTCAGCTTGCCCGGATTTTTTGCAAGCTTGAGCCAATTTTTCGGCTTCGTTGCCTGGACTATTTAATGTATTTTTTTTTATATTATTATACTTATCTTAAACAATTTTCATTCAAAATATTTTTTAATTTCAGAAAAAGTCCCATGGATATTTCAACTTGAGGTGAAATTTAGGTGTCTTCAACTTCAGGTAAAAATACGTTAATACGTATCGGGAAAGTAAAAATGTAATGATATGTAGAATTATTTTTTATTACAATAAAATATTGTATTGCTTACCAATGAGGTAAGCAATAATTAATCATATAAATTTTATGTATAAAATAGTTATTCATAAATAGTCTAACTTGACTCAATAGTTAATTCACAATGTAATGGAACATAATTATATATCTAGCACCCCTTAAATAAATATCCTCTTACTATGGTTATTTTGAATGAGGAAAGTTACTGTTTACATTGCCGTTATTGTATAACTCACATTGTTAGAAGAAACCAGTTAATTGTATTTTATAAAGCATAAGTAATAAAATTGTAGTATTGCAGCAACCATAAATATGAAACATTGGGTTAATGAATAAAATCTACCATTAAATTATACATTGCATGTAAGTGATTTATTGAGAGGTACTAGACAAAATATAGTATGAAATATGCGAGTTAGGAGATATTATTCGCTCAGGAAAATTATCCCACTCAGCATGTGACCGAGTGGATCCAACTCAGTTTGTGGATAATATCTCTCTTAACTCGCTAGTACATTCATATAAGTATCATAAATAAATATTATTCACTTATAATCAAGATAGTTTTATAAAATAGCAAGGTATAAAAATATAGTAAATAAAGATTTAAAAATACTTGCAGCTTTTAAACTTGATTACTTACTAAATAAGCTAATAAAAATATTGCACTTATAATAAATAGCATAAATTAATATAAAAATAATTATTATAATATAAATTAATCTCAATAGTTGTAAATTTATCTAGTTTAGTCAAATGGAATTATTTAGAGATCAAATAAATAATTTAAAAATGTATCTACAAGCAACTACAAGGTAGAAGTTTGGAATAAATAATAAACATGTTCAGAGTCTTGCTTCATAAGATGAACAATTTAAGTAGGCGACTTGTTTTAGTAAAGAATTTAATTGAAATTTCAATGATCTATTCAGTCTTAGAAAGAAGTTAACGAAATAAAAATTATATGTGAAAAGAATTGCAACTTTGTGCATAAATAAATAGTACCATTGAGTATAAGAATTTAGTTAAGAGACGCAACGACATCGACCAAATGCGAATTGTACATCCCTCTTACTCGAACAACAATCCATCCTCTTTCATCTTTACTCCCCTGCCGTCCCACGTCCTAAAACTAATCCTATCGACAGGTAGCGCACTTTGATTACAGCGGACGACTCTATGAACTTACTATGTCAACCTCTTATCCGTTATCACTGTTTTAAATTACTAGAATAAAATAGTGCACATTCGTACATTTGAAAGAAATTGTATTTATTCCTTTTTACTGTTATGTAGGCACTTTAAATAATATAATAAATTATGCATTGCAATATTTTCTTTACAATGTAAAGTATAAAATTTTGAAAAATTTGTCAATTTATAAATCCGAAATTTAAAATTAATAACAAACTATTGAAATGTTAACTTTGCAAGCAGAAAAATAATGATTTTATCTTCAAGCAGTAATATTAGTAACTTAGCGCATTTAAAAAATAGAAGATCGATCATTGCATTTTATAATTTATTGCAGTATTTCCTTATTTTGTGATTTCGATAATTTTTAAAAATTATTACCAAATTGCTAGTAGAATTTACGTGAGGGGTCATTCCATCTCAAATCGACTGAAGAATTTACCTGACCCCCACCAAATTTGACGAAACTTGGTACACACCATCTTAGTAAGAAATAAAAAATACAAATTTAAGGATTTGTCCAAAAGGGCATTCGTTTCGTTGTTTTGGTCGTTCAAAATGTCAAAAAGTTGGTGTGTAGACTTGTAGGAAAACGGCTGTAACTTCGTCCACGGTGGTCTAAATTTAAAAATAAAAAATGTTCTGTAAAGGTAAATGAACGTTCTATCCAAATATTTAATCACATTTTAATTTTTCAACCCCTAACTGGATTAATTTTATAATATTAACCCTATTTCAACCCCTATTTAAAAAACGATTCTTTTTTTTTTGTTTATTTTTTTACTGTTTGTTTGTGCAATTATGCTGAGTATGTGTGCCAAATTTTATCATGGGATCTGCAAGGGTTCGGTTGCTAAAAATAAATTAAAAATATGGAATGCAAAATTGAATTTTACAAAATAATGTTTGGCAGTATAAATATACAGGGTGTCCCCGTGACCGTGGAGAACCTTTAAGGTGGTGATAAAGGACACTTTTCTAAGACAAATTTTCAAGTAAAATTTTTGCCCAAGTCTAAACCCTTGGGGGGTACCTCCCTTTAAAGCAATTTTTTTAATTTCTGATTTAAAACGGCCATAGCTCCGATATTATTAATTTTTTAAGGTTAATGGATTAGAACTTTTTTAAAGATCATTCGCTTGTCTACAAAGTAGGTTATAACTACTTATCGTCTAGAATTAACGGATTTCGAGTTATAAATTAAATTAAGGGAAAAAATGTTTAAAAAATTCAGGTTTTTATTTTTTTAATTTCTTGTGAACCCCGTATCTCTTAAACGAAACGTCTAAGAGAAAAACTAACTGCTCAAACCGGATAGGGAATTTAACGGGCTACAACTTTCGTAAAATAAATTTTTTTGGGCAACCAACCGTTTTCACAGAAACTCTGAAAATAATGAACAAGGTGTAGGTAAAAAATTATAAATTCACATAATTACGAGTAGTACTAAAAATCTCAATTTGATTTATAAATTTATAAATTATAAATTTTTTATAATTTAATTTATAAAGAAAAATAATTAAAAAAAGTTACAGCCGTTTTCCTACAAGTCTACACACCAACTTTTTGACATTTTGAACGACCAAAACAACGAAACGAATGCCCTTTTGGACAAATCCTTAAATTTGTATTTTTTATTTCTTACTAAGATGGTGTGTACCAATTTTCGTCAAATTTGGTGGGGGTCAGGTAAATTCTTCAGTTGATTTGAGATGGAATGACCCAATATGGACTTTTTGTATAATGTATTTTATAAATTTGCAATTGAAACATTAATTTTTCTATTAATTTCTGTAGTACAATACCGCTTTCATAACGCAATATTTTACATAAAATTATGTTAAAACGAAATTTTTGTTTTGAGTTTTAGTTTAAATAATGATTTAGTGCCTATTTAACAACGTGTCTTATTTTGTTTTGTATTATTTGATACTTTTTAGTATTTCCATGATTCCATGTATTTCGAATATTTAATTAATTTTTTTGAGTATTATATCTTCTAAAGAAAATATTACACATGTAAATTTTATTCAATAAAGTGCTTAAATAACAAATAGGAATAAATATAATTTCTTTCAAATGTAGGAAGGTTACTTTTATGCAAGTATTTTTAAAACAGATAAAAGGTAATTGTGCACCACATCTTATCATGCAACTATCATGTTTCTTATCAACTCTACCGTCCACGGTACGTTGACAACATACGAATGCAACGGAGTTCTGCAATAGAATGACCGCGAGATCTCACGCGAAAATCTCACGGTCTAAATTGAAAACATCGAGTAGCGCCATCTAGTTGTCGCGACAATTTTGTATTACATTAATTTGCATAAGGTTGCGCGTCTTAATAAATTCATTCAGTCAACGATAGTACTGTTATATAAAATAAAAAATTCAAATTACATTATATTTAATACTTGAAATTAATATTAACACAAAATTAAAATTAAAAATTAACAAGTGAAGAAAATAATAATATTTTAATTATTCCATAAACTCTTAGCAACGTGACTGACTGTTTTGTATAGTTTGTTAATTTTTAAATTTTAATTTAAAATAAATTTTCACAAGTTAATAATACATTTACGTAGGTAGGCACATATTTAAATATTAACATGTAAAAGTTTCAATTAACCACTAATTTAATTAGTGTAAAAAATATTTCAATATGTATATTCCTTTAAGAAACATGAATTTCATTTGGCTGACTGCTAATAGATTAATTTACTTAAAGTACTAAACGAATTCGACGATCATCTCACTTTTAAGTTTATAAAAATGCCAAATTAAAATTTAAGATTGAATTGTGCTTTACTTTTGCACAGCATTAGTAGTCCAGCAGTTCTTACTTATAGGACGGGTTAACCGTTTACCAATAGTGTGAACGTGAAAGCCAATTTGGACCAGTAATTCATGATCCAAAATCTTCCTTCCATCAAAAATATATGCAGGTTTCATCATCTGAGTATATATTCTTTCATAATCCAAAGTCTAAAATAAAAAAAATTGAATTTGCTTGTACCACAATATAACAAAAAGTTTTACTATAAATTCATCCCATTCTGTGCAGACAATAATCGCATGTGTTTTTTCGGTAGCTGAATAAGCATCGCTAAAAATTTTAACCGATTTTCTTACATACTCTGGTGACTCACAAATGGCAGGATGTGTAAGATCATGAAATATTTGTGCTTCTTCCACCTAGAAAATTGTTAATTACGATAAAATTTTGACAACTAATGCACGGTAATTTTACCTTAGGATCATAAATATTGATGGTGGCACCTTCGCCTAATAAAGTTTTAGCCACATGAATGGCCGGACTTTCTCTTGTATCACCGGTATTTTTTTTAAAGGCAAATCCAAGAATTGCAATATGTTTACCACTCACTGTATTAAATAATGAGTCCACAATTTTAGCTGTAAACCTAGTTTTTTGATACTCATTCATGTCGATAACTTGTTGCCAATAAGCGGCCACTTCAATTAAATTTAAAGATTCACAGATGTAGACTAAATTTAAGATATCCTTTTGGAAACAGCTCCCACCAAAACCAATAATAAAAAGATAAAATCACATTCAATTTGCCTAATTAATACAATGGTTATTGATAGCTACCTATTGATGCTTGTAGAAACTTCGATCCGATACGTGAATCCAACCCTATTGCTCTTGCTACTTCTGATACATCGGCTCCCGTCGACTCGCAGACTGCCGATAATGAATTGATGCTGGATATTCTTTGAGCTAACATAGCATTTGCAGCCTTAAAATAATGGTTTTGTTATTTCACAGTAAAATAAATTTATAAAATACATACAGGGGTGGACCGACACTAAAGTTTCGTTTGGGCCTTCTATAGCACCAGCCCTTAGCAAATTAAACATTTGATGAGCAAAATAATTTATAATAGAAATAAATTTAAATAAGAAGGAAAAATCAATAATCGGTGCGTGTAATATGTACAGGTTTACGTTATCCCGCTTAAACTCAATGCAATTTGCGAATTTTTAATGACATTGATTGCTTCTACAAGAAAAAATGACCAAGATCACCATAGGGATCTATTCAGATTTTTTTCTGAATCATCTTTAGTTTTTAAGATATCTCAACATTACTAACTTATTATTAGAGCTTATGCCACATAAAAGTAGAACTGTCAATCATAATAGTTGGTAACATTATTTTTAAAAGGTTAGGAAAGACATAGCATTGTATTTCTATGAGTGCATATGAGAGAGTTGCATTGCCGCTTAATAAACAGTGGTTCAAGGTATGCAAAGAATCGCCCATATAGTCGACCGGCGCAGTACTTTTACTATACGTTATATTACGTATATATACGTATTATAAACACTGCAAATTTGTTATCTCTTTAAAAATGATTGACCTTATGAATTTTAAACATCTTTGCACTTCATATTCGCGACTACTGCGCCGGTCGCCTATATGTGCGATTCTTTGCATACCTTGAACCACTGTTTATTAAGCGGCAATGCAACTCTCTCATATGCACTCATAGAAATACAATGCTGTCTTTCCTAACCTTACGTATATAAACGTATACAGGGTGTTGAATGAGTTAGCCGTTCATAGGATATTTACATGTAAAAACTTATTTATGCAAATTCCTGCTTCTCTAATTATTTTAGAAAAAAAATGAAAGACACAAAAATCATGCAGAAAAATAAACTACAAATGATAAAAGAATTATTTTCATCTAGCTTTTACTTAAAGTGGCAAAAAATGCTTTTGAAATTGTTCAAATTTTCATTTATCAGACTAGCCATGAAAGTTTCCAAGGTAATTATTTTTGATAAGTATTAAAAAACAATTGCACTTTGTTTACAGTTTTGCACTTTATTAAATTTTAATTTCATAAAATGGAAGCAAAGTACACAATTAGTGAAAAAAATCAATTTTTAAAACTATATTACTCTGGAAACAGTATACTTATGGTACGAGATCTCTTTGCTGGTTTATACCCAGAAAGACCAATCCCTACTTATTCAACAATTAAAAATGTAATTGATAATCAAAATCAATATGGATCTGTATTTAAGCCGTCATGCAAGACCTGCAGAAATAAAAGAATAAATTTAGAAGAAATCAATATTGGTGAAGCTCCAGGTACCGATATCGAAACAAATGTAATTGCTGCCGTAGTGAATAATCCTTGTATCAGTACAAGAACAATTGGTGCGGAGTTAAATATTCATCACACTACGGCGTTCAAAATTATAAAAAAACATAAATTTATATCTTATAAGTTCCAAAACCATCAAGAAATTTTTGAAGAGGATATGTACAAAAGAATGATTTTCTGTGAAAGCATTATCGAAAAAGCCAATTTGGATAGAAATTTTATTAAAAATATTTGTTTTACCGATGAGACAACGTTTAGTATTAATGGGGAACCAAATATTCAAAATTATCGGTTTTGGTCCACCGAAAATCCTCATTTAATGATCAACAATCGTTCACAGTATCGCCAAACTGTAAATGTTTGGGCAGGGATATTAGGAGCAAACATCATTGGACCATTTTTTATTGATGGAAATTTGAATGGACTAAAATATCTAGAAATGTTACAAAACTAAATTGGACCGGCAATTGATATTGTGGCAGGAGAAAATAACGTAATCTACTATCAACAAGACGGATGTCCGGCACATTATACTAGAGATGTAACCAATTATTTAAATGAATGTTATCCCAATTCTTGGATAGGACACAATGGACCAATAAACTGGCCAGCTCGGTCACCAGACTTGGCTCCAAATGACTTTTTTTTGTGGGGTCATTTAAAATCTAAAATTTATGGTGAACGATACCAAAGTATTGATTCATTAAAAAATAAAATTGTGGAGGAGTGTGGCAATATTACCGAAAGACAACTTGCGAATGTACGATGTAACTTTTATGATAGACTTGGTTTTTGTTTAGCTGAATATGGAAACCTGTTTGAACATTTGCTGTAAATTTAATTATTTCTTAATGTTTGTAATTGTTTATTATTAATAATTTATGTAATAAATAAATTAAATTGAATTTATTTCATGGCTAGTCTGATAAATGAAAATTTGAACAATTTCAAAAGCATTTTTTGCCACTTTAAGTAAAAGCTAGATGAAAATAATTCTTTTATCATTTGTAATTTATTTTTCTGCATGATTTTTGTGTCTTTAATTTCTTTTCTAAAATAATTAGGGAAGCAGGAATTTGCATAAATAAGTTTTTACATGTAAACAACCCTCGAAAATCCCACTCGCAAACTCGCAATTTGCGAGTAGAAATTAGGTGCTTGCGAGTGGAAAAATTCACCTCGCAAATCGGTTTTTTCCTCAATTTAAAACCTTGGCTGTATGCCAATTCAAATTTCCCGCCTATTCAAATTCACCGGAATGTGAACTCTCGCAAGGGGAGATCCCCAGTGCTATTTTTAGATCGGCAGGTCAACAAATTCGAGAAGCTTCGAGACGTTAGTTGCGTTTGGTTTGTGCCATGTGTTAGGTGCGAGTGTTGTGCTGTGATAAATTAAAATGAAGCAAACGAACTTATCTTTCTTTTTTAAAAAGGCTAGTGGTGTTGATAACGTTACACCCGCCTGTAGACCGAATGCAAATGCAGATTTACCCGCGCAAGATGTTGTCGAACCTACCACTTCAAATATCAACGAAGACGAACCAAGAAAAACGAAGAAACAAGGTGGATTTCTGCAACAGTGGTGTCGGGATTTCCCGTGGTTGAAATTCAATGACAGTACGAAAGAAGCATCGTGCGACGTCTGCTCTAAGAATGCGAAGTTGTCTGCAGAGAAGTGGGCAGTAGGGTTTCCTGGCCCATACAAAAAAGAAACTTTCCTGTGGCATTCAAAAAGCAAAATGCACCGTGATAGCGCGATTTGCGATCGAGTTGCTCAGAACCCAGAAACTTCTGCCATGGTGAAGTGCGTGAAAGAAATGGAGAAGTCGATGTTTGAGCACCTTACGCATTTATTCCATATTGCGTATTTCATTGGCAGGAATGAAAAACCATTCACCGACTTTCCGCGGCAAGTGACACTGGCACGCCGTTTACAAGTGAACATTAAAGACCAGTATGTCAGCGATAAGGCATGCCAGTCGTTCATCGAATTCATTGCGCTTGACCTACTCGAAGGTGTGATTGAAAAAGTGAAATTGTCGCCATATTTCAGTGTTTTGATTGATGGGTCGACTGATAGGTCAGGCGCTGACAATGCTGATGTGTATGTGCGTTATCTTTGTGAGGGCGAAATAAAAGAGGATTTATTAGGTTTAGTAACTTTGGAGAGCGGCACCTCAGAATCATACTACTTGGCTTTAACAACATTTTTGGATAACACTACGATCGAGTGGCGAAGACCAAACTATTTGGTTAGCCTGGGGACGGATAGCGCATCTTCTATGGTCGGTCATAAATCCGGCTTAGTGACACTGTTGAAAAGTGATGTGCCGAACTGCGTAAGTGTTCATTGCGTGGCTCATCGTTTGCAGCTGGCCATTCTGGATGCAACATCGAAGATTGCATATCTCAGCGAATTTGACAAAACTGTTAAAAATGTATTTCGCTTCTATCGAGGCTCAAATAAAAGACTTCAGAGCCTAAGAAAAACAGCATCGGTGCTAGAAGTAGAAATAGTAAAACTGCGCGACATTCACGCAATTAGGTGGCTGTCAAGCAAGAGCGATGCAATGTTAGCGCTGAAGAAAACTTTGTCGCTGTTATTGTTAATTTGGAATCGGTTGCCTCCGACACCAAAACACCTGGCAGTGGTGAAGCAAAGGGCATCGTGAAAAACATGCTAACGTTAAAGTTTGCAAAAACTCTGTTCTTTCTGATCGATCTTTATTCGATCCTCGACCCTTTGTGCAAAATTCTTCAAGAGAAGCAATTAATCTTGTTTCAAGTAAAAAACAGGATCAATGTTGTGATTGACTTGCTGGAGGAGTTGGTTGACAATGAAGGAGGGTCAGTAAAATCGTTTGTTTCGAAGCTCGTTTATACCGGCAACAATGTGTCGTTCGAGGGACTCGCAATGACTCATGCAAAACTAGGCGAAGAGCAGTACCAATTGTTGCGTAAAACCGTGATCGAAAACACATGCCAATATTTGCGCGAAAGACTCCATTCGACCAACAATGTTATTGGTGAAAACGTGCACATTCTCGACCCAATGAATTATCCCAGCGCCGACAACCAGAATTTCAAATCATACGGGAATGAACAAGTTGTCGAATTAGCTTGCCACTTCGATTTGTTGGATGACAACGAAGAAACACTAATCGCCCAGTGGATGGAGCTCAAGTATACAACCCACGATCTTGGACTGCAAATTCAGGGTATTTTGAAGCGGCTGAATGCCAACCCAACAAGATACTCAGTTTTGCGCCCGGTTTATGAAGCAGTAGCATGTGTTGCCGTGTCCACTGCCTCTTGCGAACGAGGCTTCGGCTACGTTAACCGAATTAAGACCAAAAATAGA
Organism: Podabrus alpinus; assembly: GCA_932274525.1. Lineage (NCBI taxonomy): Eukaryota > Metazoa > Arthropoda > Insecta > Coleoptera > Cantharidae > Podabrus > Podabrus alpinus. The sequence continues at coordinate 121,587,782 of OW026451.1, forward strand.
CTCTCACTAACCACTGGAAGTCTGCGCGACCTGATGCAGTTAGCTGTGAACGGACCCCCTCCAGAGATTTACGACCCCAGTGCGGCCATAGACAAGTGGTATTTTACTGCTTCTGGGAAGCGCCATGTTAGCGGCCACAAGCGCAAGTGGGCCGTCGCAGATTTATAGGTAGGTGATGTGCAAAGATGTATAATATATAATGAGAGGTCGCGATGCCAAATTTTATACACCTGCAAATGCCGCCACCAATCGGGCGGGTTTTGCTGCTAGTATAGGTATATTTATGAATTTTTGTCACCCCCCCCCCCCTTAATTAGCTAGCGAGTGTAAATTTCCATTTGCGAGTTGATTTAGGCACGAATTTTCGAGGGTTGCATGTAAATATCCTATGAACGGCTAACTCATTCAACACCGGTATACGTAGTAAAATGAATTTATTTTTATTTTATACACCCATTAAATCCGCCCCGGGTGTCACCCATGCTAGCTACGCCACTATGAAAAGCAACACAAAAGTACAGTCAAACCACGTAAAATTTGCTTAGCTTTTTTTCACTATTTTTGATGCATTTACAGGTTTAGTATTAGCAACGGTATTAGTATATTTACAAAGTTTCTAAATTTTTAAACAAATCCATTTTTTAGTCCCCTTTGAAAACAATTCCCTAACACTGCTTGGCTTACATTTTTCTTTTGCTATTTTTGTGTATTCACAGATTTACAGCATTTTTAAGCAAAATGTATTTTTCACACCTCCCTCAATACAACCTTAGTGCTTAAATTTATTTTTATTACTTTTGATGTATTCACAGGTTTAATGTTAAAAATTTACTTTTGTCCTCTCTAAAAGTAACCCCGAAGCTCCGTCAACACATTCTGATAATTCGATTTGGGATATTTCCACGCTTTTAAGCGCTTTATCTGCTCTCATTTCAGAACTTAATGTGTTTTAAACTTCCGTAATGGACGTAATTATAGCGTTTGCAAGCGCAGAACAGCTCCAAATAGAACTATCAAAAAATATTCGACGGAGTTTCAAAGCGAAAAAACGCCAGACCGAACACGGCTATAATACACTACACTCGTAACTGCAAATTGCCCTAAAGAAGGGCACATATACATATAGGAAATTCAATTTATTTGATGAACTAGAATAATTTTTTGCCTTCTTTCGAAGTGAATAAACTATAAATAAATTGCATAAAAGCAAAATAGATCTCCTGTAGTCTAATTTTCCCAAAATAAAATTTGTCGACAATAATTGAATTTCGCCTCTTTACCAGTACGCCGCACCCCAAAATTTTTGTACTACCTTTTTGGATCGTTACTGTAATCACTAAAGTACAATTTCTAATAGGTCGTAGCTTTCAACCTTTTCATGCACACGAAAATCATTTCTAGATGACTTTTTACCATTTGAGCACTACTATAATATTTAAATTTTAAATATCAGTACAAATGCATACATTCTTGAGCCAAAACCAAAAATTTTAATAAAATTCAGAATTAATGAAATATTAAGCAATTTTTAAATGGAATGGGGGGGGGGGGTAAAAAATTGAACTGAAAAATGATTAAAAAGGGAGGGAATAGCACAGCGCCGTAGCAAGCTCTTCTGGCGCCTGAGGCAAATTTGAATATCGTCGTTGCGCCTTCAAAATGCGACATGTGCACATTTGAAGCAAATAATGCGTTAAGTACAGATTTTGACTAAGGACTTCAAGCCACACATTTCCCTACAAGCAATGTTATTAAATTTGTCAATTAGGCTGTATAAATCGTAAAATTAAATACGTGGTGTCTGTACTTCAAACGGAAACAAACAAGTTGTTTTCCCTCTCCTGAACAATTTATGAAAATGCACGTGTCGCGTTTTGAAGGCGCAACGACGATAAGCACCTCCCTCCCAAAAGATTCTTATCATTTCGCGGCGCTGACTTTGAGTAATGAAAACAAATGGATGCTTATCAGGAACTCATTTAAGAAAAACTTTCACTTTTACGTCTCTCGGTTTTAATATCCCCCCTTCCGGATTACAAACAAAAATTGCGAAAGATTCAACGAAAAATAATAAATTTTGATGGTTCTGAATAATGGAAAGTGTACCTGGGGGGTATGGAATACCACCCAGGTACACTTAATTTATTGAGAAAGAAAAACTTTCACTTTTACGTCCCTCGGTATTAATATCCCCCCTCCCGGATTACAAACGAAAATTGCAAAAGATTCAACGAAAAATAATAAATTTTGATGGTTCTGAATAATGGAAAGTGTACCTGGGGGGTATTCCATACCCCCCAGACCCCCCGGTCATGTGATTTCGATTTTTATCGTTGGGAACTTCTGAAGTTCTTATATAAAATACGGATAGTATGTCAGAATCGCCGTTTCCATGGTAACGTAACGCAATACCCCCACTCCGAATATGAAGATTATTTTTATCGGTAGGAATTTTCCTTTTCTATTTAAATATATCTGAATAATTGTCTCGATTATAATGTGATAATTTTTCCGGTTACCCAGTCAGTTAAAGGGAAATGTAGAAGAACGCGGGGGTTGGAATCAACTTTCCTAAAATCCCCTGTCTTACCCTAGTCATTGCACCAAAATTGAGGAGGAGAAATTTCCCTACAAAACGAGGTTTCAGAATTTACTTCAGATCTGAAGTAAATCCTGAAACTATGTTTTGTTTTGCTCACCATCGATGGTGAAGTTTAAATATACGAAATTTTTATTCGGAATAAGAATTATTCAAAACTTTTTTCAATTGTTTTCTCTGGATTTTCTTTTTATTTCATAAATACTTAGTATGATGTAGGCAAATTTTGTTAATCTGTTCTATGGAGAATTTTGTACTCTTCAATTTTGATTTGATGATAATTTTCACTAAAAATGAAAGTAAGCGAGTTATAGACGAAAAACTATACTGTAGAGGATTAAAATCCCCATTTGGGGAAAAGGCTAGCATGGAATTTTAGGCGAAGTAGCAAATAAAATCGTGGTCAAATTTTGGAATTCAGTCAAATTTGAATATATGCGCCCCCCAAAAAAAAGATTCTTAATTTTTTGAAAATTTTCAACTAATATTTTCAACATTTTCAACAAATAAAGAATTGGTGAGTATGAATGGGGGGTGATTAATGAATGCTGATGAATAATAATTAAATAATGGTAAATAAACGGTAAATGTTTTTAGAGCTAAACTGCGGTTGATTAACAAATAGAACGAAATGATTAAAAAATTTTAACATTTTTTTAATGTATTTTTTCGCGTGGTTTTTATAAGTTCAACTACAGAGATGATTTAATTTATTCCAGCTTGCCTTCAATTATTTCCACAATAAACCTTTATCAACTGGCCTATTACTACTGCAAAATTATTTTTAACTAGCTGGCACGGGCGGCATTCGCCGCCCTTAGCCATCTAGACCCAGAATAGATCCGAGAAGGCCATAGTTGTTCGGCCTTCGGCCTCACAGGAGGAGGACCATAATAGATCCGCAAAGGCCATAGTTGTTCGGCCTTCGGTCTCACAGGGCGGACCATAATAGATCTGTGAAGGCCATAGTTGTTCGGCCGTCGGCCTCACAGGGCAGACCATAATAGATCCGTGAAGGCTATAGTTGTTCGGCCTTCGGCCTCACAGGCCGCAACATAATAGATTCGTGAAGGCCATAATTGTTCGGCCTTCGGCCTCACAGAGCGAACCATAATAGATCCGTCAAGGCCATAGTTGTTCGGCCTTCGGCCTCACAGAGCGGACCATAATAGATCCGTGAAAGCCATAACATAGTTGTTCGGCATTCGGCCTCACAGGGCGGACCATAATAGATCCGTGAAGGCCATGGTTGTTCGGCCTTCGGCCTCACAGGGGGAGGACAATAATAGATCCGTGAGGCCATGGTTGTTCGGCCTTCGGCCTCACAGGGCGGACCATAATAGATCCGTGAAGGCCATAGTTGTTCGGCCGTGGGCCTCACAGGGCGGACCATAATAGATCCGTGAAGGCCTTGGTTGTTCGGCCTCACAGGGCAGACCATAATAGATCAATGAAGGCCATAGTTGTTCGGCCTCACAGGGCGAACCATAATAGTTCAATGAAGGCCATAGTTGTTCGGCCTTCGGCCTCACAGGGCGGACCATTATAGATCCGTGAAGGCCATAGTTGTTCGGCCGTCGGCCTCACAGGGCGGACCATAATAGATCCGTGAAGGCCATAGATGTTCGGCTTTCGGCCTCACAGGGCGGACCATAATAGATCCGTGAAGGGCATGGTTGTTCGGCCTTCGGCCTCACAGGGGGAGGACAATAATAGATCCGTGAAGGCCATAGTTGTTCGCCCATGGGCCTCACAGGGCGGACAATAATAGATCCGTGAAGGCCATAGTTGTTCGGCCTTCGGCCTCACAGGGCGGACCATAATAGATCCGTAAAGGCCATAGTTGTTCGGCCTCACAGGGCGGACCATAATAGATCCGTGAAGGCCATAGTTGTTCGGCATTCGGCCTCACAGGGCGGACCATAATAGATCCGTGAAGGCCATAGTTGTTCGGCCGTCGGCCTCACAGGGCGGAACATAATAGATCCGTGAAGGCCATAGTTGTTCACTATTATTTTCAAGTTTCGAAAGATTGCTGCAGATTTTCAAAAAAACGCAATTTTAAAATTCTTCGTTTTTGGGAAGTCGGAAGAGATGGTTTTTGCTCTCTCTCCGTCGCCCCCGAACCCCAATTTCAAATATTTCGCCGTCAACGGATTTAGTAATTATTTGTATTATTTTGAGCGTTGAAATTACTAAATTCTAATATATGTATTAATTTGTTAGTGGTTTTCATTTTTCGAATTAAAGCCGCCATCCCGCCATCTGTTGACAGTGTTTTGAATCACTGACAGTATGTCTGTTGAAAGTGCGCCTGGACCTACAAAATAACTGTGCAAAATTTGGTTGAGATCGGTCCAAGGGTATACCCTATACCAGCGTTTCCCAAAGTGTGGGTCGCGACCCGGCACCGGGTCGCAGAAAAATTCTGCTGGGTCGCGGCAAAAATTGTAAACAAAGTTTACTTCAATTACTACAGTTTTAAATGAAGATAATGTTTTTTTAATTACTTATGTTTTTGTTATATAATTATTTTGCAATTTTTGTGTATGAAATAAACAAACAAATAACTTGATTTTTATTAAAAAATTAAATTTGTTTTGTAAATAAATGTTTTTTTTTCATAAGGTGGGTCGCGAAACATTTTAAAACCTCGTCCCGGGTCGCGGTCAAAAAAGTTTGGGAAACGCTGCCCTATACTATACTATAATATTGGCAAACACGTGTTTTGTTCACCATCTAGCGAAGATGCATTTCCATCATTTTCATTTATGCATGAATAGTTGCGCCTGGACCTACAGAATAACTGTGCAAAATTTGGTTGAGATCGGTCCAAGGGTGTAGGAACGTTCAGGCCAGCCCGGCCCTGTAAGTAAGTAAGGGTTTGTTAACTGGCTTAAGTACCCAGGTAACTGGGTACTTAACCTATGGGTAAAGTATACAGTGTATCAATAAAAAATCGAAAAACGCGAATAACTTTGCTCCCCGCGGGAATTTCTTCTCCATTTATGCACGAATAGTTGCGCCTGGACCTACAGAATAACTGTGCAAAATTTGGTTGAGATCGGTCAAAGGGTCTAGGAACGTATAGCGAACAAACACGCAAACAAACAGACAAGCTCTTTTATATATTGAAATGTGTTTTCAAAATACACAAATTTAAATATTTAATATGAAATAAAATCAAAATTTAAACAATGAAAAATAAAATGTAGATCATAAGTGTGGGAAAATCGTTTCAAAATAACCAGGGAGACGAAAAAAATAAAGGAGCTCTCTGAAGCGTGCGTTTTTGTAGGGATGTCAAAATAATTGGCTCCACAAAAAAAGTGTGATATTTCGATTAGAAATCACATTAAAAGTGTGCGAATCTATAAAATAGATTATTAGTAAGAACTGTGACCAAGAAAAATGAAGAAATGCTAATTAAAATTAAAGCAAATTGGTAATAATAAAAAAATAATTGGAGAATTGATTCAAAAAATTTTATGAAAAGCAGACAATTTTGGATCGCAGCTGATCGGCAGAATTGAACAAGTTAAGGGTGAAGTTAAAAAAAAACAAAAGAGAGAGAGAAGCACGTGTGTGGTAAGCGTAACTTTAACTATTTACAGCGCGGCGCGAGTGAAGCATTCAAAAACGTTAAAAACGCCACGTAATAATAAACTCTGGGGCTACGCGTAATTTTAAGTATTTGTTTTCATTGTTGATGTTATTTTTATTGAATTAAGATTGTTTTATTTAATTGTTCAGAAAAACGTAGTTGTTAAGATTTGTTAGTTAATTGTTCATAAAAAAAAGTTCTTATTTATTTGATTAAACGTTTCATTGTTTGAAAGAGAATTTTATTTCATGTTCAAGTCAGAGGGAGAGGGAGATTTACTGGTTGTCCTGGGACGTTCACCCGAATAGAACACGACAGCATAGTAAAGAAATTGGCGCCCAACGTGGGGCTGTCAAATACCACGACTCTGAGATTAAAGAATCAATTGCTCTAAATTAATAAAATTCAATTCTTAGAAGTTAAAACCATTTTAATAAAAGTTAAAAATTCACTTAAATATTAAAATTAAGTTAGGCAAAGTTACAGTAACACTCAACATAAAAGCAAACTATTATGAGTGTATTTAAATATTTGCAAATTGCAAATAAACATTATATAACTAACCAGAACTATTTATTCCTATTTTGAAAATAATTATTATTCAGAACGACAAAATGAACACCAAACGTGTAATTAGAAGTATAGTTGAGGATAAACCGACTATTGAAAATAATACAGAAGAAGTGGTTGAAGAAAGAGGAATAGAATCAGATCAAATTACAACATTGCAACAGATGTTTACAATAATGATGATGGAGATAAAAATAAACACGCAAAGGTCAGAAGATAGAATAATAATGGCCACGAAACAAATGGAAGAAAGTTTAAAAAAGGAAATGCCACAACAAAATACTCAGGTAGAAATTGAAAAAATGGTAAACAACGAGGAAACATTAAAGTTGGATGAGAAAATTATAACAATAAAAGATTCAACATCATCAACATTGAAGGAAGATAGACACTACTTGACATCGAGTAGAAAGCAGGTCAAAAGAAGACACCTAAAAATAAAAAATTTACGACGTAAATTGAAATCAAAATCGTGGGGAATACAAACATACGGAAAAATAAATGTGCGAATCAAAGACAAAAAATTTCAACAAAACAATTTTAATTGGAAAAATAATTTATTGGATAACGGTAATACAGTGCACAATAAGTTAAAATTAGACAATTTATTACCTACGGAATTAAAATCGGACAATATTCAATTTAAAGTTATGAACAATTTATTTATTAACAGTGACGGCGACAAACGTCAAATTAATTATGAAATAAGTGACATTGACATTTCGAAAAATTGTATGTATTGGGACGACATTGAAGGTGACAAAGTGCCACGGGTTAACGGAAGTCACACAAATTACATGAAGATGATGGAGCTATACAAGCATGTGAGGTGGAAAGGTGCACGATTAAGGTTACCGAAGGAATAAATCGGAAGATTAAAAAAATATTAATGACGACATTGTAAATTTGATTAGATGCTAATGGATACAGGACTTGAGTTGGATAAAGGATGTAAATAAATGTAAATATTAATGAAGACGAAAGAAGAATTGTATTGCGAGTTGAAATTGGAAACAAAACAAGCGAATCTTAATTAAAAAGGCAAAGAAAACAACAATTTCAAAGACCGCGAACAAAATAGTAGAAAAAAGGACAGTGTCAAGAATGTAAAGACCTAGAGAATGATTTATTTAAGTAAAAAGGGACGGATAAAAATTAAGATTTTTGGGTGAACAAGGGAAAGTTGAAATATGAGTAATTAATCAAATAATTTAAAGAATTAAGAATTCGGAAAATGGTATTCAAAATAGGAACAATTATTGAGATAAAAGGGGGTAATTAGAAGTAATTATTGAAATGAAGTAGAAAGATGAAGTAGTAGTTGAGTTTTTATGGTGGTAGTTCAAAGAAGTGCCACAAGTAAATAATGATTATGAAGTATATGGGGGCCCAATATTACAAGGAATGTTGAGGGTGAAATATAGATGTTATGTAGGTAAAAGATGAATCAATGGGACGAAGGAAGTCCAAAGATAAATGTCAAATGGGGATTGAAGCGGATTGAAGTACATAGGGAATTATCGAAAAATAAAGAATTGTAAAAGAATACCAGAACAAATTAATTGAATCAAATGTTGAAAAGAGCAAACAAACAAAAGAATTGAATTTATGAAATACGTTAAAGTCACCCAAAAGCAGAATCAAGATGAATAATAAAGGAAAAGGTTTAAATTCGAATAAAATTAGTTAGGACAGTTTAAAAATGTAGATTTGTATTAAAAGTAACATGCCACACTTAAGAATAAATTTAAAACTTAATTCATAAAAAGAATAGAAACAAAATTAAATTATTCAATCAAGAGCAATACTGAAATTTGAAAACCCATTCTTTGATGTAAATTTCAAAAAATTCAACTATGTTGAAAAATTTTAAATTTAGGGGGCAGTTGAAATGTGTTTTCAAAATACACAAATTTAAATATTTAATATGAAATAAAATCAAAATTTAAACAATGAAAAATAAAATGTAGATCATAAGTGTGGGAAAATCGTTTCAAAATAACCAGGGAGACGAAAAAAATAAAGGAGCTCTCTGAAGCGTGCGTTTTTGTAGGGATGTCAAAATAATTGGCTCCACAAAAAAAGTGTGATATTTCGATTAGAAATCACATTAAAAGTGTGCGAATCTATAAAATAGATTATTAGTAAGAACTGTGACCAAGAAAAATGAAGAAATGCTAATTAAAATTAAAGCAAATTGGTAATAATAAAAAAATAATTGGAGAATTGATTCAAAAAATTTTATGAAAAGCAGACAATTTTGGATCGCAGCTGATCGGCAGAATTGAACAAGTTAAGGGTGAAGTTAAAAAAAAACAAAAGAGAGAGAGAAGCACGTGTGTGGTAAGCGTAACTTTAACTATTTACAGCGCGGCGCGAGTGAAGCATTCAAAAACGTTAAAAACGCCACGTAATAATAAACTCTGGGGCTACGCGTAATTTTAAGTATTTGTTTTCATTGTTGATGTTATTTTTATTGAATTAAGATTGTTTTATTTAATTGTTCAGAAAAACGTAGTTGTTAAGATTTGTTAGTTAATTGTTCATAAAAAAAAGTTCTTATTTATTTGATTAAACGTTTCATTGTTTGAAAGAGAATTTTATTTCATGTTCAAGTCAGAGGGAGAGGGAGATTTACTGGTTGTCCTGGGACGTTCACCCGAATAGAACACGACAATATATAGATGTACAAAAAATGTTTTTTTGTTTTTGACGGGAGCGTCTTTTCAGGTTTTACTATGGGGGGGGGATCCTTTTTTTCATTAGCTATTTATTTTACCTCCATATTTGTAAGAGGAAAAAAAAATTTTTGTAAATAGAATATTTTCAAAAAAAGACCAATATTTAAATATTTAAATAATTAATTTTAAATATCAGTACAAATGCATACATTTATGAGCCAAAACAAAAAATTTTAATAAAATCCAGAATGAATGATATATTCGCGATTTCGATTAAGGAAAATCACGTTACCAAATATTCAAAATGGCCGCTTAAAACGGGTAGTTCTATGTTTTGCCATCATAAGCAAGGTTATTATATGCACATTAACGGGTTCAGAAACGTGTTGTGGTTTGTTTATTATATTCGTTTGTGTTTAAATAATATCTAAATATGAATAATTAATAACACACTGAAAATCTTAAAATTATTCATAACAGAATATATAAAAAGTTGGAAGAAGACATAGGAGAGACACAATTTGGATTTCGGAATGGATATGGAACCCGAGAAGCATTGTTTGCTTTCAATATCCTAGCCCAAAGATGCCTGGATGTAAACCAGGATGTAGTTGCCTGCTTTATTGACTACAATAAAGCCTTTGATAAGGTCAGACACGACCAACTTGTCGAGATACTGAGAGCAAAACAACTAGACACACAAGATATAAGAATAATATCGAATCTGTATTACGGGCAGAAAGCAACTATTCGAGTGGAAAACGACACGACCGACGAGATCCAAGTTAAGAGAGGAGTTAGACAGGGATGCGTGCTGTCGCCCCTACTTTTTAATATCTACTCGGAGGAGATCATGAGAAAAGCGCTGGAAGGCGAAGAGATAGGGATAAAAATCAACGGAAAACCTATCAACAATATTAGATACGCCGACGACACCGTCCTAATAGCGGAAACGATAGAAGACCTACAACACATTCTAAATAAGGTAGTAACAGCTAGCGAAGAGAACGGGCTGACACTAAACGACAAGAAGACGCAATTCATGATTATCTCGAAGACACATAGAGTGAACGGGAATATATATGTTACACTCAATACCCGATTTCGGGCAATGCCCGAAAAAAATGCGCAAAACTAGTTTTGAGCAACGAAGATTTCCCAAACCCGAAATTTTACTTTTACACGGCTATTGAGCGTTACAAAATAAGCAGAACTAGTTTTGCGCATTTTGAATTGTACAAAACTAGTTTTGCGCATTTTGAATTGTACAAAACTAGTTTTGTAGGTTTCTGAATGACCAGCACTAGTTCTGCTATAAATAACATAAACATAAAGGGGGTGAAACGTAATAGCTGTGGTAATAGTTTACTGCCCCATACCGCAACTATACTTTTTAATGCTATTTCAAGGGTCTCTAAGCTCCCGGTTTGTTAGATCCCGGTTTTCTTGATCGTAGGCGCTTCTCGTATGTTTAGCCTAGTAACCAGAGTCAAAACCGCCCTGGAGGGGTGCAACGCAGAGCGGAGCGGCGCCCCGTAAGGGTAGGTTTTGACGATGGATTACCCTCCTTATCGAATGCACACCCCAAAAATCGACCCGTGTATTGCCGAAAAAGTGAAAAAATTAAATTTTTTTTTCTTCGATTTTTGGGGTGTGCATTCGATAAGGAGGGTAATCCATCGTCAAAACCTACCCTTACGGGGCGCCGCTCCGCTCCGCGTTGCACCCCTCCAGGGCGGTTTTGACTCTGGTTACTAGGCTAAACATACGATAAGCGCCTACGATCAAGAAAACCGGGATCTAAAAAACCGGGAGCTTAGAGACCCTTGAAATAGCATTAAAAAGTATAGTTGCGGTATGGGGCAGTAAACTATTACGTTTCACCCCCTTTATGTTTATGTTATTTATTTTATTCGGATGCTGATTAAATGATAAAAGCATAACTAGTGCTGGTCATTCAGAAACCTACAAAACTAGTTTTGTACAATTCAAAATGCGCAAAACTAGTTCTGCTTATTTTGTAACGCTCAATAGCCGTTTAAAAGTAAAATTTCGGGTTTGGGAAATCTTCGTTGCTCAAAACTAGTTTTGCGCATTTTTTTCGGGTATTGCCCGAAATCGGGTATTGAGTGTAACATATACATTAATGGGTGTCCCATTGATCGTGTGCATAAATATAAATATTTGGGAACATATGTCAACAACAACAACGACTTGACTCAAGAGATAAGAATAAGAATTGAAAAGGCCCGGGCAGCATTCATAAGCATGAGGAGCGTTTTCTGTAGCCACGACATAAACCTACAACTTAAAATTCGACTAGTTAGATGCTATGTCTTCTCCATACTTCTCTATGGTGTGGAGACGTGGACTTTAAATAAGAACAGCATTAATAAAATGGAAGCCTTCGAGATGTGGGTATATCGAAGAATGCTTGGGGTGTCGTGGACGGATAGGGTGACGAATGTGGAGATCCTCCGAAGAATGAAGAAAGAGCGGGAAATTCTAACTACCATCAAGAGACGGAAGCTTGAATACCTGGGCCACGTGATGAGAGGACAGAAATATCAACTACTGCAGGTGATCATGCAGGGAAAATCCAGGGAAAGAGAAGTACTGGCCGGAGGCGGACATCTTGGCTGCACAATCTGAGAGAATGGTATAAGTGTACATCTACCCAATTGTTCAGAACAGTCGTTTCAAAGATAGAAATAGCAATGATGATTGCCAAACTCCGTAGCGGGGACGGCACTTGAAGAAGAAGAAGAAATATGAATAAACAATTAACAATAAACAATATTTTGAAATTCTGTGGGAGTTCTGAGGCTAGAAACTTTTGTGAGGGTGAATCTTTGGCAAACGCTAAGCACGTTGTGTTGTGTGGGAAAACACCTAGTAACGACGGATTCCATCATATTTATAGCTTAGTTTTACAAACTACAGCTTTGTCTGCACCGCCTCATGAGATAGATATCAGGGCTAATTGACAAAAAATGCTTGTTGATACACAACCATGTATTTTGTAGGCTCCTTTCCCATTTTGTAGCTTTTCATCCACGCTTTTCTGCTATCAATTACTTCCACCTCACCCAACGGATTTGTCCATTTCACTTTGAATTTTCCTTTCATGGGAAACTTGTGGAAACTAAGGTCAGAATTCTTTCTAGCATTAGAATTACATTCGTGAACACAACAAAACGCTCTGGATTTTGATTTACTTGTATTCATTTTGTCGTTTGCCTAATAACAAATTAATTTCGGAGGAATTTTCAAACACAAGCACTTAGAAGCAATATTTAACGTTAATACCGGCTATAAAATGCACTAGATGCATATGTAAACTTATGACAATGCCCGTTTTAGCGAGTTAACATTTCTGCCGCCAGACGTCGCTTCACTTAGCTGTAATCGCGAATTTAAGAAATTTAAAATAATGGCGGGGGGGGGGTAAAAATTGAACTTACAAAATTATAAAAAAGAGGGTATATTATGTATAGCATAATACATCGATGTTTCAGAATTATTATACCATTATCAGCTACGCTTAATCAAAAATAAAGGAGAATTGAAAATTAAATAAGAAAATCATTTTGTTAGAAAATGCAAGAACAAAAAATTATTTAAAAAAAAACGGAAAATTTGAAACAAAAATCTTAAATACAGGAGAAATAGAATGAAATAATTACAAATAATAGAAAAATTGAAGAAATGTGAAGTATACAACAACAGCTCTTATGGAATTACCTGTCAAAAATATTTTGTATGATTATTTTATTTCGATAGATGGCTTTTTCACGCCACCTGGTGGATCGAGTTCACTAAGTTTATGTTATGCTAAAATTTATAACAGTTGACAATCACATAACAATAACTTAACGATAACCCTGTCCACCAGGGGGCGGGCAAAAGCCATCTATTGAACTGAAAAGTGAGCAAAAAGTATTTATTTCAATTTTTAACATGTAGCTGGCCCTCTATGCATCCTCTTTGGTACGATGAAAAATGCAACAAATCAAACTGAATAAATAAGAGATCAAAAATTAACGAAATAGGAAAACTAGAAAATTTTTAAAAACTTATTTAAACTTATATTTAAAACAAGGTTCTAAAGTAGCCTATGTTTTTCGTAGCGTTGTAAATAACTTCTACACCAAATTTGGTTAAGATTGGTCAAATAGAAACGTAAAGCACGTGCACGCGTATTTGCATTGTCGATCGGTTGACAGTTTGACAGCATTCATTATTGTTTGAAAGTTGATTTTGAGTAGCCTGCCTTCCTTTAAGGAATCTCGATAATCCATACTCAAAATCAACTTTCCTTTCCTATCCGAATTTTTGCACTATTTCAATACAAAAATATGCGCAGGGACCTACATAATAACTGTGCCAAATTTGGTTCCGATCGGTTAAACGGTTTAGGAGTCTATAGGGAACATACACACATACATCCATTTTTATATATATTTTTGTATCCACTCCGCGCTCAGGATCGCTAGTAAAGACGTTCTTCAGACGTGTTACACAATCAAAATACGAGACAGGACATATCTAACACAATTTATTAACAACATAACATTTAGCAACATAACAATACAAATAAATTACTACTAAAATCAACTATTAACCAAAGAACTTAAAATCCCTACTTATTTATTTTTTTATAATATCGTAAAGCTTTACCTTTCTTTCTTTTTATCTGTCAAACGCACTTAATTTTTCCGCACGGACGAATTTCAGACAATTTCTTCCTTCACCTCACTCCTCTACGTACTAACGTTTCACGTTCCGTTTTCAATTCTGCAACACCCTTATCTCTCCTGCAATCTCTTTGCTTCAAACACGATTTATTCGAGACTCTCTTTATCTGGGAACTGCAACACTCTTATGCTTCAACACAATTTGTTCGAACTCTCTTTATCTGGGAACTGCTAAAATGCTACTAGTCTGCTTGTCGTCTATTCAGGAACTTTTATAGACACTACTGGTCTATATTTATGTCGTTTAATCAGCAACTTTTATAAACACGACTTGTCTGTAGGTCGTTTAATTCTCCACTCTTATAAACACGACCTATCTGTATGTCGTTTAATTCTGAACTCCGCAAAACACAACTGGTCTACAGGTCATCTTTTCTGTAACTAACTCAAAACACAACTGGTCTGTAGGTAATCTTTTCCGCAACTGTCCTCCCGCTCTTTATTATTTTGGCATGGTTACCGCTTTTTCTCTTATGTTTCATCTTCTAAGAGGCCGCACTATACTACGTGTATTCTTTTTAATTTCGTTACGAACAAAACTTAAATCTAGCAACATTTATAATTCACATTCATACTGAACAAATTTTAATTAAACACAAACAAAACTTATTCAATAAATTAGACATATCCTCCCTCTTATCTTGATTGCGTATCCCTAACACATTTATGAGGGAGCTAGCATATAGTGGACACAACATTACCCCACTGCAAAGTTACAATAACTATTTGAAACCTTGTGGTAACTTTCAAATCTTTATTTTAATCTTTGCATCTTTTATGCCCCATACTGGTTCCTCAACTCATATGTAAACCGTTACTCATCTACCCTTCATCTTTCTTTCTAACACTTTCAACTGTTCCTCTAACTCTTCATTCATGTTTACCTTCATCATCTTCCTACTATACTGTCATGCTTCCATCTGCATTTATTCTTTTATCTGCTTGGACAATTTTATAATTTACCCTTCCCCTTGTAGATAACTACATTTATAATGTCGAGACAGCGCACAGCTTGTCCTCGACTTTCCCTTGTAGATTCCTACATTCATACTGTCTAGACAGCGCACAGCTTGTCCTAGAATTCCCCTTGTAGATTCTTGTAGACTCTTGAAGATTCTGGTCGACTCTATTTAACCCCACTTGCTGCACAGCGCACAGCTTGCTACAGTTTTTCCCCATTCTACTATCTTGTCCTAACATTCATACTCAACCTTTAGGTTGTTCTTCGCAGATCCCCTTTGATTTTAGGTAAACTTATTTTTTGACGTCTTGTTAGCAAAGATGCCTGATGGTATTCTATATTTTCATACACAGTTTAATCTCACCGAACCTTTCACTCCTGCTTCATAACATCTTTCATGCTCTCATGTCCCGAATTTATTAATGTTTAAATTGCTCAGTATTCACCTTCACCTCTCATTTATCAAAATTATATTTTCGAATCTTGCCTAAACTTTTATTCGTAACCACATTATCATTTTCAAATTTCTTCCTAAAATTGATTGTTATCAAATTTCCAACTTGGGCCTAAAAATGAATCTTGTTAAATTTCTAACTTGGATCTAAATATGAATCTTGTTAAATTTCTCTTTACTGTCTCATCTCATTCGTCCTTTTTGCGAATGGATACAGTAAATTTATATGAAACTTTCCCCGTATGTCTCCTGTCTCATATGCGAGTACATACACATTTTCATTAACTACCTCATGTACCCTATATGGTCCTTCATAAGGTAAACACAGTTTCGCACATTTTTGTTGCTCCCTATTTGATACCCTCAAACTTTTTATAATTACCCAATCGCCTATATCAAAAACCATTCGTTTACGTATCCTCCTATTCATTCGCTCTTCGTATTTCCTGGAACTTCGCCACGCATTCTCTCTTGCTTTTTCCATATCTTCAACGAAACATCTATCCCCCAGATTATCTTCCCACGGTCGATGTGGACTAATTCCTTTCATCAAATAACACGGTGAGTATTTTGTTCTCACATTTGGTGTCCAATTTATGAAATTTTCAACATCCACTAGCTTCTCTGCCCAATCCGGATGACTTTCATGAGTCAATATCCTCAGAAATTTGATCACCTCTTGGATAATCCTTTCACTAGGATTTCCTTGGGGATGGCGAACTGAACTGAAACAAATGTCTACTCCTTGTTCCTCCCAATGGCTAATAAATCGCTCATTATTGAAATACGTAGCATTGTCTGCTAGTATGCGTTTCGGCTTTATTACCTCCTTTACGTAGTTTTCTAGGCATTGTATCGTGATTTTTGTATTACATAATTTTGTTGGGTATAACCCCACATACTTCGTACACACATCGTATACTACTAATAAATGTTTAAACCCCTGTTTTGTTGGAACCAAATTACTTAAGTAATCAATTGCTGTTAACTCTCCCGGTTTCTCAACTTTTATGCTTTTTATGCTATTTTGATTTATATGATTTTTATACTTCGCCAAATTACATAACTCACATTTATTTATGGTGTCCTTAATTATGGACAAATCTCTAATTGAGTAAAATGCTTCTCTAAAAATGATAAATGTCTTCCGTATTCCTATATGCCCAAATCTTACATGTAAATCCTCTGCCATCCTTATGGTCATTGTCTTATTTATGACATATAATTCATTTTCCGCGATTTTCTTCATCAAAATTTCCTGCCTATAACAATATCCCCTGAAATGGTCTACATCGTGTAATTTCTCTTTAATATGATCAAATTCTGGTCGTCCCTGAATCCTCAACACATTTACCCTTGAATATATTCCCTCTTCTCTATTTAAATAGACCTGTGCAACTAAGATATCTTTTAATTTTTTTCGTTGTTCTTCATCCTTCCTACTCATTGCATCTGCAATCAAATTTTCTTTTCCTGCCTTGTGCTTAATCTCAAAGTTAAATTCTTGTATCAACAATGTCCACCTATACACCCTATTGTTACTAAAATTCATCCTCATCATAAATGTGAGTGCCGAGTGATCGGTTTCTATTAAAAATTTGTTTCCAATCAAGTAAAACTTTAATTTATTTAGAGCGAACACAATGGCTAGCATCTCCTTTTCCGAGATGGTATATTTTATTTCAGCTCCTCTTAAAATTCGTGAAGCGAAATGTATAGGTACTTCTACCCCCTCTTGTATTTGAACTAGGACCCCACTTATGGCGTAGTCACTCGCGTCTGTCTTTAAGATAAATCGTAAATTAAAATCGGGATGAATTAATGTTAAATTTTCATAAAAAGCATTTTTTAATCTTTCAAAACTTTCTTCCTGCTTTGACTCCCACATCCATCGTACCCCCTTTCTCAACAATGTTAATAAATTTATTGTTTTTTCCGAATAATCAGGAATAAACTTTTTGTAATAATTCATTATACCTAGAAAACCACGTAAAGCTCTTAAATTCTTCGGACGTGGATAATCTTTTACTTCCTGTAGCCTGTCCGTATCAACAGAAATACCCATCTTGTTGACCTTAAAACCTAGAAATTTTACTTGCGGTAGCATGAATTGACATTTTTTTATATTTAATTTTAACCCTGTTTCCTGTAACGTCGTCAAAACCGCCTCTAACTGTTCAAAATGCTCTTCCTCATTCTTTGAAAAAATCAGCATGTCATCGATATAATGTACTAAATAATTTTCATGTTTTCGTAATACAATTTGCATGACGCGTACAAGTGCTGAACTGGATGTGCTTAAACCAAAAGGTACTACATTAAAATAAAACGTTTCTCCATCTATGCTAAAGCCAGTGTACTTCTTTGATTTTTTTTCTAAAGGTATCAACCAGAAGGAATTCTTCAAATCTAGTTTTGTGAATATGCTCCTATTCCCGATTTTTCCAAATAACGTATCTATGTTTTGAGGTTTTTCATATTGTGGTTTGGTAATACTGTTCAACTTTCTGGCATCTAAACATAATCGAATTGAGTTATCTGCTTTTTTAACTACAACCAACGGATTTATAAACGCTGTACTTCCTTTTGTTATAATGCCATCGATTATCATCTGGTCCACTTGTCTCCATACTTCTTCCTTATGATGATGAGGAATCGGATACGTCTTTATTTTGAAAGATGCTTCATTTTCAATTAACAATTGATGTTCATAACCCTCTGCTACAGTTACCTTTTCATTAAATAATAACTGGTGTCTATCGAGTATTTCATTTATCTTGCTAATGTGGATTTCTGTGCAATTCTCCGACGTTACGATTGAATTTTTACTGACATCTGTCATATTTATTTCTCCTTGCTTGCTTTCTTTATTCGATTTCTCAAATTTTGGTATTCCCATTTGATTGTTTATTTTATTATTTCCAAATTTCATCTTAATATTTTTCATTTTTAAATGATTTGAATTCAAATTCCGACCTAAACTGGATTTCTTTTCACACTCCCATTCTATTTCCTCTTCATCAACCGCAATGATTTGTCTTTCCATGTCAATTTTCATCTTGAACTTATGTAGAATATCAATTCCCAATAAACACGACGTTTTTAAATTCTTCATGATGACAAACCCATCTACCTTTGTACAATTCCCAATATTAATCGTTGCTATAACCATTCTATTAATGGAAATCATTTTTTTATTATTCGCATTTATTAAATTTATACTTCTTATCGGCAAAACCGCTTTGCTGAAGACTTTCTCATTATCGATAATGACTTGTTCATCCACAATTGATACCTCTGATCCTGTGTCAATTAATGCTACTACATTTACCCCATTTAACGTTAATTTTACTTTCGGCAAACAAACCGTACTTTCAACACTTGCACCGTCTTGCAAATGCTCACTTATGTATTCCCTTGGATGTACATAAGTGTCCCCTTTCCCCTTTTGTCTGCCTTTCATGGAAAATTCGAACCCGATGCCGAATGACCCATACCCCCTGTTGTATTAGCCATTGGAGTGTTCCTATTTTCCACCTCAATCCTGTTGACTACCGGACCGTCTCTTTCTTGAAATCTTCTTTCTACTCCTCCTTCTCGACCTTGTTGAAAATTCTTATTATTGTTTGGGCCCCATCTTCTCTTCAGGAATTGGTTATACTTTGACCTGTCTTGGTTTCCATTTCTTGGATCCTGCGACTCATAATTCCTTGTATAATTTCCTCGTTCCGCTGGCCTTTTATAGTGCAGTTCTTGACTGGCGTTTGTACCTTCCCATTTAAATTCTACACTCTCATCGAAACGTTTTAACAGATTCAAAAACCCTTCTATCGTCTCTATTTTTTCTATCCCTATTCTGGCCTTCACCTCTTTCTCAAAATGACCCCCTATCACCTTTACTAACAAAACTTCTTCATACCTTGGTTCTACCTGCAATGCTTGGTTGATTATGCGTATAGCATAATTTTCCCTGGATCTTTCATAACCCTTATACTTGCCTACATTCACCTGCTCTTTTACCTTATTTTGTTCCACATCCCCCCAATATTTCTTTAAAAATAACTCTTTAAAGTCATCAAAACTACTCACACTTTCTTCTACCATGCTAAACCAGACTTCTGATTCTCCCTTCATCGTAGCCCTAATAATGTTTTTTCTCCTCTGCTCATCTTTGATTCGCACCAGATTATTACCTAAATTCTTAATAAATATTTTCGGATTTATTGTATCATCATTATAAAATTTAGTATATTTATCGACATCCCCGTCTCTGTATCCTGGTGTTCTCAGTGCCTCTATCAAATCCCCCATTGACTTTTCACCCCTTCCTTCTTTATTGCCTTGTATTTCTCCTTTCATTTCCACAATCTGTCTCTCTACCTTCTCACGTTCTATCTGATTCACGCTCTTTTCACATTCTAACCCGTCTATCAACCTTTTTTCTATTTCTGTCACTCTAACATCAACATGTTGTGTTATTTTATCCCCTCGTATTTTTACCTCCTCTGTCAACTCCTTCCTTGTATTCTCACTCTGTCTTGTACACTCATTCAATCTTACATCAACCTCATTCAATTTTGCATCCCATTTTTCTTCAATGTTCTTAAACCGTTGATCAATTTTTTCAAATTTTCTATCTATAGCTGCAAAACTCTTACCATTTTCCACACTCATACATTTCACCTCTTGTCTTAATTCACACAACCCTTCATTAATAGAAGCAAAATTTTTACTTGACTTATCATCCATATTTCTGAATTGTGCCATCATCATTTCACACAACCTTTCATTCGAGTCCTTTTGTACCCCTTCTACTTCTACCACCTTTTCTTTCTCCACACGCTCACCCCTTTCTGTTCTCCTCTGCTCTTTATCTCCCTGTCCAGCCAAGCTTTCATCTTTTCTCTCTCTCTCCTCTACACTTTTACTCCTTCTACTCCTAGTATTCATTATTATGTCAACTGTTATACTTATTGTGTCCTACTAACCCTGCTCTTTTTGATCGTGTAATCACCTGATGCCCCACGTTGGGCGCCACGTTTTGTATCCACTCCGCGCTCAGGATCGCTAGTAAAGACGTTCTTCAGACGTGTTACACAATCAAAATACGAGACAGGACATATCTAACACAATTTATTAACAACATAACATTTAGCAACATAACAATACAAATAAATTACTACTAAAATCAACTATTAACCAAAGAACTTAAAATCCCTACTTATTTATTTTTTTATAATATCGTAAAGCTTTACCTTTCTTTCTTTTTATCTGTCAAACGCACTTAATTTTTCCGCACGGACGAATTTCAGACAATTTCTTCCTTCACCTCACTCCTCTACGTACTAACGTTTCACGTTCCGTTTTCAATTCTGCAACACCCTTATCTCTCCTGCAATCTCTTTGCTTCAAACACGATTTATTCGAGACTCTCTTTATCTGGGAACTGCAACACTCTTATGCTTCAACACAATTTGTTCGAACTCTCTTTATCTGGGAACTGCTAAAATGCTACTAGTCTGCTTGTCGTCTATTCAGGAACTTTTATAGACACTACTGGTCTATATTTATGTCGTTTAATCAGCAACTTTTATAAACACGACTTGTCTGTAGGTCGTTTAATTCTCCACTCTTATAAACACGACCTATCTGTATGTCGTTTAATTCTGAACTCCGCAAAACACAACTGGTCTACAGGTCATCTTTTCTGTAACTAACTCAAAACACAACTGGTCTGTAGGTAATCTTTTCCGCAACTGTCCTCCCGCTCTTTATTATTTTGGCATGGTTACCGCTTTTTCTCTTATGTTTCATCTTCTAAGAGGCCGCACTATACTACGTGTATTCTTTTTAATTTCGTTACGAACAAAACTTAAATCTAGCAACATTTATAATTCACATTCATACTGAACAAATTTTAATTAAACACAAACAAAACTTATTCAATAAATTAGACATATCCTCCCTCTTATCTTGATTGCGTATCCCTAACACATTTATGAGGGAGCTAGCATATAGTGGACACAACAATATATATGTAATTATTTTAATGTTAGTCTTGTTTGAATATATTCTATTTATTTTACCTCTATTTGGTTTTGAAATGTATCCGTGTGAGAGTACTTTTTCATTACAAACGCAAAAAGGAAAGAATATTTTTTAAATTTTTAACGGTTCTTTAATTTAACATCGCCTCACTTTTATCCCCCTTCCCGGCGTAATACGCTTTACATGAACTTAGCACAAATCAGAATTCCGTTAATGCTTTCATTTTTAAGAATTATACAAGAAAAGGAATTTTCTTCAAGAAATTTGTTTTTAATTCTGTTGAATAAATTTATTTGATTTTCCAACTTTTTATATCTTTAATAATTTTAATTTAGTGCTTGACCCAAAAATAATATGGGACAACAATTTTTATTAAATTCTTGCTTGCCATAATAACAGATGACATTGAAAATAATATCGGTCAAAAAAGAGTAATTTTTTGCGTCTGGGGATACCAACAATTTTAATTATTTAAAAAAATGTAAGATCGATTTAAACTCTTTTTAAGAAATATGAGTGGAAAAATAATCGCGTAGAAATTGTTATGAAAAACAATAATCACCAAATTTAATTTGTAAGCGACTCCTTCCTTCTCAGTCCTTTTACCCTAATGAGGGTTTGGTGACCCATCTCGTTCTATCTCTTTCTATGCATATGATGTGCGTTCAAATTGTTTTCACATTCATAGAGGACCTACTTGTTTAACGTGGGCTCCGAACCACGGGAAGTGTACTACACTTCATTTCGAGATGGATTTTCTTGGCAGATTACCTCGGTGGTTTGCCATTGCCTGCCGAGGAGAGACGGTCAGAATAAAGTTCTTACCCTGCCCGGATTCGATCCGAGAGTTTCGCATTAGCAGTAGACGCACTTAACTGCCAAGCTATGACCGCCTAAAAACGACTATTTTTCCAAAATTAACCTTTGAGAAAAAACTTGAGTTTGAATAAGTTTCATGTTTGAATTTACATAATTAAATTAATGGTTTAAAGTAAAGTCAGGTAATTGTAAAGCAAATATTTCTTATCTTGCTAATAAATTTAGTTGATCTTGAAAATATAAGCCATTTCAAAACATTCTTATCCAAATTGAGAAATTGTTATAAGTAAATAGCAACAACAAAATTGGGAAATATAAATTTGAATTCAAGCTTACCAATTTTGAAAGTTCTGAAGACCAAGTATTTGTAGTTAAAATATTTTTTCTAGAAATCCAATGTTCATAAATGCTACATAGTTCTTCAATGGCAGCTTGTCCTTCAGAACTATTTTCACCTCCAATTAATACACGATCAGGACATAAAAGATCTTCTATTGCACTTCCTATAAAATTTCAGTCTTAAGACTTCAATATAAGATTGTAATACAAAAATTACCTTCAGCTAAAAATTCAGGATTCGACAGAATTTGATATGAAACACCTGGTTTATTATTGGCACTTAATATATTCAATATACTTTCAGCAGCTCTTACCGGAACTGTGCTTTTTTCAACCACAATCTTATTATTTTGAGCAATATCTGCTATCATCCGAGCAGCCCCTTCAACATATTTTAAATCGGCAGCTCTACCCTAGTCATCACAAAAAAATAATTACCACATTTTAACAACAAACGATTAGAAATGTTACCTTTCCATTTCCAAAAGTTTTTGTGGGTGTATTTACAGAAATAAAAATTAAATCTGCCTCCAAAATTGCTTTTTTATAATCAGTGGTAAAAAATAGATTCTTTCCTCTGCAGGCCTTAACCACATCGTCTAAACCTGGCTAAGAATTAAATAAATTAAGAATAATTTTTTAAATTAAAAGTGATGTGCATACTTCATAAATTGGCAACTTATCGGAATTCCATTGAGCAATCCTCTCTGTGCTCATATCTACTACAGTAACCTGAATTTTGGGACACTTAAGAGCTATAACACTACAGGTAGGGCCTCCAACATACCCTGCTCCCAAACAACAGATCTTATTTATTACCATTTCTGAAATAAAAATATATCTGTGATGTATACAAATAATTACTTATAGGGAAATAATCGCAAATTTTACGAATTACCTAATTTTAAACTGTGAACAATGAAATTCTCCTATTTACAATTCATATTTTTGA
The DNA here is from genome assembly GCA_932274525.1 of Podabrus alpinus. Classification (NCBI taxonomy): domain Eukaryota; kingdom Metazoa; phylum Arthropoda; class Insecta; order Coleoptera; family Cantharidae; genus Podabrus; species Podabrus alpinus. Next base: position 121,611,566 of record OW026451.1, read on the forward strand.
GGTTATAAAATTTTAAATAATAATTATTCAACTCATTATTCAAAAAATGTACGCAAATTTAAATTTTAAACGAATTAAAAAATTAGGGTAGCTTAAAACTTGATCACGACAATTTTAAAAAACTCATAATATTTTCAAGAATTATGCGGTTTAACCTAAAGCAGTTACATACCTAATATAATATCTTCCTTTTACTCACTTTTACTTAAAAAAGTTAAGAATCTACTCGAGTTGTTCCGGTATTAAATTAAATACAGTTTTTCGTTTATAAACTGAGAAGGAAATTTTTGAACCAAACAAAAGAGTGTGGGGAAGTGGACACGTAAACGCCAGTAGCAAGCAACGTAGGCGAAATAAACATGCTGGTCATGTGAGTATTCACAGGAAAATCTAAGAAAAGGCAAACATCGATTTCTAGTGAAAAATTCCTAATCACGTTATTTACATATTTTATTATGTTTTGCTTTTAAAATTGCAAAAAATGCTATCAAGCACTTCACGTTGCTAGCGTTGCATTTAGGTGGAATTCATAGTGAATAGCCGTGAATAGCGAACACTCTTATTCGCCGTGTATTTATTATTTCCAAATTTTTTATTAGAAATTTATTCTTCGAGAACGATTATGCCAAGTGAATAATAGCTAATAATGATTTTCGAAACAAGAGCGGATTTAAGGGAAGGGGAAAGGGAGGAGATTACTACCCCCATGAATTTCCACACCGAAAAAAAACGATTAAATGCACTAAACTTCCTTTTTGCGTTATTATACAATCTATAAACTTTGAGTGGATCCGCCATTGTTTCGTAGACTTATAAGTAGATAATGGGGTACCGACAAAAAAAATTAGTAGTGTTTTTATCTAATTACGATCCTTTAGGATGTCATTTGCTATGATGTAATGTGGTTAGATTTTTCTAAAAGTGGCTCATTTCAATGTAATTAAATAATAAAATTCAATATCGGGTTGATGCATAAGTTCGTAGCGTTTTTCTTTTAATTTAAAATTTAATTTTTTAAATATAAAAAATCAATAATATATTCTCCTGTATTGTTTATGATTGACTTCCCAAGTTCTAGCAGTTTTTTGATTCCAAGCCTGAAGAAATCCGGTGGTTTGGAGGTGAAGAAGTCGTCGAGCCAGTTTTGAAGAGCAACGTCGTTATTAAATGATATTCCGTAGAGATTGTTGGATAGAGAGGGGAAAAGATGAAAATCTGATGGAGCAAGATCAGGAGAATAGGGCGGATGTGGAATAACTTCTCAACCGAGGTCTTGAATAGCTGCTTTTGTAATGTTAGCAGTATGCGGACGGGCATTATCATGCTGCAATACCACTTGATGCCGTCTTGCCGGTTGTTTTTTTTGAATTGCAGCCTCCAGGTGACGCCAGCCCCCCTCCAACATTTTTTAAAGTATAAACGCAAAGAGGTACAAAGGAAAATAAAAGAGGTACAAACGATGAGACTATTTTGAATTAAAAATTCGTAATTGGGTAGGGGGGCCTGGTGAAATGCACCTTACCTATCGGCCCAATCCGAATATATTTTCAAATATAGAAAATATCATTCTACGTAAAAACATTGTAACCCAAATAGTTTGCTGGTACATTTTCTCCCCCTCCACACAAAATTTTTAATGAATTTATTGTCAAACGTTTGAGTTCCAATGAACTTCCATTCAAATCGTTTGAACCACACGCATCGCGAAGTCATTTGTGAAAACTTGGGAGGGGGGTATCAACGATAGTCCCCACCCCCCCAATCGTGATTTTTTTTAAAGAAAATGTTATCAGTCGATAGAGAACCATTAGAGCTCCAATTCTCATCGTTTGAGCCTCAAAGGTTTTTAATAATAATGTAATGCTTTAGAATAATTTTGAGAGGGGCTGTAGAAATACTTTTTTAACTCGATGGAGAGTCGTTTGAGCTTCAATTTCCATTGTTTGACCCCCAGAGGTGTAACAGTGAGAAACACCTAGGGGAATTGAAGTTCAAACTATTCTCTATTGATTAACACCAATTTTATTTAAAAAATTCGGAATTGGGAGGGGGGGGTGAGACCTTAAAAAATATCCTTCAAAATATAGCCAAATATGATCAATTTTTAAAGCTCATAGCTAGAACTAGCAAGTTGTTCTACGTGGAAATTTACATTTATTTAATTTAACTTACTTAGTTTCGATCATTTGCAGACCACTTTTGGTCGATACAAGGGGGGGGCACCAGTTTCCATCTCTACGATCTTTTTAAAAATGAAAAATGGTTAAATGGACTAAAATCTTGAAGATTGACTGCTAAAACAGTGTCCTAAGGAGCCTTTTTCTGACCCACTTAGGGGCCTGATTTGTTGCTGAAACATATGGCTTCATTGTTAGTTGATCGATACTCTCCAAATTTCCAAAAAAAAAAAAATTTTAATGTACCTTTTTGCGTTATTATACAATCTATAAACTTTGAGTGGATCCGCTATTGTTTCGTAGACTTATAAGTAGATAATGGGGTACTGACAAAAAAAATTAGTAGTGTTTTTATCTAAATACGATCCTTAGGATGTCATTTGCTATGATGTACTCGTAATGTAAGATTTTTCTAAAATTAATTATTAAATTATTAATAAAATTAAATAATGAAATTCAAAAAAATCCGAATATATTTTCAAATATAGTGCCGTGATATGATAACAAAAAATTATTTAATTTATATCGCGGGAAAATGTACGGCACTTTTGATTCCTCCGGCTAATAGCTCAAAAAAAATTGTTGACTCAATAATGGGCGTGACAATGGTTCGATCATAAGCAAAAACGCACCTTATCGGTTTGCTAATAATTCGCAACCTATTTAAAACGAAAATAATCTCAATTTGTACCTGAATCGACTTAAGCGTCATTCACATCCACGTAACGTACGTTCCGGACATAGAATACGTAACGTAGAAAACGTAGTTTTTTATTTGCCATTCACATCCACTTAGTTTACTATGTTTCCATAGAAACGAAAAGCATGGGCACCTGTCTTTGCATTGGCTATCGGTTGACAGTTTGACAGCATTAATTTTTGTGACTTAACCTTAAAATTGAAAATACATAAAAGGGGTGTTGCCTAATAAAATGTAAGCATCTCCATTGGTCAAACATAAAAAACATAACGTACAAGTTGAAGTTGAACGAACTTTTTGTTACGTTATGCCTCGATTACACAGAGCGACTTTAGACGCTAGACGCTGGCGAATTTAGACGCAACGTCTAAATTCGCTCTGTGTAATAGACCTAGACGCTTACACGCCGCGTGTTGAACAAAGAGAATTTAGTCGCTGGCGACTTTAGACGCCAGCGTCTAGCGTCTAAAGTCGCTCTGTGTAATCGAGGCATTACGTTATGTCTCCCATGTTTTTTCGAATGTGAATGGTGCCATTTGAAACAATGCATTTCAACTTTCCTTACGTTACGTATTCTATGTCCGGAACGTACGTTACGTGGATGTGAATGACCCTTTATACCTTTTACGCTGTATCTAATTTAAGCAAATAACTCAATTAAATCTCCTCTTCCAAAACCTATTCATTTATTAATACACAAAAATATAAAATATTGTGAAACAAAATTATACTATTTAAAGAGAAAAGAAACAAAGTTTTAATATTCTAACTACCCCCCCGATTTATTCGCTAAGTTAATTTTTAAAATATTGTCAAACAAATCAAAACGGCGCGCGTGTTATGTTAAAGTAAAACCATGCATTAATATAATAATTAAAAATTTCAAATATGTTACGATAGCCTGACTCACATTCGATTCAGCAGTCTATCGCATTCCTTGTAAAGTTCAATAACTGTAAAATTAGTAATAAGCAATATTTTTATTATAAATAGTCACAATTGTAATTATAGATTATTATTATGCTGTATGTCTAAAATCGATGTCAGTCGTAATTTTCAATAAATTTATTTAAGTAATTTTGATTTTTTTTAAAATAATTTTGTTAAGTGAAATTAACTGGCGCAGTCGGTAGGATACTCAGAAGGGCTTTAGATCAAATTCTCTAAAATAACCCTTTTTGTGTTAACAATCAACTGAGAACCAACATTAAATTTTAAGTGATAAGAAGAAACAAATAAAAAGTGCAACAAGAAGAAACAAATAGAAGACAATCAATCAATCCAATAAGAGGGAAGAAGTTTCGAAAGATTTATAACCAAGGGATGAAGAAATTCACAACGTTCTTCATTTGCTTAGCGTAAGTTTTTGCTCATTATTATATTTCCTTTATTCCTTCCTGAATGTCAGAAGCAGAAATAACCGAATTATTCAATAATTTAACCCTATCATCGGAATCAATTTTACAAAGTATTCCAAATATTCTATCAAACGATCCCCCTAGTAATAATTACGAAATGGCACAACTAGATAGATTTAACTGCGAATTAGTACCAAAATATGATGGCAATCCAGCGACTTTATCGATATTTATTAATGCATGTGAACATTTATTGAGAAGATTTGGTACAACAAATTCAGATGATGTTGTCAACGGACAACTTATACAAGTTATACTGGGCAAATTCGAAGGACGAGCACTCACATTAATTGCTAGTCGAGAAAATTCAAATACCTGGGGTAACATAAAAAAATTATTATTACAACATTTTGGAGATCAACGCGACGAAAATTGTCTACTACGTGATCTGATGAGCCTCAAACCATACAAAAACGAATCCTCATATCAATTCGGAATGAGATGTCAGGATGTACGAAGCTTACTTTTAACCCATCTACAATTACATGAAGCGGACCCAAACGTCAAGTTGGTAAAAACGAAAATTTACGATGATTTATCACTCCAAACATTCCTTCAGGGTTTGAACGGTCAAATTGGCCTAGTTGTAAGATTAAAACAGCCACCCAATCTAGAAGCGGCAATGGCGTACGTAACAGAAGAAGAAAATTTCATGTACGCCCAAAATAAAACAAACATCTTAAATTTCCAACGGCAATATCAACCGATAGAAAAGAAACAACCATTTCATCCAACTCCAATGCCGAGTGTCAACCCACCTATGTTAACCAATTTTGGACAGCAGCCACTACAAACCCAAAATATACTTCGACCACCCGTATTCAAACAAGCTAGTACAACAAGGACACCAAATCCATTTGCCTCACAACCTCGAACTTTCGGAAGATTTTCAGGCCCACCAACGCAATCAAGAATGGTCCCACAGCAAACAAATAATTACAGTTACAAGAGAAACTATCAACAACCTAATTATAACGGACCACAATGGAACACATTTAAACCTCCACAACAACGCTACGAACCAGAACCAATGGACATTTCATCTGGGAATACCCGTCGATCAGGAATCCCACAACAAGAAACACAAGTAGTGTACTATCAAGATATAGAACAAGGAGATTATGAAGATACACCCACATATGAACTAGCAGAAAATTGTGATGAAGTTTATGAAACAAAAGTTAGCCAACCATTGGAAAATTCCAACGAACATGAGTACGTCGAAAATTTCCACCTGGAAGCCTACAGTACCAGCACGACAAATAATACAATAAACCTTAATATAACGACTCTTTTCAAATTGCCATATATTAAAATTCCAGAATTAGTGCTGATTCACAATGAACGTAACACATAAGAAATACGTAAGACGTCAAATTGACATATAGCATAATTTTAATACATGAAATTAAAATTGTTCCAATTTAATGCAATTGTGTTGAGATTATTGTCGTACGTAAAATTACATCAAGTTGAAATGGTTTCCACTTTTTGTGTTAAATTTAGGCTTAATATAAATTTTACGTCTTACGTATTTCTTATGTCTTACGTTCATTGTGAATCGGCACTCAAAGTTAAAATTTTTAATAGATACAGGATCAACAAAATCTTTAATAAATCAAGAAATCGCACATAAATATTTCCCTAACCAAATTAATTACGAATCGTTCAAAATTCTGACAGCTCATCAAGTAAGTCAACATGATGAAGTAGCATACATAAAGTTACCCGATTCAATCGATTCTACAATCAAGCACAAGTTCTACCTTTTTAATTTTAACAATAAATACGACGGTTCAATAGGTGTAGATTTATTAAAATTTTTAGAAGCCGAAATTAATTTCAAGGATAAGGTACTAAAAACGAAAAACAAAACGATACCGATCTATTTAGGAGACGACGACGATGACGACATCTCGATGGCAGTTAATCTAGACGAATCCGAAAACGACCTCAGAATAATCGATTTGGATACAGAGAAAGAATGGGCAGGAGCACCCATGCCTACCATAAGCGAAATCAACGGGTTACTGAACAATTCAAATGAACCGGCAGCGAAAGGCCAAGATGATGGAACTATTCATTCCAACATAAACGACGAACGAGTAACAGCAGTCCACATCATTAAAGAAGCTATAGATGATAAAAAACACCAATTCATAATTAAGACAACCCACCAGGGAGAGTTGAAGGTACAAACAAAAAACCAAAAATTTCTGACACTAATCGACAGTTTGGGAAAAATCGGACAAGCAGTTCCAATAACAAGTAGAAATATTACTGAACTTGCGAATGCCTTAATCACACATTTTTCATACTACGGAGTTCCAGAATCAATAACAAAGGATAACGGGACGGAGATAAAACACGATATCGTACGAGAATTGTTAAACTTACACAAGGTAAAGGTTCATTTTACTACACCAAGAAATTCACAATCAAATAGGATGATCGAAAGGATGATTTCAACCCCAATCGAACACCTACGAATTATGAGGGTAGATGGCAAGAAAACTAGTAACATAAGAAGAAAAACTAAGAAAAAATTTTACGGACCTTTTATCATTACAAAATTATTTAACGATAACACGGCGGAAATCCGGAATAAAAATAATCGAATACAGGAGATACATGTTAGATTACTAAGAAGACCTACTCTTGTTACAGATGCTGCTACGCAACCGTCGACATCCAAGACTTGAAGAACAACCCCGGAATGTTACCACTTAGATTAGGAATAGTTAATAATCAAATTAGTTACTGGACGCTTATTAGAGTAATAGATATAGCACCACTTAGAAGGGAATTAGATGAATTAAATAGTAGTTTTAACAATTTAACCTTAATATACAGTAAACATGAAAACGGGAAAACACATCGATGGAATAATCAAAATCTACATAGCCTTTTGGAACATACCATAACCGAAACTAATACAAAATTCGAACAAATTAATCTTTACGAAAATCATAGAAGAAAAAGAGGTTTCATTAATGGATTGGGCGGACTAATTAAAACCATTACAGGAAATTTGGATAATGAAGATGCAGAAAAATATAACTATGCAATAAACCAATTGACCAACGATCAAAATAAAGTAAAGTTGCTATTTAAGGAACAAATTAAATTAACAACTTCAGCAATGGAAAACTTCAACAACAGCATTATTAAAATAGCAAGAAATCAAGCACTTTTACTAGAAAAATTAACCTTCATGGAACTTAATATAAATGCAACTAATTTTTACAAAACTAAAGTAGATGAAAAATTAACGATGACGACAATTTATCTAGAATTAATAACAGCCGCAGCAACAATACGAGATATTTTAGAAACACTCGAAGAAGCGATCACCTTTGCATCAGCAAACATTATGCATCCATCAATATTAAAAGCCAAAGACCTTAATCACGAATTGTTACAGATACAGCTATTATTAACAAATTCTAAATTGCCTATAAACCCAAATTTGGAAAATATTCACGAATTTCATAAAATCATAAATATTAAAGCCTTTATCCAAAATACCAAAATACATTTCATATTAGAAATCCCAGTCGTCGAAAAAATCGACTATAATTATTTTCATCTATTTTCCTGTCCAATATTTAATAATCCTTTATACTCAATAATCATTCCCAAAGCCAAATTCCTTGTAATAAACGAGCAAAACTTCGCATTAAGTAACCAAAGATGTAAAGATATAAATTTTAACAAATTTTTGTGCAAATTGGAAATTAACCAAATCGAAGAAAAGTCACCTTGCGAAGTTCATCTTATTCAACACACAAAGAAATACCAAAATTGTCAGCAAGAAAGTTTAAGTTTGGCCCACACGAAAGTCCAACAGGTCTCTAGTAATCAATGGATGGTAATAACAAAGGGAGAAGACGTAATCAAGAAAGAATGCGATGCAACAACAGAAACTATTTCGTTAAATGGAACATACTTAATATCACTAAATGGTAAATGCAGGATCAAAATACAAACAAAATTACTAACGACACAAGAGAAACGACTTAAAAATAACTTAGTGGAAATCCCGAAGTTAAAATTCGAATACACTAGCAACAGACACAATAATGTCAACATTACCTTCAGGCCAATCGAATTGGAACCGATAAATTTGGACGAAATTAAAGCAACAGAAATCAAATTGCATCAAATCGAGGAAAACATTGAAGAAACATCCCAAGCTCCTGTGTACTTCCATCAAGCAAGTGGATGGACCATCATGTTATATATATTAATTTTCATTATTTTAATCACATATGTTTTAGTTAGAGTTTTTAAGACGAAAACACCATCCGGAACAATCAAAGAGAAACCAATCGAACAGAAACCAATCGAACAGATCGGACTTCAAAATTTAAGGAAACCCTAATTTTGGTCCTAGAGGGGAGGTGTTATGTTAAAGTAAAACCATGCATTAATATAATAATTAAAAATTTCAAATATGTTACGATAGCCTGACTCACATTCGATTCAGCAGTCTATCGCATTCCTTGTAAAGTTCAATAACTGTAAAATTAGTAATAAGCAATATTTTTATTATAAATAGTCACAATTGTAATTATAGATTATTATTATGCTGTATGTCTAAAATCGATGTCAGTCGTAATTTTCAATAAATTTATTTAAGTAATTTTGATTTTTTTTTAAATAATTTTGTTAAGTGAAATTAACTCGCGCACAATTTTATTTCTTACCGGCTTTTCTGTCCACCGTCGAAGAAACGAACCAGTGCTGTTGTTTGTAGAATTCGCTGATATTGACGTGATCTCGTATCCAATTTATCCATCCACAGCTCGAATTATTGAAGGAATCGACGACCATAGATATTTTGTTTTCAAAAAGAATAATCTTCTTTCCGTTTTCTCAGGTAAATTATTAATCTTCCCCATTTTTTTTTTGATGCAGGGAAGGGGGAAAATCTTCAAAAGACACTACCCCGATGATCTGGGGTGGTAGTGTCGGATTCTTACCGACTAAAACCCCCTCCCCGACGAGCAGCGGGATTTACCTTCTCGGTATCACTTCCGCTGTCGTCTGCGATGGTCTGTGGCATGTCGTTTTTCTTCGGACTCCCGTCGTCACCGGTTAGCTGGCTCCCGCTGGGCACCAACGGAGTACGTGGCCCGGGCTGATCGCAATGACCCCCCGGCATCACCCGAATCGCTGTGTACTGGTGCGTGTTGGGAGCCACTAGGTAGTGGCCCGTGAGGCTCGTCTCTCTGCACCCTGATGTGCAGAGTCTTGACCCGGTCTGCACCGCTGTCGGGTCGACTTCCCTCAGCTTGGCGTTGGGGGAGACTGGTGTTCGTCTCCTTGATGTTACCTCTCACGTCAGCCTTGCGGATTTCCCCCATCCACCGGGGTTCGCACCCGATCTCTGAGGGTCCTCCGCAAGTTACCAGGGACCACCCCGAGGAGGTGTGAGTAGGATTTCGGTCCCCAATCTTCCCCATTTACTAACTTCTAACCATACTCCAAATTTTAACCTACAAATATTTCACAGCGGTACCAAAAATTTTATTAAATTAATATTCGTTGTTGTCTTAATCTCGTATTAACATTCAATGACCACAATTTATTATACTCTACTCGTTTTCAATCGACATCAAGCGAATCCCAAAATAATCAAACAAAATTCATTACGTCCGCACTTCTCCACGGACGCCATCCGAATCCCAAATTATCTTTTTGTTCTCCCTTCCAAAACTCTTCGAACCGGCGTATTTGACCAATTTTCAAAACTTGTCGGAATTATATTATTTGTCCTTTTTCACGTGTCTTCACTCTTTGTTTATCACTTGTTTTAATTTGTTCGCGTTACCTAACTTTTACAAATTTTTAAATTACTTAATTTGTTTTACTAACAAACTGGACATTTTTACACAAATGAGTTATAATTTTGTTTCTTTACACTTAGGAATGGATTAATTTCCGAAGAGATTCAATTTTTGTTCGTCAGATATTTGATCAAACAGCTCTTTAAAAAAAAAACAAAGGTACTTGTAAGACTCAGGTACAGTCCAATAAACCAGATTAAATAATGGTTTCTTAATCTTTTATCGATGTGTTTTTAGCTTAATCGAACTGACCCTATTTTGGATCAGCGCAATAGAAAATAACATTCTATACGTAAAAACCTTGTAACCCAAATAGTTAGCAGGTACATTTCCCCCCCTTCACACGAATTTTTTAATGAATTTAGTGTGAAACGTTTGAGCTCCAAGGAACTTCCATTCAAATCGTTGTAACCACACGCATCGCGAAGTCATTTGTGAAAACTTGGGAGGGGGCGTCAACGACAGTCCCCCCATCGTGATTTTTTTAAAAGCAATTATTATCAATCGATAGAGAACCGTTAGAGCTCCAATTCTCATCGTTTGAGCCTCAAAGGTTTTTAATAAAAATGTAATTCTTTAAAATAATTTTGAGAGGGGCTGTAGAAATACTTTTTTAACAAGTTATTTTTTTAATAAAATTAATACTAATCGGTGGAGAGTCGTTTGAGCTCCAATTTCCATTGTTTGAAACCCAGAGGTGTAACGGTGAAAAAACCTAAGGGAAGTGAAGTTCATTGGAGCTCGAACTATTCTTTATCGAGTGACACCAATTTTATAAAAAAATTCGAAATAATTAAAAAATATCCTTCAGAATATAGCCAAATATGATCAATTTTGAAAGCTCATAGCTAGGACTAGCAAGTTGTTCAACGTGGAATTTTACATTTATTTAATTTAACCTAGTTTCGATCATTTGCAGACCACTTTTGGTCGATACAAGGGGGGGGCACCAGTTTCCATCTCTACGATCTTTTTAAAAACAAACAAAAATGGTTAAATGAACTAAAATTTTGAAGATTGACTGCTAAAACAGCGCGCTAAGGAGCCTTTTTCCGACCCACTTAGGGCCTGCTTTGTTTCTGTTGGTTGACCAATACTCTCGAGCAGAGCCGTAGCAAGGGTGAGGCGACAGAGGCATTTCGCAATGGGGGCGCTAAACCTTGACAAAACCCAATAAATAATAGTTTAAAATTTTCAAAAAGATAAGAATCTTTTGGGGGTGGCGGCATATATTCAAATTTGACTGAATTCGAAAATTTGACCACGATTTTATTTGCAACATCACCTAAAATTCCTTGTCGGCCTTTTCCGCAAATGAGGATTTTAATCCTCAACAGTAGTTTTTCGTCTATAACTCGCTTACGTTCATTTTTAATGAAAATTATCATCAAATCAAAATTGAAGAATACAAAATTCTCTATAGAACAGATTAACAAAATTTGCTTACATCATACCATCATACTAAGTATTTATGAAATAAAGAGAAAATCAAGAGAAAACAACTGAAACAGATTTTGAATAATTCTAATTCTGAATAAAAATTTCGTGCATTTAAACTTTACCATCGATGGTAAATAAAACAAAACAAGGTTTCAGGATTTACTTCAGATATATGAAGTAAATCCTGAAACCTTAATTGTCTTGTAGGGAATTTTCTCCTTTTCAATTTTGGTCCAATGATAAGACAGGGGATTTTAGGAAAGTTGATTTCAACCCTCGCGTTCTTCTTCATTTCCCTTTAACTGACTGGGTAACCGGTAAAACTATCACGTTATCATTGCGACAGTTATTCAAATATATTTAAATTGAAAATAAAAATTTCTACAGATAAAAATTATATCTATATCCAGGGAGGGGGGGATTTTATATAAGATCTTCAGAAGTTCCCAACGATAAAAATCGATATTGCATGACCGGGGGGTATGGAATACCACCCAGGTACACTTGCCATTATTCAAAAGCATCAAAATTTATTATTTTTTGTTTAATCTTTTGCAATTTTCGTTTGTAATCTGGGAGGGTGGGGGCAGCAGATGATATTTTTCATAACTATCCCAGTACCGTTCTTCTTAATACCGAGGGACGTAAAAGTGAAAGTTTTTCTTTTGCAATAAATTAAGTGTCCCTGAGGGAGGGGTATTCCATACCCCCTGGTCCCGGCAGCTTAAATGAGTTCCTGATAAGCAATAAATAAGTTTAAAATTTTAAAAATGATAAGAATATTTTGGCAAAGGGCGCACATATCGTGGGCATACAGGTAAAAGTGACCAAGTCAAAGAACAGAGTTTCTAGATAAATGAAATTGAATGTTTAATATTTTGTGAAAAATCAGCTTTTGAAAAGTTTTAATTTTTGTTTTAGGAAAAATGAAACTTTAACAATACTTCTTATTAGGGCTTTTGCTAATTTTTAAATTTTTTAAAATACTGAGAGAACTTAATCAACAAAGTTTGTCGTGACTGAGAAAACTGACATGGTCACTTTTACCTGTATGCCCATGATATATTAAAATTTGCCTCAGGCGCCAGAAGAGCTTGCTACGGCGCTGCTCTAGAGTTACAAAAAGTATTTCACTCTTAAATAATTTTAAAGTTGACTTGGAATTTAAATAATCTTGGTAATAGTCATTATTGTGATAACCCAAAAACGAAAAATAAATAGTTTTTCGGCAAATAAAATTTGCTGTATTTAAATATTAACTAATCACTGTTACCATTCGAGACTGCACCTTTTCAGATTTAAACCGGACCGACTATGGTAATTGTATGAAAAGCAAGTTTGGTGTTAAAATATCAAAGTTGCCGTTTTATTGCAACATTTCATTCAAATTATCTTTTACTATTAAAAAGCATGTCTGGTCGTTATAAGAGGACATTTAAAATTTGTTCACACCAAAATGTTTCTATCAGGTGATCCTATCTTTCATTAAAAATTTGAATCAGAGTTATCAAGATGGTATGAATAAAAATATTACAAAAAATCACTAAACTTTTTATTGTGACAAATACAAAATCAAATTTAACTATGAAGAAACAAATAACTTCAGTTCAGTCTTAGGTGAACTATTAGTAAGAATCAAGTCATCTATTAATACGTGAATAACAAAACATTAGGAGAGAACTGGCCAAAATATGAAAGTGTCAAGACCTTCTTACTTTAGTGCATACAAAATACTTTAATTTTAAATTTTACCCGAGTAAATTGCAATGAGTTATGCAGTAGAGGAGGATTAAATTCCTAAGTCATTATGGTGGAAGAATATTTCAGGAATACATTTTAATTATAAATTGAAATATAATTTCTCACAAATACTCTTGCACCTTAATAATAGTTTTAAAAAGAAACGGCCAGTTCATTCCGACAACACACAGATTTATTTCTACAGACAGTAATTTCTATCACATGAAGATTATATTTTAATATTCAAGATAAACATTGAAGTTGTTACTTGAGAAAACACTACTCTAATTTTTTGTACATTTACACTGGCAACATTTGTCCAAGTTGCACGGTAAAAAAAATCAAGTTATTCTCAAAGTAATAACGATCAATTTAATGAACAAACTTTTTCGCGAAAGTAGGCAACAAATCACAAAATGGAATAACAATTTCACTCGACTCAAATTTGATACATCTACAGTCTTTAATAAAACCTTTAATAAAAGTCGACATAAAATTTACGAAATGTTGTAAATGCAAGTCAAGTTTTACAAAAAGAACAAAAATATCACAGAACAAAAAAAGGATTAACAAATACTATCGGCACTGCTTTTGCTCTCACGTAGGCTAGCCGAACGACGCCTTTTTAATTCTTTACGTCGTAACTTGGATTCTCTGTGACGTTGGGCAAGTTGCTTTTTGTAAGCAGTTTCTTGCTCTTTACGTCTAATGCAGCGCTTCCTTTTAAGCACAAGTCGATGTCGTTTTCGTTGCAAAACCAGAGGAGTGATTAAACGTTGAATTTTAGGGGCCTTGTAACGCTGCTTCTTACCTTCTTTTAAAGGTAAAGGTCTTTTAACAACGTATTGACGTACGTCGTCTTGTTTAGTCAAATTAAAAAGTTTTCGAATTTTGTTGGCTCGTTTTGGTCCTAAACGTCGAGGCATGATTTTATCTGTTAGCCCCGGTATATCTCGATCACCTTTACGAACGATCACTAAGGATAAAACACTGAGATTTGCATCGACAATGCAACCACGAACCGATTTTCTGCGACGTTCTCCATCACGACGAGGACGAAAACAAGAATGTCCCTTCGATAACATAAGACGTACCCGTCCTGTAGTTAATATTCCTTGTTTCATAGGAAAACCTTGTTTGTCGTTGCCACCAGTAATTTTGAAAATATAACCTTTCCAATCTTCACCTAAAGGGTCGGCCTGAACTTCCGAACCCATGCGTTTGTCGTAAAAAATGCGAACTTTATGGTCATCAACAATCTCGAACAATTTTTGGCAACCCGTTGCTGGGTAAGAAATGTTCAACTTCATGATTACTTGTATTTACCTAAAAATAATTAAAACTCACTGTATTTTGATAAGTACGAATTTACGGTACGCAATTTCACTACAAATTTGATGGCACTGAGTTTGTTTACATTCACATCATTTGTTTTTCTTATTACTTATATTGCTTATATTCACCTTTTTTTTAAGTAAAGCAACAGGTCTAGAATTCACTTAATTTATGTTTTCTCCTTTAAAACGAAAATAATGCCATTTAACGCAAAGATCCAGTAATATATTAAAGCCACTTTCGCGGTTTTGATGATTAAAATTAAGCATTTTATTAGGGGAGAAAGTAACACGCGTGCGTTACTGTCGCGCTTTAATACGCAACACCAAACAAGTATCCTAGCAACACGCTCGATTATTTTTTTTTAAATCAAATTAACTCAAAATAAATAAAATATTCGCCAACCCTGTTTTGCATGAAATTGTATGTAAATAAATTTATGAAAATCTTTGTTAAAAAATTGAAGGGAACTATTTCTTCATATTATGGCTCTAATATTTTTTATAGAACCTAAAAGGGATATTTTATCATTGAAAAATATAAATTTATTTTTAACATGATTACAATAACGCGATTGGTTCTTCAATTTACATAATTGATTTTAACGTTTTAATACCTACAAATACGCATAGGTCGATATATTTTATGTCATCAATATTAAAATGAGGTATTTGTTATTTAAAAAATATAATAATGTAGTGTAGTATTCTACGTTAGATAGCGATTGTATTGACAGCTGCATTGTAAGTACGTTATTATATTTGAAGAGGGCGCAAGCGACAAGGAAAAGTTAATTTATTATAATTATTATTATTACAGCCCAAAATACAAAAAATATTATAATTTGGATTGTTTTGGCCTCTTCTATTGTAACGAATAATAATAATCAGGCATCCATTCCTTTTGGAATATTCCTACTTCATAGAAGTCTTTACGATTCATTTTACGAGGTGAATCACTCCTCATCTTCTCTTCTTCGATGTTCTAGATTTTCGTATGTGTTTTGGTTTGTTTACTATCTCTCTCCATACTGCTTTGTTTACGCATTTCTTCTTGCAATCCGTCACGCCCATAGTTTTAAGGTCATTTATTACCTCATCCAGCCATCTAGCTCTTATTCTTCCTCTATTCCTCGTCTCACCCGGCCTCCAGTCCATGATTTGTCTCAAGACGTTGTTTGGCTCTTTTATTATCACATGGCCAAGCCATCTAATTCTTTGCGCCTTTATGAATTTTACAATGTCTTCACTTCTCAGTGTTTCGGTTATTTCAGCGTTTGTTCTTATTGGTTTGGTGACAGCTGGCCCTGAGACACTTGGCCCTGCGACAACTCGCCTCGGACAACTGACCCTAGCGACAACTGGCCCTGGCGACAACTGGCCCTGGCGACAAATGGCCCTAGCGACAACTGGCCCTAGCGACAACTGGCCCTAGCAACAATTGGCCTTATGACTACTGGACTACTGGCCAGAAGCCAAATATTGCATTTCTATGAGAACTTTTACTTAAACCAAATTTTATGAGTAACCGGTAAATCCACCTCTTCGCGGAAAATCCACCTCTTTGCGGCAGATTTAACTTTACGCGGAGATTTGTTTGTTTTTCATTTGTTTTCTAAAGAAATATCAAAAACTAACACTAACCTAACGGCAGATCCACTTCTTCGCGGAAGATCCACCTCTTTGCGGAAGATTTAACTTTACGTGAAGATTTAACTTTACGTGATGATTTAATTGTTTTTAATTGGTTTTCTAAAGAAATATCAAAAACTAACACTAACCTAACGGCAGATCCACCTCTTTGCGGAAGATTTAACTTTACCTGAAGATTAATTTGTTTTTAATTGGTTTTCTAAAGAAATATCAAGAACTAACACTAACCTAACGGCAGATCCACCTCTTCGCGGAAGATCCACCTCTTTGCGGAAGATTTAACATTACCTGAAGATTTAACATTACCTGAAGATTTAACTTTACGTGAAGATTTATTTGTTTTTAATTGGTTTTCAAAAGAAATATCAAACACTAACCTAACGGCAGATCCACCTCTTCGTGGAAGATCCACCTCTTTGCGGAAGATTTAACATTACCTGAAGATTTAACTTTACGTGAAGATTTATTTGTTTTTAATTAGTTTTCTAAAGAAATATCAAAAACTAACACTAACCTAACGGCAGATCCACTTCTTCGCGGAATATCCACCTCTTTGCGGAAGATTTAACTTTACGTGAAGATTTAACTTTACGTAATGATTTAATTGTTTTTAATTGGTTTTCTAAAGAAATATCAAGAACTAACACTAACCTAACGGCAGATCCACCTCTTCTCGGAAGATCCACCTTTATTTATTTAACCAGAAGCCAAATATTATATTTCTGTGAGAACTTTTACTAAAACCAACTTTTATGAGTTACCGGTAAATAATATGAAGTTAATTTGCATCTTTAAATTTTAAGGTGTTAAGTCGCAAAAAAGCGCAAAACGCAATAATCAAGGTATAATAATCAAGAGGCAAAGTAGATTACTTTCCGATACTCACAATATGTAATATTCTGCAAATTGATACAGACTGAGGCCAGTAGTCACAAGGCCAGTTGTCGCTATAGGGCCAGTTGTCGCAAAGGCCAGTTGTCGTCAGGGCCAGTTGTCGCCAGGGCCAGTTGTCGCCAAGGCCAGTTGTCGCTAGGGTCAGTTGTCCGAGGCGAGTTGTCGCAGGGCCAAGTGTCTCAGGGCCAGCTGTCGGTACACGGTTCTTATTCTATATTCGTTTTCACCAATCTTCTTTGGTCCTGTAATCGTTCTTACTACCTTTCTTTCGAATATTCTCAGTTTTTCCTCTTCTCTCTTTGTTAGGTTTAATGTTTCTGATGCATAAGTGACCACTATTCTTACAAACGTCTTATATACTCTTATCTTCGTTCTTATAGATATATTCTTGCTTTTAAAAATTCTCTTGTTTGCGTGGAAAGCTCTCCAGCCGGCTTGTATCTTCTCATTTATCTCTGGTGATCCTTCGTTGTTCTTGTTTAGTTGTATGCCCAGGTATTTGAATTTCTCTACTTCTTCGAACGTGTAGCTTCCAATTTTTAGGTCATTCTGTCTAGAGACAGCGATAGGCGAGATCAAAGAGTCTAACTTTGAGACTTCCTTTCCACCTGACCAGACTGCCCAGATGAGGGAAGTGGTTGATCAAATAAAAGGTTTTGGAGACGTGGTAAACAATATCCAAAAGATAATAGAAAGAGTGGGGCTAGGGGAGAAAAAGTGCTCGCCACCCAGTCCACAAGCACCACAGACCTGCAAACTACACAAGTGGAAGAAAGAAAGAAAATAAGTAAAACATACGCCAAAACGATGGCTAGAACAGAACCACTGGCAAACAGCACACCCAGTGTGTTAGGTAGGATCATTAACATTAACCATGATATTGCCGGAGACCAGGCCACCTCCACTGAAGGTGAAGAGGAATGGAGAGTTCAAAACGATAAATCCAAGAGAAATAAGGCTAAGAAAGCAACCCAAAAACAGAAGAGGGCTGAAGAAAGAAAAAGAGACGAGGAAGAGGAAGTACATAAGAAGAAAAACAAAAAAGGCAAACCACCGGCAATTATAATCAAGGTAACAGAGACCATGCCGTACCTAGATGTACTACAAAAAATTAAAGAGACCGAAAAGGAATACATGGATAACATTCTTAAAGTTACTTAACATTCGGAGGACCCCGAGATAAAGGATAGAATCGCGAACAAGATCGACAAAAGTCACATAAGGTTGCTGACAAAGATGGCATACATACAGGTCCGAGACATCGATGCAACATCTACCAAAGAAGATGTTGAGGCAGCGGTGCAGAAAATAGTGGGACCAGAAGCGAACATCAATGTGGAGCCCTTAAGAAATGCCCCTGGCACTACTCAAACGACCAGAATCCGAGTCAGAGAAGAAATAGCGGAACAGATCCTAAGTACAAAACTCCGCATAGGCTTCACTAACGCATGTAGAACCAAGATAACGCAATGGTACTTTCTATGCTGGGCCACCGACCATAATGGCGGGGGCTGCAGAAATAAAGGGGTCCCAGAACGAAGCAATAAGTGCTGGAGATGTGGCCAAGATGGCCACAAAGCAAGAGACTGCAGCAACAAATCATACTGCATTGAATGCCAGTCTGCTGGACACAGAGTCGGGAGCAAGAGCTGCCAAAAGAAGAAAAATTAGAATATTGCAGATAAACCTGAACCACAAGGCCGATGCCCAAGCCCTCTTGTGGCAGACGATGATGGAGAGAGAAATTGATATTGTAATAATCAGTGAACCCTACCGTGCCAGTGGCACCAACTGGCACGAAGATCTTACGGGCAGAGCTGCAATATACGCAAACAATAGAAGAATCGAGACGACTGGAAAAGGGGATGGGTATGTGTGGGTCTTGGTAGACGGAGTGGCCTACTATAGCGTATACATGTCACCAAACCAAGATATGGAACAATACAAGAGGCTGATGGAAAACCTGTTCCGAGAAGCGAGACAGCACGACAAAGCAATTATAGCGGGAGACTTCAACGCCAAGGACCCGGAATGGGGGTCAGATGTTGCAGATGAAAGGGGGAGGGTCCTAGCAGAAGAGGTGGCTATGGCTTGGCTTGATATATGGAACTCCGGAAAGACACCAACGTTCATAAGAAGATCAACTGAGAATAGAAGAGGCTCACAATCTATACTCGATGTCACATTTGCCACACAGAAACTCACAAGGCAATTGGTGCGCTGGCAGGTGCTGCAGGAAGAAAGCCAAAGCGATCATCGCTACGTTGAGTATGAGTTCGGAGACAATACAAATACCCCCAAACCACCACGGGGATGGTCAAGCAAGAATCTACAGGCGGGTCGAGTTAGGACGGCCATAGAAGACTCAAAATGGACCAACTCGATCAGGACACCGGAGGATCTCATACAGGCACTCCAAGACATATGCAACGCGAGCATGCCCAGGAAGGCAAGCACTCAAAGAAAAAATGTCCACTGGTGGAACAACGAAGTGGCGGAACTACGCCGAAAGTGCATAGCGGCCAGGAGACGAGTGCAAAGACTACACAGAAGAGGAATCTTTGAGGAAGAAGAGACATATGCGCATGCACGTGAAGAGCTGAGAAAGTCCATCCTCAAAAACCAAAAGAAGAAGTGGTCAGATCTTCTAAAGGAGGTGGACGCTGATGTCTGGGGGCTCGGATATAAAATAGTCACACGTAAGATCCTCAGAACAAATATACCCGGCCTAACACCACAACGGATACGAAAAATAGTTGATACACTGTTTCCACGTCATGAAAACAACAACTTCATGCGAGAGGACACCGATATTGTACCCGAGTTCACAATGGAAGAACTGCAGCTGGCGGGTAAGGAGATGGCCAAGGGTAAGGCACCAGGACCAGACCTCATTCCAACAGAGGTCATCAAGATGGTCCTCACCGAGAGTCCACAACCGGTGCTAGATGTGCTTAACGACTGCCTCCGCAAGGGCATGTTTCCAAAAGCGTGGAAAAAGTAAGACTGGTGCTGTTGAGAAAAGGAGATAAGCAACTGGAGAACCCCAGCTCATACAGGCCGATATGCCTGATAGACGGGTTGGGAAAGCTGTATGAAAGACTTATTCTCAAGAGAATACAAACACAACTCGAAATGGGGGAAGGACTCCCCGATCAACAGTATGGTTTTCGAAAGGGCCGATCTACCATAGACGCACTTAAGAAAACAATTGACATCGCCAAGAAGGCAAAGAGTGGAACGTGGCGCACAAGGAAACTGTGTATCCTTGTAACACTGGATGTTAAGAATGCATTTAACTCGGCGAAGTGGTTCTATATCATCGAAGAGCTAAAGAAGAGGAAAATACCAACATACCTACTGAACGTCCTGAAGAGCTACTTAAACGACAGAGCTATAATGATCGAGGAAGAAATACTTGTGGAAGAAACACAAGTAAACAGCGGGGTTCCACAGGGGTCAGTGCTGGGGCCGACCCTGTGGAATATAATGTATGACGGAGTCCTGCAAATAGAAATACCTGAGGGGGCAACGCTAGTGGGATTTGTCGACGATCTATCCCTCGTTGTGGCCGCGAAGAATGAGCATGTCCTGGCGGAGATAACAAACGAGGCCCTGCGAAGAATCAGAGAGTGGATATCGAGTAGGGGCCTGACACTTGTGCCCGAGAAGACCGAGGCGGTCTTATTGATAGGGAAACGGAAGTGTGGAGATATTGCGGTAGAGTTGGATGGTTGCCAGATTATGCCTGGCAAGACCACCAAAGTGCTAGGAGTTCTAATAGATAAACGCATATGCTTCGATGTGCACCTCATGGAAACGGCCAAAAAAGCCTCCAAGCTGGCGGCGGCCCTCACAAGACTGATGCCAAACATCGAGGGGCCAACGTATACAAAACGAAGAGTCCTGGCGTCGGTGACAAACTCCATCATGTTGTATGGGGCACCAGTATGGGCCGAGGCCATGAAGGTGGCGGCGTATCGCCGGCATTACGAAAGAGTTCAGAGGCAGATGAATATTAGAATTACGTCGGCATACCGCACAACATCCAACGTTGCGGTATCGGTGGTGGCGGCGATGCCTCCAATAGACCTGATGGCTGCGGAGAGAGCGACAAACTATGAGAACAATGCTAAGACGCCCGCGCAGAAAAGAACTACCAGAGATGTCCTACTCGAAGAGTGGCAAGGGAGGTGGTCCAATGCAACCAAGGGAGCATGGACCAGGAGACTTATCCCAACGATACAGCCGTGGGTAGAGCGTGGACACGGTGAGATAAACCATGAGCTCACCCAAGCCCTGACGGGCCATGGATGCTACAATGAGTACCTCCACAGGTTCCGAAGGGCAGAGTCATCCAAGTGCACGTACTGCGAGGAAGAGGTGGACGACGCTAACCACATAATCTTCAGGTGCTCAAGATGGGACGAGGTGAGGAGAACATATAACATCCAATATGTAACTCCGGAAACAATGGTAAACTAGATGTTGTCCAGCGAGGAGAGATGGGAGGAGATAAAGAGCGGGGTTACCGTATTGATGAGTACCAAGCATCATGAAGAGCTTGAGCGGCAAGGGACGCGATAACGGTGTTAAAGAAGAGAAAAGTCCCGAAAGGGCGGAAGAAGATTGGCTGATGCCAGCGGACGAAATACTTAGGTGAATCCCGCTGACATCCGGGAGGGGGTTTTTAGTGGGCTGACCCCACACTATGTATTTGGTTTTGCTTTCATTAATCTTCAGCCCCATTTCCATCGCATTTTTCTCTATTTCTTTGAGAGTCTGTATCATTTTTTGTCTTGATCTAGATATAACCACGGCATCATCAGCATACGCTATTATTTGCCATTCTTTCGTTGATATCGTTGCTCTAGTTCCCAAGTTTCTCATAATACTCTCGATTACCAAGTTGAATAAAACCGCCGACAGTGCGTAGCCCTGCTTCACGCCGCTGTTAATTGCGAACTCGTTTGTTTCATTTATTCCGATTTTCACCGTTGCGCTCGAGTCTCTCATCGTCATTTGTATCAGTTTTCTCATTTTTTTGGTATATCTAGCTCCAGCATCACCTCGTACAGTTTTTCACGTTTAACGGAGTCAAAAGCCTGTTGGAAGTCGACAAACAGCATCAGGTGCAGCTCTATGTTATACTCATATGCCTTTTCTGTCACTTGTTTCATTATGTGTAGCGCATCTACTGTCGACCGACCCCGCCTAAAGCCGTGCTGATTCTCCAATCTTATCATCAATCACTGCGTACATACATAAATACATACGTAAATACATAATGCGTTCCTTTAATACAATGACAACAAATATAGAGAATTATACATCAGACGATGATGAAAACGAAACAATTGAGTCAACTTCTAACAATATTCGAAAAAGGAAAAAGCAACGTATCTGGACGAAAACTACTACATTTATTAGTAAAGAAGAAGCAATAAATGCAGTAACTGCAGAAGAAGTTTGGACTTTCCATTATCGAAATAATACTGCAGATGGTGAAAAAGCTTATTATCGCTGCAAAAAAGTAAAAAGACGGGCAGAACAATGTAATGCTGGATTATATTTATTGTATAACAATAAAGAAGAAAGTGTAACCATGTTCAGAACCGATGTTCGAAATTCTAACTGAAAAGGGTTTAAAACCTAAAAACAAAATACAATTATATAATTATTTATCCCAACTAAGAGAGAAGAATTATGGACCATCTGAAATAAGTTTGGGTGAATTTGAACAGTGGTGTTTGGATCATACTAATTTGCCTGAGTCCGATAATTTGGCTTTTGTGGTATCACATCAAGTTAGATATCCTGACGAATTAGTTATTATTATTATTATTTGTTCGTTTATTTAGCCGCTTTGGCTATACTGCAACTTACATAATATAATACATATTTACACAAAAACAAATAAAAATATAATACACATAACTTTAACTATATAAAATTTTGGTCTTCCATCTTGTTCGCATAGTAAATCTTCAATTGGGTTTTGAAGTTTTTAAACATTGTAATGCTCCGCAAATTCCCTGGCAACTCGTTATACAACACTGCTCCTCGGAAAAATATTGTATTTTGAGCAAAAGCCGTATTTGCTTGTCCCAAAACAATCCTGTTCCCATTCCTAGTGTTATGTTGATGGACCTCGTTGAAAGTTTTTAAAAACTCATCAAAGTACTTGGGCATTCTTCTTAACACCGCTCTGTGAATAAACAGTATCACCTGGTACTCTGTCAGGTGTTTTATGTCCAACCACTGTAACTCCTTCAGCATATCCCTTATTCTAGTGTAACGATCCACTTTCAGAATTGTTCGCATAGCCCTATTCTGCAGGATTTGCAATCTATTTAATTCCGCTGCATTTGACATAAAAAACACTGTTCCAATATACAAAAAATGTGGTAAAACAATTGCATTGTATATAGTGAGTCTCGTTTGTCTAGATACAAAGGCGCTGCATCTACTAAGTACACCCAGCTTCTTTGCCACCTTTTTGCAAATAAAATCAATATGAGCCTTAAAATCTAGCTTATTGTCAATAATTAGTCCCAAATATTTAATTTTATCCACTATTTCAACTTCCGTTCCCTCACAGACAATTTTTAAATTTTGCCTCCTAAATGCCTCTTTTAATTTTTCTTTGCCCAAAATCATACCCTTCGTTTTACCAATGTTCAACTTCAGTTTATTACCATTCAACCACCCCACCAACAATCCAATCTCGCTATTCAGCTGTTCGACTATCACTTGCAGTTCACTACCTGTCACATACACCAATGTATCATCTGCAAACAACTGGAATTTTATTCTATCAAAAATCACATTCATATCGTTAATAAACATTATGAACAATATTGGACCAAGTATGCTGCCTTGCGGTACTCCATTTCCTACATCTATTTCTTCCGAAAGAGCTGTTTGAAATTTCACTCTTTGTTTCCTATTTGTTAGGTAACATTCCATCCACTTTAGTACCTTTGCTGATAATCCAAAAAGTGTTTCCAGTTTTTTGATCAGGAGTTTCCTGTCTATTGTTTCAAAAGCTCTCTTAAGATCTAGGAATACCACAACTGTTAATAGATTCTGCTCAGTATTTCTCTTCCATTCCTGTATTAATAACTGAACAACCGTTTCACAGTTATAATCCTTTCTAAATCCCGATTGAAATACCGTTAACAAATTATTTACCATTACGTGTTCTCTTAACTGCATATACACCACATTTTCTAATATTTTACTAATGGCATCCAACATGTTTACTGGGCGAAACTCCTCCGCTTTTTTTGTATTCATAATTTTCTCGATAGGTATGATGGTTGCTATTTTCCATATGTCGGGTACCGTTCCTGTCTCCAACGAACTATTAACAATATTCAACAATGGATCACTCACTTCTTCCCAGAATAACTTCAAAACCTCCAAATCAATGCCATCTGGACTTGATTTGTTTTTCATTGTCCGGACTATTTTATATAGCTGTTCTTTATCCAATAGTTGAAAGTCTTCAAATTTTGTCCCCATCTGTACTGTAATCAATTTGATGTCTACTCGAGGTATTGAGTTCACTATTTCTTCAATGCTATTAACAAAATAGTTGTTGAATTTTCTTGCAGTTGACGAAGAGGATCAAGACGATGACGCTGCCACTGGTTCAAGTTTCAGAATTTTAATTTCAACCAAACGTTTACTTAAAAACGGTACGAAATCAAACAAAATTCACGCCGATGCCACTTACAAACTAATATGGGAAGGTATGCCTGTTATGCTTGTTGGAACAACAGATTCTGACCGTCACTTCCATCCGATTGGCATGGCAGTATGTTCAAATGAAAAAACTGAAGATTTTAAATTCATTTTTCAGTCAATTATTGCCGGCTTAAATAGAATAAACGAGAAAATTGATCCCGATTACTTAATATCCGATGCCTCAAATGCAATTATAAATGCATTCCTTCAAACATTCGGCGATAATAAGGTATTAATTATGTGCTGGGCACATATGAGGCGCAACGTTTCGAAAAAAGTTGAAGCGTTGGTGGAAAGAAGCTTGAGAAAAGAAGTAATGAATGACATTGATGCATTACAATTATCTCCAAATAAAGAAGTATTTGATAAAGCCGTACTTCTATTTATCAAAAAATGGCTTCAAAAAAAGCAAACAGCATTTATTGAATACATGAAGTTGCAATGGCTCACATCCCATCAAAATTGGTATGAAGGTATTGCGCATCATACTCCTTCTACAAACAATGCTTTGGAGTCTTTCAATTTAGTAATAAAAAAAGAAGATACGTTTCGTGAAAGGTTACCTATGGCAAGGTTTCTTGAATTAACCATTAATACAGTAGAAAAGTGGCCAAAAGAATATTCCAGTGCAAGTCGAGTATTCAAAACTGCGATAACAGTTGAATTACAGCAATGGACGAATGGTTATCAATGGGCAAAATCAAACATTACTATTTCATCAAATTCAATTCAATATTTTTGTCCATCTAATGAAGAACCAACTGTTACAGAGGAAGAAATTGCAATCGTATCAGAAAGGCGCTGGAACACCTTTGACCAATTTAAACGAAGAGTATTCAAAGTGTGGTTTGTGAATCTTTCAGAAGAAACAGAAAACTGGATGCATGGCCGCTGTACTTGCCCAGAATTTTTCAAGAAATATAGGTATATGCAAGCATATAATCGGCTTGGCTATTCGCTTAAAATATGTCAAACCTCCTCCTGCAGCTAAACAAATACCTATAGGAGGAAAGCGTTCAAGAGGAAGGCCTAAATTAGCTACTCGAGCTCATATAATAGATTAATTATTATATTTTATTTTTTGTATATTATAATTTAAAAAAATAAATACTTATAATATTTATACTGACCATTTATTTAAAAAAAATACTGACCAAATATTTAGTTATCTTACCCTCTCACCATATTAATACTGACCAAAATATTATTATATACTGACCATGTATTTAAAAAAATACTGACCATGTAATGATAAAAATACTGACCAAATATTTAGTTGCCTTATGTAATATTACGTGGAGCCAGCAGATTTTTGATGAGAGAAAAACCTTTCTATAGATGCACCTTACAGGATTTCTTCACCTACCTCAAGTAAGTAATTTTTATTTAGGTACTTCATATCAAAATGGGTTTTCTAATAAATGGCTCAGGATTAATTAGTGCTAAAATCACTCTAATTTGATTGGCCTATTCCTGGATTAAAGTTAAACCAATGCATTTTTTTAAACTATTTATCAATTTTAGTGTTGTAGTCAGAAAATTGGGCACATTTTGATCAAAAAATCCAAAATCATTCTTCTGAAATTTTTCGACAGATTTCGTTAAGTAGGTAATAGTTCGCACTTTAACATACTGAAAGTCGTCGGTCTAAAACTGAGCTTTAGATCTGAGCTTCTTACCGGAATCTTCGTCGGAAGTTGAAATATTTAATGAAAAATTGAAAATGATGTTTTTCGGCAAAATATTTAAAAAAAATTTATATTTCAGCTGTATTGTTATCACAATATAGCTCATTAAAAATATTAATAATATTTAAAATATTTTAACAACATCCTCAAAATCATGAAATGAAGGGTTTCCTAAAAATGGTCAGAGAGTTCTGATTTTTGAATATGTTTAAGGGACAATCAAAACTTTGTGTTTGCGAAACCAAATTTTCTAAGGTAATATAATTTAACGCAAATTTATAAATATTGATTTAAATTAATATGGCGGTTATTGATGGAGTTAACTTTAATTCTAAAAATTTCTCCTGCGGTGCAATTTGACCCTCCCCCCATTCTAAAAACCTATGGAGGGGATATCTTTTCGAATAAATTTATGAAAGGAGATACTTTCTCCCACATTTCTGGTTACCTTCAAATTTATCTCCAATAAATAGTACAATAAGAAATATATGGCACCGAGTTCCCAGCACTCCCAGAGGCTCCAATTACGGCAGCAATCGGAAGGCTAAAGTAAGAGGGGGTGCTAAGAGTCCCTGGGTTGGGGGAAAAATTCGAACTTTGGCTGACGATAATAAATTATACGTTTTAAAAAAAAATTAGAAACGACATCATTGGTTTGTCAGAACTAAGAAGGAAAGGAGAGGAATATATAATCCTAAAATCGGGCAACCACTTCATGTACGGAGGTGACACTTACAGCGAAGTAGCCTTCATAGTTCACAAATCTAGTCTCCATACATCGAATCCTTAAAAGCCATATCAGATAGAATAGCGTATATTAAAAGATCTAAATATATAAAAGAGAAGATCTGTTTGTTTGCGTGTTTGCGTGTTTGTTCGCTATACGTTCCTAGACCCTTGGACCGATCTCGACCAAATTTTGCACAGTTATTTTGTAGCTCCAGGCGCAACTATTCTCGCATATATGGAGAAGAAATTCGAGCGGGGAAAAAAGTTATTCGCTTTTTTCGAAAATCAAATCACAAGTTTGACAAAAAATTTAATTTGTCAAATAATTAATTTGACGTACAGTCAGTGGCGGAGAAAAAAGTTATTCGCTTTTTTCTAAAATCAAATCACAAGTTTGACAAAAAATTTAATTTGTCAAATATATAAAAAACTACTAACAAAAAACCACTAACAAATTAATCTGAAAATACTGTCAACAGATGGCGGGGATGGCGGCTTTAATTCGAAAAATGCAAACCACTAACAAATTAATCTGAATGCCGCGAATAAGACCGGAGCACTTTATATAGGTCGCAGAACTCGCCGGAATTGTGCAAGAAGACGCAGATCCACTTCTTCGTGGAAGATCTACCTCTTTGCGGAAGATTTAACTTTACATGAAGATGTAACTTTACGTGAAGATTATGTATGTATGTATGTATGTATGGATGTATGTATGTATGTATGGATGTATGTATGTATGTATGTATGTATGACAGATGACGGATGACAGATGACAGATGGCGGATGACGGATGACGGATGACGGATGACGGATGACAGATGACGGATGACGGATGACAGATGACAGATTAAAGATGACAGATGACAGATGACAGATGAAGGCCGAACAACTATGGCCTTCACGGATCTATTATGGTTCGGTCTGTGAGGCCGAAGGCCGAACAACTATGGCCATCACGGATCTATTATGGTCCGGTCTGTGAGGCCGAACAAATAATTAATTTGACGTACAGTCAGTGGCGGAGAAAAAAGTTATTCGCTTTTTTCTAAAATCAAATCACAAGTTTGACAAAAAATTTAATTTGTCAAATATATAAAAAACTACTAACAAAAAACCACTAACAAATTAATCTGAAAATACTGTCAACAGATGGCGGGGATGGCGGCTTTAATTCGAAAAATGCAAACCACTAACAAATTAATCTGAATGCCGCGAATAAGACCGGAGCACTTTATATAGGTCGCAGAACTCGCCGGAATTGTGCAAGAAGACGCAGATCCACTTCTTCGTGGAAGATCTACCTCTTTGCGGAAGATTTAACTTTACATGAAGATGTAACTTTACGTGAAGATTATGTATGTATGTATGTATGTATGGATGTATGTATGTATGTATGGATGTATGTATGTATGTATGACAGATGACGGATGACAGATGACAGATGGCGGATGACGGATGACAGATGACGGATGACAGATGACGGATGACGGATGACGGATGACGGATGACGGATGACGGATGACGGATGACGGATGACAGATGACAGATTAAAGATGACAGATGACAGATGAAGGCCGAACAACTATGGCCTTCACGGATCTATTATGGTTCGGTCTGTGAGGCCGAAGGCCGAACAACTATGGCCATCACGGATCTATTATGGTCCGGTCTGTGAGGCCGAAGGCCGAACAACTTTGACCTTCACGGATCTATTATGATCCGGTCTGTGAGGCCGAAGGCCGAACAACTATGGCCTTCACGGATCTATTATGGTCCGGTCTGTGAGGCCGAAGGCCGAACAACTATGGCCTTCACGGATCTATTATGGTTCGGTCTGTGAGGCCGAAGGCCGAGCAACTATGGCCTTCACCGATCTATTATGGTTCGGTCTGTGAGGCCGAAGGCCGAACAACTATGGCCATCACGGATCTATTATGGTCCGGTCTGTGAGGCCGAAGGCCGAACAACTTTGACCTTCACGGATCTATTATGATCCGGTCTGTGAGGCCGAAGGCCGAACAACTATGGCCTTCACCGATCTATTATGGTCCGGTCTGTGAGGCCGAAGGCCGAACTACTATGGCCTTCACGGATCTATTATGGTCCGGTCTGTGAGGCCGAAGGCCGAACAACTTTGACCTTCACGGATCTATTATGGTCCGGTCTGTGAGGCCGAAGGCCGAACAACTATGGCCTTCACGGATCTATTATGATCCGGTCTGTGAGGCCGAAGGCCGAACAACTATGGCCTTCACGGATCTATTATGGTCCGGTCTGTGAGGCCGAAGGCCGAACAACTATGGCCTTCACGGATCTATTATGGTCCGGTCTGTGAGGCCGAAGGCCGAACAATTTTGACCTTCACGGATCTATTATGATCCGGTCTGTGAGGCCGAAGGCCGAACAACTATGGCCTTCACGGATCTATTATGGTCCGGTCTGTGAGGCCGAAGGCCGAACAACTATGGCCTTCACGGATCTGTTATGGTCCGGTCTGTGAGGCCGAAGGCCGAACAACTATGGCCTTCACGGATCTATTATGGTCCGGTCTGTGAGGCCGAAGGCCGAACAACTATGGCCTTCACGGATCTATTATGGTTCGCCCTGTGAGGCCGAAGGCCGAACAACTATGGCCTTCACCGATCTATTATGGTCTTCCCCCTGTGAGGCCGAAGGCCGAACAACTATGGCCTTCGCGGATCTATCATGGTCCTCTCTCTGTGAGGCCGAAGGCCGAACAACTATGGCCTTCGCGGATCTATTATGGTCCTCCCCCTGTGAGGCCGAAGGCCGAACAACTATGGCCTACTCGGATCTATTCTGGGTCTAGATGGCTAAGGGCGGCGGATGCCGCCCGTGCCAGCTAGTCTAAATATATAAAAGAGAAGATCTGCGTGCGTGTTTGTTTGTTTGTTTGTTCGCTATACGTTCCTAGACCCGTGGACCGATCTCAACCAAATTTTGCACAGTTATTTTGTAGCTCCAGGCGCAACTATTGTCGCATATATGGAGAAGAAATTCGGGCGGGGAGAAAAGTTATTCGCTTTTTTCGAAAATCAAATCACAAGTTTGACAAAAAATTTAATTTGTCAAATAATTAATCTGACGTACAGTCAGTGGCGGGAAAAAAGTTATTCGCTTTTTTCGAAAATCAAATCACAAGTTTGACAAAAAATTTAATTTGTCAAATAATTAATCTGACGTACAGTCAATGATTCAAAATACTGTCAACAGATGGCGGGAGGGCGGCTTTAATTCGAAAAATGAAAAACAACAAACAAATTAATCTGAATGCCGCGAATAAGACCGGAGCACTTTATATAGGTCGCAGAACTCGCCGGAATTGTGCAAGAAGACGCAGATCCATTACATGAAGATGTAACTTTACGTGAAGATTATGTATGTATGTATGTATGACAGATGACGGATGACAGATGACAGATGACGGATGACAGATGAAAGATGACAGATGAAGGCCGAACAACTATGGCCTTCACGGATCTATTATTGTCCGCCCTGTGAGGCCGAAGGCCGAAAACTTTGGCCTTCACGGATCTATTATGGTTCGGTCTGTGAGGTCGAAGGCCGAACAACTATGGCCTTCACGGATCTATTATGGTCCGGTCTGTGAGGCCGAAGGCCGAGCAACTATGGCCTTCACGGATCTATTTTGGTTCGGGCTGTGAGGCCGAAGGCCGAATAACTATGGCCTTCACGGATCTATTATGGTCCGGTCTGTGAGGCCGAAGGTCGAACAACTATGGCCTTCACGGATCTATTATGGTTCGGGCTGTGAGGCCGAAGGCCGAACAATTTTGGTCTTCACGGATCTATTATGGTCCGGTCTGTGAGGCCGAAGGCCGAACAACTTTGGCCTTCACGCATCTATTATGGTCCGGTCTGTGAAGCCGAAGGCCGAACAATTATGGCCCTCACGGATCTATTATGGTTCGCCCTGTGAGGCCGAAGGCCGAACAACTATGGCCTTCACGGATCTATTATTGTCCGCCCTGTGAGGCCGAAGGCCGAACAACTTTGGCCTTCACGGATCTATTATGGTCCGGTCTGTGAGGCCGAAGGCCGAACAACTATGGCCTTCACGGATCTATTATGGTCCGGTCTGTGAGGCCGAAGGTCGAACAACTTTGGCCTTCACGGATCTATTATGGTCCGGTCTGTGAGGCCGAAGGCCGAACAACTATGGCCTTCACGGACCTATTATTGTCCGCCCTGTGAGGCCGAAGGCCGAACAACTTTGGCCTTCACGGATCTATTATGGTCCGGTCTGTGGGGCCGAAGGCCGAACAACTATGGCCTTCACGGATCTATTATGGTTCGCTCTGTGAGGCCGAAGGCCGAACAACTATGGCCTTCACCGATCTATTATGGTCTTCCCCCTGTGAGGCCGAATGCCGAACAACTATGACCGTCGCGGATCCATCATGGTCCTCTCTCTGTGAGGCCGAAGGCCGAACAACTATTGCCATCTCGGATCTATTATGGTCCTCCCCGTGTGAGGCCGAAGGCCGAACAACTATGGCCCTCTCGGATCTATTCTGGGTCTAGATGGCTAAGGGCGGCGGACGCCGCCCGTGCCAGCTAGTATCAATATAAAAATTAATAAAAGTACAAAACTAAAGATAATTTAAGTATTACTATATGCACCGACCAGCAGACACTGAGATGAAGAAATGGATCTGGACTATGATGAGATTATAGAGACGCAGTTAATGATGAAGCTGCAACTTATAAAATAAAAATAGGAAATTATGGATACGGAGATGAATGAGCGCGGAGCAGATCTGCTAAATTTGATAAAAGAATTCAATCTATACTATATTATGATGAACTCCTTCTTTAAAAAGAACCCAAACAGAAAATGGACGTGGATGAGCCCAAACAGGATTAAAAGGAATAAAATAGACTACATTCTAACTGATTATAAAGAAATTATTCACGATGTCACCGTGCTAAACTCATTCGACGCCGGAAGCGACCATAGAATGGTCAGATCAAGAGTTGTTGTAGACAAAAAATTAAGAAGACAGAAGCTGAACAGAAGAAGGAAAATGCGTTTAACACAAAAAAACTGAAAAACTACAAGATGTGGCACAAATTACAAATGTGGATCATCTTAATCAGGAGATAACGAAATCAATAACGGAAAGCGCTAGAGAGATTCTAATGGAGATTCGAATGGAGCATTAAAACCTGCAATAGATGACGATATACAAGAAAGCTAATCGAAAAGAGAAGATCTCTCAACAAACAACACAAGAGAGGTTCAATCGAATATATGGAATTAAACAAATTGATAATAAGAAAAATAAGAGATTTTAGAAACGAAGAAAGTGAATTTATGATGAACGAAGTTATAGAGAAAAATAAAAACATGAGGTGCCTGAGACCGCAGTTGGGCCGGAAATATATACATTCTCTAATGGACCAACACGGATTGGTCGGAAAAGGGTATCAACGTAAATGGAAAATATCTAAGTCACTTGAGATATCCTGACGATGTAGTGATAATAGCGAAAAGCCATCAAGAACTACAGGAAATGATTACGGAATTAAACAAAGCATCAAAAGAAGTAAGATTACAAATGAATCTATAAGTAAAATCAAAGTAATAGTTAATATGGACGGTGGGGAAAGCACGTTATTGAGCACCATGAAATTGAAAATTTCCTATAGAGATTCGGAAAGCTGACGGTTTATATAGTATAATTAAAAAAAATTTTTTGCGGAATATTCATAAGTTTTTGAAAAATCAAATTTGAAGTTCGAAAATTTCCCATAAGACTAATGTAAATGATGCGTGTAAGCCCCGCATAAGGAATCTCGCAGTCCATTCTATTGACGGTACATGCGAAGAGATTTACTCTAACATTTAGGAAGTTTCACCGCATCCAACCCCGATGACAAAAGGACCTTCAACCTCCTCAAGGAATAGGTCAACACCGAAATGAAGGAACTTCATGAACGTAAGTGGACAGATAAAATTGCCTCCCTCTCTTTTCAGGACATGCCCACCTGGCGAATGGCCAGCGCTCTCCAGAGGAAAAATAAAACCCCCACCCCAGTACTCATACGCCCCGACGGCACCCTTGCCAAAAGCGATGTCGACCAGGCAGAAACCTTCGCGGACAGCCTCCAGGCCCAGTGCTTGGAGAACCAACCAAGACCACATCGATTCGGTCGAAAACTCCGTCACCGCCAGCCTCACCACATCTACCGACTCCATCATCACCCCGGCTTCCCTAGCAGAGGTCACAATAGCCATCAAGAGGTTAAAAACCCGAAAAGCCTCAGGTCCGACGGCATCCCCAACGCCGCACTGTAAGAGCTCCCTCAAAAGGCAGCAGTTGCCATAACAGGTATAATTAACTCGTGTCTCCGCTTTAATTATTATCCACAGATCTGGAAAACCGCCGACGTAGTGGTGATCCCCAAGCCCAGCCAAGACCTCAAACGCCCCCAGAGCTACCGACCCATCAGTCTTCTTCCTTCCCTAGGAAAGCTGGTGGAAAAGATCATCTTCACCCGACTACAGGAAGCCATGACTGACCACAACATCATACAAAACGAACAGTTCGGTTTCCGTGCAGGACACAGCACCACCCTTCCAAGCCCTCCGTCTATTTGAACACTTCACTCTAGTTCTCAACAAGAAGGAATTCACCGGCCTCGTGCTACTAGACGTATCGAAAGCCTTCGATAAGGTCTGGCACGCAGCGCTCCTCCTTAAAATGTTTCAGGAAAACATCCAACCTGGCCTGGTGCGGCTCATCGCCTGATACCTTCCAAGACATTTCCAAGACACTTCCAAGTCAAACACGTGGACACGAGATCAACCCAGAGACCCATCAAGTCCGGAGTCCCACAAGGGTCAATCCTAGCAGCCTCACTCTTCAACATCTTCATGAGCGACATCCCAACCAATCCCCCCGATCCGCTAACAAAAATTTCTCTGTACGCAGATGACACGGCAATCTACACGTCTTCCATCAACCCGGACGTCGCCACGACCCGCCTCCAGGACGCCACCAACGAGCTCGAAAAGTGGTACTAAACTTGGCGCATCGAGGTCAACTCGAGCAAAACACGCTAACAGAGAAGAAGAAAAAGAATATGTAGAGAAGAAGAATATTTAGAGAAGAAGAAGAAGAAGAATATGTATAGCATGGCTAGCGGAACAACTCGAACACTCGAGATTAAAACCTCTATTTCGCTACCTTGTGAAGTAACATTTTGATAATATTGCATAATATTATTTAATATTAATAATTGAAGGTGGAATGTGGCCAAGCAGTGGCTTGGTGTGATCGCTGGTTGAGTTACAGCGCGGAAATTATGGGTTCAAATAGCGGACTTAACGGAATTTCTTAGGGCGGCCCTCCTGTGACCATCGACACTCTGCGGATAAATTAAGTTGAAAGTAAAAGAGAAAGAAGAGGATTATAAATGGATCGTAAAGACTTTCCGGAAAAGCAGAGTAGCAATATTCCGAATGGAATGGAAAAACTTAACCAAAAAAATTACAAAGTAGGCGATGTTCGGGGACATGGCCGTATGGTATAACGTGAATACGTCGTCGCAGGATACCCGTTTTCGCTCAGGTCTACAGATCGGATAACATCCATTTGAAAACATGCAAACAACTTCTAAGCTTTTGCTGAATAATGACAATTCGAAATTTATCATTTCTACACTTTTCGTACACACACACAATTTTCGTTAGTACATATTTTTATTAAATTTTTAAACACGCTACCGATTTTATAAACGTATTCACGTCAAAAATTGAATGTGAATTATTTAATATACTATGTAGGTAGATCGAAGTAATGCTAGGGATTTGGGGCGATAGGTCTGTAGCAAGATGGTATGCTGAAAAATATGTTCTTCAACTTGGATTCGAACCCAGACGTATTAGCTGTGAATACGTGCACTCAAACTACTGCGCTGCTGAGGCGATTAGTTTAAGTAGCGCGGAACTTCTATTTATCGTGAACTCATTCTAGGACCACTACAGGTCCTAATCGCAGGCGGTACCAAATTATTTTTGCCGTGGTTAGGATTACACGTTAATTATTTATCGATCTTAGTATCACGTTTACTAATTTGTCATTCCGTCTTTATGGGTTTATCCCGAGTTGCAGGTTGGAATGTTGATAGTATTAGGTATATTATCCAAGGGCGTACCAAGGATTTGAGCTGGGGGGGGGGCAGACCTCCCAATGATTCATGAACTCAAGGAATGTATGAGTGTCCCCCCTCCCCACTCCCACCTCCCCACTAAGTTGGAGGAATGTTATTCTTTAGGAAAAAATGTTTAAATTCACCCATTATGAATTCACGTTTAAGTTTGAACATTTAATAGTTTATTCTTTGTTTATCAAATACTATTACCTACTGTATTGATAACATGAGTGCTATAATCAATTCTTGAATTTTGTAAAACCAATTGACGTTTGAACTATGAGCAACACTGAAAATTTGTTTAATATAACAAGAGGTGATATTATTAACCAAATTCATCTTAAAATAAATTATTAATAAGGTCAATAAGGACTAGGGAGAAAATATAACTCCAATTATGAAGGGAAAGCTTTTGTAATTAGAGATAATAACGTAAAACTATACAAGTGCACATGAACAACTCATACATATTACATCGTATAGAACAATAAGCTATATACATTTACGAACAAATTTATTCAATTCACACATACTGTTGGTTGTTTTTACTTCAATAATAATCTTCTAGGATTGGATGAAAACTTATCCAATACTTCCTTTGAAAACTTGCTTTTATTTTCTTGTACAAATTTTCTGTGGACGCTCATCAAACACAATCCACTGAGTCTTTCTTCTCCCATCGTGCTTCTAAGCCAGGTCTTAACTCGTCGCAAGGTGCTAAATGATCTCTCTACTGTAGCTGTAGTAGCTGGGATAGCCAACAGAATTAAAAGAGCTTGTTTGACTGATGGGTAAAATAGGTTGGTTTCTGTGTACAGATCCACAATTTCCAGTTCCTTTAGACTTTCCTTAGACAACTTTTTGTTCTTCCACAGATTGAACCAAAGATCTACTTCAGCCTCTATCTCTTCTAAGCCATAAAACTCCATGAAGCGTTTGGCTATGTTTCTTAGCTCTTGAATCCCGATTTCGAGCATTGAAGAAGGGTGAAGTTTGGTTAGAGAAAAGGCTGCATCATTTTCTTCAGAGAAACGAACGTTAAGAGATGATGTCAATGAATCTAGGTAGGGTATGATGAGAGCCCGCCTCCAGTATTCATTGATAGTGGACGAAGGAGGATTGCTTCTTTGCTGTTGTTTTCCGGCGAGACGTGGAATAGCAATTTCAGTATCAATTTGTTCAGCAATGGCCGAAGCCTTCTCAAGTATCTCATTGGTTATTTGATCAACTTCTTCACGATCATTTTGTAGTATATTCACAATTTGGTTTATGTGATTTTTCGCCATAACAAGGTCTGCACTCTTTGATTGGAGTACGTTAACGACTGGCTCCAATAATGCCGAATATTTGGCAATTATTAATAATGCGCGCTATGACAAACGATGGCTTTGTTACAGCTGAGTGCAACTGATAAGCTGTTTTTCTTGTGTTGTAGTTTCCTTCAGTGGAGAGCTTTTCCAATGCTTTAACAACATCTGGGAATTCCAGGGAAAACTTTCTAATACTTTTGTACTTTTCAGACCATCTAGTTTCACACAGTTTTGTCAAATTTGGTGCTGCGCTTCTGCGGCCTGGAGACTCTCTGAAAAAACTTATTACATCTTTTACTGTTCCGATTGCGTTTCGAATTTCTGCTAATTTGCTAGCATCGTTAACAACCAAGTTGAGCTTGTGGCTGGATTAAATTCTGTATTAGTCGATTTGCAATAAAATAATTGAACATGCTTAATCATTTGTCTAGGGGGGGGCAGCCGCCCCCCCCTGCCCCTCTCTGGGTACGCCCTTGATATTATCATAGTTAGTTACCCACCTATCATGGCGATGCCAGGTAATAGTAATAGGTAGTAATCCAATGCGTCGTTATATGCATGATGTAGTGCAGACCGATTGTGATAATCTGATAATATTTACATTTAGACCTTTGATTTAGACATAGTTATGAACTGTAAGGAATTGAATCGCAAATATTCCACTGCAATTCTGTAATTTGTTGCTTGTTTTGTTGTAAAAAGGTAAAAAAATTTATTAGCTAAATTAACATTGATAATACACTATTTTTAATTTTTGGTTGTAATTTAAATTTTTTATAAAATTTTTATATTAATGAAGGAAACAATGAGTTATTATACTAAACGATTAATAATTTAATTTCTTTTTTATATAAAAAGTCAAGAATTCAAATAAAAATCTACTCATGTTAAAAATTTAAATTTGACTATAATACCTACTATAGTAATAATAATAATAATTGTACTTACCTTTTTATCAGCAGTGAGATCACGAGGATGAAGCGGTGATGATCAATGGTAGTGCGTAAAACCGCTTTTATTTGGCATTTTATTTAAACAACAGGCAGTGACTTTTATTTAAAATTTGTTACTTTTTTTGTCTTTTTCATTTTCTGCTAATATTTCATTAATACTGCTATATTTCATTGTTTATACATTTTCTATTATTAATAAATACATACAACTAAATAACAAACAAGTAATATAATAATATATCTTATATAATATAATACATTTAATAATCACGTAAAATATTGGAGATTTTCCAATATCTCTTTATTTTAAACTTCTTCTTGCATGCAGTGCATTGTTGACTCCTGTGATAACTCATCCAAAGATTCTAAAAGAAATCAATTAATTAATTAAGATGAATATGCTATTTTTCATTTACTATGTTTTACCATGTGATGTAAACATTGAAGAAGACGTAGATTTAACGCTACTTTGATGCTGATGTTGTAACGAATACGTAAGGTGAAGATTAATATGACGTGCAAAGTTGTTACTTTCGTTGTTTGAATGTACTAAAAATTAACATAATTAATAAAGTTTATTAATAATGCAAATAGTTTGGCAGATGTAAGTTATCGAGTGCTTGGTATTTATTTACTTACATTGTGTTTTAACTTTTCCATTATGCATGTGTTTTTTCTGTCGAGCTCTAGAATTTTGAAACCAAACTTGTGTTACTCGTTTACTTAATCCTGTAATTTGAGCAATTCGTTCTAAATCTTGTCCATCTGGATTTGAATCTAATTGAAAATTTGCTTGCAACACTTGAAGCTGTTCTTCTGTAAAAGTTGTTCTCACACGTTTGGCTTTATTTTTATGAAATCCTTCCGAGTCACATCCATCTACAAAAAGGTGACTAATATTATATTTTCTAAAAACGTCATTTTATTTACCAACCATCTGATGATGTTGTTCCTCCATCTAACGTTTCAAGATAGTGTGCTTTGCACAGCACTCTTTCTTCGTGTAAAGCAAATTCTTCACCTGTCGATAATTGACGATGACAAGCAGCGCAGGCGAAACACGCAAGATGGTATACGTGGTCTCGAGCTTTTCGTACCCAATCGCTTGAAGATATTCCACGTGAACACACAGAACACTTGGCTCCAAAACTTCTAAAACAAAGAATTCATAAGAAATATTTGTACTAATATCGATAACTGTTATAAATAACATTATGCAATTTCAATAACATTATAAAAATCAACGACTGAGTTGGTAATATACCCATCACAAAATAAAATGTTTCATAAAAACAGTAAGGAGAAGAACACCGACAAGTTTCGAAGATCGCACCGCACATTAGGCATAACTTCTTTGCATCCCCGAAACAAAACAATTAAAGCTATAATTTACAAGATATTATAATGAGAAGATCAGAAGCCACGACAAGATTCTAAACTAGGTCGACCGCCCAGGAAGTTTGCAATCTAAATGCACGACCAACCTGACCTGCTGGTAATATATTGATATTACGTGGGTTTATTACTAGACAGAAAAGCACCGATAAAAATTATGTAATATTCATCAAGTTACGTTTGTAAAATCGGTAATATTTCAATTACCACTCAAGTAGATTATGCTACCGAGAGCAGTCAGTTTTAGATACCGAAAATCCTTTAAAAAATTTATTGAAATTTGAAAGCTTAGTCGTAACATATCTTTATCATAACAGTAAACAAATGATGGCTTTAGATAAGAAGATGTATCTAAAAGAATCTGCCACACATGATCATGAACAATGACCGCGGGTATCCATAGGCATATTGTATCGAAATGACTGGCACATTTATATTTTCATTTGTCATTTGCGAGAGACAGCATAGTGACATTTGACCACCTCATCTTACTTTATTTTTATCCAAAGTTGGAGCTTTCAACCGTCATTCACGTCATTGCATTCCCATGATAATAAACCTTTGAATACACTTTTTTATAAATAAACATTTTATATGGCCGTGCAACAATAAAAATTCTTTGAAGTTGATAAAAATTAAATTTACTTTTATATTTTAAAATCAATTGTATTTATTTATTATAGCAGGTATGAGTTTGAGTTATTAATAAAAATTTTAAATGTGAAGATGGATCGTTTAAAAATGTATGGTACCATCCATCCGTCTTTTATAAAATATTACATGAAAGTATCCGACTTTAATGCTAGATTATCTTATTTTTCTGAATGTGAAGTTCCAAGTACAAAGCCGACGGAAACTGTACCGATTATGATATTTTTATTATATTGTTAATTATTATTAATAATGTAAATGATCAAAAATACATAAATAAATTTACATAAATCAATAAAATTTCTATAAATTATCATACATTTGAATTTTTAGCTTTAGCTTTTCTTCTATCTCGTCAATTATTGGATATAGATTTATGTAAATATAGAAGTAGTAATTCTTTTGACTAGACTGGGGTGTTGGAGGGCCAAACTAGGATATTCCATGAAGTCTGAGATTCGAATCCGGAATTTCCGTTCTATAATTCAAGTAATAACGATCACATCTACCAAAAATGTTAAAATAAAATAGATCCATATATCATCTTAGGTATTGGATGTTATCTGCTATAGACTTCTACTACTAAACTATATTTTAGGTACTGTATTGCTAAAAGAAGAAGTAAGTAGTACTGATCAAATCGGACATCAAGTATTAGGTATTATGATAGATATAGGTATATATTATAATATGTTAAAAAAAATAACATGAATATTGTAACGAGTTGCAAACTAGGATGATGACTTGTGCATTCTCTGAGACCTCCGCGAAGAACTTATACATATTCGGCATTTCTGAAAGATCTTTGAATAAAATCTCGATGATGTATGATTACTATTCAGATAGCTTAGGTATCACTATTGCTATTGATTTTGATTAAATAGTGGGTGCACATTAGTTTGACAAGCGAAACTTTCAAAATTTGATATGTCCCCGACAATAAATAAATATAAATTTAACCTTGAAGTAAGTGCTTTCAAATATTTTTGTTCGATTTACGTATCTAAAAAAATCAATCAATTTTAATTAAAGCAATTGTAACGTTTATTAATTGAACAGCCATAAATTTACAAAAAAAAGTAGAATAAAAGTTACGAATCGATCGGAATGCACAAAACTTGTTAAAATAATATGAATATTCATTTAAACAGGACGACATGTTACTCATTGCCTACGCAATTTCGGGGACAATCTCACTGTGTATCAGTTAATGAGAGTTCTAATTCCCCTAATTTAGTAATTTTAATTCAAAACTTGTATTTTAAGACACGCGAATGACCATGTCTTGCTCGAAGAGTGTCGACGGAAGCATCTTTTACATTAAACTTCACTTTAGCGTATTTTAAAAGCTTGTATTTGGTCTTACCAGAATCATAAAATATGTTTAGTGGCTTTTTAAGTTTTTGATAATTGTTTAATTAACATTCTACAATTTTCGGTAGGCGTTTGTGGAAGCTACCGGTTTCATGTTTTATTCTATACTTCGCATCTCAAATTAAAAAATGTTAATAGAGGTACCATGTTATTGATTCTTTATCTATGCAATAAAAAACTACTTTTAAACTTAATTTATATACTTAATAAATTAAGATAATATTTTTACTTGGGCATTACATTTTAAGATCCTTTCTACATCGTATAGGTATACATTTTACGTATTTTAATGGTATATCGAAAATTATTATACAAATGTTAAAATGGATTAGTATATATTTAATTAATCAACAGCATAATGATAATAGTGAAATAAATCCAGATACAGCTCCACCAAGCTAAGAAGAGCCCTGGAGGGGCGTGTCAGGCGCTGCTAAAATTTAAAAAGTACACTCAGATGAAGAAATAAGTGTATTCTAACCTAAAAAGTACTTACTAAATAATATGTTCAATTTACTAAGTAAAATGATTTATTAAATATAACTATAAAGATTTGTTCTGAAAAGAACACAAAATAGAAATAACACGAAATCGAATTACACAAAAAATCACGACAAATGTAAACACGCGCAATGATTTGTAACTTTTACAACAGAATGTACTTGAGAAATAACTCAACGTTCATTGGTTCATTCAAATTTTTATCAAATTAGTTGGCATATTTGCCGCGTCCTTTCTAAGCTTGGTGGAGCTGTATATATATTCCGAGTTTTATTAAAAATGGCTGTACCAGCGTATGAAGAATATAATGAGCTCTATTATACATTCTTGTTATACGTCGATAGCATTCCTACCCTTTTAGAGGGAAAAATTTTTTATTCCGAGTACCTCCCTATTCCCAATAATATTATGAAGACAATTTTAAAGTAACCTCCTTCTGTTTCGATGGTTATATTTTCAACTGTTGAAAAAGTTGTAATTTCAAACTTTAGCGACTGAGGGTCCCATAGAGATAACCCCATCTGTCTTCATTTCCTACATTAATTTGTTGATTTACATCAATTACAACACAATTCGTTGATTATGTATTACTATAATTAAAAATATATTGGAAAATAAAAATGATTTTCAACCATAGATAATAATGTTTTGTTCAATTTTCTTCGATGTGGATGCTGTAACTAAAATCAAAAATATACTTACTTCGCATAGTCAGCCTTGCAGTAAATAGCTCTGTCTCTAATAAAACACGATGGCTGTCGATCTAATTGTAATTGACATACACAACATCTAAGACATCTCGTATGCCAGCTTCTTCCTGAAACTTCTAGAAGAAATTTGTCTCCAATAGGATCTCCGCATGCTGCACATAATCGAAATTCTGTCTGTAACAAAAATTTTGCATAAGACTTAAGTTATTACAGAAATCTTAATTTTTTAATTTGGAATTTCTTATGTTTGGAAATAATTGGGATGGTTAGGTCAGTTTTACGGGTATTCGTCAGTTCTTCTTAAACTATCAGAAGAAAATAGTCAACAATCTACTTAGTTTATGATCTACACATCATGTAGTAGAAAAAGAACCGAACGTTCGTGAACTTTGCCTAAGACTGATGCGAAAGAAATAAACCCATGTAATTTTTACACCATTTATGCTATTAGTTCGGGACTATACTATGTGTTCTAGTGGAATATTATAACACATCTCTGACCATATGAAAAACAATGTAGTATAGTCTTCATCACGATGAAACGCATGTATAGTCCCGGGTTTTAGTATGAACTTCTTGTACTGCCGGTAGGTTTTTTGACTGGGTAGTTCTATCATTACCTTTAATTTTGCACTCGTGATCTCTGATTTTTCCGTCATAAAAGTGAAGATGCTATACTCCAGAGGGTGGTTATTTGAAGCTTTCGTTCTAAAATTAAAAGAAGGTTTTTTAAGCGTCACGTATGTAAGTGCCAAAAGTGCTCTATAGTATTAAATTTGGCTCATTAACGATTTTACTCCTACATATAGTAAAATCTACTTTTATAAAGCTGCTGAAATACATTATGTGTAAGATTTGTAGTGACCACCATACAAGTTACATAATAATATTATATTATGTATTTCAAATGTTAAATATAAAAAATTCTTTAAGAGGTCAACAAAATTTTAATTCAATTGTACAAATGTATATTATATATTTCAACATATAAATAAATATTGTACCATGTAAGGTATGCAGATTTAGAAGATCTTTTAAGACTTACATCGGTAATGTTAAAGAAATATCACGTTCATCATTCAAAGGTTTCCATGGAAAATATATTACATCGCAATTACCAATTTAAGAAAATACTTTTATTTACAATAATAAATCGAAATTGTTATGTTTAAATGTTAAAGTACATTAGGTGATGTAAATAGAATCAGTGGCGGTTTTAACGAACAGGCTGGTTATGTAAACATTTTTATTTATTTACTTTACTTTTTATGAAATCATATAATTAATCAAAATTGATATGTTTTTGGCGTAGCGGTTAATTGAAACTGTTAGATGTTAGCCGAATACACAACTATTGCAAGTATATCCAAAGCTTAAACATAAGGGAGGATGAGTAGCGCCAGCTGTTTTTATAATCTTCGCTTATGCGCAAGCTTTGGATGTACTTGCAATAGTTGTGTATTCGACAAACGTGCCGTTTCAATCAACCACAACGCCAAAAACATACTTTATATATGAATTTCACAT
The DNA here is from genome assembly GCA_932274525.1 of Podabrus alpinus. Lineage (NCBI taxonomy): Eukaryota > Metazoa > Arthropoda > Insecta > Coleoptera > Cantharidae > Podabrus > Podabrus alpinus. Next base: position 121,655,569 of record OW026451.1, read on the forward strand.
TAAACACAATTTATTTTTGTTACTTTTCGAGTGCTTTAATTACAAAATTTTCCGCATGTACCTATGCAAGTCGTTCTTTCAGTGACGGCGGGAAGCAGCGGCGGATCATGACTTTGGGAGGCCCCAGGCGCAATCTAATTAGGAGGCCCCTTAAAACAAGACGCTCTGTCGTTTTTTCTTAAACGCGAAGTCTGGCCATAGTCATGGAGGCCCCCTAAAAACACCTCTTTCATATGGAGGCCCCCCAAAATAAAAAAGAACCTCTTTCGTTCTTTTTTCAAGCAAAAATCCCAAAAATTCATGCGATTTCGATGATTCTGAGACCACAGGTGGTAAAACAAGCATAAATAGTTGTAGATAATTTCGGCATTTTTACAAAGGATTCAGCAATTGAAGGGTTTAGTGGAAAAAGTAGTTAAGTCACTTTTTTTTAAATTTGTTGATTTTTATACTAATTTGTAGAGAATAAATGCCGCAATGTGAAAATGTGCTCAACTACAAATTGAAAAAAAAGTGACTTAACTACTTTTTGCACTAGGCCCTTCAATTATTATTAGCACTCAAAAATAAAAAGCTTTTGTGCTACAATCATTGTTGCAAAAGAACCATTGGCGCCAGCGAGAATATTTCTAACGTAATACTCAGATTCTACATAATAATCTTTTTATTTTTACTTCGTTGAAAATTACTACAAATACAACAATTTAACAATCAAGAAAAATAACAATATTAAAAAGTACTTACAATTCCTGCTCGCTTGCCATCTAAGTTACAACTGAATGATTCTTATCTGTAGGTATCTACCATGACCCCAAGCATTCGTAAAACGGCTTTAGGTCACACCTAACCATAATTTGAAAATTTATGGTTAAGTGAGTTTGAACCTTGGTTTGAACAGGGCCGAACCGAGGTTGTCAAAGAATCATACAGTATAAAGATAGATGGCGCGTAGAAGGAATTGTAAGCATTTCTTCGCTAGATTTCTGCGACAATCATGTTAAGGTAGAAATAAAACTAATTGCTTTTGGAAGGCTGTCTGTGTCTGCTATCACCATCTTCAAGCTTTTTGTTTTACTTTACATTACTTTCAAAAAAATCCCTCTCTCTCTTACATCTGTTATTTGTACTTAACATGCTACTGACCTACTCAATATTAAATTTGACTCCATAAGCTGCCGCTGAATACAATTTAACACCATTTAACAACTTTGTAATAAAAATCTTAATTAAAGGATGAAATAAAGGAGAAATAAAATAATTTTTCCGTTTTCTCAATAAATTTTTGATTTTTAATTTTCTAACTTTATTTTCAAGTGGCATTGATTTTTAAATTAAGTATACCTGATGATGGAATAATAATTCTGAAACATTGATGTTTTATGCTAACGTTTTTTAATAATTTTCATTTCAATTTTACTCCCCCCCTTAAAATTCTTAATATTTCATTCATTCTGGATTTTATTTAAAAAAATGTTTTTGGCTCTATGCGTTTATACTAATATTTAAAATTTAATTAACCTAATATTAATATTCTATTTACAAAAATGCATACTAAAATACCACATTGCAATCATAAACGTTTTTTCTTTTTTGAAAATACTAGTAATTACTAATCTAGTACTACTGAAAATTAAAAAAGGTTGGCAATTGTCCGTATCTTAATAATTGTAATTTAACAGTAACTAAGAAAATGCAAAAATAGGAAAAAAAGTGTTTTTACTAGTGATGGGAATACCTCACACAAGCATTATTTCCTCGGCTTAGAACAAAAAATCACTTTCACAGAAGAATTTTTACATCACAGGCTCCTCCTTCGAGTTAAACCGGGGGTTTGTGTTGTGCGCGAATGTTATTTAATTTTAGGGATAGCACGTTAAGTAAAACCGCGACTTTAAAAATTCTCTATAGATATTCGGAAAGCTGAAAGTTTATACAGTATAAATAAATAAATACATTTGCGGAAAATATATCGTCTGCTTACTGGTAAAACCAGGTAACTGACATAACCATAGTTTTGAGATAATAGCGTTTGAAAGTTTGACGTTTAATAACTAAGCAGTATTAATATGTATTGTGTTGTAATTTATTTCTAAGAAGGATTATAGTTTTAGCAATGTCATAATACTTTAAATTAATGTGTAAGCCCTCTTGCCCCCTTGCGGGGGTCAAGGGGGCGGAGCCCCTTTGCGAGGCGCGGAGCGCCGAGTTTTTCATACGGCATAACTTTCGAACGGGGGGAGGTATCAATTAACTTGTTTTACCAGTAGAAAGAGCGCAAAAAACTTAACATGCCGATATACCTATTTAACTCAGTTTCGAAAATTTTGCAGTTACTTGGTTTTACCAGTAAGCAGACGATATGTTTAACCCTTAAAATATAGTAGGGAAACAGGGGTCTCCTAGTAGCTGTTAGTACCCTTAGGCCCCATCCCGACTTTTTAATAAATAGTAGAATCATTTTCGATGAGGGTTTCTTATTGCATCTAGTTTTTTACGTTAAACTTGGAAAAAATATCCCTAAGCGTGGATGATCCAAAAAACGATATATCCGAAAAAAAACGGATCTAGATTTTTCGTTTAGCTACTTATTATTTTTGTGTGCATCTAACTTTTAAGTTAAACTTGGAAAAAAATATTCCTGAGCGCGACAGATCTTTAATAAAACGGATCTAGATTTTTTAGGTAAACTTGGAAAAATGTTATTTAACTTAAAATTTAATGTAATGCATGTAAAATGAACGATGAATTTCTGAGGTGAAATGCGGTTAAGTGTTAAGACTAAGTGAAAGCGCACGGACGATCAACGGAATGCGGAGGTCAATCCGCCTTAAATCGACTGTGAGCTTCTGATTGGTTGAGCTCTTGAAAATTAATAATTTTCGGCGATTTTCAATATCCATTATTGCCAAAATTACGGGGTTATCAAATTCTTCCTTACCTTATTCGCTTCATTTTATATTTGTCTAATTAATTCCTTTACGTTTTTAACTCAAAACATCGTATCTTCGTGATCTGCTTAACGTGCTCTACCATAAGCTTTTTACTTTGGATGATTCTGAGATTGTAGTTAAAGTATAGTAAGTTTGTATGGTATCGTCAACAGAAGAAAACAGATTAAAGTGAATAAGAGAGAACCCATACAAAAGAAAAATTAGAAAATAAATAATCAAGCAGCTTTACTTCTGTTAGATATTACATCGAGAGAAGAAGAGAAAGAGCAAATCAAAGCAAGGGATCTAACGGAGGCTCTTGAGGGAAGATAAAATATTTTAAAAAAGCAGAAAAACTGTTACGTCACCAAATAGGCAGAATATAGAAATGAAAGAAATACCGAAAGTATCGATAGAGATGAATGTACTAAAGGATATGTTGTTGCATTTGACTACAGTAGTGAATCAAGGTTTTAGTAGTAAGAAACAAAAGATAAAAGAGATCAAGCACCATCTTGAGAAGTTAGGAGAAGGATGGAAAGAAGAAAAACAAGCAATGAAAATGGAAATACAAGAACTGGAAGAGAAAGTCGTAAAACAAAACTGAGGAATCATGAAACTCGGTAGTCAAATTGAAAAAAATGAGAAAGATAAAAAGGTGGTTAATATTGTTATAAAGAGTTCTCCGTCAAAGGGAATGGTAAAAAAGGAGCGTGTTGAGAATATCTTAAAAAAGGAGTTGCAGGTGAAAGTGGAAGTAACTGAAACATTTAAAATAAGCAAAACGCCTGATGAAATTAAAACGTTAAGACCAGAAAAACAGTGTAATTGCAAATAAGAGTAAAGGGGAAAAATGTTTACATCGAAACAGATCTAACCAACCAAGAAAAGGAAATCCAGGACAAGATATAGGATACTGAGAATTCGGTGCAATTATGAAAAAACCTTAGTTTTTTAAGGTTAAAACGGTGGAAGGAGCAATTGGACCGTTTCAACCAAGTGCTCTAGAAGAAGATGTTGGAATAAAAGCGACGATAGTGAAAAGAAAAAGAACAAATGCCAATAAAAACAAGAAAAATAAACGAAGTTGCTAGAGAATTATTAAGATACAAAATAGATGTAGCTGATTTGCAGGTAAATCGCAGAATGGAAATCAATGGGGAACCGTACCAGGGGAAGACCAAAAGTTTGATGGCGGACCAGGTTATGGATGACATTAGTAAGATGATGATGAGGGAGACTGGAGAATAACGAACGTAGATAGAAAAATATGAAAAAGAATTGCACATGAGGCAAAATCTGATGACAAAATCAAAATAGAGAAAGCCCCGACTAAGCCACCCCAATAAACGCGTTTGTAAAAATTTTAACCCACAGTGGGTAAAACGGGAAATTTTCATGAAGGTAAAACGAGATACGATTTCATGTCAGGGTATCCCATTTTACCTACACTATTCAATATTTATTTGTCTTCAGATGCCTTCCACGTATATGAAAAAATCCAACCGCCAATTGTGCTCTGAAGAAGCAATGTCCGAAGCATTAGAAACTCTTAAAATAGAATATTTTTCTATGATAAATACCTATCCCATTTTATCTGTTAGTGTGAGTAAAATGGGAAATTTCTCATTATCCAAAAAAAAAAAAATTTTTCTGCACTTTTTTTTTAAATTGAATCATCATTTTGGCATGCATTTGACAGACACATGATCAAAGAGTAATACCACCAATTTCGGCTCATTTAGTTAAATATTTTGTAAACTAAAGCATCTCAAACTTTATATTATACAAATTTTATATTTTGCAATAATTTTGAAGGGCCATTTCATATTACATAATATATTATTTCTCGACAACTACAGGCAACATAAAAAATTCAGTTATTACAATAAGTTAAATAGCCTTCAAATGTTTCTGCGGTTTTTTTGAATATTAATTTGGAAAGACAAAATAATTGACTTTTGAAAAAATCCCCATAAGTACCATGCAAGTATTATATTATTAATATAAATAGTAATAATAAACGTAATTTGATTCTATGACTTTTTTTAATTTCAATTAATCTGAAACAAACTATACATAATAATGTGTTGAAATGACAGTTATTATGTAGGTCCCTGCGCATGTTTTTGTATTGAAATAGTGCAAAAATTCGCAAAGGAAAGTTGATTTTGAGTATCCATAGAGATCCATAGGGACGCGCATGAATGGATTATCGAGATTCCTTAAAGGAAGGCAGGCTACTCAAAATCAACTTAAAACTGTGCCAGCTAGTTTACTATAAAAATGGTCTCCACAGATTTAGCAGATAATGAGTAAAATATAAAAATGTTTAAAAAAGAAAATGCTGGATCAGGGTTCCCACTGAATTTCTAAAACAGGAAATTCCCTATCTTTTCGAAGTATCTCATGACCAAATTTCCCCGACTTCTGCAGTAAATCAGAAAACAAAAATGCACTGATTGGTCAGTGCATAATACCACCATAAAAAAATTACAAAATATTTCCCTGGCTAAAGTTTTAATTTCCCCGACCTAGCCCTAAAAATACAAAATTCCCAGACTTTTCTAGGTATTTCACACAAGTGGGAAAGCTGTGGATTTCAACCCCGTAAACAAATTGATTTTTCAAACAAGAATAAAAGCTAACTTGTAGAAAATTGAATTTCCTATTATAAAAGTGGTCTTGACATTTTGTTATTATTTTTTCAGGTTCAACAGATAATGAATAAAATACAAAAGCGTAACAATGAAAATGGTAAATTAATTTTTCGCTTGTATAGTTTGTTTCAGGGCACGCGTGACTTTTTTCTATCATCGAATTTCAATATTTTTTAGTGACTTTCGGATAGTTTAATGTTTTTAAAAGACACTGGTAACACTCCTATGGGAGGATAAACCAACTTTTGATAGAGAAAATCGACTTTGAAAATCGATAATTTTACGTGTATTCACTGACGCGCGGGTGGAATCTCACTCATTTTGTTGACGGTCCGCGCAAGTTGGACTAGTCTTAGACTTAGCCGTTTACGGACCGGCAGATGCACCTCGACTCTCCTACATGTAACATCGATTATTTTTTGTTTTTAGGCGATTTTTTGGGGGTGAAACGTAATAGTTTACTACCCCATACCGCGACTATACTTTTTAATGCTATTTTGAGGGTCTCTCAAATCCCGGTTGCCTTAATTCCGGTGTTCTTGATTTGTTGCTCACAATTCTGGCCAAGCCAACGTTTATTATGTTTATTTACCCCAAAATTAAAAATTTAATTTTTTCACTTTTTCGGCAATACACGGGTTATTTTCCATTTTTTTGCGAATATTTATTACTAATATCTACTAATCACACTCAAATCGGAGCGAAAAAATTTCACTCGATTTCAAGGGACCGCGGCCGGACGATTTCACATAGCCTCGTTGTGCATCAGCGACCCGTACTATTGCAACTCGCTGCATCTTTGTTATTTTCACACTTTTTTCGGATTTTTTTTTATGATCACCTCCGCGACGACAAAAGTTATACATTCGCATCAAAACATTGCCAAAAAGGCCGTGATAAACACAAAATTTTGCAAAATTAAATGTTGGGGGCCTGTCCGTAGTTCTTCAAACCACGCGAAATTTAGGCCGGCAGCCTATCCCGGGCACCGCATAGGGTTTTTACTAAATTTTCGGTATTAATTCTTAAAAATCCTCAAATATCCGCACCTTATTTTGTATCTTATCCCTTTTTTGACCTATATACCGAAGGATTTTTAATTTTGGATATTCCTTGTCACTTGGGCCGTTGTCACCGGCACCATAAGATATGCTGTCGACCAAGCATTGCTAAAGGCTGGCGCGAGATTAAAATAATTAACCTTATCTCTATATATCATGTTTCGTTTATAGTTTGTACGTTTTTATATCAATGTAATTTGATGCTATGACTTTTTTTAATTTCAATTATTCTGAAACAAACTATACTTAGCAATTAAATATAGTGAAATAATTTAAGGTCTCTTGTATAGTGCACATCAACTAAGCTGGCTCAATCTCAGAGTGTGAGAACTAATATTGATCAATATTTCATGAAATTATGGTATTTATATTGTCAGTCAACAGTAAGAAGCAATTACACGTAATTTGCTATACGAGCGAGTGAGTTGAACTGCATACCTGATGGTAGAGAGTTCGAATCTCAGCTATTCCTGAATTATTTGTACCGTGCTTCTGATTCCACGGTAAAACTGGGGAATTGTAATACGTATATCCCTAAATAGAATGGTTGATTCGTAAATACTCCAAAATAATAATTGCCAAAAAATTCAAAAATCAGGTTTGTTTTCTTTCTATGGTTAAAACTAGAAAAACTGTAACAAATTTTTTCTTACCGAAAAACAAGATTCGTAAATTAAATTAATTGATAATTAATTTATAAATTTTAACGCCATACGTTATGTGAATACTAAAAATATTTATCGAACAATTTTTTATTGACTATGTTTATTAATCAAAAAGAGAACAATACCTCAATAGACCTGATTTAATGACGTGTATGATGTGATTACTTATAAAGTCAACCACCCACGAAGTAACCTTTCACCTTAATTTTCATTGCAATATGTTACTTCGATTGTTGCCGTCTATTTTAATATCTTTGTAGATTCATTAATTACTTAATTTACGAAAATTTCTATTATTAAATTAAATAAAAAGCCGGTGTGATTGATAGTATAAATTTCATTAAACATTAGCTTATCCACATAATCAAAATTAAAGTTAGTAGCTCAGCTGTGTTAATAGAAAAGAAAAGAAACTAAAACTTAATACAAGTTAACAACACATCCCAACAGCTTTTTATCATCCTCAGTTAAAATGTGGTCAAGAAGCATTTATAATCTGATTACAACAATCTAGGAGGCACGAGTACACAAAAGCTCAAACACTTCACAATCGGCTTTTACGCTTCCAGGATTTCTTTGACTATAACCATGAAGTGTGGCATAAAACTCGACGAATTTGTGAAAAATAACCGACATTTGTATTTCAAGAGGCTTGCTCTTTTGTACACCGTTTTATTGTGTTACTTTTGGACAAAGTTATATATTTCCAAGTGACAAGAAATTTTTACCTTTGTGACTTAAATTTCTATTTAGGGTTTCATTTACTTTGTCAACTCGAAAGAAATCCATTTTGTAGATTGGACTAAAAATTCTTGAAAATAATAGGCATTAATCCACGGTGTTAAATTTAAAAAAATTATATCTCAATTTGTTAGTCAATTTGTTTTTATTATAAAAATATTCAAATAAGTGTACTAATTATTATAGAAGATAATTAGCATTAAATACATATATTTATAAATTTTTATTAATATTTAAAATAAAGACTTATGACACTTGGTATCATTTATGGTATACCTTTTTGACCCTTATACAATGAATCCAAAGATACGTTGTTCGGTCAATAATAAAGTCTATAAGTCACTTTTTTTGACTGACAGGTGTTGGATTCTCAAGATATGACTCTCGACTATAGAAAACGTGTAGCATACAACATAAATATATTTTGATAAATGATACAGCCTCTTATATAAACCGTTTTTAAATTCCTATACCAAAGAGACCACGTTAATGACGCGGATTTATTTCTACAATTAATTAGGATGTTTCAATGTTGACACCTTTAAATTGCATTTCGTATTATTTAATTACATGTTTAGATTTACACATTTTTGTATATTTTTAAATCTTTTAATACGCAATTCTAATTAACATCTTTTTATTTAAAATAAATTTAAAATTCAAATAAATAGGTAGTATAATACTATATTGGATTTGTGGTGGATCTTCAATTTTATGAAGGATTCATCCGAATTAATACGGTTGGTATATGAAGGAAGGTAGGTATTATTATTGAATTGTTAAGTTAATACATTTATAAATTAATCTAAATGATTTTTAAAACGATACTCAAAGAAATAAATCTTAACAGTGGATTGAAATATTAGCATCTGACCAAATAATTTATGGTAATAAAGAACAATGAAAACTAATAGTATTCATGTAAAATACATGGAACGTTATAAAATAGCTTAGCACAACCATCTGTTTTCCAATTTGTGTTCAAATTAATTAAATTCAATACAATTAAAACATCGACAGTTATGTAATAATAATCTACTTTTTTAAATATAAATTAATATTTATTTGCTCTTGCATTACTCGTAACGTTTTGAGGTTAACAAATACCTGAACTAAATCTGTGACTACATGCAATCATTAAATAGCTAACAGGGTCTCTTAGGGGGTAACAAGCCTGTAAACATTAGGGGCTAGAGATTTCATATACTAAAACGTTCTTTTGTGTATTATATACTTCTTTTTGGTCAATGTAGTCATATATTTAACACAAGGGTGCATATAAAAATAGAAAGTTTGTGTGTGAATATACTTGACTGGTTGGGTTAACATAAACCTTATTGAAGCAATTCAAAAATAACTTTGTTTCTTCCACAAAGCCATATTGTTGATTGAGGAATTGATAAATAATAAAAGTTTTGGACGTTGTTCCTTTATTGATAGCTACCAATTATTTTGAGGACCATGGATTAACTTTTTCATTTACAATATGATTTTGAATAATTGATATTTTATGTAAAAAGTATTCTAGTTTCTTTGAAAACCATCTTGGATCTTGTTGATCTTATATTTATTAGATTTCTTACAAAACAGTAATAATCTTTTATCCATCCTTTTGGAGCACTTATGGATTTCCACGTTGTTGTTCAATTTTCAATGTTTGGGTGTTTCCGCGTTGGAGACATAATTTTCACTACATGCAAGATTCAGGCCACGTCAAAGGAGGAGTGCAGCAAATGCAAGGCAATAGGGGGTGCGGTTTAAAAAATGAAAATTTACCTTCAATCAACAATGTATATAAACTTAAATGCATATCTAATATTAAGATGACAGTATCTGACAGGAAATTGCAAGAAAGTGTAATATTTGTAATTTGTTTAATAATCTTACATTAAAAAACTGCATTCATAAATATTTATTAATTTTTATATTATGTACGATTATAGTTTAATAAATATAAATTTATGTTAATCACTTGAATTCTTCCGCTCTTTTGTGTTTTTTTTATGTTCTTGCTATAGTAATTACGCCTTATCTCACACCTTTAGGATCATAAATTGACATGGCTTATATCGTATTCGTGTTCCCACTAAATTTTTGAAAAGAATAAATTCCCTGACTTTTCCAGGCTTTTCTTGATTAAAATTGTACATTTCCCTGATTTTGAAACTTGGTAGATTCCAAAACTCAAAAATGACTAACTCTTCTTCTTTAACATTTACTTGGTTTTTATATTTTAAATAAAATACTCATTTTGGATTAAAGTTCTGTATTTCTTTATTAATGTAGACCGTATCCAATTTAATGAATGAATGAAAAATAATATCAGACAAATGTCCACCACGTGTTACGGTCCTGTTTTCTCACGGATATATTTTTCGAAAGATTGAAGATTTCTCCATTTAGTTTTATGAGAATCTCATATGCGGCATCAGAATGCAAGTTTTATATTTAATTCGAACAAATTTTACTATCACGGGCGATTGTGATAAATAGGCAGATGGTTAATTTTCCGATTTCGAAAAGTGCGTTGTGTTCAAGTTTTGGAACAAAAATCTAGTTTTTTTTGGACGTTCCGGTGACTAATTATTTATTGAACTTGAGTATATTTCAATCCAATTATTTTGGGATACATTTTGGTCACTTGGTTTTGGACGATTTTCCGTACCGGCTTCATTTCGTAAGCATTTGGGAGAATTTTCCGTACTTCATTTGAAGGATTTATTTCGTCCGAACTTTCAACACCTCGAAGGAAATTGATTACCATCTGGAATTATTAAAACCCTCTAACCACGTCTTTGAGATCAAGACCTTACCGCCTGTGATCAGTATTTGTTTGGGTTTTGGAAATCCAACGTTTTGAACCCTGCTTCCGAAGCCATCTGGAAAGCATTCCGCGATTTACCATTCCGTTCCACTCCGACTACCATTTCTGCTTGGGACCAACACCGTTATCCCGATACGGTGCTCTTATCTGCTCGTCCCTTCAACATCGAGGACTCCATCCCTCCAACACCGAAGACCCCATCAACTTCAACGACTCCATCAACTACTCAGATAAGATCTTTGTTTTATTTTATCAGATTTGATTGTTACATTTTTGACTATCTAACATTATTGCGCGGGTTACATTTGTTGGGCCGTTCTTTAGGAACGCATTTACGTTTTGTAAACGAAATTTATTAAACTCTTTATTTTTTATCTCTGTGACCCAGTCACAGAAGCGCGTAGTTATCTGTAAACCGAATATACGTATACGCGGTAGCTACATTCGAACGCTAATAACTCACATTATTTAATAATTGCTTTAATTATTCATTATTTTTCGAGTTTAGAAAGATTGACCCAATATTGCGCTTAACTGTATTTATTTTAGTTATCAATTAAATCTGAAGTTAGAACTGATCAGCGCTATTTTTGATCTTGAAGCATCAGACCCCTTACCTTTTTTTTTTGCAGGAACACTTATTCCGCAGTTTCGCTAGTGTTTGCTATATTTGTTTACAGGGTGGTTTTAAGCTGCGTGGCGCCCAAACTACACCTTTCTCGCTTGCTCTTTGGAGCTCATCTTTTAGGGCACCCTGTACAACCCCCCTACATCTAGAGGAAGTATCGGCTCTGTATGCTTCATTATTATTTTTGTAAGCGTCTCCTGCCCTGCTGTTGTGAGCTAGCATTAGGGGCAAGCCTTTCTTTTTTTGCCCAGCCGCCCCTGAGATAAGCGGCTGCACGAATTTCATCCACCACGGTTTAAATTTCGTATCACACGACCACGTGTACAGAAGTCTATCCTTTTTTCCAAAACTTTCGATTGCATTTTTGCACAATTGCGGCTCTATCTCACCAATTAAGCGTCGGATGTTGGTTTTCAAAGCTTCAATGAATTGTGGATTATCTGCATAGACTTGATCTTTCACATGATCCCACACGATCTAGGCGACCAATTGACTGCAGAATTACGCAAAATTGTTCGATCAGGAAATTTTGTTCGCAATAAATTCGATGTTTCAATGGGTGTGTGTTTCAATGGAAACAGCGTTTCCAACCTCAGTTTCAAATAAATACGGTCCAATAACTCCTCCAGACCAAATCGCGTACCAAACCAAATGTGGCAATTTTGCTTATTAATGTAACCATTCAAAGGAAAATGAGCTTCATCTAAAAAGATGATTTTTTCAGAAAAACCATCACCTTGTTCGCGGATGAAGTTTGTAAATTATCGACGAACATAATTCTTGCACTAACTAAATCTTAAAAGGTTTCAGACCCAAATCTTTACGCAAAATTCGCCATGTGGTGCTTGTGGATAAGCCCAATTTCTGAGAACGCCGAGGAATTGATAAATTTGGATCTTCCACAACACTTTCACTTACAGCAGGAATATATTCAGCTGTACGACCCGGACGAACACGTGTTGTTGTTGATATGTTATGTACGGAACCAATAGACTCAAATTTAACCACCAAATTTATCTTTGCGTGGATCCAAAAATATCCAATATTTTGTTATATGATGTCATAGTTTTCACAGATCCGCCATTTTCTTAGCAGATTTTAATTATTGTCATGCAATTTTCGATTGAAATTAGAGCCTTTTAAATTGGAAACCTTCTACTTGACATGCGACAAAATTGCCCCTATTAAAAACTAAAGTCCCGTGTTAAAGAAATTTAATAAGAATTTTAAAGAATTTTTTCTGATTTAAGTTTTAATTATTAATTACTCAACTTAGTTCAATTTCCACTTAATTCAGTGGAAGATTGCTCAAATTACTCTACTTCCAAAACCAGGAAAAGAGCGTCATAAAGTGGAATTATGCAGACCAATACGCCTATTGGCTGTGATCTCAAAATTGTTTGAAATATTCCTTCTTCGTCGTCTACTATCAATAATGGAGGAAACAAATCTTCTTCCAAATCATCATTTTGGATAATATATACCTATACCAACATAGCACGATTGACCAGATGCATAGGGTAGTAAAGAAAATCGACAACGACCTGGAACACAAAAAACTCCGCTGCGTTCTTGGATTCAGGTCAAGCCTTTGACAAAGTGTGAGATGATGAACTCTGCTGTAAGCTAAAGAAGTTTGTCCTTTGCTCCTGAATTAGTAAAATCTTATCTAAAAGATAGATATGTTTTGGTTAAATGTCACAACGAGTACATCAAATTATAACCAGTTGACTTTGGCGTACCACAGGGTAGTGTACTAGAACAGGTTCTCTACATACTATACACAGCTGACAATCCCACCACAAGACTAACAATGGTGGCAACATTTGCTGACGAAACAGCCATATTGGCGTTTCGTATGCGTGCTTTCAAAAATTTACAGAATCACCTAATAAATAACATCAAAGTCTGGCTGCAAACTTGGAAAATGAAGGCCAATAAAGTGAAATCTACAAAAGTTACGTTTACAATGCGAAAAGACTCATGTGCACAGCTTGGTTTAAAATTCAAACAACTTCTTCTTCTTCCACTTTTATTAAGAAGTCTCCCTCTTAATATAGGTCCAGGACCTGTTCTTTACTAATTTTTGCAATTAGTTCTGTGAGCATTTTTGGATTTTACATCTCAGGTAGCTTGCTAGGCTTGCCTGTCGATGTGCCTGCACCCTGTTTTTTTATTGTTGTGATGGCAAATCATTAACACAGGGGGACCGACGGCTTTACTTGGCCTCCGAAAGCACGGAAGACGGTCATGAAATTTTTAGACTGTACCCAGAGTCGAACCGGGGAGCCCTACGTTAGCAGTTGATCGCACTAACTATCAGGCCATGACCGTCGCCAAACAACTGTACTGGCTAATTGGAAGACAATCACAATTATCTGTAGAAAACAAAATCTTTACATATAATAAAGCTCTACTGAAACCCATATAGACATCCGACATCCAACTTTGGGGGACCATCAGTTTATCCAAAATCGAGATAATTTAGAGATTTCAAAATTAAGTACATAGAACAATCACAAATGCACCATGGTATGTGTCAAAACTACGTCATACAATACGAATTGCGTTTAAATTCTATTCAGGAAGAAATACACAAGTACCACTTCAAATACCGAAACAGATTGGAAAACCATCCTAATGAACCCACCAGCGAATTATTGGACAACAAAGCGAAATAAGACTACTGAAGTGATTCAAGAAAACTGATTTAGCTACTCAATTTGCCCAATGAATTGAATAGAATTGTGTATCGTTAAATGGAGAATTTTCTGTATGACTTTAGCTTGCTATCACACCATTTATTTATTGTTTATTGTAGAGACAGATTCTCTGTCTTCGCTTAAATAATAAAATAATGCTGACTTTTTATGACCAAATTAGAACATTTTCTGACTTTTCCAAGAGGCAAGAAGAAATACGAGGGTGGTCTGAAAAGTTTCCGACCTAACAAAGATACAACACATTTTTTCTGAAATCTTTTTTTTATTTTTCAACATAGTCTCCTTGTAACTCTACACACTTCTCCCAGCTTTTTTTTTCATTTTTTTTTTTCATTTTTTTTTTTCATTTTTTTTTTCATTTTTTTTTCATTTTTTCATTTTTCATTTTTTTCAAGTTTCATCTACAGTAATTAATCGGCGCCAAAATTCGGATTTATTGCGCCTAAACTGCGTCAAAAGAGCGTTGGAAATGTTCATTCGAACAAACGCGGCACCCAACGCGCGGACAGCTTTCTCATGCCTAAATGTTGATCTAATATGTAACAAATACGTTCTTTTGACATGTTCATAACCTCTGCTATCTCTCTCACTTTAATTCGGCGGTCGTCTAGCACCATTTGGTGAACTTTGGCGATGTTTTCGTCGGTAGTTGCAGTTTTTGGACGTCCCGAACGTTCATTGTCTCCCAAGCTCTTACGGCCACGTTTAAATTCAGCTGCCCAAAATTTCACTGTGGTAAATGATGGTGCAGAGTCCCCATACACAGAATCCAACTCATCTTTGATTTGCGTAGGCGTATTGCCTTTCAAAAACAAATATTTAATGACAGCTCGATACTCGCTGTCGCGATAAAGCTGAAACTTTAGATGAGTAACTGTCAACAGATGAACAACGAAATTCAGTAGCTTTTATTTACGAGTGTTGTCATCTTCACGTTGAGGTCGGAAACTTTTCAGACCACCCTCGTATGTATTTGTATAGCTAAAGACTAGCGGGCTGTTAACATTTTCTATATTCTGACTCCCAAATATACTTGATCGGCTTTGACTTTAAGGTATTATCTCATAGATAGTAGGTACTTTTCTTTGAAATCCACAGGAATTACCTTGTGAACTTTCCATGCAAATCCCATCTTTTCTTCTCATTACTTTTTAATTGAATATTATTAGGACAATGAGAATTAAAGTACCTTTTAAGAATAAAGCTTTGTGCTTATAATAAAAATAACAAAACATAAATAATTAAATAATAAATACTGTTTTAACAACTCACACCTTTGTTTTTGTTTTGACGGGGTACCTACGATAGCAAGGTCGTTAGCTAATTGCATAGGTCAAACGCAATTATTTTTAAACCTGAAGACTTCACATAAATGTCAATGTAATTTCTAACTAAAATATTATATAAATTATTAGCTGGTGATACAATTTTTTTTACGAAAATCATCGAGTAATCGTAATTAAGTTTTTCCATCAAAACTTTGAATTGATCTGCACGCATCAATATTGAATATCAAGACATCACCTGTTTGCAAGTAATTATTTACAAATTAAAAATATTGGAAGAAGGCAATCACCTTACCGATGAAAGCTTAAGAAATAATTAGCTTTGAAATTTTATTTTAATTACAATTTATAACTTCCGTACGATTCTAAACTAAATGCATGGACCTCAATAATGCAATAAAAATTTATATTTATTTGATTTACAATTTAGCAACGGGAATGACTGAGTAGTGAATTTATCTCAACATTTAAGCACAGTAATAAACGTAAATTTATAGAAAGAAATACTCAATTATTTATTGCTTTGTAAAATTTTCGTGTATAATAATCCCTTAAAAAGCTGTACCGACAAGAGCTGAATTTATTATGCGATGTCATACACGTTTGGATAATTAAAATTGTTTGTAATTAATTTATTATCACACACTTTTGTTGTTTAAAAATTTCATGTTTCAAAATGTAAAGAAGAAATTAAGTAAAGCGATATTTAAAAAATAGAACTTTCAACTCTGTAGTACATTAACCTGTTTGTGGGGGGTGATGCACAGAGGTTACGGTGTTAATTAACTAATTTACAACAGCACCAGCATCAGCGATCCTTCACTATCAAACTCAAAGTTCTTTGATGTATAGATCAGCGGCAATGGATTTCCGTCGCTAGTCATCTACAAATTTATTATTTTAAACAGTGGGATACCTTTTAGTGCTTTTAACCTGTGTTAAATCAAGCCATAGTGTACCATTTTAAAATTAAAAATACAATTTTTTTTTTATAAATTATTAAAATATAAAGATTGCAAACTGTATAGAAGCACGTAATTTCAATTTTATTTTATACACCTATTTCTTGAGTGCTGAGTGGTCTACAACTACATCAATATTCAGAATTTAAAAAAAACAGTGAGTGATGTACGAAGTATTCGTCACGTATATATATTTTGAATTAAAAGCGGTATAACTTTTCTAAACTAAATGCAATTTTAAAAATAATCTTTTCACAATTTAACTTTTTATATTTAAACAAATTCAAACACATTCGTTTAAAAAATATAATACCATACGCGTCTAAAGTATTCGACATCCCAAATTAAAAGATTCAAAAACGCAGTTAAAGAAGTTTTTAATATTTAGTGGGAGTGTCTTTAGGCTTTATAATTGCCCTTAAATATTTAGGCATAGATTGTACTAAATTTCGTATCACTGAAGACGGGATTTTATCCCATTCTTAATAATTTTGAGTAAATATGTAATTATTTTGTGATCATATTGTGATTATTGAATATAACTATAAGCTGTTTTTTAGCTGCATGAGAACTTCAAATTGAAATCAAACATTAAAAAGTGATTCAAAAGATCAGTCCAATTTTTGTCCACTTTTTCCAATACTTCTGTGCTTATTTCATAAATGGCTTGCAGAATATTGACCTCCAATGGTTCCAGAGTTGTTGGTTTGTTAGCATAAAGTATGGATTTAACATACCCCCAAAGAAAATAATCTGGTGGCGTCAAATCACACGATCTTGGAGGCCAATCGATAGGACCATTTCTTGAAATAATGTTGTCACCAAATTGTGCTTTCAATAAATCGATGGTTTCGGTGGCTATGTGGCACGTAACACCATCTTGTTGGAAACATAAGTTGTCGATGTTTAGCTCTTGGATAACACAAAAATGTATTGAGCATGTGTCGATATCTTACACCATTCACCGTAACGGTAGCTCCTTCCTCATTTCGAACGAAATATATACTGATGATACCGTTGGCGTGCATTCCATACCAAACAGTCAATTTTAATGGATGCAATGGAGTCTCAAGATAATGTTCCGGATTGGTCTCAGTCCATATACGGAAATTTTGATTGTTCACATACCCATCATGCAACCAGAAATGTGCCTCGTTACTGAGCAAAATTTGGCGGTAAAACAATGGATCCACTTCCAATTGGTTGTGAGCCCAATCTGCGAACGCACGACGCAATCGATTATCATTAGGCTTCAATTTTTGAACCAACTGGATCTTGTATGGATGTAAACCAAGATCTTAATGTAAAATTTTCCATGTAGTGGACGGACAAAGCCCAAGTTGTTGAGGACGATGGCGAATTGAAATGTTTGGGTTCTCTTGCACACTTTCACTCACAGAAGCGATAGTTTCTTCGGTACGCACATTTCTTTGTCTTGTTGGTGGTCTTACATTATTCAATGAAGAAGTGGTACGAAATTTATCCATCACCGCACCAATAGCCTGCTCAGAAGGTCGATTATGTCGACCATAAAATGGACGAAGAGCTCTATAAGTTTCGCGATCGGAACTCTGACTTTGAAAATAAATTTCCACAATTTGGTAGCGTTGTTCAAGTGTTAATTTATTCGTTATTAAATGGCAAACTTTTCTGAACACAAATGTCAAATAACTGTCACTTTGACAAACTTTATTCAAAAGTTATCCTTAAAAGGATAACTTTTAAGGATAAGCAACTCAGGTGCTATTTTCACGCCACTCAATGTATAGCTTTTTATTTTTATAATAACTGAATGAGAATCACTATATCAACTCAGCTTTTGAGAAAGCCCTCTACGCAGCTTATTTTAAAAACTTTTTGTGAGAGAATACTTTTCCATAACTGTTATACGTGCATTTTTATACGTGGGCTGTTAATTATTTCTGAAATTTCTTTAGTTGATTTTAATTTATTAAGTATATAAATTTATAACAATTTTTCCCACCTTTTCTTTAAAATGTTATATTACAATAAAAAAATTACATCTTAAGGTAGGTACTTATAATCACGTCTATATTAGCTTACAGAAAGTATAAAATTTCACCCACAGTACCAAATTTTTAATGAAAAGCAGTCGTTACTTTTTGTCTCAAGTTATATGATGTCGAATACTTTTTACATGTGGAAAAGTATGTTATCTTCTTATTTTATTTTTTAAGCGAATGTGTTTGAAATTTTTAAATATAAAAAAGTTAAATTATAAACAGATATGTTTCTAGTTTCTATTGAATTTTTTATTGTTTAAATTACGTGTAATGTAGAAAAGTTATATCGTTTTTAAGGAAAAATATATTAGGTGACGAACACTTTTAAGACTCACTGATGTAAATGCAATTTGTGGAAAACTTACTCAAGTTTAAATAATATAGGTATTTACAGATTGTATAAAAAAATAAAAGCATCACAATTCTGTAATGGCTTAAATTTTCCTATTTTCAAATTATTTATTTATTTTAATTTTTAGTAGTATTTATATATTGTATTGCTAAATTTTTTGAAACTACATCATGGGATCATATCTTATAAACTATTCCCACTGTACTCCTATATCCAAAACGTAGTAATAACTCATAATATATTATGTAATAGTTTGATTTTTTTTAAATTAATTTTTATCAATAAAAGTGGGTTAGGTATACGTACCTAAAATCATAAGGTAGTAAGTAAATTAATGTTGTACTGAGTTGTATCTGGTATCTACCTACAATCATGCTGGATAAAATATTGAAATTGCAGACTGTAGCAGATCATAAGGTTTAAATTATAATAATATAAAGGATCACACCCTTGTACAGTCAATATGTTCAAAAGTAGGAAATAATAGCCTGCACTATTCACAATGGGTGTCATGTCAAATGGAGGGTAAAACCTTACTATATGCTTTGCGGTTATCCATACAGTAAAAGAGAAGTCAACACGCATCATTACTCTTAACGGATTTAAAGCCGACTACCAACATTTTGTAAATTTTTGAAAAATATTGTTAACAACCGTTTTATACACCTACCTATGTAGAATATTATAAAGTAATTTTATTACCTACACGTGAATACTTACTCGGTATTATGTTCTATATGTTTCAATATCAACATAGGTACCTACATTCATTGCAAAAATTATGAAGTACTACACCAAAATTGTGACTCAACTTTTTATAGCTTCTCAAACTAATACGATTAACATTGCAATAAATGATGTTAACACTAATAAATATTATTTATGGTTATTAGTTTTGAAACTTCAAAATTGGTAATAAAATTTAGCATTAAATACATTTATGCGATTTTCCATATTTAGAAGCCCAAATGGTTTGCTTTATTTATAAAGCAAAATTTATGATGTCCTATTATTTGTAAAATGTATGGAGTTATATTAAAAACAAAGGCAAATGCAATATTTATGTGTATCGTTTACAAATAGGCATTTCTATGAGTTTTAATCCGGACCTGCTTCATTTGCATGTCACACCAAAGTCGATAGAATACAGATTGATTGAGTCTCGGTGTGTATAAACCTATTAGTAGGGTGTGCTGTTAAAATTTAAACCTAACACATCTAACTGTTATGTGTCAGGAAAACCGATGCACTTTAGCAAATACAAGCAAAATGAATACTTCGACTTGTATACCATTTCCGAATTCTAGTAATAACATTATCAATAGATTACTTGCTTACAACAATTCTCAATTAAATTTATTACAATTATAATATATAGTATTATTTATCTGTACCATTAAATATCGTAATCAATGGATTCCTAGTTTATGTACTAATAGAAAAACTGGAATCACGAAAGATATTAATCCATTGCCTGATGATGTCACTGTGTGACGAAAACGTTTACGAAATACAGTGCATTTTATTTGTGAAATTTTGTTCGTAACTATTAGTTATGAAAAGCGTTTTGTGCATTATTTAATATTATTTCTAAAAGTTCATAGAAATACTCATTCTTTCTGATTAATCGTATTACAGAATTGCGTATAGCTTCGCTATTCTGTTTGTCACTGTAATTTAGTCATTGTCATTTCGGCGTCCATATTGTGCTTTTTAATGATTACCAAGTTCTAGAATTTTCCTTTTAAATTGTTAATACTATATAATCTAAAAATGTAGTTCTACCTGTTTTGTATCATTTTTTTTACATATTATATGCTGTTGATTTCATTTTGCATGTGTTTCAAATCACACCAGTAAGTTCTAGGATCAAAGTAGATTCAATTTTGGATTATGCTTGTGCTAATTTGGTTATTTTTTGGAATGCATTCTTTTTCAACGAAAACGACTTACAAAAACAGTTATAAAATGAAAATGGCAATATTAATATGGTGCAGTCACCTTTAATCCTACGAGCACAAAAAGCTGCTTTTCAGATTTTTTTGTTCAGAACAGTGGCGTTTAAGACTTCGTAACGATTTGACCTGTGTGATATGTTTTTCAATTTTCGACTAGTCCAATTGGAAAAATTAGGTTCCGCTACCATAGTTATCTAAATTATTATAATAGTTAATTATGGTATTATACCAGTTGTCTATAAATATCATATGGATGCCGAAAATACAAAAATAGTTATTAAAATTTGCAGTCAATTGTATCAGACGCGGTCGAACGATCTTTTAAATTAATTTTATTTCATCTTCCAATTATTGTCAGATTTAAGTTTTGTATAAATCTCTTCCTAATAATATGTACTAGGTATTTTTAGCGTTTATATAAGAAAATAGAACAATAGAATTTTGTAATAGCTTTACCAGTCTATAGCGTATCTTTAAATTTTTAAATAATTACTCAATCCTATTCATTTCAGTGGACCACATCAGCGTTGGCTTGGTGTGGCCTCTAGTTGAGTTATAGGGTGAAAATACCGTGATTGATCTTTGACACTTCGTAATCAAATAGACTGGTTGTATTTACACAAGTCTGGCCATTTGGCAAAAAGTCAAGGACAAAAATTAGTGATTACCAAATAATTAATATAATCACTTACGTTGCGCTAAGTATTAAGAAAATAAATAAACTTGGTTGGGATATACGTACATGAATCATATTTAAATGCTATATAAAATCAAAATTGTTGCGAATATAAACAAAATGACAAAATTAATGACGACGTTATTTTTGTTATTAATTTAAAATCAATCAAATAATTGTCGTAATGTTGATATAGTCTGTAGTTATCCTTGATATACATTTTAACACTGAAATGTGTCGATATGTGCTTACGGGCACTTTTAAGTTACTAGGTTATTTTTAAGTTCTAATTTATTATAGGTTCATTTGAAATAGAAAAGCAATTTTTTGGCACCGTGATTTTTTCTTCGCGATGTTGTATTATAAAACTGAAACTTCAGGATAAATTCTTCCTTCCATTGCTCAAATTGAAATACTTATTTATTAGATAACTGATAAAGTAATTTTGCTATCATTTACTGCGAAGAAAGCATGTGTGTATAACATATTTTAACTTCATAATAAATTATTTCATTAATACTTATGAATTTTTACAAATAACAAAACGGATCGCATGTTAAATTAATTTTAAGTAGCCCACCTGTGGTTTTAACATTTTCAAGTTAAGTTTCCTCCTTTGATGTTTGTAGTTTGACAAACAATAAATAAAATTACGTATGAACATACATAGCTATTTGTAATTGATATTCCCGACCAACCTACAAACTTAACAATACACTTTGGTTTGGTATTGGATATTAGCATAGATAGACGTACAATAATAAATCTAATAGAATGTGACATGTACGAATATGGAAAGTGTGAACAGTCAGCTGCCGCCTCTGGCTGAGATTGGATCAAGGGGGGTCTTTTGTGTGTTAACTGCAGGGGCCGAGCCCTTGGGCGGGATTTTACATAAGTTATATCGCCTAGTTCTTGCTTAACATTCTGCCAAATTGTTTCTATATAATAACTAAAAGGATTAAATAATACCACTAAGAAGAATTATGTTCCATGGTTATATGTGGCATTAATAGGCATAATGTGAAGCAAGATGATTTACTAAACGCGACTTATTTATAAAATTTTAATATTGAAAACTAAGTTATAGTTGTTTCATAAGCCTACAGAAAAATTCCTGATTTTCTAGTAAATATATTACACCTTATCGGTTTCGACCAATAATTTCCTTTTTTCAAAATTTAGTTAAAACCAGTTATGATTTTGTATGGTATATAAACTTGAATCTGAAAGATTACAAGATGTTAATGAGAATATCGTACTTCTACATTTATTTTAAAGTATGATGATGAGCTGATAATTCGGAGCCAAAATATTTTCCTTCTATTACAAAATATTATTTTTCAATTTGATGTCGGTAGCTATATCAGAGAATTATTTTGGATTGATATCTAGAATAGATAAAATATACACTTCATCTGTTGACTAGTCCGTGAAAGAAAGAAAATGTTACCAATGATTTTCTGATGTTTAATCAGATAGAAACTTCAAAATAGAATAATCTTGATCAAGTTATTGAAAACTATCCGTATACTACGTTATGCAAACTTTTTATTGTAACTGCGTATATTTTTTCAGTCTATAATTATTTTTATATTTTTGAAGAAAAACAAGTTTAATTGATATATTAATCATTATTATTCTTAAGCGCGTAATATTTCTTAAACATGGTTAATTGCTATAAAGCAACTCCATGCATTGCATTTAATTATTATTCAAATGATTCGATTGTACCTATATCATATACAAATTTTTAATTAAAAATAAATTTTAATACACACATGAATCTTTTCTATAAAGCAAGACAGCCACAAATTCCATAAATCAATGGGTATCTAAAACCCCGAATGCTATTACCTCATACTGGGTTTTATTCCAGTATTATTAACTGTAATATTAATTTTTCAAGTTCTATTATTCCCGCGATATAATTATAAATTAATTTAAAATTCCATGTAGTACTACCAATTTATAACCCATAAGCATACTTATTGATTTTTAACAACAATAAAAAAAAATGTTAAATGAATTTAATCTTAAATTTTTAGATTTATTAATTCAAAACTTAATCTGTTATAAGTAAAAGATTTGCAGAATTTATGAATGTTAAATCTAACCATTATAAAATTCTGAAGAAACCGAAACAAATAAATTTTATTAGGTATAAAAAAATAAATAAATAAAACGAATAAAAATTTGTTGCTCTTGAACACAATGAAAGGAATCCATGTGGAATTTTCGAAGTTCATTTATCATATTTTATTCAAGTGGCGGTGCTGGTGTTTGTTCTTTACCCATATGTTTTGTGATTTCTATCTTCCACTTCTATTGTAATGTACAAGACAAACTTAAGTGTTGCTTATAATAAATTACCCTTAAATTTTTTATAACAAAATTGCAACAAACTATTTAAAAAAATAAATAATAATGCTGAATTATAAAAAAAAGTTGCCTAGAATAAATATACAGGTATATATCTACATAAAATGTATTTACAAACCATTTTTCATACTATTATTTTTCCTTTAGAGATTAATCTGTAGATTAAAGTATTATGCCTTAAAGTTTTTCAAGTAAAAAAACTATGATTTTTTCGGATAGAGTCACTTTGGTATGTTTGAAAACAGATTTATGCATGGTTCTCACATTATAAATCAATCCAACCCTAAAGTTTTCTTTTTTACAGTTTATCAAAACAAGTCATTCTTTCTTTGCGTCCGTCCAAAAACTTAGTTATAGAACTTATAGAACTAGACCGGAAAAATGATATAAGGGCCAGTAGAATCATTTTTCTGCAACTGTAGAAACTTCTCTGACTCAAAAACGGCAGGGAAGTGTCACTTTACATGCCTTGTCAGGAAAATTCTTTACCAGACCAATTTTCAAATGTAAAGGACACAAATTTTTATTTTAGAAATTAAATTCTAATTTGAATAAGTACTATGAAAAAAATATATCTAGAAAACTTTATTAACATGATAATTCAATCAGATTTCATTTTATTGACATTCTAGCTTTTTCAATTTTTGAAATGTTGACACTTTTTTAATAAAATTTTTAATCATCCAGTTGCAAAAAGAGTCTTCACAAGACCCGTGGGAGCTGGAACTGCTATTTGTCCAACAAGGTATATCACTTTCCTAACTAAGTTTGTAAATAACCATTTCCAGACTCACTTTTACGGTTCGTCCTGGAATTTTCCGACACATCTAATGAAGTAACTACCACTTTCCGACTCTTGTTACGTAATAAACTATTATGTGTTTAGCTTTTTAATTTTTAACTATTATATGGGAGAAAAAATAGTACAATACCGGGGCGAATGGAAAAACCACGTGATGAGAATGACAACAACCGACTCCCAAAACAGTGTTACCTCTACAAACCAGTCGGATGCATTTTTAATTTTTTTTACTAATTCTTGAACTTTTCGCAGCCAACTGATGATTGAACGATTATATAATCGTAGTGACCAAAAGTTGTTCATATTTATTATGAAGTTAGTTTGAACTCAACCAAGCTTACGTTAACATGTACTTTTATCGTGTAACCATGATCACGTTTTTAGTTATGAAAGTACATTTTACCATTTCGAATTGAAGATTATTTATATTTATTTATTGATTTAATACAAGCAGTTGTAGTTCTCAAACAAAGTAAAGTTTTACATTACTGTAAACGAAGACGTCCAAGTCGGAATCATCATTTTAGCATTCACGTTTTAACCATAGTACATTTCTAGGGGTGAAAGCATTGTCGAAAAAAGTACAGCGAAATCTGGTCTTTGTAATTTGAATACTTGGAGTACCGTTAAATTTCCTCGTTTTTTGCTTAAAAAATGAAAATCATGAAAACCGCCTCGAAAACCATGCGACTGATTTCAGTTGAATTACCTTAAAAAATATTTTAAAAATACGAATTTTAGCGAAGAAAATACGATTGGGTTTCTTTTAAATACAGGTTTTGAATTTTGAGGCTAACTATTTAAAAAATTATAAAAGATTAAGAAAGAACATTAAATTCGGCATAAAATGAGCAGTATTCCAGCTTTGGGAGATTTAGCTGACTTGACATCGGAAGATAGTCGCTAAGTTTTCGAAATCAGGCTCGCACCGGAATAGTGGAAAACTTTTTGTAGAAAGTCTTAACGATCTCAAAATCGCAGATTGGTAGTTTCAGAGGGATCCTAGAGTGGAGTTCATTAAATATAAATTATTAATATTAAAAATTTGATACCTCTTTTCGGTACCAGAACAATGATACCACTTTCATAATATTGATGATAATTAGTTCTCAAGATATAAATTTGTTAAGTCGTCCGTTTGTAGTGAAAATTACAAATAAGTAAACAGAAACAAAGTCGCATGAAGTTTATAGAAATATGCGGTGATTCTTGGAGATTATATATGAAACACATAGCGATTGGAGATGAAATTTTAATTCATCGCCAACATCCAAAGTTCAAAAATAATTAATACAGTGGGCTACAAACAAAGAATCCATCACCGAAGAATATTTAGAACATTATTTTCTTAAAATGGCTGTGTCCTAACATAAAAATGGAAAACATAATAATATATTTACCAAGCGAAAACAGTTGGAAATGAAGTTTAGACAGATGTATTGGTTATTGGGAAAAAAATCACAACTGTCATTGATGGAAAACGAAGTACCTGCTTATATGCGAAATTGTTACTGAAGCGCATTTGGACATACCGCATTCAACTTTGGGGAGTGGTTAGTGTATCAAATATAAAAATTTTGCCAAGTTTTCAAAATAAGGTGCTTCGAGTGATTGTAAGTGCCCCATGGTGTGTTCCAAATTATGCAATCCAAAGAGAGCTACAGGTGGCACCAGTGATTGAAGAAATTAAAAACTTCTTTCATAAATACCAACACAAAGTAGCAACACACTCAAATGAGCTGGTAAATAAGTTGCTGGACCGTACTCACGAAGTTAGAAGACTGAAAGGTTCTTAATCTGCAGGCCTAGCGACGTGATTTAAGTAAACTTTAAGTTCTTATATCTTTGATATTAGATACGTCGAAAAAGAATATTAAACGGCAAGGGCCGTCTTCAAAATCGACATTAAAAACACTAGCGAGAAAAACCATAAAATCAAAGGAACCTTAACGAATTATATGTTTCGATCTTATTCGCGGCTAATTTTTTTAATTTTATGGTTTATCTTGCTAGTTTTTCAGTTAATGTTGATTCTGATGACCGCCCTTGCCGTTTAATGTTCTTTTTCTATGTATACAGTTTACAAACATCGATTTTTCAACTATAATTTTTACAAAATTAATAAATGCCATGTTCCTAAAAAGTCGTGGTCAAGTAAAACAGAAAAAACTCATTTTTACGACAACGTGCCAGTCAATTGCGCAACAAGCTCTTTTTAATAAATTCACCGGTCTGATTGAATTCGTGAAAATAATTTATCTTCTTTTAGAGTCTATTTCTTATTTTCAGATTTGAAAAAATATTTACGATCAAAGCGTTTTGTGACGATGATTTGGCACAGAAGCCCATCTTGACGATGAAAAAGAAATGACATAGTGAAGTTAATTTCAAGATGTAAAAATTGCGTTATCAAATAAACATGCAATTTTGAAAAAAATATTTTTTACTTCTTATTTAGGCTGAATACATAATGAACTCCCCTAGCATGTCCAGAATAAGAGCAGAATTAATCTAAATTAAATTCTATTCTAAGAATATATTATACAGTATTTAGCTTCTGTCGATTCTGAGATACAACCCTCCAACGAACCTTTTTCCGTCCCGTCGCTTCGGAAAAGCGAAAGGACACGTGGTCGTTGAAGAAAATTTTGGATGAAGTAATTTAAAACCACCAAATAAAACAAGTGAACTGTGTAGGTACTACGACTTTAATGATATAATAAACTAATGAAATAAAAGGTACATATCGACCAATCCAGACTTCCTTCTATGCACTACAATAGAAGCAAGAGATGCGGACGCATCGCAAGACGCATCGAAACCATGATATTTTATATTGTAATCCAAACTATGCAAACTAAACCACAATGTAATTTTTAACTATGAAATGTTCACTATCGAATTGTAAACTATATTGATGTATGTATGTCTCTATTAATGTCTCTATCGAAATCTAAACTACAATGTAGTACATAAATATTATATGTAATTTTACCCAATTCTTCTATGGGGGGGGGGGTAATCCCCCAAGCAGTAGAAAATCCCAACAGAATGTTCCTCATGGGGTTAGAAATGAGAGAAAGAAACAAATCTCATTTTTAAAGTTTTGGCCTAAGAAACGTCGTTTTCCGATTTTGATGTAGACGTGACTTTCATGTTCGTCTGACCCAAAAGTATTTCGGAGATAAGTAAAAATAGACTAAATTCTTTGTAAATCGCCGTATAGAATAATTTCCTAGCGCTAATAGCACCCTAGCTGTGAACTTTCACAAATATTTGATGTTTTACCAATTTTTGCAGTGCATTTTTCAGGGCATCAGTGTTCCGAAATTTTTATGCAACTCGTTTTTTATACACCTTACGACAAAAATGTAAGAGTTAACATTTAAAGTAAATAAAATTCTGCGTAAAACTAAAAGACAAATTCTTCTTGTTCGAGCAGTTTTGAAGATACGCCTAATAGTAGAAAAAACAACGTTTTTGTTGAAAATACGTAAATTGCGTAATAAAGAGAACTTCAGTTCTCTGCGATTTTCGTTTTTATCACCATTAGTACTGGTGGGAGTCATAAGAAAAATAATTATATCCAAAAAGCTAAATTTTACAATTTCACTGTAAAAAACAGTATTGAATCCTATACATATTAAACTAATAAACCAAAATACTGTTAATTTTGTGCAGAATTTATTGTTCTATCTATATTATTATTATCTAACTTGTTTACCCAAAATTATTACTTGTTTAAATAGTTAGGATAAAATTTCAAAACCTGTTACAAAAAAGCAGTCGTGTTTCCTCGTTAAAACTAGAGAAAATTCGTATTTTTTCAAATATTATGTACATATTCGGAAGGATAGTTCAACTGTCTACCAAATAAAATAAATTTGTTTGAAATCGGTCATACGGTTCCCGAGATACATTTTTAAGCAAGAAACTGAAAAATTTAACAGTATTTTGTAGATTTCTCAAATGTCAACAGCCGGATTTGGGTGGACGTTTTTGACAAAGCTTACACTACCGTGCTTAGTTAAAACGTTCTAAATAAGAAGTTGGTGAGAAAATTGATTCTATGTAGATGTTAGTAAGCTGTCTTCACTATAAAATTGTATTTAATACCTTCTGTTATGTATGATTACGGGTGGCTAAGAGGGAAACATTAATTTTTAGGAAGAACAAAATAATTTTTCCTATTTATTTGCCAAAAAATGTAGGTACCTAATACATTTATATTGTGCTTATAGAGAATTTTGAGAATTGCTTCTACTTCTACTCATGTTTCGTTAGAAAATGTTCTAAAATTTGCTTTATTTGATGAATTTCTAGATATCCTGGTAAGTTGAAGCTTTTCCAACAGCAAACTGAATTTGATAAAATAGTAATAAGATATAGAACGTCTTACTGTAGCCCATTGTAAATGTCTCACTGTTACCCATATCACTGTGAATTTAAAAACGTATCGTAAGCCAAATCTATTAATTATTTATCAAACAATCAAAACTTAAACAATATTGCTTGACTTATGCACAATCACTTCAGGAAATTATTCCTGGAAATAACTTTTGTCTCACGAAAACCAATAACACCTCATAACTGCTCAAATTTCCACGACAGATACCTTTAAAGGTATTATACTAAAGTGCCATTTGTGTGAGCGAAGTAAAATAGAAAATATTTTGAATGTCTCACTGTTACCGTACTTACTACATAATATTACATTTGAAGAGTCGGGAAAAAACGATGAATGTCACAAAATCTTACTTTTGTGTGAGAGTATTTTCAAGTTTAACACTATGTAACTTGGGATATTCAACAGTTAGAGAAAATGGGTAGTTACAGAATAATTATTTATACACTTCTAAAGAGTTCTAGTAAGTTTGTTTTAAATAGTCCGTTCAGAAATCAAAATATAACTAAATTACAACTCTAAGGCGCAAATTAACTAAGGAAAAATGATGAGAGTTCGTCGACTTTCATCGTTTTTCTTTAGTAACCGTGGACTTTTCCTTAGTATAATAAAGTAACAAGTTATTAATTCTTATTTATTGACGTAAAATTACCATATTAACATAACGATTAATACAATATCTACAAATTATTTCTTGTTTTTCTTTTCTCCTGTATTTTTTTCTTTTTCAATGTGGCGGAGGCTCAAGAGATAATTTTGAGTATCTAAATTACAAAATCTGGATAAATTTTGAATGCCTTCGTATTTATCGGCACCTAATTGTATTAACTCTGCAAAAGTTATGTAATTATTTATCATGAAAATTGTGTATTAATAAATAATAAAAAATACCTTCATACTTATAAGTAATTTGGAAGTTGAAATTCATTCTCTCGATTAATAGCTTTAATTTTTTTATCAATAATATCAACCGATTGCCAGAATCATTAAAAGAATCGCGGAAATGAACCAATCTTGGATGATAAATTAAAAATTTAATTTCTTTTATGAGCCTTGAAGGAAATGGGCACTTCTTTTTACAGTAGGAATTAAGATGTATTTAATTAAGATGGAGCCTCATCGCTTTTTCGTCTTACTCATGGACTTTCAACGTTTTTCCTTAGTACAACGTATATTTAAAGTGCAATTAAACCTCAAAAAAATTTAAAAAGGACTATCATCGTTTTTCCCACCGGCTCTTTTGATAACATCTGCGCATTTATGTATGTATCTATATCTCAAATGATTGACAATCATGTTTATGTTCTGTTATAATATTATCACTTTCAATCCGAAGAAATTTTAAATGTAAGTGCATCCTTCCACAGTAAAAATTAAAAAAATAATAAACTGGTAAATGACCAGCGGTGTGGAATAAAGCGTAATATATCACCAGACTAGGGAGTGGAAAATTGCGGTTCTTGTTGCGCCGGCTACATTCCTGTAATGTAAAAGTTCAATCTTGCCCTGTGGGCTGTAGGGAAGTCAACGGGAAGACACTAAGGTTTCTTAACGAGGAAACGCGACGAAGAAAAAACAAAATGGTATCTTCTCAAAGATTGTACTTTCTTCCTATCCAAAGAGTCTTAAAATATCCGATGAAGGCAGGTTTTGGGGAATCCGATAAATTGAAAAATATCGGGTTAACTGATTTAAAACATTGATTACAAAAAAAATGTTACTGCACTGGAAATTCGGGAAATTTATGGAAAATTAATGAGATCATGCAAGAGTGATCGAGACTAAACTAAGTTTCTTCTCGTTGTATGTTCAGAAGCTGACTGTTCAGTTTTTCTCAACTTACAGGAAGAACAATAGCTTTAATGTTGTGTCTTCCATTGGGACGATAATGTGTACGTATTTTGGAATTGCAAAGGTTGTAGATTATCTACCAAAAAGGGTTACAATATTATAAGAAACGACAGGCCATCCATGGGAAGAAAATATTTTTCATGTTTAAATATATCCAACGCTTGACATTTTGTTATTTCTGATTTTATTATAGTTAAAAATTCAAAAATGAAACAAGCTATACGGGTATTTAAAAAATAAAACACAAATCCTTAATTTTAAACATCTTCTCAAGAAAAATTGATTTATTATGTTATTACCCTACGTTCGGGTGTAAGGCGTGTCACCCGGTATAATTTTTTATTATAATAAAAATTAATTAAGTGTACTGCATGTATTTTAAAATAAAATTATATTAGACGGTAATTCTTAAACGAATCAGATTACTATTACGATTGCAGTCACGTTATTTTAATGTATCTTCTTTAATGTTACTAAAGCACGTAACGTGTGTATAAGTAGATGATAAATAATCAAACGATTTTAATATATTTTTGAAATATCCTAATGTAGGTATATCGGAGTGTATAGTGTATACTATGTAACTTTATAATAACATAAGCTACGATCTGCCGACACATTTTTCACGCTTTCTGCTGTCCATAGAAGAGTAATAATTTATCGTGAAACGGTATGGTAGTGGACCGACACTATGGGGGGCTAAGACAGCAGGACTTCGCGTTCTTACTCGTGAAGTAGCCCCTCGTGTCCCCAAGGGGGCCATTCACACTACCCCAATGCGATTATGAGTATATTACATGTTGTTTATATTTTATTATTTACATTCCTACAAATGACTAAAACAGACAGAACTAATAAGCAACTTCCTTATTGGAAAATATTAATAGGTTATTTATGTACAAACATATGTGTGATAGGTAGTACATATTAATAAACAGAATTACTTCTATAAGATTTACAGTATTTGCTTCTGAAAACCGTCATTATTATGAATTGCCCACACTTATACTACATAAAAAAGTTCCATCCTTATTTGTAAAGTTTTACATCATAATGGATGATTAATTTTTAATTATTAAAATTAAACAATTTTATTAAAGTGTTGGCAAAGCTGAAAGAAAAAATAGCGAAAAGTTTAATTTCCTGAGATTTTTATTAACTCTAAGCCGTTAACTAGCAAGACATATGATATCAATTTATATCTATCGCTGAAGAAACGTAAGAGATGAGTTTGATAATAGCTAAGATTAATAACTTTATTTGTTATATTAAATATAGGCAATTTAAACATCTTCTATATGGATAAATAAGATATAGTTATTCAAATCCTTAAATAGCTACCACAAAAAAAACTATTAGTTGGGTGTCTACTTAGAATTCGTAATTCAAATTTAAACAAAATTAATCAAAAAGAACATAAACACTGATTTTTCACATAATTAATTTAGTTAATAAGCTTATACTATAATTTGATATTCAGGACTATGATATTTTGATAAACAACTAAATTAAGAAGTATATTAACTCATTCGGAATTATACGCCTAAAATGATATGGGTACACTCCGGGCGAAATTTTATTTTTTGACAAAAAGTTTAATTGAATTTCAACCGAATGGAAAGGCTCGGAATTTTGTATACTTAAATTTATTTTATAAATAAAATTAATTTGTAGCTAAGTAAGAATAACCTTCATGCGGCATTGAGGTTTGAAGTAAAGCAATTACGGTAAAATAAACTATACATTTTTTTTATAATATACAAAAATTAAATTTGAGGTTTATGGATTTTTTAATATTTTTTTTAAATACAAATAAAAATAATTAATGGAAATTACACATCTAAGGTTCTATTCGCAGCTTCAAAATGAGTTAATATGAACAATAATTGTACAAATTACGCTTTACCTGTTTCTCTACATTAATTATATAAATATTAATTTTGGTCCTTAATTTTTAATGTGTGAATGGAGCTTATGAAAACAAAAGGACACAATGGCAAGTATTTGTTTAACAAAACAGCTGATGTGACTTAAGAGATGATACCTGCAGATGTGTTAATTACATAGAGATTTAAAATTCAACGACGGATGAGATTTGGGTGTTTCATTGAACCCCACCTCGCAGCAACAATCTATAGGTAATTGTTTTATCTGCATAATAAGAATTTTTATCAAATACATAATAAAGACCGATAAAGTTCACTATTATTAGATTATTAATGATTCTGAATTCACTGACATATCAGCCTGACCTCATCTGAAATTTGGTCATTCAAATAATATTACCGTGCAAAGCATTTTACTTTCGACAATCGAACCAAAAATTCAGAAGACATATTTTGAAAACTTAAAGGAAACTTTTTTATTTAAAAGATCAAATGGTGCATAAAAGTGTTAAAAGGAAGTTATTAATATATTATTTTATTATTATGTATGTTATAGTATAGTAAACTAATATTTTTAAAGTGTGGCTACACTGCATGAATATGTTTATAATAATGTAAAAATGTATTGAAATCTTAGCTTTGTACGTATAATACCAATAAGTACAAATGTGATACAGCTTACAGCCGCCGCAATTTTAAAAGCTCAACTTCAAAAGTCAAGTTTGAATTTAGCAATATTACATCAAAAATCATTTTTCCAAATTTGGAGCTATTTAATAAAATAATAAAATTCAGACCGACTCTTGACTTGTAGGTACTCTTTATCCATCGAAGATAAGAATAATATAGATTGTCGAAATGCACCTCAAATTTTATAATTAAAGGACTTTGGAGAAAAGGACTGATTATTAGAAATATATGTAGATTGATAATTTAATTTACTCTGAAATTTTTAAATAAAAATTCTCGCGATTGCATTTTAAATGTTACCATAGATCTAAAACTTTTAATCAGTGGGGGACACCTTAGAAATCTTAAAAAAATTAAGGAAAAACAACACATAAAAGTGTTTTACTTATTCTGATTTATAAATACAGGGATTTTCCTATTTTTATTTTGGATTGTATATAGCTAAGAAAGGTCACAAATGGTTAAATTTTTTATTGCTCTCAAATGTGCCCAATTTTTTGTATTGATGAATATAAGAAGCGAACTGATAATTTTTTGCAGATAAATTTTTCTTTCAGCACTGCGTACAAAAAGCAATAAAATTAAAAATGTGCAACCACAATCTGGCCCAAACGTACTGGATGAAAAAATGTCACGTACACGTAATCAACACAGTGCATGTTTTATGCCGATTGCATTATATGCTAAAACATAGTTAAAACATGATGTATGTAGTATAGAGTAAATGTATACTTTGAAGCATGAAGCATATGAATCCGCAATATAAATCATGGCTTATCTTTTGTTAAAAAAATTTAAAATAATATAAATCTACAACATGCATAAGTTCTAAATCTTTTTATAGATAACTATACGTATTATGTATATGCTCACTTATTTACTACCACCTTACACATCAACGCTCGACAGTAATTTATTGAAGAATTATAGAAAATACCAGTAGAAACCGACATAGTTCTCACCTGGAACAAACTCAAACCTCATTCTACCTCAGTACTCCATTTCGCCCTAGGCTTATGATTTCTGCTATAGCAGTAGATTAGGTATATTATTTTTTGAACTTACTAAAATTCCTTACTTTAACCTTGATTCGTTATAATATTGACATTGCTAATTACATAAAATAATTACTTTAAACTTATAAAATTACAAAAACAACTAAATTAATAGGTTAAACTTCAGTTTATGGACAGACAGTTTAGTTTTGCTTTTGCCAAACTTTAGTAGACTTAAAAATGATTATATTATAATAATATACAATATTTATTATTAATAGGCTACATTTTTCAGCACATTCAAATTATTGTCTAAATTTCGGCGATGAAAAATAATTTAAAACTCAATTAACAAAATTGTTAATTATAATATTCTATAGGCATACCGACGACAAGCTTGCAGCATCTAATATTTTTTCGATCACGACAAACTATTGAGAGAACCCAAAACCTGATTTAGTAAGTTTCAATATTTCTTAAGAAGTAATCGAGTGGAAGTAAAAAGACTAAGGAAAACGAAGAATATTTATTATCGAACTAATAATTATTTTCAAGTACTCATACATAATATAATATAAAATTATTTAATTGTATAGTACTTATAAGATAAGTATAGTTACTTATTAGATATTATACGAAAAATTGAAATTATGCATTAAAAGATTATAATTTATTTTAATTATACTGAACTTTTAGCTCAACTTTATAAAAAAAATGTACTTGCAGGTATATTACCTGTATTTAATACACTATTTTACTGATGAATACACTTGGAGTGAACAGGGTAAAGAAAAAAATATGAGGTATATTTATAATTGTATTTAATTAAAATTTTATTGTTAATATATACTTATACCTACTAACCATATTGATATATTATTAATTTTGATATTGAGATTTAAAAAGAGTTATAACTAGGACAAGACGACATTTCTTTAGAAAATGTAAGGAGTTATTGTAGTTTAGAACTGACATCATATCCTTTAACCCGTACGTCGTACCATGAAGTTAAAAAAAAAAGTTACAATATAAAAGTCAACCTTCTTGTTGAAATGTCACTTTGAAACGAGTAGGTATACTTATTGCCAGTTAAAAAATTCAAGTACCTCAACTAAAGAATGAATTCAGTCAGTCAACCTCTTAAAATACACTACAAGTCCTCAAGGCCCGATCGTGTTTATTTATGTTACAGCTTAATCCAAATATTATAGATGATGCAAGTTATAAATGTTGTTTTTTTAAGTTTCCTTTACATTTTAATGCTATAACTAAGGAATTTCAATTTATAATTTATGTAAATTTAAAGCAGCTACCTATTACTTATACTTAACAATTCAAGAAGTATTTTTATACTAGGTTAACTAATCAAACTCCTATAGCAAAACAGAATTTTTGCTCAAGTTGCATGGGAAAAAATCAACCACTTTAACGCTGAACATTTTTCGAGTTAAACGTGATGAGAAAAATTGATAGACATAATTTCGCAATTTGTGCTTTACAAATCGACTCACCTTCATTTTTTGTTTACGGTCACACTGCTTTTCACTAGTATCAAAAATTTTCACGAAAATTGTTAAAACTGTTCCAATAATTATATTATGTTAAACACTTGAAGTTAATTTCAAAAACTGGATTAATTGGTAAAACTATCCCATAATCATGTAACACCGGCGAGTTACAGGTGTAAGTATTAAATAGGAAATCTTCTAAAACTCTGTTGTTTATCACTTTTGGGTAATTGAAATCTCTGAGCTTAAAAGTTCGACTGTTAACTGAACAAGCGTGCGCACAAGACTGACTGAGTGATACTACAAATCTTCTTTCTCTATTGAAATCCAATACTCTGATGGCCTATACTATTGGTAGATTCCGAAAAAGAGGGTACACACAGTGTTAATAAAATAGGCGGTCACTGTTTATACCAACGCCTTTTTATCTACCATTTCACCGTATTACATTATTGTGTCACACATGCACCTTTTATTGTGTCAAATTTTCCGATAAAAGATGCTACTTAACATTGCTGATCAAAATCCAAATATATTACCAGAAAAAGAAGTTCCACTATATCAATTATTTAACTCTCAGGTCGTATATTATAAAGGTACAGAAGATAAACTTATTAGTTTTTTAAGAAAGAATAGATAATTTACAGTGACAAATCTACATTTAAACTGATAAACAAGCTAAATTTCTTTACATTATTGGATTGACGTTAACACGTTAAATAAAAAACTTCTATAAAAAGTTAAGTTCAATAATACCTACATATATCCCAAATATATTTCCCATATGGTATATTAGTGGAAATGTAGAGTTTCCTCAACGCTGAAGAGGAGGAGAATATTGTATTTTACTGTTGATTGAATGATAGATAACAATTTTAATATTTTTTAAATTTTAAAATAAACTTTAAAAATTACCTAATTAATTATAGTAATAAAAATAAAATCAAAAATATTTTCTTTCCATAAACTTTCAGCAATGTTACTGTAACGGTACGAAAATAAAACCGAATTATCTTCCAGACAACTTGTGTCGTTATATTGTAATTAGTTCTAGTAAAGAAGGTTATTCAGGTAAGTAAATCACCATTAAACACACCTTTCCAATAATTTTTTTGTCATTGCACAATGCAATACTTACAATTCAGTGTTTAACCTTGACACTTGTCTTAAAAGTATTGTTAAGCATTGGCACATATCTACGTATAACAACAAGAATAAGAAAATCATGAAATTGAAGTTCGAAATGTATACTTAATAATAGTTGGTTTTGATCTTCCCTGGTGGAAGTTTGCAATGATTTTGCAATATACAATTTTCGTGAATAATTTTGTACTTAAGAGCGCGCTGCGGAAAGAGAGAGAGGGAATGATGCTGAAAGAAGCCTCTAATCTTTTGTACAAATTTAAAAAACTAAACGTCGTATCAATATAATTTTTTTTTATATTAATAAGAAAAGACTATTGAAGGCAATAACCAATTTTGAGCGTTTTAAATTAAAAGTAAATAGGTTAATTTAATTTATGAAAAAGGACAATTTTGAATTTTTATGACAACCGATCTTAATGAAACTTCGTTATTGCCTTCTGCAGATCATTATAAGGACAAAACCTGATTTTGAAGCGATTTCATCATCAATTATAGAAAACTTGTACAAAACTTGTAAATCAAAAAGTGCCCTTAGTGGAGTTTTAAACTATATAAAATCAACTTAATGCACAAAGGGTTCAAGGGTTCCCTTAGATATGGCGCAAATAATTTTTTTAAATTTTTTAAATCTCTACAAAAGATTAGAGGCTTCTTTCAGCATCATATCTACTGCTTCCCTCTCTCTCTTTCCGCAGCGCGCTCTTAACAGAGTTTCATCCCTTATACCGCCGGAGTTTTCAAAGCACTCAAAGCAAATGCGCAATTTTCTATTAATTAATTTACGATGTGGTGCCAAATTTGGAGCTATTAGATCAAATAATCATTTTTATTTAACAGAGGCGAGTTGATTCCTGTACCTATATTACCTATAATATAGAAATCCTGTAAATTTTCATTATCTATCTCAAGTCGTTGACCTTTTTATTAGCAGGATAATATATTGTAAATTAATGTGATTTGTATTATACGATAATAATATAAAAACTTAATAATACCTAATATTAATAATAAAATATTAATATTAAAATGAGTATACTATTATCTTTTATATTGCTGGCATTCCTGAATCGAAAACAAATTTTCACATTCACAAAAAATCACTTTATAAAATTTTCCTATTAAATATTAATGCAGTAGTAGGTATTATCATATTTTATTTGCGACGATTACGATTTCATATTACTACTTATATAATATAAAATAATTACTATTATAGAATAACAAAAATTTAAATAAAACTTTTTTCTCTCTAATTAATGTCTATCAGTTTCACAAACGGTAATTAAGTGTTACAAATTATAACCAGAGTAACAATAATTAAAAAGTGTTGTATTTGATCAGAGATTAGCTAAATTATGGTTTGGTTATAAATTTACTAGATCAATTAATCATAGATTAAACCTTAACTGTCGTTCGTGAAACCGACCATAAATGTTTACATTAAGGGCCAGTTGCACCATTCGAGGTTATCTTAATCATAGACAAATTTCTATCGAAATTATTGTTACAAAATTTGTATCTAATATGGAAGTAAACATCATGCAGAAATGAGCCAAATAGGATTAATTAGTTAAGATAGATTTTGGGACAACCCACTCTTAGGGTCATAACGCTCAGCCCACAGGAGTATAAAATATGTCCATACATACCTATCGTAATAAATATTATATTATCCCCCTGGATATCAAAAATATACTTTCTACGAAAATTATTTGTCAATTTATTATTATTTTATTCTTATATTCGACAGTCGCACGAGTGACAGATAAAGCGCGCTCAAGTCAATTCTATTCTTGGAGTGAGCCGAGCAGGTTGAGTTTTGTGACAACCATTTTTCTCCCTTTTAAAACCTTCGTTTTTTTGTGGCCCTAATTAATTATTACTAGTGAGGTTCGTAGTCTGACTCATCCGAGAAGCTATGCGTAATTTTTTTACGGATCCGACGTAGTAATCAGAACTCGTAACACTATTTTTTTCGCACCCATCTGGTGCGCAAGGGCAGTGCGAAAGTCGCAAATTAGGTGACAATTTGTGCTCCATTATTGGTAAACAATTTCGAGAGCGTTTGTTATTAATCTATATCGATTTGGAATTTATGCGTTCCATGGTTTTGAACGCCTCCAATTCAATTATTTACGACAACTGTCTATTGTACAAAGTTTCCGAAACTGGAAGGAACACCATTTGACGGGTTATTCTTGCGAAGTGTCAACTTCTCAACTCAACATCCAGGTCATTCTTTATCGCTGCCGGAGGAGTTCGTCTTCGCTAGTGTCAGTTTTTTTTTTCAAAGCTTATTACCATTATTGCCAAAAGGAAGAAATTTTCTGTCACCTTAAAGCTTGTAAGGCTTAGCAGTACTAATGAGTCAAATATATTCTTTTTCATCTTGGCGTCACTTTTTTATGGTAAAATTTTTGTTATTGCAATTGTTTTCAGTGGAACATAAATTAAAATGAATTGTGATATAAGTACAAATATATAAAGGAAACGTGGATTCAAAATAGTATCTACTAAAACTTACAATTAGTACTATAAAAGAATTAGTGTCAAACGTTTAAGCTTCGTTTGAGTTCCAATGACTTTCCATAAAACTCATTTCTACCCCAAAGACTTTCAATAAAAATTCAATTCTTTAGAACAATTTCGAGAGGGGCTGTAGAAATGCATTTTTTAAGATGTGATTTTTTTAATAAAATAAATACCAATCGATAGAGAATCGTTTGAGCTCCAATGAGCTTCCATAAAAATCGTTTGTAACCCAAAGGTAAAAAAGTTAGAGCGTTTCAAAGATTGTGTAATTGCACATTTTACCAACATCGCTCTGGCTCTGCAACGCTCGAGCAAGTAATAGCGCACATAATTTTAGTGTTGCTGATAACAATTAAAATTTTCTTTCCTTTATTAACATTTAAAATGTTCTTTTTTAACTTTCTTTTTGGGGGAGCGTGATTTTTTGTAATATTTTCCTTTCATTTTGAATTACAAACAGGTACAAACTAGATACAAACGATTGAGACTATTTTGGATTCAAATTTCGAAATGGGAGGCTGGCATTTCGTCAGCCCCCCCAACGAATTTTTGAATTATCTCAAAAACAAAAGAGTTTAAACGAAAATAAAAGAGGTACAAATAGGTACAAACGAGGTACAAATGATTTAGACTATTTTGGATACAAAATTTGAAGGGGGGCCTGGCGAAATGCACCTCCTGGTAATGGTCGGTTAACCGCTTAATCAGAGTTAACCAATCAGGTTTTGGTTTATGGGCACACGAAATTATGATTAAATTAAAAGCTTAAAAACAGTTTTTACAATAATAACTTAACAATAACCAACTTGGCCTATATTGAACGAATGTGAAATCGAATGTCCAAAAATTAAAAATTATTGTTTTAATAGCGATTTATGTCGTGGTCAGGAGTGCCAATATTAATTTTAAATATAACTCTCGGATTAGTATACTCGACTTACAAGTTGCGTTATACAATCACATGGGCTTTTGTCCTGATTTAAATTTTGATTCAGATTCAGGTGATCTTCGAGTTAACCCTGTGTTATACAACCGACCTAATGGAGCAATGGTAACCTTCAGGTTGGTATTTACTCAATTTCAATTATAATATCATACCAGTGTTACGAGTAAAATCGCGATATTTGTTAATTTTTCAGTTAATAGATAACATTTCTAGATAAGACCCTATTCTATAAATTGAAGACACGAGTGGATAAAGGTGCTATGTTACATTTTACAAAATGTCGACATCGGTGTGAATGAATGCGTTTTGTGCTATTGTTTCATACCACATTAAATTAAAAATATATAAAATGTAGAACTTATACATATAGTTAAATATAATATAAGATATTTTTAATTGCATATGGTATGCAACAATAGCACAAAACGCATTCATTCACACCGATGTCGACATTTTGTAAAATGTAACATAGCACCTTCATCCACTCGTGTCTTCAATTATTGATTAGTGATAGTAATGTGTAGAAACATGTAGATATTACTTATCGCATTTTCAACAATATATTCAATATTTTGCAATTGACCTACAGTAGCGGACGAAATTCTGGAAACTTTTCTAACTTGAACATTAATTCTATTAATTTTTCTTTAATATTAAATTATTGTGCAAAACGTTTATATGTTTTATTAGTCATCTAAAACTGAACACAAACCCATGGGAATTGTTGCATTTTATCTATACAGTAAAAATTTTAGAATACTTTTTTAAAAATCAGTAGTTTTGAACCCGACAAAATTCTGGAAACTTCTATTTAAAAAACAAGAAAACATTTTTATATACATATTTTTGCGATCACTCAGTATTTTTTTGCGGTACCCTTGATGTAAGTACGGCTTTGCATCTTCGTGGTCTAGATTCTAGTAATTGATGCAAAAGCTCGGATGGCAATGAGTTCCACTTTTCGATGATTGCCTTAACCAGCTCATCAGGGTTTTATTTTAATTTTTGACCTTTGACAACCGTCCGACCCCCCCCATAAGTTTTCTACTGGATTGAGATCGGGTGATTGCGCCGGCCATTGCATCAAATTTATATGTTTAGCTTCAAATCACTGGTTAACAGACAGAACTGGTGTTTTGGATCGTTATCTTGTAGAAATATCCAATTTTTAGGCATCTTATCGGTTCCACATAGCAGCATTATACTTTCCGTTATTTCGCGATATTTGATTTAGTCCATTATACCTGTAATTCGATATAACGGACTTATACCTGAATAATGGAAAGCTCCCCAGACCATAATGTTTCCACCCGAATGCTCAAGGGTAACATAACAGTCAGTGGCGGTTCTACCACGGGAGCTGCAGAGCTGCAGAACCACCAAAAATAACAATAAAAATACCAATACTTGCATAATTAATTATATAATTATAACCTCAATCAGATTTAAATTATTATAAAGAATGGTGCATTATCAGCTTTGCTTTGAAAGCGTGTTTCTTATTTTCGCTAGCATATCAGTTATAATTTAACAGTTAGTCACATAAATAGTGTAATAATAAATAGATACACGTCCAGTCCGCTATCAAAATGTTTGTCTAACTTGAATGCTATACATTTGTCGGCAACCGAGCCAGTCAGTCAGTCGGCCAAATAAATATGAAAGCATAAATGCAAGACAAGGTATGCTAACAAAATCGTTGACGGACTACGCAGATCTGTGATCCAAAATTCCACTTCGTAACGTTAAAACTTTACGCTTCGTATTCTATCGGATCGACTCGTTGAAAATTTAAATGCGCTAAAAATGCGCAAAAAGAGCTGCATCACTTGCAGCGCTATTCAAAGATAAGGAAACATTTTATTGTGTTTTTATCATTGCAAGTGTTTAGGTACAAAGGTTAAGATATTAACAGTAGCGCAATTTTTTTGTTGTATTTAAAACGTGTAAACTTGCATTAATTGCAATGGATGTTATATTTAAATTAAGCGAAAATAAGTTTTCTAAACTTAATTATCAAGAAAAATTAGCTGTAAAAGAACAGGGGCGTCCTAAACCTGAATTAATTATTGAAGTGGAAGGCAAAAGTCGCGGTAAAACATATAAGAGACAATTTAATAAGGATATTTACTTAAGGAACAATTGGATTTGTGGGTGTAACCAGAAGAATGTCTTTTTCTGTTTTCCATGTGTATTGTTTGATCAGAACCGTAGTGAAAAACTTTGGGCGGAAACAGGAGTGTGAGATTTAGTGCATTTAACTGAAAAAATTAGAAAACACGAGAACTCTAAAACTCATATTAGTGCAGAAATACGGTTTGCTTTATTTGGCAAAATCAACATAGAGGCTCAACTTGATTCCGCATATTGGATAAACATAAAAAAACATAATGACGAAGTAATGAAAAATAGATATGTTTTATCAAAAATTATAAATTGTATTAAGTTTTGTGGATCATTTGAACTTGCTCTCCGAGGACATGACGAATCTGAAACATCTGAAAATCCTGGAGTATTTCGCGGATTGATAAATTTTTCGTCGGAACTTGATAAATCTCTTGAGGAACATCTAAAAAATGCAACTATCTTTAAAGGTACCTCAAAAACCATACAAAATGACATTTACATTGCATGCTAGAAGTCTGTCATGAAGAGATCGTTCGAGAAATTAAGGAAACACCATTTTTAGCAGTAATGGCTGACGAAACTACAGACGTTTCCGCGAAATTTCAAATGGTTACTATTTTTCGATATGTAACAAAAGATGGGGATCCAGTTGAACGGTTCTGGAATTTTTTGTTTCCGACGAAACATGATGCCGAAATTTTGTCTCAAACTATTTTAAGTGTTATAGACCCGATATTGAAAAATGACAATGATAAACTTATTGCACAAAGTTACGACGGTGCCGCGGTAATGAGTGGAGAACATAGTGGAGTTCAGGCGCGAATTAAACAGAAATATAAAAATGCTCATTTTGTTCATTGTTATGCTCATCAACTGAATTTAGTTATGTTAAGAGCATGTTCTATAAATTCTCAAGTTCGAATTTTTTTCGGTGATTTACATGATATTCCCGGATTTTTTAGTCATTCACCCCAACGTGTAGTAGTGCTAGATAAAATCGCGGGACGAAATGTACCTCGCTCTGCTCCTACACGATGGAATTTTAATATTCGAACAGTTAATGTTGTATATGAACATAGGAACTCCATTATTGAATGCATGGAACAGTTGGAAGAAGAGTCTAACGCATTGACTAGCAAGCAAGCTTCAGGTATTCGACTAATTCTGCAAGATAAAAATTTTATTTTTTGGTTGACTTTCTTCCATTATATTATGCCACATGTTGATATTCTATATAATCAACTGCAAAAAAGAAATATGGATCCGACAGAAGCTCACAGAGTCATAGGTGTGTTTGAACAAAGTATTAATTGTGTTCGAAGTAAAATAGACTCCATAGTGAATGAAGCATCAAAATTTTATACTGCTTGTGGCGAGACAAAAAGGAAACGCCCAAATGATGATCACCGTATTGCTTGCATAGAGATTTGTGATGTAATTATAAACAATGCAAAAGACCGCTTTGCATTCACAAACCACTTGGTAGCTGCATCACTTTTATTTCCTGAAAAATTTATAGAATACTTGAACAAATTTCCAGACCAAGAATTAGAGGTTGCTTGCTCAACTTATAATGTGTTGAATAAACCCCGTCTTAAGACAGAGCTTTCGGTATTATATTCTAACGCAGAATGCAGAGATTTACGTGGTGCAGTTCCTTTCCTAAAATTTATAATTTCTAATAATTTGGACGAGACAATGATCGAAACAAAGAAATTGCTGCAAATACTTGTGACAACGCCGATGACTACTGCTGAAGCGGAACGAAGTTTTTCCACCCTAAAGCGGATAAAAACATTTTTAAGGAGCACCATGTGCGAAGATCGATTAACGGCTCTTCTATGCTGTCAATAGAAAAAAAATTCA
This sequence comes from Podabrus alpinus, assembly GCA_932274525.1. NCBI lineage: Eukaryota > Metazoa > Arthropoda > Insecta > Coleoptera > Cantharidae > Podabrus > Podabrus alpinus. The sequence continues at coordinate 121,700,195 of OW026451.1, forward strand.
TCTCCGCCATACCAAATTTTAATGAAAAAGTGATCGATAAGTTTGCTGAAAATAAGGAGCGGCGTATTCCTTTAATAATTAAAAAAATTAATTAATATTTAACAAATTTTGGTAATAAAATATCTTTTCTCAGATTAGAATTTGACTAATAATTTTATAATGCAGAACACCCAAAAATATTTGCCACGAGCCGCCACTGATAACAGTATAACGGCGGATTATTTCTGGCATTTTTTAGTCGTCTTACGAAGCTAACATCATCACTATCTTGCAAATTAAACTTGGATTCATCGGTCCATAATACATTTTTCCACTGGTCAACCGTTCAATGTAAATGTTCTTTATGAAATTTAATTCTTTTGTCAATATTTTTTTTATATGTGCCATTATTTCGCTATTATCCTTCCATGAAGCCCTTTTTCCGCCAATCGACGTTGAATATTTCTGGTACTTAATTCGGCAACCCCCGTCATTGTTCTAATCTCTGGAGTTGTTAATTTTGGGTTTATTTAGAAGCTTTCGCCAGCTTTCTATCGGTTCTATAAATGATATTCATTGTAAAGTTTTCTAATTATTCTAAACGATTGAAGAAATGTTAATATTCTAACCTCTCAACAGTCTTCCTGGGTCGCCCAAGCATTTTGGGCACTGGTGGATTCTTCTGACGACGATGAACTTTAAAAACGGCACTCGTAGACATTTCTACTTCTTTACCAATTTCAGCATATTATGTTAACTTTTTTCATCGCGCAACTTCACAATAATTTTTGCAACAGCTGACGTGGTACGCTTCTGGGTGCCATTGTAAGACATTCAAGTCCTTATCGCAACTAATAAGCTTATTTATACAACATTAATTAAAAGTTTCCAGAGTTATGTCGCATTTAAAATTACTAATTTTTTTAAAATGGATCATCAGTTAGAAAAATTTCCAGAATTTTGTCCGCTACTGTATGTATATTGTTGTGATATAAAGGAGCTTTGCTTTTTTATCTCCCTTGATAGTCACACTCTTACTCACCACGACTAGCTCCAGAACTTGAGACTCTTTTACTTTTATATTTGTACAATATTGAACTGTGATTTGACGTCTTCGTAAATCCGACGCAGACCTTAATTTTGTTGCTTTAATAAAATAGCAACTCGATATACAAATTATAATAATTTGCTGGTTTACCCCGCTTTGTTTGGAATAAAATCCTAGTACCACTCTGCAAATGTAGCCCTTTTGATTGACGTTAAATAAAAGAAACAATATCTCATAGACAGTTGTATTGGTTGTTTTTATTACAAAACCAGATAAATGTTTGCTGTGGCTATTAAAAAGATGTAAACTTGACGATATCAAATAACAAAATACATAAAAAGTTTTGGTACACAAATATTGTTCACGATTATTAAAAATAAAAGATAATTTCGAAATTTTTAAGAATGTTTTAACTAAATTTAAATAACAGTTACCTTCGTTTAGTACGCCACTGTGAATGATGACATTAGTGATATTAACTTCTGTAGAAACAATCAGAACAGGTGTGTTGTTATCTGCAAGCCCGAGAGATGAATTGGCATTCCCAAATCCAAGCAACGGAACCACATCCGCACGATATCCAATCGTACATCCAAAATAACCAGGTACGTTAAAATTAATTCCAATACTTTGTGGACTAATCTTGAAATTTATTGAAATTGACCGAAATTTATTTCCAGGTAACCTTAAATTTTCCTCCAACGGTACGAAATTATCCAGCATAACCAGGCGGTCCTCGATATAATAAACAGCAACAAAACTTTCCAATTGCTGTATAAATGGCTCCCAAAATAACCAGCATAAAACTAATAGCGATCGAAATCCAATAATTTATAATCAATCCAATCTTAAAAGCACAAAAATTTCTGCCAACTGTAAAAAATCTTCTCTCGTACCAACTGCTAAATCCAAAATTACTAAAATATTTTCAATTGTGCGACGTTTACTCTAGCACATTCCAAAAACGACTGACCTATATGAGGGGATAAATTTTTATAATTTTTGTCGGTCACCCATCCAAGAGCTTTCCCGAACACACCTTGCTTGCGCGTCTTTATTGCACGACTTAGAGCAGAACCATTCAACTACTTATCACCCTTATTAAATTCTATACAAAATTAGCGCAAAGCCACAGCAAAAGTAATGTTACATAATATTACAACAATGTAAAAAGGTAATTTCAAGTCTACATCATCAAAAACTTAATTTTTATTGAAAAATAAACCACATCAAACATTTCAGTTCAATGACCTCGAATACAGATGAGGTCCTCAACTAACCATGAGAATTGCTTCTAATCAGATGCCATCGATCTGAATTAATGAAGGGAAACTAAGCTACCTAATGTTTCGCAGGGATGTACCAGGAAAATACTTTCTTGCTCTATTGCGAACAAACCTGAACTGCAAACGAAACACTACCGATAATGAGTCGGATTTACAAAAATTTGAATTTCCAGTACATCTCCCCCCAGATTAAATAATAAATTGATAAGCAAAACAATTTATTATCTTAATCTCAAATACTTGGCTAAAGTGGTAAGTAACTGGCTTAAAAATTTTAAATTTGGATGGCTTTTCTCCCATGTGAATTTTGATATCCCCTCATTTTAATGTAATCCCCTTTTATACCCAAAATCTATTTACAAAAAAATTACTATGTACAAACATGTTATGAACTAATTAACTTGAGTTCATCTCAATTTTATTTCAAAATTAATGTAATTGAACGAAAAAATGGTTTTTCGCCGGTTCGCAAAACCTTGTGTAATGAAGTTAAATCATATTTACAAAACCAATAAACTTTTATTACTAATAAATCTTTTTTTATGTTTTTAATTTTCTCCCAATATGAGCCATTACCTAATTCCAACCAAATAAACAAAAATAAACTATAATGTAATTGAACCATGAATATCTAAATATTGATCTGTTGCATCTTCAAAAATATCACTTGCATTTTAAATTCAATAATTTCATCTTAACTGGCATTTTCCTAATAACAAAATTCTTTGTATTAATTACTCAATAGATGAGTCTTTTCTCACTTTCAGTGCATGGACTTTACTTGTTTAATTTTAAATCTTATTTTCATTTTAGACTAACTTCTTTTGCAATTTTTGTAATACCTCATTAAATCATTAATTTATTAAATTCAATTATTCTTTAAATCCCCATTATCTTAATTACTTTTCCCCATTTTAAATTCAATTATTTAAATCATCATCCCATCATATCATTAAATTCAACTCCTAAATCTCAACTATTCAACCTTTCATTTAAATTTTCCCCCCATTTTAAATTCTTCCCTTATATTTCAAAATTCATATAACATTTCAATTATTAATCATATCCCCCCAAATATTAAATTTCTAAATAACTCCTAATCAGTATTATTCTTAAAATTGCAACCTTATCAATCCGCCATTCGCTTCGGATATTTTAAATTAAACATTTTGGAGTCCATTTCCTTCAAATTCAATCTAATCCATCTAATTTTCAAAAATTTTCAAACAATTCTGTTGAGGTGTTCATTTCACTTAATTTCATTGCATCTTGAATAATGTCCATGACCAATCAATTTTTAAATTATTTCATTTGCCATAAATTTTCATGTAATATTTTATATAATTTTCAGATTGAATCTTTAATATTCGTAAATTCAATTTTCAAACTCAAATCCATCTTCCTTATAAAAATGACGACCACATACACAAAATAATAAACAAAATAAATTTACTTCTTCATATTTTTATCTGGATGCTTCCTGCATCTCTCCAATCTCTTCGTCATCCACATTCACATTATGGATTCTAGCATTCCCTTGATTATTTTCAGGTGTCCTATTGAATTCTCTTCTGATGATAGGCTCATCTCGTATTCCCCCATTTTCATTTCGACTTCTGTTTTCATAATCATAATTGGGTTGATTGTGGTTGAATCTATTGCGATTGTTTTCACCCCTTCCATTTCCATTTCGGGATCTTCCATCATCGTTTCTATTATTGAAATTTCTAGCATTATAATTTGTTCCTTGTTGACCGTAATTGTTAATTCGGTTAGCAGGATAATGTGTTTGATTATTAAAATTTCTGCCATGTTGCTGGTTGTTATTTCTCTGATGGTACCCATCGTTTTGATAATTTCGAAAAACATTTCTATCGTTTAGTTGATTATAATTTGGTGTTGTCAGATGCGCTCTGTTATCAAATCTCTTCAACAAATTTATGAATCTCTCAATGTTTTTGATGTCTTCAATTGCTACCCGATCGATTATTTCGTCTTCAAAATGTTTGGAGATGCATTGGACTATGTCAGCTTCCGAAAATTGTATATCCAATTGTTGCGCCGCATTTATTTTTGATTCGGCATACGTTTTTCTATCTTGGTCAATCATTCCTCGATATTTGCCAGCAATCAATTCTGTCCTAACTTTGCCTTGTTCTACTTCTCCCCAATATCTTCTCAGGAACATATTCTTAAATTCACCAAATGTAGAGAATTTATCAAAAACAACACCATACCATTGCTCAGCTTTTCCTTTCATGGTACCATGTATCATAGTTTTAAGTCGGGAAACATCAGTAATTCTATTAGTTAATTGTTCCAAATTTTTAAGAAATTGTTTTGGATTTATTCCATTATCTTCATCAAACTTGATCTTAGTATCACATTGAAATTTTAAGTTCATCTCTTGCCATATTTCCGACGTTTCTGTACCGCTATTATTCGTCGAACGGTTTTTAACCTGCGCCAATTCTTGTTCTAATTTTTTACAGATTTCAATGCATTCCAATTTATTCTTATTTATTTTTTCTTCCTTCTGCTCTAACTGCAGAAGTCTTAACCTTTCTTCCTCTTGTTGAATTTTGATAACCTTGCTTATGTTTACCCTTAACTCGTTTTTTAGGTCGTTGACTTCCGTTTTCTTAACAAATTGATTTTCAGTAATTTGAATTATCTTTTCTTCCATGACTGATTCTTCAATTTGGGCATTTCCCATGAAACTCAACTGTGTAGCATTTTTTATATCTTCTTGCATCTCTATTCTCAAGTTGGCGATGCTTTCATTCATGCCTTTTTCTTGATTGTTTACTACCCCCTTTAAATCTTTATATGCCCTGTGCAGATTCATCATATCATTTTCAAAGTCTATTCTACTTTGTTCCATACTTTCGAATCTTTTTTCCATGTTCTTTTCCGTGTTCTTGATATGTTCCATGATTTCATTGCTTGTTTGATCTTGTTTTTCCATCTTTTCCATCATTTTATCACTTTTTTTATTTTGTTTTTCCATCTTTTCCATGAGTACGTTTCTTGTTTGTTTGTTTTCTTCCATCATTTTGTTTCTTGTTTGTTTGTTTTCTTCCATCATTTGTGCCAACATCATCCTGATTGAATCTCCTTCATCGATCGACCCCATTCTAGTACTTGAAAATGGTGGTGTTTTCACAGCACTGTCAAATAATTGTTTTTGTATGTCAAATTCTTCCATCTTTTCTTCATTTTTTTGTTCAACTTCTTTGTTTTTTTCTTCTTCTTTATTTTCCATTTTATTAATGGTCGGTTTCAGCGATTTAAGAAAAATACTTTTAAATTCAAAACACCTATAATCTAATAATAAATTAAACCCAAATCCTACACCTATCTGACTAAATTCAATAAATGTGATTAAATAATCTAAATTTTTATATGCGCCAAATGTATTTGTAAATTTTATAATTAATTTAATTTCTCTTATTTCAGGGTTTCTTAGTCGGTTCAAAATTATGCCTCCACCGTTTTGGTATGCCACTACAAATTCTATGAATTTAATTTGAATTAAAAAGCCACACGTTAGGTCAGCTACTAAAAATGTTTGGCTTATTAAAAACGCCCCACCTTGGATCGCCACTAAAGATGTTGTGATATAAAGGAGCTTTGCTTTTTTATCTCCCTTGATAGTCACACTCTTACTCACCACGACTAGCTCCAGAACTTGAGACTCTTTTACTTTTATATTTGTACAATATTGAACTGTGATTTGACGTCTTCGTAAATCCGACGCAGACCTTAATTTTGTTGCTTTAATAAAATAGCAACTCGATATACAAATTATAATAATTTGCTGGTTTACCCCGCTTTGTTTGGAATAAAATCCTAGTACCACTCTGCAAATGTAGCCCTTTTGATTGACGTTAAATAAAAGAAACAATATCTCATAGACAGTTGTATTGGTTGTTTTTATTACAAAACCAGATAAATGTTTGCTGTGGCTATTAAAAAGATGTAAACTTGACGATATCAAATAACAAAATACATAAAAAGTTTTGGTACACAAATATTGTTCACGATTATTAAAAATAAAAGATAATTTCGAAATTTTTAAGAATGTTTTAACTAAATTTAAATAACAGTTACCTTCGTTTAGTACGCCACTGTGAATGATGACATTAGTGATATTAACTTCTGTAGAAACAATCAGAACAGGTGTGTTGTTATCTGCAAGCCCGAGAGATGAATTGGCATTCCCAAATCCAAGCAACGGAACCACATCCGCACGATATCCAATCGTACATCCAAAATAACCAGGTACGTTAAAATTAATTCCAATACTTTGTGGACTAATCTTGAAATTTATTGAAATTGACCGAAATTTATTTCCAGGTAACCTTAAATTTTCCTCCAACGGTACGAAATTATCCAGCATAACCAGGCGGTCCTCGATATAATAAACAGCAACAAAACTTTCCAATTGCTGTATAAATGGCTCCCAAAATAACCAGCATAAAACTAATAGCGATCGAAATCCAATAATTTATAATCAATCCAATCTTAAAAGCACAAAAATTTCTGCCAACTGTAAAAAATCTTCTCTCGTACCAACTGCTAAATCCAAAATTACTAAAATATTTTCAATTGTGCGACGTTTACTCTAGCACATTCCAAAAACGACTGACCTATATGAGGGGATAAATTTTTATAATTTTTGTCGGTCACCCATCCAAGAGCTTTCCCGAACACACCTTGCTTGCGCGTCTTTATTGCACGACTTAGAGCAGAACCATTCAACTACTTATCACCCTTATTAAATTCTATACAAAATTAGCGCAAAGCCACAGCAAAAGTAATGTTACATAATATTACAACAATGTAAAAAGGTAATTTCAAGTCTACATCATCAAAAACTTAATTTTTATTGAAAAATAAACCACATCAAACATTTCAGTTCAATGACCTCGAATACAGATGAGGTCCTCAACTAACCATGAGAATTGCTTCTAATCAGATGCCATCGATCTGAATTAATGAAGGGAAACTAAGCTACCTAATGTTTCGCAGGGATGTACCAGGAAAATACTTTCTTGCTCTATTGCGAACAAACCTGAACTGCAAACGAAACACTACCGATAATGAGTCGGATTTACAAAAATTTGAATTTCCAGTACAATATGAATACTTCTTCCATATTTTTTTAAAGGAAATCAAGTTTCCATATACTTACTACATTATTTTATTGTTAAGTAGGTACTACTCGTAATCGTTCGCTCATATGCCATATTAATGAATTATTATGATTAACATTCCGTCAACTATTATTAAATTTTGGTTTTTCGAAAATTCAAATTTTATATTACTTAACAAAACAATAGGCAATAGAAAATACAGTAAATTTTGAAAAACATGTTAACTGGAATGTTTTCAATTAAATTTTCAATATTAATCAAGTAAATGAATATCATAACCGCATTGGTAAACCTGAATGGATCGTACTATGTATGTATACATATTATTTATCAAAATTAAATCTAAAATAATTACCTAGTTAATGAAAAACACTTTTACAGATAGATAATTATAACGTATGTACGATAAAATATAGATTATTTTTGTAAAATAATTTCTAGATAATATTTATGTCCGATACATATATAAAGATTTTATCTATTTAATAAAACTAAAATTTTATATCATTTTTATTACTCATCGTCCCACACTATTGCAACAAATCGAATATTCAGCGACTATGAAATGTAACAAACGTGTCGCATTGTCCAAAGCTAAAGATTATAGAGCCCCAGAGAGAATCTGAAAGCGACACGCGCCTTTCAGGAAACGTTAGGTTAACTATGAATTAACAAACTCAACGGTGTTTAAATTACACTTGATTTATTGTGTATTGCTTTAATCATTTATGCATCTATTGACATTATTCTAATTCTTCTAAGTAAACAAAAATTAGAGTTTCTCATTCATTAAGATCTCAATCGGCTAATATTATCTTTAATGATATAATTTAAGGGCTAGGTATATCATTAAAAACTACAATCTTTTCTTTAAATTGAACATTTTACTCTTTGGCTCTCCATAGTGCAATTTCGTAGGTCAATAATATTGGAAAACAACTCAATTATGCCGGAAAATTGCGAAAGACAAAAATTGAATGCGTTATCAATAAAATGATGTTTCTTTGATTTTATTACAGCACGTCGCTTTTCAATAGTTTAACACGTGTCGAGTAAGCTGCTACATGTCTCCCACGACACTTCCGGATTTAGTTCATATTCGCACCACGTTAGTCGGGGGAGTTGCGGTCGATTGTGTATTGTCAGTGATCACCGGATTTTCCATATTAGTTATCATTGGTTCTGAATAGGATTATAAAAATGATGCAAAAATTATAAGGTTCGGCTCCATTGTTTGCGGTGCTACCATTATAATGGAATAGTAAAAATGTAGTCAAATACTAATAATCGACATTTTATCAAAACAGAAAATTATAATAGGTTAATTAATAATTAGTAATATTAAAGAGCCAATAATATTATATATGGACAAATATGTATCGAAACAAAGAGAAATAGTATAAATTATAAACAACAAGTTATGGTTATAGTAGCAAACGAAAATTGCTTGAAGCCAATTTCCTATTACGGTGATTGCATTTATTTATATTTGACATGTGAAAATCCTCCTATAAATTAAATTATATTCGTAGGCCCATTTATGCAACTATAGAATACATAATTTACATCTGCACTCGCGTGCGATATTTTAGGTATGTTTTGACAATTATCACTGGTCGCATTTTAGCCTTATATCAGAAAAGTAATCTATAAAAATACGAGTAGTATAGGGTGTTTTTTTAGCTGCACGAGAACTTCAATTGAAATAAAACATTAAAAAATTGATGGAATGTTCTTTAATTATTGTTTTATGAAAGTAAATTTAATGCCATTTATGATTTGAAAATAATTTCCGGCATGTGACCACCACGACTAATCGTTACGAAGCGCAACCGATCAGTCCAATTATTGACCACTTTTTCCAATATTTCTGGCCTTATTTCATACTAGATGATACCCCGTCCGAGGACGGGCAGCTAGAAGGACGGGCAGCTACCCAAGGTCATATGGCTTTTGGATTGCACTGAGAGCTTTCCTTAATCTTCATTCAACTTAAGTTACCTTGGGTAGCTGCCCGTCCTTCTAGCTGCCCGTCCTCGGACGGGGTATCATCTAGTTTAAAATAAGTAAAAAAATTTTAAATATTGATTAAGTTTAATTTAATTTAAAAAAATATATGTAAGTTTTTTGTTTATTTAATGTTGTTCTCATCTCTTATTATAAAAGGCCAAGTCCTTCCTTCCTTCTGTCTGTCCCACGGAAATACCCGAAGCAAACCGAACCGAACGCATAACGGATAATTTCATAACCAATCGGATGAACGTATCATCGTATCAACGTATCATCGGATCAACGTATCATCGGATCAACGTATCGTATGGGACCGAGCGTCAGCAGCTTGCCGCGCTTGAGTTTCTTCTAAAGTTTCACGTTGTTGACGTATCGCATGGGACCGAGCGTCAGCAGCTTGCCGCGCTTGAGTTTGTTCCAAAGTTTCACGTTGTCGACGTATCGCATGAGACCGAGCGTCAGCTTGTCGATGTGATCGAAGCTGTTCTTCTGTGTTATTAGCTCTTGTACGTGCTTTTCTCTCACGATTCAATCGCCTTCGCTTTGCAGCAGGATTTTCAACATTTTCATTATCCATTATGGAAGTTCACATAATGCTTTTTTGGAAATAGCTGTCCTATATAGACAAAATGATACGATGATACGTTGATCCGATGATACGTTGATACGATGATACGTTGATACGATGATACGTTGATACGATGATACGTTGATCCGATGATACGTTGATCCGTTGATACGTTGTGCGTTCGGTTCGGTTCGGTTTGCTTCGGGTATTTCCGTGGGACAGACAGAAAGAAAGAAAGAAAGACTTGGCCTTTTATAATAAGAGATAATATGGCTTGCTGAATATTGACCTCCAATGCTTCCAGAGTTGTTGGTTTGTTAGCATAAGCCATGGATTTAACATACCCCCAAAGAAAATAATCTGGAGGCGTCAAATCACACGATCTTGGAGGCCAATTGATAGGACCATTTCTTGAAATAATGTCGTCGCCAAATTGTCCTTTCAATAAATCGATGGTTTCGGTGGCTGTGTGGCACGTAGCACCATCCTGTTGGAACCATAAGTTGTCGATGTTTAACTCTTAGATTTTTGGAAACAAAAATGTATTGAGCATGTGTCGATATCTCACACCATTCACCGTAACGGTAGCGCCTTCCGCATTTCGAAAGAAATATGGACCGATGATGCCGTTGGCATGTATTCTACACCAAACAGTCAATTTTAATGGATGCAATGGAGTCTAAAGATAATGTTCCGGATTAGTCTCAGTCCATATACGGCAATTTTGCTTGTTCACATACCCATTCAAGCAGAAATGTGCCTCGTCACTGAACAAAATTTGGCGGTAAAAAAATGGATCCACTTCCAATTGGTTATGAGCCCAATTTGCGAACGCACGACGCAATCGATAATCATTCGGATTCAATTCTTGAACCAACTGGATCTTATAAGGATGTAAACCAAGATCTTGATGTAAAATTTTCCATGTAGTGGACGGACAAAGCCCAAGTTGTTGAGCACGATGGGGAATTGAAATGTTTGATGGGTTCTCTTGCACACTTTCTCTCACAGAAGCGATAGTTTCTTCGGTACGCACATTTCTTTGTCTTGTTGGTGGTCTTACATCCTGCAATGAAGTAGTGGTACGAAATTTATCCATCACCGCACCAAAAGCCTGCTCAGAATATCGATTGTGTCGACCATAAAATGGGCGAAGAGCTCTATAAGTTTCGCGAACGGAACTCTGACTTTGAAAATAAAATTCCACAATTTGGTAGCGTTGTTCAAGTGTTAATTTATTCACGATTAAATAGCAAACCTTTTTGAATACAAATGTCAAAGAACTGCCACTTTGACAAACTTTATTCAAAAGTTATCCCTATTGAAAGATCTCATGCAGCTAAAAAAAAACCAAAAGAAACATTCAGATGTATGTTCTTAACATAAAAAATAAAAAGTTGAAGACAAAGTTTGAAACTTATATTTAACTTAAAGTAAATTACAAAAAAGAAAAGAAATTTGATTATTGTTTCTTTTATGTGTACAAAAGTTTTATAGAGATAGTAGGTCTAACAGAAACAATTAAATTTTTATTGTATACTGAAACTGCTTGAGGAGTAGGTATACAATAAAAAATTTTAGTAGCGGCTTACATATATCGAAACCTCTGTCTACTCGCGGAACGTATAAAATATTAATAAATAATAAATATTAATAAAAAAGTATAATAAAGGAAGAGCAGACAGACAGGCAAGCAGTTATAAATGATTTGCCGTACTATATAGAGGAGACCTTTGGGCGGACCTGTTTCTGTTTTAACCGCTATCAATCTGACTACAATAATTTATTACTACAGGGCAATTAAAACATTACTGATAGCCGCAATAGTTTTATACCATGTATTTTCATCTCAATTTTTAAAAGATCGTAAAATGTGATTTATGTAAAAGAGTATTTTTATTAGGTATTACCTATACATAAACGGTTAAAATTTGTGATATTTCATAATAATAGGTACATAAATACAGTGAAAAGAGCAACATTTAGATTTGATCAAATGAAGTCAAGTTATCGTAATAATTAAAATACTTGGCTTATAATACAATCCGGAAGTGTGCGCGTTGGAGAGAGAGGGTTATGCGATTGCTGACTTCAGGCGTTCAGACAGTTGTTTCCGGAGCTGATTGTAAACTCAAAGCTCGAAGCTCCTATGCTCCCGGAACTGTTACAAGTATCTGTTTGATGTTACCATGACTACAGGGCCTTGATCCTACAGTAAGAACGAAGTTTCCCAGATTTATTTCGTTTTGTATCAAATTCGTCAATTTAGCATCAAAATTTCATAAATCATTTTTAAACCACTTCTTTACATAAAGAGGAATCATTTAAAAATCAAATATGTACAGAAAAAGATTAAAAAGTTGCTGTACGTATTCAATAATAAAAATTTAGATTTTTTTTTATTTATGTGTAAACTAAAATGATAATAATTAATTAATATTTGGCGCTGTGCCGATATAAAGAAAGCTTAGGTATAGGAATGTTAATTTTAAAATAATGAGTTAATAAAAATGCATATGTTTACAAATTGGTTTTTAAAACAAATAATAAAATATAAATATTAGCTCTCGGCTTTTTTAAATAAAACAGATCACCATTAGCGTCGAGTTAGAAATGAATTATTGAAAGACTCCCTATAAAACTGTCGAAATTTTTGTATCCACGTATACTACTATAGGTACCAAAATATTAATAGAAAAAAATTGTGATCCGTTATGTTTAATTTAATCCACTCATAACGCCAAGAAAGCTGTTTAACGTTTAAATTTATTTTTTTAAAAACTAATTTCGTAAACAGATTAATTAGCTTTAGAAAAATTAATAAGATTTTCTTCTATTAATGTATAGAAAAAATTAACAATAAATAATGTCAAATTGCAAGATGACTTTTAATTAAAATTTTGAAAACTTAATTTTTGTTTAAGAAATAAAACTTTGAAATCTTATAGAGATTTAAATTTTTACATAATTGATGTGGTAATTAAAAATAAATTAAAATCGTTTAGTACAGTCAAATTGCAAACATCACATCATTTAAAATATTTTTTGCAGAAATTGACGTCGAGAGCTAAAATTAACGAAAAAAATGTACAATTTAGAAATACAAAATTATGAGCTTTTGCAAACTGTTGAAAAATTTAAACAATATTTGTTCATTTTATTTCCTGTAGCCTCAATCCTAGAACACACTGCATCAATATACAAAAGAAATAAAAATTACCGTTGAAGTTTTCATGCGATGTACATTTTCCTTTATATCAATTCAACAGAATAAAAATAATCCTAAAATTGCAGGTGTAATTTACAATCATGATATCAAGTGGGATTAAAATTGAATATCAGTCATTTTTTTCTTGATTGCTCGATCCCTCGCGGTTATCCACAAAATCTAACAACCCTACTACATCCCGCACTATAATATGATGCACTTAATATTGTAGGGATTGTACACGTGCAAATTTTAGATTTTATCTTTTATCAATAGCACTAATTATTTAAACGAATCTTCATTTCATATTTACTAATAAAACAGTATTATGTAAAAAATATGTTAGCCGATATGGAAATATAATTTACATATTTATATTGTAAATAATACTTTATATTTGATTTTGAAAAATATTATAAAGTTACTACGTCAAAAATTCAAAATTCTTTGTAAGAATTTTGATTTTAATAGTGCATAAAAAATTCATTACGCTGCGCTGTGGTGCCTAAGGACTATCTTAAATTATATAACTAATTAACTTACTAGAGTTGAAATTTTATAATATATAAATCTTCGGGTACGGTCCCCTAACCCTGGCCGCTCCAAATAAATTGAAAATTTCCTATTGCAAAGAGGAAGGTTTATATAGTTTACTGACATAATTTAAACTTGAGAAGGTATTATCAAAATTTTGAGTTAATCGATTTTGAAGTTTGCAAATTTACATGTAAAATTAACGAGATTCCCGCGCGTCGCTCATTCTGTTGACAGTCCGTGCAGTTATCAGTTATATCATTTATAATTTATCAGTTATATCATTGCCAATTTCCAAGACAACATCAAAAAATCCGTTGACGAAACTTCATTTGAAGTCAACACCACGGACGTCAGAGACAAACTCACTCCCTCCCTCAAAGATCTTATCAGAGCCAAAAACCGAGCGAGGAAACTCGCCCGGCGAACTCGCAACCCTGATGACCAAAGGTCATACAACCGGCTCAAAGAGCAAGTAGACGTTAAAGTCAAAGAATTTCATGACAATGAATGGTTAGACACCATTAACTCCCTATCATTTAAAGACATGTCCGCATGGCGCATGGCCGCCGCCCTTCAGGGGAAAAAGAAAGTCACCATCCCAATTCTCTCCCGCCCTGACGGCACTATTGCCCGGAGCGATCTTGAAAAGGCTGAAATCTTCGCCGACAGCCTCCAAGCTCAATGCTCCCCCAACACCACAAGATTAGACCAAGACCATATCAATTCGGTCGAAAATTATGTCACCACCACCCTAAACACCTCCGATGACACACATATCACCCCCGCCTCTCTTCCGGAGATCACCATTGCCATTAAACGCCTCAAAAAGAGGAAAGCCCCAGGTCCCGATGGCATCACCAATACCGCCCTCAAAGAACTCCCCCAAAAAGCCAAAGTTGCCATCACCGGCATAATTAACGCATGTTTTCGACTCAACTACTACCCACAAATATGGAAAACCGCTGACGTAGTGGTAATCCCCAAACCCGGTCAAAATCTCAAACTTCCGAAAAGCTATAGACCAATCAGCCTGCTCCCTTCCATCGGAAAAGTAGTTGAAAAAGTCATTCTCACCCGTCTCCAAGAAGCCATGTTCGATAACAGTATTATTCAAAACGAACAATTCGGCTTCCGTGCTGGACACAGCACGACCCACCAAGCCCTCCGATTAGTTGAGCACGTCACGCAGGCACTCAACAAAAAAGAATTCACCGGCCTAGTGCTACTCGACGTATCGAAAGCTTTCGATAAGGTCTGGCACGAAGGCCTCCTGTTCAAAATGCTTCAATCCAAAATTCAAATTCCACTAGTCCGACTTATTGCCTCCTACCTTCACGACAGAAATCTCCAAGTCAAACTCATGAACACCAGATCCACAAAGCGCCCCATCACCTCCGGGGTCCCCCAGGGATCGATCCTTGCAGCTTCACTGTTTAACATCTTCATGAGCGACATTCCAACCCCCTTAGATCCCGCAACAAAAATTTCACTATATGCAGATGACACTGCAATATACACATCCTCAATCCACCCGGACATAGCCACAACCCGCCTCCAGGAGGCGATCACCGATCTCGGAAGGTGGTACGAAACTTGGCGCATCGAGGTTAACTCGAGCAAAAGTTCCGCGATCATGTTTCGAAATCGTTGCAAGCCTCACAACTCCAGTGTCTGGATGTTTGAGGAGCAAATCCCCTGGAAAACCAAGGTCAAGTACCTTGGCATTACCATGGACCGGCGCCTCAAATGGGACGCTCACATTTCCTCCGCAACCGGTAAAGCCAAATGCCTCTTCAATATATTGTTCGTCCTCATGAACGCAAAAAGTACCATGTCCCCCGCTAACAAACTAAGATTATACAAAGCCATAATCCGCCCAACAATGATTTATGCCTCCCCTGTCTGGGGATATGCACGCCCCAGGGCCATAAATAAACTTCAAGTCATCCAAAACAAAAATCTCCGAGCTATTTTCAGCGCCCCCTATTACGTCACTAACAGGCGACTACATGCAGACGCCAAACTAGACCTCATTAACACTCTTAATCGTAAACATGCCACCAATCTCTACAACAAATCCAAATTCTCAGAAAACCCACTAGTAAATCAACTAGGTCAATACAACCCAGCCGACTTTTTCATACCCCGTCCCAAATCACTCCTGACCACGGACAACTCCTGACCATAACTCACCCCCACACAGACTAATGTATGTTCACAGGTTTAACTTACACAAATTCTCTTCGAAAGTGAATTTATTCACTAGATTTGTGTAATTTTTCGATCAATTTCCACAAGCTTCGATAAATCACCCCCCATAGTATCACTACAATCCCACTAGTCGCCAATTCTGACTAGTTCCAAGTAGAAGCCACTCACTTCGAGGTCATCAATAGAAATTATAATTTCTTTCTTCGAATTAGGGACTCTACTATATCGGCAAACGTAAAAAATTTCTTTTTCTTCACATATCTCATATTCACAGTCACAGCCCAGGTTTCTAACCAGTCAGTCCGCCAAGCGCCAATTCCCAGAGACCCACCGGTCTCTACAACTTCCAATGTCATTAATGTATTCTTTCAGATGAAGGAGAAGGCCGGCCATGCCGGGATGCTCCATCAAATACATATCAGGTAAAGGTAAAGGTAAAGGTCCGCCAAGCGCCAATTCCCAGAGACCCACCGGTCTCTATAAATTCCAATGTCATTAATGTATTCTTTTAGATGAAGGAGAAGGCCGGCTGCGCCGGGATGCTCCATAAAATACATATCAGGTAAAGGTAAAGGTTCGCATTTCAATTATATTCAATTTAATTCGATTAATCCTCTAGGGGATAGGTACGATTCAACAATTCCATGTTTAAATAAATATGTATTTGTAATAGTTTTGTTACTTTAATTTGTTAATGTGTTTTGTTATTATTGTAATCAGAATTGTTATGTTAAATATGTATGTAAAGTTTTTAATGTCAATAGAGTACTTTTTGGTTTTGGTTTCGCACCGGCAGATGCAGCTCGTCTCTCGTACATGTAACATCGATTATTTTTTGTTTTTACGCGAATTTTTGGGGGTGAAACGTAATAGTTTACTGCCCCATACCGCAACTATACTTTTTAATGCTATTTCAAGGGTCTCTAAGCTCCCGGTTTCATTTATCCCGGTTTTTTTGATGGGAGGCACCTTTTCGTATGTTTAGCATAGTAAACAGAGTCAAAACCGCCCTGGAGGGGTGCAGAGCGGAGCGGCGCCCCGAAAGGGTAGGTTTTGACGATGGATAAACCTCCCTATCGAATGCACACCCCGAAAATCGAAGAAAAATTCGCTAAATTTACGTACTTTCAAATTGATTTTTCTCGAAATTTTATGTGTATCATCTCGAGTGAAAATTTTACAGTATACTCTATAAACCTTCCTCTTTGCTATAGGAAAATTTTTAATTTTTTTGGGGTGACCAGGGTTAGGTCACCGTCCCCAAATCTTCTTTCACAATAATATGTAAAGATGTTTGACCGCCATATACACAAATATATTTTTAATTTAAAATAACCAAAAAATGCTCAAAATTTGGTATATAAATAAATATAATATCTATCATACGTTTATAATAACAAATAAAATAAAATACACTTTTTTACTTAAAGGGTAAGCATCAATACAACGTGATTATTTAGTACAGTTGTGCAACGTTTCGAACTGAATGTTCATGTTCAATACTAAGTACAACAATTAAAATTACAATAAAATTAAGAATCATTTGTTTAAATATTAAAAAACAAGTAATATACGCTTGACCCTTTCGATAATTCCTGTGAGGTGTGGGAAATTTATTTTGATAAAATTTTTTTTATATATACCGAATGATACTTGGTAATTGGTAACCGTAATTTTGTAAATTAGTTCTCTAATTCATGATGTTCCGACATAAGAATGCAGCCGCTTTTCCCCTAAAAGCCGTTTGTACAATACTTGGTTAAATTTTCCATTAAGCAAATTAACTAATTGTATTTTTAATACCCGGTTAGCTGTTACCATTATTGATTAGTAATGTCTAATTACACCTTAGTGGTTAGCCTTGCTAATTTTCACAGTACTCTGTTGGATAGGTACATTTCGCCCCCCTACCCCCCGCAATCGCGAATTTTTTCCGTTGTTCTGTATTTTCAGTGTTCTGTTTTGTCAAGATTCTTTTATTTCAGTGTTCTTGTTTTTATTTTTTTATTTTATTTGAAAGGCCTATCAATGACATTATTTGTGGAATATCACATCGTTCAAATGACCGCCGCGGCTTCGCTGGGTGGCTCGCATCCGAGAGGTCCAGTTTTCGATTACTTTGGCCTATAGATCAGGCTGAATTTGACGTGGCATGGGTTATGTTGACTTTCAGGGCACCTGTCGTTTGCGGCTAATTGGCATAGACCTGCGACTTAAGAAAACCCCACAAGAAAAAGTCTAACGGGGTTAAATTGCACGATCTCGTGCAGATAACCATGCCCTCAAATCGCTCGTGCAGAATGTCCATTGTGGCATCAGCTGTGTGGCACGTAGCGCCGTCCTGTTGGAACCACATGTCGTTCCCATCCATATAATCCAATTTTGGCCAAAAGAAATTGATTATCATAGATCGGTAGCGCTCTCCGTTGATGGTGATGGCAATGCCATCGTCGTTTTCGAATTAGTACGGACCGATGATGTCACCGACCCGCAATCCACACCAAACAGTGACTTTCTGCGGATGCTTTACTACTTGCTGAACCTCGTGTGGATTGGTGTCGTCCTAAATCCAGCAATTTTGCTTGTTGACGTACCCGTTCATTCAGGGTTCTCCTGCACACTTTAACGGACAGCGGCGATGTTTTCGACAGATCTTGCGCTTCGTTGACGTACGGGTGTTAACTGATTGTTCAGTGAACCGGTCGACTCGATTTTGGCCACCAAACGTTGAATAGTCGACTTGGAAGGACGACCATGTAAACCATAAAATGGGTGTAATGCGCGTATCGTTGCCACAAGAGAACACCCATTTTGATAATAAAGTTCTATCATTTGCATGTGTTGCTCGACGTTGTAACTTGCCATGGTGATTTGTCTTTAGTAACTCAAAATTAAAAAAGAAAAAAATTAACAAAAGATAAAACAACATGGCCGCCATGAACTGTCAAAATCGACTCGTCCCTATTGGAAAACCTTATACTTAAAATATACCTTCTCACGGATGATGAGAATTCCTTGGGTGGCCCATGGAACATATTGCCATGATTCAATCGTCAATAGAGGTTGATAATCATTAGTGATGCAAACAAGCAATTACAGGTCGCATGAAAATTCTTTTACGATTTAGAAGGTTCTCCGACATTACGTGAGACTCGAAAAAAGAATACAATAAATTCGATTAATAATAAAGACAGGTAAGGAATGGGAAAATCCAAGAATGATATCGAAAAGTACAATCTAATATTCACAAATTAATTAATTAAAAATTGTTAGATGTTAAGAAATTGTTATTAAAATAAAAAAATGTATAATTATGTTAGATTAAGTTGTGCGTCAAAAGAAGAAATTACGTGGGTTTTTAAAATCGGTTGAACAATAATGCAACGGTAGTTGTCCGAGACGTTCGAAATATCGCAGGCGGACGATGATCGCAACGGCAGACGAATCGAACGATGAACGCTAAAAAGAAAACCAAAGGTGTAAATAATTTAATGACACTTAGTAAATTACTCAATTATCAAAAGTGCAAGGAAACTTACCAGGTAGAGAAAATATCAAGTAGAAATAAAAGGGATATTTTTCAAAATAACCTAGCAACGAGTAGGTAAATAAACGCTTCTCCCAAGAACGCCAATGCGTGGAGCACGTATTAATTTCGTCTCCGAAAAAGTGTGGTAATGAATTATACAAATTATACAAATAACGTGTACAAATAAAAATAAGTGTGGTTAGAAAAGAACAACAAATCTTACCTGGAATTATTTGGAATAAATGGTATGTTGATTGGATGAAACAATCCTATAAAAATAATTGGAATCTAGATGCACAAAAACTGGAATCAATAGTAGAGGCAAATTTCTGGATCCTTTCGAACACTCTTGGATCACGAGACAGAAGGCGAAGTCGGCTACGCAAGGAGCGACATCTATGTGTGGTAAGAATAATAAAAACTTAAATTTTATAACGCGGCGTGAGTTCGCGAGTTCAAATAACATTAAACCGATTCCGGGAAAGAACTAGAGTAATTTTGGGGCAGAAGGATAATTTAATAATAAGAATTTGTATTAACATAGTTAAAATTGTTTATTACGTTAGATGTTATAAAGGTCAATATTTTTCTTAACAAATGAAAATAAAATTAAATTACAAATTGTATAAAACCACAGTCATATCATTCGGGGATTTTTCTATCCCGTCAATAGAGATTCGATTTCAGAATAAGAGCGAAGGAGCAAAATCGCAGAACCGACTACTATAGAGAAAGGGGTTTTCATGCGAAAGGTAATTATACAAAGAGCTAGCCGTGGTAGAACCACAATAAATTGAAATTAACAAAATTAAACACAACAATAAAAAAATATCGAGTGTATTGGTCAGTATCCCCGCCGTACATCGTAATATGTTTCGATTCTTAGAGAATTAAAGATAAACGTCAATACGCATCCACTAGCAACTACACAGAAGCACATACTGAGATTTTTTGGACATGTCATCAGGCGCGATGGAATCGAAAAGTTGTGGATACAGGACATGGTCAACAGAAAAGGAGAGGAAATGAAGTTCGCCCAACAGACTTATCGATAAAATTAAGAACCTGAACAACATGTCCTTAACAGAAGTTATGCGAACAACAGAGAATAGGGAGGCATAGCGGGCACTTACTATTCCGTAAATACAAGGAGTCACGACATTCGAAATCGAGTAATGACTAAGAAGACTACGATGACGGGAATTTGTTTAACTAACCTGCCTATCAGTGGACAGTTTCTGGTTTTACTAGAAATTTAATTGCAAATTAAAATTTTGTCATGGCCTAATAGTTAGCGCGATCAACTGCTAACGTAGGGCTCCTCGGTTCGACTCCGGGTACAGTCTAAAATTTCTTGGCCGTCTTCCGTGCTTTCAGAGGGCACGTAAAGCTGTCGGTCCCCCTGTGTTAATGATTTGCCATCTTAACTATAAAAAACAGGGTGCAGGCACATCGAAAGGCAAGCCTAGAAAGCTACCTTGAGATGTAAAAAAGCAAAAATGCTCACAGAACTAATTTCAAAATTAGTAAAAAAACAGGTCCTGGACCTATATTAAGAGGAAGAAGAAGAAGACTTTCCGGTGTAATAATTTAAATGCAGTCCACGGTTTACGGTCCAAGCGACATCAGATTGTCCAATATTAAGGGACATAACTACCATAATGCGAGCTGTGCATTAGCATCAAGAAATATTATTCCGAGTTGCTATTCAGTTTTGTGAAGGTGGCGTACCGTCACCCTCCCTGTAACAGCCGCACTGCTTTAGACCTACTATAATATTTTATAATCTAATCATAAATGATTATATTTCGACAACATGTTTGCATCTATGTTTCTCAGGGACAGTTTTTCTAGTAAAATAACCTGAAGTGAAAATCATTCAAAATTTGCTTCTGTGACAATTTGAAACAAATATTAATTTAACTATGCATATTAGAAAAATTTTTACTATTCGCATTAAAACTTCAGGGCTGAAAAGATGGTGATTTACCAAATCACCATCAAGATCAGCAATCTTACGGCATGCCTTTCAATCTTGGTTTTCCTGCAATTATCTTATTTTTTCACTTCATACAAATGCTTTGCTCCGTGCTCCCTATAGCTTCTTATACTGTAAAAATGCTATACAGTGAGTGTTAAAAGTATTCGTCATCTAACATATTATGAATTTTGAAACGGTGCAGACACAATTATGGAAAAGTATTCTCCCACAAAAAGCTTTTAAAATAAGTTGTGTAGAGGGTTTTATCAAAAGCTAAGTTGATAGTGATTCTCATTCGATTATTATAAAAATCAACAAACCCTAAATTTAGTGGCGTAAAAATGGCACCTGACCTGCAAAACACATTAAGGACAAGCTGGTATGTGCGTAATGTTTTACAAAAATTACGATTTTATGGCAAATTACCTGTGGAGAATATTTTATAAATGATAGCAATAGAATTGAAACATAATAAAAATATTTAAATTTACAAAACATTATAAAAATGCGACAGAAACCTTTGGAATCGGATGATACTTACCGAGGAAGTCAAAATTTAATATTTATGGTTCAGATGGCAGGTAATTTGTGTGGAAAAGGAAAAAATACAACGATAAATAAAGAAAATATATAACCTACAACTATTATGCTAGAAAGTATCAGTATTTGTATGTGGTTATGAGAGAGTGCCTCTGGTGCAGCAAATTTCCGTTTTATCGATGGTACGATGAACCACAAATGTATATCAACATTTTACGCCAAAATTTACCAATATTTGCATATTTTAAGATCACAATATGGGGCTACAAAATAATTACATATTTATTCAAGATATGATCTGATGCATAAAGCTGAATTTATTGAGAATAAAATAGATCTAGTAAGTTGTTAAAAATAAAACATACGGTATTATTTAGAGAAACTCTTTATCTGCCATTTGAAGTTTAGAAGTTGAAAATACGTTCGTTATAACTCAAGTTACTAATTTTTTAAAGTGACATTGCAAGTGAAAACATGGAATTAACAAGAGAGCTTTTTCGAATCATGATTTATTATGATTTTAAAAAAGATTTAAGCGCTTACGAGTGCAAAGAGAGTTTAGATTCAACTTTTAGTGAACAAGCACCTTCCTTGGCTACAATTTACCGATGGTATAAGGAATTTGAACGCGAAAGGAATTCCGTTCAGCATCAAAAAGGAGCAGGACGTCCTTCTACCGCTGTTACCGACAAAAACATTGCTGCTGTTAAAAAAATAATTAAAGAGGACAATAAATCCACTTATGGGGTAATAGAGCATCAACTCAAGATTGGATCCTCAGCTGTTAAAACAATCATACACGATCACCTGCATTTAAAAAAAGTGGTCCGTCGTTTTGTGCCGCATCACCTTTCTGATTTCCAAAAAGCAGAGCTTGTAAGAATTTGCCATGAAACTCTAAATTTGTTAAATAATGGCGGACACCAAATTTATTCCAAAATCGTGACAGGTGACGAAACTTATATTTCTTTTTTCGACATACCTACCCAATAAACATTTTTAGCCTGCAAATAGCCTGTAAATAGCCTGTACCTGACGCAGGCCTGCGTCAGGTCTGCCGTTTAGATAAATTTATCTGTTCCTGCAATTCGTTGATAATTTAGCCTGCGTCAGGCCTGCGGTTAGGTTATTTTTCTGTGCCTGCGATTAGCTAATAATTTAGCCTACGTCAGGCCCTGCGGTTAGGTTATTTATCTGTGCCTGCGATTAGCTAATAATTTAGCCTGCGTCAGGCCCTGCGGTTAGGTTATTTATCTGTGCCTGCGATTAGCTAATAATTTAGCCTGCGTCAGGCCTGCGGTTAGGTTATTTTTGTGTGCCTGCGATTAGCTAATAATTTAGCCTGCGTCAGGCCCTGCGGTTAGGTTATTTATCTGTGCCTGCGATTAGCTAATAATTTAGCCTGCGTCAGGCCCTGCCGTTAGCTTATTTATATTAACATAACGCTTGTTACTCATTGGTTACATGTTATTATAAATATATATTACGCTTATTTGTGATTAAAAGTATTTAAATTAAATTAATTATTGTTAAAATTAAAATTAATTAATTATGAAAAATAATAAGAAGGTGTAATAGTGAAATAAGATATAAAAATACAAATTTTTTATAGACACCCACGTGGTAAATAGTTTTAACCAATCAGAACGAAGAAAAATTTCACCGCTAGCAAATAAACTCTTTTTTCTCATTGATTATACGAATTATTATACGCATTTTATATTACAATAATTATTATATGAGATATTATTGGAGTCAGAAGGAGCGGTCATATTTATAATTGGGGGGGGGGGGGTAGTTTTTAATCTCTTACGCCCGATATTATCAAGGTATTTAAAGAGCCCTTGAGTTAACTAGCGAATGGAAACGTGTATTTTAAATATTTTATGTTTTCTTTTAGCTAATTAACAGAGGCCTCTATATATACTTAAGTTAATACTATGACAGGCTTAATAAGTACATAATAAAATATATAATGTGATGTTTCATTAATATTGAAATGTGAAAAATATTTAACATTAAAGTATATATTACAAAAATATATAATTAAATAGCAATGAATTTTAATTCCGATTTTTAACAGTTTTAACCAATCAGAATTAAGAAAAATTTCACCGTTAACATAACGCTTGTTACTCATTGGTTACATGTTATTATAAATATATATTACGCTTATTTGTGATTAAAAGTATTTAAATTAAATTAATTATTGTTAAAATTAAAATTAATTAATTATGAAAAATAATAAGAAGGTGTAATAGTGAAATAAGATATAAAAATACAAATTTTTATGAACAACCACGTGGTATGTCGAAAACAAAAATATTGTAGCAAAGAAAACTAATATTGAAATGTGAAAAATCTTTAACATTAAAATATAATATATTATAAAAATAAATAATTAAATAGCAATGAATTTTAATTCCGTCTTTTAAAACAGTTATAACCAATCAGAATTAAGAAAAATTCACCGTTAGCAAAACTATTGTTTCTCATTGGTTACATGTTATTATAAATAATTATGCTTATTTGTGTTTAAAAGTATTTAAATAAATTAATTATTATTCAAATTAATTAATTGTGACAAATAATAAGTAGGTGTAATAGTGAAAAAATATATAAAACTACAAATTTTTTATGAACAACCATTTGGATTTTTTAATACCAGTATATATATTTATTCAAGTTGACTGACTGTCGAAATCGTTTATATACAAATTTCATTTTTGTTTGGTATTACAATTATCTGATAATCCGCCGCAAATGTAATTAGAAAATTAAATCCGTTTAGTTCTCTTTTTTCTTATAAATTAAATTTTTGTAGTCATAAAGCAATTTCACAACTAAAATAACAACAGCTCTGTGGCAGAGAGGTTAACGCTTACGGACAATGAAGGGAAAGGTCACTGGTTCGATCCTGGCACAAGGTAAGATTTTATTTCAAATTTTCAAAATTTAATTGCAGACTCCAAGAAACAAAGTAAAGACGAATCATGAAGAGTAATCACCACCAACAAGTTCTACAACTATGAGAAATGGGTAAAATAAAAAATTATGTGTATGGAGTCAATAAAACAATTAGAAAAGTTGTAAATAATTAGAAAAGAAAACACCTGAAAGAAATAAAAAATAAATGGATAATTCAAAAAAATTAATTTTTTTATTTTGATTTTCAAAATTGATTAATAAATTTAAAAATTCATTAAACGAAATTCAATTGAATTTTGTTCAAATGAATGAACAAAACAATAGCTTGCGGTTAGCTAACCGTAAGCCTGCGGTTAGTCACAATTCTCAGCCTGCGGTTAGCTAATGCAGGCTATTTTTTGCCGGCGATCAAGTATGACGCAGGCTAATTTTTGCGCCACTTTAGCTATTTCGTACCGGTGTCAGGGTCGATATGAGCCTGCCGCAGGGATAGGTACCTGCCCGAGTTGTCACTGTCAGGCTATTGTCAGGCTATTCGCAGGCTAAAATGTTTATTGGGCTACTCGTCAAGAGAGTCGTGTATGGATTCACGAAGATGAGGAAACTCCAACAATGATCAAGAAACAGCGAGCTATGAAAAAAGTTATGTATGCGGTATTCTTCAGAAGTACGGGCCTAGTAAATGCCATTAAGCTAGATGGACAAAAGACAGTTACAGCTAAATGGTACACTGAAAAATGTTTACCTGATGTGTTCAGTAGAGTTCCAGCCAAGGGAATTATGCTCCACCATGATAATGCGTCATCCCATTCGGCAGCTATAACTCGCCAGTTTTTGGCTGAAAAAATATAAAAGTCATAGAACATCCGCCGTACTCACCTGATTTAGCAATGTGCGACTTTTGGCTATTTTCTGGGCTTAAAAAAAATTTGCGGGGCAGAAGGTTTTCGTCTGAAGAAGAGATTGATACCGTAGTTCATACTTATTTTGAAGGTGTTCCGAAAGAAGATTGGCTGGGAGCTTTTAAGCAGTGGAAAGAAAGAATGGTCAAGTGTATCATTGTTGGAGGGAATTACTTTGAGCATATTTAAAATAAAATCCTAGAAAATATTAACCGTGTTTTTTATTCTCAATAAATTCAGCTTGACCCTCGTATAACGGCACGTGGACACTAAAATATTTGGAAATTTCTCCTCAAAGTCATGACACTAATCATGTTGACCATTTATGCGATCACCTGGACAAAAATTTAGGACAAGACAAATTAGAATTGAAAATGATTCAAAAACTGTTCTTAAAAATAAAATGGGATAAAATCCCGTCTTCAGTGACACGAAATTCAATAGAATCTATGCCTAAATATTTGAGGGCAATTATAAAGGCCGATGAAGACAATCCCACTAAATATTAAAAACTTCTTTAACTGCCTTTTTAAATTTTCCAATTTGGGATGTCGAATACTTTATACTGTACCTATATAAATGTGTTTTTTTCGTATTATATTTTTTAAGCAATATTTTTTAAATATAAAAAGTTACATTGTGATAAAACATTTTAATAATGTTTTTTTAAAATTTTTTTATTTTTAAAATTATAATATGTAATTTAGTTATACCGATTTTAATTCAAAATATGTTAGGTGACGAATACTTCGTACAGTTTTCTTCAATCGGAACTGGAGAACGCTTTCCGTGTATGATTTTCACAAGTTTCTAAAATATTATTATTATTATACCTAACAAGTTATGCGTTAATAAATTTCGCTGATGAAATAAATTTTGTACATTATAATACCAAGTCATTGGAACATAGAGAATTAATTAGCGATTTGTACTTTGTTCATGGACTGCGGAATAGTAAAATAAATTTTAAAGTTTTAAAACGTAATTTTCAACTATGAATTTTAATTCATACCATTAGAAAGCTAAAGGTGCTTTATATTCTTACCTATTGACTATTATAAATTTATCGATTGAACCGAAATAACAATTTGAATTTTTTCTATCATATCGAATATTCAAATATTACATCACCTGGAACGTCAATTACCATTTAATTGTTTAATTAAATCTCACAAATTCTTCTAAATTTATTTTGTAGAAAATGTAGTTCTTGCTTTAGTTTGTTTGTTCAATTAGACATAACAATTTCAAAACCAGTATGATCGTTAATGCTAAGAAAGTACAAAAAATTAATGAAAAATAAAATTATTTATAATGGTGCCCAAATACAAATTGCTAAGTTTATGAATAAAATATGATATTGTTGTATCGCTCATAAGATCGGAAGATTTAAATATTAACTAAACCATAATTGCAAAACCAACAAACTTTCAGCAACAAAAATTAAAAAGAAACCGAAAAAAGTTTATCTATCTCAAGATCCAAGGTAGTACTAACAGTTTGTAAAGCAACACCTACCATCCCATACAAGAAACCCACTTTTGTTAGTTTCATTTGCTCATTAAAAATTAAACATGCATTTTTTATTTATTACATAAGATCTAATGATTAAATAACATGAGTACCTTCAGGAATAATACATTTAAATTTAAAATTAATAAAGCGACTAGTTATACAAAAAATAAGAAACCAAATATGAAAATGACTGCTCTAAATTTAAATTGCTGATCAGTTTATCCGGATGAAAAGTTCCGGTCTTTTGTAAAAGTGTGCTTTTTATCTTTTTATAATTCCTCTAAAATTACGCTTCGTTTGCATCACTCTTTTTATTAAGTCTTGGCAAATTTTACGAGAACTAGAACATTAAAAAGGGCTTCATACTTAATGCCGTTTTACTTTAAATTCCCATAAATGTGTTACTATATTATTTACTATTTAAACAGTTCGTTAGATTAATTTAATTTATTTTTTTTTTGTAGCCATATTTCTATTTTTTTTTATAATTATGTATTAGTATCCTTATAGGTATTTTTGTATGTATTGGTATTATGTATCCTTATAGGACAGCACTGCCAAATACAATAACTTAGAAACCACATTATGTAAATAATTATATTTTGCGTTAACAAAAATAAAAGCTATCATGCAACATGAACTCAAAGACCTCCACAACGTTTTGGGTATTAACAAATTATGAAATTAACGTCATTTTAGTAAGAGAGGAATGTAGTATTACTGTATATACCTATATACTACCAATCCTTAGAACGGCACTGATGGCAAATAAAACACGACATATTGGTTCAATACCAACTAACAAACAATGGTACAAACCGTACTGAACCACTGCCACCTCCGGATTGATTACCACCTTCTGACAGACTGATGATTACCGTGGTTCCAAATGAATCTGTAAAAATTTTGACATTATTGAAAGATGCTTTATTTTCCTCCAGTTGTATTCTTTCGTCCTGGGAGATGTCAACTTCCATATCGATGCTAAGGAATGATGCTATTATTAGTATACTGCATTGATCCTTTGTTATTTTAATACGTTCCATTTTGTCTTTTGATTTGATGATTTCAACCCTGATTTCTTCTCTTTACTCATTCCATATTTTGCTGTTGATAACATTTTGAATTTTCTTTACATGAACTGGCGATAGTTCATGTAAGCTGCCACCCCCAAATGTTTTTATGAAATCATCTAAATATCCCTTCTTTCTTCTTCTCATTTTCCATCTTCTCTCTTTCAATCTTTTTCTCCATCGTCGTAGCATCTCTCTGAGTTCCTGTTGAAATCGAGGGCCTATGTACATTTTTTCGTTTCGTTCAAAATTTTCTTTCATTACTGTGGTGTCTTGATTTGTCGTTGTCTTATTTTTGGTGGTACTTATTTGATTCGTATTTTCACTGGTCTACCATCCTCGTTTCTTTTTGTGTTTTGTCCATACTTTTCTTTTTGAATATGCTGAGGTCTAAGTTTCATGTGCTCGAGGTCCAAATCTTCTTGTTGAATTTTCTTGTTCTCCTTTGAAACTGGTTTATGATTTGCAGCTCTTCTAATTTAATCTCCATTGACATTGGTTATAAAACCTTCTTCATCTAATATTTGACACACAACTTGATCTGCTTCCATCTCCATCTTACTTGGTTTCTTCTTCTTCTATATTTGCTGTTTCTATGGTTTTTAATTTTGATTGCTGAATACCTTCTGATAATTCCCATTCCAGTATTTTCGCTACTTTTTCTAGGGATTGTAGACATATTGGTTTTACGCTAAAGTATGGTTTATTTGATTGATCTATTTTCTCTTCCAATTACATTATTTTCTCTTCATAGTTTTCTTCCATTTCCTTGAATATATTATTTTTGAAATATTCGTTGTCGCGCTTTTGTTCATATATTTCTATTCCCTTATTAATTTAATAAGTTAAGTTCCCTTATTTCCTCCCATTGCTTTTCCAATTTTTGTTTTTCGTATTTCATGTTTCGATCATCTTGTGATAATTTATTTGTTATGGCTTCCATGGTCCTGTGCATGTGTGATAATTTAACTTGTCTCTTTAAGCGTATTGATTGGGTTTCCATTTCTTTGTTAATTTTGATGATATGTTTCCAGTTTCCTTCCTTCTTGCCTTTTT
The DNA here is from genome assembly GCA_932274525.1 of Podabrus alpinus. Taxonomy (NCBI): domain Eukaryota; kingdom Metazoa; phylum Arthropoda; class Insecta; order Coleoptera; family Cantharidae; genus Podabrus; species Podabrus alpinus. The sequence continues at coordinate 121,729,725 of OW026451.1, forward strand.
GTTCACTTCTTGCCTTTTTCTTGATGATTGAATACTTGTTCTCATTTTCCTTCTTTGCTTCTTATCTACTTCGGATTGATTGTTGGCTCTCTGAACCGAATTAATTGTTGTTTCACTGGACCGAATTAATTGTTGTCTCTCTGGACTGGATTAATTGTTGTCTCTCTGAATTAATGAATTGCTTCTTTTTCTTATCCATTTAGGATTTGTCTTCTTTTCTTGATTGATTGTTTATTCTTCTTGCTGGACCATATTCTTCTTCATCCGACTCGAAGGACTATAAAGAAATCCCTCCTGGGATAACTTGAAAAGCGGAAGTTACCCTCTAGCCTCTAGCGAGTAGTTTGGTAAATTCCCGTGGAACTTACGCACAAAGACGTCGTTGTGGTAATTCGATTTATTTACATTAAAATTTGTACAGAGTTTTTATAGAAATATAAATACATATGGCATAAGCATATTTTTTACACGTGCCTAGTTTAATTATTACATTTTAAATTGCTTATTTATAAAATCGGTTGCTATTCTATTGGCCAACTTATTTCTTTTGGTCAATAGAATTGAAGAATGTGCAAATATGCTTTATTTTTATAATATTTCTTATATACAGGATGGTCTAAATACTAAGTTTAATTATGTTTAATTTTTTAAATTAAACAACCACATTTTGTAAATAATTATATTTTGACTTAACAACAATAACAGTAACAGTAACAAAATAACATTACTAAATAAGGAGTAATCTGAACCGCGCCAAAACTTAGTTTTTCAAGTTTTCTACATCAACTCACTCGATCATTCCCCAATGCCGCTTTTATGCTAGGCTATGCTATAAATAAGGAAAATCAAGCGAAGATGTAAAATCGTACAGACCGATAAGCCTGCTAACGGTTTTGTCAAAATTGTCCGAGAAAATGAGCCCCAAAAGATTAAGACCAACCTAAGAAGAGAAAAGTTTAATCCCCAACCACTGGTTTGCTTTCAGTCAGGGACACGGCACCTTAAAGAAGGTCCATCAAATCGAGCATAGCAACTTACAATGAAGCTTGGATATAATACGAAAGTGATTGGAAAGATATAAAATTGAAGTAAATGATATACCTATAAAATCAGTGCAAGTACGTGATTTCCTTTTGGTTTTGCAACCCTAGTCGCACTAGATAGGGGATTAACGAATCAATTTGGCGTTATAAATTGAGGCTATATATTAAGTTTTAATAATTAACGTGTGAAATGAATATTACAACAAAATTTAAAAATTGATAATCTAGCAACACCCTGTATAGGTGATAGCGTCATTTATTTCTTCCGATTTTCTACACCGCTTTCTAGGCAAATGCTTTCAAGACGTGCAACCGTTTACGTTGCTAGCGACGTAGGATTGCTCTATAACGGCGTAACTGCATAGGAATTGAACAAAAAATTTCAGTTGCCATTTTGGGAGAACGGCGCCCCGTCATCCTCTCTGTGCCAATCGCCACTAGTCCTAAATCAAATAAAACAGCGTGGCCTGGATATGCCCACAGTTAGAGAAGACATTTCAAAATATGGTAAAACATACTACGAAACACTCATTGAACATTCAAATCCGCTAGTAGAAAAATATTTTGTAATTCAGTGATTTCATGCCCCCCTCCCTCTTATTATCTTGTTAAGAACTTTACTTAACTGGGACCTATATAGTTGAATGAAATTAACAGTAAATTATGATAATAATACACCCTAGCTGCGAGCTTTCGAAGCTAATCATTTTTATACCTTTTCTGCCACCTTTTACATTTTTAAAAATATCTCAATATCAGTGCACCTGGGGTGAAAAGTGAAGACAACTTAAATCATAGATCATATCTGCATTTTTAATTTAACCTGAAAAATACACCAAAAACACCTTGCAGAAACTAAAAAGTACAATTTTGTCACAAATAAATTACCATAAATTTGCGAACGGGTTCGTCACACTATGACATCATCTGGTAATAAAGAACGAAGATGCCACATTGTGAGGAAAACGTTTACAAATTACATTTTACTGTGTAATTTTCTTGTGAAAATTTGTACTTTCAGTAGCTGACAAATGTTTTTGTGCATTATTTAGATTAAACTAAAAATACAGATATTATGATTAATAACAATTTTCGCTACATACCACGCGGAAATCGATCGCTTATTAAATCATAGAGACCTTAATAAAACAATTTTCAAAAAAAATCCTAATTTTCATTAAAATTTTTCAAAAAATCGTGAAATTTAGTTTTTTGTAAACAGTTTATTTCATGAGAATTCTGTGAATCATTTTTACCAAAATATAAGTTTTTATTGCACTATGCGTATGTTCGCAATTATTAGGGATAGAATAATGTTTTCCTTTTAATTGTAAGCACAATTTCAATTGCTTTAGATCTTAAAGAATGAAAACCATTCTTTAAAAAAGGGTTAATAATGATCAACTTTGATAGCTCACAGCTAATGCCCTATTATGGCTAGAAAGTAGTTATATGAGGAAATTTATGGAAAATTTAGTATAAGTTACACTAATACTAATCTATGGACCATTTTTGCGCCAGATAAATAGGAAAAAAATAATAACTACTTTTTCTTGATCAATAATCAAGAAAAATTGATGTTCTATGGAGGGCTGTATATTGGAAACAATAAGGCAATATTATTTTTACATATATTTTACGTATATTATTTAACCATATTGCCGGTATAGAAAATTCAGTCTTCACAATTACCATTTAAATTTTGTTTCTATATTAGTTATTTAAGGTTAATACTTATTTAATTTTTAACTCAGTTTAAAATAATTGAAGATATTTTTATTTTTCATTACCAAAAATTTTAACTGAATGTCTCAAGTCAGTGGTGGATTATCGCAAAGGCCCACTAGGGACATGCTTTTAAGGAGGTCAACTTATGGAGGCCAGTTGAATCAGATCTATTTAACAAATAATATCACTGAAAGAAATACATTTTAAAAAATAAAACTTAAAAATTCCAAAAGCTTAAACACAAAACAGAGCATAACGAAAAAAGTTATTTTCTTAATTAAGGCCGTTGGGGGCTGTTGAAATAGTTTGCCATACAAGCTAAGTATACTCGACCCGCTTCTCTTCCAGCCTTTTCTGTAACCTGCACTACCGAAATTCCAATTATGTCAGTTAATAAAAATATTATTTCACATTAAAATCCACGACACTTCTATAAAAGAGCCTCTGCTAATTATTTAGTAAAAATTATAAATAAATATTTATTTTAAAAATTGATAAACTAAAATCAATTAAATAAAACAGTACCTAATCCATAATGTATTTTTTTATAAAACAGGTAAAGTAATATAATAATAATAATTATTTTTTAATAATTATTTAAATAAGCATATTTGAAAAAGGCAACAAAAAAAAGTCGCTGTTGAAAGTTCATAATTATTCTTCTAAATCGAATTAAATTTTATTGCGGTTTTTTAGCTTGGTCACTTTAAAAAAAAATCATAAGTAATTATCGATACTTAATTTATCACGCGTGGTTACGCTCATGGAAAGCCACATTTTTGTACTCCATGAAAGGTGGATAAGATTTTCATATTGGTTGCCGTTTGATGCCGTTCTTTTTGTGGTCATTCGAGTGGTATTTATTGTGCAATCGTCAATTTTAACACCTGAAATCGCTTGAACTTTCACAACAACAAAAAACTTCTTACATTTGGGTGAGTAAACTTTTGATTGTTACATTTATCTTTGATCTAATGCGGTATTATTTTGCATATTTAATTGTCAATCTTTCGCACAGTGGTTATATGCAAACATTGGTTTCTGACTCTTTGACCCTTACCAATTTGCATTAAAACTTTTTGTTCTCTCTAAAGTTGAACTTAAATTCTTTGGCGTCAACTATTTGTTTGTTTAAAATAAAAGTTGTTGCACTTCTTAAATAACTATGCATATACAATAAAACTGTAAAGTTGGCTAAAATTCAGCTACAAATCTTTTGATCTAATTTAATAGCTTTGCATAAAAAAGAAATGCGAACGAAAATTATCATATCTCATCGAGTTTCGCCTGTACCTTTATTTTATATGTGCACCATCCAGCCCACCTCTTTAATGAGTCAGAAACCGCTACTGCTCCGACGGCTTCGCTATAGGTTATAGGTATATCAAATCAATTCATAAATTTTTTCATGCGAGATAGGAGCTTTAAAAATAGCTTTTCTTAAAGATACCGAAGTGAAATAATAAACTTGAGGTACCCCACACTGCGGTTATATTCTTCGTGATGCGAGTTGTACCTACATACCTGATGTATGAATCTAATTAAATTGTAAAATTAATCACATAATATATACCTAGTATCTGAACGATTAAATTTTTAGAGCGGCCATTTTGAAGCTTTTATATTTTAAAATACCTAGCACACGTTCATTAATAATAAATTAAAGAAAGCAATTGTTAAAAAGCTTGAAAATATTAGTATCATTCATTTTAGTGAAACGATGTAAAGATCTCTTCAAATAAAGCTGAATTTGATTAATTTAATAGCTTATAAATGATTAATGTATTTATGCATGCAATTTATGTCTGAATAAAAGTATTCAATACAATATTCGAAAAATTAAAATTTTTGTTAAAATTTTTTTTATATTTCAAAAGATACGACTTTTTTTAATCGAACATTTGTTACTTTTCAAATGAACAATAAAATTATTAATAAATTTAATATTATAATATATAGTAGGTACCTCCTCTTATTAGCTATTTGTGATGTTTAAGGTGACCCCAAATATGACAGTCAAAACCCGAAATTGGCGAAAACTACCTTTTACTAATACTCTAATTTATACCTCAAGTTTTAAAGGTCAATAAATTATTTTCGTTTGCATAAAAATTTTGTTCGAGTGTCCAATAATAAAGAAAAGTTCAATTTTTATTAACAAAACAGTTTATTTGCATGACAGAGTGAAAATAATTTTTGCGTAGTGAAGGTAGGGGAGAAATGCTTTGAACTAAGAAAATCTACATCGCAAATTTTTTCAGCGGGTGTGTAAATGGGGGTGACGACCCTCGATTGATATATTTACACATGTATGTTTTCAAATTAACGTTACATTTTATATATTCAGGAATTTTCCTTTAAACCTCTTTTCATAAAATTGAACGACATAACCATCATTTTCACAATTTTTTATCAAAATGTAAATAGAATAAAAATGATTATGAAGAAAACCGCAGCTTTCATACTTTCATAAACATTTTCAGCTCCATAAAGGTTTGATTTAGTTATATTATTATAAAAATACTAGCTGGCACAGTCGGCCTACCGGCCTCCTTTAGCCATCTAGACCGTGTCGGATGTGGTTGTTCGGCCTTCAGCCTCGGGGAAATCGCAACCATACGTGTAGACCGTGGTTGTTCGGCCTCACTCCAAGGTTCTAAAGTAGCCTATGTTTTTCGTAGCGTTGTAAATAACTTTTACACCAAATTTGGTTAAGATTGGTCAAAGAGAAACGTAAAGCACGTGCACGCGTATTTGCATTGTCGATCAGTTGACAGCTTGACAGCATTAATTATTGTTTTTTAAGTTGATTTTGAGTAGCCTGCCTTCCTTTAAGGAATCCCATAGGGACGCGCATGAATGGATTATTGAGATTCCTTAAAGGAAAGCAGGCTACTCAAAATCAACTTTCCTTTCCTTTGCGAATTTTTGCACTATTTCGATACAAAAACATGCGCAGGGACCTACATAATAACTGTGCCAAATTTGGTTCCGATCAATCAAACGGTCTAGGAGTCTATAGGGAACATACATACATCCATTTTTTATATAATACTATATAGATATAGATGTACATTTAATTTTGCATTTACTAAAGGAAAAATTTTTTTTAAATATTTTAACGGCCTTAATTTTCACTGAAAAATTTCAGAAGCGTTACTAGCAATGTACCTTGACTGTCTTGTAAATATTAGCCCTACCGATGGACCCTATTAAAGAAAACAATTCCGACTATTCATAAAAATAATTCTGAAAAACCTTCAAAGAGTAGATTTATTGCAGGATTTCTTAGGAAGAAGTTTCAATTGGCTACTAATATATATTGAGATCAATGAAAACAATTTTTAAATTTGTTTTCGGACTTTGTTTTAAACGCGGTATTGTTTAGATACAATTACCAAACTTTTTTCCTTCCTTTGGAATCCATACATAACCTGTATTTTTAAGGCGATCAAACGGGTACTTCATAGGCATAACAACTATTTTTGTATATATATTTTTAATAATTGCCGATCAATTTCAATATCTTTCGCCAATGGGTAATTTTATTGTTGTGTTACTGTTGAAAAAATCGGTTAAATTAATACTAAGGTAATTACAGATGAGGGCCCTAGAATAAAAGGGGTATAAGTGCATTTTACATTATTGTGAGATATTTGCATTCAAAGTTAAACCAAATGTCTTTTCTTTTGTGTTATTTTACTAGGTTAAGTGCGTCTACTGCTAATGCAGGGTAAAAATTTCCCAGGAAAAGCTTAGATATATATATAAAGTTTATTATTTCCTTAATAAATGATAAATTTTAATAATATAAAAGTAGAAAAAAAAACTTTATCATAAATGTGCCAAAACTTAAAAAAGTACTTATACCCTTATTATTATATCCTAATTATCAATATATCACTTGCATCTGTTTTGCACCAACAAATATGGACATTAAGGTTTCATATTGTGTAATAATCTCAAATTTAAAAAAAGTGCACTTATACCCCTTATATTCTAAGGCCCTCAGATGTTATTTTTTGGTCTTTTCCTATATTATATTATTTTCAGTTCACAGATGTATGGATTAACGAGATTTTCACTGTAAGTATTTCTAAATATTTTATTACAAAAAATATCAAATAGAAAATATTTATAGGAGTTAAAATAAATGGGACTTCGACATTTTTCAATGCCTTTGAAATCGGGCTTTTTATTTTTAAATTACAGATATTTTTTATTAAGAAATATATTAAAACAATTTTATGCAGTAAAAGAAAATCAAATACCAATATAGTAATATTACTCTGGGGGCCAAATTTACCATTCTTTGCAGAGTTGGATTATTTGATGGTGTAGTAAAGGAAAGTGTAGGGACTTCCTGTAGTGAAGGCGTTTTTTTACTTTAAAACTGAAATACAATTCCGTTATAATCTACAGGAGGCGCTCAGTTATGTGAATACTGAATTTATGAACCATCCACTACAGTGAACAACCAAAATTCAACATGGTAGGTTCTAAAGAGTGAACAAACCAACCTCGATTAAACGAACCGCATGCGTACTCTGTTGATAAAAGAATAGGTTTTTACTCTAAACACACATAGCAAGCATTTTGTTTATAAATAAGTATAAAATATTGACATCCCAGACAACACTGAAATCCAGTGGATATCCAGGGAATATCCAGTGGACGTCCAATAACTAGTGGATATACTAGATATCCACTAGTTATTGAGTGTTGTCTGGGATGTAATTTCAAATAGGTCAAATTTCAGCAAAATTCTGAAAATTTATTAATTAAAATACATAGTTAAAGAAATTAATTTAATTACCATATACCTACAGATTCGTTACGTTTTGAAACTAAATTTCCATGCTCATTGTATCAATATAAAATTAAAAACATTACAAATCATTGAAATAATAATCAGAATATTTAGCCAAAATTATACTCGTATAAGGGTGGAATTGTACTGTTCATGGTAAAATATTGAATTTGTACACCTAAAATTTAAAATTAAGTGAAATTTGAAATTGGTGCGAGATTGTTTACAAAAAGGTCGGTATTACCCGTGTGAAAGAGTTTATTAATTATGGACTAATGCGTAACAATTTGAATTTTGAATACGTCCAGTGCAGGAAAGCAAAGGTAGGTCGTCAAGAAGGCAGTTGTCGATTGAACACCAAAGAGTGTGGATCGAATTTTAACGTCAATCAGCGATCAAATTGAAGAGGTTCAATGTGAACTCGATAATTGAAAATTTTATAATTACCAAAAGGGGTAATTTTTTGTGCGAAAGAGTGGTTTGAATTGATGTATACTGGATCGGCGAAGAATTGCCTATAAAAATAAATAATTAAAAATTTTATCACCAACATAAAAGGTCAGATTGTGGTATAATAAATTAAAAAATTGATTGATGGAGACTAACGCTCCAAACAAAAAAAATAATAGTTATAGGGTAGGTATCTATTTTGGAACACGACAATAATATAGGGGTGTAATTTTTGAAATTTATATAATTATTGTCAAATTTACAAAATATGAAAACGATTGAAAATTTAAAATGATGGATCAATCTGATCGATTTAACCCAATAATTCAGTCTCCTCCACATGTAAAATCGCAAAACTTCAATGAACTATTGACAATTTTATTAAACACCAGAACAATTCAAACAATTCGAAAATCTGCTCTCCCATTTCTCGACTGAAGTGGGGACTGAACTTAACATTAATAAAATAAACTTATTAGCTGCTTTCTTCTTCTTCTTCTTCTTCTAGTGCCCTATCCACTGTGGACGTTGGCGATCATCATAGCCCATTTTACTTTATCAGCCGTTGCTCTAAACAACGCTGAAGACGTCATTCCGGTCCATTGCCTTAAGTTTCGTAGCCAGGAAATTCTTCGTCGTCCGGGTCCTCTTCTACCTTCAAACTTTCCTTGCAGAATCAGTTGGAGTATGCGGTACTTTTCATTTCTCATCACGTGACCAAAGTATCGGAGTTTTCTTTCTCTTACTGTTTTTATTATTTCGTTGCCCTTATCCATACGTTGTAGCACAGTATCGTTGGTAACCATATGTGTCCATGATATTTGGAGCATACGCCTGTAACACCAGAACTCAAATGCCTCCAGACGTTTAGCTGAGTCCTCTCTCAGGGTCCATGCCTCCGCGCCGTATAGGAGTACAGAGAATATATAGCATTGTAGCACTCTTACCCTGAGATGTAAATTTAGGGTCATATTGTTAAGTACCTTCTTCATCTTCATAAATGTGCTTCTTGCTCTCTCTATTCTGATCCTAATCTCTTGGGCATGACCCCAGTTTGCGTTAAGCGAGCTGCCCAGGTATGTAAAAGATGTAACATTCTGCAATGGTTCTCCATACGCATAGCATTGTGCATCAAGATTCGACGTTTTGCTGATTATCATGACCTTTGTCTTTTTTATGTTCAATCGCATACCGTATTTCTCACTCGCCGCGATGACTCTGTCTATCAAGCTCTGTAGTCCCTCGGGGCTGTCCGACAGAAGGACTGTGCCATCTGCATATCTTAAGTTGTTTATTATTTCACCATTTACTATTATGCCCTCTGTGGTCTCTTCTAGGGCTTCTCTGAAAATATATTCTGCATATATGTTAAAGAGTATAGGTTACAGTACACAGCCCTGTCGGACTCCCCTCTGAACTCGAAAATCCTCCGAAATATTATCTTCCACGCGAACATTTCCCGTCTGTCTCCAGTAGAGATTAACAATAATGCGTTTGTCCTTTTCATCTATGGTTGTTTTGTTCAGGCACTCAATTAGGTGTTCGTGCTGAACCATATCAAAAGCCTTCTCAAAATCAATAAAGCAAGCGTACACGTCACAGTCGACATCTCTAGCCCTTTGAACCAATACCTGCATACAGAACAGAGCCTCTCCCGTGCCCATTCCATTCCTGAAGCCAAACTGAGTCTCACTTAGATGTTCTTCAATTTTTCGAAAGATTCTCTCATGCATCACGTTTAAAAAGATCTTAAGTATGTGGCTCATGAGACTAATGGTTCTATGCTCCTCGCATCTCTTCGCATTAGGTTTCTTCTGTATGAAGTTAGCCAATACTGAAGTTATACAATACAGTATTTGTACCAATAGGTACAAATACTGAAGTTAGCCAATCTTGAGGAATATCAAGGAATATCTTGAGGAATAGCTGCTTTAAGATACTTAAATTTTAACCCAGCTCTCTTCTTCTTTTGACTACCTTACAGATCTCCCTGACGTTTATATCCTTCTTTCCCATGTCTATGGTGTGCGTGTGAAATGCTATCGCACACATCGGGGACCTACAGTTTATAGTGGGCTTCGAACCAGAGGAAGTATATTACATTAAATTATGAGATGGTTTTTCATTGCGTTCTGATGGGAGATTGCCAGAATTCTTGCTTCGTCCGGGATCTAACTGGGTACCTCGGAATAAGCAACCAAACGTACTGACAGCTCAGCCATGACCAATCACTTGGTAAGGTTACCGTTATAAATCTCTTTCTGTGTATGAAGGACCATTGTAACTATTTTCATTTAAATATAAATTACTATTCCTAAGAATAACTTTGGATTTAATCTAAACACCTCGCTAAGGTTTTCAGTATGGTGCTCAATAGATGAAAGTTTTCTTCTAGCCCATCAATCTTTATTAACATTTATAAAGGTAGCCCCAATGTAAGCTTACAATCTATATCAATCTTTAGAATTATACTTTTGTTTTAAGCCATTAAAATTTAAAGCCTAAAAAAGTGGACATATGTTCATGTAAAGAATATGAAAAGAACAATAAAGAAATTATAAAGCTGGTCTATTAGTTGATTCAAAGTCTTATTATAAAACATTTTTAAAGAGTTTGTTTTAGCTTACTAGAAATCCTTTTGCTGAATTTTTAAATGAAATAAATTAAAACGAATTCTAAAAAACTTCTAAACTTATAGTTTGATTATCGTGTGACTTCAACCAACCTGCTAAACTTTATATTAGTTCTGTAATATTGGTATCAATTTAATGTTCCTGGAGTAAACTAACTGAAACACGACAGTTTACTTTGCACTTGGAAACACATCCAATGATTTTAAATAGTCTGTCTGGGGTTAATATGCTTAATTTGTTAGTGAAAAATTCTTTCTATATCAGTTTCTATGTCAATATTATTTATTCTCTAACGTTCTTGAAACTAAAAGTTAATTGAAAACAATGTAGGAATTAAGCAACTTAAATTTTGAATTTTTGAAAAAACAAAATTTAATAATTATTATCAGCCGATTGTTAAACAAACAATTCAGAAAACAAAATGTGATCAAGCGTGACCAGAGGGGTGGGAGGGGTTTGGACAAATGTATATTTAGGGGATTTCTAAGAAAATTGCGGTTGAATTTTGTTTATGTAATATTTTGTAAAAAAACTTATTTACTCCTTAAATTCTAAATGTCGTGTAGTTAAACCATGTCGTGTCAAGTATGATTTTAGATCAATGAGGAGGGTTTGAAGATTGTGACCAACTGTGACGGGGGTGGGGGTTGAAAAGTGGGAAAATTGCGGACGTCCTTTATGGACAATCCCTTATGTAGATTAATATATCGAATTCTCAACTATATTTTTAAAAGTTGTAAAAGATTTCTTAAACTGTTTGATAGAAAATTAATTTAATATGTATCATACTACCATTTCTTCAAACCAAAAAGAGTTACGTTGACTCTTAGGTCAATTGCGGCGCGACGCGAAATTTTCAGGTTTACATTTTTGACGTAACCAAAGAGGCTGCATCCTGTAGTCAAAAGAAGAAAGTTTAACCCATTTATATAATTCAATTTTTAAGCGCTATCCAAATATAATCAGGATACTGAAATATTATTGTAGATACATCATATATTTTTAGCTGCATGAGATCTTTCAATAGGGATAACTTCTGAATGTCAAAGTTTGTCAAACTTTGACAAATGTTTGTCAAAGTGACAGTTCTTTGACATTGTGTTCAGAAAGGATTACCATTTAATCATGAATAAATTAACACTTGAACAACGCTACCAAATTGTGGAAATTTATTTTCAAAGTCAGAGTTCCATTCGCGAAACTTATAGAGCTCTTCGCCCATTTTATGGTCAACATACTCGACCTTCTGAGCAGGCTCTATTGGTGCGGTGATGGATAAATTTCGTACAACTTCTTCAATGCAAGATATAAGACCACCAATAAGACAAAGAACTGTGCGTACCGAAGAAACTATCGCTTCTGTGAGTAAAAGTGTGCAAGAGAACCCAAATATTTCAATTCGCCATCGTGCTCAACAACTTGGGCTTTGTCCGTCCACTACATGGAAAATTTTACATCAAGATCTTGGTTTACATCCATACAAGATCCAGTTGGTTCAAGAATTGAAGCCTAATGATCATCGATTGCGTCGTGCGTTCGTAGATTGGGCTCACAATCAATTGGAAGTGGATCAATTTTTTTTATTGCCAAATTTTGTTCAGTGACGAGGCACATTTCTGGTTGAATGGGTATGTGAATAAGCAAAATTGCCGTATATGGACTGAGACCAATCCAGAACATTATCTTGAGACTCCATTGCATCCATTCAAATTAACTTATGGTTCCAACAGGATGGTGCTACGTGCCACACAGCCACCGAAACCATCGATTTATTGAAAGGACAATTTGGTGACAACATTATTTCAAGAAATGGTACTATCAATTGGCCTCCAAGAGCGTGTGATTTGACGCCTCCAGATTATTTTCTTTGGGGGTATGTTAAATCCATGCTTTATGCTAACAAACCAACAACTCTGGAAGTATTGGAGGGCAATATTCAGCAAGCCATTTATGAAATAAGGCCAGAAATATTGGAAAAAGTGGTAAAAAATTGGACTGATCAGATGCGCTTCGTAACGATTAGTCGTGGTGGTCACATGCCGGAAATCATTTTCAAATCATAAATGGCATTAAATTTACTTTCATAAAAAAATAATTAAAAAAACATTCCATAAAATGTTTTATTTCAATTTGAAGTTCTCTTACAGCTAAAAAACACCCTATATAAACGATACCAAAAAAATTGTTTTTGTTGGAATGTGTGAGTATTAATTATTATTTGTTATTAAAATCAGTATTCAAATTTAATACAAATTCATTGTCAAATGAATGCAATAAATATAAAAATAAGTTTTTAGTATTGCATTAATCCTCCAAAATTTGATAATAAATTAACGTGAATAACAATTTCTCTAAATAAAACAAAAATCACGGGGGTGTTTATATTTTACTGTAACTAAATATTCACCAACGAATGAAACGAATGAAATCTATTAGAATTTGACAAATTGTCAAACAAAATTACACATCGTATTTTTGGGAGCATAAAGATTCGAGATTGTACAATCAATAATAGCATAATTAAATTACAGAATGAATGAGGGGGTGGCAATGCAGTGAAGTGTGAGAGTTGGCAGGGTAGATCCCCCGAGCGAAAGCCAGCAGACCCAACTAACAGTATTGTCCAAACGACTGCACTTGGCATCGTCGGTAATCCGTTTACGTGGACCTTTACAAGCCCCACCGATTTTACAGGTCAGAAAACCAGAAAAAATTGTCATGATATTACGTGATCTTATTGCAAACATACCATAGATATAAATATTATAATGAATAAAAGACGGATATTTCTTCCATTTTAATGTTAATGATGGAAATAATTTAGTGAATTAATTTATTGTTATTTTAACGTACCTGTATCATAATAATAATACGATGCTACGAGTACTAGAATTTTAATTTTCAAATGTCCAAAATAACTAAAATCAGCGTCATTTAAACATAAAAGTAAAAGGCAGATTTTAAATCAATTCAATTAAAACTTTAACTTTCATTTAAATAAAATATTAACTTTTTGGTTAGCAATATTGGCAATAGTCAAGGTTTAGAGTATTAGAGCTAGATCTAGACAAACTAATTGCTAAAAATAATTCAACTGCAAGACAAGCAATTATTACAAACTTACAGAATAATTGCAGCTAAGAAATTTGTCTAGATTAAATCTCATTAACTGTTAGCTTAATATTACTTTATTAATAGATACTACAAAAATGAGTTGGTTAGATTAGCTAAATTAGCTACTTGCAGAATGCAGCTTGTCCGGCTTATTATATATAGGGTTATAATAATTTATTCTAAGCAATTTTAAATTTACCAATTCACCAATTATTAATTTCAGCAAATACTGTAAAATTATTTAATTTAATAAAAACTTGGCGATGTAAGAACTTTATTGCGGCCATCTCCCCTCGGAAGGCAATGACAAACTTCCGAGGTGTAATCTGCCTAGAAATTATAAAGAATTTATATAAAAAATAATAACTGATGAAAATGGAAAATTAAAAACTTAAAATAACTAACTGCAAAATTAATATTATCTGAAGAAGGCAACCTATTGCTGAAAGCTAATGCTATAATTTAAAAGTAAATATTAAAACTCTATTTTTTAAGAAGTAGTTAATGTGTTTTCAATATGTGGTTGACAATTTATTATTACGAATTAACAACCCTTCTTTTATATTATCCGCAGATATGTCACTAAATACACACAACATGTGCGATAGTAACAGATGTGTAAAAGTGTAAAGGATTTGTCTTCAAACAGGATTACAATTACATGGTATTACACATGTTGGATTGGTCCTTCGAGATTACCTACGTACCAACTTCAATCCAATTTATTTTACTTTTATAGTAAATAATTAATTGTGTACTAATAGATTGAACAAATTTTATACAAACTACATATCAACAATGCCAAAAAAAATTAACAAAATATATAATACATTTCGGTAAGTACCTTATAGGCGTTTACTAAACAAAGGATTTGAAACTTGCTGGTCTCCAATGCTTTTCTAATGTGTACAACTACCAATAGGCATTTTCAGTTATTGCAGTATATAGAATTTATTTATTTTACCACTTTTCCAAGTGGTTCAAGTTCTACTTCAACTATTGAGCAGGCGTTTCTCAAGTTTTTCAGTAAGTTTCATTTTGCTATTGTTGGAAGAACGAATTGTCCATGGCTCTAATTAACATTTCTTTTGATGGTCTAAATTACACCTTATAAAGCTGATGGAGGTAAAGTAGTATGAAACGAGGCTAAATAAATATTCAATGGCAAAACACCGATTTATATACAATGTCTACAAAAACCTTCCCAAAGTGGAAGTATGTACATATGAATATGACACTTCCAGTGGTTCGAAGCTCACGTTGAGCTGTAGGTTCCCTATGCATGTGATAACACTTTTCACGCACACCGTATACATACAATAGGACAGAAGAGGATTACAGGACATAATCAAAAGAGAAGAGCCTTAACATAATATGTCTCCCTTTGATAAATATTTACAATTATGCAAATATCTACATAAAAAACTCGATTATTATTTCACCCGTTTCTACAAATAATTGGTGGTAGTGATAGTATATCCTTATTTGTTGTCCTTTTAATCTAAATTACACAGTGGTCCAAAATATATGAACTTCCCCTACTTCAAATTTGGTAGTAGACTATAGGAAAATATATTTAGAACATACAATCAAAGCACTTTGGAAATTTTATGAAAAGTTCCAAAGAAAAATATGAAAAAGGCATTTTTTTTAATTCGTTACTTTTTATTTATCTTTCTATGGTGACTACTATTTTACGTTTTTATTTCTCACCTTGTATATTATTTTAATTTGAACGTAAAAAAATGACCTCAAAATTTGAATAGCTCACCTACTTGACAGTGGTATAATTACATATTATGTACATATTGTACTTTTTTTAATATTTTGATATGCATAACTAGGAAACGCTAAAACTTAAAAACTCAAATTTTTTTATATTCAATTTGTGTATATTTACAATTTCATTTTAATCTTAAAATATCGTATATTCATCAATGCTAGTTAAATATTGCTTTTCTAATATACTACTTATGTAATACTTATTATTAAAGAGCGGATGCTATAAGCTTTTTGCTTACATTAAATTTTAAAAGCAGCAACAACTTGTTTTGAACAACATTATCCACCTCTTTATTCTAAAGATAAACAAACCTTTAACTCAAGATCGTGGAATAGTGTTTATAATCCGGACTTCTACTTCGTTTCGACTGATAAGTTGTGTAAAATTCACTGCCATAGCCTAGATCAGTTTACTATCAATTTTCAAATAGTATTCAAATCCCAATTGTAAATTACAAACGAGTACTAAGATAGAACTGCAATAAGGCAAATTGGGCTGGCTTTGCTCAAGTTGTAGACAACAATATCTGTTGGTTCTCCCCTGAAGTAGAAAATTTTAATCGATTTTCAGATGTACTGCTTGGTTTTGCAAGAAAATTTATATCAAGAAGTTATCGAAAAACATAATTATAGCCCTAACTGGTTGGTAAAATGTGAACCCATTTGGTATAAATATCAATAAGTTTCTGGTACGTCTATGCTTGGGCCATAACTGTTAATGACACTTAATGCTGTACGCATTTCTTACACTCTTCCAGGGGGCTGGGATTTACTCCAAAAATTGGGAGCTGCTATATCTCTACAACTACCGGTGTCCTCTATCCTCTATTAATCCTATATTGATTTCAGTGCGTTTAGCATCGCCCTTCTATGCTAGGGGTTATAAAATTTTAAAGAGAATAATTTACAATAGAATTCATCACTTTGATATGTTTGGCAGCAATTGTTGTGACCAAGTTTTAGCATTAACTTCGCATATAGAAGATGATTTTCAGAATAAGAAGAAAACTGTTATGGTCTTTGTAGATTTAAGCTCTGCCTACGATGCAGTGTGGAAATTATTGAAATTGTTCAAAACTCTAAAATGTAAAGGCGATCAATTTGATATCTACATTATTATCGGATCGATTGTTCAGAATTCACTTAAATGGAAAATCGAGTAATTATAGGAAACTCAATAATGGTCTTCCGCAAGGTTCTCTACCAGCTCCGCTTCTATTTAATGTATTGTCATGTTTTGGATATCAGAGATGGGGGGTCTGATGTAATTGGGTTTATTTTGTGATAAAATACTCATTACTTAATATTCAAATAAAAGACCATCATGGTATTTAAATAATTACACCTGAATCTTCTTGGCACTTCCGAGTAATGAACTGCTTGCATCAATTCAATCTAAGAATACAACAAACGTAATTTTGTTTACACACATATTTAGAAAAAGGATGTAAAAAGCAAAAGAAGGATTATTGGTTTTATTCAAATAGAATTTGGGAAGAAATTGAATATTAATTTATTTGTAAAAGAGTAGGATAGCGCTAAAAAGAAGTATTTTGCGTTTAAAAGAATTTAGTGCGCGGGCTTATAGACGATTTTGGTGGGATGGAGAATGGATAAGGAAGCGTGAAGAGGAGCGAACGATCCGCCAGACAGTAAAGACGTGATTTTTGAAAAATATTAAATTTGGGAAATGGTTTAATACTTTGTAAAGTTTGGAATTGTCAAATGTTGTTGATGATTCATGAAGAATATAAAAAGCGTTAAGAAAATTTATGGAAAGCTTCGATTGGTTATTTCAATGGTGGTTGGAAAATTTTGGTGACCGCTGACAATTTTTTTATGGTTATGTTTTTTTATCTTTTCTAGAGTTTTTCCTTGTATGGAATTGGAATCAACTTTATAATCGCTTCCACGCTGCCTGTTTCACTGCACATCGATGGGACCCGACAGTCTAGACTTCGGTAAGTCAATTTTTGTGTCGACAAAGTTTATTTAAATTTAATGTTAGACAAATAAAGTTCGCGCGTGAATTTAAAAACGGGGGGTTTATAAACTTTTCTTATGTTATACTTGTAAATTTAATTTGTTCCAATTTATGAAAAGTCAGTCTTTTGTTTTAAATGATTATATTTTGTTTAATAAATTACAATATTGTGTCTACAAGTAATTACGTTTATTTTTGATTTAACTTTATACAGCAGTGAAGTCCAGATTAAGCAGGTGTAAGGTACAATAAGTTTTATTTTTTCGTTTCATTGAATTACTAATTTAAGGTAGCTTATATGAGTATTTTGACTACATGGATGAACCCAATTTACGACCCTTATTATTGAGTAAGTGCTAAGAGCTAAGTCGAGGAAGTTTTTTTTTTGAATTAAGAGCCATACTTTACTCCCGCTATATAAAATAATTTCTACAGTAGCAAAACATGGCAGTATACACCTCAGATTTTCCATTTACAGCTTCACGTAATTTTATCTATGCTGATAATCTAACAGTGGTATAATAGTACAATTATGACAAACCGTCTTAAGAAGTAGGATTATTTCTAATAGGAAATTGGAGCATCGATAGCATCAAGTTATGGTTTCAATGGACAGGATTTGTACTATGCTATGTTAAAATTAAATATACTTCTTAAAAAATTCTCAAATCATCCTTTTAAATAATTGCTAAAAAAGTATTGCAAAATATATTTTCCAAATGAGTATGTTTTGAATGATGAAATTCCTGTAAAAAGGTGTTTAATTAATTCAAAGCAATTCAATATCCTAGTTTGTTAATGAAGGAACTGCAGTTTGTGTATCCAAGATGTGGCAAATGAAAAGTATTCCTTTTGTTTTTGAATGCAGCGGCGCGTATGGTCAAAAGTGCATCGAATTTAAAGATTTTTTTTATGAAAATTTAATACATTACACATTTTTAGCCCATGGGCTCAATCGTATCGCTGGAACTCGAAGGATGCAATATCATTTAGTCAATAAGTTAATTAATAATGGTAAAAAATTATTTCTCAAACCTCTTTAAAGGGTACAAATGTTTAAAGAGAGGTTTTGTAATATTCCATTATTATGACGCTGCTATCTACTACGTCAATAAATTCGAGGACAAGCAAATAATATTTGAATTTTCGGAAAGAACAAGTAAATCGGTACAAAATTGCCAAAATGTTCTGCAAGACTGCAAAATAATTTAGCTTACATCAAAAGCAATTTATGCAGTTTTGTAAGCAAAACCATCAAGTCTCTGGAGAAGCAGCAAGTTCATTTGGTTGGTTTTAGGGTCTTCTGGAGTGATAATAAATACAGAACTGGAACAAATTTTTTGGGAGATTGCGGTATGAAACTACTCATAACACAAGTGTGGATGTAGAAAGAAGTTTCTGAATTTACAAACATAATTTTAAACTAGAAAAGGCACAGTTCAACAATGGAACATTTGGACCAATATTTAATTGTCAACTATTTTCAGCAGTTTTAACGTCTATCTTGATTAATTTTTGCATAAAAATTTCTGTTTATCGGCGGGGAACTGGACGATTTCCAGTCCAACTGGACGAACGTGCAAAATAGCGCTTTTAATGTAACCACCCTTTAACCACATATATTACAGTTCTATAAACGATCATATGGTAGTGTTTTCTTATTTGGAGTTGCCAATAATCAAATATTGTGAAATAAAATTGAATTTTTACATCGGCCAAATATTTTTAAAGAAAAGTACAATTTTTAATTTAAAATTCGAGCAACTTTTAGCAAAGATAATATTGTATGCCGAAGTGGAGGCCGAAGGCCGACCCGTATTCCATAAACAATCGGGAAGTCGTAATTCAACAAGTAAGAGATCATCTTGCGTCCAAGGATGCCGTAGGTAAGCAAGCGAGATTATTTTCGTTAGTCGACTTGAGCAGTGAACTTTTTTCTACAAAAAATTCAACGGTTTTTGGAACTTTAGAAAAATTATTACTTTTTGGAAATTTTTTTATAAAACGCACATAAATGCTGTGATAAGCACAGCATTTTTTTAGAAATAAATAGAATTTTAAATTTGAAAATCGGGTAAGATTTTCTAGATTTAATATTTTGACGTGTAATTTTTATTTAAAAAAACAGCCAAATTAAATATATAATTGAATAATTATAAATACGATTTGGTTCGCACTTCTGGAAGATCATGAAATTTATTGTAATCTTTCATTCACTTTTTGAGGCTGCATATGGAGGCTAAAGGCCGACTATTGAGGTAAAGGCTGACTGTGACTGAACAACCGTGACTGCGGAGGAGAATTGCTTAAATTAAATAATTCTAATGCCTTTCTCTGTGGCACAAATTTTGTAATATTTTTTTCACGGATATTGCAAATTTGAATTTTAACTTTAAGCAACTTTTATTAAAAGGTATCGATTTTTGCGATTTTTCTTTTCGTTGTAGAATACCTTTTAGATTTAATTACATTTAATATCGTTTGACATTTATTAAATGGAGGTTGTAGACCAATTCGTCTTGTCATAAACAATTGGGAAGCCGACTTTTTAAAAACCAAAAGGGAGGCCAAAGACCGACCCGTATTCTTAAATGTAATCGGGAGGCCATAAGCCAACCCATATTTACATAGACCATTAAAGAGCCAAAGACCAACAAGCGATACTATATAGTATATACCGTATACCCATGGTTTACCGTGTTAGAGACCAAAATGGTCTGGAACCAATCATTAAGCCAGTGGCGTAGCTAGGGGGGCGGTGGGGGCGGGCCGCCCCGGATGCCACCCGTCTGGGGGTGATACCCGACCCTCCCATGCCTCATAGCTGTTTCCTTAAGTGCAACCCCTAAAAAAAAGGTCATCAGCCTTAGGCGGGGGTGGAGCCCATTAAATCCGCCCCGGGTGTCACCCATGCTAGCTACGCCACTGGTTAAGCATGTTAACAATCGGAAGGCCGATAGAGTTTTGCAATTTTTTTCATTACAGAATACTTTTTAGACTTAATTTCATTAAATTTCGTATGGCATTTAAAATAAAATTTTGTGTTTTCGAATATGATTCGTGTTCTCACTTCTCATAAACAATTGGGAGGCCAAAGGCCGACCCGTATTTTTTTAAAAACCATGAGGAAGGACAAAAAGGTCAACTCGTACTCTTAAAACTAATCGGGAGGCCGAAACCAGCCCGTATTCATATAAACCATTGAAAGGTTTATAATATTTTCAAAGTAACGCACGAAGTTGGCTGATTTTTCGGGCCATTTGATCATCTATATCAGGGGTGGGCAACCTTTTGTATAACAGGGGCCAGAATAATATTTACGTTTCGTCCGCGGGCTTTAGTATAGATTTTGATAGCAATGCAATATCCGGTTCGATTTGTGTAGTGCTTAAACGCAAGTTGTTTTCCAAACCCGTATCAGTTATGGAAGTTCTGTACTTCGATTTTAGATACTTCATCTTGGAGAATAGCTGTTCACATCGATATGTTGAGTCAAATAAGGAGTAAATGTACTACTTAAAAATTATCAACTAAATTCGGAAATTCTTCAGCCGCGACAGATTTTTATAAAACTCGTGCAAAGGTGTCAAATTAAATGTTTCTCTTAAATCTGCCCTCTCTTTGAGATCCAAAAGTTCAATTTGAAACTTTTCTGGCATATTTTCGATTTCAGTGATGGAAAAGGGCGAATTAAATAAATGAAAATAGATACACCAGACCTTCCATGTACGCGAGGGTTCCGTTCGCCAAAAACCTCGCGTACATGGAATTCGCGTAAATAGAACCAAAGAAGCAATAGAAAAAAGGGGGTTAGGTTCCAAAATTTATTTAAGACTAAAAACAAAAGTTTAAAACTAAGGTTTATTTACGAAATAGGTAAAATATAATGCATACAAAAACTAAAATATACCTAATTGATAAAAAAATTAAATATAATGCATAAAAAAACTATAAATCGTTAACACCGTATTTGTATCATTCAAGTGCTACGTTTCAGCGCCTGTGAAAGGAGTAGAAATTACTTTTTATATTGTATATAGTACATACATCTCTATTTATTATGTAAACAACTGTCAATGAATATCTTTAGCTTCGACGTAAGATTTATATACACCTACACCTCCAAATTTGTTTATGCTATTTGGATAACACATAATCTATCTATATAAAAATGGATGTATGTATGTATGTTCCCTATAGACTCCTAAACAGTTTGACCGATCGGAACCAAATTTGGCACAGTTATTATGTAGGTCCCTGCGCATGTTTTTGTATTGAAATAGTGCAAAAATTCGCAAAGGAAAGGAAAGTTGATTTTGAGTAGCCTGCCTTCCTTTAAGGAATCTCGATAAACCATTCATGCGCGTCCCCATGGGATTATCCCCATTATCCCCATGGGACGCGCATGAATGGATTATCGAGATTCCTTAAAGGAAGGCAGGCTACTCAAAACCAACTTAAAAAACAATAATGAATGCTGTCTAGCTGTCAACCGATCGACAATGCAAATACGCGTGCACGTGCTTTACGTTTCTATTTGACCAATCTTAACCAAATTTGGTGTAGAAGTTACGATATTTACAACGCTACGAAAAACATAGGCTACTTTAGAACCTTGTAGTGAGGCCGAAGGCCGAACAACCACATCTGACACGGTCTAGATGGCTAAAGGCGGCCGGTAGGCCGACTGTGCCACCTAGTTATTTTAATAATACGCGAAAACTTAATTCGCGTTAAAGGGAATTTTGCTTCGCGTATAAAAAATTCAGGTATCAAAATCTAATTCGCGTTATTCTGAATTCGCGTACATCGAACTCGCGTACATGGAGGGTCTAGTGTACTTTTCAATTTACTTTTTACAATACTTTTTAATTTAATTTAAATAAGACGAATTATATCGAAAATTAAACTGTAGATCTCTCCTTTTTCCTTATGTTAGGTACTAGCCTAATCCTTTTCTTTGAAATTTTTGTTTTTGAAAATATTTATTTATTATTTCTTCTAAAGATCTCGCGGGCCGGATTAGAACTTTACGCGGACCGGAGTTGGCCCGCGGGCCGGAGGTTGCCCACCGTTGATCTATATAGTCAGCATTTGGAACACTGCATTTCATTTAAGTTTGCGTTTACTCTAATGGTCATGAATGGAATTGAAATACTTATTTTGGAAGTAAATAAGTAAATTTATATTTTTCTTTTTTATTTATATTGGTTGCCCTCCCATTAAAAGAAGTCACGAGCCCACTGTATACAACATATTATAATAACGCAACCTCATATTTTCTCTTGGTAATTTTAACTTTTAAACATAAGTATTACGTATTATTGATTTTAAGGATTTTAAGCAAGAATATATTTTTATGTGAAATACAATAGTTTGATTTTTTTAATGATGGTTTCATTTTTCCGATAAAAAATCGGTTAATAGTAGGTTTGTTAGGCTAGTAGAGAAAAAATTGACTTATTTAAATAAACTTATATAAATATTTCGAAATAATAAATTTCTGCGAAAACATGAATAACTCTTTTGTATACTTAACTATAAACGTAAACACAAAATTTTAAAATGACACCTCATAGCAAAGAGTTAAAGGGGTCAGTAATTACGTTAATTCATTGTAAAACCTCAAAAAGTTATGTAACACGTACTATGTAGTATGTATACATTCTATGTATGCATCATTTTTTATCCAAAAGCAAAAATTAATCATCGTGAATTATTGAAAGGTTTAAAGATGAACAATGCCATTTTGTATTATTTAAACATAAAAAAATTCAAATTATCACACCTGTGCAACCGAGGTAATACAATAATATTACCTATGCATTGTAGTATAAAATAAGATTCATTTGTTATTTGTTTAGTTAAAATATTTCGTCCTTATTCTGATGATAAATGTTTCTGAAATGTCAAAAGATGACTAGTGCATTTTATTTTTAAAATAACTATCAAATTTCTATAGTATTTTTTATTCTCAAAAAATATTGACGTATTATTTTATTTACAAGGATAGAACACAAAAAATTTAGTTTTTCATTTCATTTTAAAATTGCTTGAAATATTTAGCAAGATTATAATTAAAGAATAACACTTCAGTGTATTTTAAGAATATGTCGTTCCGAAAATATCAATAAAAATAAATTTAAAAAATTGAATGAAAATATTTATGGGGTCCGGTAGCAACTTTTTGAACTACCCGTTTATTTATTATTTAAGTTTGTTTTTAAAGTTAAAAATACCATATATGTATAATATCGTTGGGTCGATATTCTCCATACATGGACTTGAGTCAGCTTAATAAATTTAAAATATGCTCTAGATTCCATTTTCAGTGACTAAATGTATGTTATTTCTCAAAAAACTTGATATGTATACTATAATTGTATATGATTGTATATTCATTATAAAGCCCCAATTGCATAATATATTATTGTCGTTTGTATCAACCGAATTATTGAATTTTATTTTTGGTTAATACAAAATTTAAATTGCCGATTAAAATTATTTAATTGAAAAAGTGTTTTAGATTACAACAATTTCTAACTACATTTTGTGTATCCTTCATCACCTTTTATACTATGCGCGGGCATAAGGTTCATACAACTCTTCATTTTGTACAGAGAAGCTCATTAGTTCCCCTAACATTCCCAAAAGAATTGCAATCAAATAATCTACGTTAGTAATACCTACCAGGCGACTAACAACAATGTTTTTCACGAAAATGAAGTTAACTACATGGGAGTGTTTTCATTAATTTTTTTTCTTTAAAAGCTAACTAAACTATATACATAAGTGGGATATAGGGCCCTATAATATTATATTATGAGACATTTTTAGTATAAAGGATTTTATATATTTTAATTTGTAATTATGTATAGGCAATTGTGTAACAAGTCTGTATCTTAATATTTCATAAATGTATACCTATATATTAAAAAATATTTTTCCAAAAAAACAATTTTATTACACAATAGCTATCTTACACAAATAAAATTGGCGAAGTTGCAATAACGAACTCTGCGGACGAATATAGAATATTTCTATGTGATTTTCAGACGGACTACTATCTCCTGAATACGAATGTGAGTTGGTAATCCTGTTACTCAGCCCACTTTTACAGGACTGTTTTATATGATCAGTAAAATACACGTTGCATATTCATGGATTTGTTCGTTTTCATTCACACCACATGCACGAGACGAAGCTACTTAAAATGCGATCCAATTATCATAGATATCCGACAAATTTATTCACTGCTTCAACGTGGATAACAAAATAAAAATCTTTATGTAAAATATTTCATCGACGAATAACTTAAGAAGTTTTTTTGACAATAAATAACGAGATTGATTGAATTTTATAAAAAGCAATAAACTGGAATAATACATACCAGTATGGTGCACTTTATGTATACATATACACACGTCCATGTTTTTAAAATATCCTTATTTACAATGTTATTGTTTGATGTATACCTACCTATACTTGGGTGTTAATGTATGAACCATTTTGTTCCTATCACGGATTTAAGCAACCTTCATCATATTTATTGGATATTGTACTGTCGACTGTAACGGTATACAATTAACTATACAGGCACTCTAAGTTTATTTATTCTACCATAGATAATTAACGTAACTTCTACACAAATATGATTTAATATTATTTAAACAATTATGAGATCTTAATCACACTAATGAGAAAACTAACAGCTATAAAAAGGCGTTCCTTCTAACGTTCCAACGCTTCCCATGCTTGTTATAATCGTACCGATTATAAAGGTAGTCACACTAAATCAAATCAAAATAAGATCAGAATAGGCAAAATAATTTTTAAATAAAGTTATAAATTAAAGTAGGTAGGGGAAGGTTGCCTAAAATATGATATGTGGATAAAATGGGAAATCGGTTTTTGTCCCTCTTATTCTAGAAGTGATGTTTTCTACTTTAATTGATTCTGTTAATTGTTAGTGTTATGATTTGAATCATCAGTGGCATAAGCTCCTACTACAAAATAACTTGTAATCTAGCATTGATAATGAACCCTATAGTATCTAGTGAGGTGAAGGTATCGACTAGGGTATGAAAGATTTCTCTGAAAGTCACCTACATAAATATGTTTTAAGAGATAGGTAAGTTTGAAAATTTTAACACAATGTGTCTAAAACGGGAAATTTTCATTAACGTAAAACGAGATACGTTCCCATGTTACCTCCATTTTACCTATTCTATTCAATATTTATTTGTCTTGAGATGCCTTCTACGTGTATAAGAAAATCCAGCCGCCGATGTTGGCCTGAGGAATCGATATCCAAAGCATTAGAAACTCTTAAAATGGAATATTCTTCTATGTTAAATGCATCCCGTTTTATCTTCAATTGTGGGTAATAGGGAAAATCCGACTTTTCAAAAAAAAAGTTTTGGCACTTATTCTTCAAATTCAATCAACCCCATGCTGCGGGAGGGCCCAAGAAGTTTTGGGGCCTAAAATTTTATTAGTCAGTTATCATATTGACATGGCGCTTGCGTGATCGTGTTAAGTCATCTATCTGTCAAAACTTCCTAACCGGGTAAGCCATCGCGCAGCGTAGTTTTTATGTGAGTGTTGTTTTATCATGGCCACTATACTCGAAGCTCCCGCCAAATGCGAGATTCGATCTGTGATCCGTTTTCTCCAAGCTGAAGGCAGTCCTGCGGCTGAAATTCATCGAAGATTGTCTGTAGTGTATGGGGAAAAGATTATGAGTGCAAGTGCAGTGCAAAACTGGTGCAGGTTTTATCGGGGAAGGACGAACTGACGTTCATGAAGATGGGGGTCAGGGACGGAAATCCGTAGCAACAAATGAGATTATCGAAAATGTGAACAAAGCGGTTCAAGAGCGCCGCCGGTTTACAATCTCTGAGCTGTCTACTTGTAAGTTTTTCCACCCTTGCAAGTTCCGAAGACTAATGAGGTCTTTGGTATTACAAGGTGTCAAAATACATCTGCCAAAAAAATGACAGTAAAATTTGCTGTCGGCAGTAACCCTGATGGACGTTTAAACCAACTCGTATTTAGCGGGAGCTAGAGTCATGGGTTGTAAGTTCAAATGATGCAATAGAAATAAAGAATGCAAAAAAATAATGGTAAACAAATTATATTCGTTGAAATTACTGTACAACAACTGTGGTATTATGTAGCAACAATTCATATATAATCAGCGAGCTGATCCGTAATAAAAATAAATAAATGGTGTTGTTAAATGTACAGCAACAAATTTACAAGTCTTACAAAATGCAACTCACCCCAAAGGTACCTTGGTAGGATTAAATAAATACAAAATACTCGCTGTTGACAATTAAGCGGACTCCAAAATTTGACTGCTGTAACACCAGGATGATGAAGGGAATACGTCTTTGACCACTCCACTGATTGTAAGGAAACAGCTGCCTTGACCAGGTCAGGAAACACCATGAAATAAGTTGGTTAACAATGAACCTCAAAGATTGAATGTTATTCCTAAAGTTGTTACTTTCCAGTGTGTAATTAATTATCAGAATTCCAAAAAATTAACAGTTGACATCAGCCAGAATAATTCGTTGTTTTTGACAATTTAACCTTGTCATTCGATTTATAAAAATTACAGTTTTAAAAACAGTTTAAAACAGCCCTGTGCGAATGTGTTTTTAATCAGAACACATGTACTCTAAAATTGAATAAACGAATTTACTTAAAGAAGTTATTTCAACAAGTTAACTTACGGAAAATGATTTAAATGATGTTTTTATGTAAATCCGCAGTAGCGCAAACATCCATCCACCAATTAAATGACCAAATCAATTAATTAATCATCTAATTAATAATATTAGTCGGAACAAAAATTGACTACGACTGAACTCGATTGTCGACAAAATCAAGATGGATGCTTCACCGAGCGGTTACGGAAAATCGAACGAAAACCGGTCGATTTCAGAATCTTATATACACGGTGTTGTACAAGTCGATGTTAATATTTCGTAACGAGTGTAAAAATTCGTTACATACTGATTTTCCTCAAATCTCTCGATCAGCACTTTATAACATTATTACAGTACAATTATCAATTATCAATCAAAATACAATCCAGGCGGCAACATTTTATGAGGAGGGTATACAAAAGCTGGTGCCCCGTTACGACAAATGCCTCAATCTCGGTGGCGACTATGTTGAAAAATAGCTGACATGTATGAGCAACTATTGTATATAGTATTAAAATTTTTCCTATTTGCCTTATTTGCTTTTACTAGCTTAATGGAAGTTGATTAAAAAATAGGCCTCGTATATATTTTGCGAGTGGGGTTACACCTCACGGCGTTTCTCGCATCCCATCTTCCACCTTCGGCGGTCTTTCCAGTCCTCCTCTTGGAGTCCTCTTTGCCTCATCGCCTGTTCCACGTCATTCCTCCACGTGCGCTTAGGTCTTCCCCTTTTTCTTCTCTTCGCTGGTAGCCAATGCCACACCCTATATACGGCCATCTCTCTTCCTCCATTCGTCTCATGCGTCCATACCAATTCAGTCTTCTTCCCTCGATCGGGTCCATTATATCTATTGATATTCCCATTCTTTCTCTAATGATATGATTTCTCACTCTATCCATTAATGTTAACCCACAGCTTCGCCTCCAGAAGTCCATCTCCATCGCCTTTATTTTCCTCTTATTTCTCTCCGATATTTCCCAAACCTCCGCCCCATATATAGCTATACTCTCCACGATACTCTTGTATATTCTTCTTTTAACCGTGTTTGTGGTACTTTTATTCCACAATACAGAGTGTAATTGTCTAATTACTGCTCTTATTCCTTTTCCTAATCTTTGTTTAATGTCCTCATCGCTTCCCCTTTTGCTGGAAATGAGGGAGCCTAGGTACTTATATTTATTGCATCCATTTACTACCGATCCATCTTTCATTTCCAGGTTTTTGGCTTCTCCCCCCACAACCATATATTAGGTCTTGGAATAGTTTATTTGTAGGCCCCATTTACAGTATTCTTCGCTCAGGTTTCTTATCATATAATGAGCATCTATCTCATCCTCCGCGAAAACTACTTGATCGTCCGCAAAATGCAGTGAGAATAATGTGTCGTCATGTATCTGTAACCCCATTTTTCCACATTTTCTTCTCCATTCATTTAGTGCCTCATTTATATATATTTTAAACATTATGGAGGCCAAACAGCACCCCTGTCTTAAGCCTTTTGTAACTTCAAATTCCGAGGTAATTTCTTTACCAACTAGAACGCAGCATTTATTGCCATTGTACAAATTCTTATTGGCTTTTATATACCGGGTGTTGAATGAGTTAGCCGTTCATAGGATATTTACATGTAAAAACTTATTTATGCAAATTCCTGCTTCCCTAATTATTTTAGAAAAAAAATGAAAGACACAAAAATCATGCAGAAAAATAAATTACAAATGATAAAAGAATTATTTTCATCTAGCTTTTACTTAAAGTGGCAAAAAATGCTTTTGAAATTGTTCAAATTTTCATTTATCAGACTAGCCATGAAATAAATTCAATTTAATTTATTTATTACATAAATTATTAATAATAAACAATTACAAACATTAAGAAATAATTAAATTTACAGCAAATGTTCAAACAGGTTTCCATATTCAGCTAAACAAAAACCAAGTCTATCATAAAAGTTACATCGTACATTCGCAAGTTGTCTTTCGGTAATATTACCACACTCCTCCACAATTTTATTTTTTAATGAATCAATACTTTGGTATCGTTCACCAGAAATTTTAGATTTTAAATGACCCCACAAAAAAAGTCATTTGAAGCCAAGTCTGGTGACCGAGCTGGCCAGTTTATTGGTCCATTGCGTCCTATCCAAGAATTGGGATAACATTCATTTAAATAATTGGTTACATCTCTAGTATAATGTGCCGGACATCCGTCTTGTTGATAGTAGATTACGTTATTTTCTCCTGCCACAATATCAATTGCCGGTCCAATTTCGTTTTGTAACATTTCTAGATATTTTAGTCCATTCAAATTTCCACCAATAAAAAATGGTCCGATGATGTTTGCTCCTAATATCCCTGCCCAAATATTTACAGTTTGGCGATACTGTGAACGATTGTTGATCATTAAATGAGGATTTTCGGTGGACCAAAACCGATAATTTTGAACATTTGGTTCCCCGTTAACACTAAACGTTGTCTTATCGGTAAAACAAATATTTTTAATAAAATTTCTATCCAAATTGGCCTTTTCGATAATGCTTTCACAGAAAATCATTCTTTTGTACATATCCTCTTCAAAAATTTCTTGATGGTTTTGGAACTTGTAAGATATAAATTTATGTTTTTTTATAATTTTGAACGCCGTAGTGTGATGAATATTTAACTCCGCACCAATTGTTCTTGTACTGATACAAGGATTATTCACTACGGCAGCAATTACATTTGTTTCGATATCGGTACCTGGAGCTTCACCAATATTGATTTCTTCTAAATTTATTCTTTTATTTCTGCAGGTTTGCATGACGGCTTAAATACAGATCCATATTGATTTTGATTATCAATTACATTTTTAATTGTTGAATAAGTAGGGATTGGTCTTTCTGGGTATAAACCAGCAAAGAGATCTCGTACCATAAGTATACTGTTTCCAGAGTAATATAGTTTTAAAAATTGATTTTTTTCACTAATTGTGTACTTTGCTTCCATTTTATGAAATTAAAATTTAATAAAGTGCAAAACTGTAAACAAAGTGCAATTGTTTTTTAATACTTATCAAAAATAATTACCTTGGAAACTTTCATGGCTAGTCTGATAAATGAAAATTTGAACAATTTCAAAAGCATTTTTTGCCACTTTAAGTAAAAGCTAGATGAAAATAATTCTTTTATCATTTGTAGTTTATTTTTCTGCATGATTTTTGTGTCTTTCATTTTTTTTCTAAAATAATTAGGGAAGCAGGAATTTGCATAAATTAGTTTTTACATGTAAATATCCTATGAACGGCTAACTCATTCAACACCCTGTATATGTAGGTCTTCCACATTTTGTTTTTTCAATGCCTGCCACAGTTTGGTAAGTGGGATACTATCGTACGCTTTCCGCAGATCAATGTACACTAAATGTGTTTCAAGATTATGTGCCAATCTTTTGTCCGTCACTTGCCTTATTGTAAATAAGTTGTCAGTACATGATCGACCTGCTCGGAAGCCGCATTGTTCCTCCAGCTCCAGGATGTTCCTTTCTAATCTGTTTTTTTATTATTTTTCCATATAGTCTTCCGATAGAGCTGAGTACTGTAATTCCGCGATAGTTGGAACATTCCGTTTTATCCCCCTTTTTAAATATATTATAAATGACTCCTCTTTTGAAGTCTCTTGGCAATGTATTTCCTCTTAGGCATCTATTAAACAGTTTTGTAAGCATTTCAAGTAGTATGGTTGGTGCAGCCTTTATCAATTCTACGTTTATTCCTCCTGGACCTGGTGCTTTCGCATATGGCATGAATATGGCTTTATTTCTTCTATAGGAACTTGCGTGATATCTGATCTACTTCCGAAATTTCTCCCAATTTCTCGCTATTACCGATCTGGGACGAAACAAAAATCTCGTTATATCCAACTAACAATGTCAAAAATAAACTCGCTATAGAGGGGAAATTTTACAAGGAGTAGTATACAAAACGGCAAGGGACCAAACGATTTACTCGTTATAGCCAATTTTTCGTTATAACCGGGACTCGTTATAGAGGAGTTCTACTGTATTAACTTTCGCTTCAGCTTTTAATCAGGAATGCCACTAATTAAGTAATGGAAACTTTCAGCATATTTTTAAAATTTAACAGAAGAATTTAACGTGTTAAGTAAATCCATTGTGGGTTACACCTGGTATATTATAATTTAGAAATTGATATTTGATATACAAATGGGGTTATAAAAACGATTTGAACCAATCCTCGATTGGTCAGGCCTGACATAACATGACGGATTATGTTAAATCTGCCTAAGATCGATGTGACAAGACCCCCATTATTTTATTATTTAGAGTTAGAATAACCATAAAAAATATAATTTAAACAAAATTTAACAAGACATAGAATTTTTATTAAATTAATAGGTAGGAAGTTAACGAACCAATAAAAAGCAAATTATTAATTAAAACATCTGATAGCAATAACCATTGCTGAAAGCTCATGGAAATAATTTGATTATTATTGTGTAATTAACTTGTTCATTTTTAAATGTTAGTTTAGTATTAATTGTACAGGTTAAAAATTTATATATGTATTTGGAATATAATTTCAAAAATAAAAAAGATTAATTCGTACCCCTATTGTAAAACTGTAGTAACTGCAAATTTTCAATTTTTCAGATTTATATCTCAAAAAAGGGGTACAAATTATAGACTATTGATAACCTAAATTGTATTATCTACGAAAAACACTATTTAAACTAAACTTCCCTTATAATGTTTAAATCTCACTCCAATCAAAATTGTTGCAATGCATTTTGAGATAAATATCTAAGTTTTCATCCAAAATTTTCACACTAATATAACAATGACTTTTGCGCTGTTTAATAATTTTCCCTATTCCATTATATTTCCTCTGCAAGCGTCTCTCCCGTAAGGGACATACTATAAACCGTTTACTTGAAATGTGGTTTAATATAAAATGCACAAACCCTATCGGTTAAATAAATTATGTCCTACATCTAAATGTATTTTAATAATAAAACTATTTATTTTTATTTTGAATAAAACACTTTCACACCTACACAGTTTTCCTCGACACCATATAAAGTAGAAGTAAACCAGAAAGTCAACCACATTATTCACAGCCGACAACACCTATAGTACAAAACATTCTTTGATAGCAAAAAAAATATTAACCGAAAAATATAATAAAGGCCATGCATCAAACAGGCAAATACATCATAAAAAATGTCACTAGTCGCCGACAAAGATTATTCACGCTTTTCTTAAAAGGTGATAACTTACAACTAAAATGATATAGGTATTCAATAAAATAAAGAAACTTACTGTGTATTGCACATAATCAAGAATGTAGTAGGTAATAATAAATAAACGTAAATAAAATATTAAAAAAATATTTTCTTTTAATCAAAATAGGAACAAGGAAGTTATATTACTGTTATGTAACTTCTAAATTATTAATTAAAAGATACACATTTTGGAATCAATTTGTTTGTTCATTGAAGTTTTGCCTCATCCTGTGCAGTTCCAAATTCGTAGGTATATTTTGCGGTTTTTGTAGTGCTTATTTGTGCAATTGGGACGTTAATTTTATGTCTCGCCTAGGGCGCGCGAAATTCTACGCAACCTTGGAAGGGACCCCATAAAATATTTCATTTTAAATGACAAAGAAGCTAAATCCATCACTGCATTTGAACATACAGATAACGCATATTAATCCAAACTTATGCATTATAATATTGAATGTGTTAAGTAAAATTATTATTAATTTCAACTAATTTCTAGGTTTTGAAAAACTTTTTAATGGCTTTTGATGGCAATGTACAGTAGAAGTCAGAGAAATAGAGCGTATAGAAGATTTGAATTTGTTTAGTAATTCAAAATAATAGCATGAAAATGTACAAAGGCATTAGCAGCTCTATAAAATGTTATAATAAAGCTTAGTTAAATTTTGCTTTTTCGTGGGAGGTACAATTCTTCAAAAGTTGCTATTCAAACAACTTTACAGATTTCAATGAAATGTGGTGTCGAGCTATTTTAAATAACTACAAACGTTACAGTAGCAATTAACTCACTCATAAATTTTAAATAAAAGTAGTATTGTTACTACGCCTTTCTATCATTTATAGAATAATAGAAATTTTAAATTAAAGAAAAAAGTTGACGTGGATTATTTTGATAATTGGAAATGATATTGTTTTGTAAGAGTATATTTGTTATAGTTAACATTAAAATTTCAAGACTTACGTAATATTAATAATAAATTGTAAAATTTATATTAATAATTATAATCTATATTCACTGATTTAATTAAATTTAAAAATTAACTATACCTTTTACAGTATTATTTGGAGAAAATGAAAACAGATTTGAGCAACTGAAAATAAATTTGGTGCAAATGAAAACAGATTTTGAGCAAATGAAAACAGATGTTGAGCAAATAAAAAAAAAGTTGGTGCAAATGAAAAGAGATTTTGGGCAAATGAAAACAGATTTTGAGCAAAGGAAAACAGATTTGGTGCAAGTGAAAACAGATTTGGAGCATATGAAATCAGATTTGAATCAAGTGAAAACAAATTTGGAATATTTGGACATGCATTTGGAACATTTGGACATACATTTGGAACAAAATGAAAACTGATTTGAAAACATGAAAACCGATTTGGAGTAAATGAAAACAAATTTTCTACAAATTAAAATTATGAACTTAAATATTTCTTTTTATTTTTATGAAATTTCAACAATGTCTTCCTGCCGTAATGATGCACCATAATACCGTTCCATATGGTTTGCGCATCCAAGAAGATGTTCCTGTCGCATCTCTTGAAATGCAATATCGGAGATGTCTTCCAAAATACGCATTCTAAATTCTGAAATGGTTGGTTCTTGGTTGTTATTACGCACGTAATTCAATACTTCAGGCATTTTGTCTTGCAATTGACGTTTTACTGAAGATTTAAAGGAACTCCATAGCAATTCGATCGGATTCAATAGGTACGTGTAAGAAGCCAAACGCACTATTTCGATGTCTTCTTCTGGTGTAAGTACACTCTCAAGGTTCGAATGCACAGGGGCGTTATTAATTATGAATGTGGGACGTTGAATTCCTTCAGTAGCGCATGTTTCGATTAAATGCCGCAACCACACTTTGCAATCCTCCGCTCTGTAAGAATCACGTCGGTGCTCAAATGCTACAATTTGGGTGGAACTCATTGCTCCAATGCAGTGCAAATTGCTTCCTTTACTTGATGGCATGATTATTCTCGCTCTTTCGCCAATTTTTGATCTACCTTCCTATCGGCGACAGTAAAGATTAAAATTTGTTTCATCAATCCAAATTAATGTACGACCATTTGATCTGCTTTGTAAAATTTTGTCGACATAATGTTTTCGCTTTCTCTTATTTTCATCGTTGTTCATATTTCCAATATGCGGTCTAAGAGCTTTAACTGAAAATAATTTTCCATCCATCCAATTTTTTACGGTGTTGCAGCAAACACCAACTTGGAAATCGTTAAGAACACGATCGCATATTGCTTTCAATGTTAATGTGCTATCTTCCTCAATCCACTTTACCAATGCCTCTTCTATTATATGAGTTTTCTTTGTAGATGCATAACCGCCTTTGTGTTTAGGAAACTCTGGTCCTTTTTGTAACCATTTGTATGCTGTACTTAGGTTCACATTTAAAGCTTTCGCTGTTGCTCTCCAATCTCTGTCTTCCTGATGTGCTTTAAAAATCCTGGCTCTGTCATTAAGCGAAATTGTATTATATTTACCCCGAGGCATGTTGGAACAATTATATAAAAATTAATTACAATATTTTGATTGACGAAATTTTAATTATACAGTCGACTCTCGATAAATTGAAACTCAAGGGACCAGAGAAAAATTTCTCTGAAAAAATTTCTAATTTCATTTAAAAATTCTAAAAAAATTTAATATTGATTTTATTCAATTTATCGAGTATTTTTCAAGGGACCGGGAAAAAATTCAAATTATCGAGAGATTCAAATTAACTAGTGTTCAAATTATGGAGAGTCGACTGTATAATAAAAATTAAGTTGTTAAGTAGATAATCCAAATCTGTTTTCATTTAATCCAAATCGATTTTCATGTTTTCAAATCTGTTTTCATTTTGTTCCAAATGTATGTCCAAATATTCCAAATTTGTTTTCACTTGATTCAAATATGTTTTCATATGCTCCAAATCTGTTCTCACTTGCACCAAATCTGTTTTCATTTACTCAAAATCTGTTTTCATTTGCACAAAATCTGCTTTCATTTGCACCAATTTTGTTTTCATTTGCCCAAATCTGTTTTCATTTTCTCCAAATAATACTGTAAAAGGTATAGTTAATTATCAATAAATTTTGTTTAACATTTATATTGTATATTGTTATGTTTTGAGCTAAAATATTCTTATCTTTATGCCCCCGACTGCTTGGAAAAACTTTATCAAAAATACACAAGCAAAAATGATCCGGCCTAGCTTCCGGTAAGAGCCATGAGACTTTTGTAAAACTACGTAAACCTTTCACATAAACACTAAAAATAAAAAAAGGTGGAAAGGTATCGAGACATCGAAAAAACATCGTGTGATTATACATGGACAAAACTTTATCGTTAGATAAATTAATTTTGTAAAATTAATTTCGTCATTTATTTCAGCCAATCAATAAATAAGTTTTTATAAAGAGCAAACAATATATTATACAATAAAATTCTAAAAACATCAAATAACAATTGCAGAAATTAACCAGTGAGCTAGAAAGATTCGTCTATGTATGGGCATCGACCCTAGACCAATGCAGCATTCCCTCGTTGGATACACAAACTGATTCTCTGATTTATTCAAAATCAATAAATTAATTATTCACATTAGTTATTTATCAATAAAATTTTTAATTTTAACAAAAGTATCGTCATACAAAATGTGTGGAACAAAGTATCAAATGGGTAGAAATACAGTCCTTCATATTTCATTTTCATCATTCAAATTTTATTATCATTAATTCAAGTTGTCTTTCGCGCATAGAACTTGAAATTATTTAAAAAAAAGTTTGTTCCCACACGTTATATTATTCTTCTCTTTGATGGTACCAATCAGTTACTGTTAATAAATTCTTCCTATGCACAAATAATTTGCAATTCCAATCCAATTTCTCTTCTTCTTCTTCAGGTGCCTATCCGTTATCGGATGTTGGCGACCTCTCTCCTATGTATGTGCAGGGCCTATTTTACCTAAGGCACATAAGGCCCGGGCCTTGGGCCCGGTGGAAAGGGGGGCCCGAAAAAGGCTTCAAAAAAATAATTATAAACCATTCCAATTTCAATTTGAACACGCCAAATCTGATAAAGGAAATTGGTATAATAATGATATGATATGATATGATATGATATGATATGATTTATAATTCAGCGTCACTAATTCTCAATTAGTAGTCAATTCTGGAAAATAAAAAAATGCATTAGGTACCAAACGGCACCGGCGCTGGCGGGTCTTTTCGCGGCGCTTTTGTTTATGCCGCCAGCCGCCATCAGCCGAAAGAGCTTTTGACGACGAATTACTTGGAAAAAAAATGCTACGGCGGTCGCCTAAGGCGATCTTTATTGGCGGTATATGGTACATTTTTGCGCGTGTTTGACAATACCGACAAAGCGTATTTTTGTTGCGTTTAAAAGGCAAAAACATGATAATACCACGGATAATACCAAGAAATCTATGGTGACGACAGTATTATAGTGGGGTAGTTTTGTAGATATCATTTATTTAGATTTTTGTTCTGTTCAGTCTCAGCTCAGTTTTCAAGTGATGTAGTGATGTTCATATTGTCCAATCGAAATTCAACTTAAGGTAAGTTTTGAGTTATAATTGATATATTACTTTCGTATTTTTAATACCTTGTGCAAAACTTCAAAATAACCATAATCATTAAACAAGAATATAGACATGTTCAATCCCAAAAATAAATATTAATTGACACTATGTATTGCATTACCCAAAAATTCAAATCACTCCAACATTAATGTATTTTTTAATTTTAGAAGAACATGAGTTACAAATACCAAAGTGGTAGTGAGAAGCGTAAAAAGGCAAAAGTAAGGGAGAATGAAAAAGAAAAACATAGAAACGCAATGTTGGCATTCCTCAAAAAGGAGCCAGAAAATCAACATGATCTTCTAGAACAAAAACAAACGTGTGTTTCAAAAGATGAGGAAATAAATGCTTCAACGAGCAACATTGGGAGTACCATCGAGATACAAGAACACGAAGACGCGGACGTTGATGGTAACGTCGTCGTAAGTACTTTGGAAATGATGGAAATTGATGAAGAAACTCCTCAACAAAGTGAATCTGCACCATTTCCATGTGATCTAGCAGACTGGCCTCAAAATATAACATCAGAATTTCAAGAATATGTTCTTAAAAACAGACCTGAACAAAATATTGACAGAATAAGTGGGTGTCTAAAACAATTGGATGGGAAAAAATCTAGATGCTTACAAAGTTCAACATTCTACAAATCTCAAGAAAACGGCGAAAAAGCCCTTCGTGAATGGTTGGTTTACAGTCCCAAATCGGGCTGTGTTTATTGTTATGTTTGCAAACTTTTTTTGAAAAAAGATGCCAAGTTAAGTGCCGATGGCTACACTGACTGGAAAAATGCGACTCAGTACTTGAAAAACCACGAAAGGCCTTCCGAACACATAACTTCCATCAGTACAATGATTACTAGAAGTCGAATGGAGGGAAGGATAGATACAGAAATAGAAAAAAGTTACTTGCAGGAGAAAAACTACTGGAAAAATGTTTTATTAAGGGTGCTTGCTACCATTAAGTTTTTATCAAAAAATGGTTTACCATTTTATGGTTCCACGACAAAACTCTTTATAAAAGAAAATGGAAAATATTTAGGCTCGTTGGAATTTCTTAGTGAGTTTGACCCGTTTCTAGCTGGACACCTCCAGAAATATAGTAACATTGGAAGTGGGCATGTTAACTATCTTTCTTCAACCATTTGCAATGAATTTATCCACCTTCTTGCTAATGAGGTAAAAAATGTTATTATCACAGAATTGCAAGTCGCAAAATAATTTTCCATTATCGTCGATTCAACGCCCGATATTTCTCATATCGATCAATTAACTGTAATTATAAGATATGTTTTACCTAATGGTCAACCAGTAGAAAGGTTCTTAGGTTTTGTGGCAATATTTTTTCATACTGCAGAAAGTCTTTTGAATGTTCTACTAACCAAATTAAGTGACCTTAATATCAATATTGATCACTGCAGAGGCCAAAGTTATGATAACGCATCGAACATGTCAGGGAAATATAACGGATTGCAGACAAAAATAAAAGAAAAGGCAAAAAATCCACATTTTGTACCATGTTCCAGTCATTCTTTAAACTTGGTCGGTAATAGTGCTGCGGAAAGTTGTTCAGGTGCTTCTAGATATTTTGAAAATGTACAATGCTTGTATAACTTTTTTTCGGCTTCGACACACAGATGGAACGTACTTCAAAAATGTCTATCTGTTTCAAAAACTAAATTACCATTGGTTAAGAAAATATGTGATACAAGATGGTCAGCACGTGCTGATGCTATTAAATCTATTGCGCTTGGTTTTTGTGAGATAAAATCAGCGTTAGTAGAGCTAAATGACGATGCAAACCAAAAAAAATCCACCAGAACAGAAGCTGGAGATCTACTTCACAAAATGAACACATTTGAATTTGCCCTGATGACAGCAATTTGGAAAAGAATCCTAGACAGGATAAACTCCACCAGTAAATCTCTACAAGAAAATCAAGCCAATCTAACTGCAGCTTGTACACTATATAGTGGATTGATTGAATTTGTCAAGCATTTTAGAGAACAGTTTGATGAAATTTAGGAAGA
Source organism: Podabrus alpinus (assembly GCA_932274525.1). NCBI lineage: Eukaryota > Metazoa > Arthropoda > Insecta > Coleoptera > Cantharidae > Podabrus > Podabrus alpinus. The sequence continues at coordinate 121,768,882 of OW026451.1, forward strand.
AGCCAAAAAAAATCAGCCAAATAATAATGTTTATAAGGATGAGATTTCAAGAGTTCGTAAGAGAAAGCAGTGTTTTGATGAAGGCCCTGCACAAGACATCACTTTGAGCGGTGCTTAGAACTTTAAAATAAATACTTTTTTTCCTATATGTGACAAGTTGATTTCGGAGTTAAAAATGAGAATGCAAGCCTATGATTGTGTAAATGAAGTTTTTGGGCTATTTTTTACTGAACCATCGGATGATAGATTTTATGTATCTAGAAAAAATATTGAAAAATATTACCATATGGATGTGGATGCTACTGAAGATTTAGTGGATGAAATTGTACAATTCAAAGCCCTTTGTGATTCAAATGACATTTCCTCTAAAGACCCTCAGAAAATGTTGAAATTTTTAATCGATAACAATATTTTGTCAACCTTCTCTAATGTTGAGGTATTGTTGCGTATATATTTAACTATTCCTATCAGTAATGCTTCCGGTGAGAGATCATTTTCTACGTTAAAAAGGGTGAAATCATATTTGAGGAACTCACTGAATGAAGAAAATGTCTCATCTTTGGCCATTCTTAACGTAGAAAGCGATATTCTGGACACATTAGAAATTAATGGTATCATAGATAAGTTTTCTGAAATGAAAGTACGTAAAAAAATATTAATTATTAGTTGTTTCTTTTATTGATAATTCTTTATTTTGTTCGTTGTACCCCAAAAGCAGAAATTTCTATTATATTTATTTTTTGTTGTGTTGTTTGAATATTGTTGAAATATTATCAGTTTTTTGTATTTCCTATTTTATGTTTTTGTCCAATTAAAGTTCTTATTTAATTGTTTACAATCATTGAAACCATTTTTCAATTCATTTGAAAATTTAATTTTCATCAAACATTTTTTTCATGAAGAAAAGGTGCCAAAGGTAAACAGAAAAATTCTTATTGGAAAGTCGTATATATATAGGATAGGGGGCCCGAAATTTTGCTTGGGCCTTGGGGCCCAATTGAATCAAAAATAGGCCCTGTGTATGTGTTGTGCATTTGTAGTACTATCACACACATAGGGGACCTACTTGTTTAACGCGGGCTCCGAACCGCGGGAAGTGTATACACTTCAACTCCAGAGAGGCTATTCTTGGCATATTACACCTCGGTGGTTTGCCATTGCCTTCCGAGGGGAGACGGTCAGAATAAAGATTTTACTGAGCCCGGAGTCGAACCGGGCATTCAGCTATAGCAGCAATGCACTTAACCGCTTAAGCTGATTACCGTCTCTACCGAAATCCAATTTCATTTACAATTAAGTATTAACTTTCAATTGTCTTCGCCCACAAACTCGAAATTCCATGTAACTATCAAACTTTTTTTCTCCAGCACAATCATCATTATACCAAATTTTTGTTTCTTTACACCAAATCCATCGTCTCCAATGCTAAACCGATTCATTTTCTAAACTAAACCAAAAATCTCACATCTCGACTTAAATTCCTTCATTCTACTTTTACATGGATATTTTTTCTAAAAAACACTCCCTATTTATTAATCTCTTTCATCCGTTTTCTTAGCGCCAAAGTGTTCAAAATTTTCAATATTTTTGAATGTTTGAATTTTTGAACACTTCCGGTGAACAAGCTACAATTAAAGTTTTTGTCATATTTAAATTCACAATAATTTGTTACCTTGCTCTCGCGTAATAACATGATTGCAAAATCCTATAAGTAATATACCAAATTCATATAACGAAGCAAATCAAAGTTTTGAAAATCACGACCTCTATATTCTGTCATTTCATTAAAATGAAAACACATCAATAATTATTTTAGTTTGCGTATTATTTTGCAAATTCAAAAATTCCGTATATCTTTTTTTTTCTAAATTATATTAGGTACGCAAAGTTTAAGTGTGAGCTTATCAGATCTCCACTAATCCATAAATTACTAGATAATGATACTGACTACATATTTGCTTATAACTCAGATTCAGATCTTCCATTAACCCTGAGTTTTTAATTAAAATTTTAAAAATTTGTAAAAATCAAAAAAATACCATGGCATCATATTATGTTTATTCATAAAAACCTGAAGATATCAATAAATATTATTGTAATCTTTATGCACAAAATTAATTTTGATATTTTGATTTATTCGAATTTATTGTGTAATTACATAACTCGTTAATTTTTAAAGAAAGCATTCTATTATGGTTCCTCTTTTCAATAGCGATCTGTTTCTTTGTTTTGATAAAGTAGCCCACATTCTTCTTATACATCATATAAAATACATTATATAACCCATCCCTGATAATAAATCTTAATATTATATTGGAATTTTTTTAAATTTTGAAGATTTTTTAACAAATTATTTAAATCAAATAAGAACAAATATAAAAACTAACCAAGCGTTGCCATTTGGCCAATGGCTCAAGTTTCACATTTTTTGAATTTATTATTATTGTCTGTTAAGCTGAAATTGACTGAAGTAGGGGTAAATGCGATAAAATATTCTGCCGAGTAATGTAATTCAAGAGAAGACGTTGTTTCATGTGTCTTCTGGTCCCAGTTCGATAAAATCAGAACCAGATCATTGATTATTGGGTACCACCTGCAAGTACAAAATTGTAGCAGTTAACATCATGAATTCAAACATTCTCGTGACTACCAACTAGTAATTTAATATGAATGATAATTCCATTCAGGGTCAAATTTTGTCGTTTCGACCAATCAGCGTGCGTTATTTTACATTGTAGTTAAATGGGTACGACACATGCACAGTCGAATAATATCCGAAAATAAAAAATATTCCAAATACCCTACCAGAATATCGAATATTTGTAGTGGAGCGTAAAACAATTCATACGTAATAAAAAATCTCTTCGAATATTATAATTTATGTAGTGTGTATGACTAACGCACTCAACAGATGCGATGTAGGAAACCGGCTCAACGCATTAGTTCCAACCCGAGTTCACTTAAAGCAATGTACTTCTAACGAATTTTATAGTAACGAATTTTATATTACAAATTTAGTGCGATTATGCTTCCATTTTTTTCGGTACTTACGAAATTTTTTGTTTGATTTTTTTTTTGCAATGATTGTGATGCGATATGGTCAATTTGTTTCACAATTTTCGACATTAAAAATGGCGTTTGAAATGTCGATTTTCGTATGTGATGTTGTGCTTTTAAGTTGTGGCGTTTCTTCACGGAATTATCACCGCAACAGCAACGCGGGTTCCTAGCTCTTGTGTTGTATCGTGCGAAGATTAAACCTCGAATCAAAATATTTAAGTTTCGGGCCAAGGAAGTTCATGTCGTTCAGTGCACACGACGACATATCAGATTTCTGTACCAAATTTACAATTCAACTCCCAAATGTCAATATACCAAGTTAAAAACTTATGGAAACAAAAATGATAGAATTTATTTATAAGCAACAAAATATTGATATTGTAAAGTGTTTTATGAACCATAAGTACCAAATTATTTTACAAACCAACTTATTGTTTATTATTAATGAAATGGGTATACAATTTTCCAAATCAAAAATTATAAAACAAATAGAGAACCAGGGTGGGAGAGAAGGAAGAATACAAATACACCACGCCTACACATCCACCAATCCCTTATAGTAAAAACTTAAAAACAAAACGAATCCAGGAGCTCCTGGAACAATAAAAATTTTAATAGGTTTATAATAACAATAAAACTTAAAGCAAAGCGAGGCAATTAAAATAATTATGTTAACGATTCTAAGAATCATTATTTTATGGAGAGAATCGGGACGTGCAGTTTTTAATCAAAGTGCAGTTGAAAATATACATTTTATTGCGCCTACAAACGAAATTATATCAATATCAAACTATTATTATCTGGTTTTATGAGGGAAATAAATTACCTACCTTTCGCTATTAACTCTGTGTTGGCAAGTTTTCGATAATAAACTGCATGTTAAATTTTATATTTTTTATATTAACTAATCTCTTTAAATCTAATCTCTTTAATATTACACAATGATTGAAATACTAATAAGTAAGGTTGATATAATTTGAAATGAAATAATTTGAATACGGACTGCACTGTACATAATTATTTTATGTATTTTGTGAAGATAACTGAAATGGTGCCCAATTAGGTACTCATACCTCATTTTTAATGCTTGCATTCAGCTGCCTATGGAAGCTTTTGAACTGGGATATTTGAAATTATAAAATACTCTAAAATCTACTTTTTTGCAAATGATAAAAATAGTTCTTTATTTATTGTTATATACGCCTTCATTGTAAGATTTTAAAAAAAAACAGCAGTAAGATTATCATCTAGTATTTAACTCTGAAACGATGAAATAGTGTGATAGTTTGTTTTCTGAAAAATTGCTCATTTTAACACAAATTCTGAAATAAATGTATAGGGTCAAGTGAAGAAAAAACAAGACAAATTGTATATCTTTTTATTTTTTAAAGTTTAAAAATGATTATATTAAATTGAACAGTTTTTGGAAAATCCTATTTGGATGATAAGCAAAATTTGGGACTGGTCATTTTTCTTCAATATTTGGAAACAATTTTGGAATCAACAAATTTATTGCCTCAGTGTTTTAGATACGTGACATCAACTTCGTCTTCCTTTACCTCATCAATTTGAGTAGCATAATAAGCTAAGTTAGTTTTAGATGCAAATAATCTTTGATGAGTTCCTCTTGTTTATCTATTTTAAAAATCTCAAAAAATGATTTTATGACGTTTCTGCTTATGGCAAACTTTTGGCGTTGTGGTTGAAAGGAGTCACGTTTTTCGCCACCAGCCTCGTATGTCTCGTTTTACAATTAGTACGAAAATATTAATAAAACTTATTGAGATTTTTGGAATATCTCGTTTGAGAAGCCGTAAATCGTACACAATACCGACAGATTCGTTACGTTCTGAAACTAAGTTTTTATGCTCATTGCATCAAAATAAAATTAAAAATAGCATAAATTCTTGAGATAATAAGCAGAATAGTTAAGCCAAATAATACAAAGGTGGAGGTATGAGTTATCTATCTCTCACAACTCGAAATAAACTTTCTTCTGCTACACACTAAAGAAGAAGGTTAATAGAGCAAATTGCCAAAAGAATTAGGGTGTGAACGGTGTCGATTACATATCAATAAATCGATTTTGAAGTTAGCTAATTTTACATGTTTCACTGACGCGCAGTGGAATCTCACCCATTCTGTTGGCGGTCCGCGCACTTGGATATACTCTTACACTTAGAAAATTTCGCACCGGCAGATGCACCTCGACTGTCGTACATGCAACATCGATAATTTTTTGTTTTTACGCGATTTTTTGGGGGTGAAACGTAATAGTTTACTGCCCCATACCGCAACTATACTTTTTAATGCTATTTCGAGGTTCTCTCACATCCCGGTTGCATTTATCCCGGTTTTCTTGATCTGTCGCGCTTCAAGCATGTTTAGCCTAGTAACCAGAGTCAAATCCTACCCTTACGGGGCGCCGCTGCGCTCCGCTCCGCTCTGCACCCCTCCAGGGCGGATTTGACGATGGATTACCCTCCTTTTCGAATGCACACCCCTAAAATTGGAAGGCAAAAAAAATTTAATTTTTTCACTTTTTTGGCAATACACGAGTTATTTTCCATTTTTTTGATTATATTTATTACTAATATCTACTAATCACCCCCCCATCTATCCGAATTTCAAAGAAAAATTCAAATCGGACCGAAAAAATTTCACTCCATTTCAAGGGACTGTAACCGGATATATGTGGCAGACCCCGGGTTCGACCGGCTACATGAATTTACTTTTCCCTTCTTTTCAAAAGTCGAAATTTTGTGTTTTTTTCATCAAATGCACCCTAAATATTATTTCTAAAGACTAAAATAAGCCTGTTCTTTAGTGTGTAGCTGAAGAAATTTTGTTTCAGCTAGTGAGAGTTAGATAACTCTTCCCTCTAAAATTAAAAACAAGTGAAATTTGAAATTAGTGCAAGATTATTAATAACAAAGTTGGTATTACCTGTGAAAGAAAGTTTGATTATTTATGTACGAATGCGCAGATTTTCGGATTGAAATACGTCCAGAACGAAACAAGCAAAAGTGAAGATCAGGGGAGTTGTCCAGCAACGACCAAGGAGAAAGGATTGAATTTTAGGAGGTGAGAAGTGACCTGACCTTGCTGGAAATTTATAATTACCAAAAGGCGAAAATCTACCTGAAAAATAATTTTCTTACACTATTATGCAAAAACGTAATGGAAAATTATATTTTCGAATGATGTAATGCTAGCAGAGCCGTGGAGGGCATTTGTTTGAAGTTGTGTTACACGTATAATCGCAATGTTTATATTAAAATTTTCCAATTTTTCCAATTATTTATTAAATGTGTTTTTTAACAAACCAAATGATCAAATAATTTAGCTCAACAGGCCGTGCAGGCTCAAGGCTTCTTCATTCTTCTTTCTCATAGCTGGCAGTAAAAGTAAATCAAGCTTTTCCATTCAATTCGTAATATTGCTTCTCTGTAAAGTCTTTACGATTCGTTTTTTGAGGTGGATCAATCTTCTTCTTTATCTTTTACTTTCAACTTAATTTATACACAGAGTGTCGATGTTCACCGGAGGGCCGCGCTAAGTAATTCCCTTAGGTCGGCGATTCATACCCATAATTTCCGCATCGTATATAGCTCTACCAGCGATAACACCAAGCCATTGCTGTGCTATTATTATTATTATATTTTCTGGTTGGGAATTGATAGACACACTGGTAGGGTAAACCAGAAATTATTTGAATGGCATAAAACCGGAAATCTATTATACAATTTACAATTAATATGCGTGTTATATTTTCAGAAATAAAGTTTGTAGATAAAGTTATTTGCAAAGTATTATTGTATGTTATTATAGAGATGATTGTGCTGTTACTATAATATAATTTAATATATTCATAGTATTGATTATTATTTAATTAATATAACCTTTTGTTAAACACCTAGTAAGTGCGCTCACGAAATTATCTATTTTTTGACAGTGGGAGTTTGTATTATCGTATTATGCAATGTTTTGATTTTAAAACTTGCTGAAAATATTTAATCTAATAATTAATTAATAATTATTAAAAATTCAATTTAGTTAACACGTTTGCTGCCCCCATAAGACAAAAGTCCGCCCATTACACATATAAAAATGTAAAAATTTCAACTAATTTGCATTTATTAAAAATAATGGCATGTATAGTAAATGAGGAATATTTTTTCTAATTATAAATATTGAGACCACCGGTGAAGCTAATGGTACATGAGCAGATTATCAGTAATGCATATATCATATTGGTAATATTCTCAATTCAATTCTATCAATAATAATAATCAATGATTTTAATAATTTATTTTTGTAGTACAGCCTACCAATACTACCAGAAAATTCTAAGCAACGAGGTTGTTTTTGGGGACAAAAATAAAATTTGTTTAAAAATTCTGTAACTTTGTAAATAATATGGTACTATATTTCATGCTTTCCCGAAAAACAACCCCTGAGTGCTTATAATTTATTTACTATTTTTAGGTAGAATATTTTCAATAAGACTAGTATTAAAATAACATTTTAAAATATTAAATATTACTACTAGAAATGCACATTCTTGAGCAAAAATAAAAAATTTTCCAATAAAATCCAGAATGAAAAAAATAAAAGAAATTTAAAAGGGGTAAAAATTGAATTTACTACTAAAATACTAAGTTGTAACTTGTTGAAAATATATAATTTTTGAATATTAAATTTTAAATGTTATTATAACCGAGTAAGATAGTGAAAACTGCCTTTAAACCAAATTAAACTTCTGAAAATTGAACTCAGCCTAGAATTTCGTGAGTGTTGTTCCCGTCGTGGAACGGAGTTGCTCATCGATGTAGTGCCCGGTTTCTCTCTCCTAGAAGGTCAGTGGCTGAGCAGAGGCTCAAAATTAATTGATTAATTGGCCAAAAACCTAGATATTTTTGCAATGAAAACTTTGCGCCCCTTAAAACAAGGAGGGGTTCATTTTCTTGACTTTTTCGATTTTTCTCGGTCTATCCACTTACCGAACCTACGCGCGTGCAATATTTTAACATTCCAGACAGCTTGGAAGTGGGAAATCGTTTCCTATTACCTTTGATTCTATTACGGAGTTTTGAGCTTTATTATTTTACACCGATTACGGTAGTAATTAGTGAAATATAAAATTTTGTTATTTTCGGCCCATAAATTATTTCTATTCGATAAGAACTTATGTAAAAAAATCATGAAGATTGTAGATAATAAAATGCGTTTTTATTGTCTGAAAGAATAAAATTGGGCACTGTAACTTCAATATATTAAATTTTTGAGTTCTTCAAACATTCAATTAATCTCATAACATTTCCAAATTCCAATTTAATCATCCAATACAGCATTGCATCCTTTCTCTGATCCTTCTTTTATTTCTTCCATTTTCCAAAAATTCTGTGAAAATTTTTCCATGTGTTCGAAATTTTAATTAATTATTTTTCAGGTAGATTTTCGCCTTTTGGTAATTATAAATTTCCAGCAAGGTCAGGTCACTTCTCACCTCCTAAAATTCAATCCTTTCTCCTTGGTCGTTGCTGGACAACTCCCCTGATCTTCACTTTTGCTTGTTTCGTTCTGGACGTATTTCAATCCGAAAATCTGCGCATTCGTACATAAATAATCAAACTTTCTTTCACAGGTAATACCAACTTTGTTATTAATAATCTTGCACTAATTTCAAATTTCACTTGTTTTTAATTTTAGAGGGAAGAGTTATCTAACTCTCACTAGCTGAAACAAAATTTCTTCAGCTACACACTAAAGAACAGGCTTATTTTAGTCTTTAGAAATAATATTTAGGGTGCATTTGATGAAAAAAACACAAAATTTCGACTTTTGAAAAGAAGGGAAAAGTAAATTCATGTAGCCGGTCGAACCCGGGGTCTGCCACATATATCCGGTTACAGTCCCTTGAAATGGAGTGAAATTTTTTCGGTCCGATTTGAATAATAGTGTAAGAAAATTTCGAAAAAAAAATCCAAAATCAGTCTTCTGAGATTTTTCGACGGATTTCGTTAGGTAATGGTTCATAGCACTTTAATGTACTAAAAGTCCTCATATCTCTAATCTAAACCTTGAGCTTCTTACAGAATTCTTGGTCAGACGTTGAAATTTTAATGAAGGATTGAAAATTATGTTTTTCAGCAAAATATTTTTTTAAACATTTCTATTTCAGCTGTATTGTTATCATATTTAGTTCAATAAAAATATTAATAACACTTAAAATATTTTAAATCCTAGAAACAGTAATATTTGGGGCTCTAACTTGGATTCCGCACCACCAATTGTGCAGTAACAGCACAAATAATTTGGTAGTGGCCAGGCTCAAATGGGGGGGGGGTGCTTTAAAACTTGAAAACATTACACCAAACAACCGATATTTTTTACCTTATTACTGTCAGTAATGCAAAAGAAAACACTGTTTATTACCATGTATTATTTTATAAAATGGAAGAGAATATAAAATTTAGAAGAAAATATAATTTAACTTTTACAACAACTTAAGTAAGTCACAAAACACTAATTGAAACAAAATCTCTTCTATTATTTTAAGTATTAACTAAATAAAATAGCTAAATTCATAAAAGAAAAGAGTTACAAACAGTTCTCAATAAATAGAACTTGATTAACTCATTATATAAAATCTATGGGTGTTCTTAGAACCCTTATAATAATAAAATTATCCTAGAGCAACCGCGCAATAATTGCATAACTATATCAATTGATGCCTAATAACATCCCTTGGATAGCAATAATGACACCCCTTAGCTCCGTCGGTGATCGGCTATTGTCTGCACCATTGTCCCCTGCATTCCAAATTACTTAGCATTGCGTCATAAAAGGATCGTGATGTGTGCGTGGGCGGACATGTTGTGACTTACTTAATTCCTATAATTTACTTATTTTTATTATTTTCAACTCACATCGTTTTATGATTTTAAATATATTAAAGTTGTAGTATTTTTCAATTATTGTTTACATTTTCAGTTACAAAGCGAAAGGTTTTCAATTTTGTATTGCAGTTCTTTTTTTATTTTGCTTATGTGATTATAACGTTGAAAATCAATAAATTGTAGATATATATTATGTACCTACGTATTTACTAATACGCAAAAAGTACAAAATTCAAAATTCAAGTACAGACAGTCATAATAATAACAATAAGTAAATAATATGAAGAAGTCATCAAAATAATATTGATAAAGTGGAAATGTTATTGTTGAAACGCAATTAATTTAACATTTGTATTTTAATATAAATTTTTATCTTTATTTGTATAAATATTTAAATGTTGTTTAATGCCACTGCATAAATGACTTGGTTACAAATTTATTTTAAATATTTATAAGTATGTTCGTCCACCGAGTTTCTGCCCGCACTTACTATAATGAATATTTAAAAAAATTGTTCTTTGTGTATTATTTGAAATTGAAAGTAAATAAAAAGAGAGAAACTACGGTAAAAACAAACACAAGCTAAAACAGTGTTACAACTTGTAACTTGCTTATGCCCACCATCTCGTTGAAGTTGACTAGGGAAAACTGAATAGCGTGAAAATGCAAAAAAAAGAAACTTATACTTAACTACGCTTTGATATAAGGGTGAAAATTCGTTTTTAATACCGACAACAACAAGGGATGAAACTGCCTAGTCTGCAGATCAATGTAGGCGGAACAGGGCGCAAACAAGTGAAAATCACTGTCTGATAATTCAATTTGGAGAGGCCGTAGCGTAATATTTTTAAGAAATAAAATAACGCTTTTTAACGTATAATCCTTTTTCTTTATCTTTTCATATTTTAAGTTTACCTTTTTGATATTTTAGAAACGTTAAAATTTTAAAACCACGTAGCACTTGAATAATTTTTTTGTTATTCAAATTATAAATTTTGAAAGCACAAAAATGTAACAGTAGTATAATTCTGTAGTTGTACATTGCTAAAAAAAATTGGTGAATCCTAAATAAAATCATCTCTTAACCAACCATTAAAAGAAATTTTCAAACAATATTAAAATAGGTAGTTAACATGATATAAAACTAACCAGTGTGTTGAAAAATGGTGATGGTGCCAAATTTTACGAACAAATAGAACTCATCAAAACTATTATTTACTATTTACAATTTTAGTCCCAGAACGATTTAATTTTTTAGGTCTACCATTTCAGAATTGTGTAAAAATATCGCTTTGTATAGGAGAAATTCAATTTCCATTTTTAGATTAGGCTACGAATCATAGCACCAGCGGCGGCGGCTCGTGACTTTTCCATTTGAGGAGGCTAATTTTACAGCTTAACTACCTTATAAAATAAAACGTAAAAAAAATTTAATAAAATATTATTTAATCTGCGGTAGACACGTGTTTCGAGCTCGTTGGCTATCTTCAGTACTGTGTACAATGGAAAAAATTGTTCAATGAGTGCAGAGTGTTTTTTGGAAAAAATGCTGTACAATATAAAGATTAATATTATTTTAAGTCATTCGAAATTTATGAAGCTTTAAACGTAAGAGGTACCTATACGGCGATTTTTAGTATTCGCGAAGTGATCGATGATATTCTCGTAGAATTCATTATTTCGAGACAATAAGGTAACTAATTCCTTTTCAATAGATATTACCGCGACGTTACTTAACCGATTTTGGTTCATCGTATTACGAGTGTAAGTTTTAATACGTTTTAGTGTGGAAAAACTTCTTTCAACCGAAGCCGATGTTACCGGTATGGTGACGACCACACATAAAAGTTTGTAAAATTCAGGCATACAACTGTGCAAATCATGTACGTAATCAAAAACAAGTAAAATCTAATATCTCTGATGGAGTCCTACATTGTCCAAACATTTCGGGGTCATTATATGCTACCGATAATTCATTTTTGAGTTGGATTTGATCAAAAAATGGATACTGCTCTAATAGACTATCTAATAAATTTTGAGGAAAGTTTTTCCTATAATCTGAAAATTTAGCAAATGTTAATAGATCAAAAAATTTTAATTTATGTAAGTCTGCAAATCTAACTTCCATTTGCACGATAACCGTATCCAAAATTTCCGCAAAAATTTGTTTATAACTTTGACGCATATCTGGTAAATCAAATGTCGTTTTTCGTTTTTTCTGAGCCGGTTCGCAATTTAATTCTAAACTGTTAAATATGTTGTCAAAATACAAATCATTACTACGGTATCTGTGCAGAGTTTCGATTAATTTTGTTAAACGACATTTGGCGAAATTAATATCGGTAAGTTTACTTTGTAAAATTTAAAATACTACGTCTGTCTGTTCAAAAATTAATTTAAAAGTTTCTAATAAAAAGCAAAATTTTGATTCACTTAAATATTGTCTTAAACCTATCGCTTCTCTAATAGTTTGAGAGTCGTTTTTAAAATCATCGCTGTCGATTATAAAATTAAATACGTCAATTAATTGTTGTTTTCTTAATTGCACTGTAAATACTGCTCGGCAGGTAAAATTCCAACGTGTAGCAACGTTTGTCGGTAATTTACTGCCACAAATTTCATTTAAAACATTGGTCCGTTTGGTCGATTTTGAAAAAAATGTGGAAAATCCGTTAAAATTTGAAAAAAAAAATTCGGGAATCTTTATTCGAATTACATGCCTGACTCAAAACTAAATTTAACGCGTGAGCATAGCAGTGCGTAAAAAGTGCTTGAGGTGCAATCGATTTAATTTTGCTTTGTAAACCGTTTAAATTACTTGCCATAACTGCTGCGCCATCATATTATGTTTGAGCTATTAATTTATTTTTAAAATCATATTTGTCGCAACGAGAGATTAAAAAATTAAACAAATCTTCCGCCGTCCGACCTGAAGAAACATCATAGAAACCTAAAAATCTTTCTACGACTTGACCGTTTGTAACGTACCGAGCTACAATTGAAAGTTGCGAAACGCAAGAAATGTCCGTCGTTTCATCTACTTGCCACGAGAAAAATTGAGAATTTTTTATTTCTGCATCTACGTATGTGTTCATTTAAAATAAATGACACGCAATCTATCAAGTCATTTTGAATTGTTTTTGACGTCCCGGAAAAAATATTACCACTTACAAATTTATTAAAGTTTTGATCATATTTACTAAATAGCGCAATTAATTCTTTATAATTTCCCCGATTAACCGATGTTGCTGTTTCATCATGACCGCGGAAAGCCAAATCTTGGGATGCCAAAAATATTGTCAAGTCCAATTAATCTTTTTAAATTATTTCGATTTTCCCTAACCTGATCATTATGTAATGAAATCGAATTTAGACGTTCGCTGTTTAATGCAGTTGCTATATTTTCTTTTCCAAATAATTTAATTTTACACGACGAAGAAATATGTTCTTTTGATTTTGTATGACGTTCAATACACCGAGATAAATTTTTCATATCGGCAAATCCGATTTTTGACCAAACTGAATTATCCGCTGAAAAAAGTAAACACGGCCAACAATACAACTTTTCTTGTTTAACAGAACCTGTTAACCAAGCACGTTTATCGGACCCGGACAACTGGGCGAGTTAAACTGGGCGACGTATAACTGGGCGACGTGTAACTGGGCGACGGGTAAACTTGGCGACGTATGACTGGGCGATGTATGACTGGGCGACAGGTAAACTCGGCGACGTATGACTGGGCGACTGGTAAACTTGGCGACGGTTAACTGGGCGACAGGAAAACTGGACGATGATGAACTCGGCGATATTCCGGTAACTTTTGATAACGACAATAATCTGATAATTTTTTCCGCCGAGTTAAATTCTCGTACATGTAACATCGATTATTTTTTGTTTTTACGCGATTTTTTGGGGGTGAAACGTAATAGTTTACTGCCCCATACCGCAACTATACTTTTTAATGCTATTTTGAGGTTCTCTCACATCCCGGTTTCCTTGATGGGTGGCGCCTTCTCGTATGTTTAGCCTAGTAACCAGAGTCAAAACCGCCCTGGAGGGGTTCAACGTGGAGCGGAGCGGCGCCCCGTAAGGGTAGGTTTTGACGATGGATTACCCTCCTTATCGAATGCACACCCCAAAATTCGGAACATTGACAAGATACATAAATATATCATATTTATGTCGCCTAGTTTTCCCGTCGCCCAGCTAAACGTCGCCGAGTTGACCGTCGCCAAGTTTTATCGTCGCCCAGTTGACCGTCGCCCAGTTTACCCGCCGCCCAGTTTGCCCATCGCCCACTTGTCCGTCGCCCAGTTATACGTCGCCAAGTTATACGTCGCCCAGTTTGACTCGCCCAGTTGTCGCGTACCGCATTTATTATACCATTCAGTGTTAAAACCCCGATTTTGCCTTTTATCCGTGTATTTAAGTGTGATAGAATTTGGACGAGGTTTCATTACAATATTTGCAATATAAACTTTGTTATCTAGCTTAAAGAACCAGAATTATTATGTACTAGCCCAGTGGTGGGGAAACTACGGCCCGCGGGCCAAGTCCGGCCCGCGGAAAGGTTTAATCCGGCCCGTTTAAGATTGCCGTCGTGAGAATGTTTGAACGCGTTCTTACTTCGTAATGTGACGACCCGCATAAAAACTACCTGCGGCGATATCCAAAACACAATAGCATTCTGGACAAATCCATCCGACCTAAACAGATGACTCATCTTCGCTCGAAACTTCCAGACACTCTCGCATTTTCGATTCATTGTTCTGTTTTCTCGAAAGAACACGTCATGGCGCCAACACGTTTGAGATAATGACCACGTAATTGTTTGTGTAATCCCCGTAACTCCCACTGCGTCAACAAACACCCGCGCAAGAGCATTAGTTAGCAGTAAGCTTTCGTCAATTGCGTTTCTGTGTGTTGTTCTCCGTAGTAGGTAACGTCTAAAATGGATGTTAAAAAAAGAAAAGTGGATTCAGAATGTCGAGTTTTTAAAGAAGAATGGACGTGGAAATATTTCTTTACTTTATTTAAAGAAAAACCTGTGTACTTACTGTGTGCTTACTAGCGTTTGACGTACGTCAAAGGAAAGGAAAGTTGATTTTGAGTAGCCTGCCTTCCTTTAAGGAATCTCGATAATCCATTCATGCGCGTCCCTATGGCCCGCTACGATTGTCTAGTTATTACAAATGGCCCGTCTTAAAAAAAGTTTCCCCACCGCTGTACTAGCCAATGAACAATATCATCGCATTGTTTGATTTCGCATAATGTATCCATAATAACTAATTAAAAATAATAACCAATTTAAAAATAGTCACAATAATAAAATTTAAAAAAAAATCACATACAAGTAATTTATATTTAGAGCATATGCATGATAATGCAAAGATTTGCAGGTGTCGCATTTGATAAGACGCCCACGCATATGAGCGAAGCCTCCAAAGCATGAAAAATGATTATATTCGTACATTTAGTAAAATAACACAGAATAGTATGCGCTTATGTTACAAGCTTATTACTTACAATTCATCTGTTAGTCGCTCATGTTGATCATGAATCTTACTAACCAGTAGCCTCTATGACCTATCTCGAACGTAGAAGATGCGAGTTAAGATTTAATACCGTATTCTTGGTTGCCTAACTCTGTGCTAATAAACTAAGATAAGCCTTTAGGCTAGCCGCTGGATATGTACTATTTCGAATTTATTTCAGGCGTAAGTCAACTTCTTAAGCTAATTTTATTATTAAATTAAATTTTGTTTTAAACAAATTCAAAAAAAATTAAAAATTGGAAAAAATACTAAGTTAAAACAAAATATAAATAGCAAGTCCGTCCAACAATTTGAGAGGAGGCTAAGCCTCCCTTGCTCCATTGACAAACCGCCGCGCCGCTGCAAAGCACAATACATTTTACGATAGTGGAGATCCAGTTACAAACGTTTATACCATATTTATGGTGTGTGTTTGGCCCAATTTTAGCTAAAACTATCTTCAGAAAGAGGTATGACCATATGGGGTGTTTTTATTAGCTGCATGAGAACTTCAAATTGAAATAAAACAATAAAATATTAATGGAATGTTTTTTTAATTATTTTTTATGAAAGTAAATTTAATGCCATTCATGATTTGAAAATGATTTCCGGCATGTGACCACCACGACTAATCGTTACAAAGCGCATCCATTCAGTCCAATTTTTGACCACTTTTTCCAATATTTCTGGCCTTATTTCATAAATAGCTTGCTGAATATTGAGCTCCAATGCTTCCATGGTTGTTGGTTTGTTAGCATAAACCATGGATTTAACATACCCCCAAAGAAAATAATCTGGAGGCGTCAAATCACACGATCTTGGAGGCCAATCGATAGGACCATTTCTTGAAATAATGTTGTCACCAAATTGTGCTTTCAATAAATCGATGGTTTCGGTGGCTGTGTGGCACGTAGCACCATCCTGTTGGAACCATAAGTTGTCGATGTTTAACTCTTGGATTTTTGGAAACAAAAATGTGTTGAGCAAGTGTCGATATCTCACACCATTCACTGTAATGGTACTCCTTCCTCATTTCGAAAGAAATATGGACCGATGATGCCGTTGGTGTATATTCCACACCAAACAGTCAATTTTAATGCATGCAATAGAGTATCAAGATAATGTTCCGGATTGGTCTCAGTCCATATACGACAATTTTGCTTGTTCACATAGGTACCCATTCAACCAGAAATGTGCCTCGTCACTGAACAAAATTTGGCGGTAAAAAAATGGATCCACTTCCAATTGGTTGTGAGCCAAATCTGCGAACGCACGACGCAATCGATGATCATTAGGCTTCAATTCTGGAACCAACTGGATCTTGTAAGGATGTAAACCAAGATCTCGATGTAAAATTTTCCATCTAGTGGACGGACAAAGCCCAAGTTGTTAAGCACGATGGCGAATTTAAATGTTTGGGTTCTATTGAACACTTTCACTCACAGAAGCGATAGTTTCTTCGGTACGCACATTTCTTTGTCTTGTTGATGGTCTTACGTCTTACATCATGCAATGAAGAAGTGGTACGAAATTTATCCATCACCGCACCAATAGCCTGCTCAGAAGGTCGATTATGTCGACCATAAAATGGGCGAAGAACTCGATAAATTTCGCGAATGGAACTCTGACTTTGAAAATAAATTTCCACAATTTGGTAGCATGGTTCAAGTGTTAATTTATTCATGATTAAATGGTAAACCTTTCTGAACACAAATGTCATAGAACTATCACTAAACTTCATTCAAAAGTTATCCCTATTGAAAGATCTCATGCAGCTAAAAAAACACCCTATACGAGTATTAATGCAATTTATACAGAGTGGGTAATTCAAAATTATTAATTAATAAAATTACTTTCATTGTTCTCTAATCAATTAATATAAATTAAGATTAATCAAAATTACGCGAAATTATACGATCGGGAAATTTTGTTTGCAATGAATGCAATGTTTCGGTGGTCGTCCGGCATGTGGCACCGTCCCGCTGATACCACATATCACTCACATCCATACCATCAACAGGCCAAAACAAATTTGTCGGCATGTTCCGCTAACACAATCCATTGACAGTAACAGGTGGTAACAGCGTTATAGCCTCATTTTCAAAAACAATTCATGGAAATTCTTCGTAAAAGTAAAAATACGTGAGCTATAGGCGAAAACCGCACCTAGGGGACTAAAATCCTCATTTGGGGGAACGCCGGGTTGGGATTTTATGGGACTTTTGGGGGGTTCATTAGAACACTCCAATGTACATCTCTGCCAAAATTCAGCTTGCCCGGATTTTTTGCAAGCTTGAGCCAATTTTTCGGCTTCGTTGCCTGGACTACATGGAATTGATAAATTTGGATCTTCCTCAACATTTTCACTTACAGCAGGAATATTTTCAGCTGAACAACCCCGACGAACACGTGTTGTTGTTGATATGTACCGAAGCAGTGACTCAAATTTTACCACTAAATTTTTAATAGCGGTCTAACGACGAAAATGTCCGAAATTTTGTGGTATGTACTTTTCACCGAGACAACTCGGCACCGGACTACTCGGCACAAGACAACTCGGCACCGGGACAACTCGGCACCGGGATCACACGGCACTGGGATTCCGTCACATTTTAGGAAACATCTTTTTCCCTATCATCAGAAATCGTCGTGCAAGTCTGAACTCTCTCTACCCCCTAGTTTATCACGTACGGACGATCCCTTATTGTTATTGAAAAACAAAAATATAAAGCGAGTTTCTTTATTTCAAAAATAAATAATAAAAATATTCTAACATATTCCCTTGCTCATAGTTAGTGACTTTATTAAGGATACGTTGATCTGCTTCATCGTAACGTACAAAAACGTAAGTTTTTGTGGTGCTTCATATCCAGCGACGAAACGCTCGTAATCCGAGAATTTTGTCGCCGGTTTTCGTAGAAACCGGATGCAGTTCTCCTTCCATAAGTTCGTCTTCTTCTAAGAAATTATCAACCTTCTCGTTTGACTGTACAAGTTCCGTGACATGTATTTCAGTGATAGATCAATTTTCTTTTCCGGACAAACTGAATCTTCTGAAAGATGCAGTTCCCCTTCTAAAAGTTCATCGACTTCCAACCGGTTATCAACCTTCTCACTTGTATTTTTTGGCTCCTCTTAATATTTCAGTAGCATTTCCACTAGTTCTTCGGAAATAAATGGGCACTCGGAAGATTCAAAATCACCTTCCCACAGTTCTTGTAGCTGTAATCCGGTATCAACATTTTTGTTCCTCTTCCAATGTTTCTTCGAGTATTTCTGTGCCATTTATACAAAAATTTGTATATATAATTAAAGTAACTTACACGTAAATAACTCAATCACAACTAAAAATGAATCCTGCCGAAATGTTATCTCAAAGAGAAGTGACATCTCAAAAATGTGAAAGAATACGGAGCGTAATCCTAGTGTCGTGTGATCCCGGTGCCGAGTTGTCCGGTGCCGAGTTATCCCGGTGCCGAGTTGTCCCGTTGCCGAGTTGTCCCGGTGCCGAGTTATCCCGGTGCCGAGTTGTTTTGTGCCGAGTTGTCCGGTGCCGAGTTGTCCAGAGCCGAATTGTATCGTACCGCGCTACATAGATATGACCATTATTTAGTTTTTGAAAAGAAAGCAAAATATCAACTCAACGTGTCTGCGCATGATCTTTCAATGCATATTATGCAGAAAAAGTTGTTTTTGTTGTTTTTTTATTTGCAATAATAACATCAAGAAAATTATAAATTGCAAAATATTCTTTTTTGTTGTTTTTGATGAGTGGCCATAATATTACTCTCACTTTTTTAAAAAGTCCTGATTTCTGTTTCATTCCACGTACAATAACTTAATAGTTCGTCTCCACTTTAAGCAACAATTTAGAGCAGTTTGCATAAAAAATCAAATTTTATAAAGAAGTACCTACGAACGGAAGGACCATATTGCCAACCCTTCCTCTACTTACACGCGAGCAATGCGCAATTAATTTTTGGGATTACGTGCGCCCCTGAGATTCTATCTTTTTAAATCTTTAAAACTTAAAACTGTGTGTCTGTGACGCTAAATTGATCCGTCCCCTCTGGTGTGGCCTGAAAGCCGCACAACCAAGGCAATCACGTACCAAATAGTTAAGAGCGGCGGGATGCCATCTATTTATGATGATAATGGTCTGCCCTTATTACAATGAAAGGTTGCGCTTTGACAATAACCAATCAGTTGATTCTCCTGTCATATATTATGTCATTATCACAAGCCTATAATAATTGAGGGGTCTGAAAGTAAAAGGGTTCAAGTGCACTTGAACCTGAAATGATCTAAGTGCAGAATAGCATACCTAATGGGTATCCTAACTTAGAGGTAAAATGATTTTAGTAAATTTTACGTCCCCTTGGGTCGTAAAATTGTATTTTCTAAAATTATTCCTGGAATTTTGAATTTCCAGTTAACTTTAAAGCCATGTTTCTCAAAACTATTAAAAGTGCACTTGAACCCTTTTACTTCCAGACCCCTCAATTTATCTATTCACGATATTCACTGTCAAAATTTTAACAATAAAATTTAAGCAAGTAATCCAACTTATTCTTCGCGAAAAGGAAGAAGGGATCGCAAAAGATGGTTTTGTTTCTAAGAGAATCGGGAATATCCAATGAAGGTAAGGGTTCGTTTAAAGTTTTAAATAAAAAAGTTAGAAAAGTGAGCAATTCGAACAACTACTACATGAATTTAATGCTTTCAAATTTCGATGATGTATTAAATTTTTTTTTTTGGAGATTTTAGCCCCTCCCCACCCAAATTAGGTTCTGGAATCGACCAGATCTTCATTATATAACTAAGCAGATCTTGGTACCCCCAAGCAGGGGACTTGTATACAGACATTGGTAATACTGAGGAACTTTGATCATTTTCCGCCGCCTTACCAATTAGAAAATAAATCTGAATTATTTTCCTGATTGGCAAACCTGTGATGGTAATTTTGGAAACACTTTTTATAGTTGAAAATGCCATCAATAGATGGAGCTCTTTAATTTGAAGTCCTAATGACTACCGATACTACGGATCTTCAAGAAGTTCGTGATTGGTGCTCAACCCTATATTCCGCTTTCCAATTTAGTAGCGCCATCTGGTGATAACCTATTAAACTGCACCAGGTGTTTCCAAAATTACCTTAGGGTTTGTTTGTCTGATAATTCATAATAAAAGCTTTGATTTAAAAAAATAACCTGGGTTGTACACAGGACCCTCTTTCGGGTGTTTTTGTTGAGCCATCCGTCGTCATCATCAAGCTTTTCCATTCATTCGGAATATTGCTACTGCGCAAAGTTTTCACGATCTTTTTGAGCTGGATCAATCCTTCTCTTTTACTTTACAACTTAACTTATCCACAGAGTGGATCACGATTTTCACCTAATGGCCGCGCTAAGAAATTCCGTGAAATTCGCTACTTGAATCAACAATTTCCTCGCTGTACCTCAACTAGCTATCACACCAAAAATAACCATCTAGAATTAAAGTGGATACCATGTCCTAACGGGAAAAATAACAGTCAGACAGCGGAGTAGGTAACGGATTCGTATGGGCAGACTTTGGCCCTCTCAACATTTGTCCTGCTACTTTTCGTCTAACAAAGGCGAAGAAAATATTCTTACAAATTTTTCGATAAAAACAGCAAAGCTCAACATTTTTGTTTGAAAAGAGAACATAATATTCATATTATTTTCACTATTAATAGTTTTTCTCATTTAACTATTTATTCATTACTTTCCTACTAAGTAGTGAATGATTGGGTGCGTTTAGCGAGCGCAGCTGCTTAAAGTCATCAGTCAACTATGTTGAGTATGATGACATTCAACTATTTGAGTTTCGCTAATCGGTATGCTTACAGTCAGCAAGCCAACTTAAATACATTAACCATTTTAGTTATATTTGATTTGAGTTATTTATTTAATATGTATATAAAAAGTTTCACTTATATAGCATTATCCATTTAATCCGGATTATCCGTTAAATTCATCATTAGCTGTGCGACGCAGCGTAAAATTATTGCGCCGAGTTGTTTACTCAACAGTTGTAAGTAAGCGCTTGCTCAGCGTACCGTTTAGCGAAACCGCTGTAGTCAACTTCTCAGCCGCTGACCTTCGCTAAACGCACCCATTGTCTTGGTCGACACTGAAACCTTAAGTTTTGGGACCAAAATATAAACATGATAAAAAGTACTTTCAAAATAACTTTAAAAAAATATATGCTACATATTTTTTTTCAGACTTCATAAAATAAAATCCCGTATTATTTGGGGTGTTCAGTGATGAAATAAAAAGAAAATATAAAATAAAAATTTTATTTCAGAAACAATCATGGGAAAAGTATAGAAAATTAAATTACAAGACAGATTACATACAACTTACTAAAAATGCATATTTCTAACACTAATAATTTATTACATCATACACATTAAATACGAAAATTGTTATTTAACACCAAATTCTAATTCAAGAGTAAGGATAATCAATATTTCTTAACAAGTAATTGTTCTCTACTCTGCATCAACTTTTGCACTTGTATCTTCTTTCTTCGCCTCACTTTCTTCAGCGTTAGCTTCTTCTGGTTTCTCATCTTCGCCATTTTTCTTACTGTAACGAAACCTTTTAAAAAGAAATTAAATAAATATTAAAATATTTAATACACAGAATATTTTAAAAAGTTGTTTACTGCTAATTACATCTAGAATATTTGATTACTTACTTATCATAACGTTCTCCGGTCGATTTCAAATCTTCATCTTCATCAGAACTCTTATTACGAGATGCTGCTTCACTTTCAGCCAATAGATCTCCCAAATCCTTATTCACATCATGAGCCCACAACTTATCTTCGATAGTCTCTTCTTCTTGAACAACAGGTTTTTCTTTCTCTTCAGGTGGTGGGGCATCATCGGTTGCAGCAGCTGTTTCTTCGCCCTTTGGTTCTTCTGTAACTTTCTTTTTTTCTCGTTCCTTTTCTGCAGTTTCCTTCCTCTGCAAACGTTCAGCTCGGTTAGTCAATTCTTTATCTTCGTTATATCTAATATAACAACGCATGTGCGTTCTCTGCCTGCAATGTTTTGACAGCGTTCTGTCCAATTCATCTTCCTCCACACGAGGTAAATACATTCTACATAATTCACAATAGTGAACTTCAACTTTGCGAATCTGTTCAATGCCAACATTAATAGGCTCTTTTTTAGGCTTTTCCGGCACCACAGCAGTATCTTTCTTCTTTCCTTCTTCATCTAGAAAAATTACGTTTGCTTTAGTTTGCTGACAATAACTTTCAAAATCTATGTATCTATTTATAAAAAATGTCCTTCATTAGTTTCATGATTTTATACAAACAAAACCATTGTAATAAAAAATGAAGATTTAATGTATGTCTCAGTAGACGCCTCATTATAAATTTATTTTATCATAATGGGTAACACAGAGACAAATAAGTTTTAAATGAAAAATTATGAAAGTACTAAATATAAAGATTCCTACCATCTAAATCACCAACGGAATCGATGGTCATGAAGTTTTCGAGATTATCGTCTTCATTACCAGATGCATCTTCTTTTTCAGATTTATCGCCATTCAAATCTGCACGTGCTTTCCTCTAAAGAAAGTAAATAAAAATTTAGATTTTGAAAACTAATTACTGAAATTTAAAAAGGGTAAATTTAAATTTAATGTTTTTCTTTAACTTCGTGTAACTTAAATAAATTAAAGTATAAAGAAAGTTAAAGGAAATTAATGTATGTCTTGGTAGACGCCTGATTATAAATAATTATTATAATAGGTAACACAAAGACAAGAATTTTAAATTATTAGCAGTCATTTCAGGGATTTTATTTTCCAAAAATTAGTTTATACTTGAACTTGGATTTAGGTCCGATTGCACCAAGCCCATTTAAGGCTTTAATAGCGATTTAGTCTAAATGTCTGTTAAATATTGCGATTTAACTTAAAAATTCGTTGCACCAATGTAATTTTGTTTAACTGACTCGTAAATCTACGCTTAAATTAACGTCAAATAATTTATGGAATTGATATTAACAGGCTCATAATAAAGAGACTATTAGCACTTAATTGAGCTTGGTGCAGTCGGGGCCTTAGTCTTTATAAATAATATATTATCCAAGTTCTCAGCAATTCGTATGCAAAATAATACAATGAAGTGAATAAAAGTGAACCAATTTCAAGATGATTATAATAACAAGTTATATTAACAGATGAATGGTACTTTGTAGCATAATTTGGTAACGGTTCCTGAATCCCAATAAGTTTTTATAATCGAGTTTATTAAAATATTACCCGAGAATTTTGATTGTTTCTTCAACTCTAAAGTAATTGCAGCCTGTATTTTCCAGATTTCTAAGTTAAATCAGAGTTAATCTACAGCAGTAACTAAATTCATGTACACCAGAGTATTAATTGTATAAACTTCCTAGAAATTCCTGTAATTTTTCAAATTTTTAAAAACTGCCTTTAAAAACTACCCAAAACTTCCGAGGAATTCTATTGACTTCCAAATCTTCTTGTTTTACTTTCATTAAGAAGTCTTCTTCTTAGCATAGGTCTAGGACCGGTTCTTTACTAATATATGTAATTAGTTCTTTGAGCATTTTTAGTTTTTACATCTCAGGTAATCAACGTTTTTACGTGCCCTCTGAAGCACAGAAGACGGTCAAGAAATTATAGACTGTACCCAGAGTAGAACCGAGGAGACTTCCAAATAATTTTATGAAATCCACGATTGATTACAATTTTTCATTTTGGAGGTGAAGAATTTTATCACAACTAAATAATAATTACATTTGAACTTTGGACAAATACCATAAAATTTTGAAGAATCCTATAGGACTACCAAATATGCGTAAGATTTACAGAAAGCCATTATAACTTACAAAAATAACACGGAACTTTCAGAAATTGAAGAAGAATGCTAAAGGCGGTGTGTCACTTTTGTAAATTTTGTTGTCAAACGCGTAAATTTGTTGTAAATTTTTTGTAGGAATATTTCTATATTTTTTTTGATAAACCTGCGTGTAAAATTGCGCAAAAAAAACAAGAATATTGTCGTCGGTATTATGTCAAAGTTGTATGTTGGTAAAAGTTTGAGTTATATGTTATATATCTCCTAATTCGTTCTTTAATTGTTGATTTTTGAATATTATTATGACGTGATTGCAAGAGAAAATTAGAATTTTGATAAATGAATATCAAAAACAGGGTCGCCATATTTTGATGTAAATTTACGTGTAAATTTGCGTGTAAATTTGCACAAGTGTCAAACGCGTAAATTTGTTAGCAAATTTTGTTGTCAAGTTTTTGTAGGAATATTTCTATATTTTTTTGCTAAACCTGCGTGTAAAATTGCGCACAAGAATGTTGTCGTTGGTATTATGTCAAAGTTGTTTGTTGGTAAAAGTTTGGTTATATGTTATACATTTCCTAATTCGTTCTTTAATTGTTGATTTTGATAAATGAATATCAAAAACAGGGTCGCCATACTAGAAAGCGCGTGCGCAAATTCTAAATTTACCAGTAAAATTTTACACAAGTGGCAAACACACTCGCAAAAAACTTTGCTAGCAGATTTGCAACAAAATTTACAAGCAAATTTACGTGTTTGACATTTGTGTAAAAATTTACAAGTAAATTTATACGCAAATTTACAACAAAATTTACACAAGTGTCACACCACCTTTAAGCAAGTTCAAAAGAATATTGTAAACTCCAAACATAAAAATAACTCTGGCACCTAAAAAAATTGCAATAATTTCCATGGAATTCAGTTATTTGAGAAGAAAGCTGACCTTAAAGAATGCTAAGTTGAGACCAATGTTTTCTTCTTATGAATTACATGGAAAATATTGCAATTTTATTAGGTGCTGGAGTTCTTTTGTGATTCACTATAAACCACCTCTTCGATTAACCCCTGAAACTTTTGTTCTGATTAAATTCATCAAAGACTTTTGTGTAATTGGCCGTTAATATATGTATTATTATTTGTTAACAGGTTGTGGTGTATGTCGCCCACTGCATTGAAGCTTAATAATTCATGTAAAATTAATATGCCAAAGAATATTTATATTGTGAACTCCAAAACATTTGTACCTCTGTGATTAACCCACTGTTTAAATCTTTCAAGAACTCCTTCTAAAAAGCCTATGGCATTCAGAAATACTTGCAAAATACCGCTAGAGCACCCAATTGTTAAAATCTATAAACATTCTATAATTATTATAATAAAATATTTAAAAATCCAGAAGTACCAAAGAGCGTTTTACACTAATTAAGTAAAGAGTCCTCTTAATTTCCCCGAAAAATGCCCCAACTTTCAGACAAATTTTAAATTTCCAGACTTTTCAAAGTATTCCATACAAATTCTGAATAATAATAATTATAGAAACATTTAAGTTATAAATGTAAATTACCTTAATATGTTCGATTGAGCAGACGTGAGTTTCATAAAGCATTGGACTCTTGAAAGTGACTCTGCAAACACGGCAATACGGCATCAAAAACTTCTTCATACGCTTATGACTGTCGGAAGCTTGATGTGTAGCTTTAGGCTGTTTATAATTCAATTTACAGAGAGGGCAAAAGTTGGTACGAGGAGCCAAATCATCAGTGGTTTTCTCCAATTCCCTTTGTGCGATACGTTGAGCAAGACGCATTCTTGACAAAACTGTCTTTTGCTTCAAGGAAACCTGTCTCATGGCCAACATATGCTTGGTGCTATGTAAATGGACACTGTATTTTCCAAAAGTAACGTACTCTGATTTGCAATGTGGGCAAACCAATTTTATGTAATCTTTCTTAGGCGATTTGGTTTTGGAATCATTTTCTGCAGCCTTTTCTTCCTTATCATCTGTGGCTACAGCATCCTTCTTAGGACTCTTATCTTCGGTGTCGTCCTCCTTCTTTTCCTCCTCCATTTCAGCATCATCGCTGACTCCCTCTTCTTTAACCTTCTTGGCACTTTTATCTTCTTCTTCTTCATCGGATTTTTCTTCTTTGTCACTTTCTTCTTTATCACTTAGCTGCCTTCTTCGCATAGCTGTGCGTCTTATAGCAGCACTAAGGAAAAGCATATTTATTACTAAATTTATATGGTTATTGTGGTAAATAAATGAGACTCTTCTATAAAACATTTAAATGTAAAACAGAATTTACTAGATTAACATCGAAATGTTTTTACAAATTAAAACATCCTGAATATGAAATGGCTGTTTTACATCCGATTTACAATTAGTATACTAATAAAAGAAAAACAAACAAATCTGTTGATCCAATCTGCTGGTTAGAATTTAAAATTTTTCCTTTTGCTAGCCCACACTGTTTCAGATGTTTCAGTGTAGCTATAATATCGATGATCTACCTGTCGGTCTGCAGGTTCTTATTTTATATATTTTTTATAATACATCTAACTTTGTTTTAATTTTCTCCCAATTTAATTCCAATGTCTTCGTAAAAAAACAATTCAAGTCAATTTTTCGAAACATATAAATAGAATTAAAAACAAACAATGCATCGTATGTCTAAAGGAATGCATACTTGGTGATATTTTAGAATAACCTGAAGGCGTGTAAAAGATAACAAAAAAAATTGACTTGATGTTTGCAGTTATACAAATCTTGTAATTAAAAAGCTTGCATTGTGGACTGTGGTTCATCGTGGCTATAAATCTGTTTTCCCTGTATTACTTTTAGAAAATAATCAATCACTTCATGCCATTCCAAAAAACACTTTACAATCAAAATAAAAATCTATGAGTGGGTGCAAAATACTTGAAAATATCGATCGTTTTTCTGTAGAAATGTTAAGTAGTACTTGCAATAATAATCAATTAAAATGTATTCTCTACCAAAATTCCATCTATTTTTCAAATTTATAACTATCGTGGTCTTCTCCACTATGTGTTGTGGTAAATTAAACTTTCTGACAAGATAATAGAAATATAGAATTCATAATTAAAAATGCATTACTCTCAAATTGTGATTGTGTCACACGAGTGACAAAACATGTAATTCACACAGTGATCAAACATAAAAGTGGATCAGTTTGTAATTCTGCAATAAAATATTCAATTTACCTCCTTAGTCTACTCAATTTAAGACTCCTTCTGTAATCAAGAGATACACGAGTTGCTGCTGAACGCCTGCGAACAGCATAAGAACTTTCCAATAAACGTCTACGGGAGACACCTTCTCTTAATCTCGCAGCTCTTATTCCTCGAGAACTAATACGCCCTCTATACCCTCCTCTAGGGCTACTCAAGGGCGGTGGTCCAAGCGGCTTACGAATCTCCTCTCTTCTAGTAAATGACGATGGACGTCTATCTCTTGAAAAGCTTCTATCTTCGTTGAAACTATTTGGATGGTAGCGGGCACTTGAATTGCTGAAGCTTTCTCCTTCATGGCTACGACGGGAGCTTGGAGCCTGAATAAACATTATTAAAATACATGGAAGAATTTGCACTTAGAAAAACCTTCAGACTTCGTGTCTACATGGCTTTTGTTGTGCATCATTTAAAAGTCAGAACATATATTTTTTAAAGGCACAAAAACAAAAATGTAAATTTAGTTCTTGCAGTATTTTGATCTCCCTCTGCTATCAGCATTTACGAATGTAATCTGCATTTCTTTTAGAGAACGTTTTTTGAAATAGATAGATTATCTAACAGACAAAACATGTAACCATAGAATGATTCTTAAATCTCAAAATTAATTTTGTGTATTTAACATGCACACGAAATGTCATCAAATTCGTGACATAAACTTCGCTTTTAGTTACTACGATTTTAGGATCTTGTACTTCAGTACAAGATATATTTTTGTGTCAACGATTTGATACACTGTCTGTCAGTATATACCTAAATGTTCCTGAAACCTACGAAAAGAACACAATTTGAAAATAGAACTTACATCTGGCCTCATTCTTTTACGTTCCGGAGATCGATGACTGTCCCTGCCGAAGAACCCACTCGACATATCCTGAAATTAAGTTAAAAACCGATAAGTAAACGCTCGTTAAAATCTCAAAATTATACTTACAGATCGGTATGATTTATTGTGGTAATCATCAAAATCGTTTCTTGATCCGCCCGAATACCTGTCGCCTGATGGATATTTTGAACGCGAATCCAACGAATGCGAAAACGAAGACGTAAATCTTCCGGAGCTGTTACCTCGTGAAGATCCATATCCGTTACCACGACCCCTGTCGGGTGGTCCACCCCAGGAATTGCGACCAGAACTTCCTCTGTACGAGGATGAAAATCCTCGACCTCGTGACATAGCGACCGTTTGACTGAAACTGAGCATGAATCACTAATAATTATTAACAAATGCTTTGAAATTAAAATAAATGCCCATAGTTGCAATATCCCAAAATGGCGTCCCTAATGAACAAAAATTGGAAATTTTAACAATTTCGCATACAACTTACATAATTGAACCCCCGAAAACATACTAAAATATGAACATTAAATACTGCGGCGTTTCGACACGTGATTTACAAAAAAAAATTAATTCAAATGAAATGAAAATGAGTTATCCGAAGGTAAAAATGTAAGATTTTCTTACCTTGGTCGGTAATAACTCATGGCAGCGTGACTGAAAGAAGAATTTTATTACTAGAGTAAATTAAATAAACAAATTTATCTCGCCCCAAGTAATGTCGGCTTAATGGAAGTGATATTAAAAATTCGTTAAAACCAACTCACCGCAAACAATACTACGATGTTGACGTCCGGATCAAATATTAATGAAAGTTTTGTGTTTAACTTAACCAACGACGATAACGAAAACTATTTCTACGTACACGTTTTATCCAACTTCGCAGATCAACTTAAACCATCTACAAGAATGATCAGCATCAACTATTGATTAAAATGGCATTCGGCTTCTACGGATGTGACATCACGATTACAGCACCAACTTCACAGGCAACCACAACTACCAATATAAAAACCCTAAAAATGGCGCCCTCCAGTGGCGCCAAAATGTTTTTGAAATTTATTTCAAGTATCCACAAATTTAGGCAGGTTTTTAACGATCTAAAATGCACGAGATAATATTTATTTATACTTCTACAAACAGGTTACATACCAAAAAGTTGTTGATACAGTATTTGCAATCTTGACATTTTTGAACGAGTGGCGTACCCTGGGGGCTAGAGAAGGCGCAAGTCCGCCACGCTCACCTTCAATATTGGCTTCCCAGCCAGAGAACGGGGATTTTGTGTCTCCCAAGAATGCTCTACCCCTCGAGCCCCGAAAATCTCGGCAAGGGTCGCCACGCCACTGACAATAAGATAATTTTGTTAAAATATTATGTTAATTTTTGTTTTTAGAAATGTTGCACAATTACATGCTTATCTTTTCGTAAATAATATTTAACATTGATAGCCTAAACAATCTCATACCCTAAATCAACGGTGGGCAACCTCCAGCCCGCGGGCCAACTCCGGTCCGCGTAAAGTTCTAATCCGGCCCGCGAGATCTTTAGAAGAAATAATAAATAAATATTTTCAAAAACAAAAATTTTAAAGAAAAGGATTAGGTTAGTACCTAACATAAGGAAAAAGGAGAGATCTACAGTTTAATTTTCGATATAATTCGTCTTATTTAAATTAAATTAAAAAGTATTGTAAAAAGTAAATTGAAAAGTACACTAGACCCTCCATGTACGCGAGTTCGAAGTACGCGAATTCAGAATAACGCGAATTAGATTTTGATACCTGAATTTTTTATACGCGAAGCAAAATTCCCTTTAACGTGAATTAAGTTTTCGCGTATTATTAAAATAACTAGGTGGCACAGTCGGCCTACCGGCCGCCTTTAGCCATCTAGACCGTGTCGAATGTGGTTGTTCGGCCTTCGGCCTGGTATCACGTACTTACGCCTAAAACTTTTACGCCTAACACACTTACGCCTAAGTCAATACACCTAATCCTTTACGCCTAAAGGAATTTATGCCTGATGGTTTTAATGCCTAAAACCGACTACGCCTAAAACTTGAACGCCTAACGCAATTACGCCTAGTCCTTTACGCCTAAAACATTTACGCCTAATGCTTAAAATTTTCTAAAAATCGTACAAACATAAAACCACTGCTCCGATTTTGATGGAATTTTGGCTATTATTTATATTATGTTCAAAACTTGGTTGCTATATAAGACCTAACATGACAAAAAGACATAACTTTTAGTAATAAAAGTAACTCAATCCTAGCCCTGATTAAATTTAAAAAAATGGTTCTTATGTTTATCAAAAGTCGAAAAGGGAATGATCAATTACTACACAAAAGCTTCGTGTATACCAAAAACAGGAATGTTAACGATAAAATTTTTTGGAATTGTGTAGAATACAACAAAAGTAAATGTCTAGCCGTTGTTCACACAAAAGGTGAATTAATCGTTTATGAGAGTGCTGAAGAGCACAACCACGTACCACGGGCAGCGAAGGTCAAAACCCGGCAAGTCCTGGCAGAAATCAAGGATAAAGCTCGGGACAGTCAAGACACACCTCACCAGATTATTGTCGCAACCACAGTATTGGACTTCCAGCTGCGGTAAAAGCCGCACTTCCTTCGAAAGATCGGTTGAAGCGCAACATTCAAAGAGCGCGTCAAGTGGTTGGGGCTGCACTTCCAACACCTTCGAACCTTACGTAACTTGAAATTCCAGATTATGTCACCGAATTTAATTCGAATGGAACCATTCAGCAGTTCCTTATTTTTGACAGTGGACCCGAAGAAGATCGCATTTTAATATTCGGTACTCAATTGAGTTTAGATTTGATGGCAAATTGTAGCCATTGGTACGCTGATGGTACATTCAAGACTGTGCCGCCATTATTTGAGCAACTTTTCACAATTCATGGTGTCAAGTACCACAATGTGATTCCTTCTGTGTTCTGTCTCTTGCCAAATAAGCGACAGCAGACCTACATACGTCCGAGTTCTTGAGGCACTAAAGAATATAAAACCAAACCTTGCTCCAACTTCCATCATGACAGATTTCGAGAAGGCTCAGATTAACGCTTTTCAACACGTGTTTCCTAATTCACAGAACAGGGGTTGTTTCTTCCACTTTAGTCAAAGTTTGTGGCGAAAAATTGCGTCAATACCTGATCTCTGAGAAAAATATGCCGATGTGGAGAACCCAGATTTTTCTCTTCATGTAAGAAAGTTGGCTGCACTTGCTTTCGTCCCTCCCGATGATGTAGTTATGGCATTCGTACAATTAACTGAATCTCCATTTTATGTTGATAATGGAGATATTCTGGATCCTTTTCTTGAATATTTTGAGGATAACTGGATTGGCCGGCTTCGTAACAACGGAACCCGAAAAAAACCCAAGATTGGTTCCATCCAACTCTGGAACTGTTACGAGGCCAGTTTGAATGACCTCCCCAAGACAAACAACTCGGTTGAAGGATGGCACCGGAGTTTTCATTCTTTATTGAATGCATGCCATCCCTCTATTTGGAAATTTATAGAGGTGTTAAAAATGGAACAGAGTTTAACATTTGTACTTTTTTTGCTTGTAAATAAATTATTATTACGATTAATTAATTATTGTGAATTATTGAAAAAATAATAAACTATGAAAATAAGTATCAACGTGTAAACATTAAAAAATTGATTAAGTATAAATTTTTTAGAAGTAAGGGCTTGTACTATTAATAAACTTTTACTATAAATCTCATATTATCTCGGCTTTTACATTTTTTTTATGTTTGTACGATTTTTAGAAAATTTTAAGCATTAGGCGTAAATGTTTTAGGCGTAAAGGATTAGGCGTAATTGCGTTAGGCGTTCAAGTTTTAGGCGTAGTCGGTTTTAGGCATTAAAACCATTAGGCATAAATTCCTTTAGGCGTAAAGGATTAGGCGTATTGACTTAGGCGTAAGTGTGTTAGGCGTAAAAGTTTTAGGCGTAAAGACGTGGATCCCTTCGGCCTCACTAGAAGGTTCTAAAGTAGCCTATGTTTTTCGTAGCGTTGTAAATATCGTAACTTCTACACCAAATTTGGTTAAGATTGGTCAAATAGAAACGTAAAGCACGTGCACGCGTATTTGCATTGTCGATAGGTTGACAGCTTGACAGCATTCATTATTGTTTTTTAAGTTGATTTTGAGTAGCCTGCCTTCCTTTAAGGAATCTCGATAATCCATTCATGCGCGTCCCTATGGAAAATCAACTTTCCTTTTCTTTGCGAATTTTTGCACTATTTAAATACAAAAACATGCGCAGGGACCTACATAATAACTGTGCCAAATTTGGTTCCAATCGGTCAAACGGTTTAGGACAGCGTTTCCCAAACTTTTTTGACCGCGACCCGGTACGAGGTTTTAAAATGTTTCGCGACCCACCTTATGAAAAAAAACATTTATTTACAAAACAAATTTTATTTTTTAATAAAAATCAAGCCTATGAAGGTTTCCCCCTTCCCTGCAGAAAAAAAAAAAAGTTATTTGTTTGTTTATTTCATACACAAAAATTGCAAAATAATTATATAACAAAAACATAAGTAATTAAAAAAACATTATCTTCATTTAAAACTTTAGTAAATGAAGTAAACTTTGTTTTTGTTAAATTTTAAATTTTTTTTGTGTTTTTACAATTTTTGCCGCGACCCGGCAGAATTTTTCTGCGGCCCGGTGCCGGGTCGCGACCCACACTTTGGGAAACGCTGGTTTAGGAGTCTATAGGGAACATATTTTCAGAAAAAAATACAAGTAACAAAAATGTGTCCATTAACTATACTAAGGCCCGCGGACGAAACGTAAATATTATTCTGGCCCCTGTTATACAAAAGGTCGCCCACCCCTGCCCTAAATTAATAATCGCTTATTTACATTTTTTATGACTATGGCATGAGCGTCCTAAGTAGAGAAGCAAGGAGTTATTCTCAGGTCCATTTCCCCAGCCCCGCCCATCGCGAATTTTGAATCAATTTTGGTGTCAATCGTTTGTGTGTCGTTTGTGTTCGTTTGTGTTTTCATTATTTTCGTTTGTGTTAGCACCGTTCGCGAAATATCTTCAAATTTACGTGAGCGGGGCTGGGGAAACGGCAGCCCCGCCCATCGCGAATTTCGGGTCGAATTTGGTGTCAATCGTTTGTGTTTCATTTGTGTTCGTTTGTGTGCTCATTATTTTCGTTTGTGTTACCACCGTTCGCGAAATATCTTCAATTTAAGTGGGCGGAGCTGGGGAAATGCCAGCCCCGCCCATCGCGAATTTCGGGTCGAATTTGGTGTCAATCGTTTGTGTTTCGTTTGTGTTCGTTTGTGTGCTCATTATTTTCGTTTGTGTTAGCACCGTTCGCGAAATATATTCAAAAACATAACCTAGGTTTATTTCCCCGGCCCCGCCCATTTTGAATTTTTGCTCGAATTTGGTGTCAATCGTTTAGTCATCGTTTGTGTACGTTTGTGTTTCTATTCCCGTCGTCTCAATATCGATTTTCAACTAGCTGGGAGAAAATGAATTTTTGTCAAGCTCCGAGCAACAACCGCCACATTTCGAAATTATAGCAATTACGTTATTTAAGAAAATTGGTGTTATTTTAGTTGTAAATTTATCAATATGGATAGGTTTCAACTTAAAACAATAAAAACCATGTTTTGATGTAAGGAAAAACAAGTACATCATAGATAATAGTATTTAAAAAATGGTATAGAAATGGATCAGGACCGTCCTTAAAAATATTAGCCATGATGTCAAGTACGTAATATCTCGCCATCTTTATACGATACTTTTTTGATAACATTGCATTATTCATAATAAAAATGAATTTTTGTTGTACAAACAGAAATAATATAGTATTAATAAATTAATAATCAATTAGCAAATAAATAATTATTACAATGTATATATATAAGATATTCACAGTTCACAACGGTAGAAGAACGAATGCTCCTGTTTCGTTCCGTTTGTAGATCGTCAAATTTTTCCCAAAAATTTAGATGAGCTCTCCAACAATAAGCTACATAATGTCCTATTGCTGACGGGGATTTGCTTTTCGGTGGAAGAAAACTAATAATTCCTTTCAACTTAAAATGTTTTTCTAAAATATTTAAAGACAAGGGAACATTTGAAAGCGGTATTGAAAATTGGGAATCGTACGGTGCCGAATTGTTTACAGGTTCTATGAATAAATGAGGACCAATCGTAAAACTTCTAGGAATAGAAGAAACACCACAAGAGCCGCATTTTACTGGATCTTCAAAATAATTATATTCATGATTTGTTGCAATAATTCATAATTTTCTATACCTAAATTGGCTACTACAGTTTCTCCAGGTCGCTTATTTTCCCAATCGCAAGATGTACATTTTTTAATTTCTGTAAAACAAGGATACTTCATAAATAACTTTTTGAGTAAATAATTCGCAGTACAGTTAGAATCGATAGTTATACCTTCTCCAAGTAACTGTGATCGTTCTTTTTCGAATATTTCCAAAAGAATTTCCGCCCTTTTTCGATAACATTGTGTTGTAATTCCATCTCGTATCGCGTTCTGGATCAATTAGAAATACAGATATTCTTCAGAATTAATATTTATAAAATTGGAGTATAGGTCACTGTCGGCACAACTCGAAAATAAAATTTATGTTATCGTATCAAAAGTGCAAGTATTTGTGAAAGTATAATTTCGATTTTTGATAGTTACACCTTTGAGACCTAAAGAAGTACAATTTTTTAATAAACCAATGACGGAACTCTTACTTCGACTACTGTCGTTGTATAATGATATTGTTGGGTCAGCGTCTAAATAGTTTGGTTTTCTTTTCTTTTCCTTACGGTTGACAACTTCTCCACCCCAGTTCTCTTCAGAAGTTTCAGGTATTCCATCATTATTTTTCTCCATTTACTATATAAATAATAATAATCAAACTTTATTCCATTCGGAACTTTACTTCTCTGTAATGTACGGTCCATTTCTTTGGTGGTTCAATCCTCTTCTTTCTCTTTTATTTACAACTTAACTTCACCAATCTCATCAAGTCACTGCTGTGGTTATAGTAAAATAAATAAAAATGGTTTTTATTGTTTTAAGTTGAAACCTATCCATATTGATAAATTTACAACTAAGATAACACCAATTTTCTTAAATAACGTAATTGCTATTTTCTTAAATAACGTAATTGCTATAATTTCGAAATGTGGCGGTTGTTGCTCGGAGCTTGACAAAAATTCATTTTCTCCCAGCTAGTTGAAAATCGATATTGAGACGACGGGAATAGAAACACAAACGTACACAAACGATGACTAAACGATTGACACCAAATTCGAGCAAAAATTCAAAATGGGCGGGGCCGGGGAAATAAACCTAGGTTATGTTTTTGAATATATTTCGCGAACGAAATTTTTTTCAATATAAGGTCTAAGAGCTTTAACTGAAAATAATTTTCTATCAAACCAATTTTTTACAGTGTTTTAGCAAACACAAACTTAGCAATCGTTATTAACACCATCGCACAGCGCCGTAGCGAGGGTGAGGAGACTGAGGCTTTTGCCTCAGGCACCATCGCAATGGGGGCGCTAAACTTTGCCAAAACCCAATAAATAATAGTTTAGAGTTTGTCGCCACTTTACGTGTTTTCGACAAGGCAGCCTCATGTGCCTTCGATGTTAACGCGGCGTAGCTGTATTCTTCTTGAATTACAGACCGAGAGCGTGGGAGATTTTGAAAATCGTCGTGGGTTCGCTTATATGCTAATTATTTACTTCGTAAGTATTCTGCAGTACCCAGCTGAAAATGAAAGAGCTCAACAGGCGCTAGGCCTGAATAAAACACACAGTAAGACTGAAGGGATGTTTATTCAAAACCAGGAAAAAAAATAGAATTTGGTTAAGCAATTTTCAAACAATTTACAGTGGTGAGAGTGCCTCTCACGGACCATAAAAAGGTCCCAAACAAAAATATTGCTGAAGGCAAAATATTTGACAACTTTGGACTGAAGGTCCCTTAACTATCTTGAGATAAGGCCCCAGCATACACAATTTGCCACTGGCAGAGCCCAAATTGCTCTTGAGTAATAAATTTACAGCAAAGCCTATTGTCGTCAGATAAAAGCCGATAATGTAGACAAATGCGTAACTTACCTCGCAGCTGGATGATTGAAATAACCGTCTGGACCTTTAGTGTGAACTGCAACTCCGCGACAGAGCCCTATCTCGGATTCCCAGTGTGATGGCCACTATTTGATGTAAAAAACGCTACAAAGCAAGCACACATAAGTTCACAAAACCAACAGATATCTAACTCAGCTTGTTGATGTTAAAAAAATTCAGTAGCAAAAGTGAACACTACAGCCCCACTCAAAATATTCAACCAGAGCCAAATGACAAATCGTTCCAAAAAAAAGGAAATTTTCCAAAGTTGATCCAGCCGATAGAAAAATTTAACTCTTCTTACTGGCACTATCTTCCAATCTTGATTTCCAGTTAATTGCAATAGCGGAAGCCAATTTTCAAAAATATGGGAAATCAATATGAAATATAACGTTCCTATCACTGATACTAACTTCCAACGTACTCTAATTTTTCCAAAATATATCGTAATAAATTTATTGTAAATTCGCTACCTCCACTCAACTACAGGTAGCAAGCATGGTTCGCGAAGCGGAGCCCAGCTTTGTCTCCTCCAACGCTCAAAAAATTGAATAAAAACTTGAAACAAAATCTGTCCTCACTACTCTAATAAGAAGATAGCTCGGAACAGTTATGTCCACGCAGAAGGAAAAACCATCTACTTTAATTTGCGTGGGGCCCTGATCTTAGGTTTAAAACTAGCTCGTTATTAGCGGCGGCGAGAGCCGTGGGTCGTGTCAAAGGAACGCCCCGGAGAATATCAAGGAAGCAGCTTTGCTAACGCACACAAAAATAAAATTAACAATAAAATAAAAAATAAACAATATGATGTTCATTGACAGAAGGCAAAAAGATATAAGCGATGTCGGATGGAATGGGTATTAGCCGACCAGAACCGGTACAGTAGCACCACACTGCCACCAGGAATCACTCCCCAAACAATCAACCAACGGAACGCTCGAATGGTCATATAAATATCCCACAAAGGTAACCACATCGAGCTTCCGACGATAAAACCAAACGGCAGCGACCCCGGTGCAATGCAGCACCCCTTACATAGGTCGTACATCGCCGCCTTCATAAAAACATAACATAAAGCCAAAATAAACACAAAAAAAATATCGAACATAAAATTTCAAATGCAAGATTTGAACTCATGTCGACCACTTCGGAGTCCCTTCGCCAATGCATTCTACCAAACGCCTCTCGATGTTACTACGTGGAAATAATATTCAGTTCAAACTTAATTAAACAAAGCATAAAAATATAAAATAATTATTAATTAATAATTAATAATATAATTATATCAAACATAAAAATTCAAACTTCAATCTACTTTCCACGTATGCGAACGCAAAAAGAGATTAGATTGACTTAATCACTACAATGCAGCAATATAAAACGTGCAAGGCAAATCACAATCTTGGCAAACACTTTGTTATTTGTTAATAAAAATGCAGGGCAAAAAGATAAACCAAAATGTTACACATAAAAAAATACACGAATAGGCCAAGGGTGAATTCCATCATCATCGAACGAGATTCTCCAGGTATTCGGAGCGAAATTGGCCAAATTAATTAAGAAGTAACTGTGAAGTAATTAGCAAAAATTAGGTGACTTACCAATATGAAAGGAAGCAAATCTTTCACAGGAAGTACTAACCATGGGGTCCGATAAAAAAATGAACGATCCGGGAAACAACCACCATCCTTCAATAACGAATGTAAAATCCCCTTACTGGGTTGGAGCGCAAACAATTCCAAAATAATTCGTATCGTTGGACGGTAACCCTCACAAAATCGCAATCATCCCTTGTAAAATTCGGAACCAATAATCATCATCTCTTCACAGCACCTTCAAAATCGACCTTTTCGTTCGAGAGCTCACCCATCACTCTTTGTATAATAGCATGCGCGAGTCTAATCTCCGTCAAGTAGTACGTTCGCTATACAGGGCGCTACGAAATATGTCGCTAGATGTAATTATTTGAATTTAATAAATTCAAAGTCGTTACGAAAGTGAAAAAATTTCGTAACAAACTCTCGTTGAAGATGTAATATGGGTTAAAACCCTGAAAAAGCGTAGAAGCCAATCGCATTATGCCCCGAGAGGCATGATATTAATAGAATAAATGAAAGAAAGAATAAAAATCCTCAGACCGCCGGGTGAGGCCCGGTTGTCCATGATCCATGCTTGATGCGAAGTGTGGGCTCACAAAATAAAAATGCCGCTGTTATCGAAGGTCGCGAGGGGGGTGGAGCGAAAGCACCTGCTCCCAGAAATTCAGGGTGAAAACACCTACCCTTAGTATCGTCGAGGGGACGTATGCACCTGTCCCAGAAACTGAAAGAAAGGTGGTTATCCTAATAATTATCGCATGAAATTGTTTGCTACCAGTTTATCCTGTATTTCTTGGAGCCAAGATGCTTTTCGGTCTCTTAAACCTGTGGAAATCGACGATTTCGTATTTCCCTAGTTGGTTTACTAGAGGGTTTTCGCTGTCGTGACTCCGGTCGTACAGTTTTTCTGTTAGTTTGTATATCATCTTACTTACCTGTTCCGTCTTTGTGTCCTGATGGATTTGACGGTTGGTGACAAAGCATGGCGCGTCCAGTGCCCTGCGTAGGCAGGTGTTCTCAATTGTTTGTAGCCTCTCTAACTGACGTTCACTCGCGAAGGCCCACGCGGGGGCGGCGTACGTAAGGGTAGGGAGGATGATCGCCTTGTAGACTCTTACCTTGAGATCTTTCGACATCGCCCCTTTGCGACCTATCAGGGGGGCAAATGAAGACATTAGACCCCTTGCTAGAGTCACTCGTTGGTCGATGTGTTTCACCTAAGTTAATCGACTATCGAGGGTCACACCAAGGTATTTGGTATAGGGTATCGAATATTTGAACTCTCTTGTCCAGTCTCGGTCGACGCCAGGTGAACATCGAGTTTACCTCGATACGCCAAGTGCGGAACCATGTTTCCAGGGCGTCCATCGATTCCTGCAAGTATTTGATAGGTCCATTTCGCCAGCCCCCCCCATCGCGAATTTGGGGTCGAATTTGATGTCAATCGTTTGTGCTTCGTTTGTGCTTGTTTGTGCTTCTATTATTTTCGTTTGTGCCAACACCGTTCGCGAAATATCTTAAAAATAAGTTTGGGGGGCTGGCGAAATGCTAGCCCCCCCCATCGCGAATTTGGGGTCGAATTTGGTGTCAATCGTTTGTGCTTCGTTTGTGCTCGTTTGTGCTTCTATTATTTTCGTTTGTGCCAACACCGTTCGCGAAATATCTTAAAAATAAGTTGGGGGGGCTGGCGAAATGCTAGCCCCCCCCATCGCGAATTTGGGGTCGAATTTGGTGCCAATCGTTTGTGCTTCGTTTGTGCTCGTTTGTGCTTCTATTATTTTCGTTTGTGCCAACACCGTTCGCGAAATATAGACTTTTAAAATTTTATAAACCTCCGAGCAACAATCGTTACAACAAACATTAACTTAGGAAGAAATAAAGTACATTGTAACAGTTTTCGTAAAATATTTTTATTATAAATTATGATTTTCATCTACAAACAAATTTAAAAATTACTATAATGTACTTTACATTTGTATTAGACCGTATGTTGGATTTGCGATTCATTTTTAAAAGGTCGTCGTATTTTTCCAAAATACCTAGATGGGATCGCCAGCAATAAGCTATATAATGTCCTAAGGATAACAAATTTCTTCTTTAAGGTGGGAGAAAACTAATAATTCCTTTCAAATGAAATTGTTTTTCTAGAATATTTAAAATTCAGGGAACATTTGAAAGAGCTGTTGAAAATTGGGATTCATGCGGTATAGAACTGGTTACAGTTTCTATAAAAAAAATGAGAACCTATTGTGAAACTTCGCGCTATAGACGGATTACCGCAGAACCACATTTTGCTGGATCTTCGAAATACCTTAACATGACTTGTTGTAAAAGTTGAAGATTATCCATAGGTAGATTAGCCACTATTGTTTCCCCGGGTCGACTGTTTTCGAAATCGCAAGAAGAGCATTTTCTGATTTCTGTGAAAGAAGGATATTTTCTAAATAATTGAGTTAGTAAATAATTTGCCCGGGCTGGGGAAATGCTTGCACCCCCCATTGCGAATTTGGGGTCGAATTTGGTGTCAATCGTTTGTGCTTCGTTTGTGCTCGTTTGTGCTTCTATTATTTTCGTTTGTGCCAACACCGTTCGCGAAATATCTTAAAAATAAGTTTGGGGGGCTGGCGAAATGCTAGCCCCCCCCCCCCCATCGCGAATTTGGGGTCGAATTTGGTATCAATCGTTTGTGCTTCGTTTGTGCTCGTTTGTGCTTCTATTATTTTCGTTTGTGCCAACACCGTTCGCGAAATATCTTAAAAATAAGTTTTGGGGTTGGCGAAATGCTAGCCCCCCCCCATCGCGAATTTGGGGTCGAATTTGGTATCAATCGTTTGTGCTTCGTTTATGCTCGTTTGTGCTTCTATTATTTTCGTTTGTGCCAACACCGTTCGCGAAATATCTTAAAAATAAGTTTGGGGGTTGGCGAAATGCTAGCCCCCCCCCATCGCGAATTTGGGGTCGAATTTGGTATCAATCGTTTGTGCTTCGTTTGTGCTCGTTTGTGCTTCTATTATTTTCGTTTGTGCCAACACCGTTCGCGAAATATCTTAAAAATAAGTTTGGGGGTTGGCGAAATGCTAGCCCACCCCATCGCGAATTTGGGGTCGAATTTGGTATCAATCGTTTGTGCTTCGTTTGTGCTCGTTTGTGCTTCTATTATTTTCGTTTGTGCCAACACCGTTCACGAAATATCTTAAAAATAAGTTTGGGGGTTGGCGAAATGCTAAACTATATTAGTAAAATAATAATAATTAAATTTAACGATTAACGACAAGATTATAATAATGCCTCGCGAAGCAAACGTCAACGTGTAAAATCTACTAGATGTTCTTCATAAACATAAATCTTAAATTCGGGATCCAAATAACAAAATTATTATTGGATTATCCAATCATGTCCCAATGATAATTGGATTATCTAATCATAATTATCAAAGGATAATTGAATTTTTCTTTGATAATTTTAATCTTTTGATTATCCTTTGATAATTAACTTTTGAGTATGATCATTTTAAATAAAAATAAATTTACGAAAAACTGTTACAATGCACTTTATTTCTTCCTAAGTTAATGATTGTTGTAACGATTGTTGCTCGGAGGTTTATAAAATTTTAAAAGTCTATATTTCGCGAACGGTGTTGGCATAAACGAAAATAATAGAAGCACAAACGAGCACAAACGATTGATACCAAATTCGACCCCAAATTCGCGATGGGGGGGGGCTAGCATTTCGCCAACCCCCAAACTTATTTTTAAGATATTTCGCGAACGGTGTTGGCACAAACGAAAATAATAGAAGCACAAACGAGCACAAACGAAGCACAAACGATTGATACCAAATTCGACCCCAAATTCGCGATGGGGGGGGGCTAGCATTTCGCCAACCCCAAAACTTATTTTTAAGATATTTCGCGAACGGTGTTGGCACAAACGAAAATAATAGAAGCACAAACGAGCACAAACGAAGCACAAACGATTGATACCAAATTCGACCCCAAATTCGCGATGGGAGGGGCTAGCATTTCGCCAACCCCCAAACTTATTTCTAAGATATTTCGCGAACGGTGTTGGCACAAACGAAAATAATAGAAGCACAAACGAGCACAAACGAAGCACAAACGATTGATACCAAATTCGACCCCAAATTCGCGATGGGGGGGGGCTAGCATTTCGCCAACCCCCAAACTTATTTTTAAGATATTTCGCGAACGGTGTTGGCACAAACGAAAATAATAGAAGCACAAACGATCACTAACGAAGCACAAACGATTGATACCAAATTCGACCCCAAATTCGCGATGGGAGGGGCTAGCATTTCCCCAGCCCGGGCAAATTATTTACTAACTCAATTATTTAGAAAATATCCTTCTTTCACAGAAATCAGAAAATGCTCTTCTTGCGATTTCGAAAACAGTCGACCCGGGGAAACAATAGTGGCTAATCTACCTATGGATAATCTTCAACTTTTACAACAAGTCATGTTAAGGTATTTCGAAGATCCAGCAAAATGTGGTTCTGCGGTAATCCGTCTATAGCGCGAAGTTTCACAATAGGTTCTCATTTTTTTTATAGAAACTGTAACCAGTTCTATACCGCATGAATCCCAATTTTCAACAGCTCTTTCAAATGTTCCCTGAATTTTAAATATTCTAGAAAAACAATTTCATTTGAAAGGAATTATTAGTTTTCTCCCACCTTAAAGAAGAAATTTGTTATCCTTAGGACATTATATAGCTTATTGCTGGCGATCCCATCTAGGTATTTTGGAAAAATACGACGACCTTTTAAAAATGAATCGCAAATCCAACATACGGTCTAATACAAATGTAAAGTACATTATAGTAATTTTTAAATTTGTTTGTAGATGAAAATCATAATTTATAATAAAAATATTTTACGAAAACTGTTACAATGTACTTTATTTCTTCCTAAGTTAATGTTTGTTGTAACGATTGTTGCTCGGAGGTTTATAAAATTTTAAAAGTCTATATTTCGCGAACGGTGTTGGCACAAACGAAAATAATAGAAGCACAAACGAGCACAAACGAAGCACAAACGATTGGCACCAAATTCGACCCCAAATTCGCGATGGGGGGGGCTAGCATTTCGCCAGCCCCCCCAACTTATTTTTAAGATATTTCGCGAACGGTGTTGGCACAAACGAAAATAATAGAAGCACAAACGAGCACAAACGAAGCACAAACGATTGACACCAAATTCGACCCCAAATTCGCGATGGGGGGGGCTAGCATTTCGCCAGCCCCCCAAACTTATTTTTAAGATATTTCGCGAACGGTGTTGGCACAAACGAAAATAATAGAAGCACAAACAAGCACAAACGAAGCACAAACGATTGACATCAAATTCGACCCCAAATTCGCGATGGGGGGGGCTGGCGAAATGGACCTGTATTTGATTGCCATGACCGGATTAAGGGAGGGGGCAAGGATCGCGGTGTCGTCTGCATATAGCGCGATCTTCGTTCTTGCAGTTCTCGGGATGTCACTGACATAGATGCTAAATAGCGTCGGAGAAAGTAGGGAGCCTTGGGGCACTCCAGCCTCGGCTACTCTTTCTTGAGATCTTGTGCCGTCGATGATTGTCCTGAACCGTCTGTTTTCAAGTAGGATGCTACCAGTTTTACAAGTCCCGGTTGGACGCCTGCCTGTAGCATTTTGAAAATTAGACCGTTGTGCCACACCTTATCGAACGCTTTCGCGACGTCTAAGAAGATCGCCCCTACGACGTTCTTACGGTTCCACGCACCGGTATCTTCTGTCACTCGCAGTATCTGTTGGGTGGTGGAATGCCCCCACGGAAGCCGAATTGTTCTTCTTGGATTATGTTCTTGTCGCTCACCTCCTCGTTCAATCTGGTGAGGATGATCTTTTCCGCTATCTTGCCTATCGTTGGCAGCAGACTGATCGGTCGATAACTTTGCGCTAAGGCTTTGGGTTTTCCGGGCTTATGGATGACGACCACATCGGCCAACTTCCATTTGTCCGGAAAATACCTCAGTCTTAGTGCTGCGTTAATCATCTCCGTCAGCGCTGTGACGGCTTTCTTTGGAAGCTTCTTTAGGGCTTGGTTTTTAATACCATCCGGCCCCGGTGACTACAGGTAGCCAGACTATGTAATGGCTTTATCAGGATTCGGGCCTAATCTGCCGTCAATTAATCGAACTATTCGTCAAAAAATTTCT
Source organism: Podabrus alpinus (assembly GCA_932274525.1). Taxonomy (NCBI): domain Eukaryota; kingdom Metazoa; phylum Arthropoda; class Insecta; order Coleoptera; family Cantharidae; genus Podabrus; species Podabrus alpinus. The sequence continues at coordinate 121,813,314 of OW026451.1, forward strand.
GTTTTCTAAAAATGCGTGCTATAGCTACGCTAATCAAACCAAAAAGCCTCGAGTAGCCGTGTTCCTCTTATCTCCTATCCACTTTTATACCGAGTGCGTTATAATTACTCGGACTGAATAATTGGAATTAGTTGAAAAAAAAAATTATTTATGGAGATAGATTAGGAGAATTGAACAACTGAATATGTAACGACAAAAGTAACGTTACAAGTTCTCAAAATGATGAGAATCTTTTGCCAGGGGGAGGGCATATATTCAAATTTGCATCAGGCGCCGGAATGCGCTGCCATCGCATTTTGTTTTCAATGTTATTGTACTATCTTTCTCAATCCACCTTACCAATGGCCTCTTCTATTATGGGAGTCTTTTTTGGAAATGCTTTAACCCCTTTGCCTTTAAGAAGATGTTATCCTTTTTCTATAATTATTTGTATGCTGTGCTTATATTCAGATTTTAAGCTTTCGGTGTTGCTCTCCAATCTTTGTCTTCCTGATGTGCTTCAAAAATCCTGGCTCTGTCATTGGGCGAGATTTTATTATATTTACCACAAGACTTGTTAGAACAGTTTAAGAAAATTAATTGCAGTATTTTGATTGATAAGATTCTAGCTTATATAAAAATATTAGGTTGCTCATGCGGATAATCCATATCTATTTTCATTTGCTCCAAATCTATTTCCATGTGTTCAAATCTATTTTCATTTGTTCCAACGCTATTTCCGAGGGGTTGTTCATTTAGATTTTAGATGTACACAGATTATATTCTGTAAAAAATTATTGAGATTATTAATAAATTATCGTGATTACTTAAGATTATTACTGATTATTGTGTTTCACCGACAGGCGAAAGCTATGGAACGACCACATAACAAGGATGGACGAAACCAGGCTAGTAAAGAAAGCAAGAGACAGCCGCCCAAAAAAAAGAAGGAATGTGGGACGCCCCAGGAAAAGATGGCGAGATAGCTTATGATCGAGTAATAAAAGTTGGTTATAAACAGGAAAATAATCCTAAAGAAGGAGTAGAAGAAGAAGAAGAAGAAGATTAAGATTATTTGGGAATATCTAGGATTACCTGAGATTATTCATGATTATACTTGATTATTATTGATTACTTGGTATAATTTATGATTATATTATAATCATTTTAAGAGTAAAAAATAATAAATATACAGGGTGTAGATAAATATAGTGATATCGGTATAAATAATAATAATTTTATTGTAATAATTTTCTATTGCTTTAACTTTATCTGTAAATCTGTGTTTAAACTAATGTTTATAGTTAAAAGTACAAATTTCTTCCTCAGCTAATTGATGAAAATAACTTCTTTTTGGGTGTGAGGGAATGCAATCAAACAACTACTACCGTTAAGCCAACGTTTCGATCAATTTATTCGATCATCATCAGGGCTAGAAAAAATAATACAAAGGTGCTCCATCACTTGTTCATCACTTCATTTACTGTCCATCACCTTCACTTACTGTTTTGGTATGTAGTAGCCGTGCCATTGTGCCTTATGTATTTGTTGAGCACCTTTGTATTATTTTTTCTAGCCCTGATGATGATCGAATAAATTGATCGAAACGTTGGCTTAACGGTAGTAGTTGTTTGATTGCATTCCCTCACACCCAAAAAGAAGTTATTTTCAATAATGTTTATACGCTACAAAAATTTAACTTGACTAATCTTATTCCATGTATTATTATTTGTTTTATTTTATTAGGGGATAGCACGTTATTGCCCACCCTGAAATTGAAAATTTCTCATAGAGATTCGGAAAGCTGAAGGTTTGAATAGTCGATTTGGCAAAAAAAATTATCGAATATATCATAAACAACCCTTTTATTAAGGGAAAAGTATAGGCCACGCCCACAATCAAATTTAAAAGAAATTGGTGTAATTTTGAGCATATTCAGGTCCGAATTCGACAACGCTGAACTTAGCTAAAACAATCCTAAGGACGATCTATACACCCCACCGGGATCATAAAAAAACGGGATATAGCATTTAAAATTATTTTAGAGGTAGACAGTAGTTAACTTAAAGTAGAACCCAAAAAAAAACGAAAACAGTGTGAAAATTGTAAAATTTCATACATGTTACTCGTACGAGGGGCGTGGTGCATTTGACGAAGTGAAATTTTCTAAGTGTTAGGGTATATCTTTGTGCGCGTATCGTCAACAGAATGAAGTGAGATTCCTTATGCGCGTCACTGAATGGATAAATTTTCGACCTTCAATGTTGATTTATTCAAAAACTTATGAATATTCCGCAAGAATTTTTTTGCATTATACGATTATACTATATAAACCGTCAGCTTTCCGAATCTCTAGCCGAAATTTTCAATTTCAGGGTGGGCAATAACGTGCTTTAACCATTTTATCATACTGTAAATCTCTTATATAAAAATGGGGGGGGATTACCTAATGTTGACCACTCCAAATAAATTGAAAATTTCCTGTTGCAAAGAGGAAGGTTTATATAGTACCTATACTGACATAATTTTCACAAGCGAAGATATAATCAAAATTTCGAGAAAAATCAATTTGAAAGTACGTAAATTTAGCGCATTTTTCTTCGATTTTTGGGGTGTGCATTCGATAGGGAGGTTTATCCATCGTCAAAACCTATCCTTTCGGGGCGCCGCTGCGCTCCGCTCCGCTCTGCACCCATCCAGGGCGCTTTTGACTCTGGTTACTATGCTAAACATACGAGAAGGCGCCTCCCATCAAAAAAAACCGGGATAAATGAAACCGGGAGCTTAGAGACCCTTGAAATAGCATTAAAAAGTATAGTTGCGGTATGGGGCAGTAAACTATTACGTTTCACCCCCAAAAAATCGCGCAAAAACAAAAAATAATCGATGTTACATGTACGAGAGACGAGCTGCATCTGCCGGTGCGAAATACTCTAAGTGTTAGGGTCATTCATATTGCACGTACCGTCAACAGAATGAGCGACGCGCGGGAATCTCGTTAATTTTACATGTAAATTAGCTAACTTCAAAATCGATTTACTCAAAATTTTGATTATATCTTCGCTTGTGAAAATTATGTCAGTATACTATATGGGAGGTTGTAGACTGCGCCCGATGGTTGAAGGGTCTCATAATCTAGCATGCAGATTGCGCCGGGTTCGGTTAGGGTTAGTATGTAGATTGCGCCGATGGTCAATTAATAGGTAATCTTTTTGGGTAACGACGGAGTGAAAATCCCATTAGAGGATTAAGGTACTTAATTTATTACATGAGTACTATACATTATGTGCGATTTTTAATTAGGTTAGTAATTTGACGAGGTTATTTTTAAATAACTGCATTATTTTGATTCTTTCATTATTAAAAACTTTAATAACACAAATTTATAACTACGAAAAATTTGCAATTTCGAGACAATTTGTGCACGATTCTGTTGGTCTATAATTTTGGGGGTGAAACGTTATAGTTTACTGCCCCATACCGCAACTATACTTTTTAATGCTATTTCGAGGTTCTCTCACATCCCGGTTTCATTTATCCCGGTTTTCTTGATGGCTGGCGCCTTCTCGTATGTTTAGCCTAGTAACCAGAGTCAAAACCGCCCTGGGGGGGTGCAGAGCGGAGCGGAGCGCAGCGGCGCCCCGAGAGGGTAGGTTTTGACGATGGATTACCCTCCTTATCGAATGCACACCCCAAAATTCGAAGGAAAAAAACATTTTATTTTTTCACTTTTTCGGCAATACACGAGTTATTTTCCATTTTTATGATTATATTTATTATTAATATCTACTAATCACACCCCCACATATCCGAATTTCAAAGAAAAATTCAAATCGGAGCGAAAAAATTTCACTCGATTCGAAGGGAACGTGATGCATTTCATCGCGTCTACCTGGGGGGCGCGGCCTATTCGATGCTCATTTTCCCTACTTTTAAAAAGTCGATTTTGGGGTTGTTTTTCAAGGGTTCACGTAAATTATTATTTCTATAGATTAAAATAAGCCTGTTCTTTAGTGTGTAGCTGAAGAAATTTTTCTTCAGCCAGCGAGGGTTACATAACTCGACCCCGAGTATGTGCCGGACAACAAATGCGTGCGAGTCGTTTCATAACGTATTTAGTTCACATTTTTATAGCCCCCACCCACCGATTTACACCTTTTTGGAGAAATTGAAAATGATGCAAATTAAGACATATATCACGATAAACAGTATATGTACGGCTAAGATGCAAAAAACCGATGCAATTAGTAAAAAAGCTAAACTACAGCATTTGATCGACTTGTATGCTAGCAAAACAATGTCAAGGTTGGAATTTATAAAAAGTATCTGCAATAAGTATTGTCATATTAATGATAATTAGGTACCGCAATTTAATTTTTTATTAATATTTAATAAACTGATTTACAATAATAACCCCATTATGCCTTAGTAATACTTTTTAATCCCTCAGGTACACCATCGGCGCAATCTGTATGTTACCCTTAATGACCATCGGCGCAATCTACAGGTTGCCCATGGTCATTTACCCAAAAAAAAGAATTAATTTCTGACCATCGGCGCAGTCTACATATGTCCATACTATATAAACCTTCCTCTTTGCAATAGGAAATTTTCAATTTATTTGGAGTGGTCAACAATAGATCATTCGACCCTAAAAATGAATATTTGTTTGGTTGGAACTTATAAACCGTTATAAACTCCTAGACCGTAGAATAAATTATCAAATATTAAAAATTATTTCAAATTACATATTTGAGATTATTCAGATTACTAATGATTATTAAATATTATGGGAGATTATTTGAGATTAGTAATAAATTATCGATATTTTGTACACAAGATTATTGAAGTGAACGACCCCTCGGTTATTTCCAAGTGTTCCAAATTTATTTTCTGTTTCAGATCTGTGTTCATGTGTTCGAAATTTGGTTTCATTTGTTCTAAATCTGTTTTCATTTGCTCCAAATAATGCTCTGAGTATGATGTAATGTATAAAAAGTAAAACTTACCTTATTTAAGTAGGTATCATTCACATAGACTTAGTGCAGAAGTGTAATATTGGTACTGCAGTGGTAAGAATCGTTTTAAGTTCGGATCATTCACATAACGTGGTAAGAACAAGGGTGATTTCGTATTATTATGTTGGTAGCGACATCAAATTAACCTTCAAATAATGCGTATATAAGCGTAATGCCACGATTAATACTCAATTATTTGTTATTTGTACATATTTTGTCCTCACCTTCATAGTCTAAAATACTTAAATTCAGGTTTATAATTTTTTCCTGAAAGAAACAAACCTCCATCTCACTTTTCAAGCAGCGCTATTTCTTAATTTTACTATGTATCGACTTTTTAACAATAATTAAAAAACAAAATATTAAGTGTTTGGTATCTTTAGGCGCGGAAAAAAATCTCTTTAATTTGGTTTTTTTTTTATTCATATCAGTTATAATGGGAAGCAGGAATTTAGAAAAAATCAATTTCCCATGTTATTTCCCTATGTTCAGTTTTCGGCCGGTCACCCGGTATATAAAATTTTCTAATGAAATTACTGTAAAACGTTTGAGCTTCAATTGTCACCGTTTGTACCCCAAAGGTAAAAAAGTTACAGCGTTTGAAAGATTGTGAAATTGAGTGTCATTTCACCGCCCCCTCTCTCCAACGTGAATTTTTTAAATAAATTTTTTAATTCGCGATGCGTGTGGTTCAAACGATTTTAATGGAAGCTCATTGAAGCTCACACATTTGACACTAATTTCATTAAATAATTCACGACGGCGGAGGGGGGGCTGAAATGTCATTCAATTTCATAATATTTTAAACGCTCTCACATTTTTAACGTTCAAGTACACATGATTTAAATTGAAGAACTTTGGAGATCAAACGATTCTCAATGGATTGGTTTACTTGTATCGAAATAATCTTAAATATTGTCAAAACACGATATAATCAAATAATATTTTAATGTAAATATTCGACAATACGGTCCTGTCTAGTGAAAGAATTAAAATTATATAAGATTGTAAAATAATTAAGTTTGATAATGAATTAGAACACGTGCAGGAAATACGTTCGCACATTTATTACAGATATGACAGTAAATTCTCCAATTTCTATTTCCTGTGAATCCGTCCTGGGAACTCTGATTACCGAGCTTCATTAGGAATGATGAAAAAATATTTTTGTTAGGAACGTCTCTTTGTTTTTCGACATTATTATTTAAATTTAACAATGAAGACAATTCCGTTAACCCGTTACAATTGTAATGGTTTTGAAATTGTATCTGTCCGTTCCCAGTGGGACCGTATCCACTGGCTTGGCCGGTGTTAGATGTATTAAACCAGCAATTTTCCATCGTATGGCCTGATTTCTTACAATTATAACAAAAATAATTATTTCCACTAGGGTTGAATTTACCGTTAGGTGAGTTATTGACAAATCGAATATAATTATTCGGCGCGGTTTGAGTGTATCGATTTTGGTTTGGATCAATTTTGAGTAATGAGGTCATTTTCAAGAGTTCGTCGCTTTGAATTCTGTCGTCTAAATCACTGATCGTATTTACAATTGCCTCTAGATCATCTTTTGTCATATCCGTTTTCTTTAAAGCGTAATACAGCGGTAAAAATTTTGTTTGTAAACCACGTTCAAAATAGTCTCTAAAATCCTCAATTTTTTGTTTTGGGTCGAAATCGTGAGCGAGTCATAAAAATATTTTTTAATACCCACCGACGGGTCCTGTTTTCGATTTATTAACTTAGTTTTTTCAATACGAATGGACGATTCTCCGACGAATTTTTTAGAGAACTCATCTTTAATTTCCCGCCATGTTTTATCATTGTTTTGGGCGTTTGTCCTATATTCCGTATACCAAATATATGCCGCGCCTTTTAAGAATGAACCGAAATACTTAATTTTGTGGGCTGTAGTCCAACCATTGCCATTAGAAATTTCTTCGTATTAATCTATAAACGTCAACGCATTTGAATTTGACGGGTTGAATTGGCATGGGGATACAAATTTGGGTAGCCTGGGGGTGTTTTCAATTGAATTAGCATCAAGCACGGAGCAATTTAAATTATCCATGTTTTTATTGGGTGTTTTTACTGACGTTTGGTTGCTAATGTTGAGGACGCTTGTTACCTGTGATTGTTGATTCATTTTTTAATTTTACTTGACTTAATTATATATTAGATAATGATAAATTTTTTGCGGTATCACCTAAAGTTTCTTTTTCTATGGCGCTTTGCCCTAATTTTAAATTTTTTGAGTCAAATAATTCTGTACTTCTATATTTTTTTTATAATTTATTTAACTTCTATAATTTATTATCTCATCTGTTTCCGCGACTTCTATTAATACTTTACCTATATTTTCAGTTAACTGAGAAACAATACGTTTGCGTTATTCTATATCTCGTGTGAATGTTAAACCCGTGCGTTACCCTTTATGAAATAAGGTATAAATATGGATATTATTGTTTTAATTCAGTTATGTATATTTCTTAACAACTTCAAGATGCGCTCTTTAAAACAGTTGTGTGCTAAGGTTGTGGCCGAAAAGGTTTTTAATTGGCGGGCAGTTTTACCGCCTCCCTTGGTACTTTTTATTATCCGGCTCCAAATTCAGGATTTGGAAGGCCGTATGAAAAGGTTAAAAGTGGAAGAGCAAGAGCTAACCGCTACTGCCCCCGCGAATTTGTATTTTTCGTATTCTTCTGACGAGGACTATGAGGAACTTTTTCATGGGGTACCTTGCGACCCCAGCGAAACGATGTCATCATTTGACTACTATTTTTGGGAGAGTAGGATTGATTAAAGTATTACGTAAGTTTTATAATATTAATAATGATACTTTGTAAAATATTGCATTTTAGTTACTCTGGGTTCACGGAGCGGTAATTACCGTAGATGCCTCTCGAGTGCCTTTACAGCTCCATTTTGTTATGTTTTTTTTTTTTTTTTCAATTAAAATGTATTGTATTTTAAATAAATGTATTTAAAAAAAAATTTATTATTATTCGTCGACAACAACCCTTGAACCTACTCGGGCCAAATAAATTTTACTGTCCAATAAACAATTAAAAATTTTAATAATAATCTGAAATTACTTTACATATCGTATGCAAAAATTTATAACTTAAGGAATATCCTTTCGTGGGCAAAATGCATTAACACAAAAATTTAAAATTAATAATTTTTATATAAATTAAAATTTGTAAACTAAAATGATTAACTAAATTCGAATCCTTATTTAGAAACCAGTTAACCTTTGAAAAAAAATTTATAGTCAATTTGATTTGAAAATTTTCGGCATTTAAAATATTTTGGCATATTATTCGATGATAAATACCACAAAATGCGGCGCAGGCACCTCCACCAAATAATTCTTCTAATTCATTATCAAACTTAATTATTTTACAATCTTATATAATTTTAATTCTTTCACTAGACAGGACCGTATTGTCGAATATTTACATTATAATATTATTTGATTATATCGTGTTTTGACAATATCACATCACAAAAATAATCACATCTTAAAAAATCATTTCTACAGCCCCTCCCGAAATTGTTCTAAAGAAAACCTTTGAAGCTCAAACGACGGGGAACTTGCTCAAACGATTCTCGATCGATTGACACCAACTTTATTTAATAAAAACTAATTTTAAATTTATTCTCGACTATAAATAATTCGCGAATAACTCACACCAATACTATGGATTAGCAAACTATTGTTATCGACTATGATGCTCGTTTTCATGTTTAATATTAAGAAGTAAAATCTATTTTAATAATAATTGTTATCAGCAACATTAAAATTCTGCGCGCTACTTTCTCGGAGCGATATTGGTGAAATTTGCAATTTCACAATCTTTGAGACGCTCTAACTTTTTTACCTTTGGGGTACAAAGTCCCTCCCAAAAATTTTCCCAAAGGAATGAATTTTAATTAAAAACTTCTGGGGTACAAACGATGGAAATTGAAGCTCAAACAATTCTCTATCGATGGACACCAATTTTATAAAAAAATTTCAGAAGTTTTCGCGAAGAAGTTCGCGATGCGTGTGGTACAAATGATTTTTATGAAAGTTTATTGAAAGTCAAACGTTTCACACTAATTTCATTTAAAAATTCGCGATGGGGGGGGGGGGGCGGCGAAATGTACCTTCAACCCCCTGTAAAAAAAACTCGTTAAAATCCAAATGGAATTCAGTAATTAGAACAAAAACTGAACAACAGAGCTGAAATTGTGAAGATCAGCTTACAGCACGAAACATTTCGATCTGTCCAATTTTGGAGTCTATTCGACCACGTGATCTAGTTAATTATTTAATTAGCGGCATCATGGACAGATTAAAGAGATTACCTGTCTATCTATAGATATTATGTTTCGATACGGGGAGACGGATGTACCTGAACTTTTGCATTTTTTGAAAGATATTTATTATCAATATACTAGAGGTGAAACAAGGGGGTGTAATATATTTTCAAAAATAATTAAATGAAAACCACGCAAAAAAAAGTTGTTCCTTCTAAATTTCTTGCATCAAAATTTTCTGTTTGAAGCTTAAAGCTTTTGATAACGTGAGGAAAATATATGAGGGAAAATATAAACCACTCTTTGAAATTTATATAAATATACCAGGGGTATATATACAAAGGGGTGTAATGAATTTTCTAAAAAAAATTTAGTGGAACATTAAAATCATCCCACAGAGCTGAAATTTTGAAGATTGGGGTCGATCCAACCACGAAAACTAATTAATTAGGTACAAAATAAAAACTAAGCAAAAAATCAGTTTTTTCTTAGCAACTCAGCAACTATTCGACTTAGAGAAAAATACTTTAGATAGAAGTTGTAGTAAATTTTATTCTTTATAAGATTTATAGAAGTCATTTTTTTTCCAAAGTCAACTGGTAAGGAAACATTGCGAAGAAATATTTTGTTTCCGCCATTTTTTTTAAATGGCGGCACTTCCGGGCAGTCGCCGAGGTCACCAACTCAGAGTTTTTATTAGGACCCCAAACCTTAAAACATATCCAAAAATCAGAACCCCTTGACCATTTTTAGGAAACTCTTCTTTTCGTGATTTCGAGGATGTTGTTAAAATATTTTAAGTGTTTTTAATTTTTTTAATGAGTTATATGATAACAATATAGCTGAAACAGAAATTTGGGGAAGAATTACCTATCACCTGTCACCCCAAAAAATTTCAAAATATTTTTTTTAGCAAAAGGAACCTTATTAGAGTGTCCTGTAAAAATTTCGCCCGAGAAAGTATAGTCAAAATTTTGAGAAAAATCAATTTGAAAAGTACGGGAAAGTCGCATCGAGTATGCGGCAGACACGGGTCGATGTCACATCGGTCGCCCGTGGTCCCTTGAAAATGCGTAAAATTTTTTCGCTCCGATTTGAATTTTTCTTTGAAATTCGGATAGATGGGGGTGTGATTAGTGGATATTAGTAATAAATATAATCAAAAAAATGGAAAATAAGCCGTGTATTGCCGAAAAAGTGAAAAAATTAAAAAAATTTTTCATTCTAATTTTGGGGTGTGCATTCGATAAGGAGGGTAATCCATCGTCAAAACCTACCCTTACGGGGCGCCGCTCCGCTCCGCGTTGCACCCCTCCAGGGCGGTTTTGACTCTGGTTACTAGGCTAAACATACGAGAAGCGCCACCCATCAAGAAAACCGGGATAAATGAAACCGGGATGTGAGAGAACCTCTAAATAGCATTGAAAAGTATAGTTGCGGTATGGGGCAGTAAACTATTACGTTTCACCCCCAAAAAAATCGCGTAAAAACAAAAAATAATCGATGTTACATGTACGAGAGTCGAGCTGCATCTGCCGGTGCGAAATATTCTAAGTGTTAGGGTCATTCATAGCGCACGGACTGACCACAGAATGAGCGACGCGCCCTGAATCTCGTTAATCCACTTCAAAATCGATTTACTCAAAATTTTGATAATACTTTCTCAGAATTTTTTTGCAGGAGGGGCCTATATAAACCTTCATCTTTCCATTAGGAAGGTTACAAGTTAGTTCGTAATGACAGGTGTTACTACATCCTCACCGAAATTTGCTTAAAAACATTTTGCCGAAAAACATAATTTTCACTTCTTCATAGAAAATGTCAACTTCAGACGAAGAATTCGATAAGAAGCTCAGGGTTCCGAGAGGATGTTTTTTAGTATGTTAAAATACGAACAATTACCTAACGAAATCCGTCAAATAATCGCAGAAAACCGATTTTAGATTTTTTTTTCGCAATTTTCTTATACTAATAGGTGAACTCAAAAGTAGAAAATAATTTTTTCTTTTAAATTTCTTACGCCAAAATTTTCTTTTGATACTTCAAGCTTTGATGGCGTGATGAAAATGTTTGAAGGAAAATATAAGCTATTGTAACGTTCCAAAAAATGTATTAAATTGTATTAAAAACAAAGTATTAAATATTAATACTGTGTAACGTAGTGTAACGTAAAAACACAGTTTTGCTGATTCAAATGATCTCATCCCGAAAATACCAGAAAGAACCGCGACAAACAACAAGCTCGCAAGGCGATATTTTTGCTGATCAAGTAGCGTCGGTATTGTAACGTTCCAAAAAACGATACAAGAACAAAGCAACAAAGTAGATATTAAATATTGACTTAACTGTGTAACAGAATACAGTTTTGCTGATTTAAATAACTCCATCTCAAAATTCCGGGAAAGAACCGCGGCAAATAACAAGCTGGCACCAAGCGTTTTTTTGCTGACCGAGTCGTTTCAGAAAGAAAATAAAAGAGACGTGTGACCAAGCAGAACGATCAGAAAAGCAATACCTACTGCTACAACGAGGTACTAGTTACTTCATTATCGTTACCGAAAATATCGAATAATTGTTTATCGAAGTATTTTATCGAATCATTTTATCGAATATCTGTTGATCAAAGTATTTTATCGAATTATTTTATCGAATATCTGTTGATCAAAATATTTTATCGAATATCGGTTTATCTAAGTTTACCTAGTATACCTGTGAAAAAGTTGATTTTTTGTATTTGCAAGTAAATCCGCATTAAACTAATTTTCTATCTGTGTTAGAAATAAGAACAATAAAACCAGAGTGAGAAATTTGTGTAAAACATACCTAGTGCGACGATTTAAAAATAAGTGAATCTTCTGACAATTGAACCCAAACGTTCACCAACCTGTGACAGATCACACCAGCGAGGTATTTTTATATTTTTTTTAGAAATTTGTATTAGTTAATAGTTTATGAAAATTAAGCTAAGTCCTAATTTTATATTGAAGCTCCAGGCAAGGGCGTACCAAGGATTTGAGCTAGGGGGGGGCAGACCTCCCAATGATTCATGAACTCGAGGAATGTATGAGTGTCCCCCCTCCCCACTCCCACCACCCCACTAAGTTGGAGGAATGTTATTCTTTAGGAAAAAATGAAAAATCGTCATATATTGTTTTGATTGATAAAATTATTCATATATTATGTATATCAAATTGAGGTTTGATTTATCAATTCGATATTCAAGAGTTTCCATTTCTTATAAAAAGTATAAGCAATACAACACAGTTATTAATTTTTTATGTATTGCACAAGATTTCATATGTAAAGTTCAAAGTGAGACTAAATGTTTGTCGTTTCGACGCTTTGTTTACATTCATTTTAAGAATTAGACATACATACCATAGTTCATGTTCGACTTTTATGACTCTAGACCGACACCGTATTGAGCCCTATTCCTCTCCTACTTTCTCCTGTCGCGTGATAATTCCTTTCGATGCTGTTACTTATTTAAAACAGATTAATTAAATTCTGTATTAGTTGACTTGCAATAAAATAATTGAACATGCTTAATCTTTGTCTAGGGGGGGGCAGCTGCCCCCCCCTGCCCCTCTCTGGGTACGCCCTTGGCTCCAGGATTCCATAGAAGAGGACCGATTTACCTTAGTTTGTTAGTCTTATTAGTTTAGATCATAAGTTTTGTTGCAGTAAAAACAGCTGTTTCCTAGGATAAGAGCCACCGTATATGTCGTAGTAGGACCAAAGTGGGGTCTACAAATTGTAATTTTAATATATTACTGTTCAATCAAAAGTATTTCATTATTATTTTCGAACGAATATTCAAGCCAAACCCAGGGAAGGAGTCGAACTTCAAGTACATTCTCTCCACCGAGGTAGCAAGAGCGTTACACTATCCAATGTTTACGTCCATGCTCGGGACAGGAAACCCAGCTTGCCTAGATCTGAGCCTCTCTTCTATTCTATAATAATTATTACGACAATGGCCTTAACATGGAAACGAATTAAGGGGGCTAACTACTGTGAACAGTCGTTTTCAAGCTGATATTTAGGAATTAAATTTAAGAAAACTGTTACAGCTATTAAACTAAAATTTAGGATACTTATTTATTCACTTTTAAACTAATACCTGAAATTTTTGTAAAGCTTTTTATTGAAAATTGTACAAGGTACAGATCGACACGTAACTCATGTTTCGAAATGACGCGCCCATCGGGCGCATCGAGATCGACCGATCCAGTTATCTGAAATAAATGAATTTTTTAAATTCTTGTTCTATATGAATGTGGCTCCAGTTGGAACCTCGAAAATTTAATTTAAACAAAAAATGACAAAATGGCGAGGATTTAAAAAAAAACTTTGATTTTTACAACAAAATATTTACTTTTCACGGCCTGCAAAATGGTAATTTTAAATATATTTTGGATATTTTAGGTTCTGACTGGAGCCTGAAATATATTCTAAATGCCTACAAAAAATCAAGTTAATCAGCCAAGTAGTTTGTTTGGAACACGTGCGCCCGACCTGAGAAATGTAGTTCTGAGATAAATTGTTTTAAACTTTTTCGTGCTGTAATGAACTCCGTGCACGGCGTGAATAAGTTGATAAGTCGAAATATACGATAATTGGGATTATCTTCTTCAACTGCGCTAATTTGCCATTGCCATTATGTAAATAATTGAACAAGTCGAAAGAACAATATTTTGCCCGATATATTAGTATGTGAATATTTGAACATATCAGAAATGGAGGTGTAAAATAGTTATGTATGTACCAAGGGCGATATAGGTATGTTTATGCCCGCGGATGCAAGTTTCAGCCGAGGGCCTTCGGCCCGAGGTTGAAAGCAGTCAAGGGCATAACCTATATCGCCCGTGGTGCATATAACGTTTTATTTTTCACTTTGAATATTATATTATTTGTATATATCGAATATTTTCTATTGATATTTGGTAAATTGATAAGCTTAAATATCAATTTGTTCAAATAGACATGGGTAGCGTTGGTAATGTTTTTTTTTGTTTCAATTTGTTTATGAACTATTGATATTTTGTAAAATGCAATTTTACATTTATTTAAAATGGAAGAAATTCCACAGATAATAGCTGAGAGAGCAGATTAAATGTTCCACATAATATTCAACTTCTGAATAAATTATAATATAAAAAAAAGTACCATATTTTATATTTGAAATAAGAACAGCTGTTTTCATTTCGCCCGAGCGGGCGAAATGGATCCATTATGCCCGCGCGGGCGAAATGGATATGTTTTCATGTTTCGTATCCAAGGCAAAATCAACAAATATATTCAAAGTGAACAATAAATAAATAAACCGACATATGTACTTATTCAAAACAGTTCTATAAAACAAAAAATTGATAAAAAGAGTTGTTAACACTTGTTCAAAGTTTCATTTAAGAAATATAATGAGATATGTTCATTTATTCAGTTACCAAATTATTTAGAAAATGTTTAGAGGAAACTATCTTGAGATATCAACTTATTCTAGCCATTTTATATAAACTTTATAACGGATTTTGGACTTTACATCCGTTATGTTCAACCTTGTACATCAATTTGGTTGGCCACTGCCGTTTCATTTAAATTGAATGAGATGGCGGTGTAGACTCTGCGATATTTTATTATCTGTTTTCCGGAACGCAAGTCGAGCTGCGCGCTGCAGGGACTTGGGAAAAATGGCGGACGAGAAGGTCACGTCTTTTGTGCTGTGAAGTGATTTTCGGGGTTGGTTTTCGATTTTGCGGGGTATGGTTACGTTTTGGGGGAGTCGCAGTCCGACAATCCGGATATTATATGGAATATGTTGTTTTTCCATCCGAGTAGGGGATTTGATTCGCGATTGGAGGATTGTGGTTTTTTGGCCGTGCCATGTGTCCTTATCCGACCACCCTGGCCCATAATTTCTGGGAAGGATTTTTATCCGGTAGCATCGGTGAGTAGCACGATTTATTTGCTATTACTTCACAGTACCTGTCGATCGATTGGCCAATATTTTAACAACAGAAACTCGATGACGTATTTTTCCCTTGGCCTTTTTAATGTGTTTTATTTTTTATTTATGTGTAACATTCTGGTTTTTCTGTTCGTCGTTCATTTTTTATTAAAGAATGTTATACGAGATTATGATTGCGGTGCATTTTTGTATACCTGTATCGTAGTGATTGGAATATCTAATCTCTTTTACGTTGCTAAAGACATCGCTAAACGTAGAAATGAATTTAAGTTTGAATATTGATTTTTGGTATAATTATTTAATTAATAATTATTTGTTATAAAATTGTTTTATAATGTGTACTTCGACTGGGTTTTATTTCCACGTTACAACATCAAGCGGCGTTAGCATAATGCATCGGCGAATCGACTCCAGAGTGGTCGTTCTAAGTTCAAGCCTCGACTTGAAATTTTATGTTCGACGTATTTTTTGTTTAATTTTTGGTTTAATATTATTTTTATAAAGGCTGCGATGTGCGACCTACATATATACAGGGTGCGACATTGCACCGGGGTTCGCTGCCGCTTGGTTTGGTCGTCGGAAGCTCGATGTGGTTACCATTATGGGATTGTTATATGACCATTCGAGTGTTCCGTCGATTGTTTGTGTGGGTGGTGATTCTGGGTGTCAATGTGGCCGCTACTGCGCCGTTCTGGTCGGCTCCTGTAGTGGGCTACTGTTGTTACGTTCCACTGGCGCAATACTAACACCATAAGCATCGACTTTGTCATTAAGCCTTTAAGCAATGACCATCATATTGTTTATTTTTATGTTTATTTTTATTTTATTGTTAAGTTTATTTTGTGTGTGTTTGCAAAGCTGCTTCCTTGAGTTTATCCGAGGCGTTTTTACACGACCCATGGCCCTCGCATACCGACGTTTCCATCAAAGAGCTAGTTGAGCTAACACCAGGGCTCCACGCATTTAAAAGCAGAAGGTTCTTACCTTCTGCGTGGACTTTATCTTCTCCAAACTGCTTCTCATTAGAGCAGTAAGGAAAGATTTTGTATCAAGTTATCCACGTTACATACACCAAACGAAGACGCAATTCAAACTGCCCAATTGCCAGATACTGCTAGTTTTAACATATTAAAATCACAGAAGAGGAAATGTAGAACAAGAGAAGAGAGAGTGACAAGCAAACGGTTAAGAAATTCAGGTCAAAGTTACTTTACGGAACTAGGGAAATGCGTTGCCGAAAGAACAATGAGAAAATTAAACCCATGTAGGTTAAAGTGGTCCGAGAGATTTAATGATGAAGATCGCTTGAAATGTTTCAATGAGTATTGGAACCTAGGCAGTAGAGATAGAAGAGCCATGTATATTTCGGGCCTAATTTCAATACTGCCAAAAAATACACAAAAACAGGTACACCCATTGCTAAATAGGGATTGTTATTGTAAATATAAACTAATAATTGATAGCAAAGACAATCCCCTTTGCAAGGAATGTTTTTGTAAAACATTTGGTGAAACCAAAGGTTTCATCAATGTTTAAATGGGAATGAAAAAATCATCGCCAAGTGGAATTATATTATCAGATGGAAGAGGACTACAACCTCCAAAAAACAAAAAAAACTGCTGATAAAATTTTAACGGCAAAAAATCACATCTTATCTTTCCCTAGCTACGAAAGTCATTATTGCAGAAGATCGACCAACAAGAAATATCTATCTTCCGAGCTTTCTATTGCACTAATGTATCGCCTTAATAAAGAAACATGCCTCAAACCAATTTCGTTAAAATTATACTCTCAGTGCTTCCATGATATGAAGTTGACATTCAAACCTCCATCCAAAGATACTTGCCATAAATGTGATTTATTAAATACTAAACTCAAGCTAACAGATTCAGAAGAAAATTTAAACTTATTTAGAAATGAATTGGACGAGCACCAAATTTTAGCCGAAAAAGCATATGAGACGAAAAAGAAAGATAAAGATATTGCAAAATCAAACTCATCTTTTCGAACCTATGCATTTGATCTTCAGCAATGCTTACCTACTCCATATTTGAAAATATCCATATCTTTCTACAAAAGACAGCTGTGGTCTTTTAATTTAACAGTACACGATTTAGCGAATAATGATGCGACCTATTTTATGTGGGATGAGACAATTCGTGCTCGAGGTGCCAATTTTTTTTTTTTAAAAAACTTGTCTCTAGAAGTTAAGGAGATAACATTCTACTCTGACACTTGTGGAGGTCAGAATAAAAATAATATTGTAGCCATGATGTTCATGTTTTTCCTAAATAAGCATCCAACATTGGAAATAATAAACCACAAATTTCTTGTTAGTGGTCATACTCATTTGGAGTGTGATTCGGATCACGCTATAATCGAAAAGGCGAAAAAGAAAACTAACATGAAAATTAACCACCTAAACGATTGGATCCAATTAGTCTGAAGCTGCAAATTAAAAAAATCATTTAAAGTTGTTGTTATGTCGTTAGATGATTTTTATAATTTTTCGTACCTACTTGTCATCTAAAAAAGGGCCATTCAAAAATAATAAAAAAGACAACTCTAATAACAAATTTCTTTGGCAACCCATTCAATGGCTTCAATATAGAAAAAATTTGCCTGGAGAAATATGTTTTAAAGAAAATCTTGATGAAGAAGAGCCCTTTAAAGTTGTAAATTTTAAGAAACGAGGTAGATCTATGTAGTATTGACACTGTGGAAGTAGATATAATTTCCAAAGAATCATTGCCAATCAGCAAAGAAAAGAAAAAAGATATTTTAGATATTCTTCCTCTCATTGATCCAACTTTTCATGATTTCTATAAAAATTTGAAAACCAATGATGATAAACCTTGCGATCCTGATTTGGAAATAGATGATCCCGATGATAACAATACCGACGAATAAATCCTCAACATTTTACTTTCGAAGATTTTTTTAAACTTAATTTCATCAGTATAATATTTTTATTTTGTTAGTTTCTAAAAAATATATAATAAAGTGCTTATATTGTTGTTAATTTTTCATTCATTTCAAAATTTTGTATTTGCTTAAATAAAGTTATTGATTCTCTTACTTTGTTATATTAATTTTTTCTTGCCTGAAGCTAGATTATTAAATTATTTGATTAAAAAACATATGTACATAAGTTGATATCTCGTTGGTGAACAATTTGACAAGTCAATTTTTACGTAAATTATTAATAATATTAGAATTCATAGATATTGATGTAAGAGAATACTATAAAGTTACTATTAATCCGCAATAAAAGTAAAAACATATATATAAACTGATTTAAGAGAAGGCGTCAAACTTTAAAATCGCTGCCCTGAAAACTAGGCAATTTCAACTTGTCAATTTATTCACGCCATGCACGGAACTAATGAACTCCATTACAGAAAATCCGTTATAATTCGGGTAATTTGATGAATTTTACTTTAATATTTTCTTGGCATATTTGCAAGACCCCAAACTATAAAAATATGTAATAAAAAAAAATCGAAAAAATTTATCGGTCACGTTAGTTAGCCCCCTTAAATTTACAAAAAAAATCAAATAATGTATTTTTGGTTCAACTGTATCGTCTATCGTCATATTATGATAAACTTTTTATCAAAATTAGGGATGGTGTGGTCAACTTATATTCAGATAATAAATGTTTATGATGAAAATCTATACAATTAATTGAAAATCGATTCCGACCTTTTTAAATAAATATAACGGTGGTCGCGCAACTTAGCTATACTTTGAGCTGTTATTGCTATGTGAATACGAATTTGAAGAAGAATATGTGTAAATATTTTTTTGTAGAGAATTGAATTAGCTTTAATTTTATATTAAACTATTTTGTCATAAAATTCAAAGAAACTTGAGAAATCGGCGAAAAACTGATTTTTGTCCGTTTCTGCCTATACGTAATTAATTTTTAGTAACCGAACCCATGCTCATCCCATGATAAAATTTGGTACGCATACTCAGCACATACGTACAAAAAAACTGTAAAAAAATTAACCAAAAAAAAAAGACCGCTTTAGAAATAGGGGTTGAAATAGGGTTAATATTAAAAAATTAATCCAGTTAGGCGTTGAAAATATAAAATGTCGTTAAATATTTGAACAGAATGTTTGTTTACCTTTACAGAACATTTTTTATTTTTAAATTTAGACCACCGTGGATGAAGTTAGTCGTTTTCCTACAAGTCTACACACCAACTTTTTGAAATACCAAAACAAGGAAACGAGTACCTTTTTGGGCAAATCCTTTAATTTGTGTTTTTTATTTCTTACTAAGTTGGTGTGTACCAAATTTTGTCAGATTAGGCATGGGTCAAGTAAATTCATGATTCGATTTGAGATGGAATGACCCCAATATTAAATCAAATAATTTATTATTAGCTACACATTAAGCTTTTGAATGGCCAAGGCTTTATAAGTTTTGATCTTGTATATATTTCAACCAACAAAATATTATGGAATTCTATGTACTGATAGCATAAAACCATGAAAAATTAAATAGGTACCTACCTGAAAGACAATAAAAAAAATTTTTAATTAAAAAAAGAGGGCCACATCAGCAAGTTGAAAACAATTAATAATGCAATCTATTTTTTGTAATTAAGGAAAAATTTGCTACAAGGTTTTATATTAATTTATCACCAAGGTATAAATAATCAATCCAATGGCCTAAATCTGCAAAGCTATTCCAAATTGATAATATCCAACCATAAAATAATTTCCCAGTAGTAAAAAATGAAGAAACGCAAATTTATAAAACTATTTATTGAAAACATTTAAAAATGTACAATTTTATAAACAAGATATCCTACATAGATATATTTTAGGCACTTAACCATGTAATGGCACAAGTCAAAATAAATTTGTCAACATGTTAATAATTAATTATTCCATGTTAAAATTACAAAAGGTATTTTGCAATCGAGAAAATAAAATTCGAACATGTTATAAAAAAACAAGTAATTTAAAAAAGATACCTTTATAATATAATTTTTTTTATACACAATTATAGGTATAATCAGTTTATCACAGACAAGTCAGGGCAAGACAATAATCTAGGACATAATTTTCCACGTCTAAAACTCGCCCAATCAGTTTTTATACTTAATATAATAAAATATACAATTTTTTCTTATTTAAAAAATTTATGTACAATGCCATCAACATATAAATTAATGGCACAAAGTTATAGACATTATTGTCAGTGTTTTTGCAGTACGAGGGATTCTCTTTCGAACTTAAGTCTAATTAAGTAAAATTACTTCACATAGTTTCATTGGCACAGCCTCACCAACATAATTAGTGTATAGTACAACATGCCTTAATAATTAAACCGTTGTTTCTCCTTTACTCTGAAGCGGTTGAAGTTCCCTTCGCAGCCTATCGAAGTCGTTGTAATATTCGTGATCAGACTCTTCCTCGGAAATTTTATGTGGCAAATGAGAAGGATTCTTATTTGTATTACTTGAATTGGCGTGCACGTATTCAGAAACTGTTGGAATTCCAAGTGTTTGACACGGAGGAGTTTCGTTGCCCATGAGATATTCGGGATTGTCTATGTTAGTTTTACAAAAATCTGGATACGACCTGTACATGGCATCGCATCCACTGTCACAGCTTTTTGCTTCGTTGATTAAATCAACATATGTAGTAGGACCTTGACCTTGCGGCGAAGGCATTAAATAATCGTCTTCGTCTAAAGGCAGCTCTAATTTGAGGGTGCCAACTTGTGCTTGGGGTCTACTCGAATCATATTCGTCAGACCCCATGTTGTCTTTACGAAAACCATTTAAAGAGTTGTCGCGGAATTTTAAACTCGAACAATTGGAATTATTACTGATGTGAACCGAACTTGGATCTAAGCCGTGTGCTTTAGCGTAACGTAGCCTTTCTTGATTCCAATTGTGCTGATTTTGAGGGGCACAACTACCATCTGACATTGTGTGTGAATTGGGCGGCCAAAACCTCATTCGAGCTGAAGGTGGGGATGTGGAGAGGGATGCAAGACCAGTAGCAGAAATTGGCCTTCTTGAATGAGGTTGTAGGTATTCTTCTCCTGAATGGCTTCCTGTGTTTTCCAATGTCGATGCCAAATTACGTACCATCTCTTTGTCATCCTGAAACAAAATTCACATTCAATGATATATCCTCAAATAAAATAAGCATTCAAGTTTTAATTCCAGAAACCGAATTTAGTTGGTCAAAACTGCAATTTGTATGCTATGAATGTACATATTTAGCATTAGTTTCTGATGAATTTTGCTCTGCATAAAATGATAACAAGTAGTGAATGCAATGTTAAGTCAGGTAACAAGGAGTTTGATGTGGAATTATTAGGCGGTCATATTGGAAAAACCACGCGAAAAAAAAATACTGACGAATATTCGTGAATATATCTCAGTTTGGGTTCACTTTAGAGCAAAATGTTAATTAAATGTTAATTAATTAAAAATAAAGTAGAGTAAATTCTCTACAAAAATCGTCTTTTACTTTTTTGTTAATCGATCAATGATAGTTGGGAGAGGGGAGTTTCCAAAACTGTGAAGTCACAACGTTCATTTTTATAATTTTGTTAATTTTTATAAATTTGAACTTGTAGATATATAAATAAACTTTGTAGGCATCTGCAAAATGAATTACCAATTATTATTAGGAGCTTAAATTTTTTTAAAAACAATACTCCTGCCCTCAAGAGATTTTAAAGGTTTGATGTAGAAACATGGCAATTATATTTTTTGTTTGAATTCAATATCAAAGTCCAATATAAAATTAAGAGATTTCGTATTATTTGTTATCCCCAGGGGTCGTTCATAAATTACGTCAACCTCCGGGGGGGGGGGGGGGTTCGACCCTTGTGACGATGGAGGGCGGGGGGGGGGGTTCAAAAATTGTGACGTCACAAAATATATAAATTAAATATTTTATTATAAGTATTTAAAAAAAAAACTGGCTAGATGGGTGGGGGCGGACCACCCTTCATAGACGTTTCCTCTGGGGTACTATCCCTAAAAAAAAGGTCATCAGCCGAGGTGGGGATGACACCCTTGAAATCCGCCGCGGGTTTCTGCTTATTATATAAATTTGAAAAGTTTGTGGGGGGTTCAACAATATGTGACGTAATACTTAGAGGGGGGTCTAGGTTTGTGTGACGAAGTGTGACGATCGGGGGGGAGGGGGTTAAAAATTGCTTAAAATTGCGTGACGTAATTTATGGACCCCCCCCCCAAAAGCTTGATTGTGGATTCAATTTAAAAATTCGTTCAGAATTGAACTCGATATCTGCAAAATAAACTAATTCAACCAAAAAGCCCTGGTCTCATATTTAAATCCTCCATAGAAGCCGTCAGCTCCAAATAAATAGCCAAGAATTGAAATAAAAGCTTAATTTTTTAAATAAATTCTGTAGATATCTGCAAAATCAACCAAAAATTATTATGAGCTTCAATTTTGTTTATTTCAAGAGCTTTGAAAAGATTTGAATAGAAATATAGAAAACTTATTTTTTGCTTCTTTTTAAAAAACAACTGTGAACCCCTAGGAGCTTCCAAAAAGTTCAATAAAAAAATTTCAAGAGCTATATATTTTTATCCCCCTCCCCCGCCCAAATGGCTCGACAGTAGATGTAAGTTAAAAATTAATTCAGAATTGAACTCAGTATCTGCAAAATAAATTAATTATATGCTTCTTTTTATTAATGCAAGTTTGACTTGTAAATTCCCTGCCCCGCCCTTCATGGGTCACAGGAGCTTTCAGAAGGTTCAATATACAAATGAGATTAACTTTGGTTTTGGTTCCCCAAATTAAATTTAATGAATATAAAATGAACTTTTTATTTATGAACTTCATTATTTTCAAAAACGAGTTTCACCCCTAAGAGCTTTCAAAAGGTGCAATGTAAAAAAATATGGAATACATTTTTAAGCCACCGCCTCTCCCCATAAAGGCTTAACGCCAAGTTTGAACAACCTTAAAGAGCATCCAAAATTGACTTCAGAAGTGACTTGGAATTCAATAGATAAATAATTTTGACCTGCTAAATACGATTTTTGAAACAAAATTGAGTTGGTGAAAAAATCTTACCTGATGTGTAAAATTCTGTGGCCTCATGAGTATGTCACCATCAATAACCAAATATCTTCCAGGATCCCGCGTCATTTTTGCAAAGTCTTCTGTTAATTCCTTAAATCCAGGCCTACTTTCGGCATCCAGCATCCAACACTTGACCATATTCATATAAACATCTATGGTACATATTGCAGGTTGTGGAAGTCTTTCACCTTTCTCCAACAATTCAGGTACATCACGTGCAGATACACTATCATAAGGTCTTTCACCAAACGTAAGCAATTCCCACACCGTTACCCCAAAAGCCCACACATCAGACTTATGAGTAAAAATTCGATGTTGAATGCATTCCAAAGCTAACCACTTGATTGGCATTTTGCCACCAGCTGCCCTGTATTCTTCTTCATTAATGTCCAAAAGTTTTGCTAAACCAAAATCTGTTATTTTAACACATACAGGAGTTTGCACCAAAACATTTCTTGCAGCCAAATCTCGATGCACTAATCTCTTTTCTTCCAAATAAGCCATTCCTTTTGCAATTTGTGTACACCAATTTAATAGTAACTTGGAACCAATTCTTTCACGGTTAGTTCTTACAAAATCAAGCAAACAACCCAAGGGCATTAACTGAGTAATTAACATCATCTGAGAAGTCATACAAACTGCTAATAATTGAAGCAAATTTGGATGATCCACTGATGCCATAATATAAGCTTCATCTAAAAATTCTTTGCTGGTATTAGCTCCAGTATCTTCTCGAAGTACTTTTATTGCAACTGGAATTTTGTTACTTTCGCCCTCTGGTACCCAAACGCCTTTGTATACTGTTCCAAAGGCTCCGTATCCCAAAATTCCACCTTTCCGCATTTCGGCTTCCTTAATAATACGAAGTTTTGCTAAATTTGGCTGAACATTAGTAAGTCTTAAAGGTTCATCATCTTCCAATCCAGTTAAAGTTCTCGTCATTTTCATAGCATCTTCTTTCACTTTTAAGTGCTTGTAATAGTGATACATCACCAACCCAATTAACAAACAGATCATTATTACACCACCAAATATGCTTACATACATTATGGTATTATTTGATGCTTCTTTTGTACTTAACATAGGTGCAGCTGATTCTGAAGAGCAATGGGAATCGGTATTATCTTTTGAGTAAACTTTGTATGGAAGCTCGGGAGGACAATTGGAGGCACATTGGAAAGTTGCATTGGTAGATGATGTTTCTTCTGTGAGATATACTTTAGAGTGTTTACAAGAAAGGCAATTTTCAGGTCCAGGTCCATTACAGGTTTCACATTCCTCGTCACAGTGAAAACATTTTCGTTGATCATCATCTGCATAATGATCTGTTGGACATTCGTCTTCACACTGTTCTCCCTTTTTGTAATGAGTGCACCTTTGACAAAATAATTCGTGGAATCCATACCCCGTACATTTGGTACACCGTGGATGACATCTTCGACAAATTGCTTTACCAGCTAAAGCTTTCAAGTTCTCCTTTTCTTGAGGCGTTTCAATCCATTCGTAAAAGTATCCATCTGGACAAGGTTCGTCCTTATGTAAACATGTAGCAACAGTTGCATTTTCGTGAATAATAGCTTTTTCACATGAATTACAACCCCTCTTGCCTATGGTGTTAAGTGGACCGGTGCAACCTTCTACACAATTATCGTGACATTTCTGACAATTTCCGGCGTCTTCATATTTTGTAGCCGAACACTGTGAAACACAAAATCGACCCTCCTTCAGATGCTTACAAGATGAACAGTTTTCTGGCCCTGGTCCATTACAAGAGAAGTCACATTGCTCGTGACATCGTTCACAAACACCCGTTGATGCGCGATAAATACTGAAATCAAGAAGAAACTCAAAGTTAAATAAATTTAATAATCAAAACTTTTTTGATAAAAAGTTCTTAAAAACGTATTGGAGGCATATTTTTTGAGAGAGTGACTTCTCAACCACTATGCCTCTAATACGTACTCTTGTACATTTAGAAAAAAGAAGATGAGAAAAAAGAAGAAATTGTCAAATACATTATTAATAAACTCTTGTAAACAACTTACCCTGGAATAATGCTGCAATTTTGAAGACAAGTGTCTCCCAATCTGTAGTTAGAGCAAGCCAAACATTGGTCTGAACCTGGTCCCCAACAACCATCTTTTGTACATTGAGGATCGCAAACTAAGCCCGCTTCTTTACATTGTGCTGCAATTCTATTATTATAAACAAGCGGCTGATGTTCTCTGCTTTTTCGAATTTTTTCCCAAGCAATTTCTTCGGCAAAACACAAATGTTTATTTTCTAAAATAGCCACGGTTCCGGAATTAATTTTTTTAAGAGAATTAAGTCCCAACGATTCTAACGACGTCTTCACGATGTACAAAGACGAAAAATAATCGTGCAGTATTCGTCCGCCAATAACTTCCAAATTGCGAAAATATGATAAATTTTTAAATTCTGGATGTTCTGCTTGGATGTCCAAAAACCCAGTTATTTCTTTCAAGGTGGTAAACACTTCTAGTCGATCGGGATGCATTGCAGAATATCGATCCCCAAAAGTTAAATTGGGGTAAAAGTGTTGATAGCCGGTGAAGGAATTTTCCAAAATACGAATGTATCCTTCAATCACTGTACATCCTTTAAAAGTATCGATGTTTCCCGAATTAATTTGCATATCGCCTGTACACGTTTTCGGACAAGGTCCGTTACAAGGTACGCACTCACTGTTAACCGCTTTTTTATCGGGAGGACAAGTTCTTACACACGCTCCGTTGTCTTTAAGTAAATGTTCCGGACAATTTTTAACGCAAGTTGCACCATACGCGTACTTGCCCCGAGGATTTGATTCCCAAGAGTAAGTTATTGGATTGTAAACTTGCATAGGTGGGCATTCTTGCGTGCAAACGCCGTCGTCGTAAAAATTTTTACAAGCTATGCAGTCGCTTTGTTTGGGACCCATGCATCCACCAGCGCAAAACAAATGACAGCATTCTCGAGGATTTGGACCGAAACAACGTCCTTGGTAACATTGAGGACTACAATTTTCTTTGGAAAACTTCTGACAGTTTTCTTCTCCTTCACCCCAACAACCAGCAACACAATTTTTATGACAAGGTGGGCACTCGCGTTCGGGCGACGAAAAATTATAATTGTACACATAACGTCCATTAACGTCCGAAATAATTTCGTTCCAATTTATCGTTTTCACATGACAAAGATTGTAGTTACTAAACAATCCGACACTACCACTCAACACGTCTCGTAATGCAGGTAACTCTAAAGAAAACATTTTCGATGTTGTAACTATAAGCGAAAAATCGTTATCGTAGTTAGTCATTTTAAAAAGCGTCCTGCCACGTATTATTTGGAGTCGAGGAAGAACAACCCTATTGAGATCCACGTGCGATATGAGAACATATCCAGTCACTTCACGTATATATTGTAAAAAACTTAAATCCGCATTAACATCTTGTATCCACGTTAATTCTAAATTTCCGTCGACGTAAGTACAATTACTAAAACGACTCTTCAGATTTCTTAAATGATGTTCACGATTGGAAGGAACTGACCAACGGCCATTGGTACCAATGCAAACTGAAACAAAAAATGTGGTTTAATAATAAATCAATTTCGAGATAGTCAAAATAATTTCAAATTATTTATACCATAACTTGGTACGGTATCTTTCATTTATTATTAATTTTTCGAAAAAGATTATAGAATATCAATGAGTTGCATTAAAATTTATAATTAATGTCGTCAATGTTTATCATTAATCCCGGGACATAAAATGCTTCTCAATATTTGGTCAATAAAAAAAGTTTCAAATTTGGCTAGAAAGGAGAGGGATAATAAATTATAATATCTTTGAACACTTGATGAAATTAAGTTTTCTATCACTGACCTAATATGAATTTCTTGAAATTGTGATGCAACGTCATATACCAGCAACTTGTTTACCCACGCCCAGCACACCCAGAAACATTGTTATTAAAACCATATTTTGCACAATTGTGCAGACCTACATAACGTCAAACAATAATTTTTCCAGATTTAAAAATATTGAGAGAATTGTTTCGTCTGTTCACACTACTACCTCATTAAACATGCGAAACATGCCCGTTGTAAATCGATCATAATAATCCCACAGGTTTTAAATTTACATTCCATCATGCACAAGAGTTACTAGCCCAAACAATAATACAACTTTTGAGCCATTTCCAAGCAATTCAAATTAAATACTTCTGCTACCAAGAAATAATAACAATCGCTTGAACGGGGGGAACAGGCGATTGCAAGAAGTTACTGCCATTTTTAACTATGTTATAAAGTTATAAATTGTAATACACGATGCAATAAGATTCATTTCAGGCATATCTCGCAGACTGCAAAAAGTTATCTGTTGGTTTTCCCGAGATATTAGGAAAAAAAGAAATTATCGATATTTTTTCAAGTTGCAATTTTTAGTTCTTGAAAAATATTAAAAATCTGCATTCTTAAGGTACTTTTTGAATTATAATTGCATACTGTATTCAAATTGTTTCTCTGTATTTTAGTTTGTGAGTTATACAGAATCAACTTAAATTTTTTTAAATGGAAATCGTAATCGACCATGACATATTTAAAAGGATTATTTTCTTAGCTTTCCAACGACCACAATACAGGTTGTATGTTACGTTATAATCTATAATGATAATAAAACTATAAGCTAAATACCAAACTAGGCGTTCAACAGAGCTACCCAAATCTACTAAAAAGTCAAGACGAAGCAAATGCAGAGAAAATGTTACAACGCGTGCTTTAAGCGATAGGTTAATTAGCTAATGAAAATTGACCGCTGCATTTCCCGTCATAATACCATTCCGATTAATCAGTTGTCGGGAAATTAAAAAAAAAACAATATATTATTACTCATATTCAAAAAGAAAAACCGGATGCGTATTTTCCGCAAGGCATTTTAGGCATGTGCCTACGGCCCGAAATTTTGGAAGGTCCTATAATTTGATCTCTTAAAATTTTTGTTACAGAAACTCTTTTTATTTATATTGTAGTTTCCAAGATAGTTTTAGTTTCCGTTTTCAAAGGAAAACCAACTAATTTTTTATGTAGAAATTTTTCCTAGCTCATTTAAGGTAAAAATGGCCCACAGTTGAGTGAAACTAAACTCGATTTTCTGCAACTCTCTGTATAAAACAACTTTCTAGCCTTATTAAACTCTTAGCGGTGAGCTTTCATAGTTACACTTTTTTGAAGAATATTTTTCAGTAAAACTAAACTGAAAAATGGTCCATTTAAAAAATTTTTATCGTCTCCGTGCTTCAGAGGGCACGTAAAGCCGTCATAATAAAAAAAAACAGGGTTACAGGTTTGGAAGGGTCAGCTTGGCAAGCTACCGAAGATGTAAAAAAAAACATTGCTCACAGAACTAATAAAGAGGTAGAAGATTTTCTTTGGTCAGTTTGAATCTTGACATTTTTTAAGATATAAAAGAATTATCAGAATCGCTCCATAAGAACTTAATACTAAGGCAGCTTTACATTTTTCTATACAAGGAAAAAGTATAAGAGTTTCTTGTGCATCAAAAAATTGTATAATATAAAACGGCTATGAGAATTGAATTCAAAATTCAACAGAGCAAGTCTAGGAATTTTACATGGAAGAAATCCCCTGGTTTGAAGTCAGGACCATTTAGGGATTTCCAAAAATAAAGAGAAAAAGTAATAATGGTTTTTTGTGGTTTAATGTGTAATAATAATCAACCGTAGTAGTAATGAAAAATGACCAACTTGCAATCCTTCATAGGGTAAGTATATATCAACGCAAACAGAACCACGAAAGCAAAAAAAAAGATGATCAGTGTTTTCATGCTTCCATTTTCTTCAACGGCCTCTTTTGAATCAATTGTTAATACGCCACTGCTAAAAACTGTACTGCCGATTTCATTGGTGTTACAAATCGGTGAATTTACATTTCATCCTTCATTTTAGTACATAGCTGCATAAAAAACTGAATGAAGCTCAGAGTAAAACAACCATGATTGGTATAAAATTTGTTGTCGGAAATCTTTTGGTTTTACATCTAGATAAGAACGTGCAAAAATTGTAACTTTGTTCATTAAAAACAAAGTAGCGAAAAACGGCGAACGTTAACCAGTGATGCTGGAGAATTTCTTGCCACCCCAATTAGAATAGCTTGGACTGTACGATATGTGGTTGCAATAGGATTGTGCGACAACATCCTTTATGAAGTAGAGGATGTAATTCCAAATGTCTTGACACATGCCATCAAGTGCTCAATGATTCATAGAAGTCATCATTACTTGATATTAGGCTTAAACCGCATGATCCACATAAATCTCAAGCAAATTTTGTTGCATTTTTTTTAATTCCATTGTAAAGCTAACAAAAAGTTTTTAGCTGTAATAATAAAAATATTTTCATATATAATACCACAAGAGACTATCAAATTGTCGGCAATAATTTTTGAAACTGGAACTGAGTGTTTGTCGCCCTTAAAATCACCATGAGTGCTTTAGCACGAATGGTGATTTTAAATGGCGACAAACACGAAGATTCCATGGTTTAAAAATTAACCGACAATTTTATAGTATCGTGTGGAATTCGTTTGACAATTTCGTAAATAAAATTTCAATTTTTTCTGACAACAAATAATTTATAGTATGCGTTCACGTAGTTTCCATCGTTACTATGGAAATTTGACAATACAGACCACGGTGGTCGTATTGCCGCGACAATACACCACCGTGGTCTGTATTGTCAAAGGAAGTAGATTATGATTGGTTCAAATTGATGAGATTGTAACATCCTATTGGTTGAATTATTATGAACGAAATTGTCAAAGCAAACTAATATTAAAATAATTACATATTAAATATCAGTACAACTGCATACATTCTTGAACCAACACCAAAATTTTAATAAAAACCAGAATGAACGAGATATTAAAAATTTAAAAGGGGGGAAGATAAAAATTGAATTGAAAAATTAGAGTAAACGTTAGCATATTATGGCATCGTCGATATTTCGCTATCGTTACACCATCATCAGGCATCCTTGATAAGAATAAATGATTACTGAAAATAAACTGAAAGTTACTGAAAACATTTTGTTAGAAAATGAAAATAAATGAAAGATATGGAAAATTGGAAGTGAAAATCTTAAATCAACAATAAAATAAATGAGAAACAGAATACAGTAATTCTTTCATCCTTTATTTTAGATTTTCACTTCAAAATTTCCATTTCTTTCAATTAAATTTTCATTTTGTAATCAAATATTTTCTAGTTTTATTTTCAATTATCATTTATTCTTTGATTAAACATGCCTGATGATGGTATAATGATACCGAAACATCTACATGGTATGCTATCGTTTTCTATAATTTTTCAATTCAATTTTATCTTCACCTTTTTTAAATTTTTAGGAGTAACACGATATACCGCACCCGGATTTTAAAAATTCTCTATAGATATTCGGAAAGCTGAAGGTTTATACTATATAGTAGAAATAAACAAAAAACAAATTGCGGAAAATTCATATTTAACCCCAAAAACAACTTTTAAGAGGGTTGTGAAACAGGGGCTCTCATTGGCTGTTAGTACTCATAGGCCACGCTCCACCCCGTTGTAATATAGTTGAATAATTTCCGATTATTATTTTTGTGTCCTTCTAACTTTTTACGTTAAACTTGGAAAAAATATCCCTGAATGCGTCAGATCTAAAAGACGACAGATCCGAAAAAAAACGGATCTAGCTATTAACGGACTTGGAAAAATTTAATTTAATTGAAATTTTCAATATCGAATATCGAATTCCTCTGTACCTTATTCGCTTGATTTAAATGTTTAACTAATTCCATTAAGTTAAGTTTAACGTGATTTTACTAAATTTTTAATCTCTCATTCAATCTGGATGTGGCTCAAGAATGTATGCATTTGTACTAATATTTAAAATTGGATTATTTTAATATTTGTCTTTTTTGACAATACTTTTTATTTGCAAAAATGTGTACTAAGAATACCATACGTTGTATTCAAAAATGTTTTCTTTTTTGAATTTTTTTCGATGTAAATTATAGCTAAAAATGTTTGTTAGCAATATTAGTGAGTACTTCAAATGGAATACTTTATGGTTTTCCTTCTACATAAAAATTTTGTAATGTGCAACTTGTAACTATGTATATCTACAGCAATTTCAAATGGTTAGAAACTGCTGCAGAAAATCAGCTTTCTAAGCATGACAACACCAACTTAAAAATCGTAATAAAAAATAACTTTATGTCAACACTGAAAATTAAATGCTCGTACAAAATTGTATTTATTAAAAAGAATGTTCAAATTTCAATAACTAGAAGAATAAGCAAACGATTGTAACTTTAAAAACGTAAATATTTTCATATTTTACTTGCATCTAAGAAATGAAAGCAGATTGAGACATTAAAATCGTGTTTAAAATTTGACCCAATATTCCGTATAATCAATCCTTCTCTAACGCCATTATAATAAGATGTATTCTAATACAAAATCGTATAAAAAAAACCACCCTGTATACAAGCAAACCAGGAAGCTTATAATATTGTAGTTTGCTTACATATTAAAACAATCAAAGTTCATGAGCTGATGAATTTTAATAGTGATTGATCGAACCTTTAACTATACCTATATGGAAGATAATAAAATACAATTTGTTATGAACCATTAAAATCTCCGAGGTTTCATTCCGAAGAAAATTATGCGATTGCTTCCTAGCCGATGTAAATTTATTTATTCAGTATTATACATACAGATTAAAATGAAACTTTAGTAATTTATAATATGCCATGAATATCAAATTTATATAATTAGAGCAATTTATAATGAAGGAACGAAAAGAATTATTCAACAATAAATAAAAACAAACCTTTATTTAGAGTTTGCTTAAAATCATTAAGAATCACAGTTACTCCAATTAAAACCAAAGTTAATCATACCGCTTTTTGGACAATGAGCATTCCTACTTCTCTAAGAGCAAAATAACCAGGTTGCTTAAAACAAAAGACTATTGAACCAAGTATGTTGATACAGAAGAATTCGACTGATAAACCAAAAGACCAGATCAGAACTAACAAGCCAAGATCTGTTATGTCACTTATAAAAACATTCAAATTAATAAACTTTTTGATTTGTGAATTGGATCTTGATTTTAGGTCAAGAAGTTATGACGACTTCATTAAAAAATGGATTTGTGGATAATACTACTTCTTTGTAGAAAAATTCACAATTAATTAAATAAAATGTAATTATAACCATAAAATACAACTCGACACAAATTTCGCTTGTAACTTGGAAATAATATACAAGAAATAAGTAGAACAGACCACTAGCGATGTGTTCAGGTTTTACTTTCGCAGATTGGTTGATTTACACACAAAGATCAATGTTCTATCACAACTAAAAAAAAGAGGATTTTTTGTCAACAACCACTTTGGAGATATCTCGCCAAAATCAGTGACGATTTTAACGTCTATTTTCATTACAATCGTGAAATCGGTTTGTTTACAATAGTTTCGTCTTCTATACATGGTCGAGCAAATAAAAATGGTAATAAGGCAATAAAAGTAGTAAATTTAAAGTATCTACTAATTACCAACTTTCGTTCCTTGCTAAACCTATGCAACTACGTTGTTGAAATGGAAACAAGAAATCAATGTACATTGAAGTAAAGCACCACTATGGAAGACTGTAATGGCACAGTAATGATAATATAGACTGGAAGGGAATTGGGGGGCAAATGCTAGAATTCCCGTTACTAACAAGTTCGTGGCGCCGGCAACAACCAAGTACCTTTTGTGGAAGGAATCTCACTTTATTTGTACCTATCTCGCAGCTTTTAAAATACCTCGACTTGAAAATATATTGCAATTCGAATACATACATACATTTAGATCCCTGATCAATTAAATTAAGCCAATTAATTCACCTATGCTTAAAAACAATGAAAGATGTTATACAAAATGAACAAAAACCAGTTTCATAAATTTAAGTAAATATTTAAAAATTGTCAACAGCATCAGCATTGAAATTATAGTATTCAAATGAGAGTAACTTATAGAACTATTTAGAGAAAGTGGGTTTTGGTACGACCTCGAAAAAATTCTTTAAAATTTATAATGACATATACATATCGTTCATAGGTAAGAAAAAAAACGATACGTCAAAAATTTCATTTTTATATGAATAATTTAAACTAGGAAGAATCTAACCAGCCGAAAATCGTTAAGTAGTATGTTGATTTTACATACATTGCATATAATTAGGTACAAACATTCATTATCGTAAAACTATGTAAATAAATTGAACGGAAAAAAATGCGTTGTTAATTATCACTGCGGATTTAATTTATTTTCCTTTTCGACCTTGCTATTCGCAGTTTTCCTGTCTACCGGAAGCCGTATCTATAAGAAATCTCACAAATTTTATTTAGATTCGAACCCGGAAATTCCGATCTGTAACTCAACCAGCAATCAGTGTGCCCAATCTGTTCCTTTTTAATAGGGTAATTTATAATATTTTATAGGAATCGACTAAGAGGCTATAATAAACTCATAAAAGATAGGTTCAAGAGAAGATTTTAAATATTTTTTTAAATTATAGTGGTAGCCTCGATCCACAAAATCAGGTTTCAAAAATGTAACCGTCAAAATCGTACAAGTCACGAAACATCAAGTTTTTCATAAAATTTAGAACCTCTTCTCAACATGATAAATATCAAAATTAATTATTTGACCCTTATAAATTCATAATCAGAAACCAGACTAATCAATAAAGTTTGCTTCAGTAACTTCACGTAAGTATTGCCTATTATTTATCATTATGCTACTAATTTAAAATATAATTAGATTTATTGGGCAAAAAAGTTATAATTTCTCAGATTTTTGTAAACTTGGTTAAATTAAAGAAATTAAAAACGTAAAAAAATTAACCAGTTTACTGTGTGATTTCATTCGTTCTTGGAAATAGTGATTATATCTTTTCAGGCACGTTTAATAATAATTAGAAACAGGAAAATACGAATCGGCGATCAATTTATGTCGATATGTCACGAAATTCGCATCAAGTGGACTCAGCTCATGGAGTCTCCATGATGGAGATGTTAAATAAAACACTCGATTGATATTTAATTAAGCCTCGTTTAGTTACCTTGAAAATTAAGTGGGCAAGTAAAAATTATTGTGAATAAAATAAATGTTAAAACTACCCACATTCCAAAAAACACCTAAGTAATCATGACGTTAGAAACACCGGAAGCTGCGAAACTGGCAAGAACGATTGATCTTTTCTATATAAAGTAATTATTAATTATTATTTGCGATGAAATAATGTAACCTTGCAATGTTGTTTCAATTCTCTTAAATATTCATACTTTCACAACCGATTCGTGCAATTAGATAAATTGACAAACAAGAAGATAATAATGGATGTCAAGAAATATTAGATCTGATTGGATGGGAAGCATCAATTCAAATGATGCAAAAAAACCATTTGGAATTTTTAATTCAAATTGTATTCATAATATTAATGCAAGATGGGATCGAAAAATTCCTGAACCTATGAAAAATATCGTTATTTCGTCCTTTCGATATACCCAATCCACTATGATTGGATTCGATAAAACCTAATCTACAATAATTTAAAATAACGCGCCGTGATGAACAATATATTGTTGGTGAGAACATTCTGTTGTTGAATGCATGTAAAGGTAACATTGACCTGTCAAGTGGAATATATAAAGATCACGACTTTATTTTTATAATAAAACATATAAAGTAGAAAATCGTGTCCATGAGGCTACAACGTACCATCAGAACAAAGCAACATTTTCAAAACCATTTATTTTGTAACAGTCCAGTAACATTTTTGAGGATTTTATTGTTACTTTATTAATTTGCACTTCATCGCGACCATTCAATATTCCGAAGGTACGACACCATTAAATCCATCAAGTGGATTAAATTGAAATTAAGTAGTCCTAAACTCATTAATCGTGTTTTTTTTTCAATTTAATAATATTAATATGAAACAAAACGGCACAAGAAATTTCAATACAAATTTTACGCTGCGGCTCGAGTTTGATCGAAAAGAAAAATGGATTGGATGCTGACTTGCAACATAGTTCTGACTAGTTTCTTTGTTATAGTACAAATGAAATGCTGAAGAAAAAATGCGATGGTATCTAACGTATTCGCAAAGATAGTTATCACAATAAGAAGATAAATAGTTCATGCTTCATTTTTATAATTACCTACAAATATATTGTTTGGTAAATTTAGATGAACTTAATTTAGTAGAAAAAGGAACGACACTGGATACCTACGAAAAAAATTCACGGTTTTTGATGCGAAAACGTTGCGTTTCGATTTACATGTTAAAATCGAGTAAAAGTCAGATATTAAATTTCGTTCAAATGCAGTTGGAAAAAAGGAATAACAAATAATTATGAAAATAAATGCGCAGCTTTGTCCGTTTCGCTTTGGGAAGGACTATAAAATTTTAAAAACTTGATCGACAGGCTTTCTGATTCCTATTAATG
This sequence comes from Podabrus alpinus, assembly GCA_932274525.1. Taxonomy (NCBI): domain Eukaryota; kingdom Metazoa; phylum Arthropoda; class Insecta; order Coleoptera; family Cantharidae; genus Podabrus; species Podabrus alpinus. The sequence continues at coordinate 121,849,258 of OW026451.1, forward strand.
GTATTGTCACATTAGCATCGTTATCATTCTTATGAGAAAAATAACTAGAAAATAATAATAAATATTATTTATTTGCTCCATAATGACATGGGAAAATGCAGCATACAAAACTCGCATGAGAAGTAATAATTATCGTTTCGTGTCTGTTAAAATGTAATTCTGCAATTTGTTATATTTCAAAAGCAACGTTACTTATCGGGAACGTTTAAACAATTTTTGAAGAAACGTAGGATTTCGCAAGTATACAATAAGGAAAAGATTCAAAAGTACCAAAGGCATATTACAAAATATAAACATTATACTGGAAAAAAATTAAGCGTTACATACTTACACACAGTTTTTAAATAAAAGTACATTCGTGACGAACCTGACTAAATGAGATCATGAAAGTTTTTGCAAAAAAATTACCTAGAATGATGTACAATAATTTTATGAAATTTAGCTAATAATAAAATATAATTTAGCGTATTACCAAAGGAGTGCCGCGTTTTACACAAAGAATTCGTTATGTGTGAAGTTTACTTGATGTGCCTATAATACTGGAAGGTTTTTTTATTGCCCCAATACATAATACAATATGATTAAATAGTCCATCAAGTATTTCGTTTCGCTGTAATCAAGTGTATTTTAAACGTACTTCACCAAGATTTTCGTAGCCAGTAACGCCTAAATCGCCAGAAGGCAAATACCTGCGTCAATATTTAATTTAAAAATTCTGTGCTTATTAACAATAATATTCACTCAAACATGAATTTCTTATTTGACTTAAATATCGCTTATGTTGATTTACTTTATATTTTCCTTGTGAGTTAATGGCCGGGAGGTTAGCTTTTAGTGCCAAGACTGAAGGGTTCGAATCTCTTTTTAAACTCTGCAATCGTCTATACTTAATTGTAAACCCTGCTTCAGGAGGAATGCAGCTCCATTTTTTGGTCAAAACGAGTTATTGCTAGTTTTATATGCGAAAAAATTTAGATCCGATAAATTAGTCCAAAGTTATAAGCATTTTAGTATACTTATCCCTGTCTATATTTTGTGGAAGAGGGATGCAATTCTGGATCTGCTGCCTTGTTCGAAGATATACGCCATTGTGTTATTGTTATGATGTTTTTGATATAATTTATTTATCAGTGGCGGCGCGTGACGTTTTTCAATGGGAGGGCACAAAATTTAAATAAAAGCGAAAAATATAATAGAATATATTTGCGTTGCTTTGAAAATATCAATAATCTTCATTGTCAAAATAAATAATCCGTGTGGGGGGGGGGTGTATTTCATGGAATACCCCAATCCTATCAGGATAGCAAAATTCTGTTCATCGCGTGATCTTTGCAGCCGCCAATATTTTATAACTTTATTTACTATATCGGCTCTGTCAAAGACACAAAATAGAAAGAAATGGGAAAAATATTAATTTATTGTATTTTTATTTCTCTATTTATTTAAAATTATTATTTTTGATAGTTGTCGTTTCCGATTTTGGATAGGGGGGCACGTGCCCTTGTGCACTTTAGGGTAAGCCGCCACTACATCAACCCGAAAAATAAACATCATCGAATGTCCCATTTATATCTTGACGTGCACGACGCCGTCCTGTCCAGTCAGTATTTGTTTATTTCAGCGAATCACTTGAAGGGGGGGGGGGGGGGTAAATTAAATAAAAACTGAAAGATAAAGCGTTTCTTCAAAGTTTACAGAATAGCAGGGAAAGTCGACGTTGTTATTAGGTATTTTTTTGAGTCCAGGATCATGTTAAGCAAGAGTACTAGTGTAAAAAGTGTCTAGTAAGAGCTTTAGACCCTGCCTAAGTTGATCTACATATATGTGTTTGTCGGGGGGGGGGGGTTAATACAATGTAAATTTATTGTTTAACTAACCTGCTCATCAACGGCGACTCGTGGTGTGCTATAATTGAATTCGGATTTAGAAATGGAATGGAAACGCGGGAAGCATTGTTCGCCATATGGGTCTTTTTTCAGAAAAGTTTGGACCAACAGAAACCAGTTCATATTTGTTTTATAGATTACGAGAAAGCATTTGATAAAGTAAAGCATGCTTTCCTCATGACACTTCTTAGACAAAGAGGAATCGATAGGAAAGACTTACGAATTATCGAAAACTTATACTGGAATCAAACGGCGCATTTAAAAATAGGCAGTTAAATGACTGACGACATCAAAATACAAAAGGGTGTGAGACAGGGTTGCATTTTGTCCCCATTGTTGTTTATCCTTTCCTCCGAATATGCTTTTAAAAATGCATTAGACGACGTGGAGAGGGGTATACAAATAAATGGGAAATGAATAAGCAACATACAGACGACACTATCATTTTGTCCGACAACCGTCTGATTTTCAGTTCCTCCTGAATAAAATGGATTCAATACGAACATAGATAAACCGAAGATCATGGTCTTAGCAAAGTTATAACGCAGAACATTCCAATGTACGATACATAAATAGCCAAATAGAGTTGCAAATTTTCGATACCTAGGTTGTCCACTAAATAAAAATTGGGATCCAGATAAGGAAATCCGAATAAGAATTGAAATGGTACGAGGCGCTTTCCAGAAAATGAAACAACTTATATGCAGTCGCGATATATCATTAGAGAAGCTTTGGAGTATAGTAAGATGTTATGTACTACCAGTTTCGTTATATGAGGTAGAGAATGATGTAAACCACAGGATGTTGAGAATCTGATGGATGGGCAGGGTTTCGAACGAAGAGGTGCTTCGGAGAAAAGTATGCTCTACTAAAGTTGATAATGGAAGGCAAGATTGAAGGAAAGACGGGTCTGGGTCGAAAACGTTTCTGGTGGCTAAGAAACTTGCGACAAATGGGTTAACATCCGTGACGCCGAAAAGGCTCCACAGGACAGGGAAGAGTTTGAAGTGATGATTGCCAACCTCTGTTAAGAGATGGCACCATAAAATTGAATATCTCAAAACTACTAAAATTGGAACTGCATCCCTCTTGACGCACTTTCAATTCGATAAACTCTACAAAACCGGAAAATACAAAGCTTTCGAAAGCTCTTGAGAGCTTTTTCCGTGTCAACTGTCAAATAAAAAATTGCTTTATGGTTAACGTTTTTCGCGCTATTAAAAAAGCCGGTAATACCCGGTAAATAAAATATTTAAACAATTAACATTAAAAATAATTATGAACAAATAAAAAGGAACTTACGGTAATTATTATTATATAAAATAGGATCGGTATTTTCTGAGAAAAACCGCTCCAAGGACAACATAAGTATTTAGCTATACAAATGCGGTAAACGTTTCCAAGATTGGGAAATTTTAATTTGTATAGCAATAATTAAAAAGCACCCCTCCAAAAGACATCACGAGCAGGTCCGGTTTCAGAAAAACGCTGCCCCCTTTCCAGTTTTCACTCGGATCTGGTATTTAGAAGTTTTCTAATTATAGTTATTAAAATGTAAAATTAATAAGTAGAAGAATTTGTATGTCGTTTGCAACTTAGAATCAATTTGGGTCATTACACTAAGAAGAGAAATACCTAGATAATTTACTTAAGAGTATTACACTCAGCAGGTTTCTAAGCAACAAGTGTTTGAAGTTAAATATTTTAATACTTTCTGAGGTCACGCTAAAAATAAATAGCTGTTATACCTCATTAGAGCACCAAAAAATTACAGACGATGATAAATTCAAAAATGCAATTTCAAGCATGTCAGATTTTAAAACAACTTTCCAGTTCCCGGTTTATACCTTTCTAATTTAACTTAAAAAACTGTTTACAGCGAACAATACAGCAATATTAAGTTATCAAATTGCCTAATTAAAAAGTAATAAAACAATTACAACACTGGAAAATAAAATTGTTACCAATTGTAAAAGTTGTAAAAATTTTTAAAACAAAATTGAAGTAGATAATATAAAAACAATTATGGTCATAAAAGCAACAACATCGTTAAAATTTATTTACAACAAAACTACAAATAGACAAACTAACTACTAGAGGGTATAATTTTAATAATTGCATTGACTTGACACACGCAAATTCCTTCTATTGAAGATGCAAGTTATTTGCCTGTGATGACAAAATTACCTTTTGTAAAAATTTAAAACTCGAGAGTTATTCGATTATTTGAAATTGCGTGCGTGGACGGAGAGGAGAGCGTTAACTACAAGATTTTTTTTTTACTTTAACAACCAACGATAATTACAGATACTCGTCTAATCATATGGTTCTTCCTAATAATAGTATTACAAGAACATTCTAAAAGCATCTGCGATCAATTATAAGTAATTCACATAAATTTTAGTTAACACTTAAAACGGGCAATAAAACATAGATAGGTATAGTACAAAAATTTTTAACTCTGGAGATTCTCAGTAGCATATTTATGACTTAATGAGAAAATTAATAGCAATTACATTAAAATTACCTCTTAAACGATACTTGTGTATAATAATTTTCTGCACGTATAAAGGCTTAGTACAAAAATTTATTGCACCTTTCTATCATTAGTTTCAATTATTATTTCTGCAAAGCTGAAACTTTGTATGATGCCGTTCCGGGGGCAGTTTGCAAACACATTTCTAATTAACCTTCTTTAAAAACGACCTTTTTGTATAAACATGCAATTAATTTAGAAAAAGTCTCATTTGTTGGGAAAATCCAACATCAAGTTCGTTTTTAGTTTTTGCCTAATTTCTTAAAAACTAAATGAGAAAACACAACATAAAATAGCAGGTTGTTTAAACGCGTGAAACTACTAAAAGAACACCTCAATACCATGAAAGTATAGTTTGTTTCAGAATAATTGAAATTAAAAAACGTCATAGCATCAAATTATGTTGATATAAAAACGTACAAACTATAAACAAAACATAATATATAGAGATAAGGTTAATTATTTTAATCTCGCGCCAGCCTTTAGCAATGCATAATATGCTTGGTCGACAGCATATCTTATCAGCTTATCACATAGATCGTACGCTTTTATATCAACGTAATTTGATTCTATGACTTTTTATAATTTCAATTATTCTGAAACAAACTATACCATCGTCATCTTCGTAATGTAAAAATTACAAGTGAGACTTCAAAATTGAAATATTTTTACAAAACTTGATATTATTATATTTCGTTACTTCAGTTGTGAATGTGCTTTATTGACGCACATTCACAAAATAATCACGAAATCAGTTTTAAATCAGCAATTTTGGCGGTTTAGTACGGTAAACCAATTAAAAATATTTCGTACACAAAATTTCTTTCAGAAATATGTAATAAGAACATACTTGAAATTATTATCATTGTTGTTAAACCGTAATTCTTAGTAATTCTTAAGTTGACTACGGGAAAAGAAATGCTGTTGGAAATAACAACACTTGCATAATCACAGTTAGCAAAGTAATTACTCTGAAAATGTAAACTATTAAAATCGCGTAATTACTTTCACAATTATTTATGTACATGTGGTATCCTTCATATTTTATATTACGTGGGTTAAACAAAAATTATCATTAATTTGATTACCGGCAACTTACTTTTTCCCTTAATAAACTCAGATTCTCTTTCCAATCCATAACTAAAGCCGCGAATCCTCGCATTTTGTAAAGCTCTGGAACTATTCCCATGGTTCCTGGATCTATCTCGAACTCCATAAACAGCACCCACCAAGAAAAGTAGGGATAATAAACATACCCGTGCCCCCATGCCGCGGAGCAACATGTCTTATGGCGCGCAACGTCACATGATTCGCAATCTGGTCAAGATCGTAGATGACCAAGAACTGACGACTACCTCCAACTGAAACAGAAAACACACCTTGGTTAGTACCTGTGCAGGTGGATACTAAAACTACAATATAACTAGCGAGCGGCACATGCAGGTTGTGAAAAGAAAAGGAATTTCGTGTAACGTTAAAAGCGTACGTTACTAAAAATGAAAAACAAAACAGGTTTTTTTTAAAATACACGAGAAGTGTTAAACTTGATAGTTAACAAAATATTAGTAATAATAACATAAAATTTTTTCACTTTAAACATTATATAAGTTTTAGGACGGTCAACGAAACAAACGTTGCATTGTTAAAACCTATCGTAACTGCAAAACGTTTTGTTTGAATTAGGATGTTTAAAAATACATAAACACCCATCAAATTTACAACATTTATTGATATACTACATAAGTTTATCGTATGACCCTTTAGTACGCAGGAAGTACATTTTATAGTAGGTACTATATAATTTAATAATAATAATATTAAATTCTGAACAATTACACAAATCGGTGCAGTTTTATTTAATTTTCAAAATCCAAAAAGCAAGTGGAAAATATTGTCTCGTAATTTTTTTTTATAGAGGTGTTATTATCACCACATAGGTTATATCAAAATATATGCGAAACCTTAAAAATGTGTCAATATTTAATCAGCTATTCATACAAAACGTTGGCGCGCACACAAATTTCAACCCATAAAACACATTTCCAAAATTATAGCCACATGTTAGGAAAATTGATTATTGGTGCCGCTTCCACAAAATAAAGTTATTATATAATACCTGAACATGTTCTAATCTACAGCTTCAAACTAATTATTTTCACAAGCGTATTAAAAATTGGAACATTTACATTGAAAAATGTAAATAGCAATGCATAAATACAAGAAACTTTCTACGTGCTCCACAGCGTCTATAAAACTTGCAGATAAGCGAATGCTTACGAATTAAAACTAGAATATGAAACTTGTAAAATTATTTTTTTACATACTTTTCTTATTGTCGTGGTTGTGTTACATGTGTTGTATAAAGTACGTAATAAACGTTATAATGGTCCAACTTTACATCCAATGAACTGTGGCTATTTTCCTAACTTTCACTTTGTAATTTGCAACAAGGTACTAGACATGAAATATAACAAATTTTAATCGGGGTAAAGTAACCAACATTTCAAGGGTGTATAAAATAGTTAACTAAGCTTTTAGAAAATCTTGAATTTCCAAGATGAGCGGTAAAATTTTGTTGCTGTAGTCATTTGTAATCCCCCGACTGCAAAAGAAGGGGAGATAAGAACAAAATCAAGACTCGCATGCCATTGAATGTTATACGAGTTTTTATTTTTATAATAATTATAATACATAATTACAATTATGTAGTTGAAACAAAGTAATAGATAGAAGATATAGATAACAAAATAGATGTCCCAGGAAAGAAGATGGCCTCTATTCACGAAAAACTGTTTAAAAGTGCGTTGGGTATGTTTGGAATCATTATTTTATTTCACAATCTGATATGATTTATAATTATTTATGAATAACATTAAAAGATACAGATCTTGTAGTAACAGTTCAAAAATTTCTTCAATGAAAATACTTCATAAACTGGAAGGTATTTGGAACCAGAAAAAATTTTTTAAGCAGAGAATCATTCTAGTTTTTTTTAGTTGTATATACTAATAATAATAAATTAATCTTTTTGTATATCAAACGTGTCTTTCCTATTCAACCTCTGTTATTTTTGATCACAGATACTAATTTGAAGTCAAAATTCGTTATCTGTTTATGATCGCATACCACTCTATTAAACGAAAAGTTAATCAAAATTAACTGACAAGACAATAGTTAAATTTTACTTTAATATAATTCGTTTGTATTTTATTTGTGACGATACAATAAACATAAATTTTGCATGTAAAACATTCATAATTCATACTCGGAACCGCTTTCCAAAAATGCCGGTATTAACTTAACCAGAATATCATCCACTTACAAAAGTGTGCCCGAACAACAATAGAATTTTTGAAAGAAAGGAATTTTGAAAACTCGATATGGTTCGGTCTGCTTTAGATTCTTAACTTTTAGGGTACCTATGTTTGATTTACAATCCTACTGCAATTTTGATGTGGACATTTTACAAAAATAACTTGAATACTTAACCGAAACGTTAAAATTAATTAATCTTAACTTGCAGAATTAAGCAAAATACAATAATATATTAGAGGAAATCCAGAAAACAAAAAATTGCAATTATTAAAATAATAAAACAAACATAGTTAGCCTGCGACTTAAACGCACAATTAACCTACTTTTTGATTTGAATAAATTAGGCCAATTACAATAAACATAAAGAACATTTTTTTAACTCGATGAAGTAAGAAACTTGATTACTGGTCTGCACGTTTCCGTGGTATAAAAAAAAGAATGTGTGAACACGAAAACAAAAATTTTAAAGTTAGTATATTCTCACAATAGATTATAATTACACCACCATTTAAAAAATGTAGCTGGACTGTTAATAAATTTAAAAGATTTTTGTTAGATGAGTATTTTGAAGAAGGTCTGACAGACGAAATGTTTTACAGGTGACCCCACGTCGTGCTTAGATGACTTAGGTAAAAAAATGTTAGCTTCTTCGTTATTACCGAAAAGAATCAGCTTTAATTTTATAACTCACTAAATGCTTTTATGTTAATTACTCTTTTGACGAATGTACTAACATAACTCTTAATAGCAGATGAAATAAAATTTTCTAAAATCTTAAAAGCAGAATGTGGTCGTCAAAGCTAACGGTTAAAATTTGATTTATAAAAATGTAGTTATAAAAATTCCTGAGCCAAGTCACGAATTCGTTAAAAATAAAATCCACGGTTTTTAAATTACCTTAGGTACTCACTTAGTTCGTATCTCATTTGACAAAATTACTGTTTACTAATTCGTAATACTACTCGTGATAAAGGCTAATGGGTTGTACTACAAAAAATCTTAATTTTTTTTCCATAAATAACTTTGATGTATAAAAACACCAATATTTTTGTTGTTTATAAAATATTATGTTTTTTTATGTAGAATCTTCAAATGTAAATATCAACGAATAAAAAATTAAACATTATTTCTTTCGATTAATATAGATAGTAAAATAAAACTAATGAAGTACTGTGGCCTGGAAATAAATCAAAGAGGCAGAATACCAATTATAAATTTGTGTGTATTCCACCCCTTACCACACGTTTGAAGGCAAATTACAATGTAGGATCCGGCTTTTAAATGCTACAGGCCCACTGTTATTAACTAATCCATAAACCATACAATTAAAATTTTAAATTCTTTTATATCATGGGATAGAAGATCAATCTCGACACAATTGATAATAATTTCAATTTTTGCTTTTCGGGTCTTCTATAATATCTTGACTTTATTTTAACGAAATTCTGTGTGACTGTGCAATATAAAATTTAATTTCCAAGTTCAAATTTGTGTTACTCTGAAACCTTATTAGAGGTAGTAAACATTTGGAAATAAATTCCCCAATGCTGACCCTTGGTATAATTAATTACAATTTATAATATATAATTTAGTAACTTCTTTTGGGTATTGTTACCAAGAATTTCATCCAAGGTTGTATTTATATATTATAAATAAAATTAAATCTGTATCATAGCTAAGACCTATTAATAATAGGAACAATAATATAACACAACGCAACTGATCAAGTTCGATAAAACACCATTAATTATAGATTTGATTGAATTGCTTTTCAATCGTACTAATCTCGTACAAGGAATTTTATTAGGCCAAGAGTGTAAGTACATATTGCAAAATATTATTTTAAACGAAATATCAACAATATTGTTCTTCAAATGTTTCATTTCAACACAATTGAAAGCTACACATACAAATTTCTATTGAAATGACATTTCGATATCGATTGTTACAATTACTGGGCTTAACAAAACTTTTCCTTGTTCCATGAGACATAATATGATAAAACTATTCGATGGTTTTTGGACAACAATTATTGCACAACTCTTCAGCGAGTGGATCTATGACTCCATAAAATATAGAGGATCTCTAGCTTTCAAAATTAAATGTGGATTTAACTTTGAATTAACAAAATTTTTTTCAACAACCATTAATATCGAATAATTTATAATGTCATATCCTTGAATTGGATATAAAGAAACTTGCTTTCAAAATGCATTATCGTTGGAACCACAATGCAACGGTGATGCACTTAACAGATAATAAAATATGGTCAAACGTAATAAAATCTCGAAACCAAAAACTCTTCGTAAAAGTCGAAAAGTTTGTTGAAGACGACAAGAAGAAACGTGCATAAATATTTATAATTTGCTTCCAATCTCCTTCTGGATGAAAATGGTCAAGTCGGAATTGTTTTAAAATACATTCAAATTGCTGCAGTCAAGATTCATAATAAACTACGTTGTAATTGTTCGTACAAATAAACTCCGACATCGACTTCGTGGTAATGTTATTAGCACTAGCATCCCATTTATCTCCAATTAGAATTAAATCTACACCTGTACATTCCACCAAATGTCAAGTTTAGAAATGCGGTTCAACAGTTTATAATCATAATTTTAAATAAATACTAAACAAAGATGGGTATTATTTACTTAAACCTAAGTAAATAAAGATAGAAACTTTATTCTACTAACGAGAATGTTTTAAAAGATCCACTAAATAACCAAGAATTTACATTCTCATAAAGTACTGAAAGAGTAAATAATCCGTTGACGACTGATTCAAAATGAGATATCTAAAAACAGGATTTTGTACAACTTTACAGCTCATCGAGTTTACCTTTTCCAAGTCGTTGATGGACCAACAAATTTTATAAAATGATTTTTAATTATTCGTTCCAAGGGTTACCATTGTTTCAGACTAATTTTATAAAGAACAACATGCAACTAACCACAATTCTATCTTAATTTCGACCCACGACAACATCCGCGCTATTTCCTTAGTTGGTTTAGGTATTATTCAAATGAAAAAGGTAGGCGATCTTTTTAATAGGTTGTATTAGCTTTTAAAAAATTTGGTTGCGTACTTTTTTCATTTGAATAATTACACATACTTAAGTAAGTTGTAGGACAAACGCGTGCTACATTTGAGGTTTGTGTTCTATTCGCCCGTTCAATTCACTTTCGTTTTTGGAATCAATAAAGATTTTTCTTTGTAATACGTCTTGTGATCAAATGCCAATTTGGAATATCTTCTTCGGTAATACGAGTTCAGTTAATAACCTTGAAGAACATTCTTTAGGTACGTCACGTTCAAATATTACTAATTTGTTTCTGGTTTGAGTGTATCTTACGAAGAATCTGTAATCACGACTTCGAAGAATCGTTATTCGAAATGAACGTTCGAAATTATTATCTTCGTAATGCCATGGTACTGCTCCAGCATCACACTGACCACGCCTTTAGATCTTACCTAAGCTAGCCATGTCACGAGCCGCGCTTTTGTTGCCTCCAAACAAAAAAAATTTAGTTCACCACTACTAGTACGTATGTTTTAACATTCTTCTCAGGCCGAAGAAACATTTATATCCAGAAATGATGGAAACCAAGATCCCGAGATGAACTAGCTCTCTCTATATTGGATCCGAACTGGTAAAGCAATCGTAAAATTTAAATTTCAAGTTACCAGGACAATAGCCGAAAAGTTTTATTCAAAATAATGCACATACCTAATTAGAAAATTTAAGTTAGAATGCATAAATACCAGAGCATTTAAATAATTTTAATTTTGATAACTATGACAATCAATTTTTAGTTAGTTTTTCAATGTCTGGTAAGACAAAACAAACTTTTTCACGAAAATCTGGTATAACTAAATTTCCTTTCCACCCCTGCAAAAATAGACCAAGACTCTTTATAATTGAATCGCTCCCAAAAATATTTGGATCAAATTGGCAACATATAAAATCAACCTTGCCCTGTTGAACTTACACTACTTACTACAGCAAAGGTTTCCTGTCGTAATATAATATCAAACATTCAATTATTTTGAACTTATAATATGACTTTACCATTTTTTCTTTTGTATGCTAATATAATTTTGTAAACCCTTCATTACGTCCAATTCCATATACATTATTATATCTTTCCTAGACGAAAATATCAACATTTAAATAGAGTACACAATAGTCATTAGCATACGCAGTTCAAATGGTTAAAAAAATGCATAGATCATATATTTTAAAAACCATTAGTGGATACTGTTGAAACTTGAAACGAAATCTGAAGATTTTCTCTCGAGGTAACAAATAGCTTTGGGCAATTTAAGACGATTTTAAGAAATTTCTAATTCGTGATGTCGATATACTACAATTTTGATTATTACGTTACTATTTTGTGCAATCTGTATTGTACTCCAAATTTGCAAAAAAAAAATTGGGGAACAAATTTAAGCGCCAAACTAAGTTTCCGTTTCCCGCTCACGATATTTTTATTGGAATACTATAACGTGTAAATGTTTACGTGCTGTGACGCAATTATACAATTTGAATGCAGTAGGCGTAAGGATTTCTCCTCGTGGCTCCTACTATCAAAAACCTACGCCAAGATTAACAAAGTCAGTTGATCTGTAGGAATGAACCAAAAAAAAACTTGTACGCTGATATATCCGTCTGTTACCTTAATAACATTAAAGACAGACAAAGATGAACATCCTTTATGTGGTCGAAAAAACTAGAACATTTGTCCCTTCACCGAAGTACATAAATGCGATTGACAACTTTTAGTAAACACATTTTTCACGTGGTGAATAACTTTTACTTCATTTCTGCACCAAACTAAAAGTAAAAACGGAGTTCTTGAAAATATTGCTGACAGCGATTGTAAATTTTCCTAGTCGAAATTATAAGGTCGTTCCAACTTGCTAATTGGTACTTTAAACAAGTTTATTTACCATCTGTTTAATAGTGATAATACAACACGACGTGTTTTCTGTGCATGCAGATACATTATTAAAATCATGGAACATGCTAAATCTATAAAATTTCTATAGTAGAAAAAAACTCAACAAGCAATTACATTTTGCAATAAATTAATGATTCACTTATTACATTTTCTACTACTTTTTCAATTTATTGAAGTCGCGATCCTTGGGGGGTCGCGTGTATCTGTGAGATACATTTTCTCTTAGAATATAACATAGGTGGTATCAAATATACCGTAGTCTCCAAAGGGTTCAATACCAAAGAAAAGTGATTTTTGTTGACCATCAGGGAAGAAAAAATTGATCGAGGTTGTTGGTCAAGGGAAAAAAATGTGACGGTGCCTACGCTTCGAACTACAAATGGTAATAAGGAAAACCAATTTCTTAAACGAATTCTCGAGTTATTTTTTCAATAAAATTATGTCCGATGCTTTCATCTCAATTTCGAAATGGAATTAAAAGCCTAATGAGGCACTTATACCTAATAAAGAAAACAGTTTGAAGGCGTAAAATTTGGATATATTTTAGTACCGTGAAAGAGTCGTGTTCATTTCGTAGAATATGCATCTAACGTTGAAAGGCTGCATTTTTAAACCGCTAAAACAAGATTTAAGTTGAAGACGCGCAATATATCTTTCAGCACTTGCAGGGAATTTTCTCCGATTAAATTCCATTCCAAAATCGCTAAGAATGTACCCTTTATTTCGCGAGAAGCAAGAATCGTCTTCACAAGGTTGCGATAAACATTTTTACTCTATTGTCGCCGACATAACTGAACAATTATGGAAGACCAAAACGTAACGGAATGTAAATAATAAATAACTTCTTCAGAAAAGGTTCCAAAGAAATTTATTAAGTGCATAACGAGCTTATTAAATTGAGAAACATTTTCCTTTAAAATAAAGAAAATAATTTTCAGTGAAAAACTTGCATTCTCTAGCAGTAAATCAAAGACCTTTAACAAAAAAACGTTGAATGAATTTATTACGAAATGATTGAACCAATAGATACTAGTTGACGACATAAGACTGCAGCAGCCAAGCCCTGCTAAAATATCTACACTTGCATGTTGTGGTGTTACGAAATTTTATTTGGTTTTTTCCTACCAATTATTGCAAAAAACTGCATCGTTTTTGAATAGAACATTCTGTTAATTAATTTATGTTTGCATTCTGGTCCACTAATTGCTCGGACGACGTTATCTTACAGAATTTTCGCATTTCAGTTCAATTGGGGAAGAGACCAAAAACTACGTAAACGAACGGTTTCCACACCCATACACATGATTATTCAAAATTACACAGCCTAATATTTATAATCTTCCACTAATTGTTTATATTATTAACGGATGTAGGTTTAAAATATAACCAAACATACAAACACAATCAAAAAACATTTGCAACTACCTACAGGCTCTTTAAGTAGTAAAGGTCGACTTTCTCTTCATCAGATTTGATTTTCAAATTTGCTTTAAATTTTAAGAGTCGGTATATTATGTACTATAAAAATAGTATCAATTAATATTCCCACGATTTTCTCATTGACAACTAAATTTGAAATATGTACGAATTTTTAAACCGGCAATTAATAATTTGTAATTATAATATTATACAAAACATTTAAATAATATAAACTTGACAGCAAATATTTAAGTAAAAGATTAAGAAACTTTGCGATTGATTTTAAGAAAAATGTAAATGTTTGGTTCCTCCGGTTTACATTGTCGAGCGATTTACATATTTTTTCGACCAAGTATTCCTTGACCTATTGTGCATCTTGGCTGTTACTCTTTACCTATGAGACGATAAAAAAACATGAAGTAACTGCATTTTGGTGAGAAAATGAATGGAAGAATGCGACCTTTCCTAAGAAATTCTGAAGATTTATCAAAATTGCAAGCCATTGGCTCTGCAGGCGATGGTAATTTTCCAGTTACTGTTTAACCAAAATAGCTATTGGAAGGTTATCAAATTAAAAAATAGCAGCGTGAAATTATCCACATTTCAAAATGTAGTATTAGTTGCGTATCGCTCTAGGAAACCAACCATTTTAAGGTTCAGGTAAATTACAGCAGACAAATGGAACTACGATTTGAAACTAAAAATTATTGTGATTATTTATTTGAGCAAATTTTGTGAAGGCGTGTTAATTGTAGGTAAGAAAAGCCTGCAAGCATCCTGGCGCCACGGTAAAAATTTTAAATTTCAAATTTACTGAAATTATTTAAATGTGGAAACAACTATTCTTCCTAAATAGGAAATATCAGGTTTACCCATTGCTTGATGTAATCGTCTTCATTCTTTTGCTACAAACAAACTTTCAGTACCTTTAAATCGGATTCAAAGTTTTCAGATTGGATATTGCTTCAAATTTCATAGTGTTTTTTTCAGCACAACATTAAATTTTAAGCCTTATTGTTGTGAACGGCAGAAAAATAAAGAGGTACAATTTTTGAAACAATTCTACCCTTTTATGAGTCAAAACGTATACATACGTAATTGGTACCTGAGTTATACAAAGAAATAGATTATCTTCTTTCATTGCTACCAAAACTAACTCATTGTTCTCCTCGGGTTTCAAATCCCTTAAAACATGAGATTAAAATATCTTGAACAGAAAAAATCTGTACTTTGAAAAAGCAGTCGGATCACTTGGCTAAAAAATTTTGTGAAAATGGTGGTGGAGTCTTGGAAAAATTTAAAGCTGACAATGAAGATTACAGTTTTGAACTTTTGGAGACGAGGAAACAACAAAGACAGGTGTTTAAATATATTCAAGTATACAAGCCCGTTTGTTATTATCGGTGTTTCCATGTTTAAGGGATGTTCAGTATAATGTAACGATTTTGACGATCGATGTAAAACAGATACTATTGTTTTTAATGTCGGATTGATCTTAATCTTGCATACAAAAAATCGATGCTCAAAATAAAAACTTGTTCTTGTATACTCAAAATTCAGAAGTAATAGCACTATTAAAACGTATTTATAAACTATTCGCATTTATTTCGTATTATGTTTTACACGGATTTCATACAAAAACAATTCCTTCGTTATATGCTTAATATATGTTACGAACAACTCGCTAACGGTAGTTTTATTAGTACGAAACTAGTTGGAGATTTCAATAGTACGCCAAACGAGAAACTTGTATAGGTTTTTGCGTGGGATTATAAAAATATATTCAACTAACACCTTCGCGCAATTTTGTTTAGAAGTCTGTTAAATGATGTTGATTTAAATATTTCTTAAATTCAAAAATAACCTACTTAAGAATTATAAAGTCGTTTAAACACACAATATGTATCCTAAAACAAACTTGATAAGAAGTACAAATATAATTTGTAAATAATCTTGGAAGAAATAAATTGCTATAACAATACGGTAAGATGTGTACATATTATGGTTTGCTACATGGTTTGCTACCACGATTACCCGATTTTACGTTTCCACCCTTAAATTCTGCGATAATAAAGTAAATGGATAAGAAAAATAACTCGTCACTTAATACATACCATATGTGAAAATATATTCTCCCGAAAAAGAAGAAATGGAAATCAACTTCAATATAACTAATTAAATCCCAAGAGAAACTCAAAAATATTCTAACCCGGAACGTCACTTCACTTGAACAATATTATGATTTACGCACTTGCGTTTGAACACTCGACTAGGAAAACTTTTTAATGAAGGTGGCATGAGCTGGTAATTAATTACATAAATGCATAAACCGTCTAAAAACGCAAAAACAGGACGAAAATAAACCGATTTTAGTCGCAGTGTTACCTTTGCTACGTCTAAATTTTAACTTAGCTACTACTTGAAAGGTAAGTTGCTGGATACCGCGAACACAGGTAACAGGTAAAACCATTCCAACCTTCTTGAAACAGAAATGTTTACAAAGCCAAGCGAGCTTGCGCACATATCAAAGACGGTTAAATTCAAATTTGTTATTTAGGTTATTACATAACTTCTTCTAGAATAATTTCGTGTTTTTCTAGGGTTCATATCAATGTAGTGTGAAAAGAGCGCGATAAGCGCTGCCTCTTGGTGTTTTTCACCGAATGCGGAAGCTAACGATCGAATTAATAAACACCCAAGAATTGGAACACTTCTTTGATTTATGGGTTCAGATTCTAGAATTCTTCTCGAAACGCGTATAAGGTGGTTATTTTATTTGAAAGTGGATTTTATTATGATTGCATTGTGCTAATCTTAATTGTCGAGCGTGTGGGACTTACACCTAATAAGGAAAAAGAGTATTCGATTTATTGAGTGATGGAAGTTTCCCGCTAAATTTTGTTTTCATTCGGTTGATAGAAAATACGTTTTAGTATATTTACGTAATATGTATTTATTGTCATCTGTAATTAATTATATACATTTTAGAAGATAAAAAGATAAAGAAGTGTTCCATCATAAGAAGAACCACCACTTGAACATGGAATTCAAACCACAATAGACAAACCTAATGTAACCTACTGTTCAGAAGAAAAATGGGGTTTAGTACGACAGGATAATAATAAAAGTTAATTATTTTCTGAAGTGCC
Organism: Podabrus alpinus; assembly: GCA_932274525.1. Lineage (NCBI taxonomy): Eukaryota > Metazoa > Arthropoda > Insecta > Coleoptera > Cantharidae > Podabrus > Podabrus alpinus. The sequence continues at coordinate 121,866,524 of OW026451.1, forward strand.
CAAGATCTATTCTGTGTGCTAAATCGAGCTGATAATAAATTGCGAAACAATAATTACATGCAACCATTATGATATTGCATTCAAGTTTGCAAATTAATAATAATTTTATTTAACGTTGGGGGAGAATTACCTAACCCTGGCAACTCCAAAAAATTTGAAAATTTCCTATTGCAAAGAGGAAGGTTTATATAGTATAATGACATAATTTTAACAAGCGAACATATAATCAAAATTTCGAGAAAAATCAATTTGAAAAGTACGGGGAATGTAACCCGATATGCCTCCGAACCGGGTCGCTGTGACACAACTCGCCCGTGCTTCGATGGAAATGCGTAAAATTTTTTGGCTCCGATTTCAATTTTTCTTTGAAATTCGGATAGAGGGGGGTGTGATTAGTAGATATTAGTAATAAATATAATCAAAAAAATGGAAAATAACTCGTGTATTGCCAAAAAAGTGAAAAAATTAATTTTTTGCCATTCCGGGGGTAAAGTACTCACTTTTTACCCCGGTTTGCGGGTGTAAAGGGGCACTTTTTTACCCTGCGGTAAAAAAATAGCCAACTGCTATTTCTTAGTAATTTTTAGTAGTATAGTTGGTAATATTACTAGTGCTATTTTGCGATTTATCGACCACGTGTAGGTATTATAAAAAAAAGCGTTAAATTTTTGCTTTAAGTTTCTAAATAGGCGAAGTTCCTACTTTACCTCCCGGAATGGCAAAAAACAGTATATGCACGACGGTAGTAAAGTGACTTTTGGCCCATGGGTAATTGTTTCACTCGGCTGGCGCCTCGTGTAAACAATCCTTTACCCTCGGGCCAAAAAAGTGTCACTTTGCTACCTTGGTGCATAATGTACTATTTTTTTTGCCTTCCAATTTTAGGGGTGTGCATTCGAAAAGGAGGGTAATCCATCGTCAAATCCTACCCTTACGGGGCGCCGCTCCGCTCCGCTCCGCTCTGCACCCCTCCAGGGCGGATTTGACTCTGGTTACTAGGCTAAACATACGAGAAGCGCCACCGATCAAGAACACCGGGATCTATGCAACCGGGATGTGAGAGACCCTCGAAATAGCATTAAAAAGTATAGTTGCGGTATGGGGCAGTATACTATTACGTTTCACCCCCAAAAAATCGCGTAAAAACAAAAAATAAGCGATGTTACATGTAGGAGCGTCGAGCTGCATCTGCCGGTGCGAAATTTTCTAAGTGTAAGAGTATATCCCAGTGCACGTACCGTCAACAAAATGCGCGCCGGCCGAGCGAAGTAATGGCACCGGCCGGTTCTACAGCATGCAAGATGCTACTTTTCCGTACTTTTCAAATTGATTTTTCTCAAAATTTTGATTATATGTTCGCTTGTTAAAATTATGTCATTACACTATTTAAACCTTCCTCTTTACAATAGGAAATTTTCAATTTATTTGGAGTTGCCAGGGTTAGGTAATCCTCACCTAACGTTGCAATAAAAGCTTTCTCAAGTTCACTTTGAGCTAAAACCATTTCTTCGGAACTATAATTCTACCCTTTAGGGAGATTCCAAAAAATTAATGTCCTTAACCCATTTGCATCGTTAGATTTGCAAAAATTGCCGATTGCCACTGATTTTTTTCTTTAGATTAACGTCCAATCTAATAAAGGAATACACACGATTTTTGTGATTCGATGCATCTACAATATGAAATTGTGATTTTGAAACATCATTTTAGGCAAATAAAATACTACATTAGGTAGGTACAATATTTTAATATCATTCTGAGTACTAACATAATTTCGAGGATTCCAATGTATTTTTAGGCAAGATCTCTATTCATATTACTTAAATACGGGAATTCGGACTTGACAAATTCCCTCCCTATATAGAGATTTGGAAATCTGAAGGTTTATATGGTAGAATTGAAAAAGCTAAATCCATTTTTTTATCTAACGCCTTTTAGATCTGTCGCATTCAGGGATATTTTTTCCAAGTTGAACGCAAAAAGTGAGATGGACACAAAAAACTTCAGGGTTCTTTATTACGTGCTATACCCTACATTTTTTTATGTATTTTCGGGACTTAAATTGCAATTAATATTTATTTGATGGTTTAATTTCAATATAACCCTTGCTGGGAATTCAAAAGTGTCCTTGCTAATTTTTATTTGTAATTTTTATTAATTTTTTTTTGAACTAGTATCTAGTAATTAAAATTTATAGGTCTATTATTTTAAGTATAAATTAATGCTATTTAAATGATTTTAAGAAACATAAAGATTTTATGTTATTGTAACAATGAGAGAAGAAGTAGTACGACTTAGATCTGCGGGATCAAATGTTTAAACATTAAAGCGGTATTAAGTATTAAATTAAATATTTTTGAGCGAAATTAAAATAATTAAAGTGAGCGGTATTATTAATCCATTAATCATTTTATTATTATTAGAACTAAGTAATTTTGTAGATATTAGTGTTAATTAAAAGTATTATTTTATCAAACGTTTCGTTAAGATTAATTTCTTCGAATCAAAACTTCTAATGTTAAAATATCCAACAACCCTCTCCAAATAAATTTGAGTTTGACGTTCTTTAACAATCAAGTTACAGGCTGTCGTTATGTAAACAATGCATTTATTTTTACCTAATTCCCTTGGGATTTAACTTCACTTTAAATCCCCTGAGATTTGAAGTAAGTAGAATATTAATCTTCGACAAAGGAACTTAAAAGCAGTTCAAGTCCCAGAATTGCATGAAACAACATTATAATATCTCCGATGTCCACTATTTAAAATAATAATATCAGCAACACATTGATAACGACATTTAATTTTTAATTTAAGGAATAAAATGATCAGTGATTTTTGACCTTTTTGTATAATGTTCAGTTAGTACATAGTTGGTACTTCGAAATTTTGTTTCAGTCTGATGGATTTATTCTGAATTAAACTACGGAACCTTTCATGCCACGTTCGATTCTGAACGGATTTTAAAAACAAACATCAAAATCTTTAGTCAAATACTTAGTATGTGAACCACCCTTAATTTTCTTGTTGTTCGAATCTCTTGCGTTTCTTTAATTATGGTTCTTGCATTTCATGTTCATATTTTATTACAGACACAAAATTAAAAAAATCTATAATTGCAGTGGAAAATTACTTGGGTATTTGAGGGGGACACCGAAAATTTACAAGAGATAACCGCAAGAACTCGGAAGTTACCTATGGTTAATTTTATTAATAACTTATATTTTAAATGGTTCATTGTTTGAAAATCGTTTGCGGGTTTTTGGGCACATCTGATTGGGCACATCTTAAAAAATATTCCGAAATGTTCTTCTGTTCTTTAGCAGAATTTTTCATTTACAATACCTTGCATAGTCCGGGTAATCGGTTCCGGCAATATCCTGGACTATATGAAACTGGACTAATCGAGGAACTATTACATACCAAAAATTTTTATTGAAAAAAATGTTTTTTCTTGTCTCGAAACGTTTTGTTTCGTCTTGCAACGTTCTTGCTTGAAACATTTTGTTTTATCTCAACACGCTGATGAATGAAAAGTTGTTAACGAATAAACAGGGAAGTTCAATATCATGTCGGCATCCTTCTTATACAAGAAGTTTTATTTCGCTGAATAAACATAAAGTTTTGTCTTGTCTTGAAACGTTTAGTGTTGTTTTAAATCGTTTTAAATTAAAATATGTAACGTAACACTAAACATTAAAACTACATACTAAATAAACCATACAAAAAGAGACTTGACTGTACAAAGGAAAAAAACCGACCATTAAGTATAAAAAATAATTCTGTGTAGTAATTTTTTAGAATTTATTTTTATTTTGCTCAATTAAAATTAAGTTTGTTTTGAAATTTTCATACCGGACTTTCAATCAGGACTGATCGAACCTGGATTACGTGAGGTTTTGCTGTATATTATTATTATACTTACTATATTTTGTATAACTCTTAAGTTCAAAAAATTATGTAGTACGTGATCCCAGTCGTATTCGTACAGCGGCGTAAATTTTAAATAAACTTCAATAAAGATTAGCACTTTTTTCAAATTGTTTTTACTTTTCAATATCAAATCTATTGAAACAATGCGTTTATTGCTCTGTTTATTGTTTACTTCTTTTCCATACCTAGATTTATATTGTTTAGCGTTATCTTGAACTACTTGTAAATATAATGTCACAGTCGTATTCGTACAGCTTCTAGGAAATCGATTGTAATACCGTAATTAAACAATCTTAATGCAGTTTATTATTTTGTTACCTTTATTTATTCACGTGCTATTACAATAGGTTGTATAATATATTTCTTGATATTTTTCAAATATGCATCGAAAACAAACAGAAACAATCGAATTACGTAAATGTATTACGCATCTTAAAGATGGAAAATCTTTGAACCAAATTAGCAAAATTGTTCCAAGAAGTAGTACGACGATTCAGTATATCGTAAAACGATATAAATATGAAAATAGGTCGAGAAATATAAAAAATGTGTAAGCGAAGAAAGATTAATATCAAAAGAAGTGAAGAAACCTAAAAACTAGTTACTAAACTTAAAACAGAATTAAATAAGGATGTTCAGAAACTGTTCAACGCATAATTCGCAAACCTGGATTCAATGCCCGTGTAGTTCGGAAAAAGTTCTAGATAAACGAAAGAAACGTATTCGGTTTGCTAAAACATATAAAAACGAAGATTTCGACTTTTGGAAGAGGGTATTATTTACTGATGAAAGCAAGTTTAACGTGTTCGGTTCAGATGGACGTAGAATGGCATGGAGAAAACCAAATGAAGCTTTAAAAACAGAGAATTTACAGCCCACAGTCAAACATGGTGCTGGCGCTGTGATGTTATGATGGTGTTTTTCAGCGGCTGGGGTTGGAAATATTGAATTTATTGATAGGACAATGAACAAAATAAAATACGTAAACATTTTAATTTAGGTATCAGAAACAATCTTATATTTTATCAAGATAATGATTCTAAGCACAAAGCTGAACTAACAAGATGGCTGCTCTACAACTGCCCTAAAGTTATGGAAACATCTCCCCAGTCTCCTGACTATAACCCGATAAAGAATTTATGGCAAGAGTTGGAAAAACGTAAATTTCAAATTTCCAACGTAAGAGCTGAAATTGAAGGGTGGAAAAAAATTGAAAATTTCGAAAGTCATTAAAACTAAAGGATAGCCAACTAAATATTAATTGTATACAGTAATTTTCAAAATAAATTAAATATAATGTTTAGTGTACGAATATGAATGTGAGGTGAATTTCATAGCTTTTATTTTGTAATTGACGATATTTAGTAAAAAAAAATATGCAAAAATTAAGTTGAAATTAATTAATTTTATGAAGTAAGGAATATTTTAAACTGGACGAATACGATTGGGAGTTACTGTACGTAGTACATTATATTATGATATATTCAAAATTAAACCAACAAACAATATAATATAATTATTGTTATATAATAATTAATAACAAATTAATAATAGGTAATTGTTATATCTATTTTATAAAAAATTTAATATATTTCTTATAGTGTCTCCGATATGCGACGATAAACGTATAAAGACCAAAATGGTCAATACGTGCAATAGTGGGAATTAAATATGAAACCACTAATTTAAGCTATGAAATTTCCAAGAAAGGCTGCATAGCTCTCACTATAGCCCTATTAGAAAAAAAACAGATTATCCTGTCTGACCATAATACATCTCTAAAAGACGCACGCAAAGAGGGCCGCAAAGAAAAAGAAGCTCTTGATGATAAATTCTTAGAAACTACCCTAGCAAAATTCAGTGCAAACAAGAAAAGGGCATTTGAAAGATCCATCGCATCCAAGATGAAAACGAAATCCTCAAATTGGCTCTCTGTTATCCCTACAAAAAAAGATCACTTTGATTTATCCCCATTAGAATTCAGTGATGCGTTATCAATTCGTTACCATAGAATACCCAACTGCATGCCACAGTCATGTGACGGCTGTGGTAACAGCAATTTCAACATTGATCACGCGCTCTGCTGTAAAACCGGAGGCCTAATCACACGGCGACACAATGAGATCAGAGATCTTCTTTGTGAGCTCTGCCAACACGCCTGGGGCAATGTGACAAAAGAGCCGATCATTTCCGAAAATGACGGTGGACTGCGTGCAGACCTATCCTGCCGGGGTGTATGGGATGCTCAGAGGGAGGCGTTATTCGATATCCGTGTTGTTGACACCGACGCTCCCTCATACCTCTCACGTCCTGTTACATCCGTCCTAAGATCAGCTGAAGACGAAAAGAAGAGAAAATACTCCAACGCCTGTGAAATGCGACATGCTACTTTCACCCCACTTGTAACATCAGTCGATGGTGTCTTTGCACCCCAAATGTCTTCCTTCATTAGGCATATGGGAGAGGCCATATCTGAACGTTGGAACTGCTCCCTAAGCACCATACTGGGCTGGCTTAGAGCTAGAATTGGTGTTGCCATAATACGTGCAACTAGCATGTGCATCCGCGGCACACGGCACCGCTTTAAGCCCGTTGCAAGATGGCTCGGTTTTGATGATGGCGCTGCCCTCCCACATATTGACTAACAAAATAAATACTTAGAAAATTGTATATAAAATTATCTGTACTGTACCTATTCTTTTTAAGTGGTATGATTTAAAAAGTTTCAATAAAAAAATTTACTTGAGTAATATGAAACCTTTTTGGAGTCTTGGAACTCATAAAATTTTAATTTACTGAAACCATTTGATTTATGCTTGAAAGAAAATACATTAAAGTGGACTTGAAAAAATAAGCTAGACAAAACAGGTCAATATTTTAATAACGTTCATTGGCAAATAAAAAAAGTCTTTAATTTAACTAATAAAGAGAGAAGTTTAGAGAAACAATTTTTTTAAATTTTCCATTTTTACAACATAATAATTGTTGAAAAATTTGTATTACCTATTATATTATCTTTTCCTTCTGTTGTAAACGAATCAAGATATTTGTCAACAAACTGATTTTTCTTCAGCATGCCCAAACCCCCCAAAAATATAATTTTGCCCCCGCCCCATCGTTGATGAAATACCGGACCAGGTTAATAAGTTTTTATTAAATGTAAGGTATTTTAATGCTGAATAATATGATTATACGAATATGTAAGATTAAAAATGAATTTTTTTAATACCGAAATATTCCTGATGATTATTTACGACATTAAAAATTAAACTTTGACATCACACCGCAAACTTGTTTTGAAATATTTGCCATACTTGAACGTCCACACTTACTGTATTTTATTTTTAACGTTTAATTATAGCTAATTGCAATAACTTATCAATATTAAAGTGGAGTAAATTGAGCGAATAAAACGGTAATGGCCATTATTTGGAAAACTACTGGTTTTCGGATTAAAAGTCGAGAAAAAAAGTGATTAATGGTATTATAAAGCCGTGAAATACTAAACACCTCAAAATGACTACAAATACTAAAATAAATTCTGCCCAAGTGCGACAGACAACAAACTGGCGAAGCATTAAAAAACTCAATGCTGGAATACCTGCAGGGAGAATGTCAATTCTATACTCGACACTGCAAACCTGTTAAATTATAAGTACCGCTCGTGCAATAATTTTATAAAATTGTCAACGAGATATTTTTTCTGAATACAATTAAATTATATTAAAAAACCGTAGGTATAAAACTTTATAACAAAAAGATGTTAGAGAAAAATATCCAAGTAAATATGGTACTAGTATATTTTCCTCAGCGGTTACGTTGGTGTGCGGTTAAACCGTGACCGGTATGCCTAAAGTGGCTTTTAAAAAAAGAAAATTAACGTGAACCAATGTATTAAAATAAAATAAATATTATAATTAGGTAGTGCCAGATTTTTATTATTGGCAGGGCCAGATGTACATAAGTTTTGGGGGCAAAATTTGTTTTGCTGACCTGCTTGCTCTTCCCTCTTGATCTGGCCTAATTAGTAGTGACCCTGGGCAATTTATATTTTGCGCCGCCTCCATAAGAAAAGAAAATTTTATTTTGGAAATTTCATAAGCCCTATTTTATTTGGTGCCCCAACAACATTTAAAAAACTAAATACAGTAATGTCCACTTATAACAAACCCGGTTGTAGCTAACTTGTCGATGTAACGAACCTATTTTTACATAATAAATTTAAAAAAATTACGGTTATAGCGAACTCACAACTGATAAAAAGGTTATTTCCCGAATCAATGTGAATACGTTAGTAAAATAGGTAAATCACCTACTAGTAAGTAGTAACCGTTTACAAAATGCTGAGAAATAATCCGAAATATGTCGTGAAATGTGGTAAAGCAAATCAACCGTTGCTATAATAATATGGAAAAACAAAAATAAAATACAGGAGAGCTTTGAAAATTTATATATAAAAAAAATTTTAAGAAAATGTGATTATTAGTGGTGCTGTGTTACAAACAAAATCCAACGATATTGAGAATAAAATTTCAAAAGATGGCGAATCTAAATTTAGTAGAAGCTGGATTGAAAGATTCAAAAAACGATATTAATATTAGTAGTGACAAAATTGTTGGAGAATCAGCCTCAGTTGATATGAACACTGTAAACAATTGGTTACACAATAGTTGGCCACTTATTAGAGAAAATTTTAAGGATGAGGACATATTCAACGCAGAAGAAACAGGGCTTTTTTATAAACTTACATCTGATAGAACATTAAAATTTAAAGGGGAGGTCTTTCAGGCGGAAAGCTGCCAAAAGAAAGAATTACTGTATTATTCACGACAAATCTACTAGGCACAGAAAAACGAAAATTACTAGTGCTCGGGAAGTCTGTAAATCCAAGGTGTTTCAAGAATATAAAGCAATTACCAGTACATTACAAATCAAATAGAAGAGCTTGAATGACCTCTGAAATTTTTACCAACGAATTACGCAATTGGAATGGGGAATTGCGTCGAAAGAAACGAAAAATATTGTTATTAGTGGACAACTGTCCTGCTCATCCTAAAGTTAAAGATTTAGATTACATAAATTACTATTTATGCCTCCCAATACAAGCTCCAAATTACAGCCTATGGATCAGGGCATTATACATAGCTTTATTAAAAGTAACTATCGACGACTTCTTCTATTAAAACTAATAACTTCTATTGAGAAAGGAGATGAAAACTATGAAATAGACCTTTGAACGCAATAAATTTTATTCATTTGGCATAGAAAAATGTGCCAAAAACAACAATTTCCAATTGTTTTCGACATGGCGGATTCGTCAAGTGTCAAATCGAATTTGATTCGGACGACAATCTACCACTAACAAAGTGGATACAAAAAGTCCAAGAAAAAGATAATCAAGAGCAGAATCTCATCCATGCTGATCTACTTGAATATATCCATGTTGATGACAATCTTTTATGTACAAAATTTTTGAACGATGAAGGAATTTTAGCGACTACAAGTAGTGAAGATATCAACGATAATTATTATGAAGAAGAAGATGAAGAAATGGAGAGTAATGAAGTATTGTATATTTTACTTTAAATGAAATTAAAAAAAGTCATAGCATCAAAGTACGTTGATATAAAAACGTACAAACTATGATGTCTTATCGCAATAATTTGCATAGTTGTACGTTCTTATATGAAAGTGATATGATTCTATGATTTTTAATTCCAATAATTATAGTGAGACAAACTATACTTGCAGTTTCAACTCTCTCAGATGCTGTCCGAAATATTGAATCCGTTCGTTATTTTCTTCAATCACGAAATACTCATAGTATTTTTAGTAAATTAGCGGAGGTGGAATTACATATAAATGAAATACATTTTTTCCAAACCAAAGAATTAAAATACAAGAATTTTTCAAAACTGTTTAAAACTCTGTATTTCTTCTTGTGATTTTTATTTTTATACTATTACAGTCGACTCGCGAAATAGTGAATACCGTATATAGTGAACTACCGGAAATAGTGAACACAAAAATTTTAACATTGAGTAGTATATATGGGACTCCTATATAACGAACAGCGGTAACCCCGATACAGCGAATTGCAGACTAAATCGTGCAGTTTGAATGACATCATTTATAGGGACTTCCCCCAAAGATTGAGAATTTACGAATATTATACAGGGAACGAAATTCAGATCGATTCTGAATCAGAAAAGGAAGACGAGGATGAGATGGTTTCTTATACTTTTAATGATAAACTTATTTCAATAAATCATGCAGTGACATCTGTAAATGATGTTATTCAGTGAAGTGAAGAAAATGCAGAAGAAGTTGAAATATTAAGTATTAAATTAAATAAAAAAACAAGTAGTACAATCAAAAATAACATCATTTTCCTACCCGTATTGTAATTATGTTTGTACGTAGGTAACCATCAATTTTCTTTAAAATAAAGCTTTCATTTTCAGAATGTGATTTTATTGTAAATTTTTTAATACCGAAATAGTGAACAACCCCGAAAAAGTGAAAGGTCTTTGCCATATTTAATTCACTATTTCGCGACTCGACTGTATTTTCCTTAAAAAATAAATTTACTAAAACTGTGTTTTTATTAATTTATCACTTATAACGAACCTTGGATATAACGGTCTAATTTGGTTGGTCCCTTGAAGTTCTAAAAGCCCTGGGCATCACATCGCATGTTTCAACCTTAATGGTTAAATTTCACATTAGTTGACTATAATATGAAAGTAATTTCAGTGTTTAAACGTTATTGTCTGAATATTTTCCATACAAACGGAAATTCTATTTAATCACAAATTTCAATTTTATAAACAAGGAATTACTTCTCTCATTATACGAACTTAATTTGCTAAAAGTATAATAATCATGTTTGTTAAGAAAAAAGTTTTTCAACAAACCAACGAGTGCTTCCTTCCTTTCCACATATTTAATCAAATAATATTATTATTTACTGAACTATAAATATTTGGGACACTTCATACAAACATTCTTTCATGGTTCCAAATTTAATAGAAGAAATGTTCAATATTTGCAATTAAATAAGCTCGATTGAGAAAATGGCATGAACTATACACGTATAGTGGGTATCAGTAATAAAAACAATTTTATAAAAATAAAAGGAAGTAAAATGTTCCCGCCTTTTTAATGAATGTTTAAAAAAAATCATTAATAATTGAAGAAAAATAAATACGAACCTACTACTTATTATTACTGAAGATAAGCTAAGAAACTTCAATATACTACTTAATTGTGATAGCTATCCACTGATGCGACAATAGTCACGAAGATTGCGAAAATGTCAGGTATCCTCCTTAAGCAGCCTCGAAGATGCAGTTATCCAAAAGGTAAGAGTCACGCGATGCACGCTATTTCCAAATGCGTGATCGAATCTGCACTCTCGATTAAAAAATCACCCCTTTCAATATTTTTAACAAAGTCTTGTGAAGGTAAGTTATTCCATCAAGTAACCAAACACAAACACATTTTCTAGTTCACAAATTGTAAAATGCAAAGTCACTACGTATAAATTATTAACGAAAGAATTATAAAATATATAGTAAAGGAAAATCACTGCCTGACGTTGACATTCATAACACTAAATTGCTACTGAGCGTATTCAAGAATATTATTATTGTTGACCCACGTTGTTGACCAAAACCGTAGCCTTCAACCACACGTCTCCCTCACAATGTTGGTTTATCACGTTGCAAAAGAAAATAGGGAAACCTGGCGATGAAGTAAGAGAAGTAACAGGGAGTAACGAGATCAAATATCAGATCACGTTGTAATCACGTTGTAATGCAATGTTGTGTTGTATCCTCAGCAGCTACTCCCACCTTGGTCGAAATTTGTTATTCTTGCACCAACAAAATTGCATACACATAAATAACAACAGTAAGAAAAATAACTAAATATACCTAATGAAGCAAAAACAATTTTTAAATTGGTGAACTTGCACATTTTACTTCAGGTAACATTTAAATGCTCAAAATTTATTTGATAATATTATGTGTACATTCCAGGATGATTAAAATATAATAATAATAATAATAACAACGGTTATCTTCATTGTAAACATAATGAAATGTTGTCTAAATCATTTTAAGCTGTTTACAACAGTACATAATATTAACAAAATGCAATGACTATCTCGAAACTTGGATGGGTTAATTAGAAGCGGTAAAACAAGCAAGCGGTAAAATTACAATTAATAGTTTGGTAACTTACTTTTCTCCATTGTTCCTGGTTCCAAGTCCATCCGTTTGAAGATGGAGTATTGCTGGTGGATTATTTTCTGCATTTTTTCTGCACAATGAACGCAGAAATGTAATATTGGACCAAATTTGCTAAAACTCTTTGTAAATGGGTTGATTGTTATAACATAAAATTTAAAGACATTTTGACCATTTATAAAATTAGGATACCACATTTAGTAAATTGAGTAATTTTGATAATAATTATTACCAGGAATTTTTGGCTAAAATTTCATGAATTTCAGATGTTCTTTATGTAGTTTCATATTTACAACCATGCTCATCGTTTTGAACACCATACAAAACCCAAGATGGCTGATACTGAGCAACTCTCAACCCTGATCGTAGATAACGTTCGGTCGGCTTACCTGGAAAAAAGAATACTTATGTTAACAATGTTTTTGATAGATGATACACGTAAAAACACATTTGTTAAACCAAAAAAATTACGAGAAAACGTTATGTGAAATGTCCACGAAGTCATATTTTGTTTCTCTGACAATTAAAACTTTTTAAGAAAAAAAGTTTGATTTATATATTTTTAATTAAATTTTAACATTTCAAATTCTTTCAAAATTCTCATTTTATAAATGTTTACAGTTTTTAAATTCTACTTCTTTTTAAAAATGTAATATATGGGAATTAGAAGTAAAACAAGTTATTCAATATTTGAGCCATTAGCAGAAGCGTTTTAAGATTTAATAAAAATTAACGATCGAAAATTATAAATACATTTCGATCGCTAAAATATTCAAGGATACTACGATCACGTAATTTGAAAAAATAGCCATAACAAAATTTTATGATTTCAAGTTAAGAGAAGTCGACGAGGTTGTTGAGGTTGCGGTCACGCAGGTTTCATAAAAAAAAATCAGTATGAAACCTACGGCTACGGCACTAATGAAATTAATGTTATTGCTTCTTATTGGCCGAGTTTTAACCATGTTTGTGCTTATTTTTTAAACGTTTTTCAAAACACCCAATGGCTAAAGACTTTTTGGCAATTCCATAGAAATACGGTATCTATGGTCATTACTCAAACATAATGGCGATGTTTAATATACCATTACTTATCATCATGCAATTTTACTTGATATGCATTTGTATAGGTAATTAATATTTATGATTCAAGAATTCGTAAATTTACAAAATACAACGTAAAGACAATAAACATCTTAAGTATTTTGAAATTAAATAAATATTGATCAAGTGCAACGTGTTCAATTATGACAATTTTCATTATATTCCAAATTAAGATAACGTTGAAAGTAATTAATAAATTAATTTTAAATTTGCGATTGAAAACAGGAAATTTTACAGTTATGCCAACTTTCTTGCTTACATACTGTATTAAAAGTGAACAACACACAAATTACATTATAATTTATTGTATAAACTTTAATCAAACGTAATCAATTTAATTGGAAAACATATTATGAATTTTAAAATGAAATTCCTTGAAAGAATGTAAACTGCACATGATTATTTTTTGTACGTATTACAGATAAATTCTTTTATTGTAAATTACAGTAATAATCTTATTCTTAGCTACTGAAAATAATCAGAAAATCAATAAATGTAATGAAAATAAGTGTTTTTGTTCAATTCGATATTGCAGTCGAGAAAAACTGTATTATTGTTGTCTATTATGGAATATTTCATCATATGAAGAAAATAATTTTAACAACTTAACTAAACTCAATTTTATTATTAAAGATTTCAGTTTTTTGTTGATTATCTGATTGCACTACACCATTATTTCCTAATTTCAATTTATATAACTTCATTTGCGGTTTCTCAAACCTCATATTAAAACGTGTATTTTGATTTAAAACTGTGCATTTTTTCCAACACTTTTCTAGCAAATATACAACAATATTATGATTGTTGAATTCATATTATAGTACAACGGTGGGCAACCTCCGGCCCGCGGGCCAACTCCGGTCCGCGTCAAGTTCTAATCCGGCCCGCGAGATCTTTAGAAGAAATAATAAATAAATATTTTCAAAAACAAAAATTTTAAAGAAAAGGATTTGGTTAGTACCTTACATAAGGAAAAAGGAGAGATCTATAGTTTAATTTTCGATATAATTCGTCTTATTTAAATTAAATTAAAAAGTATTGTAAAAAGTAAATTGAAAAGTCACTAGACCCTCCATGTACGCGAGTTCGATGTACGCGAATTCAGAATAACGCGAATTAGATTTTGATACCTGAATTTTTTATACGCGAAGCAAAATTCCCTTTAACGCGAATTAAGTTTTCGCGTATTATTAAAATAACTAGGTGGCACAGTCGGCCTACCGGCCGCCTTTAGCCATCTAGACCGTGTCGGATGTGGTTGTTCGGCCTTCGGCCTCACTATAAGGTTCTAAAGTAGCCTATGTTTTTCGTAGCGTTGTAAATATCGTAACTTCTACACCAAATTTGGTTAAGATTGGTCAAATAGAAACCTAAAGCACGTGCACACGTATTTGCATTGTCGATCGGTTGACAGCTTGACAGCATTCATTATTGTTTTTAAGTTGATTTTGAGTAGCCTGCCTTCCTTTAAGGAATCTCGATAATCCATTCATGCGCGTCCCATAGGGACGCGCATGAATGGATTATCGAGATTCCTTAAGGAAGGCAGGCTACTCAAAATCAACTTTCCTTTCCTTTGCGAATTTTTTTCTTTGTAATTTGTTATAAATGATAAGAGAAATAAATATAGTACTTAATTAACTTTGTTATAAATATTATTGTTTTTATATTTTCAGAAAAAAATACAAGTAACAAAAATGTGTCCATTAACTATACTAAGGCCCGCGGACGAAACGTAAATATTATTCTGGACCCTGTTATACAAAAGGTTGCCCACCCCTGTTATAGTAGGTACATACTTGGTTATATTTTTGTTAATTTTCTAGAATGTTAATACAAAATAATTATCCTTTATAAGAAATACTTTGTTATTAACTATTATATTATGTGAAAATATTTTTTCAATCAGCTACAAACAGTAAACTGAAGGTTAAAGCACAAATAGTTAACTATCCAGTCACCGAGTAATAAATTTATTATTAATATATTCAAAATTACAATAGTATACGTACACAACATTGTAAATGTTTGTTTCATTAATTTGGGAAAAACAAAAGAAATAATAGTTACATGTATAAGAAAGCGCTGGAAGAAGACAACACCATAATATTTATTAGTATATAAAAAAATCAAGTGTATCATAATGAAAAATTGTTAATAATTCAGCATGAATGCATGAAGCGTTTCAAAATAGAAAATTAAAAAAGTTCAGTAACACCAAATATCTTTTTTACTCGATTGCTTATAGCCAGTACAGTAATTACTAATTAAGTAACCGAATGATTTCAAATTGATTAAAAGTAAAGCACGTCCAATAAATTGCAGTTTTTATAAAATTAACGATCTTCTAATTATAATAATAAATATTTATAAATTAGTAAAAGAACGGTCGTAGAATTCAGGTAAGATTAAAAATTTTATATGAATATTTTAAGTCTGAATTTGTCGTATTTTTTACTTTCGTTCCCACATACATTATAAAAGGAATCTGTCAAAAATATAGAAAAAGCAATATGTTGTTATTCGAGTTTCCCAAATGTGACGCGTTTAATATAAATTTACATTAACCCTAGGAAGAGAAAATTAAAAGTTTTAAGTCGTAAGGATGTTGTCGAAGCGGAAGAAGATGGTATACAGTTCTTGCCTAACATGTAAGAGAACAGCGTGATTAGGTAGGATTAACCCTAGGACATCTAAGCAGGGTAAATTTAGCTCTTGGCATTGATTAAAAAGTTATTAGGTATGATAAATTTATAATTGAGGTCCTAGCGGGATTGAAGCTATTAATGCTTTAAAAATTCTTTTAAAAGGGGAGCTGTCTATTATTTGATATATTAAGTATTAATTACTAGAAAGGTTAAAAGACATTAAATAACAACAAAGAAATTCTCTTTTTAAATACTTTTAATTGTGCACACCATTTTGTATTATGCAAAATTGTATGAATTATAAACAATTCTTGATCACGTATTAATCCAATTATTTATAATTTTAATATTTGTGCAACAAAAGTACAATGAAATAACGAAAAATATTTCGAAACAAAGAAATCTCTCTGGTATGTCTGCTGCTAGCTCGTGCGATGGTCCAGCTACGCTGTACGAGATGATCTGGAAGCAGTGCTAGAAGCTGCAGGGCCTAAACGACCGTCCATGACCTTCCTACCCGAGTCACTCTCCACCACTCACCTCAGCAAGGTATTCTAAGATAATGTTACATACATTATGACCACTAGTTTAAGTTTACGTGTCACGAGGAAGTTAAATTCTTCAAGAATTAAAATATCATCAATTAAAATTTGAAAAAGCCAGCACACCATGGTATACGTACGAAGTGATCAATGTTCGATAATGAAGCTATAGAAAAAATTTGCCACGTAGTAACGTTTAATTTTTTCAAACAATATCTTAACGAATTAAAACAATAATTAAAGGTTTTATTAATAACACCGAAAGAGAACAATGAACTATTAATAAGCACCGACACTATTGAAAAAAAAATTAAAACGGCCATTGTATTTATAATTTAATACATTCGCTCCAAAATTAACATGTTTTTCAATTAAGTCACTATTTAAAATGTTTTTGATTATAAGGTAAATTTTATATAAACCCCACAAAAATGTTCCCCTCTTATAGCTTATAATTTTCCTTTTCTGTTTAGTATAAAATTTTCAAGTACATATCTTTGAAAATGTTACATTTAGAAAAAGTGCAATGTGCATTCTAATTTCTAAATACCACTTCGTTTCACATTCTTATAGATAATATTTATAATAAACCGACAGTTATGTAACCCAAACGTGTTCCGAGTGGTAGATCAATAAAAGTTTGCCATTATTTAAATATTTTCATCTTCCTATAACGGTCTTCTAAACGTGCTTCACGAAAGGTGAACAGAGAGCCAATTATTAATACTTCAAATTATATAAACTTATTTTTTAGGTAAATAGAAGTTTATTTCAAGGTGTTAATATTATTCCAACAGAACATTAATTCATGGACAACGTTGACGTTTTACTACCAATATTGACAATCTATGGTAAACAAACAACTTAAATAAGGCGTAGTATCTCTTTCTCCAGTGAAAATAGAAAACCTACTAAAAGTTAAGGTGGGTTCATGCACGATTCCGTCAAGTTCTCGTTGGTGATGGTGTCCAGAAACGCGAAATGATAGGGCAAAAGAAATACTTTATGCAGGACGGTGTTTTTCAGTTTTTTTTCAGAGAAAACTAATTAATGTATGTTTGTCAATTCAAGTAAACTAATTCATTTTAAGTATAGTATATTCCAGTATCCACTTGAACCAATCTTAATTATCCTGTAACCAAGCCATAGAACCAAGCTTAATGGTTGTCTGTGGTTGGTGCAAACAATGCGTTAACTAACACGAATTAGTTCTAACACAGCTTGTCGGTACAACCCACCCAATGTATATAATATATAATATAAGATGGCGTTATTAATAAGTGTTTGAAGTTTTATTTAAAAAAAACAATATCTTTTTAATAATTATTATAAACGATAATTAAAAAATAAATTTATTTCTGGATCAATATAAAAATAAACTAACCTTAAAGGTTAGTTTATGCACGGTGGCGTAAGCAACGTGCATAAACGTACCATGCTGTTTATGCAATCATGAAAAGAACCCGTAACTTCATATTTCCATGGCGGTGCATCACGTTTATGTCAACAAAATTTGTTATAACCCATTAAGAATTTTAGTAGAAGAGCATGGATTACTTCATTTTTCAAAAACATGAATGTTTCTAGACGTCGCGTCGCATCGACGCATTTGGAAATTTCACGACGTTGTCTATAAACCTACCTTTAGATGCGCAGACTATAATAAATATACTTCAAAAATGTTCAATTTCAATAAATTATGATAAGACAGCGTTTTGTTAGTTTAACGATAACAAATTCCCTGTGGTGGTGCATTGATCAAGAAATCATCATACACTATTTCTAACTAAATTTGTATCATTAGAAAGAGATACCCAAGGGGTTAACAACTTAACAATTTTGTGTATATCTAATACAAAATTCAACATGCATACAAAAGAATACGGAAACACGAATACGTTGAACGGCCGTACTACGTTCCAATTCAAGTAAAAAATGAGCATTGTTTTGGAATTTCCTAAGCTGCAAATTAAGGCATTGCTATTGGAATAAATCATATTCAGAAAAAAATTATTATCCAGCAGCGTCCAAATTCTCCTTAGGACGAACAGTCCCAATCTTCCTAAATGTGTCCAAAGGCTGCACAACAAGACAATCGCGCACCAGAACTGCTTATTATATTTACGTCCTCGAAAATCATGAGAAACTACACCATAATAACGAAAAAATAGTTTATTTACTTGACCGCTAAGGAAATTTACATGTTTCTATTTGAGATTTCTTGAAATACGAAAACTTATGAAACCGGTATTTGTATAAAATTTATTTAATATACAGTACTGTCCAAAAGTCTTAGCACACCTTATATTTTGCAGAAATGTATTATTTAACACGATGTAAATAATATTTAAGGATAAATGGGAATTAATTTCATTAAATAAATACACAAATACTAGTTTTTAAGACATTAATAAAAATTTGAACTTATTAAATCTAATATTTCGTGCCCCCCCCCCCCCATTAGCTGTAATCACACTCGCGATTCTAATTGGAATACTATCAAACAGATTTTTTTTATAAAATCGTTGGGAATTTTTGACCAGTCACCTGGTCATAGTTTTTAACACTCTGTTCTTCCATTTCACTAAAATTTGATTTTACTACACGAGCAGTATGTTTGGGGTCATTATCTTCTTGGAATTTAGTTTTTCACAATTAATCGACCACTAGATGGAATGGCGTTCTTGCGTAGTATTTTTAAATAACCGACTGAATTCAATTTGCCTTCGATTTTCACCAAATCGCCAACACCATTCGCAGAAATTCAGTCCCGAACGTTAATTGAGCCCTCCCCATGTTTAATTGTTGGGTTCAGACGAGCACATTTGTAGGCTTCACCCGTTTGTCAATGGAGGCAAGGGACATGGGAGGCTTAGCCTCCTCTCAAATTGTTGGACGGACTTGCTATTTATATTTCGTTTTAAATTAGTATTTTTTCCAATTTTTAATTTTTTTTGAATTTGTTTAAAACAAAATTTAGTTTAATAATGAAATTAGCTTAAGAACTTGACTTGCGCCTGAAATAAATTCGAAATAGTACATATCCAGCGGATAGCCTTTCTTTATCTTATTAGTTTATTAGCACAGAGTTAAGCTGGATTCAAACTACATTGTACTGCACGTTTTTTTGCAGTATTAGTAGGTAGTGGCGCATACATTTTACATAGAACTGTTCACAGTTCTGTATGCGCCACTACCTACTAATACTGCACTAATACTGCAAAAAACGTGCAGTACAATGTAGTGTGAATCCAGCTTTAGGCAACCCAGAATACGGTAGTACGTCCGAGATACGTCATAGAGGCTACTCGTTAGTAAAATTCATAATCAACATGAGCGAATAACAGATGAATTGTAAGTAATAAGCTTGTAACATAAGCGCATACTATTCTGTGTTATTTTACTAAATGTACGAACATAGTAATTTTACATGCCTTGGAGGCTGGGCTCATATGCGTGGGCCTCTTATCAAAGGACACACTTGCAATTCTTTGCATTAGTCATGCATAATATGTTCTAAATATAATCATGTAATTCTAATAAGGATTCCAGAAATTTTTTTTCAAATTTGAACGGATTTTCCACATTTTTTTCAAAATCGACCAAACGGACCAATGTTTTAAATGAAATTTGTGGCAGTATATTATCGACAAACGTTGTTACACGTTGGAATTTTACCTCGCGAGCAATATTTACAGTGCAATTAAGAAAACAACAATTAATTGACGTATTTAATTTTATAATCGCAGCGATGATTTTAAAAACGACTCTCAAACTATTAGAGAAGCGGTAGGTTTAAGACAATATTTAAATGAATCAAAATTTTGCTTTTTATTAGAAGCTTTTAAATTAATTTTTGAACAGACAGACGTAGTATTTTCAAGTTTGCAAAGTAAACTTACCGATATTAATTTCGCCAAATGTCGTTTAACAAAATTAATCGAAACTCGGCACAGATACCGTAGTGATGATTTGTATTTTGACAACATATTTAACAGTTTAAAATTAAATTGCGAGCCGGCTCAGAAAAAAACGAAAAACGACATTTGATTTACCAGATATGCGTCAAAGTTATAAACAAATTTTTGCGGAAATTTTGGATACGGTTATCGTGTAAATTGAAGTTAGATTTGCAGACTTACATAAATTAAAATTTTTTGATCTATTAACATTTGCTAAATTTTCAGATTATAGGAAAAACTTTCCTCAAAATTTATTAGATAGTCTATTAGAGCAGTATCCATTTTTTGATCAAATCCAACTCAAATATCGGTAGCATATAATGACCCCGAAATGTTTGGACAATGTATGACTCCATCAGAGATATTAGATTTTACTTTAAAAAATAATTTGCACAGTTGTATGCCTGAATTTTACAAACTTTTATGTGTGGTCGTCACCATACCGGTAACATCGGCTTCGGTTGAAAGAAGTTTTTCCACACTAAAACGTATTAAAACTTACACTCTTAATACGATGAACCAAAATCGGTTAAGTAACGTCGCGGTAATGTCTATTGAAAAGGAATTTGTTACCTTATTGTCTCGAAATAATGAATTCTACGAGAATATCATCGATCACTTCGCGAATACTAAAAATCGCCGTATAGGTACCTCTTACGTTTAAAGCTTCATAAATTTCGAATGACTTAAAATAATATTAATCTTGATATTGTACAGCATTTTTTCCAAAAAACACTCTGCACTCATTGAACAATTTTTTCCATTGTACACAGTACTGAAGATAGCCAACGAGCTCGAAACATGTGTCTACCGCAGATTAAATAATATTTTATTAAATTTATTTCTTTTAAGTTTTATTTTATAAGGTAGTTAAGCTGTAAAATTAGCCTCCTCAAATGGAAAAGTCACGAGCCGCCGCTGGCTTCACCGGGTCTTTTGCGAACATATTGCCTCCTATTGGTACCGAATATTTCAAATCTAGACTTGTCTGTCTACAAAACCTGATTCCAATCATTTGAAGTCCAGTATTTCTGGCTTTTCTCTTTATTGCCTTTCCGAAATAATATCTTTTTAATTGCAGCTCATTCACTGAATCCCATTTTACCTAAACTCCGACGAACTGTTAGAATAATCAACTGAAGTTCCCGTAGTACGGTGAAGATCTTTAGTTTAGTCAATACCATGGATGTTCGGGTTCTATTTCGTAGATTGAACTCTTAAATATTTTTCCTAATCTTTTTAAAGTTTTTTGGGTCTTCCAGACCGTTCCTTATCACTTACAGAACTGGTTTCACGAAATTTTTTCACCGATACTTCTGTTTTTTTTTAATTTCGCGTAAACTCATGATTGTATCATGGCGTAAACTAATATCTTCTTGATGAATGAAAACTGTTAATTTTATGTTTGTTATATTCACTTATTTTTATCATATTTAACCAATTTTGCTATTAAAACTTTATTTTAAAAAAATTATTAATTATTGATTATTTTTTTAAATAACTATAAAAACCAAAATAGAAATTTGCCTATGACTAATTTATGACTTTATGTGTTTTTATGAGTTATGCGATTAGCCAGGGTCAAACTTTTTTTTTGCGTTATAATTTTTTGTTAACATTCAAGTAGACCAACCAGATTGTGTTCCTTTATCGAAATTATATACGCATTTCAGTATTTTGTATTTAATAATTAATAATAAAAATTGAATGGTAATTAAAAATTAATTAGGTGTGCTAAGACTTTTACACAGTTCTGTACACCCTCGCTCAAGTTTGGAAAAGTAGGATGTAGAATAAAATACAATACTTTTAGGTTTTTTGAAATATTTACTTGCTTGATTTTATTTATATTAAAATTTTTGAAGAAATACATTACCAAATTTCATTTAAGACAAAAAAAGTCATTAGAAAAATTATAAAATTTAAAATTAAACTTATTAGCACTAATTACAATCTAGTACATGTTCCTCATTGAAGTAGCCTCCTTTATTTTAATAACCTGCTGCGCATTTCTAGGTATTCTTACAATAAGTTTTTCGAGTTGAACTACTGTTAGGGCATTTCAGGGCTCCTACAATTTACGTAAAATAAGTTTTTCTAACTTGTCTATCGAGTTCATCCCAAAGTAGCTCGATTGAATTCAGAATAGGCCACTGCGTCGGCCAAACCATGTAATTGAGGGTACCTTCTTGCTTCAGCTCTTCTAAATAGCCCCTACCATAAGCGAGAGAAACGCTTCGGATCGGTATCCACCAAGTCTTCTACCCTAGGAGCACAAAAATACTAACACAGTAGCACTGAACCATCCCCCATGTTTAACAGTTGAGACCACGCATTGACGTAGCACTTCTTCGGACTTCCCTCTAATACAAACGAAAACCCTTCTTTGATATCAAATAGTTCCAATTTGGATTCATCGGTCTAAAGGACCTTTTTCAATTTATCCAATGTCTAGTCTTTTTGTAATAGTGCTCATTATAAAAGCTACTTCTTGTTTTGAGGTCTCAAAAGCGGTTCTCGTACTGCTACGCCTCCAGAAAGTTCAGCATCCCTCAACCTTCTTGTCGCCAAAAGAACTTCAGCGATAATTTAAATTTTTTTGCAGTAACTCTCTGTAAAGAGCAATAATTGCACTACGCTTTCTAAGCTAATTTGATTTTTTCTTGCCATTACAAAAATGAAATTTTCACATTTGCAACTTGAAACAAATACACGAATGATTTAAATTTTTTGAATGCAGCTTATTTTATAGTTGTAACTTGCAAGTGCTTTAATATAAATAAATTCAAAGCTTTGCTTTCTTACTACCATAGAAAAAATTAACGAACAAGTTTAAGTGTTCAAATTATAGTTTAAAGGTTGTTGGCGCGAGTTATGACTTAAATTCTGCTAAATACATAAAATTTTAACATTTCAGTTTTTAATTGTTCTTATTCTTAAAGTTAAGTAATCTAAATAAACAAAAATATAAAAGAGTGATTTATGATTTCTATTCTACAGAAACTATAAAATTTAACACTTAAGTTTGTAATTGTTTTTTTTTATTATTAGAAAAGTTAAGTAATCGGATGGACAAAAAGTATAAAAGACTGTAGGTACAATCTTAATTAGTTTAAGGCAGCTTTTTACATTTGCCTTTGAATGTAACCAGTTTCTGTGAAATAAAGTTTTTGTAAAGGTGTTTTTATTGTCGCAAAATATTTTTCGCGGGTAAACCACTAAAGTTGTTATTATCCCAAAATTTGTGTACTTCTTTCTATTCGATTTTGGGACACGCGTGGGCATCAGGTTTAAGGAAATTTTAGATTTACAACCAATAAATGAAACATTGTGCAAATTTTTTTTTTAAATCTAATAAGTGGTATTTTATTGTAAAAGTTTTGGGGACGGTTACGTATTGGTGACCACCCAAAAAAAATTGAAAATTTCCTATAGCAAAGAGGAAGGTTTATAGAGTATACTGTAAAAATTTCACTTGCGAAAGTATACGTAAAATTTCGAGAAAAATCAATTTAAAAGTACGTAAATTTAGCGAATTTTTATTCGATTTTTGGGGTGTGCATTCGATAGGGAGGTTTATCCATCGTCAAAACCTACCCTTTCGGGGCGCCGCTGCGCTCCGCTCCGCTCTGCACCCCTCCAGGGCGGTTTTGACTCTGGTTACTATGCTAAACATACGAGAAGGCGCCTCCCATCAAAAAAAAACCGGGATAAATGAAACCGGGAGCTTAGAGACCCTTGAAATAGCATAAAAAAGTATAGTTGCGGTATGGGGCAGTAAACTTTTACGTTTCACCCCCAAAAAATCGCATAAAAACTAAAAATAATCGATGTTACATGTACGAGAGACGAGCTGCATCTGCCGGTGCGAAATACTCTAAGTGTTAGGGTCAGTCAAACTGCACGGACTGTCAACAGAATGAGCGACGCGCGGAATCTCGTTAAATTTTACATGTAAATTTGCAAAGTTCAAATTCAATTTACTCAAAATTTTGATAATACTTTCGCATGTTTAAATTATATCAGTATACTATATAAACCTTCCTCTTTGCAATAGGAAATTTTCAATTTATTTGGAGTGGTCACCAATAGGTTACTCGACCCAAAGTTTTTATATTTATAAAAAAATTCAAGTGTTTCCAAACTTTTCTTATTTCTTAAAAAGAAATTCTTAAAAAGTAAAAAGAAAAGAGTGGGTTACAATTTTTGTCTGTAGCAGGGAAGTTTTCGTTCGAATAATGAATTTATTTTTTCAGACGTTTGTAAAACATGCCATTGTCTAATGTATACCCCCACTAAAATTCCCACTTTTAAAGTCACCGGTAGCGAAGTAAATTTTAACCTCGCAATTTACCATTTCTGCCGCCTATGACGGGCAGTAAAAGTAAATCTAACCTCAAAATGTATTGTTTGTCGAACATTGTAGAGAATGACCATTGAACGGTCCGGCCCCCCCCCCCACTTTTTTATACTTGTAACAATATTCGAATTTTCAAAAAGCTGAATTACAAAGAAACGCTTCAGAAAATCGTATTCAAGCTTAATATAATAAAAAACCGAAAAAATCATTGGAAAGTTTGACATTATACGGAAATGTTTCTCGAAAAACGTCGTATTAAAGCCAGCCCCGGTACAAGAATATTTTTGACTATGGGCTAATGGTAAGAATTGCGCTCACTACGGACGACGAAGTTTTGCAATGCAAATTTTTATGAGAGCGTGCCAAAAAATAAGAGTTATTTACTTTTTAGTTATTTTTTTATACCGGTGTAACCGTGGATTTTTACCCCCGTGATATTTTACCCCCCGGTAAAATATCCCTAGGGATATTTTACCCCCCGGTAAAAATTCACTAGGGATATTTTACCCCCGGTAAAATTTCACTAGGGATATTTTACCCCCTAAAGAATTTTTACAGGGGGTAAAATTTCACTAGGGATATTTTACCCCGGGGTAAAATTTCACTAGGGATATTTTACCCCGGGGGTAAAATTTCACTAGAGTATATTTATCGAGGAGGTAAAATTTCACCGACATTAAAAATTGTTCTGAATCAAAAATCAAGGCAAAAACTTAAATTAAGTGAACTATTAATAATAATACTTTTTTATTAAATTAAAAAAAAATTGTTCATATCAATTGAAGAGTCTTTTTTATAAACTACGACCTCAAAATGATTTCCATTTTTATGGTTTACATACAAAGCAGGCTTCTGGTAATCGGGTTCGCTTAATAATTGCAGTGTACTGGGAGAACGTATCCAACCGAAAGATTTATTATTATTATTATTTATTATTACATTATAAATATTATGTCGACCAAAAATAACTAGTGACAACAACTTTTCACACCAGAAAGGTAGCTGTATAGAAGCCTAGGAACTGCCGCTAATTATATATTAAGAAGAAGAAGAACATATATAGATAGATATACATTTAATATTTAATAAAATTACTAATTACAAACTACTAATTCCTTAGTGAAATTTCACTAGGGATATTTTACCCCCTAAAGAATTTTTACAGGGGGTAAAATTTCGCTAGGGATATTTTACCGGGGGTAAAATTTCGCTAGGGATATTTTACCGGGGGTAAAATTTCACTAGGGATATTTTACCGGGGGTAAAATTTCACTAGGGATATTTTACCGGGGGTAAAATTTCACTAGGGATATTTTACCCCCTAAAGAATTTTTACAGGGGGTAAAATTTCGCTAGGGATATTTTACCGGGGGTAAAATATCCCTAGGGATATTTTACCCCCGGGGGGTAAAATTTCTGGGGGTAAAAATCCACGGTGACACCGGTACCAATGAAATATTCTTTCTGTAAAAAATTTGTTGGAAAATGTATTATTTATTTAAATAATTACAGGTCTCGATATTTTTGTTTTTACCAGAACTTAATATTAATGGTAGTTTTTTTCATTCCGAAATTTTGTGGCTAGAGGCATTCAAAGTCACGAGTTTTGTTTTTTTTAATTCTCATCCGCGACTTTGAATGTCTTCTGCACCTAAATTATTGCATAAATCATGGTATAAATATTTTGCACAAAAATTTTTCAGATTTGTTATGGTTTTTGCAGCGTTTTTAGTGAAAAATTCGCAGTAATTTAAAACTCACCCATCAATCCTAACTAACTAATTGGTTTTCGGCAGAAAAACTACTTTTATGTAGATATTACAACGCTAATTTCATTTTATAGATATTGAATGGTTATGATTATTTAATATTGCCATCATTAAAGGGTAAATCAACAGGTATTAAAATAACTGTTGTATAATGAAGACCGCTTTATAACATCTACACAAAGTCATTTTTCTACTGTAAATCAAATTGTTAGTTAGGACCTTTTAACTAAGGACAGCGAAATATATCAAATTAGCCGAGTCGTATCACTGCATAAGACATGCTCAGATCGTCCTATAAACGGCTGTTTGTGTTATTTAAAAATGTAACAAGAGAATGTTCAGTATGCTGTTTTCCATAAGATTCACTAATTTCTACTATTTTAGCCAGTTAAAGTTTTTAAACGTTTAGTTACCCTTGAAGTAACTTTATTATTCAAATTATAGGCGGATGGTCTTTGGGTCGCCCTAAAATAAAGCGCCCTGGGATGGAACACACTTTGCCCAATCATTCGAGCCGGGCCTGACTAAAATAACTACATGCAATATTTATAATAAAAAAAAATTGTCGTGTTTTTTAGGACAACGAAGCCATTTAAAAATAAAATCATGTGATGGTTTTCCGAGATTTTATATCCAATTCCATTAATTTTTTTGTTAGAATTGCTTGTTATTATTTTACTTTTATTTACACCCTTATTGTTTTTTAAATTTTTATGTTTCTTTTTGTTTTTATTATTATTAAAACCACGAATTTGAGAATTTCTTGAAGTAATTTTAGTTTTTAATGTTCTTACATCTCTAGCTTCGCAAAATTTTTACGATTGAATGTTATTTTATTTCCTAGACTCCAGAATTTATAATTTTCGATTTTTTTCTTTAGTTCTTCTTCTTCAATTGATTGATTTATTTGAGAGAGAATTTCATCAATATCCATTTTTATGTCCTCTCGCATCCCTATTGTACCTTCATCCAAATTTTCCATTTACTTCTTTCTTTTTTAAAATTGCTTTCATTTGAATTTTTATCGATTTTCAATGTTGAAGAAAAAATATAGCATCTTTAATTCATACTTTTTATTTTTTATCTTTTGACTGTTGCAAAAAGTGACACTTTCACTCTTAACTCCAAATTAAACAATATAGGGGATAGAAGGTTTGCTGAAACCATTCGGAAATAAGCGTGGTTAAAATAAATGAGGCAACAATGTGTATAAGCTGTATGCACCGATACACGAAGTAATTAACCCTTTGGATATACATACGTTATTACGAAAAAGGCGTCAAAAAGAGACTTTTCCATTAACATCGTAATCAATTTTAATATATCTTGCACTTGTCATATTTCTAAAAACTTAAATTTATAGATGTACTCATAAATTTGCCATTATATTTTATGGACAAAGATGCAAAAACTGCAGAATGTTATGTTGAAATTTATAAATTTTTATTATATTTTATTAGGTACGACATTCTGAGAGAAAGATCCTGAGTAGGGTTTTAAAAAATTAGAACGTTTTAATATTATCAAATGGCACTTCCGAAAGGAGCCACTAATACATAGTATACTAGAGTAAATATTCAAATTGTAAATATAAATAATGTACGATAAGTATAAAGAAGCTTTTCATTTCAACAAAGCGGTTTATTCTGTTATTTTGCAACTGGCTCTGCTCTATGTACTTTTTTACCCAGTCCAAGACACAACAAAGGTTCAATAAATCTTAGGAACTTCACACAAAGTATAAAATAAGTCGTTTGAAACACGCCTTGGGGTATCAAATCGATTGCTCCAGATAATAAGTAGAAAGTTATATAGTGTCGTTGATTTAATAAATTTTAAAAATTAATATATTAAATTCTGAAACGCTGGAGCATTTTGTCCATCGCGGAAAATATTGCTTAGGGAAGAAGTGCAGCCTTCCGAGAGAGCATTCACTTGAGTTTTGCAATAAAAGTATCGAGAATAGGTTAATTCCAAACTATCGACTGTCTTTTCGTTTTGCACCTCGAACTAAATTCCATCAAGTTTTTTTCAATGTATGTTAAAAAACTTCTTGCTAACGATGACGTAATAACTAGAATCAAATATATTATACAGATGTTTTGCCGTGTATTCTAAACACGCGAACTAATTTTTATTTTTTCATATTTATGTAGATACAGATTTGTCCAATTATTGTTTTCGTGTATATTATTTAGTTTTTGGAACGTCCCTCTTTTTGAATACAACTGGCTAACTGCAAAAAAAAGTGTATGTGTTTATGAATGCCATCTTTTATATTATAAAAAGTCATTAATAATTTTGGAACAAAATTTTATACACGTAGTATATTATTTGGTTAGCCGAAAAGCTGAATAAATATTGTAAGTGGATATTTAGTTAAATTGATTGTAGTTCAATCCCAGGATATTTTTAATAAGGACCGCTAAACAAATACAAAAAAAACTTATGATGAAGTAACGGGTCCACTATATCCGATATTATTCTTTTGTAATGATTATGTTTGTATTAAATATTATATTTGTATAACAAAATGGCCAATAGCTTGTTTAAATTAGCCATAATAAACTATGCAGTTTGTCCAGTTCAGAGAGTTCTGAACACTTTGGGCACATTTCATGTGTAAGGACAAAGAAATTGAGGTATTTCTGTAAGTAAACTGCATAGTGGATTACGGCTATTATACAGTAGTATACAAATAATTATTCATCTTAACATGCAATATCTGCACCAAATTTAAAAATGTTCATTACTTTTCTACAACAACCTGTTTAAGGACGAACAAATTGCTACCAATCATCAAGTGCTGTCGTAAAAAGTGGAATTTATACAATGTTTAGAGTTCACTCGGCGCCATTCTTCAGGCTGTAATAGTATAAAACATCATAAAATTACTTATCTGAAAGTATTAAAAAGTGACCTCTCAGGTATTTCAAAATATCACTGAAATTTTCCAATAAAAGTTTTAATACTGTGGTTTTAATGATCACCAACCATAATAAATTAAATCAAAAAAGGACCACCTCACCAAATCCAGCCCAAAATTTTTATGAAATAAAATTTCGGCACTTCCTGAAATGTGAGATATGGCGCCGGATGTTGTAAGATCGAAATCATTTAGCCTTTTACCTGTTAAAAGACACTTTTATGATTTTTCTATAGGTACATCCCCTATTATGGTTATAAAATTTTATTTTACTTAAAATTCAATAAAACTGAAGTGATCTCATCCCAATATGTATTAAAAAAACTATTGGCGCCAAATGTTAAATCTTTTTGACAAGTATATTGCAGGAGGAAAGCAAGAAGAGCGTATCTTTTGTCACGAGATAATTGAAGTGTATCCTCATAGAAAAACGCGCTTCAATTTCCTGTGCCGCACGCGCCATCTCGACTGGCTACTACTTACGCTATAGGTGTGCCTAAAATACTCGGTTTCGATTATTTTGAGCTATTACTTCCTCACTTTCTCCACTTAAAAACAATTTAATGGTTATTATAATGTGCTAAATTTAATTAGGCATTAAAACGAAAATTTGCAATAAATTATCCGTCCAATTATGTATGCACAAAAAATCTTGTTATTTCGGGTTTCAGATATTGTTGATCATTTCGTGTGAAAATTTTAAATTCAAGTCGAGGGCCGAAGTTGGCGGCGATTTTTGAAAATATAAAAAATTGAAATCAGCAAACTGAATTACCGTTACTTAAAATGTGTGGATGAAACACAACCGACCTCTGGCACGACAGTTTACAACTGTTAGCCAAGGCGGAAACCGCTTCTGGTTGTTGCCGACGATTAGTTTCACTTCAACTCGTTAGGGGGCAACACCATTCAAGAACGCTATAAAATTCAAAACGTTTCTAGATATTATTTTGGTTATATTGGTAAACTATAACTTTTCTATACGGATACTAAAAATGTATTTTCCTTTTTTAAATTTTCATAATTACATGGTTTTGTGTAGACCTTTTTAAAATAAGAAAAACAGATTGTTGTTGAAGGAGTACAACTTGCAAGGTAAACAATAGATGTACTTGGATATGCTTGAAAGCACCAACAAATGATAAGTGAGACAATGCTAATTTAGATTTTTATTAAATCGGCATTTAATTTATTTTAGGAAAAAAATAATAATATAAAAGACGTACATAAAAATTCGTATATAAACGAGCTTTTGGCTGGGCTTATCTTAAAAAATAAATTTGATAATGGCCAGTGTACTGCCGAAAACTCTTGGATATACTATACCAATGATATTTTGTTTTACCTTATTCGATTTTCGATCTTCTACAAGATAAAAAGTTCAAAAGTATAGTTTATGAAGAATAATATTGCTAGCATCGGTAAATTATAAGTTCAACACGTGCCATAGCAATATAGTTTAGTCTAATAGAAAAATAAATACTTATGATAGTATCAAATTAATGTTATCATAGGAATTACTTATATATCATAAAGAAGGTCGAATAATAAATATACAGATGCGCATTTTATATTATCAATTATCATGATTAGAAGTGCAATTTTAAATGAAAACATCGTTATGTGAAATTTTAAAGAGGTAGGAAATAAGATTGTACTCGCGAATTTTGTACTACCTACAGGTACACAATTTTTTATAAATTTAAATTTCAATGTCAAGGTGGGTATGAACTTTATTAAGAATGTCGAACTAGTAGAACGAAATTTTAATGTTTGCGTCACGTAATATGCCCAAGTACATGGCAATAATAACAAAATTATACTCGAAAGAACAAGAAACACGCAAGAATGATTTGGACATTCTTGCAATTTTTTGTTGTAAAATATTAATTAATATCTAGAATCGAAAATTTTGAACTATGAAAAAGTTACATGCGTCATTAATTCTTGAAACTTTTTAGTCTTAACGAACTTACTATGACCAATAAAAATCGCAATTTTGTCAGCATGTTAGTTTTGTTGATCCAATAAATTGATGATTAACAGTTAAAACCACACCAATCAAGCAAATATCTCGACTGCCATCCAAATTATACAATGCGATTCGTTAGGGACTTTTATTTATTTAAAAAGTTTCGAAGCAATCGAAAACTAATAGACGAATAAAATATTTCAAATGAATAAAAACCAGATGGACCTCCTACTTGTCAAGTTCACCCACGCAGATCGCAAAACGGTGCAAAAAAGATTATGACCGCGAACAGCAACAAAAAAGTATCATACCAAAAAGTGGCATCTAACTTCCAAATAACGATTTTGGGTAATGTTTCAAATACAGCGTAAAATTTAGCATTAAAATTATCTAAAAAAATTGCATAAACGAGTAGATTATAGTAATTATAGTTAAGACAGAAATGTTTTCCTACAATTATGTAATTTTGAAAATTATATAGCGAACTTCTAGTCGAGAATATAAATAATTTTGTAGCGATATACAACTTTTTTCTAATGCCGAATTTTTAATTGTGACGAAAAAACTTGTTACCAATGTCTAAATAATCACAAATTAACATTCTTTTAATGTATTTTCGGTCAACGACCAAAATCGGCCTTGCAATTCAACTTGTGCGAACAGCCAGCGGTGTTCAATTACTGTAACATCTCTACAACCAATTTGAAAAAGCACGCCATTTAAGTTTAATTTTGCCACAAAGAATTGATGAAGAATAGATTAAAGTATGAGGCGCACAAGAGGTACCATGTCAGTGCAATTGTACTATGTTTTATACCATTACAATAGGTACCAAAGATACTTAACATTTTTTTCCAAAATGTATTATCAAACGATTACGATAAGAAAATGGGCGAGGTTTTCTATATTTTATTTATAATTTTCTAACCGCTTTTATTTTAAACTGCCATCCCGAGCATCCCAAAATAATTCATTTTAGTTGGGATGAAAATTGTAACAACACATTTTCAATAACAATTAGTTAAAACAATTTTGCAAATAATGAGATGGATTCCTGGAATGATAAATTTGCGACGCAACAGTATACCAAACGTCATACAAAATATTCCACTTCATTCAAGTGCAATTTAAACTCACTTTAATTTTTGACTTTATTTGTTCCAAGAACATCTCTTTATGCAAACACAAAAAGAAATTGATTTGATCGTTTGGGTTTGATTATCACGTAGAACGAAAACTAAGATTCGGGGATTCCCACACTGTAATTTTCACTTTACGCGGTTTTGAAATAAATAAAACAATTTCCCTTTTCATGTTTGTTGAAAATGAAGAATTAGCATGAAGTTGAGTTACCGAGCATTTCGCTGGACAACGCTTTTGGAATATAAACCTATAAAAAAGCTTTATAATTTAATTTAGAGCATAGATAAATTTCCACCCAGGATATAATAACCCTTCCAGCAAAAAATTATTTTGATAGCATATGGTAGTTATATGAGAATAAAGTTACAATTCAAAAACGGGTAGTTCACCTACCGGATGCTACAGACAGGATCTTAAACCAGTCACAAGAAGAAATACATCCGCTTAAATCTTTTAAAAATCTATGCATATAATTCTTACACACCTTTTAAAAAATATCATCTTTCACAAGAATACGTTTTATCCAAACTACTCAACTGTTGGTTACAAAGTCTACACTATTAGCTTGAAAATTTACGAGCAGTTCACGTCACCAGCGTACAGATTAAGATTCCTGAAACTACAATATTATAAAATTATTGAAAGGTGCTTCTAGTTTAAATTATAATAATCTATGTTAAAACTTAACGGCGACAAGCCCCTCCTCCGCTCTTAAGAAACAAATTAATTCTGAAGGAATTTTGCAACCTTGAAAATGTTCAAAACACCAATTAAAGTTTGCATAAAATCAAC
Source organism: Podabrus alpinus (assembly GCA_932274525.1). Taxonomy (NCBI): domain Eukaryota; kingdom Metazoa; phylum Arthropoda; class Insecta; order Coleoptera; family Cantharidae; genus Podabrus; species Podabrus alpinus. The sequence goes on from OW026451.1 coordinate 121,899,927, forward strand.
ATTTATTAATTTTAACTTCGGCGTACTAAGAATTTAAAACCAAAAAGTTTCCTGCGTGTGCTATGGATGATGGATGGTTCTTGTTTCAATAATCAATTTCAAAAAATAATCACGCAGTGATTAATACTAAATGTTTTCTGAAACGTGCGTGATTTCAGGGTTGCTGAAGTTGTGGTACATGTCAATCTGCACCCGCATCTCTCGAGGATATAAGCATTGTTGGTCACGTTTGGTAATATAAGATAAGAGCCCTTACCATAATGAGCCATTCCATAGGGTGTCTGCAGATAAGGGATGCTGATGAGATCTAATCATATTACCCATCCTGTCTAAAACCCCAATAAAGAAAAGTATACCACACTAGATATTAGGTTTACAAGATTTTTATTACCGATGAACAAAAATTATAATAATAAAATGGTCACCACATTATTTTCATGCCAATTTTGGAGGATTCTTCTAAATTTCCTTATGTAACATAAGTTTAAAAACACATTAATTACTCTTTACTAATGCACCACCCACATGCGAAGGAACCATATAAATTAATTAGTGTTATATTGAATGTATTGAAGTTGTCTGACCACAGCTTGCTTTTAGTAAACAAGATGCTATGTTTATACCACTGACAATACATAAAGCAACAAGAATGAAATATTCAAACCACGTGAAATTGTTTTACCAAGTTTTACATTTTAAACAAAGACATGCTTCGAGTACCAATTAGTAGAATAAATAAACTCAATAATATAAATGGTCCAAATTTGCAATATAACTGATTCTCATGAATTACAAGAATATCAATCAATCACTAATTACCATAAATCTACTGAAATAATAATTACTAAGTAAAATTTAATTTCCCAACGCTGGAGCCGAATTAGGGCTATTTACACAGCTTTCAACACCATTTTTATTTAAAACGTAAATGTTATTTATGAAACATTGCACCAATAAAGTACCAGATGAGTCAATGTTACATCGATTAAAATAATTAAAAAAGTCAAATAGATGGTTTAAAACACACGTTTGACCTATGAAATTTTCGCATAGAGAAAATACTTGTGTTTGGTTAATGTAACAAATTTATACAATTTTATTAAATCGGTTGATTCACCCTATCAGCCCCCGTCTAATGATTTTTAATTCTACCGATTAACAACCTGCTCGTTGCGTGTACAAATATGACACAACGTAAAATTAAGGTAGTACAGTAGTAGTAAAATACTTAAAATTATAAGTGTGACTCACTAATTTAATCTTCGTTAGCATAGCAAACGTCTATAAAATTTTTAATTTGTCTTTAATATTTCATTAATTTTGTTGCAAATTATATATATGGAAATCTCAATATTTCCTTGGAATATTTTGCTTCTGTAAAATTTCTTCCCAATTTCCTTTTATACCCCTAGATCAGCTAGAAAATTTATACAAACTTTGACAAGTTCGGATTAATTTACTTAATCGAAAAATATTTTAATCTGGTAAAATATGGCCAATATAACAAATTTATTAATCATAAAGCAATTAACACGGTTCTGAGAACCAAAAATCTTCGTTATTCTCAAGAGTAATAGAAGACGAAAAGCAGACCTTATAAAAAGTCTTAAGTACCGACATATAGGGGTAACATAAAGAAAATAATAAACAGTCCCATAGAATTTCTTTAACACTACTCGAGCCAAATTTGAATCAACCTTAATATTTAAACAAATAAAAAAATTAATGTGTTTTCAAGTAATTAACATTAGTAATTATAAACAATTTTAAAGCAAGAAGGAACAAGAGAGCCACCTTTGTTCTTTACACATCAGAGAGTTGCCTCTTGAGAAAATACTTTTGAAGAACATAAAAACACCGTGAGAACATATGGGCTTAAAGAAATTCACGTATACTTCATCTTCGTCTACCTTTAAAGTGATTCGTAAGAAGATGGACCCGGTTTCACTTGGTCCAAATTCGTACATGTATTAGCACCGTAATTTGGTAGCTGCATAAATTAAATTTTAAATTAAAAAGTTTTGTTTAACAATCGAGTCATTTTTGACTATTTATGCCAAATTACCACTTTTTATGAGAAATTGTAAAATTACGGTTTTGTTATTTATAAACGAGGTCACGTATTAAATTTTTTTAATGTATCTCCCACGCAAATCATCCTATATGTAATAAAAGGATTTTATACCTTTAAATAAAAGGCTTTATGCCCTATCAATACATCTTCAAAGAACAGATAAAGCTTACAATTTATTTGTATTTTACTTGCATTTGAGGTTCCATTCAAACTGAATTTGTTCTTTCTCTTCAGGTATACCTGATGGTATAGGTTTTTTACTTTTTCGAAGACAGGTGAGATCTTCTATGTACACATTTTGAGATTTCAGACCTTGCTTTCCAATGTTGAGTGCTTTGGTTAAAAATGTTACATTAAAAATATTAGTTAACAAAAAAGCAGAATGTGAAACGAGTCATTGAACAAGCGATATTTAGTTAACTGTATAATTTTTTTATTCTGTTAAAAATTAATTATTAAATTTTCAACATATTGATATTGAGCAGAGGTTCCAAAACTGGTCACATCAGAGCTTGTTTAAAATATTTTTATGTTTTACACGTTAACAGTTATTATTATTATTTTATAATTATTGTTCGAGGGCAAAACAGATCGTCTTTGATCGGGATATCCGGGACTGCCGATATAAAATTAATATAATATTGAATTAAACTTGAAACGATAAACTAGTTAATTAAACAATAAAAATTATTTTTTTATCACATAATCTTTCGGCAGCGCTTATTGCTATCATCAAATGTTTAATAATAATAATACGATCTAGAACCTAAAAAGCTTGAAACAACCTAAACTGTAAATTCGTCAAAATAGGTAAGAAAAACATAACTCCAATGCGTTGAAGTAATGTCAATGTCAGCTTTTCTGTTCTTGCGTGCTTTTCCTTCTTGATGGATATCATTTAATGAAGGAGATCTTTATAATTTTTAATTTTCGGGTTTTTAAAATCAGCAATTGTTTCATTAACTAGTTGATCCTTTAAGGTTTAATTTAATATTAATTCTCAATAGTTGAAAAATAAAATATTTAAATATAAAATATACTCAGGTGTATGTACATAATAGCAAAGATATATAATAGTTTGTTATCTATGTACGTATAATAATTATCATATTGCTTTGTATGTTGTTATAATATCTATTAGGTGATTATGTTTATTATTATGTAATACTAATGCCAATTTATAACGTGGAATGGAATTTCCCTCACATGTTTTAATTGTCGTTTCAGACTTCCATTAATTTATTCTCCAATATAAAAAAATCTAATGTCAATGAATATAATAATGGACCTTCAAGATGAACCACGCTAGTAAAAATGCAACATTTCTAGTTACCTCTTTAATTTTACTGGTATGCCAGGCTGAGAACTTTCGAGTCGGCCATCATATTTCAATTAAGTTTAATTACTTATACATACATAAATGATGATTGTACTAACTTTTATTCCACTATTGTTTATATAGATAGTTGGTGAGAAAACAAATAATGATATAAAAAATTATACGAATAGGTAGGTACATAAGCATTATTATTAAATTACTTTGAACTTAATTATTTGCAAGAAAACAGATAATAACTGTAATCTACTGTGGAGTATAAATTAAAAATTATAAAAATATAAGGCTGTTAAATGGACATTACCTATGCATGTGAAGTGTTACAGAATGAATCGAAATAATTTATACAGAGAAAGAAATAAAAAAGTTTTTAAAAACAATAACATAGTACATAAACAAAAAATATTTTCCACCTTTTTCGAATAAATTTATCACAATGGAACTGCACAGCTCCCCCCCCCCCTTAATCCACGCCGATGAAAGTTACTCTGTGTCTCGATTGATTCAAAATTTACAAAACTCGGGTCAATTGATGAGAAGGAAATAAAACAAAAGAGTTAGGCTGCAGGCACACTGATGCAAGGAGACAAAACATTTTGTCGCAATAAATAGAACAAAACGTTTTGAGACAAAATGTCTTGTCTTGCCTCGAAACGTTTTGTCCTGGCTTAAAGCGTTTTTGTCTGTCTTGTCGTTGCAAGGCGAAACAAAATGTTTCGAGACAAGACAAAACGTTTCGCAACAAGACAAAACATTTTGTCTCGAAACGTTTTGTCCTATCATGTTTTTAGATAAAACAAAATGTTTTGTCTTGAAACGTTTATTTTCATCTGTGTGTATGCAGCCATAATCTGGGGTTTTGTATTCATTAGAAATAGTTAATTTATAAATATCACATCGTTTGTTGTTTTTCATCATATTTGAGCATTCCCATAAAAATAACCAAGCGCACAAAAAACCCCTTCTCCTGAAAAACCGATGAAAAACTATGTTTTTGACTTATGTTCTTATTCCTCCCGACCAAAGATATAAAAATATTACGTTATTTGATTTTGCATTTTTCTGCAATCAAACTGTTTTAGAATCCTGCATTGCCGTTACACACAGGTAAATCATCAGTATTGAAAATATTTCTTCGACTCCAAAGACTAGCTCATTAAATGCGTCTATAGGTGGTCTATAGCTTATAATGAACTTATTTCACTTATTTCCAAAGACTTCTTCCTTTCACATCATCATCTTTTAGATCTTTTAGCCTACACGTGTATGTATTTTATGTTTATTTATGAATAAACAATATAATTACTGTTAGTGTTCTGAGGAAGATCCTATTTCTCTATCAGTAGGCTGTGATCGTGTATGCTGTTCACGTAATCGAGATTAACGATGTTCCATTTTTAGGCGGTTATTCTGTAACTCGTCCTTTATTAAACGATCCTTTAAAATTAGGCAAAGTTTGGTTTCCACTTAAAATATCGCTTGTAATTCTATTGTTTACATCGTAAACCGTACTTTACCTATTTTTAAAGGATCCTTTAATGAAGGACGAGTTACAGAATAACCGCCTTAGAACCTAGAGTGTTAAATTTTGGCTTTTCACTATAGTGAATGGTTCATTTAATCGAATATTCAGATAACAGAATCTTTACAGACACATTCGTTAATGTTTTGTAAAATATAACGTATTATAAGAGTTTTTCTGCAATTATGTACTTCAAGTTCCCCGAGCACGAGAAATGATATTGAGCGACTTGTGATGACCAAAACAAATTAAATGAAGAAAACAAAGATTAAAATTAAAAATATTTTGAAATTAATGAAAAAATACATGGGGATATTTCGAGTCATTTGAGTCGAGGAGCTGCAAACATTTTTGTTTGTTTCACTGCTTTTGTCTTTATTTAATTTTAATGTTTTGAAGTTTATCCCATATCGTCGGCTTACTGCTAAAACAAGATAACTCCAAAATGATAGTTTTGAGTAAAACTGGTTTTAAAGTTTGATTCACCATAAACATTTTATTATTTAAAAATGAACTTCTTAATACTCCTTTAATATTTGACTTACAGTTATCAGGTTTTGTCAAAATGTAGTTTGCTTTTATTTGAATGCAATCATGTATGTATATAACTCATTTTGTCCAAAAATGGAGTTATCTTGTTTTGGCAGTAAGCCGACGATATTTTCTTCTTGAAATTGTATTCCTCTTCTTTTCTTCAGGGCTTTTACGACCTTATCGTTCCGTATCCATATTAGTCCTGGCACCATCTTCAAATCGTTAACTTTAAATTCAGATCGGCACCACGTCTTTATGCCTAACACACTTACGCCTAATCGTGTACGCCTAAAAGATTTTGTGCCTAATGGTTTTAATGTCTAAAACCGGCCACGCCTAAAAATTGAACGCCTAATCGTTTAAAATTTTCTAAAAGAAAGTAACATAGTATAAAAATCAACAAATTGAAAAAAAAGTGACTTAACTACTTTTTCCACTAGGCCCTTCAATTATTAAATAAAACGATTTAGTTTTTTTGACTCTTTTGCAAACGTCAGTTACCTGTATTCCTATTTGAGTCTTCTTTTATACTAAATTTCAATTCTTTTTATATTAGTATTTTTTTTAATTTTAAGCGATTAGGCGTAATTATGTTAGGCGTTCAATTTTAAGGCGCAATAGTCAGTTTTAGGCATTAAAACCATTAGGCGTAAAGGATTAGGCCTATTGACTTAGGCGTAAAAGTTTTAGGCGTAAGTACGTGATACCTAAGAGAACAAATTACCAATTAATTAACCCAATATATTTTTGTAAATAAAATGTTTAAAATTGTAGCGTTGGGTATCTGACTTCTCTGTATTTTATAGAGCTGGCTCCACGCGAAATATATAATAAATTAATCTCCTGTTCCCAAGAGTAAAAACTAATTAAGATCAAAATTTTAATAGTAAACTAGGATTTTATACATGCCGACACCGATACGCGTACGGATATCTCCGCATGTTATTTACGACGTAATTCTAAGCGAATAAGATCCTCAATTAATATTTTCTGATGTGTATATTATTTTAAATTATTTAACTAATGTAAGTGTTAATTACACAGAATATTTTCGATTGGTAGTTCTACCGATGATGAAATAGATGGTCTACTGCGGCATATCCTTTTCTGAATCCAGACTGTTTGCTACGTTGCGTTTATTTTTAATATAGTCTAATAATTTAAAATACATAAACTTCTTAATTGCCGCAATTAATATTAAAATAAACTTTAGAAGTTAACCAGTTAATTAAAGAAACAAAATATATACTATTCATAAGCTTGTTCAGCAATGGTTGACGATAGCAATAAACATTTCTGAAAGCTTATAAATAAAAAAATAATTTGGTTTATAGTTTAATTAAGATTAACTAGTCACCTTTTAAAATTTATTTTTCATTATTTGAATTATTTTTATCCATTTTATAAATCTTTTTGTTAATTTACATCCAACTATGGTTATAACGCCTCCAGTTACGTTATAACTAATGCGTTATACACTGATTTATATAAAATAAAATATTTCGAATTATTTACATCAAAAACAAACCAACAATACGGATTGAGTTTAATAAGACATGTTTTGATAAAATAAATAAATAAATAATAGTCATTTCAAAACATATACATTTGATGCTTTTGCAACAAGTACCCTAAAATCTTATAAAAACAACAGAAACCATAACAATATATTATATTGGTATAAACTTGGCACAAAATGTTGTCATAAATAAATAAACAGTACATTAGTAGAGTGGTTTACTGGTATACGTGAAACACAATTAAATAAAGAAATTTTAACGAAGGCTCAGGAGCGATAATAAATCCCAATCAACATAGCATATAAAGTTGAAAATCCATAATTTGCTTGCATTCTAAAATGAAGAATGCCCTTAGAAAATAATAATATATGCCGCCTTACCATTTTACAGTCGATTGTTAAATTTTGAAAAGAACTGACCATCAATCTTCATTGTATTGTATACCAAACAGAGCTTTAGATGAAAATACATATTGGGTAACCAATTATTTGTTTGCACTACTGTGTAATGTATACGCATGGTAGAGAAGGAATTCGACACACGGCAAAGATTTGCCTTTTTGAGTGAACACAGAGCAGATGCCAATCTGTATTTATAAAGTTGCGAAATTGAGAAACTCTTGACTTCCAAGTTTGTTTACGATCAACGAATCAAAAAAGGTAACAAAATTATATAACCAAATATATTAAAAAAAAAGTAACAATTAGGTATAAGATACGATACAAATGAACTTGACAATATAAAATATACGTCATAAATTTCTTATCTAAAAATAAATAAACATTAAAGTTACTAATCTTATGAAATTTTTTTTATCCTATACAAGATAAAATAATTTATTTTTTTTAATTATAACTAACGCCCAAGTTTAATTACGACGTAAAAAAGATGTTTTGTAATTAATTTTTATAACCAAAGTGAAAATGCGAAATAATTTTTTTGAACAATCAAAATTATCCATAACTAGGTAGTGCATATTAAACGATTACGCAATTAACCTAATATAGAAGGGTATCAACCACAGATCGATAAAACTTCATAAATATTTTGTGATTCACTTTGTTCCGTCCGGTGACACTTAATTTGCATGAATTATTTTACATGGTAATTGATATTATTTTTACAAGTGCGTAGAAAGCAATCAAATAAAATGAAAAAGTTTCAAACATCCATCACTTAAAATTCTGAAAAATGCATCGTACCTAGTAGCTTGTTAAAATTAAAAAGTTCAAAATATGAACAGAACTATACCAAGTTTTTATTAAATACCTAATGTTTAATGAGGAAAAATAAACAACAATAATTTAATTTTCCGTTTTGCATTTTAAACTAAATTGCATAAATTGACCTACTTTTGCGATGTTCACGCCCGACACCTACTTACGTTAATAAATTTAGATGATTTTTAAGTTTTTTTTAATGGAACTTTGTTTTATCGAGTAGTTTAAATTTTGATTTTCTGAAAAAACGAAATTAAAGAATTCTTGTTGACCAATAATAATTATTGTTAAACAAATAATTTAGAATATTTTTACAATCTTTTAAAAAATGTTGAGAATGCGATCTGTTTATTTATATTTTATAGTAAACAAGAATTCTGCAATCAACTGCGTTTCAGGATCTCGTCCTGAAACAATAAATTTTTGCTCATAGAATTCTCGACTGCTTATAATATGGATTAATATGTGGATCGCATTCTCAACCATTTTTTAAAAGATCGTAAAAGGGTTTTAAATTTCATTCTTTTATTTTTAAAATTCAAATAAATAAATAAATAGGATATTTTAAATCAAAATAACATACTTTTGACCTAAGAATTCGCTTTTCAAGTTTATCTTAGTTATAATATGTTACTTATCAATCACAGGTTAAATTCACGTACACCAGACTACCAAATGTACGGGACTTCCTTGAACGTCCACAAAATGTTTCCAATTTTTGAAGACTGCAACAAAACTTTAAAAACTGCCAAACCCCCAATGCGGTTTTTCGACAATAGCTCGCTTATTTTCAAGAATTTTTTCAAAAACAATTTTCTAGAATGCGATGGGATTACCATGCGTCAATATCTACATATATAATCCATTAGGACCTCCATGGATAACATGGAACTTTCAGGAATTTACAAAATATGTCGAGAGACTTCGAAAAAATGACAAGAGTCATTTTTGACTACGAAAAAATGACACCGAGTCAATTTTTATTGCGCATATAATTTAATAACAAATTAATAATATTGGGATGGTGGATCGCAATAAAACTATCCCAATATTATCCACCATCCCAATATTATTAATTTGTTATTCTGAGCAATTGGACGAGAGTTTTCCTTATCATATAATTTAATATTTTGGATTTTTACAGCATATAAAAATATTATCCCTATAACCGCATATATAGTCAATATTTGGCATATTTATTATTAATTATATGTAGTAGATGCAAGTTTTTTAAATAAATTTAATGGTAAAAATGTACAAAATGATTATTTACGTACTATGGATTGTGTATGTACGTAGGTACAAAATCAGTCCTTGTCAGATACATTTATTTATGGCTACACATTTTCTGGACCCGTTCTTTGAGTTGCCACAACACGTTAAATTTTAAAAAATCATAAGCATCAGGTCTAAAATTTTTTAAATCAATAAATTAAAATTTTTGTTGTTTTCAATGATGCCTCGAACGACAGGATCAACTGATGAATGAAGCGGACTCGCAATTATTTTTTATGCAATTCAATAGACGTATTTTGTACTTATTTTCTTTGTTCTCATTTTTGATTACGACGATGGTTTTTTCGTTCGTTTCAAAGACGTAGCGAATTTTGAACGCCGTATGTTTTCCCTTCAGGAGACCTTCAGTGCGTTATCTATTTTGACTTGTATTTTTTTATATTTTCTAAGATTCAAATCTTCAATTATTTGAAGCTTAGTTTCAATTTTGTATCTTTATTTTATTTTGTGTTTTTCTCGGATTTGTGAATTAATACGTAGACTTCACCCCATCTTTTGACTTGATTCTTTTGGTGAAGCAAATAAAACAACTTTCTTCAGTCTTTCCTCGTTTTATTATGTTTACCTGGTGCCATCAATAACAACCTTATTTTTCCAGTTTGTTGTGAGCATCTATCATCTGAAAACATTGAAAAAACCTACGAATGCAACCAGTTGAAACCCAGCTCTCGGGACTTATTAGTATGAAAAATACAAAGCTACGACCACGATGCTACGACGCTTCGTAAAGTCCATCTGCGAGCGTAAGCCCGCATTTCATTACGGCTTCTACCAGCCAGCTTCTAGAAGCCCAAAATTTGTAATGCATTGCGTTATATGGAAGCAAACTCACTTGGGCTGCTAGAAGCAGGTCATAAAATGTATCGAATTTCACCAGCCCAGCTTCTAAAGTGGTCCACGTGGAGTACTGTACGTAATTGGTTAATATTTAGAATAAGGACTTATTATTGGATAATATAAAATGCTCGACATGGAGTAGTGTAGTTGTAATTGGTTAATATTTAGAATGAGGACTTATTATTGGATAATATTTGTATTACGAAAATTCTCTTAGCGAGTCCACGTGGACCCTGATGAAAGATGCATTTCTATACCAGGCCGGCTTGTGACGCGAGAGTTGTAAATTTTTACAACTGAAGCTGCAAAAGCCGTGGTAATTAGATACTTCTAAATATTAGATAATAATATGTGTTGTAAAGTTATTACTAATAATAATTTATTTATGTAATTGATAAGCAATATGAAAAAAATGGAATATTGATGTCGAAATTTTTTCGATGCTGTTTTGTACCGATTTTTAAATTTTTTGTATATTCCGGGATTTTACGCATTCTTCAATCGGAAAATAAAATTTATCATAATATTATCCCAAATTACTAATAATTTTCTTACCTTTCCAATAATATACATTCTTGTTCTAGGTGTCAATCATCGTAACACAATTTTGGTTATTCGATGTCATCGTTAATTTGTTACGTTATCAAATTTTAATATTCTTTTTCGAAGAACAGAATTTTCTGTTTCCAAATGTTATATTCAATTATATCCCACAGTCATAATTTTAATTTTATTTGAACATTCACAGAAACTACCCCTATTATAATTTATTTTGCTCAGATTTTGACAACAAGTAAACAATTTTAAAATTAAAAAGTGTTCCGAGAACACATGTTAGATACAAAATAATATTAGTGAATAGAAGTAATACAAGAAATCAATTAATTGATTAAAACTAATTGATTTTTTGTATATCGTTAATTAGATATTTATACTAATTTTTTAATAATTCCCATAATAAAAAGCAATAAAAGAAGGTGATTATTTTTGGATATTATTTTGTATCTAACATGTGTTCTCGGAACACTTTTTAATTTTAAAATTGTTTACTTGTTGTCAAAATCTGAGCAAAATAAATTATAATAGGGGTAGTTTCTGTGAATGTTCAAATAAAATTAAAATTATGACTGTGGGATATAATTGAATATAACATTTGGAAACAGAAAATTCTGTTCTTCGAAAACGAATATTAAAATTTGATAACGTAACAAATTAACGATGACATCGAATAACCAAAATTGTGTTACGATGATTGACACCTAGAACAAGAATGTATAAAATAAATAGTAGGCGTCGAAGGAAGGTACTGGATGTTATTATTGGAAAGGTAAGAAAATTATAAGTAATTTGGGATAATATTATGATAAATTTTATTTTCCGATTGAAGAATGCGTAAAATCCCGGAATATACAAAAAATTTAAAAATCGGTACAGAACAGCATCGAAAAAATTTCGACATCAATATTCCATTTTTTTCATATTGCTTATCAATTACATAAATAAATTATTATTAGTAATAACTTTACAACACATATTATTATCTAATATTTAGAAGTATCTAATTACCACGGCTTCTGCAGCTTCAGTTGTAAAAATTTACAACTCTCGCGTCACAAGCCGGCCTGGTATAGAAATGCATCTTTCATCAGGGTCCACGTGGACTCGCTAAGAGAATTTTCGTAATACAAATATTATCCAATAATAAGTCCTCATTCTTAATATTAACCAATTACAACTACACTACTCCATGTCGAGCATTTTATATTATCCAATAATAAGTCCTTATTCTAAATATTAACCAATTACGTACAGTACTCCACGTGGACCACTTTAGAAGCTGGGCTGGTGAAATTCGATACATTTTATGACCTGCTTCTAGCAGCCCAAGTGAGTTTGCTTCCATATAACGCAATGCATTACAAATTTTGGGCTTCTAGAAGCTGGCTGGTAGAAGCCGTAATGAAATGCGGGCTTCAAGTATCGGTACATAATTCTATACTAAAAGCAGATATGCCATTCGAGTCGATTTTGCTGTTTTTTTTTTAATAAAAGCCCATTGGTACATTAAAAGAAAAATGTTGCTGAACAACAAATAGCTAAACTTAGTGACTTCAAAAGTGTATACTGTTTTTTAAAAATTTTGCGGTTAGATCTCATTTATTTGTTTTGTTGTAACGAACATAATTTGCAATATAATAATTATTATGGTATTTATGGGGGAGTATTTGATTCAACGGAACGTGCTATATGGGACAACTACCTAATACACACATCTAAATCTTTCGAATTACTTTACTACGTTGATCAGCTCGGAAATTATGGTAATAATGTAATTTTCTATTATTTGTGCATAATTTTCCAATAATTTCATCTATTATCGTGTAATTATTTCTGAAATTTTATTTTTGAAAGATACATTTTCATACAGTACGATTACTTATTTGAACATTAAAAATTCAAGAAAAGTCGAAATACATTCTTAATGGGACACTATTTAACCATACGTAAATGGCACATTACTAGATACAATATTAATTTAAAATTTTTTAATACACATATTATATCTTATAGACCGTATCAATAACAATTTATTGTCTTTCAAGAAGGTCAACGAACCAAACCAAATATGTATTACTAATTTAAAGAAGGTATAATATTTTACAGTTGCAGAATTACCTTATATTGATGAGGTTTATGAAAACTAAAACATTTTTTGTTATTTAGTTGATTCTATAAAATATGCAACCAAGTTTACAAAACAAATATATACATCATTTATAGCAGGTAATACGTGAAACTGTTTTCAAAATGTTTATTACTTTAAGGTGAAATAGTAAATATTCATAAAAGAACAAAAACGTGTTTTGTTTTACATGGTTTTACTAGCAATTTCTATTAGCTTTTAAAAAGTAGTTATACGAAGAAGTATGCTATGTTATATTCTGATGAAAGCATAAACCGTAGTAAATAATAAAGTAAATAACGATGGTCGTTGTGTAGCATAACTGGTATCTTAATAAACCAATTAATCCAAGTTATGTTATTAATCAACCTTAATTGATTAAATTAATAAGAAAAAATGTATCTCATATAAAACTCAATCGATTCTTGAAATAGGTTTTCAACATTACCCCTCATTGAAGTCACTTGGATACAGCTAAATCTGAAATTTTTTCAGACTTCAGTGAAGGATATTTTAAATATGTAATCTGCATGCAAGGATACAACAATGTGAATTTGCGAAGATTTAAAAAACCTGGTAGGTGAGAGCGTGGGATTTGCTAGTAGAACTTGAGAATCAAGGACAACTTGAACGAAATGGCAAAAACAAGATTTTTGAACTATTACTAATTACATTGTAATTAGTATATTATACAAACGTAGATATAACAAAAACAATTATTGCTAGACACGACTTCTTAAATAATTTTTAAAATTAGAAATAGTAGCTTTGAATTTAGGGGTTAGATTATTGATAATCCAGAACATTATTTAATAACCTACTTTCACTTTCTTTCTGCTCAAAACAGTAGTAAATGTTTTCATTTAATTACTGCGTTTGTAGTTTGTACAAGTTTAATTCTCACACGACAGCATTAGCATAATCGCATTTACAAAATCTACCCCCAACTTCCAATTGCTATTCTCTCCACTTAATCGAAGCAAGGAATGCCATTCAAAGACAATTTCTGGCATTCCACTTTTGAATAGTCGACTTATTTTCATTCTAGTCAATGGAAAAGGAGTGTAGTAAATGTGGAACCGTATTCAAAAGATTCAACGGACAGGTTTTGTTTTTTAACATTCATTGCAAGCAGTCGTCAGCGACTGGTTCGTTTAAACCGAGGTTTAAACCATATCTTTAGCCAAGTCAAGTTTTGAATACGACTCGGTATCGTATTCTGGGCAGTCTGAATTAAAAAATCGCCTGTGGCGCATTTTAAAAGGTGATCGCTATCAATATATTATTTTAAATTACCAACAAACTAAAATAAAGTAATAATTTTATAAAACGGTCGGTTTATAAAAAATGTTTGTCCAAAGTTTAGAAGAAATTACTTCTTCTAGTAGTACTGCAAGTCGCATTATATTGATGGACACATTTAAAAATTGTACATAATATACAACATTATAATATTATGTTAATATAAAATGTTAATCAAAACCATGCTGGTAAAACTTGTTCTGAAATGTATTTTGAAAAAATAACTCAAGGCAGCATCATCTGAACGCAGCTGAAAGGAAGCAGCACTCTGTTGTTTAAATGTGGGCTTGTTTTATAAGTAAATATTGGATTCTTATAGGATCCAATCGCAATAGAACAATAATGAAATCCTGGAAAAGAGTTGAAGCTCGATAAGAAAATTATTTGAAAATGTACTTGGAAAAATATCTTTTATCGCGATAATATGAAGCCCGAGTGTTTACTAAGTGTAAAAATTATCGTATTCAGTGAATATTGTTTAATTAGATTAATTAATGCGATAATATGCTCTGAAAAGGTAACTAAATAAACATTTAAATTAAATTTCTCAGATTCGTATATCTTCACATGTCTTCGAAATAACGGCAAAAGTACTACTACCATTAATTAAAGCGATTTTTTCGAAGAAAATAGAAGTGTAATGGCACTAACCTTTTTAATGGTCATACGCGACGAGTCGATACCAATGCAAGAAGTAATAATTCGACAAAGCATTTCAAATGCGTTACTGCTTGCTTACGTTAGAAACTGGAGGTAAGTGTTTAGTAACAAGAAATTGCTGTTGTAATTTCCTGTCAAATAACACATCATAGCAAAAAAATATGGTACTTTCTATATTATTTGTCTTTTTAAACCTATTTGCAGGTCACACACATAAAGAAACTATTTTTTTAAAGTAGGTAATAAACTATAAATATATACATTAAATCATTTTTTGGCATGATGCGAAGTAGCTAATGTTAAATAAATGAACGATAATTTGTAATACTCAAAAACGATAAGATTAATAATTGATATAAAATTTAAAATACGAGATGAACATGGAGGTAGTTTGATTAGAAAAATGTAAACAATTTACCGTTCTTGCATCGTATAGCGTATTCTTGTTCTGCAAAACTGGACTGGCAACTTGCAGGTCAACGGGAGATAAAAACAGTGTTCATTCATTACTCGACACACCTCACATCCGGTCTATCATTTATGTATTTGCAAACTCAAGATATCCGAAGATATTTGGAAAGATGTGCAATCCATCCGACGATTTCTAAAATTATATCGATACATCAAAAACTGACCCAGAAAGAGTTTACAATCCATGTCTTTTAAAAAAATTGATTTTGAAGAAACCAGGAGAAGTTCATCCTACGGAAAAGAAGACAAATAAAAGTGCTACCGTATTTGGGAGAAATACACAGTCATCTACTACCGTTTCGTCAAGATTAATCAACTTTGAAAAGATATTTATGACGACAACGGTTTATTGACCCTTTGAACAGAAACGTTATTTTTCCAACAATTCACATATAGTGCGAAGAAAATAACACAAATAAGTTGTATCAATTAAGAGATGGAACGCAAGTAATCTTGCAAATTTGTTTTCATAATTATTATCATAATAAACACCATAGAGCACGATGCATGATCAAAATTTGATTCTCATTACTAAACAACAACTAAAAAGTCTACCAGTCGAACCAATTTTATCTGGTACACAATAAGATGTATTAAAATGACTAATAGATGACGAAATATATTTTATGAAACCAATTTAACTTACGACAATAGTCATGTTGCAGATTTCTGATAATTACGTCATTCGTTTTCAAATGCAATACAATCAAAACCTAATAGAAAACAATCTGATACGATATATTTTGAATTTCCAAAGAAAAAAGTAAAACGCAAGTAAAACAATGCAATCCATTATAAATGGTGAATTATATCAGAATTTTTAAATGCAAATTATGCCCGTACTTCCTAGTCGTTTATTTAACTTGCATTTCACTGCTTTCCGCTTGAAAATTTCGGTAATTTCCTTAGCAAAAAGGTAGCCTAAAATAATTTCTGTTACTGGTAAATTCTAAACTAATGAAGTTTCATGTTAATATTTTTTTAATTCGACCAGTTAAAAGCGGCCTTTTTGTAGTAGCACTATGAAATTGACCTTACTAATACTCATGCTGGTCATTTAAGTAAAAAAATTAAAAAAGTATGTATAACCAATTCTGAACAAAATTCTGTCAATTTATATGCCATAAATACAATAAAATAGCTGTCGCTTTCAATAATCGAACAGATATTAAAGTGAGCACGAATTTGACTTGGTCAATCAAATTTTTTCGACGAGAGGATAAAAATCGTGAGTTCTACCTTAATGGAAACTGACATTATCATTATTTAGGTGTCAACAACCCATGTAATATTTATATACAAATAATACAACAGAATAACTTTAATAAAAAACAGATAAATGCACACGTGCGAAGTTTTAGTTCATCCAAAAGGATATTTTAATTCGAGTTCAGACGTATAATCCGTTTATTCGTATTGATGCACATGCAGTACTTTTTTCAAGAGCTTAAGAGAACATATGTGTGACCTGAAAACAAAAATACAAAAAGATATGACCACTTTCAGAAGACTTCCGTTTAGGAACCCAATTTCCGTTTATAGAGCAGAATATTTTACGAACACATATGAAGATTATTAAGTCTTGGGACACCAAAACACAGGTGGGAGCTTTTCCGGATATAATCAAGACGTTTTATATATTATAAAAAAAAATAATTATTTACTTATGTATTTTTCTCAGACAACAAATTGAATTACAATTTAAAGCTATGATATAACAATGTCAAAACATTTTATAATAAATTACTCCCTCTCACTAACTAATAATGACAATCAACTACGTACATTAAAATCTCGTATATTCCTATTGTACTGTAGATGATATTGGCAATTGAATACCATAATCGAAAAATTGCTTTTACTGGACACGAATTAATTTTTTATACCTAATCTGTTTAACAATACCAAAAATAATCGAATCGTTCACAATTTTTTTTTTAAATTAAGTTGGAATTTATAAGGCAAGGCAACATCTAAACATTCGTTTTGTTACAAAGTATCTATTTGTAACAATTACAATACAATTTAGCATAATAACCACTCTAATGGTAATTTTTCTGTCATTACTTTAAAATTATCATAGCTGATAGTTGTTATTACCGGAGTCTTCTCTAGACTGCATTATCGTGCCAACAAATATCATTCTCGAATAGAAATTTATTTGCCAAGTTTCTTCGGATCAAAAGTAGTTTCAACTAATCACCAGTACGTAATAAATTACACAAGTAATATTTTCAATTTTATTCATGTACTAAAAGCAGTTGTCGTGTTTCACTTTCTAATAAGAAGATTTATACAATAAACGGATATTCAATACAGACATTAGCCGGATTTATTTCATATTAAGCAAATAGATTATTCATTGAACTAACTGGCGAGATGGTAGAGATACAGAAACAAAAAAAGAAAGGAGTGCCTGGTAAATGTTAGTTCTTAAGCTAAATTACATTGTGCAATTTTTTTTGCTTTTTAGTTGCCTAAATATCATTCCACGAATATTTCAATTTGCAACTGAATTTGGACGTCGATAAAATAATGTAAATTGGTACAATAAAAAGATTGGCCTAAAGGCGGCGCCAAACAATTTAGTTCATGACTCTCAGACAGATAAAAATATTTATTTATTAATGAATAATAAAAAGTTGTGTATTTAATCTAAGTTCATTAAACTAATATGAAATATAAGTTTATCGATAACTTTAATCGAATGAAAAATGAAGCGATCAGGTGAGCTATAAATTTAGGTAAAAAATAGTGTAAGAAAGGTTCCTTATTATAATATAGTTCAGCATACAGCAACATGTGTCGTATGTTCAGACGTACTACACTGTAGAACAGATGTCTGAAGATGTCAGACAGAAGCGTGGGAACACGAATGCTCTGCATTGTCAAACAATTAGAGCTCATGTCAACTCGTTTGGTCATCATATTGAGACACAATTGTTTGAAAATTAAATTATAAGAACAAATTTTCTTGTATGTCGTAAGTGAACTTGGGAAAATCAGTTTTCTACAATTTATGTTTCTCACAGAAACCCGTCAAATGTTTAAAATATGCAATATAAAAAAAATTAGGTATTCTATGCTTTTGTAGTATAATAAATAAAATGCTTTTTTAACCAATAAAACTGTCTTGTACTTTAATGAAGTTGTAAGTTTGTATTTATTTAAGTTCTCCATAATTTTTACTCTTTGATGTACATGGATCTGGCATCTAAATTGCTTTTTTATTTATTACATCATATAATATTTTGAAATATTTACAAGGACAGCGTGGTAAAACCTTTTTAGAAGGTTTGTTTTGCCCGAGATTTGTAATAGATTGGGAATACTGTTTTTCTCATGCAATAAAAAGGGTTTGACCTTTAATCCGAATTCATTGTCTTATTTATAGAAAATTATTCTGAATCAGAATATCACTTGTAGGAAAAATATTTTTAGTGTTTAAACATGTACTGTAAGTAAATAATTATATCAAATGTACATAATATTAGTATGTGATTTAATTTCAAAAAAGAAAACAGATTTGATGAGAAATATAACATTCATAAAATATTAAATTGGAGTATTATGTAGTTCAAATTTTATTTAAATATTTTTCTTATCTAAATTTTAAATGAACATTAAAAATAGGTGAACAAGTGGTCGTTTAATTAATGAATTTAATAGTAAAACCACACTTCCTCAAGCATTTCGACCTTTGGATGGATCATCATAATCTAGACAGCATAAAGCGTGCTTTTAAAAACGTCTGAAAATTTTTAATTCGTAATTAAGGGATTACAGTAATGTAATACTTAATAAGAAGCAGAGCAGTGGATTACTGTATAGGTCACATAGTCAGTACAAGTCAAGGGTCAATTGGCATCAGTATGCAACTCGCTACAATACAGTCGGTTAAAAATCTAAAACAACTAATAAATTTTAACCATGGAGCAGTTGAGTGATGTAGAATATGAACTCTATTTTGTTTAGCAAAAAAGTATGTACCAAATTTTGTAAAATTAAAATTGTTTTTGGAGTAGGTCAAAATAACCTTTAAAATATATTTTTACTTTAAAAATAATTGTAAATCATCCTGAGAGTGAAGAAGTGCTATAAACTTTTACGAATAGTTTAGGAAATAAACTAAACATAATAGCAACAGCAAAAGGGGGCGTAATTTTGAGTTTTACAGGGCCGAGTGAACATTTTCGGAAAGACCATGAGCATTACATGCAATTCATTGTTTTAGAACATGGCACAACGCATTCAATTCTTATTATCAGTAGAATATCAAATATCATAATAATAATTATTTGCTGTCACTGACACCACGAGACCGTTTAAAAGTCTACAGGATAGATAAATATTTACCTTAGAAAGACATTTAATAATTGAGATAAGAATCACCTGCGTTGTTATGCAAAACAATGAACCACAAACAATTACTGTATACTGTAAGTGGTGTACACAAATAGTAATTCAAAATTTTGATAAATAATGTGCACACCGAGGAGGTCAAACAATATCGTAACACGAGGATGTCGATGGTCATGATGTCATATTGAACGAAATAAATTTATTAAACACAGCAGAACTCGGATATAACGAACCTCAAAAAATTTTTAATTTATTTAGTTATAAGCAAATGGCAATTTATTTATTAAAATAATTAATAGGAGTTCGAAAATTGGGACAAGTTCTATTGTGCATATTATAATTATTCCCCAAAATATTAATTGTAAATGTAAACAAATTTCTTCCTGGCGTTGTATTCGTCTAGTTTAAACATTCCTTATAAAATTTGTTTTAGGTAGCACTAATGATATCGCATCTTAGGCATTAATAACTTTCATAATAAAATTATGAAATAATATTGTTGCCAATATAATTGATTAATATTAATTAAAAAATTTCTAATCAGCATAATATACTACATTGCTGTTAAAAAGCCTTAGAATAAATATTATGTCCTTTCTTATTATGAACAAAAAATTGCTTTTAGATTGAAGAACGAGTACTTATCTATAATTTGGACATGCTTTAGTTTTAAAAAAATACAAAATCTTTCGTCAAACATTCGGTATTGAGCATTGTATAAATAATCGAAGCTTTTCTTGATGAACTTATCGGCTAGTAATTACTCCGCAAAAAAGCGTGAGTAATTACTAGCCGATAAGGTTATCAAGAAAAGCTTCGATTATGCTTTAGTTTAATTAGTGAGAAAATGTTTATCCTGCATCCGCATTGTCAGCAGCAATTGTAATAATATCATAAATGAGGAAATCTGCATAACCAAGATAAAACCATCAAATGCAATTATATTCTGATTTAGAATGAAAATTGGTCGACAGTTTGCTAAAAATCTTCAAGCAAAGTTTCCTCCTGACATGTAAGGAGAAGAGATTAAAATTTGCGAAATAGTCCTAAATCATGGACGTTGGACAACTGGAAACAAGCATTTATTGGACAGATGAATCCAAGTTTAACATTTTTGTATCCAATCATCGTGGCCATGATTGTAAGGAGAATACCTGGAGAAAAATTAAAGAAGAATGCTTAGCACCTACTATCAAGCACAAGCATGGGAAGAGTCTGTGATGCTTTGAGGATGTTTTTAATCGGCAGGAGTTGGGGATCTTTGGGGTACAAATATTTAGGATTCTTTGGAAGCCTTTTGGGATTCTCACGTTATTTCTGGACGTCCTAATGAATTCAGTAAATCTTGATGGATTCTTTGAAAATTTTATGTTATTTATTGAAAGTTCCATGTTATATTAAATATATTTGAGATTATTATTGGTTTGTAGTTTAATGAACTTATTATCATCATCTAAAAGATCCTAGGGCTCGGAAATATTTTCATATATTCTTTAAAAAGTTATATTTTTCCTAACTCTTAAGTACTTACTATACATTCATATTAATAATACGTTATTTTATTTTTCATTCTAGAAGAAAATCTTCATAAATATTTTCTCGATAAAATTTAAAGTAATTTTGCTAAAATGTTAAATGAGATGATGATGTAATTAGTCGGTTAATCTAACATACACAATATAAAGGCATTCCATGTTTTTTTTTCACATTTTTACGACAATTCTGTGATGTTTTCGATTTTAGTTTTTTTTCGATTATCCCCGGTACTTCCTTCCCACATTTACTCGAATAATTGGGGTTCTACTGTAGACATACATACATACACCTCTCAATACGAAAAATTTATAATCAAACGAATTGGAAAATCAGAGTCTAATCCCATCTCAATTTTCTTATCTTACAAAAATGAAAATTGTGTATCTTGGGAATTCTCATGGTAGCCCGTGGTAGGCGGTAATTTTTCAATTTATAGCAGTCTTGGATAGTTTTTTACAACTTATCTATGGCATCAGTCTTTAAAAATTGGGAACAGTCTTGAAAAATGTGTGACATTCTATGGAAACTCAAGGAAGTCTGTGCATTTGGTAGTCGGCTGTACCTACATGAATTTAGTTTGTTATTAAAAACCATGCGATTTCTTCCGAATTGAAGCTAATAGGAAAAAATGTTATACTACAACCAGATAATTGACCCAAAGCATACGACTATACGAGTAAAAGATTATAGTTAGAAGAAAAACAAAACATTGGAGAACTGAAATTGTTCAATTAACTCCCTCAAAGCCATTTAATGGAACAACACCTCGACAGATTAAAAAACGAGAATTTTCCGACAAATCTGAAAGACTTATGGAAAAATATTTCTCGCAGAATGGAAAAAATACCACACGATATTGAAATTAACGAATAGAAAATTTTATCTTATAATTATAAATAGTGTTCTGGGATCTTATGGAATTAATGCATTTTTTTTCTATTATTTTACATACGTGTTTTACAAAATTTTCATTTTTTTAATAATTTTGTATTTTCTAAGTTTTTCTAATTTTATTTTCAATTATTAAGTATAGTATATTTCACTTTAAATGGAATTAAAAAAAGTCATAGCATCTAATTACGTTGATATAAAAACATTTAATGCGACGAAATATAATATAGCAATTACTGTACACCTGGTACACGCGTTCACGTGGAGTCGCAAAGAGAATTTTCGTAATAGAAATATTATCCAATAATAAGTCCTTATTATAAATATTAACCAATTAGAACCACACTACTCCACGTGGAGTATGAAATGCGGGCTTTCGTTGGCGCGATAATCTTATCTCTTATATTATTTTTCCTTGCATAGTTTGTATGTTTTTATAACAACGTAATTTGATGCTAGACTTTTTTTAATTCCAATTAATTTGAAATACACTATACCAAAAATCATTTTCCCAATATATTTGGAGGTATGTAATAAATTTAAAATAAAATTCGTCTTTTTCTCCCAAGTCCTTTTAATTAAATTCGAGGCGCGTTTTGAGAATTTGCAGTATTCTCATCATCGGTCAATAAAAGAGGACCATCGAAAAGATGTTAAATTGTCAAACATTAAATTAATATAACAGTCGGTATTATTAATAAGACTCTTTTCTATCGACCGATGATGAGAATACTGTAAATTCTCGAAACGCGTCTAGAATTTAATTAAAAGGCCTTTTGAGAAAAGACGAATTTTAATTTTAATTTATTAATATAGTTATCATTCATTTTTTTGATTAAGCATAATACCTGATGATAGAATATTCCGAAACATCGATGCTATAATTTTTCAATTAAATTTTTACCGCTCCCCTAACTCTTCAAAAAATGTTTGTTCGTTCATTCATTCCATACATTTTAAGTATGAAAAATGCGTACTAAAATATTCACGCTGTGTTCAAAAAAGTGTCTCTTTTATAATTAAAATTTTCTCATCAACACAAACATTCAAGATTAAGGTGGTCATACCAAATTTTAAATTTAGCAGTATTCTTTATTACATTTATATGTATTTTATATTAGTGCCTTAATCCATACATCAAGTTTGTGCAAAATATTTTTATAATTTTAGCACTCTTAATATAAAAAAATATATTTCGTTCGAAGACTTGTTAACACACACGCTTAATAAATTATCAGCACTTTTTCAAATTACAGCGGAGTTTGCAAATTACAAAATAAATAATTTCTGTAATTCAATAATTAGTAATTGATTCAGCAAAGTTGTAATAAAAATAAATTTCTCGATAAATTTTGCAAATGTGTTTTAGGAATATTATCGCTAATTTATTATTTATAGTAAATAATAATCGAAGTCAATTGGTATCAGTATGCAACTCGTTACAATACAGTCAGTTAAAAATCTAGAAAAAGAGTAGGTACTAAATTTGAATTGCAACTCGAGATACTTCGCGACTCGAATTGCAATTTATTCTTCTCAATTGTAAATCAACTTTACCGCTCTTGTGAATTCTATTATTAGTGCACTGTTAACCATGGAGCAGTGTTAAACTCTTGTTAAACAAAAAGTAGCAAAGGAGTTATTTACTATTTTCTACCAAATTCTGTAAAATTAAAACGATTTGTTTTGGAATATGTCGTCGGCTTACTGCTAAAGCAAGATAACTCCAAAATGATAGTTTTGAGTAAAACTGATTTTAAAGTTTGATTCACCATAAACAAGTTAACAAAAGTTAAAAATGAACTTCTTAATACTCCTTTAATATTTGACTTACAGTTATCAGGTTTTGTCAAAATGTAGTTTGCTCTTATTTGAATGCAATCATGTATATAACTCATTTTGTCCAAAAATGGAGTTATCTTGTTTTGGCAGTAAGCCGACGATGTATTAGAATAACAATCTTTCATGTACCAGATCAAAATAATATATTTTTATTATAACAATTATTGTAGATCACTCCAAAAGTAAAGAAGCCAAATGCTGTAAACTTTTAAGAACGATCAAAACTATGGATAATAAAATGGAAAATTGCATAATAGCAAAAATGGACCCTATTTTGGGTTGAACAGCATTGAAGGAAAATTGACGAAAAAGATTATGAGCGTTGCGGGCTCATACATGCAATTCATTGTTTTAACATGACGACACATTCAATTATTATTATCTATGGAATATCAAATATCCTAATTATTGTGCTGAGATTGAGACGACGCGCCCGTTGAAGTCTACAGTAAAGATAAATAATTACGATAAAAGACATCTAATAATTATTGAGATAAGAATCACCTGCGTTGTTATGCAATACAGTGAAGTACAAATTCTTCCATTTATAAGATATTTCACTTATTTGCTCACCTATAAAATAATTACCTACATTATTGTAGCGTAACAATACTGTAAGTGGTGTAACAAGCGAAATTCACGTATTCGGCATTCCATAGAATGCCACGAATTTTTACAGTCTGTCGCAAAATTTTGAAGATTATCACAAACTTTGAAAAAACTGCTACAAAATTTTAAAGACTGCCAAACCCTCCAACGGGGATTTTTGCCTATAGCTCGCTTATTTTTAAGAATATTTGCAAAAAAAATTTCAAGAGTGCCATGGGATTACCAAAGAATGCGTTAAATTATACATAATCTATTGAGACCTCCAGGAATAATATGGGACTTTCAGTAATTTACAAAAAATGTAGATTTATGATTTTCAAAGAATTCAAAACATTTGTACACCAGTCTTCCATTGTGATTAACCCCTCGATAAATAGAAATTCAAAAAATTGATAAAGAATAATGTGCCCACCGATGAGATCTAATAGCATCGAAACACGAGTGTATCGTTCGAAAGCGATTGTTGGGTTTATGGTTCATCAATAGATCGTACTGAACAAAAACTAATTTATTAAATACACTCAAACTTGGATAATATATGAACTTCAAGGGATCTAAAAATTAGTTCGTTATATCCAAGTTTTATTGTACATATTAATATAGTTTATATATTTATACCAAAGGCTTATTTCTTCCTAACGTATTTATATAGTACTAATATAATATTATGTAATTTAAGGGGGTATTGCACTAATTTGCACATATAAATCTAAGCAATTTTCAGAATTTTTTTAGAAAAAGGAAACAACATAGAAATTTTTCTGTTATAGTAGGATATTTATTACATACTTATTGAATACACAATTTTGAAGTTTTCATATAAAAATAAGAAAAATTTGTGCTGCTACAACTTCCTGAACGTAAGTCGATTAAAAAGTTACCCAGCGATGGTGGGCAAGCTCAGGTCCTTTGTATTTGTCCAAAATAAAAAACTAAACATTTTCGTATTCAACAAAGTTGCCAATAGTTATCGTCCCTACTACAATCATAAAGAAAAAAAATTGCATAGGAAATGGCGGCGTTTAAAAAAAAATTGAGATTTTCTACATTTGTTTCAAGTTGAAATCACAAAAAAAGAACCTAAATTTTGTATGAATGAATTTGTTTTAGCTAGGACGACAGAGAATTTGATATAAAATCGAAAGTCGAAAGATTCAATTGAATCGGTTTATTAGTTTTTAAGATAGAATGCCCACCAACTTAAGAAATGTCATTTTGAGGAAAACGCATTTAAAATTTTGCGATAAGGTTCTTGTATAGTGCAGGTTTCCCATATACGAATTTGAAACTGCGTTATTAGAAACCTTCATAACTTCCTAATTTTTAAAATTTTTCACGAAATTCACATATTCTAAAATGATTCCAGATTAGTAATATAAAATATTATCGTAAAGGAAAAATTTTAGGTAGCATTATACCTGCACTAATGATATCTTATCTTATAGGTATAGGTAATAACTTTCACAATAAAATAATATCGTTGCCAATATAATTGATTAAAAATATGAATTAAAAAATTTCTATTCAGCATAAAATATATAAATATAATACGCACACGCTTAATAAATTATCAGCACTTTTTTCAAATAACAGTCTAGTTTGCGAATTACACAATAAATAATTTGTGCAATTCCATAATTAATCGATTACAATTTGATTCTGCAAAATAGTAACAAAAATCAATTTCTCAATAAAAATGGTGTAAATGTGTTTTAGGAATACCATCACTAATAATTAATGGCAAATATAACAATCGAAGTAGTAATAATTCCTGGTATTTTCATTGATAAAGTAGTAATTAAATCCTTTTTTTTTTAAATTAAAAGTGATAAATTATTAGTGATTGTAATAATTAAAAATATAAACTAAACAACATTTTAATAATCTCGGTCATTTCATCGACAAATTTAGCTCAACTATTATTGTTCCTTGAAGTGAAAGACGTAATATGCTATGGAGCTAATTTTTTTTGTAGTCTTGAAAATAACAAAATATAAACAATATAATAAGTATACATAGCTTTTAAATTTGACCTTATTCATTAATATAAAATTGAAGTATTATATTTACAAAAATTGTAAATTACAACATTGGTACAACTACAATTTGTTTAATTATAGTAATTTATTGGATGTAATTTACGATGATGAAATGAAAATAGTGAAAATTATCGTTTCAATATTTTGATTTCAGTTTAGTTTTTATGGGGCAAAAATTAAATTTATAATTTGTTCTAATTCATTTTTGGTCGAGCAATAATAATTATTGTAAGAATGTATGAAGAAAATTTACAATTATATTGTAAAAAATATTTTTTTATAGAAAACTAAATGAATGAAACTCAAAAACTTGATGTAAAAAAGAAATGAAACATAAACTACACACAATTTTCAAAATAATATCGTGTTTCAGTTCAAGGTGCACTTTTAATTCAGGTATGAGTTGGTTCTTCAAGTACCTGCTAAGATGTATTATTTTGTCAGGTTTTCAATAAATCAAACGAATCAAGGCTAGAAATAATTATTAACATGGTGGGTATTCTACAACTTTTCTTTGAATTTTTACAAAATTTAAAACCGATATTTATTTGGATATGCTATAATTAAAGCGTATTAGTATAAAGGTACTAGTGGTGTTTCTCAAGAGGGTGGTTTTTTCAAGTGCCAGAACCCTAAAGGAAGTTACCTTTTTTTAATGTTCCTAATAATTTTCATGATTTATGCTTAGTGCCATAAAACATAATATATAAGTCATGTATTTTGTAGTTTTAAAATTCGGAAAATTTATTTCCAACATTTAAAACATTGTAAGTAGCAATTATTATTCATGTAAAAACAAATTTAAATGCTAATTTTTAAAAGTCGCTAAAAAATATGAAATAAAATATGGTTTTCAAAAAAAAGTGTGGTATTTAGTTCAGGTTGAGCAAAATAATTTGCACTTCTTTGTAAATAATGATATATTTTTGGTATGCGACCCAAAGTAACCTAAACCACACATAATAAAATTTTTAAAATAAGTCTACAAGATGGAAGAAACTAAGAAGTATATCATAATGTGTCTATGGCATTGATGTGCATGGAAGCGGAAAGCATTCGTTGTGGTTTGGCCTCAGGTGGTTGCCCACAACTTGAGGAACGCAAGAAAAACATTACGAATATCGTAACATTGTATTATCAATAATTGTGTCTATTTTTAGTTATATAACAGTACATTGATGTATGAAAGCTCTAAAGAAAATAATTTGCAATTAAAAGGTTCTTCTTTATAGTAGAAGAATCCTCGATTAATTTGAAGATATTTTTGGACTGTTACAAGGTGTGAGCGATTTATACCACTCTTGTAATAATATTACACTACGCATTTTTACATCTCGTAATTTTTCTAATTTAAAAAACAGTATTTCTATAAGAAGCTATGTACATACTTGGTGCATTGTCTTCTAAGAAAAGAACGCTGTTTGACTTGAGCAACGCAATGCAAACAAGTTCATAAAAAAAGATATTTTAATCAACTCACCTCTTTCCTCGATAACAGACTGTGGAAGTTGCATACTCCAAGAAAATAAATTATAAAAAAATAAAATTCCGAGAATTCGAAAGGCACTCATGATTGTAAACAAAAAGTCTAACAAAAACAATTGCACATTTCACTCCACTACCAAATTTAAAAATTCGAGTCCAGTTTAACTGAGCGTAAAAGTTTTTTGTACATATTAATACAAAAACGGCGAATAAAACAAAAATTTAAAAGAGTAAGATTTAAATTCCAAACACTTGTTGCGCACCTATTCGAGTTATGTCTATCCTCCCACACGGTCTTAACGTCAAATGACTTACCATTTCGCGCTTCACGTTGTATACTTACGAGAACTTACGAGTTTCAACGATTCTCACAACCGTCAGTACAAGTTTCCCACAGCCACAGGTAAAAAGAAAAAGAACATTACGACTTACCTTGGATAAAAAAGGAAAAGCTTTTAATTTCTTTTATAACAAAAATTCATCGCATCTATGATGCAATTGCGCTATACAAAATTAATATTTCTAAGACCTACCTTTAAATTGGCAAAAATAATCTCGAAAAATTTATATCTTGCCATTTCATATCAAGCATTTATTTTATAAAATTGAACGGTGATTAATTATTAATTTATGGATTAATAATTACGTATTACATGAAGATGGGAGCATCAACCAGTTATAGGTATGGACATGATTATTTACCTTATAAATATCGACAAGCAATACTCGATGTTTATTTTGTTTAACCTTATTATTAATTATTATTTTTTATTACATATTACAAAGATATTACTTATTATACGCTGTTATTTAATTTCATTTGGATTTTTGTCGATTAAAATCTTCTAATCAATTTTTCAATTACAGTACTACAACTTCGATAATGTACAACTGTAATCCGGTCGCTCCAATAATAATCCGGCGCCTTTTACTTTTCGGGCATTTTGTAATACAGTAATGTCCATTATAATGAACCCTGTTATAGCGAATTCTTGGTTATAACGAACCTGTCTGAAAAGTACCGATTTAATATAAGCTCCATAAGAGCTTCCTCTTTCTTTTTCGTATTTAACGAACCCGGTTGTAGCAAACTTTTCGATGTAACGAACCTATTTTTACATGATAAATTAAAAAAAAATACGGTTATAGCGAACTCATAACTGATAAAAAGAGTATTTACCGAATCAGTGTGAATACGTTAGTAAAATAGGTAAATCACCTATACTTATGGTGACCATATTACTTTTATGAAAAAAAAGTACATTTCGGCGAAACACGGTAAATACCTAAAAAAAAGGTCAACGGCGCACAGTGTGGTGGAGGCGGACAAATGGTGATTTTTAAAGTAATTCATTTGGTCTGTTTAATAATAGTTTCTTGCTAGGAACATCCCAAGGATTCAGGAACACAAAAAAAATCATAAAAAATGCGCTTGGAAAGTGTCGAAAAAATGGGGCAGTCAACCTTTTTTATATACATATATATATGTACCGTATACATAGGTACTTTAACTTTGCTTAAAAACGAAAATACATTGATTTTTTTTAGTTTTCAGGTTGAAATATTATTTCTGTTTCTCGTTACTAGCACACAAGTGCCAAAACAAAACAAAGAATTACATTTTTAACGGTTTGTAGACCTAATTTCGACCTAAAGGCTCGATTTTTTAAATGTTAACTTCTCTTAAACATTTAGTTGTGTGAGAACGCATGAGACACACCGAAAATTTTTTTGTGGTATCATTGGTATCTCTAGTACTTGCCCTCCAAATTTCAGCTGCAGATACTTGCAGATGCGAACACAAGAGCGTTTTTACTGAGACTTGTCCAATTTTTACCGAAGGTATTATTGGATTAACAAAGCAATACATTTTTCCCAAATGCCCATGTAAACAATAATAAGCAGAACGGATGATACAGAAAGATATTAAAAACAATTGAAAACTATTTTAAAATGACGAACTTTAGCATTTCGAATCGTGGCTTATGCAATATTCTGTGGGAAAACACAAAAATTATTGTTTTCTTCTATTATATTAAGGACTTGCTGGCACAGTCGGCCTACCGGCCGCCTTTAGCCATCTAGACCGTGTCGGATGTGGTTGTTCGGCCTTCGGCCTCACTCCAAGGTACTAAAGTAGCCTATGTTTTTCGTAGCGTTGTAAATAACTTCTACACCAAATTTGGTTAAGATTGGTCAAATAGAAACGTAAAGCACGTGCACGCGTATTTGCATTGTCGATCGGTTGACAGTTTGACAGCATTCATTATTGTTTTAAGTTGATTTTGAGTAGCCTGCCTTCCTTTAAGGAATCTCGATAATCCATTCATGCGCGTCCCAAAGGGACGCGCATGAATGGATTATCGAGATTCCTTAAAGGAAGGCAGGATACTCAAAATCAACTTTCCTTTCCTTTGCGAATTTTTGCACTATTTCAATACAAAAACATGCGCAGGGACCTACATAATAACTGTGCCAAATTTGGTTCCGATCGGTCAAACGGTTTAGGAATCTATAGGGAACATACATACATCCACTTTTATATAATTATATTAAGGATTAAGGATATAGTCCATAGGGACGCGCATGAATGGATTATCGAGATTCCTTAAAGGAAGGCAGGCTACTCAAAATCAACTTTCCTTTGCGAATTTTTGCACTATTTCAATACAAAAACATGCGCAGGGACCTACATAATAACTGTGCCAAATTTGGTTCCGATCGGTCAAACGGTTTAGGAATCTATAGGGAACATACATACATCCATTTTTATATAATTATATTAAGGATTAAGGATATAGTAAGACAACTTCCAGATTTTTTGCCCTAAAATTGAAGGCTCAGCAACCGTTTGTCCACAAAAACCCCATTTCACCACATTGTGCGACGTACGTAAATATACGACGATTACGATTGATGACCTTTTCTTTTCTGGGGTTGCACTGAAGGAAACAACCATGAGGTTTGGGGCAGCGTCGGGTGGCACCCCCCCGGCGGGTGTACAAAAAATAAGTAGATTTGTAAGTAGTACTTGGAGAAGTTTATATTAATACTTACTTTTTTTATTGGGGAATAATTACCTATCACCTGTCACCCCAAAGTTTCCCAAAATGTTTTTTTTAGCAAAAGGAACCTTATTAGAGTGTCCTGTAAAAATTTCGCCCGAGAAAGTATAGTCATAATTTTGAGAAAAATCGATTTGAAAAGAAGGGAAAAGTAAATTCATGTATGCGGTCGACCTCGGGGTCTGCCACATAGATCGGGTTACGGTCCCTTGAAATGGAGTGAAATTTTTTCGCTCCGATTTGAATTTTTCTTTGAAATTCGGATAGATGGGGGTGTGATTAGTAGATATTAGTAATAAATATAATCAAAAAAATGGAAAATAACTCGTGTATTGCCAAAAAAGTGAAAAAATTAATTTTTTTTTGCCTTCCAATTTTAGGGGTGTGCATTCGAAAAGGACGGTAATCCATCGTCAAATCCTACCCTTACGGGGCGCCGCTGCGCTCCGCTCCGCTCTGCACCCCTCCAGGGCGGATTTGACTCTGGTTACTAGGCTAAACATACTTGAAGCGCGACAGATCAAGAAAACCGGGATAAATGCAACCGGAATGTGAGAGACCCTCGAAATAGCATTAAAAAGTATAGTTGCGGTATGGGGCAGTATACTATTACGTTTCACCCCCAAAAAATCGCCTAAAAACAAAAAATAAGCGATGTTACATGTAGGAGCGTCGAGCTGCATCTGCCGGTGCCTTTACCTTTACCTTTACCTGATATGTATTTGATGGAGCATCCCGGCGCAGCCGGCCTTCTCCTTCATCTGAAAGAATACATTAATGACATTGGAATTTATAGAGACCGGTGGGTCTCTGGGAATTGGCGCTTGGCGGACTGACTGGTAAAAACCTGAGCTGTGACTGTGAAAATGTAATATGAGAAGAAAAAGAAAATTTTTTACGTTTGTCGATATAGTAGAGTCCCTAATTCGAAGAAAGAAATTATGAATTAATTTCTATTGATGACCTCGAAGTGATTGGCTTCTAGTTGGAACTAGTCAGAATTGGCGACTAGTGGGATTATAGTGATACTATGGGGGGTGATTTATCGAATCTTGTGAAAATTGATCGAAAAATTACACAAATCTAGTGAATAAATTCACTTTCGAAGAGAATTTGTGTAAGTTAAACCTGTGAACATACATTAGTCTGTGTGGGGGTGAGTTATGGTCAGGAGTTGTCCGTGGTCAGGAGTGATTTGGGACGGGGTATGAAAAAGTCGGCTGGGTTGTATTGACCTAGTTGATTTACTAGTGGGTTTTCTGAGAATTTGGATTTGTTGTAGAGATTGGTGGCATGTTTACGATTAAGAGTGTTAATGAGGTCTAGTTTGGCGTCTGCATGTAGTCGCCTGTTAGTGACGTAATAGGGGGCGCTGAAAATAGCTCGGAGATTTTTGTTTTGGATGACTTGAAGTTTATTTATGGCCCTGGGGCGTGCATATCCCCAGACAGGGGAGGCATAAATCATTGTTGGGCGGATTATGGCTTTGTATAATCTTAGTTTGTTAGCGGGGGACATGGTACTTTTTGCGTTCATGAGGACGAACAATCTATTGAAGAGGCATTTGGCTTTACCGGTTGCGGAGGAAATGTGAGCGTCCCATTTGAGGCGCCGGTCCATGGTAATGCCAAGGTACTTGACCTTGGTTTTCCAGGGGATTTGCTCCTCAAACATCCAGACACTGGAGTTGTGAGGCTTGCAACGATTTCGAAACATGATCGCGGAACTTTTGCTCGAGTTAACCTCGATGCGCCAAGTTTCGTACCACCTTCCGAGATCGGTGATCGCCTCCTGGAGGCGGGTTGTGGCTATGTCCGGGTGGATTGAGGATGTGTATATTGCAGTGTCATCTGCATATAGTGAAATTTTTGTTGCGGGATCTAAGGGGGTTGGAATGTCGCTCATGAAGATGTTAAACAGTGAAGCTGCAAGGATCGATCCCTGGGGGACCCCGGAGGTGATGGGGCGCTTTGTGGATCTGGTGTTCATGAGTTTGACTTGGAGATTTCTGTCGTGAAGGTAGGAGGCAATAAGTCGGACTAGTGGAATTTGAATTTTGGATTGAAGCATTTTGAACAGGAGGCCTTCGTGCCAGACCTTATCGAAAGCTTTCGATACGTCGAGTAGCACTAGGCCGGTGAATTCTTTTTTGTTGAGTGCCTGCGTGACGTGCTCAACTAATCGGAGGGCTTGGTGGGTCGTGCTGTGTCCAGCACGGAAGCCGAATTGTTCGTTTTGAATAATACTGTTATCGAACATGGCTTCTTGGAGACGGGTGAGAATGACTTTTTCAACTACTTTTCCGATGGAAGGGAGCAGGCTGATTGGTCTATAGCTTTTCGGAAGTTTGAGATTTTGACCGGGTTTGGGGATTACCACTGCGTCAGCGGTTTTCCATATTTGTGGGTAGTAGTTGAGACGAAAACATGCGTTAATTATGCCGGTGATGGCAACTTTGGCTTTTTGGGGGAGTTCTTTGAGGGCGGTATTGGTGATGCCATCGGGACCTGGGGCTTTCCTCTTTTTGAGGCGTTTAATGGCAATGGTGACCTCCAGAAGGGAGGCGGGGGTGATATGTGAGTCATCGGAGGTGTTTAGGGTGGTGGTGACATAATTTTCGACCGAATTAATATGGTCTTGGTCTAATCTTGTGGTGTTGGGGGAGCATTGAGCTTGGAGGCTGTCGGCGAAGATTTCAGCCTTTTCAAGATCGCTCCGGGCAATAGTGCCGTCAGGGCGGGAGAGAATTGGGATGGTGACTTTCTTTTTCCCCTGGAGGGCGGCGGCCATGCGCCATGCGGACATGTCTTTAAATGATAGGGAGTTAATGGTGTCTAACCATTCATTGTCATGAAATTCTTTGACTTTAACGTCTACTTGCTCTTTGAGCCGGTTGTATGACCTTTGGTCATCAGGGTTGCGAGTTCGCCGGGCGAGTTTCCTCGCTCGGTTTTTGGCTCTGATAAGATCTTTGAGGGAGGGAGTGAGTTTGTCTCTGACGTCCGTGGTGTTGACTTCAAATGAAGTTTCGTCAACGGATTTTTTGATGTTGTCTTGGAAATTGGCAATGAATTGGTCTAGGTCAGTGGGGGACTGAAAGAATGGGATTGGTCCAAGGTTTTTTGACAGAGTGTCTTTGAAAGAGGTCCAGTCTGTTGTCGTTCTCGTGGGAGGGCCTTTTGGGGGTAACAGCGGTCCAAGTGTCAGGAGGACCGGGTAGTGATCTGAGTTTAGTTCTTCGCTGGTGGAGATGTCGTATTGGAGTTGTACGTCTTTGAAAATGGCTATGTCCAGAATGGACGGCGTACCTGCGTTAGAAAAGTGGGTGGGGGAGGTGGGAGCGATGATCGCGAAGTCCAGCTCATTTGCTAGTGAAAGAAGGTCACGTCCTACATGGTTTGTGTGTTTACACAACCAGTTGGAGTGTTTAGCATTGAAATCGCCGGCGATGATCTTCGCGTCGGGGCCTTCGAGGAGGGTTTCTAGGTCCTCTTTGAGGATGCGTTGCTGAGGGCGATTATAGACGGAGGAGATTTGCAACCAACCGTGATGTGCGGTGTGGATGCTCACCGTGGTGACTTCAAGGTACTCTAGGTCGGGGGTCGGTATTGCGACGTGTTCGATGGATGATTTTACGTAAATTGCGGTTCCGCCGCCGCGTCCGTCACGGTCATTCCTATAAAGTGAATAGCAAGGGAGTTTTGCCAGTTGGCCAGCTCTGAAGTGGGTTTCGTTGACCAAGATTACGTCAAGGTCGTGATCGTGCGCGAACGCGAGAAGTTCATTTCGTTTGGCTGAAAGGCCGTTGGCGTTCCAAAAAGCCGTCTGCAAAGTGGTGGGTTGGAATCTGGGTTTAGACATTAACGGGTGTGATATTAGTGGCTTTGGCGTTCATGATTATTTCAATATTGCGGACGAGTTCGGCATTGGCATTGAAATTACGAAGTTGTTCAAAAATTGCTTTTGTTTGTCGGGAGGGAGTCTCATCGTAGGAGGTGGTGGGCGTGGGGGTGGCGTGAGTTGCTTCCCTGTGAGGGGCATGCCGACTAGCAACTCCCAGATAGGAAGGTCGATTGGGGCCTTGGGAGGAGGGGTAATTGTAAGTGGGGCGGTCAGCGAAGCGGGAAGCTGCTTCGCGGGCTGAAAGTTCTCGCCTCTTGGGCTTAGGGAACGAAACGCAACCTTTGTAGTTTGCGGGGTGGTTTCCTGTGCAGTTAGCGCAGGTGGCTGGGTCTTCACGGATTTTTTGACAAGCCGGAGTGAGGTGATCCCCTGCGCATTTAACGCATTTGGGTGGGGCGCGGCAGAGGGTTTGGGCGTGCCCGAACCGTTGGCAACGGTGGCATTGACCGACCTCTGTACGTTTGTGGGGGGTTTCGGTGCGGGTATTTATGGACAGGACCGATGTCATGTCAAAAATTCTCTTGCCATCTGAGTTGTGGGTTAGATGGACAAGGTATAATGGCATAGCTGCCGGTGCGAAATTTCTAAGTGTAAGAGTATATCCCAGTGCACGTACCGTCAACAAAATGCGCGCCGGCCGAGCGAAGTAGTGGCATCGACCGGTTCTGCACCATGCTCTTGCTACTTTTCCGTACTTTTCAAATCGATTTTTCTCAAAATTTTGATAATACTTTCTCAGAATTTTTTTGTTGTAGGGGCCTATATAAACCTTCCTCTTTGCGATTGCAAAGTTTCAACTCATTCGGAGTGACAGGTGATAGGTAATCCTCACCCAATAGGGAAAAACAAGAATAAAATACAAGAGAGCTTTGAAAATTTAAATACAAATATAAAAAAAATTAAAAAACCAACTAATGTTGCAGTCGATCGTGGACTTCTTATGTAAGTGGTTTAGTCAACAAAGAGCCAATAATGTGATTATTAGTGGTGCTGTGTTACAAACAAAAGCCAACGATATTGGGAATAAAATTTCAAAAGATGGTGAATCTACATTTAGTAGAAGCTGGATCGAAAGATTCAAAAAACGATATAATATTAGTAGTGACAAAATTGTTGGAGAATCAGCCTCAGTTGATATGAACACTGTAAACATTTGATTACACAATAGTTGGCCACTTATTAGAGAAAATTTCAAGTATGAGTACATATTCAACGCAGACGAAACAGGGCTTTTTTATAAACTTACATCTGATAGAACATTAAAATTTAAAGGGGAGGTCTTTCAGGCGGAAAGCTATCAAAAGAAAGAATTAGTGTATTATTCACGGCAAATCTACTAGGCACAGAAAAACGAAAATTACTAGTGATCGGGAAGTCCGTAAATCCAAGGTGTTTCAAGAATATAAAGCAATTACTAGTAAATTACAAATCAAATAGAAGAGCTTGGATGACTTCTGAAATTTTTACCAACGAATTACGCAATTGGAATGGGGAATTGCGTCGAAAGAAAAGAAAAATATTGTTATTAGTGGACAACTGTCCTGCTCATCCTAAAGTTAAAGAATTAGATTACATAAAATTAGTATTCATGCCTCCCAATACAAGCTCCAAATTATAGCCTATGGATCAGGGCATTATACATAGCTTTAAAAGTAACTATCGACGACTTCTTCTAGCAAAAATAATAACTTCTATTGATAAAGGGGATGAAAACTATAAAATAGACCTTCTGAACGCAATAAATTTTGTTCATTTGGCATGGAAAAATGTGACAAAAACAACAACTTCCAATTGTTTTCGACATGGCGGATTCGTCAAGTGTGAAATCGAATTTGATTCTGACGATAATCTACCACTAACAAAGTGGATGCAATAAATCCAAGAAAAAGATAATCAAGAGCAGAATCTCCATGCTGATCTACTTGAATATATCCATGTTGATGACAATCTTTTAAGTACAGAATTTTTGAACGATGGAGCAATTATAGCGTCTACAAGTAGTGAAGTTATCAACGATAATTATGAAGAACAAGATGAAGAAATGGAGAGTAATGAAGTACTTGCAGTTCCAACTCTCTCAGATGCTATCCGAAATATTGAATCCGTTCGTTATTTTCTTCAATCACGAAATACTCCTCATAGTATTTTTAGTAAATTAGCGGAGGTGGAATTACATATAAATGAAATAAATTTTTTCCAAACCAAACGAATTAAAATACAAGAATTTTTCAAAACTGTTTAAAACTCTGTATTTCTTCTTGTGTTTTTTATTTTTATACTATTATTTTCATTAAAAAATAAATTTACTAAAACTGTGTTTTTTTATTAATTTATCACTTATAACGAACCTTGGATATAACGGTCTAATTTGCTTGGTCCCTTGAAGTTCGTTATAAGCAGGCATTACTGTATTTACCTCTGCAATCCGGACATCAAACTCCTACTTGCAGCTTGTACTTTAATGCAATTCATCAGTAATCTTATAAGACTAATCAATGACATCATCGAACGTGTATTATACGTTTTTATCGCTTTTTATTGGATTAGTTCTTTATTGCAAATGGAATATTGTGCACAATAATTTTTAAAACTTTCTATTTAATATTTTAAATGGCTTTAAAAAAACGGCAACATAAATCCTTACTTTAAATCTTAAATATCTTTAAATATTAAAAATCCTTGAAAAAGGGACCAGCATCAGACAAGTTTTTGAAAACTGGAGTGTTCCTAAATCAACTAACAGATATTAGAGATAATAAAGACAAAAACTAAGAACACATAAGTGACGTAAGTATAATTTATAGTCGTTAACTTAAGTATAAGTACGTTCTTAAGTATCAAATTTATATTGCACAGACGCATTTTGGGTCAAAAACACTTGGAAATTCAGAAACTTCGTAAAAGAACCAAGATTAAATGCATCGATAAAAATCAGTTACTCAAGTAGAATGGGGTTAATCTTTCAAGTAAAGTTGTAAGTGTAAGTAAACACTTTGTCTATGACGGTCGTAAATCAATTCATTAGGTAAACAAAAGAATTTATTATTCGTTTAAAAAAAGACATCTAAATCCATGATTTGAGTTTCAAATTTCGTTTTAGATAAAAGAAAGGTCATTCATAAAACAGAACATCCACAAATGATGATGAAACCCCTTGTACACTTGGATTCTGTGCTCTGTAATCATGTGCTAATTTCATCTCGAATTTTACGCGCAAAAGATAACTTTCTCAGCAAGTTCTGGTTAGCTTGAAAAGTTTAAATTACGATATGAAATTCCTTACCTAAAAATCTGGAAAGTACGAACAGATTTCTCTCAATGTGGATGCTGTAAAACCATTTAGAAACTTTCTTAAATAATATAAATATGGGAAATGGAATTAAGTCGTAAAATCGGCCTGTTTCTGGAGAATTTTACCTGGAACGACTTGGGTACATGAGACGAAAAAATCTGTTCCAGGACGAAAAATTTTGAAAGGCCGTGTAACATGTAACATGGGTTTTACCTTCATGATTTCTAGCAATACGGCTGGAACACATAAGCTACCTCTTTTAGTTTTTGGGAAAGCTCACCATTTTGTTATTTTTTGTCTGGTAAATTTGCGCTCGCTGTGAAAATAAAGCATACAATAATGCAAGCATCGTTTTATTCAACAAAATCAACACTAAAAAAATATCTCGATAATCCGGAGATATTCAGAACTACATCTGTCCGGATTATCGAAGTTGTACTGTAATAAGATGATCAATAGTTCTGAAACTTTACATAGTAGTTGTATAACACTATTTTAATAAACATTAAAAATGTCGACCCGACATCAGTGGCAACTGGTACGGTAATAATCTAATAATTAAATTTTTAATTTAATATTCAGTTCACAAGTTAATTATGTATTACAACATAATTTTGTTTACACCCCTATTCACTAATTCAAAACTTTATCTTTAGGATCGTTAAGAACCGTAAAGTTCGGTTTACACCTCAAATTTTAAAATGGAATTTTTTCTAAAAGCTGTAATTTTACAGCCTTAACGTTCGGAAAAATAACGATTAGAGTTAGAGAATAGGGGTCTGGAATAGGGGTTTGGAATAGGGGCCTTAAGTTATTGAAGTTCAAATTTTAGGTAAGAACTTCTATTTAAAAATATTACAAAGAAGTACCTAAAGCAACCCTTCTTTTTTATTAATTTATCTAACTATCTTTATGCCTAAATTCTTGTAATTCTTGAGAGCCTACATTAAAATCATTTCTGTTTTTCAGAATCTACATCAATAGAACTTAATACTAATATTCATATTCATATTAATATCGTTTTAATTATTTTGGTATGAACTATTTTCTTATTGATTACTTTTTTACTCGTGCAAGATTGTCATGGTTGTGAGGCTTATAGGCCACACTGAAACCTTTTTAAGTTAGTAACCAAAAAATAAACCAATGAGGATGCGTTTTGAACAAATAAATAGGCAGAAGGTGATGTTCTGAGGCCACACTGATTCATGATTGCTCAGGTTGTGCGGCCTAAATGGAAAAATGAATTATCCGCCAATTTTGCGGATTAATTGGTAAATGTTTATATTTATTTTTTATTGCATATAGTGCCATGTATTGCTACTGTAAAACTCAAAAATTTAACTTATATAGCGGGGAATAATAATGGCACTTAAATTTAACTATGCTCCGACTAGCTTGCATGAAAACTCATTATTAAGGGTCGTAAATTGGGTTCATCTATGTGGTCAAAAATACTCATATAAGTTACCATAAATTAGTAACCTTAAGGAACAAGAAAAATAAACTTATTATATCGTACACCTGCTTAATTTGGACTTCACTGCTGTATAAAGTTAAATTAAATTAAACGTAATTATTTGTAGACACAATATTGTAATTTATTAAACAAAATATAATCATAAAAAAAAACAAAAGACTTATTTTTCATAAATAGGAACAAATTAAATTTACAAATATGATAAAAGAAAAGTTTATAAACCCCCCGTGTTTAAATTCACGCGCGAACTTTATTTTGTCTACCGTTAGATTTTACTAAAGTTTGTCGACACAAATTTGGCTTACCGAAGTTTATACGGTCATGTCCCATCGACGTGTATTGAAACAAGGCAGCGTGGAGGCGATTATACAATTGGATCCAATTTCCATACCATGAAAAACTCCAGACAGGATGAATGATGAATTTATTTTCTTCGTCTTATTGGATAAATGTTCAGGTAAGTCCATAAAATATAATCTTCAATAATTTTCTAATCCAAAACATAACCATCAAAAAACGTAACCATCAAAATTTTGTCAGCGGTCACCAAAATTTTCCAAATATCGTTCAAAATATCAATCGAAACTTTCATAAATTTTCTTATCACTTCATACACTTCATGAATCATCAGCAAACATATGATAATTCCCAACTTCACAAGAAACTTATTAAAACCATTTCCAAAATTCAACTTTTCAAATCACGTCCTTCTCTCGCCGACTGTTCAATTCTCTCTCTCTCTACGCCTCCTTATCCATTTTTCATCCCACCAAAATTGTCTGTAAGCCCGCGCACTAATTCTTTTGAACGCAAACACTTTTCATTATCGTTTTTCCTATTCTTTTACAAATAAATCAAATTTATTCAATTTCTTCCCAATTCTTTTTAAATAAAACAAATAAACCTTCTTTTGCTTCTTTTTACATTTTTTTTCAAATATGTGTGTATACAAAATTACTTGTTGTATTTCCAGATTGAATTGATGCAAGCAGTTCATTACTCAGAAGTGCCATGGATATTCAGGTGTACCTATCTAACTGCCATGATGGTCCTTTATTTGAATATTTAGTAATGAGTATTTTATTACCAAATAAGCCCAATTACATCAGACCCCTCATCTCTGATAAACAGAACATGACAATAGATAAAGAAATTTTCATTGGAGGTATGGATCACCGGCACAATTTTTGTAACAGACAGACACATATACACACACAGTTACATTTAAGCTATTATAAATATGTCGATAATAATGACGATGGATTTTACTACCCCAGGAGTCTACACAAATACCTAATAATGTCGGTAATAAAAATCCTTTCGATTAATTTAATTCGTCCCCCCACTCCTCCCAAACGATTCACTTAAATAAACAAATTAATTTGTCGATTTGATTGGCTAGATTATGTTGTTATGTTGATTAATTTTTCGTTTCTCTTTAAATTTTGTGTCCTTTTCCATTGCAAAAAGGCTGGCGGTATAGAATACCCCCAACGGTTGATGATCAGGCGGTAAAATATTAAAAAATGTTTTATGGTCCTGTTTTATGCTTTACTTTTCTGGCGGGGGGCGGGGGGAGGGGGGCGGGGGGGGGGGGTTCCATATCCCTCTTGTTTAAAATAATAGTATAAAATAAAGCTGTTTTGGAATTAAATTAAATTTATGTTTCCTTTATATTTAAATTTTGTGTTCTCCCATTGGAAGAAGTCATGAGTCGCCACTGTCCGACATCAATCTTAAAAGAGGTTATCAAGAACAGACTGTTTAAAATATACATAATATCTGGGTTCCTGTGGACCTCTAAGGTCCCTGCAATATAGGGGGCCTAAAGTTTAAGCATTATATGGTAAGTAAATCCTCCACTGGAAGCTTTTATAAAAAAATTTAATTATTTTGGTATTCTGGCAAAACTAAAATCTAATATTTTAAGAATGAAAGAAGTTATCAAATTCTATAGCACTTCTGTCATTTTTCAGTCATCTTTTCCCACTACTAAACATACCTCCTTCTCTTTTAGGCCTGAGTCTTACTCCACCACTTCCTACCACGAAATAAAATTTTAACTAGTGGAAGTTGCTGATTTGTGGGTGGGTATTTGAAGTCTGTTTGAACCAATTGAATTACTTCAAATTTTATTTGATAGTAGGAAGTGGTACAGTGTGAGACTCCGGCCTTAGAAAAGGGTTTTTAACCGTACCCTACCACGCTGGCCAGTGCGGTTTGGTAGGGTAGACGGTCCATAGAAAGAATGAAAGTTGGAGAGAACATCAGGTTCTTCCTGGACTCAAACCAGTGCCTAATAGGTCAATGGCCGCCTCTTCTGTCCTTAATTACTATTAAAATACGTAAAATATTTACGTTTGCGGTATTAGCTTTAATACGTAATTTATGTTTTGATAATATAAAAGGCGATATTATTAATTAAACTGCTAAAATTTATGCTGTAGATTTTTTGCCTTGGTTTATTTCTTCTAGAATCTAGAATTTATCTAGAATCTATCCTAGAATTTAATTAACAACTTTTTTAAATCTGTCAAAATTCTACCAATTAATTGAATTGCGGTTAAAGCACCAGTAATCTTCCAAGTAAAATTAATAGCAAACTGGGCTTTGAAAAATTCAATTTCATAGTTTAATCGAAGGTTAACCTAATCGGACATTTAACCAATCGATCATTGAAATAACAACCCTTAACAAATCTAAAAATTCTTCGAAAGCTATTGCTTGCTATGCTACTACGAACGAGACGGCTTATCACATTAAAGATA
Organism: Podabrus alpinus; assembly: GCA_932274525.1. Classification (NCBI taxonomy): domain Eukaryota; kingdom Metazoa; phylum Arthropoda; class Insecta; order Coleoptera; family Cantharidae; genus Podabrus; species Podabrus alpinus. Next base: position 121,942,654 of record OW026451.1, read on the forward strand.
TTTTTTATAAAATCTTTATCCGTCAAATAAATCTTAGTGTTAATTAAATTATATATTCATAAACATAAAATTAAATTTTAACATAATAAAAAATATTTAAAAGTCGCTACATAAATTTTAGCACGTTAAAATTCTTCAGGGTCATAAAAGCCAAGAAAAGAAATAAGTATCTACTACCTACTAAAATTTAATCAATATTAAATTAATGATGTGCATTATTGATGATGTGCACATTTTATTAGATAAAATGACATGTTATAAACTATTTATACCAAGTAGAAGTTAATACTGGATGGGGTTAGAATAATAATTGTTTTACACAACTACAAAAATAGACAAGCTATAAATTAAAATAGAGCATTATTTAATAAACTTTCTAATAATTTAATACTATATTTTAATCACTACAGTGGCTTGGTGTGATCGCTCTGAGTCACAGGGTGGAAATTCCACATTTGAAACGCGGACTTCACGGAATTTTCAGGCTCGTCCCTTCAGGGTGATAATCGAAACGCCCTGTGCATTTAAGTAGTAGTAGTAGTTCAATATTTATATAAATCTGATCAATTGAAAAAACCTTACGGTCATAAGAGAAATAAAAAGAATCCAAGTTTATTAATTTTAATAATTTTTGATATCAACTTCGTGAAAAATTTTGAATGATTATAATTCACAACCATTAAGGAATTTTTTAAATGTTTTGCGAATAATTAATGCATAAGGTATAATAAATTAATTTGATTGCATAATTTTAATATTCTCACGCTATACCATTAAAATGAAAAGATTAAGTAACGACAGGAAATATTTTCTAAATCATAAACGACAAAGTTTAAATTTACAATTTTCTTAAATAAAAGCGTTATCAATGACTGAAATTTGTAAAAAATTTGTTTCCTCAAAGCTTAAATGTGCAATAAAAGTACTTTGACCAACAACAAACCGGTTGATACGTATCCAATTTATGAGCGAGCCTTTTTCTAGTTGAAAACTTTTTTCAAAACCAAGTGGTTTTTCTTCCAACAACTGGTTTTGTTTTAAAACGGTTAAATTAAAAAATTTCAGATATCACTTTTGCTATGTACGTTGTACCTACATATTATAAGAATTGAACGTTGGTATATTCTATCTATGTATCTTTCTACGTCATATTGTCTATTGTTTCATTCTGAAATAAAAATTGTTGTAGGTATAATATAAAAATAATTACATTTGAGATATAAGGATTATTTTTACTTCTACTACTATAACTAGTACTTATATTATGTCGGTTTTATTTTACTACACCATTTAGTTTACGGTTTTTACGCTGAATATGTAAATATTTATTTTGAAATTACACACACTTTTGCGATTTAAGAGAAGAGAAAATAATCTAACATGATCGTATCTATGTTATTATTGTTGTTGTTTTGTTAAATTCTAATACTGGTTTATCTTAAGAAATTTACCAACAACTTCCTCAATTTTTACCTGTGTATCAACTTGTCCTACACATTGTGGTTAATTGAGACACTTTTGATTTATTTGAATAAATTGCTTCTGACGGATTTCTACAATAAACTATAAATTTATCAAGTTTTCTGTCAAAACATGTACGTATTACTGATGATTTATTTATTACATAGCTACATAATATAATATGCTACGTACTATGTGTACACCGAGAAAAAAAAACATTTGATTCAACACTTGGGGGACGGTAACCTAATTTTGGTCACCCCAAAAAAATTGAAAATTTCCTATAGCAAAGAGGAAGGTTTATAGAGTATACTGTAAAAATTTCACTTGCGAAAGTATACATAAAATTTCGAGAAAAATCAATTTGAAAGTGCGTAAATTTAGCAAATTTTTCTTCGATTTTTGGGGTGTGCATTCGATAGGGAGGTTTTGACTCTGGTTACTATGCTAAACATACAAGAAGGCGCCTCCCATTAAAAAAAACGGGATAAATGAAACCGGGAGCTTAGAGACCCTTGAAATAGCATTAAAAAGTATAGTTGCGGTATGGGGCAGTAAACTATTACGTTTCACCCCCAAAAAATTGCGTAAAAACAAAAAAAATCGATGTTACATGTACGAGAGACGAGCTGCATCTGCCGGTGCGAAATACTCTAAGTGTTAGGGTCATTATAACTGCACGGACTGTCAACAGAATGAGCGACGCGCGGGAATCTCGTTAATTTTACATGTAAATTTGCAAACTTCAAATTCGATTTACTCAAAATTTTGATAATACATTCGCAGGTTTAAATTATATCAGTATACTATATAAACCTTCCTCTTTGCAATAGGAAATTTTCAATTTATTTGGAGTGGCCAAAGATAGGGGACCGTACCAAACACTTGTAATGCATTCTTACACATTTTGTGTATCATTTCGTAATGACATTTTTGTTAAAAATTTGGTACGACTATGGCTTGGATTTCGTTTGTGGAAGTGATTCTTTTTTTGTGAAATTGCAAGTCAAGTTAGTGATCGTTAGACCAATTTGAGGTTTGAGGAAATATTGGAAAATAATTGACTTGGAGCCAAAGATAAGGAAAATATTAAAAATTTTAAGCTAATCCAAAGCTATCACGCAGCTGTTGATGTTGAATTGGATAAACCCGAACATTGTGTACAAAAATTAATTTAGAAAAGTATATTTATTTAATAATAAGAATGAAAGTTAAAAATTATTTTAATATAAAATTTAAATCAGTTAAAATTAACAAAATCAAATATTATGCAAAACTCATCAATCATCAAATAACAATTGCAAAACTTAACCAGTAAACTGGAAGAATTCGTCCATTTTAATTAAATAATTTGTTACCTGACAATCCGCAAGCAAGACACCTTTTCGAACAGCTATAATAAGGGTGGTTAGCTCAAGTCGCGAAGGGGGTGGGTGGGCTAGAAGAGCCAAAGGGTCTTGTGACGTGGTGTCGCGAGTTGCCAGTCTCTTACCAACGATTGGGCAATCCTCAATCGTGGTTCGGTAAATAGTCAAAATCGGGGGGGGATAATTTACACAAGGGATGAAATGGGCGCCACGCGTTCTTAAACGTTAGTTTATTCGAAGGGGATGGGATATCACACCTTCCAAGCTGGTACGCGACAACTTGTTGATTACTCTTGATGATTCTCACCCTGGACAAGTCTCGTCCAATGACCTTACCTTTACAGTAGGCAGACTCTCCTTTGGTGAAAATAACTAAATAAAATATACACACAAGAACAATAAAACACAATAATAAGTAACAAAATAAATATAATGGAAATAATATCAATAATGGATAGTGACAAAATACGTACAGGACACACTCAAATTTACAAATGCCGTAGTATAATGACAAGTATTTACAACTGACTTGACTCCTTATAAAAGTTATCAGCACGATTCGAATCTTAGTAGCGTAAAACAATATGAGATATGGGCTACTAATTTCCACTTTAACTAGTACGTGAATGTAACACATATAAATCCTAAAGTAATTTGCTACAAAAACTGATGCAAATTGACTGCGAAATTGAATGCAACTTGAATGCAAAATTGAATGTAAACTTGAATGCAAAAGTATAGGCACAATTGAATGCCAACTTCCCATGAAAGGGGACAAATAAACTCTAACATAAACGTCAAGTACAAAATATTACGTTAAAACTGGATGAAAGTTAATGCACTATTGGCGTAAAAAGTTATTAAAAAAACACGCGTTATTATTTTAAATACGTTTGACGATAAAAACTATTTGAATAAAAATATGTTCCGATAAAATAAAACATCTGTCAATAATAAATGAGCGTTGTCTCGGAATCGTAGCGGCCAGATGACAGACCTGATTCGCGGCACATGTGGTCAACCTTGGTGCGAAGTGACCGTCAATGATGATTTATTTAAATTAAATTTACTAATGTTCAACAATTTGCCGATAATGCTTTAAATGCGAAATTGTTTAAATAATGTTCAACGTTACTTATAAATACACGAAATTGGTTAAATGCGAGATAGTTAAAATATTGTTCGATAAATGTTTAAATAATGCTACAGCGAAACTGGTTTAAATCTAAAGTTGTTTAATATTGTACGATAAATGTTTAAATAATGCTCGATACGAAACTGGTTTAATACGCGAGGTGGTTTAAATAAAGTTCAAAGTACCTCGTAAAATGTTCAAACAAAACTGATTTAAACATAAAGTTGTTTAAATATTATTCGATAAATGTTTAAGTAATGCTCGATACGAAACTGGTTTAATACGCGAGGTGGTTTAAATAAAGTTCAAAGTACCTCGTAAAATGTTCAAACAAAACTGATTTAAACATAAAGTTGTTTAAATATTATTCGATAAATGTTTAATAATGGTTCAACAAAACTAGTTTAAACATGATGTTGTTTAAATAAAGTTCAAATAAAGTCGATACGAAATTTCAATTATGTTCTATGTCCTTGCGCGGACCGAACATGTGTTGTTTGAATAAAAGTTCGTTATAATTTGAATTAATTTCCGTTAAATGTTCAAATATTTAATTAAATGTTTAATGCGAGATGGTTTATTACCTAGATGACGACGACACTTGAGGATTAGCACAACTGAATAAATATGATTTAAAATCTTATTGTGTATAAGATTCGATTCACTTCCGCATATAGCGTTTTCACTGCTCTAACCAACAGAGGTTTTGGGTGTGAAGACTTGATCACAAATCTTGGCTTTTAGCCGTTCCGACACGCTATTTATATGATTTCTGATCTAAAATTGCAAGTGTGGGGATCAGAATCCCACTACGGCAGTCTTGATATTGGTTCCTAATTGGTTTTTAATTTTGACCTCGAGTTCCGATTGGCTCAAAGAATAAGTGAAATACATCGCTTGCATCTCTATTCCTACAAAATTATGTTCGAACTTGGCGATTGCAGCTGGGTGCTATTGCATTTTTTGCGCTAGGAACGTTCGAGTTTCGATAGTTTTTGTTGGACAAAAAGGTATATTTTCAAACGTTACTTTGTTGCACTTCTCATAAAGCCAATGTAAAATGAATTTGTATTTGGGTCTGGCAGGTCAACATATGGACAGATAACAAAATAAAATATATAAATCAAAGTGGTTTTGACAGGTCTGCGTGGGCATCTTGCCCAGACTTGTAACGAAAATACCTATCCCGAATAAAAGTCTCATAAAGTACTATGCAATCCTTTATAGAAACATTGGGATTGATGGACGTGAAGTTCGAACTTCCTCGAAATGAAGAGCTTTATGTCGACTGTGGGAATTATCACAAATAGTAGGTTAAGCTACGTCAACGTCAATCTGCTGTGTTATTTACGTGAATCCATGATTTACGTGTCGAAGAATTATCTTACTTAATTCGTAATCTCAAATGTTCAAAATATTAAGCGATTGAAAAATATAATTTCGTCTGTTAATTCCTAAACTCTATCTTTTAATGATATTACTCGACCTACAAATGTATACTTTTTAAAATATTTTGATGTTAAAAATTTTATAGACGAGAAATTTTTGCGGCATAATTGCTATAATATTTTGTCAAAAATTTTGGAGGCGCCGAGAGCGTATCCTAAGGTTACAAATTATCAAAAATTCATAGATATTATTTGGCAACCCAAAAACGTGGGGCGTTTACTAATTTTGTTGAATAAAATTTGAGCATAATAACCGTTACCATGAGAAAACAAAATATGGATTGGACTCGAATCATCGAGGTTTTGGAAAAGATAATGCAAAAAATAAACGAGAATATAATATAAGAGATAATAAACAGTACAAAAGGATGATAAACTTTAAAGAAGCTGGTTCAAACGGACAAAACAATTGGAGAGAAATAAGAAGGCAACACAATTTCGTAAATACGGTTGATGAAAATTAAATGAACAAAATGTTCAATTGCAGCAGAAGTTGGAAGAAATAAAAAATACTCAAGTGAAAGAACAGGTTAAAATGGACACAACAATTTAAGAACGTAAGAGGAGAATTCGCTATCAGTACAACGACAGACGAAAAATTGTAGATGAAAATTATATTAGTAACTGGAAAAGAATGGACAAATTTTAAATGAAAAGGGTCCCACAAATACAAGAGAAAAATTAAACATGGAATATTTAAATATTGAAAAATTTGGCATCCGAAGGAGATTGAAAAATGAATATGTGATAAAAGTATACATAAAGAAATGAAAATTGATTTCGAAAAATAGAAAACGCAGAAGAACCAAAAAGTGCGAATTGAAAATCTTTGTTTACGGGAAGAATTTGGAGTTTAGATTGGATCTGGTTAGGTACGATGAGAATTAGGTGAAGGAACAAATCGCCTTACACATGGCCTATTTACACTGCCTAATTCTCACAGAAGCGGATAAGATGGGGATGTAAAAATGTAAGGGATATAACAAATACCGACCATAAAAGCTAAAAGCCCTCAACTATTTAATAATTGGTTTGATGAAAGTTCAATTTTTGACACAAAGTTAATTAAAAATTTGGAATTTACACTTGAATAGATGATTCTGATAGATGATAAATGGGGTACCGACAAAAAAAATTAGTAGTATTTTTTTTAATGAAAATACGTGGTAGAGGTGCCGGGCAAATCGGAATTGTTTATTGATGTTTGTATTGTTATTAAAAATGTCAAATATATTTATCTTTAATGTATGTTTGACATTTTCAATAACAATACAAACGTCAACAAACAATGCTGTTTTGTACGGCATCTCTAAGCAAATCGACTAACTAATTTGGAGATGTCACAGATTGAATAAATAATTCAAATTTATTTGAATTTAATTACATCGAAATGAACCGCTTTTAGAAAAATCTAACCACATTACATAGCAAAGGACATCCTAAGGATCGTATTTATGTAAAAAAACTACTAAATTTTTGTGTCGGTACCCCATTTGCAAATGAATCTGAGATATGATTTTAAATATTGAATTGGATATTATAAAAATTCTTGAAGCGATTTGATTTATAATAGTTAATATGCTTTAAAGCAAGTAGTTTATAGCTGATTTAAAAATGATTCTAATTTAACGTGTTAATGATAAAATTTTGAAATTAATTTGATGATTTTGTATATAATTTTATATTTATCAAAAATTTGTAAATATGCTTTTTTTGAACTTTTGAAATATTACATTTCTTTAATGAATTTAAGGATACATTATTAATAAGGATACAAATATCATGTATGATTTTATGATGATATTAATTTGATGATTCACGATTGATTTATATAAGAAAAAACTGCCGATTTTTCGCATATAAATCTGGAAGAGAAACTGTCGTGTTTTTTGTATATATTTTTGTTATTACAGAATGGTCGAGTTTAAGATAGAAAAGAAAATTTAGTTTGTGGAAGCTATTCTTTTTTTTATGAAATTGAAAATCAAGTTAGTGATCATTGGACAAATTTGAGGAAGATAATTGACTTGGAGCCAAAGATTGGTGAATATTAAAAATTTGAATGTAAAGCTATCACGCAGTTGTTGAAGTTAAAAGTAAAAGATTTTGAAAAGTATTTTAACAATAAAAATTTAAAATTATTTTACTATAAAATTTAAATTAAATCATTATCAAAAACTCATATCATTTTAGCTGACCCAACGTATGGCATTACAAGAAAATTCATATCAATACATTCAAAAGATAACAGTTTTGATTCAAAAGTAAGTATTGTATTTTACTGTGAGAAAATTAAACATAATTTATTTTAAACCAAAATCTAGAATTCAACTTTTCTTTTTTTCTCAGTAATATGATTTAGGCAATTAAAAATTTTTGAGCACCCAAATGTTTAAAATAATTATGTTAAATTAATTTTAACAAAACAAGATATATTCTCGTATTTTTGTATTTCTCAATGAATCCATTTCTAAGAATTTATATTTACATCACTAATTTGTTGTAAATAATAATCGGAATAGTAATCGTTCGTGGTATTTTCATTGATAAAGTAATAATTTATCAATGTTGTTTAAGATTTGAGGTAATTAATTTAGTGATGTTGACAATTTTAAATATAAATTATACAATAACAATTTATTTAATTCCAGTTCATTTCCTTTTCATTAATTCCATTTTCATTAATTATTATTCAAAATTATTCTTTGAATTGTTGTTTCATTCTGCGATAGATTAGAAACCAAATATATAAAAATAATAGGGGAGCTTGTTGTATATTGGAGCAATATTTTTTAACTGGCAATAAAAAAATTATTTGATGATTTATTTGTAGTTTTTTCAATTTATTATATAGATCGGAAATACAAAAGAGTTTATAAAAACCATCTCAAATTGTCAAAATATTTAGCAATGGGATTCTTGTACATTTTGTGCAAATCTTTTTAAAAAAATCGTCTAATTTAAACTCGATGAAGTGCATCTTCAATATTTGATAATGAAATTGAGGAAGGTGAACATTTTAATTATTGCTGGCTGTACGGGGACTAAAAGGGGTGAATCACAATCAGGAATTGCAATAAGAGTAAGTAGATAAATAAAATAAATTCAAGAATATTAAAAAATAATCGAGAGTTTTATTATGGTAAATTAAGTAAAATTGAGATTGAACGCGCATTTGATTTGCATACGCACACAAATGATATCACTCAGGTGTGTACAAATCCTGTGATTTTAACATCAATAGATTTGAAAAATTTTTACATCGGAAGAATTAATAATATTAAAATAGAAATTAAATTTTAAATATTAAAAACTTTCTTATTATTGAATTTATATATTTCAATTAATCAATTAATAAATTTATGATAACAGAGGTATTATAATTATCATTATATTCGGTACTTTGGTACTGAATAAATAATTAATAAATTTATTTGGTTTTAAGTTAAAATACTCATAGTTTTATCATTATTATAAATGTTAGGGGCCTCAAAATAATTTTGGGCAGAATATATAAGTATATATAATAGGACTTCCAAATGAACTAGCGCAGCATTGCCAGACTTAGACGGAATATTTATGTAATATGATTATAAAAGGAAGTAGAAGCTAATGAAACTTAAAATAACCATGCTTACCAAGTTTTTACAATTTTATAATTTTTACAATATATTCATTGACCGCGGAATCCTGAAATGGTATTGGCACTTTGTGCATACTTAGTTGTTTATAGCGATGTTCATAATAATTAATGATCTCATGGGAAAACATAGACTGAAGTTTAGAAAAACAATGTCATGATCTTCATTAATCTCTTTAAAAATAAATCTTTTAATTGGTGTCGTTAATAACCAATAAACATTTAGAACTTAAACCGTCTGAAATTATATTAATTACATAGAAAAAAGTCCCGATGAAGGAAACAAGAGGAAATAGAATCAATACAATCATATTCGGCACTATTCAGGATAATCTTGTTAATTAACAATACTATAGTAACAAATTCTTGATAATCATTGACTAACTTGTGATATGTAAATTGTGATTAAAATGATATTTTTGATTCTGTAATGTCGCCATATATGCTAAATAATCACGCGACATTTTTGCACCTGTTAAAATTTGATATCAAACATGTCAATGCTTATCAATATTTTGTCAATATTGTTAACCAATGAGACTTGAATATCACTGAACTTGAGTTGAACTGACTTGAATAGAAGAAATTCGAAAAAATATTTTCGAATAATTGCGAATATCCATTAAAATATTAAAAAAATGATTAGTTAGTTCCTTGTTTCAATAAATGAAATTATAGAATGCTTACAATATTTACGAGATATCTCGGAGGCATAATAGAGTACTTGGCATATATAGATTACTAGAGTATCCATAAAAGCTTTTCAAAAATTTTCCTGTTTTTCATTACTTAAGCTTTTACTGACTTATATAGTATATAATTCTGAATAATATACCGTTGAGAATTGAAATAAAAATATCAGAAGGTAGAAAGATTGCCGCGGAGAGCCGCCGACAGTTTCCGCAATAAATCTTTTTATTTTTATTACGTTTACTTGGTTTGTTAATTTTTAAAATTTAACTGAATAATTTTCACGAGCTAATAATTAATTGTGAATTTTAAATTACTAAAATAAATTAGAAATTCTAATCACTAAACGTATTTTGATGTGGTTTGTTAAAATGGCCAAGCAACTATCGTGGTATTATTAGATACGGTGCTACGGTAGTCTATTTTGATAATTGTATATTTTAATTTATTTATGTTATATTTGACCATTTGTTATTCACCTTGTAGGGATGTGTACCTGTAGTTCTTTCTCAATCTCACGGCCCTAAACTGTGCAGGGTCCAATCCTCGTTCTTCCGTCCAAAACCCTTTGCAGACTATGATGGCATCAATTGACTATAACTTGCAAGTATTGGTCGCCAGTTATTTCGATTTGGCGCTACTGCATCAATAGACTGACAAGGGAAAGCCGCATGTAGGATATCGGCAATCAAGATATCAATTCTTTTGGTGATTCTAAAAGCCAAAAAAATTATGACAGTGTTAGGATTTTTGCCAATGTTGCTTGGTTTTTGAATTATGAATTTTTGAAAATAGGATAATTTCATCTCAAATCAACTGAAGAATTTACTCTATCCCACAAAATTTAACGAAAATTTGGTACACACCATCTTAGTAAGAAATAAAAAATACAAATTTAGTTAGAGAGTTAGAGAGGAAATTTTCAAACAGAGTCTAGATCATTTACGATCATTTATATCTAATACTACATTCGTTGTGTAAATTTCAGGTAAACATACAGAATACTATTTGAAGTTGTGCTCCGGGACAGCTGGAATGGTAGAAATGGAAAAGGTGAAACAGCGGAACTTGTGCTTTGTCAGCACCGAGCTCTGACGTCCGTGTTGAGGGATTACTCGGTACTTCACCTGCTAAGATTCTCTAGTTTATCCTCCAGTTAGTGTGGTTTGAGTATTAGTGACAGAGATGGGGAGCCGCTGTATTGAAGGTGGTACAAACCTAAGTGGTTTGACGTTTCTCCCCCCCCCCCTTCTTAAATCCAGTTTCCAAACCACTTTCTTTGCCAAGATGTACATGGAAAAATAATGATTCTAAAGCGCGATCGATTAACTATATTTTCAGTTTGTAGGTATGAAATGAATAAATGGATTTTTAAATCTTTTAATATTAAACCTTTGATTAATTGGTGAGGATTACCTAATGTTGGTCATTCCGAATGAGTTGAAACTTTGCAATCGCAAAGAGGAAGGTTAATATAGTATAATGACATAATTTTCACAAGCGAAGTTATAATCAAAATTTTGAGAAAAATCAATTTGAAAAGTACGGAAAAGTAGCATGATCGTGCCACACAACCGGTCGATGCCACTAGCTTCGCCCGGCCGGCGCGCATTTTGTTGACGGTACGTGCAGCTAGATATACTCTTACACTTAGAAAATTTCGCAGCAGCAGATGCACCTCGAGCGTCGTACATGCAACATCGATTATTTTTAGTTTTTACGCGATTTTTTGGGGGTGAAACGAAATAGTTTACTGCCCCATACCGCGACTATACTTTTTAATGCTATTTCGAGGGTCTCTCACATCCCGGTTGCATAGATCCCGGTGTTCTTGATGGATGGCGCTTCTCGTATGTTTAGCCTAGTAACCAGAGTCAAATCCGCTCCGTAGGGGTGCAGAGCGGAGCGGAGCGGAGCGGCGCCCCGGAGGAGTAGGATTTGACGATGGCTGACCCTCCCTTTCGAATGCACACCCTTAAAAATGGAAGGCAAAAAAAATTTAATTTTTTCACTTTTTCGGCAATAACCGCCTTATTTTCCATTTTTTCGCGAATATTTATACTAATATCTACTAAGCGCACCCCCCCCTACCCGAATTTGAAAGAAAAATTAAAATCGGAGCAAAAAAATTGCACTCGATTTGAAGGGACCGGTAACCCGATAGTGGTCGTGGCCGGGGTCACGATCTTACTTTTCCCTACTTTTCAAATCGATTTTTCTCGAAATTTTGATTATATCTTCGCTTGTGAAAATGATGTCATTATACTATATTAACCTTCCTCTTTGCAGCGCCGTTGTTTTTTTTTAATTTGGAGTGACCAACAATAGGTAATTCTGCCCGATTAATTAAACTTAGAAATTTATAACACGAAACAACGACTTTGCAGAGGATGTTACTAAATATGCACCTGTTTTCATTCGTAACCAGCATTCTTGAATATATGGGTATAATCATAGAATTATAATTACAATCTTAGCTAAGTAGAAAAAAGTAACTAATGCATTTGCAAACTTATTTTTAAAAATAAATAATATGATATTGTTGCTAGGGTTTAGGGTTTACATCACAAAATATTGTAAATGTCTGGAATTTCATACACATTTTAGGGATATTTGAAAATATCGTGCAAATTTTACAATTTTAGTGTACACATTTTTCTTCAGTGGTCAGCCCCCCGGAATTTAGGTTTAGTAAACGATGTTTTTAAATTGTCTGATGTTTTTCAAAACTATAAAAATTGTTTAATAATATATTATGTAAACAAAATACAATAAAAAAACTTCTTTGAAAATAGAAGAGAAGGTGGTAATATGGACCCGGTTATCAATATGGGACACCATTATTTTAGCGAAGCTACTAACGCCACCCGTTGGTGATTACTATTAGTATCAAAGAGTTAGAACAGTAGCTAGAAGAGCGCGCTATGTCGTTGCAATAACTATTCACGATTTACAGCACCGTTGGTGGCGCCACTAACAACAACATGGCTGTGTTTGGACGTATATCTCGAAATTCAGTCATTTTATGGAGAAAGTTTGCAAAAATTTTAGAGCGGTGCTAAATTTATTGTAATATATTTTGTTACATAACCTAAATCATATAGTTTATATCTTGAACCTAAAGAACGTATTTTTATTTACTTCGTTACTTATTCATTTGAAATTCTCCCACATGGTGGCGTTTGTTTAATGTAAATTGCAAATTTTGCAAGTTATGATTGGTTATTTTATGAGGAACTGTTGGAGAGTTTTAACGGCCATTAGTACCTAAATATTTTCTATTGTATGGTTAAATGCGTACCTTGACGGTGATTCAGATATAAACTTCTTCTCTTCTTTAACTTTTTTGAGATCTATTGATCTGTTTATTTACGCATCACTTGGTTTCTTGATAAGTTGACTGCCAACTATCTTTCCATCTTTTAGGTGGTTTACCCGGTGGACGTTGGCCTCCTCTTGGCTTGCCTTCAAGGGCGATGCGCGCTTGCCTGTTGTTACCCATTCTTCCTATATGCGCATACCAATAACGTCTTCTCTGTCTTCCCAACCTGACAGTGTCATCTATTCTACATTCTTGCCGTACGTCGTCACTTTCTGTCTGTCCCTTGGTGATTTGCCTGTTATGAATTTGAGTGCCTTCATCTCCGTTGTTGGCAGCATACTCTTGGTCTTGTTCGTGTCTGCTCGTGTTTTAATATCGTAAGTCATCACAGGTCTTATACATGTCTTGTACATTCTGGCATTGCTCTCGGTGTGCATGCACTTGTTGTTCACCGTGTCGAATGCTTGCTTAAAGTTCACAAACAATACTATGTGCATGTACATATCAAACTCGTAGCTCTTCTATAAAATTTGGCTAACCATGCGTAGGGCGTCTAATGTTGATCTACATGGTCTGAATCCATTTTGGTAATCGCCTATTACTTCTTCCGCATATGATTCCAATCTTTGATATAAGAGTACCGACATTACTTTATATATTAAGTTCAGAAGGGTGATCCCTCTATAATTACCAGTGCCTGTTTAATCGCCCTTCTTATGTACGGGGGACGATTACCCCTGTACTCCACTCGTCGGGCATTTCCTTCTATCTATATATATTTACTATAAAGTCATGTATAATTTCTTGTAATCTAGAACCACTGTACTTCAGTACTTTTCCTACCACACTACCACAACCTGCGCTTTACAGTTTTTAACTTTTTAATTATTCTAAGTGTTTCCTCATAATATAATATTGGTTCTTTAATCTCTTCACTGCATTCGTGTACTTCAGCATATATGCTTCGTTGTTAATTTCATTCTCTTCACTCAGCAATTTATAACAGTATCTGCTCCACATGTCTTTTATTTTCACGCTGTCATGTATGATTTTTCCTTCTTCATCTTTGAATCCTCGTGCGTTAATATCATTCTAACTCTTATGTTCTTTTATCAGGCTGTAGAATCTTATTGCGTTATGTTTTCTGCTATTAGCTTCAATCTTCTACATTAAACCCTCGATCCATTCTCTTTTATTTCTTTTGCATATCTTATTCGCCTTTTTTCTCAGGTCGCTATAATGTTCGTACCATGTATTTCTCAATCCGGTATCATTTCGCATCGCTTCCTGGCATTCCTCATCGTACCACTTCTTTCTTTTGCTAGTTTTATGTACAATTATTTTTTCTGTTGCATTTACCACTCTGTTCTTTATATTATCCCATTCTTGGTTTACATCTTCTACCGTTTGGGTTTTTTGTATTTTTTGGTTCATTTCTTCATCCAATTCTCTTTGCGCGTCTTTGTTTGCAATTTCTCAGTGTCCCATTTCATCGATTTATCTTTTTTGTTTTTCCGCCGATATACTTTGTTTTATCGTGGCTATCACCAAGTAGTGACCCGAGTCCACCTTTGCCTTCAGTAGCTTCGAACATCTTTTACCTCCTTAAAATTTTTCCTTGTTATTAATATGTGATCTATTTGGTTACCAAGCTTTGTTCTTGGGTCTCTTTATGTTCTCTTTTGTGATTATGAAAGGTACTGCTAATCTTCATCTTCATTGCAGACGCGCAGTTACATAATTTATTTCCATTGCAGTTAGTTTGGTCATGCAATGTTTTTTCCGGCTCTATCCTAGATGTGGTCTTCTCTTCCCATCTTTGCGTTGAAGTTTTCCAGCACTAACAAGGTATCGTGCATCATAATTAATTCATCGTAGAATCTCTCCTTTTTTAAGCTTTATTATAATAAACCTTATTTTAAATAAATGTTTCTTTTCCGGCTACATCCTGAACGTGTTCTTCTTTTTCTATCTTTGCGTTGAAGTCTTCTAGCATCAACAAGGTAAAAGGAGTTCAAGGGAGTGCACGCTCAATATACAGCCTCTACATTTCAACTTGATGAACCCTGTCAACCAAGGGAGCTCCAAGGTTGTAGTAACCAACCTCATTGGCGGAGTGATCTTGGCGACCAACGAGAGTAAGAGGAAACACACCTCGCGCGAGGCTGGTAACCTCACCGGGGGGAAAAGAAGAGTACTCGCAAGCCCAGCAATAGCCCCGGATATGCGGGTGGATATAACGATGACGACGGAAAAACGGAAAAACGATTCAGAATCACAAAAAGCAAAAATAAAGGAAACACTGAGAATTCCACCTGGAATGTTAGAGGTATAAACAACAAGGAGGAAGGATTTGAAAAAGAACTAATAGCTAGAAATGTACACATAGCTATAATTGCGATCTCGAAAACCATATTATGATCTACAGAGGAGTGAAAGAAAACCAAAGAGCATCAGCAGGAATACCAATGTTTATCACAAATAAATTAAGAAATAGAATATAATATGTAGGTACGAGTATGTACTTTAAAGGTCCTTTAAAAGTACTGGAGGAACCAAGAAATGCCATTTGGTTTTGGATCTGATGAAGGGAAAACCCCAATCTACACCTCCTCGTGGTAAAGGACGGGCAACGTATACTATTATACGGCTAACGAAGATGGGGACCGAGCGAACGCCGGGATAAGCGTTCAACTCCATCGTACGATGGAGCAGGGCTACCTTCGGCCCTAGGGATGAGAAATCGTCCCCAAAGGCGGATGAATCAAATAGTATGGTCAACGGCAGAGGATCGAGCAGGCAACGGGAAACCACTCGATTAATCTCCCATGAGCGCATATTCAATTCCAAATAGTGCCACCACACTCTTTAAGAGTAAAGCCCGCATTTCACTATAGCTTCTAGCAGCCGAGCTTCTAGTAGCCCAACATTTGTAATGCATTGACTCTTATGGAAGCAAACTCACTAGTAGACTGGTAGACTAGAAGCCTACGTAGGCTCGGCTGCTAGAAGCTATAGTGAAATGCGGGCTTAAGGATCGGAGAGAGAGAGACGAGTATGTATCACTATCAATTTATAAATGAGAGAATAATTACAATTAGAATAAAAATAAATAGAAGATACATGACGGTATGCGGAGTGTATTCACCTGAAGAAGGAAAAGGGAAGAATCAGAAAAGTTATATCAAAAACTGCAAAAGACCATGAATACGATTAATAAAAAGTATTACGTCGTTAGTGCTGGTGATCTAAACGCTAGGGTAGCAAATCAACCCATCGAACCCTCAGTAGGTACCTTCGGAGAACCAACATTAAAGAATAATGGACAAGAACTGATAAGGTTCTCTGTTTACAATAAACTTAAACTAACAAACACTTTCTTCAAAAAGAAAATGATCAATAAATTCACATGGGAAGCCAGAGGAACACATAATATCGAACGAAAAATGCGCAAACCTGATACATAATATACAGCCGAATTATACACAGACCACTACCTAGTGATATCCAATCTGAATATACCTGTAAATTGGTGCCACGCCACACTTAAAACACAAATGATAAAAATAAACAAGAACTGTACAAGATCCACCTACTGGGAAACATTGGAAAGCATTCGAGAACTGTATCAAAGAAGAATAACTCTATATTTTGATAAAAGACCCACCTCTGAAAACATCTAAGAAGACTGGGAAAACTTAAAATATATTATATAAGTTATAAGCAGCTAAGGAAACATTAGGCAAGAGAGCAAACAAAAGATCAAAGAAGCGCCTTAGCATATGGAGTGAAGAAATAAAGAAATCAGTCGAGGAAAAAAACGAAGCATAAAAAGATATCTGTATAACCAAAACGAAGAAACATGAAAGCTATAAGATCAAGAGAAATATTTCAAAGAGATACATACAACAAGCACATAGAGATAGTTGGGAACAATATGTTCATAAATCAAATAGAACACAACCTAAAGGGATGCCAACAATTTGTGTATAAAGTAATGAAACATATGAACAAAATCGATAAGGACTCGGCCCAAATAAATAATATAACAAAGACTGCATGGCTAATCCACTGCGGAAAACTATGTGATGCCAGACGAAGCCCAAATATAACACAAAACTCATCTAGCAATACTTCCATATATCCTATCAAATTAGAAGAATTAGAAGAAATGCTGAAATCCACAAAAAATAGGAAAGCCACAGGTACAACAGAAGATGGAATCAACTCAGAGCTAATTAAATATGCAGGGATACAAACTCGGACTCTTACACTTCATTCCTTCTTCTCTACTACCAAACCTTTTTGAGACACAAATTAATATAAGTCGGAGAAGTTTTTTAATTCATAAGTTGCAGAATGACAATGTACATGAATGCTGTGCTAAAATTATTAAAATAATAAAAATTGAAAATCATGACGTCTTGGATTACTGGAATAATATTTTAACAGTCTGCCCAAATATGTCGACTTACCAAGATACCAAGAGATGATAACCGATAAGTGTTCTATTCAAATCGTCGTATGGGAATATTTCTCTTAGTTTCCATTTCCATAGTGAATGGAAGGTTGTTATGGAAGTTGTTGAAATGAGCTAATAAGCGTGTGGCAGAGTTTTTTAAGTTACCATAAGAAAAGCATCATCAACTAATAATGCGATTTATCTATTCCATTATTACGAATAGCGTTGAAGGAAAAACTCCGTTAGCAAGATGAATGTTCACGCAGATGCCAAGATTGTTACCCATAATAAATCCCGTCTTTTGAAGATAAAATTTAACATCTGCGAGAAAATATTTATAGCCAAGAAAATCTAAGACACCGTGAAAACCAACTACTAATACATGTACGGTCTTGTGGCGCAACGGATAACGCGTCTGACTACGGATCAGAAGATTCCAGGTTCGAATCCTGGCAAGATCGAATTTTTTTTATAATAATATGTAGTCGTTATAAGTTATTTAAATGTCACTAGCAATGCCATAATACGGTATTCACTTCTTGTTGTGAAGTTCTCAAAATGGCACTTACATTGTTTTGTCTTTTAGGAGAAGATATCAAATAGTTTTAACAAAATGATGTTATTGATTATCTTATTGTAGAAGTAATTAAGCAATGTCTTCTTGGTAGCAACGATTTATTAAAATTAACATAAATACATAACATAGTGAGGCACAATATGATAATGATCACAATATTTTTATAAATAATCAATCTACAAAAATGACTACAATTATGCATATAAAACTATTAGGCTGCTCTATTCATTTGTTAGGCACCTAAATACAACAAAAATGTAAATCAAGATTAAATCATAAACAGTAGATCTTAGGCATTAATGATTACAATTAAAGCTCGACTATAATATAGTAGTACATTGTTAATAAACAAAAATATGAATACTGAAAAATACTGACAACAGAATCAATTTTTCCTTTTCTACCAAAGCTTAGCTATTATAACAGTTCTAAATGTTGTCAATGTTGCGTGATCGACTGTTCGCTTCTTATTTTTATTTAAAAGTTTAATAAAACCCAAACTAAAATTATTCTTGATGCAACTGAGGATATGTGCTTTCATGGCAGTGGCCAAATATAAGTTTAGAGCAAATAGTGTGTCTGTATTGAAATTTAGTTTAATCTTGTCGTTTATTCATTCATTAGTTAATTTAATTCGTACCACCAAGCTGTTTCTTATGTACCAGAATAACTACCAATCGATAATTTCTTTAGTACAAAAACCAGATAGATATGTAAATATTTATTATGCTTTTATACATCAATCCATGTATGTAGTATAAAATTTTAAATTGTTACGTTTAAGTATTTTTTTATCATTTCCTTTTATACAGCACTTCATAAATGAAAATATTATGAAACTAAAATGCAGATTATACTGCATTCATAAAAGTACGAGTAGCTGCAGCACGTTTGTATAAAAATTTATTTTTCATTACATTTTCATTTCCAACAATTTGTCAATAGAGTTACACATTTTCTTTGAAAAATAACGTTATGCAGTTAAACCAATCATATTACCATCTTTATGAATTAAATTTCAATACAGTTATCTCAATTATAATTGCATGTGATTTAGCAAACTACTGCTGAGATGGGATTTTCGGTTATGTTAATAACAGAAGATGGCCACTGCCCAGATTGCAGTTTCGGCTCCAATTTTGATTTTATTAATTCCTCCAAAGATGCCTTACGAAACTGAGCCATTTTGACTGGCGACAACGGAGCCACTGAAAAATAAATCCGCTAATTAAATATTGGTTATTATTAAGCTACCCAATACAATTTTACACAAAGCAACAAACTTTTTCAGTTCAAGAGTTAGTAAGTAGTAAAATGGAAGATAAAATTTGATGCACATTTAAAAGTTATGTACAGTTATGTATTTGTTAATTGTTTTTTTTAAATAGTATTATAAATTGTATAAGAATTGTGGTGTTAACATGTGGCAGTAATTACATTGCAAATTAAGCTTAAGTAAATCAAAATAAAAAAAAGTACTCAAAAGCATACAAAAAAAATAAAAAATACAAACAAGAAGCAACTTTGTTAAGATTTAAAGTGCATCAGAGTAACAACAATACAAACGTGAAATTAGGTTTTAGCAAGAACGTAAGCTTAATGCAACAAAAACATTATCTTTAACACACTCTCAAGATGGAATGATAAAATTTGCAAAAAAAGAAGTCATTAGAGACAATGTTTTGCTATTTATTATGGATGGTTTGTTATATGAATTAAGATGAATAAAATTGAAGAAATGAATGTTGATTGTAACTCACAATGCATTAACTTGTTAGCTATGCCATTGCTAATCCTAGAAAACAGTCACACCACCGAATTTAGTACATGTTAGTAGAAAAAATTATAATAAAAACCAATTTCCGATTTTATGCTCTCACTATTATTATTGTGGGCTATCTGAAAGTTAATTGCTTGTGGTGGAAACTTTCCACAATTTTTTTCCTGATTTATTGGAGATCAAAAGTTATTTGTTTTATACAAGTTGCTCTGTTTTAGTGGTTCAAGATTATATGAGATACGAGATATAGAGGCGGAAAAACTTTCCGTTGATTGTTCTGGTTTTTCATTTTATGTTTCATCATTCTCATTTCATAATTATTATTTTCTTACGGCCGTACTATCTATCGTATTTTTTTTATATAAATATAAATATGATAATTAGTAGAAAATACAAAGTTAATGACAATATTGAATTTCTATGTAGTTTGGCGATGTATTTTGCTATTTTTTGCTCAAATTTATGATTTGTTTTTACACGAAGATTTGAAGTTAGCGTGTTCTATATCAGTTTTTTAATTTTTGTACAATTTATACATTATATTAACTTTAAATAGGCAAGTTATTACTACCAATAAATTTTATCAGGGTACGAAATAAGATAACAATAATAAAACTTATAAAAAATAATTACCGGATTTTTCTCCATTATTAAAAATAGCGCAATATTTACTAAAAAAATCAACATATTGATAATGATTCTGAAAAAACGAAACATTGAATCAATCAACAAAAAATAAGGGCGTAAGTACACTTTAGATAGTTTTGAGAAAAACGCAAAATAGTAATCACACAATTCCATTCTACAGTTATTGTAAAGGTTTTCGCAAATTTCAAAACATTAAAACTCAATTTTGAAAAAAACGTACATACATCCTGTATTTATACGTAAGTGTTTACGTTGCTTAAGGCCGGAGTCTCACTGTACCACTTCCTACTAGCAAATAAAATTTGAACTAATTCAATTATTGGTTCAAACCGAGTTCAAAGACCCACCTACCCACAAATCAGCAACTTCCATTTGTTAAAATTTTATTTGGTGGTAGGAAGTGGTGCAGTGTGAGACTCCTACCTAATAATAGATCGAATTAAAAAAATTAATTGGAATTTAATGAATTTTTTTAAGTTATACCATAGGCTATACTAAAAAATGAACAGTTAAGTACCTAAATAAATTTAATATTAAGAAAAATTCGTTTGAATCCTTTTTTATCGCAATACAAAGACAAAACGTCAGTTAGGTATAAGAAAAACACGAAATTACTTGTACTCATCTCATTATTTATGTAATTAAACCCTTCATCCATAATGTACCTACAACTTCACAATGTATGATAACGAAATACCGAGGGGCAATCACAATGGAAATCTAGTGTACAAATATTTTGGATTATTTGGCAGTCGATTGGCATTTTTTGGAAGTCTTTGGACATTTTTTGTAAATTGCTGAAAGTCCCATATTATTGCTGGAGGTCCTAATAGATTATATAGATTTTAACGCGTTCTTTGGTAATCCCATGGTATTCTTGAAAATTTTTCATTGAAAAAATTGTTGAAAATAAGCGACCTATAGGTGAAAAATCACGTTGGGGGGTTTGGCAGTCTTCAAAATTTTGTGGCAGTCTTTAAAAAGTTTTGGCATTTTGTGGAAGTTCGTACATTTGGTAGTTCGATGTACACGAATTTCGCTTGTGATTAACCCCTCGCGAAATACTTATCCCATACACATGTATTTTAATTGTTTGACTAAACTGGAAGGCACTTAAAACAGAGCACTTTGTATGTCGTGAGTAATGAAATTTCCATTTCCTGGATTTGAAATTTCAGAATTTTATAATTCAGAGAGCATAAAATGTGAGTTCAAAAAATTTAATGTCAGTTGTACTTGATGCAAAACTCACGTAGAATCTTAATTTAAATATTTTTATTATTTCGAAAAAAAAAATTACATACTGGCAAGCTTTATGTAATCCTCATTACTTTATAACAAAAATCGTTACTTCAAGCTACATAAAATTTCTATCAAATATTTGACAAGACATTAAATAGGTAGTACTAAATAACTTAATTTGGTTATAGTTTTGATACGATAGTTTAGTGTGCCAAATTGGAAAAGATAAAATGTGTTAGTTTAGTTGCCAAAAAATCGAATAACAAAACACTTACATGTACGGGATTGGACCAGTGATAGACAGGCTAGTAACATTTACCTTACATTGAGGCAGCGCTACTTGCCCGCCTCCGACCCAATTGAATTGCTAAAACAACAGCACAGCCTTCAATACACCCATAAACATGAGCCCCCTTAAACTTGCTACCATTACTAAACTAAACTATAATAATTATTAAAAAAAAAAATTATATACCTACAGATAGACATAGTTTAAATAATTAATAGCATGATTTGGGAGGCTTAAAATGAATAGCTGAAATAAAAATATAAAGTTAAATTAATATTAAATTGCTTGTTTGTGATGCACTAATGAGTGTTTTTCATTGTTGTTGTAATACTGATAAGTAATTTAAAAGAAAATAGAAAACTTTTAAATATCAAAAATAAAACTATAGTATACATGTATGCCTTACTAATAATGGAGTCACAATCTACTTTTTTGGTTTTACAAAAGCAGCAAACATTTTTTACATATTTAAAATATCTTAAAACTTTATTATAAATATTGGAGTTAATTTTCATTTAGGTATATCGAACAAGATGGAAAAATATACAGAGTTATAATGCTAAAATTGTATAATATAAAAAGTGTTCCCTCAACGATGATTAATTTTTTTACAATAATAAATTGTTACTTTAACTATTTTAAAAAAATAATAAGATTAAAAAATTACGAAAATATCATTTCATTTAAGGCAAATTTACAGTGTCCATTTTAAATTTTTAACACTATAACCCTGTACTATATAAGAGCAAAAGTAATTTAAGAACATCCGCGACAAGACGATTAATACTTTTCGAGTATGGGTTCAAATTTTTGACTTAATCGAACGCAACTTGCTGCTGTTGTATAAAATTTATTTAAACACACAAATGATTTTCGGCATAATATCACAGTTGAGTAAAACGGACACATTAAAAAAAATAATAATATAATGAGCAGCAATACATACCATTCGCACATATCCACGCAACGGAAACATTGTAAAATAAAACAAACTCAGTTTCGTTTGTGTTAGGCAAAATATCATCAAAAATAAAATAAATATTTTTAAATACTACTACCTATTTGAAAAGCAGTGTAACAAGTGTATTTGAAAGTACCTACAATTTAAATATGCCCAACTTCAACAATTGATTATTTAATTTCGTTTAAATTTATTTTCTAATGATTACTTTTTTTCTCAACAACCTAATAATGAAAATGAACGATTCAAATAAACGTTTGATACAAACCAAATATCGTGTTATGGTAGATCTCTTTGTGAAAATAATAAGGTAGGTACAAAAATGAAAAGTCTGTATTTAATACATTTCAAAAATGTCATGCAATCTTTTATATTATAAAAAGTATTTGCATTAAGAAAAAATTATATTAATTATATATTATTATAATTAAGGAACCTGCAGGATATATTTCACTTACCGTAACCCTCCCCTTGTAAAAATAATCGGAATGCTTCACTAACTTTTCCTGGTTGTTCTTCAAGTACCATCCCACAATCGGAGATCTAAAATTTTAATAAAATAAAATTATTTATTTCATTACAGGAAAATTAAAACAATTGCCTTATCTTTAACATTTTGAAATTAAAACAACTCGTTTTAGGATTTAGAGACCTGCATAATAAAAATTTTCAAATAATAATAATAATAATGGCCCCATTCGCGGTCGTTAACGTGAAAATCAATATGTAGCAAATGTAGACTTTATAATTTTTTAGTTACATTTGTTATGAGAAAACAAACACGTTATGAAAATATCTCAATATAATTAAGTCCAGTCATTAAGTTGTGAAAAAGGAATCTATGTGGTAAAAATTCGTAAATGCGATTATTTTGGTTTTAGTTTTACATCAGAGAGCAGCCCCTAAATTTTCCACATCAAACTCGGGCAGGAACCCAGGAACAGAGGTTAATTTGCCGAAAACGGTCCCAAAAATCACAACGTCATGAATTGGCCATTTCCTGTGCATCCTATGTCCAAAATAGGTATAAGCCGAATTAGACTAAATACAAAATTGTGAACAAAAATTAAAAAAATGTTCCTCTAGCCTCTATATTTTCCGAGATACAGCCTTGCAAACAACATTGTCTTTTATCATATCTGTGTTTTTTGTTTAACCTAAAAAAAAGTACAAAAACGTTTTTCAGGGACCAAAAAGGGGAACAAATTTTCACAAGTAAATAATACTATAAAATAACTATAAACGTTTTTGCGCGACTATGCTCTATTTGGTTGTTTACCGCGTCTGTTTCCACGAGTATATCCCGCCGTGGTCCACATGGGCCTATCAAAAATGAGAATTTCAGTTGAGTACAACAAGCTGCCGGCTATCTATCGAGTACAACAATAGAGTGAGACAAAGCATACAAGTTATACTCGGCCGTTTCCAAAAAGACGCTCTCACAACGGAGTGGGAGCATACAGTTCCGGCGGATACAAGAGCCCCCCCCCCCCACCAAAGAGTGCAAGAGTGGGAGGACACAAGTTGCATCCGGGCGGTCGGCAAAAATGCCGACTAAAAATTCTATTTTCTGTTTTTGACCAAAATGGAGCATCACGGCGTAGCCGTCTTTCTCCTTCATCTGACCAATGTGGGTGACTGACTGTTGGAATTGTGGAGGCCGTTGGGCCTCGCGTAAAATTAGCGCTGGGCTAAGCTAAGTGGCAACCGACTAAAAATGCTAATGTACCCCTATATATTACTCGATGACGAAAAGTTGACTTGCTAGTAGTAAACGTAACGCCATCTGGCGGAATGACCTACCCAAATTAGGACGAAAATAAATAAAACCAAAAATTTCAATGTAATAAACAAAAATTTATTCAAAGTAAAAAAAAGTACGTTTAATTTGACGTTTAAAAGTCACTAGGATGAATTTATGCGAGTAAATTGTGACAAAAAGTCACAATGTTTGATTGTTGGAAAACCGTGAGATGGCGCCACATTTAGCAAATTTAGTCAACTTTTCGTGCGTAGTAATGATAAGGATGAATATATGCGAAAATAAATTGACCCCCACACAGACTAATGTATGTTCACAGGTTTAACTTACACAAATTCTCTTCGAAAGTGAATTTATTCACTAGATTTGTGTAATTTTTCGATCAATTTCCACAAGCTTCGATAAATCACCCCCCATAGTATCACTACAATCCCACTAGTCGCCAATTCTGACTAGTTCCAAGTAGAAGCCACTCACTTCGAGGTCATCAATAGAAATTATAATTTCTTTCTTCGAATTAGGGACTCTACTATATCGGCAAACGTAAAAAATTTCTTTTTCTTCACATATCTCATATTCACAGTCACAGCCCAGGTTTCTAACCAGTCAGTCCGCCAAGCGCCAATTCCCAGAGACCCACCGGTCTCTACAACTTCCAATGTCATTAATGTATTCTTTCAGATGAAGGAGAAGGCCGGCCATGCCGGGATGCTCCATCAAATACATATCAGGTAAAGGTAAAGGTAAAATAAATTGAATTTATTTTTTTGGGAATACCGAAAGATGGCGCCACATTTAGCAAATTTAGTCAACTTTTCAGGCGAAGTAATGATAAGGATGAATTATATGCGAAAATAAATTAGTTGCCGTTGAGATAAAGAGATTAGCCGGCCATGCCGGGATGCTCTACATAGCAATGAAACAAATGAAAATGAAAATAAATTGAATTTATTTTTTTGGGAATACCGAAAGATGGCGCCACATTTAGCAAATTTGGTCAACTTTTCGTGTGAAGTAATGATAAGGACCATCATTGCGAATTTTCGCCCCGCCTTTTTCGGCGGGATCTACTCTCCAAAACAGCAACTCGGGCTAAAATAGCATGATGTTCGTACAGTTTTATTTTGCGCGACAGCCCTCGCGCAAGCGCTCGTGCTGTCAAGGCAAAAAAAACTGTACTCGCATCATGCTAACAACTTTAGCCCTAGTGCTGTTACATACGACAGTAAGTTTTGTTTACTAGTTGCTAAGGATAACACGACGGTAAGTATTTTTACCGGAAATCGTCATCGAAACAACACTTCCCTGCGTATTTACGCGCAGGGAAATTGAATCTTACTGACTAGTCCGGTAATATTTAGTAACGCAGATAACAATGACAATTTCGTTCATAATATTTCAACCAATAGGATGTTACAATCTCATCAATTTGAACCAATCATAATCTACTTCCTTTGACAATACAGACCACGGTGGTGTATTGTCGCGGCAATACGACCACCGTGGTCTGTATTGTCAAGTAACGATGGAAACTACGTAAACGCATACTATAAATTTTTTGCTGTCAGAAAAAATTGAAATTTTATTTACGAAATTGTCAAACGAATTCCACACGATACTATAAAATTGTCGGTTAATTTTTAAACCATGGAATCTTCGTGTTTGTCGCCCTTAAAATCACCATTCGTGCTAAAGCACTCATGATGATTTTAAGGGCGACAAACACTCAGTTCCAGTTTCAAAAATTATTGCCGACAATTTGATAGTCTCTTGTGGTATTATATATGACAATTTTCGGATAAACTGTTGTTTGTAACTATGTAGTCAACAAATTGACAAACTTGATTTTAGCTCATTTTAAAAATGTTGTTCAATTAGTGTTTTAAAATTTCGATTTTTTACGATTTTCGGTAAAATTTAATACAAAATACGTCAGGAAAATGTCTCACTTTACTCGGAGCTCTAAAATACTCGGCACGAAGTGCCTCGTATTTCAACATTGCTCCTCGTCAGTAATACATCATTTTCCTGACTTTCATGTAAATAACTATTTCCGGAAATCGTCATTGAAACAACATTTCCCTGCTTATGCACGCGCAGGGAAATTGAACTTTACTGACTAGTCCGGTAATAATTAGTAAGGTTAATAATAACAAAATAAAATAGACAAATGTCAATGTCAAAAAATGTCGTTCAATTAGTGCTTTAAAATTTCGATTTAAAATTTCGATTTTTTACGATTTTCGGAAAAATTTAATACAAAACATGTCAGTAAAATGTCTCACTTGACTCGGAGCTCTAAAATACTCGGCACGAAGTGCCTCGTATTTCAACATTTCCCCTCGTCAGTAATATGTAATTTTCCTGACTTTTATGTAAATAACTATTTTTGTGCGACTATGCTCTATTTGGTTGCTTACCGCGTCTGTTTCCACGACATTAAGGCAACTTGATATAAAGAGAATAACATATTTTTATTTATTAAATACACATTTAAATGTTTTTTAATAAATTTAGTCGCGCAAAAAACGTCATAAGCATCTCGAACATTAAGGACTACCTATCTCAGACAATAATTGGAGTCGTCGCTTCGCTCCTCCTCCAAACAATTGTCTTCGATCGGTAAAATGTCCTTACTGTTCTTGATACTTAATATACTATTTCATCGTACTGTGACAATTTTAGGTGTAATTTATTTGTGAAAATGTGTGCCTTTTTTAGTCTCTGAAAAGTGTTTTTGGGCATTTTTTAGGTTAAACTGAAGATACAAAATATGTATGGATAAATAAATGTTTTGGACATCCTATGTCCAAAATAGGTATAAGCCGAATTAGACTAAATACAAAATTGTGAACAAAAGTTAAAAAAATGTTCCTCTAGCCTCTATATTTTCCGAGATACAGCCTTGCAAACAACATTGTCTTTTATCATATCTGTGTTTTTTGTTTAACCTAAAAAAAGTACAAAAACGTTTTTCAGGGACCAAAAAGGGGAACAAATTTTCACAAGTAAATAATACTATAAAATATAAACGTTTTCATTGCACTGTGACAATTTTAGGTGTAATTTATTTGTGAAAATGTGTGCCTTTTTTAGTCTCTGAAAAGTGTTTTTGGGCATTTTTTAGGTTAAACTGAAGATACAAAATATGTATGTATAAATAAATGTTAATTTTCACTACATTAATCGCGAAGAAATCGATTATAATTATCGGTTTTTATCCATTTTTGTTCAAAGGGATGTAGTTTTCAGATTTTAATGTTGACTTTTTTTACCTAATGAAGGGACCCATAGATAATTGAAAAAAGATTAAATGCTCTGTAAAAAACTATGCATAGAACAACTTTCTAACCTTAAATAGAGTCTTAAATGTGAGCTTTCAAAGTTGATCACTTTTTACCGTTTCCTAAGGTTTTTTCAGGTTATCAGTTTTTCATCATTTTCGAAAACTTTTCGAAAACTCCCGCGCCAAACTAAAGGGTTTAAGCAACAAAAATCGTATTTCAGAGGTATTTCCTCACAAAAGTACCTAATAACTGACCTATTACGATTTATTATAAGCTGCTTCGTGGAACAAATCGGCGTGATTTGCACTTATTAGTAAACTTATTTATATTTAAATTATTATTTATTCAGCATTCGCCATCATTATATAAATATTTAGACGATACTAAAACGAATCACCAGTACATAGGATAACCCCAAGGTGTGGTATTATGTGTAACAGCACTAGGGAAATGATAATATTATCACTAATACACTAATAATATTGATATTATCACTTCTCGCGGTGAGTTCGGAGAATTACAGTCCGGAGGTAGCAGTCCTCGGACCGTTACCGTCCCCGCAGTACCTGATAAATATTCGACATGTTGTCCGTTGACAGTCATTTCGTGCGATTTCTCCCGGGCTAAAGCTTGCTGAAAATCAATATTTAAAATGCCAGTCGCCGGGCAGCATTTGAATAATATAATTTCCGTTGAACTGTTACTTACAATTACAGTTCGGAGGTAACAGTCCTGGGGTTGTTACCGTCTCCGTCAGGCTGTAATTAACATAATATTCGCGAAAGCTGTTGTAGTCGACTAAGCATAGTCCGATCTAGGTTTCGGGAATTGAGAAACCCAGAAAATTGTTTTAGGGCATCAAACAAAATAAGAGGCAAAAGAAACAAAAAATTTAATATCTGCATTTTTAGTTTAACTTAAAAAAATGCACAAAAAATGCTTTTCATGCTCTAAAAAAGGCACACATTTTAGAAGTATTTATTCATCTTCAGCCGACAAGACTTAAAATGAATAATTTGTTTAATCATTACTGCAAAATTCTTTGGTTGGGGATGGAGGTCAGTGGAATATTGATAGACATTGGAAAGCGTTGTTATTGACTTGGAAGGGTGTTAGTTTATATGATTTTCTCCCTTGTCCATCAATAGATTATTTTAATGAGACTGATACCAGTGAATTACAAGTGTCTTTTTAAGTTAAATTTGAGAAGAATTTTTGAATTAAATATCACCTTCAATCGTTCCTGCCAAAAACACAACATCCTACCGAATTACATCCACCTTACAACGAATTCCAATTCATCATTTACCTTAAAGGCTTTAGAACAATGGAAAAAGCCTCCCCAAGCCAATAAAAATCCTTTTCGTTCTACACCAATAGAATAACCTTCCTCCACTTTTTACCCCACCCCTATCAACGAATTTTGCAGTAATGTTTAAACAAACTCTCTTCATATTCAGTGTTACCGCCTGAAAATCTTTGCGAATTATATTTTATAGTATAATTTACTTGGAAAAATTTCTGCTTTTTTAGCGTCGAAAAGTGGTGTTTTGTGCATTTTTTAGGTTAAACTAAAAATACAGATAGAAATAATATCAATTTTCACCACAGCGACCACGAATCTATCGATTATTTAAAAAAAATTTACTTCTGTTATTTTATTATTTGTAGTTTGAGTTGGACCAGAGGTTCTATGGTCACAAATTCGATTCTCAGTGACCCCCAAATTATTTTTCCCATGATTAGAACTACAGGTTCAAGTATAATTAATTTAATAAAAAACTAAAACTGTTGTCTTATAATTTGCTCATATAACGATTGTATGCACTAATGGAATAATTAAATACGGATTTTTCCATAACTGTACTAACACAACTAGCAAAATCATAACACACAGTGGAGTCTGCTATAAAATTTGTTTGCTAGAGAAACGAGAGCGACGCATCGAGAAGCAGAGAGTCTTCCACTGCTAAATCAACCCGTTCCTGAAATTTTGGGATCAACCAGAAGAAGTTCCCAACTTCACAGGTGCAGACCACCTTTCCTTTATTGAAAATTAGTAATTTTGGAGAAATAACACAAGTAGTAGATACTTATTGGACAGACAACAAAGTTATGATAGTGCAACCAATCAATAAAATGAGAAATTGGCTAGGGGCCGTCCATTAATTACGTAAGGATGATTTTTGTAATTTTGGACCCCCTCCCCCGCCACGTACGGCGGGTAGGGTACGTAAGATTGTGGCAACCCCCCCCCACATCTTACGTAAGAATTATTTAAAAGAAAATTAATTTTGACCCCCCTCTCCACCCCTTATATTTATAAAAGATGAATAATAATATATTATACTAGCTGGCACAGTCGGCCTACCGGCCGCCTTTAGCCATCTAGACCGTGTCGGATGTGGTTGTTCGGCCTTCGGCCTCACTCAAGGGTATCACAGGCATACGTGTAGACCGTGGTTTTTCGGCCTTCGGCCTCGCTCCAAGGTACTAAAGTAGCCTATGTTTTTCGTAGCATTGTAAATAACTTCTACACCAAATTTGGTTAAGATTGGTCAAATAGAAACGTAAAGCACGTGCACGCGTATTTGCATTGTCGATCGGTTGACAGTTTGACAGCATTAATTATTGTTTCTTAAGTTGATTTTGAGTAGCCTGCCTTCCTTTAAGGAATCTCGATAATCCATTCATGCGCGTCCCTATGGGACGCGCATGAATGGATTATCGAGATTCCTTAAAGGAAGGCAGGCTACTCAAAATCAACTTTCCTTTCCTTTGCGAATTTTTGCACTATTTCAATACAAAAACATGCGCAGGGACCTACATAATAACTCTTCCATATTTGGTTCCGATCGGTCAAACGGTTTAGGAGTCTATAGGGAACATACATACACACATACATCCATTTATATATATATATATATTTGTGAATCGACGTAGTGACCCCAAATTCGCATATAAACCGACGTTGTGGCACCTATATTTACGTTGTGGCACCACTTGGTGGTGCCTGAACGTTTTTTTACTATATTTGTGTTCTTCATGGTGCCTCTATGTCTAAATACGAAATTTGAGAGAGGAGCCAGTTTGACCATATACACCATAAAAGTTGGCGTTTAGTTCGCTCGTATAAAATCATATAAGTCTAGGGGGCGCTCTTGTAGTTCTTCTAGTAGCTCGTTGACGTTAACGCGCTTTTAGGCACCAAATCGTAATATGCAATAGTTTGACGTTTAGGCACATTTGATTTTTTATTTGAGTATTAAAAGTTTCGTACGTAAAAGTTTAGGAATGTTTAGGTGAGAGAGAGCGGGTCTCTCTCTAGCTCACTCTCTTGTCGTATCCTTATGAGTTATAACCTAAGAACCAAGATCATTCAATTTTTTAATAAAATAAGTAAATTTATAATTTCCGATAAGTAATACTGACTGTAAAAAATCTTTAGTTCATTCATTTGGCTTTTATATGTTTCCTAGTGTTTAGTTCTAGGATAATTTAATAATTTAATAATCAATTAACATTTAAAAAATATTTGTTTTATTTAATAAAAAGTACCAACGCAATAGTAAACATTTTCCCGTTTTCTTGTATCCGAGATTACTTTAAAACCCTGGAATTGCATTTTTTTTTGAAATCCATTCTTGTAAATTAAGTTCATAGTTATCTGAGTACGTGTGAATATCCGTTGGTGCCATTTAGTCATTAAGCGAAGTATATTTTCCGAAGTCAACACTAAATTAGTTTGATCAATTGTTTAATGCAATTTTAGCGTTATTTATCGCCAAATAATTACTGATTTACATCAAAGTGAGTTTTAGAAATACGACTTCATTAACAATAATGTAATTTTGACAAATTTTTGAATTTGATGGTGCTGTATCTTTACGTTACCTAATAAATCAATCATAAATCCTAAACAAGTCTTCGTAAATATTAACAATCACACAAAGAAACTCTAAATTAGTTGTTGCTAATGTTTTGTTAACTTTATTCATGGTCAACAATATTATATTGGTGATAAAATTTTTGAAACATGATTTCTTTAAAACAGTTGATTTTGACAATAAACTTCAAATTAGTTGTTACGAAGGGGCAACTACTAACCCCTTTTTTGTCATAATAGGCATTATTAGATAAAAACTGATAAAATAAAGGCGAATACAAAAAACAACTTTACGTACTACGCTTTGCCAAAAATTTGGAAATTGAAATCCCTCAGGCCGAAAATGTTGTCTAACCTTACCCTAGAAGGGTAGATGTGGTTTCTGCCAAAGAGAAAAGGACAGAAAATCCAGTTTTCTTTGTTCAATATGCAGCAAGCCATATTTTTTTTGTTAAATTTATACCTTCTCCATAACCATCAATGTATAATTAATTTATTATTACTTATTTTTGAATGGTGAAAAATCATCAGTTAGGAATTTACTCTTCAGTAAATTTATTTTCATTACTATCTTATGAGTGATTTAACTGTTTATTACTAGGTTATGAGTTACCTGTGTACCTAACAAATTTAATAAATTGTAGCCATAATAAAATAAGTTTTAGATTAAAAATTCAATTTAATTTTATTAATTGTTAATTACAAATAATTTTCAATAAATTTTAAGTATAATAATTTTCAATAATATTTTTAACAAAATAACTAAAAAAAGAAGCCATCATAAAATAAGTTTTAGATTAAAAATTCAATTTAATTTTATTAATTGTTAATTACATATAATTTTCAATAAATTTTAAGTATAATAATTTTCAATAATATTTTTAACAAAATAACTAAAAAAAGAAGCCATCATAAAATAAGTTTTAGATTAAAAATTCAATTTAATTTTATTAATTGTTAATTACAAATAATTTTCAATATATTTTAAGTAAATAATTTTCAATAATATTTTTAACAAAATAACTAAAAAAAGAAGAGAGTGAGGGATAATTTTAATTATAGAACTGCTGTACTTCAAAGCCCGCGTAATTTTTTTAAATGCTGTAACTTACTTTTTACATGCTGGACTGTTCTATTTATTTTATTAAGTTTTAGAAAGTTCTTAATTTCTTCGGAAGTGGGATAATCCTTTTCTATTTTAAAAGTTTTTTCGATTAAAAACAACTCCTTTTCTGTCCATTTTATACGAACATTTTTTGTTTTTTTTGTAATATTAGTGTTCCTTGATCTTACGTTTTGTTGTTCAAGGTCTTTTTCGTCATCTTCTTCAGAATTTTCTTCATTTCGAACCCTATTTTTCTTTGATTTATTTGCAGTCGTAATTTCTTTCACTTCCGAATGTTTTTCAAGCCGAATATTTCTTTTCTTAGATTTTTTTGAAGTTTTAATTATTTTTCCTTCAGATTTATTTGATAGAACTCTATCCTCTTCTTCTATATCAACTTCATTATTGTCGTCATTTGGAATATCGATAACAAAACTTTTCTCTTGAGAATTGACAATTTCTTCCTCATCTGAATTTTCAGAATCTTCGACAACGTCCTCTAAGTTCACGTCAATCTCTTGCAAATTTTTACCTTTACAATCAAGGATTTCTCCTTTGTCTAGTTTCAATAACAGTTTGCTGACTTTGGCTATCATTAGTACATCTTGCGGAAGACGATAAAATTCTTTATGAGTTTTGGTCGTATGGCCCATAAAAGTTGCCAATTGGGTTACTTCACTATCAGACAAATTTGTTAACATGGAAATTGTAGCAATGTGCTTTCGTAACCTACAACTGGTAAGTAATTTAGGCTCACTGGCACCGCACGCATAAGCATATTTTCTCATTACCGTGCAGCCTTGAAGCCAATCTTCGCTATTAGGATATGCAAAAAACCAAGGATTGTTTGAATCAATAAATTTTTCCCTTTGGTTCAGTAACATGTCCGTAAATTTGCAAACGTCTTTGGGAATTAGAACTGTTACAATTCGAGAACCTTTACCAAGCGTATTTATTTTTTTGTAAAATTTTGTGAGGGCTTTTTCCGATTCACTAAGTGAGCCCACAAATTCATTTTGTTGAATGTCATCTGACTTGGTGAATGATTCGGTTTTAATAAACTGGATATCTCCTACACGTTTTCGGTTATGCACCAAAGTTAATACAAATGTAGTTTCAACTAAAATAGAAAAAGCTTTCGCATTTCTACTTTGTTTTAACGTTTGGTAAGCTTCCTCTGCTTTTTCTATGCAATGTTTACGTAATTTTATAATATCCTCCGTAAATGGTATTAATTTCTTTTCTGTATTCTTAGATTTCTTCTCCGTAAGGTCTTTCAGGGCTAATGACCCTATTTCTTTGGCCCATTTTGCTTCAATAAGCCGTTTTAATAACTTCAGTTGTTTAATAAATCGATCGGGGTTTGTACAATTTACCACTTTGTCCTTTTTGACGGTCATACAAATAAGTAAATCAATCAAATCCTTAATTGTTTTACCTTGATGTAACGCAAATGATGCGGCTTGGTAAGTTCTTTCTACTGCATCATATTGGCATGCAGTCTTAACAGCTAATATTATGGAATCAAATTTTTCCGGTTTTAAAATGTCTATAAACGTATTAACATCCGGATCTATTTTTTTCATTTCTCGTAGTATTCGCCCACACTCGCGCATTTTATTTCTGACAACAACCGCCCTTTTTTTAACATTCTTGTCAGTTTTTAACAAATCTACCGCGTAATTCATAATTAGTGCATCCGAAACAACTAATTTTCCTATTTCATCTGCGCGGAGCTTTTTGATAATTTCGTTAAAAAAAGGTAGTGAAGTCAAATACTCGCTGTAACTTTTTTCCAAATGACAAACGACGAAAGATTCAATAGCAGGGTTGTTACTTTGTCCTGCAGCCGTATTAGCCTCGTTGGTTTTAAAAAGACAATTTTTAGTATGCCTTTTTAAATACGATAGCTTCAAAAAAGTTTTGCACTTGATGCAAACCCCGTAATTTTTAAAATTATGTAATTCGTTGCCGTTCTTACAAATTTTTTTAGGTATAATTTTACCTTTTTTCGCTATATCAAAATTACCAATATTTCTAATAGAAGTAATTATCTTTTTCTTTTCACTTTTAATTTCTGAATTGAAATATTTTTTCACTAATGTTTCTCCCAAATGCTTACTTTTTAGATGCCGTGTAAAATGCTTATTAATTTGAAAGGTATCGCAGTAGCAACAATACGTTTTTTTATAATTTTTACTTTTTATAAATTCAATCACGGGCATTGGCGTCGAACTAGTAGAACTATTTGCTTGGTTGGTGGAATTTAAATCTGAATTCGTACCATTGGTGGAATTTAAATCTGAATTCGTATCATTGGTGGAATTTAAATCTGAATGTGATTTCCCCATATTTTCTGTTTGCCAATCAACATCATTTCTATCATCCTCGTATGATTCTTCCTCGCTAGTTAAACATTCGGCGTTTGAGTGAAGGTTTTCATCACTTCGAGATAAAAGCTAAAAAATTTGATTTATTACTATTACTACTATTTTTTTAATTTTTATGTAGTGGTGTATAAAAACAACGAAATATTTACCTTTACTACATTATTAGAAGAGGAAGAAGGTAGTGGTGATAACTTTCCCATATTTAAATCAGTGGAACATTCAGAGTTTTCATAAACTTCGTTATTTTTATTAAAACCGATATCAGCCTCTAAAAATAAAAAAAGGAACATAAGAAGTTAATCTAATTGATAAAACTATAGGAGTGACACTCTTCGTGTAATTACTTACTCAAAATGACAAATATCGACTAGAACAGGGATAAGCAACCGCGGCCCACCACACTTTCCCGTGTGGCCCGTTAAAGATTTTAAATTTTTACTTTTAAGGCTGCTCGGTAGGAATCAAAAATTATATGTTAAATTGTTGATA
This sequence comes from Podabrus alpinus, assembly GCA_932274525.1. Lineage (NCBI taxonomy): Eukaryota > Metazoa > Arthropoda > Insecta > Coleoptera > Cantharidae > Podabrus > Podabrus alpinus. The sequence continues at coordinate 121,978,595 of OW026451.1, forward strand.
TGTTGATTTTATAGTAATACTCTTATAAAACAATGTATTTTAGGTAATTTTTGTTAATTAAAAATTATTGTAAAAAAGTTAGTTTAACCACAATTCATGATGAAAATTAGAATTTAATTTCGTATATAACATGCGATCTAGCAAAGATACAATTATGAATGTTTCTCTAAAAGCAAGAATTTTTAGTGTACTTTGTGACGATATAATTTTTATTTTGATAAAAATAAAAAAAAGTTTAATTTGCTTTAAAAACTGCAGCGTTTTGAGTAACTATTTAGTAACAAATTAAACTTTGTTTTATAAAGAAATTATAATTGTTGTCAAAATAAAAATAGGTTTATTTTGAGATAAAGAGATCATTTGATCTCTTCATAATTCAGTGTTTGTGTGATAATAAGTTTCTTACATATGCGGTCTACAACATTTTTAAAATTGTAAGTGGCCCGTTGTAAGAAAAGGTTGCTCATCCTGGATACAACCTAACTCTTAAAAAATGTGTTAAAAAATAAAACTTAATAACTTACCGAGATCGAAGAATTCGTTATTTTCCCGTTGATTTAAATACGTTGATGAACTTGTAGAAAGGACTTTTTCTTTATTGGTAGCAATCTCCATTGTCTTTAGGATATGAAAGCTTTTGCAATTTTCGTCGTCTCCTTCATGGCTATTTTTATTAATTTCAATATTAACTAGAAGAAAATAATAAGCAATACTTAGTTTAAGCAATTATTGTATAAAAATAGAAAATTAATAACTTACCGGTCTTGTTTATTTTTTCAATTTTTTGCTGTATTGCATCGCCTTGAATTAAAGCTAAATGTAAAAGTCTTTGACTTCTGCTATTTGGAATACCCACCCCTCGTGTAAATTTAGGATTATTTCGAGGTGCTTTAAAAAACTTCCCCATAGTTACGTATTACTATTACACAAAACTTGAAATCACTGTACAAATGAACACTTGCCAATAATTAAAATAATGAATTGACAATACGAAGTAATTAATTATATTATCCCTTGCTAACACACAAAACGCGAAAATAAATTGGTACTTTCTTTTACACTTTTGAGCATGAAGTTACATAAACTAAGTACATAAACAGAAAACAAAAAACACAGAAACGACGAGCTGTTCTGGTTACTCAAAATCTTCAACTACACATTTTTGTTTAAAAACTGGAGTTTTTAAAGAAAGTAAAATGCCATTCACATAGGGGGTAGTTGCATTTCCTTGCTTTGTTAGTCCTGGCAAGAACCAATCAAATTACAGAATGAGAGAGCAATAGTCTAGATACTTTAATTTCATTGGTGCTTGCAACGACTAGAACTGCTTACAACGACTCTTGGAAGGCACTAAAAAATTTGGGTTGTAAATAATATAATATTTACAACTTTATTGATTTATTTATGATTTATTCATAAATCAAAAATACATTTTTTAAATTTATTATTGGCCCATAAATTATTTTCAAAAAGGCCAATATTGTTAAAAAGAGCGTGGGAACGTTATTTTCAGAACAGTCGTTACATTTTTTAATCCAAATTTTCGCTATAATTTCTACATAATATTGGACATTTAAACAAATATACTACATGTAAATTCTTCTATCAATTTGGTTAATATTGGTTTTATATTGGTTAATAATATACTACCTCTACGTAATTTTCTCAAATTCTCCAACTAAAGATAATAAAAAAACACCGGTGTGATGATAATAATAAAATAGTTTATAAACAATGCAAATAAATACAAAAAAGTACATAACATTGTTTAAGGATTCACTAAGAAATACAAATAAGTAAACAAAATTAGCTACCTACTATCTATAGCTAAGACCTTCATTATTGACACCTAGAACCCTAAAACATTTGTCAGTGGTTGTAAATCAGGCGCTTAGATGCAAAACCCGACAAGTCGATAGAAATATAAAACTAAATCATGCAGAAAAACTCCAGAAATCTTTATGCGACCGAATTAAGTAACAATTTTTTTTTGCATTCTGACTACTCATTATAATAAACTATAGAAATCAATTGAAAAAATCGTTACTTAATTCAGTCGTATAAAGATTTTATGAGTTTTTCCGCATTAACTAGGAATTTTATTTCTCTGGACTTGTCGGACTTGTCTACTACAAAAACACATTTTTTAAAATTTATTATTGGTAAATAAATTATTTTCAAAAGGAATATATTGATGTAAAACAGATCGTGTGAAAATATAACGTTGTTTTCAAGAAGTTTTTGAATTCAAATATTATATAAAGAGGCATAACTCGATTTTTGGGAAAATTGAGATAAGTGCATAGAAATTTTGGTTGCACGACGTATTTATGTAAAATGCAAATTAACAAACAAAAAAGCGTATTTTAGACTTATATCCGTTTACGCACCTATGCCGGAAATGTGTTTCATGTAAATTTATTCTTCTATCAATTTGATTAATATTCACCATTTACCTATTTTTTCGTAGTTTTCTTAAATTCGCCAACTAAAGATAATAAAAAACACACCGGAATGATCACTAAGAAATCTAATCAACAAATAAAATTTGGTATTATGTCGTAAATTGCTCTATTGGCAACCACTTAAAACCCTAAATCAATCGGCAGTGGGTGTAAATAATATAATATTTACAATTCTTTAATACCTACTACAAAAATTCAATTTCTTAATTTATTATTGGTTAACAATAGCGTGAGAAAATAGAACTTTGCTTTCAAAACTGTTTCATTTTTGAATTCAAATTTTCTATATTATTTGTACATATTGGACATTTGAAACAAATAAGCCTCACGTAAATTCTTCTAGCAATTTTAGCAAAAAGAAAAACAAAAATTCTTACGTATGAAAAAGTGAAGGGGTTGCCAAAATCTTACAATAAAGGGGCAGAGATGGGTCTAAAATTTATAAAGCATCCTTTGTGATTGATAAGGTTTTGAAATCTCGTTAAACAAATTGATTTCATTAGGATTATAGGATTCCCCCATACAATGTAATTTTTTCAATGTTTTGACGTGCTAACTCCGAACAAGTACTATACAAATAGTAAACACAGATCCTATTAAGTCTATTAGTGTACGATATTTCCATAACAAATTCCTCAACATTATTTATGCAATTTACAAAGACACAAACGAATATGTAATTTGCATATTTTATTTTTTGATACTTATTTTATTAGTGCTTGAGAATTTTTTACTAACTTATTGAGTTTAAAAATAACTCTTTACTATTTTTTCAACTTTTTTGTTGGGGTATCATGAGAAGAGGTATTTAACAATAATGAGTTCAGATTCATTTCAATTTATTATTAAATTTGGTAAATTAAGATACCACACTAAAAATTGATAGCAACCGTATAATGCTTTTTTAAAAGTAATAATTATTAGCCTCATTTTTTAAAATTAGTAAATTTTTACCACACATTTAACAAAACTAACTGCACTGTTTTTTCACATTTTTTTGTTGAGATAAGGTATTTCACAATAATAAGTTTAAGAAAAAATTTAAGTTTGTTATATTCGTATGTTATTCGGAGCACTAGAAAAATGTAATATATAATTACAATGGAAATAATTAGTTTCCTTCCTTTTGTTTAAAAAATAATAAGAGCTTAAGATGAGAAAAATAACGATCATTCCAAAAATATAGAATATAATAAATTATTTAGAGGTTTTTTAATTATTATATGTTATTATAATTATTATTAGTGCTTAGTTTGTGAAAAAAAAGATGCCGAAACTCAAATCATGTTATATTTTTTTATTACAAAAAATTATATTAAATGAAATTTCGACTATCTTTGCAGTTGTTCAAAATAGTGGGTGCGGAACACCGCGCCGCAGTGGTTAAAAAAGGACAATTGAATGAGATAAATCTATAATTTTGAGCATTTTTATCATCAAAATTTTAGTTGATTTAGGAAGTTGAAACCGTATCTAACAATAGTCGGCAAATTATTCGTATTAAAAATAGTAACTTTATTAGTTTAATATGTGTTCTAGAAATCCATTAAGCCGATAATACTCCAGAATCAAATTTAGTTCACAATAAGAAAATAATAATTTTGGTTTTATCTTTTCCTATTACAATTTTTCATTTTTTTTAAGTGAAATAATATGGAGGTCAACAGGTTATGTGCTCCAGTGTGCTTAAACTGATAAAGATAATTATACGTTATCTCAAGGGCACAATTGAAGTTGGGATATTTTGGGAAGTTGGGGAATATTATTTATAATTTGTCCGATTTTGAACATGCAATTTTATGTATATTTTATTCTAATAATTAACAAAATAATTAAAAACATGTAAAATTATTTGGGATAATTTATTACAACGCACCAAATTACGTTAAGTTGTCGATTTCTTAAATGCGTCAAAGCGAGATAAGAGTAAAAGATATGGTGTTGGAAATGGTACCTAATAGTAGCAAGCAAGTACAAAGAGAGATTTTGAAATGTTCGACTTCTTAAAAAATACCATTTTTAAGTTTAATTTCATTGTAAAGGTAAAAACTACAAAAACGAAAAACCGAGTTTAAAAGTTTGAATCGTTGTGAGTCATATTATCATATTTGGGCTGCTAAGGGTTGCACCATCATTGTTGTACTTCTACCAGATGGTGTACATTTGCTAGTCGCAATGGTTAAGGTTCACCCACAAACGAAGATAACAAAAGATTATTTTATATAAAATTTTAAATTTTTTGCAAAGTGAGAAATGCTCGGTACTTTGTCATACTTTAAAATAGGTAAAGGTAATATAGGTAAATATCAAAAAAGTATGTTCAATTTTATATTGAATTTCACTTAAAATGTAAAACAAAATTATATATTTTTTTAATAATAATTATAAAATTTGTTTACAGTTATAACACTTTAGGTTAATAAGACCCTCTATTACCCATAGGTATTAAAATTGTTTAAAACCACGACTAAAACTTATTTCTATGTTTGCAGACGTAAATGTGTTTTAAAATTAATGGAAGTATTTAAATTGAAATCAAGGTCATTAGAAAGGTGCCGCGACGTTCATATATGATGTTCTATATATACGCATTAAAGGTGCCAGAACAATTATATATATAGTGTATATATAGGATGCCTCAACGCAAAATTTTATTTTGGGTCACAACGCACATTTACTTTTTGGTGCTTCATAGTGAATCTACGCGTATACATAGATAATAATAAATACAAAAATTTAAATTAAATTTTTATTTACATATAGATGAAAAACCGTTCGTAAAGATCGCCAAAGTTTGATGCCATTTTCTATAATTCACACTATTATGCCACTATGTTTAATGATTTTGAAGTACTAGGTATATATTTCAATATATGGTATTTCCATTATACCTGGATATAATTACCAACATAAAAAGAAAAAATTATATTTGATTTTTAAATTTACTTTAAAAAAATATTTTAAGAAACTTACGTAAGGAATACGTCGGACCCCTCCCCCCCCCCCCAAAAAAAAACCCTTACGTAATTAATGGATGACCCCCTACGTGTTGGGCATGTGAGAAAACATAAGAAATTGCTTTTTCTCATATAATTTTCATATGGCAATTAGTGTATAAAATAAAATAATTGCAAACAATACCTTCATCCACGACGAATTAGTAGGATCTAATCTTCCATTGAGAGTTATGGTATCATCCACATGTGGACTGCGTGAACCAGTGATATTCAAAACTGGCATATGTAAAGTATTAGCTCCCTTGCGTTTATTAGGGTCGAGTTCACGTTGAATATTCAAGTCAGTACGACGCACATAACCGTCAGTAAACAAAGCAAGATTTGTTGGATTAACATTACGTTCAAAATAGCTTTTATAAACTTGTACAAGATCATGATTACGGTCTTCAGTATTCTGTAACAAAAAGAAATTATAATCCAAACTTTTATCCTTTAGAAAACAAAATTACCCGTCCAAAATGATGCCACATGAGGTACTCTAGTACACCTTGCGTCATCCCTTTAGATCTCAAATGTCTAGCATTAAGTTTTTGGTAACCCCATTCAATCCAACCTGCTGGCGTGCTTGCACAATTAATAAGACACAAAGCTGCTACTTTATTTGGTTGCAGTAACGCATAACGTGCTAAAATATTTGCACCTGCGCCTACGCCAAATCCAATAACTTGTTTTAACGCAAAATGTGAAAGAACAAAATCAAGTTGAGCAGCTAATTCATCCATTGTTGGAAATATGTAGCTAAAACAATTTTACATTTATAATACATTTCATAGATAAATTTTGTACTTATTCCAATTATTATTTTCGCATCATAAAAATAGTTTCATTTTGCTTTTATCTCCATTGGCCTACATAAAATGTAACTATTGCACAAATTACTTACAAATGAAAATTGATAAAATATATTTAATAAGAGGTTTTGTGGACCAATGCGCAAAAGCTGTATTGTATGAATTCCCTATTCAAAACGCTTAATTTTATATTGTTAAATTAATGACATGGAAATTTTTAGTCAATATAAATTAAAAAATATTTAGCAGCTTAAAGTCATGCATTGTTTTTTAATATTGAAAGATTATCTTGTCTTTATGGCAATTTAATTAGTTACCACATTAAGTTTCTTCATAATTAAATGTTGGGTTATCAGAATGGAAAACTACCAATCGGTGTTTATCCACTGTGTAAGTAACTAAAAAAAATTTCAAAAATAAAAATTTCAATTTGATAAAGTTTTATTTTATATACATAGTACCAAGATTGAAATTGTTATAATAGCAAGGATCAATTTGAAAATAATTTAAGTTTCAATAAAAAGTTTTTGATGGAATAAATTATTAGGTAGCAAAGCTCAATTTTAAGGGCTAATAAAATCTGAAGTTTTTGTTACAACCCTATTTATAAATTACTTAAAATAAAATTATAGATTTATACAACACATCAATAGTCTAAAAATAGGTCAGTGCTTAAATTTAAGTTAAATTTTAATATTAAGATCAATATTTTAAACATGCAAAATTTTTTGAAAACAATTAAAGTGCATGTAATGCTTTCCACCTGCAAAATGTTTATTATGCATCTCACATTGATAGCAGCAGATATCTGTTTTAATTTAGTAATAACAAATGTAAACATCAATTAATAATAACAAAAACGAGCTATAACCAGATGCAAAAAGGTTATCAAGTTATAACCAGATCAAATATTACAATAATTATTATTTCACATCTTGATAACTAACACGAACTATTTTTAGAAACATTTAATAAAAAATCAGAATATTGAGTAGATAATAATTGTTAAAAATAATAATATTTACGCTAAATAAATTAGCCAATCTAAATTTAAAAATGTTGTAAGAATTAACAATTACAACTTTTTAATCGAAATTTATTATCATCAAATTTAACTATTAATTAGAACATTGTTCTTGCTGCACCTTTTAAGAAGGCTAATTAAGTAGACAACTCTACTTCTAATGATTAAATTTGATTGTTAGTACGTAGTACGTGAAATAAACAGCTTAGTTTTGTCATTAAAAAATAATTTTTTATTTTTACTATTAGAATGACCTGCTTAAATAATATGACATTTAAATTGTAATTTTGTAAACAAGTTAACACTCCACATGTGTTGTTTACCAAACAATTTTCAATATAAGTTCTTAATAGTAAAGAGGGAAACTTAATTACTTACTCTTCCGGCAAAGTTTGCGCTCCTTCCTCTTGTCCAGGAGCATTTACGTGATACACACAAAAATTTTCCAACAATGCTCTCATATCGATGTAATTAAAAAATGCTTGGAAACTTGAAACATCTACGGAAAAATTATTAAAAAAATATTTACGATAATTTCAAAAGATACCACTTACAATTGAGTCCCAAATCGTGATAAGTTAAAATAGCTGGTTTATTCCTAGATCCTTGAACGGCAACAACAATGGTACCACGATCTGTCTCGACAGTTTCTTCATGAGCAGTAGAGTCTTCTCTGGATAGGGATCTTGCAGAAGGAAATTGCAATTGAATATTTTTCAATTCAATATCGTCCATGCTATCTGATGGCATTGTACTACGCAAAAAAATTATTTTAATATATTTTTCCACTTAGTTAACCTACAGTTTTACAAATTTGTTTAAGAATCGCGGTATTGAATTATGCTTTCGTTAATTTTAATGTTGTATTATAAAAATACCTAAATGGTTGATAACCAGAGTTTTATCAATTTCCTCTTCCAGATTTTCTATTGTTGATAATTTGAAATGATTTTATTTCGAATTCTATTTTAAAACTTTATTTATTTTTCGGTCAAGTTTATGGTATAACAGGACTAAGGTAATTCCAAACAACTGGTGTTTGCATCGAGACAATCCATAATTTTTTTTATTTAAATATAATTTAGATTACACGGATAAATTTTAATTCGGGTTAAAAGTTAACTGACGGGTCACAACGTTAAAATGAATGTGTATATAACTTGTTCTTCACTGATAACCTAACTTTGATTTTTTTAAATTAAGCAACACTATTTATTTTTAAAATAATATAAAGTTCTGCAGAACTTGACCTTGAAGCTTTAACTGTTGTTATACCGCGTGTTCATTAAAAACGATCTGTCCTGTTTATTTCCTGAACCAAAAGAGATATAGCCCTCTTCTGTTGAAGAATGAGGAGATGAAATTATGTAACTCTAAATATTTTAAATTTTATATTTACTATTTTTAGAATAGGACACTACGACATCGTTTCACCCTCATTAAGGCTCACCATGTGACCAATGTTGGTCACCTGAGGGCGAAACGACGTCGCAGTAAATATAAAATTTAAATATTCTCAACAAGTTAAAACTCAATATTTTGTTTCATTCCCTCGTTTTTCTGTATTATGTGCTATTATAACTTGGGGAGTCCACTTTTGTGAAGTTGACAACAACTGGGATCGAGAAAATTTGTTGTCATAACAATGACAAATTTTCTGCATAACCAAAATGGTTTTTTGTTAGAGTGGATTATTTTTAAAAGGTATTGCAGAAAATTTTCAAAATAAGTGTAGCAGTTAAGATAGCAGACAGTTTGGTGAACTATGGTTATATCAGGTTTTTGGCTCGTGGTTTGAATACCATATTAAATTGGATAGATTCTATTTACATAACACATATAACCTGTTGAATAATTATTGTTATGCAAGGTGGCAATAAATATATGAATTAAGAAAATCTGAAAAGAGGTCTGGTTGAATAGTACATATTGATCGACACAACATGGGATGATCCACAAACATAATTAAAATAATATTTTTTGAATAACATCAAAAAATCTTGTTTCATTTTACCATATTATGATAAGTGTGTGTGTTTTTGTGCTTAAGTGATGCATATAAGATGCCTGCCAGTTGCACATATAACGCAAATTAAATATTTGTTAACATAATCATGCTCTTCATAAATTAAGCGCAATTTATTATAAGAGGTTTGTAATAAATTTAAGCCAAACTTATTAAAACGTGCTTAAAATTAAGTAAAAACATCATATAACATCCAAGTTTTAAGTTGCTAGCGTATATCTTACCCCAAAAGGGCTGCTTCTTCGGCTGCACCTGATGCAGGCATTGTCTTGTTACCGTTTGACGATGCACTAACACTCCTAAAACAAATTTACTCTAAATTAAACTACAAGTGCAAACTAAAAAATTTAAGTAAAATTAAAAGTTGTGTGTTAATGTTGTGAAAGTTTGTAATTTTTTTAAAACAAATTCTTAAACTTTTCTTACCATACAACAAAAGAAAGTAGACAATATCTTGGTACCAATTTAATTAAATTTTTTCGTTTATGCGAGAAGTGAATTAAACGAAGACGTGGGTAGCATAAATAAAAATACTTCCTTGTGCAATTGCTTTATTTAAATTGTAATCTACGCTGCGTTGAGAAGAGGAACTAACTCAAATTTAACAATAAAATGTCATACATATTTTACAAACAACAAATTTTAAAAACACGGTTTCCCATTTTTTTTAAAGATTTTCATGATGTACCTACTACAATTTTTTTAGTACGCAGTTTATGTTGCTACAATAATACAAACAACTTTGTGAAGCAGACCTATAGTCCATCCGTTTTAAGAATGCAGAACTAGATTGTACTAAAATTGTGAACTCGGAACGTGATTGGTTAAAATTTATTCCCGTTTACAGTGTCGAAATTTCGTTTGTGATTGATGACTCGTGAATATTTTTTTCTAAAAGTTTCTGGCAAATTTAAAAAATTTGTACAGGATAAATTGCTATTTGATAAAAAAATACATTTAACTCAATTTTTTTAATTATCAAATAAGTGACATTTGTTTTTTGTCGCTCATACACTTTAATTATTTGACGTTTCCCAGTGTAAATCTGACCTGCCGTTCAAGGCGACCTCTACTGCAATCCAAAACCAGATAGACTTTAGGTATGTACTTGAAAAACACTTAAATATTTATTTAAAGATATCTCTTAATAATGTGAATGACCGAAGAAGGAAAACATTTTAAGTACGCACTAGCTGTACTATTATTCGATTTTGGAAAATTTTGAAAATTGATTATTTTTTTATTACAAAATAGTGAAATAAATTTTTCAATTCACCATAATATAATATGGGTTCCTTGCTAAATATGTAATTACCATTATCAATTTAACATCCAGATATTTCATCGTATGCATCAAATATATGCCGTAATATCATTCGTTAGATTAATTTATTTTTGTTAACTTTGGTTCTTTTGAAAATATCGTGAAAAATTGAAAAAAAGGCGTGTGGTTAATGTAGGTATCTGTTAATATTTTGAAAATAGCAGAAAACTTAATCTAAATGTGTTAACATTTTTTTTATTCATGCTTAAATTACTGGTGTGTGCACTGCCAGCAAAACAATAACTTTCGACTTACCATATCATGGCTTCCATCATTTTTTGACATAAATGGCAATACCAATATGTCTAGTTTAACTTACAGAATTATAATCATAATACACAAGCACACTAATTCTACTACAGCTGATAAAAATAAAAACAAAATTAAACACTTATTATTACTGTACCTTGCTGGAACAATAATGGGTTTTTTGGCTTCGTTGGATGATACAAGATTGAGAGCTTTCTTGACACTTTCCATAACTCCCATGTTACTGCCCTCCACGGTGGTCGAACGATACACATCGTTTGATCCCGTTAGGGATTGATATGATCCGCCTATGCTGCCCGGCATGACTACTAATGTACATCAAGACATCATTGAAAAAATTACTTCAAAACAGTCTGCTGTCTTTAATATGTTTTTCGCAATTACAAAATTTCACGGTTCTTTGACTACTCCTTACGAAATCATTTCAATTGCCCGAAAAGTTTTTTTAAAAAGAAAAAGTCTTATCACAGAGTTCTCATTATAAAATTGAACGCAGATTAACGTAATTTAAACAACTTTCAATTTCTTCTAACAATAATCAATACAGATTATCTTAATTACTTCAAAGAAAAAATTTAAACAGTATGTGAAAACAATCAACATACTTGAATGATTCATTAGTCGATGTAGATAAAAAGAAATAATGAATAATTCATCCAATAAATAATTAATTTACAATTCGCATTTTTCTCAAAAAATTACCTTCAGTAATATTCCGAGATGAATGGAAAATAATATAAATTTAATAAGTAGTACTAAAGATAAAACGTTAGGGGAGCATTGGTAACAGTGAGACATTTTAAATGTTTTCTATTCTAATCCGCTTGCACAAATGGCACTTTAACATAATATATTTAATCTTCAAAGGTAGCGTTCGATCCAATTTTAATGTATTTGTAGTGGAGTTTTGACAGTTATGAGTCGAGTCCGGATTTATATGCGGTAAAAAGCATCAATATAAGTATTTTATATGCGGTTATATACTGCAAATTAAAAATTTTTAATATTGTTGATACTACATACCATGTGTACAATATGTAATTATTAATTTAGGAATTCGTAGGAATATAATTTATTGAAATTAACGTCTCCAAACTTTCTGGATCTGGCCGGCCAAGATTAGTTTCGAAGTTACAAAAAAGTGGTAATATTTTTCAGGCCCAATAAATAAGGAAATAAATAAATGTATACAACGGTTTTTGCAACGTTTTACCCCTTCCGTAGAAATAAATAAGGGACAATAAAAATTTTAATTTATTGATTTAAAAGATTTTAGACCTGTTTATGATTTTTTAAAATTTAACATGTGGCAACTCAAAGAACGGGCCCAGAAAATGTGTAGCCATAAATAAATGCATCTGACAAGGATCGATTTTGTACCTACATGCAAAATCCATAGTACATAAATAATCACTTTGTAAATTTTTACCATTACGTTTATTTAAAAAACTTGCATCTACTGCATATAATTAACAATAATTATGCAAAATATTGACTATTATATGCGATTATTATATGGATAATAATTTTATATGCGGTAAAAATCCAAAATACTAAATTACATGCGCAATAAAAGTTCGTATTTTGTTTTTTTCATAAAGAAACGTCGAGATACTAATAATCAGCTTTCTACGCTACAGCAAATAAAACATGTAAAAACATATAAATTCGGACTCTAATTATGAGATGCTACTGGTTTTCGAGAGCCAAAAGCAATTTTCAATAGCGATTTCTTGAAGTAATTCTGCATAAATCAAGCAATATTGTTTACGTTTTGATGGGTTTGTTGAATAATTAGCAGATTTTGTTTAAGCTAAGTGCATTCGCATTTTCATTAGTAATAGAGCATATTTGCAGTAGAAATTAGCGATAACAATTTTGCACGATTTTGACAATGTAAATCGTGTTTCCTTAAAGAAATTTTAAAATTTCAATTTAAAATTGAATTTATAATGCACGTATGCAATTTGGCTGACTATATCCCAATAAATCATAAAACAATGAGTGATTTATTTATTAGAGAAATAATAATTGCTATTTGTAAAATAAATTGAAATTAGATTACTTTTTCTTTACAATCAATACCAATCTGTCACTAATTTATATATTCGAAAATGTAATTTTCAACCAATTAAATGCTGAAAAACGTTTGTACATTAGCCAATCACGACGCGAAGCATGAAGGTACCCTACTGGCGTACTCTTGAAAATTTTGGCGATATGGGTAACAGTGAGACATTTAAAATGGGTAACTATAAGACGTTCTATTTCTTATTACTATTTTTAAAGTTGTTTAATCTAGGAAAAGTTCCAATTTACCAGGATGCCTAGAAATCCACAAAATAAAACTAATTTTGGAGTATTTTCTGACGAAAAAATGAGTAGCAGTAGAAGCAATTTCATTGTTTCATTAATTTTTATTTTATCTACAATTTTTGGTAAACAAATAGTAAAAAATATTTTATTGATCTCAAAGTTTATACTTCATTATTTGTATTTGAGAGATGGTCATAGCTTTGGCAGTTAAGTGCGTCTACTGCTAATGCGAAACGCTCGGATCGAATCCGGGCAGGGTAAGAACTTTGTTCTGGCCGTCTCTCCTCGGAAGGCAATGGCAAACCACCGAGGTAATTTGCCAAGAGCGCCCATCTCAACATGAAGTGTATTACACTTCCCGTGGTTCGGAGCCCACGTTAAACAAGTAGGTCCTCTATGTATGTGAAAACACTTAATGGAACGCACATCACATACATAGAAAGAGATGGGTCACGACGTTCGGAAACGAACAATTCGACTTACAAGAAGATTTGTATTTGAAAATATTCCACTCATCATTACCAAATTTACCTGGGAAAACTAACAACCGTATATGCCAGAATGTATGTATAGGGAAAAAAACGTCTCATTGTTACCCATGCTCCCTATACTTAAAATCTGTAATATAATAATACCGCATCAAATTTAATGAAAAGAACTTTAAATTCGCTAAAATGTAATGTGAAAATGGAACCCATCTTGGAAAACATAAAATGGATTGGTTCAGATAATAAAAATAATACTTCAAATAAAATTTATGGTGACATTTCGTTCTACAAAATGTAATGATATTTCCAATTTTAGATTAATATAAAATATTAAAATTTGATATCGATTTAAAGGAATACGGGATAATTTTATTCAACGGACTTTTAAAAACATATTGGCTAATAGCGCTAATAGAGTATTTAGTAAATAATACAGAGGGTAATTATTTTAAACAGGCGAACATGTGGATCTACCATATTTTTTGAACATAAAAATTTCCACAATAAAATTATACAATTTTTATTGTTTGCTTATAGTTCGTAAACCAGGTGAACATTTTTGCAATAAATTTATAATCAGTTTACATGTTCGAAAAGTTTATCTCGTTTAGCACTTATTGTTTTGTGTACAAAATTATTTAATAGTTAATCAAATATTAAGAACATTGATAAAGACTGCGGTAGAAACGATTTATTTCTATTTTATACCAGATGACAAATAGTAGATTAGATAATTTGGTTTTAAATTTTAAAAAACCCAGCGCAGGCCGACAAAACTCTTGAAAACTATATCTTGTAAAAAACGGAAAGAATAAGTAGAAATTCTGAAAAGTATTTTATCTGAAAAAATAATAATCAGTGACAATTATGGTTGATTCCATTTCCTGCGTTATTTATTTATTGTACACCATGGAAGTTTTTGTTCAACGCTTTACAATAAATTATTCAGCAAGCTTTTACCGGAATGTCTTTATAATACTTTTTCACTATCACGTTAAAATGCAGAAAGCTACACCTACAGGGAGTTTAACAAAAATTGCAATGATGATAAGCCACTTTTGCAATTAAATGAAATAAAAATAAACTAAAACAATTTAGAATAAATAAAAAAGAAATTGAAACGTTTAATTTTAAATTTGGATCAACAATAGAAGTGCTATCTGGGGCATTCACTTGTTCCTATATTTAGTGACCCTAAGAAGATTCAATTAATGTAAGTTACTCACGGTTGCATTATAAGTATTATGTTTACATGTATGTTGATTGGCGAAAATAAATATTTATTAAATTTGGAAATGGAAAATGTTAAAATATTTATAACTAATGCCTACAAACTTTAATTTTTAAACAACAAATTTCCATTAGGAGAGTTCAGTTAAGGTCGTAAGCCCATATTTGAAGTAACTAACAACAAAGTAAATTATAATTTTCCGAGAAATTCGTATTCAGGTTAATCATTCTGTAAGTCGAAGACTTAGCTTAAAGTATTATAGATAGTGCAATATGTTTTTAATTTAGTGAACGAAATTGAAATTATTGGAGTTTAGCAAAAATTTTCAATTTCGCTTCAGTAGCTACGCTATCACAAAGCATCAACTCTACATTTTACTCTACATACTTCTATAGATATTTATGTGAACATAAAACAACGAATTAAAAGTATTGGAAAATATTAAAATAAAAACCTTACCGTCTAAAAATGTTATTGATCATTTTAAGCAAAACTATGAATACCTAGACCATATCGAAATAGAGACAAACTGAAACTGTAACTACACACAGAAGTATCAGTATAAGCTTTTAATTAACTGACCTAAAATCTCCTCAATCGACTTTTTACGAATTTGCATAAATAATACTTAAATAATATGAATATATCAAGATAGTTTTACCACACGCAATATTATTTTAACACTATGTTGTTAGTAAGAAACTAATGTCGGAAAAACAGCCCCCAGCACGTTTGAAATAACATAGTTGTATATTATAGTAACCCACTTCTTGCAAGAACAAATTAAACTGTTGTAGGGAAACGTATTAATAAAATAAAAAAGTAGAAGGGAATTTAATCAATAAGCTGGGTATTTTCGTAGATATAAATTAAAATTGCACGGTAATAAATTCATATAACTATAAGAATTATAATTAAGTACCTACGTTAATGCAGTATGATGTAATGATTTTTATAGAGAAATGCTTTATAAAGTCGAAGCTTAATTTTAATATATCATAGTAACTATGTGCACGTGATTTGAATTTTTAAAAATTCGATGCCAGCGATTAGGGTGGCGAAATATGGCACTTTTTATGGTACTACAGATTGTAGCAGTGTTTATGGATTTGTATTATTAAATGATGTTTACATTATAAAACAAGAAATTTAAATCAATTTGTGCAATTAGTTGAAATTATTAGATTAGTATTTCTATTATGTTTTTTACATAACGTACTAGTGTAAGACAATTGGCCACATTTCGATCAAATTTTAACAAAAATGGCTAAAACAAAATGTTTGTTCGCAATATTTCCTTACTAGCTGACTTTAGGACGAAAATGACTGCTACAAATCTTATTGAGAACAAAATTTACTACAACTGTTATCTAAGATACTTCTCTTAAGTCGAATAGTTGCTGAGCGCTAGCGCTGTTAAATAGAGCACATTTTTGAAAATTTTAAAAACGCTCGATTTTGCTCTGCTTTTTTTATAATTTTTGGTTACTCTCTCTAAAAAAGTCTATTATATGATAAAATCTATTAATATATACTCTATTATAAAAAAAGTCGGGTCAAAATAGGCGTTTTTGAAACTTTCAAAAATGTGCTCTATTTAACAGCGCTGGCGCTCAGCAACTATTCGACTTATTAGAGAGAAATATCTTAGATAAAAGTTGTAGTAAATTTTGTTCTCCATAAGATTTGTAGAAGTAATTTTCGTCCTGAAGTTAACTGGTAAGGAAATATTACGAAGAAACATTTTGTTTTAATTAATTGTTGTAATTTTAGAAAAACCATACTTAAGAACAAAATCCATGCTTTTAAACTATACAAACCTGCTGAAAAAAATATTCACTAAAATGTTACTACATTAATTTTACTTTAAATTCATTTATATACTAATTAATTTCAAATTGTTATATTAGTATACCATGAAAAGTGCCGGCTCTAAAAGCATCAAAATCTGCTTATTTATGTTCCTGAAAATTATTAAACAAATCAACAATTTGGTTTGTAATGAAGGCTTCTTTCAAGATAATCTGATCTCACAACAACCCATAAAAGGAACCCCACCTACGTTCGTTCAATAAAGAAGAAAATGGAAAGAAAACAAATCCATTGTAACTGCTGATCGAATCAATGATTGAGAGTTATTTGAAGACCTCTTTAGTGTAAAATGTGCAGCTACAAAGAGTTAAAATAGAGTTGGCTTTTTTGCAAAAGAAAACAACTATATTTTAACTTATGCAGGCCCGGTTCAAGGGGATGGACAGGATGGCCTCAAGCCCCGGGCGCATTTAGAGGGCACCATATCATAATCTATAATTTAAATAATAAAGTAAAAAATTTACTTCTCATAGTGCAAACTTCAAGGGGCACAAAATAGAAGAAGTGAATGAATTTTATGTAAAAGAGTAGAAAATGTTCTTAATATTAAAAAATTCGCTTTTGTTACATTTTAAATAACATAAACCCGGACGAAGGACGATCTGCATGTGAAGCAGTGTTAAGACACCGTTCATTATTTGATATAAGTATTTTGCATTATGCTCTGTTAGGATCTATAACAGATAGGTTATTATATTTTATGTTATAGACGAAATTAGCTCCGTGGCTTTGCTCAGTTGGACATGTAACTTCCGGACTTCGTACTCTCATCCCAGGTGTGGTACTTACTTAGAAATTTGCTTATATTTTTTTTTAATTCGTAAGAAAAAATTAATATTCCGAATATACATATATTGTTTCATAAATATCGTAATCAAATATACATCAGTTTTCACAAATACACAAGATAAAAATATTTAATGTCTAAGAAATTAAATGTTAAGGTGGTTAGTCAATAAATTGGGAAATTCTAATAAATTTATGCGAATGTGGATCTTAATTATTAACAATCCAATTTTTCTGAAATAAAACACATTTCTCGCATGAATTTACGGAATATTTCCATTAATTCAATATTTGAATTAAAATATCGTGCAAAGAAGAAAATTGACAATTTTGTTACATAAAATTCAAGAATAGATACAGTGATTTTGGTTAGACCAAATTTCTACCTTGAAATGCGAGGTAATCCACAAATTAGTTGATTGAAGTACACTTAAAGATGTGGTTGTTCCAATTTTAGCTCTGACGTAGAAAGAATTCAACGATGTATGGACCCTATTGTTAATTGTAATAATGTGTCGCCGATTAACTTTTTATTTAATTAGAACTGCACGTTGTAGATTTAGTAGCGTGTTGCACAAAACTTATATCGCACTATTATTGTTTCCAGTGAAGATCCGTTTAAGATGGGACACTTAAGTGTTTATAATTTTATTCCAGTACTGAATTAAATTGAAGTAATATTCTTTTTACACTCGGCTTTTAGTAATTTACGCGATTTAATTGGAGTATGATCGCATTTATTATTGGTATTAACTTCAATCCGATTCACGATCGTAGATAGTGTTGATTTACACTAATCTCGATTGTTACACCGAATTCTAGAGTTGATTGATTTGCTGTTTCAATTTGTTTAATAGTAGTTAATGCTCCGTTAGTTAGGATTTCCGTATTATATTCGACACTTTTAATTTTTTAATTGTTCAATTTTTTAAGCCGCCGAATTTTAGATTTTCGTTATCACTACTGTTTTTGTAATTATTAGATAATAATTTCTCTTTATGATTGTAGGAAATTATTTACTGAGGTTTTCTTCCGAATTGGAAAGTTAAAAAAATATTACACTTTGGCAGATATTAGGTACGTTTTAGGTAGAAGTTATTTTGGTCGCTGGCTTTGAGAGACTGACTTCATTTTTCCATCCCTCCTTTCAAATTTCTTTCCCTTGATGAGGTCATTTGGGTAGGAATTGATTTGTTATCGCTATATGAGTTATATTTACAAAAATGCATGTTAAACAGTTCCTTTGTTTCTCAGCGCGGTACCCGTTTGAATACGACGTTATTACAAAGTAACTCTCTACAAATTAACTTAGTTTCAATAGAACCTAGTCATATGAGGATTTTATCACCTCGAACGTAGAATCTTGTTGATAATAATTTTCTCGCGGTAATCGGACTGCGTATTTCCTTTCAGCACAGGTGCGCTGTGCAACTATGTATCTTTGTTCTTCAATGTAATACTTTATAGTTATCTTTTGATAAAGAACGTCGATTGGCATAATATTCAAATATTAACATTTATAGTCGGATCCCGTTGACTTGAATTTATTTTTATTAACAAATTCTATGTTTATATTGAAAATATGACATTTCTGATTATTATTTAATATTATTGAAGTGGATATTTTATGATAGCTTATAATCTACGGCATCGCCGTAACACGCTATTTAGTTAACAAAAAACAAAAAAAAATTGGTCTTCGTTATCAATAGGGGTTTTCTAAAAAACTTAAACGACTCAAACGTATACGAAATTGCAGGGAATATTTTCAACGAGAGGGGCAGATGATCGTAATTTTATACGAAAGATGCTAGCTCGCATGAGTACATTGTCTCCTTTGTAACTCAGAGTACAATGTGAGGGTTTTTGAATTGGACGCCACTTATTCCGGGTACTCTTTTTAGTGCGGAACAAGAGTTCACTAAAAGGCAAAAGGGTGAAAAGTATTGGGGCACATCAGAATCATATTTACAAGACGTGTTAACTGAAAGAGCCGAAGGTTAAAGATTTGTCCGTCTCTTGGGAATGCATGTACTGCTTTACCTTGGTCGCCGAGAACAGGCCTTAGACTCGATCCGGGTCACGAGCCCAGGTTGTCTGCACAAGGTCAGCCAAGTTACACAACACCTTACACTACCAGATGAACTTTCCTTCTTCCCACGTTCTTTCATCGTGGACTTAAAATTAGCGTTTAATATAAATTCGAACGACCGTATCATATTTACATCGGCCGCCGAGTTAAATGGACTCGAGGCCCTAAGTAATTGAACTTAAAGAAATTCGCATTACTTATTATTGAGTGTAAGTTAAAGTCGGGACACGATTGACTGTTGTAGCCGTAAGATCTGGCGGTTGTTAATTCTTACCATGTAAATGAAATAGAGCAGTTTAGGGTCATGCCTTAGACCATTTTAGACGCGAAGTCTTGCACGAGTCAAAAATTTTTTTATTAAAAAAAATTTATTTTCAGACGTAGTTTAGGGTCGTACCTTGGACCATGATAATCGATTTCTCATCGATTGTGTTTGTAGTCTTGGGCCTTTGGTTTTGGGCCATTCCTAAGTTAACTTCAATGACATTAAGATAGTTGATATTATTTTATTCTTTGGTTATTTAATAACCAAATAAACTAAAAGTAAATTCTTAGCTAAAATGAAGTAATTTCCACTTTAATCGAGTGGTACGTGACTTAGATAACTAAGGAACAAAAAAAGAAATATTATTACTTTGTAGTAATTTATCTTAAAGAGCTTACCCAAGCACGACTAGTCCTTAGAGAAACTCTTTAGATTTGTTCGATATTCCGAATCGTCTTTGCTAAAGCAGCTTGCTTTGGTTAGTTGAAAATATCATGGTGATTAATCAAAAGTGATTATTTCAAGCTCATCGCTTTTGGTTTGTAGAAAACCTAATGGGGGTTAATCAAAAGTGATTAATTTGATCTTTATTGTTGGGTTTTATCATATTTACAGTCAACAATATCGATCGGAGGTTCGGATTTATCAGTTATCGTTGGGTAATTCTTTCGAATTGAAATCCGGAAAACTTGCGATTTGGGGTTATTGATATGTGATAATTAACATAACATACCACTGGAAAATATCGTGTGGCTCCAGTGACCACAAGGTAGCTAATCTTTGGCCTCTGGATACCTTCACTAGACCCGCCCTTTGAACAAATTGGTTAGCTAATCCAATCGTTCGCGAGGTGTGTCGTCTCACTTTCCAGAAAAGTAACGAATAGATATGAGAGGATATCTTGCAGGTATTATCTATGCCGTTATGGCTAATTTTTCAAAAAGAAATTAACATTATGGACCTGTCGTGGTCCAACATCTTAGTTATAGGGCTATAAACGTCCCTTGGGTATAATACAATTGTTGTTAATACCTCGATATTTTCCAAGATATCAGTAGTTTTGCCTGTTTTTTGACAAAACTCTTTGTGTGCTAATTAGAAACGTCAATGTCGGCATCGACTGACACGATAAGTTCACTGCGGGATATCTATCTAGAAAGACCTATATTGGGGACTTCGGCACGTGGGATAGTAATCCAATGTAATTGTCTTGAGACATCGTCGTCGGGACTCATGGCCAGAAATTATTCTCCTAACGAGACTATTTGTCTGGTTAATTTCCGTAGATGCAATTGCTTAGAACAATGGTTCGAGCTTTTGCATGGGGATGCAGTTTTAGGTCATGTCCAGGACCAGTGTTGCTTAGTGTCTTGAATCGGGATAGATAAAGGGGATGTAATCTCTTTAAAATATCCTTATCGCGGGACGGGACGGGTTTATTTATAACCAAAAGTCTCAAATGGTTAATTGTATTGCCTTACTATGTGTGTAATACGTACAGACGTTCAGGATGAATCTCTAATGGATATCCTTTTGTAACGGCAAATAAATTACGTCAGGGTGTTAATTCAAAAATTCTGAAACTAATCAATAATTGGTATCGTCGTTCGGAAATAGTAAATCTCAGTCTAGGTATCGATTCAATAAAAATTTTTTTAAAAAATTAATCAATAATTGATATTGATTCTCAAAAGCAAAAATTTAATTCAAGGTATCGATTCAATAAAAATTTAAAAAGTTAATCAATAATGAGTTTTGATTCTCAAAAACGAAAATTTAATTCAAGGTATCGATTCAATAAAAATTTAAAAAGTTAATCAATAATGAGTTTTGATTCTCAAAAACGAAAATTTAATTCAAGGTATCGATTCAATAAAAATTTAAAAAGTTAATCAATAATGAGTTTTGATTCTCAAAAACGAAAATTTAATTCAAGGTATCGATTCAATAAAAATTTAAAAAGTTAATCAATAATTGGTATTGATTTTCAAACGTACAAAATTTAATTCAAGATATCGATTCAATAAAATTTAAAAAATTAATCAATAATTGGTATTGATTTTCAAAAGTAAAAAATTTAATTCAAGGTATCGATTCAATAAAAATTTAAAAAGTTAATCAATAATGAGTTTTGATTCTCAAAAACGAAAATTTAATTCAAGGTATTGATTCAATAAAAATTTAAAAAGTTAATCAATAATGAGTTTTGATTCTCAAAAACGAAAATTTAATTCAAGGTATCGATTCAATAAAAATTTAAAAAGTTAATCAATAATGAGTTTTGATTCTCAAAAACGAAAATTTAATTCAAGGTATCGATTCAATAAAAATTTAAAAAGTTAATCAATAATTGGTATTGATTTTCAAACGTACAAAATTTAATTCAAGATATCGATTCAATAAAATTTAAAAAATTAATCAATAATTGGTATTGATTTTCAAAAGTAAAAAATTTAATTCAAGGTATCGATTCAATAAAAATTTAAAAAGTTAATCAATAATGAGTTTTGATTCTCAAAAACGAAAATTTAATTCAAGGTATTAATTCTTAAAAATGAAAATTTAAGATGATTTCTTTAGGTTAGTCATTTGATCTCTATTACTGGATGAAGGGTAGGGCCTTTTTGTCTGGTCGATGCTAATGACCATTAGTTATTACTCGTAATTACTCGAGTTAATTTTTGGGGATTACATAAATTAATTGGGGTTTAATATCGTTCAAGTAATTTGGGTAGAGCCTTTTTGTCTGGTCTTGTGCTAAGGACCACTAATAATAGATATTTACAGTTAAGTATAATTTAGGAAGCGTAATAAATTATCATAGAATAAAAAATTCTTAAATTAAATTGGGTAGAGCCTTTTTTGATTATTGGTCTGTTGCTAAGGACCACTAATAATAGATATTTACAGTTAAATATAATTTAGGAAGCGTAATAAATTATCATCGAATAAAAAATTCTTAAATTAAATTGGGTAGAGCCTTTTTTGATTATTGGTCTGTTGCTAAGGACCACTAATAATAGATATTTACAGTTAAATATAATTTAGGAACTAGAATAAATTAATAAAGGTAAGGTAATAATCGATACTGGATCGATAGGTCAGTTTTAGGCCGTGAATGGGCCAATACCATCAATGCGATTGATTGGTAGAGACAGTTTTTGGTCATGCTCGGGACCGATATTGATTGATTTTTAAGGGTTACTGCTCATTTTTAAATCTTTCACGTGCCAGTTTCCCAACGTTTTTCCTTTTTCGTCAGTTAGCTCATAAATCAAATTACCTATCTTTTTGATAACCTTGCATTTTATAAATTTCGGCGCAAGTTTGGCCATAAATCTATTTCCCGCGTTAGACAATACGTAATTCTTTTTCCAAACAGTATCGCCTACTTGGAAGGATAGGTGTCGTTTTCGTAAGTTATAATGATGTTGCCCTTTTTTATATGCGTTTGACAAAGACCTTCTTACATTTTGAAATAATATCGGTAATTGTTGCTGGTCTTTGTCCCATCTTATTTGTTGATCTTTTAGATCGGTATCGAAATCTTGCAATGATTTTCCGTAGTAATCACCGTCTATCGGAATGTATCTTCCAAACACGAGGAAAGAAGGCGTAAATCCCGTTACTTCGCTTTTAGAAGTATTAATTGCGAACGCTATTTCCTGGACGTGGTTGTCCCACTCGGTATGATCGTTTTTGATATATGAGGAGATGGCCGTAACTAGGATTCGATTTATTCGCTCGGTAGGATTATTTTGGGGATGATATTTAGCGTTGTAAATAATGCTTTTGATTTTAAGCTCCGCGAGGCAATTTTTGAATTCTTTTGAAATAAATTGAACCCCGTTGTCGCATATAATTAATTGTGGTACCCCGAACGTCGTAAAATAATGATTTTTTAGATAGTCTATGATTTTATTCGAATTGGCTTTAGTCAAAGGGTGTACCGTCACGTATTTAGTAAAATAATCGGTAACTACCAATAAATGTTGGTTACGTTTGTTTTTCGACATAGGCAGGGGACCTAGTAAATCCATAGATATGACTTGGAAAGGATATGATACCTTCTTTTGTTTACCCATCAACCCTGGTCTCATCATTTGTGATGATTTTTGGGAACTACAAGTCGCGCAATTTTGAACGTAGTTCCTAATGTCGTTGTTCATTTTCGGCCAATAATAGTTTTCCGCTATTCGCGCGGTAGTTTTAAAAATCCCCAAATGCGCGGCTTTTGGGTCGTCGTGCAAGGTATTTAAAATTTCTTTTCTGTTGGCCGTAGGTACTAATAATTTCCAATCGGAAAGATTAGCTGAGCTTATTAAATTATTTGGTACAAATTTATAAATTACGTTATCTTCAATTTTATAGGAGGGATAGCTATTGGGGTTTTCCTCAATTTTTTCTAATAAATCGGTATAATATTGATCTTTTTGCAATGTAGTCAAATCCAACAAACAAATTTCGGGATTATTAGCGGCCGCTCTGGTTTCCAGAGTGTCAATGCACTGTTGAACGTAATTTATTACTTTTTTTCGCGCTTTTTTAATATTATCTTGTCCGTTCGTGTCGACATTATCTAATTTGAGCAAATTTCTAGTTAACATTTCATCTAGGTACTTATACTGTTTATCTTTAGAGTTTCCATTGAAACATTCAACTTCACTCATTATTTTCGTCACGTCTTTTTGAACACAATTAATTAACTCATTAGGTATTTCTTTTAAATCTATTTTACAAGCATCGCGTGACAACATGTCTGGAACGATATTTAGTTTTCCAGGCCGATGCTGAATGTCGAAATCATATTGCGCTAATTTAAGCGACCATCGGGCTAAACGGCCGGTCGATTGGTCGAATTGTTTCAACCATTTTAGCGCCGAACAATCTGTTATTAAAGTGAACTTTAACCCTTCTATGTACCCTCGGAATTTATTTATTGCGAATAGTACAGCCAATAATTCGCGTTCGGTGGCATGGTATTTCTGTTCAGCGCTGGTGAACGCACGGGACGCATACGCGATGGGGTGTTCCAAGCCGTTTTGTTTTTGAAATAACAATGCACCCCCCCCCACTAGACTTGCGTCCGTCTGTACGAAAAAAGGTTTTGTGAAATCGGGGGAAATCAATATGGGCGCGTTAGAAATCAAATTTTTTATTTTTTCAAACGAAGCTTCTGCTTCTGGCGTCCAATCGATTGATTGACCTTTCTTCTTGTTTTTTATTAGTGCGGTTATTGGTGAAGAAATAGTTGATAATTGAGGCAGAAAAATTCTGTAATAACTAACTAAACCGATTATTCTTTTAACTTCGGTTGTATTACGAGGTACTTTTAATTTTCGAATTGCTTCGACTTTGGAAGGGTCCGTTTGTAAACCTTTTTCTCCCACTATAAATCCGAGAAAAGTTAAAGATTTTTGGCAAAATTTACATTTTTCTAAATTTATTCGGAAGCCGGCTTCTTTTAACTTTTCAAAGACCGCAGTCAAAGTTTCGAGGTGTTTTTCAAATGTCGGAGAAGCGACTATTATATCATCAAGGTATACAAAGGCATCCTCTTTATGTAAGATAGGCCCTAAAATTCGGTCCATGACCCTTTGCAATGTCTGGCCACTATTTGATAATCCAAAGGGCATAACCACGAACTCGTATAATCCCTTTCCGGGAATGCAAAAAGCCGTTTTTTGTCGACTTCCTTCTTCTAATTTTATTTGCCAAAACGCTTTTCGCAAATCTATCGACGAAAAATATTTTGAATCTCGTAATCTATTTAAAATGCCATCAGTACGTGGCAAAGGATAAGAATCCTTGACCGTGACCGAGTTAAGTTTACGCCCGTCAAAACACGCTCTTAATTCTCCGTCTTTTTTCTTTACTAATAGAATTGGAGACGAATACGGGGAGTTTGAGGGTTGAATGACTTTATCTGCTAGCATCTTATCGATCTCTTTCGTTAAATGCCCTCTCATAGTGGGACTTAGTGGATATTGTCTTTGCTTGAAGGGCAAAGAATCTCCTACGTCGATTCGGTGCTCTACGTTTTTTACACAACCGGCTGCGGCTTTAGAGATCGTTTTTAATTTAATTATTATTTGTTCTAGTTTTTCCTGTTGTTCATGTGTTAATGGCATTTGATTAGTTTCATTTATACAATTAATTTGAATATTCTTTGGTAACTCCCATGAAAAATTAGCAAAATTTATCATTAGATTGAACGCTTTACAAAAGTCGGTTCCCAAAATAATGGCTGTGTCGACCGTCGGTACGACATAAAATTTAATATTTCTGGTTACGTTTTCAATTGTTACCGATAGAAAAATTTCGCCTAATACTTTTGCGGCATTTCCGTTTGCCACACTGATATTACTTACATTAGATTCGTTTATTTTTATCGACCGTTGTTCCAATAAGTTGGCGCTTTTGTGCCCTAATATAGAAACATTACTTCCCGAATCGATTAAGGCCATGAATTTTTGTTCGAAAATTTTTAAGCGTAAGTAAGGGCGATTATCAAAAGGTTTTTTACAAAAAGTCGTCGCAACTTTTTGTGTAGCGTTTTCTTTAAAAAAAACATTGATGGTTTTTAACCATCTTTTCCAATTTGACGCGTTCAAATTGGATTGATCCGTAGATACATTTATTTTGGGGTTTTCGGGGACATGCGGGATGTGCCGAAATTTCTTCCACGTCCTCGACCGCGAATTGAATTTATTCGATTCGTTCGGTGTACAGGAATTTGACTGGTATTGTAATTGTTTATTTCGTGATTCGGGGTAACCGGTACTTCGACGCTCGTGCCCTGTTTCACAGCGCCGGACTGTTCGTTTTTTGGAAGTGGCGTAGAAACTTCATTTCTATTATTACATTTGCTGCAATCTTTTTTATAAATTCCGGGCGATCCGCATCCGTAACAAAAGGGATTTATTCTTGGTTCTTTACATGCCGGATAAATGTGACCTAATTTTTGGCAATTCCAGCAGGTTATTGCTTTGCGCATATTTGTTGTCGTGGGTACGGTTTGCGCGTCCGGCGTAGAGTTATTTATTTTTACAAAAGAAATTCGCCGTGGAGGTAAATTAAATTTGACTTTACGTATTTCTGGATACTCCGATGTTTGGTTTTGCAACGCCTGAATTTTTCTACATTTTAATTTTAATTCGTTCAAATCGTCGTACTCGTGTAGGACTATATGATTGGCAAAAAAAGGGTTTACGTTTCGCGTGATTTGCCTTACGATTTGTTTTTCATCTATCGGATTTTCAAATCTTCGGTATAATGACGCGATTTGATCGATAAAAGATAAGACGTTTTCGTTTGCGCCTTGGACCCGATTTTGAATCTGTTTTGATAATTGGTACTCATAATCTAATGGTAAAAATTCATTTTTAAATAATTTCACAAATTCTTTCCAATTTGTACTTTTTTCTTTCGCGCTTCGACAAAATTTAACCCCATCCCCTTGGAATAAATCATGTGCCGACATGAATAATTCATTTTCGTCCACGTTTCTCGCAATTCTTAAATCTTCTACCCGCTCTAAAAATTCCATGGGATCTTCTTTTGAGTGGTGACCCGTATATTGAATTCCCCATTTGAATATCGGAACATTTTTTACCGTTTTGACTTTAATTTTTGCGGGTGTTGCGTTTCCCGTTTCTATTTTCACCGTAGTAATTGTTGCGTTCATAATCGCGTCTTCCATATTAGCAATATCGGTTTCATACACGTCAATCGCGTTTTTCTGCGCTGGGTCGCTCGCGGTTTTCATTAAAGCTAAACGTTGATCGGCATGTTGAAGACGTACCTTAATTTCATCAATTATTTCTTGAGATAGTTGATTTTGTATTTTTCCCGCCAAGTCACTAAGCGTTTCATCTAACTGCCCGGCATTTACGTCCCATGTAAATGGTAGCGCTTTTGGTTCAACGTATTGCTCAAGCAACTGTGTTAATATTTGTATATTAGCCAATTTTGTAATTCTGGGTTCGGTACTTCTACATAATATTTCGAATTTAAGTTCGCTATTCGTTAGGTATTCCGGGTTCATCTTGCTTTATTTAGATAGACCGTTTTTTAGATAATTTAAAACCGATTTTGGCCGCGATAATTTATCTTCTTTTTGGTTGTTTTGAACCGTTTTTTAGATAATTTAAAATTGATTTTTTGTAGACACGTAATTTTCGCTTGATGTACGTACGTTGAATTCTTTCTTTACAATTTTTACCTTTAATTCTAACACAATTTTTTCTTACCACCTGGATTTTTTCTAGAATTTTACAAAAACTATAAGCAAATTCTAATTTTTCAGATTTGTCCCCAAATCTCTAGCCTGCAGTTGATGGCGCCATTTGTTAGGATCTATAACAGATAGGTTATTATATTTTATGTTATAGACGAAATTAGCTCCGTGGCTTTGCTCAGTTGGACATGTAACTTCCGGACTTCGTACTCTCATCCCAGGTGTGGTACTTACTTAGAAATTTGCTTATATTTTTTTTTAATTCGTAAGAAAAAATTAATATTCCGAATATACATATATTGTTTCATAAATATCGTAATCAAATATACATCAGTTTTCACAAATACACAAGATAAAAATATTTAATGTCTAAGAAATTAAATGTTAAGGTGGTTAGTCAATAAATTGGGAAATTCTAATAAATTTATGCGAATGTGGATCTTAATTATTAACAATCCAATTTTTCTGAAATAAAACACATTTCTCGCATGAATTTACGGAATATTTCCATTAATTCAATATTTGAATTAAAATATCGTGCAAAGAAGAAAATTGACAATTTTGTTACATAAAATTCAAGAATAGATACAGTGATTTTGGTTAGACCAAATTTCTACCTTGAAATGCGAGGTAATCCACAAATTAGTTGATTGAAGTACACTTAAAGATGTGGTTGTTCCAATTTTAGCTCTGACGTAGAAAGAATTCAACGATGTATGGACCCTATTGTTAATTGTAATAATGTGTCGCCGATTAACTTTTTATTTAATTAGAACTGCACGTTGTAGATTTAGTAGCGTGTTGCACAAAACTTATATCGCACTATTATTGTTTCCAGTGAAGATCCGTTTAAGATGGGACACTTAAGTGTTTATAATTTTATTCCAGTACTGAATTAAATTGAAGTAATATTCTTTTTACACTCGGCTTTTAGTAATTTACGCGATTTAATTGGAGTATGATCGCATTTATTATTGGTATTAACTTCAATCCGATTCACGATCGTAGATAGTGTTGATTTACACTAATCTCGATTGTTACACCGAATTCTAGAGTTGATTGATTTGCTGTTTCAATTTGTTTAATAGTAGTTAATGCTCCGTTAGTTAGGATTTCCGTATTATATTCGACACTTTTAATTTTTTAATTGTTCAATTTTTTAAGCCGCCGAATTTTAGATTTTCGTTATCACTACTGTTTTTGTAATTATTAGATAATAATAATTTCTCTTTATGATTGTAGGAAATTATTTACTGAGGTTTTCTTCCGAATTGGAAAGTTAAAAAAATATTACACTTTGGCAGATATTAGGTACGTTTTAGGTAGAAGTTATTTTGGTCGCTGGCTTTGAGAGACTGACTTCATTTTTCCATCCCTCCTTTCAAATTTCTTTCCCTTGATGAGGTCATTTGGGTAGGAATTAATTTGTTATCGCTATATGAGTTATATTTACAAAAATGCATGTTAAACAGTTCCTTTGTTTCTCAGCGCGGTACCCGTTTGAATACGACGTTATTACAAAGTAACTCTCTACAAATTAACTTAGTTTCAATAGAACCTAGTCATATGAGGATTTTATCACCTCGAACGTAGAATCTTGTTGATAATAATTTTCTCGCGGTAATCGGACTGCGTATTTCCTTTCAGCACAGGTGCGCTGTGCAACTATGTATCTTTGTTCTTCAATGTAATACTTTATAGTTATCTTTTGATAAAGAACGTCGATTGGCATAATATTCAAATATTAACATTTATAGTCGGATCCCGTTGACTTGAATTTATTTTTATTAACAAATTCTATGTTTATATTGAAAATATGACATTTCTGATTATTATTTAATATTATTGAAGTGGATATTTTATGATAGCTTATAATCTACGGCATCGCCGTAACAGCTCTTAACACTTAAAATTCAATTCCTAAAATGTGTTTTACTATGTGAAATGATCAGATTATTTTTAACGCAATTCATGTACATGTAATTAAATTCAGTGGCGGTTCGTGACATTTTCAATGGTATTCGAATATTCTTGTGTTACTTTGAAAATGTCAACACTCTTTATTGCAAATTAAATACTCAAATCAATAATAATAGAAAGGGAGGGGGAGGGTTCTGGGAGTGTGGAATACGCCGTAGCATATCAACTTGGCTATCTTGATCTCCATAATATGGTGGAAGAAAAATATAAAAAGAGGAAAACTATAAATTTACTGTATTGTTAATTACTTAATATTATTATTATTTTTAGATAGGGGCTGTCCATAACTGATGTCACACATTGTGGAGGGCGGATTCATCAACTTGTGACAAAGTGTGACCAGTAGTGCAGAGTTGTTGTTTGTTTGTGAAAAAAAAAGTTTTAACAATAAAATGAATTCTCCGCACTTATTTTTTTTGCAGACTACGAGTCTTGGACTACGAGGTTAAAAATTTGTGACATCATTTCGGGGGGGGGGGGGCTCTCACATTTTGTGACCAAGTGTGAAAAGGAGGGGGGGTTTAGTTAGGTCCTAAATTGTGTTACATCATTAATGGACACCCCCATAGTTGTTGTTTTCCATTTTGGATAAATGGGCACGCGACCTTTATGGGAAGCCGCTACTGCATCAACATATCGTAAACATAATAAATATAGCAAAAATTTGTTCCACTGTCCCATTTGTATCTTGACATGCACGACATACTGTGCTGACATAAGCAGCACTTGCCTATTTAAGTGAATCGATTGGGGGAGGAGGGATAAACTAAACCGAAAAGGGGTTTTCAAGAATTCCTTGCGTAATTGCACCTAACCTGAAATGGAAGAGAATTGCCAGATCAATTTAAGAAGTGAAAACTTGATTCAGAATCACATCAGAATTGGGGAATAGGACTTGTCGGCGCGAAGCCCTTTCGGCGACATCTGTTTCGGCGCCGGTTTATTCGGCGCAAAGCTCATTCGGCGCGATGCTTATTCGGTGTGAGGTTTATTCAGAGCAGATTTGGTGCTAGATCTGTTATTAATATTAATAAATCTCCGCGTAAAGTTAAATCTGCCGCAAAGAGGTGGATCTGCCGTTAGGTTAGCGTTAGTTTTTGATATTGCTTTAGAAAACCAATTAAAAACAATTTAATTCTCCGTGAAAATATAAATCTGCCGCTAGGAGGTGGATCTGCCGTTAGGATAGTGTTAGTTTTTGATATTTCTTTAGAAAACTAATTAAAAACAATGTAATTCTCCGTGAAAATTTAAATCTGCCACAAAGAGGTGGATCTGCCGCGAAGAGGTGGATCTGCCATTAGGTTAGTGTTCGTTTTTGAACGTGAAGACTTCGCAGAGGAACAAAGTAACAGTATTCGGAACGGAATGGATAAGCTCGAATGAATGAATAAATAAGTTTTTCGCCAAAAATATTTGCATCGAAATGACTTGGGCCTTTGCGCCGAAATGGCTTTGCGCCGTAACGGCTTGCGCCGAAAGTGGTATGACGCCGGAAAAGACGTGCGCCGAATCGGATCCGCGCCAAATCGGCTCTGCGTCGAAAAATCTGGCGTTGAATCGCTCGCGCCGAATAAGTCGCGCCGAATAGTACCTAATCCTCAGATTTGTTATTTAATAGTAACGATATCACCTTGCATAAATACTACATATTATATAGGCTACAACGCATTTGCCTGTTCCGATTTTGGGGGGGGGGGTTAAATCAATTTAATGCCGTGAATCTACTACCTTGAGAGGGGGGTTGTTTAAAACTCAGTGGAGGCTCATGGTTTGCTATAATTCGAGGGAGGAACTGACAAATTACATTTTTCACTTTTTAGCGAAGTGTTTTAAATCTTGGCTAAATAATTGTAAAATAAACCCTCAACGGGCGGCAGGCACAATATAAATATTTTTCTACTCAAAACGGAATATTATTGATTGAGTAATAAATTTCTGCGAACTTTCACTCGAAACACTGCAAAACAGCAACAACGACGAAAAATATATTTAAAAATATTGACATAAATTTTGACAACGACTGAGGAGTGCCTCTAATTTCGTGAAAATATTGTACCTCCTATAATTAAATTTATTTCAAAAACAAAATTGTTAAATTTATTCAACACTTTTTGCTCGACTACCACAACAGCTGGTATGTTCATCAATATGCACGTTCGTTTTATTCAATTTTTTTTTAATTTTTCAATTGTTACCTATTTTGGCTTCCGTTTCAACATTCAACAAATCATTTTCACAAAACTAAATTATTCTTTATTTAAATTACTTTACATTATCAAATTTTTTTCATTTCAATGTCGTGGATGGAAGCTCAAAATATGCGTTTTAGAATGCCTCCAGCGTAAAAATTTAATAACAAACAAAAACAATTAATATAGTAAGTTATTGTTAAACCAACAATTTCGACCTATGATTGGACAAATAATACATTTTTCCGGAAATCGTCATTGAAACAACATTTCCCTGCTTATGCACGCGCAGGGAAATTGAACTTTACTGACTAGTCCGGTAATAATTAGTAAGGTTAATAATAACAAAATAAAATAGACAAATGTCAATGTCAAAAAATGTCGTTCAATTAGTGCTTTAAAATTTCGATTTTAAATTTCGATTTTTTACGATTTTCGGAAAAATTTAATACAAAACATGTCAGTAAAATGTCTCACTTGACTCGGAGCTCTAAAATACTCGGCACGAAGTGCGTCGTATTTCAACATTTCCCCTCGTCAGTAATATGTCATTTTCCGGACTTTTATGTAAATAACTATTTTCAGAAAAAAAAATCGATTTCTTTTGTGCTTTTTCGATCACTTTCTTTGTATATTATTATATAATATTAAATATTACCATAATTAACTAAAAAGAAAATAATAAGTTATTTTTTGTGGAGAGCGCAATTACATAAACATTGCATTATCACATCATTTAAGAATCTCAAAATTAATAATTGTTTCTTATTTTTTAATATCAGGTTTCGCCCTTTCCTACTAAAATAGGAGATGTCTTTTTTTAAAAATAAGGGTTAGGTGTGGTTATAAGTTAGGTTAGGTTTTGTTTATAATTTATTTTTAATTGCCCAACTGATTATCCAAAATCTCCATAAACACAATTTACATCCTAAGTCAACAGTAAGCTTAATAACTAACGTGTAGTGTAAATAATAAATTGTGAAAATGTTAATATCCATACGCAGTTGAAACACCTAATAAACTTGAAATAAAGATAATCCGGGGAATATTTGGCAAGAAATGTTTTTCTCCCTTCAATTCTGCAAAAGTCCTGTTTGATTTACCTACTTTCAAACTTTTAGTTGTAAATTAAGCGCCGGCATATTTCATCAAACTTTATTTTACCACTTTATCAAACCTTTTGTTTTCAGTTCTTCGCCTTCATGAATCGATGTTCAGTCGAGTTATTTGGAGTTCGAATTCAGGAAAGTTTTTGGGAATGTTTTGTTCCCATCCATGGAACCGGACATGATTTCACGGAACCGATTTTCATTTTTAATATCATTTAATATATTTTTAGAACGCCAAACCGTAATGCGTACATATAATTTGAAAACACCAATTAGTATCTAAAAATACCTTTAAAAAAATAACATCAACAAGGAAAGTGTTTGGTAAAAGCAGGTTTATACGATAACACTAATTCGATAAAATATTTGTTACCTTCTGACTAAACCGGACGTTTCCAGTTTGAAGTAAATAGTAATCTTATATAAAAAAACATTTTGTGCAATAAAATGGTACCTTACCTAGTACGTGTAACTTTGCACAAAGTATTGATACGAATCAAGAACATTATTCAATAAGTTATTATTGGTTTCCCTTACATTGGGGAATTTAAGTAATATAGTAGTAATGAAATAATTTTTTTTAAATGTCCTCAATATCCGGTTTTATTAATTTCTACTAATGTAATGGTGAGATATGTCGCAAGAATTTGAAAATAATTTTAGGCATTCCAAAGAAGTCTGAAATTGGAGTAAAGAACCCTTCTGAAATATTAATTACCAAGTTGGTCTAAATTTTTTAAATTAATATTTAAATTAAAGAGAACAGACTGTTATTAATAAATTTACCATGCAAAGCTATACAAGCAAAGCTTGGCGAAGACGTGCTCGTTTACATGTTTATTAAAAAAGTTATTAGCATACTCAAACACATCATGCGTAATAATAACAAAATTAATTTATATTTTGTGTTTTTTTATAACAATTCGTATTTCTCTATTATCAATTTAATTTAACATTGAATGTGGCACAAAATTTTACTTTACATAAATTTATTGATTTTCTCCCAATAAAAATTTTGTCGTACTTGGTTCAAATGTACAATATTTGAAAAATTAAGTATTAGCCCCTATCATTGTTGCCATTCGTACATTATTTATTACTTACCAGACTCACAATGTTATATGTAAAATTTTAAAATTGCACTTGATAACTTCAAAAGGGTCACTAGTAAAAATCACTACTGACAATTCTATTGCTAATATGGTAATGCACCCCGAAATCTTATTGGTTTAAGGTATCCCATGTGACCGTAGTAAAAAAAAAACAACAAATAGACAGTGGCGTAACTAATAAAAATACTAAACAAGAACACCATTCTATCGAATATTAAAGAATACAATTTGTTAGTAATTTTATAAAATTGTGATAACAATTTTTATATTTCACATGCTACTACATAAAATTGATTCGTTTTAATATTAATATGTTTTTTTTCAGTTGCATTCGCCGCTCATGTGAACATTTTAAGCGCCACCAATGGGTACCTTACTAACTACAACATTGATTATAATATTTATGTAACATATGGGTATCGCCATCTACTGTACGTACCTAGTAAATTAATATTTAATTCCGTTACCATGTTGCAGTATTCTTTATAAGACATCAGTTTAGTACAGTCTCCTATCCTATAGGATTCCTATTTTTAAATTTCTATGATTACAATATAAATAATTATTGTAAATTATAAAAAAATAATTAAATGAAAATTATAAACTTTATTTAAAAAAAAGAAATTAAATCTCCTTTTTGCCAAAAATCATCCTAGGAATATTAACCCAGATATGCCTAATGACCTATATGATTTATAGGACGGCTCAAATAAGTCAAGCGTAACTTGCACCCCTACTTCAATGGTTTTCAAAATGCATTTTGTTGCTTCACTATTTGCGATTTACCCTACCGTTGGTGGCGCCACTAGAATGTAAACAATGGCCGACAAGCTACGTATTCGTGAAGTAAATTTGAAAGTAAACACAACAATTTACATTATTTACTCGTCTATTATTCATAATATCACACACAGTGGCGGCTCGTGAGATATATGTTTGGCTGTTCTGCATTATAAAAAAGGGAAGGCATCAGTAAAATGCTAATCTCAAAAAATAAACTTACTTATTGCACGTTTTTAAGCATTAATGGCGTGCGCCGGTGCTTGCTTGTGGCAAACTTAACTTATCAATAACTTTTTCGTTGAAATTCAATATTCCCGAGATAAATTTTTTTTCTATTGACAATATCGAAAGACACAAACGGAAAACAAAACAAAGCGTTCTTATACGATTACAGCCACAAATCCATTTGTTCCGTAAATAAATATTCGTATTAAATTGTCTTTTATACATTTTACCCCGACTTGTATATACCGGCAATTTCTTATCACCAATTGTTCTTGATAACTAAATTTAAAAATTACATTCATTTTTAAAAACGACCTTCTTCGTAAGAGATTTTAAAAACGACTAAATAAAATGCCTTAGTTAGCTTATCACGTCATAATAATTCTGCATATTTGTTATTTTAAAAATAGAACTTATATGACTTTGTAATTTAAACAGCCATTTGTGTTCGGTTCGAAATAAAACAAACGACGCAAACATTTTTAAAACAATAAATTTTATGTAAGTCCAAATTTCTTGATCTACATTTTATTACAGAAAATTATAGTTTGAGAATTGTTTTACAATGCAGAAAAATCTCAAGTCCAAAATTATTATAAAATTTTATTAGGAATATTAGTAAATTCATAAGCATTCATTTTATCTAGTAGGTATAGAGGACATTATATCCATAATTTCAATTAAAGTTTATAATACAAGATCTTTCTTTAAAATATAAGTATGCTAGCACCGGTTAATACTCGAGTAAATATCTAACTGCACTGATAGCTGCGTCCAAGAGCAGCCACTACATGCGACTTTACATTCGATGCGTGTACGTATCACGAGCTTAAAATAAGAATTATTATTTTATAAAAATACATAAATTTTAATTTTATGTATTCATAATTTTATTTAAAGTTGCAAAATCCGTCAAAAAACAATTTAACTACTATTTTGCTATAAATATGTGCAAGAAACTTGGTGTAATTAAAAGTTTTTAAACAATTTATTGCTTATGCCCTAATTTCACTGCAATTTGTTTAACAATTGATGAACTAATATTAAAATTAGTTTTTCTTTTCAAAATTCGAATTCTAAACTACCTCGAAACAAAATCATAAAATATATACCACGTAAAACTATACCAATTGCTGCATTGTAGTCTGCGTTTCATTACAGCTCGCCGGCTGCGCACAAATGTATAGCGTTCAAGTTAGACCAACATTTTGATAGCCGACTGGACGTGTCTTTATTATTACACTATTTATGTGACTAGCTGTTAAATTATAACTGATATGCTAGCGAAAATGAGAATCACGCTTTCAAAGCAAAGCTGATAATGCACCATTCTTTATAATAATTTAAATCTGATTAAGGTTGTAATTATATAATTAATTATTTAAGTATTGGTATTTTTATTGTTATTTTTGGTGGTTCTGCAGCTCTGCAGCTCCTATGGTAGAACCGCCACTGATCACACAGTAACAATTTCTTTAAATTATAAACACACGTTTTAAACGTTAACAACTGACAACTGATCGCATGTTATACGTAGCATTCTAACTTAAAATTCTACCGCATGGTGGCGTGTTGCTAAATGTAAATCGCCAATAGTGTCCTCTTTAATTGTACAAAGTTGTGCGACACTGATATTGTGAATTCGATATTTTATGTGTGTTAGAAATTGACTATTTTTGAAAATGGCCGAACAAGATCATCTAGTTGTGAGGAAAGTAGTTTTATTCTTTTCTCTATAGGCGTTTCAATTTAAGATCGCAGCGCCGTAGTGGTCACTAGTGGTATTAATAATGCTGGTACATAATATGTTTTCGGATAGTTATGTATTAAATATATTTTTAATTATATTACGATACGTTTGTGTTTGTTTATTGTAATAATTTGATATAATTATTTGCAACAACCGAATAGGGTTAGAAAATGTGACATATCCTTGGTAACATACCTATATTGGTAGTTCAAAAATTTTCCGCAAGGTGGCGTATCGCTTATCTTGAAACGCCTATAGTAATAAAAATTTTTTATTTTGGTCATTGTCGTTCTGGTTATTGTACTATCATTCAATGTCAAAATAATAAATATAACAGTTTTGAATTTCATTCTGTGGCGTGTTTCAAACTCGGCTGACATCATCAGGCACAAATATCGCTACAAATAATCATGGGAATTGTTTTAGGGGATTTTCATTACATGAAGATCTAAACATGATTAAAGATGATATAGCTAAAAAAAATATAATTTCCTCTTTTTTTATTAAGAAATGTTTAATTTTTTGTTAAATTTTGCAACAAAAATGTTTTTTTTCACTATTTATGCTTATTTCTTTCTTCTCTTATTAGTCACACAATCTGGTTTAATAAAAAAATATGTTATGGTAAAAATTTAAAATATTTTCAAAATAAAATTTAAAAATATATTATACTAGCTGGCACAGTCGGCCTACCGGCCGCCTTTAGCCATCTAGACCGTGTCGGTGGTTGTTCGGCCTTCGGCCTCACTCCAAGGTACTAAAGTAGCCTATGTTTTTCGTAGCGTTGTAAATAACTTCTACACCAAATTTGGTTAAGATTGGTCAAATAGAAACGTAAAGCACGTACACGCGTATTTGCATTGTCGATCGGTTGACAGTTTGACAGCATTCATTATTGTTTTTAAGTTGATTTTGAGTAGCCTGCCTTCCTTTAAGGAATCTCGAATCCATTATCTAGATTTCTTAAAGGAAGGCAGGCTACTCAAAATCAACTTTCCTTTCCTTTGCGAATTTTTGCACTATTTCAATACAAAAACATGCGCAGGGACCTACATAATAACTGTGCCAAATTTGGTTCCGATCGATCAAACGGTTTAGGAGTCTATAGGGAACATACATACATACACACATACATCCATTTTTATATATTGTCATGTTCTGGTTATCAGAGGTGAGGGGTATGACGTAATTGGGTCGATTTATTAAAACACTCATGATTTAATTATTTCAATATAAGACCATAACAGGCAATTACTAGATTGTGTCTGAATCTTCTTTGGTCGAAAGATTGTTTAACTGCTTTTGCCTCAGATATCTGAAAGATGCAAACGTTGATGAATCTAAAAAACATAATAAGATATTGTAAAAGATAAAATATTGGTGGTTGTTTTGGTTAAATGAAAATATGAGAATCAATTAAATTTATTTTGTTATTTGTTAAATTAGGATTTACGTTAAAATAAATAAAGTGACAATTCGTGATATTCGTGAATGCGCGAGTTGGAGAAAACTTTAGTGGGGTTTAAAAATGATAAGGGAGCAGTAGAGGACTCTCAAGCCAGCCGTCGGAGAGTTAAGACGTGCTGTTCGTGTTATAATTTGGAATTTAGTTTTTGTATTTTTCTAAAGTCAGCCGTCGGAGAGTGAAGACGGGTTGTTGGACTTTGGAAATAAGTTTTTGGATTCTGAGTTATATTTTTTGAGTCAGTCGTCATCAAGAAAAGACGTATTTTTTGGTGATAGAAAAGATAGTTAAAAGTGATTTTTTTTGGATTTGGATATAATTTTTGAGATTGTATGAAAAAGTAAATTTAAGTTCTATCAAAATTGGATATTGCGTTTGACAAGAAATTTCTAAAAAGTTTTGGAACCACTGACATTAATTTTTCATGGTTATGTTTTATGGTTCTGTAAATGGGAAAATATTGGAGGAAAATTGTTTAAATTACTTACCCGTGATTGATTATACGATTTGGAGGAAGAAAACTATCCAATTGTCATTCCTACCTGTCTTTTTTGGTTCAAGATTCGAAGCTGATTTGAATTGTAATCCTCACGCGTGGATACTACCCACATCATATCGGCCGCATCGGTAAACTCCGGAAAAACATTTACAGTTTGGTAAGAGTCATGTGTTGTACTAATTATTTTAATTAATGGACAAATCGTTTAAAATTCGGGCGCGTATAATAAATTTGGGGAATTATTGCAATTACTTGATTTTGTTAAATTTAATTTGTTTAGGTTTAAGAAAACTAATATTTTGTCTTAAATTTTTATTGTGTAAAATAAATTGCATTATGTTTAGTTCTAATAACGTTTGCGTTTGATTTAATGTATTCATGGCAGTAGTAGATCGAAGAATAAGCAGATACAAGTTACAATTCGATTGAGTTATCTTTATAAGAAAGATCACTAGTTTAAGGTGACGTATATGAGTGTTTTAATTAATCTTGATGGATTCAAGTTACGACCCATATTATCGAGTTTTTCATGCACAGCTAGTCGGAGCATAGTTAAATTAAGTGCCATTTTATTCCCCGCTATATAAATCAAATTTTGAGCTTTTACAGTAGCAATACATGGCAATATATTAAGGACTACATAAAATAATAGAAATAAATTCAAATCGAATGTATTATATGTATAATTTATATTTATAATTAGTAAAATTCATTCCTGTACTTCACATCTTTCACTTTGTGTATAGCAAATCTTCCAAATTTAAATTTACCCCTCGAAAATTACTGTAATCAATAGATTTGTGGTTCATGTACTGATAGTGATAATATCGAATCTTTATTATTTTTAAAATGACCCAAAAACCCGACCACTACCCGAATTGTTTATGACATAACAGACAACAGATTAAAGAGAACTTCTATAGTGCCATATCGTCTGTGTAATTCTAATACCTCGTATACCCAAAATGCAAGTTTTGAGATAAATGAAAGAAACTGTTTAAGTTTGCATATGCACTTTAGCAAACGAGGTATTAGAAAACCGTTTTAATTCTTAAACTAATTTTTTTTTGGGCTACGTGTAATACTAAAATGGTCGAGTATGGCTTACAGCATACAAAAATATCATAACCCGATTTTCATATTTTTGAGGCTTACGAGGTATTAGAATTACACAGACGATAAAATTTTTATTAGAATAAACTTTAAAAATTACCTAGTTAATTAACCAATAAATGAAAATTATTTTTGTATGAGCCTATGGCCAAGTTTATTGCTATCTTCAGGTGGCGGTTAAGTTGATCTAAATAACAATTTTAATAATTAAATTATCACACAGTAAGCCCGTAAAGTTCGGAACAAATTCGATAAAATATTTTAGGGGGATTTTCTCAGAAAACCCAAGCACGAGTTTTCACATTCTTTTTTTAAGTGTTACTTTTTATTGCTATTGACATTTCTTTATAGTGTTTTCGTTTTGAGCTATGACGTCTCGTTAATTTTTTTAAATTGTAACTTTGTAACTCTTACTTTTATTTCCGGATTTGCATAAAGCACAATTTTCCGAGTATAAAAATGTAAAACAACTATGTTTAACTTGGATTAACCTTGAAGAGAAAAGTTTTCGATATAATCAGTCCTAAAGTTTTCAGTATAATAGTATCTTATTGTAAATTTGTAAGTTACATTAACAAGTTATTCTTATATAAAATATGATGAATAAGTTTAAAAATTTAAAAAATATGGCCCATGGGGGGATCGAACCCACGACCTTCGCGTTATTAGCACGACGCTCTAACCAACTGAGCTAATGGGCCAGCTCGTCGGTTTCATCCTATCAATTTAAATTGAATAACATGTAATATGACACGTATATAATATTATAAAAAAATTATATTCGTAGTTTAAGGTTTTAATAGAAAAAAAAACCGACTTCAAAAAAAAGCACTACAAAAAAATTGCACTAAAAAGTAAAAAATAATTAGAAGTTATTAGAAGAAGATTTAACAGAAATTAGAAGTATATTTTTACAGTGCTGAGCATAAAAATTAATGTATTACGTCAATAATATTTATACAATTATTGTTATTTTTGGAGTCGGTGCCAGCCAAGGTTAACAAACGTGTATTAACGAAGTAGCGGAGTACCAATTTCTTAACAGCTTGGCTGGCACCGACTCCAAAAATAACAATAATTGTATATTATTGACATAATACATTAATTTTTATGCTCAGCACTGTAAAAATATACTTCTAATTTCTGTTAAATCTTCTTCTAATAACTTCTAATTATTTTTTACTTTTTAGTGCAATTTTATTTGTAGTGCTTTTTTTTTGAAGTCGGTTTTAAAAAAATTTTTTTTTTTTATTTCTTGCTTTTTAGTGAATCTTGCGTTCCTTAACTGATTTATCGAAAGCGAATATGGGTAGACCTACTAAACGCGCTGCCCGTATGCGACAGCGCCGTTCAAATGAGACAAGCGAAGAAAGGGTGAAACGCCTATCTCGAAGTATAAAATCTAGATCCAAGACTATTTCAGAAGAGAGTAGTGAACAGCGTGAAAAGAGGCTTTCGCAAATGCGGGCTTACAATCAATAAAAACCAAAGTACTCAACCGATTTTGATGAAATTTATATGGGACCAATCTGAAACTATATCCTTTCGAATTGTGAAAAAATTTTGAAAATCGGTTAATAAATGACGGAGTTATGAGGTAACAAACATTAAAAAAAAATACAGCCGAATTGAGAACCTCCTCCTTTTTTGCAGTCGGTTAAAAAATTAATAACAGTTGACCAATTATTAACTAAAGTATTTGAAATATTATTGAGAAAGCGACCAATAATATTTATGTACAATATAACAGAGCCGTACCTACGGATTGATGAAGGGAAGGATTTAATAGGTGCATTTTGTCAGCCCCCCCCCAATTTCGAATTTTCGATTAAAAATAGTCTCAATTGTATGTACCTCGTTTGTACCTGTTTGTACCTATTTTATTTTCGTTTGTACTTCTTTGCGTTCGGAGATATTTTAAAAACTGTTCGGGGGGGGGAATTCTAGCCCCTCCCCCATATTGAATTTCGGA
This sequence comes from Podabrus alpinus, assembly GCA_932274525.1. Taxonomy (NCBI): domain Eukaryota; kingdom Metazoa; phylum Arthropoda; class Insecta; order Coleoptera; family Cantharidae; genus Podabrus; species Podabrus alpinus. The sequence goes on from OW026451.1 coordinate 122,021,001, forward strand.
TCCAAAATAATCTCAATCGTTTGTACCTTGTTTGTGCCTGTTTGTACCTCTTTTATTTTCGTTTGTACCTCCTTAGTTTTCGAAATAGTATTCAGGAAAATCAATCTGACGCGGATGCTGATTTAACGAGATTCTTAGCTTGCTTGTGCATAGTAAATTACACATACGGTTAACACTTATAACTTTCTTTTAACTAAATCATAACAGATATCAAATATTAAAAAGATGCAATAATGTCCATCAGAAAAAAAAGTATTTGTCATTCCTCTCTGATCTGTGTCGTAACATCCATGTTTCATCCAGGGGCAATTCTCTAATAATAACCGATATCATCCCAAATGATGACATACCTGTAAGGAGTGTGTCATACTGAATATCATCCAAATCGATTCAAGCATTCTGTTGTTCTATTAAGACAAATTCACTAAATAATAATATCGTGGTTTCCGCAATTTTCCACATTATCATTATCAGACATTTATCATAAATTATGTTTATATACGCAAATAATATATTTATTAAAATTTTTTTGTAGCTTCTAAATTAATATCGTTAATATTTCAAGTTATCAATCTTAGAGATAATTAATGTTCTGTATTTCTACGTAACTTGCTAGAAGTTTTTGAAAATTTTAATTACTTGTTCAATTTTAGTTTCGAATTTAATCTAATTTTTGTTTATTTCATTTCCACCCACGATTCTGTGAATAATCTTAGCGCTTTAAGCTCAATGGATTAGGTATGGATGCACATTGAGTTTCAAACGATTTGCACAAATTTTAAACAAAAACTCGATATTTTGGATCCTAAATTTCAAATGGAGGGGGGCTAGCATTTTGCCAGCCCAGAAAATAACAAGGTGGAACTCGCTTTAGCGGCAGTTCCTAGGCTTCTATATAACTACTTTTCTGGTGTGAAAAGTTGTTACTATTTTTGGTCGCCATAATTTTATAATGTAATATCAGATAATCAGATAATCTGCAGTAATTAAATTTTTGCGGTTGGTATTTATCATTTACTATAATATAACTAATAATAATGAAACTTTTCCATTCCATTCGGAACTTTACTTCTCTGTAATGTACGGTCTATTTTTTGAGGTGGAACAATTCTCTTTTTCTTTTTTATTTATAACTTAACTTCACCAATCACATCAAGCCACTACTGTGGTTACAATAACAAAATATGACAATACATTTTATCTGTTAATTTGATAACTTAATCCGTTGATCCGTGATCTGATAACTTAATCCGTTGATCCGTTGATACCTTGATCAGTCAGATCATTGGATCAAGTCTACTATATAGGTTGAAAATTACAATCTTAAAGCACAGAATATTTTTGTAACCTATCTTAATATATAAATTCTGATTAGATTTGAATTATGCGGACGGACAGACACGGAGCCAGATCATAAGGCTTCTTGTTATACTTTGTATAGAAGCCTAATAAAAGAGCTACAAATAAATACAAACGAGGTACAAATGAGCGAAACTATTTTGAATCGAAAATTTAAAATGGGGGGTCTGGAGGGGGTGGTAACAGCCCGGGCACTGTTGTCTCAGGGCACTGTAATTGTGTGTAACAGCCCTAGGGAAGTAATGATATTCAAATGTCGCCATTTGAATTAGCATCGAAATGACTGTTATAAAGGGCAATTTGTCGAATATTTTTTATCACTTCCCGCAGTTTGTTTGGGGAATTATAATAGTCCCCGAGCTGTTACTTCCCACTTCGGGTTGCAATTGTATGTAATAGCCCTAGCAAAATGAATTTAAACCTTCGGAGTTTCTTGGCACAATATTAGTGCCAAACCAAGCAATCATAACGCGGAGAAACGCAAAAATGAATGTTAACAAAGTTATACGAGCAGTTACGAAGGAGTCCGTCCCCTGGTACCTTTTTAAAATTTATGATTTTTCAATAATTGCACGCACTTAAACGAATTTGAAGGTTTAATGGAACATTTCATTTGCAGTGGGGATTTCTGTGGCATATGGTTGAAATACTGTAACAAGATAAGGCATCGGTTTTTTTCTTTATTATTTCTTGTCAAATGTTTTTAGTGGCTTTCCATAAAGAGTAGTCTAGAAATTCAAATGGTGCATTATTCTCTAAATATTGTTTGATTGAAATTTTTTTAAATCCATTTGAAGCATAATTTTCAATGTTCTTGATTTTTTATTTAATTGGATTTTATCAGCTAGATTGTCTTGTATTCTCGTATTTTTTTAACTCTTTCTTTTTTTCGATATCGCTATAAACTCTGTGCAGTAATCATTTGTTTCTATTGTGTTTGGTGCAGGAATTGTATTCTAAGCCGCATTCTAGATAGTAATTGATTAGACTATTCTCTTTTTTAAGGGTAGGTTTAATGCCTTCATTTTTTTTCGATTGCTGGTAACTTAAAATTCTTCCAATCTGTGCGGTAACATCTTGGTTATTAGTATCTAATTTTCTCGTTTTTCAGTTGGCAACGTTTGTATGGTTTTAAGTAAGGTTAATCCTTGGCAGCGGAGGGCCCAACTAAGAAATTCCATCAGGTCCATTATTAGAACCCCGAATTTCCGCCCTGCAACTCAATCAGTGATCACTGATTCCACTGAGTCCATTACTATGAACTTGGTGTATTATTAAACGTATTTAATAATGATATAAAGATTGTATATATTTAAAGGCAGGAAGTTAAAATAAGAGCAGCAGAAATTAAATTTCTTCGAGCAGTAAAAGGCTGTTCATTAATGGATAGGAATAGAAATGAAGACATCAGAGAAGAATTGCAGATGTTTTCGGTAGAAGACGAGGTAAAATACTATAAGAGTCAATGGAAAGAGCATGTGTAAAGAGTGGATGACCACCGACTGCCAAAAAGTGCAATGATATACGATCCGAAGGGAAGAACAGACGTGGGTTGTACAAGGAAGAGATGGGGTGATTAAGAATCGGAACAGGCCTAAGGCCTATACCGTGAAGAAGAAGATTGTAGATGTCATTGATTGTCGATCAAGTACAGATTAATATGCTACATTATATAAAAGTGGAGTGATTAAACTGGTGAGTGGTAAACATTTTAAATGTAATTATATCTGATACAGTATTTTATCATCATCTTGAAATTCTAAATCTAACCATTAACATTGTATTGTAAGAGTTGGGTTATTGAGATAGAGAGAGAGAGATTAAACCCCCTCCCCAGTGACAGCCGGATTCACCTCTCGGAATTTCTTCAGCTGTCAACCTGCGATGTTGTTGTGTCTTTCTTAGTCTTCGTGACCTGAACCCAAGACTGCTTCGATGACCTTCTCATCGTCCAGCTTGGTACGGATGAACTCAGTTAGGGCATCGGCAACTCTGTCCCAATCATTCTTTGATGATAGCATTTCTGTTACTAGGTTGTCGGGGCTCAGGTCTTCGCTGCTATATTTATTTCTTACTTCAGACCAGTTTGAGCTGTGGAAGATAGTATGGAATGCGTCGTCTTCCTCCTCATCGCAATAGAAGCACTCCGGCGATTTTCGTCGTTTGAATCGGTGGAGGTAGGAGTTGAAGCAGCCGTGTCCCGTCAGGGCTTGGGCGACTTCGTAGCTCACTTCACCGTGGCTTCTCTCGACCCATAGTTTGACGTCTGGTATAAGGAGTCTCGTCCAGGCTCCTTTCTCCCCATGAGACTATCGTTGTGCCACGCTTCGAGAAGGACTCTTCTGCTTTCATTCCTGCTCGCTGGTCTTTTATCCGGGTTATAGTGGTTTCGCACTCTTTCCTCCGCCATGAGATCGATCGGCGGAGTACTCGCAATATCCGATATGGCCTCAGTGGACACGGTACGATAGGCCGACGTGGTTCTGATGTTCAACCTACGTTGCACTTTCTCATACTCACGTCTGTAGCTGCCTACTTCCATAGCACTTATCCAAACTGGAGCAGCGTACAACAGTATGGAGTGGGTCACCGATGCCAATATTTTCCGCTTTGTTGACCTGGGGCCGCCGAATCTCGGCATCAGCCTACCTTGGGCAGTACCAATCTTGGCTGCCTTGGATGCTGAGGATTTGACATGATTGCTGAAGCACAAATTATTGTCTATCATTACACCCAGCACTTTAACACTTGGACCCGGCACCACTCTGCGGCCCCCTAGCTGTAAGTTTATTTCGCGGCACCTTCTTCTTCTCTGTCTTCTCGGGGACTAGTCGTAGCCCCCTGGACGCAACTCATTGGTTAATGGCATCTAGTGACGTATTTTCCAGGCTTTCAACCTGGTCTTCCGTTCTGGCCGTGATTACTAGGGACAGATCGTCCGCAAATCCCACGAGTGTTACGCCTTCTGGAACACAAGTCAGATATTCACTGTCAGATAATCAATCGCCCGACGGGTGGCTAAGCGAGCTTGCTTGCAATATACTCCTCAACGCCATTTTATGCTACACTACACTGTGGCATTTATGGGCCAAGTGTCCCAGTACGACTTTGTTTTTCTACTAATTACAAAATTCACAATTTAAAAGCGCAAACATTTTATCTTGCCTAGAAAATCATAATATGTACATAGGCCCCTATATGCACAATTACTAATTTTTTGTGGTTTACAATAAATTTACTAATATCGTTTTAAATGTAGCACAAAACAATCATTGCGGTTACTTCGAAGAATTTAAAAAGAATACGCATTTGTAACGGGCCATTTTGTTCAATAATTTCTTTTAAATTAATTAGACCTTTTTACTTATTTACGAAACCATTGTAATTTTGTACTCCTTTTGATTATTGGTATATATAGATGGGTTGTTTCTTTAATTCCTCCAATTTAACGTTCAGTTCATATTTTTTACTTACTCGTATAAATAAATAAATTATAATAATAAGCAGGGTCGTAACAAGGTCTTTCAGCACAGCACCGGTTGCAAACTGAGTAAATGCACTGCATTAACACCGGGCGAACATTTGCTTTAAACGAAAAGGCGCAAAAGGAATAATGAAAGTATGAATAAATACAGGAACTCATTCGAATTATTGTCCATTTAAAATCTTGGCGCTGGGTTATGAGCAGACGCTCCAATGCACCCTGCCTTCCTCCGACTCTGATAATATGTTATTTATAATATACTTGGGGTATTTGTAGTAATCGTTTTCGTTTAGTCCGCAACGGATTACACGGTCCCAATTTACGCGTTTTAAAATAAGAAAAGCAGAAACTAATTGTTTGTTTTGCTAATTTCATTGAAATTTTTAACCGCAAAAGATATTTACTGCATCCTGCAACTTCCGGACATATTATTTTATATGTGCATATTGAAGCAGAAATCCAACGCAGCTTTTATAGATTAAAGCTTAACACTATTTAAATATCTTCCGCAATCTTGTTTCCTGTTCGAGGTACCTACTACAAGTTTCAGATAATAAAATTCCTAAAAGTGTGCATTTGGGGATCATTCCACTTTCGTTCCCAATAAAATATGGGGTCTACATGGCTATATACTTCTAAAAAAAACCAAGAGTGCATCAATATTTAGAGTAACCGTGCGTTGCTACCATAGATTTATTAACGAAAGCGTTCAATTTGTGGTTGCTAAGGTATATACGATAAGCAGGGGATAATAGCAAACGAACATTATATGTGTTGCAGTGTAGGTACCTTACTAAAGAAATAGACCTTAAGGCATTAAACAACCTAAACAATAAAACCATCCAAGCTTGAATAAAATTAATTTAATTTTACTCAGTGTTACGCTTCGTAAAATTTTCGCGTTTTATGTGTACATATAACGACAATATGCTTTACGTATTACCCTAAATATTATTTCTGCAAGAGATAAATAAAACATTTAATTTAAATATCAAAACAGGAAAACGCTTAACTTAATCGCAGTTTGTAAGTCTTGAAAAATCGATATTCGTAATATGGGACGGTCACATCCAAGAGCAGAGACCGAGTTATTACTTTTTATACTTATAAAGGTCCTGTAAATTAAAGAATTACCAATGACACACGTATCTGAATAGTTTTCAAGTGGGATATTATGTTCAAAGGGGTAATGTAATGAAAAAGTCAATTTTGTGAAGTCCGTATAGGTTGTCTCCGGAGGAATAAACAAGTAAAACAAACAAAAACTGTTGCTTGGATCAAAACCAATCGAAGCAATTTTAAACAGAAGAACCGAATGAGAAATACAATCTAAAGCCTTAGCAAAGTCAACTTGTTCGTGCTTTTCAATATTTACCATAATATATTGCTATGCCCATTTCATTAATATCGTATATAGTTTTTCACTATTCACGGTATTAAACTCTTGTTGGAAATCGTTAAACAGCAAGTGCAGGTCAATACCATATTGGTAACATTTTTCAAGTATTTTCTTCGTGACGTGTAACGCATCTACAGGAATTTCTTCGCTTTGTTACCAGATCATAACAATCAACTTGGATATTCTCCTGTATAATTCCTTTCCTCCGTTTATAAGCATTTAACCGCATATCTCGTCTTGTTCTGGTGCTTTTACATTTTTAGTTCTCCTCATAATTTCTTCGATTTCTTCGTGTGATGGTTCCAATACTAGTTGGTCATCATATTTTATTTTGATATTTTCTTGAAGTTCCTTTCTTCTGTAATTTTTGTTAATCAGCTTTTCAGAGTACGTTTTCCATATTTCTTTAATTTTCTCTTCGCCGTTTTCTACATTTCCATCTTCATATTTCATGGATTTTGCCTTCATGTTGGGATTTTTTGTATACTTCTTGATTTTTATATAAAACTTATTTATAGCATTTCCTCCGCTCTCTTCCTCCGATTCTTCCAGCAAATGTTCTAGCCATTTATTCTTTTTCCGTTTGCACATCTTATCAGCTTCTTTTCTTACTTTTGAATACTCTTCTCTTCTGTTCAAGTTTTCTTTCACATTCCTCATCAAACCTTTTTTCTTATTTATTCTCTTCTCTGCGTAGCCTACATTTGTTTATTGTGTTTTTTATGTTTTCCCATGTTTCACGAATATCTTGACGCTCTTCTAGTTCTTTTTACTACTCCGCTCATCTCTTCTTTATGCTTTTCCCGAACAATTTCATCAGTAAACTTTTCTATTGCCCATCTTTTATTGTTTGTTTCTTTTCTTTTCCCAAAATTTATTTTCTTTTTCATCTCAATTACTAACAGGAAGTGGCCCGAATCGGCATTTACACCCCTGTAAGTTCTCACATTCCTTTTAGGGCTTGACCTTTTCTTGCTTATTAGTACGTGATCTATTTGGTTCCCCTTGACTGTTAGTATTTCGTACTGCTGATCGTCATGTTTATAGAGGCCGCCAACTTATAAAGTTTTTGTTCGTTGTAATATGTGACATTGTGAATTGTATAATTTTCAGCGACTTCACTTATATAGTTTTCCTTACCAATTTGAGCATTGAAATCTCTCATCACTATTATGGTATCATGTTTTGGTGTCTTTTCTGTTATTTTCTTCCAATTCTACAAAAAAACTTCTCTTTTTCGTCATTTGTCTTGTCTTCAGATGGTGCATCTATGTTCACCATTGATAGATTTGCTTTAATTCTTAGATAAGCAATTCATTCATTTATTAGATTAAATTGCATTATATTATTTCTCATCTTTTTTGTAATAAAATAACCTTCTTTGTTTATTTCCCCCAGAATACAAAATACATATCTATTGCAATCAATTTTGCCACTACCCGTTCATCTTACTTTTTTTTATACTGCGCGAATTCTATCTTGTACCTGTTCAATTCGCTATCTATCTCAGACATTTTCTCTGGTCTCAGCAGCGTTCGCACATTCCTTGTTCCCATTTTCAATACCTTCCTTCTCCTATTTTTTCTTCTTCTCTCTTTTCTCGCCTTCTCTTTCTTTTGATTTTCTCGCCAGTTCGTCTTTGTTTTACTATTCTTTTCGTCTTTTGTTAGTTTTTGCCCTCGGTGCTTTACTTCGTTGGTCCTAAGTTATCATCTTTCCCGCCATTTTTAGTTTAAGGTGACTTACTTTTACTGTGTTTCCCTTTTTTCTTCAACTCTTGCTCTCTCTCTTCTTTTTTTCATTATTGTTATTTTCATAGGTGTTAGATCGCTGTCTACATACACTTCACTTCTTTATATCCTGAACTTGTTTTTCCAGACTTTCAATTTTTCATAGCATCCACCCAGTTCAACAACACATCGTCTATCCTCATTCCTGTATGCGTTGCTGACTTCCGCCATAACTCCCATCTATTCTCTGAGAAAGTTCTTTGTGGCTAGTTTTAGAGTTGCCGCATTGTCATCATTCAATATGATATCACTCACCACCACATTGTTTCTTCTCTTCTCCCTCACCATTCTTTTCATGTTAAATTCCAAACTTTCGTATCTTTTTTTCATTTGGTTGATTTTTTCTTTCAAATTTTCCGAGTCTCGTTTATTATAACTCTTTTTCTTTTTTCTCCTGAAGTTCCTTATCGGTCTGTCCTATTTAGTTTCTAATTTCCGTGACTTTTCTCTTCAACTCACCATTTCTCTTTTTATATCTGCCACGCTTGATTTTATTTCCCGTATAAAAGTAATCATAATACTCGCAAGGTTATCCAGTTTTCTTTCATTCTTTGATTTTCCCTCTTTGGAGATATGTTATTTTCACTTCTTTTCTCTGTCTTCTCCAATTAACTCTCTGAGGTGTTCCTTGGATTATCTGGTGATCTAATTGTAATTACCCTTTTGCTCATTAGGAAGGTTTTCATTTATTTATTGGAAAAATTATTTAAACATAAAAATTTTAAAAATTGAGAAATGGAAGTAACATTCCTTTAATGAAATTAAAAAAAAGTCATCTGGTGTTTGCTTATAATTAACGAGGAGTAAATTTTTCATAAAAAGTTCAAATTTATAATACGACTGAAAATCTGAACACCGCGTCGTAAAACTTTCAACACTTTCCTGCATTTAAAGCATTTTAACAAAATTTTAATCGTATAAACCGAATTTTTATTTCTATACTGGATGATTTGACTATGCAGTCATATACGGCTCAATATCCGATTGATCTCATTATCCGTGATCATAATAAGCGGCGCATAATAAACGAAACACGTTTTAAAAATTGAAATTTGCCACATGCGACTTTTTTGCAGAAACTTTTACGGACTGGAAAATTTTTCATTTGCAATTTTGCTCTATCTTGAATAGTTTTCCTGTGGGTGCTGCGTTGAAAGTGCACACGGCGCGTATTTTTGTCAATTTTTGTTGTTTTTTTGTCTTTTTCAATTGATTCTTTTGGAGACAGGCTGCGGGGATTCTACAAAATTTATATTTTCACTACATTGCCTCTTTAACCATAATATTCAAATTTGAAGATGTTCCGTTATTCACGAACGTAATACAGCGTATTCAATTATCGCTAATAAAAAGAACGTGAAGTTTACTTTTCGAATTCGAACAGGAATCTGTTAAATTTACTGTGATAATTGAACTCAGGTCATGTTATGGTTAAATATACTTGCATAATTATGATAATAATTTATTGTACTCGTACTTTGAGGATCCTTATAAATTGACATCTACTCTATGTATAAGGTATTGACGCAAAGTCAAAGGGAAGCTTGAATTTTGTCATAGGTGAGGCCTCTTGTCATGCTATGATAGCAAATATTAAATAAGTTTGGAAGCCCTACACACGATCATTGCTGTGCGTAGGAACTTTAGATCTGTCGAATATTCTTAAATAACACTTAAAAGTAAATATTATTTTCTAGAATTCATTAAATCTTATTTACTGATTACTGGTATTCCACAAACTAGCCATCTTTGTGCATAAACAGCTCAAGAATATTTTTTACTCTGGACTAATGGTAAGAATTGCGCCCACCACGACTCGCAAATTTTTTTGACATAGTGCCAAAAAATAAGCATTATTTTCTTATTAGTTATTAACATAGAATTTTTACTTTTAATTTTATTTTTATTTTAATAATTTCACTACTGTAAAATTTTTGGCAATTACTCTCTCACCTTCGACAGGAAGGTGAATATTGCAGGAATATTGCAGAATTTACAATGACCTATTTGCCAATATTTTAAGTAAACATCAACATTACGATAACGTTGTGACAGCAAAAGTTTGAAAATTGTTAAAATAAAATAATTGAATCATGGTAAATAATAGAAATAGTTAATACTTACTGAAAATTCTGCACATAGATCGAAATTTATACAAATGAATTTATTTTTATTGGCACTTAAGTTTTGTATTGCTACTAATAGTGAAAATTTACAAAACATTAACTTTATCGTTCATCTAAAGGTTTTACTATTCCAGAAGAAATTAACGAAAGCATAATTCGGTGACCACGGTTATATAAAATTATTATAAGCGTATAATTAATATTAAGATAATTATTATAAGGCAAAATGACCGTAACAATTAGTTACTTACCCATCATATTCTACAAAGGCCAAGTTTAGATGTCCATAGTCGTGTTTGAACCAAGCTACCCGCGAAATGTGGTTAATGACGGTGTTATCCAGTATTAGCTCTTGAGAGTCTCGAGGGACAAAACCTGATGTTCCGGAAATTTTAGGTTTTCTGCTTGCTTTACTTTCATTCTTACTATTGTGATGAATTGGGATAGCAGGACTTTTGAAACTGCAATAAAAAATTGGTATTAATAAAAATTGACGAATTTTTTAAATAATAAATTGCTTCAGAATTCAATAAAGAGCGGTTATTGAAATCTAAATAATGTCAAGATATAACCTATATCAAATGGTTCTGGCTTTATGCATAATGTGTTATTAAAAATTTTATTGTCTACGTTTTTCAAGGTACTATTTCCGTAAAGCAACCAAAATTTAAAAAATGGGATAATCCATTAAATACGCACTACAAACCAGCAAACCTTCCAGAAAAATAAATATATTATTGCAAGAGCTGAATTACAAAGGGTTCCCTAGGTATGGTGAAATCTGCTTATGTATTTATCATCAGAGTTATAACTTATGTACGGTCTAGTCATTGTACATAATTATATTAAATTATTTAATTATTTCTATATACTGACCCCAATTATTTGCGAGCGTCAAATAAATTATTAAACGGACTAAGAGGTTTGTCACTTCTGATGATTATTATAAATACCGTATTTAAATACGTAAATAATATATTATTATAAAATTATATTTGATAGATCAAAAGATGAAAAGATATATCATTTATGAAAACACAAGCAGTATAAGGGCAGCATATAAGTGAATACTTAAATTTTTTAAATTACAAAAAACGCTAGAATTTGTATTTAAAATTATGTTCATTTTAAATTGCACTTTATAATTATTATAAAAATTGTCTGGGTTTTATCGCTCTGGGCAATCCAAACCTGTCTTATAACAATTATTCATTTGGAATAACATAGTAAATATCCATAAAATTAGAATTTGGTTATCCACGAAACTTTTAATTACTAGCATAGTAATCTTGATGGTAATGATTGTGTTTTTAACAAATCAAAATTCAAAAATTAACAAGTTAAGCAAACATAATAAAATTAAAATTATTAGCTTTCAAAATTAAGTTATTGCCTTCTTCAGATATTTTTAATTCTAAATATGAAAGGTTTAAGTTTATACATTTTTTGTTACTTCTATTTGTTTAGATCAGATACTGTCAGCGCTGTCAGCGCTGTCAGCTATCACGAATATCAATAAAATGGCATCGAAGAAGGTCTGCAATGGAGATTCATGTGATGACCATTCAAGCTTAATAAAAAATTTGTTAAGTTTTTGCTTTTCGTTGGAGCTTTTAGTAGGTACTGTAATGTATCGTAGCCTTTACGTTGGTACGATCAAATAAATATGTAATGTTCCCCTTACTTTATTAAATAAATTATGCTTTCAATAACTTTGCCCTTACCTGGATGCTTATCCCACAATGATAACTTTTGTGGACGAAATTTTGTAGGTCACCACGGCTAGCTCTTAATTTTATAAAAAATTCTTTTATTGTTAATAACTTTTCTTGATTGCATTAGCTCATCATTAAAATGGACAAAATTCATAAATTTTTAATATTGATTTATTTCATTTTAAATTGAAAATAACATTTTCATTGCAATTTGATTTTAATGACAATTTCGTTCATAATAATTCAACCAATAGGATGTTACAATCTCATCAATTTGAACCAATCATAATCTACTTCCTTTGACAATACAGACCACGGTGGTGTATTGTCGCGGCAATACGACCACCGTGGTCTGTATTGTCAAATTTCCATAGTAACGATGGAAACTACGTGAACGCATACTATAAAAAATTATTTGTTGTCAGAAAAAATTGAAATTTTATTTACGAAATTGTCAAACGAATTCCACACGATACTATAAAATTGTCGGTTAATTTTTAAACCATGGAATCTTCGTGTTTGTCGCCATTTCAAATCACCATTCGTGCTAAAGCACTCATGGTGATTTTAAGGGCGACAAACACTCAGTTCCAGTTTCAAAAATTATTGCCGACAATTTGATAGTCTCTTGTGGTATTATATATGAAAAATTTTCATAAAATTTTATAAATGGTTGTTATGGAAACAATTAAAGTTTACGCACACGCCTTAAATTTAATGATAACAAAATTTGTTAAATGAATAGATTATGCAATTAAATGTTTATAAATATAAGATTTCTGACCATTATTTTGTTCATTAATTCCGCACTGTATAGTTAAAGAAATTTAACCCCACTTCCTGATTGCATCATTTTTCTTCCGTATAATTTGATTGTTGGTCGTTTACCCACAATTTCTCTATAAATTATCGTTATATTTTTTACCATTTAACATTCGAAAATCCAACTACATCCACCACCATAAATTCCACATTTTTCATACAAATTGGTGAGTACCCTAATAAATTTTTATACAATCACGTAATATAATCTCTTTTTAGGTTAATCCACTCTCACTTCCCTATTTCGGGTTATTTTAACACATTTTATTGTAAAAAAACTCTGAAGCAACAAAATTACGTGTACATCTTCATAAACTTATTGCATTGTTAGGTAAAACAAACACGTTACCAAGGATATTATTTTTATTGCAAATTCCCAACGCCTGTCTGTTTTTATGTTATAAAGTTTTTATTGGCAGGTAAATTAATCGATATTTTCGTCGCTAGATTTTTAATTCAAATATTGTTTTTATAGGAACGACCCGCAAATTCGAATATGATACACTATAATTGTTTAATTTGAAGCGAATAATTGCCCGTTCAGTTTATCGCACCAAATTGTGATAAATGTCATCGAGAAACCTTTTTATAAGTTTGCATAACACACTAATTACAAATTAACCTAGTTTTATAACAAATTTTAACTAACATAATTTTTAACTAACAACTTATAACTAATAATTATTTTACATGATCTAATTTTAATTTCATTTACGATTTAATCGTTTTTTTCATATTGCCATGATTTCTGTTAATAATTGCACATTTATTTAAATTTTGATTAACAACTTGTTCATCTTTTTAATTTGCTACTGCAGCTAAGCAAAGAACATTACAGTACCTACATATCTCTCAGATTTCTTACAGTTTTATAAGATAGGTAAATAAAAATCGTTTTTCTGTTTAGGAAAACTATTAATTTCAATTAGTATATGATTTGAATTTTAGGATGACTTGATGATAATTTTTTTCTTTTCTCTTAAAACTGGTTCTATTATTAAATATATTCTTATAAACATGTTTTGTAATACGATAATCGCAGTGGAAACTTCAATGCTAAAGTTGGCAAGCAGTTGGATAAAGCAGTTTACACATGTTTCTGAATTTGGGGATGATATTGGCTTTCTGCAACACTTGATTTTCGACATTAGTGCACGAGGCGAATATTTGAGAAACATTGGAGTACACTGTGTAGAGGTTACATAAAATATGTATTGTGAAATCGCAATTTATTGACCTTCAATATCATACAAGGTACACATCCTTATATGGTAACCTTCCTGATCGTGTATATTATTGAAAGGAAATAAACTGTATTTTTTTGTAATTTAAATTTCAAAATTAAAAAAAAATAATGAAATTTATTAATTACCTATACACAGTCGATTCATTGTTAACCAAACAAATTAAAAACCTTTTACAGTATTTAAAATACATACATAGGTTATTTTTTTAGCTGCACGAGATATTTCAATAGGGATAACTTCTGAATGAAGTTTGTCAAAGTGACAGTTCTTTAACATTTGTGTTCAGAAAGGTTTGCCATTTAATTATGGCAAAGTGGAGCTGCTCGCAAGCGAATGAAATACTTCATCCAAAAGGGTCAACCGGCTGATAAAGCCAGGGAACTTGCCCGTGAAGGATATAATCGTAAAACTGCCAAAAGGAACAGATCGGATGGCAGTACCCCGGAAACCCGTGATAAAAAGCGGGCAAGGACCGATGAGGATGGGGCGGCACCTGTTGGGGTGGCTAAACCTACCTTCAGCCAGGCCTTAACCGGGGTTAAGATAGGAATCACGCATTCCTTATATCCAAAAGAGCTCCTGACTATGGAACAACTTGAAGCCATTCAGGAAGCAATAGTGGATAATATAGTGGTGAAAGGAAAACTGGCTGCTACAAAGCCACAATTCCAACAAATCCACAAAAGACCAGGCTGGCTCGGTATCACGTGTACCAATGCAGCCACAGCCGAATGGATAAAGGGCCTAGAGGCCGAACTCAAACCCTGGGATGGGGCCACACTGAGGATCGTGTCAGAGGCAGAAATGCCTCACACAGAAATTCTTGTGGCATACATACCAGGAAGCCAAGGCTATACGGATGAAAAAATCCTGGGTCTCATGGAAGCCCAAAATGAGGAAATTAATGCCTCAAGTTGGCGGATTATACGCAAAGTAGCATCCGGCCAATCTCTAGAGGTAACTCTATCAGTTGACGCTCAGTCAGCTGAAAATCTTAAAAAGCTGAACTACAGGATCGGCTATAGATTTGGGCAGATTCAGCTCCGCCCGAAAAAGGGCAAACAAGAAAAGCCCAAAACTACTACGGGGCCAGATGCAGATGCCTCAACATCTGCAGCAAGCACCTCCACTTCACTCCACTCTGCCGAAATAGGGCAGCAGGGAAGCTCCGGTACGCGCCCCAAAGTGCCCAAAACGGGCAATAGGGGAAGTCGGCCGGGCACTGCTGCAAACACCAAAAAACCGCTGAAAATAAGCGGTAAAAAGGAACGCCCAAAATCGGAGCAGAAAGGGGCGAAAAAAGAGCCCCCAAAGTGAAGTGTATCCAAATAAACCTCCAGCACTCAAAGGCATCCTCAAGTGCCTTATACTGGAGGTTTATAAAGAAACAAATCTCCATAGGGCTAATACAAGAGCCCTGGATAAATGGAGACAAAATCAAGGGACTACCTGAAAGGACAGCTAATGTCCTTGCCGATTACAGGTATGGAAATCCAAGAGCAGCACTATTGCTCAGGAAAGACATTAACTTTGTTCCCATTCCAGAATTCAACACCAGGGACCTGGCATCCGCCGTGGTCGAAATTCCAACGGAGGGGGGCAAGAGGAGCATAGTAATAGCCTCGGCCTACTTTCCAGGAGATGAGACCAAGGTTCCACCAGAGGAAGTACAACGCCTCATAAGCTGGTGTCAAAAGGGGAACAAACACCTACTTCTGGGCTGCGATGCAAATGCGCACAATGAGATCTGGGGCAGCACGGACACCAATAACAGAGGTAAGGATTTACTTGATTATATTTGTTCTAACAATCTAGACATTATAAACAAAGGTAAAAAACCAACCTTTATAAACGCGATTCGCCAAGAGGTTCTTGACCTCACATTGGCCACTGTGTTTATAAGTCAAATTCTAAGAAATTGGAAAGTGATGGAGGAGGCATCCTTCTCAGATCACGCCTCGATTACATTTGATATAGAGAGCAAAAAAGTGGAAGTAGTGAAATGTAGGGTGCCCAAAAAGACGGACTGGAACCTCTACAAAGAGGTACTAAGGACCGAGCTAGAAGGCATCCAATACGAAGTAGCTACCACAGAGGAGGTAGAAACAGCCTCTAACCACATAAGTCAGTGTATAACGAACTCTTATGAGACTAGTTGTCCACTGAAGAAAAGAACTGTCTCTCGAGACGTACCTTGGTGGAATGCAGAACTGGAGAGACTAAAGGTCACAGCCAGGAAAGCATTCAATAAGGCTAAAAGAACAGGCCTATGGGAATACTATAGAGAAGCCCTCACCAAGTACAATATAGAATTGAGGAAATCCAAAAGACAGTCCTGGATGCGCTTCTGCGAGGGGATCGATAAAACGGCCCCAGCAGCGCGCATTCAGAAGGCTCTGTCTAAGGACCACTCAAATACTATTGGACTTATAAAACATTCCAACGGTGCTTATACTGAGAACATCGGGGAAAGTTTAAATGTGCTGCTAAAAACACACTTTCCTGGATCCACGGTAATGGCGACAACAAACCAGATGCATGAAATATCCCCAGCCAATGGAAATCTACATTCCAGCAGGGATAGCAGAAGGTTAGCAAGAGAAATCTTTACTTTGGAAAAAGTAAAATGGGCAATAAATAGCTTTCAGCCCTACAAATCACCTGGATGGGACGGAATCTTTCCGGCCCTACTCCAAAAAGGAATAGATTTGATCGCTCCATGCATAACAGCAATTTTCAAAGCTAGTTATGCAATGGGATATATACCCACATCATGGAGGAGGGTGAAAGTGGTATTTATACCAAAAGCGGGCAGAAGGCCTCCTGAAGAGGCTAAATCTTATCGCCCAATCAGCCTATCCTCCTTTCTCCTCAAAACGATGGAGAAAATTGTTGATAATTATATAAGAAGCGAATCCCTCAAAAGGATGCCGCTTCATAGAAATCAATTTGCCTACCAACCAGGCAAAAGTACGGTGGATGCACTACACCACCTTGTAAGAGAGATAGAAAAATCTCTCGAAACAAAAGAAAATGCGGTCGGAATATTTATAGATATAGAGGGTGCCTTTGATAACACCTCAAATAAATCTATAAAAACAGCCGCCGTAAGACACAGCATTGAGGCACCCACAATAACGTGGATAGAATCAATGCTGGAAAGCCGAATAGTAACGGCTTCCTTAGGAGGGGAGGAAATCTCGGTGGCCGCGGCAAGGGGATGCCCACAAGGTGGGGTGATATCACCTCTTCTGTGGTCTATCGTGGTAGACGACCTACTGAAGAAATTAACTGACGATGGATTCTGCGTACTAGGATACGCGGACGACATTGTCATTATAATCAGGGGCAAGCATGAAGGCATAATCTCAAACCTAATGCAAACAGCCCTAAACAAAATAAAAGAATGGTGCGAAAAGGAAGAACTTACAGTGAATCCTTCAAAAACCATTATAGTTCCATTCACAAAGCGTAGAAAAATAAACCTAAAAGCTCCACAGCTTCGAGGTTTATCGATACCTTTTTCCGGAGAGGTAAAATATCTGGGGGTAACCCTGGATGCAAAACTCACCTGGAAACCACACATGGATAAAATTCTTTCCAAAGCAACAGGAGCCTTCTGGGCTTGTCGCAAACTTTTTGGAAGGACCTGGGGACTAAGACCAAAAATGATCTATTGGTCATATACATCAATAATTAGACCCATTGTCACATACGCATCGCTCGTGTGGTGGACAAAAACTAACGAAATCACGACACAAAGCAGGTTGCAGAAATTGCAAAGGCTAGCGTGTCTGGGTATAACAGGGGCTATGCGCACAACCCCAACCGCGGCTATGGAGGCACTCTTAGATCTGCCACCCCTTCACCTACGAGTGAAAAGGGAAGCCATACAAGCTGCTATAAAAATTACCCAAGTCAAGAAATTCAAACCAGGAGACAAGACAGGTCACCTAAAGATACTGGACTTCTTACAGCCAGATCTGTTTGAAAAACCTTCGGATATCATTCCGAAAATCTTTGATTTTGAAACACCGTTTGAGGTCATCATTCAAGACCGAAGTACGGCTAGATGTCAAGAAATACAAGTGGATACAAAATCCTCCAACTGGTACACAGATGGATCAAAAACTGAACAGGGAACAGGCATAGGCATATATGGCCCAAAATATGAGGCATCTATAGCCTTAGGAACCTATCCCACAATTATGCAAGCTGAAATACTTGCAATTGCACTATGTGCCCATGAATGCCTGCAAAGGAACATTAAGGGCAAAAAAGTCAATATAATGTCTGACAGCCAAGCTGCGATAAAGGCGCTCCAAGCAAATAGCTTTGAGTCCTTATCCACATGGGAATGCAGACAATCCCTCAAGAAACTGGCCAAAGGCAACAAAATTGCCCTCCACTGGGTGCCGGGTCATGAGGGAATTGAGGGTAATGAGATAGCCGATAAACTGGCTAGATCAGGTTCAAGGGCCTCCCCGACTGGGCCCGAACCATTCTGTGGATTGTCCAAGACACGCAGGGGGTTGGGGGTCCAGAAGTGGGAGGAGGAGAACAAAAAAACCCTATGGCATAATACACCAGGTCAAAAACAGGCGAAGAAATTTATAGAGTATTCGACTGCAGAAGCTAAAAAGCTTCTTCTACTACCAAAGAACGAAATCAGGCTCATCACGGGGTTGCTCACCGGACATTGTCAGGTGAGATATCACCTCAAGAAAATGGGAATGGAGGACGATGACATGTGCAGACTCTGTGAATCGGAAACTGAATCGGCCGAGCACATTCTCTGCAGATGTGATGCCTTAGCCCGATCCAGGCTAAAATATTTGGGAAAAACGCAACTAACACCCAAAGAGGTGCAACAAAAACCTCTCAGGAAAATTCTATGTTTTGCCAGCAAAATTGAATTCCTGAATACCTAATTAGCAGGGTAATGAACAAAAGATCAATACTGGTCGCAGTTCTGAAAGGCCCTTGCGGCCAATCGACCCCTAAGTACAATACAATACAATAATTATAAATAAATTAACACTTGAACAACGCTAGAAAATTATGGAAATTTATTTTCGAAGTCGGAGTTCCGTTCGCGAAACTTATAGAGCTCTTCACCCATTTTAGGGTCGACATAATCGACCTTCTGAGCAGGCTATTGGTGCGGTGATGGATAAATTTCATACCACTTCTTCATTGCAGGATGTAAGACCACCAATAAGACAAAGAAATGTGCGCCCCGAAGAAACTATCACTTCTGTGCAAGAGAACCCAAACATTTCAATTCGCCATCGTGCTCAACAACTTGGGCTTTGTCCGTCCACTACTCGGAAAATTTTACATCAAGATCTTGGTTTACATCCTTACAAGATCCAGTTGGTTCAAGAATTGAAGAAGAAGAATTGATCATCGATTGCGTCGTGCGTTCGCAGATTGGGCTCACAACCAATTGGAAGTCGATCAATTTTTTTACCGCCAAATTTTGTTCAGTGACGAGGCACATTTCTGCTTGAATGGGTATTTGAACAAGCAAAATTTCCATATATTGACTGAGACCAATCCGGAAAATTATCTTGAGACTCCATTGCATCTATTAAAATTTACTGCTTGGTGTGGAATACACGCCAACGGCTTCATCGGTCCATATTTCTTTCGAAATGAGGAAGGAGCTGCCGTTACGGTGATTAGTGTGAGATATCGACACATATTCAATACATTTTTGTTTCTAAAAATCCAATAGTTAAACATCGACAACTTATGGTTCCAACAGGATGGTGCTACGTGCCATACATCCACCGAAACCATCGATTTATTTAAAGGACAATTTGGTGACAACATTATTTTAAGAAATGGTCCTATCAATTGTCCTCCAAGATCGTGTGATTTGACGCCTCCAGGTTATTTTCTTTGGGGGTATGTTAAATCCATGGTTTATGCTAACAAACCAACAACTCTGGAAGCATTGGAGGTCAATATTCAGCAAGCCATTTATGAAATAAAGCCAGAAATATTGGAAAAAGTGGTCAAAAATTGGATTGATTTTGAGCTTCGTAATGAGTAGTCGTGGTGGTCACATGCCGGAAATCATTTTCAAATCATAAATGGCATTAAATTTACTTTAATAAAAAAATAATTAAAAAAACATTCCATCCATTTTTTAATGTTTTATTTCAATTTGAAGTTCTCATGCAGCTAAAAAAAAAACACCCTATAGCTGTTAGATCATCACCACACAGTGTTAAAAACTCTTTACAACATTCAACACGGTAATGTTCATGGCAGAATCACTTGCCATTTTATTGATTGCGACTAAACTATTTGATATAAATGCATACAATTTTCAGTGATTACTTGAAAATGAAAAAGGGCATTGAAATAAAAAAAGGAAAAAAGGGTGCTTCCTTCTGTCTCATTCCGCGAACTTAAAAATTTCCCCTTGTATGTTGTTTTTCAGATTCTACATTAAAATAATGTACCGCACACATTGCATTCCACATCGAGGTCTAACCCTTTTTATCTAGACCAACATTTATTCGTGTTCGTTACTCAACAATTACTCGTTACTTTGATTGTTCATTGGACCAAAAACTATAAATATTTTCATAAATTAAATCTTTGTTTTTGTTGTACTAAAAACGTACATTTTTCAGTGTTCGAACTAATTTTTGAGATGTGAGATAAAATCCTAAGGTCACTGGGGTAATCCTTTTTCGTGATCGTAAAGCACAAGTAATCCTTTATTAAGTATGAAATCGTAGTCGTAAAGTTTAAATATAAAAAATTAGTACAGTCACTGAGATAAGAGGTAAAACGTGTTACGGATACAGGAATTTCATAATTTTTTTATTATTTGGCAAATTCCAACGTTGCTTGGAGCTTGCATTGGAAATTTTTATCGGTACCTACGAGCGAGGAAAGTATGTATAAACAACTTATCAATAATTAGTTGTTGAGAATAATATTATTATGAATGATGCTCTTATCTACATACACAAGTGCCTAATTTTTTGTTGATTTTAATTTAATAAATTTATAAATAACGTATTAGATAGGTACTTTTAAAATACAACCAAATATTTCATTGGCTGCAGAAGAAATAATTGCTCAATTAAAAAATTCAAATTGGGACAGTTTTTTGTTGGAATAATGCAACGTGAAAGTTACAATCACTAACTTTAGGTATGTCATGTTTTAGATAAAATTTTCATAAAGTCATAAATTTATTAAATTACAAAAATCAATTAATTAGTTAAATTGTCTAAGGTAGGTACTATAATAATAATTATTATCGAGAAGTTTTAATTTTACTATATTAAAATTCACTAATATATTGTACTAATTGCAATTTATTATTACTTACTCTTTTACTATGTTCAATAAATGTTTAGCATTTAATTCCAACATTTCCTAAGTATTGTATCCTTTTATTAGTTTCAGTTTTGATATGTATGTGCATGCATTCACTATAACTTTTACGCTTTGCTATACGGTAACCAAAATTTTACTACTAGTGATTAAATCAAAAATTCTATCTCGGTTGGACTAACAGTTGGATATCGCATAAATCACGGCAGTTAACTACAAAATCGTCCTTGTTTCCCGTTAACCGTATTTTACAGAACAATTAAAATGAAAATAACCGATTTTTTAAAGAGTTAACTGAATACAATTTTTGCCGAACTTTCGAAGTTGTCAATACTAAACTAACACTCATATTAATTTCTCACAGGGTTTGTGCTCTCATTATCCTTTCATGTGAGGTAGGTGTGGATGGCAAATTGTTTAACGCTCGACTGCTTCTGATTCGTTTATTTAAAATACTAATTAATTTTATCTAATTCGAAATTATGCACTTTAAAAATCCCATGTTACATGCTTTCAGGTGAAAGGAAGTCCTTGTTTATATGAGAAATACTTGCTTATATTGAAGTTATATTTGCTATTATACTACATGTATTATTTATTATCAATAAAATGCAAAATTATTGTCATTAGTTTTAATAGCGCGTGTTCACATAGAGGGTGTGTTAAAATTATTTCTACAGCGCTCCTCGCAAAATATCCTCTTCGGATTTAAGTTTTGAAATTTTAAGTAAAAATTCCACTATATACAATTAGTGACCATTTTATGTATAATCAAATTGGATTAAAGCAGTCGAGTGGAAAATGAAAAATGTAGTAGTAACACTCTGTATTATTAAACCATTAAGTTGAAGATGTTGAAATCAAATATTCATTATCAAATTTAAATGCAATGTTTTAAATCGTATGCAATTACGTATATTATACTTAGCTACATTGTAATCGAGATTTATAATAGCATCATGGCCAATTGAATCATTAATTTATTGTTAAAACCCCACCAATACAATATTATAGATTTGTTTATTTTCCATTTAAATTGAGGTACTTTTTGCGTTCTAAAATTTGAAAATACTTAAAACAAAAGAACAGATTTTTATAGGAAATTATTGGTTAGTTTAGTGTTTTTTGTTATATTAATACCCATTAAAAGCATTCAGGTTTCTTTACTATATTTTTTAATCTTTTTCCTTTTAGTTTTCCATGAAATTTAATCTTTATTTTAATTTTAATATTTCATTAATTCGCCTACTGAAACTTAGACATTTCTTTCAGTAGGTTGGCATATCTTCACTCAAGTTTATCAATATTTTATTTTAATTGTCCCGTTGCTTTATTTCTATCTATTTTCTTTTCGTCACAGCATTGAAAATGGGTGAATACATTATTAAAACCCCTGCTTTCAAGGAAATGCACTAATTAACTTATTATAATAATGTTATTGTGTAAGTTTACTAATTAATTTATTTCTCTTTTTTCTCACATAACTATTTTTCAAGACTTTCACCTTCTTTTTGCATATTTAATTGCAGACAATTTTCAATCAATATTTTTCACAACATTTTACAATTTTGCAATAAAAAAATTATCTTCTTAAAAACAATTAGAAAAATTTCTTTAATAATTGAAAAAAATACACTACAAATTATAATATCTACAAGTATTCATTGTTAATTAATTAGTAATACCCACCAAATTAACTTAAAAACAACACTTATAAATTAATTAACAAATTAACTACATTACTAAGTCACTTAATAAATATTCTATGAACCATTTGCACATTTGAAATCCCGAAAGCTGTCTTTATACCAAAAATATTGAAATATTCAGTAGCATACATCAAGTGATATAGTAAAGTATGTATAGATGTTACAAGAAAAAATGATTACACAAATTTGCATAACCTAATCTTACATAGTACCTACAATTGTACTGAAATCACAAATTTCCCGTCTCATGAAATGTTAATGCTGCATCTATCTCTTCTGGTGTAACAAATCCTGTACTTCTTCTATTTGACAATCGATTTCTTGAGTTCCTTTTTCTCTGAGCTGCGCTTTTGTCTTGACTAGTCTGAGGTCTGAAATACAGAAATTTACATTTATCTAGATGAAATCCAATTTAACCGCCTATCATTATGTACTTAGCTAAAATTACCTAATTTAATATTAAAGGAAATTTATATAATGTAGACAAAAACGTTTTATTTGTGACTTATTTACCATGCATATTAAATATAATCAACTATTTAAATATGTCTGGGTGCAAATTTGTGGTGGATATAAGGTAAATGTTTTAATTATTATAACTAGAAAATAATGTAATAGTATAATATTACATATTGAGGTAAAAAGCGCTTCGTTGTATCCGTGGGCTATACAAAGCGCCAAGGTTACATGATATTTTATTCACAATCATTTAGTTTTAAAGAAAATAACCAAAAATCAATTTCTCATTTCAACAAATGCTCACTTTTAGAGCTTTCCTGAGGTTGGAAAGTAATAACAGGTCGAAAAATAATCACTTCCCGATCAAACGAAGGTTCAGAAAGTGACCACTTACCAAACTGACCGGTTGGAAAGTTATGTGGTAGTTAATAATAGAATATTATCACTAACTGATTGTTAATAAAATAAAATTTATTTTTCGTTCATAATCCATAAGTCTAAAATGAGCATTTTTTTGTTGTCAGTAACTAAAAGTTCTATGCATTTATCGCAATTTGCCCAAAAATCAATTTATACCCCTTTACTCGAGCATTCCAGAATTTTTAATTTAATATTTTTGCAGCTATGCAGCGTACGCCTCGCATTTTCGGCAATATGCACATATACATTTAAGGAGTAGTAAATTCTCATATACAAACTTAAACCCACGGAATGATAAATGTTAATGGATGTACATATGCAGCAGAAATTATAGTTTCCTGTCCAAAGAAAAAGAAAATTAAAGTAATGCACTCGTACTATTAAATATTTTTATTGTTACGCGTTTCAATTCCAAACAGTCATCATCGGATACAACAATATCAAAAATTAGAAGTTGAAGAAATTAACAGCAATTAAATGCTGAAGTCCTTTAAAGTAAAGGAAGCACGTTCCATTGATCACGAATTCAATCCAAAAAAGGCTCCCGGCTATATACGACCTTATAATTGGAAAAGTTCTTCATCAGTTTTCCTTCTATTAAAAGGTATTAAATTTATGTTTGTTATTAATGTTCATTTAGAGGTTATCCCAATGCAATGAAGGCAGCTCAAATTGTTCTAATTCACAAAGTTGGCAAACCACCTGAAGAAGCAACGTCCTATCGATCCATCAGTCATTTTTACCAATCATATCCAAGGTTTTTGTAAAAGTGCTTTAATTAGACCTAATTTCAAAATATCAATATGACTTCAGAAAGTATTACGCCATCTTCGAACAGGTGCATCGACTTACTCAACTAATAAACCTGGACGAGAAATGATACAGTTCAATTGTGTACTGGATTGCTGTATAAAATTAAACCCAAACCACCGCATTCTTTTTGGAAAAGTTTAAAATCTTATTTATCAAATAAAATATTGTTAAATGGCTAAACATAGCTGTCAGCTAGTTAACAGCCGATTTACAGCTAAAATTTTTGTTGGGATTTTCTCTCATTTTTAATCGGCTACGCGATTAAGTTATTGCAGATTTCTACCGGTCGGTATTGTGGTAAGTATTATATTTGTTGACATTTTGTGTCACTATTTCATTTGTCTACACTGCTGGACCAATAACCTGTCTTTGGTAAGTACCGCTTTCAATTAAATATTTCTTCTGAACAAATCTTAAAATTTCTTCAGATTTAAAATCCAATATGCTATGCATCAGTTTTTTCCGCATCTAAAAGATTCTGCCACATCTTCATACTTTAACAAGTATTAATTTAAAGCTTTACCTTCTACTGTATCGTTACAATCAATTTCTTGGTTGCTTTATTTCTATTGTTCCAATAGAAAACCTTTTAGCTTCTGTACCATCTGGTTTTGTTATTTATCCATTGCAAATTTCGATTATTATTGCTATCCAATAATACCTTCGTTATAAATTGACAGAGCCGCAAGTTATTTCTATCGTGAAACCTTTCTACCTTAAATCTTGGAACTGTTTACATTTCGACGCCCCCAACGAAGATATAGTAACTCAGTAATTACAGTTTTAATAAAAACGCAATTAAACATTTAAACTGTCGCTAATATACACCGTGGAGTTGCACAACTTGTAAGGAAAGAATTGGTCGTTTCGAGTTCCTAAAATGTTACGATATTTTTCTAAGAAAATCTTAGCTTTATAACAGATTTTTTTACTATAATAACTCAAATTATCAATTTTTTGAGTTACTATAGTTTTCGTTGGGAGCGTCGATTTGGATTCTTTGAGTTGCCTTCTGCCAACAGATCAATTACTTCCTGCTTTGCGATGAAGAAATCTTTTTACTTCTTTGCGTTGAACAGTAAAGAAAATGCATAATTTAATAAGGATTTAATTTTCCTTATTCAACATGAAAAATGTTACCCTTAATATTATACAATAATTATTGTTTATTTCTTTACTGTCCTACAATACAAAATAAATAGTGATATAAAATATAACATTTGCAATATTACTTGTCATATTTCAAATTAAAGATGAGTTTGCAATGAGTGTGATGATAAATTGGGAAACTTATATTTTAGAAATTTAAATAGTATATCTACTGCTGATACGAGATTTTTAATTAGAGTTGTAATTAATAATAATTGATTTTCAAATAAAATTTGCTTGAAACACAGGTTTATTGTGAGTTATGACTTGTTGCATATAAATTGATAATCGCAATAATGAAAATTTATGTTGCAAAAAGTTTTTTCATCAATTTTGCTATTCACTGGATTAAGTTTTTGAAAGATATGCATAATAATTATATAATAAAATTTTTAATTGGGTATAATTCTTTTATATTATATGTTACTAGCTGACCCGGCAGACGATGTCCTGTGCCTGGAATTAACTGACTTTGACATAAGAATATTAAACTTAAAATAATGACATTGGCACTCAAAGAATTTAACTATTTACCTAAAATGGTAGCATCATGTTTTGCGTATGGATGTACAAATAAATTCAAGAGTCGGCAGACATATGTGGTTTTTTTTGCATGTAGTGGTGCCTCCATACATACATACATCCAGTTTTACACAAATGTGAAATATAAAGGAATATAAATGTTTTCTTACCCCTTCTTAGAGCGGTTTGCACACTTTTATGAAAATACACCCTTGGTAGAAGACAAACGTGATCGACAAATATTTACGTTGTTTTGTATTAATTTGAAATTAATCAGTAATACAAATGTCATAAATTAATTAATTTGTCACTTTGTAACTTGATTTTTGCTAATTTTAAAAATATTGTGCTACGCCACTGAGTATAATATGTCAATGTCATTTTTAAGGTTAACATTCTTATGTCAAAGTTGTGTTTCCCTATTTGTCGAGCCGCTACTGACTATATGTCAATGTCATTTAATTAAACTTTTAGTGTCAAAATCGCATCGTAACTATGAACTACGAAAACGAAGAAGTAAATTTTCAAATAATTTTCCAATGCTATCACCTTGAAATCCCAAATTGAAATTTTTCTTTTCGAAAATAGAATCTTTAAAGACATGTCGTTTGGCGAGCAGTTTTAAGATTTTTCGATGTAAAAAGTTTCCAAAAATTATTCTTCCTTTGTGGAAAAATTTAAGGAAACGTAGACCACCTTTTCAAAAACTTGACAAAATTACAAACTCGAGGGCTTAAAATTAACTCGGGATGCGATGTAAAATTTTAAAAAATTATCACAATATTTTGTCGCGAGTATAAAGTATGCCCGTTAAAAATTGAACGTTAATCTAACACTTTCTTCGGCACATTATGTGGGGACGTTTAAAAATTTTTTTGTAAATTTTGGAAAATTAAAATTTTTTTTCACCTACCGGCTATATTCCCCAAACCAAACGGAAAGTGCTCTATAACATTTTTCGAAAAACCATCTCGTTTTGCTTAAAATGGACTGCAAATATTTATATGCAAAATTGGCCCGTTTTGAAATGGAACTTTTTGAAATTTTACGTTTCTGTCATTTGCCACCTTAATTGATGTCGCACCAAAAAAATATAACTATCGAAAAATTGGCGCTCGTAAAATGCCATCCGAAACCGTTTCTAAAAATAAAATTTTTTTCATAATCGTGGCGCCACGACGGCATTTACGTCAGAATTTAGAAAATTTTTCAAGCGGCTCTGCCGTCCTTATTTACCGATAGATTTTTAATTTTTCTTCGGCATCTAAAGCAATTCCCGAGACCCCACAATATTGCATCTATAACTTTTTTTCCTATCACGCACCGAAAAGCTGTAAAACGAAGAAGTAAATTTTCAAATAATTTTCCAGCCTTGAAATCCCAAATTGAATTTTTTTTTTCGAAAATTGAATGTTTAAAGACATGTCGTTTGGCGAGCAGTTTTAAGAATTTTCGATGTAAAAAGTTTCCAAAAATTATTCTTCCTTTGTGGAAAAATTTAAGGAAACGTATACCAATTTTTTTTGTGCGGATAATTTAAATTTTTTTTTTCGTATTTAGCATTTAGATGCTTAGGGGGAATGAGATATCAATTTTGGCGATGATCGATGAAGGTCCAAAAGAAACTTTTTTTGTGCGGGTAATTTTAAAATTTTTTTTTCGTATTATTCTTTTAGACGATTAGTGGGAATCAGATATATATTTTTTTAAATTTCTGAGTGTCTTTAGTCCAAAATTTTGTGGAGGGGGAGAAAATTATATTTTTATAAAATTGTTTTATGATATACCAAATATGAGGAATTTATTGCAGACTTTAATAAAAACTCTTGTAGTGGGGGTAAATGTGAAAAAAAATTCTACTTTTAAAGAGGGCATGTCTAAAGACCACCGATATGTGAATTTCATTAGAAACAAAGAAGAATTTGATTTGGACTTTGGAGTAGGGGTATAAAACAATTGGCTTTCCCTGACGTTATTGTGTCTTAATTATTGGGTAACATAATCTTAGGTGTTAAATTTATTTCGGGTAGTACACTGTTGTAGTATGTGTATTATTTTTCTACTTTACTTTATTAGTATCACTCGTATGTTTTTCACTTCACTTTCCGTCACTTTGACACTATCTTTTAATAATGTCGAAGGAAAGGAGTGCCTTGCTAAAACGCGCACTATTTATGGTTTACCCTTTACATGATTTACGTCAATGTCAGAATTTTAGAATTAAACTTTTAGAGTGCCTTGCTAAAACGCGCACTATTTATGGTTCACCCTTTACATCATTTATGTCAATGTCATTTAATTAAACTTTTAGTGTCAAAATCGCATCGTAACTATGACAACGACGTTGACCTGAAGCGTTTAACTGCAGATGACCGTCTTATGGTGGCGAATTACTAAAATCAAAGACGACGAAAAGTTTACTCTTGATCCTCGCCAGATCTCGTGAAAGTTTCAACGCCCACAGTTACGGGATTTAGGCGTCTATGCGGAACATACCCACACACACACACACATACAAGCATTTTTATATATAAGATTAATATTTTCCAACGTTTCTTGTCGGAAAATTATTGGCTTATTCCAAAAGCAAAAAAAAATGCTTTATTATCGCACAAGTGTGATAATTATTTTCTGGTTTGGAAATATTTATCCTGTGGTTCATTTTTAATAAACTCAAAATATAATATTATATTATACTAATTAACCTAATTCTTCCTCCTGACTAGAGCATTTTCTTAGCCCAACTTTTCGCGCACAAAAGCTATCCGTCGCGTCGGTTGTCGGTCGCGACGAAAAAATCAAAGGATTTTATGTGCACGCAGTGCCGACGAATTTTTCAGACAGAGAATTTATGCAAATAATTATTTTATTATTAATTGAATGCAATTTTTTTACCCCTATAACTTTTAATTTAGTTGCGTTAATAACATATTATGAACTAATTTTATTATTATACGAGGGTCAAGCTGAATTTATTGAGAATAAAAAACACGGTTAATATTTTCTAGGATTTTATTTTAAATATGCTCAAAGTAATTCCCTCCAACAATGATACACTTGACCATTCTTTCTTTCCATTGCTTAAAAGCTCCCAACCAATCTTCTTTCGGAACACCTTCAAAATAAGTATGAACTGCGGTATCAATCTCTTCTTCAGATGAAACCTTCTGCCCCGCAAATTGTTTTAAGCCCAGAAAATAGCCAAAAGTCGCACATTGCTAAATCAGGTGAGTACGGCGGATGTTCTATGACTTTTATATTTTTTTCAGCCAAAAACTGGCGAGTTATAGCTGCCGAATGGGATGATGCATTATCATGGTGGAGCATAATTCCCTTGGCTGGAACTCTACTGAACACATCAGGTAAACATTTTTCAGTGTACCATTTAGCTGTAACTGTCTTTTGTCCATCTAGCTTAATGGCATTTACTAGGCTCGTACTTCTGAAGAATACCGCATACATAACTTTTTTCATAGCTCGCTGTTTCTTGATCATTGTTGGAGTTTCCTCATCTTCGTGAATCCATACACGACTCTCTTGACGAGTAGGTATGTCGAAAAAGGAAATATAAGTTTCGTCACCTGTCACGATTTTGGAATAAATTTGGTGTCCGCCATTATTTAACAAATTTAGAGTTTCATGGCAAATTCTTACACGCTCTGCTTTTTGGAAATCAGAAAGGTGATGCGGCACAAAACGACGGACCACTTTTTTTAAATGCAGGTGATCGTGTATGATTGTTTTAACAGCTGAGGATCCAATCTTGAGTTGATGCTCTATTACTCCATAAGTGGATTTATTGTCCTCTTTAATTATTTTTTTAACAGCAGCAATGTTTTTGTCGGTAACAGCGGTAGAAGGACGTCCTGCTCCTTTTTGATGCTGAACGGAATTCCTTTCGCGTTCAAATTCCTTATACCATCGGTAAATTGTAGCCAAGGAAGGTGTTTGTTCACTAAAAGTTGAATCTAAACTCTCTTTGCACTCGTAAGCGCTTAAATTTTTTTTAAAATCATAATAAATCATTATTCGAAAAAGCTCTCTTGTTAATTCCATGTTTTCACTTGCAATGTCACTTTAAAAAATTAGTAACTTGAGTTATAACGAACGTATTTTCAACTTCTAAACTTCAAATGACAGATAAAGAGTTTCTCTAAATAATACCGTATGTTTTATTTTTAACAACTTACTAGATCTATTTTATTCTCAATAAATTCAGCTTGACCCTCGTATATAGACTAATTTTTAGATGTGCATTCAAAAACTGAAGACAATCATCTGAAAATGCGCACACTAACCATCTTTGGCAAAGGACATTTTTGGCAAAAAAGAAACCAGCTTCGGCAAATTTTCGTCTGTTCTAGTCCGAGCCAGATGTCGACAACTTAGAAACTGTTTTGTAATTGAAAAAAGTTTAAAAAAAAAACAAAAACCGACTGCAAAAAAAAGCACTACAAAAGAATTGCACTAAAAAGTAAAAAATAATTAGAAGTTATTAGAAGAAGATTTAACAGAAATTAGAAGTATATTTTTACAGTGCTGAGCATAAAAATTAATGTATTACGTCAATAATATACAATTATTGTTATTTTTGGAGTCGGTGCCAGCCAAGGTTAACAAACGTGTATTAACGAAGTAGCGGAGTACCAGTAGGTATACATTTTATATCACTTTGACTGCAAAGAGTTTCACAGTCTTTTCACAGATTTATCGAAAGCGAATATGGGTAGACCTACTAAACACTAAACGCGCTGCCCATATGCGACAGCGCCGTTCAAATGAGACAAGCGAAGAAAGGACGAAACGCCTATCTCAAAGTAGAAAATCTAGATCCAAGACTATTTCAGAAGAGAGTAGTGAACAGCGTGAAAAGAGGCTTTCGCAAATGCGGGCGTACAATCAATAAAATGCGGGCTTACAATCAATAAAAACGAAAGTACCCAACCGATTTTGATGAAATTTATATGAGACCAATCTGAAACTATATCCTTTCGAATTGTGAAAAAATTTTGAAAATCGGTTAATAAATGACGGAGTTATGAGGTAACAAACATTTAAAAAAAAATACAGCCGAATTGAGAACCTCCTCCTTTTTTGAAGTCGGTTAACAAACGGGCTTAATCAAAAAACCACATTTCCGAGTTAGACCGAGAAAATATTCCCATTGGATTTCGGGAAATAGTTCAAAAAAACCAAGAGGATTAAAGTCATCCTTGAAAATATTTTGAAGACAGTGGTTCTGAAAACCGCATTTAGAGACCGGATAATTTGCTAAAATGGGCTGTTTGTATACTGTCAATAAAGTACTTAAAATCGATAAGAATATTTACCGATGCCTGCTTCTTTGTACATGTCTATTTTTGGCAGAGACTATAAGTTTTATTTAAATAAAAACCGAACATTTAAAACATTATGTGGAAAATCCGACCTTGTTAGACATGTGTCCATCATGCATTAAAAATTTTTCATATATAATACCACAAGAGACTATCAAATTGTCGGCAATAATTTTTGAAACTGGAACTGAGTGTTTGTCGCCCTTAAAATCATCATGAGTGCTTTAGCACGAATGGTGATTTTAAGGGCGACAAACACGAAGATTCCATGGTTTAAAAATTAACCGACAATTTTATAGTATCGTGTGGAATTCGTTTGACAATTTCGTAAATAAAATTTCAATTTTTTCTGACAACAAAAAATTTATAGTATGCGTTTACGTAGTTTCCATCGTTACTTGACAATACAGACCACGGTGGCCGTATTGCCGCGACAATACACCACCGTGGTCTGTATTGTCAAAGGAAGTAGATTATGATTGGTTCAAATTGATGAGATTGTAACATCCTATTGGTTGAAATATTATGAACGAAATTGTCAAAGCAATACATTTTAATTTTTATTATTCCTTATTTATTGAGGTATATTAAAAAAGTATTACTACCTAGAACATAAAAGATACTGCTCCGCTGCGTTCCTGGATATCAGCCAAGCTTTCGATAAAGTATGGCATGATGGCCTATGCTACAAACTACAGAAGATTCTTCCTCACCCTTTTTACCAATTACTAAAATCTTACTTAAAAGATAGGCACTTCCTAGTTAAGCATCATGACGAATACACCAGCTTATATCCAGTTGACTCTGGCGTACCACAGGGCAGTGTTCTGGGACCGGTACTCTACATACTGTACACAGCCGACCTTCCGACTACGACACTTACAACAGTGGCTACTTTTCCTGACGACACGGCAATACTCCCATGGCATCCCATATCAACCCTGTACTTGCTTCGAAAAACTTACAAAGTAACCTTGAAAAAATCCAAGTTTGGCTTCAGAAATGGAGAATGAAAGCCAATGAAACGAAATCAACACATGTCACTTTTACAATGCGAAGAGACTCATGTCCGCCAGTAAAATTAAACAACTGTTTCTTACTACATGCCGAAAATGCAAAATACCTTGGAATGAATCTTGATAGAAGACTCACATGGCAGAAGCATATATTCAATAAGCGCAAACAGCTTGGTATAAAATTTAGACAAATGTATTGGCTGATCGGAAAAACATCACAGCTATCTCTGAAAAACAAGATTCTGACATATAAAGCCATACTGAAACCCATATGGACATACGGCATCCAATTCTGGGGGAGTGCAAGTTTATCCAATATCGAAATATTGCAGAGATTTCAAAATAAGGTACTTAGAGCAATATCAAATGCACCATGGTATGTGCCCAACTATGTCATACAACACGACTTGTGCATAAATTCAATTCGGGAAGAAATCCATAAGTACCACATGAACTACAGGAATAGATTGGAAAGCCATCCTAATGAACTGGCCAATGCATTACTGGACAACACACACGAAATTAGACGACTGAATCGGTTCAAAACAACTGATCTTGCTACATGGTTTTCCTAATGAACGTTTATTCTGTAACATTTAACTGTAAATATTATTATTAAAAGAAAATTTTCAATGGAAAATTTTCTACATGACCGTAACTTATTGTCAAATCATTTACTAAAAGTAATTGAAAAAAAAACCTTTCTGTAACTTCAAAAAAAAACTTCAAAAAGTATAAATCTGGACGTGAACTATTACTATTGAGGTCAGAAAATCTTCTGAGGTCTCGATATTTTTTTGTTATTAATTTTTACAACATGAAATAAAAGAGCGTGAATATTTAACATTTCATACTGTACTTTTACAGCGTATTGAAAAATGTAAACAAATATTTATTTAATACATTT
The DNA here is from genome assembly GCA_932274525.1 of Podabrus alpinus. Lineage (NCBI taxonomy): Eukaryota > Metazoa > Arthropoda > Insecta > Coleoptera > Cantharidae > Podabrus > Podabrus alpinus. Next base: position 122,054,639 of record OW026451.1, read on the forward strand.
AAATATAAATAAATACATTTAAGGGCGCATTTTCACCGACGAAAATATAAAATATAATATATAATATTGAAATGCAATACAAAGAGACCACAATAGTAACTTTCTTCGCAATTTTAAGTTTAATTACAAATAATTTCAAAATAACTGAAGCTGAAACATAAAATAGAAGATTCAATCTTCCCACTAAACTGATTATTTTTATTGAGAAATTTACTATAGAAATCCTTTTTTATGGAATTTAAAAACGTGCCTTTAAAAGAAAGTTGCATTTCAAATTTTATTCGTTTATGTTGCTTTAATTCTATGAAAATCAGTTTTCTTTAAATTTTTTTTAACCGTATTCGACGAATCGAACTTTTTCGCACTGACATTTTTTGTGAAAAATGCTCTAGGCAAGACGAAGCACTAAAATTAAATTTTTGTACGAAAGCCATTTAGGTAGTTTACAAACTTTTTTTCTCTTAATCGCACTTCAGGCCATTGTTCTTCTTTTGGATTTACTTTGGAAGTTGTTATATTTTCACAACAGGAATTTGAACTGTCCTCTGGTTTTTCATTTGTTGACTTATTGCGAATGACATGGGACCATTGATATTTTTCAACACTAAAAAGTGAAATAGCATCAATATATGATTTTGTAGATAAACATTTCATTATATAAAAATATAAATAATGGACTTTATATTGCAATAACGACAAGCATTAGCAGTTAACAATTGGTTATTTGACCTTTCATATTAACATTATTAAAAAATTAGTTGAGTATATAATAGTAGTCAATAAAAAACTACATAAATTGTTCAATGTTTCGGACTTTATTCGCCCATTTTCAAGGCTAAAAATAGTGAAAAAATAAATAAGTAAGAAATTATACAGAAGCGGAAAAAAATTCCAAATAAAAATATAGAAAATTTGAAAAAATATTGATAAAAAATATTCTTCGCTTCTTTTACACTTCATGGATTAGGCATTGAATAGCATGTTCCGACTTCATACGTCTTTCCATCTTTTGCGTGGACGCCGGACATTTCCATGTGGTTTGTAATTTAGAAATTGTTTCTGAATTCTTCCCTCGTTCATTTTTTTCACATGTTCTTTTCATTTCATCCCTATTCCTGTATCTTTTCACTAACATTGAAGATATTTAGATCTTTCCTTATGTCGGCGTTTCTAATTATATCCTGTCTTGTACATCCTACTCTTCGTAGGAATTTCATTTCAGTGGCCTGTATTCTTGACTTTTACTCCAATGGAACACAAGATTCGCTTATAAACCATATTAAAAATGTATACTAACGTAATAAGAAGTCATTTCCAGTAGATGACGACTGACAAAGAGGGTAACTGGTGGAATGAAAATCAAATAAATAAAAATCGGAAAGTTTGGAAAAACTGTAAAAATATAGATAGGGAAAAACTAAAAGAAAATGGAAAACTTACCGGTGTAATCGATTGCACGTGCAATTATATAATTAACTTCACAAAATGAAGATGCAATGTATAGGACATTATAAAAAAAACTAATTGAATTTTTATATAAGGTGGGGTGAGCAAGATCCTGAAAAGGATTATCAAGACGATAATTCCAAAAGACCCTAACAGTTTGAAACCAGAATAAAATTTTGAAAAGTGGAAAATTAGAAGCATATAGGAAGAACAGAAAAGAAGTATAAAAGCATAAGATTCAAGATTCCATTCCCAGAGATCTCCAGAGTGGGTGGATTTATAACATTCTGTGCAAGGATTGTGATACTGTCCATGTTGGCGAGACTGGACGTGAACTAAGTAGGAGTCCACATGAAGGAACATTCCAGGAATGTGAGATGAATGTATATGAAGGGGTGGGACGTAAGGGAAAAATACCTACGCCTTTATGTAGACACATGGTTGATCAAGGTTATGCCATCGACATCAATATTCTTTACCGGGAACGAAATGTTCAAAAAAGAAAAAATTAGAGAGGCCATCCACATCTTTCTGCAGGGTATGCCTATGAATGACCAAAAGGATGTCGAAAACTTTGACAGTGGCTATAAACGCACTTTGATTATGACGAGCACACTATAATCTTGTTGTTTAGAATATTATACCAACCTTTTGAGAGAGTTCACTTGATTCAGGGACCGTACCCCTCTTTTTATGTTTCTTTTCTTTCCTGTATGCTTTTAATTTTCCACTTTCCGAATTTCATTCTGGTTCCAAACTGTTAGGGTCCTTTGAAATTATTATTTTGATATAATCCTTTTCAGGGTCTTGTACACACCTTATATTTAAATTCAATTGAACGTGCAATCGATTAAAACGGCAAGTTTTCCGTTTTCTTTCAGTTTTTTCTGTAATATTTTGAAACTTTACAAATGTAGAATTGTGTTGTTTTCTTAAAATAACATGGATAAAAGGAGAATCATAAAATAAAACATTACTATCACATAATATAGGTATAATTAATAATCATAATTTTATTTTCCAAATACCTATGTACATACGTATGTGATAGTAATGTTTTTTTATGATTCTCCCGTTATCCAAGTTATTTTAAGAAAAAAAACACAATTTAATTTAAATCGTCATATTTGTTATTATTTCATAACGGAAGTATGAAAAAATACAACATATTTTGAATGAAGAACGATATAACTTTTCTACATTACACATAATTTAAAAAATAAAAAATGCTATAGAATCTATAAATATATCTGGTTTTGATTTAACTTTTTTCTATTTAAATAATTTCAACATTTAGTATAGCAAAATTACCTGTGGAAAATATTTTATAACTGATAGCAATAGAACCGAAATAAATAGAATAAAATGATTTAAGTTTACAAAACAATATAAAATGTGACGGAGAACTTTGGAATTGGATGATATTTACCGAATGAGTCAAAATTTAATATTTTTGGTTCAGATGGCAGGTAATTTGGGTGGAAAAGGAGAAAATACAAAGATAAATAAAGAAAATGTATATCTTACTATTATGTTGAGAAATATCACTATTTGTATGGGGTTATGCGCTAGTGCCTCTGGTCCAGCAAATTTCCTGTTTTCGATGGTACGATGGACTGCAAATGTAGATCAACATCTTACGCCATAATTTACCAATATTTGTATATTTAATGATCAGAATATAGGGCTACAAACTAAATTACATATTTATTCAAGATAATGATCTGAAGCATAAAGTTTATATAACGGGACGTGGATTCTTTATAGCACACTAAAATATTTTGAAATTTCTCCTCAAAGCCCAGACATTAATCATGTTGAACATTTATGCGATCACCTTGACAAAAAATTAGGGCAAGACAAATAAGAATAAAAATGATTCAAAAACTGTTCTTAAGAAGAATGGGATAAAATCCTGCCTTCAGAGACAAGAAATTTGGTAGAAAATATGCCTACACATTTACGGGAAATTATGAAGTCAAAAAACAATCCCACTAAATATTAAAAACTTCTTTAACTGCGTGTTTGAATTTTTTAAGTTGGGATGTCGAATACTTTAGACGTGAATATGAATATGTTTATTCGTAGTTTTATTTTTTAAGCGAATGTGTTTGAATTTTCGTAAGTATAAAAAGTTAAATTGTGAAAAGACATGTTTATATAGTTTGCATTGAATGTTTTATTTTTAAAGTTACATGTAATTTAGAAAAGTTATGCCGTTATTAATTCTAAATATGTTGGGTGACGAATATTTCATACACTCACTCGCTGTATTTTCAAATTTTCAATATTTTTAATTGAAATTTTTTCCGCTTTTGTATAATTTTTGACATATTACGTTATACCATTTTTGGCGTTGAAAATGGTCGAAAAAATCCCGAAATGTTGAACAATTTATTTAGTTTTTTATTGACCACTACACTCGACTAATATTTTAATGTAATCTATATATACTATAACTACATATTGTAAATACAATAATAACCAATAAACAATAATTCTTAAAAAATCAATTCTATTGTATTTCTATACCCATTTTATATCTATAAAATAAACATTCTTGTTTGTAAAATAAATAACAATGAGATATAGGAAACAATACTGTGGAGGTATATGCTTTATGCAACAAAGCTGTAATATGCAATTTAATGTACATTTTTAAAAAAACCTTTTGTAATAGTTTTAAAAAAGTACTAAATCTTAGCGTACAAAAAATGTATAATATAATTTTAAAACTTACCCATTTGTATCCATTTTTGTTACAAAATTATTAAATTTATCTTCACCGCATTAATATAATTTAGATATCAATAACTACTAACTCATCACTTAAAAGTTTCGCTTTTCGTGACTATCGAATATTCTCAAATGTAGTGTTTATAATTAGTTGAATAGAAATTTTAGATAAATAATTTATCTTATCTTACTGGTTTAATGTTGTAATTAAACTGATTTACTTGAAATATATTGTAGGATAGTAACTTTAAAATCGCCGCTTTTATTATCTATCATTACAAAAAATTTTTACAATGACTCTCGCGAGAATATTTTTATTTGCATAAATTTTGCTATATAGGTTCGGAGGGTCTGACTCATTCTGATGGCAAATAAATTACGTGTTCTTACTGCAGGATTAATTAAAAGTGCCCATCAATAGTTTTATGCTTTAATGAATGCGGGTTTATTACAGGTTAAATAACATATTTTTAAATGTACAGGGTGTTTACTGAGTTTACATTATTGTTCCTGTTAAACTGGGATCCCAAAACGGTCCTTTTGATTCAATATTAATAGGATAGTACTTAAGGGGTCGTCCGTAGAGGACGTTCACGCCTTGGAGGGCCGGGGGGGGGTTACAAAATGCGACGTCCGCATAAAAATCCCATTTTTGGGATTTCTAAGAAAATTGTGTTTGCATATTTTTAAAAGTTTATAAAATAAAGTTTATCTAAATTCTTGCTTGTTTAGTTCCAATTTTTATTACAGCCATAATAATTAAAAAAAAAAATTTTAATTAATGAATAGGTTTCTTAGTTTAAAAGGTCAAGTTCGATTTTAGACAAATGAGTGGGGGGGGGGTCTTTGATTTGTGACCATAGGACGTTTCTGGGGGGTGGGGGGCTTGAAAAGTCGGAAAAAATTGCGGACGTCCTTTATGGACGATCTCTTACCAGCACACAGAAAGACAGCTATTTTATTTATTTATTTTTTAGAGAATCACATCCAAACTGTCCAGCCAGGCTACAGCACTGGATGTCAAAGTCGACAATCATTAATTAATTGTTTGACTGAGCGTTTGTATAGAATTACTACAATCACAAGTCTCTGATATTTGGAGTTCCATTTATGCAGCATTAGTCCACTAAAATTAGGTTTGAATAAGGAAAACCTGGAAACTTCATAAAAGTGTTCAGGAAGACCTATATGATTGATGAGTCCCAAGTGTAGGGGTACCTGCATTAGGTGAAATGGGGAAGAGTAGATCTTATCGGCAATTTACTAAAATTATTATTTTTCCTACGCAAATTTAATGTTTACATTAAATTCAAATATTAAAATAGGCAAATAAAATTGTTTAAGAAGAAAATTAATAAGTCCCAACTGAAAGGACAGTTTGTGACGGGAAAAATAGTGTTCATCGCTATTTTATTGAAAATCATTAAACTTTAAGAGCCAGAGGTCTTACATGAATTTGTTGTACATACAAATAATTTACTGTTTACGTTCATTCTATAGTTCTTCTTCTTCTTCCTTTCAAGGTATAGGCAGTGTTTGCATGTTCCGATATCATTATTGTTCGCTCCAACGTATTCTTGGGCGACCGACATCTCTTCTTCCCTTTGGGTTATATGAGAACATTTTCTTTGGGATTCTTTTGTTCTCCATTCTGTTGACATGTGATCTCCAGTTTTCTCTATACTCCAAAATGTTTTGATTAATAGAGAAGATTTTTAGTTCGTCGTGGATATCTTCGTTTCTTATTCGATCCATTCTTGTGTAGCCTTTAGTTCTTCTCAGGAATGTCGTTTCCGCTGCTTGTATTTTCGCTTCCTCTCTCTCTGGGAAGGGACCCATGTTTCACATTCATACATTAAGACGGCTACCGCCATTGTTTCGCCTTTTTATGTGAAATCTGCAAATCATACTTTGAATACACAGCTGATGTAGGGCAAATATCGCTCTCTGAAGGCCATCTTCCGTCTCCTGTATTATTGCAAGATCATCCGCGAATAATAAATAGTTTATTAGTGTGTCCCGGCTTATTCATATCCTTGAGCCGATTTGTTCTTTCCATTCTCTTATCAAGTCGCCTGTATATATGTTAAACAAGATATGTTAAATCAGGTGTTTGGGATAGCCTCGTTTTTGCAATATTTCCATGAGTTTCCGCCGATTGATGCTATCAAAGGCCTTTGTGAGGTCGATAAATGCGATATGTGTTTCGAGATTAAACTCTCTTCTTCTTTCTATTATTTGTTTTATTGTAAAAAAAGTGTCACTGTATGATCGACCCTTTTTAAACCCGCTTTGTTCTTCCAGTATGAGGACATTTGCTATGTTTTGAATTTTTTTATTAATAATTTTTGCATATATTACGGTGATATCTGGAGGAGACGCCACTCGCAATACGTACATTCATTTTGGTTTAATAGAAAAGTAATAATGCATGGAAACTGTTAACTTAAAGAGGAGGTTTACCGTTATCATGAAGGCAATACAAAAAGAATCGTTTAATAATAATAATAAAGAATGCAAGAATTCCAAAATAAAAATTAAATGTTCACTAAAAATCCGTAATGATATAAATTGTTGAAATATTATAATAAAAATTGTTTAGTTTGTAAGAGATTTATAAAATGTATTGAAATTTATTAGTTAAGATGTATTAGAGATAATTTGTTAAAGCGTTGCGTATAAAATTTAAACATTACGTGTGTGTCGTCAAAACTCATTAAAAACAAAGTGATACGTCATCCGGGAACACATCGGTGAACACTTCGAGTGATAACAATAAACTAAGTGCTTCAAATCAACTATTTACGTAAAACAGTAAAAAGAATAAATTAAAAGACAATTTTGAATTTCGCGCCACTAAAAACATGGTGTCAACTTACCTACAAAATTGATGGTTATAAAATTAAGTAATGATAAATTTGGATCACCTTGACAACAAAACAAACAAAAGGTCTTCCTAATATTTGCAAAGGGCTCGCACGTGTAATTTTCGGCGGCTCCAACAATTAATTAATTTATTGTGAAATTTATCACAAAAAGGGAAGTTCTGGAAAAATAAAGTGATTAAAGATTAGTGTGAACATAAATAAGGTAAAAACCAGAAATTTTACTTACCGATTGCGAATATTTTGAGAAAATAAAAATTTGACCACGAGGATTAAAAATTATCGAAGCAAAGATTGAAATATCGATGCAAGTACTAAACGATCCAAGCAAAGAATCAACGATCACGACTCATGCGCAACACCAAGAAGGTGAACACATCAAGATTTTTACCGAGGTAAGCGAAAATTTTACAAAAACTTACATTCGTGTGACTAGTGCGGGAAATTCAAAAATACGACGCCGCGCTTTAGATTTAATTGTGGGGATTTAGATAATAAAAATTGACAATATTTGTACACGTTTATTTACACCAAAATTATTTATAATAATAATTAAAAAAAAATACAGTCAGTACAAAACGGATTATTTTTGGGATTCTTGTATTCCCGGTTTATTAATTTTACAGCATAAAAAGAATCAACATAAAAATTTTCCTAAAGAAACCACTCCTGAGATAAGTAAGTCTCCATGCAGAAAAACCTAGCTAGCCGTGACAATCTAAACAACGAAAATTTTATTAAATTTAAATATTGCGATTGACGGGGTCCATCCGTACCTGATCATCGTAATACTCGTATGTATCTTGTATGCGTCCCTTCTGTCTCCTTCTACATACATACTGCTATGTAATTTTTTTTATCCTGAGAAAGGGATGTAAAATTACAATCTAGGCACAAGCTGTCCAAGCATCGCTCTCGTCGGATTCATGTAAACTCATCCCAGGAGTGGATTTTAATTAAAAATAAAAATATTCTCGGGCGCCAATGTTATAAAAATGCTTAATAGTTTGACCAGACGAAATGATCCACCTTTGTATTTGAATGATCTCAAAAATTCAGAATACGGACCCGTAATATTTGAATTATTAAAGAGATTGTTCTAAGTCAGAAATAATTTTATATTTAAACAAATAAGTTCGCAATGCGCAAATTCAAAGATAACAAATAAATACAGATAATTTTATCTGTAGACAAAATGTGTACAATTATAAAAATACAAAAACATCGAAAGATGATGATTCAATTCTTCTTTCTCTTCTTAATTCGTAGAAAATGTGATTATAATAAATTGCAAAAAGTTAATAAAATAATTACAAATACCTTTAAGTAAATAAATCCGACTCGTATAAAAAGCCTGCGTCGATAACACTATCTTGGTTCACACGCGCACTCCGTCGAACTAATGTTCACGTTGTCGTGTTGATCAAATATCGCTCCTGTTGAACATTATTGCTGCGGTGTTGATCATCCAAATTTGAATTGCTAATATTTTGTTCTAATTAGATAAAACTCTGGTAAGTAGTTCGGAGTTACTTAATTATCTGTTATTTGTGTTTTGAGTTGAAATAAACGCCTTTTTGTTCTCAGATGTTGTAACTAGTGATGGCCATCTTGAGAAGCTTATCTCCAAGTTTTCTATAACAATTGGATCCGTTACTCGACTGTCCAATTTGAATGCTCTAGTTCAACTGACCTTACTTGCGCAAAATTTACCAATTTGCGTCCATTTCGAAATTTCAGTTTAAAGTTTGCAAAATGTACAGGTTAAGTTTCTGTTAAGTGTTTCCCTCTGGGGTTAGTTATGCTTTCTCTGAATGTTGTTGATATTATTTATTGCTACTGTAATATCAAGTCTAATTATGGTAATACGAACAAACTCACTTTTCAATACAAAAACACTTCCAACGTTGCAAAATAACATATATTCTCGTAATATACAACAATGATGATTACAAATAAATGGTACAAAATTAACTTGTTCAATGTTTAACAATTCTTAATATGACGCTTAGCAATGGCGTCGTTGAACTTGGTTGAACTACAACTTCTTGTCGAATACAATACAATAATGCACTTCGGTGCTCAAGTCACATGATATAAATTAAATAGAAAATGCAGTTGCAGAGTATGCAACCCAATTTACATAATGCATACATGGTGAAATAAAAATATTAAAACACGTATATGAAATGTCGTGGAACATATCGCCCACCTTGAAAGGAACGCCTTTCAACAAACCGTAAAGTACCCACGATAGTCATGATCCTATCGGTAGGATGCATATCTTAGCAATAGCACGCCGAACCGTGCCGGACGAAGTTTTTACACTGACAACACGCACAACACAATCCTTGCCTGGGTGGCTGTCGCTGATGCGTCCCATAGCCCATTTGAGAGGTGGCAAGTTGTCTTCTTTCAGCAACACCAACATGCCGATTTTGATTGGTTCATTCCGATGATTTCGGTTTGAACGCTGCTGCAGTTGACATAAATATTCTTTGGACCAACGTTTCCAGAAGTGTTGGGCCATTTGTTGTATGTGCTGATAATTGGTCAATCTGTTCGATTGAATTTCTGGCACCCTTTCTTGAGGCAATGCAGTGAGAGGTTGCCCAATCAAGAAGTGGCCTGGAGTGAGAGCAGTTGTGTCGGACGGGTCGCTGGACAAAGGAGTTAATGGACGGGAATTTAGGCAAGATTCCACTTGTGTCAACAATGTGTTTAAATGTTCGAACGTTAAGACTGTTTCCCCAATAACCCTTTTTATGTGTAACTTGGCAGACTTGACTGCAGCTTCCCATAAGCCCCCGAAAGTGGGAGACCTAGGAGGAATGAAGTGCCAAGCTATGCCTCTTTGCGAGGTGAAATTAGATATTTCAGCTTGAAAATTATCATTTTTCAACATCTGTCCTAACTTTATTAAAATATTGTTAGCGCCCACAAAGTTTGTCCCATTGTCCGAGTAAATATCGGTGCAATACCCGCGCCGAGCAATGAAGCGCTTAAGAGCGTTTAAAAATGATTCGGAGCTCAAATCTGGAGCCAGTTCTAAATGAACGGCTTTAGTAGCGAAACAAATAAATATGCATAAGTACGCCTTTGAAGTCTTACACCCGCGCGTTTTCCTGTCCTTTATCGTATAAGGACCTGCATAGTCGACACCGGACACTAAAAACGGTCGTGTCGGAGTGAGCCGCGATGCAGGTAGGTCACCCATCACCGTTTCTACAGTTTTAGGTCGTACGCGAAAACACCGAATACATCTCCTGACGACCTTCTTGCAAAGAGACGGTCCGGATAGAGGCCAGAATCGTTCTCGCAGAGAGGCAAGCAAAGCTTGAGGCCCAGCGTGTAGTAAACGCAGGTGTTCCTGAGTTACTATCAATGTCGTCAATGGATGTTTTGCCGGTAGTACTATGGGGTGTTTTTTATTCAAATCAAAATTGGAGTGGTCAAGTCGACCACCTACCCTCATGATTCCTGACTCATCAATAAAGGGAAGAAGCATTAGAAGTCCGCTGGTATTACGTAGCGGTTTCTTTAATGTCAGGCGTTTTATTTCATCAGTGAAGTTTTGCGATTGACAAACTTTAATTAATGACATTAGTGAATCGGTTAGTTCACCTGAGGTCAGTGAACCTTGTGAGCGAGGTTTTTGCTTTAAACAATTGTTTTTAAATCTCAAACAATAGGCAACGACTCTTTGCAATTTGATGAGGGATGAATAAAGCTCAAATAAATTATTTGAGGAAGTTTGTGCTGACAGCACAATTGGAGCTGATGACTTTATTTCAAGCGAGTCATGCTCATGAGCGAAATTGTTATCCGCGATTGGCCAGAGTTCGTGATTGTCCGCGACAAGCACGTATGAGTGTTGTCTGAACCGTAGTACAATGGCGACATCACCTGTAACATGAAGCGTAGGATTCGCCACTGTTATGTCAGGTGGTATTTTGAGGCGCGAGGGTTCAAAGCTAATTGCCGGGATGCTACCGGTTACCTTGATAACCGCCTGATGTGGATAATAAAATGAAGTAATTCCGACTAATTCGCGTTCATCAGCACGTTTCATGTGGCCTAAAGATTCGTACTCCTTCATGAATGAAGTGTACTGTTGCTGGAGATCATGATTTTTTGCTAACTTTCGCTCCAAGGAGTGTAAGCGATTTAAAGCAGCATGGCGTGATTCTCCTAAGCGCGATAAAGAATCGTTGAAAGGTATGGTCACCGTGAAACGACCGTGCGCGTCTCGAGACGTTGTTTCGGAAAAGGTGTTTTCACATTCCCTTTCCTCAATGGACAACGGCCTTGTCGAATGGAGCTCTTCAATCTCCCAGAACTTGGCAAGTCGTTCTTCTATTGAGATGTTGTGAGCGAAATTGCATTGAAGCGCTGCCGCACGAGTGGGTAGCGTGGGGGACATAGGCCCGGCTACGATCCACCCGAAAAGGGTCTTTTGTAATATTGGCTGATTATTACCTAACCTGACTTGTCCTATGCATAGGACTTTCCAGAATATGTCTGCACCGAGCAGAATGTCGACATCACCTGTAACATGAAACGTAGGATCCGCCAATGTTATGTCAGGTGGTATTTTGAGGTACGAGGGTTCAAAGCTAATTGCCGGGATGCTACCGGTTACCTTAGGTAACACGAAACAATTTATTTCGGTCGTGTACGTATTGTTGACCGATGATATCTTTATGGACGTTCGTTGAGAGACCTCCGAAGCAGTTCCATTTATACCGGTCACCGCGATCGATACCCGTGATTTAGGAAGATTTAATTTCGAACACAATCTCTCGGTAATAAAACTCGATTGTGATCCTGAATCTAACAATGCTCGTGCCTCTATGAGACTGCCTGTGACATTTCTTACCTTTATTACTATAGTGGATAGCAGGCAATGAGTTACGATGCCGCAGATGCTATGTGAAGCTACCGTTGAGGTTTGGCTACCTGTAAGAGGTGGCGATTCTACGGCTTGTGTACTTGTTGCAGCAGTGCTTAACGGGGAAGTCGTTTGAGGTGCTTCCATTGTTAAATGCAACAAAGTATTGTGCATCTTTCTGCACTTTCTGCATTTTGCAGATTTGCAAAATCTGCTGGTGTGCCCTTTTTGAAGGCAGTTTAAACATAGCCGCAAATCTTTAGCTCTCTGTATTCGTTCCTGTACTGACAGGTTTAATAACTGAGTGCACATACTGAAATGATGATTAGCCTTGCAAATGGTGCATGACAATTGAGAACTAGCAAAGCTGGAGATGACCTTTTCGCGTTTAAATGATCGCGATTCCGATACTACTTGTTTGCCGTGCTGGCATTTCTCCAGAGTTTTACAACGTTTCTCCAAAAATTCGGTTAGCGCTACCATGGTTGGTATATCGCTATTTTCCTCATTGAGGCGTTCCCAGTCGCGTAACGTGGTCTGATCTAATTTTTGGATCGTTATGTGTATCAATAAAGTAGACCACTGCTCTACCGGCTGGTCTAGTACCTTGAGGGCATTTAGGTTACAAGTTATGTCATTTACCAACTTACGTAACCCACCTAGTGATTCCTTATGCAATGGAGGAATATTAAGTAAAGTTTTAACATGATTGTTAATAATGAGGTATTTGTTTTCATATCTTTCGCGGAGCAGTTGACACGCGTTACTGTAGTTCGCAGTGGTTACCGGAAGTGAATCAATTATCTTTAATGCATCTCCCTTTAGGGATGATTTTAGGTAATGGAATTTCTGAATCACCGGTAATTCAGGGTCACTGTCAATGAGTGACTTGAATGTGTCATGAAAAGATACCCAATTTTCATAGCTACCGTCGAAAGTTTTTAGCTGCAGTACTGGCAGCTTTACGTTGCGTTTAAACACGGGCTCGCTAGCATCGTGTAAGACTTCTGAAGGACATTGAGGAGATGAAGTGATTAATTTTGAGTGATCACGAATCATCAATTTCGCCTTTGCTATCGCATTGAAATACGATGTTTCAAACGCCTCACGCTCGTCGTGTTGCGCTGGACTGTTGTCCAATAACTCAATGTCGGTTTGTATTACCTCGTAGTCCTCGAACAATGGTTCAAGTTTTTCGAGGCGTGCCTCTACTTGCAAAATTGCCATATCGTTTAAGTCAGTGAGACTCGTAAGATAATTATTGAATTTAGTAATTCGCGCCTTTATGCTACCGCGTTTTGTATTCAATTGCGCGAGATTATCCATTTCAATTAATGTATATAATAATGACAAATAAAATGACGAAGTGTTGACACAAGAAATAAATTTGTGGAAAGAAAGGAGATTTAGAAGGATGCTCTTACCCTTTGCAGCTGTGTCCTCGATACGCCCCTGTTTCTGATAGGAGACAATGACCTCTGCGCAGCTGACGTACTTTCCTGCGTATGACAGTGGATGCGTTGACATCCGCCTACGAATAATGAAATTGGCCGGTAACCTGATGATGATCATCCAATGGTTGGCCTCTAGAGAAATTGGAACCGTGCTGATTGCTTCGTTCCAAACTTCCGGTATGCAAATGTTATTGCACACAAACGAAATGAATACACAAATTTGAGTGCTACTCGGCAGTAGGAAGTCAAATTTATGTTTAACGATGATGGATGGCTGACCTGATACAATGTGGATCCTCCAGGTGGCTGCCTCTAGATGAGCTGGGTGCGTGATCGCTTTATCCAGTCTCACGGTGTACAAAATGGTTTCTGTACACAAACGAAATGAACATACAAAATTAAGTGGTACTACGTACGAAATTAAATTTGTATTAAACAATGATGAGTGGCTGACTTGCTTCGATGTGGTCATCCAGGTGTCTGCCTCTAGATGAGCTGGGTGCTTGGTTGCTTTATCCAGTCTCACGGTGTACAAAATGGTTTTTGTACACAAACGAAATGCAAAAATGTAGATTTGATTGGCAATGAAGTGCGAAGTCAAATTTACTTGCAAGTGTGAACTGATATTCACATACAAATTGACATCTGTTGATGTATGTAAAAAAGGAATGTTTTCCTTTGTTAAGAAAGTTAATTGCACTGAACTCGGTTGCAATAATGTTTTATTGCATAAGTTTTGTTTGTACCGATAATGACGAACGTTATTTCGATTGGTATTACAACTTGTGAAGTCCTTTTCCAACACTTGTTTGATTGTATTACTAATAATGTTATAAAATATGGGGTCACCAAACTTACTTGCAATGGTGGAAGCGCAAAATGGCGCGAACTCAACTTTGCACATGTAAATTAAAAATGTTGTTTTTCACAATAAACTCTCGTGGCTGAATGTTCATCACGTCGGGGTCACCAAAATGTTAAGTGTTTCCCTCTGGGGTTAGTTATGCTTTCTCTGAATGTTGTTGATATTATTTATTGCTACTGTAATATCAAGTCTAATTATGGTAATACGAACAAACTCACTTTTCAATACAAAAACACTTCCAACGTTGCAAAATAACATATATTCTCGTAATATACAACAATGATGATTACAAATAAATGGTACAAAATTAACTTGTTCAATGTTTAACAATTCTTAATATGACGCTTAGCAATGGCGTCGTTGAACTTGGTTGAACTACAACTTCTTGTCGAATACAATACAATAATGCACTTCGGTGCTCAAGTCACATGATATAAATTAAATAGAAAATGCAGTTGCAGAGTATGCAACCCAATTTACATAATGCATACATGGTGAAATAAAAATATTAAAACACGTATATGAAATGTCGTGGAACAGTTTCATTGATAACAATTTGCAATAAATTTCATTATTTCTGATCTAAAGTATCTCATTTGAAGATTTTGATATGGCCATCTTCATAATGAATTTATTTAACAGGTTTTAGTGTAGTATTCTTATCTTTAAAGATCTTTATAAGCTTGTAATTTCAAGAAATAAGGTGGATGTTTTTATCTTTTCAATCTATAGTTTGCAGTAAAGTTTGAATTTTGTCTTGGTCAATATTCGGACCTCAAAAAATATCACGACAATACGTTTATTTATTTAGTCTTACATAATATTAGACATTCTAAATTTGCCTTTTGACAACCGCAGCTTGTAGTGGAGTCGCAGGTCTAACAGCACGAGGGAAGGAGAAATACTAGAAGATTTGTAGAAGACAAGTTTTGAGAAGGGTATTCCCTTACCTGCGCTTGAGTATTTATATTCAGAGTATAACCTGAATATTTGAGTATTTCTTCCTTCCTGAGCAGCTGTTGCGTTGATTATTAACCGAAATTAAACTCATTGCGGCGCATAAAGTCGAAATTCCTTGAAAACCCCTCTTTTTATTATTCGAACGCGCGTTGCTCCGAGCAACAGGCGTACGGCCACGTAACTCATGCAACGTTCCTACACATTTGCTAGTGCAAACCCTACGGAACCTGTACTATTGAGTATTGCCTTAGGGAAGTACTCTAAACTAGATATTAATCCCGATAGTATGACAACCTAACTTGGAGCTCTCTCATTAGTTCAAAAGCCGTTCCAATGTCTTTGAGTTGAATAATCGGTTGCACAGTTGCACGAAATTAATTGTAAGATAGATTCTGGAGCTATCCCAAGAAATGTTTTTATAGGCTGAAAAAAGCCGTCGACCGTTTTCCATCCCATTGCTCAGCAGCCTATTTGTTGCCTAGCCATGCTTGTACTAGATTGTATAGGTATACTCTAAATGAGTGCTGTGCAGCTAAATTGCATTGATAGTATCACAACCAGTGAAATAATGAGCCAACAAAATTTTATCAATTAAACCTTCGTAAATTGTTTGCAATTCAGCCGATGAATATAAATTCTTTTTGACTTGACCTTTTCCAGGTTTTAAGAAATACGTATCGTATACAGTCTTGCCTTCTGGAGCCAAAGCTGCTAAGAGGAGCAACAAATCGATATCTTTGTCAACAATAGTTGTTTTAATTTTTGTTGTTTTTTCAATGGCAGTGTTAACAATAAGGCAGTCTGCATCATTAGAAGACTGATGCACGGTATTCCCTTCGTTTTGAAATGTCTTGTTAAGCATTAAAATTACTCTACCTTTATTTTTATCATTGTTTAAAAATTTTAGTATCATATCTTCATCGAACAAAAGTTCTGCTTGATAATGTCGTGCTTGTTCTATTTTTTTAGTACCGCTATTATTGTTTTCGTTTCCGTGAAATACAATTATTGCTTGGCCAAAATATTTTTTTAATGTAATTTACATGCAATGCATAAAATCCTTTGTAGGGGGTAAGTAATTGACATTTAACCCGATGCAGTAAAAATCGTCCGTCTATAACATAAACATCGTTTAAATTCAATTCATCTTTTGGAACGGTATCAAATAATTCATATAATGCAGATTTTTTTTTTGTTTTTGGCATTCCAGTTACTATAAAAGTTTTCCCCCGCAATAATTGATGCTTTTTGTCGCCTCGATATCCTTACTATACATGTTCCTAACATTTCTAATGCACTTCCATCAAGAATAACTTGATCATCCAGAACACTTTCTTGACAAATAAAACAAATACCTACTATTTTCATCCAACGCACTACGTATTTAATAGAACCGCAAAAAGGCTATTTATGAGTGAAAATCAAATACTTTAGGTAATGCGCAAGCAAATACCCCGAACGAACCGCAGGGCGAGTTCCGGTTTTGTTTTTGTACTAACCACGTATGCAGCTTTTTCTCCAGGACAGATCCATATCTGAAATAAAAAATAAGAACAGCAACCTGCACTAATACAATAAAATTCAATAATAGTAGTTCTATACTGTTTATTTTTGCCCAACGTCTATGAGGATGATCAAAACCTGGAGGCAAAATACTGGGATCTAATATGAAATTCTTATCATTTATACTGTTAGTTGTTTCTTCTCAAGGAAAACCCCATTGTTATACTATTGAGTACTTGGAAATATAACCAACATAATTTCTAAAACTATAATTGCATTCCAAATCACATTTTTAGAAATAAGCCGATTTTGTTCCATATTAAAAATATCTAAATGAATTAGTAGAGTACGCTGTCATTTGCCCTGTGATACGGGCCAAAATGTTTTCGCTGTACTTATTTACTTATTAAATAAATAATAATTAAATTCAAAATAATAATGACGTTTGACGTCACGGGTTAGTAATTTAGAAGTCTGTCGTAGAAACATAAACACGGCTGTACGTTCACGATAAATCCTGCTTGGGAAATTGTAGTTTTTGCTGCTTTTGCAGTCATCCCAAAATGTTTACAAAAAAATTTTGTACAATATAAAATCATATAGCCGACTGATAACTAATGACGTCTCATAGATTAATGGCAGCGCGTTTAAATACACGTGACCAAAATCCACATGTGCTTTATTTAAATTATGAAGTAATATTTTCAATAAGGGATGAAAGGGTGTAAATTTTATTGTATTAGAGTAAACTGTGTATAATTGAAGAAACACAGGTGTTTAAATTAAAAATGACTCAAAGTACCCTATTGAATATGCAGCACTTATGCAGCACACATTGCTCATGTGAAAGTGTTTTCTTTCATACCTGTTAAAGACTAAGGTGTGTGTAGATAAAATAAAATTTTGTAAAATACATTACAATACCTACCTACTATGACGTAGAAAAGAATTGGAAATGTTTGAATTGAAACGCAAACAACTGTAATTTTCGTGTGAGTGCACACGATTTAGAGCAGATATACAGTAAAACATACCCTTTTAGCAGTTACTTTAAATTTGAACTTGATTTATACCTTCATTTTTACTTTATAAAATATTTAAAAAGTACTTAAATTTTTGCAATAAATTGAACATTGAATTTTGTATTCCTAACTTGATGTTATAATAAAGTCTCTCCTACCGATATCATTTATAAACTTATAAATGGAGTAAACTTTATAAGAATGTTAAAATATCTTCATGTCGCTCGACTGGTTGATATTTATTTTTAAATTTTAATAAACCAATTTTATCCAAGTAGGTAGGTTCGTAATTTTAATTTTAAAGTAAAATGAGTACTGCATGTACTTTGTACTATTTTCAGTTTCAATTTATGTTTAGTTTAAAAACATCCCTTACGAATTTACATATCATAATTAAGTATTGTATTTTATTAACAAGAATCATAAGTATAATATAAGTTTTAAAAATGCAGATATTTAAATTTTTGATAGAAGTTTGTGAACATGCAAAAACAGAATATTTAAAATTTATAACCAGCATTTAACGTTTCTTTTAGGCAAAGTTAAAAGCATCTTGTATAGTAAAATAAACAATACAAAAGAATGAAAGAATAAATTCAACTTAGGAGATTAAAATAAGTCTTGGAGACAAACCTGGAACATCCGCATAAGTTATTAGTAGCATATTAAAGGTAAACATAAACGTTCAAATAATAAATTTTACATTTTATCTTTATAGCGCAGGCTACGAACAGATAGGTTGAAACAAATTAAATCAATGAAAATTTTTCCTACAAGTTGCTGAGTACGCAATGAACTCGTACTTCCCAAAAATCTGAATTTCAAAAGACTATCTGAAATTTTTTTGTGTTCGACAGCTTATTTGACTGCTACTACAAATTGAAAGATATGCTACTATGTAGAAAAATTGTCCCTATACTGTTTTTCCAATCTAGATAATTTAGAAACTTTTCGAACCGAATGTTTCAAGTTTATTTATATATTCACGGAGTATTCCAAGTAACTGCATATCTACATACATAGAAATAACGCAATGCCTATTTGCACGTCCGACGTAGGTATTTACACGTCCGACGTATAAATAAGACAAATTGCTTATTTGTACGTCCGACATACGAATTAACTTTATAAAAATTGGTAAAAATAAATCTAATCAGAAAGGTAACATCACAAAATTTAAAATGTTCTCCATAAAAATTTATTGTTAGAGTAAAATGACCAAATATGGAATATGCACCTAATATGAAATACCGTCGTCTTATTTCCTAACAATATACCAGCGGTATTCAGCAATTTTATGGATAAATCACATTTTAGAAGCAGCAGTGTTTTACATCAAACATTTGAACGCTTCAATATCAACATTGGTGCACCAAAATTGTGTTCGCAGTATCCCATCTAAGACGTCATCTTATTATTTTAGAAATTTTCACAATTTTTTAACTTTTATGCAGTAAAATGAAAAGGGTGTTCCATATTTGACCACTTTATTATTGTTATCGTAAATATTGTCCATGTTCTAAAATTAGTGCTAAATGTATGGTTGTTTGTCTTTGGGAAAAAAAATTAATGTAGATGTGAAAAAGATTAATTGAATAAATAATTCTTGAATAAACTGATAAATTTTAATATTATCTAATCAAGTAAGTTAGTAAGTATACTTTTTTAAATCTTCAACATGCAATTTGGAATTTCAGGCAAGTATTCCGTAATTCGTTCATTATGAAAACATTAACTTTCGGATAGTTAAAAACTTCAAAGTGCAGTTTACATCCAAAATTTAAATGTAAAGTTTGATAAAATAACTATGCATAACTGGGAACCAAACTTTCTACGGTTCTTATTGATCACAAACTGCATCCTTTCGAACAAGGATATAAGGGACGAGTTACAGAATACCAGTCGAAGTAAGTTGAGTTAAATCGGTGCTTATTGAACCTTTCCAGATTTGGGCACCCCTCAATTTTCCAATTTTGTAACACCGTCTATATAATGAAAATTAATCAGTAAATTAGATTATCATTATTTTATTTAGTAATGGTTCAAATTCAAAGAAATAGTTTTTCAAAATAAAACGATAGATTTCATCACGTTTCGCAGCCCCAGGAGGAACTTCTTGCAATCAGAAGGGTTGCGTACATCCTTAGTTAAAACTCACTGGGTTAAATCATAATCCTTTACGTTTACGTCCTAAGCAAAAGTTATTTCGAGATATAGTATGCTCGTGTTGGGCAGGATTTGCTGTTCATACAAGAATTCTAAAAAAATTACAATATACTTATGAATTTGATGAACAAAAGTGAAAAATGCAATATTGTTATGTCTTGTTTGCCAAGAAGGGGATGCTGTGGATAATGCAATTTGTTCGAGTGTTTGATGTGGAGTCATTCGGAATGCGTAGGGGTACATCTCAAGAAAATCTTTAAAATACGCCGTAGTTTTGTAAATTTTGCTTATAAGAATTTCGAATTCAGAAATTACCTAAAATATTTTACTGCAAAATAAATTTACTTGGTCACTACTTCTACGAAATTAAAAATAAAACATAATAATATGTAATAATTACGTATACTGTTTGTGTCTAAGGGTTCCTTCGCACTAGCGCATCGAGTATGGAGCGCCGCGGTTCTAACGCATTTTTGCACAATTTCGTGCAAATTTTACTCGTTGTAAAATGTGATTTGTAATAGCGGATTAAACTATTAATTTAAACTTAAATTTGCGATATTGTTTATATAATATTTAGATATGCACATTCATGTATAATATTTATATCAATCTGTACAGACAGTTTGTACTACTGGTACTACTTAATAAATTTAGGAAATAAAAATATCAAAAAGGCTAGGAATAGGTCGTAATATGGCCCCAGGTTTTTTCCCTTTATAAAAACTGGTTTCTTTTTTCATAAAATCTGCTCTAATTTTTCTCTTAAAGTCCATTGTATTTAATATGAATTTCAAAACAAAAGTCATTGTAGGCCATTTTAAAAAAAGGGATGGGAATATATAAAGAATATGTTTATCCCCCCCCCCCCAAATAAAAATTCCAAAAAAGAAATTTGACAATTTATAATCTTCCTGATTTTATTATTCGAAAGAAAACTTTGCATTTATGAACAAAAATCGCTGAACAGTTGCACGATGTGCATTCAAAGAGTTACTTCTTTTTATAAACTTATTAGATTTCAGTGTTGTCTGGGTAGCAATACAAAGAGAAAGAAAATCAATCCTACATGGAAAAATTGTTATCTCCCTCCATTAACGCATTAACCAAATTATGAAAATACAAAAAATAAACTTTAAATAAAAATCTCTTTTCTTATTATTATAAATACAAAAACCTTGCATAAAAAATAAAAATGTAACATTTCACACCCGATAAAAAATATAGGAACACCAAAACAAATGCCTTTTGATTTCAAACTACCTTATACACCGTGACCCACAAAACCTCGGACAAACTTGTTTTTTCTTGCCGCGAAAATTACTGAATTCAAAGAGCTTGGCAAAGAGGAGAACCGACCCGGAAGAGGAGTAAAATGCTCTGCCAACACTCGTCGGAATCGCAACATCATAAAAATTAGGATTCGATGAAATCCGAAACTGTCCATGCGAAAATTGGCTCGTGAAACTGGAATCGTGCGAGAGTCTGCTCGACGAATAGCTAAAAATGTGCTTAAGAAGAAGCCCTACAAGCTACGAAAAGCCTAAATGCTGACGAATGAAAACAAGCAAGTACGACATCGGCGATGCCGTGCTCTGTTATACCGCACCGCTGCTCAAAGATGGGAAAATCTCGTTTTCCCAGATGAAAATATTTTCACCATCGAACAATTTCACAATCGTCAAAATGATACGTATTGGTCAGAAAAGGTACGCGGACCTTGTGCCATTGTTGTTGTGCATATTTTAAACAATTTTGACTGGGCGGCACTAGAGCACGAGCTCGACAACGAGATTGAAAAACGACAAACGAAAAATACATTTTATATTAGAATATTAATAATAAATAACAAAATTAAAAAAAAACAAATTTATCATTCATACTCTGGTATCTTTTGCAAAGAACTTTTTTACAAATTCCTGATCCTGATATAGTTCAGCGTCCGGAAGTTTCCTCCTTCTCTCTTTTATTTCTAAAAATTTCGCTACCGCTGGCCTAGGATCATATAAAGCCGTACCTACCCCATTGAGAGCGATATACATTCTTGAATTTAAAGCTTCTCTCGAATAAATTGATTGTTTGGATGCTTTAATGCTGTGTGTACTGACACTGCTCTCTCCGGACCAGCACTATGTGGCGTTAAAGAAATATATGCTTGCACTAATTTTGAAAAGACTGAATGTGGTGTGGAAACTTTTAAATAATGAAACAATTTTGCTGTGGAGGTGTTCATCTCTGGGGGTGGTGGAAGTTTCTTAGCCGAAAACAGGCTTACAATATCATCGGTGAAAGAGGAAACCGCAGCTTCCCCAAATAAGTTTTCAACAACCATCCGCACTTCTCGAACCAAGTCGATTACAGTTCTTGCGTCAATAAACTTGTTTATGCAGTTTAAGATTTTTTCTTGGTCTTCATTCAACCTTTGCGAAAGAAATTCCTTGCAACTTAATACTACTTCGTTTCTCACTGCAGACTAGCACCTTTTAGTTGAAACGAGAGAATTGGTAATGCGTCTTTTCGTAGCTTCTGGTATAGATTGCGTTCCTTCTTCAGTTTCAGGACGACTCTGACGACTCAATACTTTTTCTTCATGACCCCCGGGATAAGGTCCTTTTTCAATCAAAGTTATCGCATCTACAGCAATTTTCTTTGAGAGCTCAATATCACTCATAGTAATAATAGATTTTTGACAATCTTTTTGAAGTATTTCAAAAATCCTCAAAAGGTCCAACATGAGGCATGTAAGATGCTGCTGTTCACCTCCATCTTGCCAGAGACGCAAGAATCCTAGAGCAGTAGCTTTTTCAACTTTTGTTGTTTCGGTACTTTCAACCATTGTTTCCCAATGTTTTTGCATGCCTGGCAGGTTTTTCCAAACTGCTTTACATAAGTTGACTAGATGCTCTGCAAATCGAACATCAAAGTAAGCTGGAAACCGGTAAACTGAAAGCTGTTCTTGCTCACACATTTTTGTAAGTTCTGCATATCGAACAGCAGATGCTCGATAAAAGGTAGCAATGGCCTTCATATTACTTTTCCAATGACGTACTTCAATCACAGTGGATTCTAAGTCGCTCAATGCCAAATCTGACCTATGCGCAATGCACCAAACACAAAGCAAATCTCTTTCCAAATATTCTTTCATACGAATCCACAGTCCACTTTTCCTGCCAGTATTGGAATTTTCCCCGTCTGTGGTTATACCAGTTAATTTTTCTTTTGCCAGACTTTCAATTCCAAGATCTTTAAAGATAATTTTAACCGAATCCAAAAGTCCTTCCGCACCTCGCTTATCAGATTTACTTTCTCCTAAGAACACCGACGTTATTGCGCGATCTTCTGTTATAAATCGAGCGGTGACGAATTTGTTATCAACTCCATACTTGTCGACAGAGCCATCAACTTGTAGAGAAAAATTATCGGTTTTCTTTAGTTGATGTACAACTTTTTCCATTACAATACTGCCAACAATATCTAACATCTCCCGATAAATAACTGGATTTCTATATTGCAAAAGTTCTGAGGACGTGTGTCCGCATGAATTTTTGACAACGATCTAGAAGGCCAAGAATGTGCAGAAAGAGTTAATTGGCGACTATCATTGTAGACATCAATTGCTAGTTCGATCAACAGTTTAATTTTTTCAGCGTTGTGTGATTTGAGAGTCCTTATCCAAGGGTGTTTATCAGATTGCGCCAACCATTTCTGCTGCATTTTATCGAGATTATCAGCTGCCTTATGAGCCTCAGTTTTCAAATGATCGATAATTCGTTCTAATTCCTTTTGACCGTCATACCGTACACCATCAGCCATGGGTACCTTGCCGTTTTTTGAAATTTTTTGGGTTTCTTGAATATGTTTAAAGCAGGCCGTGCATTTAATTCCAAAACGCTTACCCAGTTTAACTTTTTCAAAACAAGAATACGTTTTAAGTAACCACGCAGTATCCAATTTTGATCCCTTATACCACGTAGTATTCTGTGCTTGTGGCGCTTGTACAGATTCTGCTTCGATTGTTACGACCTGACATTCACCGTTAACCTGACTATCATCATGAATCTCTTTATTGGCAGAAGTGATATTAAAGCCATGGCTTTGGCTGTGGTCATGATCAAGAATTTTAGGGGATGACCGAGAACAGGAGGGCTGTCGACTTCGAATTTCGTCCTCATTAGTTTGATCCTCGCCATCAGTCTTTTGACGTTTATTGTACACAAGACTGAAGAAGTATTTGATTCTTTTTCTTCGTGGAAACCAATTCATGATCTTCTTTGGTAGTCATTCGTTGTTCATTATCTTTACATGCCCATACCAGATCAGTTGTTTACGCTCTATATCCTGGATTATTGTGCCTTCAATGCCCATTCTTCTTTTAACCTCGTCATTTCTTACTCTTTCCAGCCGTGATACTCTTGCAGCTCTTCTCAACGCATCCATTTCCGTTGCCTCTAATTTTCCCTTTACTCTTTCCGTCATTCTCCACGTTTCCGATCCATACAGTAGCCCACTTTTTATTATAGTTTCGTATATTTGTATCTTTCTCTTCTTACCAATTTCTTTGCTCCACAATATTCCATTTAAGCTTCCAATCGCTTTTCTGGCTTGCGAATTCCTTGTCTTAATCTCGGCTTCATCCGTACCTTGCTTATCGAATTGTATTCCCAAATATTTATATTGATTACAAGATTTTATTTGTTCTTGATTTTCTAGCTCGATATCCGTAGTCTCCTCTCCTACACACAGGTACTTAGTTTTATCTACATTCAAGCATAGTCCCCACCGCCTGTATTCCTCTATCAGCTTGCGTGTCATATATTGTAAATCGTCCTTGTCATTGGCACATAAAACTTGGTCATCCGCAAACTGCAGTGTATACAAACATGTGTTGTCGTCTATCTCTATGCCCATTCCACCACACTTTCTTTTACCTTGTTTAAGAGCATGCTTAATATATATTTTAAAAAGTGTCGGCGACATGCAGCATCCCTGTTTGAGGCCCTTGTTGATCTATCTTGAATGGCTCAGAGATGGTATTGCCACTTTTTACTACGGCTTGGGAATCTTCGTACAGATTTTGCATCGCTTTTATTACTGTATGATTAATGTTTGTATTTTGTAGGACTTCCCATAATTTGACTATTGGAACATTGTCATAGGCTTTCTGTAAGTCGATGAACATCAGGTGGGTCGAAGTATTAGTAGCCATTCTCTTCTCTATTATCTGCTTGATACAGAATACGTTGTCCGTACAAGATCTGCCCGCTCGGAAGCCGCTTTGTTCTTCCTCTTCATCGTGCTGGTATTCTTCTTCCACCAGATCCCTCAATATTCTGCCATAGAGTCTACTAAATGTGCTCGTTATGGATATTCCTCTATAATTACCGCATTCTTGTCGGTTTCCCTTCTTATAAATTGAGATGATATAGGCTAATTTCCACTCTTTTGGAATCTCCTGTCCATTTATAAACTTTTGAAAAAGATACGCTAGTATGGTGAATAGTTTTGGTGTTCCATTCTTTAGCAGTTCTGCATGAATACCTCCTGGTCCTGGAGATCTTTTATTTTTTAATCCACTAATCGTTTTTTTTTTATTCTTTCAGGATTTATTGATATTTCTTCCCCCTCTACCATTATCTGCTTCTCTGCTCCTTACTAGCTGCATATTCTATTCTATTTTCGGATAGCATGTTCGTTGAAAAAATTAAGTTTAAATTAATTAATTTTATGAAGTACGGAATATTTTGAACATATTAATAATAAATAAGTAATGAAAAATTGTTTAATATCGCGTTTATTTAAAAAAATAAGAGCATGTACTGCTGTACAAATACGACTGGGAGTCACTGTATTTACGCATAAGGACGAGAAATACACGCTTTACCGAATGAGCGAGATATACCCGAACGAGACGGAGCGTAGCGCAGCAAAGCGAAGTCAAGTTATTGGCGCATTACGTACATATATAATTTTTTCTCCAGGATTAGTTCTTGCCGAAATAAAAATGGAAACTGACCAAAATTATGAAAGGAACATTACAAAATAGTTTTGTAATGAAGTGACATTCTAAGATTTAAATAAAAACATAATAAGTGCAGACTTATAACTAGAGACTGGAATATATGCACTAAAAAACATGTTAAATATGCATGCAATATGCACCCAAAATATACATGAATATGCAGGAATAATATAAAAATAATGCAAAATATGCACTTATCATTATGAACTAAACAAGAAATAAAATTTTTAAACGACACGAGAAAATAATATACTATTCTTAAAAACTATGGCTACAAAATACGTTAGAAACTAATACATTATTGTTTACAAAAAAATACAATTATTTAAGTATTGTAATAATTTACTACCATGTATTTTTCTATATTATCCAAGGTTAAACCTCAGTTAACCCTCCAGCACGGGTGAGGGTGAGGAACATCGCTGTAACTTTGAAAAGAAGAAGTTTACGTTTGCAAACTTCTATATACCTTTCAAAAATGTTCAACGACATAATATAATCAAATTGTACAAAATGTAAAAATTATCATTTTTTTGCAAATAAATAAAATGTCCTGATAGACCCCCACCTGTGTGTTCGAGTAACTTTCTGTTGAAATCCAAAAATTGAATTTTATGTGAAAAATTTACACCAGCAGCGAAGGAAGCCCCACTTTGATGCTTCTTAATTTGTGTGAACATTTTTTATATAAATTTTCTTCTTGTTTTTTTCATTAGATTAGTATGTGTAGTATAGCAAAACATTAAATTTTGAATCCTATATGCTTTATATTATATGTTTCTAATGCGTTTTTAATAAATCATGTACCTATAAAATAACATTTTTT
Organism: Podabrus alpinus; assembly: GCA_932274525.1. Taxonomy (NCBI): domain Eukaryota; kingdom Metazoa; phylum Arthropoda; class Insecta; order Coleoptera; family Cantharidae; genus Podabrus; species Podabrus alpinus. The sequence continues at coordinate 122,081,412 of OW026451.1, forward strand.
TTATTATTGATAAAAAAGGTAGGTAAATCTGATTTTTTCTTTAAATTTTTTCATCGATCTTAAAAAGAACTAATCATAGTTTATATTTAAAAAACTTTTTTTATTAAAAATTTTGAGACAAATTTTTTACACGCCTTTTAACTATGGGCCTGATAGACTTCACCCGTGCGCCCGTGTAATTTCTAGGCCACCCGTGTGCTGGAGGGTTAATTGAAACTAGATAAGTAAGTGGATTTCCATATTTCTAATCTCAAATTTGCTCAAATATGCACTATTATGGTCTAGCACAGCGTTTCCCAAAGTGTGGGTCGCGACCCGGCACCGGGCCGCAGAAAAATTCTGCTGGGTCGCGGCAAAAATTGTAAAAACACAAAAAAAATTTAAAATTTAACAAAAACAAAGTTTACTTCATTTACTAAAGTTTTAAATGAAGATAATGTTTTTTTAATTACTTATGTTTTTGTTATATATAGGGGAAAGTGACGTACCTTGCACAGGTTCGTACCTTGAGCCACTTTTAATTTTTGTGCCAATTTTAGTCGCATACCATCTATACATAGGGTTTAGTACTCTAATATTACAGTAGATGGTTCTACTCGAAAATCAGTTGAATGTAAAGCGTGGTTCCTGAGATAAATCGTGAAAACTGTTTTACTGCCTGAAAAGTAAAAAAAAAAAGAGCTAAGTTTTTTGTAATTACATGTTAATTGTTATTTTGTGTTGTTCTGCCTTGGCAATCTAAGATATAATGTGGTCTTCGCTATCTAACCATAGTATTACATTTAGTCATTTCCTAATCTAAAAATCCTCTCGTTGGTTTATATCAAGACACGACGTGTGTTGTACCTTGAGCCATGCCTTGGTGATGTACCTTGACCCGGTGCAAGGTACTGTAACGATTCAAAAATAATACAATTTCTAGTACCTATATCGCTTATCTAAAAAACGTTCCTGGGACAAACAAATTTTTGTTGGATGATTCAGCCAAAAGTTACGTGGTTGACGAAAGACGTGATTTTGAAACTACCTCCTCCAATGACCACAGGAGGATCGGCTCGAAGGCAGTCATACTTCAGATTTCCAGTAAATATTAGCTCCTATGATATGAAATAATCAAAACAATAAATTTTATTTCGTAATTGTCGTTTTTATATCATGGCTCAAGGTACATTATCACATGGTTCAAGGTACAACTCCATGTTGTACCATGAGCCACTTTTCTTTTTTTTTTCATAGATTTATAAAAAAATTCCCTAAAATATTTTTCTACAAATCGTATGATCAGAGTGTAGACAAATAGTCAAATGTTATTATAGCAACAATCATATTACCGAAATGTCATTTCAATGACAATTTAGGAACACTTTTGTAAAACTGGTAGCAAGGTACAACACTCTCCCCTAATTATTTTGCAATTTTTGTGTATGAAATAAACAAACAAATAACTTGATTTTTATTAAAAAATAAAATTTGTTTTGTAAATAAATGTTTTTTTTTCATAAGGTGGGTCGCGAAACATTTTAAAACCTCGTACCGGGTCGCGGTCAAAAAAGTTTGGGAAACGCTGGTCTAGCATATGCATTTAAAAAAAAAACACCAAATATGCATTATATATGCACTATAAAAAATGATTCTTTTGGGTGGGAAACGGATAAATACGAAGTGGTCGAAAAATATACCGCCAAACAAAGATATGCATTTTGCATGTTTTCCAGTCTCTACTTATAACATATCAGACAGAAGGAATTGCTGACAGGGCGTCGGGGTTTACAATAACAATTAATATTGCAACATAAACTTGAAAAATAAATAGTTAAAAAATATATAAATTTATTTATTTACTTCCAAAATATTTTAATTCCGAACAATTGATGAACATTAGAATAAACACAAACTTTAAGAAAATGCAGTGTTCCAAATGCTGACCGTAGATGATCAAAAGTCCCGAAAAAACATGCAACTTCGTGCATTACTTTGAAAATATTAATTATTATTACTCTTAAAATTATTACTACTTATTTTAATGGCCATCCTGATCACCATATGACCACCCGGTCACAGCCTCCAATTTTTTAGAATTTTATTTACAGTATTAGCGACTCGTGCCTTTTTTCAGGAGGGTACAAAATTTAAAGAAAAAGGAAATATAGTTTTTTTATTTATGTAAAATTATTACTTTTTATAATTTATTTTTAGATTGCTCTTGTTTCTGGTTTTGGATATGAGGGCTTTCTTTCAAGGATTTCCTCGGTAACTGTAGGGAAAGTCGACGTGGTTATTAGGTCTTTTTTCCCTGTTGATCGTATATTGTACTGCGAAAGGATACAGTTTAATTAAAATTATAATTAACATAAAATATAATAACGAATAAGTGGTATAACTTAATAAGTGTTTTAAATCTGTGGTTATGATTCAAGCGACGCCAATTTGTGCAATATTCGGCGGCGTAACCACGCCGGTGTATGAGAGCCGTTCATCGCATTAAAAAATGTTGTTTTAATTCATAATTAATTAATTACTATTCTGTTTTGGGAGGGCGGCGCCCCGTCGCCCTCCCCGTACCAGCCGCCACTGCATAAATGATTAAACAGAAAATAATGCTTATTTTTGCTGCACCCACTTCTAAACCATTTTCGCCAATCGTGGTAGGCCCAATTCTTACCATTAGCCCATAGTCAAAGATATTCCTGAGCCGGGCCTGAATTTAACAGAGAATCGTTTGGGTAAATAATTAAACTAAACTTTTGTCTACATGTTGATATTGGCATCGAAATATATAAGTATGTACATAAGTACTATGTAGTTGTTAGTGTTCCTATAATTCAAGAGTTTTATGTGATGCGCTTTGCTTCTAACGAGTTTACTTCTAATAGGATATTTTATGATATCTAATGATCTTAATTTCCTCTCCAACATGATTAGAGATCAGTAAAAAATTCAAAACAAATTTTAATACCCGTAATGTTGCTTTGAAATTCATCTAATAAGAACATAATAACAAAGGCTTTTTAGTATTTCAAATGACTTACTGTACCAATTACTGCTTTTACATTTAAAATCATCAATTCATTAAATTTAATAATTGAATTTCCTGATTCTTCTATAAAAACATAAGTAGTACTACGAAAAAAAGGATAAAACCTTTTTGCATAGAAAATTTAATATCTTTTATAGTTTGATAAAAAGCATTTGTATGTATATTGTACGATTGAGGATAAAAAGATAATTAAAAAAAACTGATTTTTGCATATGTTTTTATAGAAAATATTCTCAGTCATAAGCATTCATAAAATATAGGAAGCTCTTCTTTTTTGATGACAAGTTCAACAGGAAAAACATAAACTAGAAAGCTTACAGCATTTTTATTGCAAGTAATGTATGCTGATAAACATACACTTTCTGGTGTAAACGTAGACATTACTATAGATGAAAGTAATTTTTATTGAAAGTTCAAGAAGCAAATTCTCTAATTTGAACTTTAAGTAAACTTTCACTTTGGATAAGATAATGAATAAGAATAATCACAATAATCCAAGTTGATAAAAGAGGTAAATATGTAATGTTTTAATTCGATATTAAATTACCCAGAAAAATACGAGTAGGTATTTGACTATAAAATTTTTAATAAAAACACAATGCAAGTGATTGATTTATATAGTTTGCTAATTAAAATACAATTCTGCATCTAACTTTTTATTGATAAAAAAACCAAAGGAATAAAACTTTATGAATATAATTTAAAAATTTGAACAGTTTTGGTGAATTCGTCTCCTCGGTATTATTATTAATTACAGCGAATGGAATAAATTAATATTGTGTAGGTACTTGACTGATGAATAAGAAATAATGAAAGTATGAAAGAAAATTTTATTTTGGTATCAAATAACACACCTGAACATTACGTGTTGCTATTGCCAATGTTATATAATATTCATCAATTAAGTAAAATGATTGATTATTGAAAGGTGTTATGCATTTAAGATCAATCCTGTATCATACAGAGTGCCTAAATATGATAATGAGCAATAAAAGCAGTTCAATGATCGGAAATGCTTCTTTATTAAGTTGTAATTACTACAAGTATAATAATTATCTTGTTTAATTAGCACCTACGTAGTGATATTTTGACTTTTACATTTTTTGAAATATGCATACTAACACAGACTATATTCATGCAATAAATTATTGAATTAAAAAAAAATTAAACTTTGTTAAAAAAGTTTGACCTGGTTGTAGAAAAACCAAATTAGTTTTATTTTACACAAAGGTCCCATTATCTAAAATAATTAAATTGACAGTTTTTTTCACAATTTTGGTAAATTTAAATAACGCTCAACTTTTTAGATTAAAACACAAGTCACGTAATAATAGAATCTAGCAGATTTCACTGATATTTGAAAATCTTGTTTAGAAGTTATGCAGTAAGATTCTATTTTAAATATAGTGGCCAAAATTATTTAATATTTAAAATGTAATTCATTATTATTTAAAATGTTTCTTACGATATGAGCACAACATAAAAATAAACATTCTGTATTTTGCGATTTCATCAAAAAATACACATTTTCATAACTTGCAATTTCAATAATAAATATAGCGGAATCGTCGCTGCACCTAAATACATTTTTTTAATCAAAAATCCATTTTCTTTAAAAACCATAATTATCACCTCTCTCGTGGAACGGTCAAGTTTTTTTAAATTATCCAATAAATAATGTGGCGTCTTTATACTAAATTTAAAACTCTCTTGACGGATGACTCTACCATGTTTTCATTACACTTTTCCTTAAAGGCTTACTGGAATGTGAGAGATGGTGTTTGCTAAAACCCGTACAAACATTGTCGGAAACACATTAACATTAATTAACTAACAATTTCCTTTAGCTTTCATTTGTTTCTTGATTATGTGCAACCGTTGAATCACAATCAAGGGGAAATATGCCTATGGCCTGTACTCGAATATCATTACTATATTTCAATTTATTTCATTCGTTTTATTTAAACTTGAAAATGTTTCACTTTTTTACACGCGGTTTTTCCCAAACAAATTTATTTTTAAATAGTTAGATTAAAATTTTTACGTAATACATTTTTAACATAGTAATTTAACAAAATTTCTTTGTAAATTACTATTTTTACTACTACGTACTATATACTGTACCTATGGTACATAGTAGGTATATCTACATAATTATTCCCAATTGTTTAAAATATTTTTTTATGCGGACAGAACAGAACCGGTGTATGGGATTAGGGTATGATCCTGTTTGCTTGTTTGTCTGTTACCACATAGCTTCAAAGAATTTTATACAGATTTGTGTAATATTATAAGATAAGTCTTCAGAGCAGGTTGTTAAATACAGATCATATTACTTAACTATAACAGCCCCAAGGAAGTGATAATATTCGATTGCTATCCGATGACAGTCATTTTGAATATTGATTTTCAGAGAACAGTAGTCCGAGGGAAATCGGACACAATGACTATAAAAAAGCAATAAGCCGGATGTTTATCATTTCCCGCGGTTTGCTTGCGGAATTATAGCCCGTAGGCAATTAGTTCCCGGCCTGTTACCGTTGTCACTTCCCTGGGGGCTGTGTGAAAGAAAATTGATAAAGCCAGTTCGCCTCATTTTAAATTTTGAGCTGAATTTATTGTCAATCGTTTGTTTATCGTTTTGTACATTTGCGTATTAATTATTTTTGTTTGTGTTAGCACCGTTTGCGAAATGTATTCAACGACATAACCCAGGTTTATTTTCCCAGCCCCCCCCCTTTGAATTTTAAATCGAATTTAGTGTCGTTTCTGTACGTTTGCGTTTTTATTCTCGTCTTCTCAATATCAATTTTCAACTAATGAATTTTTACAATGTCCGAGCAACAACCGCCATATTTTAAAATTATAGCAATTCAAGTAATTAACAAAATTGGTATTATTTTAGTTCTAAGTTTATGAACATGGATTAGGTTTAAATATTAAGGATAAATAAGTCTTCTTCTTCTCATTTTTAATTAGCCATTGTATGTCTTTCCAATTTCGCCCTCATCTTGGTGGTGATTCAATCGACGATGACACCCAACTTTTCGCCCATCTTTTCGGCGTTCCATTCCTTGCGGCGGGTCTTTGTGAATTTTACGACAATTTGTGTGTCGCATTGTTGTCGGATGTCTCGACTCGGAACCCTGTTTAGAATTGTGTTCTGCTAGTTATTGTTCTGAGCGTTCTTATTTCTGTTGTTATCATCTTTTGCTTTGTTTTCGATGTTTCCGCTCTTGTCTTAGTTGCGTATGTTATCACAGGTTATCACCCCGACATCACTGCTCCCCTTGTTCCCTGTTGTTGCACCGCACGGAATATGTCTCTCGTGCTCGATATTTTTATTCCGAGATATTTGAACATCATCACCTGCTCTATTATTTTTCCTTATATTCCCATTTACATCTGATTGGTTTCTTCGATGTTGTTAGGCATTTGCATTTTTTTTTTTTGGATATTTTCATATTATATGTTTTCCCTGTGATGACAAATTGGCGTAATAGTCTCTGGAGGCTATCCTCGTTATCCGCGATCAAGACCGCATCGTCAGCGTAGCAGATGATGTTGTTTTCTCTTTGGCCCATTTTGTATCTTTTCTTATTTGGCTTATTATAAATGGAGTCACTAAACAATTTAATCTATAAATCTTTATAAATAATTTATAAATAACGTAGCTGCATTGGAGTCGAAGAAAAAATCCAAAATTCTCACTTAATTTTATCATAATAAACTCAATTATAAAAAGCCATTAGGATTTAAGGTACCTATGTATATTTGTAGAAAAAAGCTGGCCAAAATTGTTTTTTAATTAAAATAGTCGAAAACAGTATTAGGTACATTATTATATTATGTGCTGCCACTTGGGACGTTACTTTTGTAAATAATATATACCTAACAAGGTGCATCTTCAAAATTTATAAAGAATATTTAAAAAAATAAAAAAGACTATTAATTCTTCTTTTATTCAAGTAACGATGAATAGATGAAAAGACTCTTCACCTTGATGTCCACTACCAACTTTTCTTCACTAGAAGAATCTTCCTCATTATACAAACTATGATTATACCTTTATTTCTCTTAACAAAAAGAAGCTTTTCCTATGTTTCTATGAGAAATACGGTTTGCGAAAGAGCCAATATGTGGCATCCGGATGAATCCGGATCTGAATTTTTTACTGAAATTTAGTAAAATCCTTCCTCTATGATATTTTATAAAAATAAAAGACGTCTCGGGGACGCACTCTGGAGTAACTATAACAAAACCTTTAGAAAGTTGTAACATTTGAAGATAAAAACAATTGAATGATGTACTTTTGGACAGACTATTTTCAAAATAAAATTTAATGTATGCGGTTAAGAAATATAAAATATGCTGTACATATCCACCCTCCACAGGATATCTAAAAATCCTGATTTTACCACTTTTTACTATTTTGTAAAAATATTTAAAAAAACACTTCAAAAGTTTGCTGTTGCAGGAAACACTGGTTCAAGTACGGTGATTACGTGAGTCTACTTCTTATGCGAAATATCGGGTTCGAATCCGGACATAGTTAGAATTTTATTCTGAGGTAATCTGCCAAGAAAACCCATGTCGAAATGAAATGTATTATAATATAATACTTCCTGTGGTTCAGAGCTCACGTTAAAAAAGGAAGTCCTTTATGTTTGTGAAAACACTTCGAACACCCATGACATGCATGGAAGAAAGAAGAGAGATGGGTCACCAAGCTTCTTCGAGAGGCAAAACGACGGACGAGGAAAACAGACATAAAAGAGTTATAAGTAATTAAAGTTAATAACTTATTATAATAATTATGTAGTTAACCACAGCAAGACAATAATACTTACTTAATTAGTTAATTAATTTGATTGTTTCCGTATTAATAGTAATTTTCATACTTTCTGAATTCTTCTTACTTGTCAATTTATTATTCATTCAAGTCTTAAAATAGAAGCTTTATAATTATTGTATAACAATAAAGAAAATAATAATTACCTACATAAATCTCTTGGTTCAAATAAATCTAATAAACAGAAGCACAATTACAATACATACTACAAAAAGAACAAATCAAGTGATTTTACTTCAAATTTTAAATATTTTAATAGATTGCATTTTATTAAGAAGCTCTATATGCAGCTTATAAGCAGAAGTGGTGGTCAAAAATGTAATTTGGGGGCAATGTTAATCAAATTCTACCAAAAGTTGTTAACAACCTTATCACTTCCTTGCCGATTACAGAAATTTATAATTATAAGCCCAAGAATTGAAAATGTATTCAAAAGATTCTTCTTTCTTCTTCTTCTTCTTCTTCTTATTTATCCACTGCTGGATGTAGGCCTCTCCCATCAAGGGGGACCCACCACGCTGGCCAAGTTCAGGTTGGTATGGGAACAGCGACTTGCGGTGTTACTTTTAAATTGGTCACCACGCGGTCAGCCATCCAAGTGCACACCTTGCTTGACGTTCTGTAATCTAACGACAGCAGACATTTGCATTGCGCTACGTCGCTACTCTCAAAAGATACGGTATAGTTGTTACTATGTTTCTTACCCCAAAATTTGTATTTGATAAGGGAAAAGAAATATTTTGTTTAGTTGTGGGGTTTTGAATATAAATGAAACGCCAATGGTAGTAAAATAACCGTGGTGAACAGGATAAGCACATCAGAGAACAAAATTTCACTCACTGTGGTGCAGTGACGGCGTACCTTTTCAGAAGTGGGTCTAATTTTGTTCATTATTTTTTTAATATTAGCCTCTGGGTCACTACGTCAGTGGCGTCACTTGGAAAGGGGGAGGCTGTTGTAAAAAGGGTAACAACAATTATTCGAAAAACTTGACAGTTGACCCTTTTCTTGGTACTTACTTTTAAAATCCTCTAAAAAGGTTTACGCTTCAATTTTATTTTACAACTTTTACTTTTGCAAGTGAAGAGGGCAAAATAAAGATCGACGTCAAAAAATTGATAATATCAATGGGGTGATGCCACGAGTTACCGCACCAGATGACGCCATGCCTAGTTTCCACCAAAATTCAACGTGGGTTATTTAAAAAGTTTCGTGGGTCAGTGCCTGACCCGCGGGTCATAGGTTCGCCACCACTGCTCTCAGAAAAAATGTGTGCCAGTAATTTTGAATAGTATTTTTGATTTAAATAAAAGCAAAGTGTATTTGATTGAAAATTGTGGGTGACAAAAATGAGAGAAGTAATTATTTGATTGGAAGTAATGGGTTCTGATTGGAAGGAAGGAATTGTTGGAAATGAATAAGGATAGATTAATTTATCTAAAAGTAATTTTGTATAATACTTCAATTCATTATTAAAAACACCACAATTTGCGCATAATGGACTTGTAAAAATGTTCGTTTTTTGTGTTCCCAAATGGTGACATTATTATGCAATACAGGGTAAACCAGAGGCAGAAACTAATCGTATTTGTGGATAACGTTGTTTACTATAAATATTTAAATTATGATCCTGACATGTTCATATTTTGTCAATATAAAATATTCAGGCAAACTTATTGTAAATCCGCTATTTTACATTATTGTTTAAGTACTATGTATGTATATGAGTTTTGTTATATTTATTGTTAATAATGGTTGAGATTTTAATATCAATAGTTAATAATCATATTTTAATTAAATATTCTTAATGGATTATATAAAATATCATCATGCAGAAGAAATTATTATTTTATCGAATGTCAAAATAAAATAATAAAAGTAATATCAAATGCGGGTTCGATTCTCATGTGGGGATAACGAGGGGATAACAATGTAACATCTATATCTAGTAGGATTTTCGGATCACTAAATATTAAATGCGAATTTTAAAACATCAATATTAAAAATATACCTATGTACATAGGTATATGATATAATATATTAGTAATGTATTTATCTGCGCTCGTCAATACTTATAAATATTTAACAAGATAAAAATATTATTTTAAATATGCAAAATAATAAAATTGGTTATATATTTGGAAAATTTTACTTAATTTTTCTGTTTTGATGTTTGTTTTCATAATTTTCTATAATATAATTCTCATGTGCCAGGAAAACGAAATACTGGTTTCAGAATACTGTAAACAAATTTAAGGTGTCGGACAGAATAAGTTCATAAGTAACTCTATATTATAATTAACCTAGTTATTATCTTGCAGTATGAATACAATGCACTTAATAATTAATAAAAATAATTGCTAATGAAAAGCAATCAGATAAAATAATTAAATAAATTGAAATGTAGCTTTTGATAATACAATAACAATTGCTATTTTATGGTTATTGCCAATTATGAGTTGCATTTAATAATAAAAAAATTGACAAAATTTATCGCGAAATAATTTTTTATGAATATTAAAAAATTTTAGAATAATAAATTTTAACTGAAAAATTAATATAATGTCGCCGAATGCCGGTTAAGAACTACTGATATAGATTTAATAATGTAAAAAAATTGAATTTGATGTTGGTAGTGATCTTTTAAAACTTAAAGGGTTGCACCAAAAGTAGGTAATAGAAATTTCTACCAGTAGTCCAGGCAAGGAAGGTTTTTAGCTTGCAAAAAATCCGGGCAAGCTGAATTTTGGCAGAGATGTACATTGGAGTGTTCTAATGAACCCCCCAATAGTCCCATAAAATTCCTCGCCGGCGTCCCTCACAATCGGGGGTTTTAGCTCCCCCAACGCTATTTTTTGCCGATAACTCGTTTATTTATGCTTGTATGAAAAATTATGATCAGACCATAATAATTGAAGAGCATAAAATTCTCTATAAAATAGTGTTTTTTCATATTTTGCCATGGCACAATAATACTTAAATTATTGACCAAAAACACGACCCACCCTTAAAATGGCACAATATTGATTCGTTGCAGGGAGAGAAATGTTTTCGGGTACGGGAAATGCTTTTAATAATAAATTAATTGAAATTGTGGCCAAGGTTGGAAAATGAAGAGAAAAATAAATTTTTTCAAAATTTGCCAAAGTTATAGTATCTTCCAAGTACCGAAGCCGAAATTTTGGTTTGAGCTTACCGAAGGTCCGGGGAAGCTGAAAATTGGCAAATATGTATACTGAAGTGTTCTAATAAACTCCCAAAATGACTCATAAAAATCCCAAGCCGGTGTTCCCTTAAATAAGGATTTTAGCCCCCTAAGTGCGGTGTTTCGCCTATAGCTCACGTATTTTTACTTTTACGGAAAATTACCATTAAACAAAGTTTAATTTGCATATTAAAGTATGTATTGTAGTACTACCTACTGCAGCGCCATAAGTTATAGAAATTTTATGTTGTTCAACTTTAGTTAATGGTAATTTTTCGTAAAAGTAAAAATACGTGAGCTATAGGCGAAACACCGCACTAGGGGGCTAAAATCCTCATTTGAGGGAACGCCGGCTTGGGATTTTTATGGTCATTTTGGGGGTTTATTAGAACACTTCAATATACATCTTTGCCAATTTTCAGCTTGCCCGGACCTTCTGTAAGCTCAAACCAAAATTTCGGCTTCGGTACTTGGAAGATACTATAACTTGGGCAAATTTAGAAAAAATCCATTTTTCTCTTCATTTTCCAACCTTTGCTCAAATTTTAATTAATTTACTTTAAAATCACTTCCCGTACCTGAAAACATTTCTCTCCTTGCAAGGAATCAATATTATGCCATTTTAAGGGTGAGTCGTGTTTTGGGTCAATTATTTCAATATTAGTGAGCTATGGAAAAATTTGAAAAAAATCTATTTTATAAAGAATTTTATGCTCTTCAATTATGGTCTGATAATAATTTTTCATACAAGCGTAAATAAGAGAGTAGAAATCGCGTTGGAGAAGCTAAAACCCCCGATTGCGGGGGACGCCGGCGTGGGATTTTATGGGACTTTTAGGAGCTTCATTAGAACACTCCAATGTACATCTCTACCAAAATTCAGCTTGCCCGGATTTTCTGCAAGCTGAAGCCAATTTTTCGGCTTCGTTGCCTGGACTATAGTATAATAATTATTATTGTAGCACGAATTTATACTAGTTTCTTTTTTATTAGTGTAAAAGTGGCAACTTGCTACCCACATGCTAATAGGAAATTTTAATAAATCTTTATAAAACCTACAATTATATTTTTTATATACTACTCACAGCATTAACTGCAATTATATTATTACGTTGTGCAATCGATTATTAAAACTCCTTAAACATTAACACGCCGCACGTTGCACGACATTAAACACAACAGTCAATCGGGGGGGGGGGGGGGTCGACCACTCTGAAATTTTGGTGTATACGATGTTGCAAATGTCTGCAATTGTTTATTTTTTCAATTTCCGAAATTTTGGTGGACACATTTTTCTTCAGTGGTCAACCCCTCCGAGTCAAGCAATGTGCGATGGTGATTAGATAGAAGATCCTTAATTGAAAATGTGCTGCTGTTAGCGTACTTCGGATGCCATAAAACACTGTATAGACTTTGACCTACAATGCTAATTGTTATTTTATAATTATGGGTGTGGGTAGAAATAAGAATAGTAATTTATTTTATTCACTACTCGACAAGTAAATGACATATAACACATCCATGTACACCGCTTGCAAGATCATCTTAACATCCGCTTATCTTTCTCTACTTGTCGGCGCGAATAAAATATCTTACTAAAAGACGGAGCACGTAAAGCCGTCGGTTCCCCTGTGTTAATAATTTGCCTTCATAACAATAAAAACCAGGGTAACAGGCACATCGAGGGGCAGCTTAGCAAGCTACCTGAGGTGTAAAAACCCAGCATGTTCACATAACTAATTTGAACAGATCAACGGATCTCAAATAAGTTTAAGAAGAAGAAGACTAAAACTCGAGCGGTAGTTGATTTACACTCGAGAGATTACCGGTCTCGTGTAATAATATACTATGCTGCTGTTAAATTATATTATATTATTAATTTTTGGAAAATTGAACAATTTATGTTATAAAAGACAACTTCATCTGTCGACGTTTCGTCTAACTGTATTGTAGACTTCTTCAGGACTACAATTAACTTTAATGATATTACAAAATTTACATTCTGAAATGCCTACCAGAATATTACAATGTGATGTTTCCTTATTATTAACATAATAGGTCAACCATGACAAATAAACATAAATAGAAATAAAGATAATTATTGCTGAAACTCAAATGAAAAGAAAATGACAGATGGTAAACACAACTTATACAGTAGATCGCCATACACAACACTTACATTACGAATATCTTCTTTATTATAGTTAATACTATTTTGTGTAGTTTTTACGTAGTCTGTATCTGCCCAAATTTTTGCCATTTAAAATTGTTACGAATTGCTAGTGTAACGATAAAAGTTTATTGACACCAACACAGTCTCCGGAAAATCTGAGAAGATAAATTTGGTACAATCGGACGGTCTAAATTCAGGGCGACAGTCTTAAACTATGGAATTGCCCTGTTGGCTAGTTCTAGATGGTAAAGGACAAAATAACCGAACCATTACCTCTTGCAAGCGCAGCGATAGGGGTTTCTTTCATTGCTAATTAATTATGAATGAACTTGCTAATTTTCGACTAGATGTATTTATTATCTTCTTCTTAGAGCAGAGTGTCCCCATAGGAGGTTGGCTACCATGACGTTGTACTCGTCTCTGTTTCTCGCAAGTCTTATCAATGTTGCGGCGTCCCGTATGTTGAACCATTGCCTCAGATTTTTCAATCAGGATTGCCTCTTCCTTCCGAGACCTCGTTTCTCTTCTATCTTCCCCTCCATGATCAGCTGGAGAAGAGTTATATTTTTCGCCTCTCAAGATGTGCCCGAAGTAAGCCACGTTTCTTCTTTTAATGGTGGTTAGGACTTCTTGATCTTTATCCATGCGACGTAAGACCTCTTGGTCCGCGATATGTTCAGTCCAAGATATTCTGAGCATTCTTCGGTACATGGCACTCTCATGGCAGATTACCTCGGTGGTTTTCCATTGCCTTCCAAGATGAATATGTCAATTCTGCCCGGCTCAAACCGGGTATTTAATCTTTTGAAAGAATTACTTTGATAGAAATCTTAAAATGAAACTTTAAAATCTTACTATAAGAAAATTAAATAGCTTCCCATTATACTATAGAATTAACTCTGGGACCACCCCATTCTACTTTTCGATAAAATTCAGCTTTTCTGGAAGTAAACTGTATGAGTTTTAAGATAAAACAATTAAAACAGATTTTTAAATTTCTCTAAAACTGAAGTTGATTTCAGTTAAAAATAATATTATATTAAAAGTCGGGAACTAGGAGGAGGTTAATTATTATGAATGCTCATGCGAGCAAGTGTGAATCTTGTGTGTAAAAATCAAGTGTGAAACTTCGTTCGTGCTGTAAAGTACACACAATAAGTATTTAAACATAGTTTTTTGCAACTTCCGGTTATTATTAGTACTACTGTGTACTACTAGTTTTTCAATCTTCTTCGTCCTCGTGCTCAGTTATAATTTTCAGGGTAAAATAAAAAAATTTTAATTATTTTAAAAAGTAGTAGATCATAAAGTTATTAATTTTTAATTAATTTAAACATTGTAGATGTTGTTTTCTTCCATAGTCTGGATAGTTTATTAAACGTCTTGGATTTCAATCAAGCGGAGCCTACACATACATATATTTCTTGGAGACTTTTTTTTTGGGGGGGGAGGGACTTTAGATACTTCTGAAAGTTACTTTTAGAAAAAAAAGGATATATGATCAGTACATAATAGATTGAAAATGCAATAAATACAAAACATGCCTTTTACATTATTCGCATCCTGTACTCGTTGTTGTATGTTATGTAATAAAAAAAGGATTGCGTTTTAAGCCGTGCAGTTTTTATTGTATAACGATTAACCAGATCTATGAGTGTGAGCGGAGGGGTCCCACAGAGTAAAATGAAATTTAGAAGTGGGCCATTAAAAAAAGGTTGAGAAACACAGTACTAAAGCACGAACAGACGCCTCGAGCGACAAGTAAGATTTATACTTAAGAATTTAAACAGTTTTTAAGAAAGCAATGCTAATAGTTATTTAACAATTGAAAAAAATGTAATCAAAACTTTTTTTTCGCATAAATTACCTATTTATCTTATAAATTCACATTGTAATTATTATGAATTCACCATACAATTTTACAAAACAAATTTTAAGTTTTGTAACAAATATTTTTTATAATTACGAATTATTATACCGCACTATGTACATTGTAGATACTCATAATATAATATTCACGTTTAACATAAATAAGCCGGTCACTCGAAATATTATGTTGGTTTGCGATACTTCGAACGTACGAATTTTCTTGTAAATGAAGTTGTTATTTATTGTTTTCCAGTCAACTTCGAGGTTTTCTTTAGGTACTAATTAGTCTTTTGGTTTTGATTAATTTTAGACTAATTAGCGAATCACTTTTTTTAGAGGCAATCCCTCTTATGCAGTCTCTAAGTTTTTGCCACTTTTGAAAGCGATCAATGAAAATCCCCAATGGTTTGGTTTATCCTGATTGTTGTGGAAACTTTATTTATAGAGTAGAGCGTCGTTGGTTACTCTTTGCATTCAACCATTTAACTCTACTTTGAGTGAATTTTCTGTATTATAGGAGTGTATCCAGGCCCGTAGCCAGGATTTCATTTGGGGGGGGGCACTTGTAAAGGGGGTTCCCCTTTTTATTACAATTTTTTTAAAGTTTTATTTATTTATATATTAAACTACTTTATTACAAATATTTTAAAAGTAAAATTTTCGGGGGTTCCCCTTCCGGGAATTTTTATTGCAAACAAATTTTTTCAATATTTTATTTTTCTTAATTTATTTTTATTTAAAGCAAACGTTATAGTCCAGGCAAGGATGGTTTTTAGTTTGCTAAAAATCCGGGCAAGCTGAATTTTGGCAGAGATGTACATTGGAGTGTTCTAATGAACCCCCCCAAAAGTCTCATAAAATCCCACGCCGGCGTCCCCCACAATCGGGGGTTTTAGCTCCCCCAACGCGATTTTTTGCCGATAACTCGCTTATTTATGCTTGTATTAAAAATTATGATCAGACCATAATTGAGGAGCATAAAATTCTCTATCAAATACACTAGACCCTCCATGTACGCGAAGGTTCCGTTCGCCAAAAACCTCGCGTACATGGAATTCGCGTAAATGGAACCAAAGAAGCAATAGAAAAAAGGGGATTAGGTTCCAAAAATTATTTAAGACTAAAAACAAAAGTTTAAAATTAAGGTTTATTTACGAAATAGGTAAAATATAATGCATACAAAAACTAAAATATAGTACCTAATTTATAAAAAAATTAAATATAATGCATAAAAGAAACTATAAATCGTTGACACCGTATTTGTATCATTCAAGTGCTACGTTTCAGCGCCTGTGAACGTAGTAGAAATTACTTTGTATATAGTACATACATCTCTATTTATTATGTAAACAACTTACAATAAATATCTTTAGCTTCGACGTAAGATTTACACACACCTACACCTCCAAATTTGTTTATGCTATTTGGATAACACATAATCTATATCTATAGGTATACAGTCGACTCTCGATAATTTGAACACTCGTTAATTTGAATCTCTCGATAATTTGGTAATAATTAATGGTAATTTGAAATTTTTCTCTGGTCCTTCTCTGGTCCCTTGAGTTTCAATTTATCGAGAGTCGAATGTATATAAAAATGGATGTATGTGTGTATGTATGTATGTTCCCTATAGACTCCTAAACCGTTTGACCGATCGGAACCAAATTTGGCACAGTTATTATATAGGTTCCTGCGCATGTTTTTGTATTGAAATAGTGCAAAAATTCGCAAAGGAAAGGAAAATTGATTTTGAGTAGCCTGCCTTCCTTTAAGGAAGGCAGGCTACTCAAAATCAACTTATAAAAGGCTTCTTGCTATTGGCGATTTACCCTACCGTTGGTGGCGCCACTAGAATGTAAATAATGGCCGACAAGCTACGTATTCGTGAAATAAATTTGAAAGTAAACACAACAATTTACATTATTTACTCGTCTATTATTCATAATATCACACAGTAACAATTTCTTTAAATTATAAACACACGTTTTAAACGTTAAAAACTGACAACTGATCGCATGTTATACGTAGCATTCTAACTTAAAATTCTACCGCATGGTGGCGTGTTGCTAAATGTAAATCGCCAATACTTTGTATAGAAGCCTAAAAACAATAATGAATGCTGTCAAGCTGTCAACCGATCGACAATACAAATACGCGTGCACGTGCTTTACGTTTCTATTTGACCAATCTTAACCAAATTTGGTGTAGAAGTTATTTACAACGCTACAAAAAACATAGGCTACTTTAGAACCTTGGAGTGAGGCCGAAGGAATGAATTACGCCAAATAAATTTAGAAAAAAACTTTTTCCAAAGTATACCTATTTTATTTTCGAAATTCAAATGTTTTACTTTCAAAATTTTTGATTCTTTTGAACATTTCGGGGAGGGGGGCACGTGCCCCCAGGTGCCCCCTCCTGGCTACGGGCCTGAGTGTATCCATGAACAAACTGCTACATTTTCCTTTTTCTTATGAATGGTGCATTATTTCGCACCATGGGAAAATGGATAGCTTTATCACAGGAGGAAGTTTTTCGCATACCAAAACCAATTTTTGTAACAAACGAAACGAAAGTTTTCTGACACGTAGTAGGTAAATTATTTTCAGTTTTCTACAAGAGTTTTTACTGATAGAACTGGGTTTACTTTATATTTATTTGTCTTATCATAGGTTTTTTACGTCGATCACGTTCAAAGTTTACTTCTGGGAGAATTTTTGATCGTTAGTTACTTCAACTTCACTTATACAAAATAACCATTTTTTGTAACGAAATTTGTTAGCGTTGATTTTGTATGTGTGATTTCAATTTTATCATGAACTTCCGGCCACATCTTTACAGACTGCAACCGGCAAATTGGTCTCGTGTTACAATTAAATGAAGATCTAACTTCGGTTTAATGTGGACTGAGTTTTCTTTCGGAAAATAAAGAAATTTCAGTAGGGTAAACAAAACAGGTACCTTAGATTCTATCGGGTTTTAGGATTCCATACTATAATATTCTTTATTAATTTCACGGACTCTTCCGCCTCCTGGTTTTCCTGCGGTTTGTGCAAGGCTGCAAGGCTAAGTCCTGTAAATCTTTCCGGTATAAAAATTATTAATACAAATTTGTATACTTTTGCTTCTGAATTTCTAATAAATGGTATACTAAGATAAACACTTAGTACTATGCATGCAATTTAAATAATATTAATAATATTATAATATTTAGTAAGTAAAAGTATGATACTAATACATAGTAAGTAGTGTAACAACTAATTTGATGTGACCACTAAAAATGTAAATTAATTTTCATTGGTGTGAAAAAGTAATTCTGCGGTGTTTAAACATTGAAACCCATTAATACTAAGCTGTTAAATTTCAGTTTTTGGCAAATTAATTAGAAAAAAAATTGCTCAAAAAATGTGCTCGAGTAAAAAAGGTCAGTGCCATACGAATGCTTATCAGAACGTCGAAGTTGTAATGCATGTAATCACGTGTGTGTACAAACCAATGAAAGTGGGACCTGTGGCATCTACATCGTACATCTTGCTTTCTATGTGTACGACAGAGTGAGAAACAAAATTTAATGTTATCCCTTCCTTTAGCAGAAACGTGGCAAAGCATGGTAAAACGCAAACTTCTAACACTCATTCAGTCAGTACACGTTTAACTTCTGATAAAGTAAATATGAAGTTCCTCGCGGGTTTAGCTATTTGTTTCGCCTTGGTGGTGGTGGTGTACTCCGAAAATAAAGACGATAAACTTAAAGTAGAAGTTGTTAGCGTACCAGAAGGATGTGAACAAAAAAGCAAAAACGGTGATATGTTAACGATGCATTATACGGGTACACTTGTTGATGGTACAAAATTCGATTCTAGGTGAGATTACATTTTAATCATTACAAATAAAATTAAACGAAGGCATATTTTTGAACTTGAAAAATTTTAATTGACCAATTTTCATATGTCCTTCATTACTTTGCGGTGACGTTATGGTTGAGAGAAAGTGAATTGCTTCATGTAGATCGGCAATTAATGTTTATCTACTTTCTTTTCGTCTCCTACGTTGTAAGATGACCACGTATCTATTAACAGAAAGTGGTTCTATTTATACTTGCTACTTGACCACAAATAAGTAATACATATGCTTAAATAATTAGCTTTTAGTTTTAACAGATCCAATTAATTCTTAAACTCCCACATCAAGATTAGATTGCTGAATAATAAAGCAATGCCTAGTTGTAAAAATAGAAGAAATCGTGAACCAAATTAAAATTATGTAAAACAAGAGGCACTTAGGTTTCACTATTATTTATAAAATAAGTACTTAGTGAGTAGTTCACGTCTGTGGTGTGACACATTGCAGCGATGAGTAAAATAGAAGCTGCATTGTTTCCAAAATAAAATTTTAAACTTTCATAGCATAAAATTATAATTATATAATCATAGGATTGCAGCTTCGAAATGCATAAATTATTATAATTTATTATACTTACTTACTGATAGTTTTTAAAATATTAGATGCATCATAAAACTGGACATTAACAAAAGAGAAAGTTAGAACATCTGATTTTTCAAACTGCATTTACAAAATAATAATTTAAATTAAATTTCATAATTCAATAATAGATGTTATAATAATAATCAATATTTGTCATATTATTACAAAATGAAATTTTTGTAATTAATTAAGCAGTTGTAGAGATTATGTAGATTTACAGAATATTTTTTGCAAGTTGACTTACTTAACATTCATTTCGTGGTATTCTAGAAAGTTTTGATTTTTTTAATAATAGAAGGTATCGACTTGCCCCTATTGCTGGTACCTACTCTTTAGTATCCTTGTTATTTTTTATTAATTTTTATTTACATAACTATCGTTGTATTACCCCAAGAAAAACCAACATAATCGTAAAAACTATAGGAATTGACTTTGAGAATAAACCAATGTATAAGTAAGGGGTCATCCATTAATTACGTAAGGGTTTTTTGGAGGGGAGAATAGTGCAAAAATTCGCAAAAGAAAGGAAAGTTGATTTTGAGTAGCCTGCCTTCCTTGAATGGATGGAAATGAATGGATTATCGAGATTCCTTAAAGGAAGGCAGGCTACTCAATATCAACTTAAAAAACAATAATGAATGCTGTCAAACTGTCAACCGAACGACAATGCAAATACGCGTGCACGTGCTTTACGTTTCTATTTGACCAATCTTAACCAAATTTGGTGTAGAAGTTATTTACAATACTACGAAAAACATAGGCTACTTTAGTACCTTGGAGCGAGGCCGAAGGCCGAAAAACCACGGTCTACACGTATGCCTGTGATACCCTTGAGTGAGGCCTAAGGCCGAACAACCACATCCGACACGGTCTAGATGGCTAAAGGCGGCCGGTAGGCCGACTGTGCCAGCTAGTATAATATATTATTATTCATCTTTTATAAATATAAGGGGTGGAGAGGGGGGTCAAAATTAATTTTATTTCAAATAATCCTTACGTAAGATGTGGGGGGGGGGGGTTGCCACAATCTTACGTACCCTTACGTGGCGGGGGGAGGGGGTCCAAAATTACAAAAATCATCCTTACGTAATAATGGACGGCCCCTAAGTATTAGGTTGTTAATTTCCATTCAATGGATAATAGTAAAGGTTAAAATGAAATACTATTAAAATTATTACTATAAAATATTTTTTCAGTAATATGAGTAGCACAATGTCATTAATACCTACTATAATTTTGATTTGGCCCATTAACTTGATAAATTAGGTAATCTAGCAGAACGTGAAATGTGATGCTCAGTTAATTGCCAACGCCTCTGTATTACAAATATAAAATTTGTTGTCTATTATATACAAAACATTAATTTTAATTTAGCCACAAAATGATCTTAAAATTAAATTAAGAAAATGCGGAGCAATAATTAGAAAAAACGAGAATTTTAATATCGCTGGGTTTAAACTTCAACCAGCGTAGCTAATCTTATCTATGGAGCCTTTTTTTTATCACATAGTAGAAATTTGGAATTACATAATTTATTATTAAAAAATTATTAAAGTCATAATTTCCACGCCCAACGTCACGATTAAACTGCAACAGAAAAAAAATAGAAATCTTAAATGGTTACAACTTTTACACAAGTTTTGGTTTTGTAACATTTGATAATACATAATTACGATATCGAAAGATGAGCAATCTCTTAATTTATGAGGCCATTGGTATTTATAAAGCCGCTTCCAAATTGATTTCTTTTATACCTGTGAAAATTAGT
Source organism: Podabrus alpinus (assembly GCA_932274525.1). NCBI lineage: Eukaryota > Metazoa > Arthropoda > Insecta > Coleoptera > Cantharidae > Podabrus > Podabrus alpinus. The sequence continues at coordinate 122,102,801 of OW026451.1, forward strand.
TGCAAGAAGAAACTTTCTTGACGTCATTAATTTGTGATTTTAATGTAAAGTTTTTTCCTAATGCCAAAGCAAATATCTTAGCAGGAAAATCTTTTATGTTAATGTGGAAGGAACTTATAGGTGACAAATGTTTTAATTAGAATATTTAATAGAATAATACGCGGTAAATTTTGCTAGGTGTTAATTGGAGTTTGATTAATGTAGTTAAATTTAATTAACAAAATAAATTTAGTTTGTAAACTAGAGAAAATTAATAGAGAAATAAAGCTATGGCAGATTGCACACAACAGTGCCTTAAAAACGGTATTTTAATATTACTTGAATAAACTTTACTAACAACAGCTCAAGCTACACTTAAAAGTGATGTTTCGTGATTTTGTTTCATTAAGAAAACCGTTTAATGATACTTTGTATAAATTATTTCAGTTATCTAATTTTGCAAATTAACCACAGAAATTAAAAACATGAAGATAATTTTCTTAATAGCTTTTTCTTCTAGCAGTCGACGGGTTTCAAGTTCCTAATCAAATTTAGCTCATAAAAGCTAATAAACAGAGCGGCAATAACTCATTTTTAGGAGAACTACGGAGGAAATAAAAGTTTCTCTATTTTTTCTTATTAAATTCTTCAAAACCGCTAATGCATAATTTGAAAAGCTATTTGAAATTGGAGAGCTTTTGATCGCAGAATAAAAATTGTAAAACAGACTTTTATATGCAAGCTTTAAAATTAGTTCGACCACGCAGAAAATCTGTGGTCAACCGCACGACTAACCTAACTTTTTTTTTTATTGCCTTGAATTTATCAGAGCCAAAATTTATACTAGCTATTAAACAGCTTTTCAAAAATTTTAATAGAGGTACTTTTGTTTACTGCGTTGTCAGTAAATTTATCAACGTCCCGAAATAATGTTAATAGGGTAAAATTTGCAAAATAAATTTATAGAATTAATTATCCAAGTGCAGCACTAATTTTAATTAAAACCTACAAGAGTTTGATAATTTCGAATTACAATAACGTTTCTAAATCCTTGACATTGTAAACGGGATTGCCGCGTGATTACCTACTTTTAGGATACCTACTCTTTATTTATTTTCTCTTGGGAACTTTTACGTCTTATAGACAGACAATGTAATACTCATCCTACTGTGGTAAGCTACTTACTAAAAATTTATACGTTTCTTTAATCCAACTTTAATTACAAATCGAAAATACAAATAATGGCGTTGTTAAGTAGATTTAAATTTTAATTAATTGAAAATTGATTAAAAACTTCCGGCTTTACTACATTCCTACGGATAAAGTTTCAAGCTATCGATAATAATTAATAATGTGGAAGATCAAACAACCCAAGGCACTTGTAAAATTTCACGTGGAAATTTTTAGATTGTGTTGGACATAAGGCATAAAATCAATTTATAGCGTGAAAACTGCACATTAACTTTCTTTCAGTTAACCTGAACCAGCAATTGACACCTGTAACGTTTAACCACCGATGAGCTGCAAAAATGGCGAAACCCTCTTCGAACTATATTTTAAAAATAGAACATTGATTTAAAAATAACACAATAGGTTGGTTTTGAGAAAGCGCAGACTTGTTTTTAAAATGAGCTATCATGCTTGTTCATGAATCTCATTCCAGACGAGTTCATTGTTATTTTATTTTACCCAAGAAATTTATTTGTTTTTGCAATATTATTATTATGTAGATCTTGGTTTCGAGAATACTTTTTGGGTACGATTCTTTGGCAATTTCGGAGAAGAAGTTTTTCTTTGTGCAAATTAACTCCCAAAATGAAAAACTTCTTTGTTGTTTAATCTCAATATTTACGTTATAGGTTATTTGTGTTTTGCCTTCATTTTTTTATGGTTAGAATTATATTAATTAAACAAACCATATTGTGGACTTGGTCCTGTAACAATCTTTTTTCGTACGTATGTGAAGTATTAGCAACCACAGAGGGGACTTAGTCTAACGTGGGCTTCGAACCACGGAAGTGTTAATACACTACATCAGGGGTGGGCAACCTTTTGTATAACAGGGGCCAGAATAATATTTACGTTTCGTCCGCGGGCCTTAGTATAGTTAATGGACACATTTTTGTTACTTGTATTTTTTTCTGAAAATATAAAAACAATAATATTTATAACAAAGTTAATTAAGTACTATATTTATTTCTCTTATCATTTATAATAAATTACAAAGAAAAAAATTCGCAAAGGAAAGTTGATTTTGAGTAGCCTGCCTTCCTTTAAGGAATCTCGATAATCCATTCATGCGCGTCCCTATGGTCAAGATGGCTAAAGGCGGCCTGCAGGCCGACTGTGCCACATAGTTATTTTAATAATACGCGAAAACTTAATTTGCGTTAAAGGGAATTTTGCTTCGCGTATAAAAAATTCAGGTATCAAAATCTAACTCGGGTACATGGAGGGTCTAGTGTACTTTTCAATTTACTTTTTACAATACTTTTTAATTTAATTTAAATAAGACGAATTATATCGAAAATTAAACTGTAGATCTCTCCTTTTTCCTTATGTTAGGTACTAACCTAATCCTTTTCTTTAAAATTTTTGTTTTTGAAAATATTTATTTATTATTTCTTCTAAAGATCTCGCGGGCCGGATTAGAACTTTACGCGTACCGGAGTTGGCCCGCGGGCCGGAGGTTGCCCACCGTTGCACTACATAATAAAATAATAAATACGAGTATAAAGGACAATTTCCAGTAGCTACATAGAATGATTAAAAATATTTCAGCAAAATTATAACGATACTATATAGGGCAGCGTTTCCCAAAGTGTGGGGTCGCAGAAAAATTCTGCTGGGTCGCGGCAAAAATTGTAAAAAAACAAAAAATGAAGTAAACAAAGTTTACTTCATTTACTAAAGTTTTAAATGAAGATAATGTTTTTTTAATTACTTATGTTTTTGTTATATAATTATTTTGCAATTTTTGTGTATGAAATAAACAAACAAATAACTTGATTTTTATTAAAAAATAAAATTTGTTTTGTAAATAAATGTTTTTTTTCATAAGGTGGGTCGCGAAACATTTTAAAACCTCGTACCGGGTCGCGGTCAAAAAAGTTTGGGAAACGCTGATATAGAGTGTTTTCTTTTAGCTGCATGAGAAGTTCGAATTGAAATAAAACATTAAAACATTGATGGAATGTTTTTTAATTATCTTTTTATGAACGTATATTTAATGCCATTTATGATTTGAAAATGATTTTCGGCATGTGACCACCACGACTAATCGTTTCGAAGCGCATCGATCAGTCCAATTTTTGACCACGTTTTCCAATAATTCTGGCCTTATTTCATAAATGTCTTGCTGAATATTGACCTCCAATGCTTCCAAAGTGTTGGTTTGTTAGCATAAACCATGGATTTGACATACCCCAAAGAAAATTATCTGGAGGCGTCAAAACAAACGATCTTGGAGGCCAATTGATAGGACCATTTATTGAAATAATGTTGTCACCAAATTGTCCTGTCAATAAATGATGGTTTCGGTGGCTGTGTGGCACGTAACACCATCCTGTTGGAACCATAAGTTTTCGATGTTTAACTCTTGGATTTTTGGAAACAAAAATGTATTGAGTGTGTGTCGATATCTCACACGATTCACCGTAACAGTAGCTCCTTCCTCATTTCGAAAGCAATATGGACCGATGATGCCGTTCGCGTGTATTCCACACCAAACAGTCAATTTTAATAGATGCATCGGAGTCTCAAGATAATGTTCCGGATTGGTTTCAGTCCATATACGCCAATTTTGCTTGTTCACATACCCATTCAACCAGAAATGTGCCTCGTCACTGAACAAAATTTGGCGGTAAAAAAATGGATCCACTTCCAATTGGTTGTGAGCCCAATCTGCGAACGCACGATGCAATTAATGATCATCAGGCTTCAATTCTTGAACCAACTGGATATTGTAAGGATGTAAACCGAGATCTTGATGTAAAATTTTCCATGTAGTATATAGACGTACAAAGCTCAAGTTGTTGAGCACGATGGCGAATTGAAATGTTTGGGTTCTCTTACACACTTTCACTCACAGAAGCGATAGTTTCTTCGGTACGCACATTTCTCTATCTTGTTGGTGGTCTTACATCATGCAATGCAGAAGTGGTACGAAATTTATCCATCACCGCACCAATAGCCTGCTCAGAAGGTCGATTATGTCGACCATAAAATGGGCCAAGAGCTCTATAAGTTTCGCGAACGAAACTCTGACTTCGAAAATAAATTTCCACAATTTGGTAGCGTTGTTCAAGTGTTAATTTATTCATGATTAAATGGCAAACCTTTCTGAACACATAAATATGTCAAAGAACTGTCACTTTCACAAACTTCATTCAATAGATTCCTATTGAAAGATCTGATGCAGCTAAAAAACAGGATAATTGAAAAAAAATTCAAAATCGTTAACCAATTAATATTACCTACCACATATTACATATTTTATGTTTTATGATGTTTGTCACGTGGAAAGTTAATTAAGTTGAACAAATTTGAACGAATTGTATCTTCTTGTTTTTATAGTCAATCCAATAAAAACGAGTGGTAAAGTAAATATCTATCTTTTATTTAAGTCTTGATGAAATTAGTCACGTATAAACAATATATTTTCTCCGATCTTGATTATTGATATCACATACAAATATGAATACCTTGAGAACAAACAAAAAATCCATTCTCCTTAATCTACCAATCTATATAGATAATCCCGCGAGAAGATGCTCTGATTGAACTTCTCTGTCTCTCGAGATTACTTATGGTTTCGTCTTATTTTGCTTGTTATGTTTTGGTTTCATATAAGTGCGGCTTCTGAAAACTTTAAGAGGCATACAAATAAGTTGAAATGTTGTATACGTTAAATTAGCGTGTAATTTGATTTCAAATTTCTGAATACGTTTTCTTATTGAAGTTTCCATTGGCTATAAGTTTTATAATACAATTTTACGTTGCTAATAAAGAAAAATAATATATTTCTTTCGATTAATGATGTTAAAAATGCAAGGTATTTTTTGTTCATTAAAGTAAATATTCCAACTTTTCTTGATTGCGAAGGATGTTACATAGTTTTCTTTTCAAGACCACTTTAATTTTTAATATTTAATAAAATTATTTTCTGATTAGGGTTTACAAAAAACCTGCTTCAAATTACATTCACGGAGCTTTAAGATTTTCGCATTTTATACATATTTGATTTGAAATTTGTTCTAGTAGTATTGGTTGACGAATCAGTTATTTATGTGCTATCACTTAATCTTTCCGCAGAAAGGAAAATGTTAAAATTACGTTTACTATTCGCTATTTCTACTCGGCCTAGGTATTATCTTTTTAAGGTTTGACTTGAATAATAATTAATTGAAGACTATTTGGATATTACAAAATGGAAAGGCTTTAGTACCGTAATTTCTATTTAGGACCACAGGATTACGTTCATGAATAAAAATTCCACTTCTGCTGTTGCATATTTTGATTGCATGCATCCACGGATTAATTTTAAATCGAATGCAAGTAAACTTGAAATAATAAAATGTGAACAAGTTTTCTACATTAGAGAAAAAAAATACCGAACGACTACCGGTTTTGTTAATGATAGCTTTCTAAAAATAACACATGAAAATTGTAATAATATGGAAAGTTAATTTTTTACTGAATATAATTATTAATTCGTTTCATTAAACTCGCATACCCATAATTTGGGGTGTTTTCGTGTATTTTTGCTACTATACATAATTGAGAAAAATTTAAATGATACAAGAACAAATGGTTAAATTTATCTTAAAATTTAAAAAGACAAGTGGCAATAAAAGTGTTTTGCATGTTTTTATATCCTTACGTAAGTTGCAGTATAATTTATCAGCTAATAAACTTTTCCGTTTTCCTCTTGTAAAAAATAGGCCGAGTAATATTTATGTTTCGCATTTTTAAAATAAATAATGTTTCTTTGTCGGGGTTTACTTTACAACTTGTCGTAGGATTTGTAACTTGTCGCGGGAGAAATGTAGCATTATTTACGTATTTTCTCATGCAGGTTTTCAAAAATTATTTACCTTCAAAGAGAAATTCGTATTTTCGTATAACAACTCTCTTCTAAATTGTGTATAGGTTCTTCTAAAATAAGATATTTAATTATTTCGTAAAAGTACCAAATTAAAATGATCAATTTTACTTAAATAAACGTGTTGTTTTATTGTCATAATTGAGATAAATTGCAAAGTTAAATCCTGGGATTGCCTTTGGTTAACACAAAACAGAAATTTTTCCACTCCTGCCATCAGTCTTGTTTGTTTATGTTTTAATTTGTAAAGTTTGATTATTATCCTTTACGAATAAAGTATTTCAAATTAATTAACATAATTTACATTATAAACATGAGTTTAGATTGGTGTAAAATAAATGTAGATGTTTTGGAAAATTCATTAAAAGGTTACATTTATTTGATACTTGTTGCTTGTATTTAATACTGTATTATGAAATATAAAATTAATTAAAACTTGATTACGTAATTATTAAAATCGAACAATCTTTAGGGACTATTGCATGTACATAGTTTATTCGAAGGGTAGTTTTTATAAAGTAAGTATGTAAATCGCACATATGTATGTATATCTTATGTGGATTTGCAGACATTGCGACGATGTCTGTCAACATGAAACGTTAATAAATGCACTGGGTTTTTGGTGACGAAATTTTCCTTCCGATATTCGCACCATTCCACTTTTGAATTGTTTATAGGACAAGTTCTAAAACCGTGTAACTTTAACGACACGATCCTTTTTTCCCTTTCCAAATAAAAGTGTTGCGTTTTACCTAAATATTTATGTTGTTTGAATTGGAAGCATGAAGTTATTATTGTATCGTTTGTTTTCCACCACTAATACAATATACAGTGAGTGTTACAAGTATTCGTCACCTAACATATTTTGAATTATAAACGATGTAATTTTTCTACATTACACGTAATTTAAAAAATAAAAAATGCAATCAACTGTAAACATATCCCAAACATATGGGAATAGGGATGGTTGTGAACCCATGTCAGAGAGAATGTGTAGATATCAAAAAATAAGTTTGATAAACATGCACCAACAGATGAAAAACAAGGAAGGCATGAGGAAGAGTTCTACGATGTATTAAACAGGGAATACGGAAAAATACCAAAATACGATTTAAAAATAGCAACACTAAAATAGGAAGATAAGTAGCACATCAACCAACAATTGAGAATCATAGTATGCACACGGAAAAAAACTTGACATGAAAATCGTAAGCACATAATACCAACATAAAGACATACACAAAGGAACGTGGACAACGCCGAATGGAAGAAACGTGAACCAAATCAAAAAGGAAGCGAAGTAAGCGTTAAGGATGTGCGAACTTATAGAGAGTTCGACATCGACGTTGACCATTTCATGGTGGGAAGAAAGCTACAACAAGCTATACCAATAAGGAAGGCATTGGAAAGTAGAATAACAGAAAACGTTTCACGAGTTACATTCCAAAGAAATACTGTACAAGATGAATATGTAAAGACAATTGAGGAAATGACAACAGACAAAATTAAACCAGAGAGCGTAGAGGGAAAAACGAATTTTTTAATAAATAGGGAATGGTATGACGTGGAATGCCAGGAGGAAGTTAACAAACGGGAAAAATCAGAAAACAGAGCAAATATGAAGTATAAAGAAAAGCATGCAAATCACTACTCAGAACAAAGAAAACACATGATTCAACAATGGTATGCAAAGCCAAACAAGGAAAACTGGTTGGTGGTCAAGACGAAGTAATTGAAAGATAGACTGAATATTTCGAAGAGCTGCAAAACAAACTAAAGGATAATAATGAAAAACGAGAAATATACGATAGCAACATAAATGAACCAATATTAGAAGACATACAAAAGGTAGTACAGAGTCTGAAAAACGATAGAAGTGCAGGAGACGACAAAATACAAGCGAAAATGATCAAATACGGAAGAAAAATAGTTGAACACATGGTGCACGAATTAAAATATGGGACGAAGAAGAAAAGAGACATAGCGCTGCTGAATGTCACAAACAAAGTTAAAATGAATGGCAAAATATCGAGAACGTTTAATATAGAAATTTTTACATGTGCTTGATTTTCATTAATCGATCCTTCTTGCAGATCCAGAATACGTCATTTATAACCAATCTCTTCACTCGAATTAATCGTTCCCACAATTTCACTTTATAATCAAAATTACCCTTATGCCGTGTAATTCTTCTTCTTATAGCCCGAGTGCTGCTTTTATAAACAACTCTCATCCATCCCTCCTGGACTTTAGGCCTCTCCCCCGTTGAGGGGAGGGTTAAGGCCATATCCTACCACGCTGGTCTAGTGCGGGTTGGAAGGGTAGCAGCTAAGAGCGGCGTTATTTTAAATTAATCACTAGTGGTCACCCATCCAAATACATACCGCTAGCAACATTGCTTTAACGTTCCGTAATCTAATGACCACAGACATTGGCACTGCTCCGCTATTACTAAATTCAATATCGATGGTCTAACGAACGACAACTCAAATTTCGATCCTCTTACTTTGGTGATCGATCGACAACTCTTATGCGATCCGCATTCTTTGCTGGTTGCTCCGCAACTTGCCTTCTTACCTGCTTTACTTCGACCTGGACGTAAATTAAATTCAAAACTGCTCATTCAACCCTAATTAATCCAAACTTTTACACAGGCAAAGCCAACTTCTGTTACTAAAATTCGCGCACTAAATTTAAAATTTCACTTCTATTTTAATATTTTTAGGTGTACAAAACGGAGCAAAATTATCTACCTTAACATAAATTTACAATATTTTGCCATGAGAGTAGTACAATTTTACCCTTATAGAATTTTGGCTTACATTTCTGGTTATTATTTCAAGAATTAAAGATCTTCTCACATTTATCTGATGTAACGACCACTCAAACCATTTCAAAATATAAGAAATCTGTAGGTATGGAATTAGATCATAAATTTATAGAAATTTCTCAAAATTTTGTCTGCTTTGAAATTACATGTTAATAATATAACTTTTCTAGACATTATACACGTAATTTAAAAAATGCTATGGAAACCATAAACATATCTGTTTATGGTTTAACTTTTTCTATTAAAAAATTTCAAACACATTCGCTTAAAAAACAAACTAAAAAGATAGCATACTTTTCCATAAGTCAAAAGTATTCGACATCATATAATTTGAGACAAAAAGCAACGACTGCTTATTATTAAAAATTTGCTACTTTGGCTGAAATTTAATACTTTCAGTAAGCTAATAAGGGCGTGATTGTAAGTACCTTAAGTGTAATTTTTTTGTTATAGTATAGCCATTTTAAAGAAAAGGGGCGAAAAATTGTAATAAATTTACAAAATAAATTTATTTAAATCAGTCAAATAAATTTCGGAAATAATTAACGTTCTTTATTTTTAAAATTACATGTAGTAATTGATAAAAGTTATACCGTTTTTAATTCAAAATATGTTAGGTGACGAATACTTCGTACACTCACTGTAATACCGTAATGGTCGTCATTAACTACGTACATCTACAAATGGAAGAATTTTTTCCTTTGAACATTCAAACTTTCATATGGAAAATTATTAATTTACCAAACGGTTTGTATATGTGCATATAAATAGGACACCACTGCACTGTTAAAACTGGTAAAGTAAACCTCTGAGACTAAATTTAGACATAATATAGCGAACAAGTACCTACTATCACTATTCGTGACTCTACTTACGCTCTCATATATAAATGCACCTAAACTAGAAAACTTGGAAACGACATTATAACAATATCTAACCGACTCGAAATAATAAACGTTAATGAAATTTTTTACAAAATCTACCTAAAACGAACTTTTTAAGTAATTATAGTATTGAATTACAATTTAAAAACTAACCAGTTAATTAAATAATTGAAAAAAGCTGAAAATCCTGAAATTTCTGTGAAAACAATGAAGATCATGCAATATCACGCCATTTCATGGTTTCCAATCATTTATTTAATCAAAGTTTGATTTTCCAACCCACGTGCAAGTGTTTCCGATCTGACATTTCCACAGTAAGTTTTAACTTATTTTGGTTATGTTTTATGTATTATTTTCCATCGATTACATTTTCGATAGTGACTTTTTATTATGAACCCTTCAAATATATTAAATATTTGTTCGTACCATTTTTGATTAAATGCAACGCATAATTAATTGGTAAATTTCAATATATTTTATTACCTTTTTCTTTTCTTTTTCCAAAAATAATCCATGCTACAAAATGGTAAATTAATGTTTTAAAAGTTCTACGTATGTTTTTCAACTAAAGTTAATTTTTAAACAATTCTTATATTTTAGCTTGTTGCACAGCTTCTGCAGTGTACAGTTGAGTTTTGTTAATATTTTTGGAGTAATGTTTGCGTTAACGTTGCTTTGGTAAGGCACAACTTTATTTTGCTAATATGTACGTATAATATCAGGGGATAACAAACTATGATTACTTTGCAACTACCTTTGGATCGAAAGTTATCCTTCGGTGCTCGGAGAATTAGTCCTATGTAGTGCCGAATAAATTTTGTTAAATTTCAAAACTAAATTCATAAATTGGGTCGAAGTGAAGAGATTGCATATATCCATATTGACCTTCCCTAGAGTAACTGCGGCAACTATAATATAGTACCCTCGTGGGAAATACATTTTATTCGTCAAATGTACATATATACCAGGTATGCAAAATCGGCTTACTTAATGTTCTACCAGTCCTTTGATGTATCGAAATAGGTTCATTTATGTCATCGGCGAGTTGTTACAATCGTATGTCATATACTGAATACACTTCCATTCAAATTATCAGTTTTAAAGGTAATTGGGCCGTAAACTAAACTCTTGAATGGAACGTTATTTTGCTAAAATTACAAAATAAGCTCATATTAGTTTATTGCTAATGAACTCTGTATGGCTTAAATTTCATCAAACTTTTCAAACCCCATACCAAATCATGTTATAGCAACGTAAAAATACGAACCTTTCTTTAAATGCGAATTAAAATAAATTAAACAGATTCGAACTCAAGCCGCTATGGTAACCACTCGACGTCAACGACATCAGCTATTTGTTAAATTTTTATCCCTACGTTAGAGGAATCATTGAAGTTTTTAAAAATTGAACTTTAAAAAATAATGAAGGTGAAGTTTGTAGCCTGATGAAGTTTCAACATTAAACTCTGTTAAATTTCAAACACAAAAATTTAAGAACTTTTGCCTTTATTGCAAAATACACAACATTATTCTGAACAATGTTAAGTAATAATATATACAAATGTCCATAAAAGCTCAAATCGCAAATTTTGTTAAAATTTTCTATTGTTGTCTGACTTGAAATTTTTTATCGCTATAAGGAAATTTATCAGGTTAATAGTTATTGAGACGAATATTTTAAAAAAGAAATTTTACTTGCTATATAAGATACCTATTATTGGTATATTTTATTATAATAACTAGTTTGATTTCGTTTATTAGATCAGGTCATGTCATGAAAATTTTGCTCTAATGACAAAGACATAATATTACAGTATACACGTAAAATAATTATTAGATTATTACAAAGTTTGATGTTGAATTAAATTTACCTATTGGCTTAATTCTGTTTCCGCATCTAATTGATAAGCTTTTAACTAGTTCTGATTGAAGCCACATGCTATATGTAATATATTGTAAACAGTCTTGGAAGTTCAACATTCCTTCCATTGATTTAATTCGGCGTAAGACTGTTTTAGTACCGAGGAGATATGCTATAATTTACCTAATGATATTATCTATATGTGACTAAATACGTATACGCATCAAGATATAACTTATTAAAAAGACTGCCAAATTGACGAAATATTGCGGGCTAGAAACTTCTAAACGCGGGCCATGAAAAGCTGACTTCTAGACGAAAATGTTACTGTCATATTAATTAAAAGGAAAAAGTCGGTAATAGTAAATCCATAGTTTGTATTTTTTGTACATTGTCTGTGTCCTGTATGTTATAAATAAATGACTCGTGTAGTTTGTTTCATACAAATTAACAAGGTCTGTGATAGAAGGAGGTCCACAGAGGAAAATGAAATTTTAAAGGGGTCCACAATTAAGAAAAGGTTCAGAAACACTGATCTAAAGTATATATCTGAAATATAGTGTAAATAATAACGTCGTCGACGTCTAACTCCGGGTTAAGTGGTACGATTAGATGGGATTTACATGGCTTTAATATTTAATTATACATCGTACATAGAACTGCTAGGTTCAATAAATTAATTGAAATAAAAAAATGATTTTTTTTGTCATAAAAATCAAAATACCTTTGTCGATCTTTTTCTCTTTTAAAATTCTGTTTTTATCAAGTTTAGAAAGTTTCCATGAGTAGTAGGGAATATTTGATATTATTGTATAATATGAACAAAATGATGTAAAATGATATTATTTTATATAAATGGTTTGGTTGGTAACGTGGATCCTCATTCGACGTGTTTTGTTGCTAATGATGTAGAATAGTATCAACACATCTTTTTACGAGGTACGGATGAACTTTATAACGAATATTCCGTTTTGTTTTAATTTGAAATTTTAACTGGGAAATTTATTTTGATGAAATTTGATTTCATTGTATCATTAAATTTACAAATAAAATAATAATATGTAGTATAAAATGTTGTGTTTTGTTGGAAATCTACCATCCATTTAATTGTGTTCAACGGTGCAAGAACATCTTGATTGATCGGCAGGACCTGTTATTCTTTATCTCTCTAGAGCATCTTGTAATCCAGGTTTGTTGGGGTTGTATCACGTCGACTTATCTCTAATATTTCTTTGTGATATTCCAACAATTCTACAAGGAACGGCATAAAATAAAGATGCATTATTTTCACTTATTCTTAAAAAAATCGACACTTATTATTTATTATGCCTGAAAATTTTATGAAAACCGATCTCGTAATTTTATTGCATTGTTATATAAGCGAGCTTTTTATTTTAATGATTCGTGTTAATTAGTACCAGTTAGCTCAAGTTAGTTGAAAATAATTTTAATTAAATCAAAGCTTCATTTTGAGCTTCTAACGCACATACATATTTATTTGATTAACTTTTTTTTACCACCGCTGCCATTCTTTTTTACGCATTTTTATGTTTTAATGAGCATTACCTTAGTTTAGAATAGGAATTCTTTGATGTTAATTTGAATTATGTATTGTAGTAAGTTATCGGTGTGTTAAAAATTAAATATTAGCTATATAAAACAACGTAAAGAAAATAAAAAATTTTCATTTTAGGCATAACATTATTTTACCTAATATCTAAAAAGTTTTTGTCTCCTGTGATATTATAATAAATATAATTTAAAATTGTTCAGTTATGCTTAATTAATTACATATACACACAATAATGGATATATATTAATTTTAATAAATTTCAGTTTTTTCAGTAATAAATTATAGTTCATACAGTAGGTTTTTGAAATACCAAGAGGTATCGTACAGCATGAATTTTTTAAGTGAAAATGCGTTCAATAAAAAAATACTCTTCAGCAGTAAAATTTTAAATATTTTATTCAACATTTTCTTGATATAACTATAAAGCATGTAGAACATTATAGAACTAGGTAATACCAACCGATCACTTTTTATTTATTTTTATAATATGGGTTAAAGACCCGTTCGTTTGAATTATTATATTATATTATTTTACAATCCATATTTTCTTAATTTTTGTGCATTGATAAAAGTAAATATATAAAACCATTGAGATACAATTTCATAAAATTTTAATATAACTTTATAGATTTTCTTTTGTAAGATGATATTGACGACATTTTAAATATTTAAAAGGAAATTCTTCGAATATTGAGACGTAATTTTATTTTAAATTTGGAGGTTTCATTTCTAAACCTAAGTAGCCAGATTTTAAAATATTTCGTAGCATAAATGTTTTACATATTTCTAATTTTGTAAATATAATTAATTATCAAAAATGAGGTGCTTCTGAAGTTATTCACATTTTTATTAATATTTTTTAAACGAAATGTGAAGTTGAATATAAATATGGGTATTTAATGCAATATGTACGTGGGAAGATTTTTGGTTCTCACAATAAGATAGAAGGAGATGTCATATTTTTTCAATATTTTTATTATTTATCTTTCCTCAAACAACAAGGTATTTACTACATCTTCGAATTAACTTCTATATACCTACGCAAAACTAAACTGCAATATAAATAGTTTTGTTCGGGAGCGAGTAATTGCTGTCAAAATGTCTTCCACGAAGTTTTTTTTAAATCGGGAAAACAAATAGTACCTTATCACTGGATGCCAAATTTGGATTGTACGAATTATTTTGAAATTGAAATATGCCTTTTGCCAATTTTTTCTTCTTTTGCACTTGATTCCTGCTTTCAAATGATATAAAATATCAACGTAGTAGATATTATATGCCTGTTATTTGGCACTATTCTTTTTTTAATCAATCAGAATAATTCCCTATAACGGAGGCTTATTTTCTGTGAGAAATTTTTTAGCAATTACAAAGTTGCCTATAATTTAGGACGCTCACAATACTTCTCCATATCGTCACCCTAATTCTAAAACCTCGTAAGTCTAGTAAATCAAATTTTACAGGAGGCTGAAAAAAGTGAATTTTAAGAAATATATTATTAGTATTGACTTGATTTTTCACACTTAATAGTTTTATAGATGTCACAATAAGTATAATTTTTTTATTACGTGGTTTTATAAACGATGTATTTTGGATTTCTCTATATCATACAACTAAAATCTCAAAATCGCATAAATTTGGATTTACGAGGTTTTAGAATTAGGGTGACGATATGCAATAAAGACGGAATTGTGCGTGAGGTCTCTTCTAGAACTTTTAGCTGTGTGAACTCAAGTGGTAACAGGTCGTGATGATGGTATTGCTTCACCAGTATGTATCTGATGAGATCAATCTTCTTTGGAAGTAAGATCGAAACCATGGTCATACGTTACGGCAAATGCGATCGATTTTCACTCACTATGCTGATGGAATTTCCTTTGCACGCTTGACGCTTAAGCTTTGTTTGTATATGCAGAGGTGGTAGTTATCTGATTATTCTTTAACCAGGATACCTCTTATAAGTACTTATGCACATGTTTTGAGAATAATTCCCTATAATACCCAAAAGAATGTTGCTACATCCTTTGTATATTGTTGATAATATCGGTTGGATTCTTGCCACACGGCGTCAGAAACTCCTGCAACATTCACCAAAAGGTATGTTTTAGATACCATAAAGTCATTCTTAATATCCATCTTTCTTTGCTTTGTTTACATAGCATTGTGGAGTACTAGGGTATAGCCTTATAAATTTTGTTGGTAAATTTGGGACTCTGTTCCTTGTACTGTAGGAAATACGAGATGAGCTGAAGCATTAGTGGAACCTACAGTTTATCGTTCAATTCCGTAGTTCGGATGATACATTCAGAATATTTATGCAAAATAATTCTGAAATATTTTCGTAGCCACATTCGAAATTATTCGACTCCTGCAGTTTATCAGCCAATGAGAACGCATAATTTCACGACTGTCTATCTGAGATGACAGTTAACCCGAACAGCACGAAGCTTCACGATGAGCTGTCACCGTTCAATAACGGCCCTTGGGCTCTGTCACTGTATGTGATGTCGCAATTACACATCGAAGTTTATTTAATGCGACATTATTATGCCGTTTTTGCTCCGAGGAAAATGCGTTGCACTTTTCGATGTGTAACTGTGACTTTACATGCAGTGACAGAGCCCAAGGGCTGTTATCGAACAGTGACAGGTTTTCGTGAAGTCTCATGCTGTTCTGGTGAACTGTCACCCCAGATAGAGTCGATAATATATTGCACATTGATACGATTGCAACCGAACGACTGAATATAAAAATATGGTCATATTTCTGTATTTTAGAATCTCAAAAAAATGCAATAGACGCTTTTAATAACTAAAATGTTCAAATTTAACAAATAATTCAGTTAAACAGTAAAGTTTTAATAATTCATATCCGATGATCAATCAAGATACGATTACTATTAACTTTCACCATATAAACCACGAATCAATTGATTATAAATGCCTGAAAATTTCAGTTAAAGGTACATACATAATAATTAAAGAGGAATGAGGAATTATGTCCGTCTTGAAATTCTCCCCTCGTACCTATTAGCACTATTAGTGTCTACTCTACTAAATTGTATTTATATAAATATTTTATAAATCGTTTAAAAGCGGTTCAGTTTTTCAAATGTTAGCTTTTTAAGGTTTTGTCACAGAATATCGACAAGGTCCAGTTTTCACACGTCAGTCAAGTAAGTGACGAATATGATATTCTAATACAGTGACCTGATGAAATTACAGCGGACCACTTTAAATTTATAAAATATTAAATTACAAAGGCAATATTTATCTATTTGATAACATTATTATAAATTGAAAAAAAATTGAAATCGTGATTTACAAAAAGTAATAATTCTTTTGAAACATATTTTAGTACTTGATCAATAGGTATGTCATTAGTTATAGGTACTAGCCTTGATTATATTATAGATAATATAATATAATCAAAGATTACATCTAAAAATACATTTAGAAAATTTACAACGGAATCAGTTTTTTTAAGTTTTAAAACTAACGCTAATATACTACATACGAGCATTATTTATTTTTTGAAAAATTTAAAATGAATTACTCAACTTATAGGCCAGTCGAGAAGGCGTTCTAAAAGTGCTATTATGGAAATAATTAATTAATGGTAAGCTGGAATGATAGTTATTTATGCAACTAGTGTGAAAAAGCACAATTATCGCACGCGTGTGGTGATTGCACAACAAAACGGAAAAGGGATATTTTTGAGTTTTTTTATTTTCCTCTGACTTTAAAATGCAGAAACTATGCCCGTGCAGAATTTCAATTCTATGGCATGTTCAGTTGTGGCCATCAATCAGGAATAAGTATAAATTTTATTTTTCGCGCTTGTGCCCCATTTCCTAATGCAAGTGTTTTCGCAAAGTAGGTCTTTCTAATAAATTTTCTTAGCTTTATTCGAACCTTCAAAAAGACATAATATTTAAGTAGTATACTGATGATTTTGCATAGTTTTGTGATCCCGTATTTGGCCGCTATATTGATAAAACCAATGATAAAACCATGCAAAAACGATAGTTCTATAAATATTTGTGAATATCTCGGTTTGGGCTCACATTAGAGCAATTAGGTAATTGAAAATAAAGTAAACTAATTTCTTTATCGAAAAGCTCCTATATTTATTTTGTAAATTGATCGGTCACAGAGTTTTACCTATTAAATTGTTGCGGTATAATATGTTTGCCACAATTCTTTATGTATTAATTTCATTATTTGATATTTTTCGTATCCTAAAATATTTGTTTAAGCCATTCAACCGATTTAGTATATTTATATAAAACCGAGATATTTATGAATATTCATAAAAATGTCTTTTTAAGTGATTGTTCCCATTTGACGACCAAATCCTGGGTCTTCAGACAATACAAAATTAGTATGTATTTTTATATACATCCTAATAAAGTTAATAAAATTTACTCCGGCTTGCCCCCAATTATTTTTGCAATAAAACCCTTGTCGACTAGTCTATTAAAAATAAAATGGCGTAGAATTTTTTGCATGTATTTATTTATGCATAAGAATATTATGCACATATCCCAAAGGGCCCCTAAAAAATTTATAACCTTTTCTGTTGGGAAATTTTTCTGAGATAGTTTTTTGCGAAAAAATTTTACCGCTTCATTTAGATACGTACTATGGACCTACATAATTTTTAACATTAGCGATCTATAAAATTTCCAAAATTTAATAAAGTCTATTTTGTGTTCGCAAAAGCTTCTATGTAGGAATAAGGCAGGAAACTTCATTAGGAGGGTATACGTACCTACCTGTTTAAAACCTAAATTATTGACAATAATAATTAATAATACAAAATTTTGAAGTTATGATAAATTTAAATTTTAAGAATTGTTGACCGTAAATCAAAATACTGGAGAAAATAGGTCATTGTTATAATTATACAAACTAGACATAGATTTTATACAAAGCTCACATTATTTCTTAATTTAATTCTTAATTATCATTATTGTTGTATAATATGCACATTATGAAATTTTAGTTTAAACAATAAGTTTTTTATAATTACTTTCATGTTTGGAATTTTAATTCTCAATTTTGAATTATTTTTCTCCATTGACTTATAATTAAATTTATTTTTATTATTACTAACCCCGATTAATATTTGATTAATTTTGAAACTATGTTCCAAGCATTTCGTTGTTGTGGTATTTTTCAAAAGTTAAAATATTAAAACTTTTATGTCGCTTCGCACGTGTGGCGAGTTTTATAAATTTTCCAGCAGAACCGAGTCGACTTTTACGCTATAACTTAAAAACGACGAACAAATTTTTCTGTCGCAGTAATTTTTTTTTTAAATTTCCAAGTCCAACTGCAAGGCTGACATAGTTAATGTGCAATGTTTTTTTGTATACCTCAAAGATACAACGTACAAGACGGGATTATAACGTGAATAAATTATTATATAGAGCTTTCATTACCACTTCTAATTTTGTTTTTTTTTAATATATTTTCGATAGGTTGAAATTTTATCTATAGCTTACCTTATTTGTGAATCCGTTTGGGTACTAAAGTCAAGAGAACCGGTGCGTTTTGCGAAAGTTTTATGATATATCTTAACGCAGTATGGCTGCGGAAAATTTGAAATTGAAGAAAATGGCCAAGAAACGAATTCAGTAATGTTGTTTTGCTGGATTTGTTGAGAACTCCACCGTTTTTGTATTTGAACTCTTAGGATAATTATTCGGTACATATCTGTTTTTGTAGCCGTAGCGGTTCCACTGCTCTGGCGTACTTATTTTCGAGTCTCGAGAGAAAAGTTCTGTTCTTTTTAGGAAACCTTTGTTGGGTTTCCAATAAATTTTCCACTTTTTTTCCCACTATGTGTTCGATATTTTCATTGTTTAAGATATTCGATGCAGTTGTTCTAACTTCACGATATGCCACCTTGTACAAGGTATTACGGTTTTTTTTATCCTGTCAGTTTATCCTGCATCTTCGTGTCAGCTTTTCAGACAGAGAAATGAAAATTTTTATATACTGGATGACTTCTTTCTTTTCATTACCGATGAACATTTTCTGTGTTATAATACTCACCTTTTCACTAATTGACTCTCAAATAGAGCGGAAGTCAAGTAACTTTTAACGAACTAAGAAATGTAATTGAATAAAATCTGATTTTATATCAAAATTGAAAGCTTATTATACACGTAAAAATAGGTAATTTATTCCAATAATTATTTATTAATGAGTTCCCATATCCCCAAGTTGGTGTAGGCACTGTAATTTGTATTAATTAGATTCACATAAACTTAAAAGCGCCGAATTCTATAATTATTTAATATGGTTTGATAGAAATGTAAGTGTTAACCTATCAGAAATTATTTTATTATGTTTTTATAAAGCAGTTTACTAATTTGAAAATTTCAGTTTAATTGCGATTATTAATAAAATATTACTTATACATCGATTTTCCCGTAATATTTCGCACATTGTTGCTTAATTCATGTTAAGTAAGGTCCATGATAAAGTAGGTTTTTAGTGTTAAAAATAAAAAGTCCTGTGGGGATATTGTCAATTCAATTTTTCTCTTTACTTTTATTAGAAATTTATTTTATGTTTCATATAAATACTTTAACGGTCGATATTGCACCAACGTGTGTTATATTAGAAAGTTATTATTTTAATTGACAATAATATTCATTAATAAATTATTCCATTATGGACAAATTCTTCCAACTTACAGGTTAATTAGTAATTTTTTTAATTGGTTGTTTATTTAATAATGGCGATTCAATAAGAGGTGTCAATTTGAATTGCGTGGTATTTCCGCTCTATAGATTTGACTGCGCTTATATTCAGCATACGTTTCTACAAATAATGCGAGTTGATCATGGAAACTTACACGATCGACGAACGTATAGATATTGTGAAAACACATTACATGGTGAAAATTTTACAATTTGTAAAAGTTTGGGTAGAAGAAGTGCACCTTCTCGTAGCGGAATTGTAAATTTAATTAGAAAAATTGAGGAAACTGGTTCGTAAAAATTTTTTTTTTATTTGACTCCTTGTACTTTACAATCTGTAAAATTGTAAGAACACTTGTCCGTCGACGTGTATCGCTACAGTGAAAGAGTCAGCGAAGAGCCGGAACCTCAATTGGTCACCGTTCACAGCAATTGGACCTTTCTTATGGTACTCTGCAAAGAATTTTAAAAAAAGTTTTCGTTTACACCTTTACAAAATTCAACTAACACAAGAACTTAAGCCTTCTGCGTTCAAATAATTTTGAAGTTTCCGTGATATGACGAAGCAGAAATTTTGTATAGACTTTTATTAGCTTCGGTAGTGGGTAGAAGGAAAAAAGTCGAAAAACTACAAAGAAATTCCTGTATAGATATATTATGTAGTACATAGTATATGTGGTTATTTACAGTCCGAATTTTAATTTTTGCATTATTTTTGTACCTTCCTAAATTAAAATTGTTTTGGCTTCAACAATTATTTTTAAACGGAGAGGTGAAAAACAAGGTGACTTTCGGCGTCGGCAAGGAAATGATGAGATGAACAGAATTGCAAAGTTAGCGTTTTGGAATACTCTCGGTGTATAAAATTTTTATATGCAAAATTCGATTGCTTAGGTGGCGTCCTGGAAAGTTTGATTTTTTGTGGCAAATAAAAACTTGATTCGAAATACATAAATGATCTGAGTACAATAATATTCATGTATTATCTTTCTATTTGAATTTAATATAAAAGATATCTAATATTTCTTAAGATTTTGAATATTCATCTCTTATTATTATAATAAGTAAGTACTTATTTAAAATTTTTGAAGGAAGAAAATATAATTTTAGAACAAAATTTTTATAGAGTTAAATTTAGGGTTTCGTAAAACCCTCATTTTCAAAAATGAATTATTATTTCAATTTTGTTTAGTAGTGGCCAAAGCAAATCCAGATGTAAAATTGTAAGATTTAAGCCCGCATTTCATTACGGCTTCTACCAGCCAGCTTCTAGAAGCTCAAAATTTGTAATGCATTGCGTTATATGGAAGCAAACTCACTTCAGCTGCTACAAGCAGGTCATAAAATGTATCGAATTTCACCAGCCAAGTATCGAATTTCACCAGCCCGGCTTGTAAAGTTGTCCACGTGGAGTACTGTACGTAAATGGTTAATATTTAGAATAAGGACTTATTATTGGATAATATAAAATGCTCGACATGGAGTAGTGTAGTTGTAATTGGTTAATATTTAGAATGAGGACTTATTATTGGATAATATTTGTATTACGAAAATTCTCTTAGCAGGTCGACGTCAGGTCCACGTGGACCCTGATGAAAGATGCATTTGTATACCAGGCGGGCTTGTAACGCGAGAGTTGTAAATATTTACAAGTCAAGCTGCAGAAGCCGGTGGTAATTAGATACTTCTAAATATTAGATAATAATATGTGTTGTAAAGTTATTACTAATATTTAGATACTTCTAAATATTAGATAATAATATGTGTTGTAAAGTTATTACTAATAATAATTTATTTATGTAATTGATAAGCAATATGAAAAAAATTGAATATTGATGTCGAAATTTTTTCGATGCTGTTCTGTACCGATTTTTAAATTTTTTGTATATTCCGGGATTTTACGCATTCTTCAATCGGAAAATAAAATTTATCATAATATTATCCCAAATTACTAATAATTTTCTTACCTTTCCAATAATAACATCCAGTAGCTTCCTTCGACGCGTACTATTTATTTTATACATTCTTGTTGTAGGTGTCAATCATCGTAACAGAATTTTGGTTATTCGATGTCATCGTTAATTTGTTACGTTATCACATTTTAATATTCTTTTTCGAACAACAGAATTTTGTGTTTCCAAATGTTATATTCAATTATATCCCACAGTAATAATTTTAATTTTATTTGAACATTCACAGAAACTACCCCTATTATAATTTATTTTGCTCAGATTTTGACAACAAGTAAACAATTTTAAAATTAAAAAGTGTTCCGAGAACACATGTTAGATACAAAATAATATCCAAAAATAATCACCTTCTTTTATTGCTTTTTATTATGGGAATTATTAAAAAATTAGTATAAATATCTAATTAACGATATACAAAAAATCAATTAGTTTTAATCAATTAATTGATTTCTTGTATTACTTCTATTCACTAATATTATTTTGTATCTAACATGTGTTCTCGGAACACTTTTTAATTTTAAAATTGTTTACTTGTTGTCAAAATCTGAGCAAAATAAATTATAATAGGGGTAGTTTCTGTGAATGTTCAAATAAAATTAAAATTATTACTGTGGGATATAATTGAATATAACATTTGGAAACACAAAATTCTGTTGTTCGAAAAAGAATATTAAAATGTGATAACGTAACAAATTAACGATGACATCGAATAACCAAAATTCTGTTACGATGATTGACACCTACAACAAGAATGTATAAAATAAATAGTACGCGTCGAAGGAAGCTACTGGATGTTATTATTGGAAAGGTAAGAAAATTATTAGTAATTTGGGATAATATTATGATAAATTTTATTTTCCGATTGAAGAATGCGTAAAATCCCGGAATATACAAAAATTTAAAAATCGGTACAGAACAGCATCGAAAAAATTTCGACATCAATATTCAATTTTTTTCATATTGCTTATCAATTACATAAATAAATTATTATTAGTAATAACTTTACAACACATTATTATCTAATATTTAGAAGTATCTAATTACCGCCGGCTTCTGCAGCTTGACTTGTAAATATTTACAACTCTCGCGTTACAAGCCCGCCTGGTATACAAATGCATCTTTCATCAGGGTCCACGTGGACCTGACGTCGACCTGCTAAGAGAATTTTCGTAATACAAATATTATCCAATAATAAGTCCTCATTCTAAATATTAACCAATTACAACTACACTACACCATGTCGAGCATTTTATATTATCCAATAATAAGTCCTTATTCTAAATATTAACCAATTACGTTAGTACTCCACGTGGACAACTTTACAAGCCTGGCTGGTGAAATTCGATACTTGGCTTGTGAAATTCGATACATTTTATGACCTGCTTGTAGCAGCTGAAGTGAGTTTGCTTCCATATAACGCAATGCATTACAAATTTTGAGCTTCTAGAAGCTGGCTGGTAGAAGCCGTAATGAAATGCGGGCTTTAAAGGGATTTCGGGTTGCTGAGCGGATAATCAAGGTCGTAAATCTTCGAGGCTGGTCTGTATTTATGGGGAAATTATCTTCTACATAAATAAGTTTAACGGTTTGGGCCAAAAATCTTTGACAGTGAAAATTGCTTGACTTCTCTAGGCGATTCTCGTGTCTAATGTAAGGTCTATTATAATACATTTTTTAACTTTGTTTATAGAATTGAAAGATAAAACTCCATATTTTTCGATATGGCAGGACCAGGTGATCGGAGAATTGAAAAAGCATCTCCATCTTAAAGGAGAGAGCGAGCCCGAAATAGAAGATTATGGTGACGGGTTGTGAAAAAAAAACAGGAAGTGTGAGGACTAATCCACTCTAGCAAATATCAAATGGTGTGGTTATTTTCTCCAGGGAATGAAAACCGAAGAAGTAGAAAATTGCAAACACGTTTAAGTGCTCTAGTTTGAGGTGCTATAAGTGAAAATCATTTGGTTTCGCAAACTTAACGGAAAATGGAAAATAATTAATATTACGAGTATTATATTATAATAATATTATAAACTGAAAATTCAACTTTTCACGCCCTGACCTGATGCCGGCCAAATGCTTATGGTTAATTGTTCTCGTTGTCCATTTTTTTGGCCAAAATTAGTTGATATGGATCCCCAGGATATGTGGTTTCAGCAAGACGGGGCAAGACATCAATTGGCTGCGTAAATCTTGCGATTTGATGCTGTTAGATTTTTTTTCTTTTGAGCTGCTTGAATGAAAAAGTCTATGTCGACACATATCAAACGATTCCAGACCTCAAGAACAATATTCGACGTGAAATTGCAAGATTGAGCCTCATTTATGGCAAAATGTAATGGATAATTTTCATGTCCTCCACAAGTCGTGGAGGACATTTGAATGATGTTGCATTCCAGTGACGGCTCGTGACTTGTTTCGATGGGAATGGGAATATTATAACAAAGATTATAATACGTTGGCTGTGCGGCCTAAAGACATCACTGGTGGCGAATTAAAGGATCAATTTAAGATGTGAAAACTTCAGTCAGAATCACTTAAGAATTGTTATTAAATAGTAAAGACATCACCTTATGGAACATCCTGTATATACACTATGTGTTACAAAAGCTACAACGAATTTGTTTCTTGTTAAATCAATTTAATGTCGCGGATCTACTACCTCCAGAGCAGGGGTTGTTTAACTAACCTGATCATCACTGGATACTTATGGCTTGTTATAATTAGGGGGAGGCGATTACAAATTACGTTTTTCACTTTCTAGTGTAGAGTTGTAAATGCGGGCCACCGTTTATGGTTCAAACAACTTCAGATTGTTGCAAATATTCAGTGGCGTAACTACCATGGTGTCAGCGGTGCATTCGCATTAAACAGTATTGTTCTGAGTTGTTATTTTACTAAGGGAGGGCGGTGTCCGGTCGCCCTCCACGTACCAGCCGCCACTGTTGCGTTCCACATAAATATAGTTAATAGCAATGTTTGCTCTATATGTTAAAATAAACGTTTTCCAATTATTAACACTTATTTTAACAAATCAAAATGACACCTCTTATTGAATCACCCTTTATAGTATTAATTTGGTTTACTTGGTTGAATGTTAATAGTCGTTATAAATACTACATATTTTAGTTTTATTTGCGAAAATATTCTGACTAAATGAATTTTTATCGAAAAACTAAATATTTGCTTGGTTGTTATCAATCAAGCAGCAAACTTTTAATAGAAAATTTACTTGCTTTATTAGCAATAATATAACCTTTAGGTACATTAAGCATTATCGATCTTTAGTAACCATGTTATTTCTTGTTATCGATGTAATATTTGCTCTTTTAAATTTATTTGCATATTTTTTTTTGTTTTATTGCGATTTCTCGGTTGATTTAAATTAATGCAAGTTAATCAATTTCTCCTTACATTTTTTATTGAGACGAAACACGGATTCCATTGATCTAGTTCATTTTTAAAGTTACTTTCAGACTTGACTATGTCTAAACAAAGATAAAATTTACAATTTCCTTTTTTCTCTTTTTCCTCACTTACCGAATTAAAATATTGATGCAGTATCCGAGACCGCACTTTCTTTCATGCCAAAATTCAACTTGAGGGCAATAGTGCTTTGTTAGATAGCTGTGTACTAGGACTATAATGAATAATATAGCAGGAAAAAAACATTATTTATTTTATTGGCTTTATATAACTTTGCAACCATTCTAGAGTAAACATAAAATTTTAAGAGATCTAAGACGAAGCAACAAGAAATCTGATTCGTAAACCAACGAAAATGTACTTTTTTATTTCATAATTTAAATTTTTTTCCATACCTGCATGTATTTTATTTTTATAAAAATTATTTTACAGCAAAAATTTCATATCTTTTGCTAGTATAGCGCTAATAGACGGGCGGATGAACACCTAACCCAATCTTGGCGTAGAACTAATTGAGTGATACCTTAAAATGTCCGCATTGAAGTACTGGATATAAATCCAAAGTTACGACATCGGCCGTTTGGACTGACAAAAGTTATAGGTCAAAAACTAAATAATTTCAAATAAGTTTAAGCTACTTTTTATCGTGCTCGTGATTGAAAACTACTACATTTACTGAGATGATTTTAACACTATTATTTAGTATAAAATGTCTACTTTCCAACCATATATAAAAATATATATATCAATTCAATTCTAATCAACCCCAATTTAACATTATCTAGGCAACGGGTATAGTTCGCGTGAAATGTATTCGGTTAAAATGAAAAGTTTTTCTTTAATAATATTCTTTTGAGATCGAAATCTAAAAATTCCTACACGTGACAAACAGCGGAATTTTATAAGGAATATTTCATACGCTTACATTATATACTTATTTTGATAAATAAGAACATGGGAGCTAAAAAACCAAAGTCACAGCAACATATTCCGCTTGCCACCTCGTTCCGCACCACCCCCGAAGATACCAGCAAGGTGCGTATTCATATCGCCTTCATTAATAATTTTTGCTTGCAAATACATTTTATTTTTATAGTAAACATTCCATGAAACTTGTAATATTAAAATTAACTTTAAAAATTAACCCCTTAAACTAACAACAAATAAAATTATTTTTCATTACGTTTCAGGAATGTTTATTTATTGTTATAGTCAGATATCTTTAATAGTTAAAAAATCATATATTTTAAGGAAACTTACAATAGTGCATTATAAAATGTATTTATTTAGTTCTTTTATAATATTTATAATTAAAAATTAGCATCTTGGTCACCACTATAACAATAAATAAACATTCCTGAAACGTCATGAAAAATAATTTTATTTGTTGTTAGTTTAAGGGGTTAATTTTTATATTAGAAGTTTCATGGAATGTTTACTATAAAAATAAAATGTATTTGCACGAAAAAATTATGAATGAAGGCGATATGAATACGCACCTTGTTGGTATCTTCGGGGGTGGTGGGGAACGAGGTGGCAAGCGGGATATGTTGCTGTGACTTTGGTTTTTTGGCTCCCCTGTTCTTATTTATCAAAATAAGTATATAATGTAAGCGTATGAAATATTCCTTATAAAATTCCGCTGTTTGTCACGTGTAGGAATTTTTAGATTTCGATCTCAAAAGAATATTATTAAAGAAAAACTTTTCATTTTAACCGAATAAATTTCACGCGAATTACCCGTTGCCTAGATAATGTTAAATTGGGGTTGATTAGAATTGAATTGATATATATTTTTATATATGGTTGGAAAGTAGACATTTTATACTAAATAATGGTGTTAAAATCATCTCAGTAACTGTAGTGGTTTTCAATCACGAGCACGATAAAAAGTAGCTTAAACTTATTTGAAATTATTTAGTTTTTGGCCTATAACTTTTGTCAGTCCAAACGGCCGATGTCGTAACTTTGGATTTATATCCAGTACTTCAATGCGGACATTTTAAGGTATCACTCAATTAGTTCTACGCCAAGATTGGGTTACTCCTAAACTAAGCGTCTTTTATGCTAGTATCCGCTCCTCTATAATGTGTTAAGTTTTAGGTATCGCAAATCCGTTATCTTAATCGCATTAAAATATTTTATATCAGAAAAATGTTACAATTGATCATGATAAACGATAATAGTGTAGTTCTACAATTTGGATATCATTATAACTGTATCTGGTGTAACTATGTCCTTTATAATGAACTTTCTTTACCTTCTTTTTAACAAAGTCATTTTTTGTAACTTGTGGCTTTGAAGTTGGAGTATTCATAATCACTTTTTAAGCGCATCACATAGCTCAACGGTAAACTTGAAAAAATAGGTACCTACTCTTTATTTATTTCACTTAACAAATTAATAATATTTAATATTACAGCGATAAATTATTAATTGCTATATAATAATGGGTATAATTCATGCATTGGTTGATAGAGCGCTAGATTGAATAGAACTTTTCAGATTGAATGGATTAATTTATTGATCGTTTGTATGATAAATTGCTGAAAAACGAATAACTGGTTGCTAGTTATTGCGTTTGTAATTGAATTCAGACTAATTTATTTGAGCATCCTGATATGTAAAAGCTTTTACTAAAAACCGCATTCCTGCTGTGAACTAAATATATTGAAATAAATATCGGTTAAGTACCTGAAATTGCAATTTATATGAAACTACTGAATTATTTTTGTATCTTCTGCAATGTATCTTATTAATTAAATTACAATCTATGCTTACTGCAGTCAAGAACTAATATGTTTGTGTACAGGGTAGCCCATAAACGTACGGTCGCGTGAAAAAATTTTTCTTAAATATATTTTTACGAATTTATGTTTTACAATTTATTATTAGTCAAAACTTTCTTTATAACGATCTAAGCTTTCTTAAGATTAATTAATTCTGCAATTTTTCCTGAAACGTAAATATCAAAATTTGGGCTCAATATTACAATTTATAATTTTATTACAATAAAAATTATTTCGCGAATAATAGAAATTTTCTCCTCAAGAATTTTAACAAAATAAGAGGTTTAGCACTAATTATTGGTCTCCCACAAAAGGGTTCCAAAATTACATCGAATAACAGGATTTTGAGGTTATCCTCCGATCACTTCACAATTTCAAATAAAATGAAACAGATTGCTTCATACCTCAAAAATTACGAATTAAAACTTGATTAAAAATGATTGAAGGGTTTCTGCATGATTTGCAGTAAATACGAGAACTTGAAATTGCTTTTTTGCCAAGATTCCAAATTATACTTACTTTTGAAGTCACAATATTAGATTTATGATTTTCACCCCGTTTTTAATGTAAATTAAATTTTTTCGACAGATCTTGAGTTATTACTTTTCACTTTGTTTTATGAAAATGTTATTGCAATTTGTTTAAATCTTCAAGTTTTATATATTGCGATGTTCTGCTTATCATAGGGGGTAGGTCTGATGTAAATGGGTCAATTCTAGTGGAATGCTTATGACGGAACACTCAATTTTAGGACCATTAAGATAAAATAAAGACTTACACCTACATCTTCTTAACTTCAGAAGGAACTGCTTGCATCACCTAATTTACAATACCAAACGTAATTATTTTGTACACGCAAATATTTCAAAATGTGTAAAAGGCAAAAGGGGGTTTAATTGTTTTGTTTAATGAATAATTTTGGGATTAAATAAAAATAAAAATATTATTTGTAAAAGTATAGGAAATGGAACTAAATAATAAGTGCGTTTTAAAATAAGTGCGCAGTCAGATAAACAATTTTAGTGGAGTGAGAAAACAGTCCGGTTCCGTCCATGAAAGTGGAAGGACGTATTTTTGAGAAGGGTCTTGGATTGCCAGTGAAGACATCAAGACGTGATTTTGGATGAATTTTGGTAAATTGGGGACTTTTGTACGTCCATGTAAAGAATAGATAACATAATTAAGAAGTTGAGTTTAAAGTCGTTATGAAATTATTTGATTATAAGTTGAGGATAATTAATTATTGTTTGATGAATTATAAATTGTGAATGGTTAAGAAGATCAACGATTTACGAGTAATATTTGAGAAAATTTGGCGACCACTGGAAAGTTTGATATGGTTAAAATTTTTTATGGTTATGTTAAGAATTACCGGAAGCTATAGAAGATTATCAAAATTTGAACGTACCTGCGTGTTATCCGGACAAAAAGAAAATCCAATTGATCGGCAATCCACCTGCGAATCCTCATGGTATGGGAATTGGACCAAGACTGCAGTCATCTCCACTTCATTCTTCGTCACTTGTTCTCCACATCGAATCGTGCACGATTACCTCGGTAAGCAATTTGTGTCGACACCTTTTTTAGTAACATTTATCGTAAAGATCAAGCGCGCGTGAGTTATAAAATTAGGGGGGTTATAAAACTTTTTTATTATTGATTGTTTTTGTAAATTTTATTTAATTCGAATTATTGAAAAATCCATCTTTTGTTTTAAAAACAATTTTATTTTGTTAATAAATTACAGTATTTGGTTACAAGTAAATACGTTTGATTTCGTTTAATTTACAGCAGTGAAGAAAAGAATTATTAGGTGTAAGATTCAATAAGTATAATTTTCTTTAATTATTTAAGGCTATTAAATTAAAATAGTTTACATAAGCATTCGACATTCCATGAACCCAAGTTACGACCCAAATTTACAGAGTTTCTCATGCAGGCTGGCCGAGGCAATTTAAAAAAAAAGCCGTTGTTTTTTTTCTTCCCGCTATATAAATTCAAGTTACAGTAGCTTAACACGGCAATATTTAAAAAAAAAATTTGGTTTTAATATTTGATAAAGCTAAATAACGTAGATGGTATTTTATTTTTATGTACAGACCGACTCGCATTAATTTATGTACTATTGACAACTCTTACGTTCGTTACGGTCTTTACGACCGAAGAAAACAAAACGCTTCTCTAATTATTAAATTAAAGGACCTTGGAGAAAAAAGACTGAATTTTACTTATTAATTCCCTATCAATACTTGTTTAGTACATGCACATTGAGTTGATTTTTTTCATTTTTCTGTTTGAATGTTAATATTTACTTTTCTTTAAAAAAGCTTCAATAATTATTCAAGTATGAAAATAAACAAATTCGGATTGGCAATTCTCTCAAATCGTCCTCTATAATTTTTACTATATTGCGTTATATTTGACCAAATTAGTCAAATTTTCCAATAAATGTCAACATTTCTAATTCGAATATGGATATGGTCGATAACCAAAAATATAGTAGAGTATTCAGGATTCCACTTATAATAATTAAAATTTTGTTTGATAAAGTTATGGGTTAAATTTGATTACTTCAATAATCGTAAAATAAAATAATAAAATTTTTATTTTCGAAAAAATTTAAAATAGTTTTCCCAGAGAATTAAATGCAATTTTGCCCTTATAATATTATACTATTATATTTTATGTTAGGAAAATTTGAAAATTTCAACATCTCGGGAAAAAACCCGAAAACGAAGCTGTTGGCAAAGTATGGAAAAAATTTGGCAAAAGTGGACCACCTGTATACAGGTATCACAAACAGGGCTGGCTCGAGAATATTTTTATTATAGGCTAATGGTGCGAATTGCGCCCACCACAAAAAAATATGCAACTGCAAAAAAATATTCAATTCAAGTCGAAATTATTGCGTTTGCCTTTGAACTTTTTCGAATTTCTACGGATTTTGCAACCTTAGTGAGTGAAAAGCCACGGAAATTTATAACTCATCGGGCACTAATAGTTTGATGTTGAGTACAACAGTTTTTACCGTTAAAGGTTTGACGGGGGGGGGGGGGGTCTGGAACTTACCCATAAAATTGTTGCCAATGGCCAACCGGTAAATAAATTGAGAAGTCCAGGAAAAGAAAACAGCAAGACAAATTTATCCCACCCTCCCCAAGTAACATTTTTAGCCTGCAAATAGCCTGTAAATAGCCTGCACCTGACACAGGCCTGTGTCAGGCCTGCAATTTGTCTGTGCCTGCATTTAACCGGTAATTTAGCCTGCGTCAGGCCTGCCGTTGGGTTATTTATCTGGGCCTGTAATTAGCTAATAATTTAACCTGCGGCAGCCCTGCGTCAGGCCTGCCGTTGGGTTATTTATCTGGGCCTGTAATTAGCTAATAATTTAACCTGCGGCAGCCCTGCGGTTATGTTATTTATCTGTGCCTGCAATTTAGCTAATAATTTAACCTGCGGCAGCCCTGTCGTTAGGTTATTTATCTGTGCCTGCAATTTAGCTAATAATTTAACCTGCGACAGCCCCTGCCGTTAGGTAATTTATCGGCATAAAACAACATAACATTTTTTTGAAAAAAAATTTAATTGTAAAAATTAATCAAGGTAAATTAACGGTATCTTGGAATATATATTTTCAGAAATTGAAAAATGCATATCCATTATAATAACCTGGTATAAGTGTGTACACGTGTTGCTCGGAGCTGCATTTTTAAACATTTAATAATTATCGGCGTTTGTTCTTTTTCCGAATGCTGTTAGGAAAAATTCTGTTCACACATACAGTGGAAAGTGTATTTTAATAAATGAAAATTTTTAAAAAATTACATATAAAACTTAATACACAAAAGTGTAAAAAAAAATTGTGGGTTTCTGAGATTTGAACCCGGGGCCTCTCAGTACCAATGGTTTGGTTAAAATTTTTACAGGTTTACACTGCCAAAATTTTATTTGCGATTGATGACTCACGAATATTTTTTTCTAAAAGTTTCTGGAAAATTTAAATAATTTTCAATTGTAAAAATTAATCAAGGTAAATTAACGGTATCTTGGAATATATATTTTCAGAAATTGAAAAATGCATATTCATTATAATAACCTGGTATAAGTGTGTACACGTGTTGCTCGGAGCTCGATTTTTAAACATTTAATAATTATCGGCGTTTGTTCTTTTTCCGAATGCTGTTAGGAAAAATTCTGTTCACACATACAGTGGAAAGTGTATTTTAATAAATGAAAATTTTTAATAAATTACATATAAAACTTAATACACAAAAGTGTTAAAAAAAAATTGTGGGTTTCTGAGATTTGAACCCGGGGCCTCTCAGTACCAATGGTTTGGTTAAAATTTTTACAGGTTTACACTGCCAAAATTTTATTTGCGATTGATGACTCACGAATATTTTTTTCTAAAAGTTTCTGGAAAATTTAAATAATTTTTAATTGTAAAAATTAATCAAGGTAAATTAACGGTATCTTGGAATATATATTTTCAGAAATTGAAAAATGCATATTCATTATAATAACCTGGTATAAGTGTGTACACGTGTTGCTCGGAGCTCGATTTTTAAACATTTAATAATTATAGGCGTTTGTTCTTTTTCCGAATGCTGTTAGGAAAAATTCTGTTCACACATACAGTGGAAAGTGTATTTTAATAAATAAAATTTTTTAATAAATTACATATAAAACTTAATACACAAAAGTGTAAAAAAAAATTGTGGGTTTCTGAGATTTGAACCCGGGGCCTCTCAGTACCAATAGTTTGGTTAAAATTTTTACAGGTTTACACTGCCAAAATTTTATTTGCGATTGATGACTCACGAATATTTTTTTCTAAAAGTTTCTGGAAAATTTAAATAATTTTTAATTGTAAAAATTAATCAAGGTAAATTAACGGTATCTTGGAATATATATTTTCAGAAATTGAAAAATGCATATTCATTATAATAACCTGGTATAAGTGTGTACACGTGTTGCTCGGAGCTCGATTTTTAAACATTTAATAATTATCGGCGTTTGTTCTTTTTCCGAATGCTGTTAGGACATTACATTCGAATCCAACCATTTAGATTTTTTAATACCAGTACTTTTTAAATAGCAATTTTCCATTTTCGTTTCGTGCGCAAATTCAAATTGACTGACTCACTGAAAATCGTTTACCTAGTCTGTCATATTATGTTCATATTATATAGATAAATGTTATTACCAATTACGGCTTAAGGGATTAGAACTTTTAACGGTAATTTTAGAAATTGCACTACATAAGTGTGATAAAAGTGTTACCGAGATTTTAAATTTGTTGAAAAAATTAAAAATCAATAAAACTTTTATATATCGAACCATCAAACGTTACAATGAGACATCTACGAAATTAGATCCGATTAGAATTTTTTTTCTTATAAAAGTAATTCCCTCGACTTATAATTTTATCACAACTAAAATAAACAGTTCTAAGTGGCTCAGACGCCAACGCGGTAGTACATGGAAGGCAAAGGTCCAGGGTTCGATCCTCGGTAAGGGTAAGAATTTTATTTCAAAAATTCAACATTTAATTTCAGATTTTTCAGACTCCAAGAACAAAGAAGGACGACAACATCATCAACCAATAAATATTAGAAATATTACAAGGTCCTACAAATATTAAAAAAAACGGGTAAAATAAAAAATTATATGCTGTAGAGTTAAAATTGTAAAATTAGCAGCTGAAACGAAGAAATAAAATAAATGGTAAAGTAAAAAAATTAAATTTTTTTATTTTGATTTTCAAAATTGATTATAGTAAATTAAATTTATTAAACGAAATTTAATCTATATAAATTATTTTTGTGCCAGGCGCTGCCTCGAGCCTGCGATAAAGTTTAATGCAGGCTTTTTTTTGCCTGCGATAAAGGTAACCGCAGGCTAACCGCAGGCCTGTGTCAGGGCTGCCATGAGGCTGCCATTAGGGTAATTTTTTACCTGCGATGAGCTAACCGCAGGCTATTTGGTGCCTGTAATCAAGTTTAACACCGGCTATTTCTTGCGCCACTTAAGCTGTTTCGTACCTGTGTCAGGGTGTTATTGAGGCTGCCGCAGGTACAGGCACAGGGACAGGCTGTACCTGACAGGCTGTTTACAGGCTATTCGCAGGCTAAAATGTTTATTGGGTCGGTGGTTGGTGATTAAAACCAATAATCTCGTTGACTGTCGTGTAGTACACTAAAAATTTCTCGAATACACACACTTCGATGCTTTCGCCTTCGTACTCAAAACGGATTGCTTTGGCGATTCTCGCAGCTTAGTTCCTCGCTGCGCCGTTGACAACCTCCCACTTAAAAATTGCAGCGTGAAAATTCAAACCGTTACAAGTGGCTTAAATAATTCTCTATAATTATTCTTAATTAATTTTGGTCTCAGACTCTACAAAAATTGACGTTGTGGTCCAAAATTTTGTGAATACACTAGGCCCTCCATATACGCGAAGGTTCCGTTCGCCAAAAACCTCGCGTACATGGAACCAAAGAAGCAATAGAAAAAAGGGGATTAGGTTCCAAAAATTATTTAAGACTAAAAACAAAAGTTTAAAACTAAGGTTTATTTACGAAATAGGTAAAATATAATGCATACAAAAACTAAAATATAGTACCTAATTTATAAAAAAATTAAATATAATGCATAAAAAAACTATAAATCGTTGACACCGTATTTGTATCATTCAAGTGCTACGTTTCAGCGCCTGTGAACGGAGTAGAAATTACTTTGTATATAGTACATACATCTCTATTTATTATGTAAACAACTGTCAATGAATATCTTTACCTTCGACGTAAGATTTATATACACCTATACTTCCAAATTTGTTTATGCTATTTGGATAACACATAAATAATCTGTATATATATAAAAATGGATGTATTTATGTATGTTCCCTATAGACTCCTTAACCGTTTGACCGATCGGAACCAAATTTGGCACAGTTATTATGTAGGTTCCTGCGCATGTTTTTGTATTGAAATAGTGCAAAAATTCGCAAAGGAAAGGAAAATTGATTTTGAGTAGCCTGCCTTCCTTTAAGGAATCTCGATAATCCATTAATGCGCGTCCCATAGGGACGCGCATGAATGGATTATCGAGATTCCTTAAAGGAAGGCAGGCTACTCAAAATCAACTTAAAAAACAATAATGAATGCTGTCAAACTGTCAACCGAACGACAATGCAAATACGCGTGCATGTGCTTTACGTTTCTATTTGACCAATCTTAACCAAATTTGGTGTAGAAGTTATTTACAATACTACGAAAAAGTCGTAGATTCGTAGATTATCGAGATTCCTTAAAGGAAGGCAGGCTACTCAAAATCAACTTAAACCAGATCATAAGGCTTCTTGTTATACTTTGTATAGAAGCCTAAAAACAATAATGAATGCTGTCAACCGATCGACAATCTATATATTATATAAAAATGGATGTATGTGTGTATGTATGTATGTTCCCTATAGACTCCTAAACCGTTTGACCGATCGGAACCAAATTTAGCACAGTTATTATGTAGATTCCTGCGCATGTTTTTGTATTGAAATAGTGCAAAAATTCGCAAAGGAACTTAAAAAACTATAATGAATGCTGTCAAGCTGTCAACCGATCGACAATGCAAATACGCGTGCACGTTCTTTACGTTTCTATTTGACCAATCTTAACCAAATTTGGTGTAGAAGTTATTTACAACGCTACGAAAAACATAGGCTACTTTAGAACCTTGGAGTGAGGCCGAAAGCCGAACAACCACATCCGACACGGTCTAGATGGCTAAAGGCGGCCGGTAGGCCGACTGTGCCAGCTAGTTATTTTAATAATACGCGAAAACTTAATTCGCGTTAAAGGGAATTTTGCTTCGCGTACAAAAAATTCAGGTATCAAAATCTAATTCGCGTTATTCTGAATTCGCGTACATCGAACTCGCGTACATGGAGGTTCTAGTGTACCTGTTTTGTGCCAAAATTGTTCGGTGAATACCTCCCAATTCTTTTCAGGTATTGAAGTTTTCATTTGGTCATCGGAATTTGTTAGATGGAACAATGCATCATCAAATGTAATATTTTTGACCTTGATCACATTTCAGTAAGTGATAGAAATCTAGCGGGTGCAGATGCTTTTTCATAACAATTGATTCAGAAACATAATCTGTCCTTGATTTCTTCCAAGGTTTAGATTTTTAATTTTTTTTTGAAATTATACTGTAAGGTATAGTGCTTTTGGATGTTTTGAGATGATTTCATTTTGTGTCGAGGATTGTTTTTAGATGGCATTTTATTTAAATCTGGTAATTCACGATTTGTTCGAGTTGGATTTATGCCGCTACCTTTCTTCCGGTTTTTGGATTTATTTTATGGAATTCTATATTTTTTCTAACTAAAGAGTGTACCTTTCGAAATATGAAAATGCTAATGTAGATACGTTTTTTGTATCATAGAAAAACTAAATTTTTGTTCATGAGTCAACGCCATGTTTGTAACTGATGATATAAGTTTTCTTCCACCTGCTTTTTCCTGATAACACAATCAAGGTGGAAGAAAAGTCAACAAAACCCAATAGGATTTGTTTAACAAATTAATTGATGGAATCTAACTCTTTGGTGCGTTGTCGCAAATCTTGCATAAAATGAAAGCAAAGATAACGCAAAGTATAAAATGAATCTGATATTATACACAATCTTTTACAAATGGTAAATAATGTAAATAAATGGTTAAAACTATCAAATCCAGTAACCACGAAAGCAGTATAAATATCAGGAGCTCTAAATACTTAATACAAATTACAAGAAAATGTATAAAAGAATTTAAAAAAAAACTTATCTCGTATCCCAAACTTGTTACAAACTAATGCCGTATACAGAGGTTAATTCGATTAACACAATTTATGCCAGTATTCAGATGATGGATTACAAAAAAAGGTAAACTCTGAACCGAGTAGATAGGAGATGTACAGTTGATCCAATCCAATTTATAAAGGATCGCAAATTCATTGTCAAACTTATGAAGATATAGTACTGTGTTTTTTTTCTCACAGCAAAATTACTAATATACGATGAAAATTTTTCAAATCCCAAATTCGAACTATGCTTGTTCCGTTCCAAAACTACCCCCCCGGTCTTAAAATTCGCGTTGGCGCACTTCGTGACGTAATATTTTACTTTTGTTGAAAATGTAAGGGTTATTCAAGAAATTCAAATTCGTTTAGATTTTCATTTGCAATACCTACAGATATACGTAGTACATAATATAATAAAAAGTTGAAATGTTATTCGTTAATTAAAATAATTATATTAATGTATATTATTTATGTACACAAAGAGTGCTCGAACTTTTAGTGTGAATGTTGTATTATCACAATAAAGCTCATGACAAATTTTTCAATTTGTATAAAATTTTATCGGAAGAATAATTAGGTATGTTTTACACCTGAGACTCAATTAATTCGGCACATTTATTTCATATTAAATTGCTTTTAGAATAATTAAATTATTTATTGTGGAAATCCTGCTGTGCATAGCCAGTGTATTTAGAATGTCACAAGATATTGTCTATTACGGCATGTCAACACAATACCAAGGTTTTCCATCTATCTACATATTAAATTGGACTTATACTACACATTCTATTAGCGTTATTGTATTAAATTCGATATTACCAGGAAACTATAAACGTTTTGTTTACCAATTTCTATAATAAATATTAAATCTCTAGTAACTATTGTTAATTTTGGAGTATTATAGAAAAGCCTCTTTATAATTATTGATGAATCGGTAAGCATGGCTGTGTAGATGCTGTCGTGGATTGACATAGGAACACTCTGGGGTCATGAAAATAGGATTATTTAAGGACAAAACTTGACCAGACTTTCTCATTTCCTAGAGAAAGTACAGTTTAATCTCATTTATATTTTAAAATCACATATAGATTGTAAGATTTTCCAGGTGGGTATCATCATTATGTTTCGAATAAAAACAATGAAATATTCACCATGTTCTTTATTTTCGACATTTTTTACGTCACGTGAAGAGTCGCTATATTTTACATGAGTTTTAGAAGGATCCATTTAATAAAATTTTATACGAGTTAACCTTTTTATTTAACTCTTGTGAATTTGAACCAAAATCGATCAGATCCGGACTGAATAAGGATTTATTAGGGGTTTTTCTCAATTTCGCTAATGACTACACGTTTTATGTGTTTCTACACTTGCTGAATTTTTAATCTTTCTTGACGTTTATATTTTATGGAACCAAATTTTATCCAACTTATTTTAAAAGTTTAATATAAATTGGTTATTTTTTTATATTGCTGCTAAATATTTTTTTTATATTTATAAACCTTTTAAAGACCAATTTAACTGTTATTTATTCCATAATAATTAAGAATTTAACATTATAATATAAAAATTTTAATTACTATCATTAAAACTGTTTATTACCTAATTATAATTCGATAGGCGGTGTTCTCGTGGGGAAAACTAGTTTAAAAGGTGTATACTACAGAACATGCGTAATGTTATAATCAGAATTGAATATGCGTAACTTGAACTTCTTCTGTTATTCTATGAATTTTAGACTACCACCGGATTCATACGAATGTGCACCGCTTTCCCGTTTTTATGACGCTATACAATTATCGATTTTGTGTGGTAAATTACCGTACAAATTATATTTACAAAAAATTTGCTTTCGTTTTTTGTTAGGAAAACTTCAATCCAAATGGAAGCTTTCTTCTCGTTTTATCAACATGCCTATATCCGTAAGTTATAGACACCAAAAATGTATAAATACTAATCTCCCTTCTATTTTTGCAAAGTTTTAAGATCAGAAAGGTATATAACGACACTGAGGAGGCGAAACTTGGCGTAAAAACTCATTTAAATATTTAAACATGGAGACTCATGCGTAACGATTGGATAGGGAATAACATCGAACTTACTGCAAAACTTGGAAACTTGATAACTTTCGTAAGACGAAGACAAAACAAAGACTTTAAATATTAATATAGTCATGCATATCAAAATAAAAATGTCCAAAATACTTGTACTTAAGTTATCTTGGCAATTCTCAAAATTAAATTATATCCAGCAACTTGGAAAATTTTGTCGCATAAAATCTATACTCACGGTTACATTATTACAAAAATATCAAATTAAAGTTGCTGTTATGTGGGGTGCGTGTTTTCAAGTTTTCTACCGAGAAAAGCGAATTTTCTTTAATATGCATACTTTTAGTATTTCAAGTGTTAACTGAAATTCTTTTCTTTATAATACAATTTATTTTACCCTTACTAATTAATTTTAGCGTATAATACACGAATCGGTTGTTTCTCGTAAATAGGAAATCAATTAAGAAGGATCTTGGGTTTCACATAATTTTAGTTATAATGGAATAGCAGTTGTTTCGATCTTACGCTTCTCGTCGGAAAACATTTATTCAATGCTAAATCTACCTCTAATCGTATGTTATTACGTGCTTTGTGTTCCTCTAAGTTGTATTCACATTTTTCACTTTTGTTTAGTCATCAGATAAAAAGTTGGAAAGTGGCACTGTTCTACCAAAACAGCACTTATTTGAGTTTATAAAATTTATTATCTTCCAAAAATTTATTTTCCGATCATATTAATTTAAATATGATTGTAGAATACGTACAACAAGTACAAGAAGTATAAAATTTATTAGTAACGGGATTGCCTTATAACTTATAACAATACTTAATTATTTTCCTTTAATTAGACCGTGTATGTTCGTCCATTCATGTAACCATCACTATTATAATGGAATCTAGTTATTATAGTGAAGGGCTATTAGAATTGGTCGTTTTTTTAGATTCAATATGCAGAAATGATTATTCGATACGTGAGTGAGTGTTAACTATGGAGAGTTTCGGGAACGAAAAGAAAAGTATCCTCGGGGTAATTTATAGAAATATAAAGGAATATGTTAAAAAATAATCGTATGTGGACCCTTCAGCGATAAATCAATTGGCCGGAAATTTCATCATCCAATCAAGCAGAAGGCCGCTAACAATATTTTCTATTAGACTAATAAAATTATTAATTCCACATTCATATACCGATTATTATCTCGATTAAGCTAAATTAAAGAAAAGATTCAACAATTAATTCTCTAATGACTCAAAATAATTTACACGATTTAAAATTCTAATGTATTCACATTTTAATTAGCATTGGGGTGAAGGCGATGAGGGAAGATGTCCCTGGGAATTTGGACCTCCGATGAGGGCAAAGGGCCACCTTCACCTAATCCTAATTTATTATATTTTTTAAAAATGAATACAAATGACGGACTGAAATATTGTCGCATTAATTTTCGGGTTATAATATTACGTGTTATTTCGAAATTTTACTTTTTTATAATGAAAGTTCTAAAAATGATCATTTGAACGGACAATATTGAATTTATTTCAATTTTAAGGAATTGCTTCCCCTTTTATTATTATTATCATTAATAATAATACTAGAAAGCTTTAACAATAAAGGTTGTTTTTAAAATCAGGCACAGTGGTTGGTTTCGTATCGTTTTAAATTGGTGAAAGAATTAATTAAGTATTTTTATGTACTACACTTTGTATTTAAATCACGCAATTGGTGGTAAAAGTAGCTCGCAATAATAAATTGCATTTGCAAGTTTAACTGTAATTTCGTAAATGTTCATACCGATTTACTGTTACCGATCATTCTAGAAATGAAAAATAACGATAACATTTTTGAATGCACAATTTTGCAATTTATCTAAAGCACAGTATTTTAAAAATTTTAAGTGGAGCAATAGTACATGTAGTAGGTATATTGTAATATATTTGTACGTTTCAGCTAGATTTTTATTTCTCTTGTTTAATTTTATGTTATACTGTATAGTGGATTGTTATTCCCGAAGGAGTAATTGAGCCAAACCTCACAGGGCTTACGAGAGCTATTCGCTTCGGCTTATGATCTTTATGAAATATTAAAAATATAACTTTTTGTATGCTTCGCTAAGCAACTCAGAAGAATTTTCATCCTTGATTAATACATTATATTACAAATTTTTTCTTTCAGAAAATTAGAGAGTCGTGCTTTTCTTTGACGAAAAATTGTATTTGATTATATAAATCTACGGCAATTTGACAAATCGAATCGCTTTTTATTATCCACATTTACAGCGAAAAACAGTTAATAACAAAGATAAAGGTATGATTATTTTTAAAGAATTCCTTAGTAGTTATTTCTGCCTCCCAAAATTTACTTTTTGTATCCTGATTTCTCCGTTCTGATTAAATATTTAAAACAGTAATGAAATCTGTTATTTCATAAAATTTAGCTGATTTTGATAAATTAGTATTATTTATAGGCAGTATTAACAAAATTATCTGTAAACATGTTTTTCGCAGGAAATTTTTTTAGCATTTCCAAACGATAATAACGTAGTTATTTCACATTGTTTCAGTTGAAATTATTATAATGAAATATGTTTTGTATAGTGTATTTCAAATTAATTGGAATTAAAAAAAGTCTAGCATCAAATTACGTTGTTATAAAAACATACAAACTATGCAAGGAAAAACAATATAAGAGATAAGATTATCGCGCCAACGAAAGCCCGCATTTCATACTCCACGTGGAGTAGTGTAGTTCTAATTGGTTAATATTTATAATAAGGACTTATTATTGGATAATATTTCTATTACGAAAATTCTCTTTGCGACTCCATGTGGACGCGTGTACCAGGTGTACAGTAAGTTTGTATGTTTTTATAACAACGTAATTTGATGCTAGACTTTTTTTAATTCCAATTAATTTGAAATACACTATACCTACGATATATAAAATCATTTTTTGATTTTCACGAATAAATCAGGTACCTACTACAACTGGTTTTCCAAAATACCTTGAATAAAAAACGTTCGACTTTGCACGTCACAACTATTAAACTAATACATACCTTGAAGGTTATTTTAGGAATATTATGAACAATACAGTTAATATTAAAATTGCTATCGTTAATAATTAATAATTTTGTTGAGCTTATTGTATTATCAGAATATGGTATTATCTGATAGGCTGTATTAAACTTGTACAAGAAAATATGAAACTTACATTATTTTTTGTTTTAGTCTTGATCGAGAGCAACCTTTCTCATTCCAACTCGGAGTAGGGCAAGTGATCAAAGGTTGGGATCAAGGATTATTAGACATGTGCGTTGGAGAAAAAAGAAAACTTACCATCCCACCAACCCTTGGATACGGCGATCGTGGAGCGGGCAACGTAATTCCAGGTGGTGCCACCCTTAAATTTGACGTAGAACTTATGACCATTGGTGATTCGCCGCCAACCACAAATGTATTCAAAGAAATTGATGCCGACAAAGATAATATGCTCAGCAGAGAAGAAGTAATACCAAACCTTGTTGTAATGTAACCAGTTTAATAAACATTTTTT
Organism: Podabrus alpinus; assembly: GCA_932274525.1. Taxonomy (NCBI): domain Eukaryota; kingdom Metazoa; phylum Arthropoda; class Insecta; order Coleoptera; family Cantharidae; genus Podabrus; species Podabrus alpinus. The sequence goes on from OW026451.1 coordinate 122,145,380, forward strand.
TGTAGGTAAGCGAGTACTTAAAAAAACAAATGATTGCTGCTGATGGCGAGACTCAGAGCGAAGAGGTTAAAAATATGATTGCCGATCATGATAAATTAGTGGAAGAAATTTTCCAACACGAAGACAAAGACAAAAATGGTTTCATATCTCATTCAGAATTTTCGGGTCCTAAACACGACGAACTTTAATTGTAGCTTATTAAAAATGACTGATTTGAGTTTAAAATGCAAACTGTTTGATTTTAAATATCATAAATAAATTATTATAGCGGATACCTACATTTGTTAAAAAAGTTTTTCTACCACAAGTGCGTCAGTGTGCATTTTAAACTATAGGATTTTTTACAATTTTCTAAACAAATTTGAGTAAGAACATGTAAATGTATTTGATTGAACTATGTTACTTTTGGAGTCAGGTTGTGAAAATGTAATAAATTTTATTCATAATAATTTAAATTCGTAAATTACTTTGATATGGATATGATTCATTACCATAATTGCCTCGTTATGTATACCTATGTTAATATTCAATTTATTTCTATTTTTGTACAATTTTATACATAAGTTGTTCATATTAATTATAAATTGCATTTTACGGCATTATATGCAATTAAGTTTACAAAAATCTGTTATTGCAGTTAATTAATAAATGTTTTTATAAAATTTATTTCGTTTTAATAAAAAAATACGTTGATATAACAAATAATTTTATTTATTTCTCAGTGATGTACATAATACGAATTTATTAATGTACTTACCCAACATTTTATTTTACAGTTTTAGACACAATACAAAAAATTAGCCATTAGGAAGATAGTAAAATGTGAAACTTAATTTTAAAACTAATTAAGTATATGTTTTACATGGTACCTCATTAGTGTATTAAAAAAAGCCCAAATTAAACAAAAAATAACCGTTTTTTCAACATTTAAACTAAATTATTCATATTCTTTTACAAAATCATAACTAAATAAAATAATTAACAAAGAAAATTAAAAAGATATTTATCACATAATAAAATCAGTGTAAGATTTTACATCTTTATAATATTAAATTAATCAATTAAACTAGTCGATAAAAGCACAACATAATGAAAATTTCTTTTTCAGTAACTTTTAATGTAAGCTGATAAATGTTTTTTCTCCTCTTCAGATAATCCATTTTTCAAAGTTCTTCTTACTAAAAAGAGAAACATAGTATAAAATTCAGTTGAAACTGTAATTAAGGAAAGTACAATGCAATTTTTATTTGGTTGTTAATAATTTGCTGCAAAACAAAAATATCTTCTTGATTAAAACTATTAGTTACACATGCACTAGGTATATACTAAACAAAAATAAAATAACATTTCGTTTCAAATCTCAAACATCTCAGTTTTCACAACATACCGCAATACTAATGGATATCATGGAGAATCTCTGGTACCAAATGGATTATTTTCTCTGGTTCTTGAACGTTTTACTGAAGAATATCATTATAATGAATATAGTTGTTTATATAAAAGCTTTGTAAAATTTCAAGTTTAACAATATTATTTACAAAACATTGAAGCTCAAACATTTGTATCTTGTTGTTCAGAGTTAACATATTAAATTGAAATAGTATGAACGAATTTGATTTAATTAAAAGTTTTCCTTTTCCTTTCTTGCAGAAATAAAATATATCCAGTCAAATATTTATACAAATAATATCTCATATTACCCTGTTTGTTAACCCAACAGACGTTTTTCAAGTTCTGACTTGTACGTCTGAAATAATTATTGTCAATGACTCCATTTTTATTTTAAATGTATTTTACTGCACAAAGGAAGATAACTACGCAACATTTTTTCTTGTTTCATAATATAGTCTATGTAGGTATAGTCCATTCAGTGAAAAATATCAGCAATGAAAAAATGAAATTGTGGGTGATTAAGGGGTGATTCCGAACGGCGCAGTCGTCCGACGGCGGTTATCCTGTCGAGGACGCAATTCCAGTGGACAAAAATCCCAACAAGGCAAAATTCTGTGGTTGGGCCCATTTGATTGTTTTTTTAAAATACATTTTAAATTATATCGTATTCCATGGTTTTTAATTAGGTGTTGACAATAATTAATTAGTGGTCTAATTATTGCGAACAACAGGCTTGGTTGTGTTGGTATGTTAAGGAACTTAGCAAGTGCACCCGCACAGGGCGCAGGACGATGGGGCCTTGAAATGGAATAGACACAAAAAATGTCCAATTTTGTAATTTTCCTATCTCGTTGAAAAATTTATATTTCTTAGAAAGGTTTATGGATTTATTAGACTGATAGCAGGCCTGTATGGGTAATAAATACCATTTTATATTAAATTCAAATATGCCATAACCCATAACTGTCTATCTTCTGAATTGAAGACTTTATGAACCAATTTAATCATTTGGCTTAATAGAAATTTTTTAAAACTCCTTTTGAACTTTTATATAAAATTCATATTGTTAGCGTCAATTTAAACCCTTCCAATTTTAAGGGAAGTTTAGCTAGTTCGCTCGATAGTACCTGTTATTTTCTTCCTTTTTTTATTTAATTAAATTTAGTATTGTTGCAAGTTATTGTGTGAAATTATTTTTCTACAAAACCCTAATTGGTCATCTAACAATATCAGAACCGGACCGGTTCCGACCGAAGTATTGTAAAGGCTGAAAGTGCTAGCGAAGTGAAAATGCTGATGGCGCAAATATGATGATGAAAATATTCAATTGCAACCTCAACAAAATTAAGCATCTTCGACAAGAGTTTCATTATCAGGAATAGGTGCTCAAATTCCCCAGATAGGATCAAAATTATACGGGTTGAAGATATCCGCTTTTTTGGCCGAAGAATTTGTTTCAGAAACCTAAAAATACATTTGAAGCTATGGAAAAATTGAGAAGTAGAAGATGGAAGCGCAATGAGCCACAAAGCAAAAATAAATGAAAACTAAATTATTTCGTACGTCATTCATGCTATAGTCAAATTTATTATTGGGACTCAAATGGTTGTTGTAAAGCACCCAACGCTGAAGAGCTTGAAATTGATTGCGGGGGAAATGCAGAATTAGTAGGCAGAAAGATGGAAACCGAGTGGGTTTGCCTCAAGTTTAAACAACACTACCCAAACCTAATATGCTGTGTTATAAATATGATCAGCAAGGTCATATGGTAAGGAATTTCCCAGGGGCAGATAAGAATAAACTTCTGAAGCTGATGAGTGTGAAGAAATTGATTGAGGGAAAAATGTAAAATCAGCCCGAATAAAGGTCGAAGCAGCAACGAAAGGAAGATCTATCTATCTACAATATTTCCCAAACCTGCTATAGTGTTATAAATATGATCAACAAGGTCACATATCAAGAAATTGCGCAGAGGAAGGTAAGAACAAAATTCAGGCATAGACTACTGGGAATAATAATCCAAATCGGTCGACATCAATGTGTCCAAGGCCCATTGTTCAGTCTCGAGTTATCTTATAACCTGGGTTAATTTCAATAGAAATAATTGTTTCAAGAATTGCATCCATGGAAATTCATCTGGGTTACAAGATAACCGAAACTGAACAACTGGGTGTAAGAGAAACACATTCAAAATTTTACAAAACATGTAAATTAAGGCCATGCGATTTATTAGACTTAATAGATACCGGTAGCCGTTTAAATTAAATCAAAAAACATTTCTGTCTATATATTTGAATGAGTTTGAACATTTAGAAGTTTTGGACGGATGCCAAATGGCGATATGATTTAAGAAAACCTCCCGAAAGAATGAAAAAATAGGTCAAATATGAAGATGAGAACGAAACCGACTCCAGTGGTAATGAAAGAAAAGATGAGGAGAATTACGATGACGAAACGGATGTGGTGGAAAGCAAAGTGTTTCTTAAGTACTGAGTTTTTGTAAAAGTATTGATTTTATTTCTAATTTATTACGTAACTCCAAAATATTGAGAAAATGATTTTTGATATAGTATTCATTTTGTTTATTATTCAAGTTAATGTTAGTTTGACTGTGGACACTCTATCGCCAATTTGACGAGCTGTTAGCTTCAATTTAGACACTTCCAATGTTTAAGAGAAGTTTTAGTTCAGCCCGCGTAATTCTACCGATAAACTCGTTATTTTGTTCTTTTTTATTCCATTAAATTTAGTATTTTTACAAGTTATTGTATGAAATTACTTTTCTAAAATAGGTATTCCATTGGCCATCTAACAATACATAGTATATCTAATTTTTTTTAACAATGTTACTTATACCACTCTTTTTCTGGGCGTCTCAATTGTGAACAAAAAATTATTTTCGGATTTAGCGCACATTTAAAATATTTTATATTTAAAATAGCCATGTTTAAATAGAACCACCAAATTAGAGTTAATTGTAGTCCTGAAGAAGTCTACAATAAAGTTAGACGAAACGTCGACAGATTCGTCGTTCTGTTTCATTAAATAAACTGCCCATTTTCCCAAAAATTAATAATATAATCTATTTCTACACAAAGTGTTCAAAAAAATTAGTGCAATAGGAAATTAACATCAATTTTGATCAAGCGCAGATTCAATTTTAAATGGTTTTTTAAACTTGTTTTTAAATTGAAAAAAATTTAGATTCAATTTTAATGATGCGTTTGACTTTGAATTTTCACGAAAAATCGTTTGCAGTGCATTTATTATTTTTATTAAAAAAACCTAAAGGGGCCCAAAAATGAGACCTTGTACATGGCAGACGAAAAGCTTGTTACGTGTTTTTTTTTATTATAAACGTGCAAAACGAAATACTATCGAAGACAAAATATGTAGTTCAATCCCTAATTCTGTTGTCAGAATTATGATTTTCGGGAATTTGGCTTGATTCGATGTTTTCCGTGTCCGGATATGGGGTTTTTGAAATTTTTTCCTGGCGGAATTTCACCTTGTCAGGATTTTTGACGGCGTGCTTGTTGGGATTTTGTGGAGGTAGGATTGTGATTATCGGAATTCAGGGCCGGTTTAAAATAATTATCAAAATAGACTTATTCGTCAAAATTCATCCAAAATCTATTTAGTTAAGGGATATAGCATATTAGAAATTTATTTGATCAAATCGATAAAATTTCCTGCAGTTCTTCCAGGTTAAAAAAAGTGGTATTCAATTTGTTCCTCGTTTACTACGAGTCTTCCTTGTTTGGAAATAGAATAGTCACAACATATTTGAAAAGTACAGTGTCCATCACCAGTTCGCGTTTCACCATTAATAGGAAATAGTTTTTTTAATGAAAATTTGAACGTTGGAAACTTAATAGTGAGATAATTCCAGAGCTGGTTACGAGAGAGAACAAAAACAAAGAATTCCAACTTCTGACCAAAGGCATTCCTAATTTGTTTTTCAGAATTATTTCTAACAGTTTTCTTCTAAAAACCTTGTTAATCCATTTCGCCCATCAGTGCTGATTGTTCTAATAACGTTAAGAAATTAATTTGAAATCGTTTCGGAAAATTCGATAACTAATAGTTGGTGGATAACAAATTCAAAAATGGAACAAAAATAGTCGAATGGTATGTCGCAAAAAGTTTACACATGTTATGAGGTATTCCCTTACCAATAAATATAATTAATGTGGGTATATTTTTATCAATTCGGTAGATATACAATATTTGCGTTAAATAAAAACTTACAAGATTTCCTGTCAGCATGTCTGGTGCGTTTCCTTTCTCTTGGTGCTGTTCTTGAAGGACCTTTAGTTGCAGTTTTAACTAAACTTTCTAAAATTTCATCATCGCCATCCGTTAAATTTCCATTCGCCGGACTTAAAAATGATCTATTGGTATCTCTACTTCTACGTCTCCAAGTTAGGGTTCCCTGCAAACTTTCGACATCTGACATGTCACTGCCCAAAAGTTGACGAAGTTCAGCATCAGCTCGATCTTCTTTTGTACGAAATTTGCCTATCTGTAAGAAGATAAAGGAAAAATTAACATCATAATGTTATATTCGGGAAAAATGTCTAGAATTCGTGAATCAAAATTTATATCACTATTTACCTCGGTTATCATTTTGCCCCTAGTTTTATTACGTTCACGATGATTGGCTTTCTTTTCTAACTGCTGGAGAACTCTTTCTCGTGTTGTACGATATTCTAGTGCAAATTCTGATACTATCCTACAAAATTCATTTGGTTTCGTATCTGTAATTTGATGAAGAGGAATGCCTAACCATAGTAGAAACCTATGAAACCTAAAAAAAACATACAATGAATAATTTGAAACAATAATTGTATATAAATAGTTGCAATATACCTATTAGTAACTCTTCTGTGAATAATACTTAATAATATAATACGTTCAGCGCAATCTGCCAAAAAATCGGACATTTTAACTTTCATCATGGTGGATCCATCATGTTTGGCTATCAGTTTAAGATGATCCCAAGATGCCTTGCAATCAGTTTCTAACCTTTGAATATTTAAAGATAGTTCATCGAAATCTATTTTGGAAGCTCTTGTAATAGCACCAATCTAAAACGTAAAAAATTTAAAACTTACCAAAATAACTTTCATTGTATTACTTACTTCAGAATATAAATCAGTCGAATCAGGAAATTTTTCCATCACAATATGGCACAAGTGATGCAGCAACGAATGTTTGTGAACGGTATCCTTAACTTCAGGAACTTTGGCAAGATATTCAATTTGAAATCCTTTAACTTCGGTACCATTTAAAAATATACCAATGGAAAGTAGAGTTCCTAATATCGAACGAAAAGACTTATTGATTTTTAATACTTCAAATCCTTGCTTCAAGTCCATCAATGGTTCTGCAATTTCGCGTTCTGAATTTTCAAAATCCAATTTGAAAGCCCACAAGTTTAGTCGAGCTGGTAATTCTGATATGGATGCTAAAGTTAGAAGGAATTGTTCCGCGCTACCTAATGGTAAATCTGGATGGGAAGCTTGAGCGTCTTGTATTCTTGATCGTTCTTCTTCGGTTGGCAGCATGGTAAGCAATTTTTCAATTCCTTCACGATTCATTATTGTCGCGTCCATTTTTAATATCGCAGTTTTTATTGAGCGCGGTGGAGGTAATTTGGTCATTCCTATGTTAATTGCGTTCGATCGTTTCGGATCCAAAACAATGATTTCCTTATTTTTATTCATTTCTTGTTGTTTCTAAGTTGTGAAAAATAATTAAAAACTCGAAAATTAACCTTATAAAATACGAAATTAATAATATGTAATAGAAAAATGGGTTTGGTTATCCATGCTAATAGACATCGACATCAATTTGGTAGGTAGATTACACAGACATCATAACATTTGTAACAAGCAAAATAATAATCAAATTATGCAAATTATATTACTTTCTGCATAGTCGACTAGCAAAATATATTTACAGTAGGTATATTCGTTTAACTAATGCAATACATAGATCTACTAAAAAATAACAACAGGTGTGGTACAGATTCTTGCTTCTATAAGAAGAAGGTATACGAAGAAGATATTAAGATTGGTAGAAAAAAAAAGTGATAAAGGTCGTGCAAAAATGAATAAGAATACCACCACCAAGAACTAAAAAACTCACCTCCTGTGTGCAGCACATGCCATGTGCGGATCACCAAATAAAATAAAAAAAAATCAATTAATTAATTAATAAGCACTTCAAGATAAAAACATATAAAAATATTTTAGTGAAGCGAAACTTCCACCTAAGATTTACATAATACAATATAAAAAAAGTAAATTAAAATTCAAAATTATATACAAATAATTTATAAAATTACTGTGATTTGTGGTGAACACCATAAAAAAGTTATAAGTATGTAGTAAGAAATAGATAAAAAAGAAATAACCCCAAGTCTTTCAAGTTTTATACTAGCAAATTTATGTGTGATATAAATAATGTCAGAAGGTTTACCACTACTGAAAATAATTTTATAAATCAATGACAAACCATTTTAATAAAAATTCAATTTTCTTACTAAAATACTTCCTCAACCTGAAATTTATTACAAATTTGTAAAATTTTGTTTAAATGCTTAAATTAGTCAACAAAATGTTAACAATATTAAGTGGGCAAAGCTCAGTGTTATAATATCAATGACTTTGCTTTTACTAAATAAAATTACTGATCCACAAATTAAACAATAAATCACAAAACATGCAAATAAAAGTGAAAAACATACCTTGGTAATTAAGTCTTTAGCTCGTGATTCAAATAAGTGTTCTAATTTTTGGGTATCTACCGACACAGGCGATAATTCGTCCCATATCAAACCAGTTTTTAATTTAATTGAGGTAATTGCGTCATCGCGAACTTCTTTCCAGAAAAGTTTTACAGTTTTCTTATTTTTCTTGATTGGAATTTTACTTTCCGATTGTTTACATTTAGAAGAATTGAGGCCAAAAACAGGTGGATTAGGTACTAGTGGAGGTATTCGATTATTTAAGGGTGGCGGTGGTGGTGCCATCATATTGCTTATTAATGGAGGTGGAGGTGGCGGGATACCGTTTGTTGTCGCAACAGGAGCGAGAATATCAGTTTCGTCATCGCTCATGAGATCAGTAAAATCTAAATCGCATAAATTTAATGGCCTGTTAAGCGAATTAACTAATTCTTCCCAACGTAATTCATTTTCAGACTTTCTAATTTCGGCTTTAGGAACATTTTCGGAAGTAGGACTTTTCAAAACGTCGGCTTTAGACTTGGATTTTGCAAGTCCTTCCTTTGCTTTTGAAATTAAACCGGACATATCGCCAATTCTGTTAATTTTATTTTCTTCCGATGGACTGTGCAGTCCGGTTTGATTGGCTAATTTTTGTGTTAAATCTTTAACGGTGTTTTCCCGTTTTAATTGAAGTAATATTTTTCGATCGTTTTCGTTAGCATCGTCTACATTTTCTTGATTTTGATCGTCGTTAGTATTATTATTGTACATCATTGATAAAATCCAAGGTTGTTTTGTAAGACCATTCTCTTCAGAATCCAATTTATTTACAGCATTCATCAGAGGCGTTATATCTTTGCGACTAGGTGCTTTATGCAATAAGTTGCCGTTGGACAGTCTTTGTTGTAGCGAATTTGTGTAATTGCCTAAAATTATTACAACAAAACACAATTAATATAGTAATAATCCAAATTATTTATAGCACTCTAACAACACTCATAGCAATTTGCGTAACCTACCATTAATTATGTCGTTCCTTTCTTCATTTTGATTGTTTATTTCGCGGTAAAGAGTAGCACTTTCTTGTTGTTCCCTCATAAAACTTCGCTGGCGTTCAGCACGCTCTCGTCTTCGTTTTAAGGCAGGCGTAACACCAACTTCATTTGCTAAGCAAAGCGTCAAAATCACTCAAGACTGATTGGATTAAAAACATATAAAATGAACAATTTACCTTTGTTGTTTTCTTTATAACTTCCGTTAATGTGAATATCATTTGGACCTGCAGATGATTGAGAACTGGAAGATTCGTCGTCTTCGGCATTAGACGTGAGCTCCATTTTCTTCCTTGTGTTTAAAGAAGAATTAAAGGAGGTGTTTCCAGTTGAATGCCGTCGACTCTTACGCCTTTCTGATGACACGACAACCGATTTTCTACTTCTTAATGTTTTTCGTACACTTTCATCTAAATGCCGAAGTGGAATTCCTTTTTCTTCAGAATCTTCGTATTGTAAAACCGCTTCGTAAATTTGGAACTGTTGCAATAAATCTAAATCTGTTCCCGGTTTGGACATATATCTTTGAATTATTGCTTCTATGCCTTGCTCTTCTAAAGAATCGGCTTGATCGTAATAGGTATCCTGATCGGGAATTCCATTAAAACATTTATTTATTAAAGTCATTGCGTAAATTAATAATTCCGTATCGGCCGAATCGAAATCTTTTAGTAGTCTCATAATGTTAAACCAAGGTTGGAAACCTTGAAGGCAGTCAACGTTTTGAACGGCTTTTATCAACAGCATACAGTTCGAATCGACATATTCTACAAAGACTAATAACAACTTTAAGGCAGTTTTTACTACAAGGCGAAATTTTGACGATATTAAACTGTACAGCCATTGAACGGTTTCGTTATGATGGATCACCCCATTCATACCATCTACATACAACATAACTTGACCCAGGGCTCTTAATATATAGTTTTGATAATTTTGATCGGCTTCGGAACCAACTTTTATTAAACATGCTAACCCGTCGTTTTGAACAAATTCGTGTACCAAATCCTTATCTTCTTGAAATATTTGTTTCAGAGAAAATAAAGCCCTGCGCAGCTCTCGTCCTTCTGATGTTAGAAGTTTTTCTGAAATAAAACAAAACTTATGTAATCCATTTAAATCAACATAAAAATAATTGTCGGTGAATGATTCCAGGACTCGAAAATGTTGGTAGATAAAATGAAAAAATTTATCAAACTTGAGAACTTTTTCTGGTTTATGGTATGTCATACATATTTTGCACCAACTAATTAATATTAATTAATACTTAAAACTGTAGACGGAATATCAGTTATATTTTATTGCTTAAAAATTATGTCAAGCAGCTGTTTTATTCAATAGGTTCGTATATTATGTGGGCATAACTTCATTTTAATATTGAAGATCTATTATTATAATCTCAAAATGACTTAAAAGTATGTAAAAGTAATTATGTGGTACAAGAATTATTTTACAGCATAAGATGAAAATGTAATAGCTATTTATATTGTGATCATACGAAAATTGAAATTTCTTCTAAGAAAATGAAATATAAATATACTAAAAAGAAATTCTGGAAATTGTGAATCTATTTTACGTTGTATTGCTTAAATATGTTTCAAAATGATAGATTTAAGTTAAATATCACCCTTGCGGTATACAAAATGAAATTTATTCCTTTTTGAAGTTTTAATTAGATTTATCGTCAAGTATTAAGAATTATTTTTAAAATTTTATGAAATTTATATCGAATGTAATTTTTTTTAGGTATATTATAATAAAATATACTTCACTTTCGACTAGTTGGGGTGTTATCAACTATGGGTCAGGGACCAGTAGCCAAGTTGGAACACATTTGCACAAGTTGGGACAAGATCTCCGAGGTGAACAAGGAGAACATTGGAAACTTGTTGGTTAACAACAAAGCAAAACATGATTTCTTCATGCATAGTGGAATCTACCAAATTAATTGTAGTATGTGCGATGCAATTTATATCGGTCAAAGCGGTAGGTCCATAAAAAAAGGGTATCAAGAAAGTTAAAGCGGGCATAGATAACTTAAGAACGTCTGCGGGATTTTCTTCACATTGTCTAGAAATTCATCATGATTTGGACTCGCAACAATATCAAGTTTCATGAACATAAAGGACGCGCTCGAAATCAAAAAGACCTACTAAGCGGAAAAAACTTAACCAATTTACAAGTGGAACTCCAGAACACCAGCTCACCACTGTTGTTCCAGATTCCTTAAGAAAAATTGCGTTGATTATGTTTTTTTTTGTTTTTTTATAAATAATTTTGTGGCAGACTTGAAAAAGGAGTGGTTTATCCTTTCGAAACAATTGCAGTTTAATAATAAAAAACTTAGCGTTGGTAAATCTTAACCGATATTGGACTATTATGTATTTTATTGTAATATACAAAAAAAAAATTATATTTGATTATAAAATGCTCCGCACCAAATTTGTCACAATAAATTTTTTTGGATATGAAATTGAAATCTATAAATTTTTAATTTTAGAAATTACTGTTAAATTAACACATTAATTAAACAATTAAGTCATAATGAAAAATGCGAAAATAATTAAATCAGTTAAAAATAATTATAAAGAAGGAATTTTTCGCGTAATGACAATAGTGCTGTTAAAAAGTCTTCGAGCAAACATATTTTTCCTTATTATGCACGAATGGCTTTACTTTAAAGAATATAATTTGGACATGTTGTGGTATAATTAGTGAGAAAATGTCTGTCATTTATCGTTTTAAAAATGTTTCATAGCATCAGCAGTAATTCTAAAAATAACAACGAAATATGCGTAACAAAGGTAAAACCATTAAATGCAATTGATATCTGTGGTTAACAATATTCTGGTTAGTTGTAAAATGAAACTGGTGTTAGTTAATGCTATTGCCACTAGTTGCATATAAAAATTAGAAAAAAAATCTTTAATCTAAAAAAACTTTTTAAGGTTTTCAGTTCATTCACTATTATTTCGAATTTTAATACTTAATTTTGAATAACTATTAAAATTGGGCAAAATGAACCTTATGAATAGATTAAAACTTCAGAAAGTTTCAAACAGCTGATTCAGTAGAGTATTTAAATAGCAGCGGGAATCATGAAAAGGTTGTAGGTATAGCTAAAAAATACTTAAAAGTGTTATCTTTATGATTTATTTAAAAAAACTGGTCGATAGTTAGCTAAAGATCTTTAAGACGAAGTGAGTATTAAAGTTTGCTCCCCACATGTACGACACATTTTTCTAAAATTAAGAGAATGTGTAGCAAAACAAATCTTTACCTCGGAAAAGAAATAAGCAGAAGAGATTAAAATTTGCGAAATTGGATATCAGGAAACAAGTATTAGGACAGATGATGTGACGAATTTTTAATTCATTTTTAATTCGTCACAATTAATTATTTTGTATAATTAATTTAATTAGTAGTACCACCGGCGCCATCTCTTCTGGGCTAATTATAATTAATTCTGGGTTTTTGCACGTCTGCAAAGGCGCGCGCTAATAGGAAGTAACCTTGAGGAATTGAAACGAAGAAGACGTGTTTTGCATCTTACAATAGATTTGTTTGTTTGAAAATCTGATGCGAGTTTGCAGTTTTCTTTCGTCATTCGTGCCATCGCTAATTGCGGATTTGTTAAAGTAACCGTAGTTATGTTTTTCGCTATTTTTTAGTTATACTATAATTTTCATGATAAGCCATTTGGAGGAAACCGTTGTCAATATTGTTGTCCGTTGTCAATCGTCGTCAATATTATGTGGCGACAAATCCCGAGGGGAGAGCCTGTGATGGTTTGAGGATGTTTTTGAACAGAAGAAGTTGGGGATCTTGTACGTATAAAGAAAAAAAAATGCAAAACAATAATTAGAGATTATTAAAAAACATGCGATTCCTTCTCGAGTAAAAACTAATCGAAAAAAATTTTATACTATAACAAAATAATGACCTAAAGCACACAGCTCCACCTCCACAGATTGAAGGAGAAACAACTTATGGAAAGATACTTCTGGCAGAATAGAAAAAATACTGCACGATATTCGAAAAATTAACAAAAAATAATAGTTCAGAAAGAATTAAAACAACTATTAAGATTAAGATCATATCAAATTTTAAATTCTGTAAAGTTACTTTTAGTTATTTATTTATTTTATATTGTGCCCTTATCCATACATCAAGTTCCTACAAAATATTGTTTGAAATTTTGCATTTTAGCACTCTTAATATAAAAAAATAGGTCTTGTTCGAAGACGATAGAAAAAACGTGATGAACATGGGAACTGGGAATTCTAATAATACGTGTATTAACCTGTGAATTTTTCATATTAAGAAAGTTATGTGTTGAATATAAAAATCTAAGTAAGCAGTGCACATACTTTGGGGGCTTATTCTCGAATTTATACGTATGGCAAAACCGTTCATAATAATAATTCGAATTCATAACGTAGAAATTTACATGCAGTGGTATTCACAAATATGCATAATTTTTATTAATCGATTAAACAGTCTTGTATTGAACCATTAAAAAGTGTGACTTCTAGGTCAAAAAAACAATGACAACTTTCACTTTCCCATACTATACATTTTATTAATTGCATGCAGGTACAGTACGGATTAATTTTAAATTTAAAATTTAACACTGTAGTATTAGAGATCTGAAAAGTAATTTAACAAAATATAAAAGCAAATTTTGAACTGCTTTAGTGATGTAAATATTTATTTTAGAAATGTAAAAGTTAACTTTTACGTATTTTGCATAAATCGAAAAATTGAAAAGTAAAATTTTTTATTTTTTACATTAAATTAAAATAAAATTTAACAAACGTTTAATTTAATCGATCACGATATAAATTAGCAGAAAAACGTTTTAGCGGAATATGTAGGTTATTAACACGTCCATATAATTTGTAGTTAAATTAACGAAAATCAATTAAAATTCATTAGAAAAGGCGTTAAATAATAAATATGTAGCACTTAAATTTAAATTAATTAGTTTCCCTATAACCATGTACAACATTTTTATCAGAAATATGTTGTTTGGATGCAGAAAATAATTTTATAAATTGGTTAACTAATTGTTCAGACATGATAATTATGTAACAAGTCAACTGTATTATTGCTTTTTTTTATTAAATCCCTTGTCCATCGTTGTATTTCACGAATCGCCAATTGAATTATAATATAATTTATTCTAGAACTATAACTTTTGTTATCTAATCAGCGAAAGGTAAAATGCAGTTTTCACATCAAAATTCGATTTAAACTTGGGGATGAATCTACATTTTCAGAATCTTTCAGATTTTATGCTAAACCAATATATTTGTATTATAGTAAAAGTGGAATACAAAGAATGTACTCGTATACTGAAGTAAAAGGCAATATGACAATCTCGTAACTCTGCAAAGCCTATAATTATGCAAAATGTGTATGTTTTGCGTGACTATTTTTAATGTGTAAGATTATTAAGGTTTAACTTACCTATGATGGTATGAACCCTAACCGAAAGCTGCGTTCGAAGAACAATGGAATTCTTCTTGCTGTAACAAAAATTAAGTAAATAATTGTAATAAAACTATGTGAAATGTCGTATAATAATTCTGCGATTGATAAGAATCAAATTTATAAATTATTCGTGGGAATGCCGGGACAAAAATATGTCCACTAACCGGATTCCACCAACTTGATTGATCTTCATTTTAAATCAACTTTTGATAATTGTGTAAGTACCTAAATATATAGATTAGGGTAACTCAGAGTTTAACTAAATTGAACAGCGACCCAACAAAAACCTGTTGGGTGAGAGTATAATGACTTAATGACCATAGTTAGTTAATAAGTAAATAAATAGTGGTAACGAGTTTAAATCCAATTAAACTAAATATTATTTTTATTATTGCTCCGAATGTCGGTATTATGAGCCTTTCTTTATAGGTACTGCTTAACGTGGATTTCGAACCACGGCATACGTAATTTGGAAGTTTTCCGAAAGTGCAACCTAGATTTATGCTCCATCAATTATAATTTACTTAAAGTTGCATAATCATGAACGAAGTGATTTTAATAAGGATTCTAGAATAATTTTTAGGTTTGTATAGCAACTTAATAAGGAGAGAGTAGTTTTGAAAGATGTAAAAATACGTCTATGTAAGTATGTTCTCAATAGTTTTACTTGTCTATAAATTAATACATGTCAAGTAGAGTTTAGTAAATAATCAGTTGTTGATTATTGCAGTCAAGTCTACATACACATTTAATGTTACTAATTTAAACAATAACAAAAAAGAAAACGAAATTTACTCCTACATGATCACCAACAACTACTTTCTTTAGTTTGATAATAATGAATGATTATATACCAATAAGGCTCTTAAATCGATTTCTAGTTTTGCAGCAGGAGTAAATCAACTTCTGTGAGTAGGTACGCCAATTAAAAAGGAAATGTAATTAATTTAATTGAAATTAAATAATGCTCACGATATTTCAGTTTCGTTTTACATTCCAACATTTGATATTGGTAATTCACCAAAAGAACTGAAATTATGTAGATTACAAGATAATGAAATAATAAAAATTAGATAAACCGAACCATGAGATAATCAATTTCAATGGTTTGTCCTAAATTGAAAGGTTAATTACGTAGTTAAATTAAAGTTACGTAGAAAACAAACTCATTCTTTGAATTTCTTACTTAATCGAAAAGAGTAAAAGTTATCTGATAAAATACGGTACGAGTAAACTTATTTTTACCAAATTAAATGATAAGCAATTATTGTGAAAATAATATTAAACTGATTATAACTGTATGATCAATAATGCAGTATTGTAAGAACGGAATGCAAGTAATGAGAAATTCAAGCTTAAATTTTCTTATGAAGATAACAACTTCTCGTCAATAATTTTCTATGTAATTTTACATAATATTTTTAACTGTGCGCACTGTAAACACAAATAATACTGTTATAATAACCAAGTTTTCGTAAAAAATTCTTTTGAAATGATAAAAAACGGATCGAACTGTTAGGAAAAAAATGTTATTATTAATTTAATTAATTAAATTTTTGAGGCAGATGTCGAATACCAAAATTGACAGATTAATTTTAGTGTTGTGTTTGAAATAGGCGGACCTTCTTATCGTTGCAACTCCACAATACCGTATTAAACATAAAATCAAAATCATCCTTATTACCTGCAAAAGTAACACACTGGTCCATGAGTACAATTCTCGGTCAGGGCCACGAGAAGTTCAGTGTCTCGATGAGCTATCGAATTGCACGAAACAATTGGCAACTTTGTTACTTCATTAGGTTCACCTTTGACGTCTGCACTCGGAGTAATTTCAGGCACAATCTTGTGATTAATATTATTGCAGTAATTAGGAGATTCAACACATTCATTGTTAATTGTGGCGGTTACACGAGTGCTTTGTTTAATATTGTCTGTAGAACATGCAATTGGTTTCGGTTTGTCGATTTCTTCTTCTTCCTCTTCTTCATCGATTAAGTTGTAATTTATATATTGTAACCAAAACACTGATGATCGTTCCTCCAAAGAATTAAACCAATTTGATAGTAAATTGGAAGAATTTCCCAAAAAATCGCCGTAATTGATGCGATCCCTCTTCGATACGTTTTCGATCAATAACGTTTTAGCCGACATCGCAAACTTGGCATTATAATTCACAACGACAGGGTAAATTTTTCTTTACAAATATCTTGCTTGTAAGTTATTGTAACAACTGTTTCAGTTAAAAGAAGCCATCAGGCATAGGTAACCTACTGACCGTACCGAATAAGTACTTATAAGAATTTATGCAACAATGTTTACGATGGGTTAAATCAGCATTGTTTCCACATTCGTATAATAATTTTAAAAAACCACGTTTACAAAAAATGATGATAATAATAATGTCATCTTATATTAAAATTTCAAGTCAGCTTATTAACTTTCCCATATCAATTACTTTTAATTATGTAACTACCACTTGTATATTTAATAATCAAATAATAATTATTACAACTTTTAAGTAAATTTTTTATAATATTTACTATATAATTTATTTTATTACATTTTAAAGGGCAAGTAACATCCCCACTATATCACAATGTAATATTTAATAATATAACTCGAAATTATTACTGTTTATATGAAATTCTTTTAATTAAATATTATAAATTTCAACATAAACCCCGTGTGGTGGATAATTACATCATAAATATTTAGAATATACTATAGCAATTCAAGATATTTACTGCCGATTCATAATAGCAAATTGGCCGGCCAAACAACAAATCAATATTTGTACAATTTTAAAAACATTACACGGATATTAAAGTTCCATTAAAAAATTTAATTATATATAAATAATTAATTAATTACACTTTCATCGGCAAACTAAAAATAAGATAACCGAAAAATTCGATTTGCACTTTCTTGGGAATTCTTGGAAAGTAAGTTACCTATACTCGATGCACTGGAACGTTTAAATAAGTAAACTACATTAAGTTCAATTAATCACAAAAACTATAAAATCTAACAACTGTATCAATTCACTCAATAAAACAGGTGGTAAAATAATATTATTGAAGACCGTCACAGAAGATCAACAACCGAAATCTACAACACGGCATCCGCCAACCTGTCCAAGAGCTGGTGACACACATCTCGAGCCCAGATTTCCGCATCTCCCCTCAAACTTCACAGTTTTAAAGTTACAAGTTATCCACATACAAACTCAAATCCGTTATGCCCGACCAGTCGTTTAATTATTGAATGAATAGCGTATTTTTAATATAGCTATAAATGATCTAAATGCTGTTACCAAAGTTGCATCAGGTCAATGAACCAACGAAGCCAATTGATTTTCATATAAGATCTGCTTAATTTTCAGTCATAAATTTACGTTACATCCATAACCACTTTGCAAATAATAAATGTTATCTAATAACATTGTAACAATAAAAACTGGCCATTTTTTAATTAAGAAACGAATCAAGATATAAATTAGTATAAGTAGTTCGTGTTCAATATTTTTAAATTGGCCCAAAAACATTAATCAATAAACACAACATTATCTAAATAAATATCTTAAAACAAGACAATTTAAATTTAAGAAATAATTATTTTCTTGTTTATTCTTGTTATCAGTCTAGCCTAGACTGCTTGACTCGGTTAAATAAATAAGTTTTAACTATACAATACTTGGGCAGTGGGTTAAGAAAAAATATAAATAAGTTAAAGTTCTAGAATTCAGATTTTATTGTTAAGATATAAAATTGCAGGCAAACTTACTAGGTTGCATGAACGGGAAACTAAAAAATATGTTGACTGCCGAGAAACAGTAAAGCAATCTATTTGGTACATCAACTTCCTAAGTGCACCACGTTAGTTTTACAATATTAAATCTATAATAATGTAAGCTAAATCGATTTAGAATTTCAAACAAAAAACCTTTCTCTACATTCTGCAAATGTCAACAGTAGTTCTATAGTAATACATATTGTCATGTTTTTTTTTTTTAGAAAATTGACTTAAATTTAAATATTACTATTTGCAATTCAAAATTATTGTTGGGGATTTTATATTTTGATTGGCACTATGTTGTTTTGATGGCTAGTTTGACAGCAGAGTCGATAGAGGGTTGGTTTTTGAGGCACATTAAAATTTGTATGGAGGTTTTTTTAAAAATAAAGGATTAATTTAGAAAAGTGTTTTAGGATTGATGGATAAGTGAAATAAGTAGATGATAGAAGTTCTGTGTTTGAAAAGTGATGGTGTATTTTTGTGCAACGCACGTAAATATAGCAGATGGTTGCGATAAAACCATATCGATTGGACGCAGCAATGTTTTAAAACATTAAAATTTATAGAAATTGATAAAAACACTTCAATTGGTGCTACCAAGTGGGGCTTGAAATTAATTAACAGTAGCAATTGGCAAACCAAATCCGTGCGGCGTCTACGACATTTATAAAAATTGAACCTACTGCAACCCTGAGAGAAGAGTTAAAATGGATTAGAATCTGATTATAGAGGCTGTAGAAAAATTAAATCAAAATTTGGACGGAAAATTTTGGAAAAACCAATCAGAGAATAAACAGAGATGAATCAAACAATTGATGAAAATAATCAAGAAATAATAGACGAGAATAAACATCAAAAAATAATAATTTGAGGAAAATAAACAAGAATTAACAAACAGAAATCATTGAGCAAAAATGTAACGAATCACTAAAGAAGCTTCAATTAAGTACGGATAATCTGTGTGCATATATACAAGATCTAAGAATGCAAGCAATAACTATTAAAGATTCTGTGAATAAAAGCGTAGAATACTTAAAAGGAAAATGGGATAAAACACCATGCAAAATTAAGTGTCAATTCGAAGAAAGGTGGAACAAAAGAATGCGTGAAAATTTACTGCGGCGTAGAAAATTTGTTAAACAGTGGTACAAAGTAAGCGAAACTGAATTAGATGACAAAATAGAAGAATGTGACAATACAATTATTAATAATAAAATAATGTCACATAACTATTTTTGTATCCAAGGAAGATTTTATTGAAGAAATTAACAGGAAGATAACAACATTGCCCAAAATAAAAATTTCACATACCTACCTATACGGTTGACGAAAAATTAAATGCACTAGATGTTCAAGTACAACAGAAGTTGAAAGAAAATAATAATACCCAAGTGAAGGATCTAATTAAAATGGACAAAACAATTAATGGGCGTACGAGGAAAATTCACCACCAGTATACAAAGACGAAAGATAACAATTAAAGATAAAAATCGTATTAAAATAACTGGAAAAGGACGGATGATGTTAAAATTGAAAAGTTCCCAGAAAAACGAGAGTAAAATGAAACGTGAACATTTAAAAACTGAAAAACTTGACATCCAAAAGGGATTGAAAAACGAATATGTGATGAAAGCAAATAAAGAAATGAAAATTGATTCCCCGAAGAGGAAATTTAAAATTGGAAAACCGAGCAACATTTCGCAAGAAAAGTGCGAATTAAAAAAAATTTTTTACAGGAAATATTTGAAGTATGGATTGCATCCGATTGGGACGATGAGAATTGGAGTCATGCACAAATAAGAGGGATGCAACAAATATGAACTCTAGAAGCCCTCGACTATTGAAATTATTGCTTTGATTAAAAAGTGATTTCGATCAAAGTTTGAAAATTTGCAATCTTAAATAGATGGTTTTGATAAACAAAAAATTAATAAATGAATACGAAATTTTATTTTGATATTGAAACTTTTTACAATATCTTGATTAAAAATAGTCTTAGATTTGTAAATTAATAATATGATAAAAATTTAAATGATTTTACTTTTAAAAACGGCATATGTTAAATTTTCGAAATGAATGAAAAATGAAATTTGTAATAATTAAAAATTAATAGTTAGGATGTTGTAAATCAAACAGTTTATTGCTGATTTTAAAATTAATGGAATTTAACCTGTTATTGATAAAATTTTGAAATCAATTTTTATGCTTTTGTAAATAAATTGTTTTAAGCAAAAATTTGTAAACATCTTTTGTTAATTGGAATTTCTGTTAATAATTTAAAGATAGGGTTTGCTATTATGATGGGACGGTGAACCAGAACATGTGAAGGGTTGAAAAAACACGAATTTGCCGATTTTTCATAAAAAAATCTTGAAGGATTTACATGGTCAAATCTAGAAGAGGTAAATAAAAATTTAAATACATATTATTTGTAATTCAAAATTATTGTTGGGAATTTTATATTTCTGTTGGCACTATGCTGTTTTGATGGTGAGTTAGACAGCAGATTTACTTTTTGAGCCTTTACATTAAAACTTATATATAGCTTTTTTAAAAACAAAGGATTAATTTTGAGAAGTATTTAAAAATTTAATTTTGAAGAATGTTTTAGGATTGGATGTTAAGTGAAACAAGTAGATGATAGAAATTTTGTGTGTAAAAAGTGATTGTGTACTTTTGTGCATCGCGCGAAAATACAGCAGATGGTTGCGATAAAACCATATCAATTTGAAACAACAACGTTTAAAGTTTAAACTTTACAATTGAAACTTTAAAATTAAAATTAATAATTTATAAAATAATAAAAACAAATGTGGCTACAGTATGGTTTCAAATTCATAGTTTTGTAATATGCACATATTTGTGTATCCCTTTTAACAACTATAAGATATTCTGAAATTATTGTAGTATGACATCAGTAGCTACAATATCATTTCAAATGAAAAGCCGTAAACTTAATGTAAATATTATACATAACCCTACGTTTAATGTACTGTACTTAACCCAAAGACCCTTTAATTACACAGCAGTACAGTAAATTGAAGTCAAAAACTCTTAGCTTGTAATTATGTTTTTCGTCTTAAAACCGAAGAAGCATTGAATATTCTTAATTCAGTTTTTACTTTTTATAGGTTTATGTGCATTTGGAGCCCTCACTCACCCTATATGTATTTTTATTTTTTAATGTCTAATGACCTTTTCAGTTAAAATAAAATAGCTAAAATAAATATTATAACATTTGTCGCTTTAGAAGTATCGTAGTTCCTGTTTACCACAACAGAAATAATGAATAAAATATCGAAATTCATCTGATCAAGTCAAAATAATTCAAGATATCTTAAAAAGCTCGTTAATCAGTCTACGAATGAACACAGAAGTCCATACAAAACACAAGGCAATCGTTTGCACAGGAAGGGTAGAGACAAAGTTCAGAGCTAAGTTCAAAGTCAAAGACGTAAACCTTTTTAAATTGCGATTGTAACGCTACTTGTAACTTGTAAAACAATCAAGCAAAATGTTTCCAACATATCAAGTCCATTAGTTGTAATAATTTCTCGTTATCAATTTCAGTCATACAGAGTTTTCATTTAAACTCCATTTCCAATTTATGTCATTGAATTTTCCGACTATTCGCTTTAATTTTCATAATTATTAATTATGTGATATGAGTATTGATAGAAAGACCATAAAGTTAACATTATTATTTACGTATTAAAAATTTTGTTTGAAATAAACAGTGTAATCTAAACAGCACAACATTTAAATTGAAATGTTTTGATGTCAACAATTAATTTAAAACCATTTTTGTTAATTTAAAAGTAATTACGAACAAAATACAACAAACAGTATAAATACCACCTACATAAAACTACCATTGTTAAATTGCATCAATTTAATCGTTAAAACACCGTTTCCAATGTTTAATCAGTTGAGAAGTATCACGTCAGTATATTTTTAAAATGTGTGAAAGTTGTTAACTAAAGTAAATCACAATAATTTTGTAAACATCTTAACTTTCATTATGTTTAAAAAATTATTTAATTTCGACCTAAATCAGCATTAGGTGAAATTTTTTTAATGTCATAGTACTTTTGATGTATTTCCCCATTCTTTAGAGAGCTGCATCGGATACCCGCAATTTTTGTTCGGGTTTAGTAACTTTTTGAGAATCGAATCGGGCCAGTCTCGCGTTCGAAATTACTATGCGTAAAATATATTGGTAATTATACTTTGTGTAGAAAAAAAGTTATCGCATATTTATTAAATTTGTTAATATTGTTCGACTAATCGTGGTGTGACGATGTGAATAAATTAAAATATAATGAATACAAACTTTTTATTCCCTATCGAATTTCTTACAATATAATATTGCGATTTTTATTGTTACGAAATTTATACTCTAACAAACATAACGAATTTTATACAAATTTGTGGTAATTCGTGTGTTAAATGCACATAATGTATAAATAAAACCCAGAAAATCAATTTTTAAATTTATTATAAAATTTTTATAGGTTTTTTTCTACATAAAGTAAAATATGTTTACATAAATTTCAAACTGTAGTTTTGATCGATGTTTTATTTTGTGATTATTTATATCCATAAAATCACATGATATACCTCGTTATTCGTTAACGTAGGTGTATATAATAAATGTAGTGATATGTATCATATACCTACATAATATTATACGAGTGCATCTTTGTAATAACATTGTGGATATAATAATTTATAATTTTGTATTATTAATGCATCACAATAAATAAATAATGAAATATTATTACTATGATACTTGGCAATTTTTGTAATATTATGAAATTGAAACCAGAAATTTTCTTCAACGCGGAATTATTTTTACCCGAAATTTTTTCTATATTTGAACCAAGTTTTACGAAAGAAAATTCAATCCATATTCGAAACAGATGCAAAGAAAACGTACCCACGTTAAACCGAAAATGTATAATAGAAATCCACTATATAACTGCGTAATATGAATTTTAATGAAACATCAATTTGTCGACTTGCTCCTGAAACTGTTTTTTATTTACAAGGTTCTAAAGTAGCCTATGTTTTTCGTAGCGTTGTAAATAACTTCTACACCAAATTTGGTTAAAATTGGTCAAATAGAAACGTAAAGCACGTGCACGCGTATTTGCATTGTCGATAGGTTGACAGCTTGACAGCATTAATTTATTGTTTTTTAAATTGATTTTGAGTAGCCTGCCTTCCTTTAAGGAATCTCGATAATCCATTCATGCGCGTCCCATAGGGACGCGCATGAATGGATTATCCAGATTCCTTAAAGGAAGGCAGGCTACTCAAAATCAATTTTCCTTTCCTTTGCGAATTTTTGCACTATTTCAATACAAAAACATACGCAGGAACCTACATAATAACTGTGCCAAATTTGGTTCCGATCGGTTACACGGTTTAAGAGTCTATAGGGAACATACATACATACACACATACATCCATTTTTATATATATTGCTATGTGCCGATCCTTCTATGACGGGTCACATGCAGGGACGCGCATGAATGGATTATCGAGATTCCTTAAAGGAAGGCAGGCTACTCAAAATCAATTTTCCTTTCCTTTGCGAATTTTTGCACTATTTCAATACAAAAACATACGCAGGAACCTACATAATAACTGTGCCAAATTTGGTTCCGATCGGTTACACGGTTTAGGAGTCTATAGGGAACATACATACATACACACATACATCCATTTTTATATATATTGCTATGTGCCGATCCTTCTATGACGGGTCACATGCAATTTTTATTAAATTTGAATTAATTAAATGAAATTTTTGTTTATTCCCGTTAGCTAGCCCTCTGTTTATCTTTTTAATTAGCATGAAGCAATCTTACCTCAGAAGTAGTTTCTTCGAGGGGGACTCTTTGCTTATTCTGAAATTGAATTTTAGTGGAGGAAAATTTATTCCTCAATGATACGATCATGGATTTCGACAAATGTAAACAATTTATTGAACATGAACACAATAAAAATGCAAACTTATATTAAATTGGAATTGAAACATATAACAAATAAATCTCTTAAATATTAAACAAATTAAAGTTTTATCGCTGTTGTTACGTGTCGTTGTTAGTTGTTTATTTTTAAACCGGTCACTTTTTTCCCGCAAAAGTTAAATAAGTGTTTCTTACCGACCACAGGTGTCGCTGTACTTTTCTTTAAATTTCTTGTGCAAATCAAGTCAGCAACGCATGTTAACTCTTGAATTTTCTTTGTCATCATCTCGTGTAATTCTTGTTGGTGCTTCAAAATTCATCGATTGAAATCTTGGTTCCAATTACTTGTAATCACTTCACAACTTATTTTTAAGGTAAGTGCCTTTTTACTTGGTATCAAAGTTAATCTCGCGAAACTGAACACAAATTCTTGTAATTTTATGTAAACCTCTTTCTGTTTTAGTTTACCACACATTGATTTGGATAAAATAAAATCTCGGGTGTGAGGGTTGGGATAATAAAACAACGGTTTATCGCATCAACTAGTTTCGAACCCTGAACGGGTTCATCTTCAAGACTATATTTAGAAAAGGAAAGGTTGATACAATCAAAATTCAAAAATGCATAAAACGCAACACAAAAAACAAAATTTACCTCGCGGTAAGATGTACTTGTCGTTAAATCCCGAAACTGGTGACAAATTGTGGAATGGTGAAAATACAGGCGTAATGTTTGTCAATATAACGATATTTAAAATTCTTATTTTTGAAAGCAGCCAACTTCAAAATTCACCAATCCACCAATAAAAAACTCATTGGCGTAACATAGAGTTGTCAATTACCCAGTTCCCTTTTTCCCCTTTTATCCTTCCATATTTTTAACAGATTGATAATGCCTATAAGTCGGTGATAAAAATATGGAAGGATAAAAGGGGAAAAAGGGAACTGGGTAATTGACAACTCTATGTTACGCCAATGAGTTTTTTTATTGGTGGATTGGTGAATTTTGAAGTTGGCTGCTTTCAAAAATAAGAATTTTAAATATCGTTATATTGATAAACATTACGCCTGTATTTTCACCATTCCACAATTTGTCACCAGTTTCGGGATTTAACGACAAGTACATCTTACCGCGAGGTAAATTTTGTTTTTTGTGTTGCGTTTTATGCATATTTGAATTTTGATTGTATCAACCTTTCCTTTTCTAAATATAGTCTTGAAGATGAACCCGTTCAGGGTTCGAAACTAGTTGATGCGATAAACCGTTGTTTTATTATCCCAACCCTCACACCCGAGATTTTATTTTATTCAGATCCGAGGGGAAGAAAATTTTTTATTCCAATCATTGATTTGGATTTTCGAATCCAATTTTCACTTTTTGCTGAGACGACTTAAAACACACGTCTCGCCTCGCCGTAGCGCGTTGGACTCTCTTTTTTTTAATAATTATCGTTTCCAAGGTTTTGTGACGATTTTCCAATTTTTAGTCACTCTTGGATAATTTCTTTTCAATGTAAGTATCTCGCATCTTTGATAATGCTTTATCATTTTAAATGTCATTTAATTAATTTTATTTCTGATTCCAGAGTTGTCATAACAACCCGCTGTGGACTGTTTACACGCAACCCGTTTCAGCTTCGGATGAACTAACGTTGCATTCCGTCACCACCGTTCTAACAACAACTACGTAATCTCATTGTTTATCTACCTCACTTACTTAAAATTAACCTATTTTTTTAACAATACAAATTTTCTGTGAATATTAATTAATTTTTGGTATCCATAATTTTAGTTCGTATCATTGGTGAACAATTTCATTTCTCACCTATTTTGGTTACCTGACTTCACTAGAGTCTTTTCGACTACCTGCCAGAACCTCCTTCTGTTGTTAAGAAGCCTTCATGCAATTAACGATATAACGAGTGCTTATTTAAATTTATTTTATATTGATATTTACAACACCGTAATATAGATAGATAAGGGTAACTGTATCGATAGTGAAATTGATATCAAGCACAAGAAAATAAACGATTAGAAATTTAATACTAAAATAGCTACTCGATAATAAAGTTCGAGTAACTCACGACATTTTTAACCAAAAAAAAAAAGAGCAACCCGATAATATCTGGGATTGGTATTACGAAAATGGTGTTTTAATGAATTTCACAATATAAAAAAAATCTCTTCTAATGGATGTTAAAAAATTGTCTTTTTGGTGATAAAATGATAACCAAATCGGATATAAAAAAGGTTTGACGTCACAACGAATTCAATGCAAATCAAAATACCAGGTTCCATAACCAAATGCATTTTAATGAGTCTTTGGTGACTATCAGTCAAAAATGGTCTTCAACCATAATCGAGTTTAATGCAAAGACGTAAAGAACACCTTGTTTTGGGGTTAATGTCTCAACATTTCCAAGTTGATACCGAAAAGGAAAGAGATAAAAAGATCTATGATGTTAAGAGATTAAAAAAGACTGCTTCTGTAAAAACTATTAACCAATTAGCAAGAAATCAACCAAATTAAAAAGATTAACTATCCGATATGCTCACAATTTCTGGAAAACTTGAACAAAATACACAACCAGGTATGTCGAACGTTCAAATCTCAATATAATCAATTTGAGTCCAGCTGATTGATTAAGTTTGTCAACTAGAAGTAACTTTTAGGATTATTGACCTCTTATCAATTCTATTCATATATTAAATTGGTTTTGATAAATAGTATAATAAAAAAACCAATGATTAAATTGATTGAAAGAACCCACACCGTAGAAGAGCTAATGCTGCGTTCACACTGGATAACAATGTTAGTAACATTAACTTTCGAGAAATTCGTTAGACAAAATTATTAGTCATAAATTACTTATAAATAAATATTTAATTCAAAAAACAAATTTTCTTGCTTTATTAACTTTGTTATTATAAACCATACTGCTCCTCAACAATTCAAGCATCTGACAGAAATGAAAAATGTCACGAGACGAAGTGAAAGTTTCCAGAAAATTTTATTTTTCTTTAATTTAAAGGTAGGTAGGTCAGTGAAAATAATTTAATACTCTCAGGTATTGCAGGATTTCAATAATTAATGCCTATTGTTATTATTTTTTTACTTCATGCAAAACACAAAATAGGACATTATATATCATCTATAATATAGGTATTTGGTTCAAGTACGTAGTAAATAATGATTTCGTGGTTAAAAATAAAAATCAAATTTAATTATATTTTAAAAACTTTAAATTAATTGCTGAAATGAATGTAAGATTTATTGGACGCAAATGTTATTTATAATTAAATTGTAATTAATCAAAAATGAAGTAATTGAAAATTGCAACATGTTATATTTATGTATAGCGCCGCCTAGCCATACTTCGAAGACACTAGTACTTTTGTATAAAAATTAAAAAGTCATAGATTTTAAAAAGCAATTTAAAAGTCAAAGTAATTACAATAATGAGATATAAATAAAAATGTTGGATGTACTTGTATTTGAGAAATTACTGCAGATACTTAGAACTTAAGTATCCGGAACGAATCCTAAGAAAAAGAAAGGTAATTGCGATGGCATAAAAGTTCAGAACTTCATACAAAACATATACGTAGGGGAGAGTCGGGTACAGCTGCTCACTTTTTTAAATTGCTCTATATTCAAATATCCAAATACAAAGAGAACATCCGTGGCCTACTGAATAGTGGATCAATTCGGCTGGTGGCGTACATTAGTAAGCCACCCTTACTATACAAGTTTTGTTTTTATTTATTACTACTAATTTGACAATAAACCACACTACAAATATACCACACAAATAAAATACGTCTTATTACAGAAGATTTTGGAATACAGTTTCACTTAGGCCAAATTACTACTCCAACTTTTAAAAAGAATATCTGCTTATTTACAATATAGATTAATTATTAAATTTGTTATAGTATTTGAATTTTATATTTGTAGTATTAAATAAATCGCTGAGAGGAGAGGTCAATGGAAGACTGTTAAGGTTAAAATAAGGTAGTTACACAAAGCAAATAAAAAATGAAAAACCATACACAAAAGTGAAAAACTTCAAACTTTGTGATTTTAATTTCCGCTCTTTTATTTCATTTTAATTTATTCTATTAAATCTTTTCACTTATTTTTCCTTAGTTTTCCACTTTGTGGTATGGTCGTTATCAACTGGAAATTACATTACCCTTGGTGGCGCCACCAACAACAACAACAAATGGTTGTGTTTGGAAGTACTTTATATCAAAATTCCAAATCATTTTAAGGTGAAAGTTTTTAATGTGCTGTTAAATTTATTGTAATATGTTTTGTTAATTACTTCATGTTGTTAAATTTCTTCTGTAATTTCTTAACTTTTCTGTATAATTTTTCACTTTTCATTTGCTTTCTGTAACCATCTTATTTTAGCATTAAAAATGGGCAAATCTAAGAGTCTTTCATTGACCCCTCCTCTTAACGATTTATTTAAGATTGTTAATACGAAAGGTCAACAAAAAATAAGGACATTTTTAATTCGTTTTCTAAAAAGTTTCGATATTTCTTCGGGGGTTTCACATTAATAGTCAAAATTAATTGCTTATATACCTAAAGTATACATCATATACTTAAAATTTTTCAAAATTTGGTATAATCAAACCAAATTAGTTGTCAAATGAACTTTAAATAAATTACTTTAATGTTATTTTAAAATTTTTAGTTAAATTTCAATAGTTTTAAATCAAACCAAATGCATATTATAAAATTGTTCAAGTTCTTATAATTATAATTAATAGCTTTACGTACCTATAAATTTAAATTCGGCGAATGACATGCTCTTATCAGGTTGTGTACGTCCGTAAAAGATGTTGCCTACGTTTGGAATCCATTTTAAGCTGTAGGTCCCCTGTCTTTCATATTATGCAAGTACAACGGACGCAAAACTATAATTCCGTTTCCAATTCTACCTTATCTCATTAACGAGTTTTCCATTATTCACCTATTGGGTAGAGTAACCTAATGTTGACCACCCCAAATAAAATTAAAAATTTCCTATTGCAAAGAGGAAGTTTTATATAGTATACTGTTAAAATTTTACATGCGAATGTATTATCAAAATTTTGAATAAATCGATTTTGAAGTTAGCAAATTTAACATGTAAAAGCCGACCGACGCGCGGGAATCTCATATGAGATTCCGCGCGTCGTCATTTTGTTGACGGTACGTGTGGAATGGTATACCCTAACACTTAGAAAATTTCGTCAGATGCTGCTCGCGCGTCCTACAGGGAACATGACTCGATTCCCGGTTTTCGTGATGGATGGCGCCTTCAAGTTTGTTTAGGTTTTGCCGCGTAGCGGCTTCGGCGATGAAAAACCGGCCGGAGGGGCGGAGCCCCGCAGGCTTGGTTTTTTCGATGCGCACAGCCGGACGAGTCTCGAATCCAAACCCCGAAATTTCAAATTGGTTTCTTTCAAAATTTTGATAATACATTCGCATGTAAAATTTTAACAGTATACTATATAAACCTTCCTCTTGTAATAGGAAATTTTTAATTTTATTTGAGGTGGTCAACATTAGGTAACTCTCCCCCACCTATTTAATGCCTGTAATTCAATTAAAACCAGCAGTGTGGCGTTAAGCTTACACCGGCAGACTAGCGAGCGGGAAACCGTGGTTCTATACCTAGTCGCGCCGGATATACTGCTGTGATCTTTAAGCCCAATACAAATCTGTGGGCTATGGGGAAGGCATCGGGAAACCCGTTATCCCGGTTGATAACCGATTGATAACCCGTTGGTTATCAATCAAGTTGATAACCAACGTTCGCTGAGCGGATACGGTACTTTAAGAAGCATAAGAATTCAATTAAAATATTCTTCTACTTAAAAATTAACTAAAAATTATCTCAAAGTTAACAAGGAGAAAAATCTACAGTAAAGAATCCACGAAAAACTTCTACACACTTGAATGTGGGATTTTATAATTTCAAGTGTTGTGGAAAAATTAAAATTTAAGCTTTAATATGTTATACTATTTATATTTTATATAGGTGATATTTTGGTAGCCGGTACCGGTTACTATATCAAGAGTCGGTAGTTTGTTCTCATTGGTCGATTTCAAAAGGAGGGAACTAAGGGCAACTTAAAGTCATGCCGATAAATGGTGCATGATTTTATTTTGCTTTTTTTTAAATTCACATTTTTCAGTATGGGCATTAAAATTCCAGTGCCTTACAAGCGGAACATGTAAAAACAAAGTTATTAAAAATTATAACTCTTCTTAATTTGAAAATTAAGAGAAAAAGAGAAAAAAAGAAAGAGGCGGTCATAGCTTGGCAGTTAAGTGCGTGTATTGCTAATGCGAAACGCTCGGATCGAATCCGGTCAGGGTAAAAACTTTATTCTGACCGTCTCTCCTCGGCAGGCAATGACAAACCACCGAGGTAATCTGCCAAGAAAATCCATCTCGAAATGAAGTGTAGTACACTTCCCGTGGTTCGGAGCCCACGTTAAACAAGTAGGTCCTCTATGTATGTGAAAACAATTGGAACGCACATCGTATTATGCATAGAAAGAGATAGAACGAGATGGGTCACCAAACCCTCATTAGGGTAAAAGGACTGAGAAGGAAGGAATTTGAAAATAGGGCAAATTATGAATTCTTCTACGCTAATTCGTTGAAGATCAGAGTTAATATTTAGATTATACTACTTAATTCATCATTAAAACTTTTAATTACTATCGCATTCATCAGGAGTATTTTTATTTTTATTCAAATTATCATCTGTGCTGATTTCGAGGCTTATTTGGTTATTGGCACTGATATTACCCTTAGAATCGTTTATTACAATCTCAAAAGAAACAGTAACATCATTTTTCCAGTACGTATAAGTTGCTTCAGTGTATTCCGTATCTGAATATTATGCATATAAAAATATGAATTATTCGAAACCTTTTTTCGAATTTCAATTGTTTTAAATGTAATGTAATTTGGCCGTCCCGAATTGTTTTATATTTCAGGAATAGTATGATGTACGCAAACATTGAAAAAATCTACTTTGTAAAGAATTTTACGCTCTTCAATTTTGATATGATGAGAATTTTCCGTCAAACTAAAATTAACTTCTAGAAAACTACGTTAGCGAAGCTAAAATCCTAATTAAGGAAGAAGCCAACAGGAGCTTTTAAAGAAATTTTGGGGGGTTTCTTTCAGGACGCTAAAATACAAATATCGAGTTCCTTACAGGAATTGAATAAAATTTTAGAAAAATCGATTTTGTAAAGAATTTTGTTTTGTTCAATTTTAGTCTGATAATAGTTTTCCCTAAAAATTAAATTCAGAGAGCGATAGACGAAAAGCAAAGTTGGAGGAACTATGAACTAACCCCTTACCAATTAGGGGAGAAGCCGGCATGGGATTTTAGGGGATTTTTGGTGGGGATTCCCGTGGATAATCAAATACACATATCTACCAAATACAAATATTACCTGGATTCTTGCAATTATTTTTGCTTCGTTGCCTGAACTGCAATTCCTTCAATAAAGTGCCCATGCTTTTAAATTTTGTCGAAAGGTTTAATCATTAACGATAAACGAAATGGGGTACCGACAAAAAATATTTAGAAGCTTTTTTTTACGTAAATACGATCCTTAGGATGTCCTGTGCCATTATTGTTATAAATTGGTTGAATTTTTCTAAGAGCGGCTCATTTTAGAAAAATCTAACCACATTACATGCCAAAGGACATCCTAACTCCTAAGGATCGCATTTACGTAAAAAAAACTAAATTATTTTGTCGGTACCCCCATTCTACAAAACTCCGAAATACACGATTTTCGAACAAGTTTGAAGAACACCCTGTATATAACGCTTAACAGTAAATTAAAAACTTAGGGTGGGTTGCACAAAGGTGAAATCAAATTTAACCTACGACTGAAATAAAGTATTAAACAATGTAATAGCGATGCCTTTTTAATTTTACACTTCAGTAACCACAGATTAAGTTTTAAATCATTTTTGAAAAATTTCCCAATAAAATTTTTTTTCCGAGTACAATATTTTAACATTTTGTTCGCATTTTAGTAGGCCACACACCACACCTGAGTCACATTACAAGAGCCGAAATAGCTCAGTTGGGAGAGCGTTAGACTGAAGATCTAAAGGTCCCTGGTTCGATCCCTGGTTTCGGCAAATTTTTTACTTCAAATATACAACAGGATAATAATTATTACTAGATTACTAAATTTTAACAATTTCCAATAAATGGATATGTTATAAAATGAACTTTAACTAGCTAATGTTTGCGCTTATATGCAGCGAATCAATAATTCATTATAAATTGTAAAACAATTTTTAATTAAAACATTCTCTCACTAGAAAAATCTGGTATCTGAAATTTTGGACAATAAAAATAAATTAAAGGTGATTTGACTTGAAAGCTAATGTTATAGCACTTTTCTATAAGTGAAACTGATTAGTGGGCACATCTACTTCTACACAATACATTAAAAAGAAGTTAGTTTTATTACTTAAATCAGTACTTATTGATGTCAAAATCATAAAGAAGTACTACAAAAGTTTATGGTTATGAGTTTTATAAATTTCGTTGTATAGAAATAAGTAACCGTAGTTCTAAATCGCATTAAATGAAGAAATCCGATATGACAATTCATTTTTATTTATTATATTCAATATAATTCACGTCATATTGAAAGCTTTTAACTTATTTGTAAAACAACTTTAGATAAAGTTCTCAAGTGTCTGGATTTTTTTTGATAACTCTCTAACTTACAAATTCAATAGCATTGCTAATTTGTGATAAATGTATTAGATATAAAAACTACAGAGAAGTGATTTATTCTTGATGGTTTTATTAATATTAAACACTGATATACAGGGTGGTTCTCATGTAAGTGTTCACTTTTAAAGCGAAATAAAGAAGAAATAAGGAAACTTGGAAGCGAGTATATAAATTTCTTACCCTCTTGCACAATTTTTTTTTGGATAATTTCGATATTAATATCAAATACTTATTCGTGTATAAAAAATGCTTCTGGATTCAAATTTAAAAATATAAATTTACCGATTAATTTTTCGTGTAAAATACAAAATATGCAAATTTCAGAATACTTTAGAAATTTTACTAAAATTTAAATTGTTATTTTAGGACCAATGCTATTATTGTTGAATTTTAGAATAATATGGAGTCCTAAATATTATTACTGTATAATTCCTTAATAAAAATAACTGATTCTCATTTCCACCTGATTAATACAATAAATTACCGTACTTTTGAATTATAAACACAACGATGAAAGTAAAAAGTGGATATTTTACAATAAAAAAAAAGGTTTAATTATAATTATTATTATCACAATTTACGCAAAAAAAATAAAGAATGGTATGATTTTTTATTACAAAAAGTAGAGAAGTGGTTGTCGATTATTATCAGAGTTGTCAAGATTAATGATCTCTGTAAATGCTTTATCTTAGTATTTGGTAGCATTAAGCTGTTCCACTTAAGGAACCAGTTACAAAGTTAATCAAGTGCAAATTGAAATTCATTCTGAACCAACAGCTGTATTTTAGTTGTATGATCGTTATAACGGCACGGTATCATCTTCACGAATAACAAATTTTGATAAAAAAAATAAACAGAAACAAGCAAGAGTAGTTCTACTAAATCAAATAATCGATAGGCAAGGTACCTGTGTAGGGTACTTCATAATTGGTGCAGTTTTATTTTCTTTTATTGTTCTCGCCGGTTTAATCAAAGATGTATGAGAGATATAAACTAAAAAGAATAGTCCGGGGCATTGATATTTTAAGCATCGTCCATACCTAATACACAGCACTCATAATTAATTCTCTTGTTAAAATTCCTGGAAAATATTATCAAATTTTATGGATAGTATTGTTTCTACTACAGACTCATCAAAATTGACCTTCTTTATGGTATTAAAAATTTTAATTTTAAATATCATCAATTTTATACGAATTAATATTATATTTTTATATAATACCTAGTGTGGTTTTAACAACATTGATAGGTTTTACGCCCATTCGAAACACGAATGTAGGATTCGAACCCACGTCTATTTGATTACAGTCGCTATATGTCACTCTGGTGGTCTGGATTCACAAATTTATAAATAATTGCACAATAAACAGCATTTATTATTTCATTATGTCATGTTTAACTACTTTTCGAATTAAATAACGGTTTATTTACCAATCGATGAAATTAATTATTAATTTTATAAATAATAACTTTACTAAACAATGAAATTTTGTTTATAAAAACTTTATACTAAATCTTTTTAATTTTGAATATAAACACAATTAATTGTCTTAATGAGGTAATTAAAATATTATGCTATTTCTAATACCGAAAGTAATATTTTACAGTAATGCCTATGTTTATGTTAATTATAACTTCAACACTTTATTTAAAAATAATAGATTAAAACGTTTTATTGGAAGACAGCCTAATAGACAGGAAGTAAAATAACTTGATATTACAGGTACATAATATCTAATTAACCGTAGTTTCGACACAAAGATGAATTATCTTCACTTTTTCAAAAATATTGTTTTCTTTGATTTCTTAAAGAATGTGGTATGATAAACACTTCAAAGCAAAATTGTTAAAAATAATTTTACCTATCATAAGAAAAATTGTCATCCAAGTAGCGCATTGTATATTTTTCAGTAAATAATAAATTTTCATTGGAAATAAATAGTCTCACAAAACAACTTGATCGTTCGAATTTTCGAAAATAACTGACATAACATAGCTCAAGGCCCCAGGTGTATGATGAACAGAAATTTGCTAAGAATAAACAAATGACACATTAAATGTATCGAAACCTTTATATTACATAAAATCGTTAATTAAACTAGCGTTTAATTGTTCCAATATTTAAAACAGGAACCTAAAATAACAATTAACAAAGAGTTTACGAATAAAAGTCATTTTTAAGTAGATTTGCATGCAATTAATGTTTTTTTTTTGGACTTAATCCAATGTAAGCGTGTAACCCATATCGTCAAAATTTGCACTAAAATTTAGTTAAAAATAAAAACATGACATCAAAGAGTGGCTGCATTATACCATTATTTTAGATAGAAAAAAAACTGTTTGAAAAA
Organism: Podabrus alpinus; assembly: GCA_932274525.1. NCBI lineage: Eukaryota > Metazoa > Arthropoda > Insecta > Coleoptera > Cantharidae > Podabrus > Podabrus alpinus. The sequence continues at coordinate 122,180,968 of OW026451.1, forward strand.
GAAAATCCATCATTTTTGCCAAGTTGGTGTAGTATATAAATATTTTTTTTTTAAAGCAGTAATATATTAAAAATTTTCGAATTCTTTTTATAGGTCAAATGATTTATATTGCAGGGTCACTGAAATTATTTTTGAAAAACTGGTGCGTTTTTTAAAAACGTGTCAAGTCACCTTGTTCGTAAACCCTGCTGATGTTACATAACTGTAATTTGCTCCAGTCTCTTTTTTCATTTGCATATGAAATGATATTTTAGGTAGGTACTATTCTTTTTTATTTTTATGAATAGGTACCGAATCGGTAGTACTTTTTTTTAATTAATAATTATATATTTAATTACCAAATCCTTAAGTATGGTTTGTAGTTATATGGATATTAATTATCAAATTTAAAAATATTCCGACAGAAAAATAAATAATGAATTATAAACGGCGAAATGCAAATGCTATGTCACAAAGTTCATATTTAAAATTTATTTCAACTAGAAGATGTAAGCAATTGTAAGATAAATGAAATCAATAAAATAAAAACGCTATACCAATTTTTTGAATTAATAGGTCAGTCATTAAATGTTTTGGAGCCTCAATAACGATAATTAAAAAGGTTTAATTTATTTCTTACAGGGTGTCTCAATAGTAGTACCATCGGTCAAAAGTAAATTCTGTACCAGTTCGGAACATATATCAAAAAATTCGTTTTTTTGCGCTTTATCGATCTGTATAAAAATCTCAAAAAGTGAAAAAAATGGACTTAGGCCGTTGTTCCGAACTGGTACAGAATTTATTTATTTAATTTTGTATTTAGATAGGGTAAACATGCAGTTATTGGACATAGGGGAGTTATTGGACAGTTCATAATAAATTGAAAAAAAATTAAGTTTTTATTTATATTATAAGGCTTTTATTTATACCTGTAAGTACTTAATTAATTGAAGTTTTGATTATGTCCAATAACTGAACTTTTAGGTAATTGATCCTTCTTTACAAAAATTTTAAAAACAGTGCATCAATGAGTAAATATGAAAATTGGTATGATAAGCCAACATTTGTTCCTTTCTTTTAGTTCTACGTAGGCATTTCTACATCTACAAATAAAGTTTTAATTAACTTTTGGGCGACTGTGTAATAAGTAGCCGGAGCCGAACAAAATTTTCTTCAGCTACACACTAAAGAACAGGCTTATTTTAGTCTATAGAAACAAAAATTTTCGAGAACCGTTGAAAAACAACCCCAAAATCGATTTTTTAAAAGTACGGGAAATTCATGCGGGAAATTAGCATCGAATATGCCGCACACCCCAGGCAGACGCGATACAATTCAAAGACGGTCCCTTCAAATCGCGTAAAATTTTTTCACTCCGATTTGAATTTTTCTTTGAAATTCGGATAGGTGGGGATGTGATTAGTAGATATTAGTAATAAATATTATCAAAACAATGGAAAATAACCCGTGTATTGCCGAAAAAGTGAAAAAATTAAATTTTTTTTTCTTCGATTTTTGGGGTGTGCATTCGATAGGGAGGTTTATCCATCATCAAAACCTACGCTTTCGGGGCGCCGCTCCACGTTGCACCCCTCCAAGACGGTTTTGACTCTGGTTACTAGGCTAAACATGCGAGAAGGCGCCACCCATCAAGAAAACCGGGATAAATGAAACCGGGAGCTTAGAGACCCTTGAAATAGCATTAAAAAGTATAGTTGCGGTATGGGGCAGTAAACTATTACGTTTCACCCCCAAAATATCGAATAAAACATAAAATAAATCGATGTTACATGTACGAGAGGCGTGCTGCTTCTGCCGGTCCGTAAAACGCTAAGTTTAAGACTAGTTCTTTCTTCAAGTTCAAATTCGATTATTTCAAAATTTTGATAATAAATTCTCGCAAAATATTTTGACAATTTGTTATATTAACTGTGTTCTTTAGTGTATAGCAGAAGAAATTTTGATTTGCGCCCGGCTACTTATTGCACAGTAGCCAACTTTTGTATCAAAACTTTTTCTTAAGTGTCCAATAACTGCATGGTTTACCCTATCATAAATATAGCTGAATTACTTTGTTTGTGGAAGGATACGACACTAATACTAAAAATTTTCTCTTGCAAGTCGAAACTAATATGGGCGTTGCATATAACTTCCTAAAAGTTTGTAAGTCATAACTGCAGAAAAACGTTATCGAAATTTTGAATCAAAAAGTGAAACTCTTTAAATACAATAAGGTATTTTAGTACGCATTTTTGTTACAGAATATTTTCAAAAAAGACAAATATTAAATTAATTCAATTTTAAATATTAGTACAAATGCATATACAGTTAACCCTCCTATAACGCGGTTTCCATATAACGCGTTTTTCGTACAACAATGTAAATGACTTGAAAAGTTTATCGATTGCGTTTATCTGCACGTTGTTCGATTGGGAAGTACAAAAAATGTCAGTTATGTATGGTTATGTACAATCAGGGAATTCCGTTAAATATGAGCAAACGATAAACCACCACGCTCTTTTAATTTTTTATATGATTGTCTTAAATGTGTTCAGACGTACGTGATTACTGATTACACATACATTATGTGAAGCTCTTTTGACTCGTATAATTTGTGGTATTGTAATTGTACATCCAACATAAAGAATAGGTAAAAGGTAAAATTCTTTATTTGGCGTAATATTTACCTGAAAATAATAATTACTCCTCGATTTCCATAATGACTAAAATAAAAGGAAGCAGAAAACAGTTAACAAGAACGTTTATATCTCTTATGGACAAAATTCAAATTTTGAATCGTTTGAAGGATGGAGAAAAAATATCCTCTAGTATAGCAAAATCGTTCAATTTAAATGAATCTACAATTCTGGCCATGAATAACGAGAAAAAAATAAGAAGAACTAATGCAAGGGGTTGCCAGTCAGATGTGAAGCGCGTGACTCGTACACGACATGAAAATACGGTTAAAATGGAACGAGTTCTGATGAATATACAAGCATTTAAAAAGAATTGACCATTCTTCTTCAGAGCGAAAAAATCATTCATTTAATACCGCAAGCAGAGGGTGGTATCTCGCAAGTGGAAGGCTAAATGATGGAAAAAAATGTTGGTTTCAAATTTTGTTGATTCTTGATAACGCTAATAGCCATAACAAGGAAGTGAATCATCCAAATGTGAAAATTGTTTTTATTTCTTCTAACTGCACGTCGTTGATAAACCGTTGAACCAAGGAATCATCGAAACTTTCAAAATGTAGCGCCAATTTTTCCTAATTATTGTCGACAGATTAGAAAATGATGAAGGTTAAACTCTTATTTAAGTGTGGAAAGAATTTTCCATTTTAGATTGTATTCGAATCATGTCATCAGCTTGTGCAGAAATCAAACCATTAACACTTAATGCATGTTTAAAATCTACCTCAAATGGTTCAAACAGAAAATGATATTTCAGTCCCAGTTAGAGAAATAGTAATCATTGCTTCTGATTTAAGTGGTGAAGGATTTGCAGAGATATGTACAAGAACTACTTCAGGAAGAATGTTTAAATGAGGAGGAATTATTGGAATTCATTGATGCACGTGTCGGTGGAAGAAAACACGGACAACGAATCCGTGACAAACTTCATTTTAGATTTAAACGAGAATTACAAAATTGATTGGCTCCATATAAAGAAGTTTTGGCAGAATTACAAAATAAAACTACTTTCGAAAACCAAGATGAAAATTTGGAAAGTGTAGAGGATTTTCGGCCCATTAAAAAAAGGGGGTTGCGCCAATAATATAGGACAGTGATGATGAATGAAAATCATCTAATGTGTATATTGAATTAAGTTTTTTTGTTAAAAACAAATTTTTAATAATTTATAACTACATAATTATGTATATCATATTATTTAATAAACCTACACTCAAATATGTAAAATTACAAATAATCATTGCCATTTGTACCTATTATGTTTGTATACAATTTTATTTACTAAACGTATCCTAAATTTACTAAACAATGAAATTTTTATATTTATGTATGTATGTAATGCAAAAACAAATCGGTCTGATTTATGTACAATTTCATTATTTCTGATATACACTTAACGTGGTTTCTATATAACACGGTACGAATTGATCGCGTTATAGGAGGGTTGACTGTATTCTTGAGCCGAAACCAAAAATTTTAATAAAATCCAGAATGCCTGAAATAGCAACAAATTTTAAAAAGGAAATTTTTCAGTTTATTTTGCGTCTTATCTTATTATTTTTAAATTCTTTTCTTCATTTCTTTATTATTCAATACTCGTATTTTTTTCATTTTCGTTATTTCTATTTTTCGTTTGTTGTATTTTATTTTTCTTACATTTTTTTTTATTTCATTATTTGTGATTATTTCATTCTATTTCTCTTTTATTTCATTCCATGCTCAAGAGTTTACCACTTTGAAAGTATTGAATTAATTATATTTGCCGCTTACGTAAGATCACATCTCGAATATTGTTTAATAGTTTGGCATCCATACCATCTGTCGCACATCACTCGAATAAAGAAACTCAAAACGAGATTTGTGAAATTCCTGCTTCAAATTTCGCATCTGCTATTATCTGGATGGATTATCTAGATTGGAGAATATAAGAAAATATCTCAATTCGTGCTTCTTGTTTAAATTATTAAACAACTTGAACGATTTTCTAGCTCTTTTCTTGAAAATCAATTTTCGGACTCACTCGAGCTCGATTTGGAACCCCAAGCATTTCCTGGCCGACTTCCACGGGATAAGAAGTTATGGGATAAACTAACCAGTTACAATATTGCAGACTCTTTCCAACAAAATTAACGTCAATGTTTCCGAAAGTTCATCAGTGAGATTCAAATCACCGTTAAGGCTTGTATGTAATTATTTATTTATTTCTGATTTTTTCCTCTCATGTTTGTTGTTATAGTTAAAGGGAATTATTCCGTAAACAAAGGTTATTATTATAATAATAATTATAACTTACTTTTTGATTAAACCCGCCTGATGATGGAATGTAATTCCGAAACACCGATGTACTTTTTATAATTTTTCAATTCAAATTTTACCCGGCCCGTCTTCTTTTAAATTTCATTTATACTGGATTTTATCAAAATTTTTGATTTTGACTCAAAAATGTAAGCTTTTATACTAATATTTCATATTTAATTAATTAGTCTTTTTGATAGTATTTTAGAGAAACATTATTTTTATTCAGTACAATTTATCAAGTTGGTGCCGAAAGTAGGTGTTTTACTTTCCATGAGTTAATTTGCAAGTTAAACAATGGCTGGAAGTGTATATTATTTATTTAGTTTAATAATAACTTTAATATTAAAAAAAACCAAACATTTAAATCTTTATCGATTGATAATCAGCACATTTTAATACAAGGAAAAGTGTAATGCCTTTACCAAAATCAAGTAGACCCCGAAAAACGGATTACATCGCTGACAAAAAAATAATAATTAAGTTTGTTTTGGATCTGTAACTGAAATAAAAAATTCCCTACGTGCAGAAAAAGTGCAATTAATCGTTGTCTATCAGTAGTAGCCTTGCAGGGAGATATTAGATCACCCAAAACGCCATTCGTGTCTGTTAAGAATAGAAAGACTAGAGTAAGAAAAAAATCATATGAACTGGTCGGGTAAAAAATGGAAAACGGTCCTTTTTCAAATTAATGTGTATTTGGATTTGATGATATGCAATGGGTATAGTGCCCAGTTAACAAAAGGATTGATCTCAGTACACAAAACGAATTGCGAAACATGGAGGAGGCAACGTGAGTGTATGATGGGCATGTTGTTCTGAATTCGGCATGGGTTCATTAATTAAAATATAAGGTATAAGTATAACGGACAGATTTTACTACAAAAATATATTAGAAGATGATATGCTATACAATTTTCTGAGGATGACATGTCCTTAGAGTGGATTTTCAGCACGATAACGAGCAAGCACACGTCCCAAGTTATAAAGGATAGGTTAATAGACCAAAAATTAATGTTACGAAAGGGCCAACCTAAAGTCCTAATTTTTAATTTTATATTTGAAATTTAAGTAAAAAGATATAAAAATAATATTGAATTACCTCATGTTTTGAACGAAGCCTGAAAAATCTATTACAATAAATAATTGAAAAGCTAATATAATTCACGAGAAGAAATTAATAATTTTGTGTAATTTGCTTTGTTCTAATTATTTTTTTTTATATCATTCTGACATGTTTTTCTGATTTTTAATTGCATCATTATTAAGTAAACGAGCCTCTATACAAATATCGATGTAATTCTTATAAATGGTTTGTTTTTAAAGAAAGTTACAATGTGTTTGTGCAATAATTTTTAATAATCAATAAATATGTTAGTCAAATAGAATAAAAATCTTTTATAATTTTTAAAATAATTATAGTCAAGCACGCAATCTATTAATCTACATAAGTAGACGAAAAATCTACAAGTAACCTTTTGAACCAAAAATTGTTTCAGGACCGCATCTGGAATCATTATAAGTTGAAAAATTAATTAGAATTAATTATATGATTATACTAAATAATAAATTTTGTTTTTTAAAAATTCAAAATTTAAATTACCTACCAAATAATATTACTTTTTAAAATGTTTCTCTATTTATGACCGATAGATAGGTGAAAAACCCTGGGTGACGTTTCGAAAATCGTTGAAAAGCCAAAGTAAAATAAATTGAAAATTAATAAATATACTTTTTACCAGTCTAATGGTTAATTTTTTCATAATTGAAATTATTGTTGATATTCAGGTCCGAAAAATAATACTTTTAATTTTCCAACGTTTCGTGTCGTTTATTTTTGAACCATTTACAAGAAAGTATACTATGCTTTCTTCTCTCACGTAGTAATTAAACGGTATTGAAAATGGTCCGATAATAAACGGCCCAAAATATTGTGGGACAACTAAAAATATTGTTTATCTGACCTAAATCCCAACAATAAATTTTAATTAAAATTAAGAATTTATTTTGCTCCATTCAAAGTTATTTAAAAAAATGAGATGTTAACTTATGCGGAATAATTTGTTAAATCTCGTAGGAAAAAAAATTAAAGAAACTACGACACAAATAATTTATGAGCGTCCGGATTGAACGGGAAATCTTATAATTCAACATTTTTTTATACCTGCACGTCTTTTTGTAAATTATCATTTATTAGTTGATTTAAAAAATTAAAGCCACCACCAAAATTCTTGTTAAATATTAATGGAACAGACTATATTATATTATGCAACTGATTTTCTGATTGATGATTTCCATAAGGTAGGTAATAAATATTATCCATATGAAAGTAAATTATAAGATACAAAAAACAATGTTTAAAAAACTTACTTGGATTGAAATCCTTCAAATTCTTCTTGTTGTTCGCTAATAGACGCTTCTAGGTCTAAATAAGATCCGTAATCTCCATCCTTATACAATTGTAAAGAAGCATCGTCCAACTGAAACACACATAAAAAATAATATTAATTGCAAAACACCAAGTAACCTTAAATTATTCACAAGAAACACCACAATAATCAATTAGTGACGCATAATTAGAAAGATTAATAATACATAATTGTGATCGTTATAAAAATATAGGCGTCCCTAACAATAATAATAATTAGTTAGAATACTGGAAGGCAAAATTTTTTTTACATTTCGTTGCACTTGTATTAAAAAACCTGTCTCGACGATAATTAGGAAATTATGATAGATACATAATTAAATCTTTAAACTTTTTAAATTCTAATATGTATGTACTTATTAGTTAAAAAATAATAAGTTGGACGGTTTTAAAGATTTACATTTCGGTTATGTACGAAATAGAAAAAAGAAAATTAAAAAAGCTATTAATAAAATAATAGAAATAATGAGAAAGTTATTAAATTCACTCTTGTAACTTATTTATTTAAAACTAAGAACATTAAATTGCATTTTGTTGCAGATAAAGAGAAACACGGTTATAAATTTATAACTTTTGCATAATATTTATGAGGGGATAATCTCAAAATTTATTAATGTCATAAAATTGTAATAATCTGCGATTAAGCTTCATCAAAATTAAATATACCTTTTTACACCAAACGTGTTACTAATTTGAACATTATTTTAGCTTTTTTTTTCAAATTTTGAATATTTAATTTTGTTATTGAATAATAAAACTTTCTATCTTCTTATATGTATGATTAAGAATAAATTTAATATCACTAACTAACAACAGAGCAATCAAAATACTTCCCGGGGGGCATTAAAGAATTATGAGAATAAAGCTTATTAGTTTGTCTTAAAATAATTGATTCAGTTTTGGTAACCAACGTAATGAATGAAAACATAAGTTCTTTCTACCATATTGGCTACATTTTATAGATCAGTCATAAATATTTCGAATCCCACTATTTTTTAGCTACCCAAGTGGTAAAATTTTGTTAATCCATTCATATGCGTCCCTAGGTGCTACTTTATATCCCGAAAATGAAGAAAGCGGAAATAAACATTCATAACTAGATTGTAACCAATACAATTTCAGCTACTTGACGATAGATCATTTTATTAATCGCATTATTATATTGTAGAAACATTTCTCAATCGTTCATAAATATTTTTAGAGGTTAATGGGGAGGTCCTCTTGATAGATTGATTAAAACAAAAATTTAAACTTATTAAATTTGACAGTAATCGTTAATTCGATGTGTAATTCGCTCATTTTATATAGCAAGTTGATGGGTTTAAAACTTTAAATTTTCAGATTATTTTAAAAGTATTTAAATATTTAATAATCAAAAAACAACTAATCGTATCAACAGTGAAAGCTGTAAATACAAAATTATATTTATTTATTGCCTGAAAAATAGTTTGATGCAAATGTAGAATATTATATTACAATAATAATTATTATAAACTTTAATTTCGGCATAGAAAAAAGCCTAGCGAGATAAATATCAGCATACACGTAAGTGGTCCAAGTTGCTATAATAATTATAATTTGTTTTATATGAAATAAATATTAAAATACATCAATAAATTATTAGGGCCGGGAATACTTGAGTTTCTTGTAACAAAATATGTTCCAAATAAATAAATTAATAAACCAACAGTTAAATCAATTACCGCATCCAAATGTGATTTAAAATTTAATGATATCTATTAATTTTTAAAATAATTCGAAATACAAACACGATTTTTTAAATTATCAGAATGGTTACATTTAACGTCGACCACGCTATAGATAAATTAATCAATCATAATTTTACTATTCGATTCGTAAATCAAAATAATGAGTTTCTCATTTAAAAACTGCGTAGGGAACAAGAGTTCGTGTTTGTTATAAAAATAATCCGAACTAAAAGATTAATGTGGTTCATGTTATTATTATTGTTACTATTATATTTAATGACACTGCAATTAATAAAATAAAAAATTATTAATTATTAATTTATAACCAATTTTGTTCTTGATAAAAAAAACTTTAGATGTCACTGCTCTAGAATTTTCATTTTATGAGATATTTAAAAATTATAAAGTGTAACGGTAACAGATTTTAAACCTCGTTTGCTATATCTACCTACCATTTAATTTAATTGATCTCAATAGGCAATAATGCCAAAATGATCACAATCTACATATATAATATAAGACTTTTAACTATTGATAATTATAATAATAATATAAAACTTTTTAAAAAAGAAGTAGTTAATTTAAACTTTAAAAAAAAAAAAAAAAAAAAAAAACTTTTTTTAAAAAGTTTAAATTAACTACTTCTTTTTTAAAAAGTTTTATATTATTACAATCTACATATACTTTCAAACTTCATATGAATGTATAGGTTAAGGTGATAGAGGTTATGGGGACTTATAGATACATTTTTGGAGTCGTGTTGCATTTTACATCTTTCCTGAGAAATTAACATTCAAAAATATTCACATGATATTTGCTTATATCAAATAATGAGAAGGAACACACAAAATTCCAATTAGGTACTTGTAAGTTACTTGTTTACTATTAATTATATTTACTACTTTACTTTCAAGTGACGTTTTTGTATTATTTTTCTATTGAAAACAAAATTGTTTTAGTAATTCGCCCTTTTCGTTTTTAAAATTATCATGTTAAATATAATAACGCGACCACATGATTATCCTCCGCTTGATTGTATTTGTAAATAAACATTGTGTTGTTTTCAGCAAGAATACTCGACCTGCTCTATGCAAGGATCGCTTCCGTTAGTACTCTCGTTTACCTTTGTTTACAAACTATGTTTACCTATTTAATTCTAATATAAACTCTTGTTGTAATATAGCAATTAAAAAGTTTCACGATTTGATTAACATTTTGGAAATATTTTAAATTAAAATTTAATATATGGAAGTGTGTAACTACTGTAAAATACGTTAACCTTTTAAACAGAAAAAAAATTTTAAGTTACAAAAAAATTTGTTTATCGTAATCCATCATAATATCATACATATAGCGTTAGTTGAGTTTGACATAGATTATCATACCTACATATGTACGATATATGCATACGCCCACTAAATATTGAAGAGATAAATGAGATACAATGTATAGCTCAATTACCTAATTTATTACCAATAAAAAATTAATATGTGTGCATATAATATGTAGTTCATACATACATAATATGTTTGAACATATGAACTATTATGCATGAAATATTTATTATGTTGTAATACCTATACTAACTCTTCAGTTCTTCCCTGTCCTTTCTTCATATTATCTTTTTACGTCTCTCCATTATTATTTTATTGCACAAAAATTAACAAACTATATACATAAATCGTTTTTCACAAGCTAATAATTTTAATATATTTTATTATAATTTTCTTCAATTAGCGAATACACATAATTTTCAATTAAGTCCAGCCGCTGAGGAAAACAACTGGAAGAAGAATATTATTGAATTATCTCCATAACAAATAATTATGGTGCAATTTTCGTAATAATACTATGTATTTGTAAGATATAAAAATAAACCAGTTTTTAAAATCCTGCTATTTTAACGAAATTAACCTGAAATATCTAAATCTCGACAAGAATGTTGCAATAAATCTTGTGTAGATTATTTTATTTAATTAAAGTAGATAGAATTAAAATTTTAATATTACCTCCAATTCAAACTAATTCTGATTGTACACTAGTTACCCTACTATGTATTCTACCTATATGTAATTGAAATTCTACATTGTGTTTGTAGAAATTGAGTGAACTTTTTTCACACGTTCAACGTAGCTATAAAAGTAATCACACGTTTTTTAATGAATACTTTTTCGTAATTTAAACAATATATCTTCTGACAAGACTTATCACGATCCTAAATGACTTTGTTTAGTAACCGTGAACTAGTATTGTAGTCTGCTCACTGACCTGTAACACACGAAGATGTCAAGGGTTACTATAACATCGTGAAAAGTTGATTTCCTCAAGGTAAAATACCATTAAATGCTTTGTTAACTCTGCATCTATTTATAGTTTCAAATAAGTAGTTTCATTGACAAAATTTTAACGAACAGCTAATAATACAAGAACCAAGGAATAAATTGAACAAAATTGGAGTTGCACAAAGCAATAAATTTGAAACAGTTTTTAATTCGTAAAAATGCAGAAAATTTATCAAGACACAATTTCTTAACTTTTCCTGAGTTTTATTAAATACTTGAAAACACGCAAATGCATTTAATTAATTTTAAATTAATTTGCAATACGTAAATGCAAATACCTACCGATAAACTGAATTCACACAGATATACCACAAGTAAACTTAAACTATTTTCAACTGTCTTGTAATATCATTGAAAAATATTGTATCCAGTCATGCAAACATTAAATAAAACCATACAACATACAAAAAGAAAGCTTTCGTAATTGGTACGTGGTATAAAATTGCAATGAGGTAATATTTTGGAAAATATTTTTTCTGGAACTGACAAAATATCGAACTTCTTCACCGATCACCATCGCTTATAAAAACCTAAACGACAGCTGAAGTTTTGCAACATAATAAATGTAAAAATAAATTCTCCTTCCTGTGCTATTTATTCCCACGACATTCGTGTATGGAGACTTTTAAATAAGACGTTTGCAACACAAAAGGTACGGGCGTTATAGAATTTTATGATGATTTTTATTCATCTAGCATTAAATCCGTCACGACTAACAATAAATTTCCGACAGTACAAAAACGATGCTTTATTATTACTTGTTTTCTTTTCAGAGCACGTAGTTGCATCTTTAACTTGCAATTGTTACGAGACTTGTAATCATTTAACTTGGCTAAATGTAACGAAAATGGATCAGTGTGCGCTAATCAATTGAAAATCTACCATAGCGTGTGAACTGTGAAGTTATTTATATTAGATTTACCATAATACCAGGCGGAATCTATAGAATATGATTTACGAAATTGAAATGGCGGAAATGAATAAAACACTCTCAAAGCTCGGACGTTTGACCGATACCTATGTGCTTCCAGTGTTTACGTATTACGGTATGGAAACGTGGGTCCCAAATAAAAACATATTAGAAAGATTACAAATCGCTCAGAGAGCAATGGAGAGGCGAATACTGGATATGAGTCTTCGAAACCATATAAGAAACATTGAAATTGGAAGAAGATCCATGGTAACCGACGTAGTAGAAAAAATTTGTCTATTACCACAAATGAAGTATAGGACGTCCACAGACCGATGGACGCGACAGGATGAGAACAGCGGAGGACATAGAAGAATGGAGTAAATTGAGGCAGGCTTACATCCGACGATGGATAAATTAGCTATTTGATGACATCGTGATGAATGATGATACATAAAACTGTCATTTAAAATTTTATTTTTTAACCTAACTGTGCAATTAGAATAAAAATCAAATTTAAGAAAAATCTTGATACACGTAGATAACAAAATTTAAAAAAAAGCAAAACAGAAATTCTTCAGGATACTTATAATTTTTCATAAATTTGTTTTGACTATTTTATAAATTAAATTCAAAATCTGATTGCAACAGAGAATTAACATTCCATTTATACAACCAGTTCTTGTACTTTTTCTAAAATTAAAAATAGCAGTAATTTGAAAAATTATATGCTAATATTGTCGTTATGTATTGTGTAATATTTTTATCTATACATACCATTAAAATTTTATAATTTTTTCACAAATCTAACTTATGGGAATCTTAATTTTATATTATAAAAGGTCAAAAGTAACATAAATTTTTGAGTTACAAAAACTTGATGGCGTTTTTATAACTTCCGAATCTATCATGCCCATTTCATCATTTTACTAATGAATTAAATCAAACGGATTAAAGAAAAAAGTTAATAGAGGTAATAATTTACATAGCTCACCTTTACTGGTTACTGTATTTCTTTTTAAATGAAGAGTTTTACTAATGAGTTAAAATTGAAGTCGTTTAAAATTTTAAATTGTAAATTGATTAATGAGCGACATACAGCACCATATAGAATTTTAATATTTGGGAATTATTCAATGTTCTGCAGATGTATACAATTTTTGGGCGAGTTTCTTTTAAATGTAAGTGGCATTACGGATTCATAGAAGAAAAGATCCGGAAATGTCATGGAAATTTTTTTTCAATATATTGCCAAATTTTCTTAATGTCATGATTTTAGGAACTTTTTCATAATCTTAACATATTATGTAAACCTCGATGTCAACCCTTTCTAATAATAAAGTTTATGAGTCTTCTTAAATTTTAGACTTCAGTCATATCCGAGAATAATTAATTTTGTATTTTTTTATTAATTAGTACTTACCTATTAAAGGTTTTACCTTTTGCAAATTTTAAATTATACAAATAAAAATTGTGAGCTTAATAATATACAAATATTTACTTGATAATGTTATACTTATATTTATTTTTGTTTATTGTTACCTTCATGATTGTTACATATCAGTTATTGTTATGAATGTTTCTGTAGGTACTTTATTAATTTTTTTATTTAAAAGCTTAAGTCTATTACATTGTAAAAAGAACTGCTTTTTAATTTTAAAACCTTTTGAGAAAACAAATAAAACAAAAATAAATACACTGAACAAGTTAAGCCTCGATACAGTGAAGAGTGCACACATAAATACTTTCCTTATGCAATTGGTATTGGCGATTTTATTTAGTTTTAAATAATCTTTGAATTACAGAATAATTTTGAGAATAAATCTTTGAATGATGTCCTGCAATGGGCTGAAGAAAATGTAGGTAAAATCGTGTTTTTTCATTATAATCGGTTTTCAGAACTTAGGACTTAAAAGAGATAAAATCGGTAAAATAGCTTTCCGAATATCTATAGGGAATTTTTAAAACCAGGGTTCCTTATAACGCTCTTCGCCCTATAAGGAATATATTATAATATTTTATTTATCACTATAGGTACTATAACCATTTTAATATTTGCTAGTAAATACTAAGTAAGTTGAATATGCATACGGCGCTATCGTACATAAACAACTTGTACATCCTGTATACGGGTATTAACTTTATGTAATATTTTTCATAAACAAATATATGATAATATGATATACTGTAAATTCAACTGCTGAAATTTGTACTATAATGCCCGTACTAATAGTCGAGAATTGATCTCGATTCCGGAATTAATTCTAGAATTGTTTGAAGTTGCTACTAATAGTCGCTATAACTCCGCCTTCGATACGATTCGAGAATTGTTTCTATGATCTACCGGTTAGCCTGGTTTATTTGAACAATCCCGGAGTCGTTGCTTGACATTTGACGCATGCATATTATCAACTGTTTAAGGTTAGGTTATAATATTATTAATATAAATTAATACAAAACAACGTTCGTAACCTGAAGTATAATATTTTAACCAACTAAACTTGAGTGCTACAAAATATAACTAGAAATCACTGAAATATTAACAATTCTAGAATTAATTGACGGCTTTACCGAAACTACCCGAATCCTCGACTATTAGTAGTGTCAGGATTGTTAGTCGATTCTAGAATTGATGAAACCAGAATTAATTCTAGAATCAATTCTCGACTATTAGTACGGGCATAATGTTTTGTTCCTTGGATTATTTTATCTGTTGATTTTTTGCTTTGATTATTTATGCTGGAATCGAGCTAAGTTGGTTCAAAAATGTTTGCACAAACAATCCACTAATTTTTGTTTAGAATTCAATATTATAACAATTTACTCATTTAATATAATCAACACATTTTAAGTTTTATTATTATAACTACCTAGTTATTTTTATTTAAAACTCCAAATAGCGATGAACCTAAGTATAGCAACAGGGTCGTGCGCTAATTACTCAACTATAGCGAGACTCATGGTATGAGCGAGACTGCTGTATTTTGAAAAACAACTAACTTTTCAAATGAACACCTCGATAAAAACATCAAAATAGTACTGAATTGCTGAAAAAACTATACCCTCTATTTTGTATCAAATATGTAGGGGAGAGTGGCACACAGTGAAACGCAGTAGAAAAATATTGTGTACTCTGCACCACATGTGGTACACAGTGAAACATAAGGAATTTCTTTTAAAAGTAATTATCGGTTATTGTTTCAAACAATATCATAGTTTTTTTGTGTTCTATGTAAGTTTAAATATTTTGTATAATAATCGATCTATATAGTTATCTACTAAATAAAACTTTGGTTTTTTGTTCCAAAAAATGTGTTTCATTTGTTCGCTTATGAGGCCTCTATTTTTAAAACTTATTCCAAACGGCAAATGTTAGTTAAAAGTTGTGCAGTTGTTGGCATCATTAGCTTTTAATTTTGCTGCATAATTTGACTAGGAATCGAACCTGGTACTTAAACCTCAGCAGTTGAATTTTTAATAAAAAAATATTAAATTTTCGTCTGGACAAGTACTACATAATTTATGCTGCCAAACGTAGAAAGAGTGTTTATAGCAAAATGTCGGTTTGCAAATAGGTCTAAAACCATCTTTTTTGGGCAGAATCTGTTAGAATTTGCGTTTTGGCAAAGAAAAGTTGATAAAAATCAATCAGAACGCTTATCGTCGCGAGATTTGAATGTAGTTTTCGGATTTCAACAACCCGACTTTGGGTCAAGATTTATACGGCCTACAGAACGTTGCCAATTAGTTTTACCGCTCCAATACTTGCGCAGGACAAATTTTCCTGGCTTGATTAATGCTAAATATTAACTTTCAATTCGTCTGATGCAGACCCATGAATTACGGCGTCTGATTAGTTTAATATTCGATAACCGGAATTATTTAGTTTCCAATAAATAATACAGTAGTACCGATTTGCAATCTTTTTATTGCAATTCCAATTAATATGGGTAGTCTGTTGTATTTTAATGTGGATGCTGACATATTAACATAATAAAATAAATACAATCACAGAGAAAGTATTAAAAATGTATATAGTATGTTTAATAGTATTTATAAACATTATGTAATAATAATTATTTTATCAATTAATGATTTAATTAAAGTTAGATGACATTCATTTATTTCCGTTATTAATTAAACCTTATCTAATATATCAATTTTGTTATAAGTACATATAATAAAACAGTATGTAGTATAGTGATTACAGTTTTTATTAGTTTTAAGAATTGAATGCAGATAAGTCAACATTACCAGAATGCCAAGTAACAATGTATAAACTTGTTTATAAGGTCAACAATAGAAATTACAGTAACCGCAAATAAAAAATTAAAGTTTACAATTTTCGCTATCATTATTATATTTTTCGAGTCAAAATTTTTAATAATACAACTTATTTTAGTGCTGGCAGGTTAGCCTTGAATTTGAAAGCAAGTAGTCAAAAGTGGTCAATAATGAACAATAATTTACGACAAGCTGAGAAGGTACCAAGGTGAATGTACTTTCAATCTTAAACTATGTCTTTTAAGTAAGTTATTGTTTGATCACAATTAGTAAACAAAGGGAAACATTTATTAGGATTATCCATTGCATTTCTGGAGTTTGACTTGTGCAGTCGATGACTGACCACGAGTAGTAGGCGAATATTAATTGTCGCTAAGAAATAAAATTCCTGCGTTGGTTCACATGGAATAATAATCGTAATACATTGAGTTCAGAAGCTCAAAACCCTTTTTAATATAAACATAGCGGAAAACGATTTTAGATATTAATTCACAAAGGCTACTAATTAATAATGACCTGGGAACGTGGGAGTTGTATATAACTTGTTCTAACTTGCGCACAATGACTCCTTCGCATAGTTAAGTAATAACCCTGTTACAACGTGCGTACTGACCTCTGTTAACTAAAATACCTGCATTAAAAAATAAGGAAATTTTTTTAGAACGATTAATCGGGTCTGAATTGTCATTCGATATTTAGTGATACAATAAAATATCAAATAAAGTGGAACACTCGGTAGTGTTAATTAATACAATATTATTACATTACTATTTAATAATGTTATATTACTATTTAATTTTTCATCGTAATTACCTTTCGCTTATCAATTTATAACCGTTTGCAATATTTAATTACATCCGCAAAATTTTTAATTGCGCTAATGTGTAAATACCTACTTAATCCGAATGAAACAAAAGAGACAACTTTTATTTTTACCTTTGTTACAAAATGTGGTAAACACAGAAAGATTATCGAGTGAATTAACCACCCCATTTCTAAGCCAACAGTCCTGGGGCATTTTTTAAATATTCCCCATGTTACATTATATTTTACAATGTTTTAAATAAAATTTATGAAGTCATAAAGGAATAATGTAGCAATAAATAAGTCACATATTTATTGTTCTTGATCGCTAATTTATAATACCTATACGTTTTTTGTTTGTGTAGAATATTCAATACTTTTATGTTCTTTTGTTCAATTGTTTTTTTCGTGGTACAGACTATGAATTTACAGTAAATAGTTGTATAGTAATACCTTTAGTATTATGAGATGTTAAGAATACAATTCATAATTACTAAAGGCAAAGAAGTTATCATCCGACTGCCAATATTTTATAATCACCAAGAAAAATAATTAAAATAAAGCGTAGGTATGATTATTACAACATAAGTTAAAAATCGTATTATTAGAATTAATTTAAATAATATGAATACGAAGTTCCTGTTATATTTCTAAATTTAAATCGGTAAATTCTTCTAATTATAAGTAGTACATTCATGAAAAATAATCAAACAATCTAACTTTAGGTAGTCCAATATTTGCATTTTATGCAGTGATTGTTTATTATTCTTTACCAACATCTTGGTATTCTCTTAAATCTGAAAACAAATGATCTAATAAAATTGTTTGAAAGGTAAACTTTTATAGTTGTTCTTCTTCTTTGAATCAGAGTGCTAATTAAAATAACCTACTTCCGTGTAAAATATTGCTCAAATGTAACAAAAAGTCTTTGAAACGTTTCTATTGTGAATAAGATAATGCGATAATTAACTCGTTGTTTGATATCTTTTACAAAACTGTTCAAATCTTCATCTGCTCCAATTAACTGGCGATATATTACTGAAAAATTTACAGTGGGTACATGACTTGAACAGCAATTTAAATATACTTAAAACTGCTAGGTGTATCGTTTACAATGAAAAACGTGAGAACAAACCCTAAGCAATTTTTATTATTTTATCAAAAATAAAAAAAGATGGAAAGTGACATAAAGAAGTGTAAAAGTTTTTTACCTTTTAGATTAAGAATTTCGCCATTATTAAGCTATAAAATCATACTGACCACGAAATTGCTCGTTAAAATATTTCTATCATTAAAAATTTTACGATAATTAATATTCCTCCAGAAAAAAACTTAATGGGTTTCTTTAGAAAAAATCAATTAAGTCAACAAAAATGAACTACAAAAACAAAGCCAAGTACGAAGAGCATGTAATGAGCGAGGGAAGTGATAAATATGAAAATATCCATTCTATCAGTATCTGAAAGCATTATGTCAAAATCAAAAGAGATCCATATAGATTTCCTAAATTAGGTGACCTCGTTACGAAAGTTAATCAACTTATTGTTATAAAAGTGATACATGAATGGCGTAGGTAAAATTTCCAAGGAGTTACAACAATAAAATATTTTTAGCACCTACTATAACGGAAACTTGATCAGTAACTTTAATAGGTACTTTAATATTACACGTTTGTGGAAAGCAATTAGAACATTTCTGGATAATAAATGTTACCAAGAATAACTGTCGAAATAGAGCAAAGCAATTAATCCCCCTTTATGTTATATCGTATGCAACAGATTCGATATAATTAAGTAAAATTTAATAAAAGCTATAAATGAATAATATCTATAATAAATAATAATTACTAAACGCCAAACAAAAAATAAAATATATGCTTTTCAAGGGAACGAAAAATATGATTGTATATAATTAGAAATTTATTTTAAAATTTGGAAGATACGTTTTCAATTTGTTATTAAGTTATAAGGTGAGTTAACATAATGTCTCCTAAAATACGGAAATAGCCAATTTAGGTCGTTGTCCTCTAAACGCCACTAAAATACCTATAATATCAACTAGACGAGTGTCAACTAGGTTAAGATGTCCAAATTCAATATAACATATTTTTAGTGCAGAGCATTTACTTTTGATTATCGTGTGCTTAATTTGTTTCGTTTTCTTAAATGATTATAGTAATTAACGAAAATTTTTTTTAATGAACGCAATAAATTATTTTTAAACATGTGGCGGATTACATAACAATCTCAGCGAAATATTAAGGAAACTAGACGCACTATATTTGTATTCTATTATAGGCCAAACGTACTTGCATGTACGATTCTATTTTAATGTAAACATTTCCGCTAAAAGCAACTACCTTAGCTACTGGATGCAATTCGTGTACCATTTCTTCCAGGCTCCAAACGAAACTGAAATATTATGATTTTTATTGATAACTCAAGCCTATAAATATTCTGCAAATGATAAAACTTTTAAAATATTCATTTATGAAATACTAAACAAACAACAATGTAGCCACGAAACTCTCGATTTTAATACTTTCCTCATTTTCACCAATATATAATATTATATTGTTTTTCGTATCAATAAAATACGTAAACAGGTCAAAAGTGATAAATAGCGTCGAAATAAATATATACACCTGTATAGATCACAGTAAAAGAAAGTTTTTGAATTGCAAATTTTTTGAAATCGCATTTATTTGCATATGCTAAATTTTTTTGCATTGTATTAAAATAATCGAAATTGAAATGTATGAACTTAAAATCGGTATGGTATTGATTACTTCCACAATTTACATGCTACAAATTAAAATATTTGGAAGATTTCTATTTAAAATTAAGGTAAAAAAATATGCATACGGTGATTATGTATAATTAAATTATATATTTACTTTATTTTATAAACCAAGTTAATGAAATCTAACTTACATGCAATGAATTGTTTAAATTGCGACAATTGTTTCGTCCTTCTTAGGTCTTATCAAGCTACCGCAATATTTAAAGTCACGAATGATACAGAAAATATTGATAAGTCCCACGAAGGACAAAACAACGTTGTTGCAATTTAATATGTTAAAACAATTCATTGCATATATATACCATTTCATTAACATGGTTTATATTTATGTAAATTAAAGTAAATATAAAATTTAAATATTCTCGACAAGTTATAACTCCATATTACATAGATTATGTATATGGGGTCATTCCAGCTCACATCAACCGAAGAATTGACTTAACGCACACCGAAGCTGCTTGGTACACGCCATCATAGCCATCATAGTAATAAATAAAACATACAAATTTAAGGATTTGTTCAAAAGGGCATTTGTTTTTTTGTTTTGATCTTTTAAAAAATCTTTAAAAAACGACTGTAATTTCATCCATAATGGTCTAAATTCAAAAAAAAATTTATTTAAATTTAAATATTCAATCACATTATATTTTTTCAACTCCTAAATGAATTAATTTTCTAATGTTAACTCTATTTCAACCCCTATTTCTAAACGGGTCTTTTTACTATTTTTTGTGCAATTGTGGTGAGCGTGTGTACCAAATTTGATCGTAGGATGAGCATGGGTTCGGTTACTAAGAGCTAGTTGTACATGAAAAGATCATCCTCGAGTAAGATCTAACCCAGGGATTTTTGGTGCATCGACCAATCAAATAGCGGAAATCCCTGGGTTAACTCTTGCTCGAGAACCGACCCTAAAAGTAAATTAAGGATAGGGGGAAGCGAACAAAAATCAATATTGCCGATTTCTCGACTTTCATTCAACTTTATGGCAAAAATGGTTAGATATATAAAATTAAAGCTAATTAAATTCTCTACAAAAGAGCTTAATATCAATGTTAAAATATAGCAATTGCAGAATGACTGAATTAATTTGCTTAGCAATTTGTGGAAGTTGTCAAGGGCAGTCATGCACGAATAATTAATGTTGATATTGACGAAGACTCTCTCGACTACCACAAAACAATATAAGTAGAACTTCAACACTCTTTCATAAGAAATGATGAACATTAAAAATGTAGACACCCAACCAACAGATATTATTAATAATGTCTACACCACCAAAGACGCACAAATGGCTCCTTCTTCAGAATCTTTCATAGACGTCGTGAACTGCCCAAGAAACAACGAGTTTGTTAACTTATATTCAGTTGAATAAAATTTCAAAAGACCATTGCTATAATTTAGTTGATAGTTAAATTAAAATTAATTTAGTTGCTAGCATGCCAAAAAGAATTAAATGCATTTTGAAATCTAAAGGGTATTCAACCACATTTTAAAATTTTTGAAAAAAAATCATTTTGAGCAGATAAAACCATTGTTTGATTTATTTAAAATACTGTAACACTTCGTGTATATCGTGAAATGTAAGCTTTTGCTAGTGGCTCCATACCTTTTTCCAATGCTATCAGTGATCGTGCAACTTAGCTGAATTTTGGACGGTTTTTACTAAGTGAATACGAAGAACTCGAAAATTCCTTGTATTGTTCTTCTCGATCACTCGATACCTCATAAAATACACGCTAAATGGACGCTACAATACAGTGAGCTAATAGTAAAGTTTGGAACAAATTCGATAAATTACTTTAGGGGCATTTTCTCAGACAATCCTCGAACATGTCAACCTTATTTTTTAAATGTCACCTTTTTCTGCAACTGATATTTTTTATCGTGTTTTCTTTTTGAGCTATGACGTCACCGTAAATTTTTTAATTTGCAACCATTATTTTTCTTTCGGGATTTGGATAGAGAATAATTTTCTGAGTATGAAAATGTAAAAAAACTATAACCTTGAAAAGAAAAGTTTTCGAGATTAATCAGTCCAAAAATTTCAAAAGTGCATGATAAAATAATTTGACTATGCCTACCAATTATTTATCAGTAAGGTGCTTTCTTGTAACTTTGGGACTGATTACCTTGAAAACTTTTCTCTTCCAGGTCAGGTTTTTCTATAATTTCATAGTACTCAGAAAATTGTGCTCTTTCCAAATTCGCAAAGAAATATATGTAAGGGTTGCCATTTAAAAAAATTTACGTCACAGCTCAAAAACAAAAACATAAAAATCGTCTATTCCCGTGGTTCGGAATCCACGTTAAGCTGCATGTCCTCTATCCTCGTCACAAAGTTTCAACTCACAACAGACGGGGAAATCGGAAGATGTCGTAGGACCTCATAAAAACCGATGTATACATACATAATATATTTCAATTGAATTCCGAACTTGGCGGAATTTCTAAATCACTGTTTTCCGGGTTGATTTGAAATTTTAAATGTCAAAACTATGCTAAACTATGTAAACGGTGAAAATTTCCATGTTTAATGTTTCTATTTAAATTATGTATAGTAGTTAGAAAATCACGTTTTTAAATTCTACCCCTAATTTTCCGTTTATGATGATTTATATTGCTTCTATTTCCTGCTAGAAATTACTGGTTTCAATATTTGCATTAAAAAAACAGAATTCCTTCTAGTTTAGTTACCTTTCATTTAATAGATTTGTAATGTAAATGAAATGAAAAATAAACACAAAATGATATAATAGCAAATATTTATTACTCATTTTATCTTGAAACTCTCAATTCATATGAATGGAATTTTTATTTTGCTATTTATTTGATGACTATGTAATAATAATTGCAGTAGCAGTTTTGTGTACATGCATAACCTTTTGAATTAAAATCAGAGCAAGGATTTAAAGGAATTGAGCATGATATAATGCATCTGATTGCAAAAATTTACATCGAAAGTTTAGGCTTAATTTCGAGAAGAAAACAAAAACTGAGCTACGCTGTTTTATATTCATGCCAACCAATTTCTTTTGATAAAAAGGTTACCGGGTAAATTAACATGCCGTTTGAATGTTAAATAAACCGAAGATAAATAAAAACAATTATACAAACTTCTCAACATTAGTTTACATGGTAGCATAATATATACGTAAGTGATTCATTACCGATTACCATATTTTCGATTTTTTACTTTCTTTAGCTATTTAGCATTCACGCAATTAACGGCATTTATCGATGCAAAAATTTTCATTTGCATCTTTCTATAAACTACAAATTATGTGATTACTGGTGAATGCAATTTTCTAGTTTTAGAATCTTGTCAAATTATAGGTTATAAATTGATCAGGAATTTTTATTTTACTATATTTACATTCTCATAACCTTATAATAAGTGTATAAATAAAAGTTAATTTAAATGTCAACAAACTGAGTAAATATTTTGTTTCAGTTTTGCAAATACATAAAATTTGCATTTAGTATCTCAATTTACCATAATTATTTTTTAGTTACAAATTCCTTTTAAAATTTAGTACCATTCTATTGTATTATATATCGTCTAATTATATATCCATCTGATTCAAATATAAATTGGTAAATATCAGTACATAATTATAATATACGATGGACATACCACATACATATATCTGATGGGTAATAAATGCTACTAATAAGTGTTAAGCCTCTATAGTTATTATAGCTTGTATAAGGTCTGTCATAATAATCTGACATACTTTTCAAAATTCTCTAACAGCTGTTACTTTGAAAATAATTTTGTAAGTGTAATTTTTTATTTGTCTGATATTTGGTTCAAGCGGGACAGAGGGGAGCAACGAATTTACATTAGCACATATAATGTAAATATAATTTGATAATTTTCTGGTAATGCATCTACAGGCTTGGTAATATCTGAATACTAAATTTCTTAAGAATGCATTTGCGGATCTCTCTGGCTCGGCCCCTGACAGTGCTACATTAAAGTGAAAATATTCCTGTGAAACCAAAAGATCCTGAAAATATGTTGCTAAATAATACCTTCTACTTCACCTCGAGATGAAAAGCACATAATTATAAGTTATCCCAAAAATATTCAGCTACAATCTTTAAACCCCGTAACTGTGGGCGTTGAAACTTTCACGAGATCTGGCGACATTCAAGAGTAAGTTTTTCGTCGTCTTTGAATTTAGTAATTCGTCACCATAAGACGGTCATCAGCAGTTAAACACTTCAGGTCACAGTCGTTGTCATAGTTACGATGCGATTTTGACGCTAAAAGATTAATTAAATGACTTTGACATATTATAGTCAGTAGCGGCTCGAAAAATAGGGGGCACAACTTTGACTAACCTTAAAAATGACATTGACATATTATAGTCAGTAGCGTTGCACAATATTTTTAAAATTATCAAAAATCATTTTGCATATACAGGGTAAAACATAAATAGTGCGCGTTTTAGCAAGACGGGCCCCCTTTTCATAACCTAGAGAGTGACCCTGATAGTGTTGAATAGCCCCCATGGGCCCCCCGATAGTGTCAAAGTGACGGCATTAACTACATAACCTAAAAATCATTTTGCACATACAGATTTAACTTTACATGAAGATGTAACTTTACGTGAAGATTATGTATGTATGTGTGTATGTATGTGTGTCTGTATGTATGTATGTATGACAGATGACAGATGACGGATGACAGCTGACATATGAGATGACAGATGACGGATGACGGGTGACGGATGACAGATGATGGATGACAGATGACAGCTGACAGATGAGATGACAGATGACAGCTGACAGATGAGATGACAGATGACGGATGACAGATGACAGATGAGATGACGGATGACAGATGAGATGACAGATGAGATGACAGATGAGATGACAGATGACGGATGACAGATGAAGGCCGAACAACTTTGGCCTTCACGGATCTATTATTGTCCGCCCTGTGAGGCCGAAGGCCGAACAACTTTGGCCTTCACGGATCTATTATGGTCCGGTCTGTGAGGCCGAAGGCCGAACAACTATGGCCTTCACGGATCTATTATGGTCCGGTCTGTGAGGCCGAAGGCCGAACAACTGTGGCCTTCACGGATCTATTATGGTCCGGTCTGTGAGGCCGAAGGCCGAACAACTATGGCCTTCACGGATCTATTATGGTTTCACCCTGTGAGGCCGAAGGCCGAACAACTATGGCCTTCACCGATCTATTATGGTCTTCCCCCTGTGAGGAAGACTTTATATAGGTCGCAGAACTCGCCGGAATTGTGCAAGAAGACGCAAATCCACCTCTTCGTGGAAGATCCACCTCTTTGCGGAAGATTTAACTTTACCTGAAGATTAATTTGTTTTTAATTGGTTTTCTAAAGAAAAACTCGCCGGAATTGTGCAAGAAGACGCAGACCCACCTCTTCGTGGAAGATCCACCTCTTTGCGGAAGATTTAACTTTACCTGAAGATTAATTGAAAAGTGAAAATTGTGTAAAAACTTTGGACGTATGTAGCGCTCTTATTTACGCCAGAAATGGACGGGCAAACCGTTTTTGGGATTAGTTCCATCAAGACAAAAATTGAATTTAACATTGGAAGCATTTAATTACGACAAAAACTACGATTACATGAATCACGAGGATGTAGCAATAGGTGTTATGAACAAACTTTGCTTGCATTGTCGTGTTTCGAAGTTCGCTAAGGAATCACCAGGAATGTGTTGTTCGAACGGCAAAGTTGTTTTGCCACCGCTGATTGATCCACCTGAGCCGCTTCTAAGTTATCTTAGTGGCACCACTGCAATTTCAAAACACTTCCTGCTAAACATTCGCAAGTACAACTCATGCTTTCAAATGACTTCATTCGGAGCAACAAACATTTTCTCCAACGTCGGTTACATGCCCACAGTCATTTTAAAGTTGAAATAATAAAAAAATTGTTCATAATGTGTTGGTTCTGTTTACTATACGTATGTCTAGCGCCGCAGGCGCTAGTAGTGAATAAATCCCGAAAGTCAAAAGCTGTCAATTGCATTGCAATACAATAACTATTTTATTTTTAATTGAATAAAATTAATTTACTGCTTATTCTAGTTTCGTTATCAAGTTTTACAAATATTAATTATTATAGCGGACCCAGTGTGAAATTGCAATGTTGTTTATTTACAATAGTGTGTTTGAATTGAATTGGTTCAATTATTATAATTAATTATAACAATTAGTACCTAGCAGTTACTACTTATTCCCTAAAAGGTAAAATGCCGTTAAATAGTACATTAAAGGAATTGTATAATTATCGTCTATATTTGAGAAGCCACGATGGGGTAATTATATAAAATGTAGAATTGAATCGCTATTATAAATCTAACTACATCCAAAATATATGTAATAAAATAAAAACTAATATCTATAAACTTCAAGCAGTCTTTCTGCAGTACCATAAAACCTCCACTCGACTACATAGCCCTCGGGAATTTTGCGATAACCTCAAGGGATTTCATTTTACAAGTAAATAAACAAACGAAAAGAAAAATTTTACATAAATAAAAAAATGAAAGTGAATCGAATTCTCGCGTCGATAATATAACCAAAATTAAAAAACAATTCTGTAATTTCCATGATGGACAATGAATATTTTATATTTAATGCTTTTATCGGAGATAGAAAGTCGCATCTAAAATCTTATTAGTCGACAGTGCCTTTCATAATACTGGCGCCCCACACCTGGTACACCTGTCTTTTTTTAAAACTTAATGTATATAATAATTTCAACTGCATTATTAATAATGCGTTTCAGATTTCGGGAGTGGTTTTAATCCAATTTTTGATTATTTATCATGTGCGATAAATATTGAACTATTTTAGACTTTTTATTAAGGTTTATATTGAAAGGAGGTGTAAACTTACCCTGTGAGGTGCACATAATAACCTGTGCACTGCTGCCAGTTGGTTGATGAGGGGAAGTGTAACACTGAAAGTATGTAAAGGTGGCCTAGATGGATCAGGAAAATTGGTCGTATAAGAGAACGGGTCGATGTCGTTTAAATATTGTACCCGACATGTTAACGACATTGTTGAAGTTTTTCAAAACTCACTCAAACAATTTATTTTAACTGTTCTTTTTGAACCAATTTTCACATTGTCTCAAGAGTCAATAATTTACTTTTTGTGTCACTAAAGTAACTACCAATTATCGAGAAGAACTTTGTCTGTAGTTTAAGCTGTAAATGTAATCTTGATTAGGTATATTAAAACAATTCAACGTCATTAATTATATTCCATATTATTAAAAAAAAAGTAATCTATTGGAGAGTGCATTTATTAATACACCTTACGTCCTTGAAGGTTAACTGATAAATCATAATAGCGAGTACAAAGGAATATAGATAGATACTTACGGGTTTTTCAAATATGCATTCTACGTACTAAGAATTACCTCTTATTTACTTAAAATAAATAACTCTATTGTTCTAAAGCAAATACAAATTCAACAAAATTTACAATAGGCACATTGTTAGTGTATAAATTATGCATGAGATTGGAATTTTTATACTTTTTCCAATAATGGTAGTATAAAATTTTATAATAGCATTAGCTTCATCTCGACTCATCAATATTAATTTTCCCAATGAAAAGAAAGTTTAAGCGTTCACTAAAACTTTGTCCAAATTTTTCTAGTATTTTCAATTGTTTTATCATTGCAGTATTGTAAAGTATGAGACCTTCATCAAATGGTTTAATTAAATTTGAACAATGATCAGCAAATAAAAATCGATAATGGTTAATTGAAATTGTGTACATTACAAATAGTTATTATTATAATTTAATTAACCGAAGAAGTTATATTACCTAGCTATAATTCAAATAAATTATTTATTATAAAGTAATCTTATCGTAATTTTTAAAATTGTAACGCTTCTTTATTCAATTATCTTGGTGGATAAAAATCTTTTTTACGATAAAGCTCGATTCCTATTAAGTTGTGTGCATACCATGAAGCCAACATAATCAAACAATAACATAATGTAATTAAAATTAAATCCTAAGAAGACCAAGTTGTTCACATGTAAAAACTTTATTTAAATATAATGGAATGTGTTTGAAAAATTATTTCTCTATAACGTTTTCGGATAATCACTTGGTTTGTCAACCATTGTATTTTAAGTTTTTATATTGAATTATAAAAATAGAATAGCATGAAGCTCGAACTGTCGAGTTTCAATTTGATAGGTAATAACTGTATTACGTCACAACACCTGCTGATTCTAATAGAGTTGAATGAACATTACACAAAATCCAAGATTTTGTCTCCATTTATAAAATGGAAATCTCGAAATTGTTTATTATTTCTCAACGATGGAAAGAAACTAAACATTTGGATCCAGGTATTTACAACTTCAAGCTTCTAGTGATATGACCATTGTATCATAAAAGCTTTATCATGGTAGTTGAAAGGGTGAAATTACCTCGGGAGTCCTAAAGCTGCAGTTACTCAAGCAATTTTTGGGAAATATTAAGTAATGAAAGAAATGGTTATCGCTATATTTTAAATGCGTCAAATAATATCAATCAAGTTAGAATTATTATGTAGTTGATAATAAATAAAATGCAAAGAGAATGCTAATGACAACCATACAACTTCAGTTATTCAAATTGTCTATTCCAAATTCCAGAAATTACTATTTTCAAACTACGACAAATGAACATTAAATAATATTATTTTGCTATAACGTTGAGGTCAACAATGGTCATGAACTGTGTAGAATTTTTTCAGGTTTTTCCCAGGGCGAAGATACGTTTTTAGTCCTTAAGGGGAAGTTGCTTGTTTTGTAACATCAGTGAATTTGTTACAGTATGAGGGTGTCTAAACGGGGTGATGCTATGTCGTCGTTTACGTCAATTTATAAATAAATTACATCATACAAATTCACTCCTGTCGTAAAGTCACCCTTTTTGAACCCAGCGAGAGGAACATAAAATAATATTAAAGGTATTCGCGTCAAAAATACTTAAACAATTTTCTGGAACTAAAATTTATTTTTCGGATATTTAAAAGAATGTTGTCCAGTTAGTCAGATTTAATTTGAAAATAATGTCTTAAGTGACTACGTTGTTAAATAATTTAGAAATATATAGCAAAAATGAGTTAAAAAGCTTAATTTCATTACCAAGGTAAATACTGCATTCAAAAATGATAATGGGATATATTTTTTGGTGACTTAAAAAGAAATTTCTCAATAGTAAATCCATTAAGCAGACTTGTCATACGATTAAAATTAGAAATATCATTTCAATACAATAGAACAATTTGGAATTCATTGTTATTTAATTGATTAAATTTTCTCTAACGAAGGTCTTGGATTCACCCACGTTTGTACTAAAAATAAATGAAAATTGTTCAATTATTATAATTTACCGATAATTGTTACTAAGCTTTTAATTAGGTTTTCCTTAAATGATATTTGTAAAATCTTGAAAAAAATTGTAGGTGGGTATCGAATTTTTATCGCTTGTAATCTTTTATCGATTTAGATTGCATTTCTGTTAAAATTTTTCGATAAGTATAATGGAAATAATTACGTATTAACCATTATTAATATGTAATTGTATTATTGTGGGGGATTTATTAAAAGGTAATTAATATTTTAATAAACGTGCTGCAGGGTACCAAACAATAGTTAATTTCCTCATTTTTGTAGGTAAGGCAATATCAAAAATGTATTAATAAATAATTATTTCATTAAATAATAATTATTGGTAATTAAATTTTGATTTTATGTATCTAATGAATAATTTGAAAAACCACTTTTGTTATCTTAACAATACGAAATATAATTAATATTGTATCTATAAATGTTGATGTAGTCATTTTAATCAATAATTACGTTTCTCGTTGATTGCTTAAATTGATCTACACCATAACATTATTTTCTTCATTTGTACCTGGACATATTTGGATATACATTTTGAACATTTGTTCAATATTGAGATTATGATTGATTTCGCTTTGATGAACTCAAAAATGAAATTGATAAATGAATACCGGTAAATGTATTGTGGCTTTTGTTAAAACACCTGTGTATATCTGACAACAGAGTTGAATGAAACATTGAAACCGAAACCGAACCTGTTAAGTGACAAAACCGGCCGTGTTCGTACAATGCCCGGTAAGAACGAAAAATAAAAATAAACAAAAACGTAAAAACCAATCAGTCGTTTAAAAAATACACACCACCTTGAAGTTTAAAACTGTGCACTGTTAGAAAATCGTAAAGAAAACTAAGCCCAAGAATCACAAAATGTAGAACACGAGGTAGTGGATATTTTGAGATAACCGTCCCGTACATACCTTAATAACAATCGCAACGGAACTAGAGACTGTTCGTGAATTTCAAGGCAAGTGTTTCAGCCAGCGCCACGCTATACGACGGTAACAAGAAGGAATCGCTCGTTTTAAGACACTCACCTGAGCAGCGCACCTCAATCTACTTCTGAAATTACCTGACTTTTATCTTATACTCTTGTCAAATTTAAAATGGTATATAATTATAACTTTTAACCACTTTTGTGGATTTCTAAAAATAAATCCTACCTAAATTTTGAATTTCTATTTAAAGTTTACAATGCACTACGTAGTACGTAAGCCCAAATATCCAGCAAAAGCAGTGTCGCTTATTATAATCGTATTCGCTAGATCAATTTCGTTCCATTATGTATTTATTATTCTAATAAATGACATTTATTAAAACATTGCTCAATAATTATTGGTACGGGTACTTTAGAAATTGATTTTTAAATTAACAAAGATCAATTCTAATAACCATAATTACAAGCACAAATAATTAAACAATAATGAACGTATTGATCAAGGGTTGGTAAAGCGAGGGTTTGATAAGGTAAAATGCGCTTTAAAAAAAACAATTTTCTCGAAATGCTTTTTATTTTCAACACTAAATTACCCACCCCCACCCTACAAAATTGCATTAAATAATTTGCTTCAATTCCCCTTGTTACATGTCGAGTTTTTCTTGTAATGTGGAAATAATCTGTTTTCGTTAACATTTAAATTTATAATTATGTGAATTTAAAATTTGTTTCGTTACTTGAAAAACTACTTAAAGTAATCATAAATGTAAATTTTTTATTGATTCCGTCTTAAGAGTCGTAGTCATTAAAATACAAAATTTTCATTGATGTGTCTGTAATAAAAGTCAAATTCAAATTTAAAAATGTACCTATTATATAAGAAATTTATATATCTAATATTGAATTGAATATTAAAAATCCACTTAAATGTGCCATTTCAATCTCTATTTAAAAAAAAACCACCTGGAGTTTCGCGTTTTATTAAAAATTTTAACTTTAAATATTTCATTTTTTAATTATTAAAAATTAATATTAAATTAAACTTGAAAAAATTAATAGCAATAAGCACTGTTGAAAGCTTATGTTATAAAAATATTATTTTATTCGCTTAATTACCTAGTTAATTTTTTTAAGGTTTAATTTAATAAAAAGTTAACTTTTATAATAAGTAACTGCTATGTGAATGTGTAAATGCCATTTTATTTTCAGCTTTGGAGATCTGATTTAAGACGACGATGATCATGGGTCTGGTAATAAATTATCGAGATCAACATTGTATGTTAGTTACAGCCCAAAGAAATGATAATATTCAAAAGATAGTCCGAGGACAAGTATTTTGAATATCGATTCGAAATCGCTCAAAATGACTGGCGAAGGGCAACACGCCGAATATTATCACAATTTACAGTCCAGTCCTGTTACCTCCTGGTTGTAGTTCCCTAAACAGACACGGGAAGGGATAAATATTTGGCGCGTTTTGAATATTATCATTTCTCTGGGCTGCACATAATACAATTAAAGCCCGGAGGTGACCAGTCGTCGAATTTTTACCTTCCCCTCAGGGCTGCAATTTCTAATACAAGGTTTATCCGGTTCGACTCCGGGTGGAATTGAACTTTTTTGATCTCCTGATGATTGATTGCCTACACAGCCGTAACAACCTTTTCGTTTGTCCTGTACAAGATCTAATTGTTAGGCCCCTAAACTTTTTTCTGTAAAAAATAATTTTAAAAAAGCATCGTAGGCGATTTTTCGATAAATTTCAATGTCGAACACATTAAAATCAAAAGTCTTTATTTTTTAAAGTTTAAAAATAATTAAGACATTTACAATTGAATCTACACTTGGTCAAAATTGACATTAATTTCTTATTGGACTAATTTTAATTTTTTAAATTTTGTATACATATAAGGGCTCGTTTTCATCGACGAAGATTGATATAATATTGCAATGCAATTGAAAGAGATCGCAATGGTAATTTTTTGTTATTACAAGTTTAATTACAATTAATGGGGTACCGCCAAAAATAATTTAGTGTATTTTTTTACGTATTTACGATCCTTAGGATGTCCTTGGCCATGTAATGTGGTTAGATTTTTCTAAAAGTGACTCATTTCGATGTAATTAAATAATAAAATTCGGGGACGGTGACCTAACCCTGGTCACCCCAAAAAAATTGAAAATTTCCTATAGCAAAGAGGAAGGTTTATAGAGTATACTGTAAAAATTTCACTTCCGAAAGTATACATAAAATTTCGAGAAAAATCAAATTGAAAGTACGTAAATTTAGCGAATTTTTCTTCGATTTTTGGGGTGTGCATTCGATAGGGAGGTTTATCCATCGTCAAAACCTACCCTTTCGGGGCGCCGCTGCGCTCCGCTCCGCTCTGCACCCCTCCAGGGCGGTTTCGACTCTGGTTACTATGCTAAACATACGAGAAGGCGCCTCCCATAAAAAAAACCGAGATAAATGAAACCGGGAGCTTAGAGACCCTTGAAATAGCATTAAAAGGTATAGTTGCGGTATGGGGCAGTAAACTATTACGTTTCACCCCCAAAAAATCGCGTAAAAACAAAAAATAATCGATGTTACATGTACTAGAGACGAGCTGCATCTGCCGGTGCGAAATACTCTAAGTGTTAGGGTCATTATAACTGCACGGACTGTCAACAGAATGAGCGACGCGCGGGAATCTCGTTAATTTTACATGTAAATTTGCAAACTTTAAATTCGATTTACTCAAAATTTTGATAATACATTTGCATGTTTAAATTATATTAGTAAACTATATAAACCTTCCTCTTTGCAATAGGAAATTTTCAATTTATTTGGAGTCACCAGGGTTAGGGGACCGTACCCTGAAATTCAAATAAATTTGAATTATTTATTCAATCTGTAACATCATCTCACACATTGGTTAGTAAATTTTCCATGCAAAGCGCCATTAGTATACGCACGACTTGGCATGATTGGCGCTTTGCACGGAAAAATTAATAACTAATGTGTGAGATGACGTCACAGATGGCATTTAAAAATTTAACCACATTACATGGAAAAGCACATCCTAAAGACCGTATTTACGTGAAAAAACACTACTACATTTTTTTGTCGGTACTCCATTTCAAAATAACTGAAGCAGAAACATGAAATAAAAGAATTTTTTTTCCAACTAAACTGATTTTTATTGAGAAATTTACTATAGAAATTGTAACAAATTTTTGAGGACTACTAGAAAAGAAAAATTTAAAGATTTGTTACACAGTCAAAAAGGTATTTAATAGCAAATTTATTTGTGACGATAATGGGAATTATACAGAACTAATTGGGTGAGCCCTTAATGTCCTCTATTTTAGGATTAGGATTTGGATTGCTGAAACTCTTCCTTGCTCTCCAGCTGCAGAGAATCAAAGTCATCAAAATTGTGTAAAATAGAAAATTGCGAAATAACAATTACTTTGTTTACGATTTAAAATTAGAAAAATATAAAAACAAATAATTTTTAAACAAAATTAAATGTTTTGAAACATTTAAAAAAATTCTGGAATGTTATGGTAGTGTCATGGCTTCTTGGAACCTTCTGGCGAGCCGACAGTAATACAATTGACATTGTCAAAATAGATTAGATATCTACATGAATTTTATATAAGTTTATACTGTTTATACTGCCTAATGACTAAATTGCTTTTTGAAGTCTTGATTTATATTTTTAAAACTAAAGTGTAAAATAAAACACAGATGTTCAGAAAACAATGTTTTTCGGTGCGACAAAAGACAATTGTGGGTTATTGCGCTTATCAATAATCTGAATCACGTCTAAAGTGATATTTATAACCCTTAAAGGATTTACAGTAACGGTATTTAAAATTGCGCTCTGTTCCTATCAGCCTAATAAATTTATATACAATACAATTTAGTACAACAGACCGTTTAGGCCCGGTTTAGGCCCAACAAGGCTTCATAATTCACTCATTCTCCCTTATTTTACTACTCAACGCTACGAAGACAAGGCCGTATTATTCGGTATCTCGTCCTTCGCTCTTACTCATCCACAGAGTGTTGATGTTCACCGGAGGGCCGTGCTAAGAAATTTAGCGAAGTCCGCAATTCGAACCCACAATTTCCGCACCGTAACTCAACCAGCGATCACACCAAGCCACTATTGTGGATTAATAAAGATATAAACCTTTTTAAGAAATATGAATGATCAACGAGATAGGAAAATTACAACATTTGACATTTTTATGTCTATTCCATGTCAGGGCTCCCTCCGTCCTGAGCCCTGTGCGGATGCACCTGTTGCACCTGCATAATTTCGGCACCGATTGCCTACATGACAATAAATTAAAAAACAGGGTTACAGGGTATATCGCCGGTCAGTCTAACAATCTACCTCAGATATAAAAACAAATGTGTGAAAAGAACTAATAAATTGTAAAAAAATTAGTAAACCTAAATTAAGATGATGAAGAAGGCGAAGAATCCTATCAACATGGGAAAATGGGCATCCCTAAAGTCCCACCTTGGAGTTCAAAAATAAAATGTTTTTATAAACTTCTTTCACGTTGGATATTTGGATTACACGAACATAAGCTGATCTCTTTCGATTTGAAGAAGTCGAATTTTAACTACCACTTTTTAAGCAATTTAAAAACTACTTTTATAAACACCGAAGCCACGCACGCTTTTACCACATCGGTAAGTTATTATAAATTAAACTGTTCCAAAAATTTTCTAGGGTTGTACTGGTTGTAAAAACTGTAGATTTGCCTTTCTATTAAAAAAATTTGAGTTAATGCGATTTAATTATAATTTTACCATCGACCCACTGCTGTTGCCTTCGCATTTATCGGCTAGTCGAAAAATTAATCTTGAGTTCAAATTGAAACGATATTTGTGAATTTATTATTCTAGTTTAACATAGACCGAGTTTTCTTTTGCACGATCAAGACAACTTTTTAATTTTACATTGTAGTAGACTTATTTTGAACCAAATTAGATAATCGCAATGTCCAAAACGGTTCTCTTAATAGTTTGTTCGTAACAAAATATTTAATTGTAGCGTGGGAAAGGTAACATCTGACCACCATAATATTCTAAAATAAATGCTATGAATCACGTACGTACATACATACATACCGGTGAAAAACGTATTATTTTCCTTATTGAAAAACTAATAATAAATTTGCTCATAAACAAATCATGTAAAACGCTAAACTTTTATACATTTTTATCATTTAAAAGGAATATAATATTAGCGTTAGCTCAATATATTATTACAACCATATTATTTTAAGGTTTTAAATTATGATTTTATTTACAACAAAGCAATAATTATAAAATTTCAATTAAAAATTCGATTGGTTTGTCAAGTTAGAAAGTTTAATAAAGTACCCGAATACTTTATCAGAATAAACCAAATTTCAAAAGTTTTGAATATCTTAAGTGATTTTAATTATCTTCCTTTTTCTTGTTCAACTTTTAAATTATAATTTAATTATTCAAGGATTTCATTGTTTTTGTTCAAGGATTGTTTAAATATTTTATATTTGCATAACAAATAATATGTATGTTACTATAAAGTGCCAACATTATAAAACTGGACCCGGTAGGTACCATATCAGTTTTTACTATTTAAAAGTAAATTATTTCAAAATACAGAAACATTGACACTAAAACATAAAATTACTTTTAAAAAATGTTTTTATTTCAGAAATATTTGTTGTATTTCATCATTTGTAAATTCAGTGCTTAACGTGTATGAACAGATCTTAAAACACTCATAAACCTTGAAGTATTGTTTTGCAGGACTTCGCTGCCAAAAATTAGTACCAAAACTTCCTAGTTGGCGAACAGAGCACATTAAACTGCCTACAACTTTTAAGTTTACAAAGGTTGTTGATATTAGAATAAGGAAATTATAAAAAAGAATTCTATTGGT
Source organism: Podabrus alpinus (assembly GCA_932274525.1). Lineage (NCBI taxonomy): Eukaryota > Metazoa > Arthropoda > Insecta > Coleoptera > Cantharidae > Podabrus > Podabrus alpinus. Next base: position 122,217,511 of record OW026451.1, read on the forward strand.
TATTTGCAAAGCCACCCAAAAACTTGAGTGTCTGCCAATTTTCTAATGCACTATCCCAATAGTTTAGGATTAAATCAATTAGTTCGGCGATGTTGAAATGTACAGATTATAAACGTTACGAAAATATTGGCAAAACGTTATATAACATTAAAAGTGTTGTACATCCTGTTCCTGTTCTATAAATCTGTTTTCTTGATGTTGAGTATTTATTTTTATATATTTAGCTGTAATTTTAATAAATTGTAAGATAAAAGAAAGAAGTCGCCTACGCCTGGAATCAGGTATGGGACTCGAAGAAGAAGAATAAAGTGATAAACCACAACAGTAACTTTTTTTAGCTTTGCGCCGGGATGAGGAAATCTCGTGCGAGACACCGGCTTGATCTAAGCCGGTAGTGTCAGACTCGCACTGACTAAAACCTCACCCCTATCCTCGACTCCCAGTTTCGCCGTCTGGGCATTACTTCGGGAGTCGCGGCTTTTGCGCGTTTCATCGTCCTTGTTGCACCCTCTCGAGCTGTTCTTTCGTCCTCATGATGGAGGTCACGAAGGCCGTGATAACTTTCCAGCCTTCTTCGTTCTCCAACATCTTGAGGACCAAGTTCTCCGGGGTGAGGGGTTCCCCGAAGTACAGCGATGCCGACACTCGCTCACGCTCCCATCTAATACATCTGAAGATGGTGTGGCACGCAGAATCTTCTTCGTCGCAATGGCAGCAGGTTGGGTCGTCCAGTATCTTGAAGCGATGGAGGTACTCGTTGATTACTTGATGTAATCGCAGGTTCAGTTACAGGGCGAAAATTTAGGGTTCGAAACACGGCATATCTTAGCTCGGCCCTCCGATGAACAACGACATGGTGTGGATTTAAGAATTGGTTCTATAATATTTACAGTAGGGTGGCCAATTGATAGAACATCAACATCAAAAAAACATGAATTGACGAAACAATTTGTAGTAAACCTCTTTAGATGCAAGAGACAAAACATCACTGGAACTGTTTTATTGACTTTATATGAAAACACTATAGGTAAGTTTTTCTTAAGAAAATTTGTTTTAAATTACAGGTTAAGGAACAAAATTAAAAATTCCGATCAGTTGGAGCATTGTTAGTATTCGAATTTCCGTACAGCCATCATGTTAGTCCAATGATTTGGTACTTTCGTGTGGAAATAATTCAAAAATGCGATTTTTTCTTAAACCCTTTAGTTTAGCACCGGAAAGAGCCCCTAAGCTTTCGACATCAGGCTCTCGGATCGGAACACAGACAAATTTGTTGAAGAAGTTCCCAAAATATCACAAAGTTTTCTTTTAATCTTTTCATATTTTCTATTCAATTAATAAAATTGAAGCATTTATGGTATGAAATTCTAAGCAAAAATTAAAAAATTATTGTTTTAGTTTACTTTAAATCTTATTAGTATTCACTTATCTATCAGGGAAATTTTTGCGTTAGATGAACGAAAAAACAGTCTAAATCGAAAACTAAAAACTAGTACGTTGTTTTGGTAAAATATCGAAGAAAAGTTTAGTTAAGAAACCATATAAGGACTGCTAAATACATAACATCATTCAAAATTAATAAGCGTCATCTCCACACTTCGCCTTTGGTCTTAATTTTTCTTAGAATCTACAGGATCCTCACTGAATTTTACAAAACAAATTGCCTGACTTTACTAGGTATTCCTAGATTAAAATTGAAAATTTTCCACCAACTTTTTCGAAAATTTGTAAATTCCAAAAATGAAGAAATCGAATCAGCTGAAATATTCTGACTTCCTATAACAAATATTTCTAAATTCTAATTTTTCAGGTTTTTCAGAAAAGTGTGAACTTGGTAGTGAACAAAAAATAATTTAAGAAAAAATCTGGAATGTGTGTTTTGGGTTGTCAAAAGGATATTTTGCAACAAGAAAGACAAGGATATTTTGTTTAAAAAAAGAACTCCTCTTGCCAGAAAAGGGCACCTAGCAACCCTACTCAAGTTATAAGAATGTATTATAGTTTTCTGTGGGGGTCAACTACAGAGTCAAACGGAGGAAGCTGGAGTCCTTTAGGATATATCGCAATTTTTTTAAAAATTGTAATAGCGATACCTCTCCTGACACTTCAAAACTTTGATTCAATTCTAGTAATTCCTTTATATTATTTTAAAGGCTTTCAAACTTAAAAAGACGGGGTTAAAATTTCGTTGATTTTAATTACCTGCTTTAGTCAACCTTAAAGTTTAAAAGCATTTAAGGCTTAAATGATCCAAGAGGTGATCATGTTAGCTTATATAGCGTATAAGTGCGCGTACCACTAATGCGAAATGTTTGAAACTGGGCAGAGTAAGAACTTTTATGCAACGACTCGCGTTAAATTAGCAATTTATGACGATTTTGCTGGGACACATGACCTTCTTCATTCCCTCTCAGAGTAAATTTCTTAGTTTATTCCCTCGATCTCATAAAAACCTCGCACAATATGGGAATAAATAGACTTTCTGGAATCACATGTTAATGTTAGATTTGATTCTAACTAAACTAACTCTAAAATGTTAGATAATGCGATGCATTAATAGACACTCCAATTTATTTACTCTTAATTTATAACAGTTATTTCCAAATTTAATTTTCGGCATTATTTATAGATAGCCGTTGCATAAAATAGTATAAGCAACTCTATATAGAAGTGTCTGATAACCTCTTGTGCGAAGGAGATGTCCGTGACTACGCCTTCGCTTCTCTCAGCTTGTCGTGGGCATCCTCTTCGCACGCGAAATTAAAAGTATTCTATCTCAAGCTGCTTAACATAATCAGAATATTCTGATCGTCTCTCATCGGAAGGCAATGGCAAATCATTGAGGTAATCTGTAATGAGCGCCCGTTTCGAAATTAAGTGTATTACACTTCCGTGGTTCAAAGCTCACGTTAAACGTGCATGACAGTAACCACACGTGTAGCTGTGTGAGTAAAACACGCATACTGAGTGGATATTGGTAGTCCAAATCTCAAAATATGAGATATAAAATGAAAATCTAAAACTAAAAAAAAAGGCCCAGTTAGTAAAACTTTATTCTGACCATCTCCCCTCGGAAGGCAATGGCAAACCACCGAGGTGTAATCTGCCTGATATATTAAAACCAGTCAACCTGATTCAGGTGGTATACTGTATTATTTTCATTTGATCAACGCCGGGTGGCATAACCAAGTTATATCCAATCCAGTCAGGGGACATCGCCGAAGCCCATTGTTTTATATCTGATAATTACCATCGTAAAATATTACATTGTTGTGTTTTGATTCACTCAGGGCGACAGTATCCTGCTACTAGTTTTTTTGTTCAATATTTGCTTTTGGTTGGGTGGACTTGTATAAGACATTTACTTATTGTGTGCTTACATTTGTAGATCCTGTTTTGTTTATCACGCATATCGACACCTGGAAAAAGGAGATTTTCTAACGGAGCTCTGAAAGACATTTCCTGGATCCAAGGATACTTCTTGTCGATTTTATTAAGTAAGGTAACAGGGGTAAGTGACACAATTTAGTGACTGTTTATGCTCGTGCATCCAATTTGTTTTTTTTTCACAAAGGCATTGATATAACCATTTTCTTGGTAACTCGGTTACCTATAACTAGTAGTCGTGAGTATTGTCGCTTTGGTGATACAATACCAAAGGCACGCACGGCCTTCAGTTTGTGTGGCTTTCTTTGTTTTATTTCATACGGAGGCCTTCAGCCCAATATTTGTTTGGGACCTTCTGGTCCAGTTGACACTGTCAACTAATGGTTTTGTTTTGTATTAGAGGTGGCCAAACATCTTTTATCTTTTCTGTGGCCCTTAATAAATCACCTTTAAAAACTATCGTGTATTTTTGTATGAGGCCTGGCGCCCACAATAGCATTTTCATTTCCATTTGAAAGCACATATCCCGAAAAGAAGCAACAAGGAACGCCTGGGTCAAGTGAAGAACCCACGAAACCCTGCTCCGGTACTGTGGTACGAAAAGTACAAAGCCTAGCTGCCGTTATAACATCAGGCAAAAAGAGGCACTCTGTCAAAGTCCAAAAAACTGCGACAACTGTATATGTGAAAATAGTTGGAATGCACATCATATCCCTAAAAGAAATGGATCACGACGCAGGCATCACGGCTGAAGAATAAGACTTAAATAAAAAGATCAGAATCGATACATAAGCCACCAAAGTATAAAAGGCTTCTTAAAAGATGTAGCCCATGTAGCCTGAAGGGTAATCCGGCACTGTCTATTTCTATTCTTCGGTATTAGAACGTTTAGATGTTTTTTGCTAAACGAAAACAATTAATGAATAATACAGGATACGACAGCCCTTTAACTTTTCGGAGCTTTACTTTTTGTAACGTGTTTTAAAAATTTCTTAAATTAAAAAATTCTTCGACGCCTTTAGGTCCTTACCGTCGTCGGCGTACGTCACACGCCTTGTTTGTATACCCTATGCATACAACGCCACCTCATTTATCGCGTTATACAGGGTGACCGAAAATAACGCTTCAAATTTTGATTAAAAATGACTGTAGAACATGAAAACGTTCCCTTGATCATGCAAATAATAATAAAAAAAAAATCATGTAACCACAAATTGTGTAACCTCAAATTATTCTTGTTTTAAATTATAAAATAAATATAAAAACTATTTTGTATTCAATTAGTGGTATGTTATTAATATTTTGCCTTTTCCACTCATTTTATGAATTATTGTAGAATAGTTTTCTGAAAACATTATGGTAAATCCCATTTCAAAATATAAAATTTGTTAACTCAAACTGACACAACCATTGTGGTTATTTACAAATTGCTCAACTGTGAAAACAACATTTTCAAATTTAGAACGAACGGCTATCGCATTCAATTTATCAAATTTTCAAAATTTACCTCGTACTTTCAAAAGTGTTATGAAGGATACAAATGAGTGTTTATATTATAGGATTTTGAAAGAAACGTGCCACCGAAACTCTGCCAAATTCACAGCATTCTTATGATGCTTTATTAAGAACATACAACCAATAAATACTCAGAAGTTGACTCAGAAGAAGATAAGGACTTGTCGCCCCTCGCACAAAAATTAAACAATAGTAAATAATGTAGAAAATTTTTTTCGTCACTAATTTAATATCTCCTGTGAAGTTCTTCTTCCTGGGGTCCCACACCACACGATGGAGTTTCCGGACGCTTTATTTTGAAGTCACCCTGTACTACGACGTTGTTAGTAGGTACGTGAAATTATTTGATAGTCCAAAGAAGAAATAGAATATAGGTTCTATATTCAATGTCAAATTGTGAACATAATTTAAACACATTTAAATAGTTTTCTGTAGGAGTGAGGGAGTTAAACTGCGGACCCAATGATCATGACTTCGAATCTCAGCTACTCTCGATTTATTAGCATCGTAGTTAGGATTCTACGTTAAGCTGTAGGTCCTATTATTCAATGCACGTACCTATCATCTCTAAGTAAACCCATTTCATATATTATAGCATCTTTAAGTGTTAAGTTTTTGCGGCGTGCAAAAACTTAATGTGGCCTTCTGTATATAACTTACGACGGACTTCCCTACACTCAAAGAAAAAGATTGGTAAAATCAACCAAAAAGGACATATGAAAATGTACCCAAAGGGTAAACCGGGTTCAAATAACCAAGTTGAAATGGTTAAAAGATTGGTAAGTTCATACATGTTTAATTCAACCAAGTTAATTGTTAAAGTACCAACAAGAATAGTTGCTTAACTAAATTAGTTGGTCTTTTACTATTTATATAGTTCAGTACCAACAATAATGGTTGGTTAACTAATTTAGTTGACCCTTTACTATTTATATAGTGCGGTACCAACAATAATAGTTGGTTAACTAATTTACTTGATTCTTTACTATTTATATAGTTTAGTACCACCAAGAATAGTTGGTTACCTAATTTAGTTGGTCTTTTACTATTTATATGGTTCTTGTACTACTTTATTTGTTGATTATCAACCATTATGGCATATAGCCATTTCGTGGTCATTGAACAATATTAATTGTTATTTAACTATATAAGGTAAAATAAACAAAATAGCTTAAATTTTCGGTTTTTTTAATTAAATATAGCTAAATCAAATACAAAACATTTATATAACTATAAACAATTAAGTAACAATTTAAATAACACATTAATAATATTTAGGGCGAATATATTTTTTACCATTTGGTAATGTATACATAATTATGTATAGGGGAATAATAATTAAAATTCAAAGGCGAAAATACAAAATATTTTTCAGTAGATTCTAGGACTTTATACGATTGAAAATGGGCACAGAATTTGCCCGGAGAATATAGTAAACATACAAAGAACACATTTTCTCTACTGTCAAAAAAAATCTTTAATTTGATATAATTGTCACTCTTTAGATAACAAGTAGAAGCCTATATCATATTGTGTACCCTTATATTTAATATCATTGCTAAATATCATAATATTGTTTTTTTCAATAAGTTCAACTGCGTCGAAATTTAATTTTGAATAATAGTTTTTTTCGCAAATATTTTGTTTTTTAAGATTATTTTTAACACAATTTACAAAATTTTGATGCCCATGGTTCGCACACGAACATCTTTCCTACCCCTGCTGATCCCTGCACGCCCAAATCATGACCCCCTCCGCCATGTTTAACCGTAGGTACGATGCAGTCTGGATGGTATTCTTCCCCTGGTCTACGACGTACGTACACAGCCCCAGGGGTGCCGAAAACCTATGTAAAAAAAATAATAATAATAAAGTCAAAATCAATTATTTTTTTTAAATTAGTTTAAAGTTAAATTTTTATCATTGAATTTGCAAAATAAAGGGTTGATTTAACTTACCTCAAAGTTTGATTCATCTGACCAAACTACTCGCTCCCAATCCGCAGTGGTCCAATTGCGGTGTTCACGAGCCCACTCCAGTCGCTTTTTTATATATTTTTTTCCGAAAGCCATGGCTTACGCCTAGCTTTACAACCCCTCAGCCCTGCTTCTGTAAGCCGTCTTCTAGCTGTTCGTGCCGAAATCGATGGCCCATCGTCTTCACGCATTTGATTAGCGAGCGCTTTCGACGTCATTTTGCGATTTCGAGTACTCACGCGTCGCAACATCCGATCTTCAGAGGGGGTTGTTATGCGTTTTCTACCACTTCTTGTTCTGGATTTGAACGAATTTAGTTCCTCGCATCTTTTTATGGTATTTTGAACCGCATGCCGTGAACATTTTAGTTGCTTACTAATAGCAGTTTGGTTTACGCCTTGAGAATGTAAGAGCATTATCTGTGCCCTTTTGCTTTCACTTAAATCACTATATTTTACCATATTAAATTATTTATATGCCTTAGAAATAATCTTAAAATAATTTGAACACAAATGTAGAGCACAAAATTCGAAACTAACTGAATGACCGCTTTCTTTAAACTAACAATTTTATACATTTTTCAAAGTTTTAAATTTTATGGCCCCCAAAATATAATAACGGACAAAAATTTCTTTGTACTATAATCCCAATACCATTTCGGACTACCTGCTAACAATAGACCGCTTAAATATTGCACTGAAAGGGTGCCCCAGTAATTTGGCCCAGGCTTATTTCTAAATAATTTGGTTGTATGTATATTTTTAATTAAATTTTTGTGTGACACTTGACTAAATTTATGAAAAAACATTTTATTGTATTTGTATTATTATTATATTATTGTACAAAAAATTGTTTAATAAATCAAAGTTATTAGTAAAATGCAACTAAAGTATAGATTGAATCTACCAAGTTTGTGATAAGTAACAGTTTTGAATGTTATAACAAACTGCGTCAGTTGAAAAATATCAAGATTTTTGGTAAAATTAACTATTGAAATGTTAGTACATCAAGTATTTAATTTAATTTAATTATTCGTTATAACTTATTGTAACTGAATTCCATTGTAACTGAAAAGTAGTAACAAGTACCAATATAAATGTAACAAGACTAGTATATATCGTTATCTAACAGTATTTGTAGATTATTAACTACATACTTTGTTATATCACAATATAAGTGTTAAACAACAACGAAAACTAGTATAACCAACCAATAAAATGTTCAATCTCTAATTTCTATAGTAACAATACATAAAGTATACTTAACAATTCTGGGTTGGTTGAATCAACAATTGCAAATAGTTTGAATTAAACCAATTTTTGGTTTGAATATACTAAATTGCAAAAATTGGTAACTAACAATTAAATCTGGTTGATTTAACCTTTGCTTTTTTTTTGAGTGTATTGGAAGTGTCCATGTTTTCGATCTGCGCGAGATCGACGCGCACCACGAGGCTTTTTCAACAACTGGCGTTTATCTTCGATTTCGGAAGTTTCCATCATGAATATTTCTAGAAGTAGCAATCGGAAAGTTATCGAAGCCTTACTGCCACCGGAAGTAGTTATCGCATAGGAAGATTTGTTATTTTTGGATACACTTATTTATATGGCGCCGGCTGTCAGAAGAAAATATCGTCGTCATTTCTGATTATTATCTCCACCACACGAACTACGGCCTTTGCACCGCATTCACTCCGAGCTAGCTTTTTAAGATCAGGGCTTGCACGTTCAATTTACTGTTTAAGATTTTTGCACCAAGCAGGTGACGTACTAAAGTTTACATTTCATAAATTTATTATCAACATTAAACTAACCAATATAAAAGATAAACATAATATTATGCACATAAGTGTATTATTTTTGATATATTATGTACATATGTACGTATTCAAGGCTATTTTGGAACACATAATTTTATAATGTTATTCAGGAGCCATATATTTCGCACGAAGAATAGTGGACATAAATAAAATAACAAACGTGGCAATTATTTAGCTTTAGCAAAATGAGTACATTATCTATTTTGTTTTGTTTAGCATAGTAGTGCATACATTGCGGGTGAAACTGCATGTAATCGATAGTAATATATCACGCATTTGGCTCGAAAACTTGAACTTGAAATTTTAGTTCGCAGATTGAAACAGTTTTTTTTTGGGTTTCTAATCGTCTTTGAGTTCAAACGTTTATGAGGCCGAAAGGCCGCATCCTTTTTGTATCGTTCACATATTATTTTGTGAGTTATGTTAAGTTTTATTCAGAATGAATATAAACTATATGTACCATTGTACCCCCATGTACATGCCTCACTTATAGTACATTATACGAAGATTATTTGTACTTTTTTTTTAACTTTTTTAAGTATAAATTGTTTGCATCAATTCTTGTTTAAAAATTTCAATTTTAAATACAGTTCAACAAATTGCTTTTACAAGCTCAACTTCAGTAAATAGCTGAGTGATAAACTTTGCCCGAAGTCTTTGCATGTCAAAAGCACCCCGTTTGACAATAACAAAAGCTAAAGCCTGCAGGGTATATGATATACATCTCAAACGCATATATTTTTCAATTTATTTAAGAAAATCTAATAATAAGAACGAAATTTGAAATCCTCTAATTTAAATGTTAGAAATTTTAGTTAAGTGTATAATTCCTGAAAAGTGAAAATGCTTTATACTACTATTTATTGCTTTATAACAATAAAAGTCAACTTCGTATTTTGCGATTATCTAAATTTTTATAAGGAGAAAATGTACCTACTTTCTAATGTTATCTGAAAATTAAAAATTTGTTCCTACATAGAAGTTCACTAAATTGTTTAAATTATATGCTAGTAAAACGAAAATAAGTAGAAAGTTGTTTAACAGTAACCAAGATTGATTTTCTGGTAATGTTTTTTGATTACTGATAAACATTAAAACTCACCTGCTTTACAGAAGATTGTGGCTTCGAAAATTCTCCAACAGCACTAAAAAGAAATTATTAGTATTTCATAGGAAATTATATTTTCATTTTTTAACTAACCTACGATTGGATCGAACAATTCCTAAAGATGAATTACTTTCGTGGATTGTAACTTGATCCGGAGTAATTTCCTCATATTCTTCGTCATCGTAATAATTAAATAACATCGTATTCATTAAAGGACTCAAGCAGTGACTTGAATTTCCTAAAATGTCGTCTATATTTTTATGTCGCGATATAAACAATGAGTCTGGTCGTTTTTTCCCTTGATTATTGGAATTAATATCATATCTAGTTATTATATTTTGCTCGTTTTCTTTAGGCATTTCAAGCCCTTCGGGACTTGCACGATCTCCTAACAGTAACGCATTATCCTCTTCGGAATCAGTTTCATCTTTATCTGGCGAATTTTTTCTAGATCCGTCAGAACTACTCAACCACCATCCGGTTTTACCAGAACCTTGATGAATTAGTCTGTACATTTGTCCACTTTTAGCATCTTCATGGGAAGAAGTTTTCTCTGGAATGTTTTCATTACTACTTAACCACCAAGCTCTTTCGCCCGAATCTATATGTCGTATTTTATTACTCTTTAAATATTCAAAAGATTTTGAATTTGAATCGCTTAATTTATTAACTGGCGAATAAATTTGAACTCCTTCTGGGACTTCTGCACTTTCATCTAACCACCAAGGTTTCTCTCCACTATCCAGATGACGAATAAATACCTCCTTAACTGGATTTCCACTTTTATTTAAGTTATCAACTGTATAGACTTCGACGCCGTCTGGAACTTGAGCAGCTTCGTCTTGCCACCAAGGCTTTTCGCCACTTTCCACTCGAGGAATAAATTTTTGTTTAACTACCATTTTAGACTTTTCACTATTTCCGATACAATCAGGTTGATCGACATCTTTATAATTTTTTATTGCTGTCAATTGCTTATCTTTTTTTAAGTTATTACTATACGAACTTCTACTATCAGACTTTTCTAAATTTTGGTTGATCCATTTTGATTGATCCCCAGATTTCACACGATTAATCACTTTCTCATCATTTTCTAAAAGATTACTTTTCGATTTTGAACCACTAATATCTTTACTGATCTCCGATATATTTTCCAAACTACCGTCCATCCAATTCAATTTGTCACTAGAACTTTGTTGTTTAATTTTATATAAATTGGTTGGGGGAGTTAAAGCTTTAATTAAAAACGATTTTGCTTCTGAATCAATTTTAACTCGAGGACTAATAGGTGGTTTTGGCGATTTGTCTGGATTTGCATCGTCCAATGAAGGAATTGCTGTAGGCGTTTTTGAAAATTCTCTATCTGGTTTTTTCTGATTGTAAGAAACTGAATTTTTAGCTAACTTTGATTTTAACTTCATATCATCTTCACTTGCTGCTACGCTTAAATTGCTTTCAGACGAAACACTAGGAGACCTCGTAACGGATCTACTAGGTCTACGGTCCCCTAAATCGTTTGTCGCCTTTTTTGGTAATTTTGATATTGATGAAGATTTATGGAATGATTTACAACTTGATAAATTTTCAGATACATCCGTTGCTTCTGATAAAGGAATATCCGCTTCCGATTCTGCCGAACTAATAGAATTACTACGTGAAGACTTTTTAATGTTATGGTCTGAATTCATATTTAACACCGACTTCCTAAAATCTTTATTTAGTATAGTGGATGACGAATTTTTTTGCGACAATTGTTTACTGTTTCCATACTTGAAACTAAGCGTAGGTGATTTAATTTTGGAAGCACTGTTGCTTTGAGTAATTGATGATGATTTACTTCCACTATTTGTAGAATTACTTTTAGATAAATTGCTTTGATTAGTAGAACTGCTCTGAGATTTATTTAAACTGGATAACGTTGAAGATTCCCTTGAATTGCTAACATCTTTAGAAAGGTTGGCTTTAGGGCTAGAAAATTTTAGGTCAAGGTAAGAAGACCACGGCGTCGATAAATCACTTGATTTAGCCCTGGTACTTAATTTTTCTGTTTGTTTACTATTATCGGTTTTTCTGTCGACTTCAGTCTTGCTTTCTTTAAGAATTACTTTTGGAGAGGTGTTTTTTATATTAACAACTACACTTTTCACGTCTTGATCGGAAGCATACTTTCGTTCAGAGGAAGGGCATTTACTAACAGATCTGGTGCTTTTACTAGGATCACTTTGTGCGCTGAGGAGATGTAAAATCTCGCGATTTTTGCGACTGGTTTCTCGTTGACTGGAAATTAACCTGGATGAGGCAGGTCTACTGTAAGCAGTTTGACTTTTTTCAATTGTATTTTTTGGTAAAAATCTACTAGTAATATATTTTTTTGGAATGGAATCTAAATCTTCTCTCGAAGTTGCTCTGGAGACTGACTTTAATTTAAGTGCAGTTAGATCTTCTCTGGACTCGTTTCTCGAAGATCGAGCTAGATTATACTTGTCATCTTTGGTCATTGAAGAACGTCCAGTATATTTTGGAATGGTGGATGCTGCACTACTAACAGATTCCGTTCGTTCACGACTTATCGATCGGGCATTATAAGAACTTGGGTACAATCTACTGTAACTGTTAGGAGAAAGTAAAGATTTGTCGGTAATTTCACGTTCTAAACTGGTATCTCTTGATTTGGTGCCACTTTTGCTTGCAATTGAACGATACGAAACAGGAGGATGACTGCTATCTTTCTTCTCAAGTGTTTCTTTCAAACGTTGTGCTATGCCAATGCTGCTTAAACTTCGACCTACAAAGTCATCAAATTAACATTTCATAATACAAAGCAAATTTCCATACCTCTTTCTTTTGTTGTTGGTTCTTCCTTTTGGTAACTACTATAAGTGCCATATTTTTGTCCTATTCGTAAACTGCTGTCACTTAATTTTTTGGAATCCGTTGTTGGCCGGCCATAGGAAGAATCGTACTAAAATAAAACAAGTGATTTTATTTATTTCCAAATTGGAAATTAGGAATGCATGTAACTAAAAAATATTGGCAACAATCACATTTGGCATTGATTCACGCTCATTGCTTTTATTATAAATAGGTAATTAATCAGATGCAATAAAAATATCTAAACAGTAAACTAAAAATACTTACCTTTGATGAAGTTGATTCGGATTTTGAACTTGAACTTCCAGAAAAAGTTGGATTTAAGTTGCTTTTGTTCCATGTTGTCTGAAAACAAATTTTATATTACTATTTTAAATTGTATCTATATTAATACTTTTTTTAAATTAATGTTAGGTATAAAACGGAGTTTTAAATTGGCATATAATGATAACGCTTTCTAATTAATTGATTGCATAGGTTGCAATTTATCGTGACACTCAAACATCTTCTGGTGTCTCAGACGTTTTTCAATTAGCTAAAATCGAATCAGCGATCTAAATTGGTCTAACTATTACGTTAGGTTTTTGAAATAACCTAACCTAAAAGGACAAATAAACGCTAGTTTGGCTATTTATAGGTTGGAAATAACTTTAAAAACTAATGGTGATAGTTGAACGAATAGATATTCGATGGATTGGTTTAGCATTAAAAAATCTATGGAAACTGTTTGTCTGTTTAATTTATCAATGTAAAAGTATATAATCTTTATACTTAATTAAATAATTAAAGTAAATTCTTCACATTTTTCGTAATTTGATTTTTTGCAATGTTTTGCTTTATTCTGCTAAGTTCACGGTACCTCTTTCATGTACTTGGGACACCCTGTTTGAGGACCATTGGTCTAGAATCCGAAACGCCCGGATTCTGGAAGTTTTGCAACGGACCCATAAAAATTGAAAGATAATGAAGAATTTGCTTTCTTTGTTAAATTGTCATTTGAGGATTAGCTGGTGAGGGTGGGATTTGTTCTTTGTTCTTGGTGGCAAAGACGAATTATAATGGTCGTATGAGCCAACTTTAGCAGACACGTCTGTCTGCTTCATGGGTTCGTTTTTTTTTTGTTTTGTACTGTAACCTTATTCTAACTAATAATTTTAAGAACGCTACTGGTATTGGAAAAATTTAATTTATGAGCTAACTTTAGTAGACACGTCTGTCGGCTTCATGGGATGGTTTTCTTGTTTGCACTGTAATATTATTCTAACTAATTTTAAGAACGCCATTGGTTCTAAAATAATTTAATTTTTGTTGATGACCTAGAGACGGTCGTCAGCTAAAGCGGTTAAGTGCGTTGCTGCTAATGCTGAATTCCTGGTTCGACTCCGGGCTCAGTAAAACTTTATTCTGACCGTCTCCCCTCGGAAGGCAATGGCAAACCACCGAGGTGTAATCTGCCTGGAACAGCCTCTCGGAGATGAAGTGTATACACTTCCCGCGGTTCGGAGCCCGCGTTAAGCAGTAGGTCCCCTATGTGTGTGATAATACTTCAAACGCACAATACACACATAGGAGAGAGGTCGCCAACGTCCGGGGGACCGGATATGGCACATGAAAGAAGAAGAAGAAAAGAAGAAGAAGACCTAGAGGTAATAAGGGCGATAGGAACACATTTTTTGTTGTCCATTGACAACATTGATTGGATTTACGAGTACCATAACAGCTAGGCTACTTTTTTTTAATCTGCACGTGTGTTTAATCTTCTGTTTTTGTGCATTTTTCAAGTTAAGATTGCATCTTCCCCGGAAGGATTTTATACTCAAATCTTTTTCTATAGTCATGGCACCTTATCGTTATTCCTTCCCAACATCTACGACGTCAAATTGATCTTCTCCATATTATTTCCTTTTTTTTAAAGCAATCTCTTTTTTTGAGACTGAACTGTAGTTTGGCAGCTGACGGTTGTATCAGATTTGGGGTGCCGTCTTAGTGGATAACCGGCAGTTGAATTGGGAACGAACAACCTAACAAGCCAGCGTAAGGTCAGTGTTTTGGGGCTGACTTGAGTAATTTTTTTTCTGCACACTATTGTTTATTTTTGGAAACGAGTTGGTTTACTCCAACCAAATCGCGCCTGAGTTTCTACCAGTTATTGAACTGCCCTTCGTGATTTTGGGTAGCCAAGCTAAACCTGTTGCGGGAAGGCTTAATCACGTGGCTTTAAATAACCGGCAATTCGCCGAATTTTTCAACTGTCTTGCCCACCTAGCTGTTCATTATAATATGGTCATCTTGAGATTTTATTATCTTTGGGGATTACATCCCCAACTGTTATTTTCCTTCGTGACATTATTTCCATCAATTAGATACTTCACAAGTAAAAACTGAAGAAACTTTGTGTAAGTTTAGAAAATATTACATCAGATTTGAATCAGTAACCCAGTAAACCCTTTATGTACGCTTCTAATACAGGGTGCGGCAGGGAAACTTGCTGATTTGAAAGGTCAATAATAGAAAAAGTATTTCACATATCGGTTTAATTCTTTTTTTATCGTATTGTACACATCCTGAATTTTTGTCTCAAGTGGTTTTAAAAATGACATCGGACATTTTTGGACAAAAGAAGAACACACTGTTACTGTGAATGCAGTTCGCTACAGAGAAATGATTGAGGCATTTTTTCTCCCAAGACTTGAAGAAATGGAACTTGGGGACGTATGGTTCCAGCAGGACGGAGCCACGGCACACACAGCGAGAACTTCAATGGAACTTTTGAGGGAATACTTCCACGAGCGCCTCATTTCCTTGAGGGGTGACGTACTGTGGCCGGCGCGCTCCCCCGATTTGGCTCCCCGTGACTTCTTTTTATGGGGATATCTCAAATCCATTGTTTACAATGACAAACCACGGACCCTGCAACACCTGAAGGACAACATTCGCCTTTTGCCCTTCGCCAACATTCCCGTCGATATGCTCGAAAGAGTGGAGCGAAACTTCAAAAAGCGGGTGAATCAGTGTATCGCTAATGAGGGCCGCCATTTGTCCGATGTCATTTTTAAAACCACTTGAGACAAAAATTCTCAAAAAAGAATTAAACCGATATGTGAAATACTTCTTCTATTATTGACCTTTTAAATCAGCAAGTTTCCCTACCGCACCCTGTATAAAACCCTATTCTTCCACTTTTATTAAGAAGTCTCCCTCTTAATATAGGTCCAGGACCTGTTCTTTACTAATTTTTTGTAATTAGTTCTGTGAGCATTTTTGGATTTTACATCTCAGGTAGCTTGCTAAGCTTGCCTTTCGATGTGCCTGAACCCTGTTTTTTATTGTTATGATGGCAAATCATTAACACAGGGGGACCGACGGCTTTACGTGCCCTCCGAAAGCCAATAAAACCCTATTAAATGAGCTATTTTAAAATCCCAGGATTTTCAAAATCAAATCAAATTCAGAAAATCAAAAAAAAGTTACATTATCCGGACAGTTAAATTCCAAGGTTATTCTTCACGGAATAACTTTCAAATATAAACTTTATGGAAAACATAAAATTTGAAAACGTAATAAATTAATGTAGGTATAATGAATAATTTTATTTTTCTTAATGTAGTACTCGCAATAAAAGAGGGCAGATTTCATATAACTATAATTTTGCTAAAAATGTCAGAGCCTTGCTTCCGCTTGTGGGCTACCTTCAAAACTATTTTGGCACATACAGTTTAATTTTATAAAAATAAATTTTTAGCATTTAAATTTACGTTTGGAATAGTATCGCGAATAGAAAAAAGAAATAATTAAAAATATACTCGAGATACTCTTCATTTGTAAGCTTCACCCAAGCACGCGTGCCATATTGTTTGAAGCTGAAGACCAACCTAAATTATACTTTTGCCAAATTTTATTTAGTTTATTTTCATTATTGTATAATATTATTGTTACCAATTTATACTTGACCTTAATTTTAATTATATTTCTCGTAAAATATACAAAACGCTTGTGTTTATAATACTGATCACTATTTTAAAACATTTTCAGGTTTCATAATTCCTGAATGGTTATTCTTGTTATTGTTTGAATATTTTTTATAAAAAAAAATGCATTTAAAAAGTATTTATTGAGGAGGAATATTTTATGAGATTACATAAAAATTTATTGTGGGTGATCCAAAATCTTGGCGGAGTTCCTTGTACTAAAAGTTTGTCTAATGAAAGTATATTTTATATTACACGAGTATATAACCAAGTGTTTAAATTTTTATCATTACTTTATTTTAAAATTTTGAGATAGGTAGGTAACACTATTTTTGAATCAAAAATGCTACGAAGGTTTCTTGAAATAAAAATGTATTTTCTATTCAATTATTCGTCACTATTATAATAACAACATTAATAATACTTTTTTGTTGCTGGAGTAGATATAACAAATTTTTTTGTGATGTCGTAATGCTATTTTGGTTTTACATATAATTTGAACTGTAAAGTGAATGCAGAATTTGTTTACTTTATCTGAACCAATTGAGATCTTTAAATATAAAGAGTAACAACCTGCACCACTTGCATATCTGGGTTGTCTTAAAAATAGACAAATTAATATTTATACAATAATTGTAATTTGCATCAACTTATATATTTATTTATTTAACTGTACCAATTGAAAATTAGCATACGATCTAAATAAATGGCAAACTTACGTAATGTTATATAATAAATAGTATGTAACGAATAGCGATTTACTACACTACTCCTATAATTCGATCAAGTTAAATTGTTATGGATTAGTAAAATTATGTTAAGTTCATAAGTTAAATAGTCAAGTTTCTTTTATTTAATATGATACGATTAAATAGATACTTATCATATTCAATTTGTAATGTTAACTGTGGTTAATTTTGTGTGTACGTATTTTGTATTTTAATTAATAGTTTGGTTGTAGTAGTTTAGCAGTGGTGCTTTGACTATTATTGAGAATGGAGTGAAGCTTCAGGATTTGAGTCTTGGACTCCACGGAGTTTAGCTTTAACTATCGAATATACAGAGATCCACTATGTATGCAATTTTTTAGTTATTTGCATACATCACAAATTTAGTACATCGGCCTTCACATGGTACATCACAATCCAATATCTTCCAATATATTCTCACAATATCTGATACCTGCCATAATAACCTCACAATTATACCACGAACCGGAAGCTGCGTTTCTGTTCCTAGTCATGCCGGACACACTGCTGTTCTGAAGTCTTACTTAGATCAATCTGTATTGTGGTATGGGGAAGGCAATGGAAAAATAATCCGTTAATTAAATTTCCTTAGTACTCATTTCGGCTTCAGTCAAATTGATAGCCAACATAAGTTGAGTGGATACACGGTACTCGAAGAAGAAGAAATTCATCGCCTGATGGGATTCCGAACTATCAAAGGATTAATCCCGATATTTATATTGTAGGCCATTTGAAGAATTACCCTTACTAGAGAGATTTCGTATTGCTTAGGAAATTGTAAAGTCAAATCATTCAGTAAAGCAAAATACGAATGATCACACATTTATTCCAGGAATCATCAAATGTGCTGCTAATATAATACTATGTATACAAATAAGCAAAGAGGTAATTTTAATACTAACCATTTGCATCAACTGTCACGAAATCATTAACTGTTTAATGTAGATACGTAATTAAAATGTAGCGCCAATATATTACAAAAGCAGTTTGTATTCTAAAAATAAATCGGTAGTGTAAAATAAATTGCAAGGATTGATAAGCACTAAACAAATCTTGGCTGCCCAATCCAATACTTCATTAAAAGAATGCAAACATTTTGCCATTAGACAATCAAAGTTTTTGCCAATTGATGCATGAAAGATTGATTGATATACAAAGTAATATATTATGTGCTTTGTTAAATAATTATACGTTTTTAAAAATACAATAAAAGGTCTATACAATAAATGATATAAAATATAATAAATAATATTTATGTTGAAATGTTAAAATGTTTTTCAGCTGATCAATGACAACAACATAGACGGTTTGGTCGACCGTCTATTTTTTTTAATTGTATTTATGACACAGGAACTATTCCACGCGACTGGCTTCTCTCAACTTTTATATAGCACTGCCAAAAATTCCAAACTCAAAGCATTGCAATGTAACGCGTAGCGATGTAAATCAACATGTTCACCCCTAGAATCCAATTAGTCTTCTTATGATTATCAAACTTTTGGCTTTCTAACTTTATAATTTGAATAGGGCCATTTTATTTGTCATCAACTGCAAAGAATAGTTGGCCTGATATAAGAAGGTTATCAAAAGAAACAGTACCTATGCCGTATACTTGGACATCCCCTAAATTTTCCATCGAGTTTGGATACCCGGATTAAAATACTACATTTTACATGTAGAAATTTCCGTAAAGTTGAAAACAGTATAGTTTTCTTTTCTTGAAAATTGCCTCGGTTATTACGAGACAGTGTGCTAGGGACAATTCTTTTTAACATCTTAGTGGCAGTCGGGAAGAAATGGATAGGTAAGTCTACATATTTTGGGCCAAATTGAGTTTAAACCCACGTGTCGCTAATTAAGAATTAGAAAATCAGATAACAAAACGAAAATCATGTGGTCAATTTGTAGCGATATAACTGCCAGGTCTGTTGAAGGGGAGAATGCCAAGTCAACGGAAAACCATTAGAAGTGGCAGATAATTACAATACATTTTTTTAATGAAATAATTCCAAACTTTCTGGGTGACATTAAGAACTCTTCTTTTTCGTCAACAGCGCAGGAAATCAAAGAAAATAATAGGTCAATGTATTTAAAGTCAACAATTTCAGATGAAGTGTCAAACTCTCAAGGAGTCAACGCGACGATGAGATTTCAGCTACAATTATTAGATTTTGATTGAAGAGAGTAAAGATGTTATTTCTTATATGGTTAATAATTCATCCGGGCATGGTATTTTTTAAGTATACGCATGGTATAGTGATTATAAATAGCCACTATTTCAAAGAGGAAATCACGAAAACTAGACCCATTAATTTATTACCCAGCTCTCAGAAATATTTGAGATAGCAATGTGTGGAAGGCTTCCCAGTTTTTTAACGAATATAATATGATAATATAATATGCAAGAGAGATGCAGCTCCATATTGTACTCGAAAGATTTACCTATCTAAAGTTTGTGCAAGAGGGATGCAATAGAAGACCTTGCAGCAAAAAGGATGCTGCTCTACTTTTAGTAGTTTTGAGATATTCAATGAAATCTATTTTAACAAAATAGTTTTTGATGTGCTCTCAAAATGATTAAACTCATTTGAAAATCTACATTGAACTGTTATTTTTCTCCCTCAAATATTTTAAACTTTACATCCAAGTTGGGATAATCTAATTTTTGAATTTATAGCCACAAGCCATATTTTGCCTTTTACTCACACATTTTTACTTGAAAACCGAAATGACACATTACACAATTTTTATCAATTTTTAACTCGCAGAGTGACATGGTCGATCTTACGGATCAACCAATTATTTTAAACTATGAATTCATTATTGATAGTTAAATTTACTTTTCTTTAAAAAAAAAGAAAATTGTATAAATTTTGAATTTTATAAAAATTTTATGGTTTTCATAATTAACTCATCTATCGTCATAAAAAGTCTTATTAAAAATTTGTGCATGAAATAAATGCAAATCAATGTGCAGAAGATTCTTTACTGAAATTAAAAGCAGTAATTTGAAGAGAAAATGTGGGATGGAGTTATCAGAGAGGAAGGTGGCCAGTCGTCCAAAGGGCTAGACGAGTTTTCGCTGACTTAGAGTTGGACGTACACAAGTCAGCGGGGTTTTGCTAATTTTTGCAATATCTTTGATAATTATTGGAAGATTTTTTATCGCATCTAGCGACAAGTAATGATATTGTCTGACATTGTAAAGATTGGGTGAAACAGAACTGGAAGGTGGTGCCATAAGATGATTGGTTCCAGATGCACTTTTTTCGCATGCCGATGGTTAAAATTTTTGGATTCGATTTAAAACTTAATATAGGTTTATGTTACGATACTATGAAACGGATAGAGCGTTTTTATTTAAGAATATTTGGAAGAAAATTATTTATGCTTAGATAAACTTTTAAACAGTGACGGACTTGAAATGTTTTAATTTAAAATTACACATTTATTTTGTAAAGTTTAATACGAGTATTACAAATTTTTTTCATCTTAATAGTAGATATGTAAAAATTCATCGCCAAGTCGTTTCTATAGCAAAACTGGTCGTCATTTGTATGATTGGCCGTATTTAGTCTTCCCTTGTGAGACACTAATCAAATTGTTAAAAGGTCAATGATATTATATTATCTTGAAAATTGTCTTATTTTGCGTTGATTGCGACCATTGAGCATAGCTCATGCAAACATTTATTCAAGGAAGGATAGTAGGAACTGAAATTAACTTTGGTGGCGCTGCAAATGTAAACAAATATAGCCGCTTTAACTTGGTTTACGTTAAGAAAATAAGTCACAATATGAACAAGTTGCTGTGAAAAAGTTCAAGTAATTTTTTCACTCGAAATTACATTGAACATATGCATAACTATAAATAGCGCTTTTACTTTATCGAGCTCTATTAGAGTTCTATAAATGTTTCCTTATTTGGAGTTGCCAATTATATTAAGTATTAATAATTAACTTGTGAAATGAATATTAAAATAAAATTTAAAATTTGACAATTTAGCAACACCCCGTGTATAGATCATACGATCATAGCGTCATTTGCATCTTCCGACTGGGGAGGGGGGTTTCTAAACATAATTTTTCACTTCTTAGTCAAATGTTTTAAATCCGTGCAACAGTTTACGGTGCTAGTGATGTTGGACTGCTCAATATTCATCGGGGTAACTACATTCGCATTAAAGAAAATTTTTCTCATTTGCATTTTGGGCAAAATATGGAGCTGCATCCTTCTTACAGCAGAGTCTTCAATTCCAGATCTGTAGCCTTGTTACAACAAAAACTTTCGCATTATGTTGTTGTTGCGATGATTTTTAAAAAAATTGTGTGATATAATTTGTTTATTATTTCTTATGCAATACATTTTTTCTTACAATTTGGTGCAAGGAAGAGGCAGTTCCAAATTTTAAAAATTCATAAAATCGTATAGAAAAGTTATACTATTATCCTATAACAATAGGATTAAAAATATTGTGCTAATATATAGATTTTCATGTGAGTAAATCATTTTGAAACTACACATCAAAAACTATCTTGTTAAAACAGTTTTATAGAATATCTTGAAACTACGATGTGAAAACTCGTACTAAAATTGGAGCTGCATCCCTCTTGCTGCAAGGTCTTCATATATGTATTTAGTAGTCATCCAGATGGTTATCCTCCGCTATTTATTAGTTTACCCATCGGGTATTATAAAATTCTTTGAAAATAGAAAATTAGCAATACCAATATTTACTTTAGTATTTTTAGATTTGTCAAACTTCTATGATTGTTTAAATAGACATAATCTGATTTTGAAACTGAAAAGATACGGTGTGGGAGGGAATTTCGTTTAGTGATTGAACTCCCACCTTTCTAATTATATGTAAATATAAGAGATCTGCAAAATCTGCAATATTGGAGTGGAGTGGGCATTCCACAGGGGTATTCTTAGTCCTCTATTGTTTACTATACTTGTATATGTAAATAATTTTTAAAATGTTGTAAATGAGCCAATGTTCCGCAGATGTTATCAATTTTTTGAGTGATAATAATAGTTTAATTGTTAACGAAAAGAAAACTGAAGATTTAGTATTTAGTATTGAGTACAATTAAAACAACTAAGGAAACCCCCAAAGTATCAAAATTGATAATATTGAGATGGTTAAATGCATCAAGTTTTTGGTAGTGCTCAGTGATGATTTCTTCAAGTGGTCACCACATCATATTGACAATACGAATAGGAAATTAGATAAAATTTGTTATAATACTAGTAGAATATTTACATAATAAATATTTAAATAATTAAAGTTCTACATTATGCAAATTTTTCTAGCATAATGAGATATGGAATTATTTTTTGGAGTAGTAACTCGCAAACTAAAAGAATTTTTGTTATTCGGAAATGAGTGATTATCATTATAATTATTAATTTGGTAGGTTATAGAGGATCAGGAATCATCTAAAGATGTGTTTAAGTCAAACAGAATATTAACCTTTGTTGATTTGTAATTGTACGAATGCCTAAGATTGTTGTTTAAAAATACGAAAAAATTTATCGAAAAGATAACCCGAAACTGAACAACTGGGCTTAAGAGAGACAAAATATAAACAACTATAAACGGAATTACGTACAATAGAATATCAACCTCGAATTTTCTGTTGTTATACGTATGTAAGTAACTTAATATCTTTCATTCTTCTCCTTCATCTAGTACATTTATGGCACAATTGAAGAAGAACTTTCTGTTTACCTACCAAAACGAATTGCAAGCAATTCCAAACTGGTTTTTAAATTTTGTTCAAAGGTGCAATTGGAACCTTACCCAATAAAGAGCGGACAAATAACAGTAAGTAACAATGTACATACGTATAATGAAGAGTTTAATAACGTGTTTTAAATGTGATATTCCGCTTTGTCTTTTGGTGTCCTTGTACAGTCCATAAAAATAAAATGTTTTCACATAATATTATAATAAGGTATATTTGGTAAATAATATTTTTCTTCGTGCAAAATCATCGAGATAAATTGCTTCGAATGGGTAAGCAAAGCTTCTAGTTGGACATACCCGTCACCAGGTGCGCCACTTTCTACTGGTAGCGTGAAAGAATTTAGTATTCCTTCGTGTGCATAGTGAATTAGTGAACTCAGTTAAGTCTAAAATATGTCCATGTGAACTGGAGAATCTGTCTACATATCGTAGTATGTAATATGTACTATAAGGTACATTCAACGAAAACAAAGAGAAACTCAAAAAATAAAAGAAGTTAAGTGATGGAATTTTTAAACCCATAATATTTTTACACTCATTTTCAGTTTTCTTAAATTTGCATATTAACACTTTTCATTTTTTACACTTTTTCGATCAAAAAAGGCAAATATTCACCCTGAGTCTAGACGCAGTCTAGACTATGGTATGCACTGGTAAAATTAAAATTACATATAGCTTGTTTACTTAGAAGGATGTCTTTAACATTAAGCAAATTACATTGTTTACAAAACAATTTGCACTTACTAACAAATAATACAGATTCAGGTCTAATTCATGACGGTAGTAAAATGTTATTCTAAATAAATATTCAAGAATAACTGGAACCCTTTTTGAAGTTTATATAGATCACAATTCACAACAGTAACTATGTAAATTTTGGGGAACTCTTGGTTTACTAATTCTAAATACAAAAATTTTATGAAAAATTCAGTTGACAAAAATTGGTACATTCCGGAAGTAACTTTCAATAATTTATGTTGATGATTTAGAACTCCAAGGAAAGCTCTTTCGGTATTGATAAGTTGTTATTTTGTACCTTCACATGTATTAATTGATTGTTACAATTATAAATTCACATATTATAGAATGTCATGGCACATCAAAGTGCAAGTGCAGAAAATTTACAGTAACTCACATATTATTCACACTAATATAGACGCTAATATGAAATAAATTGCACTTCCATAAGAAAAGAAATTTAACAAGACAGTGCATTGGCTTGCTGCAACCACTAGTAGAGTATTAAAATATCGGATTTTTACAGATTTTATTGGCTTAGCCTTCTGTTGGGTAGAGTCCAAAAAATGAATTAAAAACAAAGAAAATTAAATTTAGATAGTTTACTTTCTATAGGTAATACACAAATTTTTGTGTTTGCCGAAATATTACGTGTAAATTTGTTTTTCTATATGCGGTTATATTTGTACTATCAATAATGATTAACGATATCACTAGATAGAAATTCAATATCTGCACTGAATTGCTGTGTCTGCACTTCAATTTGAAAATATACATATTTTCACCATTGGAATTCAAATTAACATTGAATATTTTAAAAATTTTACAAACTTGTCCTATAGCATTAAATTAGTAAATATGAAAGAGTGAACTTGGCATTTAAAATGAAGACCGGAAACACTAACAGACAGGAAGTTGTTTATAGAAATAGGACTGATGTCTTTGATTTTTTCTTATTGTGAAAAGACTTATCTTCGCTTTTATGTCTCAAAAATGAGACTGTTTTTTAGCAGCTTACTTTTGAATTAATATACCAAGAAAATCTTTCAAATGAAATAACATGTTTTGATTTTCGATTGAAATTTAAAAATAGACGAAATGTTTAGATTGCTTTAACGCAAGAGGTAAATGCTCTTGACAGCTTTATAAGCTTTCTTTTTGAATAGAACATTTTTTCAATTTACATATGGGTTTGTTACTCTTACTTGTCTCTATTTAGATTTTAAGTTGTGTGCTTAAATAGTATAAATAGGTATTTATCAGAATCCACCAACTGTTGGCAATAAATTTAATCAATGTTATATAATAAATGCATGAATTGTATATGTTAGAAACGGCTCAGTCTGTCGTCGCAATATAACAAGATGAATATAACCAAATTGTATATTATTGGGTTGATGCATATAAGTCCGTAGCGTTTCTTTTTAATTTAAAATTTAATTTTTTAAATATAAAAAATATATAAACTAATCAATAATAATTATATTCTCCTGCATTGTTTGATTGACTCCCAAGGTTCCGGCAGTTTTTGGATTCCACGCCTGAAGAAATCCGGTGGTTTGAAGTCGTCGAGCCAGTTTTGAAGAGCAACGTGGTTATTAAATGAGATTCCGCGGAGATTGTTGGATAGAGAGCGGAAAAGATGAAAATCTGATGGAGCAAGATCAAGGGAATAGGGCGGATGTGGTATAACCTCCAAACGGAGGTCTTGAATAGCTACTTTTGTAATGTTAGCAGTATGCGGACGGGCATTATCATGCTGCAAAACCACTTGATGCCGTATTGCCGGTCGATTTTCTTGAATTGCAGCCTCCGGGCGACGCAGTTGTTGACAATAAACCTCAGAAGTAAAGGTTACATTCCTCGCAAGCAATTCATAGTAGATAACGCCTTCTTTATCCCACCAGATGAACAACATTGCTTTGTGTGGATGGGCACCAGCTTTTGCACGAGGATTTGCTTGTTTGTTAGGGCTTACCCACTCCTTTCTGTTCTTGATGTTGATGAAAAGACACCATTTTTCATCACCAGTAACAATTTGAGACAAAAACGGCCGATGTTGTTGACGAGCTAAACGATGACGAGCAAGCAAAAAGCACAAATGTAACACGCTGATTTTTGTTGTTTTCGCTCAAAACGTATGGTACCCAAACACCCAACTTTTGAACTTTTCCCATGGAATGCAAATGTAGTACGATAGTTGATTGGTCACAATTCATCATATTGCCCAATTCCCGAGTTGATTGCCGCGGATCATCACAAATTGAAGCATTTAATCGGTTTTCATCAAAGCCGGATGATCTCCCTGAACGTGGGAAATCATTCATATCACAATGCCCCTTTTTGAAACAAGAAATCCATTTTCGTGTAGTACTTTCCACGATGGCGTTCTCTCCGTAAACGACACATATGGTTCTAGCGGCCTCCGATGCCTTAACTCCTCGGTTAAACTTAAACAAAATGTTCATTTTTTTGTACTTGACACTCCATTTTCTTTAGCCAACAATTACCCCTAACTTTCTACAAATTGAAAAATTCAAGAAGTATTCAGTAAAACAATACTGTGGCATTAAAATTAGGTACATTGATATTTCTCAAACAAATTTGTTTCCAAAAAGCACTCTTACCTTGGAAACCAAAAACGCTACAAACTTATGCATTCTCTATAGTTTTCAAAAATTAATCTACAAAAATTGCCAACCCCCTATTAAAAGCATTAAATTAATGATATTTGATACCTTGTCCCATATCGCCGTTAAACAGTAGTAATTATGTAATTATAATTTATTAAATAATTTATATTTAGTGTATGTATTCACAATGAAGCCATAAATAAAAATCCGAGCAAATAACGTTCAAAGTACGAAAAGCCAGTTTGACGGAAATAAATTATATAGTTCATAAGCATAAAGGTAAATATCAATAATACCATAATATATTAAAACAAATATTAGGTAAAAGTAATCACATTAAAATTAATTAAATGAGAATTTGTTAAATAGGGACAAATATTCGACGGATCTAATATTCACAAATGATGTATTGGTCATTAATTGAAATTAATTTTCTCAATTAGTATTGGACATTTAACCTATCGATAATGTAACTAGTAATTTATCTAATTATAAATAAATTTCAAACCGTGAAATTTAATGCTAATAAAAAGTTAAATTGGCAATTTTAAAAATCCCAATTAATTTCCAAATTCTTATTTATTCTGGTCTACTGAACTCATCCAGAAATAATAAAATAAATAAATATTTTGCAATATTGAACATACGTTTCTTAACGACATGCTAATGTACCTTCATCTAGTAAGTTATGTGATATATTAATAATACATTAAATGTTATGTTGAGACTTCCACTTTATTATATTACGCCTATTATGCTATGTCACGAAAATAAAATTTATTACATTATTTATGAATTATTGCAAAACAATAATAATTATATTTGTTCAGGAAGTCAAGTTGCAAGATTTGTGTTCGAAAATATTATTAATCGCCGATTAAATAGGAAACATAAAGTTTGCAGGAATAATTGAGCTGAAGTGTTTTATTTTTGAATTTTTGAGCAGGAAGTTTAAATGCAAACAAATTCTTTAATCGAAACAAAAATGTAAAAAATCTCTGAAACAATGAAAATTAAATATACAAAACTATGAAAATTGTGAATTATTAAAGGCAGAGGGGGTTGAAATTATGAAAAATTAGAAAAACAATACATTACGATAAAAAAATTTAATGTTTAATTAATTTAAATTAATTAGTATTCAATTGTTAATAATTTATTACTTGCATACTAGTTTAATTATTTTAGCATTTAATAAGGTAATATTCAGTAATTACGTCGCGAAAAAGGGATTTGCGTGCTTTCAACTCGGAAATACGATTAATTTATCCGATTAACCGTTCCTAAGTTTTCGATATCAGATATAAAAGTCATCTACAACTTAAGTTGGTAACTTTTATTCATACAATTCCCAGGAAAAAAATTATTTCCAAAAACGAAATTTTACAATTTTCAGTAAAAATTTATGAAAATGAATGTTTCTTGGAAAGTCAATTAAAATAAAAACTTTTGATCTCTGTTATACTTGAATTAATGTTTAATTACTGAAATTAAGCTATTTGCAAAAATGTACTCGTAAGAAGTAGCAGAAAGGTTAAAAAACGAACAACTTTGAAAGCTCATACCTAAGGACTTATAAGGCCGGCAAGATTTTTTTATACAGGGATTTACAGATAATGCAGCTAGTTCCATTCATCTGAATATTAATGTTAAGTCAGATGAATTAAAAAAAAAGTTTGGCGACTGTGCAGTTAATCTAACCAGCTGAAATAAAATTTCTTCAGCTACACACTAAAGAACAGGCTTATTTTAGGCTATAGAAAAAATATTTTGTTTGAAAACTGTAAAAACAACCCCAAAATCGACTTTTGAAAAGTACGGGAAAGTAGCATCGAGTAGGCGGCAGACCAAGGTCGATGTGCATCAGTCGCCCGTGGTCCCTTGAAAATGCGTAAAATTTTTTCGCTCCGATTTGAATTTTTCTTTGAAATTCGGATAGATGGGGGTGTGATTAGTGGATATTAGTAATAAATAAAATCAAAAAAATGGAAAATAACCCGTGTATTGCCGAAAAAGTGAAAAAATTAAAATTTTTTTGCCTTCGAATTTTGGGGTGTGCATTCGATAAGGAGGGTAATCCATCGTCAAAACCTACCCTTACGGGGCGCCGCTGCGCTCCGCTCCGCGTTGCACCCCTCCAGGGCGGTTTTGACTCTGGTTACTAGGCTAAACATACGAGAAGCGCCACCCATCAAGAAAACTGGGATAAATGAAACCGGGATGTGAGAGACCCTCAAAATAGCATTAAAAAGTATAGTTGCGGTATGGGACAGTAAACTATTACGTTTCACCCCCAAAAAATCGCCTAAAAACAAAAAATAATCGATGTTACATGTACGACAGTCGAGCTGCATCTGCCGGTGCGAAATATTCTAAGTGTTAGGGTCATTCATAGCGCACGGACTGACCACAGAATTAGCGACGCGCCCCGAATCTCGTTAATCCACCACTGAATTACATGAAAATGAGCTAAGTTCAAAATCGATTATTTCAAAATTTTGATAATAAATTCTCGGTTCATATTTTGAGAATTTGTTATATTGACTGTGTTCTTTAGTGTGTAGCAGAAGAAATTTTGTTTCGAGTGGTTAGATTAACTGCACAGTAACCAAAAGTTTAGATCACAATTTCAAACCTACGTTGTTTTAGGCAATATTAAAAAAAAGAAACGGGGGTTACTCGGACACTAAAGGGGCTAAAGAAATTTTCTTTTAGAATTTGCTCAGAATTTTATTTAGTTTTAAGAAGATCAGAGAGTCGTTTTCTTCTTAGAGTTCCTATCCGTTCTGGATGTTGGCAACCATATTGGTTATTATTTACCTTATAACCACTGCCCTGAACAACTACATATATTATGGTAATCATAGAGAACCAAGTTCTGATGTTTTTGCGCCATTAAATTCTTCTCCTTGCGATACTTCTTATCCCCGACACTTTTTCCTGTAATATAGACTGCAGTATGTGGAATCCGTTCTCATTTCGCATGATATGACCAAGGTATTGGAGGTTTCTTGCCTTAATGGTAATCAACAACTCTTTGTCTTTCATCATTTTCTGGAGCATTGCAACACTCGCAGTATCCTGTGATCAAGTCACATTTCAAAGAACTACAATTTCTTACTTAAAGCTTCTGTTAGCGTCCATGACTCCACATTATATAAGAGAACCGAGAACACATAGCAATCTCACCTTTGTGTTTATTGTCAAGTTGTGGAACTTAAATATGTTCTTCATTTTGTTAAACACGATTCTGACCTTTTCAAACCGGATTTTTATTTCCTGTGAATAGTCCCACTACAAGGGCGACGAAACTGGATAGACGTGGATCGCGGAGAGAATTTTATTTGTGCGAATAGTTTGTAAATTTTGATTGTGATTTGGAATAAAAATAAATTGGAGAATTAAGTAGAAGTTTATTTGATTTAAAGTGTATCGATTATATTTGATTTGCAAAAGGAAGATTATTGGATTGAAAATTAATTGATGGATACATTTTTATTGAGGTTTGAGATTGATTATACGGAGTTGGATTTGGAAAAATTAAATTGAGTTTCACAGCAATATATTTATTCACTTTATCAATAGATCTTTGATTGATTTCGAGTTGGCAGCCTGGGATGTTAGTTTTACTAATAATCATTGGTTTTGTTTTATTTACATTAAGATCTAAGCCGTATCTCTGGCTGCTCTGCATTATAATATCTAATAAAATTGTGGATTTTCCAGGCTATCTGCGAATATGACCGTAACATCTGCATATCCGATGCTAATTATTTATTCGTTCTCCGTTAGGTAAAATTTTCAAATTCGTGTCTTCTAAAGCCTCCTAGAAAATGTGTTCCGAATATACGTTAAACAACAACGATGACAATAAGGTACACAGCCCTACCTCACACCTCGTTTGGTTCCAGTTCTTCTATATCTTTATCATCTAACGTAATGTCTTTTAAGATTTCTATCATTTACGATACTTCGCTCTATCAAGGGTGTTCTAAAAATCAGTGAAAATTAATCAATAATAAGTTCATATTTCTACATCGCTGAAGCAGACTTTGGCCGCTGAAAAGGACTTTACGCGTATCGATAGTATTTTTCTGAAACGGAGCTGTGCAGGTGAGAAACATTGAGAAACAACTTCAAGAGGTGGCCCATGAGACTGTTTTTTGAACAATACAGTAAACTCAAATCTAAGTCATTCATAAGGAATGTTTCCAGAATCGTTGATCCGGTTGAACGCCGAAGTTTTAGAAACTCAGCTTGTATGTCGTCTGGGCTTTACCTTTGCTTTAACTTCCTTCATTATTCTAATGGCAGATTCGACTTCCTCCGCCACGATGTTTCTGGTCTGGTATTTTGACGTAAAACAGCTGTTCAACATAGTTTTTCCATGTCTCAATTATTCCTCCTTTGCTTAATGTGAGTTCGCCCGAATCACGGAACTTCTCAGAGCTCGGTCATCGAGTGAACGTTCCTGGTTCGTAGTGCCGACCTTTGTTGGGGAATTATGGTCACTTGGTGAAGCCGAGAGACCGCCTAACAGCTGCGGTCATACCTGGCAATGTCGGCATTGTGTGTCTGGCTGAGGGTGAGCAAAAAGTGGAGGTAGTACAATGGGCCCGGTAGTGTGGCCTAAGTGTTTGTAAGTTTATACTTGCCCCTCCCCGAAATCAATCAATCATCAATCAAATCATGAGTTTTCTCCCATCGTTCACTAATTTTTTTACTGCCCTTGCTCTGCATCTTCCAGTCGTTTCTCCCTTTAATGTAATCCGCTAACTATACTGCAGATGGGCGACATTGAACAACACAAAACTAACGTCCTGAAAAATGGAACTGACAAGTTGATCGATGTGAAAGAAATTCCTCGCAACGCCGAAAATTTCAGATGCTCGTAATTCCCCAAATAATGACGGATAATGATTATTGGAACATCCAAACACAACTCCAACAATAACGAAAATATCTTCAACTAGTGACTCAAAACCCGGGAAACACTGGCAGATAGAAAACTAAAACTTTTCCAGTCGGTAGTCTCCAACAAACAAGCCATAACAATTCTTCTAAGGAATTCTCAATTAAACAATTCTCAGGAAATGCCAACAATCGTTCTTCGCAACCAACCGGAAACTTCCACCAAAACAAAATCCCAGATTTAAAAATGAAAACAAACATAATAAACTTTGTTTACATTTAATAAAATTACTCAGTATCTGCTTGACGAAAAATTCATAAACCAAAAATGCAAATATAAATTAAAAATCATCAAGGACTGGATGATAGATTCCAGATGATGGCAGACTTATTTACATTGTCAAGAATTCATTTTACTTTTGGAGGCTTTCGGCCCATCGCTTTGGAGGTCTTCCAACTGGTGTGCTTTTATATTATGAATGAAAGGGTTGTTATTATGAAATGATGGTCATTAAAATAATTTCAACTGGAGTTTCGTTCCAAGACAGACTTTTTCATTGCAGCAAAAGTATTACGAATGATGCGCATTAATTTATAAAACAACCTAATTTTTGACATTTACTGTGTTAAATATTAAGGTAAATGAATAGTAGAAAGATAAATGTCACATTTCTAATAATTTAAAGCACATTATTGTAATTTGTTAACCAATAGTTACAGCCTGTAAATTATCTCGTTTAAAAAATAACAGTGTTATTTTTACAGAGTGTTTCTGAACTACTTGACCCAACTTCGCTGATGTATTCTACTAACAAAAAGTACAAAAAAAGTACCTGATCATATTATGTGTCCGGAAATAATTCGAAGAAAATTCTTTTCTTTCGACATTCGTTCGACGGCTATGGAACCCTTATTTATACCCTGATTGTTAATTTTTGAGTAGAATTAAATGCACAACGCGACGAAGAATAATAAAATTCTATTGAAACTCATATTCGTATATTTTCAAATCTGTTCATCACTTTGATAATTTATATAACTCTTTCTTTAACTTGTTTATCATTTATACACGCAGCTACAGTTGTCGGATATTTGAAGAAGTTGGCGTGCTTTCAATAATTTAAATCTAACAATAATCTCGTTGTGTACTTTAGGTACGAAAATTTAATAATTTAGAATAATTGTAATGAATTTTGTTTATTACTAAAAGTTTTGTACTGAATGGTTTTATCATTACACGGTGTATTTTTATTGAAAACCTTCTATAATCGGGATTCCCCCGATCCTGGATTCTAACGGACGACTTTTCCCCCGACTTTTCCTAATGGATTATACCGGATTATACCTATTTATTTGTAAATTTTGAGTAAAGTTTCATATAATTATAAGATATTACTTTATTCTATTTTGAATGATTTATGCAGTAGGTATATAAAAATGTGTTTGAAAAAATAAATATAATTATTGTGTTGCTTGCTGGAGCCACTTTTAAAATTCAGCTGCTTTCAACTATTAATAAAAGTAATTTTGTAACAAAGATCGAATAAATTATTACTCACTCACATTTTCAAACTTTAGTTTAAAAGCTTTAAATAATTATTGTAAACCACGCGACTTTCAATAAATTCAGGTTTAAACATAAAAAAATATAAACATACTTACATAATTTCGATAAGCGCTCATGGCATAATTTTCAGGTTTCGGTTAAAAAGTATTAATTTTTCATTAATACTATTCGTAGCACAAGTATCTACAGTGCGATTCTTATTAAACGGATTACAATTTTGCAAGTTAGTAAAAACGAATTTGGTGTGCTCGTTCAACTATTAATTGAATACTATACGACACTCGACAAGAGATAGGATGATATACACTAATATTTCAATGGGTTTAAACTATAAATTAAAGAATCGCTGTAACTGTCAATATCACAAAATCATTGCAATAATTGGTATTAAACACTTTCATAGAGTAAATTAATTTGGCTTATTCTTCACTTAAAATTATCACCGCTTTAATAATTAATTTTCTAATAAAATTTCGCGTAAGACTAAAATAATTGAATCATTAAATGCATAATTGTTTTGACGTAAATATATGCACAGTGTCTTACTGTACGTCATTATAGACGCTGAGTATCCTTAGCGTCGGCGTCTTGACGTTACTTATCGTACAGACTCGAATAACGAATTAAGTCGAACACTATTTATAGAAAATAACTTACTTCGTCTATTTATCGTGAAATTATTTTGTGTGTTAAATCAAATGCTATTTGTTCCTGCACACCTTAATATTAAGAATGAATAGATCAGGCGAAAACATATAAACTGTTTGCAGTTGCAATAAGCACATGTACATAATAAAATAAATAAAACTGTTATTATCCCATTTACTATTTATATCAAAATACATTTTGAAAGAAATTCCATGCCTGACGTACAAAGTGTTACAAAGAGCATAATATGTAATATATGCCATAATTCAAAAATTAAAACGTAACGTGAAAATTGGTCCAATTGTAACCGGTTTGGTTTTAAATACCAAAATAATTTTTGTATTTGTCGAAATTGTAGATTACTTTTTAGGAATTAGGTAGATAAATAACAAATGCTACAAATGGACAAATTTGTAGTTTTTATCTAAATTCCATAAAATTCCAGTAGCCTGAAGTAGTGCAACATCGAGAGATATAATGCTACATTTGTTTTTATGTAACCACTATCAGGCACCCAAAATATAGCACTACCTATAGTGCCATCTACATTTGAACTATATTGCCTTTTCAATTTTTAAAGATTATATTATTACACACGTTGTCAAAAGATAACGCAAATGTAAAGACTATTTTTGATGCCAAATTTGAATGCTTCTAGTTTATTTATTATATTTATGTAGGTATGTGGGATTAAATTGATTACAACGATGTATGATATGTTAGAAATTTATTATGCAAATTTCTTCACAAACATATTTTCAGCGTTATTCAGAAAGACAGCAACCGAAACTGAATTATTTTCCTCTTTACAGAAATTGAGAGGAATATGATTCGTTTGGGAAAGCTTAGACGAAAATATGGCGTTAACTTCGTTGAATATGAATAAGAAATTTTATAAGCACTTAAATCATCATATTTTTTTATAATAATAACAACAATTTTACATTCAATTCTTCAGTAGCAATCTATTAAGAAACCAGAAAATTGTCTGCTGTTTCTCCGCCACTGAAATGTCTGAAAATTACTAGTTTTATCGTCAGTTTTCAATTTAAAAGATTAAAATGAAAATTGTGATTTTTCATTTTTATTTTGAATAATTGCAAAACCATAATAATGGTTAGAATAAAAATACGCAACTTTTCTTACTTTCTAACAGACTTCATATTTATTTGGATAAACAAGATTACCATGCTTAAGGTCGAAAAACGAGAACTGTATATAATAATACAGCTGTACAGGAAGAAATATACCTACAAAAGTATTGCAGGAAGACACAGTAAGCACATGGAAACCAATGGTAATGGGTTGAGAAGGATAGGTTTTGTACCAGAGAGAGAGAGATGGTTGTAGGAAGTACACAAACACAAAGGAAAGAGGCTCCATTTCCCCGGCACCCCCACCACAAAATATTCAAATCGGACTTGGTGGAATCGTTTGTACTACGTTTGTATCGGTTTGTACCGCAAAAATTTTCGTTTGTACCATCCAGACAAAAAAGTTACAGCACTTTCAAAGTGGGGGTGCCAGGGAAATGCCAGCACCCCCACCTCAAAATATTCAAATCGGACTTGATGGAATCGTTTGTACTACGTTTGTATCGGTTTGTACCGCAAAAATTTTCGTTTGTACCATCAAGACAAAAAAGTTACAGCACTTTCAAAGTGGGGGTGCCAGGGAAATGCCAGCACCCCCACCTCAAAATATTCAAATCGGACTTGATGGAATCGTTTGTACTACGTTTGTATCGGTTTGTACCGCAAAAATTTTCGTTTGTACCATCAAGACAAAAAAGTTACAGCACTTTCAAAGTGGGGGTGCCAGGGAAATGCCAGCACCCCCACCTCAAAATATTCAAATCGGACTTGGTGGAATCGTTTGTACTTCGTTTGTATCGGTTTGTACCGCAAAAATTTTCGTTTGTATCATCAAGACAAAAATCTATATTAAAGAAAAGTTTTTACAAAGTTATGAGTATTTCCAATTTTAGAGAACTCCGAGCAAGTTACGCTTGGTTACATTTCATTCGGCAGAAAAGATGAACAAGAGTTATTTTAAGTAAATAATTTTATTATATTAATATAAAAGAAAACAAATTAAATAATTAATAAAATGTACAATTATTAATATATTAAGTAGTATAAATCAAAACTATTGTCTAATCAAAACTATAAATCAAAACTACTATTTGGAAAATTTACCATTGTCGAAGGATATCGCGTTTCAATTTCATGCTTACATTTAACACACGTACGGCCCTCTATAACTGATGGATTATCTTTGAATAATGCATTACATAAGTAATACGCGGTACTTGCAGCATCCACTTCGACGTGATTATTTGGTAGGTCTTTCTTATTGGTAATAATACCGATTAAAATAGAAGCCCGCTTCCTATATGTTTGTGCGTTGATACCATCTCGCATAGCATGTGCAACAAGCTCGTTTAGCAGATGTGACTTATTTCGATTGATAAAATTCGCATAATTAGAGCTTTCGGCATACGAAGAACATAGAACCTGGACTATACTATCAAATGCGCACGTATTTATCAGTGTATAATCTTTTATATTAATAGTATAATAAAATTATTTACTTAAAATAACTCTTGTTCATCTTTTCTGCCGAATGAAATTTAACCAAGCGTAACTTGCTCGGAGTTCTCTAAAATTGGAAATACTCATAACTTCGTAAAAACTTTTCTTTAATATAGATTGCACATTATTATTTATTATAATAATAATATTAATATCCATCATTATTTTCCTTAATAGAGGGGGCAAAAAAGTTTTTTTATTATGTACTCAAGCCACCCCTGTAAAAGCGGCGTATGCGCGTTGGTCTAGAACTTTTCTACTTAGCTTGCTTTCAGCTTTTCATCTATGTCTTTTTGATACAAACGAAAATTTTTGCGGTACAAACCGATACAAACGAAGTACAAAGGATTCCACCAAGTTCAATTTCACTATTTTGAGGTGGGGGTGCTGGCATTTCTCTGGCTCCCCCACTTTGAAAGTGCTGTAACTTTTTTGTCTTGATGGTACAAACGAAAATTTTTGCGGTACAAACCGATACAAACGTAGTACAAACGATTCCACCAAGTCCGATTTGAATATTTTGAGGTGGGGGTGCTGGCATTTCCCTGGCACCCCACTTTGAAAGTGCTGTAACTTTTTTGTCTTGATGGTACAAACGAAAATTTTTGCGGTACAAACCGATACAAACGTAGTACAAACGATTCCACCAAGTCCGATTTGAATATTTTGTGGTGGGGGTGCTGGCATTTCCCTGGCACCCCCACTTTGAAAGTGCTGTAACTTTTTTGTCTTGATGGTACAAACGAAAATTTTTGCGGTACAAAGCGATACAAACGTAGTACAAACGATTCCACCAAGTCCGATTTGAATATTTTGAGGTGGGGGTGCTGGCATTTCCCTGGCACCCCCACTTTGAAAGTGCTGTAACTTTTTTGTCTTGATGGTACAAACGAAAATTTTTGCGGTACAAACCGATACAAACGTAGTACAAACGATTCCACCAAGTCCAATTTCAATATTTTTTGGTGGGGGTGCCGGGGAAATGGAGCCAAGGAAAGATATACATAAAGAAACATGGATATCGCCCGACGGCAGAACAAAGAAATTAGATCGATCATGTACGAGTATTAATAGAGAAACAGTATATGAAAATGATTACAAATATTTAAGAGTAGGAATGTAGCTGAAAGTGGATCAGGCCATATTTTAGTGGCGATAAGCTGTAAAAAGGACCAACAGAAGAAGGAAAAGGATAAAGAAGTAAAATTGTAGCAAAAAAATATAATACGGAGGCCCTAAAGGATGGAAAAATGAAGCAGAAATATGAGAGGGAAATGAAAAGGACAATACAGAATTTGGAACTAACAGCTGAAATGGATAAAATGTGGGAAAATATCAAAGAAGTGATGGCAGAAACAAATACATTAGTGATACCCCGAAG
Source organism: Podabrus alpinus (assembly GCA_932274525.1). Classification (NCBI taxonomy): domain Eukaryota; kingdom Metazoa; phylum Arthropoda; class Insecta; order Coleoptera; family Cantharidae; genus Podabrus; species Podabrus alpinus. The sequence continues at coordinate 122,255,128 of OW026451.1, forward strand.
AAACAAGAAGGAAAAAACAAAACAATGGTATGATGAGGAGTGCAAAGCAAATTTTGAAATATTAAAAAAGAAAAGGCAAAATAAAATAGCGAGAAATAGTGAAGAGAATATCCACGAGAACAAGAAGGCAAGAAAAGAAATGAAGAAGATGTGCAGGAAATATAAATTGAGGAAAATACAAGGAAAATTTTAAAATAAAGAAATTAGATCATTTTACCAAGAAGTAAAAAAGAAGGAACGAGGATACCAAAATATAAACAGGGAGACCTGGTAGTTAAACCTGGTGAAATGGTGGAAATATGGAAAGATTACTTTGAAGAGCTTCTCAATGGAAGTACGCAGATGGTATGTAGAGCAACAAGTTAAATAAATAATTGTTATGTCGGGGGATAGCCGCGTAAAGAGTTTTCTGGTTCAGAAAATCAGTTTGTATATTCAAATACTATCCATTCCTTTCTATTTCTTACTTTTCTCTCCTATTTGAAACCTGTAGGCGTTGTATGTCCTCGTTAACATTTTCTTTCCATTCCAGTAGTGCTTTTCTTCTTCGTCCTCTACTGTCTTTTTGACTTTTCCCTACCTTGAATGTCACTTTCTCCTCATCTATACTTATCACATGACCCAGCCATCTCAATATTTGCACTTTCACCTCCCCCACCACATCGGGCTTTCCATACAATTTTCTTAACTCATCATTTGTTCGCCTTCTCCACCTCTCCGCCACTCTCGCATTCCTCTCCTAGATTCCCAGCATCATCTGGTTCTGCTTCTGCAATGTCCATATCTCATACGATATCGAATAAATCCTGATTTTCACTGCCCTAGCCACCATCTTCTTCGACAAAATACGATGTAGCGCTGCTATGCTTCTATTTTGTGCTTCTACTATCATAGCTCTTATACATTTCCTCGCTATTAGCTGGTTTCCTTGTTATCTTATCACTGTACCCAGGTATATAAATGTCTGGACTTATTTTATTTTTAACATCCTGTTGTTTCCATAACATTAATAAATATTACTTAATTCTGAAGTTTTTTGTACTTCTCTCTGGCAAAAAAACTATACTTTTGTCCCAAGTTACCATAATTAATTATCAGATGAAATGACCACGGAAAGCTACGGTTATTGTTTCAAGTCACCAAAATGTGAGTTGACTTGAAAAGACTTGGTTCTTATTAGGGGTTCATTGTTAATATTATATCGTTTATTGTAATATACCTATTACCTAGAGTAATATACCTAGAGACGGTCATAGCTTAGTGGTTAAGTGCGCCTACTGCTAATGCGAAATGCTCGGTTCAAATCCGGGCAGAGTAAAAACTTTATTCTGACCGTTTCTCCTCGGAAGGCAATGGCAAACCACCGAGGTAATTTGCCATGAGCGCCCATCTCGCAATGAAGTGTATTACACTTCCCGTGGTTCGGAGCCCACGTTAAACAAGTAGGTCCTCTATGTTTGTGAAAATAAATTGAACGCACATCACATGCATAGAAAGAGATGGGTCACGACGCTTCTGTCAAAGAAGCATCACGATTGAGGAATATACCTATAGCCTATATCATTTGGTACGTAAAGTTTATCAGATTTAAAAGAGAAATTAAACATCTTTCCTCCGCAATGAATCAAAGTTGAAAACTGTCCCATGTCACTCAAATCTACGATATTGAATATGAATTAACTAGTAGATATAATAAGAGAAATGAAAATGAAATCTATTGCTAAACTTGATGAATAGCTCGATGGAGTCGGAAGTGACGCCAAAGGTTTTGAAAATGTTTTATAAGGAAAGTTCCAGGTACTGTGCGAAGTAAGGTGTTAAACTGCTGATATTCAACCAAGCATACACAAGGAGTAACCTAGGGTTACGCAAATCTAACTTAAGAAATACACAAATTTATAAAACTAAACAATTAAATTAAAAATAAAGTAACTTATTTTACATTGCAATTTTTAAATTTTTAGCACAAAGGCTAAAAAAGGCACAAAGGCTTGATTGGCTTTGCTTTCTGAGGAGTACGCAGATAAAAAAGGTTGAATACCATTGTAAACTAACAAATTCCTAAAGAGAAAGGCATAGATAAGAAACATAGATCTAGGTTCTCTTATGTAATTGAAAGAGTTGTATCGATGACGGAATGCTGATATTTATGGTTTTCCTGGATCAAAGCGAAGATTTGGAACCATAAAAAGGCGGTTTTTGGTAAAGAAATTAGACAAATATTTTGAGTTAATAGATAATATGGTGAAGTGAGCAGTACATATCTGATAGATACCAAGAAATTAAATATTGTCACTACATTGAGAAAAACTACGTAGTATATGTATATAATTTCGCTATACGCCCCAGATACTCGACGTTGTCGTGACAAAAAGGCGTAAGCGGCTTTTGCAATATTTTACAGGGGAGACAAAATACATTTTATATCCGTTATTTGTGTTTGTTAATATTGGACTTTGTTTTAAGGTATAAACATTATTTAAAACACATTTTTTTTAATTCTTAAAAAAATAGTAGGTCTTGAGACTTATTTTTAATTTGGGTTTTTGTCGTATACGCCTATTTATTTTTGTTAGTTGGTGGTTAAGCCTATTTTTCTGAGACATAAGCCTTTTTGATTTTAACAATTACTGTTTTAAATGTCGTTTACGCTCTACTTACGCCTTCTGTTTTCATCAAGATAATTTTATTATGACGCTTAGAATTTCTTAATAAAATTAAGGAATTTATTATAATAATTATAGGAAAACATAAAACGAAAAGTTTAAAAGAACAAATAAATAATAATATGATTTTATTAATTTTAAATCTTTTAAATCTAAAGGCGTAAGTAACATTTCTATCTCAGATTTTAAACACTGTTTGTGAGAAATCTGTTTACTTCAGTTCAAATATAAGAATTTTTCTTATTAATAATGTTTTGTACACTGTTAGTGATTCTTAAAACATTACAGGACTATGTACAAATAATAAGAAAAATTCATTTAAAATATGGTATGAATTAACATGGATACACTCCACTTACGCCTCCTAAAATTTTTAATAACAAAAAGGCGTAAGTGACAAGACAAACTTTTAACGATTTCTTATAAACAAAGGTTGATTTAATCTTACTAACAGTTGAAAACACAATGATTTACTAAATAACATAACAAAAATAATAAATTATGTGCCTAAAATGATACAGTTTCTGGTAATAGCAACGGGGCGTAACGCATGTACTCAGTTACGACACTCGGTGCTTACTAGCGTTAGGTTTTATTTTGTTCGGTTCCATAATGTCGCTTACACTACTTTAAACTGAAATAATTCATTCTACGATTTTTTGGCGAATACACCAAAAACATAAGTAGTGTAATTGGAATAGTACTTTATTTTAACATCGAAAACGATTTTTTGAAATTTTGGCGCTTACGCCTTTTTGTCGCGACAACGTCGAAGTATACTCAAACCTGAGACAGAAGAGTTGTACAACAGGCTGCAATCAGAACTAGATAGCTTAAGAGAAGTTAAGAGAAAGAAAGAAATTTACAACCGAATAATAAGAAATTAATAAGACAAATAAGGAAAAGAAAAACTGAAGGAACATTTTAACTAACTGTAAGGAATACGGCAGATAACATGGACTATCTCTAAGAATCCAATACGATGTAAACTATCGATCGACAACAAGCCGATAGAACAGGTGATGAGGTTCACATATCTCGGAGTTGACGTGTCTAGCTATGGAGACTTATATGAAGAAGTGAGAAAGCAAACTATTAAAGCAGAGGCAATTTTTGGAGCCTCACAATATTTAGTATGGCGAAACAGGGAAACGAACATCGAAAGTAAAACCAGAATATACAAGACATGCATCAGGCCAATTATGGCATACGCTATAAAAACAAGAGCTGACACAAGAAAAAGAAAGAACCTGCTAAGAACAAATGGGATGAGAATATTGAGATCCATAGCTGGCAAAAGTTTGTGTGACAGAGTGATGTGTCGAGTTGACCATATCGTGAGATGGGTGAGAGAGAGAAGAAGAATGTGGAGACAACACGTGGAATGAATGAGTAATGAGCGAATCGAAAAGATCGTGATTACAAAAATACCTCATGGGAGCAGACTACAAGGAAGACCACCCAAAAGATGATGCGACTGCTGGACGTGAACATCACAAAAACAAGCTTGATAATTGAAATAGAACAGATCAAAGACCTAGTAGAAAAAGAAGAGCTGTTCGTGAAGGCGAAGTTTTACTTATTTTCAGCTGATACTGTAGTATATGTGATGGGCAACGATTGTAAATTGATAATTGTGGAGTTCAATAAAGAATTATAAAGCCTGACAAATTGGTTACATGGGAATAAGCTCGAATTGGATATGAAAACGAAGATGATGCTACATATTTCGAAAAGAGGTTACGTAACCCATGTTGAGGAACTAAACCTCAGATTGATAGTGGACGGAATGGATATAGAAATGATGGATGAAATGAAATATTTAAGATTATAGTAAATCCGCAGATGAATTTATTATTTCTAATCCCATTCTTGAACTTAATGACTAAAATAAATTGCAAGTAAATTAAGCATACTGAGTAGGTGTAATAATTTCGACTCATATAAAATGAGTAGGTTCGGTTATTTACATGGCATATAAAGAGAAGATTGGAAGCTTTTCCTCTCTAAATTTATTTTGTAGTCTTACTTTTATGCTTTATTATCCTATAAATATTTTTTGTAATTTTAATAGTCAATATTGATGCCTATATAAAAGATATTTTTATTACATTTTCCTAATCGAGTAGTAACTTTAACTTCAGCTAATTGTATGTTTGCGCTAGGTAATATTTGATGCATAAACTATGACAATGCATTGCTGTAGTTTTGTATTTTTATTACTATCATAATATACATAGACATTTTGGTCTTCACCTGCGTTTTAAGCGATTTTTAACAAATTTATTTTCCACCCAATTTCCACTTTTTATTTATTCGTTCAATTCAATGCAGAAAACAAATTTGTGGTTCTTTTCGAACAATCCAGTAATCCGTAAAAGTAACAAACAATATAAAATAAAAACAATTATTATTATTATTTATTGTTAAAAATTAATTCTTCATCAATTTTTTAGAATAATAAATTAACAAGTTTATTCGGACATGTTATGCAACTATGCAAACTTCCTTGTGTAAATATAAGTTAAGAAGCATAACTTTGATTTTTAAGTCACTATTATTTATTATACTATTAATTTATCAAAATTTGATCAAAAACATTATAATCATGATATCCTTTAAAAATTAAAAACTGTAATTTTCAATCTTGATGATAAATAAAAATAGCGCTTCTAACTTTGATTCTACTTTGATCAATATGTTCACTCATCTACAGGTATATGGGATTCGAACCCACAATTATTAGATTGCAACCACTTAATATCTAGTAATATATTATATTGCCATGATTTCTTTTATTTAAAAATTTTTGAAATTTTGAAAATTTTATTTGGTTCTAATGAAAATTTTTATAATTTTATATTGTGTTGGTATTATGATGGGGTCCCATGATGGCGGTCCTGGGCACCAACTCCAGGACGATCCAATTTGATGGACGTGAGTCGAGTCGCGCGAAAAGTGATGATTTTCGTAGAAGTAATTTTGTGATTCTTAAAATGGTGTTTAATATTTGATTTTGATGAAAATAAAATTTAATTGAATGAATGGGTAAAATTGTGGTTGATTTTAAAATGGTTAAAGTGAAGGAAAATTAAATTGATGGAAGCTAATAAATGGGTAAATTATGAACAAGGCAGGCGGAGCATTTGAAGTAGAAAATGGAAAAATGTAATAAATTCCATACAATGCAAAAAAATTCAGTTTCTTCCATGTCTGGTGTGGGAAATCTCTCAGTACTTTCTGAAAATATTGTTGGTAAATTTGTATACCATTGATAAGTTTTTCTGGGATTAAACATCTTTTACAAAGTTTATCCAGATCGTCTCTTTTCTTTTTTGAAATGGGTAGCAACCGGTTATAGGGAGGGTTGAGCTCCATATTATGTACTAATAGGATCGCCTTGGGGTCTGTTACCGGAAACTGAAATCTTTTATATGGCGAGCAATGGTCGTACCTATAAAATATTGCTTCAGGAAAATCTTTCTAGAATTTGAGGCATTTTATTTTTAGGCGTGAAGCTGAATTTCCATCCTCGTCTTGGATTCTAATACAGTTTCAGTTTCGGACGTTTCCTTGAAATTAGAACTTCGTTATTTTTCACAACGAATAACTCTAAAGTGCACTTAAAAAAATTTCCCTTTTAGAGTTTCACAAGCTGATTCATTTATGTCAAAAACTCATTTTCGTCAAACATATACTTACAATTAGTCAGTTTTACCTTAAGTGACGATATTATAGTATGTAGTATATACTACATAGATTAACAACATAATGTAATGTGACAAAATAAATTTCAAAATGATATTGAATTTTATTGTATTAATTTAGCGTGTAAGTATATTTTTAAAATAATATTTTATGTAAGTATAATAAATTATGTAAGTAATATTTTAAAAATGTAGAAAGGTATAATGACTTGGCTCACTTTTGGAAGGCAGTTATAGGTGTAGCAATAAACAATGTTAGAAAAGAATCATTTTATTATTTAACGTTTTATTTACTTACTGAAGTATTTATAATTTTAGATGTGTTTAAAACGGTGGTTCTTACAATTTTAGAATTTGGATGTAAATTAAAGACTTTTGCCCTACTCCTAAACTAGTAGAAACTTAAAAATTCTGAAAAGCATACAATTGTAATTAAAAGAAAGAGGTAATCTAGTAGGTACTAGCAATTTCACTATGGAGATGGAAAAGAAAAGAAAAAAAATTTCACTTCTTGAACGTCAATGTTAATATCTCACAGGACAACCATTCATTTAGTGTGTATAGAATGTCAACATACACAGATATTCTGTAAAAGACATCGTGTTTTAAAGCGATGCTCCAAGATCTGATGAATATTTCGACAGACTAGATGAGTTTCCAGGTGGTACCCAACATTATAAAAGACATTGCTTGCAATAATATCTATTCCGAAAGATTCATACGTTCTCCCACACGTAATGTTAAGAAGAAGCATACAATTGGGTACCAAATCCCCTTATCAATAACCAGAAACACCCCACAACGAATTTATTCCTAAAAAGATAGCCACGAAAACACCAAGATTGCCAAAAAATTTCAAAGGGTCCCTGAATAGTTTGTCGTGTAAATTTTTTTTGTGAGGTACAAAAGGCAATATTAAAACTATATTTTATATTTATATAAACGTAGCATAGGGAAATTTTAAAACTACATAATATATTCCATTGGAGACGCAATATGGGAAAGTCTATCTTCTAATCTAAATCTCATCGATTGGAGAGCGGAAATTTCTAAACTCCTTTGTAAATTCCCTTTGTTCCCGATTCAATGGATGTTAAGTCCGGAATTGTATTCCGGAGTTTCGTGGTCGTGTCTTAAGGCTGCGAATTTGCGAGGTGACGTAAAATGGTCGCCACGTTTTGTATGATATCAAGACGGAGTCCGTACGAGGTAAACACATCACTTATCAGAGCTTGACTTGGGAGTTAGTTGCCAAGGTTAGCATGCTGACCTAAATATTCTCTCCGATTAATTCTGATTCTAACGGAAAATCAGCTTATGACTGGTGTTAGCTTTCCGTTTCGTCCTGGAGATAATTCGACACCTGCCCTTTTAGTTATCAGTCATCATTATATATTAATTCGAGGATGAATATTACGAACTGTCCGGTCCGCATGGTTTACAAGTGCAGTTTAATTAACAAGTGTTGGTTTTTCATTACACGAATAATAATTTGTGCTATAATCTCTGTGAGACACCAAGTTTCCAAATGATTGTGATTTATATATCATTTTATGCAATTAAAATCTCTATAAAGTACAATTTTGTGAACCTGTTTTCGCAGATGTGTAGAAGTTTAGGAGTGACTAACCTTAATTGTATTTTTAATCAATAATTTGCATTTGTGTGTCACTGCAAGGAATCGATGTTGACTTAGATCTACATTTTTGTAAGTATCATTTATTTTTGAACCATTTCATATCCAATTAATTTTGTATCAGCTGTTAGCTTGAAACTGATAATGCTATATTGTACTATATCGCATAATTGATATTTGATTAAATATCTTTGTTTTTGTAGACACGGTATTGTATTTTGAAACGAGAAACCCTTAGTTAAGCTTATCTATGACTCTCGAACACCGTCTCAAGTCTAACAAAAGATAACGGGCATTGATTTCCCCTCGTGTTTTAAAACAAATCCTTTGGAATTTTGTTCACAGATTCTTCTTGCATGACTGGCTTCTGTTAGTGAAGTGGAGGAAAGAATTAGGTAATAACATTTTCAATTCTGTAGTTAGTGAAATAATAATTTGTTTAAAAAATGTTATTCTGTTTTGTGTCTGGAATTCACATTATAAAATAAGTTGGCAAACACTTGTAACATATTTTTACCATTCAATAGACTATCAGCAAAAAGCAGATCCTTAACACACATCTCAATAGAATGATTAGATTCTGTGGTTCATGTAGTGAAACTTGATATCATCCATCTATATTGCCATGTATCGCTACTGTTCAGATAAAAATTTGACTTATATAGCGGGGAATGTGATGGCACTTAATTTAATAATGCTCCGACCAGCTATGCATGATAGACTCAATAATTTCGGGTCGAAACTTGGGTTCATGTAGATTGTAGATCAATCGAAACACTCATATACGTCACCTTGATCAGTGATCTTTCTCATAAAGACGACTTAAATAAATGGAAAATTGCATCTGTTTCTTCCTCGATCTACTACTGCTGTTAAATGAAATTAAACGCATACGCTATTAAAACGGAAAACAATGGAATTTATTAAACACAATAAAAATTTTAAAGACAAAATATTGGGGTTAAAAATTCTCGGCTCAGCCAGCATGTATTAAAAATACAAAAATATCATACAATCCAATTCGAAATGTGGACTCGAGTTTCGAAGTTGTTACTTCTCATCAGCACAATTTACGAATAGATTGTACGAGCGCATTACCGGCTAGTTTGCCATCCACGAGCAAAGTAAGTGAATATTGTAACAAAAATTTTAACAAAAAAAGTAACAAAATATTGGTTTTCTTAAAGTTAAACAAATTAAATTTTACAAAGTAAATATTTGTAATAAAATCCCCCAAAGTTTATGCGCGGCCGAATTTTAAAACGAAAACGATTTGTCTATTTATCGAATAGAAAGTGCGTCACAAAAAAAACTCTTACCGAAGTATACCGTTCTTCCGTAGTTCTCCGATGCGGCCGTTGTCGTATGTGGAGCGTTGGAGTGTGAATGTTATCGTTGACAAAACAGCTTCTGATCTCGAACTAAACAAAAGTAGGTAGGAACGACCAATGAATAAGTATCCTCTTCCGAATCGTACAATCAATGACAGGTCAGTAATTCGAATGATTTCCTCCAATAAATTCCATTCACATATCCATAAAATATAACCATCAAAATTATTTCCAAAAACTTATTTCCAATAACTTATATCCAAGAAAATTAATATCCAAAAATTTATTTTCAAAAACTTATTTTCAAAAATTAATACGATCAGCGCGTCTTAATACTCCGACGGCTGGCATGAGAATTCAAATCCAAAACTTATTTCCAAATACTCACGACCCGTCTTAACACTTCGACGGTCCGCTTGAGAGTTTCCTTCGCTCCGTTATCATTTACAAACCCCACTAAATTCTTAACTCGCGCATTCGCAAATATTAAAATCGTCACTTTATTTTATTTACAAAAATCCTACCTTAACAAATAAACTAAATAAATTTAATTTGTTTCTCGTATTCTCATTGACCAAAACAACCACCAATATTTCATCCCTCACAATTTCCTATTATTTCTAGATTCATCAACGTTTGCATCTTACGGATACCTGAGGCAAAAGCAGTTAAACAATCCTTCAATCAAAGAAAATTCAGATACAATCAATTAATTACCTATTATGGTCTTATTGACTTAATAAAATTATGAGTGTTTCAATAAATCTACCCAATTACTTCATACCCCCTATCTCTTATAAACGGAACATGACAATATATTTTAGAATAACTAAAAATGCACTCAACATTTTTCAGAATTAAAAAACCTGCGCTCAATAAAAATAATACTGTTCAAAGTCATCAGGAGGTGAAACCATAGGTAATATAATCATTGTAGGTACTACATAATTTCCAAAAGCCTCATTAATATGATGAATTTCCATCAGTGCATCCGTAGACGCAAGTCATCAGAACTGAAATCATGAAGTAATGTAGCAACTACTTATTTATCTATAAGGAATGCCTGTAACATTAATTTATTCAACACAGAAAAGTTTTCATGACGCTGGACCTACGCGGCATCACTAACTAAGTAAACTACCGATAACATCTTCTAATTATTTTATTTTAGGAAACAAAATTAAAATAGTTGTTTAGTCACTCTATTGTGTAGGTTTTATTTAAATAGCATTACTAAAATTTATAAGCACATATTTAACTGCCAAAATTTTTCAGAACTAATATGGCCAAAAATATTTAGTGAATCATTTTATTGTAGGAGGAGACAATTTTAAAACTGCAACTAATATTATTTACTTTGCGTCTGTTTATCGAATATTCTAGAATTTCAAAATATTTCTCAACTACAATAAAGATTTAAATTTTTAATTTATTGTTAAAATATTACAATAATTTTTCTCAAATTTTGGAAATTGCTTGAGAGAATCGTCTTCTAGATTAATATTACTCGAAGAAGAAGATTGATCTCCTTAGATGCAGTTACACATTGAACTGTTATTTTCTTCCCAAAATAGTTTTCAACATTTGAAATCCAACCTGGGATCACCCGATTTTGAATTTGCAGCTGCACGCCAACGGAATCTTTTACACGTTGAATTTTCGCTTATAAATGACCTAAATAAGACAGACGAAATAGACCAGGCCATAATATAATGGTTTATATAACTAGTACATCATTCTTTCGACAGCCAAATTGATAAATTTTGAATTTCCACCATGCCATTATCTATGTTGATTTATGAATGTAGATTTGTATTAAATAATGAGTACAAAAAAATAATTGAATCCTATATAAAATTATGGTAGGGAAAATTTAAATTTTGTGTGTGCGAATATCGTTTAAAAAGGAAGATGATTGACCTACAGAAAAGATTTTAATGGTGATTTGATTGAATCAAAAACGATTACGTCCAGTATCGAAGGGGTGGGCAAAAAGCACCAAGCTCGTGTAAGAGACCCATGATGAGATACCGCTGTAGACTATTGTGGACGATAATTTTTAATTTAGCGTAAGGTTATGCTAAATTTTAGAAAAGTTAACCTAAATTTGGGGATCATTGGTTACGTTCATCGACGTGTACTGGTTTTTAATATTAGTGCAAAGATTAGTTTTGCAGGAGTCACAATTTAATTCGAAATAGGTCGATTGTGGTTTCACATTTCGGGTGTTTCACATTTGGTTAAAAAAAAACATTTTTGGATTGTGTTAATACCATGGAATGGAAGAAATTCGTTTATGCATGGTGAGGGCATACCTTTAACACTAGAACTGTATGGACACTTTAACGTACCAAGGAGGTAGTGTATGAAGATTTATCTCTTGGTAATAAACTTTTTAATAACTGATGCATCAGTGACGCGCTATCGTGTGAGTGGACATGAATTCAATACCAGTGGACGACATAAAAAGGTAATTAAAATTAAAGAAACATTTGTCAGCAATTTTTTAATTATTCGTGCACGTCTTTCATTTTTCAATTTAAAAAAAAAACATGTTGGTGTTTAATTTGTTCTTTTTTTTGGATTGACTATTTACAAATTTACAATCTGTTTTTACAACATTAAGTAAATATTAGAACACAATATTAAAATAAAATTAACATGTGAGGGTGAGTCCAGTGATGCACCCCCGTATAATCATACGCTGCACTAGCCGTGTCTAGTAACAAACAGTTATTTGTTAATAAGGTAATCGAGTACAATATATATTTTTTCGAATGTTTTAAATGTTCCGCCCAACCGAGCTTTTTACTGTTGGGTGTATTTAGTCGCAGAATCTAGTTTTAAGGTCGGAGGGTTTGAACCTCTTAAGTCTCCGTACTTCACCGAGTTCACTTTGGTTGAGTTTCTCTACCTGAGGATTTGGGTGATCAGCAAGCCTTTCATAATATGCTTGGCTATATTTTGAGATTTCTTCCCTGACTGTGGGTATCTCTAGGTCGCACTGAATTACCTGATTTGGGACATACGAGGGAGCATCGACGATCAGTCGCAAGACCTTAGATTGGAAGCGCTGCAAAATTTCTATGTTGGAGTTAGACGCAGATTCCCAAAGCTGGATTCCGTATGTTCAAACGGGTTTCATCACCATTTTGTAGATAAGCAGCTTGTTTTCAATTGTAAGTTCTGATTTTCTCCCTACCAACCAGTACATTTTGCGGAGTTTATGACACAATTGCTTTCTTTTGTTGAAAATGTGCTTCTGCCACGTCAATCTCAGGTGAAGTCCCAAGTATCTAACTTCATCTGCCTGAGGGAGTTGGTTTTTATTTAGAAACTAGATGATACCCCGTCCGAGGACGGGCAGCTAGAAGGACGGGCAGGCAGCCAAGGTCATATGGCTTTTGGATTGCACTGAGAGCTTTCCTTAATCTTCATTCAACTTAAGTTACCTTGGGTAGCTGCCCGTCCTTCTAGCTGCCCGTCCTCGGACGGGGTATCATCTAGTTTACAATATAACATCGTTTCAGTTGATCAACGTTATGATTGGCTCTGAAACATGCGGACGGACACGAAGCCAGACCATAAGGCTTCTTTCTATACCTTGCATAGAAGCCTAAAAAAGGCTTCTTGTTATACTTTGTACAGAAGCCTAAAAGTAGCGCACTGCCTACCCAGTTCTTAGACCTCTATACACACAGGGTATTTCCAACACGATTTGAAACGCTCTGTATGATTTTGAATTATGCGGACGGACGTTCAAATTATTGGCTTCCACTTGCAAATATGAGTCGGCAATCCACTGTTGCGTAAGTTTTCCCGCACTCATGATCGGATTGAAATCGTTTCTAATTGCTGTTTGCGCAACTTTAAATTGTAACATGCTGATTTTATTACGGGATTGCCGATATCCTTCGCAACTCCAATTGGGTTGCCACCCCGGTTCGCCAAACGGATAAAGAATGCCATAAGTCATAGGGTCAAGATTTGGACTGAGAATATTGATACGAATGAATTGTTGTGCATTGTCGACGGGATTTCGAGGATAGATACAGATATCACGTTCAAATGGAGGTTCGCCGTCATCATTTACGAACACCATTGCAATTTCATTGGACGTTGGAGCATTGTAACGTCTTTGATCAGACTGCCGATCGCGCCGCATCACCATATTGACGACCGGAACTGGTTGTCCTTCTTCTTCGGCTCGTACACGCTCTTGTTGCTCAATTTCTTTCATCAGGCAATATGAAGCTGCGATACGATTGTTGACGCGGAAGAAACGATCGATTTTCTCAATCACTTCAGGTAGACAACCTCTATTCTCAGGCAGATTTACTCGTTCATTGACCGCTTCTGTCGTGTCCATTACATACAGTTGTGCAAACTTTCTTGTTTGTCCTTCAGGTGGATACAGGTTTGTGGTTCTGTGGTACGTCTGTCCATGAATTTTGAAAACGTATGGTCCGTTACCCGGCATTGAAACAATCTCTGCTCCCATTGAAGCGAAAGAAACCAAGGAATTGTAAGAGCGGATGTGCTGACGAAAGTTCTTGTAGTAAGGATTATCTGAATCTGAAAGCATAGAGCGAAGAAATTCGGGATATAACAATAGATTCCCATGTTGATCGAGCGGTTGCGGAATCTTCACTTTTCCTTTATGACAGCAGTTGTTAAATTGTTTATCAACTGGACGCTCCTTGGCGAAATTCTTGGAGCCGCAGAACTGACAGATGGAATTCATTTCTCCACAATCGTGTCGAGTAACGTGAGATTCATCAAATCTCAATGCTCTTATTTGGAGTTGAATTGCTTGACTTTGGTATCGATTTTCTTTCTGTCGATGTATCGCATGGGACCGAGCGTCAGCAGCTTGCCGCGCTTGAGTTTCTTCTAAAGTTTCACGTTGTTGACGTATCGCATGGGACCGAGCGTCAGCAGCTTGCCGCGCTTGAGTTTCTTCTAAAGTTTCACGTTGTTGACGTATCGCATGGGACCGAGCGTCAGCAGCTTTCCGCGCTTGAGTTTGTTCCAAAGTTTCACGTTGTCGACGTATCGCATGAGACCGAGCGTCAGCTTGTCGCTGTGATCGAAGCTGTTCTTCTGTGTTATTAGCTCTTGTACGTGCTTTTCTCTCACGATTCAATCGCCGTCGCTTTGCAGCAGGATTTTCAAAATTTTCATTATCCATTATGGAAGTTCACATAATGCTTTTTTGGAAATTGCTGTCCTATAGAGACAAAATGATACGATGATACGTTGATCCGATGATACGTTGATACGATGATACGATGATACGATGATACGTTGATCCGATGATACGTTGATCCGATGATACGTTGTGGGTTCGGTTCGGTTCGGTTTGCTTCGGGTATTTCCGTGGGACAGACAGAAAGAAAGACTTGGCCTTTTATAATAAGAGATACTGGTGGACATGTATCTCTTTTAAGCGTGAAGGTTACCTGCACTGATTTAGCTTCGTTTACTCGAATATTCCATTTTTCCAGCCAGTTTTGTATTTTATCGAGACTATTTTGTAACATTTCAGTTGCGATTTTTGGATGTTTATGAATGGCTATCTCAGCGGTATCGTCCGCGAAGGTGGCAGTAGTGGTAGACTTTGATGTAGGCAAATCCGCCGTGTACAGGATATATAAAACTGGGCCAATTACGCTACCCTGCGGTACTCCCGATTGTATGGGTGTTAAAGTTGTATATTCACTTTGAAATTTTACCAGGAAGTATCTGTCAGTTAGGTATGATTTTAAGATCCTGTAGTAATTATGTGGTAGGTTCTTCTTCACCTTATATAGCAATCCCTCATGCCAGACTTTGTCGAAAGCTTCAGAGACATCAAGAAAAGGCGCAGTACAGTAGCAATTGTTTTCTAATGCGTAGTTTATTTTACTGACAATTCTGTGGACCTGCTCTACAGTACCATGCCCTTGTCTGAAGCCAAACTGGTGGTTGGGGACTAGATTTTGTTTTGATAAGATTGGTTTGAGCCTTTTCAGTAGCATTTTCTCAAACAACTTAGAAAGGACCGGTAGCAGGCTAATCGGCCTGTACGACTTGACATCTTCAGCTGGTTTTCCAGGTTTTAGAATGGGAATCATTTGGGCGACCTTCCATTGCATTGGGTAGTATTCCAGTCTCAAGATAGCATTAAATAGTTGAGTTACGTACTTAAATCCTTTATCCGAAAAAGTTCTTTTATTACTTTTCCGGTTATGAGATCGCACCCGGGGGCTTTTCTTGGATTCAAATCATTTTTAATGGCAAATTTAATTTCTGATATTTTAAATCGTTTGATTGGCAGATCCAGTTGATCAGGCGATTCTAAAAGTTTTCTTACATGCTCTTTCTGCTGCAGGCATTTTGATTTGAATGGTGTAAATACGTTAGATAGGTGCTTTGTGAATAACTCAGCTTTTTCGCTATCACTCCTTGCCCAATCTCCGTTCTCCATTCGGAATGGCGGGTGGTTGTCTTGAGAATGTTTTAGCTTCCTTGTTGCCTTCCAGAGTGAATGGTCGGTGCCTTCGGTTGCGGTTAAATTTTTTAAATACTGTTGAATATTTTCGTTTTTGTAATTGCTAAGTACTTGTTTAATTTCTTTTACAGCCTTGTTTAATTTATTTTTGTCATGTGGAGAGCTCTTGTGCGTTGCCATATTTTTCTTAATTTGCGTTTTTCTGATAGCTTTTCTTTAATATTAATTGGGTACTCGTCTATTTCTTGAGGTTTATTAGGTATTGGTGTTGAATTCCAAGCTGCGCTTTGGATAGCTCGAGTCAAACTTTCAGTTGCTCTATCTATATCCTGTGCGGTTTTCAAGGGAACTTCCAGTGCTAAGTTTTCGTCCACAAGGTATCTAAATCTTTCCCAGTTTGTCTTCTTGCTTGTTAGAAAGGGTGGTTTTTCTTTGGTTATTATTGTGGTACTAAGTGTTACTATTACCGGGGAGTGGTCCGACGATAGATCCAAGCAGAGGACTTGGCTTTAAAACGGTTTGTTGGTATACCTTTTATTACACAAAAGTCGATGACATCCGGGAGCTTTCTTCTGTCCGTGGGCCAGTATGTAGGTTCTCCTGTTGAAATGTGTGTAAGATTGTTGGCTTCCATCGCTTTAAGTAGTTGCCTGCCTTTGGTTGTAGTTATTCTTGAGCCCCACTGGACATGCTTGGCATTGTAGTCTCCTCCGGCAATAAATTTGGAACCAAGACTTTTATAAAAATGTTCAAACTGTTCTTTCTTAATTGGATGTTTTGGAGGGCAGTAGACCGAGGATATAACTGTTGATCCGTTCCACTCATTTATGGAGTTTCTTCATTTGTTCTTGCTCAAGAAATGTATCAATCATAAATTCGTGTTTGGAATTTGCAAATGGAAAGATTATATCTTATTAGGTCAAATGTGGTCCGATCTGAGCTAAAGCCGTGGCAATTTATTGCAAACAGTAATAATTGATTCTGCATTTTTGAAAATTTTTATCATTTTTAATTTTTACAAAATTATTGGTACACGTATTAAAAACACGACAATATGCAGATACAGACTTTTTTAATTCGGATTTGTAAGTTTCGTTAAATTTTATTTAAGGTTCAACTCACTTAAGTTTCCATACTATAAACCAAACATTTATTTTCTCTTTTGACTACAGACTTTGCAATATATAATATTTTATTCACCTAATCGGATGGGTATTATACGCTTTCCAATATACATTCAATTCTTCTATAATATTTATGGAGCATTCAATCTAGTTATTTTTTATTGATCAACTTTTGTTGAAATTACATTGAAATTCACCTTTTTTCTAAACTGTAACATTATAGGCTTAAGTTTGCTGTAGAATTGGGATTTTTAACCATTTTCATTTTTGTTCTTTTTGTTATTATAAGTCGTATTGTACGATGCTGAAGGTCGTGACCCATTCTCTTCTATAAAATATAATATTATGGTTCCGAAGTGTTTTCACATACTATCTATAGAATCTATGTACGTGGGCTCCAAACCACAGCATGCATAATGCACTTAATTTCGAGAAGTTTTTTCCTAGTGTAAATATTTATTGTAGGATAATTTATTAACAATTTAAAACAGCAGCACTTAGGCCCAGGCTGAACAATTTTCCATATAAATAATTGTTTATAAAATTGTATACATGGAAATTAACCCGGATTAAAAGATAACCTGAGACTGAACAACTGGGCCTGAAAAATATATTAAAGAGTAGTTACTATTTATCATAACAACATTATTTGGAATATTTTTTCCGGACAATGCAAACTTCTTCCTAAATTTACTTTTGCAATTTAATATTCTTAGGGTAATTTAAAAAAATATATAAAGCATTTATTTAGGCTTTAATTGCAAAATTTTAAAATTCACTTTCTCTACATGTTTAATTTGTAAAAGAAACGAGCAAATAAAAATATTTTTGTTCAAGTTTTTATTAAATATTTATGCAAAATACAGCAGTTTGTATTTACAAACACATAAATTGGAAAAAAGATTAGAAACTGAAAGGCCACAAATATTTTTATCATTCGCTAGTAATTAAAGCTTCAAATAAGTAATTAAATTAAGTTCATGGTTCTCAACCTAAGTGTGTGTTGTGGAATAGCATACACTTTAGTTGTTATGTTTTCTTTAGCTGTTCAAAATTGTTAGACCAATAAAAGCATTCTTTCTAATCTAATAATAAAATGAAATGGTGTTATACATAGGACACTTTCTGTCGTTCAAATGAATTGACATTAGGGTGTCAATAATAAATTGAATTTCAGAAATTCTTTCAACACAAGACATCCTTAAATTGAGCGTCGATTCGTTTGAAAAATTGTCAAAATATTGTTTAACAAAATTTCCAAATTATAATTTACGAAAGTTTTCACGAAAATTATTAATTCTTAATAATGATAACTAAATTATTTTTGAACCGCCTCGTTGACTCGTAACTCTCTTCTACATAGACCAAGCCACTGTTTTATTCTGATTCTGACTGATTCATAAACTCTTGCGGTGATTCATTTTTGGGCCAATATCATTAATAACATCGTATCTCTTCGAAAGTTTATTCGTATAAAAATATGTTTTTTCAGATATAAATAACTTCAAGTTATAATTAACAAAGCATATAATTTTAAAGAGTTCATAATATTATTGGGGAGGAAATTGAATCCCTTGACCTTTTTTTAAACAATTCACTTAATGAATGTTTTTTGAGCTCCTCACGAAAATATATTGGAAAGTCATTGAAGTATTAAAAACTTCATCTAAAAAAATCGTTTGAAGTAACCTCGATTAAGGTAAGGTGTTAGGAAATTTTGGTTATTGGGGACTATATAGAAATATAATATAAATATTATATAAAACCAACTTTTCATTTCTATATTAATAATAAATTGTGATAATCTCAAAATAATATTTCTGCCCTTTAAAATATCATTATCATAAAAAATTTATAAGTATAGGTACTGAAATTATAACTTCAAAGGAACTGAAAACCATCATAATGCAATTTTGTTTTACAAACCAACTTTGAATCTTAATGATCACATCATATTTTTAACATTTAAATAAGAACACTGAACTGGATTAAAAAATTATAGGAATTTTTTTACTTCTTGTTTTTATTGCATTGGTCATATTTTTATCTACAAATAAATGACACACTTGCCATGCTATTTCCAGAAGCAAGGAAAGTAGACATGACTAACATAAATAGCAAGTTCCAAACTCAAATTTTCTCATCAAATACACTAAGGTGAATAAAGGACCTACAGGTGGTAGTTACTGCATCTCGGTGTGGTTCCGCGAGCATTATAGCACTCGTGTCTATAAAAGGATGCTGTCCCCTCCACCGTAATCTGAGAAACAACGATCTCTTTTAACATTTTCTAGAAGAAAATTAAGTCGCTAAAATTCGCAAATTTTCGGCAATTACAACCGAATCAAGTTAATAATATTTTTTTTCTATTTCCCTAAATATTTTCAATATATCAAAAATTATCGAAGTAGACTATTTTCCAATACAAGCAGTCGATGTAGTAAATTTTGAATAAATTTACAAAAATGTGTAAAATTTGGAGTATTTGTTTGAAACCGTAACATCAATATTTATTCAACTTTTCATTATAACCTGCTCAACTAAAAATATAACTCACAGATAATTATATCTGAATCAGATGCGCAACTCAATGCGCAAACCGTCAAAACCGGTTGATTTTAAAGTAATATTGTACTGCGCATGTTTACTTATGTTAGCTAAGCGTTTTATTTTAGTTTACACCGTCGCGACGCTCAAACGAACGAATAAACGTCTACCGTAAAGCGGCGCCGGCACGCGGGTTTCACGACTGTTTGAAATCTATCAACGGTTAGTGCATTTTCACGAATATATTTTTATTTAAAATTTATCGAAATGTCTGTGGCGAGATCCTCGAGGTATAGTTACCGGTCCTCCAATGTTGGAGGAACGGCCGATGTTAATATTGAATACAGCGCTGACTTAAGCGCTCTTTCAAGGCTTGAGGTTAGTACATTTTATCTTTTTGTCTAAAATCACACATTTAAATTAAACAAATTATTGAAATGGTGAACCCCTTTTAACTATGTGATAATTTTTGGAAGTGAAGTGTGTGAAATTAGTGATTTCCTTTTGTATTGTCTGTTTTTACATCACCTACATACACTTATAAAAAAATTCAAATGGATAATAATCATTGTTTTTAAATCAACTTTTAGTTGGCTCTAAGAATTATCCTATTTTGTTGTTTTAGGATAAAATCCGCCTACTATCCGATGATCTTGAAGCTGAAAGAGAACTTCGGGCTAGGGTAATGTTTTATGCCTTATTACATTAATGAAGCTGTTGCAAAATAAAAATAACAAAAATTTTATAAACTAACTTAAAGACCAATTAGCAAAGAACAACCGTTTCTTAAATTAAGCATGTTTTGGCTGCTTTCCAAAGTGATTTCATGCTGTAACACTTTATAAAAGATTTAGTTACAATTTTGCCTTATTCAGTAATATCTAACAAAACGCTTCAATTTTTGACTTGCTTCGATAAAATTACACTTTCCTTCTTTGGTATTAACCGAAGTGGCGTTCACAAAGAATTTACCACTATTTTTTTATGAACAACTTAAAAATTATTTTTATCACACTTATTAGCAAGTAGCGTTCACAAATTAAAGGAGTTACAAATTTATATTTAATTGTTATTCAGGTCGCACGAATGATTAACTGTTTCAAAAATAGGATTAAAAACAACAAGTATTGAAAAGTTGCCAAAATGTCTACAAATACGTCATATACCTTCATATTAGATTGCACTTTAATTTTTTTTGCAAATTTTGAGTATCTTAATAAAAGCAACATGGCAACTGTATAATTTATTATTGTGATGAAGCTAAGAATTTATAGCATTTTTCAGGGCACTAAAATCTTAATAAATAATTGTATAATAAATTTGTAGACAGTCAAGATTTAAAAAACTATGTAGTAAATTTGCTAATTAAACCCCAACTTTGTAAACTCCTCAAATTTGTAGAATAGTTTTCTGCTGCTTAAATTCGCAAGGAAGTTTTACGTCAAAGCAAAAAATAGATAGACTGTAATAAAAAATGCTGTTAATACGTATGGGGTAAACATGAAATGTTAAACAACATGATTGATTAGTTGCTGAAATTTTGGCACCACTGTAGTTGTAGCTATGCATGGTATTTATTGTTCCAAGTGGCAAGTGGAATGTCATAACATGAATATCAAAAGAAAGTCTTGATTTAATGAGTTATCTGCATTTAAACTAAATCCATTTTCAGATTGTGTTTCGTATACTGGAAAATTAGAAAAGAAAATCGTGTTTCATTTTTGTTAGAAGTCATCTGAACAACTCGGACCAATTTTTGATAGGTTTTCTAACTGTACTGTTTAAAACACATCTAAACTGAAATTTACATATTATGACCTTCCTACTTTATTCTTAAAAAAGAACAAGTAACAATTTAGGATAGTACTTAAAATAATATTAAAAGATGCTGTTCAAAAACTCAACTACACAAATCCAGAATATAATCTTTTCTTGTATAAAATGGACTCAGATTAGCTGGAAGTTAATACTATATTGACTATTATATTATAGAAAATCAACCACAACAGTTCAAAATTACCTCTAAACGTTTTATTATTCCAATATACATATATGACTTGCGGTAGAATTTTTGAATTTAATAAGTTAAATTCATTTTAGTTGCATTTCAATTATTTGGCTTAGTGACTTGGCTTAGCTGAGTGTTTGTGGCGCCTAATTTCACAAAACGAAATATTTCTTATTACAAAATCAACGACACTTATGACATAGTCGTTACAATTCTGTTTCTACAATATCTAAGAAATATTTTGACAAAAATAACTTAAATGAAATCCATAGCAACAGGAAATTCCTTGTCCAGTTTCCAATTTAGCTGATTTACGTACTAAAAGAACTCGCAATCGTTCAAAAAGAAAAATTAGGGAAATGAAACATGCACGACATAAAATGTAATGCTATATGGGTATTTAGGTAACATTAAAATTAGAAGGAAAAATTTAACATTCCATTTTATTTTAATTTACAAAAAGTTGTGAAATTATAAATTCTTTGGGCTTTTAAATAATCAAGTTTAACGCCAACTGCTACATATTTCTAATAATAAAAAATGAAAATGTCACCAACAACAGTGAATGTCTAAAGAATGAATAACCTGTGGATAAATTTAGGTTTATGACACATATTTATATGACAAATTTTGTGAATTTCTTTAACACAGCACCCAATATTTTATTTATTTGCATGGCACCTAGTTTTTACAAAAATCATTAATAATGAATTACTAATTTCCGTTTAATCAAAATCATTGTATTGCAATTTCTCTGACCTACATCTTTTATTTAGATCGAAAGGGAGAAGGCCGATCTTAGCGTACAAGTTATCCAATTATCTGAACGTTTGGAAGAAGCCGAAGGTGGTATGGAAAGCCACGTAAGATTTGTAATAAAGATGATTACAACAATTTTACTGATTTCTGATTATTGCAGATCGAAGTCAATAAAAAAAGAGATACAGAAATGTTGAAACTCCGCAGGCTATTAGACGATGTGCACATCGAATCTGAAGAAACTGCTCAGTTGCTAAAAAGGAAACATCAGGAAGTGATCGTCGATTTCCAAGAACAAATCGATATTATTTCTAAACTGAAAGCTAGGTAATTTCAAAGATATTAAAAATTTAAAGACTTATAAAATAACAACAAAAAAGTAAATTCCAATAGATTATTATTTGGCGACATTTCAAATTGTATTTGGCAAAGTTGCAAGTACAATACGACACCTGAAATTCTAAGCAAGATACTTAAATACTTATTTTTAGATTAATATTGCGGTATTACACCGTTAAAATTTTATTACAAGAACAACCGGTGTGTTAAACGATAATTTTAATAAACTCGGAAACAGAAATACCTTCAAAAATTTATATTGTTGCAATCATCCTTAAAATTAACTCACAGAAACTAGAAGATATAATTAGAAACGCCAACATACCATCCATCCCGATGGAAAATTTAGCCTATGCGCGATTAAACTGAAAGAATACTACAATCTTAACTTTCGATCTCTCCTAACATGATTACCATTTTTTTTATTTTATAATTATTTAATCGCCGTTTCGAATTTATTAAATTTCATTCGTGACCCTTTTCAATATTTTATTATCCGTAAACTACCTTAATATATCGTAAAAATGTAGTCCAAGGTAGTGTAAGATTAGATAATTTCAATGGCTTGCTGAACGTTGACTTCGTAATCTTAGCCAGGACACATCGCTAGGTATAAATAGCTTTCGTTTACCTCGCCATATTAGTCCTGGACCAAAGCCCACTTTTAATTTCAGATTCAATAAAATTTTAGTTAATTCTTCATTTTTGTGTATAACACAGAATATTTTAATGAAATTTCGTTACTACGGGCAATTGAAGCTCTTAAAATTGCAAAGCTGCACGCCATTACATAAAGATTTGAATAAATAAAGTGGAAATATTTATAGAATGGGGCCTCATATAAATAATTACAAAAATTCCGGAATCTCCAAAGTTTTCTTTAAAAATCCGTTTCCTTGATAAGTTTAAATATCACAGTTACTAAAATTTCCAAAATGACTCATGAAATGATTTAAGATCCGGACGCTTCCTATTTTCAAGGTTTCATGAATGAAATTTCACTTTAACAAGTTTAATGATTCCTTTATAATTTTTTTTACTCAAATTACACGGTTTAAAATAAAATATTTAATATCATCAAACACTATTTTCCATGTATTTACATTTTGTGGACAAATGATGGATAAATCACAAGTACGAAACCTACGACTTTTTAATTATTTGTATTATTTTTTTTCGATAACGAAACTGCCATACTTCAAGGTATATTTATTTAATATAGTCAATAAAATAATCACATACCTGATCAAATTTTTAAAATCGATAAATTAAAATTTAAACGAATTTTTGTTTATTAGAGCTGACAAGGAGAAGAGTAAATTCCAATCCGAAGTTTATGAACTTATTGCTCAAGTTGATAACATCAGCAAGGAAAAAATGATTTCAATTAAGCATTCGGAAAAATTGGAAGTGATTATTAGCGAGCTTCATGTTCGAGTTGAAGAACTAAATCGGACCGTTGTTGATATCACCTCTCACAAAACTAGGTTGTCTCAAGAAAACATCGAATTGGTTAAAGAAGTTCAAGATCTCAAGGTGCGTGTCCGATGTTTACTTCATCTAAATCAATTAAAATATTCTTTTTAGGTCAACCTTGAAAACATTCTTTACCTAAAAACGCAACTTGCTGGTTCGTTGGAAGATGCTCGTCGTAGAGCAGAAGACGATGAAAGAAAACGTTCAATCCTTGAAGCACAACTTCATCAAGTGGAAATCGAACTTGAATCTGTTCGTGTTCAATTAGAAGAGGAGAGCGAAGCTAGATTGGAATTGGAACGCCAATTGGTTAAATCTCAAGGCGATGTTCAGATTTTCAAATCAAAATATGAATCTGAATGCATATCTCATGTCGAGGAAGTCGAAGAATTACGTCGCAAATATAATGTCAGACTTACTGAAATGGAGGAACACATCGAATCTTTGTTAGTAAAAGTTAATAACCTTGAAAAGCAAAAATCTCGCCTTCAATCGGAAGTAGAAGTACTTATAATTGATTTGGAAAAAGCTAACAATACTGCTAGGGAATTACAAAAGCGAGTAGAACATTTAGAAAGAGCCAATATTGAATTGAAGAACCGTTTGGATGAAACTATTCAATTGTACGATCAAGCCCAACGTGATTTACGCAACAAACAAACTGAAATTCAACGACTTAATCATGAACTTGACAAGACTCGCGAACAACGCGATGGTCTTGCTCGTGAAAATAAGAAAATGGCTGGTAAATTTTTTAATTAATTTCTATATCCAAAATAATTTTGTAATTAACAAGTTAAGCAAACACAGGAGTGGGTTATTGCCTTCTTATCGAAGAAGACAGTGACGTGTGTTTTTAATTTGGAAAACATGTGAATAAGGCAATAACCTATTGCTGAAAGCTGATGAAATAATTTGTATTTTATTTTGCTTAACTTGTCAGTTTTTTACTTTTAATTTTCACAATCTTATAGTATTTTATTTTAATGAAATTTTAGCGTTAATTATTAATATTTTTAGATGATCTTGCTGATGCTCGCAACTCTCTAACTGAATTGACAAGACGTCTTCACGAAATGGAACTTGAAATTCGTCGCCTTGAAAATGAACGCGAAGAACTTACAGCAGCTTATAAGGAAGCCGAAGCTGTAAGCTATTAACAATAATTTAATAATACCGCAATAATAACCAAATACTAATTTTAGGGCCGTAAAGCTGAAGAACAACGTTCACAACGCCTTGCTTCAGAATATGGACAATTCCGTCATGAAGCTGAAAAGCGTTTACATGAAAAGGATGAAGAAATTGAAATGATTCGGTAAGTAAATAAATATACAATTTATTTAGGTTCAATGTGGGGATTCGGGTAATTTTGAAATTTAGAATTAATTGCAGTCGGGGGTTGAGCACTGCAATTTTGGTGTACAAGATGTTGCAAATATCTGCAATTCTTTCAATTTCCTACACATTTTAGGATTGCAAATATTGCAATTTTGATGTACAAATTTTTCTTCAGTGGTAAACCTCTTGCTTGCAGTAACTAAATGTTTTATACCTCAGTTCTGATTCTACATTAAACAGATTTTACATCTGTACTAACTTATGAAAAACTTTAGCTTGCATTTCTCACCTAAAAGACTCTGTTTTTCTGATGGTGAATAAGCCATTAAAATTTTAATGTTTGATCAATTTTCTACTGAAATATACGTATCAGCAAATTCAATAAA
Source organism: Podabrus alpinus (assembly GCA_932274525.1). Lineage (NCBI taxonomy): Eukaryota > Metazoa > Arthropoda > Insecta > Coleoptera > Cantharidae > Podabrus > Podabrus alpinus. The sequence goes on from OW026451.1 coordinate 122,280,941, forward strand.
ATGGTATTGAATAATTTGAACTATAAGAAGACGAATTGCTGTCAAGTATTTTTTTGAAAAATCCTGAAATAGTTACAGCTGTTTTCATAGATTTTCATTCGAATTGCTGAAGAAAAATTACATAATTTGACATCTTATGGAGAACCAGTATAAAGGGTATTATAAAATACAGCATCAAATTTAAGGAGTACATACATAGAACATAGAACTAATCAAAACAACAAAAGTCTTTATAAACATAAGTCAAAAACTATTTATTTTGGACTTATAAGACCTCTTCTTCAATAAAATAAATATTCTAATTCATTGCTACAAAGACTGTAGAAGAAGAAGAAGCTTCATGAAATCCCAAACACTGGGTAGGAGTTTAGCAAAATTTAGCTATCAACGTTTGATATACCATGGGAGATTCTATCCGAATTTATGTGACCATGATAGATGGAGATCCGTATGTATTTACTCCTGAATTAGGAGAAACGATATTACGAAGATTTAACGAAACTTTTGGAACAAAATTTGTCAAAAGAGATACAGCAAGCCATCACACTATATGGAACAGCTTGCATAATCAACTGTTGAAGCCCTATCGTATCCAATGTGTTCAGGGCCTTATGCCATCTAAAGATCCACAGTTACTGATGAAGCTTTCTTAACCAGAAATGGAATCAATAATTTGTACAACATTCGCATGGTTGGTCAAATAAAATTCCGCACCGAATCAGGCCTTAGATTTAGCCTAATAAACTAACAGGAGCAGAGCATCTTCATCTCCTTACCAATGGCTTACCTGAATTTCTGGAAGACATTCTTTTTATTGCGCTGATAAACAATATGGTTTATGCGCGATGGTTTCCCGCCCGTTTCCTTATAAGTTATTACTATTAGACAACATTTAACCAATCTATTTGGTGGTCCAGTTGCATCGTTCATTGATTATAAATCCATTAGACTTTTATTTATAGAGATTAAGGAGAATTGACTCGGAAAATGAAAAACTTTTAAGAAATTTAAGATAACCTGGAATCTTTGAAAGTGTTTGATCTTCATTGGGAAAGGGTGCCGAAGAGACTTTTCTGTTATTTTTATGAGTTCTATGAATCTGTCTAATCCTAAATTGTGCTACCACATTTTTTCAACGTTCCGAATTGACTCTACATTTATTCTAAACTTACAGTAGTTTATAATATTAGAAGTTCTTTTTACTGTATCTGTATTTATGCGTGATAAAAAGCTGGAAGTCGTTACTCCATCACTTACTCATCAAAATTTAGGATTGAGGTCAAATTGATAGCTGACAGGATGGGTTACTGGTGGATCAATTTGCAAGTCAAATTGACCGTGGGGCACCACACTTAATATTTTTGCTCTATAAATGTTAGGGAAAATATCGCGTTGCAACCTACACTTATGGTTGCAAACTCTCCGAGTCAGGATGAAGCCAAACAACTATGGCAATCACGTACTACATGATTAACTGCAACCCAAATTCAACTGCGTCAGCTGGTTTAAAATAAAATTATTATGTTACAACAAATTCCTTCAAACAGTGTACACATGTTCTTGATAAAACTCTTGGCATTCAAATTTTGGAAGTTACTTCACGAAAGCTGAAATATATTCAATTCTGAACATACAAATCAACTAACTACTTAAGAATAATAGAAATTTCCAACCGTATTTCGTACTATCCAAACATTGATTAGATATTCTAAAATACTTTACAAGTTATCTTTTGATGTGATCATCTGCTAAAAAAACATTCATTGCATCAGAAATTAAAAATAAAAGTAAATTCTGAACAATTTGTTTTGAAAATACTTCGCAGTGCTTTGCAAAAAGAAAATGTCGCATTCGGAGAAACCTATGGACATCTTCTATGGCATTCTCTGCCAAGAAAATCATCTATCAATTTGCAAGGATCTTAAGAGCAATAAATTAGAGTAATCTGCGCGAATTATAAGAAACAACTTTTTGTTTTACTAGATACTTTGCATCGTTTACCCTACGTTGCCTTCTGCAACTAAGTGATTGATTTTTGTTTCAAATAGTAAAACTTTATAGTAGGTATCAATAACTATTTTAGGATACCACAACATGCACTCATGTACAAGCACTTATCACAAAAAATGTTGGCTATAGTTTTCATCAATATTATGGCGCGTCCCCACTGATTCTGTTGCAAAATATATAATAATAATAACAAGGGCAGTTTTTTGTCTCTCTATATTCTTATTTTTAAAAAAATACGATTTTGAAAGAAAATTTTTAACTAACATAATTAAATTTTGCGCTTAATAAGGTCATATCCCTCGGGAGGCAAGGACAAAGCACAGAAGTGAAATCTGTCTAAAAATGTAATCTCAAAGTGGAGTATACACATCGCGTGGTTCAAAGTCCGTATTAAACTGTAGGTCCCCTTTGTATTTAATAACACTTCGGTTATTATCATCTATATATTGTTATGATTTTCAATCCGCTGTCCCCTTAAAGGAATTCCCATAGACCCTCATGTATATAATAAATAATATGCAAAACATGGATAGCTAAAGTGTTTTACCAGTGTATATACACTTTATTATCCCCTGTGGCTGTGCCCTCGTCAACGCAAGTGAAGACAGCCCATATAGTTTCAGAATACATAAAATTAAGTGCTTACCCACCACGTAAATGGAAACATCTAAAAGAAAATTAAAAATGTACACAAAATCAAAAAAAATCATTCAATGCCAATACAAACTTTCAATTAAGGTACAAAGAATACAAAGAGAATATCACTATTAACTAATCTAGCTTTAACATGTGTAATCTGTGAGTAATTAAAAGAAACAAACAATTACAATTACCAATGTCAAATTCACGAGCCAGGAACACCATGCCAAGAAATTTCTTTTGACCTTCTAACCAATACTACGTAATATTTCGCCTGACATGAAGTCAAACCAAGATAATATCGATTTGGCGGTCTCGGATTTTTCACAAGTTACTATGAGCATAGTATCGTGTCAGCAACATTTTCTAAAAAAAGAACTCATAAAAATTTATTTCAGTATTATAAAATATGCTGAAAAATTAAATCAAATTTTTACCATGTTTTTAAACCATTTGGTTTATGATCATAAACCACTATAAGTTCTAAATGTTTTCGCGATGATAGTGGATCCATCAGTGACAATTTAGGAAATTACATATATGCAATCCAAAAATTGGCCATCCATATTTTATTCCAACAGTTACATAACTGACAGATAAAAATTCATAATCCAATCAAAAGCTTAATTTGTGCTAATGACCCACTAAAAATGTTATTTTCGGCAAGACTAATGAGTAAAATATCAAAAAACATAAATATAACAATTCAATGACTTTATTCTATCGTTGCAAAATTGGATAGTTTTAAATTATTGAACAAATTTGCATTAGGAAGTTTTATTGGATAATTTGTATATATGAGAAAGGGAGGGAGTCTCGTGCGATTTTTCAATTTAACAATAAATTCTGTTTATAAGAATTTTAGTACAATTTTCGTCAAGTTCGTCATATAATTTATAAATATATTGGGATAACGAAAGGTGTGACAAAATGTCAACGATGGACATGCGGGTGTCAAGAATAGCAAAACTATGCTATCTAATTTTGGAATGACCCCAAGTACCTTCCATTAAAAAATAATGTTTTAATTATTTTAAGCGATTTTTTATAATCGAATTTGATCGAAAAAAACCAACTAATTGTCACCAAAAGATTCTTTTTCCCACCAAGAACTTTCGAGGTTTGGTTAAAACTTGTGTTTACTTTTACAATGTACTGAAAAGAAAATACATGCCTGGCCAGGCATTTGGTATTAATGTGTGGTTTATTTTTATCCAGTAGAAAACTTTTGTAAACATCTTGAATGAAGTTTGATGATAATTTGTTGTGTAATTTGTATCCTGCCAATTTCAACTTTGAACATAATAGCGAACCATTAAATTGACGTTGATGAAAAAATGTTTGGCCAACTATTTACAATTGGCACTCTAAGTGCACGGCTATAAATAATTTATAACCCAGGCAGAAATGTAATTGGACGCTATTGGTTTGGCAAAGATACGTGAAAGTTAATATAAAAGGATCCAGAACTAATCAATCACTATTAAATTAAAATAATTAGAAATGGCGCGTCCCGGATCGGCTAAATACAATTGGAAAAATCCACAAACGGTGATTTATGAAGATAATTATGGGTATGGTATGAATTTTTATCAACCTATGATCGATTACATTGATGAGAAACATAGAAGAAACGTAACGAAACCTCCCCACCTTCCTTGGACGAACGAACGAGGTCTAGCACGTTATAGCTCAAGAAATCTGGTGCAAAGTTACAGCGATACAGATTTAACGGATATATCGCGACGTACAGAAGCAAGTGCGAAAAATTTTCTTCGGGATTTTAAATCAAGTTCCGGTTCAAGTTTTCTTCTTAGTAAATCGGTTTCTGCTTCCAAACTTACTGAAAATATTGAAATCGAGAAGGCGAAACGTAAGAAGAATCAACTATTTAAGAAAATCAAGTATTTAAAATCGCAAATGGCGGATGCGATAGACTATAATCCAAATCTTGATCAAGATGTTGAAAGAGAATTGAGAAGTATGCAGAAACATATGCGAGGAAAGTCGGCAAAATGTATAGAAGGACAGTTGTTAAGTAAAAGTCGACGAAATATAGCTGAAAATATCGAAACTGATTTAGCTAATTTCCAAAGTTCTCACAATGCAAGATCTCGGGTTAAGATTATTGATAGAAGGTTTACAGAGACTATTAACGATAATATTACGCAACCGTTAACTGAATTAAGTTACGATTTGAAAGGATTTAAAAACAAAACAACTGAATTTTACAGCAATAAAAGGTGAAATGACAAAAAATGCTTTGTGTTTCTAGTGATAATAAATTGATGTATCAAGTGAGTAGTATAGATTTGACTGTTACTACTTGGATTATATCCAACTGAAAATTAGAAAATATCTAGAACTAACATTTTTATGTTTTTTTTATAATGGGTAATAAATAAATTTACATGTATTTTTTTATTTCAGTAAGCAAACCAGCTTGGAAATTGAACAACTTAATGCCCGCGTCGTGGAAGCTGAAACCAAATTGAAGAGCGAAGTAGCTCGCATCAAGAAGAAGTTGCAAATTCAAATTACCGAATTAGAAATGTCTTTAGATGTTGCTAACAAAACCAATATTGATCTTCAAAAAACCATCAAGAGACAATCTCTCTCACTTACCGAAATTACTGCCCAATATGAAGAAATTACCCGTCAATTGGCTATCACCATGGATTCTCTTAGCGTAACACAAAGGAAATACCAAGCACTCACAGCAGAATGTGAAGAAATTCGTGGCAATTATGAAGCTGTATGTTAAATTAGTAATATTTTCTTGTTTTCGTTCTAACGATTTAATTCATTCCAGGCCCTACGTGGCAAGAAAGCTGTTGAACTGCAATACGAAGAAGCTCATTCTCGTATCAACGAGCTTGGTACTGTAAATGCCAACTTGTTTTCCACTAAATCTAAGCTTGAACAAGAATTACAAGCAGTTGCTGCCGATTATGAAGAAATAACCAAAGAATTACGTATTTCTGATGAACGTTATCAACGTGTTCAAGTAAGTTTTGGTATTTAATTTCAATATAGGTTTTATGTTTACGTTTTTTTTTCTTTAGGTTGAATTAAAACACACAGTAGAAATTCTTCATGAAGAACAAGAACGAGTTGTTAAAATCGAAACTATTAAGAAATCTTTGGAAATTGAAGTTAAAAACTTGTCCGTTCGATTGGAAGAAGTTGAAGCTAACGCCATTGTAGGAGGAAAACGAATTATTGGAAAATTGGAGGCTCGTATTCGTGATTGTGAATTGGAACTTGATGAAGAAAAGAGACGTCATGCTGAAACCATTAAAATTCTTCGCAAGAAGGAAAGAACTGTCAAAGAAGTGATGATTCAATGTGAAGAAGATCAAAAGACTATTGCTCTGTTATCAGAAACTTTAGACAAATCAAATCAAAAATTAGGATTATTTAAGAGACAACTTTCTGAACAAGTACGTAATGTATCCTTTTCCAAAATTTCTCGTTAGCTTGCCTGCTTGACTTTCGTTATTTTTAGGAGGGCGTATCACAACAAAGCGTAACCCGCGTGCGTCGTTTCCAACGTGAATTGGAAGCAGCTGAAGACCGTGCCGACACCGCCGAAAGCAACCTTTCTTTGATTCGCGCCAAACACCGCACTTTTGTCACAACTAGCGGTGTGCCTGGATCTCAAGTATATCTAGTACAAGAAACCCGAACATCATCATCATCAACAACGGAAATGTAATTTGCAATTAGTGCCGTATCTATATTTTTTATTTTATTTTCGTGCATATTATTATTATTATCAGTCATGATCAATAATTTAGTATTACACCAATTTTTTGAAACTTATATAATAAATTTATTGTTCAAAAACCATTTCTGATATATAATTTATTATATTAAGTACACCTAGTTGTTTGGATGTTACCATACTAATTTTTAAAAATTATTACCTATTTTAACTATAATTATTGAAAAAAATATTTATTGATACAATAAAAACTCATTAATAATATAAGTTATGAATGTACCATGTGAGAGTATCATAAATAAATCTGCTTATATACACAATGAATAAATTTAACGTACGTTCGTTTATTATAAATTAAAGCATTTTAATTAAATTTGTCACCGTTCCTACCTAAATTAATAAATTTATTGTTGTTTATAAGAAGTTCAAAAAGAGATAACATGCAGGTCCAATTCTATGTTTTTCTATTTTGGCTCATCTGTGCTAGCATCGCTGCTATGATGCTCCAATAAAGTCCCCCTCCCCAACCCAATTTAAAAACGTTGATTTCTTCTCGCAGCTAGCATCGCTACTCCGCTATGTTTTTCAGAGTTCATTATAGAGCCGACCGTAAAATATTAGCTTTGGTACTGCACATAAAAACTTCCACGAATAACACGAAAATATTGCACTGCCATACGACTACTTACCAAAAAAGTATAGGGTGTTTCTTTAGCTGCATGAGAACTTCAAATTGAAATAAAACATTAATAAATTGATGGAATGTTTTTTTCATTATTATTTTTTAAAAGTAAATTTAATGCCATTTTTGAATTGAAAATAATTTCCGGCATGTGACCACCACCACTAATCGTTACGAAACGCATCCGATCAGTCCAATTTTTTACCACTTTTTCCAATATTTCTGGGCTTATTTCATAAATGGCTTTCTGAATATTGACCTCAAATGCTTCCAGAGTTGTTGGTTTGTTAGCATAAACCATAGATTTAACGTGCCCCCAAAGAAAATAATCTGGAGGCGTCAAATCACACGATCTTGGAGGGCAATTGATAGGACCATTTCTTGAAATAATGTTGTCGCCAAATTGTCATTGCAATAAATCGGTGATTTCGGTGGATGTGTAGCACGTAGCACCATCCTGTTGGAAACATAAGTTGTCGATGTTTAACTCTTAGAATTTTGGAAACAAAAATGTATTGAGCATGTATCGATATCTCACACAATTCACCGTAACGGTAGCTTCCTCATTTTGAAAGAAATATGGACCGACGATGCCGTTGGGGTGTATTCTACACCAAACAGTCAATTTTAAAGGATGGAATGGATTCTCAAGATAAGGTTCCGGATTGGTCTCACTCCATATACAGAAATTTTGCTTGTTCACATACCCATTCAACCAGAAATGTTTCTAGTCACTGAACAGAATTTGGCGGTAAAAAAATGGATCCACTTCCAATTGGTTGTGAGCCCAATCTGCGAACGCACGACGCAATCGATGATCATTAGGCTTCAATTCTTGAACCAACTGGATCTTGTAAGGATGTAAACCATCAAGATCTTGATGTAAAATTTTCCATGTAGTGGACGGACAAAGCCCAAGTTGTTGAGCACAATGGCGAATTGAAATGTTTGGGTTCTCTTGCAGACTTTCACTCACAGAAGCGATAGTTTCTTCGGTACGCACATTTCTTTGTCTTGTTAGTGGTTTAGTGTTAGTGGTACATCATGCAATGAAGAAGCGGAACGAAATTTATCCATCACCGCACCAATAGCCTGCTCAGAAGGTCGATTATGTCGACCATAAAATGGGCGAAGAGCTCTATAAGTTTCGCGAACGTAACTCTGACTTTGAAAATAAATTTACACAATTTGGTAGCGTTGTTTAAGTGTTAATTTATTCGTGATTAAATGGCAAACCTTTCTGAACACAAATGTCAAAGAACTGTCAGTTTGACAAACTTCATTCAAAAGTTATCCCTATTGAAAGATCTCATGCAGCTAAAAAAACACCCTATAGATAATAGGTAGACAATAGTAGTAGATACAATAATAAATCTTATATAAAAAAAATAATAATACCTCGTATTTTCGCTCACTTTTTAATTTAATAAATTTTATACAAAATATTAAATCAAAATTCAATAAATTGTTAACCTTTAGTGTTTTTACCCTTATTTTTTTTGGATTTTGTAGATAAAGTAATTTTGTGACTGATGTTTTTCTTAGTAGCAACTCCAGTTTTTACTTTCAATGCTGGTTTTACCTTAGGTCTTCTTTTCAAACAAGGTGTAATTTCTACATTATTTCTTGAATTTATATTTCCATTGGTTTCTATGTAGTTGATAATATCTACAACCGTTGGTAAGGGTGGTAATATACTTTCTTTTGGTGTGCATTCCATTCGTTCATGATAGCGCGATATGGTTTCGTTTAAATTATAAAGGCTGTGATACAATCCTTTGGACACGTATTGTGAACCTTTTATAGGTACCATATTATTTTGTAATTTATTTAATAGATTCTTATTGCTGGACAAAATGATAACGCTTCTAGACTTCTTCTTTGTAGACTTTTTTACATGACTTTCTTCTGGGTGACATGGTAATGACGATTGACTACCTTTCACTTTAGCCCCCCGCCTTTTACAATTCATATTAAATTTATTTAAGTTATTCACAAAAATGACTAAAAAATTTATTAAAACAATATGCACTTGTCAATTATTTCAATAGCTTTCTAGACTACATTAATGTTTAATTTGGTCTTAATAATAAAAATAATAAACAAGACCTATTTGTTAGAAATAAATACTGACTATTCGTTATGGAAGGCCACAAGTACATAATTCACCTATCAACCCACGAAATGGTCGGTGGACTAGAAGTTTTCGCTGAACACCTCGAAAAATTATGCTCACCACTGCCACGAGCATATAATATCGTCGAAGAACAAATTTTTCAATGCACCTTGTTGGTTGGAACTACCAAATAAAAAAAAATCAAGAAACAGGAAGTACTCAGACTTATTCATCACAAAATCTCTCCAAAAAATGCACTCGCATTTGACCTAATTACGGGCGAAGTACTGCAAGAACTACCAGACCCTGGCTACAGAATGCTAACTATAATATTCAACGCCATAGTAAAATTAGGTTACTTTCCTCTTCAATGGAAGATCTCACAAATAATCATGATTTCAAAAGCAGAAAAAGATGGGAGTAACGTCTCAGATCTATTGGTCTGCCACCGCTGATGCCCAAAGTATTAGAAAAGTCCTCCGTCCCATACTTCTTCATCCGCCGTCTTCTTGGACATCTCACAGACGTTTGAGAGGGTCTCTTGATCTCTTGTGAAAGATCAAAAGAAGCTTACCACATACCTGGAAATGCAAGAAGAATGATCCAATGTTTGAACGGTATATTATGGAGTAAAGAAATAGGAAAGCACAGAAAACTTCGAATATATGAATCTATAATTAAGAGCACATTACTGTATGGATCCAAGACATGGAGGCTAAAAGCGAATATGGTAAGAAAAATAGAATCTACCGAAATGGATGCCATAAGAAGATCGGCAATAACATCTAAATTAGAAAGAATACGAAATGACGCAGTCAAAGAAGTAATAAAAATTAAGGACACTGCTATACAAACAATAGGAAGAAAACAACTTAAATGGTATGTGCATGTTCAGAGAATGGACGAGGGAAGACTCCCAAAGAAGATACTGAGATGGACCCCTAGATAGAACAGAAAGAGGGGTAGACCAAAGAAAACTTGGGTGGAAGTTTGGGGCAAGTGTGTAATCACTGGGTATTTTCTTTATCTATTAATAGAAATGAAAACGGGGCAAGGGTGTAAAGGTTCAATGGTTCCTGTTTTCAATGACAGTTTTCAAACACGTGACTTATAGTCCATCTGGTTTTGGATTGCAGTAGAGGTCGCCTTGAACGGCAAGTCAGATTTACACTGGGAAACGTCATATAATTAAAGTGTATGAGTGACAGAAACCAAATGTCACTTATTTGATACTTGAAATAATCGAGTTAAAAGTATTTTTTTGTCAAATAGCAATTTATCTTGTACAAATTATTTAAATTTGCCAGAAACTTTTAGAAAAAAATATTCGTGAGTCATCAATCGCAAATAAAATTCTGGCAGTGTAAACCTGTAAAAATTTTAACCAATCACGTTCCGAGTTCACAATTTTAGTACAATCTAGTTCTGCATTCTTAAAACGGATGGACTATAGTAACATTTTCGATGCGTTTATTATAATCAGGGTTGGGCAAAATCACGATACACTTACAACGGTATGCTCATACGCATGTTGTGTGACGTCATGTGCGAATTGGAATTGTGATGCGAACCATCTTGCGCTTTTGCGCAAATACAATGGTTATTTTCCATTTTTTTGATAATATTTATTATTAATATCTACTAATCACACCCCCACCTATCCGAATTTCAAGGAAAAATTCAAATCGGAGCGAAAATATTTCACTCGATTCGAAGGGAACGTGTGATGCATTTCCACTTTGGATATTCATTAAACCGCTCTTACGCCAGGCGAAGAACCAATCCTTTGATTTTTCATCCTTCCTAAAGTCCAGGGGGATGTGACCAAATCTCCTCGTTTTCAAAACTTACTTCCTTTTTACATGTGTGGCCCTTAGAAAAGGACCGTGTGACATCGGCGGCATCTTATGTTTGAGTTTCCTCGAAATGAGGTTTCTACAAACTGTTCACACACATGATGCAAATGAGGCGTTAAATTAAAAACTACACTTTTCGCCCCCTCGCTCTACTTTATAGGCCAGGCTCTTTTGGCGGTGTAGTTATAACTTAACCACCCATTTCCGTACATGTGCAAACTACGTGCGAAATACTAACATTATTTTTATCGTATGCATTGACTTATCATAACAAAAACGCCGAAATAGGGGCCAGCGCTCTTTGAGAGCGACATACCGCGTGCCGGTATCCTTGTAGACTTGCCCCCGCCTTGACAAATGGTTTCCTGATCTTTTCGGCAAAGTCAATGCATCGATATTTAAAAATTAAATCCTACATAATTATTTTATGCATTAAATTAAATAGGGTATTCTTAAATTACCTCTATTTAATTATTTCAATTACAATTATCTATGTCGGTAATGAAAATACTTAAACCGTATTTTCTTGGTCGGTATTTAAATTAATTAAGCAAAAGCGCGGGTTGTTACAAATATGTCAGTTGAAGACCTTGTATTAACTGCACCCATAAAAAACATAGTAAATTAGTTATCAACCCCAGACATCAGGGGAGTAATCTCGCAATGTGTAAGAAAAAACTTTTAAAGCTCCTTTTTCACAATCAATTCGATTTTGAGGTTGGACTAAAACGTCGATTTTTAATAATTTCTTTTTTAACATATTTTAAAAATTTTTTTTGGTTTTTTGGACTCCTAAAGACAACTACAGACAACTACAACTTAAATTTGTTAAATTTATTTTTGTATATTTTATATAAAGTACAAAATAAACACCATTACAGAAAATCCGTTATAATTCGGGTAATTTGATGAATTTTACTTTAATATTTTTTGTAAACATATTCAAGACCCCAAATTATAAAAATATGTATCTAATAAAAAAAATCGAAAAAATTTATCGGTCACAGTAGGTAAACCCCCTTAAACTGCTATTTAAGTCTGTATACAGAACTGTATACAGTTCCTTTGGATTCGGAGAAAATCTCTTTCGGTTGGACTTAAATTTATGAACCCATCAAAAGAAAAAATTCTGGCACCACCACTGTAGAACCCCACGAGCCGCCACTGGACTCTTGTACACATTTGCCCTGGATACACCTTATATGTATTTCGCCCTCTTCGCTCCTCGTTGTGCAGATTAGGGTTCTTGAGCTTTGAATAAAAATCGACGCAGAAGGCTAAAATTCATATACAGTAATACCCCGTTTAACGCGGGGGATACGTTCCAGCAAAGTAGAGCTTATAGAAAACGGTGACCGGACAGGTGACCACATGACAAGTGAACGCACGATAAGTGAACGCCTGACATCCGAACACATGACAACTGAACCCACGGACAACTGAACACACGGACAACTGAACACACGGACAACTGAACACACGGACAACTGAACCACGGACAACTGAACACAATCTTAATTTTTAAATTTAAATATTTGTTATTTTTTATAATCATGACATAGTAACTTTGAGGTTTACGATTTTATAATTATTATTTTATAAATACTGGCCAAATCCTAATCCGAAGTTAAATATTCATATTTTGAAAAAAAAATTCAGTCGTCGAAATATTCGAAGAAAAACTTTTACTTTGATGTCTACTCAACGCCCCACAAAGATGGTCCATTTTAGCTAATTAGGTTCGAAACCGACTTTGCATTGTTCCTCGACAATTTTGCAACGAGATCATTCTACTTTCGTTCATTTTCGCCATCGATTTCACAACAAAGAGGTGCGAATTTCAGATTTTTTCAAAAAATTTCAGCTTTGAGGTCATTTTTTTTGGACCGCGGAAGAATAATATTACTAAATTTTATTCGACAAAAATTCTTAAAATTACTCGGCAAATGAAATTTCATCGTTAAAATTTCGATTTTCGAAAAAAAAATTTGCAATTTAGTTTCAGAGGGGTACCCTTCAAAAAATATTTGAAAATTTTGTTTTTCATTTTAAAGCTTTGCGGTGCGAGATACGAAAAACAGCTATAGTAGTAAAATTGTTTAGGCCCGGGGTCTACTTCCGATGCCGGTGGAAAATTAAAAATCCCTTCGTAAATAAGGATGCTATGGCCGTTTGAAAAATTTTCTAAATTTCGACCTTACAGTCGTTGTGGCGCGACGACTATGAAACAATTTTTAATTTTAAAAACGGTATTGGGTGGCATTTCTCGAGCGCGAATTTTTCGAAATGTATACTTTTTTTCGTGCGGCGTCAATTAAGGTGGCAAATTGCAAAAACGCAAATTTTGAAAAATTTCGATTTGAAATCGGAACCATATTTGCATATAAATATTTGTGCGCAATTTTAAGCGAAACGAGTTGGTTTTTCGAAAAATGTTATTGAACACTTTCCGTTTTATTTGGCGAATTTAAGCGGTACGTGAAAAGAGGTGGATCTGCCGCGAAGAGGAGGATCTGCCGTTAGGTTAGTGTTAGTTTTTGATATTTCTTTAGAAAACTAATTGAAAACAATTTAATTCTCCGTGAAAATTTAAATCTGCCGCAAAGAGGTGGATCTGCCGCGAAGAGGTGGATCTGCCGCGAAGAGGTGGATCTGCCGCGAAGAGGTGGATCTGCCGTTAGGTTAGTGTTAGTTTTTGATATTTCTTTAGAAAACAAATTAAAAACAAATAAATCTCCGCGTGAAGTTAAATCTGCCGCAAAGAGGTGGATCTGCCGCAAAGAGGTGGATCTTCCGCGAAGAGGTGGATCTGTCGTTAGGTTAGTGTTAGTTTTTGATATTTCTTTAGAAAAGTAATTAAAAACAAGCAAATCTCCGCGTAAAGTTAAATCTGCCGCAAAGAGGTGGATCTGCCGCGAAGAGGTGGATCTGTCGTTAGGTTAGTGTTAGTTTTTGATATTTCTTTAGAAAACAAATTAAAAATAAATAAATCTCCGCGTAAAGTTAAATCTGCCGCAAAGAGGTGGATCTGCCGCAAAGAGGTGGATCTGCCGCGAAGAGGTGGATCTGCCGTTAGGTTAGTGTTAGTTTTTGATATTTCTTTAGAAAACCAATTAAAAACAAACAAATCTCCGCGTAAAGTTAAATCTGCCGCAAAGAGGTGGATCTGCCGCGAAGAGGTGGATCTGTCGTTAGGTTAGTGTTAGTTTTTGATATTTCTTTAGAAAAGTAATTAAAAAAAAAGAAATCTCCGCGTAAAGTTAAATCTGCCGCAAAGAGGTGGATCTACCGCTCCCTCGAACTTTTTTCCAAGTTGAACGGAAAAAGTGAGAATGGACTCAAAAATAATAATAATTACCCCGAAAAGCTAGATCCATTACGATTGTGTTCAGTTGTCCGTGGGTTCAGTTTTGTAGTTTCGGATTAGGATTTGGCCAGTATTTATAAAATAATAATTATAAATTCATGATTATAAAAATAAATAACAAATATTTAAATTTAAAAAGTAAGATTGTGTTCAGTTGTCCGTGTGTTCAGTTGTCGGTGTGTTCAGTTGTCCGTGTGTTCAGTTGTCCGTGTGTTCAGTTGTCCGTGTGTTCAGTTGTCATGTGTTCGGATGTCGTGCGTTCACTTGTCGTGCGTTCACTTGTCGTGCGTTCACTTGTCATGTGGTCACCTGTCATAGAATCAAAAATAATTTTAGACATAAAACAATTAACAAAGTTTAATAATAAAGATGGGCATTTTTCCTGGTTATTCAATCCCATTTAGTCAATTTTCTCATTTTCAGCATTTTTGTAGTTGGCCACTTTTGCTTGTATGCCGACGATGTATTTTGTCAATTAAGTTTATTAAATATGTTTTTTTATAACAATACAACAAAAATTTATTTCTTACAAATATAGAAACATAAATAAACATACACCCGGTATTATTAATTTTAAACCAACCTTTAAAAGTGCGTCAAGTAACAAACACTCGATGCGAAAAATAGAAAAAATCAATGAGATTCTAAGTCATCATTTACGTTTGATATCATTCAGATTCCTCCGCATTTCCAATTTTCTGTCTTTTTATCAAAAATGTGTCTAATGTCATTTGCGTTTTTCGTTTGCGCTATGTAAGAAGTTATCGATAAGTGGATAAGGCATCAAATGTTAAATAATTAATAATGAATGGGTTATATGTAAATGTACGATGCACTCTTATCAGCGGCGATCGGCATACTACTCTTCCGCACTCTTCCGCGTTACGCTTTGGATATCGGGGAATCCCACTCGGTGTGCGATTTTCGGGGAATACCCTATTCAAATAAAACAGCGCTAAGCGGAGCAGCGTTAAGCGGGGTCTTACTGTATATGTATTTCGCCCTCTTGGCTCCTCGTCACGCAGACTATAGGGTTCTTGAGCTTTGAAACTATTTCTACAATAGTTCAAGGAACTCCTGCAAAGTGAGATCTAAGGAAATGCCATTGCAGACCAAGAACAAATTATACTGCTGATAAAATGATAAAAAGAAGTAATGATAAAGCTGGTGTCAAATGGCAGTGAATACTGAATGTTCTTGAAGTCCACGTGTACTTGGTTTACTAAAACCATAAAAAAATAAAGTATGGGTCAATAATTATTATACATTGTTGAAATTGTTAAAAAATACACTGCATTTTTAATAAAAATTCATTACGGCATCTATTAAAAAAACTACTCCATTATTCTTTGTGTGGTATATATTATTTATTATAACAACCGTCAAAATTATATTTATTTATAAAATAATTTATTAATCTTAATTAAAATTGAACAAAATATATTAATATACCTATATAATAGAACGTTGTCCAGTACTATATTGAGCAAGTTGTTGCTTATATTATTTATTTCCAGAATGTTACAAAAATTTAAATAATCGCTTAGTTTTCATCAATCTTGAAAATTTTTGAGTGCAAAAATGAAAAAATTCTGACTTACTAATAAGAAGATTGTTTAAACTGAAAATTAGGATTCAGCGATTCCCAGACCCCAATCTTCATTTTACACTGTATTCTAATGAAAAAACAATTTTGTTTAAATAAACAAATGTTTTAATTTTTTACTAATTTTTGTATGATTTTAGACATACGACAAACATGAATTGCTCAGTATAGAAGTGGACAACGCTCTTAAATTTAGAAAAAGTACAATACATCTATACAAAGGTTTTCCTTTATATCTAATAAAGAAACAATTTACAATGAAAAATCATCGAGTCAATCAATAATGGCACAAATTTAATACAAACAATATTCAGAAATATACAAAATTGAAAAACAAAAATTTATTGCTGTTAGGTAAAATACCTGAACAATAACGTCAGCATAATATGGCAAATTGTATCAATACTATACAATAATATAAATAATTAAATCATCGATCTAATAAATAACGTTTAAAAGACTTTTGCTTATTAAAAGTTATGCAGTCCAACACCCACAATTCGTTAACACATTTTACTTCTTCATAACGAACCCACATGCCCACCACAACACTAGCATTTCGAACACTATCGGTCAAGGTACCATTACATAAACGAATTAAATCTTCAAGGTCACTGCAACGTGGGACACTATTTCGCGAAACATAAATTGAACCACAATTTGCAAAAACGTCCATGGAAAATAGGGAGTCAAATGCTTGACGTTGCTTTCGACATTGCTACATCATTATAAAATAATTAATAAAATAAATGCAATTAAAATTTCCAGGCCTCCGCTTATCAACTTAAAAAATCAATTTAAAATTTTGAAAGAAAATTAAGAAACATTCAATAATTTTAGGATGTGCAAGTTCACAACTAGCGCCCACTGGTTGGGCGCGCCGGCACTTTTCATGGTATGCCTTCTATTTACTAGTGATGGGCACTATCGAAATTTTTTGACTATCGATAGTTAGTTACTAGTTTTTTTTTATTATCGATAGTTAGTAACTAAAAATGTAGTTGCTAAACATCAAATCGAATAAAAACTATCGAATAAAACTATCGAATAAAAACTATCGAATAAAACTATCGAATAAAAACTACTGAATAAAAACTATCGAATAAAAACTATCGAATAAAACTATCGAATAAAAACTACTGAATAAAAACTATCGAATAAAAACTATCGAATAAAAACTAGCGAATAAAAACTAGCGAATAAAAACTAGCGAATAAAAACTAACGAATAAAACTATGGAATAAAAACTAGCGAATAAAAAAATTTTTTATTCGCTAGTTTAATAAATTTTTTTTATTAATTTGCGGTTGGTAATCCGATAATAAACAATTAAATACTACAGCCTTGGCCATATTAGTGGGGCACCCTTTAAAATAGCGGTAAATTCCTTTTCAGTGTAATATTTGACCGATCTATTTTTAGCAGGTAGTCTAGAATGGCATTGTGATATAATACAAAGAAAATTTTGTCCCTTATTATTTTTATGAGGGCCATAAAAATTAAAATATCTTAAAATGTACAAAATTGTTTAATTTAAAGAAAGCGACCGTTCAGTTAGTTTCAATTTATTTGGTGTACATTTGTGTTTAAAATATTTAAAATTATTTCTAAGGTATGCAAATAATTTAATACGCCAAAAAATAGCGTTTTAAGCTATTAGTATAATAAAAGAAGTGGTTGAGCTTTTATTCCACGAAAATGGTAATGGTATTATTGAAAACCACGATTTAATTACTCAACCTACGGTTTCAAATTCGATCTGGGCACTTTTTGATGAAAGGGTTTCGAAAATAAAGGTTGACAGTACAACCAATGTAAATTCGACGGCTAAAAATATGGTTGATCGTTATATCGAAATGCAACTGCAAAGTCGAGATTCCAATCCATTCCAGTTTTGGAAAGAACACAAAGATTCAATGCCAGAATTATATCAACTTAGTTCAAAGTACCTTTGTATTCCGGCAACATCGGTGCCGTCGGAACAAATTTTTTCTAAAGCTGGCCAGATTATTAATGATCGAAGGAATAGATTGGAAGGCAAAAATTTAGACAAAATAATATTTTTAAATACTAATAATTCTTTCTAACAATTTTCTAAAAATACTGTTTATAATGTTTATAATAAAGATTGAAGTTAATAAATAAAGATTATAATTTATAATAATTTATGAACGCATAACATGTATGTAACTTACTAACTGACTATGTAAAAATTCATTCGATAGTTTTAGTAACTAAAATTTCATTTGATAGTTTTATTAGTTTTTACGTTTTTAGTCTTTTAGTAACTAAAAATTCATTCAATAGGTTTAGTAAACAAAAAAGTTATTCGAATATTTTTAATAACTAAAAAGTTATTCAAATAGTTTTAGTTACTAAAAATTCATTCGAATATTTTTAGTAACTAAAAAGTTATTCGAATAGTTTTAGTACCTAAAAAGTTATTTGAATATTTTTAGTACCTAAAAAGTTATTCGAATATTTTTAGTACCTAAAAAGTTATTCGAATAGTTTTAGTTACTAAAAATTCATTCGATAGTTTTTAGTAACTAAAAAAAAGAAACTATCGATAGTTCGAATAAAGCCTAACTATCGAATAATTCGATAGTTTTTTATTCGATAGTCCCATCACTACTATTTACTAATATAAAAATTTGAAATTAATCTATCTATGTATATGTTACGGTCAATGATGACAATTCGGGCATTGACGTCAATGTCATTTTGCAATGCAAATTGGGCACTGTTGACATTTAAGCATCTATCTATGGTATTTGCATCATTGTCCGGGCAATGACGTCATTGCCCAATACAGAGCGGGCGATGATGATATTATTCCATCGGGCATGTACATATTAAAAGTGCCTGTATAATTGGTACTAGCTATTAAGGAATTAAGGAATTATTCATGCGCGTCCTATGGGACGCGCATGAATGGATTATCGAGATTCCTTAAAGGAAGGCAGGCTACTCAAAATCAACTTAAAAAACAATAATTAATGCTGTCAAACTGTCAACCGATCGACAATGCAAATACGCGTGCACGTGCTTTACGTTTCTATTTGACCAATCTTAACCAAATTTGGTGTAGAAGTTATTTACAACGCTACGAAAAACATAGGCTACTTTAGTACCTTGGAATGAGGCCGAACAACCACGGTCTACACGTATGCCTGCGATACCTTTGAGTGAGACCGAAGGCCGAACAACCACATCCGACACGGTCTAGATGGCTAAAGGCGGCCGATAGACCGACTGTGCCAGCTAGTATTATATAAGATTAAGTAATTTCTAACGATTACAAAGACAAAGACATAACGAACAGAAGATAAATGGATACCATGGATCTCAATGAAATGCGTAGGCGATTTAATGAGAGTATTAACTTAACGATTCAAACAAAATGCGATGATAATAAATTGTCCAAGAAAACCACGTCCAAAATAGGTCCAAAATCTGAGTTTAACCCCTGTATTGAGAAGTTGATTTTGTTAGAAAACATTAGCGATTCGAACAAAGAAAAGGAGATTACTATTAGACAAGCTGCAACTCAAAACAGTGTTTTAGGAGGACAGAGTTACAAGCGTTGCCACTGCAAGGGCGGATGTAAAATTAATAAGTGTGCATGTCGCACCAGTAAACAAATTTGCAATGGGGTTGTCCCGTGTTGTCAAAAATATAATTTTTACCTATAAAAATCGATGGCCCATAGCAAAATACTATATATAATTAAAAATATATAATTTTAAAACGCTATACTAATTAAATAAAGTGCCTTTTTTAAATGTATACGTTTGAAAAGTCGCCATTCTGTGACGTACAAAAAGGTAGTCCAATCACAATTCGGAATCAAAATTGCATTTACCACGATGCCACGTTTATATGTATGCGAAAATGACATCCTTGAGTCTACCCATGTGATGTGTTTAAAAATTGTTAAAAATCCGTAAATTCAAATACTTATTATAACTTGGCAACCATGCATACATAATACGCCATCTATGTTCACTATGAAAATTACATTATTATTTAAACTTTTAAGGTTATAGTATACCAAAAGTGACATTTAACCCTTTCGATACTGCTGGTACATATATGTACCAGTTTTCACCTTTGATTCCAAATACCGTCTTGAAAGGGTTAAAAATAATTAACCTTCAATAGTGGGAGTGTATTGGGTTCTTATTGGCTTACCTTTTCATACGTCATTATTTACCGCGTTTTAATTATTTAAAAATATTTCAATTTTTGAACTTCAATACGATCGTTAAGATTGATAAAAAAAAATTTTTTTTACGCAGGAGGGGTTTAAAATCACTTAAATTTTCGATTTTAATGAAAAAAAAAATTTGAGGGATTAGCCCAGGATCACTTTAATGTCAGAATAAAAATTAATAAATTAAAAAATCTAATTTTGGCCCGCTTTTACAATAGTCTGTTAAGTCTCAGTTACTTTATACGGGTGATAAATCTAACATGATGTCCAATGAGAAGACTTCAAACCTCAAATTAAACACCAGTGTAAAGTAACTGAGCCTTAACCGACTATTGTAAAAGCAGGCCTTAATAATTTTTAAATTTTATTATTGTTAAAAATTGTTATTAATAAATTATTAAACATTATAATACTTCACTGATGTACAATCTGTAAATATAAATATCGCAAAATTCGACATATTTGGTTTTGCTTCCTATCCATTAAATTTTTATGTCATCATTGTCCGTTCACTTTTGGCCAATAACGTTATTGACCGGCCAAGGACGTAAATATTACAAACAGATAAAAATATTTACATCATTGTCCACCGTGAACGGGCATTGACGTCAAAGACCGGACAATGACGTCAATGTCCAGCAAAAATGGTCATTGTCCGGCCATTGACGTCAATGCCCAATTCACATCATTGACCGTAACATATACAAATTTTTATAAAACGATTTTACACAAATTTTTATAGTCAGACACGGGCTTAATAACTTATCAGTTTCTTTAAACGACAGTAGGTATATTAATATGCATAATAAATATAATAATTGCCTATACATTTAACTTGTTACCATTTTTGCTGGACATTGACGTCATTGTCCGGCCATTGACGTCAATGCCCAATTCACATCATTGACAGTAACATCTTATATATAAAAATGCTTGTATGTGGGTATGTATGTATGTATGTATGTATGTATGTATGTATGTATGTATGTATGTATGTATGTATGTATGTTCCGCATAGACGCCTAAACCCCGTAACTGTGGGCGTTGAAACTTTCACGAGATCTGGCGACATTCAAGAGTAAACTTTTCGTCGTCTTTGATTTTACTAATTCGCCACCATAAGACGGTCATCAGCAGTTAAACGCTTCAGATCACAGTCGTTGTCATAGTTACGATGCGATTTTGACGCTAAAAGATTAATTAAATGACTTTGACATATTATAGTCAGTAGCGGCTCGACAAATAGGGGGCACAACTTTGACATAAGAATGTTAACCTTAAAAATGACAGATGACATATTATACTCAGTGGCGTTGCAAAATATTTTTAAAATTAAATGACTTTGACATATTATAGTCAGTAGCGGCTCGACAAATAGGGGGCACAACTTTGACATAAGAATGTTAACCTTAAAAATGACAGATGACATATACTCAGTGGCGTTGCAAAATATTTTTAAAATTAAATGACTTTGACATATTATAGTCAGTAGCGGCTCGACAAATAGGGGGCACAACTTTGACATAAGAATGTTAACCTTAAAAATGACAGATGACAGAAAATATAAAATAATAAAAAAGTACAGAAAACCAATACAACTTTATAATTTATATTTGGATAAACAATTCTTTGAGTGCCAATGTCATTATTTTAAGGTTAATATTCTTATGTCAAAGTCAGTTAATTCCAGGCAGGACATCGTAGGAAATAAAACACCAATAACAAAGGCTAAGAAAGTAAGTAAAAGAAGAGCTGCCGAAAGTGAGGAAGTACGCGAAATTCGGCTTGAAGCATTACGCGACAGAGCTTCGACGTCAAGAGCTGGCGAAACTGAGGAAGTACGCGAAATACGGCTTGAAGAATTACGCGATAGAGCTTCGACGTCAAGAGCTGGCGAAACTGAGGAAGTATGTGAAATCCGGCTTGAAGAATTACGCGACAGAGCTTCGACGTCAAGAGCTGGCGAAACTGAGGAAGTATGTGAAATTCGGCTTGAAGGTAAACGCGCCATAGCTTCGACGTCAAGAGCTGGCGAAACTGAAGAAGTACGCGAAATCCGGCTTGAAGATAAACGCGCCAGAGCTTCGACGTCAAGAGCTGGCGAAACTGAGGAAGTACGTCGTTTAGAACGACTTAATGTCAATCGCTTACGATTAGTTCGATCAAGACAAAAATTGAATTTAACATTGGAAGCATTTAATTACGACAAAGACTACGATTACATGAATCACGAGGATGTAGTAATAGGACTTATGAACAAACTTTGCTTGCATTGTCGTGTTTCGAAGTTTGCTAAGGAATCACCAGGAATGTGTTGTTCGAACGGCAAAGTTGTTTTGCCACCGCTGATTGATCCACCTGAGCCGCTTCTAAGTTACCTTACTGGCACCACTGCAATTTCAAAACACTTCCTGCTAAACATTCGCAAGTACAACTCATGCTTTCAAATGACTTCATTCGGAGCAACAAACATTTTCTCCAACGTCGGTTACATGCCCACAGTCATTTTAAAGTTGAAATAATAAAAAAATTGTTCATAATGTGTTGGTTCTGTTTACTATACGTATGTCTAGCGCCGCAGGCGCTAGTATTATATATAAATAAAAAGAATCTGAAAACCTTCGTCACGGCATCTCTTGATAACGGCTGAACCGATTTTGTTACTTTTTTTTTAAATGCTTGCAATAGTCCGAAGGTGGTTCTCACGTAAAAAAATTGGAAAAGTTGCCCGGAAAATTGGAAAATTCGGGTAAAACTGAAAGTACATTTTAGTTAAATAAATGATCAACAGATGGCGGCTTTAATTCAACAAATGAAAACCACGAATAAATTAATATTGCTCAAATTCATAGTCGTTACTTCAGTACAAGTACTTACTCAAGGGTCAAATTTATATTGCACAGAAGCATTTTCGGGCAAAAACACTTGGAAATTCTGAAACATTGTATAAAAACTAAGATGAAATACATTGATAAAAATTAATTACTCAAGTAGAAAGGGGTTAATTTTTCAAGTAAAGTTGTAAGTGTAAGTAACACTTTGTCTATGAATACGGCTGTTATATTACGCCTGCCAATTTATTCATTGCATGGAGTAAAAACCCAAAAGAATTTAGTAATTTCAACGTTCAAAATAATTCAAATAATTAAAAAGAACAGAATGCCGCAGAACTGCAGAGCAACGCGAGGAAAATGAAATTGAACGGAATTGTGCAAGAAGACCAAGAAATGTTGCCTTGAATACTCATCAAACTGCTTTCCCGGAAAGTCCGAAATTGTGCAAAGTTTGATTGGAGTCTCTTGAAAATGAACCGGCACTCCACGGTGAATTTTCAAAAATGAAAAACTTTTAACGATCAAATTGTGAAAATGCTTCTGGAAGGTAAACCGCAAGTGGTATTTTAGCCGCCGACATCTTAAAATGTCGGCTCCGACTAATTCTATCCGTTGACGGCGAAATATTTGAGATGGTGGTTCGGGGGCGACGGAGAGAGAGCAAAAACCTTCTCCGCGTGGCACCGTGGAGTGCGCCCGAACCGTACGACGGATTTCGACCGGACCGGCGCCGACCGACGGCCAAAGGTCCAAACTTGCATTTAGGTATGGTGCAGAATTTTTAAAATACCGTGGGGCGCCGCACCGACTTCCCAAAAACGAAGAATTTTAAAATTGCGTTAAAAGGGCGAAATGTTTTCTGCAATTCGGAAAATTAACAGTTTTTTTTTGCTTTTAATACGTCGAGGAGACAAATATAAATCGAAAATGTCAATAACATTTTCTCGAAAAAATTTGCTTTGCAACGAAAATACACATGTTTGCATATTTTAAATTTTGCCGACGACAATAATTTGTAAATGCTGCCGTTATTTGTCGTTTTTCGTCAACCGTCATCATGTGCTAAATTAAAGACCGTTAAAAGCCGTATCCGAAGCTCCGATTGGTTTTTCTAAATTATCCGTCGTTTCCTCGTGAGAGACCCATTTAAGTGAAAATTATGGAAAAACTTTGGACGTCTCTAGCGCTCTTATTTACCGGCCGATGTTTAATTTTTAAGACGCAACGGAAGCGTATCGCGACGCTCTATAATAGTTCGTTCATAACATTTATTCGTATTTTCAACGCCGAAGGCGTTAAGCCGAATTTAAATTTCAAACATTATTTTTTGAACGGTAACAAGTTTTTCGAAAAAAAATTACGCAGCGATACTTATAATTATATTAACGCCAGAAATGGACGCGCAAACGGTTTTTAGGAATTATAACACAAAAACCTACTCTGAACTTCTTCGGTTGTCCAAAAAATTGTCAAAATTGTAAATCACTTATTTAAAAAGTGCAAAAATTTGTAATATTTGGCGAGAAAAAGGTTCGCGCTTGCAAGAAAATTTAAAATGTCGAATGTGTAATTCGTCAGGAATCGAGGAGCGCGTTTCTTAAAATTCCATCTATAATGCAACGGTCCTTTCGAAGAGCTCAAATTTAAAAATATGTGAAACATTTTGATCAAATTTTCAAATTTCAATTTTTTTATCCTCTCAATCGAACGTACCGGCGAATTATAGATGAAATGTAGAGTAAAAGTTTTTTCGAAATGCCCTTCCCTTGCCTTCAAAATTCAAATTTGGATTTTGCTCAAAAAGCACCCTAAATGTGCGTCGGCACCGCATTACCTTACAATTATTAAGTTAGTACGGCACTGTTGGGCATCATTTACTTCAATGTGCTTGAATATAATGAGTGACAGACGTCAAAAAATTTTGACAATCTGTAGTACCATGAAAAGTGCCATATTTCGCCACCGTAATCGCTGGCATCGAATTTTTAAAAATTTAAATCACTTGCACATAGCCTATACATTTTAAAATTTTAGTATAAGTGGGAGCCCTGATATTTATTAATATTGATAAATATTTTTTAACTCACCTGTACAGCTGGAGAAAAACTGGTAAGTTCATAATCCTCTTCCTTCAACCACTTTTCAGCTTCGAGAGATCTAAAAAGCTGGAAAAAAATGTAGTAATTAATAACACTGTTTAAAAATAACATACCCATTCTTTTGATACAATCCAACAACCCCGTGTGATAGCCCTTAAAAGATTAATAGTTCTTTTACAATCGCCCACAACAAGATGAGAAGTCTTTGCAGAAACTTCGTCCTCAATGGTGAAACCTTTCAATTTTTTCACAATCTGCATAAAAGTATGAACTTCTGGTTTATGCATTCGGGTACAAACGATGCTAGTGATTACTTTTTTGTTTCTTTGACTAAATAAATTTTGAGTTCTCATAGGAGTTCTTTCTTCCATAAATTCTAAAGTACTTCTTCGACTTAGTTGTGGAGTAATTGGTATTTCATCTTTAGAACTATCACTATCACTTTCGGTATGCTTTTCCAATCTTTGCGACCTTCGAACAACCCTCCTCAATGTAACTTCTTTGTTTACTACTTTGCCATTCTTTTCGTTTCCTTTGTCAGTACTATTTGTATTATTTTGCTTTGGTAATTTAAGTACCGATGATGGTGTTGGCTTCTTACTGGTTTTCTTTTTTGGAATTCTACTTTTATTTGTATTATTCTTTTTCTTTATTACATTTAGAACCGATTGTGTAAAAAGTAGAGGTTGAAGATGAGTCAATGGAATTATAGAACTATAAGTTCGTTTAGCAATTTGAGAACTTTCGGGAACTGCATTGCTTTCTATTTCGGTTTCATCAATTGGATCATTTAAGTTGAATAGTTTACGAAAGGTTTTTTGCTTTCCTTCATTGGTTTGGGTCACATCACCATCATTGTTACTTTTATTAGTTTCTGGTTGCACTTGCTCTGGTTCTTTATTAGATGCAATTTGGTTTTCTATTGGCACTTCTTTCGATTTTGTTAAATTGCCACTCTCCAAGTCTTTTTCGTTTGAAATAGATGGAACTTCTGAAACTCGAAGACTTGCTTCATTAGAACTCATAGAAATTCTTAACGATGGAATATCAGATATTCGAGAATTCTTTTCATTTGAACTCATAGAAATTCTTAACGACGGCATATCTGATAATCGAGAATTCTTTTCATTTGAACTCATAGAAATTCTTAACGACGGAATATCTGATAACCGAGAATTCTTTTCATTTGAACTCGTAGAAATTCGTAACGATGGCATTTCTTCGCAACTGGGTTCCAAGGAAGCCATGAGAGATTCACGAATATTTTTTCCGACCGCATCATTTGAAGTGTCGACAGTCTTAGAAGACAGAGAATCTTTCTTAAAAGAAATGCTACGAGTTTTCCTCGTAAATACTTCACATGTAGAAGTATCTATAATATTTGATGATCGCGAATTTTCTTTTGATATTTTGGACGTATTATTTGGTTTACTTATAGAAGCTCGTAATGAATTGGTACTCTCATTATACTTGGAACTTTCGTCAGTTTCGTTTGATTCTATTTCATTTTCCTTGGAATTTGAAACACTTCTTGAAGATTTACTTCTTTTTTTAATTTTCTGATTAGAATTTTTCCTTGATCTCTTTTTAGAAATATTCAGGGTGATTTCCATATCCGAGGTATTAGGTAACTTTTCACATGGTGCCAAATTTTCCTCATTACTTGGATGGTTTATAACACCCAAAGTCGTCCTTCTATTTGTTTCTGTGGTGATTTTTAAGTTGGTGTCTTCTTCAGATTTTCGTTCTGGATTATTTATGCTTCCAATGGTACCTGATATATTCTGTCGCATGAGTGTTCTCGAGAGTAAAGTGGCCGAACGATGGGAAGAAGTACTTTCTACATCAACACTAACTCTTGATGATCTTAAATCTGCCGAACAATTAGAAGTTCCAACAGAATTTAGAGGATTGGGTTTGTCACAATTTAAATTGTCAATGGTTAAATCTAAATTATAAAGCATATTCCTCTCTTGAGTCATAGACTCACCGTTAACAACACCACAATCCGAATCATCCGATGTTAATTGTGGACTATTCAAAAACATGTCTTCTTTCTCTTGCTCCTTATTGAAACCAAATTTTGAACTTGCATGAGAAATAATTGATTCTGCTTCCCAGGCTTGGCTTGATGGTACCAACTTTTCTGACAGCCTTCCACTTCTTTCTTCCGCAAAGCTACTACTAATATTGTTCAAGTCAAAAAAGGCAGTCTGCGACCTTAAATCGGATGGTAAAGCAGTTCTACGACGATGTTTCATTGATGGAATTGCTTGACTACGATTAAACTCTTCACGAACTGCCTCTTCATATTCCTACCAATAAATTAATTTTTTTAAATCTCAACATGACATAAAAAACTATTGAAATAAGAAATTGACTTACAAAATTGAAGGACAAGTGCGAGGGGTGTTTATGAACTCGTAACTAGGTTACCATTTGGGGATTCATAGTTAATTAACCGAAAGAGTCGGTTTAATCGAGTTATCATGTTTAATTTATTACAATTTTTTTGTAATAAGGGAAATTGTTTAAAAACCAATGAAGACTAAAAATATCTACCTGACATATTTGAGTTATATTAGCATCATACGACTCGGTTCCTAGAGCAGGATAATGCTTTTCTGGCACTCGAACTCTATTTTTCCTTATGGCTTCCAACCACAACACAGAAACAAGATGAACTTTCATCAATTTTGCTCTTTGATACGTATTAAAAGATCCGTCCTACAATAATAAAATTTTCAATTAGTCCACCGGAATAATTCAATATTTAATTTTACTTGCTTTAAACAACACATGCGTAACATTTTTAGTCAAACTATTTAAAACTGTAGCGCCCATGGTTTGCATTATTGCTTTGGCACCTGCAGATCTATCTTTTCCTTCACTTCGAATATCTACATAAACAAACACACCTTCGAGTAAACTTTCAAAAGGAACCCCCGACTCGCTACTCGCTTTTGTTACGGTGCTAGAAATAGAAGAACTACTGTCACTATCTACATCAACTCTTGTAAGAGCCCTCCGTCTCTGCAAAGCTGTGGGACTTTCACAAAACAACAACCGCTGAGTTTTCTTGATCTGTCTGTGTTTAGCTAACTCTTTCTTCTCCAGCTTGTCTTTATACTTCTTTATATTGTCATTTTCTTGGCTTAACATTTTTAAGATTAAAGAGCGTTTGTCGGGATCCTTCATCAAAACGTCAAATAGGCTTTCATTCAAGCTTTTTCTGGTGCTATCCAAATTTAGTAAAGAAACAGATCTACGTTGCTTAGCATTTGACAATGATTTGTATGAAGAACAAGAATTATTTGTGCTAATGTTTTCCATTTTTAATAATTATAAACAGCTTGGATTGATAACTTAAACCTTTTAAAATTGTCCTTTAAAAACATTAACCGCCAAATATTTACATATTTTATTCGAAATAAAAATTAAACTTTCTTGATTGCAACATAACAAAGATTTTTAACCTAAAAATGTAAAAGTCACTATAATTCACTAACCCAGTTTTGTTTTAGTGGCGGCTGTTACAGGGAGGGCGACGGGGCGCCACCATTGCCGTTGGTTAAGGTCTGTGTTTTATTTAAATCAAATCAAATAACATTTATTAATTACTTTAATTAAAAATTAATGAAAGATTGAGAATTTTAAAAAGAAGTAGTGGGAGGTAAAACTTGAATTGAAAAATTATAAAAAACCCGATAGCAAACGCATCGATGATTCGGAATTATTATTTCATCATCGGGCACGCTTGTATTATTTTTAAAATTCTCAATATTTCATTCATTTTGTATTTTATTAAAAAGTTTTGGTTTTGGCTCATTTTAATATTCGACTATTTTGAAAATATTTTACCTCTTTGAAGTTTTCAGATAATGTGCGAGATTCTTTAAATTTTTAATTCGATTCCAAACGGCTAAAAAAATTACCAGCATGACATAAAAAAAAACGACGAAATGAAGGATTTTTAAAATTTGACGGCGCGTGCAAGCTACACGACTGACTTATGATAAATATTGTTTTAATCTTTGTTGTATATAATACAGCTCTTTACAAAAACGGTATGTATAAGTAGTTTGTTATCTTATTTTGTTTAGTTTTCGAAATATTTGAGAAAAAAGTAAACAGCGGAACATTCTTTGCTTATAACTTTTTACCCTGTATTAATTTTTTGAAACAAAATTAATTCCACTTATGTAACTCAAAACAGAAAAATGCATAGTATTTTTAACCGGATTAGGTACTATTCGGCGCAGCCTATTCGACGCGACTTTTTCGGCGCAAGCGATTCAGCGCGAGCGATTCGGAGCATGATTTTTTCGGCGCGGAGTCGATTCGGCGCGAGTCCGATTCGGCGCACGACTTTTTCGGCGCCATACCACTTTCGGCGCAAGCCGTTCCGGCGCTAAGCCGTTTCGGCGCAAAGGCCCAAGTCATTTCGATGCAAATATTTTGGGCGAAAAGCTTATTTATCCATTCCATTCCGAATATTTTTACTTTGTTCCTCTGCGAAATCTTCACGTTCAAAAACTAACACTAACCTAACGGCAGATCCACCACTTCGCGGAAGATCCACCTCTTTGCGGAAGATTTAACTTTACGTGAAGATTAAATTGTTTTTAATTGGTTTTCTAAAGAAATATCAAAAACTAACACTAACCTAATGGCAGATCCACCTCTTCCCGGAAGATCCACCTCTTTGCGGAAGATTTAACTTTACGTGAAGATTTATTTGTTTTTAATTGGTTTTCTAAAGAAATATCAAAAAACTAACTAAACGGCAGATCCACCTCTTTGCGGAAGATTTAACTTTACGTGAAGATGTAACAAAACGGGATTTTAAATTTTAATTCATAAAAAATTATAATTTTAATATTTTAAATTGAGATATACCTACTTATAAATTATTATTGCGATAATAATAATTATTGATGATTGTTAATCAACCATATTTATCAACAGCGGAAGAGATAAGTTTTATAACGCGAACGAGAATTAATAATGTATTTTGTCAATATTCGTCTGCATGCGAACTTCCTGCGTCTAAAGATGACTTTTACACTGTTCTTTGTTCGGGTGAACTGTTTAATTTCAGACAACAGTGGGGTATCGCCAATTTGACCGGATATTTCAATGCAGTCTACGCGATTTCATTGATGAAGCAATCAAGATTTGATTGCATTGAAGCAATCAGTAGACATTTGCTTCTCGTTAAAAAAGCGATAGGGATGTATCTGTATATAGGTGAAATTTGTCAGTGGTGCAAATTCTCACGCTATGGAAGGTCAACCCTCGTGATTTCTGAAAGGTATAAATATGGTTGAATTAATTAGACGAGAGGAAGAAGTCGGGGGTGCGCCCGTAGAGTCAGAAGTCGGGGTGGGCCCGTAGAGTCGCGGCCGGGGGCCATGGGCTTTCGGGATTAATGTTAATATGTAGTTGAATTGAGTATTGTAAATTTTCTTGTGCGGGACATTTTTATGAGTTTGGTAATTGTGATTTTGTATTGGGAAATAGTTAAGGGAGTGTCTTTGTTGAGTTTGTGTTTTAAGTGGTTGTCAAATAGTTTTGTTTATTGAGTTTATCTTGATTTTGGGGAATAGACAATTGAAGTTAATTTATTTATAAAATAAAAAACATTTTGAGGTTGTTGCCAACCTCATCATAAAATGGACCCTGCAAATTGGCGGGGAGTTCATGTTTTCATCACAATTATAAAATCATTCTTAGAGTTTTTATCAAGTTCTGGTCGTTTTTTATGAATTTTTTTTTAATCGGGTTTCAAACCGCGTGTCATTTGGTATATTGTTACATACATATAATCTGCCTATTTTTGATATGTTGGTTTCTGATTTGTTTGTTTCAGGTTTCCACAATGGATTGCGTGGGCGTTTTTATTTCATCAATGTTTGGTAAGTATCGGTTTTCATGTCTTGATTTGTAATCTATTTTTCATTTTCGATAGTTATTTGACTTTTTTGGGTACACTCAAACCTTATTTCTTATCACGGTTATTAGTTTTTAGGATTAGATCTTATTGGTCACGGTTATTTCTTTCGTTGTCAATAGTGGTTGCTATGGATTGTGCAAGGGCCATAAGACGGTCCTTATATACTTTACACAGGGTTGATCCTGTGGAGTGCTTATTGTCACTGAGCTTCGCTCTGACACAGTTGGCGCATACATGCATAGCAAGTTCCTTTTGCACTACACAGTCACGTGAAGCGTGTTCTGTTGAGGTGCAAAAGGCGCATGTTTCATTTCCTTTGCAAAATTTGGCTGTGTGGCCAAAACGTTGGCATTTATAACATCGGGCAATTCCGATGTGGTTCCGCACTCGGTAGCTTTTCCAAGCCACTATGAATTTACCTTCCTTGATTGTTGCTTCATGGATCAGAGGGTGAAGCTCTAGGATCCATTTGTTGTGTGTTCTTATTCTGGTATGTACGGGATTGGCTCTTTTGAGCCACGAAATCCCGGCCATATTGACCGCCTCGGGAAAACTTCTTTCTATTTCCGCTATGATTTGATTCTTAGAGACGGATTTGTCTACCATCTGTATAGCAATTGATGGCCAGGTAGCTGAAGGCTCCCGTGCCATCAATTGGTTCTCCGCTAGTAGAGTGCTGCCTACTAGTTTCTTGACCGAGGGGTGGGAGGATTCCACCACGACACTTTTGTTTTTCGTCAGATAGAGCCTATCTGCTTTTATTCCAA
This sequence comes from Podabrus alpinus, assembly GCA_932274525.1. Lineage (NCBI taxonomy): Eukaryota > Metazoa > Arthropoda > Insecta > Coleoptera > Cantharidae > Podabrus > Podabrus alpinus. The sequence continues at coordinate 122,312,816 of OW026451.1, forward strand.
GATCTTCCGCTCTGATGCTAGTCAGGGCGGCCCTTGTGCTTTCCGCTGACAGGAATGAGCTACCCTCTCCAGGGTAGACAATCACTTTATATTTCTTGCGCGTGCTCCGGGGGCTGCTGATGGCAGCCCTCTTCATTGCTGTTTGGTACCTCCTGGGTGGGCTGTACTTCGTGGGTTCTTCCTTAGGGGAAGAATCTGTTTCCTTGGGTTCCCGGACCTTGAACCATGTTTGGTTATTTTGGATTGTATAAATATGTGTTTAAAAGGGTCACCCTAAATTGTAAGAGATATTTAAATGTGTACATGTGTTTTTTAAACTTATCCATTATTAATAAATATTGTTTTTTTGAAAATTCAGTGTTTTCGTTTTTCCTGTTGAGGAAAAGAACGTGTTGTTTTCAGTGTCGTTTTGCCCGCACCGAATTTTCAACTTCAACATTTAGCCGGGGGACGTAACGCCAAAACGGGGAGTGTCTGGGGCTTATTATCAGAAAGTCGCGTACCAAATTGATAGTGTGTTTTTTTGAGAACAGAATTCTACGGTGGGCGTAATCGGTTGAACGGTGGTGGCAGCTTAATCAATAAATGTTCTTAGTAGATCGATAAGCGTCTAAGTGGAATCAGATTTAATTATTTTTTTAACTAACTCCAGCCGTTCCTAGGAAAAGTAGTTCCGAAGGACGGTCGGCGGTTACAAAGATTTATTTGTTTTTAATTAGTTTTCTAAAGAAATATCAAAAACTAACACTAACCTAACGGCAGATCCACCTCTTCGCGGAAGATCCACCTCTTTTCGGAAGATTTAACTTTATCTGAAGATTTAACTTTACGTGAAGATTTATTTGTTTTTAATTAGTTTTCTAAAGAAATATCAAAAACTAACACTAACCTAACCGCAGATCCACCTCTTCGCGGAAGATCCACCTCTTTGCGGAAGATTTAACTTTACGTGAAGATTTATTTGTTTTTAATTAGTTTTCTAAAGAAATATCAAAAACTAACACTAACCTAACGGCAGATCCACCTCTTCGCGGAAGATCCACCTCTTTTCGGAAGATTTAACTTTATCTGAAGATTTAACTTTACGTGAAGATTTATTTGTTTTTAATTAGTTTTCTAAAGAAATATCAAAAACTAACACTGACCTAACCGCAGATCCACCTCTTCGCGGAAGATCCACCTCTTTGCGGAAGATTTAACTTTACGTGAAGATTTATTTGTTTTTAATTAGTTTTCTAAAGAAATATCAAAAACTAACACTAACCTAACGACATATCCACCTCTTCGCGGAAGATCCACCTCTTCGCGGAAGATCCACCTCTTTGCGGAAGAGTTAACTTTACGCGGAGATTTACTAATATCAATAACAGATCTAGCACCAAATCTGCTCTGAAGAAACCTCACACCGAATAAGCCTCACGCCGAATGATCCTCGCGCCGAATGAGCGTCGCGCCAAATGAGCTTCGCGCCGAATAAACCGGCGCCGAAACAGATGTCGCCGAAAGGGCTTCGCGCCGAAAGGGATTGCGCCGAACAGGGTTGGCGTCGAAACGGCTGCGTCGAATAAGTCGCGCCGAAAAGTCCTATTCCTATTCCTAAAAAAGTCTACGGGTAAAAAGGTCTAGGTAAAATAGCCTAGGTAAAATGGTCTAGGTAAAAAAGTCTATGGAAAAATGGCTTACGGCAAAATTCAAGGAAAGATTCCGGTGAGAATGGGCAAAATAATATTTAGCCGGTTATTTGCATATTTTACTCAAAATCTAGTGATATGATGCATATTTTCGCTATTGGCGATTTACATTACCGTTGGTGGCGCCACCAGCAACAACAACATGGCTGTGTTTAGACGTATATTTAAAAATTCAAAGTCATAGTCTAGTAAAAATTTGCATGCATTTCAGTATGGTGTTAAATTTATTGTAATATGTTTTGTTAATTAGTTGATTTTGTTATGTTTTGAGCCTGAAGAACGAATTTTTATTTTCATTTACTACGTCATGTACTAATTTGAAATTCTCCCGCATGGTGGCGTTTGCTAAATGTAAATTGCGAATATATTTACAATATTTAATGTGTACCATGCAGGCCCGACAAGAGGGGGGGGTTGATAGTGATTACCACCGGGCCCGGAGTTTCTGAGGAGGCCAGGAGTTTCTGAGAACGCCCGGATTTCAATCGAAATCCTGAAATCTGGGAAAAGTTACAAGAAACATGCATCTACCCCAGGGCCCCGATTTTCTCTCGACGGCCCTATTACCATGTATTGCAAAAACTTCTTTATAATTTAATGAATTTAAATTTAAGGATTTCTAAAGAAAGATTTGGATTTGGACTTGGAAAGATTTCCAAGTCTAAAACTCAATTACTCTCCAGAATCAAGGTCTGAATTCTCGCTTGTATTTTCGTGTATAGATTATAGTATGTAAGCGGTGTAATCGCAATTTTTTATTAAAAAGTTATCCAAGGAATCTTCGTGACCCTCCACTGGACCGACTTTCAACCGACCGACTCAGCTTGAACCGACCGACTTTCAACCGACCGACTTTCAACGGACCGAATTTCAACCGACCGACTTTCAACCGACCGACTTTTAACGGACCGACTTTTAACGGACCGACTATTTTTTCGACCGACTTTCAACGGACCGACTTTCAACCGACCGACTTTCAACCGACCGACTTTTAACGGACCGACTTTTAACGGACCGACTATTTTTTCGACCGACTATCGATACTACCCGAAGCATTCACTACAAGAATGATTTCCAATTCGAGTATTTGTCACATCATATAGTTTCATTTTACAGCCATGACAACTGTGAGGTGTCTAGGAATCCTTCGAGAAACCTGGCCTCAATCGTTTATCTTGCTTATTAAGCAATATCGTGAGTTTTTGGTTAAAGCGTCGTTGGGGGGGGGGGGAGTTCTAACCTTGGCAGATCCATAAGTCTGTTGGTTTGGTTTTCGTGGAGGTGCCATAGCGACAGGTATGGCATCCTCCTGTATGGAAACCTCCTCTTGAGTTTCTCGATGCTGTACAATATAACCTTGCCTCTGGTATTTGATTTATATATAGGTATAGATATATATTAAATAACTTTTGTTAATAAAACTTGTATTTCAATTCTTTGAAATTATTTTATTTCCCTCCCTATTATTTCCACGAAAACCAAACCAACAGAGTTATGGATCTGCCAAGGTTAGAATCCCCCCCCCCCCAACGACGCTTTAACCAAAAACTCACGATATTGCTTAATGAGAAAGATAAACGATTGAGGCCATGTTTCCCGAAGGATTCCTAGACACCTCACAGTTGTCATGGCTGTAAAATGAAACTATATGATGTGACAAATAGTCGAATTGGAAATCATTTTTGTAGTCAAGCTTCGGGTAGTATCGATAGTCGGTCCGTTAAAAGTCGGTCGGTTGAAAGTCGGTCGGTTGAAAGTCGGTCCGTTGAAAGTCGGTCGAAAAAATAGTCGGTCCGTTAAAAGTCGGTCGGTTAAAAGTCGGTCGGTTGAAAGTCGGTCGGTTGAAAGTCGGTCTGTTGAAAGTCGGTCGGTTGAAAGTCGGTCGGTTCAAGCTGAGTCGGTTGGTTGAAAGTCGGTCCAGTGGAGGGGAACCAGGAATCTTTCCTTGAATTTTGCCGTAGACCATTTTACCTGGACCAATTTACCGTAGACTATTTTGATTTAGACTATTCTACCGATTACCCTTAGAAATATGGTTGCAAGGAGATAATAAAGACGAAAAATTCTCGATACTTTATGATCATATAACGAGAAAGATTGGAGACGACATTAATTTATCAAATGAAAGGATAATAGAGGAAAAAATTAGACGTTTGTGTCGCAATTTTGACGAAAGATGGTGTAAAGCTTCTCGGCGTAAGGATTATTTTCAAAATAAAAATGCTGCTTAGCTTAAGAGCGCGCTGCGGAAAGAGAGAGAGAGGGAAGCAGTAGATATGATGTTGAAAGAAGCCTCTAATCTTTTGTAGATTTAAAAAATTTAAAAAAATTATTTGCTCCATATCTAAGGGAACCCTGAACCCTTTGTGCATTAAGTTGATTTTATATAGTTTAATACTCCACTAAGGGCACTTTGTGATTTACAAGTTTTGTATAAGTTTTCTATAATTGATGATGAAATCTCTTCAAAATCATGTTTTGTCCTTATAATGATCTGCAGAAGGCAATAACGAAGTTTTATTAAGATCGGTTGTCATAAAAATTCAAAATTGTCCTTTTTCATAAATTAAATTAACCTATTTACTTTTAATTTAAAGCGCTCAAAATTGGTTATTGCCTTCAATAGTCTTTCCTTATTAATATAAAAAAAGAATTACATTGATACGACGTTTAGTTTTTTAAATTTGTACAAAAGATTAGAGGCTTCTTTCAACATCATTCCCTCTCTCTCTTTCCGCAGCGCGCTCTTAAAGGTGATTTTGTTGTTGAGACAAGCGAACCTACACCGTCAACATCTACTGGTCGGCCAAGTCTTTCATTTAATGAAAAATGCAGAAGATCAAAAAGACGAGAAGCTTCACAATTATCGCATGAAACAAGGAAAGCATGATTTGGCGGCGGTTTTAAAAGAAGTGATCAGAACTCCAACTCGACCTTCCAAAATTAGAAAAATTCTTTCTTCGCCTGCAGAAAGTATTTCGAATTATAGTGCTGAAGAAGCATTAGAACTTATTTTGGATAGTAATTTAAGCAAGCAGCAATATTTGAATATGCGACAAGGAGCACTTTCAAAAAATTGTAATCTTTATCCGGACTACAAAGAAGTTTGGAAATGTAAATCTAAATGTAGACCGTCAGATATAAATGTTACTGATATTGTGGCCGAAGTCCCTTTAAGCAATCTTCTGGAACACACGACAAATCAAATAGTGCAATTACAAGAAGATGTTATAATGCAATACATAGAATCATTGGGAGAGGATGTTAAGAAATGGATGCTGAAATAAATTTCAGCTATGGTTTCGATGGAAGTTCCGGGCAATCAGTTTATAAGCAGAAATTCGACACTCCTGGAACCCACTCTGATGCATCTTTATTTGCAAAGACAATTTATTATACCTCTCCGTTTGCAATCAAGAGACAATACCGTTTTATGGAACAATCGAACCCCACAATTTGTGCGATTTTGTAGACCTCTTAAGCTAGAGTATGTCAAAGAGTCAGCAGAGCATATATTAAAGGAGAAAAATAATATTGATATGCAAATTGAGAAACTCAACGAACTGAAAATATCTTTACGCGAAGATAAGGTCGTAAAAATAAAATATAAACTTTTTATGACTTTAATTGATGGCATAATTCTAAATACTTTGACTGGAGTAAAATCAAGCCAAGCTTGTCCGATATGTAGTGCTACTCCAAAAATGTTTTTAAAAGTTAAAGATTTCCAAACGACAAAACTATTTGATCCAAAACCAAATACTTTGCAATATGACATAAGTCCATTACATGCTTGGATACGTTTTTTCGAGTGTATAGTCCATATATAATATCGCTATCATATTTGTAAATGGCAAGTAAGAGGCACCGAAAATAAAAGAACTTTTAATGAAAGACAATAACTAATCCAAGAACGTTTTTTAACGCACTACATCTACATGTGGATAAACCAAAAGCCAATGGTTTTGGTACTTTTGGTAGTACAAATGACGGAAATACTGCACGACGAGCATTTAATGATCCCAAGAAGTTTTCAGAAATTACTGATATTGACGAAACGTTAATTAAACAATTTAAAATAATTTTGATTGGTCTATCTTGTCAGTACCAAATAGATACAAAAAAATGTGAAGATTATTGTCACGAAACTGCCAGATTATATATGTTGAAGTATTCCTGGTACCCAATGCCTGCAACAGTGCATAAAGTTCTAATACATGACAAACAAATTTTTGAAAACTCCCTATTACCAGTTGGTTATTTCGCGGAAGAAGGATCTGAAGCAAGAAATAAATTTTATAAACAAGATAGACAACTTCCCGCTAGAAAAAGCAGTAGGCAAAATAACCTAACAGACATTTTTAATAGGGCTATGGACACCTCTGATCCTGTAATTTCCACAATAAATTTACAAACACGTATAAATCGTCAACGTAAATTAAATTTTCCTCCGGAACTAATTAATATGCTGGCAGAATTAAAACCACTTGTAGATTCTCCACGATTAGAAGAAACTGAATCTGAGGATGAAGAAGATATTGTTTTAGGAGAAATAATGCCTACTGATCAATTAGATACTATAGAGTTGGAGAACGAAATGTAATATCTGTAAAAAACCATATCAGCAATTTTTTTTTTCTGCAGGGAAGGGGAAACCTTCATAGGCACCACCCCATTAGGGATGGTAGTGTCAGATTCTAACTGACTAAAACCCCCTCCCCGACGACAGCGGGCTTTACCTTCTCGGCATTACTTCCGCCGTCGTCTGCGATCTTCCATGCTGCATCGATGATGCAGGCTCCCGATGACCTCCCGGTTTAGCACGAAAGTTTGTGTCCGGGAGGTCAGGCACTATCACTTGATTCTACTTTTTCAATTGAACCGGACACACCGCTCGCCGCGATCCAACACGTCGCACCGGGTCACCTAGTGGTCCGTGATCGTCAGTATAGGTGAAAGTCCACTCGTCATTAACTTAATAGACGGATATTCCGGCGAAAAAGTCAAGGCCGAGCCGACCGTCATCCATACCGGAGACCCCGAGCCCCCAAGCGACCCTGCAAATCATATTAAATCACAGAGCGCGATGCGACCGGGTCATCTTGAAAAACTTGTGGTCGCTGGCAAAGTGCCAGTCCACTCGTCTTTATATTTGACGGCACTATTTTCGCGATCGTCCCCCTCTGGATTAGCACGAGTGTTTGTGTCCACAGAGGGTCTACGCGCTATCGTCGTACCGACACTAACCTACCCCGTCGAACGACCGTCACTACTCGACCCGACCTGACCCGCCGATCAATGACGATATTCTTCGGGAATTCTCTTGGGAACTTCTCGCGCATCTTCTCGCGGGAACTTCTCAAGGGAACTTAAAAAGGCTGTCATTGACTTAACTGTAGGGCGAGGACTCGAGCTTCGGCTTGCTCAGCTCGTCCGCCCCCCTCCTTGGTCTTCATCACTTGACTGATGAAGACCGCTACAGCCAGCCATTCGTCTTCGCCGGACAGCATGAAAGCAATCATGTTGTCCGGGCTTAGTGTGTCGCCCATCCGGAGCGAAATCATCACTCTCTCCCTCTCCCATCTTAGGCATCCGAAAAGAGTGTGTTCCGCCGTATCTTCGTCCCCGCAGTAACGACAGGCAGGTGACTCGGTCAGCCTGAACCTGTGGAGATATGCCTGGAAGCATCCGTGGGCGGTGAGAGCTTGTGTTATATGAAAGTTCACCTCTCCGTGCTTTCTCGCTACCCAAGGACGAAGATCCGGAATGAGCTTTCTGGTCCAAGCGGCATTCGTGCCGGAGGACCAGCTCCTTTGCCAATCGTCGAGCGTCCGCTGCTTAATGGTGGGGTCCGGTCCCGCTCGTACGTCTGCTCTCTCTCTAGCTAAAAGCTCTATGGGAGGCATGGAGGCCAAGACTCGCACGGCTTCGCCGGACACGGTCCTATAAGCGCAAGTTACTCGAAGTGCCATCTTGCGCTGGACCGCTTGCAGCCTCTTGCGGTTACGCTGGACGTTGACTGCCTCTTGCCAAACGGGAGCGGCGTACAACATCACGGACTGTGCGACGGTGCCCAACATTCTTCGCTTCGTCGGTTTTGGGCCACCGATGTTGGGCATTAGTCTAGCGAACGAAGTAACTATCGCCGTCGCCTTGTTGCACGCCGTACGGATGTGATCGGCAAAATTCAGGTTCTTGTCTATCTTTACCCCCAGTATGGTGACGAAGTCTTTGACTGCAATTGGGGAACCACCCAAAAGCAGCCTCATAGTGGGGGCTTTTCTTCTGCCGCGGATTACGACTGCCTCGGATTTCTCCGGCACCAGAGTAAGTCCGCGGCTGCCCGGCCAGGTGTTTATGGTGGCTATCGCTGCGTTTGCTTTGGCTTCCAAGGCCGGCGACTCCCTGTCTACAACGATGAGGGTGAGGTCGTCGGCAAAGCCGTACAGCGTAGTGCCGTCTGGGTATACCAGCCCGAGAACTTCGTCATACATTACGTTCCACAAGGTTGGGCCAAGTACTGAACCCTGTGGGACACCGCTGGTAACTTCCCTAGTGGCACCGTTGATGATAAGACTTCTATCTTCAAGGTAACTGGCCACCAGGTTGAAGATCTCGGGACTGATATTTCGGGCTCTCAACGAGTTCAGTATGTGCCTCCACCCTGCGCAATTAAATGCGTTTCTTACGTCCAGGGTGACGACAAGGCAAAAGCATCTAGTTCTCCGTGTACCTTGCACTGCTTCTCCCGCGACACCGACTATTGCTTCCAGAGCATCCACAGTCGATCGGCCGCATCGGAAGCCAAACTGCCTTTCGTTGAGGTCGCCCGATCTCTCTATGTCCTGGATGAGCCTGTCCAGGATCATTCGTTCAAAAACCTTGCCGACGTGATCGAGGAGGCATATAGGTCTATAGCTACTCGCTACGTCGACAGGTTTGACACCTTTGCGGGCCAACACCAGTCTCGCCTTTTTCCACCTCGCCGGGAATATCAGCAATTTTAGGATAACCAAAGTGTTGCGTCAGCAACTATTTAATTTTAAGAAATTTATAATATTTAATTTTAGGTTTAGATTTAAGAAGCTTAAACTAATTAACTTGAATACCATTGTCGATCATCAGGTACTTCGCCGAAATGCCTTTCAGTTGCAAGAGGTCATTGTCAATAATTATTGTCAGGTACTTAGCCGAAATGCCTGTCAATTGCAGATGCCAACTTTCTCCTCGTCGGCTTATCTTATTGTCATTAAATTTCCAAAATCGACCATGGTATTCTCAAAAAAAGGACCTCCTACCGTTTTGGAAAAATTCCAAAACCAGTAAATTTCTAAAATTGTACCTACTGTAGATTTAATTAGTTTTAAGGTATATATAAGGACCCAAAAATGTGGGAATTTCACTTTTTCCCTATTTACTTTCTCATGACTCAAATTAAAATCACCACCTACAACAATTCAATGTAAACCCGATAAATCCGAACAGGATCGGAACGGGTTACACCCCCCCCCCTCATGTTTTATGTATTTTGTAATTGTAAATATTATAAATTGTAAATACTATTATTTTGTAAATAGAATATAAGCTAAATTGTATTACTTACCTTCAGACAATTAATGAGTTTTTGATTTCATTTGATTAGGAATTTCAGTATCATTCAAGCATCTGCCAAGCCACATCTATACGCTACGCTTTTTTGTGACTTGGCAAAAAAGATATAAAAGTTTGTGCTCGCAGCAATTTGTGTTGTGAAAATTACAAATATAGTATATTAAATAAAGTATTTGTCCATCAAGATATTTATTTTATTGATTACAGAAAACAATCACAACTGGTCCTTCGAAAAAACATTGAAGAAGGTTTCGGCAGCCGTCACTATTATTTAAAGTGAAATATTTGAAAGGCCCGAACACAAAGAAAACAAAAAAAATATTATCCTAAAATTACTGATAATATGGTTAATATCAATTTGCTCTTCATCAACGACGAATTGTAAAAATTTAATTACCTGTAATAAAATTATATTTTACGAAATATTATGCGTTTATTGTTGAAATTTTTACATGAAATGACCCTGATTAGTTCAATTTTATCCAAAAATGTTCTTCTGTAATTATAAATTTAATTAATTTTGGCCAACAAATCAGGACTCAGAAACCATAATGCGCCGGCGTCCCCCACAATCGGGGGTTTTAGTTCCCCCAGCTCGATTTTTTGCCGATAACTCGCTTATTTATGCTTGTATGAAAAATTATGATCCGACCACAATTGAAGAGCATAAAATTCTCTATAAAATAGTTTTCTCTTCATATATTTCCATGGCACACTAATACTTAAATTATTGACCGAAAACACGACCCACCCTTAAAATAGGATTATATTGATTCGTTCCAGGGAGAGAAATGTTTTCGGGCACGGGAAATACTTTTACAAATAAATTATTTGAAATTGTGGCCAAGGTTGGAAAATGAAGAGAAAAATTGATTTTTTCCAAATTGCTCAAGTTATAGTATCTTCCAAGTAACGAAACCGAAATTTTGGTTTGAGCTTACAGAAGGCGGGCAAGCTGAAATTTGATAAAGATGTATATTGAAGTGTTCTAATAAACCCCCAAAAAGTCTCATCAAAATCCCAAGCCGGCGTTCCCCCAAATGAGGATTTTAGCCCCCTAGGGGCGGTTTTCGCCTATAGCTCACGTATTTTTACTTTTACGAAAAATTACCATTAAGCAAAGTTTAATTTGCCTATTACAGTATGTATTGTAGTACTACCTACTGCAGCGCCACAAGTTATAGAGAATTTTATGTTCTTCAACTTTGCTTAATGGAAATTTTTCGTAAAAGTAAAAATACGTGAGCTATAGGCGAAACACCGCACTTAGGGGGCTAAAATCCTCATTTGAGGAAACACCGGCTTGGGATTTTTATGGGACATTTTGGGGGTTTATTAGAACACTTCAATATACATCTTTGGCAAATTTCAGCTTGTCCGGACCTTCTGTAAGCTCAAACCAAAATTTCGGTTTCGTAACTTGGAAAATACTATAACTTGGCAAATTTTGAAAAAATCTATTTTTCTCTTAATTTTCAAACCTTGGCCACAATTTAAATTAATTTATTAGGTATTAAAAGCATTTCCCGTGCCCGAAAACATTTCTCTCCCTGCAACGAATCAATATAGTGCCATTTTAAGGGTGGGTCGTGTTTACGGTCAATAATTTAACCATTAGTGTGCCACGGAAAAATATGAAAAAAAACTATTTTATAGAGAATTTTATGCTCTTCAATTATGGTCTAATCATAATTTTTCATGCAAGCATAAATAAGCGAGTTATCGGCAAAAAATCGGGTTGGGGAGCTAAAACCCCCGATTGTGGGGACGCCGGCGTGGGATTTTATGGGACTTTTGGGGGGTTTATTAGAACACTCCAATGTACATCTCTTCCAAAAATCAGCTTGCCCGGATTTTTTTCAAATTAAAACCTTCCTTGCCTGGACTATTATAAAACCATACAAATCGTTAAAGAACAGTTTTGGAATACAGTCGACTCGTGGTAATCCGACATTTGACAGTCCGACACGCTCGGTAGTCCGACACCGCGTCGGATCTTACTCTTTACGTAAATAGAAACAGGAAACGATTACAGATTTTTTTAAGCCGAAAATATGTACTGTCGGTACATAGGTAATTGCTGCAATTTGTATTGTTTTATGTTATAAAAATATGTAATAAATTTGTATTATTCATTTTGTTTTATTCAACTTAAATTTTCTTGCCTTAGAAGTCAAAATTCAGTTTTAAAAAATTAACCTTTGGTAATCCGACATCCCCTCGGTCCCGTAACTGTCGGATTATCGCGAGTCAACTGTAATGTTCAGATGTATGATTATTTGGTTAAAAACCCTTCATTTTTTAAAAGAATGAAAATTGCTAAGGTGCGATTTTTTTCACAGTACCGATGAATCCAACACTTGATATTTTGGTATTAAATTATCGATAAAATCAAAGAGGCTAAAATATAAAAATAATGGTGCTTTTAGAGACCAGGAGTTGCCTTGGATCAACAACTGCTAAATATTTTAAGGTGTATTTCCATATCTAGTTGTTATAGGAAAATTTCAAAACCGAAGATACGATATAAGAGCTTTGTTCAAAATATAAATAAGTTTGATGGTTTGGGCCGGGAGGGTTAAAAATCATGAAAGGCGAGAATTGCCTATCTATGCAATTGTAAGTGATTTTCATCCCTAAAGCCCGTCTTACATCAGGACATTTCTGGCGTAATTTCTTGAGCCATTTCTGCGCAGAGACGAGTTCATAGTATTTGCGCGTGCGTATACAGTTGTGCGCAGAAATGGCTCAAGAAATGACGCCAGAAATGTCCTGATGTAAGACGGGCTTTAAGCCCGTCTTACATCAGGACATTTCTGGCGTCATTTCTTGAGCCATTTCTGCGCACAACGGTATACGCACGCGCAAATACTATGAACTCGTCTCTGCGCAGAAATGGCTCAAGAAATTACGCCAGAAATGTCCTGATGGGCTTAATGTTAGATCCGTCATACATATTCTGATTTTGTAAAATGTTGTAATTTTGACATTGGATAATCCATATATTATTATAAATCAGTACTTATAATTATTTTTTACCCAAGTATGATTAAAAAAACGTTTGGAGGAGCTGGGATTTGAACCCAGGACTTTCAGCATGCGAAGCAGACACTCTACCACTGAGTTACACCCCCTTACCAATTAGACAGGCATTTAGTAAAAGCCTGTTTACATTATAAAATTTAGCTTAAAATTTGTGTAACATTGTTAACCACAAATAGTTAAATTAATAAAAAAAGTTAGAAGAAAACAAATTCTTTAAACCATAGATTTGTGAATACTTATAAAAGTTTATTGTTTTAAAATATCATAACATACGAGTATTCATGATTTAAAATTAATTCACAAATTATAAGTAGTATTTACAGGCACAAACAGCAATATTACCAAAGGAAAATATATTGAGAAATTGATATAAGTAAAAAAATATATATATAAACACAAACAAATTTCTTATGAGACCATACCATACATTTTTTATATAAACAAATTTTTAAGATATTCATTTACTAACACAGGATTATAAAATATACAATTTATTATATAAACATTTTGAAATCTTAACTTAAAAATATATCTTATTCGATAAAAGTTACTTATTGCTAATCCAATTAAATTTAAACAATTTCTGTCGTTAGAATCTATTTGCAATAGTTGTTTGGGGTGTTACCATTAAAACTTCTGTTTAGACAATTGAACTGCTTTTGATAAAATTATTTGTACATCCATAGAAGGAAAATTTTGAAGTAATTTTAAATTTGTTGGAAAATCTCCATTGATTAATTGAATTCGTAATATTCTGCAAAAGCAAATATCCAAGAACTAAATCAATGTAATTTAAGTAAACTTACACAATCATGGCGCAGCATATATAAATTAAAAAGTCAAATCTGTTTACATCGGCAAATAGAGAATCCCATATTCTTAAAACGTCTGGCAGTGGAAATTCTTGTGAAAGCAGCAACGTTAACCATCTAATAAATTTTAAAATTAATTTTCAATTACTAATTGCTGTACTTTATTATACTCACCTAAAGCTATAATATTGAGGTCTAAGTTCTAGTTGTTGGAAAAGTAACCAAACATCTAAATCACTGTTTTTTAATTGTACTAACATTCGAGACATCATATGATTTATACCGCATTCTGCTTCGTCTAAACTTTTAATAAAAAAATCTCTAATTTCCGACATTAAGTTTGTAAAACAAAAAAAGCTGTCTGCTTCTGCATGTTCTAAAATTCAAATTTATCAATTAAACCTTAGTTCTATTGAAATTATATTACATACCTCGAAAGGTAACATCAGGATCCGATGCAAAAGTATAGTAAATAGGTCCGAGTATTTCGTTCATACCTTGAACATAACTTTGACCCGGATTTAATTTTGCATACAAAAATAAGATTCTCTCTACGACTTCCCAATGAGCTTCGTGACCTTCATCCATTGGTGCATAATCTTCATTTGCTTTTTTTAAAGACAACGCAATCTAAGTTACAATACAATGTAAAACTTTTTGTAAATTTATTATATATAAGTTCAAATTTACCTGCTACTAACATGATAGTAGCGTGAAAGAAAAAGATAAGGTTAATTAAAAAGTAAATTACTTTTAACATTATTACCTTGGTTATTCCTAAACCTTTCCTTTCTACATTTGCACACTTGAGTACGCATCTTTCAACTCTTCTATGAAGGCGCTTCACATCCATGCTATTAACTATTACACTACAAGGAAATTCAGTGGGTTGTTGAAAAAACGATATGTCAGGACACAGGCGCCTTACATCTTTATCAATTTGTAGAAGAACTTCGTTATCCTTAAAAAAAGCTTGCCATTCACTATCGGGACTGATACTCAAAGGATGATCTTCTACATCGCCGTCAACTTCTTTTGCACCCGGCATTACAATCATTTCATCTATAATTAAAAAAATCATATTTTATGAATAATATGTAAATAAATGACAAATTAAGTTGGGGTGCCTGATTTTCTACTAATATCTATTTTGAGTTTTATATGACTGTCCTAAAGTATCATATCGAGATTTAGGGCTGGATTTAGCAATTAGACGAATGCCCGGTGAAAATTTTTTTTAGAAGTTTTGATGGCTTATAATTTCCATCATACATTTTGACTCACGCTATAGAAGCTTTTAGAAGAAAAATTATTTTTAACTTCCGAGTTCACCTATATAAAGCTTTTAACTGGAAAAAGTTGATTTTTGCTTATTTTTGATAAGGGCCAATTTATCAATCTTCAGTTAGTGTCTCAAGTAAATTTATCTGACAGATAAGTATGGATATTGGTTGATCAATGTTAGTATTTACATATACAATAAATTTGGTTATCTGCAAGATATTTACCAGCCAGTCAAAGCAGGTAATAAATTAGTCGAAGGAGCTAACCTTAACCCGACCATTTACGATTGCACTCGAATAAGAAGTCATAATCTGATTGAGAGACCATTTGGTGTATGGAAACGAAGATTTCCTGTTCTTGCGCACGGACTGCGAGCCCAATTTGAAATAGTTCAGGAAATTATTATAGCTACTGCTATTTTACATAAGCAATAGAAAACTTGATAAACGAAACCGTTCCAAGAAATCAAAATTACACTAATTATAATAACAACGTTTGCAAAGATTTAATTTATAATTATTTGAATAGGCTTTTATAAAAGGTGAAGAAGATGGATTCCTTCTTCGACTTTCATATAAATAATATAAAAATTACAATAAAATTTTTTTTTTTTTTATTTATTTGCTGGATTTCTTAAGTTTCTTCTTGGCTTAACTTGCTGCTGGAGTTGTTTTAATTGAAGCCTCTTAATGGCCTTCTAGCTTTCTATTTTCTACTTCAAGTTGTGCTAATTGTAAATTGTGGGATTGTAGCTCAGCATTTCCTTCTTTGCATCTATAACATCTGCAGTGCCATTGATTGGCACTGCAGCATCAAAAATTCTTTCTAGGTATCGGATATCGCATTAATATTTTCGATTGATTCCTTACTCTGTGAGGAATGGATAAATAGTCCGGACGTTATGGAACACAACCTAGCACTTTTTGATAGAAGCATGAAATTTGGCACAAGTGTAGATTCAAACCTCCTTTACAAAACAAGATGTGACGCCACGCCGCCCCGTGGCGTTCAACCCCTAGACGTAAAAACACCCCCCAAATTTTAGTTTATCCTATTTATTTCGTAAACCGTTCATCATACGATAAAAATACATCAGAGCAAATAAATTTCTAATTAAATTTTAAACAAAAAAGGTTCTTAGGATATTTTTGATACGACTTACGGTTTCCATAGAATCATCACGTAAATTTAGGTCAAATATGGCGCGCACTGTAGAACTCGCGGATTTTCTCCAAATTCCCCATGTTGCGCCACTCGTAAACAAAAATTACTCATATAAAAAATTAAGAACAGACAATTATCTATCTGTAGTGTTAATTGCTTGCACATGATGAGTCAAATTTTGGAGAAGAGCTATGAGTTCGATATGCACATGCACATACTTTTTGTAGACTTCAAGCAGGCGTTCGACAGTGTCATAAGAGGAAAAATGTACGAAAGACTAGAAATGCTGGAAATCCCAAGAAAATTAACTATTAAACTTTAAAAGGAAACTATTAGTAGTATGAGACAGAGCGACGAAGAGCAGCTGCGTATTTTTGAACGAAGGATTCTGAGAGTGATCTGGGGCCCGGTAAAGAGCGAAACGAATGATTACAGGAGATTGATGAACTTTGAAATCCTTGATAAGATGAACGGCAGAGACATCGTGAAACATGTTAAAGCGCAGAGAATAGCATGGATGGGACATGTAATGAGAAGCCCGCAAGAAAGAGCAATTAAAGTGGTTATGGACTGGAGACCGATGGGAAGGAGAAGTAGAGGAAGACCTAGAGCAATATGGTTGGAGGATGTGCGCAAAGACCTTCAAACTGTTGGCGCAAAAGAATGGAAGAAGACAGCAAAGAGTAGAGAAGAGTGGAGAGAAATTGTGGAAAGGGATAAAACTCATAGGTTATTATGGTGAAAGAGAATCAAAGTAATTCAGGGGATTAATCCACCCCGCGAAAAGGATTTGGAAGGTTCCTACGAACCCACAAAGGGTTGTCGAGCCATTGAAGAAGAAGTGTTAATTGCTATTCGTGAAAATGTGTTTTTCATAAGTTTTTAAGCACTATTGTATAATAAATAAGCCGGACCATAAAGAAAAAATTTAGTATAGAACCTTGAACTTTGGAATAGAAGCGTAAAATTTGGCCAAAGTGTAAATGCGAACCTCCTTTACAAAATAAGATGTGACGCCACGCCGGTCGCCGCCCCCTTCAACCCCTAGACGCAAAAACACCCTCAAATGAGTTTATCCTGTTTATTTCTTAAACGGTTCATAATACGATAAAAATACATCAGAGCAAATAAATTCATAATTAGATTTTAAACAAAAAAGGTTCTAAGGATTTTCTTCATACGAGTTACAGTTTTCATAGAATTTTCATGTAAATGAAAGTCAAATATGGTGCGCACTGCAGAACTCGCCAATTTTTAAAAGCTTTTATTTAACTCGTACAAAATAATTGACCTCGCGCATATTAGACCAGTGCCGATAATTTTTGAAACCGAAAAAAATAGCAGTAGGATGAAACCCATTGGAAAAGGAAGAGAATATAACAAAAATGAAAGGAAAAATAATTTACGGGCGATCTGAGGTCGGGAAGTGGAAGGGGGTGAGTTTTAAGGGTAGAAAACTGTTTTTCTCGATTTCCGGCAAAACCACAAGTCCTATGGAAAAAAGTTAAATGGCAAAGTTGTAGGTAATAAAAAGATCTACAACTTTTGTATTTACACTTTTTTCACATAACCTCAAAATTTATGTGAAAAATTCAAATAACCAAGTTTTTGGTTTTTAATTTTTATCTTTTACAAAAAAAATTTTTTTTTCACGAAATTTGGTGAAAACTTACCTTTTTATGTCCCAAACACACTGTAATTTTTTTGATTTAAAATATTTATTTTTTCACCTTATTTTGACTTAATATCGAAAAAGCACCCTAATTTTCAATCGAAAATTCTCGCGTCAAAATATCTGCTTTTTTAAAAAACTCGGTGGGCTTTTTGTTGGTTGAAATCTCTACTTTTCGATGGTGTAAAAAAAATATACATTACTATGGTAAATATTCTCAAAAATGCAAAGAAACGAAAAAAACTAAAAAAAAATTAAAGTAAATTTGTCACAATTCTCTTAAAGTAACTCAGCCTGCACGTGTATTTTCATGAACGATGTTGTTTATTTCGACTTGCAATTTTTTGTTTATCAATGTAACACGGAATCTTACGTTTATCGAGTAATTAAAGTATAAATTTTAATAAATAGCTCAAAATTGTACATGATGATTTAAGAAAAAAAAAATTTCTGATTCGAGTTGTTTTCGTTTCTTTGCATTTTTTGAGAATATTTACCATAGTAATGTATATTTTTTTACACCATCGAAAAGTAGAGATTTCAACGAACAAAAAGCCCACCGAGTTTTTTAAAAAAGCAGATATTTTGACGCGAGAATTTTCGATTGAAAATTAGGGTGCTTTTTCGATATTAAGTCAAAATAAGGTGAAAAAATAAATATTTTAAATCAAAAAAATTACAGTGTGTTTGGGACATAAAAAGGTAAGTTTTCACTAAATTTCGTGAGAACAAATTTTTTTTTGTAAAAGATAAAAATTAAAAACCAAAAACTTGGTTATTTGAATTTTTCACATAAATTTTGAGGTTATGTGAAAAAAGTGTAAATACAAAAGTTGTAGATCTTTTTATTACCTACAACTTTGCCATTTAACTTTTTTCCATAGGACTTGTGGTTTTGCCGTAAATCGAGAAAAACAGTTTTCTACCCTTAAAACTCACCCCCTTCCACTTCCCGACATCAGATCGCCCGTAAATTATCTTTCCTTTCATTTTTGTTATATTCTCTTCCTTTTCCAATGGGTTTCATCCTACTGCTATTTTTGTTCACTTTTTATCATTTTCAAAGGCTTCTGCACTGGTCTATATCCTATACGCGCAACTTGAAAATGGCTTCGCGAATATCGCGAATATTTAATAAAATATATTAAATTAATTCCACCGCTAACAGTTGTCATGGCAACGGAAAGCATAGGATCCCTTGGAATAATCCTTATTACGGTTACCATGGCAACCGAAAGCATAGCAAATGGTTTAAATACAAAGAATTTCTTAATACGGTTGTCATGGCAACGGAAAGCATAGGATCCCTTGGAATAATCCTTATTACGGTTATCATGGCAACGGAAAGCACAGCAAATAGTTTAAATACAAAGAGTTTCTTATTACGGTTGTCATGGCAACGGAAAGCATAGGATCCCTTGGAATAATCCTTATTACGGTTACCATGGCATCGGAAAGCACAGCAAATAGTTTAAATACAAAGAGTTTCTTATTACGGTTGGCATGGCAACGGAAAGCATAGGATCCCTTGGAATAATCCTTATTACGGTTACCATGGCAACGGAAAGCATAGCAAATGGTTTAAATACAAAGAGTTTCTTATTACGGTTGTCATGGCAACGGAAAAAGTAACACATGGTTTAAATACAAAGAATATAATAATTTTTGTCCTTATTACGGTTACCATGGCAACGGAAAACCTAGCAAATAGTTTAAATACAAAAATAATAAAACAATTTTATCCTTATTACGGTTACCATGGCAACGGAAAAGTAGCACATGGTTTAAATATATAAAAATAACAAACAATTTGTTTCCTTACTACGGTTACCATGGCAACGGAAAGCACGGCAGTCCGTTGAAATGTAAAAATTAAAATAACATATTTTTAGTTATTGTGGTTACCATAGCAACGAAATACATGGCAAATGGTTAAAATAAAAAAATAATATATTTTTGATATTGTGGTTACCGTCGCAACAGAAAGCATGGCAATCCGTTGAAATATAAATAATTAATAATGTATTCTTCGTTATTGTGGTTACCATGGTAATAGAAGCAATGAGAATCAGTTGAAATATAAAAAGATTCAATATCTTTTATTTACAATAGCTTTTATTTAACTCGTACAAAATTGACCTCGCGCATATCCTATACGCGCAACTTGAAAATGGCTTCGCGAATATCAGATGTTTCACAAAAGCGCGCTTTCTGTAAGCCGTTGTTATAATTTGGTGTATTGTCTTATAATTTTACAAAAAAGTACAAAATTGACCTCGCGCATATCCTATACGCGCAACTTGAAAATGGCTTCGCGAATATCAGATGTTTCACAAAAGCGCGCTTTCTGTAAGCCGTTGTTATAATTTGGTGTATTGTCTTATAATTTGGTGTATTGTCTTATAATTTGGTGTATTGTCTTATAATTTGGTGTATTGTAATAATTTTTGTGTTAAAATCAGATAATCAAACTAGTTTTGCGGCAAATATCTATTTTTTATTTTGATTTTGTTTTATTATGGTTATGTGATAAACTGTTGTGACATTTGTTGCTATCTCTTTTTATTAGTGGTCAACTCAAATAATCCCATAGGCGTAACAGTGGTTTTGTTTGTTAAGGAACCCACGCAGGAATATTTTTCAAATAAAAACATATTACCTACATAAAAATTTTTGGAAGACTAAAAAGAAATAAATAAAAAATAAATAAAAAAAATTTTAAAAAAAAAGCTTTTATAAAAACATGCACTAAAAAGTTAAAAATAATTTTTCGTCACAAAAAGGACCAACAAAATAAAATCAACCCATACAAAACCTCCAAAACTCAATTTGACTAATTAGAGTAAAAGTAACAGCTGAAAACATTTAATTGAATAAAAGCGTGCGGCTGTTTAGCAATTACTTAAATTAAAATTAACAGCCGCACGCATTTATTCAATTAAATGTTTTCAGCTGTTACTTTTACTCTAATTAGTCAAATTGAGTTTTGGAGGTTTTGTATGGGTTGATTTTATTTTGTTGATCCTTTTTGTGACGAAAAATTATTTTTAACTTTTTAGTGCATGTTTTTATAAAAGCTTTTTTTAATAAATTTTTTTTATTTATTTTTTATTCCCAAATATGTTGTATTTCATAAAAATTTACTGAAATAGAAATAAGAAAGGGCAATTATCTATCTGTAATGTTAATTGCTTGTTCGTCAAAATATATTTTACATCCAAATTTAATTACTGCAATTTTGCCGATAAGTCGGAAATATAATATTCCTTATTTTATGCGACTTAACAGCGGTTGTCTATTGCTTACGATGCAGCCGGCTTCAGATCGTGTCGAATTTTTCTTAATGTGTAACTCATTTTGTCATCTGTGCCATTTGCATACACATAGTAAATTATAGTGAATGTGATAAATTAATTAATATTGAACATAACCAATTGATGAGTAAATAATGTTTTAAGCGGTGATGGTCTTATAGTGAGTATGGAGTGTTCATTTTACTAAGTGGACAACTTGAATTCCCTGTAATAATTACAATTTATTATCAGCCGATATTTGATCTAATAGGCATTCTGTACGATATAAATGAAATGTTTTTTTAACACACATCACCTTCAGTTATTAGTTTTGTCAAATATATAACGCCATGGAGGCATTGATACCCGGAAAGTTATCTTGCAAAAGTTGTGTTCAGAAAAATTATCCCTAAGAAAACTTGCGAAAATTGTTAAATGCTTAAAGTTGGCGGTTTTCCAAATTATTGAAAAACTTGAGAAGTATAATACACTTGATGATTTTCCTAAATCTCATCTTGGACAAGGGTCTATAAATGGTGTAACAGAAGAAAACGTTTTGAAGCTGTTCCGTTTTAAACATCGTTTTGAAATCCAAAAAGTTCTTCTCTGTACGAAAAATTATCAAAAACGTGGCAATTAATGTTGGTACGGTGCAAAATATTGAAAAAAACACAATATTAAAACTTATAAAACACAAAATATATCTAAAAAGCCTGCAAAACAATGGCAAAGTTGAAAAAAATGGTCCAGAAAGTGCTGAACTCCGTCCTATTGAGAGATACTGCGCTTTAATTAAAAGATATGTATCTAATAAAGAATGCCCGGGAAGCTGAAACTTTGAAAAAATTTAAAAAATGTGGAGGGGAGCAAGTCGGAAAATTTGTGTTTTAAGTATAAAATGAAGGATATAAATCATCTCCCATAGTATAACTTTAACTAAATACTTATAATCGGCATTAATATTAACAATTTACTGACGATATAATTAGGTAACGATTTATTCAAATTAATGTTGTGTCTTATTAAACAATAGTGCTTAAAAACTTATGAAAAATACATTTTGACGAACAAGCAATTAACATTACAGATAGATAATTGTCCTTTCTTATTTCTATTTCAGTAATTTTTTATCTTAAAAGTGGCGAAACACGACATATATGGGAAAAATTGGCGAGTTCTGCAGTGCGCGCAATATTTGACTATCATTTACATGATTCTATGAAAACTGTAACTCGTATGAAAAACTCCTAAGAACCTTTTTTGTTTAAAATTTAATTCTGAATTTATTTGCTCTGATGTATTTTTATCATATTATAAACCGTTTAAGAAATAAACAGGATAAACTAATTTAGGGGTGTTTTTGCGTCTAGGGGTTGAAGGGGACGGCGACCGGCGTGGCGTCACATCTTGTTTTGTAAAGGAGGTTTGTATCTACACTTGTACCAAATTTCATACTTCTATCACAAAGTGCAAGGTTGTGTTCCATAACGTCCGGACTATTTTACTTTATTGGAAAGCTTTCGTAAAGAGTGGGGCCATTTAAGGGAGTTGCCTGGTAACTAAATTATTACCCACATTTGATAAAATCACAATAGCACACTGTTACGACTCTGAAAGTCGTCACGGTTTTTTTAATTAAAACTAATGCCTCAAAATGTAAGATTAGAAGTTTTCTCACGTTCGTTTTCGGTAAAAATAATATTTGTACAAAAAGTAGTCAAATCTTAGGCAGTTATTGCTAAAGCAATAAATTTTAGTCCCGGGTAGAGCTCCTGCCAAAGGTCAAAACTTATACATACATTCGTCGGCGCAATAACGAAAACGCGTCCAAATGCTAAAAAGCCCAACTAGAAAACATTCGTTGAATGTTTGCTTTCGTTTTGACAGTTTTACACAAATTTCGCGTTTTATTATTAAATGGTATTAGTATTATTTCATAATATAAATAACAATCAGCCTTCTTTAATTTACATTTTTTAAATTTTCGCGTCAAGCTAATGTTTTTACGTAGCATTTCATATGTATGTATTTCGCCCTCTTTGCTCCGCCTTCGCGCATTGTATAAGTTTTGAGCTTCGGCACGTAGTCTAATATAATATTTTAAAAAGAATACATTTTTAGGCCTATAGTTTTAACTTAATAACGCCGACTTATGGGGCAGCTGCCTGGCAATATGCGATTAGAACAAAGGAGCGGCATTTGAGAAAACGGTTGCCTCCACACTTGCTGGCAATATCTTATAGTTTTGTCGTTAAAAGTCCAAAAAGTTTAGCAAGTGTGTCAAATTTGAATAGCCTCGACATCCGGGGAGATTAGGGAAATCGTAGAGTAATATTTTTTGTAAAACCATAAAGGGAATGATGTCTTTGTTGCACAAAACGCCGAGTTTTAACCCCCGCTCGAAAGTTTACGAATCGAGGTGTAAACGACAAAATTAGGCAGTTCAGAAAGGACCCAGGTCCTGGAGACATGACCAAGAAATGATTCAAGTAAAAGTGTACTAATTAAGTCAGGACATTT
The DNA here is from genome assembly GCA_932274525.1 of Podabrus alpinus. Taxonomy (NCBI): domain Eukaryota; kingdom Metazoa; phylum Arthropoda; class Insecta; order Coleoptera; family Cantharidae; genus Podabrus; species Podabrus alpinus. Next base: position 122,335,908 of record OW026451.1, read on the forward strand.
CGGGAATTAAGTTAGGTTTTATGTTAGTTCTTAAGTAATTTTAGAGGACAATTGGGTTTCTTCTGGTGTACCTTTCCAGGGCTTGAAAGCGCTGGAAAACTGTTATTTAATTTAATTACATATTTTATTAAAAATTCTTTCGTTTTTTCTTGTGTCCTGAAAGTAAAGTACGAATCTACTACCCATACCTTCAGACGAGTCATTATTTGATTGCTCCCCTGAACGAGCTAGCCAGGGGTTTCTTTTAAAGTAGGAAAAGTAACAACACATTCCATTGATGAGGTCATATAGAAGAAGAATGCACACTTATATTTTTTAATATACTTGCTGCTAAAATGTGCTAATAAAATATTGGCCTATTCTATGAGTAAATTAATTACAGGGATAAATGAAAGCCACTTCTCAGTCTATAATATTAACTGCTAACCGGGTTTTTGCGCTACATTAGCACATCTTCAGAGCAATAAGTTAAAATCATAAAACATGTGAATCTACAGCAACCCTCGAAAATCCCACTCGCAAACTCGCAATTTGCGAGTAGAAATTAGGTGCTTGCGAGTGGAAAAATTCACCTCGCAAATCGGTTTTTTCCTCAATTTAAAACCTTGGCTGTATGCCAATTAAAATTTCCCGCCTATTCAAATTCACCGGAATGTGAACTCTCGCAAGGGGAGATCCCCAGTGCTATTTTTAGATCGGCAGGTCAACAAATTCGAGAAGCTTCGAGACGTTAGTTGCGTTTGGTTTGTGCCATGTGTTAGGTGCGAGTGTTGTGCTGTGATAAATTAAAATGAAGCAAACGAACTTATCTTTCTTTTTTAAAAAGGCTAGTGGTGTTGATAACGTTACACCCGCCTGTAGACCGAATGCAAATGCAGATTTACCCGCGCAAGATGTTGTCGAACCTACCACTTCAAATATCAACGAAGACGAACCAAGAAAAACGAAGAAACAAGGTGGATTTCTGCAACAGTGGTGTCGGGATTTCCCGTGGTTGAAATTCAATGACAGTACGAAAGAAGCATCGTGCGACGTCTGCTCTAAGAATGCGAAGTTGTCTGCAGAGAAGTGGGCAGTAGGGTTTCCTGGCCCATACAAAAAAGAAACTTTCCTGTGGCATTCAAAAAGCAAAATGCACCGTGATAGCGCGATTTGCGATCGAGTTGCTCAGAACCCAGAAACTTCTGCCATGGTGAAGTGCGTGAAAGAAATGGAGAAGTCGATGTTTGAGCACCTTACGCATTTATTCCATATTGCGTATTTCATTGGCAGGAATGAAAAACCATTCACCGACTTTCCGCGGCAAGTGACACTGGCACGCCGTTTACAAGTGAACATTAAAGACCAGTATGTCAGCGATAAGGCATGCCAGTCGTTCATCGAATTCATTGCGCTTGACCTACTCGAAGGTGTGATTGAAAAAGTGAAATTGTCGCCATATTTCAGTGTTTTGATTGATGGGTCGACTGATAGGTCAGGCGATGACAATGCTGATGTGTATGTGCGTTATCTTTGTGAGGGCGAAATAAAAGAGGATTTATTAGGTTTAGTAACTTTGGAGAGCGGCACCTCAGAATCATACTACTTGGCTTTAACAACATTTTTGGATAACACTACGATCGAGTGGCGAAGACCAAACTATTTGGTTAGCCTGGGGACGGATAGCGCATCTTCTATGGTCGGTCATAAATCCGGCTTAGTGACACTGTTGAAAAGTGATGTGCCGAACTGCGTAAGTGTTCATTGCGTGGCTCATCGTTTGCAGCTGGCCATTCTGGATGCAACATCGAAGATTGCATATCTCAGCGAATTTGACAAAACTGTTAAAAATGTATTTCGCTTCTATCGAGGCTCAAATAAAAGACTTCAGAGCCTAAGAAAAACAGCATCGGTGCTAGAAGTAGAAATAGTAAAACTGCGCGACATTCACGCAATTAGGTGGCTGTCAAGCAAAAGCGATGCAATGTTAGCGCTGAAGAAAACTTTGTCGCTGTTATTGTTAATTTGGAATCGGTTGCCTCCGACACCAAAACACCTGGCAGTGGTGAAGCAAAGGGCATCGTGAAAAACATGCTAACGTTAAAGTTTGCAAAAACTCTGTTCTTTCTGATCGATCTTTATTCGATCCTCGACCCTTTGTGCAAAATTCTTCAAGAGAAGCAATTAATCTTGTCTCAAGTAAAAAACAGGATCAATGTTGTGATTGACTTGCTGGAGGAGTTGGTTGACAATGAAGGAGGGTCAGTAAAATCGTTTGTTTCGAAGCTCGTTTATACCGGCAACAATGTGTCGTTCGAGGGACTCGCAATGACTCATGCAAAACTAGGCGAAGAGCAGTACCAATTGTTGCGTAAAACCGTGATCGAAAACACATGCCAATATTTGCGCAAAAGACTACATTCGACCAACAATGTTATTGGTGAAAACGTGCACATTCTCGACCCAATGAATTATCCCAGCGCCGACAACCAGAATTTCAAATCATACGGGAATGAACAAGTTGTCGAATTAGCTTGCCACTTCGATTTGTTGGATGACAACGAAGAAACACTAATCGACCAGTGGATGGAGCTCAAGTATACAACCCACGATCTTGGACTGCAAATTCAGGGTATTTTGAAGCGGCTGAATGCCAACCCAACAAGATACTCAGTTTTGCGCCCGGTTTATGAAGCAGTAGCATGTGTTGCCGTGTCCACTGCCTCTTGCGAACGAGGCTTCAGCTACGTTAACCGAATTAAGACCAAAAATAGACTCTCACTAACCACTGGAAGTCTGCGCGACCTGATGCAGTTAGCTGTGAACGGACCCCCTCCAGAGATTTACGACCCCAGTGCGGCCATAGACAAGTGGTATTTTACTGTTCCTGGGAAGCGCCATGTTAGCGGCCACAAGCGCAAGTGGGCCGTCGCAGATTTATAGGTAGGTGATGTGCAAAGACGTATAATATATAATGAGAGGTCGCGATGCCAAATTTTATACACCTGCAAATGCCGCCACCAATCGGGCGGGTTTTGCTGCTAGTATAGGTATATTTATGAATTTTTGTCACCCCCCCCCCCCTCCTTAATTAGCTAGCGAGTGTAAATTTCCATTTGCGAGTTGATTTAGGCACGAATTTTCGAGGGTTGATCTACAGTAGCCATAAAACAAATCAAAAGTCAAGAACCCAAATTAAAAAAGTCTTGTTGCCGCACAATTAAGTGCAGTTTACATTATCCGATTTATCGTAGGATTTTGTTTATGAATTTTCATACAATTTCTGTATGATAAATATAGATAAAGGATCTCATGCAAAATCAAATAATACATATCCTAATCATATGACTTCGTTTCGAGTCACCTTAGGCTTTACTTTCAAGCTATTTTGTATGACAAATCGTACAATGTAAACGTTGAAATATTTGCTTGACAACTCATACGATTAATTGCATAATGTGAACTGCACTTTATGTGGCTAGCAAGTACCTATTTGTGCTATCAACAACTGAACAGCACCAGACTGCCATAGCAATCGGGTCACACTTTTATTATGCAGATTAATATAAAAGAAAAAAGTATTTGATGTATTAAATGGGCGTATATTTTTTTGTAATTGTCAATATCAAATTACTAAAAATATATTTTTGTTTTGATTTCTCATATATTGTCTTTGAGGGGCAGCCCTGTCGTGTCAAAGGAAAACCACCATTTTTTAATACATCAATACGTGATGATTTGTAATTTGAGTTGAAAAAATTGAAATGACCGGTTTTTTGTCTTTGGACAGATTGAAATTTTGAGGACACGGTATAAATAAAAACAGTAAAGTTAATATTAGGTTTGTTATAGTAAGAATAAAATGAATCACCAACCGATAAATTGTTTGTAAAGTTGTCGCTTTGAATTTAAAAAGGAACTCCATTTTTCCCTCTCGAGGGGCAAATAATTTAATAATAACTTCCAGCATATTGCACGTTTTCCTTGATCATCCGGAATGCCTAATGAAGTAAAACAATTTTGTTTGTTAAAAATATCATTAAAACATGTCTCGGCACCTACCATTGAAGGATATCTTTCGCAGTTCACGCAAATGTATAGCGTCTTGCTGTAAAATGTCGTCGAACTCATTCAATCTAAAAGTTAAATTGGATTCAGTGTGAAAAATGTATAAATTAGAAAAAGTTAAGTTTTCACCTTGCTTTGTATGCCATGATAAAAACATCATCCGCGTATGAAATGTCATAAGGAAAAAAATAAACATATGATCCGATAATGTACTGACGGTATGAAAACGTCAACCCCGATCAGTTTACTTTTAAAATTACATTGTTTTATTTAGTAGGTACAATTGAAATTTAGCTGTATTCCAAATTACCAAATTCAAAATTATTTTAACAATTTGGAAGATTTCCGATAGGGTTAAATTCGAAATGTTTTTTGAATGTCATGTATAATTACGTTGAATTGTGGGACATTGGTTGTCAAAAGTGAAGTCATAACAAAAATAGTTTTGTACGAACATCTGGGTATTTCTAAATCGATCAAAAAATTTTTATTATTAACATAGTTCGTGCGGACCTAATACATTTTTTATCAACAAAATTGTGTCGTCTAACATGTTGATAAATTTAAACGGAAAATCCGAAGTTATACCGTGAGTTGCGAAAGTAAGAAAGTTTTCACTGTTATTTTTAGTTGGTTTTATTTTATTTATATAAATTGATTGTTTTAGATGTTACAGTCAAATAATAATTGTCGTCACACTTTATCATTACCAGTGGAACCGTGTTTATTGTGCAGCAACACTTCACCGGAACCGTTACTCGATGTGTGCGTTGATTACATTTTAGATCATCTGGACACTATTTGTAAACGTGATTCGAACACAGACGACTTATATTTGCGAGAAAATGTGGCATTACCCGTCGAGATATGCCACCGTCTTCTGAACGGTCAGCTGCTCCGAAACAAATTTAATCTTCACAATTTTGTAAATATATTTCGAGATAGGCAATGCACACGATTGAAAAGAGTCAAACTTATAAATTCGGATATAGATGATGAAAGTTTAGAAATTTTGTTACATCATAGGTTAACCGAATTGGAATTGATTAATTGTTCCGATTTGAGTGCAACATCTCTGCAACACATCTCCACCTATGGTAACAAGTTGCAGAGTTTAACTATCGTTAACGGTTCGAAAATCTTTCCACTAACCATGTTTGCTAACGAATATGCAGAACATTTTTCCAAAGGATACATAATATATGTTCCAAGTTTACGACGATTAACCGTGAAAAATCTAGACATTGTTCAAACAGGGTTTTATATTCTATTGTTGAAACCACTACAAAATTTAAATTATTTAGATTTATCCGGTTGTAACAACATTGGTAATTTAGATTATTCCGAACACTTAATTAATTTATCGTGTTTAATTTTATATAACGTAGACAAAATTGATCGCCTTGTACCCTCGATTTGTAAATTAAAGAACTTACGGCATTTAGACATTTCACAATCAAAAGAAGATCGCGGTAAATACACAAATGGTAGTAAATTATTGGAAGTAATAGTGAGAAGTTTACCAAAATTAGTTTCGTTGGATATATCTGGAACAAATTTGGCCGGTAGAGGAGTTGCAGAACCTCGAGTTGTGACTAATGAAGCTGTCGTTGCTTCCGATATACCTGGACTTAGTTCGCGAGTTAATAATCCGTTTCAGTTTTTGGGATTGTACGACGCTCAACACGATGCTTGCTTAAGACATGACATACCGGCAAAAATGGTGAGAATGTATTTATGTTAATTTATTCATGATTTATTGTTGTCAACGTATTGTTTACTAATTTAAAAAATGTAGATCGCAGGAAATGCAAATGAAGAGCAAGTATTGATAGCTGCCCTTGCATATTTAGACAGACCGGAAATGCTGCAAAAAGTTTTAAATGAACTATTTCATTTTTTTCGTTTTGAAAGTTGTCAGCATGTAGGACAGGCCTTAAATGTTGTTTTAGAATCTATGGATAGACACATAAAAGAGAGACATATTCAAATTTCGGGAAGGTAATACACTTTTTTTCCACTACTTTCATTCATTCTTTCAGTTTCTCTAAAGCAGACCTGTGCAACCTTTTAAACCAAAGGGCCAAATTGAATCTTTTATTAGTTGGCGTTAGTAGGTGAAGGGCTACATTGAAAGAGGTATTTTACAGGGTGTTTCGTAATTTAAGAACTTTAGCAAATATACGTATTCTTAAGATTATTCTGTTTTAAAACATCGTAATATACGTGATGGATAATCAAAAGTGCACTATGTCGGAGTTATGGCTAAATTATATGGATATAATTGGAGAGGGGTGAATCACAAGCGAAATTCATGTACACCAGACTGCCAAATGTAAAGACTTCCAAAGAATGCCACGAGACTTCCAAAGAATACCGCGGACTTCCTAAGAATGCCATGAGACTGCCAAAGAATGCCACGAGACTGCCACAAATTTTTAAAGACTTCCACAAATTTTTCAAGACTGCCACATATTTTTTAAAACTGCTACATTTTTTTCAAGACTTCCACAAATTTTTATAGTCTAGTAGCAACTCGCTGCAAATTTCTGCTAAAATTGCATTTCAATAAATGTTCGTTTTTGGTGTAATCTGATCCAAAATGTTTGCGTTAACCAATAATAATTTGATTGAAAATTATTTCTACAAAAATTATGTCCTACATATAATTATTCATTTATAAACAATTAAAAATATGGGTTTTTAATTTATTAAAAAACGAATCGGGATTTTTGAAAATATGCCATAATAATTGTCTAAATCATTCTTAGTTATGATTACTTGAAGATCTGTTTTAGCAAAATTTTCAATTTTATCTAAATCTAGATCAGTGATTTCAGATAAAGATAACTTGTTATCGAAACCATGAAATTTGAGGTGATATTGTGAATATTTCGGAATATTTATCTCCAGCTTTGTTTCAATTAACGAAAAAAATTCCATTGAATCCATGTTAACACGTTTGAATTCAAAATGCAACTGTGATCAAAACCTTTATTTTTAATTTGATAACGCGGTAACACAACGGTAACACGATAATCAACTTTTGTTTGATGAGTAAGCATAGTTAGCATAGCATGCCGATATAAGCAATAAACATTCTGCACACAGTAACTTTTTTTTATTTGAACTTTTCTTTACTAAAGGGTGGGCCATTTAAAAGTTTAAATTTAAAAATGCAATAAAACAAAAACGGTTTGAAATTTTGCCAAATTTATTTTTTTGATGTGAAGTACAATTGTTCCGGTTAGAAATGGAATATTATTTCATTCATATGGCTGCCGCGGCTGGCCTCACAGTACCCCATTCGATCGGACCAATTTTCGAGCACTTTTTCGAGTGTATAGGCGATTCAAGATAAGCGATACGCCACCAACGGTCGCCGGTTGAACTAATTCCTCGGACATGGTATAACCTCAAAGGTGTTTAATAAGTTTAAGATTATACGATGATTTTAACATTAACACTGAAAAACTATTAATACTTCCACTAAATCACAAAAATTTTATTAAAACTTCTATGTATTCGCATTGAAAACCATGTAAACAAACTATACCATGTCCGAGGAATTAGTACGATTCTTACCGCACTGGCGCTGCGATCTTAAATTCGATCGCCTATGGGGTCGTATCTCGGCAATGGCATCACGAATGTTGGCCTTCAAATGCTCAATTGTCTCTGGTTTGTCGGCATAACACTTGTCTTTAACGGCGCCCCACAGAAAATAGTCCAATGGTGTCAAATCATAGCTTCTTGGCGGCCAATTGACATCACCATTTCGGCTAATCGTGCAATTTCCGACCAATTGTCTTTGTTTTGGAAATAAATTTCCAATAAATCCCAACGTTGCTCAAGCGTAAATCGATTCATTTCGTTCAGCGGAGATAATATACTGAATTTTGTGACAGAATAGAATGACATAAGTATTGTCAGATTCGAATTAACCGGTGGTTCAAATTTAAACCGATAAATGGCCCACCCTTTATAAGATAAATGAAGTGCAAATTCGTCTCGCTTCAATTTGAAGTAAATTTTACAACAATTGAAGTAATATTGCAAGATATTAAAAAGAATGGTAGATACATTTTTTCGCGTAAATAATAGGTTTGTTTCATCGACGAGTTCTCGTTCGTTCTAGAGCTATGCGCATGCTCTTTAACTAAAATCTGTTTCATCAAACGTTAAAATATGAACTGCTAGTTCTACGAACTACTAGTCCGCTGTTTCATCAGCCTAATTGTGAGTTATAGAACGGTTCAAATCAGTACTTGTTCAGAAGCAAGAACCAGCAATAACTAGTAGTTCTAGACCGCCCATAATATCCCGACTGAAGACGTACGAGGGCGGATTATTAAGTACTTAGAATGAAACAGAGATGTCACCACTCTGGCCAATTTAGTGTTATTTTTGAGAAGTACCAACCTTGGAAAGTTAAAGTTTCTAATTTCATCCATTTATGTCAAATCGTTGAATTTTGATAGTCTTTTAAAGTGAACAATTTGTATAAATTTGCTAAAATGGAGAAAAACGAAAATCGTGCGGTTATCAAGTACTTGTATCTCAAAGGCTTAACGCCTTCAGAAATAGTTACTGATATGAACTCAGTGTTGGGTGAATCTGCTCCGTCGACTGCAACTGTTTATAATTGGTATAATGAATTTAAACGTGGTCGTAAAAGCACAAGTGATGAACAAAGGCCAGGACGTCCAAAAGACGTTGTTACTCCAGCCATTGTCAAAAAAATCCATCGTACTGCATTAAATGATCGAAGAGTGAAATTGCGTGAGCTAGCTGACTTATGTGGAATAACGTATAAAAGTGTTTGGGATGTTTTACATAAAACACTGCATATGAAAAAGTTGTCTGCGAGATGGGTGCCGCGTTTGCTTTCAAACGATCAGAAACGCAATCGAATGGATCTTTCAAAGCAAAGTTTGGAATTATTTCAGCGTAATCCCAAAGAATTTTTGCGCCGATTCATAACCGTCGATGAAACATGGATTCACTACTATACCCCAGAAACGAAAGAACAATCAAAACAATGGATGGAAGCTGGTGGAAGTGCTCCAAAGAAAGCAAGGACAGTTCCATCAGCTGGAAAGGTTATGGCAACTGTTTTTTGGGATGCTCATGGAATAGTGTTAATTGACTTCCTCCAGAAAGGAAAAGCAATAACAGGGAAATACTATGCTGAATTATTGGACAAATTAAATACTGATATCCAAGAAAAAAGACCTCATTTAAACAAGAAAAAAATCCTGTTTCATCACGACAATGCACCAGCTCACACATCAAGAATTGCAATGGCAAAATTGCATGAATTAAGCTACGAATTGCTTCCACATCCACCATATTCACCAGATTTAGCTCCTAGTGATTTCTACTTGTTTCCAAACTTGAAGAAATGGCTCGGAGGAAGAAGATTTACGTCAAATGAAGAAGTGATAGATGCAGCAAATGCTTATTTTGGAGAGTTTGAGAAATCTTACTTTACCGATGGCATCCAAAAACTTGAACCGCGTTGGATCAAGTGTGTCGACCTAAAAGGAGACTATATTGAAAAATAAAATGAAATTTTCCCAAAAAAATTGTTTTTACTTTCTCATTCTAAGGACTTAATAATCCGCCCTCGTACTAGTACGAATACTTGTTTTAACTGTCAATAATGCATAAACAAATTATTTTATTTTATTTATTTTAATAATTAAAAATTATTTTAACTCATTACGCACTTTTGTGCTAAATTGTGCAAGCATAATTTCCTCATCGACATTGTCAATATCATCATTGAAATCACTGAAACCTGAATTACTCATTTTTTCAACTTAAATGTTTATATCAAAAATCATTTTATTTTTCCCAATATTTTTGGAGTTTTGTAATAAATTAAAATTAGTCTTGTTCTCCAAATTCTTTATTAAATGACGAGACGCGTTTTGTTTATTTTTATTTGATATACGAGTAGTACTAATGACCGACTCTTAATAATTTAATTTTATGTATAAAATTTGACACCTCTTACGTTTTTTCCTTTAATAATGACCGATGATGACAATACATTAGATTCTCGAAACGCGTCTCGTCATTTAATAAAGAATTTGGAGAAAAAGACTAATTGAAATTTAAATGTTTATAATTGAATGTAAATAAATGTACGTTTCAGCATGATTTGCAACAACAAATTTAGGTTGGGTTTTAATAAAGTTCAAGGTAAAACTCGAGTCAATCCGACGTCCGAGTTTTCCCGAAAAATTAGAACTAAAACTGTTTCATCAAACTTTTTTCTTACTACTAGTTCTAAAGTAGTTCTTGCGAACGCATGCGTATTAGAACAATCTGAACTAGAATCGGTAGTTCTAGAACTGTTCAATTTGTTCGCGATGAAACAAACCTAATAATCAGTAATAATTATTATTATTCGCAGATATAGGATTACTCTCCGCAAGTATCACGTACTATATTATGATACTCATTAATCACTTTCATTACAGTCAAAACTGTAATAATAATCTCGAATTCTTTTTCTTTCAAGCCTGATTTCAGGCGTTATATTCCTCTCCAATATAATTAACTTACATTAGAGCTTCTAATACCATAAAATTTTCAAAAACTTCCTCGAAATATTAAAGAATGCCACGAGACTTCCAAAGAATACCGCGGACTTCCTAAGAATGCCATGAGATTGCCAAAGAATGCCGTGATACTGCCAAAGAATGCCACGAGACTTCCAAAGAATGCCACGGACTTCCAAAGACTGCCACGAGATTTCCAAAGAATGCCACGGACTTCCAAAGAATGCCACGAGACTTGTACACCAGACTGCCTCTGTGATTAACCCCTCGGAATTGGATAAAACAAACAAAAAATTTAGTGAACGGCGAGATATTTGCCTTACGGGAGGTTAAGAATTCAAATACACAATTGTTTATTTTTGGTATAATAATAATAAGTAATATAATGAAAGATTTTTTTTTAACCTACATAAATAATTTAATGCAAATGTGATCAGAGGTAGGCGAAATACATAAGAATGTGTATTTATAATATACTAGCTGGCACAGGCCTTTAGCCATCTAAACCGTGTCGGATGTGGTTGTTCGGCCTTCGGCCTCACTCAGGGAAATCGCAACCATACGTGTAAATCGTGGTTGTTCGGCCTTCGGCCTCACTCCATGGTTCTAAAGTAGCCTATGTTTTTCGTAGCGTTGTAAATAACTCCTACACCAAATTTGGTTAAGATTGGTTAAATAGAAACGTAAAGCACGTGCACGCGTATTTGCATTGTCGATCGGTTGACAGTTTGACAGCATTCATTATTGTTTTTAAGTTGATTTTGAGTAGCCTGCCTTCCTTTAAGGAATCTCGATAATCCATTCATGCGCGTCCCTATGGGACGCGCATGAATGGATTATCGAGATTCCTTAAAGGAAGGCAGGCTACTCAAAATCAACTTTCCTTTCCTTTGCGAATTTTTGCACTATTTCAATACAGAAACAAGCGCAGGGACTTACATAATAACTGCCAAATTTGGTTCCGATCGGTCAAACGGTTTAGGAGTCTATAGGGAACATACATACATACATACATCCATTTATAAATAAATTTACAGATAAATTAACTATCCTCAGGAAAATTTTAAAAAATTGACAAAGCTTAAGGTGGCGTAATTACCTTCACTGACCTTATAACTTAAAATTTGCAAAATCTACGTAATTTGCGAATATTTGCAGGCTAGTTTATTTTATTTATAAGGAATTTGTTTTTATTACTTTACAATTTATCATTAATAATAATTATTACATAATATTATAATTCTGTCATATTAATATTTTGTTGGCCCCCCCCCTTTTGCTTTTATAACATCATTAATTCTATTTGGCATGGATTTTACCAACTTTTGTAAATAATCCAAACTTAAGTCTTCTTTTCAGACTTTATATAGGGCGTCTATTAATTCCTTTTTATTTTTAGGTTTATTTTGAGTGATTTTCTTGGAAATTATGAACCAACAATTTTAAATAGGGTTCATATCTGGGCTCTTGCCTGGCCATTGTAAACGGCTAATTGCATTCCTTTCAAGATATTCTGTTACCTATGAATTTAAACTTTTGTCAGCGGCGGTTCTAGGGCGGAGCGACCGGCGCGGTTGCGCCGGGCGCCGTTGTAAGGGGGACGCCAAATTGAGAAAATATGCTGAAAAAAATTTTTTTTAAATATTTTGAAAAAATATTTTGACCGCGCCGGGCGCCGTTGGAAAGGGGCCAAATTGAGAAAATATTTTGAAAAAATATTATTTAAAAACACAATTCATTCAGTAAACAATGTCTATATTTAAAATAATAGAGTTGCCAATATAATAAAAAATATTTTTTTTTGTTGGTAGACAATCTGTCCGCCATACCCCCATACCTCTATTTATAATAGGAATGGACAAGCAAAGGTGTCAAAAGAAAATTTACCATTACCAGTGCATTATTTTAAAAATATCCTCACCACGCTGCCGTAGAAATTTTATTAACAATGTCCCCACCTGCAAAAAAACTATCCGGCGCTCAAAACTTGAAAAGAAAACGAAAAAAGCAAGACGAAAGTGAAAAGGCTGCAAAATTGATGGCAACTTTTTTTAGAGTTGAGAAGTCATCTGAATCGGCATCATCAGAACCAGTTCAAAACGCGACGGAAGAAGACCTATATAATAGAAGTTCTTCAGATGAAGCCCATGAAGATGAAGAGCAGTATGCACAAAATAATCTAACTATTTCTGGAATTTCCTCTGAAGTTCAAAATATTACAAAGAGTACACCAGACATACCATCTCTGTCACCTCTTCAAAATCAAAATACTAATTGTGAAATTGATGATATTTCGAAATGGTCATTCGTTAACTCTAGAACCATAGATGAAATAATTATTCGTGGTCCTGTTAGTAACGAAATGAGCAACGACAAGTATCCAAAAAAAACTGACGGACGTCATTTTTCGAATACGCATTTTCAAAGGGTGATGCCAAATGGAGAAACTTATAAAAGGAGATGGCTCGTTTACTCTAAATCTGAAAATAAAGTATATTGTTTTTGTTGCCGTTTATTCAACAGAATGTCCCACTCTAATTTAGGAAAAGATGGATTTGACGACTGGTCGCACTTATCAGTGCGTCTCAAAACTCACGAAACTTCCTCACATCACCAGCACGCCATGAACAGTTGGATAGAAGCGTCGAGTCGATTAAAGAATTTTATTGGAATTGACAAGCATTTGCAAAAACAGATTATAGACGAGAAATCACGGTGGGTTGCTATCCTCGAACGAATGATGTCCATAGTATTCTTTTTAGCAAGTAATAATTTGCCTTTCAGAGGATCTGGATCTGAGGCACTATATACTCCTAATAATGGTAACTTTCTGGGTTTAGTGCAACTGATGGGAAAATTTGACCCTGTGATAATGGATCACCTCCGCCGTATTGTTAATAAGGAGACTAATGTTCACTATTTTAGCAAACATATTCAAAACGAGTTGATCGGCTTACTTGGAAGTGAAGTTCGAAATACAATTTTGAGTATGGTAAAAGCATCGAAATACTTCTCCATCATACTGGATTGCACTCCTGATGTCAGTCACATTGAACAATTATCTTTAACATTGCGTTTTGTTGACACTAATGAAGATGAAGTCCAAGTGCGCGAGTGTTTCATTGCTTACAAGCCGGTAAGTGACTCTTCGGGAGCTGGACTTACTGGCCTCTTTCTTGATGATATTGTGCAAGAGTTTGATTTAGATATGAATGATTGTCGCGGTCAAGGATACGATAATGGATCTAATATGGTAGGAGTAAACAAAGGTGTCCAAAGCAGAGTTTTGAAGCAATATCCACGAGCATTTTTTAATCCATGTGGTTGTCATAGCTTAAATTTGGTAATAGCAGATGCCGCCAAAACATCTGTTAAATCGGTTTCTTTGTTCGGATTTCTTCAAAAACTGTTTGTTCTATTCTCTGGATCAACAAAGCGATGGGAAGTGATATCCAAGCATGTAGAAGCACTATCGCTGAAAAAAGTTTGTGAAACTCGTTGGGAGAGTAGAGTTTCTAGTCTCGCTGCAGTTCGTTATCAATACTCTTCAGTTCGTGACGCCCTTCTGGAACTTCACGAAGAAACAAATGACTCAGTTGCAGCATCAGAGGCCTTGTCCCTGATTCAGAATATGGAGCAATTTGAGTTCATAATAACAATGGTGGCTTGGTATGATATATTGTTTCAAGTAAACATTGTAAGTAAGGCTATGCAGTCTAAAACAATGGATATACCAAACGCTTCACGATTGCTGAAGAACTGCTCGGAATTTGTAAAAGAGTACAGGGATTATTCGACTGCTCTGATAACAGCTACGGAAATTGCTTCTCAGGCTGGGATAGATATTATTTTTAAGCCAGTCCGCATCCGAAGAAAAAAGAAACTATTTGAATACGAAGCTGCTGATGAGACACCAACGGATCCCGAAAAGTTGTTTAAAATAAGCGTCTTTTACCCCATGATCGATACAATTGAAAATGCGTTGGTTAATAGATTTTTACAACTATCGAAATTTAATGATGTATGGTCATTTTTGTACAATATCAAAGAAATTCCTGAAAAGACAAAATTGGACAAAGCATGTGAGAATTTAGAGATAAGTTTAACCGATGGGGAAAAATATGACATATCTGGTTGTGAATTGGTTGAGGAACTTTTACACCTGAATCCACTGTTGAAAGACATTGAATCAGCAGAACCAATAAAAGTTCTTCAACTTATTAAAACAAATGGTTGGCAGGATATATTTCCGAATGTGTGGACAGCACTTCGGATTCTGTTAACCATACCTGTAACGGTCGCCAATGGAGAACGAAGCTTCAGTAAATTAAAGCTGATTAAAACTTATTTACGTTCGACTATGTGTCAGGAGCGACTTTCAGATTTAGCAATTTTGTCCATAGAAAATAATATTGGCAAGGACTTAGATTATTCCGAACTAATAAAAAAATTTGCAGGTGCAAAAGCGAGAAAAGTGGCTTTGTAGTTAATTTTTTTATTTCTTAATTTGATTAAATAAATCTTTTTAAACACATATTATCGTATCTTTAGTCTAAAAACTCTCTGCTGCCAATAAATAAAATTTAAAATTTCTTTTTATATTTTTTTTTTAAAATTTTTTTTTGAAAAAATTTCATCAAATTAAAAAAAAAATGGGGGGGGGCAGTGGGGGAGGGGGCGCCAAAATAAGATCTCGCACCACCTGAAAATCTTGCTAGGACCGCCCCTGACTTTTGTAAATATATTTTCTAATGATGTAAGTGAGAGAAAAAAATAAAAATACTTATAATTTTTGCCCGATGGCATGACGCAGAATCGTCTTAAAAAGTACAATTACTAGCATCTTCAAATTTCTCTTCAATCGTATGCATTAAACATTTTTCTAAAATTTCTAAGCACTCCTTTGCCTTTACAATCCCGTTTATAATGTGCAAAGGACCCACACCCACGCTCGAAAAGCATCATCAGGTCATTATGCTCACCGGAAAATTTACAATTCTTTTAAAGCATTCGTCTTTTAATCTTTCGCCTTGCCTTCTACGTTCAAAATTAATTCCATCAGAACCGTGTAAATTAAACTTGGACTCGTCGGAAGAAATCACGCTTTGCCAATCATCTTCTGTCTAATTTTGATATTTTCGTGCCCAATCGAGCCGAATTTTGCTCATTTTCTTAGTTAACAACGGCTTTCGGCAGGGACGACGAGCGTTAAAGCCCATACCAATTAATCTACTTCGCATAATTGTTGTAGATACCGATGCCCCAGTGGCTTTATTCCATTCTGAACACAAGTCTGTCGATGTTCCAGCCCTATTTTGCAGACACAATCGCTCTAAAATTCGATCATCCCTTGAAGTCGTTTTCTTCTGTCGGCCACCACGTTTTCTATTTTCTGGTGAACCAGTTTCAGCAAATTTTTTTAAAAGCCTGCTAATTGTCGAAGGGTTACATTTAATTCGACGACTGATAGCCCTCACAGACAAATTTTCTTTTTTTAATGCTAATATAATAGCTTTTTGTTCGTTTGATAATAACTTGTACTTGATGGTCATAATTTTACGATGTTCACTATTTCACAGTTAAAAACAGAATAAACAAATTTTCAAATTTAAATTTTATGGCCAAAACGTCATAAACCAATGTAGGTACAAATACTTATATAGATATTGACAAAATACCTATCTCTTTTTATAATACAATAGGTTTTAATGCTATAATAGGTTGGTGTTGCGGTTCATTTGCACAGTACTGTACATACATAGTACATTGAATTTTATATATTTAGATATTTGAGAGTTTAAAACAGTATGCGCCATTTCCCGCAATTTCCTCCTATCTTGGACGTCCTCTCAATCGCCTACTTTGCATGGCTTCTTCTACACCTACACCTTGTGCCCACGTTCTTCAGGGTTGTCCTTTTGTTCGTCTTCTAGCAGGAGTTCATTCCCTAACCTTTCTAGGCCATCTCTATTCTATACGATTTAGATGACCATACCATATTAACCTTTTTTTTCTTTATTCTATCTATGATGTCATCCTCTACATTAATATTCTTTTTTATAGTGTTATTTGGGATATGTTGCAGCTACGTCTAAAAGCATCCATTTCTAAGGATTGAAGCTTTAGGCTATTTCTTTTCAAGACGTCCCACATAGAATTATATGACGCAATACCTTCAATCTATTGATATATTCTACGCTTTGTGCTATTCTTGATTCCTTTACTCCACCATATACTAATTTAGTTCTTGTATAGCTCTTCGTCCCTGGTTTATTCTATTTTGAATATCTTTCTCGCAGTTTGGGTTCTTGTTAAAAAGTAATCCCAGGTACTTAAGCTCTTAACGCCCCTTTATTTCGTCACCATTTATTTTGAGATTCTCACTTCCCGCCCCCACAGCAAGATATTATGTCTTCTTCATATTAATCTGTAGACCCCAAGATTCATATTCTTCTTAGCTTGCGTGCCATGTAAACTGCATCTTCCTCATCCCCGGGCACGAAGATCTAGTCGTCCGCAAACAGGAGCGTATACAGACACCAGTTTCTGATCTGCACTCCCATATTAGAACACTTCCGGGTCGGGTTATGTAACCACTACCGGCTGAAACAAAATTTCTTCAACTACACACTAAAGAACAGGCTTATTTTAGTCTATAGAAACAATAATTTTCGAGAACCCTTGAAAAACAACCCCAAAAACGACTTGTTAAAAGTAGGGAAATTAGCATCGAATAGGCCGCGCCCCCCCAGGCAGACGCGATGAAATGCATCGGTTTTCCCTTCAGATCGAGTGAAATTTTTTCGCTCCGATTTGAATTTTTCTTTGAAATTCGGATAGGTGGGGGTGTGATTAGTAGATATTGGTAATAAATATTAGCAAAAAAATGGAAAATAACCCGTGTATCGCCGAAAAAGTGATAAAATTGAATTTTTTTTTATTCAAGTTTTGGGGTGTGCATTCGATAGAGAGGTTTATCCATCGTCAAAACCTACCCTTTCGGGGCGCCGCTCCGCGTTGCACCCTTCCAGGGCGGTTTTGACTCTGGTTACTAGGCTAAACATACGAGAAGGCGCCACCCATCAAGAAAACCGGGAGCTTAGGGACCCTTGAAATAGCATTAAAAAGTATAGTTGCGGTATGGGGCAGTAAACTATTACGTTTCACCCCCAAAATATCGAATAAAACAAAAAATAAATCGATGTTACATGTACGAGAGACGAGCTGCATCTGCCGGTGCGAAATTTTCTAAGTGTTAGGGTCATTCATTCCACACGTACCGTCAATAAAATGACGACGCGCGGAATCTCGTTAGGATTTTACATGTAAATTTGCTAACTTCAAATTCGATTTATTCGAAAGTTTGGATCTAATTCTCGAAAATTATTTTGGCAATTTGCTATATTAACCATGTTCTTTAGTGTGTAGCAGAAGAAATTATGATTTGATCAGTAGTGGTTAGGTAACTGTAGCCACACTTCCTAGTCCATTATCACCAAAATTTAAGTGCTGAAGGTCAAGAAACGACCACTTCGTATGTAGGAAACAAAATTTGTCCTTCTACATGACGTAATTTTGCTCGTCTTTCTGCGCACGAGTGATTGCCTAAGTAGTGCTGGCTAAAGGCTGCACTGGGGTGGACAGATCAATTTATTTCTTAATACAAAAATATAATGTAAATCAGAGAGTCGAACCGAACCTAAAACCAAAATGAACCGCTATTTTTAAGTAAACCGGAACCGAAACAAATTAAGGGGTAATGACACTCGAGAAGACACAAAAATAGCATAATTTTAACAATTTTTTATGGCGTTATAGTAAATGCTATACAAAATCTTTTTTAAGAGGTTTATTGTACATATTTTAGAGAATAGTTTATAAATTTTTTTACAAAATGGCAGCGTCAAATCTCAGCAAAGGAAACCTCTATTTACAAATAGCGTTCCGCGGCCGGCAAGAATTCTCCTCCAATTTTTGACCTTGAACAAAGAACAAAAAAAAATTCGGTTCTATATAAGATTATCTAGAGGAGTACGTAGCGAAATTAAAAAATATTGATTTTTGTAAGAATAGCAAACGATTGATTTTAAATTTCTATTTTTGTTAAAAAAAATTACGTGAAAAATTGTTTATAACAAGAAAAGTTTACAATGTAACGTCAAATCCCTACGTACTTCTCTAGATAATGGAATTTTATAGCTACAGTTAAAATATCAATCAAATCGATTAAGATCTGCCAAAGTTATGTTGCCGGCCAATTGAGAAATTGTAATTTTGAGATAGAGCGTTTTAAAGTTTTACATAGCATTATTGAATGAAAATTTTTTGTTTACCTCTAATCTGCATTACCTGCACCATACAATTGGCCTTCTATGTTAATATACTGCTCTTCTTCCTTTCTGGCTGATTTTAACGAAAACCGAGTCTCTTTAGCAGCGTCAGACAGCGATCGCTCCGAGAACTTAATGCAGCGTGCATCAGCTTCCGCACAGAAATTCAAGCAATTGGGCCCAGGATAATTCTAGGGTTAATTTCATATGCTTTATCAATAAATGGGCAATTTGGAATGACAGTTTCGTTACAGTTCTCGCAAGAAATAACAATTTTAAATCCTAAACCACGTCGTCCACTTTCGCCAAATTTAATATTTGATTTACAGGTTTTACACACAACCACTTTAGAAATAGCCGAGAAAACAGCAACAAAAGTCAATAAACGATAGCCAAATGTTTCATTTACTTCAACGCCGTAACAATCTTCAGAAAGTTTCAATTTTTTGGCATATAGCACTTTCGGACCGCGACGATTCCATTTCATATCGGTTTAACGGTCGTTTCTTCGATAAATTCGTTCTCCTTGCATATCCTTTCGTTTTTTTTGTTCCCTTTTTATTACGATATACTTCACTTTTTCACCATTTCCACTCATTATTCTAACTAATTTTTTAACACAATTAAAAAAAACTCAAACTCAAAGCAAAGCGTCTTGTGATCGGGTTCACTGAAATGGCAATACTGCTACACTAATGCAAAATTGCAGTCGGATGCTAAACCATATAAAAATAAAAATTTTTAAATTTTCGTACCTATTATATTTAGAATTTTTAAAAGTAATAAAGATGCACTTTGGTTTATTATCGTTTGCCGACAATTGTGATGCTCTAGTACCATAAACTTGGGTAATTTATTGCCTACTTCTTATTGCGCTTTAAATGCCTATAGTTCCGAAAATATTCGGAATATCGATATGAAATTTTAACACATAAATTTTAAGATATTGAACTATTGATTAATGTAAAAAAAATTTTTGCTTTTTTTAAAAATCCTAGAGTGTCATTACCCTTTAAGATAAATTTGAATTAACGTAACCGTATCCAGAACGATATATCATATCGGTTAATATCGTTCTTTTTCGTTACGGTTCAAAACTCGGAGACGAAGAAAAAAAATTACAAAATATACGACCCTATTAACTTGAAGAAATTTCAAATACAATCTAAACTTTTAAGGTAGGTACACCCCTAATTTTTGCCCTTGCCAACTTTACACAAAAGAAGATATGCTTATACCTGTTAAGCCTGTATTACAACAGGCAATTTCTGCGCAGAACGGTGTAGGCAATGCGCAAATACTATGAACTCGTCTCTGCGCAGAAATTACCTGATGTAATACAAGCTTTATGTTCGTATGCAATTTATTGTCCAAGTAAGGCTGATCGCAGAATGATCAAGAAAAAACGTTGTGAGACAAAACGTTTTTGTTTGATTGTGTTGAAAATTGTTTTCTACATGTTTGTATTAAATATGATCCAACACACACTGATCAAACAAAACTTGATGCACAAACTTGTTACAGTTAATAGTGCGCATCAGTTAAATACCATATTTTATATTATGACATTATAAAAACATGAAGTTTTCGAAGACATCTAAACGTCTGTAAAACTTGAATTTCCGGTTTTGGGCCCTTTTTCTAATGGCCGATTCATTTGTATTTCAAATACACTTTTTAATTTATTTTGTATTTATGTATTTGAAATGTAGGCAATTCGGGAAAATAAACGGACAAATTTGAACTTTTTTATTCATCACCATCATCACCCACACGTATAAGACCAGTGGTCCGTTACGTCATTCCAACTGATCTCGTCACCTCTTCCTAGGGCGGCCAACACATCTTCTTCTGGGCTGATATCGGTATATTATCCTCGGCAGTCGGTTTTGGTCCATTCTTTCAAGATTGTTTTTCCATGATGTTTTATTTTCTCATTTAAACTATAGATATCAAAAATCATTTTATTTTTCCCAATATTTTTGGAGTTTTATAATAAATTAAAAATTAAAATAGTCTATTTCTCCAATTTCTTTATTAAAGGAACGAGACGCGTTTCGAGAATCTCAAAATATTCTCATCTTCGGTCGTTAAAGGATAAAAACGTAAGAGGTGTCAAATATTTATATCAAATTAAATTAATAAGTGTCGTTAGTACATCGACACTTTTTTATTAATTTAATTTAATTTGATATAAATATTTGACACCTCTTATATTACGTTTTTATCCTTTAACGACCGAAGATGAGAATATTTTGAGATGATCGAAACGCGTCTCGTTCCTTTAATAAAGAAATTGTTTAGTTCCTCTCTTATGTCCGTGTTTCTTCTTCTGTCAGTTCTTTGGTATCCTGCCAGTGGTCTAAGGAATTTCATTTTGGCGCTCTGGATTCGTCGTTCATTTTCTTTTGTAATTGTCCAGATTTCGCTGCCGTATGCAATGCTCGGTAAAGATATAGTTTTGTAGAACTTGGGTGCTGTACTCTGGCTGCTTCTGTTTTTAAAAGTTCTCTTTATTGTGCCATTTATGAAATTGAACTTTTCTATTTTGTTGTTTATTAATGAAATTTTAAATTATAGCCCTTACTTTTATTAACTTGCAGAAATGGTTTGAGCCCATTTTTCGGGTCTAAAGAAAACAATACTTTCATTTTCCAAAAATTTCAACGTTTTTTTTTAAATGTGAGCTGGAACGGAGTCCTAGCAAAACTTCCATTTATTATCGGCATACAATGGCTTAGAGTTTTGAATTAATGGTTAAAATAGTTGTCTATATAATAATTCGAATTAATTTTGACACCTCGATCGATAAAAATGGGTTCAGTTGCACCATTGTACGATATTCCCGTGAAAATCATTACACTCATTGAATGAAATTGGTTTTCGAAACCGTTCGCAATTTTGGTCGTTTGTTTACGGGACACTGACCATCAATGCTGGACATATAGAACCAACCTTCGTCGAACGTGATATATTTTGCCAATGGTTTTTCTTTTAGCCGTTTGTAAAGGTTGATTCAATTGGAGGTAACAATTTAAATTTGAAATAAAAAACATTGGTTTTTTGATAATTTGATGATATTTTTATTTTAATATAATGTTAAGACATTGACATTAAACATGAAAAATGATATCGGTCAAATGGCCGGCCGTGCAGACTTCCGCTCATTTAATGAAATTTCCATTACTTTTCGGCATAAATCCTGTGATAGTTTATAAATACCGCGTCAAATTTCGTCCTTTAACTCTGGAATAGTTTGGGGGGGGGGGCATTGGCCATTGGCATACACCGTTTGCTTCATATAACGCCAAAGAAAACAATCGAACGGCGTGATATCACTCGAACGTGGTGGTCAATTTTGGTCACCGGAACGAGAGATACGCGGCTGGGAAACTTTGTGTGCAATAACTTCATTGTTTCCCCCGCAGTATGGTACATAGTAGGTGGCATCGGCTTGTTGAAACCACATGTCTTCAGCAGCATCATTGTCGTCCTGTTGGTGCCTATTTCTTAATTAATCCGTAATTTCTTAACGGAGGTACGCCTTGGTCAGTTATGTACCTACACCGAAATTATTCCGCAATGCGCGAATCGTGTTGATGAAATTTTCCCTATCTCGGACATTTAATAATCACACATGTGAAATATCAATTGTTTATCTTTGACAGAAAAACAATGGTACTAGATTTAAATTGTTACATCTAATTGAATCACCCTTTAAAAGCCTAATGACAGTAATGACCGACAACGTCGTTTCTTCAGATAGTAAGTAGAAAGGCAGTTTCTCGATCAACTTTACTGCGATTACTTTTTTAAGATAGTATCTTATAACATTTTTAGTTATTTTGAAATGAGTTTCAAGAGTTTTCTATGTCGAAAATTTCTTATTTCTCATCATTCGCTTCAGTTGTCTAATTTGCAGTTTGTATATTCCTATTCCCACTCCTATTTTTTTTTTGCTGATGAGTTAGTAATTATAATCGATTTTTCCAGTAGATAGTGAACTTTAGATAACTAGTTTTTCTTTAATTTAATCAGTTAATTTCCGTATTATTAATTGTTCAAGGTATCTACAATAATTAACTGTTTTTATTTTTTTATATAAGCATTATTTTAAACAAATGCATACATCTTAAATTGCAATATTGTGCTTATTTTATTATAACTCACAATAGTAAATAACCTCAATAGTGTGGCACGCTCATGCATAAATTAATCGCTATATTAATTATATAATATACTATATAAATTAATATTATTGTGTTTAAAAGTAACCCGTCGAAATAACTTTTATTTTGAGTAAATTTGAGGAAAACAAAAACACATCGGTTTAGATAGCAAAGGGCACGTTCACAACGAATACTGTTCGATTTTTAAGTTTAACCCCCTCCTCACCAGCTACCCCAACTTTGAACTTTTAAATAACATCGCCTACCTTTCGGTACATCATTGGAGGGTGTTTGAGAGGTTCAGAAACCACAAAACGTCGAGTCGACGTTACGTCGATCTTTCTGGTGACGTTTGAACGTGGGATCATGGTAGTCTACGTACTAGATGTGAACGTCGACTTTAATGATCGTTGCGCATGCGGAAAAGTATGTTATTTAAACACGAACATAACCTATAAACAAGTATGCATGCCAAACATCATTGAACTGTCTTGCATTATTTTTTAATTTAATAATTCATTACATAAATAAATATGTAGAGGTAAATTTTTAAATTAGTACTAGTGTACTAGTAAATTTCAAGAAACGTTTAGACAAGTTCTATTGCGCAATCTTACCTGCGCTTTCACATTAGTAAATTTTAAAATATGGTTACTGAACCGAAGAAATTTGACGTACAAACGACGACAAAAACGGAAGTTGACGTCGGCGTTGGTTGGTTTCTGGTAGGAAAAATCTTCGATTGTGATACGTTAATCTGGTTAGGTTTCCTTCAATAAAAATTGGCACAATAATGTCATTTCCAAGTACACCAGCCCACACATTGACCTTTTGAGGATACTGTGAGGTCCATTTCCCCAGCCCCGCCCATCGCGAATTTTGAATCAATTTTGGTGTCAATCGTTTGTGTGTCGTTTGTGTTCGTTTGTGTTTTCATTATTTTCGTTTGTGTTAGCACCGTTCGCGAAATATCTTCAAATTAACGTGGGCGGGGCTGGGGAAACGGCAGCCCCGCCCATCGCGAATTTCGGGTCGAATTTGGTGTCAATCGTTTGTGTTTCGTTTGTGTTCGTTTGTGTGCTCATTATTTTCGTTTGTGTTATCACCGTTCGCGAAATATCTTCAATTTAAGTGGGCGGGGCTGGGGAAATGCCAGCCCCGCCCATCGCGAATTCCGGGTCGAATTTGGTGTCAAACGTTTGTGTTTCGTTTGTGTTCGTTTGTGTGCTCATTATTTTCGTTTGTGTTATCACCGTTCGCGAAATATCTTCAATTTAAGTGGGCGGGGCTGGGGAAATGCCAGCCCCGCCCATCGCGAATTTCGGGTCTAATTTGGTGTCAATCGTTTGTGTTTCGTTTGTGTTCGTTTGTGTGCTCATTATTTTCGTTTGTGTTAGCACCGTTCGCGAAATATATTCAAAAACATATCCTAGGTTTATTTCCCCGGCCCCGCCCATTTTGAATTTTTGCTCGAATTTGGTGTCAATCGTTTACTCATCGTTTGTGTACGTTTGTGTTTCTATTCCCGTCGTCTCAATATCGATTTTCAACTAGCTGGGAGAAAATGAATTTTTGTCAAGCTCCGAGCAACAACCGCCACATTTCGAAATTATAGCAATTACGTTATTTAAGAAAATTGGTGTTATTTTAGTTGTAAATTTATCAATATGGATAGGTTTCAACTTAAAACAATAAAAATCATTTTTATTTATTTTACTATAACCACAGCAGTGACTTGATGAGATTGGTGAAGTTAAGTTGTAAATAAAAGAGAAAGAAGAGGATTGAACCACCAAAAAAATGGACTGTACATTACAGAGAAGTAAAGTTCCGAATGGAATAAAGTTTGATTATTATTAATTATATTGTAAATGAAAAAAATACCAACCGCAAAAATTTAATTAGTGCAGATTACCTATCTGATATTATTTACATTATATGGCGACTAAAAATAACAAGATAACAACAATTTTTCACACCAGAAAGATAGCTGTATAGAAGCCTAGGTGGAACTCGCTTTAGCGGCAGGTCCACCTAGTTCGACATCATTGTTATTTTCTAGAAATTTCAAATTTAAAAATCCTTTAATCCGAAATTTTTTTTTTGATTGGTAAAAATTTCCTGCGTCTTTTATTATATAAGAGTAAATACCTTTCTTTACAAATAAATATAAAATCGTAATAAGTCGTAAAATAAAGAACTAGTCCGAATTTATAATGCCACGCAAAACAACAATCGATGTCGAAGCTCTATTGGAAGTACTACAGAAATATAAATCTGATTTAAAAGATCCTCATACGAAAAAAATTGTCCCAGTAACTAATCCAGTATGGAATAACATACAAAGAAGTTTGAAATTCGCCGTAACTCTGAAATATATCCACAGTATAGTGCTCTTCAACAGATTTAACGTAATGGACAAGTTAGGATTACAAGTAAATACCGAAGCATTTGAAATAGGAAATAATGCCCACCGCGATGATAATGATGAAACAAGTGAAAATGAAGAAGAAATGATTGAATTTAAAATTACGTTATCTGCGGAGGAATGGAAAAAAATGACCACTGAGCCGGTATTATATAACAGGAAGGATCGACCAAATTCTCAGAGATCTTACGTAGTACTAACGCCATTCCTATGGACCGATATTGTAAACGAGCACTTCTTCGAGCTTACTAGAAAATGTTGTTGTTTGATTTTTAAAAGAAATAATATTCATCCTAATGGAGATAGCTACCTACAGTTTGAAGCACAATGTAAAATATGTCGCAGTGCGTTGATCGGTATAATCGCAAATCCTCCATCACCTGATTCTCGCGTAGTTGTAGATTGTACGTATAGTGGTGATTATCGAATATGTAGTGGAGGAAAGAAACGAAGAATATTCAATGAAAAACGTTCGGAATATGAAAAGAAAATGTTGGATGAAAAGATGTCCCCTGCGTTTTTACAACGGAAAGAAGCTAGTAAATTTATGATTTGTGGAGAATCTGAACCGAGTCATTTGCCCTCTCTAAATGCGTTAAGAATTTTAAAACATAAGGCTCGCAAAGAAAATTTGATTAATTCTGATCCTCTTTTAGCTATCGCGGAATTGAAAGGAAGCTATCCGTTTAATAATATTATCAGGGATGTGGGGTATGATAAGTTTTTTATTCATTATTGGACGGTTTCAGAATTGAATGCTTACCGCACCTATGCTAAACACGTAAAATATCCGCGTATTTCAATTGACGCAACTGGAGGTGTAGTGCAACATGTGACCTTACACACTGGAAGAAAAACAGGTCCCATTTTTTTGTATGAAATCACTGTTATGGATAATGAACATAGCAACAGTCAATTTTCAGTAGGACATATGCTCTCTGAACGACATACTAATATTGCTATAAGAGGATGGCTCAGCGAATGGTTCAATAACGATATGCCTTTACCAAAAATTGTAGTCGTCGACCAGTCGAAGGCATTAATGATGGCCGTGGTGAATACGTTTACTCAATACAGTACTTTGCATAAGTACTTGTCAGTGTGTTCGGGTTTATTAAGAAAGGAACTGGGAAGTACTGAAATTCCTGATTGTATGGTTAGGCTAGATTTTAACCATACGATGAGTTTAATAAGTAGCTGGAATGAATTCAAAGTTGCTCCGCCAAGATTTAAAAATTTCTATATGAGATCGATTGGATTGGTTATATCGAGTATGAATTACGATGAAGTAAAACATTTATTGCGGTGCATTTTCGTGGTAGCTCTTAGTGAAAGCGAAGGATCCAATTCAAATGGTGACGTCACATCTTGCGAAATTGCGAAAAGTTATTTAAAGCAGAAAATTTCTTCGCATATCGATATCGATTTTGAGAGTTTCAAAATAAACTTTAATGAAGACGATACTAAGGGAATATTAGCCGAAAATACAATCGAAGATATTACTCCGCCTTCAAGTGTTTTTGACGAAATACAATTAAGTTACAATACTTGCTTTGAGGAAGCTAAACGTGTCGAAAATGTTGGGGAACGTGATAATTTGCAATATTCACCCGGTATTGCCAAAAAGATTCTTGAATTTACCAAATTATTACCACTATGGTCTTCGGTGATGGTACCAATCTTTAATTATGGAAATATCACAGAAACATCCGCGTCATCTGAAAGTATGTTCAATGATTTAAAACATCGAGTATTTAAACATAAGCCATTGCCAGTCAGAATAGACGAATTTATTCAAGTTCATTTGGAAAGCATTACAGGCTGCATGAATATTGTTTCTTCTAAATTTCAGAAAGGTTTAAATGAAGTAGAGGAAGAAAGTATGGAAGAAAATCGTGACAATGAAAAGGAGAAAAATAATGATGGAATACCTGAAACTTCCGAAGAGAACTGGGGTGGAGAAGTTGTCAACCGTAAGGAAAAGAAAAGAAAACCAAACTATTTAGACGCTGACCCAACAATATCATTATACAACGACAGTAGTCGAAGTAAGAGTTCCGTCATCGGTTTATTAAAAAATGGTACTTCTTTAGGTCTCAAAGGTGTAACTATCAAAAATCGAAATTATACTTTCACAAATACTTGCACTTTTGATACGATAACACAAATTTTATTTTCGAGTTATGCCGACAGTGATCTATACTCCAATTTTATAAATATTAATTCTGAAGAATATCTGTATTTCAAATTGATCCAGAACGCGATACGAGATGGAATTACAACACAGTGTTATCGAAAAAGGGCGGAAATTCTTTTGGAAATATTCGAAAAAGAACGATCACAGTTACTTGGAGAAGGTATAAGTATCGATTCTAACTGTACTGCGAATTATTTACTCAAAAAGTTATTTATGAAGTATCCTTGTTTTACAGAAATTAAAAAATGTACATCTTGCGATTGGGAAAATAAGCGACCTGGGGAAACTATAGTAGCCAATTTAGGTATAGAAAATTTTGAATTATTGCAACAAATCATGAATAATTATTTTGAAGATCCAGTAAAATGCGGCTCTTGTGGTGTTTCTTCTATTCCTAGAAGTTTTACGATTGGTCCTCATTTATTCATAGAACCTGTAAACAATTCGGCACCGTACGATTCCCAATTTTCAATACCGCTTTCAAATGTTCCTTTGTCTTTAAATATTTTAGAAAAACATTTTAAGTTGAAAGGAATTATTAGTTTTCTTCCACCGAAAAGCAAATCCCCGTCAGCAATAGGACATTATGTAGCTTATTGTTGGAGAGCTCATCTAAATTCTTGGGAAAAATTTGACGATCTACAAACGGAACGAAACAGGAGCATACGTTCTTCTACCGTTGTGAACTGTGAATATCTTATATATACATTGTAATAATTATTTATTTGCTAATAAACTATTAATTTATTAATATACTAGCTGACCCGGCAGACGTTGTCCTGCCCAAATTTCAATATTTGTCTACATGTATTTTTTAGATCCAATCCGCATAATGACCTTGCGACTTATTTGGTCATCGCAAATACCAAACGTATTAAAAAAGGATTAAATAAATAAATTAATAAAAAATACAAATCAAGGTTTAATAAAAAAAAGTTTAACAAAACTGTTAAGTATTCACAAAAACCACAATCCCAGGTAACACAACTGGTGTAAATTACGTCATTTGTACGTCATTATGACGTCGGCGACGTCATAATGACGTACAAATGACGTCATTTACACCAGTTGTGTTACCTGGGATAATTTCTAATTTTACTTTATTTTATTTTTGCCAATTACTCTTGTTCTTTGTGTTCTTCCTTTTCCTCCTCCCCTTCGTCTTCTAATAAGGAATTTTCGAAAGCACGCAGCGATATTGCCAATTCCTGTTCTTCTTACATACATACATTGAATTTAATATATATAGATATCGTTCGTTAATACGTTGATCCGTTGAAACGTTGATCCGCACTAACGTTGGTCAAGCTAATACAGCGCTTGACCAAAGTTCGCGGCAAGATTCTAAAGTAGCCTATGTTTTTCGTAGCATTGTAAATAGCTTCTACACCAAATTTGGTAGAGATTGGTCAAACGGTGTAGAATTGTATAGAAAACATACATACATACATTGAATTTTATATATATAGATTATTTCTGTTTGTACAACAAAAATTCATTTTTATTATGAATAATGCAATGTTATCAAAAAAGTATCGTATAAAGATGGCGGGATATTACGTACTTGACATCTTGGCTAATATTTTTAAGGACGGTCCTGATCCATTTCTATACCATTTTTTAAATACTAGTATTATCAATCTATGATGTACTTGTTTATCCTTACATCAAAACATGGTTTTTATTGTTTTAAGTTAAAACCTATCCATATTGATAAATTTACAACTAAAATAACACCAATTTTCTTAAATAACGTAATTGCTATAATTTCGAAATGTGGCGGTTGTTGCTCGGAGCTTGACAAAAATTCATTTTCTCCCAGCTAGTTGAAAATCGATATTGAGACGACGGGAATAGAAACACAAACGTACACAAACGATGAGTAAACGATTGACACCAAATTCGAGCAAAAATTCAAAATGGGCGGGGCCGGGGAAATAAACCTAGGATATGTTTTTGAATATATTTCGCGAACGGTGCTAACACAAACGAAAATAATGAGCACACAAACGAACACAAACGAAACACAAACGATTGACACCAAATTAGACCCGAAATTCGCGATGGGCGGGGCTGGCATTTCCCCAGCCCCGCCCACTTAAATTGAAGATATTTCGCGAACGGTGATAACACAAACGAAAATAATGAGCACACAAACGAACACAAACGAAACACAAACGTTTGACACCAAATTCGACCCGGAATTCGCGATGGGCGGGGCTGGCATTTCCCCAGCCCCGCCCACTTAAATTGAAGATATTTCGCGAACGGTGATAACACAAACGAAAATAATGAGCACACAAACGAACACAAACGAAACACAAACGATTGACACCAAATTCGACCCGAAATTCGCGATGGGCGGGGCTGCCGTTTCCCCAGCCCCGCCCACGTTAATTTGAAGATATTTCGCGAACGGTGCTAACACAAACGAAAATAATGAAAACACAAACGAACACAAACGACACACAAACGATTGACACCAAAATTGATTCAAAATTCGCGATGGGCGGGGCTGGGGAAATGGACCTGATACTGTGTATGATCTTCTCGAAATACTTGCGGATTTTTATTGTCCCACATAGCATTTTATGTATGGAACTAATTGAAATATTTGTTGACTTACCAACCTTTCGAATGGAAGTGCCAGGATTCGCAACAAAATGACCTATAGTTTAAGAAAATTGCGAAAAAAAAATCCAAAATCGGTTTTCTGCGATTTTTCGACGGATTTAGTTAGGTAATTGTTCGGACTTGAACATATTAAAAAACGTCCTCTCGGAACCCTGAGCTTCTTACCAAATTCTTCGTCTGAAGTTGAAATTTTTTATGAAGGAGTGAAAATTATGTTTTTCGGCAAAATATTTTTAAACAAATTTCTATATCAGCTACTATATTGTTATCATATAACTCATTAAAAAAATTAAAATCACTTAAAATATTTTAACATCCTCGAAATCATGAAAAGAAGAGTTTCCTAAAAATGGTCAAGGGGTTCTGATTTTTGGATATGTTTTAAGGTTTGGGGTCCTAATAGAAACTCTGAGTGGGCGACCGCCCGGAAGTGCCGCCATTTAAAAAAATGGCGAAAACAAAATATTTCTTCGCAATATTTCCTTACCAGTTGACTTGAGGACGAAAATGATTTCTATAAATCTTTAAACAATAAAATTTACTACAACTTCTATTAGACTTAGAAAAAAAAATATCTTAGATAAAAGTTGTAGTAAATTTTGTTCTCTATAAGATTTATAGCAGTCATTTTTGTCCTAAAGTCAACTGGTAAGGAAATATTGCGAAGAAACATTGTATTTTCGCCATTTTTGTTTAAATGGCGGCACTTCCGGGCGGTCACCGAGGTCTCCAACTCAGAGTTTTTATTAGGACCCCAAACCTTAAAACATATCCAAAAATCAGAACCCCCTGACCATTTTTAGGAAACTCTTCTTTTCATGATTTCGAGGATGTTGTTAAAATATTTTAAGTGTTTTTAATTTTTTTAATGGGTTATATGATAACAATACAGCTGAAATAGAAATTTGTTTAAAAATATTTTGCCGAAAATCATAATTTTCATTCCTTCATAAAAAATTTCAACTTCAGACGAAGAATTTGGTAAGAAGCTCAGTGTTCCGAGAGGACGTTTTTTAGTATGTTAAAGTACGAACAATTACCTAACGAAATCCGTCGAAAAATCGCAGAAAACCGATTTTGGATTATTTTGATCAAAATGTGCCCAATTTTCTTACACTGCTAGTACTCCATCTGCGAAACTTCATCCACAATTCTGCGTTGCTTATTAATTTTATTGCATATGAAACCGGTTTCTTCAAATTTTCGTGCTATCTTTATCATGCACTGGTGGCCTACATTTTTTCAGGATGGGTTTCGTTTAAAATTTGAGTAGTTTTACGAGCACAACGATTATCAGTCCCGTAAATAAATATTATTTTTACTCTTGTAAAGTATACATCATTTTCAAGCAACTCGACAACAATATACGATCATTTTGAAGTGATAAAACTCAAATAATTGATTTGAAATGGATTTTTTTTAAATTATTGTTAACTCTTTCAATTTTCACTTTTAACTCATAAACGGGTCCATTAAATCCAATTTTTTAACGTGGATGAATAAGAATTTTTTGCATCTTTAAAGCGATGTATTGCTAGGTGCTGTTTAAAGTTTACAGCAGGGTTAGCTGATGAGGATGGGGTTAAACTTAAAATTCAAATATTGATTTGAACGTCCCCCTCGCTATCTATTAGTTTTTCTCAAATTTGCTAAAAAAAGTTATTTTGATTAGCTACTTTTAAAATGAATACCCAGTATAACAGTGACATTTGCACTTTTACATGATCCATCTCATCTCTCTTTACAATTTAAATTATTTAAAAATCCAATAAAACCTTTACCAATAAAATAGAATACTTAAAAATAAATAATAAATTTACATTGTATTAAGGTTGGTCACAGTAGGATAACCCCTTAATAGAAACAGTCATCCATGACTACTGCTACTATATTATGTAAGCTTCCTGTCGCCTTGTCTATATCTGGAATGGGAAATATGATTTTGCCCCCAACAACAGCAGGAGGATAAAACAAGTTACTAATTTGCTTCAGTCTCTTTCCTTACTTTTGCAATGATTTCTGCTCCTTGTTTTCTCACGGTTACAATTTTGAATTATGAATCATTAGCATGCGTATCTACTTGAAGATGGTTCAATTTATCCAAGTCTTCGTATTCCACTTTGAATTTCATTGAGGTTTCATTGCGTGATTGTTACTAAAGAGTGTCTTCTAACTTTTTAGATTTAAATTGCTATTTCGCTAGGAATCGGAGTTGGCTTTAAAGCAACTCTAGGGTTTATACTAAACATTGCTCTGTAATCAGACATTATCATGCCAAAATAATTGCAATTAGCATTTTTTCCATAGTCTATGAGCCCATAAGAATTGCATGAGATCATTTTTATAATTATGTCTGAATGTGTGTATTTTTAAAGTAGTTTAACACCTTCAGTTCCATGCTGTATTTCTAATTTTCTATATCCATCTGCAGAGATTGTGTGGCAATTTAATGACTTTTTTTTAAATTATATCTGCACAATGAACACATGTAAATATTAACGAGGAGCCTCAAGTGGGAGGGGGAAATTCTGGTGACCCAATATGCGCCAATTGGTAGCAAACGTGTTCAATTTACTTCAAGTGTGCTTTAAATAACGCACTAACGGCCGAGACTACCACTTTATTAAGTCGTAGTTAGTTAAAAAGAAAAGAAAGGTTTTTTTCTATGGATATAATTCTTGAAACACTTATTTCTGTAGAAATAAACCTTGCCTTAAAGATAAGCTAGGATAGGTGCAATTGGACCTATATGAGTAAAGGCGGTGTGACACTTGTGTAAATTTGCGTGTAAATTTCTACACTGTGTCAAACACGTAAATTTGCTTGTACATTTTGTTGCAAATATGCTAGCAAATTTTTTTGCGAGTGTGTTTGCCACTTGTGTAAAAATTTACACGTAAATTTACAATTTGCACATGCGCGTTTTGGTCAATTGAAAATTCGATCGGTAAGTGGCTATAAGAAGTTTGTATGTCTGGTCGCCTTGTGTTGTTTAATACTAAAAGAAACGTGATAATGGATTCAAATTGGCAATTAATGCCAATTCAAACTTTTACCAACTGACAAAAACACAACACAAGAAAAAATAGACTACACCTTCGAATATTCTTCTGCGCAATTTTACACGCACAACTTGCGAGAAAATATAGAAATATTTACACGTAAATCTACACGCAAATTTACGCGTTTGACACTTGTGTAGACGCAAATTTACACAAGTGTCACACCGCCTTAAGAAACTTGTGTACTTTTAGATCAGAAAAATCCAAAAACGGGCTTCTGCGAGTTCTCGACGAATTTTGATGTGCAATTGTCCGTATTTAAACATACTAAAAGTCACTGTGTCTATTACCTTGCACTTCCTACCGAAGTCAATCAGTTATCCATTAACAGACTGTAAGTTCTCGTACTGTTTACTTAATTGAGGTTGGCATTGTTCACTCTTTAGAATCTACTGTGTTATATTTTGTTCATTATAGTGGATGGTTCAATTTTTACCAACAGTTCTACCTTGCAAAAGGTCGGATAGTTCTAATTTTTTGATATTTAAAAATTTCCCAGTTCAGTCATTTTAACAAAAATGGTTCCGAAAGGTTTCTCCACAATATCTCCTCGCCAATTAATCTTAGGATAACAATGGTTCCTATAAATCCCATAGAGAACATAATTTCCTACAATTTTTTCTCAGACGTTTTTCTATAAATCGAATAGAATAGGTGGGCGGAGGTAAATGTGCCACCAGTAATGTTATTCTACCTGCTACGAATTTAGGATATTAAAAGTACACAGGTATTTGTGCCACCGGAGAAAACGGCATCTACCTGATGCATCTCCTACATGTAACATCGATTATTTTTTGAGTTTACACGATTTTTTGGGGGTGAAACGTAATAGTTTACTGCCCCATATCGCAACTATACTTTTTAATGCTATTTCGAGGGTCTCTCACATCCCGGTTTCATTTATCCCGGTTTTCTTGATGTGTGGCGCCTTCTCGTATGTTTAGTCTACTAACCAGAGTCAAAACCGCCCTGGAGGGGTGCAACGCGGAGCGGAGCGCAGCGGCGCCCCGTAAGGGTAAGTTTTGACGATGGATTACCCTCCTTATCGAATGCACACCCCAAAATTCGAAGGCAAAAAAAATTTAATTTTTTCACTGTTAGTGGCACAAATACCCGTGTTTATTTAAAGAACCCTTTTGGTCGGTGGCACATTTACCGGTACCCTTTTCTGGTCAGGTACATTTGGTGGCACATTTACCTACGCCCCGAACTACAGTAAATGGAGCGGATTATTGAAAATTCCAAGAACGCTCCATTCTTGACCTTTTCTTTTTCATAATTATTGGTTATTAATTACATGTTTACTATTACCACAATACATATTAACTGTAACGATGTAATGGCAGGATAAATAAAATACTATTTACATCGTTTATATTGACGTCTTTTGTCCGCATTTTTGGATTTTTTTAAATATTTTTCAATTGAAAAGTTAAAATGTGATATTGAAACTGTTGAAATTAAAATATTTTAGCGCTTCCGTGAAGTTTGTTAAATATTTTTAAATTTAATCACCAAATGTTTCTGCTAAAAATATATTTAATTACCTTTCTAATGAGTTACGTAACAAGAATATAGCTGTTATAGAAATCATTTAAATCTTAAATATATGGTATTACTTCAACCAACCTTCAATGAAATTCAGTTGTTGAAAATTTGTGCGATAAATTAAAATTTATAAAAATCCTAGACATGATCAAAATCCTCCATTAAAAAAGAGGGGATGTATCTTGTTTAAAAACCACTCAAAATTTTAACTGATTAACTCCAAAACGGTGCACTCTATGATTAGGTTTATTGAAACTGTTTGAACCACTTGGACCTCAAGAATACTTGTATTTGCTATACCCTATGAGATAGTAAGTAAAGGTTATTGGTACAGTACAATTGACAAATTTTTTGATAATACACGGGCGAGCCAGGGGCGGATTTCTGCAACTTTCATGATCTCCAATTTTTTAAAGAGATAGATTTGAATTATTATTTAGTAACAGCATTTTTAAATTCCCACATTTTAAAACAAAATTTAGGTGTTTGATTTTGATGAAATAAATATTTTCGAGAAAATAGACAGTTAAAATAGATAAAATAAACAAGGTTGTACGGATCAAGTTAAATTAAACAAAAAGATGTCTTGCCTCGAATAATCCAAAACTTCAAGCTTTAGTAGCAAGTACTTTTATTTAGGACTCACTGAGTTTCTTTTAAAAATATGTTTGTTTTCTCTATTTGTCTTATTATTTCTTCAATAATGCTTCATTTTAATTACTTCTGGAAACCTTTTTTTAATTTAAATTCATGGTAATTTAAAGTGAAGACAGTAAAGGTACACTATATCATATATCCATATAGTATTTGTATGAACTGTAAACATAAAATTTTTTTAATTATCTGGTAGAACCTTTGGTTTCACTTCACGGAACCCCAAGGGTCTGAGGGATCTCATTTAGAAAACGCTGCCCTAGAGGAAAATGTTAAGGTTCAAAATTTGTTACTAAATTATAAATCATCAATCACTACATGATATTACCTTGTAAAATCCATAACAAATTACTATATATATTTTTTTGCCATGATAAATAAAATAATGCTTTATAATAGATTAATTGCCAAGAAAAGTACCTACACTTTTTTCATATTCGTTATTTGAAACAATTTGAATTAAAAATTATTTTGTAATATTAACCTAACAAGCTAGGATAACTCGCCGTTCCGGCTCGTTCTGCTATTTGCTTGCTTATTCTGTAAAATATCTGTTTCTGTCGCTTACCCATAAATAGCTATTTCATTATATTAATATGGATTAGTAATTTGAATGAAACTACGATTTTTAAATATTATTTCATCCTAACTTACATTGCCATAATTTATGGTAACATGGCTCGATGAGATCTTGGTATTCAGTTTATAATTATTAAAAAGGCATTTTTTAGTTTTAGATAACTATGTATATCCAGCGAGCCACGTAAAAATGTCTGGTGGGCCACAGGTTTGCACAGGGCTGCTTCAAAACTATGTTTAAATTGTGAAAAATTGCGTTTTTATTTTATTAACAAGGTTTGTGAGGCTTGAAAAAATTTAAATAAGTAGTTATAATAATAATTATTGTGTTAGCATTTAAAAAAATCTTAAACCTTTTTAGTGCGACATTATTTTATATAGTAAAAGGAACTGGAAAAGAATTACATGACATAGTTAGAATTAAAAGAAGAATAATTACGACCTTATTAAACGGAATGTTTGCACACAAAGGTGATGATACTATGATGAGGAATGGTTGTTTAACATTATGTCAATTTAAAATCCCCCAAGATGTTGTAAGTATCTTGATTATACTTCTTTTATTATCTTTTAAAATAATATGATATAAATAGTAAATACATACAATTTTTTTTAGTTATTATTTTTGAGTGATTTTACTAAATTTGTTCTTAATTATTTTAGATATTTCAGTATGAAAGATTAGTCGATATTTTACTTCATTCTGTTTATGGAATGCAACAAGAAAGTTTTGTACAACGGATCGGTATTTATTTATTAAATTCATTGGCTTGTCAAGTTGATGGGGAACAAAAGATTAAATTAGGAGAACTTGGAGCTATAAATGTAAGTATTATACATATAATTTTTTCTTTAGTAATGATAAGCTTCCCTCAATACATTATCGATTGTAATTGGAATATTCTTAATTGTTAGTATTATTTACACAAAATACACACAGTCCAATTCCTTTTCCATCGGTTTTTTCTCCGGTTTTTCTATTTCTTGATACGTTTCATTTGGAGTTACCTTTGTTTATATACCCAAAACTTCATGATATGAATCAAATCGCTAGATTTGCCAATCTAGGAGACTGATAATGGGGGGGGGGGAGCATAGATGGGCGTAGTTTTGCTCTGATTGGTTTTAGCAGTGGCAAAGTGGGAGAAAATATCGAAAACGTGGTCAAAATTCTGAAACTTTCAGGATAAATTTGTATTGGATGTAAGAACAAATTAAAAAAAAATTAAAATTAACACCTTCAAGGGATGCGTCAAAAGGTATAAAATATCAACACTAGTCATTTGGCAAATATTATTATTGTGGTAATAAGATCAGAAACGTTATAAATTAAACTATTTCAGATATTTTTTCTTTATTATCATATATTTATGTAAATAGAGTAATCATTAGTATTAAAGAATTACATAAATTATGATAAACTAAATTACTTAGGCATTTGAAATATTTAAATTTACATACCAGAAGGGGAAAATAGTTTCCAAGATATTGTTTCCTCGTAAAGAATTTAGTTTTTAAACAATTTTTTCTCAAAGTAACGCAGTTTTCAGATTTTGATGCAGATTTTTTTTGCTTGTTCATTTGGCAAAAAAGTGATCCTCGATGATCGATCCTTTTGAATTTAAACTTCAAAGAACATTCGTAAAATTCCTGTATTTGAAGTTCCGCATTTGCTTGCACACCTGCTGGGATTATAGCGGCCTACAGATAGGGTATTGTATGTGGATGGTAGAATCGGTAGGAGTTAAAACGCATTAACTCAGGTAGGAGCGTTCAGTGTGGTTCAGGTAAGGAACGCTAAGAAAGTAGGAACGCTCCTACCTGAGTTAATGCGTTTTAACTCTTACCGATTCTACCATCCACATACAATACCCTATGTGAATGCCAGAAGCTAGATTTGTGCTTTATTTTGAAACTTTTGAACAACTGGATCAATTATGCAGTCCTGTTTCAAACGGTATATTTTTTGGCTACCTCTACTCAGTTCATAACCCGCATGGTTTCCTAACCGACTTCCATAGGACAAGTTATGGAATGTACTCCCAAATACAAGATTATAACCATACTGTAGTCGGAAATAATTCATGTCAAAATAAATTTCTCTTATTTGCATCCACCTTCCCTAACTTATTTTTGGTTTTTGACAACAATTGTCGCAACTATTTAAATTGCATTTGTTGAAGAATTTTCCAAAAATTACAAAGTCGTGAATGTTTTCGAAATACGGCCTTCCATACTCATAGGACCCTGTTTGTTTTAAAGTTTTGTCCAAAACATGGTATTTTTAAATTTTGAATGTAATTTTTTTTTTTATTTAACTGATACAAAAGTGATTTACAGATGAGTGAGCCACTTCTTCAATTTTCAATAAATCTCCGCATTGACCAACATTCTAACTCTAATAGGGCACTAGCTGTAAACTTTCCAAGTTGATCATTTTACCCCTTTTTGAAGCAGGTTTTTCAATTTTTTCGAAATTTATTCGCTTTTTGTGCATCGCACGACAAAAATTTATCAGCTAAACTTTAAAGTAAACGAAATTCAGAATATAAGTAAAAACAAAAACTGGTTCTGGCCCAAGTAGTTTTGGAGAAACGCCGGGTTAAAAAAAAAGCTCTTTTTTGGCTACAAGGCTACACAAAATGCTCTAACCAGGACGAAGCATTAGATTAAAATTTGAAATGAATTGATTGATTTTCTAAATTGTCACAAGCGACATGATTTCGATCAGTATTCAAAACTTTCTTAATCTGTTTCAGAATCAATGAAATTACGCATATATTTTATGAACTCTATTTATACTGAACATCGCTTTATAAATCTCGTTTAATACCTGAATGCAACGCACGATTCTTTATAAATTGAATAAGTAGTAAATCGTCCTGCCAATTGATTGTTTTATTGTCTGAAAGTCGGCATATTAACCAAAATCAATTGAGACTGCGAGCGCTTTAGAGCGCTTTAATTGTAAAATTTGTAACTACATAAAAGTTCCATAAAAGTAATACACAATTTTCTTGCAACCCCATTTCCCTCTTTTTAGTTCTCTTTCTCCGGTGCACTTCTCACACATGGATAAAGAAAGAACAACTGCCAAGTAGACTAACTCGATCACGTCAAATATTTCAATGTTAAAATGTTTTCAGACATCAAAAATATTAAATTGGACTTTTGGAAGAAGGATAATTAGACTCGGCAGGTGGACCCTCATCTTGCTAAGTGTTTTAACTTATTTTTAATTCGAGAAACTTCTTTACTTTAATTTATCTCAATGGACATAATCACCAGATTTAACTGTGCTGTGGTTCATATTTCACGTTAAAGTTGAATTTGAATGTTATTGAGTTTACTTGGCTTAAAAATATAATGCAAAGTATTACACATAATGTGAAAATCCTATGTTAAAAAAATGTTTCTTACACTGCTAATCCCACTAAAAACTGTTATGTTGCCATGGAAATAGTAACACCTATTCTAAATTTATTTTTATTTGTGGGTCAGGGAGCGTTGAAAATTCCGCGGAGGCAGAGATTTTGAACAGTCTGGAGCCGCTTCATCTGCTTCGTGGATGCAAAACCCCACGCCGGGGTCGCGTATGACAATACTGGTCGGATGATCCCCTTGAACAATCGCAACTTGAGATCGGGCGCCAACGTGCTGCCCCTGCCAACCAGGGGGGCTAGGGTTGCCCGCAGTCCCCTCGCTTGTTGAGTGCGGTCGACGTTCTTCACCCATGTAAGACGTTTGTCAAGGGTTACCCCCAGGTATTTGACGGAGTTGGTCCATGGGATCTCTTCGTTAAACATTTCGATCTTCATACTTGCGGGCATCTTCAGTTTCCATGTAAACATGATCGCCGCACTCTTGTCCGAATTTACTTCGATACGCCAAGTACGGTACCATTTTTCCAGGTCGACCAAAGCTTCCCGTAGGTACTTGATCGATGTCTTCACGTTGAGGGATCTTGCTAGTATTGCCGTGTCGTCCGCGTAAAGTGCCAGTTTCGTTCTCGCCGTTGTGGGAATATCTCTCGCGTAAATGTTGAACAGGGTTGGAGACAGCAGCGAACCTTGTGGGACACCCGCTGTGATCGCCCGTTCACTTGATAGAATTCCGTCCAACTTGATCTTAAACTTCCTGTTCTTTAGGTAGGACGCCACTAGTTGTACTAACGCGGGTTGGATTCCTGCCTGAGACATCTTGTAAATTAAGCCGTTGTGCCATGCCTTATCAAACGCCTTCGCGACGTCCAGGAAGACGGCGCCGACGGACTCGTTCTTGTTAAAGGCCGACGTAATTTCTTCTGTTACACGCAGGAGTTGGTGGGTTGTTGAATGTCCTGGTCGGAAGCCAAACTGCTCGTCTTGTAGGATGTTTTTGTCTTCGACTTCCTTCTTGATTCGCTTGAGGATGATCTTCTCGGCGATTTTCGCGATTGTCGGGAGTAAACTGATGGGGCGGTAGTTCTGCGGTAGCACTTTGGATTTGCCGGGCTTGTGGATAACAACCACATCGGCTATTTTCCACCTGTCCGGGAAATACCTCAGTCGTAACGTAGCGTTTACCAACCCCGTCAACGCGGCGACAGCTTTGCGCGGTAGCTGCTTCAGGGCGATGTTTTTGATACCGTCGGGTCCGGGAGCCTTCTTTCGGTTCGTCGCGCGAATTGCCAGTGCAACCTCCTCAAAGGTGGCGGGTTTGATCGGATTCGGATCTTCGGTTTCCATTTCCCGTTCAACTGCTATGTCGTAATTCGGTGAACATTGTTGCTCGATCGCGTCCCCGAAAACTTCTGCTTTGTCCTCGTCGGTTATTACCAAACCTTGAGGTCCTTGGATAGCGGGAATCGGAGTCCGGGTGCCCCTGAGTGCTTTCGCCATCTGCCAGGCCGAATTATTTTCGAAAGAAAGGGAATCCAGTTTCCTGCACCACGATTCGTTTCGAAAAGCCTTCAGCTCTTGCGTCACCTGGTTTTTCAGCTCGGTTGCCCTTCGTTTGTCATCCGGATGCCATGTCGTACGCGCCCGCCGTAGTGCTCGTCGCTTCTCTGTAATTAGTTCCTTTAGGTGGCGGGAGAGGAAGTCACGGGATTTTGGGATCGGGATTTGGTTGGTTGCGAACGATAACGAGTCGCTTACCCTTCCCTCGAACTCCTTGGCGTAACTTTCCAGCTCGTCGGTTGTGTTGATGATCGGAATTTTACCCATGTTGTGCAATACGTGGTCGTGAAACACGGGCCACGCGGTTTTCTGGATAAAAACCCGATCGTCGTCGTCGCCGCTTCGCCTTGTCGGTATCCCCAGGGTGAACAGCACCGGGTAGTGGTCGGAATCCATCGCTCCGCAAACTTCTAGGTGATGTGGGAGGGGCATGTCCTTGAGGAGGACGATGTCCAGGACGTCGTCGGACTGCGGGCCTTGTATGGCTTCGTGTGTGACCTCCGTAGGGGCGTCCACCGTGAAGTCCAGTTGGTCCGATAGGTTTAGGAGTTCTCTTCCGGCTTTGTTGCATCGTCGCGAGTGCCATTGGGGGTGTTTCGCGTTTAGGTCCCCCGCGATTATCTTCGGTCCATTTCCGTTGAGGATTTTAGCGATTTCGTCTTTGGGGAATACGAAATCGGACAAGAAACGGACTGTAAGATATTTTCAAATTTATAAATCGACGGAACGGAATTTTCGCGCATGCGTAGAGGTGATAATAGAATATAAAGTGAGTGACATTCAACGATTCAACATAACCTACAAATTATACAAATTGTGAAATTACATGTACAGTTGGTAGTTTCTACTAACATAGGCAACCGTAAAATAATTTAAATTCAAATTAAAAAATAATTTAAATTCAAATATACACATATATTAAACACACAGAATTCTTTCTTTTGATTGGTCGGACATAAGAAACGCACTGTAAAAGATGAAAGTTGACCACAGTTGACCAACTCTTGCGTTACAGTCCGTTTCTCTTACGTTGCGTCATGCGTCTACGTTTATTTATAAACAAGAGTACCTAAATTCTATAGTCGATCTTTTTGCAGTGCGTCTACGTTTACAGTGCGTCAAACTATAAATCCAGCTTAACGTTACAGTCCGTTTCTCTTACGTTACGTCATGCGTCTACGTTTATTTATAAACAAGAGTACCTAAATTCTATAGTCGATCTTTTTGCAGTGCGTCTACGTTTACAGTACGTCAAACTATAAATCCAGCTTTATACACCCTGATGTTTGAAGGTATAAACTGAAAAGTGTCACATTTATCTGGCCTTCATGCAAACAAATTAAATAAGTTTACAAAAAAAACAAATAATGTATTTTTGATTTAACTGCTTTGTGGTAGTATGCTAAAATTTTTATCAAAATTATAGATGGTGTGGTAAATTTATATTTAGAAAATAAATATTTATGATGAAAATCTATACAATTAATTGAAAATCGATTCTGACCATTTTAAATAAATATAACCGTAGTTGTGCAACTTAGCTCCACTTTGAACGCTTATTACTATGTGACTACGAATCTGACGAAAAATATGTATAGAAGTTTTTTGTAGAGAATTTAATTAGCTCTAATTTTATATTAAACTATTTTGCCATAAAGAACAAGGAAACTTGAGAATTCGGCGAAAAACTGATTTTTGTCCGTTTCTCGCTATAATTAATTAATTTTTACTAACCGAACCCATACTCATTCCATAATCAAATTTTGTACGCATGCTCAGCATAATTGTACAAAACAACAGTGAAAACAGTGAAAAAATTAACAAAATAAAATTACCTTTTTAGAAATAGGGGATGAAATAGGGTTAATATTAGAAAATTAATCCAGTTAGGGGTTGAAAAAATAAAATGTGGCTGAATATTTGAATAGAGCGTTCATTTACCCTTCTAGAACATTTTTTTATTTTTAAATTTAGACTACTTTGGATGAAGTTGCAGTAGTTTTTCTACAAGTCTACACAC
Source organism: Podabrus alpinus (assembly GCA_932274525.1). Classification (NCBI taxonomy): domain Eukaryota; kingdom Metazoa; phylum Arthropoda; class Insecta; order Coleoptera; family Cantharidae; genus Podabrus; species Podabrus alpinus. The sequence goes on from OW026451.1 coordinate 122,379,088, forward strand.
TAACTTTTCGACTTTTTGAAGAACCAAAACAAGGAAACAAATGCCTTTTTGGAAAAATCCTTAAATTTATATTTTTTATTTCTTATAAAGATGTTGTGTACCAAGTTTCGTCAAATTTGGTGGGGGTCGAGTAAATTCTTCAGTTGATTTGAGATGGAATGACCCTTGTATTCTCTAATCAAATACTTAAAATGTTTTATCGAAAATGGTAGTAAATGGTAGTCTTCTTCTTACATGAGGTCTAAGACCTTTATTTACTGGTTATCTTGGGATTGTGATGTCCCGCTGTTTCTCCACTTTCTGGTGGTCTGGATCCTCCCAGTTTGTTGTCCCTTGCTGCCTTTGCCATTCTCGTGATGTGTAATATAGTCCCTTTATTTTAATGTAAAATTTGAAACTTGAAAGTTTATTAATCTAGTATTTCTGATTACACACTTTTCATTATATTGTTTGATTATTTTAAAATACAGTTAAGACTATTGTCAAGTTTCACTACATCAATCGATTATTTTAACTCTTAAAGTCTAATACATTTTCTTAATAATTATTTTTTTTAGAAAATGTTATGGCTAATAGCAGATCGTTTGGAAAGAAATTTATGCGATGATGTATTAGAAGTGGCATGGTCGACTATGTGGAACGTAACCGACGAAACACCATTAAATTGTAAAAAGTTTCTAGAAAACAACGGCATGGAATATTTCTTAAAATGCCTGGAAGTATGTAAAACCGAATTTTTCTTTTACTTTGTGCTACCTCAATTTTTTCCAACAGAAGTTTCCTGATAAAGAAGAGCTTTTACGTAACATGATGGGTTTATTGGGAAATGTGGCAGAAGTGAAAGATTTACGTTATTATCTAATGAGATCTAAATACGTCACGGTGTTTTCCAATCTATTAGATTCTATTAGTGACGGTATCGAAGTTAGCTATAATGCTGCAGGTGTTTTGTCTCATATGGCTTCAGACGGGCCTAGCAAATGGTTGGTTGTGGATCCACCTAGAGAAGTCGTACTTCAAAGGATGGTAAAAGCAGTAGATCGATGGGATTTAGCATCGCAGCGTAACATTAATTATAGGTCTTTTGAACCTATTTTAAATTTAGTTCGAATGTACGAAACACCCGAATGCCAATATTGGGCAGTATGGGCGCTTGCCAACTTGACGAAAGTTTATCGTATGTATTTAGTTGTTTTTGGTTTTTTTTTATTTACTTAAAAGTTTTATCGTTACAGCTGCAAAGTATTGTGCATTGGTGGAAAGTGAGGGTGGTTTAAATTTGTTACAAGAACTTATCGGTCATCAAAGTCCTCCAGTAAAAGTTAAACAATTAGCAGCTTTAGTTCACGATAACTGCCGACGATTTCGAGAACTTTATTTCGATTCCGATTCTCTTCTAGATGGGTGAAATTTATGCTAACATTTCTTTTGTAATCACTGGATCTTAGCTTACATTGTGTTTTGTAAATGACCATTTTTTTGGGTTGATATTAATTTTTCAGTAAAGAAAGAAACAGAAACACTTGAGGTAGTTGCTAAGACTGTTATTGAGTATGACTCAAACTTTTAATATATTTTATTTGTATATTATATATTTATAGTATATTAAATGTGTACACATATTTTTTATATAGTAAATTGCTGGAATGGGTATCTACAGAAAATGTTGGAAAAACTTGCGTTTTATTATTTCAAAATTTAAACTTTTGCAGAGCAATAAAGTGTTTTTGTTTAGTAAGGCCTTTTTGATTGATATAGTATTTGAAAATTTGTAATTTTAAAGCCCCCTTTAAATTTGTAAAAACAATGTAAAAAAAATTATTTGATGAATCAAATTCTTGTAATTTGGTTTTTATATTTTCAGTGTTCGATTTTGTGATTTGCTCGAAGTTATTCATGTAGCTGCTAAATCAATTTCTTTGTTAAATTAATTTAAGACTCTGATTAGTTAATTTCATGTTGTTTTTTTTATAGAGATGTCCAGAATGATGCCTTACATGAGTGATTAAATTGGCTGGTTTGATTACCACGATCTTAAGTAATATTTGGTTGTGTATTTGGCTAATTCTGATTGCAAAAACGTACATTTTTTTGCGTTTATTCTAAATGATGATTGTGTGAGTCGTATCACCAATCACCTGTTTTGGATATCTCTATTTGGAAGAGGTGTATCATAATGTTTCATCGAGGATTTAGTATTTATTTTAACAAGTGTAAATTTCACTTCATGATTTTAATTAAAATTGATAATGTGTTTAATTACTAAACGAGTTATGTAAATATAAAATTATATAATTTAAAAATAGTAATGATGATATCTTAATTCTAATTGTATGTACGGCATTTTTTAAAAATTAGATTAATATCTTATTGTATCATGTGATAATATATCTCAAATAGATAAAAAATATAATTTTAAAATTTTTCCTCTGCATTTTTATCAAAATTGGCTTGAGCTTATAATAAATTCGGGCAAGCTGAAATTTAGCAGACATGCACATTGGAGTGTCCTAGCGAACTCCTCAAAAGCCCGAAAATCTCATGCCGGCGTCTCCCTCAGTTGGGGGGTTACAGCCCCCTAATACGGTTTTTCACCTACAGCTTGCTGATTTTCACTTTTATGAAAAATCATCATCAGACCAAAATTGAATAGCATAAAATTTTCTACAATACATGTTTTTTCAAAATTTGTATATGGAAGACTATTTCCGGTCTGGTACAACTCGGCGCTGGCCAACTCGGCGCTGGCCAACTCGGCGCTGGCCAATTCGGCGCTGGCCAACTCGGTGCTGGCCAACTCAGCGCTGGCCAACTCTGCGCTGGCCAACTCGGCGCCAGGCCAACTTGGTGCAGGTAAATTTTTTAATCTTTAAATAAAAAAAATAAAACTGGCCTATTGGCGTTGACTGAATGAATTTATTAAGACGCGCAACCTTATGCAAATTAATGTAATACAAACTTATCGCGACAACTAGATGGCGCTACTCGATGTTTTCAATTTAGACCGTGAGATTTTTGCGTGAGATCTCGCGGTCATTCTATTGCAGCACTCTGTTGCGTTCGTATGTTGTCAACGTACCCTGGACGGTAGAGTTAATAAGAAACATGATAGTTGCATGATAAGATGTGGTGCACAATTACCTTTTATCTGTTTTAAAAATACTTGCATAAAAGTAACCTTCCTACATTTGAAAGAAATTATATTTATTCCTATTTGTTATTTAAGCACTTTATTGAATAAAATTTAAATGTGTAATATTTTCTTTAGAAGATATAATACTCAAAAAAATTAATTAAATATTCGAAATACATGGAATCATGGAAATACTAAAAAGTACCAAATAATACAAAACAAAATAAGACACGTTGTTAAATAGACACTAAATCATTATTTAAACTAAAACTCAAAACAAAAATTTCGTTTTAACATAATTTTATGTAAAATATTGCGTTATGAAAAAGCGGTATTGTACTACAGAAATTAATAGAAAAATTAATGTTTCAATTGCAAATTTATAAAATACATTATACAAAAAGTCCATATTGGGTCATTCCATCTCAAATCGACTGAAGAATTTACCTGACCCCCACCAAATTTGACGAAACTTGGTACACACCATCTTAGTAAGAAATAAAAAATACAAATTTAAGGATTTTTCCAAAAGGGCATTCGTTTCGTTGTTTTAGTCGTTCAAAATGTCAAAAAGTTGGTGTGTAGACTTGTAGGAAAACGGCTGTAACTTCGTCCACGGTGGTCTAAATTTAAAAATAAAAAATGTTCTGTAAAGGTAAATGAACGTTCTATCCAAATATTCAATCACATTTTAATTTTTCAACCCCTAACTGGATTAATTTTATAATATTAACCCTATTTCAACCCCTATTTAAAAAACGATTCTTTTTTTTGTTTATTTTTTTACTGTTTGTGCAATTATGCTGAGTATGTGTGCCAAATTTTATCATGGGATCTGCATGGGTTCGGTTGCTAAAAATTTAATTAAAAATATGGAATGCAAAATTGAATTTTACAAAATAATGTTTGGCAGTATAAATATACAGGGTGTCCCCGTGACCGTGGAGAACCTTTGAGGTGGTGATAAAGGACACTTTTCTAAGACAAATTTTCAAATAAAATTTTTGCCCAAGTCCAAACCCTTGGGGGTACCTCCCTTTAAAGCAATTTTTTGAATTTCTGATTTAAAACGACCATAGCTCCGATATTATTAATTTTTTAAGGTTAATAGATTAGAACTTTTTTAAAGATCATTCGCTTGTCTACAAAGTAGGTTATAACCACTTATCATCTAGAATCAACGGATTTCGAGTTATAAATTAAATTAAGGGAAAAAATGTTTAAAAAATTCAGGTTTTTATTTTTTTAATTTTCTTGTGAATCCCGTATCTCTTAAACGAAACGTCTAAGAGAAAAACTAACGGCTCAAACCGGATAGGGAATTTAACGGGCTACAACTTTCGTCAAATAAATTTTTTTGGGCAACCAACCGTTTTCACAGAAACTCTGAAAATAATGAATAAGGTGTAGGTAAATGAACAAGATTTATAAATTTATAAATCAAATTGAGATTTTTAGTACTACTCGTAATTATGTGAATTTATAATTTTTTACCTACACCTTGTTCATTATTTTCAGAGTTTCTGTGAAAACGGTTGGTTGCCCAAAAAAATGTATTTGACAAAAGTTGTAGCCCGTTAAATTCCCTATCCGGTTTGAGCCGTTAGTTTTTCTCTTCACAAGAAAATTAAAAAAATAAAAACCTGAATTTTTTAAACTGTTTATCCCTTAATTTAATTTATAACTCGAAATCCGTTGATTCTAGACGATAAGTGGTTATAACCTACTTTGTGGACAAGCGAATGATCTTTAAAAAACTTCTAATCTATTAACCTTAAAAAATTAATAATATCGGAGCTATGGCCGTTTTAAATCAGAAATTAAAAAAATTGCTTTAAAGGGAGGTACCCCCCAAGGGTTTGGACTTGGGCAAAAATTTTATTTGAAAATTTGTCTTAGAAAAGTGTCCTTTATCACCACCTCAAAGGTTCTCCACGGTCACGGGGACACCCTGTATATTTATACTGCCAAACATTATTTTGTAAAATTCAATTTTGCATTCCATATTTTTAATTTATTTTTAGCAACCGAACCCATGCAGATCCCAGGATAAAATTTGGCACACATACTCAGCACAATTGCACAAACAAACAGAAAAAACTAAACAAAACAAAATAATCGTTTTTTAAATAGGGGTTGAAATAGGGTTAATATTATAAAATTAATCCAGTTAGGGGTTGAAAAATTAAAATGTGATTGAATATTTGGATAGAACGTTCATTTACCTTTACAGAACATTTTTTATTTTTAAATTTAGACCACCGTGGACGAAGTTACAGCCGTTTTCCTACAAGTCTACACACCAACTTTTTGACATTTTGAACGACCAAAACAACGAAACGAATGCCCTTTTGGACAAATCCTTAAATTTGTATTTTTTATTTCTTACTAAGATGGTGTGTACCAATTTTCTTCAAATTTGGTGCGGGTCAGGTAAATTCTTCAGTTGATTTGAGATGGAATGACCCATTGTAAAGAAAATATTGCAATGCATAATTTATTATATTATTTAAAGTGCCTACATAACAATGAAAAGGAATAAATACAATTTCTTTGAAATGTACGAATGTGCGCTATTTTATTATAGCGATTCTAGTAATTTAAAACCGTTTAAAACAGATAAGAGATATGAACATAAGTTCATACTGTCGTCGCCGTAATTAAAGCGCGCTACCTGTCGATAGGATTAGTTTTAGGACGTGGGACGGCAGGAGAGTAAAGATGAAAGAGGATGGATTGTTGTTCGAGTAAGAGAGATATACAATTCGCATTTGGTCGATGTCGTTGCGTCTCTTAACTAGATTCGTATACTCAATGCTATTGGTTCATTTATAACATTTACAGTGAGTGTAAAAAGTATTCATACACCTATATATTTAACATTAAAATCGATATTGCTTCTCCTAATTAAATGCAATTTGAAAAATAAAAAATGGAATATAAACTATAAACATTATATTTTCATAATTTATTAAATACATTAAAAGGAAATAAAAACATTTAATAAAAAAAAAATAAAAGCAAAATAACACACTTAAAATAGTCGCAATATATATTCGTACATCTATATTTAAACAATTAAAAAGTAAAACTTAAAACATTATTAATATTTTGTTGGATTACCTTTTGCATGTATAATCGCCGTTAAACGCCTAGGCATAGAATTAACTAAATTTAGCGTTACCGAGGGCGGTATTTTATCCCATTCTTCTTGTAAAATTCTTTTTAATTCACTTTTGCTTGAAATTTTTCTTTTTCTGATACGACGTTCGAGATAATCCCATAAATGTTCTATGGGATTAATGTCAGGGCTTTGGGGAGGTGTTTCCATATGTTTTGGAGTGTTGTATAGAATCCACATTCTTGTATTCCAAGCTTTATGCTTCGGGTCATGTCTTGCATGAATATATAATTGTTTTCTATGCCCATTTTTTGGGCACTTGATTTTAAATTTTCATGTAATATATTGATGTACATTTTGTGGTCCATAATGCCATCAATAAATTTGAGATTTCCTATCCCAAATGCACTCATGCAGCCCCAAACAAGTACAGATGAAATTCCATGTTTGATAGTTGGACATAAATTCTCTTTATTCAACTCTGTATTCTTCTTTCTCCATACCAATTGTCTGCCATCCGAGCCAAATATGTTGAATTTTGATTCGTCCGTAAAAATAACTCTATTCCAGTAGTTTTCATCGTGATTTTTATATTCTTTAGCGAATTTTAATCTTTTCGATCTGTTTATGTCATTTATATAATATTTTTTACGGGCAGTTCTACCATGATATCCTGCTTTTCTTAAAACATTACGCACCGTGCTGTTTGATATATTTGTCCCTAATATGTTTTGCATCTCAGCTGTAAGTTTGACAGCACTTATTTTGGGATTTTTCTTAACTTTCCTAACGATTGCTAGTTTATCAGTGTTACTAAACTTTTCAGGACGGCCTGTACGCACTTTATTTTTAAGTGTTTTTGTGGAAGAATACCTGTCTATAATGCTTTGAACTGTTGACCGTGGCCTACTAACTATTTTGGCAATTTCACTCAATGATTTTAACTGATTATGTAAATTAATAACTAATTTTCGCTCAGCTTCAGTCCTTTCTGCTCCTTTACGACCCATTTTATAGTTGTAATCACTAACAAAGCGAAAGCAATACTGATGTAAGGTACCTATTGATAACAGATACCTAGAAATGCAATATGCTTAAGTTGCAATGTGAAGTAAGCACATGATTAACGGGTAAGAACCGTTTCAAATTACCTGTATGAATACTTATTGCGATTCTTTTAAGGCAATTTCCAAGAAATAATTTTTTTTTTTGCTAATATTAAAACAATTTTGGCTTTATTTTTAGTATAAAGTTTAGTATAAACATAACAATACATGACAGTAATTTTCTTTTTTTAATTTTTTATTTCTGAAAGGCCTAAATTAAAAGACACTTTTAAATATTACATTGTATGAATACTTTTTACACTCACTGTAATAGTGTCGTGCCATAAGTTCTGATACTAACAAAGCACCGTTCATTTTTACTATGAAGATTAAGGGATGGGGGTTGCTAATGGTATTTTTGGAAAGATCATTTGCAGGTATATAAGTGGGCGAAAGTTGAAATTCAAGTCTTAAATAGTAAACATGAATTCGGATGTCAACGGTAATCGTATTGTTGTAATTGCTATACATAACAATGATAAAAGTACTAGTGCAATTTTAAATTTGTTAAAAAAAATTACGGATTACAAATTTTTTTCTTTTTAACTATCCATCGATAGAATGAAACTTCTGGAGTAGATAACCGAAAAAAAAGTGGTCGACCACGAACTCGAAGAATTCTTGGAGTTATTAAAACAGTTCGCGAAAAAATGAGAAGAAATCCCTTGAGGAAACAAAACATTATGGCTAGGAAATTCAAATTTCCAAAAGAACCATTTCTCGCGTGTTAAAAGATGACTTAAAACTTGGGGCTTATCGTAGGATTACAATACATCGTCTTACAATTGCTCTAAAAAATATTAGACAAGAAAGAACAAAACGACTCCTGGACCGGCACGCGTATGAAGATCACAAAAATATTTTGTTTACTGACGAAAAAATTTTCACAGTCGAAGAAAAATTCAACATGAAAATCGATCCTGTGTAGGCTTACAGCTCTAATGAAGCCCCTAAAAAAATTTCGGGGGTGAAAAATGGCCATTATCCAACAATAGTAATGATTTGGTGAGGTGTGTCGTATGAAGCAGTAACGCAGCTGTTTTTTGTGAAAAAGGGGAAAAAACGTGAAAAATAACGGGGGAAAAAATACCAAAAAATGTTACAGCTCATAGTTAACCCTCTAAATTACAACTTATTTCGTGAAAACCATAGGGTGTTTCAGCGAGATTCTGCACCAGCGCATAAAGCGAAAACGACCCAACGAATGACTACAAACAAATTTACCTGAGTTTATTGCCGCGGAAGACTGACCTTCAGGTAGTCCTGACTTGAACCCTTTGGATTATAAATTATGGTTTATTCTTGAGGAACAAGCTTGCAAAGTACCCCATAAAAATATTGAGTTCTTAAAACGGAATTTGATCAAGGTTGGAACATCTATACCAATAAAAGTAGTGCGTGCCACAATGGATGACTGCCCGCGACGTTTAAAGGCCCTTGTGAAGTCAAAAGGTGACCATTTCGAATAAATCGTACAAAATTGAATTCCTTAGAATGTACCGAATAAAATGTAGTAATTTATATAGAGGATTTTTATTTTAAAATCATTAAAATCGGCTTCCAAACAAGTATCAGAACTTATGGCACGACTAGGTAATTATATTTCGGTTTTCATAATCTATAACCAGTTTTAAATTTCGTTCATCACATTCCCTAGATTTTTTTAATTTTTGCGGAGGGTTATTGCCTGCCGCTAGTTGTTCATAAAATAAATCACGCCCTCTTTGCACTTTTTTGAGATTATCGATTAACTTCTATATTGTTGGGTGGTCCATCGCCAATTCGCTTTGTAATCTCCGATTGCTAGCTTCGGCGTGGTAATTTGTACGATCTTCGCTGTTGAAAGTCCTATTGTAGAGATTCCACATCGCTAGCGGAAATACATCTGCCAAAGCATCAACCGCCTCCTCTAAATCAGGAATTGGAACGAAAGCTTATTTTTTATGAACAACTAGTGGCAGGCAATAAACCCTCCGCAAAAATTAAAAAAATATAGACAGTGTGATGAACGAATTTTAAAACTGGTTATAGATTACGAAAACCGAAATATAATTACATTTTTACGCGGAATAGCGCATAACTATGAAATGAACCAATAAGCCAGTTTAATTTTTTATTTAAAGATAAAAGATTTTAAAATCATTTTTATAAATTCATTTTATTACCAACTTAATTTATTTAATTTACATCTTCATTCATTTAAATCAAAAATGTTTAAAAAATTTACTTGGGACCAAGTTGGCCTGGCGGGCGCCAAGTTGTCCCATTCCGGACTATTTCAGATATAACTTGCTGCAAACATGACCCACCTTTAAATTGGTGCAATATTGATTCGTTGTATCATTGTTATTGTAATTTACCAATTGAGTGGATAAGTTTCAACAAAACAATATCACAACAAACATCAACGGTCAGGGCCACATTCAGAATCAAAAATCAATGGAAAATAAAACACCTAAATCAAATTAACTATGACTGTCCTGTATTTGTCTTATGACAAAAATATTTCGGACAAAAAATGCTCTCTTTGCGTTGCTCTCTCCGTGCAATATTGCACCATTTTAAAGGCGAGTCATGTTTTCGGTAAGTTATTTCAGAAATGGTACGCCATATACAAGAAACTAACGATAAACAACAAAGTAAGTATATGAATGGTAAATGATCCAACAAACCTTAGAATTTCAAACAGAGATTGAAAAACCAGGGGGATCAAAAAACTAGCAAGAGGGAAACAGAACTACCTTAAACCGACCCAGGCTACGAAAATGAAACGGTAAACACACAAGAACGACAAGACAAAGGTGACGATAAGGCAATACAAATTGAACAACGAGATGAGAAGAGAAGACAGGAACGAGAAACAGATACTGAAAAGGAAAAAAAGTAAGAAAGATATAACTAATGTATGCACGTGGAACATAAGAACACTTTTGAAACCGGGAAAGATGGCAGAAGTAGCAGGGGAATTATCAAAATACAGAGTTGACGTGGCAGCTTTACAAGAACTGAGGTGGAAGGGTCAAGGCGAGATAAAAAAAAAGAGAAACTACTCCATGTTTTTTTCGGGCGACCAAACAAGGGGAAGAAACGGTGTCGGATTCATAGTGGCGAAGAGACTCGTCAATAGAGTGTTATCTTTTAAGGCAATCGACGGGAGAATTGCATATCTGAGGATTGGAGCTAAGACAAACGTATCAATTATAAATGGATACGCACCTACAGAGGAGAGTAGCGAGGACGATAAAGAAGAGTTTTACAATAAGATAGAAAACATATGCGAAACAGTTCCCAAGCAGGATGTGCTGGTTGTACTGGGAGATTTTAATGCTAAGATAGGCAAAGAAAGCTATATAAACTCAGTAGCTGGTGAGCAAACAATACACGAAGTGACAAGTAACAACGGAGACAGATTGTGTAACCTGGCAGAAGCATTGAACACCGTGATATGCAGCACAAAATTTAATATGAAAAAATACACAAGATAACATGGGTATGGCCGGGCGGAGGAAGAGATTAAGGGAACCAAATTGACCACATACTGATATCCAGGAAGGGCGAAACACTGGTGAATGACGTGAGATCATACAGAGGTGCCAACGCTGACACAAACCATTATATGGTGATGGCAAAAATTAAGCTGAAAACGATAAAGTATAGTAACGAACCACAAAAAAACAGCAGAAGATCGGCAATGGAGAAATTTGGTAACCAGAAAATAAGGAAACGATATGAAGAAAGAACTAACGAAGAAATCAGCAAAAAGGAAATAGTATGTGAAGGCATGAACCAAGAGATGAACAACATTATAACAAGCATAAAAACGTGCACCGACGAAATTATAGGACACAAAGAGAGCAAACACAGTAAAGAATGGTTCGATGAAGAATGTATGGATTACAGTAAAAGAAAAGCAGAAAAAAGAAAGAAATGGTTGAGTACCAGAAATCAGGAAGACCTACGCAACTACAAGGAAAGCATCCAAGAATCAAATAAAATGTACAAACGAAAGAAGAACGAATGGATATCCAAAAAAATGATAGAGATAGAAACAAGTAATAGTTTCAGCAACTCGAAAATATTTTACCAGATGTTGAGAAATCAGAGACAAGAACACAAAATAAAAACAAGATGCATGAAGGATGAAGCTGGAAATGTAGTAAGCAACGAGGAAAAAATAAAGCAGATTTGGACCAATCATTTCCAAAAATTACTGAACTCTCAAGAAGAAATAACCGAAACTACACAAGAAGACACAAATACTGATAGCCAGGAAATGCCAACACCAACATAAAAACACATAAAAAGTGGAAAAGCTCCAGGAAGCGATGAAGTAACCATAGAACTCATTAAGAACGGAGGAAACAAGCTCTGTGAGAGAATCTGCAATCTGGTGCAGCGAACTTGGAGGGAGGAAAAAATGCCAACTAACTGGATAGAAAGCATAGTGATCCCACTGAAAAAGAAAAGGGACTCGGAACAGTGCAAGAACTACAGAGGTATATCGCTCCTCAACTCCACGTACAAAATACTATCGGCGGTAATTCACAGGAAGCTAAAGGAATATACAAGAAATCAGATAGGAGAATCAATTCGGTTTTGCTGAAGGTAGATCGACTATGGGAGTGATATATGTGTTGAAACAAGTAATTGAGAAATCTCACGAACACAACATCGATTTGCACATTTTGTTCATAGATTTTCAACAAGCTTTTGACAGTGAAAAGGAAGGCATTGTACGAAGCACTACGAGAACTAAGCATACTACCAAAGTTGATCAGAATGATAAAATTAACAATGCAGAACACCACCGCACGCATAAAAACAGCAGTTGGCGAAACGGAAAGCTTTGAAATAAACAGCGGTGTTAGACAAGGAGACGCACTGTCTGCGACCCTTTCCAACATTGTCCTAGAGAAAATAATGAGAGAGATGAGGATGGAAGGTACAATAACAAAAAGAGAAGGACAAATCCTGGCTTACGCAGATGACGTAGTAGTTATAATAGCAAGATCATATAAAAGAATGGAAGAAATTTTCAAGGAACTAGAAAAAATAGCGAAGAATATGGGATTAATAGTAAATGAAAAGAAAACGAAATACATGAAATGCTGCAAGAGCGAAACACAAACCGACACGACTTAAGGATAGACAATTATACAATAGAGAAAATAGACAGCTGTAGTTACCTGGGAGTGCAAATAAATAATGGTAAAAATAACAGAGAAGAAGAAATAAAGAGAAGGTTACAAACAGGTAACGGAGCTTATTATGCAAATAAAAAACTTTTGAAAGACAGTAACTTAAAGAGAGACACCAAGATTAAAATATACAAGACGCTGATAAGACCGGTCGTTATATATGCGGCGGAAACGTTGTGTCTGACCAGCCTTGAAACAAGAAAACTAAGAACATTCGAAAGAAAGGTCCTACGCACTATTCTAGGTACAAAAACAGACAAAAACGGCGAACGCAGATTATGGACGAATCACGAAATACTACGTGAAATGAAGAGTGAGGACATTGTAAAAGTCATAAAGGCACAGCGAATAAGATGGCTAGGGCACGTAATGCGAGGCAACGAAGACTCCACATTGAAAAATATAACGTTATGGAGACCCACCGAGGAAAGAACCCGAGGTAGACCAAGAGCAAGATGGTGGGATTGAGTGGTGGAAGATCTGAAGACAATGAGTGTGAGTAATTGGAAATAGAAGGTTCATGACAGAAGGTACTAGAAGGAAGTAGTAAAAAACGCTACTACACATCCGAGATTGTAGAAGCACAAGAAAATAAAGGTCAACGTATAGTGATGTGAACATTTGTTATTGTGAAAGAATTTGAACTTTGAGTTATTTTGAAATATGTATTAGGGGGCTTAATCCTCCCCGAAAATCGGATTTTTAAATCCTGGAAACAGGATGGCAATATTCTAATCAGAATGTAACGCCTAATGAATGAATGAATGAACGCCATATAAACATTTTGAAAAATATATTTTGTAAGGAATTTTATTTCATTTTGGTATCATAACCTTGTTTTTTAGCACGGAAATGGGGGCATAATATGGCTTTTATAGCCCGAGGGCCTATAAAGTTGCTAAGCAATGACAACAATATCAAAACAAAAGAGTTAGTCCATCAGACTCTGTTTCTTTTGCGCGATCAATCTGAAATTTTGCATATGCCTTCCTACCGACAATTCACGGTGGGAAGTACATTGCGAGGGGGGGGGGGAGCATTTTTTGCTCAGTTTTTCGATATCTAGTGCCGTTTTCGAGTTATTGCTAAATAAAAAAATTAATTCTCGCCCCTCCAAGTTTCTCGCCATAGGAACCATGGCACACCAAAAATTCATAGCACAAACAAAATGGCATGATATTTTTTCTCAAAATACTTAATTCTTCAATTTTGACAATTCAAGTACCAAAATGAAATAAAACGTTGTATGTACCACGGGCACAATCAGATTATAGCCCTCCGGCAATTTAAAGCCCTCCGCTAACGCGTCGGGTTTTAAATTACCCTCTGTGCTATAATCTATTGATTGTGCCCTTGATATATAAATAACTATTATAATCTTTAATTTTGGTCTGATGTTAATTTTTCGTAAAAGTGAAAATAAGCGAGCTATTGGGGGAGAAGCCGACATGGAATTTTAGGGGACTTTTAAGGAGTTTCGACATTCCAATATCTGCCAAATAACGGGTTTAAAAATATTGCATCAAGATCAATTGAATCGAAAGTTTGCACAAATTGTTTGAGCATCTAATCACAAGTTAAAATTATGGTGTTTGAGGATCACTGCTTTGTTACTTGACAGATAATCAACACAACATAACCTCATTATTTACTCGAGTTTTCATAATATGAAAACATTCATATCTAGCCTTTTTTTCGGTTAATTCAAGACAATGTTTTACGAAATTGGTAAATAAATAATAATGTAAATTAACTACAAATTTAATTTAAAATATTTCAGTCGCAATAATATGCGTTTCCATATTATGGGGTGCAACAAATCCTTTTATAAAACGTGGAACAAAAACTATTGTTAAGGTTAAAAGCGACAACGCTTTTATACAATTTTTGTTGGAATTAAAATATTTGGCTACAAATCTACAGGTAGCTATATTCTGCTTTTTCCAATCAAATGTTTTCTTATAAAAAATTTCAATTGTAGTACCTAATTCCGATGGGCTTAAATCAACTAGGTTCTGTATTGTATTTTATTACACTTCAACATGTAGATTTGACTTTAGCAGTTCCACTTACAAATTCACTAACATTTATTTTTACTGGTATATCGGGTCGATTTTTAGGAGAAAAGCCTGGTGGTAAAAGTAAGTCAACATTTTTTAATTTAACTACAAACTTGGGCGTTTTCTGATTTGATAAAAGACTTATTTCTATTCTGTATACGAATCCAATTTTGGCTACATTCAATCCAAAAAATCTGACCAATTATTTTGTTGCTAGGCTTCCGTACATCTCAGACTTATGGATATTATTATTTTAAAAAGTTATAAAAATAGGATTTTCAAGTCTTCCTGAAGGTTGGGCTCTACCATCTGGTTATATGCAATGCACGAGTTTAGTTTTGAAATTCTTTGGACCTCCAGAAAATCAAGAGCGGTTAGTTACCTCCCCCCCCCATGCATTTCCAAACATCGAGAAAAAACCGATTAAATGCTCTAAAATTGCTAAAAAGTTTACTGTTTTTGCGTTATTAAACAATTAATTACCCCACCCCATAAACTTTGCATTAATCCGCTCTTGCAGAGAATCGCTTAACGATTTATTTATTACCTTCAAATTTCCTGCTTTGGAACAATAAATATTTTGTACATGGTAATTGCTTATACCCATTTAACAATGAGTTTTTGTATTATATTATTTGATTATATAGTATCAGATTGGCAAACCCTATTGGAGTTTTAGAAACACCTGTTACAGTTGAATTGGCAATCAACAGATGGCGTTTCTTTGCGGTTGGTGCTCCGCCTTCCAATTAGTAGCGCCATCTGTTGATACCCTTTTGAATTCCATCAGGTGTTTTCCAAACTCTCATAGGGTTTGTTTACATGATACTACCATATCAAAGGTATTATTAAACAATGTAACGTTCACATTCATTGAATGAGCTATTGCCAAATTTTAAAAGGACTTGTAATTGTTTGATGGAGGAGGGATTACATCCATCCAAGAACTACAAAAACGATTGTGCAGTTTTCCTCTAAAATTTTAAGAAACAAACTCTCAATTAATGCAGGATTAATAATCTTAATTTTTAAATGCAAAGTATAAAATAATTTTTTTTTAAACTGGAGAGGACCTATATACTTTCCTATAACTTTCAAAAATAAAATAACTGATATTATGTTAAAATAATTTAATTATAATTGTAAATCTAAATGCATATATAAATTCTTTAACCTAATATACAAATTACATAGAAACATTCCAGAAATTCTAAAAATACGATTATGATTATGAAAATTTGAAGTTGAAACAACGAAAATTATGAGAAACGGGAGAGGGGTGAAATTAACGAAAATTTGAAAAACGATAGCTTACGACATTTCGGTCTAGTTAGACCATCCTCAGATAATCATATTCAATAGTTGCATGAAATGCGATTAAAACTAAGCTTAATTTATTTGTCTTGTAACTTGTAAGACGGTAATTAGTTGAAAAATTAAAAAAATTGTTTATGAAAGAACGGAAAATTTAAGTTTCAAACCAACGTAGAAATAATTAAAGTAACGCAGACGTTTTTTTTAAATTTAAGTGAAAAGATTACTGATAATATGAGCAACTTAAATAATTTTAATTTTGTAGATTATATTTTTTACAAAATTAATTTTAAATTGTGAACTATATTAAATTGATGTTTCCAAAACATCGTTAATATTTTAATTCTACATGATGGTCCAACCAAGACAATCCACCCTTAATTCCATTTAAAGTTGGGTTGAGATGGGTGAATTAAAAAACAAAAATGTTAGTAAAACGTGAATCCCCTATCTGTTAAAATATGTAGCGAAAACCGGGTGTGTACTTACATATATCGCAATTCGTTGGAAAGTTGTTTATTAAGACTGGATGTTCTTAGTTGGTCCATCCTGTAGCGGTTTTCAACCTGTACGTCGCTACCCCTAAGAGGTATATATTATACAAAAAGAAACAATAAATCCCTTCCCACCTGTTTTCCTTTGACTAATTTGTTAAATCTGGTCTATATTTGAATCACAAATAACCAAATCTCGTTCCAATTCCATCAGCCCATTTAAATTTTAGTTTTGATGTTAGTACCATTTATACTGTTAGTAATGGAACTAATACCTTTTCCAGCAGTAATTCAGAAAGCGTCAACTGCTATTCAGACAAACGTCAACTGTAATTCAGATTTGTCTTACTGTTTTTTTCAAAATACTTGAATGTAAATAACCACATTTTTAATTTTCCATAAAACACAACTTTTATCATGTTGTCATAATAAAATGATCATAATAAAATATGTTTTCTTTTTCGATTTTTATATATTCTTATGTATAAAAAGAATAAGGTTCCTGAATAGCATTTGACGCTTTCTGAATATTGGTTGACAAATCTGAATTGCAGTTGACGATTTCTGAATATCAGTTAATAAATCTGAATTACAGTTGACCATTTCTGAATATCAGTTGATAAATCTGAATTACAGTGGACGATTTCTGATTTAATGGTGGAAAAGGTGTAGCAGTACTAAAAACGGTTGAACAATAGTTATTATTTACTAAATAACATAACATAGCTTAACTTGGAATTTTAATCACGGGCACTGCGTGGCGACGTTGAAATGGTTCTATAGTTCTAAATCTTGCTTTGCATTCGTGTTTTACATTAGCTGTAGGTATTCTTTTTACCTATTTTAAGTGAGATGTACTGAGATACTCAGTTGACTCAGTTAAAAGTGTGTTCTTTTTACCGTTATACATTCGTCAAACGAATGTGCCGTGTCGTGCCGAATTGAGTTTAAACTGAGAAAATTACCTCCCACCCTATACCAACTGATCTTGCTATTTCGAAGTGTTACAACTAGGGGTGCGCATATAATCGATTAATCGACACCGTAATTCGAATAATCGATTATTTCATAATCGATTATGATAATTTATAATAATCGATTAATCGATTATAGAAATAATCGATTGTGAGAATAATCGATTGTGAAAATAATCGATTGTGAAAATAATCGATTGTGAGAATAATCGATTGTGAAAATAATCGATTGTGAAAATAATCGATTGTGAAAATAATCGATTGTGAAAATAATCGATTGTGAAAATAATCGATTGTGAAAATAATCGATTGTGGAAATAATCGATTATGAAAATAAACCTGCAATTACAAATTTTTTTATCGCAACATTATAATATGCTTCCAGGTACTTGGTTGGAGGTTATGTGGTGCAATCTGAATAATTTGAACCCACGGTAATACGAATCTCCAGAATTCAAACTCAATAAAATGATCTACAAAATTTTCGAAATTAAATTAATGTATGTAGATTAACTAATTAATGTAAGTTTATTTAAATATTTTCAATTCCAGATCAAAATAATTTTTAAATGTTTTTTAAATAAAAATTTAATTCCAATTCATAATTTGATCGAGTCCGTTAATTAGTGGGTAGAATTACTGTGGGTTTGCACTTTTGAGATTGCACGACATGTTTATCTTTGGTACTACATAATATTACAAAGTCATGTCTGGTTGTCCGTCTTTCTTCGTGACGTAGTAAATTCAATATTATTTACATTATAAAACTTATTAGTTACGTTCCACAGGTTTAAAAATGAAAAGTGTTCGTAATCTAGACAAAATGCATGTATTTCTAAATACTTGTTTAGGTATATCCTAAATAAATTAATATCAAAAATCATTTTTATTTTTTTCAATATTTTTGGAGTTTTATAATAAATTAAAAATAGTCTATTTCTCCAAATTCTTTATTATGAAATCTCAATATATTCTCATCTTCGGCCGTTGAAGGCTGTACAAAACAGAGCAAAATTAGTCAATGTAAAAACATCAACAAATCACATTTTACTTACTACATAAAAACGTAAGAGGTGTCAAAAATTTATATCAAATTAAATTAATAAGAGTCGTTGGTATATCAAATGAAAAATTAAAATAAAAGACAATTATGTTATCAACTGGTGCTTAGCAACACTTCTTATCAGCACCACCGTAACACAATTAGCAAAATAATAAATTATATAGGAATTTAGTAACCCTTAATAGCCCTACCTATTATAGTTATTAATCGATTATGAATAATCGATTATTTTCTATAATCGATTAATCGAAAAAAATCGATTATTTTTTATAATCGATAATCGATTATGAAATTTCATAATCGCGCACCCCTAGTTACAACTGAGATAAAGTTGGAAATAGCTCGGATTGGTCGATTTAAAAAGGTTAACGTCATCTCTTTCGTCATATTTCGTCTTTTTGGAGGTTATGTAATTTGTGAGCTAATTTGTAATAAACATCGTAATAAACTCGTAAATAGACTCGTAATAAACATTTGGTAATTTATTTAATTAAATTAAAGATTAAAGAGATTATCTTTGATTGGTAACAAGCTTATTCTATATAAGCGTAACATTTTATTTTAATAAATACAACTTCCAAAAACCTAAATTTGTAATCCCAACATATGTATTTATTTTGTTACGTATAACTTTTTGTAGAAATAAATGGAAACCGGGAAACGAGTCATGTGGACTCATGAGGAAACGCTAGCTCTAATTGCTAGCGTCGAGGTATACAAGGATCACTTAAACCACGTTACCAAACGACGCCAAGTTTGGAGTAACGTGAGTAACGACTTGATTAGTCAACAATTTGTTTTTTCCGAAGAAAATTGTAGAAAAAAATGGTTAAATTTTATTTAACCAACTTGGTTTTAATTATTGTACTTATTTTACTTCTTTAATTTTAATTGCCGGTTGCAATAAATTTCTATTTTGTATTTTTAGAGGTTATGTAATTTGTTTTATGTATTTTGTAATATGTAAGTTGTTCTTTTTACCTTATGTTTTTCTCACTTTGACTCAGTTAATCTCTGTTCGGCTCAGCTCACTTCGTCTCAGTTGCGTAACTGAGATGGAAATAAAACTTGTAAAAAGAATACGCCTAATATTATCGTAAATGGCGCCATTATCATACATTCTGTTAATAAGTGCCTACTCTTTATTATGTCCTCATCCTGAAGGATGTGTTCTTATTTACATTTAATACTTCACTTATTAATTTGAAATTCTCCCGCTTGATGGCGTGTTTTCTTAATGTAAATCGCGAATTGATGTAGGGTTAATCGATCAGGAATTCTTATGTAGGCACTCGGAATGTGTCATGAATTCCTAGAATTCTTTGATGAAGGAATTTTTGTGTACATTTAATTTTGGATGTACTAACCCCTGGATAATTTATTACGGCTTCCCATCAAAAGTGTCACCTAATGGTACATTTTTAAATGATACCACTAGGTGTTTCCAGATTTACAAACAGGTTGGCAATTCTAACACTTTGTTATTATTTTTAACAATTATTAAAAGATATTGTAAAAAACCAGTAACTTATTGCTTACAAAAAATGTGATTTGGTCATCCACATGACTTTACCATTCCTGACTCTTAAAAATAATTTAAATACAAAATAAAATGGGTTATCGAGAGACAAAATTTGTGTGCTGCATTTTTACAAAAATTTGGTACGTAGGATGTCCTTTGCCATGTGACATGATTAATTTTTTTTCCTAACTCATTTCTATATAATTAAATAATAAAATCAAACATTTATTAACTGAGTTGTAAATTTCCGTGGGCTATCACTGGAAACACTGCTAAAACCATCCTATTTATGAAAAAATGATATACGTAATATATTATTATATCGATTTTTGTAGAAGAGAATTTAATTTCTTTCAAAGACATTCATAGTCGCAAATAATAAGTAAAAAGTCAAATCTGCAACTTCGAATTCCTCCAGCGACCAAGTTTTTAAGATAAAAATATAATGCCACGAACGTTTTAATAAGAAATTAAATTCCCTGCAAAATGCGTTATTTATATTTGTTATTAGGTTATTACTATCTGGTATGGTTTTAGCGGCTTTTACAGTGAAAGCTCACATAATATTTATAACTCATCCAATAACAATGTTTGATTTAATTTTAATAAACAACTACGAAATTATGTTGTTGAGTAAGTAAGATTAAGAAAAGTTTTAGATTTTTAACGTTAAAGAGATGGTGGCAAAACATAATTCACGCTATACAATTTCAACCATATACAGTAGAACTCCAATTATCCGAATTCCGACTATCCGAATCGCTGATTATCCGAATCGCTTTCAGAAAAAAAATTTAAGACGGGAACATACTGCGATTCGCAAAATAATAATTTTGCGTCAGTCCGAGTGTGACCACATCAGGGTGGCCACTTGCCATAAATTCATAAAAAATCATAAATTTTGAAAATTGCCATAAAAATAATAAATTTTACGACTTTGCCATCATAAATTTTAGTTAAAATTAAAAATTTAAAATACTTGCATTATTTTTAGTAACCGAACCCATGCTCATCCCATGATCAAATTTGGTAAAAATTATATCTTATAATATATTGTAGCGTCTGGTGCCTTGAAGATACACGAGTACGCACACAATCGGTTTATGGACACCTACCTTTAATTCGACTCTTAACTTCTCAGGGTATTAATGCGTCAGGATCTGATTCAACCAACACTTTTTATACGAGCTTATTCTTGATTGAACGAATTCTTGATTCCAACAAAGATAAAACTACAGTTGGATTCCGTTAACAAGTTTTTAATCAAATAAACAAACTCCAACATATAACATGGAACCCAAACAATCAAACAATCTTTATATAAACTACTATTCTACGCACTGATTAATAAATGGTAGCTAACCTGCGATTTGTATCGTGCGCACTATTTTCTTTCTTCAAATATTCTAATTTCCAATCTCCAATCTGCTTCTCATAGATCGGATAATTTGATATCCGTATCTCCCCTACGTATCTGTATGACACGATCTCGACCACAACCTTCGTTGCCAACACCTTTTGTATCCCGCTATCTTACGGAATCTTAAATTCTCCAAGGAATTAATCTTCTTGGGTAGTACCACCGTATTTCGTTCACGAATATAATTTATTTCAGTATATTTTATGTGAATCTCACTTGAATTCGCGAGTTTATGTCACAGTACTAAATACACGACCGTCACCTTTCGTGATCTCGATGGAACTTCCTCGCGAGTATACTTTATTTCAATTATCTTTAATTGAATTGCAATTATTCGCACAACTGCATATCGCAGTAACTAATATGCGACCGTCACGCTTCGTGATCTTGATCGAACTTCTTTATTTACTTTTATGTAACGTTCGTTACTATATATTTTGTTTTTAAACCGGAGCTTCTTATATATCGGTTTGTTTGTACATGGCCGACGGTTCTCTGCACGTTTGATTAATTTCCACATGTTGTATATCCCGTTTACATACAACATGTAACACGAACAAACTTAAAATTAAATTCAAACGACAAAAAAAACAAACACATGTAAACAAATGTGTTTGAACCTCCGGTCTCCAACTGTACTTCTCTCCTTGTTGGTACGACTCTATCCTCAACATGGATAGCGCGTATCACAACAATATATATAAAAATTTATGTGATTGTTATTGACAAATTTTTTGCATTTCTTTCTTCATTTTTTACCCACAAATTTGTGGGTAAACCTGTGAAAGGGTTAAGTATTCATAATTACAGTAATCCCCCTTATAACACGGTACTCTTATAACGCATTTTCATATTACGCGATTTCAGTCCCTCGTATAGCACGGGTATTCCCCCATATAACGCGGGGATTTCCCACGTTATATTTCTGTACTGTGAAATTTATAATGATTTGTACCAGTTCATAATTAATTTCGCGTACCTTTGCATATTGTGTCAATTGTGTTGTTATAAAATTAAATTAAATTATTTTATTAAATTTGTGTTCCTAGTTTTTGAATTGTAAAAACATTGGTTATACATAGTATATTATGTACTAAAAGGTATAGAAATTTTATTTTTATAAATTTTATTTTAGATAAAATATTTTTTTTAAGCCATGGAAAACGCGTTATACGGGGTCATACAAGCGCGTTATACGAGAATACACCTACAACGCGTTTTCCTATAACGCGGAACCTATCTACCGTGTTATAGGGGGGATTACTGTATTATTTTATTAAGGGCCGCGATTATAAAGGACAAATATTTGTCCTAAAAGTTGTAAGATTCCTCAAAAATTGCTTTACTACAACACGGTTTTGCTATAAATATAAATTTTTAAACAACAAAACACGTGTTTGCAGGGCCGGGCCAGCCTGAAAATATTGAATATTTTGTAAAATAAAATGTTTTTATTTTTTTTAATTTTAATAATTTTAAATAGGGAAAATTATATTTTTATTATTTATGAAATGATCTATTTGTTATGTCCCAATTTATACCCAGGCAATTTTTAATTGATTCAGTTGGCAAATTGAGGATTGCTCCCCCCTGAAAAAAGTTGGTTGAGCACATCCCTGACTATTACTACAATAGTCAGGGTAATCACGAAACTGGTTTCTTTTTAGCTTGAAATATGCACACATTTTTTTGTAAATTGTCTGGATGGGACTAGGTATAAAGGGAGTTCCCCCGTCGGGGTGCGGCCATAAATTTGCCATAAATTTTTGTATCGAGTGCCATAAATTTACCTTAAATTTTTGTATCGAGTGCCATAAATTTGCCATAAATTTTTGCTTTGAGTGCCATAAATTCATAAATAAATGTTACTTATTGCTAGTGGCCGCCCTGCCACATGCAATTTCTCACTGTCAAGCGAATGCGCGACTTGGCTGTCCGAAAACGGACAGTCAAACAGCTTACTTTGACCGAGATGTTTAGCAAGCAATGACTTTCATTTACAATACATACTAATGCACACCACTTGTAAGTACGCTATATAACATGTAAAAGTGTTGCCTTTTCATTTAATTAATTAAAAATCCATACAGTACCCTTTTATCGGAAAAAATCCAATTATCCGAATTTTTGATTATCCGAAAGGAGTCCGGTCCCAATTGTTTGCTCGGTTGAAATCGTGTTCTTGTAAAACCAATGCAAGGACCACAAAATGTTTGCTCGGTTGAAACGTGTTCTTGTAGAACCAATGCAATTCGTTACAAAAAACCTTATGAGCTCTTTACTTGGCTGGATGATTAACTGCTAATTGGTAGACAAAAGTTATAAAGCAAGTGGACTGTATTGTTTTTATTCATGGAATAAATCGGTTAGCATAATTGTAAAAAACATGTATTTCTGACAATCGTAACTTAAATTCATCTCGAAAACATAAACGTAATCATGGCAATGAAACAAACATAAAAATTGCAACATTAAAAGGGCTGCCATGGACAGTCGCAGTACAAACTACACATGATCTTAAACATATCGCCCGGGTTGAAATGCTGAAGGGATTTCAAGAGAGAAAACGAAACATAATAAAATTGAACAGTGACTAAAATATTAAAATTACACATAAATGTTACGCATAAAAATAAATCTAAAGTCAATATTAGCTTTTTAGGTAATGAACACTTATTCGCGACCGAAAGCAATACATTAATCGTCAATCGATGCACTTGTTTACCGCACTTGGTAGAGGGCAAATTTTAGAAAATGCTCTTTTCACATGTCCATTAGAAGTCCGAATGGTCGCGACGCGATTTATACCATCGGAACCGGGATGCACGGAGATAACTCGACCCATTTTCCATTTTAAAGGTGGAAGGTTGTTTTCCTTTATTAGGACGAGAGTGCCAGACGAAAGCTCTGATTGGTGCAGTTTCCACTTCACTCTTTGCTGAAGTTCAGACACATATTCTTTACTCCACCTTCGCCAAAGATGCTGTACAAATCCTTGAATTTTTTGGAAAGCATCCAGTCTATTTTCAGATATAGATGTAACATCTGAATCTGGAAGTGAAGTAAGTGGTCGCCCAACCAAGAAATGACCGGGTGTCAACGGTTGCAGATCGTTGGGATCGGTTGATAAGGGAGCAAGAGGTCTGGAGTTCAGAATGGATTCTACCTGATATAGCAAAGTACAGAGTTCTTCATAGACCAAAATATGCTCACCTATTACTCGTTTTAGGTGATATTTACAGGATTTAACACCTGCTTCCCATAAGCCTCCAAAGTGAGGACTATGAGCTGGTATGAAATGCCAGTGAATTCCTTCGCAAGCAACAATTTCTGGAATTGAAGATTCTTGTTGCTTAAGAAATTTTCCTAATTCAAGCAAATCGTTATTCGCGCCTACGAAGTTAGTACCGTTGTCTGAATAAACGTGTGATGGTTTGCCTCTTCGGGAGACAAATCGGCGAAATGCCATGATAAAATGATCAGTTGAAAGACTTGTTACACGTTCTAAATGCACTGCTTTAGTTGCAAAGCAAACGTAAATGCAAAAATAAGCTTTTGTGGTTTTAGACCCACGACCTTTTCGATCTTTAATGTTTATGGGACCGGCATAATCGATGCCAACGTGTTGAAAAGGAAATGATTCTTCAGCACGAGCTGATGGCTGGTTACCCATTATAGGCCTAGTGATAGAAGTAGTGAATCTGCAACACTTTACACATTTATGAACGATGTGTTTGACTACATTCCTACCGGATGTAATCCAGAATCTGTCACGTAAGGTAGACAGAAGGAGTTGGGGGCCTGCGTGAAGCAATTTCAAATGTTCACGAGAAGCGAGTAGTTTTGCTAAAGGGTGTTTCCCATCAATTAGAAGTGGGTGCTTCTTATCGTAAGAATAGTTAGTGTTGAGGAGTCTTCCACCTACTCGTATTAAACCTTCGTCATCAACGAACGGGTTTAAACTAACTAGAGAAGAAGAGGTCTTTAAGGGTAAACCTACAGCAAGCAACTTTATCTCATCATTGTAAGAGTCCAATTGCGAAAATTTGATTAATTTTCTTAATGAGTTGGTAAGCTCTTTTGGTGTTAAAAATCCATAAATTCTATTGGTTTTAGAGACAGAGCAATTGTTTCTAAACCGCAAACAAAATGCAAATATTCGCTCAAGGCGAGTTAAATTAGAATAATTGTTGAAAGGAAATGATTCTTGTTTAGAAGAAACGAGAACCTTGACCTCCCTTTTGAATTCAGGAAGTTCAGCGTTACCAAGCGCAAGATTTGGCCAAGAAGTTTCGTCTTCCTGTAGCCAAGGGGGGCCGTCCCACCATAATGTGGATTCATTTAAAAATTGAGGACTTGCTCCTCGCGATAAAAGATCGGCGGGATTGGATTTCGTAGGCACATGCCGCCAAACCGCGTTAGCAGTGACATTCTGAATGTCAGCAACCCTGTTGCAAACGAAAGTTTTAAGAAGGTTTGGGGTTGTCTTTAACCATCCTAGTACGATGGTTGAATCGGACCAAAGAAAACAAGAAGTAGGTTGTAAATCTACAGCTTTTAAAACAGTTTTTAGTAGTTTACTTAACAGTAATGCTCCACAAAGCTCAAGTTTGGGGATAGTAATCGGTTTTAAGGGTGCAACCCTTGACTTTGAACATAATAATTTTTGGTAAATGTGATTATGGACATTTTTTTGAACGCAAATATATACAGGCTCCGTAACCTTCCATCGAAGCGCCGCAAAATCCATGAATTTGGATGGATATTGGATCGACACATGTGACGTGTCTTGGTATTTTAAGGTCATTAAGACCTGACAATTCAGATTTGTAAGAAAGCCATCGTTTTTCCATATCGATTGGAACTTGCTCGTCCCAATCAAGCTTTTCAAGCCAAAGCCTTTGCATGAAAATCTTGGCCACAAATGTGCAAGGGGTAATTAACCCTAATGGATCAAATATTTGAGAAATCTCAAAAAGCATTTGCCTTTCAGTAATTTTTGAAGACGATTGATGTGAGATTGAAAACTTGAAATGGTCTGTTCGGAACAACCATGTGAGGCCGAGAGTATGTGATTGTTCACGGTCTCCAAATTGTAGAATACCGGGGTGTAGATCAGCATGAGGGATGTTGGCTAGTACGTTGGGATTGTTTGAAATCCACTTTCTAAGTTTGAAACAACCTGCACTTAGAACTATTGAAATTTGCGAACATATTTCACGTGCGGTTTCTACGCTGGAAGCACCAGAAAGTAGGTCATCAACATAGAAGTCGCGCTTTATAATTTTAGAAATTTCTGGGAGCGAGCTTTCGCATTCGATACCTAATTGTGTTAAGGATCGGATTGCAAGATAAGATGAGGAGGCGGTTCCATAAGTCACGGTATTTAGGTCATAATGTTCTATGGGGCTTGCGATTGAAGACCGCCACAGTATTCGTTGGAGTGGCCTTTGACTAGGCTCTATTTCCACTTGTCGGTACATCTTCTCGATGTCCGCAGCGAAAGCGTAAGGATATTTCCGGAAACGAATTAAAATTGAGAATAAATCTTGTTGAATAGTGGGACCAACCATTTGGATACTATTCAACGAATGACCTGTTGTGGTTACAGAGGAACCATTAAAAACGACACGAAGTTTTGTAGTTAAGCTGTCGGATTTATGGGCCCCGTGGTGTGGAAGATAATAAACCAGCTTAACTTTGGGATCTGATATCGACATGTGACCCAACTCGATGTATTCTTTCATGAAAGCACAGTAGCTTTCCTGAAGTTTGGGATTGGCTTCTAATTGCCGTTTCAGAGAGAGAAATCTTCTCTTCGCTGTCAGAAAGGAATCACCTAAAAGAAGGGGGGTTTCCTTGAAAGGAATTGAAACTATAAAACGCCCTGTAGCGCTTCGTTTTGTGGTTTGCATGAAATGCGACTCACATTGGTTTTCTTCAGATGAGAAGACCTTTTCTGTGGGATAACTGTCGATTTCCCAAAATCGAGTTATCTGATCTTGAAGATTGTTTGAGCTATTGAAGTGGCATTGCACTTGTGTGACTAAATTGGCTCTAGTAGGACCAGAAATAATCCAACCTAGCTGGGTTTTCTGAAGTATGGGAAGTTCGGGACCTAGCCTAATTTGCCCAATACACAGAAGCTCGAAAAAGATAGGAGAACCTATTAAAATGTCAATTTTTCCAGGTTTATCAAACCAGGAATCTGATAAGCGAATGTTGCTTGGAAGTTGGAAGCTGTCTCGATTCAGATTGAAACTCGGGACACTTCCTGTAATTTCATCAATGATTAAACAAGAAAGCTTGATTCTGAAATTACCGTGATGTGCTTTTAGCTCAAAGTCACATCTTGATTTTATATGATGAGTGTTTGAATTGCTCAAACCTGCAACTGTAATGCTTGCACTTTGAGTAGGCAAGTTTAACCTTTGGCACACGTCGGTGCGAATGAAATTCGATTGTGAACCAGAATCGAGTAATATTCTGACGGATTGGAAGTTTCCAAATGCGTCAAGAATCTTTGCGGAAGCAGTTGGCAGTAAAACTTGTGAGGCTGTTGTGCAGAAAGCAGAGATAGTTTGAATGGGTTCAGGTTCGGGAGAAACCGAAGAGATTGCTACTACCGGTTGAACAGAAACATTCGAACTTTGTAACGGAGTGTGGAGGAGAGTGTGATGCCGTGACCTACACGTTTTACAAGAATATTTTGATTGACATTGATTTTTTAAATGACTTTTAGACAAACAATTAAAACATAACTTAAGTTGTTGAACTTTATTTGCTCTCTCTCTTGCATTTAGTTTTAAGAACTCTGAACATTGACCTAGGTAATGACTTTTATTGCATAATGAACATGACGAATTGTTTACTAAGAATGATTTAGTTTTAAATTTGCTTCTATCAACATAATTTGCCTTTACTTCCCGTGTGTGCCCCTTTTCGATATTTTCTAATAAATTGGCATGTGATGTGAGGAACGTACCGAATTCCTCTAAAGAGGGTAAAGTGGAAATAGTTTTGTTGAATGTTAATTCCCATTCACGTCGCGTTATGGAATCTAATTTGTTTGAGACCAACATAACTAAGAGAGTTTCAAAAATCTCCTCTGTCTTTGCTAGAGATTTAGCAGCAGAGATGTGCATACATAAGGAGTCGTTTATTTTTCTTAAGCCTTGAGCTGATTCCTTTGTTTGATTTTCAAGCTCCATAATGGCATTTAAATGATTTTTAATAATTAATTTAGGTTGATCAAACCTTGTATTAAGCGTTTTCCACGCTACATCGTAACTGTTGGCTGTGAATTCTAGAGAACCTATAACTGACTTAGCGTCATCAGTTAAGGTTGATTTTAAATAGTGAAGCTTTTGTATTTTGGTTAAATTATCATTATCATGTATTAGACTTTGAAAGATTGATTTGAATTGTAACCAAAATTTAATATCACCGTTAAACTTTATTAAATTTATTTTCGGTAAATTGATGTAATGTCTGGCGTTGTCATTACCATCATGAATTCTTGAGGCGGAATTGCGTTTTGAACGATTGCTTGAATTAAGACTTTCAATTGAATTTACACTTTCTGCAGGAGATACTGGTCTAGAGGGATTATTTGAATCTATTGCAGATTTTTGCGTGAAATTGTTTATTAAGGTTTCTGCAATGCTTGTTTGCTCAAAATAAACATCTTCAAAATGTGCCATAGATTCATCTTCTTTGTTTTGATCATAATTATCACTTTCTAGACATGAAATACCAATTTGATTATGTAGTTTTTCAAATTTTGACAACACGTTTGACATAAGGTCAAGCCTTTTCTTTAATTCGCAAATAACCTCATTGGTTACGCTTTGGTTCGTAACCTTTTGAATGAATGTTTTAAACCTTGTCAATTGACTTTTTAACGCAGTTCTTTCAAATCGTAAAGCTTCCATTATAAATAAATGAATTAAATATGTATAAATGAATTATTCAATGGCAAGTGAATGCAATTTTATCCTTTGAATCACCCTGTACTTTGTTACATAAGCAAAACACATAAAATAAGTAGTATTGAATTTGTTACCAATTTGTTAGATATTTCTTCGGGATGGCGTTGTAGCACTGTAGTTCCAGAGAAATTCCGTGATGTTGGCGTGAATTTAAGTAGTTGGATATTTCTTCGGGATGGCGTTGTAGCCCTGTAGTTCCAGAGAAATTCCGTGCGGTTGGCGTGACCTTAAGTAGATGACGCCTTTCAAATGTATTGCTGACAATTTTTGCGGGAAAATTGTCTCGTAATTTTATCTACAATTTTAGCGATTTAGATAATTGCAATAAAATTTACTTAGCTGCGCGATGAGTGCTGTTTATCCTTTTTTGGATACGAATTAATCTTGTTAGGTGTCTTATGAAGACGAAATACATCCGGCTCGAAGGACCACAATGTTTGCTCGGTTGAAATCGTGTTCTTGTAAAACCAATGCAAGGACCACAAAATGTTTGCTCGGTTGAAACGTGTTCTTGTAGAACCAATGCAATTCGTTACAAAAAACCTTATGAGCTCTTTACTTGGCTGGATGATTAACTGCTAATTGGTAGACAAAAGTTATAAAGCAAGTGGACTGTATTGTTTTTATTCATGGAATAAATCGGTTAGCATAATTGTAAAAAACATGTATTTCTGACAATCGTAACTTAAATTCATCTCGAAAACATAAACGTAATCATGGCAATGAAACAAACATAAAAATTGCAACATTAAAAGGGCTGCCATGGACAGTCGCAGTACAAACTACACATGATCTTAAACACCAATTGATTCGGATAATTGGAGTTCTACTGTAGTGACGTTACGAGCTATTCCAACGGCTTTATTTAATGTTTCATTATTTAGCTACATGGAAATGAGTTGTGCAAAAAAGATCTAATCATATCGTATGGCAAAGGACATCCTAAGGATTTTTTTTATAAAAACAAAAAAAATTTCGTGTCAGTACGCCAAAATAAGTTGCTTACCGTGAACCAATTTCGGTTTGGAATTCTTATTTGTTGTTGGAACTCATAAAATTTGACCAGACATATTTTGGGAATGGCAATTTTTAAAATTGTAATTCAATTAAAAAATGGTAATTGTGGTATAAAACCTAACCCTTAGAAAAATAAAGCTGAAAATTATTCACTACAATAATAGCAGATGTAATCAGAGCCGTACTTACGAATTGATAATGGAGGAGGTTTGAAAAACTGGAAAATTAGTATAAATTAATTTCAAAATTGCAATTTTGAAAAACATTTAAAAACGCATTGTCGTCATTAAGGAAATGGGTAATCTTCTCAAATTCCCCTTATATACGGCCCTAAATGTAATTAACTTGTTCTGATAATGCATTAGAAATTCAAACTAATATTTGAAATATTTGAAAATAAAAGTGAACTAAGTTCACAGTTCAAGAAATTTGTTGTGTAACTTACTATCCCAAATTGATTAAATCCCAGGTTTATCTAATTAATAACTATATTCTAGATAAACAATGAATGCGGAATTTTCCGTATTCTCCATACGTAATCACAAAAATTGAAAAAGTCTCTTTCAATTTTTTTTGACTAATATATTATATATAAACAAAAATAATGAACGAGTCAATTAATGATTGAAAAAAAAACCATTAGCAATGTGGGTTGCAGTACCAAAGTTCAGAATAGAACAAACTACAAAACCTAAAGTAAGTAATCTCTTTTGAGCGCTGAATTTCACACCTTTCCCAAATTTAGGTGATTTAATAAACCATTAATGCGTAATTTAAATATACAGCTCTTGGGCATTGAAAAAAAAATTGGTAAGCCTAGTTTATTAATTGCTCTACAATATTTTAATTTTAGATTGTTAATATATTATGCAATAATTGTAAATTTTCTGTTTTTTTTGCAAATGAGTTCTAGATCACTAAAATTACTCCCCAAAAATAAAATTGGAGATATTCATAGGTCATTTTGGAAAACGTTTTAGTTAATAGCTTTAAGAAAGAAACAAAAATTATAATAAATTTATTTTCAGATACATATGTTGGTATTTTTCTTATATTAATGGGCACTTCTTTGTGTTGCTACGATAAATACCTAGTGAAACAAAACCTAGTAAATAAAACATAGTAATTAATGTACATAAGTTTAGTATATAAATAATAATACAATCGTTTTCTTGTAATTCATTTTTTATTATTTCTAACACTTATTGCAATATTATTTATGAACTACGTCAGTTGATATAAAATTATCTTTTAACTTTACAATATTTATCCAATCTAATCGTCAATTTAGCTTCTTTTATACAACAAAAATAAATTTTGTAATATTACTCACTGTTTATTATTGATTAAAATTGATTTTTTGTTTTAATTATTAAAAATGTATATTAATAATTTCAGTATCACATTTTTTAAAGTAGTGTCTGTACAACTTACACAATAAAGCAGAAAAAACATTTAAATAATTATGTAACACAAAAACTTGAAACCTCCCACTGCTGAATGCAGAAGTTCCGAACATCCCTTGGATTAATATTTTAGTTATTGCTTATGACTCGTAATTTATTAATACAAAAAGTGAGCAATGAACGGAATTGAATATAGCCAACACAGCTACTATAAATTTGTACTAAATAAATAAAACTTATTTGCCACTTTTACAAATCAATAAAAAAAATTATTTACTTTATAAAAATAAAAATACTTGATATTACTGCTTTGATACTAGCTAATCATATCTCTAGTAAATTCTTTTGTCATTCTTTAGTTTATTTTGTCTCAAGTTATTGTTAAAGTGACTAGTAAAATTCAGCTAATAAATTATCGTTGTTATATTGTTTGTAATATTTACTGATTGACAAAAACAAACACTTGCAACTTTTCAACAAAACAACATAATACATTATTTTTGTACAATATTCACGACTTTACTACATCCTCAGTTTTATCCACGCTTTTTTCTGACGGTAACGCATGTATAATAATTTCTTCAGTTATATTTTTCACCTCGTTTGTTTTATTGTTCTCTAATAAATTCGTAGTTGATATGTCTTGATTCATTGTGTTACTTAACATTTTATTTTGTACCGTTAGTTCCTGAACTTTCAATCGTAACTCTTCAATTTGTGTCGCTAATTGATTTAGTTGTGCTTGCTGGGCAACTGCATCTGCATGAGCAACTATATGTGGCTCATTTAATTTATTTGGTTCCAAAATATTTTCTAGTGGCAATTCTTTTTCAGTCGGTTTTATATGTTCTTCATTTTCATCTGTATCTTTCGTGTCATAAAGATTCTTAGGGAGGCTACCATCCTCGAGATTTTCATTTGTTAATTCGTTTCTTTCGTTAATATCGCTTGGAGTTGCTTTTGTTGTGGTAAAATTTAAATTTGAAAATTCGACCAGGTTATTTGCTTCATTTTGAAGAGTATTGAGTGATGCATTATCGAACTTAATTATATGACTCTTATTTACGTTATCAAAATTTTCACTTTGAATTCCCTGACTTTTAATTGGCGAAATATTTATTGGTTCGATGATTGTAGTGTGGTTTTTGTCGCTAATGGTTTCTTCCGGAGCATTCACCGATAATAAACTGTCATGTATGGTTAAGAGCTTTTCCTGCCCGTTAGATTGTGATTCCACCTGATATTCGTGATGTTTAAAGAGTGGATTTCCGCCAAACAAATTTGTGGACTCGGATGCTTGATTATAGATTTCTTCTGGAATCAAACCATAAAATGCATTGGGTTTTGAAGTTGTTGGTTGCTCACTTAAAGGACCACAATGTGACACTCCGCTTATTCTGGTGTGATTTATCTCCATCGCTGCTACAATTTCCGGCAATGCGGCATCACATAAAATGGGATTATCTGTAATTTAAAAAAACTGTATTATTATCTAAGCCAAAGGGAAGGACGGTAACAATTGCACCAAGAGAGGAAGAAGGTAAATCTTACCTTGTAACAAAACTTTGAGAGTACCCTCCGTATCTTCTACCTTGCATCTGGTTTTACTAACCAAATCTCTTCCTAAAGCAACAATTTTATTATTTGACAAGTCCGCCCAACATAATATTGGAAGACCATGAAAATCGTGATCTAAAATCGTAAGTTGATTGTAAGACGCTACCAATTCATTTAGCGAAGGCAAGAAGCTCTGAAACATTAAATGTTATTTATAAGATTTAATTTAATTTCGTGTAACTATTTACCTTTCCAGTTTCCTCGAGAGTTGTTAATTTATTATGTGAAATATCCAAAACTTGTAATCGATCCAGCCCAATTAAATCATCTGGAGAAATTTGAGTAATTTTATTATGGTTCAGATTTAGTTTGAGTAAAGTAGGTAAACCTGCCAAAGCGCCATTTAAAACTTCTATTTCGTTATTATTTAAAATCAGTTCAGTTAATCTTGTTTCCCACTCCACCAAATTCTGCAAATAATGAAATGGATTATTTGATTTTAAAACTAAATTGAATGTTGATCTTACAGCTGCTGGTCCAGTAAGTTGTATGATTTTATTAAAAGAGAGATCTACAGTTCGTAATCTTTGTAACCCTTTAATTTCTTGTAAGGAGAACTCCGTTAATAAATTATGTGTCATATTTAAAACCCCCAAACTTCTTAAAGGCGATAGAGAATTATTCAAAGATGTAACGAAATTGTTACCCATACACAAACATTGTAAAGATTCCGTTTCGAGAAAATCTTCTTTGGTTAACTAAAAGTGTAGATACTTATTAAAATTATTTTTGTCTTATGCACGAAAGATTATACTTACTACATTGATTCTGTTATGTTCAAATGGGGCCCTCTCCAATTTGCGAAGTTTCGAAAGAACGCCATCCAAAGATGTTAACATATTGTTGTGGATAAACAATGATTGTAGATTGGTGTAAGTTTTAAGGTGTTGGGGCAGTTTCTCGATTTTATTGTTAGCTGCGTGGATCATCACAAGTCGAGGTGCAGTAATTGGAAGCTGATTATCGAGGGTCGTCAATTCGTTGGCATTTATAAAAACCCACTCTAAATCGGACAGATTGGCCAAAGTTCCATTTAAATCTTTAATTTTATTTCGCCCCAAATGTAGTTGTCGTATATTCGACGGTATGCTATTTACTTCCATTTGTGATATTGAATTACCCCCAAGCATTATGTTTTGTACATACGGTATGTTCTGAAAGTAATTACAATTTCTTACTATGTACGAACAAATATTTCTTCGAAAATAAAAATTTGAAATTTTTACAGAATTTTCTCTACTAGCAGTGATCCAGTATTAGTATATAAAAAAATACGACTCAGTTACTACTTTGTAAGGTAAGTATGTATTATTAAACGTCTGGCTATCGGTAAAAGTGAAAAAGTAGACACCTGCATACCAAGAACTTTTTACTGAGAGCAATAATTACTGTAATTATATTAAAAGTACATAGTTGACAACTCGATCGATTTCTTTTCATAAATTATATTACATTCACATTTTTGAAAACTGTTCCTAGCTTTCTATTGAAAGATTTCAAAATATAAAAATGATCCAATAATCCAAAATAGCTTAGGAAATAAACGGTGGCTTTTAAAATCGATCCAAACTGTTCAAAAAGAAGGAAGACAACATGTTTTGGTACACAAAAGTGAAGTTACAGTGTGGGAGATTGCCCCAATTTTTAACTTCTGAACATCAATTTTTTGGAATAATTGAAAAAAACGTTTAGCAATGTAAGGACAACTCGAAAAAATATTTTTCATGTTTCATCTGATGATGTTGCGCTAGAATCATAATTGTATAGCATAAGAAAGTTGTTAACATTGCTAAAATACCCTTGGAGGACCTGTAGTCTGAGCAATCGAAGTTATGTAAAACTGCTCTTTAGGATTTGGTTCATATAATGCTAGAAGGAATAACGATTTTTGAAACTATCTCTTGGTCCTTTAATTAAAAGAAAGCTCACAAGGAAATAATAACTTTTTTGCCCAGGAAAGCCTCCTGTTTTGTGCGCCTGTGTCCATCCTAAAATTTTAAATTTCTTTTTATCATCATAATCCGGATATAGGTAAGCACTCATAAAAAGCCTTTTTAAACAGATTTTACTACTCAAGAGCATGTACATAACTCAGCTAATAAGTCATGAGTGGTCTTCCAATTATATACTCTAGGTTTGTAAATAAGATGGTTGTTGCTTCCCTAACTGAAGGGAATTTGTGACTTCTTTAATTTCCAAATCATTACCTAAGGGTTTAATAAGATACCTTTCTGAAATATTTACTTCGAAGATTTGCTTTATAATGAAGTGCAAGATTGAGATACCGTATACTATTAATCCAAGTAAAGGAAGAAGAAGAGGAACAAAATAACATTTACAATTTTTTGTGGAAAATTCAAAATATGCTTTCCTCTAACCGTACTATTATAATTAGACTTTTAATCTTACCTTAAAATTGTAATCTACTAACTGACGAATTCCAACTCTTCCCAGATCCAATGTTTTGACATTAGGTACTGCTTCTAATACATTTTCAGGTACTACACCGATATTATTATCGGCTAAACTCAGCAAATTCAAACTTGTTAAGCCCAAAAATGAATACACCGAGAGTTCACTGAAAATAAATTTAATTAAGATTAAAATTGATATAATCACGGCATTAATATTAAATTAATATTGTAGTTTACTTTTTTACAATTAAGAATAATTTGATCATACATAAAATTCATGTTACACAGTAAAAAATTTATAAATACTTATTAGTAAAATATCTCCAATAAATATTTCGAACTAGAATTTAGTGTATTATGGACCTGAACGAAACGGTTACCGGAGAAGAACGGGATAGGTGCTATGCTTCCCGTTAGAATTTCTGTAATCGGTTAAAATTAGAGTTTTAATTTTTTGTCTTATTAGTTTATAAACTTCTTCATAAAAATTGTGTAAATTTTAATCCTTATTTGAACTATCTTACATGGGACCGTGGCCGTCTGTTTAGCTTTATAAGTGTTTAATTTTATTATAATGCGGTTTGCAGTGATTTTGTGGGAAGCAACGGGGGATTTGTCTAAAAAGTTTGGTTAGAGAATTCCCTTCTTTAATGTCCCCCATAACATAATTTTAAATCGTTGCCTATCCAATGTGATACCTTAAAGTGTTTGAAACGTTGGGGTGGTTGGATATCACATACCATCCTCCAGGTTTCTCTTTCCAGATGGGAGGCCTCCGAAACCGGTCAATAGACCAGGGCACTTATCCCCAATCCAGAGCCCTGGCTAAAAAGATAACATGGAGAGATGAACTTCCACCTTACACAGGTGATGTTCGGACACGTGCGCTTCAACAAATATCTGCATAAAATCGGGAAGTCACCAGCACCTCATATTACTGCTGCGAAAATTAGGACGACGCCCAGCACACCGTGTTTGGATGCCGAGAGTGGGAGGAGGATAGACGGAATACAGAAGATATGGTGGGCAATACGCTCAAGGCAGAAAACATGGTCGCTACCATGCTGACAAGCATCCAGCACTGGGAAGCAGTTAACGGGTTCATAAACAAATTTATGAGAACCAAGGAAGACGAAGAACGGAGACGACAAAGGCAAGTCGCCCAAGAAGAATAGATAGGAAACCAGATAACCAATAACGAACATCTAACGCGTTAAATCTTGATGGCGGAGAAGATAATGTCGAACGACGAATGACACGCCACCAGTACACGCTAGGGAGGGGGTTTCGGCGAGTAAGAATCTCATACTATCACCCTAATCATCTGGGTGGTGTCTTTTGAAGATTTCCCCCCTCTCCAAAGGTCTAAAAAATTAAGGTTTCTCTCTCCATCTATATTATCCTCTCTCCAATTTTTTTCTGGATCTCCCTCACTTTCTACGCCCTGTTGGACTCCAGTTCAGCATCTTAAGAATTCTCTCCTCTGTGATTCTCTGCACGTGAGTGGGATGGGATATGTCCATTATTGCTTGTATTCTTTTATTTGTAATTATTTATTTTCTGGACTTCCCGCGGACCGTCTCCAGAAATCCATTGCAGTGGCATTTAAGAGTTTTTGGTTTCGGTCTTTTAACGGCCGTACTTCGTAACTGTACTTACTTAGTTATGCTCTTCACTATTGGCATTTAAATAGAATTTTAAATGTAACATTTAACCTGCTGGTTAAATGCTATTTTTTTATCGATCAGTTGGGTGACACAAAATATAATATGGTCTATTGTTGATCTACTTGCTCTAAACCCCGTTTCTGCTTCCATATTTATTTTCCACCTTGTTTTTTAACATCCTTCCGTATATTCGACTAATAAACAGCATTTTTAACCGATACCCCGCAATAGTTGTCACAACACTCCTTATTAACCTATCTTGTCGATAACTTAGACGTAGAACACCTTCCATTCATCAGGTGGTTTTCCTCTGTTGAGGTACTTTTGAAAGAGTTTTCTGAGGTGTTCAAATAGCTCCCCGGTCTATATTTTATCAATTCTGCTGGAGTATTTCTTGGTCCATTCGCTCTTCCATTTTTTTGAGACGCACATGCTGCTTTAATTTCTTGCATCGGTTGCATCATTGGTGAGCCTATTGCTACAATTTTCACTGGAGGATTGTCATCTTTATTATTTTTAAACTCCGTTCTATTTTCTGTAAGGAGGTTCTTAAAATGTTCATTCCATTTTTTAGAGAGGTTCCAGCTCTCCGTACTCTTGATTGTTCCCCTATTATTGTTCTTTTTCGGCATATCTTTCTTAATGCAGCTTGGGCTTGTTTGTATGTTAGTATGTCGTTAGTTTTGATGTTCAAGTACGTTTTATACTTATCTCTCTTCTCTGTTATTTTTTTCAACAATTGATATAAAACAAATTTGGGATAAAAAAATTAAGTTTTGTGAAGCATGAAGAAAATAAAAAGGCTTTGAGGTGTTTAGAATTGAGATAGGAACCTGAAATTTTTCTAAAATTTATTTAGAACCATTTTTGGGGTCAGGGACATTCAAATTCGAATATGACCAAAATAAAGACATACCTATCTACAGATATTTGTTGTTTTTCCAATTTCAGTTCTGTGAAACTTAATAATAAATTTAAATTAAAAAATCAAAAACATCTCATGATACGAAAAAAAAAACAATGAGCTAAAACAGTTCATGAAATAAATTTGATTTTTATTGTTTAATTAACTTGCTAATTTTTTCTTAAGTGGACGGAACGCTTAGATTGCATTATATTATAAGAATCCAAATATTTTATAGAGTGTAATTTCTTCCTAACAAACTACGTTCTTAATTTAGTGAAACAATATTACAGTGTATTGTTGCGTATTTATTATTGTTCCAGTTGAAATGCAATTCTCTTTGAAAAATATAATATTTCTTGCACGTAAAAATTTAATTGCATTCTAATTTAACAGATTATAACAATATTCTAGTTTTAAAATATTAAAATTTAGTCTTTGTTACCAATTTAAAAAATATCGGCTGTATTAAACCCAATAGTAGTTCATCTCAATTAATATTAAATATTGGGTATAGTATGTATAAACTTTTTTTTAATTAAAATTTGAAAGTGAAATTAAATACTAAAAATAAATAAATATACAACGTATAATTTAAACTATCAATTCTTTTGCGTTTTGTAAACCCGTTGATCATAAAATTTAATCAAAAATTTTCAATAGGTATTATAGAATTAACTTGTTTAAAACTTTTCTAAAATATTAAATCGACAATAGTATATAATGCTATCACCAGATCCTTTTGTGAAAAACCACAATAAAACATTTGAAAATAGCAATAATACCACCAGGCGGCGCGGCAGTGTCAACATAACTTCATAAAGGATGCAATGATTTTAATGTAATGCTGCTGTTGAAAATTACAGTTAAAAACATGCAGTACCTCAACAGTTTTCAAAGTTTTCCATTATCCGCGTGGTATAAAATAGAGACGAATGAAGTGTGGGGTTATCCCGGTAGAGAGTGCTCTACTGGCACTTGGTAAAAGTACCAGGTTTAATTTTGGGTTAACTAGATAACAAAACTAATGTTGCAACCAACCACATCCAATTACCCAATCTGGTGTAAGCAGCCGCGGTGTCTACATACGGAAGCTGTAACATAGTAACATTAGTTGTTTGGAATCAACCTTGGCGTTGAGGAGAGAATGTGGCAGAGCAGAAGGTGCTTGCCCAAAACAATATGAGCTAATTAGTGATGAAATAGAGCGAAGATTTACAAGTAAATTTCAAACTTACAGCATAGTTGAAGCATTTAATAATAATTAATTGATTCGTGGTTGATATAGTAAAACTTGATAGTTAATTAATCGCCCGATGATGTAAACATTAGCGAATATACTTATGGTGTATTTTATTTTATTAGTGAAGTGTGCAATCCATGCTTTTGGTAATTCTATTTATTTAACATTCCGGAAGTTGGTAAACATTTTAAATAAATAATTTGTAAATTGCATTCTTACTACTTTTCTTTTTAAATATATAGGACTTCGTAAAAAGTATTAATAGGGACTAGTATACCTACATACATAATCATTACCTACTTAGCATAAATCTTAGGTACAAAACTTCAAAAACACGTACATATGTGCACTACGGGACCTCCGCTCAAAAAAACAGAAGAAAAACTTGCGCATATTTATTATAATAAAAAGTTGTGCCAATAAAATTCTTAAACGGAATGCTTACATAAATCAATTTGTTGGAAGTGTGTAAACAGAAGATATATTTACTTCTCTGCGGGAGTGGAAGCATCTCGATAATTCCAAGCTCTCAAAGCTGTTAACGGAAGTCGCGAGACGAGCTCGTGCCGGAGCCATAAGTGGTTATTATTAATTTATGTCTTTTGAAAGTTCATTAAATACGGACACCTAGGGCAGGGCGCCATCATTGACGGCGCCGTTAAATCGTTGACCTTACATTTTCAATTAATTTGACATCTTGAACATAAGATTTTATGATTTATTATATTACATAAGATTTATTGACAAATATAAGATGCGCTACATTGGATAGATAAAGTATAATAATTATATGTGTTTTTGTTGGTATGTACATAGTAGCAATAGAATTATATTTTCGAGACTTAAGAATTTTGTTTATCTAATTGACCCCTGATATTGTAAATACGATTTTTTGTTTGTTAAAAAATATGTAATAATTATCTTGTAAATAGTACATTATATAGACAGTATTTTTTTATAATTGTCGCAGCACCAACTCTTTTAATAACAGTTCTAAAGCGAAACTCTTTAATTGTTCCAAATCTATTTCATAAAAAAATATAAATAATTGGATACAATCATAGTAGTATTGTTATTGTAATAATTATTTTTATAGTATTTATGTAATATTATGTAAATCATGCAAAATAATCAGTGACAGTATTTAAAGAATTTGATGGTAATCGCATATTTCATTAATTTTGTGTATGGTAACTCAGAAACACCTGCTCCCCATGAATGTTGTTATCAGGACCCGGATTTTCCTTCCCATGGTATCGTTTTTTTTTCGACAACGCAGACGATTTAAATTTATACATAATCAATTAATTTATACTTTTACAGTTATTTATTCGCGCTTTCTTTTAAATCTTTTTAGTCTATTTTGGTTTTTAAAAAAATACATACAAGTACATTATCTGTACTTTTATGTATTTTTTTGATTAACAAACTGTACCAATTCTAATTTTTAGGTTAATTTTTATTTAAAAAAGTGCAATTTTGTAAAATTTGGACAGAATAAATACTTTGTAAAGAAACCGTCGTTGATATAAATTACAGATTGCACTACGAAAATATTAAAAATAGTCTTATTATTCTCCAACCTATGACACTTCTCTAAATTATGAGTTTATTCTAAATTTAATGAACGTAATATTTTTTAAACTACCGAAACCAACCATACACAATATTAACAATAAGCGCAGTGCTGCAGAAATGGCGCCCATGGATGGGTGGAAGAACGAGGAGTAGACCGCAAATGAGGTGAACAGATGACCTAAAGAAGTACGCGAGACTTCTTTGAAAAATAAGCACGGAAAATAGAGTGAAATTGAGAAAGCTTGACAAGGCCTATACATTCAGAAATGGATGAAGATGGTCTGAAAGAAAAAAAGAAGACGTAATATTATGTATATGGCCACCGAAAATAAGTAAGTATTATTTCATAAATTTTTTCATATTATCATACCAATTGTTGATAAAAATAAAATTGTTTAAAAATTTAATCGTTGGTTTCAAAAAAGGAATTTCCGTACTATAATATTGGAAGTACCATATTTTTGGAACATAATACACCGGAAGATAAGACGGACAATTTTTAGATTCGTATTTTAATGTTACCTTCG
Source organism: Podabrus alpinus (assembly GCA_932274525.1). NCBI lineage: Eukaryota > Metazoa > Arthropoda > Insecta > Coleoptera > Cantharidae > Podabrus > Podabrus alpinus. Next base: position 122,420,857 of record OW026451.1, read on the forward strand.
GACTAAAATCGCACTCCAATTTATTTTAAGTCGATTTATCTGTGTAAAAAACTGTGTCTATATACGAGTATATGGTGTTTTTAGCTGCACGAGAACTTCAAATTGAAATAAAACATTAAAAAACTGACGGAATTTTTTTTTAATTATTTTTTTATGACAATTTCGTTCATAATAATTCAACCAATAGGATGTTACAATCTCATCAATTTGAACCAATCATAATCTACTTCCTTTGACAATACAGACCACGGTGGTGTATTGTCGCGGCAATACGACCACCGTGGTCTGTATTGTCAAATTTCCATAGTAACGATGGAAACTACGTGAACGCATACTATAAATTATTTGTTGTCAGAAAAAATTGAAATTTTATTTACGAAATTGTCAAACGAATTCCACACGATACTATAAAATTGTCGGTTAATTTTTAAACCATGGAATCTTCGTGTTTGTCGCCATTTAAAATCACCATTCGTGCTAAAGCACTCATGGTGATTTTAAGGGCGGCAAACACTCAGTTCCAGTTTCAAAAATTATTGCCGACAATTTGAAAGTCTCTTGTGGTATTATATATGACAGTAAATTTAATGCCATCTATGATTTGAAAATGATTTCCGGCTTTTGACCACCACGACTAATCGTTGCGAAGCGCATCCGATCAGTCCAATTTTTGACCACCTTTACCAATATTTCTGGCCTTATATCATAAATGGCTTGATGAATATTGACCTCCAATGCTTCCAGAGTTGTTGGTTTGTTAGCATAAACCATGGATTTAAAATACCCCAAAGAAAATAATCTGGAGGCGTCAAATCACACGATCTTGGAGGCCAATTGATAGGACCCTCTCTTGAAATAATGTTGTCACCAAATTGTCCTTTCAATAAATCGATGGTTTCCTGTTCGAACCATAAGTTGTCGATGTTTAACTCTTGGATTTTTGGAAACAAAACTGAATTGAGCATGTGTCGATATCTCACACAATTCACCGTAACGGTAGCTTCCTCATTTCGAAAGAAATATGGACCGATGATGCCGTTGGCGTATATTCCACACCAAACAGTCAATTTTAATGGATGCATGGAGTCTCCAGATAATGTTCCGGATTGGTCTCACTCCATATACGGAAATTTTGCTTGTTCACATACCCATTCAACCAGAAATGTACCCCGTCACTGAATAAAATTTGGCGGTAAAAAAAAATCCACTTCCAATTGGTTGTAAGCCCAATCTGCGAACGCACGACGCAATTGATGATCATTAGGTTTCCATACTTGAACCAACTAGATCTTGTAAGGATGTAAACCAAGATCTTGATGTAAAATTTTCCATGTAGTGGACGTACAAATCCCAAGTTGTTGAGCACGATGGCGAATTGAAATGTTTGGGTTCTCTTGCACACTTTCAGTCACAGAAGCGATAGTTTCTTCGGTACCCACATTTCTTTATCTCGTTGGTGGTCTTACATCATGCAATGAAGAACTGGTACGAAATTTATTCATCACCGCACCAATAGCCTGCTCAGAAGGTCGATTATGTCGACCATAAAATGGGCGAAGAGCTCTAAGTTTCGCAAACGGAACTCTGATTTTGAAAATAAATTTCCACAATTTGGTAGCGTTGTTCAAGTGTTAATTTATTCATGATTAAATGGCAAACCTTTCTGAACACAAATAATGTCAAATAACTGTCACTTTGACAAACTTCATTCAAATTCAAAAGTTATCCCTATTGAAAGATATAAAAAAAAACCTAAAAAAACACTCTACGTATTATATAAGATGTGCAAATTTCTTGATTCTCTATGATCCTAAATTATAATAATTAAAACAAAATTAGTTTTTCTCTTGTTATAGTTATTCAAATTGGCTACTTTTAAAATGAAAACTCTGTACTTATATTGTAATGAACAATCATTTGGCAAAAACAAAACAATTATAATTATATACAGGGTATCCCAACCATATAATTAAAATTATATTAAATCATAATGGTTAATACTAAAAAATCTTTGGTTTATTTAGTTACAACTCGATGTACTATTTACAAATACAGTAGAACCCCGATTATCCGAGTGTCGGTTATCCGATTTTCCACGTTAACCGAGCCGAACCTCTTAAAACAATCTTTTTCGCTAATATAAAATCCGCTTTATTTGAGCGTAATCTTTTCTCATGGACCGCCGACTTGCTTGAAGTTGTCGAATGAGATGATATAATTTTTGTATATTTCTAATTTTACACATCTTAATGGAAATCTGTGTTATCCGAGTTTTAGATAATCAAAGATACCTCCTTCGCACATTAGCTCGGATAATCGCGGTACTACTGCATTCATCGGTACATCTTGAGTAAAAGGTTTTTCTAATTTTGAATATTAAAATACCCACACTATAAATTATATTGCTTTCTTCTGTAAGAACCTGTACATAACCAAATCATAGCTTCTTTTCGTGCGTCAAATTAAAAACCTACGTAGAATAATTTCAACTTCCTTGTACGTAAATGTTAAGTTAATGTAATTTTTTAAGTATATAATAGGTCCTCGTTGTTTCCACTTAAAATATAAATTTAATTAAAAGTCTAGCAGCATATTATGCAGAAAAATAGTACTCGATAGCGATTATCTGCGGATTAAAAACTCTGTTATATGGTACGACGTCATTAAGATGGCGTCAAAGAAATTCATAAAATTATTAATATTTCCGTTATTTATGGACCAATTTAGATTTTCAAGATAATTCTAATAAAGTCCAATGTTTTCTAATGTAAAATTGAAATAATCCATTGTATATAGTATCGCCTTTGATATTAATACAGTTTTGCATACGTTGGAACCAATTTGCAAAAAATTTTCCACTATGAAGCTGATACCTCAGAAACCAAGGTTTGAAATGTTTCAACAGCTGCTTCAGGCCACAAAAAACGTTCACCACGTATTTTATTTTTGATATTTGGGAACAAAAAAAAATCATTAGGTGACAAATCAGGTGAATACGAGCAATGAGTCATTAAATCAACATTTTTACTGGACCGGAAAAAGTCAACGGTTTGATGCGCTATGTGAGAGCTTGCATTGTCATTATGCAGAATAATTTGCCGATTTTGATTGTTTCTTCTTATTTTCTCAATTATTTCCGGCAAACAAATTGTCATATACCAATCAGCGTTCATGGTTCTTCGATCTTCTAAAGCTATGATTGCCACATGTCCAGTAAACACTAAAAAAACAAGCTATCATTTGCTTTGCAGCACTGTTTTTTGAGAGCCAAATTTTTGGTTCAGAGTTCTTATCTATTCAGCTACATCGAGGTAATTACCAAAAAAATTATTTGCACCGGGAATATCCATTATATACACAATCTACTGTGGTCACGTATGAAGGTTTAATTGTTTTCCCAAAAATTATAAAATTCAAAACTGACACTTTTAATGATTTATTATTTACTCATAAAAAAATCTAAACATATCTCCGAGATATTTTGTTTACTACCTTTTCTGAAACACCTATAAGTATTTTTAATCTAAATCTCCTTCATAAAATATGTTTAAGTAGGTAGCAATTAAGTATGATAAATTACAGTGAACCAATTAATTCAGAAATTCCTAAACACACCAATTAATAAATCAAAATAATGATTCGCTTTAATTATAATAAAAATTTGATGTATATATTTATACAGCAAAACTTTTAACCAGTTTGCAATTTAGGACAAATTTTTTTTAGTTTCTAACGCTGAGCTCGAAAGATGTCAAAATACATCCGAAAATCTGGGTTTGAATTACGGAATTTTTTACTCGGCCCCCAGTGAGCATTAAAAGATAATAAAAATACATATTTTTATTTAGATTACACAAAAAATAAATATAATCTTACAAAACAATAACAAAGTGTTCAAAAGCACAAAAAAGTAAATAGCTTTTTTATATATTTATCAAATTCTAGTGGTGGTCCGGACCGCCCATCACTGGAACGAAATGCCAAAAAAGTGGAAATTCAAGATTTTGTATAATATTTGCAATTTTCAAAATATTGAATGTTGATAGTCTGTAATACCGTAATGGTATTATAGTGGAGCGTATAACATTAGTGGCATTAGAAAATATTGCATTCAATACTTTGAAAATTGCAAAAAAAATCTTGAATTTTCAATATATGCACGCGTAACGCGAATAGATATAAAATAATATTGAAAAATTCATTTACGTTGTGCACGAAATGTTGGCTTTACGTTATGAACAAAAAAAAAAGATATTGCAAACATTGAACAGAAAAACGTTTCCAAGACTTCAGAAGGATAACAATAAAAGTTACGTTTCTAAAATTTTTATTAAAAATATAAAACCGAAAATGTATACTACGGTGGCACATTTTTGATTATTTAATATAAAACTTTTTTCTTAAAAGTTATGTAGGTCCAAAGATCGAACCATATGATTTCGATGACAAATAGCACCAAAATGAGATAACCCGTTGATCCTTTGGTGTTTCAATAATTATATACTTTCAGCATTTGATTTATCAATAGATAATTCGCGTAAATTAATTTTCCCAGAACTAAGAAATCAGTTATGATTGTTTTTTATTCGGACACCATAGATACAGAGTGATTTAACATAATTCTTTATAAATGTAAGGGGAGAACTGATTAATGATGTTTTTTTTTCTCTTTTGACCTTGCCATTTTGTTGATTGGCCAAACTTATGTAAATATAGAACCATATCCTAAATCCACAGCGTGTCGATGTCCACCAGAGAGCCAAGCTAAGAAATTCCAAGAAGACCACGATTCGACCTCGGAATTTGCGCCCATAACTCAATCAAAGATCACACCAAACCACTGCTGTGGCAAACAAAAATGCCAATACATCGGGGTATGTCCAATTTTGAACTGTTCCCATGGATAGATTGTAAACAAGGAGGTGGAGGCATATCTCGTCATAATTATTATTGGATAACGGACCTTTATCCAAAAGATACAAGATAATTATATTCGAAACATTTAATTGGCATCATTCGTTCTCACTCTCACCCGTCAGTTGGATGAACAAGAATCTGATTAATATGAACTGTAAACTGATTAATATTTCTTTCAGCAATTTTTAGAGCCTATTTTTTTAACTCTACTATTAATGTTAAATTTTGATTTCACTTCAGTATTGCGTAAAGCAAAAAGAAAAGCGATACGGCGAGATAAAGGGATTTTTGTAACATTTCCCGTTAAGAACGCTGGAAAAACCTTAGAAACCATCTATGTCCAAAATGGCTTTCTCTTTCGAAAAATGTTATACCGATATCTGCTGGATTTTTTTAGTATGTAAAGTATGGTTTTAGGCAATGCCTATAACTCTGGAGGCACAGTTGAATTAGTTTTCATGTTACGCTAGTGTAATCGGAATGAAAAATATTACTGATTTCGTAATTCAATGGTTATCACACTTAACTTTGATCGCTCTGTATATCGCATTATTATTCTTATTATTATTTAAGAATGCTTATTAAATTTAAGTATTCACTTAAGTTCAAACTAATTTCATCATTTAGTTTGTATACCTATTATAGCAATTTCATAGAAAATTACAACTCGAAAAAACTGTTTAATGCTAAGCGATCATAATTGAGAAAAATTTTTGACCTAAACCTAAACGCGATTAAATTGTTTTTATTCTCGCATCTCATTATCGCCTACCACCACAAGATCACGTTCCCTAAGCTTTGTGCAGGCCAACGTAATAGAAAGGTGAATTGAAGAAGCGTCGGAATATTTTGAGAAATTATCAAACAGCGTCATGACGTAACAAAAATATTCTTTGTTCAATTATAATATATGCAGTAAAAGTCTGATATAACGAACCCCAATGAAAATTTCTATTAAAATGCTATACTACTACTGTTATACGTAAATTATTTCAATACTTATAAAATTAGAAGATTTTTTCAAAATAAAGTTTGCTCTTATAACGAATATTCGATTATAGTACTCATTTTCAAGTCCCTTAAGGTTCATTATATCAGAGTTCTACTATAACATCTAGTTGTAGTCTTCTAATCTGGGACCACGTCATGTCATAAGCATCTCAACCTAGTGCAGACCATCCATCACTTATATTGACGAACAGAAAAAAGTGTAACATGGATCTGTAGTATTACAGTATACTACCAATTCTTAGGACGGCACTGCCAAATACATATTTATATTAGTACGACAGATTGACGCATTACAAACTAACAAAATAAGGGTACAATCCGTCATGAAATCACATTTTGTCAACAATGGTATTTTAACTTGACAATAATAAAAGCTATCATGCAACAGATCTCTCCATAACATAATTTTTATTTCTATTCGTCAATATAAACAATCGGTTGTCCGCACCAAGTCCATATTCCTATGACGCAAGAAAAAGACGCAAATAAAATGTTACAACTACAGTCAAACCTGCGTAAGCCAGAATCTTGCCCACAACGGAAATTTTTCGTTTTCCCAAAAAAAGTAACTGCTTAAGCTTATAAGTAACATTCTTGGGTCCCAAGTGGTTTCGACTAATGCAGGTTTGACTGTAGAACTACGCCAAAAAGTTTAGATGTAACAAACGACAAAATTCAATAATATAATCGATGAATTTGTGGTTAATCTAATAGAAATTGACATGTACAGTGAAATTTAAAATAGAGATATGAATTCGATGACATTATGTAGGTTAATCTTTCGGTTTGCAATTACGTTACCTTTGTGTTAGGTACGCAGTGGAACTTGGATATAACAATTTTTGGAACATTGATTTTCATGATCATAATCACCCAGCAGTGGCTTGGTGTGATCGCTGGTTGAGTTACAGCGCAGAAATTGTGGGTTCAAATTGCGGGCTTGACTGAATTTCTTAGCGCGGCCCTTCGGTGAACATTAACACTCTGTGGATAATTAGTTGAAAGTAAAAGAGAAACAAGAGGATTGATCCACCTCAATAAATGGATCCTAAAGACTTTGAAGAAAAAGCAGAGTAGCAATAATCCGAATGGAATGGAAAAGCTTGACAATAATAATAATAAATTTCATTATAACGATTTTTTTTTAGAATTTTTCGACACAGGATACGAATTTAATCACGAAGTTATTTCATAATAATCAAAACAAGACAGCAAAATATGTAGAATATTCTAATCAAACAATTCAAACATATTATTTTTCAGAATAAATTATGATATCAATTATTCGGACAAAAAGGAGACATAATATTTTCATTTAAAGGCATTTAGAATTAACGAATTCCTTTTCCCGAACTATGGTAGTTCGTTATATCAAGTAAATCAGTTTTGTAAGATTCCTGCTTCCCATTGTAATGGATACAAATGAAAATTGTATCAATGAAAAGAGATTTTTCTTACGCGTCTGATGAAATATCAAACATTTATTATTTCCTCTGGATTATTGAAATTTTATTTTTTGAAAAAAATACGGTTTAGCTTGGAAAAATAATCGCCTACAAATTATAAATAAAATCTATCAAAGTAATTTTTTCTACGCGATTATTTTTCATTTTTAACAATAATGAAAGAGGAAACAACAAGTGTTGGGTATCTTCAGACGCGGAAAAAAATTTTCTTTCGATTGACACTATTTTCGTTTTTATCCATCAGAAAAGCAAAAAGGGGAAACAGGAATCTCTAAATAAAATGATTTATCATGATATGATCATGATGTTCGATTTTAAGGCTGATGGCTATCCAGTACAGAAGTTCCACTGTAATTATATTGTTGAAATAATAATTTAAATATGTAGTTCTAAACACAACAGAACAATCCTAGGATCTTGGGTCCGCCTCTGTCGTTCGGTCAAGTTCAGTTAAGGTCTATTATTTATTTATAATCTGCTAGTTTTAAAAAACCGATTGGAGGATTTGATAAACGCGTTTTTTTCCAATGTTGTTAAAATTAAAGGGATATTTTTACAAAAACCTCTTAATGTCAATAAAGTAATAAATAACTAAAACTAGGAAATTTTCAAATTCCGGGTGCCATTTTACGTGCTCTTCCCGAATAGAGTTTTACCAACAGTTTTACTGAACCTAGAGTCGAACCAGGTATTCAGCATCAGTAACCACGAATTTATTAAATGTAATCATGTTTTTCAAATATTTGACTATAATTATGCAATTTTAATTCAATTGATTCAGATTTTTGTTTTGATTTGACTTAAGTCTGAGATCTATATTTACTATCTTTGTTGAATACCCGTTCAACGATTGAGAAAAGCGCGAAAAGAAACCATTTTATAAGGGAATGGATATGTTCTGAAGTGATATGTATTACAGATCCGGATTATGTGAGATGAAAAATTTCAAAAGAATAAGCGTTGCATTCTAGATATTTAATCTTATTATTAGATTCGATTTCCCTTTTTTAATGTAAGAAAAGTCTCTTTTGTGTATTGTTTACGTTAAACTAAAAATACAGTTATGATTAATATTAAAAACTCATATTTATGCAATGATAAATACATTCAAAATAATATACCCTACAATTTTTATAATATTGTAATCAACTTACTTGACAAATCTATCATGAGGTAGATTGTAAAATTGCCAAGCTATAAATGATTATTTTCGTATACCTTTAAATATTATGTCGAGGAAGTTTGTCTCGAGTGAGAATTTTGCATTGGGGAACGCCGATGCCGCTTCAAATCTCGGATTAAACAGGTGAATTTTCTCTGCCGTGGTTCGCAAGGAAAAGTAGGTTCACATCCATTATTGCGCCCTGCCACAACGCCATTTTTTTCGAATTGTTTATCTCGAGCGATATCAACATAGTCAAAGTCAAAGCTCCCATCCGAAAAAGGCGTGGGTCACAGACCCAGTTACGGCACATTTTGGAAAATTACCACTATTTCCTCCGCAAGCAATTTCAACTTTTTAAACGTGTAGGGGAGAAGATCGTTGAATCGGACGCATTATTAATTTATATAATAGTTATTAGTACAGCCTTTTTTAAGCATTTGTCTATAAGAACAACTCATTTTTATAGGTCTAAATTAAATTTGTGACTATACGGGATTTGCCCATTCTTTCGTAACACTGTGGCAAGAACAAGTTCTCGAGAAAATACATATTTTAATGATATAACGTAATCTGAACATTTTTAAATAACTTATGTTAGATAAAAATGTTGAAATTGAACACACTTTCAGTTAATATTTGCAATGGAAAATTAACGATCAATGCAGGATTACTGTAGATTAAAATATTATCACCGGTTTATCAGCTTTTCGTCCGCGAAACCTAAAAAGCATGTAGTTCAAAATTGCAAAAAGTGTACTTTCTGAAATAATCATACGTAGGGACTAAAAGTTTCCACGCTCGACAGTTTTCTGTAGGTACACATTAACGTGAAATTTCTATCTTCAGATACAGAAACTCCATCGGGATGTTCTAAACTCGTCCAAAACAATAAACTATTTTTTTCTGTATAATCCTTAACTTTAGGTGTTTGATGTTCATATATCAACAAAACTTTTTGGCGCCGAAAAATTTATTTGTTGTCCATTTTTCGATTCAAATTTTCAATTCTACCCAACCACATAAATCACTATTATATTGCACGAGTACGAGCGTATTATTGATAACAAAATTATAATCTGATTTATTGGTTTCTTTGTTAAAAAATGTAAATGTTTAATAATATTATATTTTAATTAATAATTGAATGGTAATGATTTATAAAAAAATTAAACAATAGAACCAAGGGCGGATCTACGGGGGGTAATGGGGGTAACTACCCCCCCCCATGAATCTTCATTGCAATACAAATTTTAAAAACACACCTTAATTTTCCCTAAATTTTATTACAAAACATGTATTTATCCCCACCATAAACTTTGACCAAATCCGCTATTGAATAGAACTGTGGCAAAATTTTGGTGTTGACGATAATAGAAATTTTTACACAACATCCACATCGTTTTATTAAAATATTATAGACTTGGTGATTTTGATATCTTTATTGTTATCATCATTCCCAAACGCAACTGGGCGCTGTATTGTATACGTCAGAGTAGAGTATACGTCACATTTTGATTATTATAATTTTAGCTGAACCTTTATTCATATCAGGCATTGGAATCACCTAATGTTGTCTGAGATTAAAATTGATGCAAATTACGTCACTTTTGTAATTAAAAATACTTAAGCGCTAGCACGAACAGAATACTATAATTATTGTAAATTTTACAGGTTGATATGAATATTCATAAATCAAAATTAAATCAAAGTTAGAAAATAAAAAGTTTTCGATCGTCAGGTAAATAATAATCAGTAAAGTGATTTTCACTGATTTTTTTGTTATTTCAAAATATAGATAATAACCGTAAGTTTCGCTCCGTGAATCTCAAATCAAGTAATTTTTTTTAACGATAGAAATTGAAGGATATTATAACAGTTTTCCCCATGTTTTTAAACAGACAGTGGAACTCCCCAAATTCGAATTAGAGTTTCTATAACTCAAAGTTTTCTACCTGTCCATTAAAATTCGAGTTAGGGAAGTTCCACTGTAGTTTAAGTTATTATATTATTGGTCACCTGTTTGATCCAATTTTCAAAACAATAATGTTTCATAAATTATGGATATTCTGATCACACAGTGCTCGTAGTGCTCTCAGAAGTACATATTTGTAGGTTGAATATTAAATTACAATTTATGATTTATTAATAATGTAAGTCAAGTGTCAAGTGGTTATAAATTAATAATTGTTATTTAGAGCTGCCATTTATACTTGGTTATTTCATTAAATTACATAGGTATCTTAATTATGCAAGAAATTGTCATATCGCAAGTGAAAATAATCTTCATAATCCAAAAAATACTTAAAAAAAGATTTGCAAAACTTTAACAATGTATTTTTCACCAAATAAGTTGATAAAAATGTATTAATCTAAGAAAAGCACAATTCGGGATTAGAGCTCATCGAAGACGTATGGAAGAAAACTCTGTTAGTAACCGCATTTCTTTTTGCTGATTAGGCATTTTACTGGATGGATTTTCAAATTAACGAATAATTTAAAAGCAGTAATTCGCACAATTTTTATAAAGTGAAACTACGACCAGTTTAGAATATATCGTATTATATATTATGATATAAACAATAAATTACATAAGTGCACTACATCGTTCGAATTGATCGAAAAAATGCTTCTAATGTATTTATGATATACTAGAAAAATAAGGAATGTTCAAATAAAATCTTTCTTAGCAAATGTAAACAAAAATTACCGATTAATTTCATCGAAATCAATCTAATGTATAAAATTGTTAGTTTATCTAACCAAGAATGTCCAATAATTTTTCAATAAGTCTTTAAAACAATAACAAAACGATTTCCAACCGTATCTGTTGATTAATATATGAAACAAAATTGTAGTATTTATTAGGTATAACTAAATATTACTAGATTTGTTATTTAATAATTTAAAAATATAAAAGTTTTAAAAATATGGAAAAATTTAAGTGTAAGTGACACTTAAGCATGGTAAAAATAAAAAAGTGATTATCAGGTAAGCTATAGCTTACCTTCTCAGACTAAAAATAAATATATCTTCGGCTACCTACATTATTAATTTGTTATGTATTTTTAAGTTCTTAATCTCTGTATAAAAAAACAACAGGTCTTTAAAATGATTAAAATTTCAACCGTATTACGCAGACCATTACTATAACAGGTTCCGATTAATATCTAATATGCCAAGAATTTCGGGAGAGGTAATCTTGCATGTTATTATTATGAGCACAAAAAATAATTATCAGATTGATGTTAATGTTCCATTCCAAAAAGTATTGACGTCAAATTTTTAATATTCAATTAATTTATTTAATTAACCATGATACACTTACAATTTTCCAATAATAAAAATTATGCAAATTAAACAATTTATCGTTTTATTTTTGAATTGTTATGAATGAAAAAGTGTAAAGTTTTAATTTAATTTCGACTTTCTTCGAAATTATAATTTAGTTGAAGTCTATTATCTGCAAAATTATATTGTTAAAGTTAAAACCATAAATTTTCCACTTGAATAGCAAAGCGTTTTCGAAAATAGATAATTTTGAATCAACAAGTTGCAAATACATTATTTGTATTGTGTAATTTTTAACAACTTTATTTCTTCATTCATTAATATTTAAATTTAGGTGCTTGCTTACCTTAAGTTATCGTGATGTAATTGAAGTTTTTCTATGTTCATGTCCAGTTCTTTAAAGCTCCTTTGCGGCAGGTCCTCTAATATAGAAAACCCGATCCTTAACTCAACTCTGTCAGTCCTTACAAATTTGTTTTGAAGGGTATTAACAATTTCGGCATACGATGACATTTTGTCGCAATTAACAATTATGATAGAAGTGTCTTTTATACACGTACACGGGGCAATTTCCTTCCATTGGGTGCATTGTTGCGCCCCAATAGACAATCCTAATATGGATAACAACAAAGTTGACATGATGAAAATTTCGTAACTGGCTATGAAACGCAGACTTATCATCACATTCGTTGAAAGTTTTTGACTGATTGTCCTATGATTTACACGACACACTTGCGCATGCGATGCAAACACTTAACCACGTAATTAAAATTTTTTTATAAAATATTTGGCAATTTAGACACATTTGTTTTTGTAGATATAAAATATAATAATATTGTTATGCGGTAACGGTCCTTAGACCTTTATAATATCTCTCTCCAATTGCCTGTGTGTAATAAAAATTGGCGGCGACGAATTTATTAAATGTTCAAAAAATAAACTTGAAAAGTGAACATCGCGATGATTATAAATAATTAAATATAGAAATCACCCTACTTGTCTGAAAGACGGTTTCAAACTGACTGGCGCTTGATACCACGGTGGCGCCTAAATTTCTTGCTCAGTAGCCTTGGCTACTCGTGTCTCATCCAAGAGGCCATCGTAAATTCAGAGGCAGGCGCCATGACTGAACATATATCTCTATCCGATTTCCCCTTGGGTATGTATATAAAGTAATTAAATGTGCTGTACACAACGATCTGATTGCATTCCTCAAGTTACATGCGAGATTCCTCTAGAGATTTATTGGAGAGAGCAAAAGAAGTGCAGGTTGGCGCCTTCGTTCTATGTAAGTAGGGTTTTATGTACACGCTTACTAGTCCAAGCTAGTTATTATAATTTTAATTTTATTGATATCACCAATTTTAAATCAACAAATTTTTTATCCTTCTTAAAACCAATTACAGTCAGTGCCGGTTATTGTAATCGCGGTTATTAGAATCGACCGTCATTTAGAAGCTATTTCTAAGAAATCGATTCCAATTTACAGCTTTAAATTGGAGTAAACGATCTAATACAATTAGAATTTAATGCGCAAATTTCATTACCAGGGCCCGGAAAATTGCATATCGTGAAAGAAGAACCACCGTAGAAGACTCTCTTGGGAAGTTTTAAACATTATTTTGACGTTGCCGGTATATTTTTGAAATTCTTAGGTTATCAAAATGTGGACCCCAACAGTGCGATTACGCGGTGTCTATTGCGTAAACTATAATCAAACTAAAAATGTCTACAGCCACCGGCTGTGATCACTGTTGATCGAGTTACAAAGCGGAAATTCCGGGTTCGAATCACAGATTACATGGAATTTCCTAGCTCGGGCCCCCGATGCACATCGACGCGCTTTTGATCTATCTTATCAAAAACCCTCACCTATTACATCATAAACAGGTGTTAATTAATAGCCATGCCGCTGAAATACAAATAAATTTTATATAAAAAATATGTATCTACAGTATTAATTTCATCATCAGTGTAGATTTCCCTTAAAATTATATTAACTTAATTAAAAATATCTATCTTGTTGGATATATTCACAGATAAAATATGACAATCATGCGTTTCACGTATTGGTTATATTATCAATCATACCATACTAAACGTCACGATAAAAACTTATTAAATTGTTGTCATTCCTTTTTCTTTGATATCTGATGAAAGAAAAATTTACAGCGATAAACCCATCTGACCAAATTTACGTACCGAATTTCTAAATATTTTATAGATAATTTAGATTTTATCAACATAAACGGATACAAAATGGGTTTATGTTTATTTGGTAATACCGTAATACAAATTTATACAAGATAATCTTAGTTTATAGTAAATTATCAGTTGTGTTTACCAAAAATTCAATTACATTTCATTAATTCAAAATAATATAAACAAGCATTACAATGATCATGACCCATCAAATTTGGGTTTATACTACGAAGGCTTCGTTTTAGAACATTAAATTTTTTAGCGATACTTATGTAGTACTATCAAGTTTTAATACCTAAAGGTATTTCTTTTGGTCAAGTTATTAATTGTCATTGTCATTATTGCCCCTGATTTGGAGACACGATCCCCTACAACTTGCTCTTTTCCTATTACGACAAATAACTGTTATTCAATCAAGGAGAAGTTAAATAAAATTTCTGAAGAACATTCAGACCCATAAAGGAACTAGCTGGAATCTTTAGAGACTGTTTCAAAATACCATTTATGCCATTAAAGCAAAGTTAATTTAACTTTTCTGGATCAAATATTGCGGTGATTTGGCATAAAATGGAGTTTAGACCATGTTCCGGAAAAGCTTCTCCAATACATTTTTTTGCTAATTTTAAAATTGCATAAATTAGGATTAGTTATAACAACCGCAAAAAGTTATAAGATCGTGATAGTGCAATCTGATTGCATGAAAAATTAATATAGTAATACCCATAAGAAAAAAGAAATTAAAAATATTATTCGGAATTGACTTTTTATCAGATAAGGTTATTTTTATATGCAGATTTAGTTGTCACAGTAATAATTCAAGATTGAAAGACAAAAATATCGCGAGAACAAGAACTACTAATATAATACATAATTAATAGGTACCATATTATTCTATTAGTACTTATTATAGAGGTACATAATCTGTAAATCAAAGAATTTCGCACCTTTAATTTAGATTTTCGGCATTTATTACTATTATTTATTGGAATAACAAACTATGAATTTTAAATATTTCCATAAGTCAAAAGCATAAAATTTTTTTTAAATCGACCAACGAAAAATTTTATTCACGTAGAGTGGAGCGTGCGGGCAAAAGTGAAATTTTAATTCTTTCTCTTTTGTCAACATTTCGATCTATTACCATATTTTGGCAATTCTATGCAGTTAGCACCTCAGGGTAATTGTCAATGGCGGCTCTTGACTTGTTCCAATGGAAGGGCACATAATTTAAATAAAAATTAAAAATCCCATACTCCCCAAATACTGCAGCCGCCAATTTTTTTGAACTTCATTTGAAGTTGCAACTTGTGACTTTTTTCAATAGAAGATTTAAAGAAATAGTTATTTACATCACTAGCTGCGTAAGTGCATTTTTTTGGGCAAAGGGGTAGTTTAAGGGCCGAGGCCCGTAATCCTCCAAGGCCAAAAAATTTGAAAATAAAACTGGAGGAGGCTAGCGTTACTCCCCCCCTCCCCCGGTGGAAACAATTGTGGACAAACCTAGGGGGGCTACCTTTAATATTAGGGTGCTATCCGGTGCCATATCTAATACCTTGTGATACATTATTTTAAAAGTGGAAAAATCCTCGTTCAATGAAAGCTGAAACAAAACATAATTTTATTCTGAAGTTATTTTATTTTTACGAAAATCTCGTTAGCAGTGACAAACATGTGCAGTCAACTATCATCTAAAGCGGCCCCTAGACGATCAATATTTACGTCAATATATTGCACAATTTATTGTGTCAATATATTACGTGGCCAACCCACACGGTGCAATATTATTGCTCAATAAATTAGTTCACGGATGATACTTGTGCAGTCAACATGTGGAATAATAAGAAGACAGCAAGTTGTGTGGCTATAGCATTGGTTATAGCTTCAAAAAAGAAGGAAAAAAGAAGCGCAGGTGGATGAAGGAATGGTTTAAAGAAAGAAATAAGTACACTCATGAAAATCTGTTAAGTGAACTAAGAATTAGTGAACCAAGTGATTTTCAAAATTTTTTGCGACTAGATAGTGCATTATTTGATGAACTACTGAGAATGGTTACATCTGAAATACAAAAAAGGGATACCATAATGCGAGATGATATCCCTCCAACACAGAACTGAACCAGTATTGTGCAATATTGCCAACAGACGATGCAATATTCACTAGATTGCACAATAAAAATCAAACTGTTTTTGATTGACTCAATATATTGCGCAATCTTTCAATGTGATCTACAGACGCTCAATATTATTGTACAATGTCAATTATTGTGCAATATATTGACGTAAATATTGATCGTCTAGGGGCCGCTTAAGACAATATAACATTCCATTCCAAAACAATGATTTGAGTTTCAAGGCTTAAAATCGTTGTGTTTTGTTGAAAATAACATAAAATAAAAGTTGTTTGAAATTGGTGTATACTTTAGAAAAAGGAAGAATAATATTTTTTACGGGGCCGACAATCGTTGTGTACATAAAACTGCTCAAATTTTCAATGAAAGTCACCCTGAAAAATATGTAGGCCACCAGTCCTGATACAGTTAGTACGAAAATTTGAAGAAACCGGTTCGATATGCAACAAAATTAATAAGCAATGTAGAATCTTAGATGAAGTTTGGTACCTCCATTCGAAAGGTTGCTAAGTCAACGAATTTTTCAATTGATTCCATAGGTACATAAAGTGCTAAACATCAACAAGTTTTTTTCTTATAAAATTCAAATTCACCAACTTGGCAATGACGATTTAATAGAAAGTTCCGACCTTAGAAGTCGCGCCAACGTTTTCTCGGCGGCCAATATCCTTTTCCTTTTGGGTTGTAAGAAAGCATGTTTTTGGGGATTATTTTATTTTCCATTCTATCTAGGTGTGCCCTCCCATTTTCTTTATATTCCGAGATATTTTCTTTGGCCGAAAAGATTTGCAGTTCGGCACGAATGTCCTCGTTTCGTATTTGGTCCATTCTTGTACATCCTTTAGTTTTTAAGAAGTGCATCTCCGCCGCTTGCAGTTTTGATTCGTCTCTCTTGGACCGACCCATGTTTCACAACCATATGTTAGGACAGGTATCGCCATTGATTTGTAGAATTTTATTCTTGTTTCTTTACGTGTTAGGTTTTTCAGGTTTCTATATGTATCGTTCCGCATATATGCTGAAACCTATTTATTTTGTTGGATATGTCGTTGTCTCAGTAGAAGCTTACGTCGCATCCTAAAAAGTTGAAATGGAATATTTGTTCTAAAGGTTGGTCTTCTATAACAATTTTACTCCTGAATATCTCCTTTCCTTTAAACGCCATAACCTTTGTCTTTTCTTTCGATATCTTCTGATCATATTTGGTACACAGCTTCTGCAGAGTAAAAATCGCTCTCTGTAAGTCGTTTTCTGTCTCATTATTACAAGGTCGTCCGCGAATAGGTAATATGCAATTTACGAATGTGTCCCGATGTATTTGTATTCCTAAGATAATTCGTGCTTTCCATTCTCTTATCATAAAAGGTATTTCTTAAAACCTAGAAATGGTCAAGCTGAAAGAAAATTATATTCATCGACTGAATTGCAAAAAATTTACCGAGGTTTAAGTGATAAGATTTTGTTGACTCATGCTTCCACTGGTTATGATACTACCAGTGAAATTTACCAGAAAGGAAAATTAACAATTATTGAAATTCTGCAAAAAGGAAAATAATTCTGCGATGCTGTAAAAACGTTTAATAATATAAACGCAACCCCTTTATAAATAAATCAAGCTGGGGACTTTTTCTAAAGTTGTACGGTACGAAATCTGAACCTGTGTGTTACTTGACCAACACAGATTTGATGCATTTAAAAAATCAGTAAAGAAATAAAAATCAAAATTGCTCTCAACATCACAAGCATCCGTCAGGCAACAAAAAAAAAGCTGAGCAATGGGCATGGAAAAAGTCGACGGCTTGCTTCAGCCCATAAAAACAGTTCTTGGGGCAGCTACTTCAGAATCGATCTTACAATAATTAATTTCATGCAAATGTACAACCCATTACACTACGACAAAGGCGTGGTTGTCAAAAGGCAGGCTTAAAATGCTCAATGTGATGTAAGCAATGTTGAATGCCAAAATTCTGTCGATGAAATAATTGCAGGACAGGTCTGAATAAACGAAAACCTTAGTATTAATTAATATTAATCTTAATATTAGAAATTCTTCTTATTCAAACCTGAACTCAAACCTAATTTTATTCGTCTAACAGTGTTTTCTTTTAATGTTGCGGTGATTGGCCCATTGTTGAACGATATCTTCTTGATTGTTTTCGAAAACGTTTTTCTATGATTTTTTCAAAATTTTTGTGATAAAAAATAATTTTCATCCATATAATCTTTATGTTAAACAATAAAAATTTTACAAATAATTTTAGTATTTCAAGATGCCCTTGTAACTTTTTCTGCATGACGGATCCAGTATATAATATTTAAGACTTATACTACTTGGTATAGTCCCGCTTTTACAATAGTCGGTTAAGTTTCAGTTACTTTACATTGGTGATAAACCTAACATGATGTCCAATGAGAAGACGTCAAACCTCAAATTAAACACCAGTGTAAAAGTAACTGAGCCTTAACCGACTATTGTAAAAGCGGGTCTGTTTTTCCAAGTTAAAGAAAAGAAAATTTTATACCCTATATTTTCCCAAGATTTTGAGGCTACAAATCGATTACATACAAGATAAATATTACGTTCTATTACTCTGTTACGATATTAATTCCTTATTTTATCTAAATGGATTCCAATCTCACTTAATATAAAGATTTTGTTTAATTCTCTAATCATCCACAAAAAAAATATTTGCAAGAAGGATCCTATTTTACATGTTAACAAAGCACAATAGAGCAATTACGTTACTGGCTTTTATATTTACATAAACAACGTAAATACATATTTTAACGTAAATAAATTATTTAGAAGTTTGACGCACCAATATAATGAAGTAGGTACTTAGTGAATTCCTTTAAAACACGATGTCGACTTTCATAAATTAAGATCCATTGGAATTCATGTAACATTGCTTTTAAATGAATAAACAGTGAGTAAATCAAAAACAATTGCAGCTTGGAATGTGAAAACTTACGTTGTATGTAAGAACCTAATTTATAAATTTTTGAAAATAATTTCTTATCTTTTCAATTATATCAAATTCTTTCTGGTCTAAAGAAAACGTAAAATTCCGCATGGGATGGGTCTACTCAGAGAGCCGTATTTTTTTATCGAGATTATTGTTAATTAACTTAACTCTTTATGGCACAGCGTACCAGAATTTATACTATCAATTTTGTGACTTGTGCTGCACAGTGGTACACAAAACGTGGCTTTTTGTTGAGCTTTCCAATGATTCAGTAAAGCTATTTGTAGATAATCTTTTGATAAAGTTCTAAATCATAATCATGCAAAATTTTATTACTCTTTTATATTTTCTCAATTTAATATTATGTTGAACAAAAAATACCGCCACCAATTATTCAATCCTCCGTACCTGACTGGTAGTTGCCAGTCCACTAATACTGGTATTTACAGTAACAGTGATTTAATAACTACTATTCTAGAATGTTCTATATTCTGGAATATTCTGAGGACTTTTGCTTTAGACGTAGTTTTTAAATGATTTCTTTACTAAAAGTGTGCATCGCAAGAGCGATAACAAACTTGGGCGATTGTGCAGTTACTCTGACTAGCTGAAAAAAAATTTCTTCAGCTACACACTAAAGAACAGGCTTATATTTGTCTATTAAAACAAAAAAAGGGTGAACGGAGTAAAAACAACCCCAAAATCGACTTTTGAAAAGTACGGGAAAGTAGCATCGAGTATCGGCAGACCCGGGCCGATGTCACATCGGTCGCCCGTGGTCCCTTGAAAATGCGTAAAATTTTTTTGCTCCGATTTGAATTTTTCTTTCAAATTCGAATAGATGGGGGTGTGATTAGTGGATATTAGTAATAAATATAATCAAAAAAATGGAAAATAACCCGTGTATTGCCGAAAAAGTGAAAAAATTAAAAAAATTTTTCCTTCTAATTTTGGGGTGTGCATTCGATAAGGAGGGTAATCCATCGTCAAAACCTACCCTTTCGGGGCGCCGCTCCGCTCCGCTCCGCGTTGCACCCCTCCAGGGCGGTTTTGACTCTGGTTACTAGGCTAAACATACGAGAAGCGCCACCCATCAAGAAAACCGGGATAAATGAAACCGGGATGTGAGAGAACCTCGAAATAGCATTAAAAAGTATAGTTGCGGTATGGGGCAGTAAACTATTACGTTTCACCCCCAAAAAATCGCGTAAAAACAAAAAATAATCGATGTTACATGTACGAGAGACGAGCTGCATCTGCCGGTCCGTAACCTTTACCTTTACCTGATATGTATTTGATGGAGCATCCCGGCATGGCCGGCCTTCTCCTTCATCTGAAAGAATACATTAATGACATTGGAAGTTGTAGAGACCGGTGGGTCTCTGGGAATTGGCGCTTGGCGGACTGACTGGTTAGAAACCTGGGCTGTGACTGTGAATATGAGATATGTGAAGAAAAAGAAATTTTTTTACGTTTGCCGATATAGTAGAGTCCCTAATTCGAAGAAAGAAATTATAATTTCTATTGATGACCTCGAAGTGAGTGGCTTCTACTTGGAACTAGTCAGAATTGGCGACTAGTGGGATTGTAGTGATACTATGGGGGGTGATTTATCGAAGCTTGTGGAAATTGATCGAAAAATTACACAAATCTAGTGAATAAATTCACTTTCGAAGAGAATTTGTGTAAGTTAAACCTGTGAACATACATTAGTCTGTGTGGGGGTGAGTTATGGTCAGGAGTTGTCCGTGGTCAGGAGTGATTTGGGACGGGGAATGAAGAAGTCGGCTGGGTTGTATTGACCTAGTTGATTTAATAGTGGGTTTTCTGAAAATTTGGATTTGTTGTAAAGATTGGTGGCATGTTTGCGGTTAAGAGTGTTAATAAGATCTAGTTTGGCGTCTGCATGTAGTCGCCTGTTAGTGACGTAATAGGGGGCGCTGAAAATAGCTCGGAGATTTTTGTTTTGAATGACTTGAAGTTTATTTATGGCCCTAGGGCGTGCGTATCCCCAGACAGGGGAGGCATAAATCATTGTCGGGCGGATTATGGCTTTGTATAATCTTGCCGGTCCGTAAACGGCTAAGTCTAAGACTAGTTCATCACGCACGGACCGTCAACAAAATGAGTGAGATTCCACCCGCGCGTCAGTGAAACATGTAAAATTTACGATTTTCAAAATCGATTATTTCAAAATTTTGATTATAAATTCTCGGTTCATATTTTGAGAATTTGTTATATTAACTGTGTTCTTTAGTGTGTAGCCGAAGAAATTTTGTTTCGAGTAGTCAGAACAACTGCACAGTACCCCAAACTTGAATGCTGCAAGTCTACGATGAATCTTGCCTGATGGATTTTTTCCTGAAGAAATAATTTTAAACATCACAAACATCCTATAATATTTAACCCTTGGAGTCACACAAATTTAAACCTTAAATCGGCTAAAAAGACATAAGAATATAATTTGTATTTTCTTTTTTTGCTTACTTAAAACTATCCTATCTATTTTACTACTTTTATTATTATTATCAATAAATAATAAAAATACTCCTTAATATAATAAAACTACACTTGGCAGTTATATCAAAGACAAAAATGTAGTGATATACCTACCCACGTACTTCGTTCGGTCAGATTATTTATGTATATTTTTGAAAAGTATTTTGAAAATTAAACAATTATTATCACTATTTCATACGCGATTTTTGGTATGGCTTTGAGCTCTTTCAGCGAATTTTTCATTATGTCTTCAATCGACTCAAATCGATGTCCACGAAGTGGTAATTTCAATCTAGAGAAGAGAAAAAAGTCGCACGGGTCTAGGTCAGGTCAATATGGAGCTTGAGGAATGGTGTTGGTTGAGTTTTTGGCCAAAAAATTTCGAACAAGCCAAGAATTGTACGAAGGTGCATTATCGTGGTGCAAAATCCATGAATTGTTTTTCTACAAATCCGACCTTTTTTGACCGATAGCTTCACGCAAACGTTTCACAACGCTCAAATAATATTCTTTATTCACAGTTTCACCACTAGGAAAAAATTCATGGTGAACTACACCACGATAATCGAAGAAAACTGTGAGCAAAACTTTAATTTTCGATTGAATTCGACGCACTCTTTTGGGTTTTGGTTCGTTTTTAAGGCGCCATTCGGACGATTGTTGTTTTGCTTCAAGATCATACTCGTATATCCATGTCTCGTCACCAATTATGATGCGCTTCATGAACGTACTGTTATTAGTTACTTCATAAACCATCTCTAAAGCCACTTCCTTTCGTTGCATGTTTTGGAGAAAATTCAGTGTTTTTGGAATGAGTCGTGAAGCAACTCGTTTCATGTGCAAAGTTTCAGTTAAAATGTGGTGAGCTGAGCGATAATTCTGTCAAGAAGCTAAACGACTAAACAGAGAAATATTCTAGTTTTAAATTAAACAGAATCGAACCCAATCTGTAAACTTATTACAATTTAAAACAGTATTTTAAACCATTTTAAAATTAACACTAGAAATTGCTCTAAACAAAAGCTCTAAAGCAACGCTTTAGTTAAAGAACTTCGCAGGGAAAGGGCGAAAAGTGACGTAGTTAACGTTTGAAGACTTCTCACATGTTGGAGAGTGCTCACAAAAATCCAAATTTATGTTAATTTCACTTTACCGTTAATGGTATTTAAGAATTACAAGTAATAGCGCATGCTATTCATCCTTAATAACCCTGAAGTGAAGTATTAATTTATTTGCACACAGGCAAAATTTCACTTCGATCGACTTAATGCGGACTGAGTGAAATTTCGGGATGGCAAAGTGAAATAATACCATACCTATAAAAGAAACATAAACAAAGGTTCTGCTACTTTGGATTCCCGCCCCTGTTGATATTTTTCTCAAAAAGATAACTCCCGATTCCTTATATGGGCGTATTATGGGATACTATTAAAATTTTCCAAGTAGTGGTAACTGGTGGGGGAGGGGAGTTAAATTTAAAATTCAAACAGTATTGGTTTTGAACATCCCCCTCGCTATCTGAACCGAAGTGTTTTTTGGTTTTCTCAAATTTACTTAAAAAATGTTATTTCAACTGGTTACTTTTGAAATAATATTATAGGAGTAGGTACTGTAAGTACGCACAGGCAGATGACCCAAGACAGGGAGGTCTGAACCACGTAAACGAAAATTTCATAATTTAAATTTAGTGTCAACGTGTAAAATTTTTTTATGTTCAACGCTACGTCATGCGTCATTACATTTTCCATCATCCGCGCAGGCCAACGCAGACGCCATTTGCACACGCGTCCATTTTTCTTATATTAATTTCATCAATTATTATTAAATATAATAAACAACATATTATTGAGTTAAATAAAGAGAATTAAATCCTGAATTACGCACTTCTTCAATTAATTATCGGAAAAATTGTTGGTGTGATACACCGACTTGTTAAAGAAATTCGTGCTAGTTTATCTAACAAAAGCAATTGCCGAAATTAGAACATGTCTTTTTCCATAAAGTTTGACGTGAATTTTAGGTAAAAAAGTTAGTACCTATGTAAAAATGTTTGCAGGCCTGATGAGAAAATTATCATTTATTATCATTTTATTATAAAAAAAGCGGTTCCCAGGTTTTTTTCAAAAAACTTATAAAATCACAGTCAATATATTGTTGAATTTATTTGTAAATAAATTCATGAATTAGTTCATGCAAAAATTGTTGATGTAACAATGCACGTAATTGTCAACTCTCACCCGGCAATAATAGGCTACATTGGTGCAAATAAAATTGTTTTGAAGTTTGAAGCCTGAAAAATTATATCAAACATAAAAATTGCAGTTCCGCTTAATATTGTATAAGTTCTTCATGCCTTTTTACAAATTGATGATATCAATGTTGCGACGAAATTTCTCACACTTCCGAGATCTACTGTCTTCATGTGAGAGAAGCTTTAGCAAATTAAAGTTAATTAAGAATTATTTGAGTTCAACTATCATACAAGAACGATTACCTATCCAATTTTTCTATTATTTATATAGAATATAAAATCGCAAATTAATAATTATTATAATATTTTAGTCCCATGAATTTATTAAAATGAAAGCAAGAAAAGTTGGAATTAAAATTAAATAATTAGCTTAAAATATAATAGAAACCCCCATTTGGTGTGGGATAAAAAACAAAATGTTATTATTTTTTAAAATTTTTCCGTGTTACACTTTTATTTCGCTGCTAGGGGTGAAAAAGAGGTTAAGTCGTAAAAGTCGATTTTGAGTAATCGCTTGTCAAAGAAATTGGCAAATTCCATATTCAATTTTAACATATTCTTGCTCAATTTTCTGCGGAAGTTTTTTTTGTATAGGTACTATTAATGTGATAATAACATTAAAGATAAAATAAATATATAATTTTTTTTTAATAATTGTGCTGGAGTGATTTTTGATTGACTTACCCCCTTTACGCTAAACATTTTTTGAATTAACTACTTTTTCACTATAGAGATCGTAGAAGAAAATGTTGCTTTAATACCTTTTTATTCAAAATAAATTAAATACAAAGAATAAAAACTGAAAAAATATCACTAAACTTCTTCTTCATCAGAAGCATCCGGAAACACATCAATTTTGTCGATGGAGGTTATTAAATTCTTATAAAAGTCCCAATTTCCTTCAGAAATATACGGGAGAAGTTCCAGTAGCTGTTTCTTCTTTTCTATTGTTATTGGTAGTGGATTCCTATACGCCTGTTTTGGATCTAGAATTTTTTGTTGACTGTGTTTACGACCTCGTTTTTCTAAGCTGATAGTTTTAAAATCCTCATCTTCATCTAGAGAGTTTTTATATAAGAAACATATATTATTTTTCTTGTAGAACTTCTTGCTCTTGTAGAAACATCTACAAGTTTTTCCAGTTAAAAGCATTGTACGAGTAAACTCAAAAGTAAAAAATAATCCTTTTCTTCTAAATTTCTTGCATCAAACTTCGCCGCCAAAGGTGAACACATAGGTTCCAAAAATGACTAAATCCCATTTTCGAAAAAAATGACTTAACCCTTTTTCACCCCCAGCAGCGATTTTATACTGCCAAAAAGTACCTACTAATACTAACAATTTTCTTTCCAATGAGAAAAAAATATTAGTATACTATGCCATTTGAAAATAGGAAATCGACGATATTATCTTCATTGAAATACACAAAAGTGCACGGAACCACTATAATATATTATTATATTAATATTAAAAGAAAGTAAGTCAATTTCGCTACATTGCCATTGTTGAAATATCAAAATCTTCAATAATAATTATACATTGTATGTATTTAAACCACAATGTATTTTTTGTACTATTTTTATATAATTAAAGAAAGGATATTAATTAAAGGTATTATAGGTATACCGATTTTGAAATTGATTTTAAAATTTGAAGGAAGGTTAAAACAATGTGATTTATATGATTTCAGGATGACTTGGTGTAAATTTGAATGGTGGGGATTTATACCAATTCGAAATTAAAAATTATTAAAATTAATTTATGG
Organism: Podabrus alpinus; assembly: GCA_932274525.1. Classification (NCBI taxonomy): domain Eukaryota; kingdom Metazoa; phylum Arthropoda; class Insecta; order Coleoptera; family Cantharidae; genus Podabrus; species Podabrus alpinus. The sequence continues at coordinate 122,446,515 of OW026451.1, forward strand.
TTTGTATGCATTTTAGTAGCCTCAAACCTAAAATCAAATATTTTTACCTACTATATTTATGTATGTGTAGGTCTGACGATTAGTTTATATTTTGTAAAAATTTTATAGTTCACTTCGGTATTCAGTTTTTCATAAAAAATAAAATTAATTTTATATTAAAAATATATAAATATTTTGACGCACGCATATTAGTAATGTACAAAATATTTGTGTTCCATGCCTTATATGAAGTAGGATGTAAAAAATATTTGAAAACATTAATTTCTGTCGGATTTATCTTCGCATCTTTGTTTTTCGTAAATTTTAAATATTAATGTTTGCAATGGTTATCAACCTTTCACTTGTGTATAAAATATGATAAACAACACAAATTTACGATTTTCCCACGCGCATTTCTGAAATTCTAGATACTTTTATGCGACCAATCGTATAATCACCCACACAATTGCGGGTTGTTTTATTTTAGTAGGACAAAGTTAAAATGCGTAGGTTTTTAAATAATTTTTCACGTGGCAATTTTTATTTTTAAATATTTACGCGTTCTCTTATTGTTTGTCCTCATAGATTTCTCGAAAATAGGGCAATTTTTTCAAGTTGCGATCAATTATTATTATTAGTATATGAAAGTCACCCATATTGGAAAAGGTAAACATTGATAGAAAAAATAATTTTGTTTTGAAAATATTTACAAAATTGATGATGCATCCTTGCCCAAAATGTAGAAGCATTTAACATCATTATTTTTTTACATCAAACTTTTACTGGAATAGAATTGTCTAAAATTACAATTTTTTGGGGTTTTTCTCTATTATAAATAAGATGGAAAGAGTAAAATGATTTGCTCATTTTCGAAATTCATTGTATTATAAAGATTATAATTATATAAAATATTTCATTAAATAATACATATAGGTATTAAGAAAAGATACAAGCCTGTGTTTAAAATTAATTTGTGTGCTTGTTATAATAGAAAATTCACAAAAATTGTAGGTGCCCATATTTGCGTAAATACCCATTTAATAAATTTGAATAAATTAATATTATATATTATTATTATGACTATGACTGATTTTTGGGTGTGAGGGAATGCAATCAAACAAATGTTATCGTTAAGCCAACGTTTCGATCAGTTTATTTGATCATCATCAGGGCTGGAAAACAATACAAAGGTGCTCAATAATTACATAATACATAAAGGCACGGTTACTACATACCAAACAATAAAAGATGGACAAAGTTTGATCATTGAAATAATTGAAATATGCGGACATAGGTGAAAGACCAGGGCGAAGCGCTCAACATCTGAACACGATCTTCGTCAAACGGCACAATGGCAAACAATATTGTAACAAAAACACAAAACAATATACCGTGTATAACAGTGTGTAAAACAGTTTAAAATATCTAAACTGTTATACTAAACAGTTTACACACTGTTATACACGGTATATTGTTTTGTGTTTTTGTTACAATATTGTTTGCCATTGTGCCGTTTGACGAAGATCGTGTTCAGATGTTGAGCGCTTCGCCCTGGTCTTTCACCTATGTCCGCATATTTCAATTATTTCAATGATCAAACTTTGTCCATCTTTTATTGTTTGGTATGTAGTAACCGTGCCTTTATGTATTATGTAATTATTGAGCACCTTTGTATTGTTTTCCAGCCCTGATGATGATCAAATAAACTGATCGAAACGTTGGCTTAACGATAACATTTGTTTGATTGCATTCCCTCACACCCAAAAATCAGTCATAGTCATCACTTAGCTGAGGAAGAAATTTATTTTTAATATTATTATTATATATTATAATATGTTATAAAAGTTTTCCAATGCAGGTTCAGGATGACGTTGTAATATGCAAAATATTTTACAGTGACGTGCTGTACCTAATAATAATAATTATTCATAGAAGTTTATTATTGATTAAGATAAGTCAAGGGTTAGGACCCGAGATTGTTATGAGTAACCACCTAATACGATAATACACATAATTTTTAAATATTTAGTAGGTGTGTAGGCAGTGGCGTAGCTAGCATGGGTGACACCCGAGGCAGATTTAATGGGTGTCACCCCACCTAGGCTGATGACCTTTTTTTTATGTGGCACCCCAAAAACCAAGAAACGATCTAATTTTAGTCAGGAAATTTAAATAATTTGGGGTCGGGTGCAACCCCCACCTAGGCTGATAACCTTTTTTTTGAGGTGTCACCCCTAGGAACCTAAAAAACCAAGAAACGAGGTAATTTTAGTCAAGAATTTGGGGTGAGGTGTCACTCCCACCTAGGCCGATGACGTGTTTTTGAGGTGTTACCCCTAGGAACCTAAAAAACCAAGAAACGAGGCAATTTTACTCAGGAAATTTAAATAATTTGGGGTTGGGTGTCACCCCCAGACGGGTAACACCCGAGGCGGTCCGCCCCCACCGCCCCCCTAGCTACGCCACTGGTGTAGGAGAAAGTGGCATAGATGATATGGTGCCTATGTTGGCACATTAAGCATCACAGATTATATTACTGGCCATATTTCGAAATGTATTAGAATTGGCGGGGAGATACATGCTTATAAAGTTGTAATCAAATAAATTGGCCCCTGCATGACCAATTTCTGGTTAAGAAATGAGATGCTGCATATAAATTATGACGTCGTTTAGCATTATTTAGAAAGAGAACAACAATATTTGCATGTCTTCTTGGTAAAGACCAAGAAAAGTCGTGCGTTACCAACATTGTACATTAATAATAGATAACAATGTAAAATTAGTATGTCGGAACTTGCACTGTACATTGAAACATAAAATGTTATTGACTCACGTATTGAATTCATTGTTAACATCTTTCAGTTTTATTTAATAATCAGTAAACTGTAATTTACTATAATCATAAAAAGGTGTTTATAATAAAAGTCCCTTATAAACATTTTTATTACATAACCCCACATTATGATATTGACAGATAATTTAATATGTAGTAAAAAGAGAAAGATATATTAAAACAAAAAGACAAAATGCATTTTAAAATGCAATTATTTGACTAGCGATTTTAAGCTTTCATACTATTTTTACTAATGGCACATGTGCCAATTTATTTGATTCCAACTAATTATGCTATGTTTATTACGTTACTTCTGTCGAAATTTGAAAATTCCATCGTGTTTGAAAAATAGCAGATATTTGTAACCAATCTTGTTCTGTACAAGGCACCTAAAAAATATCACAACTAACTAATTGTGTAATTTGTATTAAATTATTTTCGGGGTTCTCAATCTACACCAACAGGAGAAGATGATTTAGTGCCAATAGATGTTCAAAGCGAAATTTAAAGTAAAGAAAATATTAAAAAGAAAATTTAGGAATTTTACAAAACGCACTTCAAGTTATGCAGAAACCACTAGAAGAACATTAAGTTTTTTCTGATTACATTGCCTTTGAATTTAGATGTCTTTACAAAGAAACTCAAAAGATTAATTCAGCAAACTATTCTTCAAGTGTCTGAAGAAGATGATAACAAAGAAAGCGACGTTGTTCCCCTTATCTCTTCAAATTCCTATTCAACTTGGATCTTTGAACAGTTAGCTTCTCATTGCAAGACATATCGCAACGAACCTTTTTAAGTGCAAGTAAAAATCCTCATTCTGTTTTTAAAAAATTATGCACTAACCTTTAAATATCTTGGTTTCAGATAATCATACAGCACCTTGCAACATTGATATCCTTGAATTGAATTGAACTGAACTTGAATATGTAATGTTTTTAATATACCTACATATTATGTTGTTGATGTATAGCAATTAAACTACTAAATTTTATACTATGAAATTTTCTCCTTTGATTATTATTTATCGTAGAATCATTTCTAGGTGGTAGATTTAAAAAATTCAAATTCTAAATGCAGAGGTGGGCTAATACTTTTCGCCAAAGCTGTATTTATAGAACAAAAATGGTTTCATTAATTTGTAAATCATGAGGTTCAATAATTTTTAGAAATATTGTAAAACATTTTTGTTGTATTATACTTTACGATTTCTTTAAGGTGGCCGAAAAATTCGCTGTTTTTGTTCAGTGCAAATCTTAAAAACGAATAAATTTAATGATATTCTAAAAACACTATCAAAAAGGCTTGAAATTACAATGTGGGTGGTTTTCATAAAAAAATTTCGGAAAATTTATTTTTCAGTGTCATATTTTTATTTATTTATTACTCATTAGTAGCGATCGGATTTTAGGCACTAAAAACTACAAAATATGCAGGCAAATATGCTCTAAAATTTTGAAAATAAGCTATTCAAATTCACAATGAACATTTTTTAATCGCGCAAAATGAAAAGACAACAAGAAGAATTCTTAAAATTTTATTATAATTATTGCACTTAAATTTTCTTAACATTTTTTGGCATTGCAAATAATTTTCACTAATAGGTTGTAAAGGATTATTTTAGAGGTGTTTATGTAATAGTAAACCACATTCTTGTTTAGGTAATCTGTGTAGGTTATTTTTGTACAAATTTTAAGCGACAAAGCGAACTTTGATGAAGCATATTTCTGGTTTATATTGTCGGTGCTGAGACTTTCCGGATTGTAAGACTGAGATGTAGTAATACCGTGTTACAATGTAATAAATAAAAATAAATTCGGCGCCACACTAACGGATTAACTTTCCTACTCGGATTTCTCGGCCACCTTAAGCAAAATGGGCAATAAAACTCTTTTGTGGTAACGAAGTTTTAGGTGTTAATGTTAAAGAAAACATCTGTGCATAAGGGAAAACCAAAAATGATCCCGTATGGTATGGTATGATTCAAAGCATTTGAAAGAAACGTTACAGCAACTGCGATTTAGGAATTAGTTCTTCTTTGAAGACGTCAAGACGTAATGAAAACATTAACACGTAACATTATTATACTTACACAAATGTGAAAGTTTTCAATAGTAGATAAATTAATCAAAGACATCAAAACATTAAAATAAAATAAACAAACTTAGTGAAACTTACGAATACTACTAACAGAAATTCTAAAAATTACAAAAATATCATTTTTGTAATATTTATAGTCTCTTTCGACCGAAAATGAGGATATTTTAAATTCTTGAAAAGCGTCTCGAATTATTAAAAAGATTAGCGCTGAATCGTCTTAGCGCCGAATCGGGTTTGCGCTTAAATGGACTACGCCGAATCGTCCTCGCGCCGAATCGCCTCACGCCGAACCGTCCTCACGCCGAATCGTCCTCACGCCGAAACGTCCTCGCGCCGAAACGGTATTGCGCCGAACTGGCTACGCCGAACCGGCGGCGCCGACCTAATAGCTACGCCGAATCGGCGGTGCCGAAAAGTCCCATTCCCTTAAAATGACAAGTTCGACGCGCCCGAGGTAGTGGTGTGAAAAACATTTGGATAAAGTGGTCGAGGCGGCGGAAAGGAACGTAAAAGAGGCCATTTTACGCCGAAATTTCTATACAAGAACCACAAAAGAGCCCATCGTGTCAATTTTCGAGGAAGTGGTAGCTATCGACGCCGGAAGGTCCGAAATTATGCAAAAATTGTTTGGCATTTCTTGAAAATGAAAGGTTAATCCATGGTGAGGCCTCACAAAATGAATAATTTTTAACGATAGAATTGTTGTGGAAATGCTTCTGGAAGTTAAACTGCAAGTGGGATTTTAACCGCTGACATCTCAAAATATCGGCTCCGACAAATTCTATCCGTTGATGACGAAAAATTTGAGATGGCGCGGTTCGAGGGCGACGGAGGGAGAACAAAAGTCTTCTCCGCGTAGCACCGACCCGCGGCGCGGCGTGCGTCCGGACCGGGCGACGAATTCCGATGGGACCGGCGCCGATAGACGACCGAAGGTCTAAACTTGCATTCAGGTTCAGTGCAGAAGTTTTAAAATACCGTGGCTTCGAAAAAACGAAGAATTTTAAAATTGTTTTTTTCTTGAAAAATTGGCTCAAACGAGCAGCAATCCTTCAAAACTTGGAAATTTTTGTGTGGCAATACGTGAGGCATCAATTTGTAAGAATAAATTCATAAGGCGACGATTTAATTGGTTCAATATTTGACGTGGTAAAAAGCTAATGTTTTCTGGAATTTGGAAAATAAAAATTTTCTTTTACCTTTAATACGTCGACAGGACAAATGTAAATCGAGAATGTGGAACGAAATTTTCGCGAAAAAACCTTCGTTTGTGACAAAAAACTAAGACGAATAATTAATATACCTACATCAGTCCTATACAATTATTATTAATAGGCATGTAAATTTGTCACTTAAATTTCAACTTTTCTGATTGTTAAAAATCGTCTAATTTTGCTTAGTTTTTAAAAATGTCTTTTTATTTCTCTTTAGCTGCTCATTGTTTTGACATCAATTACGTTGTACGACGAAGATCGTTTTTTGCTCTAATAAGAGCAAAAATTAAGATGAGGATATCAACATATAAAAACCAACCGCCAACTAAAAATATAAGATGGAACACGGAGACGTTGAAAATAGACGAAGCCAGAGATAAATATCAAAGGACAATAGAAGAACATCTAGGTAACGAGAATGAAACCACAGAGGTAGAGGGGGTTTGGAGAACAATTAAGAAGGCAACATCGACAGCAGCTGATGAAATACTATGTAGGAAGCGCAGGAGGAAGATAAATACGTGGTACGACGAGGAATGTCGAGTAATGTTGGAGGAGAAGGAGGCGCTCAGGAAGATTGCGATACAAAATGGAAATAACGAAAATATACAAAGATATATGAATGCTAGAAGACAGACAAGACAAACTATCAGATCAAAGAACAGAGAATACAAACAAAAATTACTGAGAGACATGGAGGAGAATAGAAGGAGAAACCACAACAAAGAATTCTACAATGAGATAACTGCGACGCGGAATGGATTTAAACCCAGGTCTAAGACTTTTCTCAAAAAAGACAACGGGGATCTTATCACGGATATCGAAGAAATCATACGAACCTGGCAAAAATATTTCAGAGAACTACTCAATGAGAAAAATACCGAGCGCCTCACTCCAAAAATATATCAGACAGCCGATTTACCAACTGACGAACCAACTCTTGAAGAGATAATAGGGGCAGTGAATAAACTGAAAAATTCAAAATCACCTGGAATCGATGAGATATCAGCGGAAATGTTAAAACGAGGAGGTCATATTTTACACCAACGATTTCATCTATTGATACTCTTAATATGGAGAGAGGCGAAGATACCAAGTGAATGGCTAGAAGGTGTAATAATACCAATACACAAAAAAGGAGATCGATTAAAATGCTCCAATTATAGAGGGATTTCGTTGGTTAGCACCGCATACAAGGTATTAGCGAACATCCTGCTGAGAAGATTAACTCCATTTGCAGAGAATAGCTTAGGAGACTACCAGGCGGGATTCAGACCAAACAGATCCACCACAGACCAGCTGTTTATCCTTAGACAACTGCTAGAGAAGAGTTGGGAATTCAACAAAATCATACACCACTTATTTATCGACTTCCAGAAAGCATACGACAGCGTAATTAGAGAGGAACTCTGGAATGCCATGGCAGAGATATCGATCCCAAACAAACTTATACGCCTGACCAAAATGTGCGTACAGGACTCAAGATCTAGAGTAAAAATAGACGGAAGAATGTCAGAGTCTTTCACAGTGGGCAGCGGACTGAGACAGGGTGATGCACTGTCACCTCTCCTATTTAATATCGTACTGGATAAAGCCATAAAATCATCTGAAATCGAGATGCAACTGTTTGCAGTGGACGGATACAGACTAATACTGGCATATGCGGATGACGTGGATATAATGGCTAATAGCGTGATCAACATGAAAGCTATATTCCAAAGGGTGGAGAGGGAGACAGAGAAGATGGGCCTTACAATAAACGAAGACAAGACAAAATATATGTGTGTGAATAGACGACCACACAGAGATAGACTTGGACAAAATGTCACCATCGACCAGCACAATTTTGAAAGAGTCCAACATTTTAAATACCTGGGGTCAACTGTCGCTGCAGACAATGACATAACCGAAGAAATAAAAGGACGCATACAGAGCGGTAACCGATGTACATTCTCCCTGGACAGGCTGTTCCGTTCGAAAAACCTAACACGAACCTCAAAGATCAAAATCTATAAAACCGTGGTGAGGCCTGTTGTGATGTACGGCTCAGAAGCCTGGACGATGACCAAAACAAATGAAGAACGACTGAGACGTTTCGAAAGAAAAGTTTTAAGGAGGATATTTGGCCCAATATATAATCCCGTAGAGGAGCAATACCGGATAAGGACAAATAGAGAGCTAAAAGAAATATTTACCGATCCGGATATAGTACAGGAAATAAAGGCGCAACGGCTGCGTTGGGCCGGACACGTCCAGAGACAACCAGATAGTAGGCTAATCAGATTGGCATGGGATGGTGCTCCAGGTGGTAAGAGACCGGTGGGACGACCGAGAACAAGATGGAGGGATAATATCATATCTGATGTGGAAACACTAGGCTTACAATACAATGAAGCACTAAATCTGATGAAAGATCGAGAGGCGTGGAGGGCAATTGTTAAGTCAGCCAAGACCCACCCGGGGTTGTAGCGCTACAAAAGAAGAAGAAGAAGACGAAGATCCGGTGAAGAGTACAGAGCTATCCCTGTGTTAGATGATGGATCGTGCCACGGGCAACAATTTTAAGAAAATCAATCAAAAAATCGGCCCTTAATTCTGGAAGGGGCGATATCAAAGAAGAAACTGTAGTTGTCTGTTCATTCGGGGCTACGAATAAACTATACTGGTTTTGCAATTCTAAAAATTTTTAATCCGAAATCGCTTATGATAAAACATTTACCAGCTGCTGTCAGAAAGGGAAATCGACAATTAGGTAATATGGTAATATACAGTACCAAATCCCAGATTTCTTAAAAAACTTGTTGACAAACAACAATAAGTGGAAATATTTACCACAAAACTTCCAACTTTAAAAATTCCGATGGCCACACACATGAGTATTTAACCCAAAAAGTTGCCGAAAAGTCAAAAAATAGATATTGTTAAAAACGAGAAGAACACTTTTTTCTTATAGGTCTATAATCATAACATCATAAAATATATAACCCATTTTAGGAACGTCCCTTGCTGTGAAGCCGGTCGGAACCCAGAATTGACGGAAATATTGCAACTTTGTTTTAAGCTAGTTTTCAGCGAAGATTTATAATAATCGTTATGGATGTGGAAGAGACGGTCATTGGCCGAGTAGTTAAAGCAATCGACTACTGATGCTAAAGGCACTGGTTCGAGTCCAGTAGGAGTCAATTTTCTTTCGGACTTTCTTTCCTTCAATGACCGTCTCCGTGCTTCGGAGGGCACGTTAAGCCGGCGGTCCCCCTGATTTGACCTGATCTAATATGTCAAACAGGGTAATAAAAATCACCCCTACTCCCCATCGACTACGCAATGATTGACTTTGTTGAGGCTTCGGGCTGGGTGGCCTGGTCCAAGGGCCACCCATCGACTGCACCTAGCATTGGTGGGGTGCGAATCGCGGGACTTCTCAGAGCTCGGTCATCGAGCGGACGTCCCTGGTTCGTAGTGCCGGCCATTGTTGGGGAGTTCTGGTCGGTGGTGAGGCCGAGAGACCGCCTAACGGCTGCGGTCATACTTGGTATTGTCGATATTGTGGGTCAGGCTGGGAGTGAGCAACAAAGTGGAGGCAGTACAATGGGCCCGGTAGAGTGGCCTAAGTGCGTGCAAGTTAATACTTGCCCCTCCCCCGAAATCCAAAATCCAAATATGGATGTGGAAAAAGAAGATAGTATGTACTTAATATAGGTAGAATAGTTAATTTTTAATTTCCAGTTAATATACTTACATTTTTGGCAAATTTTTAAAAAATACATGAATTTTTAGTTACGCAATTCGAAAAAATACCTGTCGGGCCTTATTGTGAATATGTTTCGTGAATATTTCATTAAAAATAATCAAAAATTATTATCAAAATTTTTTTTTATATACGTTTCCTAATAAACCAGCAACTGAAAATGTTATCCCCCAGTAGATCCTTGATCTCAATTTTATCCGCGCCATGTTGGATCGGCCATTTTCAATTTCTTAATTCTGATACTGGATTCGTAATAAGTGATCCCAAAAACCCGTGTGGTACAGTTATAAGCTCTTCTAATTTCCGATTAAAAAGGTGAAAATTTTGAATAATTCATATCTTTGATTTCAAATTATGTATTGAAGGGGGGCTTATGGACTGGAGGTGAAACATCAAATTTCGATAATTACGTAATTAGTAATTTCACTCACAAAAAGATTTGGAAAGGAAAATAGAAGTCCGATTTCCATCTTCCACCGTCCGACATCCAAGTTTTAATGTTCATTCTCTTCGTCCCCTTAATAATTGGTTCCAATGTGTTGAAAACAAACATCATCTAAATTCAAAACAAAATCAACAGCACAAAAAACGTTAGAAAAAACTTTTTCAGTCACATTAAAATATTTAAAATCAAAATCTTGTAAATGAAAACACCTTATAAGCCACAAGTTAAAATTACATTTTTACACCGCCCGACAATGCTGTAGGAGGTTAAGAACTTGCAGGGAAGCCATTTGACCTACCCCGAAGAGCCCGCTACTCCGTTATACCTTCGTTCGTCTCCATTGGAGTGGCCGCAGCGGCTGCTGGTGCCACACTGGATGCAGAGTCGTCCTCAAACTTCTGCATTTTAATTTTGAGGGAGGTGAACTTGTAGCTCAACCTATCACCTCTCGCTTTGATGGCGTCATTGTCTTCCTGTCCGACACCAAAGACAATGAGTCTACCCTTCGGTTCCTCCTTGACCGTGTCGTGAAAGACACACCATTTTTGACCTTTGCCCAGATGTTCTGGGCGGCCAGGCGTTTCAAGACAGCCTCAGCGGGTTCCGTCTCACTGGGAATCCAAAGGGCTGCATTGGTTAGCCTAGGCAGATTGTCCACCTGGACAACCTCCAATTTAGCTCATTCCCACAAGTCTGTGAGAGTTGCTGTGGTGTTTTGCAACCACTTCACGGAGTCCTGATCCTTGCAGGTGATCCGTAGGATCTCTCCTGCAAGGTAGATGCCACTGAATGTGGGTGCTTCGATTAATTCATTGGGCCTTGTGTCGATAAAACCGTCCAAGGCCTCCAGAAGTTTTTCGTCCACCAACCTCGCCTGAGACTCGGCGAGCTTGCCTAGGGGGTTTAAGTGATCTATCACAGCCACTCGGAGGTGCTTTGCAGCAGCCTCCTTGTAGGCGACAGAATCCGCTTGGTTAGAGGGTCTGCTGGGTGGTCTCACCGCGGGTCTTGCCCTCTTCCCTTGATTACTCGAGGGCGAGGGTTGCGAATCCCGTGAGCGCATCCGTTTTTTTGCCACGTCTCCAAAGGAAAACTTGGCTGGTTTATCGTCACGGGTCGGCGGCTTGGACAACTTCGCCTGCTCGTGAGAGATTTTTGGTGCATTGGGCCCTCCCACGGTGGCGACTTTTGTCCCCTCCAAAAGGGGGGGCCTTCTTGCGCAGTTTTTGCTCTGCTCCACAGACCATGCGCCTTTTACGGGTTAGGGCTGCGTTGGGAATACCAGAGCTGATGTGTGGACGCACCCGTCTGAATACTTGCCGGTGACTCGGCTGGTTTTTTTTGTTTTTTCATCCATGTGGTGAATCTATTGTTCCTCTCCCGGGTTCTCACCCGCCATGGATTGCCCAACGTTGGCGACGCACAATATTTCGCCGTCAAGACTCCCCAGGAGATATAGCTGCCGAGGAGGTGAGGCACTTGCATGCTCCATCCTTCCCTAAACACTCGTCCTGCTGGTCCTCTGATGGACCGGCGTAGCCGATTGATCTAGGTGGACTAGTCTAGACCTCCCGTTTAAGCAGAAATCCAGGCCAAAGTGGAGTGTTGCCAGACCTGTGGGAATAAAGCTCGTCTTACAGCAGAACATTTCTGGCGTCATTTCTTGCTCCAAAAATAAAGCCTGTATTATATCAGGCCATTTCTTGCGCTGATTTTGCGCAGTAGGTAATTTTAGCAACTTACGTGAAACATTTTGTAGGCCAAATATATAGAACGTGTTCTATTTTGAGGCAATTTTCAACGCAATTTGCCTGCGAGCGTGCGCAGTAAGATTAAACGAACGATAATTTAGTGTTGATGTAAATTGTGAAAACTGTGCTACACATAAAAATTGAAATGGATAAAGAAAGCGATTTAATTGCAGAAAATGTGATTGCAGCATACATAATAGTATTAAAAAAATTACAAACAAAAAAATTGTTTAAAAAATTCAAATTTTCAAATGGTTATTAAATTTTCAAATTTCATTTTTTAATTTCAGTGAAAAACAAAAACATTTGCGATTATTTAAAAAAAATAAATTTTAGTAATAAAGTAACTCATTCCTAGCCCTGCATTTGACAATTACTACCTGCGCATTCAATCTGTACTGCGCACGCTCACAGGCAAATTGTTCAAGAATAGAGCACGCGCTAAATATATTGCCTACAATCCGAGCCAGGACATTTTCCACGACCTTTGCTGTTTTAAACTAGGCAATTTATATTGCTCAAGAAATGGCGCAAGAAATAACGCCAGAAATGTCCTGATGTAAGACGAGCTTAACAGCCACCCTCAGGCTGACTCAGCCACCAGGATCCCCTCATCCTGCCTTACGGGTCACCGCCCACGGCACAAACACGCAGGTACCTGTATTTGTCAGGCTTCTCCACGACGACCATCATCCCGGTTCATTGACAGCCAAGTCAATGAACCGGGTCTGGCCCCGGCCAGACCGGAGTGCCAAAACAGACCGAACACGAGGGGGTTTTAAGTCCCTGGCGCATATCCTAACAGGTACACGCCCGCCGCATCCTCGAAACACGCAAGCCTCATCACCACGTCAAGGTTCAGGTACATTCGAGATTTTGTGTTGTTGATTTCTGGATTCTGGATTTTAGGTAGGAGGGTAGGGTCGAAGACCCCACGCGCACTTAGGCCACTAGACCGGGCCCATTGTACTACCTCCATTTTAGTGGCCCCCGCCCCTTCTGGCAGGCGAGATGCCCCTAATTCTGGCCATGTCAGGCCAGAAGTCCCCCAACATGGTACCTCTTTTTGACGCTAGAGCTGGGCAGTGACAGAGCACATGCTCCGCTGTTTCGTCTGATTCATTACAGCCCCGGCACGTTGGCTCATCTACGATCCCCAGCGTGTTAAGGTGTTTGTTCAGTTTGCAGTGTCCAGTTAATATCCCTGCAATTATCCGTAGATTGACTCTGGACAACTTCAAGTATTTTGAATGTTTACTGGAGGGTGCTTTTATCGCTGCCCTTGCTTGTCTACATTCAGTTTCATTGGCCCACCTGCTGGAATGCAGTTCTAGGGTATGATGTTTTAGAAGGGTATCTAGGGTTTTGACGGTTGGCACAATCATCGGTTCAGGGCCGCAGGGATGACAATTTGAGCCGGCTTTAGCCAGACCATCTGCCTTCTCGTTACCTTCATTGCCTTGGTGTCCCTTAACCCAGTGAAGAGAAAGGACATTCTGATTTGATATCTGATTCAGGGCCCGGATGCATTCAAGCACCAGGCCAGAGGTGATCTTGTGGCTCATAAGTGCCAGAAGGACTGCCCTGCTGTATGTAAATATCTGAATGTTTTTGTCATGGATACCTTTGTCCCAGACTGTTTTTGCACAGTGCAATATACCGATGAGTTCCGCTTGGAAAACCGACGTGTACTTGCCCAGTGATATGCTCATGTTCAGATTAAGTTCGGCAGAAAAGATTCCTGCCCCTGATCCAACATTATTTTTGGAACCGTCAGAGAATAAACAAATGTCATTCTCGTCAGTTGCTGGTGGATTTAGCAGGATTTTGAATTTCCTGTTGAATACGTATTTAGGGGGAATTCTGTCGGACTCTATATGCAGAAGGGGTACACTCGCCGAGTAGTCCCTCAATATCCGCATATGTCCCACAGCTCCTCCTATCATTCCATAGCCGCCAGCTACGAAGCCTAAGGGCAGCCTTGACCGCCATCTGCTGCACATGAAGATCAAGTGGTAGGAGGCAGAGAATGGCCTCAAGCGCCGCAGTGGGGGCGGTTCGCATCACTCCAGTTACAGCCAGACAGATTATTCTCTGAATCCGGTGCAATGAGGACGCCGCTGTTACTTGCTTGGTTCTAGGCCACCAGACAAGTGCACCGTAGGAAAGCATAGGTCGAACAACGGCTGTGTAGAGCCAGAGGGTGATCTTAGGGGAAAGTCCCCATGATCGTCCCATTGCCCTTCGACACTGCCAGAATGCCATTCCCGCCTTCCTTAATTTAATTTGTAGATGTTTCCCCCAATTTAGCTTCTTGTCAAGTGTTATTCCTAGATACTTGACATTGTCAGCCAGTTTCAGAGGAGTTCCCATTAAGCTTGGCATTACCATGCTCATTAGCGTTCTTTTCTTGGTAAATAGTACTAACTCCGTCTTCATCGGATTAACCGAGAGGGAGTGCTCTATACACCAATCTTGTATTATTTTGAGAGCTTTTTGCATACGCTGGCAAATTATGTTCTCAAATTTCCCGTTAAGCAGGATGGTGAAGTCATCTGCATATCCTATGGTAAAAACCTTTTTCATTCAGGCGTTGCAGAAGGCTATCCGCCACCATGACCCACAGTAGCGGAGAGAGTGCCCCTCCTTGGGGACAGCCCTTAGTTACAATGCCCTTGATGTTTATGTCTCCGACACCCACCTCCACGGCCCTCCACCTTAGTGCAAAACTTATCCATCTTACAATGGTAGCGGGGACTCCGTGTCGGTGCAATGCTTCACTTATACTGTCGAAGGTAGTTTTGTCAAACGCTCCCTCGATATCAATAAACGCTCCTAGGGTGGACTCTTTATGGTTCAGCGATCTTTCGACGCGCTCCACTACCATATGGAGCGCAGTCTCAGTGGATCTCCCCGGAACGTATGCATGTTGATGCGCGTGTAATGGTCTGAGACTCAGACTCATATCACGGATCTTCCTATCACATAGTTTCTCCAGCGCTTTAAGGAAAAACGAGGACAAACTAATTGGTCTAAAAGATTTGGCCAGTGAGTAATCGCTCCTGCCTGGTTTGGGTATGAAGATGACTTTGACTCCACGCCACCCCCTCGGTGTGTAGCCATGCGCAATGCATGCTCTGAACACTCGCTCCCAATTCATTTCAGTCGGTGTCTGAGTTTCAATATCCGCCCAGACAAAGTCCGAAACTGTTATGCTATCGGGAAAGTGTGTAAAGAAATCCCTAAGGATAACTTGAAGATAAATTAGGATAGGGTGGCAATAAGTACCCCTCCTAATTTATGTGTGAGTAAACACTCAAGTTGTAAGTTTAAGTGAATACTGATTTATTAAGTTTACATCTACTTATTTATACAAACTTATTGCTTACATTATCACAGTCCAATTCTATAGTATTTTAATTAAAGTTATTGTGATGTGTTACCTGCTGATAATACGGAAGTGCATTTGCTTATTCATCAACTTCCTACAACTAGTTCATATTTATAATTGTTACAAATTAATTCATGTCTACCTACATATATTATTGTAATGTCAACTTAGTGTTTTTTAGTTGACTAAGTAAATATTCTTTATTTATAATTTATTTCCGCATTACACATTTTTACCTTACTCAATTTATTATGTTAATTAATCAATTATTTATTTATTTATATACAGGATGGTTTGAAACGACAAACCAACCAATAAAAAAAACCTGTTTAATTTTAAATTAAACAGTGTGTCTGTAGCAGTATTTCTGCAGTCTGCGAGAGTGTTTCCGTATAGGAACCGTCCTCTCGGCGTAGACTGCCTGGCTGCTGATATGGATCTTTTGCTATGATCTTATGTAGCCTTGCTGCGGCAGTAGTTGTTCCGATGCCGCTGCAAAAGGCTCTCCACGACTCACGTTGCTTTTGGCGTATTAGACTCTTATATTCCGACCGGTGCACCTTAAATGCTGCCCAGCCAGTGCAACTTTTAGAGTTCTGCGCCTTATTATAGAGCCTCCCTACCGCTCTCTTCAGCCGGTCAAGTTCTGCGCACCACCAAGGTGTTGTTCGACCCCGTATTCCGGCCGTTCGAAGCGGACAAGACAGCTCATAGGCTTTAATGATGGAGTTTTGCAGCTCGTTGGTGTACATTTCAATCTCCTCAGTAGTTGTTAAATATTCCTTTGTGGATGCTGCCTGCAATATACCATTTATTTTTCACTTTGAATATATTTGTTGATTTTGCCTTGGATACGAAACATGAAAACATATTCATTTCGCCCGCGCGGGCGAAATGGAAACAGCTGTTCTTATGTCAAATATAAAATATGGTATTTATTTTTTATATTATAATTTATTTAGAAGTTGAACATTATTTGGAACATTTAATATTAAAAGTGCAGTTAGTAAAAGTTCCACTGAAACTATCAACACCTGCCACTGAACAATTTCCTACATCTACTAGATGACTGTTGGAAGAACTATTTCCGCCAGGGTTACTATCCACTCCAGCAATTAAGCGAGATATCTTGTTCTTGGAGGCCATACTATCCACAATATATCCTGCTGCAACTGTGTCACTTTTCCACTGTCCATGCCTCTTTAGTGTTAACATATCTGCACCTGCATTTACAAGAAGAGTTGCTGACGTACGACGCAAACAGTGTCCCGTATATTTTGTAGCATCGGCATAACCCAAATATTTGGCTACCTTTGACGGTATACTCCCAAAAGTATTTTTACCAACGGGCTGCGCAGTACATTTACCATTGCGATACGCCATAAAAAAACGCCGCTCTCCTGTATTTTTCGGTCGCAAAGATGCGTATTTTCGATAAAGTAGCAAAGCATTCATCTGATTCTCTTCGACAATAGTAAAACTTTTTGGAGTACCAGTTTTTGTGTCTGGAATTTTCACCACTACAACCGCTCCTCTATCATCTACGTCATCCACTGCTAATTTCACCAGCTCGTCTCTCCTCAATCCACCAAAAATACCCATCACCAGAACAACCTACAGTAAATATAAATAAATATAAGAAACTTAATGTCACCCACCGCATTAATACCTTTTCCAAAAGGTATGTATCGTTCGAAGCATCTTTGAAAAATTTTAAAACATCCTCTCGTGACAAAATCTTTGATTTTTTGGGAACATATCCTTTTGACGATTGTTTCAAAAAGGCTTCCAGGCGTTTAAAATTTCTTATATCTATTTTCCTATTAACCAGCAATGTTGACTTCAGCATTGAGTACCTTGACCACATTGTATTCGGACTACATGTTTCTGACTATAAAACATTAACAGATTAATATCTAGACTCAATTATATAAATAAGTAACAGAAACATCATTGAAAAAGCAACAATTCATACCAGTTCCTGAAAATATCCCATTAAAACTATTTCATTGACACTTTTCACTAAATTTTTGTTGGACCAGTCACCAAATCTTTCGAATTCTTTTTCGTAGAGCGATCGCGATTTCTTGGGTAATAATTCCCCGATGGCCTGTTCTGCTCTCTCAGCTATTATCTGTGGAATTTCTTCCATTTTAAATAATGTAAAACTCCGTTTTACAAAATGTCAATAGTGAATAAACAAATTGAAACAAAAAAAACATTACCAACGCTACCCATGTCTATTTGAACAAATTGATATTTAAGTTTATCAATTTACTAAATATCAATAGAAAATATTCGATATATACAAATAATATAATATTCAAAGTGAAAAATAAAACGTTATATGCACCACGGGCGATATAGGTTATGCCCTTGACTGCTTTCAACCTCGGGCCGAGGGCCCTCGGCTGAAACTTGCATCCGCGGGCATAAACATACCTATATCGCCCTTGGTACATAAATAACTATTTCCATGGATTTAGACAGGTGATCTAAAAAGACTACCCTATCAGCATTTCTCGAATTTCGGTACTGCTTAGCATCCACTGTTTTTGCTTTTAACTTAAAGCAAATCCATCTATGATCTGACATTGTCAGTTGGTCAGACACTCGCCAGTCATGAATGTAGTTTGTAATACCTAATGACGCCACTGTAATGTCAATGACAGAGTTGCGATGGGGTGACACATAAAAAGTAGGGACATCCCCTCTATTAAGAATTACTAGATTTGTACCTATAAGGTATATAGTGACTTACCTCGATTGTTGCAATCTCTGCTCCCCCACGCGATATGATAGGAATTTGAATCGCAGCCAATTATGAGGTGAATCTTCTTTTC
Organism: Podabrus alpinus; assembly: GCA_932274525.1. NCBI lineage: Eukaryota > Metazoa > Arthropoda > Insecta > Coleoptera > Cantharidae > Podabrus > Podabrus alpinus. The sequence goes on from OW026451.1 coordinate 122,464,819, forward strand.
CTCGCAATGTTTCACGAGATCCACCACTTTTTGAGTAGGCGGATTCGTCGCTTCTATTGGAAGGTAGATGGATGCCAGAATGACATCCTCTTGACCATTCCCAAAGTCGCAGCCAATACGCACTGCTGTCAGGTCGCAGTCGCTGTACTGCGGCAGAAGGTTGGCTGAATATTATTAGGAGTGTAAATACACGTCCTAGTTTTATTTGACTGGTTGCCTGTAAATATTTTACCGTTTAGTTTTGTGAAACCACATATAACAGATTTCACTAACCATGGCTCTTGTATCAGAGCTACTGTATCCCTGCAAACGTCAAGGTGGCGGCATAAAATTGCCACGGCCTCCCGACAGTGTTGCAGGTTTGCTTGTATGAAGCTCCAGTCTGCTAAGGAAGCCATTGGGGTTACCTTTGGAGGAGCTTACTCCTCTGTTTGACTTTCACCTTCAACCACCGCTTCCTGCATCACTTCCGTCTCCATGGCTGTTGCAGTGGCTGTTGGTGTTGTTTTTGTTGCTGGATCGTCCGTAAACTTTTGCAACTTTACTTTGAGGGTTGCGAACTTATAGTTCAGCAGCTCTCCTCTTACTTTTAGTGCAGCACTATCTTGCTGTCCAATACCAAAGACAAGGAATTTGCCTTCCGGTTCCTCCTTATCAGCATCAAGGAAGATGCACCACTCCTTTAGTTTTGCCCAGGTATTTTGGGCAACCAGGCGCCTCATGACAGCCTCAGTGGGCTCCTGTTTACCAGAAACCCAAAGAGTTGCCTTCGTGAGCCTTGGCAGGTTGTCCACCTGGACTACATCTAGCTTGGCTTTTTCCCACAAAGGTGGGAATTCTGCCACTGTTTCTTGCAACCACTCAAGGGAGCTCTGATCACTGCAGGTGATCCGAAGGATCTCCCCAGAGTGTCGAAAGCCACCAAAAGTTGGTGCTGATTTGGCCTCATTTGCTGCTTCTAGGATTAGCACATCCAGGGCAGCAGTTAGGCTGTTTTCAATTTTCTGCACCTGGGCCACCGAAAGTTTGCCCAGGGGGTTCGAGCGGTCTATCACCGCTACTCAGAGGTGCTTTCCAGCCGCCTCTTTGTAGGAGACAGTATCCACCCGACTGGAGATATTAGGCCGATGGTGAGATGATTTCCCCCTCTTCTCCTGGTTAGAGGGGGAGGGCTGAGACCTCGGCCTTTTCTTGACGTCCCTTCCCGAAGTCGGCCACGCCCCTGGTTTGGGTTGACCTTCCTTGCGGTAGGAACTACTTTTCTTTTATTCGCACTGTCCCGGGCAAGCTGCATAAGCCTGGCCTGCTCATGAACAGTGCCTTTGTTGCCACTAGGCCCTTGTTTTGAGGTGATGACGTTAGCCTCCATCGCTCTACGGGCTTTTTGTCGCCGTTAGGCTTGCGCGCCAGTGATCCTTCTCCTTTTAAAGGGGGATTGATCACCAGCTGCCAGCAGTGTGTCCTTGTCAGACGCTCCTGCTTTTATGGTTGGGGCATCCTGTATGGATGCACCCGATGATTTGAGCAGGGTGTCTTGGATAGACGCCCCCGCTTGTGTGTTTGCTGATACATCAGCTATTGGTTTTTTGTTTTTATTTAAATTTTCCATGTGGAGTAAATTTTATTTTCATCTCTCTCGGTCCCAACCCTCACCGGAGCCTCATCATTTTGGGACGCTGTAAACAACGTCAGGACTACCCGAGAGATATAGGCCCCAGGGAGTTGAGGTGTTTGCACTCTCCATCCTCCCTCAAGAACTCGTCCTGCTGATCCTCTGACGGAAAAGCACAGTCGATTGATCTAAGGTGGACTAGCCCAGACCACCCGTTTAAGTGGAAATCCAGGCCAAAGTGGAGTGTTGCCAGACCCAGGAGATCTTATCCGCCCCCGGGCTGGCTCAGCCATCAGGATCCCTTCATCCCCCCTTACGGGTCTCCACGCACGGCACAAACACGTGGGTACCTTATTAGTCTGGTTTCTCCGCGACAACCATCATCCCGGTTTTTGACAAGCCAGGTACTGAGCACAAAGAGTTTTAAGTCCCGACTCAGCCCAGCAGGTCAGTCAGACCGAACACGAGGGGGTTTTAATTCCCTGGCCCGAATCCTGACAGGTACACGCCCGCCGCATCCTTGAAACACGCAAGCCCCCTCACCACGTCAAGGTTAGGTACATCGAGGGGGGTTGTTGATTTCGTTTTGAATTTCGATTATGTTTGCTTGCACGGCCCTTTTCGTCTGTAATGTTGACAAATTGTTATTCTCGAGTCTTGAAGCCGTGGGTGACGGCGAAACGTCGACAATAGTTTTAATTTTGCCTGTCCTATGTCCCACAACTGTTATTTGATTATTCTAGTTTTCTGGACAAAAGTTTTCAGAAGGTTGCTAATCTTGACAAGTCTATAATCAAAGATCCTGCATAAACTCAGTTTCAGTGTTTTGCAGGTGTCCAACTTTGAGGGGTATTTATTAGTGGTGGGACTATCGAATAAAAAACTATCGAATTATTCGATAGTTAGGCTTTATTCGAACTATCGATAGTTTCTTTTTTTTTAGTTACTAAAAACTATCGAATGAATTTTTAGTAACTAAAACTATTCGGATAACTTTTTAGTTACTAAAAATATTCGAATAACTATTTAGTTACTAAAAACTATCGAATGAATTTTTAGTAACTAAAACTATTTGAATAACTTTTTAGTTACTAAAAATATTCGAATAACTTTTGTTTTGGGAATGCTTTGTTAGGCTTGATATTTATTTTTGGGGTTTTGTTATGAACAATGTAAATGCAAAATTGCTTATATTATAGTATTTAATTGTTTATTATCGGATTACCAACCGCAAAAGGTCAGTAAACAGTGTAAACACTACCTTAAAGAAATTTATTGGATATTTTTTATTCGCTAGTTTTTATTCGATAGTTTTATTCAGTAGTTTTTATTCGATAGTTTTTATTCTGTAGTTTTTATTCAATAGTTTTATTCAATAGTTTTTATTCGATTTGATGTTTAGCAACTACATTTTTAGTTACTAACTATCGATAGTAAAAAAAAAATAGTAACTAACTATCAATAGTCAAAAAATTTCGATAGTGCCCATCACTAGTATTTATGTTATCACCGAGTCTATTGGATAATTTTTACTCCATAAAAGTACCTTTACATTATTAGACTTTGCATAGGATTTTGTATTAGATTTGGTCTAATGTAAAAATTTTCGTGTTTACATTGCACTTCGTCCGTTGGATTTTGCATTAGACTTTTACATAGGATTTTTAATAGAGCGGTGTCTATTTCAATAGGATTTTGCATTAGATTTTTTGGTGAGCATGCGCAGTGTGATTGTATGACTCGTAATCTGTCATGGCCGTGGTTGATTTTGTTACCTAAAATTTTTAGAAATTAATTTGTTCAGTTTTTGTCTAGTTTTGTGCATATGTACTTTATTGACTACTTATTTTGCCACAAAAATTAAAATCTAACCAAAGATTTTAACATAATTTTATTCTCAGCACTGTCATATGTCATTAAAAATCCTATACAAATATCCAATAGTGTAAATGCGTTTAGATTCGAGCATAGGATATAAAATCCTATACAAATATCGAATACAAAAGTCCAATACAAAATCTAATAATGTAAAGGTACTTCAAAGCGCCTATATATTTATTTGTAAAATACAGTCAGGTCCGCTTACGAGCACATGTTATAGTGAGCGTTCGGTTTAAACGAGTAATTTCGCAAGTTAATTATAATATTTATAATAATATTATTTTTTATGTTTTTTTTATTACAGTAATAATAAATCAGTTATAAAGAGTACCTTCATTTTAATAGACCCAATTTAAAAACGTTTATAGCGAGGACTCGCTTATAGCAAGTACTTTTTGTGAGCACTAGCTATAAGCGGACCTGACTGTATTAAATATATTTCACACAAAATCATGGAAAAAAATTCTCACCTATGAATTTTGCTATTGTGTCCTTTTCCACCGGATGACTTGTAGAATTCCAATCTGTAATGAATGAGAAATATTTTTGCATAAACTGTATAACTACTATTAACAAGGAAATGAATAAAAAATATTAGGAGCTATACATTTATTAATTGCAATAGTAAATAAAGTACATTATAAATGCAACATTGGCAAATAAATAACAATAATACAGATAATAAATAAATTTTTATTGAGACTGATCCATAAAGTAATTATTAGCGTTAGGATATCGATTTGGTGTAAAATCATTACTTCTCCTTAAGCGATCACGCAATACAGCACGAATGTGTTCACGGTATGCTGTCTGAAGACCTCCATCGCCACTTACGGATTGCACTACATTTTCTACTACCGAGGAATTAGATATTTCTGCAGCATGTCCGGTCACTGCACGACGAACGTTTTCTGTTGATACACAAAAATGTAATCAAAACCAAAACACGCCAAAGAATCATTTCAAATTACCAGAAACTATTTGCGGAAGACTATTCCCTTGCAATGGTCTATTACTCTCAATTATTTTACGTCGTTTAGAGGGCAGTGTATTTATATAAGCATCACTGAATCGAGATGGAGAACTTTGTCGTCTTTGTCTAGTCGCATCTCTTTTCAGTAATGGTACCCATTCCTACAAAAATGTCAATCTAGTTTATACTTTCTAAATCGTTAGATAATACAACCCTTACAGTAGGGACGTGCTCCTCCCAAGATGATTGCATTGTGACATCATTATTTGATTGAGATGAAGATTGTGAAGAAGTCGAACCACTTGCTACCGCATCTACTACTGCTTCATCTACTTGCATTGGCTAAATATTCACAACATTCACAATAATAATAGTATAAAATTTACTGAATGAAATGAATTATGGTTACTGTAAGACAGAGATACTAAGTAAATATAAACTTACCCTAGGGGTAGGTGTGATCGGACTTGATGTAACTACAGATGCATTATGTGCAGTCGGCGCGGGAGCTGGCGGCGGCGGTGCAGGTTCTGTACGAGTGCCAGATTGATTCATACGTACTGATCCGATAATACTCTGGGCAATATTGAATAACAATTGACCAGGATCTAAATTGAGAGAATCATCAGTTCTAGCTTCTTCAGTAGGAGCACTATCAGTATCTGTACTAGCACGAGGTTGTGTGGTATTATTGGCTCCGGAATTATTTGTAGCATTATGTCTCCGCCTTCCCACGTGATGCGAGTTACAAGGAAGGAATGGATCGAAAGCATGTAAGGCATGTTGAGAAATCTGTACATGTGGACGAGCAGTCGAACGAGTGTACGTGGCAGTTGTCGGTTGAGTTTGCGTGTTACCCCTGGCTTGAGAATTCTGAACTGGATTTGTATCGGAAGCAGTTGTGGCTGTTGATGTTTCCGAGGTCGACGATGCCGCAGGTGGATTGTTTTGATTTCCACTTCCAAGTGCCATTTGCACAATATTTTGAATAAAATCGGTTGGTGTATTTAATGATCCTTGAAGAACTAATTATTAAAAACAAATTTAAAATTTATTTACATACATCTAAGACAAAAAATTACCTGTAAGATTTTCTGGGGCAATTTCAAACAACAAATCGGGATTATTCGCATCATCGTCGTTACCAGTAGAAGAAGGATTACGCCCCAAAGTTGTTAAATCTATAGGTTGCGTCAATATATTTCGTAAAGCTTCTTCTGTTCCGCTGCGAAGTACTTCACCACTTTGTTCCACAATTTCCATCATTCGACGTGCATGATCTGGACTTCCACGAATAAAAGTTCTAGTCGATGTGGAAACTGCAGGATAAGGGCTTAAGCCGGCGAGGGTAGCATCTGCTTCTCCTATAGGATCCTGTAAAGAAATTTAAACCTGTATATTTTCAAAACAAAATGATTTATTTACTTACAATAAGTAATCTTTCGACACCACCGCCTGAAAAATTAATACGATTTTGCATTAAAGGTATTTGATGCACGCGCACACTAGTTCCACCAGGAATTCCATAAATTGTGTGACTGGAAACATTTGGACTACTAGAAAGATTAGATGCACTAGCAGTACCCGACATATTAGTCGAACTTATTAAAGGTGCATTAGGCATAGCGTTTGATGTCGAATTAACGGTGGAAGTAGGACTAGATAAAAGAATAGCACTAGGCGAACTTGTAGTATTAGATGTACTTGTAGGATTAGACGTAGTTGTAGTTTGATTAGAAGTTGTTGCAATATTAATTTGAGCCTGCAAAACGACAGAATCAAGCATATTAATAAGATTCAATAAGTCCATAATACCTCTACTTGAATAGGTATGCCGGCTTGAAGAATTGCAGAGTGTTGTATGTAAATTGGTCGGCACATTAAAAACCGTGGTGGCGGATTGCGCACGCGAATAATTATATCACTAAGTGCATGATAGGCATGCCCTAAATAATGTAAAGTTTCTGATATACGATTTATTCTAGTTTGTGTTGCCCTAGTTTCCTAAAATAAATTTTTTTTAAAGATTGTCTTATGCTAAAAATATTTTTTATTACCTCTAACGGAACTGCAGGATCAGTATGCATAAATGTAGTATATTCTGCAAGAAAAGGTGCGAAACGAGTCTGAACACGGCTCAGATTATCTAATAATGCAGCATAATCTGTTGTTCGAGTTGTATTTCTAAAAATTATTTAATTTAGAGGACCAATAAGGACAAAAATATCACTAACTATATTTAAATCTATTGAACATACTCAGTGCTTGCAGGATTTGGTGGATTAGAATTATTTGTTGACCTTGCTTCATTTGTCGATTGTTCTGGCGTAGATGTACTGTCTGATGCAACAGATTCTGAAGAGGAAACTGTATCGGTAGGAACTTGTTCAGAAGTTACCGCAGAAGTTGTGCTTTCAGCAGATGTCCTGTAAAATTTTTAATATTTAATTACTGAAAAAATTTCTTAGATTCAACAAAAAATATTATCTTTTATAAATGAGAACCATAGCATTCTTAAAAATACAAATTAACGGACTTACTAGAGCCTTCTTCTTTCAAGTGCCCCTGATCAGGTCTTCCTGATGTTAGCAACCCCCTCGCTATTATGTCTGTGGTGAGCTAGTAAGCGTCATCACAAACATAGCAGACCACAGGAAATGTAATGCATTTCATTTTGAGAAGGTTTATTAGGCAGATTACACCTCGCTGGTTTGCCATTTGTCATAATAAAGTTCTCACACCCAGAGTTGAACCGGATACTCTGCATTAGCAGTCAAAGCCCTTTAACCACTAAGCTATTACCGTCTCTTACTCTAGAAAGATAGAGTAGTCTAAAAATATTTTTATCTAGAGTCTAGATGGAGTTCCATTGAAGCTATCAATATGATTATTTAATTGAAATATTGAAAGACATAAAGCTTTAAGACAAGGACACAAGAATTGTAAGAGTGTCAGCTTTTTACTGTTGTGGTTTTATCTCTAATAGCCAGTTTCATCTACGTTAATTAAGAGTTTAATCAACGATTAAAGTATAATTAACAAATCTCTGATCAAATACAATGCTTTTTAATAATATTGTTGTTACTATGGCTATAGTTTTTAACACAGATTAAAGTTAATCAACGTTTGTGAAACTGGACAAGAGTAAATTAATAAATTGTGCATTTTTAACTACTACTTCTTAGCACTAGAACCCATGGTGGGTCTTGGCTGCCTCAAAGGTTTCATAACAAGACTTGTTTCTACTCCTTTATCCTGGCTTGGGACCGACAACATTAACAGGCACTGAGCTACTCAATCCACCCAGTAGGCTCCAAAGGGAGAGTGCAGTTTTAATGTCAGTAAGTATCGCAGGCCCCATCTTATTTTTAATCTACATAAATGATCTTGGTCACATTGTGAATGATACAGAAGCGCATTTGGTTAAATTTGCGGATGGTACTAACTTGTTGGTTGGGGCGATGGAAACAATTGAATTAAGTTGTGGCCAAAACATGGTTTGAAAATAATGGATTACTGTTAACACGCTCACTGCCAGCGCATATCGAAGGGGTACCTTTGATAAAAACCACGCAACAACCGTTTCTTCCCTTTTTATGGCAGTTTAGGTTAAAAAGAGTTTATTAGTTTTTCTTTTCTTACGTCACGCCAGAAGGCACATGGCACGAGACTGCCGATCACGCCACTAGGCGTGACATACGAAAATTTGCAGGGTTATATACGAAAATTTGCAAGGAATCCCTATTTGAGACTTGGTGTTAATTTTTATATAAAAATTTGTACACATAATAATTGTCGAGATGTGATGCAAGTTTCTTACATTTTTTTCGCAATAATTTAGTTTTGTTTTTGGATTCATGTGTTTGATGATAAATCGAATCGAAAGGTGCAGTCACTGATTAGTCAAGCCAGGCAGTTATTTTATTTCAGCAAAGAAAATTGAATCATTTAATTTTCAATTTCTAAAAAAGGAGCCAGTTATGACAGCATCTAGATTTTTGGTCATTTCTAAAGGCTGTACCTCAAGTGCCGAGCAGTAGGAGTTATTAGCAATTTATTTTTCAATAAATTTACAATTAAGCAAAGTATTATAATCCCATATAGCACATTTGTCCTATGTACGTCCGTAGTTCGTTTATAGTACGTCCGTTCGTCCATCATACAAACTTTGTATGTACATAGAACGAATGTGTGCTATATGGGATGTTCTTTTCTAATTTTGCTTTTAAAAATACTACGAAAACATTTGTCGCATTGAACTATCAATATAAGGATCTCATAATATATAAAATCGCAATTCTGTTATTCCTTAACATAACCCACTTCTGATTAATTAATTTTTTTAGTTACCAACCTAAAGAAGTTCTGGTGTGGCCTCAACTACGGCAATCATCACATAGTAATAAATAAGTACTTACATGTTACTGGAAGAAACTTCAGAAACTGCTGCTGCAATATTGGGGACAACAATTTGAGCTTCAAAAACTGGCGTAACTTCCTCTTGAGTTTCTTCCGATACCGGTTGCTCTGTGGGGCGCTCAGTTGGGTTTTCTAAAGATCTTAATATATGTTCAGCGCGCAGTAGCATTCTAAAAACATAAAGATTGTTTTATAATAAATATAAAATTAGCAGCATTCTTAAATACAAAAAACATGCAATACACCTAATTTATATTATTCCTGAAAATATAGAAGTCCATAGGCCATAGGGCACAAATTGAAAAGAATTTAAAATTAAGCTACGATTTATAGGGTCAATGAAGTTAAATGAGACCTAGTTTTAGAATTATTGATCGATTGAGTTTTACCAAAAGTTTACTATTTTTTGTTTCTGTCCACTAATGTGTTATTTGTTACCCAGATCTCAGCACCTGCAATATTGCTGAATAATTTTTCAGTTGAATTTTATTAGTTATTATTTTCCTCAATAAAAGGGCACAACAATCTCTTTACTCTTTAATCAGTACCTGTGTTAATACAGAAGAGTGGAATCAGAACGGTGATTCTATTGCGGAGAAGATGACGGAGCACACACCATCTCCTCGTGCAGGAAGTGGGCATGAAATGGGAGGGGCATGAAGCAAATGACATAACTATGCACGGTCCTAACACAATATCATGAAAACCATTCCAGAAGGAAAACATTCAAAGCCATAATCTGGCGCATAGGGAAGTTATACTTTAAAAGCGATTCCCAGTGCGTTTTAGGGAGGTTAGGTTTTAGGAGTGTCTTAAACAATGACGCACTGGTAATTAGTAAAGATGCGCTTTTTGAACAAATGCACAATGAAATAGCAAAGATTGGAAACACTAGAAAAATTGTACTCTTTGGGGATATGAATAGCAGAATAGGTCGAAAAGAACAAAATTTGATAGTAGGTCGATTTGGCGAGGAAAAAGTAAATGACAATGGAACTTGGTTGACAGCACTTTGCAAACAGAATCATATGAAAATCATGAATGGAAAAAGATCAACATTGTTGGATATAATAAGTACACAAGAACACAATCTACATTGCGACAGAAATCAATAATTGAATATATTATAATCAAACAAAAGACACATATGAAGATAATTGACGTGAAGGTATGTAGTTGTGGAATGATAATTAGCACACTAGTGGATCAATGTATAAAATTAAATATTTTTCAACAGCGTAACAATTCTGCAAGTACTACAACAATAATTTGTTTTTGGTACGATTTTGAATATTTTTTACAATGTTGTTTTTAATTAAACAAATTTAGGTAAAAATGGGTCAAGGTAAGAGTGCCATCCCTGAAGAACGGATGGTTATCATCTTCAATTATGAAAAATATAATAATGTTTCAAAAGTGGCCAATATTATGGGGCGTTTTCGCAAAAAGTGGTTATTGCATTAAATCACGTTAAGAGCACAGGGAACATGTGCTAATAAAAAGCGAAATAGGGCACAAAAGACGGGGATAGTACCCTATCAAGTACTCGGAAATTGATATTTCCCTATAGAACTGGCTTAATATTTTGATCAAAAAAGTCATTAGCTTTAATATAAACCAAGGATCATTAAATTTAATTGAAAAACAACCCTCATATAAGGTTTTAAAGATAGGCCACGCCCCCATGAAATTTAACTAAAATTGGGGTAATTATCGGACTTTTTGGGTATGTTTCGGTCCGAATGTGACCCTGACGCCGTTACGGACGTTTAAAATTATCGAAGATTCGATTAAATCCGAAAAAAGTGCGTAAAACGGCAACATTCATACCAGGGGATACAACTCACGTAGCGTCAGGGATGAGGGGACAGGATCCCGTCGGAATGAGTGAAAATTTTTCACCCGGAAAATGATTTTTTTCTTTGAGATTCGGATAGCTGGGGGTGTGATTAGTAGTTTTAGTGAAAAATATTGGCAAAAAAATCGTAAACTACCCGTGTATTAACGAAAAAGTGTCGGCCACGCCCACCATAAATTTCGTGTATTTTTCGATTTTTAAGGTGTGCAATCGATTCGCAGGTTGTTCCATTGTCAAAACCTACTCTCCGAGCCTTCCGCTCCGCTCCATTAGGCCCTCCGAGCGGTTTTGACAATAGTTTTCTGGGCTAAACATCCTAGAGCAGGGTTTCTCAAACTTATGGCCGCCACGTACCCCTGTTCAAGTTCCCAAATGACTGCGAACCCCTAAACCCCCCCACCCGCCCCAAAAGAAAATCTAGCTGTGTAAAGAAAATAAGGTTTTTTATTTTAATAAAATTGAAATAAAATAATGCACTGTATTACAGTGACAAAAATAAATAGGTATGTTAATATTAATGTGATGGGTGGGCTTGTTTCTTGTCGCAAATTGAGTCGATTTCTGTACTTGATTTTTAACATGACCAGGTGTGAAAACCCACTCTCACATAAGTAAGTTGTTGCGAAGGATAAGAGGAAATTCACCGCTTTGCGTGAGAGTTCGGGATATTCTTCCTGTCTAGCTGGCCAAAAATCAATTAAAGACATCCTTTTAAAATCAGCTAGAAGAGTTTCATCTGCGGACATTTCTAGTAATGACTCCTATTGCTTAATACTCAAACCAGCAATTATGTTCTCGGTTGTGACCATCAATGGGTTTTGAATCCAGCCTTCAGCATTATCAATATCTGGAAAATACCTTTTCAGTTCGCCGGAGAGCTGAGAAAGATGAAGAACAATTTCAGCCCTCATATCAGCATCCACGGTTAGGACGTTCGTCGTAATAAATTCGTGCAGAAGAGGAAAACATTCAACAATATTATTTGATCTCAAACAAGTTTTCCAAAAATCTATTTTTTTTATGAGTGCGTGTATTTTGTCCTGCACAGTGAATACGCTGAATGTGGAACCCTGCATCGAAGCATTCGTTTCGTTGAGACAAGAGAAAATATCAGCTAAATAGGTTACTCTTTTAAGCCATGTTTCATCTTCAAATCGCAACTTGAGGTTGAAGTCACTGTCCTTCAAAAATAAATAGATTTCGTGACGAAGTTCAACAAACCGAGCTAATATCTTGCCTTTTGACAACCAGCGGTACTTCACAGTGTAATAGTAATGAAACATGTTCACTACCCATGTCTCGGCATAATAATGCGAAAAGTCTCGAATTGAGCGGACGTGCTTTTATGTAATTTATTATTCCGGCCATCCAGCCGCCATTACATAAATCTTGTCACGAACCCCCTACCATCAAATGGCGAACCCCTAGAATGGCGAACCCCACTTTGAGAAACCCTGTCCTAGAGGAATATTAATCCACCCCAACCGGGATTTTAGAAAAACGGGATTCTAGAAATCGTGGATATAACTTTTAAAAGTATAGTTGCGGTATGGGGTAGTAAACTTTTACGTTTCACCCCCAATAAATCGAATAAAACAAAAAATATTGTGAAAATAGTAACCTTTTGTGCATGTTACTCTTACGAGGCGTGGTCGAACTGCTGGAGCGAAAATTTCAAAGTGTTAGAGTATATGTTTTTGCACGTACCGTCAACAAAATGGTCGAGATTCCACAAATTTGCCTTATGCGCGTCACTGAACGTGTATATTTTACGATTTTCAAAGTCCTTATTTTCATATTAAAAGTCCATCATCCAAGAATTTTATGATTTAATTTTACTTTATAAACCTTAAACTTTACCAAACTTAATAGGAAAAAGTCAATTTCGTAGTACTGGTTAGGGTACTTTAACCTAAAAGACCACCAAACATGAAGACAAAATAATTGTTCGTATGTGTCGCGGTAAATCGTTCTCCACTTTCATCGAAATAAGGGCTGAAATGGAGAAAAATTATGGAGTCAACGTAACAGCATGAACTATTAGACTAATAAGACTAAATGAAAAGGGGCTAATTGGTTGTATTAGCTAAAAGAAATCTTTGGTTAGAAAGCAAAATCGAACTAAATGAATAGGGACCAATAAGAGAACATTGGAAACAAACAATAAGAGAGAGAGAGAGAAATATTCAAGACAGAACTCCAATATCAATGCTGAATAGTGTATTATGGAACCGGAATATATTAAAAGAAAATAAACATAATATCTATAATCCAATTTTAAAAACCATCGTGACTTACAGCAGCAAGGTATGGCAAATGAAGCGAATATCAGAGAAAATGTTTTTAGCAACAGAGAAGGATTTCTGGAAACGATCAGCGGGAAAATCAAAGAAATGAAAGATTAGAGACATATTGTGTGTAAAACAAAATAGGGTCGACGAAATCAGAACGAAACAATTGGTATACTTCAGTCATGTACAGCGACCTAGATATACATTTCGCCCCCCCCCCCTTGAAAATTTTTTAATAAAATTATTGGGCCCATTCAACAGTTGCGTAACTGTTTGCGATTTTTCTGCTCCCACGCCCACTACCTGCTCGATTCTCACATGTTTAGAAACAGTCGGCCATTTTTTTGTTGCATATCTTCGCTCATCTTTGGTAACTGTTGTGAAAAAATGGCGGGAAGTGATTATTCAATTATTAATGAATATATTTTTTGTAGGTAGCCGCTATTTGTGTTCTTTAATCATTATTCTAAACTTTTATAATATTAAATTTTAGTCTAGAATACAAATTATAGTTTAACCCTTATGTTACCAGATAGAGGTACCGGGTACTTTTTTGACTTTGCGCTTGAATATCTTTGCTTCTATCTTCTACAGAAACCTGAGATTTTGTGACATCTTATAAAAAGTATTTCTAAACATCTTGAGACCACTTTAGAAATTACTGCATTTTTAGAAATTCACTTTTTTTGCGATTATAGAAATCTATATCTATACTCGTATCACCCAGATAAGGTACCGGGTACCTGCGATACAAGAATGCGTAATTTTGATCTAAAGGCGAATACTAATATAGAATACATGTAATATTTAGAACATTTTTTATAAAATATTTACAAAATTCTTATTTTTTTAATGTGCTTTTTAATGCGAAATTTTTTAATTTCGCGACATTCCTTCTTCAGCTTTACACATATGACACATTACCTTTGTGTAATTGCCTACTAGATCCATCTCGAGGCGATTCTATTGATGGTGCTACACTAGAAGGTATAACAATTTTTTTGCCAAGAAAGCTTTCTAATGAAATTTTCAAATAGTAATTTTTGATTACATGTACATTTTTACTTCTTGATATACTATTTGTTTCAGAGATTGCGACTAAGTATTTTCAAAAACGTTCGCCGACTGTCAGTTCTGGTCACCAAGTTTGGAAAATTCTCTGAATACAATAATATATAGAAGCCAGAGCGGCGATATCAATTATATTGAAAAAGAAAGCCAATGGCCATCGATTAGTTCTTCTTTTTTAGGTATATTATTTCACCAACCGATTCAATGTATCAACTCCCGCCTTCATTTCGTTGTAATAATGGATAATTTCTGTTTTTCTGTGCAGTATCTCGCATATGTGGTTGTAAGTGCATAGTAGATAACATAAGGACGTTTTTATTTTTTTTTGCATTTTTGGAGTCGCATATCCAAAATATTTTGATTCCGTATTTTGCAAGTTTTGACGGAATATATTGGGTAAATCGAGTGCGTCCTCTGTATGGACTCGTAGGAAGTCACTTCTTGTATTTGTTTAAACATCATAAGTTTCCAAATGCGAGATAATCAGTCAGTTTTATCGGCTTATCAAATTACCGAATAAATTATTTAATTATTCTTGTATTTAAAAATAAAAATATTGCGCTACAAAACATTAATAACGTCGAAAAAAGAACAGAAAACATTGAACTACGTGCAAATTATACGGAGGTACCGGGTACCTCATCTGGGTGATAATGAAGTTTTTTTATCTGGTAACATAAGTGTTTTAAACACAGTATTTGATGATAAAAAAGAACTAGGTATCTGATGATAGAAGTAAACATTGCAAAAAAAAAACTCATGCAAAAGTAATTTTGATAATTTCAATACTCAAATTAATTTCATTAAAAAATTCGCGTTGGGGTGGGGGAGGGCTGGCGAAATGTGCCACCAAGATAAACTACTAAAACAATTACTAGGGTGGGCACTAACAGCGCTATTCACTAACTCAAAATGTTATCTTCTGGATCGTTAAGAACCGTAAAGTTCTGTTTACACCTCAAATTTAAAAATTGAATTATTTCTACAAGCTGTAATTTTGCGTGTAAACCAAACTTTATGGCCTTTAACGTTTGGAAAAAATAACGATTTGAGTTAGAGAATAGGGGTGTAAAAGGTAGAAAAAAAACGAGGAAAATAATATATATTATATTCCTATAGCTGGCCTCATTTACCAGGAAATTTGAGGTAAATGGAACCATACCAACTGGGATCTACCTCTGTAATTTGTAGTGATCTAAAAAATGCACCCAAAAATCTGCACCTCTTTTACAGGTCACCACTGGTAATTATTTAAAAAAACAAATGTTCAATAAAATAATAATTCAATTGTTTTTCTGCAATGCCAGGACATTAAAATTCAAGGTAGTAATAGCAAATCATAGAATATGAAGTGATTTAAAAAAAAACGATTATGAAGATTCTATTTACTTCATGGTTCCATTTAACCATATTGATGTTACAGTTAAAATGTATTATCAAGTTATAAATACACAATACAATTTCATGACTAAACCTTTGTTCTTGTTTGTTGCAAAACTACATTAATGACTAATCAACACATGCGATTAACAATGTATTTATAAAAATTTTGCAATCACACTTGACACAAATAATCTGAAAGTAACTTCTACAATCAGCGATTTTACCTTTTAGCAACATTTATACGGCTAGCTGCAAGACTTTGTGAGTGTGCTTGTGGCATAAATGCATTTTCAAAATTTCCAGGAAATCTCATCGCTGCACCCACAAATTCCATCCCCCGACGTGTGGTATGTTGATGTGGTGGCGAGGCTGCCCGTTGGCTAGGTTCATTAATTGGTGGGGGAGGCCTCGAAACCAAGTGTACAACTTTTCCATGCACTCCTGCAATTCAAATGTAAGTTAACATTTTGACTACACCACAGTTCAATTTATATACCATGATCACTTAGTTTGCTATTGTCTTCTAAAACACGCCCTGAAAATATTATACGTTGTCGATCCGAGGCTATGTCAACACTATCCGCAATTTTTTCTTTAAATTGAGTTACGGTCATCTAAAACATACAAATTGGGTTTAACTCATTGTTGATGTGCAGATCCTTTAGAAGGAATATAGCAACTTTTACAATCTATTCTGATCTCGGTATCTTGGCACACAGAATTTTCTCTGATTTAATGAAAAAACGGTAACATTTAGTAAAGTAAAATAAGAACTACTTACGTCATCGTCAACAGAAAACGAATAACTAGTCGAATCCAATTTTCTAACGGTTATATCAATCATTTTTCTGAAATATAAGGATGATAGTGTTGAATCAATCGGTCAAAACTGTACCTAACTATTAAAAAAAAATTACAAATTAAAATCCAATGACATGTTCGTAACAGTTATTTATGTAACGATAAATTTATTATTGCGAAAATTTACATTTTGCTATGATACGCGTAATAACAAAATGGTGCAAAATGACATTTCAGTTGAAACTCTCTTGGTAAAAAAAACAATTTCAGTGAATTGAGCGGGTGGGCGAGTATTTATACAAAATAAATAATTACTATACATACAATATACGTTTAACTTCAAAAATTATAAGCCTCGATTAGAAAAAACAATTATAACACAAACTAAGCACGTACGCTTATAAAACAATTGATCAAACGGAAGACCATTCCGTAGTGGTCGAATTTGACAGACGGATTTGCCAACAACGAAAACTTAATGTTTCCAGATCGTGGAATATTTAAAAAAAAATTCGATCATGTCTGAAATTAAAAGGCCAAAGTTAATAGTTTTCGATCTCGGTGCGTATCTTTATATCGCGTGTAGTTTATTAACTTATCGAATTCGTTTTTAATTTCAGATTATACGTTGTGGCCCTTTTGGGTTGACACGCATGTAACACCCCCGTTTAGAAAAACGTACTGATAACCCCACAATATTTTAGAAATTATTAAATTTTGTCGATTTTAGTTCATCGGAAAAAATTGTCGATTCTACCGGCTCAAATGTTAAATGTTATAAAGAAGTTCCTGCAGTACTTAAAAAATTACACCAAGATGGGTATCAATTAGCAGTGGCGTCGCGAACTAGTGAGACGAGGGGTGCACAGGAACTCATCGAATTATTTGGCTGGAATGATTACTTCTCATATAAAGAAATCTATCCTGGATGTAAAGTCACCCACTTTAAAAAGTATTTTCGTGGCTTTATTTCAAACTTTTGTTGCAAAAAATTATTTTTTAGATTTCAAAAACAATCGAAAATTGATTTTTCTAGTATGTTGTTCTTTGATGATGAATTGAGGAATATTACTGACTTAAGAAAGATCAATGTAACTTCAATTTTAGTCAAGGACGGCGTAACTAGTGAGGTAGTAGAACAGGGTTTAAAGCAATTTGCCCAGCAACAATCTTTAAGACAACGACCATCTTTTAAATAGGTTTGATATAAAATATAATTAAAAATTTTGGCAATTATTTGTAATTAAGAATTTAAATATACATTTTTTATAAATATACGTAATATACATTAAAGATACATTTTTTATATCAGGCACAGTTTAATATAGACCGCGTTCGGTTTGGAACTATTTTCGCCTTCACGCCTTGACGCTAAAAGCGTGCAAAATTTGCGTTCGGTTTGGAAAATCCGAGCTTTGATGGCGTTCCAAACCGAACGGGGGTTAGCGCTATGGTGTTTAAAATTTAAACTTGAGGTTGTATTTTAACCTAACTTATTTGTTATAGCGTGTTGAGCGTGTTTGATTCGAGATTGTGCGGACTTTGATTTGTATTTTGAACTTTATTAGTGTTTAATACAAAAGTTGTGATCGAAAAACGACTGGTGCGTAAAAACAAATAATTTATTATTACAAAAATTCAAATTCAAAAATTAATTTTAAATTTTACCACCGCAGCGCCGCGCTATTGCTGCCCGACCTATTTCAAGAAAGCGTTGAAAGCTTCTGAAATGGGCGGAGCTATATAGCGTTTCATGGCGAGTAAAAGTCCCAAACCGAACGGGCAAAAAGTGTTTGTTGGCGCCACGAAGCGAAAATAGCTCCAAATCGAACGCGGTCATAGACAAGTAGGATTGTTGCTCAAATAATGAATCTTGTGACTTTTAGTTTGGACCAAGAACTTGGAAGAGCCCCTTCTAAGTTCTTGGATTGGAGATTGTAAATCTTAAAAAATAAGTTGAGCACATTCGATGAGCGAATCTAGCCTCCCTAATCTATCTCTTCCTATATAGTAGATCTATTCAGATGTAGGTTTCTTGTAATGCTTTCATTGTGCATTAGAAAAATATTTGGCTTTTTAAAACGCCACACTTGCTATGTGACTAGCCTGCACCCTGGTTTTTATTGTTATGATGGCAAATCATAGAACAGGGGGCTGCCTACTTTATGTGCCCTCCAAAGTAGAGATGGGCGCGTGAGTCACTTTTCACTTACGCACACTCACGAATTTTTTTTGCTGCTCACGCACAATCACGAACGATCATGCAACGGCTAGATCACGCACACTCACGATGTTTTCATATTACTCACGCACGATTACGATTTTTTCCATGTACTCACGAACTGAACACTACCCACCATGTTTTTCATATTACTCACACCGCACACTTACGGTGTTTTCCGTGTTACTCGCGAATACGAAAACTACATAAAATATTATAAAATAGATAGTGATTATTAGTGAGTAAATCTAATGGTGATTCACTCACACCGTGCACGTCTAAAATCACGTTACACGCCCATTTTTAGTAGATACCAGATCAGTCTTATATTTTTACACACATGCGCACTTTTCTATTTCCTTAAAAGATAACAAATTTTATTATGGAAAAGATATAGTAATTATGTATAAAATAAAACTTATTACTATAAAGAACCTAATTATATTTAATTGAATTAAAAAATATTCTCGCAATTCATACATTCTCTATGAAATGTTTTGTATAAAAGGTTAGAGATTGCATAACTGCTCACGGCTGCACACGATCACACACGGCTGCTCACGATCACTCACGGCTGCTCACGACTACTCGCGGCTTTTAACGACTCACGCACGATCACGTTTGTTTAATTTCACTCACGCACAATCACAGTTTTATCGTGATTCTCTATTATAGACACTCATGTGTCACGGTTTTTTCACGTGACACGTGAGTGTCACTGGTATAATAGTTAAAATTGAAAAAGAAAACGACCATCATCGTCGATAAAAATAATTTGCTAGTCATAGCACTGGCAGCGACGTAGCGCAATGCAAATGTATGTGGTCCGCGTGGTGACCAATTTAAATAAACGCCGCTAGTCGCTGCCCCTCTACCAGCCCGAACCTGGCCAGTGTGGTAAGGTATGGCCACACCCTGCCCCTTGATGGGGAAATATACCTATATCAAGCAGTGGATAAATAACGGTTGGAAAAAGAAACAAGATAGCACTATATAACACGAGTTATTCGTAAATTTTTTCTTTGATCGTGAATACATTTTTTAATTAAATAAAATTTTTGAGTTAAATTGGTGTCAATTGATCGAGAATTTCTTGAGTTTCTATTCCTATCATTTGAACCCCGAAGGGATCGTTCATAAATTACCTGTTAATGTAAATGTAAATACCACAAAAATCTAAACCCCCCTCCAAATATTACGTCAAGCACCCTTCCTATTTTGTTATTTATAATCTTTGATAAAGCTCAAACAAAAAAATCGTTCTTTCTAACATAATATTTTAATGAATAAAACGTGTAACTAAATTAAAAATAATAAAAACAAACTACTCCATTATTTCATTGCTTTTATTCTTTGAATAAAGTGCAGGATAAATAAATGTCCCCGTTAAGGGAGAGTACGAAAAAGTAGGACTTAACAAAAGCGTGACGTCACTCATTTAGAACCCCCCCCCCCCCCCCCCCCCGCGGAATTGCAACAGGAAGCCTGGCAATCGGCGGTCAACAAGAAAAAAGAAGAAGACAAAAAGAGAAAAAGATGGAAGAGAAAACCAAGGTGGAGGGTGCCTTGAGGCCGACGAGGGGGAAGCCCCCGGCGGTCATAGTCAAGCTGACAGACTCTTCGCCCTACACAGAGGTCCTCAAGAGAATGAGAGCTTCCGGAAGAGAAACAATCGAGAGTATCAAAAAGGTGAGAGTGACCAGGGGGGGTGACGTCCTGGTGGAATTTCTACGGGACGAACCTGCCCTGTGTCACGGCCTTTGAAATTCTAACGATCTTTTAATATTTACCACTTTTATTTAAGTAAATTTTCGTTCGGTTTATTCGAAACGTACTGTAAATTTAAAAATTCCAACAGAGGTACGTCATCTGTTAAGTTAGTATTTCAAAAGTAATTAAAATGCATTGCTATCTTTTTCAAGTCTCGACCTGTCGAAGGTCAGTGCAGTTACCAGCATAAATTACTAGTACACGTGATAGTTTTATGATTTCTTGAAATGTTAGCGCGGGAATTTTTATGAGGTGTTGATTATGAGCCAATGAAACTCGACGTTTGTTGTCAGGAGACCTCGTGTAGGCCTTGAACGTGGGTTTTCAGGCGGCACTTGGCCAAGAACTACCCGAGTGAACAGACGCGTTGCTATAAGAGGAAGTTAATTGTTTCGTGTTTTGTGGAGTTTTTGCGGTTTGATCGTTTACACGGATTTCAGAAGGTCAAAAATGCGAGATTCTCGTCGTTTATACCTTTTAATTCAAACCACTCCTAGTAAAGTAACGCCCTGTTAAAAATTTGTGTGAACTTTGTTTATAAAAACCGGTTAACAAACTTTGTTATGAACTTTTTCGTAAATTAATTATCAGTTTCTATCATTTGGTTAATCAAACAATTTAATCCGATGTGTCGTTTTTATTCAACGTGCTAATAACATTAGATGTTCATACCGGTCGCTTTTGAATGCGATGCGATTCACAAATTTTACGAAGATACCATTTTTGCATCTTACCTCGACCGTATCATTACAATAATTTAATATCAAGCGATGTACAAGTTTCTATTTTAACGTTTTTAAGTTTTGTTTACGAATGAAATATCTTTATCGGTCGTATTATTCTGGAAGGTTGTCTTATTTTAACGTATTTTATCGCTGGGTCATGTGATCTGGGAATCTCGTTCATGGAAACGGAAATTAATGGACAGCCTACTTTATTTGAATTTTAACCGTTAATGGAGTTTTTGGGTGTCCGAAAACTCAAGCTGGTCTCAGGAATTATATCATTCGTGACTGCATGGAGTCAGCGTTCACCAACATCAGCCGTTCGCCAGGAATTCCATGTCAGCCTTTTTCGTGTCGACAATTTCACATTGTAAGTACTTTTTAAACTTTGTTACTGTGCGTCGAATGTGTAATGGCGGAAAACTGTGTGTATTCATTCATTTCAATTACGTATGAACTTTTATATTTGGTTAAAGTATCCAAATTTAAATAAACCTAGTGTCAGTAAAGTTCAATTAGATCTTTTCTTTTAATTAAAGATAAACATTGCCTATTTTTAGTAACATATTTCATTTTATGAAACTTGTAATAATTGTAATTTTAGACGTTCAAGTACGTACGAACGTTATCATTGAGAGTTCAATTATTTGCTTTAATTTTAATAACGGATATCCGCATTGGGGGTTCATTTTAATATTCTATTATAAGAATTATCATATCTGCATTGGTTTGTTGTACTGTGGTACGATCCATATATAGGTATTATTTTTGTCTTATGAAACTCAATATATTATGAGAGAATATTGACCTGGGAAGAAATTTAATATTAATCAATATATTATGTATTAACCGTTGTTTTGTGTATTTTTATTATTTCTTTGTGTTACAATTTGTTCATAGGTTAAGTAACCATTTCTGTGACGCCGCGGAGAGGCTGACGGTGGAATTCTTCGCGGATAAAGTAGAGCTCTTTATCGTATACTGGTCACAAGTGGTAGGTTCGCTGAAAGCCTTAGTAAGTTGTCTCGATAAAGTGGCGCCCAATTTTCCGTCTCTCGACGTCTATTTCCGTTTCGCAATACTCCGTGACGCCGGCCTAAAGGCCGCACAAACGAAATCTCTCCCTTACCCCCCCCATACCCTGAGCTAGTGAGGGCATTTTACCTGCAAGGTGTCGTTACGACGCCTTCCGACCGTAACACCTGAGGAAAAAACTGGAAGCTACCCTCGAACCGGAATCATACAGAACGATGGAAAAAACTACGATAATCCAAGTAAGCGACATTGATTCCATAATAGAAGAGGGGGGGCAGAGGAAATAACCAAGTCGGTGAGAGGAGACCCAAATCAGGGTCGAATCCCTCAAAGATGCCCCTGGAAATACCAGAACTGCCACGATCAGGGTAGGAGAGACGATAACAAGAAAAATCCTAAGCCAAAAAATAAGAATAGGCTTCAACAACGCCTGTAGGACTAAAAAAGTCTAAGGTGCTTTAGATGCTGGGCCACGGACCATGATGAGGGTGGCTGCATGAGGGGAGCCCCAGACAACAGTTCCAAATGCTGGAACTGTTGTAAAGAGGGCCACAAGGCAGGAGAATGCAAGGCGGAGGCCTACTGCCAAGACTGTAAAATTAGCGGACACAGAGTCGGAAACCGAACGTGTCCGCTAAACAAAAACAAGAGCACACAAGATCAAGCTCCGTGAGGAGCTTGAACGACAAAGATGATCAACTAAGAACAAGAATAACAAAAAAAAAAGAAAAGAGAGAAGAGAAGACCCAAAAGGGTGAAGACCTCTAAGAAGTCTGGTCGATGGCAGCGGAAGAAATGACAGGAGTCGATTCCCGCTGTCACCAAGGAGTGGGGTTTTAGTCGGTAAAAATCCGACACTACCACCCCACAACACCGGGGTGGTGTCTTTTGAAGATTTCCCCACTCCCACCGAACACAAAAAAAAACCCATCATCACAAATCATCACGCAAGTCTGAACCCTCTCCTCCGCGCGTGACGTAATTTATAAACGACCCCGAAGGTAAAAAGTTGGAGCATTTTGTTGTAAAATTGTAAAATTTTGAACGTCGCTCCGAACAAGTAGCGCTTAAAATTTTGTCGTGCTTGCCATAGGTATGCAAATAACTAAAATATAATAAATTTAACTATAGTTGTACCATTTTTCCAGAAACACAATTACTAAAAAGGAAGAAATACTTTTTTTAAGCCTAAAAAATTCATAACCCAGCTTGACCCTGTTTGTTTATAATTTCAATAATTCAATTATAATTGTATTACTGTATACCGAAGTATCGGTGTTATTAATTCAAAGATTTTCACTTATTAAAAATAATTTTTGCCTTCTCCTAGCATCTTCCACAATTGGGAACTGAAATTAAAGGCTGTGTGACACTTGTGTAAATTTGCGTGTAGATTTACGTGTAGATTTCTACACCGTGTAAAACACGTAAATTTGCGTGTAGATTTACGTGTAAATATTTTATAGAAATATTTCTATATTTTTTCGCAAGTTGTGCGTGTAAAATTGCGCAGAAGAATATTCGAAGGTGTGGTCTATTTTTTCTTGTGTTGTGCTTTTGTCAGTTGGTAAAAGTTTAAATTGGCAAAAACTTCCGAATTTACGGCAAATTTTTTTTTTATTATATTATATAAACCGTCAGCTTTCAGAATCTCTAGGTAATTTTTAAATTCGGGTTGACAAATCCGTGCTTTACCAATAATAAATATTTTTATGCAACATTATTTTGTAAAAATACTACAAATTAATGTATAATTTTTTTTAACTTTATAAATTTCTTATTGATAAGATGATAAGTAATAAAATGCAGTAAAAACATAAAATTAGTTTTATTTTCGACCCTTGGGTATTAATGGGTTAATTGCCAATTTAAATCCATTATCACGTTTCTTTTAGTATTAAACGTGGTATTAAACAACACAAGGCGACCAGACATACAAACTTCTTATAGCAACTTACCGTTCGAATTTTCAATTGACCAGAATGCGCGTGTGCAAATTGTAAATTTACGTGTAAATTTTTACACAAGTGGCAAACACACTATTTGCTAGCAGATTTGCAACAAAATCTACACGCAAATTTACGTGTTTTACACGGTGTAGAAATCTACACGTAAATCTACACGCAAATTTACACAAGTGTCACACGGCCTTAACGTTGGTGGCGCTGCATATGTAAACAAATATGGCCGTTTAAAAGAGGTTTACGTAAAGAAAATAAGTTACAATTACTTTAAATATCACTCGAAACTACGATGAAAATACGAACAAATATTAACCATTAACCGCTTTTATTTTAACCTCTTATATTACAGTTCTACAAAAGGCCGCGTGGTGGCGTTTTTTATTTGGAGTTGCCAAATGATGCGCACAAATAGATTAATTACAAAAATTTCTTTTTAATGTTTTGCAAGTCAGGTTTTTTATTTTTTATCAAGAAATGTGGCAAAAGCTGTATTCTTTTTACCTATTTTAAGTGATATGTACTGAGATACTCAGTTGACTCAGTTAAAAGTGTGTTCTTTTTACCGTTGTACATTCGTCAAACGAATGTGCCGTGCCATGCCGAATTGAGTTTAAACTGAGAAAATTACCTCCCACCCTATACCAACTGATCTTGCTATTTCGAAGTGTTACAACTGAGATAAAGTTGGAAATAGCTCGGATTGGTCGATTTAAAAAGGTTAACGTCATCTCCTTCGTCATATTTCGTCTTTTTGGAGGTTATGTAATTTGTGAGCTAATTTGTAATAAACATCGTAATAAACTCGTAAATAGACTCGTAATAAACATTTTTGCGCGACTATGCTCTATTTGGTTGGTCAAACTACAATTGGATGAGAGAAGAGTTATAGCCCTTGAAAAGATTGCAGGGATAACTAACAAATCAAACGAACACTAAAATTTATTAAATTAATCTTGTATATTATATTTGAATAAAAAATAAAATTATAATAATAAACAACAGAACGGAAGAACAATTTTTAAATCTAGTTACATGTTAAATTTCTAAATACTTCCTCTCTTCGTGTCATTCCCTCTTCCCACAAAATACATCGATAAATCTTTTATTGTTATCGACAACACCCCAATTATGTGTAATAAATATTTCACGTTTCTAGTTTACTAGTAGGTAGTTATTACAATTTTTAATTACAAAAATTTAATTAAACTTGTCACTTACTGCAATCGTTTTAGCATCTACTGAAGGTACTTCTTCGTACATCTTGGTTTTAATTATTGTACTTATTTTACTTCTTTAATTTTAATTGCCGGTTGCAATAAATTTCTATTTTGTATTTTTAGAGGTTATGTAATTTGTTTTATGTATTTTGTAATATGTAAGTTGTTCTTTTTACCTTATGTTTTTCTCACTTTGACTCAGTTAATCTCTGTTCGGCTCAGCTCACTTCGTCTCAGTTGCGTAACTGAGATGGAAATAAAGCTTGTAAAAAGAATACGCCTAATGTCACTTTAGGGGTCCAAAACGCTACGATTCGTTCCAGAGTAGGGTTATCTGCCGATATAGTAAAGGGAACTGAAGGTTTTTGCGTCATGAAGGTGTTTTTTTATTTTATGTAATTCCGGGACTTAAACTGCTATTTAAATCCCGGTTTTCGAAGACTAAAGTTTAACTTTAAATCCCAAGGGACTTAAGAAAAACAAATATATTGTTTCCATGACGACCAAATGCAACTCTATTGTTAACAAACGCCAAACTGACAATTATTTTGAGAGGGTTATGTTGAATTTACAGTATTAAAGGCGGTGTGACACTTGTGTAAATTTGGGTGTAGATTTACGTGTAAATTTACGTGTAGATTTTTACACCGTGTCAAACACGTAAATTTGCTTGTAAATTTTGTTGCAAATCTGCTAGCAAATTTTTTTGCGAGTGTGTTTGCCACTTGTGTAGAAATTTACACGTAAATTTACAATTTGCACATGCGCGTTCTGGTCAATTGAAAATTCAATCGGTAAGTGGCCATAAGTGGCTATAAGAAGTTTGTATGTCTGGTCGCCTTGTGTTTAGTACTAAAAGAAACGTGATAATGGATTCAAATTGGCAATTAATGCCAATTCAAACTTTTACCAACTGACAAAAACACAACACAAGAAAAAATAGACCACATCTTCGAATATTCTTCTGCGCAATTTTACACGCACAACTTGCGAGAAAATATAGAAATATTCCTACAAAATATTTACACGTAAATCTACACGCAAATTTACACAAGTGACACACCGCCTTAAGTAATTATGAATTGCAGTTTAAGTCCCGGAAATGCATTATACTATATTAGATTGTCAATCTACTGTTTTGTTAAAATGATGCACTTAAATCTCTTGGTATATACTATATAATATACTATTATATCCAGAATAAAAATCCATTATCTATATATATAAAAGAGCTTGTCTGTTTGTTTGTTCGCTATACGTTCCTACACCCTTTGACCGATCTCAACCAAATTTTGCACAGTTATTCTGTAGGTCCAGGCGCAACTATTCGTGCATAAATGGAGAAGAAATTCCCACGGGGAGCAAAGTTATTCGCGTTTTTCGATTTTTTTATTGATACACTGTATACTTTACCCTTAGGTTAAGTACCCAGTTACCTGGGTACTTAACCCAGTTAACAAACCCTTACTTACTTACAGGGCCGGGCTGGCCGAACGTTCCTACACCCTTGGACCGATCTCAACCGAATTTTGCAGTTATTATTATGGTCCGTCCTGTGAGGCCGAAGGCCGAACAACTATGGCCTTCACGGATCTACTATGGTCCGCCCTGTGAGGCCGAAGGCCGAACAACTATGGCCTTAACGGATCTATTATGGTCCGCCCTGTGAGGCCGAAGGCCGAACAACTATGGCCTTCGCGGATTTATTATGGTCCGCCCTGTGAGGCCGAAGGCCGAACAACCATGGCCTTCACGGATCTATTATGGTCCGCCCTGTGAGGCCGAAGGCCGAACAACTATGGCCTTCACGGATCTATTATGGTTCGCTCTGTGAGGCCGAAGGCCGAACAACAATGGCCTTCACGGATCTATTATGGTCCGCCCTGTGAGGCCGAAGGCCGAACAACTATGGCCTTCACGGATCTATTATGGTCCGCCCTGTGAGGCCGAAGGCCGAACAACTATGGCCTTCGCGGATCTATTATGGTCCGCCCTGTGAGGCCGAATGCCGAACAACTATGGCCTTCACGGATCTATTATGGTCCGCTCTGTGAGGCCGAAGGCCGAACAACTATGGCCTTCACGGATCTATTATGGTCCGCCCTGTGAGGCCGAATGCCGAACAACTATGGCCTTCACGGATCTATTATGGTCCGCTCTGTGAGGCCGAAGGCCGAACAACTATGGCCTTCACGGATCTATTATGGTTTGCTCTGTGAGGCCGAAGGCCGAACAACTATGGCCTTCACGTATCTATTATGGTCCGCCCTGTGAGGCCGAAGGCCGAACAACTATGGCCTTCACGCATCTATTATGGTCCGCCTTGTGAGGCCGACGGCCGAACAACTATGGCCTTCACAGATCTATGATGGTCCGCCCTGTGAGGCCGAAGGCCGAACAACTATGGCCTTCACGGATCTATTATGGTCCGCCCTGTGAGGCCGAAGGCCGAACAACTATGGCCTTCGCGGATCTATTATGGTCCGCCCTGTGAGGCCGAATGCCGAACAACTATGGCCTTCACGGATCTATTATGGTCCGCTCTGTGAGGCCGAAGGCCGAACAACTATGGCCTTCACGGATCTATTATGGTCCGCCCTGTGAGGCCGAATGCCGAACAACTATGGCCTTCACGGATCTATTATGGTCCGCTCTGTGAGGCCGAAGGCCGAACAACTATGGCCTTCACGGATCTATTATGGTTTGCTCTGTGAGGCCGAAGGCCGAACAACTATGGCCTTCACGTATCTATTATGGTCCGCCCTGTGAGGCCGAAGGCCGAACAACTATGGCCTTCACGCATCTATTATGGTCCGCCTTGTGAGGCCGACGGCCGAACAACTATGGCCTTCACAGATCTATGATGGTCCGCCCTGTGAGGCCGAAGGCCGAACAACTATGGCCTTCACGGATCTATTATGGTCCGCCCTGTGAGGCCGAAGGCCGAACAACTATGGCCTTCACGGATCTATTATGGTCCGCCCTGTGAGGCCGAAGGCCGAACAACTATGGCCTTCACGGATCTATTATGGTCCGCCCTGTGATGCCGAAGGCCGAACAACTATGGCCTTCACGCATCTATTATGGTCCGCCTTGTGAGGCCGACGGCCGAACAACTATGGCCTTCACAGATCTAAGATGGTCCGCCCTGTGAGGCCGAAGGCCGAACAACTATGGCCTTCGCGGATCTATTATGCCCCCCCCCCTGTGAGGCCGAAGGCCGAACAACTATGGCCTTCTTGGATCTATTCTGGGTCTAGATGGCTAAGGGCGGCGAATGCCGCCCGTGCCAGCTAGTAGTAAATAAATCGAATTAATATTTAACTGGAAAATTTTAAAACAGCTTATAGTCCAGGCAAGGAAGGTTTTTAGCTTGCAAAAAATCCTGGCAAGCTGAATTTTGGCAGAGATGTACATTGGAGTGTTCTAATGAACCCCCCAATAGTCCCATAAAATCCCACGCCGGCGTCCTCACAATCGGGGGTTTTAGCTCCCCCAACGCGATTTTTTGCCGATAACTCGTTTATTTATGCTTGTATGAAAAATTATGATCAGACCATAATTGAAGAGCATAAAATTCTCTATAAAATGGTTTTTTTTTCATATTTTGCCATGGCACACTAATACTTAAATTATTGACCGAAAACACGACCCACCCTTACAATGGCACAATATTGATTCGTTGCAGGGAGAGAAATGTTTTCGGGCACGGGAAATGCTTTTAATAATAAATTAATTGAAATTGCCAAAGATGTATATTGAAGTGTTCTAATAAACTCCCAAAATGACTCATAAAAATCCCAAGCCGGCGTTCCCTCAAATGAGGATTTTAGCCCCCTAAGTGCGGTGTTTCGCCTGTAGCTCACGTATTTTTTACTTTTACGAAAAATTACCATTAAACAAAGTTTAATTTGCATATTAAAGTATGTATTGTAGTACTACCTACTGCAGCGCCATATGTTATAGAAATTTTATGTTCTTCAACATTAGTTAATGGTAATTTTTCGTAAAAGTAAAAATACATGAGCTATAGGCGAAAATTTATTTTTCTCTTCATTTTCCAACCTTGGCCACAATTTCAATTAATTTATTATTAAAAGCATTTCCGATGCCCGAAAACATTTCTCTCCCTGCAACGAATCAATATTGTGCCATTTTAAGGGTGGGTCGTGTTTTCGGTCAATAATTTAAGTATTAGTGAGCTATGGAAAAATTTGAAAAAAATCTATTTTATAAAGAATTTTATGCTCTTCAATAATTATGGTCTGATAATAATTTTTCATACAAGCGTAAATAAGCGAGTTATCGGCAAGAAATCGCGTTGAAGGAGCTAAAACCCCCGATTGTGGGTGACGCCGGTGTGGGATTTTATGGGACTTTTAGGAGGTTCATTAGAACACTCCAATGTACATCTCTACCAAAATTCAGCTTGCCCGAATTTTTTGCAAGCTGAAGCCAATTTTTCAGCTTCGTGTTGCCTGGACTATTAATAGATTACATTAAATAATATGTTCAACGTGTTAAAAAATTAATACTTTAAATAGAGATTGTTAGATAATTCTTGTATTAAAATATTTAGCAAGTTACAGCGAGAAACTCGTTGTCACCTCCACCTAGGCTGATGACCTTTTTCTTTTTGATGTGTCACCCCAAAAAACCAAGAAGCGAGGTAATTTTAGTCAGGAAATTTAAATAATTTGGGGTCGGTTGTCACCCCCACCTAGGCCGATGACTTTTTTTGAGGTGTCACCCCTAGGAACCTAAAAAACCAAGAAACGAGACAATTTTACTCAGGAAATTTAAATAATTTGGGGTCGGGTGCCCCCCCCCCTATCTACACCACTGATGATAAAGCAAATATAACATATAAATCCGGACTCCAGTGATAATCTAATAACAATAACTTGGAGATAACCCTGCCCACCAAGTGTGAAAAATCCATCTATCGAACTGAAATATTTGCAAAATATTTATTTCAATTATTTAACATTTAGCTGGCCCTCTATATCTACATCTTCTTTGATTACGGTAAGAATATCGTTAATCCCTTCACGACGAATGCGCGTCAATGAAGTCAAAAAAAAATTGAGACATATTTCGAAAATAGTGCTGCCACAGTGAAGTCAGCAGGCACTTTATTAAAATCGCGGTATCTCCGCAAACATAGCTGTTGCTTAAAGAATTAATGAAGCACTAACGATTGTGACATATTCCGAACATGGTGCTTCCAGACTGCCAGCCCACTTCACAGAGCCTGGGGAAAGACAGAAAAAATATTGTTGCATCAATATACATTTTTTTATTGATTTAATCGATACTTTGAACAGTAATATAACAGCAACAAATTGTTCCAATCGTCAAAAATATTGAAATTGAATCAAAAAAATTATAAAAATAATTTTGAACTGTAATGTACCCTTTCGCTTGCCGTAAAAAAATACAGATTATGAAGAGACCACAAAGTGCAAAAAGGTTTGGTGATTGTATCAAAACGATTTTGGAGTTTTGACTGAAATTTTCAATTATTGCTTATAGTCCAGGCAACGAAGCCGAAAAATTTGCAGAGATGTACATTCGAGTGTACTAATCAACCCCCCAAAAGTCCCATAAAATCCCCCGCCGGCGTCTCCCACTATCGGGGGTTTTAGCTCCCCCAGCGCGATTTTTTGCCAATAACTCACTTATTTATGCTTGTATGAAAAATTATGATCAGACCATAATTGAAGAGCATAAAATTCTCTATAAAATAGTTTTTTTTCATAATTTGCCATGGCACACTAATACTTAAATTATTGACCTAAAACACGATCCACCCTTAAAATGGCACAATATTGATTCGTTGCAGGGAGAGAAATGTCCCCCTCGAATGTACCTGAACCTTGACGTGGTGAGGGGGCTTGCGTATTTTGAGGAAGCGGCGGGCGTGTACCTGGTAGGATACGAACCAGGGACTTAAAACCCCCTCGTGTTCGGTCTGTTATGGCACTCGGGTCTGGCCGGGGCTTAAAAACCTTTGTGCCTGGAGTTAAGTTATTTACCCAAAAAGACTTTAAAAAAATTTCAATTTGAGTCTTAACAATTTATTTGAGTACTTGCAGCGATTTTAGCATACAGAATAATACTGACTTATAATACAATTATTACAACTTATATTTAGTACAAAATGCTTATGTTAGTAAACAGATCTTATTTTAAACTATGGAAAGTTCAAGCGAGTTTCTTCCCCTGGTTTCAGGTGAAGTCCTGGGAACATTTTATGTGTGTGAACTTGGTTTCACATAACACCTCCCTGCCGAAGATCAAAATTACGGTTCGTTAATTTTGTAAGCCGACCTGATCGATTGAACTGATTGGTGAACCCCTTTTCTGAGCCGAAGGCTGACCCTTTTTCCATTTGTAACTAAATTTGGCTAGAACATAATACAATATAAAAATTATTATTAATACATATATTATAATTGTCCATCCACTTGTTCGGTGAAAATAAATTGCACTTGTCTTTGTTTCGCCAATTTTTTCTTTGATTTGGTGTAACTTGATATCTGCTAATTTCAATTCATCCAAATTAATTGTTTCCAATTGAATTGGTCGAAGCTGAATTTCTTCTGTTTTTCGGTTGTATTCCATTGATAAATTTGGGACCTCAATGACATTTGTAATTTGCTTTGTCTCAAAACTTTGGATAAATTTTGAGTTGATTTTCATGTTACATTTGCCTAACATTGAAATAAGGTATGTTCCATTTAGTGAAATTGATTTAGTTTTAGAGTCGCATTCTTGTCGTACAATTTCTTCTCCTTTGGTAATAACAAGCCATTGGGTTTTTGATATAGGTTGAATCTTAGTGTCTTTGATATCCAAATATTCGTATTGGCAATTTTTGTAATTTTGAGTAAATTGTGTTAGGTGAACTTCGCAAGGTGAGTCTTCTTTAATTTGATTGGTCTCAAATTCGCACATGTATTTATTTACTTCTATCTCGGTGCACTCTTGGTTATTTAATGCATAGCTTTGCTCATTAATTAAGAGGAATTTTGCATGAGGAATTATTATTGAATAACTGGAATTTTTTAGGATTGGACATGAGTATAAATGGAAATAATTATATTCGATAAGTTCGACAGTTGGAATTTCTAAGATTAAATGTATTTTAGAATTTTGGATGAATATCTTTATGTGGGTCAATTTTTGAAATTCTGGATAATTTTCATTCTTCAAAGGTATTGGAAATTTCGTATTTGTGAAGGTGGCTGATATTTCTATTAATTCTTTAATTAATTCGTCTGGTGTTAAAATTGATGGGTGCATTATTTTCATTACGCCAAAGGTTATTACTTCTTCTAATTCTTCCAAAACGTCTTTTATAGCATTGACTGCTGTTATGAGTTGTAGGTAAATTGAGGTGATCATTAATTTGTTTTCGATTTTAGTTTTATAAACGTTGGTAGCGTTGACGATGTATTCAATTTGGTAAATTCGTTCTTGTAAAAGCCCTTGGTTACTTGTCAGTTGACCAACTCGTTTCTCAAAATTTTCGATTGCGGTAGTGGTTAATTTTATTTGTTCCTTCATTAATAATTTTAATCCTTTTTGGTTATCTGATAAGTTTTTTATCGCTTCGTTATATTTTCTTGCATCTTCACTGTCTAAATTTCCGGTTATCGATTTAATAATAGAGCCTAATCCGTTAATAAGACCTCTTCGATGTCTTTTCAGTGGCGTTGGATCCAATGTATCGAATTTTTCTTTAGTTTGTTTTATAATGTGTTCCAAAAGTTTATGGAAGTTTTCCATTTCTCGCTTGTAATCTTTTCCGTTCTCATGCTTAACATAAGCTGAAGTCAATATTTTAAAATTATCTACTAGGTTATCATATTCTATTCTAATTTTTTCTAATTCTATTATCTTAATTAAGGTCCAATAACTATTCTTATTACTAGCTGTTCCCAATTGAATTGGTATAATTCCGGGATTTTCCTTTAATTCCTTGATGTCGATGGTTGTGGTACATCTTCCTGTGCAGCATCTGTAACAACAGGTCTTCTTAATAATCTCAGATGAACCTTTTGCACTTGATTATTTTTTTTTAATTTCTACGGTGTTGTCATCAAAAATTCTTTGTATCACATAAGGTCCTTCAAACTTTTCTTTCGTTTTTCCTCTTATGTTACTGGTTCTTTTTTACATAAACTGTCTGCTCAATTTTGAATGAGTGTGGCTCCGTTGATTATTCGAAAGTTATTTATTAAATTTGGAATTGTTGACATCAAAAAAAAAATTGTTGATAAGTTAAAATTTTGATTTCGATTGGTTTTATAAATTTTTGTTTGTATTGATTTTTGACAAGGATGTTATTAAATGTAAGGTTTATGAAGTTATATTGTTTTTCTAAAGGGTAAAATTGATTTATAAAAAGGGATTGCATATTAAAATTTGAATAAGCGTCTAAGATGAGAATTTTGATTTGTGCCTTTCCTAAATTGTCCAATATTTTAATAATATTAGATATAGGATATTTGCCACTTAATGTAATTTTGTTCATTTGCTGATGCTCGCATTTTAGAAATCTGAATTGAAATGAATGATTTTGAATTTATTATTTTTGGCTGTTTTGAATTTACTTTTGCGTCACTTTGGTAAATGTATAATCATTAAATATGTTCGTTAGTGTAATCGAATAGATTCATATGTAAAATTTGAAAATTTGGGAATTTGAAAAATTTGGAATTATTTAAAAAAGTTTTATATTATTATTTAAGTTTTATTTTAATTATTTAAAAATGCATATTGTGGAATTACGTGAAAAAGAAAATTTGCTGTTTTGGTTTTTGGAGGTACCAAAAGTGAGTACTGATCAATATAGTGATTATTTGATTTTTTCCTTTTCCGGTTGTCGATCTTTAAAATTTGAATTGATTTATTTATGAATGATTTGAACTTTCTAAAATGTTCTCTTTCATTATTATTAGTCAAAAATTTGTTTACGTATTTAGGATTTTTTGCTAGACCTTGTTTTTCGAAATTTTTTAAATAAAATGGTTTAGTTATTTCTGATGACTTTAAATTTCGAATTCTTGATTGAATTATCGATGATTGATTTTTGTAATGGTTATTTAATTTTTTTGTTTTTCGGTTATTGATTTTTAAAATTTGTTTTGATTTGTTTATAAATAATTTGAAATCTTTAAAATGATTTTCTCTATTGTTATTAATCAAAATTTTATTTATGTATTTGGGTTTTTTAACTAGATTTCGTTTTTTGAAAATTTGTTGGAATTTATTTGAAGATAATTTGAATTTCCTAAAATGTTTCTTTTTGTAATTATTTGTCGAAATATTGTTTATGTATTTGAAATTTCTAACCGGTTTTTGTTTTTGGAAATTTGTCGGTTCTAAATGGTATGAATTTATTAATTCAAGTGGTTTCAAAATCTGATCTTCTGATTGAACAGGTAATTCTTGTTCTTTTAATTGACTTCTTAATTTTTGATTTTCTGAAATTGTTTTTTGTAGTAAAATTAATTTTTCATGATTTTGGTTCATCAAAATTTCGTAATGTTTTTTATCAATTTCCGATTTTGCTGTTTCTAAATTTTGTTTAACTAATTGATGTTCTTTATATAATTTTGAATTTTGGTTCCGTAATGTTTGTATTTTTTGTTCAAAATTTTCGGATGATTCAGAATTTGGGTAGTATTGATTTTCATAATTTTGTTTAATATAGTTATCAAAATTTTTCGAGTTCACATTTTCGTGATATGATATTTGCAAGTTATTTTGCATCGTTTTGCTGATTGTAATTTTATTATTATGAACTTCCGTAGGTGTCAAATTAAAAGTCGATGTTCTTGTTAGATCTTTCATTTGGAAATTTGAATTATTATTTTGAAAATATGTGTTTGAATTATGAAAGTTTGATGTACTATTTTGGAAATTTGGTCGTACAGATTGAAAAGGGTTAATGAAATTTTGATTTGGTGTTTGAAAATCATTATGTCTAAAATTTTGGAGATGTTGTGGTTGTTGAAAATTATTAGGTTTAAAATTTAATTTTGGTATTTCTATGTAAGCTAATTTTGACTGTTCCATTAAATTAATGTTAATTTTTGTCACATTGTTTAAGTTTGATTGTTGCTGATGGAAACTTCGCGAAAATTTTGGTTATCGATCTCTGGATTTTCAAATTCATCAACAGGAACTTGATCGATTTCATTTTCCTGAAATTCATAGTTTTCACGATCTTGATTTTGGTCATATGATTCGAAATAGTCGTAATTTGTATTATTATGAGTTCGACTTTCATCAAAATTATTATAATTTTCTTCAATATTTTGGTGGAATAATTCTTCTGAGGTCCAATTGCGTGTAGGTTGATTTGATCTTCTCGTATGTGCTGATGATGTATCCATTGGTTCAACTGCCTGGTAAGGTCGTTGAGAATGTTGTCGGAAATTAGAGCTTGTTTGATAAGCATTTACTCGTTGACTAGTTGTAGGTCGGTTAAAAGTAGGTTGAAAATTACGTTGACCTGTTAAGTTCGTTGCTTGGTTATTGAATTGTTGAAACGTACGAACGTTTTGTTGAGGTGGCGTAAAATTTCTATTTGGATTAAAGGTGGCTGGTTTAATAAATTGCGGTCTTTGGAAATTTTGAAAATTAGGTTTATGTTGATTTGGAAAATTTTGACCTGAATAATTATTTTTGAACATCATTTGATTCATTACCGGTTTGTGTGTATTTGCCGGCTGTTTGATTTCAATTTGATTGTAATGACGTTGACCGTTGTTAAATAGGTTGGTTTTTGACTGGGCGTACATAAAATTTTCCTCGGAAATCAAATGTCCTAAAGCTTCTTCTAACGTTCCTGGGTTTTTAAGCCTTACTACTAAGCCAAGTTGTCCGTTTAACCCTTGCAAAAAGGTTTGTAATGCTAAATCATCGTACAATTTTGTTTTAATAACCTTAACGTTTTGGTCGGTTTCCTTTAATTGTAACCTGGTTAATAATAAACAACGTACATCTTGACATCGCATCCCAAATTGGTATGATGACTCATTTTTAAATGGTTTTAGACTCATCAAATCCCTAAGTAGACAATTTTCATCTCTTTGATCCCCGAAATGTTGTATTAATAAATCTTTAATATTACCCCAAGTAGTAGCATTTTGTCTAGAGGCAATTAAGGTTAATGCACGACCTTCTAACTTGCTAAGAATTATTTGAATAAGTTGTGTGTTTACATCTGATGGTGTCGGAGTACTACACATGGATAATAAATGCTCACATGCGTTTGTAAAAATTGACAAGGTTGCTGCATTTCCATCATATTTAGGTACTGCGTCGATGTGGAATTTCTCTAATTTTGCCATTGTATTAGTATCAATTTTGAGATGTTGATTTAAAGCTTGACGTTGTTCTTCTACTACTTCGTTAGTTATGGATAATTGTGATAATAGGTCTGTGATCTCGGATTCGGACATGGGCAATTTTAAATAATTTTGAGCAAAAACTTACGCAATGAATACCAAGAGCGTTGTGAATCTCTTCATCACCGGGTAGTTTTCCTCGTGGTTGATTGAATTTTCTTCTTAATTTCTTTCTTCCTCCTTGGTTTGGTAGGTTTTTCTTTTATGCACTTTAAATTATATTTGATTTTTATTCACTGAACGGCGTTCCCGTTTATTTTAATTTTTAATTATTTATTTTCACTTATACACTAACTTATCACTAAGTTCTGTCAGTAAATCGTTGAAACGAAAAAGGTTTAGAAATTTTATCTAATGCCTTTCTGACATCCGTCCCGACTGCGCCAGTTAAGTTATTTACCCAAAAAGACTTTAAAAAAATTTCAATTTGAGTCTTAACAATTTATTTGAGTACTTGCAGCGATTTTAGCATACAGAATAATACTGACTTATAATACAATTATTACAACTTATATTTAGTACAAAATGCTTATGTTAGTAAACAGATCTTATTTTAAACTATGGAAAGTTCAAGCGAGTTTCTTCCCCTGGTTTCAGGTGAAGTCCTGGGAACATTTTATGTGTGTGAACTTGGTTTCACATAACACTGGCGTGGCTGTCAATGAACCGGGATGATGGTCGTCGTGGAGAAATCAGACAAATACAGGTACCTGCGTGTTTGTGCCGTGCGCGGTGACCCGTAAGGCAGGATGAGGGGATCCTGGTGGCTGAGTCAGCCTGAGGGTGGCTGTTATTCCCACAGGTCTGGCAACACTCCACTTTGGCCCGGATTTCTGCTCAAACGGGAGGTCTAGACTAGTCCACCTAGATCAATCGGCTATGCTTTTCCGTCAGAGGATTAGCAGGACGAGCTCTTGGGGGAGGATGGAGTGTGCAAACACCTCACCTCCCTGGGAGCTATATCTCTCGGGTAGCCCTGGCGTTGTTTACAGCGTCCCAGAACTGTGAGGCTCCGGTGAGGGTGGGGACCTCGAGAGATGAAACTATATACTTTCTCACATGGATGATGAAAACAAAAACAAAAAACCAGTCGAGTCATCGACAACAGCTCAGACGGGTGCGTCCGCTCAGGATACCCCGTCTAAAAATATAAATGAAGAGGCCAGCACTGCAGATCGACGTCCGCCAAGGCGTAAGGTCTGTGGTGCGGAAGCCAAACGCCGTAGGAGGGCCCGTTTGGCGGAGGTATCGAAAGATATCACTGCAAAACG
Source organism: Podabrus alpinus (assembly GCA_932274525.1). Classification (NCBI taxonomy): domain Eukaryota; kingdom Metazoa; phylum Arthropoda; class Insecta; order Coleoptera; family Cantharidae; genus Podabrus; species Podabrus alpinus. Next base: position 122,502,737 of record OW026451.1, read on the forward strand.
CCCTACCGCTGTCGGCACAGCTCACGAACAGGCCAGGCTTTCAAAGCCACCGGTTCATGGAGCTAAGAAGTCACCCACAGGTGTGACAAAGAAATGGGTGCGCTCGCAGGACTCGCTCCCCTCGCCCCTGAGCAATCAGGGAAAGAGGCGGAAACCTGCAATAATGCCACCCAAAAGACCCTCCACCAGAGCGGAGTCTGTCACCTGCAAGGAGGCTGCTGAGAAGCACCTTCGAGTAGCAGTGATAGACCGCTCAAATCCCCTGGGAAAGCTCACCGAGACCCAGGTTGAGATGGTGGAAGGTAAACTTACCACCGCCTTGGATGTCTTCATTGACACAAGGCCTGGTGAATCAGTGCAAGCACCCACTTTCAAAGGGTTCCATTACTCAGGACAGATCCTTCGGATCACCTGCTGTGATCAAGGTTCCCTTGAATGGCTGCAAGCAACCATTGCAACCCTCACAGAAATGTGGGAGGGGGCAAAATTAGATGTTGTCCAGGTGGATAATCTGCCCAGGCTGACCAAGGCAACCCTTTGGATCCCCGGGGAACCGGAATCCACTGAGGCTGTCATGAGACGCCTGGCTGCTCAGAACACCTGGGCAAAAATAAAAGAATGGTGTGTTTTCTTCGACTCGGTCAAGGAAGAGCCGAAAGGCAAACTCCTTGTTCTCGGTGTCGGACAGGAAGACGATGCCGCCATCAAAGCGAAAGGAGAGAGGTTGAACTACAAGTTCACCTCTCTGAAAATCAGGCTGCAGAGATTTGAGGATGACTCTGCACCCAATACGATACCGACAGACACCACATCCACTCCGATGGAGATGGGCGAAGGTTCGGGTGGTGTGTCTGCGGGCATAATGGAGTAGGATGCTCTTCAAGGCAGGCCAAATGGCTTCCCTACAAGAGTGGAACCTCCTACAAATCAACCTCCAGCACTGTCGAGGGGCTGTTGCAACCCTATGCCGCCACCTCGACTGCTGCAAGGATACAATCGCTCTTATTCAAGAGCCATGGTTAGTAAAATCTAATGTAAAAGGTTTTACAAAACTAAACGGCACTGTTTTTACAGGAGGTCACACAAACAAAATTAGGACATGTATATAACACCTCATAATTGGTTGCGACTCTAACTCCCATCATCACGCATGGGGAAGCAGGGAATGCAACGGTCGAGGTAAGTCTCTATTAGATTACTTTATTAGTACAAACCTAGAAATTCTTAATCGAGGGAATGACCCCACTTTTTACGTGTCACCCCAACGCAATTCGGTGATTGATATCACCTTAGCGTCGTTAAGCATTTCAAATTATATATATGATTGGCATGTGTCTAACGAACTGACATTGTCGGATCATAAATGGGTTTGCTTCAAGTTGAAAGCTAAAAAAGTGGAACCCAAGCAATTTCGAAACCCTAGGAGAGCTGACAGGCTGGTCTTCCTAGACCACCTCTCCTCGTCCCTGGAGGTCGATATGCAGGCAGAAACTTTCACAAAAGAATATTTAATAACTACTGAGGAGATTGAACTGTATGCCGATACGCTGCAAAACTCCCTCACAAAATCGTATGAGATGTCCTGTCCCCTACGGACTGCTGGATTACGGGGTCGAGCAACACCTTGGTGGTGCAAAGAACTCGACCAGCTGAGGAGGGTGACCAGGAGGCTCTACAATAAGGCGCAGAACTCAAAAAATGACACTGACTGGACAGCGTTTAAGACGCACCAGTCGGAGTATAAGAGAACAATACGTCAAAAACAACGCGAATCGTGGAGGATCTTCTGCAGTGGCATTGAATCAACTGCCGCCGCAGCAAGAATAAAGAAGATCATTTCAAAAGATCCACATCAGCAGCCAGGCAGTCTGCGTCGAGAGGACGGCTCGTACACAGAGAGCCTCTCGGAGACTGCTGAAATCCTGCTAAAAACACACTTTCCCGATAGTAGACCTGCTTCGGATTTCGGCTGGGACAAGGCGACGGGCCGGTCACCGACGGCGATAGATTGGGAAACTGCAAAGAAGGTCGTGAATGAGACCAAAACGAGCTGGGCAATTAAATCATTCTGCCCCTTTAAATCGCCCGGGCCTGACGGGGTATTTCCGGCCCTACTACAGTGGGGACTGGACGTGGTGCTCCGTCACCTGGTGCGGGTGTTTAGAGCATGCATTGCGCATGCCTATATACCAAAAGGATGGCGGACGGCAAAAGTTGTCTTTATACCCAAGCCAGGTAGAAGTGATTACTCCCTGGCCAAATCTTTTAGACCTATCAGTCTCACTTCGTTCTTTTTGAAAACGTTGGAGAGACTGTGTGATAGAGAGATCCGCGAAGTGGCTCTGTTTCACAGACCACTACATGCGAATCAACATGCATACATCCAGGGGAGATCGACCGAATCGGCGCTACACAAGGTAGTGGAGCGCATAGAGAGGTCACTGGACTACAGAGAGTCCACCCTGGGAGTGTTCATTGATATCGAGGGGGCTTTTGACAAAGCCACCTTCGGAAGTATAAACGCTGCTCTGCAGATCCACGGCGTTTCCGCGACCATCGCGAGATGGATCAGTTTTATACTGAAGTGGAGAATCGTGGAGATCAGAGTTGGGGACGTTGACATTAAAGGAGTTGTAACAAGGGGCTGCCCTCAGGGGGGAGTACTCTCCCCGCTGCTGTGGGACATGGTGGTAGACAGCCTTCTGAAACTCTTAAATGACATGGGATACCACACCATAGGATACGCAGATGACATCGTCATACTGCTCACTGGAAAATTTGAGAATGTCTTATGCACCCTAATGCAGGATGCTCTCAAGATTTTAGAGAAGTGGTGTAAAGAGCACTCTCTCTCGGTTAATCCGGCAAAGACAGAGCTTGTTCTTTTCACCCAAAAGAAAAAGCTACCGACCATGGTCATGCCTAGCTTAACAGGGACTCCCTTAAAAATAGCTGATCAAGTCAAGTATCTGGGAATAATACTGGACAAGAAGCTGAATTGGGGAAAACATTTACAAATGAAACTAGAGAAAGCGAGAATGGCCTTCTGGCAGTGTCGGGGAGCAATGGGACGGTCTTGGGGTTTATCCCCCAAGATCACCCTCTGGCTCTATACGGCAGTCATTAGACCCATGCTCTGCTACGGATCCCTTGTATGGTGGCCCAGAACCAAACAAGTAACAACAGCGTCCTCCCTACACCAGACCCAGAGATCAATCTGTCTGGCTGTAACTGGAGTGATGCGAACGGCCCCAACTGTAGCGCTTGAGACCCTTCTCTGCCTCCCTCCACTTGATCTTCATGTGCAGGAAACGGCGGTCAAGGCAGCTCTCAGGTTGCGCAGTTGGAAAGCCTGGACTCATAGGCGAGGAACTGCGGGCCATATGCAGATCTTGGAGGAATATTCCAAAGGAGTACCTCTTCTGCTACTTGAATCCGACAGAATCCACCCTAAATATATATTTGACAGGAAATACAATGTACTGTTAAACGCAAACGAAACATTCGATTACGATATACATCTCTTTTCGGATGGCTCCAAAAATAATGTTGGATCGGGTGCAGGAATTTTCTCTGCTGAACTTGATCTAAACATAAGTATACCGCTGGGTAAATATACATATTGTTATGCGGGGTTGTCGTTATTAATTGAGCCACACGTTGGGCTGTCAAAAAGTGCTATGTACCCCCTCGCTAATAGGGTTAAAGGTTCTTATCGTTAATGTTTTATATGGGTGTACGTAATTGTACCCCGTCAATGGAAAAATATGTGAAATTTTGTAAACACAATTTAATGAAATAAGGTGCCTCAGCTTAGCTCTTTCGTAGTGCATGTACCTTACCTTACACAGGGTGGATTCGTTCCGTTACCAATGCTGTAAATGAAATTATGGTGCGGAACAGGTCTAAATAAATATCCTTCGTTACAAAGTAATTAATGTTTTTATTAAGCACACAAATGAAAATAAATATTTGGTTAAATCAAAAAGTTCTATTATTAAATCTATTATATAAATATTTCTGAACGCAAAATGATGCAAAACACGTGTCGTACGAAGTCCGGAGATTTCACTTAAGTTTATAAAGATTTTATTGCAATGTACACGGTACCTTATTAAATCCAGGAATATTTCTGTTATTTGAAATGGAGATGGTACAATTGCGCGTCCAAGACACTCAAAGGGTTCATTTACCATCAGAAACTTCCCGATGCAGTTTGTTGACCTCGTTTTGTGTTGAAGTTTATTTTCTTTAAAAATATTTGTAATCCGTTACGATTTTCACCTTATTTGTGGTTTTTCGTAGGTAAGTAACTATTTTGTTGAATTATGCACTTATATTTCGTAATTACACTATTTATTTTCACTATAATATCAATTTTATTAGGACGATTCTAAATTCGCCACTTTGCACGTGCGAATATCAACACCAACCTTTTTTTGATTGTTTTATTTTCCTTTTTCGAAGTTCATCGCTATCCTGATCTTTGCATAAACGTATTTTATTGGTCGATCGAAAAATCAATATTATCTGAAGTTTCCTAGTACAGGTATGGACTAAGCCAATTGTGGTTCGTTGAAATTTTATAAGTAAAAATTTTCTTATTTTTAGATTTGATTGTGTTCTTCTCAAGTGTTTCGTGGTTGGATAAATAAAGATGCTGGATATGAAATTTCCATACGCAGTTCATTAAGTTGTGACATGCCGAACTCACGTAACGATTTAACAAACTTATTTTAAATTTAACGCTAACATGGATTTTTACATTTATCAATTGATTAACAAATTTCTAACTTTTAAAATACCTTTCTTATTACTAACAATCTTTCATTTACTATTAATTAACATTTTTAACAATGACAAATATTAAAATGATGCATTTCAAATTTATTTTATTCACACCTGTTTTATGTCCCGTTTTCAACGAATCATATGACTTTAAGTTAAATTCCTTGGTATCGGATGAAGTTTTTCTGATTACTTTGATAAGTTACATGCTTTTATTCATAACAAAACTTTTGCTGAAATTTAAATGACGTACTTCCATTGACGTGGTATCTCGATACCGCATTTACCCCCTGTTGATTTGTAATTTAAAAGAAAAATACCTATTTTTGTGTTAAATTACACAATTAACATTTATGTGCTTTTTCTTTTTTTTTTATTCATAAACAAACTTAAATTTTTAATGTATCGATTATCTTTAATGTTCAAATTGTCTCGCTAAATTATATCGCATAAACATTAACTAAAAGAATTCAATAAAATTAACTAAATAACTTCAAACAAAACTAACTGATTATTTTCAAAATTAATTAACTAACTAAACTATTAACTGTTCAAAGAAAACTAACTAATCATATTCAAATTCTAAATTATCCTATATACTAATTTAACTAATAAATCTGACCAAGATTTCTGATGATAATTTAAATTATTGAGTTCTGAAATTTTTAATTTGACTTTCTTTTTATTTTTATTTTATTCTAAAAAAAACAAACTTGACTCTTTATTTTTAATCTTTCTATCTTTAACTTATTTATATTTGGGTGATTCCTACTTTAGTTCTTATAATTCCCTTTTAGCTATTAACCTTGTGAACAATCATTAACTTTTAATTCATAATTCCGTCTTATTAATTGGTATTCTTTATCTCTGCATTTAATTAATATTTTCCTATTTGTTTCCCCATTATTATTCTCTGACCTCTTTTTGGTCCCATATACCTTTTACTTCATATAACTTCATAATTAATTCATTAATTTCCACATATTATTTATCTAACTCCGTCTGAGTTAACTACCGTATTATTATTTACCCCCCATTTATCTTTCAACGTTCAACATTGAATACCATTTTCCATTATCAAATACCTCCTGATCTTTTCAAATTAAACACATCATCAGCTATCTTAAATTCCCTTTTCACCCAAATTCTAAATTTAACTTTTCTCTTTCATTAACTAAATTCCTTTTACCAATTGCATTTTTTTTTTTTTTTTTTTTAATTGAAATCATTTATTTAATCAAATCTTCTTAACTTTCCCTTTCATAAAATTTTATTAATTATTCAAATGTAGTATCTTTTCTATATAAATTTTTCCATCTTGGTCAATTTTTTTATCATTTTCATATTCTAATAGCTTCAATCAAATTTACATTGCTTTTTAGATTATCTATTGGTCATGTCATATTCATTCCTTAAAATTATATTTACAATTGTCTAATTTTATCCTTTTACTATTTTCCTATAGCGGTTTGTCGTGTAAGTTGTTAAAATTTTTATATTATTTAAGTTTTCGCCGTTATTTTCTTACTACTTCTTGAGCGGTTATTTTATTTTAAGTTGTTATATTTTATTTTTATAATTAAGTTTCGCCATTAGCGTTGCTATTTCTTCAGCGGTCCATATCTAAGTTATTATTTATTTTATTTATTTTATTAATTAAGTTTCGCTATTGTTTCTATTCACCGCTTATTGAGAAATGGTAGAAGAAATCTTTTCTTCCCCTTCCGATAAATTTTTTATTTTAACTTTCACCTGCTTATAAAATTTTCTCTTATTAACGTAGTCTTTTTCTTTAACTTTAATGCATGCATTCATGCTGGACTCTCTTGTCCAATGCACTTTGTAATTATTTAACATTTTTCTTTTTAACCGACTTTTCTTATTCTTCTTTTGTAAAATATTTTTCTTTTTCCCGATGTGATCACGATTTGTTAATTTATTTAAATTCTTGATTGTAAAATTGTTGTACCCCCTTGCTTTTATAAATTTAATATTGTTAACCCGTTTACCTGTTAAGTTTTTTGATTTTAATTTTGTTAATTTATGTAGTCTTTTAATTTTAAGAAATTTTGTAATTTTAGCTGTAATATATTTAGTACATAAACCGCTTTGTAAAATTTTTGCCTCTTGCTTTTGTAGAGTTTTCCTATTTGTTCGCATGCCTCTTGTTTGGTATTTTTGTTTAAAACGTAGCTTTTTAAATTTCAATTGCACCCGTTTGCATGCTTTTCTCGTGTGTACTGTGTATGACCGGCATTGAATTTTTCCTGATAGCCTTTTAGCTGTTACGTTAACCTTTTCTTCTACCACTTCTTCCTCCTTTCTTTTTAATAATTCTTTTATGTCTTCTGCACTTCTTTTCAACAATTCCTCTGTTTTGTTTTGTGCTTTATCTATGGTTTTTCGGGTTTCTTCGTGTATCTTATCTGCTCTTTCGTACAATTCGTCCATGTTGTTCAAAAATTTATCTAACCATGATGGTTCCTCCTCTTTTTGGTTTTGTGGTTTATTGTTTTCTCTTTGTACCCCCACTTTTTCCAAAATGGGAATGTCTGAGTTATCTAATTTTTCATAGTCGCGATTGACGATGTTGATCGGCGAAATTTTTAATTTCTGAACTTCATCCTTCAAGAGTTGGTTTTCTTGCAAAATTTCATTATGCTGGTTTTCCAATTCGCATAATTGACTCTCGGCTCTACGTTTCTGCTTTTCTATTTCTTCACAACGTTCCTGTATTTTATCAATTTTATTTTGCAACGTTTTAGTTTCTCCAAGTAGTTTTTCCGCATCTAATGCGTTTCTCGGAATTGTAGAATCGATCTTCAATTTCTTCAATTCCTCTTCGCATTCCAGCAGCCTACCGCTCATTTGGAATTTTTCAAACGTTAAACCTTCGATTTTGTCTTGATATTTTAAATTTTCTGATTGACATGTTTCGTATTTTAATTTTAATCCGGCTAATTCCGTGACAAATTTTTCATTTTCTCGCGTGGACTTTTCGTAGTCGGAGTGCAATCGATTGCCATTTTCTTTCTGACTCGAAACTTCTTTCAACAAACTCTCAGATTCTTCACGTTTCACCCTCAAATCTTCCCTCAATTTTAGGGTTTCCTTTTTCCAGCTTTCCAATTCAATATTGATAACCTCAATTTCCTTCTTCCCCGTTTCTTGCAATTTATGAAAATCGTCGATTTGTAAATTCAAATCTACTTCCACTTCCTCCAACTTATCGTTGTGGTTTTTCAATTGACTATTTTCTTCCAGTAAAATTTCAAGTTCCTTTCTGCAAGCATGCAGTTCGGAAGTAACTTTTTCGACGTTTTTAGTAGAATCGGCCCGCAATTTTTCAATTACACTTTTGTATTTCTCGTTTTCTTCGCATTTTGATTTCAACGTTTGTTCTGTTGCTTCATAATTTATCTTGATACTATCGACCTCTTCACAACTGTTCTGTAATTGATTTTCCTTTATTTTCAAGGTCTGCTTCAGTTCAAACACCAACTTATTCGTTTCTTCTTTATCATTTTGTAGCGCTAAGAGTTCCGAATTTAAATTTTTAATTTCAACATTTGATTTAGAAATTTTCGTTGTGTTAATTTCGAATTGTTCCTTTAATTTTTGTAGCATGAGTTGCTCCTGTCGCCACAACTGTCGAGTATTTTCCAATTCCAATTCCGTTTGGTTTTTATCGGCTAACATTTTCTTCAATTCCGCAATGTTTTTGTTTTGTTCTTCTTCGGCGGCTTTTAACTTTTCTTCTTCGTCGACTTTTAATTGTTTTTCTTCTTCGGCGGCTTTATCCATAATTATTTTTTCATTTTTAAGTCTTGTTCTGGTTTCTATTATCCAGTCAATATCTGGATGTCCGCCTCTCTCTATTTCTTTTAGTCTCGCCTCCTCTACAAGCTGTCTTAACCTTTCTCTTTCGTTATTGGCCATTTGTTTAGCTTTGACTGCTTTTTCTTTTGCTAATTTTCTTTCTTCATTACTGGCCATCTGTCTAGCTTTTTCTGCTTTAAACTTTTCTATTTGTCTTTGGGCCATTTTTTCTTGTATTTCCTTTTTGTTTCTCTTTGGTTTTCTTAATATCATCTCTGTCCATTGATCTAACAATGCATATTCTAACTCTTTTTCTTGATCATTTATTCTTTTCACCTCTTCAGCACCTAGTACCTCTGCCTGTTCTCTTAATAGATCTACGAGTTTCTTTACGTCATACATTTTTGTTATATCTTTTTCTGCCATCGTGGTTTATTATAATTTATTTAATTCAATATAGGAAATCGTTGTTAAGTAAAATTCTGTACGTTTTAATTTTATTATTAAGAATATTTTTAATTTTAGTTTTAAGAAAATTTTTAATTCTATTGCTGACTTTATTGTATTTAATTTTAAGAGAAATAATCTGTACGTCAATCTTTGTAAAATAATTTTGTAAAGAAATTATTATAAATAACCTGTTTGAAATTGTTACCGTTGTAAATAATTTTAATTAAATTTCTCGTTGTAATTAACCTATCTGATATTTTTGTATTTCGATAACCTAATTTTACTCGTGGTACGAGGTTATTCGAGGTGACTCGAGTTTACTCGTGCCTCCACGTTGTTGCGCCAAAAAGTGTTATGCGGGGTTGTCGTTATTAATTGAGCCACACGTTGGGCTGTCAAAAAGTGCTATGTACCCCCTCGCTAATAGGGTTAAAGGTTCTTATCGTTAATGTTTTATATGGGTGTACGTAATTGTACCCCGTCAATGGAAAAATATGTGAAATTTTGTAAACACAATTTAATGAAATAAGGTGCCTCAGCTTAGCTCTTTCGTAGTGCATGTACCTTACCTTACACAGGGTGGATTCGTTCCGTTACCAATGCTGTAAATGAAATTATGGTGCGGAACAGGTCTAAATAAATATCCTTCGTTACAAAGTAATTAATGTTTTTATTAAGCACACAAATGAAAATAAATATTTGGTTAAATCAAAAAGTTCTATTATTAAATCTATTATATAAATATTTCTGAACGCAAAATGATGCAAAACACGTGTCGTACGAAGTCCGGAGATTTCACTTAAGTTTATAAAGATTTTATTGCAATGTACACGGTACCTTATTAAATCCAGGAATATTTCTGTTATTTGAAATGGAGATGGTACAATTGCGCGTCCAAGACACTCAAAGGGTTCATTTACCATCAGAAACTTCCCGATGCAGTTTGTTGACCTCGTTTTGTGTTGAAGTTTATTTTCTTTAAAAATATTTGTAATCCGTTACGATTTTCACCTTATTTGTGGTTTTTCGTAGGTAAGTAACTATTTTGTTGAATTATGCACTTATATTTCGTAATTACACTATTTATTTTCACTATAATATCAATTTTATTAGGACGATTCTAAATTCGCCACTTTGCACGTGCGAATATCAACACCAACCTTTTTTTGATTGTTTTATTTTCCTTTTTCGAAGTTCATCGCTATCCTGATCTTTGCATAAACGTATTTTATTGGTCGATCGAAAAATCAATATTATCTGAAGTTTCCTAGTACAGGTATGGACTAAGCCAATTGTGGTTCGTTGAAATTTTATAAGTAAAAATTTTCTTATTTTTAGATTTGATTGTGTTCTTCTCAAGTGTTTCGTGGTTGGATAAATAAAGATGCTGGATATGAAATTTCCATACGCAGTTCATTAAGTTGTGACATGCCGAACTCACGTAACGATTTAACAAACTTATTTTAAATTTAACGCTAACATGGATTTTTACATTTATCAATTGATTAACAAATTTCTAACTTTTAAAATACCTTTCTTATTACTAACAATCTTTCATTTACTATTAATTAACATTTTTAACAATGACAAATATTAAAATGATGCATTTCAAATTTATTTTATTCACACCTGTTTTATGTCCCGTTTTCAACGAATCATATGACTTTAAGTTAAATTCCTTGGTATCGGATGAAGTTTTTCTGATTACTTTGATAAGTTACATGCTTTTATTCATAACAAAACTTTTGCTGAAATTTAAATGACGTACTTCCATTGACGTGGTATCTCGATACCGCAATATGTGTTCCAGGCGGAGCTTGTGGGTATACTACACTGCGCAAAAATAGTTCAGGATAGGAGTATTCTGAACAAAAACATACAAATACTATCAGACAGTAGAGCGGCTCTGGTGGCACTTCGGGGCCATAAAGTCACTTCTGGTCTGGTGCTTGATTGCATCCGGGCACTGAATGATATATCAACTCAAAATGTCCTTTCTCTCTGCTGGGTTAAGGGACATAAAGGTAACGAGGGTAACGAAAAGGCTGATGAGCTGGCAAGAAATGGCTCCAATGGTCTTCCCTGCGGCCCGGAGCCGATGATCACGCCCGCCGTCAAAACCATAGATACTCTCCTAAAACACTATACCTAGAACTGCACACCAGCAGATGGCTACAAGGAACTACATGTAACCAAGCTAGAGCAGCAATACGCGTGCCTTCATGGAAACATGCAAGATACTATATGAAGCTGTCCAGAGTCAATCTGCGGACAATTGCAGGGATACTGACTGGACATTGCAGATTAAATAAACACCTCCACAACATGGGGTTTGCAGATGACCCTTTATGTCGTGGATGCAACGAAGAGGAGGAAACAGCTGAGCATGTGCTCTGTTACTGCCCAGCTCTGACTTCTATGAGAGGATCCATGTTGGGAGACTTCTGGCCCGACATGGCCAGAATCAGTAGCACCCCACCCGCCAGGATCCTGGAGTTCATCCTCCAGTTGGGATGGCTTGAGGAATGACGGGGCGCGGGGCCGCTGAAATTGGAGGTAGCACAATGGGCCCAATTTAGTGGCCTAAGTGCGTGTGAGTTTTCTTGCCCTCCACCTACAATCCAGAATCCAGGGAGAGAAATGTTTTCCGGAACGGGAAATGCTTTTAATAATAAATTAATTGAAATTGTGGCCAAGGTTGGAAAATGAAGAGAAAAATAGATTTTTTCAAAATTTGCCCAAGTTATAGTATCTTCCAAGTAACGAAACCGAAATTTTGGTTTGAGCTTACTGAAAGTCTGGGCAAGCTAAAATTTGGCAAAGATGTATATTGAAGTGTTCTAATAAACCCCCAAAATGTCTTATAAAAATCCCAAGCCGGCGTTTTCCCCAAATGAGGATTTTAGCCCTCTAAGTGCGGTCTTACGCCTATAGCTCACATATTTTTATTTTGACGGAAAATTACCGTTACACAAAGTTAAAGAACATAAAATTCTCTATAACTTGTAAAGTTAGAGAATTTTATATAGTCTACAGAGAATTTTATGTTCTTCAACTTTGCTTAATGGTAATTTTCCGTCAAAGTAAAAATATGTGAGCTATAGGCGTAAGACCGCACTTAGGGGGCTAAAATCCTCATTTGGGGAAAACGCCGGTTTGCGATTTTTATAAGACATTTTGGGGGTTTATTAGAACACTTCAATATACATCTTTGCCAAATTTCAGCTTGCCCGGACCTTCTGTAAGCTCAAACCAAAATTTCGGTTTCGTTACTTGGAAGACACTATAACTTGGGCAAATTTTGAAAAAATCTATTTTTTTCTTCATTTTCCAACCCTGGACACAATTTCAATTGATTTATTATTAAAAGCATTTCCCGTGCCGGAAAACATTTCTCTCCCTGCAACGATTCAATATTGTGCCTTTTTAAGGGTGGGTCGTGTTTTCGGTCAATAATTTAAGTATTAGTGTGTCACGGAAAAATATGAAAAAACAACTATTTTATCGAGAATTTTATGCTCCTCAATTATGGTCTGATCATAATTTTTCATACAAGCATAAATAAGCGAGTTATCGGCAAAAAATCGCGTTGGGGGAGCTAAAAACCCCGATTGTGGGGGACGCCGGAGTGGAATTTTATGGGACGTTTGGGGGGTTCATTAGAACACTCCAATGTACATCTCTGCCAAAATTCAGCTTGCCCGGATTTTTTGCAAACTAAAAACCTTCCTTTCCTGGACTATTAATTTAATTTACAGTTTTAGGCCACCTTATCACCACAAATTAAATTCGATGAAGAATTAGAAACGGCATCCATCTTCCTCTAGTTGGAATCCCTATCTCTAAAATTTCATGTAGCTAAGTCTGAACAAAATTTCAGTTTTCAGTTGTTTCGTATCACTCCGTGTATGAATTGATTGAATATTATCAAGCCACTTACCTTTAATATTTGGGTCCCCCAGCCAGAGTACATCCAAGTAACAATATGAGCAGTAAAAAGTAATTTTTATAATTTCAAGAAATTTTGAATTAAACACAATTTGTTGCAGAAAAACTTATTCAGCAACTGAATTATTTGAATTTTAATTGTCAACTTAAGCTATGTTTCTGCAACCGTATAAACTTAATTAAAGCTAATAAGCTGAATAATTAACACAATCAAATGTAATAAAAGTTATCTTAAATTGCTGTTGTAGTTTTCATATATAAGTCGTATTTGTTTAAACAATAATAATTAATAGGTACTTGTGTACTAGAACAATCAAATTTTATTGCCTTCATTCGCTTTATTTTTAAAATATCACAATAAATTTCAACAAGAGCAAAACGTTATTGTGTTATAGGTAGTATAAATTGATAAAATTTAGCGGATAAAGTAGGAACTTAAAAATAAATGAAAATACGATAAGATTAATTGTTGCAGTTTGTTATTAAAAATAAAACCCAGTATAGAAATGTAGAAAAGCATTTTTATTTAGTTCACACACAAAGACAACACTTAAATAATTGCATTCGTAAAATAAATGTTTCTGTACATTAATTACAATTCCTTATTCAAAATACAATTCGTCGATCACAAATATATTAGGTATAATAATGCTAAATGTGTGATGTAAAATAGATAAAAGTTATCAATCACTATAAGACTAGCATTGCAAAAAATTAAATATTTTTATCATGTTTGATAATAATTATTATGTGTAACAAGTGCATTAAGTTAAGTAAAATCGGTATTAAAAATCATAAAATTAAAAATGGAATTTTTGTACAACATTAAAATTTTTTTTAATAATTTACCATAATAAAATCAGTCCTATCTATTATGTCAATAGTACCATAACTAATTAACACATTGTATCATTAAAATTTGTATTCCTATGTATATCACTGCCATTAAACATGAACTCAAAACCTACCTCAAATATAAATAATTCGCTTGAAAAATTAATATAAAATAAGGTAATTAAAAAGGATTGAACTTTTTCTCCCATTCACTTATTGGAACTTTTCTGAAGTGGAGTTAACCTTAGACCTTTTGCAAGCATTTGTTCTTCAAAATCACGATCTTCTTCAGAATATCTAGAAAAATTAAAAGAAATTTTTGGTTTAGAAAGTTTTTTAACAAATTCATAGATCTCATTATAAAACTAACAAAAAATTGACCTATTATTCGAGAAAAAATTTTAAGCCAATTTAACAACAACAGGTAATTTTTTGCAAGTTCCTATAGATCCTTTGTTATTAAACTACAATTGACCATAATTTTTTTTTCGCGAAGATACAATTAATTAGTAAATTGTGCAAGCATCAAACACCAACTTGAAACTCCATGCAAGTTTAGTTTTAGTCCTTTTTAAAATGAACACAGATATTTATATAAAAAAAAAAAGATTTCTTTACAAAAATGTACAACACCTAACAAAAAAAATTTAATTAATTTAGTTATAATAATCAGTAATGCACCTTATACGATCCTGCTCCAAAACTGTGATGAGGGAATCTCTTTTGGCTACAATATCCATCATTTCACTGATAATATTACTTTCCACCTTAACATCAGTTTTGGTTTTATGACCATCTGCAAATAAACGTCCAAATTAGTTTATTTACAAAAATTAAAAAATATCAATTCACCATTATCTAATCGTTCACGCAATTGTTGTTGCAGTCGCGTATGTCTATCTTCTAATTCGAGTTCATCGGCTCGGACAGTCAATTCTTTTTCATAGCGTCGTAACTCGGTAAGTTCTCGCATCAATTCAAACCATTGTTTGAGTAAATCGCACTCTTCCTTGCTAGTTTGTGCATCACTAATTTCTCCCCTAAGCGCCTTTTCAACTATCACACCTCGTTGTTCTAATTCTCTTGTTTTCACTTCAGTTTCTTCCAGTTTTCTTTGTATTTCTTGTGCCATGCGATGTCTAAAGATAGTTAGTAAAACGTGTTAGTTACATTGAGTGTTATTTATTTGAAAATTAGAGCTGTTTGGTTGAGTAAAAAGCACAGACAAATGATCCGGACAAAAGTTTGCAAAAAACTTACCGTTTGAGCTGTGCTTGTCGTGAGCCTCTTCTAGAACCCTTACCAGAGCGGCGATGTACATCAGATTTGTCTAAGGTATCGCAAGAACTACGTTCTTGCCGTTTCCAGTCATTTTCTCCGTCGGTACTGTCATCTGTTAAAAATCATTTAAGGTTTAGAATAGTTTTAGTTTTAAAAGGCAAAAATTTACCATTAAAATGGTTGAGACCAGAACCGGTATAATTTAAAGGTAAGGGTGGAATTGGTGGAGGCGAGGCATTTTCAACTTGTCGATACTGAGTGCTAATTCTCGACATACTGTTAGTTCTTGTTATTTCCTCTTTTGCTTTATCCTAAATAAAAAAGAAATAAATTAGTTTGTCAACTTTTTAGCTTGAAATAAATCAGTGTTTATGTAGTAAAATGATCAAGACAAAAACTATTTCTGCAGCTATTGTTACATTTTCATCAAGTCAAATTAGGGATGGTGTGGTCAACTTATATTCAGATAATAAATATTTATGATGAAAATCTATACTATTAATTGAAAATCGATTCCGACCTTTTTAAATAAATATAATGGTGGTCGCGCAACTTAGCTATACTTTGAGCTGTTCTTGCTATGTGAATACGAATCTGACGAAAAATTTGTATAAATATTTTTTTGTAGAGAATTTAATTAGCTTTAATTTTATATTAAACTATTTTGTCATAAAGTTCAAAGAAACTTGAGAAATCGGCGAAAAACTGATTTTGGTCCGTTTCTGCCTATACTTAATTAATTTTTAGTAACCGAACCCATGCTCATCCCATGATAAAATTTGGTATGCATGCTCAGCATATTTGTACAAAAGAACTGTTAAAAAATTAACCAAAAACAAGACCCCTTTAGAAATAGGGGTTGAAATAGGGTTAAAATTAAAAAATTAATCCAATTAAGGGTTGAAAATATAAAATGTGGTTGAATATTTGAATAGAATGTTCCTTTACCTTTACAGAACATTTTTTATTTTTAAATTTAGACCACCGTGGATGAAGTTACAGTCGTTTTTCTACAAGTCTACACACCAACATTTTGACTTTTTGAAAGACCAAAACAAGGAAACGAATGCCTTTTTGGACAAATCCTTATATTTGTGTTTTTTATTTCTTACTATGATGGTGTGTACCAAGTTTCGTTAAGTTTGGTTGGGGTCGAGTCAATTTTACCTATTTTTTTGTCGATTTGAGATGGAATGGACCCTTTTTGTTTTTGCTTATAACTTTTTTTATTTGATATCCTATTGAAATTTTGACAAAAGCTTTTAGATTATTGTCTGTCTCAAAATTTAATTTAGCAATTTAATTAAAACAAAAATCTAGTTTAAATTTTTTGTTTTACGAATTAAATTTAAAAATTTACTTTAGCAAAATTATAAAAGCTGCAGAAGAAATACTTATTAACTTTATTATAACTTGAAATCCATGCTACTCAAAAACAAATATCATAAAGGAATCAGTCCTTCACAAGGATTATGGCAAGTACTAATTAAAAATTAAAAAATTTTCAAAAAACAAAATCAAAACAAATTATACTATATGAAAGCCACACAAACAAATCATGCCCATGTTAGTTGTACAAGGATAACACAAATCACAAATACGATTTACAAAATCATGCAAAATGGTAGGTAAACAACACAACACTAATAAAAAAATTAATATTCTTACGGCATTATTTCCACTGAGATTACTCATGGACTGAAAAAATATATAAAGCGGTGATTAATCTCTTTTTCTAACTTTTGCCGTTCTAAACAGCTGCACTTTCTGTACAAAGTGATTAAGAATGAAATTATACAATAATAATATATACCTTGGACTTTGCCTTGGGTGAAATTCGTGAAAGAAATCCCTTCGACGTTAAACCACCAGATAATTTGACGTGTTCTCTCTTTTTACCAAATAAATCTGAAATAAACTTGGATATACTTTTCCGCCTTTCAATTCCACCCTTCTTTGTTTTCATATCCGGTGAGCCATAATTATCGGTCAGCAAATTCGGATCGGATTTACAAAATTGAAGTTTCCTCTTAATTTCTTCTTTGGAATGAAGCGATTCATCAGCAACGGTTAGGGAATTTGGTAATTCAGACACAGATTTCGTCCTAATGGGATAAAGTTCCTTAGAATTCATATTAACAGAGTTAACCGTTTTAGAATGAAGAACATTTTCGCCACTTTTCGATCGGTGAAATGAATTATTACGTTTCTTTTTTAGAGTATCATTGGAATAAAGCAGAGAATTCCGTTTATCCGTATTAATCACCAATGACTCTATGCTATCCTGTATGTGCACATCAACGTGATCGTTTTCTTTACCTCTTCTGTTTATTTTTTCACGCAGTTTCTTCAACTTCTCTTCTGGACTTAGACCGAGATCTTCGTTTGATTTTAAACGCACTCGAGCTCGAGCGTCTTGCTTTAGTTTTTCAGTCGACTTTTGTATATCGAAAGTTTTGTGTCTAGGCGGCGCAGTTGGGGTTTTAAATTCGTCTTGTAATGCTTGCTGAATGTCGGGTAAACTTGAAGCTTCGGAATTTGTCTTTAACATATCCGAACATAAACTTCTATTATTGGTCGATTTGACTTGGAAAGATGAATGAACGCTCAGTTGTTTTGCAAACGATTTTGGATGTTGTTTAATCGACGACACGTGACTTGAATAAATATCTCTATTGCCATTATCGAATCGGTTTTCATTATTTTTATTTAATTCGCTAATGTTTAAAATTTGTTTTTGTTCTATGCTTTTTAAAGGTGTGATAATGTCTGGTGAAGAATAGACCGAAGAGGTAGTAGAATAAGTCGAAATGCGCTTATTGTCATTTTCGTTATTTAAAATTGCCGTTGTTATATCTGTGGTAGCAGACTTTTTTAAATCAAACGATCGGTTAGGACTGAAAGAATTGCGATTTCGTTTTTTACGTTCTAAAGATCTGTTTTGCGCTTTCATTTTGTTCATCACCATTTCTTGTACCAATCGCTGATTTTCATCTCTTACTTTTTGTACTTGTTCTTTTGTGTATATAATTTTAGGTGTTACAAGTAGAACATCATCAAGTGATTCTATTATATTGTTAGGCGAATTTGGTCCTTCTTCTTGTATCAAGTCTGGTTTCAAAGGAAAATCTAACTTCTCTTTCCTTTTGGACTTTCTTATATCGATGGAATCTTTAGCATTGCCAAATTCCACCTTCGATTGCAGGCGATGACAATGTTCTTGATAATCTTCATTTATTATGTCTTTTTCTACAACAAGTTCGCATTCTTCTTTGATATTATCTGGTAACTTTGTGGTTTCATTTACCATCGACATTACATTACAAGTATCTTTCTTGTCATTTTCGCCTGTTTCGATCAAATTCTTAACAGTGGAATCACTAAACGTGTTTTCTTCAGTCGTAGTTCCAGTTTCTAATATTAACAAACTATCTTCTTCGTTATCACACGTAATCTGTTTCTCTTTCAATTTTTGCAAATCGTCCTTTTTCAAATCTAATACATGACCACCAAAACTATAGTCATCGTTTCCGATAATACAATAACCGGTATTTTTATCACAACTGGATAAGTCATCAAAATCGATCCTTTTCCTAATCGATATTTCCGGATTGACCGTTTCAATAATTGCATTAATGCACGGATTCAAACTATCTTCTATTATTTCATCTTCATTCTGAAACTCGACATATCCATTATTTTTTAAATTGGCTTCCACCAACACTTTTTCATCGCTGCTCGTTTCTTCTCCCGTATCCATAAACTCCAAGCTGCTCAACAAATTGTTTAAATTTTCTGCAAGCGAACCTTTCTGTTTTTCTTTGCCACACACGTGTTTCACGTCATCAAACTCTTCCATCTTTGCTTTAGAAACACATTTGGTTATCGATTTCGGTATACTTTTAGGTTGTTTATTTTTGCGCGAATTGACCAAACGTGGATTAAGTTCAAATTCCACATCTTCGAAGTCGTCCGATACCATGCCGTCTCTAGCCCAATCGGACAATTCGGTTTCTGTTAAAGCGGCATTCGTGGGATCCATAAACGAATCTAGATCCGACGGCGTACTGTGTCCACTTTCTATAAAATTTTGATCCACTTTATGAAGATGGAGTTTTTGTAATTCGGGTAGAATTTTCGGTTGATTCAACACCTTTTTATCGTTTATTATCGATTTAAGAGAATCGTCTAATGCGACATCTTCTTTTTCGGCGTTTGAAATCACAGGATTTAGACTATCTAGAGGAATATTATTATCCCAACTGTGTAAAATTTCTCCAGTGTCGTTGTGCACTTGCACCCTTGGGACATTGTTGGACGAAACGTTCGATGTTAGTTGGTGAATTTCACTGTGTTCTTCTGATTCGGTATCACTTGTCAGACTGTCACTCGAAATACCAGTATCTGGAAAAATAAATTTAATTGTAATTAAAATATTTTTTTCCCATTTTAAATGAAACACCACAATTATTAAACATTTTTAGTTGTTTGAATTTTTCATTCAATAATTTTCTTAAACAATGATATGTGGTGGCCGTACTTGTACCACAGGGTTCAGTATTTTTTTGGAATTTATTAAGCTCCTATTAATATGGAGCTAAAATGACTTTTGTTTAGATTGATCATTAGGTACTAGTCCAGGCAACGAAGCCGAAAAATTGGCTCAAGCTTGCAAAAAATCCGGGCAAGCTGAATTTTGGCAGAGATGTACATTGGAGTGTTCTAATGAACCCCCCAAATGTCCCATAAGATCCCACGCCGGCGTCCCCCCACAATCGGGTGTTTTAGCTCCCCCAACGCGATTTTTTGCCGATAACTCGCTTATTTATGTTTGTATGAAAAATTATGATCAAACCATAATTGAAGAGCATAAAATTCTCTATAAAATAAATTTGTTTCAAATTTTTCCATGGCACACTAATACTTAAATTATTGACCGACAACACGACCCACCCTTAAAATGGCACAATATTGATTCGTTGCAGGGAGAGAAATACTTTCGGGCACAGGAAATGCTTTTAATAATACATTAATTATTACCCTTTGCATGGGTAAAGGCTCATTGCGGCATTGAAGGGAACGAGGTTGCAGACCAATGTGCCAAAGATGCGGCTGTTTCACACAGTCGCATGGCATACAACCAGTTCCCTCTTAGCTATGCAAGAAGGGTGATTCGTCTTGAGGCGGCATGTACTTGGGATACCGAGTACAGAAATGCCGTCCAAGGTTCGACCACCCGGCAGCATTTACCTACGCTACATGATGTTCGCTTGTTCCGAAGTGCCGTTGATACCTCCTTTGAAATGACGCAGGTATTGACGGGTCACTCGTTTGCGCGCGAGTATCTATACAGATTCAAGATCAGTCCTGTTGACGTGTGCCCCTGCGATTCAAAAAGTAGGCAGACTCTGCATCATTTATTGTCTTCCTGCCCGAAATACGTCCAACAACGCCATACCTACACTTCACATTGTTCCTTTTTAAATATTTCACCTTTTACAATTTCTGAAATCATATCAAATAAATTCATCACCCAAATTTTTATAACTTTCTGTAAATCAATTATCAACACTCTAAAACAATTTAACACCCCCCCTTAGTCTGTCTAAAATGGATTTATGCCCCACTGATGTTACATAAATAAAAAAAAAACTGTTAAACTAACCAAACCCAGTTCAAATTTAAATTTAAATTAAAATTCAAACAACTTCAAATTTATCTTAAATTTTAATTTTTGTCTTTTACCCGCTGCCGTTGTAATGCTCGTTTGTCTTTCTAGTTATAATTTAATATTTATCCAGTTATTAATTATCATATTTAATTCATCAACATTAATTTCACCAACATTCATCACCACCATTTTAGTTTAATCAATTATTGTTAAGTTTTAAGTTTTTTTATTGTTAAGATTGTATCGAATTGCATGAATATACTCTCTCTCTCTTGAGAGAAAACAGGAAAAAAAAAAAATTGAAATAGTGGCCAAGGTTGGAAAATGAAGAGAAAAATAGCTTTTTTCAAAATTTGCCCAAGTTATAGTATCTTCCAAGTACCAAAGCCGAAATTTTGGTTAGAGCTTACAGAAGGTCCGGGCAAGCTGAAATTTGGTAAAGATGTATAATATTGCAGTGTTCTAATAAAACCCCAAAATGTCTCATAAAAATCCCAAGCCGGCGTTCCCTCAAATGAGGATTTTAGCCCCCTAAGTGCGGTGTTTCGCCCACGTATTTTTACTTTTAGGAAAAATTACCATTAAACAAAGTTTAATTTGCCTGTTACAGTATGTATTGTGGTACTACCTACTGCAGCGCCATAAATTATAGAAATTTTATGTTCTTCAACTTTGCTTAATGGTAATTTTTCGTAAAAGTAAAAATACGTGGGCTATAGGCGAAACACCGTACTTAGGGGGCTAAAATCCTCATTTGAGGGAACGCCGGCTTGGGATTTTTATGAGACATTTTGGGGGTTTATTAGAACACTTCAATATACATCTTTGCCAAATTTCAGCTTGCCCGGACCTTCAGTAAGCTCAAACCAAAATTTCGGCTTCGGTACTTGGAAGATACTATAATTTGGCAAATTTTGAAAAAATTTATTTTTCTCATTTTCCAATCTTGGCCACAATTTCAATTAATTTATTATTAAAAGCATTTCCCGTGTCCAAAAGCATTTCTCTCCCTGCAACGAATCAATATTGTGCCATGGAAAAATTTGAAAAAAAAACTATTTTATAGAGAATTTTATGCTCTTCAATTATGGTCTGATCATAATTTTTCATACAAGCATAAATAAGCGAGTTATCGGCAAAAAAATCGCGTTGGGGAAGCTAAAACCCCTGATTGTGGGGGACGCCGGCGTGGGATCTTATGGGACTTTTGGGGGGTTCATTAGAAAATCCAATGTACATCTCTGCCAAAATTCAGCTTGCCCGGATTTTTTGCAAACTAAAAACCTGCCTTGCCTGGACTATACCCATTTTTAGCTAAATCCCTAAATGCAATTCTAAGGATTGAAATTTTAACTTTAATTCTTACCGCTTCAAGATTACCCAATGTGACAAAAACGTTTGCGAATTATATTTTACAGGAGTATATTACTTGAGAAAATTTGTGCTTTTTAGTTCTATAATCAAGTTCTATAATTTATACTCATAACTTTTGTGTATCATATTTATTCATAGAATTCCCACAAAAAACTATCTTGTATTCGACAAGGATTAGGTTATATGTCTTGTTACGTCTTTAATTATGCTATCGCTTTCAGGGTCTTCCAGGATCTCTTCTTTCAAAAGTGATGGAAAAATCTTTGATGAGAATTGTAGAGAGATGGAAAGAATGAAAAGAGAAGCAACATCAAGATGGTTGGAAACAGGAGAAAATGAGGATAATGAAAATTACAAGGAAAAAAGAAAAGAAGCTTACAAACTATATAGCGAAAGAAAACCGGGTGGTTAGAAGAAATAGAAGGAAGTAACATAATGAATACCAACAGAATGTTTTATAAGAAGCTAAAAATACTTAGAAAATTGGACACACAGTAAAGACGAAGGGAATGAGAAACAAACAAGGTCAAATAGAAAATGATAAATGAGATGGGACGAGAGTGCTGTAATAAAGGGGATTACCATGTGGAGACCGACGGAGGACCATGACAGATCCAATCCAAGATGGTATAATCAAGTTTTGGAAGATTTGAAGAACATCAAGGTCGGAAAATGAAGAGAGAGGGTGAAGCTTAGAAGGGAATGGAGAGGAATAGTCATGGAAGTGAAGACAAGTGATAAAATATAGATTAAAATGAAATTTAAATAGATTTGGGAGTAATCCACCCCAAAAATAAAACGGATTTGTTAAAGTCTCGTGAGTAGTGTAAGAAAATTGGGCACATTTTGATTAAAAAAATCCAAAATCGGTTTTCTGCGATTTTTCGACGGATTTCGTTAGGTAATAAATTGTAAAACGTCCTCTTGGAACGCTGAGCTTCTTACCGAATTCTTCGTCTGAAGTCGAAAATTTTTATGAAGGAGTGAAAATTATGTTTTTCGGCAAAATATTTTTAAACAAATTTCTATTTCAGCTATATTATTATCATATAACTTATTAAGAAAATTAAAAACACTTAAAATATTTTAACAACATCCTCGAAATCATGAAAAGAAGAGTTTCCTAAAAATGGTCAGGGGGTTCTGATTTTTGGATATGTTTTAAGGTTTGGGGTCCTAATAAAAACTCCAAGTTGGCGACCTCGGCGACCGCCCGGAAGTGCCGCCATTTACAAAAAATGGCGAAAGCAAAATGTTTTTTCGCAATATTTCCTTACCAGTTGACTTTAGGACGAAAATGACTTCTATAAATCTTATGGGGAACAAAATTTACTACAACTCTTATCTAAGGTATTTTTCTCTAAGAGCTGTTTTACATTACACTAAATTTTTCAGGACTGAAATTTTTAGTCCTAAAAATGCAATGCGCGCGCCGAATTAGGACGCTGACAGCAAGAATTTAGAACATGTTCTAATTTATTGTTGTTAGCATCCTGATTCGGCGCGCGCATGATGTAAAATTAAAAATGATGTAGAATTCAAAATTCAAAATTCTTGGTAATGGCAAAAGGTTGGTAATGCATCTTTTCATATACCTACTATATAAGTAGGTATTGTTAACAGTTGTTTTATTATCCCAACCCTCACACCCGAGATTTTATTTTATAAGAGTACAAGCTTCTTATAATTTTACAAAAAAAATAACAAACGCGAACAAATCATTGGAAGTTTAGTCCATAATCGCTTTTTTTTTAAAGTTTGATTTTTTGTTTTTGCAAGTAACATTGTAATAATTATGCAGCACATAATTTTTTTCTTTTGCTAATTTGCATTTTTATTTAATTATTTTAAATCACTTTTAAACACTTACAAACCAATCGACATTATTTGACAATTTACCTAATGCGCGCGGCGCATATTCAGTCGCTGAAAAAGTTAAAATTGTCAGGTTGTAGTTGCAAACAGGAAAGTATTACAACAAGTTTTCTATCATCCTAATTCGGCGCGCGCATTGCATTTTTAGGACTAAAAATTTCAGTCCTGAAAAATTTAGTGTAATGTAAAACAGCTCTAAGTCTAATAGTCGCTGAGCGCCAGCACTGTTAAATAGAGTACATTTTAGAAAATTTCAAAAATGCTCGAATTTGCCGACTTTTTTATAATTTTCGGTTACTCTCTCTAAAAAAGTCTATTATATGATAAACGGTGCGATTCTGAATTGCATATGGTTATATAATCATATTGTTATGACCAGGGGTGGGCTGCCAAATTTTGAACAACCGGCTCGCTATTATTTCGAAGCAAAAAAAAACGGTATATAGAAGAGTGTAATAAATTTATATTACGTAAATAACAAGGTGGCGTCATATTCCGGGGGAAGTACAGACTTAAAAATGTAAATCCCGTGTCACGGGTGACACCACCTTGTGGATCCAGGGTTAAAATGGCTTATTTTTTGGTTTTAGGGGTAATTTAACAAACGGCTCGCCGAGCTTCAAAAATTTTAAGAACCGGCTCGCGCGAGCCGGACCGAGCCGGCTCCAGCCCACCCCTGGTTATGACTAGATTGCTATCCTAAGTTATAACCATCTCCGTAAAAATGTTACCGAAAATTGCTATTCTGTTTAAACACGCATAATCATGATTGTTATAATTTATGCATAACCAAACCTTGTTATAAATAGTTCAAATGTACCGTAAAAATACTACAAATATGACACATCGTTCCATCAGTTAGTTGTGATTTAAAAACTTGAATTTTGTTTTGTAATTTTGTAATATATAGGTATATCAAAATAAATTTTTATTCAAAATTGTTTTTAAGTTAAATTAATTAATTTACAGTTTATACACTTTTGTTTGTGTTTTTTATTTTTAATTTAACTAATTTTTTGTGTACAAAAAGAATTTACATACAATATTGTTACATTTTTTTTAATATGGTCGTGAAGGAACAAATTCACCTCCATCAATCGCCCATTAAATCTGTTTATCAAATTGAAGCATCTGGAATATTTTTTTCATCCTTAAAACTTTTTATGACGCAATGGGCATTTAAATTTTTGTTTCATAATATAACGAATTGCGGGTTACAATTTTTTATTTGTTTTGACTTTTTTAAATGTTTAAAATTGAAATTATTTTTTTATATAATTTTTTTTTAAGAGAAGTTTGAAATTTTTAAATACATTGAAATACAGTTGAATATACAACACTTACTAACTATAAATAATTCAAATATTTATTGTTGTGTCCACCGTGTTACCCCTATTATGGGCGAACAGTGCAAAAGTAAACGGTCGGAGAGTTTTTAAATGTTTTAGTTAAGTTTTGTTAGATTAAGTTTTGTTAGATTAAGTTTTTGTGATGATAAAAATGAAACGCCTGAAGATAACTTGGATAGGCAACACAAAAGACATGACAAAATAATGAGATAAAATCAAATAGGAATAAAAAAGAAGAGGTTGTCATGGAGATATAAACAGGAGTTCCTTTTAAAGAAGCGACCGAGATAGTCGCAAATCGAGATTCGATAAAAATAAGCGACCGAGATGGTCGAAAAATCGTGAGTTCAATTAAAAGAAGTTACAAAAACGGTCTCATATAAAGAGTGAGTTCAATTAAAAGACGCTACAAAAACGGTCTCATATAAAGAGAGAGTTCAAATTGAAAGTGGCTACAAAACGGTCTCATATAAAGAGAGAGTAAATTAAGAAAGCGAAAAATAATCGCATAATAAATAAATGGGAGTGCGAATGCACGCATGAAAAGGAGAGTCGCAAATTGGGAGTGCGAGTTGATAATAAACGAAGATAAAATTTTAAACCAATTTAAATTTAAATTAATTAAATTTAAAGAAGCGACAAGATAGCCGCAGAAGAAAATAAAGAGAAACGAGTTTAGAAAGCTTATAAATAGGACGTGTGTGGGTGATTAACGCTATATAAAAGGTTAGCATAAAATTTGTTTAATTAAGTTGTTCGATTTTTATGTTTATGTTGTTGTTGATTTTGTTAATTTAATATTGATGTTATTAAATGTGTTTTGGTTATCCGATTGTTTTCTTTTGACTGTTGGCTTATAAGTCGTTTTTTTAAAGCGAGTAATCCTGAGATAGAGAGAAGTGTTCGAAGTGGGAATCCTTTTCTTGGCAATTTCTCAAATAGCCAAGTGGGGACCACAACATTATATAACAACTGTCTTTCACGAACGTAACAATGATCAAAATGAGCGTAACAAGCACTAAAATGCAGTTGCTATCATAACCATGAAATATAACAATAATTGTTGACAAACCACGCCCCCATGATTATGTCTTCAAAATCAGAATAGCAAATCGGCTCAAAATAACCATATTGTTACAAAATAACCAAATGATTATAATCATTCATAACAATCATAACAAGATTGTTATGTCAAATCAGAATAGCAAATCGGCTCAAAATAACCATATTGTTACAAAATAACCAAATGATTATAATCATTCATAACAATCATAACAAGATTGTTATGTCAAATCAGAATAGGAAATCGGCTCAAAATAACCATATTGTTACAAAATAACCAAATGATTATAATCATTCATAACAATCATAACAAGATTGTTATGTCAAATCAGAATCGCACCGAAAAAAGTCTATTAATATATCAGTCGCTTAGATGCAAAAGCCGACATGTCACAACTTCTCCCAAAATGAGATTAATACATCAAAAAATTAGAAATGCAAAATCCTACATACCCATCAAAAATTATAAGAGAAAATCCCGACAAATATCGAGTTATACGAAACTAAAATATCATCTTAGATGCAAAAACCGACATTTCCAAAGCTCAACATTTTGATAACCCGTGACCATTGAATTTTCAAAGGTTTTGTCAGTTGTGTAGTGTGCTTTGGACATACCTATATTCCCCCGATTGTGTTTTTGGACAAATTGAAAAGATTTATAAAAAACATGCTGTAGTTGTTCATCCCGATGACTAAATAAATATAATTAAAAAGTTTGCAACTGTTCATAAAATTGGAAGTGATGTGGTGATTAATTGAAGATTGGAGAAGTCAAACTCAAAATGTTTTGAAGCAACCCAGTTATTGGCATTTCAAATTTCAACCTTCAAAAAGATTAATAATTATTAAAGTGAAATAAAGGTGGAGCTCCACTTGCAAGAGGTGAAGCAACTTATAAAAGTGTTTATGTACACTCTAAAGGCTTATGCAGAGGGGAAACCATTTTTCTCATACGACCCCAAAAGTATTAGAAATTGGGGTACCTATTAACAAGGATAAGAAATAAATTATTGCAAAGCTACTAGAAAAACACTATGGAAGTGAATGGGAAAAAGAAGATGAGTTTATTTTTTTAGAAAAGTTTTCCAAAATGTATTGGAGAGAGCACAGGTAACTACAGAACAAGAAAACTGTGAAGAATAGATGGTTAATCTGTAGTAATTGACGTTTTTTAAATAAATATTTACGAGTTTAGGTGCAAAACCCGACATGTCCATTCTAATAATTAATTTTTGAAGACTTCTGACTGCCCCTCATTTTTTCAATTGATTTCTATATTCTTCCTCTATGAGTAACAAGCTATACAAAAAAAATGGTTACTTAATTCGGTCGCATAAAGATTTTATGAGTTTTTCTGCATTATCTCGCTTTCTATTTCACTGGACATGTCGGGTTTTGTATCTAAGCGACTGATGTACTATATTATAAAAAAAAAGTCATGTCAAAATCGAGCTTTTGAAATTTTCAAAAATGTAACAGCAGATGTTACAACAAATGTAACAAATTCAAAAATTTAACAGTGCTGGCGATCAGAAATTATTTGACTTAGAGAAGAATACCTTAGATAGAAGTTGTAGTAAAATTTATTCTCTATAACAGCGTTTCCCAAATGTCTCGAACTTGCGGACCCCCAAAATTAGACACTAGTATCATGGGGACCCCCAGAAAGAATTTCGTTACAAAAATATAAATTAAAGCAACTATTGCGTTATTTAATTTAAATATTCTTTAAAAAATTTTTTTTTCTTTTTATGTCGTGGGTTTGCTCTATAAGATTTATAGAAGTCATTTTCGTCCTCAAGTCAACTGGTAAGGAAATATTGCGAAGAAACATTTTGTTTTCGCCATTTTTTCAACTCAAGAGTTTTTATTAGGACCCAAACCTTAAAACATATCCACAAATCAGAACCCCCTGACCATTTCTAGGAAACTCTTCTTTTCATGATTTCGAGGATGTTGTTGAAATATTTTAAGGGTTTTTAATTTTTTTAAAGAGTTATATGATAACACTATAGCTGAAATAGAAATTTTTTTTAAAATATTTTGCCGAAAAACATAATTTTCACTCCTTCATTAAAATTTTCAACTTCAGACGAAGAATTCGGTAAGAAGCTCAGGGTTCAGAAAGGACGTTTTTTAGTATGTTAAAGTACGAACAATTACCTAACGAAATCCGTCGAAAAATCGCAGAAAACAGATTTTGGATTTTTTTTTTTCGCAATTTTCTTACACTATGAGAGACGGCCAAATTCCCTTGCGAATGAAAGGTTTTATAATAATGTATCAAAGAAAAATTATAGGATGTTCCCTTTAAAGGCATAAAAAAGATTTATACTATATTAATTTATTAATAACTGATTTCAAATTAGTAAGTCTTCCTATCTATTTAAAAGGTAAAATATGCAATCACTTTTAGTACTTTGTAAATGTCGTAAAAACAGCTTACCCAAATTATACACTAGACCCTCCATGTACGCGAGTTCGATGTACGCGAATTCAGAATAACGCGAATTAGATTTTGATACCTGAATTATTTGTACGCGAAGCAAAATTCCCTTTAACGCGAATTAAGTTTTTGCGTATTATTAAAATAACTAGCTGGCACAGTCGGCCTACCGGCCGCCTTTAGCCATCTAGACCGTGTCGGATGTGATTATTCGGCCTTCGGCCTCACTCCAAGGTTCTAAAGTAGCCTAAGTTTTTCGTAGCGTTGTAAATAACTTCTACACCAAATTTGGTTAAGATTGGTCAAATAGAAACGTAAAGCACGTGCACGCGTATTTGCATTGTCGATCGGTTGACAGTTTGACAGCATTCATTATTGTTTGAAAGTTGATTTTGAGTAGCCTGCCTTCCTTTAAGGAATCTCGATAATCCATTCATGCGCGTCCCTATGGGACGCGCATGAATGGATTATCGAGATTCCTTAAAGGAAGGCAGGCTACTCAAAATCAACTTTCCTTTCCTTTCCGAATTTTTGCACTATTTCAATACAAAAACATGCGCAGGAACCTACATAATAACTGTGCCAAATTTGGTTCCGATCGGTCAAACGGTTTAGGAGTCTATAGGGAACATACATACATACACACATACATCCATTTTTATATATATTATAGATATAGATTATAGATTATGTGTTATCCAAATAGCATAAACAAATGTGGAGGTATAGGTGTATATAAATCTTACGTCGAAGCTAAAGATATTCATTGACAGTTGTTTACATAATAAATAGAGATGTATGTATATACAAAGTAATTTCTACTCCGTTCACAGGCGCTGAAACGTAGCACTTGAATGATACAAATACGGTGTCAACGATTTATAGTTTTTTTTATGCATTATATTTAATTTTTTTATCAATTAGGTATATTTTAGTTTTTGTATGCATTATATTTTACCAATTTCGTAAATAAACCTTAGTGTTAAACTTTTGTTTTTAGTCTTAAATAAATTTTGGAACCTAATCCCCTTTTTTCTATTGCTTCTTTGGTTCCATTTACGCGAATTCCATGTACGCGAGGTTTTTGGCGAACGGAACCCTTGCGTACATGGAGGGTCTAGTGTATTATCATTTAAACTTTATATCATTGTTAAAGAAAATTAGGTGACCCATGTAAAAATAAATAAGATGTTCCACTTAAAATAAAAAGTTATGTTATAAAAATCTCAAAAATGCTTACCTTTATGTTTAGGTACTTGACTCCAATCAATAGTCGGTACAACTATTGGAATTTCTTCAACAGGACTGCGTGGACGGCCTTCCAATTCATGTTTAAAGGTGTCTTGATCTTCGGGTTGTGATGTAAGTTGTTGATTACCTTCTTGAGGTTGAGCATTACTTTGATCGGGTGATAAAGTTAGATCTACAATAGGCGTAATCTCTATTTGTCTCACCGATTGAACATTTGGACTAATAGCATCGTGAGATCTTGAAGATTGATCTGAGAGAGGTAGGGATTGTGAAACCACGGGAGATAAAGGAGATTTATTGTAAGCAGTTTGTGGGGTAGGAGTTATGTCGAGAGATGGTTTTAAAAGTTTTTGACAGTCGGTGATGTTAGTGTGGAATGATTTAAATTTGGAATCTAAAGCAGAAACACTTCCAGATTTTTGAATATTCCCTGCAATGCCAGTGTCCCCTAATAAATACTTCTTTTTAAGTTCCAATGATACTTTAGTAGCAATACCACCAGTGCTTTGAGTGCGATTCAAAGCGTAACCGTCAGTTCTAGTGAGCAAAGAAATGGGTGCAGGTTTTGATAAAATTGGTGAAGCTACAAGGGGTGTGAATTCCAACTTAATACCCGAATTTCGTGATTTGCCATTGATAGGTGTTTGTAAAATACCAGATTTCACCTGAACTCTTTTAGGTGGGCCATAATTTCCTCGGGTTTTTGTTACATTATAATCGTTAAATGTTATCGACGGAATTTCTCTAGTCGGTGTAGGATCGTCTACTGCAAATTCAGAGTCTGTTGAAATTTCTGTAGCCGAATTATGCTTGCTCGATGACGAAGTGGTTTCGTCTGATACAATCTGAAAATTATAAAAATTAATTATTTAAACCGGTATGGGTCAGGTTCTTATTATAAAAATATGCATGCAATTTTAAACAAATTATTGGTATACTAATTTGACTGTTTTAAAGAATTAACAGACACCAATTCAATTTTAAATTGTTAATAATTAAATTTGTACGTTTTCAAGTATATTTTTAAAGCCAACATTTTGTACATTTTGACAACAAATACTAATATAAAGCACACACCAACAAGTACAATAAATAAAACTTCTGTTTGGAGTTAATAAAATATAAATAAGTACATCGATAAATCTTGTAAGTTATTTTCGTCAATATTATTTTATCGTTTTAAAAATAAGCGTAAATTTTAAGGAAAACCACTACAATAAAGGTTAGATTTATAGTTAAAATGGCACACAACTCTCATGTCAGCAATGGAATGTTAACTGCATTAATATTTGCCATTAATTTACATCAAGAATCACATTTCACTCATATAATTACCTTATTTTACCATTGCTAAAACATGGCTGTGGCCCCCAGACACTAAAATCATCTCACGTGTAACAATTTTATTAAATATTTTGGTTTAATGACCGTGAAGAATCCCGAACGCAATTACTTAACTTGGTTTTAAAAAACGTTAACTTTAAGCGGTATAACAATTTTAAAATGCAACAATCAATAAAATATTGAAAGATTTAACAAAGTTAATTTGAAAAATTTTAATAATCAACATAATTGTGAAAATACAAGTATCAAGATCAATTTTTAAAATAATTGGAATTTTTAACAATTAAAATTGAAACAATTCTAATTACCTACATATTACTAAATATTAAAACAAATTAATTTTTGAAAATAACAATCACACATTTCTATTTTGTTTAAAATTCTTTAAAAGAAAAACTGAAAACGAAGAAAATTCTTTGATTTGATACTGAAGCCTTCAAGTAACACACAGCATAAAATGACTAGAAAATGTTAATGCTTTGGCTAGGTTTTAGTATAAAAAACATATAAAATTACAAATTTGTTTAACAAAGTAATAATCAACATAACAAATTTTATTGAATGGTGCATTCGTTTTTATTTTTCAACCCCCTTTTGTCTTTTCCATCGGTAAATTTCAAATTATTTGTAGAGGCTGAATTTCCATGCAAATTTGGCATTGTAAGGGAATTATCATTGGTAACATTCTGATCAGACAAGCTTCGATTTAGGACGGGTTTCTCTAGCTTGGCCAACATGTAAGTGGTAACTCTTTCTTTTTTCACGGGTTCCATGTTATTAGATAAATTTTGTTTTGCCATTTCACTGGTAGAAGGCGTTACATGTTTACGTCTAGGCATAGGCGACACGCTATTGGCTTTAATGCGAAACGGTGCTGCTGTGGGCAAACCTTGAATGTTTTCTTTATTTTGATGCTTATTGAGTGGAGAAAAATCCAAAGATCGTTTTCTGGGTGGTACAGGTGGCGGGGTACCTTCTTTACGCCTCCTCTCGGATGATTTACGCCGAATAGGTCGTTGAGGCTTCATCACGGCAAGAGTTTCTTTAGGAAAAATGTTTAATTCTTCTTTTAAATTTATATTCTTTGCAGATTCTTGTTCTTTAACTTCTTCGCTATTGTTTATTTCTATTTTTAATGAATCACAGATTTGTAATTCAGTTTTTGGCATCAAATTATCATTAGTAGGTAAGACTACTGAATTTAAATTAAGATCTGATGTTTCTTCAATTAATTCTGACTCGACAGTCTTATTTTGCAATTCAATTGGAAATTCCATTAAAATATTATTTTCAGGCGTTTTGTCCTCAATTACACTTTTAACTGATTTTGATTCATTTTCACTTTCCATGCTCTTTGGTTCCAGTGTTTTATCAAAATTAGGAGATTCCATTAAAACTTCAGGTAAATCAGGTCGATTCGAGTCTTTGTTTAAACTATCAGATGATACAGAAGATTCATCACTTGATGGCATTTCATTACTAAATAATTGGGCATTTCCATTTGATTGTACATCATTATTTACACTCTCAACATTTTCGTTATTTCTACCAGGTGGATACTTCAATGTATTTGTAGTTTTTACTTCTGAATAATAGTAATGAGGCAACTCATCATCTTTGTCTTTGATATCTTTATTTTTACTTAGATTCCTATAATCATTATTAAAATTACCAAGTTTTTCTAAATTTTTGTTAGATGAGCTAAACTTAAGCACTTCATTGGAAGGCTTATATTCATTAAATATAAAATTCCCTAGGGATTGCCGTTTAGTTAACTTGGGAATTACTCTCTTTGTATTATCGTCACTGCCGTTATCAGCATTATTTTCGAATTTCTGCAAAACTCGCCTTACACTCACTTTACTGATGGCATCCAAATCAACAGAAGTTCTTGGTTTTTTATTAAAATTAGCTTCAGTTTGCGATTTACCCAATTTGTAATTGCCACTACAACTTGGTTCCTCATCGAAATTCGGCCGAACTACTTTTCCAGAAAAATGACGTTCGAAAAACGACAAACTCCTCTGTGGCAGTTTGCTAACAACTGTTTCAATATTTTCAGGCTTCTTCAAAACGTTTTCTAGCTTTTTATATTTAGTATCATCGTATTCTTCGCGATCGTTTGTAGTGTAATGTAAATCGTCCATCCAATCCAAAAGATCGGTCATTTTCTCTTCCGTTTCATCTTCAAACACATTATTTTCGCTTTCTAAAGCTTTGAGCAAGTCTTCAATACTACTCGAATTGCCTTCATTCTCCTTATCAGAAAATGAGCTACTTTCTACGGGACGTTTAAACTCGATAGGCTTCATGAGTTCTTCTTCATTTGCCAACAAAGTCTCGATATAATCATCCGCCTCATTCATATCTCTTTCTTCCGGCTCAAAACTAAACGAAGTTCGTCTATCCAAAACTTTAGCATCACTTTTAACAACCTTATCCACCTTAGGTT
The DNA here is from genome assembly GCA_932274525.1 of Podabrus alpinus. Lineage (NCBI taxonomy): Eukaryota > Metazoa > Arthropoda > Insecta > Coleoptera > Cantharidae > Podabrus > Podabrus alpinus. The sequence goes on from OW026451.1 coordinate 122,536,684, forward strand.
GCAGCACTTTTTCCGTTATTGTCGCCGCTTTACGTAAAACCGGTCTAGGCAGCGTGGGCTTCTTTTTGGCCTCCCCAAAATATTTCTTAGCGTCACTTATATTCGAGGTAACGGTCACTTTCGGCTTGCCAGGTTCGTAAGGTAGATTAATTTTACTCGGAGTTCGTTTGATGATCAGCAAAGGCTCGGGTTCTGAAAGTTTAAAATGAGGAACAAATTCTTGACCGAAACTGCCACGTTTATCTTTCTGAGGTAAAACAAAATTTCTTTTCACTTTTTCACCACCGGCAACTAGAGAACCTACGGTTGCACTTTTCGACAGGGCGCCGGAACCAACCGGCTTATTAAGATTTCCGTTCTTTTGCAAATCGTTATTACGTTTTTGTTGAGGTAAACATTCGTCATCGATTTTAGGTTTAAATTGATTTAAATTGTCACACTTACGAGAATTATTGCTACTCAATTCTTTCAATTGATTATCGATATCTTTACACAAACCGTTGATGATATCATCAAATTCACCCGAATCGGCAGTATTGTAGTCTGCGGATACAATTGACAAAGTACTACCGGATTTATCTAACTTATTTATACACAAATTTTCGTTACATTCGCCGTTATTAAAATTTTTATTATCACTGGATATTTTACTTTTAGAAATGAGTATATCGGGTAGTTCCGATAAATTAGAACCCAATTCGACATTATCGATAGTTGATAAATTAGAAGAAATTTTCACCTCTGTTTCAGAGCCCGTATCTGTTTGTATGACAGGCGGTTCCACACGCACTTCTTGTTTTCTCAACTCTCGTGCTCGAATTTCTTGTTCGTCTTCCGTGACCGGTCCATCTTCATCATCTGAGAAAATTAAATTAGTTTAAACATATCTTTGAGTAATTGAAAAAAACCTTACCCCCAGTACTATTCTCATAATAACTTGAATGGTCTGAACTGCTAGAATAATCATCAGATTCTGAATCGTCGTCTCTCGCATGTTGCTTGGAATATCGTTGCTTATACCGTTCCATCCATCTCAGTGTACCTTCTTTGGTGGGAGGTTCTTCCAATGCTTCTTCAAAAGCATCTTCGTTATCAGATTCTGAACCACTGATTGAGAAAAAGAAATTCATTGAAACAAGTTTGAAGAATAGGAGTTCTACTATGGGGAGGGGGACGGCGGGCAAACTCAAAATAAGAATTTATGAAATAGGCCCATCATGTTAGACTAATTTAACGAGTCCAGGGGTTCCAGGTTATAAAAATCAGAAATTATTAACACTCCTATAAACAAAGAACGCGACGCTATTTGTCTTTTTTCAAATATCTTGAAAACCAAGAAAGATAGGGTAACAAACTATAAAACCCTTTGTTGTGGAGTGTAAATTATCTGCAATAATTATTAAGGTAAAATGTATAGTCAAGTCAGTGATTTTCGACACTTCAATTATTTTCAGCTTTTTACGTTTTTTTAATAGTGTAAGAAAATTGCGGAAAAAAAAATCCAAAATCGGTTTTCTGCGATTTTTCGACGGATTTTGTTAGGTAATTGTTCGTACTTTTACATACTAAAAAACGTCCTCTCGGAACCCTGAGCTTCTTATCGAATTCTTCGTCTGAAGTTGAAAATCTTAATGAACATATTTTAAAAAAAATTTCTATTTCAGTTATATTGTTATCATACAACTCATTAAAAAAATTAAAAACACTTAAAATATTTTAACAACATCCTCGAAATCATTAAAAGAAGAGTTTCCTAAAAATGGTCAGGGGGTTCTGTTAGGCTTCTATACAAAGTATAACAAGAAGCCTTATGATCTGGCTCCGTGTCTGTCTGTCTGTCCGTCCGTCCGCATACAGGGTTCCCACTAAATTTTTCAAAGCAAATTCCCTGACTTTTCCAGGTTTTCCCTGACAAAAATTTTAATTTTCCCTGACATTTTAGTATATGAAAATTTAAAAAAAATTATTTTAAATTTAAAAATATTTTATCTGAAAATAGAAATTAAAATATTTCTTTGACAAATTTTTTGCTTTCCCTGACATTGGCGCTAAAAATTTAAAATTCCCTGACTTTCCATGACTTTCCCTGACAAGTTCTAAATTCCCTGACTTTTCCAGGTTTTCCATACAAGTGGGAACCCTGGCATAATTAAAATCTAATCAGAATTTATATATTAAGATAGGTTACAAAAATATTCTGTGCTTTAAGATTGTAATTTTCAACCTCTATAGTAGACTTAATCCGATGATCTGTCCAATCAAGGTATCAACGGATTAAGTTATCAGATCACGGATCAACGGATTTAGTTATCAAATTAACGGATAACATTTATTGTCATATTTTATCTACTATATTAACATGGAACATGTTTTTACGGTCGTTACCTCGCAAAAATCGACACCAAAAACCGACACCAAAAACCGACACCAAAATTCGACACGAAAAATCGGCACCACATGTATAATTCAAATTTATAGTTTATAATTTGAATATAGAGTAGATTATCGAATAACATCTGCGCATTCACAATAATGAATTTTCAATAACAAAATTTTTATTACCAAAAATTTAAATCCGAAACCGAGCGCAAAAAGAAAATTTGCTTATATATAATATAGTAAATTTTTATTACCAACACAAAAATTATAAGGGATTATCCTATTATGACCAACAGTAAGAAGAAGAAACGAGATGGAGTTTTCTCGAGGAAAACTGTGATAAACGGTTTAGTACCGAAAAACATGTTCCATGTTAAAGATATTAGTCGGAGACTAAAATAGAAGGAATCCGGGGGTCAAGGGGGCGGAGCCCCTTTATTTTATTTCGCTAAAGGACCTGTCCTAGAGTAAAAGCTGTATACGTAATTCGCACAGAAACATATACTTTACGGAATAAGCGAGGCAATATCCGAACTCGCCCTCCGCTCCGCTCCGGGCTCGTTCGGGTATTTCCTCGCTTATTCCGTAAAGTATATGTTTCTGTTGCTTATAATTAAATAACTATAAAACTTTTATTATAGCAAATTTAATTATCTACAACTTAGCTCTTATTGCCTTTTAACGTAGGAGTAACCGTTTGCGAGATATAAGCGAAAACCCGTAACAAAATGCTATCTGGCATTAATATAAAGAAATAAAATTTAATTTTCTATAAATTAGCATAATATATTAATTTTTTACATAGTTTACCGTTTTAGGGCTTCTATACAAAGTATAACAAGAAGCCTTTTAGGCTTCTATACAAAGTATAGCAAGAAGTCTGGGTCGAATCAACTATTGTTGACCACTCCAAATAAATTGAAAATTTCCTATTGCAAAGAGGAAGGTTTATATAGTATACTGACATAATTTTCACAAGCGAAGATATAATCAAAATTTTGAGTAAATCGATTTTGAAGTTAGCTAATTTAACGAGATTCAGTGGTAAAATCTAACGAGATTCCGCGCGTCGCTCATTTTGTTGACAGTCCGTGCAGTTTTAATGACCCTAACACTTAGAGTATTTTGCACTGACATAACTGATACACCAGACTAGATCAAATGCTTTTGGAAATTTTGCGGTCTCCGTCGGTATTTGCCTCACTGGTTTAGGGTGGCATACACTGCAAAAAATGAGGTGAATTTTACTGGTGAAAAATGACAAATTTACACCAGAATTGGGTGAAATTTACACCATTTTTGGGGTAAATTAAAATTTACCTTCATTATAGTGTATTTCTACCCCCAAAACAGAGATTTTTATCTTAAGTAAAAAAAAGTCAACCGTTGATGGGTATATTTACCTATCACAGTATAGTAAATATGTGTTACAATAGAAGAATTTTACATTTTCAAGGGAAATTCGCACTCATGCGAGGAAAACAGGGGAAAAACATAAGATTATAGGTAAATTTAATCATCAGTCAGTAGGTAATATAAAAGTGTTACTAATTATTATACAGACTTTTCCTTCGTGACAAAAAATAATCAAAAAATGTTTGTAGTAGTAAATACCATGTAGTATTATTGTAATTTTTTATTAGATTTCAAGAATTTGGGAACAAGTTGTTGCAATTATGGATGCAACATAATTGTATTAAAATAAAGTTTGGTGATCATATTTTAACCAATCTATACTTTTTTGTTAGTACCTTACATGATGATTTTAAAAAATATCAAAACACTACATTGCAATAAATTGAGTGATGCAATAAGTTGAATCAGCGGCTCCAAGTAATATGTAACTCAAAACGAAGAGTAAGGACTTCACACACAGTATGAGATGATTTTATTTTCTGACCTCAGTGTGCAGGTGTTAATCAGTTATTAATGTTGTTAGACCACGGATGCAGTGTAGTAGTTTGTTTTTTTGACTAGTTTTGTGGCCGTTTAAACTAAAGGTAGGTGATGTCTTGTAATAATATTATAATGTTGAAATTAATCTATGGGAATCCCTAGAGTATTGGGATTGGAAACTGGTGATTTCTGAATATCCATAATTTTTATACTGATTTTTAAATGTTGTTGAACGGTGATGAAAACCGAATTATCCTTCCACAATTTATTAGTGTGAGAAAATTGGGCACATTTTGATAAAAAAATCCGAAATCGGTCTTCTGCGATTTTTCGACGGATTTTGGTAGGTAATAATTGTTCGTACTTTTATACTAAAAATCGTCGTGTCGCACTCAACCTTGAGCTTGCCGCATTCTTCGTCGGAAGTGGAATTTTTTATGAAGGAGTGAAAATGATGTTTTATGGCAAAATAATTTTAAACAAATTTCTATTTCAGTTATATTATTATTATATAACCTAATAGCTTATTGAAAATATGAATAACACAATGTTTTAACATCTTCGAAATCATGAAATGAGGAGTTTCCTAAAAATGGTCAAGGGGTTCTGATTTTTGGATGTTTTAAAGTTTGGGGTCCTAATAAAAACTCTGAGTTGGCGACCGCCCGGAAGTGCGAATTTTAACAAAAATGGCGAAAACAAAATGTTTCTTAGGGAGCGTTCAAGTATTACGTAACGCAATTTTTGAAGATTTTTGACCCCCCTCCCCCCATGTAACGCGCCGTAACGTTTTTCTGTACCCCCTCCCCCCCTAGTAAAACGTTACGTAACCACTAAGTGACCATTTTTATACCTAAAAGTCACAATTATGTGGCAAAAACAATGTTACGTAATGCGAAGTTCAAACCCCCCCCTCCCGCCTCTGTAACGCATCGTAACGTTTTACAAGACCCCCCCTCCCCCCAAATTCGTTACGTAATACTTGAACGCTCCCTTAGCAATATTTCCTTACCTGTTGACTTTAGGACGAAAATAATAGCTATAAATCTTATAGAGAACAAAATTTACTATAACTTTTATCTCGCGTATTTTTGTCGAAGTAAGTCGAATAGTTGCTGAGCGCCAGCGCTGTTAAATAGGGCACTTTTTTGAAAATTACAAAAACTCTTGATTTCGATCTGACTTTTTTTATAAATGTTTTACAAAAGTCAATATGATAGTATGGAAATGGTAAATATGTAATTAGTAACAAACATTTATAAAAAAAAGCAAGATCAAAATTGCGAGTTTTTAAAATTTTCAAAAATGTGCTCTATTAACTGCGCTGACGCTCAGCAACTATTCAACTTGGAGAAAAATACCCGAGATAAAAGTTGTAGTAAATTTTGTTCTCTATATTCTATAAGATTTATAGCAATCATTTTCGTCCTAAAGTCAACTGGTAAAAAGATATTGCGAAAAAACATTTTATTTTCGCAATTACCTACCTAACGAAATCCGTCGAAAATTGCAGACCGATTTTGGAATTTTTTTTGCAATTTTCTTACACTAAATAGCCATATACCACTTTTCATATTATGCCCACTTCAGAACGAAATCGTGTGTAGGTTTTGAACTTTTACTATAAGGCTCGCTGGCTTCTTATTTTATTTAGATAAAAATTAAAAATATTTTTGTGAAATATAATAATATTATGTAATACATAGTTTATAGTTAATTATAATATATTATTATTACTGTAGAAAAATGATGATTTTTAAAATTTGGAATGTGAGTCGGACAAATAAGGTATTCGTCGTCATTGAAGAGGATGACGGAATTCTTGAAAATGGAATCTTGAGAGGTATGATTGTAGTATTCTCTTTTTACCTGATGATCTTTAATATGTTTAATTTTAGCATCCGAAAAGATGCAAATAAATGGCTCAACGATTTGCCTCGAATCAGATGGCACCGACATAGATGATGCAACGGTCCTGAAGTTAATGGCACATCATGAAACTTTAATTTTATTGCAGCCAGGGGAAGTGTGGCGTCCTGCAGGACAACCGCTAAAACAATCATCAAGTGCATCAGCAGACACATTAACATTGCTCAGCACTTCATTCAGTTCCTCAGATATACCTGAGCAATTATTGTCAAGTGAGTCCCTAGAAGACGACGAGGCACCGAGTGAGGCACCGTCGGAATATTCATGGCACGCATTTACGATACCATGGTATAAAATGAAGATTGAAACATTGAAAGATTGTCAAAATGAAAACCGAAATAAACGCAGCATTTCTGACGTTATGACCAAAATTATTGGATTACTAACAAAACTGAGAGACTTTTAATGATGGTGAGTCTTAGTAATATATCTAACCTAAATCAAATTAAATAACCTATCAACGTTTTGTAGATATTTACAATCACTTGAAGATATTATGATGAAGAGAGACAGTTTTTCATTTTATATAAGTGCCTGGATTTTTTGTTTTCATTAGTTTTAGTGTGTTAGTATTTTAGTTTAGTAGTAGCTTAGTGTGTTTTTTTTTCATTTTATTTAAGTTCTTGTACTTTTGTTTTCCTTAGTTTTAGTGTGTTAGTATTTTAGTTTGGTAGTAGCTTAGTGTGCCATTAAATAGCCACTCTATATTTGCTCTATATTTCATAATAAAATAGCTCTATATTTGTTTCATGATGTTTTTTATTCGATAATTATTGTAGTTAGTTTTGGTAATGGGCAGTATTATACCTAACGTACGATTCGAATATTTATATCTATTAATTAAATTTGAGGTAAAGTCACAATTCTGTTCATATTAACCTGACGATATGACACAAACAAAACACATGACGCCTGGATGTGTGGCTTCGACATTTTTTTATCTGGGGCTATAGCCGTTTCATCTGCTTTTTGCAAAACGAATTTACAGCTACTTCTACAAAACTACAAATTGTTATTTTGCTTGAACGTATAACTTAAACAATTGAATAATTTCTTGTACTACTAATTAAAACGTTAAAATTAAAAACATTAAGAGTCTGGACCAGACAAATTTCTAAAGGAATTGAAATAAAAGAAAATTGGAAACGGAACATCCAAAAACGTGAAAGGTGATCAATTTTACGTATTTGTTGTTTATTTTAGTGGTGCCTAACAAATACATACTTACTTTTTCAGCAAATAATTTTACTGACTAAAATTATTGCTTTTAAAAGTTTCAGGGGAATTTTTATACAAAAAATAGGTGGCCATTATGTTACCCTAGTTTGAGTGTAAATTTACACCATTAGTATAATACTTGCGTGTAATTGTGTGTAAGGTACAATTACACATATGAAGATAATTTTTCCCAGTAAAAATACCTCGCATATGTAATTTTACTCGGAACAGTGTACTTCTACCTGGTGAAATTCCATCGTATGTGTAAAATTACTTACGTCAGTGTAATTTTACTATGTAGAAGTACACCATACCGAGTGAAATTAACACATGTGAGGTAATTTTACTCGGTAGAATTGCCATCATACGTGTACTTGTACCTTACGCGGTAAGTATTACACCAATGGTGTAAATTTACACTTAAAATAGGAGGTAACATAGTGGCCACCTATTTTTGGTGTAAAATTCCCCTGAAATTTTTTAGAGTGTAGGCAGTCTGGGGGAAAGCACTCGGGGGATTTTCTACCCTGCCGCAAGACAGAGTATTCTTCTCCGGTAGAGTTCAGGAACTCCGACCACGCAGGACCGGACTCCACTCGAGGGGGGGGAAACCCCCCCCCCGGGCAGAAACCCAACCTGACCGGCATCAGGAGAAAACCAGAGGGTTTTCCGCAGCATCGGAGCGACTGACACTCCCCCGATACGGAAAACAAGACGGTTAGACCCCGATACCGATCACTTTTGCATCTATTTCTTCAGTCACACCCAGTGTTCTATCACATTCTTATCACCACAACCCGACCCCGACATCGAAGGGGATCAGGTGGTGACGTCAATTCGAGCATTACCAGCTTTATTCAAAAAGGCATCTGCGCAAATGTCTTTACTTCTATTTTTCAAAGCCACGATCGTCGTCAAGAAGGGAGGGGGTTAAACCCACCCCGGACTCCGACGATCTCGTAGTCAGGTGGGGGCCTCAAAACCCAACCCTGATATAAATTCAGGTGCCGTGGCGCACCAGCTTTCTCAAAGAGGTACGGACTTAGCCCGAATACTCCAAGTTTTAATTTACGATTCGATTGCACCGGCAGAAGCACCACGTCTCTCGTACCTGTTGTAATGGCCTTTTGTTACATTCTTTTTTGTCAACAAATTTTATTTTCAATTCTAAATAAATTTCAGTTTCCTAACGTCAATTTTTAATCATTTGATTTTAAATCAATATTTTGCATTTTGACGCCTGAACCGATGCAACCCAAATTACTATCAATTTCATTTTAACAATATTTCTGAGTCCGCGCATGAGTGAACAATCAACGAAGAGTTGACACCATGGCTTGATAGCGGTAGGTCGCAAATATTTTGCGGTCCTACATTTAATTAATTTTTATTCAATTTAAATGTATTTTCAACAACCGAAGTTATTTTCCAACGATGACATATAATGTAGTGTGTAGTGTGGTGATTTTCTTTTCAACACCTTACGATCTATTCGATCAATAATTGATTTTATGGATATGGTAATTTTTAATGACGCCGTTCAAATTGGAACATGGCGGAGCAAGTCACATCTAGACTTTCGGCAAGTCATAGCCGCCCATTTCGAACGAGGTATTTTATACTCCAATATTATTTCCAACCTCGCCCGTTTGGACAAACCCAGAGGGATGCTTTATCCACCCCTAAAGATGAGCTCGCTATCCAACAGATTCCCTTGGTGCCGCCTTTAGAAAATTTTCATGGTCAACTTTATTTGCAAGTTGGTTCATTTTCGAGGTACCATATGGAGCGGACATGTTTCGAATTTGGCGTGCCTTATTTTAATTGAAATTTCCAACATTCAACTTTTCAACACATATGGTCGTATGGAAAGCAAATTTAAACAACATCTTTCTTCATTTTTAAAACAACAGCTATCCTTTAAATAATTTAATTAACAATTTTTACATGTGTTACTTTTCTTCGAAACTGTTTTAGGTCAATATTTAATTAGCAGGATTTATGCTAAACCATTTTAAGGAAAGGAGACATGTCACCTGCAGCCTTTTTAATCATAAAGATAACATCAAGGAAATTGTAAGTATTCTAAGAATTGTTTCATATGAAAATTGTTAAATTTTGATAAATGCCTTCAGCAAAAATAGCTACCTTTTGAAATTTATGAACTCGTTTTACCAATTTTTTGACCATCTCCAATGGCTCTAAATTTTTCACTTGCCTGCCTTGAGCAGTTTAACGGCGTACAGAACACGTCATCTTTTAACTAAGAGATTTTGATTCGACCCGAACACCACGATGTCCAACCATCTTTACGTTTTGAATAATTTTGTCGATTTATTTTTGTAATTAAATATTTTCATCTTTGTTTATTGTTATAATTATTATACATGTGTAGCCGAGAATTTGTTCAGTTGTTTTACGATTATTAAAATCTTTTTATTTCAATTAAAGTGTGTTATTCCGATCTCGACGAATATTTTTTATTTTATTTTTGATTTCCATTTTTGTCTGGGTATGAGTCACTAGTACATTGAACGCTTGTGCCGAGGCATGGCGCCCTCTAAGGTAATGACTAATTAGCAAAGCCAGATACTATTTAAGGATCCACGAACGCAACCAGTTGCGATCCAAGCTATCGAGACTTGGTATTAAACATACAGAGCTAAGCTGATACGTACTCTCCATCGACGATCGAAAAAAGTGGCAGGTGAAGCTGAAAGACTCTATTTTAGATGACCATTTGCCGGGTCATCGCTTTTTGAGAAAGTTATGAGTTTAGAGCGTTTTACATGTGGCGCCTCAACTTTTGGGGCTCGACAGAGTCTAATGCTATTCTACACTGTAACATAGATTATTTTTTGCTTTTACGCGATTTTTAGGGTCCCTAAGTTCCCGATTTCCTTCATCCCGGTTTCCTTGATGGTAGGCGCTTCAAATTTGTTTAGCTTTCTCCGCGGCGACGGCGATGAAAAACCGGCCGTCCCGGGCAGAGCCCGGGCGGCTTGGGGTTTTTCTATGTACATAATTCTGGCCGGGCTGGATCCACCCAAAAAAGTAATTAGCACCATCAAAACCGGCCGCGGGGCTTTAGCCCCGCAAGGCCAAGGTTTTCCCCACATTTTTCCGGTTTAAATTTATTTAGAGACCTTATTCTTAAAATATTTTTGGAAAAAAATCTTGTGCACTCATAATTCCTACTATGTTATACGCACGGCAGTCAACTGACAAATGCGCGTCTGACCACTCCTGACCGAGGGATCGTGCCTTATATTTATAACCTCGGTTATGGGCGTGGCCTAAACATGCATTTTACATGTAAAATTTAGCTATTTTTAAATTGATTTTTCTCGAAATTTTATATATACATTCGCTCATGAAATTATATAAATTATACACTATAAACCTTCCTCTATGCTATAGAAAAATTTTAAATTTATTTGGGGTGGTCAACAATAGTTGATTCCCCCCAGAAGCCTTATGATCTGGCCCCATGTCCGTCCTCATAATTCAAACCTAATCAGAACCCTCGAAATTGTCATTATAAATACATCGTATGTATAATAAAATTAAAATTTGTTTTAAATTTAAAACGAACTTTCTAATTTTACTTCGATGCGAAAAAATAATTTTTTATTTATTTTAACCATAGCAGTGGCTTGATGTGGTTATTCTCCATAAGATTTATAACAGTCATTTCCGTCCTAAAGTCAACTGGTAAGGAAATATTGCGAAAAAACATTTTGTTTTCGCCATTTTTTTTTAAATGGCGGCACTTCCGGGCGGACGCTGAGGTCGCCAACTCGGAGTTTTTTTAGAACTCCAAACCTTAAAACATAATATCAAAAAATCAGAACCCCCTGACCATTTTCAGGAAATTCTTCTTTTCATGATTTCGAGAATGTTAAAATATTTTAAGTGTTTTTAATTTTTTTTAATGAGTTATATGATAGCTAAAAATTTTTTTTAAAAATATTTTGCCGAAAAACATAATTTTCACTCCTTTATAAAAAATTTCAACTTCAGACAAAGAATTCGGTAAGAAGCTCAGGGTTCCGAGGGGACGTTGTTTAGTATGTTAAAGTACCAACAATTACCTAACGAAATCCGCCGAAAATCGCAGAAAACCGATTTTGGATTTTTTTGATCAAAATGTGCCCAATTTTCTTCACTATAGGGGAAAAATATTAATTGTACGCACCCTGGTGGCTGTAATATCAACTAAATATTTGACGTCACGATGATGCTAAAATAATAATGAATTCGAGGTTAAATTAATTAAAATACGTTAAATTTATTATTTTTTATTAAATTATTTATTTATTACTTAGTTGTAATGTATTATTATCATTCAAAACCAAATCGAAGTATTTCTGAGCGAGGTTATATCATTAGCGTGCATTAGCGTGACGTCACGTTTGTTGTTGCTTACAGTGCACCATCGGTAATATTTTATCCCTATAAACGGAATTAGAAATTTAAAAACATCACACATCATCAGCACAACTTGAAAGAATGTTTTTCATGGTGCAACCAATTTTTAGACCTTTCTTTGTTTATTTTGTAAATTATGTGAACAAAAAGAGTTAACTTTTTGAAGTTTAGTCTTATTTTTATTCTCAAACTTTCTGCCCCCTCCCCTTTTATTAAACATAAATTATATCCAATTTTACCTTAAACTACTAGATTCATCTTCATCTTCACTAGAACAAATCTCGCCAGTTGAAGCCCCAAAATTTCTATCGGTCCATTCATCTTCATCCATTTGACTAAGAGATTCGTCATGATCAGATGAAATGTGTCCGGCAGATAAATTAGCAAATTCAATGCGTTCTGGCGTTTGAACTGTAACAAAAAAAAATTTTAGACAAATTTATCCAAAATAAATAACAATGTTACCTCTGTTAAGTAAATCCACACCATCAAATCCTGTCAGAGGTACTATCTTCAATTTTTCCAGCGGCTTCTCATTTTCTTTCCGTTTTTCCAATTTTTTATCAGTCTTATTTTCAATTTCGCCGACCATACCAAAGTGCTGAGAGCAATAAAATTTATATCCATACAAACCTTCTCGATCAAATAAGTAGGAACCAAGTCGTAAAACCACATGACAATACTGACATCTGCAAAAAAAATTACAAATAACAATAAAATAAAATTTATTTCATAACATACTTGAAACAACCACGATGGAAAAATCTTCCTTCTGCAGATAATCTTTCCATAAGATAAACGCGCTTCTGACAGAAATGACAATACTCAGAAACATTTGGTGTTGGAAGTATCACATTTGGCTTAACAGTCTAAACAAAAATAAAATTTTTAAAAACGTATAATTTTTTTGGCGCACTGAACTTACAGTTTTTGGTACGGCTTTAATTTCAGGCTCAACAGCTTTTGGAACAAGTTTTTCCGTAATTGTTGCAACTTTGTTTTGTCCTAAATCCCTCACAGAACCTTCCTTCAATTTTTGCTCCAAACGTTTAATGCCTTTATCTAATTCTGAGTACTTAGCTGTAATAAAAATAAATTTCATTACAAATTAACTAAAGACATTCCAAGTTGAAATTACCTTCCGCACTATTTTGTCTATCCAACTTTTCTAATTTTGTTTGTCTAGCTAAAAATTGCTCCCTATTCCATTTAGGGACGCGTTCTTTCTCCTTATTTACAGATTTTCCTAATTTATTCTCCAAAATCTTTTTTTCAATTTCTTTTATGTTCCAATCGGAAGTTTCAATTTTCCCTATTGCTCTCATTAAACCTTTCGGTTTCTTTTCGGCCGAAGGATACGGTTCGCGCCATTTGTCTTCCAAATCTTTAATTCTAGCAGCAAACTCTTCATCTGCTCCTCCACTACCACCGGCACCTTTTCCTTGATTTGGTAAACGATTCTCGCGATCCTATAGAATTAAATGCTTATTGTGTATCAAAGCGATCGACGAAAACGTTACAGTGATTAAACAAAGAAAAATGAACACATTAAAAAATATTTTAGTTAGTAATTCTCACAATAATTTTGTAATTGTTATACTTTCCGTATTATTTAATAAAAAACAACAACACCAAGTATTTTAGTAAAACTCTCTAAACATGTGCAGTGTTAAATTAAAATTACCAATCTATGACAAAATTTCAAAAAGCAGTCATGCAAAAACGAAACCACAACACGCCTAAATCCTTACTGGAACATAAGTAAATTGCTTTTCCAAATTTTTTACTCTATCTTGAAACTGGGGAGCAGTTTGTCTGTACACAAAAAGGGAATAATCTTCAAAGGGACCAGAGTCCGATTTAGCGTTTGTTTGCAACATTTGCATACTTTTTATAAATTGATCGGTTTGTTTACGGCGTTGATCACGTCGTTTATTTTGCCTGTCCGTGCGATTAGCAGCAATTTCTTCCAAACGCTTCCGCCTTTCTTCCTTCAGTTTAAAAAAGTGTTACTCCAAAATTTTTAGTAAGTCAAAATGCGTTAGTGCGTTTGTTTAATTTTAATATTTATTTTAATGGAAAATGTATGAGATTTTTGATTAGAAGGAAAGCACTTTTCGGGCATTTTTTGTTATACATATTTATAAGAATAATTTCTTGTTTAATTAAAAAAAAAAAAATTTCTTCGATAAACTACCCAAGAATTTGTTAAAAAAATTTCAAATAGCAAATTAGCGATTAGTTTCTTGAATTAAAAAATATATTTAATAATAAAAATAATACAAATTGATGCAATAAAAATAATAAAATAAACTATAGTGTAAATTCGTCGGGGTAAATCAGCATATCAATTATAAGAAGAATAGAAACAATTCCAACAGTTTTCAAAAAAGAACGGAATGTTATTTTGATTAATTTCTGAAAATAAATAATGGGATTAGGATAAGGGACTCAAAATAATAAGTGATAATAATTAAGGATAAGGAAAAATTAATAATAAAAATATTTAGTTTGTTTTTGGTTTAGTATATTGTTAATATAAAATAAATAAATAAAATAAAATTGTTAGTTAAGTACATAATAGCAAAATATATAATAAGAAGTAATAATGCACAAATTTTAATACTACAATTAATTACTAATTTACCATTGCCCCAAATAATATTAATCCAGTTAAACTAGCTCAAAAACGGGAGGATTTATAAAAATAATTTAAAAAATTTATATATTTGACCCAAGTACTCCTCGAGATATTAGAAAGAAATAATATTGAAAACAGAGTTTCCCATCGACGACGTTAAGCTATCCGCGAAAAGTTACAGAACTCGTTTTTTACAATGTCTAAAAAATGATAGGATATCAAAATAAAAAATGAAAGTTTTTTTTTCATTAATTTTTGCAGTAAAAAAATTCAAAAAAGAGAAAATAATTATGAGGATTAATTCGGAATTATGAAAGAGGATATAATTATACAAAAGGGATAGGTATTAGAGGAATGGCTAAAGGGAGCGAGTCTTAAATACAATTTTGAAACAACATTCAACACATCACAAATGCATCCAACATTACAACAGTCCAGAGCAAACCTGCTGTTATAACTAGAGTCCAGATTTATATACGGTAAAAAACATCAATATAAGTATTTTATATGCGGTTAAAATTAGTCGATATATGCGGTAATATTGCTGAAATTTTGATAATATGCGGTTAAATGAAAACAAAGGAATATAATACAAAATCGAAATTTTTATTGTATATTACATAAATAATATTTATATATTATTTACATATTATATAATTATTAATTTAGGAATTTACAGAAATATAATTTATTGAAATCAACGTCGCCAAATTTTCTGGATCGGGCGGGTTAAGATTAGTTTAGAAGTTACAAAAAGATGGTAATATTTTTCAGACCCCAATAAATAAGAAGTGATAATAAAATTGTTAATTTATTGATTTAAAAGGTTTTAGACGTGCTAATGCGTTATTTTTTTAAATGGAACATGTTGCAAGGGTAATAAATGGTTCAGAAAATGTGTACCCATAAATAAATGTGTTTGACAAGGTTGGATTTTGTACCTTTTTAATATTAGGATTTTATTTAAAAAAAACTTGCACCTATATATAATTAATCATA
The DNA here is from genome assembly GCA_932274525.1 of Podabrus alpinus. Lineage (NCBI taxonomy): Eukaryota > Metazoa > Arthropoda > Insecta > Coleoptera > Cantharidae > Podabrus > Podabrus alpinus. Next base: position 122,552,177 of record OW026451.1, read on the forward strand.
ATTATGCCAAATATTGGCTATATATGCGGTTATTGGCGATTATATGGATAATAATTTTATATGGGGTAAAAATCCAAAATATTAAATTATATGCGAAATAAAACTTCGTATTTTGCTTCATTTCGTAGAGAAAGGTAATACTAAAAATTAGCTTTCTATGATAGAGCAAATAAAACATGTAAAAACATATAAATCCGGACTCTAGTTATAACAAGTAACATTCTCATAACTCTGTTTTGCAATTTATGAATTTAACTCTTACTTACATTGAAAATTACAGAGGAATAGAAGTTGATATCACCAACAATCATAATATATTTAGACTTATTAGCATTCACTAACACGCTATTATTACACAACCATTCACATACATTTTTTTAATTCTTCATCGATAATTTCTATCATACTTGGTATAAAAGAAAAGAAAAGGTAGATAAGAAAAGCATCCAGAAGTAGCAGCAAAAGAAAAACTAACTGCATCAAAAAATAAAACTGAATTAAATTTGCCCATAACCATAAACATAATATTCACTCAATACTACACAATTCGCCAAGTTTAATTGACGAAAAGAAGGGCAAACTCGAAGATAACTGAGAGACACAAGCAAGCACGATTAATGTTTGCTAGAAAGTACATGTCATGGAAGAATGAATGACCTAATTTAGTTTTTAGCGATGAGAATAACTTTAATTTGGGCGGCCTGACGGCTACCAGTTTTATTAGCCCAATTTGAGCAAAGACAGAGAAGTTCGCTGAAGTAGAAAAATTTCGGTGCAGGTGAGCAAGATTTATTTATTAAGGAAAAACTCCAGTTGACTGGATTTTGATGAAAATGAACTCAAATAACTACAGTGATCTCTCAAAAGAAGTTTTAATAACCTTTATTGACGATTTTGTGGAAGGGTAATTCATATTTAAACATTGAAATGACTTCCTTGTAATCCCGATTTAACCTGTTATAAAATCACGCCAAGTTTACGAATAAGGACGTAAATTCAACAATGTTTTTGAACTAAAAATTGCAATTCAAGAAGTTTGAAGCGCCATTCCTATTACAATTTATGGCCATTTCCTTTAATGTTGAACGGTATTAAAATGTTTAGACTTTTTTATATGCAGATGTATTTGTTTTTGAAATAAGGGTTTAATATGTCCCATAGGAAGTTTGCAATTTTTTCCTGATAAAAGTAGCGATGAAAAATGCTGGTGATTTTGTAGACATTGCATTCACTTAGTTAGCACACATCTGATACAAAGCATGGATTTTATTTATCCTCTTATTTAATTTAAAAATTGTCAACATTTACTCGCTATTATTACTCATCAATCAACCTTTACCTAATCCTATAATATTAGGCTTACATAGCTTATATATATTGATTGCTCTAAATTCGAGAATGACAAAAACCAACTTGTAATACTTCAATTCTATATATCCTTTTTTCATTTACACATTGTAAACATTTACTCGCCATTATTACACATCAATCAAGTCTGCAGACTTATAATAACACTAAATATTGCTCTTAATTCAGGAATGACAAACTTTTAACACTTCCATCATTTCTCCTTTATGAACATTCACTTGCCATTATTACTCATCAATCAAGCCCCCCAGGCTTATATAAAAATTTATATTTAAGGGTGCTTTATATTATAATACCGCTTTGGTACTAATAATAAGTAAATTATGTTCTATGCGACTTATTTTCAGAATATTAACCAACATTATCTGTTAATCGTTAATAATTAAATTGCTTAAAACCTCTATACAAATGTGAAAAATTCTGATTTACCCGAAGTTAAAATAACTAAAATAACATTTTTAAGTTGGGGAATCCCCAAATGGCATATTTACTAGATCGTTGTATCCTAAAGTATCCTTTGAACAAAAGAATGGTATTTATATCAAGCTTTCAAGATTAGTGCTAAAAATGCAGTTGGTTTTGGGAAATCTTAAGTCTTCATCATAGTCCAGGCAACGAAGCCGAAAAATTGGCTCAAGCTTGCAAAAAATCCGGGAAAGCTGAATTTTATAATGAACCCCCCAAAAGTCCCATAAAATCCCACGACGGCGTCCCCCACAATCGGGGGTTTTAGCTGCCCCAACGCGATTTTTTGCTGATAACTCGCTTATTTATGCTTGTATGAAAAATTATGATCAGACCATAATTGAAGAGCATAAAATTCTCTATAAATTAGTTTTTTTTAAATATTTTTCCATGGTAAATTATTGACCGAAAACACGACCCGCCCTTAAAATGGCACAATATTGATTCGTTGCAGGGAGAAAAATGTTTTCAGGCACGGGAAATGCTTTTAATGATAGATTAATTGAAATTGTGTCCAAGGTTGGAAAATGAAGAGTAAAATAGATGTTTTCAAAATTTGCCCAAGTTATAGTATCTTCCAAGTAACGAGACCAAAATTTTGGTTTGAGCTTACAGAAGTTCCGGGCAAGCTGAAATTTGGCAAAAATGTATATTGAAGTGTTCTAATAAACCCCTAAAATGTCTCATATAAATCCCAAGAAGGCGTTCCCCCAAATGAGGATTTCAACCACCTAGGTGCGGTTTTCGCCTAAAGCTCACGTATTTTTACTTTTACGAAAAATTACCATTAAACAAAGTTTAATTTGCCTATTACAGTTCTTCAACTTTGCTTAATGGTAATTTTTCGTAAAAGTAAAAATACGTGAGCTATAGGCGAAACACCGCACTCAGGGGCTAAAATCCTCATTTGAGGGAACGCCGGCTTGGGATTTTTATGAGACATTTTGGGGGTTTATTAGAACACTTCAATATACATCTTTGCCAAATTTCAGCTTGCCCGGACCTTCAGTAAGCTCAAACCAAAATTTCGGTTTCGTTACTTGAAAGATACTATAACTTGGGCAAATTTTGAAAAAATATATTTTTCTCTTCATTTTCCAACCTTGGCCACAATTTCAATTAATTTATTATTAAAAGCATTTCCCGTGCCCGAAAACATTTCTCTCGCTGCAACGAATCAATATTGTGCCATTTTAAGGGTGGGTCGTGTTTTCGGTCAATAATTTAAGTATTAGTGTGCAATGGAAAAATATGAAAAAAAACTATTTTATAGAGAATTTTATGCTCTTCAATTATGGTCTGATCATAATTTTTCATACGAGTATAAATAAGCGAGTTATCGGCAAAAAATCGCGTTGGGGGAGCTAAAACCCCCGATTGTGGGGGACGCCGGGTGGGAGTTTATGGGACTTTTGGGGGGTTCATTAGAACACTCCAATGTACATCTCTGACAAAATTCAGCTTGCCCGGATTTTTTGCAAACTAAAAACCTTCCTTGCCTGGACTACTATACAAATGTGAAAAATTCTGATTTACCCAAAGTTAAAATAACTAAAAAGACATTTTTAAGTTGGGGAATCCCCAAATGGCATATTTACTAGATCATTGTATCCTAATGTATCCTTTGAACAAAAGAATAGTTTTTAATTAAAGCTTTAAAGATTAGCGCTGAAATGCAGTTGGTTTTGGAAAATCTTCAAGTCTTCATCAGGCCGATAAAAAAGTCTTCTTGAAAGTAACATTGGGAAAAATATATTTCTCCTCAATAATTAACATCAACGTACACCTTTTTTTTGTCTGTAGAAAATTCTTACAATATTTATTTCTAATATTTTGAGGAGTAAAGTATGTTCTAGGTTTCAAAATTATATTTCCACATAAAAATATAATTTGACTAGACAAGACACCAATACAACTAATAAAAATAAAAGGTAACAGAAAAATTATTAAATAACAGTTAGTGCGTGTGTGTGCGTGTACCATTGCTACATAAAATGTTTTTGTTGCAAATATTTAAATTGTTTTATCAATTACTTTAAAAATTTTGAAAAGATCAAGATCAAACCAAGTTACAGTTTTCATATTCAAACTTGATTGATTTAAAACTAAATTATGCTTAATTAAATAAAATCAAAAATAATTTAAAAAATTATGTCCAAATGAATTAATTATAAAAATAAATTTAAATATTTACATAATTGTGAATATAATTATAAATATTGAAAATGTGAGATAAAAAAATGAAAAAAATATAGGCTAAAACGCAGTAGCTCAATTTACTTACCATTCCCGCTTCATATTTTGATTTCCTCTTCTTATTTTTACGTTCTGAAGTTAAAGACTGATTAATAGAAGCAGACATGTTATTATCCATGTGACGCTTAGACCGTAAGCTATTACTATTTCGGTTTATCACAGCACTAGTCGATTCATTGGAATATACTCTTATGGCCTTGATTTCCTTCTCTTGTACTACTTGTTCCTTACTTTCTGATAAATCCTATAAAATATAAATAAAATACTTTTACTATAAAATAACTATACAATTTTATTTTTAAATTTGGGAATACATTTAGAAAACATGGAAATTCATTACTTAATAAGGACAAAACAAAAAGTTACTGCTAATAGTAATGTAATGGAAGAAGAACATGAGCAATGGTAAGGATATAACGTAAAGTAAAAGTGAAACAGTTAAAAGACGTACTGTTTCGTCGTTTTCTTTTATGACAGAAAACATGGAAGTTTCTTTTGAATTTTCCAACTTTTGCAAGGTACTTTTTTGTGGATCACTTTGAGCATAACGAACAAAGTCTGATTTTAATTTTTTCAGTATCTTTTTCATGTTTTCCAAAGAGTTCGAATTAAGATCTTCGGCATTAGCCTTCACTTGATCACAATCTAATTGTTTCTCATTGTTCAGTGTCTTAGATATCACTAAATCACCAACTGCTTTATTGTGGCAGTTGTTATGCAATAAAGCTTCCGTAACTGAAGTTATATCCGTCAACCTATCTAACACATCTTCATCTGCTTCTATATTTTTTTTAAAATCACTTAAATTTATCCAATCCACAATCCTATCGTACGTCAATTCAGGTTCAACGGTTGCTGTTGTGTTGCTCATATTGGATAAAGATAAAAACTTAAATTTATTTACATCTAAAAGTTCTGGAACATTTTCATGACATTTTTCGTTTAGTTTTGTTTTAAGACGTGGACATACTTGATTATCAAAATCATTCGATTTCTCTTTTATGTTCATCTGACGTTTTTTTTGCCTATCTATCGCAATTGTATTTGAACAAGAGCAAAATCTTAACTCTGTTAGGGATACAGATTCCATGCCTTTTTCCACACATGTAACAATGATATGAGACGGACGATCATCAAAAAAGCAGGTCACACTGCTATTTGTAGATTTGTCTACAGTCGACTTCTCGACTTTTGAACTTTCTAGAAAATTGAAACAGTTTTTCAAACATTCGCGCGATTTTATCTCTTTGAAGTTTTCATCAAAATATTGTAACCTTAATTGACTGGAAGAAAATTCGGATCTTACATAATCGCTACTCCTTATAGATCTCTCAAAAATGTGATCACCTTTACTATAATCCAAAACATCAATTTTCATTTCGTTTTCGTTTAAATCCACGGAAATTTTGCTATTATCGTATTCTTCCAAGCTTTTAATTGGGTTAAAATTTAAAACCAATTTTTCTGTATCTGTTACATTATTTTCTTCATCATCATTCTCTGTAATTTCTGGACAAGCAATCAAATCGGCGTCCTCTTTTAAGAAAACCACTTTATAAACTTCAAATTTGTTTTTTGAAGAAAATGATTTGAATTCAAACGTCGGCGGCATGCACAAAAAATTAGACATCCTCGATCGAGATCGTTTCGGTTTCGACTTGAGGGTTTTTTTTATTTTCGATTTATTTTCTATAGAAGAGGACGCTTTAATTTTGGCTAGAGTAGTCGAAATTTTAGTTCTTGGTTGAGATTTCGCTATCACTTTGGTATCTTTATTTTCGTTATTGGAGGAAGGAATCATTGTTTCAAAATTTGTAATAAGGTTAGGAGTTTTCGCCTTGGGAGAAAAATTCTATGAAAGAAAATTAATAAATATGCAATGCTCTTCCAGAATCAAATTAAAATAAATTAAAAAATTAATTTGAATAAACAATAAAATTAGTAACAGTAAAAAGTAAACAAAAGTTTAAAAAAGCTGCGTTTATATTAAATTTGATTATACAGATACAAATAACAAAAAATATATAAATTATCAAATTTATAACATTATTTATTATGTGGTTGTTAAATTGTTTTTATTTTTAAAAAACTGTTGGTGTAATAATATATTGTGGTTAAGGGTTTGTAAATTCTAATTCACCAAAGTTTTGATAAACAAATTAGGGTTTTTTGAAATCCAATTAATTTCAGACTCGATTAAACTTGGACTAGTAAACCAGTGCTTAGACGCGATTTTTGAGTTAAGTTAAGGGTAAAATAAGATGGAGAAGTAGAAGTCAAATGTTTTGGGTCTCCCAACTATCCGACAATTTAGTTAAAAAATTTAAAAACAGAATTAATATCAAAAAAATGGTACATGTTTATCCCTTATGGCTTACAGCAAAAATTAAGCGAGATCGCGAAAAAATCTAAAGGGATTTTTTGTAGAGCATAAAATTATCTATAAGAACACATCTGAGATAAGCAGTTCACGCATAAGAATTTAGAATAAAAATCAGTGATTTCGGTGTCAAATGAACGTCTTCCACATTTTTTTAAATAGCAACCTTAATTTTTTCTAGATGGTTTTTGAAGAATTCATAATCCTGTTTACAACCACTCAAAATCTTTTTAAACTAGCAGTTACTTCAAAAGAAAAGGTGGACAAGTAAAATTTGGGGGGATCATTAAAAACGTGAAATTTCTAGAAATATGATATCAAATAATTATTATTTGTAATGATTATTGTAAATATTAATATTATAATAAAATTTAAAGTTAAAAACAAAGTTATTATTATAATGTATTTATTATTAAATTATTATTATACGACATCATATTTCAACAAATTTCACGTTTGTAATGGCCCTACGCCTAATTTTACGCTTGGCTATATTTTCTTGTTTGATCAATTTTTGCTCTTGAAATAACAGCTATTTTATAAAGATTTTGAGTGGTTGTAAGCAGGATTATGAACTGTTCAACAACCATCTATAGAAAAATAGCGGTTGCTATTTAAAAAAATTTAAACGACGTTATCTATATGACACGGATGACGTCACTGATTGTCTGTCGATATTAAAATATAAGTAATAATTTAGATTGTTTTCCTGAATTTATTTAGAAATGATATAAGGTATATTTTTCGAGATTTTCCATTTGTTCCACATAAGATGAACACGTTTTAACCATAACTGGCGAAAGATTGAATTTACGAACAAACGTCAAGGGAACAAAATTGCGAGAAATTTTATTACCTACAAAGATATAAATCAACATTATTCGTCGATCAATACTTCTCGAGATATTATTAATCGTAGCAAAAAATGTGGTGTTGGTGTTAAATTTTTACCGTGCTAATAAAAAATTAAGTTTGGAGCTGAAAGTCACTTTTTAACATGTAAAAATTATATTCTGGTATTCTGTCAGATTTTTGACTTCATATTTACGTTGTTTCCATCAATCAATAAAACTCATGCATTGTCGAAAATCACGATTTCAATTTAAAGTTGGCGTATCAAGAGCACAACTTCAGAAGGCTCTCACGCCTAAACTACTTTTATCTGAGATGTGTGCTTTTCTGAACTTTTTGTTTTTTTTTAAGATAATTTCATACTCTACAAAAACTCCCTTTACATCTTTTCGCTATCTCGTTTAGTTTTTGCAGGGTAAGAGATAACAGATAAACATGTACTATTTTTTTTATTAAATTCTACGGTTTTAAATTTTTTAAACAAAATTGTCGGATATTTGGAGACCCAGAAAATTAAATTTTTACTTCTCTATATTATTTTAGATTTAACTACAGAGCTTGGTCTATTCGCGATCTCATACGAGATTTAATCCTAGAAGCACTGGCCTATAAAATCAACCAAATTATATGGCCGCTACATCGCCCCTCCCCAAACTCACCAATTTAACGGGACGATAGGCTAAAAAAACATTCCTTGATTTACGCTAACGAGGCTGTTGGTTTTATGTTTGTGGACCTGCTTTATTTGCTTTTAATGTATTTTATCTCTCAAAAATTAAAAGAAGCACTTTAGTTCCTAAAAATTAGCAGTAAAGTAGTACTTGACCGCACGGAAATACAAAAAAATAATTATTTAATCGTGCGACTTTGAACGTCTCCCACACTTAAATTATTGATGATAATCTCATGCCTCTTCAGATTTTTTTTGTAGAAAATTTAGTTCCCCATAAAATTATACTCAAACTGCATGTAACTTTTTTTATTTGTCTTTAGCTAATCTATATTTTTTATCGAGTTTGATCAAGTCTGAAATTAGTTGGATTTTAAGGCTAAAAATGTCTCAATCGATTAGCCTAGGTGCCAAAGGTTCAATTTTAATACAAAAATAAAATACACCAAATTATTATAAAAAATTATAATAAGCGAAACAAACAAAAATAATCATAAAATTCAATTCTTTCAAATTAAAAAAAATGAAAAGTAAATTCATAAAATGTAAACTTAACAATTTTAAAAAATATTACATTAAAAAGTTAACTTGTGTCCCTACCAAAATTTTCAATAGTAAGATGCTACAATATTACGCAAAAATTGAGAGGATTAAAATTACTCACCAATTTTAAATGTTTAACGTGTGGTATTTCACCCCTAAATGATTCATAAATTTGTGTTAAGTATGAAAACATGGTGAGATAATCTGGAACTTCAGAATTGGCCATATCTTCTGCAGTCATCACAGGAGAAATGCCTGAAAGATAACCAAACATGTAAAATAATATTAGACCACCACGCTGTCCTTACTAATTTCTTTTTCGAGAATGTCAAAAGCAAGTTGATTATTTTTAACAACTTCTTCGGCATTTATTGCACTATAATCTAAAAGATCTGGTCTATAATGATGAATAATAGCACATAAAACCCGGCCATCCCGAAGCGAAGTTGTAAGGTCTTCCACATTTAAATCTGTGTAATCTTTAACTTGATCTTGGATCCAACTCAAAAGAGTATTTTCATCCAAATGAATATCTAAAATAAAAAGTTACAAAAATAATTTCAAAAGCATTAACGTAATAGTAAACCTCTTCTTCTACGTTTCCTATGTTCAACTGAATTGCTTGCGGGCAATGGCGTTCTAGAGGTAAGTTCTATTCCACTTGGATCGTCTGTATCGTATAAACTTAAAACTTGTTGAGGTAAAAGAAGAGCTTTGTTAAGATTTGGATATCGCGTACTGGGATCCAGTGCATATGATTTACAGTCTTTATTTAAATTTTCAGGTGTAGTTTGAGCAAGCAATCTATAAATTGATTCTCTTTCTGCTAACACTTCGAGAGGAGTAACCAGGCCAGATCCCCACGCTTTTATTGCCCAAGAAGCGTCTAAGGCAGATAAGAAACCTCTGGCACAACCCGATCCTGTTGGCCAAAACGGCTAAAAGTAACAAGAAAATTATCCATCTGCAAGGTTACGAAAATTTAGAAACTCACTTCTAGTAAGCTATCACCAACTAATATTGTTAAAAGTTTATAACCGTTTCGTTCCACAAATTTGGAGGCGTTTTCGGCTGCGTACATAGACGTAAAATCGAACATAGCAACGTCAGGTTGCCCATAATGATTAACGGCGAACTCTAAATCAGGCATTTGATAATTTGTACTAAAATCAGCTGCTTCTCTAGCATAACTTAATAAGGCTTCTCGATCTACATTATCTGGAGATAATAATCTAGCAGTATCGGCGAAGTCCTTTAAAAAAATAAAATTTAGCGTTGAGAAACTCACTTGCATACAACACTTACGTGCATTATTACTCCTTTATCAATTAAACTATGTTTTTTAGCTGTCATAACAAAATAATGTGTATCATCTTTATAATACACAATATTTTCTAAATCAATTCCCGTAGTTGCATTTAATTCTTTAAAAAATTTTTGATTAAAAATAAAAGCCACCCCACTAATTTCTTCCACCCTGGCTTCAGCTTCAGTGCGTTTATTAATAAAATTAGCTGTAATTGCTATTGCAAGCTTTCCACGAAATTCCTTCCGTTTAAAGCCTTGCAATGTGTTTCTTTTTCCATCGGCTCCTATCACAACATCAAATTCGTATTGCGCCACTGGATGATCGGCAGGTTTAAATTCTGCTCTCCAACCAATTTCTAAAATGAAATAAATTTTTGGTATACTAACCATCAACATTTTAGCACTACAACTCACTCTCTGAGCTAGGCTCGATTAGCTTTTCAAAACTGACTTCTGTGTGTATTTCTACCCCAAGCAACAACGCTACCTTAAATAAAATGCATTGCAATTGCCGAATGCTGATGTGATCGATGGCGCCAGCACAAAATTTTCCAAAAAATTTTTTAGCACCTAAATTACGCAAATCTTCAATTACAAAAGGCCATAAATGAAGAACATTATTCCGTGACATACGATCTCGTTTTTCTATTACAACCTACAACATTTTTATTATAAACATTATAACAATACAAAACAAATAGTTTTAATTGGATTATTATGTCTCAAATAATTTCATCAACCATAAATTATATTATCTATTTTGTAGTATTTGAGTACAATAACCTTTTTTTATTATTAAATATTTATTTTATCTCGTTCCGTAGAATAGGATTTACACAAATATTAAACAAAATTAATGTAAACAGTACTTACTACTTTAGCACCAAGAAGTTGAGCTTCAATTGCAGTTCTAAGTCCGCAAGGACCTGCTCCAATAATGAGAACTCTTGTATTAGGACATGCTTTACCACGAGCATAACATTTATGGCTGACGCGAGAATCGAACTTTTTCCATAGTGCTTTAGCTTTCCAACTATTCAAATTAGACTTCAATTTTGGATAAAATAGTGGGAAAACATTAGGCTTGAGATGCAAAAATTCGCAAAGATTTTGATAATTGAAGAGAATAGTTTTGAGGGTTCCAGCACTAATAAAATGTTCAAATGCGTCAGTTGCTTTTGCTGCATTTATTGATGAAACTGGACGTCCTCTTTGTGTAGTAGAATGATTAAGACGATCCATTTTAATATATTTTGTGGTTGTCTTATATCATCTGTTTACGTATCTGTAACAAAAATATTTCTGAATTAAAAATCAACAGGTAAGGAAACACACTAAAATTCGATTTAATTTTATGAGCTTTCGGCAATAGTTTATTGTCTTCTTGAGATATTTAAAAACTTCATTGTCAGAGCAAATTTTGAATGGAAAAAGGATACTTTTTCGAACGAAGTGATATAATTTTCAATACGTTTTGCAACGGATATGATTATGTTAATCAACCATTTTATGCCAAAAACTAACAAATAAATATAAAAATTTCATATATTACGGTACTATGTCCATATCTGTTATCAAAACATATTGAAAATTATACCACGTTCGCAAAATTATCCTGTTTGCATTAAAACAATAATAATTATCATCGTAATAGTTGAGCCAATTTTACGCTCATTCAAATGATGTTTTTCTTTCTCTTATATAGCGTTTGTAACAACAAGGTCATTTCGCTTTTTGTTGGTATGGGTTTATTTGCAAGGGTTACTTTTTGGTAGGGTTTGTTTTTTGTATGGTTTTTGATCCACAGTGTGTGCATGATGCATACCGGGGAACTGAGTAAGCAATTCCGCGAGGTCCGTTATTCGAACCCGAAATTACCGCTCCGAATTCAACCAGTATGCACTCTAGCCACCGCTGTGAGAAAAATGAAGTTTTGAAACAGTGCAGAAATGCTTAAACTGCGCCCTTAATAAAAATATTTACAAACTAATTTATTTATTTGTACTTATTAAAAAATTATTTTTTGATAAAAAAAAGTAAAATTTTAAATTACTAGACGACAGGATATTGCATGAAATAATAGACAAGATAAACAAAATAAAATAAATATAGTATAAATAAACGAATAAAACATAAACATATACTTTCAAGCCAAGAACTAAATTTATTGTTTTGGGCCAGATGATAGATAATCAATTTATATAATATTATAACAAAAGTATTTTATTATTAATAATTTTTTAATATACTACGTATCACCAAAAATATAGCAGGCAGTAATTAAATAAAATTTCCAATTTCAAACAAAATTATGTGTGTGATCACTGGTTAAGTTACAGCAGCGCGGAAATTATAAAGAGGATTTATCCTTATTATCCGGAAAATAGATCGTAAAGACTTTGCTGAGAAGCAAATTAGCAATACTATGAATTAAATGGAAAAGCTGAATGAATACAGTATATAGTAACACTGGTAACACTATTTAATCACCAATTCATTATTTATGAAATACTATATTTAAAACATAATATAAACTTTTTAACTGCTGAAATTAAATTAAACTTTAAAAGTTAAAACCAGTTAATAAATTTTATATCGATTTTATATTAATAATTATTATAACCATTCATTGTTAATTGTAGAGGTGGTTTGGTAATGAGTTCGAAACCGATCTAATCTCAAATTACTTGTGCCGTGGTTCGTAATCCAGGTTAAGCAGTAGGCTCTTGCCTCAAAAATAAATAAAATAGGATTTAATCTTGAATCGTATACATTTATACATATTTGAGGAAAGACTCAAATGGGATATTCCCAATAATTATAATGAATTAAAATAATATTTCTTGTAATTGGGTTCGCCTCTTATAGCCCCTACACACGATCCGATCTGGTTGGTACTAAAATCCAATCTCGTCGGTCGGGTCTCAAGTTGGACCGTGTGGAGGCTTGTCGTCCTACAAATTTCGCAACATTTCCTTGTAGGAAATGTAGTCACCGATGTAGCCATCCGACCGCGTTGGAATTTGGCGAGATCGGACCGTGTGGAGCGTTGTCGGATCGCAGATAAGGCGAGCTAATCTTGATAAAAACTGTTTTTTATGCCATTCCTTGTCGGATCATGTAGGAAGGTCCATACCCACCAACCCAGCCGACTTGTTATCTACCTACTTTATAAAAGCATATTATTTTTTTATTAAATACCTTCAAAATATCACACGAAATATTAAAATTATAATGCATAATTATAATTATAATGAAAAGTGGAGGTAATAATCTGACCAAAATCTATGTTTTAAATAATCATTTAAAAAAATTTAGGATTTCAAAATGTAATTATAGGTGATAATTTTTGTAGTTCTCACGAAAAGATATGAAACGTCTAAAAGGGTTTCTCGAATAATATTTAAATATTTTCACTTTCATATAAAATATTTTCATATAAAATATTTTTATAATAACTCGATAACAAATTGAAAATTATTTCATGTCAAAATATAGCATTTTTATAGTTTTCTATAGAAAGCACTTGTTATATATTTGATTGATGAACATAATACAAAATTTAAAAAATGCGTAACTGTTTGTTATTATCTCTATACGCTGAATTTTTTTCGATCGCGTAACCATTTTTTGACCATAGCGCAATTCCTGCTATACTAAATTTCGATAAATTCGGAGCCATGTTAATCGGTTCAAAGCTTTAAAGAGAATGAATGCCGTGGTGTTTGGGAGAAAACTGATAAGTTTAAACATATGGTACAAATATGACAGTTATTAATTTCAAAAAATTACTGGATTAATAAACATTATTATTATTATTATTATTACATTCTATTAATTACTGGATTATTAAACATTATTATTACATTCTAAGTACATAATTAATAAATGAATAAATAAAAATAAATTGATCTTTTATTGATATTTTACTTTTTTTTGAACGATATTGAACTTTACTATATTGAACAGATATAGGTACTGAAAAACATTACTTTTGCACGTATCAGTTTTCTCCCAAACACTACGAATTATTTAATCATTATATTTAATACAAGAATAAATTTTAAGTTCGAAATAATATCAGGCGCAGCTGGTGTCGGGCCGACGAGATTGGATCGTGTAGAGGCAAACTCCAACGCGGTCGGATCGTGTGGAGGCAATCTCCAATCTGGTCGGGTCTCAAGTTGGACCTAGAAATCGGATCGTGTGTAGGGGCTATTATGTTGAATCAAACCGATTATAATTAAACAATAAAATAAAAGATCGGGTCATGGCCCAATAGTTATCGCGATCAACTGCTAACGTAGGATTTCCCTGTTCGACTCCGGGTTTGAGCGCAAAAATTTTTTGACCGTCTCCGTGCTTCAGAGGGCACGTAAAGCAGTCGATCTCCCTGTGTTAATGCTAAACAATAAAAAACTAGGTGCAGGCACATTGAGGGTTAGTAAGCTACCTAAGATGTAAAAACCAAATATTCTCACAGTCCTAATTTGAAATAACTGGTAAAACACAGGCCCCAGCCCTAATGTAAGAAGAAGTCAATAAAAAATTAAAAAAAAATTTTTTTAAACATAAAGATTGCCTTTATAAAAGCCCTGAAAGTTTTCTTGGTTTTTAGACGGGAAAACAACATTTTTCATTTTATTATCTTGTTTATGATTTTGAACCGGTATTTACATTTTTATACATCATGATTTCTACTTTATGATATTGACACTAACTTTAATATTTATGAATACAAAAGGTCCCACACAATACAATTAAAGTTTTTTCTCATTTCAATGATATAATTGTTGATAGGTTTATTTCCTTCTTCCAAATTAAATTTAAGATTAAATAATAGTAAACAAACGAAAGCCACATTGCCAAAAATTTGCATTGTAGTTTACGTGATTTACGATTAATAAAATAAAAATTATTTCTATTAATAACGTATTTAAGGGGTAACTAACTCTTTTACCTCCTTTGATTGTAAAGAATGTTTTTCTTAATGTAAAACATTAAAGTATTACTTTTTATTCGTAATAAATTAAAAATAAAATGCAATGTAACTAAATTAAAATACATTTATGTTTCATTGCATAAAAATAGCTAAATCAAAAATCTATTTAATTTTGTTATCATAAGTCATAAGTTTATAGTAACTATTTAATATGTTGGCGAAAACGTTTAATAATTTATGGTTTATTAAACGTAAATAGTAAACCACAATTTAATCACCAATTTATTATCGATGAAAACTATTTAAAATGTATTAAGTTTTTAACTGTTGAAATTTATATTAAAATAAACTTTAAAAGTTAACCAGTTAATCAAACGATAAAAAATCAAAATATTTTTTATTCGAAAACATTCAGCAATGTGTATTACTAATTATTAATTATTACTAATTAAAGATGCCCAACCTTATGGTAAGTTTTATGTCATAATATCATAACTTACTCTGTATTTCCCAAAAAAAATTACACGCCATTCTTAAATTTTTAAGGAATGAAATAATTTGTGTTCATAAAATAGCAAACTCAGTGTTAATATCTTATTGAAACAGAAATCATATTTCATGAAATCTTCAATACTGACATTTTCGTGATAATTTTACTTAAAAAAAAAGACAAACAAATAATTATAAAGACGAGTTATGAATTAAAATTAGAATTTTTAAATTACCAATATCATAAAACATAAATATTGGTTCACGTAGAAGCTATGAAATGCTGCCAAAAATTACTGCTCGTGTCTAAAATTAATATTGATTGAATTTTGTGGTCCATAATAGGATCGTACTCGCAAAGTTCATGACATCTATTTACTTCTGTCGGTATTGTGAATCATGCAACGCAGTACGGCATAGACATCAAGACATCAGACACGAGTCGATTCCCGTAAACACTTTAAATCCAATTAAAATTATATTAACCTTAAAAATTTCAAGTAAAACGTTTTAAAAAACAAAGATTTGAACCGGTTAAAATTTTACTGAGCAATACCAATTACGAATTACACAGCAAAACGTAGTTGTTTTAAAATAAGCTACGTTTTAAAAATAAAATACAAATACGAAATACCGTGACGAAGGCTGGATTAAATTATTTTAAGTTTATTATAAAAAAATAAATAATTCGCACGGGGTTGTGCTGAAATTTATGGACACCTTCTACAACGAGTATTTTATTTTAGTCTGTAATTCTGTAACGTTTTAAGGTTATTATATCTGCAATCCAAGGGAAAGGTGGAAACCAAAAAGTTGAAATTCTAATACATTTGAAACTAGACGTGTATCACTCGGAAGTCTACGGTCTAGTCGCATGATTAACATTTGATCCGTGGTGAGGTGGAACAAAAACTATGTATTTATGTATGTCTATTCATTCAAGAACTTTTTAATTTATTATATTATATTGACAACTTGAACTACGACAAAAACAAAAAAAAGGGTTCCAGATTTAATTAGTATCCTAAGTATATAAAGTGGGTTTGAATAGAATTGCATCACGTTTAACCAGTTTCAATCCTGATGATTTTAAGCAAGAATAAAAATTAGATTTAAAAATTATATTATTTATAGAGATTTCTTTAACTAGGGGTGGAAGATATAAAAGAAAAATCGGGTTTTCTACTGATCCAACTGATGCCATAAGAAATTCCTTGAACAAATCTTCAGAACTACTGCGAATATGATACAACTTCAGCTTCTCTCTCAATTACGACGGCCACATTTCGTTGATTCACATTTTTTTAAGGATAGTTTTAATGGACTTTTTTTTTCATTTGTTTAAAAGTTCTAGTTATGAACAAAATTAGAAATGCAGTCATTCTGAAATAATTTTCTAGTTGCGTGACATAAATGAAGTTTTAATACAATGTATGTAGTAGTATTAATAATTCTATTAATTTGATTCAAAGAACTAATTCATAAGTGAAATAAAATAAATAAGGACGTACATTAAGCTAAATAATTACAAATTAAATAAAACTGAAATCATCATCACATGCAACACCACGCCAAATGTTATAACTTATAAATTTTAAAAGAAAATCTTTATCATCTGAAGCCTTATGAAATCTTTAATTTCCGTTGTTATTTATAAATTTTAATTACATGTACTATGTACGTAAGCAGGCAAGAAAAACAATGCAAACCAAATAATAGTTTCGTGTAACGTCGTTTTATGGAAAATTCTGCGTTGGGGAATTTTATTTAGCAATTATTCAGACGCATAAACAATCCCACATTAGAATCTTACAAATTATAACATGAATGTGCATTCTTTTTATTCGAGAAAAATACCGCAAATTTATTTTTTGACTACTCACGGATTGGTCCGACTTATGTTCATATACAGTATGTAAATAACAAAAAAAATAATTCTCAAGTCATCACGTGAAAATTTAAATAATTTTGATACGATAATTTTTGGTTCATTCAACCGTTTGATTGGGTTCCACTTCTAAAATCGAGTCATTAAGTCATTATAAGTATTACATTAAAAAAATAATACTCTTGGGTTATTACTAAATAAATTGAGAAGTCTGTTTTCGGTGGACCAGCGAGTTAAAGCAACACAGTAAAAAATCGTTTAAAAGTAAATAAACTTTACAGTAATTTCACACACACATAATATTAATTATTAATACTTTGTGATACTTTTGTTTAACTTAATAAAAACTGTATTATCCAAACTAGTACAAAGTATGTATAAAGAGATAATATAAATTTATTTCAAGCTTTATATTCTGTATTAGGTACACTTAACTCAATTGGATTAGAATGATTTTAGGCTAACGTTTCCGCAAAAACTGTTTTAAAATAAAATTGTTTTGGTACTAAAATCAAGACCATCACTAAAAATTTCACCTGATTCATAAATCAACTCTTTTAAGTACATATTATTAAACAATTACATGGTGACGTATATGAAGCTAACGCATAATAATTTATTGGTATTTATCTGGAAAGAAATAATTCCTAGATATTTATCTGCAAAGATAAATTTACTTTTCTTATCAAGCTTAATTATGTTGTAGCCGTTATAAATAGGCGAACCAAAGAGGAAACTTTAAAAGTTGTGTATAGCATATATACCTAAACATTTGGTAACGGGTCTCTTGTTTTAGAAATTTTCAAATTCGAAAAAATAATGAAAGAGTTAACGATAGTATCGGCGTTTATGTTAATAAGTTTAGTGGGTGCATTTGGATATTATCCGCCTGGTTTACAATTCAATCCATTTTTTAATTCGCAAAATCCTAATCCAAATCCATTTATACCAGCAAGAAATTTTACATCCTACAATCCGTTCTTTACTTTCATTAGACCACAAATACAAAACAACACAAATGGTTTTGGTTTCGGCAATTTTTGGAATAAAAATCCATATTTTGCTAATTATTTTAACTCCACGAGCTCATTTGGACCTCGCGCTTTAGTAGGAAATTACCCGTATTATCAATCGCAATATAACATTCCCGAATTTTACCAATGCAACGGCAGTCACAGTCTAGCTCTAGGATTTTTATCGCCGTGGGATAAAGTTTTGTTTCGACAGGTAAAAAAATTATTTTTGATTATAAAACGTAGGTTACTTTAAATATACGAACCGTTTAGGTTTTAGTCCAACAGTAAATTATAATGCATCAAAATTACATGCTCTATTTAAATCTCGACTAATTAGACAATGGACAATTTCTATTTCTTAAATTAGAAAGAAGTAAGAGTATATACTGTCATAATATAGTAATTAGGAAAGGTATTTAAGTGTCAAATATCGTTTTGCACGCAAGACAAATTTTATAATAATACAATGAAATAATCTATAAAACTTTCTTTATAAAAAATATTGCACTCACTCAATTCGCCAAAAAATTTCCGGGATCAAGATAATTACAAATAACTAGATTAAGGATAACCGGAGCTGTGCACAACTGGGCCTTAGCAGCTTCTAGCAAAAAATATTAAAATAAATATTATATAATATAAAAAATAATGTTTATTTTAATATTTTTTACTATTAGTTGCTAGTGGTAAGTTGACTATGCATACGGTTGTACCCCGGGGGTGAATCACTGAGTTTTAAAATGTACACTATACTGCCATTTGGCAGTATTTAATAAAGTACTGCCAATACTGCCTCATACTGCCACTTACTGCCATTTACTGCCTAATACTGCCGATACTGCCACTTACTGCCTAATACTACCATTTACTGCCTAATACTGCCATTTACTACCACTTACTGCCTAACACTGCCGCTTACTGCCATAT
This sequence comes from Podabrus alpinus, assembly GCA_932274525.1. Classification (NCBI taxonomy): domain Eukaryota; kingdom Metazoa; phylum Arthropoda; class Insecta; order Coleoptera; family Cantharidae; genus Podabrus; species Podabrus alpinus. Next base: position 122,571,281 of record OW026451.1, read on the forward strand.
ACTACCACATACTGCCGATACTGCCACTTACTGCTTATACTGCTTCTCAAGTGTACACTATACTGCCACAGTGATTCACCCCCCGGTTGTACCTATATAAATATCTCGTCTAAATAATTATAGTAATTAATCTAACCTTTTTTAAGAGTCCTTTTGAATAATATGTCGAGTTATTAATGTTTACATGGTTTATTTTCAGAATATTACAATAAAAAAATTTAAAAACCATTATATACTTATTTTAAATTTTGTGTAATATTCCGAAAATAAAACTCATAAAACATACCTATAGGAATCGTATATGAAGTACCCTATATATAATATGAATAAGTAGGCTTATTTCGATTTTTTTTGTATAAAAAGAGAATTAGGAAAGTGTTAAGAAATGCCCCGATTATTGCGGTCTCGATCATTGCCGAAACGCGACACCAGAAACCGATTATGGCTATAATAATTCGAGGTATTGCGGTAATCAAATTATTATCGCCATAATTAGTTCTTGGCACCCAAACAGCAAACACAATAAAACGAAATCCGCGGAACTGCAATAATTGAGGTCTTTCTTATCTTAATGAAGTACGAAAAAACAAAGAAAAATAACTTGTTTGATTGTTTTATAACATTTTGAGTGTAAAAAAAAATATTTAAATGCACAAGTAATATTTTAATTTAATTTATCAATCGTCCCAGAAAGAAAACTTCCACCCTGTTCATGGCGAACTTTTTTTTATTATATTACCCATTTCATTAACAATTTATTATCCATATCCAGGTGTAGCAATTGTTGGCATCAGAAGTAAACAATCATTATTAATAAAAATAAAAAATTTTATGATACGTTATAATGTAAAAGCAATAAATTGCGAAAAAAAAATATGATTAATCGCATCATAAGCAGTAAAACTGTCACAAAAATAATCTGATAATAATAATTAAAGGTTTTCCGCTAATTCAAAATCAATAACTTACAAGACGTTAACTTCTTGTATAAGTAAGTATTGTAGTAGTGCTTCTTTCGTAGTTGATGTTTATTTTTCTTTTAGTCTTATGTGAAGCCAGGTAGATGGTATTCAAGGCGTGAAAAATATGTCTATTATCCTGGAGATTTACCAGCGGGTTTAATTCGTAACGAGACCATAACAGCTATTAGAATTCAAGATCGACAATGCAACGGAACCGGAGGATACGCACAAGTACTAGGTAATGGAGGAATTGGATACCGTAATGTCACAATTAAATTATATTCTGATAGCGTTGGAAAAGGTTTTAATTTCTACATTCAAATTTTTGGCCGTTAAATAGCCACAGTCACCATTATAATGACCAAGATCTATAAAAATTTGAACTTGAATTAGCAAAAAGTAACTGAAATTTTGTAATACCATTTAATTACATAAATAAATAATATGCTACACACTGGATAACTTTTAATTTGAAACTAAAAAACTGTCAATTTTCGTAGGATGTTATTATTCTTACTTCATACGTACTATAAAATAATTTAAAAAAATTGGGTTAACGAGAAGTGAATGAACGAAATAAATAAGATTACTAACTTGTACCTCATTTTCGTTGCAAAAAATTATAAATATTTTAAAAAAACTATAATTAATATATAAATTGTCGAAGAAGTAAATAATCTCTCTAAACTTTCTTCTCTTTACAGGTTAAAAATAATTGTTCAGATTTTCTAATTATTTATCACTTTTACTTTAAAAATTTAGAATATACAAATAGGTCACGACATCGGCAGTGCAAGTATTTGTAGATTATTAATTTTTATATTAGCCGTAGGTAAGTAATAATTTGATTTAAAATATCGATTCTTAAGGCTGGTACAGACACGGCTAGTAATTTAGTCTAGTAGCAAGTGTTGCTAAGATACTAACACATTATTTAGATTATTTTGACATATTTCAGCTAGGCTGGTTCAGACACACCTAATAATTTAGTCCAGAAGCAAGTATTGCTAAGATACTAACCGAAATATGTCAAAATAATCGAAATAATTTGTTAGTATCTTAGCACAACACTTGCTACTAGACTAAATTACTAGCCGTGTCTGTACCAGCCTTTAGTTTTATTATTTTAAAAGTTCCTAAACGTGAAGCCATCTGGTTACGTGATACCTATTCGTTAAAACTTAATAAATTTATTATAATATGAATTTTAAATTGGCATAACTAACTTTAACCTTCCAAATCAATCAAATATTGATATAGCAATTAATGGAAAATAATGGCACAAGATGCCCCATTGAAAATATTTTTTTATTAAACCTTATTATAATCAAATCGAATAAATTATAGATATAAAAAAATTATATAATGGATGTATAAAAAAGTATACTTTATAATTAATTATCAAAAAAATAATGGACTAATGTATTTTAAACGCCCAATCAGATTAATCACTTGTTATATAAAAATATAATTACAGTACAACTTCGACAGTCCGGACATGCGCCAGTCCGGTCACTCCAATAATTCGGACGCTTCTACATTTCGGACAATTTAAAATTTTTACCTCTACAATCCGGTCAAATTTTTTTTATGCAAGAATAAATATTAAAATTCGGGGGTTTCCCGTTTTTTACTCGCATGTTTTGTTGTTCATACTTTGATTTACATTTTGCACTATCATTACTTCAGTTTCGGTTCATTCTTTCGCAAGCGTGTTTGTCTAATTCCATTCCAAGTGCCATGTTTTTAAATAATAAACGCAAACATAAAACACTAACCTTAAAGGAAAAGTGTGATATTTTACAAAGTCTTGATGAGGGAAAAACTATTAGGTAGGTTGCCGAAAAATTCCATGTTCCTATAGTCCGGACAACTCGTTAATCCGACCGACCCTAAAACTATATGTGTCCGGATTGTCGAAGTTGCACTGTATAATCACTTGCCGATTATCTTAAGGTGTTTTAAAATTTAATTTTTATAGCCAAGTAATTCCTAATTCGCTTTCGAAGAGTAAATGTATGTCATTTTTTATTTTGCTACGTTGAAATCAATTAACAAGTTCCAGTAAGTCGCTATTTTAACTCTTATAAACGACATTAAACAAAGAGTTTTCTAAATTATGTGGTTATCTTATTCAAAAATGATTGACAATATTCAGGGAGTTCTAGAATACAACTGTGACCACCGAGTGTCCCCTGATCGCTGAGAAGAGATTTAAACTTGAATTTCTAGTTCACATAACCTATCGATAGAGTACGTCCATTAACTACAAGTTCAAAACTAAAAGTCTTTAGAAATTGTATTAAGAAAGCTTTTAATAAAAGTATGAGAGTAATATATGCCGCATCTAATCAGGATTTCTTTATTGACAATCTACACTTTTAATTGCGAATAAAATTCTCTTTAGTTTCATGAGTTAAAAAAAGTAATAGATATATTAATTATTCAAAAACTGCTTTAATATCTCAATAACGTTCAAAATAAAATAAAACTAAAATACAAAAGAATAAATTATTAGCATTATAATAATTTACAAATATTTTTAAATAAATTACATAATAGTTTTAAAAAAGAACAAATAGGTGTATGATACTGTAGTTTAGATAAACATTCGATCATGCATTACATAATTGATATAAAAATTAAAAGCAATAATTGCATCGGTAGATTGAGAAATAAGAGGAGACATTTAATAAATAATAATCGAGAAATGCAATATTAAATTAAAATGATTCACCTTGAAAGTGTAACTAGGAAATTGTCACAACAATAATTGAGAAATCTTGTTTGACTTTGAATAAGATTAAGAGTGGTCACTGGTCACCACAATCATCTAATATTTCTAATACATATTAATAAGTTCGTTTTATACACACGAATCCCGATCGACATTTAATATATTATTTAAAATTATTGTTATTTTTACCTTGGATGAGTCATTATATTATAATTATTATTGCTTTACAGATTTCTTCTAATAATTTGTTTTTAATCTTTGAGAAAACAGCACTCAATATTGTTATCTATCATTTGTGAAACATGTAATATCTAAATTACTTACAAACTCTTACAAAACGTTGAAATATAACGAAAGTTCTCAATGGAATATAATTATCTAACAATCTGATACATAATCTCAAAGCATTAAATACCGTTGTGCATAATTTTGACATTATTATCAGCATGTATGCATGTTCAAGTGAATAATAAAAAAAAACTAATTTTTTATTTCAATAAAAATATTTTAATTGAAAAAAAAACTTTATTCTAAATAGTACGTGGGATACATGTACCTACCCAATAATTTAAATAAACAAATACGAAAGTTGAATAATATACTAATAATACCTAATTTGCAAATTAAACAGACGATCCGTTTGAAGAAGCTTTTCAGATATTATAACAAAGTATGTATGTATTTGTACTAGACAAAAAAAGTTAAAGGACCTTAGGACTATATACATAGGTAGCAGGTTTCTAAAACTCGAAGTTCAGTAACATATAGAATATTTTAACATCTTTCAAGAGTTGCTAAAATTATCTCGAGCAATGAGAAAAGTTGGCATCAATATACAAAAATTCAATTACATAGGTAGAAATAACATTATAAAACATGATGAAATACAAGAATTTCAAAATCAGTATACGAATGAGGAAGACAAACTTAAAAAGATGCAATTTAAAATTAGAGCAAAATTTACTTCCTAAAAAAGTAAGTTATTATTATGTAATAGTATATGGGTATTTTTACTTTTTATTTTATTTTATATAATTACTGGATTTATTAATATATTTTATCCAGTATACTGAAGAAAAACGTCTCACTATTTGGCTTTAAAAAAAAAACCTGTTGTAAGTAGTACAATAGTGTTAATACTTTCTTCGTCAAGATTTGAGTAGTACCAGTAGTACTATGTACATTGATCGAAAAAAATTTACTACAATACAACTTGTATAAAAGAAGCCACTACAAGTAAAATAAATTTTACTTGAGGATGAAATTGCTTCTTGAAAGTATATTGATGTAAAAATGTAGGTATTTCCAAAATATAAATATAACACGAAGCAAGTATTATACTTTGAAAGAGTTAAGTGCTAATGTTCATTAAATTTAATTCTTTTCTTAAAAATACGATGTAGTTGAAATCATTAAAACTATTTTTAAAGCAAATAAATTAACAAATCCAAAAAAAAATTAATTATTTTACAATTAATATCAGGTAAAAGTTGATAAAAGAAAATGATATGAAACAATAAAACAAACCAACTTTTTTTGTTTGTAAACAACATGGAGTTCTGACGTTGATGTTCAATTCATTCCAAGTACCAACGTCAGAGCCAGATGTGCAAGTCAGGTGTGGTGTACCCAGTAACTTATTTCAAAAAAGTTTTATTTTTCCTGAATTTTTTGCCCATCCTAAATAAAGCTGCTACGCTATAAAAACCATGGATTGCAGAAAAATACATGCATATTACGAAAATTATCTACAAATAATAATAAATTAGATATGGCAAAACTCCATCGGCAGATGTAAATATCGTAAGCTTCTCCATCAGTTTGTTAATCTAAACATCAACGGCGAAATCCCTTCTAGGGTTATTCTAATTGTCTGTTTAAGTATAAAGAATTTCTATTTTCCACAATAACAGTTTTCCTGTGTATATCAAAAATTTCATTTTCAGGATTCCCTTAATTTTCTAGATTTTCTTCGTCTAAAATTTCCCTGACTTTTTCAGTAAATCGGAAAACAAAAATGCACTGATCCAGTTCACAATACCAACATACAGCTACGTCCATATAATTAAGAACAACCTGGCAAATTTTTGCAAATTTAAGGTAAGGGTAATAAAAATGTAGTTAGTTGAGGAAGTAATAAATAATACAAAAGGGTTTCTTTAAAAGGTTGTTTGTCGGTCCGAAATTTACCTAAAGCCCGTCTTACATCAGGTTATTTCTGGCGCCATTTCTTGAGCCATTTCTTGAGCCAAATAAATTGCCTGGTTTAAAACAGCAAATGTCTTGGAAAATGTCCTGGCTCGAAATGTCCTGACACGTGCTCTATTTTTGAACAATTTGCCTGTGAGCGGCCGCAGTACAGATTGAATGCGCAGGTAGATTCTGTGGCAGGTAGTAATTGTCCATGGTAATTGTCAAATGCAGGGCTAGGAATGAGTTGCTTTTATCACTAAAAGTTACGTATTTTTAAATAATCGCAAATGTTTTTGTTTTTCACAGAAATTAAAAAATCAAATTTGAAAATTTAATAACCATTGAAAATTTAAGCTTTTTAAAAATTTTTTTGTGTTGGTAAAAAAAATAATACTATTATGTTTGCTGCAATCACATTTTCTGCAATTAAATCGCTTTCTTTATCCATTTCAATTTTTATGTGTAGCACAACTTTTCACAATTTGACGTTCGTTTAATTTTACTGCGCACGCTCGCAGGTAAATGGCGTTGAAAATTGCCTCAAAATAGAACGGGTTCTATATATTTGGCCTACAAAATGTTTCAGGTAATTTGCTAAAATTACCTACTGCGCAAGATCAGCGCTAGAAATGGCTCATGAAATGGCCTGATATAATACAGGCTTTATTTTTGGAGCAAGAAATGGCGTCATTTCTGGCCCAAGAAATGACGCCAGAAATATGGCTCAAGAAATGGCGCCAGAAATAACCTGATGTAAGACGGGCTTAAGAAAGTGTAAAAATATGTTAGTTTAATAACATTTTCCCAAAAATTTTAAAACGGTCATAAAACATCTGTAATAGTCTTAAAAATTCAATATAAAGAGCAGATTTGAAAATAAAACTCTTTGTAGTGCAAAAGTACTTCTCTATTCAGTTTGTAAAATTAATTTGTGAAATTTTTGTGTGAAAATGGGAAAAAACAAGACGTGAAATCCTACTATGAGGAAAATTTTGGGAGTGCGACAAAAAATCGTATCAACAAATAGCACGTGAGCTAAATATATCAAAAATGATGGTTTTTAATGCCATCAAGCATTATAAACAAATATGGAACAACAGAAAATGTTTCAAGAAATCCTATGCCAAGAAACACAACGGAAAGAGAAGATTCTTTAATAGTTCGCGAGTCTAAAAAATTTCCGCACTAATCTGCGAGAGATTAGAAAATTAATCCAATTGATGCAGTAATAAAAAATAAAGTACATTCTGCTAAGTACTAATTTATTATAAAAATAAAAAAATGATTTTCATAAATAAAGAAATAATTTTTTTAAATCACAAACCTGTCGTTCTTAATTATGTATGTGAACCCAAAAGCCCGCATTTAATTTAGGCTTCTAGAAGCCAGCTTCTTGCAGCCCAAAATTTGTAATGCATTGGCTTATATGGGACCGCACTCACTTGAGCTGCTTGAAGCAGGTGATAAAAAGTATCGAGTTTCACAAGCCAGGCTGCTAAAATGCTCCACGTGGAGTAGTGTACTTCTAATTGGTTAATATTTATAATAAGCACTTATTATTGGATAATATTTCTATCCGGTTATTTTGTTATATTTAAGTTATTATGAACCACTTCACCCTTCCACGAAAAGCCGACCACTTTGAATTACATGTTTCGGGTACAAGTTTTATAATACCTCATAAAGTTTTATGACCATTTTGTTCAGCATAAGCTGAGAAACAACGTAAAATTTTTCCACGCATTGCAAAAATTCGCGAATGTCGCAGAGAACTCTCAAAAAAATTGAAAATACCGAAATCGACGTGACACAAACATTAGTAAGAGACATGACCGATAAAGTCGGTACATCGAAATCTAATGTTCAAAATATAAAAGCTCGTAGTGGATTAAGAAGTTATATTATAATGTACAGAAAATCGCTAATAGGTTCGAAACTTAAGAATCTACAGCGAAAACTAGAGCGCGAAAATTGTATGCCGATTTTTTAACAAAATTTGAATGTGTAGTAATAGATTATAGGTGAGAGCATTTTTAGAGACCTTTAAAAAAATTGCTTTTTAATTTTTTAATGTTAAATAGTACCCGGTAAATAACTAATAATAAATTGCGTTTACAAAATTTTTGCGGTTTTTAATTTAGCACAACAATACAGGAGGTCAGTTTTTTTCGTGGACAAGTTTATTTAAAAAAAAAACATCCAAAAATAATCACCTTCTTTTATTGCGTTTTATTATGGGAATGATTAAAAAATTAGTATAAATATCTAATTAACGATGACATCGAATAACCAAAATTGTGTTACAACACATATTATTATCTAATAAGTAGAAGTATCTAATTACCAGCGGCTTGTGAAGCGAAGTGCACGTGTCCACGTGGAGTCGCAAAGAGATTTTCGTAATAGAAATATTATCCAATAATAAGTGCTTATTATAAATATTAACCAATTAGAAGTACACTACTCCACGTGGAGCATTTTAGCAGCCTGGCTTGTGAAACTCGATACTTTTTATCACCTGCTTCAAGCAGCTCAAGTGAGAATGCATTACAAATTTTGGGCTGCAAGAAGCTGGCTTAGAAGCCTAAATGAAATGCGGGCTTTAAAGCTGTTTATGACTTTTTACAAATTTTTAGGTAACCTTGATGAGTGGACCATCTATTTACGCAGTTTAAGTAAAGTATTGGTTGAAGGAAACACTTGCCAAATAATTTCTTTGTATTGTTGACGTAAACAACTTTTCTTTACATATTATTTAAACTTCTTGGGTCGTTCTTAATTATGTGGACGTAGCTGTATAAATTCCCAAAATTAAAAAAAACCTGCAAGTTAAAAAAATAAAATTGATATTGAAATATTTTCCTGGCTAGTTTTAATTTCCCTGACTTTGCACTAAAAATTAAAAATTCCCAGACCAAATTTTAAATTCCTCGATTTTTCCATTCCAATGGGAACCTTATGACTTTTGATTTTCCTCATCTCTTGGAAGACACATCCACATACTCCTGTTAATCCCTGTATAATATACTCAAATAGGCCAAATGATTTCTTTCTTAAATTTCTTAAAACCATATTCGTCTAATTAGCTAGCAGTGGCGGCTCGTCACCGGTTTTAATGGGAGGGCACAAAATAAACATCATAAAAAGGACGACCGCTATTTTTTATTCTGTGTTGCTATTCCATTTTGGGAGGGCGGCTTCCCGTTCCCCTCCCCGCACCAACCGCCACTGCTGATTAGAATTTAAATTAAGAAACTAAATTCATAACCTTGAAATTAACAACTGAAATTAACGCAAGGTAACAAATAACTTTTTTAAGTAATTGTCATTTCGTGTTGATCATAATAAATTATTACATCAATGTAGAAGACCAATTTATTACAAAGTAGACCAAAATCGGAAATCAATGTCTTCTTCGTAGTATTTGCATGACTTTGTAATCGTCTCTTCCCTCATATGTGTGATGTGATGTATACAAAGCGTTATCGCATAAATTCAATATGGGCTTTTATTACATTTTTATTTGCCAAACTATAAGCAAGAATTATGTAGGTTTTAAAGATACACGACAATAAGTATTAACCAGAAATTGTTTATACAGTTGAACTTGTCAAGTGAAATTGTTAATTTGTACTAATTTCGAAATTGATGAATGCAGCTTGACGGCTCAGCATAAAGCCTTAATAAAAAAAAAAGACATAAAGCCTGATTTTAATACGTAAAATTGAAACCATTCCAATTTAATGTAATTCTGTTAAGATTATGGCCGAACATAAATTACATCAAGTTGAAATGGTTTCAACTTCATGCTTAATGTAAATTTTACGTCTTATGTATTTCTTTTCTTACGTTCATTGTGAACAAGCACTTGCATATTATTTTAAATGTGGCATACCTTCAATGCGCATTGGCAAACCTTCTCTATGTATTACATATATACTATGAGTTGTGCATTCGAAGCTTTATCATGTACATGGGGGGGGGGGCTACTGTTTGACGTGGGCGCAGAACCACAGAAAGTGTAATATTTTTCATTTTGAAAAATATTACTATTTTACTATATATTTATTTTATATTTTATAAATATAAATATTTTACTATAAGCAGATTACATCTCGGTAGTTTGTCATTGACTTACGAATTGAGATGATCCGAATAAAATTCTTTTAACTAAAAATTGTCAATAGATATACATATTAAGTGTACAGTGATCAATTAACCCAAAAATTGTTCTAAAAAAAACAATACAAAACATGTACTCTGTACTATCTAGTGCACATTGATGTCTAAAAGTCACCAGTTTCAGATTACTATTTTTTATCAATTCCCTGCATTTAAAATATTCTGCTTTATTATTAATAGTTGTAGATTTAATGTGTACTACCTATTTATTATTTACAGACGCCTCAATCAATATTACACATACCCATATAATTTTATGCATTTAATGATAATTGCACAATGAAGCTAAACAACATTTTTCAATATTTAATTTCTCCTTGAAAAAAAATTAAATACCTTTATAGTGTGGTATAGGTAGGTGGAGGTAAGTTAAGATTGTACCTGCTTAAAAATAATAATGCACATTCTTAATAAAAAAGAAAAAATAAACATCATAAATAAAAACAATAAGTTATTTAATTTGATCGTACCATATAGTGAAGCACCGGAACTACTAAAATAAATTAATAACCTACATTTATTAATACTTACATAAAACTTCAACGATAATGTGTAAGTAATTATAAAAGTAAAATTTATTTGATCCAATTAATTTTTAAGTTTACATTAAAGCCCAATTTTAAAATTGCACATAGTACGGTGATTAATTATATCATTAACATTTTTGTACATGATATTTATACAAGGTACATGCTCATAAGTCATCAAGTAGTATTGGGTAATTGTGTAAATAAATATTATCTATCTAAAACAATAACCTATCTGATAATGTTTTAATTACTTTTACTTTTAGTATTATAGGAAATTGAAAAACTAGTAAAAAAGGAATTTTAAATTTCCTGTTTCAAAAAGTTTGCCAAGCGATGCGATACTTAAAATCGTAAATAGCAGGAACTTCACGAGGACAATTTTTACTTTTATAAGTATGTTATGTATTAAACAAATTAAAACTAGCGATATTTCCATATTTCACAATAATAAAAAATACACAATCAATTTTCCGAGCTACACTCGGATAATTTTCTGATCATAACGGATAAAATGTTTTTTTCCTTGCCTGGAAACTTGAGGTTATATCAATTTTAGGGGATAATTACCTAACCACCGCCACTCCAAATTGCCCCAAAATTTTTTTTATAGCAAAAGGAACCTTATTAGAGTGTCCTGTAAAAATTTCGCCCGAGAATGTATAGTCAAAATTTTGAGAAAAATCGATTTGAAAAGTACGGGAAAGTCGCATCGAGTACGCGGCCGACCGGGGTCTATGCACATCAGTCGCCCGTGCTCCGACGAAAATGCGTAAAATTTTTTCGCTCCGATTTCAATTTTTCTTTGAAATTCGGATAGATGGGGGTGTGATTAGTGGATATTAGTAATAAATATAATGAAAAAAATGGAAAATAACCCGTGTATTGCCGAAAAAGTGAAAAAATTAAAATTTTATTTTCCTTCTAATTTTGGGGTGTGCATTCGATAAGGAGGGTAATCCATCGTCAAAACCTACCCTTACGGGGCGCCCCTCCGCTCCGCTCCGGGTTGCACCCCTCCAGGGCGGTTTTGACTCTGGTTACTAGGCTAAACATACGATAAGGGCCTCTGATCAAGAAAACCGGGATTAAGGCAACCGGAAAACGAGAGACCCTCAAAATAGCATTAAACAAGGTGGAACTCGCTTTAGCGGCAGTTCTTAGGCTTCTATACAGCTACCTTTCTGGTGTGGAAAGTTGTTATTATCTGGTTATTTTTGGTCGCCATGTAATGTAACATCACATAATCAGATAATCTGCACTAATTATTTATTATTTTATTTTAACCACAGCAGTGGCTTGATGTGGATAGTGAAGTTAAGTTGTAAATAAAAGAGAAGGAAGAGGATGGATCCACCTCAAAAAATGGACCGGAAATTACGCGAATTTCGAAAGCGAAAGCAAATTGCCAACATGACCACTTCGCAAATATTACATCGTTCACGTAGTCATGCAATTCGCCGACAAAATCCACGAAGTAAAAACGCAGCTGTTCTTGAAGTAGGTAACGTTGTAGAACCAAATGTCGACGTTCATAACGGTAGTTTTACACTACCAGAAAAGTACACTACCACAACTACCAGAAAAGTAGTTGTATTTTATTTTACTTTGATGTGAAAAAATAATTTTTTAATGATGTGGTTAGTGAAGTTAAGTTGTAAATAAAAGAGAAAGGAGAGGATTGGTCCACCTCAAAAAAGGACCAAACATTACAGAGAAGTAAAGTTTCGAATAGAATGGAAAAGTTTGATTGTTATTACTTATATAGTAAATGATAATTACCAACCGCAAAAAATTTAATTGGTGCAGATTATCTGATTATGTGATGTTACATTATATGGCGATCAAAACTAACCAGATAATAACAACTTTCCATACCAGAAAGGTAGGTGTATAGAAGCCTAAGAACTGCCGCTAAAGCGAGTTCCACCTTGTTTATATCTGTGGTAATTCTGATAATCTGAATTTTTAATACCTACCAAGCTAAAAAATATTCTAGTATAGTATAAGTAAAATTTAGTGACAATAAGAGATTTCGATTATCAGATTAGTATCTTTATTATCGGATAAAAAATTATTTTTTCACATAAAAGCAAACGAATAGCATTTTAAGTTCAAATATAAATCTCAGAATATTTCATTTCTTAAATCTGTTGTATAGAAGCCTAGGAACCGCTGCTAAAGCAAGTTCCAACTTGTTTCTTTTTCTGTTCGGCAGCAATCAGTTTCTCCACTCTTTTTCTGTTTCTTATACGTTTTGCCGCCACTTTTTTTTTCGCAATATTTAAATCAATTTTACGCATTCCATTGCTGCTAAACTCACGAAGTGCCTCCTTTAACGAATTAATAGTAGCTCGTTTGAATTCTTCTCTGACTTCAAAATCTTCGTATTTTCCGAACGATAAGTCCCTCTTTAGCGCATGTTCCACATCCTTTATTAATTCACCTGAAAACATTTTTCGTTGACGTTCAACACTTATTATTTCGTTATAATGTAATTCTGCTTATATAGTAATTTTGAGTAGGATAATCGGATTAACTTATCCGATGATACGTTGATCCGATGATGCGTTGATACGATGATACGTTGATACGATGATACGTTCATCCGATGATACGTTGATCCGATGATACGTTGATCCGATGATACGTTGATGTTCGGTTTGCTTCGGGTATTTCCGTGGGACAGACAGAAGGACTTGGCCTTTTATAATAAGAGATTTGGTATGCATTGAAAAAAACAGATCAACATATCAACGGATCAACGTATTTAAATTTCCTATATAGGTGAAAAATTATGTAAATAAAATACGTATAACTTATATTTGGTCTGCATTGAAAAAACATGCGGACGGACACGAAGCCAGACCATAAGGCTTCTTTCTATACCTTGTATAGAAGCCTAAAAGTAGCGCACTGGCTACCCAGTTCATAGACCTCTATACACACAGAGTATTTCCAATACGATTTGAAACGCTCTGTATGATTTTGAATTATGCGGACGGACAGACAGACAGACAGACGGACACGGAGCCAGATCATAAGGCTTCTTGCTATACTTTGTATAGAAGCCTAAAAGTATAGTTGCGGTATGGGGCAGTATACTATTACGTTTCACCCCCTAAAAATCGCCTAAAAACAAAAAATAATCGATGTTACATGTAGGAGCGTCGAGCTGCATCTGCCGCTCCGAAATTTTCTAAGTGTTAGAGTATATCATAGCGCGCGGACCGACGATAGAATGGCTGATGCGCCCCTGAATCTCGTTAATCCACCACTTTAAACATGAAAATTAGCTAACTTCAAAATCGATTTACTCAAAATTTTGATAATACATTCTCAGAATTTTTTTGCAGGAGGGGCCTATATAAACCTTCATCTTTCCATTAGGAAGGTTACAAGACAGTTCGTTGTGGCGGTGATTACTACACTCTCACCCAATTTTATTTTACGATTTATTATGAGTAACCTGTACAATGCAATCGTATTTTTTTCTTTTATCAACTACGCATACCATCAAATAATTCTTAAAGAAAAAAAATACATAAACGATTAGTCGTTTCACAATGCCACAAGTATGACTAAACGTTTGTTACTATGTAGAAGTGAATTCCATTGGTCATGGTTCCTACAGATTCAATGCAAAAAATGTCAAAAAACATCGACCTGAAAACAGCAGTTAAATGTTTGGTGTTGCTTAAATTAATGATTAATTATTAAATGAATCACCGTTATTTCATAATTTAAATAACAATCTTATAAGTAATTATAAGTAATGTGTCATTGTATATTTCTTTGTATACTTCTGTCTTGTAATTTTGTTCAAGATACTTGATAAAGAAGTGGATAATCGCTTCGAAACAGTGTCGTAATAAATTATTATCCTTATAATTTGTTACCTTTATTGCAGGCGAAAATTGATCAATTTATACATTAAATAACAATCGGTTTTCTATACAGCTATTTGAGAGCGTTTATTATTTTGAAGTGAGTACAAATCAATTGATTATTTGAAAGAAATGAACACATTTTTACTATCTCGAAACCGAAAAAGTTAAGTTTTTAAAACTTCACCAGCATTTTTTCGAATTTACCTTTTTACTAATTAAAAAAAAACATCTCTTAAATCAACAGCTTTTATGTAGATAAAAAAATGAAAAACAAATACGTATCAATAAAATCGGCGGGACAGTTCGATCGTGTTCAGCGTCATATCCATAGCAAGTGAATCATAAAACCAGGTTTACAGTCTCCTTTGGCAGATCTTTCGATTATCGCTGTGATGTTATTTAAAATCACGTTCAAAGTATATTCACCGCATCGTGCAGTTTTATACAAAAACCATTGAACATGCCCGTTCATAACAGAATCAATCATTAGCGTAAAAATAAATAATGTATAAACAATGTAAATTTCAATTAAAATTGTGTATATATAGTTGACCTTCCATTATAAATTAGTGGATATTGTTGAGGAAGCGGTCATAAAAACAAATAAATTTGCCAACGGCTCTTGAAAATGGGTCAATAAAGAACCCGAAACGTTGGCAAATTTATTTGTTTTTATGACCGCTTCCTCAACAATATCCACTAAAATGTAAATTTCTATGTAATTAATAATTACGATACGTTAGGTACATAAAATATGTATATATTGCTTTTTTTATAATCTTATATTAATTTTAATTATAAGAAAATTATTAGCGAAAGTGGATTTTATCATTCTTACAAAATACTACGAAAATTTTTTATATAACCAAAGTAAGGTATAATATAATGATAAATATTAAGGAAAGAAAAATTGCTTTCCGGTGTAAATACAACTTAAATTATTGCAAAGAAGGAAGATTTTGTAATGTACTTAATATAGAATTACTACGAGATTTTACACGTTAATTAATATTAGATGGTGTAAAAATTTGCGTGAAGCAGTCATTTAGAACAAGTAGCCGATGCCGGCCAATGGGCACAAATTTCACATTTGAAAGTTTCCAATAATATCGATAGTGTAATGATTTTTTTGTCGATCGCTAATCCAATAAACCAAAAAAAAAATTCCTTTTTAAGGGGCTATGCCTGGTCAGGAGGTCCAAAAAAGCGACTTTTTATTATTTGGGGGAGGGGGGGGGGCTGGATACATATTTGTCCACAAAAACTTTTTGATTCAGAAGAGCATTATTTAAAAAAATACATTGTAATTTTTTTGTACAAAAATATTAAAAACTAATCAAGTGACATTCGATATTCGACAACCCTATTTGTAAAATGCATTTTGCGGTGTTCAGTATTATGCGGAACCAGGTTATCTAAAATCAAAAATTTAGTAAATGTATAAGTTTATCTAGTCTGTAACGAAGCCGTTTTCCGAAAAAGGCTAGTGTCTTATTATCCACCACCCCAAATAAATTGAAAATTTCCTATTGCAAAGAGGAAGGTTTATATAGTATACTGTTAAAATATTATGTGAGAATGTATTATCAAAATTTTGAATAAATCGATTTTGTAGTTAGCCAAATTTAGCCACTTTTTCATGTGAGATTCCGCGCGTCGTCATTTTGATGACGGTACGTGTGGAATGACCCTAACGCACCGGCAGAAGCAGCACGTCAGTTTTTTCCATTATTTTTCTTTAACGCGATTTTTTGGGGGTTAAACGTGAAAGGGAGCTGCCGCATACCGCGAGTATACTTTTTAATGCTATTTCGAGGTTCTCTCACATCCCGGTTTCATTTATACCGGTTTTCTTGATGGGTGGCGCCTTCTCGTATGTTTAGCTTCTGCCGCGGAGCGGCTCCGGCCATGAAAAACCGCCCGGAGCCCCGGAGGGGCGCAGGGTAGGTTTTTTGATGCGCACAGTTATGGCCGGGTCAAAAAACCACCCCAAAATAATTAGCGCCATCAAAACCGGCCGTGGGGCAAAGCCCCGCAAGGCCAAGGTTTTCCCCACATTTCGATTGCTTTGCTAATATTTTTTACTAATATCTACTAATTACACCCCACCTAATCGAATTTCAAAGAAAAAATCAAATCGGAGCGAAAAAATTTCACTCGATCCGACAGGGGACCCCGATGCGAGTCTGCCTGGGGGCGTGCCCTATTCGAACGTTTTCTTCGCTAAATTTACGTACTTTCAAATTGATTTTTCTCAAAATTTTGGTAATACTTTCTCACATAAAATTTTTACAGTATACTATATTAACCTTCCTCTTTGCTATAGAAAAATTTCAATTGATTTGGGGTGGTGGATAATAGGACACCCTTCCCTCCGAAAAATTAAATTTAGACAAAATGGCAGCTGTGCGAAGTTAGAATATCGATTTTCTCAAAGTGATATTTTTCGTCCATAAAATAAAAAGTACGCATTGAAATAAAAAATCCTTCCGTTATAGACTAGATTTGGATGTCTAAAATAAGGACAAAAAAAATTTAATTAGATTTGTGCACTAGTTTTTGAAATATCTTGAACACCGACTTTGTCAACGTAGTTTTGAGATACGGCGTTTTAAAGTTTTAAATGCAGTTTAAAATAGAAAGTACGCATTGAAATTAAAAATCCCTCCGTTACAGACCATATTTGGATGTCTAAATGAAGTGCACAAAATTTGAAATAGAGTTGTGTAGTACTCGTAGTTGTTGAAATATCCGAGGAAATATCTTGAACACCGACTTTGAAAACGTAGTTTGAGATGAGGTGCTTTCAAGTTTACAAGTGCAGTTTACACTACAGTAAAAAAAATTTTTATTAAAAAATATTTTTTCTTTGGCCGTGATTTTAAAATGAATTTTCTAATTTTTCGCACATCTCGCGGAATTTTTTTTTCTATAATCTTTGTTCTACTATTTTATTGCTTTATGACAATTCTGTACCTATACAAAAAGTCGTATAACTTTGTAAAAAAAATCAGATCAACGTATAACTTGGAGTTAATATGGCTAACATTATACACTTCAAGAAAATGTGGTTTTTGAAAAATCTGACTAGGTATAACCCCTTAAGTCCAAATTTTTTTGACATACGATGAGGTTATCGCACCCTAATGCAACCATTTTTACAAGATCCTCCTATATGTTAACTTCACTGGGATGTACTACGTCCGTTTGAAATCTCATAATCGATTTTTCAATCACATCCAGATGTGCAATAACTTTAAAACTTGGGCATTGTTATGGTATTCTCGATGACAGTACATTAATTAATCGCTTTTCTTTAAACTAAAATAAATATTTAGTGGAATTCTTTAAGTTGTCTGCCGAGTTGTTGCGTTGTCTTGATAACACGATACAGCGTTGCTGTATTTAATGGATCACATAAATACTAATAGTATTATTTACAATGTTAGAAATTTTATATAGGATTTAATAGATACTGTACCTATTTTAAGTTTTAATACTAGCTCTTCATTTCTCAGTGCACAGTAGATCTTATGTAAAAATTAGTTGAAAATCCTAATGTATACACACGTACTTACCCTCCCTGCACACAAGTGGAAACTAATGAGCGAGGTCTACTGTTCATCCCTGATAGTGTAAAAATTTATCATTTCCTATTTATATTTACTAAAATTTTAAATATTGGAAAACTACCTCTGACAAGTCCAATAAAAAATACTTGTAGTACGTAAATAAATACAATAACAGGAAAGATACAAAAAATGTAGTTTTATAGATAACTTATTCATATAAATTGTTAAATCTAAATAAATCACGTCAGTATCGATTAAATTTTAAAATTTATATCACACCTGAATCTCGATAAGCCAAACGAAGTACACTTGAGTACCACTTTTTAATCTTTTCTACTTTACAAAATTATTTTTAACCATTTTAAAATATCTTTCTACATTACGAAATTATTATTTAACTCTAGTAAAATATACCTAAAAATAATTACGAATTAATTACCTATACATGTATACACTCAATTAATCGGCTATACTTAGTAAGGTATACCTTGTACTGCCTAATATTGCTAATATTATATTAATTTCAATTTAAATGTAAGAGTACTGATATAAAATCGAAATACCTATATATGTATCGGTTTAAAGTTCATTCGGATATGATTTTCAAGTTGAATTTAAACATTATACGTGGATCCACATATGTACATACAACCTGATATTCTCATACACAATAGTAAAATGTTTAACTGATAAATTAAATAAAAAGCACGTTTGATAATACAAATTGTAAAAAATGCTAAAAATAGGTGAATAATAAGAAACAAGGTGTTGTTAGTCAAAAAGCCTAGTTAGTTCCACTAGGACTAGCCCAGTTCAGCCAGGGAATACATTCTAGAGTGCAGTGGCCTGCTCGAAATAAAATAATGCCCTGGCTGGAAGCTTTGACTGACCTCAATCATGACACAAATTTGTAAGTATATTCATTACTAGCTACCGAATACGCGAAAATATTTGTAGAACAGTGTGAGATTAAAACATCAAAGTAGGCGACATCACAACCGCACTGTACTTCTGAAATAAACTACGTACGTGCAGAGTTTATTCATTACGACATAAATTCTAATATTAAAATCACTTCGAAATAATAAAACAAGAACAATTTTATTCATATTATTTTGAAAAACTAAATTATTTTAGGAGAGGTAATTAGGAAAAGTTTTTGCTTGTATTAATCGATGTAAGATATACATGGTTGATTTTTGTTCATATTTATGTAGTAAATATAACATCACAACAGAGAATAGGTCACGATGTTCGGTATTGAACAATACCACTTAGAAGTATATCATATCAGAATGTCCTCGTTGATTCCAGCTGTGTAGATGTAATAATGTTCGTAAAATGGCCCCAGCAGCGCTTATAAAAATGGAAATAATTCCCTAAGGGGTAAATTTACGTAGAACATAAGACGGAGTTTAACAAATTAACATAGAATTTTGACTAATACGTATTAACATAATTGAATTTTAAATATTATCACAAATGCATAGGTACATTCTTGATCCAAAATCAAAAATTTTAATAAAGACCAGAAGGAATGAAATATTAAGAATTTAAAAAAGGGGGAGGTATACAAATTGAATTAAAAAATTTGAAAAAATGATATACTATATCGATGATTCGGTATCATTATACCATCATCACTTATGCCTAATCAAAGAATAAATGATAACTGAAAATAAAATTAGAAAACATTTTGTTAGAAAATGAAAAGGAGAAATGATAAAATAACAAATGATAAAATAACAGAAAACTGAAGGAAGGTAAAAAAAACACAACAACTCGAACTATAAATAACGAAATTGAACAAATTAAAAATAGTAAAATAACACAGAAATTCGAGCAAAAATTTGAGTAACAAATAAAAAGGTAAGACACAAAAAATACAACAAATCAAACTAGTATTTGAAAAATCAGATTTACTAACGATAAATTTTTAAGACCCCAACTTTACAAAAGTTCAATGGGACGAAATAATTTTAAATGAGATTCAAAAATTCATTCAAAGTTAAACTACACAAGAAAAGGATAATGATTATATAATCCCCCCCCCCCCATATACGTTTAGTTACAAATTTACAAAGTGTTTGTCTAAACAACAAATTAAAAGTTTCCACCGATCGATCCTTGAAGTACCTATAGCTGCTTTCATTTCAGATTACCTAAGAAAGTTAATTAATTTCAAGATAATCATTGTTTTTAAAATAACATGCATATTAAATCGTGTTTATATCAGTGTGAATCCGGCGTTAATTGATTTACTGTCATTCGTTTTTCTCACATTAGCATATGTAAATTGTTCTTTTAACGACGCTATGGTAGCGGAAAATTTTAAATAAAAGTAATAATAACAATTTAATGTATTAATCTTATTAGTTAATTAATTGAAATTATTGATTATCAAAAATAACTCTGAAACAAGAACATACAAATTAAAAGTAAC
Organism: Podabrus alpinus; assembly: GCA_932274525.1. NCBI lineage: Eukaryota > Metazoa > Arthropoda > Insecta > Coleoptera > Cantharidae > Podabrus > Podabrus alpinus. The sequence goes on from OW026451.1 coordinate 122,591,787, forward strand.
TGTAAATTTTTCCAGTTATTTACATAAATCGTCCCATTATTATTGTTTGTTGGTATAGGTATGCTTAGTAAAATTAATCTTTTTTAGCATTTTATTTCGAATCGGTGTGGAATTTTAGTATGTTGTATAAATTCATAATTTGCACATAAATATTACATCAGCCGTCTCCTTAATTAATATAATTCAAATAAAATGCTAATTCTGATACAGAGCTCTGTTTTCAAAATACATCATATTATTACAAAAAAAAAAGTGATATAAAAAGTTTATTTCCGGTTATACGATTTCTGTTATTAACAAACTTTCCCTGACCAAATCAATATAACGAACAGCATTCAACAACAATGCAATCAGTCAGTGTTCGATCTTAACAAGAGTTTTATGCAAATGCAGTTGACAGCTCCTCGACTAAAACAGTTTTTGCATTCGAGGTTCTGAAATAGCCATAAGCCAGTTTTCCAGCTCTAATCGTGAATAATTAAATTATGCTGCCTTATTTCAAGTTTTGATAGATGTATAATTCATCATGGATAATTCATCTAAACGGCGAGAAAAAAGATTTTTTTTAAATAACTGGAAAATTCTATGTTTAATTTTACGATGAGTTGAGTATTTTTAATCAAGGAAATGGTCTCGTTTATTTTTAAAATTGGAGGTTTCTATTTTATAAAAAAAAATAGCCAATTGGCATTGAAGGCCTTTATTTCCTTTATGTAGGTATTTATTTTTAAAATGTAGTTCAAGTGTGAATAAATATGGCATATCTTTTAAGTAAAAACATAAATCGCTAAATAAATACATAAAATTAAAACTATAAATTAAGAAAAAATTAATTCACTTTTGCATGACCCCTTTTTTTTATAAATACTCCAGTTGTATGGGTTTGATTTCTTAGATTATTAGTATGGTGAAATATTTATATTATTTTTGTGTAACTACAGGAGCTTAACACAACATTTTAACAAAAAGTTATTATAAATGAACCTGAGTGAAAATCAGTTTGTTGACCTAAAGATTTAAATTTAAATTGGACGTTCGACAATTGCTATTGCTTTCAACGCCAATAAAATTCTCTTTTTTGTTTTCTAAAATAAGCCTAGATTTACATTATACAAAAAAGAATATATTTATGATGCAACGATAATTTGAACCTACAACAAGTTAGTTACAAGTTCGTTTAACTATTTTTGTTTCGTTAATTAAGTGCACGCATTAAAGTAATTAACAGATGGGACAGCGCGTTTTAAATGTTTATATAAATTAGTTGACAAAATAATGGTGTGAGGCTATAGTTGGACAAAAGAAATTTAAAACATCGTATTGCGTTTCAAAGTTATTATTCCACATTTAACCAAAATGTTTATAGTAAGTACCGCCCAGCTTAAAATAGGTACCTATACATATTTAAAAGCTGATATTACAAACACACGATTTCCTTTAAAAATAAATCAAATATTTGGAATACGGTTCTGAAAAATTGTTAAATTATTCTGATAATAAACTTGGTTTTAAAAATATTGTAAAAAATTAAAAGTGTGTATTTAGTCAGGTCAACAGCTAATTTCGTTTGCCGATTTCCACCATCAACGTCCTTGACCTTATTATTTTAAATAATTTGTATGTTTAATTCAATTAACCTTAAAAGTTTATTCAGAACTGGAAGGATCTACAAAAGGATGGGGGTCCCTTATAAGATAAAGTGTTCTTTGAATAAAAATTTGTAAAATGTTGTCCAATAAAAAATGATAGGACCGGAGTTGCATGCTATGACCGTTGCTCGAGTATAATGCAAAAATTTCGAACCACATGAAAATTCTTGGCTCAGCCTCTAGGTCGACAAGAACATTCTGTGATTGATCTAGCTTTACCGGCATGCATTTGGAAACCTCTAAAATGGAATGTTCCTTGGTTGAATTTCAAATCAATGTCACAGCACACTTGTACGTTTGATAAATAAAATTTAGCAAAATTACTAATGGAAAGCTAATTAAAAAGGATCTTAAAAACGGGGTGGTAATTGTAATATAATATTAACTGTACGTTTTTCAACTAATAGTTAAAAATCAAATATTTTAGTGCTTCGGTTAAATTTTTGTAAAAAAAAAATTAATTAACAATTTCACCAGGTTACACTCTTGATTACACATTCTTCACATTTTTACAATCTAAACCACGTCTGTACAAAAATTGCGTGACTGACAATAGAGTTTACGTAATGAAATTTTCACGTTTCATGAAAATTCTGAACGAAATATACCTACATATTTGTGATTACTCCCGTAACACTAATTTATTACTTTTGAAGGTAAATATTAAACAAGAATATGTGTATCCATCAATCCTGAGTTAAATATTCATATAATTTATTCGTGTAACTTTCGACTAGCAAAATATACATCTGCAGTTTACATAGTGCTAATAAATATCTTTTAAAAATAAAGCGTCAATGATGGTTATATATGTTATGTATAACATTCCAAATTAATGTTGTATCATTAAACTTTTAGATATTAACTGCAAAAATTTCTAATGTTTGTTAATTATTAATAATAAAACAACATGCAATTTCAGTTTTCAATGTTATTACTATACCTACCCACTTTCAGTTTTAATAAGCAGCATTTAAATTTCCAATTAGATAATAATAACATTCATTATTTTAAATTAATGATTTACTTTTTAATTTACCTATTACTTATCATTTATAAGAGAGACGCCCAGTCTTTCAGCATGAATTCCAAAGATTTTTTATATTATGTACCTATGTATCTGTTTTCTTTTCATTTTTTGTTATGTACTATATTTTTATACTATACTATACGAGTATATTATTAAATTTATAAAGGAAAGGTTTTCAAGATGTTTTTTATTACGATTTTATCAAGAATAATTAAAATATTAATATAACATTACTAATGAATTTTTAGTAAGACTGTGGTAACACATCAGTTAACTTATTATAAACTCTGTGGATAATTTTCAACCATTTGTGTCTTGCTTTGCTTTAATTTGTTGTTAGACTCGTTAGAAGATATTCCTAATTAAATCCCTTGCGATAAATACAAAATAAAGTATTACTTAAAACTATTATTAACGTTCAATGATGCTAAATTATTTTTAGCAAATGGTGTCACGATACAATTAATTGATCAACAATAATTAATCTATTTTAACACTATAAATCAAATAAAGAAGCAATAAAACTATGAAGTTAGGATGTCTTAAATTGAAGAAGAAAGTGTTGACAAAAGATTTAAAGAAAATAGATCATGTTGTAAAAAATTGTATATCAAAATGTATTGTGTAAAGCAACAAATAACGTATTATAATAATCATTCATTTAGTTAATGTGCAACTTGTATGAAGATAATTAGGAGTTCTAGAAACCCACATTTGGTTAAACGATTTTAGCCAGGTACCGATTTTAACTTTTTATACGTCACAACATACTTATTAAATAAATTGAATATTCTGTAGGTACATACATTTTTGAATAACGAAACAAAATATGCTAACGTTTGGTTCAAGTTATAATTTTGAGGTTTTCTTTATTCAATTTGTATACGACAATAAAAGCAAGAAATAACCCAATAAGCATTACGAATTTTTAAGAATATGCGAAAGCGAAAGCTATATATAAAAGTATAAGCCAATAATAATATTATATGAGGTAAAAGCCATCTCTAATCTTACAATTCGGTGCTGGAAAGACAAGGAAAGTTAAAAAAAGTATCAAAACTTATAAAAGGCTTTTCAAGAGGGTCTTAGATTTTTTTATTATATTTGAATGTGGTGACAGTTTTGTCATCATCATTCTGTTTTTTGCCATAGACTATGTCAAGTAGAAGGTCTATAATTTATTATAATGTCCTCAATTTCAATCGAAAATCGCATGAAAATAATTAAAATCCACTATGAAAATTGTGGACCTGTAAAAACTGCATATCACAAAATTTCGGATATTTTCGGTGGTTATTATCATTCTTCTGAGACCGATATTACAAATTTTTTGGTTAATTTTCAGTCTAGTGGTTCGATACATAGCATATCAACAAAAACACGTGTTCGTCCGGGTCGTCAGTTGAAAATATTAGGTATATTTCACCCCCCCCCCATGGCTAATTTTTTAATGAAATTAGTGTCAAACGTTTGTGCTTTCATTCAATCGTTGGAACCACAAGCATCGCGAAGAATCGTTCGAGCTCCAATGAGCTTCAATTTTTAATAAAAATTCAATTCTTTAGAACAATTTTGGGAGGAGCTGTAAGAAATGTTTTTTTAAGAAATGATCGTTTTAATAAAATTAATACAAATCAATCAAGAATGAGCTTCAATTTCCATCGTTCGAACCCCACAGGTAAAAAAGTTAACACGTCTCAAAGATTGTGAAATGGTAAATTATAGATTTTATGTTTTAATATTTAAAAAAAACGAACATCATAGCCTATAAAAATAATTTAGTTATTCTCGAATTTTTGGTCGCGAATAAATTTTTTAATTAAAAAAAATTGGTGTCAATCGATCGAGAATCGTTCAAACTCCAATGAGAATCAATACCCGTTCGTTTGAGTTTCAAAGATTTTTAATATAAATTAAATTCTTTAGAACAATTTTGGGAGAGACTGTAGAAATTTCGATCATTTGAACGTTTGAACCCTAAAGGTAAAAAAGTTAGAACGTTTCAAAGATTGTGAAATAGTAAATTTCACATCGCTCCGAGCAAGTAACGCGCAGAATTTGAGTGTTGATAATAATTAATATAGTTTTAATTTTTAATATTAAAAAAGAAAAACAAGCAACATCGTCGATAAAAATAATTTGCTAGTCCATAAGCATTGGCGTGATTAATTCGTGAATTATTTTTTGGTCACGAATAAATTTTTTAATTTAATAAAATTGGTATCAATCGATCGAGAATCGATTCTCGACAAAATATGTATATTTTTTCTATTGTACGTATAATATTCTTGAAATAACTTGCCGACAACACGATCCACCCTTAAAATAGCGCAATATTGATTCTCTGCACGAAGAGATATGTTTTCAGAAAGGCGAAATGCGTTTGAAAATAAATAAAAATTTGAATAAAAGCACAAATTGGGAGAGTAAAATAGATTTTTCAAAATTTGTCTATGTTGTATAGTAATTATAATCCCAAGCAATAAAGCCGAAAATTGGCTTGAGCTTACAAAAACTCCGGGAAAGCTGAAATTTGGCAGACATGTATATAACAGTGTCCTAATGAACACCCCCCCCCCAAATTTCCCTAAAATCCCATGCCGGCGTCTTGTCGAAATTGTCCCTTCCCCCAACGCGTTTTTCGCATATAGCTCGCTTATTTTTAAAGAAAATTTTTTAAGAATACCATTGGATTACCAAATACGTCAAGATCTTCAGAATCCATTAGGAATAACATAGACTTCCAAGAATAACATGAGACTTTCAGGAATTTACAAAGACTACCAAGAGACTTCCAAAAATCCAAAACATTTGTACATCAGATTTCCGTTGTGATTAACCCTTCGTATAATTATGATTATGAATTTGATCTACATGTCTATTACCTAGATCTTTAAATTGGCCGCTTAGATCGTGTGATTTAACGCCGTTAGGCTGCATGCAGACCAATAAAGCAAAACGTTTTGTCGTATTAAAAAGCATTTTGTTTTATCTAAAAACATGATAAAACAAAACGTCAAACAAAACGTTCTGTTTTGTCTTAAAGCGTTTTGTTTTGTTTTAAAATATTATTTTGTTTCAATCAGTTTGTTTTCAGATCAAGCAAAACGTTTTAAGACAAAACAAAACATTTTGTTTGACAAAGTTTTGTTTTATCATGCTTTTAGATAAAACAAAATGTTTTGTCTTAAAACGTTTTGCTCCATCAGTCTGCATGCAGCCTTAGAATGTTTCTTGTGGGGCTATGTGAAAGATAATCTATGCAGATATCCACTTGAAGACTTGAAAACCAGCGTCCACCGCGTAATTGGTGAGATAGACCCGCAAATTATAGTCCAGTCAAATAAGAACAAATTTCGTCGTTTGACGGAAAAAATTGATATATTTCTGAAATTTGGCAGAGATGTTCACTATTCAACATAGTACTAAAGGTTCTGAATTAAATCTGTAGATCTCGATCCGCCATCTTGGAATAATGGCGGCCTTATTCAGCTTTCTGCTTATATCTCGCCGTATCTCGCTAACCATTAGCGATATATTATGTTTCATATAAAAAATAAAGCTTATAGAATTTTCTACAAAAAAGGTTTATACATTTTTTCAGAATCCATTCTTATTTTAAGATATTACAACTAATATCTAGTTCCCAGCCTACTACCTGAACAAATTTCCACCACCATAGATAACGTAAAAAATTTCTAAACCCAATTTTTGCGCTCAAGTCGCCATCGTGGAAAAATTATGCTCCGATAGAGGGGTCGGATGGCATCTGTTTCTAGGGTTCCCTTCATGTTCCAACGTTTAAAAGTTCCGATCATATCCATTTATCAATAATATATCATCTTAAAAAAAGAAGTGATTTTCTATTCCTTATTTGACTGGACTATTATTCGAAAATATAAACGAAAATTTTGGGAAAAGGATCGACATCTGTATACGATGTCATTTTTCATTTGTAAAATTGTAGACTTTCGACTTCCTCAATATAGCGACTATATCGTTAAGGAAATACAGAACTTTCATCCAAAATGTGTTTAAAATTTAAAAACAAAGTCGCTGTTGAAAAGCCCTTTATTTGTGTTCTAAAGCAATAATGTTTCTAACGATATCTTAAATTCGAAAGTAATTCGTTTGAACAAATTTATACATTTTTTATTTCAATCAAAGCTTGTCAGCATTTCGCTTTAAATGAATAATGTGCAAATTTAATTGAACGGATTACTTTGAAATTTGAGTTATCGTCAAATAAATGATTGTTTTACATGACAAATATAAGCCTTTTGCTACCACTCAACAACATCGTATCCCTTTTTGAACTTTCATTGTTTCTCTCACACTATTAAATAAGTTGCAATATTCTGTAAGTTGGCCCCGATGTTAAGCCAATTCTACGTTTACAAATAATTGGAATTGATTTTCTTATAACTTTCATTAAACATGAATATCGGTCGATCAAATAAATTGTCGCAATTAGGTACTGACGTATTACTAGTGAAACAAAGTATTGAAATCGTTAAACGTCTGAATTGTTCACGGTAGCATACAGCAAATGAGGCAGTACACCTATTAAATTTATTTTATTATTTTTATGGATTCAGATATCAGACCAAATACACTCTCAATCCTTCTAAAAATTTGTTTAAATTGCTCTGGATCGTGCTGTTTTTTTGTGGATCCCTAATGAATGCAAAAAAACTCTGGATTGCCGTGTCAACGCTGTAGCTATTAAAAATGGCGACAATTTCAGGTCGAGATTGCGGTCTTTTTTTTATAGCTGACCTCTATGTTAAATATTGATCGCTGATGGCTCACCTCCAAACTCAAGTTTAAAAAAGTAAATGAAATCATTTAGGTACTGCACTTTGTGACATTTAAAAGAATAAAAAATGAATGGAAAAACATTACAATGTAATATAAAAATTTGTCTTAATTTGTTTTAGCAAGTTTAAAATTACACGTTTTACTTTATTTTTCATTTGACAGATTGAAGATTCACATGCGAGCTGTAAATTATGCTTGATTACAGCAGTATTTTTTCTGAAATATAATATATTTTTCGAAATAATTGATATTAAATGTTTTGTAGAAAGAATATCTTCCATCTCGCCTAGAGAAATAAAGCGTGAGTTATGATTTTCAATCTTGCTGTAGCTATATATGGATACATTCGGAAAAGGTAAATCAAGTCCTTTTCTTTAGAAATTTTCCTCATTTTCAAAGTTGAATAATAAAGTAAAGGAGGATCTGAAGTAGATATTAGTGGATTTGTATATGGAAAGATTAAAGGTAGAAATTTAAGTTCCATCGCACTCGACAGTATCGTAGTTTCAAAGAATTTAGCTTGGCTCGATTATTATTCCAAATTTTCAATTAACCAAGCTGTCAACCCTGTATTAGCGTTTAGTACTCGTAGTTTCCAGATATGAAAAAATGAACTTGATAAGATTGAATTTGATTGGCAAAAGCAAATTTGCATAAAACGGTAAGTAGTTTTTTTTTGTCAAAAATGTAAGCGCTATAAATTAGTAATTGGTAGATATTTCCTCGATAAGGTTCAATAAGTGATTTTTATTCATTCGTACGCCCAATATGATACTCCAATGCCCTTCCCATTATGTATGGTATAATTATGGTGACCATATGTACTTATTTTAGTAGGACAGTACTCTTTTTTAGAACGATGTCCTATGTATAGTGTATTTCAAATTAATTGGAATTAAAAAAAGTCTAGCATCAAATTACGTTGTTATAAAAACATACAAACTATGCAAGGAAGAATAATATAAGAGATAAGATTATCGCGCCAACGAAAGCCCGCATTTCATACTCCACGTGGAGTAGTGTAGTTCTAATTGGTTAATATTTATAATAAGGACTTATTATTGGATAATATTTCTATTACGAAAATTCTCTTTGCGACTCCACGTGGACGCGTGTACCAGGTGTACAGTAAGTTTGTATGTTTTTATAACAACGTAATTTGATGCTAGACTTTTTTTAATTCCAATTAATTTGAAATACACTATACTTACAAAAGTACTTATTTTTTGTACACCCGCCGGGGGGGGGGGGCACCCGACGCTGCCCCAAACCTCATGGTTGTTTCCTTGTGCAACCCCAGAAAAAAAAGGTCATCAATCGTAATCGTTGTATATTTAGGTACGCCGCACAGTGTGGTGAAATGGGGTTTTTGTGGACAAACGGTTGTTGCTGAGCCTTAAATTTTAGGGCAAAAAATCTGGAAGTTGTCTTACTAATAAAAATGGATGTATGTGTGTATGTTCCCTATAGACTCCTAAACCGTTTGACCGATCGGAACCAAATTTGTCACAGTTATTATGTAGGTCCCTGCGCATGTTTTTGTATTGAAATAGTGCAAAAATTCACAAAGGAAAGGAAAGTTGATTTTGAGTAGCCTGCCTTCCTTTAAGGAATCTCGATAATCCATTCATGCGCGTCCCTGTGGGACGCGCATGAATGGATTATCGAGATTCCTTAAAGGAAGGCAGGCTACTCAAAATCAACTTAAAAACAATAATGAATGCTGTCAAACTGTCAACCGATCGACAATGCAAATACGCGTGCACGTGCTTTACGTTTCTATTTGACCAATCTTAACCAAATTTGGTGTAGAAGTTATTTACAACGCTACGAAAAACATAGGCTACTTTAGTACCTTGGAGTGAGGCCGAAGAACCACATCCGACACGGTCTAGATGGCTAAAGGCGGCCGGTAGGCCGACTGTGCCAGCTAGTCCTTAATAGAATAGAAGAAAACAATAATTTTTGTGTTTTCCCACAGAATATTGCATAAGCCACGATTCGAAATGCTAAAGTTCGTCATTTTAAAATAGTTTTCAATTGTTTTTAATATCGTTCTGTATCGTCCGTTCTGCTTATGTATTGTTTACATGGGCATTTGGGAAAACTTTATTGATTTGTTAATCCAATAATACCTTCGGTAAAAATTGGACAAGTCTCAGTAAAAACGCTCTTGTGTTCGCATCTGCAAGTATCTGCAGCTGAAATTTGGAGGGCAAGTACTAGAGATACCAATGATAGAACAAAAAAAATTTCGGTGTGTCTCATGCGTTCTCACACAACTAAAAGTTTAAGAGAGTTAACATTTAAAAAAATCGAGTTTTTAGGTCGAAATTAGGTCTATAAACCGTTAAAAATGTAATTCTTTGTTTTGTTTTGGCACTTGTGTGCTAGTAACGAGAAACAGAAATAATATTTCAACCTGAAAACTGAAAAAAATCAATGTATTTCCGTTTTTAAGCAAAGTTAAAGTACCTATGTATACGGTACATATATTATATGTATATAAAAAAGGTTGACTGCCCCATTTTTTCGACACTTTCCAAGCGCATTTTTTATGATTTTTTTTGTGTTCCTGAATCCTTGGGATGTTCCTAGCAAGAAACTATTATTAAACAGACCAAATGAATTACTTTAAAAATCACCATTTGTCCGCCTCCACCACACTGTGCGCCGTTGACCTTTTTTTAGGTATTTACTGTGTTTCGCCGAAATGTACTTTTTTTTCATAAAAATAATATGGTCACCATAAATATAGGTATAACAATCAAGGAAACGCAATTAAAACTTCTTTAAGATAAATAAAGAGAACACTTCAGAGAGCAATTTAAAAATCAATACCTGGTGCAATCTAATGAAAATAATAATTATTATTACCCAATATAGATTTGTTGATTTTCTTTGAAAATTATGAATGTGTAATAAAATGAAACATTTTAAACTTGCGAAAGGAAGTTAGTTGGCTAGAAGTTAAGAAAAACCATTCCAAAACCTACACAAAAAGGGGCAAGAACTAACATTAATTTCAAAGAACTTCAAACCTACACGGATTAACTTCAGTTAGTCACTCGTGCTAAATATATTTTCAAAGGTGTAATACAAAATAATTAACTATGACTCTTCTTAATAAATAAGTCGAATAAAAAACTAAATATTTATAAAAAAAAAACTTAACAAAGAAGTTTCTAAGGTCGTTCTTTAAAGATTAAATACACCCTTATCTTGAATAAACAATTAGTTTTTTAAATTATAGACATGTTGACAATAATTAATATTAATAATAATAAAAATGCACCAAGGCCAATAAATATGAATATAAATCTCAAGCAGAACAATAGACTTACATTGAACAAAGTATAATGTTTTCAATCCTAATATGTGTGAGAACCGTTTCCTCTTCATGATCTGTCTAACTATCCATATAGCGAAGTTTTAAAAATAAACCACTGCATAAAAGTTACTTCAATCCACACACGAATTACGTTCACACAAAACTGCGGTTCGCGCAGAAACGATTTTCTAATTTGCTATGCTTACTACTACTACAGCTGACGACAAAAACAATACTTTCCAATTGCGACAAAACACCAAACTTCGCACTGAAATTATTTTTTTCATGGGCACGTAACTGCTTCGTACGTCCTTAACGTCGTCGCACTTGCTACTAAATTAATAGTTAGCCACCTCGTGAATGCATGTCGATAATCACCTCAGTATCTTATCAAAATTTACATTTAACTTTTATTCAAAATTCTTTATTGACTGTCAAACCGTAAATATCGTATAAAAACCAATTTAAAACGATCTCAAGAGGTAAAGTTTAAATAAACAATAAATAAGTTAACCTGAAAGTTGCACTTCAAATACTTCAACTGTAAATAATTTACCGATTTCTTGAAAAAAAAATTAAGTGTTTCGTTGTTTAGCGTCGAGTTTAAAATTTATTTACGTTACCCGCTTTAAAACTGTCTATTTATTTAAATAATATAAATATTTAACTAATTTTGTAACGATTTGACAGCTAGTGAATAACCCCCCCGGACAACAGTCAGTTTTAAGTTGGTTACTTGCGCTGCCAATAGTAGAACACTCAAGTTACTAATTTTGTTAAACTTCGAACTGCTTCAAACAAAACAAAAATAAATAATGATTAATCTTTGTTACATTTTATATTTTTGGATCATTTTACTAAAATTACGGAATTAGAAAACAATGTTTGTATTTATTATAAGTTATAAGTGCGTGTTTTGCTTGATGTCTCCGGTTAAATTTTTTACCTATGCTTTAAAAAATTTGACATTACTACCAGCGCCGTACTGACAGTTTTAGAGGCCCGAGGCACTTTCCTTAAGGATGATGCGGGAGGTTAATTTTTATAAAATAGGTATTACGTTATTAGTAACCAATACAAATAATTTGTATTGTACGAGGGTCGTTCAATAATCCCTGAAAAATGAAAGAAGGAAATTTTTATTTTACCGAAACTCATTTTATTTTTTAACGTGGTCCCATTTTAACCCTGCGTGTGAGCTGTGGGTCTTTTAAGGAACAGTTGAAATTTTAAGTATCTATACAATTTAAATAGGCCAATGGAACAATTTGACAACTCCCCCTAAAATAACTAGGTGGTAAAGAGGCGGTCATAGCTTGGCAGTTAAAGTGCGTCTACTGCTAATGCGACACACTCGGATCGAATCCTGGCAGGGTAAGAACTTTATTCTGACCGTCTCTCCTCGGCAGGCAATAGCACACCACCGAGGTAATCTGCTAAGAAAATCCATCTCGAAATGACGTGTAGTACACTTCCCGTGGTTCGGAGCCCACGTTAAACAAGTAGGTCCTCTATATATGTGAAAACAATTTGAACGCACATCATATGCATAGAAAGAAATACAACGAGAAGGGTCACCAAACCCTCATTAGGGTAAAAGGACTGAGAAGGGTGGAAAGAGGATTCATATCCGGAAACTCGAAAAATTTCTTTAAATACCTGCGTAGTTACGAACGTCCTAAGTTGCTTGTGTTCCTTTAACGACCCACTACTCACGCGGCGTTAGTAAAATCATTTGTCGGTGCATTTTTTGTATAGCGTTTGTTTTCTTATTTTTTGGTGAAATTTAATTAAAGTGTTTTTAATTGAGACTAGACAATATAAACTATTAAGTGTAAGTTAATTAAGTGTTTTTAATTGAGACTAGACAATCTAAATATATAAAAGAGAAGATCTGTTTGCTTGCGTGTTCGCTATACGTTCCTAGACCCTTGGACCGATCTCAACCAAATTTTGCACAGTTATTTTGTAGGTCCAGGCGCAACTATTCGTGCATAAATGGAGAAGAAATTCGAGCGGGGTAAAAAGTTATTCGCTTCTCTCGAAAATCAAATCACAAGTTTGACAAAAAATTTAATTTGTCAAAAATCGAAATATATTCTGACGTACTGTCTGTGATTCAAAATACTGTCAACAGATGGCGGCTTTAATTCGAAAAATGAATTGCACCCCGGGTAAACTGCACGAAATTTTGCAAACTGGTAAACTGCACTCCGAACATTTTCCAGGTAAAAATAAAATAAAAATATTTATTTTTATAATCATGAAATAGTGGGGACCCGAAATAGTAACGAGTTCGAGGGAGCGGTTAATCCACCTCTTTGCGGCAGATCCACATCTCTTTGTGGCAGATTTAACTTTACGCGGAGTATTGTTTTTTTAATTGGTTTTCTAAAGAAATATCAAAAACTAACACTAACCTAACGGCAGATCCACCTCTTCGTGGAAGATCGACCTCTTTGCGGAAGATTTAACTTTACCTGAAGATTAATTTGTTTTTAATTGGTTTTCTAAAGAAATATCAAAAACTAACACTAACCTAACGGCAGTTCCACCTCTTCGTGGAAGATCCACCTCTTTGCGGAAGATTTAACTTTACCTGAAGATTAATTTGTTTTTAATAGGTTTTCTAAAGAAATATCAAAAACTAACACTAACCTAACGGCAGATCCACCTCTTCGTGGAAGATCCACCTCTGCGGAAGATTTAACTTTACCTGAAGATTAATTTGTTTTTAATTGGTTTTCTAAAGAAATATCAAAAACTAACACTAACCTAACGGCAGATCCACCTCTTCGTGGAAGATCGACCTCTTTGCGGAAGATTTAACTTTACCTGAAGATTAATTTGTTTTTAATTGGTTTTCTAAAGAAATATCAAAAACTAACACTAACCTAACGGCAGATCCACCTCTTCGTGGAAGATCCACCTCTGCGGAAGATTTAACTTTACCTGAAGATTAATTTGTTTTTAATTGGTTTTCTAAAGAAATATCAAAAACTAACACTAACCTAACGGCAGATCCACCTCTTCGTGGAAGATCCACCGCTTTGCGGAAGATTTAACTTTACCTGAAGATTAATTTGTTTTTAATAACACTAAGGCAGATCCCAAAAACGGTTTGCCCGTCCATTTCCGGCGTTAATATATAATTATCGGAGCGTAATAACACCTTCGGCGTTGAAAATACGAAGGAATGTTATGGACGAACTATTATAGAGCGTCGCGATACGCTTCCGTTGCGTCTTAAAAATTAAAGATCGGCCGGTAAATAAGAGCGCTACATACGTCCAAAGTTTTTACACAATTTTCACTTAAATGGGTCTCTCACAAAGAAACGACAGATAATTTAGAAAAAGCAATCGGAGCTTCGGATACGGTTATTAACGGTCTTTAATTTAGCACATGAGGACGGTTGACGAAAAACGACAAATAACGGCAGCATTTGCAAATTAGTGTCGTCGTCAAAATTGAAAATCAAAATCGGAGGCGATTTCGGGCAAAATTTAAAATATGCAAAATGTGTATTTTCGTTGCAAAGCAAATTTTTTTCGAGAAAATTTCATTCGACATTTTCGATTTATATTTGTCTCCTCGACGTATTAAAGGCAAAATAAATTTTTTTTTTCCAAATTGCAGAAATCATTTCGCCCTTTTACCACGTCAAATATTGAACCAATTACATCGTCGCGTTATGAATTAATATTTGTACCGTAATATTTGTACCGGGGGACCTGCGACACTTTTTAAATTGGAGGTGAGGTGGTCCGTCCTGTGAGACCGAAGGCCGAACAACTATGGCCTTCGCGGATTTATTATGGTCCTCCCCCTGTGAGGCCGAAGGCCGAACAACTATGGCTTTCTCGGATCTATTCTGGGTCTAGATGGCTAAGGGCGGCGGATGCCGCCCGTGCCAGCTAGTATAAACTATAAAGTGTAAGTTAATAATGTCGCGAAGTGAAGAAATTCTGAAAATTTTACAAGGCAATGAAGATCTTACTACCAATTTAGAAGAAATTTCGGACAGTAAAATAGACAATGAAGATCCTCAAAGCGACATAGAATTAGAACAAACAGCCGACAAAGATGATAATGAAAACATCCCGGATCGAGAACGTCATCGTAAATATTATCGCGGCAAAAACAACTTTAAGTGGTCAAAGAAAGCTCCCACGAAACGAGGAAGGCATTCGATGAAGGTGTACCTACCAACAGCAAAGGGCGAAGCTAAAAACGTCAATACACCCCTTGCAGCATGGTCTCTTTTGTTTTCCGATGATATTATGCTGGAAATGATAATTAAACATACAAATGAAGAGATATGCAGGAAAACTGAGAGTAGAAATAAACATACGCACGAAGGTGATACAGATCTTAGCGAACTAAAGGCTCTTCTGGGCATATATTACTTTTGTGGGGTTGAAAAACACATCCATACAAATCTCGATGATTTATGGTCACCTAGATACGGAAGCAATATAATATATCGTTCTGTAATGGCTATTCGCCGATTTCAATTTTTAGGTAAGACCAACATTTTATTTGTTAGTAAAGAGTACAGCATAATAAATTAATTTTATCTGCAGGTAATTGTCTTCGATTTGACGACAAGAGCACAAGAAGTGATAGATTCGCTAATCATAAATTAGCTCCAATTAAAGAACTATGGAATCTTTTTATAATGAAATGCCAAAAATATTACTCTCCCTCAAGCAATGTCACAATAGACGAGCAGCTTCTTGGTTTCCGAGGCCGATTTAGAGCAAAAATTTACATTCCAAATAAACCTGATAAATATGGTATAAAAATAGTAGTGTGGCTCTACATGATGTTCAAACATCATACCTATTAAATGCTGAACCATATGTGGGAACAGTAAACACTAAACACTGAAGGTGATTCGGTGCCCACATATTTCTACTATGTGAAAAATCTTTCAAAACCAATTCATCACATAACGGAACATAACGAGCGATAATTGGTTCACTTCTGTTCCACTGGTGGAAACAATGAAGAAAGATTACGCTTTATCCGTTGTTGGCACCCTAAGAAAAAATAAGCCGGAAATTCCCGTAATATTTAGACAAGGGACCGTGCCGGGAACTATTCAGTATGGTTACAACGACGGTAAAACTTTATTGTCCTATTGTGCCAAACGCAATAAAATAGTATTATTGCTTTCAAGCCACCAACACTATAAAACCGGCAAAACCGATGAAGAAAGTGGAAAACCCGAAGTAATTATGTTTTACAATAAGACCAAAGGCGGCACCGACACCTTCGACCAATTGTGCAAATATTATACAACCAGCAGAATTACGAAGAGATGGCCACATCGCTTTTTTTTCGGTATGTTAGATCAAGCAGGTGAAAATGCAGCTATTTTATTATGCTAAAAGAAAAAAATCAAGAATTGCATAGAAGGGAACTTTTAAACCTTTTATCGTTTGACCTAATGAGAGGTCAATTGGAGAAACGTCTGAATAATAAATATTTACCACAACTTTTACAATTCACCGTAAGGGAAATTTTAGATTTTCCGAGGAAGTAGCGAGTAGATCATCTAGTAGAATGGCTAAACGGAAAAGATGTTTTCTTTGCAATTGGAAAAATAATAAAAAAACAATTTATTGCTGTAATTCTTTCTGGTACACCACTAATGGTTGTATCTTGGCTTTCAGAAGTACATTCACCGCTAGATGGAACGAATTCGCTGTCCAGCTCATTTGGTTCATCTCGAGACGTTTCTTCGAGAAAGAGTTGATAGTCCTAACACAGAAGAAATATCTCGAGGTGAACCAAATGAGCTGGACAGCGGATTCATTCCATCTAGCGGTGAATGTACTTTTGAAAGCCAAGATACAACCGTTAGTGGTGTACCAGAAAGGGTTGATAGTCCTAACACAGAAGAAACATCTCGAGATGAACCAAATGAGCTGGACAGCGAATTCGTTCCATTTAGCGGTGAATGTACTTCTGAAAGCCAAGATACAACCATTAGTGGTGTACCAGAAAGAGTTGATAGTCCTAACACCGAAGAAACGTCTCAAGGTGAACCAAATGAGCTGGACAGCTGATTCATTCCATCTAGCGGTGAATGTACTTTTGAAAGCCAAGATACAACCGTTAGTGGTGTACCAGAAAGGGTTGATAGTCCTAACACAGAAGAAACATCTCGAGATGAACCAAATGAGCTGGACAGCGAATTCGTTCCATCTAGCGGTGAATGTACTTCTGAAAGCCAAGATACAACCATTAGTGGTGTACCAGAAAGAGTTGATAGTCCTAACACCGAAGAAACGTCTCGAGGTGAACCAAATGAGCTGGACAGCGGATTCATTCCATCTAGCGGTGAATGTACTTTTGAAAGCCAAGATTCAACCGTTAGTGGTGTACCAGAAAGGGTTGATAGTCCTAACACAGAAGAAACATCTCGAGATGAACCAAATGAGCTGGACAGCGAATTCGTTCCATCTAGCGGTGAATGTACTTCTGAAAGCCAAGATACAACCATTAGTGGTGTACCAGAAAGAGTTGATAGTCCTAACACCGAAGAAACGTCTCGAGGTGAACCAAATGAGCTGGACAGCAGATTCATTCCATCTAGCGGTGAATGTACTTTTGAAAGCCAAGATACAACCGTTAGTGGTGTACCAGAAAGGGTTGATAGTCCTAACACAGAAGAAACGTCTCGAGATGAACCAAATGAGCTGGACAGCGGATTCATTCCATCTAGCTGTGAATGTACTTTTGAAAGCCAAGATACAACTGTTAGTGTTGTACCAGAAAGAGTTGATAGTCCTAACACAGCAGAAATATCTCGAGATGAACCAAATGAGCTGGACAGCGAATTCTTCCATATAGCGGTGAATGTACCTCTGAAAGCCAGGTTACAACCATTAGTGGTGTACCAGAAAGAGTTGATAGTCCTAACACCGAAGAAACGTCTCGAGATTAACCAAATTAGCTGTACAGCGAATTCATTCCATCTAGCGGTGAATGTACTTTTGAAAGCCGAGAAACAACTGTTAGTGGTGTACCAGAAAGAGTTGATAGTCCTAACACCGAAGAAACATCTCGAGGTGAACCAAATGAGCTGGACAGCGAATTCCTTCCATCTAGCGGTGAATGTACTTCTGAAAGCCAAGATACAACCATTAGTGGTGTACCAGAAAGAGTTGATAGTCCTAACACCGAAGAAACGTCTCGAGGTGAACCAAATGAGCTGGACAGCGAATTCCTTCCATCTAGCGGTGAATGTACTTCTGAAAGCCAACATACAACCATTAGTGGTGTACCAGAAAGAGTTGATAGTCCTAAAACCGAAGACACGTCTCGAGGTGAACCAAATGAGCTGGACAGCGGATTCATTCCATCTAGCGGTGAATGTACTTTTGAAAGCCAAGATACATCCGTTAGTGGTGTACTAGAAAGAGTTGATAGTCCTAACACAGAAGAAATATCTCGAGATGAACCAAATGAGCTGGACAGCGAATTCATTCCATCTAGCGGTGAATGTACTTCTGAAAGCCAAGATACAACCATTAGTGGTGTACCAGAACGAGTTGATAGTCCTAACACAGAAGAAACATCTCGAGATGAACCAAATGAGCTGGACAGCGAATTCGTTCCATCTAGCGGTGAATGTACTTCTGAAAGCCAAGCTACAACCATTAGTGGTGTACCAGAAAGAATTACAGCAATAAATTGTTTTTTTATTATTTTTCCAATTGCAAAGAAAACATCTTTTCCGTTTAGCCATTCTACTAGATGAACTACTCGCTACGTCCTCGGGAAAATCTAAAATTTCCCTTACGGTGAATTGTAAAAGTTTTGGTAAATATTTATTATTCAGACGTTTCTCCAATTGACCCCTCATTAGGTCAAACGATAAAAGGTTTAAAAGTTCCCTTCTATGCAATTCTTGATTTTCTTCTTTTAGCATATATAAAATAGCTGCATTTTCACCTGCTTGATCTAACATACCGAAAAAAAAGCGATGTTAGATGGAATGAATCCGCTGTCCAGCTCATTTGGTTCACCTCGAGACGTTTCTTCGTTGTTAGGACTATCAACTCTTTCTGGTACACCACTAATGGTTGTATCTTGGCTTTCAGAAGTAAATTCACCGCTAGATGGAAGGAATTCGCTATCCAGCTCATTTGGTTCACCTCGAGATGTTTCTCGATGTTTCACCTCTTTCTGGTACAACACTAACAGTTGTATCTTGGCTTTCAAAAGTACATTCACAGCTAGATGGAATGAATCCGCTGTCCAGCTCATTTGGTTCATCCCGAGACGTTTCTTCGGTGTTAGGACTATCCACTCTTTCTGGTACACCACTAATGGTTGTATCTTGGCTTTCAGAAGTACATTCACCGCTAGATGGAACGAATTCGCTGTCCAGCTCATTTGGTTCATCTCGAGATGTTTCTTCTGTGTTAGGACTATCAACCCTTTCTGGTACACCACTAACGGTTGTATCTTGGCTTTCAAAAGTACATTCACCGCTAGATGGAATGAATCCGCTGTCCAGCTCATTTGGTTCACCTCGAGACGTTTCTTCGGTGTTAGGACTATCAACTCTTTCTGGTACACCACTAATGGTTGTATCTTGGCTTTCAGAAGTACATTCACCGCTAGATGGAAGGAATTCGCTGTCCAGCTCATTTGGTTCACCTCGAGATGTTTCTTCGGTGTTAGGACTATCAACTCTTTCTGGTACACCACTAACAGTTGTTTCTCGGCTTTCAAAAGTACATTCACCGCTAGATGGAATGAATTCGCTGTACAGCTCATTTCGTTCACCTCGAGACGTTTCTTCGGTGTTAGGACTATCAACTCTTTCTGGTACACCACTAATGGTTGTATCTTGGCGTTCAGAAGTACATTCACCACTAGATGGAATGAATTCGTTGTCCAGCTCATTTGGTTCATCTCGAGATGTTTCTTCTGTGTTAGGACTATCAACTCTTTCTAGTACACCATTAACGGATGTATCTTGGCTTTCAAAAGTACATTCACCGCTAGATGGAATGAATCCGCTGTCCAGCTCATTTGGTTCCCCTCCAGACGTTTCTTCGGTGTTAGGACTATCAACTCTTTCTGGTACACCACTAATGGTTCTATCTTGGCTTTCAAAAGTACATTCACGCTAGATGGAAGGAATTCGCTGTCCAGCTCATTTGGTTCATCTCGAGACGTTTCTTCTGTGTTGGGACTATCAACTCTTTTTGGTACACCACTAACAGTTGTATCTTGGCTTTCAAACGTACATTCACCGCTAGATGGAATGAATCCGCTGTCCAGCTCATTTGGTTCACCTCGAGACATTTCTTCGGTATGAGGACTATCAACTCTTTCTGGTACACCACTAACAGTTGTATCTTGGCTTTCAAGACAACATTCACCCCTAGATGGAATGAATCCGCTGTCCAGCTCATTTGGTTCACTTCGAGATGTTTCTTCGGTGTTAGGACTATCAACTCTTTCTGGTACACCACTAACAGTTGTATCTTGGCTTTCAAAAGTACATTCACCGCAAGATGGAATGAATTCGCTGACCAGCTCATTTGGTTCATCTCGAGACGTTTCTTCGGTGTTAGGACTATCAACTCTTTCTGGTAGTCCACTAATGGTTGTATCTTGGCTTTCAGAAGTACATTCACCGCTAGATGGAATGAATTCGCTGTCCAGCTCATTTGGTTCATCTCGAGATATTTCTTCTGTGTTAGGACTATCAACTCTTTCTGGTACACCACTAACAGCTGTATCTTGGCTTTCAAAAGTACATTCACCGCTAGATGGAATGAATCCGCTGTCCAGCTCATTTGGTTCACCTCGAGACGTTTCTTCGGTGTTAGGACTATCAACTCTTTCTGGTACAAAAATGATGTGAACAGCCAATATGCGAAACACATCGCGTGTGTATTTGCCAAAATTGTATAGATTAACTTTATTTTTTTAATAAAATTATCTTTTCTTTTCAAAACCTTGTTTGCTAATATAAAATCCCCTTACCACACCTTCCTTTTTTTCATTTGGTGTGCCATAAAAAATATGGTTTTAAAAGAAACAAACTTTGCAGGTAGAAATAAATGGTTGAAATGGTCATTTGTCAAAATAAGTATATTTTTTTCAGGGTATCATTATACTGACATATTTTTTTCTTTTGGAATAATCGCTTATTAATCTAATAGTCCGGTCAATTTAAACATTCGAGGTTGCAATAATTCGCAGCCAGCTGAAAATTGGTAGGATTGTTCAAAACACCATCATAAATGAAATCTAAAAAGTCCTCATCGATCCGACACCTGGAAAAAAATTTATTCGGGGTCAAAGGTCACTAAAACGGGTTTTTCGCGATTTTCAGCAAAACGGTAAGTTTTATCATAAAATTATCTCATTCAAAAATTGTAGATCAGATAATTATCTACAAAAAATGTCTAAATACTTTTTTTCCTAAGAGCCACCGTTTTTGAGATATAACGATTCGAAAAGTTGAAAGAGTTGTAATCGTCATAATATGGGGTCCGTTACTTTGGCCCCCCCCCGGTTAATATTTTTACACCAAAAGCAAGCACTGGGATCCTTAGAGCTAGCACCCAAATATAAAAGCTAGCACCATTACAGTTTTTTCACAAATCGACTTTAAAACCGGGGGGGGCCAAAGTAACGCTAGCCCCCCCGGTTAATATTTTTACCCATAAACCTAGCACTGGGATCCTTAGAGCTAGCACCAGCTAGCACCCAAATATGAAAGCTGGCACCATTATAGTTTTTCCACAAATTCATTTTATTTATTTGCACCTAAATGACGATTACAACTCTTTCAACTTTTCGAATCGTTATATCTCAAAAACAGTGGCTCTTAGGAAAAAAAGTATTTAGACATTTTTTATAGATAATTATCTGATCTACAATTTTTGAATGGGATAATTTTATGATAAAACTTACCGTTTTGCTGAATATCGCGAAAACCCCGTTTTAGTGACCTTTGACCCCGAATAAATTTTTTTCCAGTTGTCAGATCGATGAGGACTTTTTAGATTTCATTTATGATGGTGTTTTGAACAATCCTACCAATTTTCAGCTGGGTGCGAATTATTGCAACCTCGGATGTTTAAATTGACCGGACTAAGAGTTATAATCGTCATTTAGGTGCAAATAAATAAAATGAATTTGTGGAAAAACTATCATGGTGCCAGCTTTCATATTTGGGTGCTAGCTCTAAGTATCCCAGTGCTAGGTTTATGGGTTAAAATATTAACCGGGGGGGGGGGGCTAGCGTTACTTTGGCCCCCCCGGTTTCAAAGTCGATTTGTGAAAATACTGTAATGGTGCTAGCTTTCATATTTGGGTGCTAGCTCTAAGGATCCCAGTGCTTGCTTTTGGTGTAAAAATATTATCCGGGGGGCGCCAAAGTAACGGACCCCATATTATGACGATTACAACTCTTTCAACTTTTCGAATCGTTATATCTCAAAAACGGTGGCTCTTAGGAAAAAAAGTATTTAGACATTTTTTATAGATAATTATCTGATCTACAATTTTTGAATGAGATAATTTTATGATAAAACTTACCGTTTTGCTGAAAATCGCGAAAAACCCGTTTTAGTGACCTTTGACCCCGAATAAATTTTTTTCCAGGTGTCGGATCGATGAGGACTTTTTAGATTTCATTTATGATGGTGTTTTGAACAATCTTACCAATTTTCAGCTGGCTGCGAATTATTGCAACCTCACTCCTATTTTTTGGTCTAATTTGACCGGACTATAAATCTGATCAGATTTTATTTTATTTCAATACATTGCCAAATTACAAATTTTTATTATGATATCAAAAAAAGTTCCAGTTTAATTTTCATTTTTTAAAATAAAAAGTGATTTAAAGGCATTACAGATTTAAAATTTATCAGAGTACAACTTACAGATGTGAAATAGTAAATTCGGAGGCTGGGTCGTGGGTCGAACTCAGAAAACGTGTTTTTGATATTTATATTGGCGCCAGCTAATTTCCAAAACCGTTTTCTATAAGATCTCCTTTCATTCAAGTGTAGTAGTCGAAAACGACTGTAAAAAACCAAACCAGTAAAAGTAATTTACTGAATGAAAGAGTAAGAATTTTGATTATTCGTGTATTTACAAAAAAATTAAATGTTCGCCATGTGGAAGAAAATGGATCCTTTGAGTTCCTACTTGCAATTCAAACGAATTGGCATTTGCAAAAATTGGTCCCTTGGAATAGCAATCGGGATGGCTGTTCAGAACGAAATTATTAAACGGAATTCAGCTGATCATTGATTTTCGACGTGTGAATTCTAACGAATAAATTTAGGAACTGACCTACAATTAACATTTTCGGGAGTCTACCGCGCATCCCCTCTCAAAATTTACACTAAATTGTTTAAAACAACAATTTTTGGAATCGCAAAATCGGATCATATACAGGGTGCGTAAAATAAAAACGCTACAGCACAAGCTATCTTACTGCCTGAAGGGAGTTCCTCCGCCCTCTGATGGAGCTCGAGCTTGCGTGCTTTTTTCCGGAACACACCAAGGGATAAAATATCCCTCGTATTCATCCTCCCTTGGTCACTCGCAACTCCGGGCAAGTAAATAAACTCCCCCCCCCCGTTTGCTAAGCACGGGGAGCGGTGTGTTGCATAAGATATAAAAATATCTCTGGTCTAGTCTGGTATACCGCGCATTATCTAAGAACAAATAGGATTCTTAATGATGGTAAAGACATCCTGAAAGGGAATACATAATTAAACATGACTTTTAAATTCGCGAATGACCGGTAATTGAGAACTCTTGAAAATCATAGACATCATGAATATGAAAATTAGCGGTGGATTGATGTTGTAAAATTGAAGATTTTGCATGGCGCCGCTTAATTTTGGGTTGTTATCGCGCAAGGATTGCCTTGGGTCTCTTGTACTTCAGAATGAGAAGATTGCACAAATTACAAAGATATCATCGAGATATAATTCAAAGGAATAATTCATACCATTACAAAAGAAATATTCTTGAAATTATCGGGTCGGAACAGAAGAAGGTCTCGAAAATAAGAAAATCGTAAATTAACCGTTATAAATAATTGAACTAATAAAATATGTAGTTATGTATTAGCAAAATTAAACTTATGTAATTCTGAATTAACACGAACAAAATAATTTTCTAGTCCTTATAGTTTCCAATATACAGTTCTAAGAACTCTGTCTTTTTCATAAAGCCCACAGCATTTAGTAGATACAGATTAGGATACTACACTTGGCAATCAGGTCTAGTTCCTAACTTCAAATCAAATAGAGATGAACAAATTGTTCCTAATTGTAAAATCCGACAACACTTTGAATTTTGAATGTATTAGAAATTCAACAACCTGGAGCAATAGCAGCGCAATTTGACGACCTTGCAGTTGAAAACGTTTTTGGATTTCTGAAATTTCAATTCCGACTTGTCAACCTTTACTTGATTTTGAAAAGTTAGGGAATGGACCGGATTATCTGACAAAACAAGAATTATTTCAAAACTTACTTACTTATTAGTCGTAATATGAGATGTCATATTTTTAACAAAAGGGTCATTCCATCTCAAATCGAATCATGAATTTACTTGACCCATGCCTAATTTGATAAAATTTGGTACACACCATCTTAGTAAACTGAAAATTATCGCATTTAGCTGGCATGTTTAGTTTTTTAGGCATATTTAGGCAATTTAGCATCATTTAACATGGAAACGAATTAAATTTACAAAAAAAATTTTTGATTCAACTGCATTGTCATATTATGATAAACTTTTTATCAAAATTAGGGATGGTGTGGTCAACTTATATTCAGATAATAAATATTTATGATGAAAATCTATACAATTACTTGAAAATCGATTCCGACCTTT
Organism: Podabrus alpinus; assembly: GCA_932274525.1. Lineage (NCBI taxonomy): Eukaryota > Metazoa > Arthropoda > Insecta > Coleoptera > Cantharidae > Podabrus > Podabrus alpinus. Next base: position 122,616,523 of record OW026451.1, read on the forward strand.
TTAAATAAATATGACGGTGGTCACGCAACTTAGCTATACTTTGAGCTGTTGTTGCTGTGTGAATACGAATCTGACGAAAAATTTGTATAAATATTTTTTGTAGAGAATTTAATTAGCTTTAATTTTCTATTAAACTATTTTGTCATAAAGTTCAAATAAACTTGAGAAATCGGCGAAAAACTGATTCTTGTCTGTTTCTCGTTATAGTACTTAATTTATTTTTAGTGACCGAACCCATGCTGATCCCATGATCAAATTTGGTATGCATGCTCAGCACAATTGCACAAAAAAATAGTTAAAAAATTAACAAAATAAAAAAACCGTTTTAGAAATAGGGGTTGAAATAGGGTTAATATTAGAAAATTAATCCAGTTAGGGGTTGAAAAAATAAAATATTGTTGAATATTTGAATAGGGCGTTCATTTACCTTTCCAGAAAATTATTAATTTTTGCTTCTTATCGCACGGGTATTGCACGTGTATTTTGCACGGGTATCGCACGGGCAGTTAACTGAAAAAAATCGTTCGTCACACAAATATGTAACGGAAATATGTAACGCAAATTCGTCCCACAAATTTCGACCGCGACTTTCAAATTTCGAACTTCCCTTCAAACACCATAACTCCGGAACCGAGAGGGCTAGGACCCTGGGAATGGTGGCTATGGATAGGGGGCGGAGGTGGCAACCGCCCCCGACCCCACGCCGCCTCCAACCGGTTTTTAGGGGAAATAGTTTTTTAACAAAACTAAAAAATTAAAACATTTTTTTTTTAAATTAAAACCCCCCTCCCCTTTTCGTGGGTCGGCAAAAAACGTCAAAAAAATTTTCAAAATTTTTATTTTTCAAAAATTTGGAGCTAGTTTTAGTTTTTTTACAAAACTAACAAAATTAAAAAATTCCCGCCCCCCCCCTTTCTCCCTTTTCGTGGGTCGGAAAAAAACGTCGAAAAAATTTTCCCGTATTCTTATAAGCAAATTGGAGGCCGAAGGCCGACCCGTATTCTTAAATGCCAGTGGGAGGCCGAAGGCCGACCCGACCCGTGTTCTCTAAATCAAATGGGAGGCCGAAGGCCGAGCAGTATTCTTATAAGCACGTTGGAGGCCGAAGGCCGACCCATATTCATAAATGCCAGTGGGAGGCCGACCCGACCCGTGTTCTCTAAAGCCAGTGGGAGGCAACCGCCCCCGATCCCACGCCGCCCCCGCCGCCTCCAACCGGTTTTTAGGGAAAATAGTTTTTGACAAAACTAAAAAAAGTAAAACATTTTTTTTTAAATTAAAACCCCCCTCCCCTTTTCGTGGGTCGGCAAAAAACGTCAAAAAAATTTTCAAAATTTTTATTTTTCAAAAATTTTGCAGCTAGTTTTAGTTTTTTGATAAAACTAACAAAATTTAAAAATCCCCCCCCATTCTCCCTTTTCGTGGGTCGGCAAAAAACGTCGAAAAATTTTTCCCGTATTCTTATAAGCAAGTTGGAGGCCGAGGGCCGACCCGTATTCTTAAATGCCAGTGGGAGGCCGAAGGCCGACCCGACCCGTGTTCTCTAAAGCAAGTGGGAGGCCGAAGGCCGACCCGTATTCTTATAAGCACGTTGGAGGCCGAAGGCCGGCCCGTATTCTTAAATGCCAGTGGGAGGCCGAAGGCCGACCCGTGTTCCTGAAAGGCAAGTGGGAGGCCGAGCCGTAGTTTTATAAGCAAGTTGGAGGCCGACCCGACCCGACCCGTGTTCTCAAAAGCAAGTGGGAGCAAGCATAACTCCGGTACCGAGAGGGCTAGGACCCTGGGAATGGTGGCTATGGATAGGGGGCGGAGGTTGCAACCACCCCCGACCCCACGCCGCCCCCGCCGCCTCAACCTCTCACGGGTTTTTAGGGAAAATAGTTTTTTGACAAAACTAAAAAAAATTAAAAAAAAAACCCTTTTCGTGGGTCGGCAAAAAACGTCGAAAAAATTTTAAAAATTTTTCACAAAAAGGCCGAACAACTGTGGCCTTTACGGATCTAGTATGGTCCTCCCCCTGTGAGACCGAAGGCCGAACAACCACTGGCAATCACGGACTAGCAGTCAAGACAGCTGAAGGCATATAAATATAATCTATTATGGTCCGCCCTGTGAGGCCGATGGCCGAACAACTATGGCCTTCACGGATTTATTATGGTCCGCCCTGTGAAGCCGAAGGCCGAACAACTATGGCCTGCACGGATCTATTATGGTCTTCCCTCTGTGAGGCCGAAGGTCAAACAACTATGGCCTTCACGGATCTATTATGGTTCGCCCTGTGAGGTAGAAGGCCGAACAACTATGTCGTTCAAGGATCTATTATGGTTTGCTCTGTGCGTATTTAAATTTAGACCACTGTAGATAAAGTTACAGTCGTTTTCCTACAAGTCTACATACCAAGTTTTTAACTTTTTGAAGGACTAAAACAAAAAACAAGGAAACGAATGCCTTTTTGGATAAATCCTGAAATTTGTATTTTTTATTTCTTACTAAGATGGTGTGTACCAAGTTTCGTCAAATTTGGTGGGGGTCGAGTAAATTCTTCAGTTGATTTGAGATGGAATGACCCTAAAGCCCCCATAATAAAATTGAGCGAAACGTCTTGCCCAATATTCCGGTTAAACAGTGATATTATAAAGTAAGATGACGGACGAAAACAGATTTGTTTAATGATTATAATTTCAACGTGGAGTTTTGAAATTTTGGAGCAGTTCAAAAAGGACACTACAATCAAAAAAAGTCGACGACGGAAAACAGTGACATTTTAAAAAATAACATTGATGTGTTCAAGGATTTTCTGAGAAAACCCTTCCAAATTGAAAAATTTTTATTGAATTTGTTCCCAACAAAAACGACGCATCTACTCGTTTTTGTACATCTTTTGCTGCAACCCAATCAAGTTATTTTTCACTATACTTTTACAGTCTTAATTATGTAGATAAGAGGAGAGGAGCCGTGACTGCCCCAGAATTCTCTAACACATGTATAGGGTGCTTTTGTAAGGTATCAACGGAATAATGAATAAATTAATTAGAAGAGCTCTTATATCTTGGGATTATCTGACAAAACATGTTTTCTAGGGTAGTTTTATGATCAAGTGTAGATATTAATTAAAAAATAAGCATAATCCACATCACAGTTCACAGAAAACAATTTAATTTAAAAATGTGTACAGTATTTATTTACTACTAAATTTACAATAATTTAAATTGTACTACAAACACAAACCTTGAATAATTGTGATATAATTTTTGCAACAAATTTTTTTTATTTCCATGCTTGCTTTAGAGCTTTTCTCGACGCCAAATGTTTGGTAACATAAGAAGCCACAGTAAGTCCAATCAATACCACCGCTATTAACCAATGATCAAAATCTTCTTTTAACAAATCGAATGTTTTAGATGGCGTCACCCGTGTGTAATATAAATCTAAACCATGCACCAATACCAGACAAGTACTTTCCAAACGCGCCGGAGATACTTGAATACCTTTGACACGTGCCAAACTGTGATTATAATTAATTGTCGCCTCTGCAGGTAAGGGCAGTTCAGGTAAATATGGAATGTAACCTTCTTCGGGATTAACCGGTCCTTGCGCATTTCTCGGTTCCAAAAATGCCCACGGTATTTCGGTCACAGCGCCATTGCTTAAAGCAACGAGGATGTGTTTATTGGTAATTCCACGTTCCGTTAAAGTGCTTTGTATGACCAAAGGAGTAGCAGGGAAAATGTAAGCCTGCATTTCTGGATGTGGTAATTGACTTACAGAATGTGAACTAAAAGCGGTGCTGTTACTTTGAACTGATCCTTCGTATAATTCAACTGTTGCCAACTCCACGCGTCTAAATCTTTCGTTGTAGTATGAATACACCAACCAATTTTCAGAATGTACCAATTGAACAGGTTTACTTGCACGTTTGTGAATCGCGGAAAATACTATCAAACCGGTGACTCCGTCAATTAAATATACACTCAGGACGTGTTTATGAATTGGATCGTCATTAAGGGTTGCTACTGCCAATAAGTTAGGATTGACGTATTTGTACAAGACGGAACGGTCGGCTAAAACGCGTCCTTGCGAATGCACTTTCTCCATACTTGGACGGACACCTAACGCTATTAATTCTGCTTGTCCTAAATTGATGTTCCATGTTGGTGTAATTTTTAACTTATCGTTACAACTAGAAGCCAAATTATAACCACGAAGAGACGGAATTTTATCATTTGCCGTGTACAAAAACGTCGAACTTAGGTGATTTAAAAGTACAGACTTCGTACTCGCAGGATACAAATCGACAAAACCATCTTCTGACAAAACCAACAAACCTCTTAAATGTTCATCGTCTTCATTTGGTAACAACATAGCTTGATCAACGTGATAAGTTAATCGCTTGAGTTTGCTATATTCCTCTCCGGTAATTGGGTCAAATGTAAAAATAACACCATTATCTGTAAGTTTGTCTTTCATTAAAATTGAGCATTGTGGAGGTAAAGGCGAATATCGGGCAGTTCTTTGAACAAACAACAGCATGGTCTCTTTTCCTAAGCTTTTAAATGGTTTAACATCGGAAAAGAAGCGCGTCCAAATGATGTCGCCGGATAAACTGTCGAGACCGTACAACTTTCCCACCTTAGTAGCAATCACAATAATTTTGTGTAAACCAAACTCGTCTCTTACTAAATTATTTTTAAATGTGTTTTGTTGTCCACTTACAAATAGTGAAATTTGCTTAAATTGACTTGTTAAACGGTGGTACAATAGGCCAACAATATCGTTAGAAGCAGAATCAAATTCATGTTCTATAGATGCGTCAGCTTCCGATACTGGCAATTCCAAAAATTCAGCGCCAACGACGCTGCTTAACGCCTCTTCACGAGTCCACAATACTTTTCCTGTAGGTAATTGCAGTAAGGATAACGCGTTATCGTTTGCTCTGAATAATACCCGACAAGAAGCACCACGACAAACAGCACTCACGACATTCACGTTAATATCGCCCACCTTTTTATAATCTACCGGTACAGTATTTTCACTACCATCTTCTAAATCGACCGAACGGAACAGTAATTTTTGTGAGTCACTATCATCATTAATAAACTGGAATGCAAGCTGCCTCTGTTCGTTATTCACTATAGTTAATTGCGGAGATAAAGAGTACGGATAAGAGTGAGGTAAATCGGGTTGTAGTTTTACATATCGTCCAATGGAATTGCGCACCAATAATACTGCTGCTTCTGAAGTACACAAAGGTTTAATTTCCACTTTTCCGCTAGTACTGCCAATCAACGCCTGAAGTTTATGAACGTAAACTTTATTATTTTCAGAAAATAAATCGATATAATAGAGTTGACCACTGTCATCGTCACTCGATATACATGACCAATAAACTCCCGCAACTACACATTTCGATAAATCTTTCAACCAAGGAGTTGATACCTTGCTAGTTTTACCATTATTACGACCACTTCGGTAATCATAAAAAGTCACTTCCAAATGTGAATTAATTACGGGTACAATATGTACAATCTTGTCATTATAATACATCCATCGATTGAGTTGATCCTTCTCAGTGATTAACGTCCACTCCCATAAAATATTCCCGGAATTTACGTCCCATCCTCGAACAAACCAGGTTGCGTTGTCACCCGAAACGGTGACAACTTCACGATCGACACTCAACAATTCAATTTGATTGGTTTCGGAATCTTCGAGAACCTGTCGCCAAGCTATCTGTCCATTTTTTAAATGCAATGAGGCTAAAACATTTTCGTCCGTCGCAACCACGACTCTTTTCACCGAATCAAAACTACCATATTTGACATTTCCAATGTAACTCTGTTTCCAATCAAATTTTCCTATTTGATCTTCATATAAACTTAACACTACATTAAAAACAGAAAATAAATACAGGAAGAAGTAAAAAATCAATTTAAGCGATGCCATTTCCGCGACATAACCAATAATTACAATATTTTTTAGGTTATTTGATGGACGTCAAAATGACAAATCGATTGTTAGAATTCAGCAGTGGCGGCACGAAAAATGTGACATAACATAATAATAATTTTATAGAGAATTCTGATCATAATTTTTCATACACGCCGGGGTGTGGGATTTTATGGGACTTTTGGGGGGTTCATTAGAATTTAGCTTTAATTGCTAACAATATTGAAACACTAATATATTGTCGTGTTCCGTGGATGAGAGATAGGGGGTATGATGTAATTGGGTAGATTTATCAAAACACTCAAATAATTTATTAATTCAATAGCTGTATTCTTTTTACCTATTTTAAGTGAGATGTACTGAGGTACTCAGTTGACTCAGTTAAAAGTGTGTTCTTTTTACCGTTGTACATTCGTCAAACGAATGTGCCGTGCCGTGCCGAATTGAGTTTTAACTGAGAAAATTACCTCCCACCCTAACCCAACTGATCTTGCTATTTCGAAGTGTTACAACTGAGATAAAGTGGGAAATAGCTCGGATTGGTCGATTTAAAAAAGATAACGATGACGTTATCTTTTTTAAATCGACGAAAGATCGTTATTGTCCTTGCAGTGTGGTTAAATCGTAGTTGTCGTAAATTTTGAGATTTTGAGAGAGAATTTTGAGAAATACTTCGGACTCGTAATAAACATTTGGTAATTTATTTAATTTAATATTTTGTATTTATTTTTTTACGTATAACTTTTTGTAGAAATAAATGGAAACCGAGAAACGAGTCATGTGGACTCATGAGGAAACGCTAGCTCTAATTGCTAGCGTCGAGGTATACAAGGATCACTTAAACCACGTTACCAAACGAGCCAAGTTTGGAGTAACGTGAGTAACGACTTGATTAGTCAACAATTTGTTTTCTCCGAAGAAAATTGTAGAAAAAATGGTTAAATTTGGTCAGGACGTACAAATCTTGTAAAGATGCCAAGGGTAAAACGGGTAGGGGACCTACTCGTTTTGTGTTCTTCGATAAAATGGAGGACATAGTTGGTATGGAACCAAATTTCTCTTCGCCACATTGTATAAATGTTGGCGAAGCCTTTGAACCACTACCAAGTATTGCCTCTTCATATTCAATGGCAATGTTACCATTGCACAATGAAGAAATGATCGAAGTTGAAAATTTTCTAGAAGAAGTACCGCCAGAAAGTAGCACCCCGGTTGTCACTCCAAAAAAACCAGCAAAGAAGTTAAGCAATGCTAAACTTCGACAAGAAGTGAACAAACTAAAAGAAAAATTAAAAGAAAAAAATGAGTTGCAAAGTAAAAAATTACAATTGTTAGAACGCAAACTACAATTGGATGAGAGAAGAGTTATAGCCCTTGAAAAGATTGCAGGGATAACAAACAAAACAAACGAACACTAAAATTTATTAAATTAATCTTGTATATTGTCGTGTTCTACTCGAGTGAATGTCCCAGGACAACCAGTAAATACCTTTTTTTTATTAATTTTAATTAATTATTAATTAAACCTAGATGTCGATAAACTTTTATATTGTTCCTCGTATTCAGATTTAATACGATTTTCTCTTGGAGTTTTAGTTTTCACATACAATCAGTTTATCCACCCCTTGATACTATTTATAATGTTACAGGATGACAATTTTAACGAACTTATTCTATAAAACTTTATTTTTCACTGGGTTTACGTTTAATATTTTTAACCAAATACCTTTTGTTCTTCCCGATTTTTGTTAGTTATTTTTTTTTCATAGTTCCATTCAATAGGTACGCAAACCTTTATTATGCAAATTTTTTTAAGGATACGTTGGCCTCAAAAATCAACTATTTCCCTGTGCACGTCCAAATTTAAGTACATAGGCGTGGAATTTTCCAATTGCACCCTTTTTTTATCAATTACGTTGTCTTTATAATCAATATCGATTCATATAACTTTTCCAAAATTTTTCATACATTAACACATTTATTGCACTTGCAATTATTCACTTCTGTAATTTTTGAATTACAATAATTTTCACAATCCAAAGTATTTTCTCTCTAGTTTGCCTTTTATGGATTAATCCACACATCACAATCACATTGATCATCTCCCAAAATTCGTTTCTCATGTTTCTTCTTTTTGAATTTTCACACACTTTGAATTTGGTTTTGGTATTGAGGATTCTCAAGTGAACTGTCAGAGAGTCAAGACGGGTCCGTTCAAGTTTTGAAGTGTTTTTGGATTCTGAGTTATTTTTTTGAGTCAGTCGTCAGCAAGAAAGGACGTATTTATTTTATTGATGATAAAAGATAAACAAAAGTTATTAATTTTGGATTTGGATATAATTTTTGAGATTGGAAGAAAAGTTATGTAAATGGAAATTGATTGGAGAAAATTTGTTCAAATTGCTTATCTGTCATTGATTATACCATTTGGAGGAAGATAATTATCCACTGGTCGTGCCTACCTGTTGTGTTTGGTCCAGGAAAGGAAGCAGATTTCAACTATATTCTTCACGTTTGGATGCTCCACATCATATCGGCCTTCAGTAAACTCCGGAAGAACATTACATTTTCGGTAAGAGTTTATGTGAGTTTATGTTTACGCACTAATTATTTTGCTAAATAGACACATCGTTTTGAATTCGGGCGCGTATAATACTTTGGGGATTTTATTGCGAATGTTTAATATTGTAAAATTTAATTTGTTTAGGTGTAAGAAAACCAATATTTTGTCTAAATTACTTTATTTGTGTTGAATAAATTACATTATTTTTGATTTGATAACGTTTGCGTTTAATTTAATTTTCATAGCAGTAGTAAGTTCACTAAGGCCGGTCCTGACCTGACTGACCGAAGATAAAGGATGTAACCACCCACTCAAGATTTTAAACCGATAAGTTGTAATACCAACTTATCAGATTAAAATAAAACCAATATACCCAGGAGACATGGACTGAAGAACAAGAAGAGCAGCAGAAGTTAATCGTAGATAGTATTTTTATCCTATGTTGGTATTTATTTTCGATAATTAGTAAATAAAGTGACATCGTATCTTACATCCGAGTATCGCGCCAACTATTTTAGTGTTTATTTCGATAATTAGTAAATAAAGTGATATAGTATATTACATCAGAAGTGGGATTATAACCTTCGCTTAACCACGACAACGACAGATAAGTACCTACAGTAATTTTTTTTTCTTACCTTCCTTTGTTTTAGCGTTATTGAAATCCAATTCCCAATGGACCTGAGTAAAAACCCACGACCAAAGAGATATCCGATTTCGGCAGCAGAATGACCAACATCGAAAGATACATGGAAATTTTTCTCATGGAGATGAGCGAGCGAAACGGCACACCAAGAAACGATAATCAGGGGAAACTCTTTCAACCGCCCGATACACGACCCAGACCACAGTACGCACTCAACGGAGGAATGGATCAACCGAAGTGTAAAAACGATATGATACTCAAGAGGTGATGGCCGACCGAAAACCAAAAGATGTCCTTGTATGAAGCTGGTGTAAACGACCGGGGCATGACGAATCGAAGTGTTTTAAAAAGATTGGATATCCTCAAATACGTTGCCTGAATACTTCCCGATGCGAAATAATGCCCACCGCAAACGCCTTGAATGATGGTCAGAACCAAAGTTTCACGTACGTAATAGATTCGGGAGCAGATTGTTCGGTAATCAGCGAGAAGGTAGTAAAAGCAATCAACGGTAAAGTGAGTACTACCAGACTAACGATGGAAGGATTTGGAACGAATGTAGAAACCATCGGACGATGCCGGCTGTACGTGGCCCTACGAGAAGCGAAACTGGAGATCGAATTCATCGTGGTACCAAACGGAATCATCCCTGGTATGGATGCACTTATTGGCTGGGAAATGATCAAACGCCCTGGACTCGAGATAGTTGTGAGGAAATACGGACTGGATTTAGCACTTACTTCGCACGCGAATACCAAGATACGAAGCATACAACAAAAGAAAATATGGTCAGGATTGGACGAGGAATGGAATGAGCGATTACAGACACTATTAACCGAAACTTTCGCACGAACACCAGAAGCAGTGACCACGGGCCAACTAGAAATATCACTGACCGATGATAACCCAATAGCCTTCCGTCCTAGACGATTAGCATACGCCGAACGCACCGAATTGAAAGTAATCATTCAAGATCTGCTGGATCAGGATATAATCCGAGAAAGTTCGTTCTCTTACGCGAGCCCCATTGTTTTGGTCAAAAAGAAAAATGGATCGTTACGACTCTGCGTCGACTATAGGGAAATTAATAAGAAAACTGTACGAGATCGTTACCCATTACCGAATTTACGCGATCAACTAGATGCATTGGGAAAAGCGAAATATTTCACTGCGCTAGACATGGAGGATGGTTTCCACCAATTAATGGTTGAGGAGAATAGTAGGAAATACACTGCTTTCGTTACACCGGATGGTCAATACGAATACAATCGGATGCCATTTGGATTTGCTAACTCACCCGCATGTTACCAAATAGTCATTAACAAAGCCTTGGGAAATTTAAAAGATTCAACAGCACAGGTTTATCTAGATGACGTGATGATCGCCTCCGAAACCGTGGAACAGGGATTCGAATATTTGAAGTAAACGCTAGAAGTACACAAAAAGCAGGATCTGGTAAGTTGGGTTATTATGAAATTTATTTATTGATGAGGTTACGGTACACCCCTAACGGTGTAAAGTTCACGGAACACCCCTAACGGTGTAAAGTTGTGAAAGTACACCCCTAACGGTGTAAAGTTATGTTGTGAAAGATCACCCTTAACGGTGACAAGTTCACGGTACACCCCTAACGGTGTAAAGTTGTGAAAGTACACCCCTAACGGTGTAAAGTTATGTTGTGAAAGATCACCCTTAACGGTAACAAGTTTACGGTACACTCCTAACGGTGTAAAGTTGTGAAAGTACACCCCTAACGGTGTAAAGTTATGTTGTGAAAGATCACCCTTAACGGTGACAAGTTCACGGTACACCCCTAACGGTGTAAAGTTGTGAAGGACCACCCTTAACGGTGTCGAGTTCACGGTACACCCCTAACGGTGTACATTTGTGAAAGTACACCCCTAACGGTGTAAAGTTATGTAAGTACACCCCTAACGGTGTAGAGTTATGAAAGACCACCCTTAACGGTGACAAATTCATGGTTCTACCCCTAGTGGTAATAAAATTTATTTTTGGTCTTAATTACATTCAATAGTTTTGGTCTCAATTAAATTCACGGTTCTACCCTTAGTGGTAATAAAATTTATTTTTGGTCTTAATTACATTCAATAGTTTTGGTTGCAATTAAATTCGCGGTTCTACCCTTAGTGGTAATAAAATTTATTTTTGGTCTTAATTACATTCAATAGTTTTGGTTGCAATTAAATTCACGGTTCTACCCTTAGTGCTAATAAAATTTATTTTTGGTCTTAATTGCATTCAATAGTTTTGGTCCCAATTAAATTCACGGTTCTACCCGCGGACAATATTTGTCATTTTTAGTGAGCACTTTAAATGGTCCGTCATATGGAGCTTGCAAGGGTTTCCGCACACGATCTACACGCACAAACACATATTTCACTTCATGGAGTGTCTTTGGCACATAACTTGTATAATGTCGGTGGCACGATGTATGCTTGAATTGCCCTTCGTTCATACGAGCCTTGAGTGTTTCTACAAAATTTTGTGCCGGGTATCGCTATTGTCAATCTCTTGAGTGTCGTTTTCGGCTTCTGTATCGATGGGAGGTATAGAATGTCCATCGTCATCGAAAAAAAATGGATGTGGTGGTAGCATAACTCTTCGTAGTGAAAGTCTTGAGAGAGTCGGCAAGAATGTATAGGTTGGGACGAAACCTGCATACATATCGGCCGTACTGTTTTCATCTTGTCCTATATTCTGATCGAAAGTACTATCTGGTGGGGAGAAATTATGAAGAACTGGGCGTTCGTCAGTGTTTTCTTCGCTTTCTTCGTCTGATTCAAATACTACATCTTCACGTGATGCGGTTTGACTGGTTAAATACAAAACAATGCCTTCATTGTTTTGGGCACTATTTTCTTCCAACGCCTGAGCGTGGCGATAATGGGGATCATATTCTGGTGGTGGGGTGCCCCCATCGGTACTCACCCCGTCGGAATTGTCGTCACTCATATTTATTGACTCTGGAGATCCACGTTTCGGTTCAAAAAATTTCATTCTTACTTCAAATAATTAATTAATTCAGTAGTACACTATTTGTAGTCAATTGCAAATGACACTTTGTATTATAAAACAAATCATCATCGCGAATTCCAAAGCCTACTAAATTGCTCTAAAATTTCATTTTTAAACTGGCTGTAAAATTTAAAATTTTTTTAATTATTTAAGACGTAATTAAATTCAATGATTAAATTAATTAATGCCATTAATTGAAAAATCATTTGAAACTTCAAATTAAAAATAAATTCACTTACGTGAATTTTTTTAGATTTGTTTAACGAAATTCATTTTCATGTAGTTAAGTAATGAAAGTCAAATTAATTAAGGTAGTTTGAATAGCGTGTGATGCTAAAATTGCATTAGGTAAATTTTGTTGAACTTTTTCTAGGTTGCTTTCTGCCATATCCCTCCTTATTCTATCGGGCCAAGATCTTCTAGGTCTTCTACGCTTCCTTCTTCTTGGAGGTACCTATTCTAACAGCCTTTTTGGCCATCTGTTGTCAGCCATTCTCAGTAGATGCTCAAACCAATGCAAGCTCCGTTTCTCATTTTTTTTGGATTATAACTCCATATGCTTTCATTTGATTTCTCATGTTCGTTTCTTACATGTTGCAATCGGCATACTTTGAAGTATCGGTACTTCTTTGCAGTCCATTTCGACTGCTATTATCTTCTTTGCATGTTCGCATTTAAGTTCCAAACTTCAGATCCGTAATAAACAACCGATGTCAGTTTAGCTTTAATTGCTAACAATATTGAAACACTAATATATATGTTGTGAAACGCTGTATTCAGAAACTATGTCAACACTTTGGTTCCACGTGGCGAGCGATCGGAATCGATGTGCCCAAGCCGGTGGTTGTGATTATAACTGATTAAAATGGCGGTGTTCATTTGCAACCGGAACAGTCTCCCTCTCCTAGTGATGCTGGTAACGTCTTGGTCGCGCCATATGTGAAGCGGCCTGGATACCAAGGTCGCCACAAGAACACTCCAATGTACATATCTGCCAAAATTCAGCTTGCCCGGATTTTTTGCAAGCTTGAGCCAATTTTACGGCTTCGTTGCCTGGACTATAAATCGTAAAATTATAGTCTTCTTTGCTTGCTTTTTGACTGAAATATCAAGTTTTAATTACTCTTTTTGATCAATTCCCGTAAAAATAATGGAAAATAGTTGTGATTAAAAATCGGAGGTTCTGCAGTCACCTCAAGCTCGATTTCTTGTTTTATTAGTGACATTATTATCAATATTACCTAAAACAACGATACAAAACTTAGTAGTTATGAGGAAAATATCTGGGAACAGAAATTGTTTGGTGAAATAAAATCTAATGGAACCTTTCGTGTCATCTGAATTTTAATTTACCTAATTTGATTTATAGTTTCAGTACCCCTTTTTAGGCCAGTCGAGAACGCATTCGAAACGGGTTATCCGTAGTTCTGGAGATTTTGATATTTGTAAATTTTTAGTCCCTATTATAAATGGCCAAAATCTATCGGTGGGTGTCTATAGCCTTAAAACTGTGTGTCTGTGACGCTAAATTGATCTACCCCTCTGGTGCGGCCCACTAGGTCATCTGGAATGTATCTATTTAATCTACGCACATTACTGTAGTTATTTGTAAATAGCTTAGTTGCAAGAACATTTGGGTGAACTGCGAGTCTTGCACGATATTTGGCACTGTTTATTTCTATCTCTTCTTTGATGGAATGTAGTTGTATATCTCGCTGTATAACACTGTTAGGCACGTATCTTGGTGCATCAACAATTACGCAGAGCACCTTATTTTGGAATCTTTGCAAGATTTCCAGGTTGGAGTTCGCTGCAGAGCCCCAGAGTTGAATGCCATAAGTCCAAATCGGTTTCAAAATGGTTTTGTATAATAATATCTTGTTTCCTATGAAAAGATGGGACTTCCTGCCGATTATCCAGTACATTTGTCTGAGTTTCAAGCCTAGTTGTTTACGCTTTGTGAATATATGCTTGCGCCAAGTTAATCGTCTGTCGAGATGCATTCCAAGGTACTTGGCATCTTCAGCTTGTGGAAGTTGACAATCGTTAAGTTTGACGGGTGGACAAGTATTTCTTTTCAGTGTGAATGTCACATGTACGGATTTGTTTTCATTGGCTTTAATTCTCCACTTTTTGAGCCAGTTTTGAATTTTAATCAAGTTGGTTTGCAGATTTCTGGATGCAGATACAGAGTCATTATGAGAGGAGAGGATCGCAGTATCATCAGCGAAGGTAGCTACTGTTGTAAGTCTTGTTGTTGGTAAACCGTGTGTATAGGACCGGTCCCAGGACAATGCCCTGAGGTACTCCCGAGAAGATGGCGTGTAGGTCGGTGTTTTCATTTTGATGTTTTACGAGAAAATATCTATTGCTTAGGTATGATTTAAGCATTACATAAAATTGGTATGGTAAATTCTTCTTTAATTTGTAGAACAGGCCTTCGTGCCACACCTTATCAAATGCTTGACTGATGTCAAGAAATGCTGCCGAACAGTAACGCTTGCCTTCTAAGTCTCGATTTATTTGTTTTACCACACGATGCACTTGCTCAATTGTTCCATGTAGGTTGCAGAACCCAAATTGGTGATTTGGTAAGAGTTTTCGATGTTCTATTAATGGTTTTAGACGTTTTAAAAGTACTTTTTCGAAGATTTTAGACAATATAGGGAGAAAACCAATAATAGGTCTATAGGATTTTACCTCCTCGGGTTTTTTACCTGGTTTAGAAATCATCAGAATTTGGGCCACCTTCCACTGTTCAGGAAATTGATTGAGTCTAATGATGGTATTAAAGATCTGCGTAATTGCTTTGAGGCACATATTAGTTGATACTTTTAGCACCTTTCCGGTAATCAAATCAAATCCAGGTGCTTTGTTAGTTTGGATTTCTTTAGTAATTATATTTTTTACCTGTTTTATTTTAAATTTGGTGATTGGTAGGTCCATTTGGAACGGGGCTTCCAGATATTCAGTTATTTCTCTTTCTTCCTGTATTGTGTTGAGGGAAGGATTAGGTTGAAAGATGTTGGCTAGATGTTTTGCAAAAATATTGGCCTTTTCCTTGTCATTTCTGGCCCATGTGTTGTTATCATCCTTGATTGGTGGTATTAGTTGTTGTGGTCTTTTGAATTTTCTTGTAGCTCTCCATAAAGAATAATCGGTGGCCTCCGTTGGACTTCAGTTTTCTAAGTAATTTTGCATGTTTTGATTTTTTGTGTTTGTAAGCATCTC
Organism: Podabrus alpinus; assembly: GCA_932274525.1. Taxonomy (NCBI): domain Eukaryota; kingdom Metazoa; phylum Arthropoda; class Insecta; order Coleoptera; family Cantharidae; genus Podabrus; species Podabrus alpinus. The sequence continues at coordinate 122,631,945 of OW026451.1, forward strand.
TTTCAGTTCTTTGGTAACTTTATTGAGTCTTGTTTTGTCAATAGGATATCTTGTTTGTTGCCAACGTTTTCTTATTGCTCTTTTTTCAGCTAATTTTTGTGCGATAATATGTGGTGGTTTTTCTTCTATGTCTGTGATATACATAGGGTGACCGGCCGAAAACTGAACATAGGGAAATAACATGGGAAATTGATTTTTTCTAAATTCCTGCTTCCCATTATAACTGATATGAATTAAAAAAATACCAAATTAAAGAGATTTTTTTTCCGCGCCTAAAGATACCAAACACTTAATATTTTGTTTTTTAATTATTGTTAAAAAGTCGATAGTAAAATTAAGAAATAGCGCTTCTTAAAAAAATATTAGCAGGCTAGGTCTTTGCATTACGTCTAATGTGCCGCATTGCTATTGTATGAAAGCCAAATATTACAAGCGGTCTGTTGAAGAAAAAGTTTTCATGGTAAAATATTATTACAGCGGTAATAGTTTACGCCAAATACGTGACTTATTTTCTGTTAAATTTAATAATAGCCAAATTCCATCAATATCGGCCATACAGAATATAATTAAGAAATTTGAAGACATTGGTAATACTTCGACAAATTTAAATAAAGGTATTAACCAAAATTATTAATTGAAGTTGTCTTATCATTATTTTTTAAATAGGATATCAGAGAAACAACCATGAATTGGAAGAAACTATATTAGGTTTAATTTCTGCGAATCCAAATGCAAGCATTATATCCATTGCAGCTGAGTGTAATGTTGGTAGAGAAAATGTTCGAACAATTTTAAAAAAGCACAAGTACCATCCTTTTAAATATCAATGTCATCACGAAATATTTTTGTTTGACGTAGAATCCAGGCTTGTATTTTGTGAGAAAATGCAAGAACGTGCTAACAGAAACCGAAACTTTCTGAAACAAATATGTTTTACAGACGAATGTACATTTACATTAAACAATGAGCCAAATGTACAAAACCATCGCTATTGGGCTATACAAAATCCGAGACTAAATTTAATGACCGGCTCACAATATCCTCAAAAAATTAATATTTGGGCTGGCATTTATAATAACCGTGTTCTTGGACCATTTGAAATACTTGGAAATTTAAATTCAGATATGTATTTAGATCTTCTTATAAATAATATTGGTCCTGCGTTAGACGAAATAGCTTCTGAACACCATGAGGTCTGGTTTCAGCAAGACGGTTGTCCAGAACATTTTGGGGTAAACGTTAGAGATTATTTAAACCAAGCATATCCAAATCGATGGATTGGTCGTGGTGGTGCTATAAACTGGCCAGCCCGATCTCCTGATCTGGCACCGTGTGACTTCTTTTTGTGGGGTCATATTAAAAGCAAAATTTATAAAACTCGTCACCCAAATATTGATTCTTTGAGGAACGCGATCTTTGCAGAATGCAATCAAATTACTGCTAGACAGCTAGCAAATGTAAGAGAATCATTTTATAATAGATTGGGTTACTGTTTAGTGCAGAATGGAGGGTTATTCGAATACTTGTTATAATATTATTATTATTTGGTTACTTTCGTTCAGTATTTAATAATCCAATTGATATTTTTCTTATTCTTGGGTTTTGTTGACTAAATAAAACTACTTTTAACTTTTAATATTGGTCAACTTGTTATAATAAAATAATATTCAAATTGCGTTCTTATTATTTTTAAAATAAAAACAAATTTAAAAAGTTTAAAAACAATAGCAATGCGGCACATTAGACGTAATGCAACGACCCAGCCCGCTAATATTTTTTTAAGAAGCGCTATTTCTTAATTTTACTATCGACTTTTTAACAATAATTAAAAAACCAAATATTAAGTGTTGGGTATCTTTAGGCGCGGAAAATAAATCTCTTTAATTTGGTATTTTTTTATTCATATCAGTTATAATGGGAAGCAGGAATTTAGAAAAAATCAATTTCCTTATGTTCAGTTTTCGGCCGGTCACCCGGTATGCATCTGGGGTAACTCGCCATGCAGTTTGTTGAATACTGTTGGAATTAGGAACATAATGATTAAAGGATAATCCGGTTAGATTGGTAATCATATGGTTAACTAATTACTATATAAGTGATGGCATATGATATAAAAGTACAGAAGAAGAGGCGATCGAGGAAGACAGTGAAAACCGTTTTTATTTATCAATAAATACCTATATATTTAATTCATGCGCAACAAATACTCGTGGTAAGATCGTTGACTGCTTCTTCCAAGTCGTTCTTTGTCTTCGGAGGTCTCTTAAGTATTATTAGTTCATCGAGTACTTCTCGGAATGCGCTCCAATCAGTTTTATTGCTGTAGAGTGTCAGGTGTTTTTCTTTTTTACGATTTGTGTGAACAAACTAATAATTATTGGCAAATGGTCCTATGAAAGATCCAAACAAGATTCAACTTTGGTTTTTTTAATGTCGATACCTTTTGTGACACAAAAATCAATAACATCTGGGGTCTTTTCTCTATCAGATGGCCAGTAAATAAGTTGGTTCGGCCGTAGATATGATGCTCAGGTTTCTAGCTTGCAACGTTTCAAATAAGTGTCTGCCTTTTGTTGTGGTTAACCTGGAACCCCACACATTGTATGTTTGGCATTATAGTCACCGCCAGCTATAAATCTGTTTCCAAGTGTATTGAAAAACTGTTCATACTCTTCCCTTTTGGTGCTATGTTTAGGTGGGCAGTATATAGCAGAGATAGTACATTCTCCCAGAACATCCTCTAATACAACATTGGTAGCTTGTAGGTGATCTTTTTGGTATCCTGCAGTCTCATGGTGTTTTATGTTATTACGGATAATAAGAGCTGTACCTCCATGTGCTTTTCCTTCTTTTGGGTGTTTTGTGTAGTAGATCTTGTATTTTGCTATTTTTATGAAGTGCTTATCTGTTAACTGTGCTTCAGATATTAGCATTACATCGATATTTTGATTTATTAAGAATGTTTTGGTTTCTTTTAGATGCTGGTTTAGACCGTTGGTATTCCATACAGCTATTCTATATTTATGATGTGCTGACATTATTTAATTTATTGACAAGCATAGTTAGGAGGTTCAGCATTGTGCCTATATTTCTCGAGTTCTCCTTATTTTGCTCGATTAACTCTCTTAGCAGGTTTTTAAGTTCGCCAATGTCGTTTTCTGGTTGATGAAAAAAAAACTATTTTATAGAGAATTTTATGCTCTTCAATTATGGTCTGATCATAATTTTTCATACAAGCATAAATAAGTGAGTTATTGGCAAAAAATCGCTTTAGGGGAGCTAAAACCTCCGATTGTGGGGACGCCGGCGCGGCGTGGGATTTTATGGGACTTTTGGGGGGTTCATTAGAACACTCAAATGTACATCTCTGCCAAAATTCAACTTGCCCGGATTTTTTGCAAGCTTGAGCCAATTTTTCGGCTTCGTTGCCTGGACTACAGCTATTGTAAATTTTAGCATAAAAACAACTTATTGATAACCCTGTCCATCAGGTGGCGTAAAAAAAGCTATCTATGGAACTGAAAATATACAAAATATTTTGACATATAGTTCCATAAGAGCTGTCCTTCTATATAATACAATCTTCTTTGCTTATGACTAAAGGTTCATGTAAAACCACCTTCAAGGTATTGATTCTATTTTCCAACATAATATCTTCCTGGGTCCGTTACTCCCCCCCCCTCCCATTTTGATATTTTTACTCAAAAACGTAGCTCTGGTATCTATAGATCTAGCTCCGAAATACTAAAGCTGGCACCACTACATAATACACGCAAAAAATTATACAAAAATTCTGAGCACTACGGGCTTATTTTTAGGAAGGGATGAAAAATAAAATTTGTTGAAACATTTTAAAACTTTGTAAATAAATGAAAATTAATCTTGCGAATACACCAAAAATAGTAAAACAAAATTCTAAGAACTGCAAAATTGTTTATAAGGAGATGAAAAGTAAATTTAAAAAAAAACGATGTCAATCGATAGTTTAATTTGAAATTTAAAATAAGCTTGCTAATCATTGTAATTTAATTTATTGCTAAATTATGTGGATTTGAAATTTTTGATAACTTCGAGCAATTTTTAATTTTTAAATAATATATCGATGTGGTTGGACATTACGGACCGGTTGTGTAACAAAATTCAAAATGGGCGGGGCTGGAGAAATAAACCTAGGTTATGTTGTTGAATATATTTCAGTGCTAACACAAACGAAAAAAAAACGAATACACAAACGATTGACACCAAATTCGCGTTGGGCGGGGCTCGCAATTCCTCAGCCCCCCCCCCCACTTAAATTAGAGATATTTCGAATAATCAACACACAAACGCATGATACCAAATTCGATTCAAAATGCGCAATGGGCAGGGTTGGGGAAATGGATCCCTTACTTAAGAGTCATTGGTAAAAATTTTGATATGTAAATCGAGTTTGCATTTATTCTGATATAAGCGAAGTGACCATACTTTTTACTTCGACTGTGACGATTCCTCGGATACAGGTAGATAATTAGTAAATATCCATTGTTGGATACAGTTCAATATCAGCCTTCTTCTCTATCTTATATTTGTTTTCGGGGTAATGTAAACTGCCCTCCAAATTAACCATTTTTTATTTTCTTCAATTTTGGTTTTTAAGTCGGCATGTAAACTGCCCTTGGACTGTATAATCCCTACTTATACGTAAGTAGGAGATTATAACAATTAGAGTTTAAGAACGGTTTATTAAATAGACAGGGCCGGTTTAGACGGGGAATTGTAGGGTGTAGTGACCGAGTGAAAATCGCTAATTTCACCTCAGAACTTCATCGTTCACTTTATGTGTGATGCATTATAGGGACATTAATTTTTAAATTAAACTACCCTAAACTATCTGCTGCGCGAAAAGGTAAATCAGCCGCTCAGAGTTGCATCAGCCTGCTCGATCTTAGGTGAGTGTTAGAAACCGATTTTTTTTGCAGTTGAACGTTTAAAGTTTGAAACACCAGAAAAATCTACATCCGTTCTTCATCAATGGTGCGCGAGAAGGTAAATCGACCGCTCAGAGGTGTATCGGTCAGGTCGAGCTTAGGTTAGTGTTAGAAAATGATTTTTTTTCCGCAAGTTGAACGTTAAAAGTTAGAAGCACCAGAAATGTCTTGAATCTGGATGGCTCAACAAAAACACCGTCCGCAAAGAAATTCTGCGCCGAGTCCTGAATTGTAAACGGTAATTACAATTTCTTGGTTTGATCCTGCATGTAAACAGGTCCATATCAGTGGCCCCTCAGTTTCGAATCTTTTTATAAAAATGGTGTCAAATGTTAGAGCACCGTTTGAGCCTAAATGAGTTTCCATTATTTTCGTTTGAGTCTCACAGGTCACGGAATTATTCGCAAAAAACTAAGGGGAGGGGGCGTAGACATGATGGCGCCCCCAATATCAAATTTTTGGGTGTCAAACGTTAGAGCATCGTTTGAACCTGAACGAGGTTCCATTCTTTTCGTTTGAGTCTCAAAGGTCGCAGAGTTAGTCCTGAAAAACTACTGGGGGGAAAAGGCAAATCGGCCGCTCAGAGGTGTATCGGCCGGGTCGAGCTTAGGTTAGTGTTAGTAAACGATTTTGTTTTTGTAAGTTGAACGTTAAAAGTTAGAAGCACCAGAAATGTCAGGAATCTGGGTCGCTCAACAAAAACACCGCCCGCAAAGAAATCCTGCGTACGGTCCTGAGTTGTCAACTGCAATTACAAATTCTTGGTTTCATCCTGTATGTAAACTGCCCTCATCCATTTTAACCTTGGAGGGCAGTTTACAAGTCAGCTTAAATGTCGACCTTTTGGCTCGGAGGGCAGTTTACATGCTTTTTGGAAATCTACCTGGAGGATGAGGGCAGCAAGGGCGTACCAAGGATTTGAGCTAGGGGGGGCAGACCTCCCAATGATTCATGAACTCGAGGAATGTATGAGTGTCCCCCCTCCCCACTCCCACCACCCCACTAAGTTGGAGGAATGTTATTCTTTAGGAAAAAATGTTTAAATTCACCCATTATGAATTCATGTTTAAATTTGAACATTTAATAGTTTATTCTTTGTTTATCAAATACTATTACCTACTGTATTGTATTGTACTTAGGGGTCGATTGACCGCAAGGGCCTTTCAGAACTGCGACCAGTATTGATCTTTTGTTCATTACCCTGCTAATTAGGTATTCAGGAATTCAATTTTGCTAGCAAAACATAGAATACTCCTGAGAGGTTTTTGTTGCACCTCTTTGGGTGTTAGTTGTGTCTGTCCCAGATATTTTAGCCTGGATCGGGCTAAGGCATCACAGCTACAGAGAATGTGTTCGGCCGATTCAGTTTCCGATTCACAGAGTCTGCATATGTCATCGTCCTCCATTCCCATTTTCTTGAGGTGATATCTCACCTGACAATGTCCGGTGAGCAACCCCGTGATGAGCCTGATTTCGTTCTTTGATAGTAGAAGAAGCTTTTTAGCTTCTGCAGTCGAATACTCTATAAATTTCTTCGCCTGTTTTTGACCTGGTGTATTATGCCATAGGGTTTTTTTGTTCTCTGCCTCCCACTTCCGGACCTCCAACCCCCTGTGTGTCTTGGACAATCCACAGAATGATTCGGGCCCAGTTGGGGAAACCCTTGAGCCTGATCTAGCCAGTTTATCGGCTATCTCATTACCCTCAATTCCCTCATGACCTGGCACCCAGTGGAGGGCAATTTTATTGCCTTTGGCCAGTTTCTTGAGGGATTGTCTGCATTCCCATGTGGACAAAGACTCAAAGCTATTTGCTTTGAAAAATTTGTTTAATATAACAAGAGGTGATATTATTAACCAAATTCATTTTAAAATAAATTATTAATAAGGTCAATAAGGACTATGGAGAAAATATAACTCCAATTATGAAGGAAAAGCTTTTGTAATTAGAGATAATAACGAAAACTATACAAGTGCACATGAACAACTCATACATATTACATCGTATAGAACAATAAGCTATATACATTTACGAACAAATTTATTCAATTCACACATACTGTTGGTTGTTTTTACTTCAATAATAATCTTCTAGGATTGAATGCAAACTTATCCAATACTTTGAAAACTTGCTTTTATTTTCTTGTACAAATTTTCTGTGGACGCTCATCAAACACAGTCCACTAAGTCTTTCTAGGGGGGGGGCAGCTGCCCCCCCTGCCCCTCTCTGGGTACGCCCTTGGAGGGCAGCCCTTGTTTTCAGTGCTGAGGCTGAGTCAGGAGTGGTCTGATTTATGGGGGGGGGGCATATTTGCAAGAACTAAAATTATGAAAACTATACATACTACTTGACAAAACATTTCAGAAAATCCTATGAGAAAATCAAAACTTAAAAATGAAATAATTTGGAAAAATTACATAAAAAATTGTAACCCCTCATAACCTATTCTGCAAAAAAAAATTTCAATTGAAGTTTGACCTCTTCTACCATCATCAACCACAGTGGAAAAAATCAAAAATCTTACGGGCGCACATGTAAGTCTGGTACGCCACTGCATTAATTAACATTATTTATAATGTACATTGTATTGTGTATATAATACCCATTATACTGTTTAATATTAATTTGTCATTTTATTGAACACGTCTTCTGCGATCGCCTTTATTTATGACACTTGACATTTCTGGACCAAGTTTAAAGGTTCTTCTTTTGTAGATACCATTTAGATATAAATTGATATGTTAGCATTGGTATTTTATTAATTGTGGGAGATACGGTTATTTTAAATTATATTTTAAAGTTTTTAATATTTATTGTTATTGAGGTGCGATGGCCAGTCCTAGAACTAGACGTGTTTTACAACAACTTAAACCATTAAATGAAAATGATGTATGTGCATTTGAATTTCAAGTTTAAAGTGAAGTTAAGAAGGCATTAATTGATCATTTTTAGAAATGTTTCGAATGCGGTGCTCATAATCCCCAGTGGGTGTCCGTAACATATGGCATATGGATATGTCTGGAGTGCTCGGGAAAACATAGAGGATTAGGAGTGCATTTATCATTTGTGCGATCGGTTACTATGGACAAATGGAAAGATGTTGAATTAGAGAAGATGAAATGTGGTGGTAATGCTAATGCTAGAATATTTTTCGAAGAGCAAGACGATTGGGACGATAAAATGTCTATACAACAAAAATATAATACCAAAGCAGCTGCCCTTTATAAAGACAAGGTATATTATCGTTTTGTGACTGTAATACTTATAATTATTTGGCGGTATGTTTAGATCTCGACGTTGGCCCAAGGAAAAGAATGGGACAAAAAGAAATCGCCAGCACAAAATTATACCGGTTCTCTAAGCTCTAACGGTTACCACAATATGAGTAACAATTATTCTTCGTCCAACATAAGCTCATCCCAATCTTATGGATCCGATGGTTATCAAAGTAATTCCACTTATCAAAGTAGTACTACTAATAGTTATCAAAGTTATAATAGTCCCGAATTTAAAGATCAAAAAGAAGCTTTCTTTAATAAAGTCCAAGCAGATAATGCTTCCAGGAGAGAGTAGGTTGATTTGTATTAAAAGAGAATTTATTTTACAAATTTTTTTTCAGCGATGTACCACCGTGTCAAGGTGGTAAATACACCGGGTTTGGGTATACACGTGAAGCACCACCGAGGAGCCAATCTCAAGAATTATTTGACACTACTTTATCGTCTTTGGCTAATGTAAGCTTTTCAAAAAAATTTAACTTGAAAAATAAAATTGATTTTTTAGGGTTGGTCTATATTTTCCAACACTGCAAGTAAAGTTGCAACTAAAGCGTCAGAAAATGCAATTAAATATGGTGGTTTAGCTACGCAAAAAGTTGCTGATATTAGTTATCAAGTAGGAGAGAAGGTATATAATTATTTTTGTAATTTTAATTCGACGATTAATAATATTAATTGGTGTTCAATCAAAATATAAAAATTAATGAGCTAATTAAACATGAAATTCTAATTATTCCGAGCTTTCAGTAATGGTTAATAATTAAATTTAATTACTTTGTTAGTTTTAATTTCACAGGTTAAATATTTTATATCTTATATTGAGTGACTGCTGCATGGTCCGACCGGCCAATAATGTTTCATTTGAGAACAGTAGAACCCTTGCATGTGCAGCTCTGTTGTTCATTGTAGAAAAACACTTGGAAGCTCTCAAAAACTTCCATATCCTTGAGGGCATAGCGAGGGGTTGTTCACTTCAATAAATTTGTGTACAAAATATAAATAATTTATTACTAATCTCAAATAATCTCTCATAATATTTAATAATCATTAGTAATCTGAATAATCTCTAATAATTTAAAATAATTTTTAATATCTATATACAGGGTGTCCCCGTGACCGTGGAGAACCTTTGAGGTGGTGATAAAGGACACTTTTCTAAGACAAATTTTCAAATAAAATTTTTGCCCAAGTCCAAACCCTTGGGGGGTACCTCCCTTTAAAGCAATTTTTTGAATTTCTGATTGCAAACAGCCATAGCTCCGATATTATTGATTTTTTAAGGTTAATGGATTAGAACTTTTTTAAAGATCATTCGCTTGTTTACAAATTAGGTTATAACCCCTTATCGTCTAGAATCAACGGATTTCGAGTTATAAATTAAATTAAGGGAAAAAATGTTTTAAAAATTCAGGTTTTTTTTTAAATTTTCTTGCAAACCCCGTATCTCTTAAACGAAACGTCTAGAGAAAAACTAACGGCCCAAACCGGAGAGGGAATTTAACGGGCTACAACTTTTGTCAAATAAATTTTTTTGGGCAACCAACCGTTTTCACAGAAACTCTGAAAATAATGAACAAGGTGTAGGTAAAAAATATAAATTCACATAATTACTAAAAATCTCAATTTGATTTATAGCATTTGTTTTAATGTTAAAACATTGTTAAAACGTATTGTAGCGTTTGACGTACGTTGCTTTAAAGGGAGGTACCCCCCAAGGGTTTGGACTAGGGCAAAAATTTTATTTGAAAATTTGTCTTAGAAAAGTGTCCTTTATCACCACCTCAAAGATTCTTCACGGTCACGGGAACACCCTGTATATAAAAATGGATGTATGTATGTTCCCTATAGACTCCTAAACCGTTTGACCGATCGGAACCAAATTTGGCACAGTTATTATGTAGGTCCCTGCGCATGTTTTTGTATTGAAATAGTGCAAAAATTCGCAAAGGAAAGGAAAGTTGATTTTGAGTAGCCTGCCTTCCTTTAAGGAATCTCGATAATCCATTCATGCGCGTCCCTATGGGACGCGCATGAACGGATTATCAAGATTCCTTAAAGGAAGGCAGGCTACTCAAAATCAACTTATAAAACAATAATGAATGCTGTCAAGCTGTCAACCGATCGACAATGCAAATACGCGTGCACGTGCTTTACGTTTCTATTTGACCAATCTTAACTAAATTTGGTGTAGAAGTTATTTACAACGCTACAAAAAATATAGGCTACTTTAGTACCTTGGAGTAAACATTAATTTCACCAACATTCATCACCACCATTTTAGTTTAATCAATTATTGTTAAGTTTTAAGTTTTTTTATTGTTAAGATTGTATCGAATTGCATGAATATACTCTCTCTCTCTCTCTTGAGAGAAAAACAGGAAAAAAAAAAAAAGTACCTTGGAGTGAGGCCGAACAACCACATCCGACACGGTCTAGATGGCTAAAGGCGGCCAGTAGGCCGACTGTGCCAGTTAGTATTTAATAATTCTACACAGAGAAAAAAAATCTTTTGATGTCAAGTATATTTTTACTTCAAATTAAAGTAAAAATTCGTTTCGCATCAATTTGATGTCAATTTTACAACAAATGAAGTAAATTTGACAACAATTCAAGTAATATTTATTTCAAATTGTTGCGAGACGAATTCCTACTTCAATTCTTTTCTCAGTGTAGAGTCTAGGAGTTTATTACGGTTTATAAGTTCCAAACAAACAAATATTCATTTTTATATAAGAGAGAGTACAAGCAGCGGAAATGATATTCTTGCGAAGAGCTAAAGGCTGCACAAGAAGGGATCAAATAAGAAACGAGGATATCCGCGAGGAACTGGAAATCTTCTCCATCAATCAAAAAATCTGGGAGTATAGAGAAAACTGGAGATCCCATATCAACAGAATGGAGAGCAAGAGAATCCCAAAGAAAATACTCTCATATAACCCAAAGGGGAGAAGAGACGTCGGCCGCCCAAGAAAGCGTTGGAGCGATCAATGAAGTCGGAACAGGCAAACACTGCCTATACCTTGAAAGGAAGAAGAAGAAGATATAAGAGATTTACAATATGATAAAATGGTTAAAGCACGTTATTACCCACCCTGAAATTGAAAATTTCGTATAGATTCGGAAAGCTGACGGTTTATATAGTATAATTAAAAAAATAATTTTGCGGAATATTCATAAGTTTTTGAATAAATCGACTTTGAAGGTCGAAAATTTACCCATTCAGTGACGCGCATAAGGTATCTCACTTCATTCTGTTGACGGTGCGCGCACAAAGATATACCCTAACGCTTCAGAGTCGAATTCGGACCTAAAAATGCTCAAAATGTCCCAAAATTACACCAATTTCTTTTAAATTTCATTGTGGGCGTGACCTACACTTTTCCCTCAATAAAAGGGTTGTTTATGATAATTTATTTTGCTAAATCGACTATCAAACCTTCAGCTTTCTGAATCTCTATGGAAAATTTTAAATTTCAGGTCCGGTATAGATTCTATGGAATTAGTTGTTGCTGAGGTTGAGAATATTATACAGAAGTCAGATAAGGAGCTAATAAAAAATAATAGCATTGTAGAGAGATGCCGTGTGGCAATAAGTAATGCAGCTAAAATAAATATAAAAGAAGATTTTCGGTTCTATGGTAGATTAAACTCTAGACTAAAAAAGAAGATTTTAAAACATGATCTTGTTGTCACTAGAGCTGATAAAGGTGGTACGATAGTTATAATGCAGAAGGACGATTATAAAGAAAAGAAATTGAATTTCATGCTTGAAAAAGAGATTCTGGAGAAAAACATAAAATTACAACCCTTTATATTAAAAGTTGCAAAAACGTTAAAATCGTCCAATAACGTAATAACCGAAGCTCAGATTAGAAATTTTAATCCTAGTTTTTCCACGATACCCAGACTTTATGGTTTGTTAAAAATACATAAGACACCAAACTTTAAAGAGATGCCTATCAAACCTTTTGTTTCATCATGTGGATCTCCAACCTATAATTTGTCAAAATGGTTGAGCAACGTTTTATCCAACATTATAAATTTTAAGCCTTCCCACACCATATGTAATTGTGTTAACTTGTGCAGTAGATTAGAGAACGTTGTAGTTCCTGATGGTGCTCTTGTTTTTTCTTTGGACGTTAAGAAAATTATATTAAAATTATTATTATTTATACCGAAATCACTGTATAATTACACCCTGTATATTTATTTATAACACTATTTAGCAGCAGAAAAGCGCAGTAGCGCCATCTGTTGTTCAAATTTTTTACTCTTAAAATGATTATATAATCATAAATAATACCAAGTAATCATAAATAATCATCGATAATCTTGGGTAATCCTAGATAATCACAAATAATCTTAATAATTATTAATAATCACAATAATCTTAATAATTATTAATAATCACAATAATCAGTAATAATCTTAAATAATCACGATAATTTATTAATAATCTCAATAATATTTTACATAATATAATCTGTGTACATCAAAACTCTAAGTATAGCAGCAATAGCTTCAATGTTAAAAAAATATAAGTTAATATATTTTATAATAATTATCACAATTTTTAATTGTGAGCGCAGTCAGGGAAATTAAAACTTTGATCAAAAAATATTACCTATTTGAAATTTCCATGACCGCAAAATTACGTAACGAGAGGTCAATAGCCCAAAAAAATTATATACATTAATATGGAATTCACTTGAATTTTTCTATTTGGAATTCGTTAAAAATCATTGGGAATTTCTTGAAATCCTTGAAATTCCAAGTGAATATGGAATTCCTTTGAATTTTTCTATTTGGAATTTGTATAAAATCATTGGGAATTCTTGAAATTCCAAGTGAATATGGAATTCCTTTGAATTTTTCTATTTGGAATTTGTATAAAATCATTGAGAATTCCTTGAAAAATTCGTTCCAAGTGAATATGGAATTCCTTTGAATTTTTCTATTTGGAATTGGTATAAAATCATTGAGAATTTCTTAAAATCCTTGAAAATCCAAGTGAATATGGAATTTTTCTATTTGGAATTTGTATAAAATCATTGGGAATTCCTTGAAAAATTCGTTAAAAATCATTGAGAATTTCTTGAAATTCTAAGTGAATATGGAATTCCTTTGAATTTTTCTATTTGGAATTTATATAAAATCATTGGGAATTCCTTGAAAAATTTGTTAATTCCTTTGAATTTTTCTATTTGGAATTTGTATAAAATCATTGGGAATTCTTTAAAAAATTCGTTAAAAATGAAATTCCAAGTGAATATGGAAGTCCTTTGAATTTTTCTATTTGGAATTTGTATAAAATCACTGGAAATTCCTTGAAAGATTCGTTAAAAATCATTGGGAATTTATTGAAATTCCAAGTGAATATGGAATTCCTTTGAATTTTTCTATTTGGAATTTGTATAAAATCATTGGGAATTCCTTGAAAAATTCGTTAAAAATCATTGGGAATTTTTTAAAATCCTTGAAATTGCGAGTATTGTGTGCACAAATTTTTCAGAATATTTACCCCTCATTAAACAATTACATGCAATGAGGTCAGACCGTGCAGCGGTCACTCTCTTAAATAACATCAAGTTCATTTTTGAGATTTAAGTCCTGCTATTATATCAATTTTTTTTATTTATTGTTTATACTCTTTTGTCCAGTTTTTTTAAGTTTTTATTTATTTAAAACATGTTTTTATTTTGTTAGGTAAAAGAAGGTACATTATTGGAAGGTGTAGGGACACAAGTTGTGACTATAACAAATAAGGTATAGTTGTAAAATTATTCGACAATTTTCAGTAGGGAAGGAAATGGTTACATTATTTGGTAACTACAGCTTGTTACATTATCGTTGGCTTAGAAAGAAATTATTTTAATCCAACGAAAATTGTACAACTACTGTTGACTTATTTCAAGTTTTAATTGTAATTTTAAATTAAAGTATTCTTATTAGATGGGCGAATTTGGTAGAAAAGGTTGGCACGAAGTGACAGGCAATAATAGTAGCCGATCTAATTCTGATTATAACACCGGCGGTTATGGTCAAGTAGGAGGAGACAATTACCAATCGCCTGGTGAAAAATCGTCGCTGGTTAATAGTGGCAGTGGTTCTGCAAAAGGTGATGAAGATTGGAGTTGGACAAGTCAGCAGGGCTCGAAGTAAGTAAATTAAAAGTTGTCAATTGTTGGTATTTTAAAAATTAGTGTTAGGGTTTCTAGTCCAAAAACTCCAAATCGGAACTGGGATGGGAGTTGGAATAATTATCAATCAGAATCTCAGGGCTATCAGTCCGAAAGTTTTGGTTACCAGTCAAATTCCGTAGATCAAATGAGTAATTTGAAAATTTCTTCTCCAACTGAAAAGCGTAGCAGCAAAAAGGATAAAAAGAATAAAGAAGCTCCTCCTCCTAGGAAAGCAAACTGGGATGATAAATGGGGCGATGATGAACTATGGGAAAGTTTAAATAAATAATTTTATATATTTTAAATAAATTGAGAAAAAGGATTTAGAACAATTTTATGTTATTTTATCAACAAAGAAAAACCATTTTTGGATGTTATTACAAATGAGATCAACTTTTGGTTTCTAGTTAAATTTTTTTACAATTTTTGTAATTAAAAACTTGATATTATTTTATGCCTAAAATTGCATTTAATGCTTATTTTAAGAAATTGTACATTTAAATTTCAGCATTAAATAAAAATGTAATATCTTTATGAATGTACAATTTAAATATTAACAAATATTTTTTCATCTTCGATTATACATTAATTTTAGATAAACAAATAAAATATTCTTGTTAATTGTATACATTTTCATGGATACTATGAATTTTAATTATTATATACAGAATATTGTAAGACATGGTGTTAGTAAATTCTTATGTATAATTATACAATTCTTTGGTCACTCGCAATAAGCAGTTAAGTCGAGTTACTAACAAAGGATCCGTTTTATGAATTATTGAAGCTCATAATAAAAAATTAAAAACTACATAAATCAAATAATATCGGAGATATAAAATATTAGAACTGCTAGCAAAGAAAAATAAAAGTTTAGACTTATCAATTTTTTGCATGTGACCATTGATTTATTATGTTGTTAATGGTAGTTTACAAACATAGCCAATTTTATGTGAATCATGATTACTTTTAAATAGATAAAAAAAATTTAATTGTAAATTTTAAAATATTCCATCTATTTCAATTTCATGCATCTCTAATTTTATAGCAAAACAGTATTTATTAACTTATTCATGTCGGTGTAAAATGCTATATAAAAATTGACAAATAAAAAAATATTAATTGTTTATTTTGTTTAACTGCATTTGAAAGGAACGATCGATTTAAAACTATATGGAAAGGTAAATAATGTAAGCATTACTTGCTGTGCATTTATTTACAGATATACACCTAAGTACATACATAATTAAAGTAACATTAGCATTTGTATAAAACAGGAAAAGGCCTACATTATAAATATTATGCTACATATGAAGCCTACAAGTATTTTGTTCATGGACAAAGATTTGACAACACACAACAAAAGAATTATTACTTGATCAACACTTAATAAACTATTAAAGAATCAATAAAATTATTTAACGTTGCAATAGTTATTATTACTTTGGAATAGCACTTAAATTTGTAATTAAGGTAATCCAATCGAAAATTTTCGATCTTGTAAGTGCCACTATGAAAATTTAACCTTTTATTAATAAAATTTATTGAGTAACATTTTTTTAATTCTTGTAGTTTAAAGTTTAATATTAGAAATTTGACTGGAAAACATAAAAACTACAAGATATTAAGGCTTTCACTACGATTTTTAAATATTTAAATTACAAACTGGCATAAGTAATAAATTCTAATCAAATTTTTATTTGTTTACAAAGCTTGTTTATCAGCTGCATTCTTATTGGGAAGGCAGGTAAAGTAGTTACCTCGAGGTCTGGTAAATTAGAATCAAACTCGGTAACCTAAGCAGTGAATTTTTGCATGCAATTTATTTTTATAAAACGTAATTTGGCTTACAGTTGAAACGTCCAAAGAAGGCGTTTAAATGTAAAGCCAGACTGCATTTTACCAAAGAATTTGAGCTACTACAGAATAACTCTTGGCCATAGTTGGGAATAAAACCCATATGTGCTGATTAAGAAACTTACATTCTTCATTTTTTGGTCGGTAGATATTTTGAGAAATATTTCTTGCAGACACAGTTGGCATAAATTAGTAAAAAAAGTAATAAATAATAATATATTTATTATCTTATCAAAAATCATTTTCCCAATATTTTGTTATTATTTATTAAATTAAAAATAAAATTCGTCCTTTTCTCCCAAGTCTGAATTTTACTTTAATTTAACAGTGAAAATATATGTTTTTCTGTGATGCATGCATCCACTTTATAGATTACAATGACCTACTCTTCGACTACAATTAATATTTTAATTTAATTCTATTAAAACTCCCAAAATAAATATGTTGTGGAGTAGAAGAATAGCGCAAATTTTTAATGTTTTTATTTTAACATAAATTACGCAGTACGATTTTAACCATAGTGAAGTCACGCGTTATTCAAACATCAAAATTAAATTACAATTTAATTTTCATTATTTCATTATAGAGAAATGAGTTGCGTAAAAACACACAAATTTTTTTGTGTTGTTTCTTACGTTTTTCAACGTTATTATAACTATGCGACCTGGTGTGAGATTGCTATGGTTGTGCTGGACCATTCTTAGGTTGGAAATTTTATAAAAAGCACCTTACACACAGATACACAAAACTGGTACTTTATATATTACAGTAATATTAACACAGCAGTGGCTTGGTGTGATGGCTGGTTGAGTTACAACGCCGAAAATGATGGATTCGAATCGCGGACTAAACGGAATTTCTTAACGCGACCCTCTGGGGTGAACATCAACACTGTGGATAAATTAAGTTGAAAGTAAAAGAAGAGGATTAATCCACCTCAAAAACTGGACCGTGAAGACTTCGCAGACTAGTAATATTCCGAATGGAATGGAAAAGCTTTGGTAAAATATTATTAAATAGATATAATAATTAAAATAATCATGATTAATAATTATTATCATCATCAAAATATAATAATAGCTTAAATTTATCTGCGTGTCTAAAACGTTAATCAGTGCGGCCTTTAGGCCACACAATCTAGGTCTTCTCCTCTAGGTGCCTAACCGCTTTCGGATGTTGGCGACCTCTCACCTATGTATGTTATCACACACATAGGGGACCTACTTATACACTTCATTTCCAAAGGGGCTGTTCTTGGTAGATTACACCTCGGTGGTTTGCCATTGCCTTCCGAGGGGAAACGGTCAGAATAAAGTTTTTACTGAGCCCGGAGTCCAACCGGACATTCAGCATTAGCAGCAACACACTTAAGCCGCTTTCAATAATTTCAATACTTTTTTCAATATAACAAATAAAGCTCGAAATTATTTAAAGTAGAAATATTTCTTAGCTCTAAAACTCAACCGAGTTTAAAAATTACTACAAATAAAAATGTAGCATTTTAATTATTTTTTCTAGAAGCCATCTAGTACTTGCTACCAAACTAATCTCAAAATATCACCGACACAGTGTCCTTTTATTAAATTTTAAATTGTGACAACCTTAGGTGTAAGTTGCTGGTAATAACAAAATAGTTACAATTTTTGCTACAACTAAAGAGATTTAAAAATAAATAATATAAAAAATTATCAAAAAGAAGGTATCACAAAGTATTTTCATCAACCAACTTTTGTTAATCACAATAATCTACCTATTTCGTTTCTGTATTGAGGTATGAATATTACTAAAGAGACCATTAAGCACCAGAATTACTTGTGCTGTGGTGTAAATTAGATTCCAAACCACGTCGCAAGTATCTTGGGCATAGCTTTCGTTAGTCTCAGTCTTTAATAGCCAAACCACGTATTATATCATGCATTCAAGTCTGAATTAATCAGAGATACCTCACAAAGACAATATAGCACAGCCATTAGGTAATTTTGTGTGAAAATAATTCAGAAATACGATTTTGTTTGCTAAACCCTTTCGTTTGGAATGGGAAAAGAGACCAGAGACAAATTTACTGAAGAAGATCCAAAAAATCACGAATTGGCCATTTCCTATGCATCCTATGAGTAAAATAGGTATAAGCTAAATTGGGGACGGTAACCTAACTTTGGTCACCCCAAAAAAATTGAAAATTTCCTATAGCAAAGAGGAAGGTTTATAGAGTATACTGTAAAATTTTCACTTGCGAAAGTATACATAAAATTTCGAGAAAAATCAATTTGAAAGTACGTAAATTTAGCGAATTTTTGTTCGATTTTTGGGGTGTGCATTCGATAGGGAGGTTTATCCATCGTCAAAACCTACCCTTTCGGGGCGCCGCTCCGCTCTGCACCCCTCTAGGGCGGTTTTGACTCTGGTTACTATGCTAAACATACGAGAAGGCGCCTTCCATCAAAAAAGAACCGGGATAAATGAAACCGGGAGCTTAGAGACCCTTGAAATAGCATTAAAAAGTATAGTTGCGGTATGGGGCAGTAAACTATTACGTTTCACCCCCAAAAAATCGCGTAAAAACAAAAAATAATCGATGTTACATGTATGAGAGACGAGCTGCATCTGCCGGTGCGAAATACTCTAAGTGTTAAGGTGATAATCCACAATGAGAATATCTCATGAAATTTCTGTCTCATGAAATAAAAATGTCATGAAAAATGTAATTTCATTGTGGAAACAGACCTGAACTCTCATGAGTCATTGTTTCACGAGAGTATCTCTAGTATATCACGTATCTCAGGTCTGTTTCCACAATGAAATTACATTTTTCATGACATTTTTATTTCATGAGACAGAAATTTCATGAGATATTCTCATTGTGGATTCGCACCTTTAGGGTCATTATAACTGCACGGACTGTCAACAGAATGAGCGACGCGCGGGAATCTCGTTAATTTTACATGTAAATTTTCAAACTTCAAAATCGATTTACTCAAAATTTTGATAATACATTCGCAGGTTTAAATTATATCAGTGTACTATATAAACCTTCCTCTTTGCAATAGGAAATTTTCAATTTATTTGGAGTCGCCAAAGATAGGTTACCGTACCCGCTAAATTAAACTACAGCAAAAGCTAAAAAAAAGCTTTAGCCCCTATAATTTCTCAAAATAACGTACTAGTTTTCAGTTTTTGATGTCGAATCACTTCAATAGTTTTTTCTCTAATATTCCTACGAATAAAAGTGATAAACAAAAGTTATAGAGGACTTAATTTTGCGCAATTTTCACTAGAAAGATCCGTTTTGTTCCTCTAGGCTTATTTCCAAAACTAATAAAGCTAGAACAATATTTCATTTTAGTTTTACCCACATTTTTAGTTAATTCTCATCTTATACTTTTTTTGTCGTAGGATGCACCTCGGAAAGGGCTAGCAGAATACTTTTTTTAGCATTTGCTAAAAATTTTATGTAGTGTTTAATTTAGCTTATACCTATTTTGGATATATGATACATAGGAAATGGCCAATTTATGACTTTGGAGACATTTGACAAATTTGCCTCTGTTCTGGTCTGACCCCAATGTCGAAAAGTTAGAGGTTCTGTTCCGATAATAAACTGAAGTATTTAAGCAAGCGAAATCACATTTCACATTTATTTCCACACAGACTCTTTTCGCGAAGTAATGACTGAACTAATAGCACAATTCAACCTATGACAAGACTGTTTTAAACATTTTTTGAAGTTACAAAAGCAATTGCATTTTTCTTTCAATTACAAAAAAATATGGCAGAATTCATAAAATTTCTGTAAATGAAGTTAATAAAAATAAAAATTTAACAGTTTAAAGACGCAACCCTTGCCGTATAAAATATAGGAATAATAAAAAAATATGGATATGTTTTGGTAATTCAGAATCCATGCACATTGTGTTTAACTACAGCCTAAAAGAATCAACAATAGGAATGTAGTAAATATTATTAACAAATTTTTTAACAAAGTCCACCTTCGAACTCTTCATCACTGCCATCTTTTACACTCGATGGTGTTTTACTATCACCTTGCTCGCCTCCAACCTCCTAATAATTATTTTTATTTTAAAGCTTGGTCGGTATAAATTTAATTTTAAAACTTACTTCGGTAGAAACCTCCGATTGTAAACTAGGCGACACATAGGAGGGTGCTGCATTTTCACGAACAGTGGCTTTGGGTGCTGGTGGAATTCCTTCAGGTAGTGGTAAATCACGTGCCAATATAGCATATTCTACATCCATGTGTTTTATGAAGGGAGTGTTTAATGCTTTCTTTGCCATATCTGCATCTTCTTCATCAAATGCTTGTAATAACATTTCTAAAACTTGAATTTCTGGAGGGTCACAATAATTACCTATAACAAAAAAAATCAAGTCAACAATTTAGCAACTTGTTTTGGCATCAATAATAAATTACCCCATTCTTTGAATGCCTTTTCTGCAGCAACCACATCACCGCGGGCTAACTGAACTAAAACTAATGCTACAGCTAAACGACCTGTAGCTTGATAAGCTTCATTTTGTTGAAGTAAACCAATTTCTCTTCTAATCGAATCGGCTGCCAAATCAAACCTAAAATTTAATTTGTTTGATTAACTGTTATAATTATTTTATGCTTCAAGTTAAACGGTAAGAATAAAATACCAGGGTCATTCCATATCAAATCAACCAATTATTTGCAATTATTTTCATGACCTTCTGACCCATGATTTTGCTCAAACTTGGTGTAATTCTATGTTATATCAATTAAGCATACCCATATTTTTTGTTTGCCCCTAAAGTGCGCCATTCACATTGTACAGCCCTCCAAAATAATTCAAATTTGTTTTGTAGAACTCTGATAAATTATTTATACTGACTGAATTGTACCTTAGACACGTTATTTTTTTTTAATGTAGGTATTGGATACGTCTTTTCGGTGAGCATTATTGCATAAATAATTAAGGTAACAAAATAGAGGCCCTGACCAAATTTTGATCTCCCTCTTCCGCCGAAAAAAATGTAATTTAAAATTCTCAAAAATATGTATTATAGTTATTTATCTCACTTTTGGCTATATACTGTTGTGACCCACTTGGATCGGTATGTACCAAAGCCATGTACCAAAGGAAGCACAATCGGGGATGTCTTTGTTAATTTAATTGTTTTATTTATTTTAACTGTTAAATTTAATTGTTTAAATGTTAATTTTAAGATATTTAATTTTAAGTTGGTGTTTGATCTAAATGTTTAAAAAAATGATGTGTAGGCCTGAAGACGCGCAAGTAACAACGAAAAAAAAATAGGGATACCCAAAAACAAATCAAGAGAAAAACAAAAGAAAGGAATAATAACAAAAATAATAAATGATAGGATCAGTTATTGATTTGAGAGCGTACCGGACGGACGTGTTGAAAGTTCCTGTTCGAAAGTTTAAATAATTGTGAGTTGAAGTGATCAACTGGAGTTCAGGGTGTGATGCATCATCGAGTATAAAAATAAATATTGATCAGCCGATCAACATTTGATTTGAAGACCCAAGATTAATTGTGAGTGGAAACTTTGCAAAGACGAAGTTTTTCACAAAGCCGTTTACACGGACTAAGGTTCCGTGTTTTCCTACGGGGAAAGATTTGTGAATAGCAATTGGACTGGAATTGTCTCAGATCAGGGACCTAGCCATTGTAGGTTACAATTTGGACCAGACGATACTTGATCAAGAAGAACAGTGGATGTGCGTCTGTTGTTGTGCGATACGCCCAGCCGGGTCACCCATCATAAAACAAAGGTTTGGATTAATTTTAGTATAGTTCTTAGTTTGTTTATGTTTGTATTGAGTTTGATTTTCATATTTCCTTTATGTGTTTAATATCCAAAATAAATCTGTTAGCTGAACCGATTTGTGTTTCTTTTGAGGTGTTGCTATTAGCAAATTTGTAAAGTGAGGCAACGACGGTAAAGATACCCTGAGAGAACCGCCAAGGTAAGTGCTTAAGGTTTGTTGTTCCTCGTCACCAGAGCTAACAGGTGGACCAGGACGCAACATACATACCAAATTTTAGAGTGGGGAACTTCTGGTTTAGAAGTTTCTAATAAATGATCAGGGTAATGTAATTCTAAACATTTCATACACAAAAATGATTAATTAAAAATTAAAACAAGACATAAAATTAAAATACTTTAGTTATTAATATTGTAAGAAAATTTAGTCAATTTCGTTATTTTTATAATATAGGGTGTTTTTTAGCTCCATGAGAACTACAATTGAAATAAAACATACCCATTTAAGCAGAAATGTGCCTCGTCGCTGAACAAAATTTGGCGGTAAAAAAATTGATCCACTTCCAATTCGTTATAAGCTCAATCTGCAAACGCACGACGCAATCGATGATCATTAGGCTTCAATTCTTGAACCAACTGGATCTTGTAAGGATGTAAACCAAGATCTTGATGTAAAATTTTCCAGGTAGTGGATGGACAAAGCCCAAGTTGTTGAGCACGATGGAGAATTGAAATGTTTGGGGGTTCTCTTGCACACTTTCACTCACAGAAGCGATAGTTTCTTCGGTACGCACATTTCTTTGTCTTGTTGGTAGTTTTACACCATGCAATGAAGAAGTGGTACGAAATTTATCCATCACCGTACCAATAGCCTGCTCAGAAGGTCGATTATGTTGAACATAAAATGGGCGAAGAGCTCTATAACAGCGCCGTAGCGAGCTCTTCTGGCGCCTGAGGCAAATTTGAAAATATGCGTCCCCCTCCCAAAAGATTCCTATCATTTTGAAAATTTTAAACTATTATTGATTGGGTTTTGTTGAGGTTTAGCGCCCTCATTGCGATGACGCTCGCTTAGAGTAATGAAAACTGCCGGGCTGCCGGGACTGGGGGGTCTGGAATACCCCCCAGGTACACTTAATATATTGCGAAAGAAAAACTTTTACGTCTCTCGGTATTAACCACTTCACCAGATAGTACGCACGGGTGCGCGCAAAATGCATTTAGTTACAAGTAACCCGCGGGTGAAGTGGTTAAGAAGAACGGTACTGGGATAGTTATAAAAAATGGTTCTAGGACAGTTCGCTACAGGACATTTCGTGCCCGGTCATTTCGTACCCGGACATTTCGCTACCAGGCACATTTCGCTACCACTTTTACCATATTATTTACTATTATTTTTCATTATTTTTATATTCCTATGGCAGATCCACCTCTTCGCGGCAGATCCACTTCCTTGCGGAAGATTTAACTTTACGCGGAGATTGATTTGTTTTCAATTAGTTTTCTAACGAAATATCAAAAACTAACACTAACCTAACGGCAGATCCACCTCTTCGCGGCCGATTTAACTTTTCGCGGAGGTTTCATTGTTTGAAGTCAAATATTTATATGCATAATCAACTCGATCTCAAATTTAATTTCTACATATTTTCATTTTTTGCTATTTATCACGTTAACTGACGTCACATGTAAACTCGGCGCTTCGCGTCTCGCCAGGAGGCTTCGGCCCCTTTCCCCAATTGGAGGTTTACCCCACTGCCTACGACAGCTAAGACATCCCTGTAGATGATCCATACACCCCACCGAGATCTTAAAAAAACGGGATATAGCATTTAAAATTAATCTAGAAATTGTATATACGAGTAGCATTTAACCGCTACCTATACTAAAACTCATAACAAAAATCCGGCGAACACAAACTAAATAAAAAAAAACGTCAATCCTGACTGTTCGCGTTCAAACGTCCTTGCGTTGAAATGGTAATGTAAAATTGAAGTTTTAAAACGAAATTTTTAACTCTTGGTAACTAAATCGGAAGTTTTTATTTTCGAAAATTGCTATTTTAACGGAATAAGCGTATTCAGTGAGCATTTTCCTAGATAATAATCGATGTAAAAAATTTTGAAAAATTGTTTTTCTTTTGTGGAAAAATTTTCCAAAATGTAGAAAGCTCTTCCAAAAACTGTACAAAATCACAAACTCGACGGCTAAAAAGTAATGCGGGATACGATGTAAAATTTTCAAAAATTATAGCAATACTTTGTGGTGAGTATGAAGCATCCTTATTAAAAATTTAACACTGATCTAACAATTGTTTCGGCACATTATGTGGGGACGTTTAAAAAAATATTTGTAAATTTTGGAAAATTGAAATTTTTTTTTCACGTACCGCTTAAGTTCGCCAAACAAAACTGAAAGTGTTTAATAAAATTTTTAGTTATTTTAATAAACATTTTTTAATTATAATTTATTATTTTATTTTTATTATTCATTACAAAATAATGAATAGTAAATAATATGCTAAAAGTGGTAGCAAAATTAGGTAGCGAAATGCCCGGGAGCTAAATGTCCCAGTAGCGAAATGTCCTGGTAGCGAAATGTCCGGGAACGAAATGACCGGGCACGAAATGTCCAGGCACGAAATGTCTCGTAGCGAACTGTCCGGTCACCATGAAAAATAATAAATTTTGATGGTTCTGAATAATGACAAGTTACCTGGGGGGTATTCCATACCCCCCAGTCGTGTAATATCGATTTTTATCCTTGGGAACTCCTGAAGATCTTATATAAAATACGCACAGTATGTCAGAATCACCGATTACATGGTAACGTAACGGATTACCCCCCCCCCCCCCGAATATGGAGATTATTTTTCTTTTCAATTTCAATATATTTGAATAACTGTCGCGATGATGACGTGATAGTTTTACCGGTTTCCCAGTGAGTTAAAGGGAAATGAAAAAGAACGCGGGGTTAGAATCAACTTTCCTAAAATCCCCAGTCTTATCATTGGACCAAATCTAAAGAGGAGAAAACTCTCTACAAAACGAGGTTTCAGGATTTACTTCAGATCTCTGAAGTAAATCCTGAAACCTTGTTTTGTTCACCATCAATGATAGTTTGTAAATGGTATGATAGATGGTAAAGTTTAAATGTACGAAATAATTAATCAGAATATGAATTATTCAAATCCTTTTGCAATTGTTTTCTCTGGATTTTCTTTTTATTTCATAAATACTTACTTAGTATGATGTAGGCAAATTTTGTTAATCTGTTTTATAGAGAATTTTGTACTCTTTAATTTTGATTTGATGATATTTTTCTCTAAAAATGAAGGTAAGCGAGTTATAGGCAAAAAATTACTGTAGAGGATTAAAATCCCCATTTGGGGAAAAGGCCGGCAGGGAATTTTAGGCGATGTTACAAATAAAATCGCGGTCAAAATTTTCGAATTCAGTCAAATTTAAATATATGTGCCTCCCCACGCCCAAAAAAAAAGATTCTTATCTTTTTGAAAATTTTAAACTAAGTATTAATTATTGGGTTTTGTCAAGGTTTAGCGCCCCCATTGAGATGGCGCCTGAGGCAAATGCCTCAGTCGCCTCACCCTTGCTACGGCGCTGCTTTATAAAATAAGTTTATGTGAATCTTTTAGCGAAATCACCCCTTGAGGTATTCCAAACGTGGGATAAAGATAATATATTTTTTTCATAATTTTAAATTACACCTTTGTTCGGGGGGCGCCATACAAAGTCAAAATTTGGTCAGAGCTCCCATTTTTTTGACCTTAATTATTTACGCAATAATGCTCACCGAAAAAACGTATTCAATACCTACAGTTAAACAAAATAACGTGTCTCGTTATTAAAGTGTTAATATTATTAATATTATTAAAGTATTATTAAAGTGGTACGGTTCAGCCAGTATAAATAATATATCAAAACTTTACAAAGCAAATTTGAATTAAGTATTTTGGAGTTGTATAACGTGAACGGCGTACTTTATATGCAAAAAAAATACGGGTATGTTTATTTGATATAGTAACTTATAGTCCAGGCAAGGAAGGTTTTTAGTTTGCAAAAAATCCCGGCAAGATGAATTTTGGCATAGATGTACATTGGAGTGTTCTAATGAACCCCCCAAAAGTCCCATAAAATCCCACGCCGGCGTCCCCCACAAGCGGGGGTTTTAGCTCCCTCAACGCGATTTTTTGCCGATAACTCGCTTATTTATGGTTGTATGAAAAATTATGATTAGACCATAATTGAAGAGCATAAAATTCTCTATCAAATAGTTTTTTTTCCATATTTTTCCATGGCACACTAATACTTAAATTATTGACCGAAAACACGACCCACCCTTAAAATGGCACAATATTGATTCGTTGCAGGGAGAGAAATGTTTTCGGGCACGGGAAATGCTTTTAATAATAAATTAATTGAAATTGTGCCCAAGGGTGGAAAATGAAGAGAAAAATAGATTTTTTCAAAATTTGCCCTAGTTATAGTATCTTCCAAGTAAATGAACCGATATTTTGGTTTGAACTTACAAAAGGTCCGGGCAAGCTGAAATTTGGCAAAGATGTACATTGAAGTGTTCTAATAAACCCCCAAAATGTCTCATAAAAATCCCAAGCCGGCGTTCCCCCAAATGAGGATTTTAGCCCCCTAAGTGCGGTGTTTCGCCTATAGCTCACGTATTTTTACTTTTACGAAAAATTACCATTAAACAAAGTTTAATTTGCCTATTGCAGTATGTATTATAGTACTACCTACTGCAGCGCCACAAGTTATAGAGAATTTTATGTTCTTCAACTTTGCTTAATGCTAATTTTTCGTTAAAGTAAAAATACGTGAGCTATAGGCGAAACACCGCACTTAGGGGGCTAAAATCCTCATTTGAGGGAAAGCCGGCTTGGGATTTTTATGAGACATTTTGGGGGTTTATTAGAACACTTCAATGTACATCTTTGCCAAATTTCAGCTTGCCCGGACCTTCTGTAAGCTCAAACCAAAATTTCGGTTTCGTAACTTGAAAGATACTATAACTTGGGCAAATTTTGAAAAAATCTATTCTTCTCTTCATTTTCCAACCTTGGCCACAATTTCAATTAATTTATTATTAAAAGCATTTCCCGTGCCCGAAAACATTTCTCTCCCTGCAACGAATCAATATTGTGCCATTTTAAGGGTGGGTCGTGTTTTCGGTCAATAATTTAAGTATTAGTGTGCCATGGAAAAATATGAAAAAAAAACTATTTTATAGAGAATTTTATGCTCTTCAATTATGATCTGATCATAATTTTTCATACAAGCATAAATAAGCGAGTTATCGGCAAAAAATCGCGTTGGGGGAGCTAAAACCCCCGATTGTGGGTGACGCCGGCGTGGGATTTTATGAGATTTTTGGGGGGTTCATTAGAACACTCCAATGTACATCTCTGCCAAAATTCAGCTTGCCCGGATTTTTTGAAAGCTTGAGCCAATTTTTCGGCTTCGTTGCCTGGACTATTAGAATTACACTAAGTTTGAACAAATTCAAAGATGGTCATGAAAATATGTAGGTTGATTTGATATGGAATGACCCACCAGTTATTTGTAAAATTAAAAAAAAAACTTACTGTTTTAATTTAACGTAGATCCTAGACACTTTGCTTATGTATTCTGCCGATTGCCTTGAACTATCTTGGATCTATTTAAAAAATTATAATTATGTTACAATGTAAAGTAAAAAAATCTTTGGTAACAATCTATTACCAACAAACATTGAGAGTTAATAATATAACCAATCCACTAATTTGTATCGTGCACAAAGATTGGAAGTTATTTATACAGGGTGATCCATTAATGGAAAATTCTTTCATAGCATTCTTAAGGGATCACTTGCATGATATTCCACGTTATCTATATTTTATTTAACAAATTATTTATATAATTTTACTATTAACGATGCTATGAAAGAATTCAGGCTTTGTGTATATACCGAAGATATATCTGCAGCTCGCAAATACAATTGAAGAGATTGCTCGGGATGTTTGTGGTCCAAAATTTTTCCGGCCTTATCTAGCGATGAAGCGGCACTTTCTGCATTACCATTGGTTTGATACATATTAGCTGCTCTTGTGGCATATGCAGCCACTTCCCTTAAATCACCCAATTCCTTGCATACTAAAATTGCTTGATCTATTGCTTTAGCAGCATAAAATAATCTGATCAAAATTCAGGAAAATATATTGCACAATATAATATAATATATGAAACGTTACGTTATAATTTCAACAAGCCTTGGATAAAAAGGATACGACCTATTGTGTTTATGGCATTCTGCAGATTTTAATAGACTTTCACGACATTGTTCAAACGATTTGGCATTACGAAAGCAAGTTGCTATAAATAATTAATATGATTACTTTTCACTCAAAATTAAAGTAAATAATAACAAACCTGCTTTGTTATATTCATCAGCTGCAACATCATAATCAGGGCGCCATTTAAGTAAGGATGTTTTTAAACTAAAATTTAATGCGATTAATAACGTGACATGCAGTGATGTTAAATTAAATTTCTGAAATACCTTTTTTCGGCAACCCTAATGTGCTCGAGCCCTTCCTCGACTTTTTTGTTGGCATTCATAATTATTGCAATTGATATTTACTAGATTAGACAGGTGTTTTGACAGTAGCACCTGTATATCGGTGGGCGGGGCTCATTTAATCCATAACCATTCAAACCGATGCAAGCTGTTGGTCATAATACATAATGAACAAATTTCACATTATCCATTGTTGTATCTCACGGTATTTTCACGGGCCTCTAATGACAGACGAACATCCCTCCAATACCAGCGATGTTACCCTTCGAACTTATTTTTAAGTTTGACGTTTAAAATTTTTTAAAAATCGCTTCTGTCTCCGGTTAATTTCTGTGGAAATGATTGTATGTTACAGCAACGCGGGTTCGGACAATACTCAAAGATTCAGCGAGTACAGGTTTTAGCAAGGAGATTGCACGAGCGTAGCGCAGCGGAGCGAGTGTCAATCTCCTTGCTAAAACCTGTACTACTCGCTGAATCTTTGAGTATTGTCCGAACCCGCGTTGCTGTTGTGATAATAATTCCGTGAAGAAACGCCGCAACTTAAAAGCACAACATCACATACGAAAATAGACATTTCAAACGCCATTTTTAATGTCGAAAATGGTGAAACAAATTGACTATATCGCACCACAATCATTGCAAAAAAAATCAAAAAAAAATTTTCGTAAGTACTGAAAAAAATGGAAGCATAATCGCACTAAATTTGTAATATAAAATTCGTTAGAAGTACATTGCTTTAAGTCAACTCGGGTGGGAACTAATGCGTTGATGCTACATAACCGGTTTCCTACATCGCATTGGGTGCGAGAGTGCGTTCGTCACGTATGTATTCTTTTACGTCCCACTACAAATATCCGATATTTACCATGTACCTAGGGTATATTGCGAGATTTTTTATTACGTATGAATTCTTTTACGCCCCACTACAAATAACCGATATTCACCTAGGGTATATTGGGATATTTTTTATTTTCGGGTATTATTCGACTGTGCATGCGTCGTATCCATATAATGTACAATGTAAAATAGCGCACGCTGATTGGTCGGAACCACCATAATATGACCCTGAGTGGAATTATTGTTTAAATAATTGTGTTCATGGAAAATAATATTGGTTAAAAGAAAACCTGATACTGAACAACTGAGTCTAAAAAGGAAGAAAATCAATGATTTGTTGGCAAAATATTATGTGAAGGAATCTTGAAATATTATTGTATGTATCATACAAAGATATATATGTTACGGTCAATGATGTGAATTGGGCATTAACGTC
Source organism: Podabrus alpinus (assembly GCA_932274525.1). NCBI lineage: Eukaryota > Metazoa > Arthropoda > Insecta > Coleoptera > Cantharidae > Podabrus > Podabrus alpinus. Next base: position 122,661,868 of record OW026451.1, read on the forward strand.
ATTGTCCGGTCTTTGACGTCAATGCCCGTTCACGGTGGACAATGATGTAAATATTTTTATCTGATTGTAATATTTACGTCCTTGGCCGGTCAATAACGTTATTGGCCAAAAGTGAACGGACAATGATGACATCAAAATTTAATGGACAGGAAGCAAAACCAAATACAGTGGAGCCCGCTTAATGTGATCACATCGGGACTTGGGGTTTTTGATAACAATAACCGATTGATAACAATAAAAGTAAAAATTTTTTATTGATTATTTATTACAATAATTAATTAATAATTAATAAGAATAAGAAAAAAAAACAAATTAAAAAAACTCATCTAGAGTTGTTTGTCTCTGTTGTGCGAGGAGTAAATTGTTTATAAAAATTTCAGAACTGAATCTTACATTACATAAACAGCAAACTATTGTACATTTATTTAAACGGCGGCGACGGAGTGCATAATAAACATAATAATGTAATGTGATAATGTGACGGTAACAGAAACTATAGAGCTAGCTTATGCACAATATAAAAAAAATGCTTGTAAATGAAAATCTACTCTTTTGCTCGTGGGCGAAAATAATCTTAAAAATAATAAAATATGATAACATAAACCGAATTTTGATTACTATAAGCGATATTTTTTGTGTGTAATAATATACGTCCGTTCCGTTCTTCGCAAAAGTGATAACATTACCCGAATGATAACATTAACCGCGATTCCAATAAGCGGGCTCCACTGTATGTCGAATTTTGCTTATTTTTCGATATTTATATTTACAGATCGTCCATCAGTGAAGTATTATAATGTTTAATAATTTATTAATAACAATTTTTAAAAGTAATAAAAATTAAAAATTGATTTTATTGACATGCAGTCACAAAGCTACAATGACTTCCGCTTTATTATGGTATACCAAGATCATCTTACAAAGTTTGTGTTATTGAGAGCTTTAAAAAGCAAAAGAGCAGTAGAAGTCGCGTTTCATTTGTTGGAAATTTATACTACTTTTGGAGCACATAATTTTACACTCCGACAATGGACAAGAGTTCGTCAATTCAGTTCTGGTCAAATTACATGCTATGTGGCCTGAGGGTAAAAATTGTTCACGGGAAACCTAGGCATAGCCAAAATCAAGGGTCTGTTGAACGAACCAATAGAGATATTGAGGATATGTTGGGAGCGTGGATGGATGAAAATAAAACTACAGATTGGCCCGGAGGAATCATATTTATTCAGTTCAAGAAAAACCGAGCTTTGCATTCGGGAATTGGAAGAAGCCTATATGAGGCTATGTTTGGATGTCCGGCTAGAGTAGGATTAGCCTCGACTGGAACACCGCATGATGAAATTCCAAATTTGTCTACTGAAGAAGATGTCGAACCTCTATTACAAGAAATGGAAGGAGGGTCTGAAGAAATAGAGGAAAAAAATTCAGATGGCGAAATGGAAGCTAATATGGAGTTACCATTTGAAATTGAAGAGAACTCTGAAAGCTTGTTGGACACGAAGAGAGAAAGGTTTGCAGCCAGTAATTAATAATATTACCTCTTGGCGAAGAAGTTATAACAATGCTGGAATATGCCTCAATTATGAACGCCAGGAGAACATTACTACTGAGCGTAAAAGATGTCGAGAATCATTGGAAAAGCAAGCCTCCAAAATGCTCAAGTTATCTAACGAAAATTTTCCAGATGTTCAAATTGGAAGTACGGTTCGTATTCCTATACCAGACGTAGATAGAGCTCGCGTGAATAATATCAAACAATTCTTCATTTGTTGTATAATACAAAACTTTCGACGGATCAGTTTCAGCAACAGGTTTAATTAGGCGCTCTTTTTCATTTATGGTAATTACATCATACTTACTCATTAAATCGCATACACATTTTTCGTAGCGTTGCAAATAACTTCTACACCAAATTTGGTTAAGATTGGTCAAATAGAAACGTAAAGCACGTGCACGCGTATTTGCATTGTCGATCAGTTGACAGTTTGACAGCATTCATTATTGTTTTTTAAGTTGATTTTGACCTGCCTTCCTTTAAGGAATCTCGATAATTCATTCATGCGCGTCCCATATGGACGCGCATGAATGGATTACCGAGATTCCTTAAAGGAAGGCAGGCTACTCAAAATCAACTTTCATTTCCTTTGCGAATTTTTGCACTATTTCAATACAAAAGCATGTGCAGGAACCTACATAATAACTGTGCCAAATTTGGTTCCGATCGTTCAAACGGTTTAGGAGTCTATAGGGAGCATAATACACACATACATCCATTTCTATAGATATAGATAGATTACAGATAAATTTTTAAGTTGGTAATAATCCCTTAATTCCTTAATAGCTAGTACCAATAGGGAAGATGCATAAATTTTTTTTATAGCGTAGTTGGATCAAAAATAACTAAATATACTAATTAATGCTATTTAATTTATTTATTTTCGTTTTGATAATAATTTAAAAAATATTTAAAAATCCGTCAATAGACCATTTCGCGCAACGAGAGCGCTTGCGCGAAGCCAACAGCTGATATTTGTTTTTCGAACCATGTCAAAACTTTTACGTTAAAACGCATGCTAATATCGTCTTAGATATTTTGTTATAGTTTTGTGTTATTAGGTTTTAAACAATATTTTTTACCACCATTTTGCCCAAGATGAGTGCCACTAGTGATATACCCCATAGACAAGTCAAATTAAGTGACTGGAGCAACATTAAAAAATCCAAATATTGCAGCAAATAATGTTTTTTTTAACACTAAACACAATGTTTAATGGCACCAACACGTTTTTTATTCAATTTATGCTCCATTTTAACAATAAATGATTAAATAATTAGCACTACGTTATATGGACATATGCACACTTGGTTCGAAAATCGTCAGCTGATTTGACGCATGCGCCAATGAGTTTTGCTAAAATGAAATGGTCTATTTGAATTGAACGAAACGACCGCGCAATTTGCCAAGTGACTGATGACGTCACAAGTTAAATTTTACATTCATTTATGTTATTTTTCTGTGGTTTTGTGCTTTGAAAGTTGAAGTTTGTTAGTGTTAAAGCTGTTATTTATCATAATTAAATCAATTAAAAACAAGAAAGTTAAAAAAGTACTTTACACGAGTAGAATAAACATGAAAGTGAGGTTATTGTTATTGTGTCGGCGACTTCGTTGCGTTTAAGGTCACATGAGTTATTTTAAATTATCATTGAATTTTAAAATGGATTATTTATAACAAAATACAATAAATAGAAGTTATTTTTGCTGATTTGATATTTAATATATAGGATTAATCGGAAAATACTGTTTTAACTAAATTTTTTTATTCATGCATGTTCCCCATTATACATGCACTTTTAATATGTACATGCCCGATGGAATAACATCATCATCGCCCGCTCTGTATTGGGCAATGATGCAAAAACCATAGATAGATTCTTAAATGTCAACAGTGCCCAATTTGCATGGGCATTGACGTCAATGGCCGGTCAATGACGTCAATGTCCAACCGTGAAGAACCGTGAATGCCCGAATTGTCATCGTTGACCGTAACATATACACTAAATGTACATAATATTTCAAGACGATGATTTTTTATTAATCGCCTTTATGACAACATTGCTTTTAAGTAATCATACGCATAGAACAATATTGTAATTATAGGTTTACTTTCAAAAATTTTAAACGTCAAACTTCAAAATAAATTCGATGGGCGGTAACATCATTGCTATTGGAGGGATGTTCTATTGTCATTAGAGGTTGAAGAGAACCTGACCTTGAAGAGAAAAGTTTTCAAGGTAATCAATTATTTCCAAAGTTAGAAAAAGCATGCAATCAATTACTCCTTGATAAATAATTGGTATACTACTTGAATAATAATTTTATCATGCATTTTTGAAATTTTAGGATTTGATTATCTCGAAAACTTTTCACTTCAAGGTTATAGGTTTTTTACATTTTCATAATCAGAAAATTGTGTTCTATCCAAATCCGGAGAGAAAAATAATTAAGGGTTGCAATTTCAAAAAATTTATGATGACGTTTGAATCGAGTGTTCCAAACTTTATGAGCTCACTGTATATGATGGCAATTGGATTTGATTTGAAATTTTCAACGTTGGAACAGAGAACCCTAGAAACAGCTGCTATCTGATCCCTCTATCTGAGCGTCATTTTTCCAAGATGGCGACTTGAACGCATCAAATTATATTTTTTATACATTTTGGCGAAATTTGCTCAGGTATAGAATAAAAGACCCCGGTTATGGCCATGTTAAGAAAAACCTCCACTTGGACCGTTTCATTAAATTAGTGCGATGAAAGTATATCTTTAACTATTTGTGTATTGAATTAAGTATTTGAGAAAGCTAGAATCTAATTTTGTAGAATAATTAAAATAAATGTAATTTTTGTCCATAATTCCCCGATTGTGGCCACGTTGATCCCCAATTTTGGCCATCTATAACTAGCTATTTAAATTTGCCTGTAAAATTGAACTATCGATAAAAAAATCAGCATTTATTAAAAAGAAAACCTAATATATCGTAACGTTATTTTCATTAAAATAAATTAGTTAATTAAACGAGTAAAAATACCTTTTTATTTTAACATGAGCTTTCAGCAATGCTTATACTACCAGGGATCCAACAATTAGGCGCGGTCGATTAGGCGCGGACCCAATTAGGCGCCGTGCCATTTAGGCGCGGATACAATTAGGCGCCGGCCATTTAGGCGCCGACCATAAACAAATTAAATTGTTAATCTGTTATAAGTCTGTATTTATTTTTAAAAATCACAAAAGTCCATTAATAATTAAAAACAAATACATCTTCGCAAAAAGTTAAATCGGCCACAAAGAGGTGGATCTGCCGCAAAGAGTTGGATCTGCCGCGAAGAGGTGGATCTGCCGGTAGGTTAGTGTTAGTTTTTGATATTTCTTTAGAAAACTAATAATTAAAAACAAATAAATCTTCGCAAAACGTTAAATCGGCCACAAAGAGGTGGATCTGCCGCAAAGAGTTGGATCTGCTGCGAAGAGGTGGATCTGCCGGTAGGTTAGTGTTAGTTTTTGATATTTCTTTAGAAAACTATTAATTAAAAACAAATAAATCTTCGCAAAAAGTTAAATCGGCCGCAAAAGAGGTGGAAGAGGTGAAATAAATACAGACTTATAACAGATTAACAATTTAATTTGTTTATGGCCGGTGCCTAAATGGCTTGGCGCCTAATTGGGTCCGCACCTAATTGAGTCCGTGCCTAATTGAGTCCGCGCCTAATCGGTCGCGCTAATCGGCCGCGCCTAATTGTCCTAGATCCTACTACCATCATCACATCATGTTTATGTCAAAATAAAAAATATCTTTACCCTTTTAATTAACTACTGGTTTATTTTTAAAGTTTAATTTAATATTGATTTTCAGTAAGTGATTATGAAGATTGTATCGGAATTGAAGTTATAGTTTCACTTTCAAAAATTTTAAACGCCAAACTTCAAAATAAATTCGAGGGGCGGTAACATCTCTGCTATTGGAGAGATGTTGTACTGTCATTAGAGGTACGCGTATTTTCAATCCAAAAACTGAGAAGAGAGAAATATGACGAGGTGTTCTTCCCCTGCACCGGTAAAACAGGTACGAGCAAATAGAGTAAGCTATAGAATTATGTTAAAGGTGACGAAAACATGATAATCATGATTTGGATTTCAACGCGGTAATTGGACAGGGGAATGCAGGGTGAGATAGTTGGAAGATATGGATTGGGTAGGAGAAATGAAAAAGGAGAGCGCCTTGCGGAATTTTGTGAAAAACACAGGCTTATTGTGGCCAACACCATGGTGTTGGCCGCTATACTTGGAAGATGCCAGGATATATCGGAAGATATCAACTGGATTACCCCCTAATCAAGCAAAGGACTGCAGAAGTTACCCCGGAGCATTGATAGAGATCATATAACTTTGTTATTATGAAATGTAATCTCAAGCTTAAAAGATTACAAAAGATAGACAATAACAGATGGAAACTAGATAAGCTAAGTGAAGAGGCTGTACTACAGAGAATAATAGAACAATCTGATAACATCGAGGACACGTGGAAAAAGATTGCACAGGGATTGCTGATTGGAGCGAATGAAGTAGTTGGAACGCAGAAAATGAGAAATAAGAAGCTCTGGATAACAATGGAGATTATCGACCTGATAGATGAAAGAAGGATTCTGTCCAGAGTATTTTCGTAAAGAGCAAAATGGTCATAATACCCAAGAAGAGCTCAGCAAAGAAATGCGAAGATCATAGAACATTGACTTTATGTACGCACGCGTCAAAGATAATTATAAAAATCATACAATATATACTGCATGAAATAGTACAAGAAAACTTGACGAAAGACCAGTTTGGATCCAGGAAAAAATTTATGGCACTGAGACTACTAATATAGAAAACAATTCAAAAGGGGAATGGGTCAAGTCGAGGGCAAGAACCTCAGAGGAAGGCCGCGCCTAAGATATATAACTCAGATAATGAAAGACAGAGAAAGTGAGAGTTATGAGAAAATGAACAGATTGGCTTCCAACCGAGAAGAATGGAAAGCTGCGTCAAACCAGTCACCCGACTGAGGACCTCGAAGAAGAAGACCTTTCTTCTACAGTCGTGTGCTTCTTTGACAGAAGCGTCGTGACCCATCTATTTCTATGCATGTGATGTGCGTTCGATTTATTTTCACATACATAGAGGACCTACTTATTTAACGTGGGCTCCGAACCACGGGAAGTGTAATACACTTCATTGCGAGATGGGCGCTCATGGCAAATTACCTCGGTGGTTTGCCATTGCCTTCCGAGGAGAAACGGTCAGAATAAAGTTTTACTCTGCCCGGATTTGAACCGAGCATTTCGCATTAGTAGTAGGCGCACTTAACCACTAAGGTATGACCGCTAAGAAGACCTTATGATTAGAAAAAGAAAATTATGGAATCGAATTAATGTAATTATTATAAATGAACCTAGCGACTGGCGTCTGTTCAACATTAAGAACTTAATATTACTCATCATCCGGTATACGGATAACTTTGAATTTATTTAGTGGCGCCATCTAAGTATTCTATGTGTACTAAGTTGAACACAAAGAATCAAGGCAAAGTATTTTCAGGTTGTGCAAGTTGGCGCCAATGTAAACTGCTGATAGTGTGTTCTTGGTTATAGTTATTTTAGTGTAATAATTTGTACTGACAATTTAATCAATCGTGTTTTGTAAAAATGGCGGAAAAATTAGAAGATTTTAACTTGCCGGTAGCGTCCGTTTTAAGAATTATTAAAGAAGGTCTTCCTGAAAACGTGACCGTTGGAAAAGACGCTAGGACGTCTTTGGCGCGTGCAGCTGCCGTGTTTGTTCTTTACTTGACTTCACAATCGTCGCAAATTGCACAAAAAAGTAATCGCAAAACTTTGCTTGGTCAAGATGTAACTGACGCGTTGGAAAATCTGGAATTTGAAGAACTTGTCGAACCGTTGAAACAATGCCTAGCAGGTAATTTTGATTTTTGTATCGAATAAGCATGTACAATTTTTTTGTTTGCAGAATACAAGGAAGCTCTCAAGAAAAAGAAACTTAAGAAGGCTGATGGTGGGGAAGAAGAAGAAGATGTCGAAGAAGAAGTCGAGGACGATAAGGAATAGAATGTTAGTTTAAAATGAAGTTTTTATTAAAGTATTCCAAGTATGTATATATTTTTTTTATTATTTTAACCAACTTGATTCATAATATACGAGTACATGTGACAACTGTTAAATTTCAACGTATCAATTCTTGTAGCGCAAAGAATTAGTATTTTCTTTGTTAGTGTTGTGCTCGCTTTTTATTTTTAAATCATTAATTATTATAAAATCGAAAATGTTGCTCGGATAATAAGGCTTTAAACTGAGACTCTCATTTGTGTAACTTATGCCCCTACTAATACTTGCATGATTAATCTTGGATGCGTCAATTAGAGTTTTTACCAATCAGTGATCAGATTATGAATTTGTCAAGTGTTTCTTTTATATAGATATGTACATTTACATTAGCTTTGTTCCAACAAGCCGATAAACCGTTCAATGTACGGTCGCGCTCATGTGCAATAGATGAAAACCTGTCGGTTAGAACGCTTTTTATCTATTGCGCACAAGCGCGACCGTACATTGAACGGTTTATCGGGCTCGTTGGAACAAAGCTATTGTCTTCATAGATACATTTAAAGTAGATGCTTTTGTTATTGAACCAAATTATTATTTTATTTATTAATATTAATTATTATTAATCGATTGTTAATATTAAAGCGAATTTATAAATAAGATGACTCAAAGGTTTGGTACTTATTCGCAATAAGAATTTGATTATTTTTGTAACTTGTTTCATAATATTATATCGTCAGGCAAAAGTTAAGGTCAGTGAAGGTAATTACGCCACCTTAAGCTTTGTCAATTTAAAAAAATTTTCCTGAGGATAGAGAGAAGAAATAAAAATAGGTACCACTAAGAGGAACTTTCTGGGTACAAGAAAAAAAATATTTGAGAGCTTTAGCTGTCTTTTCAATTCCAAAAGATGTGTTTTTCAAATAGTTGGAAAATTGGCGTATTTACCAACCTATGCAGGCAATTACGCCACACAAATAAATTATTTAAATAAATTAATTTTACAGCAAGTTTACTATAATAAATGCTTAAATAAAATATGTTACGAGTTTTTTGTAATATATAGGCTCATTTATGGAAAAAAAACCCTTTATTTTTTTAATGTATTGACGCAAAGTCCTTCTTGAAATGCCATAAGTTTCCGATGCTTGTTTCACCGACATGGTATTTAATTTCACATCTGCCAATGCTTTTTTAAGATCATCCTCAACCTATTTATTGCGTGGAGGAGCCATAGTCAATCCTAGTAAACGCAAAAATAAATCATAAAATACGTAAGAACTGAATAATAATAACGCATGGCGTAATTGCCAGCCATTACTATTTCATGAATAAACTAATTTTTCTGTGCGTTGAAATTATTTATCACCAGAAAGTGATACATATTCTTGAAGAGCATTAAATTTACAATAAAACAAGTAAATGCAAAATTTTTACCACGTAAAAAATAATGTATACACACAAAAGTAAATGCTTGTCTTACTTACATCAACAAAATCGTACACCGCCATTAACAACAAAAACAGTTGACAAACTCAAGTTAGCCATCAAAATCGGATAATTTCTGTTTTATTGACTAAGAATGTTATGCCTAAAGGTACAGCGTGTGGTATATTACGAAAATTTTATTTATTACCGGAGATATTTGAAGGTGGCGTAATTAGCTGCAGTGGCGTAATTACCCTCACTCACCTTATAGAAATATACATATTATTTATTATAAAATAAAAGCAAAAAACTCAAGCAGTCAAAAACTGCAATAAATTGTCAGCTTTTAAAACAACAATAAAAAATTCTTCTGTATAAAAATCTCAGGTTATTCAAGTACAAAATTAAAACAGTTTACAATATATAATTTTATAAAATGGTGTGAGTTTAAAACATAATATATAGTCTAGTCATATAAGTCAAAAATAAGGGTCAACCTCGGAATGAAAGATAATAAGCTGAAAACTCGTATAGACCTTTATTTTGGCACTCTAAAAGTTGTCTCAAAAGTCACCTAAAATATTGCAAATATCTCGTTTCCTATGGCTTTAATACTATTTACATTTATTATAAATATTGTAGAAAATAAAATTTTCTATAACCTTTGTTTAAAACATTTTTTTATACATCAAACCGTTTTTGAGATAGAGAGATATTTGAGCAATGAAAAATATTACTAAATGCAATGTAATAATTAATAAAAAATGCCAATTGTTTATAACTAGGTATATATATTTTTAAGATTTATAGACTTAATATGGCGTATTATATGAAGTGACTAACGGTTGACCTTGCATTATGCTGTAGATACACATAACTAAGCGCTGCGCGTTCAACGCCCTCTATCTCATAAATGGTTTGATGTATAAAAAAATATTTTAAACAAAAGTTCTAGCAAATTTTATTCTCTACAATATTTATAATAAATGTAAATAGCATTAAAGCCATAGGAAACGAGATATTTGCAAAAAAACGATTTCTTTGACCTTTCACCTTGAATATCTTAAGACGCGGACACGAGATTTTAGGTGACTTTTGAGACAACTTTTAGAGTGCCAAAATAAAGGTCTATACGAGTTTTCAGCTTATTATCTTTCATTCCGAGGTGAAACCCCTAATATGACTGGACTAATAATATCAATAAATTGAAGATTAGATTTATAAAATTTCGAACATGGGCGTGCAAGTCGTTTTTTCTTGCAGGTTTAGTAGAAAGGTCGTTCATCAGGGGGCGATGTTGCCCGTATTTTTATCAACTCTCTAAAGAAATGTATTTTGTATGGACTTAGCTCTTTTAACTTTGTGCACAAATTGCAAAGAAATGCATAAATTGGAATTTATTCTAACCTCCGGTTATCATAAAAAATTAAAATAATTTTTAATTTAAATGATTCGTTTTGAAATGAAATAGGAAAAAAGAACATACCGTGTCGGAGTCTTCTTAGCAGATTTGCACAGGGAAATAATTTAAGGGCATTGTCTACCTTGAAATTTTGCAATTATAAAAAAAACCCACAAAATGAAAGATTTACAAAATATTAAACTTTTGCTGTTGATAATGGCGCCTTTTTTTCGTCTTAAATTGATACTTTAATTTTAATGTGTTTAGTTAAATAAATAATCAAATACTGAATATTATACAGGTATTACTATTTAATTTTAACTTGACATTAACAATAATTAATAAGTGTTGTACAAAATAATTAATAAAAAATTTATGAACATGTATAAACATTTCTAATGGTTTACTAAGACAATTAATAACAAAAAACGGTTTCAAAAATAATTTTTTCTGCGTCCGATTGGAAATTTAACTGTTTATCATTATTTATACACTGGTCTTTTTTGCATTGAAAAATATTTTTAAAGTGTCATTTAGCAGCAAAAATTATAAATTTGCGATACGCCGTTTATATGCCATCAAATTTTAACTATGGTTGTAATACATCACAATTAATTTTTTTGCTAAGTAATTAAAAAATTCTTATGATATTAATTACATAATTTGTTAAAATTATACTATACACGCAAAACAATACAAATCACTTTGACAGATCAAAATTATTTAAGGCAACCCATATTCTTTTATTAAAAGCGCTTATTTTATTTTTGCATTTTAACAATATAATTTAAGACAGGCATGTCAAACTCAAAGTCATAGGTGGGCCAAATGCATACAGGTCGAGGAATCAGTGGGCCGCAAAACCCAGTCATAAAGAAATAAACAAATTGCGATTGTAGTACGAAAAAGGTTTTTTAATGATAATCTTTAAAACGAGTTACAAGTTACAACTTCTTCCCAGAAATTTGACATCTTTTTTGTTTAATTAAATTGTCTATTTGAGGAGTAATTTTATCAGCGGAAATCAATTTCAAAACTGAACCCAAGTGTGAATCGGTCAATCGTGATCTTGCGGGAGATTTGTTACCTTTCATGAGGGAAAATAATTGCTCACACTTGTAGGTGCTTCCAAACATTGATATAATTTTACAAGCAAATTTCCGTATTTCTTGGTACTGAACAGGTAAGAACTTGTAAAAATCGAGTGCACCCACACTTTCAAATTTTTGTTTCAAATGGGTCTGACATTGAATTTCAATGACTTCCATCTGCAAGTGAACGGGAACTTTATCGACATCTATAGTGAAAAGTCCTGTAAACAGCGAAAAATGGTCTTCTTGCAGTTTAAAATCTGGAAAGCGCCTTTCGAATTCCGCCTGAAGACTTTTGATTTTTTCAGTATATTTGTTATACGAAATAGGGTCACTTGTGCTTTCCTTAAAAGCCTTACAAGTCGGAAAATGCGACAAATTATCAACTTCCAACTGTTTTTCCCATAGCATCAACTTGTATTTGAAAGCTTTCACTTGATTATACCTTACATATCTGTTATAATTTGAAGTGGTCCTTGTAATTTAGTGTTTAATTCCGACAAGTGTTTTGTGATATCCACCATAAATGAGAGATCTTGTAGAAAAGATATATCGGATAGTAAGTTGACATCCTGTCCTTTCACTTCCATGAAAAGGCATATCTCCTCTTTAAGTTTCCAAAATCGATCGAGAACCGTAGAACACGACAGCCATCGGACCTCTGTATAATACGGTATAATACTATAATACTTTGGTATTATATGTATAATACTTTCAATATCATGTAAAAGTGCAGCAAATTGTCGTTGATTTAAGCCACGCGACCGTATGAAGTTTATCATTTTCTTCACTGCTTTCAAAACGGACTCTAATTTAATCACTTTTGAACATAAAATTTCTGGTGGATTATACAATGAACATGGTGAAGATCTGATACCATATCGTAAGTTTCCTTGATCTTTTTCTGTAACAATGTAATGAAGCCATTATTTACTCCTGTCATGGAAGGGCTCCATCTGTTGCAACAGAAGACAGTTTTGTCATATTTAGATTATATTTTTGCAAAAGTTCATAAACAGCATTAAATATATCCTCACCAGTTGTGGTATCGTGCAAAGGTACTAATTCCAGTAACTCTTCATAAACGTTGATTTCTGTATCAACAGCACGTAAAAAAACAGCAAGTTGTGCCACACCACACACATCTGTACTTTCGTCACAGGCAATGGAAAATGCAGTGAAAGTATCTGATTTAGTTTTTATCTGATCTCCTATATTGCCAGCCAACTCAGTAACTCTTTCAGCGACAGTATTTCGAGACAAAGATATACTTTGAAAAGCTTTCACGCTTCCAGGACTAACGATTTCTGCGGCGCTTACGAGACACTGTTGTATAAATTCACCTTCAACAAAAGGTTTTGAGTGCTTTGCTATTAATTCCGACAGTACGAAGCTTGCTTGAACAGCACATTCATTTTCTTGCTTTGTACGCGTAAACATAAGTTGTTGATTCTTCAGTCGTGATTTTAACTCATTTAATTTTTCATCTCTAATTATTCCCGTGTACTGGTCATACTTAGCTTTATGCTGGTCGTAGTGACGTTTAATATTATATAACTTTGGGACACTGATGGTACTGTTACAAATCAAACAGATAATTTTGTCTTTTACTTCACAGCAAAAAAACTCCAACTCCCATTTTTCTTGAAACATACGATGCTCATCTGTGATTTTTCTCTTACTTCCGCTTGGTTTTGAAAGTGACATTTTATTCTGCTTATTCTTAAACCAATAGCAACACCTGTTGGAATCGCGACAACGGCAATCTTTTATTTCATACTAATTTGTACCCACTAACTACCAACGAAAAAGAAGAAGTAAGAAACACACACAAACATCACATTTTATAGCAAGATTTCTTAAAATTTTACGGTTAAAAGTATAGTATATTTCACTTTAAATGGAATTAAAAAAAGTCATAGCATCTAATTACGTTGATATAAAAACATTTAATGCGACGAAATATAATATAGATAAGATAACGTATATAACAAGATAACGAATGCATTGCTAAAGGCACGTATTCAGGAAATTGTAAAACTTTTAAATTGAAAGAATAAAATACAAGAACTAACTTACATTTGAACTAGTCACAAGCTTCCATTTCCATGTTGGTATGTAATTCCAAAACTTATAAGAGATTTACATGTCATTATCAAAGAAATCTGTATCACTGTCACTATCGGAATTTACATTTATAACCATTTCTGGAACAATGTTTTGAATGTTTAAATAAGTATTTTCTACTTTAATAGCATGGTCTACATAGTTCTGCCAATTGTGAGGGGAAACGTTATCTATGCTATTTCTTATGAGTTGCAAGACACTACTACTAATTGTTGGTGAAACATTCACTGCTCTCACTCCAGATTTTACCTGATGCCAAACTTGCTCAATGGGATTAAAAATACAATAATAGGGTGGAAGCCGTAAAACAGTGTGTCCCATAGTGTTAGCCATATTATCGCAAATATATTCCTTTGTGAGATTTACACTTTTCAAAACTTCTAATAATTGCTTTTTATTATAACTTTCTTCAAAATATATGTCATTGGTATTAAAAAAATCTTGAATTGTGTTTTTTCTACTGCTGGCACCAGGTACTTTATTATGTTCTCGGCTATGGTATTTAGCATTGTCCATGACAATAACACTGTTTGGTGGTATATTAGGCAGTAACTGATTTTTAAACCAATTTTCAAAAAGCTCCCCAGTGGTATCTTCATGGTAATCCAAACTAGAATCTTTTATATTTTTAGCTGATAACAATAGAGCGTTGGGTACCCATCCGTTTTTGGAACCAGCATGCAATATTGTTATCCTTTTTCCTTTGTTTGATGGCGCTTTCGTTACGCATTTATTAGAGGCATCTACCCAACCTTTCGAAACGGTGTCGTGGGTGTCGTACCAGGTCTCATCCAAGTAAATTATAGTCCGATTTTCTGATCTATATTTTTTTATCGACGTGAAATATTCGTAGCGTCATTTTAGTAGTCTAGGCGTTTCCATTAATACCTGCCGTTTATTAATTTTTTGATATTTGAAACCAATCCTTTGAAGACAACCATAGATAAGAGAAAGAGTTATAGATGGCCGACTCTCTCTATATTTTTGTGCCCTATTGCAGCGCCACAATGGATGTACCCAAAACTAAAATTTAAGCGCGAATTTTGGCACATTTGAATTATTTTAAATGTTACCATGAAATTTAAAATATGCACAGAATTAAAAGTATTATATTTAAGTTTTTCTATGCATAAGAAAAACTTAAAAATAATACTTTGTAATTTCAATGTGCACAATAGCAACTAGAACACGGATTAATACACAACAATTAAATAAACATAATTTTATTTTTGTAACATTTTTATAAAACAATACATAATTTTTAACATAAACATTTTATTTTTGTAACATTTTTATAAAACAATACATAATTTTTAACATAAACATTTTATTTTAATTGTTTCATTTTCTTGATTTTTGCCCCTTTTTTTAAAAATTTGCAAAACCGTTGATGAGCAATCGTTCTCACTTGATCTTCATTTTCTTTAAAATTTGAGGATGATAATCCTTAAAGTGTTTTGTTGGTGTTGGTAATCCATACCTTTATTAAAAAATCAGTAATTATATTTTTTAAAATTTCGGGCAAGTTGTGGTTATTGCAGTCAAGTTGAGAGAAGTCAACACTGGCCGTTACATACTGAATTAACTTCTTTTTCACGTTGCCAGTGTGACAAATCTCGGGTAACTTATTATGTAAAACATAAACGGTGTCATTGAAAACTTTCAAAAAATAGGAGGATGGATAGAGCAATGAATTTCGTCCATATGCTCTACCTTTAATTATCACATGTTCTCGTATTTCTTCATTCGCAATCAACTGTGATTTGCATGTTCCACATAACTTGATAAGTTTTTGTACCTTTTTGGCGATATAGCCAGCCACATACGCATATGTTCCGTCCCTGAAAATTCCTCTATTACCAATGGGAATTTCAACTTGAAGGGGCTCATTAATTGGGGTTTCCAGGAATTCACTTGAAGTACTACCAGTTACAAATTTCCTGAGGGTATTCAAAGCTCCTTCGCTGTCATCCAATTCACAATTAGCCCCAGGAGAATGGGACGATGAAAAATTATTTAATAATTGTGACTTGAATGAAGCAGCGAAGGATGCACAGGTAGGATTGATATTTCGAACACCATGGCTTCGAATACCCCCAAAAAAATTTTCAAGCGGGTCTTGGTTGAAATTTCTTAAACAAAGATACTGAAATTTTTTTTTTTTTAACTGACCCCAAATATATTTAAGCCCCTTTATTGTAATTATCCAATTGGTAACAGAAGGTGGCACATATTCTTTCTTACCATCAAAAAATTTGATGCTGTTCAATACCGGTATGGCTTTTTCCCAGAAAACAAGATGAGGCGAACGATCTGTAATTGCGGCTCGGTAATTCTTGCCATTTTGTACTTGTTGACATGAACTATTGAAAACATATTGACATTTGGTCACAAATTGTTGCCACTACAATTAATCCCGTTTCATGCAAAGCTTTTATAATAGCTTTTACGTTGCGAACCAAATCTGTGCTCTTCATACCACTTTTACAAAAGAAGTAGGCGATTGGTTGCTTCCATTTCTTAGCGATACCTCGTGCCATAAAAACCATGGCGTGATCAGCAAACGTACGTTTAATTTCATTTCCACAATCATCGAAGCCTGTTATACCGTCAGTTCTTGAATTGTAATTTAAACCCGCTTCTAGTGCCATTTCGTCAAATAATAAAACGCAATGTTTATTCATATCGTCCATCTTACTCACACTTTCTTTCAACGATTTCATAACATTTTTATTTATTCCACAATGGAATGGAACATTACTTAATAGGTTGTTCAAAGTTTTTCGAGTGGGCAAGGCAAATGTAGTTCTTAGGAGGTTGTAACCTTTAGGGCTTTGTTTCATCAATGATAAAGCAAAAATTTTATCCTCTATGGTGAATCTCCGCCCTTTAGGTTTCTTGCTTTGCATAGATATTTGTGATTTTATGAAGTGGTAGGAAGCATCATTTACCATTGCCCTGCAATACTCACCTGAATTAACAAATTCTTTGGCTTCGTTAATTCTTCCCTTAGCATTTACATTGGCATTATATAATCTGCGTGTAGTTTTAAGCAAACTGGAAGCAATTTCGTAAAGTTTTCTTGCTTTGGGTGGCAACTCAGTTGAACGCTTCACGTTAACCATATTTAATAAATTTATCTTTTTTCGGAAATCTGAAAAATAAAAGTTAAACAAATATTGCATAAGCAGAATAATACATTTTATATACCTTTGCGGGTCACTTTTGGTGTTTGTAAAAGAGACGAAGTAGAAGAATTCATCTGCTCCTGGTGTTCCTCCATAACAACTGCCTGCTGTTCCTCCATAACAACTGCCTGCTGTTCCTCCATTATTATTTCATTTTGTGTTTCTTCCACAATTTCCAACGGCTGAGTTCTAAACGCCAATATCGAATTACTTTCAGTCGGATCTTCAGAAAAACCTTTAAATCAAAATAAGTAAGTACATGGAATGAAATTTTTAAAATTGTTTGTAATATTTACCTTGTAAAAATAATGTGGGTACGCTTCGCAGCTTCAGTTTCTTACTACCAGGATATCGATTATATTCATTAAAATGTACAGAACACACCCTGTTATTTTTATACACGGTTTCAGGATGCTTATCATACAAATTTAGGTTTTGAATTCTATGCAACCATTCATTATATCTCTTATTATAAAAGGCCAAGTCTTTCTTTCTTTCTGTCCGTCCCACGGAAATACCCGAAGCAAACCGAACCGAACCGAACGCACAACGTATCATCGGATCAACGTATCATCGGATCAACGTATCATCGTATCAACGTATCATCGTATCATCGTATCAACGTATCATCGTATCATCGTATCATCGGATCAACGTATCATCGTATCAACGTATCATCGTATCAACGTATCATCGGATCAACGTATCATCGTATCATTTTGTCTATATAGGTAAGTCTATTTCCAAAAAAGCATTATGTGAACTTCCATAATGGATAATGAAAATTTTGAAAATCCTGCTGCAAAGCGACGACGATTGAATCGTGAGAGAAAAGCACGTACAAGAGCTAATAACACAGAAGAACAGCTTCGATCACAGCGACAAGCTAACGCTCGGTCTCATGCGATACGTCGACAACGTGAAACTTTGGAACAAACTCAAGCGCGGCAAGCTGCTGACGCTCGGTCCCATGCGATACGTCAACAACGTGAAACTTTAGAAGAAACTCAAGCGCGGCAAGCTGCTGACGCTCGGTCCCATGCGATACGTTGATCCGATGATACGTTGATCCGATGATACGTTGATACGATGATACGTTCATCCGATTGGTTATGAAATTATCCGTTATGCGTTCGGTTCGGTTTGCTTCGGGTATTTCCGTGGGACAGACAGAAGGAAGGAAGGAAGGAAGGACTTGGCCTTTTATAATAAGAGATTTTTCACCTATATAGGAAATTTAAATACGTTGATCCGATGATACGATGATACGTTTATCCGATTGGTTATGAAATTATCCGTTATGCGTTCGGTTCGGTTTGCTTCGGGTATTTCCGTGGGACAGACAGAAGGAAGGAAGGACTTGGCCTTTTATAATAAGAGATGAGAACAACATTAAATAAATAAACAAAAAACTTACATATATTTTTTTAAATTAAATTAAACTTAATCAATATTTAAAATTTTTTTACTTATTTTAAACTAGATGATACCCCGTCCGAGGACGGGCAGCTAGAAGGACGGGCAGCTACCCAAGGTAACTTAAGTTGAATGAAGATTAAGGAAAGCTCTCAGTGCAATCCAAAAGCCATATGACCTTGGGTAGCTGCCCGTCCTTCTAGCTGCCCGTCCTCGGACGGGGTATCATCTAGTAACTGAAATATTAACAAAATTATTAAGAGTTCTTAAATATTTAAAATGCAATTACTTACCTCTTCATCCAAATAAGGAAATCTGTGCAGTATTGCAACTTTACTAGTATTATTACAATTAGGTACAGAACACGATAAAACCATTTTAACAACTTTTTTACGCTTTGATTTAATAAACTTGATAAAGAACTGTTTTTCCATTTTTCAGGTTATACTTCACTTATATACTTATCTATGATACCAACTCATTACCAACTGAAATTTTAAAAAATTAAAATATTCAGCGCGCTAAATTTAAAACAACCGTACACAGCGCCCATACGGCTGTAAACCGAACTAAAACACGTCTCCAAACTTTACATAAGAGATAACACCCCATGAAGACAACGCCATAAGCTGGTCCTTGAACACTTTATCTCACATTCATCACTAATTAATCTTTTGTATAACATGTCCAAAGTCGGTATAAGCTGATCACCATACATAGCATAAACCTTACGACGTATTAGTTCTTCATCCCAATGGCTCAACGTTCTTGAAATACCTACATCTTTACGTGTTTCACTCTTTTCCACTAATTTATTCACAATTCTCCAAACGGTCGTTTTGGAGATTTTTGTTAACTCTGAAGTTTCTTCTAGAGCTCTCGTTAAATTGTATTTTTTGTTTCTGAGACCATTATAAACGTTTTTCACGATTTCTTTTGCATCGACAGACAGATGATGCTTAACTTGAACACTAGAAGAAGCATTATCGTTCCATGGTCGCCACATTTTGGACTTATAATAAATTAATAAAATAGAGTATTTCACTAAGCACCTAACTCCTACACTGTATAGCAATTACTGTACACCTGGTACACGCGTTCACGTGGAGTCGCAAAGAGAATTTTCGTAATAGAAATATTATCCAATAATAAGTCCTTATTATAAATATTAACCAATTAGAACTACACTACTCCACGTGGAGTATGAAATGCGGGCTTTCGTTGGCGCGATAATCTTATCTCTTATATTATTTTTCCTTGCATAGTTTGTATGTTTTTATAACAACGTAATTTGATGCTAGACTTTTTTTAATTCCAATTAATTTGAAATACACATTAAAAACTCACCTGAAAACAATCTTTAATTCAACTGAATCTTATTTAATAAAATAGGCTTAAAATAGGTAAGTACACTATGCTCGAGCGCTCAGTTGATGGTCGGCTGACAAATGACTTCGCAGCACTTCCGCGCGGGCGTGGGTTTTGTTTGTTCCAAGCGCGCGCTTATTTAAATTGTACACACGATTGCGGGCCGCAACTGGAGGCTGTTGTTAAAATTGGATTGGGCCGCAGGCTAATACGTAAATCGTCACCTCAGAATTGGTTTGTTCTATCTCCTCGCAATTGCATATCGAGAAAAAGTGATTTGAAGTTTAAATATCATTATAGTTGAAACCATATTATTTATTATATCTAAAAGTTTTAATTAGCATATTGTCTTTTATATGTTAAACCCTATCACTTATCACCAAAAAATGTTTTAGTATTAATTGCCATCAGTACTAAATTAATTAAATTAAATTAAATGCAATTGGATATAGAACAATGTCAATGTCAACAATAGATAAACATAAATATTAGATAAACATAAACAAGTATTATTTATTAAGCAAAAATTGATTTGTAATAATTTTTATCGCATTCTGGCATACAGGATAACATTGATTTTAAATCAGCTATTTTATCTTTATTCAATTTTACATCTTGTCTTAAAAGATGAATTTTTGGCAAAGTTGGTGTAACATTGGTTTTTCTAGTTGCTGATTTTTTATAATATTTGCAGTTCTTAATGTAATTGCGGTTGGTTGAATTCTTGGACGCAACTGCTCACTTAAATTCGAACCCTTTCTTTCTGTCTTCCTTAAGACAGAAAGGCCTAGTGGACTGTATTTCGTAAGGTTTTGGCGATTGATAAATTGTTGTTTTAAGCAATCTGTTAGACGCGTCTGGCTTCCATATTACCGGTTAACGGAATTTACTTCACCAACGCAGTTTTGAAGTTTTATACCAAAAATAGACAAATCGTAAATTCACTTATTTATTGGTGCAATAATTAGGCAGTGTTAATTATAATAAAACTTTAATATACGCACACAAATACAAATTATTGTGACGGAGTAAAAGAATTTTAAAGGCAACACATGTATATGCTCACCTAAATGTCTTAACTTACTGAATTTTAAAAACAAAGCGGAGCCAGTGTTGTCATATTTTAGAAATAAAAAGCGCCAACTCACAACTAAAAAACCGCTCAAAATCGCAACTAATTGATTTTGTGGCGCCAAAATTTAAATTCAATATTTTCTATAATCGAATGTAATTAAAATTATTTCTTTAGCTAAATGGTAATTAAAACAAGTAAATACACATAATTTAGTAACATTTATTGGAAAACACACATAATATATTATACTACAAATCATTGCATAACATTAAAATCTCTTCGACATCATTAACTTGATAAGTTTCGTTATCGGTTTCTGGTTTGTACATTTTAGCATTAAATCGAGAAAACATATCCTTAGTCGGTTCAAAAGTTTTACAACATAAATTATTCGTATAAAAATGCGCTCTTACGAGCATTATTGCATTCAAGAGATACAATGACATTTTATTTCGTAATTTCGATTTAACTAAGTTCATTATCGAGAAACTTCTTTCCACTGTTGCGTTTGAAGAAGGTAAACTTAATAACTTAAAAGCAAAGAGAGAAATATCTTTAAACTGCAATTCACCCACTGCATTTTTTAATGTAATAACCTTTTGCCAATAAAGTAAAGTATTATCTGGGATATTTCCTTCAAAAACTTCCTCCCATGGAACATTCAATAATTGTCGGTATTGAGTTTCTATGCTAATATTTTTTACTTTAGAAAAAACATTTAAATGCGATGGCATTCGCTGCATTAATTCACGTATAAGAATTTTTAAAAATTCTTGACATTTTGTTCTAATACGTTGGACATGTTCTATCGAAAAATTACATTCCCGCAATAAATTATCAAATTGAAACCCAAAATCAGAGTCATTGAGTGACAAATAGTTTTGATCATACAACATTGAATTTTTTAAATTATCAAGACTGTTATCGAGATTATTCAACAATATTGGCTTCATAATTTGTCTTGCAAATGTCCATATAGTTGAATGTATGTCATTAAAAGCTTGAAAATAATCTATGTTTTCTTTCTGAAAATATGCATTTAAAAAATAAATTTGTTTTAATATGGGTTGCACAAAAGTTAAAACAACCTTATTTTCTTTATTTTTATATGTATCACTTAGCAATCTTGCTGTGTGACATTTTTCTTTTGCCGCATGAATATTAAAAAAAGTCTCCAGTTCTAAATATTGTGACAAAATTTTCTCTACAGCACGATACCTGGATAACCATCGTGTGGCAGATAGCTGTATAAATTTTGTGAAGTTACTGCCTATATTTATCAAGTTATAAATTTCTTTATAATTGCTTAGTCGCAGTGCACTGTACTTAAACCAATTATAAGTTTCCTTAAGGAGAAAGTCTATTTGATCCGAAAACACTTCTGAAGCCTTTGATGTGCATAAATGTAAGCTGTGACAAATACATTTTACTAACACTAAATGATTCAAACCAAAATTTTTTTTTAATAGAACGTAAAGTGAATTATGTTCCCCACACATATTTGATGCACCGTCAGTTCCAACACCTATCAAATTTTTTAAATTAATTTTGTTTGCCAAGAGAAAATTAGAAACTGCTTCGTATAAGTCTTGCGCTGTAGTTTTTATAACCGATATAAATGTAAGGAACTGTAATTTAATATTATTATCCTTTACCGAGTAATACTTTATATTGATGCACAGCAATTTTTCGGTGCTAACATCTGTAGATTCATCTACTATTATTGAATAAGGTGAATTACCCAAATCTTGAATTAATTCTTCTAATAATGAGGGGGCAATTACACTCCTGATTATTGCTGCACATTTTGTTTTGTGAAGGTGAAAAGTGTCCTGACTGTCCTGGTTCACTACAGAAGTTGAGGCCGAGGATCCATCCTTCTGCGAAAATTTATTTAAAATGTCCGACAGATGATCGATGCTTCTTATCGATGAATGAGTTGCTATGTAACTAGCCAAGATAATTTCCTTTCTTTTTATATGGTTATTAGAAACAGCAGCCCCTGAAAAAGTCAACGTTTAAAAAATATATTCAATTTCAATTTAATTTCATACTAACCAAAATTTTTCATGCTCAACTGATTAATTCCTCTTAATTTAGATTTCTGCATTTTGTGTTTAGCGGTCTGGGAATGCCTTTCGAGATCAGTTCGATGTGCCCTTAAAACTGAATCACATATTTTACAATAACTTGAGCCATCTGGTTTACTTGTTAACCAGCCTAATTAAACAAACACCAATCATAAATTACACACCACTAACCAAAACAAATTATTACTGTTTACAATGATAATTTAAAATTTATAATTTTCGATATACAGTCGACTCTCGATAAATTGAAACTGGACCGAGGGGACCAATTAATATTGATTTTATTTAATTTATCGAGTATTTTTCAAGGGACCGGGAAAAAATCAAATTATCGAGAGATTCAAATTAACGAGTGTTCAAATTATCGAGAGTCGACTGTACCTAATATTTATATAATTTTAATTAAATTATATCGGTTATTCATGCACCTCAAGCAATTCCAATACTGATTGACTAATATACTATATTAATTAAAATAAACAATACTCTTACCTTTGAACAGTTCTTCTTCCTCCCATGCTTTCTTATTAGCCCAGTCAATGGGGACAAAAAAAGGCGGTTGCCTTACATCAAATCCGGGAGTTTTGATTTTTGGCAGAGTCGTTGGGTTCAAGGTCATGAATGATTTCCTGAGTTTTTGACCTTGGCGGGTTCGCGCTCGCGTCGCCATCTTGGAAAAATGGCGGCAAAAACCGTTGTTTTCGCAATATCTCCTTTCCAGTTGGTCCTACTACGAAAATGTCTGAATAAATATTATAGATAAGACAATTCCCTATAACTTTTGTATCAAACATTTTTTTCTAGATTGAACAGTTTACGAATCGCAACAGCCTAAAGCGAAGACGATTTCCATAATTTTTCAAAACGCCTGTTTTCAACGTAATGCTTTAAAACTACGTATCTTATAACTATATACCGACTATTTTCCACTCGTTGCCGCACTACTGTAGGCAGACTACATAGATTACATAGACTGCATAGACTACTTGGGTCAGGTAGACGGGCTCATTTCAGGTACTCCGGCCGAGATATATATAGCATATACACTCGTCGCGCTCCTGCCGTATATTTCCACAGACTTCCCAACGGTCGGAGGGATACGAAGGGAGGATGTCCCCTTCTCTTCCTTTCCTCGTAGGACTAAGACCATCTGCCGCTCTACCTCGAACACAAAGAACTCGCTCTACAGTGTACCCATAGCCGATGACAGTGTTGCACGTATCGCTATGGCTGCTTCCGAAATCAATGTTTGTTTCATTTGTGAAAAAACTTTAGATGAAGGCGAAATAATTGAAGTGAAAGAGAGAGGTGTAAAAACTCTGAAAGCATCGAGTGTGAAAAGAAAAAATAAAAAACATGAATGCTTGTTACAATCGTTGAACAAAATCACTGTTCACCGTGCGTGTCAAACACATTATACGAATGAAAAATTGATTATGGCAGCAAAGCGTCGCGGCAGTGATGTGGTTTCCTTGCCATCGACATCGTTGCGATCGACTACACCAAGTTTCAATTTTAAAAACCATTGCTTCTTGTGCAGCAAAGTAATAACGGAAGAGTTTATACAGAAGCAAAAGAAAAGTCATGTGTCAGGGCGAAACGTTGTATATAACGTGCGGAAGCTATCTGTAAAAGACACCGTTTTGACCGCAGCAAGAAGTCGCAACGATGAATGGGCTGAAGCAGTAATTGAGCGTATTCAGAATGTTGCCGATTTAGTTGCAGTAGATGCAATGTATCATAACGCATGTATGAAAAATCTTTACCAAAAGCCACCTACTGGACTGAAGAAAGGGCAACGATCCTTTTCTAACGTGGATGAAGCGATGGAATCGATTTATTCGTATCTAAGCGAGAATTCTGATGAATGTCAATTCAAGCTAGATCATTTGATGAATCTAATCGAAGGAGATTATCGTCCGGATATGAGAACAGTGAAAAAGCGATTGATGAAACAGTACGGTGACGATATTCTCGTAATCGAACAAGCCAACGAATCTCCAATTGTCTGCTTTAAGAATACAGGACATAAAATACTGACCGATGCGTGGTACAACCAAAAAAAGACCGACAAAAATGAAGAAAGGGTGCGAATTGTCCGAGCTGCGGCTGCCATCGTCTTGGAAGACATACGATCGGAGGTTTATGAAACAGAGAAATATGCTCCTTTAGATGACTTTATGCAAGACGTGGATACCGTAGTTCCTGAATCCTTACGTGTCTTTTTTGAAGGTGTAATTTTAAAAAACAAGCGCGGTCCCCTGGAAACGTGGAAATAGATATCGTGCGCATATTCAAAAATACTGACGTAGACCCTGAGATCCTTGCTACTGCTGGGGAGCGATTTTTGATCTCATTATATAACGGCGATAAAACAAATGATACCTTGGACTCACTTCGATACCATCGTTTCGCAAAATCTGTGACAAAAAGTAAGTTCAATCTTGCTGCGTTGCCCCCTACACGAGAAGCTGCACGACTTCATTCATTCAGGACGTACTACCAGGTCCAGGCCTGGTGTGGCGTCGTAAAAGATCCACAGCAATGGGGTTGGCAGAATAGCAAGATTGGGCTAATTCCGATCCAAAATACAAAAGATCCTGCTCCTCAGGCTTTGCTGAAATTCATTTCGTGTAAATGCAAGACCAAATGCGGCGCGGCTTGTGGTTGTAGGAAAGCAGGCCTAAAATGCTCTATTATCTGCGGTTATTGTAACGGACAGAGCTGCGAAAACGTGCCACAGATTTTGTACGACTTAGAAGACGACGTAAGTGAAGAAATCATCGAAGACATCGAGTGTAATGAAAATCATGCATCAACAAACATTGACGTAGAACAACCTGGACCTTCCAAACGAAGCAGGTTAGAATAACTACCGAACTACCGAACGAAACAAGTGGATTAGGCCTACCGGGGAAACCACGTTAAAAGAAAACGCGCTGGTGACTCTACCTCAAGGTGACTATATCCTAAGGTAGTGTGGAAATGAGTCGGGTAACAGCGGATTCTGGATATAATGAATCCTTATGCAATTATAGATTAATAATTTCAAAGCATTACGTTGAAAACGGGCGTTTTGAAAAATTTTGGAAATCGTCTTCGCTTTAGGCTGTTGCAGTTCGTAAACTGTTCAATTTAGAAAAAAATGTTTGATACAAAAGTTGTAGGGAATTGTCTTATCTATAATATTTATTCAGACATTTTCGTAGTAGGACCAACTGAAAAGGAGATATTGCGAAAACAACGGTTTTTGCCGCCATTTTTCCAAGATGGCGACGCGAGCGCGAACCCGCCAAGGTCAAAAACTCACGGAATCATTCATGACTTTGAACCCAACGACCCTGCCAAAAATCAAAACTCCCGGATTTGATGTAGGGCAAAAATACCCATTGACTGGGCTATATGCGTTTTTACGTATTTTGCCCACTTGCCCATTTTTATGGTACACTTTGTCAATTTATTATTTTAGCACGTTTTTACACTTTAAAAAGTAATCACTTGTTCAGAAACTATACTGAAAGCTCACGTGCTACACTTACTTATATAAATATTGTGATTACCAATACCAACTTACCAACATACCAACCACAAACAAATAATTACTGTTTTTTAAACTTTTTTTTTAAATTTTAAAAATTTTTTAAAAATTTTTCGATGCGCAAAATCGCAATAAACCGCAACTTCATTTCTAAGAAATCGCCCAAATTGCGGTTTGCGGTTTTTGAAAAATATTAAGCGCAAATCACTTTCAAAAGTCGCCCAATTGGCGCTAAATCGCCCAATGTGACAACACTGAGCGGAGCCCCTAAAACCACCACTTCAACCCTCCTTTCCTCGCACATGCAGCAGTTACCCCTGTAACACATCGAATATACGAGGTTCGATCAAACCAATGAACAAAACTACTATTTTATCCATGACAAATAAACAATAAAAGCGGCGGATTTATCCACTTAATGTTAAATTATCAAAAGTATCGTTAAAATTAATTTTGAAAGGATAATCTTTTTTGTAAGTTAAATGTTTAATTTTTGAATAAGGAATATTTACAAAATTATTACTCGCAGCTGCTGCTTGGTAATTAAAAAAATCATTATTTTTATTTAATTGCATAATTTTCAATTTCACTTTTGAAGATTTTAGATTTGTAAGAATACGTAACAAACTAATCGGGCTATGAGTTTCTAAATATCTTATATATTTTTCTATGGCGCCATGTACAGCATGTCTATTTCCTGCAAACCTGGTTCTGAAAACTTTTGTTCAATTGTTTCTATAATGCTAGAGTAGTTATTAATAAAATCAATTAAAGCCATAGACGTAAAGGAATTTTTGTTTTGAGGAACACAAGAATCTGACCATAATATTATTTTTTTAATAGATGGATTGTCTTTAACGACTTCTTTTAAAATTTTGATAGCCCACTAGCGATATGGTTACCAGCTCGTCCGCTGGTAAAAGAATTTTTAGGGTACGTTTATGTTGGAGCTGCGATAAACGATAAGAGCGACGATACTAGCGAAGCTAAGAAAATAAATGTCATTATTTTATATGCAGTTGTTTATATTGTAGCGTTGCGTTGATATAAACACCTGCATATAAAATAATGACATTTATCCAACATCGTGAGAGAATTAGAGTATTACTATGGTGATTTGAAATATGTAATGTTCTCTATTACCCACGGAGTGAGAGAATAATTTAAAAGTCACGGAAATCTCATTACTTACCTATTGTTGACAAAAAGATGAATGAACAAGGTTAAATAGTTTATAAATTTAATTTCAACAAGGGCAACGGGCCAGAAGGTACAAAGTTATTTGTTTAAATTAATATTAACATTTATATTAAAAGATACTGTACTATTGTTATCATTATTTTCTATATTCAATGAGTTAAGGGAATAATTATGCGAAGATGAAGTGGAAGCTGATGTGACTTCATTTCTTGTAGTTGTAATTCCAGAAGATGAGATCGAAGGTTCCTCTTGAAGCATTACTCCTTGGATCTTTCTCGCTATTTCGAGTTTATTACTGACACAATCCTCAATATAGCCCTCGGCTGTAGTAGATGATTTCCAGCCACCCAATCTCTTCAAACTTAAGAAATCACCTCCACCGTTTGCCAGTCAAGTCGCGGATGATCTGCGCAGACTGTGGCCAGTAAAGCGCCCCGGTTCTGGTAATCCTAAGTATAATGCAATTTGTGTAGGAATTTTTGACAAGGCGTTGATGCCCACAGGCTGTATTTTACACCTTCCTGCCGAATATTTTACAAACAATCTAGCATGGGCAACGTTAACAGGACGTAAGGACACATATTTTCGGTACAACTCGACTGCATTCACAGGATAACCCTCTTGAATCACAGTAAACTTGCGTGGGACGTACGTTTTAGTGTCCGGGATTGTGACATATAGGTATCCTCCCTTGTCTTCGATATTGGTAATGCTTAAATTCACGAAAGAGAAATAAGGGCTTGCTGGTGGCTTATAATTATGAAGCAAATGACAAGATTAACATTTAAAGCGAAAGAGAGGTTTGTCGGTGTCTTGACATGACAAGGCTAAGACAAAGTTTACTTATAAACCTTGCAACAATCGTTGAATAAGGTTTTAAGCGAAAAGCTTGGCATGTAAAGCGAAATAAAGACTTGTTGGTGGCTTAATTATTAAGCCAATGACAAGATTAACATTTAAAGCGAAAGAGAGGTATGTCGGTGTCTTGATATGACAAGTCTAAGACAAAATTAACATTTAAAGCGAAATAAAGACTTGTAGAACGTGAAATGATAACCAACATTCCGCCATCAGCATTATAATTAACTAAGACAGTAGGAATAGCATCCTTCAAAGTTCTACGAACATTGTCCCATGGGGCACTACAATAAAAATTGTAGTTATTTTGTTAAATATTTATAATGCAAGTTATTTAAACTTACCATTCGCGGATATCTTCTGGGATTTCAATATGGCGAACATGCATCATGTCTATAGTTCTAGGTGGATTCATATTCACTTTGCGTACGGCACGAATATTGACAAAGTCAATGCGTTCATCTTGGTTGTCCAGATATTCGAACTGGCAGAACTCTGACGGCAGCGTCTATAAAATAACAGTTAAATAACCTTTTTTTTTTACACTTTTAGGCTTCTGTACAAAGTATAGCAAGAATCCTTATGATCTTTCTCCGTGTCTGTCCGTCTGTCTGTCCGCATAATTTAAATGTAATCAGTATCTTCGAAATTGTGATTGTAAACACAAACACATAGTTGTTACTTCAAGAACAATACATCTCGAGAAATTTCTTCAGCAACAGAAAATTCTTCCCTGAATATAAAAATAATTGAGTTAAAATCGAAACCTATATATTTATTGATATGATTAGCTTGCCCAACAGTTTTGGCAATCTCCAGTCTGCGATTTAATTGTGCCGTAATTTGTAAAATGCTACTAGTCTGAGATAAAATTTTCAAATGCGCCTCTGCAAGCACTACAGCATGTTTGATGTCGGCTCTAGAACGTGAAATGTTAACCGACATTCCGCCATCAGCATTATAATTAAGGTAGAGTGGGGTAAGTGCGACCACTTTTTTCAATACCGCAACTTTATAAATTATTAGTAGCCAATATATGCCTTTAATTTTATTCAAATTTTGCATAGACCACTATTACTATGTTTCAAAACCGACAGTAATTCTATTTTAAATTACCTTAGATAGAAATGAGAAAATAAAAAAAATTGTAAAACGCTGTTAATGATTGCTCTTTCCCGGTGGGAATGGGAAAGTGCAATCAGTATGAATTTCCTATTTGAAATCGTATATAAGTACTAGTAGCTTAAGAGCTAGCCACGGAAATAGGGCAGCAATTTATAGAACGATTAAAACCACCTAATCAGTCTGCCTTAACACCATTATTAATTGATTCGGGCGCCTGGCAGCTTTTTATTGGTGGGGGTGGGCGTGGTACGGCCGTAAAGGGGTTGAAAAATCAATTGAAGGTGTTCAATTTATAGAGCGCTGGTTTTTGGTGTGATTGTAGCTAATTATGTTCAAAATTCGAAAATAATATTGCCAGGCGATTTACTTGGGGGAAAAGTAGTGCCAGGTGACGTTAAAGGTGCGTAAAAAAGTGCCAAAGTCGTCTCATTTATAGAGGGCTGGGATTAAATTTTTTCGTTACATTCAACCCTCAGGATAGTGTGTGCAAAATGACAGGCGAAAATATTGAGCCGAACACCTTGCCAGGCGCCGACAAAGAGCGAGAAATGCGCGGTACGGCCGTCAAGAGATTGAAAAATTAATCGAAGGTGTTCGATTTACAGAGTGCTAGTTTTTGGTGTGGTAGTAACTAATTATGCTCTGAATTCGAAAATAATATAGCCAGGTGATTTTTTTGGTGGAAAAAGAGCGCCAGGTGACGTTAAAGGTACATAAAAAAGTGCCGAAGTCTTCTCATTTATAGAGGGCTGGGACCAAATTTTTTCGTTACATTGAACCCTCAGGATCGTGTGTGCAAAATGACAGGCGAAAATATTGAGTCGAACACCTTGCCAGGCGCCGACAAAGAGCGAGAAGTGCGCGCACGATAGTTAATCAGAGGCTATATACAGTTATTTTTTATTATGAACGTTGTATGTCATTCTATTGTTATGGATTAAAGGGAGAACATTTTTTATTCATTATTATTCATTATTTTTAAGCAGTATTAACATTCACTATGTTAATTGTTTATTTTTTACCAATCAATGAAAAACACAGTAACAGAAACGGCTAGATATCTTGATAATTATTCTAAATATTAATGTATGAAAATTACTGTTATAACTCGTTATGAAAAAAACATATCAATTCTATATACATAATAAAAATTAAAAAAACTATTTTAAGTATGAAATATTGACATCAATGTTTCTCGGACTGTTGGCTTCTCTATCCGATAATTCTCGTGATCTGTAAGATGAAGTCAAAGTTATCAGTACATATCTTGCAGCGATCTCATTCACAATTAGTTGATTAAACAATTATAAAGTATACCTCAAACATTAATGCTGCCACGCTTATTCATTCATAGTCGTTTCCTTCTGGATCGTCATCGTCTTCTTCAGCTGTAAAATTAAATTAAAGTTATTAAAATGTTGTGGTTACCTCATCTGCGATTAATCGATATAAAAAATATTACATATATATCTATACGTATGCCCGGTATCTTTTGACTTCCGGTACGTAGTCGTGGCGACCTGACCTCCGGGTTTATCAGTTATCTTAGGTACAGAGCCGTCTTTAAGCATAGGCAGGACAGGCACGTGCCTAGGGCCCTAGGCCTGAGAAGGGCCCCCAAATTTGAATAACATTTTTTTGGTAATATTATATAATAAAAATAAAACTCTTTTATAAATAAATGATCAAATCTAAAGCTAAAAAACTTTTAATGTACAAGTTCTTAATACATAATTTAATACACCAGTTCTTTACAAATAATTTATCACTTATAATTAATTAAATCTCTTTCGCCTTTCGCGAGAAGACGCGGCCACGCATCGCGTCATAGTGTGCCCCATACGCGAGTTTCGCCCTAAAAGACAACTAAAGTCTACACGGTGCGGGCCGTTTTGCTTCCGCATGCGCATTATACATCATGGTCGTGATTGCTTTGTATTGCATTCTTGTTTGTATAACCTCAAAGCATGCCACAAAATAACACTAATTTTTATTTTGAAAAAACCCCGTTTATTAAAAGGAACAGTTAAATTACTTGCAAAATAGAACCATTACCATTTTCAGTAAAAAAAATCGTTTTAAATAAATAAGAGATAATTTCAAAATATTTATTTACATTATTATAATTAAATCGTAATATACTAGTAAGTGTATTGAATTAGTACTCGAAGCAATCCTCTGTGACTCCTCACGACTTGACATTTCAACAGAACTTTTAATTGAAAACAATCTTCGTTGAGGTACAATTTTTGTGTGGCTTCCGATTGTTTCATTCTCTGGTGGAACGGTTAATGTAGTATTTCTACTTCTTACAGCCGCTAAAACAGGACCCATCGGAAAATAGAACCATTACCATTTTCAGTAAAAAAAAAAAAATCGTTTTAAATAAAGAAAACTATTAAGAAACACAAGATAATTTCAAAATATTTATTTACATTGTTATAATTAAATCGTAATAATAAATAATCTATAGTAGGGAGAACCGCAATGAAATGGACGGGGTATGAAACTCATTGATATGTCTGATGAATTACTTTTATTATTACGGCAACGTAGTGGTTATTGGAATTTATGTTTTGTTCTGAAAATACAACTATTTGAAAAAAAGTGTCCGGTTCAATCCCACTCTCTAAGTGTATTTGTGTGTTGAATTAGTACAAGCAATCCTCTGTGACTCCTCACGACTTGGCATTTCAACAGAATTTTTAGAACTTTTCTTTCTTTTCACTGAAAACAATCTTCTTTGAGGTACAATTTTTGTGTGGCTTCCAATTGTTTCATTCTCTGGTGGAACGGTTAATGTGCTATTTCCACTTCTTACAGCCGCTAAAACAGGACCCATCGGAGCCATTAATTTTTTCATAGCAGCAACCTCATCTTTGGTGGATATATTGTCAAAATATTCCTTCATTTTATTTCTCATTGCCATGACTTCCTGTTCAATTGACATATTTCCACAGTCTTGACTCACGCGCAGCTCATTTTCAATCGCAACTGCTTCTGTGTTTACAGAATCAATTGCGATAATAAGGTGTTCATTTTCTTTGTCTATAAAAAAAATGCATGAGCATCTATGACATGACAGGATTAAAAAAGAAAAAAAATTGAAATTCTTCTACGAAAAAACCAATTTAAATTAATTAGGCTTTTAGAAAAGAAACGATAACAATTTAACTAGTAAATGACTAAATGAATAATTCTAATCATATTTCCAATGTTGTTATGACTTTCCATATTAATAAAATTATCATTAGAGCTGGGATTTATATGCATAAAAAATTCTAAAATATGCTCATATATATGCTCCAATTTTTATAAAAATATGCAAGTTAAAATATAAAATATGCAGTGAAATATGTCGAATAAAAGTTCAAAATATGCAATAATTTTTTTTCCAAAAAAAAACATTTAACATTTTTTTTTTATTGAGAACGCATTTAATTACTACTATTTTTCACTTGATAATAAATATTAATTATTATAATATGTTTTTCTAGATTATCTAAAATAAAAGATTGTCTTTTGTCACTCAATATGTTTTTGTACGTTGAAAAACTTCTTTCAACGTCCACTGATGTTATTGGAGCGAATTTAAACTTGCACATTTTTTGTGGCTCCATTAATACTGATTCTTCGTATTGACCTTCTAGTATATTTGAAATTTTTTTAAGAACCTCGAATCCTTCATTTTTTCTAATCACATCTGTAAATTTTTGTCCAATACGCATCCCTACATCCCCTTTTATCTGTTGAATCTAATTTTCAGTTTGATTCAGCAACTCAATGGAATCTACAAGTTTCATACCTTGAGTCTCGAGAGTTTTGATTGCCTATGCAATAAAGGCGTAATTTGATTTTATAAATGCTAGATTCTGAGGTAATTGTTGATCATCTAAAGCAAATTTTGCCTCACGAATAGCAGCAGAATCATTTGGAAATTCAAAAATTAAATTTTTTATCTGAATATAATTATCTGCATAAAATATCGCAGCGTCTAACCAAGTTCCCCATCTAGTGATAATCGGCTGAGGTGGTAAAGGTAGGCCAGGAAGATGTTCTTTGTATTGCTGTACTCTAAGTGGTGCCTTTAAAAATATTTTCTTGATTGTATTAACTATAGTATTTACTGTAGGAAACTGCAAACGTATTGCTTCAGCTACTCTATTCATCGCGTGGGCCAAACAAGTCACGTGAATTAAATGTGGAAAAAAAACTTTTAAATTTTGAGCGGCTTTTACCATATAAGGTGCAGCATCAGAGAGCATTAATAGAACGTTATCTATGGGAATAGCATTCGGAAGAAAAAAATTAGTCAATATTTCATTTACAAATCGAGAAATTGTAACGTTGTTAGTTTTTTCTAGTTCTCTAGTTCCTATTAAATACGATTGTCCTGGATAATCTTCATGTAGAACTCCGATTAAGAAATTAGCTATGTAGCGGCCGGTAACATCTGTAGTCTCGTCCACAACAAAATATATGCAATTATTGCCAATTGTATTTTTAATATCTTTTATTACTTCTTCGTATGCCATATTTACATATTTCTTTCTCAAAGTACTCCTGTCAGATAAATTTCTACCACAATATTTTTGCAGAAATGATTTAAATGTTGGATTTTCTAATTTAAATTTCACGAGTTGAAATAAATACGAGTATTTATGCATTAATATGCTAACTTTTCTAAAATATGAACCAAAAGTGGAAAATATTCAAAATATGCCTAAAAAAGTTTGGTTTAAATTACTCTAATTTATGTGATTCGCAAAGATATCCAAAAATCGACGTTCTCATATCAATAGTTAAAAATATGCATTTGCATATAATCCCAGCCTTAATTATCATAATTTATTGTCCAAGTCAATAAAAAACAATGAATAGACAATAGTATATTATATATCAAGGTTGTGAAGGCCGTCATTATTGCCCTAGCGCCAAGATTACAACCGTGGTTTATATACGATTTTTTCCACTACTAGATTTATTACCATTTTTTAAAATTCTTTTAACAAAAAAATTTTCAAATTTAAAATATTTATTTCAAATGACAGTTTTGTTTTGTTGATTTGACAGTTGATTTGACAGTTGTTGACAAATTTAGGTTATTAAATAAAATAAATCGCGGTTCGTCAAATTAACAATGGATGGCGCTGTCACTTGCTGTCACATTTAATTCGATTATAATGAATTTTTAAAATTAAATTAATGTATTAAAAAAGCGTTTTAAATAGTTTAAATACAATTAATTAGCATTTCTCGGTTATTCTAAATCATTTAATAACAACATTTTTCTTTAAACTAGTCGCAAAGTTATCTAAAATGTCATTTTGTTCATTATTAATAATGGAAAATTTATTCACCACTAGTTGAAAACGTGTCACTTCTTGATCGACTAACCTAAGTAAAAATGATAGCCTATATGACTAGTAGTGGAAAAAATATATTATAATTTTATTTTACTAAATCCATGAGAAATACGAGGGTGGTCTGAAAAGTTTCCGACCTAACAAAGATACAACACATTTTTTCTGAAATTTTTTTTTTATTTTTCAACATAGTCTCCTTGTAACTCTACACACTTCTCCCAGCGATGCTCCCATCTCTGTAACAATGTGTGATAAATAATCACACATTGAGCATGTGTATTTCAGTTTGTCGATTGGAACAGGAATATGAGTTCTCTTGTGAGCATTGAAATATTTTTTGGTGCGAAATTTCTTCTGACAAATGTCGCATTCATAAATTTCAGGTGCCTTCGCCGCTATAACATTCACCTTGTCTGTAATAAAAAAGGAATTATTTACTTACAAGTGACAAAGTTAACAAAATGACAAGTTTTACCTGGATGAAACTTCAAAACATGACACCGTAAGTTTGTAACTCTGCTAAACATCTTGTTACATTCGGAACAAAAAGTTGCACTCTCACTATTAACATCGCTATTGGCCATTTTTAATGTCTACAGATTTCTAGTTTTTTAACACAGTACAAATATTATAATTCTTTTTTTACTTTTCATTCAGTGTTCACAAACTTATATACATACTAACGAAATACCACAACACTAATAATTTAACAAACGTAAAAATATACAATTCAGGCACGGCAGTTGAACAAGAACAAACAAGAAGAAGAATTCTTCAACAAAACTTATAATTATAATTATTATGTTGAGGTTATACAAACAAAAATGCAATACAAAGCAATCACGACCATGATGTATAATGCGCATGCGGAAGCAAAACGGCCCGCACCGTGTAGACTTTAGTTAAAAAACGCCGTATGATTCATGCCGATGTGCGCGTGAGCATATCTCTAAAGTTATAGTATCATGATAAGATTCAGTGTAAATTTGGAGTTATTGCATGTAAAAACTTTTAATTTTGTTTTACATGATAAAAAAAATAAAATATAATGGTTACGTTATACAAAGTAATTAAAAGGGCCCCCAAAACTCGGTAGCCTATGGCCCTATGCTCGTGAAAGACGGCTCTGCTTAGGTATATATATTTTGTTGCAAACTATAGAGGGGAACGTATATAATAATTATGTTTATCAAGAGAGGGGTAACATTTAAAAAAAATTTTTTTGCTATATATAAAACATTAAGTATTTCAAAACAATTTATTTATATTAAATTAAAGATTAAAGATTATTACTTCTTATAGAATCTTCCTGCCAATCTACCGAGCCATACTGCGAATTAAAGTACTTTTTGAAATCTTCTCTAATTTCTCGTGCAGAATTGCTGGAACAGTTACTACCTTGTCTATTAATTGCAGTTAGTGCAGTTAGGTTTACTTGCAGGTCACTTTCAAAATCGGTGTACTTGGTTTTACTTTCTGTACATAAATAATAATTGTGCAGTACCACACAAGTTATGCATGTTTTTTCCACTTTTTCCGCGGAAAGGTTAATAGGTGTTAATAAAACCCTAAAACGATTAGCTAGAATTCCAAAACTGTTTTCGATTATCCTTCTAGCTCTGCTTAAACGATAATTAAAAATTCTGCTATCATGTGTCAATCCATGTTGAGGATATGGCTTCATCAAATGTTGCGATAATGGAAATGCATTATCTGCCACTATTACGTATGGAACCTCTTTTTCTATTCCCGGTAAACGTTCAGCAAGTGGAAAATTTAAGATATTGTCCTTTAATGTGTCAGACAATTTACTCCCTTGGAATACTCCACCATCACTATTATTCCCGTTGACCCCTATATTTACATACGTGAATTTATAATTTGCGTCCGCTAATCCAAGCAATACAACGCTATTGCTGCCCTTGTAGTTGTAATAATATGAGCCGCTAAAAAATTTCCTTTTCTTCGTAATTTGTCCAACAATTTCCTTCTCTCTATGCTCTTAGGAGGTTTACTCAAAATTTCTGCTACTGCTATTTCTGTTGAGTGATTTCTAGTTATATGATGAGCAAAATTCTTTACTTCTGTTTCGCAAAAATAACAATAATCTACTTTTCTTTTATAAACGGGTTTAGAACTTGAATTTTTTTTATCAGAAAACTGTTTATTTGAAATATTATTTTGAATATTAGATGACTGCAAATCCTCAAAAATGTTTGAATTATCTTGAATTTGAGGTTCTTGAAATGCTTCAAGTTTTGTTTGATCCATATTTTTTGTTTTGGCTAAACTTTCTTTAAATTTAAACTTCGAAGCTCGTGTGCTAATAGAAAATATATGTGGGACACTTGAATGACCATTCTGAAAGTAATTAAAATATTTGGTTATAATAATGTAATAATTGGCAATGTACTTGCCAAGGTACTTACTTACCTTTACATCACTAGGTTCAAAATTTGAATCACTATCATCTGATGTATGAAATTTATCCTCTGGCGTTTCAGGTAGGATTTTGTCTCTATCTTCTTCTATTAAATCTTCATCTTTATTATTTTGAATATTAGATGACTGCAAATCCTCAAAAATGTTTGAATTATCTTGAATTTGAGGTTCTTGAAATGCTTCAAGTTTTGTTTGATCCATATTTTTTGTTTTGGCTAAAATTTCTTTAAATTTAAAAACTTTGAAGCTCGTGTGCTAATAGAAAATATATGTGGGACACTTGTATGACCATTCTGAAAGTAATTAAAATATTTTGTTATAATAATGTAATTAGCAATGTACTTGCCTTTACATCACTAGGTTCAAAATTTGAATCACTATCATCTGATGTATGAAATGGATCCTCTGGCGTTTCAGGTAGGATTTCGTCTCTATCTTCTTCTAAATCTTCATCTTTATCTTCATATCTTTTGTCGTCTATTATTTTAAAAGGCTTAATTATTGCTATACTATGCACTACAATTTTGTTTTCAGGACTTGAATTATTGTTTATCTTACTGTCATTACGGCAACTACTTTCAGCCTAAAAATAATAATAAATAATTAAAAGTTTGGAATTTTTCAATACAATTTTCAAGTTACAATTATTTATTAAATTTAAAAATTATTAAATTCTCTAATTTATAAACTATTAGATGTACTATTATGTAGTATGTATGAAATAATAATTGAATCGTTGGTTGCAAAAAGGTAAATACTACAAATTCAATTTTTCGAGATACTCGATTTAAAGTGTCCGCTGTCTGTAAATTGATCTCTAAATTGCATATTTTTTTCAGAATCCTTCAGAAATATATTTTCATTATATTAAACGGCAAAAATATACAATTTTGAGATCAATTTTACACACAGCAGACACTTTAAGGGGGTACATGCAGTCAGAGGCGTGATAAAATAGATGTTTTCAAGAATTTTTTTTGAACTCTTGTACAGTTTTTTTTAATAAATAATACCAAGTTCTTACACTATATTTTAAGTAACTTTCACGAAAATTTCAAAAAAAATTATTTGTTGTGGACCAAGTTATTATCAACTCGATTGTAGACCCCTGTTTTAAAAAAGTGCTTTGCGGTGAATAAGTTTAATAATTTATCTTGGACCGAATCGAAGGTTTTCTCCTTTTATTCAAATTTCGCAAAATGGCAGCCTCTGGAATTTTTTTTATGAATGTCGATGAAAAAATCGCTCGTTAATTGCTAATAAAAACTAGAAATTTCGGTTAAAAACAAAATTCTTCGATCAGGCCTGAGTTTTGAATGTCTAGAATATGCTGTATAAATTTCATCTAAATCCATCGAGTGGTTTTTAAAATATAGTGTAAAACAAAAATCTGATTTTTGAAAATCCTGGCTGCATGTCCCTTAAATCGAGTATATCGAAAAATTCAATTTATAGTACTTACCTTTTTGCAACAAACGATTCAATTATTAGCGATCTACTGTTTGTTATTTATCAATGAATCAAATATAATTTTCAAATAAAACTTACTGTACCTTGGGTATTCATCACAGCTGGACATTTTGGTACTAAGGAATTACATGATTTTTTAACCGGTGGAGGTGAAAATCCTCGATTACAAAACCAATTAGATTTTCTAGTTTGTGTTTCAAAAGAAGTAGTTCACATCTTTACATTTCGGTACCGGGGAATTACATAGGAAGTCGTTAACCGCAGGAGGTGAAACTTGCCGATCACTAGATTGTTCTTATAAGATATTAAAATAATTTAAATTAAAAAAAATGAAATGTAAATTTGTTTTATATGTACTTACCTGTTTTTATTCTTTCTCGACACATTGCAACTAATTTTTTGCGAAACATGATTAATCTATGTAATTATTTTCAAACTTACATCATCGGTACCGCTTCCACTTCTTTGCGAAGCGACCACATTTCTATGCTCGGCTGTGAAATTACTTTTTAGTCCATTAAACTTTGTTTTTATATCCGACACATTTACCTCAGGTTTGGCTTCCCGCACTACGTTTAAAATTGTCGATAAAGCTTCATTCCGAGCATATTTATTTTTGAAGCTTTTATTCTTCGCCGCATATAAGCATGGAAATTTTTGAAATTCGTTTAATAAAATGGTAACTTGCTCTTGCGACCACGTCATTATATTCAAAGCACTTTAATAACCAAATTAAGAAATATAAACATTTATATAGCATATTTTATAACCAAACTTTTACCAACTGTCAAAACACAACACAAGAAAAAATAGACCACACCTTCGAATATTCTTCTGCGCAATTTTACACGCACAGCTTGCGAAAAAATATAGAAATATTTCTACAAAATATTTACACGTAAATCTACACGCAAATTTACGCGTTTGACGCAAATTTACACGTAAATCTACACGCAAATTTACACGTAAATCTACACGCAAATTTACACAAGTGTCACACGGCCTTAAGGCTACCCATTTTCCATCATTTTTTGGTTACTCAGGACCTTTTTTGATTTGTAAAATAAAACAATTAAATTAAGAAATGTAGGTATGAATGTTTATTGAAACTTAAAGTAAATTTAATTAAACAAAAAATTAAATTAAAAAAAAAACACAAAATATCATTTTACAATACCTATTACATCATTTTGAGTTTAGTTTCGCACAGCACAGTTCGGTTAATTTTGTGTTTTTCAATAAATTGTTTTATTTCAGTGCCCGAAGGATAAGTTCCAGCCACAATAAATTTCTTGAAATGATTTTGTAATAATTTTACTTCTTTGTCTGTCCAACCTATAATTATTAAATACCCAAATCGGGGAGAGTTATCTATCTCTCACTAGCTGAAAAAAATTTCTTCAGCTACACACTAAAGAACAGGCTTATATTTGTCTAATAAAACAAAAAAAATGGTGAACGGAGTAAAAACAACCCAAATATCGACTTTTGAAAAGTACGGTAAAGTAGCATCGATTAGGCGGCCGACCGGGGACTATGTACATCAGTCGGCCGTGCTCCGTCGAAAATGCGTAAAATTTTTTCGCTCCGATTTGAATTTTTCTTTGAAATCGCTTCTTGAAAACATACGAGAAGCGCCACCGATCAAGAAAACCGGGATAAATGCAACCGGGATATGAGAGACCCTCGAAATAGCATTAAAAAGTATAGTTGCGGTATGGGGCAGTATACTATTACGTTTCACCCCCTAAAAATCGCCTAAAAACAAAAAATAATCGATGTTGCATGTACGACGGTCGAGCTGCATCTGCATCAAGTGTTAGAGTATATCTAAGCGCACGGACTGACCACAGAATGGCTGATGCGCCCCTGAATCTCGTTAATCCACCTAAAATATCATGAAAATTAGCTAAGTTCAAATTCGATTATTTCAAAATTTTGATAATAAATTCACCCTTCATATTTTGAGAATTTGTTATATTAACTGTGTTCTTTAGTGTGTAGCAGAAGAAATTTTGTTTCGAGTAGTGAGAGATAGGTAACTCTACCCCGTAAATCTAATTTCTCCTAACAATTTAAATTACAGATTTGTTGTACCTCTTTTTTGTGTGTTTTTAGACAATTTTGCTTTTTTGGGTTGTACCTCTTCACTCGCATCTGTATCTGAACCTGTAAAATATATTACTTTAAAAATGCTTTTTAAAAATAGATCAACTGTAAAATAATTTCTTGGTTTTTTTAAATCAGCTTTATTACTTGAAATAAAAATTTAACCTTTTTCATGATTAAATTCACTTTGATGAGTTGTTTCATCCATTGTATCTTTTTGTATCATCGTATTCGAATTTTGTTCAGAATTTGCCATAACTCTATCTGCTTAAAAAATAATAGTTATAGATTTTTCCGCATTTCTATATTTTTATCAAGAACGTACCATCTAGATTTTCTACTACAAATTCTGTATTGGGATCAAAATTAATTTCTGCTAATGATTTTCCCTTAAATTCTGCTGGATTACCATTTTCCATCATGAGAAGTATTTTAGAAACCTTTGCAGTCTGATAAATATCAACTGGAAGTCTAAAGGTACATATAAATAATTAATAGAGTAAAATAATTGTCAAAACCTATATTTAAACTTACTCCTAAAATTCTTCATGAGTTTTTCAAGTGTGTCCCATAAAATCGGAAAATTGTTTAATTTCACCTTTTTCTAAATTTAGTATTTGCATTACCGTTGCAATTTGCTTACTCAATTTATTGCTAGAAATTGCTTGTGGATTTTCTAACCTCATTCTTTTAGCAAGTGTTCTAATAGCCACATCCCCTTTACCCCATTTTATTTTGCTATCAGGTGTTGCAAAAACGTATTCGTTATCTTTTGGAATATACTTGCTTCTATTCTCCAATAAAATATTAATTAACTCCTGTATTAATGTGGGTATCAATATAACTACAGCTCTGGACCCCTTGCCACCATTAACAACTCTTTTATAATTGCTTGTTAATACTTTTTCAGCGTCGGTTAACACGCTTTCAAAATCTGTAAAATCTGTTTTCTTATCAACTTTGTAATCTTCTATTTTCAAAAATTGGACATCTCCAATTCTTCTTCTGTTAAAGACTATCAACATAGATAAAGTACAATTCACTAAATCTTTATATGTAGTTTTATTATCTTGCCCATTCAAAAATAACTGTTTGCATTTGTTTGCCATAATTAGCGTTTCCTCACGGAATTTCTTAATATCACTTACTAAGGGAACGAGAAGTGGTTTATTCCATCGTTTTTCTTGCATATCTTTATTTGCAAGAGATGACACTTGAATATTCCACCTAGATTCAACCAATTTTTTGAAATTTTTGATATCATGTAACCACGATTTAGATTCTAAAGCTGATGCGCATTTAAACCCATCACTTTCTTGTAACACCAGATGCGTTAATTCTTCGCACACAAATTTTAATGACGTGCCCAAATGCATTGCTAAACTGGGAGTCTTAAAGGTTTTTTTGACAGGATCGTATCCAACAATATCCCTCACAGCGGACAATACCATCTCAAAATATTTTGGACGAATGATCTCCTTCAAACTAATGTTTGCATTATTGCTAACATTTCGGTAACTAATCAGTAAGCGAGAAAGTTCCCGCATACGATTGCTGCATACATATGCCATACGTTCTCGTCTATGTTTTTTAAAATAAGAATTACCGAAATGGGCAATGAGCAAATCTTTTTTTGCTACAAAAGCAATTTCGTCACCTTTCATCAAATCGAAAACCTAAAATACACTGTGTACATTGTATTATTTTAGAAACTAGAAAGCAATAATATTTTTACCTGTTCCTTTACATTTAATTGAGAAATTACGTTTGTGGTATCGCTCGCACAAGCAGTAACAGTATGAGATAAAGAAATATGATCGATCTTTACTTTTTGTGAAGTTTTTCCGGGGATCGTTTTGAAAATAGTGCATTTTTTGATATGGCGTTTTAAATATTCCTTAGCAAATAATCCTTTACAATATGCACATGGATAATATTTATTGATTGGTGCATTACTATTTTGCCGATTTGGCCTTATTGTTCCCTTGATATAAAGATTAAAATTGGTATCGTTTCTTAACAAACTCATTGCATGTTTCTTCTCGTTGCTATTTTTTGGATATCGCATAATATCTTAATATCCTCTACTTCTTTGACAGTTCGGTGCTTTCTCTCCAAATGACGCATGAAATTTTTGGTGGCTACGTCTTCTTCACAAAACTTGCATTTCATAATTTTTTTTTGATTGCTCATTCTATAAACTATAATTATGTTAAAAAATATGTTTGAATCCAGTCTATAAAAGTCAAATACCTATTATAGTTAAAACTATTTACTATAATTTTATTGTTTCAGACAGTGGTATACTATGACACTATGAGTGTTTATTTCATAATCAAAATCACCGCCAGATTCTTTCAATTTCGTGTTTGTCGATGATTGACTGCTAGTGTTAGATGAATATTCCGCAGCATTGAAATCCTTGTCTTTGACACTATCATCATCGTTATTTGACATAATGCCATCTGAATGATCTGAATGATATTCATAAATATCGGGATGTAAATCGTTTGCTGCATTGCAAGAAGTGCCGTTTAAGTCTTCTTCAATTGTTGTAGTGGTAACATTGTTTGGGTTCGAAATCTTGACATTTTCCAAAATCTGAAAAGTATATTCTTTAAAACAACAAAATAAACTTTTAATTTCTACTAGTTACTGTTATAATATTCTCTTCCAGATGCAGTTGTGAATTTTTCTCATTGAAATTAGAAACTGGATGAGAAGACCAAACTTCAGCCGAATA
Source organism: Podabrus alpinus (assembly GCA_932274525.1). NCBI lineage: Eukaryota > Metazoa > Arthropoda > Insecta > Coleoptera > Cantharidae > Podabrus > Podabrus alpinus. The sequence goes on from OW026451.1 coordinate 122,705,561, forward strand.
AATACTGTTGGGATCATAGTTTGAGGGTATTATTACGTTTTGCAAAATCTAGAAAGTAATATTTTTTTACAAAATAATTACTTCAACTTGGTAGCTTACACTTACTGTAATCTTTTGTTTTTTATTATCATCATCCCTATTAGTTTTATAAGATTTTAGTTCCGTATTTGGTTTCTCATTAATAGTTACGCAATTTAGTTCAGTTTCGTTCGTAATATTTTTCTCATTTTCATTATCATTAAATTCTGAAGGCCATTCATGAAAATTGCTGCTATCAACCCAATTCTACAAAATATTAACATGTAGGCTATGATGTACTACATTATGTACTTATTGTTAGTTAAAAGAAAAATTGCATGAAATCTTTAAATGCAAAACAATTAAAAATTTTTAGTAATTTAATGATTAATTACAGTGGCTCCAGAAATTATTAATACACTCCTATTTGAAATGTAAATTATACCTTTTGAAGATCTTTTTATCATACAAAAATCGCATTTACTTATCAGACAGTTTATGTTGCAAATTTCGTTTCCTTCAATTTTGTTTATAAACATTATTTTTTCTATTTCGTTGTACCATTTTTGAGTTACTGTGACTTAAAAAAGTCTGTAAAAACTTTAATAAAATTTACATAAGAGTAATGTTAATTTTATTAAAATTTTTACAGACTTTTTTAAGTCACTGTAGCTCAGAACTGGTGCGACGAAATTGTAAAATGTATATAAACAAAAATAAAGAGAATGAAATCTGCATCAAAAAATGTCAAACAAGTATTGCTGTAATAGTTATTTACGATATAAGTGTTAAAAGTGACTCGCTATCGCTCGTTTCGCAAAATTCCCCACTAACAAAATAAAATCACTTTTAACATGTATATCGTACAATATTTTTTATACAACTGTTAATAGGTCTTGTTTGATGAGTAAATTATTTTGCGAATTGAAACATGACTACATCACGACATGCTGATTTTTGTGACTATCGCATTCACATATCATGTGACGAACATCAACCAATTTGATTTACAAATAAATTACTAAAACAAAACCAGAACCTGTGACAAATTAATTAATGACATTTGTGTATATCAATGCAACCTAATATTATTTTTTTTGTAAATTTTTTGAATTATAGCTATAACTCGGGAACGACGCTAGACATCGAAAAACTGAGCAAAAAAATCCCCCCTCGCTCTATTCAGCCGATTTGTCGGTAGGAAGGCATATGCAAAAATTCAGGGCGAATTGTTCTAATTCTAATGTGTATGTTACTATTTATAAATAAATTATAAACTAATTACCACTAGAGTTAAAAAGCTTTATTTTACTAGTGTTAAAAATATTTTTAACAAGCTACCTTATAAAATTGAATTTCTAACCTGGGTAAATTGAACTAAAAGTGTCATTTTTAATGTCAGTTGTATAAAAAAGCGATTTTCATATGACAAAAAGGTCTTCAAAAGGACATTGCTAATAGGAGTGTATTATAATTTCTAGAGCCACTGTATAAATAACTTGAATAAAACTAACTTTATAAAAATAAATAATAAACCTTTATTTTATTACAGAAAGACTTCATCAGAATAGTAACATAATATCTCAATTTTGACAATGGGAGTCGTTCTTAAATAAAGTAAAAGTTTATTTCAGCCTAAGATTTTTATTCTATGTTGTAGAATAATCATATCGGTATTTTAGAAAACCTAAAAGATGCACACGCACTTTCTAGAACTAAAAATATTTAAAGTTACCGCAAAATAATATACACAAAGTATAATAATCGGAAACGTTTTCACAATGATGCAGGTAGGGGTATAAACAGAGGCGGATTTAGGACCTCGGCCGCCCTAGGCTACGAAAATTTGGCCGCCCTGTTTGAACTCTGAATAAGAGTTTAAAGGGTTTCAATAATGCACATTGGTAATTTTTAAGTATGCTTTATTCATTTTCATACTTGATAAACATGAGAAAAAAGTAGGCTGAAAATTAATAACTAAGAAAATACTTGTGTAATATATTTGCACTTATAAAATTGCACGTCTCGATTTTTTTGTAGCAAATTCATTTATCACGTCTTCGTAGTCTAGGGATTTTGACAACTGTGGTTCTATACTAAGTACGGCGAGAGCATTGAGTCTATCCTCTGTCATTTTCGATCGCAAATAGTTTTTGACACGTCGCAACCAAGAAAAGCTGCGTTCTCCCGAACAATTTGTTACTGGGACACAAGCACACATACGAAGTGCGATGTCGACGTTGGGATACACGGACTGCAGATCTTCTTCGTGAAGCCACTTTAACAATTATAAAGCTGTTCCCGATTTTTCTGGAATCAAAGAACAGTGTGCACCGAAATGAAGACATTCGTCAGCAAAACTTTCTTCCAGATCAGACGGGTACATATTCTGTAAACTGACTGCTTTTACTCGAATTTCAGCTGGGCTTGAGGCAGAGAGGTTGGTCAGGAACGCAAATTTCTCGTGAAATTTCTCATATGCATCGCGTCGTTTTTTGAACTCACTCAGCAGATTATCAATTATCGTCAAGAAAGTGTTGATTCGTAGATCCTCTCGTCCGTTTAGTGTAACTTCTTCACTGGTGGATTCGTCAGATTGTATCTTTCTTTTTTTCTGTCGTCTCATATCCTTCTCATACTCTTGCAGCACAGACAAGCTCAATGCCCTTTCCTCAAAATAGTTGAAGTCTTCGCGAGTATTTGTAAGAAGATTAATCAATGACTCGTAAAGCTGTACAGCCGTATATATATCGATATCTACACTCTGCAATTTTTTGTTGGTAGCATTGATTCGGCTCAATATAAAACCCCAAAAAATTGTCATGAAGGCCGTTTCCAATCGTTCAAGCTTGAGTCTAATACCCTTAGCTTCGCACCTGACGATAGCTTTTACGTGCTTGTTATCTTCGATGGAGCGCAAAGCACGTAAAATGTTTTCCCATGATTCATACAAACTTCGACAAGCATCTGCGCGTGCTGACCATCGAGTTGCTGACAGATTTTTTATAGTAGCTGGGCCTCTTTTATCTCCTTCCAAATCACGTGTCAGTTGGATCTCATTTTGGAGAATTTCCCAGCGTTGAGTCGACGAAGTAAAGAAATTATAAATTTCTTGTGAAAGCGCAAAAAAACGGCAGGCCTCTTTGCAGCTTTCTGCAGCGGACTCTCCAACCAAATTGAGGGAATGTGCTGCACAAGGCACATATTCAGCCGTTGATGAAAGTTTTTTTATTTGCGCCTGCAGACCGTTATAAACACCCGACATATTGGCAGCATTGTCGTAAGACTGTCCTCGGCAGTTCGCTATGTCGATTCCGAATTTATCCAATGTGGCCGTTACAGCGTCTGCCATCTTCTGCGCTGAGTGACCCGCGTTTGGAATGAATTCGAGGAAGCGCTCAATAGGTGAACCATCATCTTGCACGTATCGGACTACAAACGTTAGTTGGTCGACATGAGATATGTCGGGTGTAGAATCAACAATCATGAAGAAATATTTTGCTGACTTTATCTCACCAACTATTATACCACTAACTTTGTGCGCCATCATTTGAATGAACTCGTCGCAGATAGTAGAAGACAAGTAACTGGTGTGACCACTGCCTCGGTTGCCATACCGCGAAATGTGTTCTGCCAAAAATGGATCGAATTCGGCGATTAACTCCAATGACATCAGGTAGTTTCCGTTTCGTTGAGAACCAAACTTTTCATCATGACCTCAGAAAGGTAGACCACGTGAGGCAAGAGCGATTACTGTGGCCACTACTCGCTTGAGCACATTTCTCCAGTGAAGTACTCCTTCGAGTTGAGCCGTCAGTTTCCGATCTATCCGACCACAAATATTCCCTCTTTTCTTCAAATTCAATACGCACAACTTGTGGCCGGATGAATTTTCGTGGCATGCTACCCTACTCGAACCATTCTTCCAGTCGTTGAAGCCTTCCTTGCAACCAAATTGTGACCCACCATCGAATGCAAGACATGGTCCACAGTACACTCGGCCAGTACTCTGAGAGTAAATGAGCCAGTTACGAATGCATTTTTCACCATTCAAAAGATGACGCTCGAACAGAGATTTCGACAGATAACGCGTTTGGTCATCGTATAAACGCTTGCTGCCCGAGAAATCTACACCAGCGTTTTGTTCAATGCCGTGAATCGACAGGTGATCTCGCAAACGATCGTTGATCACCCACTCGGCTGGATCTTTGCTAAGTGCGAATTGTTGTGCTGGTAACTTTTGTTGTTCTGGTAACCTTTGTTGTTCTGGCAACTCTTGTTCTTCAGGTAACGCTTCTTGCTCAGCTAACTTTCGTTGCTCAGGTAACTCCAATAGTTTTTCAGATTGCTGTTGAACTGGGGAAGTATTTCCACTCGCACTCGAAGAAGCTGCCGAAACTTCCGGAACTGTACACCCATTTGAGTGAGAAGAAGTAGTAGACTCATTATTTGAACCACTTTTCTTTTCATTTGATTTAATAAGAAACGAGTCTAATTTGTGCGTTTGTTGTATCACCGCATTCTTTCTCTCCAAAGATTCTTTAGCACGCTTTCTGTATTCATAGCCACTCGCTTTCTTTCGCCGATCACTCATTATAAACACCCAAACTCACAAAACCTCTTTCACGATATTATTTAATAACAACGAGCGCGCACTAAAGACTATTCAAGACTGACGCGTCAAGACTTTTAATAAGGTCAAAAATAAATTAATGTGACTGTGGAGATGACTGAAAGTTTGCTTGCCGTTGAGAATGAGACTGTGGAGATGGCTGAAAGATTGGTCGCCATTGAGAATGGGACTGTGGCGATGGCTGATAAGGTGACGTTTGATAACCAACTGAAGATTGCATGTTTTGATAATAACTAGAAGCTATTGGATTTTGAGGCAAGTGACATCCTGCATATGGTTGATTAGGGAGACTCAAAAATCGTGGAAACGCTTGCTGTTGTTTTAGACGAAACATTACATTATCAATCTCGTGCATGGCGATGTCACGACTAAATGTGTCCATGGATTTTAACTTTGCACATAATAATTTTGTGTATAAAGTGCATACGTCTTCAACCGGTTCTGGCTCTGCACTTATTTTTTTAAGGACTTCGTACGCTTGTTCCATTTGATGTTAAATTTTCCGCTTTCGGTTTACATCCTTTTTATTGTTTGCATTAGTTGGCTTTTTGAAAATAACTGAATTCATTGTGTCTGTATTAGTAGAAGATTCGTTTTCTCGATCAACTACATTATCTTCGTTATCTTCGTGAATAACTACTTCTTCTTCGTTTAGTTCAACATCAGGATCAACGGTGTCCTGAAAAAGTAAATTTGACATTAATATAATATTTTAAAATTTATTACAGTTGCATCGAACTGCAGATGAATGGTTAAAAATAGAAGCGGAATTTGACAAAAAGTGGAATTTTCTACATTGCATTGGTGCGCTTGACGGAAAACACATATTAATTCAGAGCCCCACTCACAGCGGTACAGAATATTTCAATTTCCACGGAACATTTAGCGTGGTGCTATTAGCATTAGTAGATGCTAACTATAACTTTACATATGTGGACATAGGGTGCCAAGGTAGAATTAGTGATGGTGGAGTCTACCGAAACTCCAGCATGTACCAAAAAATTGAAGAACATGCACTAGATTTTCCGCCGGATAAACCTCTCCCACTTAAAAATGACCCTCTGCCCTACGTGATAGTAGCAGATAGTGCATTTGCATTAACGGAAAACATGATGAAACCGTACCCTGGGATTCATGATAAAGGGACAAAGGAGAGAGTATTCAACTACCGTCTATCACGCGCCCGCAGAATCGTCGAAAATGTGTTTGGGATAATGTCTGCTGTTTTTCGTATACTTAGGTCTCCAGTTTTACTGGCACCAGAAAAAGTATCAGTTATCGTTATGACATGTGTTTTGCTACATAACTTTTTGAGGAGGAGTAAGAAATCAAAACAGAATTATACGCCGCATGGAACTTTCGATACCGAAATTGACGGTGAGGTTCAACCTGGTTTGTGGCGAAATGATCAAAACGGAATCACATCATTAGTACCGATTAGGAGAATACCTAGAAGAGCAACCTTAGCGGCTAAAACTGTACGAGATAAATTTGCTGAATACTTCACAACAAATGGCGCAGTAAGCTGGCAAAATAAATATTAAATTGATCTTGCTTTTTTACTCATGTTTTAATAGTGAAAACCCCTACCTAAACTAACCTACCCTACCCTACCTCAACCTAGCCTGCCTAGCGGCAACTAGGCAGCATTGTCAAAGGCGCCGCCGCTCTGACCCGCGTTATATGTGTTCCCGTGGGATAAAAAGTAGACTATGTCCGTCTCCCGGTTCCCCTCTACCCGTGTTCCAAATTTCAGGCAAATCGGTCCAGTAGTTTTTGAGTTATGAAGTAACAAACAGACAAACAGACAGACAAACTTTCACATTTATAATATTAGTAGGATAAAAATTTAAAATAAATATTAAAAAGATAGTTTCTCACCTCTGAACTTATCGTTGTTGTTGGTTTGTATACACCATGCAGAAACTTGGCCATTTGTTCGTAAAATGGCCAATTAGGTTTAAACACTTCATTCGTACCACTCCCGCTTGTTGAACTTGACTTCACTTTCGCATTTAATTTTCTGTAAGTGGCCATTAAATTATCCTTCTTTTTCTTTAATTCTTCCACTGATATACGTCCCTCACAGAACTTAATTTTTATTCTTGTCCAAGCATCGTGCACATTGTTGCGATTTTTGTGACCTGGATCTTTTGGGTTCCATATCGCTGGTTCCTCTTCATACAGTTCAATGAAGAGTTGAACATTTTCATTGCTCCACTCCATCTCGTACAAACCCAATTCTTCAAATTAAAAACGTCGCTAAAAAACAAAATGGGTCTTCCTTCGTCGCGCGCTCTGTACCATCTGTTTAGACGGCGCGTATTAACACAAGCCGAGCCGAAGATGGCGCGCGCGCCTTTGATCCGTGTCGAAAAAACCGACAAGTGATGGATCGTGCGAACTTTGCCGAGCCGCGCCGAGCGTAGTTGTTTAAACAGCGCGTGGCGCGCTGAATCACGAGCGGAGCCAGGCTCGGCTCGCGTGTTTGCGCGCCGTTTACTCGTACCTTTAGTTAGTAATCTAGTAATCTGATATTTATATGTACTACTTGCACAACAAAAATGTACTACGGCAGGAAGCATAAAAATTAACCTGTGCCCTGTAGAAGTTTGATTATAAACACAAAGTGTTAGTCAGCAAACGTGCTTTGTTGTTAGTTTTTTTTTGAAAAATAAGGATAGCTGATGCCTTAAAAATAAAGCACGAATAAAAAAATCTTAAGGTTGGTTTTTATGAACGTCTACATCTGGCCGGCGCCCCAAATGTTTCTGCGCCCGTGTGCTATGCACACTTTTGCACCTTTGGATGAGACGGCCCCGCTGAGGCAATATCTACATCTGACGGATGATAGTCACTATCATTTTCTGAAATATCATTACAGTTAACTTCATCTGATTCTCTTATAAAATTTACTGTATCATCAACTGAATCATTTTCTGCTGAGACGACTTTTTGTGACTGTTCAAATTGGCTATCTTTCACACCTTCTAAAATAATTACATTACTGGTATCAATATTCACCAGTTCATTTTGTCCTTGAATATTATAGACTGTGGACTCGTTTGATAGGTGCTCAATATTACTTAATGGCTGATAAGTTCTTACAGTTTCATTGTCGCTAAGATATAAATCATCAGTAGTACTAATAACAACATTTTGCAGTATAGTGCATTTTTCGAGAGGAACAATATCGTTTATGACAACACGAGAGGTGTTATCAGGAATTTCTGATGTATTCAGTATAGCAGTTCTAGTATCTTGAGTAACTGGTGTATCGAGTTTCAGCATGTGAAATATTTTTCTAGTTCTAGAATTCTGCGCCATTCTGAAAGTTATAATTATTATAAACGAAAATGGTAGTTTTATCAATTTCGCAAAAAAATTAAATTTAATTTTTTAATTAGCAAATTACTTAAGTCCTAAAAACATTTCGCCCATTTTATAAGAAAAATGCCTAACTCCATATTATAGGTTATGGGAAATTATTAACCAAATTAAATGCAAGTTACATGAATTTTAGCTGTAAATGAGACACTAATATTATAACAGCTCTAAAGTTCATTAAAAGCACGGTGTTTTACTAAATTATGCAGCACCACTGAAAACACACCTCCGAACTATGGAGACTACTGGAGTTAGGCAACTTGATATTTAAATATCGGCGTGGTGGACTTAGGTAAATTTCTTTTTTATAATTTTAACGCCTTTACAATTGGAACAGGACTTCGGCAATTTTACAGATAATGCGTTGGACCTTAAACTAATAGATGGCAGGAAAATCCACTTTTCGGGAAAAAGTGGACTTAGGCAATTTTCACATTAGGCCGACGATATACAAGATACGTTGTGACTTCATATATATAATATATACCTGTCACATCTATTTCCTCCTCCAGGTGTACGGGTTGAATGACGATGTCATTAACGTAGGCTGGCGATTGATCCCCCTCAAACCAAAGTATTTCGAATTTATGTTCGCTTTCTGTCCAGCCATAATTGAGTGGAGTTAATTGTGTTGGGTTTTTGACATTCGTGTTCCCCCATACACTACTGATATAGTTTGCTCTAAGAAGTTGTTGATGCAGCTCTGTTTTACATGGCGGCAAATTCGCTGCATCAACATTTTTGAATCTTGGGCTGAATGGCTCATTGACGTCCTTGAATTCGAAAGTTTTTGTGAAAATTTTGAATCTTGCCTCGTTGACGTCATCGGTTTGTTGGACGCCATAGATGCGGCAGACAAATTTCTCTAATACTGGATATACACTATCCCTTGCATCCGATGAATGAAGATTACACAGGCTCGAAAAAGCTTCTTGAAATTCTAAGCTCTTTTCGAGCAGAGCAAACGGCCTGTTTTTGCCTTTTATGAAGAACGCCGGATTGTAATCACAGCCCGTTAAAGCGTGAAATCCTGGCAATGCGCTGGCCAGTGATTGGCCTAAGTTGTTGTATAGTGAACTAATGTCGATGTACCTTTGATTCTTGCCTACACCGGCATCCATCCAAATTCGCACAGAATTTTTTACGCGATGCATGTTCCCCAGCATTATAATTAGAATGTCGGTGTCGGAGCTTTTAATAACAATATTAGCGTCGAAATCAATGTTGCAAACGTGATAGATTATTTTCGTGTCCGCCTCTTCGTGATTCCCACACGACAATTGTTCGTCTATCGATTGTTGAACAGTTTCGTTTACGGACTTGTAGCAATAACAATTATTAAAATTCACATATACGGTTTTTTGTCCAATAAATGATGCCTCTTCATTGGTCGCCTAGTGTTCGATTAAAAAGCGTACAAGCGCTTCTTTGAAGCAGTTATTCCGTAGCTCTTTAGTAAAATCGGCAGGCCTCGTTTGATCTGGTCCCGAAATAACGTAGGCGTGATTTTGAAGTCCATCTCTTCTTTCGCGTTCATTGTTTTTGATGGACGGTGAAAAGTATTGATCAAAAACAAGATAAATCGTTGTTGCGTTGAATCTTGTCACCATTTGGAGAATTTTTTAGAAATGCTGCCGAATGTTTTTGGAACTTCCTTGATTAAATGAAGCATAAAAAACCCATCCAGTATAACGACGTCAGTGCACGGTGGTGGCTGGCTCGATATTCTCTTCTCTAATAATTTCGCGAAAGCTGCTTTGTCGGTCTTACACATTGTTCCATCTAAATGGCACATGGCCATCGGAACGGGAGTTAATGGATACGACAGCACCTTTGCGACATCGATATTTTGCTCCATTGATACTCCCAACATTCGCCCGAACAAATCTCTTTGCATTCGAACTTCTTGCATTTTGCTGCTAATTTTAACCAATTTTTTTTTGAAGCAACCGAAAAATTTAAAATATGGTTCTTTTTAATCGGTTTTTCGAATCTATCGTTTGATGCGGCACATTCAGAAATAAAAGTTTCCCGTAACTGAGTTCCTGTTTCTTCAATATTGAGAAGGAAAGCAGCAGTTGCATCTGGAGCAGCTCTCCCTGTCGCGATGTTGTAAAGAACTCCCGTATCTAAGTCGGAATCGAATGGGTTAATATTTCTTTTGATGGTGTCCATAAATGTCTTAAGAAGAGCTGTATTTTTTTTAATATTATGTCGTTCCAGATCAGAAGTTATATCTTGCGATTTTTGCAGTCCAGATTATTCATACACGTGCGATATAATTGTCGATCTGATGCCGTGACCAACGTTGCCGAGCAGATATTGAATTGGTAAAATGTATTACCCCCGTCAATCGTCTTGCTGCATCAGCGTTTATCGTCTGCTCCAAAGTCAAGTCTACAGGTTGTCTCGAAAAAGGCTTGTCAGTTCGTTTCACACCAAAGTAACCTTGCTCTTTACTAAAACAATCGCTGGAATTCTGAAAAATAATACCACCATACGGTGGGTTCATAGATGTCATCACTTCCTGCACCGGACTTCCTACTGTCGATGATTTTTGTGTTTTCATGACTATACTGAGATCGTATATTAGCAATCTTCTTTTTTATGTCATCAACTTCATAGGTATGGAATTGTTTTAAATTTTCAATAATTTTTAAATAAGCATCGTTCCTTATAGTACGAGAGCCCATTACCAAAAATTTTGCATCATAGCACCGCGGGCAAAACCATATAAAATATGTAGTTTGGATGACTCTGAACCCGAAAACCCGATTTTCAGACATTTTGTGCCTTGCGTCTACCCTGAGCGGATTTTCAAAAATGCAAAAAAAAAAGCCACCCGGTATCATAGCAAAACGTCTGATCTACGGAATGTAGTTAGATGATAGCCCTGAGATACCATAAACACGATTTTCAGACAAAAATACCCTTGCGCCTGCCTAGGAAACCATTTCCAAAAAAAAAAAATGATACACCAAAAACCGTATCATAGCAAAATGTCTGAAAATCATGTTTATACGTAAATTTGGGTCAGTTGATGCTAAAAATTTGATTTTCAGACAAAAATCTCCTTGCGTACATTTTTTAAAGCATTTCAAAAATGCAAAAAAAATTGCCGATCGGTATCATCGCAAAACGTCTGAAAACGGTTCGACATGATAAAATCCATGTCCCAGATGTAGAATTAACCGATATCAGACAAATTAAGTGTTGCACGGGCTCTATCAGACAAGTTTTCGAAAAAAAAAATCGTATTTTTCCGTAGTAAGGGGTTGCATATGAGTAGGCGGCCGAAAAAGTAGGTGAACTTCGGGATTTTTTATCTCGAAAACTATTTACTCAATTCAATTCTAGTTTGGCTCATTCGAAAGAGTGTACATTCAAGTACATTCCCAATTGTTTTTCATTATCATCAAACTACTACGAGCGCCTTTGTCGTGGTAGGCGTGAAAGGTGATACTCGCCGCGACGGCTCACAAATACCAAGATTCCGAGCACTGGGTTGGTCGGAGAAAAAAAAACAACGATGGATTCTTAAAATATAGAGTATAAGGGAAAAGTTTTCGTAGGATTTATTATTTTATATTTTTTTTTCACGAAATGGCAAGTTTTTGAACATTTTAATAGCAATATTTACCCAAAAATTGACCTTTTTTGTTCAATAAAATTAAAAAAAAGAATAGTCGTCTTAAAAACAAAATTAAAAACAATCTCACGAAAACTTTTTCGTAATGTATGGAATTAAAAAACAGCTTTCAGTCGATGGACTAATTTTAATATTTATTGAAAATACGAGTAACAATTTCAGCTTTCAGTCACTGTCAGACTCATCTCCGTCGCAGTCATCAACGTCGCTATCGAGGTCGCTCTCAGGTTCGTCTGCGTCTTCTCCTGGAAAATGAATATCATTATATTAATTGAAATTGTAAAGATGTAAAAATTCTCTAATTTGTCAATCATACCTCGCGTGGATGTCGACTCGTCGTCGAACACTATGTCGCCCAATTCCGGTAACTGGGCCCCGGTGAACCAAGTGAACCCGTAGCGTCCCTCGTCGATGGACCATCCAAAATCTGTGGCTTGTAGAGTTGTGGGGATCTTTTTATGTGCATTGCACCAAATTTGTGCAATATACTGCGTCCGTAAGAAGTGCTGTCTAAGCTCGGACTTGCACGGCGGCAGATTACACGCGTCGTAGTTGGATAAATTCAGTGTCAGCGTCGACTTATACCCACCTTTGAATTCGTAGGTCTTTGTGAAGATTTCCATTCTCGCTGAATCGACGTCATTGATTTTCTTTTGATTGTATAGGCGGCAGGTGAATTCTTCTAAGATGTCGAATACATCGTTCGTATCCGAAGAAGACGCTCCCAATTTCGCAAACGCCTCTTGATAACGTGTACTATTTCGTAGCATCGTTAGCGACTTTTTTTTCCCCTTTCGATGGAATGCAGGGTTGAAGTCACAGCCGGTCATCGCGTGTACGCTGGGTAGACATCTGGCTACTGCCAATCCCAACACTTCATGCAGCCGCGAAACGTCAATGAAGCGTCGGGAATTGCCGACTCCGACATCCATGGAGATGCTCACGGTGGCTTTTAGGAATTCAACGTTTCCCAGCATGATGATCAGAATGTCGGTGTCAGAACAACGGATCGTCAAACTTCCTCGCTCGGTGAGTTGACAAGCGTGGTATACAATTTTTGTATCCGCCTCCTCGTGTTCTTGACAAGTCAAACTTTCATCGACAGTTTGCTTCACTGAACCATTCTCGACCCGATACTGGTAGCACATGTCGTGGTTGACATTGACGGTTTTATCACCGATGATACGGACCATCTCTGGCTCCGACCAGTGGCCGATCAAAAACTTGACAAGCGCCTCTTTGAAACGAATATTTTTCAATTCTTTGCCGAAGTTTGCAGGTCGAATCTGATGTGGTCCGGTGATTCGAAAATCCATCGAGTTCACGTTTTCGCGCAAAGTATGTTCAGTGTCCTTGATCGATGGGGTGAAGTATCTGTCGAATATCAAATCGACCCTTGCAGCGTCCGTATTGCAAACAATCCGCAAAAGTTTTTTTGAAAAATCTCCGAACGTTTTCGGAATATCCTTTAAAGTGTGCAACAAGAAGAAGCCGTCTATAATCAACACGTCTGTGGATTTGGGCTCCCTGCTTTCAACAAGTTTTTCGAGGTCTCTCATCATGGCACTTTTATCGGTCTTATTTGGTGTGCCATCCGGGTGAGAAAGTGATAATGGTGTTGGAGTTATCGGAAAACGGAGCGCTTTTTCAATGCTAATTCTTCTTTCCAACGCCAATGCTAACAGCCTTCCGAATAAGTCGCGTTGAAGCCGCAGTTCCGTCACTTTGCCACCCAGTTTAACTGTCTTCTTCTTTTTAATACTGCTGAATGTTGCGACAGGATTTTTTTTGATTGGTGCGTGAAACCGTGCCGGACTTTCCTTTATCTCGTCAATGAAATTATCTCGTAACATTTGCCCTTTGGCTTCAACGTTTAGTAGGAAATCAGCAACATTTGCTGGCACCGCTTCTCCAGTTGTTACGTTGTACAACTTTCCCCTATCCAAAGTGTTATCGAAAGGATTCACGTACTCATGCAAAGTTCGTGTGAACCTCTCTACTTGCTGAACACTTTTGCGAATTCGATGGCCCTTCAGTTCTGCGCTGATGTCCTGATTTTTTGCGAGCCCAGTGGTCTGGAGCACATGCGAAGTTATTCGGGCGCGGGAACTGTGATTGATCGCCCAACGTTGTCTCGCAGATATCGAATTTGTCATGTGGATAATCCCAATCAGTCTTCTAGCTGCTTCGCCGTTGATGGTTTGCTCTAACGTCAAATCCACCGGTATTCTTGAAAAAGGTTTCGCTGTTCTGCGGACACCGAAGGATCCTTGTTCCAATGAAACACGGAGTCCTGGATGAGTTTCATCTATGCTTGAAAGCTTGCAGACGTAGTAAACCAGCCAACGACAATAGTTTTGGTGATTGAACGCGAAGAATAAGCTAGCAATTTTTGCGAGAATGTAAATATACATTTTCAGATCACCGGTTCGGATACTCTTATTGAGTATTTGATAATAACTCACCAATTGTACGTAAATGGCATAAAACTGAGCTGTTTTGCCATGCTGTCCTTGCAAAGTTTGTTCGGTGTAATTATCATACTTTGCGAATAACTGAAGAGTCTCTTCGTGATCTATTTCCGGCACGGCTGAGCGATTACTTTGAAATTGAAGCAAAAAATCGGCAACAGATTCTCCAATGACTATTTGTTCATGGTCGAGGAAAGCATCGAAGTGCAGTTTTTGTAACGCAAGCGACAGCAGAGGGTGTAATCTTTTACATCTGTTAAAATTCGTACCAGTAATGAAACCCCTCAACGATCCATTAGCCAAAATTTCACTGTCGACCATGACATTGGTAAGACCGCAATCCTCGATGAAAGTGCCAACAGCTTTGAAATATGACAACATGATATGGAATCCTCCTAGATGTATGAAAATATTGTCAAATCGCGGTGCTTCCTGGCTTTGAATTCCGAAGGCGATCCTTGCGATTGCTAAATCATAGGTCACTTGCATGTACTGTGAGTTGCATTCTTCGGCAATTTGTTGAGCCATTTTCAGGGTAACGTATACCACAGAATTATCGGTGGGTGACGCGTTGATCGGTGTCAGATACGATACTTTCTGCAACGGTGAGTTATCTTCGGTGATAAGGCTGTTATATCCAGTCCACATAGGGGTGTTCGAAACTTCCAACTTGTGCGATAGTAGCCAGGCTAAGTCCACGTTTCTCCACTTTTCAAAAACTTCGGGTTTCACGGATAGTTCAGTAGTGCTAGGAACTGCGAAACTGGATTCGATCTTTGGTTTTTTCTTGTAGGGCTCGATTTCGTGTAGAATTGGGTCGAAACATCTTCTTCTTTTGCGACCTCGTGATGTTTCATTGTTCGAAGCAGCTGTATCACCTGTGCCCGTTACGTTATTACCGGTTTGGGACGAAGCTTCTGCGGTTCTACCAGAATTAGTTGTATCAGCGGATACATTTTGATAAATTATCCCGACAGTGTCGTGGAGCGTGTCTTTTCCAGTGAGGGTATCGACGAACCTGTCAAAATTGTCGAACGCAATTCCAGTACACAAATCACCGGTACGTATTATGTCTTCAGGACATAATAGGTTTTGCTTCGTTGATGAGAACGTTAATTCAGTTTCAAGTTCTTCAATAACATGGTAACTGCAACAATGGCCGTATCTGTTTACGAGGTCGACAATTTTTCTGCTGCTTGAGAGACTTTTCAAGGCCATGCCTAGAGTAACATGCTTCGACGTTTTAACACTCGCATTTGAAGCCGCATAAATAATGTCCTGTCCGAGGGAGAAGAGTTTTAATTCTCGAAAAGATTTTCTGTCCTCATGACGAGTACGACTCATACTTTTACTGTCGCCGCACACAATGCACTCCAGAAGATACAATAATAATTGTGGTACGGAATCGCATTCTCCTCGGATCAGATCCTGGACGGTTATATCTTCCGGTAATTTAGTCTTGTCCATGTTTAGAATCTCTTTCCTGATAATTTTCCCGATATTATAGATCGCTTGCCTTGTCTCCATATTCTCGAAGAATTCCTGGTTACTGATGATTTGTCCGGCGTACGGAGCAATGTATTTTTTATTATTCGAATAAATAACCTTTATTTCTTCGTTGAACGTTGCTACTAATTTCTTTTCCAGGTTACGTGCGCAAAAAGAATCTGGCTTCGTCGCTGTGATAGTGTTCGCATACTCTTCGCGTAAGAATTGAACGTACCTCTCCGAAACAAAAGAAAAGAATAGGCATTCGTTGTTCTCGACAACATGTTTCCGAACGAAACAGCAGATTTGATCATATGCGTCCGTATGACATTTCCGCTGTCCGTGCCAAGCACTTTCTTTCCTCTCTTCCATTTGTTTTTCACAACTCCATGCAAATTTCGTTTTGCAGGAACTGTGATAGTAAAGGTCGCCTACCTCTTTTTGACTCCGCATTTTTTCAAGCATATCCTCGTTGCTGTATTGAATGGCAATGCTCTCCATATAATTCACAAAAGCCTCGGTCCCCTTTGACAAACGTACCGTACGGCCTTTAACAGTTATGCGAATCTTATCGCAGATGATACAGGCCGATGTATCTTCGGAATCTTCTACTTCGGTACTGTCATCGGCTTCTGGATTCTCTTCAACTTGCTCTTCAACTTGTTCACTGTAATACAACAAATTCAAAACTATTACTTCTTTTATTTATTTTACTACGTATTTCAGGTTAAGAAATTTTTTAATTCGAAAATCCACACACACACACGCACGCATGCACGCGCACACACACACACACCGAAGCGCTGTACCCGGCTCAGCGATACCCGCTATTAGGCTATTGACTATGTCATATGATAAGGAACTAAAACGTTGACGGACTTTTATTATTTAATACGTTCAATTGGTAACCAAAGATGATAAAACCGAAGAGTGCACCGGAATATAGGGGTGCGTTTTTGAGAACGGGGTGAGTTTGCCCGCTTTTTGGGTTTTCGGCTATAACTCAAAAACTATGCAATTTCAGCGGGTATTCATTAGGACATTTTTTGTAGAGAATTGAATTTCGATCAAAATGACACTTTCAGAAGTCAAAAAACGCTTGTTTTCAACAGAATAAATCCAAAAAACCAAAGCAAAAAAAATGAAAAAATTGCATTTTTTTTGTTTTTTTCACATTTTCGCCTACAACTTTTTTCTGAGTAGACTTAGGTATAGGCATTAGTACATAAGAAAGAAAGCTTACGCAACGCCCGTTGAAATGGTGGCTAGTTCAAGTCTCTACAATGAAAATTCACTGAGATATAAAGCATCTAATTTAGCTGTTTTTCCGATTTTTACACTTTTTTCCTTCGTATCGGGTTATTTTTCATTTTTCAATAAAAAATCTATATTTATTCAATAAATAAATTATCTTGGAAATTTTATCATAATAATAAGTTAGCTGTTTTTCCGATTTTTACACTTTTTTCCTTCGTATCGGGTTATTTTTCATTTTTAAATAAAAAATCTTATGACATTCTATTATTATGATAAAATTTCCAAGATAATTTATTTATTGAATAAATATAGATTTTTTATTGAAAAATGAAAAATAACCTGATACGAAGGAAAAAAGTGTAAAAATCGGAAAAACAGCTAACTTAGATGCTTTATATCTCAGTGAATTTTCATTGTAGAGACTTGAACTAGCCACCATTTCAACGGGCGTTGCGTAAGCTTTCTTTCTTATGTACTAATGCCTATACCTAAGTCTACTCAGAAAAAAGTTGTAGGCGAAAATGTGAAAAAACAAAAAAAATGCAATTTTTTCATTTTTTTTGCTTTGGTTTTTTGGATTTATTCTGTTGAAAACAAGCGTTTTTTGACTTCTGAAAGTGTCATTTTGATCGAAATTCAATTCTCTACAAAAAATGTCCTAATGAATACCCGCTGAAATTGCATAGTTTTTGAGTTATAGCCGAAAACCCAAAAAGCGGGCAAACTCACCCCGTTCTCAAAAACGCACCCCTATATTCCGGTGCACTCTTCGGTTTTATCATCTTTGGTTACCAATTGAACGTATTAAATAATAAAAGTCCGTCAACGTTTTAGTTCCTTTTACCCCTGTTTTTTTCGACATAGTCAATAGCCTATATTATATGGGGCTCGACCGACCGACGCGAAATACAAACTATTATTTTTTTACTCACCTCGCTCTTGATGTAGATGAACCTTCACGAAGAAAATTGTCCATTTCATTGATCGTGTCAGCCGACGTTGAACTGTCAGCCACATTTTGCTCAGGAACAGTCGTTTCTTTCGGTAATTTCACCGCCGTGAAATTTTTATAACAGTGCGAATGGTATCCCTTGTCAGATTCAATGTTGGGGGGCAACTCGATTTCCGAGTATATTGATTTTCTCCGGGCCGGCTTTTGTCTCCTGTAGTTCAAGACTTTTTCACACCTCCTTAAATTATCGGTAGTAAACTTCTTCTCTTTTCCATCAGGTTTTTCTTTACAAAACACGCACGTTAACTCCGCCATTTCGGACAAGCGTCGGAATATAACGCTCCGAAACGGTCGCGGTGAGACAGCTGGTTGCGGCGCATGCGCCGTAGTGAAGCGAGAGACAGGCACGTAGGCACACGAGCGTACCAAGCGGAGGGGCATTTGCCGGGCGCCCCAAGAAGTTCTACTCGTTTTCAACGCTATGCGCAAGGCACAAAATGTCTGAAAACGGTATTTTCGTAATCTCGGTAATCATACAAAAGATTTGGAACCAATTTGGGCCGTTTTGCTATGATACAGGGTGGCTTTTTTTCTTACATTTTTGAAAATTCGCTCAGGCTAAACGCAAGGCGCAAAATGTCTGAAAATTGGGTTTTTAGTAATCGAATAACCAAAACTACGTACATTTTCGAAATCAGACAATTTGCGATGATACGAGGTGGCTTTTTTTTTTTGCACAGCAGAAATCACCCCCCGCAGCTGTGCAAGGGTTCTGGAGTCTACTACTCGCTAGACGGGTTCAGGGTCATCTAAACTAGTAATTCTATATGGTTTTGCCCGCGGTGCTATGATACATGGTTTTGGTAACGGGCTCTCGTACTATTACATGCTTGTTACAATAAAATTTGTCCCTGGTGTTAAATAGGCAAGGATACCTTTCATACGAAGCGATTAACTCACTCGTAGACTGATTTGTCCAATCAACCTTAAATAAAATTAATAAATGTATATTAATTTAGTATCACGTTAAAAAATTTCACTTACCTTCGTCATTTTAACCTTTAAATAAATGTGCACGTGCACGTTAACAAACTTATAATACTGTCTATGATCAGTTAAATCTCAAAAAGAAAAAATTCAAATTTTAAATTTCAATAATTTTGAAACGAACTGTCAATAATAAGCAGCAGGGCTGGCTATGTCGCTAAAGTAGATTTCATCAATAACGGTATTTGCTTATGACTTTGTTTACGAGTTCGCCTTCGGGCCGTATCGTATGCTAAATCGTATAACGTGAACGTCAAAATATTTGCTTATGACAACTTGTAAGCAAACTCGCAAACGAAATCGCATAACGTAAACTGACTTTGGGGCACTATAATAAAAATTGTAGTTATTTTTTAAAATATTTATAATGCAAGTTATTTAAACTTACCATTCGCGGATATCTTCTGGGATTTCAATATGGCCAACATGCATCATGTCTATAGTTATAGGTGGATTCATATTCACTTTGTGTACGGCACGAATATTGACAAAGTCGATGCGTTCATCTTGGTTGTCTAGATATTCGAACTGGCAGAACTCTGACGGCAGCGCCTATAAAATAACAGTTAAATAACCTTTTTTTACACTTAGGCTTCTGTATAAAGTATAGCAAGAAGCCTTATGATCTTTCTCCGTGTCTGTCCGTCTGTCTGTCCGAATAATTCAAATGTAATCAGTTTGCGATTTAATTGTGCCGTAATTGGTAAAAAGCTACTTGTCTGAGATAAAATTTCCGAATGTGCTTCTCCAAGCACTACAGCATGTTTGATGTCAGCCCTAGAACGTGAAATAATAACCAACATTCCGCCATCAGCATTATAATTAGGGGAGCGTCGGGTAATTGTGCGCACCTTAGCCAAAATTGAAATAATTTCGAAATGACGAAAGATTGGACTTCTAGATTTGCCGTCAAGATTCTTCAAAGGTTTGGCTGTAATATTCTCTAGTACATTTTAAATGAAAATGCACATTATGATTTTAAAATATGAAATATGAAAAAAGTACACTGCGCACAATTACCCGAAGTATGCGGCTAATGGTGCGCATAGGTAGGATAATTGTGCGCATTGAAAAGGGAACCAACAACACAATTTATTGAACGTAAGAAGATACTCATTTATCTAATGAGGCAAAAATACATTAAATTAAACTAAACTCTAACGATATATCAAAAATATAATAGAATGAAAATAATTAAAAAGTTCATTACGTGTCACAAAAATCGCAAATATATCCCTCAGGGCTATCTACTCCCGTGCATAGGGCAGGAGCCCATTTTTCACAAACCGAACATTTGAACCACATCTCGTTTTTTATACTGCCCTCCCCGCAAATAAGGCATCTCTCATTTTCATCCGTTTCAAGATCGTCCAACTCATCATCGTTAATACAGCTCTCTCTCTGATATATCTTCAGATTCACTGCTCTCTTCGAACACTTTTCTTTTTGTACTACTCTTCTGACTTGCTTTAGGCCCTTTTATAATATTTTTCCTTTTTTACATTGTTCTTGTTTTTCTTTTAATTTCCTCTGCCTTAATGCCCTTTTCGCTGCTGCGGTTTCCAAATTTTCTCTGTTATTCGCAAAGGTGGCTAGGTATTTTAAGTAGGTCAGAGATTAGATAAAAGAAACATTCATGTAAGCGCTTTAATTAAACAATTACAAAGAATTATATTTATCGCGTCGTCTCACAGACTACGTCGGACCAGTTAAGGATTAGTTAACTGGTGAAAGCCGAAAATGATTATTCCATTTTCGAGAAAAACAGTTATAAAAATTGTATTTATTTGATCAGGCTGAGAGTGAAGAGAATAGTGAGCGCACGGATAATTAATATAATTTAACGACTTCAATTTTTAACTTGACATTTTTTCAAGTTCACTTTTCTGAATTTATAAACGTTTTATATTAGCTTTGTTCGTGGACACAAATCCTACGTTCAGGATCGGTTCTACGCATGCGGATTTATAATTTTTATGACGAATTTTACCCTTAATGACAATTTTATTATAAATTCGCATGCGTAGGACAGATCCCGAACGTAGGATTTTGTGTCCGCGAACCAAGCTATTATGTAATTTCTCTTGGACCAAACCTACTAGACTGCTGTTTATAGTTATTGCTCTGTGGTATTACTTAATTTTATAACCAATAAGTAAGCTATAGTTTACTTTGATGATATTTCGTAATGCCCATTAAAAGGCCCTGTTTTTAATCGATTGCAAAATCCGGCACCTCTATCTAGTTCGCCACTGGGCATACCTACAAGTTTTATTATTGCGCTACTCCGTTTATTTTCCTAATAATTTTTTTTTGCACCATCTACATAATATTTTAAATCCTTAATTGATTAAGCCTAATATTAAGTTTTACATTATTGGAAAATGAACCATTTTTTCAAGCAACATTTTTAAGCCAAAAATATTGAGAAAAAACACAACGCACTATTTATAAACTAAAATAAAATACAAAAATATATACAACAGTTTTCGTCCATCTTATAAAAATTTATTTATTATTATTTTTGGATTAGTGGACTACTAAATTAATAATAATTAGATTCTGTAAATTTTCAACGTTTCGCTATTTTATTAACCCCCGACGTAAACAGAGGGGTGTTAATATAATTTAATTGTTATATAATAATTGTAGTCAACTAACCCAAAAATAACAATAAATAAATTAATATTTAGTTTCAAATTTTACACACGTTAAGTAGTTTTCTTTAAATGTTGAATTTTACTTTTTATTTGGGTGACGGTCGGTCACATTTTAAGTATTTGTCTGAAAATGTTTTTATATCTTTTCCTGAAGGATATGTAGAGTTTTTTAAGAGATATTTTGCGAAGTGCTTTTTAATTAAATTTATTTCGCCAGACGACCAAGTCTTCTTTTTGATCGAAGGGCGTTGTTTCTTGGACGAGAAAACTTTTGCAGATTCTTCGTCGCTTGAACTTTCCTCATCCTTTGAATCCGCATTATCTCGAAGGCGCCTTTTCCGTGTTGATTTTGAAGATGCCGCCTTAGGCGTTTCTGTTTTGTTTTCGTCTGAGTCCCAAAGACGAATTTCCTTCATCATTTTTATTGAATATGGATATTCCTAAATAAATTTAATAAATATAATTTTACCATGAACGGCTTAGAAACTTTTCTATTATTTTAATATTTTATATTTTGAACAGGAAACAACTCAAGAAATATTTCTGATATGGTTATAAAAAGAAAGTAATTCGTGAATTGAAAATTTTTAAAGAAAAGCAAAGTATAAGGTAAATAACGTACCACTTGAAGGGAGAGGTATTTCAAAGTTGTTAGGCGTTTTTAAGCTTTCTGCTTCGGAAGAAGAATTTGAAACTACCGGCTCATCAATTTGTACATCTGTATCCTCTAAAGATTTGTTTTTGCAGTCAAGAAGTTCACCCTTTTCAAGTTTTAAAAGAATTTTTGAAACTTTGGCGATCATCATTACGTCCTTGGGCAATCTATAAAATTCCCTATGGGTTTTTTCTGTGTGGCCCATAAATGATGCCAACCGCCCAATTTCATTTTTTCTCAAATCCATTAATTGCATCTTATGGATATAACAACCATTTATCCACTCGTCAGTGCTATTAGGATTTGTAAAAAAATATTTGTTTGAACAATCTATGTATTTAATTCTTTCGTTTACAATAGTATCTACAAATTTTTGGACGTCTCTTGGTATTAAAACTAACAACTCTTTTGATCCTTTTCCTATGGTATGATTTTTTTTGTAAAATTTAGTTAAAATACACACTCGGCTAACGTGCTGTCTCATCACTGAATCAAAAGAGGCAATCATCTCAACAGCTTTTAGAAAATTTCCATTATCATGTTCGAAAAGTAATTTAGAAGAACCTTGAAATTCCAAGCATTGTGTAGATAAATACTTAACAATCGCAATAATTCTTTCCAACACGTCGCGCCAATATTTTTTTTCCGTTTCTAAAATCCGCAGGTGATATGAGCATTAACAGTCGTAGATGTCTCTAACATTTTTTTTAAATTTACCCAAGTGTTCATATAACTGTTGTGTAAAATTGACGTTTCGTGTCTCTTCATTAGCAATGACAAGTGTTGCCAATCAGATACTCTATTTGTATCACAAAAAGTGTTAGGAGTTTTACGAAACAACTTACAACAAAAACAAAATACAGAATCTTTAGAAATAGAGTAAATAAGCCAAGTCCTTTCGACTTTTTCTCCATTTGCTAGACTTCTTACAAAGTATTTGCACGAAAACTTTCTCTTATCTTTATTACTAGGAAAGCTAAAACTGATGTCTATCAAGCAGGGCCGTGCCTGGGTATATGGCCGCCTGCGTGCCAGTCTGTATGGCCGCCCCCAGGATAACATTAAAAAAAACTACTTTAATTTTTAATGTTTATTATTATACACAGGGCATCAAACCGGGAAAAAAATCAGTTTTTGGTTAACCGAAATCGAGAACGAAAAAAAATATTGGTTTTGTTCCCAAAACCAATCTTCACGAAGCAATTATTAAATAAAGTACATATTAAAAGTTAATCCTACGGGATTTTTTACTGACAAAATCGTCAATTGCTTCGTGAATATTTAAAGATTCAGCAATTTCACTTTCAATCGCGATAATTGAAAGATTGCTCATACGTTCTTGCGTCATGGAAGTACGTAGGTAATTTTTTATGATTTTCAATTTAGAAAAACTACGTTCTCCAGACGCAACTGATACAGGTATGGTCAATAATAGTTTTAAGCTTGTAGATACATTTGGAAATGAATTTTGTAAATTGTGTTTGTACAAATACTTTAGGAGTTCTTCGGGTTGTTTCCTATCTTTTATAATTATTTTCAATGAAATTAACTCTTCGTATAATTCTGCTCCGTTTATGTCGCACGATTCGCCATCCTTGAATTTATTATGAAAGTCGAAGCAACTTTTTTTTATGTCGTCCTCTCCTATTTCAACAAATTTATATAAAAATCCGAAAGACTGTTCGAAATTGGATAATGTTTCAAATCGGGTAGTAACAGATGAAATGGCTGTATCCAATATTACATAGAAAAAATTAATTTTGAAATTTTCTTTAGCAGTAACTGAATATCCTCATCTCCTTCATAGTCAAATTGTTTTCGCTTATGGCGTCGACGTAGATTAATTTCAACAGGAAATTCCGGTTGTATTTCAAGTGATTCACATAATTCATCAGCAATTTTCAAATACTTTTCGAAATTTTCATCATTTCTAATACTTTGGAAAAAAATTAAAATATTATTAATAGATTCAGCACATGAAGTAAGATTCCAAGAAACGGTCTGCATCATTTTACTAATAATATTTACTTTTTCTAAGATTTCGTACCATATTACTGTGGAACAAATAAATTTGTACGATTTAATTTTCATTGCCAAACATTTAGCTTCATGTTGACCTATTGGTGTTGAACATTCTTCCGCTAGTTCTATTAGGCTGTCATAAATTTCACCTAATTCATGACGCAGTGGTCTAATCGCCTTAATCCTTGATTCCCACCGGGTTACGCTAACTTGTTTTACTGTTAACGATTTTACATGTTTTTTTAAAATTTGCCATCGAAAAGGTGATCCGGAAAAGTAATTGTATATTGCTGACACATTACTAAAAAAATCCACAGTTGAAAAAGAAACTTTCGCTGCATCATTGACGACCAAATTTAATGTATGCGCGTTGCATGGCATAAACAAAGCTCGTGGATAATTGTCCAAAATTCGTTTCTGCAATCCAATATGTTTTCCAGCCATATTTGATCCATTATCATACCCCTGGCCTCTCATATCGTTAACATTTAATTTAAGAGAGCTTAATTTTTCAATTAAAAAGTCGTAAAAAGCTTCTCCAGTACTTTTTTGAGCTGGAGAAAAACCAACGAAATTTTCTCTCACTTCTACTTCGTCATTTTGAATATGCACATATCTCAAAATTATTGTAATTTGCTCGACATGTCCCATGTCCGGCGTACAATCCAAAATTACTGAAAAATATTTGGCGTCTTTTATTGCTGACAAAATATATTTTTGAATTTGCGCTGCAAGGATACTAATTATTTCATTTTGGAAGCGATTTCCCGCATAATGTGGCATATGGTTCTTTAAAGCAACTGATTGTTGAATGCGATTTATGTGATCTGCCATAACATCATCAAATTTTCCTATCATTTCAATTGCTTTTAGAAAATTTCCATTATTGTTTTCATACAATCTGCTCGAGCTACCTCTAAACGCTAAACCCTGTACTGCCAGAAATTGTACCACAGATATCATGCGTACGACAATTTGATACCATCGTTTTTTCTCTGCGTCATAATACCGTTGCAAATTTTTATCAATTGTAGCTTTGTTTTTTAAATTTAATTCCAAATTTTTCCAATTGGTGCAATTTCCGATATGCAGCGATGTTTTTTCATGACGAGATAAATTATCAGATGTGTGTTGCCAATCATTGAAGCCTTCATTAACTAATTTTATTTCTTGTTTGCCAAATAATTTACAACAGAAGCAAAATATGGAATCCGTTTTTGGAGAATAGATTAACCACTCACGATTAAATTTTTCACCATTTGGCATTTTTATATAGAAATAAGTTGATGAAAATGATCTTCCCAATTCATTAATTGGATATGTAGATTGTTTATTTTGTATGGGTCCTTTTTCGATTAATATATCCAATATTTTAGTGGTAATTGTTAAAGGCCAGCTAGCTGGATCATTTAAATCCATACACATAGCAAAATATGCTTTATCAATTTCAGCGGTATCGGTATTGTATAGATCGATATCCTTATTATCTTCTGTTTCCATTTCGTCGATACTACTAGTATTGTCATTAGCCTTTTCATTTTCGACAGATAATTCATTTTCATTTTTATCGCAAAACAAATCATCAATTGGATTTAATTGGCTACTACAACTACTTTCCGGTTCTGGCGATTTTACTAAAAACTTTGTTAATGAGCTAAACATTTTTTTAGCTTCATTTTGCTTTTCCTCTCGCTTTCTTTTATATTGCGCTCCAGACAATCTTTTCGTTTTCCTTTCAGACATTCGTAGGCCTTTAAAAATGTAAATGAGCAGTGATATTAAATTTTAGGGTAGACTTTCACTTTCACACGAACACACAACTAAAAGTTTTCAGGAATTAAGCAATTTATTTTTATTCGTTAAATTAAAGACTTTAATAATATCGGATCACACACAGGACACAAATAACGATTTATCCTCGCTAGTCTATAGACTAATACGACTAATAAGACGAATAAGACCGCTTACGCGACGCCGGTCAATTGAAAAAACTATTTCGGCTCGTCGCTCGTGCAATGTTCGAAAAAATTCGAATTCGCTGCATGACTAGGTATATAAATACTACAACGACCTAATCAGTTTTTATACATTTCTTATTTCTGAGAAACTCTTTTTAGATAGATTAGATTAGAGAAACTGTTTTTACTTCGTATCTTAATGAAAACAAACCGATTGTATTTTTGCCCAGTAAACAACTTGTAACGATTTGGCCGCCTCTTAATTTCGGCCGCCTGCGTGCGGTGCACGCAATGAACGCCCGTCAGGCACGGCCCTGCTATCAAGGGCGGACTACGTTTAACCAATATTCTAGCTATCTCATTGGTGAATCTTTCGGGCCACAAACCGGGGTCGGACGGAATTATATCGACACTAGCCTCATTAAAACCTTCATCGAAAGTGTCACTTGCAGCAGGTATTTCGGTAGCTGACATTACCGAACGTCTTACACAAGCTGAATTACCTGAAGTGGATTGTTCAAGTGCTGTAGACGAGGATGGTGTCATCGCTTCATCGGGCTCTGCATCAGTAGAAGCTGTTTTGCTGCTACAACCGCCGCCACTTGTTGCAGGACTTGATGTTACCGTGGTCGCCTCTGTTGAAATTTCAGATGGTCCACTTACGGTTACTGATATTACGGATTTAGAATCTTGAGATCCGGTCGCATCGATAGTCTCCGTGGAATCTTGATTGTTTTGCAAGAAGTGCTTTAAAGATCCAGCCATTTTTTTCCTTTCTTGTAGTCTCAGTTCCTTTTGCTCGCGAAACTTCGCACCTGAAGGTCTCTTTCTTTTATCCTGAAGAAACAAATAAATAATTAGTACTCATGGGAATTAGGAATTAACTTCTAAAGTAAGCACAATAATAAGCACCAAGTTTGCATATTTGAGTAAAAAGCAATTTGTTCGAGCCCTTGCAGCTTAAACCCTTTCAAAAATAAAGGCAGAAAAAATATTAAACTAATTTGATTTTATAGCCCTTAAAAAACCCTAAAAAATGGTTTTTTAAAAAGATCGATAGCATAAAACTAAGCGAGTTATGGATAAAAAACCAATTACTTTTTTAAACTCGTACAAGTTAACTTCTATGTTGTAACACTTAATTTAAAAAAAACACTTTCAAATTTTATTAATTTATTTTCTTTGAATATTAATTTCCATACAATATGATTTTAACTAGCAGAGTTTCTGCTTAATAATTAAAAATACAGACTAACATAATAACACCTTAACATAAACTTATTGAATAATTATTTAACGATACATTATGATTACTTAATGAATACTCGTAGAATACTAACTGAAATCTAACTGACATAGGTTTTTATGTGGTTTGCAAAATTTGTTTATTTAGCGAATCTTATAATTCTAGAATGTTCGAGAATATCCTATTCGCTAAACCAGCAATGAAAAATAATTATAATATTTGCATTTCCTTATTTCATACTACGGAAAATTACATCAATTTCTTCAAATATTTCTATAACAGTGTCATCGTCTTCTTCAACTCCAGTTGTAGCATTTGTATTGTATCCATACATTGTAGAACTGTTAAACTTATTCACCATTGACCGCGTTACTTGGAAATTTCTACAACATATTTTTGTACCAAATAACGCTAATCTTATTCTAAGTATAGAAAATTTAACATTGCTACGCCCATTTTGTTCCTAGCTTTGGTTTTAACGGCGTTCATTATTGAGAATCCGCGCTCAATAACAGCATTACTACTATAGGTAATGACAATACATGTAGAACATATTTCGACACATTCTGAAAAGCAAATTCACCGCCTGCATTTTTATAATTGTAGAGAAACGACCAAAATGTTTGACTACTTTGAAGAGCATCTTCACAGATTGAATTCCAATTTACTGTTAATAATAAATTGTATTCATTTTCAGCTACATATAAATCCTTCAGCGGTATGAGGTGCAAGAAAGGTAAATCAGAAAACGTACATCTTGTAACTTGATTTAAACAAATTTTTGGAGCCAAAACACTGATTTTTTGAAATAACTGTAGGTGATCTGGTAACCTATTCGTAAGTTCTGTTAAGAGCCTTTTAATATAATTAAAACATTTTGTTTCTACCATCACTTTTTCGCTTACATCTATAGGATAGGTAAGAATTGCCCTGTTGTACTCTATACCAAAATCACACTGCTGAGGCTGCACATATGCTAAAGGATTGTTCAAATTTTCAATATACGTGTACGGAGTTCCCTGACTATGATTTATGAATTCTGGTCTAAATATTTTGGACCCTAGCAAGCAAATTAAGCGAGCAACAATTTCCTAGATCCACATCATCTCTCTGAAACAATAAATTCAATTTATTTGTTTCGAATAAAATTGGGCGCACTATTATCAAAGTCAAAATATTAGAATTACTTTCTAACATTTCATTTAGCAGTCTAGAAGAATAACATTTCTCTTTGTTTACTACTACACTAAAATGTACTTTTAATTCTGCCTAGTTTTCAATAATATTATTTACAGCCCGAAATCTTGCTAACCACAGTGTATTTGATAATTGCACGAAATTGTGGAACACTTTCTCATTTCCATTCAAAATGTCAAAAAGTCGCGCATACTGAATTCGTCTTTGCGAACTGTGGCAAAACCAATTATAAATTTCTCTACAGAGATACTCGACACATGCAGGCATTTCTTGGACAGCACTTGATGCAGCATTGTCCACAGAATGACAAATGCAGCGTACTAGCTGTAAATGAGGGCTTTCCTCCTTTAAAAGTGTATACAAAGAATGGTTCCTGCCGCATAAATTATTATTGGCGCCATCAGTGCCCACACCTATCATTTTAGTTAACGATAATTTCAAATCATTAACGACAAATTCTTTTACCAGCCGAAACAAGTCATTGGCAGTAACCGATTCTACAGGAAGTAACGCCGCAAATTCTGTACAAATTTCTAATTTTGACACATCAAAATTTTTTATAAATATGCTAAGTTATTTAAAAACTGAACAGTCCGTGCTCTCATTAACAATTATTGAAAATGGTGCATCCACGAGTTTTTCCCTTACACTGAGAAAAAAGATTTGTAGCTGTAACTAAATTTTAGTAATGATAACTAACTATTTGATTGAAAATGGCACCAGCACATACGACAATAGTTGTGAATACTAAAATATTTTAGTTACTTAGTTATCAAAAGTAACACATTTTATTATGGTGAGTTCATGCTTGACGTAATTTAATTTATTTCTATTTAATTCTATTTAATTTTGCGCTAAGAAATTGGCCCGGTTCATGGTAGTCATTTAAGAATTCTACTTGTTGCAAAAAGTGTCATGGCCGCCTAACATCAGCTGTTCACAACAACTTGAATTAAACAAAATTTCGAATTGCCTTATCGTTTCGATCAATACTGTATCATTCATTGCAAATACCAAACAAGTTAACTACTTCACAAAATATCAATTTATAATTTTAATTCAACTTCTTAGGATAGATAGGTTATATTTTTTATTTTTGAATATCCCGCTATCACGCTCATGCGCAGATACAATCATTTAAGAAGTTGACAAATATTTCCTTACGGTAAATTAAATTACGGCGCCTTAAATGTAGCATGAACGTCTATAGGTGGTTACGTACATTTAACTTTCTTAAATTAAATTACGTTAAAATAAATTACGTTAAATATTTTCGCTGAACTCACCATTAGTTAGTTTAACAAATAAAATTAGTAGAGAGAAATAAACTTTGCTTTTTATAGTTACTGAAATGTTTTTTAAGAAGAAATAATATTTATTAGTTAATTGCCATAATACCTTTTTGTGAAATAAACTAAACTTTACTTATTACATTTACTTAAATGATTTGTAAGAAGTAATATAGGTAAGATGGGGGAATAGCGGTCACTTAAGCAAGAACCGATATAACTTTTTACCTACAGAACTTTAACCAAAAGTAACGGAACTTTTATACAGCTAATTTAATTCACTTTAAGTCGTCCTATAAGAAAAAAATTGTCAAATTTAGGAAGTTTGACATTATTTTTACAAATTTGTAAAACCTTTCTTGACCGCCATTGCCCGCAGAGCAGTCACCAATGAGGGTAATAACGGTCGGCCAATAACAGTGGAGATATAGTTCCAAAATAAAGTAATAAATTAAATAAATCATTAAAACAACATTTTTAACGTAATGCAATGTACGAGTATACCGGGTGTTGAATGAGTTAGCCGTTCATAGGATATTTACATGTAAAAACTTATTTATGCAAATTCCTGCTTCCCTAATTATTTTAGAAAAAAAATGAAAGACACAAAAATCATGCAGAAAAATAAATTACAAATGATAAAAGAATAATTATTTTCATCTAGCTTTTACTTAAAGTGGCAAAAAATGCTTTTGAAATTGTTCAAATTTGCCATGAAATAAATTCAATTTAATTTATTTATTACATAAATTATTAATGATAAACAATTACAAACATTAAGAAATAATTAAATTTACAGCAAATGTTCAAACAGGTTTCCATATTCAGCTAAACAAAAACCAAGTCTATCATAAAAGTTACATCATACATTCGCAAGTTGTCTTTCGGTAATATTGCCACACTCCTCCACAATTTTATTTTTTAATGAATCAATACTTTGGTATCGTTCACTATAAATTTTAGATTTTAAATGACCCCACAAAAAAAGTCATTTGGAGCCAAGTCTGGTGACCGAGCTGGCCAGTTTATTGGTCCATTGCGTCCTATCCAAGAATTTAGTTTTAAAAATTGATTTTTTTCACTAATTGTGTACTTTGCTTCCATTTTATGAAATTAAAATTTAATAAAGTGCAAAACTGTAAACAAAGTGCAATTGTTTTTTAATACTTATCAAAAATAATTACCTTGGAAACTTTCATGGCTAGTCTGATAAATGAAAATTTGAACAATTTCAAAAGCATTTTTTGCCACTTTAAGTAAAAGCTAGATGAAAATAATTCTTTTATCATTTGTAGTTTATTTTTCTGCATGATTTTTGTGTCTTTCATTTTTTTTCTAAAATAATTATGGAAGCAGGAATTTGCATAAATAAGTTTTTACATGTAAATATCCTATGAACGGCTAACTCATTCAACACCCTGTATATTTAAGAAAATTAATAAAAGATAGTAAATAAAAAGTTACAAATCAAGACGTCTTACAACACTTTGTTTGCGCTCACAATAATCACACAGATATTTATCAGGGTGATCGGCACCACTGCAATCTTTATGAGCCCACTGCCCGCAACCTCGACATCTATACCAAATCTCATTCTTTCCGAACTCTTTACAGATGAAACATGTTTCTTGATTACTTCTTGGAGAAATATCATCGTCGCTGTCGTCATGCGTCGTCTGATGAGTCTGAGCTTGACGTGAAAGATTTTGAATAAATTTTCTTCTTGGAAGCCAAAATTTTCTTATCTAAAGAATTAACTTCTGAAGCGGCTTTTGATTTTTTTATATTCTTTTGCTGTCCCTTTTTTTTGGTGTTGGTTTTGTCAATTTTCTTGCCTATTTTTGTATCAGTTTTCTTACTGTCTTTTGACAGTTTTTCTATTCTTTTTCTATTCTTTTTCATTCCTTGTTTTCTAAATCCGCTTTTAGAGGTGTTGCTGTCAAGATAGCAGAGTGTTGTTTGTTGTTTCTTTGTTTTTTAGCTTGGTCATTGTTAGAGACGGCAACGGCAACAATATAGTTTTACTAGGCGTTAAGTTATTGCTAGACCGGGAAGGTGTATTTGTAATTTCAGATATAGGTACGGAATTCTGTACTTGGGCGCTTGTTCCTGGTAAATAATTGACCTCAGGTGTAGGTTATCCTTGATCATTGTCCACAAGGTTAGCTGAGGAATCATTCATCACAGTAACAGTGTCATTATTTAAATATATTAAATTTTTATATTAATATATTAAACCATTAATTAAATATAAGAATAATCTAAACTAATGTAAAAATTGCCCTATGTTTTCGCATGATACTATTACTAGTAAGATAAACCCACTTCGCGATCCAATTTCGTACGACGTTGCGCATTACGTCACTTCGTGATAATAACTCTGCTTGTATGTATGGTAAAGCATTGTTTTAGAGCAATTTTTATAAATATTTAGTAAATTTTATTATTATTTATAATAATATTGATATTCGAATCTTTAATTTATTGAAAATGTTTAATTAAATGAAATATTTTACATAATCAAGTTAATAAAAATACTTACTATTGAAGTTAAAATAAATTGAAGATTGGTAAATTTTTAAAATTATTTATATAAATTAAATTACCATCATGACACCGCTGATGAGAATATTGTAAATTCTCGAAATATAATTAAAAAGGACTTTAGATAAAAAGACAAATTTTTATTTAGAATTTATTTTACAATTTTTGTAATTTTTCTTTTCCTAACGTTGGATTTTTCTTTAATATTTCTATTTAACATCCTAATTTTAAAATACATTTTACACCTAAAGAAAAGATGCTTGGCCTCTGTACTTAAATTAACAGATTCAGCTAAATCCATTAGGGCTGTTAAATACTTGTTCGTCAATTTTAATGACTCCCCATTAAAATTATTAAAAATTTGGTCGAGTTCATTACATTTTGTTAAAAAATCTAAGTTTGGTTTTAGCAGACCGCCTTCGGAAAGATGGTTTACCCAGGATGATGACATTTCATTGCTGTCTGGAATATAACCAAGTTCTTCTTTATTCTGTAACTTAAATGCAATGAACCCAGCCAAATTTTCTAAACCATCCCACTCCAGTTCTTGTACATGCTGTTCAATAACTTCTTCCTGAACATCAGCAGAATGATTTTGATCGCCATGTTCATTATCATTACATAAATTTAAGGCTCCAAACATTTGTCCAGTAACAATTTCAGTATCATCAATATCGTTTTCAAATGTATGTAGATTTGAAATACCACTTACGCTTGCAATAGCTATATTTGGAGCGTCCTCTATTTTAGCAATATTTGCCGATTCCGAAATGATCTCATCATTTCGCCCCGTAAGATAATTTCTTAACCGATATTTAAATTGTAAAGCAGTTGGATGAACATATAAACCTCCAATTGCTCGTATAATGGAAAAAAGGCCTTCCAGATGATCTTGATTTAAATTATATGTTAATAAATATTTTATATTAAAATCATCTTTCATATCAATAAAAAGTTGTTTCAAAGACCTTATACTAATAATTATACCGCGTTGAAATGGTAACAAAGTATTAGAACCAACTTTTCTAATATTGGACATGGTTTTTTCCATTTTATTCAAAATTTCATTTTGCTCAGGTAGAGCTAAACCATATGCTTTGACACGGTCTCTCGAGTCACTTTGCGGAACTTTGGAATTAAATACATCAAACCAGTCATTGGTGACTTTTAATAACTCTGAACATTCAAGCCAATTGTTTTCAGTTTTAAAAATCCCCAATAACCCCAGCCTTGATATTGATTTTGAAACCGTGTGCGAAAACAACTTGGTTGCAAATTTAACTTTTTGCCGTTGAGCACCCTTTACTGTTAAAAAGTCAGTATTGATTTTATGTGCAATATTTAACTCTAAATTACGTGTATTTTGAAGTAAATCAACATGATTAGATGATTATAAATTTAGATTTTATAAATTAGATTTATAAGATTAGATTAGTTGTTAATAACAACTAATGAGATGTTATAAATAGATGTTATAAATAGATGTTATAAATTTGTTATTTAATACAAACCCAGTATCGAGAAAATGATTTCTTAAAAGTTTAATCATGTGTGGTGCATCTGCAAACACATGTACCCTTTTTTCGCTTACTGGATTTATAAACCATGTTGTTTCTTCCGTAATATTCAAAGAATTCCACAGTCCCCTATTGGTGCCACCTAAATCACTATTAATAGCATAAACCGGGTAGCCAATATTTTCTAATTTTCTTATGATTTTAAATAAAAGATTTTTTGTTAGTTTTCGATCGTAATCATAAAATATAGGCTGCTTCCAGTTTCCACATATTCCACGAGCCATGACAACTTGCACATATTTGCTGGGTCCTAGGGTTGTGTCATTCTTCTTATCATAATCATATGAAGTTTGAATTTTCATTTCGTCGAAAAGTAGAACACATGATCTTTCCATTTTTGATAGAGACGTGTTTTTCATCAGCGTCAGTACTATATTTAATAAACTTAAAAAAAGGAATTACAGGTAAAAACATTTACATTACATTTATATGTGGATAAAATTGGCATACCTGGTTGAATATTTATTTTGCTTGCCCATCTTCTTAAAGTGGAAACCGAAGGAAGAGGGTAGCCTCTTTTCCTTAATAAACGGTAAGACCTTGAACCTCCTGAATACAATGAAATAGCCGAAGCAACATCTTCAATACTCCACTGAATTTGCTTGGCAGTTTTTAATTTACGAAGTTGCCCTTCTGTGAAAAGTTGTTCAATTGTTTTCTTTTCTTTCCTTTCTTCGTGAAGTAATTTCTTTAAATTTGCATTTTCTTTTTGAAGAATTTTGACTTGTTCCACAAGATCAGTTTCACTAAATGAAAATATTTTTGTAATTAAAAAATATATGAGTTTTAATAATTATATTTTCAACCTTGTTGTCTGAGTAGAAACAGTGGTAATTTTCTCAGGAAAGTTTTCTTTCTCTTCTTCATTTTCATCAATGACCAATGTTTCAATATTGGATACTTCAATTTCTGTTCCTGCCTCGATATTAGATGTTCCAGGTTCTTGTTGGCTACATTAAATAAATATTTACTAATAACTATAAATAAACAATGTACTAGCGTTATATGTGGTAATTTCTATTGCTACCAAAACACATTAGTTCTCCAAAAGGAATCTTCGACTAACCTCCGCAATAAATAAAATATCTAGTATGTAATTAAAAATAAGTACTTACAAATCTTTTATTAGCTCCCTATTAAGCCTTTTCTTCATTCTCATGGTACGTTTTTGCTGAGGAGATGTCTGCACACTTGGTGATTTTATTAAATGAAGAGAAGGTACTGCATCACTTTTTAACTTCCATTTATTTTGAGGCAATTCCAACAGTTTGTGTTTTAAACAGTAATCACTTTGAGCGAAATGTTTTGAACATATTCTTGCTGTTTTCACATTAAATTTGTGTTGCTGATAACATTTTAGAACCCATTGCTCACAAATTTGTTTGTCCCTTGGAAATGTAAAATAGCGGCAATCCGACAAGTTCTTGCTTTTTTTGTGGTTGTTGCTAGAACAACCGACTACTGCACAGTACACCATGGTAAAAAATGTTTAATTCAATGTTTTTAATAAACTATAATTATATAATTGAAGCGCTCGGGGGAAAATAGTAATAAGCCACATTATGTTAATTTTGAGATACAAGGGGTTAAACATAATTATCAAATCCTGAAATCATATTATAAAAGTTAGCGATTTTATATTTTTGCATATGGTCAGAACTATTATAAGGTTTGTATTGGCATTTAAAAATCATTCAATTTTATTTCGGTTTTTATAAAAAAAAATATAAACTAAAAAAATTGTGGCTTGTTACTCTTTTGCAGCAAGAAAATAATTACATCTTCATGTACATAAAAGATAATAAAAGACTTTTTAGGTAAAAATTTTATTATGAAATCTTACAATTCCTCAATATCAAAATCTATATTTTCAATTTCGTCATCGCTTCTTTCACAAGTAGTGACGTCTTCTACACCAATATTTAAATAAAAGGTGTGGTGTACAGGTGGAATGAATGGAAGTAGGGTTTTTAAATTTTCCAGTTTTTTTTTATTCATTTTTACAGGTTCTTTGTATTTTTTCTCAATGTTATTGAGATCTATCACTTGAAGTACTTTCTGGCCCCTTTTCCCAATATTAACCGTCTTAAACTCTTCGTTAAAGCAATGTTTAATGAACATTTTAGTAGGATGCTCACTCTCAAATCTGAAGCAACGTACTTTAGCGAAATTGACGTTTTCCTTTTCTTCTGTCAACTGCTTCTTATTAATGGAAGTACTTACTTTCTCAAAAGAAAAAAAATCGTCTTGGTTCATCTCGTATACAATAAACGGATTCTTTTTTCGCGATTCTTTTACTGCATGTATCCAGTCTTCTGGCGAATAAACTTGCTTTACATATTTTTTGTGTTTTTCAATTGCTGCAAAATCACGATCGGATGGTAAGTGTGTATGTCCAGATACCAAAAAACGATGTTCTATGGACTTATATACATGATTTCTTACTAAATGAAGCCATAAAGCCATCATAGTCCAATTCTTATTTTGGCCTCCGCAGTTATCAGTAAAAACTATAAGGCATTTACTTTGTAAAGGACTAATATCCTTTATGAACTTCAATATACAGCTAGCGATTTCTTCGCTTCCTCTTTTTGCTGTATTCTCTGTCCACATGTACATATAGCCTTTCCCATTTTTTCCATCGTGAACTCCTAAATTGTACATCCAGGCTTTACGTAAATAAAAAGCTTTCCCAACAGTAAGATTCGGAATCGGCAAAGCCTGTTGCAAATCAAATGATATTACATCAAGATCATTTCCAGGATCTTTTGATCTCTCCATTTCTTGTTTAAGACTCGTCTGCATTGCTTCAGCTCTCCTCTGGTGTAGCTCTAAGTTTAATCTTAGCTCATTGCTTTTAATTTCATCCCCTTTATGGGATTCAAATAAAACATGATACTCATCGCAAGTTCCACATGTGTCACTTCTAGGAAGCTTAAATCCTATATTGTATTCAGAACAAAATATTCTACGATATTTATCTTCTTTAACGGGATTAATATTGCGTTCATTACACCATGCTATGTAATACTTCTTATAAAGAGAACTTATTGAAACATCATGATCAATATAACACCTGTGCGGATTTTTCTTTCTGCTATAATGGCTAACGTATTTCGGAATTGATTTAATATGGTCATGAACCGACTGCAGCATTTCTACGGGTAATCTATTTTTTCGATTTTGGTGCTTTCCGCGTCCATCAGACTTTGGAGTAGAAAGCCCATCACTTATCTGCTTACAGATGTTATAAATTCTTCTTCTACTTTGTTGCAAACCATGAATAGATAAAAACTCTTCTTTACACACTTCTTGGTCTTTTCCTTGCAATTTTACAAAATACTTAAATGTAGCAGTTCTTGATGAATGCTCTCTTTTTGTTTTCTTTGGGTACGTGCGCTTTTTACCTACACTTTTTATAGTTCCAAACAAATATGCATTTTGCTTATCGAATGTTTCTAAATTCCAAAACAAGTGAAATATAATTTTTTCTTCGCCTTTCAATAATTCCCTACATTTCTTTTTGCAGTTGCACGGTGGACCTAATGCTCTAGGTGAATGCTGTTTTCCTTTTGGAGTAGTGTAACCATACCCAAAATTTCTTTTGTGCTTAGCTTTTTCTTTTTTCCTACAATGAATATTAATCTGCCTTTTTCTTGATGGTTCTTTTTTCAATGGTGATTCTAGATTTCCTCTAGTTGTGCCCCCATTCTACAATAAAATGTCCAGTTAATTCAGAATTTGATAGAAACTTCCATATTATAGTTATTTAAATTAGAGAATTAACTTAAAAAAAGTTTGTGTAAAAAGGTAACATGCCACTAAAATAAAGTAATTCTAACTATGTAAATAGCTATATTTTACCTACACTAAATTTAATCTTCAATTTATATGAATTTGTACTTGAAAAATATTAATAAGCCTTTACCAAAAAACAGTGCAAACAATGAAACTTAAAAATCAAAATCAAAATTTCACAAAGAAATTTTGGTTAAAAACGGAATAAGCCACATAAAATTGTAATTACCTCTTTTTCAGAAATGTTGCTAATTTCACTGCTACTACTTGAGTTAAAATAATCTTTGTCTTTTACACTATCGTCACATTCACTTGATTTATCACTATCACTGGTATTTTCTTCACTATTAAATAATTTTCTTTTAAACCCCCGACTGCTAGTACTCGCCATCTTGAATTTTTGTGGCTTATTACGTTTTTGTACGAAAATAACACTATATTTCAGATTTAGTAAAGAAAGTAACTAAGTGATTATGGCACCATCTCTTGATGAATAGTCACAATATTTTTTCAGTGGCTTGTTACCTTCTTCCTGCATGGTTATTAACTAATTTTGTATTTTTTTTAAATGTGTGGCTTGTTACTATTTTCCCCCGAGCGCTTCAATTATAATAATTATATAAAAAATTATATTATTAAGCTTTATGCACATTTATCTGTAATCAAACCAAATAAAACACACACAAACACCGTTAAACGCCTTATAAAACTGCACTTTTCTGAGGAAATTGCATGGTAATAGAAAGGTAATAGTCACCGAGTTAGTCACGCGCTGACGTCAGGCGTGGGAGCGAGATGGGCTTATCTCATGCGCGTGAGTTTATCTCTACAGTAATAGTATCATGATGTTTTCGTATAGGGTAATGCCGGTCGGTGACTGCCATTTCCCACTTCAAATTACTGGCTTAACCCCACAACACCACAAAAACTATTTTGTTATTGTCATTAAAAACCTAAATAAACTTTTAAAAATGTAACCGGCACATTAGATATGATAATACAATTGTAATAATTCGTAATTAAAACATATCTACTTTTATAAACATATAAAAACTTACCTTTAGTTTTAAAATAAAAATTTTAATATCAAATCACGCTCGAACACAAAACAAGCTCACAAGAACGTCCAACGCAATAGGTTTGTTCGTTTTAGCAACACTTTTTACACTTTTGTACAAAGTGTGCACTTTTCTGTTCGTGCTAGCAGAGCGCTCTGTTCGTGTTATAAAGTGTAGCTACACTTAGTTGTACTTCTCGACACTTTCCACACCTGCTCCAGAGCAGGTGTGCAAGTTAACACTTAATTTTGATTGGCTGTTATTGGCGGTAAGTTATTTAAAATTTTATTTTAAATTTAGTTATTTTTTAAAATTTATTTAAAATTTAAAATACAAATTACAAACCTAAAAAAATAAAAGTAAACCCGGAGTAAACCGTTAAAAATGTCTTATACCTACTGTATGAAACCTAGTAGTTTGTCTCTAATTTATTACAACTTGCTCAACTTTTATATATTTTATTTATTTATTCAATAATTTATTTATTTATTCAATAAACTGGGTACTAATGTTAAAACAGCGTGGTTAATTCGAGATGCGAACGGAGACATTCCAAACACAGACGGCTTTGTGACTTGTATATGTGATGGTAAGTTTGTTGGCGTTTTTTTTATAGTATTTTACTATTATATTATAGATGGATCGCTATTTCAACTGGTTAGCGCTGAAATCACATTCGAACATGATGTGTTTCGTTGTGAAGTGGATGGCAACAAGTTAGGTTAGGTACCAACACAAATTTGATTTGCTTCTCAAGGAGGGATTACACTTTTGCGTTCGTGTTAAACGCACACTTTCGGAAAAAAGTGGGAGTGTAAATTACACTCGGCCACACTCGAGTGTAAAAAGTGTTGCTAAAACGAACAAACCTAATGCATCATGGTGGCACTTCGTAAATTATCTTACGCGAATGTATACTAGATGGCAGCACACTAATATTTATAAAAATGTTACCGGAAATTAGGAATTTGAGTGTGACTGGCATTCCCCACTGACCGTGATTCCCCCATGTTACCTATTTGTTAGTAAATTGCGGTAATATCAATTTGCTAAATTAAATAACATAGTTTGTTATAGCAAATAATAGCTTTTGTACTTTTTAATAACCTACCTTTGATATTATTTACCATCACCGTTACTTAAATTAAACCATTGTTTATATATATCTAGTTGGACAGCCTCGGTTACAAAATATTTTAGTTATGGATGTTGGCGTACAGAGGGACTGGATGTTTTGAGTCGTTTTTATCATCGTACAATACGGTTTGCAAATGAAATAGTTACACCTCAGTTGATGACGTTAACAATAGATGGCATGCAGGAAAATACAGAAATTCTCCCTTTTTGGGGTTACATACATACTAATCTACCATTATAATCCACAAATTTTTAAATAGAACACAAATTTTTAAAAACATGTAATTTACGTAAAAATTATTATTTTAAATTTTGATTTTAATAATTTTTGTTGTGTGTTTGTTTTGTTGTCAAAATGTACAATAATTATGAAAAACATAATAAAATTACTTGGAACCATTTTTAAGGTTGATATCGTTTTTTCTGCGACAAGCAATGATCCATTTTTTAGCTAGAATTTCGTTCTTTGAAAAAGAATAATGTTTAATGTCAGTTCCTTTTGTTTTTATTGTGTAATTTGAGCATCCAAACACAGCACATCCCGGCATATTTGTGTATTAAAAAATTACGATACCCAAACACTATTTTAATTTATTTAAAATTAATTAATTACTATAATAGAGAGATAGAGACCACATCAATTATGCTGCCTACTGTTTATAAGTTGATACTTGATATCTAACTGATAAGCTGCTCCGCTGGTGACATCGCTAACGTAAACGTAATCACGTAATTGTGTAGTCTTCTGCTGACACACCATTATTCTTACACCATGGGTCTAGCCATGTCTAGCATAATGCATTTACCTTGTGACCGCGTTTTGAATAGAACACAAATTTTTATTCTATTCGTCGAAGTATTATTGCAATTTACACAGTAATTTTTGAGTAAGTTTTGTTTGATAAAATGTCGGGAAATGTATGTTCCTATGCTAAGTGTAACAATTCCTCAAGAAAAAGTGATGTCATAAGAAAATTTGTATTTCCCGTTAATGACCCGGAGAGATGTGAAAAATGGATCCAAAATTCAGGAAATTTTGCCATCCTAATGGATTTAGAGGAAAAGAAGCTGCAAAGAAAATTTATTTGTGGAGATCACTTTACAGAAGACGATTTTTTTGGGAGAAATCTCAGAAAAACTGCTGTGCCCGTAAAATTTGAGGAAGAAATTCGACATAGCAAAAACTGTTATGGTAGCAAGAAGTTGTCAAATACTACTGACCCCGTTTTACCTCATGACGAAGTTGTTTTTCTTACTCCCAAGAAAAACAAATCATCGCCTACCAACAATCATCTGCGAAGTGAGCAGTTATCTGACGTAAATTTGAGCCTGCCTTCGCCAAAAGAAAACGCTCTTAAAAGAAAGCTATATGATTGCGATACTCAAAAAAAGGAGAAAAAACTGAAGGTTACAGTAGAATCTCTGAAAAAGAAGTTGAAAAATGCAAGAAACGACGTAAAGAAGCAGAAACATAGGGCTAAATTACCAGCAGATATTAACTCTTTGCCACTTTTTGCCAGAGCACTAGTGAAAATGCAGCTTTTTCACAAAGAATATACAAGGTTTCAAAAAGATGAAAAAACTGTTGCCATCTCTCTATATTACAAGTCACCAAGTGCTTATAAATTTTTACGAAGACATGGAGTAGTTCTGCCTTCACCAACCACAATCAAAAAGTGGCTTAGTGAATTTAATTGTGAACCAGGTTTCAATTCACAGTTATTCGGCCGAATGGCTATCAAAGTTGAAACCATGACAAATTTGGAAAAGTCCTGCGTTCTTCTTTTTGATGAAATGAGTATTAAGCAGGCAATCGAGTATTGTAAAAGCAATGATATGATTGAAGGATTCGAAGATTTAGGAGAATTCGGAAGACGACCTGAACCTGCGACTCAAGTCTTAGTTCTCTTTGTCCGGGGAATTTTCTCAGATTGGAGAATGCCGATAGCATTTTTCTTCGCTAAAAATAATGTTAAAGCCGAAATACTTAAAAACATTATAACAAAGTACTTATCTCTTCTTGTCAATGTTGGATTGAAGCCAAAAGCCATTACCTGTGACCAGTCAACTACGAATCAAAAACTATTTAAATTATTAAACGTTTCCGTCAATACAAGTCGATTTATTCACGAAGGAAAAAAATATTTCTGCATTTTTGACGTTCCACATTTATTGAAAAGCTTGCGAAACAATTGGTTGAATGGGACTTATTTATTAAATAATCAACGGATTGAACTTAAATACATTAGACAAGCTTTGGAAATCGACAAGCGCAGTACAACAGGGAGGGCGTTATTGAAACTAACAGAGCGACATTTACATCCTAACCCATTTCAAAAAATGAGTGTCAGGTTAGCCGCACAAATATTTAGCAGGAGTGTTTCAGCTACAATACGAACTTGCATAAAAACAGGAGAAATTGAAACCAATGCCAAATATACCGCAGAATTTATTGAGGTAATAAATGACCTGTTTGATGCTCTCAACAGCAGTAATTTATATTCTAAAAAACCATGGGGACGTGCACTATCCGATCAAAATACGCAAGTTTTTGAAGCTATTCAGCGTGGTTACAAAACAGTCGAAGCGTTGGTAAAAGTCGATTCCTCAAATAAGGTTACAAGACCTCCTTGTTTTGATGGAATGCTGTTAAGCATAAATACTATTAAAGCCTTATTTGAAGACATAAAATCGGAAAACTGTACCTTCCTGTTAACACGAAGATTAAACCAAGATCCGTTGGAAAATCTATTTTCAATATTTAGGCAAAGGGGAGGTTACAATCGTAATCCAACATCAAAACTCTTGAAAGCAGCTTTCAAATCTTCAACGGTTACACATCTCATGAAACCCCCAGGAAGCTCAAACTGTGAAGAAAATGAAGATTTCAATTTGTTTAATACGGATTCAACACGACCTGAATGGATGGGCCCGCATCAAATGCTGAATATGAGCATTGATACTTCGTTCTCTCGATTGCTTAACGAAGCGTCAGTAATAGATGAAGAACTGGAATTTGAAGAACTGGCAGTTGATGAAGACACCGACAACGTAGGCTTATTTTCAAACTCTGACCATTGCTCTGACAATCAAGAAAATGAGGCTACGTTATGCACTTTAGAAGATACTGCGGTAACATATTTTGCGGGTTATTTAGCAAAAAAATGCCTTGAAAAAATTAAATGCCAGAACTGTTCAAAAAATCTCCAACTTCCTTCTCTCTTATCAGGAAATAATTATTCTTTAATTTTACACCGGAGTTATAATATTATTAATGACATTTCTTCACTAAAAGTTCCAACAGACTTAATGATAAAGTTGACAAAGTTTGCTATGGAAACATTTCACGAAAAGAAAATTAGCCACTCAACTTGAATATATAATAACTTCGAAACTTGCTAAAAAAGACTTCGCTGGGATACTTCATGGTTCGGACGAATGTAAATTGCACTTAACTGACATTCTTAGATTTTTAATTCGAGTCCTAATTTTTAAACATTGTAAAGATTTTACACTCAACATCAAATCGAAAACCCAGCTGTCCCGAACAAAAAAAAATGTTAAATTATCTATTTTACAACACGAATAAAAAGTTAAAAAGTTAAAAGTTTAATAACAGCGTGTTTACTATTTTAACTTTTAAATGTGATGGTGACTTTAACTTAAATTAATGTTCG
Source organism: Podabrus alpinus (assembly GCA_932274525.1). Classification (NCBI taxonomy): domain Eukaryota; kingdom Metazoa; phylum Arthropoda; class Insecta; order Coleoptera; family Cantharidae; genus Podabrus; species Podabrus alpinus. The sequence continues at coordinate 122,749,281 of OW026451.1, forward strand.
TATTGTAGACTAACCAAATTTCAAATGTATATATTTAAAAATTTCATACGAAAATGACGTTTTTCAAGAAATTTCGGGTGTTTCTATCCGTTTATAAGTGTATTTATAAGTTTAATAACAGCTTGTTTACTATTTAAACTTTTAAATGTGATGGTGAATTTTAACTTAAATTAATGTGCGTATTGTAGAATAACCAAATTTCAAATGTATATATTTAAAAATTTCATACGAAAATGACGTTTTTCAAGAAATTTCGGGTGTTTCTATCCGTTTATAAGTGTATTTATAAGTTTAATAACAGCTTGTTTACTATTTAAACTTTTAAATGTGATGGTGAATTTTAACTTAAATTAATGTGCGTATTGTAGAATAACCAAATTTCAAATGTATATATTTAAAAATTTCATACGAAAATGACGTTTTTCAAGAAATTTCGGGTGTTTCTATCCATTTATAAGTGTATTTATAAGTTTAATAACAGCTTGTTTACTATTTTAACTTTTAAATGTGATGGTGAATTTTAACTTAAATTAATGTGCGTATTGTAGACTAACCAAATTTCAAATGTATATATTTAAAAATTTCATACGAAAATGACGTTTTTCAAGAAATTTCGGGTGTTTCTATCCGTTTATAAGTGTACTTATAAGTTTAATAACAGCTTGTTTACTATTTTAACTTTTAAATGTGATGGTGAATTTTAACTTAAATTAATGTTCGTATTGTAGACTAACCAAATTTCAAATGTATATGTTTAAAAATTTCATACGAAAATGACGTTTTTCAAGAAATTTCGGGTGTTTCTATCCGTTTATAAGTGTATTTATAAGTTTAATAACAGCTTGTTTACTATTTTAACTTTTAAATGTGATGGTGAATTTTAACTTAAATTAATGTTCCTATTGTAGACTAACCAAATTTCAAATGTATATATTTAAAAATTTCATACGAAAATGACGTTTTTCAAGAAATTTCGGGTGTTTCTATCCGTTTATAAGTGTATTTATAAGTTTAATAACAGCTTGTTTACTATTTAAACTTTTAAATGTGATGGTGAATTTTAACTTAAATTAATGTGCGTATTGTAGAATAACCAAATTTCAAATGTATATATTTAAAAATTTCATACGAAAATGACGTTTTTCAAGAAATTTCGGGTGTTTCTATCCGTTTATAAGTGTATTTATAAGTTTAATAACTAGCTTGTTTACTATTTAAACTTTTAAATGTGATGGTGAATTTTAACTTAAATTAATGTGCGTATTGTAGAATAACCAAATTTCAAATGTATATATTTAAAAATTTCATACGAAAATGACGTTTTTCAAGAAATTTCGGGTGTTTCTATCCATTTATAAGTGTATTTATAAGTTTAATAACAGCTTGTTTACTATTTTAACTTTTAAATGTGATGGTGAATTTTAACTTAAATTAATGTGCGTATTGTAGACTAACCAAATTTCAAATGTATATATTTAAAAATTTCATACGAAAATGACGGTTTTCAAGAAATTTCGGGTGTTTCTATCCGTTTATAAGTGTACTTATAAGTTTAATAACAGCTTGTTTACTATTTTAACTTTTAAATGTGATGGTGAATTTTAACTTAAATTAATGTTCGTATTGTAGACTAACCAAATTTCAAATGTATATGTTTAAAAATTTCATACGAAAATGACGTTTTTCAAGAAATTTCGGGTGTTTCTATCCATTTATAAGTGTATTTATAAGTTTAATAACAGCTTGTTTACTATTTAAACTTTTAAATGTGATGGTGAATTTTAACTTAAATTAATGTGCGTATTGTAGAATAACCAAATTTCAAATGTATATATTTAAAAATTTCATACGAAAATGACGTTTTTCAAGAAATTTCGGGTGTTTCTATCCGTTTATAAGTGTATTTATAAGTTTAATAACAGCTTGTTTACTATTTAAACTTTTAAATGTGATGGTGAATTTTAACTTAAATTAATGTGCGTATTGTAGAATAACCAAATTTCAAATGTATATATTTAAAAATTTCATACGAAAATGACGTTTTTCAAGAAATTTCGGGTGTTTCTATCCATTTATAAGTGTATTTATAAGTTTAATAACAGCTTGTTTACTATTTTAACTTTTAAATGTGATGGTGAATTTTAACTTAAATTAATGTGCGTATTGTAGACTAACCAAATTTCAAATGTATATATTTAAAAATTTCATACGAAAATGACGTTTTTCAAGAAATTTCGGGTGTTTCTATCCGTTTATAAGTGTACTTATAAGTTTAATAACAGCTTGTTTACTATTTTAACTTTTAAATGTGATGGTGAATTTTAACTTAAATTAATGTTCGTATTGTAGACTAACCAAATTTCAAATGTATATGTTTAAAAATTTCATACGAAAATGACGTTTTTCAAGAAATTTCGGGTGTTTCTATCCGTTTATAAGTGTATTTATAAGTTTAATAACAGCTTGTTTACTATTTTAACTTTTAAATGTGATGGTGAATTTTAACTTAAATTAATGTTCGTATTGTAGACTAACCAAATTTCAAATGTATATATTTAAAAATTTCATACGAAAATGACGTTTTTCAAGAAATTTCGGGTGTTTCTATCCGTTTATAAGTGTATTTATAAGTTTAATAACAGCTTGTTTACTATTTAAACTTTTAAATGTGATGGTGAATTTTAACTTAAATTAATGTGCGTATTGTAGAATAACCAAATTTCAAATGTATATATTTAAAAATTTCATACGAAAATGACGTTTTTCAAGAAATTTCGGGTGTTTCTATCCGTTTATAAGTGTATTTATAAGTTTAATAACTAGCTTGTTTACTATTTAAACTTTTAAATGTGATGGTGAATTTTAACTTAAATTAATGTGCGTATTGTAGAATAACCAAATTTCAAATGTATATATTTAAAAATTTCATACGAAAATGACGTTTTTCAAGAAATTTCGGGTGTTTCTATCCATTTATAAGTGTATTTATAAGTTTAATAACAGCTTGTTTACTATTTAAACTTTTAAATGTGATGGTGAATTTTAACTTAAATTAATGTGCGTATTGTAGACTAACCAAATTTCAAATGTATATATTTAAAAATTTCATACGAAAATGACGTTTTTCAAGAAATTTCGGGTGTTTCTATCCGTTTATAAGTGTACTTATAAGTTTAATAACAGCTTGTTTACTATTTTAACTTTTAAATGTGATGGTGAATTTTAACTTAAATTAATGTTCGTATTGTAGACTAACCAAATTTCAAATGTATATGTTTAAAAATTTCATACGAAAATGACGTTTTTCAAGAAATTTCGGGTGTTTCTATCCATTTATAAGTGTATTTATAAGTTTAATAACAGCTTGTTTACTATTTTAACTTTTAAATGTGATGGTGAATTTTAACTTAAATTAATGTGCGTATTGTAGACTAACCAAATTTCAAATGTATATATTTAAAAATTTCATACGAAAATGACGTTTTTCAAGAAATTTCGGGTGTTTCTATCCGTTTATAAGTGTATTTATAAGTTTAATAACAGCTTGTTTACTATTTAAACTTTTAAATGTGATGGTGAATTTTAACTTAAATTAATGTGCGTATTGTAGAATAACCAAATTTCAAATGTATATATTTAAAAATTTCATACGAAAATGACGTTTTTCAAGAAATTTCGGGTGTTTCTATCCGTTTATAAGTGTACTTATAAGTTTAATAACAGCTTGTTTACTATTTAAACTTTTAAATGTGATGGTGAATTTTAACTTAAATTAATGTGCGTATTGTAGAATAACCAAATTTCAAATGTATATATTTAAAAATTTCATACGAAAATGACGTTTTTCAAGAAATTTCGGGTGTTTCTATCCGTTTATAAGTGTATTTATAAGTTTAATAACTAGCTTGTTTACTATTTAAACTTTTAAATGTGATGGTGAATTTTAACTTAAATTAATGTGCGTATTGTAGAATAACCAAATTTCAAATGTATATATTTAAAAATTTCATACGAAAATGACGTTTTTCAAGAAATTTCGGGTGTTTCTATCCATTTATAAGTGTATTTATAAGTTTAATAACAGCTTGTTTACTATTTTAACTTTTAAATGTGATGGTGAATTTTAACTTAAATTAATGTGCGTATTGTAGACTAACCAAATTTCAAATGTATATATTTAAAAATTTCATACGAAAATGACGTTTTTCAAGAAATTTCGGGTGTTTCTATCCGTTTATAAGTGTACTTATAAGTTTAATAACAGCTTGTTTACTATTTTAACTTTTAAATGTGATGGTGAATTTTAACTTAAATTAATGTTCGTATTGTAGACTAACCAAATTTCAAATGTATATGTTTAAAAATTTCATACGAAAATGACGTTTTTCAAGAAATTTCGGGTGTTTCTATCCGTTTATAAGTGTATTTATAAGTTTAATAACAGCTTGTTTACTATTTTAACTTTTAAATGTGATGGTGAATTTTAACTTAAATTAATGTTCCTATTGTAGACTAACCAAATTTCAAATGTATAATAATATGTTTAAAAATTTCATACGAAAATGACGTTTTTCAAGAAATTTCGGGTGTTTATATCCAAACAATATCAGGTGTTTGGGTTATAATTTTGTAACAAAAAATTGGAATTGAATAAAAATTTGATTAAAATTGATAATAAAAACTGATAATAAAATTATTTTACGCCAACTAATTTTTTTTTCTGCTATTAAATTTTATAAATTAACAATCTCTTTATTATTTTCTTTTAGTAAAAATATAATATATAAACAATGACCATTGTCAACGTATGTATATACCAACTACCTGTCTCTAATCTAGTGCAAGGTATATAGAATTACTGCTTACTGATATGCTTTTACGCATTTTTTCTCTATCTCTCTATCTCGCTTAAATAATTGTAATATTTTAAATTATTAATAGGTACTTATTGTTTTATTAGATTATTTAATTTTGGCACAAGGGGTAATGGAAGAAAATGCCTTATTTTGTATAAATACGTATAAAATACGGGACATAACACCACAAAATAATAGGACAAGTTTAAAAATTATTAAAACAAACACAGAAAACAAAATTAGCTATCGTTAAACGTGTAATGTGTCTTGTAACGTATTTTTGCATTTGAATTTATTCCGCAGCGTGACGTCATACGCTGAAAAGCATACCGGTGTAAGTTTATCGCGATCTAGTGGATCTTCGAACCAACTCTTGCTGTCTCTGTTATAATACCATATTCTACTTTATTAAGTGAACCGCTAAATTGTGGTGACAGCACTATACGGACTTATTGTAGTCATGCGCAATGGTACGGTTGTCTAACTAGTTATACATAAACAATGATTAAACAAAAACAACATGTAATATTGAAAAATTATATTATTATTAAAATTTATAATTACATTTATTAAAATTAAAATTATAATATTAAAGCATTAAAAATAAGTACAGAAAAATAAATAAATCGATTATCGAGCTACGATATCCATTCATGGCGGATTTCTCATTGCAACAAATAATTTTCCACTCGCCATCACACATAGCATTGCAAATGGAAATTCACACAAGTCGTTGTATTTTATAAATCTTATATTATTTGTTCTGTTCACTTCAAAGGCGTAAACATGTTCATTAAAACATAGAACATTTAATTCGGAATAAATGAAGCCAATATGATTTTCAGTATTTAATCATAATTGAAAACATAATCAATTATACCGAAAGAAGGCAATAAATCGTTTTAATTATTTTTCGCAAAATTATGTAAAATTTCCACACTTTATCATTTTCAGGTACTAGATCACCAATTATTACACCAAAATATCTAACAAAACATAACATTTCTGTAGCTGTCATTGAAATTTTATGTTTTGTATGAAATTCTTTATTTAAAGATGGCGGTTTATTTGAAACTTCAAAAGCGTAATTGAATGCTTCAATTCTGGAATTTTATGTTTCAATTGAGAAAAAATTACAATGTAGAATAAAATATTTTAAAATTTCAATCATATCATAATGGCACACACCTTCGTAAATGTCATGCATTATGTCCACGCCTTAATTTGTTGTAACATGAAAATAGCTTAATTTATTAAAAATACAATTTTCTTTTATTCCAGTTGTAGATAAATCATTAATTTCAATATCGTTTTCATAATTATTTATTGTTCTTAGTAATGTAGGATCTTCTTTACATTGTGTTTGTGCCGAAAATTTATCTGTTTTACAAAATCTACAATTGTAACGAGCATTAAAAGATTCCGAAAATCCTAATAAAGAGTGTAAACCTAGATTGTCACCCAATAATAGTGCCGTAATAAAATAAATTTTAATATTTGTACCATCAGCAGCCTGAACATCGATACCTTCTTCAAATAAATATTGTAATTCTTTGATTAATATATTAAAAACTGATTAATTGCCATATTCTTTCCTATCATTGCTATGAAATAATATTGCCAAAAATATATTTTCTATTAAAGACCTATATTCAGGAGGAAATGTTGCAATATTAATGTATACACCTAATTTATGTATACCTGCATGCGAAGAAAGTGGATTGCCGGACTCAAAATCATCGTAATATATAAATAACGGCAAAACAAATTTATCGCTTTCTTTTAAAATATTTTGAAAATGTTTTGATTGGTAAATATTAGAAATTCCATTAGTATCCGTTTTCAATAAATTAATATACAAAATTAATTTTTCCAACAAACCAATTTTCTGAAAAACCACACGTAAAGGAATGAATTGTGCAGTAACATTAATTGGTTTTAACAATGTAATGTTGTTTTCTAGACGAGTTTCTAATCGATTTCCTACAACAAATTCAGCAGGACGAATTAAAAATCCTAACGATTCAAATTTCTTTAATCGTAAATATTCCGTCTCGAGATCGTCAAATAAATTTATAAACTGATCAAACATCTCAACAATATTATCGTGAATATCTTTGGAATTTTGATTTAATTGTGATAAAATAGAATTTTTTAAAATAGCAATAAAACATCCTAAATATAGATCTTTAATGTTATCTACTACTTCTTGAACACATTTTCTTGGCAATATTGGAGAATCATATAGTTTAGCGATAAATAATAAAAGATGTTCCTGAAGCATCTCTTTTAAATTTTCAATATTATTTAAATTCTTATTTTGGCTAGTACTACTGTTGCTAGTAGCATCACTACTAGTAGTAATGTAGCCACACTACTAGTAGTAGTAGCATCACTACTACTAGTACTACTAGTAGTAGTACCACCATTAGTGGTAGTACCGTCACCACTAATAGTAATACCACTGTCAGTAGTAGTGCCAGTATAAAAATGTTTTAGTCTTAAATGGTTTTGATAAGATCTGAAATTAATGAAATCAATGAAATCTCTAAAGTAATTAAATTCCCTGCATCGATATGTAGAATTTTTTTGTAATTCATGTTGAATTTTGAAATGCAAATATAAGCTAGATGGCGACGGAAAACTATTGTTGCATATGAAACAATTTGGCATGATGAATAAAATACAATTTTTTGTGAATAGATCAAATTAAAAATAACTAAATAAAAACTAAAATAAACAGAATAAAAAAAATTAAATTAAAATTTAAACATAAAATTTAAAAAAATTAATTACTTAAAATGAACGGAGTAATGTCTTTACACCGACGAAGTTACCGTCCCACTCAGTTTTAAGTCCGTATAACCCTCTCTGAACGATGAGCCACAATTGGCCGGCTTCGTAAGGATAATTTGCCTTGAGGGCATGTGTTATTTTAAAACAAATATCAATTGTTTTGGCAATTGTTGGTATTTGATATAAAATATCGTCAAATGCTACGTAGCATGAATTTATAGCAGTTAAATTTTCTCCCACAACAACTGGAGTTGGTTGAAATGTCAGGTCAAAGGACTTCAATTTGTTTTTCTTGATCTCTATGGAAGATTTTAAGTCAGTGATATCCTGTGGAGGTCGGGGATACAATGGACAAATTTTAGTTTTTGTTATTTATAAAAAATAATTGTTATTTTTTATCTATTATTTTTATGTCAAAAAGAACCTTGATCTTTGTCGATGTCTTTAGCAAGATAAGCACTCCAAAACATAATAGACTTTTGTTGTAGGACATTGAAAAGTAACAGATGTCAATTGTCCATAGTATCCCTAGGTATGGGGCAACAGTGGACAGACATAGGGGTTACATTGGACATATTTAACTAGAAGCATATTTCACAGAATTTTATTTGAAACCAATTTCTTATTTATTGTTATACATCTAAACTTATCTAGGTATACAAAAAATACATTTTGAACTAATACAAACTGAAATGAGTTAAATCCATATTAAAATATATCATGTCTTTGAAGCGGGGACGTGTGTCTTGAATTGCTGATGGTAATGGTAACACAATTTGTTTAAACGTTACAAATGAAGATTCCTCTTCGGTCAGCTGAAAACGATTTGACGATATCAATCGTTTGAAGAACTTTACATTAAACCCATCACGTAGTTTATCTTCCACACAAGCTACGTAATTTCTACCAGACCATGGCGTTTTCCCAGGAACTTTTACGATCAAATAATCACCGTTTGCAACATCATGTACACTTTTAAGACATTCTTCATTATCTTCTGTCTGTTCTATTTAAGAAGAAGAATCCTGTGTATTCATAATTTCTTCATCTTCATCTGATGAACTTTCTTCAATAATTTTCTTTTTCACAGCTTTTACTTTTTTACCACTTTCCACTTTCTTCTGCCTTTTCTCGATCTCCTCCTTTTCTGGTGTGTCTGTGGCGATCATGGTTCTTCCACGTTTTCTTCCTCTATTTGACGTTTTTCTAGGTCCAGCTTTCGGATATGGATTTATTTGTTCTGGAGAAACAAAAGAATAAATATTATTTTCTGATATATCTTGCGTTGAAGTGTCTGCTTTACTGGTAGAAGGTGTATCAATGGTAGTAGTTCTAGGTGATATTGATACATTTGTGAAAGTAGAAGCATTTTCTGAAGCAATTTCCTGATTTTGTTCTAATTCTGGAAATGGACGATCTGAGACAGGAGCACAGAAATTCGTGTTCTTGAAATACATTCCGGTCATAGGGAAATATTGCACACTTTCGAAATCCGGATTTTATATTTTCTGGTGTACTAGCTTTATCCCAAGCTTTAGAACATAATTCGGGTAACGAATAAATTGAAAGTGTTTCATTTGGATGTGCCATCATCCAAGAGTTTACAGCTTCAGCAAAATATTTTTTAAATGGACCAAATACTGAGCGATCTAGGGGTTGCAATTTATTGGATGTATGGGGTGGTAATGTAAGGATTGTTATTCCATGCTCCTTGCAGAAGTTGATCTCATCGAGACTCAAGTGGGATTCATGATTGTCCATTATCAATAACACAGGTCTATCTTTGCTGCACCGTACATTTTTAGCGAAGAAAGTGTAGAAGTGCTCATAACTCATAAACGAATATAAAAAGTAATAACCCGGCAAATGGTTATTTAAAAAAAGTTTTAGCATTCACCTTGCCCTTTTCACGTTCGCCGATGGAGGATGCGTAACGGTTAAGCTCTGTATTTATCATACCAAGCCACGAGAACGTGGGTACCTCAAAGAGGTTCGTGGATCCTTAAAAAACTTTCCTTGCACAATAAACTACTACCTTAATGGGCGCCAGAATCGAATAAAGGCTTTAGGAGACCATGGTCACCCTTATCGAGACAAAAATGGAAATTAAAAGTAAAATAAAACTTGGTTATGTTGAATGGCACACATTTAATAAAAATAAAAGATGAATTTGATTATTAACAAAATAAGCAGGTTCTTGATCACACATACAATAAAATCATTTACAAAGATTTAAAGAATTTACATTTACAAAAAACAAGATTGTTGAAATATTGGTTATCGTGATTAAGTTGGTCGTCGATCGAACAGGATTCATTTACGTTGACTGGTGTAATGTCGAATGGTGATTAAAATACAAAATTGTCGGCGTACTAATGACGCTCTTCTCTGAATGAAAAATCGGCAGAAGGATTACACTACTTGTTCTACTGAAGGTAGACAAAACACAAGTAGGTTAATGAAAAATTAATGATTGACGTTTTATATGTGTGTCTTTTTTTTAAATCTTGGCTTCAATTTTTGATAAAAGAAAATTAAATTGTTCTGGAAGCATTCGCAGATGATTTTTATAGCCACTTCTATCTTCTTCTCTCATTTCTGATAGCAAGCAATCGCTTGCTCCAAATTGCTGTCTTCTACTAAGCCAATGTTTTACCCAAATTTTCCTTTTTTTTTTAATTTGACGTTTACTAAAAATTTTCTTAACACCCCGTTGCGAGAAACATTACAACATTATTTATTTCGTTTCGAAAACGTGCGGCATCCATTGTGAATATTTATGTAAACTAATGTAGCAACCGTAAGTGTACTACTTTGGCTGGCATGTGTATTATCGTCAGGTTTGGTAGCACATTATCTCATGGCACGCTAGCAAAAATCATGCTATTTCAGTAGCAAATGTATTATTCACAAAGCATGCTATAAAACAGCACGCTTTTTAAGCATGCTTTTTTACTAGCATGAATGTGTATCACGGGCTTAAGGCTGTAAATATTTTAGTATCGATAACAACTTTTGTGTACAATAAATGTTTCTTTAAAATGAATAATTTTTTACTACTGTTGACTAAATTTTTTAATAAAATGAACTAAATTTTTAGTAAATTTTTTTACTTAGACTAGCTAACCATTTATGTCGCAAGGTTCAATCTTATAACATTTACCAAAACTTTTACATGTAATTACAAAATATTTTTGTAATGATAACAAAATTTGTTATTTCATAACCATTACAAATTTAATTTTCTCAGTGTTCAATTTAGAATTTTCTGCTCTCAAAGAGTACAGGATGGCTGCATTTACTCCTGATTGGTCCAGGATACCAAAAAAAGCGATGTGGCCATCTCTTTGTTATTCTAGCTGTAGAATAATATTTGCATAATTGGTCGAAGGCGTCGGTACTGCCTTTGATTTTATTATAAAATGTTATTATCTCGGATTTTCCACTTTCTTGGTCAATTTTGCCGATTTGGTGTCGGCTCGAAATGACAAACACATTTTTATTGGTTTTGGCGCAATAAGACAATAAAGTTTTGCTTTTATTGTAACCGTAGCGAGCAGTTCCAGGATGAGCCCTTTGTTGAAATACTTGAGGTATTTCCGGCTTATTTTTTCTTACGGTGCCGACAATAGATAAAGAGTAATTACTCTTCATTTCATAGTGGCACAGATGTGAACCAGTTGTCGCATGTTATATTTCGATTGGTATGGTGAATCGGTTCTGAAAGTTTTTTCACATAATATGTTCAGCATTCAATAAATAATATGATGTTTGAACATCATTTAGAGCCACTATTTTTATTCCATATTTGTCGGGTTTATTAGGAATATAAAACTTTAGCTCTAGACCGTAGACGATATCTAAATTCTAAAGCATCAGGATGGTCATGAAGACCTCCTTTAGCTCGTATAGCACCAAAGAACTTATCAAGTACATCCTGATTAAGCCTGCATGTCAAAATATATTTGGTATCAAATCGATTCTTGAGGTGGGCAAATAATAATTTTAGAGAAGTGTTGGTGATTATAATCCCTAAAATAATAACAATTGATTCTACTATTTTTAAATAAATATAGAAAATTAACCTTTTTGAAATGGCAGAAGGGTAGATTTGCCCTTGACTCTTAAATTGTTCATAACACATAACATTAGTCATTTTCTTGATGATATTCTGCTGAACATCTAACGATTTGCCATACGCTTTTATTCTATCACGACTGTCTGCATCTGGGACACGTGCATTAAGGCAGTCAAACCAATCATTTACCTAGTTTAGAATTATAAATCCAAATTAATTTAATAATAGAATTATTTCTACCGCACAGTTATAATAAAAATTTAATATACATAGGTACATATACCGACTTGTTTAAAAATTCTGCACATTCAATCCAGTTTTCGCCTTCCAATTTACCATTAATCTCACATCTAGTTATTGCACAAGAAATGGTATGGGAAAAGAGTTTTGTCGCTAACTTCACTTTCCGTCTTCCAGCATTCTTCACGTGCACACTTTCTTTACTAATTTTATGTGCTATTGTTAAATCAGATCTACCAGTTGCGTCCAAAATTTTTTCAATAATAATTTTGTTGATTTAATTATCACTAACAATCAAACCACGATCAACAAAATGATTTCTAAGCAACTTAAGAGTGCATGTATACCCCGCGAAATATAGGTTGTTTTAGTGCCGTAGCATTAACATGATAAAATCAAAACTATATTACTTTTTAATATAATTTTTAAATATTTCAATTAATAAATGTTCAGACTAAGGTTTAACGAGTTTAAATTTCAATTTTAAATAGATATTAATATAGTAAACTTAATGTAATGTAATTGAAATTTGATGTTTTTTTGTAGCCATTATATATTTATATTTCTAAGTTATGTAACCGTTATCAAAAAATTTTGAAGCTTTCCACCTTAGAAAAACATGTATACTAGTGATTGCACCTTGGTTTATTTCAATATTTATCTTACTTACATAATAATTATGTGATTTTTGAAAGTCTATTTTCATATAAAAATACAGAAAAATTAATATTTTCGTTGGAATAAATTCTTTTTTTAAATTTCCCATCAATTAGTTAGCCAATCACTTTATTGGGCGTATATCAGAAAGAAGTTCCACAAAATATTCTAAAATTTACTACCGATGACCAGCGACCCTGCACATGCACTCTTAATGAGATGTTGGTACATCTGCAAAGACATAAATATTGTGCCCATTTGCAAGATTTGTAAACCATGTTTTATCAGAACTTATTTCTAGCTCATTGTGCAATGATCTATTGCCTCCTCCAAGATCACCGACCAATTCCACAATTTGGAATCCTAAAAAAATAACGTAGTCAAGTGGGGTAAAAATGAGACATTTTTTAAAACTTTAATTTTTTGTGTGTGTTAGACTCCCTTAAAGGAATTGATAAAAATTTTATGGGAAGTAAATGATGATGAGAAAACTATTAAAAGCTTAAAAACGTATAAAAATGTTCTTTATGAAAGTGAAAAAAATAAAAACTGTGTCTCACATGCATGTTTTAACAGTCGTGCCGTCCTCTAAACCAAAAATAAGACATTAAGGGAAAAAATGAGACAAAATATTTTTATTTTTTTTTTAACTGAACTGAACTCAACAAAACAGTAGAAAAATATTTATTTATGGAAACATACCTACAAAATATAACATTAATTTCTAACTAAATTTTAATTTATGCAAAACTTAGGCAAAGAAGTGCTAATATAAAATAATAGTTTTTGTTAAAAATAGGCTACAAAATCCAAAACACATTGAACATGCAAGAACATATTAACGAACTATAATATCTATCAAAATCTATTGGAAAGGCAAAAACATCTGCTGCTCTAGAAGTTCCTGCAAGCGGAGCTGAGGGTGGTAGCTTTAAAACAATATCTTTCTTTTCCACATTATTGATTTCCGGAACTGCTGGATAAACAAATTTATTTCCCTTGCGTCTAAGATAGGAAACACAAAATTCATCATTAGGTAATAAACCTTTTATAATTGCCATGTAGTGCACGTCTTTATTTTTGGTTTTAAATTGAACCAAAACGAAATTACCAATAGTTATATTTCCTTCCTCTGGGGATTGAAACCATACATTCTGTGCTAGTGGCATATTTTTTGACTCACCTTTATCGTCATTTTGAACTTCTTCTTCTTCAGTTTCATTTCTTACTAAATCAGCTAGTGTCATGTTTTCGGTATCGCTTTCGGTAAACTTTTCAAGTTGCTCCATTTTTTTCTGACTAAGGCCCAGTTGTTCAGTATTAGGTTATCTTTTAACCTGAATTATTTTCCATGGAAACAATTCTTGAAACAATCATTTCTATGGAAAATAAGCCAGGTTAGAAGATAACCCGAAACTGAACAACTGGGCTTAAGACGATTTCTTCTGCAAAAATCTCTAAACCAGTCATCGCCTGGACGCCCATCTTTAAAAGCCGTTTTAAGGTTATTTTCTTGCACGTAGGTCTGCACGGCATTTTTAACCTCTTGCTTAGTTAGTGCAAACCCCCACTGGGCCATTGTTATTAATTTTGAAGCTAAATCTTGCTCGACCTCTAAAGATAACGATGTTTTTCGCCCTTGTTTTGTTGAATTCTTCTTATTCATATAGCGACTTAGTTTCGACTTGTCGATATGGTAGGCATTGGCTGCAGTTCTTACAGAAAAACCCTCAGTTCTCACTAACTTTGCTGCTTTATCGAGATCTTCCTTCGTATATTTCTTCGGCTTGGGTGTATATTTCTTTGGCATCTTGGTTTTGTAAATAAAAGCTAAAAAAATAATTAAAATGTTTGTCTCATATTTAGACCTGTGGTGTCTCATTTTTACCTCCACGCGTGTCTCAAATTTGCCCCTCCAAGAAAAACGTGCTCACTCGTAAACTGATCAATTTGAACTGAAAAGCAATTGCCCACGTTGCGACGGTAATAGGATCTTAGCGCGAAGCGACTTTAACCGAACCACTCAGATTGACATACGGACTTGCACGACAAAAGTTTAAAAGCCGGTTTTAAAAGATATAAATCGCAAATGACGCGTTAGATTTTGTAATTTTAATTTTGACGTTATTTGTTACCCAAAAATGAAATAAATTGTTGGGATGATGTCTTTACAAGTGTTGCTATACATTTATAACAAGAAACCGTTTGGAATTAAATAATTAGCAATTTTATTTGAGTGTCTCATTTTTCACCCAAATATTGCGTGTCTCATTTTTACCCCACTTGACCCTACAGATAAAAATATTAAACTAATTTGTTGTCGTGTCTCGCCTAATTTTTCCACAAAATTTATTATTTAATATAAAAAGGGCCTTGGTCATTTTACAATCATAATCGAAGAAAATTGGTTATTTCCATTTCATAAATAGTCCTCTTAACATAACCACTTGGGCATAACTATTTATAACTATAACTATATTTTAGTTTGACAATGTTAAAAACAGGTTTAAAAATTCCTGGGGAAATTTAAATCTTTTTTCCTAACAGACTTCCAAGAGTACTCACAGCTGGAAAAGGATATCCTTTTTTCAAAAGTAACCAATGGACAGCATCCAATCTGTCATGTCTTTGCAAGCATTACATCTGTTGGAAATCGGTAAAGCATCACATCTCCTGCAAAGTTCTTGGCTTAATTGTCGCTATTACAATTCCACCTTGCACAACGCATTGTCAAATTACACCACAGCAACTTTTAACAACAAATAACACAAAAACAACGGGAACAAACTGCGAATATATACAAGATATACAACAGCAAGTAGCGATATGTCATTTGCAACTCGCCGGGTGACGTAAGCACCGGATAAAAGATTGAAAAGGTTACCACTTTTTGAAGGAAGTACAAATAGTAAATTTGAAAACAAACATAGTTAACATTTTAAATTGTGTTCATTATACAAAAAATAAATCGTTCTAATTTAAATATGTAGTGCCTAAGTTTGAATAATAAATGGCGATGACTTGTTCTCAATCATTTTATAAAGGTTTTGAAACGTTAATTTGTGTTACAAATGCAGGTTGACTACATCAAGAGCTCTATTGTATTTTTTTATATTATATAAATAATACTGCTTAAAAAGTGAAAGTACAGTTATATTCCTGAAAAATATGTAAGGAGTGCGTACCGAGTAGATTAATGGAACCAGAAATGTGGACGAAACCTAATAATCAGGTCAATTGGTTGAAAAAGTTGTAAATACAGCAAGCAGGAATTGAAATGGTACATCATCTAGATGCTTTGGTTAAATGTAATTTCTGTCTTCTTTTGTACAATTTTAAACGTGGAAAATTGAAATTGTACATAATCTTATAATTTTTTTTCGTGGCGTTCATTTGTAAATTTGATTTTTCTTATTCTGCATTCATCCAAATAACCTGCTAACACTATTACCCTTGCTCGGTAATTAAAAATTTATGTCGATTATCTATCGACAAATAAAATTTTGATTTATTTAAACTTGTATAGGTGTTCGATCGGTATTAATATTGACCCACGTTCCACACCGATCGATTCACGTCGAATGGCGTGGATGCCGTGCCATATCGTTGCGGGGTCTAACTGGACGCAAAAGTTAGCTCAACTTCTCGAACTGGACGTAATCAACTCTAAAACCAGCGCTGGCTGGCAAGATGGCGGCTACCTGCGCAGTATCATAATATCTTTAAATTTATTGTATCATGAGGTTTACATAATATGCATTGAGTGTCGTTTTGATTATCTCTAACGCAGGAACGTGCGGATAAACACAGGCAAAAATACTTTGAAAACTTCTTTCGTTATTGTCTAGTATTTTCAACCGAGATCCTCGCTCTACGACGGTTTTTAAGTATGGTAATGCTTTTTAAATTAATTTTAGTAATACAGTAGAACCCCTTAGAGGAGTTCTACTGTTGATGTAAATCTTCTAAATTAAAATTCACATCGTTCAATTCAAGAACGCAATTGGTCCATGCTTACTTCTTCCACTTTTTCGTCGACGTAAAGTTTAAACGAGACGTAAAGACAGTCAAGTGCCGAGAACTCGAATGCGTTCGACAAAAAATTCCAGGTCTCGATCTTCAATTAGTAAGACGTCCAGTGAAAGGCAACAACAACAGAAGCAGTCCGAAGAATTACAAATTATACAAATATTAGGCGATATGTTAGCTCAGAACGATGCTCAGAATTACCGCAAAAATTCCTATCCGAATATCAAAAATTAACATACCAATATCCACATTTACAATGTACTGAAACTTTGTGGAGTCAAAGAACATAACGAAATTGTCAGGTTTACATTATGCATTGAGTGTCGTTTTGATTATCTAACGTAGGAACGTGCGGATAAACACAGGCAAAAATACTTTGAAAACTTCTTTCGTAATTGTCTTGTATTTTCAACCGAGATCCTCGTTCTACAACGGTTTTTAACCCTTAAGTACTCGCGTGGCATTTTCCGACGTTAAAACTCGCGCGGGGTGTTCTGAACACCCCACATAAATGCGCGTAAAAAAACTATAATATTTAATTTTGTTTTGAAAGAGATTGATTTTATGATTCTTGTGACTATTTATGACCTATTGAAACCCTCAGTTACACAAAATATGAATACTTCTCTGTGTAACAAATTTTATTGCAAAATTCGGTAAATTTTGAAAAAAATTGTTTAGTTTTAAAAAACTTAAAGTTACGTTTGAAAAAAAAAGATTTTGATATATTTTAGGATTCAAAATGTTAAATATAATTAAAAATTACTAGTATATGATGGATATTTAAAGATATTTGTATTTGGTACATAAGAAGCATATACCTGTTTATGGTTGATTTTTAACCATAGTAAATGAGATTATTATTGATAGAAAAATGTGCTACCTACAATTTTTAAATTATTTTTAGTTTGGGTGGTCATTGTTTGTTATGAAAATATTAAAATTGTTTATGGCTTACTCTTGCAACCCCGATAATAAAAGATACTCTTTTGGGTTTAGCTTTATACCTGAAATGAACTAAATCGCCCAACTAAATGTGGGAGTCATAAATTTTAAAACCTTTTTTGAAATATCCGATTTGTTTATGGTTCTGTGATTATGTTAACAATTTTTGTTTGTTCAACTTGTGGAAAACCGGACTACGCGGTTTTAATGATTTTATTTTATTCCCACCTCTGACAACAATGAAACAAACCGAGGTAAGCGGTTTAATAATTTATTCCACCGCTGAAAACCAATGAAACAAACCGGCCTTTGTGGGGTTGTAAATTTTAATCTTACCGTTTATTCCAATGTAATAAACCGGAGGTGCGTTAATTAAATTTATCCACCAAGGTAGAAAAAATCGGATTAATTCTTCTTATTATCGCTGCCACCACGAACGTCTTTTTGGTTTCTGACTCACCTTTACCTATTTTACCGGATCGGTGATCGTGGGAGAGAACGCTCGAGGAACTCCATTTTACTTCTTCTTCGTTGGTAGCTTTTGTCCTGACAAAGCGTACACAGAACGAAAAACTGACGTAAATACAATTAAAAAAGTGATTACAATAATGTATTTAGGCATTAAAATTCCACCGATGCTCGAAGTCATCAATATCATTAAAAATTTTGTTTACTTTATGTTAAAGTGATTACTTGATGTTAAGGTGATTATATTAATGTCTGAAGAACATTGATTTCATTAAGTAACTTTAATAACAAAATACATTGTATTAATGGTCACTACTTATAAGTCAATCACCTTAAACATTAATACAATCACCATAGAGCATCAACTTTCTAACGTGGTTTTAATGTTTTCTCTACATTGACCAATCAATCTCGCTCATCATAGTGATGATGAAGAACATAAGCCAATCCCCATATACATTAATACAATACCATAGAGTATCAATTTTCTATCCTGGTTTCAATGTTTCCTTTACATTGAGCAATCAACATTGATCATCATAGTGATGATCAACAACATTAATTTAATCACATGGACTATAAATATCTATGCATGGCGGTAAGAAGGGTGCAAGTTAAAAATCATGTTTTGCGAGTAGATTAAAGATTTACTCTAAATTAAAAAATAGGATTTTTAGCTATAATGCTTCTTTTACTTCTCTTGTGTCTTATTTTTAGATGTTTTAATTTAGAGTAAATCTTAAATCCATTCGCAAAACATGATTTTTAACTTACACCCTTCTTACCACCTTGTACAGTAGCGGTCAAAAAAACTGCATAGCCTATTTAATTAAACAAAAACAGAATTTTTGTCTAATTGGGTAAAATGTATTATTTTAAATTAGCACTGTTACTTTTTAGGATTAAAATGAAGTCATAATCAATATGATTCTAACACAATTTACAAAAGTTTTGTTAATTTTTAATTAAATCTATTAAATGGTGATTAATTAGCGAGTTGATTAATGAGTTAATTAAAAAGCAATAAAAATAAAACTTTCACATAACATGTTTTTATTGTAATTCAAATTTTTTTTTTATATATTTCTTATCAAAAGTATGTTTTAAACATATTTAATATTTCGTGGCCCCCCCCTTTGCTTTTATCACAGCCGAAATACGTGCCGGCATGGATGAAATTAAATTTTCTATAGTTTGCCTAGAAATATCCTCATACCATGCTTGTTTTAGAGCATTTCTCAGTTCCTGGTTAGTCTGAGGTTTCCTCTCTTTGATCTTAGCCCCAAGAATAGCCCACAAATTTTCTATAGGATTCAGATCGGGTGAATTTCCTGGCCACGGTAACGAAATAATCCCTTTTTCTGCTTTAAAATTAGTTATCTGAAAGAAACGTTTTATTTATTTGACACTGTATAGTAAACATTTCGTAGATAACAGTTTAAGCAAACATCTTGAACGATTACTCACCCTTTTAGCCCTGTGGCATGGAGCTGAGTCATCCTGAAAAATGCACTGTGATACCCTGGCGAAGTACTCATTAATGGATGGTAGCAAACAGTTCGTTAAAATTATTTCGTAGTCAACTGCCTTCACTGTTCCCTCCACAAAATGAAGTTTTCCCATTCCGTGAAAAGAAAAACACCCCCAGATCATTTGGCCCCCTGGTTTCTTCACGGTCCTCTGGAGACATTCATCGCTATATCGTTCACCAGCTTTCCGTCGCACGTAGTGAATACCATCGGATCCCCACAAATTAAATTTGCTCTCATCCGAGAATATCACTTTCTTCCAGTCATTTATAGTCCAATTTCGATAAGTTTTTGCCCACTGTAAACGACTACATCGCATTTTTTTAGTAAGATGTGGCTTTCTTGCAGGAATTCTTGCGTAAAAACCACTGTCACGAAGCCGTCTTCGCGTTGTTTCGACACTAATTTTGACTCCAGATGAATCCTCGAACTCCTTTCTTATATCAACAGCCGTTTTAAAGCGATCCTTTGAACACATTCGCGTAAGAAGCCTGTCCTGCGATTTTGACGTTTTTCGCGGTCGTCCACTACCCTTTGTGCGATTTGTGATTTTTGTTTCGCGATATTTTTTTAAAAATCTTGCTACAGTCGACTGATTGCAACCAACTTTGATTGCAATTTGTGTTGTCGACATTCCCACAGACGAATGCAAGAATTTCTGTTTTTTTATTTTCACTTAATTGCTTATACTTTGCCATATTTTTACAAAACTCTTCAAAATCGACTGTTCTTGTACAAAATATAACATCTACTGATATGATTAGAATGTTACCTGCTACTACCCTTATTTTGCATACCAACCCTAATTGAATGGTTATTCTTAGAATTTGTACCTGTTATTTACGTCTATTTGTAAATTTTAAACCTATGCAGTTTTTTTGACCGCTACTGTATACTTATTTTGTCGTGATAATGTTGATAAAGGTAATTGGTATACATAAAAGGCAAAACAGAAGTTAAAAACCTATTAATTGTTTAACAATTTATTAATTTTTTAAAAATTCACATAAAATATGTACCTTGCTAAAAGAATTGGATGTTTTCATTTCGTAAAAATACTTTTCTAGAAAAGTCCAACACATAAGACTTTCCGCAGGAAAATTTAAATTAAACAATTATATAATTTTAAAAGAAATATCCGTCCTAAGGATATTAAAAAATTTGTATCTTATTCCATCGTAATATGTATAAATTTCTGTTAACGATGTGATGTCCTCACCGATGGCGAAAATGAATGGCTGTACATGAGTTGTCTTAGAATTGAGTAATTGAATCCAATTTTTAACTTCCAGCACGGTTTTTGCGATGAAAAGAAAAGATTTCTGGGAATCCCTTATTGTATATTTTGTCGTTTGTTTTTTTCCACTTTCATCCCTTTTCACCACTTTATCGGTAGGCACAAAATAGCCGTGGAGTGCCCATAAAACTATTGCATCGCGTCCATCTACAAAAAGGTAACGTTAAGAAATTATTTGTAAGAATAAAATAAATTTAATATACTCACTGTCATGTAAATCTTCCTTTTTTAATCGATCCAACAAGCTTCTGTTGTTTAAGAGCGTCAAGCAAGCAAACTATTAAGCCCATGGTATATATTAAGCCGGTATTAGGTTGGTAAGCGCCGCCAGCACGTGGTTAATAGTAGTAGTACCAACCTAATACTTATTTTCAAATTTTAAATTTTGAAAAATGAACTTTGATAAAATTTAAAGACAACAATTTTTTTAAATAATTAAATGGTAAATTAGTGTTTTGAATAAAAAAAAATTATAAAAACTTTTTCTTTTAAAGTATAAGTATAAACCCATACAATGCACTTTGACATAGTTAAGAAAAATATTTAAAAAATTATGAACTTTTCAAACTACCACATATGCAAAGAGTGAGTTTGCAAATAAAACTATCTAAATTCATTAAATGGTAAATGAATATGGGAGCGTCCATTAATTACATAAGGACGATTTTTGAATCCCCCCGCCCCACGTAAGGGTACGTAAGATTGTGGCCCCCCCCCCACATCTTACGTAAGGATTTTTTTTTAAATTAATTTTTTCAAGTGATAATTTAATTAGCACAGCGCAAAACAATTCTATAAATATTATAATTAATTTGTATTTTTGTACAAAATTTGTATTTTGACTATTATATTTTTTCGTGGTGTTAATATTACATTGAACTCGGGTGCATTAAACTATAAAGTTTTACATTGATATTAATCACTAAACAGCATTATGCCAATAGTTGTACATTATCACAATGAAATGTGATGATTAAACGGTCATAGTATTAAACACTTCGTGGACATTAGTTTAATGCATTTTTTATTATTACAATGTAAATTACATCGTATCAATGTTAACGTCCTAGTATACATCATGTTTTACATTGAATTAATAACATTTTTACATTGTTATAATGGGCATGTGTTCATTATATTAATAAAAATGTTTATTAGTCAATCACCAAAATGTATTCTTAAGAGCGCGCTGCAGAGAGGAGAGTAGATATGATGTTGAAAGAAGCCTCTAATCTTTTGTACAAATTTAAAAAACGAAACGTCGTATCAATGTAATTCTTTTTTTATATTAATAAGAAAAGACTATTGAAGGCAATAACCAATTTTGAGCGCTTTAAATTAAAAGTAAATAGGTTAATTTAATTTATGAAAACGGACAATTTTGAATTTTTATGACAACCGATCTTAATGAAATTTCCTTATTGCCTTCTGCACATCATTATAAGGACAAAACCTGATTTTGAAGCGATTTCATCATCAATTATAGAAAACTTATACAAAACATGTAAATCAAAAAGTGCCCTTAGTGGAGTTTTAAACTATATAAAATCAACTTAATGCACAAAGGGTTCAAGGGTTCCCTCATAGATGGCGCAAATAAATTATTTTAAACTCGTGTTAGCTCGCTAAGTTTCGTTTAGATTCTTGTATTTGAAATATTTTAGAATGTATTTTCCTAATTACAAAACTGCAGTACCTAGATAGGATTATTTTTACCTGATAATAATATGAAATGCATGGTTCCTTTTTAAGCAAGCTAGGTTAACCCAATGATAATCTCTCTTTATTGTTAAGAAGTAATAAATAAAAGAAGTGTAAATAAGTATTATATAAAATATTAAATGTCCACTATTGCATTTTTAAAATGTATATACAAGAAGCGCTAAATAAGGTTTTTTTTGCATAATACTAAAATAAAAGGTTAGCGTTTCACATATCAATAAAATACATTAAAAACCAATAATTATTTGAATTGTGCTATTTATTATTCATTTATAACACTGGTCTATAAATTACAGTATATACAGATTTGTCTTATTCGTTTATTGGGTAAATAAATATGTAACTATTTAATAGATGGGTAATTTTAAAATAATTTCCCAGAAACTCCAATGTAGTAGCGGCATTGTTCCTGAATTACCTCAGGTATTCATAAATAAATCCCTCTCGGCTTATTTCTGGGATAAATAATTAAATTTCTTTGGAATTATGACGTAATAAGGTGGCCACAATTTTAATAACTGTACATTTTTAAAAACAAATGTCAGTAAATTTTAAAAAAATTAAATTTAGAGGTGGCCAAATACTTATGGTAAATTCGATTCTATGTGTGGAGACATTGGTCGTCATACCAGAAGAGTGTTGAGCACGACACTAAGAACCACTCTAAGAACCAAATTACCACCACCAGATGTTTGCTGTCGAAACCTCAGACATGGCAACTGAAAATTTTTTTATGGATTTGATTTTGAATAATTGCTAAAATTTTTTAAAATAGAAAAATGTTTATCCTTGATGCTCTTTTTAAATTTGGAGAAATGAAAAACGCAATGTAGAAAAATCGGTGCCGGGCGAATAACTTTTTATATATTGAATTTTGTGCAAAGAATTTTCGAAAATGTAAATTTCTTTCGCTTCCGTTTATTAAAGACGTCAAAATAAATTGAAAACTTTATATTGAATTTTTTGTATGTAATTCTGCTTATTTGTATTAAAAAATAACATTTTATATTTTTGCGGTGTCGAAACGGTTTAGCCACGAAGTACATAATTTCTTGCATACAAATTTTGAAAGGGATTATCAACTCAAAAAAATTTTAAGTAATAAAAAAATAATATGCCTATTTTTCCAACTGTACAAAATAACGTGTTTAGTTATATTTTGTAACTATTTTAGTTATATTTTGTAACTAAAGACGTTATTTTAGTTACACAATGTTACTAATTTTGAAACTAATTTAGTGCCGCGAATATAAAAGACAAATATTTGTCCTAAAAGTTGTAAGATTCCTCAAAAATTGCTTTACCACAAAGAGGCCGTCCATTAATTACGTAAGGATGATTTTTGTAATTTTGGATCCCCTCCCTCCCCCACGTAAGGGTACGTAAGATTGTGGCACCCCCCCACATCTTACGTAAGGATTATTTAAAAGAAAATTAATTTTGACCCCCCCTCTCCGCCCCTTATATTTATAAAATATGAATAATAATATATTATATAGATAATTATACAAAACTTTAAATTAAATTTTCATTTACATAGATATAAGTTAATATATATAGATAATTAATTACATAAAAAAATTAATACAAAAAATTTGAAATTAAATTAAAGGTCAGTCCATGTAGGAGCTAGCCATTCTGATATAGATTGTATATTATGCGCAATAAAGCAGACAACATCACCAGCGTCAGTGACAAGATTTTCCTTATATCAGGCACTTATATTTTTACTTCAGCTTCGTTTCTCCATTCAACGTCTTCTGCTCCCGTTTTTTCGTCATGCGTCACGCACAAGAGTTCGTCCTCACGTCGAGTAAGAACAAGTCTAGCCGTTGCTTTAGCGTATTTCGAAGAGTGTTGCAAAGCTTTCGTGTGCTGCGGCTGCATTTTTTGACGCAAAATATTTTAAGAAACTTACGCAAGGAATACGTCGGACCCCCCCCCCCTTCGTAAGGGTCCTTAAGATATCCGGGGTATTGGATATCCCCCAAACCCTTACGTAATAATTAATGGATGACCCCACACGGTTTTGCTATAAATATAAATTTTTAAACAACAAAACACGTATTTGCAGGGCCGGGCCGGCCTGAAAATATTGAATATTTTTTAAAATAAAATGTTTTTATTTTTTTAAGTTTAAGAATTTTTAATAGGGATTAATAGGGAAAATTATATTTTTATTATTTATAAAATGATCTATTTTTTATGTCCCAATTTATACCCAATGTGTGAAGCACCAGGAACATTTTTGGATAGGTTGTTACTTTTTACCTCAAAATGCCCACACAAGTGAAAATAAAAGCGAGTTTGCACTCTAGACTCTACTATAGTAATATTATGCTTAGCAAAGAGAATGTTAAAATAAGCTTTACCTGATAATAAGTTACCTGAAATAGTAAGAGACAACATCGGAAAAAGAAAACGTTGTGCAGATCCTCCATACATTTTAAATGCCATAAAAAATTAGACATGTAATTTATAGATAAGTGTTATAAATTATATTAAATGTTTGTATTAGAGTTGATCTTATATCTTGTTCAATTATAAGATATTTTTAATTGGGTATATATGTAGGTCTTTTAATGCTGTAAATATTAACCAACGTTTCGGGCCGTTTACATGTGGTTCATTTTCAAGGCTAAAAATGAATTAAATTATAATATAAATTGTAAAAAAAAGCACTACCATTTATATTATAATAATTTAATTTCTTTTTAGCCTTGAAAATGGACCACATGTAAACGACCCGAAACGTTGGTTGATATTTAAAACATTCAAAGACCTACCTATACCCAATTAAAAATATCTTATAAGTTATAAATTATAATAATAAATAGCAAAATTCAAATAATTATTGTTTTTGTATGTATTTTATTGATTTGCGAAACGGTAACTGCAAAAAGGTATTATGCAAAAAGGAAAACCTTATTTAGTGCTTCTTGCATAGGTACCCTTTAAAAATGCTATAGTGGACATTTCATATTTTATATAATACTTATTTACACTTCTTTTATTTATTACTTCTTAACAATAAAGAGAGATTATCATTGGGTTAACCTACCTAGCTTACACTCAAACAAGAGAGATAGTATGCGAAAAACGAACAGAACAAATTGTCGGTAATCGAAAACTTACAGTTTATCACGTGCTAAATAAATTATTTTTGAATACGAATAGTACCGCCAGCGCCACCAATGTATTTTCCTGTAACTAAGAAATGGCAAAAATTTGTACTATGAAGAAAGGTTCCCCCACCACTTTCTGCAGCGCGGCCTTAATATCACCATTGGACATTGTATTAATGCAAAATACATTATATTAATGACTCTGAAGCCAATCACCAGTGTACATTAATATCAGGTCAATTATTTCGTTCTGTGTAGGTAAAGGAATTTCTCGATGCGAGCACTTGCGTATTTTCAAGCAATAATAAACTGACTATTTATAACAACCAAATATATTGAAATCTTTGTACACAAAACAAAGTTGGCAAATTATACAATAATTACCAAATATACAAATTATACAAATTACTGAGAATAATTGAATGCACAATACCTTTCAATTAATAATCCATTTACTAAGTCACCGACGTAACTCCAGGAAGAAAATAGTCTTGGAAACTAAACACAATTTCTCTTCTCACCGTATCGGTAATTTCAATAAACACCCAAACTTTTTAAACTCGTATTATGAATTCTCCAAATTAACATTTAATAATTTATTCAACTTTAGGTTAACAACTTCGACTTTTAATTTAGGTATTGACTCGATACTTTGTTATTAAACAACTTTAACTTTTAAGTTAATTATTGACTCAAAATTTAATCAAACAACTTCGACTTTTAATTTATGTCAAACTCAAAATAACACTTTATACTTTTAATTTTAATCGAACACCGGTTCGCGTAGCAATTGAACTTATTTATTTCGGGTCCTTTCCCGACGACAACTCTTAATTTTGTTATTAAACAACTTTAACTTTTAATTTAATATCAAACTCAAAATTTATTCAAACACGTACTCGCGGAGTAACTGACTTATTTAATCGGGTACTTTCCCGTTGACAACTGACTTATTTTTTCGAAGTTGTGATTTTTTATCAACAATTTCCCACTGTGGATAATCATTTTCACCTCCCTTAAGCTAGTCAAAGAACCAATCTCGTTGATTCTTCGTCCAGCCCAGTCCAGAGGGATGTGACCAAAATTAATCGTTTCCAAAACTTACTTCCTTTTGCATGGGTGGGCCTTCGGCCATCGTGTGACTTTTGCAACTGTATTTTATATTTCAAATTTTCTCGAAATGAGGGTTTATACAAAATATTCTCATACATTAAGCAAATGAGGTGTGAAATTAACACTGCCCTTTTCGTCCACTTGCTAAGAATTCTGGACAAGTTTCTTTTGTCGGTGTAGCTATAACTTAACACTCATTTCCTGTTCACGTGCGAAATACACGCAAAGTAAAATTTGTTCTATTCTATGCATTGACTTAAACTAATGTTTCTATGAAATAAGCTGCAGGGCTTTCTTTTGACAATGTAGCCGCCAAGTGCATCTGTGTGCTCGGCGTTCTTTGAGCCCGTACTCGTATATTGATGAATGGTTTCCTTCTTTTAAACCCATGCATCGATATTTAAACATTAAAATCCTACATAGTTATTTTTATTCATTAAATTAAAATAGAGTATTCTTAATTAACTCTATTTAATTATCTCAATTACAATTATCTATGTTGGTAAATGAAAAATACATAAACCGAATTTTGTAGATCGGTGTTTAAATTAATTAGGTATTTAAATTAATTAGCTAAAAACGCAATTAATTTCTTTGCTAAATGCGCGGGTTGTTACAAACTAATAAATAAATGCATATTTCTTGCATATTTATTTCTAAATGCTAAATAAGTCTGTATTAAATTGATACACAAAAAAGTACACTAATGGTTCATAAACACAAACGCTCGTGCTCGCGCGGGGTGTTACGGACACCCCTGGCCACTTAGAACGCAACTGACAGATCAGAAACTCAACGAAAACTAACCCTCTCCCATATTAGGACGGGGATTTTATGTAAATAATAAATAATTAATTATAAACATTATTCAAACAGAAAAAATTAATTAGAATAAATAATTAGAAACAAATATCTGCAACAAATGCCCTAGCACCACGTCCTAGTGCCGCAACGTGGTCAGATGCTTCCGAGTTACTATCAACTGCTGATTTCAGATTAAGTGTATCCGTACCCAGAGGAGGAAGAAATCTCCACCTTCTGGACCCTCTCCCATATTAGGACGGGGATTTTATGTAAATAATAAATAATTAATTAGAAACATTATTCAAACAGGAAAAATTAATTAGAATAAATAATTAGAAACAAATATCTGGAACGAGTTATTATTTAAATTGTGTCTCTAGTTAATTGCATAAGTTTTGTAGGTATTGTGTGTATATTTTGTAATTTTAAAGTCTGATTGTTGTTGTTTTAAATTTTCTAATATAGAATTTTTTTTAGAATAAATAATAAATAATTAATTATAAACATTTTTCAAACAGAAAAAATTAATTAGAATAAATAATTAGAAACAAATATCTGCAACAAATGCCCTAGCACCACGTCCTAGTGCTGTACACCCCGCGCGAGTACTTAAGAGTTAAGTATGTTAATGCTTTTTAAATTAATTTTAGTAATACAGTAGAACCCCTTAGAGGAGTTCTACTGTTGATGTAAATCTTATAAATTAAATTTCACATCGTTCAATTCAAGAACGCAATTGGTAAAATGCAATACTTAATCACATTGATGCTTTACTGCTACGATAGTTTAAGACATTGATACGTGGAAGCTGAGTATAAGAATATTTTGCTTTGCCCGACTAGTTACTTACTTGAGCTGGTCCTCCGAATCTACTTCCTTCAGGGGGGAATCTTACGAACTTATCCTGTGTTGGAATTTGAAAAATTAAACCCACAAAAATGGAAAGATACATATTATATTGAAATAAAAGAATTATGGTGGAATAAATTCAAATGTGTTACAAACATCCGTACTTACTAATTATTTATAACATTCACTCATTCGTTCATACCCATAGAATACTAAACAATTACAGTTAATCCTAAAATTGTTATTGAGATTTTTAAATAATGCTAGATTGATACAAAAACAGTTAAATGAAACTTGTTGAGAAATAATAAGATTGACTAAACGCATACAATACTAGGAGGGTACAATACCTTTATAAATCTACTCGGGGTAACGCCACTGGTGAATGACGTAATGTCACGTAAAAATATTTGCTGATAGCTCGGTAAATTGACGTAGGATCCAAGTTTTTACCATGTAGTTCTGCGTTGTAGGGAATTCTGCACCTCCGATAGTATCCACTTGGTTGAAAATGTTCATACCGTTATTAATATTTAGGGTTACAAACTTCTTGGTTTTATTAAACTCGCGGGTACACTATTATAAACAATCCGTAAAACAACAGTCACTACAGTGGCGGCTCGTGGTAAAAATTTTAAGGTGTTCTGCAATTTTTACAAAAAAAACTTACCTATTTTTTATAAATTAAGTCTATCCTACGTTCTTTTCTGTTCGCAAATTTATTAATCACTTTGTCATTAAAACTGTCTATTTCGGAGATAAACTTTTTTTCAATAGATAGCATGGAAAGGGCTGTTAAACGATCTTCGGTCATTGAATTTCTAAGAAACGTTTTGATTCGTTTTAGTGTTGAAAAACATCGTTCGGCCTCTGATGTTGTCATAGGAGTTGTTACCACAATTTCTAATAATATTTTAGTCTCCTTCAACGTATCTCCTAGATTGTTTGATATTAAAAATTTTAGAAGAGGTAGTGCGCCATTTAATACCCTGCAATCATTTCTTGAATAAATGACAGATAGTTCAGTTCGTAATCGTTCTTTATCAAATGTGGGATAAAAGGAACATACGGAAGTGAGTTTATCCTCAGGAAATTTACCGCAATACTCTCCAAAGTATTCCGAAAAGAAAAGTGATGCAACTACTAGATGTTCTTTAAAATGAAATCGATCCTTTGCACAATTTATAATTACATGACACACCTCTAAAGCAGAAATCCGGTGATCAAATTTGCTGTTAGATGGACGTTTGCGTTTATTTTCTGGTGGTAGCTCAGCGCTTATTATATCTGATGCTTCACTAATGATGTTATTAATATTATTTCGAACTTGAATGATACTGCATTCAAAATTATCGATAGCGTCTCTTACTAGGGTCGGTTCGATTTTTCTTTGCTGCAATTGATTAAATAGGATATCTACGTGGGGCATCACATGATGGAAAAAAGTTAGCCAAAAATTGAAAATCGGATCATTCAATGTTCGGCGAATAGAGGCGGCTGCACTACACACAGTGATGTTTGAGAATTGATCTTCTATTTCATCCATACACGCAATGAGAGAGTTTCTATTTTCGTAAACAACATTAATGGTTCGTATATTAAAATTCCAACGAGTTGTAGCGCCGTGGGGTATCCTTCTGTTCACAATCTTGTTCAACACTTGGACTCGTTGGGGTGAATTATTAAAAAAACCAGGAATGTCTTGCAAATTTCCAAAAAATACACGTACTTGTTTATTTGCGGAAGCAGCTTTAGACATAATCAAATTTAACTGATGGGCATAGCAGAATACATAGTGAGCAAAAGGATACTTTTTTTTAATTAATGCTTGAACTCCTGCATGTTGGCCACTCATCACCGCTGCTCCATCATAACTTTGTGCAATGAGTTTGTTAGGTGAATTTTGAATTAAAGGATCTATAACACTTAAAATAGTTGTACTAAGTGTTTCTGCATCACATTTCTCAGGAATTAAGTAGTTCCAAAATCGTTCAATTGGCTCACCATTGCGAACATATCTAAAAATAATTACCAGTTGAGATTTTGCAGCAACATCCGTTGTTTCGTCCGTCATGATCGCCAAAAATGAAGAATTATTAATTTCCCCAATTATTTGTTCTTGACAGACTTCAAGCATACACTGTAACAGATCGTTCTGTATTTCTTTGGAGGTGCCTTTAAATATTGATGAATTTTTTAGGTGCTCACTTAGAGTTGCATCTAGTTCAGCCGAAAAATTTACAAGTCCACGAAATATCCCCGGATTGTCGGATGTTTGGCTTTCATCGTGTCCTCGAAGAGCCAATTCAAAAGCTCCACAGAATTTAATGCAATTAATAATTTTTGATAAAACATACCTATTCTTTGACACATTTTCATTGTGTCTCTGTATATTTATCCAATAAGCAGAATCTAATTGAGCCATGATATTAGTTGTCCCTAGTAACGCAAATTCCATAGAATTATGAACATGACTTTTAGAGTTTTCGTGTTTCTTTATTTTTAAACTCAAGTGATCTAGATCCGTTACTCCATTTTCCGTCCAAGCTTTGTCACCACCATAAAGTAAGCAGGTAAAACACCATAAAGCATTTTTAATATTGCATCCACAAATCCAGTCAGTTTTTAAATAAATGTCTCTATTAAATTTTCGTGTATAACGTTTTCCTCTACTAATTCCAGATTTTTCAATAATAATATCTGGTAGTGGTCTACCTTTTGCTTTCAATTCAATCTTTTCTTCGTACGAATATTTAAAAAATCTCCTAACGTTAATTAAATTGAAAACCACTTCCATTTTACGTCCGTAAATAATTAAGTGTTACGTTAAGTTTGAACCTTACCGGAAAACTAATTAATTAATGTGTACACACTTGCTTCTTGCAATCGGTCGGCTGTCGTTCTCCGGCGTCGCGCAATCGCTATACGTTTTATTTTCCATTATATACCTAAAGCTGGTTGTAATGCAGCGCTTAATCCAGTTAAAACACCGCATATGTTTTTGTACGGTTGCGGGTGAGGGGGCATCGCGGGGATGTTTGGAAACGTTCACAGAGTTCCATCGTGTAGCCCAGATAAAGAATGACTCAACGATAGTGTGAGTCGGTAGGTTATTCCACTGCTCAACTTTACTTCGTTGAGCGAAGCTGTGGAATTTGCTTGCACTTAAATATCTATAGCGCAAATGCAAATTTATACATTTGTGTAATAATTTGTGTAATCTAAATATATAAAACAGAAGATCTGTTTGTTTGCGTGTTTGCGTGTTTGTTCGCTATACGTTCCTAGACCCTTGGACCGATCTCGACCAAATTTTGAACAGTTATTTTGTAGCTCCAGGCGCAACTATTCTCGCATATATGGAGAAGAAATTCGAGCGGGGAAAAAAGTTATTCGCTTTTTTCGAAAATCAAATCACAAGTTTGACAAAAAATTTAATTTGTCAAATAATTAATTTGACGTACAGTCAGTGGCGGAGAAAAAAGTTATTCGCTTTTTTCGAAAATCAAATTCGAAAAATGCAAACCACTAACAAAAAACTACTAACAAAAAACCACTAACAAATTAATCTGAAAATACTGTCAACAGATGGCGGGGATGGCGGCTTTAATTCGAAAAATGCAAACCACTAACAAAAAACCACTAACAAATTAATCTGAATGCCGCGAATAAGACCGGAGCACTTTATATAGGTCGCAGAACGTGGAAGATCCACCTCTTTGCGGAAGATTTAACTTTACATGAAGATGTAACTTTACGTGAAGATTATGTATGTATGTATGTATGACAGATGACGGATGACGGATGACAGATGACGGATGACAGATGACGGATGACAGATGACAGATGACGGATGACAGATGACAGATAAAGGCCGAACAACTATGGCCCTCACGGATCTATTATAGTCCGCCCTGTGAGGCCGAAGGCCGAACAACTATGGCTTTCACGGATCTATTATGGTTCGGTCTGTGAGGCCGAAGGCCGAACAACTATGGCCTTCACGGATCTATTATGGTCCGGTCTGTGAGGCCGAAGGCCGAACAACTATGGCCTTCACGGATCTATTATGGTCCGGTCTGTGAGGCCGAAGGCCGAACAACTATGGCCTTCACGGATCTATTATGGTCCGGTCTGTGAGGCCGAAGGCCGAACAACTATGGCCTTCACGGATCTATTATGGTCCGGTCTGTGAGGCCGAAGGCCAAACAACTATGGCCTTCACGGATCTATTATTGTCCGCCCTGTGAGGCCGAAGGCCGAACAACTTTGGCCTTCACGGATCTATTATGGTCCGGTCTGTGAGGCCGAAGGCCGAACAACTATGGCCTACTCGGATCTATTCTGGGTCTAGATGGCTAAGGGCGGCGGATGCCGCCCGTGCCAGCTAGTATAAAATATTTTAGTTAAATTATGTAATTATTATTTATTTTGCGGATTCTACTTTCTGGGAGTGCTGCAGCGAGGCAGCGCTCATGCAAGAACCGCCCCTGAGTCACTAAATGTTTTATCATCATTTGTTAATCCAAAAATGCATAAGATTGTTCGATCGTTTTTTATTTTTTTATTTGTTTTAACCACACGACGAGTTTTATTGTTCACACTTTTTGAAATTATTGCGCGATTATAGTTTTTTAAATATTTAATTATTGGGTTTTTCTGTTCTATTCACTGGCAAAGTAACAGTTTTTTTTATTGGATCTACGGTTGCAAACAGAACGATAGTATTTCTCGCTTATATTACGGAATGCCACCGTTAACCACGCGGTCACAATTATTTAGGTTTCTTATTTTAATTCGATACGATATTAATTTAATTCTCATTTAAATCACGACAAACACTGTAGTTTCTTTACGATAATTATTCATGACGGATTATTTCCCTTTAACTTGGTCGATCCAATCAACTCCTAATATTACCGGCCTAATCAAACCTTTAACTACCAATGCTACCTGAAATGGATTCTCTTGGATACCTTCAATATTAAATTCTAACAATGCATGTACCCTAATTCGTTGACATTGTTGCCCGTTAGCCATCCTAAGTTGGGTAGGGCGTAGGTAAATGTGCCACCAAATGTACCTGACCAGAAAAGGGTACCGGTAAATGTGCCACCGACCAAAAGGGTTCTTTAAATAAACACAGGTATTTGTGCCATTAACAGTGAAAAAATTAAATTTTTTTTGCCTTCGAATTTTGGGGTGTGCATTCGATAAGGAGGGTAATCCATCGTCAAAACCGCCCTGGAGGGGTGCAACGCGGAGCGGAGCGCTGCAGTTTATGAGTTGTGTGGGGTGGAAACGATAAAAGTACTATACCATTGTCTTTGCAAAAGCCAAGTACAGCCATAGATAAATGTGATTGATGATTATCTAATGTAAGTAATACTGGATTCTGTTTGCAAGATCGAACATGTTTATGAAAATGTTTCATAAATTCTAAAAACTCTTCTGATGTAACCCATCCACTTTTATTTGCTGCTCCTACACACCCGGAAGGGCCATTGGAAACAAAATAGTTTTTGTACTTTTTCCTAGGAAATATCAGCATAGGGGGAATGGAATTTCCAGCAGCATTAACGGCCAGAATCATAGTTACAAGCGTCCCCCTTTCCCCAGATGTTACGGCTCCAACTTGTTTTGTTCCTTTAACAGCAACTATTTTGCTTGGTTTTTGGACTGTTGTTGGTACCGTTTCATCAACGTTCCACACGAAAAACTCATTGACGTTATGCCTATTGAAGCTGGTTGCTCTGCCCAAACTAGTGGCTTCCGGTGTTCGAATAGATAAATCGTTGTGGCGTTTTAGAAAGCCTGTTAGCCATTCCTTTGTTGCAGTTTTATTATCCAGCCAACTTCGAGGTGTTTTTATGTTATTAGCGGCAGCGAAATCAAATGCCAAAGATTTTATATCAACAGAAGATAACCCATAAAATATACTGGCTGAATGTTTTATATATTGTACCAACAATTCTTCTTCCTGAGGTTTGAATATTTGACGTGGTTTTGTGTATCCCATTTTAGGGTTATCGGTTCCTTTTGATTTTTTTTTATAAATCTATGTAAGGACATAAAATTAACGTTAAACTTGTTTGCAGCTTTTCTTATGGAGCATTTTTCTAATGCTACTTCGTTTGCTGCCATTTTATACGCTTCTAACGTTGCTACACCTCGATTAGTCTTCCTTACGTATGTACGAACCATTATTCCTTAAAAAAAGAATAGAGTAATAGGAATGGCAATTATTTGCCGCAGGTTTGTAACAACTTGCCCCAAGTGACGCCATTACGATTTTTGTTCTATAAAGTTGGGTGTAATGAATTGCAAAAAGGTATTGTATGCCGTATAGGTAACCTAAACTAACATATACAGGGTGTCCCCGTGACCGTGGAGAACCTTTGAGGTGGTGATAAAGGACACTTTTCTAAGACAAATTTTCAAATAAACATTTAATAATACAACGGTTTTTAAGTATGTTAATGCTTTTTAAATTAATTTTAGTAATAAAGTAGAACCCCTTAGAGGAGTTCTACTGTTGATGTAAATCTTCTAAATTAAAATTGACATCGTTCAATTCAAGAACGCAATTGGTAAAACGCAATACTTAATCATTGATGCTTTACTGCTACGATAGTTTAAGATATTGGGTGAAATTCTGAGTAGTAATTCTCAAATTTGTGAAGCTTTGTAATCAATAGTAGTAATATGTGGTCACAAGGTTTACTTTTACTGATCTACAAAATACCCATTCATACCAAATAAATTAATAAAAAACAATAATTGAAGGGCCTAGTGAAAAAAGTAGTTAAGTCACTTTTTTTTCAATTTGTTGATTTTTATACTAATTTGTAGAGAATAAATGCCGCAATGTGAAAATGTGCTCAACTACGAAAAAAAAGTGAGACTTAACTACTTTTTCCACTAGGCCCTTCAATTTCAAGATAATCTTTTATATTATTTAATTAAATCCGATATTTGTAAACAAGTATATAACAATAACAGCATGAGAAACATTTTTATAAAAACACAATACTGTTGAATATAAACAAACATACATTACAAATTAAAATTATTTTTGACCAATTCCAATTTTCTTGTAGTCATCTCCAGAAGAATCGGACTCGGATGAATTTTCTAAAATAATAATAATTATAGCATCGAATATTTATTTGAAATAAAAAATTTATAAATTTAGAATACTTTTTACTTAATAATATCATCCAATTTGTTGCATTACATCGCGAATATCTCGCATCTCCGTTTCACCATACATGACGAGTGCAGCAGAAGTTCTTAGTATGTGCGGATCTCCGCATACGGTGAGATCGACCAAAACACTCGTTATATCCCTTATATTAATGTTTTCAATAATACTATTTATAATGTCATGAACACGCGCATTTTGGTTTATTATCAATTTAATTGGATATCCTAGACGTTCAGGGTTAGGATTCCTATTAATCCATACGGTTGATGAAGGACAAACCAAGACTTTGGCAGATAGATTTAGTCTATCTATAACTAGTCCCCACAAACTCAACATAAATTCATCGAAATTTTTAAAATCTCGTATAACTGGAAAGTCGGTCATTATCCAGGGTCGCTTATCGTCCCCGGCATTAAACGCTTTAAACATCACTGGAAGCTCATCAACTTTTGAAAGCGTTATCTCTCCAGCAGTAACACCCTCAAAAGGATAGGCATCGTTTGGAAATCTAATTGAACTTTCAGATTTTAAGATTATTCTAATTTGGCCAATCACATCAAAGTACTGAGCCAGAGTTATAGCGGTTATATCCGCTCTCCGCTCAGGTTTATCTTTTTTATCATCTTTCTTATTGTCATCATTTTCGTTATCTTTCTTATTTTCCTTTTTGTCCTTATCTATTTCAATAAGAGGTTCAGAAGCCATAACATCCGAAGAGAGTTTATCCGCCATTTAAGGGTCGCCTTACAAACTTTGAATGAGGTTGAAGCTCGGCACTCAAGTATAAACTTGATCCAATAAACAAGTATAAATCATCCAATTCCGATTCTTTATAATCATCTCCAGAAGAATCGGACTCTGATGAATCATCTGAAATATTAATAATTAGTACTATTGCATACTAGAGGAAATAATTATAGCCTCACTTACGTTTTTTAAGAAAAATCAAATTATTATAATTTTATTTGATCTAAATAATATTTAGTAACCTAAAAATTTCTTTTCCTATTTTTTCAAATTATTTTTCAGCCGAGATCGTCGCGCTACAACGTTTTTTAAGTTCTAGTTTTCTAGAACTTAAACTAGAAAAGTTTCTAGTTTTTAGTATTGGTCTCATTGTTTTAAAGCTCTTCCTGCTGATTATTCAATAATTCTCTTTCTGTTGAACTCGAAGATGCCATCGGAGGCGTTGCTTCACTTTCGTACACATTGTTTTCGATTTGTTGATAGTTTCTGGAATTGATAAATCAAGTTGAGTGTCGCCAATATCTTGCATCTAATTACAACAAAATAATAAATAAAAGTAAACATTGAAAAACAAGTAAGTACTTACTTTTAAATCTAAGAAGTGTTCTCCTTTCCTCACTTTAATGTTCGGAATCAAATATAAAAATTTAGTGTATCACCACCGAGTGCGTCCTTATATTAGTTATCATTTTTTTACATCCCCCACAGTAATCTTTTCGCCATCACATTTCATAGATTCACAAATTTTGACAAACGCATCTTTTCGGGCATGTTTATTTTTGTAGAAGTTGTTTGTTGTATCAAATAAACACTGAAATTCAACAACAAATCAATAAATGAATTACCTTTCGTTTTAGTTTCTACACGTTTACTATAGGTAACTTAAGACAGCATCTTTTTAGTATAACAAACTTTAAATTATTATTGCTAAAGCTGGGTTAACAAATACATAACACCTTTACTTTAAAATTTAAACAATTCTTTCTGAATAAAATAAAACAATTGTTTTCAATTTGGTATTGCTCAGGCGACATGGGGGTTGCGGTGTGGGTCCTAATCCATAGTCCTTTGTAGCTACGTTTCGATTTTTTTAACATCAAGCTTTTTCTTACCATTTTTTTAACGTATTTGTCTGTATAATATGGTACATTTGGCTTTGCTACAAATGCTTTATGCACTATGTTGTGATAATCTCCTTTGGAATTAAATGATATAGTAGCTGATGCTATATAGTGTGGCTACACCATCAAACAAAATTATTATTACAAGCAAGACAGTTCGAAAATTTCAAGCAGTTATCAACAAATTTGAATGCAACTATCATCAGCTACAAACGGAATCTCTTTTGAAAACTGTACAGTGCAGCGCGGCTACTGTAAATCCAATACGCCGAGATGGAAAAGAATAATTGGGACTTGTCAGATCTGAGGAGCCTTACAATATTGTTGGTGACAGGAAAATTCCTTTCACCTGGCGTAGGGTAGCGGATTGAAAGAAAAAAAGCACTGGTACTGATAGATTTTTAAAACCTTCTCTGGCAGCTGAATTGACGAAAACCCGTCGAACGCTGGTTGCTTTCCACTTCCAGGAAACTCGGCACAAAGCACAATTGTTCAAAATAATTGAATTAAGAAGGTTTCTCGTCAGAGTGCGTTTTTTTGTGTTCTTTTACATGCCATGTTTGTGCAAAGTTTTGGTCACATACGCAACAAGTAAACTCGTTTTATATTAACTGAACGCATAAACTTAAAATTGCTATTGACAAATAACAGACGCTGTCGAAATTGTACTTGTAGTGGCGCACGAAGACTTAAGACTTTTCCTCTGCATACTTCTTTTTGCTAGTTTTCTTAAGATTTTCATATTTGCTTTTTAATATACGCATATCTCGGTACGTTTCCCCATTTGTACTATTGTACTCTTTCGCCAGTTCATTCCAAGCAGTAAGTTTACTTTTATTAGTCATCGTATCAGTTTTCTTGCATTCAATTGTATTTCGGTACTTGTGAACTAAACTTATTAATAGTAACTCCTTTTTCGTACTAAAATTAGTACTCCTTTTTTTTGATTCCATAACTATAATATAATAAACGTATGCATTGCTTATCGTTATCACCATTCATAATAATGTACATACCTTCAAATAATTTTATTAACATGTACAACAAAATAACTTTTAATATTCAAAACAAACGCTTACAAAAAATGTCAAAAATATACTAACCAAATTATTTCAACCGAAGTCCCTAGAAATTGTAATACCAACTATATCAATCACTGCTAAACTACAGGTTATTTAAACTACTGTTGAACTTCCACCATACAACATCCAGACTTTTAAACGTCGTGGATAAATTAAACCAAGTTTTACTAAACTCGAAATTAAACTCGCACTTACTCGTGGCCCTTAGTGGTATACCGGGAGTAAACTCGGCACAAAGCACAATAAATTGTTCAAAATAATTGAATGAAGAAGGTTTCTCGTCAGAGTGTGTTTTTTTGTGTTCTTTTAAATGCTATGTTGGTGAAAACCTTTGGTTGCATACGAAACAAGTAAACGCGTTTTATATGAACTGAACGCATAAACTTAAAATTGCAATTGACAAATAACAGACGCTGTCGAAAGTAGTCTATATTTTGGTTATTATGTAGTCTTTGATCAATGCCGGGCAAGAAATCTCTTCTGAAGTTCCTTGTTTTGTTCTTCTTCGAACAGAAGTTAGTTTTTCGGGATCGTGAAAGTTCGATAAAAATGAATTCCTTTTTTGTTCATCCATTGCATAGAAACAATACAATGATACAATGATTGAATGAAACAATGATCAGTCATTCGCCAATCAGCGTCTCCTCTCTTCATTTCTTTATCGCTTCTAAAATTATTAGGCAGTCCTTTTCGATCTTTTCGAACTGTACCACAAGCATAAATTTTAGTCTACTTCAGATCATTCATCAATGGCATGGAAGTAATTATCAAAATATATTTTATTATGATCGCCTGCAATACTTTTTGTTAGATCCTTCACAACCCGAGTAGTAAATAATTTTTCATTTTTAGGGATCATTGAAATCAGGTAACCAGACTTTATAATCGGGTTTTGAGGCATATACTGGCGAAAACTTGAACGGCCTTTAAATTTTATCATTGACTCATCTACAGATTGGTGTTCATCAGGATCGTAGTAATGTTTGTAGGTATCAACCAATTTAGCGAGAAATTTCGCGACATAAGACTTGATTTATACAGCGTGGAAGATTGAAACTGTTACCAATAAAACAAGATATCTAGGAAGGGGAATTTATTTTTCATCAGTAAATTGATTTTTAAATATACATTTAATTTGTTCTCTTGAAGATTTTCTACTTTAATTCGAATCTCTCACCCTTCTAATTGCTACAAACTCTGCATCGCTTGAAAAAGTTTTCGCAAGCGGCACGCACTTGATTTTGCGGCATATCATCCCAAATTTGTAGCAACACTTGCTTGAAATGATCCAAATTTTTAACCTTGTACTTGCCCAGTTCTTGCAACATATAGCCCCATACATAAAAGTCCAGTGGGTTCAGGTCTGGACTGGAAGCAGGCCATTCTTTTGTGTCGATAAAATCAGGAAAATTTGCCTTACAATAGTTTTGAACGGTGATTGCCTTATGGGCAGGGGCAGAATCTTGCTGAAAAACAAAGGCTTCATCGCCATACATTTCCTTACCTTCTGGCTCAATTAAATTTTTGATTACTTCTTGCAAATAATATTCCTTATTAATTTTGACCCCTCTGTCGATGAATTTCAGCGAAAATTTCCCTTTTTTGGAGACGGCACCAAAAATCATTACTGCAGAGGCATTCTGGTAGCGAGAAATACTTCTGATATTTCTGGGAATGTCTGATAAAGTCGCTCCATACACCCTGTCATTTTGTTTATTTAGAGGGCGTTCTAAAGTGAACATTTTCTCGTCAGAAAAAATGATATCAGGACCACCGTGCCGCTTAAGTAGCATTCGGCATCTTTTCACCCTTTCGTCCTTATTTTTGAGAGTAAGTCCAGCAACTTATTGCCGGTTTTTTTTGGCAGGAATAGCATCACCAGTTTTCTTGTAGCGTACAATAGTTCTACTTACGAACATTTTGTTGATTTTCATATGCGAGAGCTTCTTTGCAATATCAGGTTGCCAT
Organism: Podabrus alpinus; assembly: GCA_932274525.1. Lineage (NCBI taxonomy): Eukaryota > Metazoa > Arthropoda > Insecta > Coleoptera > Cantharidae > Podabrus > Podabrus alpinus. Next base: position 122,789,914 of record OW026451.1, read on the forward strand.
ACATTTTTTTTTGCAGAGAAATTATCATTTCTCGTACTGGATTTAAATCCTTATTTTTGATAGAATTTTTCATTTTACTCGCTCCAAATGTCACAACTTGTTTATAATAGAAGTCAGAACAAAACAACAACGGTTGGCAAATTTTAGGTTATGAGGCTTATCTTACTGAGGGTTTAAAAGTTGGTAACAGTTTCAACCTTCCACACTGTATTCTACACACAAATAATAATTATTATTATCATTTAAGTCTTTATCAAACTCTTTATACAGTCTGCGGGATATTTTACTAGATCGCCACAATTTTCTACGGGATCTGCGCGAATAAAAGAAAAACAAGCAACTAATAAATTTTCTCCAATATTACCGCCAATAAATTTACCTTTGTGTTGAGGCAATGCTAATAAAAGAATTTTCTTGCTTCTCTCTGTAGAAAACATAGAAAACATTAAATTTTAAGGTTATGTTAATGTTCACATAAGTAACGTAATTCGCTTTAAAGACTTCCACAGAAACGTATGTACACACATTTAGTCACAATACGTCTCAAAAAATAATTTTGAATTCGTTGTTTTTTAAAACTTGTTACGCGTTCAACGTAATAAAATATTATAAGTTTTCTTTGTTGCAAACTTTAGGAGCACAAAAGAATCAACATCTGCTATGTCATTTGTGATAAGTTTATCATCTTGATAAAAGCATCATCTGATGCTGCCAAGAAATCTTTGTCGTTGAAAATATTGGAGTTTAATGGGTATATTCCAGTTGACTGGAAACCTGAAATACTGTTGCGAGAGGTAAAAGCAAGTGGATAAGATTCTCCTAAAAAGTTCTGTGATATCATAAATACTAATAATTCTTTTCCCTGGATTGTTAAGAAACCACGGTTGACAGCTTTGATTATAAAAAAATTTTAATGGAAAATAAACAGTTTTATCCAATGGCGGAAGCCTATGGCTTATGTGTGGTGCATGGTAGCGTCTATAGTATAATATTATTTTCTTTTGCTAATTTTATACCATCCAGTGAAATGTGGGCTTCGTGGTTGTCCATGGTCAATAAGACTAGCGATTTGGGTATTGGTTTAGCGTGTTTTATAAAATGTTTCAGCCACTGGACAAAAATATCAGCAGTCAACCAACCTGATGGTTTTGCTGTACCAATGCTTCCAGGTGGGGCATTTTTGATCATAATATAATCTTTGAAATTTTTTCTTGGGAATACAACTGTACAACTACATACTATGTATATACACGAAATTTTAAGATCTAAAAGCAATATTCGTGATCATCGTAATTTTAAAATAAGGATTTACTTTGAAAGCGGTTTCATTCAGCGAACAACGAGTAGGCTCTATATATTTTTCTTATTTGTTGCTCTATATTATCAATTTCTATTTTTGATCATTCTTTAGCACATACGAGTTTAATTGGCCTACAAAACTGGTCAACATTTCTGCAACATTTATGTTCCCATCTTCTGTGCGAAGATGTAGCGGCACAATAAAATTGACAAACATAATATTTGTTTCCAAATAGTTGGAAAAGTTCTTGACTTAAATTTTGCATCGTACTATTTATTAATAAATCTAAAACAAATTTTTATTACAAAAAGTTTATTAATTATATTAAATCGAATTTTTTCTTTGCAAACCTTTTTTTTTCTTGCATTATGTATATAATAGCGTCTATTTCGGCATTCTTTATCTAAAAGCAATTACACTTGGTTGAGCCGATGTAAAACTTATTTCGCAAATTACGCTTATAAATATTTTGTTACCATTATTAGCAAGCTTCCAATTTTGCTTTTCAACCAAACTCTTCGTAGACAAAAAGTTTTCTTGGTCCATTTCCTGTACTTGGTATGGTTTTGCTGCTGTTTTTGCCATCCTGGTTAAAGTTACCCATTGATCGGCCGTGTAGATAACAGATTGACGCTTTTTTGCGTTCTGTATCACAGTGGTGGGTCGGTGGGTAATATTTACATTCAAAGAATGAGCAGCACAAGCGTACATTGAAAAAAGAAAACTATTTCTGTTCTGCCCACCGCAGTTGTCCGAGTAAAAGATGAACTTTTTAATTCCCCTTGTCTATCTCAAACTTAATGAAGCTGTGTGGGCTATCCAGTTATTTTGGTTCTGGAACGCTTGTTAACTGGATTAGTATTAAATGTAATTTTGCGTTTCATTGGTTTAATGTCTTGAATATCCAGGAATGATACCTGCATTTTCTTGATAATTTGTGGTTTTACTATTAATATCCGAGTCGTCAGAATCAGAAGATGTACGGTGAATAATATTAGAAGACAAATATTCAGGAGCTGCATCTAAATCTCCGCAAAAGTCCTCTAGTCTCTAGTCCAAAACTAAAATCAACAGATAAAATAAATCAACAGATGTGGTTCAGATGTGGTTTAGCATGGCTCAAAAAGTGTTCAATAAATTGAAAAAAAAATCCTCGTTAAAAAAATAACCACTGGGATTCGCTGCCTCTATGGAACCTGGAGGAGCCCCTCTGAACATGTGCTGCTTGAGGTGCACTATGGGGAATACAAACAATGTAGGAACACTATTTCCCACAACATTGACGGCAGCAATAATAATTACATTAATTTGTCCTACGCTCACCAGCAGACACAATTTATTGTGCTTCGGAAGGTAATCAAATTTAAATAAAATTATTAATCTTAAAATAAAATTTATTTATTACGTTAAATCGAATTTATTCTTTTCAGATCATTTTTTCTAGCTTTATACATAATGGCGTCTATTTCGCCATTCTTTATCTAAAAGCAATTACACTTGGTTGAGCCGATGTAAAACTTATTTCGCAAATTGCGCTTATAAATACTTTGTTACCATTATTATCAAGCTTCCAATTTTGCTTTTCAACCAAACTTTTCGTAGACAAAAAGTTTTCTTGGTCCATTTCCTGTACTTGGTATGGTTTTCCTGTTGTTTTAAGGTTACCCATTGATCGGCCGTGTAGATACAAGACTGACGCTTTTTTGCGTTCTATATCAGTGGTGGGTCGGTGGGTAAAATTAAAAAATAATTATTAACCTTAAAATAAAATTTATTTATTACGTTAAATCGAATTTATTCTTTTCAAATAATTTTTTCTTGCTTTATACATAATGGCGTCTATTTCGCCATTCTTTATCTAAAAGCAATTACACTTGGTTGAGCCGATGTAAAACTTATTTAGAAAATTACGCTTATAAATACTTTGTTACCATTATTATCAAGCTTCCAATTTTGCTTTTCAACCAAACTTTTCGTAGACAAAAAGTTTTCTTGGTCCATTTCCTGTACTTGGTATGGTTTTCCTGTTGTTTTAAAGTTGCCCATTGATCGGCCGTGTAGATAACAGACTGACGCTTTTTTGCGTTCTGTATCACAGTGGTGGGTCGGTGGGTAATATTTACATTCAAAGAATGAGTTGCACAAGCGTACATTGTAAAAAGAAAACTATTTATGTTCTGGCTACCGCAGTTGTCCGAGCAATAGATAAACTTTTTAATTCCCTTATCTACCTCCAACGTCATGAATTCTAAAACACAGCGAGAAACTTCGTTTGGACCTCTTCCAGATATTTTTGCATACCAGGTATAACAAAATCCTCTCTTGTTTCCTATATCATAGATGCTTAGCTTTGAAGTCTATCCATTTATTTTGGTTCCTGAAACGCTTTTTACCTGGATTAGTTTTGAATGTAATTTTGCGTTTCATAGGTTTAATATGTCTTTTGAACATCCAGGAATGACACCTGCATCTTCTTGATAATTTGTGGCTTTACTATTAATATCCGAGTCGTCAGTATTAGAAGATGTACGGTGACTAATATTAGAAGACAAATATTCAGGAGCTGCATCTAAATCTCCGCAAAAGTCCTCTAGTCTCTAATCCAAAACTAAAATCAACAGATAAAATGAATCAACAGATGCGGTTCATCTCTCGTTGGTTTAGTATGGCTCAAAAAGTGTTCCATAAATTCCTGTACTTGGTATGGTTTCCCTGTTGTTTTCGCCATCCAGATTAAAGTTACCCATTGATCGGCCGTGTAGATAACAGACTGACGCATTTTTGCGTTCTGTATCACAGTGGTGCGTCGGTGGGTAATATTTACATTCAAAGAATGAGTTGCACAAGCGTACATTGAAAAAAGAAAACAATCTCTGTTTTTTGAGAATACAAAATAATCAAATAGATAGTAATATTATAGTGTAGGTACCAAGGGACGTCCCGTGGTACAGAACCAGATGTCCCCTGGTACATTTTTACTAGCAAAGTTAGAAAATTCTTAATTAAGGTTAGGTTTGGATTTGAATAAATTCCTTCCATTAGCGAACAAGTAATATTATAATCATCGTATACATACCATCAGCAGATGCTATTTATCATTATTGAGTTTCAAGAAAAATACTTGTGAAGGCATCCAAAATATTACTCGCACCCACAAAAAAGTAACAATCGTAAATAGTTTACTAAACGGCTCGTAAGGTGAAACATTAGGTAGGCCAGCAGCTTGTTAAGCATATATACAAGTTGCAGGAGGGACATTTTTATAAATTAATATACAGCGTTTCCCACTGACTAATGCAAATACTATAATGACAATATTGTAAGTGGATACATAAATAATATTATTATGTCCACATCTTTTGGGTAGGCCAGGCCTACCCTGCCTGTTCGCTAAAACCGCCACTGTTGTAACCACGTTCAAGGTTACAGTGTTGCCAGTTGTAAAATAATAAATAATATTGCCCACTTTCACACATATACCTAAAATCTCTGGTGTCCCCTGGTACGTACGTCCCTAGGTATAGCACCTTAAATTGCCACATCCAAGGGCTGAAGCCTATATGTAGTGTGTCCAGGTGACTGAAGCAAAATAATACCATTAGATTTAGCTAACTCTAGCGCTTCTAAATTGAGTAAATGTGGGGAATGACCATCCAGTAGTAAAATAATTTTTTCCTTTTGTAGCCTGTGTCAGAAATTTCAATAACACTACATGGTGGAGCACCTACTTTTAATTCGTCACATTGTCTTTTTCTTTTAAATATTATCATCGGAGGTATAATATAGACTCCAGCAGCGCTAACACAACAAACTGCTATAGTATTGGTGCCTCGCTCACCACTTGCTAAAGCTCCAATTTGATTTTTTCGTGTTTGCACTAAAATTTTTGGGATCTTTTTCTGCGCTATAGAATATCCCAACTCATCAACGTTGTAAATTTTGTGCTATTACATACATTTTATTTCAGGAACTTGTTATTATACCATTGCATAAATTAGAAAATAATTATTATAATTTTGTTTTTGAATAAACAGCAAGCGTTAAGTTATCATAAAATTGATGGGCATTTGCTGGCATTATTTAAGTTTTTGACTACTTTCCCATTTGGACAAAGTAAGACTTATCGGCATTTGTACAATAACTCATAATTTATTATAATTAATATTGTACAATGGTGTTCCAGTTGGATAATTCCAATAGACCTGCACATTTAAGGGTAGTCTATGGACGCAGGCGCGAAAAAAGGGGGCGTTAGTTCGGACAAACTTTGAATCTGTCACCATTAAAATGTACATAAAACGAAGTTTTTAGTGTTGTTTTTATCAATGAATAACAAAAATATTGGCGGTAGACCTAGAAAACCTGGTGAAAAAGGAGCTAACAAACACTGTGTTTTTGGAAACTGCAAAAGTGATAGCCGTAAAAACTCTAGTGATTACCAATTCATTTCTTTCCCAAAGCTACTTAGTATTTCACCTGGGGTGGTGAAGTTAAATCGAAGATTTTCTTGCAATGAGAAACATTTAACTTCAATTCTTCTGCTCTATTACTCACAATTTCATAGTCCTCGTATTTAAATTCTAGAAGCAGCTCCCACATTGTTGATTTTTCATAACTCTGGCACTGGTACAACAAGCTGTTGGTGATCTCTTGTGGTTCGTGGTTATTTGGCACAGGGTTAAATTTAACTTTTATTGAAGGGTCAACTTTGTCCGAATACTGTCGACTGGCTATTGTTGTCGGAGATTTTTCCTTTTCAGCCCTAATTCCACTCGCATAGCTTGCTAGTGTATGCTATCGCAGAATAACCAAAAAGAATGGTGTAATCTTCCGGCGTAAAGAGCACTTGTGGTGTAGTCAACCAGTTAAACATGTAAATGAACGTTGGTATACCAAGTTGGTAACCACGGGTTGACAAGTTACGTGATGAACGAGAATGATCGTACTTTGTACCTAGCTTATGTGAATTTATATTATGTTAATAAAGAAGTTACCATTGTGTATAATAGTTATTATTGGAACGCCTTTAAGGGCATATGTGTAAAGTATTATACTCGATACATAACAGCACTCCTGCTACATGATTACACCTTCCCATTGAGAAAGCTGCACATTCACATGTTGAATCGACAACGCGTCCATTTTGATCAAGCACGAATTACCCGAAAGTTAATATTGTCCCGATAGGACGTCTGTACTGTAGCTTTAAGGCAAAAGTGATTATCAATATAATTAACCTCTAAATTCTTAACATGACCACTTTTAGAAAATAGCCTCCCTTTTTTCAAAGGCTTTGAAGTGCCACAGAATTCGGAATCATCATCCTCCTCGCTACTCCCAGTACCGTTATGGTTTCTCGGTACCAAAGCTTTAACTTCAACAAAATGTTGGTAAATGCTTCCATAATTAACATTTTTTGAAATTTCGCTTCCAGGAAACGCTTTCCAACAATTTATGGGGAGAACGGGTGGTTTTATTTCAATAGTTTCAAGGTTCTAAAAATAAAACTTGATGAGTAAACAAAAAACAGCAATTTTAAACATACTTCTCGCCTAGTTTTTAGTTTTTTTTGATCATGCCAAAAGCTACTATCGATGGTAGGAGTAATTTTCGTCCCTCCCGGCAATGTTCTTTCACTCTAAAAAAAATTATGTACTTAAGCAAAAACCGATTGAATCAAAATAAGACTTCGCTCACCTTGCAATTAAATCTGCCCTTTTTTCCAGAAGTTGTTAGCCCTCTGCAGTGCAACCACCTTTTTAATTGAACAACAGAGTGTTCTTCTATTGTTACACAAGGTAAAACTGCACCGAGAACTTCACTTTCATCTAAAATAACACATACAAACGGTAAGGAAGACGCCATAATTTGCACGCGTTTACGATAACCAGCAACTGCAGTTGTCCGAACTGTTCAAATTGCCGCGTCTTTAACGCATGCGTAGATAATAACATTTCTTAAATGTGCAGGTCTATTAAGCTTAAATAACATTTTTTGAGATAAGTGATCATATTTATTTTGGTGCTTGTAAGGGTCCTACTTCAGTAGAAGAAGAAGAATTAGAAGAAGTAGTAGAAGACGTTCGATAGAAGAAGGACTTCGTATGGTGATGGAAGTAGTCGTGCTTCTCTTGTGATTCTCACATAATCAGAAGAAAGATAAATGTCTTGATTTGTAAGTCTTCACAATTATACTACATGCACTGTCATACTCTATTTGAGAGTGACCCTTCGTTAAATTTGTTTGTTTTATTACAACTTGGTTTTCGATAGCAAAGTTTAATAGCGCATTAGATAGTATAATATCAGGTTGATGCATAAGTTCGTAGCGTTTTTGGTTTCCAAGGTAAGAGTGCTTTGGAAACAAATTTGTTTAAGAAATATCATCTTTTTCCGCTTTCTATCAAACAATCTTCGCGGAATTTTATTTAAAAACAACATTCTTCTTCAAAACGAAAAATTTTAAGGGTACGAAAATAGTAATGCGAGCATTTCCGAGGGGTTGACTCGAATGTTCGTATTGACGCTACAGATTGAAGAAACAAACATAAAAAAACGACCCGTGGAAATTAAGTAAGTTAACAATTAAATCCGCAACCAAGGTAACACAAGTCAAAACCCGGAAGAAAACATGGAGGAGCTAAAAGAGATGATGACAAGTCTGACAAGAACAGTAAGAGACAGTATTGGGGAGAACAAAATGGAGAGTAGAGAAATCAAGGAGAAGTTAAATACAATGGAAACTTACTGGAACGATAGAATCCAAAAGCTGGAACAGACGATGGAAAAACTACAGGAAAAACCGACAAACAGGAAAACAAAATAGCAGAATTGGAGAGGAGTGAAAAGGAAAACAGAAGAGAAAACTCAATTATTAAGAACCTGCCAACAACTGAAGAGGTAACACGAGAAAATGATGATCATTTTTTGGTGTATGTACTTGGTATGATCTTGGTATCAAGATCGCCGCGGCGGGAGATAACTCTTTCTTCAAATTTCGTTTTTAACAATTCCATTGTTTTATTCGCTGTGTGGTAGGTTGGGCCGTCTTGTTGAAACAGAATGTCTTCGAGATCCAATAACAATTGATTTTCTCTATATTTCGCTGGCAGTTTCTTTGTTATTAACAAGTCTATAAGCTCGTTTTTTAGTAATTTGTTCAATTCACCCGCATATGGTTCACGTTTTATAACCTCACACTTGCTCGCTGCTATCCCGCGTGCAATTTTTCGTCAAAATTTCTAATAAATCACCCTCTCTGTTTAAATCCAACAACACAAAATTGGTCTCACTGTCAATTTCTTTGCTTAATGATAATCAACTGATCAACTGAATCAAATGATAATGAACATTATCAACTAAATCAAAATTGTATGTACAAAATTAAAAAGCAAACAATGAAGAGTCGCAAGAATTTCATCATCCGTCAATACTTAGTGGCCATCAACATCACATTTGAGCCATTCTTGAATATTTTTCTGGTCACAATCTTCAAATCCTAAAGATTCTTGAATCAACTCGGCCAGTTCAGATACAAATTCACTGTTTGGTGGCTCTTCAGATGCAGTGCTAGAGTCGTCTGATAGAAGAAGCTTATTGCAAGTTTTGGAAAGGGTAGCGTATTTGACGGAGGCCAAAACTTCTGCTGTCATACACCCAACATCATTCAAATTTATTTTTTTGTACAATTGTTGAATAGTTTTTTCATTGTGCTGCCCTATTAGAACCATGCGCAGCAACGCCTTTCTGTAATAACGTTTGAAGGCTTCGATAACCCCCTGATCCATTGATTGAAGGACTGAAGTTACGTTCGGAGGCAGAAAAGCAACTTTGAATTTGCCGTTTTCTGTGAGAATCCAAGAAAAATTATGCTTGCGCATATAATATTTGTGTTCGTCAGCATTATCCTTATTAACAATTGAAGGTGATTTTCTTTTAGTTCTATTGTAGTTAATTTTTCTAAGAAGTTACATATTTTTAGGGATCTCTAATTTTATCCTGTACCGCAAAAGTTGGTAGTTTTTGAGATCTTATTGATTTGGAGGTCCTTTTTGGAACACAACCATTTGCGTACCATGAAAAGTAGGTGACTTATCGTAGCAACGCCTTTCTGTAATAACGTTTGAAGGCTTCGATAACCCCCTGGTCCATTGGTTGGAGGACTGAAGTTACGTTTGGAGGCAAAAAAGCAACTTTAAATTTGCCGTTTTCTTTTGAGAATTCAAGACTAATTATGCTTGCGCATATAATATTTGACTTCGTCAGAATTATCCTTGTTAACAATTGAAGGTGATTTTCTTTTAGTTTTATTAAAGTTAATTTTTCTAAGTAGTTACATATTTTTAGGGATCTCTAATTTTATCCTGTACCGCACAAGTTTGAAGTTTTTGAGATCTTATTGATTTGGAGGTTCTTTTTGGAACACAGCTATTTGCGTACCATGAAAAGTAGGCGACTTATCCAACGTCTCTTCCAAAATATCGATGTTGTTCGCTGTAAATAGCGACCAGGTAGTACCTATTGTCTTTAGAATAACTGGATCATCGTTTTCAATAAATTTGCGAATTTTTTCGTGAGCAATCGTATTTTGTAGCTTAAGAATATATTTGCAAGAAATGGAATAACCACAAGAATGTAAAAGCTATATAATTTTCTTCGATTTAGTTTTTTATGAATCATAATTCCGAGGGCTGTGTTTTGGGGTTAAGTTCTTAGACTTTGAATAATTAAAAATTATATCTTTGGATATGCTTAAAACTGGAGTTTTGTCTTGTATGTATTGTCACGCTAAGGGTTGTTCAGCGTGTTCTAATTGGGGTGTAGTCAAATTTGTTAAATTTGGAAATGGGTGTAGCGTAATTAATAAGTCATTTTGATAATAATTTTATATACCTATTATGATCAAATAAAAATGGGAAACATTGTATACTCATATGTACAAACAATATTTACACTAACCTGATGATTATAATTACTAGGTCTGTTTGGTATCCGTACAGTAGGGGAGACCTAGGAGAGTTGTGACAATTTTTAATTTGAGGGAGATATCTCGCTCAAGAAACATTCCACAATTATGACCTATGTGAATTAATGTAGCACCATTCCTTCCCTTTCCAAAACAATCATCAAAATTAATTAAAGTATTACGGTTTCCGAGAAAATCAACAAAAAGGAAGACTACTCCCTCTGTCACAACTCCCCTATCACCGAGGTAAGTTGTGACAGCTTTATATTTAGACTCTTGGAGTATTAAAAAATACCATTACACATATTATAAATAAATGAAACATGTATTTTGTGCAAAAAGTAATTTAATCATCTTTTAGTACATCAGTCAAAAATCTTAATCTAATCTGATAGGCAATTATGGCAAACGTATTGCAGCTCGCCTCCAGTACAATCTACGTGTGACCAGCCTTTGCATTCTAGGAATTGCACCCACTTCTCATTCGATCTGCTGTTTGCATATTATGCTTCAAGGCAAACCAAGCAAAAACAATTATTTTCTACCTCTTCTTCGTCATCACCTGTTCTCTTCTTCCTATTAGTTTTCTTGGCTTTTTTAGGTTTCTTCGTATCTTCGCTTAAGACACGCTTTTTAGTCAAACAGTGGCAAGAGGACTATGGGCTATAGACGTGGAGGCAACAGGTTCATTGGCATTATTGTTCATAACTGATGAATTGCTAGATGGCATGGTCTGTTCTATAGATGCACCTGGAGTAATGGTTCTTGCTTCAACGTTATCAACTGTGCCGGTGTTGAGATTTGGAGTTATTGTTCTTTCTGCTGGATTGTCCACAATTTCTGAAACATATTGCTCTAGTTCTGGGTTGGGACGATCAGTCACTTGACTTCTTGACTTAAGGTTTTGCATGCGTTAATTTACTTTTAAGGTTCATACTTTATAGATTATTTTTTTAAAGTTTTGTATTTAATTTTTTTTGTTTTTTTTTAAATTTTGGCGTTTAAATGCCAGCCATATTTGTGCTTCTTTATTTATGATTACCATCGACATCATGTAATGATTTAGGTATTCAAAAAAGAATTTTTATAGCTATTAAGAATGTGTAACGATCTCCTGTTAATGTAAAAATCCGTTGGTTCTTATTAACCAGCCTATATAGAATTACATGCAGGACCCACATCTAATCTCAAACATCATTTTGTTATCTCTTTACAGTATACATAATATATTATATTAATATAATACAATAAATTGAAAAATAGCACATTTCTAACAATGAAAGTAAGACTATGAAAATGCTGAATTATTAGTTTTTCTTGTAACATCTGGATTCTGATTCTGGATTGTAAGTGAAGGACAGCCTCTTACGAGGTCGTACGCTCTTGTAACATCACGCAATTTTCACTTTTACTATGATAAATTTAAAATATTCGTAGTTATCAAAAAAAGTGGCCACATTTGTTTTATTGAAACTAGTAGCGCGAGCTATGCTAGTAGCTTGAGGCAATCTTAAAGATAAATTGGGATGTCTTTGCATAAATAGCTTGAGCCACACTTCTCCTGCTTTTTCATTTTCTTCCCATGACGTTGGAATTTTTTTATTATATTTTTTGGCTAACTTATATGCAATGACTCTAGTTTCTTTTGTTGTCAGCCCATAATTAGATGCTGCACATGTTAGCAAATAGTCGCTTAATATATTCTCCTCCTCTTCTGTAAATATCGTTGGACTGGTATAACCCATAGATGGAGCCTCGCCTATTGGGTTTGCTTGATAAGCTACTTTCTTAATATATCTTGACAAAGACATGTAGTTTAGATTGTAAGAGGACGCGGCATCTCTTAGACTTTCGGGACAGGACATTTGGGCGCCGCCGTTTGGGCGCTGCCGTTTGGACGCTGGACGTTTGGGAGCCGGCCGTTTGGGCACCGGACGTTTGGGCGCCGGACTTTTGGACGCCGTAATTATTGTAAAATGTTTCTCTTTAATCATGTGAGAAGAAGTTATCTTTGTCATACTTACAAAAATAAACCATTAGAAAAAGGATAGAAAATAAAAATTTTAGTAAGTCCAAGAACATGAGTGGCACTAAGAGCGTCGGGGCATTTTAGTTTAGTCTATTCAGGAACGACATCTTCTGTCGATAGGTAATCATTTGATTACAGTCGAAGTTGAAAAGATACAAATCCTCAGATATTAAAAGTAAATCGGAGGAAAAACTCGGGTTATATTGAAAGCAAAGGGTCTAGTACAGATCCACCCTAGATGGTTGCGTTGTCAAAACGTTGCGTTATCCCGCCCCCGGGAACTCCGATCGCCCCAGGCCGTTTTGACCTAATAAGTTTAAGAGGTTAACACAACAAACAATAAATAAGGTATAATACAATAACTTTTATTAATTATCAATTCATTAACACATTATGTGCAATCCCTCTAAGATATTCTGATATCGTTCTGTCTCCATATGATTCCACAATTTGTTTTATTCTGGTATCCACTGCTTGATATTTTAACCTTTTATGAGGAGGAGCTTCACCACGTGTAAATTCCTCGTATAATGAGTCTTTTCCTTTCTGAACGCTTCACAGGCCATCAACAAATTTCCATATGGATGGGTGATCCATATCTAATCGGCTTTGTAAACTGCGATGAGCGGCTTCCGCAATATAGTTAGTGCGATTTTGATCATTAAGCACCCGATCATAAACATTCCATATATGCGGAGAAAATAGTGGCCTTCGCCTTGTTTGATTTCGGTTTGGCCTTCCAACATAATTATCTTCTAGCCAGTTTAGAATCGGTATCAATTGAACTGGAAGCAGCTGAGATAGTTCTTGAAGTGCATTATCAATATCTCCAATAGGAACGAATGCGATAGCGATACCATGCGAGCTTGGAGAGAAAATTCGGGGTCGCTTGTATACTGATGGTACAATCCATTTTCACGAATTTGCGTTTTAAAATTTTTCACCAAGTGAAATAAGCAACCATTTAATTGAGCTGCCGGAAAAGCTTCAGTTACTGAATTGATTACAGCTAATTCGTAATCTAGTGATATGGTTTCTGGTTCAAATTGTGGCCACATATTTTTAATTAGTTGGAACAACCTACCATAAGTTTCACGATGCTTATTTGGCAAAAGAGCATATAATATCGGTAGAACAAATCCACCTCTGTTAGCCAAAATTACGAAAATTTGATAAAATAGTGGAGGGGCTTGCCGAAATGTTCCATCGATAAAAATGTTTTTCATTTGTTTGCTCCATTGAATGTTGCTTTCCCTTCCATATATTAGTATTCTTTGAAGGTCGGGCTGTTCTGACGCAGTATCCGTTAGCAAAAAGTTTTCAGTTTGTCCAGGAGCAAATACATATCGCTTATAACGTTCTGGAATTACCAAAGTCTCCAAATTTATTGGAGCTGGCGGAGCACCAGCGACAATGTTTCGAACTCGCTGACAAGATTTTCGGATGGCATCCTTATTGGGCATTCGTCCTTGGATAGCCGGTCCAGTATTTTCTAAAACCGTGTTCCTGATTTGAGCTGGAGTTTCTACAGTTTCTTCTGCGCGTCTTTTAATGGAAGCCTTAATTTTAGCAACTTCTGTTCCTGCCCCATGAGGTTCGTGATTATGATTACCTTTTGATCAATCGTAATGGATCAATGGCGCCAAATTTTTGGCGCCCAAACAGCGAGCGCCTAAAAGTCCCGGCGCCCAAACGGCGAGCGCCCAAAAGTCCCGGCGCCCAAAAGTCCTGGCGCCCAAACGGGACCGCCCTAATGGCGGCGCCCAGACGGCGGCGCCCAAATGTCACGTACCGTTAGACTTTTACCTCTTAATGTAACCTCTTCAAAGGCCAGTTCATATATTTCGACACTAGCAGTGCCTTTAGCAGTCTTTCGTGTATAGTTATTAGGCATTCTGAAACAAAAAAAGTAATCATTCAGCATGCAACATCACACCACAAGACCAAATATTTTTTTATCGAAAATGATTTTTTTGAGACAAGCTTTTATTGCGGACTGTACTTACAAGATTTGACCTAATTATACTTATGTATAACATACAGACATTGCAAATCAATAAAAAAAAGTGTCGAAAAAACCCAGCAGAAAACTTAAGTCAAATAGGAGAGTTCTGACAGCCTGTCACAACTCTCCTACGTGCTCAAAATTACGACTTCATCCGAATAATAATTCATATTTTCTAAACACAATGCAAACACAAAAGATCAATGCAACGCTTTAAGACTTAAATAACCATACAACTTAAGAAAAAATAACGCAACAACGCACATGTAATAAGACATGATATAAATTCAATCAAAATTTTGAAGAAAAACTTACTTTTCGCATTTTTTTGCATAACTATTGAGTCCGATTCTGTCCTAAAAGATGAGGTTACCAAGGATGATAACTAAGCCCCCACTAAGTACGTACTTACGGGTTTAGCAACTCAAGGTTGGTAACACTGATTTAGTAGGACTAAGGGTAACACCCGGAGGGTCATGGACTTGTATTATGATGAGAAAAGTATCTTAATTATACAATATATAAATTTGTTTGCCCCATTTTGAATAATAACAGATATAAATTTGAATTAAGCGAGTTTTGGCACGACGATTTGGATAAGGAGACTTTTGAAGTGATATATTGAAACATAGTTTTTTAGGATACTACCTTTATTAATGAATAAAACAAAATAATGAACACTCTTGTGTAAATTTAAAAAAATTATATTCTGGTGGTTTCGGCTTCTTCTTGTCCCCCCTCACAAAAATGATCACCACAGTCCTCTTCGTTGTCGTTCAGAACAGAAAAACTTTCTTGAGTTTTCACAAAGTTTTCAAAAAAACTCAGTTCTTTATTCTGAGACCAATTTTCGCCAAAGTGTGCTGCTAAAAGCTTTTTAACATCAGTAAATTTCTTAGGATTTATTATTATTCCTTTGCCCACCTGTGCAGGCTCCATTTGATTAGACCTCTTTCCTCGTTTGAAAATAGATTTGTCATTTCCCAAGTCCACCATATAGTTTTCTTCACCTCTGACAGTGGCCATCTTCTTGTTATTTTGTTTTTCAATGAAGAACCTCTTTGCTAAAGAGAACTTGAAGTGCCATGATTGCACGCCTTTTAGATGACGTTTGGTCATCTCTTTCCAGTCTTTCACCCCAGCATCCTGCAGTGTCCTTACAGTTCCATGTTCTTTAAATAAAGTAATATATTCTTCTGGATCAGTAATAACCGGCATTTTTTTCAGTTTCTTTTCTATGCCTCCAAATACTCGATCAGAGGGTAGAAACGAGTGTCCTCTCACAGGGAATACTAACTCAATTGATTTGAGAGCCGGAGGTGCAGCTTTTTCCATAAAATATATGCACATACCAACCATTGTTGAGTTACGGTTCTGCCCCCCACAGCCATCAGCACATAGTCTTATTTTGTTATAAGCAGACAAATTGATTGAGGTTAAGAGATGATAGACAGCAGATGCTATCTCATTTGATCCTTTGTGGTATTCATGTTCCATACAAGTATAAATGAAAACGTTTTCTCTGGACAATTTTGCATGCGAGGTTCCTTGCACTATTGTGAAGTTATAGGTATACAGCTGACGACTATAATATGCAATTTGATCCTGCACTTTAGGATTAACTAAATTTTTTTGGCAGTCGAACGAGAATGTAGCCATTTTAGGATTTTCTTCACGCAATTTATTGAAAAATGCATTGCTTTTCAGCTTATGAATTTTTTTGTCCATTACGAGTTTTGTTCTTTCATCGCTATTCTTTTCATGTTTAATTTTTTCTGATAGTTCAGTGCAGCGAGAACATACATCTGTTGCAGGTGCTCCAAACCCTATGTTATATTCTACACAAAAAATTTTCCTAAAGAAAGTTTTCTTAACTCTCAATGACTCTTCGGGTACTTGACTGTTGTACATTTCCATGATTTTTTCGATAGAGAGATTGCAAGGCAAGTACTGACGAGTAGTTTTTCCTCTGCAATAATGAATATCTGCACATTTCAATTTCTCAATAAAGTTTTTTTACAGCTTGTTTTCGTTCGATGTAATTTGATTTTAATTTAACACCTCCTCGCTTCTCTATAGGTAAAGTTCCACAAATCAGAAAATTGCGTGCAATTCTCTGTACCCTATCCTTTGAAACATTCAGTATATCTAGAAACGTAGCCTGACAAACTTGAACCTTAAAATCGTTGGTATCTCTTATTTTAACAAAGTAATTTGTCGTTACACTCTTTCTAGAAGAATGATCTTTTACTGCCCTTTCTCTTTTTGTTCCCTCGACAGTCAAGAATTTCAAAATAAAGTTATCTTGCTTGATTTTATCACTGTTTGAGTAAAAATTACGATGAAATTCTTGAATATCGTGCATTTTTAACGTACAGCACCGATACGTTTTAATTTTATTATGCTTACATCTCGGAAATGTAGAAGGTTTTACGGATGTGTGCCTATAAGAGTAATAAAATTAAATAGCACACTACTAATCTACTTTTGTTACAAATTTTTTTTACCTCATTTTTTTCGTCAAGTTTTTTTTCCATTTGGCAGGATCACTCACTCGTTTTCTCCCTTTTCCAATCTCAGCTGGTATTACTATATTATTAAATTCCATCACTTTTCTAATTAGTAATTCAATAATAATTGGAGCAGCAAAGCTACGTCGTGTCGTAAAATAATAATCACATAACAAACTATCATAACAATACACGCACAGCTGTTTCTTAGCTGTGATCACATGACATGGTATATCACGTGATATATGAAATCGATGGCGTTCATTGGCTGTTTGGATAAGGCGAGTTATGAAACGTACATTTGTTAGGAAAAGACGAGTTTTGGAAAGTCAGTCTATGTTCAGCATGTATTTAATAAAGGATAAAGCCAGTTTTTGAACGTTCATTCGTTATTTACTGGTGGAATACCTTGCATAGAAACCATTAACACCGCAAACTCATTTTTTTCCAAATATGGACAAGGCGAGTTTTGGAACGGAGCCCCTATTATAATACATACCCCATTTGGTAGCGAAGCTATAATAGAACTTGAAGTTTCATTGAAAAACTTGAAAATTATTTTGACAGCGCATAATTCGTTATTTGACGTTTCCTCTGGTGAAATATTATAACTCTTCTTTTGGCCGAAATTTAAAACTTTAGAAGTTTTGTTTTTAAATGCCTCTTGCAAGTTGGTAATAGAATGGCCCATTAACTTTTCGTAATGCCAATAAATCGCCGTTTGTTGAAATAAAATCGGCCATTCGTTTTTTATTTCGGTTATTGAGGGAGGAGAAGGATTATTTAAAAATAATCTTTGCATGGCATAAGTTTCTTCTAATAATACCATGATGGATTGAGAATCTAAAGTAACATCTTTATTGATACAAATGCTATTTAAATAGTTCTTCTCTTGCAATGTCTCAGGTGGTACTGGATGGGTTTCTGGCTGCCAGTTGCTACAACCTAAAAAATTGTAAAAATGTAAGAAGTAATATCAGTTAGAATAAAATTTTATGTCACCTGCTTTTGAAGCCATCATGGCTTTTCGGCGTTTAGGAGTTATTTGAAGTGACTGTAACAACGTCATACTTTTATTGGGTCTATTTAGGTAATTATTCCGTTCAATTAATTTTTGGGAAATGGAATGGCACCCATCCCCCAATACAACCCCATCTTCGTCCCTATCTTCAAACATTTCGGGGTATTTATTTACCATGGTCATGGCTATGCTTTTAAATGCATATGCTGTTGTTATTTTTTTAAATTTTCTTATGTAATCAACAATATCGCGTACCAAAGCATTTACCGTACTAATTGTTTTAACACCGTTTTCACAATCTTTCACCAGATTTTTATTAAAAGTGTCCCATGGAATTTCAAGATTTTTCCAAAATACTTCGCATATATCGTGACGAATAACGGGTAAAGTCTGAATTATTTCAAGATTTTCATCTTCATGTTCGTTTGGTGTTGAAGCTACAAATTCGGAAGTGCAATATGATGCATCAGTGTCTGTCGAGCAAGTTGACATATCAAAGTTACTTCCAACTGGTCTCCACATTTCATTTTTGGCCAGTAATATCAGCGTTTCTTTAGTCAACTGGGTCAAAATTTCGCTGTCGTCAATGACAGTGCCATCCGATTCTAGAACCAATGTACTTCCATCTGATTCTAATTTCTGCGATGCTGTTAAAATTACTTGTTCGTATACTTCATAATCGTTTTCCAAAATAAGAAATATTTTTCTTTCTCTAGTTTGATTCCAAACTTTAAACATAAGTGGAGCCATTGCTGTAGTGCATTATAATGTTATGTTAGTACATTATTATATCACAGATTATTATATTATCGTATCGAAAATAAAGAGAATTTCTTTGTGGGACAAAAATATTGAAAAAAAATGAATTAAAAATGCACATCAGTTATTAATAAAGGGTGGATTTCTATGCAGTAAAAAAGCGTATACCTGACTTTGGCCAGTTTATCCTGACTCGAGCCTGATTTTTAACCAACCAACGCAACCACTAGAATTTTTACGATTTGTGGCTCAAGTTAGGTTTACACTTTTTATTTATAAATTCTTAAATGCAATAGAGAGACATCGACACAGTAACTGCTTTAATGGCGTGAGTCCCAATCTCAAAAATAATTTCTGAATTTTTAAAGCAGAAATATCAAATCTAGTCAATAAACTAATTTTTTTTTTATTAAGAATTTCATATAAAAATTCAATTTTTATAGCATACAAAAAAGTGCATTTTACACAATCTTAAAAAAATTTAATATTACCTATTTTAGCAATTTGTAAATAAATTATTCAATAAAATTCAGTTTATTGACAAGAATACAACCTTCTGCTTTACAAATTTAAAATTATTTGTAATTAGAGCTATTAAAGCCATGAAAGCAGTTACTCTCTTTCGGGCTCTGTCTATTGCATTACGCAAGATAAAAGCTATATAAATCGCTATTATAATTTTGCAAAAGGAGCAGATTTAAAACAAAAAAATGATGATCCATTATTAGTTAAAAATTGCAGAACAGGTTCGCAAGGCGTTATTAAAGAAAACTCTATACACACCATGTCAGGTGATTTAAAAGCAGTAACATAAACACCAATATCGCTATCACGCATCGTTTCATAGCTTTCCCCCAAGAAATTCAAATTAGTATAGGAATTATTTATAATTATATGTTTTATTTTACATAGAAGGAAGTGACCAAATTTATTTTGCCCATAACAAACAAACATTCCACTTTTATAAGTTACCCCTTTGAAAGTAACGTAATCAGAAATTAACATGGGTTCCTCTAAAGTGCAGACCTTTTTAACTAAACTGTAATTTTTTTCAGAAAGACGTTGGTTTTGTAGAAGCAGAGCATTTTCACATACAATTTTATTGCTGTATGTAGAATTTTGAGACATTAATACTGCCCTCGTAGTAAAGAAAGCCGTATCTGCAAAAACAGAGTTTGGAGTAAACAGCACATGAATTAGGAACTCTTTATTTATTTCAAATTTACTGCAATTTTGGTGATTTTGGAAGTTTACAATGTTTTTGGTGGTTATAAATCGTTTTAAAGTAGTTATATTTGAAAAGTACCATTGAAAAACATTTAAAATGCACTTACGGTTTTTTAAGATAAAAGGAGAAACGGTTTTAGAGGAACTATCATATTTATAAAGAACGTAGGAAGGTTACACTGCAATAATAAGTATTATAAATAATAATAATAATAATAATTATTAACATTTTAAAGTTTAGTCGAAATTTGTGATAAGGTCTGTCGCTGTTTCCGAAGTAGGCAAATTTTTCCAAAAATTTAACCTAGAAGCAGGCATAATTCCGGAGAGGTCCTTTAAAAGTTTTTCTTTTTTTTGAGAATTAATTCCTCGACATTTCTGTACCGATGGTGGCTTTGGAAAAACGTTTTTTGTGTACTTTTTTTGTAAAAACTCTATCTCTGTATAATAGTCTCGTTCAAATTCGTTTTTGTACATAAGTTTGTGGGATCCTCTAACTACCTTAACTGCAACCATTTCAGAAAGATAGGGTCTTGGATTTATTTTTCTTAAAGCTGTTTGAGACGCACAATCGTTCCAAATGGAAAAATCCTCAATGCGCATTTCTTTTACCAAGACACGACCTGAGTTGGCGGTTTTAACACAATCACCGAAATCAGAAAAGTCATACACCTTCTTCTTCAATTTTAGTGCCATCTCGACTTGGTGATGGAAGCTGTCGGCTGACATGAACGTATGCCCTTTTTCGAAAAACTTTAAACATATTTCATTAGTGTCGATTTCTGTTGAGTTAACAATATATATAAGAAACGAAATTAAGGCCCAGTTTTTATTTTGAGCGCTGCAGTTATCCAACCAAACAACAATTTTTTCCGAATCCCGATGTAATAGGAAAAACTGATGGAAGCAGCTAATTATTTCCTCCTTTTTCCTCCCATTAATAGCTTCATGCCAAATAGTAGCCACAGGTTTATGCTTTGAATTAGTACCCAAAGGGACGAAACTTTCATTAAATGCTATGATGCGTGGAGTGAAAATTACTAATTTAAACATATCAAGTCGCGGCAACATTATCACTTTTTGCAAGTCAGCCGAAAAAAACAGTGTATCAGAGGACAGCTTACTATTTTTAGCATCATCTTTATATGCTTCACGAGCCTTTGTATACCTTTTCTTATGAACTTGATAGGATTTGCATATTTCGCAGTTAGGGTACAAGTTTTCAGTTGAATGTGAAACATCATGCAACTTATGAGTTTCGCAAATCTCACATTCCTCGTGTCCTAAATGGGCAAATGAAATATTCATTTCTTTCACCACAACATGTCTATATAGTTCATAAGAACATTTTACATCAGGAAATGCTTTCTGGAAGTCACTGTGCATATCTTTTATAGTTACATCCGAGGGTAAATATAACCTATCAGGGGCATGCTCTCGCCTGTAGTGGGACACACAAGGGTTATATTTTTTAACATGATTTTGTAAAATTTCCCGATCTACTTTTTCGTGTTTCGCATGTTTGCCTCTCATATCTTTAGCAACCACTACATCAGATTTGTTATGATGTAAGACGTGTTTCAAGATAGTATCATTCTTTTTGGTGAACCCTAGGGTCGCTAAGTAGAATACCTTGCATACCTGGTGGACTTCGCCGCTTTCGTCTTTGAAGTAATAACATATCGTGTCATTTCGTCTGGAGGTTGCCTCTGTTGAACCTTTCGATCGTCGTTTAACACCCATTTTTTTTGTGTTGTGAAGTACAAACATTCTTCTTTCGGACCAGTTTAATGTCCAGAATTCCATATTTATCTGTTGACGGCGATTTTCTGAAATATTTTTTTTGCAATTTCTTATGCAAGAATCGTTACATGGCAATTTTAGTTTATGATTCTCCTGTTCTGTTTTCATTTTCTTCATATTCAGGGCCTCCTTAAATTCCTTCTTATTCTTTTTCTTGCGTTTTCTTAAAGTTCCTTTTTTTGTAAGCTCATCTTCAATTTGATCTGTTATATTTCCCAACGCTGCATTCGTTTCATTTTTGTTTTTGTTTCTAGATGTTTTCTTAGATGGTTGGATGGCAATGTTCGATGTATCTGAGCTACTACTAAAAATATTATCTGTGTCTCTGTTTGGTTGATAATCATCATCAGAGTTACTGGATCGAGATTCTTCATTTTGCAGAACATTATCTAATACTTTATGAGTACCATTTTCTTCAAACGTAGTTTTCGTAATTATAACTTCATCCATAATAACCATGTCAATATCATTATCAGTAGGAGTAGGCATATTTGGTTGGAGCGGCATTAGAATCTCATAATTATTTGTTTGATTATCAACCTTATAATCGGATTGAGATTGCTTGTTTTGTAGGAAATTATTTCGTAATTCTTGAACACCATCTGCTTCAAACATGGCGATTTTGCTAATTATAACTTCACTATCATTATTAATACTAATACCATTATTACTGTAATGAATATTTTGTTGCAGGGGCACTAGGTTTTCGTCTAACATAACAATATTATGTATATTCACATTTTTGTACAACGGAGATGAATTCTCAGATATGTCTGAGGGTGGATTTAGGCTATCAGTCCCGCAAACTGGACTCAAATAATAAGCTACGTCTTGTGAAGAATCGGCTACTTTTACACTGGTATTTTGGGCAAGTCCTAGACTAGCGCCGGTCTTAATATCAAAATTTTCCTCGGATATCAAATTATTTTGTTCTTGTTCTTGGCGCTGCAGTGTCTTAGCCAACAACATGATTCTTTCTGTACGTGATCCAGGCATGGCTGGCAATTAATTTATTCCCAATTTATAGGTTATGTTACTTGAGCATGCGACTCGTCGAATATCTAATAGAAAGAGAAATATAATGAACATAACACCCACCAAAAGCAAATAAGGTTACTTACCATTTAGGAAAAAGAAACATTATTATTAATAAACAACTAACAAATCACAGCTTTTTATTGTAACACTCTCGCGCTACGTATCGTAAACAAAACGTATCGTGCACTTACACTGTTGTTGTTATTAATTGTCTAAAGAGAAACAATGTTGTAAGTTATACAGCCGTATCAAACTGGCAAATGGTGTTTTAAGTAAGGAATTTGGGATACGGTTTTTTAAGATAAAAAGGGACTAGAATAATATTTTGTCTTGTTAGGTTAGAGCGTATTAAATACACGTTACGGCTTTCTTACTTACAAATATTGGTTGCGGTCATTTAACTTATGGTCAGACCCTTGTGACGTAATTTTCTGAAAAACGTAAGTGCATTTTGAAGCCTTTTTAATGTGGATACGGCATTTAAAGCAACAGAAATGAATTCTCCGACCTCGGTTTATTTTAACTGACAGCTTTACCCAAAATCATTAAAATTGCAGATACGGTCTTTTTCGTTACAACGGCAGAATAGTGCTTGCAGTAACTGATGTTTGCCCGTTAAAGATAAAAGAATATTTTTGAAATTAGGACTGTGCCTTAATATATTTTTAAAATATCTATGCTTGCTTTCAAACCGAAGTGTCCATAAATGGCGCAAAGGGCCAAATTTAACAATTAAATTTGGATAATGAAGGACATAGTGATGTTTTGGACGAAGTTTTATATTGGGAAATAAAGTTTTGCGCATAGCAATATATTCAAATAATAATGATTGCAAATAAGCAATTTGACCTATGGAAATTTTAAGACATTAGAATTAGGCATATTTCCCTTAAATGTAGTATCATTTTCCACATCAAATCGGTAGTGTCTATTATATCATATACTGCGACTGACAAAATTTGCAAAAGTCTCCAATTTTCACTTGCGCTACCCCCTACTTTATCAGATTTTTTAAGTAACGGAACATTTTTATAACCGGTTTCTTGAACAAATTTAATATTTTGTAAACGACAATTTAGAATTTTGTAAGTAAACCTTTCAAGCTTTTCCGGGTTTATTATTCAACGCCAACAATGCGCGTTCCTTTAATTGATGCTGCTGCACTGATGATGACGGGAAGGTGGTGACGGTCAGATCCACTGGCAACGAATGACAAAAACAGGTTTGATGGAAATCACGAGACACCTAGGACTGAATATCTTTGCACCCAAAAGTTGCAATTGCAAAAATTGTTATTGTTGTTGAAGGTAAACAATGAATATCGAGTTGGTAACTTTCCGAGTTTTAAAACTAAAGATTGACAGCCCTGATACAAAAATTCCGTTGTGATAATTTATGATAACGGTTAAGCCACCAAAATAATATCCGCTAGGTGCGAACAACGGATAAACGCAAAATATACCCTACTTCCATAAATATTCGGGATATTATCAATAATCAAACGACTCTCCAAAAAGTTTTGTGGTTGTTAATTTTCGTTTTTCGCCTTTCTGTCTTGCAGATGGCAAATTATTGCTGGGAAACAGTCTTGGTTCCGTTGGATAAAATTTTTAAAATACCTTTCTGGACTATAATGTGTAACAGCTTTTTGTAAGGGCTAGAATGCCAGTTAATCTGTTTGTTGTACCTTAATCCAGCAAGATACACCCTTCTTTCATAAGAACCCCTTTGCACAAGGTTTAAACGTTTCCCCATATTAAATCGAGCTACTATGTTCATAAGTCTCGGCTCGATTATTATTTTCATTCTCAATCAAAAGGTGGGCTTTTCTTACCAGCAATTCCAGTGCTTCTATAAATAGCATTTGCAATTATATAGTAAATTCAAATTATTTATAACAAAACCATACCATGCAAGTGATTGTAAACAAGTAGATTTCAGTTCTGAAATTTGGTTTTTGGATTGATCTCCCAAGCTTTTGCATATTCCTTCTCTGCACTGAGAATGATCGCCATACACATGATATAAACCATAATAATAATGCAAATCCATTCGAAGCAATCAGTGTTCCTTTCAGTTTTTGCGTGTTTATAAATAGAACACTTGGCCATTTTTGTAATTCTTTAATTTTGTTGCTGGTAAGTAACTTCCGATCTTTCAAATTGATGTGCGTATCTTTTTTAATTTTATGCAAATGTTTATCGTACCATAACTTTTCAATGCATGATTAGTACATTCAATTTTATTTATTTCGGAACCATTAAGGCACCTTCTGCTTTAATTTAGCAAACACACTTGAACCTCCATCTGCGATAAATTGTCTGTACCTAATTCCATGCATTGATTCACTGAGAATAAAACCCTCAACTGCAATGTCTGATTCCATTGCTGGCGCCGATGCATCCCAGTTTCGATAGCAAACATGTGGTGGTGGCAAAGAATTTTTATTTTCTGTACGGGCACATACACAGCAAAATTTGTTTCTTACAGCCATACATAACAATTTTCCAGTACGACGACCAATACTTCCTATCGTTCCAGACAGAATTAAGAGACAGCAGGGTATGGCCTGTTTGTCATCTCCGCAGGTAAGAACTCGTCGTTTCCAAACACTTCCGCATTGAACGGCCAGATGCCAGCAACCCTGAATCCCGCAGTTATATTATGTGGGGTGAATGCCAACGGATATGCTTTCCCCAACAATGCTGATACATCATAAATACAAATAGGTTTTCCGGGGTGGCTGAGCATCCAATCCTTGCTAGCTTTATTGTAATATGCCTTTAAAGGGCCAAAGACAGCTCTGTCAAGGGGCTGCAACTTGTGGCTTGTATGTGGCGGGAATGTCAAAAGAATGATTCCGTTTAATTTTGCCAGATTTATCGCTTCCACTGAGAGATGGCTCTCGTGGTTGTCCATAATTAGCAGTACTTCACTGCCAAGAGAGGGCTTTACTATATCAATAAAATGTTTGAGATATTTTACAAATAACTCTGTGTTGGACCAACCACTAGAAGTTGCCATACCAAGGGTACCGGGTGGCGCATTATTGATCATATGTTCTTTGTAATGGACACGTGGAAATATGATGCCTGGTGGAACAAATGTTCCTGCAGCACTAACACAGGCAATCATCGTAATATTAATTTCTCGTTCTCCTGAAGTAGCTGCTCCAATTTGTTTAGCCTTTATGTCACCGATTACACGTGATGGTTTGTGAACTGTGGAACAGCCTGTTTCATCGAGATTCCACACTTTTTGAGGTGTTAGAGAGTACATTGAATAAATTTCTCGTAGCTTTTCAAAAAATATTTCAACGTTTGGTTTATTAAACGAAGCCATTCGGCCAAGACTAGTTGACTCTGGTTTTCTAAGAGATATTCTGTTTTTGTACAACTTCCGAAAGCTTTTGTACCATTGTCTTCCGGCTGATTCATTTTCGTCCCATTTCACTGGATACTTATGCTTGTTTATTTTAGCATACTGGAAGGCTAACTTCTTCAATTCGTCCACAGTCACCCCAAAGTTCCATTGCGCAGCCTTTAAAATATAAGAGAGAAGTTCTTCTTCTTGCTCAATGGTGAAGACCCTTTGCGTGACATTGCTGGCTTCGTATTTCAAGTCAGTTTGACCAGACAATTTGTGTTTTTGTATGTACCTACCAAGAGTGCTTTTCGTCACGCCATACATATCCGCTACTTCTCGTAAGGGTCGCTTCCGTACAATGACCTCATTGGCAGCTCTCTCCATACTTCCTGCATCTGGTTTTAATCTATTTTTTTCCCACAGAACTTCTGCCCATCTAAAAGATCACAAATATTATGAAGTTGCAGATGAAAAATTTGGTTGTACTCTACTTTCTGCAGCATTTGTCTTAAGATACAACCCTTTCCCCTACATGGTAATTCAAACTCGAATTTATTATATTCTTAGTTGATAACAATAGAGCGTTGGGTACCCATCCGTTTTTGGAACCAGCATGCAATATTGTTCTCCTTTTTCCTTTGTTGATGGCACTTTCGTTACGCATTTCTTAGATGAATCTACCCAACCTTTTAAAACGGTGTCGTACCAGGTCTCTTCCAAGTAAATTATAGGCCGATTTTCTAATCTATATTTTTTATCGATGTGAGGTATTCGTAGCGCCATTTTAGTAGTCTAGGCCAGGGGTCGGCAACCTTTTGCTATAGCAGGGCCACAAATGTTGCCAGAGTATCAGTGCGGGCCGCACGTATTTTTATATGTACGGACATGTATTTTTAATATTTGAAATAAAACGCATATCTACATTTTTAATCATATGTATATTCATACAATCATGTCTATTTAAATTTTTTTAACGTCTGCTTTCATTTTAGTCGTAGACACGCGCAGTATCGCGTCTAAATGTTCATCTGTTAACCGCGAACAATACTTATTTTTGCGGTAGTTGAGAATTGAAAAAGTCTGCTCACACAAATATGTACTACCAAACATAGTGATTATCTGCTGAGCAAACTTTTTCAATTCTTTGAAGTTTTCAGAACTCAAACCTCCGTAGAACTGTACCAAGTCAGTGCTTTCCTTGAATCCCGTTTTAAGTGTGCTATTACTTTGCAAATCTATTATGTTCATTTGCAAATTGCTTGGTACATCATTAATATCAATTTTAAAAGGGTTTTGGAAAATTTCCATGTTAAGGGAGATCTTTTTAAAGTCTGTGAATCGATCTACAAACTCAGTTTGTAGTTGTGTTAACACGTTTCTCATTATAATATTTTGCCACTCAAAATTATCTTCAGATTCTTCCACGGCTTTCTTGCAATTAGGAAAATGGTCAAGCTTTCATTCATCAATATGCTTGATAAGCAGTCTCAGTTTCATCTCAAATGACTTTACATCTGAATACGTACATATCGCAAATCAATTTGCATTTTCCCTGCAAGCGTTAGTTGAGCTGATTCAGTTCCATAGTCAAATTAGTCAAAAAACCAAGATCGATAATCCACTGCTTGTTAGTAATCTTTTCGACTGGCTTTCCTTTCATCTCCATGAAGTTGCCAATTTCTTTCCTCAAATCAAAAAACCGTTCCAAAACGGCACCTCGACTGAGTCCCCTCACTTCACAGTAGTAAACCACGTCGCCATGATCAGCTTCCAGATCTTCCAAAAACTTTTGGAACTGACGGTGTGTGAGTGAAAATTAACAGTGGATGTTACAGTATCCATTATTTCTTTCCAGGATATAACCTTGGAGCACAATGCCTATTGATGGACAATACAGTGAAAAATCAATGGCACAGTAGATCCAGAGTCTTTCACTTTGCGGATGATTCTCCCAACAACACCTTTGTTTTGACCGCTCATGTTCTTGCCTCCATCGGTAGTGACACTTGTTAACTTTTCCCAGCTTAATTGCATTGAATCCAGGGCTTGTTTCAAATGGTGAAATAAATCTTCTCCCGTAGTTGTACCTTTCAAACTGCACATTTTCACAAGCTCTTCGTAAACAGTAAAGTTTTCGTCAATGCCGCGTACAAATATGAGTAGCTGTGCTGTATCCGACACGTCCGTACTTTCATCCATCGCTAAAGAGAAGCAGTCAAAAGACTGCGCCTTATCCCTGAGTTGTTCACACAAATTACCACCCAAGTCTTCGGTACGTCGGGTGCAAGTTCTAGCAGAGAGACTAAGACTTTTAAACATTTTTTTCTGCTCTGGGCATATTTCTTCTGCGATAGCTAAGACATACTCTTTTACTAATTCACTATCGGTAAACGGACGTCCACTTTTTGCTAGAATCTCTGCTACCCTGTAGCTGGCACGAACATTCGATTCGCTGTTGTCTGCCACAACCTTAAATATGTTTTGTTGATTTTTTAATGACGATTTCAAAGTGGAAATTTTCCTTTTTCGTATTTCTCCTTCAAGACAGTCAAATTTAGCTTGTGTCGTAATGTCGCTTCAGGTTATATTCCTTTACTACAGAAATACTCTTTTGACAAATCAAGCATAACGGGTTTCCATTAAACTCGATAAAAAAATATAATTCTGTCCATAATTCGTTAAAAACTCTTTTTTCTTCTTCTATCTTCCTTTTTCTTGAAGCCATGTTTATTTAATTATTCTGTAACAATAATGAAGACATTTTCAATTCTGTGTAGAATTAAAAATAAATATGTTCGAGTTGGTACCTACAAATTCAACTCCCCATTCAAAAAATAATGAAAACATGACATAACTCTCTAGTCTAGTACTATATCCCCGTCCTTATAATATTTACCCATCAATCTGAAGGTTCACATAAACAAGCAGTAAATAAAATATGACAAATTGCTCGCGAGTGCATACAACGTATAGTATATTTCACTTTAAATGAAATTAAAAGAAGTTATAGCATCAAATTACGTTGATATAAAAGCGTACGAACTATGGATGAAACATAATAATATAGAGATAAGATATGCTGTCGACCAAGCATATGCATTGCTAAAGGCTGGCGCGAGATTAAAATAATTAATCTTATCTCTATATATTATGTTTCGTTTATAGTTTGTACGTTTTTATATCAACGTAATTTGATGCTATGATTTTTTTAATTTCATTTAAAGTGAAATATACTATACTTACCTCATACGTCGTGAGAAGCTATCAACGAAGGGAAGAAAGGTGAAACGAAACGCGTAGCTGGCAACCAGATGAGACATGATTTTCCGGCGAATTTGCACAACGGAATGAGGCGAGAGCTGCGCGCGGCTGTGATTCTAACTTAAGCCGGTCGCTTTGAATTTTTCCGCCGCCGCACACCTGCGTCTAATCAAAGAGTGCCGCCGCATATTGTCTCAAAGGAGCCCGCCGACGGCGACGTGCGGCGGATAAGCGCAAATGAATTTGTCATTTAGAATTGAATAGAGCAAATCTTTATTTTCGGTAGAAACAATAAAGTGCGTTCGCCCAAGCTGTGTCGGCGGCTTCTTTGACCGAGTGTCGGCGTTCTTTGAAAATACAAGGCGGCGAAATCAAAGGGTGACACTAACGAAACGCATCGACTTTACATACCATCACAGTCTTGATAAACAGGCTTGCGGGCCGCACCGAGATGGTCCACGGCCGCATGCGGGCCGCCGGTTGCCGACCCCTGGTCTAGGCGATTCTATTAATACCTGCCGTTTATTAATTTTTTGATAATTGAAACCAATCCTTGACAACGTCATAAAAGCTGCTCATTGAACACTTGATCCCACATTCATCACTAATTAATCTTTTATATAACATGTCCAAAGTCGGTATAAGCTGATCACCATACATAGTATAATAAGCCGGGCAATAGATGTTACATTCGGAGGAAAACATGCTACGAATATGTTCCCATCTGCTGACTTTAGTTGCTCTACATCACGATGCGATGACGCATTATCCAGTAACAGTACAGCCTTGGGTGGAAGATTATTTTCTTGCAGATAAGCTCTAACTTGGGGTATATATTTTACGAAAAACCACTTTTTAAAAATTACTCGATCCATCTAAGCTGCCTTTTGATTATAATAATCAACAGGCAGTGTTCTTACATTTTTAAAATCTATTTTGGATTTTCCAATGACGGCTAACCTAAGCTTATGGGTTCCTGATGCATTAGCACAACATAACACTGTTAAATGGTCTGCTTACTTAGAAACCAAAAAAAAATTACTTACACTGTACATAAATGTACGTAAAAATATGTATTTAAAGCTAACCTGGTGCACTAGTTACAAACTAATTTTTTTTTATTACAAAAATTAAATTTATTCTAATACAAACATAAATTCAAAGAATATAAAAAATAAAAGTTAAATTGCACTTCAATTACAAAGTTCTTGTTTTTCAAGAACCAAGTGGTGACTTCTTTAGATAAATAACTTTTGAATGGCTTAAAAAAACTTCTGTCCAATGGTTGGAGAGCGTGGGTAGTGTGGCTGGGTAGACAAAGGATGATAACGTCATTTTCGTTAGCCAACTGTAGGATTTCATATGAATTGGAATGAGAGGAATGGCCATCTAGAATCAGAAGAACTTTCCCATCTGGTTTTCGTGGAATAAAATGATTCCTCATCCAGTTCAAGAATAGTTCAGCGTTGATGTAAGATAAGTTTTGATTCATAAACACATCTGAGCCAGGCGGTAGACCCTCAGAAAATTCAGGTTTTTTGTATTTTCCCTTAAGTATCAAAACAGGCAGAAGGAAAGTGCCCTCGGCATTGCAACAAGCAATCAAAGAAATATTTTTACCTTTTTCGGTACTGGTTACAGTATTAACACATTTTGCACCCTTGCTGGCTAGTACGCGTCCAGTTTTATTGTTAACTTGAATACCGCTCTCGTCCATGTTGAAGATTCTTTCCGGTTTACCAATCAAATCATTATCAGTTAGTACTTTTAACAACATTTCAAAATATTTATTGACATCCTGTCGATTCATACCACTAGCTCTTACCAGCGACAAGCCTTCCGCTTTTCTTTTACTTAGATCTGGGTGCCTCTTCATAAACCCTTGAAACCAATCCCAGCCTGCTTGTCTTTTCTCTTTATTAGATCGATGTGGCAATCCCAGTTTTTCTGCTAAGTCGTAAGCAATAGACTGCAGTCTCGATTGGTCCAGAGTAAATCCAATAGATTCGAGCCTTTTAATGTGAACCACAAGTCTCAACTCATTTTCGTGTCCTAATTCGGAAGGTCTACCAATGTTCTGCTTGGTTTTCCAGCCCCTGAGGATGTGTCTACGTAAGGTTCGTGATGGTATGTCATATGTCCGGCTCGCCTCATTTCTTTTTGTATGCAAGGGGAGGGGGAAACCTTCATAGGCACCACCCCATCAGGGGCGGTAGTGTGAGATTCCTACTCACTAAAACCCCCTCCCCGACGACAGCGAGATTTACCTGCTCGGTATCACTTCCACTGCCGTCAGCGATCTTGGTTGCTGCATCAGGGATGCAGACTCTGAGTAACCCCCGGCTTGAGCACGAAAGTTTGAGTCCGGGAGGCCAGGCACTGTCGCTTTCAAACTTGTTGAAATTGTCTCTGTGTTTCAAGTGACCCGGTCGCACCACGCACTGTGTTATTAAAATGTCTCACCGGGTCACTTAGTGGCTTTGTGGTCGCTGGCGTACGTGCCAGTCCACTTGTCTTTGGTCGAGGCCGGCACTAATATGATTTAATCTCCCCCCTGGATCAGCACGAGTGTTTGTGTCCAGAGGGGTCGTCGCACCTAACGTTCATATGATCCATATTAAAGTTTTTTAAATTTTCTTTCAATAATTCTTCATAATCTGGGGTGTAATCGATTTCCATTGGTTCAATACTATTTATTTCTATTTGTTCATTAGCTAATGGTTCGACGTTTAGTGGTGTTTCAAAACTAATTTTTTGAATTTTATCTGACGAATTTGTAATTGTACTGGGATTTTTACTACCTTCTCCATACGTGGTTCAATTGAAATTTGGTAAATTTGTTCCTGTTGGTTATTTTCGAAAAAGAGGGGAATATCACCATATTTCGTAATTAAGGTTTTATTTTCAATATCAATTTTCGCATTTATCATTTTGAGTAAATCTAATCCGATTAGACCATCGTAATTTTTGTTGAAATCAAAAATATAAAATTTATGTATGAAATTTGTTCCAAAAAGTGTCCTTAAATTTACATGAGCTACTAGATCGTGTTGACTAATTTTATGAGCTGTCTGAATTTGGAATGGTTCATAAAATATTTCTGAAGGAAAATATTTGAAGGCTTGAGTTTGATTCAGTAATGATCTCGAAGACCCCGTATCGATCATCAATTTAAAATTAAGTGTTGGAATTTTTATATAAGCTAATTTTGACTGCGTTATCGAATTAATATTAATTTTTGTTATATCGACTATGTTTGGTTGTTCGTATTGGAAACCTCGCGAAAATTTCGGTTGTCTTCATCATAATTTCCGAATTCTTCTGGTGGAATGTCGTTGTCATAAACTTCGAAATTTTCAAATTCTTGATCTTCGTCGTATGAATCGAAGTTACCGTAATTTTCAAAATTTTCGTTTTCTTCACCCAATTCGTAAGTTGGTCCTATATTTTGATGAAATAATTCTTCAGATATATATTTTCTCGGTGTTTGTTGCATTGACCTACTTATTGTGTTTCCGGATGACGTATCCATTGGCTCAGGTTGAGGTCGTTGTATTTGATGACGTGAGAAATTATTACTCGACAGGAAATTATTTATACGTTGACTTGCAGGCGGAAAATTACGTTGACCTCCATGGTTAATTTGATTTGGAAATTGTAGAAATGTAGAAAAATTTCGTTGTGGTGGCATAAAATTTCTATTTAGATTAAAAGTCGCTGGTCTAATAAAATGTGATCTTTGGAAATTTTGAAAATTTGGTTTATTAGGCTGATTTGAAAAATTTTGATTTAAATAATTTTGATGTGGACCATTATTTTTAAACATTGGGTTTATTATAGGTTTATGAGAATTTTTATGTGTCAAATTTACGGGTTGTTTTCTTTCTATGGGATTGTACTGACGTTGCATGTTGAACGCATTTGTTTTTGCTTGAGCGTAAGCAAAATTTTCCTCTTCTGTTAAATGCCCTAACGCTTCTTCTAGACTTTGGATTTTTAAGTCTTACCACCAATCCAGTTTGACCTTGCAAACCTTGTAAGAAAGTTTGCAATGATAAATCATCATAGATTTGGGTTTTAATTCTTTTCACGTCCGGTGCTGTTTCGTCTAATTGTAACCTGGTTAATAGTAAACATCGAACATCTTGACACCTCATGCCAAATTGGTACGATGATTCCGTTTTGAATGGTTTAAGAGACATTAGATCACGTAACAAGAAGTTCTCATCTCGCTGATCACCAAAATGTTGAATTAACAATTTTTTAATTTCACCCCATGAAGTGGCATTCTCTCGATTTCCGATGAGTGTCAATGCTCTGCCTTCTAGTTTACTTAGGATGATATAAACTAGATGTTTGTTTGTATCTGACGGTGTCGTTGTTCCGAAGGAATTTAATAAGTATTCACATGCGTTTACAAATATGGATAATGTTGCTGGATTTCCGTCGTATTTTGGAACTGTATCGATGTGCATTTTTTCTATTTTTGCCATTGTCTCGATTGGTTGATTTAAATTTGAATTGTTTTGTAGATGTTGGTTAAGGGTTTGACTCTGTTCTTGTACAATTTCGTTGGTTAAGGATAGGTTTGATAATAGGTTTGCAATTTCGGATTCAGACATGGGATTATTTAGATAAATTTGAGCAAAAACTTACGCAATGTAAACAAAGAGCGTTGCTAATCTCTTCATCACCGGTAGTTCTTCTCGTGGGTTATTTTTCTTCTTCCTCCTTGATTTGGTAGTTTCTTCTTTATTTTTTGTTTATTTCTTCCTCCTTGATTCGGTAGGTAAATCTTCTTTTAAACACTTTGTTTTAAATTTGATTATTTAATTTTGCGAACAGCTTTCCGTTTATTTTAATTTAATTGTTTATTTCACTTATCACTATCTTATCAGTAAGTTCTGTCAGTTAATCGTTGATACGAAAAAGGTTTTTGGAATTTTACCAGTGCCTTTCTGACATCCGTCCCGACTGCGCCAGTTATGTTCGGTGTCCAAAAAGACTTAAAAAAAACCAATTTGAACTGAACTATTTATTTTGAAATAACAACCTACAGCGATTCTAGCTTACAGTATAATACTTGATGTTTACATTTTATAACAACGTTTATATAAAATAAAAATGCTTATACAAAATATCATATAAAATTATTATTCAGCATAGAAATTTCTAGAGCGGGTTCTCTTCTTGCATAGTATATTGAACTTCGAGAATATAAACATACCGTATTGGGTGAAAAATTATGTTCTGCATCTTTACTGTACTTTTCGCGAGATTGTTCTGATTTTTTGATATGCTGCTCCCAAAATTTGCAGTAATTACAATCTTCAGACAACGACTTTTCCGTGTGCTCGGGATTGTGAAGTTGAAACCTTCACATGTTTCGCACTCCTCATGCCCTAATTTTGTAAATGATATATTTAAATCGTTTGAAATGATTTTCCGATACAACTCGTAGGGGCACTTTATGTACATTTGGATTGGAATTTACAAAATCGGTGTGCAACTTTTTAATGGTAAGATCATTTGGAAGATATCTCCTATTTGGGGCATGTTCCCTTCTGTAATGCGAAACACTAGGTCCAAAGGATTCAGCATGGCTCTTAATTAATTCTCGATCTGTCTTTGGAGTTTTTCTATGTTTTCCACGCTTATCTATTATAATAGAAGGCTGGATGTTGGTAGCGTTGTCGTTGTTTAAAGCGTTTGTAATTACTCGATCGTTTTTTTTTATCGTAGCCTAATGTGGTTAAAAAAAATGTTTTGCACACTTCGAGTTCTTCCCCATGTTCATTTTTTAATACATATTTGAATGTTCTATTTCTGGAACTTGCTTCATTTCCGCTTCTTCTCTTCACACCATGAGAAGAAACATTAGCAGAAATATAAACTCTTCTTTCCTGCCAATTCATCGACCAATAACTGTAATTTAGTGAATGGCGATGCTCGTTAGAAAACTGTTTACAACTTTTTATGCAATTTTCACACGCTGGTCGGACGTAATGTTTTTTTCGTTCATTATTAGCTCTCCCTTCTTTCTTATTTTCTAAGTTTTTTGAACTATTCTTTTTCTAGCCTTTCCTTTCTTCGTCAATTGAAGGGCCTAGTGGAAAAAGTAGTTGTCACTTTTTTTTCAATTTTGTGATTTTTATACTAATTTGTAGAGAATAAATGCCGCAATGTGAAAATGTGCTCAACTACAAATTGAAAAAAAAGTGACTGAACTACTTTTTCCACTAGGCCCTTCAATTCTAAATTAGGAATTACCGCATCATTACTCCTTGTTGAAACTTCAGTTGAAGTACAACTACTGTCATTCGAGTCCTCTGGATATTTTCTAT
Organism: Podabrus alpinus; assembly: GCA_932274525.1. Taxonomy (NCBI): domain Eukaryota; kingdom Metazoa; phylum Arthropoda; class Insecta; order Coleoptera; family Cantharidae; genus Podabrus; species Podabrus alpinus. The sequence goes on from OW026451.1 coordinate 122,825,541, forward strand.
ACGACTACTCGAAATCTGGATCCTTATGAGAGTCATATGAATCTTCATAATGGACGATTTTTGAAGTCGCTATATGAAAATTTGTTACTTTTTAAAAAAAGTATTTTCTGTGTTACTTATATGGTATGGCTAAATCTTGGTAGGTATTACAATCACTAGCATTTTTACTTTCCGAACCCCTAGGTAAGGAAAGTATTGTTATCAGGCAAAATTTGACCCCCCAATTTTTTTTACAGATGTTCACGTTTTGAGGTCCCCTGAATCCATTTTTATCATTTTTGGAAGGATGTCTGTATGTATTGCCGTGATTCGCTACTGAATTTTAATTTCTATAGCGAGGGTTTAGCTTACGACTCTTTTTTTATTCTCGCCCAGCAATGAGAACTCTTTCAGGGTCAAAAATGGGTAGTCAATTCAGTAAATGCTCAATCTAACTGTAATTAATAAATACTTTTATAAAAATCGGAAAATACTTGCTATACTTTGCACCTTATTTTCTTTTACTTCCTGCTGTATTGAAATCAAACCAAAATGTAACTAATGTACAACATGAATGCGATTTATTAATAAACAGAAATATTAAAATAAACAAAGAGAAATTTTCATTATTGTGATTAAATCAATTTTTACAAGAAATTAACTAGTACTAAAAAAATGTTTAATAAAAAAAAACCCCAAACTTTAAATCACGCGCGAACTTAACGTTAAGAAACTCTTACCCCTCAGTATGTGCACAAATGACGTAGAACATGCGACGGCAACCAGGAAGATGTGTTGAGTTGCAATCTAGATCCCACGACATGAAGAACCCCAGGACGTGTAGTTGATTGATTGGATATCGCCTATTGACCGTGTAGACGTTTAGGTAGGTTGAATTTTCAATAACTTCACAATTTAAATCTTCTTCTTTATTCAACATAAATCTTTCGTAAACTGACTTAAATTTATTTAACTTTATACTCAAAACTTCCAAATAATTCTCAACTCGATTACTAAATAATTTTCAATCTTCTTGTGAACGTGTAAATTCTTCCCAAAATTTTCAAATATAACCAAATTCACGTCTTTTCGCCTCTCCATAAAACTACGTGTTCACGTCCCAACATTCGGAACTAGACTCAATTTATTACGTCCTTACTCTTTGGTGGACGAAACCCCACTGACTTCTATTCTTCTTTCCTGGTCCCACCAAAATTTCTTATCAATTCCGCGCATTCGTTTTAAACATCACAACAATTTAAATATTCCCCTACACTTTTACAAATAAATTTTATTTTTGATTTAATCACAACTTGTCAAATTAAAATAAAAGCAACTAAATCTCCCTTTGTCCTTTACACAAATTTTTACAATTCCTGTTGGTACAAAATAGTTACATTTGTCATTCTTTTTACAGATCAATGAAGCAAGCAGTATAATATTGAAGCATCAAGAAATTTCAGGTGCAAGTTCTTATCCATCATTATGGTCTTAAAAGTGACAATCACGACATGAGCATTTCACTTAAATTGACCCATTTACACCAGACCTACCCCCGATGCTAAAGATACCATGACAGTATGTGTGTATGTATGTGTGTATGTACGTCTGTGAACACGATAGCGTCTAAACGAAGCAAGCAAATCGTTCCAAATTTTGCATATAAGCTTTTTCCTGTCGTAGGACGAAGCCAGATGAAAATAAATAAAATCGTGTAACGGGAAAGGGGGGTTTACCTGGAGCTATTACGACATTATGCGTCATAACTTCGAAACGAAATTAAATATGTAAAAATATTAATAACAAAAAATTACCGCTATAGAATTTCCTACATTTTTTCTCCTACAAGTTTTTCTCTAAAATATACAGGGCGTTTCAAAAAATTTTGTATTTGTAAAAAAATTTTGTATTTGTAAATAAAATAGTAAAACGCATTCTACTAATGAAAATAAGATGAAAAGTTTCTAATAACATGGGTCCAAAAATGCTTCGTTTGCAAGATATAGGCATTCAAAAGTTTTTTTCTTCCTATTTTGGCAAAATATGAAATTTTTCATCGATTTACTGTTGAAATTATGTAACCATTTTATTTAAAAATATAATATAAAAATTAGCGTCTGTTCGGAAAGTTATGCGATGGGCACATCAGATTTTTCTGTATATAATTTGTTTCGTCACTCACCGAAGGTGTCAAAGTTTCTAAAAATATTTTTCAATAAAATTTAATATTTTATAAATTAACTTCACTTACTGAGTAAAGTTAACTCAGGTCCATTTCGCCAGCCCCCCCCCCCATCGCGAATTTGGGGTCGAATTTGGTGTCAATCGTATGTGCTTCGTTTGTGGTCGTTTGTGCTTCTATTATTTTCGTTTGTGCCAACACCGTTCGCGATATATCTTAAAAATAAGTTTGGGGGTCTGGCGAAATGCTAGCCTCCCCATCGCGAATTTGGGGTCGAATTTGGTGTCAATCGTTTGTGCTTCGTTTGTGCTCGCTTGTGCTTGTATTATTTTCGTTTGTGCCAACACCGTTCGCGAAATATCTTAAAAATAAGTTTGGGGGGCTGGCGAAATGCTAGCCCCCCCCATCGCGAATTTGGGGTCGAATTTGGTGTCAATCGTTTGTGATTCGTTTGTGCTCGTTTGTGCTTCTATTATTTTCGTTTGTGCCAATACCGTTCGCGAAATATAGACTTTTAAAATTTTATAAACCTCCGAGCAACAATCGTTACAACAATCATTAACTTAGGAAAAAATAAAGTGCACTGTAACAGTTTTTCCTAAAATATGCTGAATATTCCATCCCAATCCAGTCTTCCATATAAGCCTGCCCAGTGGTTGTGTCTATCAGCTGTGTGAGGCAAGCACCACGGTATAACTGTGTTGAACTGACGATCCTCAGGATTACAAATTTTTCCTGTTGCACACCGACACACACCACGGCGTGGATCGTTTTTCTTTTGTTTTTGCGATCTAAAATCCAAATTAATTCAAAAACATATTTTAACAGAATGGTAATTAGAAGTGCATCAACTAAAGTGAATAAAATAAAAACGGACGTACTTGTAGGGATATCTCAATTTGTTGCTCATTGATCCATCACTTAACCTCGTAGTGATGTTAGGGAGATCTCGCCAGTCTGCGCCTACATCAAGTGGTATCCTAGACATACGAGGTGCTACCAAAGGCGCCATATCTTACAAATATGATCTTTCACCCTGTCACAACGAGTGACACGGATTACTCTTTGGGAGCGAGACAATGGTTCATCCTTATAATTCATTTCAAGTTCAGACCAGCCATTTTTTATGTCAGGCAAATCGGACATGGCATCACGAACTGTAATCATCCGGAAGGGAGCAGAACTACTCCAATTCGTACCGAAAATAACCGAGTATAATATTAAAAACATAAATTGTTACTGTATCGACATACATGGATAGAATTTGAAGTTATCCACCAGCACTGATAACTGACACGCCTTTTTACTAAAAACGTGTTGAGGTTCAGGATACGTTGGTAAAACATATCCAGGAGCTGCGACCATGATAATTAAACGACGTCGCGTTTGTGGCACTCCATAGCTACCAGCTTGTAAGATACCGAAAGTCACTTGATATCCAATTGCCAGTAAACACCGTAGAGTCAATTTAAGCACCATACTACGTTTGAATGACACAAAATTCCGGACATTTTCCAAAACAAAATAAGGAGGACTACAAAAATAAACATTAACACAAAAATAAGTGCAATCAGCATTAATACTAACCGATAAAAATCGCAATACCTTAAGTAAGATACTATTAGAGAATTCTTAAAAAGTGAATATTGGCCTGCAATAAATCGATTCATACCCGAAAATCCTTGACACGGTGGACCTCCAACCATTAATTCAACGTCACCCTTTCCTGGTAACTTTCGTTTACTGATAAGTTTTTTATCATCTGACATAATCACTATTAACAAATCATTACAGTCTTCCGTATACACCATAGCGCTCGGATTGTTTAATCTAAATGCTTGTGCGGCTGCTGCGTCCTTTTCGATCTAAAAAGGTTCACAAAAATTAGTTTTTTCGATGAAAAATTATACAAAAACTTACGGCCCACTTGGTTTCAGCGACACCGGCTCGATGCAACCCTTCAGACAGACCACCACAACCAGCAAAAACGTCCATACATTTTATTGGTTTGCTCATTTTAGGCTATTTTGGTGCAATTTCGAAATCTTCCACCTTTTTCAACTTTCCCTTACCTTTGGATTTGCCTAAAATTTAAAATGAATAAAATTTTTTAATTTCAGAGAAGGTTTATTTACTTGTTCCTTTTCCACAGTAACCAATTTTGGTAGCTGCGTACGGAAGTTCAATGTAATCCTTGAGATTCTTATCTTTGCTTTGAAACTATCTCTACCTGTATACGTATAACTTTCAATGAAAAAGACTCTGAAAAAGGAGGGCGTGAGTTTTACAATCTATAAAAATGAGCTTATTATGATTTATTGATTCAATCCCATGAACTGACTACTTGGAATATTCAGCACAGGCTGACTTTATGAAGCATGAGTATTTATATATGTTCTCATTTTTCGTATTTTTGGTATATAAACCTCGAACCATTTTTGAGTTTATCAAGATCTGAATTTGTTTCACCAGGGTATCTTGGATTCGATTTTTTCAGAATTCACAATGAATCTTCTCTGAGCCCAAGCGTTTTTTCAAAAATCTGCCTGCTTTCAACTTGGTTATTATAATTTTTTTTAAATTTTAACACAAAATTTTTTGTCAAAATATGTAACTTTTCAGAATACACGGTAAACTTTAACGACATCCAAGGAAAATGTTATTTGTCTTAGGGTAACGAAATAGATGGAATTGTTGGTGAGTGGTCCTCACAAGGACCATACAGATTTTATTTCAACGAAGGCTATGATAAGAATCTCAAGGATTACATGGAACTTCCGTACGCAGCTACCAAAATTGGTTACTGTGGAAAACGAACAGGTAAATAAACCTTCTCTGAAATTATAAAATTTTATTCATTTTAAATTTTAGGCAAATCCAAAGGTAAGGGAAAGTTGAAAAAGGTGGAAGATTTCGAAATTGCACCAAAATGGCCTAAAATGAGCAAACCATTAAAATGTATGGACGTTTTTGCTGGTTGTGGTGGTCTGTCTGAAGGATTGCATCGAGCCGGTGTCGCTGAAACCAAGTGGGCTGTAAGTTTTTGTATAATTTTTCATCGAAAAAACTAATTTTTGTGAACCTTTTTAGATCAAAAAGGACACAGCAGCCGCACAAGCATTTAGATTAAACAATCCGGGCACTATGGTATATACGAATGACTGTAATGATTTGCTAAAAGTGATTATGTCAGGTGATGAAAAACTTATCAGTAAACGAAAGTTACCAGGAAAGGGTGACGTTGAATTAATGGTTGGAGGTCCACCGTGTCAAGGATTTTCGGGTATGAATCGATTTATTGCAGGCCAATATTCACTTTTTAAGAATTCTCTAATAGTATCTTACTTAAGGTATTGCGATTTTTATCGGTTAGTATTAATGCTGATTGCACTTATTTTTGTGTTAAATGTTTATTTTTGTAGTCCTCCTCATTTTGTTTTGGAAAATGTCCGGAATTTTGTGTCATTCAAACGTAGTATGGTGCTTAAATTGACTCTACGGTGTTTACTGGCAATTGGATATCAAGTGACTTTCGGTATCTTACAAGCTGGTAGCTATGGAGTGCCACAAACGCGACGTCGTTTAATTATCATGGTCGCAGCTCCTGGATATGTTTTACCAACGTATCCTGAACCTCAACACGTTTTTAGTAAAAAGGCGTGTCAGTTATCAGTGCTGGTGGATAACTTCAAATTCTATCCATGTATGTCGATACAGTAACAATTTATGTTTTTAATATTATACTCGGTTATTTTCGGTACGAATTGGAGTAGTTCTGCTCCCTTCCGGATGATTACAGTTCGTGATGCCATGTCCGATTTGCCTGACATAAAAAATGGCTGGTCTGAACTTGAAATGAATTATAAGGATGAACCATTGTCTCACTCCCAAAGAGTAATCCGTGTCACTCGTTGTGACAGGGTGAAAGATCATATTTGTAAGATATGGCGCCTTTGGTAGCACCTCGTATGTCTAGGATACCACTTGATGTAGGCGCAGACTGGCGAGATCTCCCTAACATCACTACGAGGTTAAGTGATGGATCAATGAGCAACAAATTGAGATATCCCTACAAGTACGTCCGTTTTTATTTTATTCACTTTAGTTGATGCACTTCTAATTACCATTCTGTTAAAATATGTTTTTGAATTAATTTGGATTTTAGATCGCAAAAACAAAAGAAAAACGATTCACGCCGTGGTGTGTGTCGGTGTGCAACAGGAAAAAGTTGTAATCCTGAGGATCGTCAGTTCAACACAGTTATACCGTGGTGCTTGCCTCACACAGCTGATAGACACAACCACTGGGCAGGCTTATATGGAAGACTGGATTGGGATGGAATATTCAGCATATTTTACGAAAAACTGTTACAGTGCACTTTATTTCTTCCTAAGTTAATGATTGTTGTAACGATTGTTGCTCGGAGGTTTATAAAATTTTAAAAGTCTATATTTCGCGAACGGTGTTGGCACAAACGATTGACACCAAGTTCGACCCAAAATTCGCGATGGGGGGGGGTAGCATTTCGCCAGCCCCCCAAACTTATTTTTAAGATATTTCGCGAACGGTGTTGGCACAAACGAAAATAATAGAAGCACAAACGAGCACAAACGAAGCACAAACGATTGACACCAAATTCGACCCCAAATTCGCGATGGGGTGGGGGGGGGGGGGCTAGCATTTCGCCAGTCCCCAAAACTTATTTTTAAGATATTTTGGGAACAGTGTTGGCACAAACGAAAATAATAGAAGCACAAACGACCACAAACGAAGCACAAACGATTGACACCAAATTCAACCCCAAATTCGCGATGGGGGGGGGGGGCAGGTGAAATGGACCTACGTTAACTCGTCATAATATGGCAACATGCGTTGATTTGCCTCTTCACTAGTATTATTACTTTGCGAAAGTGGCTCGTAATTCTCATTGAAAATACTGTCATTTGGGCTAAATAACTTTTGTAACTCCGAAGATATTGAATTTAGAGGAGACGATTCTATCGAGTGCGTGGATTCTATGTATATTATAATATAAAATAAATAAATTGAAGTTTTAAAAATTGATCTATTTTTTTTAATTAACACGAATTCCTTTTGCTCTCCGGTATTCGTATAAGCCTTACTGTAAATTCGTCGCAATCGCGCTTGCAATTCTGACGCATAATTTTCGGCAGTATCATATCTCACTCGATCTGGCCGAATAAAATCATCTATTGGCAGGACTTGTTCGCGTCCATGTACTAGAAAGAAAGGGCTACATCCAGTTGTGTTATGCACCGTGCCACGGTATGCCATCATAACCAATGGAATCCAACGATCCCAGTCTCTCTGATTGTCAGACAAATAGTGTGACAGCATGTCTTTTAAAACCCGATGCATCCTTTCGATTTGTCCATTTGTAGTAGGAGCATAACTCGAAGTGTGCAAGTTCCGAATCCGTAAAATTTCACAAACCTTTTTAAACACGGAAGACATAAAGTTTGCTCCTCGATCAGTAAGGAGTCTTTTCGGTGCTCCATGTCTGGCGATAATCTGTTCCACGAACACCCTTGCTATGGTGTCCGCCTTTTGGTCTGGAATTGGAATGGCTTCTGTATACTTAGCAAAATAATCTTGAAACGTGAGTAAGTACCTATTCCCGTTTTCCGTAAGTACTAAGGGCCCCACTACGTCCATGGAAGTTAATTCCCAAGGTTCGCTAGTGGCTGTAAAATGCTGTAAGGATACCTTTTTGAAATGGGGTGAAGTTTACCTCCGGTTGCAGGAGTCACATTCCTTGCAATACTTTACAACATCGGCCCTCATTGTTGGCCAGAAGAACCTCTTGCTTATATTGTCCAAAGTTTTCTGTTGCCCCGAGTGACCGTGCATTGGGGAATCGTGAAAGTCTTGTAGAACTACTTTCACGAATTTCTTCGGTACTACCAGTTTGTAGTCGCAACTTTCTTCCTCAAACGGAAACAAAATTCCTTCTTTATTTAGAATATACAAGGGGTTTTCTGCATTTCCTTCTTCCTTATCCTCTTGAATCCCGTCCAATAATTGACTACAAAAATTATCCTTTTCTTGCGCTTCTACTATTGTCTCCTTACTCCACTCTGGGAGAAGACCGACCTTTTCTGTGTCGATCAAATGTATGGATTTGCTCAAGTTCCGTCTGTTGTAAATCGTCACGGTTATTGAAGTATCTTTAAATGCTTTCTGGATCATTGCTTCAACTTTTGACCATTCCAATCCGTCTAAACCGCAAGCAATTTTTGGTATGGCTACGGCTACATCTCCGTTTCTAATTAAACCCTTCTTTAAGCTGAGTAAGGCTTTCCATACAGCATTATATGTAGGTTTTTCATAAAACCTATCCTTTGTTATCATATAATATAAATTTCGACTCTTCAACGCTAGTTCTGCCACTTGGCCCACTGTTTTATTTTGGTGTTTCAAAAATTCGATCGATCCAAACCTACCTTTGAATTCAAGCGCTACCCCTTTCCCCATTTGTAAGTCGGTGGAAACTAGCGATGTGACGAGTCGAATACTTTTTGTACTGGAGTAACTCGCATTCGGAATATTTTGAACTCGAGTTTTTACTCGAGTCAGGTGACTCGGCGAAATTACAGAATAACAGAAGGAACAGTATTCGCCGGTAGTAATATTATATAATATGCTTACGTTACGAGTTACGTTAAGCTTTAACATGACTCGAATAAACTTTTCGTTCACCACGTACGAATTATATTCGATTCGCTGACGTTTAATAAGCAATATTTAAATTTAATGTTTAAAGAATTAGATAGCTTACATTAAAACAGGATTCAAATTTAAAATAATTTTTAAGTAAGTAAATACAGACGCACAAATACATAATTATTAATACATAGGTACCTAAATAAATTGTTATCGCCTAAAACTAAATACTTCAAACTTAACTCGAATTATTCTTTGGATTCTGCAGTGCACCAACTATTCAAAAATAAAATCTGGTCCACTTTTTTTTGGCAACAACCTATTTCTTCGTTGGTTTGTTACCATACCAGCCTTGGAAAATAATCTTTCTGACGGCACAGACGTTGCTGGTATGCATAAATATTTGCAAGCGATGTCGTACAGTAAAGGAAAAATGTGTTTTCTTTCTTCCCAAAATTGCAAAGGATTTTGTTTTCTATCTAAATATGGCAATTCAATGTACTGTTTACCATGATCGTACTTGAAGATATCGGTGTTTTGTGAGTATCGCTTTGTGCAATTTTGTTGTCCAATTGTTCCCAAAGTTCGTCGTTATTGTTTCTTGAATTAGTTCCTGATTCGGAGGGGGGAGGTTGTGTACTTGTTTGAATTATAGCCACGGGGTGATTTTCCGATAGTTCTTCAATGACCCATTTTTGAGCATTATCGGCGTTTGATTCCAAGCCAAAGGCTTTCTTCTTAAAACGGGGATCAAGGAATGTTGCTTTCGAGGCCGTTCTGTTGTTTTCGTAAACAATTAGACGTTTGTCAATAACTGTAAGCAACGATTTTTGTAAATGTTTGCCGACATCGGTATTAAGAATTTTATTTTTAATTGTGTTTTGTAGTCCCCTTATTAATGGTATAACGGATGACAACGTTGGGTAAGATTCACCAGATAGAAAAACTGACATGTTTTCGATAGGTTTTAACACAGAAATGCAATCCTCGAGTATTTTCCATTCGGAGGAATCCAAGTTAGAAATTGATGTCTGTATTTGTGGTATAGTTGCCGACAAAGCAACTTTAACTTGAACCAATCTTTCTAAAATCAATAAAGTTGCATTCCATCTTGTGGGAACATCCTGTTTTAGTTTCAGTTCCTCGAAATTCATTTGTTTTTGCATCTCTGCCAATTTGTATGACGATTTACTGCTGTGCTTAAAATGGGAAACTATGGATCGACATTTGGAAATAAGGCCCATCAGTTGTTCGTTTATTAAAGGATTGTTTTCTACACTATCTTTGACATTGACAGTACAATCTTTAACAGCGAGATTTAATGTGTGGGCTACGCAATAATGGTTATGCTTACTCAAATAGTCACTTATTGCTTTTTTCATATTACTGGCATTGTCTGTAACAATTGTTACAACTTTTTTATATATTTGCCAATCATGTAAAATGCCTCTGATAACGTTAGCAATATTAAGAGCTGTATGGTCCAATGGTAATTCAGAAGTTGCTAAAATCTGGGAGTTTATTTTAGAATTCAGGATGAAATGTGCGGTTAATGATATGTAACTTTTGTTACTATCTGACGTCCAAATGTCCGTTGTTACAGCTAAGTCTTTTACGGCTTCCAGATTTTGTTTCAGAGCTTCTGAACAAATATTGTACCTTTCAGAAAGCATTTTTTCAGACGATACTTTTCGAGTGGGTAGTGTGTAGTCAGGGTTAAGTTTCTTCGCAAATCTCTTGAAACCTTCATTTTCTACAATTTGCAGTGGCTGGTAATCCATAACGATCATGTCAAGCAATGCTTCGTCAACGGCTTTCTGGTTAACATTTGTAGGGGCTGTTAATCGCATTTTCCGCCGAGGTTTTGGACGAGATTCCACATTATCTTGAGGTTGTTTCAATAAAGTTTCAACAGGAGCAGTACTAGTACTTCCTGCGGTGGAGGTGGACGCTCTAATTAAGGCAGCAGGTGGTGGTCCTTCATCAGAACTTGCCAAAAAATGGATTAGATGCTTTTTTTTTAAACGAGTTATTAAATTTGAAGTGTTTCCAAAATGTTTGTATGAACAAGAACACATATTACATTTCACCATATTGTCTCCACTTTTTGCATAAAACTCCCACACCACAGATTTCTTATTTGCGCGAGGCATTGCAATTTTAAAATAAAAAATACACCCTGCACAGGTAAACTTCAGTATAAATAAACAGCAACACAGAGCCCGAACGAATTAAAAATTACAATAAAAAGTTATCAATAGGTAACTAAATAAATAGGTAGCAATGCAAAATTGCAAATGCATAAGTACGCAAATTTAAAGTTAGCAGTCGTGATAAAACTTCCAAGACACCAGCATCTAAAATAAAAATAAGAAGCATAAAGGTCGATAAAGAAATCTAATACCCTTCGCATTCGCATTTCATTCATGTTATTTAATATTTATTTACTCTTGCATTTTTGCATGCGCGCAAAAATGGATGCGACTGTTCGCATCCTAAAACTCGAGTTGCACAAAAATAACTCGAGTTGACTCGAGTTATGCTTTACTCGAGTTAACGAGTTAAAATACTCGAGTCGTCACATCACTAGTGGAAACGCAATGAGCTAATGCACATCCCACAGGTGCATCAAATAGGTCTTTATTTAGGATGGTGTAGCTATTTCTTATAGAGACCTGACTCCAAAGGTTCGCTCCCCTGAAGTCGCTTGTCGTCGCTACATCCCTCGTCCTCGTTGTACATTCGACTCAAAGCGTCTGCATTGCCATGCAACCTACCCTGACGATGTATTACCTTATAATCATACTCAGCCAAAAACAACGCCCATCTAGTGAGTCTTGAACTAGGATTTTGCATGCTTAGCATCCATTTCAGTGGTCGATGATCTGTAATCACTGAAAATTTTCTCCCATACAGATTACACCTGAATTGTGGAATTCCAAAAACCACTCCAAGTAACTCCTTTTCGGTGGTGGAATAATTCAACTCAGCCTTTTTAAACCTTCGGCTCGCATACGCTATGGGCCGTTCATGACCATCCCTGATCTGACTTAAGATTGCCCCCGTCCCTAGTCCGCTCGAATCGGTGGCGACTATGAACTCTTGGTTAAAGTCAGGACACCAATACGGTGTCCGAGGTTAGTACCTCCTTTAAAGTTTTGATGGACTTCGCCACCTCAGGAGTTATTTCAAACGAAACTCCTTTCTTTGTAAGATTTGTTAGTGGTGCTGTTATTTTCGCAACTGAAGGTATAAATCTTCGGTACCAGTTGACCAATCCTAAAAATGCCCTCACCCCTTTTACATTCCTCGGTGTGGGGAAATCTTTAATTGACTGAATCGTGTCCGGATCTGGGCGAACCCCTTTGTTGTGAGATTATATGCTCCAAGTATTTCACTTGTTTCTTTAAAAAGCTACACTTCTTTGGTTTTAATTATATGTTGGCTTCAACCAGCCTCTCAAACACCGCCTCTAGTTGTTTAACGTGATCCCGGTCTCCGTCGGAATTATGCACTATAATATCATCCAAATACACCATGCAAATATCACCCGTAAGTCCTGATAACGTCATATTCATAAAACGCTGAAACGTGCAAGGTGCGTTGCTCAGCCCAAATGGCATTTTCAAATATTCATAATGCCCTTGAAAAGTACTAAAACCTGTTAATGGAATAGAATCTTCTTCCATCTCTATTTGATGGTAAACCTCTGCTACATCAATGACCGAAAATAACGCCGTACTCCCGTCTTATAACCTTGTAATAAATCGGAAATGTTGGGTAAAGGGTAATACTCTTTCTTAGTAACCTCATTCAACCGTCGATAATCGATGCACATTCTTAACTTTTCTTCTCCATTTGGTAACCTTTTGGTCACTAAAACAACTGGCGCTGACCATGGGCTGCAGGAGGGTCGGATTACTTTCGACTTGACCAATCTATTTATCTCATCCTCCAAAACTTCTCTTTGCTTATACGGGATTCGATAAGGTGCACGACAAATAGGCTTTGTACCCGGTTCTAACACCAACGCATGTTTTACTTTCGGAGTTCTAGTAAGTTCGTCATCATCCTCCCGGAATAAACTACCATATTTCTGTAGTAGTCTAACCACTTCCCTTTTACTTGAGGGTTCCAAATGTTCTAAGTCAAATCCTTCTGCGATCCATTTATCGTTGGAGATGTCTATTTTATTAATATTGGCAATTCCTGGCTTTTCTTCATCTAGAAGTTCCCCCTAGTACCGCTATTGCAACTTTCTGTCCTTTAGTCAAGGTAACCTGGTCCTGAGTGAGATTTACTGTCCTCAATGGTACCCGGTCGGCTTTTTTGACTACTGCATTTGCAACTTGTACCGATTTAACCCCAGTTTCAATGGGTTCAATAACTGCTACCTCTCCCGTGATCATTTTATTCATTTTAGCCCAACAGAAACACTCGCTCCAAGGGGGTACGATTACTTCTTCTTGTAGAACTATTGGAGTCTCTACTACCGGGCGCTTTATTTGGTTGACACTCACTTTCCCTTTTACGTCTTCCTTTCGCAGCAAGAACTGTTGTGCGCTAAGCTCGGCGACTTCCCTCAAGTCGGTGGTTGTTTCTATTTCGCAATAACTACTACTTGTTGAACTACCACGTCCCGCCGCGTTCGAGGTACCCGACTCACTTTCTTCGTCGCTTAATTCCCCATATTCGTGCACATTAACTTGTACTTCTATCTAGGCAGATCGTGTTTTTGATAATGTCCCCTCCTCTTTGTGTAGGACCGTCGTTTTGTTTTTCTTATCGTTCGGGTTTGCCTGGCTCGTAAGAGCGGTAGGTGTTAGTTCAGTCTTGCTAACATTAACATTTCCTTCGTTTTGCTCCTTCTGATGTATTAAAATTTTCATCAAAACTTCACTGATACCTGTTCTCTTTTGCTTACAAATCTTCCCAGGTGTCTGTACGTTGGCACGTCCTTGAGGTCTCTTCCCCGACTTTCGATCTGTTCTTACTTGGTGGAAGAAATCGGTAATCTGCTCTAACCACCTCTTCCAATTACTCGAATCGATCTTATTAATGTTCCCGTTATCTTTCTTACCCAACTGGTCGGCCCGCTTAATCTTACCCGCTACATACCCATTTTTAAACTCACATAATGGTTTCGTATCTTTTGGAGTTGCAGTAAACTCGAATAATTCTGGTGCTGACTCAATTTGGTAATTTATATTGAACTGTCTTCAACAAAATTACAATTTACAAAAAATTTTCAATAAAAATAAATTCAAAATTTAATAAAATAATTTTATCATGTCAATATTATAATTTCGTTATGCACCAAAAATCTTTTATGGTCAATAAAATTTAACAAAATAATTCTTCAAATTTATTAAATTTAAAAGTCTGGAGTATGTTCCAAAAAGGACTAGATTTGTTTTTTTTAAAATGAATAAAAAAAATATTATTTGTATTATAAAAATTTAAGTGCGCGAACTGACACTCGCAAAATTTGCAAAGTTTCGTTTACGTCCATTACCGGACACATTTTGAAATTATGAGCCAAAATCAACCAATCAGAGGACCTGAATCAAAAATTGCACACGCGTGATAAAGAAATTTCGGCTACAAAGTTGGCATGGACGTATTCGTTCTAAAATGAACAAGAGATCAAACGGTGATTTTTCAATCGATGAGATTAATTTTTAATAAAGCGGATTTTTCTAAGTGGAATACGAAGTGGATCCCTTAAATGGTTTTCCGAAGTGGAAAGTTAAGAAAATTACTAGTAAGAGGAATAAAAAGTGGTCAATGTTGGTGAAATTTGATGGTTGCAAATTTAATCACGAATTATTTGCAAAATTCAACTATTGTGGATTTGGTTTATGAAAAATTGGTTTGGAAAATTGGAAATCAACCTACATATGAAGTTGGTGTGTTTATCGAGAGTTATAAACAAAATTCAAAACAAAGACAAGGTATTTAGCAAATTTTTTGAAACATTAAACCAGTGAAAATTATTACTACAAAACATTATTCAATCACATGTGTATTTGTAAACTGAATGACTTTTTTACTTTCCGAACCCCTAGGTAAGGAAAGTATTGTTATCAGGCAAAATTTGACCCCCCAATTTTTTGGCAGATGTTCACGTTTTGAGGTCCCCTGAATCCATTTTTATCATTTTTGGAAGGATGTCTGTATGTATGTGTGTATGAGGGTGTGTATGTGTGTGTGTATGTACGTCTGTGAACACGATAGCGTCTAAACGAAGCAAGCAAATCATTCCAAATTTTGCATATAAGCTTTTTCTTGTCGTAGGACGAAGCCAGATGAAAATAAATTAAATCGTGTAACGGGAAAGGGGGGTTTACCTGGAGCGATTATGACATTAATATGCGTCATAACTTCGATACGAAATTAAATATGTAAAAATATTAATAACAAAAAATTAGCGCTATGGAATTTCCTACATTTTTTGTCCTACAAGTTTTTCTCTAAAATATACAGGGTGTTTCAAAATTTTTTGTATTTGTAAAAAATTTTTGTATTTGTAAATAAAATAGTAAACCGCATTCTACTAACGAAAATAAGATGAAAAGTTTCTAATAACATGGGTCCAAAAATGCTTCGTTTGCAAGATATAGGCATTCAAAAGTTTTTTTCTTCCTATTTTGGCATAATATGAAATTTTTCATCGATTTACTGTTGAAATTATGTAACCATTTTATTTAAAAATATAATATAAAAATTTGCGTCTGTTCGGAAAGTTATGCGATGGCCACATGAGATTTTTTTATCTACTGAACAATCATTATAGAAGCGCAATTAATTTCTTTATGTATGAACATAATTATTTACTAACCCATATTTTGTATTGTAAAAAAATTTTATTAAACAAAAAAATTAATAAAATTGAAGAATTGAATTATTTCAAAATAAAAGTTATCACATATGATAAAAAAAAAACTGAATTTTGAGTGTGACGAGAAAATAAAGGTTAAAAAATTAATTCTTTCAAAATTTATATCTGTCGTGGCTTCGAATTTAACGAACGGAACACCACAATATATTTTGGTCTATGTGGTTTCGAAGTATTCTTCCTCTCGTGAACCAACCCCCATATTCCAAAATCTTATACGCATTCCTCTATATCTATAGTACGTAACTGCACTTGCTGTCCCCATATGTACATCATAGGGTCTTTGGTATAATTTACTATGGCTCTGTTAGCCGCCAAGAAGTCTCGTCCTAACAAAACCTGTACTTCTTTCAGTAAATTCTCATCACACACTACCATCGATTGAGTTTGAAAAATGTCCGACATATATGTCATATTGGGTGTCCCGACCATTACCTCCGATGTACCGTAAACTGTCAAAGGGTGTCCTGTGACACCAACCAGCATTAACTCATCGGCCCCCCTTGGGTCGATCGATTCTTCACTCACCATCTGCCTCTGCACGAGAGTCGCGGCTGCTCCCGTATCTACCAAACATCGGCTTAATCTACCATAAATCTGCAGTATCGCGATGTGTGGTACTAATCGTAAACCGATTGCTTTGACCTCTGGTATTAAATTTTCCAGTTGTCTCCCCCATTTATTCCAATTGGGGTCATCTACTCGGGGTGAGGTAGTTGACCTTAGTTGTTTAAAAACTTGTGGTTGTTCAATGCTTCAGTCCCTTCCGGTCTGCTGGTGGAAGGGTTCGGTCCTTTTTGCGTATTATGAACATCGTGTGAGGGACCGGCTCTATAGTCAAAGCGTCGTTCATAACGATTCACTTCTTGATGACCATCGTACCGTCCTGACCTGTTCATACTTGTTGCTTGACCTCGAAATTCATTGCGCGTATTTCGGGTTTGACCTGGCCTCCCATTACAACCTCGATCAAACCGACCTTGACTGTTCGCGTTTGTTTGTGTGCACTGCTTTGCCCAATGACCTGGTTTATTACATTTGAAACAATTTTTTGTTTCCTATCCTGCCGTACAATCCCGGGCCATATGACCTGGTTCGTTACAATGGTAGCAGGATATCTCTTTCACCTCGGTGGTGTCATATCCACCTCTACGCCCTTGCAGCATTTCTAATACCATTTCATGTTGTTCTACTAAATATTCCGCTTTGTCTAAAGTTAATGTATCATCCCCTACCAAGGTGGCTCCAACCAATCTAAACAGATCCTTCCGTAGTCCCAACTTAAATTGACCGACCACTAATTCCCGATTCTTCCTTTTAAGCCCCGATTCTTCGCCTGTACCGGCGCTGAGAAGGTCTTCCTTTAACACGTTCACTCCTAAACTTCGTAGTCGAGTACAAAAGTCTTTTACCGATTCTCCCGGGTATTGGTAACAACGATTTAAATTCAATTGATCTTCACCTGGTCTCTTACGCGGAGTAAATTTTGTTATTAGCTTCTTCTTGAATTCCGAATAATTAAGCGAATCTAAATTTGGTTCCGATTTGAAATATTCATAGGCGCTCGCGTTTATATTTAACAATTTTTAAAGTATTTTCTTCACTCCACCCGTGTAATCGACTACGTTGTTCGAGTTTGTCAAAATATTTTATTACGTCCCGAAAACCCGTCTAGAGAGGCAGCTATCATCCCTAAACTATACAATGGCTGAGCCATTGGTAACATCCCTACCGTAGGGGTCGTAGCTGTAATTACTGGAGGTGGGGTATTAGCTCCTGTCCCACCCACTGGGGCTATAACTACTTCGGTAGGTTCCATCGTTCCTATTATTTAATTGAATAAAACAACACCAAATTACGTTCCTAAAGGTTAGTAAATCCACCAAAAAAAATTCAATGCTAAGAAAAAAATAAAATATGGGCAATCAATATAAACTAAGTCATACACACACCCGGTCAATTAACTCCTTTGACTTCCACGGTTCAAAACAAAAATAAATTCAACGGAAAAAAATGCAACTTGAATATTCTTTACTACAAATAGTAAATATTAAAACAATGACCTTACCGTAAAAATCTCGATAAGAATTTTTACTACGACTTCCGTATCGTAAGAGATTACACGTACTATCTTCTTCGTATGGTGATAAGGTCTTACTATGATAGTAAGATAATTTTACAACTTCGCGATTGCAAAAGTTAATTATATCTTAAGCGCACATTACACGGGGCCTTCGGCTGCAGCAACCGATCGCCGCAACCGATCGCAGCAGCCGAATGCACGTGCAACCGAATGCATATGGCTATGCGATGCACAGCCGTGATGCGATTTTCGTATTTTAACAATTTATCACAAATTTTAACTCACAAAAAAAAATTAACAAATTTAACCACACAACATAAAAGTACAATATTTTTACGTCAATTTTATCTATTGGTATAACATCAATAACATCAAATGTTGATAGAAATCACTAGATTGCATGAGAAATCGCATACAAAATAGAACGAGTTCTATTTTATAGCCAGGCGATCTAAGAACGCATGGCAATCAATTGCTGAATGGGTTGCCTATGCGATTAGCTGTTTACACGAGGCATTCGGCTGCTGCGATCGGCTGCTGCGATCGGCTGCTGCAACCGATCGCATAACAAAAACGCCCCGTGTAATGTGCGCTTTAGGAAACTCTGTAGTATAAATTTCCGTTACAACCAAAACATACATCAAAATTTAACAATTACGTTTCAAATTATTATTACTACCAAATGTACCAAATTCACTCCCCAATATAACAACAAAATTCAAAATTAAATTTCCCAAAATTTTTTTTTTTTTTCGTTTTTCCAATAGTGCCGTTTGAGCTAGTGCCTTTTTGGACAATCCCACCGCTGCCACCAAATGTAACCGCCAACCGTCCTTTGGAACTACTTTTCCTAGGAACGACTGAAGTTATTTAACAAAATAAACAAATCTGCTGATCGAACAAAATTCCACTTAGACGCTTATCGATCTACTAAAAACATTTATTGATTAAGCTGCCACCACCGTTCAACCGATTACGCCCACCGCAGAATTTTGTTCTCAAAAAATATCAATTTGGTACGCGATTTTCTGGTAATAAGCTCCAGACACTCCCCGTTTTGGCGTTACGTCCCCCGGCTAAATGTTGAGGTTGAAATTTCGGTGCGGGCAAAACGACTCTAAGCTAGACACTAAAAAAAAACGTTCTTTTCCCCAACAGGAAAAACGAAAACACTGAATTTTAAAAAAACAATATTTATTACTATGGATAAATTTAAAACAAATACATATACACTTTAAATCTCCCTTACAATTTAGGGTGGCCCTTTTAAACACATAGGTATACAATCTAAAATAACTATCAGAAAAAAAATACCATCCTTCTGTTAGTAAATAATTCAAAATTGTACTTACATAGGTGATATATTTTTCCTTCTACCTTGGATCTCCAGACAATCCAATGCGGCCAAGACAATGCCTTGTCTATTGCCCAAAACAACGATAAATTCGTCACAAATGTCTCACACCAGAGAATACACAATCTATTCACGGATTCAATAAACAAACTATTTGACCTTTTAAAGCACTTAAAATACACAAGCAAGACAACTCGGCAAGAGTAAGTAGATTAAACTACGAGTAGATGGAAAAATCTTTATTCTCATAATAATAACAAACATTAATTACTAATTTTTCACACAGAAGTCACATGAGAACTCCTCACAATCTTCACTATTCAAACCTGCGCATTCTTCGTGGGCCCAATCTCCACAAAGCCGGCACTTAATCCAACCTTCTTCTGATTTTGAATTTGAATATTGCTCATTACAGTAGAGACAGATTGCGTCCTCTGTATTTTCTTCTTCTAAACTATCATTTTTATTTATTGCCTTCGACTTATTTGATTTCAATTGTTTAGTGATTTTTCTTTTAGACTTTTTATCAGGCTTCACATTAGATTCTTCAAGTTCCCTTTTATAAGGCGTTGATGTTAGAATAGCTGTTTTACATCGTCTCTTATCATTAAGTTTAATGTTCCTATGGCAGTGGGGAACTGGAATAAGTTGCTTAGGCGTTACAGTAAATGTATTGGACGATGAGCATGAAGAAGTCGTATTCGCATTAAGTTGTTGAAGTTCAGAAGAAAAAGATTCTGCTTGTAAGGATGAAGTTCTAGGTGGTGTTTCATGGATCACTTCTTTTTCAAGGTTTGGCGGTGGAGTAACTGGATTCTCAAGTAAAGGATCAATATTTCCATTGTTGGTATTTTCAACTTCCAGATCCCGATTTGTTATTTCCGCTGGCTCATACATCCATTCTGGAAAGACATCTGAATTTAACGGGCTAATGCCTGTCTTACGAAAGCCATTAACAGCAGTTTGAATGCTACCAGCCTTCATGAACGCACCACCAAATAGTTTTCCAATCTGGGAGATAGTAACAGGTCTGCCTGGATGTTGCTGCATCCACATATCAATTTCTGAACTATAATAGGTGCTCGGTGGCGCCATAAAAGCAATATAATATTATTTTCTCTTGCCTTTTCAATCAGTGGTAGACTTTTGGTGTGCGTTGCGTGGCCGTCTAAGAGCAAAAGAATAGGATTGTCTTTGGACGGTCTGGAAAATTAAATGGAGTTCTAGAACCACTTCAAGAACATGTCCTTTTGCATCCATCCTGAAGAATGGTAAGCAGCTGTATTCCCTGGAGGTGCATCATCTAGAAGCTCAGGTTTTGCCCTTACTCAAGGAAAAACAAACATTGGTGGCATGAACTTGCAGTCCTGTAGCGCTCACGCAAATTTCTACTGTTACAAGTGTTCCACGTTCGGCTGAAGATATATTGCCAACTTGTCTTTTTCCATGCAATGCTAGACATTTCGAACGCTTTTTTGGAACGGTTATTATACCGGTTTCATCCACATTATAAATGAATCGGTCAATGCAGAAAGTGAATAAGTCAATTGGCAGTTCTTTTGAGCAAATCACAAAAAACTGTTTGTATGCTTTAATATGAAAATTAAATATTTTGAATAATTTTTTATCTGTAGTACAAGTAATTTTAAGTCATATTCGCATTGATAACTGAAAATGTTTTTATCAGTTTCACAATTAAAACAATTATATAATCATGGACATATTTACTTTCTGCATTGAATGTGGTTGGTATAAAGAAAAACAATAAAAAACGTAGGATTAAACGCAAAATTTATTAGTTATTTTGTAACTGTTAGGTACATATCTATCACATTAAACTTCTTCTTCACTATCCATTTGTTGTTCTCCGTCTTTCGTTGGCCAATTTAAAATATCATTGTAAAAACATTCGAATTCTTCAGGAATATACTGTTTTACTTTGCCTATATCATTTTGTTTCTTGCTATTAATGGGTATTTTATTATTGTATGCTTTATTAGTGGGCATTGGAACTGGTTCTTTTATCAATCTTAGTCGGAACGAGTGCTTCAAAAGCCCTTCTATGAAATCATAAGCAGTTATTATTCCCTGTTTCTCGTGATGAAATTCGAACTGGAAAAATTTCGAAATGTTGAAACTTCGTTTCTGTTGTCTTGAAATATTATTTCGTCCGCTCGTTTCCATTGAAGTACTCATCTTCTTCCATTTTCCTCCCCACTATCCTTTATAATCAAAAATATCAACAGTTTCCACCATTTTGATTTTAAACTTATCTTTTATGCTGCAAGCTCTTGTAACCATGACAGCATACTCTTCAGGTGTATATATGTCCGGTCTTCCTTTAGTATGACCCGCTTGATAAGCCCAAAGTCACGGTCGCAGGGAAGAAAGGAGTGTCCGCGTATTGGCAAATAATAAAATATTTTATGAAATCTTCCAGAGTCGGACAAGGCTGCCAGGAACCTTAAAAGGATGTGATTCTTGTTCTGGCCGCTACAGTTGTCGCTAAACGCCTTGGAAAAATGTATGGAGCCACCCTAACTTTTCTCAATAAAATCTTATCTATTCAATTAATTGGTAGATCTATTGAATTATTAATTGAACAACGTACAAAACAAACTTTTTATAATATTTGAAAATAAATTTTGACCTTAGTTATAAAAAAATTTGAAATTATTACAAAAATGTTGAATTTACCCTTAAAATGTAACTGTAACTTTTCTACCTGATAAGGGTGAACTGGGTGTGCGGATTTAAAATTTACAGTTTTACTAGCACTTTGGTACGTTAAAGAAGTATTAAAATGCCGAAAGTACGAGAATTAATATCATTACTTGAACGACATAGCATCGTCCTATTTAATTCTCAGGGCGTCAGTCAAAGAAATATAGCAAAAAAAGTGAAGTGTTCGCGAAAGGCAGTGCAAATTACTTTAAAACGGTATCGTGAGTGTGGTTCGCTTGAAAGTCGACGTAGAAGTGGTCGAAATCGTGTAATTTCGGAAAGGGAAGATCGATTTTTGGAAAGATAATCTTTAAAAAATGGGAAGAAAACTTCTAAAGACCTTTGTAGAGAATTACGGCAGGAGTTTGGAGTCGAAAGTACCGATCGGACTGTTAGAAATCGATTAATTTCGTTCGGATTAAGCGGTCGTAAAGCTCGCAAAAAGCCACTCCTCACTCCGTCTCAAATAGAAAAACGGCTTAATTTTGCAAAACTTTACAAAGATTGAACGATTGATGATTGGGCCAAAGTCATTTGATCCGATGAAACTAATGTGGAGGTAAGCTTTTATTATGTCTTCTAATGAAATAATTTTTATTGTTTGGCAAAAAAGTAATCTTTTTAAATAAAATAAAATAAAATAGAACAATATTTTTATAACGTGAATTTTCCAACTTTTCGGACAGCCTGGTGCTCAATTCAGAAGGAAAGGAGGCATTCAAGCCAGAATGTATTATTCCTACCGTCAAATTTGGCGGAGGTAGTATAATGGTGTGGGCGTCCATGTCAGCGAGAGGCGTAGAGAATTGAAAATTTGCGAAGGACGTATGAATTCAGTGACCTATATCGAAACTCTTGAAGAAAACTTGGAAGCTTCGGTTGTTAAACTTTTTCAAGAAGATCAACCGGAGTTACATATTTCAACAGGATAACGCCCCATGCCATCGTTCAAAAGCAACAATGAAGTGGTTAACTGATAATGAAGTCCCGTTACTGAATTGGCCCCCACAGAGTCCAGATTTGTCTCCAATTGAACATTTATGGACTATTTTAAAGAATAGAGTGTCTCTTAGGAAAACATCGTCAAAAGCAGCTCTGAAAAAAATTATTTGTGAAGAGTGGAATAAAATTTCTCAAGACGATTGCTATAATTTAGTTGCTAGCATGCCAAAAAGAATAAAATGCGTTTTAAAATGTGTATGTTCTAAAATAAATTTTGGATAGTGGCTCCATACTTTTTTCCAAGGCGTAGATGCATTTCCTTTACTGTTAGTGGAATGTGGTTATCTATGTAGTCTTTCAGAAATGAACACACTTCGTTAGGTGTCTTTTTAGCTAGGCCTTCATGGTACATATACATTTTCGCTTGGTTTGTCGCAATGTCATGTATGCCAAAACCATATACCCACAACTGCCTATAGTAAAATATGTCTTGAACAGGTATATTAGGAAGCGGAAGATTAGACATATAATCAAAACATATGCCCCCAACATCGGTTCTAGTCTTGCAAATTTCTTCAACTTCCTTCAATTTGTTATAAAACTTTTTGCTTCTACGTTTATGTATCATTAATTCCACTGCAAAAGCTCTTTTTGCGTTATCATTAAGATCACGGTTTCTGATTTTTACACCTAACTCTTCGCATACTGTGCACGAATCAACTTGTGGCTGCCCAAAAGACAACGAAAAGTTCTGTTGAAAATAAGACAGATAAAAGTAATAAGAAACTTTTTGAAGATCTGAATTTTTCTCCTTAAACATTTGGTACATTTTCTTTACATTTAATCTTGAATCCAAATATTGTCTATCTTTCTTACTATAGTGAGAACTTTTTGCAGGGTATGATTTGATGTGGTTATGAATTTTCGTAGTAACTTCTACAGGAATCGAGTTTGCACTTCTATTTTCACCGCGTTTGTCATGAGGCGATTTTTCCAGTGAAAGCAGTTTGCAAATTCGGTACAAACGGCCATTGCTTATTCCATGTACGGACACGAAAGTAGTTTTGCATACTTCTGTTTTTTCTTTTTAAGTTCTAAGTGGTATTTAAAAGATACTGACTTTGCTTTATTATCTTACATTCTTTCTACTCCTCTTGCGCTGAATATTTTGGACAGAAACGAGGCCTTGCAGGTATAAGTCCTGTTCGTTTTTGTTACTGACGTTATTAAAAAAATTCAGTTGTTGAATAAAAAAATTCACTCTTGCGAAAGTTTTTGAAAGCATTTCATTCTGCAGCTACATAAATAATTATACATGCATTAACCGCGATATTCCAAGTTTTGTTTAAATTAAACTTACCTGCAAAGATTGCCAGTTTTTCGAGCCTCAACTATGTTTCCTTTCCAGTTTAAATGTTTTTCACCGGCTACCTTAGAATTTCGAATGATATTACGTTTGTACTTAAAAGTGTTCTGTACCCTTTTTTTTCTTTTTGGGTTAACATCATCTTCACTTTCAGTCCCAGATGAATACATTATTAAATTTTATAATTTTAACACTATTAAAGTTAATATTAAAACACCTATCAGCCAAACTAAACTAGTAGAATGCAAAATCAACATTAATATCAGCTGACTGCAGATAGTGTAGGAAACTAATGTAACCAAAATAGTTTGTGTTGCAGAAACTAAACATGTCCGGGACATATTGAGTTTCTGCACTATATGTTTATTTCAGGCATGATTTTAAACTTAGGGAATGCACGGACATATTTTATTTCTGCACCAATCGCTAGAACTACCTCTAACTAATACGATCACATGTCAAACTCAAAACCGGCAAAATGTGGACATATTCACTTTCTGCATTCACCGATTCAAATGCGGTCAGGAGTCATCTTATACTTTTCATATACCTCACGAAGCAGCGAGAAAAATTGTGCCACAGCAGGTCTGTTAAAACCCATAGCTCTGGCCAGTGAAGTAGGTTCTGGTATTCGCAACGTACTCATTGGATTCCGCTTTAAGAAACCGTATAACCACGCTTTTCCTGCCTTTTTTTGTCTTTATTAAACTGATGTGGTAATCCATTACGGGTTGGAAGTTCAAAAGCTAAACTTCGTAGATCGCTTAATGAGAAACCAAAGAGACGACCTTCCATAGTCAAGATATGTTCTACTAATTCAGATTCTTGTGCTGCAGAGAAAACTACCTTGTGATGACCTAACACTTTCTTAGAGGACAGTTCTCGGGAAAGCTTTCAAGTATCCCATTCGTCCTTCCGAAACATCTTCGACAGCCTGGTGCATGTAATTCTCATTCCACGACTGTGTAACGGTTCGAAATTTGCCGCCGAATTCTTTGGGTTTTTGGAACCAGTGGCCGTTGGTACGAGCGAGAGAAATGCGCAGGAGTCGGTACGCGGGACTTGACGTGATACGTTCGCTCGAGTAAGACGTGGTTGTGGGTGTGGTGCAAAAATTTTGTGAAGCCGGATTTTGGAGAAGAATTGGTTAGTTAATACCATCCAGTAGCGAGCTGGGATTATCTTCTCGAATCCGTAGGATTGGGAAGCTCATTTTTTTTGATTGTTTTACCGGGAGCTCTCATCCGCCTTTATGGGATTCGAAGCTGAACAAATTTTGCATCAGCCGCAGATCAACGAAATTTGAGGTATCATTTTTAGTTAGTTCTTCATGGTAATAATTATTAATTATTTAGTTGATTTACTTATCACAACGTGTAAATTTTGTATAAATATTCCGTCGTTTTCGGTTGATAATCAACATATGGTTGATAACATTTTTGTGTGGTCCGCCATTATTTTGTTAATTCTTTGCGGGACTGCGCGTAAGATATTTGCGCTTTATATTTGAGTAATTATTATTTTCGTTTACAAAAAATTCTTCGTTGTTCAAAATTTTCCGTATGCCCTGGACTCATTGCTGGTTTTTGTTTAATTAATTATCTTCCAAGCTAGCCGGCAAGATATACAAAGATAGCTCGTGATTTCTCGATTTCCCCTTTAATCGAGTTGTCTAATCTTTCATAACGACGTCTTCCTTTTTAACCGAAATCGAGTGGCGCCTATTCCATCTTTTTTTTTTCGTCGTTTTAATTACCACCCCTTTGGTTAGAAATTAAGGTAACACCAATTATTAACGCTAAAGTTCTTGAGGAATTTTAACCGTTGCAACTGTCTATTTGTCTTTCTTTTGTACTTTCCCATTGCTGTAAGTTATATGAAAAGAGATATTTCAATTAACATTTTATTTCGGCACTGGAATCAGTCGGTTGGGCAAAACAGGATAGTATTCCTTTTTAACCGATCATAAGGTATCCGATTTTTCCCAACTGCGTTCAAATATAAAATTGATTGAATTGTCTAGTTTTAGAAAAATAAATTTTAGTGTACACTACCGAATATTTGATTAATGCTATGCTATGGTTTCCTCTTCGATTACCTTACCACGTTTATCTCTAATATGTTGCACCAATACATTATAATTTGTCATATCGTGTCCTTCTCCTTCGTGACATAGAGGACAACATATGACACTGTTTTTCTTATTAATTAGTACTTCAGATGGATGTACCATCTTAATATGCTTGTTTTTCGAAGAGTTGCTACAAAATTGCTTGAAAAATTCGGGCAAGTTGTTAAATATAATATTTAACATAAAATAGGTTATGTTAACTAAAACCTTTTAAATTAGACGCTAGTTCATAAAAATACACGTGCGCATGAGCGGAATCGGTGTCGATTATCGTAGGCTTAATTTATAAGCATTGACCATCGCCGTACCTAATAACAGCTCAACTGCCAATTTTCGGTACTACTTTATACCTTTTAATATGGACGATGAATAGGCTTGCATCTGGTCTGAAAGATCTATAAATGATTTACATTTATTGTAGTTTGGGATGATTTTTGGTTTCTGCACTTCGCCACCTTTTTGTTTCACTGTAATGAGTTCATCATTATGGGTAGTGCTAAGAACCAGAACATCTCTCTTATCTTTCCATTTGAAAACCACAACGCCAGCGTCACTTTCAGCAGCAACAACTTCGCCTTTTTTTGAGACTACATCTAAGATTAAGACATGCCGCTTTATTGGAACTGCGCGAATAGTAACTTTCTTGGGATGGAAAAGAAGCCAAATGCTGCTCAATCAGATTGATTACTTAATTTTGTGTGGTCTGTTGTCATGTTTTCCACGTAAATCACAAAGTGTGTTTCCCGATTTGAGTTTTTCCACTAAAATTTGAATTCTTCGCTAAGTAACAGCAAATGCAGTACACATCATTTTTTGGCAGACCCTATATCAATTTCCATTGATTATTTTTGAATATATAATTGTACATTGGCGATTTGAATTTGCTTCTAGTACCCTTCTTCTAATTGGTTGTAATAATTCTATACAAGATGCCAAGAAATCCGACTGTTCATTATAGTTATTTTTATAAAAATAGGTGAACAAATTTTTTGTATCTTGTAAAGTCATAATCTTGCACCCCTCATATGAACAAGAACAAACTCTAGCCTAAAACAACAAAAATAAATGTTTCATTCTTGCAAAAAACCGTTAAAATAAAAAAATTTGTTGTATGTGCAACGTTTTTCCACTTACAGCATTAGGAGGTGATTTTCTTGACACATCCATTGGTGTAGTAAAGAAAAAGAGATCTTACAGAAAAAAGCAAAAACAGCAGGAATCAAGTCGAACTTGGAATGCTATTTATTCCATCAACGTTAATGGTCCAGCAGTAGATGTATGTTAAAAGGAATTTCTAAATGTTCACGGACTACAAAAATCAAAACGTAGGCTGAACAATATAATCTCGAAGAAAATAGATGGTACTTCTATACCAGAATATGACGAATTTTCATCCGTCAACGTCAACCCGTACACTACCGCTTATTTTGCCGACTTGCGTGACGTTAGACATATTCCTATTGACCTAGATGCCAGCGCGAGAGTTCGATTTTTGTCCGCCTTGTGGTAGGGGTCATTTCCTGGTCACTTTTTGGTGTAGATACGAGCGATTGAACACGTTCAGTTTCTCGTGCACAGTGTTGAAGATTGGAAGATAAATCGTTTAATTTAAAATTGGCTACTAGTGTTAAATTCAGCAGGCTACAATAGTGGATCTAAGTACGACGAATTTTTGCGTGCTACTGCGATATTGCAAATTGTTCGCTGCAATTGTTTTTTTCCAACTACGCCGTTATCTGATCACACATTTTTCATCGTAGTGGCACTGCGCACGCTTAAAACCTTTGGGATTTTGGTTCACCAAGTTGGTGGCAGTGGTTATCAGTGTCAAAATATTTCTTAACCTCAAGACTCGCGAAGTCTCTATCTGCACCAAATCTTATTTTGTTCGATCTGTTGTCTCGTAAGTTGTGCTCGTCCCGTTTACCTGATTGCACGTTCAAAAATTCACGTTGCGTTTGGTCGTGAAGTGATCCATCCAATACTGCCCATCCGAAGTGTCGCTGGACACCTTATTCGTATACATTGGTCAGCTCAATTGGGGTGCTCGAGCTCGTTTTGATTGCGTTATCAACACCGTCTCGTTGGCAGCTACTGTCCAGCCAATCGTTCGACCAGGCACAGGTGTCGCTCGAGGAGAACCTTCAATCAAAGCGTAGTCTGTCAGCCCGGTGGCCGGAAGTTATCTCAAGGCAGCCCGTCACACAAGATCTCGTGGACATCTCAGGCGGTGGAGTGTTTTCGTTGTCTTTCTTGGCCGAGGTAAGTCACGTTACATTTTCATTGTTTCGAGATTGTTTTATTATTGCGAGATTTTTATTAAGTCAGATAAAGGTGTGTGTGTGTTTTGCCACCTTAATTTTTTTGTTGCTTCCTCGAGGCAACGCTTTGGTTCGCCGGCAGCAGATTTTGTCTTGCGCTATTTTAATTTGTTTGGCTGGTTCCCTTCAGGAACCCGCATTATCATTGTATTGTTGCACCGTTCACTTGCTTGTCAACCGTTGTGTGTTTTTTATTGCCATTAAATTGTGTGCTATTAAATTGTTAACAGTTTACCGTCTTTTTATTTCCCTCGTAGAGGGGTATCTTTTGAAAAGCTTTCAGGACATAGGCTCGCAATTGGAACTCACGACTCCAGCATACCGACGTTTTATCAAGAGCTAGCTTAATTTCGATCAGGGCTCACCACGTTGTAAAGTGGAGTGCATCACTTCACGTGAGGGATTCTTTTGCTCTCTCGTTAGGTGCCCTCTCATTAGGGGCATAGAGAAGCGGAAAAATCTTACAAGAAAAGGATAAAAGAGGAAAACATAGTAACAACATGCCCAATCAAGTTAATGACCAACAAAAAGAAAGCGTTAGAAACCACATAGCCTTAATACCTAAGCATCAGAGTCAGAGCTGAAAACATAAATAAAGTATACCTTTATTTGATTATCGAACCTAGCCCATTAATCAATCTTCGTTTTTACCCGTTTGACAGTATTGGATCCAAAGCGTCCAATTTCTTTTTTGTTTGTTTTATGATGTGATCTATCTGTTTATTAAAATTGGACGTAGATTCGTCACTTTTGTCTTCTAATAGTGCCACACTTACAGTTCGCTGGTTGCCTGGCAAAACCGTTATCTAATTTTTATGAAATTTTACAGGAGAGCTGTTTTAAACTTTTAATCATTAATTGGAAAGGTTGTATGGCGTTTGTAGATCTGTATTTTTTTGTAGAGTAGTACTTTACCTTTATATTGTATATTATCAGTATTATTATTATTGCAAAACACCACAAAAGTATATTACAATGATGTGATTGTTTATTAAAAGACACATACTACAAAAATTATGTTATTTATTTTCATTTTGAAAAGAAACAAACTAAAAATTTGATTTTTTTATTCAGAATCGGATTGAAACTCACGATTTTTTTTGAATTGCTTTGTTTTAAATTTCTGTAGAAGTGATGATATTCTTCTGGAATTAGAGGTAATCAAGACATTACGTCGTTGTTTTTCTTTAGATATTGGCAGTACACCGTTATTTTTTAATTGAGGTGTAATTTCCTTAATGTTGTTACACTTTCCTCTTCTTTGAATGTTTATAACTTTATCATCAAAATTTTTGATTGAATGAGAAATTTTTAATTGACCAATTTCTTCAATGGTTATATGTTTAAATTTTGCCCACTGAACAGGAGAGCCGTCTTCTGTTTTTCCCCTATTTATGAATAGGGAATCTTTATTTTTATAAAAAAATTTAAAGTTATAAAAATCCATCATTTCTATAACTTTAAATGGTTTGGATTATTTGGAATTGATACCTATCATTTTGATCAATTGAATCCAATCCCTAGGAATGTAAATGCACATATCCTTAGGTTTTGCTCTCTGTATTCTGGAATGCTCAGTGTGACATTCCATATTTTATGCGTGTGACCCACAACAAGAAACTTATGTTTGATAGATAAATAACTTATTCTTTCGTTTTGTTAGAGCTATATTAAACATAGTTGGCAAAGTAAAATTATGGTTTTGGCCTAGGAAATTGTCAGAATAATATATTATTTCTTCGCATTCCTCTGGAATAGAAAGCACGTCTTTATAAAGGCAAGATGCGATTTCATCAGACCCTCTACTTGCCTGATATTCGGACCAAACATAGCATGTTGTTTGCTTTGATGTCAAATCTTTTACTGTTAAATAATACGTACATATTTAGTTGCCTTGTATAATAAGCAGCCCCTGTAGTCAGTGAAGGTGTTTCTAAAACCTTTTGCAAATCAAATACGCGTACAAGTATTTTCCCATCACTTTCAAGAGATATCTGTTTGTCTTTTCTTCATATTGTGGCCTACTTTAAATCTTGGTCAACAAAATACCAGTCACCGACCCTTCAGCACTTGCCTGCAATTTCCGACTTGATAATGACGACGTCATTTCTGCCTGCAGAGAGCAATTTGGGGTGGGTCTGAATTCAGACCGTTACGATCTGTCCAAATTCAAAAAAAATATGGGCGCCATGCGCTTTTTGTCGTCTCAAAAATATAATGCCGAAAGCGCAAAAGCAAAGAATGAACAAGATCAAGTTGGAATTACAAGCAGCAGGTACAGTGACGAGTAAAACAAATTTATAAAATAAAACAATTTAATTATAAAAACATATCAATAGCCACAAGTCAGAAGTCGCCGAATCGCGCTTAGCATTCAAACAAGTAAACCTAACAGTGGAGATAACGATAATATATAAACAATGGTATATCTTAGTACTATTCAGATCTGAATTAGAAAAAGAGTAATATACAAGAAAACCACAAATCATATAGCCGAGACCTTGTCTCGGACACTTCGCAAACAAAACAAAAGTTAGGGTGATGTTTTAGTCTTCTTTCTTCTTTGCCTTGATACGTAAGTACGCAAAGAATAAATGTGTGAACTCAACCGGTCACCCGCCGCGCAATGTAAAAAACAACAAGGATGTACTACAAACACTCACCCCGTTCGGTCCGCAAGCTACGTTCATGGATATGACCCACCACTGGATCTGACTCGACCAATGAGAGTCCGTTGTTCAAACGTAAACAATACAACCTAAATTCTTCTTGTGTGCCTTCTTTTTATTTCTCTAATCGTAAACAGTACCATTCACTGTTATATGCCTCCAAGGATGTAGTGAAATTCATAATTCCAAAATAGGTGAGGTCGAATTTATAGCACTGGTAATTATGCGGAATTTTGATGCATACGCATTGGATAACAAAAAAAAACGTAGGCGTTGATAACGTAGTCTTTTCCAAGCAGGCTTTCGAATAATGCTTTGAGCAACCAATCGCTACCAATTAATACTTCTCGGAAACTTCTCCCAAACCTGGTAATCGTTGAACCTAAAACGGTACTTGTAACGACAATATTGTCCCTGGGCTCTACCAAATTATAATCCTCAAAACTTGAGATATCGGATTAGCTAACTACCAAATCACCGACAAAATACTATCCAAAACTACTGGCAAGGCCTTCCGTAATAATCAGCTTTGATTTTCGCTAAAACCAACCCAGCAAAACCCGCCTGTCCACTTTTCTCGTATCTATTACAATCAAAGCTATTACTTATCTCACGCTATAAAAATTACCAACCTTTTCGAATTTAAAACAACTTACGCATTTTATATGTTGGTTTTCAAAAATAATTATGTACAGGAGGAGGCAAATGTATTGTAACATATCTTTGATATATGAAATGTGTTAAAACCAAAATAAACCTGTTACAATATGCATCTTCAGCTTCACGAATATGTTCATCATGTTCCATTGTAATTTCCTTTCGATCATCCTCTGTCAGGTGGCATTTTAATTTTGTTTTAAAAGTGTCACACTTTTTACACGTATCTTTAGAAGGTAATTTAAAAAATATATTTTGGCTTTTAAAAATGTCGCGGTATGAAAACTTCTAGGCTTCACATTTTGAGTGGCACAATTGTCTACATACAAATTATACATCTTTGTGAGATTGAGATCTGGATGCAAATAAAACCTTGAAGACTGCTTGCGACAGTAATGGGATTCGTATCGAGGAAAGCTATCTATGTGGTTTTGAATAATTTTTATTTCTTCTGAGGTCGTTTTGTTTGAAGGCTCCTGATGGGACGCTTTGGCTATTAATGTTCCAGTTGCTGATTTTTTATTTAAACATGTCTCAACTATACTGTGATTGATACTCAAAATATCGAGAAAAAACTTCTTACACACACGAATTTTCTGTTCTTTCAGTTCTAAGTAGAAAGAATTGCTTCTTTTTCTTTTTTTATTTTCAGTTCCCGGCCTAACATTTATTAAACCTAACAAATATTGTAGTTGCAACGTCTTTTGGCCAAGTTTCCAGTAATTCGTCAAGACTTCTTGCCTATGACTTTCCGTGAATTTTTCATTACACTTAAATAAGCGTTGTTTGCAACCAGGCTTAATTGATTTTGCTTCCCGGGCTTCACCTTTTCTATTTACAAAAGGCAAGCCTCTATATTTGTTTGATGTATTTTCTTCACGCTGTTTCAAAGAAGATTTACGGTTTACTTTTTTAACTGAATTTGTTTTTGAATTACTACTTTCACCAAATTCTTCTTGTTCTGCAAGATTTTCATTTTGCAACGTTTGCTCCGTGTTTTCATTCTCTTTTTCAGAAACTGAATGATTTTCAATAGGCACATAGTTTATGTCTAGAACACAATCATCTGAACTAAACATTCCTTCCAATTCAGATGATAAATGGGGAGGTGTTGATTCCCTAGATGGAATTAAACCTATGAGGTAACAAAACGTAGTTTTGGAAAATAAAATTTTAAGTTAAGAGAATATAAGGTTTTAGAAAACAAGATTAAAATTTAATTTTAAAGATGGAAATAAACAAATCTTACTTTCCTCATTATAATGTTTTTCTAACGCCATTTCAACTAAGTTCCTGCTTCGATCGCACATTGTTTATATCTCACAATAATTATTTATTAAAACACTATCACTTGAGTTTTTCAACTTATAACCAAATATTGAACTTCACGTCTTTACCCTTAGGATTCCAATTTAAATATGAATAAATTACTGATTAAATACTATATTGTTTATAGTAACTTTGTATAGTACATCGCCTGCTTTCTTATAGTATAAGGTATCTTAAGAGTTAATCGAATATGCCAGGAACCGAAAATGTGCTTATAAAATAATCCATTT
Organism: Podabrus alpinus; assembly: GCA_932274525.1. NCBI lineage: Eukaryota > Metazoa > Arthropoda > Insecta > Coleoptera > Cantharidae > Podabrus > Podabrus alpinus. The sequence continues at coordinate 122,859,090 of OW026451.1, forward strand.
GGCGATGTCCGTTTATTTCATCTACTAATAGCATTAAAAATATACGATTTTGCCAGACTGTAGAACTTTTAAAAATACATCATAATATGAAATAATCCAATTTTCGTCAAAAATCGAGATAAACGGTTTTGCCAGGCAACCAGCGAGTTGAACCTTCAAATTGTGTTCCCTGAGTTTCGACACTGTTCGAGAATTCTGAGGTACTAGTCAAGAGCAACATCTCGCGACATTTCTTCAGCAACAGAAAATTCTTCCCTGAATCTAAAAAACAATTGAGTTAAAATCGAAACCTATAAATTTATTGATATGATTAGCTTACCCGACAGTTTTGGCAATCTCCAGTCTGCGATTTAATTGTGCCGTAATTTGTAAAAAGCTACTAGTCTGAGATAAAATTTTCAAATGCGCCTCTGCAAGCACTACAGAATGTTTGAAGTCAGCCCTAGAACGTGAAATGCTAACCAACATTCCGCCATCAGCATTATAATTAACTAAGACCGTAGGAATAGCAACCTTCAAAGTTCTACGAACATTGTCCCATGGGGCACTACAATAAAAATTGTAGTTATTTTTTAAAATACTTATAATGCAAGTTATTTCAACTTACCATTCGCGGATATCTTCTGGGATTTCAATATGGTGAACATAGTACATCATGTCTATAGTTATAAGTGGATTCACATTCACTTTACGTACGGCACGGATATTGACAAAGCCAGTGCGTTTATCTTGGTTGTCCAAATATTCGAACTGGCAGAGCTCTGACGGTAGTGTATAAAATAACAGTTAAATAACCTTAATTTACACTTTTAGGCTTCTATACAAAGTATAGCAAGAAGCCTTATGATCTGGCTCCGTGTCTGTCCGTCCGCACAATTCAAAACTAATCAGAACCTTCGAAATTGTGATTGTAAACACATCGTATGTATAATAAAATTAAAATTTGTTTTAAATTTAAAAGCGACTTTCTAGCCACGTTCTACAAAAAATTTTAGTTATACATATAAAATTTTCCATCTCTCTGGCGCAATCTCGACTAAATTATTGAATTCTATTCTAATTGGTTCTAGGTTTACAATCTTAATTAATGTCCTGTAACTATTTCGGTTACTAGCGGACCCCAATCGTAGTGGTAGAATTCCAGGGTTTCCCTTGAGTTCCCGGATGTTGATGGTTGCGGAACATCCTTCTGTCCAGCACGTAAAAAGTGCGAAAAGCGTTATGAATCTCTTCATCCTACGTACAGCTTTCCTCGTGGTTTTTCTTTCTTCTTTTCTTTGTTTCTTGCTAACTTTGGTAGTTATTATTATTTTGAATTTATTGTATTTATTATTTTTCGCTCGTTCGCGTTTAATTTTATATCTAAAATGTTTTATTTTCACTTCACACTAACTTAATTAAGGTTTTTGTCAGTTAATTCGTGAATGAAAAAGGTACTTTGGAAATGTTATCTTCAGCCCTTCTGACAAACATCCTGCCCACTGCGCCAGTTATGTTCGCGGTCAAAAAAGATGCATTTTTAAGAAGACAAAATTTATATCTCAAACATTTATTGAGTTGAACTACAGCGATGTTAGCCAATAATACAATTATTTGTTACTTTTTCAAGTTACATTATATAACATTATAATTATATTTCAACGTCCGGTCCGAATACATAACTTGCCTACAAGGTAGTCCACCTTTCTTTCGTGCTTCCCACAATATTTTAAAGATACCAATCACACCCGACTCTCGTCTCCTATCGGGTCGTGGTATGCCGTGATACTGTCACAACCTGTCATTCGCCTTTTTGTGCTTCCACTGTGTGTACACGACTTACGTAAGTAATTTCATATTATAATTTCTCCTTAGATAATATGGGTAAATCTAAACATAAGCATCGCTCCCGTAGTAGGGACAACGATGCTAATGCAGATATGCTTAAACGCATTAGAAAACTGGAAAAAATGTTGGAACAACGAAATACTAGGAGTGAATATGTGCACAGATCCCGTTCGCCATTATCGCACAAGAATGTGCGACGTAGACGTTCTCCTTCCTTAAAGGAAAACATCGAGCGCGGATCACGTCATACTATCCTCGCTACAGGCGATAGGTTAGAATCAAGTGTAGATCGCATTCCGAGTGAAGCGGCAAACACTGCATGGGGAGATCGCAGCCCGGGTGGCTCGGATCCTCTTTCAGAGCAATCAGAATCGAATAGTCCTAAATGGGATAATAGAAATCAGGACACCCTGATTTTACAGGACAAAGAAACAGAGGACGATTTATCACGTATACTGGACGCAGACCCAGACCTATCCAGTGATTCCTCAGATGCCATTCACGAGGGGCTGGCAAAACGCTGGGCCATCACAATAACCAAGGGTACTGATAAGGAGTCACAGAATTTGCTCTCTAACACCTACAAATCTCCTAGTAATTGCAAAAGCTTAACAACGCCTTTACTAAATCCTGAAATTTCAGCGATTTTGTCCCAGGCCCAATGTAACAGGGACGAGGCGCATAGAGACAAACAAAACCAATTAGGCAGGGGTTTGTCCGCTCTAGCTAAAAGCATTAATATACTTATGAATGAATCGGAAAAAATTCCGAAGGAATCAAAAGACAAAATCTTGACCACTCTGTGCGATTCTGGCCAGATTTTCACGAATTTGTTCTATGATCTTTCAATGACCCGACGAATGTTAATCGCTCCTTTATTAAATAAAAATATCAAATCAATTGTGGAACAATCTCCTCCAAACGATTTGCTTTACGGGTCAAACCTACACGAAAAGATCAAGGAAGCAAAATCGCTCGAAACGGCCGGCAAGGACCTTAAATCTTACAGTGGTCCTCAATCGTCAAAAATGGTGGATCGAATCCAAAGAGGGGGGGGAGCCCATAATAGGGGGCAGGTAAGACCCACCTACAAACAGTTAAACAAGTATCGCCCGGTCCGTCGCCAGAGGGAGGCGAGACCCTTGAAAGGGCAAACCCCGAGGGAAGACAAGAGGGACAGATTCAACAGGCGGTTTTAAATCAGGTAAGTTGTTTTGCGGGAAGGCTGTCACACTTCTATGAAAAGTGGACCTCTATAACCTCCAATGCTGTAATTTTGGAGTGGATTAGGGGATACAAATTACCTTTCATTGCGACACCGAAGCAACCCGTTGCGCCTACTGTTCCTAGGAGGGCCCCTACCGAAACGGCGGAAATGCATAACGCCATAATCGAACTAATAAAAAAGGGCGCCATTAACAAATGTAAAGCTCACCCAAACCAATTTATTTCTAGAACCTTTTTGACAAATAAACCAAACGGAAAAAAGCGTTTCATATTAAATTTAAAACAGCTAAATAAAATTATCGAGACCCCCCATTTTAAAATGGAAGACACTAGAACTGTCTTAAGACTAATTCAAAAAGATTGGTTCTTAGGGTCAATCGATTTAAAAGATGCATATTTCCTCGTAGCCATCCACCCCGATGACAGGAAATACCTTAGATTCCAATTCGGACACGGCTTATATGAATTTTCATGCCTGCCGTTTGGCTTATCGTCGGCTCCGTATGTTTTCACGAAGTTAATGAAACCCATTGTCCAAAATTTACGATCTAGGGGTATCACTTGCGTGAATTACTTGGACGACTTCTTAATAATGGGGAAAACCTTCGAAGACTGTCTTAAAAATTTAAAAACGACCCTCGAGATCCTCGGAAATTTAGGCCTCACCATAAACAAAGAAAAAAGCCAACTAAACCCTAAACAACAATGTAAATTCTTGGGGTTCATTTTAGATACAAAGTTCTTAGTAATCAAACTTCCTAAAGAAAAAAGACAAAAAATAAAAGCATGGATTCGTTTTTTCCAATCCAAGAAACGCTTCAAAATTCAGAAATTCGCACAATTCATTGGCATTTTGGTATCAGCATGTCCAGCCATTAAGTACGGTTGGCTTTACACAAAGATTTTCGAGCGCGAAAAACTTAAGGCACTAAGACTAAATAACGGAAATTACAACGCATTCATGTACCAACCGAAAGATATCATGCCTGACCTAATTTGGTGGGCAAAAAATATCGATACGGTTTATAATGATATAAAATACGATACTTTTGAGAAAGAAATCTTTACTGACGCGTCACTCTCGGGCTGGGGAGCTTGCTCAGGTAACGAACGAACCCACGGTTGGTGGACCGCGGAAGATAAACACAGGCATATAAATTTCTTAGAACTAAATGCCATATTCTTAGGTCTACAATGCTTCGCTCGAGACCTAAGAAATTGCAATATCCTTATAAGAACTGATAACACCACGGCAATGGCGTGCGTGAATCGCATGGGAAGCGTACAACATGCCCTCTTAGGTAATATGTCTAAGAGATTGTGGCAATGGTGTGAGAACCAAAACATTAGGTTGGTAGCTTCTTATATTAGCTCCAAAAACAATTGGCAAGCAGACCAAGAGTCTCGAACTCTGCCTTCGGAAACGGAGTGGTCTCTAGCTCAATCGGCATTCCAAAAAATAGTCACAAAATTTGGGCATCCTCAAATAGATTTATTTGCCTCTAAGGACAACTACAAATGTCCTACCTATGTATCCTGGCTTAGAGATCCAGGAGCGGTAGCCGTAGACGCGTTCACTATGTCGTGGGAAAAACAGTTCTTCTACGCATTTCCGCCTTTCTCGTTGATTTTACGAGTTATCCAAAAAATCATCCAAGATAAAGCGTCAGGTATAGTAGTAGTACCGCAATGGGAGTCGCAACCTTGGTATCCACTTTTCAGGGAATTAATATCAGCCACCCCCATAATATTCCCACCAGACACTAACTTACTCTTTTCGCCCTACAGACAGGATCAACATCCTCTAGCAGAGAACCTTACCCTGGTAGCCGCCAGATTATCAGGAAGGCCCTCAAACTAAAAGGGACTCCAGAATGCGCGCTGGAGACAACCCTACAGTCTCTATCAAGTTCCACCATGCAGCAGTACAATAGCTCGTACAAATCATGGTGGAACTTCTGTCAGGAAAAGGACATATCACCATTCCAGGGTCAAGTAGAGGACGTAATAAGCTTTCTACAACATCTACTGGACACCGGAAAAAACAGATATGGATCGTTCAATTCTCACAGATCAGCGCTAGCATTAATTCTCCAGATCAACTTGGGAAATAATCCAATCTTAACTCGGTTTCTGAAGGGCATCTCTAGACTGAGACCTCAGAAACCAAGGTATGATTGTACTTGGAGCCCCCAGGAGGTATTAAATCTATTCATTAATACCACAGAAGACAACCTCCTGTTCGCTTCAAAGAAACTAGTGACGCTATTGGCACTAGTAACGGGTCAGAGATTATAAACTATCAGTGTAACAAGTATCTCAGGCCTACTAGAATCTGAATCAGGCTTTCAAATCCTTATTCCGGACAGAATAAAGACCTCCGGAATTAATAAGACGCAGCCATGCCTCACGATACCTTACTTCAGCGAAATGCCAAAATTATGCGCGGCTTCCGCCCTAAAAGAATACTTAAAGAAAACTGAAAAAATACGACCCAAAGACTGCGATTTTCTGTTTATTACGGTCAAAAAGCCACACAGGAAAGCAACGAAACAAACCTTAAGTCGATGGGTCAAAGACATACTAAAACTAGCCGGCATAAGCACGGACAGGTTTAAACCGCATTCGACGCGCCATGCTTCAACTTCAGCAGCTCTGAAACAGGGCGTGTCGGTAGACATCATTCTGAAAACAGCCGGGTGGACAAAAGACTCTTCTACTTTTGCACGGTTCTACAATCAACCCTTAGTGGAAAACGATTCTTTTGCTACCAACATCCTCAACCTAAACAAGGATCAGCGTGTTTAGCTATATAATAGTTTAAGGTTTGAAAATACATGATGTAACCCATTGAGAGTTCTATTTTCTTATGTATAATCAAAATAAAATAATGGTTCTACAAGTAATTATACAATCATGTTTTCTTGCAACCAAACATCTTTAAACATCTACCTTGTAGGCAAGTTATGTAGAGGACCGGACGTTGAAATATAATTAATCAATCAAACGAACTTACCTGTGAAGTTCGATTGTAATTATATGAAACGTCCGGTCCGAATACATAACTACCCTCCCAACCCAACCCGCTAGGTTGCAAGAATCTGCTACACATCCTTTAAACTCAACGAATGACAGGTTGTGACAGTATCACGGCATACCACGACCCGATAGGAGACGAGAGTCGGGTGTGATTGGTATCTTTAAAATATTGTGGGAAGCACGAAAGAAAGGTGGACTACCTTGTAGGCAAGTTATGTATTCGGACCGGACGTTTCATATAATTACAATCGAACTTCACAGGTAAGTTCGTTTGATTGATTAATAAACGCTTACATTAATAAAAATATTACATTACAATGAACTTTGTTTATGGGAAACGAGTTGCTTTTTCCTGTTCTCATAAACGCGGAATTTCTGGAATATGCTTATTTCAAGTTGGTCATCACATAACACGTGCAAAGCAATGGCACTAGAAATCGTCACCTAAATTGTCAAATGTATAATTAAAATAAAAAAATAATTATTTAATTACATTATTTTTTATTTCACTTTAGGAGATTTCAGATTTGTAAGAATACGTAACAAACTAATCGGGCTGTGAATTTCTAAATTTCTGATATATTTTTCAATGGCACTATGTATCGTACAGCATCTATTTCCTGTAAATTGCTAAGTTTTAAATATAAATTATTAATAAAATCTATTAAAGCCATGGAAGTAAAGGAATTTTTATTTTGAGAGACACAAGAATCTGACCGTAATATTAATATTTTTATAAGAGGGTTGTCTTTAACAATTTCTTTTAACATTTTTATTAACCTACTAGCGATATGGTTACCAGCTCGTCCACTAATGGTTTCGTTCCAGAAACTGCAATAAGTTATTCCATTAATATTACACTGAGCTGCAAGATTGTAGCAACTGAGTTTTCGTTTATAAAAAAAATTTGATGCATTCGCTTTTGGTAAAGGGAAAACATTTTGCAAATCATACGTAATAACAGCAACATTAGGATCTGGAAAGAAAGTCGAAACTGTGATGAAAAAGACTTTGGATACTGGAATTGTATAAGAAGATAAAAGAGGTTTAAATCCTGCTCCCAATAACATTTCAGAAGACCGTAAAGAGATTGTACGAAATCATATAAATTCAATTCCAGTAGTTGAATCACAGTAGTTGATGTACCACTCAACTGGCTTATCAGAAAATCGCATGTATCAAGATTACATGAAATGTTGCGAAGAGCGCCAGGTGCCACCTCTGACTTCTTCTTTTTACAAGAATATTTTTACTAGAGAATTTAACACGTTCGCTGCTTGAGCACTAGAATTGATTTATTACGTTCCGGCCAAGTGGTTTTCTATATAAATAAAAAAAATCGCCCTCCAAGCCATGCTACGCTAAGGTACCTGTATAGTAGTAATGGCTGGTGTGAGCAATTTTTTAAAATTCTTATTTATAGAGGAGAAATTTTCAAAAAAGGTCTCGGTCATATAGACCGAGTCGGCGTGGTGTAAAACTTATCATTGTGGTCAATTCTTCTTTTTCTCTAACGGTAACGGCAAATTTTTAAGAATTCTTAAGTGTATCCCGAACCCACTTTCTCCCTCTCAGTCAGGAAGTAAAAACAGCTAATTCTACAGTGCGTACTTGCTTGTATGTTTCGACTTTACCAGTTCATTTATGTGTTTCAAAATCATGTCGAGACAAAACAGACATTACAACAAAAGGCCGTTAACGGATGACGAATTGTATGAAATTTTGAATGGATCATCTGACCAAGAAGTGTATTTTTCGCCCTAAAGATTGGAACATAAAAAAGTTGGTCACTTTATATTTTATAATAACCGAAAACTAATTTATTTTTTCATTGTAAAAAAACGAAAGCGTCGGCACGAAGCTACGTTTGGTGGCCAAATTTGGATGAACATATTTCAGAAACAGTTGCACGATGTGAAAATTGCCAAACACATCGAAATAACCCGAAGAAAGCGCAAAGGCAATTTATCGAACCACCCACAAATCCATGGTCTAAGTTACATTTAGATTTCGCAGAACCGTATTACGGAAAAGTGTTTTTGATTGTTGTGGATGCAATGTCCAAGTGGCTGGAGATCAATCTGGTGACAGAAGTAATAAGGTGCTTACGTCAATTGTTTGCATCGCATGGAATACAAGACGCCATTATACCACATAACGCAACTGCTTTTGTGATTAAACAGTTTTATGTGAGGAACGGAATTAATTCGTATACCGTTGCACCATACCACCCAAGCAGTAATGGGCAAGCTGAAGGCATGGCACAATATGGTAAGGCCGAACTAGAAAAAGTACAAGTGGGAGATTTAATTTGCAACTGGCACGAGTATTATTCAAACAGCATATACGACCTCAAACCAAACGACTTCAAGGACACCGACAGAATTTTTAATGGGTAGAAGACTTAGAACCGCGTTGGACAAGCTTCATCCAGACACAATTAAAAAAGAAGGAATGGAACAAACAGCTGCGGTGAGAACATTCGAAGTGGGATAAGTTATCGACATTACGGGTCCAGTTTCATACGTGGTCAAGACGGTGGCAGGAGAAGTGAGGCGACATGTAGATCAAATGCACAAGAAGACGTGCAGAGGAAACCCAGATGGTGGATCCAATGGCAAGAGGTTTGGAAGAATCCATGGTAGAACCCAAAGAGGCCCTACCAACTCAATAATTAAAGAAACAAGGTTAGGCCCCGGGCAAGCATTAGGAAACAAAGTAGCGGAGCCACAAGCAGTAGAATTACTAAGAAGACCAAGTCACAACCGCCGAGTGCCGGAACGTTACGTGGATTTCGTCACTACTTAAGTCGGGAGGATTGTTGTGTATTTAAATGTCGTGTTCGGATCTAGGTTGGCACACCCTAGGTTTGCACATTGTATTAATAATCGCAACACATAACATTGTATTTTGAGCATGAATAAATAGTTAGCAATTAGAAATTGTTTGTATTGCTCTCGAAATACATATTATAACAATTGCAGAGGGCTCCGATGATAGAGACTCTAAAAATAAAGCTGACTCCTTGGAAAACTATAGTACCGAAGATGAGTACGACACAAATGATGAAGAAAGCAGTAATAAAGTCGAGGATGGTACAGTAGTATGTGACAATGAAGATGTAGAATTGCATGAATCTAAAAATGAGAATTCTGATGATGAAGAAGATGAACCTGAGTGGAATAAACCTAAACAGCTCGTACTCGTACAATTCACGAAAGAACCCGGAGTTGAACAACACTTATCTGAACTCATTAATGGTGAAGAGTCTATAAGCTTTTTATCTGCATTGATTGATGATAATAACTTTGAATTCATTACCGAACAAACCAATTTATATGCAACGCAAAAGTTGGGGACGATATTACTAGTCATTCTAAGGTAGATTACACGATTAGGTTTCCACATATAGAGAGTCAAGCTGAATTTATTGAGAATAAAAAACACGGTTAATATTTTCTAGGATTTTATTTTAAATATGCTCAAAGTAATTCCCTCCAACAATGATACACTTGACCATTCTTTCTTTCCACTGCTTAAAAGCTCCCAACCAATCTTCTTTCGGAACACCTTCAAAATAAGTATGAACTGCGGTATCAATCTCTTCTTCAGACGAAAACCTTCTGCCCCGCAAATTTTTTTTAAGCCCAGAAAATAGGTGCATGTCACTGGCCTCCCCAAATCGATTTTTTTAATGAAATTAGTATCAATCGTTTGAGCATCGTTAGAGCCTGAATGAGCTTTTATTCCTGTCGTTTGAGCCTCAAAGGTCACGGAGTTATTCGCTAAAACTTTTGGGGGGGGGGGGGGGGCTGTTGACACGTTGGCCCCCCCAAATGGAATTTTGGGATGAAATTGGTGTCAAACGTTTGAGCTTCGTTAGAGCCTGAATGAGCTTCCATTCCCATCGTTTGAGCCTCAACCGTCGCCGAGTTATTCGCGAAAACTTTGGGGAGGGGGGGCTGTTGACACGTTGGCCCCCCAAATGGAATTTTGGGATGAAATTGGTGTCAAACGTTTGAGCATCGTTAGAGCCTGAATGAGCTTCCATTCCCATCGTTTGAGCCTCAACCGTCGCGGAGTTATTCGCGAAAACTTTGGGGGGGGGGGGCTGGCGACATGTTTTTCCATTTACCTTCCTATTTCGAATTTTTGTATGAAACTGGTGCCAATCGATAGAGCATCGTTAGAGCCTCAATGAGCTTCTATGCCCATCACTTTAATTTCATTTTCTAGAAAGTTACGGGTATTTAAAATTTTTGAGAACTCCGAGCAAGTTACATCTGGTAATATTCGACTTTTTTACTTTATAAACATTTTCTCGGTTTTAATACTAGTTTTTTTTAAGTACAACCACAAATTAAAAAAAAATTATGAACCAATAGAATCGTGTTTTTTTTTAATTTGTGGTTGGACTGATATTTTTGTGGAATTGAGTTATTAATACCATTAAATGAATTTTTGCATGATCTGTCTTCTGGTAGAATCGGCTAATTTCTATACAAAATATATCATCAAGTAACACTGTAAAGTATATTTTGCTCAGTAACATAATATTATGTAAATATAAATTCATTTAAAAAAAAGCAATTTAAAGATGTTATGCAAACTATTCCATAATTTTCGTATATTCTTGAAAATTAAAATCCGTTAGGTGCTTTTAATGATATTTCGAAGAAATAATAGTTTGTCTACTTTAATACCCTAAGTTATACAAATAAAACCAACTATCTGATTTTAGCAGAGCTTTCCTGTAAAAGTTTTATAGTGAAACAGTAAGTTAATGATTTTTTATATAAGAGCTTTACTAATTGCATTGCAATAATATTCAAAGAGAGATGTCTTTGTAGTGCAATATTATCAAGTTTGGATTATTATAATTCTGAGGTGCGTCACTGCCCCCCCCCCCAATCGATTTTTTTAATGAAATTAGTATCAATCGTTTGAGCATCGTTGTAGCCTTCGATTCTTGTCGTTGAGACAACATCGGCTACTACTATGTTTTAGCGGTATAATTCGATATTATTTTATAACATCCTGTACATGGTTTTAATTTCTAAAATTTATAAGGTTAAATAGATAGGAACATATTTTTAATAGGAAAAGGGGATAACGAATTTTTGGTGCTTGATAGTAGACAAGAAAATTTTCGAGTGCCTAAAAATTACGCATTTTCGGCTTCTAATTGTTTGGAATATCGTGATTTTTTATAATTGATTTCCTCTTCCGATTTATGGGATTGTTTGGAGCCGAGAAAAATTGATTACTCGTCGTATTAGTTTTGGTTATACGATCGGGAGTAGTTTGCTGCATTTTGCAGGAGTAAAATTGCGAAGATATTTTTTATGGTACCGGATATTCGACCTGTTTTTATCAGTACAATATTTGTATGGGAATTGTCGATTTTACGAGAACGTCGTAATCAATTAACCACGTTTTGGACCCATCCAACACACTAAATATTAACCTTTTAATTTGTTAATAAGAAGATTTATACATTTATACTGTCTAACTTGGTAGCCGAGTCTCCTGGAGTTCTTCCAACATTTGATAATCTTTGACAGACGCAATATTGACGACAACAGCGACGTCCGAGTCAATCCAGTGACGTATCACCGTTCACAATTTGGGTAAGCAATTACCATTGTATTTTGCTTTTGTTATTGGAAACGTTTCGATTATTGCACGCGGGTGTACCGGGGCAGATAAGAAGCTTTATCACCACCGTAACTTTTTTCCTGTTTGCGCTAAAGGCCTTTTAAAGACCTTTGTAAGACTTTTTGTGAGAAGCGATATCAGATCTGACGTCGATTTTAGATAATATTTATTCAGCTGCGACTGAGACCTTTTTTTGTTTCGCCGTTGTGTCACTGTTACTTGCATATACCTTTTTTTGTATTCCATTATACGTACTACCGTATCAACTAGTTTTATTTAACCCAAAACTTTCACACTTTCAGGCTAAGATCTTGTCGTGCGACTTTAAGTGTGTGGCGCCTAATTTTTTGTTTGTCCTTAGAGTGGGATCAGGTATTCACTCCTGATCTCACACCCACGCCTAAATTGCTCTCTGTTGAGCTAGAGCCGCAGTGTCGCCGGAAAAGCTAGAGGATACAGGTAGGTCGTGTTTGCGTATAGTTGGGATTAGTTTTGTGCGCCCAGGAAGGCGTTTCATCGTTAGAGCCTGATTGAGCTTCTATTCCTATCGTTTGAGCCTCAAAGGTCACGAAGTTATTCGCTAAAGCTTTGGGGGGGGGGCTCTTGACACGTTGGCCCCCCAAATGGAATTTTGGGATGAAATTGGTGTCAAACGTTTGAGCATCGTTAAAGCCTGAATGAGCTTCCATTCCCATCGTTTGAGCCTCAACCGTCGCGGAGTTATTTGCGAAAACTTTGGGAGGGGGGGGGGGCTTCCGACATATTTTTCCATTTTCCTTCCTATTTCGAATTTTTGTATGACACTGGTGCCAATCGATAGAGCATCGTTAGAGCCTCAATGAGCTTCTATGCCCATCACTTTAATTTAATTTTCTAGAAAGTTACGGGTATTTAAAATTTTCGAGAACTCCGAGCAAGTTACACCTGGTAATATTCGACTTTTTTATTTGATAAACTAGAAAATTTGTATTTAAAATAATGATTTTTATTAATAATATTTACAAATAACGAACACGAAAGTTAAACATAATATATTTATACGGTATATATAAGAAATTGGCATTGATTAGCTATTGTAGTCTGCCTTACTATTTTAGGCGATATTTGCAAATCATCGTATCTTTCCCAGTGTCCTAAATTCGCACGCCAACAATAACTAATATAATGTCAAACCGCATTGACATTGTTTATCAAAACAGGCGGTATAAAGCTAATTCCTCCTCGAAGGCAATACTTGTTTCCATGAAGGAGAATTTCTTGGGGAATTGATTGTAATGGAATATCAAATTCCAAAGACGACGGTTTATCTTTCTTCATTGGTCCACATATTTCCAAAAATAAATGCTGCCCAAAAATTTTGTTTCTATGTGTAAATTGCTGTCGACAGTGATCACATTTACTACCACTGTAACTATCTTTGAATCGCAAGTCCAACGCATTTTGTAGGTATGTAATATTCTGCATTGGAAAATTAATTGCCACAGTAGGGTATTGTTTTTCCAATGTTTTGTCGCATTTGATACATTTCAGATATTCTAACATGGAGGGCTGATCATGATATAATTTTTCAAGTAGGTAATAAATAACAGGTTGACGCAGTACTTAATTCCACGTGATTATTTGGCAACTTTTTTTTGTTAGCATTTTCGAAAACATAGTTTAAAATCATAGCCCGTTTCATGTATGTTTGTACGTTTACTGAAGTTTACTCCATCACGCATAACATGAGCTATTAATTCGTATAATTTAAATTCCTTTTTTCCATTGATAAAATTAGCATATTTTCGGCTTTCCGTATATGAGCAACACATAATATGTACTATGCTGTCAAATCCGCAGGTGTTAATTAAAGTGTAATACATTTTTCTCAATTTAATGGGTTGCAAGGTTAACACATTTCCATTTCGAAGTATCCCTATCACCGATGACTTTGTTTTGCTTCGATCATTGTACGTTAAAACTGTTGTATCTTTATCTAAGTAATTAGGCTTCCTTTTTCTTATTAATTTATTGTTTTCGCCAAGTCCACGCCAATTTTCCTTCGCGGTAATTGTCTCCAATTCAAAATTGTCACAATTTTTTTCATCTTCCGCTTCTTCGCTCTCCAATTTCCTTTTGCACTGCCTTTCCAAATTTGTATCATTCAGAACCTCATCGTCATTTAGAGCAGGCTCATCATTAACTGTTGGAATTTTAATGTTTGCCTCAACCTCATTGTTTGTTTGCCATAATTTCTATTTCAATATCCTCTTGACTTGCAGTGTACTTTGAATTATCTTCGACTGCATTATATTTGGATCTCAAAAAAATCATCGATCCCGTAATATTATTAATATGCAGTTTTACGAAGTCATCGACTCGCATTGGGAGTGTTTGATGGGAGTGTTTACATAATATTATGTTACTGAGTAAAATATACTTTACAGTGTTACTTGATGAAATATTTTGTATAGAAATTAGCCGATTCTACCAGAAGACAGATCATGCAAAAATTCATTTAATGGTATTTATAACTCAATTCCACAAAAAATATCAGTCCAACCACAAATTTAAAAAAAAACACGATTCTATTGGTTCATAATTTTTTTGAAATTTGTGGTTGTACTTAAAAAAACTAGTATTAAAACCGAGAAAATGTTTATAAAGTAAAAAAGCCGAATATTACCAGATGTAACTTGCTCGGAGTTCTCAAATATTTTAAATACCCGTAACTTTCTAGAAAATAAAATTAAAGTGATGGGCATAGAAGCTCATTGAGGCTCTAACGATGCTCTATCGATTGGCACCAGTTTCATACAAAAATTCGAAATAGGAAGGTAAATGGAAAAACATGTCGCCAGCCCCCCCCAAAGTTTTCGCGAATAACTCCGCGACGGTTGAGGCTCAAACGATGGGAATGGAAGCTCATTCAGGCTCTAACGATGCTCAAACGTTTGACACCAATTTCATCCCAAAATTCCATTTGGGGGGGCCAACGTGTCAACAGCCCCCCCAAAGTTTTCGCGAATAACTCGGCGACGGTTGAGGCTCAAACGATGGGAATGGAAGCTCATTCAGGCTCTAACGAAGCTCAAACGTTTGACACCAATTTCATCCCAAAATTCCATTTGGGGGGGGCGAACGTGTCAACAGCCCCCCCCAAAAGTTTTAGCGAATAACTCCGTGACCTTTGAGGCTCAAACGACTGGAATAGAAGCTCATTCAGGCTCTAACGATGCTCAAACGATTGATACTAATTTCATTAAAAAAATCGATTTGGGGGGGGGGCAGTGACATGCACCTCCAGAAAATAGCCAAAAGTCACACATTGCTAAATCAGGTGAGTACGGCGGATGTTCTATGACTTTTATATTTTTTTCAGCCAAAAACTGGCGAGTTATAGCTACCGAATGGGATGATGCATTATCATGGTGGAGCATAATTCCCTTGGCTGGAACTCTACTGCACACATCAGGTAAACATTTTTCAGTGTACCATTTAGCTGTAACTGTCTTTTGTCCATCTAGCTTAATGGCATTTACTAGGCCCGTACTTCTGAAGAATACCGCATACATACATAACTTTTTTCATAGCTCGCTGTTTCTTGATCATTGTTGGAGTTTCCTCATCTTCGTGAATCCATACACGACTCTCTTGACGAGTAGGTATGTCGAAAAAGGAAATATAAGTTTCGTCACCTGTCACGATTTTGGAATAAATTTTGTGTCCGCCATTATTTAACAAATTTAGAGTTTCATGGCAAATTCTTACACGCTCTGCTTTTTGGAAATCAGAAAGGTGATGCGGCACAAAACGACGGACCACTTTTTTTAAAATGCAGGTGATCGTGTATGATTGTTTTAACAGCTGAGGATCCAATATTGAGTTGATGCTCTATTACCCCATAAGTGGATTTATTGTCCTCTTTAATTATTTTTTTAACAACAGCAATGTTTTGTCGGTAACAGCGGTAGAAGGACGTCCTGCTCCTTTTTGATGCTGAACGGAATTCCTTTCGCGTTCAAATTCCTTATACCATCGGTAAATTGTAGCCAAGGAAGGTGCTTGTTCACTAAAAGTTGAATCTAAACTCTCTTTGCACTCGTAAGCGCTTAAATCTTTTTTAAAATCATAATAAATCATGATTCGAAAAGGCTCTCTTGTTAATTCCATGTTTTCACTTGCAATGTCACTTTAAAAAATTAGTAACTTGAGTTATAACGAACGTATTTTCAACTTCTAAACTTCAAATGACAGATAAAGAGTTTCTCTAAATAATACCGTATGTTTTATTTTTAACAACTTACTAGATCTATTTTATTCTCAATAAATTCAGCTTGACCTCGTATTTATGAGATGAAGCGTTTTTTCGGATTACTTTTGTATATGGGAATAGTTCGTTTGCCAAGAATTCCAGACCATTGGAGCAGAGAGACAATGTTCAAAAACGAGTTTGCTCCTGCGACAATGACTCGAAATAGGTTTGGATTGCTTTTGAGGATGGTTCACTTTGCCGATAATGAGGGTAATGCAAATAATGATAGATTTAATAAAATTCAAACATTGATCGATAGAGTGTTTCACAACTTTCAAACTGTATTAGTACTAAATAATATACTCAGATGAGAAATTATTTATTTTACAAGCGACCTACAATGCGTAGAACGATAAGATCTGACTGTTTCGCTTAAATATGTCCCTAACAAAAAAAAAAAAAACGTTTCACGCTTTCAAAATGCATCATCGGTAATGGTTTGGGTGTTATATGCAAAAGAGGAACTCTACCACTGGTATTTATAGAAAAAGGGGTTAAAGTGAATGCAAAGTATTATCTAGAAGACGTTTTACAAAAAAATATGTTATCAGCAGTTCAACAAAGGTATGGTGATGAATGTTATTGCTTCCAGCAAGATGGAGCCCCATCGCATACCGCTGGTATAGTGCAAGCATGGTGTCAAGATAATTTGACTGATTTTATAGCTAAGAATGAATCGCCACCAAGTTCACCAGACTTAAATCCTCTGAATTTTTCTATTTGAGGATATAACAACTTAAGCATTACAAAGAGAATTTCTGATGTGATGTACCCGAAAAACGTTGTTTGGGTTTTAGCTGTATTTATCAAAGGGATGATTCATATAATTCTAGTACTAGATGAAAGTGATAAAAGTATTATAATGCACTACGAGTATAAAGATTTTTGATGTTGATGAAATTATATTGATATTCTTCAAATATCTTATAAAAAGTTTCATACATTTCTTTACTGTTAAATGTTACTAAATTATAATTAATAAATGTGATAATGCTTATAATTTGTAACTTGTTTTGTTTACTTTAAGCAACATTAATTAATTTACGAATCCATAGAAGTTGCAACCTATGTTTTTTGCGTGGCAATTTTTCATAGAAATTACAGTAACAAACTTGTTCGGTATTTTTGGTTAGAATTTATTGTTGGTTTAAATAATACATATAATTAAAAAGAACAGAATGCAGCAAATAAGACGGAGTACTTTAAGTCGCAGAACTCGCAATGCTGCAAGCCAAAGATATATTATTCGAAATAATCGAACTGCAGAGGAACGCGAGGAAAATGAAATTGAACGGAATTGTGCAAGACCAAGAAATGTTGCGTTAAATACTCATCGAGCTGCTTTCCGTTACAACGTGACAATTTCTTGATTACGGTGGAGACCAATCCGTTGCTATTGGATCCATGAACGTTGTGTGCCCACATTGTAAGGCATTGAAATACAAAACTGAAGCCCCTGGGTTATGTTGCGCAAGTGGCAAAGTTAAATTGGCGTCATTGGTCCCGCCAACCATTGCGCTCATTGGTTTCTGGAGCAAGAACAGATTCCACAAATTCAGAAATACAACAGTTGCTTCCAAATGACTTCATTTGGCGCAACAAATGTGGTGCGTGACAATTTCATGTCCACTTTCAAGGTAATTATTACACAATTTTATTTACACATTATTTGCCAACATTAACAAAGGCAAGATATTGTCAACGTAGCTATTTCTTCTACTAGTAGGCAATCTTTAGTAAGTACACCAATTGAAAATATAGACTCGCCACAAGAATATGAGGAAAGTGGAATAGGAATACAGTGTGAAATGGGACAAGAAATTTTACGCTCCGATTTACATGAATCTATAACGTAATGATGAATCGAAAATTGAGGATTGTTAGATGATGCAAGGGGATAATAATAATGATGCCGAAGATTATAATGGAAACTAAACTTCCTGTGTACATTATATACTTCGAATGTTTGAAGGAATTATTTTCTTTGCTTAGATGCAATGACTGTGGTTGTAGTTTTCAGCTGGAAAAGACAAAATGTTATAGGTCGTTTATTTTTGGTCAAATTTGTTTGTGAAAATGGACATTCATTTATATGGAGGTCTCACAGTATTGAAAATTATTATGCAAAAGGAAACATAGAAATTCCAGCCGCTATATATACGATTTTACAATATCGTTAAAAATATTGTGATACCTTCTGTTAAACGCTCATGGATGATCCAAAAAAATGATCTGCTCTTTTTAACCGACTTCAAAAAAGGAGGAGGTTCTCAATTCAGCTGTTTTTTTTTTTAATGTTTGTTACCTCATAACTCCGTCATTTATTAACCGATTTTCAAATTTTTTTCACAATTCGAAAGGATATTGTTTCAGATTGGTCCCATATAAATTTCATCAAAATCGGTTGAGTACTTTGGTTTTTAAATTGAAATAACTGATGAAAAAATTCAAAATGATGAAAAAATTCAAAATAAATATGTTTAATATAATGAATAATAATAATAATAATAATGTATAATAAATATAAACAATATATTATTATATAACTGAATATCCTAAAAAATGTAACGCAGTCGAGTTTGAGCTTAGTGGAATCGCATGAGATGCATTTCGGCTATGCCGTATATTCGTATAAGTATATTATGTGTGGCCTTGGTTCTCAGAAGTCAGATTTCGTAGCCTTGTTATTTCCTTTAACGATCTGTCGCCGTGTGGTCGTTTTAATAATTTGTTGGCGTCTAAATCGGACACCAATATGCCTTCCAAGCTTTTCACACGGCTTAATGCAACATATATTTGTCCTTTGGCAAATTTTTTTTACCAAGGTCAATCACAGCTCTCTCGAGGGTAGTACCTTGTAGCTTATGGACTGTGACCGCCCAGCTTAATATTAGAGGCAACATACGACGCTCCACATCTCCGTAACCCCTTGTCGCCTGAAACGTAGTACATGATGGAGGTATGGGTATGCAACCGTCACTATCTTTCAGCCTAAGGCCAATAGTTTCGTCATCAAATTTTACGTACACGGCTTCCGGTAGCTCCCCATTCTCCAGTTGATCTCTTCTTAGGGCCGGCCATTTAATATTCTTTATTATGCCCATAACTCCATTCACTAGTCCGTCAGACACGGAAATGTTACGTTTCAACATTACTCGGGATTCTACGCCAATTTTTATCGATGACAGAAAGCCACCACAGTTATTGACGTCTTTGGGAATTACGTTGTCTGGTGGTTTTCTGCCATACGTAGCTACTTCGCGAGACTCACCCACTGCGTTAATTTGATAAGTACGGTGCAACTTTGCATTTTCCTTACTCATTTTGTCATTGTATGCGTCAACTTGCCTGACCGTAGGGAAAATACGAACGGCGACTCCATCCGCAAATTCGCCATTCAAAGGCACGTGCCTCCGCTCGCATAGTAACTCCAGCTGAGCCGTCGTCAGTTCACCTACCCGTAAACTGTTCAACAAATCGATGAATTCGGTATCATTGCGCTGTCGCATATTTATGGTCAGTTCGCAAAAAGAAAATTGATGCCACAAATTTACTTCCACTGCGAACCAAGACGGCTGCACAAAACACCAATGGCCTTTCACCGGAGGAAGCTGAAAAATGTTACCAAAGAGCAAAATGTTGACTGCACCGAATAATTTGGCGTTGTTCTTGTATTCCTGTAGTCTTAGGTGAATTATTCTGAGGTTTTCGTAGGACACCATAGAAATTTCGTCTATGATAAGCCAATTTATATAGCGCCATTTACGTCGTTCATTCTCAAGTCTTTGTCCGGTAATTTTTTTGTATGTCATCGTATTTCCTTTCTCAATCGGAAGCAAGAAAATACTGTGTAGTGTTTTGCCAAATATCTGACGAGCGGCAACGCCAGTTAATGACCCAACCTCCACAAACTTGGGCTTTTGCAGTGTATCAACTGTTGGTGCGTAACAACGCTTAATATGCTCCACGATTAATTTCAGGAGAAACGATTTACCACTACCTGCACCACCCGTAATAAAAAGTAACAGCTGACTTTCTTGTCCGTGCAAATCGTTTTCAATTGCCGTCGAAACTTTCTGAAATAAGTCCCTCTGCTGGACATTTAATCCTCGAATGCTTCCTAGGAACAGTTCATCTGGCATGACGGCTCGTTCGCCCACGTCTTCACAAAAGGAATCATCGTCGTTTACGATTTGTTCACTAACACATAACACCGGAGCGTTGTCGACATGGGTTTCACGCGCAGCATTGAGTGCTTTAACTTGGGCAAGAGCCTGTTGAATTATTTGTTCAGCATGAGCAAATTGTTCTACGCTGACGTTACCTTGCAACGGGCGAAACTCTCTTTGGCGTCTTATGAAACAGTCTTCAGCAGTTTCATTTTCGGGCAATAAATCGCCTTCATCACGAAATGGTATGTGGCACACTATTAAACTGTAATAGTATGCTTCTTTGTCACTATTAATTGTATAATAGCGGGTACGTAATACTGCCGGCTTATTTTGCACACGCATTCTCGTATTGTCCTGCAATCTGATGTAACTCACAGGCGTAATATCTTCGTCTCTTAGTTCCGCATCACCATCGTCCTCTGACCATGAGGTGTTGGAGACCATTTCATATCGGACGGCAAATTCAGCTAGGCTTAAATCCTCCAGCTCGTTTGGACGTAACGCATAACGATCAAAAATGTTGTTGTAAATACTGGTTTCTTCACTGTCAAATTTCAAAAGTCTGAAGCGTTCCTCAGGCCGGCAACTATTTACAAAAACACTTTTTCGCGACGACATTTTCAACGACAGGTGGCATAATCTGTATGCGCATTCTGGCGCGCTCACCAAACGTTGATTCGTTCGGATCTGATACACTAAATGCTGCACAAGCAACAGCTGCTATCCCAGTGCATTGTTTACCCCGAGATAAATTGAATTGTAAGTCACCTTGGTGAAACGATCCACGTAATATCGCCTTGTTCTCATTTAAAGGGACGTAATGGTTTGAAGATCTTTCTGAGGCAACACCACCCTCTTCTGGAATGGAATTTTCCGCTATTTGAACCAACGGAGTAATGTTCGACGTACTTTCAAAATGCGTTTTAACATCTCCGTAAAGATGATTGTTCGAAATTAACCAAGTTATAACGCTCGATTCAGTTTTTGCGTATCCACGACGAATTCTTTGGAGTACGAAACATTCTCAAGACTTTCCACGACCAAAACTAAACCAGCTTGGTTTGGTGTCAGTGGTAACTGCTCAGCTATTTCTACAACATCCTTTGCGAACAAAATGACCTGCCCCTTACACCAACTTTGGCTAAAGCGATTAGTAAGTTTGACAATCTTTACAAACGGTACTATACGACATAAAAATCGTTCTTCAATGTTCGTCAAATTGGCCAAATCGGGCGGTATTTCTGCGGGCGTCATCTTATTCCAATATGCAGTTGGTGGAATTTTTCTTTTCCGAATATTATTGTTACAGCACGAGCACGTACTTATTGTACCTAAAGCGATCAATTCTTCAGGTAACAGTGTACTATACACATTTGTTTGTAAATTAAAACGCTGTTGTGGATAGACAGTTTTTTTTACAAACAGCGCATGAAACATCGGCAAAAACATTAATAGCCGTTTGAAAAGATTGTTCAGTTGTTATATTTCTACGAACATGACTGGCTTGTCTCATAACGTTGAGTCGAACCGAACGAGCTTCAGGTGTTTCGTTTGATAAGCGATCGTGGATCAAGCCGAGACGGTGGGCACGTTGCTCCTCCGTCTCGTTTGATAAGCGATCGTGGATCAAGACGAGACGATGGGCACGTTGCTCCTCCGTCTCGTTGGATAGGCGATCGTGGATCAAGCCGAGACGGTGGGCACGTTGCTCCTCCGTCTCGTTTGATAAGCGATCGTGGATCAAGCCGAAACGGTGGGCACGTTGCTCCTCCGTCTCGTTGGATAGGCGATTGTGGATCAAGCCGAGACGGTGGGCACGTTTTTCGATGTTTTCACTATTCAATACTTTTTTATTGTAAGCCTGCATTTGCGAAAGCCTCTTTTCACGCTGTTCACTACTCTCTTCTGAAATACTCTTGGATCTAGATTTACTACTTTGAGATAGGCGATTCGCCCTTTCTTCGCTTGTCTCATTTGAACGGCGCTGTCGCATATGGGCAGCGCGTTTAGTAGGTCTACCCATATTCGCTTTCGATACATCACTTAAGGAACGCAAGATTCACTAAAAAGCAAGAAATAAAAAAAAATTTTACAAAAAAAACCGACTTCAAAAAAATGCACTAAAAAAATATTGCACTAAAAAGTAAAAAATAATTGCGTTATTTTTAGACTTGAATCTACTCACATAATATAAATTTTTCCAAAAACTTAATCTTATATTCTTACGAATTATGCGTCTGCCAAAGACTTCACATAACACAATGCATGTAACTAACAAACAACTAACATAGTATTTATTTTTACCAAAACAGAAATTAGAAGTATATTTTTACAGTGCTGAGCATAAAAATTAATGTATCACGTCAATAATATACAATTATTGTTATTTTTGGAGTCGGTGCCAGCCAAGCTGTTAAGAAATTTACAAAATGTATTTGAAATCACATTAATACGATAATGTAGCAATGCCGATGTCGTGTTGTTTAACGCCAAGCGCCTGCGATCTTGTCGACTGTGAAACTCTTTGCAGTCAAAGTGATATAAAATGTATACCTACTGGTACTCCGCTACTTCGTTAATACACGTAACCTTGGCTGGCACCGACTCCAAAAATAACAATAATTGTATATTATTGACGTAATACATTAATTTTTATGCTCAGTGTAAGATACATCCATGTATTTAGTGTTGCCTACGCAACCAATGTATTTATAAATGTATATTTCTATAATAAACAGTTCATAGTACTACATAGCTATCAACACGCATAACAAATATAACATTTACATCTGTAGATGGCAAATAAATTAATAAAACGCTACAAATAAATAAGCGAAATAAACAAATCAAGTGATAAATTAAAGAACAATTAAGTGTTGTGTAAAACAATTAAATTATAAAACCGACGCTGAAAAACAAAAAATTAAAGATGGAAGCCAAAATGTTGCAAAATATGACCTTCACTGGAAATCAAGCCGCAAATTGGAAAAAATGGCTACAAAGGTTCGAAATTTACAGCATAGCAACACAATTAAATGAAAGAACAGAAAAAATTCAATGTGCACAAATTATTTATCAAATGGGAGAAGAAGCAATTCAAATTTATAACTCCTTCACACTAAATGAAGAAGAAAAAGACAAATTACAGGTATTAAAAAACAAATTTAATAGTCACTTTATACCTAAAAAGAACCTAACGTATGAACGATATAAATTTTTCATGGCTCGACAAGGGCAGGAAACGATAGAAAAATTTGCAACAAATTTAAAAAATCAAGCGCATCAATGCGAAATAACAGACGAAAAGTTAAAAGAAGATTTAATTAAAACGATGTTAATAATTGGAATCAAAGATGATCCGACAAGGGAAAAATTGTTACAGCGAGAAGACCTCATACTCGAAAATGCAATACAATGTTGTATTAACACTGAAGCCTCGAGAAAGCAACTACAAGAAATTTCGAATGGTACACAAAGCTACATAAATAAGGGTTCAATGAGTTCATCAAATCCAGAAGTAGACGCAATTCGTAGAAGCTACCAAGCAAATTATTTAGGTACGCAAGCAGCTACGAACCATTCAAGAACAAATCAATAAGGCTCAAATTCAACAAACGCAGACCAGAAGCGGGCAAAAGAAATCAACAATTGTAGAAGATGTGGACGAAATCACGTCATCAACCAATGTCCAGCTTATGGTAAGAAGTGTACAAAATGTTATAAAATTAATCATTTTGCCAATGTTTGTAAAATAAGTAACAAAAATTATAAGCGGGTCAACCAAATAAATCAAAAAAATGAAATTGAACAATTTAACCAAATAAATCAAAACAATGAAATTGAACAATTAATAAACATAAATTCAATTAATGCAACAGACAATTTAAATAATATTTCTAGTTATAAACTCAAATTAATAGTTAACAACAACAGCGAGAATCCGATACAATTTAAAATTGATTCAGGCGCAAGTGCGAATATAATCACGTTATCAGAACTAAAAAGAATTAAATTCAATTTAAATAAAATTCAAAAAACAAATGAAATTTTAACAACATTTACTAAAGAAAAAATACCTATTATTCTAGGAAAATGTAAATTAAGTATCAAATTCAACGACAAAGTAATAAATGATGAATTCTTTGTTGAATCAAACGGGCTAGGATCAATTCTAGGTTTGAGAGCATGTACTAATTTAGGCATAATAATCATAAATTCCGATAATCTAATCATAAATGATAAAAATTTAAAACCAACTCTAATTAAAAGAAAACAGTATAATGACAAAATCAAAACTGCTCAATTAAATGCTAAAAAATACTACGACAGCAGAGGTACTGTTAATAGACCAGATTTTCAAATCGGTACACCCATATGGTACCAAGAAAGACCAAAGAGTATTTGGAAAAAAGGAATAATTAAAGAAAAACTCAAAAGCAGAACTTTTAAAATAAAGAGGGAAGATGAAAGTGAAATAATCAGGAATAAATTCTATATCAAATTTAGAAAAATAAATGACACAAATAATCTTCCAGCACAGGACGAAAATACATATTCAAACTATGTAGCACCGATACCTTTAAATAAAAGTGAAAATGCAAATGACAATAATGAAATTGAAAACATAGTTAACAATGAAGCCACAAATCAAAAGACAGTGGTACGCGTAAATCAAACTGAAATAAATAAAAACAATGTTGAATCGGCAAATAACAACAGTGCAACTAATGAAAGTGTAAATGAAAATGCTAATATAAATAATAACAGTTTAATTAATAACAATGCGCGAACCTCAAATAGAAGAAGAAAAGTGCCAAAGAAATTCGAAGACTTTGTAAAACATTAATTCATTACTATAAAATTTATATTCGATATGTTTCACTACTTATTGTTAAATTTGTAAACTAACTAAATTTAAGAACAATTTTGTAAAATAAATTAAAAAAATTAATATTGTTATAAATAAGGGAGATGTAAGATACATCCATGTATTTAGTGTTGCCTACGCAACCAATGTATTTATAAATGTATATTTCTATAGGGATAAAATTCTACCGATGGGGGCGCTGAATGCAACAACAAGCGTGACGTCAATGAAAGGATTCGGTTATAACCTTACTTCTTTGCTGTCGTTTCGAATTTTCCTGGTGAATAATATTAATATTGTGATTTAAATAGTTTAGTTGGATAAGTGGTTTTATGATGGCTTTAAACTCGCAGTTTCTTTTGCTCAAAGAAATCTACAGGTTTCTAAATTGTGATGTTTTTTCACGCTGCAGCTGTGAATCACAAAGATGCAAGCATATTGCAGCATTTTTGCTTTTATGTACAAGGTAAGATAGTGTAGTGCATGCATTTATACTATTTGATGTAATTATAAAAAATATAAATTAATAAATAATTACAGGGCCAGCATTTTAGAGTTTGAAGAATTTTCATGCACCGACGTAAAATGCTACTTGAAATCTGCAAAGGAGGCAGCTTTGGAGCATTACAATGCTAAACCCTTTGAACGGTGGTCATGTGTTAATAGAAAACGAGGAAGAAATGAAGATAGTAGGCATGGCTTTGTTAGTGACCATTTTCCAGAATTAATTAAGAAGAGAAATCACGGTGCTTTAGCTTTGCAGAGGTACATTTTTTAAAAATTTATAATAGCATAATTTATTTAATTTTGGTTTTCTTAATTATTTTAGTGTTCGATGTAGAGAAATCGCAACTACAGAAGCCGCAACACCTCTGCGAAAGAGGCAGCTTTGGAGCAGTACAATGCTGAACCCTTTGAACGGTGGTCATATGTTAAGAGGAACGAGGAAATGTCAGTGTAGATCAAGTGCCACAAGAATTGCTAGAAATAGCCAATAATGCATTAATTTCATCATTTATGATTTCGCTAGACATCGATGTTTCGAAATTTAATTTAAAAACTTGTTAAAAAATATATGTTATTTTCAGAATTCAGTATCGCGATGCAGAAATGGTAATTATTTAGCTACAAACGTTTTAATTTATTTCAAATTCAAAATATTTACAATTGTTTACTTATATAATATTTTATTATTTATGGTACTATTTAAACTATTTATAATAAAACCTATTTATTTGTTATTTATACTGATTGTTACCTGATAAAAACCTATTAAAAATAAAGAAAAAAAAACAATAAATTCTAATTTACATGATTATTTCATAAATTTGTCATCTGCAAGTATTGGCGAAGATAAATTGACAACAGCACATGTGTTTATTAAACTAATAAACGGTGTAACAATAACGTTCTAGCAACATCCAAATCTAGTCACAAAATTCACATTTAAATGGTTTTTCGCCAGTGTTTTTTCACTAATAATTACTACACATACATCACAAAAGTTGGGTTATCTACTTGGCAGTTTTTGTTAAGGAACGGCATTTGGTAATAATCGTCGATGACCAACCCATTCTAAAATCAGTAACAGTCATAACTTCTCCTCTTTAAAACGTTAATTTCTTCCTTACCTGCATAATAATAATCTTCTGATGTGAAGTGTAAAAAGCAAACTTTCATATGCTGTGGAACCTTTTTGCCCATTTTTAATTTTAAAATCCACGCTTCCCTCTTATCAATAACTTCAACATTGCCATAAGCATTTTGAATTTCTACTTTTTCTTTGCCCGGCTTCGGAAAATTATGAAAACTTAAGTTGGGATTTTTGTGGCGTATTGATTTACAACCATACACACAACAACTTGTCTTACACGGTTTTCCTTTGGCATTCATAACTTAAAACTGCAACATAACAAACACGTTTAAACAAAAAACTAAGTAATAAATAATTAATTTTAAGTAATTTAACCTCGAATTCATTACACGTGTATAATACACAACACAAGAAAAATTGCAAGGTTAACTTTTGAATATAGTGACGTACAACATGAAAACACATTAAAAAATTTGTTATACTTACATAATATTAATATTATTTCGCCAGGACAAACAATAATCTCTACCGTATAAAATCCAATGAAAACAATAACAATGCTTTTTATGACGTCACATATTTAATTGATATTACAGCCACCAGGGTGCGTACAATTAATATTTTTCCCCTATAATAAACAGTTCATAGACAACTACGTAGCTATCAACACGCATAACAAATATAACACTCAGCACTGTAAAAATATACTTCTAATTTCTGTTTTGGTAAAAATAAATACTATGTTAGTTGTTTGTTAGTTACATGCATTGTGTTATGTGAAGTCTTTGGCAGACGCATAATTCGTAAGAATATAAGATTAAGTTTTTGGAAAAATTTGTATTATGTGAGTAGATTCAAGTCTAAAAATAACGCAATTATTGTTTACTTTTTAGTGCAATTTTTTTTAGTGCATTTTTTTGAAGTCGGTTTTTTTTTTGTAAAATTTTCTCTACAAAATTCGAATGAAGTTGTGCTCTTGAAGGAGATGGACAGTTTGACTCACCGGGCTTTTGAGCAAAATATGTCACTCCGTAATGGATTTGACATCCAACAAGATTGTAGATTTCATAATACTTCAACGTGGACAGGTTCAAGGCGAATTAGAAAAGCAGGCTTGTGACAAAGTGTTGACGGATCTTGAAGAAAATGG
Organism: Podabrus alpinus; assembly: GCA_932274525.1. Taxonomy (NCBI): domain Eukaryota; kingdom Metazoa; phylum Arthropoda; class Insecta; order Coleoptera; family Cantharidae; genus Podabrus; species Podabrus alpinus. Next base: position 122,886,918 of record OW026451.1, read on the forward strand.
ATTGAAGATTGATGTATTTACATATTTTTATCAGATCGACACGCAGGTATACGTTGTATGATGAGATAGAAGTATCCATTAATCATCAATTCGATGTGTTGCCAAAAGCTTAGTAAAAAAAATTAAGTCCACGGAAAAGAAAGCTCCACTTCTAGAACCTTGGAGGACAAGTATTGTAAACCATTTGTGGTGGTCGGCTATTACTAAACTTCGCTACCTCCAAAATATTATAAAAGACAAGAGATTTTTGACAGATTTACTGTCACACAGGAACTTTAGAAAGTTATCACAATGTGCGCCTGAAGTACATGACTAAACTAATTCATTATACCTTCGAGGGAATGGTAGCACGAAGTATTTTAGCTATAACGGACCATAATGCTAATGTCAACAGACATTCCAACTTTGGATGTACACTTGATCTCATTTCACCAATTGTAAACACATATCGCAACATAACTGGTTCTCATCGAACGAGCTTATAAATGAACTAAAATTGCGAAGTCTAACCTATGTTGGAACTATCCGTAAAAATAAACGGGAAATTCCATCTCAAATTTACCCCAATAAAAATCGTGAAGTAAGCAGTTCAATTTTTGGATTTACAGGTGATCGTACAATTAATAGTATCTTATGTCCCGAAAAAAATAGAAGTGTCAATTTGGTGTCGTCTATGCATGATACAAACAGTGTTAATCCAAGTACAAAAATACTTGAAATAGTAGAGTTCTATAATTCTACAAAAACAGGTGCAGATTCATTAGATAAAAAATGTGCAAGTTATACATGTCATAGAAGAACGCGCCGATGGCCACTTGCTCCGTTTTATGCAATGATCAATACAGCACGTGTGAACTCCTTTGTTCTCTACAAAGCAGCCAATCCAATTGATAAGATGAAGGGAAAAGCATTCAATATTTCTATAGGACAGAATCTTATCTTTCCTCACATGAGAGAACGCCTGCAAGAACCAGATTTACACAAAGAACTAAGTTTAGTCATATGCAGAATTCTGAATGTTCCAGATGATTGACCAAGAAGAAATGATCAGGAGAAGATCTTGAAGAGACAACGTTGTGCCCTTTGTCCAAGAAAATATGACCGGAAATATTCCAGTCAACATAGGCGTAGCGTGACTTGTTTGAATGGGGGGGCACACCGGGGGGTTTGGGGGGTATGGAATATAACAATGCAAATTGTGCTTTTTTTGCAATCTTTACCAAAGATTTCACTTTAAATTTCACAATATTTTAGTTTGTATTTTTCGTTTTAGCATATACATAGCCGTAATAAGAGTTTTGAAAAAGGTCTACCCAAGAATATAGCTACCTTAAGAATTTAACCTTAAGCTATATCTTCTTGCTACCTTTACCTACGTCCTACCTAGATAAACATAAAACACGGATTTCTCAGGCAAACAAACAAAATTGATATTACTATGCCTACTGGATGACTGGTGAAAAAATAAAACAACAATCTTTCATGGGTTTATCTTAATATCAGTTCAATTGTACATTTTACATTCAAACAAAGGAACAAGTGAAGTAAAAACTAATTTAGTTTCAATCTCCGTTCTTTCCGTGAAGAAAATCTTTGAACAAGTGCATTCAAACTTTCTTCCTTCATCAGTTTCAAGGTCAGGTCCTGGTTGATGGCCATCAGGGCTAAACCATTCAAGCGGTCCTCTTTCATCGTGCTTCTCAGATAGGTCTTCAACCTTCTTAAGCTAGAAAAGCTTCTTTCAGCGGTTGCTGTTGTGATAGGCCAAGCTAGTGCGATTTCCAGTAATTCCATCACAAGAGGGACATTGTTTTGGAGATTGTGCTTGACAAAGAAATCAGCCACTTCCTGCAGTGAGGTGATGGAGGAGGTTTTGGGAGAATCGGTAAAGTTCTTATTTACATATGAGTGAAAAAACTTCAGCTGAGTAGACAAGTTTGAAGAAAATCCGTAAAAGGTCTGTATTTCCTGAAGAATTGCGTTATCGATGCCATCCCACTGAAACAATAGCTGGGCGATACCACAAATTTTGTCATAGTCATTTTTTGAGAAACGAGCATGGAGATTTTGAATAATGGTATCCAGACCGGCGAAGAAAATATCAACTTTAAAAGTCTCTTCAAGTGTTTTGTGTTGGTATGAAGAATCGGTATGAGGATCACTAGTTTCAAGTTTCCTTGGTATCTTCCTCTTCCGAGGTGGCAAAGATCGTTCAACGCACAAATCTCTTTGGGCATAATCCTTACAAAGTTCTTCAGTTTCGTTCCACATTGTCATGAAAGCGTCCTCATTTCTGTCAAGTTTTAAGCAGTCTATAGTTGCTTCATCTTTGGAAAATACCAAAGAAATATCAATTGTTGAGCTCTGCAGCTCCTTGGACAGAATGTCTGTTTGATTCAACACACCATACAAGAATTTAAGTTTGAAAACAAATTCAAATGTCCTGACTTGTTTCATAAAACCATCGGCCTCTGCTGCTTGTTTGCCGTTGGAAGCATCACTGGCTATAACTTCCAATGTATCCACAATCTCTGGTAGTTGTTCCAAGATGGCATTTATAGCTTTGTGTCGAACAGTCCATCTCGTTCGCGACAAACTGACTAATCTTCTATACTTTTTATCGCCATTCTGTAAGCAAATGGACTCAAAAATTGCAAATCTTTTAGCAGAAGCATTAATTACATTGTAGAGCGCATTTACAATGGACAAGCAGTTGCCTCACTTCTTCACAAAATCGCATTACTGCTAAGTCCAGTAAGTGGGCATGGCAGTGGGTATATAAAGCCCTAGGTTCTTCCTCTTGGAACCTCGCAGCTACACCGTTAAACTTTCCACTCATGTTACTTGCACCGTCGTATGCTTGTCCGCGCATTTTCTTGAGATTTACACCCAATTGTTGAAGGAAGCTTTTGATGACTTGGTGTAAGTTGTGCCCTGTTGTTTCCGTAACTTCAATAAAGCCTAAAAATCTCTCTTTTATTTCGACATTATTGTCATTTCTATTTATATATCTAATACATATGCTAACTTGTTCACGAGAGGAAATGTCTGTTGTTTCATCGCAAATGATTGAGTAGGCTGAAGCCTCATTCACCTCCTGCACAATTTGTTGAACCATTTCATTTTGTATGCACTCAATCAACTCGTTTTGAACTTGTGCACTAGTATATGAATGGACAGATGATTGCATTAAGTGCTTGAACTCTGCGTCCATGTTCTTGGATCTGAGCTCAAGCAGTTCTAGAAAATTTCCTCTATTACATGATGTCTCGCTTTCATCATGACCTCTTAACGCTAGAGTTTGTTTACCCAAAAACAAGATAGTTTCAATCACGAATTTGACGTATTTTCTGTTGGCCTCTACCTGTTTGGTGTGTGCTGAAGACAAAGCGTCTGCAACACTTGATCCTGGATTTCTGTATTCTTTGAAAAACTGAGTTGATTTCAGGTGCATCTCAGATTTTTCATGTTTTCTAAATTTTTCGAGAGCTTTTTTCCAGTTGCTCATTCCAATTTTCGTAAAAGATTCTTCTCCTCGTCCAGTTTTATATTTACAAAAAACCCTGCATGGGAAACAGAATGCAGCGTCTGCTTTAGGGCTATATTCAACCCAACCAAATTCTCTATACCATGTATCTTTAAACTGTCTGTTTTTATCGTTAACTACAGTTACCTTAAAACAGCTGACAGGCTGAAAGGGACCCTGTGAAATTTCTGTTGAGTCCACTCCAAAATATGGGTCTCGACTAACATCCAGTATGCTGGAAGATAAAGCTTGATTTTTCTTACCCTCCTCATTTGCGTCCTCAGATGGTTGTACGTCTTCATTTACATCGGCAAGTGTTTGCACCACTGACTCAGAACCAGTAGTTTTTTTGAAAAACGAAAGCACAGACGTTTGTTTTGACATAGCACTAGTTATAAGAACAAGTCTGATATAAAACAACACAAAAGTTAATTACAAGTCATATCATTCCAAATTTCAAACTCAAATAGCACCAGTAGGGGAGTAGCACTGCTTGTTTACAACCGTGATTCGACAAGTGGGAGTGGAATAGGCAGTGTCAGTAGGCCTTCAGCGGGAAGTGCAGACTGCAGAGTCAGACGGGTTTACAATACAATACAATTTATTGTCTCAACGATTAAAATTTATTTATTCAGGCAAGTTGGGGGGGGGGGGGCACGTGCCCCCCCAGGCGCGACGCCTATGCCACTCAATGTAAATGTCTCAAAACCGTATGTCACGCTCATTCAATACAGTCATTTATCTGTACAACTTGCGAAGAGATATACATGTAAGTTTAAAAATACCCCAGTTGTTTTTTTTCTGTTACGCTAAAAGTAACTTTTTTGTTTTAGGTAATACATCTAAGTCTGTTGTGATGTAAATTTACTCACCCAGATTACAGAAATTTGTTTTGGCGATTCCATATTCGAGAAACCAAGACACTGCATTAGAAAACTGCATTTTTATTTTGGTTTAATAATTTTTATTTTGGTTATTGGTTTCTATTCAATATATTGCAGCTTTGTTTTTATTTATTGTCCAAAAGTTTGATAATATTAAAGAAGTAGAACATAAATTTATGGAAAAAGGATATTCGTATATGGAAGTAGATTCAATGCATAGCGCCATTGAATCTTGCAAAAAAACCTTCCTATATACCTGATGCAAGACTGGCTACATAATGTCACATTTCATCTTAAAAAAAAGGATTTAATTAAACTATGTAACATGAATGTTATACCTGATGAGTATCATCACTTTTACCTCACGTTACCGGTTTCAGCCAAGTTGAAATGTAAAAATCCCGAACCTGATGTATTGTCAGAAAGCGAAGATTCTGAATAATTTTATTTTTATTTACTAAAATTAGTTGTTATAATGATTATCTAGTCGGCTTACTGCAAAAACAAGATAAGTCCTTTTTCGAATTTTTTAGTATCTGTACCTGAGAAGTAAACTGTCCTAACTACAAAATTTTCGGCTTTTTAATGGAACTGCATTGCCGAGGTGTATATATTTAAGTAGTAAATCGTCGTATCTGTAAAGCTAAAGGATGCTGAAATAATCGATGGTAAACAATCGTATCTGCGTTGGTATGATAGAGGTAAACTCGTGTAACTGACATACGCGACATTTGGTCAGACAATTGCGCTGGTCAAAACCGCAATTTTATAATTGTTTCAGCGTATGTTTGGATTATAAGGATTATTCCTACCTTAAAATCATTAAGTCACAAATTTTTATTAAAGGGGCATACCCACATGGAAGTTGTAACAATCTTTTGTTACTCTTGTCTTTACGTCGACAAATTTTATTTATCGACATATTTAATTTTCATTTTAAAAAAAGTCATTTTTGTTTTTTTAACGGAAACTCCGCTTTATTTATGGTAATAGCGATTTATAATGCATTGCCGAACCGACCAATACGATTGATTTTTGATCTACTTGTCAAGAATGTACTGCGCGAAGGTCGATAGGAAGGTTCGCAAACAACGCCAAAGTACAATGGCTTGAATTTTACCGAGCTCCGTTAAAAGTTTTATTTTTGTTAGTTTTTTTCGGAAGGTTTTTCGTTTAGAATAGTTTTAGTGATGTTAATTATTATCGAAGGAGTTGTGGTGGAACTTTTTGATTGTCCGATGATCCGCCAGATCGATAAACCGATTTTAAACTTTTTGATCTAAAGGACGCTACGCCATTTTAGAATTGTGTTTCCACGTAAATTTCAAACGTCCAACACCGCGATCGGAACCCGTTAGATATGGAAGCTTATGAAGTTTTTGACGTCCGACACCGTCGATCGAACCCGTTGAATATGGGAATTGGTGAAGGCACCGTTCTAATGGAAACATGGTTAATGAACAGATTGCAAATTTCCCAATCCGACTTTAGGCAAAACATCGCTGTCGTAAATCGGGGCTACCTTTTTTTGCAATGCTTTTCAACCCCGATAGTTACGAACAACTCGGAGGATCAATCAAGGTCCCAAGTAAGAAACTCGCATTTGTCGTCAACCATGAAAATTTTAGCCAACTTTAAGATCAAGAGCGTCCGTGTGGTGAACATCTGTCCAATCAAATTTTATTCAATATGCAACATTTTCAATTAACCTATTTTAGATTTCAAATACAGCTATATTTAATAATCGTATAACAATTTTACATGTGTGCTATTCTTAAAATTTTGTTTTAGAGCCAATTTTAATAGCAGCATTTCTGCTAACGACAATCCTAGACGGAGACTAGTCCCGACTTCGAATGTTTTTTATTGAATGTAACACCAAGAACCGTAAGTTTTATTTTGAAGAATTGTTTCATATGTAAATTGTTGAATTTTTTGATGCCTTCAGCAAAGTATAGCTAAAACTTTTTATTCGTTGCGAATTTATTTAGTTTCATGACTATCTTCTATAGCATGAAAATTTTACTTGCCTGCCTTGTGCAGTTTCACTGCGTTATGTAAAACGCAATCTTTTAAATAAGATAATTTGATCGCATTTGAGCGACACCACTTTTGAACCATCTTTTTTATTTTTTTTTGTGTAAATAAATATTGTTTTCTATTCAAACTTTATTAATCATTATGTGTGCATAGTTAGGATATTGTTCCGTTGTTTATATTTTTCATTCATCTTTATTTTCAATAAATGTGTGTAGTTCTTAACCAAAGCAACCAGTTTTATTTTATTTTTATTTACATTTTTGCCTCGAAAGAGCCACTAGTAATCGAAAGCCCTTTTGAGACATGGCGCCCTAAGCGAATAATCATTAAGCAAGGTAGTATCCCATTTAGAACCTACGAATCTCTTCGGAGAACCCCGCTCTCGGGACTTAGTACTAAACGTACAAAGCTAAGCCGTTACGCAACCTCCATCAGCGAACATAGAAAGGGCAAGGTGAATGCTGAAACTCATTATTTTTAGATGACCATTTGCCGGGTCATCACTTTTGTTTTCGTTTATGAGTGAAAGGCTATGTTTTTTTAAAGTCACAAAGTAGATGGAGTACACTCCGTAATTGAGAGAGCAAAAAGCTGGTTGGCCAAACACAGATGATGATACCGTGGGACTGGCAACAGTTTGTTCGTCAGTGCCGATTTAAAAATTTAATACAGGTATGTGACATGACCCTTATAGATTTCAAAAACTTCAAGTCCCTATATGAAGGAAAAGCAGCTCCTCTTAAAAATAACAAAGTGAATATAGACAGAGAGCAGTTTCGAATTAGCGAAGCTGTGGAACTACAAGTTGGGTCTTCTGAACCACATAAGCTCTTCTATAAAACAAACTTTGAAGAAGAATATAAAATAGGGGACATGACATCTAATAGGCGTGGGAAGGAAACTAACAAGGTGTGACCTACAGAATTGCCGGTTATGAATAACAAGACTAGGCCTATTAACAAAAATAAATACCAGGATATACAAAAACTGCTGACATGGGTTTATGTTTTCACCATTTTTATAAAAACTTTGATAGTTCTGTTACTGCTCTAGATTACCCGGATAACAATGAATAACGTCTCCAGCTCTCCGCAGCCCTGATTTTTAACGTTTTTATTAATGGATTAATTAATTATTAATACATACTAATAATTTAAATTATTGTTTAAGTAAGTTCTAATAACCATTTTTTATAATAAAAACAAATTGATATACCTGTCTTAATGTTTTACTATTATATTTAGGCAGTTACGGCACTTTTTTTTTCTGCAGGGAAGGGGGAAACCTTCATAGGCACCACCCCATCAGGGATGGTAGTGTCAGATTCTAACTGACTAAAACCCCCTCCCCGACGACAGCGGGCTTTACCTTCTCGGCATTACTTCCGCTGTCGTCTGCGATCTTCCATGCTGCATCGATGATGCAGGCTCCCGATGACCTCCCGGTTTAGCACGAAAGTTTGTGTCCGGGAGGTCAGGCACTATCACTTGATTCTACTTTTCCAATTGAACCGGACACACCGCTCGCCGCGATCCAACACGTCTCACCGGGTCACCTAGTGGTCCGCAATCGTCAGCATAGGTGAAAGTCCACTCGTCCTTAACTTAATAGGCGGAAATTCCGGCGACAAAGTCAAGGCCGAGCCGACCGTCATCCATACCGGAGACTCCGAGCCCCCAAGCGACCCTGCAAATCATATTAAATCACAGAGCGCGATGCGACCGGGTCATCTTGAAAAACTTGTGGTCGCTGGCAAAGTGCCAGTCCACTCGTCTTTATATTTGACGGCACTATTTTCGCGATCGTCCCCCTCTGGATTAGCACGAGAGTTTGTGTCCACAGAGGGTCTACGCGCTATCGTCGTACCGACACTAACCTACCCCGTCGAACGACCGTCACTACTCGACCCGACCCGCCGATCAATGACGATATTCTTCGGGAATTCTCTTGGGAACTTCTCGCGCATCTTCTCGCGGGAACTTCTCAAGGGAACTTAAAAAGGCTGTCATTGACTTAACTGTAGGGCGAGGACTCGAGCTGCGGCTTGCTCAGCTCGTCCGTCCCCCTCCTTGGTCTTCATCACTTGACTGATGAAGACCGCTACAGCCAGCCATTCGTCTTCGCCGGACAGCATGAAAGCAATCATGTTGTCCGGGCTTAGTGTGTCGCCCATCCGGAGCGAAATCATCACTCTCTCCCTCTCCCATCTTAGGCATCCGAAAAGAGTGTGTTCCGCCGTATCTTCGTCCCCGCAGTAACGACAGGCAGGTGACTCGGTCAGCCTGAACCTGTGGAGATATGCCTGGAAGCATCCGTGGGCGGTGAGAGCTTGTGTTATATGAAAGTTCACCTCTCCGTGCTTTCTCGCTACCCAAGGACGAAGATCCGGAATGAGCTTTCTGGTCCAAGCGGCATTCGTGCCGGAGGACCAGCTCCTTTGCCAATCGTCGAGCGTCCGCTGCTTAATGGTGGGGTCCGGTCCCGCTCGTACGTCTGCTCTCTCTCTAGCTAAAAGCTCTATGGGAGGCATGGAGGCCAAGACTCGCACGGCTTCGCCGGACACGGTCCTGTAAGCGCAAGTTACTCGAAGTGCCATCTTGCGCTGGACCGCTTGCAGCCTCTTACGGTAACGCTGGACGTTGACGGCCTCTTGCCAAACGGGAGCGGCGTACAACATCACGGACTGTGCGACGGTGCCCAACATCCTTCGCTTCGTCGGTTTTGGGCCACCGATGTTGGGCATTAGTCTAGCGAACGAAGTAACTATCGCCGTCGCCTTGTTGCACGCCGTACGGATGTGATCGGCAAAATTCAGGTTCTTGTCTATCTTTACCCCCAGTATGGTGACGAAGTCTTTGACTGCAATTGGGGAACCACCCAAAAGCAGCCTCATAGTGGGGGCTTTTCTTCTGCCGCGGATTACGACTGCCTCGGATTTCTCCGGCACCAGAGTAAGTCCGCGGCTGCCCGCCCAGGTGTTTATGGTGGCTATCGCTGCGTTTGCTTTGGCTTCCAAAGCCTACGACTCTCTGTCTACAACGATGAGGGTGAGGTCGTCGGCAAAGCCGTACAGCGTAGTGCCGTCTGGGTATACCAGCCCGAGAACTTCGTCATACATTACGTTCCACAAGGTTGGGCCAAGTACTGAACCCTCTGTGGGACACCAGTTACGGCACTTAAGTTTACTATTTCTCCCAAAATTTTTTCAGAGGTAAAAGGTTGTAACTGTTCCCCTACTCAATGGGTAGGGAGAAAAAAATTCGCATATTCACTGCTTTTTAGTTTAAATAATATATCGTGGCATAATACAAGTTCTGTACCTCAGAAGCATAACACTGTAAGTGCCAAATTCAGTGATTTGAGTTACTTTCACTATTATACAGTACTCTGTGAGCTCTTTCGAATCATATTAATGTAACTGCAAACAAGTGGTTATTTCCTATAAAAGCTCAAAAGTATAATGATCTATGGAGAACGATGATATAGCAGCATCATATTGTAATAGACAATACACTAAATTGCTTCAGCAAAGTTAGTATGCACTTTAATGTATGTGCACTTACAATATTATGCTTCGAAGTGATTTTGCGTGGATATTCACGTGATAGTATGAAAGTATAAATAGATGCGGCTTTTACAATAAACTGCATTTAGATTTGCGATACTTATTAGAGAAGACGCGTTCAAGTGTTTGTTTATAATATTTTATGCTCTAAATAGTATTGTGATGGCAAAATTGAGAATACAAAAAATATTGGATTTATTGCCAGCTCAATTTTCTAACAGTAAGTTACGTTCTGTATGTAAGTATTTTTTTACTTAGGTACATAGGTACTACAAACATTATTCAGTTAATTTGTATCATTTCTATATTATTACTATTTAGAGACAAATCTAATGCAAGAAAAACAAATCACGCAATCCGTTGAGGAGACCTGTGTGGAAACTAAACATGAATGTTTTCCAGTGTTGAGAAAGTTGTATATTAGTAGAACACGTGACCAAGCATCAAAGTGCGCTTGCACTAGAAATGCATCAGTCAGTTGCAAAGTTATTCTTGAACCGTCACAACGTGTGTTATCTTAATAATTGTTTACAATCTTTATCTCTATTAAACTAATCAAACTAATGGTATTTATTATTTATCCACAAAACCAAATAGGTATGGGCCCAGGGTACGCGTTAACCCTCAAAGAAAGACCTTTTTGAAAAGTTTAAGTGACGATCGCCACGAGGTCGGAAGTCGGTTTCTTTGTGAAAAACATTCTAGTGTTATGTGTTGAAACTATAAAGAATGGCCGACACAATAAGTCTCGCGAGTGTAAATAAGTTTGACGGTAAAAACTTCAATCAGTGGAGGTTCCAAATCAAATGTGCGTTAAAAGCAAAGGGCATATTTGAAATGGCGACGGGCGCCATGTTGCAACCACCTCCGGAAAAACGTGACGAGCTAGCATCATGGACAAAGAAAGATGCGGTAGCTATGTGCATTATCAAAAGTACGATGGAGTTGTCACAAATATCCCTGATCGAAAATTGTGAATCATCGAAAGACATTTTAGATAAGTTGGACGGCATTTACGCGCTAAAATCGGAAACGAACAAGATGATCGCGCACGAGCAGTTCCATCAATATAAAATGGCGGCGGGCGACGCGACGGTGTAATACAACACATCTCAAAAATTGAGAACATGGCTCGACAAATAAGAGAGCGGTGATCAAATAAGCGAAACAGCTGTTTTGACAAAAATATTGGATACGCTACCAACAAAATATCGAAATTTTAGGCAAGCGTGGCTCTCCCTCGACGACAGTAAACAAACGTTGCAAAACATGACGTCACGCTTAGTCGACGAGGAGACGAACCTAAACACGACGGAAACAGCTGAAAGCGCCATGTTGACTACGGGGTCAAACGGCAATCGAAAAACTAAGAAAACGAGTAAATCTGAAATGGTTTGCTACAATTGTCGCAAAAAGGGACATTTCTCGAGAGAATGTCGGGCATCACGCAAGAAAAATTGGAATAAAAACCCAGAAAGTTCGACGAATTCCGACGGAACTAGTTTTTACTCCGCGTTTTCCGTTGAAGAAGAGATCGCTGCCACGATAACGAACGAAGAGGGGTGGACGCTTGATTCGGGTGCGTCGTGCCATATGACACCTATTAAAACATCATTCTCGTCGTTAAAAGAAATTAATGAATTTTCAGTGACATTGGGAAACAATGAAAAATTACCAGTAAAAGGAATTGGCACGATCCAAGTCGAATGTTTGATCCACGATAAATGGGTCAAAAGCTTAATGACGAACGTTTGGTACGTTCCAGGCTTAAGAAAAAATCTATTTTCTGAAGGAGCTGTAACCCAGAAGAATATGAAAGTGATTAAAAATAAAAATATAGCGAAAATAATCGAGAACGGGAAGTTAAAATTGAGTGCGGTACGCGAACCCAACAATTTGTATAAATTATTGTTGCGGACAATAACCCCGGAAGTAAACTCGGTTGCTTCAAGTGGAACATTGCGTGAATGGCACGAAATATTAGGCCATGTAAATTTGAAAACAATTCGTGAAATGGTTTCGAACGGCGTAATCAAAGGTGTAAATTTAACAAAACAATTTTTTATGCGATGGTTGTCAGTTCGGTAAACAACACAAGTTACCTTATAAGAAAACTGTAAAAAGAAATTATCAACCTGGTGAATACATACATAGCGACCTCTGTGGACCTATGTCGATACCTTCAGTAAGCGGCTATCTTTACTTCGTACTTTTTAAAGACGACTCGACCGGCTACAAATTTGTCTATTTCGTGAAAAATAAATCGGATACTCTGGAATGTTTTAAACAATTAGTTAATCGCGTTAAAAACATGTTTAATTATCAAGTTCAAACGTTACGAGTAGATAATGGAACCGAGTACGTAAACCAAGATTTCAGACAATTTCTACACAACAAAGGAATACAACTAGAAACTTGTGCGCCATACTGTGGCGAACAGAACGGAAAAATTGAACGTGAAAATCGAACAATAGTGGAAAGTGCACGTTCAATGTTATACACAAAAGACCTTCCTTTATATTTATGGGCAGAAGCAGTAAAAACTGCTGTCTACATCTTAAATCGAACGTCGAATGTGAACACCCGTAACACAACCCCATTCGAAATATGGAATCGAAAGAAAGCTGTAGTAACGCATTTAAAAGTATTCGGTAGTGAAGCCTTCATGCACGTCCCAGATGGCCAAAGACGAAAATTAGAACCGAAAAGCAAGAAATTAATATTCGTCGGTTACGAAAACGAGTCAACGAATTACAGATTGTTTGATCCCCATACAAGAAAAGTAAAAATATCTCGGAACGTGACCTTCTATGAAACAAAAGAAGTCCAATTACCGAGAACAAACACGATTTTAATTCCGGTAAACGAAGAAGTCCACGTAGAAAGACAGGTAGAGGATGACGTCATTGAAGAAGAATCACAAGAACAGCTGAAAAAAATGTTGGTACGTATGAATTACGTTCACGAAATATGTTGCAGACACCAAAGCGTTATAGAAACGAGGTCAACCTAATCGAAGCTGGTGTCCCTGAAACATACGAAGAAGCTATGTAAAGTGACGACGCCGAAAACTGGAAAGCGGCGATCGAAGAAGAAATGGAAGCGTTAAAGAAAAACGACACTTGGGAAATTAAACCACAAATCGCCAACCAAAGAACAATCGGATAAATGGGTTTTCAAAGTTAAACGATCACCTAGTGGCGAAATCAACCGATACAAGGCCTTTGTGCAAAAATCGACTTTGTGCAAAAGGTTACGCACAAATCAAGGGAATCGACTACGAGGAAACATTTGCACCAACGACTCGATACGACACGATACGAATTTTGCTTGCAACAGCAGTTCAAGAAAAATACAACATTATTCTGTTCGATGTAAAAACAGCGTTTCTTTACGGCGACTTAAACGAAGACATTTACATGCTACTACCTACAGGTGCAACCAAAAATAACAACGTAGTATGTAAATTGAAAAAAATCGTTGTATGGTCTTCGACAAAGCCCGAGGAACTGGAATAAGAGGTTTAGTGAATTTTTAAAATCCTTTGGTTTTATATAATGCGAATCGGATAATTGTGTTTATGTCGGCAAATTCAACAACGAATTAGCTTTATTAGTGCTTTATGTAGACGATGGACTAATAATGACAAAGAACGAAGCTTTACTCGATCAAATTGTCAACAAAATGAAAATGGCATTCGAAATTAGCGTAAGTGAACCAAATTATTTCGTAGGTTTGGAAATCAATATAAATAGAGAAAATAATACCATATTCATTCACATTGCAAATGTCGTGCCATAAGTTCTGATACTTGTTTGGAAGCCGATTTTAATGATTTCAAAATAAAAATCCTCTATATAAATTACTACATTTTATTCGGTACATTCTAAGGAATTCAATTTTGTACGAATTATTCGAAATGGTCACCTTTTGCCTTCACAAGGGCCTTTAAACGTCGCGGGCAGTCATCCATTGTGGCACGCACTACTTTTATTGGTATAGATGTTCCAACCTTGATCAAATTCCGTTTTAAGAGCTCAATATTTTTATGGGGTACTTTGCAAGCTTGTTCCTCAAGAACAAACCATAATTTGTAATCCAAAGGGTTCAAGTCAGGACTACCTGAAGGTCAGTCTTCCGCGGCAATAAACTCAGGTAAATTTGTTTGTAGTCATTCGTTGGGTCGTTTTCGCTTTATGCGCTGGTGCAGAATTTCGCTGAAACACCCTATGGTTTTCACGAAATAAGTTGTAATTTAGAGGGTTAACTACGATCTGTAACATTTTTTGGTATTTTTTCCCCCGTTATTTTTCACGTTTTTTCCCCTTTTTCACAAAAAACAGCTGCGTTACTGCTTCATACGACACACCTCACCAAATCATTACTATTGTTGGATAATGGCCATTTTTCACCCCCGAAATTTTTTTAGGGGCTTCATTAGAGTTGTAAGCCTACACAGGATCGTTTTTCATGTTGAATTTTTCTTCGACTGTAAAAATTTTTTCGTCAGTAAACAAAATATTTTTGTGATCTTCATACGCGTGCCGGTCCAGGAGTCGTTTTGTTCTTTCTTGTCTAATATTTTTTAGAGCAATTGTAAGACGATGTATTGTAATCCTACGATAAGCCCCAAGTTTTAAGTCATCTTTTAACACGCGAGAAATGGTTCTTTTCGAAATTTGAATTTCCTAGCCATAATTTTTTGTTTCCTCAAGGGATTTCTTCTCATTCGCTCGCGAACTGTTTTAATAACTCCAAGAATTCTTAGAGTTCGTGGTCGACCACTTTTTTTTCGGTTATCTACTCTAGAAGTTTCATTCTATCGATGGATAGTTAAAAAGAAAAAAATTTGTAATCCGTAATTTTTTTTAACAAATTTAAAATTGCACTAGTACTTTTATCATTGTTATGTATAGCAATTACAACAATACGATTATCGTTGACATCCGAATTCATGTTTACTATTTAAGACTTGAATTTCAACTTTCGCCCACTTATATACCTGCAAATGATCTTTCCAAAAATACCATTAGCAACCCCCATCCCTTAATCTTCATAGTAAAAATGAACGGTGCTTTGTTAGTATCAGAACTTATGGCACGACTATATATAAAGAATCTTTTGAAACGCTTTGATTTAAACGAGTGTAGGTCAGTAAACACGCCAGCTGATGCAAACACTGTACTAACAAAAAATGACGATAGTAATAAAAGATTTTCGACAAATGGAATTCCAGAGGAAACATTATATTGACAAGCCGTTGGTTGTTTGATTTTTGCTGCTGTTACAGCGAGACCAGATTTGAGCCATTCTGTTAATATTATTAGTAGATTTCAAAACAACCCGAGTCTATCGCACTGGAATGCGGTAAAGAGAATAATGCGATATTTAAAACATACCACAGAATTGGGAATTCTGTACTCATCAAGCAATCGAACATTAGTCGGGTACTCCGATGCAGATTATGCAAGTGACATCGACACTAGACGTTCAACCACCGGATACGTTTTCAAAATGTGCAACGGTGCAATTACCTGGTGTAGTAGACGACAAGCAAGCGTCTCGTTGTCAACCACCGAATCCGAATTCATATCCACATCTGAATCTTCAAAAGAACTTATGTGGCTAAAACGACTAATAAGTGAAATAAATGAAAAACCAATCAGTGACCTGTGTTTATACATAGATAATCAAAGTGCGATAAAACTTATTAAAAACCCAGTGTTTCATAAACGTACAAAGCATATAGATGTACGTTACAACTTTGTGCGCGAAAAATATGAACACGGCGAATTTAAAGTGGACTACGTGCCCACTAACGAGAACACTGCCGACATCTTAACAAAAGCACTGCCAACAATTAAGTTTGAATTTTTACGTAGCAGGCTTGGAATGACAAAAATATGATATTTTAATAAAACCTTTGTTAGTTATTCCACCATGTTAATTATTTGTTTTAAACGAAATTGTGTATTTCTTATTTTTTGTATGTGTTTAGTTTTAGGCATGAATCTATTATGTATTTTATGATTATGTCTAACCAATTTGTTTATTATTTTTGTTTCTGTAACAATGCTAGACACACGAGTTCTATCAATACGAGGGAGTGTTGAGAAAGTTGTATATTAGTAGAACACGTGACCAAGCATCAAAGTGCGCTTGCACTAGAAATGCATCAGTCAGTTGCAAAGTTATTCTTGAACCGTCACAACGTGTGTTATCTTAATAATTGTTTACAATCTTTATCTCTATTAAACTAATCAAACTAATGGTATTTATTATTTATCCACAAAACAAATATCCAGAAAATGAAAACCAAACTAACGGTTAGTTAATAAGACTTATTTACATTGAAATTTACACACGAGTTTCGGTTTTTACAGTAAATCTTTGTAACATTCCAAATGTTACTAATGCCGGTCCTGCCGTCAATTTTACGATCAACCAACATCTGATCAAATTTATTTTCGAATTTTATATTTTTATTTAACTATTTTTGTCGAAAGACCTTCCTTTAGTTTTCCTAACATGTATATAATTATTATTTAGTATGAAAAGATCGATAAAATCAAATGCCACCAACTTTATATGAGTACTACTTTTCACGGCGTATTAATACGTCGAAGTTACTCGCCTGTAGGTTTTATGCTCAATCCAGGTTGGCGTGCTAGAAGTGGCATACACTACACGTATTATTTTGTGCTCCTAGTTTTTGAGTATTTTTGAAGTAATTAGTGAAAATTACTACCAAGTTTTTGTGCAAATACGTTCACCGAATGTCAAGTGAAAATTCGAGTTAATTATTTCGATCTAACGATTTTTTCTATAATCAATAATATCGATTTATAAAAATTGGAAACCCAATAAAGACGCCATCAAAAATTTTCATCGATAGACGCAGTAGTAAACGGAATTATCCTGGCTACGCGCAGTCGAATTAATGGTGGCCTTTCAAATAAAAATCACAACAAACTTTTGGAATTTAAAAACTGAGAAAGACGTTGACGATAAAGATCAATTCAAATCAATTGAAGCAGAAGCTAATTTCAATTATCCATCCATTTGGAAAATCAACATCCAAGAGACACAGTATCACATTTTATTATTTATTAATCAAATTTCAGAGAAGAACTTTAAAGTTCATTGTTTGCTTGTTAACAATTGGCTTATCGATTTGTATATGTGTTGTATTCTTTTAGAACCTTATTCAGAAATTTAATGTACCGAGAGGGGAACCTACAGATCTGTGGATTCCAGCTACGTGCAATTTGTATCCATCGTAAACGTGAGTAATTGCTTTACTCACAATATAAGATTGGTTTGCTTTGAGTTAACAACCTTTATTTCTGGTAGTTTGCTAACAATTTGTACTATTGCTTCCATTAACATTTTTGCTTTGGTTATTGGTGGCTCAGTTAAATAATATATGATCTGTGTATCAATTCATTTTAGTGAATCGTCACGACTTCGTCAAGACGAGGCTACGATCTTTTCAGACGAACACTCAATTATTTGTAAATATATTAATTATTGTAGTAATAAGTTTTTCAAATTGTACCAAGAGATTTCGTTAAGTTCAATTATTGTCATTTTAAGTTACACAAAGTGTACGTTTAATATTCTGTTCACTCAAGAGTTTTATTTTTATGTTTTATTATTAAATGGTTATTGAACAATTAAGCATCGGTGTTTGTTTATTAACCCTTTTGGCGCCCCGAGCATTTAGTATCAGCAGCAAGAGAATACCGAACCCCGAACACTTGAATTACACCAGAGTAACCCTCGCTCTACGACTAAGGCATAAAAAACCAAGAGCTAGCCAACCTGTTCAACATCTACGGTTATCAAAGTGGACTTGTAACAACTAACGAGGAAGTGGTTATCCTTAGGTAAATTATTTAAGTAAAAGTGGTTACAAAAGAAGTGGCGCCCATCCGTGGAAGCCCGAATCCCACTGTCTTTTTACAAAAGAAGTGGCGCCCACCGTCGGAGCTCGAATCACACTTCCTTTTTACAAAAGAAAGTAGCGCACGACGTGGCAACTCGACTCCCACTGTCTTTTTACAAAAGAAAGTAACACCCACCGTCGAAGATCTTCACGAAAGAAAGTAACTTTCAACGTCAAAGCTACGATCACATGCTCTTTTATAATTTTACTAATAAACTTTCAAAATTCTCACTCAAGGTACTAAATATCAAATCATTATTTCATATTACGAGGAACAGAACTAACGAAATCTCTTACAATAATATCGCAACGATCTTTCTCAATATCAACGAACTCTATTTTATAAATATTTTAACGACTTTAATAACATCACACATCTCTCTATATTTTATAATAATTGCATTACGAATCTTTCTAATATTAATATTAAAACAATGAGGTATTTAAACCGTTTATCCGCTGAAGAGCTATCTTTTGAACTCAAAATACGAGGCAAAGGTTACCTGCATCTCAATGTGCAGCAGAAACGAGCATCCTTAAGGGAAAAAGTAGAAACCGCACCACCACGAGTGGAATTAAATGTTTCAGAGCAACTCCAAGTATGTCGTTCTAAATTAGCCGTTACTGAACAGTCCGTTCAGGATCTTATTGATTCGCCGTGTACTAATGACTGCGAGAAATGTTTAGCGAGACTCGACCACATAGTCGCAAGACTCGACTACTGTTTGTTAAATTTAGAACTTTCGGAAGAGCAAAAGCTCGAAGCGAATAACCTTAAAATAAAAAGTAATCAATTAATCGAGAGAGCCGAAATTATGATAGACTCCCCTGCGACAAGAGAAAATGACATCTCAATGGCATTTGAAAATATTCAAATAAATCAGTCACTGCCAAATCTCGAAATGGACCAGCCTTCAGCCGTCCAAAACGTTCAGTTACAGGGTGAGCATAGCTCCACGCCCGTCAGGCAAGGAGAAAATTTAAATCATGATCAAAGTCAAAACATCAGTACTAATCAAAATATTCAAAATGACCCACAACACTCGCTTACGCCGCCAAATCCACAATTTAGTAATTATCAACCTCCCCAAATGCAAATAGCACAAAATCAACCTATTTATTATGCTCCCACCAAACCTGATACTGTTAGTCGGTGGAATATAAAATTTTCAGGAGATTCCAAATCTCTAGGGGTGAATGCGTTCCTAGAACGTATAAATGAATTACGTACCTCGAGACATGTCTCGGAAGCTGCGGTTTTCGATAGTGCAATAGACTTATTCGAGGGTACAGCCTTAACTTGGTTTAGATCAATTAAGAAGTATGTACATACATGGCGCGATGGCCAAACCCGATGCCTATCCACTACCTTTCATAAATGATATTCTAGATCGTTTGCGTGATGCTAGATACCTATCATCAATAGATCTACGCAAAGCGTTTTGGCAAGTTCCTTTGTCTAAAGAATCTTGCGAGAAAACCGCCTTCACCATCCCAAGGCGCGGATTGTTTGAATTCAATGTTCTCCCCTTCGGTCTTAATAATAGTGCCCAAACATTGCAAAGACTCATGGATTCCATTTTCGGTCCAGAATTTACCGGCGTATTCGTTTATCTAGACGACATAATTATTATTTCCGAAAGTTTTGAAGAACATTTGAAACTTTTAACTGAGGTGTTTAAACGCTTAAAAAAGGCAGGGCTTAGTGTAAATCTAAACAAGTGCGAATTCTGCAGAGAATCACTGAAATACCTAGGCTTTGTTATCGACGAAAAAGGTCTTCGAACCGACCCCGATAAGGTAGAGGCAATTAACAATTACCCCGTACCTAAGACTTCCACCGAAATCAAAAGATTTCTAGGCATGGCAGGGTGGTATAGGAGGTTTATACCCAATTTTTCATCCGAGGCCGCTCCTATCTTGCACCTTCTGAAAGGACGCGCCAAGGGTCAAAAAATATCTTGGAATGAGGACGCACACCGAGCCTTCAATAATTTAAAAAATCTTCTAACTTCATCTCCCATTCTGTCAAGTCCTAATTTTGCTCTTCCATTCATTATTCAGACCGACGCTAGTGATTCTGGACTGGGAGCAATTCTGGTCCAAGGCGAGGGTGAGAATGAGAGAGTAATCGCTTACGCGAGCCGCACCTTAACGCGCAATGAGTTAAACTATCACGCCATGGAAAAGGAGTGTTGTGCCATCCTTTTCGGCATAGAAAAGTTCCGCCCTTACATAGAAGGCGCCCGATTCACCGTTATCACAGATAATCAAGCGCTAAAGTGGCTTGGTACTGTCAAGTCCCCTTTAGGCAGAATCGCTAGGTGGAGCGTACGCTTGAATCAATACGATTTCAACATAATCCATCGGAAGGGTAAATTTAATGTAGTGGCAGATGCTTTATCTAGAGCCCCCGTGAATATTCACATGATCTCAGTTGCACCCGCCGATATAGATGAATGGTACCAGAAAACCATCGACAAAATCCAAGCTAGCCCAGATAAATATCCCAATTTCAAAATCGAGGACGGCTTAGTTTACAAGTATGTTGCTAATAAGCACAACTTGATTTCGAATCTTGTCGAGTGGAAGGTACTCGTACCAAAATCACGTCGTCGTGAAATCATGGTGGATTGCCACGATAATCCCTTGAGCCGACACTTTGGTGTATTTAAGACGCTAAATAAAATCAACGAGTTATACTATTGGCCCCGTATGAAAACGGACATCACCAAATATGTTTTACGGTGTGAAATTTGCACAGCCAGCAAAGCTTCGAATTTGCTAAGGCCAGGTTTTATGGGAAAGGAGAAACGAGTCAAGTACCCCTTTAATGGTTATTGAACAATTAAGCATTGGTGTTTGTTTATTAACCCTTTTGGCGTCCCGAGCATTTAGTATCAGCAGCAAGAGAATGCCGAACCCGAACACTCGAATTACACCAGAGGAACCCTCGCTCTACGACTAATGCATAAAAAACCAAGAGCTAGCCAACCTGTTCAACATCTACGGTTATCAAAGTGGACTTGTAACAACTAACGAGGAAGTGGTTATCCTTAGGTAAATTATTTAAGTAAAAGTGGTTACATCTTATTGTTCTGATTTTTAGGTGAATCTACAAAAGAAGTTTCTATAGAAGAAGCAATATACCTATGTCACCCTTGACGGAAGAACAAGAAAGAGTTTTTAAAGAGAACGAAAATAACAGTGACTTCTTGGATTGCTACAAACAATTAGGAGAAAACTCTGATATATCAGATCAAGAGCCTTTTTCGCCAGACAGTGACTCAATCTGGGTCCCAACAGGACAGCAATGTAGTACATCTGACTTCAAATAGCGATGGTTCCGTAGTAGAACTGTCTCCTTATAAAAATGTCACTAAAATGCAAAATAAAAGTCGCAGAAAGAATAAAACGCCGTTTAATCCTCAGATAGAAAGATCTCCTGTTATAATTCTGTGTAAATGGGTAGCCCAGTTTCACCCATTTTAGCTGAAATGGTCATGAATGACCTACTGGTGGACTGTCTTGGTGAATGGACGTTTGATGTGCCGTTCCTGTATCTTTATGTGGACGATATTGTCACTGCGGTACCAGATCGAAAAGAACAGAATTTGTTGAATACCCTAAACAACAATAATATTGGAATCCAGTTTACGATGGAAGAGGAAAATGATGGATCGCTGCCGTTCAGCTAAGAAGGTACCAATAGTTTATTTAATAGTGAAGTGTATTTAATAGTGAAGAATAAAATAGTGAAGTTAATAGTGAAGTTAAAAATTAAAATGATAACTGAAAATAAGTCTGGCAGCCCGTTAGATACATTTTTTTTGAAAAGAAAAAGATCGGAAGATTTGAATTTGAACCCCTGTAAAAAAACCGAAGATCGCATACTGAGTTCGAAAAATTCTGAAATATTGAATCAGAACAGCGATTTGGAAAATAAACAAGCTAATATTGAACCCGCAACTAAGGAAGCAATTGAACATGTTAGTGACTCTGAATCTGAAATTGTAGAAGAAGGTGAACACGAAAATAAACAAGTACTAACCACTGATAATGAAAACATTTATATTGATATTGGAAAATTTGATACGCAAAGAAATAAAATATCCGATCTTGACAAATACAGGATATTAAAATGCAAATGATTACCGGACAAAAATTACGTGTATGCACAATTCAGTACATAAAAAAAATAACAAAAATGTAAATTGTTTTCTATCCGAAAAACACTTGAACAAATTTAAATGGATAATGATATCGAAAAAGCAAAATGGAATATTTTGTAAGTATTGTTCCCTCTTTGCTTCAGGTGGATGTATATTTAGGCAGACGAATTTACAAAAATTAGTTACGACACCTCTGAAGGCTTATTCAAAACTTTTAGGAAAAGATGGGGATTTAGATAAACACGATAATTTTAAATACCACATAGAAGCTAAGATCGCAGCTTTTGATTTTATAATAACTTACGAAAACGCATCGTTAGATATAAGAAGTAAATTGAATGAACATCGCGAAGCCCAAATCAAAGATAATCGAGAACGGTTAAAACCGATTATCAAAACTATTTTGCTTGTTGGTAGGCAAAATATTCCCCTTAGAAGGCATCGTGATGATGGAAAATTAAAAGTAGGAGATGAATCTGTCGTGAACGAAAACGAAGGAAATTTTCGTGAATTGTTGCGATATCGAAGTGACGGAGACGCGGTGTTACGGGCTCATCTGGAAAATAGTTCCTCCAGAGCTACCTACATTAGCAAAACAGTTCAAAATGAACTTATTGATTTATGTGGTCAAAAGATACAAGAATCGATTAAATCCAATGTAGAAAAATCGAGATTTTATAGCGTGCTATTTGACGAGCCACAATTCATAAATGACATTGGTACTCAGATGCATTATATAATTATTAATGGTGAAGTAAAAGAAGATTTTTCAAATTTATTAACTGCCACACTGAAAATTTCGAAGACTATCGTTGCGAACCTGTATTAACAGGAGAAATATTAGCAAATACTGTAGTTAAATCATTGTCGGAAACGGGATTTAATTTGAAGAACTGCGTTGGCATCGGTACTGATGGCTGTAACGTAATGATGGGACAAAATAATGGTGCCTGTTGTAACGTTACAAAAATCTCTTAGTAACGCAAACAGATGTCCTTGCTATATAACCACGCTTTGAATTTTTCCATTTCAAAATCTAATTCGGTACAAGCTATACGGAATGCAAACGGATCGATGAAAGACGTAATTAGTTTTTTTAATGCATCCGCAAAACGCAAAAATGTAATTTCGCATATAAGCGATAAAAATTTGATAGTTTTATGTGAGACAAGATGGTCAGAGGCACAATTCGATTTTAAGATTTAAGGTAAGTCTCCCTCAAATTGTGGAATGTCTGGATATTATTTCAAAATGGAAAGAAGCTGAATCGTCCAGAAAAGCTGCATCACTAAATACCACCATTACACAATCAGCATTTTTAATAGCATTATGTTCTATGGCAGATGTATTAAATATTACAGCTTCGTTAAGTAATTTACTACAGACAAAATCTATTGATAAAGAACTTGCCAAATCGCATATAGAAAGTGTAATATTTATATTGAGCAACAAGCGCGAGAATGCTGAATCAGAATTTAACGTAATATATCAAGATGTGGTTCAAATTTCCGATAATTTTAATCTTCAAATTATACTACGCCCAGAATTACGGGAAAACAAGTTCATCGACCCAACATAAAAGTTAATAGTCCAGAAGAATATTTTAGAGCAGCGATTTATATACCTTTATTAGATCATGTTCTTCTAGATATCAAATTAAGATTTCCCGAGGAAACATTAAACGTTTTTGACTTTCATACAACCGTTCCTACAAATTTATTTAAAAAAAACAAAGATTCAAATAGCAGCCATAAAGAACATGATTCAATATTTAAAAGGTTTTGAATGGGAAGAACCTTTTAATGCAGAAATAATGAAAAGTAAACTTGGTTTCGAGATTGAATTTTGGATTCTACATTGGAAGAAAGTTTCTGAAGAAACAGGGAAAGTATCGGGTTGTGCTCTAGAGGCATATGAAGAATGTAATGAACACATATATCCTCACATTAAAATAATTTTGCAAATATGTATTGTGCACCTTACCTGTTAGTGTAGCTTCCGGAGAACGAAGTTTCTCCGCATTGAAACGCTTAAAGTCATGGTTAAGGTCTATTATAAGCCAAAATCGTCTTACCTGTTTAGCTCTTTTACAGTGTATGTAAAAAAGACAGAAACATCATAATTGATGAAGAAGAAATAATAGATTCTTTTGCAAAAGGTAAAAAGAGAAATCTAGATTTTATATTGTAAATACTTACAGCCGTATTCATAAAAATATCTTAAAGTGTCTCTCAGAGATGTTTTACTTAAAACACATTTTAAGGCTAAACAGTATTTTAAATGTAGTTCTATTCATAAATGCATCTTAACAGCTTATTAGCTACAACACCCTTAATAGACAGAATTAGGTAATTTGTACAGCGTGGCACGGCATTTGAACTTATTTCAAGGAAGTTTAGTCTGGTAATGTGATTTTGTTGGTAATTATGCATTACATCGTGTACACGTGTACATTAACCTAATTTTATTTACTGGATAAGTGCTGTAAATTTAAGAGAGTTTGTAAAAAGTTTGAAATGGGTGACAAAAAAAGAAAAAGATGTGAAAACTGGTTGGATCACGATAAAGTGAGTAAACTTTTCAAAATTTTTGAATTGATTTTGTTAAAAAAACTTTTTATTTCAGGAGCTGCTTTTAGAATTAATCCGCGAGAGAGTAAAAGTTATTGAAAATAAAAACACTGATACAAACACTAACAATAACAAGAAAGCTGCATGGAATGATTTAGTAAACAGGTAAGCAAATAATTTTTATATTCAAATGACCTCTCGTGACCCCCAAGTGAATATTTAACGGAATGTTTCAATCGCGGGTTTTTGGGTCAATCAAATAAAACTACTATTACGACTGACTAGTTTCGGCTACAATACGAGCCTTCTTCAGAGCCAAGTAATACAATAATGTCCTAACGTCGATATTAATTTTCGATTAATATTAATAAAAAATAATTTTTGTATCTTTTTAAATTAAACATTTCTCTTTTAGCTTTAATGGAATGTGTCAGGGTACTCATCGTACAGTAGCACAAGTAAAAGTTCAATGGGGCATCGCAAAAATGATTACAAAGAAAGAAAAAGTTGTTGAACGCCGACAATTGCTAACAACGGGCGGCGGCCCACAAATTCCGATTGGAACTGAATTGGCTACCGATATAAGCAGTTGGCTACCCAACGAATTTGCAGTAGATTCAAATTATGCTGACTCTGATAGCATTAATATTTCAGTAAGTATTGAAATTTACAATTAAGAACATTTAATAATACTGATTAACTAATAGCTTTTAAAAGATGTTTCTACACCAAGCACCTCACAACTGGTAAGCAAAGAATTGGATATTCCCATAATTATAGAAGAGGATAGCAATACGACGAGACACGTATGTATTTATATTTCATAAAATAATAATGCTTGATTAATGAATACAATAATATTTCGAATATTTATTATAGCTTTTAAAAAATGTTTATCCGCCAAGCGCCTCACAATTTGTAAGCGAAGAATTGGATATTCCCATATTAATAGAAGAGGAGGATAGCAATACGACGAGACACGTATGTATATTTATATTTCATAAAATAATAATACTTGATTAACGAATACAATAATATTTCGAATATTTATTATAGCTTTTAAAAAATGTTTATTCGCCAAGCGCCTCACAATTTGTAAGCGAAGAATTGGATATTCATGTTGAAAAGTCCACGAAGAAGAAAAAAAAGGTAAAACAAATCTTCATCTATATGTACAGTACAGCTCAAAAAGATAAGTACACTTATATTATTTAACAGTTTTCAAAATTTTAAACATTAAACACATTTTAAATCGATTTTTTGGAAAGAAATCAAGTAATCTAATTTATTTGCATCAAGTTTAACAAAAAAAAACTGAAAAAATGTTATTGTGTTGGCTAAATTCTGGTTTCTTACAAAAATCCACCTTTTGCTTTTATAACAGCTCGGCACAAATGAAGCATTCTTTGGGTGAGTTTATGCAAACTTTCAGATTGAATTGCATTCCAAGCATCTTGCACGACTTGCCATAAATGGGTTTGTGAATTTGGCCCTTTAGTCGAACCTTCCGATCCAGTTCCTCACACAATAGCTCTATAGGATTCAAATCCGGGAACGGGTAGCCTATCCATATAATTTAGCACTCTCCGTTTTTCAGTTTCTATCAAATGTCTCTGGACAACTTCGATGAGTGCTTGGGATCATTTTCTTCTTGAAAAATAAAACCTCTCCCAATTAAACGTCGACCTGATGGCAGCACATTGTTTTCCAATATTTGTTTATAACCCCCTTTTTTCAAAATTCCTTCTATTTTAATAATATCTCCGACACAATTCTTGCCAAAACATCCCCAAATCATAACGGACCCTTCGCCGTGTTTCACCGTTGGGACAATACATTCATCCATAGCCCATTCTCCCTTGCGCTTTCTCACAAAAACTCGTCGATGAGGATCGAAGATTTAACACTTCGACCCATCCGACCAAACAACCTTTTTCCATTGACTAATTGACTATATTTAATGTTTTTTAGCACAAGCTAGTCTCTTCACTATGTTTTGAGGTCTTAACAAAAGTTTCCGCATAGCAATTCTTCAATTGGTCAGCTGTTTGCAACCTTCTTTTTACCGTCGACAAACTGACATTATTTGTACGAGTTTCGTTGATTTCAGCAGTAAGTTGAGGAGCCGTCATTCTCCAATTTCGAATGCTATGCCTTGCAATTAATTTATCTTGACGTTTTTTAAGTTTTTGGCAACAATTGGTTCGGAGATATTATTAAAATAGAAGGAATTTTGAAAAAGAAGGTTATAAACCAATATTGGAAATCAATGTGCTGCCATCAGGTCGACGTTTAATTGGGAGAGGTTTTATTTTTCAAGAAGAAAATGATCCCAAGCACTCATCGAAGTTGTCCACAGACTATTTGAGAGAAAATGAAAAACGAAGAGTTCTAAATTATATGGATTGGCCATCCGTTCCCGGATTTGAATTCTATAGAGCTGGAGCTGGAGGAACTGGATCGAAACGTTCAACTAAAGTGCCCAAAATCACAAACCCATTTATGACAAGTCTTGCAAAATGCTTGGAATGCAATTCAATTTGCAACTTTGCATAAACTAACCCAAAGAATGCCTCGTTTGTGCCGAGCTGTTATAAACGCAAAAAGTGGATTTTTGTAAGAAACCAGGATTTAGCCAACATAATAACAATTTTTCAGTTTTTTTTTTGTTAAATTTGTTGTAAATAAATTATATTACTTGATTTCATTTCAAATATTTGATTTATGAAGGGTTTAATGTTTAAAATTTTGAAAACTCTTAAAAATTATAAGTGTACTTATCTTTTTGAGCTGTAGTGTATATGTTAGTACGTAAACTAAGAATATTTTTTTTTTAGATCATCGTACCAGTGCAACAATTAAGTATCTCTAAAAGTGTGGACGCGATAGCTGCCTCTCAGATAGAATCTGCAAAATTGTTACATGCTGCCCAAATGAAGAACGAAGAGAAACGAAGTCGCAATTTAGACGTCAAATATGAGCTTCTACAAGAAAAACTTTTGTTTTATAAAAGAAAAAACATGGAATAAGAAAAAACCCGTAAAACATTCCATCTGTTTTACCGTTTCCGTGGGGTCAACCAGTCCCGACCCACTTGTTTTTCTGTGTTGGCAATTATGGGGGCTAGCGGACTTCTTGCTTAGTGCAGGATTCAGGATGACTTGTTGGTTGCTTTTCTGACGGGGTTGACTACGCCTGCACGTCCTGTCTAGGCTAGGCGTGCCTATGCACTGTTGCAGTGGGGTTGGTCAATCTTTGTTGGGGGGTGATCGACTGGTTTTCCTCCTGTTACGGGCATGAAGGGTCGTTGGCCGTATTTTTGTCGACACAACACTTACCCTTAGTCATACTCTAACTGTGATCTCGGTTTTGAGAGAGAACCGAGTGAGTTTTTTACGTCTCTCAATGACATATTGTCATTCCCCGGGGTACAACCTTTCTTCCTTTCCTCAAAGATTGCTCTATGCACATTGCCTTTTCGTCTTGGAGGTGTGAGTCTGTTAGCTGGCTGTCCACGACGCGTTTTTTCCATCCATACGCGAGGACGGGCTATCGCTCATGTCATTGAGACGGGGACGCATTGGCCATATCAGTCGTCTATCCTTCCCATAACCTGATAATTCCACAATTTCAATTACCTTATATTCCTCTCCAATTTCCTTCCCTCTTTTTTCCCATTGGGCTCCTAATTATTTTCATCCTGGGTGGGTTAAGGGTTTTTGTTTTCATTCCCTGGTTTTTACCTCATAATTAGTGCATACCATCTAACTACTAATTATTCCATCGGAATGTAATTCCAACGATTTAGGAAAGTTTGTTGAAGTCTTGGTAAAATCAAGTATTTTTTGGTCAAGTTATTAATTATTTTGTTATTTTTCAAAATTACAATTCCTATGTGTTGAGAACTCTGAGTGTCTCATACCATTCCCTCATAAAATTTATTATTTATAATAAACAATTATTTATCCACCTTGTGGTGTGATTTAAATAAGTTATTTTTTTATGTGTCTTATTTTTGTATTAATTTTTAACTTGAATCGGTCATCCGTAAACAAAAGTGTTTATCAATTGATAAATTTTTGGGTAAGCCTTTAGAATTGTTATTATTATTATTATGTGGTGTAAATTTGTTTAAGTTTTTTATTTCTCTCTTTGTTTTTGTACCTTTTTGTTATTATTGTTAAGTCATTCAATGTAAAAAAATATAGTATTGGATTTTAATTATATGTTTTCCAATTATTTTTGTGTTTCTTTGGTTTTTCTTTCCACGTATAGCTGACAGCCTACGCCCGATATATTTTTGAATATTTGCAAACCGACTGCTTAGCCGGCAAAAGAGTATTTTAACGTAAAGTAAGGTAACAAATGTCTTTTAATTTCATAATAATTTATAATAATATATTTTCAAAAGTTATTTTCTATAAAATGCTTTAAAATATGTTTGGACCGCTTTTCAGGTTGAGCATTTTCAACATGTTCACTTCTTTCCAAAGGTCTTGGTTGAGCATCCTCCATAAACTCTTCCATATCTAAAACAAAATTTATTTATTGCAGGTTCTACATTGATCAATCAATTATTAATAAACCAAACTATTTAAATTTTTTATTTAATTATTTTAAATGTAATCACCTGGAAGTGGATCATTTAAATCCACACTTATATTGTGAAGAACTGCTAAAGCCACAATAACTGTTTTAGCATTATCTAAAGATACAGGGAGACCATGGAGAAGGCATCGGAATCTTTGTTTCAAAACGCCGAAACATCTCTCTATGGGGTTTCTCGTTGCTATCTGTGCCTGGTTATATGTTTCTTCTCTCTCATTTTGTGGTCGTAATAAAGGAGTAAACAAATAAGGTCGAAGTTCATATCCCGAGTCGCCAAGCAAACGGCCTCGGAATTCTCCTGATTCGAACCGTTCTTTTAAAACCGATTCGTTAAATATCCTCGAGTCGTGAGTGCTACCTCTCCATCTTGCAACCAAATCTCTGATTCGAAGATTAGCATCACAAACAGCCTAAAAAGTATAAAATTATACACATATATTCAAATGGCTTTATTAGTAAAAATATTACTTGGACATTTAACGAATAGAATCCTTTCCTATTAATATAATATTGTGCGAGAGCACCTCCACATTTCTTAATTTTTATGTGGGTACCATCTATTGCCCCAATAACACCAGGGAAATTTCGAATTGCTTTAAAGTTCAGCATCACTCTTTCTTCCTCGCCTATAGTTCTTGGCATTTTTATAAAGGTCTTTGAGTGACGAGCAAGAGCACGAGCCACTCTCGCACAAATTCGACTCACAGTCGCTTGACTAAGGCCATGAAGATCACCAGCATCGTCCTGAACCTAGAAGTAAATATTATGAACCAACATTCATACAACAATATGGGTATTACTTTTACAAAAATATTACTTACTTCCCGTCGACCCCAACATCGAATTGCAATTAATACTTGGAGTTTGGGCGATGTTCCACAGCCTCTGTTATCAAGAGTCAGGTCTTCTTCAACAAGCCTCACTATATTCGACATAGTTTCTTTATTGAACCTATATTTCTTTCTAAATTCAACATCACAAAGCGTGAAAGGGTCGAATCTCGGCTGTACAATTTCCTACGACGCGTAGGCGCATTACCAATCATGTCAATATCATTAATAGCATTAATAGCCGCTATTGCATTCATATTCGTTTAATAATTTTATACCGGTAATTTATATATTCTGAACAAATATTTTTAGGTTAACTTTAAAAGTAGCTTATAGGAGGTATGTATGAACCATAAAAACCAGTCACTTAAAACAGTCTTGTAACAGTGTTTTAGCGCTATTGAACGTTTATGAATAACGTTTTTTGACACTTTGCTTATTAAGGGTTTATTAACCTGTTTTAAATTTTTATGAATACGGCTGTTAGTTTTTAATTATAAATTTAGTTTTAGTTGTGTTTTCAATAAAAATTTAAAATCAAATAATATTATTCTAAATTTTCCCCATCATAATCACCCCCCCCCATACTGTCTTAAATTTTTTTGAATGAGGGTATTTCCCTATATTTTATTACAAAACATGTATTTACCCCCTCCATAATCTTTGACCAGATCCGCCGTTGCGTAAGACAAAGTTACGTTATGTCTTACGTTACGTAAAGTGGATGTTAATGACGCTTAAACCTACAAGCTAATACAATATTAGGTGGGCTGAAAAGTTCGTATCGTTTCTAAGAGAGGGCGCCACTAGAATTTTTTTTCATATGATTTTCAGTGAGAACTAACCTTCAAACGATACGTGTCAAAATTTGACAGCGATCGGACAATTGGTTCGTGAGTTATAGCATTTTGAGTAAAGCAACTTGTGTTATTGGAAAAAAAACGGATAAAAAGGAATTTCGTGTGTTAATGAAACACTGTTTTTTCATGGGAAAAAATAGTGTTGGAACAAAACCTTGGCTTGATAAGTGTTATCCGGACTCTGCTCCAGCGGAAGCAACCATTCGTAAGTGGTGGTTTGAATGCTATTCTAGTCTTACAAGATTAGAAAGAACAATAGCATATTGTTTGCGGTTTCGAAGAAATTGTTCTCTGCCAAGGGAAGAACGAAACTTCGGTCCCTTAACCGTAACCGAACTCAAGGCTACGTTAAAAACTCTAGTAAAACTTGCACAATCCGATTCATTCGGCACAGAACGTAGCTTTCTTAAAAAAGGATTGCCATTAAAATCGTCCTCGTCTTTAATTTCATTAAATCCCTTCATCGATTCTGACGGTTTGATGCGCGTAGGTGGGAGACTCTGCAATTCCCTCTACCCTCATGACAAGAAGCACCCCTTGCTTTTGTCAGGAAAACATCACTTATCGAAGCTTTTAGCTTCCCGCGAGCATCGTGCTATGCTGCATGCAGGCCCGCAACTTCTATTGTCAACTTTGCGTGATCGATTTTGGATCATATCGGGCAGGAACTTGGTCAAACAAACTGTGCACCAATGCGTCACATGCTTTCGCGTTGCGCCTAAATTTACTCAACCCATCATGGGAAATTTGCCTGCATCTCGGGTTCAATCCACCTTTCCATTTTTACATACCGGTCTGGACTACGCTGGTCCAATTTTGATAAAAGATAGAAAAGGTCGTGGGTCAAAGACCACCAAGGCATATTTGTGTTTATACGTTTGTTTTGCTGCCAAAGCAGTGCATCTAGAATTAGTTACCGGTTTATCAACCGAATTGTTCATGCTTTCACTAAAACGCTTTATCTCTCGTCGTGGCAAACCCCTACAAATTTATTCCGATAATGGAACTAACTTTGTGGGAGCTAGTAATCATTTGTTAGAACTTGGCAAGTTTTTAAAGGCCAACAGCTCGTCCATTGTTGAAAATGCAGCTCAACAGGGAATGAATTGGAACTTCATTCCAGCTCATAGCCCACATTTCGGGGGTTTATGGGAATCAGGCATTAAATCCTGCAAAGCTCATTTAAAAAGGGTAATAGGGAACCATATATTTACTTACGAGGAATTTTTTACCTTGCTTTACCAAGTAGAAGCTCTCCTTAATTCCCGTCCCCTTTCTCCCTTATCCTCTGACCCTAACGACTTGGAACCGTTAACCCCAGGTCACTTTTTGGTTGGACGACCCTTAAATGCACTTCCGGATCCAGATGTTACTCATATAGTCGAAAATCGTTTGGATCAATTTCAAAACATTCAAAAATTTCTCCAGCACCTCTGGAAACGCTGGAGCAAGGAGTACGTATCCGAATTACAACATTCCGACAACCTACCATTCCGACCTCACCAAAGGCGCTCTAGCCTTAATAAAAGAAGATCATCTACCACCTCTCAAGTGGAAACTAGGACGCATCGTCACTCTCCATCCAGGCTCAGATGGCATCAATCGTGTTGCCACCCTTCGAACCACTACTGGGCTTGTGAAAAGGGCCTTTTCAAAACTCTGCCCCTTACCTAGTGCGTGAGTGCTGTGTGCAAACACTAAAAACAATGTAGTGATTATTTTTGTTTTCATTCTTGAACAATATTATTTCTTTTGTAAATGTATCTATGTTTTATATGTTAATATTAGCTTTGTTAAATTGTTTAATTTTCTAAGTATTTTGAAATGTCATTTCAACCCGCGGGCCATGTTACGATTTGCAATGTAATTTTGAATTTACCGCTTGCAACTAATTTTGTATATCTCCCGCGTCTTTTGTTGTACGCGCTGCTCCCACTTAAATTTATGTACTCGGCGCGAACCAGTATGCTCTTGTACGTCAAGCTGAACGCACGTTCAATCAGTATTCAATCTGCACTCAACCATTATGCACTTAGTAGCGTCATGCTAAATATTCAGTTGTAATTAATACAAATAAACAGCCAACAGTTACATAAAATACAGTGTTTTATTTCAACAACAAATCAAGTTCAAAGTTTAATATTCAGACGGATTTTAAACACACAAAAATAGGTGCTATTCGATATCCAAAAATCAATGGTACCCATTTGTCCAATTATATTTAAAATATATTGTTTACCTATGTACTATATATCGAATTAAAATTTTTGTTTCAGTATTAGTTGCTATATACAGACACTTACTGCATTTTTTATTATAATTATTTTCTTATTACATAGGGGAAAGTGACCTGTGACGGCCCTGCGCCTGTGTCGGCCCTGTCCCTTTATTTTCTGTCCTGTATATCTGGTTGTCTAATTTGTTCACTTGATGCCTTCGATATTTGGCGGTTAGTCTACAAACCAATTCTTTACTTATAATTGTGTTTAATGTGGCTGTTATAAACAAAAATGAATCTGGTAAGTAACTGATGTAAAACAGTAATATTTTAAAATGCATGTAACATTGGTATCTAAAAGGATAAACGGATAAAATTTGGAGCGAGTTATTTTAGTATGGTCTTTGTTACATATTCGGTAGTAGCTTTAAGGTTATGTTTTCATATGAAAAGTTTTCAGTGTTTTACCGTTACATGAAGTTTTGCCTATGATGGCCCCAGGGCAGTATTCCTATGATGACCCGAGGGCCATCATAGGCAGTCATAGGAATACTAGATGTAATAAAAATAATTCCTCTTTTAATTTCAGAATAAGTTAAAAAATAGGCAACAGTGGGATGAAGAAAACATGGATAAAGCCTTAGAATCATTACAAAATAAAACAATGGGCTATACAACAGCAGCAAAAATCTTTCAAGTACCTCGAACAACACTTCGTAGGAGGTTTAAAAATGAACAGGGCAGTATCAAAGGATATTTAGGTGGACATAAGCCTACATTTGATGTTGACGTTGAAGACGAAATTGCAAAACATGTTGTTAATTTAGAAACCAGGCTTTTTGGACTTACCAGAACAGAGTTAAGAAAGCTTGTTTTTCAAATAGCAGAGAAACATAAAATTAAGCACCGATTTAATAAAGAAATAGGCATGGCCGGTAGAAAATGGCTGAAAGGGTTTCTCGCAAGGAACCCAACAATAACTGTTAGAACTCCTGAGCATACATCTATCGCAAGAGCACAGGCTTTCAATAAAGAAAACATTGGCTTGTTTTTTCGTTCCATTGGAGAAGTTATGGATAAATATAAATTTTCTCCTGAAAATATCTTTAATGTTGACGAGACTGGCATGAGCACAGTTCCTACAAAGTCTCCCAAAATTCTTGCAACCAAAGGACGGAAACAAATTGGAATTATAAGCAGTGCTGAACGTGGACAAAATTATACCGCTGTATGTTGTATGAACGCTATAGGAACATTTGTTCCTCCTGCCTTTATTTTTCCGCGGAAACGATTTAAACAAGAGTTAATGGATGACGCACCTGTGCGCAGTGTAGCGTTCTGTCAAGACAATGGCTGGATGAACACAGAAACATTTGTCAAGTGGCTAAAGCACTTTGTCTTGCACGTTAAAGCATCGAACGAAAACAAAGTCCTTTTAATCCTTGATGGGCATAGTAGTCACAAGGGTTTGGAAGTACTGGAATATAGTAAAGAAAATGGAATTATACTATTTTGTCTTCCGGCACATTGTTCGCATCGCGTCCAACCCCTTGATGTTGGTTTTTTTGCACCGCTTCAAACTTTTTACAATATGGCAATACAAAACTGGATGAGAGATAACCCAGGACGGACTGTCACTCACTTTCAAGTGACAAAGCTTTTCAATAATGCATACCTCAAGGCAGCGACTCCGTCAAATGCAATAGGTTCTTTTAAAAGAACTGGAATACATCCGTTTAATCCAGATGTTTTTGAAGACTGGGAATTTGCTGCTGCTTCAACAACAGATAGAGAGTTGCAAATCACACATGATGAATCACATCCCATAAATTCAAATGGCGAAGAACAACTGCAAAGTGAAATTGAGGATCACATCTTAAATCAAACCCAGCATGTTAGCATCAGTACTACTCAGACTACAACGATCTTACAGACCCATATTTCCCAAGGAAATGGAAGTGACCAAATTGCAAGCACATCTGAACATTGTATAAGTAGAGAGAAAATTGAAGAATTGTCGCCTATTCCGAAGGCAACAATAAAATTAACTCAAAGGAAAAGAAAACGTGGAAAGACTGGTGTTATTAACAGCACACCAGATATTGAAGATATTAAAGAAACCAAAAAAGCAGCATTAGAAAAAGAGAGGATAAAAACAGCAAAAGCAGCCAGAAGAAATATTAATAAACAAATAAAAGAAGATAGTGATGAGGAAGTTGTGTATGAACAGAACGAAAGTGATGATTCAGATGCAGCATGTCTGTACTGCAACGAACTCTATTCTCGTTCTCGTCCTAAAGAATTCTGGCTAAAGTGTCAGATCTGCAACGGCTGGTGTCACTCCGAATGTGCTGGTGTTCTTAGATCAACAAAGACTTTTATCTGTGATGTTTGTCAACCTGTTTAGACTTGTCTACCACAAAATCACTGCTAGCTCTTTGATTTTTAAATTAGTTTTTAATGTTTAATTTTTTTTTTAAGAAATTATTTCATTTTTTAAATTAGTTTTTAATGTTTAATTTTTTTTTTAAGAAACTATTTCATTAATACCAGTTTTGTTAGTTTTAACTGGCGTTTAACTGAAAAATTGAAGGTAATTTTGTTTATAAAAACCGACTTTCTACAATTTTTATGAAGGGGCCGTCATTAGATAACATTTGCCTATGATGGCCCTTAATTGTTTTTTTATATTTTAATATTTTACTCTAAACTGTAAGTAAATAATAAAGTTTATTATGTAGCAATGAAAACAACATATTATAACCTAATTTTTCACCAAAGCTGGTTTTCATATTTCAATTGGTTTTAAAGTTATAACAAAAGAGAGTTAGGGGGGCCATCACAGGTCACCTTCCCCTACATAAGTATGCTTTTTAATTACCATTTGTGTTTTCTTTGTATTCTGTTTATGAAAATATATATTATGTTAAGTGTCAACTACCTATTTTTCAACTATTTATACCTACTACATGTTTTCATATATTATAGGTATTTTTCCAAAATAAAGCACTGTTCATTTACTGGTATCTTGATGTTCATTTACTGCATTTTCCCGTTCATTCACTAGATTTCATGATCTTTTTTCGTGAAAACTCTTTTTTCACAACTTTATAATTCAAGTATCAAGTTTTTATTATTGTTGGTGCATTACTACATACAAAGATTGCCAATGAAAAATATTTTGTTGAAATGTGTTAAAGAACAAAGTCTTGGTGCCGATTCAAAGTGCAAATACTTCTTAATTGTTCATTTACTGGACAATTCATCCTATACTAAATTATTTTAATAATGATTTGTATTAGGCCAGAGTACTTAATAATATTAGTCTGCATAATACCCGGTATAATAGGAAGTAAATTTAAAATTCTAATATTATTGAATTTGTTTTATTAGAGTCACCTCCCCCTTCAATATGTTCTTCATTAGAGAAAATGTTCAGTTCTGATGATGATGAAATGCCTGGACGTAGTGGAATAAAGCAAAACAGAACAAACATAGTTGATTTAAAGAAATTGGAAGATGATGATTCAAATTTTCTGTCAGACTTTTCCGAACTAGATTTTTCGGGTAGTGATGATGTAGAATATGTTCCAAATACAGAAGATCAAAGTAGCTCTTCGGAGACAAATGAAGAAGCAGGGCCTGTACAAAGTAATTTAAATCAATCTGAAATTTCAATTGCTGATCAAGAAGTTTCTTGTAACAAGAAAAAAAGAAAGCAGTTTGTTCTTAAAGAAAATACAGTAGAATCGCGTTAATGTGAACACGCGCAAATATGAACTATTCAATAATGTGAACAGTATTAATTTACTTGATGAACGTGCATAAAACTGCATAAACAAGCAAAAAACGTTTATGCACACTTTGGTAAAACTATATTATTTCCATTTGTGTGCAATCAGCTTCAGTTGTGTAATAGGAGTCTTTGTGGATGTGAATTAATAGCGTTTCAAAATGGTTAAAACTAAAAATTCCAAGAAGTGTTTAACTTTGTATGAAAAATTTAAAATTATAGAAGAGCATAATAAGGGAATGAGTGTCACTATGTTGTCCAAGAAATACGGAGTAGCTAAATCTACTATCTGTTCCATCAAAAATAAACAAAAGAAAATTATAGCAATTATCACCCAAAGTTCAATGCCAAGTAAAGTTCGAAAGTGTACTTTAAGGAATTCCGAAAACCCTAGAATGGAAAGAGCATTGAATCAATGGTTTATTCAGCAACGTGAAAGAAATTACCAGTGACCGGCGATATGCTGAAACAAAAGGCTTTATATTATTATAGAAAGTTGAATTTAACTGGATATTTTAATGCAAGCGATGGCTGGCTTCATAAGTTTAAAAGACGGTTTGGTATAAGACTTTTAAAAATATGTGGTGAA
Source organism: Podabrus alpinus (assembly GCA_932274525.1). Taxonomy (NCBI): domain Eukaryota; kingdom Metazoa; phylum Arthropoda; class Insecta; order Coleoptera; family Cantharidae; genus Podabrus; species Podabrus alpinus. The sequence goes on from OW026451.1 coordinate 122,924,521, forward strand.
AAGCTATCATCACAACCAGAACTTGTAAATCCTTTTAAAACAGAACTGACACAAATTATTCAAGAATTCAACCTAAACGAACATCAAATTTACAATGCAGATGAAACTGGGTTGTATTGGAAACTTCTACCTGATAAAACCTATGTTTCATTTTCCGAGAAGACTGCTCCAGGTTTAAAAATAGCAAAACAACGAATAACGTTCTTAGGATGTACTAATGCAACAGGTTCACATAAATTAACACCGTTAATTATCGGAAAAGCAAAATCGCCCAGGGCTTTTAAAAATTTTAATAATCCACTTGTTTATCGAAACACCAAAAATGCATGGATGATGAAAGAAATTTTCAAAAACTGGTTCTTTCAACAGTTTGTTTCTGAGGTAAGTAAGCAGATGATTCTGTAAGTACATGGTGTATAAAAAACGATTGTGTTTAGGTTCGAAAATTTTTGAGAAGCAAGAATCTTCCCGAGAAAGCCGTACTCCTCTTAGACAACGCTCCATCACATCCACCGGCTGAAGAATTGAAAAGCAATGATGCTGCCATATTTGTTGTGTTCATGCCACCAAATGTAACGCCACTTATTCAACCAATGGACCAAAACGTTTTAAGGATTACTAAACTGAACTACAGGAAAAACTTGTTAAATGCTGTCATATCTAAAGGCGACGGATTATCAGATGCGATTAAAACACTTACATTACGAGATGCTGTTTTACATTTGTATGCTGCATGGAAAAAATTGGAACCTTCAGTTATTTCAAAATGTTGGCATACTATTTTAGGGAAAAATACTTTTGAGGAAGAAGATAACTTGCCATTGGCCAGACTACGAGAAATATGGCGCACTGATGATGAAGCAACAGAAACTTCAATAAAGGACACTATGGTTCTACTTCAAGAAATTCAACCAGTAAGAGTTTAGTGAAAATTTTAACGGTATTTTATTATTCATTCGATTTTTAGGCCGATTATAATACCAAAGATATTGAAGAATGGAACAAGGACGTCGTTGAAGATTTAACTGACGATGGTAATAATGATATTTCAGACGATAGTGACTTAGAAATTATTGATGAACAGAAATCAGTTCCTCATCCTGATGTTATCCAAGCGTTAAAAGTGGTAATACCATGGGCAGAGCAAAATGGAATTCCTGTCAGTGATATTTTAAGCCTCAAAAATATGCAGGGAAAAGCTGTTTTAGCACACTTAACCTCCAAAAAAGTTCAAACACGTATTACTTCATATTTTAATCAAGTGTAATATCGACTGTAACAATAATAAAGAAAGTTGTATTATTTAACGATTTTTTTTATATTATTCAGGTTATTATGAATACCTTCAATAGTGTGAACATTTCGCTTATATGAACTAGCTCGAATTTTTCGTGTTCACAGAATCGCGAGTCTACTGTAGTTCAAGAAAACTTAAATGTGATCCAAGCAATTGGAAGAAACGAGGAAAGGAGTACATTTTATATAAAAATGAAGTCGTTAAAGGTAAAACAGCAAAAGAGGGTCTTCTTTGTAGAGAGAAATGCAGACTGAAATGTAGTTATCGCTTTGAAAAAGATGAGAGGTTAATGTTCTTCGAAGAGTTTCATAAGCTAGATATTAATGCTATAAATGTATTGCTTTTCAAATGTATTTCAAAAAAACCAATTGCGAGACAGAGGATTGGTTCGGTAAAACACAAAACTGCATCTTACACTTAGCACGTAACTAAAAATGGTATTGATGAATAGACATCATAAAAAATAAAGTAGCGACCGGTGTGTCAGTACCTCCACCAGATGGTCGAGGAAAACATTTGAATAGACCGCATAAAATAGAGGAGGAAGTTAAACAACATGTTATAAATCACATCAATCGATTTTCCGTGGAAGAACCACACTATTCGAGAAATAAAAATCCTTTTAAAAAATATGTCTCTCCTATACTAAACCAAAATAAAATATTTCAATTGTACTTAGAAGAGTGTCGTCACAATAATATGCCGGAAAAGTTTAAAATAAAACTGTGTTCTTACAAAAAAATATTTTCCACCGAGTTTAACCTGCTATCATTTGGAAATCCAAAAAGTGACACCTGCAGTACATGCATCAATTCTGATAGAGATTTTAGAAGAATTTAAAAAGTATTGAGAAAACATGAATCGGTGTATATTCCAGACACATATCGAGAAATTATTTCGAAGGCAAGCAGAAAGAATAAGGTTATTGACATGACCCCACATTTCCGAAAAATTTCTGAGTTACCTGACAAGCTTCGATTAGTAAATAGAAAAAATCTGATGTGGCCAGCACATGACTTCCCTATAAGGAATCATTCCTTTATCGTTCATCCACGATACACTTACAACGGTATGCTTATTATTTTTCTCAAACACGTCTACTATCGCGCATTACGTCACGTGCGAATTAAATTACGAACGATCGTGTACGAACTGTACTCGTGACTCAAATTATCTGTCGAATTCAAATTATTTGAAATTATTCGAATTTGTGAAAATTGAAAATTCTATTATTAAATTCGAAAATGCCGGGTTGTGCAGTTGCGCAATGTGGTAATAATAATAAAACGACAAAAGGGAAGAAAATCAAATACTTCCGATTTCCACAAATTGAAGACATTTCTAAAAAATGGATTGTTGCATGTCATCGTGAGGATAAAATAAACCTAAAAAGTGGTATGTTGTTTTATGAAACAAAAATTTTCGAGAACCGTTGAAAAACAACCCCAAAATCGACTTTTTAAAAGTAGGGAAAATAAGCATCGAATATGCCGCGGCTCCACGCGGGAAAATGCATCACACGTTCCCTTCGAATCGAGTGAAATTTTTTTGTTCCGATTTGAATTTTTCTTTGAAATTCGGATAGGTGGGGGTGTGATTAGTAGATATTAATAATAAATATTATCAAAAAAATGGAAAATAACCGGTGTATTTGCGCAAAAGTGCAAGATGGTTCGCATCACAATTCCAATTCGCACGTGACGTCACACAACCTGCGTATGAGCATACCGTTGTAAGTGTATCGTGCGTTCATCTAAAGATTCGCAGAAATATTATTTAAATTTTATTTTATTATTTAATTAAATTATTAAATTTCGTTCTTCAAGTAAAGTGCTACTTCCGGTTTAGGAATTTCCTCCAAAATCACATGGTGCTTTAGTATACTGATTAAAGTGTTAAATATGAAATTTGGTTACTAGATAACAATTCGTTCCTGAGATATTTAAGAAAAACCATTTCGTCCTTCAAGTGAAGTGCTACTTCCGGTTTAAGGATTTCCTCCGAAATCAAATGGTGCCTTTGTATACCGATTAAAGTGTTAAATATGAAATTTGGTTACTACATAACAATTTGTTCCTGAGATATTGAAGAAAAACCATTTCGTCCTTCAAGTAAAGTGCTACTTCCGGTTTAAGGATTTCCTCCAAAATCACATGGTGCTTTAGTATACTGATTAAAGTGTTAAATATGAAATTTGGTTACTAGATAACAATTCGTTCCTGAGATATTTAAGAAAAACCATTTCGTCCTTCAAGTGAAGTGCTACTTCCGGTTTAAGGATTTCCTCCAAAATCAAATGGTGCCTTTGTATACCGATTAAAGTGTTAAATAAGAAATTTTGTTACTATATAACAATTCGTTCCAGAGATACAGAACTTACAGACATTTTGCGTTACATACATCCATACAGACATACATACATACATACATACAGACATCATTGCGAAAGTAGTCAAAACGGATTCAGAAATGCTCAAAACGGATATTTCCGTTAAAATATCGACATCGAATTTTTTCATGATTACAATACTTCCTTATAGGGAAGTAAAAAGGACGTTTTAAACGAAACAGTGAGATTTCGTGATGGAATCAAATGGATCCGAGTTGACGAATATGGGTCATAACTCTTGTAAAAATCAGAAAAACGAATGCAATGCAAAAGTCTCAAAACCTATTGATTGTGGACATTGTAAATTCAAATGTACTACTTACTTTACAGAAGATGAAAAAAGTGCATTTTGCAAGACTTATTGGGGATCTGCCGACTACAGTAGGCAAAAAGATTTTATTTTGAAATATATCCAAACAGAGCAACCAAAACGCCGTAAAATAAGTGCGACCAGTGAAAAACCTCGTCATGTATCAAAAGCATATTTTTTAGAAAATAGCAGTGGTAAACATAGAGTTTGTGCAAAATTCTTTGAAAAAACACCATGTATTTCGAATGGGCCAATTAACACAGCATTCAAAGGTGCAAGTACAGTTGGCTGCTTCTCTGGAATAGATGATATGAGAGGAAAATAGGTGCCAGGAAATAAAACTAATGACGCAGGCATAGCTATGGTAAAAAACGACATTGAGAGTTTTCCTGCAACGGAGTCTCACTATGTGAGAGCATCTAGTAAGAAGCTCTATTTAGATAGCGGTTTGTCAATTTTTAAAATGCACGGGCTATACAAAACTTTGTGCGAGGAAAAGAATTTACAACCAGTTAGCGAAAAATTCTTTTTTTAAGCCTAAAAAAGATCTTTGTGCGCTCTGTGCAAAGTATGACCAAGCAACTACTGTCCAGAAAGGAGAGTTGGAAACGGAATACATTTTTCACTTGATCAGAAAAAATCAATGTAACGAGAGGGCAAGGAAAATGATAAACTACGATGCAAGGATGATCCATCATTCATTACTTGCTCGTGTGACTTACAGAGTGTACTCCAGTTGCCATTCTCTGGTGTGTCTTTGTTCTACTTCTCAAGAAAAATTTGTGTATACAATTTAACAATTTATGTGGGATACGAAGAAATAGCTCACTGTTATACATGGAATGAGTTGAACGGCAAGAGGGGAAGCAGTGAAATAGGGTCCATATTATTTAATTTTCTCAAATCACTGCCAACAACAGTTACAGAGGTTTCACTTCTTTGTGACACATGTGGAGGACAAAACCGGAACCAACAGGTTGCTGCCATACTGCCCTGCTAAGCAAAACCCCTGTATAATCATTTTTTGTTTAAAATGAGTTAGAACGTGTTTCTTATAGCTGACATCAAGATCTACCTATTTGCTAAGCAAGAATACCGTAAAATAAATATAAATATGTTTTAAATGTATTTTTTATACCCCGTATTTACTAAAAGGATTGGTAATACTAAACGAGAACATAGTAGATTGTCGATGCAAAGCTGAAACACCGCAAAAAGAACATGCCGCGTAGCATTTGCCGTGTTTTTGCTTAGCTTCTTTTAAATGCGGTGTTTTTCTTTAGTACGGTGTTCAATTTTCAAGAATCAAAGTACCTACACAATATGTATTGCGATGATCCAGAGAGTTGGGCCTCAGTTGAGGAATGCTCGAGGTATTGGTTTTTCACATAGACATTGTATATAATGATTTAGTGAATGAGAATGATCAATCGATTGTTTCATGTAAAGTAAAGTTGGTTATAATAATGTAGAGCAACAGGAAAGTTCGGCTTACCGAATGTTTATAGGTTCAAGAGCCATAAAAAAAGATATTTGAATGTGGACACTAATGTTATTGTTCAATTATATTGGAGCAGGAAACATGTAAAAATAAAATTGTTTGGATTCAACTTATGAAGTCAATTAGGAATTAATAACAAATTAAAGTTGAAAGTGTAAAATAAAATAAAGTGACGGGTTCTAATTGACTAAGTTTTGTAAAACCTAAATTTAATAAAAATGATTAGACAAGAATTTTTGCAATTTGAGTCGAAGGTCGGCGCATGGTGATAATAAAAGAGGAGAACAATTAAAAAAGTCGTGCGGTGAAGTCGCAGAAAAATGGTGCACGAAAGTTATTATAAATTTAGATTGATTTTATGGATCCCAGAAATAAAGAAGAAGTTAGAAGGGAATAATTACCTATCACCTGTCACCCCAAAAAATTTTAAAAAATTTTTTTTAGCAAAAGGAACCTTATTAGAGGGTCCTGTAAAAATTTCGCCCGAGAAAGTATAGTCAAAATTTCGAGAAAAATCGATTTGAAAAAAGCTAAAATTTACATGAAAATCGGAAGGCGTGGTCTCGCCCCGACCGAAGTTATAAATATAAGTAAGGATCGCACTAGCGCTACCACACATGGTAGCCGACTGCCGTGCTAGTAACATCTTAGTAAAAATGCCTGCACAAGCTTGTTTTAAAAATGACGAAGATGTGGCTTACTTATTCAGTTTTGGCGATCGCACAACCATTGAAATATTGCAACAATTGAAGTTGTTAATTTCAAAAAAGCGTTGCGTAACAAATCGATGCAGAAGATTTTGTAGGGTGGTACGAGATCGAACATACTGGATGAAACATTGCTTCAGGTGTCCGGGTTGTCGAAAATCCTACCCTCTCAACGCCGGATCATTTTTTGAAGGCCGTCGCCTCCACCCGCGGCTTATATTCAAGTTTATGTGGAATTGGGCGAGCCGCATACCAGCTGGGCCAGCAGCTACCAATGCCGGAATATCCCCGAAGACTGTTTACAGTTTGTACCGGGATTTCCGCACTGTTTGCTGCTGGAAGCTCGAAAATAACCCCGAAGACCTGAGAATCGGTGGTCCGGGCCAGAGAGTACAGATAGATGAAAGTGTCATCACCCGTCGAAAATACAACGTCGGCAGGGTTCCTGTACGTGCCAACAAGTGGGTGGTGGGCATGTACAGCTGTACAGAGAAGCGGGGCGTTGTCAAGTACGTTGACAAACGCGATGCCGCGACTCTGGAGGCACTTATCAAGCTATATGTACGACCTGGCACGGAGATCTGGACTGACGGATGGAGGGGTTATTCCGGGCTGAACGCTCTGGAAGGTTCGCCCTACATCCACAGAGCTGTGAACCATAGCCGGTATTTTGTGGACCCACTAACCGGTGTGTGCACAAATCAGGTGGAGGGCTATTGGTCTACTCTGAAGATGTTCTGCCGTCGACAGGGAGTTATGGGTTCTACTCTTCTACCCGAGCACCTGGAGCAATTCATGTGGCTGCAATTGTATGGAAAAACCGCCGAAGATCGCTTTGTCAACATGGTTCACCACATCAGAGCCGCATACCAACTGCAGTAGGTAATACGGTCGCCAAACTGAATAAAAAAAACGGTTCTTTTCAAAACCAACAATAATGTAAGAATTAGGTCTTTAATTTATAAAACACCAGGTTAATTGGTTTTAAAAAAAAGGAGAGATAAATAACAGTAACCTTAAATCACCCAAATATTGCTTAAAAATAAAAATAAATGTTAAAAACTATAACCTTTTATCCGAGCAAGTACTACTATAAAAAACCAAATATTGCATTAACAAAAATAATAAGGGATTTAACAGTAACCTTAAATTACCCAAATATTGCTTAAAAAGTAAAAATAAAGGAAATAACAATAACCGGCGTTCCATCGAACGTCTTAAATCACCCTAATATTGCTTAAAAATAAAAATTAATGTTAAAAACTATAACCTTTTATCCGAGCAAGTACTACTAGAGAAAACCAAATATTGCATTAACAATAATAATAAGGGATTTAACAGTAACCTTAAATCACCCAAATATTGCTTAAAAATAAAAATAAATGTTAAAAACTATAACCTTTTATCCGAGCAAGTACTACTATAGAAAACCAAATATTGCATTAACATAAATAATAAGGGATTTAACAGTAACCTTAAATCGCCCAAAATATTGCTTAAAAAGTAAAAATAAAGGAAATAACAATAACCGGCGTTCCATCGATGCTACCACTACGACAGTCGACCTGCAAATGCGAGCGAAATATTCTAAGTGGGAAAGTCATTATAGCCGCACGGACTGACCACAGAATGAGTGTAGCACGGAATCTCAGTGAAACTTTGCAAAATTTTACATGAAAATTAGCTAACTTCAAAATCGATTTACTCAAAATTTTGATAATACTTTCTCAGAATTTTTTTGTTGTAGGGTCCTATATAAACCTTCCTCTTTGCGATTGCAAAGTTTCAACTCATTCGGAGTGACAGGTGATAGGTAATCCTCACCAAAATACCGAATAAATTTGATGTATTGGATAATTTGGATCAGTCCATTGGTATGAAGAATGGCCGCCTGCGATATCCTTTTTTAGAAGTGGTAAATCGATTGTATTGATTTTTATGGACAAATTTAATTATGCGAAGGGCATCAAAGGGTTTCACGGATTCAAATTGATGATCACCGGGTTGGACTATAATATGTATAATAGTAGCGTCTCCACAGGGCAGGATCCAGGAAATTTAGTAACGTGGTTAAATTGAGACTGGTGAGTTAAATTTGTGAAACATTTAATAATAATTTCGCGTGTGTCGAACATTAAAAACTTTAATAATAAAAAAATATATAAACATTTAAATATTCAAATTGCATTAAATATTGGGGGTGATTTGTTGTATTGCTGTAGGTTTTTTTTATATGTGTATTTTGTGTTTTAAGGATGTCCACATCCAGGTAATTATAATTGTATTATTCAGAAATTTCCTGTTGTTGCTTGGATTTAAATAAATGCAAAGATTTAGATTGGTTGAGTGTTCTCATTTATATAAAAAGAATTAGAATTAATAATTTAAAAATTTATCTATCATGCTTCGGGCAATTTAATACTGGGTGGCTCATTTCTCCGAACCTCCGACGGCAACCTGAGATATAATAAGATTTGGGGTATCATAGCTCTTGAGTATAGTCCGGAAGTTGGGTTCTATGGTTCAGGGGAGAACATAGCAGTATATATTGAACTGTCTTCAATCAAAAAATCGCAATTTCAACAAGATTTTCAAAAAAAAAAAAAAATAATTTCAAATTTTAAAAGAAAATTTCAAATGTCAATTTATAAGTTTCATTACCTAAAAAAATTTTAATGGTCAATAAATTCAAAGTTCAAATAAATAACAAATAAATTCTTCAATATTATTCAATTTTAACAAGTCTGGAGTTTGTTCCGAATAGACGAGATTTGTTTTTGTTAAAACAAGTCGGAAATATTAATTGTATCTAAAAATTTAAATTTAAAAATGTGTTACTAAATTCATACGTGAGTTGTTTTATAAAAACAAGTGCGCGCAACTTACACTCAGAAGATTTTAGAAACTTTTCGAGTGTCCAGTTTGGGACACATTTCCAAAATTGCAAGCAAAGAACCACGTATCAGCCAACCGAAAGCGCTGAATTTGCGAATTGCACACGCGTAGTGCAAAATTTGGCAACTACAGTTGGACCTGGACGCATAATCGTTTTAGAGAATCATCATCAAGCGGTGATCTTCGATCTACATGGTCTTGGATTTTCAAAGTGGATATTATTTTGTGGATTTTTCAAAGCGGTTTTAGAAGTGGAGACTTAATTAATTGTAATTAAATGAAATAAAAAGCGGTCGATATTATTGGAAATCGATGGTAGCAAACATAACCCTAAAATCAAAAGAGGTTAAAACGCATGGAAATTATTTGTTAAATTCAATTGTGGATTGGTTTGGATAAATAGGTTTGGAGAAATAACAATAAATGGAATGGAAATTTGAAGATAATAATGGAATCAAGTTTGTAATTTTGCAAATTACCACATGGAAATTTTAACAAGAAATATTTGAAATTTACTTACGTATGAAGCTCGTATGTTTAATCGGTTGTTATAAACAAAATTAAAAGAAACGACAAGGTAATTTATAAATATCATCGACTGGCATCCAATTGGAAAGATGACAAGTTTAAGTGCATTGCAATTAAGAAAACGCATCACTATTTTAAAATTTTATATTTCGATGATGAAATAATAGCTTTAAAAGCGACTAGCTATAACGTCTGCAATGACCATGCAGACATCATCAATGTATCTACGGGAAAGATTATTTTCACTTTGAATGTTAACACCCGGATTCTAAACATTAAAAAACACCAAGATTGGTTAATTATCCTTATACATGGTGCCTTGAAAGTGTGGAATTTAAATTCAAAATCTTGGATTTTAAATAACAAAATTGAAGCATCCCACTTTTTAGGAGATGGAAAGATACATTTAGAAGCCTCCTATAATTTATTAGCATTTGTAAATTCCGTACATTGTATTTTTATTTTTAATATGGAAACCCAAGAACTATGTTTTGAAGATTCTACAGTTGACGACGTCTCTTTTGGTGATAACTTCATAATACTGTTATCATTGATTAGCAGTGAGATAAAAGTTCTCGACTTAAATTGTAAACTGTTAATGAGCATTAACTATAGTGATATGGACGTAGATATTGGAACTGTTATGACCAAAAGTGGTTATATACTTTTTTGCACGAGCATTGCTAATCACAATTATCGGAAGGTTTCTGTTCATACTGTGCAAGCCACTAAAAGCTTGCAAGAAATCAATAGCATTGATGTTCCGTATGAGAAAATCTTTTATTTAAATAATGATACAATTGTATTCGAAAGTTCATGGTTAGATTCACATCATTTATACGATGTATGGAAATTTGCTTCAAAAAATGAATCTATGCGCATTGGCAGCTGTTATGAGCTGTTATTTGCGAGAAATGATTCGTACATATTTACAGCTAATATGGAACATTTTCTTCTCCTCACGGGTTCAAAAGCACAATTTGTTAGGACCATTGAGGTTATATCTATGGTAGATTTTAAAGTGACTGACAAGAAGTTGGCTTATTTAACATGTGACGGAGGCTTATGTATACAGAATTACGACTTTAGTGTAGAGTAAAAATGATATACTCTACCAACATTAACCTGTTTACCAATAAATAAACTATATTTTTCAAATGTTATAGATATAATAATGTTACTTAGTTTAATAATAAAGTTTCTAATTTAGTAAAAAAAAAAAATTATGTACGATCTGATAAATGAGTTTGTTTATCAGACAGAATTAATTGAACGTTTAGATTATTTTTGTGTAAAACATAGCTTTCTTTAAAAAAAAAAATTAAATCAAATCAAACGACAAGATGAGTGAGAAAAAACAGATGTCAGCATTCATAGATGCTAAACCTGTAGAAGTAGATCCAGAGACGATGGACATAGTAGAGAGAAATCCTATAGTCGAAGAAGTTAAAGAGGAAATAATGAAAAGTATGGAAGAAAAGGTCGAGGAAAAACAAAGCACGAGTCAAGAAAAACAAACAGAAGAGAAGAAAACAGAAACAATAGACATGTTAACATTATTAATGGAAATTAGAGGAAATGCAATAAAAATAGATGAAAAATTTGATCAAAACGCAATAAAAATAGATGAAATAAAAAATGAAATAAAAGATGAATTTAAAAATGGAATGGAAATTTGAAGATAATAATGGAATCAAGTTTGTAATTTTGCAAATTACCACATGGAAATTTCAACAAGAAATATTTGAAATTTACTTACGTATGAAGCTGGTATGTTTAATCGGTTGTTATAAACAAAATTAAAAGAAACGACAAAGTATTTGTACTTATAAATTTTAAACTTTTTAAATCAGTGAAACTTTTATTATAAAAAAATTATGCTACAATCACATGTGTGTTTGAAAGGTGAATGACATTTTACCACAGAACAATTTATTTCACAGATGCACAATTATTTTTCTTTATGTGTAAAAATCATATTTTATTTAATAACCTCATATTTTTGTATTGTATAGAATTTATTAAACAAAAAAATTAATAAAATTGAAGATTTGAATTATTTAAAACATAAAAGTTAGCAAAAATAAGAAAATTTTGAAATTTAAGTATAACGAGACGAATAATAAATTTTCAAAAAAAAAATATCTGTCGTGGATTCTAAAAATACAAAAGAAACACCACAAAATATATATTTTGTGAATTGTAGTGATTTTTTTTGTCTTTGAAATAAAGTTATATCTATCTATCTATATATCTATCTATCAATTACGCCATAATATGTAATTATGCATTCGGTACGATAAGAATTTGCATCCGAGAGCTGAGTTATTTGAGCTGCGTTTTCAGTGTAAAAATAATTTCGTAGTATATAAATAACTCGTTCAGATATTTTTTGAAAGACGAAAGCAGAAATGTCCATAGAGTCTGCAAGCCTTTCTTTTTGACCAGTCTTGGTTATAAAGAAACGAACGATTGGGTAGTTCACAGTGTCTTGAAAAACACTCAAAAAGATAAACTTGTTGCTGCAAAGGACAGGCGTGGCTGTCAACCTTCAGTCAATAAAATTGACAGAAAAAGTATTGACGAACACATAGAATTATTTCACCCCTGTCTGTCACATTATAGAAAGGAGCAAGCTCCCCATACAAGGTATTTGCCCAGCGATTTGACAATAAAACATATGCACGAGGATTATCTCTTGAAATTCAGCAACACCTGTTCATATAACTTATATCGTAAAATTGTAGTGAACGACAAGAAAATAAGTTTCACCAAGCTCGGTCATGAGGAATGTGAAGAATTCACACTTCATGATAAAAATCATACCAAAGAGAACTTGGATGATCAGTGCGATAAATGCCAACTATGGTCTAAACACATAAATCGCGCACAAGCAGCCAGAACAATGTATAGATCTAATGCCGATTCTCATTTTGACGACAAAACCATGTGTGTCCGCTGACTTACAAAAGATAATCATGCTTTCACGTATTGACACTTTTAAGAGGGCGGTTTTTATCAAGCGCTTAGTGACATACCATGAAAGCTTCGTACCTGTGGGAAAGAAATCTAAAGTTTTTCCATATGCGGTTGTTTGGCATGAGGCAATTGCTGGACGGTGCAAGGAAGAAATTACTAGTACACTTTTTGCATTTCTTATGATGAACAGAGATACAGAAAACATAATAACATGGCTAGATAACTGTGCTGGCCAGAACAAAAACTGGGGACTTTTCACTTTCTTGGTTTATATGGTCAATTCTGGCAATATTTCGGCACGTACTTTGACATTGAATTATTTTCAAGCAGGTCACACATTTATGTCTGCAGACCATTTCCACCATCAGGTGGAACTATCTCTTAAACGCCAAAGAAAAACATATGATTGTAGTGATTTTGTAGAGGCTATAAGGTCAGCTAATTCTGGAAAAGTTGAAGTCAAACCAATGAATTACACAGACTTCTAAGACTGGGTGGATTGCAGTTCACTGTATAAAATAAATCACATCAAACCACGGCCCTACCTATCAGATATGGTACAGGTTATCGCTGAAAAAGGCAAATTCACGCTACAAGTACGTTGCTTATGATCTCATCACCTGCTGCAAAATTATTAATCTATCAATTATTTCTTTCACTACCGGTGTTCTTTTAAAACTGAAGAAATGAAAGAACTTGACTTTCTCAACAAGAAATCAATGATAAACGGATTTTTTTTGCCTAAACAAAAACACGGATTCACGGATCTATTATTGTCCGACCTGTGAGGCCGAAGGCCGAACAACTTTGGCCTTCACGGATCTATTATGGTCCGGTCTGTGAGGCCGAAGGCCGAACAACTATGGCCTTCACGGATCTATTATGGTTCGCCCTGTGAGGACGAAGGCCGAACAACTATGGCCTTCACCGATCTATTATGGTCTTCCCCCTGTGAGGCCGAAGGCCGAACAACTATGGCCATCGCGGATCTATCATGGTCCTCTCTCTGTGAGGCCGAAGGCCGAACAACTATGGCCTTCACGGATCTATTATGGTCCTCCCCCTGTGAGGCCGAAGGCCGAACAACTATGGCCTACTCGGATCTATTCTGGGTCTAGATGGCTAAGGGCGGCGGATGCCGCCCGTGCCAGCTAGTTATTAATAAATTCAATTATATACATTACATTGTATTTATACCCTACAATTATACATCATCAAAAATTACAGTGCAATTAAAAATTATACGTAGTATATACAATTATACGACTACAAATATTTGTGATACATTTCGCAAATACAAAAAGAGTCAACAATACAGCAATCTCTACATAATGGTCCTTCGAGCCGGATTTCTGGATATAATTTGTACATCAATTAAAAAGTAGGTACTATTTTTTACAAATTAACAACTTTACGGCGTAATACATGAAGCGTTGCAAAGCTAATTGTTCTAAGTGCCAAAATTTGAAATTTTAAGTTTTTCCATTAAAATGATCTAGGTACCAACGCCAATGCAGTGCTATATGATCTAAAGACACATTTCAATTTATTTATAGTTTGAAATGCGATAATAAGGTGACGCAGCGTCTATGTTCACGCGTCACAGTCTAGTCTGGTTGATTTAAGTGCCATTATCACGATTGTGATTAGCATTGTGTAGTTAGGTACTCTGTTTATATATTATTTTTAAAATGAATGTGAGTGCTTTTGGTGATCAAAAGAAAAATCGAAAAACAAGAGCCGCACAACAAGAAGCTAGAATTAGTGGAAAAGCCTTTATGACCCAGAAAAGTAAAAAACAGAAAGCGGCAAAGCAACCATGTAAAAATGAGGTTTAGTAGTAACCTATTTTGTAAATCTTAGCTTCTATAATAGTAATCACGAGTACATTTTAATTTTTCTGCTGTTGATTCAACAAGTTTTGTTTAACAAAATATTAGATTGTATTCTTTGTTTCCAGGTCAGCTGTAAATGTAAGTATGGGTGTAAAGAAGTGGCTAACATGAAGATTAAGCTTTTTGAGCTATACCATGAGCAAGGACTCAATGAACAAGGAAGCTATCAAATGAGTTTAAAGCATATTCTGCCTGTTCAAAGACGTCATGGTATGTACAATGATTCATCAGAAAGTAGGCGACAATGTACTTTAAGTTTTATGCTACCCGATGGACAAGGAAATTTGAAGAGTCTGTAAGAAAACCTTTATGGAAACATTTTCAATCAGCCCTCAAAAGATTACCACACTCATAAAACGAAAAAAAGCTGGATGTACTACGTTCCAAGATAAACGTGGAGGTAGAAAAACATTCAAATACAGTCTTCATTTGGTAATCAACCACATAAACAGCTTTCCAAGGGAGGAGAGCCATTACAGTCGAAGTAAATCTGCAAGGAAATATTTAAGCCCAGATTTAAATGTAAATAGGCTTTTTGAAGCTTATAAAATAAAACATCCGGACAGTATTGTAACATATAAGTTCTATCGGAGTGTATTCCTAAAAGATTTTCCAAAATTATCTTTTAAAAAACCTCGAGTTGATACCTGTAAGACGTGCGATTCTCTTCATTTAAAAACGAAAACCTCGGATAGGAGCGTAGCAAAGAAGGCTAAAATGGAATTGGAATTGCATCACAGAAAAACAGAAAACGCGTTTAAAGCTATAAAAAAATGATAATATCAGTAGCACTTTACCTAATAGTGACATGTGCACAATTACAATAGACCTACAGAAAGTTTTTTCACTTCCGAAATTGACCCACAGTAGTATGTACTACAGTCGCCAACTATCCTGTTACAACTTTGGCATTCACGTTGCTGATACTTCAGATGGAATTATGTACGTATGGCATGAGGGACAATCGGGTAGAGGTGGTAACCAGATGGCATCATGTATTTTACAAGCAATAAATTCGGGCCTTCTTTCAACTTACAAACGAAACCTTTGCATATGGAGTGATAACTGTGCAGGTCAGCTAAAGAACAGGATGTTTCTATTTTTATACATTTACTTGGTTTCTATGGGACATTTTGACAATATTGAACACAAATTTCTACTATCTGGGCACAGTTTCTCCTCGGCAGACCGAGACTTTGCTATTATAGAGAAACGCGCAAAACGTGCCAAAATGCAGACAGTGGAGGATGTTAAGAACATAATAACTACTTCGAGGTCTTCTAGTCCGTTTAAAGTATTGGGTATGGGTTTGACGAAGTTTTTTGATTTTGACAAAGCATCAGCTAAATAAATATATCGACACGTCGAAACTTGGTATTAGTCAAGCATCATGGCTACGAGTATCCAAAGAAAATCCGGGTGTAGTTTTCTACAAAATAACTTTTAACGACTTCATGGAATGGGAAAAATGCCGAGTGTTAAAGAAAGGGATTTCTTTCCATCAAGTGAAATCTGCAGAGTTTCGGTGTTTAGAAGGTATTCAGCCACTGAACGAAAGTAAGAAGAAAGATATCCGTGCTATGTTAGAATTTATTGATGAGAAGAACATTGACTTCTTCAACTCTATTTTAAATGTTTGATTTATTTTCTAAGTACATGTGCTGTTAAGTTAGATCATTTCCTATGTTTAACTATTTGGACTTAAATCATTTCCAAATTTGTTGTTTTATTTCTTCGTTTATATTTTTCCTGTTGGGTTTTATATCAAAAATGGCTTTTAGTTACTTCATGTATTAGTCAATAAAAATTAATATCATATAAAATATAGCATTTATTTTATTACATATATCCTAAAAACACAGTTTTATCCATTTTCCCACAAAAATAACTTTTGGCACTTAGAACAATTAGCTTTGCAACACTTCACATCATTTCCGTACGCACAAGTTCATAACATTGTGGACCAAGCAAATCAACAACTCAATCAACTACAATACCACAGCAGTGGTACAACATTTTTATCTACAGTCATTGTTTGTCTGGGCAACTGGACTGCATCCGACAATAAATTATACGTATCAGCTGTTTCGTCTGCACGAAATCAACACAGTAAGTTGATCTTTCCTCATTTATCCACTTGCAGATTTATTATTGTTTACCGTATTTATTTACCTCACACAGTGTAAAATGGCAAACAAAAAGAAAATTAATGTTTTAATAATAAATCGAACCACATTGCAAATGCGGTTAAATTCTTTTAAAAATTACGTTACAGAATTACAACAAAAATCGGTTACTCTCCCACTAACTCAGCCATTCGAAACTAAATTTCTTCTGCTACACACTAAAGAGCAGGCTTATATCTGTCTATGAAAACAATAAAAAATGTGAACATGGTCAAAATTATTTAAATAATCGAATTTGAAAAGTACGGAAAAGTAGCATCTTGCATGCTGTAGAACCGGCCGATGCCACTACTTCGCTCGGCCGGCGCGCATTTTGTTGACGGTACGTGTGGTGGGATATAGTCTTACACTTAGAATATTTCGCAGCGGCAGATGCACCTCGACTGTGTTACATGCAACATCGATTATTTTTTGTTTTTACGCGATTTTTTGGGGGTGAAACGTAATAGTATACTGCCCCATACCGCAACTATACTTTTTAATGCTATTTTGAGGGTCTCTCGAATTCCGGTTGCCTTAATCCCGGTTTCCTTGATCTGTCGCGCTTCAAGTATGTTTAGCCTAGTAACCAGAGTCAAATCCGCCCTGGAGGGGTGCGGAGCGCAGCGGCGCCCCGTAAGGGTAGGATTTGACGATGGATTACCCTCCTTTTCGAATGCACACCCCTAAAATTGGAAGGCAAAAAAAATTAATTTTTTCACTTTTTTGGCAATATACGAGTTATTTTCCATTTTTTTGATTATATTTATTACTAATATCTACTAATCACACCCCCATCTATCCGAATTTCAAAGAAAAATTCAATTCGGAGCAAAAAAATTTCACTCCTTTTCAAGGGACCGCTAACGAGGTATGTGGAGGCGACCGTGTTCGACCGCATACAATTTGGTTACTTTCCCTTCATTTCAAAAGTCGATATTTTTTTTATTTTGACATGTTCACATTTTTTATTGTTTTAATAGACAGATATAAGCCTGTTCTCTAGTGTGTAGCAGTCGAAAATTTTTTTCGACTGGCTGAGGTAGTGATATAGTCCCCCAAAAATCTATCGACAATACGATAGAAAATTATAATTATACAGAATTACAGTTGCGCGATGATGCAATTTTACCCTTACTATCAAATTTCAATGAAATTCAATCATAAATTAAAGAGTTGTATACAGATCTCGAAGAACAACTTAAATTACGAGGTAATTTTGAAGCAATATATTACAATTCAGTAGCGATTGCAAATGTGTTAAAAGAAAAGTACATTCTCAATTCGATGACATGTACGGCACAAGATCTTCAAACTAATAGCATACCAAATCAATCTAATACAAAATTACCACAAATTAAATTACCAATTTTCTAGGGTTGCTATGAGGCTTGGCTAGAATTTCGCGATACATTTTAATCATTAATTCATGAAAATGCTAGCATAGGAAGCATTCAAAAATTTCACTACTTGCGCGCTTCTCTTACACAAAACGCACTCTCCAGACTGTATTATTCATTTATGCAGCGGCATTCATATGTCACTCTACAAAGTGAAAGACAATGAAACACATTGTCTTTTGCCAAGACAATGTGAACCTTTTTTTCGACAATTTGGACAATGTTCTAGGAATTCACACATTTCCACCATCAAACATCTGGAACATGGATGAAACTGGTTTTTCCACCGTTCCATCAAAAATTGCGAAAGTGATTGCAATTCGTAACGCAAAAAAAGTTGGCCTAATTTCATCTGCAGAACGAGGAAGTATGATTACTATGGCATTGGCAGTGAATGCTGAAGGTAATTCTATACCGCCGTATTTTTTATTTCCAACCAAAAAAATGCAAGGCCATTATATGGACGATGCATCACCTGGAGCAGTTGCCACCGCAAATGATTCGGGATGGATGTGCCAACCTGATTTCGTTAAATACATGCGACACTTCATTCAACGAATTAATTCGTCGTTGGATAATCCAACTTTACTTCTGATCGACAACCAGTCGCATTTATCCATCGAGGCTTTAGATATGGCCGTAGAAAATGGCGTGACGCTCTTATCTTTTCCACCGCATTGCAGCCATAAACTACAACCATTAGATGTGTCGGTATATGGCCCAGTAAAGGTCTATTACAAGAGCCAGTGCAATGTTTGGCAGAAATCAAACGCCAACAAATGTATTGAAATTCGTCACATTGCCAGCTTGGTACGAAAAAAATTGGACTTGGCGCTTACTCCCCGTAATATCAAAGCTGGGTTTCAAGCAACGGGCATTTCACCATTCAACCCTGATATATTCGTCGACTCGGAATTTATACAGGCGGTAGATGGTGAAAATCAGCTAGTTCTTGCAGTTGAGCCAGAGGAAGTGAACGTTGAATTCCAGCGTCGCATTATCCACATACCAGAAGTAGCTGCGCATGAAAAAGGCCAGTACATCCGCAACATCAAAATTGCCACAGGAATCTGGCTTAACATCGATTTTGTCTTCGATCGGACCTTTGCAAACATCAACTCCAGCCAAAAAATCAAATCGTGGACGAAAGCCGATGAAAAGTAGTATTTTGACGTCGCCCGAAAACATTTCCGAATTGAAGGAAAAGCAAACTAAACGAATGAATGCAAAAAAAAACAGCCGCCGCGAATAAAGAAAAGAAAGAATTGAAGAGAAAATTGGCAGGGAAACAAGCTGCACCAAAACGAGCAAGGAAAAAATCACCAAGTTCTTCTTCACTATCAGATGACAATACAGATGATGATAAAGATGTCGATTTTTACATCACTTGCATGAGAGTAATGCCACTTAAACTCAGCTGTTCAAATTCGATTTAGTGCAACACGTGCAAACGTGTGGTATACTTGAAATGCGCTAATATGCGCTGCAGTTTCTTCACTTGTGCAAACTGCGAATCAGATTAAGTGGAATCATATTTTTTTACTTAAATTGTTTCTTTGAAAGTTTCAATAAATATTCTAATCATAATACCATGCAGTTTTACTTCATTTTTTGCCTTATTTTTAAGATTTTTGATAGTGTCCCAACCTATACGGCAAATTTTTTTAGGCTAGAAAAGTTCCCTTCATTAAAATACATATAACTTTTGACTCGTTTGCGATATCAAATAACTTTCTACAACAAAGTTGTAGCCAATGATCATACCTTCTTATTGGTTTATAGAAGTTAACATTATTCCCATCCGTTTCAAAACTACACACCAAAAACGAAACCCGTCCCAACCTTTACGACATTCCCTTACTTATTACAAAAACGTTTAATGTAAATATATTAAACTTTGTTAATTATTGTTTTATGTCTAAAATTATTGAATTTTAGAATTGTATATCTGATTTTATAGGCGACGTATAACTTAAAAACTGCTCTACTGTAAAACTAGGGTTTTGCAGTTTGTCACTTTTGAATGTATGCCGACGTTATGTGCCTTACAAAAAAATGGCGGAAATTCAAATTTATATACTCCAACAAATTCCAAGGAAATAAAGGCATTTCTTGGAGTTAATTTACTAATGGGCATAAAAAAATTACCGAGTTATTGCGACTATTGGTCTTCGCGGCCGGAAATACGAGATAATTTTATAAGTTCATCAATTTCTAGAGATCGTTTTGCGTGGCTGTTGACATTCATTTTTGTGATAATTCAGTACTGCCACTACGCAATTCTCCTAATTTCGATAAACTGTACAAAGTACGTCTACTAATTGATAAATTACTACAAACCTTTTCAAATTCTTACTTCCAATCTCAAAACCAGTCAATTGATGAATGATCCGCTTCAAAGGCAGAAGCACATTGAAACAATACATGCCCATGAAGCCTATCAAGAGGGGGTATAAAGTTTGGATAAGGGCAAATGATTCAGGTTATGTAAGTCAATTCCAAATTTATAGCGGCAAAATAAGTGATGTGAGCGAGAAAGATCTTGGAGGACGTATTGTCAAAGATTTAACCCATTAATGACCACTGTACTTGCTGTAGTACACCATATTTAGTACGATTTTACTTCCATCTGTTGGACTATATTTTATGTTCAGTGTTGCAAAAATGTTCAGTAGTATATAATTCTTTCAAATTTTAGTGCAGGTTTCTACTTTTTTTAAATACTGAAAGTGGTGGTATTTTAAACAAGTAGGTAGACTGGGTACGGTTGAAACACAGGACGGTTGAAACAACCCAAATATCTCACAAGCCGTTCGCGCCATGTGTATGAGTATTGAGAAAGAATGAATCATAAACAAGTCCGTTCACGATTATCAGTCTTGCTTTATTCGTCACGCGGTTCGGTTGTGCACAGGAAGCTCTATTGTTTTTAGACAAGCAAAAGTAAGTATTTTTGTTCTGTTACTTTTCTTTGTAGTGTGAGAACTATTAATGTGAGATTGTTGAGTGTATATTTTTTGTACGCAGTACACATTGTAGAATACAACATAGTGACTATTAGGAGTGTGTCAGTGTTGTTTATGTTTATTTTAGGTTATTTTTTGTTAAAAAAGGGGTTGGGGACAGTTGAAACAATTTTTCGGGGGACGGTTGAAACAATAATGTGTTTACTTAGTTTTCGTATTTTTTAGATGCCCCGTGTACGTATGAGGAAGACATCTAGAGGAAATGTGGACTTGTCTGCATACAAAGCGGCTTATGACGAGGTGAAGGCAGGCAGCTCATTGCGCAGTGCGGCGGAGAAGTATAGCATGAATCACTGCTCGCTTCTAAGATTCATTAGAAAGCGAGATGCATCTGCAGCGGAAGGAGAAACTCAAGACACCAGTATGGGATATAAAGCTCATAACAGAGTTTTTTCCATCGATCAAGAAATAGAGCTGTCGAAATATTTGGTACGATGTGCGGATATTTATTTCGGACTTAATAAAAAGGAGGTAAGAAAATTAGCCTTCGAGCTTGCTGTAAAATATAATTTATCGCGACCACGGACTTGGGATGAGGCGGAGATGGCTGGCGAAGAATGGTTCCGTATGTTTATGAGAAGGAACCCCGTGCTGTCTGTACGTGCAGCACAAGCAACAAGTCTTTCAAGGGCCACCAGCTTTAATAAATTTAACGTGGACGCTTTCTACGACAACTTGACAACTGTAATGGACCGTTATAAGTTTGAGCCTCAAGATATTTACAATGCCGATGAAACGGGCATAACAACAGTGCAAAAGCCAGACACAGTAGTGGCTAGGCGTGGTGCTCGTCAAGTTGGATCTGTTACTTCGGCCGAAAGGGGAGTTTTAGTTTCTGTGGCCTTTGCAGCAAATGCCATCGGAAATGCAATTCCTCCATTTTTTGTCTTCCCGAGAGTGCGCTACCAAGACCACTTTGTTAGAGATGGTCCCATTGGATCAGCTGGAGCTGCGAACCTATCTGGTTGGATGCAGGATGATTCATTTCTCTGTTTCTTGAATCATTTCAAAAAACATACAAATGTTTCTAATTCCCATAAAGTCCTACTCGTTCTTGACAACCATGCCTCGCACATTCACATCAATTCGCTCGACTTTTGCAAGGACAACGGCATTGTGCTGTTATCATTTCCACCGCATTGTTCACACAAACTTCAGCCGCTTGATCGTTCCGCTTATGGGCCATTGAAGAAAGCTGTGAACTCGACTTGTGATGCGTGGATGAGAAGTCATCCAGGAAAAACAATGACGATCTACGACATTCCCGGAATTGTGGCATCGGCTATGCCACTTGCCCTCACTTCATCAAATATTCAAGCCGGGTTTCGGAAAACGGGAATTTTTCCATTTAATCGTCATTTGTTCACTGAACTTGATTTCGCACCCTCATTTGTAACGGATAGGCCACCTCCTGAAAATGCAATAGGAGGTGAGGTCCCAACATCTAATATCCTAGCTATTGATGAAACGTTGCCACTACCACCTTCGGCAGAGATCCAGCAGGAAGAGATTCCGGTTAGAAATGAAGATGAAACTTCTCCAGATAGACGTAACAGCACCATAATTGAACAGTAGAGCTCCCCAAGACCATCTACAAGTGCTCAAGCAATATTGTCTACTGGTGATATTGTGTTTTCTCCCGAAAAAGTACGACCTTTACCCAAAGCTCTCCCAAGAAAACCTAATAGAGGTCGCAGAACAAGAAAATCAACGATCTACACCGACACCCCAGAGAAAAACCAAATACAAAAAGAGCATGAAGCAAAGTTCAAACACAACAAAGCTAAGCAAGTTAAAAAAAATTTTATATTATATTTTTAAAAAAGATTGGGCGGAGTTAAAAATAAAAGAAATACTCCGAAATTTAAAAAAAATAAAAGTCCACAGGAAACATCATTAGAAGACGAGGAATTCTATTGTCTTATTTGTTTGTCACCGTATTCAGGGAGCAGATCTCGAGAAAAGTGGGTACAATGCACCACATGTAAGCTGTGGGCCCACGAAGAGTGCACCGATGGTGGAAAAACTTATGTTTGTCACAACTGCGACTCGGAGTATTCCGACAACTAAAATGTTTTATGATATGAGATATGACTAATCATTATTAATTTTTTTTTAGAATTTTTAGAATTAATTTAATTCTAAATTATTTAATGAAGAAAGTTGTTGTTTTGAAGAAATGTTTTTTTAATATTATCTGTCAATTTTCTTGTTTTTAAAAAATATTTATTTTTGTATTAATAAAGAACATTTAAGTGATTAATATTGTCAAACTGTGTCATTATTTGAGAAAAAAGAATGAATTAAATATTTAATATAATATCAGATTTTGTGTTATTTCCATGTGTTTCAATTGACCCCAATCACTGTTTCAACCGTCCCTGGTATGGGGACGGTTGAAACAAATACTTTAAAAAAAAAATTCATGAACTACTTAAAATAACACACAGGGCAATCAAAAAACACTTCCCATTCATAGATAGAATGTCGATCTTCATTTTCACATAACTCCATCATGGCTAATCTTATAAATGGCAATGCCATGGACGGTGTAAGAAAAATTGTTTCAACCGTACCCAGTCTACCTACGTGTATCTGTGTTTGTTAGGTTATAGTATGTGACTTGCGAAAATTATAAATAACAACTTAAAAAACACCATTGCTTGTGTAATTTGGTTTTGTTAGATGTGTAAAAACAATATATAAATATTAGATAATCAAAATATTGGTATGTATTTATTTTATATTGTTATAAACATAGCATTACTCAATAAAGTACAATGGGCAATGGCACGGTATGAAAGTCTTATTGCGTAAATTTTTTCAGCTCTGCTTTTGCAATGAATTTCAAGGCAATTAGCTCGTCTTCATTTTATGGGACAAGGTGTGAGACGCTGGAAGCTGCTAAAGATGTTATCGAGAGAACCCCGTTGACGAATGCTGAAATCGACTTAGTAGTCATTCCGCCAGATGTCGGTTATCTAACTGATGATGAGGAGTTTGATGCAGATGACCTGGTTACTACACAACTGCCAAATGATGTTCCCGGGGAATTAGAAGTTGAGATGAACGAGTCGGAAAATGACGACAAATGGGAAGATGATGATCACATTCCGTTAGCGGAATTGATAAAAAATCCAAACAAAAGGCAAAAGATTGCGGAACCTAAATGGACTCGTAAACCCTTAAAACTGGATATCAATGGTACTAATGGAACTGAAGCTCGTCTGATAATTGTGCGAGAAGCGCTATCAGGACTGAATGCGGTTCAAATATTTGAAAAACTTTTTGATGAGAAAGTTGTAGAACTTATTGTAGATCAAACAAATCTTTATGCAAGAGCCGCCAATGACCACATTTTCAACGTTACGAAATAGTTACGACAATAGTTGTCACAAATGCACAACTTGCATTCATTGTGCACATGAGAATACAGTCGTATTTCTTGAAAACGATTGTTTACTAAGAACAGACGCTACGTTTAGATCCTGCTTGCATCCCGATCATCACAAGCAGGTCAAGTCCATTTTGGAAAATTTACCAATAGATATGGTAAAAAGCTTCCCACTAGATTATATGCATCTTGTGTGTTTAGGAGTGGTTAAAAAAATGATTGACATTTGGCATGGAAAGCCAGGAAAAGGTAAATTGAGGGCAACTGATTTAGATACCATATCAAAAAATTTGGAAAAAGGTTCCGAGTGGATGCCAGAAGAATTCAACAGAAAAGCTCGAAGTATAAAAGATTTTAGACACTGGAAAGCAACAGAATTTAGGAATTTTTTATTATACACCGGGCCCTTATACTTAAAAGACGTGTTGGAATACTAATACATGTTGGACTACTACAAGCATTTTATGGCATTAAGTGTTGGTATTTACATCCTCGCATCACCCAAATATTGTAAAATTTATGATCGTTATGCTGGAGAGCTTCTTAGATACTTCGTTCAAAACTTTTCAACCTTTTATGGTAAACGTAATATGACATATAATGTACATAATATAATCCATCTTCAGAAAGACGTTGAAATATTTGGTAATTTAGATTTATTCAGTGCCTTTCGATTTGAAAACTATTTGAGTTATATAAAGCGTCTTTTAAGGACAGCTCCTAATGCATTACAGCAAATTTATAATAGGATATCTGAAATAAATTCTGCAAATTTTAAGGATTCCAATATTAGAATAAGAAACAAAAACCACGTTCATTTCTCAAATTTTTCTATATCACTAAATAAAGGAAATAACTATGTTAAACTTAATGATGGAAATGTAATAAAATTAAAAAGTTTTAATGTAAAAAAAACAGCAATGTACTGGTTTTAAAATGAACGATTTACAACCGTTTTTTGTAAGACCCTGTAAGTCAACGAAATTCTTTATTGGAATACCGAAATTTTCTGATGAAGAAGCTGTTTATAACTTCAGCGATATTATTTCAAAAATGGTTATTTTGCCTCAGGAAGATAATTTCGTTATCATACCCCTAATTCATACGATCCAATAAAACTAACTGTAAGTATAAATTATTAGTTTTAATTAAAAAAATAGTTAATAAATAACATTAATTTAAATTTGAAAATGTAGGCGGGAATGTTTCAGTGGAGAATCTGGGAAATTTTATCTTCATGTGGGGTTCACTGTAAATGATCAGGTAACACCAATAATAATATTTTTTATTTTTTTCTACATACAGCATTTTCTAGGTTCCTTGGGCGAATATTGCTAAAACGTACGCAAAAAAAATTGCAACCAAAATCTTCATGGAAGACCTATAAATGTATAACGCGCTTTAAGGATATTATTTTCGGTAAGTTTTCTGTTTGTACTTGTTTAGAAAATCGTTTCCGAAACATGGACCTAGTATTATGTTTTATACAGGTTCCATTAACACACCAACAAACTTCTAGAAGTAGTATCTAGAAATCATCAAAACGATCTTTTTTTTTTTAAATAAATCCATGTTCTCAAATTAACCGTTTTAGCGCTACAGAGTTTCCCAATTACATACATCTATGGACAACTCTGTTAGCAAAGTTACAATAAAATGTACTGCTACAACGGACATTTGCGGACATGGGTTTATTTAAAAAAAAAATGACCGTGTATGACCTCTACAAGTTTTGGAAGTTTGTTGCGGTATGGTTACGAAACACCCTGTATAGGTAACTAAACGAAGGTTTACTTGTGTTTTAGAAAAATATGAAGAGGGTTCGAAGAAATGTGACATATTACTGTATCAAACTGATTCCTCTGGTCATAATGAAGAGGTCTCAGAAAGTCACAATCGGAAAAGGGTTGGTACTAATAGACTGCCAGATTATGAGTATTATTATGACACCGATATTGATGATCTCCCACAATCACCAGCCAGTCAAGGTGATAAAACACTGATACAATCAGAAGAGGATTTGCGATGTCACAGATCTGTTGAGGTACCGAAGGTTATTGTTAGCCATGCTAGTGGGGTCAGTTCACCAAACGTAAATACTGATACATCTATTAATAATCTAATAACGGACCTTACGTTAGAACCAATATGCAAATGTGATGGTAAGACAATTTTTTTTGCAGTGATAATTATTAATTAATGTGATTTTAGAAATTAAAAATGTATTGAATACAGAAGTAAGCGCTTTAAAATCAGAGCTTTCAGAAGTAAAAAATTTAATCAATGAGGTTAAACCCGACGTAAAAGAAAACTCAAATTTAATCGGTAATAAAATATTTTACTAAAATTAGACTTAGATAAATTTAATTAACTATGAACTACTTTCCAGAGCGATTCATCGTTCAAAGTAAAAGATAGTGGGAGACAATCAAATTGTCGCTCTCATGCCAAAGCGATCAAGAAGTAATCAACTCAGTAAACCGAGAATTAGAGCAATTCTTTCAGGAGCTCATACCCTTGACGTCTATAGATGATTTGCAGGTTTTGAATGAGACGTTATTAGAACGGCAGAAATGTAGTACCATTTTTGTAAGTTTGAACTTCTACGATAGCCAATAAAAAGTTTGCTAAGTTAATGTTTTTTAGATCAACAAGTTAAAACGTACAGGGGAAAAGACTCAAAACAATAAATTGTTATCAAATATTATTAAAAATGTACTAACAATTGAAACGCAGAAACAATGCAACTGGACAGGGGCAAATGGGAAATACCGATTAAAAGAAACTAAATTGGTAGAAGTTATTTTTGAAATTGTGTTCCATGAACACAATAAATCTACAAAAGTAGAAATGGAAGCATATCTAAAATATTTGTTTCAACATACATAAATGACAGGAACAAGGTAAGAATTAGTATTTTATATTATGATTTATTTCACTAAATATACAATACTTTTAGGCTGCACAAAGGAATCAAGCAAGAATTTAAGAATTAATGTAATTAATTATTGTTTATAATTAATAATTATAATTAATAAATGTCATCAACCGCAAGACTAAGAAAAAAAAACTTTTTATGCAACTTTTATGTTACTGTATTTTTACCCCTGACTTTTTTTTTAATAAAATTTCTCTAGATGTAAGGTTAGATGGGACAAGAGCATTTACGGGGCAAGTGCAGTATTTGCTAATAGTATTTGCTATGCTTCACATAGTTGAATAAATTGATCTGCCAGCTGTGAATGTTACATTTAATTAACATATATTCCCTAACTTACTCACTAAAGATAGCATGGGACCGTTAGGTTTGAAAATTAAGCATATTAAATCGTTAGTCGTATTTGCGGTTAAGTGCCGAGGTGATGCGTGTTTTGTTATATGTGTATATCTCAGCTATTTTTTGAGTTTTCGTTGCGATATTTGGTAAGTATATATTGTAATGTCCGGGGGTGAATGGGACTGTACACTTTAAAGAACTGAATCTTTACTGCTCAAATAAATTTTCTAGCTATGAGATCTTTTCTTTACAGGTTGGGTTCGCTTATTTATTTTAATAAATCTTTTTAAAGATTGTACGTTTTTTGAATTGTTATACTTTATTTTATGACTTGCTAATTTATTGATTTTGTAATTATTAAATAAATAACACATTAATTACTCAAAATGAAAATTATTTATTTTAATCAAATTATTTAATATTTTTATAAAAATTGTTTGGCATTATTCATGAATTTACTATTTTTACTTAAATGTTTAAGACTGCAGATTTTAAACGTTGACGCAAGCGCTCAAACTTATTTTTAGCATCTTAAAAATTACTTATTTCTATTTGACAAGTTTATTAAACTAAGTAAACGTTCGTGGTTAAATTGAATTTTTATATTGTTATTTCGCGTTTGAAATATTCACTTTAGTATTTATTTTGGTTACCTTAGTCAAAGTTTTCATAAGTGGCTGTTGTTGATAAAAAAAATTAAGTGATCCATTTTTCTAACCATGTGGTCAATTTTCGATTTTATTGATTTTTAAAGTAAATCTCGCTTCCAAATCACTTTAAATACATTTTCTTTGTCCAATTTGTATCGATTAACAACGATATTTTTCAAATTTAAATTAATTTTCTATAATTACGTATTTTGATGTGCCGCACTTTGAAATTCACAAATTTTTACTTTTCAATCACTAACCTTTGCTCGATTAATCTTTTGAATCACCTTTTGCATTTTGAATAACTTATTTTATTACATTTTTTTTGCATTTTTGTAATTGCAATTTATTTTAGCGACCTCCCCATATTTTGTGGTAACTAAGGACCTTGTTTACTTTTTTTAAAACTACTTCGATCATAAAAATTCCAAATCCTTCTATTTGATTGGCTCCAAAATAATTGTACTTTCAACGAAAATCTTATACAGGGTAAGTCACTGTGAAATGTTCTTATCGTTTTGTAATTAATTGTTTCTCGTTTTTAGAAACACTTAAAATCGTCCGAAGCACTGAATTTTATCAACCGTTCGAAGCAATAAATTATTTATGGAAATTATAAACTAATAACAATACTAAAATTAACTTATAATTAATGGAAAATTTTATAACTATCTACAAGAAAAATCGTCATTTTGGTATACCTATTTATTTGTGTTGTTTATTTTTATTGATCATTTAAATTTTATATGATTTAACTTTATAATAATTATTAATTTATTATAAAATTAAGCATGAATTCTTTTAACGTATAATCTCTATTGTTAAATTTTTAATCTTTCAAAATTTTATTCAGGACCGTAATTAAATTTATCTCATCAATTCTTCTTTGTGTATTTACCCAAATTAATTCTAAACTTAAGGTGGCTCAAAACACCGCAATATGTTTTTACGATATAATCATATTAATAACGTTATTTTTGTTCATATTTATTTTCAACTATATTTTTGTTGATGGGCTGCACTTGCCCCTTCAATTTTGTCTACTGGGGCTAGTGCAGCTTATTTCTATGGGGCAAGTGCAGACCATAGAACGCACTTACCCCGAACTAGATCTGATGATTCCTTTGTTTTTTCAGAATAAACTATGGCCCGCAATTATGTTCGTCGAAGTAAAAGAGGATGTGGATATTCCCAGGAAGCACTCACGATAGCTGTAAACAGTGTTAAAAGTGGCATACTAACAGTTTATAGAGCTAGTTTGGTGTACAATATACCTAAAAATACGCTATCTGATCATGTTAAAGGAAGAAGAGGCCAGAAGAGCTCAACCTATGGTAGAAAAACAGATCTTACTCTTGAAGTTGAGAAATCTCTGGTTAATTGTATTTGTACTGTGGATAAATGGGGATTTGGTTTAAGTAGAAAAGAAATCATACAAATAGTAGCGGATTATGCAGGATTAACAAAATTAAAACTCAGTTTAAAAATGGAACACCAGGAGAAGACTGGTTTTTAAATTTTAAACGTCGACACAATCTTTCTATTAAGACTCCTCAAAGTGTTGAATTTGCGAGAAAGAAAGAGGAAACAAGATTCACCTAATTTAATTAAAATCGACCACAAGTTTTTAATTCCAGGTCATATACATATGGAATGTGACTGTGATCACAGCATTATAGAAAAAACAAAAAAAAAGTATGGTGCTCCTCTAGAACATCCGCATGATTGGATTCAGTTAGTGAAAACAGCCAGCAAAAAGATGCCGTTCAAAGTATATGAAATGAATCAAAGTTTTTTCTATTCATACTCAGAACTTTTTAAAAATACTTTACAGAATAGAAAAGTGGATGATCAAGGTGACAAAATAAATTGGAGAGATATTAAGTGGCTACAGTATGAAAAAGAAATGCCTAAAACTCTAAAATTCAAGACTACTCTTGACAAAGACACATTATTCAGAAAAGTAAATTTTCAAAAACGTCGACGACTAGATGCTGTTCTCAAACCAAAATTGGCTCATGATGATTCACTTCCTATTTCTGTAGAAAAAAAAAAGGATTTACTAGACTTACTACCATTCATTTCAGACGTTTTCCGAGACTTTTATAGAAATCTTAAAAGTAGTAAATCCGTAAAAAATATACACCCTGATGTTATTGATGATGATGAAGAAATCTGCACTACAAGTGAATAGAGTTAAATGTATAGTGTATTTCAAATTAATTGGAATTAAAAAAAGTCTAGCATCAAATTACGTTGTTATAAAAACATACAAACTATGCAAGGAAAAACAATATAAGAGATAAGATTATCGCGCCAACGAAAGCCCGCATTTCATACTCCACGTGGAGTAGTGTAGTTCTAATTGGTTAATATTTATAATAAGGACTTATTATTGGATAATATTTCTATTACGAAAATTCTCTTTGCGACTCCACGTGGACGAGTGTACCAGGTGTACAGTAAGTTTGTATGTTTTTATAACAACGTAATTTGATGCTAGACTTTTTTTAATTCCAATTAATTTGAAATACACTATACGTTTTATAAAAATTAAGTATTTTAATAAAATATTATGTATTTTTGTTCTTGTGTATAATGAGTTAAGTCATGAATAAATAGGTGCCAAAGGTATTAAGTCAGTTTATAATGGGTTCTGCTTGTTGAATATTAGTAATCAAAAGTATAACCATAAAGTATCCTGAAGTCTCTACTTTCAGCTTGAATTGAAATTTCTAACCCTTTTCTTCAATTTTGCATAATTACTTGAAGGTTTAATTGTAATTTTCTCCCTGCTTTCATTTTGTGACTTGCCCCCTTTTCCACGCGCACCCACGAATTATTCAAGAGTTGTTTAATTTTTTTCCGGTTCACCTTACAGATGGAATATCCTAAAAACTAATTTACCCGCTTTAACATTAAAATCAGTTAGCGAAACTAGATGGGACAGCAGGATAAAAGCCATTCACCCTTTGAGAACTCAATTTTCTGAAATATGCAAAAGTTTAAATGATTTGACAGCAGACCATTCAAGATACATGAGTACCAAACATTTGGCACAATCGTTACTTGACAAAATTAAAAATTTTAAATTTATATGTTCGATTATAATTTGGCATGATTTATTAACAAAAGTTAATGTTGTCAGTAATATGCTGCAAAACCCCAAATTAAATTTAAATGAATGTCTTAAAGGAATCCAAAATTTAATACATTATTTGACTGAACAACGCTCAGACACTCATTTCGAGAAATTTTTAAATGAGGATACAGTAGAAGCTAGGAAAAATGATATAGAGCAGGAGTTTCCCTCAACTCGACAAAAAAAAACAAAACGACTTTTTCTGTATGAAGGAACTGATGAAACTATTTTGGAAGCAAAACAGCATTTTAAAATCAAATTTTATTATTCTATCATTGACACTACACTTCAATCCTTACAAAGCCGTTTTGAGGGTATTAATAAATGCTATGACTTATTTAGTTTTTTATGTAAGTTTTACGAGTTAGAATCGGAAACGATCAAGACATCTTGCATGGATTTAGACGTCGCCCTCCAAATGCAAGATAAAGACACTATATGCAAAGATATTGATGGCGTTGATTTGTATAACGAAATTTTATCGTACAAAGTTATAGTTCCTAATGCAGAGTCTCCTAGTCATATTTTAAATCATATTGTAAAAAATAACTTGAAATCGTTATTTCCGAACTTAGTTGTGGCCTTAAGAATATTTTTGACGTTGCCAATATCAGTAGCCTCCGGAGAAAGGAGTTTCTCTAAACTCAAAATTATTAAGAATTATCTAAGAACAAGCATGTCTCAAGAGCGATTAGCAGACTTGGCTATTATTTCGATCGAAAATAAAATCTGTGAAACCATCGATCATAGTGAAATGATCAAAGATTTTGCGTCTTTAAAAGCAAGACGTGTTGTGTTATAAATAATTTTAATTTCAAAATTTTAATTGCTTTAGACTACTTTTTGGTCCACAATTAACTTTTTACATATATTGCTTATTTTTATTTCTATATAAGTACTTATTATGTGTAGGTAATTTTGATTTAGCGAACTTACACAAAATATAAAATTTTACTTTATTTGCTTTTTATTTAAATCTTTGACCTTTTGTTTTGCTCATCAGACAATTTCCCGGTTGATTTTTCATAGCCCATCTAGCATAAAGGGCGGAAAAAATTTCTTGCATGCAGGCGCAATACCCTCTAGGAACGGCCCTGATCATCATGGTAAGAAGTTATAATTGATTATTATAAAAAGTAAAAAACTATGTATTTTAGATAACCAGAGTTCGTTGCCAACTTGCTGAGTTTTTCGGCAAGAAGGTTGATTATATACCTATGATCTAGGTTGCAGAAATTATATAAAATTTTTGAGCAACACATTTTTTTGGATATTATGGGTATTTTTTATTAAGGTAGAATAGTTTAAACTAAGATTAATTTTAATGGTGTTGGTTTCACAAAAGGGAAAAAAATTTGTTTACATGTTTTTTTCTAAAATGACACCACAAATTTTGTTGTAAATCTGAATTGATTAATATTTAATTAGACGTAAAACTTCCCGAATGTGCCTTATCTTGTAGTTTTAAGAATGTGGATTTTTGTTACTTTTAGAGTTTAGTGTAGAAAAAAACAAAAAAAGTTAATAATAAAATGCATCGGTATTTTTTTAACTAGTCTTTTCTTTAGTTAACCTTTCCGAAGAAGATACGCTATTATGGATTATGCAAAAAATTATTGTAGGCAGGTCACACGATGAGAAAAATTAAAGTTAGAGGCTACTTCATCACTTTCCTTGTTACATTTTACCTACAGTTTGTGATGGTCATCATTCAATCTTTGGGTGTGCCCAATTCTGGAACTCTGTAATTTTATATATACTTTATTTAACCACGTTGTAAAAAAACGGAGAACTTGCAGGTTATGGTTGGAGTCATAAATGCCTGTGCATGCTTCAGTGTTGCAATACTCGATTTTATAGGGATCATCATGGTAAGAAGTTATAATTGATTATTATAAAAAGTAAAAAACTATGTATTTTAGATAACCAGAGTCGTTGCCAACTTGCTGAGTTTTTCGGCAAGAAGGTTGATTATATACCTATGATCCAGGTTGCAGAAATTATATAAAAATTTTGAGCAACACATTTTTTTTTAGATATTATGGGTATTTTTTATTAACGTAGAATAGTTTAAACTAAGATTAATTTTAATGGTGTTGGTTTCACAAAAGGGAAAAAAAATTGTTTAAATGCTTTTTTCTAAAATGACACCACAAATTTTGTTGTAAATCTGAATTGATTAATATTTAATTAGACGTAAAACTTCCCGAATGTGCCTTATCTTGTAGTTTTAAGAATGTGGATTTTTGAGACACAAAGCGAAAATCGAATTAGGTTGCTATACGTAATTCCGCGATCCTTGCGTAAAAGCATCGTGATTAAATATCACGATCTATAGTAAGTCATTTTAGTGTAGAGCGAACGTGCGCGAAAATTAGAGAAATTTATTGGTTTCCACGGATGAGGCGCTACGTCAGACAACATATTCGAATGTGTGCGGAGTGTCTGATAAGTCAAGTTCCAGCAGGCAATCTAGCGGGAGAATTGTACCCAATTCCTCCTCCATTCCGGCCGTTTGGAAGAGTACACATTGATCACGTAGGTTCCCTTACGAAGAGCGAAGTAGGGAATGTACATATTTTAGTATTGGTGGATGCGCTCACCAAATACGTAAAATTGTATCCAGTGCCGAGTACGCGAAGTGATTTTACAATCTGTGCTTTAGAAAACTTTATCAAACAATACGGAATTCCAGAGCGTATCGTATCGGACAGAGGAACGAGTTTTACTTCCGGCGAGTTTAAGAAATTTTTGAGAAAATACTGTAGGAGCAAGAGCGAATATGTTAGTTGTAAGAGCGAGAGCGAATATGATACGCCAGGAAGCACGACCCAGCGGGTGGTCTGGTGCTATTCAACAGGGGTGCCTGAATGTAGTCGCACCCATCGGACCAGCATCCGAGAAGGGTCTTCAGTCTATTGACGGCGAGGGACTCGAATGGTTTGACAAATGATAGCAATACCTCACGGCGGTCAAACTGTTATGTTATGTTATTTTACTTATGTATATATTTTCATTAATAAATAATTGTTAATAAAGCCAAATTTATAACATCTAAATAATTATATCCCATAATACGGTATAAAATAAACTTTGAATAGCAGTCACGGCCCCGCGCGAATGGGCAAGTAGAGAGGGTGAATCGAGCCCTCATTCCTACGATAATGACCGCGATGCAAGATGAAACTGCATGGGACGAGGTGATTCCGACGGTGAAACGTAACTTAAATATTACGCCGAACCAAACAACGATGATAACTCCTTTTCAAATTTTATACGGGTATCAACCGAAATTTCACGATGATCCGTTTTCAATTTTAATTAAATGTTATTTATGTTCAAGTTGTTACTCATATCTTTCTATTTATCAATCAGCTGCAGTCTCGTTCTAAAATATTTACCGTTTATTCACCATTGTTTAATTATTATCCATCAACATTTATTAATCACCCCCATTCACACTCACCAATTTTTTATTATTGTTATCGTTAAGTTTTATTAACCTCTTCAAGGACAGAAGCACATATGTGTACGTTTCGTGTAATGTTAAATAATTTTGGTCAAACGTGGTTCTTATCTGCTCAGTGGCAACCGTTGTGGACGTTTACTATTCCATCCATAATATAACACGCAATACAGACCAAAATCGTTCTAAATAGTATTGCAATCGCGATTTCATTTGGAGGTGTGCATTTCAGGTTATGTTCGTTTACTGTGTCAAGTTTTCGTAGTTATTATTTTAAGATTTATGTTCTTTATGAACAACAAAAATTGGTAAGTGTTGGGGAAAGGCCTAATTTACATCGCTGTGTAATAAGTAACATAATATTGACAAACAAATAATGATTTGCTTGTTTATATATATGTCCACGTTTGTGTACAATGTTCAGATGTGCACTAAATAGTATTAATATTTATAATTCTGTCACTAGAATATATGTATATTATCTTGTCATAACAAATGTTATATTATGTTTTGAAATGGCGCATTTCTTCTAGATTAAGGTTCAAAATGTCTATTCCAATACCTGCAAGCAGGTTCTATAGCCGAAAAAAATCTCCCGTTCGTGTTCTTGAATTCGTACAAAACCCATATAATTCTGACTTGGAAGAAATCGACGTACTAGACGAGGATTATTCTGGTGATGATCTTGTTAACAACAACAACACAGAAACTGATCCATCAAATGAGATTGTTAGTGATAGGGTAGACTGGGTACGGTTGTGACAGTCGTTATAACAGCAAAACTATACGGAATGCGGGAAAGGGTGCAAGGGGAGGAGAAGCGGCATGCATGTCTAAACGCATTCGGTTTTGTTTCGTCAGTCAGTGCGCGACGCTAACGTAAGCAGAAGTCTACATTGGTTTTTAACAGTCAAAAGTAAGTTTTTTTGTTTTTTAATATTTACTGTTATTTGTATACAGATAGATTATATCATATATTTTTTTGTTATAAGTTGAATATTAGTAGTTAATTACGAGTGATTAGTTTTTACGTAGATTACTTGGCCCATTCGTGGCGATTGTTTGTTTTCAAAAGTATGCGTTGGGTACGGTTGTGACAAATGTTGTGGGTACGGTTGTGACATATATTTTTTTTATATTTTTGCTTTTAGATGCCCAGAAAACGCTTGCGGAAGACCGAAAGAGCGCGGTGTGACATAAGTAAATATAAACATGCTTATGAAGAAGTGAAACGCGGGACTTCTTTACGCAGAGCTGCGGAAATGCATGACGTTAATCGCATGTCGTTGTTGCGATACATCCGTAAACGTGATGAAGCCGGTGCATCACGATGAAGACAGCATCAGTATGGGGTATGTTGCTCATAATAAAGTATTTTCTAAGGAGCAAGAAGAAGAGCTATCAAAATATATCAGTAAGCGAGATGACCGAATGCTACAATGCCTATGCTTAAAAAATAGAGCATCAACATCGAATGATTTATCTTCCGAATGGTTCAATTTATTAGGTGTAAGTGCAAGTTCATCTACTGTTAGATACAGATTTGAAAATATGGGTTTAAATGCAAGACGACCTCGTAAAAAGCCATTTTTAAATAAAAAGATGCGCAAATCTCGGCTTGAATGGGCTCGAGAACATGAAAACTGGACTACAAGCGATTGGAATAAGGTAATATTTTCTGACGTATCAAAATTTAACTTATCCGGCACTGATGGAATTCAGTACATTCGAAGAAAAGTCGGGGAAGA
Organism: Podabrus alpinus; assembly: GCA_932274525.1. Taxonomy (NCBI): domain Eukaryota; kingdom Metazoa; phylum Arthropoda; class Insecta; order Coleoptera; family Cantharidae; genus Podabrus; species Podabrus alpinus. The sequence goes on from OW026451.1 coordinate 122,961,290, forward strand.
ATTAAGAAATGATTTCGTCTAGAAAACCACAAAATTTCCAGTCAGCGTAATGATCTGGGGGTGCATTTTTAGCAAAGGGGTGGGTCCCCTACACATAATTGAAGGGACAGTAAAGGCCCATGATTATATAAACATTCTTAACGAATGTTTATTGCCAACAATCGAAGAAGATTTCGGGGGTGTAGGAAACTGTATTTTTCAGGACGATTCAGCTCCGTATCATTGTGCAAAAATTGTATGTAAGTATTTAATATTTTTATAAACTATTAATGTCCTTTTTGCTAGCAAAAAACAATTATTACAATAGTTCTTTTTTTTAATTATAGGTGAAAAAATTTCTAGACTAGCAAGGAATTTGTAGTCTTCCGTGGGTTGGAAATAGTCCAGATTTAAACCCGATCAAGGATTGTTGGTACATGGTAGCGAAAAAATTGGCCAAAAATAAGCCAAGCAATAAAAAAAATTTAATAGAAACCATAAAAAAAGTATGGAAAGAAGAATTGGACAGTGAATATATTCAAAATTTAATTAGTTCAATGCCTAGGAGAATTCAGGCGGTTATCAAAGGTGGCCCAACCAAATACTAATTTTGTTTATATACTTACTTAATTTTTAATAATTAATAATAGTTTTCTAAAAAATTGTATTACTTTATCTTTATTTAAATTTGTGACGGTTGCAATGGTCACTCTTGCATACCTGTAATACTGTAAAGATATATTATGTTTAATCTAAATGCATTTTTAAAATCATGGAATTTTTAAATAATAGCATTTAACATAATGCACGATTGGTTGCATACCGCTCCAGGCGTTTTTGAAAATTACAGTTTGCTGCAAAAATTAGAATCTGATAAAACAAAGCATGCAATTATGTTTAACATTTAAATATACAGAGGCAGTTGGTGAAAGGCTGACTTTCTGAAATCTTCACCCTTCCTACAAGAAGGGTCATAAAATTTTTGCAGAAAGGATACCGGTAACCGATTCCGATCCGAAAGTTAGATATCCGTCCGAAAGTATCTGACTGAAAGATCATCCGTCCGGCCGATGCATTGTTTATGTTCCTAGACATTGTACTCGACATTTCCAAATCCTCCGCTTTCGTTTATGTCTCTAGACGTTAGTAATTTCCATCACGTGGTTGTTTAAAGTTCTAGACAAGCATACTCGCTGCTCCGATCCTAGCTTGCGTTTAAGTTTCTAGACGTTAGTAAACCCCGTCCAGGTGATTGTTTACGACTCTAGACATTCACGTCCATCTACGGAAAAATCCTGTTGAATAAATTAGTTCTCATCAAGAATTAATGTTTACCTGTGATAAGCAAATCTAATTTGCTTCCGAAGTCAATTTATTGACTTCCACCGTACGTAAAAACTTTCAAAGTTCCGAGTAAGAAAAATCACTTGTATTGATTTTTCCCGATTGATCTTTTTACCGAAATCTTCAGTAGCTTGAAACAGATTCCGCCGTCAAATAAACTCCGATTAAAGTAAAATTGTTTTATTTCATTCTCACAAGTAGCAAACTGATTTGATTTGATTTAAATTCAATATTAACTGTCAACATTATTAAAGGTTATGTTATTTTGTATGTACATAATCCAGTGCCGTATCCTGTTAAATTTAAATTCAGAATAAAGTAATTAAATTGTAAAGAAAACCATTTTTTTTTGAGGAATCCCGACCGACAAAACCGAGGGATTCCGACCGCAAAGTCGTTAAACTAATTCCGATAAAACCGTCCGATGGGGAATCCGTGAGGTGCCGACCGCAATGGTAAATCTGATGAGCCCGATAGTCGCCATTGAGCCTAGCCGACCGGAGCCGGCTTGAAGAACACACTTCTCACCATATGGCCGACCAGTCCCCCCCAGTTGCAAACAACATCCCGGATTCGATCGTCAATCCTCCGCCGATTCCGAAATCAAGGATTGGCGACGAATCAATGGCAATTGGGACTGCAAGACCTCCGAAAAGAAGTGTGGACGAAACGGCATCCGCCGACTAGGTTCGTTTTCCGAAAGACGACTCCGTTTCCGACGTCAGAAGCCATTAGGAAGACCCAAACCCGACAAGACCGAACAATCCGACGGCAACCGACCGAAACGTCGTTAAACTAGGAAGCCAAAAAGAGACCAATTAAGACCGATGGATCCCGACCGAAACGTCGTTAAACTACAAGCCGACCGAAACGTCGTTAAAATACAAAGCCGAGAACAACCCGATGGCAAACGACCGCAAAGTCGTTAAACTAGGTCCGATGATTCCATCCGATAGGGAATCCGACAGGTGCCGACCGAAATGGTTCTTTCTGATAAACCCGATGGTCGCAATTGAGCCTGGACGACCGGAGCCGGCTTGAAGACCACATTTCTCCCCCATATGGCCGACCAGTCCCCCCCAGTTGCGAACAACATCCCGGATTCGATCGTCAATCCTCCGCCGATTCCGAAATCAAGGATTGTCGACGAATCAATGGCAATTGGGACTGCAAGACATCCGAAGAGAAGTGTGGGCGAAACGGCATCCGCCGACTAGGTTCGTTTTCCGAGAGGCGACTCCGTTCCCGACATCAGAAAAACCATGAGGAAGGCCCAATCCGAAAAACAAACCCAACAATACCGATGGGTAACGACCGAAAAGTCGCTAAACTAAAAGGCCAAGATCCTGCCGACCAAGCCGATTGGTAAACGACCGAGAAGTCGCTAAACTAAACGCAGAAACAAACCCAACAATACCGATGGGTAACGACCGAGAAGTCGCTAAACTAAACGCCGAAACAAACCCAACAATACCGATGGGTTACGACCGAGAAGTCGCTAAACTAAACGCCGAAACAAACCCAACAATACCGATGGGTAACGACCGAAAAGTCGCTAAACTAAAAGGCCAAGATCCTGCCGACCAATCCGATTGGTAAACGACCGAAAAAGTCGCTAAACTAAAAGGCCAAGATCCTGCCGACCAATCCGATTGGTAAACGACCGAGAAGTCGATAAACTAAAAGAAAACTAAAGCACCGAAATAAATCCGCTGGGTTACGACCGCGAAGTCGCTAAACTAAACGCTGAAATAAACCCTACAATACCGATGGGTTACGACCGAGAAGTCGTTAAACTAACCACCGAAATAAAATCCGATATCCTAAGGCAACCAAAGAAGGGAGTTCGACACCAGGGAAATCCTTCGGAGAAAGATTTCCCCCCCGTATAGCCAACCATCGTCCGCTACAAATTCCGGAGTCAACCGTCAGCTTTCCGCCGATCCGTAAAAGAAGCTGCCGACGAATCACCCAGTAGTGGAGATGGGAAGGCTCCCGAAAGTGCGAACAAATCAACAGCCCGCCATGTAAACAAAAATTTCCTAGGACAACCCTGTAAAAGATTTCGAAAATTTCAATCTCCTGCAAAAGACCTTGCAAGATAGGAGAAAATTTATCAAACAAATGGTGGAAAATTTTCACAAACGACGTAGTCGCTTACAAGATTTCGAAGTGTTTCGTTGCAAGATGCCACCAATCCGCACCCAAAGGAAGGCGAAACCCGGCCAAAATACCGGAAACCTGTGGAGGAGATCCCACCGAGACGCCGAAGTATTGAGGAGAAGACTGCAGGTCCCTCCTACCGTAGGAGCACCATGGGGTCGCATACCTACCCGACCTACCTTGGTCACCAGCAGGACCTCCACCCCCACAGCCCGACCCAATTTCGAGGAAACGCTGCAGAAGATGGCCCAACTGGACCTGACCACACCCAAGGTGAATCTTCCAGGAAGAAAGTCAGTGGTCCAGACGACCACTAGGAAACCAGCAGTCCTTCCCTGCACAAAAGAGCCAGGTAAGTACCGGACTTTTCGCCGACCAAATCGGCATGTTTTAGGTGTACCCCGGACAATCCGAGTCGCACGGGAAGCCCAACCGTCGACCAAGAAGGAGGTAGCAGACCTCATTATCCGAGAGGTCCCCGACTCCGCCATTCCGGACTCTTGGGTCCTACCCATTCTCCAGGATCAGCCGGAGCCCAGGAGAGTGGAACCCCTCATAGCCGTTCCGGAGAAGCCGAGCAGCGCCTCCATCCCGGAGGCTTACATTATCACATCACCACCCTTCGTCACCACAATCGGGGTAATTCAACGGATCCTCGATGACGGGATGAAGAAGAGTGGCCCCTATCGTTCCATCGTGCTGTGTGATGGACAGCTCCGGGAGTTGCGCGCCCGCAGATTGAAACGGCTGCTCAAGAACGCCACAAATTAAAAACGGCTGAGAAATTTTATTATTTTTTATTTTTATTACTGGTGAGAGGTATGTGTACATACAAAGTTCTTTTATTTTCATTATCATTTTTCGCATACAGTTACGGTCTCTTTTTTTTTGGACCCTCCGAGCTGTAAAGATATATTATGTTTAATCTAAATGCATTTTTAAAATCATGGAATTTTTAAATAATAGCATTTAACATAATGCACGATTGGTTGCATACCGCTCCAGGCGTTTTTGAAAATTACAGTTTGCTGCAAAAATTAGAATCTGATAAAACAAAGCATGCAATTATGTTTAACATTTAAATATACAGAGGCAGTTGGTGAAAGGCTGACTTTCTGAAATCTTCACCCTTCCTACAAGAAGGGTCATAAAATTTTTGCAGAAAGGATACCGGTAACCGATTCCGATCCGAAAGTTAGATATCCGTCCGAAAGTATCTGACTGAAAGATCATCCGTCCGGCCGATGCATTGTTTATGTTCCTAGACATTGTACTCGACATTTCCAAATCCTCCGCTTTCGTTTATGTCTCTAGACGTTAGTAATTTCCATCACGTGGTTGTTTAAAGTTCTAGACAAGCATACTCGCTGCTCCGATCCTAGCTTGCGTTTAAGTTTCTAGACGTTAGTAAACCCCGTCCAGGTGATTGTTTACGACTCTAGACATTCACGTCCATCTACGGAAAAATCCTGTTGAATAAATTAGTTCTCATCAAGAATTAATGTTTACCTGTGATAAGCAAATCTAATTTGCTTCCGAAGTCAATTTATTGACTTCCACCGTACGTAAAAACTTTCAAAGTTCCGAGTAAGAAAAATCACTTGTATTGATTTTTCCCGATTGATCTTTTTACCGAAATCTTCAGTAGCTTGAAACAGATTCCGCCGTCAAATAAACTCCGATTAAAGTAAAATTGTTTTATTTCATTCTCACAAGTAGCAAACTGATTTGATTTGATTTAAATTCAATATTAACTGTCAACATTATTAAAGGTTATGTTATTTTGTATGTACATAATCCAGTGCCGTATCCTGTTAAATTTAAATTCAGAATAAAGTAATTAAATTGTAAAGAAAACCATTTTTTTTTGAGGTAAATTATATTGTATATAATTCAGTAAATAAATCCTGTGTTAAAGTTTCCGAAAAATCAGTTGTTTTATTTTTTAGTTTAAAGTTTACCTATAAAAACTTTTGGCGCTCGAGTTTAAAGAAGTAAGTGCAAAAATCGACAAGACGTCCTAAAAACCCTGGCTACCCAAAAAGGCAATTTGAACGACCAAAAAAAATCGTTACAATACCTAGAAAAGCAAGTATTCAAGTACAAAAGGCTTATTTTGTATTGTTAAGTTTAATCCCGAATTTTAAATATCAATAGCCTATTGAAAACAGTTTATAATAAAATATAGAACTAATTTATAAACAATTTTAAAGAAATTTATAACTTTTAGCTAGACGCGAAGGTAAATTAATTAATTAAAAGTTTTGCATCTTTTAAAGAAACTACCCCTACAGATATATTGTAAAGTCATTCAATCAGTGTATTTTCAAAATTAATGTAAGATAGCTATAAAATGAATTTAAAAAAATAATTTTGGAATGATTATAACGGATCATTTCTACAGCTGTATAAAATATGCTTTACCATATAGGGGAGACTAGGGAGGTTTGATACGTAGGGAGGCTTGATACACGTATAAATTTCGCGCCCCGGTTCCTTAAAGAAGCCGTGACCGAGTGCAATGCTGACTGTGGATGTTGTAACAGCGTCTGACGAAATCTTTCAACGAACGCATGTTGATTAAACGTTTTTAAGGTTAAAGCATAGATGTATTGGTTAAAGTGTGTGTTCAATTTCATATGCCTCCATTTTCGTGTGTGTTAAGCTTTATAGTAATTTACGTATGCGCAGTGCCTTACGCACCTCATGTCATGCGCCATTTTTAATCACCAGTATGTCAATGTATGTCAACTGCATCAGTCACGCTTGCATCTCTCATTACTCATTTTTAAATATGCTAACAAACTATTAAATGTTATATAATTACAAAAAGTGTTTTATTTCCATTCAACAAAAAATAAGTTCTACGTTCAACGGAGTATACTCTGACGATACTTCTACACTCTGGGGAAGCTTTCAAGTGCCTCCCCAACATTGGTCCTTCGAAACCGCATTTTGATGCATCTACACGGATTTATACGACCCACATTTTTGGTCCAGAACAGATGATTCATCGATCATACAGTCCACAAAAAAGAAAGTACACATTTTCATCTTCAAGTTTTTCGGCTACAAACGGAGTATTTCTTGCAGTCCGCACCTGTGATAGAGGCTACGTCGCAACTACAAGTCGGTAATATAGTTAACTGTACCCTTTTTACCTTCCTACAGATTCCTGTTTCTATTTTTTATACAAGTTGCAAACCTCAGCGTATTTTTATTTGCATGATAATTTTAATCTTCAAACACGAATAAAATTAAAAAAGTAAGAACTGAATTAAAAGCGAAAATTACAAGATTTGAAACCTTTATTAAAACAATTAAGGAATGTGAACAAAATATTTTAGATAACCAAATAGGGTCATTGCAGAGTCGACTAGGCAATGTTATCCCATTACTAGCAGAATTTGAAGATATTCATCAGAAAATAACTGATAATCTTGATGAAAATGATATTTCAGAAGACATTCACTTGGCCGAATTTGAAAAAAATATTACGACCAAAACAATTTTTATTGTAGTGCCCCATGGGACAATGTTCGTAGAACTTTGAAGGATGCTATTCCTACTGTCTTAGTTAATTATAATGCTGATGGCGGAATGCTGGTTATCATTTCACGTTCTAGGGCTGACATCAAACATGCTGTAGTGCTTGCAGAGGCACATTCGGAAATTTTATCTCAGACAAGTAGCTTTTTACAAATTACGGCACAATAGGGAAGATGCATAAATTTTTTTTATAGCGTAGTTGGATCAAAAATAACAAAATATACCTACTAATTAATGCTATTTAATTTATTTATTTTCGTTTTGATAATAATTTAAAAAATATTTAAAAATCCGTCAATTTGAATTGAAGGAAACGACCGCGCAATTTGCCATTGTCACAAGTCTGAATTTTACATTCATTTATATTATTTTTCTGTGGTTTTGTGTTTTGAAAGTTGAAGTTTGTTAGTGTTAAAAGCTGTTATTTTTCATAATTAAATCAATTAAAAACAAAAAAGTTAAAAAAGTAAACAAGAAAGTGAGGTTATTGCAAGCAAGCAAGCAAACGCGTTGCGTTTAAGGTCACATGATTTATTTTAAATTATCATTGAATTTTAAAATGGATTATTTATAACAAAATACAATAAATAGAAGTTATTTTTGCTGATTTGATATTTAATATATAGGATTAATCGGAAAATACTGTTTTAACTAAATTTTTTTATTCATGCATGTTCCCCATTAAATCGCAGACTGGAGATTGTCAAAACTGTTGGGTAAGCTAATCATATCAATAAATATATAGGTTTCGATTTTAACTCAATTTTTTTTAGATTCAGGGAAGAATTTTCTGTTGCTGAAGAACTGTCGCGAGATGTTGCTCTTGAAGTTGTTACTAGTACCTCAGAATTCTCGAACAGTGTCGAAACTCAGGGAACACAATTTGAAGGTTCAACTGTAAATATAGCACTAATAGAAGACAAAAGTGACGATTCTACCGATTGCGATTGTTACCGCTTCATTAGCAAATTACTTCGAGCTTAGAAGTGAACGACGAAATTGTAAAGCAATCAAAATTAGTTGCAACATCAAATTTGTAAACCGAACAAATTTCTAATGAAATAGGTGAAATGATTACTAATGATGAATACCGAGATAGTGCTCTTGATGCAACATCTAGTACCTCAGAACTCTTGGACTGTGTCGGAACTTCTGTGTCGACAGTTCACAAAATTACTGAAATTGTTGGTGCTTCATTTAGCAATTCGCAAAGCGAGCAAATTGTTATCGACTTTACGAGGGAAGTTATAAACTCAAGTACATCAGAATTACAATACAAGGCTCAAGATAATGCCGTTTTACCAATGGATGATGCGCAAAGTGCCTTAGATTTTGCTTACGGAAGACATGGATGTCAGAATCAGTATAGTCTTATCACACCCATATATCCTATAGGGCAGGGGTGGCCAACAAGTCGATCGCGATCGACCGGTCGATCGCGAGACCAATTTTGGTCGATCACTCGCAAGTTCGGGGTTTGCGAAAAGTATCTCATAATAGTTATTTACGATATAAGTGTTAAAAGTGAGTTTTTATTTTGTTAGTGGGGAATTTTGCGAAACGAGCGATAGCGAGTTGAGCAACCCCCACGAACAAAATAAAATCACTTTTAACATGTATATCGTACAATATTTTTTATACAACTGTTAATAGGTCTTGTTTGATGAGTAAATTTTTTTGCGAATTGAAACATGACTACATCACGACATGCTGATTTTTGTGACTATCGCATTCACATATCATGTGACGAACATCAACCAATTTGATTTACAAATAAATTACTAAAACAAAACCAGAACCTGCGACAAATTAATTAATGACATTTGTGTATATCAATGCAACCTAATATTATTTTTTTCGTAAATTTTTTGAATTATAGCTATAACTCGGGAACGACGCTAGATATCGAAAAACTGAGCAAAAAAATCCCCCCCTCGCTCTATTCAGTCGATTTGTCGGTAGGAAGGCATATGCAAAAATTCAGGGCGAATTGTTCTAATTCTAATGTGTATGTTACTATTTATAAATAAATTATAAACTAATTACCACTAGTGTTAAAAAGCTTTATTTTACTAGTGTTAAAAATATTTTTAACATGCTACCTTATAAAATTGAATTTCTAACCTGGGTAAATTGAACTAAAAGTGTCATTTTTAATGTCAGTTGTATAAAAAAACTTTTAACTTAAAAAGTACAAATACTTTTTATTCAAATGTTTTCTGTGATTAGCTCATAGAAAGGATATAATTTTTATATTATCATTATTTTTATTAGTTTGTTTTGACATTTGAAATGGTTTTATTAAGTTCTTTTTCTTTGCACTTTTGCAATTCTTTTTTCTATTTAAAGCTTTTGTCGGTAGATAACTTTTTGCTGCTGCTACTTTTTGCTACCTATATAAAATTTATTTGAATTGGGATATTACAAAATCAGCATAATACTTCGGCTTATGATAAAAACTTATACAATACATATAAAAACGTATATAAATGATGTTTATTTAATAAATCTGAAATACAGTGCGTTTAAAATTGACTTGTATTTACACTTCTGAGAAATTTATGACTATTAAAATAATAACATTTGAATTGCATGCCATTAGGATTAATTCTTGGAATCTAATTTTGCAGAATATAGTGTTAAATTTTCATTCTGAAGTTAGTGTTTGTACGCTACAGTCAATTTCTCTTGCGGATTGTTTCATTTGTAAGTATTAATGAAATATTAGTGTTCTTTAAATTAATTGGGCAAGTATATAAGAGATATATTTTAAATAAAATTATTTGAATCTTAATTAAATATTTATAAGCATTATTTAAAATAATAATTTAATTATTCGCAACTATTAAGTATGATTAGCTATTTCGTTTTATCGGCTAAACCTACACCAGGTATTAATTGTAATTTATATTGTTACTGTTTAATACTTTTGGTTAAAATTTGGAGGAATACCCCCCTGGTTCGAACCCGATATAATAACTTTTTTTTTATTTTTTTATGAAGAGGTTTGGGTTCAAGACCTAAGTTGAACAAATTTTTTTGTGTAAAATAAAGATGAAACTACGCAAATAAAATAACAAATGAATTTAGAATATCTAAATTAGACCGAATAAAACACCGAACTTAAATCCAATTTATTAACTCTGTAGACGTAGAGCAATTAAAAACGCGTTCCATAGATTATTAATATTTCTTCTCCTCCAAATAAATTCAAATAAGTAGCCCTGCATTCTACCCCTAACTCTATTTTGAGGTTTTATTTTAATCTTCATACCATTCCACGTTTCCTCGATGTTATTTGTATGATATCCTTCAGAGTTTATAAAGCTAATTCCAATACTTGATCCAATACTTTTATTACATGCCCTATTATTAAGTCGTATATTTGTTGCATTTTAGTATACCTATTTATGAACATGGATAGCAAACCAAAAAAATCGAAAACATATCATTTCAATGAAGAATGGGAAATTAACTATTTTTTTACGATGGTGAATGATAAATGTTGCTGCTTAATATGTCTTAGCTCGATAGCCATTGCTAAAAAGGGTAATTTGGAGAGACATTTCTTATCTTGACATAACAAGTATCAAACAGATTATCCACCAAATTCCGAATTACGAAAACGTAAAGTTCGGGATCTTAAAACTCAATTAACAAATCAACAAAATATTTTCAAAAAGCCAATATTGAAGTCACAAGCAGTAACAACTGCATCCTTCAAAGTAAGCTATCTATTAGCTAAAAAATGTAAACCATTTTCTGATGGTGAATTTGTAAAGGAAATGTTCTTGGAAATCTCGGATTCCCTTTTTAATGATTTTAAGAACAAGAGCGAAATTACTGCTGCAATTCAAGATCTACAACTGTCCCGAAACACAGTGATGCGACGAATCGAAAAGATGGGTGGAAATTTAAAGGAACAGTTACAAAATGATATTAACAGATGCTCTTGTTTTTCTCTTCAATGTGATGAATCGACAGATATAAGTGATACTGCACAGTTACTTGTTTTCATTCGTTTAGTTTTTGAAGATTTTACATCTAAAGAAGAATTGTTGGGTATGATTTCTTTGAAAGAAAGGACTAGAGGTGTAGATATATTCAACGGGTTTAAAAGTCTGCTTAATGATAAGAAAGTACCTCTTTTTAAATTAGTTTCAATAACAACGGATGGCGCAGCTGCAATGATAGGCCGCAAAAATGGATTTATAGCCCTATGTCGAAATGACGATGAATTCCCAGATTTTTTGAGTTACCACTGTATAATTCACCAGCAAGTATTATCCAGCAAGAGACTAAATACAAAAGAAGTAATGGACATCGCGTTTAAAATTGTTAATTCAATTCGTGGAAGTTCTCTCAAACGTCGTCTTTTTCAACTAAAACTCGATGAAGGTCAGTCTGATGTATTATTGCATACTGATGTAAGATGGCTAAGTAGAGGTAAATTTCTGCAACGATTTCGTGATTTATTGCCTGAAATAATAGAATTTCTTAATGAACAAGAGAAAAAATATGCATATTTAAATGACAAAACCTGGCTTAGTGACTTAGCATTCCTTACAGATTTTACTTCCATATTAAGCCATTTAAATTTAGAATTACAAGGTAAAAATAAAACAATAATTGATATGATTAGCAGCATAGATGCATATAAAACCAAATTTATTTTGTTGATAGAAGATTTACAACAAAATAATATGAACCATTTTCCAAATATGGCAGACAACTTACAAAAAAATAAAAATATTATTTATGAGATTGACAAGTACGTGGCCGAAATACAAAATGTAATGGAAGATTTTGAGAAGCGATTCCAAGATTTTAAAAAAATTAAAGAAATTGTGGAATTTACATCTTTTCCTTTCAAAAAAGATTTAATTGTGAAGGAAATTAGCAAAAAAATTGCAGACTTATTTGATATGGAGCAAAACGCCTTGGAAAATGAAATTATAATTTTACAATCTGATTTAATCTTACAAGCCAGAAAATTTGAAGAAAATTTTTGGAAATATGTTAACCGAGAAAAGTATCCCAATATTATCAAATGTAGCGAATATATTTATTCTTGCTTTGGATCTACGTATCTGTGCGAATCGGCATTTTCATATTTACAATTGACTAAAACTAAACTTCGTTCCGTCCTGACCGATTCTCATACTGAGGACTCATTGTTATTGTCTTTGTCAGGATATACTCCAAATTATGATGCACTAGTAAAGGAAATGCAGACTCAGGTTTCTCATTAATTTAAAAAGTTTGAATGAATAAATGTTATTAATAAGTGCTCATGTTGTTTTAATTCCTCTGGACATAAGTTTTTTAACCCATTAAATAAATACTCATGTATGTAGATTATTTACACCTTAATCATGGAGCTCGCCAAAGTGCACGTCGGTATAAAAGCACATTGCAAAAACATCCCCTTCTTACCTAAAAAATAGGTCGATCGCGACACAATTTTAAAATAAAAAGTAGATCTTATGTGCACCAAAGTTGGCCACACCTGCTATAGGGTAAGTAATAACTATCGCTTTCCACAGCATATTAATTACGATTTCAATTTAATTAACTATTTCAACTCTTTTAGAGATTCTGCGGTAAAACAAATAAAGAAACCTACACTTATAGATGTGTTAAAGAGAATTGGGTAATTATAACACTGTGTTTTATAAACATTTGGCATTTATTAATTTCTTTATCGATACGTAACCATTACTGGTTAAATCGGAATTCAAAGTAGCCTTGCAGGAAGGTCTAATAAATATTAATTTTAATCAACTCCTTGTTTATTTAATTGAGGAAATACATTTAGTTCGAGAAATGAATCAGCACATTACTCCTATGACTAAGGCTGGGCGCCGACTTGCAATTTATCGGTTGTGCAACTAATTGCGCAACTGTTTGGTCTGTGAATGGTTTCCTGCGCTCACATACGGTTCAGTCGCAGCATGTAAGCGCACATGCAACTGATATTGTTTAGTTTCAATATGGATTTCCATCAGTTAGCTGTGGTGTGTGCTCTTGAACTGAGAAGATGGAAAAAATTAAAAAGAAAGAAACGATACTGGGTACTCCCATTAACGTCACGTCACGTTAACGTTTAGTGAAAGGGCAGTTTAATAAACTGAATGAAGATTTGCGAGCATACCCAGAAAAATTACGTAATTATTATCGCACGAGTATTGGCAGTTTTGATGAACTTTTAGATGTAATAAGACCTCACATCACTTACCAGAATACGAGGGCGGAGTGAGAAGTCTGGTAAAATTGCAACAGAGGGCGCCACAATCGCAAATCCCAGATGTCATTTGTCAATACCATCTGTCACTAGACCAAATTAAAAATTTCAAATTTCATTTAGTTCAGTTTTGACAGCCATTGAAACCAGACAACCCATCGTATTTTTGCAAACATGGAAAAAAGTGAATTTCGTGTGTTAATTAAACATTATTTTTTGCGTGGAAAAACCATTACCCAAGCCAAATCAAAGCTTGATAAATATTATGGGGATTCTTCACCATCGATTAAAATGATTCACAAGTGGTTTACTGATTTTCGTTGTGGTCGTACAAGCACAACTGACGCCGAACGTTCAGGACGCCCAAATGAAGTCACCACACCAGAAATGATTGACAAAATCCATGATACGGTATTGCAAGACCGCAGAGTGAAAGTGCGCGAGATAGCTGAGATAGTAGGCATCTCAGATGAACGTGTGCGCAATATATTACACGAACATTTGAATATGAAAAAGCTATCCGCGCGTTGGGTGCCGCGTTTGCTTACAATCGACCAAAAACGCACATGTGTGACAACTTCAGAGGCAGGTTTGGCGATGTTCAAGCGCAATAAAAAGGAGTTTTTGCGTCGTTTCATAACTGTGGATGAAACATGGATTCATCACTATACACCGGAGACCAAGGAACAGTCTAAACAGTGGATTTCTACTGGCGAATCTGCGCCGAAGAAGGCTAAGGCGGTTTTATCGGCCAACAAGGTCATGGCCACAGTTTTTTGGGATGCACGCGGCATAATCCACATCGATTACCTTCAAAAGGGAAAAACAGTCAACGGCGAATACTACTGCAACTTATTGGACCGTTTCAACGACGTTTTGAAAGAAAAACGACCGCATATGGCGAAGAAAAAAGTTCTCTTCCATCAAGATAATGCACGGGTGCACACGTGTGTAGTTGCCATGGCCAAAATCCATGAATTACGCTTCGAATTGCTTCCACGTCCGCCATATTCTCCAGACATAGCCCCCTGCGACTATTTCCTGTTTCCGAACTTGAAGAAATGGCTCGGCGGAAAGAGATTCGGCTCTAATGAGGAGATCATCGATGCAACAAACGCCTATTTTGCAGGGTTGGAGAAATCGTATTATTCGGAAGGGATCGAAAAATTGGAAAAACGTTGGACTAAGTGCATCGAGCTAAAAGGCGACTACGTTAATCGAAAGCGAGATGATTGGGGTTCATTTATGTTGCGCGCATTATAGAAGATGGTTTCTAAGGATGTCGATAATGTCTCGACACATGCGATCAAAACCCGTTTTTTAAAGATTTAATAGCTTCAATAATTTTGATCGACAATTTAAAGAAATTGGACAACGTTGTAGAAAATGTTTATATGATGAGAACTAATAAGTTCGAAACTCGAGTATACATTTCAAATTGGATTGTGCGAAATTTTTGTATTTTAAATACTTACTGGCTAGAGCCGAGAATTTTTATTACTCATATACCACTGGGGCCTTTCCCGAGAACCGTGCGAGGGCATTGCTGAGACTTGCAATTTTGTAAGTATTTTACAAATTGTTTGTTGATAGCATGATAGCCGTAAACGCACTCGTACAATCCATTTGTATATTGTACTGATGAGAACTAATAAGTTCGAAACTCGAGTATACATTTCAAATTGGATTGTGCGAAATTTTTGTATTTTAAATACTAAGGGCCAGTATTTCCATCTCCTAATAAAGTACCCAATAACTATTTGGCAAGTAACTTTATTGGGAGGTTTTATTCGTCGAATAGTAAATGCCCGTCTTTCATCCTCTTTTTATTTGCCGAAATGCTATTTGATGAATATCTAGTTTTCGTTGTGAACAAAGCACAAATTCATGATAAAAAGGGCATGCGCGATCATAATTTTTACGATTTTGACAGACTTCAAAAATAATTGTCATTTTTGTACT
This sequence comes from Podabrus alpinus, assembly GCA_932274525.1. Classification (NCBI taxonomy): domain Eukaryota; kingdom Metazoa; phylum Arthropoda; class Insecta; order Coleoptera; family Cantharidae; genus Podabrus; species Podabrus alpinus. The sequence goes on from OW026451.1 coordinate 122,976,531, forward strand.
AACTTTTTGTCGTTTGCAATGTCGAACAATAAGGAAAATAAACGTGCAAGAGCTTCAAACTTTTCTGCTCGTGAAACAACATTATTAATGGACATAGCTTTTAAGCACAATAGTGTGATTGAAAATAAAAGAACAGATGCGGTTTCTTGGAAAGGTAAAGATGAAGAATGGGATAAAATTAGCGATGAGTTCAACTCGCGAAGTGGGGCTACATTTAGAAGCGCTAAGGTACTTCGATCTAAATAGCGAAAAGGACCCTTAAAAAAAAAATAAACAAGCAATAAATTTGAAATTTTTAAAACTGGCGGAGGTGTGGCTAATATTGTTCCCTTAACTTCTTATGAAGAAAAGTTAGCACAAGTTTTGAAGTTGCCCATCGAAGGAATACCCGGACGAAATGATAGTGATTGTAAATAAATTATATTATGCATATGTCTGTATATTTTAAATGTTCTTTTGATATTTGTAGTTGCTGTGCAAGGTTCGTCCCAAAATTTTCAAAATGTTGAAGATCCACTCGAAAATTATGATGACGTTAGTACTGGTAAGTAATCATAAAAACAGTTTCTCAGAACTTTATGTGGGTTTTAAAATATTTTAGTAATGTACGACACCACTATGGAGATTGCTTCTAGTAGCTTCAACATTGAAGATGAACTACAAGGGGAGGTTGCACCAAATGAGATCAACGATAATGTAACGGAGAATCCCATAATTATAGAGGTGAGCATTGTACATAAGATCGATCAATCGTACTATAGGTGATTTTACAACTTGTATCGTTTTTTTAATAATATTTTTGTTTTAGGACAAGTGGTCAAAGTGGACTCCTAACCAACTGAGGCAAAGTAAGTCTACTGCATTGCAAAGGAAAAATAAACCACTAATTAAAGAAGTGCTTAACAAAAAGTACGAATCAATTGCGGAAAGTAGAGAAGAGTTGCTGGAGATTCAACTGAAAGTCTCTAGGCAGGAGTGTGAAAGATCGGAGTTGGAGATCAGAAATTTGAAGAAGGAAGATGCGAGAAGACAGAAGGAAGATGAGAGAAGACAGGAATACCATGCAGCAGTGATGAAAAATGTACTGTTGCAAAATGAAAACCTGCAAAATTTTTTTTACTCATTTTATTAAACGTTAAATATTCGAATATGGAGAGTGAAATGGCTCTGAAATCACTTCAATTGTTATCAAACGAAAAAACAATATTAAATGATTTGCAACAGAAAATTCAAGATAAACCTGTCGATAAAATTTCCACCGACGGCCTTCTTAAGTCAAGTCCATATTATATTAGATTCTGTGCACTAATTGACCCGATTACGTTGAATCAATAATTGGAGTCTGAATTTCAGAACATCTTTTACAATCCAAATTTATTTTTGTTAATCTTGAATAAGTATTTACCATTATGCCCGTTATGGGCCAGTTTAATGTTAACAGATGGAAAACCTGTAAGTAATAGTTCGGTGGAAAATGCTAGCATCAAGAAGATGCTAAATGGGTTCAATGTGGCAATACAGACTGGAATCGATGGATTCATGCATTGTGCATTTCTCCAGAAGTAGATAAATCTTTCAGTGAAGGATTTTTGTGTGAGTTTTGTTCAGGTGAAGGTAAGGATCTCACCAGATGCACAACATTACCTTGATGGGCACCAGCTTTTGCAAGAGAATTTTCTAATGTAATATTATTTGTACGAATATATTTAAAATACGTTAATTATTTGGGTTGTGCTACTAAGAAAATGATTTCGGACATGTTTGATCTGGAATTAGATACACGCAACTAGTCAAATTGTGCGAAATGGTTGGACGAACGTAGAATATGAATTACCTCATCAAACTTCCACAGAATTTGTAAAGCAAAACCGACTTCGTATAAGAATGTTATAAAAACTTTAACTTTTAAAAAACAAATTCATACTTCTGCAGTTTTACATGGGAAAAAATACGAAGATGTAGCAAGAAGAGCATATTTAAAAAAAAGGATAACTTAATATTTGTGCCCTCAGGTTTAGTAATTCATAAAATTTATCCCTTTTTTGGCGCGTCGCCCGATGGCTTAATTGGTGCGAATGGCGTTATAGAAATCAAATGCCCATATAAATTTAGTCATGTTAACTTTCCCTTTTTAACAAATAATAACTCAAAAATATTAACTTCGCACCAATACTATTACCAAATACAGGGGATTTTGGAAATAACTAGTAGAGATAACTAGTCCCGTGACGATGGAAAACGTTCAGACGGGGTGACGCTGGTTCCATGGTATCAAGGAAGAGCCTTAGTATGGGACGCGACTTGTCTTGATACCCTAGCTCCTAGCCACTTAGGTGTTTCTTGTCAGACGGCTAGTTCAGCAGCGGGACAGGCAGATAATTTAAAGCACAATAAATATAAATCAATAAAAGATAATTATGAATTATCAGTTTTTGCCGTTGAGACACTGGATCCGTGAAGTAATGACGCGAAGGATTTGGTCGATAGGATCGGCCGTTTATTAATTGTTGTAACAGGGGATAGCCGAGCAAAGAGTTTTCTGATTCAGAGAATCAGTTTGTGCATTCAACGAGGAAATGCTGCTCGGTTCTAGGATCGATGCCCACAGTAGCGATCATGGACGAATTCTTCCAGCTTTCATTGTGTATTTTTTCTCAAAAATTGTTAAAAATGAACCTCTCACGGATGAAGTGGACATGCGAAATTACAGAACAAATTTACAGTGGATGTTGCTGCAAAACAGTAGTAATATGCAAGAAAGTTGTTTAATCTGTTCCCTAAATACATCTGCAGAAGACTTCCGATGCAGTACATGCATGAGACAAATACATCCCAAATGAAATATGCAAGTTATGCAATAAATGTAATAAAAATGTATTAAACCGGCCCTGCTTAATCACTTGATTTCGTCAGATCTGTAGATTAGGGGTAAGTAACCTTAGTTGTATTATTTTTATCGTTAATCTGTAATTTGTTTGTCATTGGAAGGAGCTGATTATGTTGACTGAACGTTGCATTATTGAAAAGATTGTTGTCGAACCATTTTATTCATGTCAATTTTCAATCAGTTGTTAGCTTGAAACTGATAAGTGGTATATTTGATGTCGCATACCTGTACGATTATTTTCATTCTTTATTTCATTAAATTAGTTTGTTATTTATTGTTGATATGATGTTTTATTTTGAACTAAGCATTTGAGTATCCTTTAGTTAAGCTTACCTACGACTCTCGCACATCGTCTCGAGTATTTTTTATGCAGTGCAGGGGAGGGGGACCTTCATAGGCACCACCCCAATCTAGGATGGTAGTGTGAGATTATTATTCACTAAAGCCCCCTCCGCGGCGACAACCGGATTCACCTCTCGGTATTTCTTCAGCCGTCACATGCGATGTTATGTGTCGTTACCCTTTTTTCTGCCCTTTCAGGTCTTTTTTCTTCTTTCAGATGGAGTGGGAAAACCACTCCAGCCTACTTTCGTTCTTGTGCCCTTTCGGGACTTTTTTCTTCTTTTTCAGCTGAAATACCACTTCAGCCTTGTCGTCGTTTAGGGTATTTTCAATCTTCATGACTTGAACTCTGAGCTGCCTCGAGTGCAGGTGATGATGACGAACTTGATGCGGATGATCTTCGTTAGGGCCTCAGCAACTCTGTCCCAATCACCCTTAGACGATAGCATCTCTGTCACCAGTGTGTTGGGGATTCAGGTCTTTATTTGGTGTTTTGCTCTGATTTCTGACCAGTGCGAGTAGTCGAAGATGGTATGGAGAGCGTAGTCTTCCTCCTCGTCGCAGTAATAGCACTCGGGCGACTCTCTTCGTTTAAAACGCCGCAGGTAGGCATTGAAAAACCATTGTCCCATTAGGACTTGGGTTATTTTATAACTGACGTCTCCGTAGTTTGACATCTGGAATAAGAAATCTAGTCCAGGCTCCTTTCTCCCCATGGGTCCATCTTAGCTGCCACGCTTCGAGGAGGATTCTTCTAATTTCTCGTCTGCTCGCTGATCTCTTGTCTGGGTTAGGATGATTTCTTGCTCTTTCCTCCGCCATGAGATCGATCGGCGGAGCACTGGCGCGGAGTATGCGCTAGGCAGGCCCGCGCCGTACATAAGGGCAAAGTCGTGTGGTGCACGACGGCGCCGAGGCGCCGAAAAGCCTTAAAACTCAAAAGTAAAAAAAAGATAAAGCAACAAACAACATTGTCAAAACAAAATTTATAATGATAAAAAAAAACAGTAAGGAATTGCTAGCTATTACATTGTTTTTTATTTGTTTATTATTTTATTTTTTCTCTTTGAGACGAGGGAACCGAATTTCTCGAAAATAATATATTTTCCAAATGAGAGTACGCAATAATAGCATTTATTCGATCGAATACGTAGCATGATAACATGAATTGTGTAAACTCAAACAAATCTGATTTTATTCATGTTTGAGCTTGAAATTTGGCTTGCAACGAGCCAACGAGCGGACAAGCGTTTTTTTCCTGTCTGAGCTTGCAATGTACGAAACTTTATATATTAAGCGCTGCATCGGTCGCGATTTCATTTGTTGCCAGATGCTCGATCGATAATTAACTTAGCGAAGTGAAAAGGTGCATGGGGTAAAAGATATATGTTTTTGAAACTTTAGTTTTTTGTAGTTTTACAGATTTGTGTTTTGTGTTGTGAATTAAGGTGAGTTTATCTAAAATTTATTTTTTATTTTAGATTTATTAAAATATTAAAAGCCAAAAACTTGCATCTCAAAAATCATTTTATATTTCATTATATAAACATCACTGTTAATTGAAGTAAATTTAAACAGAATAATTGATAAGCACTAATATAACTATTTATAAAAATTTATAAATTTTGAAATAAGTAATGTTGAGAAAATATTTTCGAGTTTGAGTTTGAGACGTCGAAACATTTCCATTTTTCATGAATAATTTGTCAAGTTGTTTACTTACGTAGGTATTAATTTCTTTACAGTATACAGGATGTCAGAAAAAAAGAAGAAATTGTCTGGATACCAAAATTTGATGCATAAAAGAAAAAGAGAGGAAGAACTGGAAAAACATGTCAAAATTACGCATTTTTTTTCAAAACCCGAGTCTACTTTGCCAAATATTAATAACAACAATAATACAGCTGAATCCCAATATACTGAACCTGTACTTGAAACAAGTATCAGCAGCAGACAAGAAACTGATCTAGAAAGCAAACCATCAACATCTTCAAGTTCCGCTGATAATGAGAAATCAACACCTTCAAAAATTACCAGAACGGAAAATATGAGTCAACTTTCGAAAGATGCAGCACTATGGCCAAAGAAATTACGTCCTAATAATATTCAAGAATTAGTAGAACGTGGCCCTGCTCATTATCAAAACAAAAAGGATATTTATCCGAGAGATAGTTCGGAGTCGGGGCGTAAGTTTTCCAATAGTTACTTCTTTAGAATTTTACCGAACAAAGAAAAAATTGAGCGTTTTTGGTTGTTGTATTCCGAAACAAAAAATTCACTTTACTGCTTCTGTTGTAAAATTTTTAATGACAGCGATTTGAAATCTGTTCGCCTTAGTGATGAATCTGGTTACAATGACTGGCAGCATTTAAGTGAACATTTAAACATTCATGAAAAGAGCAAGTTACATATCGAAAATGTTCTAAAATTGCTAGATCTTTCTAACCGTTTGAATAAAAATGAAATAATTGATTCTGAAATTCAAAATGTAATAAACAGAGAAACTAAATACTGGCAAGCTGTTATAGAAAGAATTTTCTACGTGATTCAGTTTTTAGGTGAGCAAAATTTAGCTTTTCGTGGAAGTAGTAATAAGTTGTTTGAGAAAAATAATGGTAACTTTTTAAAATGCATAGAAATGATTTCCAAATTCGACCCGATTATGTCAGAACATACAAAACGCTCTCAAATAAAAGATCACAAAAACTATCTCGGGGATAAAATACAAAATGAAGTAATCAACTTGATCGGTGAAAATATCAAATCCAAAATTTTAGAAGTAACTAAAAAGGCAAAATATTATTCCATATTATTAGACTGCACTCCTGACTCTAGTCACCAAGAACAAATTTCAGTTTGTATAAGATTTGTTAATTTAAAGAACACGGGAATTAGTATAGAAGAACATTTTTTATTATTTTGTCCTATAGATGATGTGTCGGGTGAAGGCCTAAGAAAGTTTCTTTTGTCGGCGTTAGAGAAAGAAGGCTTAAATATCAACGACATGCGGGGTCAGGGTTACGACAATGGGGCAAATATGCGTGGTAGGCATAATGGTTTACAAAAAAAAATTTTGGATTTGAATCCGCGAGCTTTCTTTGTTCCTTGTTGCAATCATAGCCTAAATTTAGTCGTCAATGATGCCGCAAAATCGAATACTTTGAGCATCAATTTTTTTTCTTTAGTTCAAGAACTGTTTGTATTTTTTTCAGCTTCTACTAAACGCTGGTCAATTCTGAAATCTAATTTATCTAATGTAACAAATTTGACTTTAAAACCTTTATCGGATACTCGATGGTCTAGTAGAATAGACGCAATAACTCCTTTAAGGTATCAACTTGGGGAGGTTTATGATGCTCTGTTTGAAATAAGCGAAGGAAACTTTGAAAATAACGTAAAAAATTTGGCTGCATCGTTGGCCAAAAAATTGCAAAATTTTGAGTTCATTTGCATTCTTATATTGTGGTATAATATTTTAAGTAAAGTTAACATTGTTAGTAAAATTATTCAAAAACCGAACTTTGATGTTGCTCAGTGTTATAATCATTTAAATAATTTGAATAATTTTTTGAAAGCTTACCGCTCTGATAAAGGTTTTAATGATCTTTTGATTGATGCTAAAGAAATAGCATCCAGCTTAGACATAGAACCTACATTCAAAAAACAAAGAGGTCTAAAACCGCGAAAAATAAAAAAAAAACATTTTGATTATGAATGTGACGATGAACCGATCCAGGACGAAACTTTAAAGTTCAAAGTTGATTGTTTTTTTAATGCTCTAGATGTAATCATAACATCAGTGGATGAGAGATTCAAATTACTTTCTTCTTACTCTAATAATTTCGCGTTTTTATGGAATATTGATAAATTTAAAAATTATTCTGAAAACGAACAATTAGAATTATGTCAAAAAGTAGAAAATTTATTAAATGACAAAACTCGCAATGAACGAGACATAAATGGCGTGGAACTTGTTAAAGAATTGCAATATTTACAAAATTTTGATGAAAAAGTTATTACGTCTCCAGAAGAAACTTTAAATTATATAACAATTAACAACTTAGCGGATTCTTTTCCTAATACGAGCATAATACTTCGTATTTTATTAACAATGCCGGTTTCGGTTGCTACCGCAGAACGATCTTTTTCAAAACTCAAAATAATAAAAAATTATTTAAGATCGACCATGGGGCAAAACCGACTAAGTAATCTTGCTATCATTTCAATAGAATCGGACCAGCTAAAAGAATTAGACACCGAAGATTTAATTAAACAATTTGCAAAAATTAAAGCACGAAAAGCTCAATTCACTTAGCTAAAATATTAATAACAATACCTAATACCTCGATATTAACCTTAAAAAGGTGACATGTTGCATTATTAAAATAATATATTGTTTTGTTTTTATTTGTCGATCAGTTTCGTCCTGTGATATATAAACGAGTATTTTTTATGTTTTAAATATTTTTTTTATTTCTTGTGCTTTTGTATCATATATTACATTTGAAACTAAAATACAAAAATTTTGAGTTGTAATACTGTTAGAATATATTTCTGTTTTCTATAAGTTTATAATTATGTTATGTATCTCAATGAGAAAATACTTGTATGGCTTGTACTTGTAAAATATAAAAATAAATTTATGAATATACTTTTTAAAATTATTGTTCAATTCAATAGTGGATAATAATACCTAACTTAACCCGTATCTGTACTCACATATGAACGTTGAACGAATTTGGGGCGTTATTTTAAATTTGCACAAGGGCGCCAAAAGTGCTAGGCGCGGGCCTGGCGCTAGGGCAGTGCTGATCTTCGCTGCCTTGTATGCTGTGATTTTATGTGGTTCGAAAAACATAATTTCTTGTCGATTTCGACCCCCAACACTTTGACGCTTTGGCCCGGCACTACCCGGCGGCGAATATACAAGCAATAAGTTCGATGATTATTTGATGAATTTGGGGATAAGTAAAATGGATAAAACGGCGCAGCAGAACGAGTAAATCCAGACAGTAATGAATATTGTGAGATGCCAAATCGAAGAGTCGAAAATGTATAGTGACTTGTGGGCTTAAGCTACCTTAACAGCGTGTTATTTAAAGAACAGGATACCGACAAGTTCAAATAATAAAAAAACGTCCTATATACATACTATGGAAAGACAGAAAATCCAATATCGAGCACAATGGTTTCCTTTGGTTTCCTACAAATGGGAAACCAAAGGCAGGAGGTACATCTTTGTGGGTATGATCCAAACTCAAAAATCTACAAATTGTGGGATGCGAAAAGTAAACGTCCCCATCGACAATTATACCACCCGCGCAGATATGAAATTGGATTTCAAGATGTATTTTGTCTATTGTTGAGATATTTGAGTACTCCACGTTTTTAATTCCGCTGCGTGAGAAACTCGAGGAATAACAATAAATATCTATTGTTGTGACCCGTGTTTGAATGTAGAAGAGATGCGATGAAAGCTCAGTACAAAGGCAACACAATTTGGAGAGGTTCGATTTGTTCCAAATTGTTTATGTTATTTATTGTTCACGTTCATTTTGTTATATGTTAATGTTAAGGCATGTAGTTTAAGAGAGTGCAACCTTTTACGTTAAAGAACGACGTAGGCTATAGACAGGCAATAAAATAAACAGGAAACAGGATGTCCGGAAAAGAACAAAATAAAACAAAATTAAAATTGGTATCCAGGAATAACAACAGGATGCTGTAGTTAGTCACGATTTCGAGAGCGTTCAGATAGGACGTACGGTTGATTATCATTTAGAGAGCGTTCAGATAGGACGTGTTTTTGATTACCATTTCGAGAGCATCCAGAGACGACGCGACGTGTCGGTCGCGAATAGAATTAAAATTAATTCATCTCATAATTCATTTGAGACGGGCGTGTAGCCAAGGTGCTACAAACATCCCATACAAAGGGATCGTGACGGGTGTGTCCTTCAAGGAGACAACATATTAAGAGTACAGCATTTGGACTGGAATCGTCCCAGGCCAGGAGCCTAATAACCAAGGGGCGACCAAATTGGACCAGGCGATTTCCAGAAGAAAGTGTAGTGTTGTGCAACGATAGCCAAGGTGTACCACGATATAAATCCAAGGTTAGCATTAGTTCATTTATAGTTTAAGTTTGTTTGATTTGAGTTGATTGTTTATGTTGATTTTGTTATTTATGTGTTCTTGTTCATTAAATCTGTTAGCTAATTCAAATTGTGTTTCTTTTGTGCTGACGCTGACTAAGAGTTGCTGACGTGAGAGAACCAAGATAAAAAATAAAATCATCCTGAGATTAAGAGTAGCTAAGGTAGGTGCAGCAAGATTATTGTTCTTCGTCACCCAGAGCCAATTAGGGGGACCAGGACACAACACTATGTTCCTATGTGCCCCATGTAAGTCACAACTTGCCCCACTGTGGGAAAAGTTGTGACAAAATTTATTGCTAAGAAAAATTAATATTTAATTACAAAATGAACGACTTATTTTAAAGTTATCATTATGAAAAGATGTAGAAAGGTATACTGTATTTGACACCTATGGAAAAACCCTACAAGTGTAAAAAAATTTTCAAAAAACTTTATAAACTTAGCCTCATTAAAAAAATACCGTAATTTTTCACAAATTTTTAATTATTTTATTTTAATTTTTAAAACTGGTTTTATTTATTTAATTCCCGACTATTTTTAAGCTCCATCAATTATTTTACATAACATTTTCACACTTAAAATTAAAGTTTAAAATTTTAATTAGTGAAAATTTGTTCATTTTTCCGCACTGTTATTTATTAGTTTACTGTTACGTTTGTACTAATTTAGGGATACGGAAATGTTGAACTTTTCCCCAATAGTAACAGAAAACAATTTTACTCTTAATTTATATAAATGACATACAGAAAAGTATAAAAAGTTGTGAGGTTGATCTATTTGCCGATGACACTATGATTTATATTGTGGGAAAAGATATTGGTGTTATGTTAAAGAAATTAAATTCTGATTTAGAAAATGTATACGAATGGCTTTGCGATAACCAGCTTTCAATTAATGTCAGTAAATCCAAATACATCGTCTTCACAGGCAGAGGCAAATCAAATAGTACAGACCGTTCAAATTTAAATGTGTATATTAATAATTGTAAACTAGAGTATTCTAGTGAAGTGAAGTACTTGGGAGTTAAATTGGACCAAAATCTGAATTTCCATGGTCATTCAGACCGGACCCGGACAACTGGGCGAGTCCAACTGGGCGACGTATAACTGGGCGACGTGTAACTGGGCGACGGGTAATCATCGACGGGTATCATTTTTCGCATTACATGCAAAAATGATAACGTCTATTGCATTTGTTCCCCAAGATGACATTATTCATGCAATAACAAATCTAGAAAGTTATTTGCCGGAAGAGCTAGAACCCATTTTGGAATGGTTCACCAACACATAGTATATAGGACGCCTTCGAAATAATGGAACACGAGCTACTGCAACATTCCCTTCTGATGTTTGGTCCGTATATCAACGGACATTAAATGGAACTGATAGAACCAATAATTTTGCAGAAGCATGCCATCGAAAAATACAATTAGGCTTTGGTAGTGGAATTTCTCACCCCAGTTTGTGGAACTTTATTAACAAATTGAAATCTATTCAAAAAAGCTACGATGTGGAATATGAGAGAAATGTTGCTGGCCACCAAGTCACATTAAAAAGGAAACGTTACTTGCAAGCTGACATAAGAATCCTGAATAAGGTTACTAGTTACGATCGTGAAAATATAATTGAATACCTTCGTGGCATATCTTATAATTATAATATGGATTAAAAGTTCCCCGCAATCTAATCTATGTTAAAGTAAACTAAAAAATAAGAAATTTTGTATATGTATTTTGTCTTGTTTATTGAATAAATGTAATAATAATAGAAATCGATCGTTGAAACCCACATGGACCTGAGGGTCAGTATAGTATAAAATATTCTTATAAGTTTCATTAAATTTATATACAGTTCACTCTTTAACCGTCGTGGGACGGAACATTGACAAAATACATAAATATATCATATTTATGTCGCCTAGTTGACCGTTGCCGAGTTTTCCCGTCGCCTAGCTAAACGTCGCCGAGTTGACCGTCGCCCAGATGACCGTCGGCGTCGCCCAGTTTACCCGCCGCCCAGTTTGCTCATCGCCCACTTGTCCGTCGCCCAGTTATACGTCGCCAAGTTATACGTCGCCCAGTTTGACTCGCCCAGTTGTCGCGTACCGATTCAGACTATGTTATGATTAAAATGTCTTAAGAAAGCTTATCTCCTGAGTAGAATCGGTAGGAATCTTTCTATGGGTACAAAATTCCTTTTATATAAAGCTATTGTTTCACCACATATTGAATATTGTTCTACCATTTTGTTTGGTTTGCCCGTTTTCAAGAACTGCAATGCATCCAGAATCGATGTATGAGGAGCATACTGTCATGTGATAGATACACCTCAATTGAATCGATGCTGCAAAAATTGAATTTAATGAGTATTAGACAGAGGGTTCTATTTAACACAATGGTGCTTATATTTAAAATTAGAATGAAGCTGGTCCCTGAATACTTACAACATAATTTGAAATATGTCTCGGATGCAGAGTCGTATCTAGGCGGTGGCGAGATGGGCGCCCGCCAAGGGCGCAAAATCGGCCATGAAAAATAATTTTTTTTTCTAGATTAGTGCATTTTGTTAAGGACAAAAATTTCACGTTATTGAAATGAATGTTATTCCAGATTGTTAAGTTACTGTCCAAAGCTACATGTGGTTTATTGGAAATTACAAGTTGTTTTCCTGTTAAGAGACTGAAAAAAGTCAAAAGAATGGCTGGTGAAATGGCTGAAGATGAATCCCACTTGCTGAGTGCTGAAAAATCATTTGAGAGAGAGAGTGTTTCGTTGTGTTTGATAGGATTAGAAGCGAAATGGACAAGACGAGGGCAAACATCTACCATTCGGTTTCATCTGACTTTAATTTTTTATCCGGAAAGTCTTTAAGTGAGTATTCTGATTCTCTTCTTGAAAGGTGTGCAGCTAATCTTGGTGCGATGTATGCCAAAGATATAGATACGTTAGAGCTTGTGAACGAAGTAGTTACTTTCAAGTATCATGCAAAAGAGCTGATAAAGGACATCAATAAGGCCTCCCATTTGGATGTTCTGAACGTTATTTCTAATTATGAATTAAGAGACGCCTATCCGAACATTGAAATTGCGTTGAGGATATTTTTAAGAAAGCCTGTAAGTGTGGCGTCTTGTGAGCGTTCGTTCAGCAAGTTAAAAATGATCAAGAACTATTTAAGAGTATGTCTGAAAACAGATTGACAAATTTAGCAATTCTGAATATAGAATACGACATTGCGTTTCAGATTGATTTCAACGATATCATCGACGATTTTGCCCTGGTAAAAGCAAGGAAAGTACAGTTTGCCTCATGATTGATTGATGATTGATCAAAAAACTTTAAACCTACAACTTTGCACTTTAATTTTGTAAAATTTCCGCGGAAGGACCCCCGGATCTCCCGTTTTCGTTGGGGGGTATTCCATACCTCCCCCAACACTCCGGTGTGGGGGGGGGGCGCAAATGTTAAGTGCCGCCAAGGGCGCGGCCGTACCTAGATACGGCTCTGCTCGGATGTACATGGGCATAATACACGTCAGAAAAACAACTTTAATGTTGAAACTTTTTGTACCAATAAAATGAAGAATTCTGTTTTCTCTGATGGACTTGTGAGGTTTAACGGGTTATCTGAAGAAATTAAGAACTGCACCACTGTTAAAAGTTTTAAGACAAAGTTGATTCAACAGTTGATGTTAGTGGGCCGGTAATAATTTCCAGATTTATCTTGTTGCTTTTGTTGGTTTATTTTTAAATTCTATGTACGTAGTATGTTGTACAATAATTTGTAGTTTTTTTGTGTATTTTTGTTTTGTACTATTTTTATATAATTAAAGAAGGATATTATTATTATAATTACAGATGCAATCAATATAAAACGTATAGTTAAATCTAGTTAAATGGGTAAGTCATGTGTTATCACATAAGATTTCTAAGTTTATAATTAATATTATTATAATAAAGTTTGGTTTTAATAAAATTATAATTTTTAAAAACACGTAGTAGTTTTTTATACCCAACATATTTTACGTTTTGATGGAAACCTAAATGTCTCTGCATTAGCAAGCCAATTTAAATTGTTTCTATAAATAAATTATAATTTGTTTTTTTATTTAGGCTTGTTCGTGAATTTTAAAATATTCAGTGACACTAGCGCCTATTTATTGTTATAAATCCAATTAGTACCTTATTAGAAAATTGTTTCAAAATACCTGCTGTACAAAATTATTATCTAATACAAAGGAAACTCAGTTGCATTCATTAAAAAAAATGTTATTGATTATTTTGCATTATAATAATTATACATGTAAAACCATTATATTCAGAATTATGAACCTTGTAACGCTTATTTATCTGTGCATAAATATTATTATAAGTATTTTTCAATAGTTGAGAGATAATACAGATTTATTATAGCTTTATTAATTATTAACATTTCTTAAATATAAATAAAAAAAACACAGTAATCACTGTATGCACACAGCACTCCACAATTCCATTGTATTTTAAAGTTGAGGTAATATTTTTATCTTACTGTAATCGATTGTAAAAATTATTATGTATATAATTAAGTTTCTGTAAGTTAACACTTAAAAAGATATTTGAAAAAATTGAATAGTTTGGAAAATGTCCACTGTGCTCTACTACTTTACACACTTTATAATGTAAAAGGTACACCGATGTTAAGGCCACATTAAGTATTAGAAAAATGTGCTAATTTTCTTGTACAATATCAATAGATTCTTTTTACAGAATAGTTTAAAAGCACATAACCATTATTCATTAATATTAATTTTTAGACGGTATAACAGATGAGTAGTTTTTGCTGTTTGCAAAAAATATTTCAAATAAATGAATAAAAAAAATATTGCAAGGTCAATTTCGTTTTTCTTTTCAAAAATAGAATTATTTTGAAAATTTAAATAAAAAAAGATATACATGCCTAATATTGATATTTTGATATTTAATAACACTCGATAATTTGATAGAATTTGCAAAGTTGATTTATTTAATTTTGGAATTAAAAAAAATTGTAAAATGTTATAAAGGAAAAACTAAAGAAAATAAAAAATAAAAACTTACGTGGCAATCAAGATTTTAATTTGTATAAACTCTTATCTTTCTTTCTATGGTTCCTCTGCACAGTGGACAAAGTAATAAAGTTTCGGTGCAATTGACACAACAACATAGGTGACCGCATGGCACAAAGATAATTTCACACTGAAACGAAAAGTTTTATGTAAATAATTGAAAAATTACAGATATTATTACACTTACATCGACTTCCATGCAAATAACGCATTCGCTTGTGTTTGCTTGCTTTAATGGAGGTGCCGAAGCTTCTTCGCTTGGTGCAGCAATTATATTGTGATTTGAATACATTTTGAAAGCTTCTAAAATTCGTTGTCTATCTTCTTCGTGTGTAACACCAGCGTTTCTTATGTCGTCCTCACTTATATTTTGAATATGACCTTCAATTAAGATAATAAAAATAATTCTTCTAAATATGTTTAACAACCCACCTTTAGTTTGTGCTAAATGAGCCAAAAATGGCAAACAATGTAGTACTCCGGACATGAGTAAAGCTTGTGCGAGATTTTGATCCAAATTTCTTTGTGCTTCGGTTAGAGTAGTTGGTGCACTGAAAGTATAATTAAAATAGCAAAATACAAAATGACAAATAAGTTAATTTAAGGGATTTTTGAATATTGGGTGGTTGTATCTTAAAAAAAATCAATGTTGACTTGTAGTTGAAGTGAAAATGCAAAAAAAAAAATATAAAAAGTTTAAAATATTAAAAGGCGAGAATCTCTTGCCAATGTAAGCGATTCTCACTTCTAATGCAAGATCTAATATACAATTTTTGACTTTGTCTACAAAATTAAAAAGTAAACCCGCCCACTTTTCACATTGGACGCGAGTACCGCCTGGATAACTCCTAGTTGTAATAAATTCTTGAAATTTAAGTATTTAATGAAATGGTACAAACTCACCTTTCTAAAAGTTGTTGGTATTTTCTCAACCAAAAATCAGTCATATTATTTTCTTGTTCTTCCATAGATCTTAATTTTGCTATTAATTGTGCTCTCCGTTCTCCTTGTTGTTCCAACAAATGAACAAGTAATTTTGACAAATAACACCGCTTTTCAGATAAGTCACTCTGGAATGAATGTATTTTTAAAATTATTCTAGATAAACACAACAAAACTTACCATATGTTCATCCATCATTAATTTTCTTCTATCCAGTTCTATAGTTGTAAGTGCCCCTAGTTGTGACTCTACCAAACGAACTTGTTGTATGAGCCCCCAACTTCGCGAATCTCCCCTTTCTAACAACGCACCTACCATTACCATTTGTAATTCTTCATTTTCTTGAAGTTGCATTATAAGCCCTTCTTTTTGGAAATCTTGTTGATGTAGTATATCGGTTAAAAGCGAATCCAATTGAATTTCTCTACAAGTAGCAATTTAATTAATAAACAGTTCAAGACAAGTTCAAGGAGTCCTCACTGTTCTAATATACTTCTCGACGCTTCGAAACGCATATCCCGATGTAATTTAAACCTTTCAGTTTCCTGTTCTAGTAATTCTTGCATAGCATTTAGCACTTCTTGCTTCCTTAAAGCTTCATCGTATTTACTAGCAGAAATTAACAAACGCTCTTCTTCAATTCTTTCTAATTCCAGCAATTGAGCCGAAGGATCTTTATTAAGTGATAATAATAGGTCGATAGCACGATCTGCATTTTGTTCGGCTAGAAAAATATTTAATCTTAGAATTTCTTTATTGTTTATTCAATAAAAGTAATATATTATACCTTCTTGTAATTGCTCAATTAGTTGAAATCTTTCTGAATCTTTCAACTGTCGTATTCGAGATAACTCTGAGTCAAACTTTGTTTGTTGCTTATTTAAATCTGTTAATAGCTATAAAAAAGATAATAATTTGTATGGTATTTACAATAGAGCCTATACACACTTGTTCACGATTAGCTTTACCAGCAATGGCCAACTCAAATTCTTGTCTTTGAAGGAGTTCATTATTTTTTTCAATTTCCAAAAAACTTTGAATTCTATCCTCCTACAATATAACACAAAATAATGCTTTTACATTAGAAATAAGCTACGGTTATAATCCAAACCACAAAGACAATCATCAAATATGATTAGTACTACAAAAATTAGAAGTAATTACCTACATGATTAATTATTAGAATTTAAAATAGAAATGATCACTCCTGTTAATAATGAGTAATGAGCACAAGTCACACAACGAAAATTGTTTAAGCTCTTCAAAAACGAGTTTAGCAATAAAAAAATCATGCAAATAAATAAGAAACTGAAAAACTATATTACCAATTATTATAAGATATTACTTATAAAAGAACAAAAACATGCCTTAATTTTTTCAAGCTTCCATATTGTGGCCTAAAAAAAGAAACATGAAGCCAATTAGCTAGCAATGGAATTTGTTATTCACATTTATTATACAATAAATTAATATATCTTGGATAAATAATTAAATCGCTTATTTAGTTCAGTTCAGAGAGATCGCAAAGTCGCATTATATGTTGATAAAAACGGGATGGGAATGTTTATCTTTTATGCAAATACATTTTTTGAGATTGATCTTGTCAAATATTGCTTTTAACACGGTTCATATCGTAGTTTCAATAATGGAAAAGGAAAAAATCTATAAGAAACCGATTATAAACATTCTTCATAAATTTTTATGACACCCAACAAACAAGAAGAGTTCAGTAACATTAGATATTTCTATAGTAATGACATAAATCGTAACGGTCTTATATTCAAATATGAATATTATGTTGAAAGTTGAAAACGACTAAAATTTGATCAAAATTCTCACCGCGTGCGCTTTCTACGCATCACAAAAAATTATTCACGATAGAATAAAATTAAGTACTACATTCTATTTTATAATTATAGATATTGTTTGCTAGATTGATTTTTCCCATGTTATTATTGCTTTATACAATCAGAATAGATTCTAAATGTAGGCAAAATTCTGTAGGTCAGAGTTAAATAAACAAAAAACCACGAAAATCTGAAAACTCCGAAATTTTGGGTAAAAATCGAAGGGAAAACAAGGTTTTTAAAGTGTCGTATCTCGGAAACATTAACAACTATAACATTTTTTTTTTGCATTGTTTGTAGTTTATTTTGGACATAGGGTGTATTATATAAAATTACCAACCCTATTTCGGTCCAAGCTTAATGCGGAAAAGTGAGGAGTTATTTTCCGATGCCAAACTAAAGATTTGAAACAAAAAATCCGTTTTCCTAGTTATTTCCAAGCAAAAGTACTTTAATGACTTGACCATCTTATTGTTAACATAATTCATACACTAATTATTGTTGGACGATGTTCATCAGCTTTCATGTACTTTTGTATTATTCCATTCTCTAAAAATTCGCTCTTTTAACTTTAAAAAAAAAGGTTATATTTTATGAATTACGTGAGAAGTTGCGAAGGTTCGCTGTTAGCTTGTCATTGGAATATCGTCCAGTTCTCCCAACCTCATAGCATATTCGTCGTTTTCTTCACTATCCTCCAAAAATTCCTCGATACTTTCCAAGAGTAATAAAAGCAACCTTTGCAGCTTCTCATATCATTCATAATATATACACGTAATTTTGCTTTCTTTTGAATTTTATTACCACACAACAAATGACTCCACAAAGAAATGTGAAGAGATCAAATTTTTCGAGGATAGAATGCTAAAAATGTCCACGTAGGCTGAACATAGCGCGACAATTATTTTTTCTCCAGGATACCGTGAAAGCGTAATTTTTTTGGTTATTTTTGGATTCGAAAGTGGGCGTTTTTCGTACGATGCAAGTTTTGTATTGTAAATTTTTATATCATGCTTATAATGGGATAAAAAAAGTGAAACTCGATATACATAGCTACAGTAAAAGTTCACTTTTACTTTAAAGGTCATTGCTAACGCCTCAGGCATATTGGTCTCTTTGTCATTATATATAGTTTGCTTTGTCATGTCTCTTGTCGTGCATTTCTTTGTGTGAATCCCCGGTTCTGCCTGCATTATCGTCTAGCTGTTATCTTTCACGAGCTTTGCATTCTTACACGCCTACTCGCACGTGTGGGGTATTCTGGATTCTGGATGGAGGGCAAGAAAACTCACACGCACTTAGGCCACTAAATTGGGCCCATTGTGCTACCTCCAAATTCAGCAACCCCGCGCCCCGTCATTCCCCAAGCCATCCCAACTGGAGGATGAACTCCAGGATCCTGGCGGGTGGGGTGCCACTGTTTCTGGCCATGTCGGGCCAGAAGTCTCTCAACATGGATCCTCTCATAGAAGTCAAAGCTGGGCAGTAACAAAGCACATGCTCAGCTGTCTCCTCCTCTTCGTTGCATCCACGACATAAAGGGTCATCTGCAAACCCCATATTGTGGAGATGTTTATTTAATCTGCAATGTCCAGTCAGTATCCCTGCAATTGTCCGCAGATTGACTCTGGACAGCTTCATATAGTATCTTGCATGTTTCCACGAAGGCACGCGTATTGCTGCTCTAGCTTGGTTACATGTAGTTCCTTGTAGCCATCTGCTGGTGTGCAGTTCTAGGGTATAGTGTTTTAGGAGAGTATCTATGGTTTTGACGGCGGGCGTAATCATCGGCTCCGAGCCGCAGTGTGGGGTATTTATTTATACATTCGTTTGAATTTTCATTTTGTTTTGGGTTTTTAATTTGTAATAATTAATATTTTAATTTTTAAATATAACTTTATGGTATTCCTTTGATTTTTTGTGGTACATTTTCTTTTATTTATTCGTTTAGGACTTAATCCTGGAGAAAAAATAGCATACGTAATGCGTACAGAAACAATCCATTTGAAACTCGATATAGCTTATCAGCAACGAGCCGGAGGGCTGATAAGCAATCTCGTTCAAAATGGATCTCTTTCTGTTACTTATACGTAAATAGCTATTACGAGTTTTGTTAAATATAAAAGGAAAACGGTTTTCTTTATACGTGTATGAAAAATCCAATTTTTAGAAAAAAAAAATTTTAAATATGGGATTAATTACTTTTAAGGGTGTCAGTAGAAGCTATGAATTTTTTCACTGTATACTTCAATGCTTTTATATATAGAAATTAAATTTTTAATTAGATGATAAGCAGTGAATGCAATGAAGAATAGTTTCGGACCCTTCTTGGCTATAAAATTTTGACTTTATAGAAAGGGTTACAAATATACTTTCTAGTCTATCAATAACACTAAAAAATTCTAAGCACTCAGGTTCAGATGAGGAAAACATTTTGTTAAAAATTTTGTAACTCTGTGAATAAACTAATATAAAGTTCATTTTGAAGCTGTAAAATACATCAAAAATGGTAAAAGAAAACTGCAAGTTAAGCACTCGGGAGGTTGTTTCTGCGGAGGATAAAATATTTGGTTAAAAATTGTGAGAGCCCCGCGGCCGGTTTTGATGGTGCAAATTACTTTTTAGGGTGGATCCGCCCCGGCTAGAATTGTGCGCATCCAAAAACCTACCCTACGCCCCTCCGGGCGGTTTTTCAATCGCGTACGCCGCTCCGCGGCAGAGCTAAACATACGAGAAGGCGCCATCCATCAAGAACACCGGGATGAAGGCAACCGGGATCTTAAACCCCCAAAAAATCGCGTAAAAACAAAAAATTATCGATGTTACATGTACGAGAGTCGAGCTGCATCTGCCGGTGCGAAATATTCTAAGTGTTAGGGTCATTCATTACGCACGGACCGACCACAGAATGAGCGACGCGCGGGAATCTCGTTAATTTTACCACTGAATTACATGAAAATTAGCTAACTTCAAAATCGATTTACTCAAAATTTTGATTATATCTTCGCTTGTGAAAATTATGTCAGTATACTATATAAACCTTCCTCTTTGCAATAGGAAATTTTCAATTTATTTGGAGTGGTCAACAATAGGTCACTCTACCCAAATTGGTAAAAAATTCTTTAACACTATAAGGTTTTCCTTAGGGGGTGAATAAATTTTGCAAAACAATTTTGTAACTTGTAAGTATGTGAACTAATATTAAACCTGTGAATGTATTAAAAATAGTAAAAAGTGCGGGGTTGGTTTTAATTAAGGTTGTTAAAACTTCTGTAACTTTGTAAATATACCGATATCAAATTTGCGAATACACAAAAATAGTAAAAGAAACCAGAAAGCTAAGCACTATTGGGGATTGTTTTCAGGGAGAGCTGAATAATAAATTTTGTTTCAAGTTTAGAAAATTTGTAATTGTCCTGATATTAAATTAGTGACTACATCAAACACAGTAAAAAATTCTAGGCAACTCGACTTCATCATGTCACTGTACTTTTTTGCTGTTTAAAGTTTCAAAATTATTTAAGAACATTTATTTTTCATCCCTTCGTAAAAACAACCCCGTAGTGCTTAGAATTTTTGTACTATTTTTGGTGTACATTTCCTCAGGGATAACATTATGAAGTTTATTTGTGAAGTTTCAAAATATTTAAAAGAAATTTATTTTTCATCCCTCACCAACAACCTCGAGTGCTTAGAATTCTTCTGATAGGTACAAGAATTATTTAAATCATTGATTATTTATTGATGGCGTTATTTGGGCGATTTAACAGCGATCGCGCTCAACATAAAAATATGCTACCAGAGACTTTTATGTAAGAAATATGTAATGTTCTTCTATTTTAAATAGTTTTCCCGAAAGATGCGCGTTGAAAGCGCACGCGGCATGAATTGTTGTCTATTTCTGTGGGTTATTCCACTGGAGACAGGATAATTATGTATTCCACAAAATTGACGTTATCATCATATTGTCCCTTTCAACATAATATCTAAATTTGAAGCTGTTATGATCTGTGTCACTCTATTTTCTGTACTAGATGAAATCAATTTGCGGGTAGAATAAAAATGCATTCAAGACTCAAGGGCCGTTCCAAGTTTGAAACCACTAATGTAAATAATAATAAAATAAAAAATTCATTAAATCTATACAGATTAGTATGACCAATTAAACAGAAAGGTCAAAATAAAATTTAACCCTGAAGAGATCATATTATCATCGTTGTTCTGGCGAAAGTCACTATGTCCAAAATTATCAATTTTTCAGTAAGTATAGAAGTTAGTAGGTTCGTAATGAAATGAAATTTAAATTTCGAGATAACAAAGTAAAATCAATATTAAACTATGAATCATATAAAACACCACGTAATTTTATTGCAGATGATTTACAGTTTCATTTGAAACTTTTAGTGAAAAATACAGTATTGATAATTTTGGACTTGGTGACTTCTGCCAGAACGACGATAAAATATGTAAAATAAGCGATTTAATATCTATAGAAATGATATGTATATATAATTAGAGTCTCACCCAATATTAAATAATTAATTTAATTCGTATATAAGTACAAAAAAATCATATTTTGTTTAACTCATTTTTCAATTGAATTGTCAATAATTCTCTGGTCACTAAAATAAATCACACGTACAAAAATGTTTAATCTGGTCATGAGAATACAGAAGAAAATGTGTATAAATAAGTTCAACTATTGGAATTGAAATTTCTAGTAAAAACGAAAAAATTGTAGACAATAATATTATTTAAAGTTTCTCTTACAAAAAATGTTTGCAAATTTTAGGACTTACATGAAGAGATTCCTAGGTGCATCTCACCGATTTTGACAATAATTTTTGGATATGTGGAAAACATCAAAAAATAAGAGACCTCTACTGTTTTTAGGTGTGGAAAGACAGTTTTATGGGATGTAATTGCCTTTCAAAATTAGGGCAAAATAACGAATGTTTAATCTGGACGGAGCTGATGGTATTAAATATTATTGGCATGATGATCTTAAAGGAAAATGAAAATGAGTAGAAACTTTAGTGGTAGAACAGTGATGATTTGGACTGCATTCTGTTATTATTCAAAAACGCCAATTTGTTGGATATCTACAAAAAATGAATAGCGACAAGTACATTGAACTATTAGATGAAGTTCTAATAGAATTCGGAGAAAAATTAAATGCCGATGATTGGATTTTTCAACAAGACAATGCAGCCATTCACAAAGCACGTCGAGTAACTGAATAGTTTCAACGACAAAATATCGAAGTTATTGATTCAACGAGGTATACAAAGCATTGGAACAGTTCGCTCTAATAGACTTCAGGGATGTAAGTTTACGAATGATAAGGCTCTCCGAAAAAAAGGCCGAGGAACTTTTGAGGAGCAAAGAACAACAGTAGATGGAGTCAACCTTATTTCGGTCAAATGGTTTGATAACAAACCGGTGCATTTGCTAAGCACGTTTGCAGGAGCACATCCTGTAAAAAATGTGAAACGGTGGGATTCAAAATCAAAAAGTAGAATTGATGTGCCTTGTCCCAGCGTGATTTCTTTATATAACCAATTTATGGGGGGCGTTGACTTGATGGATGCACTGATAGCCCTATACAGAACTGGAATTAGAAGCAGAAAATGGTATCTAAAAATTTACTTTCACCTAATGGACCTTTGTGTCGTCAATGCGTGGCTCCTTTATAGACGCGATTGCGAATCCTAAGAGATCAGAAAAAATAAAATTATGAATCTGCTAAAATTTAAATCTAATTTAGCTTTTACCCTATGGTCTACCACCCAAATTGATTCAAGAAAACGCGGTAGACCTAGTCAAAATTTAGAACAAGCCATTGAAAACAAAAAGAAAAAAGGGAAAACAACTCAGATGCCAACACAGGACACACGAAAGGACCAGATCGGGCATTGGCCAAACTATGTGGAAAAAAGAGGAAGATGTAAGTACCCAGGATGTTCTGGATCAATCCAAACAATGTGCAGCAAATGCAAGGTGCACTTATGCTTCACACCAACTAAAAATTGTTTTGTACAATTTCATTTAAATTAACAAAAATAAATAAAAAATTAAATTACATATACTCTTCATTATATATTTTTTTTTATCCTCGAATGCCCAATGTTACTTCCAAGTAACATACCCCTAGAATCTGAAGGGGTTGAAAATGTATCGAACTTGATGGTTTCCTGTACAACTAAAGCAACTTTCTATTAGAAAAAGTCGTCAAATATTTTTTATTTTATAAAACAATTAATCGGGCAGTAGAGGGTTAAATTACAAATTAAATTTCGTAACTTTGATATCTCAAAGTAATTTGTGCATTTTATCGAGTTAAAAATTTTTTGAGTTAACATCTGTTTTATTAATATTTAATATAAAATGAAGTGGAATCTACTAAATGGGAAAGTAATGTGTTGTCACATCAAATTTTTATGTAATGTAATGAAAAATTGTTTAAAAAAAATATAAAACCTTATATTAGCAGCTTTCAATCAGTGTTTTTCTTAATAAGAATAATTGAATTTCCATGACTGTATTATAATGCATTCAAATTGGAAACTCCATTTATATGAAAATTCGTTATTTTAACCTAATTTCGAAGGGCGAATATACTTTCTAAACCCGTCTTTCCGCACCTAAAAAAGATTAGGGGTCTCTACTCTTTCGAAGATTTACCACACATCCAAAAATTATTATCACAATCGGTGAGATACACCTAGGATTCCTTCCTTGTTAGTAGTGTTTATAGTTGCAGCTGATAATAACAAAATAATTTTGTTTGTCACATTGAATTTATTGTGAACAGTAACAGGGGTAAAGCTGAATAAGATCCCAAAAATCACAAAGTCATGAATTAACCATTTTCTTTGGATCCAGTGTTCAATATATTAATTAAACTAAGTAAACTTGTGAGAAAAAGCTAAAATTCAAATTATTCTAGTCTTTATTCGCAATTTACATTAAGCAAACGCCACCATGCGAGAGAATTTCAAATAAGTAAGTAATGTATTAAATGAAAATAAAAATACGTTCTTTAGGATCAAGATTTATAACAGTTACAATAATACAATAAATTTAACAGCGCGCTAAAGCTTTTGCAAACTTTCCCATAAAATGACTTTGAATTTCAAGCTAGAAGTCCAAACACAGCCATGTTGTTGTTAGTGCCGCCACCAATGGTAATGTAAATCGTGGATAGTTTCCGAGATACAGAGCTCCGCAAACAATCTCGTCGTTTGTTTAAAATAAAGTAGTTCATAAATTTTGCTGAAGACTCTTTTATCTGTCCATCTGACAGAAAAGTAATTCACAGATGAGTGAATCTAGTTTCAATTATCTGTCGATTTCCGTGTAGAACAACCGTATAGGCCTAATGGATCCCTAGCTGTGAGCTTTCAAAGTTTATCGTTTTTGTACCTTTTCTGATACTATTTACATTTCTGTTAATAGCTCAATTTCAGTGCAACTGAAGTTGAAATTGGATATACGATACGTAACTTAAAGTATACATAGAGAATAAAACAGTTTAAAACATTTTTCCGCGGAGACTTCGACGCAGGAATGGTTCAACTTAAACCCGTTTCATTGCTAATACATATTTCGAAGTCGAATTTCTCAGAAGGTTGCATATTATATCTCGCTCAAATTTAAATAGAATAACTTAATAATTTATGGCTTGGGTTTTTTATTGTAAATCTATTTTTTCTGGATGATAATAAAATGTTCATTTATTTATACCGGGTGTTCATTTTAAAACTTCCAGCAATTAATATCTCAAAAACAAAAAGTCAGATGAAAAAATGTTGCGGACAAAAGTTGTATGATAGCGAGGGGGAAAGAATATGGCATAATTGTTTTTTTTAATTTATTGACCTTTTCAAGGTCATTTGAAGGTCAACTTGGTTTTTTTAAATGGCACCTTATATTTTTTTAGCAGATTCATATTTTGCATGAATAAATAAACAACTTTTGTTGGAAATTTTTTTTATCCGACATTAGGCTTTTCGAGTAAATAATGCATTGCAACAAAATAAAAACATTTTAATAAACTGCAGCTGATTATAATCGAAATTTAATTTTTTAAAAGTTAGAAGGCTGTTATTGCTTTTGTTATTATTCAACTTATAATTTTAGGACAATCAAAACAAAACACTGTCACATAAAACAAATAAATTGACATTAGTTTCTTCAACTATTGTTAGTTTTGTGATTTTCAGTGAGTTTTTATTTTCCCCTTTAACTTTAGATGTGATAAAAGTTCGAAATCGGATCATTACAATGGTTTATACTGTAGAAGAAAGAATAGAATTAATTTTCTTGTACGCTGGAGCTCAAAATGAAAATGCTGCAAGAACTGCAGAATCTTATAACGCGAGACAGCCTGGTAGAAATGCCTCTCATATGTATGTTATAGACCTTGTTTCAAAATTTCGGGATACAGGATCCGTCAAAAATAAAACACGCAAGAATTCTAGAATATTGGATGACTTAGCTCAAATTGAAGTTATAGGCCATTATGCTTCAAATCCTAATAGTTCGGTGCATGAAGTTTCTGCTATCAGTGGGTACAGTTCATAAGGCGCTAAAATTGCATAAATTTCACCCATATAAAATGCAGATTCATGAAACTTTGACCGAGGATGATCCAGACAGACGAGTGGAGTTTAGTGAAGAAATGCTTCAATTATTAACTACACATCCACATTTATTGAAATCCACTTGTTTTTCTGATGAGTCAACCTTTTTTTTAAATGGATTTGTCAATAAACACAACTGTCGATATTGGTGTGATAAAAATCCTCATGTGTTTACTGATGGACATACACAGTGGCCGCAGAAGGTAAATGTGTGGGCTGGTATATTTGGTGATACAATTATTGGACCATTATTTATAGATGGAAATTTAACAGGCCAAAAATATCTAGAAATGCTTCAAGATGCAATCTATCCTTTAATAGTTGATGCGTTAGAAAACCAAAGCGACCAAGAAGGACACATGGAGCTCGATGAAAATGTTTTGCATTTTCAACAAGATGGCGCACCTCCTCACTATACTATACCTGTTCGAAACTGGTTAGATGATAAATTTCCAGGGCAGTGGATCAGCAGACGAGGACCGATAGAATGGCCAGCTAGGTCCCCTGACTTAACTCCTCTTGATTTCCTTTTTTATGGGTACATTTAAAATCTGTTATTTATGATACAATACCAGCTAATATTGAAGAGTTAAAATTTCGAATCACAGTGGCTTGCAAAAATATTACGAAAGAAACTTTTGAAAAAGTTAGAAGCGAGTTTCAACAAAGGCTGTATCATTGTTTAGCTGTAAATGGGGAACATTTTGAAAACTTATTATGAAAACACTCGTTTACAAACATTTTTTCCACTGTTTAATACTAATAATAATAAATAGCCTTCTAAAACTTGTAAATATTAAATTTTGATTAACAATGTTGATTGTTTATTTTGTTTCAACGCATCTTACTCGAAAAGCCTAATGTTGGATAAAAAAAATTTTCCAACAAAAGTTGTTTATTTATTCATGCAAAATATGAATCTGCTAAAAAAATATAAGGTACCATTTAAAAAAACAAAGTTGACCTTCAAATGACCTTGAAAAGGTCAATAAATTTAAAAAACAATTATGCCATATTCTTTCCCCCTCGCTATCATACAACTTTTGTCCGAAACATTTTTTCATCTGACTTTTTGTTTTTGAGATATTAATTGCTGGAAGTTTTAAAATGAACACCCGGTATATGTACATACTACAAAAAATACAATATTTTCGAAGACTTGTATTAATTTCAAAAATATGTATGCATTTGTGCAAAATTTGTGCCTCAGGCACACCTCAGGGCGGTCGCCGATGTCGCCAACTCAGAGTTTTTCTTAGGACCCCAAACCTTAAAACATATCCAAAAATCAGAACCCTCTGACCATTTTTAGGAAACTCTTCTTATCATGATTTCGAGGATGTTGTTAAAATATTTTAAGTGTTTTTAATGAGTTATACTCTAGGATAATCTTCAAAACTACTAAGGTTAGAACAATATTTTTTTTAGTTTCACACACATTTTTTGCAATTTTTTAAATCTTATTTTATATTTGTTTGGCATGGGATGCACCAAAAACGAATAAATGATGAAAAACTGATAACCTGAAAACATCCTTAAAAATATGGTACGAAATGATCAACTTGGTAAGCTCACAGCTAAGTATTTATTAGGGTTTGAAAGTTGTTCTAAGCAGAGTTTTATAGAGAATTTAATTAACTTTTATTTATCTATGGGAAATTTTTGTGTCAAATGGACAGGTAAAAAAATACAATAAAAAAAAGGTTCTTTGCAAGGTTGTACCTTGGAAACAAGACGGACTAGCAGAATTTTATTTTTTAGCTTTTGTTGACAATAAATTTTAATTAGTTTATATCTATTTTGGACATATGATCCAAGGGAAACGACCAATTCATGACTGTGATTTGTGGGAGCTTCTTTGGCAAATTTGCCTCTGTTCCGGTTCGAGCCTGATGTCGAAATCTTAGGGGCTTTTTTATGTTGAAAACCCAAGATTAATAATAGCATTTCCGAGTTATTTCCACATAGACTCCTTTTTCAAGACGTAATGACTGTATTACTCTTTGTAATTTGAAAACCAAGGTTCGAATCGCTTAGTTGTTGATTTTATTTAATTTAAAATATTTCTTCGATTTGCAATAAATTGTATGGTACTCAGTACCCCATCAAATGAGATATCAATCAAGCATCAAGTCTACAGCTAAAGCTACTGATTCTATAAAAAGTAAATGCAGATTTTAAAGACTGTACTATTAAATGTGGTATGTATTTGTAACTAAATTAAGTTTAATGTAATTCTAAAGTTTCAAGGTTACTATATTAGGTAGTAAACACAATTTTTTAATTATTGTGAAAGCTACGTATATACAACTACATGCAAAATGAAAAACTATATTAAGCACATTGGGTGTGGCACTAATTATTATAACACTTTGTAGTTTTATCTTGAATCAATAATGCACTAACACCATAACATTAAAATTCATTACCTTAATGCTGTCTTCTGGATAATCCACTGCATCTGTATTTCCTTCATAATCTGTATTTTCTTCCGACAAATCAATAGGAGCATATTCAACACCAATATCTGCAAATTACAACTTTACAAATTGTTTTTAACCAGTTTTACACTTACCATCACAGATGTACCGTAAAACACTTTCAACGTTATTATTTGCTACTTCAGCGGGAGGATAAATAAAATTTCTAGAATCAAGCTGAAGCTTTTGTAAATATTTCAACTTGCAAATACTCTTTGGTAAACTATTAATGCTGTTATTACCAAGTAGATATAGTTTTTGTATCTTCACCAAATTTCCCAAATTATCAGGAAGTTTCTTTAAAAAATTATTTGAAATATCCAATATTTGTAGTTTCTTAAGATTACATAAAGTTTCTGGTAGTTTCTTGATGCGATTATCATTTAAATACAATTCCTAAAATATACAATAAATAATTAAACATTTCTCGTAAATGTACAACAGAAAAACAATAAAGAAGCGGAACTCGTTAAAAGATGTTTTATAAATTCCCAATTATTTTATAACGAGCGCCACTTCTCTTATTGTAGAATACAGGTACTAAGTTAGATATCGATGCAAGCCATTAGTGTTTCACAATTCAAATTATTTAGCAATTGCCCTTTTTAAACCAAGCAATAAGTATTAAAAGTTTACCGTAAGATTTGTTAAATGTTCTACTTCATCTGGTAAATTAGAAAAAGCATTATTGTGCAAATCCAAAATTCTAAGTAAATGTAAATCTTTCAAACTTCCACCACCAGATAAAGATGTCAACAAGTTGTTTTCCAAATGCAGACTCTCTTTTAGAAAAACGCGACATAAGGAATAAATACCTGAAGGAACAGTATGAATACCACAATCGGACAGATCAAACACAGGCTCTGGATTTTCTCTAGCCTACAAATTTCAATGTCAAATTTAGATTGCGATAACAAGATAACCACGACTTACCAAATACAGTTTATGTTCAAGTTTAGCTTTATCGGTCTTATTCCTTCTAAACATAATTATTGGCAGTAAAGTTTATCACAATTGTATTCTTTAACTATATAAATAGAGAATTTACTTTTAGATTAAAAATTAAATGCTACCTAACCAAAAAATCATACATACCTACTTTTAAAAATAGTGGAATGTTATCAGTATTAAAATGTTAACTTATAACCAATATAAAAATCGTTTACCATTAATTTTAATTGCAACTGTTTTAATGTTTTGTAATGAAATTCTACAATGTTAAATCACAGGTTAAAGTTAGAGATTCTATATTTTTAACAAAAACCAAAATATGTCAAACAATCAATGCTTTATTGCGCACTCTCATTTTCACCAATCGGCGGGTGTCGACCAATTTATGACTCATAATATTTTATCCGAATAATTGTATTTTTGTTTAAACTAAAATCTTGTGTGACGTAATAACCAATGTTTTTCAAAGAAGTACATAAACCACTCGTTTTATAAATATATAAACATACATGCAAACACCTTTAGTTTTAGTCGTCAAAATAATAAAGTTTAACGAAAACCAGATAGCCGTGGAAATTTTATCAATTTATTTGAAACAAATGAATAACAATTTGACAATCTACCGAAAAGTCAATTGGGCGTTTGAATACATTTTTTTTTAATTCTAAATTGCAAGTATTTATGAAGATATTTTGTTTTCATTATTTCTTGCACGCCGAAAAGGCTTTAAAGTTAACTTTGAAATATGATGTAGCGGTCCTAAAATTAGTCCACGCGATATAGAAGTTATTTTAAAAGGAGAAGAAGAAATAGAAGTAATTTGTTGGATGTTCTTTATATCATGGTAACTCATATTTTTTAAAAGCATTTATTTTATTTTTTCATTTTAACAGTAAAATAACAAGTTTGCATTGATAAATAATTTTTTCCACTACTAGTCATATAGGCTATCATTTTTACTTAGGTTAGTTGCTCAAGAAGTGACACGTTTTCGACTAGTGGTGAACAATTTTTCGATTATTAACCACTGATGGTTAATAATGAACAAAATGACATTTTTTGATAACTTGGCGACTATTTTAAAGAAAAATGTTGTTATTAAATGATTTAGAATAACCAAGAAATGCTAATTAATTGTATTTAAACTATTTAAAACGCTTTTTTAATACATTAATTTAATTTTAAAAATTTTAAAAAATCGAATTAAATGTGACAGCAAGTGACAACGGCATCCATTGTTAATTTGACGAACCGCGATTTATTTTATTTAATAACCTAAATTTGTCAACAACTGTCAAATCAACAAAACAAAACTGGCATTTGAAATAAATATTTTAAATTTGAAAAAAATTTTATTAAAAAGAATTTTAAAAAATGGTAATAAATCTAGTAGTAGAAAAAATCGTATATAAACCACGGTTGTGAAGACCATTATTGCCTCCGCGCCTTATATTCCTCGGAGCTTTGCACCTCGGAATATAATCTTGGCGCTAGGGCAATAATGATGGCCTTCACAACCTTGGCCTACAATATACTATTAAATGTCATTTATATAGCATAAAAAATTAGAAATTTGCGGGACGCCGTGCCATCTATATGCAATCAAATTTTAACTACGGTCGTAATGACTTCTGAATTAAATTTTTTACAAGTAATTAAGAAATTCGTTTGATATTAATTACATAATATGTTTATATAAGTAAATTAGTTAAAAAAAAATTTTTAAAACAAACAAAAACCGACTTCAAAAAAAAGCACTACAAAAAAATTGCACTAAAAAGTAAAAAATAATTAGAAGTTATTAGAAGAAGATTTAACAGAAATTAGAAGTATATTTTTACAGTGCTGAGCATAAAAATTAATGTATTACGTCAATAATATACAATTATTGTTATTTTTGGAGTCGGTGCCAGCCAAGGTTAACAAACGTGTATTAACCAAGTAGCGGAGTACCAGTAGGTATACATTTTATATCACTTTGACTGCAAAGAGTTTCACAGTCGACAAGATCGCAGGCGCTTGGCGTTAAACAACACGACATCGGTATTGCTACATTGTCGTATTAATGTGATTTCAAATACATTTTGTAAATTTCTTAACAGCTTGGCTGGCACCGACTCCAAAAATAACAATAATTGTATATTATTGACGTAATACATTAATTTTTATGCTCAGCACTGTAAAAATATACTTCTAATTTCTGTTAAATCTTCTTCTAATAACTTCTAATTATTTTTTACTTTTTAGTGCAATTTTTTTGTAGTGCTTTTTTTTGAAGTCGGTTTTTGTTTTTTTTTAAAATTTTTTTTTTTAACTTTTTAGTGCAATTTTTTTGTAGTGCTTTTTTTGAAGTCGATTTTTTTTAAATTTTTTTTATGAAATTAATACAATTAATTAATGTACATTAATGTCATAAATTAATTCATTTGTCACTTTGTAACTTGATTTTTGCTAATTTTAAAAATATTGTGCAACGCCACTGAGTATATGTCAATGTCATTTTTAAGGTTAACATTCTTATGTCAAAGTTGTGCCCACTATTCTCGAGCCGCTACTGACTATATGTCAATGTCATTTAATTAAACTTTTAGGGCCGGTTTCAGCAACCTTAACCTTAACCTGTGTTAGTTAACACAAATTAAAAATAATCCGTTGTTAAATTTTGAATGGGTTGTAGCAACCTTTTCTAATATGTAATTAGTTAATCTCGGATTATGTGTAGAATAGTTATGGTGGTACTCCTGAAACGACAACAACGCCTACTTCATACTATGCAAGTAGTTCAATTAGTTCGAAAATTATCAACAAGTGAGGTTTATAACCTATATTCTGTGAATACAGTTCATTGAAATATTTTATATTTTACATATATTTTACTGAAATGGCACAGAAAAGAACAAAAAATTATAAGAAGTAGAGAAGGAAGACAATTGCGGCTACTAAATGTAAAATTACGTGATATTGATAAATAAATTGTTAATTTGTTAATAACTGAATTTTTTTTCTCAAAAAGTACTCGGGTGCTCATAAAAAAATATTAAACTTTTATTTTATTTTATTGTAAATTTAATAAAGCTTTAAAAATTAATCCGCACGTGTGTGCAGTCGATGGCACCTATCACGCCTGGAATTTGAAAAAAACATTTTAAACAAAATTGTAATAATTTTTTTCTCTGGTTTTCTCTCGGTATGAGACGGTCAAATTTATATTAATTGCGTATTTACACACTTTTCTATAATAAAAGGAGGTTAGGTTTTTGGTAATTTAACTTTAATCACTGGTCAACTAGTAATTAAATACTTTGGGTATTTAACCTGTGTTAAGCATAAATTAACGTTGCTACAACCCAAACTACAGATTTAATCTATGATTACGCTAATCATTGATTAAATTTAACCTGTGTTAAAAATTATATTGCTAAAACCCAAATCGGACTTAATCTATGATTAAATATTTAATCTATGATTAAATTCCTAAATTAAAGTTGCTGAAACTGGGCATTAGTGTCAAAATCGCAACGTAACTATGACAACGACGTTTATATATTTTGAATTTTTTCATCATTTTGAATTTTTTATCAGTTATTTCAATTTAATTAATTTAGTTTAATTAGTTTAATTTAATTTAGTTAATTCAATTTATTTAAAAACCAAAGTACTCAACCGATTTTGATGAAATTTATATGGGACCAATCTGAAACTATACCCTTTCGAATTGTGAAAAAATTTTGAAAATCGGTTAATAAATGACGCAGTTATGAGGTAACAAACATTAAAAAAAAATACAGCCGAATTGATAACCTCCTTCTTTTTTGAAGTCGGTTTAATAATAAATTATATCTAGTATTAAACAATACAAATCACTTTGACAGCTCAATATCATCCAAGGCAACCCATATTCTTTTAATAGTGCTTATTTTATTTTTGCATTTTAACAATAATCTAAGAGAAAAATATCAAGTGTGGGCTATCATGAGATGCGGAACAATAATCTCTTTCGTTTGATATGATTTTCATTCTTATATGTTCCACCGGGAAGCGAAAATGCTCTTTAGCAATTTTTATTCTTCTCAAAAATGAGTTAAAAATGGACGGTTTTAAACCAAAATCTCATCAGCTCTTTAGACAGCTTGCTTCCTTCAAACTATAGTGTATCAACTTTCAACTCAATCGGTGCACGCATTTGTCTGTAAACGATGACGATAAAAACACTACACATCACACACACATCCAGACATAATTTCAAAATTGGTTTTAAACAATTCGTATGGACTCAGACCATGAACAAAATAATCCACTTTGAACAAATCATCATACAGCATAATTATACATTCCCATAAGTAACATTTTGTTTTCACTGAGTGTTTCGCAGGTTGTATAACTTTAAGGAGAATGTGTGCCATCACTAGTATAGTTTATAGTTTTTAGAAAGAAATTTCAATTCTTTAATGAATAAACGATTCTCGTTGAGGTCCTAGGTCTTTATTGAAAAATATTAAATTTTCCCGACGATTTGGGCCGTATTTTGGCCCATTTTCAAGACTGCACGTAGTGTAAAAATAAATGTAAGGTAAAAAATGTAGTCACAACCAAATCATTCCAACAACGACAAACATGTTTCGATCTTATTAGATCTCCTCAGTGGCGTATATTTGAAATGATTTGATTGTGACAGGAATTTGCTTCCCTTATATAAGATTTCTTACTGGTTGGATTATCGTAATCCATTACCAATAATTCGCGCGATATCTTATAAAGTGAAGTGACGCGGCCTGTAATGGGGCGCGCGCGCTTACATTTATCTTTAAACAACGTGCAATAAAAAGCGATAAAAAACCAAAAAGAAAAGAAAGAAAAAGAAAGAAAAAGGAAAAAAGAAAAACAACAAGAAGTAAATAAAAACAGAAATTAAAGGAAATAAAAAGAAAATTAAAAAAAAATATATATAAGTGCCTTGATAATCGTAGCATATTCGCCTCTTGCCATTGAATATACGAAAAATATAGTTGACCTTGTAAATTAATGAATAAACGATTCTCGTTGAGGTCCTAGGTCTTTATTGAAAAATATTAAATTTTCCCGACGATTTGGGCCGTATTTTGGCCCATTTTCAAGACTGCACGTAGTGTAAAAATAAATGTAAGGTAAAAAATGTAGTCACAACCAAATCATTCCAACAACGACAGACATGTTTCGATCTTATTAGATCTCCTCAGTGGCGTATATTTGAAATGATTTGATTGTGAAATCTTATATAAGGGAAGCAAATTCCTGTCACAATCAAATCATTTCAAATATACGCCACTGAGGAGATCTAATAAGATCGAAACATGTCTGTCGTTGTTGGAATGATTTGGTTGTGACTACATTTTTTACCTTACATTTATTTTTACACTACGTGCAGTCTTGAAAATGGGCCAAAATACGGCCCAAATCGTCGGGAAAATTTAATATTTTTCAATAAAGACCTAGGACCTCAACGAGAATCGTTTATTCATTAATTTACAAGGTCAACTATATTTTTCGTATATTCAATTCTTTATTTTTCTGTTATGTAATTATTAAATAATTTTACTACTAAAGAAAATTTCCTGACGAAAATTTGTTCTCTGCCGATTCCTTTTTGAGGTGGGGGAGGGATTCCTTCCCACGTACACTTGGGAAGTAATTTTCTTTCAATATTATTTTCTTCGCCCCAGAAAATGTCATTTGAGCTCAACAGGTTGTTGAGCGACGAACTTTCATACGAGTTGAGTTGTAGAGGCATCGAGGCCAGAGGTGGTACAGTGGCTGAAAAGCGACAGTTGTTACGAGAGGCCATTCGGAAGAATGTGTCAACTGTTTGCTTCCAGGGTGATCTGAGCGTCGAATTTCGTACATTAGCGAACAAGTTAACAGATTTGGCTCAGCAGATCGAAGTGTTCGATCAATCAAATAGGAAGAATAAGGAGGCCCGTATTAAAGCTCGTCTCTTACATGTGCAGCGGCATCTGGCTAAATTGGCTCTGCGGAGTCCCAGACAGAAGTATGTCATCTTTCCACTATAGCCGCCGAGTTACTGACTAACCTCAGCCTCGTATCTAACATCGCCAATATTTATGTGGCTCCGGAAGACGATTTAATATCGTTGAATGATTCTCTTCTCGACGCACCTAATCCTCCTGAGACGGAGTTGAATAGTTTGCTCCTTAACTTTTCTGTACCCAGGGGAACTTTTACATCACCATTGTTTAGGGTGACAGACCCGGTATCATCGAAAGACTCCCCTGATCAATTAATTGATTTAAACCCCGATGCTGAATCGCCTATTGTCCCTCGCTCAGTTTCTGTTTCTCGTGGCCCACTTGTTCTACACGAATAAGTAGATGAAAATGTGGCGTCACTGATAAGACGGCTGAGCTCGTTTGATGCAGGTTCCTTCCACGATGATAACCAGAAAGCACGACGAGTTTCCTTCCACGATCGTCAGGATAATAATATTCAACTTGTCAATACAATGAATCCATTATTACCAGTTAATTCGATCGAGTGCGACTTTTCTCCATCAAGACGTGTTAATAACCAGGAGCTCCATTTTCGTGCTATCCCACCAATTTGTAAATGGAATGTTCAATTTGATGGCAATAGTGGTGTCACAACCTTTTAGGAAAATATCGAGGAGCTCTGTGAATCGCGAGGTGTTTCCAAAGCGCAGCTATTCCAATCCGCTGTCGAACTTTTTAAAGGGGATGCTAGAATCTGGTTTCGACCCCGTAAATACCACTTCAAAGATTGGGACGTCCTAGCTTCACAGTTACGGAAGTCATTTTTGCTGCCTGGTTATGAGGCTCGACTAGAATCTGAAATTAAGAAAAGGACGCAAGGTTCTGACGAGAAGTTGATTTTGTTTGTTTTCGTTATTAATTTATATGGGGTTACTTCAAAACAATTCTTCAAAAATGATAATGAAAAATTATTTCTCAGTACCTAATTGGAGAGGTTCAATACCTCGTTCAGAGGTAATAATAATAAGTTTTTTATCGATAGTAGAATTTGATTGTTTCTGCGAGACTTTATATATCCATTTTTATGTGGATTAATCCGTTTTTACTTAACATTACAATCTATAGGTTTTTATTGGCTCTTGCATCCAATACGACTTTTCTCCAACACTCTCTGTCTTACGCTTTTCCTCTCCACTCATCGATCTTCATTTTTCTCAGGTCTTCTGTCACTTGGTTATACCATCTTAAGTTAGGTCTTCCTCAAGTTAGGGCTCAAAGTTAGTATGTTTCTTCTTCTTCTTGGCTTTCCATTCCCAGGGAAATATCGCCACATTTCTTAATGTTTTCAAATCCAGTTTGTTGCTGGCGGGGGGGATTAGACCCCTTTTCACTTTCTTACTTCAATTCATCTCTCAAAGCCTTTCATTGGTTTTTGCATTCTCTACGATCCTCTTCCATATCTTCCTGTTCAGCATCCTATTTCTCCAGTCACTCACACCCATCTGCAACAGATCTTCGGGCGCATCCTCTCTCCATCTTTTAGACCCTCGGTCTATCCACATCAGGATTTCACCTCATTACTCTTGAGATGGTTTAAGTACCTACCCAAGTAACACACGTTCATATAATATCCGTGTATTATTGGGAAATTAGGTATATTTCACGGATAGGTATAATTTTCGTATATTTAATATATGTACGTGTATCATATACACTTCATGTATTTATGTAGATATTAGGGTATGGCCGCGACATTGACACGTTTACATACACGTTTTCATTATACAGATAGTATACGTACGTCCAATACGGTTACTACATGTTTAACATATACGTATAGATATTAGAGTATGGCCGCGACATTGACACGTTTACATACACGTTTTCATTATACAGATAGTATACGTACGTCCAATACGGTTACTACATGTATAACATATACGTATAGATATTAGGGTATGGCCGCGACATTGACACGTTTACATACACGTTTTCATTATACAGATAATATTCATAAATAACGGTTTGTATATTCGAATATTCTCTATGTAATTTATACGATCGTGTGTTACTTGGGTAATTGGAGAGGTTCAATACTTCGTCTAGAGATATTGCTTTTAAATCTTTTCTTTCGGGGTACGTAAGCATCCTGTGATTAAGTTGACGCTATTCCAACTGTCCTTTGTTGCTTTAAACTAATTATCGATAGACTACAGTGGAATTGCTAATTTGACCAAGTACTTTCAATACAATCCACTTGATTGCGAAAGTAATCCTCTGTGTACTGCTTCCCATCAGTTACCGATAGGATGATATCCGGCGTAGTGTAATTTGTGTATGCCACAAAATTCGTACACTCCGATAGGTCACCACAGGACCACTGGAAGGAGAACGATAGTTACGAAGGCATAAATATGGTTGAATAACAAGATATAGGGCAGCCTCCGTCGACAATCTCGGTCGTAAAGTCGTTAGGGGAGTCTCCTGCGGGGAGTCCCTACGGTGAGGTTAACGTAAAAGATTTTCATTTCGGGTAGTTGACAATGATTCGCGCAACTAATAGTTTGATTGTCGTGGAATTCTCGGAGTTTTACAAACTCGTTGATGACGTTTAAAAGAAGTCGGAGAGGCTTAGATTTTGCAATGTTTAAATTGTAATCTTCTTTGAGGGTTGCATTATCCCGCTGCTTTATCTGTTGCACATCTTTTATAGTTATCTGTTTATTGTGTGGATTTTTGTGGAACAATGGTTTATCTGTAAATATATTTTTAATGTGGAAGTAACCAAACATTAAATACATAGGTGGGTATTTCCAAGAATATTAACAGAAATTAAATACTAAGTAGGTACTTATTAACAACATTAGATTAAAACTTAAACTATAATATTAATCTCTTGACCTCATTTACTTAAATTGGATTGTGCAACATTAGCGACAATAAAAGTTCCAACAAACTTTTAATTAAATTACTCGATATTACATTATCATCATGAAAATTACTGGACTATTTTGCCTTTTATTCGCTTTATATCAGGTACTTTGTTTTGTAATATTTATTAAATATGTTCTATATTTTACTATCATTTTTAGACTGTAGTAGGTAAAGCAATTCAAGCGGACACAGCTGAGTTGGTAGTCGAAGAAGAGAGCTGTATAAATGAACTTCAATTAGATAAAAAAGATATCAAAAGAATTAATAGTCTTGCTATATTTCCTGAAGGTAATGAAAATTTCAATAAGTTTTTATCATGTTATTGGAAAAAAATGGATTGGGTAAATGATGACGAAACAATTAATTATGAAAATTTCAAAAAAGCTGCGATAGATGGAGCTCTAAACGATTTTAATGTCAATGAGTATAATATAAAAGCGATGGTTCAGCTTATGTTGCAAGTTACAATTACAGAGTGTAAAACCAAAACTTTTGGCAACAGTATTGCAAAATTTCAAAATTGCGTAGTACATGAATTGGAAAATTTTGTGAATTGAAAATAATATGGAATATTAATTATTTCTATTTTTAGTTTAGTTAGTGGTATATATTTTTATTATAGTTATGCTTATTGTTATTGTCTTAAAATATTTAAAGGAAATTTCATTAGGAATAGTTTATTTTAGTTTTTGAAAAGAAAATCTGAAATTTAAATAGATTTCAAGCACTAGTTTTGAACATCGTGAGCAAAGAAGATCTAGTTCTTAATTTTTTAAAAATTTTGTTAATAAAATAATAAGTATTATACCGGGTGTTGAATGAGTAAAGGATCATTCACATCCACGTAACGTACGTTCCGGACATAGAATACGTAACGTAAGGAAAGTTGAAATGCATTGTTTCAAATGGCACCATTCACATTCGAAAAAACATGGGAGACATAACGTAACGTAACAAAAAGTTCGTTCAACTTCAACTTGTACGTTATGTTTTTCATTTTTGACCAATGGAGATGCTTACATTTTATTAGGCAACACCCCTTTTACTGTATTTTCAATTTTAAGGTTAAGTAATAAAAATTAATGCTGTCAAACTGTCAACCGATAGCCAATGCAAATACAGGTGCCCGTGCTTTTCGTTTCTATGGAAACATAGTAAAAACATAGTAAACTAAGTGGATGTGAATGGCAAATAAAAAACTACGTTTTCTACGTTACGTATTCTATGTCCGGAACGTACGTTACGTGGATGTGAATGACGCTTTAGCCGTTCATAGGATATTTACATGTAAAAACTTATTTATGCAAATTCCTGCTTCCCTAATTATTTTAGAAAAAAAATGAAAGACACGAAAATCATGCAGAAAAATAAATTACAAATGATAAAAGAATTATTTTCATCTAGCTTTTACTTAAAGTGGCAAAAAATGCTTTTGAAATTGTTCAAATTTTCATTTATCAGACTAGCCATGAAATAAATTCAATTTAATTTATTTATTACATAAATTATTAATAATAAACAATTACAAACATTAAGAAATAATTAAATTTACAGCAAATGTTCAAACAGGTTTCCATATTCAGCTAAACAAAAACCAAGTCTATCATAAAAGTTACATCGTACATTCGCAAGTTGTCTTTCGGTAATATTGCCACACTCCTCCACAATTTTATTTTTTAATGAATCAATACTTTGGTATCGTTCACCATAAATTTTAGATTTTAAATGACCCCACAAAAAAAAGTCATTTGGAGCCAAGTCTGGTGACCGAGCTGGCCAGTTTATTGGTCCATTGCGTCCTATCCAAGAATTGGGATAACATTCATTTAAATAATTGGTTACATCTCTAGTATAATGTGCCAGACATCCGTCTTGTTGATAGTAGATTACGTTATTTTCTCCTGCCACAATATCAATTGCCGGTCCAATTTCGTTTTGTAACATTTCTAGATATTTTAGTCCATTCAAATTTCCATCAATAAAAAATGGTCCGATGATGTTTGCTCCTAATATCCCTGCCCAAACATTTACAGTTTGGCGATACTGTGAACGATTGTTGATCATTAAATGAGGATTTTCGGTGGACCAAAACCGATAATTTTGAACATTTGGTTCCCCGTTAATACTAAACGTTGTCTCATCGGTAAAACAAATATTTTTAATAAAATTTCTATCCAAATTGGCCTTTTCGATAATGCTTTCACAGAAAATCATTCTTTTGTACATATCCTCTTCAAAAATTTCTTGATGGTTTTGGAACTTATAAGATATAAATTTATGTTTTTTTATAATTTTGAACGCCGTAGTGTGATGAATATTTAACTCCGCACCAATTGTTCTTGTACTGATACAAGGATTATTCACTACGGCAGCAATTACATTTGTTTCGATATCGGTACCTGGAGCTTCACCAATATTGATTTCTTCTAAATTTATTCTTTTATTTCTGCAGGTCTTGCATGACGGCTTAAATACAGATCCATATTGATTTTGATTATCAATTACATTTTTAATTGTCGAATAAGTAGGGATTGGTCTTTCTGGGTATAAACCAGCAAAGAGATCTCGTACCATACGTATACTGTTTCCAGAGTAATATAGTTTTAAAAATTGATTTTTTTCACTAATTGTGTACTTTGCTTCCATTTTATGAAATTAAAATTTAATAAAGTGCAAAACTGTAAACAAAGTGCAATTGTTTTTTAATACTTATCAAAAATAATTACCTTGGAAACTTTCATGGCTAGTCTGATAAATGAAAATTTGAACAATTTCAAAAGCATTTTTTGCCACTTTAAGTAAAAGCTAGATGAAAATAATTCTTTTATCATTTGTAGTTTATTTTTCTGCATGATTTTTGTGTCTTTCATTTTTTTTTCTAAAATAATTAGGGAAGCAGGAATTTGCATAAATAAGTTTTTACATGTAAATATCCTATGAACGGCTAACTCATTCAACACCCTGTATATTCTTTTACAATACTATATTAAAGTAAAATTTAATAATCAAAAAGTTTAGTTAATTAACAAACAAAAATTAAGTTATCATCATTAGATTTCAGTAATGAGTTTTATAGCTATCATGAGATGTTTTAATTAGTTGTTATATTTTCCGTTTCAAAATCAAATCTTTTATCTTGAAATAATAATAAAATGAAACATAAAAATCGTAGAACTCAATTTTAGTTTTTTCAAATTGTATAAGGGATAAATTATTCTACACATATCAACGAAGACTATCATTTTGTATAGTATGAAGAAAATCGAAGATTACTTGAAAATATATTGGCGTGACGTGGTAGTAATCACGAGATATCCACATTTCAAAGAATATAAATTTGGAAGTATAAAGCAACATTGATTAAAACATAAACTGCAATATTTTAATCTCTTGACCTTTACCTAAATTGGATTACTTATCATTATGGACTATAAAAGATCCAACAAATTTTCAATTAAATAATTCGATATTACAGTATTAGTGTAAGAAAATTTGACACATTTTGATCAAAAAAATCCAAAATAGGTTTTCTGCGATTTTTCGACGGATTTCGTTAGGTTAACATATCGTACTAAAAAACGTCCTCTCGGAACCTTGAGCTTACCAAATTCTTCGTCTGAAGTTGAAATTTTTTATGAAGGAGTGAAAACTATGTTTTTCGGCAAAATATTTTTAAACAAATGTCTATTTCAGCTATATTGTTATCATACAACTCATTAAAAAAATTAAAAACGCTTAAAATATTTTAACAACATCCTCGAAATCACGAAAAGGAGAGTTTCCTAAAAATGGTCAGGGGGTTCTGATTTTTGGATATGTTTTAAGGTTTGGGGTCCTAATAAAAACTCTGAGTTGGCGACCGCCCGGAAAACAAAATGTTTCTTCGCAATATTTCCTTACCAGTTGACTTTAGGACGAAAATGACTGCTGTAAATCTTATGGAGAACAAAATTTACTACAACTTTTATCTAAGGTATTTTTCTCTCTAATAGTTGCTGATCGCCTGCACTGTTAAATAGAGCACATTTTAGAAAATTTCAAAAACGCTCGAATTTGCTCTGACTTTTTTTAATAATTTTTGGTTACTCTCGCTAAAAATGTCTATTATATGATCAAGTCTATTAATATATACTCTATTACAAAAAAAGTCAGGTAAAAAAGTCACATAATAATACAGAATATTATTTAGTTCTTCTTTTTTTAGTTTAGTTAGTAGTAGTACTATATATTTTTATTGCCTTAAAGCTTTTAAATTAATATTCCATAAGGAATAGCTTTTTCTTTGTTTTCCTAGACAAAACCAGCAATGTTAATAGATTTTAGGAAGTGTTAGTTGTAAAGAAAAACCAGTTTCTAAGAAAATTTTTTTCATATTGTTAATACAATAATAATTACTATGTTCTTTTACAATGCTATATTAAATTAAAAATTAATAATCAACACGTTTGGCTAATAAACAAAATAAATCAAATTATTCTCATAAGATGTTTTAATTAGGTGTTATATTTTTCATCTTAAAATCAAATCTTATACTTATACGAGTATGATAACTGTTTCAAACGCTTTCGAGTAAACCAAAGTCATTGTTCCCAGTTTTGTCGCCAATGAAGTCATTAGAAAAAATCTTGCTGCAATTATCAAGTTAGAGTACCCCTAAGTGACCCATTTATTGCTGAAATCGTACGGAGTGAATTTGTTTGAATGTCACGGTCGCACCCTTAACGTTAAAAATCTAAAAATTTGCACAATTATTCTACTCCACAACATAATTTCGTGGCTCTCTCTATGTATTTTTGTAATCTTCCAAAACGGAAATTGCATCATAGCATGCATCTTAATTGATGTTGGGGACCAACTGTTTATCTTTAATAGAAATAAGAACTACTTATAATGAGAAATACGTCTACGTCACATCTGTTTCCATTTCTCTATATTATAAGCGTCGGGAAGCTTATGATCAGTTGTTGGATCGGTATGCTAAATACAATTCACTTTAGACTGAGAATCCTTAAATTGTGGAAAGTGGCCAGTCTCATATTGATTGAGGGCGACAAAGAACCCTTCTGCTCCTTATTAGACTTTAAAATCGCAAATAGGGCAAAACTGATTACGAATCCGCGAAACTGATTGTCGTCGTCCAATTTTTTAGTCCACTTATAATGAAACGCAAGTGTCAGTAAGTAAACCCCATAAGAATCAATGTTAATATTAATTCAGATTTGAGTTCAGTAGATGACTAATAAAATCATGCAAAAAAATTTAGTTCCATATGAAAATTCTTTATTTTTTTGAGTTATATCTGAAATCCTTCCTTCTCAGTCCTTTTACCCTAATGAGGGTTTGGTGACC
The DNA here is from genome assembly GCA_932274525.1 of Podabrus alpinus. Classification (NCBI taxonomy): domain Eukaryota; kingdom Metazoa; phylum Arthropoda; class Insecta; order Coleoptera; family Cantharidae; genus Podabrus; species Podabrus alpinus. Next base: position 123,020,131 of record OW026451.1, read on the forward strand.
CATCTCGTTCTATCTCTTTCTATGCATATGATGTGCGTTCAAATTGTTTTCACATACATAGAGGACCTACTTGTTTAACGTGGGCTCCGAACCACGGGAAGTGTACTACACTTCATTTCGAGATGGATTTTCTTGGCAGATTACCTCGGTGGTTTGCCGTTGACTGCCGAGGAGAGACGGTCAGAATAAAGTTCTTACCCTGCCCGGATTCGATCCGAGCGTTTCGCATTAGCAGTAGACGCACTTAACTGCCAAGCTATGATCGCCTTTATATCTGAAATAAAGACTATAAAAACATTTCTAAACTTTTTTCTTGAAGACCTTATTGTATTCGGTATGTATTAAATATTATTTATTCTTCTTCCACTTTCGACTAGGAATTTGTTCCTGTTTGTCTTGCCTCGTTACTCCACGGACGACGAAACCAACTTTGAGCCCACATCTTGGGAAGTCCTTTAGGGAGTCTTTTCTGTGTTCGTCCATGCGATTAATGTGGTCATTCCAAGCTCTCTTTCGGTGCTTCATGAACTTTACTATATCCACTACATCACATTGTTGACTGATACTTTCGCTAGTTTGTCTGTCTCTTAGTGTTAGGCCCTGTATGGTTCGTGGGATCTTCATTTAGACGGTTCTTATTTTTTGTTTAGTTCTTTTTGTTTCAGCTCTTGTTTCTGTGGCGTATATGTTCGGACGGGGCGAACCATTGTATTGTATATTTTTACCTTGCCATCGGTTCTTATATATTTGTTGCTTCAAATTATGGTTCTTAAACTGCCATATATTTGTGTCGCTTTGATGGTCTATTGCTCGCTCATTAGATCTCTTGTGCTGTTAAGTTGGGGGCCTAGGTAATTGAATCTCATGACCTGCTCCACTATCTCTCCGACTAGTTCCAATTTACAATGAATAGGTTCCTTAGCATTTACCGTAGTTTTCCGGTTACCGGCAAATATTTTGCAAAAGTACAAACCACCGAGATGTACAGCACTATTAGGTAATGCATGATTCTAAATAAAGGTTAAAAAATGGAATCGGGCTTTTAATATATCCACATTAGTAAATACGTATTGCATCTAATGACGTGTTGATGAGAAAAAAACGTGACTTGGAATCTCAAAACGTTTTCCTTATCTTAGGAACGATTCTACTTTATATGTACGTTCAATAATGAACTACGATACCACTTCTTACTCTTGGATAATTAAGGATTAAATAGAAAATCGCACAATAATAATTATTTTATTCTTTCAGATATTCGCTACAAATTGCAATTACATTTTTCGTTAAACCAAGACACAAAGGAAGAAATTCTTGGGAAAATATCGGGGTAATATCCACTTCCACATTCCGGAGCTCCAGACACAATTTTAATCGCATAACGTACCCCATCAACGCTCCGTATTGCCGGACTGCCGGAATCTCCATGACCTCCACCAATTCCAGCTCTATGAAGCGTACAAATCTGAGTGTCCTCTATAGGTCGTTCAGGCAAACGTTTTCTGCATTCCTCAACAGTCGTTGTATTATAAGTCAGGTGTTGAAGATGATCTGGAATTGGGACCACCTGGACTAGATGCACCCCAACTACTAAGCGTTACAGATACGTCGCCTCCTACAAAGGTCTTTTCGAGTTTGATTTTGTCAACATTACCGGTAAATTTCATTTTCTCCACTTTCAAAATTGCCACATCATTCAATAACGTATCGTAATGAAACAGTAGTTCATGGGAACGAATTTCGAGCACTTGGTAGAAGACGCCACCTTCGCTCAATTTATTGGAACCAGCTATTGCTTTGTAGTCACTTGGCGATCGACTGAAATAAAAATATTAGTACAAATTTTCTTGTATTTTTCGTTTTGTTACCCGTCCACACAGTGGGCTGCTATGAGAAGCCACTCTTCATGAACAATAAATTCTTCACATTTATGATTGTGAGGATTATAAGCTCTTAGAGATACCATATGGGGGTACTCTCCATCGGCAGCGTCTTCACCTCCAATTCAGAACGAGAACCTCACCTAATCAGATAACACTGGTATGAATTTGAGGCCTCTTCCCCAGCAAGCGGAGGGTTAGGTCATACATGAGATATCAACTAAAATAAAAAGAAGTCAATGTAAAAAGGAAGAAAACGGGGCTAAAATAACCTTCCAAAATTTAACTCTGTGCTACCCAGAGTGACTCAGGTCAAAAAGGAACAGAGGATTCCGAAGATGTAAGTGTTGACTAAAGAAAGAACTGAATGGCGAAAAGAGGAAAGAAAAACTGGTAAAATTTATAGTTCAAGACAGATCAAAAAAGATCGGCTAATAAAAGATGATTGGCCAAGCTTCAACACTTCGCCATTGAGGTTTCATTGCTTCTGGTGAATAAATCGGTGTGTTACGGTTCATAATTAGTTTTCCAACTGGACATATGATCATGACAGAAGAGCATAACTTTAAGGAAGACATGAGACGTGTTGACATCATAACGGGAACCTCTGCCTAGCGATCTCCAATACTCTAAAATTGAAGTCGATGTCTGTCAAGCTTGTGATATCTTGGGTCCCACATTATTCAACTTGATTATGGAACCGATCATCCGGGGTATCAGACACACTGACTTTGTCTATGAAGTAGGTGGTAGCAGAATCCAGATGATGTGCTATGCAGATGATGTGGTCCTAATGGCTGAAAATGAAGACGACCTACAGCCACTCCTGTATCAACTCAATAATCTATCAAAAGTGTTTAATATGAAGATATCAACTGGAAAAACAAAATCTGTAGCGATCTTCAAAAATTCCGTACTCTCCAAACTTCAACAATGATTATGTCATCAAAATCGACATCCACAACAACACCGACAACGACATCGACAACGTCATGGGATCGACATTGACATGGAAATCTACAACAAGGCCATGGACAAGGAAATCGGCAACTACTATGAGATTGACATCAAAATCAACGCCGATATAGACAACGACAACGATTTTGACAACGGCATCATGAGATCGACATTGACATCGAAACCGACATCGATAGCGACAAGCTGCTTTACATTTGAATCCTTTGTTGTCACTACTCTCCTGTTTGTTGGGGACCGCAAATTTCAGCTGATCTGCAGCGCAACGGGAAATATAACTTGCAATACTTCTTATGCCGAATGACCATAACATGGAAAACATTGGTACTGAAGCAATATAAACAATACCAAACAAAAACTCGTTAACCCTCCAGCGGAAGCTAATCAATACGGCGGGCGAGATGGGGAAGTTCAGAGGGATTTTGGCGGAGCTCCAAAAGATAGTGGTAAGAAGTGAACAACCAAGACAAGTAGTGATCGAACGATCCACCAACATTACTGGAGTAGAGAGCGAGACACCAAAAAAAGGAACGAAAAAAGTTACCACCATAAAAGCACGAGATAAACTAGGAAACACCGGACAATCCATAGCAGTAAGCAGCCCGCTATTTGCCCACAGCGAAATGGTTATGAACAAGGTAATTAATCTAGAACATGATATACAAGTGCAAGAAGATATATAAGAAACATCCAGCGCCACGGGGGAACCCCATGGATAGTGCACAGCAGAAAGGCGAGCAAAAAATACCGTTAAAAAAAGGAGAAACAAACAGAACAGTGAAGAAGTTTCAGTGAAGAAGTTGCGATCTTTTCAGCGGGCATTCGCCATCAGGGCTACTCGCGCATTCCATACGGTCTCGGCAATATCTGCGTTAGCCTTGGCTGGATTTACTCCAATCGAGCTAAGGATAGAGGAGGTAGCAAGGGTAGAGCACGTGAAAATGGATGGTACTTTCGATCGTCTTCCGGACGATATCGTCTTGCAAAATCGTACGTCGCCAGCGGAGATGTTACATCCCCGCTACAGACAAACGATCAGTTTCGTAAAAGCAAACGACTCGCTAGAAGTCGATCGAATATGCGACCAGGTCGATGTTGCTATATTTACCGATGGCAGCAAGCAGGAAGGTGGGGAGGTCGGCGCGGCAATTGTCATATACGGTGAGGCTCGGCAAGAAACCCACAAGTACCGGTTAAACGGTGCTTGTAGCGTGTTTCAAGCCGAACTATATGCGATTGACGCCGCCCTGACTTGGATCTCCCCCAGAAGACTGCACTCTGTGTACATTTTCTCCGACAGCCTTTCTTCGCTTGTTACCATCGCTAATAGGAGTAGCACCGTACCTTTGGTCACCTCCATCCACCGTTCGCTGCTCAAACTAAAGGACCAAACGATCATCAGATTTGCGTGGGTAAGGGCTCATTGCGGCATTGAAGGGAACGAGGTTGCAGATCAATGTGCCAAAGACGCGGCTGTTTCACACAGTCGCATGGTATACAACCAGTTCCCTCTTAGCTATGCAAGAAGGGTGATTCGTCTTTAGGCGGCATGTACTTGGGATACCGAGTACAGAAATGCCGTCCAAGGTTCGACCATCCGGCAGCATTTACCTACGCTAAATGATGTTCGCTTGTTCGCAAGTGCCGTTGATACCTCCTTTGAAATGACGCAGATATTGACGGGTCACTCGTTTGCGCGCGAGTATCTGCACAGATTTAAGATCAGTCCTAGTGACGTGTGCCCCTGCGATTCAAAAAGTAGGCAGACCCTGCAACATTTGTTGTCTTGCTGCCCAAAGTACACCCAACATCGTCACAACTACGCCTTACATTGTCAGTTTCATAATATTACACCTTTTAACATTTCGGACATAATCACCAATAAATTTATTACCAAATTATACATATCCTATTGCAAATTAATCATCAACACATTAAAACAGTTCAACACCCCCCCCCCCCTTAACTTGTCTACAATGAGTTTAATGGATTTATGCTCTCACCTGCCAATTGTTACATTCTATTTAAATTTCATTCAAAGTTACATTCCATTCAATTTCACTCAATTTAATTCAATTCAAGTTTTTACAACATTCTTTCGTTCATCAACAGCCGCAGTTTTGCTCTAAATATTTATTGTTAATCATTACCCATCATTATGTATTTAATCACCCCCAATCACCATTCACCATATCGTTTTTGTTATTGTTAAGTTATATTAAGTTTTATTACAATGTATCCATTTGCATTAATATACTCCCTCTCTAGAGAGGAAACAGGAAAAGAAATGTACGGGTTCCACTAGCATCACTCATCAATGGACCACCTGAATCTCCATGGCAAGCACCTTCTCCGACTTTAGTAAAAGTACAAATTTGGGTTGCTTCTACTGGCCTGCTGCTGTTAGCAAGAGCTTTTTGGCAATCTTCCACAGACGTGGACTTCAAATTGACGTGTTGGAGATTGATCGGGGTGGGTCCACCCAATCTGGTCGAACCCCATCCACTTAGAATGAGTGGTACATCCCCGGGCAAATTCTCACGTTCAACTTCGATTTTGTTAACCTTGTCGTTGAACGTCATTTTTTCAACCTTCAATATGGCGGCATCGTTCAAACCGGTACGAGATTGGTAACCTTCGTGCGAATGTACCTAAAGAACCTTGTAAGAGACACCTCCACTGTTTACTTTATTCGTACCGGCGCGGCGGTGACTTTAAAGTTGCTTGCTGATTCACTACAAAAATATTCTTGAGTTTCATGAAAGTTTCTTCACAGTTTTGAATTTCTTACCCGACTACGCAGTGAGCGGCTGTGATAACCCATTCCTCGTTGATAATAGAACCTCCTCAACTTTGGGATCCGTACCATTTAAGAGAAATTTGATGAGGATAAGCACCGTCGGAGGCTTTTGTACCTCCAACCACTCTCCAATTTGCGGATGGATCGTACACGGGTTTGACGAAATTAAATGCTAAAATTTTTATGTTACAACAAACTATGAAGAATATGTTTGAAAATTTCTTACCATAAGTGGAAGCCACTAGGAGACAGAGTACTAGTAGGGAACGCATATTGGTTTTGATTATGATTTTAAAATGGATCGGTATTTATACAAGCTAGCTTGGCAAAGTACCCTCATCATTTCCTTTGCAATTGAAGACCCTGATGCAAGAAGGGGATATGTACAAAAATTTTAAAAGTAAGATTTTTGCAGATTTGGGTTCTAAAACGAACATTCTTCGCTTGGTAAAATTATGGAATTTCTTTTTAAAATAAATTCGGAGCTACAAGTGAAAATAACATATCCCTTGTACAAAAAGGTGCAAGAACGGGATATGTACACTTAACATATCCCATTCTTGCACTTCATATTCATTGTTTATCCTACACATGTTATCATGTCCCCTTCTTGCAACGTGCAGGTGCAATTAGAAGTCTGGAATAAACCATTGAATTTCATGGTACGTAGTTTTACGGTGTTTTCTAGTTAAATTTAAGATTAAAATTATGAGTGGTACCGACGAAAGTGTAGTTGATGTGGAAGACCCTTATCAAGATTCTAGTAGTAGTTTTAATAAAAAAATTCAATTTATTTCAGTCTTTATGTTTGTGTTACATATCCCGTTCTTGCAGTCAACATGATTTGATCCAAAATTATGTGTGTAACAATCCCGTTCTTGCACCGTACATCATTTTTATGCCATATTATCGAAAGTTATAGTAATATTAAATTAAAATTAAAAATATACGTTACTCTCTTTCATTGGGACACAATACCACTATAAAAAACGAATAAAAAAAATTTATTTTGCTTCTCCTGAAAAGTTTGGAAAACGTTACTTATCCCCTTCTTGCACCAGGATCTTCAATTGATTAGATTGGAAGATAAAATAGAAGTTCAAGTTCAAAAACTTCGATGGCTGATAACTCGTATTTTACTTTTGCATATCAAATTTATTTGTATCGAATTTCCCGACCTCAAGTATCCACTTGTTGTAGGATTTCTCTTTGGTGTGGTTGGGGTTTATGTTCTTGAACAAAGAACCCCTAGCCATTTTGACAGTCTGCAGGAAATTCCTCGCCGTATCAAGAATTATCTGGTCCTTGGTGATGGATTTGTCAACCATATTTCTTGTGAAATGTAGAATTTTTAATTTTTCCCACAATTGATATAAGTAGCTTATCTATATTTGCCTGGAAATTTGGTTGATTTGATTGAATCCAGGCTCTCAACTTCCATAAATATTACTATTCAATATTTGCACTGGTATGCGAAAACCTCTCACCATCCATTCTCATCATTAAATTGCTATCTAAGCCGTTCAGCGGCCGAAAGTCAATCCGTACTACCTTTTATTGTTTTGCGAAAAACACCTTCACAAGTGATCGTTCGAGTTGGAACAACCCTGCTCAACTCTGATGGATTGGTATACGGAGTAGCCCAAATTAGACCCCATAGGTGGTACAATCGACGTACTTACAAATTAACATCGCCATTTTGAAACTTTCGGCGGCTCTTATGTTATCCCCTTACGTTAAACCGATTCCTTTGGCAACCACCGACGTCGCTCCCGACAGTCGTGTTTCGGTGACCGGATGGGGATTTACGTCGTATCCGAATGGGAAACGACCCAACAGGTTACAGGTACTTGTTACTACAAATATATCCTTGTCGGAATGCGACTTAGCGACTTACTAGCGACTTCTTTGCCTGAGATTTTGAAAGACCCTCTTTCTGCGCTAACCTTATCTGAGCTTAATATGGTACTTTGGGTTCAATATCATTATCTCTTTATTCAAAATCCAAGGGTTGAATTTACTTCCCTTAGTTTGTACCCTGGACTTACCAAATAACAAGAGGTTCTAAAACTTCATGAGATCTAATACAATAAAAATATAAGCGCTTCGTACTCTTGGTTTTATTCGTAGACAAAGTAAATATTTTTCACCCAATACAGTAAAAATACTTTACTTTACTCTTGTGAGACCGCAATTGGAGTATGCATCCTGTGTATGGTCTCCTTTTTACCATACTTATATTGGAAGATTGGAATCTGTGGAGCGTAAATTTCTCAAGTACTTCAACTTTAAACTTGGCAATACTTCGGAAAATTTCTCCAGTTCCAACTGTCTTACCGCCTGTAACACCAAATCGCTAGAATACAGACGCGTAGTCACCGACTTATGTCTCACCTACCGTTTGGTCAACGGTAGTATCAACTGTCAACGCTTGTCGAATTGCTTCCAACCATTCGTGCCTACGCACGATACTAGGCATAAGAACCTTTTTACAACGTGTCAACATAGGACTAATTATGGCCTTAACAGTCCGATTACAAGAATGAAACGTCTTGTCAAGAGATTGCATGGTGTTGAGGATTTTTATCTATTCCATCCATCATTTCGTGGATTCAAGAATTATATTACGTGGAATATACATAGATGTCCTTCTTGGCAGTTAACTTGTCTTTACTATTTTGTATTCATTTGGTAATCTTTAAATCTGTATTATATGTATTGTTGTGATACGCGCTATCCATGTTGAGGATAGAGTCGTACCAACAAGGAAAGAATTACAGTTGGAGACCGGAGGTTCAAACACATTTGTTTGCATGTGTTTGTTTTTTTGTCGTTTGAATTTAATTTTAAGTTTGTTCGTGTTACATGTTGTATGTAAACATTATATACAACATGTGTAATTTAATCAAACGTGCAGAGAACCGTCGGCCATGTACAAACAAGCCGAGAATATAAGAAGCTCCGGTTTTTAAACAAAATATATAGTAACGCACGTTACATAAAAGTAAATAGAAGAGTATCATCGAGATCACGAAAGGTGACGGTCGCGTATTTAGTACTGTGAGACAAAGTCGCGAAATCAAGTGAGATTCACTTAAATATACTGAGATAAATTATATTCGTGAACGAAATACGGTGGTGCTACCAGAGAAAATTAATTCCTTGGAGAAATTAAGATTCCGTGAGATAGCGGGATACGAAAGGTGTTGGCAACAAAGGTTGTGGTCGAGATCGTGTCATACAGATACGTAGGGGAGAACCGGATACCATATTATCCGATCTATGAGAAGCAGTCATAAAAAGAGTGGAACGATCAGATCCGCACGAGAGTTGGATCGTGACGATATTGGAAATTAGAAGAGAGGAAAAAGAAAATTGTGCGCACGAAAGATTAGCAGGTTAGCTATCCTTTATTTATCAGTGCGTAGAGTAGTAGTATATAAAGATTGTTTGGGTTATATGTTATATGTTGGAATTTGTTTATTTGATTAAAAACTTGTTAACGGAATCCAACTGTAGTTTTATCTTTGTTGGAATCAAGAATTCGTTCGACATAAGCTCGTATAAAAAAGTGTTGGTTGAATCAGATCCCGGCGCATATTAACCTGAGAAGTAAGAGTCGAATTAAAGGTAGGTGACCATAAACCGATTGTGTGCGTACTCGTGTATCTTCAAGACACCAGACGCTACAGTATATATTGTAATTGTAAATAATTTATGTAAATTGGTTTATCCGTATATTAATAATAGTAATAATAATAATAAGTAACAACTTATTCAATATTTAAAATGTTTGAGGACCTCTTGTTTGGAGAGATTCAATTGTTTACCCTTAATCAATTCGATAACATTTAACATTAGCAAGTTCAGATAATATTTTTATAGTTAAAATTATTAATTTAATATATTCTTTAGCTAATCTGACCCTGTATAATTATTTAACAAATCATATAATTATATCGCGAGTTTTTACTTATCTTCTTCTTCTTCTTCTACTCTTTCTTTAGGATTATTTTCCTGTTTATAACCAACTTTTATTCTTCGATTATAAGCTATCTCGCCATCTTTTCCTAGGGCGTCCCACATTCCTTCTTTCTTTTGGGCGGCTGTCTCTTGCTTTCTTTACTAGCCTGGTTTCGTCCATTCTTGTTATGTGGTCATTCCATAGCTTTCGCCTGTCGGTTATCCAATTCGTGATGTTTGTGATGTTGCAGGTTTCTCGTATGTTTATGTTAGGTATTCTGTCTTTTCTTGTTTTTCCGAGTATTCTTCTCAGTGTCTTCATCTCTGCCACTTCAGTTTGTCTTTTCGTTGATACGGTGTCTGGCCTAGTCTCGGCTGCGTAAGTGAGGCCTTATTACGCTCTTGTATATTCTCACTTTTGCGTCTCTTTGTATGTGTTTGTTGTTCCAAATTAGATCGTTCATGCATCCAGACACTCTGTTTGCTTTCATGTTTTGTTCATTTGTCTCTTTTTGTATTTGCCTATCACATGTTAATTTTACTCCTAAATAGCTAATCTCCATCACCTGCTCTACAATTTCGTCTTCGATTACCAATTTACATCTCACAGGATCCTTTGCAATCGTCATAGATTTCGTTTTTTGTGTAGATATTTCCATATTATGCTGTCGGCATGTTCTGTTGAACGTGTATAGGAGTCGTTGGAGGTCATTTTCGTTTTCTGCTATCAATATAGCGTCGTCTGCGTTTTACTTATAATCTAGGTAAAAACTTTAAATAAAAATTTGAATTAAAAGAATTTATCCCTGTTTAAATATTCGTTTAAATACTTTTAAATAAAGTTTAAATAATTTTTTTAGATAATTTATAATAAAATATATAAAAATAAAATAAAAATAATTTAAAAAAAGGGGGGGGGTCGGATTACTACAGAATATCTCAAAAGTACTACTTTTCTACTTGTTACAGTATCGAACTACCACAGCGATGTGTACACTTCGAGCTCCGTCGAATTACTGAATGTGCGCTGGTCAATCGCGCACGAAATGCAATATGCAGTGGCGTAACAATAGGGCTATAAAATACATGTAAAGTGAATACAATTCTTAACAATAAATGTGACAAAATTTTACATCCGCACCCCAGTCTCCTGACCTTAATCTAATAGAATATCTATCGGATGAATTAGACCGTAGAATAAGAACTACTCCTATACCTACCAAACAGAAATTGATTGATATACTACAAGAGGAATGGGTTGCTATTGATAAGGAATATTTAAAAAAAATTATTTCCAACATGCCCAAACATTTGAGTCATGTTTTGAAAAGAAAGAGGTGTCTCTTGGAGTAGAGGTTGAATTATTATTACTGTTTGTATATAATTTGTATATAATTATTATAGTGTGATGAGTTTTTATTAATGCCACCGATAATTCAGAAATAACACAGAAACTAAGTAAATCACAAAAATATATTGATGAACAAATACACAATTGGCAAAACACATTAAACTTGGAAAAATAACATGAAATAATAATGCATTCAAACCGAGCGAAATTTTAAGATGATTAATTGTTTGCTTGGTTACTTGTTATTCGCCTTCTCGATGTATTTCATCGGTTGCATTTTAGACGGACGCGTACGTAATTGATAATGGCTCGGCTTAACTGATATACACGGTGTTACAATCTCCCCCTTAGAAGTGGGCTTACGGAGTGGTACACTTCTATTGGAAAAATGTGTGGTCTTCTTCAGGCGACCTCTTCTTCGTAGAAATGAGATGGCTAAAGGGACAGCTGTGGCAGCCGTATGGGTTGTTCGAATTTTTGCAAACGACGTGGACAGTTCACTCGTAAACGTGAGTGGTGAGTCGTGGCATTCGTAGAGAATGGGTGCGATCTTCGACTTTGGGACGATGAAAGCGTCTTCGTCTCGGTCGGGATCGGGGGTCTCCCCCTGCATTAAAACAGCCTCCTTTGTGTGGGCGGTATAAGGCAGCGAAAGGTCAGCTTGTCGTAAGATGGGTGTCGTTACGACTGGTACAACATAGGGAGATTCGCACTCTTCTATGATGTCTTCTGCGAGCATCCGGTCAAGGTCTTTCTTGAGGAGCGCTTTTTTGGCCGGCGTTAGCCTGTATGGTGGAACAGCAATGGGCGTCTCGTCGGTGAGAGTGATCGTGTGTTCTGCAAAAGGCGTAGGCGCCGAGTTAGGTGAGAATACGATAGCATACTCACGAAATAAGGCAGAGATTTGGGTTCTCTGGGTTTCGTCCAATTCTCGTCCTTCGTTGTCCCGGAGTGTGTGGGCTACAGCGTCTAAGGTTGTAGTGGTGGCGACATCGGGCAATTCTTTGGTGAACTCGAAACGGTTGGTGGGATGATTTCCATAGAACCATTGTTCATTTTGGAAGTCGAACACCATGCCAGCGGAGTGGATGAAATCGATGCCCAGGAGCATTCGACTTTCGGTGTGTTCGGGGATGGCGATCAGCGTAACGGTTGTGGTGCGGCCTGCGATGGTGATGTCCACCTCGAAAGATTTGGTCAGGACGTTTCGTTTGATGCCATCGGCTAATTTGATTTCCATTTGTGCTTCGGTGAAAGGGCGTCCTTCTTGGAGGAGAATTTTGTACAGTTGGTTACCAGCGATGCTGCGTCTGGAACCAGTGTCGAGACATGCTTGTCCATTGCGGTTGAGGATTCGTACTCGTACCATGGGACGTAGCGTTGAGACGGTTTTGAATTCTGTGGAAGAAAAGATGATGTCCACACTCTCGGTTTCTAAAGAAGCTTGAGTCGTGGTGCACGAAGGGCAGTTGCTCTTCACGTAACCTGGTGTTCCGCACCCCCAGCAGGATAGTTGGGATTTTTCAACCTTGACCGTCGTGGTCGTAGGTTGGGGAACGCTTGCAGCAGCTTTTTTTCTACATTCGGTCTCCGAGTGGCCAAAGAAATTGCAAAAGTTGCACTTTGGTCGGGTTTTCTTCGTCTCTGTGTTTCGGGTCTCTTGTCTTTTCACCGTCATTTGTGTGGAAATTTTAGCGGTTGGGGTCATCTCTCGGTTTGCATCTTCGATGTTTCTTGCTGCCTCGAGCAATTCTCTGAAGGTTGTGTTTTTACCGGGTGAGAGCCTTTTCCGAATTTTCGGTTTTAATAGTCCGAATACCATGTCGAGTTGAGCTTTTAGTGGTAGTTCGTATGGCAGTTGTGCGATCAATGATCGAATGTGGCAAGCGAATAGTTCGTTTGTTTCGTTTTCTCGCTGCTCACGAGAAAAAATCTCTCGGAAAATGAGGTGAGGGGGTAATCTCCGTGAAAAAGCGCCTTTCAAGGAGGAGATGGCTTCATCCCATGTAGTTATACTACTTTTCACCCCTTTCCACCAGGTTCCGGCGGTGCCCTCTAGGAGCATTGGCAAACCTCGCAACGCGTTTTCGTTGGTGACGAGCGTGCAATCTTTGTACGTGATTGTGGCGTCGAGGAAAGCATCTACGTCGCTTTTTGCGGTACCGTCAAATCGCGCGGTGCACTTTGAGAAATTTCCGGTATACATAGGTGTGACGGCAGCTGGTTGCACAGCTGAGGCAGTTGTGTGTGTTGGTTGAATTTTAGCAAGCAACAACGCGAACTGTTCATTCGTAAACGCGAGTGATGGGGTCGCACCTTGTATATTCGTGGATTGGTTTTCTACCGTGTCGTCGAATTGCGATTTTTTTGGCATTTTGTGTGGATTCGTTTGAATCGGGTAAAGTTTTTTTCACTGAATGTCTTTCGTATTGTTTTTGCACGTATTGCCCAATAAACATTTTTAGCCTGCAAATAGCCTGTAAATAGCCTGTACCTGACGCAGGCCTGCGTCAGGTCTGCCGTTTAGATAAATTTATCTGTTCCTGCAATTCGTTGATAATTTAGCCTGCGTCAGGCCTGCGGTTAGGTTATTTTTCTGTGCCTGCGATTAGCTAATAATTTAGCCTGCGTCAGGCCCTGCGGTTAGGTTATTTATCTGTGCCTGCGATTAGCTAATAATTTAGCCTGCGTCAGGCCTGCGGTTAGGTTATTTTTGTGTGCCTGCGATTAGCTAATAATTTAGCCTGCGTCAGGCCCTGCGGTTAGGTTATTTATCTGTGCCTGCGATTAGCTAATAATTTAGCCTGCGTCAGGCCCTGCCGTTAGCTTATTTATATTAACATAACGCTTGTTACTCATTGGTTACATGTTATTATAAATATATATTACGCTTATTTGTGATTAAAAGTATTTAAATTAAATTAATTATTGTTAAAATTAAAATTAATTAATTATGAAAAATAATAAGAAGGTGTAATAGTGAAATAAGATATAAAAATACAAATTTTTTATAGACACCCACGTGGTAAATAGTTTTAACCAATCAGAACGAAGAAAAATTTCACCGCTAGCAAATAAACTCTTTTTTCTCATTGATTATACGAATTATTATACGCATTTTATATTACAATAATTATTATATGAGATATTATTGGAGTCAGAAGGAGCGGTCATATTTATAATTGGGGGGGGGTAGTTTTTAATCTCTTACGCCCGATATTATCAAGGTATTTAAAGAGCCCTTGAGTTAACTAGCGAATGGAAACGTGTATTTTAAATATTTTATGTTTTCTTTTAGCTAATTAACAGAGGCCTCTATATATACTTAAGTTAATACTATGACAGGCTTAATAAGTACATAATAAAATATATAATGTGATGTTTCATTAATATTGAAATGTGAAAAATATTTAACATTAAAGTATATATTACAAAAATAAATAATTAAATAGCAATGAATTTTAATTCCGATTTTTAACAGTTTTAACCAATCAGAATTAAGAAAAATTTCACCGTTAACATAACGCTTGTTACTCATTGGTTACATGTTATTATAAATATATATTACGCTTATTTGTGATTAAAAGTATTTAAATTAAATTAATTATTGTTAAAATTAAAATTAATTAATTATGAAAAATAATAAGAAGGTGTAATAGTGAAATAAGATATAAAAATACAAATTTTTTATAGACACCCACGTGGTAAATAGTTTTAACCAATCAGAACGAAGAAAAATTTCACCGCTAGCAAATAAACTCTTGTTTCTCATTGATTATACGAATTATTATACGCATTTTATATTACAATAATTATTATATGAGATATTATTGGAGTCAGAAGGAGCGGTCATATTTATAATTTGGGGGGGGGGTAGTTTTTAATCTCTTACGCCCGATATTATCAACGTATTTAAAGAGCCCTTGAGTTAACTAGCGAATGGAAACGTGTATTTTAAATATTTTATGTTTTCTTTTACAGGTTTAATAAGTCCATAATAAAATATATAATGTGATGTTTCATTAATATTGAAATGTGAAAAATATTTAACATTAAAGTATATATTACAAAAATAAATAATTAAATAGCAATGAATTTTAATTCCGATTTTTAACAGTTTTAACCAATCAGAATTAAGAAAAATTTCACCGTTAACATAACGCTTGTTACTCATTGGTTACATGTTATTATAAATATATATTACGCTTATTTGTGATTAAAAGTATTTAAATTAAATTAATTATTGTTAAAATTAAAATTAATTAATTATGAAAAATAATAAGAAGGTGTAATAGTGAAATAAGAAATAAAAATACAAATTTTTATGAACAACCACGTGGTATGTCGAAAACAAAAATATTGTAGCAAAGAAAACTAATATTGAAATGTGAAAAATCTTTAACATTAAAATATAATATATTATAAAAATAAATAATTAAATAGCAATGAATTTTAATTCCGTCTTTTAAAACAGTTTTAACCAATCAGAATTAAGAAAAATTCACCGTTAGCAAAACTATTGTTTCTCATTGGTTACATGTTATTATAAATAATTATGCTTATTTGTGTTTAAAAGTATTTAAATAAATTAATTATTATTCAAATTAATTAATTGTGACAAATAATAAGTAGGTGTAATAGTGAAAAAATATATAAAACTACAAATTTTTTATGAACAACCATTTGGATTTTTTAATACCAGTATATATATTTATTCAAGTTGACTGACTGTCGAAATCGTTTATATACAAATTTCATTTTTGTTTGGTATTACAATTATCTGATAATCCGCCGCAAATGTAATTAGAAAATTAAATCCGTTTAGTCCTCTTTTTTCTTATAAATTAAATTTTTGTAGTCATAAAGCAATTTCACAACTAAAATAACAACAGCTCTGTGGCAGAGAGGTTAACGCTTACGGACAATGAAGGGAAAGGTCACTGGTTCGATCCTGGCACAAGGTAAGATTTTATTTCAAATTTTCAAAATTTAATTGCAGACTCCAAGAAACAAAGTAAAGACGAATCATGAAGAGTAATCACCACCAACAAGTTCTACAAATATGAGAAATGGGTAAAATAAAAAATTATGTGTATGGAGTCAATAAAACAATTAGAAAAGTTGTAAATAATTAGAAAAGAAAACACCTGAAAGAAATAAAAAATAAATGGATAATTCAAAAAAATTAATTTTTTTATTTTGATTCTCAAAATTGATTAATAAATTTAAAAATTCATTAAACGAAATTCAATTGAATTTTGTTCAAATGAATGAACAAAAAAATAGCTTGCGGTTAGCTAACCGTAAGCCTGCGGTTAGTCACAATTCTCAGCCTGCGGCAGACTCATATCCACCCGGACACAGGTACGAAATAGCTATAAGTGGCGCAAGAAATAGCCTGTATCATACTTGATCGCCGGCAAAAAAATAGCTTGCGGTTAGCTAACCGCAAGCCTGCGGTTAGTCACAATTCTCAGCCTGCGGTTAGCTAATGCAGGCTATTTTTTGCCGGCGATCAAGTATGACGCAGGCTAATTTTTGCGCCACTTTAGCTATTTCGTACCGGTGTCAGGGTCGATATGAGCCTGCCGCAGGGATAGGTACCTGCCCGAGTTGTCACTGTCAGGCTATTGTCAGGCTATTCGCAGGCTAAAATGTTTATTGGGTGATCGGCCACTTTTGCGCGGATAATTACACCGGAATGGCACTTTATTTTTGCAATTTTAATAGTTTTTTGTTACTTACAGTTTTGTAATCGGCTTACGTTGGAGCGCCACTTTGTGGTGCCACTTTGTGATGACGTTATTTTTATCGGCCCCACGTTGGGCGCCACTTTGTGATGAGTTTTTATTAATGCCACCGATAATTCAGAAATAACACAGAAACTAAGTAAATCACAAAAATATATTGATGAACAAATACACAATTGGCAAAACACATTAAACTTGGAAAAATAACATGAAATAATAATGCATTCAAACCGAGCGAAATTTTAAGATGATTAATTGTTTGCTTGGTTACTTGTTATTCGCCTTCTCGATGTATTTCATCGGTTGCATTTTAGACGGACGCGTACGTAATTGATAATGGCTCGGCTTAACTGATATACACGGTGTTACAATAGAAAATATCTACCTAACGTGAAAGTAACCAAACATAAATAGGTAGGTACATAGTACTTCCAAGAATATACACTGAAATTATTAAATACTAGCTGGCACGGGCGGCATCCGTCGCCCTTAGCCATCTAGATCCAGAAAAGATCCGAGAAGGCCATAGTTGTTCGGCCTTCGGCCTCACAGGGCGAACCATAATAGATCCGTGAAGGCCATAGTTGTTCGGCCTTCAGCCTCACAGACCGGACCATAATAGATCCGTGTAGGCCAAAGTTGTTCGGCCTTCGGCCTCACAGGGCGGACAATAATAGATCCGTGAAGGCCATAGTTGTTCGGCCTCACAGACCGGACCATAATAGATCCGTGAAGGCCATAGTTGTTCGGCCTCACAGACCGGACCATAATAGATCCGTGAAGGCCATAGTTGTTCGGCCTTCGGCCTCACAGTCCGGACCATAATAGATCCGTGAAGACCATAGTTGTTCGGCCTTCGGCCTCACAGACTGGACCATAATAGATCCGTGAAGGACAAAGTTGTTCGGCCTTCGGCCTCACAGACCGGACCATAATAGATCCGTGAAGGCCATAGTTGTTCGGCCTTCGGTCTCACAGACCGGACCATAATAGATCCGTGAAGGCCATAGTTGTTCGGCCTTCGGCCTCACAGAGCGGACCATAATAGATCCGTGAAGGCCATAGTTGTTCAGCCTTCGGCCTCACAGACCGGACCATAATAGATCCGTGAAGGCCAAAGTTGTTCGGCCTTCGGCCTCACAGGGCGGACAATAATAGATTCGTGAAGGCCATAGTTGTTCGGCCTTCATCTGTCATCTGTCATCCGTCATCCGTCATCTGTCATCCGTCATCTGTCATCCTTCATCTGTCATCCGTCATCTGTCATCTGTCATACATACATACTGCCATGTAATCTTGTTTAATTGTAAACTGTTATTAACAAAATTACAATGACACTTATTAAAAATGCACCAGCTAGCAGATGAGACATTCAGGGTCAAAGGTGAGTTCCTATACTCAATTGCAACACTCATAAGTCAATTTACTGTAAATCTTTCTTATAAAGACTATTAGATAAAGAGAATACGAAAAATTGTATATGCCTTTCTCCGTGATCCAATACTGCAATTTTGAAATTAAACGCATACGTAGCCAAGTGAAAAACAATGTAATTTATTGAACATAATAAAATTTAAAAAAAATAAATATTGATTTTTATCATTAACAAATTAAATTGCACAAACGAAATAATGTAATTTATAAAAACCCCAATGTTTTGCATAACCGAACTAAATAACGCAATAATTCGTCTATTTCGAATAAAGAAATTTTACGCACAAAAATTCTTACCCGGGTAGATTCGTTCTTTCGTACTCGCACTATCTCGGAGTTGCACGTGTAGCGTTGGTGTCTTCGTTTTTTGATACAGCTTCCAAAGTTGACTCGACCAAACAAGCAGAAACGACCGTTGAACAAATCTTCGATCTCGGACCGTCCAATAAATCACAGGTAAGCCGATTCTCTTCTTTTCATTATTAATATCACCAAACTTTCACAAATCCACATAAAATTCTCAATGGTTCCAATTTTTCTTATTTCCCTTTTGTTCCAATAACCGAATCTCCAATCTTAATTATCAAAACCGCTAAAATAACCATCCCATAAATCTCCAGAATATTTTCTTTTTCCACAGTTAGCTTGATAGTTTCAACCAAACTAACTAAATATTCAAATCAATCCCACAATTTACTCCAATAACTTAATCTCTTCGCATTATCAGCTCGCTGACTATTCACTTCAAAAACGTCTTTTCACAACCATGGACGAGACGCAACTCTCCACGTCCTAACGTCACCGTGGACGAAACCCAACTCTTCACGTCCTAACGTCACCGTGGACGTGGCTCCACTCCTTCTTCTTCCTTCCAAAATTCTCACCAACGCTATCACTCGCGCATGCATTTCCGCGAACCGCCACATTATTCAATTTTCAAAATCCTAGACTTACAACTAATAGATTAACTTAATTTGTTATTCAATTTTCTTTGAACAAAACATTTACCAATATTTATCCTTTTTACAATTTGTTTCTATTTTTCAGGTTAGCAGCGTATGCATCTTTTGTCTTCCTGAGGCAAAGCAGTTAGTTATTTTTAAGGATCACGGAAAACCCAGATACAACTATTCAACTGACAATTTTAGTCTGAACCAATGAAAGTGCCTCATGAGTGTTACAATCTTGGAACAAATGGCCCAAAAATCATCCCCTATTGAACAGACCATGACAATACATTCATACATACATACATACATAATCTTCACGTAAAGTTACATCTTCATGTAAAGTTAAATCTTCCGCAAAGAGGTGGATCTTCCGCGAAGAGGTGGATCTGCCGTTAGGTTAGTGTTAGTTTTTGATATTTCTTTAGAAAACCAATTAAAAACAAATTAATCTTCAGGTAAAGTTAAATCTTCCGCAAAGAGGTGGATCTTCCACGAAGAGGTGTTGATATTTCTTTAGAAAACCAATTAAAAACAAATAAATCTTCACGTAAAGTTAAATCTTCATGTAAAGTTAAATCTTCCGCAAAGAGGTGGATCTTCCGCGAAGAGGTGGATCTGCCGTTAGGTTAGTGTTAGTTTTTGATATTTCTTTAGAAAACCAATTAAAAACAAATTAATCTTCAGGTAAAGTTAAATCTTCCGCAAAGAGGTGGATCTTCCACGAAGAGGTGTTGATATTTCTTTAGAAAACCAATTAAAAACAAATAAATCTTCACGTAAAGTTAAATCTTCATGTAAAGTTAAATCTTCCGCAAAGAGGTGGATCTGCCGTTAGGTTAGTGTTAGTTTTTGATATTTCTTGAGAAAACCAATTAAAAACAAATTAATCTTCAGGTAAAGTTAAATCTTCCGCAAAGAGGTGGATCTTCCACGAAGAGGTGGATCTGCGTCTTCTTGCACAATTCCGGCGAGTTCTGCGACCTATATAAAGTGCTCCGGTCTTATTCGCGGCATTCAGATTAATTTGTTAGTGGTTTTTTGTTAGTGGTTTGCATTTTTCGAATTAAAGCCGCCATCCCCGCCATCTGTTGACAGTATTTTGAATCACAGACAGTACGTCAGATTAATTATTTGACAAATTAAATTTTTTGTCAAACTTGTGATTTGATTTTCGAAAAAAGCGAATAACTTTTTTCCCCGCTCGAATTTCTTCTCCATATATGCGAGAATAGTTGCGCCTGGACCTACAAAATAACTGTGCAAAATTTGGTCGAGATCGGTCCACGGGTCTAGGAACGTATAGCGAACAAACAAACAAACACGCACGCAAGCAAGCAGATCTTCTCTTTTATATATTTAGATAGATATTTTGAATCACAGACAGTACGTCAGATTAATTATTTGACAAATTAAATTTTTTGTCAAACTTGTGATCTGATTTTCGAAAAAAGCGAATAACTTTTTTCCCCGCTCGAATTACTTCTCCATTTTGCAAAAAAAAGTTGCGCCTGGAGCTACAAAATAACTGTGCAAAATTTGGTTGAGATCGGTCCAAGGGTCTAGGAACGTATAGCGAACAAACACGCAAGCAGATCTTCTCTTTTATATATTTTTTTTCCTGTTTTCTCTCAAGAGAGAGAGATTATATTCATGCAATTCGATACAATCTTAACAATAAAAAAAAAACTTAACAATAATAATTGATTAAACTAAAATGGTGGTGATGAATGTTGGTGAAATTAATGTTGATGAATTAAATATGATAATTAATAACTGGATAAATATTAAATTATAACTAGAAAGACAAACGAGCATTACAACGGCAGCGGGTAAAAGACAAAAATTAAAATTTAAGATAAATTTGAAGTTGTTTGAATTTTAATAAGAGATATAAAAGGGAAGATCTGCTTGCTTGCGTGCGTGCGTGCGTGTTTTTTTGTTTGTTCGCTATACGTTCCTAGACCCGTGGACCGATCTCGACCAAATTTTGCACAGTTATTTTGTAGGTCCAGGCGCAACTATTCTCGCATATATGGAGAAGAAATTCGAGCGGGGAAAAAAGTTATTCGCTTTTTTCGAAAATCAAATCACAAGTTTGACAAAAAATTTAATTTGTCAAATAATTAATCTGACGTACTGTCTGTGATTCAAAATACTGTCAACAGATGGCGGGGATGGCGGCTTTAATTCGAAAAATGCAAACCACTAACAAAAAACCACTAACAAATTAATCTGAATGCCGCGAATAAGACCGGAAAAATAATTAATCTGACGTACTGTCTGTGATTCAAAATACTGTCAACAGATGGTGGGGATGGCGGCTTTAATTCGAAAAATGCAAACCACTAACAAAAAACCACTAACAAATTAATCTGAATGCCGCGAATAAGACCGGAGCACTTTATATAGGTCGCAGAACTCGCCGGAAAAATAATTAATCTGACGTACTGTCTGTGATTCAAAATACTGTCAACAGATGGCGGGGATGGCGGCTTTAATTCGAAAAATGCAAACCACTAACAAAAAACCACTAACAAATTAATCTGAATGCCGCGAATAAGACCGGAGCACTTTATATAGGTCGCAGAACTCGCCGGAAAAATAATTAATCTGACGTACTGTCTGTGATTCAAAATACTGTCAACAGATGGTGGGGATGGCGGCTTTAATTCGAAAAATGCAAACCACTAACAAAAAACCACTAACAAATTAATCTGAATGCCGCGAATAAGACCGGAGCACTTTATATAGGTCGCAGAACTCGCCGGAATTGTGCAAGAAGACGCAGATCCACCTCTTCGTGGAAGATCCACCTCTTTGCGGAAGATTTAACTTTACCTGAAGATTAATTTGTTTTTAATTGGTTTTCTCAAGAAATATCAAAAACTAACATTAACCTAACGGCAGATCCACCTCTTTGCGGAAGATTTAACTTTACATGAAGATTTAACTTTACGTGAAGATTTATTTGTTTTTAATTGGTTTTCTAAAGAAATATCAACACCTCTTTGTGGAAGATCCACCTCTTTGCGGAAGATTTAACTTTACCTGAAGATTAATTTGTTTTTAATTGGTTTTCTAAAGAAATATCAAAAACTAACACTAACCTAACGGCAGATCCACCTCTTCGCGGAAGATCCACCTCTTTGCAGAAGATTTAACTTTACATGAAGATGTAACTTTACGTGAAGATTATGTATGTATGTATGTATTGCAATGTCCGACACTGACCACCACGTCAATAGAAATGATAACGTCACGATTCAAAATTTTGTTTTTTTTTATTAATAAAGAGAGCACATGACTTATTTGTTCGAACGTAAAAGTTTATCCGATACCAAAATTTTAGGTTAACGTCATAAATTTATATGAAGAACGAGTCACGGAATGAGGTAACAAAATAAATTCAAAAATGCAACGATTTAATTCCGTTAATAAAAATGTTTGTTAATATTATAAATCAAAGTAATGAATCATAAGAAATGTAATTTAAAATCAAAATAATTGTTCAATGTTAGTTTATAAAAATGTGTTAGACGTAAAATCTTAAAATAAGCAAAATCTTTACACATATCGGAGTGCTTCGCAATTCAATGTATCACAAATGGAAAAGACATTTTCTTCAAAAAGTTTACTGAACGATCACAGGAGATGTAAGAACTTTAACTCAATCTGAAACATAAAAATTTTATTAAAATTTTACAAAGTCACATTGAGCTTGAGCCGAACCTGCAAATTGTAACGTCAATAAAATTGATTTTATTTCGACCAATGGAGAAAAATCACATTTGCCTTGAAAAGAAGGGTAGCGATGGTAAAACAATTGAAAAGGAGGTTGTTGAATTAATTTTAATGAAGGGTGGTAATTTTTGTGCGCGTCCAGCTAAAAATATATAAAACAGTGAAAATTATAAAGAAATTTAACAAAAAAGCATATTAATAGTTAAAAGCATCGTACTTACGTATTTGGAAAGTAAAATTGATAGAAGATTACGAAGGATCACGATTATTTTTGAGAAAAACTTGGTAACACCACGAGGTAGACCCACTCACAAGAAAATTTGCATCTTGAATTATTTTATACATCGAAGGTCATCTATCAAGTGCAAGTAAACAGTTTCATGGTATATGAACTCAGTAAACAGAAACACCCCAGATCTTGAAAAAGGTACAGTCCCATTAAAAATTATATTGAACATAAAAATTTAGTGAAAATTTTGCAATTCGATTTACACGTGCATTAATACATTTCAAGTTTAATAGAATAAGACACTTGTTAATTAGATTAAGAATTTTATTGCATTTAAATCATTTACAATTTAAAATTATAATAAATTACCATTTATATTATAAAACGGAGCATAATTTTTGTGATCACATTCCGAAGACCACATTACTCTATTTCAGCATTACGATTTGGTCAAGGAAGGAACCCAACTTGAGAGAAGGTAGGTCTGTGCTCACCGCAATTGTTAAGCCGAGGTATAATTTCATTTATTTGTATTTATCAATAAAAATATTGCATACATTTCTATTGACGGGGTACATTTACGTACACTCGTACAAGACATTAACATTAAAACGTGTAACCCTAGTAAAGCTCCGACTTCACATAGCAGTATGTATGTATGTATGACAGATGACGGATGACAGATGACAGATGAAGGCCGAACAACTATGGCCTTCACGGATCTATTATTGTCCACCCTGTGAGGCCGAAGGACGAACAACTTTGGCCTTCACGGATCTATTATGGTTCGGTCTGTGAGGCCGAAGGCCGAACAACTATGGCCTTCACGGATCTATTATGGTCCGCTCTGTGAGGCCGAAGGCCGAACAACTATGGCCTTCACGGATCTATTATGGTTCGCTCTGTGAGGCCGAAGGCCGAACAACTATGGCCTTCACGGATCTATTATGGTCCGGTCTGTGAGGCCGAAGGCCGAACAACTATGGCCTTCACGGATCTATTATGGTCCGGTCTGTGAGGCCGAAGGCCGAACAATTTTGGCCTTCACGGATCTATTATGGTCCGGTCTGTGAGGCCGAAGGCCGAACAACTATGGCCTTCACGGATCTATTATTGTCCGCCCTGTGAGGCCGAAGGCCGAACAACTTTGGCCTTCACGGATCTATTATGGTCCGGTCTGTGAGGCCGAAGGCCGAACAACTATGGCCTTAACGGATCTATTATGGTTCGCCCTGTGAGGCCGAAGGCCGAACAACTATGGCCTTCACCGATCTATTATGGTCTTCCCCCTGTGAGGCCGAAGGCCGAACAACTATGGCCTTGGCGGATCTATCATGGTCCTCTCTCTGTGAGGCCGAAGGCCGAACAACTATGGCCTTCTCGGATCTATTATGGTCCTCCCCCTGTGAGGCCGAAGGCCGAACAACTATGGCCTTCTTGGATCTATTCTGGGTTTAGATGGCTAAGGGCGGCGGATGCCGCCCGTGCCAGCTAGTATTTAGATAAGTACTTATTAACAACATTAGATTAAAACTTAAATTACGATATTTTAATCTCTTGACCTCATTTACTTAAAATGGATTGCGTATCATTAGCTACAATAAAAGTTCCAACAAACTTTTAATTAAATTATTCGATATTACAGTATCATCATGAAAATTGCTGGATTATTTTGTCTATTATTCGCCCTATATCAGGTACTTTGTTTTGTAATATTTATTAAATATGTTCTATATTTGGCTATCATTTTTAGACGGTAGTAGGTAAAGCAATTCAAGCGGACACAACTGAGTTGGCAGTCGAAGAAAAAAGCTGTATAAATGAACTCCAATTAGATGAAAATGAAATCAAAAGAATTAATATTCTCGATAGAGTTCCTGAAAATAATGAAAATTTTAATAAATTTTTATCTTGTTATTGGAAAAAAATGGATTGGATAAATGATGACGAAACAATTAATTATGAAAATTTGGAAAAAGCTTTGATAGACGCAGCTGTAAGCGAAATTGATAGCGATAATTATGAGGTAAAAATGATGGTACGGCTTTTGTTGCAAGCTACAGTTGCAGAGTGTAAAAACAAAACTTGTGGCAACAGTATTGCAAAATTTCAAAATTGCATAATACATGAAATGGAAAATATTGTGAATTCAAAATAATATTGAATATTATTTATTTTCATTTTTAGTTTAGTTTGTGGTAGTATTATATGTATATTTTTATTATAAAGTTATTCTTAGTTTGTAACAAAATTTATCTATTTTTGTCACCTATAATGGCCTATTTTATAATAATAAAATATAATCACCTATATTGAATAAATTATTCAAATTGTTACTCCAAGCGCCATCTCTCATTTCATTTTTACAACGTACTTGATAGTACAGGGTACGAACGCTCACGCGCGCCGTCAGACATTGACTTTGGTTTTGAAGTGCTATACGACAGGTCGATATTTATTGATCGTGTGAAAATCGATATTTTATCGGTTGATTTTCGTTACAAAATTAGTAATACGCAATAGTTAATTCCACCGTCATTACGGATTTCGTGAATTCAGTGCGTAGCTATTTTGTTTTAGCCAGTTCAAGCATTTTATGGAAAAGTATTCGATTCGTTATCGCGAACGTCCATTTTTTTTTATCATTATCAAAGTACAAAGCATTGCCAACTATATTTTATTTGGTAACATTCGTCTGGTGACGATTTTGACAGCTGTCTGTGTTTACCTTTTTTGGAAGTCGATTGTTATTGTCATCGCAGCTTCAGTTTTTATGATCGTATATTTTTGGACGATCACATTATATTACTTGAATCGCCATCGTGTACCATACTATCAACGCAGCGGAGTGCCGCCTGTCCATCTTCGAATCCGCCTGTCAGAACCTGCTCGTCGAGTATTACGTCGGTGTACAACAGTCCGAGGATTCTAGATTGGGAGCCATTGGAAGTCAACACCAACCACTACGTTCCACACAAGGATTATTGCTGTCGTTATTATATTGTAAATTCATCTTGAGCTCAGGTGAGACAAATTTTAATATTCTTGTTTGGATTTTCTTGTGGTATTGTGGTAATAAATCACAGTCAATTATTTGTATTGACGGGTATACCATTCTGGTGTCCCGTATTGTGTCACCTTTGACGTACCGTTGTCACAATCAATTAACGTGCTTCCTGTTCTTGGCACGTCACTACCACAAGCGTTTATCATTGTCGATATCGATTTAATTTTCAATAAAACGTTATTGTTTAACCATTGTTTTATTTTTCGACGAAGCGTATCCTCGCATTTTTCAGCACAACACAGAGTGGAATTTTCATTGGACTTACGACCCTCGCTTCCAGGCTACAGCGAGTTGGCTTATACGAACATCAGGGTACCACGAATATAAGTAGGAGTTTTACTTCTGCGTGGTCTTGTTTGCCTTTCCAAACCGTTCTCTCATTAGGAACGGAAAGGAGGGAAGACAGAACAAGTTGTTATATTATTGTCTTAAAAGTTTTAAAGAAATATTTCATTATAATTAGTTTTTTCAGTTTCCTAAACAAAATCTGAAATTTAAATAATTTCAGGCTCTAGTTTTGAACATAATTTACAAAGATCTAGTTTTTAAATTTTTTTTCAAATGTTGATAATAAAACAATAATTATTATATTCTTTCACAATGCTATATGAAATTAAAATTTAATAATCAACAAGTTTGATTAAAAAAATATCTACGAGATGTGGTGTTAATCACGAAAGATTTCAAAGAATGTAAATTTGGAAGTAAATACTTTTTATAAGCTACATTGATTAAAACTTAAACTGTAATATTGTCATCTCTTGACTTCATTTACCTAAAACGGATAAAGCATCATTATCGACTATAAAAGTTTCAATAAAATTTCAATAAAATTATTCGAAATTACAGTATCATCATGAAAACCGCCGGATTATTTTGTCGAGGTACGTTTTTTGATAATATCTAGTTATAAAACGTGTTCTATATTTTGCTATCATTTTTAGACAGTAATGGGTAAGGCAATTCAAGCAAATACAACTGATGAGTTGAAAGTCGAAAAAGAGAGGAGTGTAAATGAGCTTCAGTAACATAAATAAAATCAAAATAATTAATAGCTTTGATATAATGAAAGATAACGAAAGTTTATTACGACCTTAAACAGAAAATTAATATTATTTGTTGTAATGGACCTTAATTTGCTTCGTGGCTGCTCAGTCATGTGAGTGGACTTCAAAATCCAGTTTCTTATCTCAGTGGTGGATGCTTATGTAGAGAATTGTTTAATAGCTTCTTGGGTGAACGAAAGAAAAATCAATTTTTCCAATATACAATCATACCGGGTGACCGGCCGAAAACTGAACATAGGGAAATAACATGGGAAATTGATTTTTTCTAAATTCCTGCTTCCCATTATAACTGATATGAATAAAAAAATACCAAATTAAAGAGATTTTTTTTCCGCGCCTAAAGATACCAAACACTCAATATTTTGTTTTTTAATTATTGTTAAAAAGTCGATAGTAAAATTAAGAAATAGCGCTTCTTAAAAACATATTAGCGGGCTGGGTCGTTGCATTACGTCTAATGTGCCGCATTGCTATTGTTTTTAAACTTTTTAAATTTGTTTTTATTTTAAAAATAATAAGAACGCAATTTGAATATTATTTTATTATAACAAGTTGACCAATATTAAAAGTTAAAAGTAGTTTTATTTAGTCAACAAAACCCAAGAATAAGAAAAATATCAACTGGATTATTAAATACTGAACGAAAGTAACCAAATAATAATAATATTATAACAAGTATTCGAATAACCCTCCATTCTGCACTAAACAGTAACCCAATCTATTATAAAATGATTCTCTTACATTTGCTAGCTGTCTACACTGAGAAAAGGATTGGTGTCTATAACACAACAGATTTAATTGGCGTAATTTCATTAATATAACATTTGATATAGTAATGTGAACAAAGATAAATGTACTACAAAATTTTTAGTCAATTTATCTCTACACAATGCTTTGTTTGAGCACATTGTTTTAATATTAACAAATCATTGGGTTGATAATCTGTACAAATAAATATTAGTTGATATTACCTTAAGGAAGACGTCACTTTACCTTATTTTGTTTATTTTTACTATTTCTAATTATTGCTGTAAAGATTCGTTTAGATTGATTGTAAATTTCAATATTTTTATAATGACAGCACGCAGAATTCAAAGAAACTTAGACCTTTTATTATAAATAAATACAAATTACAGTAAGCAAATAATATCGTAACTATAACCAATTCTAGTTTTGTATCAGCCTTACATATTATCCGTTCAAGTAAATAGAAACTTATAAATAGTGTTGGTATGTAAGTTACAATGTGACTGATAGATGGCGCGACATATTTATTGTTGTGTCACCTCCCCTTTTCTCGCTTTTATAGACAGAAGAAGTGCGACAACAAATCGAAGAGCACCTACCTTCTATTTAAACTCTTGGCTCTCAGGATGCCTAATCGTTAAGCTTTATTGACTTGATCGGCGAAACACAAAAAGGACACAATTCAAATTGAACAAATTTTAATAAACACATAAGATGAATCAAATGAACAAACGTTTCTTAAAATTAAAGACAAACGAACTAAAATCTAAATGTTTACTCAAATACCTGCGAGGTAAGCTTAGCTGGGCACTTGTTTCGACGCACCTTCGTAATTTGTCGTGGTTTCCAAATTCTCCTGGAAGCTTCTGTTATTCGTCGCCGTTCCAATACTCGAGGTCGAGTGGAATTGGCTCTATTCAGTCCAATCGTCCCAACTGTGGGGTTATTGGCTTTGTCGTGCGTGCTTAGCACTTGACTTCAAACTTCGGACTTTATTTTTTTCGGAGCAAATAATTTTACGACTATTCGCTAGCTTGCAACTTTTTTCGAACTTTTTTTATCTTGGTTGTTTTTTGTACCAAGGTGATTCTTCTTCATTTTGTTTTTTTTTCTTGCCATCCAGATTTTATTTTATTGATTTGAAAAACCCCGTTTCCTTGCCGTTTCCTCGCACTCGCATTTTAATTAATAATAACAAACTTAAATTTAGACAATGATTAACCCTAACAAATACAATTCTAAAAACGCATAGCAACAAACAATAATTGTGCCTCTTTCGATGTATTGCTATAAAATAAGC
Source organism: Podabrus alpinus (assembly GCA_932274525.1). Taxonomy (NCBI): domain Eukaryota; kingdom Metazoa; phylum Arthropoda; class Insecta; order Coleoptera; family Cantharidae; genus Podabrus; species Podabrus alpinus. The sequence goes on from OW026451.1 coordinate 123,049,385, forward strand.
GAATTGACTCTCGTTCGCGGTAGACACAACATTATGTAGCTAGTTATCTTTATACCAATGCTGAATGTAAGGACACCTGGGTTGTACTTTTAATCACTCAAGTGTGAGTCCACAACCAGGTTAGTGATGTTATCCATTGTTTGTTTATTAAGTTGTATTGCCAATGTGCTCTTAATAAATTGGTTATGTTGTGATTGTTGTATTTATTCTCTTGTCTACTGCCAACCTTCCCAATATATAGTGTAAAATATTTTTTACAACAACGAGAGTAATATCTTAATCGTGAAGAAAATTTATTTCTACCAAACATTCTCATTCTTTTATAATTATTAACAATTTATTTACTGAACGTTACATTTTGGTAGCTTTTACTAAATGTATTTTTAAAAGACTTATATCTTTTTAAATAGTAATTGTGAATGTTTGTTATTTATCAAATATTTTGTGTGCCCAACATTCTGATATGTTAATAATTACTAAATATAATTTTACTGTGAAAATATTCACCAACAAAATACTTTGATTCTAGTAAGATAATATTTGGTTCTCTGTATTCATACTCAGCATTTGGTTACACCAAACGACATTTGTTTTTTATAACCAAACAGTTTTCTGAGTGTAGCAGTAATTTGATTGCATTCTGCAAAGATCGCGTTCCTCAAAGAATCAATATTTGGGTGACGAGTTTTATAAATGTTGCTTTTAATATGACCCCACAAAAAGAAGTCACACGGTGCCAGATCAGGAGATCAGGCTGGCCAGTTTATAGCACCACCTGGACAACCGTCTTGCTGAAACCAGACCTCATGGTGTTCAGAAGCTATTTCGTCTAACGCAGGACCAATATTATTTATAAGAAGATCTAAATACATATCTGAATTTAAATTTCCAAGTATTTCAAATGGACCAAGAACACGGTTATTATAAATGCCAGCCCAAATATTAATTTTTTGAGGATAGGTCATTAAATTTAGTCTCGGATTTTGTATAGCCCAATAGCGATGGTTTTGTACATTTGGCTCATTGTTTAATGTAAATGTACATTCGTCTGTAAAAGATATTTGTTTCAAAAAGTTTCGGTGTCTGTTAGCACGTTCTTGCATTTTCTCACAAAATACAAGCCTGGATTCTTCGTCAAACAAAAATATTTCTTGATGACATTGATATTTAAAAGGATGGTACGTACTTGTGCTTTTTTAAAATTGTTCGAACATTTTCTCTACCAACATTACACTCAGCTGCAATGGATCTAATGCTTGCATTTGGATTCGCAGAAATTAAACCTAATATAGTTTCTTCCAATTCATGGTTGTTTCTCTGATATCCTATTTAAAAAATAATGATAAGACAACTTCAATTAATAATTTTGGTTAATACCTTTATTTAAATTTGTCGAAGTATTACCAGTGTCTTCAAATTTCTTAATTATATTCTGTATGGCCGATATTGATGGAATTTGGCTATTATTAAATTTAACAGAAAATAAGTCACGTATTTGGCGTAAACTATTACCGCTGTAATAATATTTTACCATGAAAACTTTTTCTTCAACAGACCACTTCATTGTTAACAAAATTAATTTTAATCTGTCAAAGTAACTTTTGTTTGTAATATTTGGCTTTCATACAATAGCAATGCGGCACATTAGACGTAATGCAAAGACCCAGCCTGCTAATATTTTTTTAAGAAGCGCTATTTCTTAATTTTACTATCGACTTTTTAACAATAATTAAAAAACAAAATATTAAGTGTTTGGTATCTTTAGGCGCGGAAAAAAAATCTCTTTAATTTGGTTTTTTTTTATTCATATCAGTTATAATGGGAAGCAGGAATTTAGAAAAAATCAATTTCCCATGTTATTTTCCTATGTTCAGTTTTCGGCCGGTCACCCGGTATATTGAACAATAAATAAATCATATGGTATACAAAATTTACACAAATATGGACAAATAAATATTCAAGGCAAATACTATATTGCAATGTCCGACACTGGCCACAACGTCAATAGAAATGATAACGTCACGATTTAAAATTTTGTTTATTAATAAAGAGAGCACATGACTTATTTGTTCGAACGTAAAAGTTTATCTGATACCAAAAAGTTTAGTTTAACGTCATAAATTTACTTGAAGAACGAGTCACGGAATGAGGTAACAAAATAAATTCAAAAATGCAACGATTTAATTCTGTTAATAAAAATGTTGTTAATATTATAAATTAAATTAATTAATCATCGGAAATGTATTTTAAAATCAAAATAATTGTTCAATGTTAGTTTATAAAAATGTGTTAAACGTAAAATTTTAATAAGCAAAATCTTTACACGTATCGGAGTGCTTCGCAACTTCAATGTATCACAAATGGGAAAGACATTTTCTTCAAAAGTTTACTGGAAGATCACAGGAGATGCAAGAACTTGGGTTTAATCTGAAACATAAAAATTTTATTAAAATTTTACAAGTCACATTGGGCTTGAGCCGAACCTGCAAACTGTAACGTCAATAAAATTGATTTTATATCGACCAAAGGAGCAAAATCACATTTGCCTGGAAAATACACAGGTAGCGATGGTGAAACAATTGAGAAAAGGTTGTTGTTGATTGAATTTTATCAATGGTGGGTGAATTTGTGCGTGTTCAGCTAAAATTATATAAAAGAGAGAAAATTACAAAGAAATTCAACAAAAAAGAATATTAATAGTTAAAAGCATTGTACTTGCGTATTTGAGAAGTTAAATTGGTGGAAGATTGTGAAGAATCACGATTATTTTTGAAAAAAACTTGGTAACACCACGAGGTAAACGAACTCACAAGAAAAATTGCATCTTGAAGTATCCTACACGGTAACCGGACAGAACAGAACATGAAAGAACAGAACATGAAAAAACAGAACACGAAAGAACAGAAAATGAAAAAACAGAACAGTGAAAAAACAGAACAGTGAAAAAACAGAACAGTGAAAAAACAGAACAATGAAAAAACAGAACAATGAAAAAAGAGAACACTGAAATAAAAGAACATTGACAAAACAGAACATTGAAAATTCAGAACAACGGGAAAATTTAAAACGCGAAATTAATTATGTCATCAGTATAATAAATAAGGTAAGGTCGGAAACTCCTATCCACCTTGCATTTATTTCCTGCTGCAAAAGAAGACCAGTGATACGTACCATCGCATGTTCACAATTTTGAAAGAATTGGTGCCAAACATCGCACCCCAGAAGATTTTAATTGATTTTGAGAAAGAATGCATTTCTGCTGCTAGGACTGCATTCCCGGAAGCGGAAATTAAGGGTTGCTACTTCCATCTGTGTCAAAGTTTGCTAAGAAGGATTAACAGTGCTGGTTTGAAAATCGAATATGAATCTGACAGTATTTGACGACCTAGCTGAAACATTTCCCGATGATGATCGCTACAATGACGTGTTGACGTATTTCTTCTCCAAATATGTAGCAGGCGTTGCAGGACGATCACCACAATTTCCTATCGCGCTGTGGAACCATTTCGAAGCCGCTGCGGAGAAAAGTCCAAAAACAACAAATTGTTGTGAAGTTTTCCACAACGCTTTAAACTCAATCTTCCACTGCAGCCACCCTAGCGTATGGAATTTGCTGGACGGATTAAGGCGAGACATTGCTTTCCAACGTTTGTTACTAGCCAATGCACAAACTGGTCGCCCAGAAGTACAGAAAAAGAAGTATGAGAACCTCAACAATCAAATGGCAGCCGTTGTACAAGAATACGGAAATTATGAGGATAAGCTGAGGTTGTTGCGGCGAATGGCAAATCTGCAGTAATTTAATATAATAATAATAAACTAATTTAAAATTAATAAATCGTGTTGCATTAATTTAAGCAATTTTTTTTAATTGCAAAATTTTACAAATTTAGTAATATCATTATTATGTAGTAGGTATATTAATTATTTATTATACTGATGACATAGTAATTAATTTCGAGTTTTAAATTTTCCCGTTGTTCTGAATTTTCAATGTTCTGTTTTGTCAATGTTCTTTTATTTCAGTGTTCTCTTTTTTCATTGTTCTGTTTTTTCATTGTTCTGTTTTTTCACTGTTCTGTTTTTTCACTGTTCTGTTTTTTCACTGTTCTGTTTTTTCATGTTCTGTTCTTTCGTGTTCTGTTTTTTCATGTTCTGTTCTTTCATGTTCTGTTCTGTCATGGAATCATCCTACACACCGAAGGTCATCCATAAAGTGCAAGTGAACAGTTTCATGGTATATGAACCCAGTAAACAAAAATACCCCAGATCATTAAAGGTACCGTTCCATTAAAAATTATATTAAACTTAAAAATTAGTGAAAATTTTGCGATACAATTTACACGTGCATTAATACGTTCCGACTTTATTAGAATAAGATATTTGTTATTCAGCATAAGAATTTTATTGAATTTAAAAAGCCTAAAACTAAATTATAATAAATTACAATTTGTATTATAAAACGGAGCATAATTTTTGTGATTACATTCCGAAGACCACGACATTTTATTTCAGCACTACAATTTGGTCAAGGAAGGAACCCAGCGTGAGAGAAGGTAGGTCTGTGCTCACCGCAATTGTTAAGCCGAGGCATAAGTTCATTTATTTGTATTTATCAAAAATTTTACATACATTTCTATTGACGGGGTACATTTACGTACACTCGTACAAGACATTTGCAATTAAAACGTTTAGCTCCAGTGAGGCAAAGACATACATAGCAATATATAGCTAAATTAAAGTTTGACGCTGCTAAAAGGTATAAAATCGCACGCTTGACGCAATATTGCAAAGTAAATTAGCCTTAAAATTAATTATGTTTTACACAATAACTGGCCACGAACTAAAATTCTACCTTATTTTCGTAGTCGTTGCTATTCCTAATATAAAAAACCGATTAATTCCTTCAGAACAATAAATATAAGCAGCGACACTGCAATGAAAGTAGTGAATAAAAAAATATAACCAATAGTGTACTGGTTAACAGAATGTGCCGCGCTTTGTGAAACAACAACGAAAATCGTTGGATTCTTTCTATCGGGTATACCGAAATTTTATGTATGTACAGGGTGATTCAGTTTGAAACTACGGTGCACGCCGTAACAAGTTTTAATAAATTTTTATCATGTTATTGGAAAAAAATGGATTGAGTAGATAAGGATGTAGCAATTAAGTACGAAAACGCAAGCAGCATTGCTGGATGCAGTTTCAATCACATTTGATAATAAATTATAGTTATCCGATTTGATCGGCTATACAGTTTGGGTTCCGAATTATAGTTTTACAGTGTAAAAACGAAATTTCTGGCAACAGGATTGCAAATTTTTAAAATTGCGTACTGCGTGAAATGGAAAATATGAGGAATACAAAATAATATAGTATATTATTTACTTCTTTTTTTAGTTTAGTTAGTAGTTCCTATAGGTATATATTTTTAATATACCTAATCAAAACTTTTAAAATAAATTAGTTAATTAAACGTGAATAATATTTATTTATCATGAGCTTTCGATACTGTATAGGAATACACCCCATTTCACTGCTTTTCATTTTGCCGCTTCTCATTTCGCCGCCTTCCATTTCGCTGCTTCCCATTTCGCCGCCTTCACATATTAAAACCTTTGTAAATATGTCAGGACAAGATGACTGTCATTACATAAATTATTTAAGGTTGGTAGAGATGGTAGACCATCTTAGGTTGAGAAACCTGATGTAAGTTTGTCTATATATAAGGACATCCTGTAAATCAAATATGTAAATCAAATGATTATTTTATTAGCAAACTACGAAAGAGAAGAATTTGGGAATGGCTGATGAAGTACGTTTTATAAAATCACAACGGAGAGGTAATTTGCTGGTATTTAGTGATTATGAGTATAGATTAACAAAAACTCGAAATGATAAAAGAGACTTTAAGGTACTAACGATTGCTGCTCTATTTTCATCTTCCATAATTTAACAACTTCCATATTATTTTTTCATATATTGTTTGAAGTGTGTGACTGTGTGGAGCACGAGTGACTTTAATTGATGAGAATGTCTATAAAGATGATTTGGCAATACACAATCATCCACCAAAAATAACAAACATTATTGTTAAGGAATTCAAAAAAAGTGAAGAAAAAAGTGGCATCGACTCCGCTAATGCCATTCCAGAGCTCTCTAACTCTCTAACTGGAGTGGCCAGTTCCACGATCACCGGCGATAACACCTTTTGTATCACACACGGACCACAAAATTTGGGTGCCAGTTTCGCAATTATTCCCTCGGGTGCGTAATGAATTTCTTTCGCAACCATCTAGGTCTAGCATTTTATCAGAGTCATAAAGTGCTGTTTCTCGCTATGTTAGCATAAAATTTGCATTATATCGTGAGAAAAATAAAGCCTTCACTGGACAACCAGCTCATAAACGGGAATTGAATTTAGAAGGTCGAGTTTTGCAACTAATCCTGTTTTTGGATTCAATTTTACACATTATAAAGAAAAGTTTGTCATAATTTCCCATCAGATTTGGATAGAGCGTAAAATTTGCTGTTAGATGGCATATTCAGCTTGAGTTTCGTTATTTATGCATTTACCGAGTTTTGCATCTACATGACTCATATGCTAACTGTTTCAATCGAGCATTTTGGTACCCAATTTTAAAAACTATTTATCCAGAAGCATCATAACCACTTGTAGTATATTTCGTAGATGCTTTGTCTGGAATGAGCAATGTGGTACTGTTCCCAATAAGAAATGGAGAATCAGACAAATTATTAATTTGTTTCATTCTTGTTGCTTTGTTTCGCAATGATTCTTATGACTTGCATTCTGGTTGTTGCAATTTCTAGTTAAAGAAAAGTCTATTTCAAGAAAAATAAGAATTTTTCCTATTTACAACAAAATCAAGTGAACAACGTTGATCATATAGAAATATTAAGAACGTGTAAATTCATTACCTTAACAGTTATTTAATCTATTAGAATATGAAATAAGTAATCAATGAAAGTTATTGTATTTATAATATATAAAAACATTATAACAAAGCAATATTATAATAGTACCAATAACATCCGCAAATTGGCGGATATGATAAGTAATCAGACATCAGTATTAAATCGGAAATAGTGAAATAAAGATTTGAATTGGATTTGAGTATGTGAAGAGTGAAAGACATAAAAGTACGGACAACATTCGTGAAAGAGGCTCGTGAAAGTCAGCATAGTATATTATGATCACTGAACTTAAAGCCAAAATTGACCAAGAAAAATGGTAAATCTGAATTAGAATCTAAATATTTGTACGATACATAATATATGGGATCCGTTGTTATGAACATACCAAAGAAGACTACCAGTTTATCGAGAATGAAGAAAATCGGAATTGATCACGAGGTATAAGTCGGTATTTCCCAGAATATGAATTTGGAAGTACTTATACGTAATTTTTATAAACAACATTGATTAAACTATAATATTTTAATCTCTTGACCTCATTTACTTAAAATGGATTGTGCAACATTAGCGACAATAAAAGTTCCAACAAACTTTTAATTAAATTACTCGATATTACAGTATCATCATGAAGATCACTGGTCTATTTTGTCTTTTATTCGCCCTATATCAGGTACTTTTTTTTGTAATATTTATTAAATATGTTTTATATTTTACTGTCATTTTTAGACTGTAGTAGGAAAAGCAATTCAAGCGGATACAACTAAGTTGGCAAAAGAAAAGAACTGTGTAAATGAACTTCAATTAGATGAAAATGAAATCAAAAGAATTAATAGTCTTGATATAGTTCCTGAATATAATGAAAATTTTAATAAATTTTTATCTTGTTATTGGAAAAAAATGGATTGGGTAAATGATGACGAAACAATTAATTATGAAAATTTGCAGAAAGCTTTGATAGATGCAGCTATAAGCGAAATTGATACCGATGATTATAATGATCAGGTAAAACTGATGGTACGGCTTCTGACGCAAGCTACAATTGTAGAGTGTAAAACCAAAACTGATGGTGGCAACAGTATTGCAAAATTTCAAAATTGCATAATACATGAAATGGAAAATGCTATGAATTCAAAATAATATGGAATATTTTATTTATTTTCTTTTTTAGTTTAGTTATAGCGATAGTAAATGTATGTTTTTAGTATAATGTTATTTTTATTGTCTTAAAACTTTTAAAGTAATATTTTATTAGGAATAAGTAATAACTTTTACTTTTTAAAAACTAAATCTGAAATTTAAATAGATTTCAGGTACTAGTTTTGAACATACTTAGGAAAGAAAATCTAGATTTTCATTTTTTTTAAAGATCGGCTATACAGTTTGGGTTCCGAACTATAATTGAAGGGCCTAGGGAACAAGTAGTTAAGTCACTTTTTTTCAATTTGTAGTTGAGCACATTTTCACATTGCGGCATTTATTCTCTACAAATTAGTATAAAAATCAACAAATTGAAAAAAACTGTCTTAACTACTTTTTCCACGAGGCCCTTCAATTGTAAAAACGGAATTTCTGGCAACAGTATTGCAAAATTTCGTAATGCGTGAAATGGAAAATATGAAGAATACAAAATAATATAGTAATAGAATATTATTTACTTCCTTTTTTAGTTTAGTTAGTAGTATCTAAAGTATATAAATATTTATTAGCTTAAAGATTTTATAGTAATATTCCATAAGGAATAGCGTTTTCTTTGCTTTCCTAGAAAAACCCTGAATTTTCAATATATTCCAGGAAGTGCTAATTTTGAATATAAAGAATAAAACAAAACCAGTTCAAAAAATTTTTTCCCATCTTGTTAATTCAATAACAATTACTATATTCTTTTGTATTGCTATATTAAATTAAAAATTGATAATCAACACAATTGGCTAATTTACAAAATAAATTGAATTATTCTTATAAGAGGTTTTAATTATATGTTATACTGTGACCTTCACAAAACTTGGTCAACAAAATACTTGTCACCGACCCTTCTCCACTTACCTGCAATCCTCGACTTGGTATGACGACGCTGCGGCTTAACTCTACAGAGAGCAATTTGGAGTGGGTCAGCGATCAGACCGCTACGACCTGATCCTAACAAAAAAGGGCGCCACGCGCTTTTTGTCGTCTCTGAAAAACAAATGGCCGAAAGCGCGAAAGCAAAAGGTAACTAAACAAGTTGAGGTTACAAGTAGCGGGTTCAGTGACGAGTAAAACTAAATTGCAAAAATAAAACAATTTAATAATATAAACAAAAACAGTAGCCACAAGTCACAAATCGTAGAATCGTGTATAAAGTTCAAAATTATAAACTCGACAGTGGAGATTTTTTTGTACTTACAAAAATTTGTGGTAAATCTTATACTATTCAGATCTGAACTAGTAAAACAAAAATATATTCAATACAGAAATCTTACAGCCAGGAGCTTGTCCCAGACACCTTGCAAACAAAATAGAAGTTCTGATGTAAAATTAATCTTCTTTTCGACGTCGGCAAGATACGTAAGTACGCAATGAAATAAGGTGTAATTATATCGTTCACCCGCCACGCAATAACAAAACAAATCAACGGATTTATAAATATCACTCACCCGTAAGTAAGTCCGTAAGTTACGCTTGTGGATATTATGGTGCACCACTGGATTTACCTCGACCAATACGAACCCTTCGTTCGGACGTAAACAATGAATTGATTCTTCCTGTGTGTTGTAAATTAAATTGGAATGTGAAGTCTAATAAATATTCCAAACAAAGTGGAGTTGAGATTACGGCAACTATGAACCAGATCTTTGTCGGATATCGGTTAGTAAGATAAGCGTAAGTGAAAATAATTAGTATGTTCCAGGCGAACTTTCGAACAAATTTCCAGTAATCAATCGCTACCAATTTGTACTTCTCGGAAGCTTATCCCAAACTGGAAATCGTTGACCAAAATGGTACCTACAAACGATAAATGTTCCTGGGCTCTACCAATATCTAATCCTCAAGAATTGAGTTATCGGAACCTTCAGCTACCGAAAATCACCGGCAATACAGTATCCAAAATTAATAAGTAGTAGGGCCTTCTGTAAAAATGGCTTTGATTCTCGCTAAAAACCACTCAAAATTCGCCTGTCGACTTTTTCGCGTATATCTCGCTTATCTCTAACTATAAAAGTTGCCAACCTTTTTGATTTAGAAATATCTAGCGCCCCCTTGAAAGAATGTAAATTCAAAATAGTAATGTACAGGAGGCGGCAAATGTAACACAACCTATACATCGAATATTAAAAGTGCTAACACTAAAATAAACCTGTTACAATACTCGTACTATTTTCCATTATAAAACCAAATCTTTTATATTGACATAATATTGGTATATCGCAAGTATCGCATTCTTCGTCTGGAATGAGTAATGTCGTGATGTTCCCAATAACAAATGGAAGATGAGACAAATTAGTAATTTGTTTCATTCTTGTTGCTTGGTTTTGCAATGATTCTTGTAGCTTATTTTCTGGTAATTTGAATTTCTAGCCAAAAACGCCTATTTTTTCTCCTATTTACAACAAAATCAAGTGAACAATGTTGATCATAAAGAAATATAAAGAATGTTTCGATTCATTACCTGAAAAGTTGTTAATTGGTAAACGAGATAAGCAATCATTGAAAGTTACTTTATTTATATATTAATACTATTAACATCTAGACCCAGAATAGATCCGAGAAGGCCATAGTTGTTCGGCCTTCGGCCTCACAGGGGGAAGACCATAATAGATCCGCGAAGGCTATAGTTGTTCGGCCTTCGGCCTCACAGGGGGAGGACCATAATAGATCGGCGAAGGCCATAGTTGTTCGGCCTTCGGCCTCACAAGGCGAACCATAATAGATCCGTGAAGGCCATAGTTGTTCGGCCTTCGGCCTCACAGGGGGAGGACCATAATAGATCCGTAAAGGCCATAGTTGTTCGGCCTTCGGCCTCACAGGGCGGACCATAATAGATCCGTGAGGGCCATAGTTGTTCGGCCTTCGGCCTCACAGGCCGGTCCATAATAGATCCGTGAAGACCAAAGTTGTTCGGCCTTCGGCCTGACAGGGCGGACAATAATAGATCCGTGAAGGCCATAGTTGTTCGGCCTTCAGCCTCCCAGGGGGAGGACCACAATAGATCCGTGAAGGCCATAGTTGTTCGGCCTTCGGCCTCACAGGGGGAAGACCATAATAGATCGATGAAGGCCAATGTTTTGGACAACCGAAGAAGAAGTTTAGTGTACGTTTTTGTGTTATAATTCCCAAAAACGGTTTGCCCGTCCATTTCCAGCGTTAATATATAATTATCGGAGCGTAATTTTTTTTCGAAAAATTTGCAAGGCTATCCCATTGAAAAAATAATTTTGAAATTTAAATTCGGTGTAACACCTTCGGCGTTGAAAATACGAAGGAATGTTATGGACGAACTATTATAGAGCGTCGCGATACGCTTCCGTTGCGTCTTAAAAATTAAAGATCGACCGGTAAATAAGAGCGCTACATACGTCCAAAGTTTTTACACAATTTTCACTTAAATGGGTCTCTCACAAAGAAACGACGGATAATTTAGAAAAAGCAATCGGAGCTTCGAATACTGTTATTAACGGTCTTTAATTTAGCACATGACGACGGTTGACGAAAAACGACAACTTAATAACGGCAACATTTGCAAATTAGTGTCGTCGTCAAAATTGAAAATCAAAATCAGAGGCGATTTCGGGAAAAATTTAAAATATGCAAAATGTGTATTTTCGTTGCAAAGCAAATTTTTTTCGAGAAAATTTCATTCGACATTTTTGATTTATATTTGTCTCCTCGACGTATTAAAGGCAAAAATAAATTTTTATTTTCCAAATTGCAGAAATCATTTCGCCCTTTTACCACCAAATATTGAACCAATTACATCGTCGCGTTATGAATTAATTCTTACAATTTGATGCCTCGCGTATTGCGATGCTAAAATTTCCAAGTTTCGAAAGATTGCTGCAGATTTTCAAAAAAAACGCAATTTTAAAATCCTTCGTTTTTGGGAAGTTGGAAGAGATGGTTTTTGCTCTCTCTCCGTCGCCCCCGAACCCCCATCGCAAATATTTCGCCGTCAACGGATAGAATTCGTTGGAGCCGACATTTTAGGATGTCACAACAATTTTCACAACAATTTGATCGTTAAAAGTTCTTCATTTTTGAAAATTTACCGTGGAGTGCCGGTTCAATTTCAAGAAACTCAAATCAAACTTTGCACAATTTCGGACTTTCCGGGAAAGCAGTTCGATGAGTATTCAACGTAACATTTCTTAGTCTTCTTGCACAATGGGGTTGTCCCGTGTTGTCAAAAATATAATTTTTACCTATAAAAATCGATGGCCCATAGCAAAATACTATATATAATTACAAATATATAATTTTAAAACGCTATACTAATTAAATAAAGTGCCTTTTTTAAATGTATACGTTTGAAAAGTCGCCATTCTGTGACGTACCAAAAGGTAGTCCAATCACAATTCGGAATTAAAATTGCATTTACCACGATGCCACGTTTATATGTATGCGAAAATGACATCCTTGAGTCTACCCATGTGATGTGTTTAAAAATTGTTAAAAATCCATAAATTCAAATACTTATTATAACTTGGCAACCATGCATACATAATACGCCATCTACGTTCACTATGAAAATTACATTATTATTTAAACTTTTAAGGTTATAGTATACCAAGTGGCATTTAAAAATAATTAACCTTCAATAGTGGGAGTGTATTGGGTTCTTATTGGCTTACCTTTTGATACGTCATTATTTACCGCGTTTTAATTATTTAAAAATATTTCAATTTTTGAACTTCAATACGATCGTTAAAATTGCTAAAAAAAATTTTTTTTTACGCAAGAGGGGTTTAAAATCACTTAAATTTTCGATTTTAATGAAAAAAAAAATTTGAGGGATTAGCCCATTCCGGCGAGTTCTGCGACCTAAAGTGCTCCAGTCTTATTCGCGGCAATCTGTTCTTTGTAATTATTTGTATTATTTTGAGCGTTGAAATTACTAAATTCTAATATATTAATTTGTTAGTGGTTTTCATTTTTCGAATTAAAGCCGCCATCCCGCCATCTGATGTTGACAGTATTTTGAATCACTGACAGTATGTCAGAAGTAGCGTCTGTCTCAGAATGAGCGGCTACGAACAGCGTCTGTTTCCATATTGGGCGGCTGATACAAACACTCGCCAACACGCTCGGCAAGCGTGGCGTTTTAACTGCCAAAACCTCCTAAAAACCTTATGATGAACCTGAATGTAAATACGGAACTACCCCAGGCGAGTAGAGTTAACTCACAATCTCGCACTGATCAGTCAGTCAGCCCCACGGATTCTGGGGGGGGGGCAAACATTCGAGTAGAACAAAGACACATCCCACTAAACATCTGTTCGTGGCAACATACAACATACGTACAATGCGACTAGAAGAACATCTGGTAGAATTGGAACACGAACTGGAACATATTAAATGGGATATCGTCGGACTTTGCGAAACACGGCTCCCAGGAGAAAAGACAACTGTATTGAAATCTGGCCATATTCTATACCAGAAAAATGCAGACACAGACCATCACAATGGGGGAGTGGCCATCTTGGTCAAAAGCAATATAAAACACTTGGTTACAAAATTCCATGCGGTCTCAAATCGTGTCGCATATATTGTCGTAGATATCAATAACAAGTACAAGATGCAAATAATCAATGCTTATGCGCCAACAAGTTCCTCAGATGATGACGAAGCGACACAATTTTACGAAGACATAGTAAACGCAAGAAAACTGGAAAAAGCTTATTATACTGTAATCACTGGCGATTTCAATGCTAAGATCGGGAAAAGAAAAGATGGAGATACAGATAATACTGGTAACTTTGGACTGGGCGATAGAAATGACCGGGGAGATATGATGCTAAACTTCCTCAGAAGTGCAAACTTGTATTGCCTAAATACGTTCTTCAAAAAACCCGTACAACGAAGATGGACTTGGAGAAGCCCAGACAATAAGATAAAAAACGAAATAGATTATATAATTACAGATAAAAAACGTATATGTAAAAACATATCGATTATAAACCAATTCGACACGGGAAGCGACCATAGGTTGCTAAGAGCGGAACTGCAGATAAATATTAGAAATGAGAGAAATAGACTAATCCGGGGCCCAAGATTACCGACACGAGAAGATATACAGTTAAAAGTACACGAATTCCAAGAAATACTGAGGAAGAAACTCCAACCCACACAATCTCTGCTTAATCTGCAGTTAAATAAACTTGCAGAGAAAATTAAATCAAGCATTCAAGTAGCGACAAAAAGTATCGCCAGTAAGATAAAACCATCCACTAACAAAAAACTAAGCCAAAACACAATTAAATTGATGGAAGAAAGAAAGAAAACACCAAAAACATCGGAGCATTATAAAAACCTTAATAAAATCGTCCGCAAAGAAATACGAAAGGATATAAGAACTTACCGAACGAAAATGATACAAAACGCGATTGAAGACAACAACAATATGAAAGTATTAAGATCTCAGTTGTCTACCGGTAAAACACAAATAATAAAAATTAGAAACTCGCAGGGGAGAATCATATCGGACAAAACAGAAATTCTCAAAACCATAGAAGACTTCTACAGAAAATTATATACATCGACTACTTCTGGGCCAAAGCTAAAACGAGATACAATCTTAAATGTAGGATCAGAAGATATCCCACCAATAACAAATGATGAAATAAGAGATACCCTAAAACAATTAAAAAACAGAAAATGCCCTGGAGAAGATAGAGTTACCACAGAAGTGTTGAAAATGGGAGGAGAAACTTTGATGGAAGCAATTCAGTTATTATTAAATAAATGTCTAGAAGAGGGACAGATACCAACAGAATGGTGCAACGCGGAGGTGATACTGATCTTTAAAAAAGGAGATACAACAGATATGGAAAACTATCGACCTATTAGTTTGCTATCACAAGTATACAAACTCTTTACAAAAATCATAGCAAATCGCTTGGAAAAGAAATTTGACTTCTATCAACCCGTGGAACAAGCGGGATTTAGAAAAAATTTTAGCACAACTGACCATATTCAAGCGGTGCGCTCACTTATAGAAAAGGCAAACGAATACAATATTCCAATCTACCTGGCGTTTGTAGATTTCCACAAGGCATTCGACTCCATTGAAATTTGGGCTCTACTAACATCTATGGACCATGCCAGAATAGACTCCAGATACTCTAATATAATAAAAGACATATATAAAAACGCAACACTGACTATAAAACTGGATGAAGATAGAAAAACAGAAAAGATAATGTTGAAAAGGGGAGTCCGACAAGGAGATACGATATCTCCGAAACTGTTTACTTTGGTTCTGGAAGATGTTTTTAAAAAGTTACTATGGGAGAAAAAAGGTATAAAAATTGATGGTTCATACTTGAGCCATCTAAGATTTGCTGATGATGTTGTTCTAATGTCTGAAGACCCAGATGAGCTTAAGGACATGCTCCGCCAACTCAATCAAGTATCCAAGGAAATAGGTTTAAAAATGAATATGAATAAAACCAAAATTATGAGCCCAGATGACGTAAATATCGTTATTGATAACCACATAATCCAGAATGTCCAAGAATACATATATCTGGGTCACCTAATAAAACTTGGCAAAGACAACCAAACTGCGGAAATAACACGTAGAATTGGGCTAACTTGGGCAGCCTTTGGAAAGTTGGGACACATTTTAAAGAACCCAAACATACCAATTAACTTAAAACGCAAAGTGTATGACATGTGTGTCCTACCGGTAGCCACGTACGCCTTGCAGACGATGGCTATCACCAAAAAGATTGCAAACCGCCTCAGAGTGACCCAGAGGGCAATGGAAAGAGCCATGCTCGGTATCTCTTTGAAAGATAAAATAAAAAACGATAGGATTAGAACAATGACGAAGGTGACAGACGTGATGCGACGAGTGGCGGAGCTGAAGTGGCGCTGGGCTGGACATGTGGCAAGACAGGAGAGAGATCGCTGGACACTGCGGATTACACAGTGGAGACCAAGAGAGACCAAAAGAAGTGTGGGAAGACCGCAAAGAAGGTGGAAAGACGACATAAGAGAGACAGCGGGTACGGGCTGGCAACAGTTAGCACAGAACAGAGGAAAGTGGAAGGAAAAAGGAGAGGCCTACGTTCAGGAGTGGACAGAGAACGGCTGAAGAAGAAGAAGATGTCAGAATATTTCGATTTTTGACAAATTAAATTTTTTGTTTGCAAGACTTGTGATTTGATTTATCGAAAAAAGCGAATAACTTTTTTTCCCCGCTCGAATTTTTTCTCCATTTATGCACGAATAGTTGCGCCTGGACCTACAAAATAACTGTGCAAAATTTGGTTGAGATCGGTCCAAGGGTCTAGGAACGTATAGCGAAAAAACAAACACGCAGACAAGCTGTTTTATATATTTTGAAGATATCTTTTAATATATAAAAAATTATAACAAATCAAACTTCAACAATACCAAACATATCCGCAAATTGGCGGATTATCAGGTTTTTCTATCTTGAATGTACTTAGTTCCCCGATTTTCCCAAATACAGGGTGTATACCAAAAGGGATCAATTTTAAGTGTATTTAAAACTATGTAGATAAGTAATCATTATTATTAAATCGTACATAGTGAAATTGAGACTTGAATGGATTTGAGTATGTGAAGAGTGAAAACGATAAAAATATGGACAACATTCGCGAAAGAGGCGAAGGCTCCCACACCATGTGCCAAATGTACTCGAACAACGAAAAACGAGTTATCATAAATATAATCGCTGAACTTAAAGTCAAAATTTTCAAAAAAAATGGTGAAACTGAATTGGAGTCTAGAAATTGTATAAGGGATTAATTGTTATAAACATACCAACGAAGATTACCAGTCGTATTTCCAAGAACATAAAATTTGAAGTACATACTTTTATTTTTTTGTAAACAACATTGATTAAAACTTAAACTTTAATATTTTAATCTTTTGACCCCATGGAGATAAAATTAATTATTTGTTATTACCAGCTATAAAAATTCAAACAAACTTTCAATTAAATTATTCGATATTAAAGTATCATAATGAAAATCACCGGATTATTTTGTCTTCTACTCGCCCTATACCAGGTACCTACTTTATTTCGGTAATAATTATAAAGCATGTTTGATATTTTGTTATCATTTTTAGAATGTAGTAAGTAAAACAATTCAAGTGGGAATAACTAAGTTGGCAGTCGAAGAACAGAACTGTATAAATGAACTCCAATTAGATCAAAAAGAAATCAAAAGAATGAATAATTTTGATATAGTTCCCGAAGATAATGAAAATTTTAATAAATTTTTATCTTGTTATTGGAAAAAAATGGATTGGGTAAATGATGACAAAACGATTAAGTATGAAAATGTACAATATGCTTTAATATATGCAGTTCAAAACAAAATTGATAACGATGACGATTATATGAAATCGTTCGTACCTCTTCTGTTGGAAGCTACAGTATTAAAGTGTAAAATCAAAATTTCTGACAACAGCATTGCAAAATTTCAAAATTGCTTAAGAAGCGAATTGGAAGCTGTCGTGAATTTAGAATAATATGGAATAGTATTTACTTACTTTTTTTAGTTTAGTTAGTGGCAATAAATATTTTTATTATAAAGTTTATTTTTTGTGCATTAAAAATAAAATTATAAACCAAGTTAATGATAGCTTACCTGAATAAGAATAACTTTATTTAGCTATGAACATAACAAATAAAGAAATAAACTAGTTTTTAAAATAAGTTTTTCTGATTTGCTAATAGTTCAATAATATTTAATTGTTATATTCTTTTGTAATGCTACATTATATTAATAGTATATTATGATCATGGGGGAAAATCCGATTTACCGTCCCGATGAAATTGTAACTCAAGACGCTTGCGTCGAGAGCTATAATTTCACTCAAGACAGTAAATCTAATACTCCCCCCGCGTACCAATAAGATATTTTATCGATTCCCCTTTCAGTAAGAACAGAAATACAATAAATATACAAATTTGGCGGAAGTACAATTAAAAACAGACATAATAATTAAAATATTACAATATCTTATAAAAACAAGGTGGAACTCGCTTTAGCGGCAGTTCTTAGGCTTCTATACAGCTATACCTTTCTGGTGTGAAAAGTTGTTGTTGCTAGTTATTTTTGGTCGACATAATATTTATAATGTAATATCAGATAATCCGATAATCTGCACTAATTAAATTTTTAATCATTATTGTAATCATTCTATTTATATAATTAATAATAGTCAAACTTTATTGTTCCATTCGGAACTTTACTTCTCTGTAATGCATTACGGTCCAATTTTTGAGGTGGATCAATCCTTTTTTTCCCTCTTTTATTTACAACTTAACTACACCAATCACATCAAGCCACTGCTGTGGTTACAATAAAAATAATAAAAATTGAATCATTAGCCGGATTGAAAATCCGGAAAATGGAAGATGAGACAAATTAATAATTTGTTTCGTACTTGTTGCTTGGGTTTGCAATGATTTTGGTAACTTGTATTATGGTGCTTGCAATTTCAAATTGTGAATCATCAACCTGCATATTTACTGGAAAACGGTATGATTAATCAAAGTCCTTATATGAGCTTTTATTGCCGATTTTTGTATATGAATCTCTTCTAATTCTTCCTCAGTTCGAATAGCTGCTATTACGTTAGGAACGTATAAATTGTCGTCAAATTGATTTTAAGTTTCAGAATATGAGCAATAATAACGTTTTGATTTATTATTTGAAAAGTTATTTAAGCTGCGAAAGAACGTAAATCGAGCATCATTGTTAAATTGTACACAGGAAAATGAAGACTTGAATGGATTTGAGTAATCAAAGGCATATGTCGGTACCCTCATTCTAATACCACGTATGAGAATTTTCAGCGAACATATTAGGTTTTGATTGATTCTAAATTAATTTTTCACGCTCTATTCATTGGTTCTAATATCATGTTATTTTGAAGCTATGCTTCTTATCGCACGGGTATTGCACGTGTATTTTGCACGGGTATCGCACGGGCAGTTAACTGAAAAAAATCGTTCGTCACACAAAATCGTCACACAAAATCGTCACACAAATATGTAACGGAAATATGTAACGCAAATTCGTCACACAAATTTCGACCGCGACTTTCAAATTTCGAACTTCCCTTCAAACACCATAACTCCGGAACCGAGAGGGCTAGGACCCTGGGAATGGTGGCTATGGATAGGGGGCGGATGTGGCAACCGCCCCCCGACCCCACGCCGCCCCCACCGCCTCCAACCGTTTTTTTGGGAAAATAGTTTTTGAAGCTATGCTTTTGAAGCTATGCTTCTTATCGCACGGGTATCGCATCGGCAGTTAACTGAAAAAAAATCGTTCGTCACACAAATTGGTAACGGAAATATGTAACGGAAATTCGTCACACATATTTCGACCGCGGCTTTCAAATTTCGAAATTCCCTTCAAACACCATAACTCCGGAACCGAGAGGGCTAGGACCCTGGGAATGGTGGCTATGGATAGGGGCGGAGGTGGCAACCGCCCCCGCCCCCACGCCGCCTCCAACCGGTTTTTAGGGAAAATAGTTTTTTGACAAAACTAAAAAAATTAAAAAATTAAAAAAAATTTTATTTTTCAAAAATTTGGAGCTAGTTTTAGTTTTTTGACAAAACTAACAAAATTAAAAAATTCCCGCCCCCCCCTTTCTCCCTTTTCGTGGGTCGGAAAAAAACGTCGAAAAAATTTTCCCGTATTCTTATAAGCAAATTGGAGGCCGAAGGCCGACCCGTATTCTTAAATGCCAGTGGGAGGCCGAAGGCCGACCCGACCCGTGTTCTCTAAATCAAGTGGGAGGCCGAAGGCCGAGCAGTATTCTTATAAGCACGTTGGAGGCCGAAGGCCGACCCATATTCATAAATGCCAGTGGGAGGCCGACCCGACCCGTGTTCTCTAAAGCCAGTGGGAGGCAACCGCCCCCGCCCCCAAGCCGCCCCCGCCGCCTCCAACCGGTTTTTAGGGAAAATAGTTTTTGACAATACTAAAAAAATGAAAACATTTTTTTTTAAATTAAAACCCCCCTCCCCTTTTCGTGGGTCGGCAAAAAACGTCAAAAAAATTTTCAAAATTTTTATTTTTTTGTTGGAGGCCGAGGGCCAACCCGTATTCTTAAATGCCAGTGGGAGGCCGAAGGCCGACCCGACCCGTGTTCTCTAAAGCAAGCGGGAGGCCGAAGGCCGACCCGTATTCTTATAAGCACGTTGGAGGCCGAAAGCCGGCCCGTATTCTTAAATGCCAGTGGGAGGCCGAAGGCCGACCCGCGTTCCTGAAAGGCAAGTGGGAGGCCGACCCGTAGTTTTATAAGCAAGTTGGAAGCCGACCCGACCCGACCCGTGTTCTCAAAAGCAAGTGGGAGCAAGCATAACTCCGGTACCGAGAGGGCTAGGACCCTGGGAATAGTGGCTATGGATAGGGGGCGGAGGTGGCAACCACCCCCGACCCCACGCCGCCCCCGCCGCCTCAACCTCCAACCGGTTTTTAGGGAAAATAGTTTTTTGACAAAACTAAAAAAATTTAAAAAAAAAACCCTTTTCGTGGGTCGGCAAAAAACGTCAAAAAAATTTTAAAAATTTTTCACAAAAAGGCCGAAGGCCGAACAACTCCTAGTATGGATCTAGGAACCACGGATCTAGTATGGTCCTCCCCCTGTGAGACCGAAGGCCGAACAACCACTGGCAATCACGGACTAGCAGTCAAGACAGCTGAAGGCATATAAATATAATCTATTATGGTCCGCCCTGTGAGGCCGAAGGCCGAACAACTATGGCATTCACGGATTTATTATGGTCCGCCCTGTGAAGCCGAAGGCCGAACAACTATGGCCTGCACGGATCTATTATGGTCTTCCCCCTGTGAGGCCGAAGGTCAAACAACTATGGCCTTCACGGATCTATTATGGTTCGCCCTGTGGGGCAGAAGGCCGAACAACTATGTCGTTCAAGGATCTATTATGGTTTGCTCTGTGCGTAAGAAGCATAGCTTCTGTGGACGGTCCGACGACCGCTCTCATTTTTTTTTTGAATCGTTACTTTTTCGACTTTGCTTTTGACAACTTTAGCAACGCCCTGTATGGTGGATTCATTCATTAATTCTAAGGTTGGCGGAATTGCTGTGTTTTCGATAACGGGGTCGCGAGAGCGACTCGAGGAGGATAGGTTTTGTGCAGTGCCAAGGAAGGTTGTGTTTTGGGAGAGCTGGTCAATTCCTATTTGTGATGGAGCGATAGCCATGGATGTGGTTCAGGTGGTTGTGGCGAGGATTCGTTTTTTGGCTTGCGCGATTCTCGTTGGAGGATTTTTTTGTTCGCGTAGGTGAGTGCGATATTTTTGCTATTTCTATTTGATTTCCGTTCTGGTTTGTCGTCTCTTGACCAAATTTGGGCATATGGCTTTGTCTTTTTTGTATTACTCCCGCAATTACGCAATTTGTGCGTAATTGTTATTTTATTTACTCCTTGGTACCCGAAATTATTTTTCCTTGTGTGCATGAATGCAAGTTTGTTCTGTGTAGTAATTGCTGCCTCATACTGTATGTTTTTTTGATCTAAACGGTTGTTTAGAGCCATTTTTTTGTCTGGTTTTAGTACTGCAATTTTTGATTAAGGCGAATTTATTTGAATGGGAACGCTGATAGCATAAGATAGACCGCCTGGACTGCCAGATAGCAACGTTGTCGGTCGCTTTTACAATTCGATTACTTTTATACGTTAAATATTTTAAGTAATTTTAAATATTTAAACATTGTATTTTCTTATTGTATTTAAATACGATTACCATCTAGGGGTTTGCATGAGTGTGATTATTGTGGATTTTATATTTGCTTTAGCAAATCACGTGGACATCGC
This sequence comes from Podabrus alpinus, assembly GCA_932274525.1. Classification (NCBI taxonomy): domain Eukaryota; kingdom Metazoa; phylum Arthropoda; class Insecta; order Coleoptera; family Cantharidae; genus Podabrus; species Podabrus alpinus. Next base: position 123,071,360 of record OW026451.1, read on the forward strand.
ATTTCATGCTCGCTTCTTCAGGAGTTATAATCGATTGTTGGTGGTTGGTTGTTTTGTGTTTTCTGGTAACGGTCGATCTTGCTATTTTAACACAGATGAGGTAGTGTCGTTCGACGAGTCGTTATATATTTTTCCGGTCACGGGGGCATCCTCCGACCTTTGGTTATCTATTTTCGGAAGCACAAATTGTAATTTTTGTGTTTCTAAGTTCTCTCTTTGTACGGGGTGTAAACAATTACATGGCGCCCAGATTAACACCTTTTTTTTCGCTACGTCTGTGTATTCTTAGCGTCATCCCGTATAATTGTGTAACATCAACCAAGAGTAGGGGGGTTCCGTTTTCTTCATGGTCCGTGCTTGAGCTAGCACTTTGTGGCATTGTCTATCTTTGTCCGGCGATCCCCTGAGTTATCAACAAAGATCGTCGGGGCAGTTTTTGTCGCTCCTTGGAGTGGCAAGAATTGTTACAATGTATCAGAAATAATTAAAAACCACGTATAAGCTCAATTCAAATACCACGTATCAAAAATTGAACAACTTTACCCACAAATACCACGTCCCAAGTAACATTTTTCCCTGTGAAATTAAAATTTCTCTGGTAGGTCCGTGGCAAATACCTGGTAGGTAACTAAAACAGGGTTTACGGCTTTGCCTGTCTATAGGGATTTGTCAGGTACCTGTTAGCATGTCCTTTGTAGGGCCCTATTAAATGCTTGCGCTAGGGATTTACCAGGTAGCCAAATACAGGTTCCTTGTAGGGCCCTGTGAAATGCTTGCGGTAGGGATTTGCCAGGGAGTCATATACAGGTTCTTTGTAGGGCCCTGTGAAATGCTTTCGGTAGGGATTTGCCAGGTACTCATTTACAGGTTATTTGTAGGGCTCTCTGTAAAATACCTGTGGCAAGTTGAACAACCAATAATAGAAAACCTTTGATTAGTAGACCAATCAAAGTCGACATCGACGTCAAAGAGTAAGAATTTCATCGCAAAAACTTTGAAAATATCGCAAAAAATAGTAATTTTGATGTAAAAAAAAAATCCTTCTACAGTATCGTTTGGAATGTAATTCTAGTAGGTTGTAACGAAATGTCGAAGGTATCATTTTTTTACGTATTTATGCTCCGAGCAACACATGCGTTACACTTTGAAATGCAAACAAGTACCCACGAACGATGTTTTCAGGCTGTGGTGACCTCATATGTAGTAACATTGCAATAATTATAGTTAAGTTATTTAGGAAACGCTGACGAGCGTCTAGAATTTATGTAGGTTACACGCATGCATTAAAATGTAAGTCAATTGTTATTATAAATATAAGTGCTAGTATTGCAATAAGAAGTTAGTTAATTAGTAATTAATCAATAGTCAACAGATGTAGTCACAATATTATATGTTGTGGTATAGTAGTTGTACTTCGTAATAATGATTACAATAAATAAAAGTATTCATCATATTCAGTGTTGTTCACCTTAATTACCCCTACAAGACAAACCTGCCCTACATGGCGATCTTGCGAAGCAAACTTGCCCTACAAACTGATCTTGCGAAGCGGACCTAAGAAGAATCTTCTTATTACGAATTATTGGTAAATTGTGTGAAAAGTGTCAAAATGAAAAAGAAAAAAAGAAGAAAATTTCAAAATTTGGACAGTGCATGTGAGTTTTAATTAACATTGCAAGTGAGTTTAATTAACAAATGGTAAAATGGGGACGTTAAACACAAAGGAAGTAGAAGTTACCAACATGGATGTTATGAAGACTAAGGTTATTGTGGAAAAACAAGTGGTTAGTGGACAAAAAGACATCAAGATTAAGATGATTATTTTAACCACAGTGTTAGTGTTAGTGTCGTGGTATAAAATAAGTGTTTACCAAAAACATTACGGCGTGAAAGAAAAACTGGCATGGAGAAGCCGTATGGTCCACATGAAGAATTTGTGGTATAAATAAAATAATGTAATTTTTTTTCAATAAGTTTGCTAAGTTAGTTAGGATATTAAAATATTTTTAACGTAATTTTAACAATTTTTTTCTACATTCAATAATATTGAATTAAACTAATTAAAAATTTAAAAATGGCGATGTCACGCAGATATTCCAAAGCAACGAAATTAACAATTTTAAAAGTATAAAGATGATCTCAATGGTTTACGAAACTTAAATTTGCTGATGAAATAATAAATTTACCAGTTTAAAAATTAAGCCCACTTATCTTAGGATAATAATGGGAAAACGTGGTAAATCCGGTTTTTACTGAAAAGGCTCATTACTAATGATAATTTTTCTTTAGAGAAAATATTGTCTAGGCTAGACTAGAGGCCGGTAATTTGTGTCCATAAAGTGAAACTGAGGAGTATGAATGGTCCTATATTTAAAAGGTGCACCATAAATAAATTTAAGGAAATAGGATCAATTGAGCTCAAGAAATTAAAAATTTTATTAATAAGGGATCCCAAATTAATTAATAATTCCAGCGAGAAAGAGAAGTTAATTGAGATGTATCATGATCATCCTCTCATGGGAGGTCATTGCGGACAGAAAAGGTTGCTAAAGAAATTAAGAGTAAATTATAGATGGAAAGGAATGTCTCGTGATATAGCAAAATTTGTGAAAAGGTGTAAAAAATGTCAGTTAAATAAAAACAAAGTAACGCATACAGAACCCATGGTTATAACACCAACTCCACAAAAGGCATTTGATATTGTTTGCATAGATACAATCGGTCCATTTTTAAAAACATCAGTTGGTAATATTTACGCAGTTACAATTCAATGTGAATTAACGAAATACGTAGTAGTTGTACCTGTTCCAAATAAAGAAGCAAACACAATAGCAAGGGCAATTGTAGATAATTTCATTTTAACTTATGGAACTATGAAAGAAATTCGTACGGATATGGGTACGGAATATAAAAATGAAGTTTTAGACAAACTGTTACAACTTATGAACATTGAGCATAAAATTTCAACTGCATATCATAGTCAAACCATTGGGGGTTGTGAGAGAAATCATCGAGTATTAAACGAATATATAAGAATGTATGTAAATAGTAATCAAACTGATTGGGATCATTGGGTTAAATATTATAGCTTTTGTTATAACACAACACCGAGTGCATATCATAATTATACGCCTTTTGAGCTAGTTTTTGGTAAGAAAAATGAGTTACCTAATTCAGTAATGGGAATGACTGTTGACCCTGTATATAATATAGATGCTTATTATGCGGAAGTTAGGTATCGGTTGCAATTAGCTAATAGTCGCGTTAATGCTTACCTGCAGAAGGTAAAAGAAAAACGTAAATATGAATTTGATAAAAGGACCAATACTTTGAATGTGAAATCAGGGGATTTAGTATTAGTTAGTAATGAGGCTAGAAAGAAATTTGATCCGTGGTATAAAGGACCATTCCCGGTAATCGGTTGTGATGGTGTAAATTGTACTATTAAGAATGATAAAGGACATTCAGTGACGGTACATAAAAACCGCGTAAAACTATTTCAAAAATGAAAATATTATAATAATAATGATGAATTATGGTTGAATAATTTAAAAATTTGTGTAAAATAAGTAATTTGTAATGTAAGTAATTAGGTTGTAGATATAATATTTTAAGGTAATATGTAAATTATAACACCTAATTTTTCTTTCGAGAATGCATTTCGAATTAATTATCCCGAAATCCATTCTTGCGAAGAAGGGTGATGTGGTGACCTCATATGTAGTAACATTGCAATAATTATAGTTAAGTTATTTACGAAACGCTGACGAGCGTCTAGAATTTATGTAGGTTACACGCATGCATTAAAATGTAAGTCAATTGTTATTATAAATATAAGTGCTAGTATTGCAATAAGAAGTTAGTTAATTAGTAATTAATCAATAGTCAACAGATGTAGTCACAATATTATATGTTGTGGTATAGTAGTTGTACTTCGTAATAATGATTACAATAAATAAAAGTATTCATCATATTCAGTGTTGTTCACCTTAATTACCCCTACAAGACAAACCTGCCCTACAAGGCAATTATAACAAGTTGCGATGAAAATTCCGACAACATTTTTTTCTCTTTTTTTCACTTTTTTATTTTACGAATACCTGTACAATTACATTTCAAACAATACTGTACAACGATTTTTTTTTTGCATCAAAATTACTAATTTTTTTGACGTATTTTATGATTTAAACCCACGTGTTTGAAAAACATTTTTTTCGCTTTTTTCCATTTTTTATTTCACAAAACACTGTAGAATTACATTCCAAACGTTACTGTAGAACGATTTTTTTTTTGCATCAAAATTACTCATTTTTTGCCATAATTTCCGATATTTTTGGGATACATTTTTTAAATTTACGAAAAAAAAAATTTTTGGCTTCTTTTTTGTAATTCTTGGCTTAGTAAGAAGTAAGAAGACAAAAAATCATTGAAAACACACGAAAATTAAGAAAAATGTCATTCGATTCACCGAGTACAGCCCTCTGCGAGTTTTATTACAAGTTACGATGAAAATTGGAACAGCATTTTTTTCGCTTTTTTTCACTTTTTTATTTTACCAATCCCTGTACAATTTATTACATTTCAAACAATACTGTACAACGATTTTTTTTGCATCAAAATTACTAATTTTGTTGACGTGTTTTATATGATGTCGAACCCAGAGGCGTACCTACGGGGGGCGGGGGGAGGGGGCGGTCCGCCCCGGGCCCCTTTACTAAGGGGGCCCCACCCAAAAATAAATAATTCCATGTTTCTCAAGAAAATTGTTCGAATTCGGGATCTTACGATAAAACTTTTTATCAGTTTAACATTTTTAACAGTAATGATAATTGATGACCTCGGACTGCACGAGTTTGTTCCCTTATTCTATCTATTATTTCTCTGCACAGGGCAATAGCTTATGGAAGACGGTTAGATTAAGGCAAAAAAAAGGCTAGCCACATTAAAAAGTGATAAATGACCTTTTTTTGAGGGTGAGGGGGGGGCTACAAAATAAATCCGCCCCGGGCCCCAAGTGGTCTAGGTACGCCACTGGTCGAACCCACGTGTTTGAAAAACATTTTTTTCGCTTTTTTCCATTTTTTATTTCACAAAACACTGTAGAATTACATTCCAAACGTTACTGTAGAACGATTTTTTTTTGCATCAAAATTACTCATTTTTTGCCATAATTTCCGATATTTTTGCGATAAATTTTTTAAATTTACGAAAAAAAAAATTTTTGGCTTCTTTTTTGTAATTCTTGGCTTAGTAAGAAGTAAGAAGACAAAAAATCATTGAAAACACACGAAAATTAAGAAAAATGTCATTCGATTCACCGAGTACAGCCCTCTGCGAGTTTTATTACAAGTTACGATGAAAATTGGAACAGCATTTTTTTCGCTTTTTTTCACTTTTTTATTTTACCAATCCCTGTACAATTTATTACATTTCAAACAATACTGTACAACGATTTTTTTTGCATCAAAATTACTAATTTTGTTGACGTGTTTTATATGATGTCAAACCCACGTGTTTGAAAAACATTTTTTTCGCTTTTTTCCATTTTTTATTTCACGAAATACTGTAGAAGTAGATTCGTTACTGTAGAAGGATTTTTTTTGCATCAAAATTACTCACTCACTCACATTAAATTTTTGTAGTCATAAAGCAATTTTACAACTAAAATAACCGGTGCACTCGAATTGCACCACAAAAAGATTAGTTCACAAATCTCCTACCCGAATTGCACCACCGTAATTTCAGGTAAACACCTCACCAAGGGTCGGTCGTCCGAATTGCACCACCTCTATTGTAATATTTTAGGTAAGGTGGTTTTATTGTTAAAAGTTAAAGCACAATGCTGGAGTTTAACCTGATGCCTCCTACATGTAACATCGATTATTTTTTGTTTTTACGCGATTTTTTGGGGGTTAAACGTAATAGATAACTGCCGCATACCGCGACTATACTTTTTAATGCTATTTCGAGGGTCTCTCACATCCCGGTTGCATTTATCCCGGTTTTCTTGATCGGTGGTTCTTCTCGTATGTTTAGCCTAGTAACCAGAGTCAAAACCGCCCTGGAGGGGTGCAACGCGGAGCGCAGCGGCGCCCCGTAAGGGTAGGTTTTGACGATGGATTACCCTCCTTATCGAATGCACACCCCAAAATTCGAAGGCAAAAAAAATTTAATTTTTTCACTGTTTTGGGTTATTATTTTATTAATACCTGCTCCGACCCTGTATAATATAATATGAATTAATATATTAAACTCGAAATTTAAATTGCAAAGAATTTAGATATTTGTGTATTTATTTCTTTATATTATGTTTGCTTGTGATACCTGCTCGGTTTGCTCGTGGTGCAATTCGGTAAAGCGATTACGGAACGACATTTGACCGTGGTGCAGTTCGGTCAAGGGATTACATTTACCTGGGTACAAGAAATGACCCCTGATAAGCCGTGGTGCAGTTCGGGTAGCACCAAAATAACAACAGCTCGGTGGCACAGAGGTTAACGCTGTCGGACAATGAAGGGAAGGTACGGGTTCGATCCTCGCAAGTAAGATTTTATTTCTAATTTTCAAAATTTAATTCCAGACTCCAAGAAACAAAGAAGACGACAACATCATGAGATATATCACCACCAACAAGTTCTTACTAATGAGAATAAATAATGAGAAATGGGTAAAATAAAAAATTATATGTTGTAGAGTTAAAATTGTTAAAATTAAAAATGTAGCAAAAATTAATTTTTTTATAATAAATAAATTATTAAATAAATAAATTTTATAAACAAAAAATTTAATTATAATCAAAATTTTTTTGCACCCTGTTAATCGCATATAATAACTCCCTGGTAGATCCCTATAACAACTCCCTGGTAGATCCCTGCGGTAGGGACTTACCAGGGCCCCTGTGAAAGGTACTTAGTAGATTTCTAGTAGAGGCACCTAATAGGTGGTCCATTTGCCCCTGGCGCAAGCCCCTACCACAATCCCAACTAGGGTTTTAGACAGGGACAGGGACCTGTGAGATTTGACTGGTAGGGATTTGCCAGGGGCCTACCAGGTTAAAAATGTTGCTTGGGGTATCAGCCTAATTACAATACCTCGTATAAGAAATTGAATAATTTTGCTCACAAATACCACGTATAAGCCCTAACCAGGGTTCCTTAAGGTGCAGGCCCCCAGATGCAGGCATAGTAAAACTATCACCCATTGCAAAAGCTGGCTCATTCTATTATATAACTAAACTTTGCTCTCATAATTTTACTGTGTTAACGTTGCAACCCATCAATGTACCAACTATTTATGGAACGAAACACAGGCTGAACTTACTGCATCTACCTTTGCTTCATGTATGATTATTTAAAAGAACACTGCCTTCAAGAAGAATTGCCTGTGATAATTTACAGCAATGGCTGTACATATCAAAATAGAAACGCCATCATGTCAAATGCCCTACTGCAGTTTTCTATTCAAAATAACTTACAAATAGAGCAGAAGTTTTTGGTAAAGGAACACAGAAATATGGAATGTGATTCAGTCCATGCATGTATTGAGAGAAGATTATTTGCCTGCTGATTTTATTACCGCAACTAGAGAAGCTAGGAAAACACCATTTCCATATGACGTTAACACCTGAGCTTTTTAAAGAATATACCATCCAAAATCTCCACTACTATGATTCCATTCGTCCAGGGAACAAAATTGGTGGCACTGTGGTCACAGATATGGTATGCCTTAAATACACTTCCAATGGTATTGCTTATAAATTACATTACGACGATGAGTATTAAGACCTGCCTAGAAGACCCATGACAATAAGCATTTGAGCAGAACCCCTATCAGCTATGTATAAGAAACCAATTCCAATTCAGTTTTCTAAATGGAAGTATCTCCAAGAATTAAAGACTGTAATACCCTCAGATTTTCATAGTTTTTATGATAATGTTCCACACCTTTCATCACATAGCAGTAATAAGAAGAAAAGAAAATAGGAACACCGCAAAATTGTATAAACTGTTTTATTATTATTTAATTTGTTCTATAATTATTTGAATATTGAAATTTACTTTTTATTTAAATAGTTATTACTTTAAGATTACCTGATAAAAATTATTATAACAATTTCGTACGACAATAATAACACGTATTTATAAAAGTGATTCAATTGAAGAAACATTAAAACTTTTGCAAAAATATCAACATAAATCGAAATAATCAGTTTTTCACTCTCCTGAACAATTTTGATTTAGTCTCATACGTGGTATTAGAATGAGGGTATCGATATACATATTGCGGTGTGTGGGTTTATATTTTTATCTGCACGTCACTCGCTATATTTTTTATTATTTAAGATTGACTTTTTGTTAATTTTTAATTATTGTGGTTCCACCACAGCTAGCTCTTTGAATATTTACCTTTGCATGAAAACCCTTTTCTCTAGTAGTCGGTTCCAAGATATTTTGCTCTTTCTTTCTTATTCTGAAATTGAATCTCTTTTGAAGGGATAGAAAAATCCCAGAATGATACTAGTTTTTGATACAAATTTTACTTAAGTTTATTTTCAATTGTAAATTCAAAAAAAATTATCTTTATAATCTTCTTCTTCTTAAAGTACCGTATCCGCTCAGCGAACGTTGGTTATCAACTTGACCGAAGTCAAGATGACTTAACTAGGGAAAGAAATTTAATGGGGTGGTTTCCCGTTGCCTTCCCCATAGCCCACAGATTTATATTGGGCTTGAAGATCACAGCAGTATATCCGGCGCGACTAGGTATAAAACCACGGTTTCCCGCTCGCTAGTCTGCCGCTGTAAGCTTAACGCCACACTGCTGGATCTTTATAATACTAAACATAAAAACATCTTAACTATAGAAAACAACAAACTCTTAATACTAATTTATAATCCTGCCCCAAAATTAGTCTATTTTTTTCTCCAGAAATCGGTTTAGTGTTATTCGAATTCGCGCCGCGTCACATAAATTAAGTTGCAGTGTTCTAACCCTAACATAGGTGTCGCTCCGTGCATTGGCAACTTCGCCTCAAACTAGTGATCCAGGTATGTTTCAAAGATCCAGAAATTTGCCTTTATTATCGATTCCAAATTTTGTGCATCTAGGCTCCAATTATTTTTATAGGATTGTTTTATCCTTTATCCATACCATTTATTCCAAATTATTCCAGGTAAGTCTTCGTATTCGTTTATATCCACACTTATTTTCATTAGTACACGTGCTAATTATCACTTAATTTTAGCTCTCCACTCTTTCTAAATTAATTTATAATTAATTAGGAAACTTTTACGGAGCCCGAATTTATACGTGCTCCACGCTTTGGCGTTCTTTGGAGAAGCGTTTATTTACCTTAGCGTTGCTAGGTTATCTGGAAAAATATCCGTTCGTTCCTACTTGATACTTTGTGTACCTGGTAAGTTTTCATGCACTTTTGATAAATGATTAATTCATTTAAGTGTCATTAAATTATTTACACCTTTGTCTTTGTTTTAGTGTTTACAGTTCGATCCACCTGTCGTTCCGATAGTCGCTCGCTTGCAACACTTTGAAAGCCTCGGACAACTACCGTTGCATTATTGTTCAACCGATTTTTAAGAACCCACGTAAATTCTTCTTTTGGTGCACTACTTAAACTAACCTAATTATACATTTTTTTATAATAACAATTTCTTAACGTCTAACAATTTATTTAGTTAATTAATTTGTGAACATTCAATTGTACTTTTCGATATCATTCTTGGACCTTTCTCATCCTTTTTCCTTGTGTTTATCATGAACCGAATTTATTGTACTCTTTTTTCGAGTCTCACGTAATGTCGGGGAACCTTCTAAATCGCTAAAGGATTTCATGCTACCTTTAATTGCTTTTTTGAATAACTAATGATTATTAATCCCCATTGACGGTTGAGTCATGGCAATATATATAGTGAATAATTGTGAGTGACATAAAAATACAGACGGCCAAAGAGATTAAGACTCCTACACCATGTGCTAAATGTACTCAAATAACAAATATTCGCCAAATACAGACATCATGGGAGTCAGCATGAGATCACTGACCGCAAAGTCAAAATTTATAAAAAATGGTAGAATTAAACTATTAGAGTCTAGAAATTGTGCAAGGGATAAATTATTATTAACATACCAAGGAAGACGAAAATCGGAGATAGCTTTAGGCGTGGTATTAACCATGACTTATAATAAGTCAGTATTACCACGAACATAAATTTAGAAAAAAAAATTTTAAAATAAATACTTTTTATAAGCAACATTGATAAAACTTAAACTGCAATATTTTAATCACTTGACCTCATGTACAATGAATTACGTATCATTATCGACAATAAGAGTTCCAAGAAACTTTCAATTAAATTATTCGATGATAGAGTATTATCATGAAGATCGCTGGATTACTTTGTCTTGTATTCGCTCTATACCAGGTACTGTTTTTGGTAATAATTTTAAAATAATGGACAATAAATTTGCTATCATTTTTTAGGCAGTGGTGGGTAAGGCAATTCAGGCACATAAAATTACGTTGTCAGTCAAACAAGAGCGCTGTGTAAATGAACTCCATTTAAATAAAAATGAAATAAAACGAATTCATAGTTGGGACATAGTGCCCGAAGATAACCAAAATTATAATAAATTTTTATTGTGCTTTTGGACAAAAATGGATTGGGTTAATGATGACGGAACGATTAAGTACAATAATGTACAAGAAGATTTGATACTTGATGTTATAAAAGAAGTTCATAGCAATGATTCCCACGTGAAATTAATGGCACACCTTGTGGTGCACACTAAAATTTTACAGTGTAAAAACAATATTTCCGACATCACTATTTCAAGATTTCTAAATTGCTTAACACGTGAAATGGAAACTTTATGGGCTGCAAAATAATAATTATAATAATATCTTTCTCCAGGATAGTGCGAAATCATATCTTTCTTTAGTATTTATCACATCGAAAGTCAGAAATTATGGTTCAATCTATATATAAATAATTTTTTCGAAGCATCTTATATCACGTTACTTGTTTTCGGACGATTCTGTTTTAGGTTACTAGTTACTTTGATGCGCTCTTTGTAATTAAATATTTAGTTGTGTTGTTTAATACTCTTATGGTTTACTTAATAATGCTTACGTCCATTCTTGTCGATATATTCCTAGAAAGTGATATGATTACTTGTGGGTATTCAGTTTACTACTTTTAATAGCACTTTGTAATTAGGTAATCTTATTACTTAGTATGTACACAAATTACAAATATGGTATTTCGTGATAATTTCCATAATAGCAATGGTTAGATGAATGATGCATGCGAGCTGCGCTCTCAATATACCTACATATCATCAAACCTGAAAACTAACTACCTTGAAAGTTTTAGTGGACAAAGATTCTTGATTAAGGGAAAAAGAAGACCAAAAGCATTACTTTTTCTTTCGTTACGATGGACTGCTATCTTTTGATCTTATGTTGAATTGTCACCCTCTGCGACGCATTTGTTACATGTGCTCTTTTATGAATCCAACATCTCGTTACTTTTGTTTTACTACGACTTATACCCTAATGGCATTTTATTTCTAATTCACACAAGCGTACCGTTCACTTAGGCCGACGTTATATTGGGCCCAAATCCACTCCGGTCAGTTCCGTTCCGTCTAGATCCACCTTGATGGAAGAAAACCAACATGTACATTCTTATATACCAACATTCTTATGGCAGTGACTACATTCAATCCGAACGGAATGGAACGCGCGGGGTCCGGATCACAGCCTTAAACAATAATTATTGTAAACTATTCACACATACCGTTTATAAAAATAATAAAAGTTTGATTTCGGGTGCAGTAAGAATTTTATTCTGGAAACCTCCGAGGTGTGAACAGCCTAGCAAAATATTTTCAAAATGAATAACGGTATTACTTTCCGTGGGTTTGGAGGTCACGTTAAACAGTAGGTCCACTATGTATGTGTCAATATTTACATTCACAATAAAGACATGTAGAGAAGGTCGCCAACGTCAGGAACAGGAAGACCTTAAGATATTTCGAATAAGATGATTTATTTATATATTTTCAACATTTCACAATTGGAATTTTAATTAAAAAAATTTATAATATTAATTATAATACACTATTATAATTGTTTATGTTGATATTAAATCGACTTTTACGAAACTTTTTGATAAACAATCTGTGATCTGTAACCTCTTTGAATTTGCGAAGTGCGATTGTGATAAATATTTGTGCCACATTGCAATTTTCTTTGCAGTATTCACAATGAAGCTGTTAATTGTTTGTTTTTTACTTGGAGTTTTACAGGTATTTACCTACATTTTTGTTATAATAGTATAGTTTATTAGTAATTGTAACAATTATTGAATAATATATCGTAATGTAAAACTAACTAAAGTTAAATATTCTTTTAGGTTTATTCCACTACTGCTCTAATCGATAATGGCTTGAATCCTGAAGAATTAGAATGTGTATACGAATTACAACTGGATGCAAGTCAAATAATAGAAGGAAATAAAATGGAATTAGCTCCTGAAGATGATACTAATTTCAAAAACTTTCTTACCTGTTACTGGACAAAATTGAAATGGATGGAATTAAACGGTACTATTAACATTGAAAAATTGAAGAAAGCTGTTACTGATGCTGCCTTAGCCGATGTGGATAGCGAAGATATTTCGACAAAAATTTTAATTGATTTAATGGTTCAGTCTGCATTTAAAAAATGTTATTCTACTGCTTTTTCTTTTATCGATCCAGGTACAACAGCTATTAGAGCACAAAACTGTGTTGTTAAAGCTTTAAATGACATAATAGACAATTAAAGCTTGTTAAAGTTGTAATCATTAATATGTATATTAAGTACCAATCATATATTTACCTGTATATATTAAATATGTAAAAGTATCAAATAATGGAGAGCAATAAAAATTAATACCTAAATTTGAATGTCTTCCACGAGTAAGTATAACAAATATGTTTCAAAATTGTCAGAAAGAATCTGTTTTAGCTGAAAGTCTACGAAATTTCTACTAATTTTTTGGGAAAAGAGATTCATTTTGACTAACATAATACATAATGAGTAAATAATAAAGATTGTTACACAAGGAGAATTATATTTTTAATCTACCTATAGTGCCCGAACTATAACTAAGTATTATAATGCTTATTAATCTGTGTTTACCGACGTAGGTGGAACTTACTACTGACTGTTAAATGGAAGTTGATTAAAACATTGATCGTTGATAGTTCGTAAAAGAGCTTAGAGCTGGTTTGCAGAGTTAATCATCTGTTCCACAAATGAACAGATTATGAATTCTACAACATCTTCTACTTAACAAAACACCCACAGGACATAATAAAATCGCCAATTAAACTGAACGAGTTTAACTATAACATTGACTTTTTTTATAGTTTCCGTAGAAGATATACTTCTATTAATATTGTCTTCCACGAGTAAGTATAACAAATATGTTTCAAAATTGTCAGAAAGAATCTGTTTTAGCTGAAAGTCTACGAAATTTCTACTAATTTTTTGGGAAAAGAGATTCATTTTGACTAACATAATACATAATGAGTAAATAATAAAGATTGTTACACAAGGAGAATTATATTTTTAATCTACCTATAGTGCCCTAACTATAACTAAGTATTATAATGCTTATTAATCTGTGTTTACCGACGTAGGTGGAACTTACTACTGACTGTTAAATGGAAGTTGATTAAAACATTGATCGTTGATAGTTCGTAAAAGAGCTTAGAGCTGGTTTGCAGAGTTAATCATCTGTTCCACAAATGAACAGATTATGAATTCTACAACATCTTCTACTTAACAAAACACCCACAGGACATAATAAAATCGCCAATTAAACTGAACGAGTTTAACTATAACATTGACTTTTTTTATAGTTTCCGTAGAAGATATGCTTCTATTAATATTATGGATTTTGCCATGGTGGTTCCATTTCAATTCTTCTTCTTAGAGTGATGTGTCTGATTGCAGACCTTGGTTACCTCTCTCCTATACATCTGTTGTGCGTTTGAAGTGTTATCATATACCTACTGCTTAACGTGGGCACCGAACTAAGGGAAGTATATACTTCCCTTAGTGAGTATATACTTCCCTTAGAAGAGAGCCTGTAACCAGGCGGATTACACCTCGGTGGTTTGCCATTATCTTGCTAGAGGGAACGGACGGTGTGAATAAAGTTTTCAGTAAGCCCGGAGTCAAACCGGGTATTCAGCATTAGCAGCAACGCACTTAACCGCTTAAGCTGATGACCGTCTCAGGTCCATTCTAATTATGTTGGTAATTTCTTCAATATAACTATTATACAAATGAACAGCAAGTTATAACCTGTATGTAAAGTGAGCTGTTTCTTAATTGAAACAGGAATATATTCAATTACCATAAATCAGGAGAGGATAAATGAACTTCGTCATTGATTTTACAAAATGTCAAATTTCCCAAATGGATAGGTGATCTCGACTGCACTCACGTCAAAGTACAATCCCCGGGAGCAACCATGCCGAAGTGTACAGGAATCGTAAGGACTATTTTTCAATCAATATGCAGTGTGTCAATGTGGTTTGAGAACGGAGAATTTGGAGAAAATATTCTAATGGGTATGGAATTAGGTCTTATCTAAATTAACACCTTTACAGAACCCTAACCTGGAAATCTTTTCAATAAAGCACAGATTCGAATGAGAAATCCAATTGAAAGTTTGAGTGTAAGCGTCGATTTACAATATTAGCCTCATATTACTAGTAAGGTCATTGCATCGCGAGAAAGGAGTCTGTGAGGTAATTACTCGGAAATGCGATTTTTTCCTAAAAGGCTACTTTTTGCCTTTGTGATTTTTGGGAAGTTCTACGCTAAATTTACCCCTATTCCTATCTGAGCCTGAAAGCTGTGAAGTAATAAATTGTTCAACTGGGCCTAAAACGGCATTAGTTGCCTGCACGTACTTGCTGTTTGTAAAGTAGTGGATCCAGGTTTCTGATTAGCATGTACGTTTTTTTTCTTTGGGTGCTGCGGATGATAAAAAAAGGAAAGGATTAAATCTAAATATTTTAATATTTGATCTCGTTTATATAATATTTTTTAACTTGTTTTAGACCGTGACCACTACTGGTTAGGGTGGCAAGTCAAGAAACGTAATAAACACTAAAGCATTCTGTTCTTTACACATGGAACGCTACTCTTACAAATTTAACTTACTTCTAAATTGAAGACTCTCTTTAAGTAAGGAATCTATAATTTGAAAATTTGTTTTGCTTCTTAATCAGGTTTGGCTCAAGAATATTTTTGACTATGGGGTAATGGCAAGAATTGCGCCCACCACGACCGGGCAATGTTTTCAGTGCAAATTTTTATGAGAGCGTACCAAACAATAAGAATTTTTATTCAAAAATAGTTCAACTTCTTTCAAACAAGCTAGAAAATTGTGTTGTTGAATAGCACAATTTGCAAATTTTTAGACTTTCGACGTTCAAGGTTTCGACTCTAAACAATCGGTATCTAAATAATCATTTCCAATTAACACTTGCAAGTTATTAAAATTCTCAACATTTCACATGAGAACGGACATCCTAAGAATTGAATTTCTGCATTTTTGGCACTAAATTTTTGTTGTCTACCTACCCCATTCCAATATTATAAACAATTCAATGATAATGCAGCAATCACGGTATGTAAATTCTTTAAATAGTTAAACGATGTTAAAAGCATAATACTGCTGTTCTTAATTAATACGACTTCACTAACAAATTGGTTTTCGGGAGAAAAATTAGTTTTTATAGGAATGTTATAACATTTTTTTCATTTCATTTTACACAAATTGAATCCTTACAAATATTTGATATAACCATTATAGTACAGGAGGTATTATAAATACTACTGTGTAATGAAAACAGCGTTATTAGTTAGGACGTTTTAACTAAGGATAGCAAAACATATCAAATGAGCTGTGCTGGCCCTCTTGCAGGAATGCCAAATATTACACACAGTTGTCTCGGGATAGTCTGCGTATTATTGCGGGGATTTTGACGGGGCACTGTAAGTTAAATAAACACCTACACACGATGGGTCTTGTAGAGAGTCCCATCTGTCATGGTTGTGAAGAAGCAGACGAAACGGTGGAGCATCTACTTTTGCAGATGCCCTGCCCTAGCGTCCATCAGAGGATCCATGTTGGGGGAGCTCTGGTCTAGCATGGCCAGTATTAGGGATATGCCGCCCTCTAAGATTCTCGAGTTCGTCCTAAGGTTGGGATGGCTTGGGGAGTAGGGGGACGGTTTCCCTAATGAAGGCAGCATAATGGGCCAATTTGTGGCCTGAGTGCGTACGACCTCGTAAGAGGCTGTCCTTCACTTACAATCCAGAATCCAGAGCTGTGCCACATTATTGCCTATTCGGTCGAGGTAATTCTGGCGCCTGTCCTTCTTGTTAATAGTGACGTTTCAAATTTAAATAAGGTGGAGGTCGGATCAAGGTAGTTCCAAGGCTGTAGTTGTGCGGCCTAAAGGCTGCACTGTACCAATTTTACCTAAGTAACTATTTAATGAACTCTTCGAAATGCAGCATATAGATAACAAGTATAAAGTCTATACCTCATTTAGTTGCTCACCTCCAGACCCCATACGCCGATAATGACGGGTATAACCGCAGCCGTTAGAAGGCCGCTCGGCTTCATCACCTGATCAGAACTCCCCAAAATAGACAGGCACTACTGACCAAGGACGTTCAATCGATTACCGACTTGAGCAGTTCTGTGATTCGTACCCCGCCTCTGCTAGGTGATGCCGATGGGTGACCTCTAGACCACGCCATCCGGCCCGAAGCCCCAACAAAGTCAAGCATTAAGCACTCGATCGGGGGTGGCGGTGATTTTATTACCCTGTTTGACATAGTAGACATAATGTGAAATCAGGGGAAACAACGGCTTTGCATGCCTTCCGAAGAATTGAAACGGTCATAGAAGATAAGATGACCCGAAAGAAGATTAGACTTTTACCAGATTCAAATCAGTGCCTCTAACATAATTATTATTATCATTGGCTGTATTTTAAGTGTTCCGTTAATAGTTACCAATTTAAAATGGTTCAGTATATTATCCGAACCACGAAAGAAAAGCTCCACGTGATTATTTTATGAAGTTAGAAATGACATGACATTATATTTTCCTTATATCGTTTAACGTAAAAGGGACAAAGATGCAAAATAAAAAGTTGTCTGATCTTCAACTATTTATGACAAATTATTGACGACGCAGGGCTTTTCTTTAGTGGTTAAAATAATAGCAATCTATTGGTTCTATTGTAATCGTATGGTTTTTTGCGCCCTCTGAAAAAAACGCCCAGGGCTGAATTCCACTCAGCCCACCCCTTGAGCCGGATATGTTCTTAAATCTTAATGAAAATTTTGCTCTGCCAGTTCCTGGTTGTTTCTCTAAATAACTAAAAACCCTCCGGATTTGATTCTCAAATCTTTTAAAATCAAAATAGCTCGCCATCATTACGAATTCCAAACCATTTGTACATATTTTTATCTGCACATCACTCGCTATATATTTTTTTATTATTATTTAAGATTGACTTTTTTTTAATTTTTAATAGTGGTTCCACCACAGCTAGCTTTTTGACTATTTACCTTCGCATGAAATCTCTTTTCTCTAGTAGTCGGTTCCACGATATTTTGCTCTTTCTTAATTATTCTGAAAATAAGTCTCTTTTGTTGGGATGGAAAAATCCCAGAATGATACGACTTGTTTTCGATACAATTTTTAATTAAATTTATTTTCAATTGTAATTCCAAAATTATCATATATAATACCACAAGAGACAGGTCCATGTCACTGGCCCCCCCCAAATCGATTTTTAATAAAATTTTTGTGTCAATCGTTAGTGCTTCGTTAGTGCCTGTTTGTGCTTCCATTCCCGACGTTTGTGCCTCAACGGTCGCGAAGTTATTCGCAAAATTTGTTGGGAGGGGCTGTTGACACGATGGCCCCCCCCCAAATCGATTTTTAATAAAATTTTTGTGTCAATCGTTAGTGCTTCGTTAGTGCCTGTTTGTGCTTCCATTCCCGACGTTTGTGCCTCAACGGTCGCGAAGTTATTCGCGAAATATTGTGGGGGGGCTGCTGACATGCAGCCCCCCCCAAATCAATTTTTAATAAAATATTTGCGTCAATCGTTAGTGCTTCGTTAGTGCCTGTTTGTGCTTCCATTCTCGACGTTTGTGCCTCAACGGTCGCGAAGTTATTCGCGAAATATTTGATTTCCGTGAACTCCGAGCAAGTTGCGCGCGAATGCATAGATTTCAAATGTGCAAAACTTAACAAATAATAAATATAAATATGTGTAGCTATAATATAATAAACCGCAAAACTATGTTTATAAAGAAAATATTTTTATTAATAAAATTACAAACAATATTTTTAAAATATATTAAAAATTGTAAATATTTTGATTTTTATACACTATATACATACAAGAAATTGGCAGTTCATTGCTTTTGTAGTCTGCCTTACAGTTTTAGATGATAGCTGTAGATCATCGTAACGTTCCCACTGGCCCAAACTCGCATGCCAACAATAGCAAATGTAATGCCCAACAGCGTTGATATTATTTGGCAAAGTAGGCGGCAGGAAGCTAATAGCTCCCCGGAGGTAATACGTATTTTCGCCAAGTTGAATTGTCTGAGGAATTTGTTGTAGCGGAATATTAAAATCTAGTGACGAATTGGTTTGTAAATTGCCGCATATTTCCAGAAATATGTGGGAACTAAAAAGGATGTTTTTTTCGGTAAATTGTTGACAGTGATTACATTGGGGCCCATTATTTTGCCCCCCCCCCCCCCGGTTAATATTTTTACACTAAAAGCTAGCACTGGGATCCTTAGAGCTAGCACCAGCTAGCACCCATATATGAAAGCTGGCACCATTATAGTTTTTCCACAAATTCATTTTATTTATTTGCACCTAAACGCCTCTTCTACTGCGCACGCGTTGCTGGTTTTCGCTGCCATTTTTCAAAATAACGATCGAAATATTGTAAACAAACTTTGCTTATCCGCGGTTTTTATGCTGGGCCCGTTGAATTTTTATTTAGTATTGAAATATTGACTTTTGACATAAACGTCAACTTGGCCCCTCCTTATTCAATTTTTTTCGAAATTTCAATTTTTCTTTCAGTTAAAATAATTTTCACGTAATAATTCTAAGTGGGAGATAAAATATAAAGCATGTTACTCATGTAACCCCCCCCCCCACTCCTCAACCGATTTATAATAAATAACTTTATGACGGTTGAGAAAACGCAAAATTAAAGTATACATATTTCTAAAATATGTGGGAATTTTTGTTTGTTATAAACTTTTTTCTTTTAGTAAATTTACCGGGTCCGTCAAGCCCTCCATTTTTGAATTTGATATTTTTTTTAATGTCAGTCGCCAATAATGCTGGCGAGTGCTGTAATTTTTTTTGTAAATGCTGGGCAGGTTGAATTTTTATTTAGTGTTGAAATATTGACTTTTGACATAAACGTCAACTTGGCCACTCCTTATTCAATTTTTTTCGAAATTTCAATTTTTCTTTATATGATTTCATAGTATTCGTGAAATGCTGGCGAATGCTGTAAATTATATAAAGAAGTTTAATCCGGTATGTTTTCCTTACTAATAAATCATATTCTTGAAGGAAATGAAGCTCCGAGCAACATACGTTGAATTTCAAATTATCGTAAAAGAGGTTTGTGCATTATTTGTATTGCGGCAGATAACGCAGAGGGCATTAGGCTATTCTTATTATAATAATTACTTGTACTAATTGGTAGTTTTATTTTGTAAATGCAATAACTTGAAACAAAATAAATAATAATAATATATTTAATTTATGCACGAAAAACCAGTTTACATAATGTATTTTACAAAAAAAAACTAAAATTTAGATTTTTAACAATAAATCTACCAATTCGTACAAGTAATTATTATAATAAGAATAGCCTAATGCCCTCTGCGTTATCTGTGCATTACAAATAATGCACAAACCCCTTTTACGATAATTTGAAATTCAACGTATGTTGCTCGGAGCTTCATTTCCTTCAAGAATATGATTTATTAGTAAGGAAAACATACCGGATTAAACTTCTTTATATAATTTACAGCATTCGCCAGCATTTCACGAATACTATGAAATCATATAAAGAAAAATTGAAATTTCGAAAAAAATTGAATAAGGAGGGGCCAAGTTGACGTTTATGTCAAAAGTCAATATTTAACACTAAATAAAAATTCAACGGACCCAGCATTTAAAAAACAAATTAGAGCACTCACCAGCATTTCGCTAGCATTATTGGCGACTGACATTAAAAAAAATATCAAATTCAAAAATGGAGGACTTGACGGACCCGGTAAATTTACTAAAAGAAAAAAGTTTATAACAACCAAAAATTCCCACATATTTTAGAAATATGTATACTTTAATTTTGCGTTTTCTCAACCGTCATAAAGTTACTTATTATTAAATCGGTTGAGGAGTTGGGGGGGGGGGGTTACATGAGTAACATGCTTTATGTATTATCTCCCACTTAGAATTATTACGTGAAAATTATTTTAACTGATATCGATAAAACACGTACAAGGCAAGTACCCCTTCATAATTCTATCACTCCGCCCGATAATAACGCCTAAATTAAAATGATTGAAATTTTTAAGTACTCCGTACAAGATGCCATACAACTCCAAATTTAAAAATTCGGTTTTATTAGATAAAAATTTAATTTAGATCATCAGATAAATAAAACAAAACAAAACAAAATGAGAAAAATATTTTTTAAAAGAAAAGTTTTACTGACGGCGCCGGCGTATGATAGATCAAAATTTTGTTAAGAATATTTCAGTGCTGAAGACCAATCTGAAATTTGGTACAGCTATATTAACAAAAATAATTATAGAATATAAAAAACCGCGGATAAGCAAAGTTTGTTTACAATATTTCGATCGTTATTTTGAAAAATGGCAGCGAAAACCAGCAACCCGTGCGCAGTAGAAGAGGCGTTTAGGTGCCTATAAATAAAATGAATTTGTGGAAAAACTATAATGGTGCCAGCTTTCATATTTGGGTGCTAGCTGGTGCTAGCTCTAAGGATCCCAGTGCTAGCTTTTGGTGTAAAAATATTAACCGGGGGGGGGGGCAAAATAATGGGCCCCAATGTAATCACTGTCAACAATTTACCGAAAAAAACATCCTTTTTAGTTCCCACATATTTCTGGAAATATGCGGCAATTTACAAACCAATTCGTCACTAGATTTTAATATTCCGCTACAACAAATTCCTCAGACAATTCAACTTGGCGAAAATACGTATTACCTCCGGGGAGCTATTAGCTTCCTGCCGCCTACTTTGCCAAATAATGTCAACGCTGTTGGGCATTACATTTGCTATTGTTGGCATGCGAGTTTGGGCCAGTGGGAACGTTACGATGATCTACAGCTATCATCTAAAACTGTAAGGCAGACTACAAAAGCAATGAACTGCCAATTTCTTGTATGTATATAGTGTATAAAAATCAAAATATTTCCAATTTTTAATATATTTTAAAAATATTGTTTGTAATTTTATTAATAAAAATATTTTCTTTATAAACATAGTTTTGCGGTTTATTATATTATAGCTACACATATTTATATTTAATATTTGTTAAGTTTTGCACATTTGAAATCTATGCATTCGCGCGCAACTTGCTCGGAGTTCACGGAAATAAAATATTTCGCGAATAACTTCGCGACCGTTGAGGCACAAACGTCGGGAATGGAAGCACAAACAGGCACTAACGAAGCACTAACGATTGACACAAAAATTTTATTAAAAATCGATTTGGGGGGGGCCAGTGACATGGACCTACAAGAGACTATCAAATTGTCAGCAATAATTTTTGAAACTGGAACTGAGTGTTTGTCGCCCTTAAAATCACCATGAGTGCTTTAGCACGAATGGTGATTTTAAGGGCGACAAACACGAAGATTCCATGGTTTAAAAATTAACCGACAATTTTATAGTATCGTGTGGAATTTGTTTGACAATTTCGTAAATAAAATTTCAATTTTTTCTGACAACAAATAATTTATAGTATGCGTTCACGTAGTTTCCATCGTTACTATATAAAATAACAACTTATAGAAAACAAAATTAGTTTTGATTGACAATACAGACCACGGTGGTCGTATTGCCGCGACAATACACCACCGTGGTCTGTATTGTCAAAGGAAGTAGATTATGATTGGTTCAAATTGATGAGATTGTAACATCCTATTGGTTGAATTATTATGAACGAAATTGTCTTTATAATACTAAACATGAACAAATCTTAACTACATAAAACAACAAACTCTTAATATTAATTTATAATTCTACCCCAAAATCTATTCTTTTCTCCCGAAATCGGTTTAGTGTTATTTGAACTCACGAACTCGCGCCGCGTCATACAAATTAAATTGCAGTGTGTTCTTACCCTAACGTAGGTGGTATCTCCTTGCATTGGTAACTTCGCCACGAACGATTGATCCTGGTGTGTTTCAGAGATCCAGAAATTTGCCTATATTATCGATTCCAATTTTGTGCATCTAGGTTCCAATTGTATTTATAGGATTGTTTTATCCTTTTTCCATACCAGTTATTCCAAATTATTCCAGGTAAGTCTTCGTATTCGTTTATAACCGCACTTATTTTCATTCGTGCACGTGCTAATATAATCGCTTATTTTTAGCTCTCAACTCTTTCTGAATTAATTTATAATTAATTAAGACACTTTTACGGAGCCGAATTTATACGTGCTCCACGCTTTGGCGTTCTTGGAAGAAGCGTTTATTTACCTGCTCGTTGCTAGGTTATTTGGAAAAATATCCCTTTTATTCCTACTTGATATTTTTTCTACCTGGTAAGTTTCCTTGCACTTTTGATAATTGATTAATTTACTAAGTGTCATTAAATTATTTACACCTTTGTTTTTCTTTTTAGCGTTCATCGTTCGATTCGTCTGCCGTTGCGATCATTGCCCGCCTGCGATATTTCGAACGTTTCGGACAACTACCGTTGCATTATTGTTCAACCGATTTTAAAAACCCACGTAATTTCTTCTTTTGACGCACAACTTAATCTAACATAATTATACATTTTTTTATTTTAATAACAATTTCTTAATATTTAACAATTTTTAATGAATTAATTTGTGGATATTAGATTGTATTTTTCGATATCATTCTTGGACTTTCCCATTCCTTACCTGTCTTTATTATTAACCGAATTTATTGTACTCTTTCTTTGAGTCTTATGTAATGTCGGAGAACCTTCTAAATCGTAAAAGAATTTTCATGCGACCTGTAATTGCTTGTTTGCATCACTAGTGATTGTCAATCCCTATATATTGACGATTGAATTATGACAATATATTATATTTTTAAGTCATGACAACTGTCTCCTTCCTATTGCTAGTTAGCTCGCAATATTAACATTCAAGATTAAATGCAGACGTCAATAGTTCTTTTCTCGCAGAAGATGACCCCGATATTCCATGTCTGTAGATTATATCGTCGACACCAATTCTTGATCTGCGCTGGTTCGTCGTAATATTTCGGAATTTGTGTGAATTCATACAATCCCAAGTATTCCACGATGTATCAATCTTATTTCCAAGTCCTCAAGTTTGTTTAAAGTGCTCACCTTTAGAATCTATGTTTCCAGGTCGAGAATTTAATTTAATTTAACATGTAATTTAAAATTTAAATTGTCTTTGATAAAAAGATTTCATTTTCTGAAAGGCGTCCTGCTATTTCCTTACCGGTTTGAGGTCTTCTGTAATTATGCAATTGTACACAAAACAATAAAAAACTGTTGAAAGCATCCAATAAAAATGGGAGTAGTATTTAGTGACAATTATACTCGTACGATCACAACAATGGTTTAGAGCTATATGACACTATGCAATTTACTGTACAAGAAATGGTAAAACTTCTGCTGGAAGATAAGTTCTGTGTAGGGAGTTACTCCACGATGACGAGCATCCTGTGGGATGCTCAGTGATGTCACAACAGGAGATGGTAATAAAAGTTAATGATGGCATCAGGAAAAATGATCGCATAAAACTAACAGGAGTTGCAATATAGTTCAAGAAATTTAAATCAACAGCATTGAAAATTATTCATGATCATTTGGGTATGTCAAAGGTCAGCGCAAGGTTGCAAGGAGTTTCTGATGCTGGTGTGGCGATGATCAAATCTATATTATCAACATAGTATTTGTCACTGGTGATGAAATTTGGCTTCATTTTGTTTAATATTTTGCGCTTATCGCCCACTGTTTAGTAATAATTACGTATTAAAGATAGAAATATGTCACAAGTGACTTCTTTGTAGGAAATTTTATGATATACCGAAGGAAGAGTTGAAAGCAGACGTGGTGTGAATTTTCGTTAATTTATTTTATCATTTTTAACTTATTGTTTATTCATATACATTATTTAGTTCATACAGAGTCGGGCAATGAATTCCATAAACTTGACATTTTCCTTTCATCTATAACTTCCGTCTCGTAGGGCAACAGTATTTACATCACAATTTAGTTGTCCAATCTAATCTAATGTTTTTGGATGTGTATTTCCATATTATATAAATATTATAAGTACTTCATTTTATGTTAATTTATATATAACCCAAGGTTTTTTACGTGAGTAACAATAATTGGTAACTTGTTTTAAGATTTATAATAATTATTATCAAAATTGGATTACGAGTTCTAAAAACGTACCTTAAAGGACTTTCTATCTTCATTTTAATGCTCACGGATATGATAATATTATATTAATTTAATTCAAAATTACATCGAAATTTTATCTAAAAATTATTATTTTACCTCAAATTTATCGCAATGAAAAACTCAATTTAAATATTCAATAATGTCATTTATAAATCATAATAAATTATCATTAAATTGTAATTTATATCACAAGTTTTAAATTGGAATTAAATTTAAATGCATTTTATTTATAATCAGTGGCGGCGATAAGGACTTGATTCCTCAACCCCTCATTTATTCCCGAGGAATAAATTTAAAACGCTAACAAATTTTTTTCAAAATAAATTTTATATCTTTCGTGGAGTTCTTCCGGGGTCCCCCATGGGTTGGGGATGACGAGGCCTTATCGCCGCCACTGTTTCTACATATATTTTAATAAGTTTAGTGCAACGATCCTTGAGTTTAAGAATTTTATTAATTGAAATAATTATGTACTATGCCGGAAATATGGTGATCGCACCCCATACCTTAAGTGAAACGAGTTACTTATTTTTATTTAGTTATAATCTTTCTATTAACTTTTGAAGGTTTATTACAATGTGATTTTGAATTCGTGCAATTTTTATTCCAATATTGTCATCCACTATGGTTTGACTGTCAAACAAAATGCTTCTAGCATATACTTTACTTAAATTTATTCCTGGACCTGTTGTGCCAACAACTTTTGAAACTGCATCAGCAATTACTTGTTCCAGGAGAGGATAGTTGATCTCATTGTTTGCATTCAAATATAATCTTTCTTTCCAAATGCAGTACAAGTAGCGATTTATGATTATATTGTCGTCAGCCATAATACTTCTTTCTGACAGTAATTCTCTCAATGGATAATCGTTTAGAACATTAACCACTTCTACTTTATTGAATACTCTAATATCGAATGTATTATCATTTCTATCTATACAATTATCGTTATTGTAATTTGGCATTCGTATAGCTTCCACTACAGATGCATTTTTGAAATATTCTGCTTGGACCTGCAAAAACAATTAAATTACAACTAGAAAATTTGAACAAAATATTATTATTAAATTCACGTAAAAAATTAGCAATACAGGTCCCAGCCCTAACGTAAAAGGAAGAAGAAAAATTCTCACCTGAAGTAAAATTTGCAAAAACGTAAAACTTAAGATTAAGAAGTGCATTCTGTTCTTCCTGCTGCAATTTTAACACAATATTTCTACACTCTTATTTCGGTATTTTATTAAAACTGTCTGAATAAATTAAAAACAAACTTCAGGGTTATAAGGTTAAAGATTACTTTATACATGGAAAACCTTCGCTCAAAAATAAACACTTTTTTTTCTTCTAAGAAATAATGGGTTACACAGAATCACAGAAAATATTTAAAATTAAATAAAAAGGTGAATTCATGAAAATAATAAATTGGACAATATTTTTGTTGTTTTAGGCGTCATTGTACCATCAAATGTTAATGATATCATCATATTTATGTATACAGAAAAATGCGTATAAACTAAGAAACAATATTTTTATCTTCTGTCGTGTTTATTAAATAAAGATTTGTTTTCATTACCATAACCCAACTTTAATAATGTACTCAACCTCAACTCACCATATCGTTGACGTGATCGTGTCTGTATGTCTGTCCGGATTCTAACGCGTAGTTTCATTAACTTGGAAATTATAAATTGGGTATCTATCACATACCACTTAGTTGCGTTCTCACCCAGTTTCTAAGTGGTCTTTTGGATAATTTCGCTTTATATGTTCAGTAACAAAATTGCAGTAAATAAATTATATTTGTAATTTTTTGCGCGCACCCTCTCATTAGGGGCTTGAGAGGGGCCGGTAGTTGCACTAGTATTACATACCTTCATACAAAATTACAATCAATTTGTGGTTCAGCAAGCTTTCTGATATTATGGATTGGTTAATGGTTACGTAATAATTATTGGAATTAGAGATATATAAAGATAGTGGATATTTTTATAATCTTTTATTCATTCTAAAACAATTTCATATAAAAATTAAACTTTAACCTTGTGGTCTACTTAAATAGTTTGCTAAAAAAAATATAATAAATAAACAAATTTCATTTTATAAATAAAAGTATTTACAATAAAAATTGTTTCATACCATAATAATAGCTTAAATATTATTTTTAAGCTATTTTTACTCGTTAATTTTTAATAAATTTCTCATTGTTCAATAATTTATTATTGTCCAATTTCATTTAATTCTTGAACAATGCAGTTTCTAACTTTTATCGGTGATATTTCAGATAACTTTTTACATTCTTTTATGATATTTTCAGATTGCTGATCAGCAAAAGTTACTGAGGCATTATCAGTTCCCAAAGCTTGTGTTAATCCTTCATAAACAAACGATTTTAAAACATCATAGTTTATTTCTCCATTTTCAGCTTGACGTCCAGATTTTTTCCAAAAGCAGCTAATAAAGTCATTGTATTCCCGGTTATTTTCTGGACAAACTGTCTGGCTGTTGAAATTTGCAATCTCGCTGCGGTTTTCTTCCAGATGCAACTCAGTAACGCATTGTTCTTGTAGAGGACTCAGCTGTGTTTTCACCAGATTATCATTTAATGGCTGACAAATCACCTAAAATGTACCAAAATATTAAAAATAAATTGCGTCTTTTAATTTTTATCAATTGCAAAATTTAGTTGTAAATTTATTGCGATAAGAAGTGAAATCAGTACATAAATATTTTTGTAAATTTTTATTGCAAAAGTAAGTTACTAACCTGCAGAAAAACTGATGCAAAACTTAGAAATATAGCAGAACTCTTCATGTTTGTTATTCAAATGGAAGACGTTGATGCTTTGAAGTTTACAAGGTTTTCAAATGTAACCGGTTTCAAGACATCAAAAACTTGAATTTATAAAATTATATAAATGAACGAGACGACAACATGTTTACTATTTATACTGTTATAATTATTGTTATTTGTTGATTACAAGTTTTTGATATTCAAGACGTAGGTAATAATTAATAAATCTGCACAAAAAATTAATTTCTTCTTGTAGTTTATTTTTAATTTTTGATTTCAAGTTTTACTTCGAGCCCCCGCAGACTGCAGACTTTCTATCGGCCGATAGTTAGTCGGTTTCTTAATCAGTATGAAGCGGTATACAAGTGTCGGCCGATACCGAATCGTTATAATTTGCGCACTTGCATACAGCTTCATACTGATTATGAAACCGACTAACTATCGGCCGATAGTTTAGTTTGCAGTCTGCGGGGGTCTTAATCACGTTGGATAATAACGTTGGTCTTAATAGGGAACATGAAATGAAATAATTAATCGCCATAAATGATAAGAACAGGTTTCATAACAGTTCTTTTTATAGGTTTGCAAAGTTTCTATAGTTACTCCATGGTCGCTGAGCTAAGGAAGCAGTTTTAAAATAATACATCAGATTAGTCATGCTTTTAGTTTTCGACCTTCATTTTTTGCCAATTGGTCCGATTTATGTAAAACATCTAGTCCAAATTCTTAAATCTCCATCGTATCAGTTCACAGGTATTCACAGGTATCAGGTCCCTGACCTAGCTAATAAATCTTATTCTAGTTAAGAACTTGGAATTTCCCAACTAGCGATCACAGCAAGCCACTGTTACCATCGAGTAAAATAATTTCTAGTAATTCTTTTTATCACAGTATAAACTAATAATAAATTGTCATGCAATGTCTTATGGTACAGTTAAAAAAGTAACTCTATCGTCGGTTTCAAGATTGCTCTCATTAAGTACCAATTTGTGACTTGCAAAAAAACAACGATTTAGTGAAAAATTATTACATTTATTAAAAAAGATTTCTTTCTCTCATGACTGATGAATCGTGATCCCAATAATGGACACTCACAGCTGTTAACAATATACCTCCATTCGCTTCGGTATTTGGCGTCTCTTATTGATATTTAGATAGATCGCTCTGTAATCTAGTTAATTTGGCCAAACCATTTACTGGGTGATCTACCTCTTGGTCTTTGGCCTTCTATCTCTCCTTGAACAAAGTACTGAAAATGCGTTGTCTGCATATAGTCGATATACTTGTCTTTTATTCCCAGCTTCATCAATACTGACACGTTTGTTCTCTTCGCTGCCCATAGGATTCTCAGCATACGCCTCCAGCACTACATCTCGAATGCGTCAATGCGGCGCCTGCCCACCTCCTTGATGGTGCAAAATTCAAGGCCATATAAAAAAATTGAGAAGAAGAGGGTCCTAACCAAATTAACCTTTGTGGTTTTGGTAATATGCGTGTCTTGGCATACCTTTACTAATCGATTTTTATTTCTAGCTTGTTACCTATATCGATTACTATTAGTTCATTGTTAAGCCAAAAACTTCGTTCTGGTTAACTACCAACTGTAGCATCTTAGCGAAGATTGCAACCCCATCTCACTCCCTTCAGTGTCTTAAAAGGGGTTGAAGTTATGTCGATTATTCTGAAAATCGCGCTTCGTTGTTGCTATATAGATTTTTTATTAAAGATATCAAGTGATTTGGAACACCCATCTCCTTTATAGCTTATCCCAGCTTACACAATCAAAATTTTCTTCTAGTCTATAAAACATAGCAGTATCAACTTGCATGATTTTCCTATGAGTTTCCTTATGTTGAATATTTGATCTCCTATTCTCCCACTCAGGTGGGATTTGGTATTCTAAATATTGCTGTAACCTTTAGTTGATTATGCACTAATATGCTAATATATAACTATAATATATGCACAATATATGATTATGCAGTTGAGTTTGCAATAATATTTTATTGACATGCGACATTATTAAAATTGTTTTGTAGCTTAGGTATCAGAAATGAACGCGTTATTCAGTCCGGAGAGGCAATGTCTCGTTCTCCAGGCCGCGTTACATATGTCTAAAAGTATCTCAATTCTTTTTTTTGCAGACATCTCGGCATGTCGATATGCCTTGTCCATTTTAAAACGTCGTATGGCATATATAATTTTGGCTGTCAGAATACCTGGTTCTTATTCCTCAGGAGCAAAGAAAAATTCAGTTTGTTCGTCTAGACATAGTTCTTCGCAATATCTTCTCTATCGGTTCAACACTTATTCGTTTTCTTGCAGCAGTTTACCGTGATTATCCTCAATCACCAATGGTTTTGGTTTGAAAGTTCGAGTTAGAAGCCTCACCTTATCGAATAGATCCAAAGTGGCATAAACATATTGTCATGATTTAATCGTCACTAGGGATTGACAATCACTAGTGATGCAAACAAGCAATTACAGGTCGCATGAAAATTCCTTTACGATTTAGAAGGTTCTCCGACATTACATAAGACTCAAAGAAAGAGTACAATAAA
This sequence comes from Podabrus alpinus, assembly GCA_932274525.1. Taxonomy (NCBI): domain Eukaryota; kingdom Metazoa; phylum Arthropoda; class Insecta; order Coleoptera; family Cantharidae; genus Podabrus; species Podabrus alpinus. The sequence continues at coordinate 123,101,551 of OW026451.1, forward strand.
TTCGGTTAATAATAAAGACAGGTAAAGAATGGGAAAATCCAAGAATGATATTGACAAATATAATCTAATATCCACAAATTAATTCATAAAAAATTGTTAGATCTTAAGAAATTGTTATTAAATAAAAAAATGTATAATTATGTTAGATTAAGTTGTGCGTTAAAAGAAGAAATTGCGTGGGTGTTGAAAATCGGTTGAACAATAATGCAACGGTGCTTGTCCGAGATGTTCGAAAGATCGCGACGGCAAACGGATTTAATGACAATTATCAAATTAATCAATTATCAAAAGTGCAAGGAAACTTACCAGGTAGAAAATATATCAAGTAAGAATAAAAGGAATTTTTTCCAAATAACCTATCAACGGATTGATAAATAAATGCTTCTTCCAAGAACGCCAAAGCGTGGAGCACGTATTAATTTCGTCTCCGAAAAAGTGTGGTAATTAAGCATAAATTAGTATACAAAGAGTTGAGATCTGAAAAGAAGTAATAATTAGCACGTGTAAAAAAGAAAAATAAGTGTGGTTAGAAAAGAATAACAAAACTTACCTGGAATTATTTGGAATAAATGTTATGTTGATTTGATGAAACAATCCTATAAAAATAACTGGAGCCTAGATGCACAAAAGAAAACTGGCATCAGTAGAAGAGTCAAATTTCTGGATCTTGGTAAACACTTTTAGAGCACGAGATAGAAGGCAGAATCTTCTACGCAAGGAGCGACATCTATGTGTGGTAAGAACAAAAAAAAAACTTAATTTTCATAACGCGGCGTGAGTTCGTGATTTCGAATAACATTAAACCGGTTTCGGAAAAAAAACGAGATTAACTTTGGGGCAAGGGTACGATTAAATAATAAGAATTTGTGTTATCATTGTAAAAAATGTTTTATTATGTTAAATATTATAAAGGGGTGAGCGAATGGCTGAAATGCTAGCGTGTTCGCTTTCAAGCCAATATTCACGGGTTCAAATCCTGTGAGGTGCTATCTATAGAAGAAATTTTCGCTCACCAAATGTCTATCTGCTGGCCCCAGATAACATTATTTATGGCTAAAAAACTTCCCTGATGGAGTAGGCGGTGTAAAAATCGTCTATTCCCGTGGTTCGGAATCCACGTTAAGCTGTAGGTCCTCTGTGCTCGTCACACATTTTCAACGCGCAACGAGCAGAGACAGGGAGGTATCGGGAAAATGTCGCAAGACGTTCACAACCGAATATAGATAGAAATATTATAAAGGTAAATTTTTATTAACAAATGAAAATAAAATGTAATTACAAATTGTATAAAAACATAGTCGTATCATTCGGGGATTTTTCTATCCCGTCAAAAGAGATTCAATTACAGAATAAGAGCGAAGGAGCAAAATCGCAGAACCGACTACTAGAGAGAAGGGTTTTCATGCGAAAGGTAAATATTTAAAGAGCTAGCTGTGGTAGAATTAAATAATTTAAAGATCAATAAAAAAATCAATCCTTAAATAAAAAAAAATATTTACAGCGGGTGTCTTGCATATAAAAATAATTAAACCCAAACACCGCAATATGTTATGATGTTCTTCTATTTCCTTGTATATATTGGAAATGTAATCATTTTTATCTTTTGAATCTGTTTGGAAACAGATGGTTTATGTTTCTGGTTTTAGGTTGTTAATCCATTTCGCCGCAGATATTTGCGTTCTTTAATCAGAGATATCGTTTGTTGTGTCATCCAGACTATTTTCTTGTATTCGCTGATCTTCTCACAATGTAAGTAATTAACGTTTAATTTTGATTTGAAATTATTCGATAACCTCATTTGAAACTTTTCTACTTTTATGGGACAGCCTACTAGTTTTTCAATTTCAATCTGAAATTTTCTGTCAGGAACTGGTGATCAGATCTACAGTCGGCTCCTGGATATGTTTTACTGTTCAAGACAGACTACTTCCACCACGAGTGAATCATAACATAGTCTATTTTGTCTCTATATTTATCTGCCGGTGATTTACTTGTGGTGCTGAAATCGATGTGTTCGTAATGCTTAGGTTAAATGCTTGACAGAACCGCAGCATTGGCTCTCCCCGTTCGTTCCTTTCTTCCATGCCAAAGCGTCCAACCATATTTCACAGGTGGTCTTTATTCGCTCTTCCACTTTTAATGTAGTTTCTAGTTGATAATAGAATCCTTCCATGTCCACCATAATCATAAGTTTAATTATCATTATTTTATCATTAATGGGATTATAGCCCAAAACTGCATCCTTATTTATTGGATTTATCGCCACTCCATTGCGGGCCATATCAGGATTTCCAGAAAACTACACACTGTTTCCCGATTCAATGTGTCTCAGACGGACTCAGTTAGGGCTATAGTTTTCCAGTTTGCAAAAGGCTTCTCACATTCCAAGTACCCAGTATGACTCCTCTTCTGATCTTCCTCAGAGATCCTATTAGGTGACTGTTTAAAACTCCCGGAACATTTCACATTGAACGAAACAATTGAATTCTCTTGGAATTAAATAATGAAGATGGTTTTCCGTTGTTTTATTTCATCTGTATCTGTTGGGTGTTATCACCCGTAGCCGAGACAGCCAGTTTTAGGGCGCTGGATATTTGCCTATCACCCTCCTCCGTTTGCTGCGAAGCGACCAAATTTCTATCCAGTTTTTCCCAGGAGTTATGGGGCACAGGCCTTATAGGACGTTTATTAAGATATGTTTTAGAAACTATAGACTTTTCTATAAATTTTTTATATGATAGAACGTTCAAAATTTGATGCTTTTGGTATGTTTAACTAAATTTTCACCAAAACTGTACTACAGCGTCTTGTCTATAATATTTCTTATGTTCAATAAAAAAGATAATATGGCGAATAATTACTATAATTTAGTATTAAAATATAAGTTATATATTTAAATTTTGTTACAGTAGTGCGTTTTTAGTTTTAATTATGTAAAGTAATAATACGTTTATCTTATACATAAATAATAAATAATCAAGTACAAAAAATAGAAAAAAATGTTATACGCATTTCAAGTGTCAATTATAAGACAATTTTAAATATGCAGGAGTAAACACTAAAAATGTGAACTGTTATGAATGATCTCATTAATATTTATAAAAAAATATCGAAATTGAAAAAATAATGCTGAATGTTATTACAAAGCAAAATTTGCTTTATAATTTGTTCTTCAACAGTTCGCATATTCCAATATTCACACCGGCACATTTTCTTTTATAGTTCGAAATATTCAAACATTAATAAATATTAATAAGGAAACTAATCTAAAAACAGATTAATTTTATAAACCGAATCTATTAAAACAAATTTTCGGTGTAGTGATTTAAACAATTCCACATTCGAATTGCTTTCAATCCATCGGTTTCAGCTTGAGTGGTGGATTTGCACTTAGCTAATATAAAATTTGCAATATGTGTGCAGTCGTTGTGGAATCTGCTTTTTAAATCCTGATGTACATCTCGAAATAATTCTGTTAGATTTATTTCGCCATTTAAATTTTGATATCCAAGCTTTTTCCAATAGCAAGACATGTATTGTTCCAAATCTGAATTGTTTTCTGGAATTTGTGGCTCAATATTCCAACTTTCTATCATCGCTTTGTTTAAGTGTAAATCTTTAACACAATCTTCTTCGTCTTTATTGAGATTTCCACAAACCACCCTTATCTAAAATAAAATATTTAAATTAAAAAAAATATATAAAATTATTATAAAATTAAAAGTAATAATTTTGAACTACATAATATATTATTTCTATTTAATAATAATTAATTAATTAAATAAATTTTACCTGAAAAAGTGTTAGGAATACACCACAATATACTAAGTACTTCATGATTGATGGTTTTATGCTGTTAACGCGAAGCTTCACACACAACGGTTAATTAAAAAGTAAGTTACAAGAAGTTCAACGATGAATAAGATTGAATAACCTATTATTCTCTATAAATAACGTTTATAATAATTGCACCATTGTATATTTAAAAATAAAAATAATCTTGTCTGTTACAACCACTATGTATTATATTAATAAAATTTTGAAACAATTTATCTTTATATTGAACTCTGTAGCAAGAATAGTAACGATCGAGTCATCAATACAAATGTTTATCATAGTTTTATCACGACTATGTTTCATGCTCAATTATTTAACGCATGCAATATCTCATTTTTCAAATTTTGTTGCTAAAATTTAATGTTAATTGCTAAATACACTTTGCACGGAAGTAATTTATTAATATGGCACAATTTAGTAAAAAAAAGCACCTCATAGTTATTCTTGTTACCTCTAAATAATAATAAATATTATTAAATTTGTTTATAGGCACCCTTAGATGCACGAGATGTATTAACGACTTGGTTAATCATGTAATTAAGTTTAGGACAATCGGTGGGCAATAAGTAATATTTGCTTCAGATTTTCAGCAATATATAGATATATAGGTACTGATTACCTATACAGGTTTTACGTTTTAATTGTTAAGGTGCATGAAAGTCTCGTGATTTCCACATTTCAAAAGCATGCAGATACTATAGAAATTGCTTTATGTTAGACAAAGAGAAAAAAGATCTCCTGATGTTTTTCCATTGGTTGATTTATTTTAGCAACATATTGCGATTTAATTTATCTACTCAAAGATTGCATAATCTGTTCCACTATGTACAAATATTTTAAAAACTATGAAAGGCATCAGTGCCAATTTCGTGATATTGATTTTTATAACCTTTAAGATTGAACCTAATTATTAATTTATCATAAGTTCATAACTTCGAAAAAAGAAACTTGCTAATCCATGTTCAATCAGACGTCAGCGCAAAATTTGATGTAGGTACCTAGCAACATTTCTAAAAGACTGACATATTTTGAAAGGTAGCTTTGGAAGTTTTCCAATGTGTCAGGTAAATTTTGGAAAAATATGCGATTGTCTTCTTTATTAAGACAGTTGGTGTACAGCTTGTACGTCTATTCCAATAGTATCATCAAAAACCATAAAAATTTCCGAGGACCAGATAGTAACCCAACAGACTCAATGAATAATCTTAAACAAAATAACTTGGAAAATTTGTTAGGGGTTCTTTGACCCAACTTTCAAAATACTGTTTAAGATGAAATATAAAATAAACGTAAACTCTGTTTTTATTGCGTCGTATTTTTGTGTTCTGATATGCAGAGCTGAAAATATACAATCTGTAAAGATGAATGTTAGATTACACCGATGTAAAAATAATGATGATAATTAACTGTTATAATATATAAAATTCGTGTGGTTATATGTAAAAGATTAATAATGTTTTTTTTAAGTACCTAATATAAGTTAAGGCCTAAAATTGTAAACAAAGATTTAATTGTTTTACGTAATAAAAACCATGTCAAGTATTGCACTTTTATTTAAACTCTTCAAATGGATATAATATTCAAATAATTACACCATATAATTTTTTTTAAAGAATTACTAAAACTATAAAAGCTTATCTTTTTTATTTTTATTTAATACGCTGGGAGGGGAAAATCTTAAACAAGACACCATGAGTTCATATAGGGTGCTAATGGGGTCATTCCAGTTCACATCCACTGAAAAATTGACTTGACCCACAACAAACTTGACAAAACTTGCTACAGACTACAGATCATTAAAATAAGAAATCCGAATTTAAGGATTTGTTTCCAAAGGCCTTTGTTTTTATGTTTTGAATCTTTAAAAAGTGAAAAAGTTGTAGGAAAAAGATTGTAATTTCATTCATTGTGGTCTAAAATTAAAAATGCTTTATAAACTATTTGTAAACGGGTCTTCAGATTTCTTAATTTTTTACTGGTTTTTTTATGCTATTGTGTTGAGTATGGATACCAAATTTGATCGTGGTCCCATCAAATTATAAAAAATGCAAGCTTTTCCATGATATTCCATGTGAAATATTGCTACTATGCTTCTGTATAAAACCTTCATGATCCAGTTTTTGAGGTGGATCAATGCTCTACCTTCTCTTTTACTTTTTCAACTTAAGTCATCCACAGAGTACCGATGTTCACCGGAGGACTGCGGTAAGAAATTCCGTGAAGTCTGAGATTCGAGCCCACAATTTTCTCACTGTAACTTAATCAGAGATCACACCAAGTCACTTCTGTGTGAACATAGTTAAATTTAATTTTGTATATAGAACCGACTGACCAAATGGGGTAGGCAACAAAAACGAGGTAGCAGTGTTTTTTCTAAGCTATTTTTGCCACCTGTCCACCAAAGTGAAAATTTACCTTATCGCATACTATGTTTCTATTCCCTGCATTACGGTTGGTACCTGTAACCTTCATTGAACAGTCACAAAAAGTGCACGTCTGTTTTTGAAAACGAAGCTGTAGTATTTTATCAGATTGAAATTGATGTAAGTAGTAGTATTTTTACTTATTGTGAAAGTGTATATTTTTAAGCATATCTTTTCATAATTTTGCTAAGGTAAAATGGAGTATCCCATTTTGATCTTTCTGTATGACACCTTGAGCACTGAAATAAAATTTGTGTTATTAAAAGTTTTGGGAAGTAGAAGGTCAGTTTTTACTGTCCAACAGGAAGAAGAACTTGTCATACATTTTAAAGAGATAGGGGCTAGACTATTTGACTTGACCATGACGGAATGCAGAAAAATTGCATTTCAATTAGCACAATTAAATGGACATGACCATCCCTTGAACAAAAATAATGAAATTGCTGGAAAATCATGGATACAAGGTTTCCTTGACCGACATCCAGACTTGAAAACAACAAGACAAGAAAAAATATCATCTAACACCAGAAAAGATTTACAACGTAGGCGAAACCGGCATTCTAGTAATTCCAAAAGGAGTTTTAAAAATTATAGCACTAAAAAGGAAACGCCAAGTTGGTGCACTTACATCTGGTGAAAGGAGTGAGAATATCACTGCTGAAATTTGTTTTTCAGCTTCAGGTGCTTACATGCCCCAATGTTAATTTTCCCGAGAAAGAGAATGCAACAGGGATTTATGAAATTGTGTGTTTTCATGGTTTAAGAAATTTGTCGAATATTCCAAATCTTCCAAAAATTTGACGGTACTACTTTTGCTAGATGGACACTCTTTACATACAAAAAGTCTAGATGTAATAAATTAAGCAAGATATAATGGGGTTATACTGATATGCTTCCCACCCCACTGCACTCACCGCATTCAGGCATTGAATGTTCCCATCGTGACGACGAAGTAAGGAAATGGCTTCAAACAAATCCTGGACGTGTGGTAACATTTCACCAAATTTCTTCTTCATTCGGTGCTGCATATCTAAGAGCAGCTACAATGCTTACACTAATAAAAGGTTTTCGAAAAACAGGGATGTGGCCTGTTGATATGAATGTTTTTTCCGACGCAGATTTCTTGCCCTCAGCTAGGACTGACATAGAAATAGAATCCAATAATACACCTAGTATCGCAGAAGAAACTGAACAGCAAGAGGGGAATCATTATATTGATGATCATTCTGGAAGAGAGAAGAACCTGAGAATAATCTCCAACCAGAGAGATTTTGACGATTTACACTTTTGAGATCCCAGAAGTTATTAAAACTGATATTATCATTTCCAAAACTGTCTGTTAGTGTGGTAGGTATGGATGTACTATAGTATGTCTGTGGTTAAATTAATTTTGTGTGCGCTCAAAAACAAATGGAAATTTTCTAAATAAATTTCACATTTATTATGCAGTGAGACAGTGAGATTAAGAACTGATTAGTTTTGGTAGAAATCGGTTCACGAAAACCGAATTTTCTTTTGTTACCGCCACAAAAAGTTATTTTCGATGTATTTTTTTAAAACAAAATACAATCCTTAGAAATACAACAGTGATAAGAGCAATTACCCTATGGAAGCCTAGCGAGAATCGACCAAGAGGTAGGCCGAGAATAAAGTGGTGGGACCAAGTGGTGCAAGATCTAAGGACCATGAACATAAACAGATTGACTAAAAAACTTACTGACAGAAGCTTATGGAAGAGCATTTTGGAAGACGCCAAAAGACACCCAGGACTTTGAAGGAATAAAGCGGAAAAACCAGTAATAATAGTATATTGCAAAATGGGGATTAATCCACCCCAACAAAGGGATTTGTAAATTTCAGTATGACAGTAATATTCTGCCTAGAATTTAATGCTGAATAATAATAATAATCCTTAGGATGTCCTTTGCAATGTGACTCATTGTTACGTAATTAAATAGTGAAATATTAAATAAAGTCAACTGAACAGTCCGTGACGTCTCTATTATTGAAATCGCATGACGTGAATAATTATGTTTAAATGCCACGGTAAGTATGAAATATGTTTTTGCGATAACTTTTTCAAATTTTAACATTTCTGTTTTATATTTTCAACATTTATTCTTTAAATACTCTGGAATTCAAATCCATGACTAATAATTAGTATTTACTGTTACTAATACTGGTAATTTTTACCATTTACCCCTACAACAATTCAGAACAGGACAATGCTTTGACGATGAACGGAAATTGCATTAGTAATGGATAATGAACAATATAAAACAGGTTCCAACTTTTAACAAAAATGTTCAAACAGAAATCATCACAATTTCACGAACCGTGAACTTTACTATTATATTTTGGTAATAGGAACAATGTTTATAAAAAAATTGTCACGGTCGGACGTACATATACATATATCTACGGGTATTATCAGTAATTACACGTATAAATATCTAGACATGAAAAGCTGTGGAAAAATAACATTTTTTTAATTTTTTCTATCAGATTGCTATTATACCGGGTGTTGAATGAGTTAGCCGTTCATAGGATATTTACATGTAAAAACTTATTTATGCAAATTCCTGCTTCCCTAATTATTTTAGAAAAAAAATGAAAGACACAAAAATCATGCAGAAAAATAAATTACAAATGATAAAAGAATTATTTTCATCTAGCTTTTACTTAAAGTGGCAAAAAATGCTTTTGAAATTGTTCAAATTTTCATTTATCAGACTAGCCATGAAATAAATTCAATTTAATTTATTTATTACATAAATTATTAATAATAAACAATTACAAACATTAAAAAATAATTAAATTTACAGCGTGTGATGAATATTTAACTCCGCACCAATTGTTCTTGTACCGATGCAAGGATTATTCACTACGGCAGCAATTACATTTGTTTCGATATCGGTACCTGGAGCTTCACCAATATTGATTTCTTCTAAATTTATTCTTTTATTTCTGCAGGTCTTGCATGACGGCTTAAATACAGATCCATATTGATTTTGATTATCAATTACATTTTTAATTGTCGAATAAGTAGGGATTGGTCTTTCTGGGTATAAACCAGCAAAGAGATCTCGTACCATACGTATACTGTTTCCAGAGTAATATAGTTTTAAAAATTGATTTTTTTCACTAATTGTGTACTTTGCTTCCATTTTATGAAATTAAAATTTAATAAAGTGCAAAACTGTAAACAAAGTGCAATTGTTTTTTAATACTTATCAAAAATAATTACCTTGGATACTTTCATGGCTAGTCTGATAAATGAAAATTTGAACAATTTCAAAAGCATTTTTTGCCACTTTAAGTAAAAGCTTGATGAAAATAATTCTTTTATCATTTGTAGTTTATTTTTCTGCATGATTTTTGTGTCTTTCATTTTTTTTCTAAAATAATTAGGGAAGCAGGAATTTGCATAAAAAAGTTTTTACATGTAAATATCCTATGAACGGCTAACTCATTGAACACCCTGTATAAGTTATATATAGCATTAGTCTCGAATCATAAATATACATATGAAGCTACAGTTAAAATTGTTTAAGCTGAGCTACTGGTTTAAAACCAACAATGAAATTATTATTTTGCTGTTAGGATTTGTATTCTTTGTTCAATAAGGTGAGTGAGGGTAATTACGCCACTGCAGCTAATTACGCCACCTTCAAATATCTCCGGTAATAAATGAAATTTTCGTAATATACCGCACGCTGTACCTTTAGGCACAACATTCTTAGTCAATAAAACAGAAATTATCCCATTTTGATGGCTAACTTGAGTTTGTCAACTGTTTTTGTTGATAATGGCGGTGTACGATTTTGTTGATGTAAGTAAGACAAGCATTTACATTTGTGTGTATGCATTATTTTTTACGTGGTAAAAATTTTGCATATACACTTGTTTTGTTGTAAATTTAATGATCTTCAAGAATATGTATCACTTTCTGGTGATAAATAATTTCAACGCACAGAAAAAGTAGTTTATTCATGAAGTAGTAATGGCTGGCAATTACGCCATGCATTATTATTATTCAGTTCTTACGGATTTTATGATTTATTTTTGCGTTTACTAGGATTGACTATGGCTCCTCCACGCAATAAATGGGTTGAGGATGATCTTAAAAAAGCATTGGCCGATATGAAATCAAATACCATGTCGGTGAAAAAAGCATCGGAAACTTATGGCATTTCAAGAAGGACTTTGCGTCAATACATTAAAAAAATAAAGGGTTTTTTTTCCATAAATGAGCCTATATATTACAAAAAGCTCGTAACATATTTTATTTAAGCATTTATTATAGTAAACTTGCTGTAAAATTCATTTATTTAAATAATTTATTTGGGTGGCTTAATTGCCTGCATAATTTGGTAAATACGCCTGTTTGCTCGGTTGAAATCGTGTTCTTGTAGAATCGATGCAAGGACCACAAAATGTTTGCTCGGTTGAAACGTGTTCTTGTAGAACCAATGTAATTCGTTACGAAAAACCTTATGAGCTCTTTACTTGGCTGGATGATTAACTGCTAATTGGTAGACAAAAGTTATAAAGCAAGTGGACTGTATTGTTTTTATTCATGGAATAAATCGGTTAGCATAATTGTAAAAAACATGTATTTCTGACAATCGTAACTTAAATTCAACTCGAAACATAAACGTAATCATGGCAATGAAACATAAATTGAAACATTAAAAAGGGGCTGCCATGGACAGTTATAATCTAAAACACATATGATCTTAAACATATCGCCCGGGTTGAAATGCTTAAGGGATTTCAAGAAAGAAAACGAAACATAATAACATTGAACAGTTACTTAAATATTAAAATTACACATAAATGTTACGCATAAACAAAATAAATAAAGTCAATATTAGTTTTTTAGGTAATAAACACTCGCGACCGAAAGCAAGACATTAATCGTCAATCGATGCACTTGTTTACCGAACTTGGTAGAGGGCAAATTTTAGAAAATGCTCTTTTCACATGTCCATTAGAAGTCCGAATGGTCGCGACGCGATTTATACCATCGGAACCGGGATGCACGGAGATAACTCTACCCATTTTCCATTTTAAAGGTGGAAGGTTGTTTTCCTTTATTAGGACGAGAGTGCCAGACGAAAGCTCTGATTGGTGCAGTTTCCACTTCACTCTTTGCTGAAGTTCAGACACATATTCTTTACTCCACCTTCGCCAAAGATGCTGTACAAATCCTTGAATTTTTTGGAAAGCATCCAGTCTATTTTCAGATATAGATGTAACATCTGAATCTGGAAGCGAAGTAAGTGGTCGCCCAACGAAGAAATGACTGGGTGTCAACGGTTGCAGATCGTTGGGATCGGTTGATAAGGGAGCAAGAGGTCTGGAGTTCAGAATGGATTCTACCTGATATAGCAAAGTACAGAGTTCTTCATAGACCAAAATATGCTCACCTATTACTCGTTTTAGGTGATATTTACAGGATTTAACACCTGCTTCCCATAAGCCTCCAAAGTGAGGACTATGAGCTGGTATGAAATGCCAGTGAATTCCTTCGCAAGCAACAATTTCTGGAATTGAAGATTCTTGTTGCTTAAGAAATTTTCCTAATTCAAGCAAATCGTTATTCGCGCCTACGAAGTTAGTACCGTTGTCTGAATAAACGTGTGATGGTTTGCCTCTTCGGGAGACAAATCGGCGAAATGCCATGATAAAATGATCAGTTGAAAGACTTGTTACAAGTTCTAAATGCACTGCTTTAGTTGCAAAGCAAACGTAAATGCAAAAATAAGCTTTTGTGGTTTTAGACCCACGACCTTTTCGATCTTTAATGTTTATGGGACCGGCATAATCGATGCCAACGTGTTGAAAAGGAAATGATTCTTCAGCACGAGCTGATGGCAGGTTACCCATTATAGGCCTAGTGATAGAGGTAGTGAATCTGAAACACTTTACACATTTATGAACGATGTGTTTGACTACATTCCTACCGGATGTAATCCAGAATCTGTCACGTAAGGTAGACAGAAGGAGTTGGGGGCCTGCGTGAAGCAATTTCAAATGTTCACGAGAAGCGAGTAGTTTTGCTAAAGGGTGTTTCCCATCAATTAGAAGTGGGTGCTTCTTATCGTAAGAATAGTTAGTGTTGAGGAGTCTTCCACCTACTCGTATTAAACCTTCGTCATCAACGAACGGGTTTAAAATAACTAGAGAAGAAGAGGTCTTTAAGGGTAAACCTACAGCAAGCAACTTTATCTCATCATTGTAAGAGTCCAATTGCGAAAATTTGATTAATTTTCTTAATGAGTTGGTAAGCTCTTTTGGTGTTAAAAATCCATAAATTCTATTGGTTTTAGAGACAGAGCAATTGTTTCTAAACCGCAAACAAAATGCAAATATTCGCTCAAGGCGAGTTAAATTAGAATAATTGTTGAAAGGAAATGATTCTTGTTTAGAATAAACGAGAACCTTGACCTCCCTTTTGAATTCAGGAAGTTCAGCGTTACCAAGCGCAAGATTTGGCCAAGAAGTTTCGTCTTCCTGTAGCCAAGGGGGGCCGTCCCACCATAATGTGGATTCATTTAAAAATTGAGGACTTGCTCCTCGCGATAAAAGATCGGCGGGATTGGATTTCGTAGGCACATGCCGCCAAACCGCGTTAGCAGTGACATTCTGAATGTCAGCAACCCTGTTGCAAACGAAAGTTTTAAGAAGGTTTGGGGTTGTCTTTAACCATCCTAGTACGATGGTTGAATCGGACCAAAGAAAACAAGAAGTAGGTTGTAAATCTACAGCTTTTAAAACAGTTTTTAGTAGTTTACTTAACAGTAATGCTCCACAAAACTCAAGTTTGGGGATAGTAATCGGTTTTAAGGGTGCAACCCTTGACTTTGAACATAATAATTTTTGGTAAATTTGATTATGGACATTTTTTGAACGCAAATATATACAGGCTCCGTAACCTTCCATCGAAGCGCCGCAAAATCCATGAATTTGGATGGATATTGGATCGACACATGTGAAGTGTCTTGGTATTTTAAGGTCATTAAGACCTGACAATTCAGATTTGTAAGAAAGCCATCGTTTTTCCATATCGATTGGAACTTGCTCGTCCCAATCAAGCTTTTCAAGCCAAAGCCTTTGCATGAAAATCTTGGCCACAAATGTGCAAGGGGTAATTAACCCTAATGGATCAAATATTTGAGAAATCTCAGAAAGCATTTGCCTTTCAGTAATTTTTGAAGACGATTGATGTGAGATTGAAAACTTGAAATGGTCTGTTCGGAACAACCATGTGAGGCCGAGAGTATGTGATTGTTCACGGTCTCCAAATTGTAGAATACCAGGGTGTAGATCAGCATGAGGGATGTTAGCTAGTACGTTGGGATTGTTTGAAATCCACTTTCTAAGTTTGAAACAACCTGCACTTAGAACTATTGAAATTTGCGAACATATTTCACGTGCGGTTTCTACGCTGGAAGCACCAGAAAGTAGGTCATCAACATAGAAGTCGCGCTTTATAATTTTAGAAATTTCTGGGAGCGAGCTTTCGCATTCGATACCTAATTGTGTTAAGGATCGGATGGCAAGATAAGATGAGGAGGCGGTTCCATAAGTCACGGTATTTAGGTCATAATGTTCTATGGGGCTTGCGATTGAAGACCGCCACAGTATTCGTTGGAGTGGCCTTTGACTAGGCTCTATTTCCACTTGTCGGTACATCTTCTCGATGTCCGCAGCGAAAGCGTAAGGATATTTCCGGAAACGAATTAAAATTGAGAATAAATCTTGTTGAATAGTGGGACCAACCATTTGGATACTATTCAACGAATGACCTGTTGTGGTTGCAGAGGAACCATTAAAAACGACACGAAGTTTTGTAGTTAAGCTGTCGGATTTATGGACCCCGTGGTGTGGAAGATAATAAACCAGCTTAACTTTGGGATCTGATATCGACATGTGACCCAACTCTATGTATTCTTTCATGAAAGCACAGTAGCTTTCCTGAAGTTTGGGATTGGCTTCTAATTGCCGTTCCAGAGAGAGAAATCTTCTCTTTGCTGTCAGAAAGGAATCACCTAAAAGAAGGGGGGTTTCCTTGAAAGGAATTGAAACTATAAAACGCCCTGTAGTGCTTCGTTTTGTGGTTTGCATGAAATGCGACTCACATTTGTTTTCTTCAGATGAGAATACCTTTTCTGTGGGATAACTGTCGATTTCCCAAAATCGAGTTATCTGATCTTGAAGATCGTTTGATCTATTGAAGTGGCATTGCACTTGTGTGACTAAATTTGCGCTAGTAGGACCGGAAATAATCCAACCTAGTTGGGTTTTCTGAAGTATGGGAAGTTCGGGACCTAGCCTAATTTGCCCAATACACAGAAGCTCGAAAAAGATAGGAGAACCTATTAAAATGTCAATTTTTCCAGGTTTATCAAACCAGGAATCTGATAAGCGAATGTTGCTTGGAAGTTGGAAGCTGTCTCGATTCAGATTGAAACTCGGGACACTTCCTGTAATTTCATCAATGATTAAACAAGAAAGCTTGATTCTGAAATTACCGTGATGTGCTTTTAGCTCAAAGTCACATCTTGATTTTACATGATGAGTGTTTGAATTGCTCAAACCTGCAACTGTAATGCTTGCACTTTGAGTAGGCAAGTTTAACCTTTGGCACACGTCGGTGCGAATGAAATTCGATTGTGAACCAGAATCGAGTAATATTCTGACGGATTGGAAGTTTCCAAATGCGTCAAGAATCTTTGCGGAAGCAGTTGGCAGTAAAACTTGTGAGGCTGTTGTTCAGAAAGCAGAGATAGTTTGAATGGGTTCAGGTTCGGGAGAAACCGAAGAGATTGCTACTACCGGTTGAACAGAAACATTCGAACTTTGTAACGGAGTGTGGAGGAGAGTGTGATGCCGTGACCTACACGTTTTACAAGAATATTTTGATTGACATTGATTTTTTAAATGACTTTTAGACAAACAATTAAAACATAACTTAAGTTGTTGAACTTTATTTGCTCTCTCTCTTGCATTTAGTTTTAAGAACTCTGAACATTGACCTAGGTAATGACTTTTATTGCATAATGAACATGACGAATTGTTTACTAAGAATGATTTAGTTTTAAATTTGCTTCTATCAACATAATTTGCCTTTACTTCCCGTGTGTGCCCCTTTTCGATATTTTCTAATAAATTGGCATGTGATGTGAGGAACGTACCGAATTCCTCTAAAGAGGGTAAAGTGGAAATAGTTTTGTTGAATGTTAATTCCCATTCACGTCGCGTTATGGAATCTAATTTGTTTGAGACCAACATAACTAAGAGAGTTTCAAAAATCGCCTCTGTCTTTGCTAGAGATTTAGCAGCAGAGATGTGCATACATAAGGAGTCGTTTATTTTTCTTAAGCCTTGAGCTGATTCCTTTGTTTGATTTTCAAGCTCCATAATGGCATTTAAATGATTTTTAATAATTAATTTAGGTTGATCAAACCTTGTATTAAGCGTTTTCCACGCCACATCGTAACTGTTGGCTGTGAATTCTAGAGAACCTATAACTGACTTAGCGTCATCAGTTAAGGTTGATTTTAAATAGTGAAGCTTTTGTAAATTGGTTAAATTATCATTATCATGTATTAGACTTTGAAAGATTGATTTGAATTCTAACCAAAATTTAATATCACCGTTAAACTTTATTAAATTTATTTTCGGTAAATTGATGTAATGTCTGGCGTTGTCATTACCATCATGAATTCTTGAGGCGGAATTGCGTTTTGAACGATTGCTTGAATTAAGACTTTCAATTGAATTTACACTTTCAGCAGGAGATACTGGTGTTAGAAATGTACGCCACCGTAATTATCTTTACTTAGTTCAACCCGCGCCGCCTACGTTATCTTGTCCATAAAGTAGAGTTGTTTAGTAACCATCGTTATGATGGGTAATGTTTTATTGTATTGTTTAATGAGAACCAAGTTATCACGTTTTGTACTTTGTACTATTATTATTGCATAATTAAATACTATTCCAGAATATACTGCATTCATCTTTAATAGGGTCTAACAGGTTATGGGTTACCAGTGAGTATTTTAAAAATACATTTGTATTAAAACGATAATTGAGAATAAGTGTGAATTTTACGACGCGTGCTTTGGAAATCAGAAATGGCATCAAACGCTGTACGCATCGAAAACTTAAATAAAAACAATTATGATACGTGGAAAATACAAATGGAAGCAATATTAGTGAGAACCGATTTGTGGAATTACGTGAACGGCATTAACAAGAAACCGGAAATGGTCGGTGACACTGACACCACGATTGAAATTAATAAATGGGTTATAAACGATAATAAAGCGAAATCCGAGATTATCCTGTCTATAACACCATCCGAATTGAAGCAAGTTAAAGGTTGTAGCACATCTCGTGAAGTATGGAAGAAACTTGAAAATATTTATCAATCTCAAGGTCCAGCTCGAAAAGCACAATTATTGAAACAACTTACCTTGCAACGAATGGAAAGTGGCGGTGATGTAAAGGCGCATATGGACAATTTTTTTGATGCTGTCGATAAACTACAGGACATGCAGGTAGAAATCAACAAGGATTTATTATCCATAATGTTGCTTTACAGTTTACCACCAAGCTACGAAAATTTTCGATGTGCAATAGAATCGAGAGATGAACTACCAACACCGGAAGCATTGCGTATTAAAATTACGGAGGAAAGTGACGCCAGAAATAACAACGCTCATACAGGTGCGCAAAACGTTATGCTAGCAAAGAAAACGGAACGATGGCGAAGCAATTACAATAAACCTCGGGAAAATGCAACTGCAAAAACCTCAAACGGTGGAAAATTTAACTTTAAGTGTCACAAGTGTAGATTATTTGGACACAAGGCTGTCGACTGTCATGTCGGAAAGTCGAAACAATCTTATGCAAACCACTCCGAAGAGATGTTCCTCACATCGGAAGCATATCGAATTGGAATTGATAAACAAACATCAATTTGGTGTTTGGATAGTGGAGCTACGTCTCATATATGTAAAGACTCGAACAATTTCGTGGAATTTAGTGACTCGAAACGCGAAAATTTGAACCTTGCTAACAATTCATGTACAAAAATTGTTGCAAAGGGAACAGTTCGAATAAATGCAAATGTTATTGGTGAATCGCGGAACTTTAAACTGTGTAATACTTTGCATGTACCCGATTTACGCACGAATCTAATGTCAGTAAGCAAAATAACTAATAACTGTAATAAAGTGTTATTTGAAAAGGACAAAGCATCAGTTATCGGAACAAACGGTGAAATTAAGTTGGTAGCTGATCGCGTAGGAGACTTATATTGCGTGCGGGTAAATAATGGCGAGAAACAATCATCAAACGTAGTGCAGAACGTCGCGGAAATTCAAAAGACAGACATCTTGTCTGATCCCAAATCCTCGAGTGAAGTGGCCATGACGTGGCATCGAAAAATGGGACACCTCAACTTCAGAGACCTTTACGAAAGTGCTCGAAAAGGTACAGTCACAGGTTTTGACGAAGGTTTGAGTACCAAAAACGAAAATCTGGAATGTGAAGTTTGCATTAAAGGTAAAATGACTAGAAATTCATTTCCGAAGAAGTCTGAACGAAAGTCAAACATTTTGGAAATCATTCACACCGACGTCTGCGGACCAATGAGGGTGGAATCGCATGGAAAGTCGAGATACTTTATAGAATTCATCGACGATCATTCACGCTGGTGCGAAGTACGCTTTTTCAAATCAAAATCACCCGAGACTATGTCACAATGGTTGAAAATCAAACTGGCAAGAAAGTCAAATTCATACAATCGGACAATGGTACCGAGTACATAAATAATGAATTCGACAACTTTCTAAAAGAGAAAGGAATCTTGAGACGCTTGACATCGCCTTATAATCCTGAACAAAATGGCATCGCCGAAAGAAAAAACCGCACACTGGTTAGTATGGCCCGATGTCTACTAATTCAAAGTGGGCTGCCTACAGCATTTTGGGCGGAAGCCGTACTGACGGCGAATTATACCCGAAACCGCTGTCCTACCAAAAGTTTGAACGGTAAGACCCCTTTTGAATTGTGGTACGGAAAACCACCAAATGTAAGCAATTTTCAAGAATTTGGGTGCAATGTAATTTCCATGTACCGAGAACCTCGACGGGGAAAATTTGACACCAGAGGCAGAAACGGAGTTTTCCTTGGATATTCAACTGAGGCGAAGGGCTACCGAATATGGTTAACGAATGAGAAGAAGTTTGAAGTAAATCGAGACGTCAAATTTCTAAATAACCAAGAAAGGGTAAGACAATTTTCAGACAAATTTCCCAACGACGAACATACTCAAGTCGATTTTGGAAAATTTCGAGAAATAATTACTGAAACCAATGAAAATGTCGATCGAGACGTTACTTTAGAAGAAGGAAGCCAAGACCCAGGTGAAGAAGTCGAAGTGCCAGAAACTGAAGACATCGTACCAGAAAACGCAATGGTTCGAGGCCCTGGCAGACCCCAATCAATAAGGACCGGCTCCAGAGGAAGGCCAAGGAAGGTATACAATATGGTAGCCAGTACCGCAGAAGGACCCGAAGAGACCTTCACGGTAGAAGTACCAATGAACAAAGCCATCAGCGGCCCGGATGCTTCAGAATGGTATGACGCTATGGTAGATGAAATCAAATCTATTATCAAAAACGAAACATGGACACTAGTCGATCGTCCGACACAACGAGAAGTAATTGGTAGTCGAATGGTGCTGCGAAACAAACTCACTGCAAAAGGTAGTTTGGAACGAAGAAAAGCCAGGCTTGTCGCACAAGGATTTAGCCAGAAACCAGGTATTCATTTTAACCAAACTTTTGCTCCTGTAGCTCGACTAAGCACGATTAGGCTGATCACAGCGCTAGCTGCCAAATACAAGATGAAAATGGATCAAATCGACGTGGCAACCGCATATCTAAACGGTGATCTCCATGAAACAATATACATGGAACCACCTAGGCAGTTAACAAAAATTTTGAACATCATTTCCGAAGAGGACAAATCCGCCATAGGTATGAAAGCGAAGAAAATGATGGAAGACTTGCAAATGGGTGACAAGGTATGTCTACTCAAGAAGTCATTGTATGGATTGAAACAGGCTGGAAGAAGTTGGTACGAAAAATTGAACAGTACACTTCAAAAGCTCGGTGCGAAGCCTACGAAATGTGATCCATGCTTGTACCGCAAGAATCAAGGGGAAGATTCGGTATTCGTTATTGTGTATGTCGACGACATTTTGATCGTTTCACAGAATAAAAAAGCGATCGACGACTTGAAGAGAGAACTCGCTGAAAGCTTTGAACTGACCGACAAAGGAGATGTCGGATACTGTTTGGGAATTCAATTTTCTCGCGATGGAGACAGAATTATTTTAAATCAAGAAGGTTACATAGCAGAGTTGTTGGATCGATTTGGAATGCAGGACTGCAACCCCATCAGTACCCCCATGGAAAATGGACTGAAGGTGGAAAAGCCAACCAAAGTTTCAACTGACGAAGAAACAAGATTACCGTATCGGGAATTGGTCGGTGCCCTAAACTACTTGGCTTTAGCTACGAGGCCCGACATCAGTTTTTCTGTAAGTTATCTGAGTCAATTTAACAATTGTTACAGGAAAGAACACTGGACAGCAGCAAAACGAGTTCTACGTTACCTGAAGGGAACGGCAGATCTTGGAATCGTATATGAACCTGATAGTAAAGGACTACAAGGGTTCGTAGATGCAGACTGGGGTAGTTGCTCCATAGATAGACGCTCATATTCCGGCTACTCTTTTATCCTAAGCAACGGTCCCATTTCGTGGGAGTCTAAAAAGCAAAGGACTGTGGCCCTTTCCTCCACAGAAGCCGAATATATGGGAATGGTCGAAGCTGCAAAAGAGGCAATCTACTTGCGCGAATTGGTGACAGAATTGGGACTCAAAGATCTCAACGAGATCCAAGTTTACAATGACAATATGAGTACTTTGAAACTTGCTGAGAATCCTACGTTTCACTCTAGAAGTAAACACATTGACATTCGCCACCACTTCATACGTGATGCAATCGGAAACGGACTATTAAAGGTATCGCACGTTGGCACTGAAGAAATGCCATCGGACATTCTCACAAAAGCCTTGCCGAAGGTGAAACATTTCAGGTGCATTAAAATGTTAAATCTCGGGAGTGTTGTGTGCTCGCGTTCGTTGTCGCGGTTTGAGGGGAAGTGTTAGAAATGTACGCCACCGTAATTATCTTTACTTAGTTCAACCCGCGCCGCCTACGTTATCTTCTCCATAAAGTAGAGTTGTTTAGTAACCATCGTTATGATGGGTAATGTTTTATTGTATTGTTTAATGAGAACCAAGTTATCACGTTTTGTACTTTGTACTATTATTATTGCATAATTAAATACTATTCCAGAATATACTGCATTCATCATTAACAGGGTCTAACAACTGGTCTAGAGGGATTATTTGAATCTATTGCAGATTTTTGCGTGAAATTGTTTATTAAGGTTTCTGCAATGCTGGTTTGCTCAAAATAAACATCTTCAAAATGTGCCATAGATTCATCTTCTTTGTTTTGATCATAATTATCACTTTCTAGACATGAAATACCAATTTGATTATGTAGTTTTTCAAATTTTGACAACACGTTTGACATAAGATCAAGCCTTTTCTTTAATTCGCAAATAACCTCATTGGTTACGCTTTGGTTCGTAACCTTTTGAATAAATGTTTTAAACCTTGTCAATTGACTTTTTAACGCAGTTCTTTCAAATCGTAAAGTTTCCATTGTAAATAAATGAATTAAATATGAATAAATGAATTATTCAATGGCAAGTGAATGCAATGTTATCCTTTGAATCACCCTGTACTTTGTTACATAAGCAAAACACATAAAATAAGTAGTATTGAATTTGTTACCAATTTGTTAGATATTTCTTCGGGATGGCGTTGTAGCACTGTAGTTCCAGAGAAATTCCGTGATGTTGGCGTGAATTTAAGTAGTTGGATATTTCTTCGGGATGGCGTTGTAGCCCTGTAGTTCCAGAGAAATTCCGTGCGGTTGGCGTGACCTTAAGTAGATGACGCCTTTCAAATGTATTGCTGACAATTTTTGCGGGAAAATTGTCTCGTAATTTTATCTACAATTTTAGCGATTTAGATAATTGCAATAAAATTTACTTAGCTGCGCGATGAGTGCTGTTTATCCTTTTTTGGATACCAATTAATCTTGTTAGGTGTCTTATGAAGACGAAATACATCCGGTTCGAAGGACCAAAATGTTTGCTCGGTTGAAATCGTGTTCTTGTAGAATCGATGCAAGGACCACAAAATGTTTGCTCGGTTGAAACGTGTTCTTGTAGAACCAATGCAATTCGTTACAAAAAACCTTATGAGCTCTTTACTTGGCTGGATGATTAACTGCTAATTGGTAGACAAAAGTTATAAAGCAAGTGGACTGTATTGTTTTTATTCATGGAATAAATCGGTTAGCATAATTGTAAAAAACATGTATTTCTGACAATCGTAACTTAAATTCAACTCGAAACATAAACGTAATCATGGCAATGAAACATAAATTGAAACATTAAAAAGGGGCTGCCATGGACAGTTATAATCTAAAACACATATGATCTTAAACAACGCCAGTTTCCCGACTTTTTGAAAAACACATCTTTTGGAATTGAAAAGACAGCTAAAGCTCTCATTTTTTTTTCTTGTAGCCAAAAAGTTCCTCTTGATGGTACCTATTTTTATTTCTTCTCTCTAAAGCGTGTTCTACATTAAACTATTTCAAAACTTTTTTCTAGTAACTAGAACTTGTCATAGAAAAAAGTTGAAAAAACACCAGTGTAGAACAGAAAACTTTTTCCGTCTTTACTTTTTTCAAAACTAGATCCTAACATAGTTTTCATCCAAGTTTCAACAAGTTTACGCCCTTTATTCATGCGCAGTACCAATTTTCTTGCCGTTTTTAGGTTATTTAACCAATTTTTACTCCATTATCGCTTCTTTTTGGTCACTTCAGCATCAGAAATAGTTTTATATAATTTATAAATTTATATAGTTTATATAAATTATAAATTTTAAAAAACTTCGTTGACTGCATTTTGTAAACAAAAATAATTTTGTCACTTCAAGATGAGATAGGTAATCATCTATCTCTTTTTATCTTTACTTGAACAAGTTTGAAAAACTAGAAAAAAGTTTTCAAAAAAGTATTGAAATAGTTTAATGTAGAACAGGCTTAACCTCAGGAAAATTTTAAAAAATTGACAAAGCTTAAGGTGGCGTAATTACCTTCACTGACCTTACATCTTGTGTAATGATGATCTTCTGTCTAAGGTAAGTAATAATTTTTAAATACATTACTACTTGAATAATCTGAAATAATTAATGCAAGACTGCGTTGAATTATTGACTATTCGGATTAGCGAATTTCATTAAAAAAGAAAAACAACATCGTATCCAAGTTTTCGTGCGCACAGATCCAAGACAAATAATTGGATCCAATGTTCTAAAATATGTAGTTATGTTAAATTATTTTTAAATTAAATTAAATTTATATCATTTACACTACCGGTCAAAAGTTTGGGTACACTTGAACTTTTTTTAAAATATAAAAAGTTTCACTACAAAATGCCACTTAAATTTGAAAAAAATTTGCACAGAATATCATTTATTAGTCATAAATCTAAAAATCTTTAAAAAGCTGCCCGCACGTGTCCAGTTAAACAGAATTTTAAAAAGTTCCCAAATGTTGGGATTATAACAATTTCAGGTAGTCTGCCCGCGCCGGGAACTATTGAACGAATTTCAATACTTACAATTGTTTCCTAATTTTTTTTTAAATTTTATGTTAGTAATAAACCAAAACATTGGATATACTTACCTTAAGGCCCTTTCAAATTGCAAATATAAAATAAGCTGTATTCAAAAAATTAATAACATTTGTTTATTTGTTACTAATTGAAACTGTGAAAATTAAATTTTTGTAATGGCAAGAAAAAATCAATTTAGTTTAGAAAGCGTAGTGCAGTTATTGCTGTTTACAAAGAGAAAAAAATTTTGAGTGATATTGCAAAAAAAACTGAACTTATTGCTGAAGGGTGTACAATACACTGGCATGCGATTTACAGCTACTGGCAGTTTAAACGATGAAAAACGAAATAGCAGGCCAGAAATGACTTCAAACCAAGAATATTTATTTATACTACCTCTATAGCAAGCAAAAAAGACGACTGGCAGCATCCGAAATAAGGGCATAGGAAAATTATTTTAGACAAAACCCAGTGTTAGTTGCGCAGTTAATAGAAGGTTGGGGGATGCTGGACTTTCTGGGTACATAGCAGTACGAAAATCGCTTTTGAGACCTCAAAACATGAAGAATCGTCCTCATTATAAACGGTTCTTCCTTTTGGGAAGCAATTCAGCCGGCAGTATCTTCTGTTCCTGGTAGATCAAGCTACGTTATCAGCTTCCTCATTCCAACATTAGCCGGTGAAGCCATCGTCTCCACCTACGTTCTCCTTCAACGGGGCCATCACGCATCAATTAAGGAACGCGCTTGTAGCGCTTATCACAAGCATTTTGTAAACCTAAATAGCTAGGAGGGTGAGTGCTAATTTTTTGTTCTTGGTTGATGCGAAGTTGTTTGATAACACCTCAATTTTTGTTTCACAAGTGCCACAAGCAATTGCTAGGGGTGACTAAGCTAAACTGGTCTTATGTTTTAATTTTTTTGTTGTTTATGCCAGTACTGTAACGATTCTCAGCGAATATACTAGCTTAAATTATTCGTTTTTTTATTATTCTATACTGCAGCAATCACCTCAAGTAAGCGACTCACGACTCGCCTCCGACGCTCTGCGAGTTAGTTTATCCGTCCACCAGGGTACCTTTTTTTCTTACGGCAAATTTTACTACCAATAATTTTTTATTGGTAGATGTGGTTCGATTGAACCGTTGCGTTGGTTTCAAGGGCCAAACGGGGAAAAAGGTCACAATTTGTAATAAATTTTTGTATTATAGTTGACATTTTATATTATAGTTCTGTTTCTAATAGGATTTCTTCTTGCTGTTGATTGATGTTATAAATTCTTATGACGGTTTTCCAACGTATGAAGATCTCTTCTTAACTCTCACTATTCACTGACGACGGAAATGTAAATAAAAACTTGTAGGCAAACCTTTCCTTGACGTCTTCAAACAGAACTAATTCCTAAATCGCAGTTGCTGTAACGTTTCTTTCAAATGCTTTGAATCATAGCATACCATAAGGGATCATTTTTGGTTTTCCCTTATGCACAGATGTTTTCTTTAACATTAACACCTAAAACTTCGTTACCACAAAAGGGTTTTATTGCCCATTTTACTTAAGGTGGCCAAGAAATCCGAGTAGGAAAGTTAATCCGTTAGTGTGGCGCCGAATTTATTTTTATTTATTACATTGTAACAAGGTATTACCACATCTCAGTCTTACAATTTTGACGATATTACCCAAAAATAATAAATTCCGGAAAGTCTCGGCACCGACAATATAAAGCAGAAATATGCTTCATCAAAGTTCGGCGCTTTGTCGCTTAAAATTTATACAAAAATTACCTACACAGATTACCTAAACAAAAATGAGGTTTACTATTAATTAAATACCTCTAAAATAATCCTTTACAATTATTAGTGAAAATTATTTGCAATGCCAAATGTTT
Source organism: Podabrus alpinus (assembly GCA_932274525.1). Lineage (NCBI taxonomy): Eukaryota > Metazoa > Arthropoda > Insecta > Coleoptera > Cantharidae > Podabrus > Podabrus alpinus. The sequence continues at coordinate 123,126,552 of OW026451.1, forward strand.
AAGTTTAATGCCAAAATTTAAGTGCAATTATAATAAAATTTTAAGAATTCTTCTTGTTGTCTTTTCATTTAGCGCGATTAAAAAAATGTTCATTGTGAATTTGAATAGATTATTTTCAAAACTTTAGAGCATATTTGCCTGCATATTTTGTAGTTTTTTAGTGCCTAAAATCCGATCGCTACTAATGAGTAATAAATAAATAAAAATATGACACTGAAAAATAAATTTTCCGAAATTTTTTATGAAAACCACCCACATTGTAATTTCAAGCCTTTTCGATGGTGTATTTAGAATATCATTAAATTTATTCGTTTTTAAGATTTGCACCGAACAAAAACAGCGAATTTTTCGGCCACCAAAGAAAGCTTAAAGTATAATACAACAAAAATGTTTTACAATATTTCTAAAAATTATTGAACCTCATGATTTACAAATGAAACCATTTTTGTTCTGTAAATACAGCTTTGGCGAAAAGTATTAGCCCACCTCTGCATTTAGAATTTGAATTTTTTAAATCTTCCACCTAGAAATGATTCTACGATAAATAATCAACGGAGAAAATTTCATAGTATAAAATTTAGTAGTTTAATCGCTATACATCAACTACATAATATGTATATTAAAAACATTACATATTCAAGTTAATGATCGTATGTAGTTTTACAAACGTGAATTAAAGTTTAATCTATGATTAAAACTGTGAAATAATGCATTAATTTTCCATTACAAGAATTTAATTATATTTTAAAATGAATCGGAAAATCATTTCCCGCCGAATTGTCCTTGCGTCGAATTGGTCTTGCGCCGAATCGGGTCACGCCAAATTGGGTTCGCGCCGAATAAGGTTGCGTCGAAATGGGCTCGCGGCGAATTAGTCTTGCGCCGAAAAGACGGCGCCGAATCTGGTGCACGCCGAAAGGGCTACGCCGAACCGGCTGCGCCGAAAAGTCCTAGACCCGCAGGGGGTCGGATCCCCAGTACCGGTCCAGGTTAGAGGTGTTGGAGCAGGCCTCACTGGACCGTCAACCAGCGACTGCTGTACTCCTTTAGAGGCATCCCAGGCTAGAGGTAGTATAAATACTACTGGAATAGAGGATGAAAATCCGTTTGCTAGGAGCTCGTCTGCTCTAAGGTCTCCACCAAGAACCAGAACTTACTAATTACCCGAATTAAAGCTCGCACAACAAAGTAAAGTTAATAACCGACCGAGTGGTAAGCGAAAATGTAAAAGAAAGAGAAGTAACAGCGACCCCGAAAAGCTGGAAAGAGAACACATAAGCCAAGCTACAGTCCTACTTGATGTAATTGAAAAAATAACTGCTCATAGGCTGAAAAACCTGATAAATAGTGAAGAAAATCTAGAATCATTGGAAAACTTACTAATGGAAAACGAGAAACTTGCTAGGCAAGTTTGGAAATTAGAAGCTGAACGAGAAACAAGACAAGAAGTAGAACAGTCACTCAATAGCGCAAAATGCGACAAATGTCTGAAAGAACAGCGGCTACGGTCAAGTAGGATGGAATTGAAGAAAGTGGAAGACTTTGAAAACTTCCAAACGGTGACAGAAAAAGATTGGGTAACTGAGGTGTTCCCAAATCCCATCAACAACGACTGAAATCTGTGGGAGTCTTCAACGGACTGCGGCCTCGTTCTCCCCTGCAATGAAAACATCAAGTCAGTCGACAAAGAAATAGCCAAAACTATTGACAAATTTCGAGGCAGAAAAGAGTTGAAAGAACAAAAAAGGAAAGGCGGTGAGGTGGCGGTCATGTCGTACTCGCTTGGATTCCCCGATAAAGACGAAAAAATTACTCAAAAAACAAGATGGATCTATTATCCAATTACCGAAGAATATAAAACAGGAAGCGGAGATAAAACTCTGTTTCAATCGCTAGTTGAGACAAAGAACCGCATTATTGCAAGCGGGAAAACAAAGGTTGCTGTTCTCGACACGGATAACGTTGAGGTGGTAGCGACTATGCGAATGTTCAGATATCTGCTTGCTGATACACCACTGCAATTACTGAAATATAAACCCATTAAGGGAAAACCTGAATTGAAACCCATAGAAAACAGGAAATAAACACAACCGTAGGAAAAGCAAAAAGTAAACTTAAACAAGATGCTCTCATTATAAAAATACAAGGCAAAACATATACCGAGATCCTGAAAATGGTGAAACAGGCCGTCAACCCTGAAGAGTTAGGGGTTGACGTTGGAAATATCAGAAAATCTCAAAAAGGGGAACTTCTAATAGCTGTTCGCAATGGAACGACAAAAGCAGAGTTGCTTAAAACAAAACTAAAGGAAAAAGTCCCTGCGGCAGTAACTTCTCTTCGCGCCGTAAAGAAAGTCTTCCATATCAAAGACATGGACGAAATAACAACGGCAGAAGAAATACAAGAAGCAGTCGCCGAATCCTTTGGAATAAAACCCGAAGATTTTGAAGTGAGAGCACATCGGCCGGCCTATGGAAATAGACAAAACGCGACGGTGATAGTGCGAGGACCTAGCGCCGATCTGATGAACCATAACGAAAGGATCAAGATCGGATGGACAAGTTGTAGACTCATGGAGAGGCTGCAAGAGACCAGCTGTTTTAGATGTTAGGAACCTGGGCACGTCAAATCACAGTGCACAGGTCCCGACAGAGAGAAACTCTGCCTGAAATGTACGGAGAATGGACACAAGGCAACAGAGTGTAAAAACAAGCCTTTCTGCCTACATTGTGGAGTAACAGGGCACCAGTCTAGCGACAAAGGAAGGCATAATAAGACTAGCAGGAGCGTTTCGGAGGAACGAAAAATGAACGCTGATGAGAATTAGGATTCTTCAAATCAACTGCAACAGGAGTTACCCGGCTTCTGACATGTCTTTGGCGGTTGCCACAGAAATGAAAGCAGGAATACTGGTTCTTAGCGAACCAAACAAAAGAGCTATAATAGGTAGAAAAGACTGGGTGTCTGATAATGGTATGGATACAGCCATCAAAATATTGGATAGAAATGTCGTCGTTGAGGATCAGGGCATTGGAAATGGTTTTTGTTACATAGCGACGCCGCCCTTCACAATTTATGGATGTTACGCATCACCAAACATCGAAGAACTGGAAGAATATCTTCAAGAGATTGGCGACAAAATCAGAACCAGAAGAGAAGAAGCGATTGTTGTCGGAGACTTCAACGCTAAATCTCCTCAATGGGGAATGCAAAGAACTGACCGCAGGGGTGAAACTGTCACTGCATGGTTGGCTGAACATGACCTACTGGTTAAAAACGTGGGTGATAAACCTACATTTGAACGTGTTGGTTACGGGTCCATATTAGACTTGACTCTCGGGACAGAAAATGTCGGAAGAAAAATTGTCAACTGGGTAGTCAGTGATAAGGAAACCCTGAGTGACCACAACTATATAGTTTTCGACGTGGATGAGGATGTGGTGAGGTCTGCCGAAAAACAAAATACTCATAAAGGATGGAACACCATGAGGCTGGACAAACAAAAAGATGCAACAAGCTGTGGAGGAACTGGCAGTAGAACAAGCCATACTGTCTGCAAGGGACTTCTCGGATGCACTAAAAAAGATATGTATGCAACAAATGCATGCCCAAAGTCACAACTAACAGAAGGGGCCCGCCCAAGTATTGGTGGACTGAGGAGATCACTGAAATTAGGATGACATGCCTTAAAATAAGAAGAAACCTTGTACGAATTTCAAAAAAGAATTTGCCGTCACTAAAACAAGCTCTTTGGATAGAACTTAAACTTGCAAACAATAAGCTTAAAAAATGTATCAAGGATTCAAAAAAGAAAGGCTGGAAAGAAGTTTGTGAAGAGATTGATACAGATGTTTGGGGTAGGGGATACGGTATAGTACAAAACCGACTAATCGGACATCCACCTAGACCTGGTCTAGGTGTCATTTGTTCGCTTAGGAGAAGTCCCATTCGTCAACTTTTGCGAAGAAGAGCTAAAGATGGCATGTGCGAAGTTAAAGAACAATAAAGCTCCGGGTCCGGGAAATACACCTACGGAGGTAATTAAATACGTAGTTTCGAAAATACCAGATCTTGTGTTGGAAATATTTAACGGTTAAAATGTTTAAATGGCGACCAGCGGCGACTTTCCAAGATTCTGGAAGAGGGCAAAGCTTGTTCTGTTAAGGAAGGGGGATAAGCCGGTGGGTTGCCCCAGTTCATACAGACCTATATGTCTGCTAGGCGTTGAAGGAAAGCTGTTTGAACAGCTAATTCTCATAAGGCTCAAACAAGAAATAGAGCACACTGGTGGTCTTGCAGACAACCAGTATGGCTTCAGAGAGGGCAGACAAACAGTGGATGCCATCAAGCACATGTTGAAAATTGCAGAAAAAGCAGCCGCTTATTCAAAGCAGTGTCGAAGACTGTGCATCGTTATAAGAATTGACGTAAAGAACGCCTTTATCAGTGCTCACGGCAAGTTATCTTAGAGGCCTTAAGGCGTCGTGGCATAGACGAGAGCCTTATTAACATAATCGCATCTTATCATCTCCGAAAGAGAAGTAATAATACAAGCGGAAGGTATCTCTAAAGCTATAAAAGTGACCAGCGGAGTCCCACAAGGATCCGTGCTAGGACCTACACTATGGAATATCCAGTACAACGACTTACTGGAGCTAGAAATGCCGATGGGAGTGGAGCTAGTTGGCTTTGCTGATAACGTCGCTGCTGTAGTAGTAGCAGCACAGACAGAAGAAATACTAATGAATACTGCAAACGCTACCATCCTAAAAGTTGCAAATTGGATCAGAGAGAGGGGTCTAGAACTGGCCCCATGAAGCGGAAAATTAAAGAAATTAACTTCGACATACTGGGGACTACAATTAGTCCTTCCATAGCATTGAAGCAGCTGGGAGTATGGCTAGATACAAAATGCACATTTTTGGTTCAGAAAGCAGAAAATACAATGACGGCCTTGGCAAGCCTTATGCCAAACATAGGTGGACCTAGATCTTCCAAAAGAAAAATTCTGGTAAGCGTGGTGCACTCTCAGCTGCTTTATGCTGCTCCTGTTTGGTATCCCGCAATGCGGGTAAAAAAACTACGCCAAAAACTTGTGAAAGTCCAAAGGCTTGTGGCGATTAGAGTCTGCAGTGCGTATCGCACTATTTCGGCTGAAGGAGCAAGGGTGATAGCTGGAATACCACCCATATATCTGCTGGCGGAAGAAAGGCTCAAGACCTACGGAGGGATGAAGAAACAGGAAGCCAGAAAAAACCTAATGGCAAAATGGCAAAAAGAGTGGGAAGCGGGTATGTACGGAAGGTGGACCTATCGGCTTATACCAATCTTGGAAAAATGGACAGGGCGTGAACACGGGGTCGATTACTACCTCATCCAGGCCCTTTCGGGGCATGGCTGCTTCCGAAAATATCTTTTCGACAGAAAGAGAGCTGCTAGTGACCAATGTGACTGCAACGAGGTAGATGATGTTGAGCACACTCTTTTTCAATGCAAAAACTGGGATGAACCTAGATGTGTTTATAAACAAAACACTGGCAGACAATTCGACGCCGAAAACATGATGCTAAGCCTGATCGTGTGCGAGGAAGAGTGGGAACAGTCCTATAAAGTTGTCCGCCACATTATAGATCTAAAGGAAAGCGAAGCGAGAGAGACCGTCTGATCTCGATCACCAGACAATGCGCCCACACTGAAGTAATGCTAACGCGGTTTCCGGTGTGAAGCGTGACCCTCTAGGAGATGTAGGTTTTTTTTAGTCGGTAAGAATCCGACACTACCCATAACATCTTGGGTGTCTTATGTAAGATTTTTTCCCCCGCATCTCCTTCCCAAAACAAAAAAAAAAGAAGTTTTTCAATGAAGTAGATTGATCTTTAAAAAAGTTTACTTGACTAAAATTATAGTCCACTGTATTATTTGATATCAAGAAACGAGCATCTACCTATGTTTTTTGTAAAATATTTACAAGATCAAGAAAAATGATAAAACTTTTTTTTTTTACATTAAATTTTAACATTTCTTTATTTATGTTAATGTACATATCGTCGCCGTTAAGTCAAAACCTCGTATCTCAATTTTTCCGATTTTGAGATAAGTGGATTTTCCGGTTCACTATAGCGTCCCCGAACAGTGGAAAAATACTGGTATCTCATTATCTGATCAATGTGGCTGCGCCACAGTTATTCAGAAACCTCGTATCTGAATCTATTTCAGATTCTATTGTCACTGTGAAAATTATACAAGAAGCTACAATAATCTATTCTGAAATAGATTCAGATACGAGGTTTCTGAATAACTGTAGCGCAGCCACATTGATCAGATAATGAGATACTAGTATTTTTCCACTGTTCGGGGACGCTATAGTGAACCGGAAAATCCACTTATCTCAAAATCGGAAAAATTGAGATACGAGGTTTTGACTTAACGGCGACGATATGGCAATGGTCATGGCCTCCCAGGTTCGACTCCGGGTATACCTATAGTATAAAATTTCTTGACCGTCTTCCGTACTTCGGAGGGCACAGAAAGTTGTCGGTCCCCTTGTGTTAATGATTTGCCATCGTAACAATAAAAAAGAGGGTGCAGGCGCATCGAAAGTCTAGCAAGCTATCTGAGAGGTTGAAAACAAAATGCTCATAGAACTAATTGAATAATTTAAAAAACCAATCTATCAAAGTCATAGAGCTACATTAAGAGGAACAAGAATTTAATGTGTAACTCGAATATCGATGATGTAAGCAAGAAATGGTTATAAAAATAATTTGTAGCTAATTTCACGCTCTTTAGAAATGCACTTCTTTTGCAACGCACAATGCACAAGCTATTTGTATGTCAGTATTAGCATCAACAGTAGTAGACTTATTTTAACGCATATAGAAAACCAACCTATACTGGGCAAACTGTAGCTAACAACTCTTTCTACCCAATTGAACATATAAGTTAGCTGCATTCCATCACCCCTTAAATAGAGCTTTGAGTATTCCTATTATCGTGGTGTATTTAGAGATCACGAATGGACGAAACTTGGTAGTTAAGCATAAAATGATATAGAGAAGTATAAATTGCATTTTCGGGACTTCAAATACCCGACAGTTTTCTTAAAAAATTAAAAAGCAAAGAATTTTAGAAAAAAATGGCCCATGTTTATCAATTATCGCTTACACTGCGAAAACTAAGCGAGGTAACAAAAAAATCAAAAGGAATTTTTTATATAGCATAAAATTATCTCAAAAAAAGTTCCCAAGAACACATAATCTAAGATAAAAGTGGTTTAGGCGCGAGAGTGGTTTATAGTTGACGTCTCGATACCCAACTTTGAGATGAAATCGAGATTTTCGTCAATGCGTCAATTTTACTTATAGTCCAGGCAAGGAAGGTTTTTAGTTTGCAAAAAATACGGGGTTGAAAAATGAAGAGAAAAATCGATTTTTTTCAAAATTTGCTCAAGTTACAGTATCTTCCAGGTAACAAAACCTAAATTTTGGATTGAGCTTACAGAAGGTCCTGGTAAGCTGAAATTTGGCAAAGATGTGCATTGAAGTATCCTAATAAACTCCCAAAATGTCTCCTACAAATCCCAAGCCGGCGTTTCCGCAAAATGAGGATTTTAGCCCCACCAGTGCGGTTTTTCGCCTATAGCTCGCGTATTTTCACTTTTCCGAAAATTTATCATTAAACAAAGTTGAAGAGCATAAAATTCTCTATAATATATTTTTTAAATTTTTATATGATTAAAATAGATTTTTCAAAATTTGCCTATTATATGGCATATACTATACCCACTGCAGCGCCACAAGTGGCGAATTTCGTTCATCATTTTATTCACATTGCTAGTTACTGCTAGAGGCTGATGATCTTCTTTTCTTTTGTTTATTCACAATTGGTTTTACATTGTCAGATTTATTTTTATGAAACTAGTGGAAGTATAGCATGTAAAATGGCACCTCGATTTTAAAAATTTCCAAGAAGTTCAAATTCAGAAGGTAGAGTATAATTATATTTGCCATTATTGTTCGGTGTTCCTCAAAATATTTTTATTAATTGTAATTTTAAGTCGATAGTTTTGTTCCTGTTTAGATGGCTGTAATACCGTAACCGTTTGATTAATTAGAAAAAAGTGGAAGACTTTCTCTCTATACAATTGCGTTAGACATATTTTTGGATCTGCGGAATATCCAATAATGGCATTAACAAATAAAGAATTTTGAAGACATACAATAAGCTCTGATGGTTGTAATTCTGTAACCGTTCGATTTACAAGAAAAACGTATAAAAGCTTTTCTGTAGAAAATTTAGTGTACTTTCAGTGCACTGAAATCGAGATATTCCCGAGTATTCGTAAAAATAGCATTCTTCGCGTGGTTTTTCGTCTGTAGCGACGAAATCCGGGGTCGCTAGGGGGTGCAAATTAGTATATCTTTTTAGATGTCCTAATAAAGAGAATAAAATTTATTCTAGCTTTCCCCCATTTTTTACCCAATAAAACACTTGTCGACTGGCCATCATATATTTAAAAAAAATAAAGTCAAATTCAATATTTCCTAAAATTAATCAGCAAATACACACATGTTCTCAAATGTGCAAATTGCTACCAATTGTTTCTTTTTTAAATATGTATAACTTAGACACAGTCTAAATTAATTGAACAATAGGTTATGGTAATTCAATGCGAATATTTGCACACCGGTAATGAGATTATTAATGCCAAACATTCAAAATACTCTCCTGTAAAATTAATAAAATTGCACTTACAACATTTGCACTCTAAGCCATCGATATTGGGTCCGCCATTTTGTATACCGTACAATTTTTATATTGTAACTTTAGATACATAATCGGTAATCTCAGAAACCCTTGATTCCAATTTTAGTTTAAATTCTAAATATTTTTAAGATATACATAAATCCGCCATTTTGTTTATAGCAATTTTGACTTTTGGTTCGTATAGTCCAGTACCTACGTGGGTATCAAAAAGAGGTGTTTGAATGCAAAAGGTGGGGTAGTAGCGATTTTTTAGTATGTTGTTAGGCTTGGGGCCCTAATGAAAAATCCAAGTTTTCGACCTCGAAGCGCATGCGCTCGAGCCGCCATCTTGGATTTTAGGTACAAAAATTTGGTTTTTTGATAATAACTCAAAAAAACTAATAAAAAAAAAAAATTTCTTGAGAAAACTAATTAAAAACAAATTAATCTTCAGGTAAAGTTAAATCTTCCGCAAAGAGGTGGATCTGCCGTTAGGTTAGTGTTAGTTTTTGATATTTCTTTAGAAAACCAATTAAAAACAAATTAATCTTCAGGTAAAGTTAAATCTTCCGCAAAGAGGTGGATCTTCCACGAAGAGGGGTTGATATTTCTTTAGAAAACCAATTGAAAACAAATAAATCTTCACGTAAAGTTAAATCTTCCGCAAAGAGGTGGATCTTCCACGAAGAGGTGTTGATATTTCTTTAGAAAACCAATTAAAAACAAATAAATCTTCACGTAAAGTTAAATCTTCATGTAAAGTTAAATCTTCCGCAAAGAGGTGGATCTGCCGTTAGGTTAGTGTTAGTTTTTGATATTTCTTGAGAAAACCAATTAAAAACAAGTTAATCTTCAGTTAAAGTTAAATCTTCCGCAAAGAGGTGGATCTTCCACGAAGAGGTGTTGATATTTCTTTAGAAAACCAATTAAAAACAAATAAATCTTCACGTAAAGTTAAATCTTCATGTAAAGTTAAATCTTCCGCAAAGAGGTGGATCTGCCGTTAGGTTAGTGTTAGTTTTTGATATTTCTTGAGAAAACCAATTAAAAACAAATTAATCTTCAGGTAAAGTTAAATCTTCCGCAAAGAGGTGGATCTTCCACGAAGAGGGGTTGATATTTCTTTAGAAAACCAATTGAAAACAAGTAAATCTTCACGTAAAGTTAAATCTTCCGCAAAGAGGTGGATCTTCCACGAAGAGGTGTTGATATTTCTTTAGAAAACCAATTAAAAACAAATAAATCTTCACGTAAAGTTAAATCTTCATGTAAAGTTAAATCTTCCGCAAAGAGGTGGATCTGCCGTTAGGTTAGTGTTAGTTTTTGATATTTCTTGAAAAAACCAATTAAAAACAAATTAATCTTCAGGTAAAGTTAAATCTTCCTCAAAGAGGTGGATCTTCCACGAAGAGGTGGATCTGCGTCTTCTTGCACAATTCCGGCGAGTTCTGCGACCAATATAAAGTGCTCCGGTCTTATTCGCGGCATTCAGATTAATTTGTTAGTGGTTTTTTGTTAGTGGTTTGAATTTCTTCTCCATATATGCGAGAACAGTTGCGCCTGGAGCTACAAAATAACTGTGCAAAATTTGGTTGAGATCGGTCCACGGGTCTAGGAACGTATAGCGAACAAACAAACACGCACGCAAGCAATTTAGGTTACAATATTTTAATTTGACTTTCAGGGACCAGGCAAATAAAAGCAACCTTAAACCACCAATCCGATTCAGGAACCAAGTCAATAAACAAGTATAACTGACTTCATTATTAGTCACTGATCGTGTTTCGATGCGAAATATGCAAATAATGATGGTGACATACGGCCCTTACTTAAATAAAACTAAAAACTATTTGAAAACTAGATAAATGTTATTTTCAATAATTCAAACGCAGTCTTGCGTTAATTAGTTCGGATTATCGAAGTTGCAATGTATGTAAAAATTATTAGTTACCTTAGACAGAAGATCATCATTACACAAGATGTATTGAACAAAGAATAAAAATCCTAACAGCCAAATAATATTTTTCATTGTTGGTTTTAAACCAGTAGCTTTACTTAAACAATGTTTACTGTAGTTTCATATGCGACTCGAGACTAAAGTCTAAGGTTACATTGGATGCGTAGTCGTACGATATTTTGGTCGTACGTACACTGACGAGTGTTTAAATAAAAACAAACGCTTGAAAATGCATACGAGTGGTTATACTGGCGACGGGTTGATAAGTTTTGCTACGGGTTACACGTCCGACATCGCATCGAAACAAACACGTTTGTTTTTTTCAACAGATCGTACGACTTTTATTACAAAACATATGGTTATAGAAAAGTTAATAATTTGAATATTTCTGGACATTTTCTTTTATCCCATTTAAAATGTAATTGAATGTTGATAAAGACATTCTAAAGTACTGATAGAATTTTTGAGGTTGTTCACATAACTTACTGAACAATCTCGCATATTCATTTTCCGTATTTCTATGTATGTATGTATAAATCATTCACCCAATATGATCTCTTTTTCATAAGGACATATTTTAACAAACTATTTTCCATCAAGTACAGATTGATCGGCGTTCATCTTTATACTACACTGACGTGTTTAAAACCAGTGTCAGTGTAACCACTTCTCTCGTACGAAAGATATCGTACGAGCACGCACGTCTAAAATATCGCACGCATATGCATCCAATGTAACCTCAGAATTATGCGACTATACGACATTTAGTACATAATGGCAATCTGATAGCAAAAATAAAAAAATCTAACTTTTCCACAGTTTTTCATGTCCAGGTAATTATACGTGTAATTACTGATACCAGTAGAGATACGTCTGACCGTGACAAATTTTTTACCAACAGGATTCCTATCCATAATATTATCTATAATAGTAAAGTTCACGGCTCATGAAATTGTGATTTCTGTTTGAATATTTTGGTTAAAAGTTGGAATTTGTTTTATTTTGTTCATTAGCATTACTAATGCAATTTCCGTTGATCGTCAAAAAATCGTTCGATCCTGAATGGTTGTAGGGGGTAAATGGTAAAAATTTCCACAAAAACAAGTTGGCTCTATTTTTTAAGTTTTGGTCACAATTTTATTAAATTTAATTTAGCTTATACCTATTTGAACATAAATATGATGTACAGGAAACGGCCTATTCATAACTTTGTGATTTTTTTTGTTCTGTTCCGGTCCGAACCTTATGTCCGAACCTAGGGGTTCTTTTATGATGCAAAACGGGTTTCAGCATAAAATTTCATTCACCAAGTTATTACTGACTGAATTAATGGGTTATTAATGACTCTACAATATAAAAGGTTACAGCTGTATGACACAAGTTTATTGTGCGCAATTTCAGTACAGAAAGTCATAACGACAAGAAAAATAATATGAATAATGGAGCTTATGATACGATCCTAAATTTTTGATACTGAATTGTATCCAAATATTTGGGCATGTTATACCTACAAACCAATTAATTTTGCACGTTGTAATATTAAAATTAAAAATATTAATAAAATATTGTAAAGTTGCCGACTTTAACATTACTCCGAAGCTGATATTATATAATTGATATAAATTTAAAATATAACTTAATTTAAAAATTTAATTTATTTTAAAAATCCAACTGTGTTATTTTAAGCTGTTTTTCTTTTTTAACGAAATTCCCTAAACCAAACATTCAATAATTCAAAGGCAGTCTTGCGTTAATTAATTCGGATTATCGAAGTCGCAAAGTATTTAAAAATTATTACTTACCTTAGACAGAAGATCATCATTACAGAAGATGTATTGAACAAAGAATACAAATCCTAATAGCCAAGTAATATTTTTCATTGTTGGTTTTAAACCAGTAGCGCTGCTTCAACAATTTTAAACTATAACTTGCTATGGTATGTCCTGACGGGCGGAGGTAAATGTGCCACCAAATGTACCTGACCAGAAAAGGGTACCGGTAAATGTGCCACCGACCAAAAGGGTTCTTTAAAGAAACACAGGTATTTGTGCCACTAACAGTGAAAAAATTAAATTTTTTTTGCCTTCGAATTTTGGGGTGTGCATTCGATAAGGCTGTAGGCCAGCTCGGCAAATGGTCAGATATTTAATCCGGGTCCAAATTTTCTACCTGGAAATACATAGACCAACTCGGCAAAATAATAAATTTTGGCTTGGCCAGAACTGCGAGCATCAAAAAACCTACCCTCCGATGCTCCGCATCTCCGGGCGGTTTTTCGTGCTCCGAGCCGCTACGCGGCGGGCGCTAAACATACGAGAGGCGCGACAGATCAAGGAAACCGGGATAAATGCAACCGGGATGTGAGAGACCCTCGAAATAGCATTAAAAAGTATAGTTGCGCTATGGGGCAGTAAACTATTACGTTTCCCCCCAAAAAATCGTGTAAAATCAAAAAATAATCGATGTTACATGTAGGAGATGCATCAGGTAGATGCCGTTTTCTCCGGTGGCACAAATACCTGTGTACTTTTAATATCCTAAATTCGTAGCAGGTAGAATAACATTACTGGTGGCACATTTACCTCCGCCCGTCCTGACGACTAATTCTATAGTCGTCAGGACAGGCTATAGGACATTAGTATAATGGCAATCTGATAGCAAAATTAAAAAAGCAGGTAACTTTTTCTAACTTTTTCATATCGAGTAAATTATACCTGCAGATTGATGATACCGGTAGAGATACGTCTGACCGTGACCAATTTTTTACTAACAAGGTTCCTATACATAATATCATATGATTACTACTACCACGTTGATTGTTACATAAACCAGGCACTATTGTAAACTATCCTTTTCAGCTGCAATTTAATCAAAACATTTAAAATTAGTAAATTTACTTTACAGCTCCACCAACGCTAGAACGGGTCTAGCACTTTTCGGCGCAGCCGGTTCGGCGCAGCCGGTTCGGCGTAGCCGGTCGGCGTAACCCTTTCGGCGTGCACCCGATTCCCATTTCGACGCAACCTTATTCGGCGCGAACCCAATTCGGCGTGACCCGATTCGGCGCAAGACCAATTTGACGCAAGGACAATTCGGCGGGAAATGATTTTCCGATTCATTTTAAAATATAATTAAATTCTTGTAATGGAAAATTAATGCATTATTTCACAGTTTTAATCATAGATTAAACTTTAATTCACGTTTGTGATAAACGTGATAACATAGATCATTAACTTGAGCATGTAATGTTGTATGTGTATATGCTATACATCATAATATTATGTAGTTGATGTATAGCAATTAAATTACTAAATTTTATACTATGAAATTTTCTCCATTGATTATTTATCGTAGAATCATTTCTAGGTGTTAGATTTAAAAAATTCAAATTCTAAATGCAGAGGTGGGCTAATACTTTTCGCCAAAGCTGTATTTATAGAACAAAAATGGTTTCATTTGTAAATCATGAGGTTCAATAATTTTTAGAAATATTGTAAAACATTTTTGTTGTATTATACTTTAAGCTTTCTTTAAGGTGGCCGAAAAATTCGCTGTTTTTGTTCGGTGCAAATCTTAAAAAGGAATAAATTTTATGATATTCTATAAACACCATCGAAAAGGCTTGAAATTACAATGTGGGTGGTTTTCATAAAAAAATTTCGGAAAATTTATTTTTTAGTGTCATATTTTTATTTATTTATTACTCATTAGTAGCGATCGGATTTTAGGCACTAAAAAACTTTAAAATATGCAGGAAAATATGCTCTAAAATTTAGAAAATAAGCTATTCAAATTCACAGTGAACATTTTTTAATCGCGCTAAATGAAAAGACAACAAGAAGAATTCTTAAAATTTTATTATAATTGCACTTAAATTTTCTTAACATTTGGCATTGCAAATAATTTTCACTAATAGTTGTAAAGGATTATTTAAAGATATTTATGTAACAGTAAACCACATTTTTGTTTAGGTAATCTGTGTAGGTAATTTTTGTACAAATTTTAAGCGACAAAACGGCGAACTTTGATGAAACATATTTCTGGTTTATATTGTCGGTGCCGAGACTTACCGGAATTTATTATTTTTGGGTAATATCGTCAAAATTGTAAGACTGAGATGTGGTAATACCTTGTTACAATGTAATAAATAAAAATAAATTCGGCGCCACACTAACTTTCCTACTCGGATTTCTCGGCCACCTTAAGTAAAATGGGCAATAAAACCCTTTTGTGGTAACGAAGTTTTAGGTGTTAATGAAAACATCTGTGCATAAGAGAAAACAAAAAATGATTATAATATAAATTGTAGCACTTTTTATGAAATTAGTTGACAATGTAAATTTAATCAATTGTTATTGATTATTTTAGTCTTTTAATATTAAAAGACCTATACCCAATTTTAAAAAATATCTTATAAATTAACAAATAAAGGTCAACTATAATACAAAAATTTATTACAAATTTATATTACTCTAATCTTGAGATCCTGAATAACCTTAACAAAATGAAAAATTAGTTTGAAAACCAAGATCATGTAATTTAAAAATTAAATCTTTTCCCCAGAGTCCTTTATTTCTTTAATAATTTGAGACGCGTCTAGAGAATTTAAAATATTCTCATCTTCGGTCGAAAAGAGGCTGTAGGATGACAAACCAGAAATTAGCCAATGAAAACGTTAACACGTAACATTATTATACTTACACAAATGTAAAAGTTTTTAATAGTAGATAAATTAATCAAAGACCCTATACATCAAAACATTAAAATAAAATAAACAGACTTACACCCCTATTCACTAACTCCGTTTTCGATCGATCGAATCGTTAAGTATTCGATGGATCGAAAAGAGTGACAATTCGTATCCAGTAACTAACGAATCGAGACGTTATCGTTCGGTCGATCGTTAAAACTTCTCGATCGATCGAATGTTTTCTCGTGACGGAGAAGGGTCACGTTAAGCTTCTCGATCATCAAAAAGTCCAGTGCCGTGCGCATTATAGTCAGATAACCTTTAAATTTACGTGTTTGTCAATATTTATTTTCAACTTTTTGAAATTACTACCTTGTAGATAATTTGATAAGCGAGTGATCTATTGATTTATAATGGATTTATTGATTTGATAGCATTGGGATCATTGGGATTATATTTGTTGCTTCTCGATCTATCGAAAAGTCCAGTGCCGTGCGCATTATAGTCAAATAACCTTTAAATTTACCGGTTTGTCAATATTTATTTTAAACTTTTCGAAATTACTACCTTGTTGATAATTTGATAAGTGAGTGATCTATTGATTTATAATGGATTTATTGATTTGATAGCATTGGGATTATATTTGTTTATCTTAAATACGTATTATTGCTGCAGACATTTTGGATCAACAAAACAATTTTTAGCAATTATCACAATCACAACTAGATAATATAAACTAATTCAATATTATAATTTACATATTCAAGTTCAATTTGGTATATTATATTATGTATGTAGTTGCAAAAGACATAACTACCAACCTAATTTTTTTAAATTTAGAAATTCCCTTCAGATTTCTTTATTTTATAGGTTATGATTATGTTTACAACAGTGTTGCCAAACGTTAAGCTTTTGGCGTTTTCCATATCGATAAAGTGTAGTTACAGAATACGAATTTTTACCACAATCGATAAATGACACATCTCGATCGCCTACTTTTCGATGATCGAAACGTTTTCGATTGAAGTTAGTGAATAGGGGTGTTAGTGAAACTTACGAATACTACTAACAGAAATTCTAAAAATTACAAAAATATAATTTTTGTAATATTTCAATAGTCTCTTTCGACCGAAAATGAGGATATTTTAAATTCTTGAAAAGCGTCTCGAATTATTAAAAAGGTTAGCGCTGAATCGTCTTAGCACCGAATCGGGTTTGGGCCTAAATGGGCTACGCCGAATCGTCCCCGCGCCGAATCGTCCTCACGCCGAACCGACCTCACGCCGAATCGTTCTCACGCCGAAACGTCCTCGCGCCGAAACGGTATTACGCCGAATCGGCGGCACCGAACTAGCTGCGCCGAATCGGCGGCGCCGAAAAGTCCCATTCCCCGTTAAAACCGACCTGAGGGGGCGTGTAGGGCGCTGCTAAAATTAAAAATGTACACTCAGATGAAGAAGTTTCTCGGCGCGAATATTTAAAATCCAGAAATTATTTTGTCAAATTGCAGTCACGAAATACGTAAAAAATGTTATCGCAAATATTAAATAAAGCACTTTTGGAATAAATTTAGTAAATATCAAGTTCAAAAGAATTTTTATTCAGAAATACAAATCGCTGGCTGTCAAGAATAACGGCACAACTCAAAATTTGGCAAAATTGAGTTAACCATATAAATCGACAGCATTTGACCACATTTTATTGTTAATAATGACAGAATGCAAAATTTTAATAATCCGGAGCTAGTATGGCGGTAGTGTCGTTATGCATGGTTCATTCAAATTTTTATCAAATTAGTTGGCATATTTGCCGCGTCCTTTCTAAGCTTGGTGGAGCTGTAAGTAGGTAGGTACATCCACAACTTCCGCTCCGTACTTTGTAGCGTGCCAAATTGCATCATCACTATGCTATTTTAGCATCGAATTATAACAAAGCGAAGTACCAGAGCGATGCACCACATCTCCTTCATCTCAAGTTGGGCTTGAGAAAACTATAGCATCAAAATTTTGAGTTTAAGTCATTGTAATAACTGATACTGCAAGTCGCGCTGGGCTAGTGATTTTTGACATTAGCAACATTAGCCAAAGCTTTTGTCCGGACAACAGTCTGGATTTTGCACCTGCGGCGAGTCCCTTCAGTTTAGTGCGTTCAGGTAGTCCTAGGCTACCGTATTGGTCAATCAGACTCGGGAGAACAAACATCGGCGCGGCTGTGCCTGCCCTGTACAGCGTACACTAACATCTGCATCTGGTGGATTCAGATATTTAGCGAGGAATTTACTTGGATGGCTGGGTTGGCTGAAGGCCGTTGGTCAGAAAAAAAATCTGATGTGACCATCGACAAGACTTTCCGATCAAAAGTAAATTACATTAATTAGTACTTTAACAAGATTGTTATAATTATAATTTCGACAGTAAATCTATGAAAAATGTTATATCTTTAAATTTTAATGTAGTGCAAACATTTTTAAGAATAAGTTTCCAGTACATTTTCTGCTAATGATCATCTAAATAACCTGCTGTTAAAATTATACAAAAATTGTGCTATATATTAATAGTTCATTGACAAGTCAGTTTACGTTATGCGATTTTGTTTGCGAGTTTGCTTACAAGTTGTCATAAGCAAATATTTCGAAGTTCACGTTATACGATTTAGCATACGATACGGCCCGAATGCGAAGTCGTAAGCAAAGTCATAAGCAAATATTACGATTAGGACTGTATCTATTCTCATAATATTTTCCTTACGATTGCAGTTATTGATGAAATCTACTTTAGCGACATAGCCTGCTGATAATTATTGACAGTTCGTTTCAAAATTACTTACTGAAATTTAAAATTTTAATTTTTTCTTTTTGAGCTTTAACTCATAGATATTAATAAATACATTTTAAAGTATTATTATAATAAGTTTGTTAACGTGCACGTGCACATTTATTTAAAAGGTTAAGATGACGAAGGTATAAACATTCGTTATAGTTATTTATGTACCAAGGGCGATATAGGTATGTTTATGCCCGCGGATGCAAGTTTCAGCCGAGGGCCCTTGGCCCGAGGTTGAAAGCAGTCAAGGGCATCACCTATATCGCCCGTGGTGCATATAACGTTTTATTTTTCACTTTGAATATTGTATTATTTGTATATATCGAATATTTTCTATTGATATTTAGTAAATTGATAAGCTTAAATATCAATTTGTTCAAATAGACATGGGTAGCGTTGGTAATGTTTTTTTTTGTTTCAATTTGTTTATCAACTATATTGACATTTTGTAAAATGCAATTTTACATTTATTTAAAATGGAAGAAATTCCACAGATAATAGCTGAGAGAGCAGATTAAATGTTCCACATAATATTCAACTTCTGAATAAATTATAATATAAAAAATAAATACCATATTTTATATTTGACATAAGAACAGCTGTTTTCATTTCGCCCGCGCGGGCGAAATGGATCCATTATGCCCGCGCGGGCGAAATGGATATGTTTTCATGTTTCGTATCCAAGGCAAAATCAACAAATATATTCAAAGTGAACAATAAAAATATTTTCGAGACCGATCGTAGTTACTCGTAATTGCTCGTAATCTCAAGCGAACTTGTAACGAAATCGCATAACGTGAACAAAAAACCACCAAAACCAGTCATAACAAAACTATTAAGAGCAATCGTACAGAAAAGCACACGAAAACTCGCATGCAAAATCGCATAACGTAAACTGCACTTCAATTAAATCTGTTAAGAAAATTAATGATCGGTTTATAAATAAGGGTGCTATGGCCGTCATGAAAACATAGAGAGAAAAGCCCTTTTTAATACCCATATCTTGCAAACGAAGCATTTTCGGTTGTATATTATTAATAATAACCTTCCATCTTATTTTAACATGGAACATGTTTTTACGGTCGTTACCTCGCAAAAATCGACACCAAAAACCGACATCAAAAACCGACACCAAAAACCGACACCAAAAATCGACACGAAAAATCGGCACCACATGTATAATTCAAATTTATAGTTTATAATTTGAATATAGAGTAGATTATCGAATAACATCTTCGCATTCACAATAATGAATTTTCAATAACAAAATTTTTATTACCAAAAATATAAATCCGAAACCGAGCGCAAAAAGAAAATTTGCTTATATAATATATAGTATTTATTAGTAGAATAAGACCGAAAAATTTGATAATAACTTTTGAAACACTCTGTATGTTTTTATTTTAGATTTATCTTAACCGTAAATTTTAGAGAAAACCTGCTAGAACAAAAAGTGGAAATTTAATAGCGATAAGTTTTGGTTTTTATTATTCCTATGTATTTAATTTCGTTTCGAAGTTATGATGCATTACTGTAATGTCATTATAGCTTCAAGTAAACTCCCCCTTTCCTTTAGGCTATTTCAATTATTTTCATCTGGCTTCCTTCCACGGGATACAAAAGCTTAATATATTATTGTGCTAATGAAATCCTGAAGGCACCAACCTCCGGACTTGAGCCGGACTTGATGGCAGCAGGATATGCACTTCTGAAAGGTCAGGTTAAAATAAAAAAATATTTTCACGTTTAATATTTAAATCATTTTTAAAAGAGTAAAGTATATTCAAGGCTTTGAATAGTCAAATCACATATTTTTATTTTAATGCTAATCTAAACTTATGGACTTGTTGGAAAACAAGCGGTCCTCTATATTCATTAGTTCCAAAGTTATATACGATACGCTAATGTTCGAGGATGGAAACTGAAAAGTACCACATTTAGCTGACCGTGACGTGGAAACGAATCAAGCTAGAAAAAGATAATCAAATAGATACTTTTTGTTGTACTTCCATATGATGATATGTTTAACTTTTTATCAAAATTGGCGATGGCACGATTATTCTTCACTTGTAGTGTGTTGGGTTGACCCAATGTAGGGTTCTGCTCACTAAAAATTTCGTATCCCTTACCTTCTTCTCCCAAGATGGTTAGGTTGCAGTTAATGTATTTAGGCCGTATCACAGTTTCGCTCTTGGTTATTGCATTCTTATAAAACTGGCTTTATTGAACTTCTGCACTTTCGGGACTTTTCTCTTCTTATGCGCTTGTATCTTCTTGTCTCTACCCTTGTTCTTTTTCCGTCATACCGATTAACTTTTTCATAAAAGCAGCCAGCGCTTCACATTTTTCGGGCTTCTGTATCATCCTCTCTACTATAAGCTTGTTTAGCTGATTTAAAGTCTACAGGTTTGTGGATTATGATAAAAATATAGCACACCTAATAAAACATAATATTATATGATAGCCCTAATTTACTATTTTTAACGGTAATTTACTGTTTTTAACGGTAAATTGATCCACTGAGCTGATGATCTCCACAGTGCGGCCATTAGGCCTCACAACCAAGTCAATCACGTAATAACTTTTCTATAGTTATATGAATATAATTATGTAGTTATTACAACAATTGTTTTAATGCAATTAACTTGTACGTATTATTAACAATTTTCAACAAATTTTTGTGGATCTAAATCTTTTTAATAAGATAGAATTCACATGAATGAGAGCAATCATAGTTATAAGCGATAATTAATGTTTAGAATGAGGTTTTTAGAATGAGGATCGTTGCTGAATACTTTAGAAAATACAACAATTATTTTTATAGCATTAAAAGTTTTCGATTCAAATGAACAAAGACGCCACTTGCAGAAATCGTAAAATTGCAGAATTCAGGTGGTGTTTTTATTCATTTGAGTCGAAAATGTTTAATGTTACAAAAATAAGCGCAGATACGCAGTAAAAAATTCAAACTTTATTTTACAATTCCAATGAGTTGGTGATTATAATCGAGTTGCTGAAAATCTGTCAAGTTGCTCATCAATCTCGTACACCCAATTATTAGCATGAGTGGCATCAAGTCGCGGTATTTCCAGAATCACTGGTAACGTTAAAAAAAATAAAACGCTGGAAAGAACTATCCAAGCACTAACATCGTGATATATCCCGAAGATAGCGCTTCAAGTTAGCGAGTTTGCTACCGTGAAGTCAGCAGGCACTTTATAAAACCGCGATATCTCTACAACCATAGGGGTTGCTAAAAAAAATTAATTAACCACTATCGAAGCACTAACGATCCAGATATATCTCATAGATAGTGTTTCAAGTGTGTCTGCCAGCCTCAATCCAGCAGGCACTGTATAAAAACCATAATATCTCAGCTACAATAGGTGTTGCTAAAAAACTTAATAAAGTATTATCGAAACACTTACTATTGTGACATAAATATATCGAAGATAGTATTTCCAGTGTAGTTAGGTAGTTACCCACTTCATAGAGCCCTCAATCACAGTACTTACACAGTTATTCCATTCACATCGATAGCAAGAAAGATGAAGTGTTTTAGATTCCTACATTCCATTTGGATGTAATTGTTTATACTAGAAACTTTCTTATTTATTTTGTAATCAATTTTTTTTATAATAGACTTTACAAATTAGTAGAGTCATACTGACGATTTTCAAATCGCTTCATCATCTAATGACTTCTTTTTGTTCCCAAATAACAAATATAAAATGCGTGGTGAACGATTTTCATCGACTGAAGTAGCTGCTGAAACATTTTTGAAGTAAGTATTAGCTTCAGAGTGGAAAAAATGATTTGCTAATTTATCCGAACGTATGCAAAAGTGTATTAATATCAAAGACGAGTACTTCGAAAAGCAATAAAGTCATTTACCAACTTTTATCATGTGTTTTATCATATCGTTTCCAGAAACTTTTCCAGCAGCATACTAATTTATTTTTATTATTATAGTCGGTTTAAAACGTCTTGCGACGTTGTCCGATGCCCATCTTCCAACCTCGTCGGTCTTCGCAATCTTCGTCCTTCAGGTTTCTTACGCTCATCGCCTTTCTTATTCCCTCACTCCATGATTTCCGCCTTTCATACTAATATTAATACTAAAATTAAATTTAAATTGATTATCTCCTTCATACATTTTTTCAATTTGGCTTCTTCAAACTATATTATTAATTATTCTTCATTTTTGTTAATACTAATAACTCTACTTCTTATTTCTTTCTTTAAAAAATTACAAAACTTTTTACATTGACTTTCATTTTTATAAACTTTAATTTTATAAACAAGGAAAAATAACTACGACTAGATCAGCTTATATTAAGTTAAACAGTTAATTTTAAAGTTTAATTTAATATTAATTCGAAATAGTTAAAATGTCATACATTCTAGATCAGCTTATGCACGAAAGGATTAAATTAACTTCTCCCAACTTGTCCAACTTATTATAATAAAATTGTATGGTTTTACAAGTATTTCAAATTATACAAATTTCTGGACAAACATATCTTGAAAATAAATATGCAGTATTACTTTTTCTTAGTAGATTCCGATAGGTTTACTTAAAATCTATTGAAAAAAATATATATTTTAGCCTATTTTATTTAAATAAAGTAGTTATACCTATTACATAGTACATCTTGTAATATATTTAGCAAGTCATTAAAGAAAACATGATCTCTTAATTCATGTTTTCTACTTAAAAAAATACAAACTATAACTAATATCAAGTAAAGCTATTGATGTAGATTTCCAAACCTTTTAATTCTCATAAGTATACAGTTCCTTACTGACACCACTGTACTATCTTGCAATGGTTCTTCCAAAGTATAACATTCTGAAATAATTTTTGAAGCTTCTATTTTACTTAAGTTGTTACCCGGTCCAGTATCTCCTAGTTCTCTTCCAATAGCTTTGCCGAGGACCTCCTCAATAACATCAAAGTCAATTCTCCCATTGAATTTCTTAAAACCTCGACTTTTCCACATGCAATTTAAGAATTGATTATATCTGTAATTATTGACAGGAAGTACATCTAATTTACAAAGATCACTTATTGACTCCTTATCCAGATACGGAACCACTAATAAACGCACAAATTGGCGTTCTTCTAAGTCATAATCAAAATCATAGGGAAAACATTTTTGATCTTCCATTCTTAAATGTTCCACTCCCGAATAAACGGCATTGATTTTATTCTAAAACACATAGGAATATTGAAAAGTTTTATTAACAACATAATAATTATGCAATAATTTACCTGTAGCAAAATACAAAATAAACAGAATTGTAAAAAATGCAACATGTTAGATATTTAACAAAATAAATTATAGAAGATGTAAAACAGCATTGCTTAATATTAGTATTAAAGTTCAACTACACAAATGATAAAAGTTATCTGATAGTAAATTGGTTTAAATAAAGTTTATCTTTAGAAGAGATGTAAAAATATGTAAAAAATTTAATTAAATCTTGTACTGCCGGACCCAGTGCCGGAGTGCACTAAAGGCTGTTCCAATCGGAGTTGGTTGATTTTAATGTACTAATATTTTTTTGAGGTGATTTTGGAAGATGATAATTGAAAGTTGTCGTGTAGATAACATATCATTAGAAAATGAAGTAAAAAAGGTAATATTAAGAAGCACTGATGGGATGTTGCAATTTATCATACTTTGATGAAGCACTCTGGGTGTTTTAAATTCCCCAACAGCTAAAGTTGATTGGTGCCAATACTTCGAGACTTACTTTCATTAAACTTTTTTCGAGTTGTTACAAAAACAAATCGATTACCAATTGTTGGAACACGCTTTATACTGTTGTAAATAAAAACTTATTTATTAGGAAGTTGAAGAACCTTTAGGAGATACCAAAAGTGCTTTATGATCCTTCTTAATTTATTATGTTTATTAATAAATTGATAGCCATTCAACTGTGGTTTTCGTAAGATTGGCCATTTAATATCCAAGATTGTTGACCTTGACATGCAATATTTAGGATAATTTGATATTTCTTTCGTTTTGAAAATGAAACAAATTGTAAATAATAAATTAAAGGATATAATAAGAGGTAATTTTAATAAAAAATCATTCGACTGTGGTTTTTACGATATAAAATATTAATATTAAAGCTCGTTGATTTGTTATTGTTTTGGAACTTTAGGAAATAAGTATTTATTTTGTTTTAAAATGAAATAATATGCAAATATATAAATTAAAGGATAAAATATTACCTAGTAATTAAAGAAGGTTACGATATTCAATTTTAATTTAACATTTTAATTTTTTATGTACACAACTAATAATATAAATAATTTTACTAATAATTTTTTAACAATTTCTAGTTTTAACACTAAAATGTATATACTTACTACTAATTTAAACTAAATTATATCGTCATAATAAATCTTTAACATAATTACATAGTTTTTTGTACTGTGAAATGCGGTACCCAATATTAAATGTAGGTATACAACTTTTTATAGCTATTTATTAAATTTTAGAAAACGGAATTAATTTTTTAATAATGTAGTTTTGTATTTTTATTATTTTTTGTCCCGAATTATTTGCAGTTATACTTCCACAATCGTTGACAATATTTCTTGCATGAGCGGTACTTAGATGTATAGCAGGTCCAGTAGTACCTACGACATTGATAATCGCATTTTTGATAATTTTTTCTAATACTTCGCGATTTATATCATCATTTGCATTTATGTAATTTTCGTTTTTCCATGCACAGTATAAAAATTGTTGATATTGAACGTTATTTTCTGGTACAAGACCCCGTTGAGACAGCAATTCAGCTAACGAATATTTTTCGAGATTGTTGACAATTTCTAATTTGTTGTATTCACTAATATTGTAAATTTGATCTCTTGACAAGCACGCCGTATTTGTAAGATCAGGAATAGTGGATAATTCTATAGCTACAGTCCAGTAAATCAAATACTATGAAAATTAGAAAAATATTAGTAACATTAAAATTTATCATTAGGAAAATTATAAAAATCTTTCGAAAAGTTTGTGCTTTGTGAAACAATTATTTTTTGTAATTATTAATACTTTATTTGAAATTCTATAATTACGCTTCCTAATTTTAAAACTTTCAGTTAAAATAACATAAAAGATCACTAACCTGGCATAATAAAATAGTTTTTATGAAATTTACAACTTCCATGGCTAATGATTTCTGTAGTACTAAACCAGACGATATTATGATTCGATTTGTTAAAACATTGTTAAAAATTTCTTTGTATTAATAGATTTGTTATTAATTTAAAAGGTTATTGCCTTGACTGATACTATTGTGAAAATATCTGTCTGCTTAATGGGCATTAGTGTATGAAATGTATATTACTGATAAGAATAAAAATACAATTTTTTCCAGGTTCATGACACAAGGAATAAATTAATGGTACTGATAAAAATATTGTTCCTATATTCTTACAAATTACAATTGAGGGCCTTAGAATATAAGGGGTATAAGTGCACTTTTTTTAAATTTGAGATTAATACACAATATGAAACCTTAATGTCCATATTTGTTGGTGCAAAACAGATGCAAGTGATATATTGATAATTAGGATATAATAATAAGGGTATAAGTACTTTTTTAAGTTTTGGCACATTTATGATAAAGTTTTTTTTTCTACTTTTATATTATTAAAATTTATCATTTATTAAGGAAATAATAAACTTTATATATATATCTCAGCTTTTCCTGGGAATTTTTACCCTGCATTAGCAGTAGACGCACTTAACCTAGTAAAATAACACAAAATAAAAGACATTTGGTTTAACTTTGAATGCAAATATCTCACAATAATGTAAAATGCACTTATACCCCTTTTATTCTAAGGCCCTCAATTGTTATTTTTTCATTGTAAATAATAATTCTATATCTACTCATGAGGTATCGTTATTATAAATATGATTCAAAATGTTTGATTTGTTTTAAGAGACAATTTTGTACTAGCCCCGCTGTTTGTCCAGGTGAAAGTCCAGTTAGATTTTTACAATTGTGTACAATCTCTCTTGCTTCAAGAATACTTAAATTTATGGCAGGACCCGAAGTTCCTACTTCAAGAATTATAGCTTCTCTTAAGGATCTTTCGATGGTGTCATAAATAATTTCTCCTCGCTTATTTTGGTACTCGTAGATTATCCACGAGCAAGTCAAAAATCTATTGTAGTTTGGATTGAGTTGACCGACATAATCTCGTCTTGCAATTTCTCTAAGTGGCTTATGTGTTAAATCAGTTACTATTTGAAGTTGAGCGTATTCGTTGCTAGTCGCTTCTGAAATATTATTTGTGGTATGAGGTATGCAAGTTATGATCCGATTGTCGATCGACATACTCGCAATTGTTGCGAAATAAAATTGCGCCTAAAACAATAAATAGGTGTTAGATTTTTTTTATTTGGACGAATGGAAAAAAAGATAGAATCTACATTAATAAAAACTATGGGAACACTTGTAACACTACTACTGATTGTTACGGTATTAGTTATTTTAAATTATTCAGTTTTTAATAAAAAGTACTGCTGAATTACACCCCAATGTCATGACTGATGACGTGATGACCTTAGTATTGATATTTTATACTAAATATAATTTCTACTTAAATTGCGCAATGTTTTTCTAACAATAAAAATTATTTAAGTAAAATCTAATTTTATTGTCAAGTTTGTCTAAATTTAGCAGTTACAAAAAATATACACTTAAGGGTAAGAACCTAATACTATAATATTTCAACTTTCAAATCCAAATGAATTCAATTCACATTTTGCATCAAATTCTCTACAATTATGTTAATTAATGAAACAATCTGAAATTCCTTCTGAACTGTTCTAATATATTATCATTTATGACGTTAATGTTATTGATATGTAATAAACTTAAAATTAGAAGAATATGTAGTATAGCTTGTTTATTTAAAAATGTTTAAAAAATTAATTTGGAAGATTAATTTTAAATTAAAAAATGTAACCTGCTCAAAAATAATGACCAATCATTATAATAATTCCAAATAGGTGCATAGTATAATGGTATAAGGTACCTACTTACCAAAATAAAAATAACTACCGTAAACACTATGAGTTTCATTTCAATAATTGAATTTATAATTTCAGCAAGACTAAAAGTACAGGTATGCAAATTAATTAATTTTCGAAGTTAATTATAAAAGTAACTTAAGTGCGTATTATAAACTACTGCGAAACGCACTACTAGTCCATTTAAGAATAAATAAAAGTAAAAATGATTACTAAATTGTTATATAATTGGAATAATTTTGATTTATTTTAAGATTTGTAATTATCTAATCTTGCAGTATTTTTGTTAACTTATATGACCTGGTTAACTGAAAGTAAATTTAATTTTTACGAAATATATTAATTAATTATCCTAGAACACAAACAAAATGTTTTTAAATTGAATTAACAGAACATTATACATATTTATATCAGAATGAATTTTTGTTTAAGAATTGATAATTTATTAAAAACTCTACTCTAAGTTAAACACTTGACTATGTGCTATCTACCCATATAAAGAGTCTGGGGAGGATTGATCCAGTCATATTAAAAAAATTTAAATGGTGATAAAATCATTTCTAGCACAGAA
This sequence comes from Podabrus alpinus, assembly GCA_932274525.1. Classification (NCBI taxonomy): domain Eukaryota; kingdom Metazoa; phylum Arthropoda; class Insecta; order Coleoptera; family Cantharidae; genus Podabrus; species Podabrus alpinus. The sequence goes on from OW026451.1 coordinate 123,154,405, forward strand.
GTAAATTCTTCGTTTATATATTATTGAAATTATGTGTTAAATGATTTTGGGAAAATTGATATATTTTCCTAGAAGGAAAATGAAGAAGCGGGGCACTGATAATATACACTCCTGATGGACAAAAGTCTTTACGCACTTCAAATAAACCAACATTTATTGTAATATTTCAAATCGCATCAAGTTTACAAGGCGTTAAAATGTCTGGGGTGGCACATACACACATTTTGAAATCCCCTTATCGAGATTGATAGAATATTCGTAACGTTTTGTTACCTATTGTATCGTAACGGTACTTAATTCGTATTTACCTACTTAATGAATTCAACGTTATCTAAATTACAATTTAAGAAAAGCATTTTTATTTTCGGAGAACAATCAAGACAACATGTAGCGAAAAAGGTCGATCATCTAGTTTTAATTTGAAGGTAATCTTCGTTTTGCAGTTTATAAACAATTCAATGTGTCTGTTGAAGATGGATTGTACTAGGAACTGAAAGAAACCTTGAAGTTTTGATGAGTTTTGTGTGCCGGAATGCACAATTCATTATTATTTCTAAGAATGCGTTCGTGACAATCTCTTCGTTCTGAAAGAAGATTATATAGATTTTCGGGTAGGCCCAACTTATGCATGATAAACAGTTGAATGGCGAAGCGGATTTCGAACCGTTTTAATATCTTAAGAATATCCAGCGAAAGATAGAAGGGCGTCACGTGTTCCCTATAGCTGACATTGTAAGCAAAACGTAAGCATGCATTCAGGTTACCTGTAACTTGTTTTTCCATTGTTCCGTTAGAAGGCCATAGTACACTGTAATGCAGTAATATATAAGGCATAATATTATAAGAGATTCGACTAGGTTCCATTTGGTCTCAGGTGGCAGAAGATCCTTGTATTTGTAATATAGCTTTCAATTTAAAATAGCATGTACTTGATACTTTATTAATGTGGTCTTCGTATGAAAGGTGGTTGTCTCAGATCATTCCCAGATTTTTTACGCTATTGCTAGATTTGGTGACGCACCTGTTGAGATTGATTTAATTTCGTTTTGAATTCATAGCTACTCTGTGTCCATTCGGGCTACCTAAACAGACACTAAAAATTTTTTCGTTGAATTAAGAACCAGTCCGTCACGAAATGACCAGTTAAGTACCGATTCGAGGTTTACGTTCAGGTCATCGATAATATGATTGATGTCCGAAGGAAATCTTAACATACTTATACAATTGAGTATCATCAGTATACACGGGTGCGTTACAGTTTATCGTTAGTACCTCCGGGAGATCCACTGTGAAGATTGAAAAGAGCAGGGGACAGAGTACCTTGTGGTACTCTTTATTGACTGTTAAGTTTTCATTGTTTAATTTGACCATATGCGTTCTGTTACTGAGATAGTTCATAATGAGTCTAACTGATGATTTACTACAGCCATAGTAAGATAGCTTTGTTAGAAGCAGGTTATGGTTAATGACGTTGAATGCTTTTCTATATAGTAGTCCAGCAATGTAATCACTGTAATCTTTGACTTGTCTGACTGGGAGATGACATCCCCAACTACTTTGGAAAGTGCTGTTGACGTACTGAATTTGACTGGAAAACCAGATTGTATAGCAGAAAGGACCTTAATGGTAGTTATGCCTTCCAGGAGTTGTTTGTACATAATATGTAATTTCCATTTGTTTTCTAAAGAAATATCAAAAACTAACACTAACCTAACGGCAGATCCACCTCTTCGGGGAAGATCCACCTCTTTGCGGCAGATTTAACTTTACGCGGAGATTTGTTTGTTTTTCATTTGGTTTCTAAAGAAATATCACAAACTAACACTAACCTAACGGCAGATCCACCTCTTCGCGGAAGATCCACCTTTATTTATTTGGGGTAATGTAAACTGCGCTCCAAAATGCCTGCTTTATTGTAAATTGCGCTCCGATGAAAAAGGTTCACAGAAATCTGAAATGTAAACTGCGCTCGCACCCAATGTAAACTGCGCTCCAAAATACCTGCACGCTCATTCGGCGCGAGGATCATTCGGCGTGAGGCTTATTCGGTGTGAGGTTTCTTCAGAGCAGATTTAGTGCTAGATCTGTTATTGATATTAATAAATCTCCGCGTAAAGTTAAATTTTCCGCAAAGAGGTGGATCTTCCGCGAAGAGGTGGATCTTCCGCGAAGAGGTGGATTTTCCGCGAAGAGGGGAATCTGCCGTTAAGTTAGTGTTAGTTTTTGATATTTCTTTAGAAAACTAATTAAAAACAAATAAATCTTCACGTAAAGTTAAATCTGCCGCAAAAAGGTGGATCTTCCACGAAGAGGTGGATCTGCCGTTAGGTTAGTGTTAGTTTTTGATATTTCTTTAGAAAACCAATTAAAAACAATTTAATCTTCACGTAAAGTTAAATCTTCCGCAAAGAGGTGGATCTTCCGCGAAGTGGTGGATCTGCCGTTAGGTTAGTGTTAGTTTTTGATATTTCTTTAGAAAACCAATTAAAAACAATTTAATCTTCACGTAAAGTTAAATCTTCCGCAAAGAGGTGGATCTTCCGCGAAGTGGTGGATCTGCTGTTAATCAGTCAAAACTGCGAAAATTCGGCAGGTAGAAAAAGTAGTAAATTGCGCAAATTTGCGCAGTTTACATTTCAGATTTCTGGCGACCTTTTTGCTTGGAGCGCAATTTACACTTGTACTTTTATTTCTACCTGCCCAATTTGCGCAATTTACACCTATCGTTATTTATTTAACCAGAAGCCAAATATTATATTTCTGTGAGAACTTTTACTAAAACCAAATTTTATGAGTTACCGGTAAATAATATGAAGTTAATTTGCATCTTTAAATTTTAAGGTGTTAAGTCGCAAAAAAACGCAAAACGCAATAATCAAGTTAATAATCAAGAGGCAAAGTAGATTATACTTTCCGATACTCACAATATATAATATTCTGCAAATTGATACAGACTGAGGCCAGTAGTCACAAGGCCAGTTGTCGCTAGGGCCAGTTGTCGCAAAAGCCAGTTGCCGCCAAAGCCAATTGTCGCCAGGGCCAATTGTCGCCAAGGCCAGTTGTCGGTAGAGTCAGTTGTCCGAGACGAGTTGTCGTAGGGCCAAGTGTCTCAGGGACAGCTGTCGGTACACGGATTAAGATGGCTGAATGGTTAGTGGGTTGATCCACTATTTGGACCAAATTAAACTGAGTAAGCATGGATTTGACACAGCATTGGCTTGGTGGGATCGCTGGTTGAGTTACAGCGCGGAAATTGTGGGTTAGAATAGCGGACTTGACTAAATTTCCTAGCGCAGCCCCCCGGTGAACATCAACACTCTGTGGTTAAATTAGTTGAAAGTAAAAGAGAAACAAGAGAATTGATCCACCTCAATAAATGGATCGTAAAGACTTTGCAGAAAAGCAGAGTAGCAATATTCCAAATGGAATGGAAAAGCTTGATAATTAGCATGGATTTGAATCTTTTTGTCTATCTACTAAGTACTAGAGTACATATCGACGTTGAGATCCCCCATAAGAATGATATCATCATGTTTTACATACATTTTAGATAGTACAATTTCGAGTTCTTGAAAGGCGGAGTGGGAGATCTGGGAGTGGAAATCACGAGTTGTGGAGACCTAATCAAGGAGGTACATAACCAGACAGTAAAGGCGGCTGCTATATCGGGATGGCTGAGAGAAACAATATGGAACAACACATTTTTAAATATCGAAAGTAAGGTGCGGATATATAAGACATGTGTAAGACCTTTAATGACATATGCCGCAGAGACACGTCCCGATAACTCTAAAACAAAGAGGCTACTACGAACAGCGGAAATGAGAACCCTACGCACAATAGCGGGAAAAACGCTATGGAATAGGATAAGAAGCGAGGTAATCCGAGACACATGTCAAGTGTTAGACGTAGTAAGATGGGTAAGACAAAGAAGGAGATGTTGGAACGAACACGTCAATCGCATGAACAACAATAGGCTTGCCCGAATAGTCAGAGATGGGAAAGTTGTCCATGGAAAACGACTGCCGGGAAAACCACCGAAGAGATGGCACGAAAGCTGGCAGTCCATATCACAAGAAACTGGAAATAACAAGCCTTAAGGCCTAAACTAAGATGAAGAAGAAGAAGAAGAAGGAAAGCGGCGAAAGGCACGCTAGGTGATCGGTAAACCCTTCCGTCCGCATTTGATCTGCCTTTAAAGTTGAACAACAACCATAACTGTCCCAGAGCATCCCTGGTGTCTTCCGACATGAGTTGTTGGCATTTAATATGATTTTGAATAAAGCAGCATACGCCCCCACTTAGACTTGATCCATCAAAAGAAGATGGAAGGTCAAGTGACAGCCATGTTTCTGTAAGCGAAATAACTTGGAGGTTTTCTTCTTTAATAATTACTTGTAGATCATCTGAACTTTTACTGATATTTATGTAAACTACAGGCAGGAAGTTGTTCTGTGTATTTGGTTCTGATACAGCTGTGTGGCAACCTTGATTTTCCGTGGTTACCTTTAGCGAACTTGTATTGTTGCGAATGCATGTTGGTTTGCGATTTTTCGTCCTGCAGCTGCTTGTAGATTGAGGCTACTATTTTGATTGTGTGACGGTTCCAAATTTTGACTACAAGTTTTGATTTTGAAAATCTAATTTATTGCAGATCGCTGCAATAAATTGGAATTTCTTCTGAACTGTTCTAATATAGGTACCTATAAAATTAGAAGTTTATGTAGTATAGCTTGTTTCTTTAAAAATGTCTAAAATTAATTTGGAAGACTAATTTTAAATTAAAAATGTATCCCGCTTAAAAATAATAACAAATCACCATAAGATCTCCGAATACGAGTAGGTGCAGAAAATATAAGGTACCTACTTACCAAAATAACTACCGTAAACACTATGAGTTTCATTTTAATAATTGAATTTATAATTTCAGTAAGACTAAAAGTACAGGTATTCAAATTAATTAATTTTCGAAGCTAATTATAAAAGTAATTTAAGTGCGTATTATAAACTACTGCGAAACACACTGCTAGTCCATTTAAGAATAAATAAAAGTAAAAATGATTACCAAATTGTTATATAATTGGAATAATTTTGGTTTATTTTAAGATTTTTAATTATCTAATCTTGCAGTATTTTTGTTAACTTATATGACCTGGTTAACTGAAAGTAAATTTTATTTTTACGAAATATATTAATTAATTATCCTACAACATAAACAAATTTTATTCTAAATTGAATTAACAGAATATTATATAGCAGAATGAATTTTTGTTTAAGAATTATTGATATAATTTTTTAAAAACTCTACTCTAAAGTTAAACACCTTACCATGTGCTCAGAAATAATTTCTTTTATTACCCATATCTCTCGGCGATGGATGTGCCGAGTAAAGAGATTGGGGAGGATTGTTCCAGCATATTAAAAAAATTTAAATGATGATAAAATCATTTCTAGCACAGAAGTAAATTCTTAGTAAATTCTGTTTCAAATGATTTTGAGAAAATTGATATATTTTCTTGCAAGGAAAATGAAAAAATAGGGGAGAGTGATACACACTCCTGGACAAAAGTCTTTACGCACTCCAAATAAACCAACATTTATTGTAATATTTCAAATCGCATCAAGTTTACAAGTGGTTAAAATGTCAGGGGTAGTAGATACACACATTTTGAACATCCCTTATCGAAATTGATAGAATATTCGTAACGTTTTGTTACCTATTGTATCGTAACGGTACTTATTTCGTATTTACCTACTTAATAATAATTTTTTTTTTTTATTGAATCCATGTAATAGTTACAATCTGTTAAAATAACAATAAGTAACACTTTAAGTTAAAGAGTTGGACATGAGAAGAGATTGCCCAATGGCTCACTCTTATTAATTAAATTCTGCTTTAGCAGATTACATTGTGTTTTTAATCCAAGTCACTAACTTTCACTTCTCATTAGGTCCAGTGGATCACGTCGCTTGAGTCGTCTTAATATGGGAGGGTTTAGTAAGTCCACCGCATATGGATTTGGGTGGTCTATGAGCCGGTATTGGTATTTTTCGCATTGTTTCCTAATTTCTTCTTGAATGGTTGGCATTTTCAACTGATCATGTATTACATTGTTTGGATAGTATGTGAGAACCCCTGCTACGATCTTCAGTGATTTGTTTTGGAATGTTTGGATTTTATTCACATTTGTGGCACTTGCTGCCCCCCAGAGCTGCAACCCATACGTCCACACAGGCTTCAAAACTGCTTTGTAAATTAGCAACTTGCTCTGTATAGACAATTTTGAGTTTCCTCCGATCAGCCAGTATAACTTCGTTAACTTTAGGTTTAGTTGTTTTCGTTTAATTCCTATGTGTTGTGCCCAAGTAAGTTTTCTGTCTAAGTGGATACCTAGATATTTTACCTCCTCGGTCTGTGGAATTGGTTGATTACCAAATGTGACAGGCGGGCAAGTTCCTCTTCTCAAAGTAAATGTTATATGAGCTGACTTACTCTCGTTGACTCTTATTCTCCACAAAACAAACCATTGGTAAATTTTGTTGATATGGTTCTGAAGGATCTGTGAAGCCACCATGGATTCTGAATTTGATGCCATTACAGCGGTATCATCCGCAAATTTTGCCAGTGTGGTGTTGACATCCGTTAGCATATCGGCTGTGTAGACAAGATATAATATCGGCCCCAAAACACTACCCTGCGGTACACCAGACTTGATCAGATGCAGTTCGGAAGTGAAATCTTGCTGTTTTATAAAGAAGTACCTGTCTGTCAGATATGATTGAATTATCGAGAAGTAGGGATGAGGTAAACATCTCTTGATCTTATACAAAAGTCCGTCATGCCAAACTCTGTCAAACGCCTGCGAGATATCCAAGAAGACGGCAGAACAGTAGTTTTTTAGTTAACTAAAAAACTTAATAATAATAGAAGTTTATTAAGCCAAGAATACAAAGTTATCTAAATAAATTAAAATTTAAGAAAAGCTTTTTTACTTTCGGAGAGCAATCAAGATAACATCTGGCGAAAAAGGTCTTCCTGAGACGAAGGAACAGGAACTTCCTGCAGTTTAGGAACAATTCAATGTGTCTGTTGAATATGGATTGTGCTAGGAACTGAAGGCAGTATTCTACATGGCGTAATATAAGAGATTCGGCTAGGCTCCATTTGGTCTCAGGTGGCAAAAGATCCTTGTATTTGTAATAAAGCTTTCAATTTAAATTAGCATGTACTTGATACTTTATTAATGTGGTCTTCGTATGAAAGGTGGTTGTCTCTGATTATTTCCAGATTTTTTACGCTATTGCTGGAATTGGTGACGCAACTGTGTTGAGCTTGATTTAATTTCGTTTTGAATTCATAGCTACTCTGTGTCCATTCGGGCTACCTAAACAGATACTAAGAATTTTTTCGTTGAATTAAGAACCAGTCCGTTACGAAGCGACCAGTTAAGTACCGATTCGTGGTTTACGTTCAGGTCATCGATAATATGAATGATGTCCGAGGGAAATCCTAACATACACTATTGAGTATCATCAGTATACACGTGTGCGTTACAGTTTATCGTTAGTATCTCCGGGAGATCCGCTGTGAAGATTGAAACGAGCAGGGGACAGAGTACCTTGTGGTACTCTTTATTGACTATTAAGTTTTCATTGTTTATTTTGACCCTATATGCGTTCTGTTACTGAGGTAGTTCATAATGAGTCTAACTGATGATTTACTACAGCCATAGTAAGATAGCTTTGTTAGAAGCAGGTTATGGTTAATGACGTCGAATGCTTTACTATAATATAGTAGTCCAGCAATGTAATCACTGTAATATTTGACTCGTCTGACTGGGAGGTGACATCCCCAAGTACTTTGGAGAGTGATGTTGACGTACTGATGAATTTGGCTCGAAAACCAGATTGTATACCAGGAAGGACCTTAATGGTAGTTATGTCTTCTAGGAGTTGTTTGTATATAGGTATTATCGATTATAGCACTTTTGACAGATATGAAAGGATATTAATTGGTCGGAAGTCGTTGAGGTTTAGTTCTTCTCCTTCTTCTTCTTCTTAATCTAGGACTACGTCCTGTACTTCCCAACTATAGTGCCTCTGTTCAAGGCACTGTTGGTTCTTTGAGCAGTTTGGTTTTTACATCTCAGGTAGCTTGCTAGGCTTGCCTTTCGATGTGCCTGCACCCTGTTTTTTTCACTTTAGGTTTAGTTCACTTTTGGTATTGGCGTTATTATTTATTTTTTTTAAATCTCGGGTACTATGGAGTTATCCAAGCACATATTTATTAATTCGGTTATGTTTACCAGAGAGGAGGGTAGCACTCTAGTTTTAATATTTTTGAGTTAATACCGTCAACTCCGTAGGCGGTGAATTTAAGTTTGCATATTGCATATTATGCTACTTCTTCAGGTGTAACCTTGTTGAAATTCATTCCGATTGTCATTTCGCTGAAGGGTGTTTATTTCTATAAAAAAAACTCTAGAATAAGAGGTTCGATATCGTTTCTCGGAGCCGTGTAAATGAAATGCTTGTTTAGCTCATTATCGTTGATGTTCTCAAACTTTGCACTTTTCATGAATTTGGAATGCATATTACCCCGTCCAAAGAATTTCCAAAGTGTAAGTTTCTTATTGTAATTTTTACAAGTTTCGACTTCGTATTTGTAATGCGCTTTTTTCTCACTTTTAACAGCTTGTGTTACCATGTTACGGGGTTCTTTGTGGTACGTAAAGTCTGAGTTTTTCTTTGTTTTGCTATATTTTTTGTAGGCATTATTCCTTATCTTGATCATAAATTGAACAACTTGAGTAAGCCAGCCAGGTTTAGTGTTCATGGTACCAATTAGAAGGGTTTGCACCGCAACATGCACATTGAAAAGAGACGTGATATTTCAGTTTAAATACAGAAGTTTAAGTTGATATCCGTTTCTGTGATGCTACTTTGCCAATCCAGGTTTCTTGCATCAGTTAAGAAAGTGTCTACGTCAAGGTTTTTAAAATTTCGGAATACGATTGGTTTGCACTGTGGTTTGTCAGAGTCCAGATCGAGTTGGTAGTAAACAAGCCTGTGATCCGAAATGTCATCTACATAAGTCCAGTGTGTTCATTTCAGCAAATATTATGTTTTTACTAATAAGATAGATGACATCGATTAAGGTGGCTGAATGGTTTGTTATTCTAATGGGTTGATCCACTATTTGATCCTGATTCACGCCTCGATAAAAAAAAATTATCGATGTTATAACACGGAATATTAGTTTGGTTATAACTTATAACAATATTTGCATGGGTAAATAGGTGCCGATTGAGCGAAACAGGAAATTTTTTTGTGGTTTTGAAATTAAAAAAAATTTATTTTTGATTTTACATGTACTATTTTGTTTGTGATTTATACAGTATAGTTTATTTTTTTATACATTGCGCGAATGTTAAATCGACGTTTTCTATTATTAAAGAGTGATGTATATTGACAATTTGTTGAAATTGTTAAGTACACGATTTTCTTATGTTGACGATAAAAATTAGATTCATAAAGTAATATTGATGTGCAAATTATAAGAATTAGTTGTAAAAGCTAGTGTCTCTCTTTTTTAGTCTTGAAGAAAAGTAAAATTAAACTCGAAATAAATAGTTTAAATAACCTCTAATCAAGTCCAAATTTTTTTTATTTATAAATTACGATCTAAAAATACACAACATGCCACTTATTAGTTGCACGAAAGCATGCTATTATGTCGCAGGTGCCTGCTAGTGGTATGTGTATGATGTGATGCTGCTATGGCTGCTATCAACGAACAGCTGCTATTAAAAAGACAGCTGGAGGTGGGGGTATGTGCAAATGCAACCGCTCATAGCATGCCAGTACATCGCATGCTATTAAGATTTGTAGACGTTATTATCGTCATTTTTGTGTTTTCAAAATGTCTCGATGGGACAGTAATAAAACGTTAAACTTTATATTACATTACCGTGAGTATGAGTGTTTATGGAATGTAGATTCTCCCTTGTATAAAACTAAAACAGCGAGGGAGTATGCTTACAAAAAGTTATTAAAAGTTATGAACGACAAAAATTTAACAATCAAAACTATTAAAAACAAAATAAAAAATTTACGTTCAGTGTATCACCACGAATTGAGAAAAATAAAAGACTCGATCCGTTCTGGAGCCGACGCAGGCCAAGTGTATAAACCTTCTCTACCATGGTTCGAGGAAATGCATTCATTTCTGGCTGACACCGTGGAAAATCAACAAAAAATAAAAACCGAAATAGTAAGTATTAGTTTATTTAATTATTAAAAAATGTATAGGAATGTTTACAACCCATTGTACATAGTAATTTAGCCAATGATATTAATCATACAATCTTGCTATGTTACTGCTTCTGTTGTACTAAAAAGATCCTCGTAAGCATTTCTAATTTGTATTGCTTCTCTAAAGGAGTGATCAGCGGCGGCTCGTGGGATTGTACAGTGGTGGTGCCATAAATTTTTCTTTCGATTTACTGCATAATAATATAGACATTATTTTATGCATTTCCTGAACTTCAATTACAATTTATAATTACTTCATGTTGTAATTCCAACATAACCTTATCAAAATAAATATCAGTTTGATTTTTACTTCCCTATAAGGAAGTATTGTAATCATGAAAAAATTCGATGTCGATATTTTAACGGAAATATCCGTTTTGAGCATTTCTGAATCCGTTTTGCCTACTTTCGCAATGATGTCTGTATGTATGTCTGTATGTCTGTGTGGATGGATGTATGTAACGCAAAATGTCTGTAAGTTCTGTATCTCTGGAACGAATTGTTATAGAGTAACAAAATTTCATATTTAACACTTTAATCGGTATACAAAGGCACCATTTGATTTTGGAGGAAATCCCTAAACCGGAAGTAGCACTTCACTTGAAGGACGAAATGGTTTTTCTTAAATATCTCAGGAACGAATTGTTATCTAGTAACGAAATTTCATATTTAACACTTTAATCAGTATACTAAAGCACCATGTGATTTTTGCGAAAATCCCTAAACTGGAAGTAGCACTTTACTTGAAGGACGAAATGGTTTTTCTTCAATATCTCAGGAACAAATTGTTATATAGTAACCAAATTTCATATTTAACACTTTAATCAATATACGAAAGAACCATTTGATTTTGGAGGAAATCCCTAAACCGGAAATGGCACTTTACTTGAAGGACGAAATAGTTTTTCTTCAATATCTCAGGAACGAATTGTTATATAGTAACCAAATTTCATATTTAACACTTTAATCGGTATACGAAAGCACCATTTGATTTTGGAGCAAATCCCTAAACCGGAAGTAGCACTTTACTTGAAGGACGAAATGGTTTTTCTTAAATATATTATGATAAATATTTTATTGATGAATTTTTATTTTTTAATCAAAATTAAAGCAAATAAAATTTTCTATAAATATATTGGAATATATTTTTCTGTATTACAACAAATTTAATAATTTAATTAAATAATAAAATAAAATTCAAATAATATTTCTGCGAATCTTTAGATGAACGATGAAGGAATGATTCCTTATAGGGAAGTCATGTGCTGGCCACATCAGATTTTTTAATAATCAAGTGACATACGGTCTTCATGGAAACATTTAAATTCATTATAAGAGTCGTCTAGATGCAAAACTTACTGTTTGCAATTTTGCGTAATTTGAGTTAGACGCGGTATCCGATGCAAAATCTTATAAAGAATCATTGTATATAATAAAATTGTAGCAAAGGTTACTATTTATTATCTTAAAACTCAAGTGAAATTTTTGATTGGGTGCAAAACTCCCTCTTTGCTATTGACATTTAATTGCAAAACACACTATTTACTTTCCAGCCAATCCCAATCACTTCTGAGTTACTGTCAGGAGATAATAATGTAATTGTAACCTAAAAATAATTAATTTTATTCTGTGATTGTTGTACTTTGTGCTACGGTTTTTAAGATTTGTTTGGTGTTAATCACAATGGAATCAAATACGTCTATTGTGCCTTGTTCTTCAGGAAAGGGGAGGAAGAAAGTGCGTCAAACTTCAAAACGGGAGAAGTTAAAAATAGCCCGGTAAGTTAATAATTAAGTTGAAAAGAACGATACGACGTCTTATTCGGTCTTATTTTTTTATAGGCATCGCCCGAAAGAACTACCTGCTTTTCCTTCTTGTGGCCACAAGGGCCAACCAGGCTTTCCTTATTTATGTACAAATCTAACAATGAAAGAAATCAAAACTTTCCATGAACGGTTGTACTCTACTAACGATAAGGTGAAACAAGACACTTTTATTCTAAAATGCTGTAAAGCTGAAAAGCCAAAAATGACTAATAAGAGTTATAAAAGAAAAAATGATAGCATTTTCATTAAATACAGGATCCCTGATGGGAAAGGCAATTTGGTACGCCTGTGTAAAAAAGCATTCTGTGAACTCAGTGGTTTGAGCAGATTTAGAATTGAGAGAATAATGAAATTATTCTTGAGCAAGGGCGAAATTCCAAGAGAAAGAAGAGGTGGCGATCGAGTGGGCAATCAAAATGCTGATAAAAAGAAACAGAAGAAGACTTAAAGGCGTCCCTATTGGACGCGCATGAATGGATTATCAAGATTCCTTAAAGGAAGGCAGGCTACTCAAAATCAACTTAAAAAACAATAATGAATGCTGTCAAACTGTCAACCGATCGACAATCTATATATATAAAAATGGATGTATGTGTGTATGTATTGCTATGTACGAGCTCCCTTTAATAATGCCACACGTTGGGCTAGCCAAAAAGTGCTATGTGCCGACGTAGCTTTGCTAGGCTTGCACTCTGTATCGTTGATATCTTGTACGAGTGTACGTATAAGTACCTCGTCAATAAAAATGATTGTAAAATAATCTGACAAATTGCAATAAATGAATTTTACCTCGGCTTTGACTATTTTCGGAGAGCACAGACTTACCTAATCTCAATTTGGGTCCCTTCCTTGACCAAGTTGTTACTGAAATATAAATTGCTGGTCGTCGGAAAATCAGGTTGTACAAACAAATTATGCTTCGTCGTTAAAGGAATAATAATTTTATTATAAATAATGCAGATGAAAAATAGAAAAATGAAATGGAAATGTTTAAATTTATTGACAATATCTTAATACTAACACTATAAACGGGCTAACGCACGCGTGTTTTAGTTTTCAAAAATTTTCACTAATTTTTATTAAATAATTGTTAATGTGCATTTACCTTAATAAATGTAGGGAATTTCTTGTCCCCAGTTGTTAACAGCATACAATAGAATCGCTTTACTTGGAGGATGACCTTCGCTTAATGATAAGAATTCAGATAGGTTTCTTGTGTAGTGTAACCACGTTTTGTGCGTAGTTAAATCTTCAAAAATAAACACAATCACTTTATAAAATCAACTAAATTGACTTTTATAACACGTAAGTAACTTTTCTTTAATGATATCTTTACTTTTCATACGGTTTTAAATAATTTTTATCAATATTTATTTACTTTTAGGAGACACTAATAAATTGCACCACCATTCAATTTCAAGAAATCAACTTCCTATCTATCAACAATCCATTGTTTTTTTCCTAGTTACCTATCTTTTCAAGGCAAATCTGATTTCGTTTTATTAGTCGATACAAAAATCAACATTCTTGCGTTATAATTTTCCAGGTTCGTACTTAGCCCAAAATAATTTGTAAAATTTCTAATAAAATTTTTATGTTTCAGTTTTATTTGAAGCACCAGCCTCTTCTGTGATCTTCCAGTAAACTTTTGAAGAAAATGTTTTTCGCATTTATGGTTCATTGAATATCGATGCACTTCTACACGTAAAGATTTTATTATCTTGATTTTAAAAGTTCTACGTTTTAACACCTTTTTAGAACTAATGTTTTGAACAATTATTTTTGATTTCAAATTACATTTCTTATAACTACTTAAATTAATTTATAATTTTAACAAACCTTTTATGTTAACAGAATTAAAACGTTGCATTTGAATTTATCTTGTTTTCTCATTCCGTGACCTTATCTTCATTAAATTTATGACGTTAAAACAATTCTTTGGTGTCGGATAAAACCCTTTTGTTTGAACAAATAAGTCTCGTGCTACCTTTGTTAATAAATTAAAAACTTTGAATCAAAACGTGATCATTTCTATTGACGTGGTATTGGTACAGCGCATTTACCCCCTGTGTTTAATTGAAATTTATTTGAAAATACCTATTTTTGTAGTAAATTTCTTAATTAACACACACGTGCATCTACTCATAAACACAACAAACTAAATTTTAATGTAACGTTTAGTAATGATACTAACTCATATTCAAAATTAAATCATTAAATTATCTCAAATGTAGAAATTTATTAACTAAATGAATTCAATACTAACTAATTATATTCAAAATTAACTATTTAAATTATAAAAATATTTGAAACTTCCTAACTAATCATGTTAACACAACTAACTAATTATAAAAAAAATTCAAACTAACCTATTTATTTATACGAGTAAATTCGACCAAGATTTCTGTTATAATTTTATATTATTTAAATTCTAAAATTTTTATTAATTTTCCTATCTTTGACCTATTTATTTATATTTGGGTGATTTCTACCTTTAGTTTTCATAATTTTTAATCATTAAACTTTAATTCATAGCTTCATATTATTATTTGGTATTCTTTATTTACTTTAATCAATATTTTCCTATATAATTCCCCGTTATTATTTTGGTAACCTCTTTTTGGGTCCCATTTCAATTCATATAACTTCATATAATCTCATAATTATTTATTCACAACTTTTACACCTGTGCCCTCTCATTTCGGTACATTCAGGTATTTATCTATTCACCTCATTTTATATAACTACCATTTATTTTATTTACCCCCATTTATCTCTTATTGTATTCAATTGAATACCAATTTTATTTAAAACTTCTTGATCTTTTCAAATTAAATTCATAATTATTTATCTAAGTTTATTTTTCACCCAAATTCTAAATTTAACCTTTCCCTTTCAAATCAATTACATCATTTTATAAATTATTTCTTTTTACTAATTGCATTTTTAACTTTGAATCATTTATTTTTCGAATCTTAATAACATTTCTTTTCATAAATTTCTAATTATATAAATGTCGCATCTTTAAAATTTTATCTTGGTCAATTTTATCGTTTTCTTTTCATAGCTTTAATCAAATTTACATTGCTATTTTATTTAACTATGTCCTTGTTCCATTTCTTAAAATTATATTTACATATTGTTTTTCCAGTGTTTGTCATTTTCCATTTCTTTTTAAGTTTTGCTATGGCGAATTTATCTTTTACATTACTATTTTTCTCAGCGGTCAATTATGAAGTTGTAAGTTGATTTTCTTTTTAGTTTCGCTGTGGCGAATTTCTTGTCTATTGAAACGGTCAATATTTAATTGGTTCAATTTTTTCAAATATTCTCTTCCATTTTCCAAAATTTTGTTTAGTTTCTCCTCTTCTTTCTTTCTTTGTTCGGGTGTCTTTAACATCTCTTCTTCTCTCTCTTGTTCCATCGCTAATAACATCTCTTCGGTTTTATCTTGCTCTTCTGCTAATCTTCTTCGATTTTCTCTTTTAATTTTTCGATCTTCTCCTTTCTTTCGATTTTTCTCTTGAATTTCCTTTTTATATACTTCATACAATCTATCATTTTCTTTAAATCTCTCTTTTCTTTTTCTATCTTCTTCTAATTTATCATGGTTTGGCGTAACCGAATTTATTTTATTTAAATTTGCCTCCTGTAAATTTTCTAAATCATTTTCATTGTATATTACCCCTTTTTCTATTAATAAATTTTCATCCCCGGCTTCAACTAAATATTTATCTGGAACGTAAATGTACCCTACCATTTTATCTGTGAACGAAATGATTGTGCTGTTGTCATCTACATCCCCCATATCGTCTATGTTGATAAACTCTCTCGGATGTTCATACGAGCTTATCTTCACCTCCCTGGTTACGCCGTTTATTGAAAATCCTGTGGAGAGTTTTCCTCTTCCACAGCAGGTGTCCTATTTACCGTAACGCTATTTATCGGTCGATTATTTGTATTCGCTGACCTTGTGTTTTGATTGCGATCGTCTTCCCCTCGTTGATTATCCCGATCATTTTGATCATTATCGTGGTTGCGCCAGTTTGTTTCATATCGAGCCCCACGTTGGGCGCCAAAAAATGCTATGTACGAGCTCCCTTTAATAATGCCACACGTTGGGCTAGCCAAAAAGTGCTATGTGCCGACGTAGCTTTGCTAGGCTTGCACTCTGTATCGTTGATATCTTGTACGAGTGTACGTATAAGTACCTCGTCAATAAAAATGATTGTAAAATAATCTGACAAATTGCAATAAATGAATTTTACCTCGGCTTTGACTATTTTCGGAGAGCACAGACTTACCTAATCTCAATTTGGGTCCCTTCCTTGACCAAGTTGTTACTGAAATATAAATTGCTGGTCGTCGGAAAATCAGGTTGTACAAACAAATTATGCTTCGTCGTTAAAGGAATAATAATTTTATTATAAATAATGCAGATGAAAAATAGAAAAATGAAATGGAAATGTTTAAATTTATTGACAATATCTTAATACTAACACTATAAACGGGCTAACGCACGCGTGTTTTAGTTTTCAAAAATTTTCACTAATTTTTATTAAATAATTGTTAATGTGCATTTACCTTAATAAATGTAGGGAATTTCTTGTCCCCAGTTGTTAACAGCATACAATAGAATCGCTTTACTTGGAGGATGACCTTCGCTTAATGATAAGAATTCAGATAGGTTTCTTGTGTAGTGTAACCACGTTTTGTGCGTAGTTAAATCTTCAAAAATAAACACAATCACTTTATAAAATCAACTAAATTGACTTTTATAACACGTAAGTAACTTTTCTTTAATGATATCTTTACTTTTCATACGGTTTTAAATAATTTTTATCAATATTTATTTACTTTTAGGAGACACTAATAAATTGCACCACCATTCAATTTCAAGAAATCAACTTCCTATCTATCAACAATCCATTGTTTTTTTCCTAGTTACCTATCTTTTCAAGGCAAATCTGATTTCGTTTTATTAGTCGATACAAAAATCAACATTCTTGCGTTATAATTTTCCAGGTTCGTACTTAGCCCAAAATAATTTGTAAAATTTCTAATAAAATTTTTATGTTTCAGTTTTATTTGAAGCACCAGCCTCTTCTGTGATCTTCCAGTAAACTTTTGAAGAAAATGTTTTTCGCATTTATGGTTCATTGAATATCGATGCACTTCTACACGTAAAGATTTTATTATCTTGATTTTAAAAGTTCTACGTTTTAACACCTTTTTAGAACTAATGTTTTGAACAATTATTTTTGATTTCAAATTACATTTCTTATAACTACTTAAATTAATTTATAATTTTAACAAACCTTTTATGTTAACAGAATTAAAACGTTGCATTTGAATTTATCTTGTTTTCTCATTCCGTGACCTTATCTTCATTAAATTTATGACGTTAAAACAATTCTTTGGTGTCGGATAAAACCCTTTTGTTTGAACAAATAAGTCTCGTGCTACCTTTGTTAATAAATTAAAAACTTTGAATCAAAACGTGATCATTTCTATTGACGTGGTATTGGTACAGCGCATTTACCCCCTGTGTTTAATTGAAATTTATTTGAAAATACCTATTTTTGTAGTAAATTTCTTAATTAACACACACGTGCATCTACTCATAAACACAACAAACTAAATTTTAATGTAACGTTTAGTAATGATACTAACTCATATTCAAAATTAAATCATTAAATTATCTCAAATGTAGAAATTTATTAACTAAATGAATTCAATACTAACTAATTATATTCAAAATTAACTATTTAAATTATAAAAATATTTGAAACTTCCTAACTAATCATGTTAACACAACTAACTAATTATAAAAAAAATTCAAACTAACCTATTTATTTATACGAGTAAATTCGACCAAGATTTCTGTTATAATTTTATATTATTTAAATTCTAAAATTTTTATTAATTTTCCTATCTTTGACCTATTTATTTATATTTGGGTGATTTCTACCTTTAGTTTTCATAATTTTTAATCATTAAACTTTAATTCATAGCTTCATATTATTATTTGGTATTCTTTATTTACTTTAATCAATATTTTCCTATATAATTCCCCGTTATTATTTTGGTAACCTCTTTTTGGGTCCCATTTCAATTCATATAACTTCATATAATCTCATAATTATTTATTCACAACTTTTACACCTGTGCCCTCTCATTTCGGTACATTCAGGTATTTATCTATTCACCTCATTTTATATAACTACCATTTATTTTATTTACCCCCATTTATCTCTTATTGTATTCAATTGAATACCAATTTTATTTAAAACTTCTTGATCTTTTCAAATTAAATTCATAATTATTTATCTAAGTTTATTTTTCACCCAAATTCTAAATTTAACCTTTCCCTTTCAAATCAATTACATCATTTTATAAATTATTTCTTTTTACTAATTGCATTTTTAACTTTGAATCATTTATTTTTCGAATCTTAATAACATTTCTTTTCATAAATTTCTAATTATATAAATGTCGCATCTTTAAAATTTTATCTTGGTCAATTTTATCGTTTTCTTTTCATAGCTTTAATCAAATTTACATTGCTATTTTATTTAACTATGTCCTTGTTCCATTTCTTAAAATTATATTTACATATTGTTTTTCCAGTGTTTGTCATTTTCCATTTCTTTTTAAGTTTTGCTATGGCGAATTTATCTTTTACATTACTATTTTTCTCAGCGGTCAATTATGAAGTTGTAAGTTGATTTTCTTTTTAGTTTCGCTGTGGCGAATTTCTTGTCTATTGAAACGGTCAATATTTAATTGGTTCAATTTTTTCAAATATTCTCTTCCATTTTCCAAAATTTTGTTTAGTTTCTCCTCTTCTTTCTTTCTTTGTTCGGGTGTCTTTAACATCTCTTCTTCTCTCTCTTGTTCCATCGCTAATAACATCTCTTCGGTTTTATCTTGCTCTTCTGCTAATCTTCTTCGATTTTCTCTTTTAATTTTTCGATCTTCTCCTTTCTTTCGATTTTTCTCTTGAATTTCCTTTTTATATACTTCATACAATCTATCATTTTCTTTAAATCTCTCTTTTCTTTTTCTATCTTCTTCTAATTTATCATGGTTTGGCGTAACCGAATTTATTTTATTTAAATTTGCCTCCTGTAAATTTTCTAAATCATTTTCATTGTATATTACCCCTTTTTCTATTAATAAATTTTCATCCCCGGCTTCAACTAAATATTTATCTGGAACGTAAATGTACCCTACCATTTTATCTGTGAACGAAATGATTGTGCTGTTGTCATCTACATCCCCCATATCGTCTATGTTGATAAACTCTCTCGGATGTTCATACGAGCTTATCTTCACCTCCCTGGTTACGCCGTTTATTGAAAATCCTGTGGAGAGTTTTCCTCTTCCACAGCAGGTGTCCTATTTACCGTAACGCTATTTATCGGTCGATTATTTGTATTCGCTGACCTTGTGTTTTGATTGCGATCGTCTTCCCCTCGTTGATTATCCCGATCATTTTGATCATTATCGTGGTTGCGCCAGTTTGTTTCATATCGAGCCCCACGTTGGGCGCCAAAAAATGCTATGTACGAGCTCCCTTTAATAATGCCACACGTTGGGCTAGCCAAAAAGTGCTATGTGCCGACGTAGCTTTGCTAGGCTTGCACTCTGTATCGTTGATATCTTGTACGAGTGTACGTATAAGTACCTCGTCAATAAAAATGATTGTAAAATAATCTGACAAATTGCAATAAATGAATTTTACCTCGGCTTTGACTATTTTCGGAGAGCACAGACTTACCTAATCTCAATTTGGGTCCCTTCCTTGACCAAGTTGTTACTGAAATATAAATTGCTGGTCGTCGGAAAATCAGGTTGTACAAACAAATTATGCTTCGTCGTTAAAGGAATAATAATTTTATTATAAATAATGCAGATGAAAAATAGAAAAATGAAATGGAAATGTTTAAATTTATTGACAATATCTTAATACTAACACTATAAACGGGCTAACGCACGCGTGTTTTAGTTTTCAAAAATTTTCACTAATTTTTATTAAATAATTGTTAATGTGCATTTACCTTAATAAATGTAGGGAATTTCTTGTCCCCAGTTGTTAACAGCATACAATAGAATCGCTTTACTTGGAGGATGACCTTCGCTTAATGATAAGAATTCAGATAGGTTTCTTGTGTAGTGTAACCACGTTTTGTGCGTAGTTAAATCTTCAAAAATAAACACAATCACTTTATAAAATCAACTAAATTGACTTTTATAACACGTAAGTAACTTTTCTTTAATGATATCTTTACTTTTCATACGGTTTTAAATAATTTTTATCAATATTTATTTACTTTTAGGAGACACTAATAAATTGCACCACCATTCAATTTCAAGAAATCAACTTCCTATCTATCAACAATCCATTGTTTTTTTCCTAGTTACCTATCTTTTCAAGGCAAATCTGATTTCGTTTTATTAGTCGATACAAAAATCAACATTCTTGCGTTATAATTTTCCAGGTTCGTACTTAGCCCAAAATAATTTGTAAAATTTCTAATAAAATTTTTATGTTTCAGTTTTATTTGAAGCACCAGCCTCTTCTGTGATCTTCCAGTAAACTTTTGAAGAAAATGTTTTTCGCATTTATGGTTCATTGAATATCGATGCACTTCTACACGTAAAGATTTTATTATCTTGATTTTAAAAGTTCTACGTTTTAACACCTTTTTAGAACTAATGTTTTGAACAATTATTTTTGATTTCAAATTACATTTCTTATAACTACTTAAATTAATTTATAATTTTAACAAACCTTTTATGTTAACAGAATTAAAACGTTGCATTTGAATTTATCTTGTTTTCTCATTCCGTGACCTTATCTTCATTAAATTTATGACGTTAAAACAATTCTTTGGTGTCGGATAAAACCCTTTTGTTTGAACAAATAAGTCTCGTGCTACCTTTGTTAATAAATTAAAAACTTTGAATCAAAACGTGATCATTTCTATTGACGTGGTATTGGTACAGCGCAGTATGTATGTTCCCTATAGGGGAGAAATATTAACGATGGTGCGCTGTAAGCAACATCAACGTGACGTCACGTTGATGCACGCTAATGATATAACCTTGCTTGACCTCGCTCAGAAATACTTTGATTTGGTTTTGAACGATAATAATACATTACAACTAAGTAATAAATAAATAATTTAATAAAAAATAATAAATTTAACGTATTTTAATTGATTTTTAAAATAATTTTAATTAATTAAGACGTCAAATATTTAGTTGATATTACAGCCACCAGGGTGCGTACAATTAATATTTTTCCCCTATAGATTGCACGATAATAATTTTAATATAACATCTATTCTAAAATTTAAAAAATAAGGAAAGCACTTTTATTAAATTGCACGATATATAAAATCTATTCTCCGTTCATTTCTATTGGCAAACAGGTCAATCACTCTTGTATTAAAATTTTCAATGTTATTTAGAAAAGCCTTTTCAACTGATATAATTCCTAACGAATTTGTTAAAAAAATCTTATTTGTCACTAACACTTTTAAATGTAAAAAACTACTTTTCGGGTGTAAAGGAATGTAATCAAACGACTATCTACCGTTAGCCAACGTTTCGATTAATTTATTTAATCATCTTCAGGGCTGGAATTACAGAAGTGTAAAATAAATAAATTATTATGTACAAGTAAAAACGTATACTACATACCAAACAGTAGCTGATGGCAAATGTTAGATTACGTATAAATGTGGACAATAGGAATAAATAAATAATTGTACAAAGTGATCAATAATTAATTAATTAAAAACTAAAAAATTATTAAACTTGGTATTTAACGGTAGATAGTCGTTTGATTACATTCCTTTACACCCGAAAAGTAGTTTTTTACATTAATTAATTGAGGAAGAAAGTAGTATTAATAACACTTTTAAGTTTTAGCGATTCTTGAAAAGTGTCCTATGAAATTAAAGATAACAGAGAAACAGCTCTAGAAAAATTTTGCAATTCTTCCCTTTCATAAAGTAACTGCAGTTCAGTTTTCAATCTACTTCTTTCCACAAAAGAAAAACTTACGAGGGGTCGTCTTTATATTCCCGGACTGGGCTGTTTTGAATTTTGATGCAATTTTTCATTATGCTGTTTTTTAATTACATATGCCTTGGTAACCTGTGTGACAATTTACAAAACAATTGCATCATTATTAATTTTATTATCTGTCAGTTTGTGTCGTCGCGCGTTGTATTATGTATCGAAATGAATAAAATCGAATACCGGGCTGTTATAAAATTCCTTACAAAACAAGGAAAACCTCCAAAAATTATTCTTGAAGAAATGTAAGAAATTAGAAATAGAATTAACGCAAGCATCAAAAATATAAAAACAGAATACTGGGAAAGGTTTACAAAGGAAATGGAACACGACCTGTACGGTGCACAAAGAAAGGTATGGAAAATGCTCAAAGAGAAGAAAAAACCTGTAAACGAGTACATACAAACTAAAAGTATCTCTCTTGATAAATGGGAAAAATACTTCAAAGAGCTATATAAATCCGAGAAGACGACGCCGCAGGAAGATAAAAGAAGCACGGAAGAGGAAAGGATAGAAGTACAGCATGCGGAGGTGTTGGAGGGAATCAGAAAGCTGAAAAATAGAAAAGCTTCTGGAATAGACAAAATCCCAAATGAACTCCTAAAATATGGTGGGCCTGAGATCTGCACACAGTTGACTCTGATCTTCAACAAAATTTTGAGAACCTCAACAATACCAAGTGAGTGGCTCCAAAGCATTACAATCCCCATCTTCAAGAAGGGTCAAAAGACAAACCCCGAGAACTTCAGAGGAATAACTCTCCTGTGCTCAACTATGAAGCTGTTTACAAGTGTTTTGAAGACTAGGCTGGAACAATATATATGCAACAGAGAAGAACAGCAGGGGTTCCGAAGGGGAAGATCGACTACCGACGCATTATTCACCATACGACAGATAAAAGAGAAATCAATTGAATACAACAAAAGGGCATTTGTGTGTTTTTTAGACCTCACTAAGGCGTTCGATAGAGTCCGCCTAGACGATTTAGTAAAGATGCTCAAAGAAAGGAAGATTCCGTTAGATATAATCACAACAATACAGGCCTTAAACACCAACACCACAACGAGAGTCCGAGTGAATAATCAAACAAGCACGGATATAGCTACACCAGGAGGCATCAGACAGGGAGACAGTTTGAGTCCATTTCTCTTTAACATTGTAATGGATAAAATTATAGAAGAAGTCGCCGCTATAAATTTGGGCCACAAGATGAGCAACAAGACCATCGGCTTGATATGCTATGCAGACGACGCTACACTGGTAGCAGAAACAGAAGACGACCTGCAGAGGCAGTTATACAAATTTTATAAATGTGCTCAAAATCTAAACATGACCATATCCATTGATAAAACAAAAAGTATGGTTTTTTCAAGAGACCCAGAAAGATGCAAACTGGTAGTAGATGACAAAGCCATCGAACAAGTTATGTCTTTTAATTATCTTGGAGTGGATATAGCTAGCAACCATGACCCAATGAGAGAGATAAAAAATCAAGTTAATAGGGCGGCGGTGGTATCAGGAAGCATGAGGGATCTAATATGGAGTAATAAATATATGGCTATAGAGAGTAAGACACGCATTTATAAAACCTGCGTAAGGCCTATTCTAACGTACGGTATAGAATCCCGAGCGGACACGTCCAAAACAAAGAGCACATTGAGAGCAGCCGAGATGAAGACACTGCGGCCGATAGCGGGGAAAACACTGAGAGACAGAATGCGAAACACAGAGATAAGGCAGAAGTGTGGAGTCGAAGATATAGTCAGATGGGGCAGACAAAGAAGGCGATACTGGAATGAGCACGTCGCCAGAATGGGTCCAACAAGACTTCCGCGCGGGAGGGAAAACCGGAAGGCAACCGACAACCGGGTAGACCACCCAAGAGATGGAGAGACAGCTGGCAGTCCATTTCACAGGAGAATCAGCAAAATTAGGTTTAAAAACAGATCAACAGATCTTATAACAGAATAAGAAGAAATGTTGGCTGTATACGGGAATGATTGCCCTTCTAAGTCAACTATTTGCGAGTGGTCAAATTTGTTCAAACATGGTCGAGAATCACTGGATGATGATCCCCGTCCAGGGCGCCCTGTTGACGGATCACTTCAGATGTTGTTGAAAAAACCAAGTGTTTGGTACTGGAGGATGCAAAACTAAAGAAGCGACAATTAGCAGCTTCACTAGGAGTTTCAGAAACCACGGTTTTCGGACGCGGAAAACTGACGCAAGGTGTCTTGTTGCTCCACGACAATGCACCAGTGCACAAGTCCAGACTTTCAAAAGCTGCTGTAGCTGATCGTGACTTCGAAGAAATTTAACATGCGCCTTATAGTCCAGATCTAGCACCCAGTGACTATTTTTTGTTCCCGAATCTCAAAAAAACACCAAGGGGGACAAAATTTAGGGACAATGACGAACTTGAAAAATAAAATTTTGTTGTTGCTCTAGTCTTTTGTTTTCATGCCTAGTCCGGGAATATAAAAACGACCCCTCGTACCAGGAAATTTGTCACAATACTCGTTAAAATTGTCCACCGCAAATAAATCCAATAAAAGTAAATCTTGTTCTTATTTGTTGCATAACAAGAATCACAAATTACCAAAGCTTCTCTTTTCTGCTATAATTTTATCCATTTGATCGCATATTTTCTTTATTTCCTTCTCAAAATTCTGTAAATCAATTCGAACCTTGACTGGGTCGGTGTTTTTCTTTTGTAGTTGCTTAAAAATCATATCAACATGGGGCATTATTTTATGAAAAGCTGTTAACCAAAATACAAAGTTTTTATCCTTTAATCTAAGTTTGTAAGCACCGGCTTGTTCAATTGTAGAATCTAACTTAATATTTTCGCTGTTCTTTAAAATTTTCATGGTGCTTATCAATAATGTTCTATATTCATAAACGGTGTTAACTCCTCATGAATGAAAGTTCCATCTAGTTTGTGACACACTCGTCTCTGCATAATTTCGTCCAGTACTCTCGTTCTTTGTGAGGCATTAGAAAAAAATGAACAAATTCCGGATAAGTGTGCAAAAAACTCCCTTTTTGGAAATATACGCACATTGAATTTTTACACATGAATTGTTATTTTTCTAGGCGGCACAAACATCTTTACTAGAAAGTTCTACCGAATCACCGCAAGAAGAAATAGACGATTATTTGATGCCTATTAGCAACACATCGTCGCAGTCAGAAGCAGTACTAGGGGCTCCTAGTACGTCTACTTCGACAAGTGAACAATCCTCAGGATCCGTTACGCCAAGGATATTTCGACGGGGAAAGAGGCGCCATGAGGATGCTTTCCTTTGTAATGCTTTAGAAAGACTACAAAGTATATCGAGCTCAATGAATACACCAAGAAATACCGAAGATGAATTTTATTTCTTTGCTTTAAGTGTAGCAGCACAACTAAGAAAATTGCCATTGAACACTGCAGTCAAGTTGCAGGCAGATATACAAAATTTATTATCATCAGCGAGGCGCTAGGAAGGATCCAGGGACACACCATAACCTATAAATCCTTAGTTATCCCTCATTCTGTAATGCATGCTCTTTTAAATATTTGTCAAACATTTTTCAACTAATCTCAATCTACATTTCCTACAAACACGTATGTTAGCGCCAACTGATTTGTTGGTGCCGTCGCCTGTATTTGGCAACCTTATTTTACGACACTTGTTAAATAAAAAAACGCTTTTAATTTTATTGTTTATTAACAAGATGTCGGAGCCACTTAGTCCAACTGGGTGTAACACCGTGGAAATTATTTACGTAACTAACCAAAAGTATCAGACTAAAGTCTCGAAGATACCCACGAACCACCTCCCAGAACTAACGGTACTTGACCCTAAGGGATTATTTTACTAAAGTAGGTGCCCAACCAAATGGTCATAACGTGGTACAATGGTTTACCGAGAAATTCAATTACAATATGAATAATAATCTTTAACAACGTACAAATACACCCGAAGAAACAGTTCACGAAAATTTGTTGGGCAGGGCTTCTTGGGATATGACATGAGTTAATTTTATTATTTAGTTTTGAACTTCATGAATATGGTTACCAATAAATTTTAAATTAAAATAAATCGAAAATAAAAATATTGTTTGTTTTACTTACCTTCATAAAGTCTTTTAACGCCGGACTTATTTCAGCACCAATGTCTTACAAATTGCGAAATTTTAGATTTTCAGATTGTATAATACCTTTAATGATATGAATCACCTGTAGCTAGAAATCTTAAAGTTATTTCCAATTGCGGACTGGCCAGGATAGCATCTCGCATATTATGTTGCCTACTACTAACCCAAGTTTCCCCCCAATTTTTTTTTTATTTAAAAGTTTTATTTCCACTGTGTTGCAAGAAATATTATAACATTGTTTATTTCATTTCGGAAACGAGAAACTTCCATTGTGAAATTTGTAAGTTTGATACCATTCTATCTCTAACAAAAATCATATATTGTTACGCACGTTATAATAACTGGTGATTTATCAACAATCGATAATAATAATTATTATTATTAAAATTGAATTTGACTTGAAAAAATTAACTAGCTGTACAAGGAATTCGTTATTTTTATTTAATCGTACCTTAAAAATTAAATAAGTGAACATTTGTTATGATTACAATAATTTAAAAATTAAATTTTATAACCATCTGATATAACATTTGCTTAGATATCTTCAAAATTCAGTAGATAAATTTTACAATAGAATTTATTCAATATAATTTAAATTAGAAGTACATTATTCGGCATACAAGACATTCTAATATTCCTTATGCTTTCGGCAGACAAGGCATAGCGAGACGTCTCACACCCTGAAGATAATTTCGGCGGACATAGTTCGTTTGGCATAGCGAGACATTCACCTTAAATTTCCAAGATGATTCTGCACATCGAGTCATTTTTTCCCCACCCAAGTGCATTTTGGGAGACGACAAATGCAGATCCTGCTTATGCTTTCGGCAGACAAGGCATAGCGCTCCGAGACGTTTGGCCTGGCGAGACATCTCACATCCTGAAAATATTTTCGGCTGACAAGGTATATCTTCTTCGAATGTTTGGAATGGTGAAACATTTACTCTAAATTTTCAAAACATTCTTCTTATTGCATGACAGTACCGCCAAGAGAAGCTTTCGTACTTTAGTTCATCAGAAATCCGCTGGGGGTTATTTACTGATCCATATGATTTCGGTACGACACTGGAAGAAGAGCTGCTGTTAATGGGTAAGTATTCATAAATTGTGCAGGTAAAAATTCCTTATTCTGGTAAGAGATCTGCTCACGATTCATATAGGTCCGACTGTCCCGTTCAAGATCCTCTAATCTCCCACCATAAAGATTATGATCACCGTTCCGTTCCCGTATGTGTAGACTTAGTAGCTTCTGATAGCCCCGTGAAAATGCTAGACTAGAATCCCTAGAAACCCCATGTAAATAAAACCTTATCAATTACCGTCGTAGTTTCTGATAGTAATTATTTTATATATAATGGGGTACGGACAAAAAATTTAGTAGTGTTTTTTAAGTCCTTTGCCATGCAATGTGGTTAGATTTTTCTAAAAGCAGCTCATTGTAATGTACATAAATTATGAAATTCAAATAAATTTGAATTCGTTATTCAATCTGTGACGTCATCTCACACATTAGTTAGTAAAACTTCCGCGCAAAGCGCCAATCATGCCAAGTCGTGCATATACCAATAACTTTGCATCACTTTGCCAAAACAATATTTTGGATAGTTACCATATTTGAAAATAAAAAATTTGCACGTAAAATTTATTCTTTTAAGCTTCTAGAATAAGGAAAAGTAATGCAGAGCACGTGCACGCGTTGCTTACGAATGATGAAATAGGGTGTATTAGATAAATGATTAGTATCTAAAGAGAAAGATAGTGTGGAATGCCACTGTAGTACCATAGTTATAGATTGAAAGGTAGAACAATAAAACGGAAAATTGTGAGTAAAATTTCATAATTTCATAAAATTTATAGAAGTGCTATTGGTTGCATGCTACAAGGCGCTCAAAGCCAATAAATTACTGCAAATAATTGCAAATAAGCTGTAATTGAGTTGTAAATAGAATAAACTGTGAAAAACCGTTTACTACTGCTTTAACGCAAACATACAGGTGAAAAACCATTTAAGCAATCTAGCTGTTAACATAAAGCATTTAGAGAACAAAGCAAATGTATTCGGAGACATCGAATCGGGAAAGCGAGGGTTAAATAGCATAAGAACACTAAAAAAACAAGCCAGCTGCGATATCTTTCGAAAGAGTAAGAAAATAACCAGATCACCAACTAAAGCAAATCAAACATCAGAAAGTGAATTGGAAGAAAAAGAAAAAATACCAGACTGAGAAAGTCCTCTAAAAAGAAGAAATTAAGTGTTAAAAACCCATAGATGGAGGAAAAATCAGATAACCTAACGAGTATGATGATGGAATTTATGAGAGAAATAAGAACAGACCTAACCGATATAAAACAAGAAATGGGTGATTTGAAGATGGAGATGAAAGAGGTGAAAAACGGCAAGAGAGAAAATAAGAAATAATATAATGTTGAGCGGTATATTGATTGAAAATCAAGACCTTGAAGATATAAAGCGATCCGTGGCAAACTTATAGAATAGAAATAGGAATATAAATAGGCGAAAAATAAGAAAGAAGAGAAAAAGAAGATAATTATAAGGTTAGGAACGGACGTGAGAACGTTGCTGAAACCGGGAAAACTGAAGGAAATGGCAGGAGAGCTGACGAGATATAGAATTGACATAGCAACGATACAAGAAATAAGATGGGAAGTACAAGGAGAAGTTGTGGTGCCAACCAAAGTGGCCAAAAAGCCAAAGTTTGGCCAACCAAAGTGTGGTTTGGCTGCGTTAACGAACATATGGTAGTGAGTAATACAAGATGTAAGCATAAAAAGATTCACAAAATAACGTGGCTGAGAAGAGAAAGCCAATAAAATTGACCACGTACTCATAAACAAGAAGAGATCACAATCAATAAGAGATGTGTGAACTTGCAGAGGCGTAAATGCCGACTCTGAGCATTATTTAGTGATTGCAAAGATGCAACAAAAATACATGTAAAGTACGGAAAGGGTAATAAAAGGAGCAATTGAGCAATGGAAAAGCTGAATAACGTAGATATGAAGAATAAATATGAAGATGAGATAATTAGTGAAATAGAACACATGGAAGAGTGTGAAGACATTAACGAAAATTGGAGATACATAAAAGAAAAATTGCTTGAGTGTGGCGAAAGAAATGTAGGATATGAAGAAAGAGATAAGAGAAAATAAAAGAAATATGGAAGAGATACTTTGAGTGACTACTAAACAGAGAAGATGAAATCAAGGAACAAGGAATGGAGATAAAAGGTGAAGACAAGCCGACACAAGAAGAAACTAATAACATAATAAGGAAAATGAAAAATAATAAGGTAGCAGCATTAGATAAAATTTATGCGGAAATGTTGAAGAGCGGCGCGGCGGTGAACAATTAAAAACAAAGGATTAAAGAACTGATCTGTAGAACATGGAACAAAGAAGAAATGTCTGACGACTGGTACATAGAGACAATAGTACCCAATACACAAAACGGGCAAATTGGATGAATGTCTAAACTACAAGGGTATAACACTGCTACAAAAAAAGACTTAAAAATTTGTACAGAAGACCTAATAGGAGAGCATTAACAAAGATTTAGAGAGAGAAAATTAACGATAGATGCGATACACATCTTGAAGCGAATAACTGAAAAATGTCAAGAACGCAATATTGATTTACACCTTCTGTTCATTGAATTACGACAGGCATTTGACACAATAAAGAGAGGGCGTTTGTTTCAAATAATGTAGAAAATGGAAACTCCTAGAAAACTGATAAAGTTAGTAAAAATGTCGTTGGAAAAAACAAGAGCAAAGGTTAAAATGGCAGAAGAAGAAACAGAAGCATTTACAGTCGGAATCGGAGTGACCCTGTTTAATATATTGCAATGGAAGAAGTAGCAAGGGATATGAACTGTGGGGGCACCATAGTAAATCAAGGAGGATGACAGATTGTGGTATATGCGGTTGATGTTGTGATCATTGCATCAGAAGAATGGAGGAAAGTTTTGTAAACTTGGCTGATAGAGCGGCAGAGGTGGGACTGAAGATCAACGATCAAAAGAAAAAGTATATGAAATTCTACGAGCATGATAAAGAAATTAAGAATAATATCAAGTTGGATAAATACAATTTCGAAGAAGTTCATAAGTCCTATTGAACGTTGGTAATGGCAGAGGGGATAAAATTAAAGAAAGAATACGAGCCGGATATAGAGCATGTTATGGTAACAAAGAGATATTGAAGGATGGGAACATAACCGAAGGAACGAAGCTTAAAATTTATACATAAACCTAATAAGACCCGTGGTAACTTATGCAACGAAAGTACTTTGCATGTCAAAGAAAGAGCAAGAAGCGTTGAGAGTATTTGAAAGGAAGATACTCAGAATGATACTGGGATTAAAAAAAATAAATGGTGCCGACAGAACAGACAATAGAATAAGTACAAACCAAGAGCTAATGATGGAAATTGTAAATTAGGATATAGATTAATATTAAATTTCTTCCCAGGTCAATATATGAGAGAATATGTTTTTGGGATTTAGGAGACCAAAATGAAACTAAAAGTTTGCTAAAGCCAACGTTTCGGCGTTATAATTACGCCATCTTCAAGGCTAAAAGATACAATATTGAAATCAACGCAATCACCCTTGAGAGGCAGACTCACCAGGCAAACCAAGATGAACAATGTTTCTGGTCGAGATGACTATGGTATGGAGGAATATTAATAATATTTTAACGGGGTTAAAAATTACACAAAAAAATCATGAACGGCAAAAGCCTAGTTAAAAACATAATAAAATTTTTGTTGAATGTCAAATAAATTATGATTGTGTGAAGCCACCTATATAATTTATATCTCTTCCAATGAGATCTTGCAAACATGTAAAATTTTAAATTCATACCAAAAACCGCGAAAACATGGATATAACCTCTCAAGAGTAGAAGATTGCATAAAAGTGAAAATTACAATAGTTAAAAACAAATTAAAGATCAATAGTGAAGGCACTAAAATAACATCAGGATCGGGTTTCTATCTTCTCCAAAAATCTTTTTAGAAGCTCCAGGTAACCATGATTTAATGTTTTATAGTCATTTTGTATGTTCATGTTATTATTTGTTGTAGATATGTAGGCTGATTCTAAGAAAATACGTTTATAGTAGTTATTCTCCGACACTAAAACCTCGACATCATCATCTGCAGTGGAATGTCCTGTCTCTATAATGTGTTTAGATAAACCAGTTTTGCTATTACCTAAACGGATGTCATAACGGTGTTGATATATACGTTTTGAAAGCCACTGTGAAGTTTGACCCACGTAATAAAGACCGCACTGTTTACATTTTAACTTGTAAACTAAATTAGCTCTTTCAGTTAAGGGAGTTTTGTCTTTAGTTTTTGAAAACACTAATTTATTGAGCG
This sequence comes from Podabrus alpinus, assembly GCA_932274525.1. Classification (NCBI taxonomy): domain Eukaryota; kingdom Metazoa; phylum Arthropoda; class Insecta; order Coleoptera; family Cantharidae; genus Podabrus; species Podabrus alpinus. The sequence goes on from OW026451.1 coordinate 123,186,182, forward strand.
TTAACGGAGCATAGAAAACCAAACTCAAATTATCACTTTGTACATAATCTTTAAAGATATGTCTTAGTTTGGAGGCCAAAATCGGATGGTAAGCGATCTTGTTATATTTCTTGTTAGGGTACTCATCCTTAGCTGATATGTCTAGGTTCAAAATAGTAGGTGTCGCCTTCACTTTCCTAAATAGTGATACATCGAGTAAGCGACCTGGGTAACCATTTTCTAATAGTTGCTGCTTAAGTTGGTGTAGTTTCGAGGCTAGTAACTCGGGTGGTACGCAGTTTTCAAGGCGGAGCTTAAGCGTGTTTATTACACTCATTTTGTGGTTTAAAGGATGTGCGGAATTAAAGTTTAAAAGCCGTTCTGTTGATGACGGTTTTCTGTAAACATCCGTAGATAGAGTGCCATCTTGTTTCCTAATAATTTTCAGATCTAGAAATGGGATCGAGCCTTCAGTCTCCAATTCATATGTAAAGGTAAGCAAATCATCAAAACTATTTAATATTGCAATACAATTATGTATTTCTTCAGAGGGGACCGCTGTTATTATGTCGTCAACATACAGCAACAAAAAGGGCAGTTTAAAATTCACAGATCCAAAGAAGTTGAGCAAAAGGTCATTCATGACAAAATTGGCGAAAGCCGGCGAGCAAATGTTTCCCATGGCAGAACCCACAAGTTGTTGGTAAAAAACCCCTTCAAATGAAAAATAGCTATTTTGGAAAATGGTAGTCACCAATTGTAAAAACTCTTTCTCAGGTATCTCTGTAAATGGAGCCACATAATCCCAATTGTTTGTAATGGAAGATATCACCGCCTCTCTTGAGATGTTCGTGAATAGTGAATTGACATCAAATGATACCAATACATATTCACTAGGTAATCTGTTTTGCATGATGATATCTAATATATTACATAATATATTACATAATTATTACATAATTATTGATAATATATTACATTATATGACAGTGTATTGACAAGAGTGATAACGGAATGGAGGCCATTAGAGGAGAGACAAAGAGGAAGACCAAGATTGAAATGGTTGGATGGGGTTCAGCAAGATTTGAAGGAGATGGGAATTGATAACTGGAGAGAAAAATGCGAAGATAGAGTGGTGTGTAGAAATATAATAGAGAGAGGCAAAATCACATGAAAACCCATAAGAAAAAAGAGAAAGGAGGAGTAATCCACCTCGTGAAATGAACTCACCAAAATCCCTGGAAGGTGGTGACCATATTCCTGAATGAATGAATCTCATTATAATATAATTCTAATAAGCAATTAAAATTGGTATACTTTTGTACTAATCATGAGGTATAAAAGACTAAGAAAAATCAAGACGAAGTCACCCCCGATGTTACGGTACCTACTATAAAATAACTTTCCATAGTTTCCAAGACAAAGAAGTGTTTTATAAAAATTTTAATCTACTTTATTATTACCTATAAGTATTCTCACATTTGCTATATTAGCGTAGTATTTGTTATAAAAATATATAAATTATTAACTTGCGAAATTAATATTAAATTACATTTAAAAATTAACAAAGTGAATTGCATTTTAATTTTTTATTGCATACTTAACTTTTAAATTATAATTTAATATTAATGCTATAAAAAAATGTACAATAAATAAATAATTGCAGGTACCATATAAATACATAATTTATAGAATAACTAATTTTTAATTCTGCATTGAACTGCACTTCAATATTATTAATTATTAATTTTGAAATTCAGCATTAAAATTTAGTTATTTAACAAAAATTAAAGCGTAATAATATTATATAACAGCCATGAACTACCGGTTGAAATGTTCTAACTTATAAAATATACAGTTTTGTACTCTCACACATTTCTGTCCATGAGAACTACCATCAATATTTGAACACGATTTTACTGCCGACTGAGCCATTGTTTGGGCCAAATCAGTAAAACTATTGTCATTATTAATTTGATAAAGCAGAAATTCGCTAAAAAATGTCTCCAACTTCTTATAGTTTATTACACCATCTATATCTTGAAATCCTTGTTTGTTCCAAGTGCAACTAAAAAATTCATTATATTCCCGATCGTCTTCTGTAGGAAATAGTTGTGCATTTAGTAATCCTATTTTAATTCGGTCTAAACTCAATTCTTCCAAGCATTCTTCTTGTTCAGCATCAAATGGTAGTAGTGGTTCAAAAGGAAGACAGTAAACTGTTACCTGCAAAAAAGAAAGACGAATTAATATTTGAATACAATCTGAAATTATATATTTTTAATGTGACTTTATTATTAGAACTGCCCCACGCTCTTATTAATAGACTAAATCAATTCTGCTCACAGAACTAATTAAAATAAATTTGCAACCATAAGTCGTAAATCTAATATATTACGACCAAGGCGAATAATAATACCCGGATTGATTTCCAAAAGGTCAACCCAATCACAAGAATACTATTTTTGTTATAAGAAATATTTCATTACATGAGCCTTTCCTCATAATGTTATGTAGGTATATTTATGATTCAAAAATAAATCCTTTAATATTAAAAAGAAAGCTGAAAAGCGTCCACAAATAGGACCTCCTGCTTAACATGGATTCCGAACAACTGCTTTTTTTGGGAGGTGATGGTGCTCTAATTCATGGCGTTTAAATCAGAAGTCTAAACTGCCTATCACTTGACCCTTAAGCTCTTATAAGTAGTACCACTAACGTTCTATTTTAAACATTAGTAATTTTTTTAAATTTTCAATGTTACATAAAAATTATGAAAAAGTTGCAATCATTACTTTATCTTTGCTGTTTTTTAAAATTATCTGAGTAGTATAAAATAATATTTTTGAAGATTATATTATTTTGTTGATGCAAATATATTACACAATTCTTTTAGGTACACGATAATTTTGATTAAATAAAATAAACCCTATAAGTGCTTATTCACAATGAACGTAAGACATAAGAAATACATAAGACGTAAAATTTACATTAAGCATAATTTGAAACCATTTCAACTTTATGTAATTTTACGTACGACCATAATCTTAACATAAATGTAATTACATTAAATTGGAATGGTTTTAATTTTATGTATTAAAATGAGGCTTTATGTAAATTTTACGTCTTACATATTATTTCTTATGTCTTTTAAGTCCATTGTGAACAAACACTTAGGCTCAGGTTTTGTTAATATACAATTATTTAAACCTTTTATCTTTATTATTAGGCGTAGTATGTGCCATATGATTGTCGCAACTTTTCGATAAATGACAGAACATTCCCGTTGTATTTTGATGTAATTACTATTAAAAAAATGTAGACATACCTTGAAAATATTTAAAAATATCAATAAAACAATATAGGCCTTCATATTTGTGTATATGTAAACTCTTGATTTAAAACTAAATTAAATTTATTATATTATTAAGTATTTATAGTGTCGCACAAGTTTAGATAACCAGATTAAACAAGAAGTAAGTATATAACATAACCAGAACACTATCAAAAAATTAAAAGCGATAATTATATATTCTAATAATAGTCGAGTGCTGGAACTGTAAAGTCATCTAGAAATGATTTTCGTGTGCATGAAAAGGTTAAAGGCTACAACCTATCAGAAGTTGTTCTATAAGTTTGGTTTATTCAATAGCAGTACCGCTTTACCGCGGATTTGGTTGTGAACATTTTTTGACGTATAATTCATACTCGGTTCATTCCAATCCTATAAATTCTGTCAATATTGAAAGTCTAGGGAAATATTGGGAATATCTAGGAATCACCAGAATATTTATGTTTTTTAGTTATAAAATAGTTCAATGTCATATTTTTGACAAATATCACTAATATATATGGCAATATACACACATATTAATATAAGTACATCACATATCACAGTGTAGTCGTATTTGACATTATTTTTCTAGCATTTGTAACAGATATTTACTTCATGAATTGCTTTATCTACTACCGTGCGAAAAGACCTACATTTCGAACACATTTACGTTATGGAAAGACCTGCTTTTGCGCACTAGTGCGAATTTGCGCTTTTTCCTAATTTATGTCATCAACTGAGCATCTCACAAAGTTTAATTTCTTACAGTTTCCGTGTTGTGTAGTCGGCGGAAAATCAAACAACTTAAAAACTTATCCTCTTTTTGTTTTATGGGGGCTAAAATATTTTATCATCGGGCCCCCATAACTCCCCCAGAATTTAGATATGTCTACAATTAAAAAAATATTTATATAAATAACCTAAGTAAATTTTAAAAAATCAAATAAAATTTTTACCAAAATTCCATTTCCACGTTGGTAAATATTTTCAGTATAGCATGTTATCGCGACGCTGAAATTTTATACGGGCGTAGGTTCGAGAGACGGAGGAAAAATAAAAAACTTGAAAAAATTATCCTCTTATTGTTTTAGGAGGGCCCAAATATTTTCTGATCGGACCCCCATAACTCTGTTATTTATTGGAGGATTTCTAACTTTTTAGTTTAATTTTTTTTTTCAGATTTAGATTTCCTATTGTTATTACTATCATTATACGAATAAATATTAATTCTTAATTTTTACATGTTAATTCTATTGCACAACAACTTCTTTAAATTTTTGAATCGTGTGTATTCCGACCTAATATGAACATAACCCAAAATGTTAAAACAACCGTAAACTAAAAATCAAAATCAAACAGTAAAAAAAATTACATAAATTTATAATTATAAGGTAATTAATATTGTAATTATTAAGTTTGGACGGCACTGTTAATAATTTTTTTAGATTAATAGGTAATCAAGACAGACGTCAAAAAATGTTCATAACAAAACAAAATTTAAAAGAATTTAATGCAAAGCTATAGTTCGCATGGGATAGAGGTTTAGAAGTGAGGAGTATGTAGATCAATTGCGTATTTGGGTGCATAAATAATTACCCAATTATTGATATTCATTCAATGAATGAACTTGGGTTCATTTTTATGGTTCTGAATCGAATCAGGAGTCTATGCAGTGGCATTTAAAGGGTGTTCCAGCTCCAAAGGAATTTAAAGTTGTGTCTTCTTTCGGGATTTGGAAAAAATAAAGGTACCACCATAACAGGCGCATACTACGCTGCTATTTTACATCGATTAAAAGAAGAAATTAAATCAAATAGAAAAGGGAAATTGATAGTACCTATACTCTTACTACCAGATAATGCACCTGCTCACAAGGCAAAAATTGCGATGAGTGCTGTCGATGAACGCTACAATACGTTTTAACAATGTTTTAACATTAAAACAAATGCTATAAATCAAATTGAGATTTTTAGTAATTATGTGAATTTATATTTTTTACCTACACCTTGTTCATTATTTTCAGAGTTTCTGTGAAAACGGTTGGTTGCCCAAAAAAATTTATTTGACGAAAGTTGTAGCCCGTTAAATTCCCTATCCGGTTTGGGCCGTTAGTTTTTCTCTTAGACGTTTTGTTTAAGAGATACGGGGTTTGCAAGAAAATTTAAAAAAAAACTTTAATTTTTTAAACATTTTTTCCCTTAATTTAATTTATAACTCGAAATCCGTTGATTCTAGACGATAAGGGGTTTATAACCTAATTTGTAGCCAAGTGAATGATCTTTAAAAAAGTTCTAATCCATTAACCTTAAAAAATCAATAATATCGGAGCTATATGGCCGTTTGAAATCAGAAATTCAAAAAATTGCTTTAAAGGGAGGTACCCCCCAAGGGTTTGGACTTGGGCAAAAATTTTATTTGAAAATTTGTCTTAGAAAAGTGTCCTTTATCACCACCTCAAAGGTTCTCCACGGTCACTGGGACACCCTGTATATAAAATACATTGTTACGAAATTTAAACCGTGGTGGATTAAATTCGTGCAGCCGCTTATCTCAGGGGCGGCTGGGCAAAAAAAAGAAAGGCTTGCCCCTAATGCTAGCTCACAACAGCAGGGCAGGAGACGCTTACGAAAAATTAACATACAGAGCCGATACTTCCTATAGATGTAGAGGGGGTTATACAGGGTGCGCTAAAAGATGAGCTCCAAAGAGCAAGCGAGAAAGATGTAGTTTGGGCGCCACGCAGTTTAAAACCACCCTGTAAACAAATGCAGCAAACACTAGCAAAACTGCGGAATAAGTGTTTCTGCAAAAAAAGGTTAAGGGCTTTTCGGGTCTGATGCTTCAGGATCAAAAATAGCGCTGATCAGTTCTAACTTCAGATTTAATCGTTGATAAACTAAAATATATACAGTTAAGCGCAATATTGGGACAATCTTTTAAACTCGAAATAATGAATAATTCAAACAATTATGAAATAATATAAGTTATTAGCGTTCGTAATGTAGCTACCGCGTATACGTATACTCAGTTTACAGATAACTACGCGCTTCTGTAACTGGGTCACAGAGATAAAAAAATAAAGAATTTAATAAATTTTGTTTCCCGATACAAAAACGTAAATGCGTTCATAAAGAACGGCCCAACAAATGTAATCCGCGCAATAATGTTAGATAGCCAAAAATATAACAAATCAAATCTGACAAAATAAAACAAAGATCTTATCTGTGAAGTTGATGGAGTCTTCGATGTTGAAGGGACGAGCAGTTAGTATCACGATAACGATGTTGGTCCCAAGCAGAATGGTAGTCGGAATGGTGGATCACAGAATACTTACCAGATGGCTTCGGAAGCAGGGTTTAAAACATTGGATTCCAAAACCCAAACAAATACTGATCAAAGGCGGAAAGGTCTTGATCTCAAAGATGTTGTTGGAGGGTTTTAACAATTTCAGAAGGTAATCAATTTCCTTCAAGATGTTAAAAATTCGGACGAAATGAATCCTTCAAATGAAATACGGAAAATTCTCCCAAATGCTTACAAAATTAAGCCGGTACAGAAAATTGTCCAAAACCAAATGACCAAAATATATCCCAAATAAATGGATTGAAAAAAACTCGAAGTTCTATAAATAATTTAGTCACTGGAACGTCCAAAAAATAGATTTTTGTTCAAACATTCGAACACAACACACTTTTTGAAATCGGAAAATTAACCATCTTCCTATTTATCACAATCGCCCGTGATAGTAAAATTTGTTCAAATTAAATAGAAAACTTGCATTTTAATGCCGCATATGAGGTTCTCATTAAACTAATTGAAGAAATCTTCAATTTTTCGAAAAAATATTTCTGTGTGAAAACAGGACCGTAACAACATAATGTATTTCATGATAATAATAAATAAGTAGTACCTAATGTGTAATAATTTCTTTTAAATGTTTTCTGAATTTTAGTTAAATTAATTTTTAATCGAAAATTTGAACTCAAAACCAAACTTTTATGAAAACATCATGGAAATTTTAGTGGGCATTTTTGTAAATAAAATAATTTAAAAAAAAGACTAATAATAATATACAGTAGAACCTCGATTATCCGGGCCAGCCGGGACCGAGCCTTCGCCGGATAATCGAAAACGCGGATAATCCAAAGACCTCATTTTTATTTTCTTAATAATTTATTCAGACAAATACATGTGTCAAACTAAGAAAAGAAACGTGATACTACATTTATGTAACACAAAATAACAGTTTTAATATTTATACATAATGTATAAACGTACTACATTGCACAATATACAGTGACTCAAAAAAGTCTCCATACGGCACCATTTTTGCTATTTAAATTACAATTACTCCGGTTTTTATTCCTTTTTTAATGACGAAATATGATAATTTGTAAAGCTATACATTCATACTGTTGTGTCCACTACAAGCTATCTCCCTCATAAATGTGTCCATATTATTTATTAAAATTTGTTCAGTATGAATGTGATTGTAAAAATAAAAAAAATGTTGCTAGATTAAAGTTTTGTTTGTAACGATATAATAAAAAGGATACACGTAGGATAAGGCGGTATCGTTAGAAGAATAGAAATAAAACATAAGCAGGAAAAATGCGAGTGGTAACCAGCCAATATAATAAAGAGCGGTAAGGCAGTTGCAAAATAGATGACCTGCAGACCGGTCGTGTTTAGAAGTTAGTAAATAGTCGACATGCAGATCAGTTGGGTTTGAAGAAGTTAATAAATAAATGAGATGCAGTCCAGTTGTGTTTGAAGAAGTTGATGAATAGACAACACGCAAACCAATCGTAGTTTTGCAGTTCAGAAAATAAAGAGAATTAAGTGTTTTGCAGGTCAAAATCATACCAATTGTGTTGGAATCACATAGATAGAAGGAGAGTTAATTGGATAGCAGTTCCAAAATAAAGAGTGTTGCAGAATTGGACCAATTTGAATAAATAGAATTGGTAGATTTGGTCCAACATTGGATAACGGAACGTGAGAAGCTAGTACGTGGAGGAATATAGGGGAAGGAAGAAGGTGTATAAAGTTCGGCAGTGCGGGAGAATACGTGCGACGAAATTAAGTTCGTTCTACGGAAAGAAACAGATCAAGGTAAAGCTTTACAATATTATACCAAAATATCAGTAGGGATTTTAAGTTGTTAATTATCTGTTGATTTTATTTAGTAATTTAATTGTATTGTTGTTTGTGGTTATATGAGAATGTTTGTTAATAAATTGTGTTCGATGTATCCTGTCTCTTATTTTGATTGTGTGTCACGTCTGAAGAATCTTCACTAATAAGCGACCCTGAGCACTGTGAGGACACAAAAATACATACTTTAAAGAAAATAATTCTAAAAAAATCCCCTCATTAGTAAGAAAAATTTAAACAAATAAAATAAATCAGCAAAATCTAATTAAAAAAAGTCTCCGTACGCAAATGCATATAGAAGACGTTTCTAGTAATAGAAACTTGATAAGCACTTCTTAGAAAATGTGCAATGTTTTATCGTGCATTAGAATGATATCATTAAATTATGCACCTAATTTTTTTATGTTATCTTTTGAATTGGCACGTTTTACGAGCCATAATCGAAGATGAGTAAAGAAATTTCCGTTGAAGTACGTCAGATAATAATAAAATTGTATTATGAAGGCAAATCAATGGGCGAAATCGGGGAAATGATCGGGAAACCTAAGTCAAGTGTTCAATACATAATTAAAAATTATGGAAGTACGGGTTCCTTGAAAAGTAAGCCCCGTTCTGGACGCCCCAAGATACTAAGTGATCTTACAAACCGCAATATTATACGCGAAGTGAAGAAGAACCCCAGAAAAACTGCTGCAAAAATTGGGGATAAAATTCGTAATAAATTTAATATTAGTGTTTCTGATCAGACAATTAGAAATGTGCTCAGAAAAGGCAATTATAATAGCCGTTTTGGATGACGCAAACCTCTAACTTCAAAAATTAATAAAAATTAAACACTAAAGTTTGCAACAGGACATCGAAACAAAAACATGGAGGTATGGAATCGAGTGATTTTTACATACGATAGTAAATTTAATATATTCGGTTCTGATGGTGGAGAAAAATTGTGGAAAACCCCCAACGAAGTACTTAATATTAAGAATATTATTTCAACAGTTAACCATGGTAGTCGAGGACTATTAGTTTATGGGTCTATTGCGGCATCGAATGTTGGAAATTTGCATTTTATTGATTCAATAATGAACAAGTGGGTATATTTGGATATTTTACAAAAAAATTTGAAAGACAGTGTTACTAAATTGGGCCTTCCAAACAATTATATGTTCCAACAAGATCAAGATCCCAAGCACACATCAATAATTGTTAAGGAATGGTTACTTTACCACGTGCCAAAACAGTTCCATTCACCCCCACAAAGTCCCGACTTGAATCCCATTGAGCACCTGTGGAATAAATTAAATCGGAGAATTCGCAAACACGATATAACCAACAAAAAAACTCTTAAGAGGGTATTACAGGAAGAATGGAGTAAAATTGGGTCAGATGTAATAAAAAAATTAGTGGAGTCGATGCCTAGACGTATGGAGGCAGTAATTATAAGGCTATATATAAGGAAGTATTGTAATCATGAAAAAATTCGATGTCGATATTTTAACGGAAATATCCGTTTTGAGTATTTCTGAATCCGTTTTGACTATTTTCGCAATGATGTCTGTATGTCTGTATGGATGTATGTAACGCAAAATGTCTGTAAGTTCTGTATCTCTGGAACGAATAATTGTTATATAATAACCAAATTTCATATTTAACATTTTAATCGGTATACAAAGGCACCATTTGATTTTGGAGGAAATCCTTAAACCGGAAGTAGCACTTCACTTGAAGGACGAAATGGTTTTTCTTAAATGTCTCAGGAGCGAATTGTTATCTAGTAACCAAATTTCATATTTAATACTTTAATCAGTATACTAAAGCACCATGTGATTTTGGAGGAAATCCCTAAACCGGAAGTAGCACTTTACTTGAAGGACGAAATGGTTTTTCTTCAATATCTCAGGAACAAATTGTTATATAGTAACCAAATTTCATATTTAACACTTTAATCGGTATACAAAGGCACCATTTGATTTTGGAGGAAATCCTTAAACCGGAAGTAGCACTTCACTTGAAGGACGAAATGGTTGATCTTAAATATCTCAGGAACGAATTGTTATCTAGTAACCAAATTTCATATTTAACACTTTAATCGGTATACAAAGGCACCATTTGATTTTGGAGGAAATCCTTAAACCGGAAGTAGCACTTTACTTGAAGGACGAAATGGTTTTTCTTCAATATCTCAGGAACAAATTGTTATATAGTAACCAAATTTCATATTTAACACTTTAATCGGTATACAAAGGCACCATTTGATTTTGGCGGAAATCCTTAAACCGGAAGTAGCACTTCACTTGAAGGACGAAGTGGTTTTTCTTAAATATCTCAGGAACGAATTGTTATCTAGTAACCAAATTTCATATTTAACACTTTAATCAGTATACTAAAGCACCATGTGATTTTGGAGGAAATCCCTAAACCGGAAGTAGCACTTTACTTGAAGGACGAAATGGTTTTTCTTCAATATCTCAGGAACAAATTGTTATATAGTAACCAAATTTCATATTTAACACTTTAATCTGTATACAAAGGCACCATTTGATTTTGGAGGAAATCCTTAACCCGGAAGTAGCACTTCACTTGAAGGACGAAATGGTTGATCTTAAATATCTCAGGAACGAATTGTTATCTAGTAACCAAATTTCATATTTAACACTTTAATCAGTATACTAAAGCACCATGTGATTTTGGAGGAAATCCTAAAACCGGAAGTAGCACTTCACTTGAAGGACGAAATGGTTTTTCTTAAATGTCTCAGGAGCGAATTGTTATCTAGTAACCAAATTTCATATTTAATACTTTAATCAGTATACTAAAGCACCATGTGATTTTGGAGGAAATCCCTAAACCGGAAGTAGCACTTTACTTGAAGGACGAAATGGTTTTTATTCAATATCTCAGGAACAAATTGTTATATAGTAACCAAATTTCATATTTAACACTTTAATGGGTATACAAAGGCACCATTTGATTTTGGAGGAAATCCTTAAACCGGAAGTAGCACTTCACTTGAAGGACGAAATGGTGATCTTAAATATCTCAGGAACGAATTGTTATCTAGTAACCAAATTTCATATTTAACACTTTAATCAGTATACTAAAGCACCATGTGATTTTGGAGGAAATCCCTAAACCGGAAGTAGCACTTTACTTGAAGGACGAAATGGTTTTTCTTCAATATCTCAGGAACAAATTGTTATATAGTAACCAAATTTCATATTTAACACTTTAATCTGTATACAAAGGCACCATTTGATTTTGGAGGAAATCCTTAAACCGGAAGTAGCACTTCACTTGAAGGACGAAATGGTTTTTCTTAAATATCTCAGGAACAAATTGTTATATAGTAACCAAATTTCATATTTAACACTTTAATCGGTATACAAAGGCACCATTTGATTTTGGCGGAAATCCTTGAACCGGACGTAGCACTTCACTTGAAGGACGAAGTGGTTTTTCTTAAATATCTCAGGAACGAATTGTTATCTAGTAACCAAATTTCATATTTAACACTTTAATCAGTATACTAAAGCACCATGTGATTTTGGAGGAAATCCCTAAACCGGAAGTAGCACTTTACTTGAAGGACGAAATTTAATAATTTAATTAAATAATAAAATAAAATTTAAATAATATTTCTGCGAATCTTTAGATGAACGATAAAGGAATGATTCCTTATAGGGAAGTCATGTGCTGGCCACATCAGATTTTTGTAGTTCGATTATGACGAATAATTTTATTTGTTTAAATTTTTCTTGCTAATGAGCGGATTCTTTTGGAAATATTTTCTTGAAAGTATGTCTGAATGTATATATTTGCAAATTATCATATTTCGTAATAAAAAAAAATTGTAAAAAACGGAGTAATTGTAATGTAAATCGCTAAAATAGTATCGTACGGAGACTTTTTTGAGTCACTGTATGTAGGCAGTTGGCAAAAATAATAAGTAAGTACATAAACGGGGGATTTCCCCAGCCGAACTTGGGTATTCCCCGAGACGAACGCCTGCACGGTGCATTCAGCGTTCATGCGCCAACCTATGGCCGTCGACCACGAGTAATCCGCGCACGGATGAAATTTTAAAATGCCGCACGGAAAATCCGCCGCCCAGATAATGCGCGCACGGATAATCGGGGTTCTACTGTAATTAAATTTTCAATATTAGTACAAATGCATAGGTACATTCTTGAGCCAAAACCAACATTTTTAATAAAGAACATTATTGTATTAATATTTAAAATTTAATTATGTGCCTTGTGGTTTAATTTTGAATGCATTTTTAAATCTTATTAAAAATTATTTTCTTTAAGTTCAATTGACAACTTTTATAATTATATAAAAGTTGTAAAAAAGAGATGGTCATAGCTTTGGCAGTTAAGTGCGTCTACTGCTAATGCGAAACGCTCGGATCGAATCCGGGCAGGGTAAGAACTTTATTCTGGCCGAGAGACGGAAGGCAGCGGCAAACCACCGAGGTAATTTGCCAAGAGCGCCCATCTCAACATGAAGTATATTACACTTCCCATGGTTCGGAGCCCACGTTAAACAAGTAGGTCCTCTATGTATGTGAAAACACTTAGAACGCACATCACATGCATAGAAAGAGATGGTTCACGACGTTCGGAAACGAACAACACGACTAAGAAGATAATTATATAAAAGAGTTTATAAGCCAGCAATACAATACTAAACTATTTAAAAACTAATTGCAAAAATTAGTAAAGAACAGGTCCTGAACCTATGTATATTAACCCTAGATTACTAAGCTTCGTCGAATCGACGACGCGGATTTGAAAAAGGCTTGGTGAATTTTGCATGCTTCTTCTTCTTCTTCTTCTTAATCTAGGACTACGTCCTGTACTTCCCAACTATAGTGCCTCTGTTCAAGGCACTGTTGGTTCTATGAGCAGTTTGGTTTTTACATCTCAGGTAGCTTGCTAGGCTTGCCTTTCGATGTGCCTGCACCCTGTTTTTTATTGTTATGATGGCAAATCATTAACACAGGGGGACCGCCTGCTTAACGTGCCCTCCGAAACACGAAACAATTTTGCATGCGTGGTCGAATTCATTCGACCCCCCCTGCTAATCTCAGTCGACCCCTTACCAATGCGACGGACAATAGTGTTACATGCGAGGGGGGACTGAGTGCGCCGTTCTAAGAAAAATACCTCGGCGCGTCGACGAAATTCCTTTGCTAAAATTGATGGAGTATCACTTTTTGAATATTTTGTGAATAAATTGACTCGCACTGTTGGAATTTTGTTCGATTTATTAATTTTATTATTTTAAATTTGTTTCATTTTTAAAAAAACTTTAAAAAAAATTTAAAATGCCGAATTTGTTTGATATCTATGATCTCATTCAAAAGGCTGTTTAAGTAGTTAATATGTTGTGTTGGTTAATATAATCACAATAATTATATTATTAAATATTTTTAATTGAAAATAAATACAAAAATATAAATATTTTATTTAATGAAACCTTTGCAACCCCTTTTTTTAAAAAGCGTAGTCGAAACGACGAAGGTTAGTAATAATAATAAGCGTTGAAAAATAAGCTTAGTGATGATCTAGGGTTAAGAGGGGGACTTCTTAATAAAAGAAAAAGAAGAAGACTATTTAAAAAAAATGTAGACATACCTTCGAAATATTTAAAATTATCAATAAAACAATAGAGGCCTTCATATTCGTATGCATTTAAAAACTTTTAAATTAAAACTAAATTAAATTTATTAGATTATTAAGTATTTATAGTGTCACAAAAGTTCAGATAACCAGATTAATCAAGAAGTAAGTTAGTATAAATGTAACGTATAGCATTAGCTAAACATTATCAAAACATTAAAAACGGTAATTATAATATTACAATAATATTATTATGATTTATTTCTTACTTGATAAAAATTCTTACAAGTTAGGAAAATTTCAACAAATAAATAAGGTTGTAATAATAATTTATTTATTTATTAAATTAATTTTTCACGCTAAATGATGTATAAATCAGCATATTATTGGTGAACTTTGTTATAATATTTAATATTTTATAGAATTGTATAAATTAGCAGATATGGAAAATTAATTATTTATATTTAATATATTATGCAGTGTTGGGAAAGATGTATTTCGGACTATTAGTTCTCTTCAATAAGGTGTAATGCATTAGAGTGAATAATTTTTAATTTACTAAAAAATTATTTTAGTAAATCAAATCAATATATTATTCTGTAATAAACGTACCTACCTACCACCATACATAATGTATAATATTATTTAAAAAATTGTTTAAACATTAATAGCTAACTAAGTAGACAAGTTTGTTTGGATTTGTGTAATACTATAATCTGCACCATATTAGCAAATTTTGATAAAACTTTTAGAATATTTGTTATTCAACCTTGGAAATGTAAAATATATGACATGTAAAATACATAATATAAATGTTGGCTAAAGTTACCCAACCACTACTGATCGAATTATCATTTCTTCTTCTACACACTAAAGAACATAGTTAATATGACAAATTGTAAAAGTATTAACTATGAACGGGGTCCGATCTTTTCAATAAATCGATTTTGAACTTAGCTCATTTAACGAGATTCAGTGGTAAAATTAACGAGATTCCCGCGCGTCGCTCATTCTGTTGAAAGTCCGTGCAATTATAATGACCCTAACACTTAGAGTATTTCGCACCGGCAGATGCAGCTCGTCTCTCGTACATGTAACATCGATTATTTTTTGTTTTTACGCGATTTTTTGGGGGTGAAAAGTAATAGTTTACTGCCCCATGCCGCAACTATACTTTTTAATGCTATTTCAAGGGTATCTAAGCTCCCGGTTTTTTTTTATGGGAGGCGCCTTCTCGTATGTTTAGCATAGTAACCAGAGTCAAAACCGCCCTGGAGGGGTGCAGAGCGGAGCGGAGCGCAGCGGCACCCCGAAAGGGTAGGTTTTGACGATGGATAACCCTCCTTATCGAATGCACACCCCAAAATTCTAAGAAAATTTTTTTTTTATTTTTTCACTTTTTCGGCAATACACGGGTTATTTTCCATTTTTTTGATTATATTTATTACTAATATCCACTAATCACACCCCCATCTATCCGAATTTCAAAGAAAAATTCAAATCGGAGCGAAAAAATTTTACGCATTTTCAAGGGACCGTCTTTCAATTGTATAGCGTCTGCCAGGGGTCTGCCGCATACTCTATGCTAATTTCCCGTACTTTTCAAAAGTCGAAATTTTTTGATTTTTTCAACGGATTCATACAAAATATTATTTCTCCAGACTAAAATAAGCCTGTTCTCTAGTGTGTAGCTGAAGAAATTTTGTTCCAGGCAGTAGTGGTTACAAAACTGGACCCTAAATGTTACATATTATATTTCATGATACTCGTAATAATAAATAAGTAATACATACACATACCTATTGTCTAGTAATTTAATTTAAACGTTTTCTGTATTTAAATTCAATTAATTAATCAATGCATTTTATGCATTTTAACTACGTATTTTGGCAAATAAAATATTTTCCAAAAGACGTAATTAAAATAATTTTTAATTTAGTTATTTTTTATTAATTAGTAATTAAAATAATTAAATTTTAAATATTTGCTGTTCTTATTTTATTAAATTTTCTTTTATTATTACTGGTGGTTGAAATAATAATAGTGATGCAGTGGTAGGAATTGTAGAAGTACAAAGACATTGTTCCTTTTGTACAATGAAAGCTAAAATATGTACCTACTGAAAAAAAGTGAGAAACGAGGATTACGATGTAACTTTGTTGTCGAAAAAGTATTTTCGGGTAAGTAAAATCAAGTCGAGATTTTTGTATCAGTGATTTGTTGCAAATGGGCAGTCATTGGCATTATATTGGTCATTGATATGTATGTAAATAATGAAGTAAATCTGATGTAAAACCACCCCCACGTAGACTTAACTAAATCAATTTCATTACAATGTGAGAAATGTTACTATACATTTTATATTAATAAATTATTTTTTATAGATGGTTTAAACAAGTTCATTTATAATATGAACTCACCAAAGAAGTGGAAAACTAACATCAACCGAAGTCGATTGCTCAAAAATAATTAATGAAAATATAATGCCGATTTTTTCGATTCTTTCCACCCCTAACTCCTGTTGTTACCTGAATCGTGAACGCTATAAAGTTTAATAAAATTTAAAAAAATTGATTAAATGGACTACTCTACATTAATAATATAAATATTTACCTGTTATTTTCCTCCGCCAGGTATATTTTTGTATTTGATGATTTTGAATAATTTGAATTAACGATAAACATTAAAAATTTGCGTTCAAGTGTTCAAGGAGATAAGATAAGTTTTTTAAAACACCACAATGTACTATTAATGACAAAATCAGTCGAGCAATATATAAATGAATGTACTAAATAAAGCTTGAACACCATGTACAACTATGATAATTGTTGGTTTGGGTATTCTATTCTTCTGAGATTCCAGAATTTAGCTCAATCAAAACTGCATCAATTGGTTTACATTATTTATTAAATTCCACAAGTACATTCGTTACTACTACGAAGGCTCTTGCCTCGACCCAATCTAAAACTCTACTCTCAAATCATACGCGTGTAGTTGACAATGTTCGATTTGCCCAATCAGCATATTTTCGTGCATTGCCACTAAACGCGTGTAACCTATAAAAAGTTCGAAGTGCATTTCTGCAATCTTGCACGTTGATGAAATCACGTTGCACGTTCCTAAATCTTAGGCGCGTCGTACACTGAACTTTTTATTGGTTTTATATTATATTACATCTACCCACTTGAGAAAAAAAATTTTTATATTACCAAATTAAAAAATTTTTTTCCCATCGATTATTACATAAAATTTATATATTTTTTTTTTCTAACTATATTTAAATCTAAAAATTGAATTAAGTAATAATTAAAATTGTTTAATAGTACAAGTATACTTTTGTAAGCAATTTATTATTTTAATCCTTAATTATTGCATAATAATGAAACTTAATTATAGAATTCACATACATATTTGTCGACAAATTTGCTTGATTATTATTAATTATTTATGATGATACAGTTTTACTCTATTTTTATGTACATTAACTAACTTATTTTCTATCTTAATTGTAATATTTGGGGAATCGATTTTTACAATTTCGTAAGGACCTTTGTAAATTTCCTGTATTTTGTTACCTGAATTGTTTCGTAACATTATTTGATCGCCTATTTTGTAATTTATGAAATTATTAACCCTTTGGTCGTAGTATTCTTTTCTTTTCATTTTAGACTTTATAAGATTATTTTGCGCGTCTTTACATGCTTGTTGAAGACGGTATTTTAATTCGATCGGGTAATTTTCGAAATTGTACATAGGATCGTTTGAATTTGTCAAATTTGAAGGTAGTTTACAAATTTTTCCGAAAACTAGCTCGTATGGTGTGTAAAATGTTTCGGTATGTACCGTTGTATTATAAGAAAAACACCAAAATGGGACCCACAAGCTCCATGCTTCTGGATACTTTGACATTTGCATCCTTAAATATGCACCTAAGTGCTTATGCGAGTTTTCGAGTGATCCTAATGTTTCGTGATGATAAGCTGTCGAATTTAATTTATTTATGTTTAATAATTTACAGACCTCGCTAAATACTTCTGCCAAAAATTCAGTTCCTTTGTCGGTCACGATTTCACCGGGAACACCGAATCTTAGGATGAAGTTTTCCACGAATGATTTTGCAACTGTAATTGATTCTTTGTTTTTTAATGGGTAACCTTCGACAAACTTGCTTAGTTCGCATTGAATTGTTAGTATGTATTTGTTACCTTCTGTATCTTCCTCTAAAGGACCTACAAGATCTAAATAAATTTTTTCAAAAGCTGACGATGCTGTCGTCGTTATTGTCATGGGTTCAATATTTGGTTTAGAGTATTTGTACCTTTGGCAGTCATCGCAGTGCCTTACAAAATCTTCAACGTCTTTGTGCATATTAGTCCAAAAATAGTGTTTTTTAATGTTATTATACATTCTGTTTATTCCGGCGTGAGCCCCTGTATTAAGAGTATGAAAGTCGTTTAAGATCAGTTGTCTGACTTCCAAATTGTCAATAACGTTAATCCCTTTTATTAGAGATATGTTTACACCTACACTTTTAAATTCTTTTATTTTCTTTAAAATATCGTTTAATAACGTTTCATTGTTGTGATCACCTTTATTATTTTTAATAATTATTAATTCGCGAATCGCATTATTTATACAAAATTCTTTAATTTCAAGAACTCCTTTCGTTCTATTTAATAGTGACGTAAGTCGAGTATCTTGATTATAATAAATTACTAGTAATGTTTTGTTAAATATTAAATTGTTGCTTATGATATCATAATTATTATTATTATTGTTCCTCAAAGCTTCGAATTCATTTTTGCTTATTAATCGTAATTCTGTTCCATCTTTTGGTCTTTTTAATAATTCTACAATTCCCGGGTGGCCAATCCCTTGTTGTTGTAAATTATTATTTTTCTGGAGATTTGCGTCCAGTTTCTTCTGTTGTCCTCGCGTGATGACATTTATTTCGCTTACGTTTACGTTCATATTTTTAAGCGTTTCTGATTCAATTTCAACTCTTGAAAGTGCGTCCGCTGTAACATTTTCTATTCCTTTGACGTATTTTACTGTGAAGTCATACTCCTCAATAATTAGTCTAAATTTTGTTAGTCTGCTGGACGGGTTTGTCATCCCGAACAGATATACCAGTGGTTTATGATCTGTCAATATGACAAATTTTCTACCAAATAAATATGGTCTAAAATGCTTTACAGCCCATACTATGGCTAGTAATTCTTTCTCAATTGTGCAGTAGCTTTTTTCTGCTTTGTTTAAAGTTCGACTTGCATATGCGATTGGTGAGTCATCGCCGTTGGACAGAATTGCGCCGATTGCGATTCCTGATGCGTCTGTCCTTAAATTAAAGATGTTATTTCGTGAAAAATCTGGGTATTGGAGTACTGGTGGGTTTGTTAATGCTTCCTTTAATTTTTCAAATGCTCGTTGACACTTTTCGTTCCATTCAAACTTTACCGCTTTTTTTGCTAAATTGTTTAAAGGTGCTGCTGTATCTGCAAAATTTTTTATAAATTTTCTGTAGTAGTTCGCGAAAGCAACGTATCGTTTGGTTTCGTTGGCATCTTTCGGTATTGGGTAATTTTTAATCGCCGTTATTTTGGATGGATCTGGTAGAACTCCATCTTGTGAAATTACATGACCTAGATATAAAATTTCCTTTTTTTAAAAATTCGCATTTGTGTGGGTTTAATTTTAAATTTACTTCTCGCAGTCTTTGAAAAACTTTTACGAGGTTTGTATTATGGTTAATTAAATTGTTTCCGAAAACTATAAGATCATCTAAATAAATAAAACAATTTTCGTAGTTCAATCCCGACATTGCTACTGTCATTGCACGAGAAAATCCTTGTGAACTCGTTTTCAGCCCCATAGGCATGCGTTTCATTTGGTATTGACCCCTATCTGTCGTAAAAGCTGTGCAGGATCTACTGGCTTCTTCAAGTTCTACTTGATAATAACCTTGCGCTAAATCCAAATGTGTGAAATAAACTGCACCTGCTAAAGAGTCCAAAATTTCTGTAATGCATGGTAATGGAAATTTGTCGTCTTCTATTCTGTTGTTTAGTTGTCGGTAGTCAATTACGACTCTCCATTTTTTGTTTCCGTCCTTATCTGTCTTTTTTGGCACTATCAAAATTGGCGCTGACCAATTTGATCTGCATTCTTCTATTATTTCATCTTCGATCATCTTTTCGACTTGTCTATAAATTTCTTCCTTTTGCGAATGTGGTAACCTGTATGGTTTTATGTATGCAGGAGTTGTACCTTGTTTCAGTTGTATCCCTTGTTTGTATACATTTGTGACTGATAATTTATCTTCGTCCAGATGAAAAACATCATCGTATTTTGCGCATATTTTTTGAATTGAAATGCTTTCTTCTTTGTTCAAATGGTCGGTTTTTAAAATTTCTAGTACCTGTTTTATTCTATCTACCGATGCTAAGTTATTTTTGGAAAAATTACAAATTTTATAATGCTTTAAATCTTCTAATTTTGGTTTAAAATTTTTAATTTTGATTTCTTTATCTTGTACATTCAAAATTCTCACGGGTATTAAATTGTTTTTTGGTTTTACTAAAGTACTTCCGACGAATACACCTTCTGACAACTGTTCAGATAAAATCAAACATTCGTCATTTCTTTCTGTCCATACGTGCGTGATTATTTCGCATCTTGCTGGTATTGTAGTAAAACAATCCGCTTCGGTTTTTATTGGTATTGAGATTTTTCTATTACCGATGCAAAAACTAAAATTTAATTTTTCAAAATCTAATATTGCAGAGTATTTTCTAAAAAAATCAGTACCTAAAACACCGTTCATACTGCTGTTTTTAAATTTGTTGAGTATGTGGAAATGATGACCTACTTCTATGTTGTCATTTACACCTAGTGTAATATGAACTGTACCTAATGACTTTACGGATCCACTGATTCCATTTATATTAATTTTATTCGTTAAATCTATTGTTTCATTATCCAAAATACAATCTTTGAAAATTACGCTAATTGATGCCCCGCTATCTAAAAGAAATATCAAATCTTTATTTTTATATTTTAAATGAACAAAATTTAACCCTTCTATACTTAAAATTGCAAAGTTTTTAATTTGTTTATCATTGTGCACGAAAAAACTGAGTTGGTTCTCTTAAATTTAGGGTGTTTGTTTCGGTTTTATTTGAATTTGCTGAAGTTGCATTTTCTTCATTACTATGATTGTTGCTCATGCAGTATGCTCTATTTTTAAAATGATTTGAACTTCGGTTGTAACCTTGATTTCTAGTGTTACATTTGCTATTTATAAATTGTCTCTGGTTATTTGCATATTTATTGTAATTATTGTGCTGATTAACGGAAAATTTATTTATGAAATTACGTGAGGGATTATAATGATTCCGTTTTTGGTTATTGAAATTATTAAAATTTGATCTTTGATTGAAATTATTAAAATTTGGTCTCTGATTGAGATTTTTGTATTGATGTTGATTGCGATTTCCGAAATTTTGTTTGAATTTGTTATTCTGATTTAAGTGAAACACCTGGTGACATTCTCTTTGTTGGACATTTTCGTCTTTGGCTCCACTTATTGCTTCGTTTAATTTAGTATAGTTTCTACCTTTTATTATATTTCTCAAATCATTGCTATTTAACCCGTTTGAAAATGTGTTTATAGCTATTTTTTCATTTACCGCTTGTAAAATTTCGAATGACTCTTGTTTACCTTCGGCTTGAGCAATTGTCAAATCAATAAATAATTGTTCAATAGTTTTACCAAATTCCTCTATCGATTTACCTGATTGCTTTGCATTATGTAGTTGAACCGATAACGCGGAGGGAGATTTTTTTGTTAAAAAGAATTTTTTCAAGTCGTTTATTAAGTCTTTATTACTGTCGTAACTCGTATTTAAACGTATTTTTGCATTTTCGCACAATCGCGTTTTTAGTACATATTTGGTTAACAATTTTTTACTATTTTCCTCTAGTAATTCGTCGTATAACTCGATTGAATCGATTAATTGTTTCAAAATATTGTCATTACCACTTATCATGACAGGTAATAAACTACAGGCAATTTTTAGGTCAAATTTTTCGCCCATTGTTACTTCGTTAATAGTAAATGATAATCTATCAGTTAAAACCTTATCTATTTTTATTAAATATTGAGTGATTTCCTCATCATATAATTTCGTAAATTCTACAAATTCCACCTTTTCTGCATCCTTACTTAACTTAAATGTGTTTTTAACCTCGACAAAATCATTTTTTAATATTAACAATTTCTCGCGTTTTTTTGTTATAGTTTTTACACACTTACGCTTATCTTGATTGTCCTTTCCTAGGTTTTTGGAGAACGTTGATAGTTCTTCTAAAAGTTTTTTGTATCCTTGGAGTGACATGAATTTTTCATTTCGCACTCACTTCACTTTGTTTATTAGGTTCGTAGCACTTATATATTATTAATTGCCTTTTTAACACAACACAAGTTTACACAAACAAACATCAATAAAATTGTAGCACTAACCAATATAAACAAATAGTCCATCGTAGAAAGTGATGGATTTTATTTTTCGCTGCTCCTCTTCATATTTTCGTTAAGCTTATGTGGCTTCTCGCCACTTCTGCCCTAATTTTCTTTTCTAATCTCTTCTTACATCTGTCCCAGATAACACTTACTAGCACCAACAGAACTATTATGCATACTATTACAAATAATATGTCTTTTGCCGAAAAAGATTTTTCATGTACATTGGTTTGTCCACCACTGTTACCTGCTTGCGCAATTATTACTTCTTCCTGCTTAGTTTGTGTTGTACCCATTATTATTTCTTCTGTGTAAATTTAAATTCCAATCGATAATCGTATACATTCCAAAAATTTTTTTTTTCTTTGTTTAACTGACAAAGATTGCCATACGATGATCGTAAATCCAATTGTCGGCAGTTTGACTGGCAAGGATCGCCATATGATAATTGTTGGTTTGGGTATTCTATTCTTCTGAGATTCCAGAATTTAGCTCAATCAAAACTGCATCAATTGGTTTACATTATTTATTAAATTCCACAAGTACATTCGTTACTACTACGAAGGCTCTTGCCTCGACCCAATCTAAAACTCTACTCTCAAATCATACGCGTGTAGTTGACAATGTTCGATTTGCCCAATCAGCATATTTTCGTGCATTGCCACTAAACGCGTGTAACCTATAAAAAGTTCGAAGTGCATTTCTGCAATCTTGCACGTTGATGAAATCACGTTGCACGTTCCTAAATCTTAGGCGCGTCGTACACTGAACTTTTTATTGGTTTTATATTATATTACACAACAAATAAAATTCAAAATTTACCCAATCTATCTTATCGCACGTGCAACAGATCTGTTGGCAAAAAAAGTCAACAACCTGGTTGTTGACCTAAAACAATTATTATTATGTTGATGTTAAATAGCGCAAATAGACAGATTATTAAACAAAATGATAAATAACGATCATTTATCTTATGGGGTAAATCTTCCCTCCAAGATACGTCACTGTGGTCTGTGGTCTCTGTATGTCACCGGATTTATGTATAGCAATGACGAAAAAATATTCCGATATCTGTTCCACTTGTTCGAATTGGAGAAACAAAATGATCAAACTTTCCACTCCTTGATAACCCAAAGGTGGTCAGGGTGAACAATTGGATGCCGACCAATGATAATTCATTTCCAAACAAAATGCAGATGGGTAATAAATCCCGACAAATGGCATGGACTCTGCTTACAAAAAAACTAACAGCTCCCAAATTTGAACGACGGACGTGTAGATGATTCCAAAAAATGGTAAGGAACACAACTTGAGTCCAACTCTTACACGTATTCTACCCAAAATTATACATTTTAGCAGAAAATTACTTTAATCTCAGAATACTTCGTAGTTCGATCTCAATCGCTGAACGAAAATTATTATCTTTTTGGATGATGATCAACGGTAAAAATTCAAACAATAAAATTTATAATTCCCAAAAATAATATTGTTTACAATAATTGAGTGAACTGTTTGAATTAGAAAAATGGTGTGTGTATTTCTACCTAACATTCAAGTGGGAGGAAATATACGAAGAGTGGTAAATTTCGATCAGTAACCGAAATGGGATGTTACAAAAGTTCGGTACTACTAAAAATAGTTGTAGATTCTCATTTAGTATGCCCCAAAATGCCTTCTATAAAATGGTATATTTAGATTTCATTTAGTTATACTTCGGAATCATTAAAATCATCATTTCAGTTCGATTTCACCACGCTATTAATGAACCACGATTTCGCTTAGAAGAAAATAAAAATCTTTCTCAACTGTTTTAATTCTTTTTCTTAGAACTAGTGGGTTTTGAAGACCTTCCTATCCTACATAGAATTTTACATAAATAAAATATGACTGCAATCAATATAGAACTTATTGAAAATACTATTAAACCCAAAAATACAACCACGTCGACCAAATAATATTCATACCATTGCAGATTTATAGAATGCGCTTGCAGATGTTTTGCATCTTTATACTTTAAAATAAATTCAACCCAGTAGATTGCAGTATCTAAAGGAGAAGCCTGATGATCTCTAAATATTGCTGAAGCTCTCTGCATATTTGTGGCATACCTAAGTAGAAAAAAGTTTAACAGCAATTCTATAAATAATTAAAAAATATTACTGAGGGTTGGTAACTACTTCCATAATTGCATCGAATAAAGTATCTCCAATCATATCATCCATTTTAATAGATACTGCATATCCATTTTCTACACTTCTTTGGATATTTATAAATTGATCACCAAAGCATGGAACTCCCACCATAGGTACTGCGAAGTGAACAGATTCCATTGTACTTAATATTCCCCCATGAGTTATAAAAGCTTTAATATTTGGATGTGCTAAAAATCATGTTGACAAAAAAATTATCCATACAAAGAAAAAAAAACTTACCTAATATATCGGTTTGAGAAAACCATTTTGAAACTTTTAAATTACTTGGCAAATTAGGAATATTTTCAGATTCAAATTTCCACAACACCTTCAATTTGATCCTTCCCAGCGCATTAATAATTTGATTGAGTTTAGCTACAGGTAAATCGGCACTCTTAAGAGTTGATCCTAAACTAAAGTAAATAAATCCTTCCTTTGCATTGTTTAAATATTCCATCAACTCTTGATTCAGTTTCTTGGGTTTTTCAATATGCATTCCTGCAATTGGAATCATATTCGGCATGTATGGTCTAGGACTTTCAACGATTGGGTGTGAATTTACCAACATCAAAGAAACATTTTTACGTAATTCTTCAAGGGGAGGAGCATTTGGAAAGAATTTTGACATAATATTCCGCTGGAGTGGATCGCTAATATATTTTTCTGATATTTCCATCGACAGTGAAGAAAAAGTATTTATGATGCGTTGCATGAACGTCATTTTATCAGTGCTGACAATAAAACCATTTGGTACGTATGAATATGGATGTGTATTTCCGGTTATTTTATCGGTCATAAATGATGTAGTCGCTACGCTAACCGCAACAACAGCTGTGTTGAAATGATCAGCTATTCCTAATAAACTTTCAGACAACATTAAGTCGATTACAACTAAATCAAATTTTCTGTTTGATTTCAAAAGATTTTGAACACCATTGTTAGTTAAGCATAATTCCAATATAGTAATACTGAAATTTCGAAACGCTTCCGTTTGTTCAGAAATACTTTTGTTTTGAGGATTAGTCATGGTAGCAACTAACGGACCTAAATAAAGAATTGAAATTTATATTAGGTACTTAAGAGTGAATTTAAAAAATTACCGTCTTTAATTTGTAAAATTTCTTCTAAAAAAATATCTTCATAGTTTTTCACTGGCGTCTTCAATGGAAAAGGGCTAACCATGGTGACATCATGTCCCTGTTTTGCTAACCCTTTGAAAAGTGCTTTTCCCACTGTATGATGACTATGGCTTGGCATGTGGAATATGCCCAATATTTTTGCTCCTTGCACATTTACCAAAACAATTGTTAAAATCAACACTTTTAAGTACATTTTTTATGTACGGTTGTAATAAATTTTCAATATTGTAATATTATGTAGGAAAAAGAGTTATATAAAAAAATATTATTTATCGTTACTATATTGTGAGATTAGATTACTAAAATTAATCAAGTACTACTTAAAACGTTAAAGTATTTTAAATTGTTACTAGTCTATAATAATATCTAAAGTAAACTTATGTATTTACAAAACATAAGTTTAAATAAAAGTGGGAATAAATTAATATAGCCAATTAATTGTAAAGAACATTAACATGATAAAATCAAAACTATATTACTTTTTAATATAATTTTTAAATATTTCAATTAATAAATGTTCAGACTAAGGTTTAACGAGTTTAAATTTCAATTTTAAATAGATATTAATATAGTAAACTTAATGTAATGTAATTGAAATTTGATGTTTTTTTGTAGCCATTATATATTTATATTTCTAAGTTATGTAACCGTTATCAAAAAATTTTGAAGCTTTCCACCTTAGAAAAACATGTATACTAGTGATTGCACCTTGGTTTATTTCAATATTTATCTTACTTACATAATAATTATGTGATTGTTGAAAGCCTATTTTCATATAAAAATACAGAAAAATTAATATTTTCGTTGGAATAAATTCTTTTTTTAAATTTCCCATCAATTAGTTAGCCAATCACTTTATTGGGCGTATATCAGAAAGAAGTTCCACAAAATATTCTAAAATTTACTACCGATGACCAGCGACCCTGCACATGCACTCTTAAGTGTAATGCTCGTAGTACATCAGCTTAAATCAACAAATTGATGAATAGAGCATATTGAACACAACACACTTTAGAAGCACACCAGCACTAATTATTAGATAGAATGGACAACGCTCGTTTACCTAAACAAATGCTTGATTGCAAACCCAGAGGCTAAATTAATTTAGGTCAAACCAAGATGAGGTGGAAAGACCAAGAGTGACGTAAACAGACCACAAGTTTAACACGTGAAAAAGATAATGATGAATTGACGAAGTATTGTACAAATTTTCACGGCTTGTTTATAATAATATCTGTGTATTATCAAAAATAAGTATGGAATATTTTTGCACTCGTGGAAATAATAATCCATATTATGAGAGTTTAAGCAAGTTGTCTACTTTTCCCACAACGATAAACAAAAATTGAAATAATCCTGCGATGGGAAGCTAAAATTGCAACTATTTCTATTTGTAAGTGCTTGAACCCTACTTAAAGTAAATTACTATGCTGTTCTACTAAATACATTTTCTCTGCAATTATATAATTGTATTGTATAATAACTTACAGTAATAATTATATCAAGTGCTAAATTTCATATAACTCTCGAGTAATTGCATTGCTTGGATGATGTTGATAAGAGCTTAGTGAATTTGTGGTAGTGACGTATGCATTAATAATAACAAAAAATTATAAAATAGTCTGTATGTGAACTCAACTTTTCCAATTAATTCTAAGATACAAATAAAAATGTTTTCTTCTTCTCTATTTTATTTCTCTCTATTGACAAGCTCCAAGTTCTATAACTCCAAAATTAAGTTGAAGAAAAGATAGAACTGAAAAGTTATTATCGGTGTGCCGTCATCAAAAAGAAATCAAATTTAAATTTGATAACAGTTTCTGTGCTGTTGATGTTCACGGAAGCACAATAAAAAAAAATTAATTTCGTCACAAACTAATTTTATTGTATTATGGAATCAGGAAGTTTGCAAAAATATCATAAAAAGAAAGGAATTGTTTATCGAAGTGTTGCACATTTATTTCTTAACAACACGAACTAATCCATATTATATTTGAGTTATTTAATTTTGCATAGCAAGAATCAATGACCGCCTTTATTCTAAATTTCGTCTATTGTTTTCTAAACAAACTCGAAAAAGTTCTAAAAAGAACTTCGTCTTCCATTTATATTCCCGGAAACATTCTGTGCAAGTATTGGCAATTATTAAATTGTTAATTTTGCAATAACAATATCTCTGTTGGTTAAGAATATATTTAGCGAAGTGTGTTCCAAAATAATTTCGTAAATAATAATATTCATTAATTAAAAAAGAAAAAATGCGTTTAATAGTTATTATAATGTATTCAAATAGTCCATTTTTTAGATTCCTTATTCACAAAAATTCAAATTTTAAATATTTGGCAGTAATATAAATTACCTATATCTGGATAATATAGGTCTCGTCATCATAATATATTATCAATATTACATCTAGCACTATTGAAGGATACTGCTACATCTAGTGTATATTATTGTAATTATTCTATCAGCGAATATTATACGAAAAGTCACCGAAAAGCTCTTTAACCGGTGGTTTGAGAAATTTTCCATGAGATGGTATAAGGTATACAATATTTTTCTATAATATTTCAGTAGTATTATTACACTTTTATTTCAATTCCAATATAATATCTGATGTTTTGCACTACGTTATCAGTTTTTCCATAGCTAGTCTAATATGGATGCACTCTTACATTATTTATAATTTTCCCAGCGACTCTTTTATTTTCAACTTACATCCCGCGAATTATCCGACAGTTAAAGACTTATTTTATTAATACCCTGTAATTTCTTTAGAATAATTGTAAAATTTTATTGTTATGGAAAAGTTGTGCTTACTCATACTTTATCTATTTCCAAATTTGGCCTTTGACTTTATGTTTGATTGTGAAGTAAAGGTTTATTGTGAAAATATAATAATTATTACTTAACAGAGCAAAATCGAACAGCTTCGTTTTTTTATTCATGAGAGTTAAAATTAAAGATTAACGGAACGGAGTAAAGTAATTTATTATCTGAATGAAAAGATTTATTTTTTGAAATTGAAATGAAAATAATACTACTTAAAAATTATAATGTACGAGTATTCAATGCTAATGAAACTTTTTAGTGTTCTTTACAACAGATCTAATAAACAAATAATATTTCCCATAAAAATTGTTTAGAAGCATCCACTGCAAGAGCATTAAAAATTAAACGAGTTGAAAAGAAGTTTCATCTTTTCATAAACTAAAATAAAAATAGTGGCTAATAAAGCGCCAGCAATAAAAAGAAAATATAATATACTTGAAAAATTAATTCGTTAATTAAACAATAAAAACCAAAATTATGTTCTTTCCAAGCTTTCTGCAATGTTTAATTTTTCTAGTAAAAAAATTACATATTTTAGAAAAGTTTGTAGTACCTATTTCTATATTGTAAAAATTGTTAAACTTTGGCAACTTTCCACGTTCTTGACGTTATAGCCTTTCACTTTCTGTTAAATAATTTTTGAGTGTTCTATGGTACTCTTATTACTCGTATATTATTTCAAAATATGATTATGCCAGTTTTTCGAGTCAGTCCCCCACCTTTAAGAAATTGAAGTTTTTGGCTGTTCTAGATTTAAATTATTTGTAATCTTGGTCTGTATAATGGATTTGGAAATAAATAATATAAAGAATTTTAAATTCACTCTTTGTGGTGCTTCAAAACATAAATTTATAATCTTGCATATTAGATCGTATTCTGGAAAGACCACATTAGAGCACTAACTGTTATTTAAACATAATATTGTATCAAGTGCTGATGATTCAGTTGAAGGAGTTAATTATTTAAATATAAAACACAACAAAACTGAGACCAATAAGATAAGATGTAACCAAATCGATCACAACTCTTACTTTGACATTATTTTCATCAAATATAAATTTGTAAATGTTCAGTAATATGCAGTAAATAATTATTCAGCTTTATGATGTTCAACTTTATTTTTCAACTTTGTTAAGTTGAAATCTCAACTCCCACAAAAATTCAATTATAAAAGTTTTAAACACAATGTTTAGTGATTTTAGCCCGTGATGGCTGTTGAAGCCGAAACTTTAAATTCCTTAAAGAGAAAATTTCAAACAAATAGTATCTAAGTAATACGTAAAATTTTTATGTTTTCGCCATAATAGTTTGTTACTGGAACCTAAATCGTTTATTTAATTAACTTTGTACCTCAAATCCGAGAACTCGGACAGATTTTTTGTCATGGTTAATAGTACAGGTTTACAGAGCGCCTTTTCCCCTCAAACAACAAAATTTTCAACGAAAGTCATTTCTACACAAATTTATTTAGTATATAATTTATTATTATAGTAACAAAGAAGCTATACTTTACTGCGTTACTTAATAATTGAAGAAATTCATCAGAAATATTGTTACAAAAATTTAGGAGAAAGGTTGATTGTATACGTTACTGTGACATGCACCGAGAACATTGGAGAAAATCCTAAATATTATTTGTATTTTATGCTATTTGGACATTCGCCGGTATATTATGTCAACACACACTGATAGACTGTAGTGAATGTTAAAATTTATTATTGTAAGCACAAATTTGTTTAATTGTAGTTTGTATATTATTGTGATCTGAATTTATTTTTCATTTTTGTCGTACTTTATGTTTATATTTTGTAATCATCTTCTCTTTATGTACATATAATATATGGTGTGCTTGTAAAGTATTATCACACACATAAAGGGTTGCTATTATAACTCAAAGTGTGAACCGAATTTTGATTTGAACCAAATCTAGTTCACGATAAACTATTTGAGAAATAGTTTATCTTTATATTTTCGGTTAAGCCTTTGGTGGTCGGTATACGGCTAGCTATGTTTTTCTTTGCGGAGGCAGGGTCGTAGATAGCCTGCAATGCCTTACGAGAAATGCTTACTTTAAATAAATAAAATGCAGATGGATAATTAAAAAATTTAATAAAATAATTGTATTTATCAACTACAACAATGAACACACACAGCATGAAATCAATCAAACAGATGAACGTTTCAAAAAAAACAAATATTAACGAACTGGTAAATGCAGTTTGTCACACCAAGTGATCCAATACAATATAAATTGACTAAATTAGCCACCTAAGGTTTCGCTAAGTCGAAAAGAAATAAAAAGATCGACTTACCAGTACTGATTTGTCTTACAAGATAGATAACGACAACTGCTACTTCTTTTCTGAGCGAAACTGGTGGTAACGCTTGAACTATCAATACACTTGGTGGCACTGTCTTCAGCTCCTGTGATGTTGAAATTGAACCGGACCCCGATGGAACCTTGGCGGTGAGAAAATAACCCGTCGTATTCGATTGAAAGGTGGGTACTCCAAATGCACTCCGTCTTGTGAGAATTTACTAGGCGTTCTGAACTACTTGAACGCATAAACCAAATCTTCAGTTGACAATCAGAAAGTTGCAAAGTTTTACTGATGCAATAGATGTGATAACTTTATGGTTAACAAAAGGTAGCGTATTCCAAACAACCAAATTACAACGTGAAATGTTGAACTCGCCACGTGGGTAACAAAAGATAACCATAAAAATTGAAGTTCACGACTGCTTCAAAATCCGTATTAATTACGAGCAGCTTCGAGAGAAACACGAACACACTCTTCCAATGACTAATTGAAATCGTATTCAAAATGGACAAATAATAATTAATAATATTATCCAAAAATTGGTCTTCTCCAAAAATGTCGACCTACAACGTACGTCTCTCGAACAGAACTACTGCGCGCCGGGCCGTCAGACTTGACGCAAGCGCGGATCTAATTCTAAGCGGTGCTTTAAAAAGTTAACATTAAATACACAGGGTGAAACGTAAGTGACGGGTTCTAAAAACCGTCACAAGTGAGCTCCGACCAACGGAGCTCATTTCGCTCATTCGTGCTCAATTAGAAAAATTTGATAATTTATTTAAAAATAAGTATAAATGTTGGAAACAATCGAATAAATAAGTTTTTTTTATATTATCAATAATATTTATTCTAATTCACATAATTCACACATAAACATAATAAATTAACGTGTATTTTTGGGATTAAGTAAAATACCTCATGTGGTCACGTTAGATTTTTATCTTATGGGTTTGCATACAAAGTGTTTCAAAAGGTATTCTGCTTATTATTTTATTGGTGATTTTATGGTATATTGTGAATGCAGGCTAGCATTTAGCCCCCCCCCCCCCATTGGGGAATATGAAAATCTCTTTGATCCATCGTGCGTCAGTATCATTGACGTTTTACGTACATATTTTGAAAATTTAACATAACGTACAGGCCTATGGTAGGCCACATAGAACTGATAACTAAAATTAAAATAGTCAGAGCGCATACTTAAGAAACCGTACACAGCGCTCTACACAAAGTAGGAGAAACTACTACACGTTCCAAATTTTTACCTAAGAGATAACCCATGGTAACGACTATGAATTTGAGCGTTGGTCAGCTAGGTTTGAGAATTTAAACGTCGTTCATAATATTCTGCTTCGAATAGCAAGGCAACTTTTGTGGAACCACTGTGTATTTACGTGGGTATGCTAACTTTTTACTTTTTAGAGGTAATGTAATCTTCAGGAACCGGACTTTCCCCTTCTAGAAAGAATCTATAAGGTGTACTACGGTGGGCTATATATTTACAACGTGTGGCTTTCCTAGATGGATCACAGGCTTGGACGATGTTTTGTGAATTTCCGCATGTTGACATTTGTAGAATGGGGACGGGAGATTCAAATTTCAAAGTTCAATATTACCAGTTAGTCCAGTCATTTGGTGCTCAAATTTGGGTCTGTCTGGAAAGTTTAGCGGAAGTTTTGAAAATTGGTAGTCTTATAGATTTTGAGGTGCTCTTTTCGAATTTTCACTCTGCAACCTCGTACCGATATGGGAAATGACACTATTTTAGGGAAAATGGCATGAAAAACTGATTTTTCGCAAATATCTCCTTACCGGCGGATTTTTCAACAAAAATAGTTATTTGCAAAATTATTCTGCAGACAATTTGCAACAATTTATGTTTCATTGATTTTTTTGTCAGACGAGTAGTTTCGGCCTACGAGGCCAAATGCCACCGCGATTGGTACGAAACTCATTTCCACACCACCATGAGGTAGAGTAATGGTGCGTTTTTTTTGTGTGGTATCCCCAGTAGGCCTAATCCACCTGATGCATTTATTGTGCAATCTAGCGCATCCTTCTTCGTTTCGCAATTTGCATCGGCGATAGAAAAGATTTAGGCCTCACTGCAGAAATCACGCAATGCGCCAGAGCAGTACTTTTGGTCTTCCATTTTTCTAAAGACGAACGTTTATTTTTCAATATTACTTCGTCAAGTAAGACGCGTAAAGTTTCAGGTACATCGGAAGATACTCCCTGAAGAAAATTATCTGATGGCGGGTAATGCGTGGTCTCGTAAACCTTGGAGCGGATGTCCTCTACAATGATTGCTGCTGCAGTTTTCACAATACGCATCCGTTCTTTTTCCTCGTTCGACGATTTTTTAGTGTACCATGCATTTGTTAGTATTTTGTATCCCGTGTTTCGAAAGCAGACCACAGGGGTCTAGTTGGCAGAAATTGAAATAACAATATCGTCGCCATATTTCTTCAAAAGTTGCGCCTTCACAGTCTTCATGTGCGGACGATAATCACCTTCAATTTTGTCCATTAGTTCATCCATAGAAAACTGACATTCTTCGGAATTCGCCTCAAGATGAGAGTAAATATACTGCCTTGCAGTATTAATCTCGGTCGCATTCGGACCTCTTTTTCTATCGGTTTCTCCAGACGATGGTGCGTGGTACAACTTTCTCATGCATGCGATGTGATACAGTCCATCAGCTGCGACTAGATCGTGAACTTGTTCTAGACGTTCAACAATCTGTCGACCCCAATCGTCGTTACGTACTTTAGCGAGTTGTATAATAGTGTCCTTCATGGTTATTTTACGTACACTGTACACCATCTTCCGATTACGCTCACGAGGGCCCCGTTTCTGCAACTTTTTCATTTCTTCTGTTACATCAGCCTCACACAGAAAACAATGGTCTTTGAATGAAAATGCCGGAACAAGAGATCGCCGTCGTGGAGGACTAGCACCAACACCTCCTCTACGTAGAAATGCAGCGATTAATTTATCATTATTATATTGCCTTCGACACGCTTCGTGAACCTCTATTGAAGTCAGCCCTTTGAGGAGGTTCTTTTTACCATAATTTCTTTTGATACTGGATTGGCGAAATGTCTCTAATCCTTTTTCTTAAACTCGAGTCACTGCACTTCCAACTAAAGGATTCTCACAAATAAAACAGTTTCTTTGCTCGGTAGCCATGTCTGAAAACGATCTATGCGAACAGAAAGACGAGCTCGAACTGACGCACGAACGGCAGATGTTCACTACAAAGGGGTCTAAGGCCGCAGGGAGAGGGGCCTTTTCTACCTGCGATCTATAACACTATAGACCATTGAGAGCGGTTAGGGGTCTGTATACAACGCGTTGTGGAATGTTTTCTACCAATGCGGGTGTTGCGATTACACTCGCGGCTCTTGTACGCCAAAACTACTCATCTGACAAAAAAATCAATAGAACATAAATTGTTGCAAATTGTCTGCAGAATAATTTTGTAAATAACTATTTTTGTCGAAAAATCAGCCGGTAAGGAGATATTTGCGAAAAATCAGTTTTTCATGCCATTTTCCCCAAAATAGTGCCATTTCCCATATCGGTACGAGGTTGCAGAGTAAAAATTCGAAAAGAGCACCTCAAAATCTATAAGAATACCAATTTTCAAAACTTCCGCTAAACTTTCCGCCTAGAACTACCAAATGACTGGACTAAGTGTAAATTGTTGCTTAAATTTTGCATAATTTATCAAATATCTATAGGTAAAAAACAAATTGTTTAGCCTATAATTTTTAAATTTCAATATGTTATACAATAGTAAAATGAGTATCTGTTTATTTGTTGCACATAAAATTTCACCAATAACATTTTGAAATATAAGACTTCAAACTTACAGGTCAGAACTTTATACTCCGCTGGTAAACTAAATTAATGCAACTTCGTGAAACCAATAATGGTTTCAGGACCGCGTCCAAAATTACGATGAACTGAAAAACAAGCAAATAAGTAATTAATAGAATTCAAAATATCTTAATATATTATTTCACGATTCTTCAACCGTGATCTTGGTATCGACAGATATTGGAAGAATGAAATATAATAACTTACGAATTTTATGGTGGTGATACCAAAATGATACCAATATAGCAATTAGGCATTTCCAAGTACGTCACAACAGTGACGTCATTGGCTCCACCCCGAACAGCTGATTCTCGACAAGTTTGTTACCGTGCTTATGCAAAGTTTGTGATAAATCTGTGTTTTTACCTGTTTTTATTGGTAAAAATTGAATTTTTTTACATTTTATAAACCGTAGAGAGTGTAGTGTAAAATTATTACTGTAAGTACCTTCCGTTTATTTTCTTTCCCGAATTAATCGCAAACCTAACCTCGAGTATCAATTATTTTGATGTCGGACAAGAATTTTACATACTGCTTAATGTTTAGCGCTTTGTCCGTAAATTAATTTGCACATTTCAGTTTCACTTTGAAAAAATTGCAAACTGCATAATATAAAAGTTAATTTTTGAAATGAAAATTGTCTTGTAAAAATGCTAACCTCAAAATATCAGTCGAATATCAGCTGTTCGTGACGTCACATGGAAATGCCTAATTCTATATCGCTTTTACATAATTCTATTACACTCAAAGAAATAGTATAGGTTAATTCAACTAAATTAAATGTTTAGCTAACAATCTAGTCAATTTTGTAAAATCAAACTACATTAATAGTATTTTCAAACCAAAGTGGATTGTTATTACAACTACTAAAAAATTGTTGCACAACAAAATGAAAACCTACTTAAAAAATAGACACATTTGACTATTATTTTGTCATCTTACTATTAATTTGTTAAATTTTGTAAAATCAAACTACCAATGCGTTCAATTTTATATTTAACTATTATCAAATGGTTAAATCTAACATAGTAATAGTTTGCTTACCTTTATAATTGTTATATAAACAAATATTACAGCAAAATCAACTAGTTGATATGTTTATGTAAACATAAAATTGTTCTGCTACCGATCTTTATGATATTGTATTTTTTCTTAAGACCCCAGAAACATTTATTATGTACACTTCGCTGAATATGCATTTGCAATTTTCAGTTCTTTCCACCTAGTGATACAAAAATGTTCTGATCGTGCAATTTGTTTAATTACAGTCTTAATACCTTCAAAAAATAATATAAAACTTTAAATTAATCAAGCTAAATTAATGTTATAAATTAACGGTATCTTGGAATATTTTCTGAAATTGAAAAATACAAATACAGCCGTGGCTAAAGTATTAGATTTAGATCACCCCGGATTTTGGCCAAACGTATTAGGTCGGGTGGTAATTTTATTAATTTTCTTGCTTTATGTTACACCTGCGACCTTTTAAAAGGTTTTTAATCCAAATCAACCATCATTTGCAGTTCTAGGAAAAAAATTGTCATAAAAATGCTATTTTCTAGTTTATTACCTGACCGTAACGGTACTTTTAAAATCCCTTAAAATGTGTGCTTCAAATAATTCCAAAGCGATAAATTGTTATGTAGGTATTTTGTTTTCAAATTATTTGTGTATTTTAATAAATGAAAAATGTATTATTAAAATACACGTTGCATAGTGACTACAAAATGTGTTTTTAAAAATAGCAACTTTTATCAAAAACTAAAGATTTCTTTAAAATTAAGTAGTTAAAAAATTTTCAAATTTAATTAAACAATTTTGCCATCAATTCAATTTAATGTAATAAATTATAATGCTTGTATTTTGTGTGTTTTTATTAATTAATAACAGTTATTTATTTGTCTTAATTTAAAAAAAATTACACGTGGCTATAAATTATTTTAAATAAATACTAGTTAATGTAATAAATTATAATGCTTGTAAAAAAGTGTGACACGTGTTCTTCCCTTTTCTACAACCTGCATTTTTTTTAAATAATTCATAATATAAAATTGATCTGAGAAACATTTCAGAAAATATTTTATTTTAATTTTAATTTAACACTGAATTTTTAATATATGAATTATGATAAATGAAGTTGTTCATCAAAAATCAACATTCGTTTAAGTACACCCTTCCAGGTTCGACGGAAAAGCAGCTACTTTCAAATCTGTATGCACGTTGCGGCTTTGGTTCGAATCTCGTTTGGACGAAAAAAAATGTAAGTAAATTTTAAGTGATTTATAAATTTTCAGTTATTTCCAGATACACAGATACGGAGGATGGAAGCATAATATGGTAAAATTAATGATTAAATAATATTGTAAATAGTGTCGAGTTGTTAATAAAATAATTAATCAAATTGTTTAAAATTGTTAAAATTTAACAGCTGAAACGAAGAAATATGGTTAATTACAAAAATTAAATATTTTTATTAATTATATTTTTATTATAATTATTAAATAATATACTGAACTACTATTAATTTGTTTATATGAACAAATAAAGTTGTCGTAGAACTAAAAAAATTGTTACTTAACTTAAAAAATTGTTTACCAACTATTTCTTAGTTCAAAATAACAATCAAAATTGTATGGTAACAAAAATGGTTTAACTATTATTTTGTGGTTGATTTAACCATGAAACTAGATAGACGCCGTTTCATATGCTCTTTTTAGTTGATTTTACCTATTATTTTCTTTGAGTGTAATTAATATTCATAATAATACTGGATCCGGTCCTGAAACAAGTTTTGGTTCCACAATTCTCTCTACGATTCTGAACTGAATATTTAAATAATTTTAATTTTTCTTCCAACTTCAAAGTTAAACAACTGTATAAACTAAAACTTACATTTCCAAGGCAGTTAACAAAACGGTTTTAAGTAAGCATTAATAAGAAAACGCGTGTGGTTCATCAAACCCTAGTAAGTCTCTTGTGCAGGTTAAGTAAATTTTCATTATTTCTTTCGTTTGGCGATTTCTTTGTTCTAAAATATTAATGTATCGTTTAGTTCTTTTTTTATAGTTATTGTGATATTGCGATTCTACTAAAATAATTCATTTCACAATTATTATTACAGTGAGAACTGCTAGTGTGGGCGTTATATTGTAATTTTAATGAAATTTTGTAAATTGGGGTTACTTTATATTTATTTAAGTAAATATCATTGCACATAAGCGAGTTATCAAGCCATATGAAATCGGGCTTGTTTATTATGTTCGGTTTCCCGTGAATATACGTTATATTTATGTTCAAATAAAATAATATATTAATATTTTAATAGGCAAATAAAAGATTTGTACTTATATGAAAATTTACATCATTTAAAATAATGTTGATTTATTTATATATACTAGCTCAATGAAACAACCATTTAGTGTTGTCTGAAAAAGTTACAATAATTATTACAAAGTATAATGATATTGAAATTGTGAAAAACAAGAGATATAATTATGCTGATCTTTTTGAATCGGTGCTGTGCGGTTTGGGAGAACCATTTAGCACAAAAATTTAACTCCAATTTCTCGCAACGTGTGGCAAAATAAACGACAACTGAAAAATAGATGAGGCCAGTTGAAATCAAACCTGAATTATAAAATTATAGTGATTTCAATAATTTGTGGGTTTAACTTGGTGTGATATTTGTCACTAGGTTGATGATTGCAATTATTACAATTTAATGAAAGCTTTTTATGAACAGCTCGGATTAGCAATTAAAAAAATATTACTGGTGTGTATACTATTATGTAAATAGAGGTAATTTTGAAATAAAATACAGAATTTATTTTTGGGTGCACTGTGCCCTGAAATTCTCTGCGTGGCAGCAGCCATCGAACTCGAAAGGTGAACTGCAAGGGAGCGACCTTAACTGACAGAATAAAAAAAAGTGACGGAGTGAATGTTTAATGTTACTCTCTGAGAAAATAAATAAACAAACAAAAAAGATCTTACAATAAATGAAAAGGAAATAATAAGATTTCACAGAATGTACAATCCCAAATCAGAACAACCTCTTGACAACTTTGCACAGATGGTGTAAACAAAATAAGTAACATACATTTCAATGACCATCCTCTGAAAGGTGTAAAAAACCGTCGATGTTTGACATAAAATCACGTAGCGTAGATATTTTTGGCACGTCAATAATGAAATTAATTTTAAAAGAATTACGGTTATACATTTTAGTTGTTATGTGTTTGATAGCTAATTAAATGTACGCGGTTTGTCTTCAGGTGGAAGGAGTAAGGAACGGCCGTCTTCTTTCTCAAAATAGAAGTGTATTACACTTCCCGTGGTTCAAAGCCCACGTTCAACAGTAGGTCCCTACCCATATAGCACACAGTCGTTCTATGTACGTAAAAAGTTCGTATGATGGACGAACGGACGTACTATAAACGAACTACGGACGTACATAGGACAAATGTGCTATTGGGGTAGTGTGTGCTAATACTTCACACGCACACCACAAATTGGAAACTCAAATAAATTGGTGCAATTAGGAATGAAAAAATCTATTTTTACCCACTTTTGATTGCATTGCTATTGAACTTAACTAAAATAGAGTTCCCAATTATAAAATTTTAATGTTCATTTTAATTACAAGTTCGTTATATAGGCACAGCACTTGGATATAAATATAGATATTAGGGCAAAATTGGATTTTAATCCACTTATCCTAAATATAATGCACTAAATCAATCTTACGAATTTTTACAGTTGCAATGCATTTTAAATACATTAATATCTTTATTTTCTTCATTTGGTTTTTAGATATGCAGATATGTCGTCGCAATATAGCAAACGAATGGTAGTATAAACAAAATATAAAATTACAATTTTCGAGGGTAACAATTTTGGTGTTGAAATCGATATTCCTTCAACCAACTTTGCATTTATTTGTTTTTATATAGCAGTTATATAAAATACTGTTCAAATATTGTGCCTAAACTAACAAGTTGAAATTTAAAATTTTTTTGTATAGTGCTTTCCAAAATTCTAAACTTTATATAAATATTTTGTGTAAATTTAAACAAATTTAAGTATAAATGCTGAAAAAATCGTATTTTGTTTAAAAATTTAATTAACTTCATGCAAAAATATAATTAAATAAGGGTAGTATTAGTGACGCTTGAGTAAATAACTTCAAAAACAATGTTTAAAATAAATTTTGCCTAATTATAGTTTTATTTTACAAAATAATGCTAGGTATTGCAAAATTATCTTACTGAATAGATATTAAAATAATGAAATTGTTATGATATTAAATCAAGCGAACGTCAATAAATTTTAATATTTTTGATTAAATTTCGTCGTTATTATTAACACAATAAATAAAAGAGGAAAAAATAGTAAATTATAAAAGCTACTCAAAATAAATTACACTGGAAGTATTTAATTTTAGTTTTGAAATAAATATTAAATTTTATACTTAATTTAGAGTTCAGTCAATAATTTCACTTCTCAAGCAAATAAGGGCAAAGATGAGATACTTCCAATTTGTGGATAATGTGGGTTACCGATTGGAGATTCTCAGCTTGATTGCTTCCGATTGGATTCTGTTCGCTTTACTAATACAAACATTCTCATTATTATAGTATTACTGCATTCTACGATCTTCTACCTGCATAAATTGAACATAAAAATGTATTTCATTATTTAGAAATACCGCATTATCGTTAAAGTTTCCTACTTCGTTAATTTTAAGACGCTAAGTTTACCAAAGTCAACGAATAAAAAAAAATTATACGATTTTCTCATTAAAAATATGGCAAGCTATTTAATTAAAAGTTTATTAGTTAAAAGTTCTATGACCGGCTAGATAATTCACTTTGCAAAAATAAATAATTCATAAACGGTAAGCCGGTAAGAGTCGGGTCAGAGCAGCTTGTGCAGTTAGGTTGCAGACTTTTAAATGGTCAGCTACTAGGTTTAAAATTCACGAAAATATTCCGATGTTATCAAAAGCCTTTGCCTCATATAATTTAATAAGTTTTGTAGGATAAACTAGTTTTTCATTTCTATAGCTATGAACTACTCGAGCTTTTTATTATTCTACATTAAATTTTTTTATAGTTAAATTTATGTTTTGCTAATAATATTTTAATACGTGTGTAGCTGTATCAATATTAACCTAAAGCGATTTACCAGAACTGTCACATAATGCCATACATAAAGCTGTTTTATATGCGCTACAGATAAGCTTGGTACTATAAAATGATGGGTTTGCTTTAGTAATAGGTTTTGTTTCAATTTTGCGGTTTTTATGTTAAAAGTATTCATAAAGGAGGAAAATACATCCAAATACAATCTTACTTAACCTTCTTATTACATTTTATTCCTTTCTACCAGTACCTACTGAAATTATTAAACATATAAAGGTAGATATAGATACTACATCAACTATAGTCTGCCTGCTATCGACATAAAGTAATCACGTGATTTACACCCACAGCGAATTTCTGAAAATCAGAATTTACTGATATCTGAGCAATCAATAGCAACCCGTCTTTACAAAAATCAGGCATTTCCTCCGGTGGCGGACGGATTATATTTAGTGCATGTTAATCAGAAATACTTGTGGAATTTCTTGTGGCAAGTGGAATGCGGGTGGAGTGACAGAAAGAATCGAGAGCTTCTTACGTCTCCACTTGTACCAAGCTTTTTGTATTTCCTTTTCTTGTACGCTTGTACTCTTGAACGGTACACAATAAACGCTTTCTCATTCTAACTTAATATTTTCTGCGATTTAAATTTATTCTTTCGATAATACACAAATTGAAGAAACAAAAAATATAACAAACTGTTTGAAGAATTCCGGCTTTATAGCTTTCGATTAATTAACTATAAGAAAAAATTACGGATAATTTATGCAAATTTTATCTAGAAGTTTTGTTTAAGATAGGAAAACTTTGCTCCTGCGTTCTATTGTCTGTTTCCAGTCAAATTCCTTTATATAAAGTTCGACGTGTCTTACATTTCTAAAGCAAACACGATTCATGATACAAAGCTCATTTCCCACTGCATTACATGCTCTTCCTGAAGCCTTACGTTTTATTTTAAGATATTTTAACACTTATATTTTAAACCTCTCATAAATTCAAATATTTTGCATGCCATTGTACAATCCATTACGTATTATAAGCTTCGTCATAAATTTAAATATTGTTTCTTAAAATGTGCAGGAAAGTAAGTGTTTCCGCTCATCCACATTTTGAAATAAAGTTTATCAAATAATAATGGAAGTTAAATATAAATATTAACAACGATGTTACCCTTTGCTAAATGAATTTTGTGCTGCAACTTAGAATTGTATCCTAAAACACATCATTATGCGGTTTAATATGTACGAAATAACCACTGAGCTAAAGTTGTACTTTGTAAATAAACAAATTTGTTCTCAACAATTTTGTTTAAATGTTATAAAATATTAGTTGCTAGTCGAGCTTTGATGTAAATTTGTCGAATAAACCGCTCTTGTAACCAAGAGATTATTTTTCTTATCTTCAGCACCAACGGCGAACGAATTCTGGAAAAAAATATAATATTATTTCCACCTAGTTTTACATGCATCCTCATGTGGTTTAGGCACAATCTTAATTTAACAGACATCCAAACACTGTCACTTTTCAAAACATTCAAAACTTATAAAGAATTTAGTGGACTGGAATACTGGAACTAATACTGGTTCCATTAGTCCAGAAGTACCTAAACTGTGTATAAACTAAAACGATCATAAACTAAAAGGAGCTTATTAATTTATAATGCATTTTCCTGTGGAAGAATGGTTATTTCAATGGTTAGGTCTATCGGTTGTTTTATTGTCTTGCGTTAATGGATGTGTTCGGACCTGTTCAATAAATCTTGTTTATGAATAACGGCTAAAGAAAGTTTTCTTCCTTGCTGTTGTGAAGGACTACATTATAAGGTATATGGGTGATATAAAATATGTAAATACCGATACGTGTTTGATAACTTTTATTTATAAAATATATACGTGTATAGGGTACGGTGTAATAACTATAGCAAACTTGGAGTGGCTTACTACTTTTCTAGGGGAGGTAGGGAGACCGGGTACGGTTGACACACTTGTAGGAATTAATTTTTCATTAGTTTGATTTTCCATACATCATTTGTAATTTAAATTTTACTGTACATGTAAAAAAATTATATCTATCTCAGAGCAAGGTAGTTACGAATTATTTTTTTAAATTTCAATGATTATTTAACTTCAATGTCTTAAAAAAATTTCTATTTGTTACCCTTCCAAATTTTAGGTTATTTTCGAAAAAAAAAAATCATTCCTTTATCGTTCATCTAAAGATTCGCAGAAATATTATTTAAATTTTATTTTATTATTTAATTAAATTATTAAATTTGTTGTAATTCTTAAATTCGTAAATGGCTGAATATTTGTTATAAATCGTTTTATAGTATAAAGAATTCCCAAAAATTCCTATTTCGAGTGACGTCAAGCGGTGGTAACAAATCTGCAATTTTGCAATTTTTTTTCGATTTTCGTCGAAATCGGACCCCAGCATTTAATTAAATTAATAAATTTGTTGTATTATTGAATTGTATTTTGTTCATAAAAATATATTCTAACATATTTATAGAAAATTTTATTTGCTTTAATTTTGATTAAAAAATAAAACTTCATCAATAAAATATTTATCATAATATATTTAAGAAAAACCATTTCGTCCTTCAAGTAAAGTGCTACTTCCGGTTTAGGGATTTGCTCCAAAATCAAATGGTGCTTTCGTATACCGATTAAAGGGTTAAATATGAAATTTGGTTACTATATAACAATTCGTTCCTGAGATATTGAAGAAAAACTATTTCGTCCTTCAGGTAAAGTGCCATTTCCGGTTTAAGGATTTCCTCCAAAATCAAATGGTTCTTTCGTATATTGATTAAAGTGTTAAATATGAAATTTGGTTACTATATAACAATTTGTTCCTGAGATATTGAAGAAAAACCATTTCGTCCTTCAAGTAAAGTGCTACTTCCGGTTTAGGGATTTCCTCCAAAATCACATGGTGCTTTAGTATACTTATTAAAGTGTTAAATATGAAATTTGGTTACTAGATAACAATTCGTTCCTGAGATATTTAAGAAAAACCATTTCATCCTTCAAGTGAAGTGCTACTTCCGGTTTAAGGATTTCCTCCAAAATCCAATGGTGCCTTTTGTATACCGATTAAAGTGTTAAATATGAAATTTTGTTACTATATAACAATTCGTTCCAGAGATACAGAACTTACAGACATTTTGCGTTACATACATCCATACAGACACACATACAGACATCATTGCGAAAGTAGTCAAAACGGATTCAGAAATCCTCAAAACGGATATTTCCGTTAAAATATCGACATCGAATTTTTTCATGATTACAATACTTCCTTATAGGGAAGTAAAAAGTTAATGTTTTCTATTATTTCTTGCCCGTGCTGTTTTTTAGTGTTTCAAAATTTGACATTTACATCGATTAATTTTATGTGAATGATACGTTTCTGTGTAGTTTAAATTTTTTGATTGGTTAAATTGGCCGCTTGATTTCATAGAGTAAAGATAAAAAGTTGTCATTTTAGTATGACCAACAGTTGTAATAATTTCAGTGAAGGTGTTAAGTTTAAAAAAAAGGATTCTTTATGCAACCGCTATAGATAAAGTACTGTTTTATGGCGACTTTTCTCTCGTCGAGTAGAATTCTTAATTTAATCCCACGATTTCATAAAATATCTCGCATAAAATATGAATCGGCAGACTTTCTGGAGTCGCATGTTGACGATATCAAATTGTGAATTTTGTAGTCTATTATTTTATTTTTGATACTTCACATACAAAGATTT
The DNA here is from genome assembly GCA_932274525.1 of Podabrus alpinus. Taxonomy (NCBI): domain Eukaryota; kingdom Metazoa; phylum Arthropoda; class Insecta; order Coleoptera; family Cantharidae; genus Podabrus; species Podabrus alpinus. The sequence continues at coordinate 123,231,056 of OW026451.1, forward strand.
GTTCTAATTTTTAAATTTGTCCACATTCCAAAGCCTACGCGCTGAAATGAATAATCTATTTTAATTTGCAGTATTAACAGGTACATAATTATCATGTGTAATGCGATAAATTAAAAGACACTCCAATCTCGAGTTTTATACTCTTTTAATTTCTAACAGTTAATTTTGCGTGGGTTCAGTTTATCGTCCTTGTAATTATTTTTATTTTCAAATTTTGAGGGTCGCTGTTTTTCATCGATCGTCGTTGCATAAAATAGTAGACACCAAAATAGTATATGCAACTCGAGATTGAAGTGTGTTAAAAGTATCACTTAATTCTCAAGTTGCATAAGGTACTATTATTGTGCACCATTCTTATTTTTTATCATTTATTTTTTACAAACCCAGTAGTTTTAAATTCGTAGTTGTAAGTCGTTTGTTGTACTCCGGTTGGAAAGGTATTAGCTTAATTTTCTAAAGTTGGTAGTGATATGAATTCAATTTTAAAGTAATTTGTGAATTAACTTATTAGTTATGTGTTGGACGGGGTCCAAATGGAGGATACTTTTGAGCCATTGCTGGATAGGTACATTTATTTGTAAGCTATTTTCGAGCTATTGAATACGGGTGGGTCCCGGGTGAGCTACCAGTGTGGTGAATCGTACAAGATATAAATTAAGAATAAATTTACTAGTCTGAGTCAATATAAAATTGGTCCCAATAAATTGGCCCCTGCGTTACGAATTTCTGAGTAAGAAAAGACATCCTACATATTATAATGTAGGACGTCGTTTAGCTTTATTTAAAAGAGAACAAAAATATTTGCATCTCTTTTTGGTAAAGCCCAATAAAAATCTTACGTTACTAATATTGTACATTAATAATAAACAGCAATGTAAAATTGATATGTAGCAACTTGTACTGTATTTGAAACATAAAATGAAATTGACTCATGCACGTATTGAAATTCAATTCAAAAAGAATAATTTTGAGGTTACCAGTTGAATAAACGATCAGTTCATTTATATGAATAATAGAAAAAGACGAAAAGTATTTCTTCATTATTAACATCTTATTTAATAATCAGTAAATGATAAGTTTCTTGATAAGGCGTTTATAATAGAACTCCCTTATAAATATTTTTAATAGGTTTAACATCATCATATGAACAGGTGCGAATTTATATGAGTCCCACTGTAAGGGCCCAATCATCATAGAACTTCTTTCCATCTGGCGTCGAAGTAATTGCAACTTTTATAGTAAAATAGTTTTAAACATTTCGAGTTTAAAAAACTTCGATCAAGGACCCCTCCCCCCGAGTGATTATCGCGACAAACAATTATACAATTTTAAATCAGTTCAAAATCACAATGACAATACTCTCCTGTAATTAAAATCCTACCCTCCTTCCAAATCTTTCATCACTGAGATAGCCCAAGGCAAAACCAAACATTATAACAATTTTCACAGTTCGGCTCCGCCAGTTACCCAACGCCAGTTACCCTACAGATGAAGAAGATATGGGGCTTTGCCCCTGTGCTTCGTAATGCCAAACAAAAGAAAAGATACACAAATTAAAGCTTTTATTTATAATGTAGATTGGAATAATTATAATTAAAATGTATGGTCATTTTCAAAACTGTAAATTTGATTAGTCGAGAGAAATCTACTTTTGGATCGTCAATATAAATTCTTTATGTAAGTTAAAATAACAACACTAATTCCATTATACTTTTGATTTCGAAATCTTGTTTCATTTATATAGTAGGTATTGAATATAATAATTATGGTAATTGTTATTTAATATGCGTATTTTTTTAAAAGCGTAATTTCCCAATACTAAAGTGACTATATTGGTAACATTGTAGTGAGGCAATTTATTAATTTTCCGCCCCCTTCTATTATGAAAGTAATCGAAAATACGACCGTATGTAGGATTAATTTTTAGGGAAAGTTTATTTAGCTATTCGTAGAAAAAATAGAAAACAGAATTACATCGTAGGCAATTTTATTTTTAATTGTTTTTAAATTTTCAATGTAAAATGTTTAAAAATGAAAAGTTACATTTATCGATTTTACTCTTCTATTCACGATCTGAATATTGCGGAGTAGGTCAACTCGGCAAAAGGTACAAGGGATAGGTTAATCCTACCGGTCAACTGGGCAAATGAAAACCAGAGGCCGTTTTAATTTTCGGTCAGCTCGGCAAACGCGCTGAATAATGCTATTTCGAGGGTCTCTCACATCCCGGTTGCATTTATCCCGGTTTCCTTGATCTGTCGCGCCTCTCGTATGTTTAGCGCCCGCCGCGTAGCGGCTCGGAGCACGAAAAACCGCCCGGAGATGCGGAGCATCGGAGGGTAGGTTTTTTGATGCTCGCAGTTCTGGCCAAGCCAAAATTTATTACTTTGCCGAGTTGGTCTATGTATTTCTAGGTAGAAAATTTGGACCCGGATTAAATATCTGACCATTTGCCGAGCTGGCCTACAGCCGAATATTGTAATCAAAAATTGAATGAAATGACAGGAACCTAGAATGAAAATTATAAAAAGTAATATTTATTTATTTTATTTAAAGCTTTACATTCAATGGTGAATATTGCTATCCTTTACAGGATTTACAGATCCGATTGAAGAGGTGGATCAGTCCTCGCCACCTGGTCCCACCATCTGATCTTAGGTCTTCCTCTCTTTCTGCCTTCTTGCGGTTTCCATTGTTTTTTTTAATATATCGTTGTCGTTCTTCCTCATAATGTGACCCGGCCATGTAATCCTCAAGGACTTCATATATTTTACAATATCCTCGCCGTTTATTTATCTGGTAATCTCATGATTCATAAAAGGTCTGAGTTCGTGATTCTCACTTTTTCTTGATCCCAGAATGGTGCGTATTATCTTTCTCTCGAAAGCTCTCAAAGTTGCGGCTTCTCGCTGTGAAAGGCAAATCGTTTCCGCCGCGTAAGCAACCATAGGTCTGATTAAGGTCTTGTATATCTTCATTTTGGTTGTTCTGCTCAATTTATTATCTTTCAACAATGATTTATTCACGTGTATGCTTTATTCCCATCTTGCAATCTCTTTCTTATTTCTTCATCTCTTTCTACGTTCCTGTCTATGCGCACTCCCAGGTAGTTGAAGTTGTTCACTTCTTCGAGTGAGAGGTCGTCTATGTACACAACGTTTTCTTTGTTGCATCTCATATATTTTGTTTTTCTTTTCATTGACAAAAACTCCCATATTTTTCTGCAGCTGTTCTCATTCTCTTAAATATTTCCTCCATTCTCTTTCGTGGTCTTGTTCGTATGACGATGTCGTCGGCATATGCAATTATTTGTCCTTCTTTTGTTGTTAGCGATTCTTTAACCTCCAGCTCTTTTAAGGTTTCTTCTAGAGCTATATTAAAAAGTGCTGCCGACAGTGCGTCCCCTTGCTGTGGTGTCTTCCATCGTCATCTTTATTAGTCTTATCTTTAAAAGCTTGTTCGAGGTCTACGTATAGTAAGTGAAATTCTATGTTGTATTCTTTCGTTTTTTCCATAGATTGTTTTAGAATGTGTATTGCATCTACCGTCGATCTGCCCTCGGTGAATCCGAACTGGTATGCCCCCACAATTTTTTGGGTGTATTCCTGAGTCTTCTGTGTAATATAATAATAAAATTAAATTAACAAAAGTCCTATCATTACTGCTATTTTTTTGTCAGATCTAAAAAATAATTTAAATAATTTAAAAATAAAGTTGAAATATTTTTCCGGTGGTGTTTAAATAACTATCCCCTTTAATTTACTAAATACTATTAATATGGTAGGTCGGCCGTCGGCACAGAAATAACGACATTAAAAAAAATTTAATTGAATGAAATAAATATGAACTTGAAACAAATTAGGTATCCTTTTTTTTTGTTTCAACAAAAACTCTAATAAAAACAACGTGACTTGAATAATGTTTCGATTTTATAACTTGTTGAGAGTAAAATATATAATGTAATAATACATTTTTTTAAATCAATTATATAGTTATTTTAGAATATTTTAAATTACGGCAAAGATCAAATTGTTTATAAAGGGTGATTCAATAAAAGGTGTAATTCTGAATTGCGCGGCATTTCCGCTCTATAGATTTGACAGCGTTCATATTTGACATACGTCATCTAAAAATAATACGATTTGATCATGGAACATTACATGATCAATAAACGTATAGTTTGTATAAACCCTTACAAAAAGTTAATTTTTTTCCTCAAAATTCGTGAAATTTTGGGTAGATGAAGTGCAATTTCTCGTATCAGAATTGTAAATTTAATAAAAAAAATTTGAGGAATCTGGTTCAGTAAATAATGTAAGAGCAATATTCGTCGTTGTGATGATCGTTCAGCTATAAATATAGCCTACATTGAAGGAAAGTGTCAGAAAATACACTGTCCATAACTCCCAACATACTATACTTGACCTAACTGTCCCAGTAACGGGTTCGGAATTGCAAGGAAGACCGTGTTGCACTTTGAATGGAATCCGAACAGGCCATGGCATATGTTCACAATCACTATATAGATGGGGAGTAGCCGACTCTCCCGAATGCGCCTACTGCGGTGCCGTTTCCCAGAAAAACTAACATCTGGTGCTGGAGCGTCCAGATGTGAAGTACGGAGGGGGGCGATTTTTTTCGGGGGCACTTTTCCCAACGCTGGCTATTTTGCGAGCCTCAAAATCTGAGAGGACTTTTTCTTTTGTTTTTCCATTTACTTCTGTATTTTTGAATTATGCTTTGTGCAATGTATCCATATGATTAAATAAATACTTCTCATAACCATTCAACCTTACATTTGCTACAATTTTAACAAATTCTTCTAACCCGTGGGCTTCAAATTTGCTAGATTAACCTACTAATTCTTACGTTTATATCTCACTGCACTTTCAATAAGTGAAGAAAGTCATTTCTGATAATGACATCCGTGACTGCAGTCATACTATAGCGTTTCAGTGAAAATGAAATCATTAATGCGAGAGTTTGTTGATGGTGTATGACCATTTATTTTTTGTATTTCCTTGGTAACATTTGCCTATAACTAAAATAAAGATTGGTTTGGTATTCCCTTCTTGTTTTCGTTGTTATTTTTTTTATAGCACGACAAGCATTGTAGGAAATGAACAAAACGTGAAGTTTTATAGTATTCCTTAACCCAATTTTCTGTTGGTAATTTTAGAGTAAAATGGCGTTAAATAGGGAATAATACGCATATTGTATATTATTATGTGACATTTATTTTAATGAAGATCTTCTGTTATTTAATAATAAAGAGAGCCATGGAAGCAATCGAGTCTGCAAGAATAATCTAGGCAGTATCAAAAGACAGTCCTAAAAATCACATAGAAAACTATAAATCATTAGAAGTTAAGCAATCCGTTTAGAAGTTGTTTATAATGTTTACGTGAGCCTTAACCAATTAGCATTGTGTATTCCTCTTCATTTTTAAATGCGCACCATTATCCTCCATAAAAGGTAATCATGCGCAGAGCACAAAATTCTATTCTATTTATTTTCTTCAGAGTATAATGCCGTAATCCTTAATTTAGTATAGCTATTATTTGATGTAACATTTAGTACACAATTAAGCAAGCGTTGATAATTTTTGAATTAGGATTTTCGATTTATAGGAGAGCTCGCATAGGTGCGTGTCATTACCTGCCTATTCCCTAGTCTAGTTGTCATGCATGCTGAGAAACAAATTACAAACAATTAATTTTTGTTCACAGTAGTATACCTAACTATGAATAATGCAAAGATGTTGCTAAGTAGAATGCGTATTCTAATGTAATTTTTATTATAATGCATAGAATCAACCTTGACATCCTGGAAAATTGGGACAACATTGAGTATTTTTCTGCAAATTCACATTTTTTCCCATTTTCAATATCAAACAGAGAAAATCTTGTAGCAAATAGTTTGCTTAGTTAAGTTCACTACTATCTAAGATTTAAAATGATTCTAGTAGCCAACTTTCTGACTATACATAAGACTGTCAAAATTTAATTTTTTGGAAAATTAAGTTAAAAAGAAAATTACTCAAAAGTGCATTCTTAATGTTACAGATAGCGCTTGCTCTTAATGCAAATGCAATAGGGTTTACAAATGACGAAAATTATTTCTCCTATCCCTAACTAAGAATATTGCTCCATTCTTTTTCAAGTTTTTCAGCGTATTGGTGCCCAAGCGGAATACTAAATTATATCACTAAATTTTGTTTTGAAGACATACCGCAAGTTATGATGGTTGTAATTCCATAACCGTTCGATTTACAAGAAAAACGTATAAATTCTTTTCTGTAGAAAATTTAGTTTACTTTACTTACATTAACTTCACATTTTGCTTTAAAGTGCACCGAAATCGAGATATTCACGAATATTCGTAAAAGTATCGTTCTTCTCGTGGTTTTTCCTCTGTTGCGGCGAAATCCGGGGTCGCTAGGGGGTGCAAAATTAGTACGTCTTTTTAGAGATCCTAATAAAGAGAATAAAATGTATTGCATCTTGCCCCCATTCTTTTACGCAATCTTGTCGACTGGCCTATTTGTACTTTTAAATATCTAGGGTCGACGGACGTAAGCACATAAGTCAAAAATGGTAACTTTACATAAGTCAAATTATGTGCTTTAGTACGAATATAGTGGAAACAATACTTTGGGTTGAAAGAGAACGCCTGCTTGTTTTGCTAGTCTACATACGAAATTGACTTATGTGCTTTAAGTCTGATTGTGAGTTATAGAAATAAGCGCAGTTTGCGAACATAACAAAAAAAAGTGAAGTTTTGACTTATGTGCTTACGTCCGCCGACCCTAGATATATTAAGAATTGACAAAGTTGTATATCAAGCCCCTGGCAACTCAGTGGCGCTTGTAGTATCTTCACGTTCCCAACAAGAGTAGGTTGATGGTTCGAACCCCATAGAATCCAATAACTTGAAAAAGAATGTGTAAATTATAATTTATTTTCAGAGAGTTTAATTATAAGAATTAAATAGTACTGTATAAATTATAAACGTACGAACTACAAAAATAATAGCAAAAAATTTAGCAAAAAGTAATTACGGTCCCTAATTTAATTGTAATTAATAATTTTTATACACGTGGTAACGACTTGCTGGTAGCCACCTGGGACAGTTTGCTGTCACAGCTTGCTGCCAAAAACCTGTGATAGGTTGCTGTCAGCAATCTGACAGCATACTGGCAGCCCTATCACAAGTTTGCCAAAAGCTTGTCACAAAAATTGTACAGCAGCCGTTGTACTCATATAGCAGCTGTCACAGGCTTGTGACAAACTTGTTACAGCAATAGCGACCTGTGAGATTTCTACTTGCCAGGCACCTGTCAGGCGTTTCCCAGACTTAAAATGTTACTTGGGATTAACAGACGGTATTTGGGGATTTAAGGCCGTCTGCAATTTTTTACAGTGCGAGGAATTCGTTTCATGTAGTAGATCAACTTTTTAACTGGAATTATGAAAGATTCAAGTCTAATTAAGTTCCAATTTTTCTGGATGTTAATTTTGTGTTTTTCGATGTTGTCAATCTGCAATATGGTTAACGTACTACATTAAGTTTACATCAGGCGTGAGTGTATCTGCCTTTGTGGTCGCATTGTGAACGCATTGTGGTCTTTAAATGTACAATATGCCCTTTTGGACGTCAGCTACCGTATACCATGTGTTTGATATTTTTTTATTGCAAATATTATGAACGATATTTATGTATTGCATGTATTTTTAATTCCGCCATCCAATCTTGGATGTTCGAGTCAAGTCTCCCTTCTAGCATTGAAATTTAAAGTCATCATACAGAATAAGTTTTTACTCAGACAGTGAATATTTTTTAAAGGAATCGTTCGGAAAACTATCCGATCTCGCGATCCAAAGCTTTTCATACGACATACGACGACATTTCCGATTAAATTTGACGCAAAGTTTCACTTTAAACTAGTAAAATCTCACGGATTACCAGTTATCCTTCGCTAGAACCTATCCTGCTTCTTTCATCTTCTGAAGTATTCTCAACTGCGTGTTTGCGTACGAAAAAATGTACAAACTGGATACCGTAAAATAGAAAAGAATCAACACCTACGTTTTCTTTTCAGTTTCGACAAATAAATCACAATTTTACATCGTATTGGGTTCTGAACAATTAAAAGGACGTGGTCTACTAACAGAGGTAATAGAAATGGAAGGTGATCCTGGCAACTATTTAGTATTTGTTCCGTTTATCTTAATTTTGAAGACAATTTGCCTTCAAATATGCAGGGTAAACATGTATAAGTTAATTGAATACGGTGGCGGATAAACTGGAGTTAAACGGTTAAAGAGAATTCCCGATTTAAAATAGTTTCTCCTTTAAACAGCTTATAGTTGAAGAAAATTTCCAAGTTACACAAATTCAGAGTAAAGGGAATTTGTGCTGAAAAGAATTTTTCAGTTTTGTTAAAAAAAATTAATACTACCTAGGATGTTCTACGGATTATTTGGCTTATTTTGTCATATTTTCCCAAATTCGACTTGTCGAGAATTACTCTCAAGTCATGTCACAGTAAGACTATCTAACTTAATAGATTTTTCTGTTAAGTAGACATTTTCTATAGTCACAAAACTCTCTCTTTCAAATTTACTGCTATTTACATTGCGCTTGAAAAAACTGCTTAGTACTAAATCCCATTAGAGATATGACTTTGCAATGTTGTAAGAACGTTATGAAATTGAAAGAAAATTTTAAGATACTTTCAGCAATTGAAATGAAAATTTATAAAGTACATCGCGGCATTTAATAAAATGATAATTGCTGTCTTAATATTAAGGTTACAGGTTAACTAAAACTATCCAAAATAATGCATTTTTTCTTATACTGGAACTAACACATTTTAATTTAGTAAAGAATTCATGTTAATATCTTTTGTGCGTGATCATGTTATAAAGTTTATATAAAACGCAACATTTTATTTATATTTAACACTGGTTACGTGATCCTATTGTACAATCATGATCAAATTTATATTATTTAGAAAATAATACCCTATGTTCAAAATTTTATAAAATAATAATGTATAAATATAATTTAATGAAAGCGGCCTTTTGAATTACTTTTATATGTTTATTATTTACTTCAAATTAATATTGTGTATTATTATAACAAGGAAATAATAAAATTCTCTTCAAATATTTAAACTAATCCGTTAAATTAAAATTTGTTAATAAAATTGGCGCTGTGGTTTACCTTAATTTGTTTAATAAATCACCTACGGCGTTCTTTTCCTAATTTTATTATAATTTTATTAATAATTAAAAGCTTCTTTTTTTAGATTTCCCTCGCAGCGGTATAACTTCTACATCTACCGTTGTTTAATAATGTACAAGATATTTTACTAGGGTAGTTTTAATATTTTTTCTGTAATATTTTATTCAGGCCATACAGTATAACTTCGAGGCAAATACTAATATAAATTATTTAAACTACTGTGTTTCTGTTTACGGAAGGCTTAGTTAAGAAATCCGTGAAGTCCGATGAAATCTTCGCTCGGTGCTCAATCAGCGGTTACCGCGAGAACTGTCGTGATCTACCCTAAAAAGTAGTAATAAAAATTTTTTTTTTAAATTGAATTATGTCACTAATAAGTGAGATATTAAACACTGTTATAAATAATAAAAAATTATAATTGTTTCAAGTAAACACTGTGGTAATTTAGTAATTGTAAAATGATTAGACAAATTAATTCATGTTCTTGTTGGAGTAATAGCAGTAATACGAAAATTAGTAGCATAACCCAAAAAACCTTAAACTGCTTAAACGTCGTTTATAAACAAAAAAGTTTTCGTAAACTTGTCTCAATGACAGTCCAATAACCATCTAAAGGGGCGCAGGCGTCCATGCGCAGCGTCCTAGTTCGAAAGCGCAGCGCCAGTGCAGCATCGCGACGGCAGCATATAATGTCCAGAATATCATTTTACCGTTACTAATAACTACAATATTGTAACCGGCATTTACAGTGTATAAATATGTTAATAAAATTAACGTTTTGCTAATAATTATAAAAATGTCGCTTATCACCTTTACAAATGGTGCGTTAAATTCTAACCAAGAGCGGTGGTAATAAAATCCATAATTTATTACATTATATGAGTATCGCAAGGTTTGGAACCTAATATTAAGTAATATTGAAATATTATTTATGCTTTATTTAGAACCTTTCTATTTAATAAAATGTAATAATTAAATTTAGTGCAAAGAAAACTTGACGGTGAAAACAAAATTGTGCTAATACAACGAAAACACTTCAGAGTTCGTTTTTATAAAGATTTCTATACTAATCTCCGAAGTTTATTATAATGTGTTGTGCGAATAACTTATTATTTTTAAGTTTATGTGATGGAAACAAGATTTGTTATAACAATAGAAAATATTTAATGCTCGAAAGCAGAAAAAAGTTGACATCTATTCTCTAATAAAAATTGGTGAGACTTTGTATAAGTACCTAGGTAAAGCATAAACTATTCAATATCAAATTCTTTAGACTTTTAATTCTGTTGAAGGCCGAATAATGATTATATTATTATTTAATTGATCGCAGTAATTAAAGATTTTCAGTGTAATAAATAAAACACAAACATGCAAGATATACATAAATGTAATTAGAACTGAATATGAAATTACTTTGGGGTCAACGAAATTTACAGTTTTAATGCTAGCAAATCAAGATGCGAATTATTATCAGCACTGTATTTGCTCTTTTGGGGCTGTGCTCTAGCTTCCTATTAGATGGCTCGACTAACTCATATTCACAATTTCGAAAATGGGGAGGAGGTACGAACGGAAGCCTCGAATTTGAATTTAAAACAGATCAGCCGAATGGGCTTCTGTTATACACGGACGATGGTGGTACTTATGATTTTTTTGAAATTAAACTAGTAGAAGGAGCTCTTAGATTAAGATTCAATCTCGGTGGTGGTGCTCAAATTATAACCGTTGGTCGAGATCTTAACGACGGCCATTGGCATAAGGTGCACGTGCAACGACACGAAGATCGCACCGTACTCACGGTGGACGGTGTCTCACAAATGCGAACATCGCGAGGAAAGGAGTTCAACTTCGGGCGATTTTCAACTAATTCTGATGTATTTGTTGGCGGTATGCCCACATGGTATAACAATAAATTAACTCTACTTGCACTCCCTAGTGTAATTTTCGAACCGCGCTTTGTTGGAGCTGTACGAAATCTCATATATCCTGATATAGAAGGTGGATCGCCGAGAAGACAAGAAACTAGGCCGAAAGATCATAGGGTAAGATATAATTAGCAACAATTTTAGGTTTTTAATTTTGTATGTGCATGTTAACTAAATATAATTTTTCATTTTGATGATTGAGTGTTAAATTGTTCAAGTTAAATATTTCATTACCTGCTTAAATTTTTGATATATTAGACAGTTAAATTAGAAATTTACCACAACAAACCATATTTGAAAACGAGATATACTTGATTAATAATTAAATTGAATTGCCCATTTAAAAATTGCATGTTTCGTTATAATTGTTGTATTTTTTTCTAAACATTTTCACTTTTAACCACTTTTACACTGATTTTGATAATACTTGCTTTATGATAACACAACGAAGAAAATGGAAATAGATTACGATAATAAAAAGGTTCTTATTCTCAATTAAATTTTACTTAAAATATTTGCATACGTTTCAAGTTAGGCAAAACCGCACCGAATGTCGCCCACTCATATTCGTATTACTTTGAAAAATTGTTTCAAGCAGACGCTTATTAATTTAAAGTATGCTGAAATCTAATTTTAAAAAAACTAATAGTTGTCAACTTGAATATTTCGGCTAAGCCAGTAAACCTAAATATTGAAAAGCACACTGCTATTGTTATAGAATTAAAGCACATGATGATATTCTACATATTATATTACTACAAAGAAATCCTGCTATTTTCTTTTCTGCAAAACTCCTAAGTTCTCTTTCAGGCTTGCTCAAGACAGTTTTTTCATAAAAGATACTGGTACCGAATAAACTAATTAAATTACGAACCAACTTTGGAAACTAAAACAGAAAACTAAAATGTTATCAAAAACTGTCGAGTTTTTCGATATGGCGCATAAAACCTTGCTGTATTGGAAAACTCGAAAAAAAACTTCTAAAAACTGTTTATGGTGTGATCAACCAGACCAAATTTATTTAAAAAATTGATATGGAAAATAGTCAATATCGTTCTTTATAATAATCTACCACTGTTTTAACTTTTGAATACAGTGAGAAAATGGGTTTTAATTTATTTCAACATATTTAATATACTGGGTATTTATTTGTGACAAATCCATTTTGGCCAATGTATTTCTGCAATTTAGATTGAAAATTATTCAATAGGCGACTAAGAAAAGTATTGTCTGCATTACAGTACCTTTTAAGTCTTCTCGAAAAGATCTGTTTTGGAGTATCCCATAGTAAACAAGGAATAGTTTGATAAGGAGATCTTAAAAGCTTCGATACATTTTAGAATTGGCAAATAAAATTTAATTCTATCGCAGACCTTATTTGGAAATTTTGAGATGCCTTGTATATCATTTTGAGTGCACAAATTCTGGACGATTAGGTTGATATTTAGTAAGAACGTCACGATCCCACATGTCAATTTCGAAAGCAGAAAGCTCTATTTGGGTTTCCAATTAATCAGTTATAGGGAATTCGTAGTGGTGTAATTTCGAATTCTTATATTCGATCTATCTGATATCGGATGCAGTTTCCAGCTGCGTTGTTAGGTTAAAGGTTTTCCTATAAAGAAACTTTTTTTGTTAATCTCGTCGGAGTTCAGCCCTTGACTTCCTTAATACAGGATCAAATCGTGTATTTAATTCAATTTGTAAATGTGATTCTGGTATTACCATCTTGCTTCTGCACGATACAATCCAATTTGTCATAACACCTGTTATCGCGATCGACTTTCGATGGCACTAGTTATTTTACCATTTTGAGGAGCTGATTACTCTTATTTTGTTAATGTTTCACCAGTGGCAGTTTCTGTTCTGTTTGGAATTATTATGGTTACCGCATCCACATTTTCTTATGGCGCATATTGGTATTTTAGGAATACAGGCATCCAATCATTTAGGGCATTGACGTGCATCGTAAAGATTTATTTGAGGTGGGCTTAAATTCAACGTAAACTTCCGTAATTGATATTATTTGCCTCACTATTATGTTACATACCAGAGCAGTACAAAGAAGAGAAGAAAATCAATTACCAAAATCGTAATTATTTAATATTGATTGCGAAATAAAGACATTAGTCCTTATTTTAATTTTGACTTACCTATACATGTTATCAGATTCGATTCGGGTAATTTATTTAGCTGAGCCTGTGTGTGTAGAAGAAGTGTAGATATTTTATTTGATTGTTAATTACATATTGTTACTGGTGATTGTTCATTCACGTTACTTACTGTGTCTGCTAGTTTTTTTTTGCTAAGCTTTTGCATTTTAAGATTTAATATAATTATTAATGACCAAAGGTTGGTGTGTAGTGTCTTTTTTTATTCTAGAGGTTTATTATAGTAGGTGTATTAAGTGTTAGGTATTGAGCCCCAAATTTCTATTTCTGATCTTAACCGTAGCATGGTTTTTAGAGTTAGAAGGTGAAGGTAAGTTTAGGTGAAAAATAATTGCCCTGGAATTAAGCCCATAACATCTCCGAATAAAATTGAAATTATGATTATATTCTCAAGAAAATATGGGACAACAATGTCAAATAAAATCATAAAAAAACTTTAGGACCATGAAGATGTTTTGTAGGCAAGGTTGATTACGTTTAACAATAAGTAGTACTTGAAATATTTCTTATAGACACTGCCATAAAAGTGAAATTTGCACCGTCAGTGCAAAAAAGAAAATGGTTCTGAGCATCTATCAGTTTTTGCGAACACACCTCTTACAGCTTGAAATTTAATCTTGTAGTAAATAATTTACTGAAAATTTAAATTTTTATATTCCAAAAGTTGTTGAGGTATTTAAGGACAATAGACGATCTTGCCTTCTCGGGATGGGGGGGGGTAGTTTTGAACTGTTAGATTTCTTATATCTTAACAATTTTCATCCAATAATGGCATGTAAAAAACCTTACTCAATCATCTCAAAAAGATATATTCTTGAATTGAGTAATACTATTAATAAAATTAAAAAAATGATATCTGAAAAATTACAATATTTTTCGGTAATACTGAACGAAGAGGAAAGATTCAGTATTTCTTCGAAGTAATAAACTATTGCACGTCTAAATCAGAGCAAATATATCGCTGTGATACTCGGCTAAATTTTAAATATGATCTAGTTCCAAATATTTTTCCAATTTATTCTTAAACCATTTTCAATCAAACACCTTTTATTTAACTATTTAATTTATTCAACTTTTCTTAAAAGTAAAACCAATTTTTTTAGATACAAAAGTATTTTAATAAATTCACTCTCTTTGTGCGACTCATATGTTCATTACCTTTTGTCATTCTTCCGTAAGTTTTCCCCTCTCCAATACAGAATTTTCAACATTCTTATTAACATTAAAAAATATATATCATGGCATCTTTCCCTTCAAGTTTTTACTTTATTTTTGGACCATCGAATTGTTTAGAAACTTCATCAATTGTGCCATGATCCAAATTCAAACTGAAATAAACTGAAAAATTTTTCAGTCGAACAACCTGATATCGCATACCGTTTACGTTTACAACAAAATCAAACTTACACAATCTCCTTTCCATTTTACATGTATTGAGGCAATATTAATGGTAAAATCAAATTAGAATAATCAGGAGTTAAGTTATTATAGTAGTTCATGATATCTAACTATGAAGCTATATCGTGCTTAGATTTTTAGGCATTGGATACTTCTGAATTTCTATGAGTCTCTTAATATCAGTTTCAATGTTATTTAACGTTATCTTGTATCCCAAATAATTAACCCGACTGTTGAGGATTTCACTTTTCTCTATAAAGAACTTTAATCGTGCTTCGTTCAATGTTGTGACATGCTTCTCATGTTGTTCTGCATTATTACTATTAATTTTTACCCCTTTACTATTGCCTCGATTACACAGAGCGACTTTAGACGCTAGTCGCTGGCGAATTTACACGCAGCGACTAAATTCGCTCTGTGTAATAGACCTAGACGCTTACACGCCGCGTGTTGAACAAAGAGAATTTAGTCTAAAGTCGCCAGCGACTAGCGTCTAAAGTCGCTCTGTGTAATTATACCATATCAATCTCCATATCAACTGTACTCGTAGCATTAACATTTTTCTCGTAGTTATCCCAGTCTTCCCCATTATTTCCCATTATTATTCGGTTCAACCCCATTTTGGTTTTCCTTCTTCGCTACTTCAAATTAAATGATCTCTTGTTGCTTTTTTTCCCTTTTATTTCATCAATATCAGCATTCATATCTGTTTCCATTTTATTTCTGTTCGTCGTTTTATTTGTAGCCATCTTCATCATCATCATCACCTTCACGTGTTAGACTTATTGTCCGTTACGTTACTCTTCATTGATCGACCAATATTTCCTTGCCTGATATTTATACTTGCCTTGCCTTGCCTGTTTTGGTATGCGCTGGTTTTCCATTCTTTCAAGATGTTGCTTCCAATCATTTCTGTAGTAAATGATGCGGTCATTTCGGCCGAAGATGTTTAGTTTATTCCAAATATCCATGTTACGTTTCCAGTCATTTCTCTTATATCCTGCAATCCTCCTTCGAAACCGCATTTCTGCACTTTGTAAGCGTTTTCCGTTTGATTTTGTTAGAGTCCATGTTTCGCTTCCATAGGTCACCGTTGGTACTGAAATTTTTTTACAAAATTTCAATGCCGCATTCTAGGAAAAAAATTTTTCAATTTTATATTCTATATCTATTTCTTCGTATAGAGAAATTTTGCAGCCAAGGCAATTGAAGTTTCTTACTTACTCTATGTTTTCTCTTGTAGTATTATCGTGGACCTTACTTGTCCTTGTCCTTTAAAAGCCATGACATTTGTTTTGGATGTTGATATAGTCATGTTGTGTTCTTCTAAAGTTTAACTCAGTTTATACAAAGCGTATAATCCTGTTTGTTCTTCCATTATCGTTTCATCCGTAAGGCGTTTTAATCTGTTATTGATTATTTTTGAGTATATTTTGTAGGTGGTGTTCAATAAGCTGATTCCTCTATAGTTCTCGCACAACGCTCTGTTCCCCTTCTTGAATTGGGTTTATCTTTACGATCTTTCATTCTTGTGGTGTTTTCACTTGTTTCCAGCAATTGTTGATGAATTTCAGGAGACTCAGTTTTACTGCTTTGGAGCAATATTTAAGCAATTTGGCATTTATTCCATCATTTCTCGCTGCTTGACGGTTTTTGATATCGTTAAGTGCTTTATTTAATCCTTCCAGATCTTTGTTTCCATTACTTCGTTTTCATTTCTTCATAATGCTTTATAATAGTTGAGCTATTCTACGTTTTTTATAATTGTGATTGACGCGGTGTCTTTTTCTGTCTTGCTTAAATATTTCATTATCTTGTAAGCTATATTTTGTCGTCCGTGCACGTCGTTCTCAATTTTACTAGTAAAATCATTTCATCATTTATTTTGTATCCATCCATCTTTTTGACCATTTTTCCATTCCTGCAATCCACTACAAAATTTTTTATTAACATTAAAAAAACAAAAATCAAAAAATATCGTGGCAATATAATTATTACTATCACATAAATCCTAAAGTCTACCGAATATTTCTCGATAAATTAGAAACCATTCTTTATAACTCCCATAATATTATATATTACATTGCAGTAGTTAGAGCATAGCATAGTTACACCAATTAATTGTCAAGTACTTATTAAAATATCAAAAACTGTAGGGATCAAGTGAATAAAATCTTGAAATAGAAACACTCTTCTGCAACAATGAAGACGTAAATTACTTACACCTCATCATAAGAAAGCACGAAACGAGCGTCGAATACAAGATCCTCCAAAATCCTTCACATTACGACTCCCTTACACTTTTCTATTCCAACCACAGTGTTTCACAGAAATTCTCGGCGTTCCATTACAAGATCGACATGAAGAAGGAAGATTTCCAACACAAAATACTAATCATCAAACAATTAGCACATTCCAATGGCTATCTCATTATAATTATAGATGCAATGGTATATAAGAAAAGGCGACTCTTACATCTATGTCGGTCTGAAGGCTTTGCAAAAAATCAAATATTGATCCTACGTACTTTTCAATCAAATACCAAGTTCACGCATATAACAGAACTTTTAAAACACTAAGAGGACATATTAGTATTTTACACAAAACCTCGAACAATCTCATAAATTCTTTAAATAACACAAAGGATAAGTTGGACATTCTAGAAAGAAATGGTTATTATGTTATTTTACGAAAACTGTACCCACATAATATATTGGAGAGACGGGTAGAACGATCGTCATAAGGCAACGTGAGCATGTAAGAGATAATCATAAATCAATGATGGGAAAACACCTTGCACTACGTCAACATAGTATACACTAGATGAAAATAAAACTAAATTATTGCATTATGGTAATAAGAATGGTTTCTTCCCTTACAAGCTCGGCCTACTGGAGGAGTTTGAGATCGAAAACCTATTAAAATACCCTAAATGATTGTGTTTTATTAAACGAATAAGTGGAACTTGTCGATAAGTCAACTATTTTGCACAATAAGTTTTAATTTTATTTCTAATCCACCTTGTTACAGCTTCTTGCATTTGTAGTAGCCCTATCTTGATGATGTGCACTGAATAGAACTTTTGCAGAAGAGTGCTATTATTCCAAGATTTTATATACTTTAATTATTTAAATTGCACCCTGCGTAATGTTTTCGTTATACAGACACTTCGGGTCAAAACTTTAGGGACATCACATTTTTGACAATTACTGAATAATAAATATCTAATGTAATTAAATGCAAATTCGTATTTGAATCTGAAACGTCTCATTACAATTATAAAATAACTCGATAAAATACACAAATTACTTTGAGATATCAAAGTTACGAAATTTAATTTGTAATTTAACATGGTAACTCATATTTTTTAAAAGCACTTATTTTATATTTTCATTTTAACAATTATTATATAACATGTTTGCATTGAAAAATTTTTAAAATTGACATTTTCCAAAAAAAATTAGAAATTTGCGGAATGCCGTGCCGTCTATATGCAATCAAATTTTAACTATGGGCGTAATGACGTCAGAATTAATTTTTTATAAGTAATTAAAAAATTCGTTTGATATTAACTACATAATATGTTAATACAAGTAAATTAGTTAAAATATTAAATTATAGTAATGAACAATACAAATCACTTTGACAGATCAAAATTATCCAAGGCAAACCATATTCATTTAATAGCCCTTATTTTATTTTTGCATTTTAACAATAATTTAAGAGGGAAATATCAAGTGTGGGGTATCAAAAGATGCGGAAAAATAATCTCTTTCGATTGATATGATTTTCAATCTCATATGTTCCACCGGGAAGCGGCAATTCTCTTTAACAATTTTCATTCCCCTAAAATAGGGGTTAAAAATGGACGGTTTTCAACCAAAATCTAATCAGCTCTTTAGACAGCTACTTCAAACTAGTGTATAAAATTTCAACTCAATCGGTGCACGCGTTTGTCTGAAAACGTTGACGAGAAAATCACCACACATCACACATCACACATCACACACACATCCGGACATCATTCCAAAATTGGTCTTAAACAATTCGTATGGGCTCATAGACCATGGGAAAAATGCTAACTCAAAATTTTTTTTTAACTCGATAACAATACTTTCCTTTACTACGTAAATGGGAAAGTAATATAGATGAAATAATTTTTTATTATATTTTGGAAGTATCATTAATAAAATCGGAAATTGATTTTAACCATTCAAATAAAGATATTAGACATAAACAAAGAATATTACTAAAAATTTTAAGTAAACTAATTGGTCTATAAGATTTTGGCGTAGGATAACAGATTAACGGAATACGAACGCTGACTAACTATAGTTTTATATTCAAAATCCAGATACATTTTGAAGAGAGGTCGGCCAACGAAAGTTAATCCCCGAATAGGGGTGATTTTCTGATTGTCTTTGGGAATGAAAAACAAAAAATCTGATGTGACAACACATGACTTTCCCATTTAGTAGATTCCACTTCATTTTATATTAATGCCCGTATTCACAAACGTTCGTAACTGAATTTAACGGTCTGTTAAATTAATGAATAATTCTTATTGGTCTACTAATATCAACAAACGTTTTCTATTGGTTGTTAAATTTAACAGAACGTTTAATTCAGTTACGAACGTTTGTGAATACGGGCATAAATATTAATAAAAAAGATGTTAACTCAAAAAAATTTTAACTCGATAAAATACACAAATTACTTTGAGATATCAAAGTTACGAAATTTAATTTGTAATTTAACATGGTAACTCATATTTTTTAAAAGAACTTATTTTATATTTTCATTTTAATAATACAATTGTTTGCAATGAAAAATTTTTAAAATTGTAATTTTCCAGAAAAAATTAGAAATTTGCGGAATGCCGTGCTGTCTATATGCAATCAAATTTTAACTATGGGCGTAATGACGTCAGAATTAATTTTTTATAAGTAATTAAAAAATTCGTTTTATATTAATTAGTACATAACATGTTTATATAAGTAAATTAGTTAAAATATTAAATTATAGTAATGAACAATACAAATCACTTTGACTGATCAAAATTATCCAAGGCAAACCATATTCTTTTAAGAGCGCTTATTTTATTTTTGCATTTTAACAATAATTTAAGAGGGAAGTGTCAAGTGTGGGGTATCATAAGATGCGGAAAAATAAGCTCTTTCGATTGAGACAATTTTCAAACTCATATGTTCCACCGGGAAGCGGCAATGCTCTTTAACAATTTTCATTCCCCTAAAAAGGGGGTTAAAAATGGACGGTTTTCAACCAAAATCTAATCAGCTCTTTAGACAGCTACTTCAAACTAGTGTATCAAATTTTAATTCAATCGGTGCACGCGTTTGTCTGAAAACGTTGACGATAGAATCACCACACATCACACTTCATACTTCATACTTCATACATCACACTTCATACTTCATACATCACACTTCATACATCACACACACATCCGGACATCATTCCAAAATTGGTCTTAAACAATTCGTATGGGCTCATAGACCATGGGAAAAATGCTAACTCAAAATTTTTTTTTAACTCGATAACAATACTTTCCTTTACTACGTAAATGGGAAAGTAAAACACCAGTTTTTGAGAATACTCTTTGCTGGCGGATCAATGGGGGTTATCTGCGTTCAGGATCTGTAGTACAACTTTTCGGCTAACTTGTGCACGATATTCTCTAGGGATTCTAGCTGGATGTCGGAGTGGAGTTGTTAGGTTTACATAGCAATGAATGTAGTGATATAAGCCAGCTGTTCAGTAATTGTATATATTATACAACGAGAGACTGAAGCAGGCCTTTTAATTTCGAGTGTGTTTTTAGCCCATCGCTGAAAGCGAAAGGGATAAAAAAAATGAGATATTAAAAGACACTTCAACCTCGAGTTTTATATATTATTTTATGCAACGGATAGAGTGAAACAACAAACTTGAAAGCAAATATATTTCCGGTCAATTTTAGGAAAAGTGCATATACAAAATATTGAAATATCTAAATAAGATTTTAAATACCATAAAAAATTAATTTATACCTTTATATTATAATATCATACTATGATAATACCTGATCACGCAGATACACCCGAAAGAAACTGAAAGAAAATTGCAACATATAGCGACTTGCATGTCTGCAGACTCATCACTTTTAAGCATGATTTTTTAAAAAACATTGGATTAAATAAATTATCATTGTAATCTGGAGAGAATAAAACACATCATGTGTCTCAGATATGCGAGAATAAAGATCAGTTTCACTCTCTTCATTGCAAAAAAGCATCTTACTATACGCTTATAACATCATTAATAGAAGTAGTAATGCTTGTGTGGTTTTCCACAAATATGTGGGGATATAACTACTACTACTAATTAGGTATACGATAGGACATATACAATTAGCCATTAGTTAATTTATATTCCATATAATTAAAAACTAAATATTGTGTTACTAACTATTATATACATAGTAATTGTTATTAATCAATCAATCAAGTTTCAATCATTATTAATCAACCAATTTTATTCTAGTATTGGGTTGTTATTATTTTCATACATTTTTAATTAATAAATCTATTAATAACTTTAATAAAGCATTTGGTACTTTAAATAAAAATATTTAAAAAGTGGTCTAGACCTCTAGACCACCGCATAATTATTATTGGTGACCCTCAACTTTAGTCGTTTTAAAAACACTTAATTTATTTTAAAAAAATACATGCTGTTCCTTAACTCCTGTAACTTCTAGAGTAAAGAACGAATTAATTCTGGCTAGTCAATTAAAATTATACTTTAATGACAATACGTCAAACTACCATACGCTTACCATCTTCTACTGATGGAGGCGGGGAGGTAATGTAGTGTCAATATAGTTGCAGTGAGACAAATAGGCAATTTAATATATTTAATTAATATCGTCTCGTTGGCTTGAAACTATTATCATACACGTCTAGCAATAATTAAATATCAAGGTTCGAAATCTACTATGTAGGTGGTGAAACTTTCATTTGATGATGAGGTAGCGTTTACTTATTAAATTGAAGTAGGTACTATTGCTATACCAACTAACTGTAGGAATTGTTAAGTTGGGTTCAACATTTGCATTGAATACACATTAACTTCGTCTATTTTTAAATTAAAGTAAACGAGTAATATATTTTCGTGTATATTGCCTTAACTTGGGTATTTGTCTGTAATAATTTCCAAAATTACAATTTTTATTTTTAACCTAAATCAATACTTTCCTAACCTGAATTTAGATTAAAAGTTATTAATGACTTTCGGAGATATAGTGTAATTTTAGTATTAAATTACGAGGCCTTATATTTATTTACCTGGTTTATTACACTCTATATTACCACATAATGTATATCATCTAACACATTGCTGTGATATTAGGTTTAAGTTTACGGTAAGTACATTCTTACGGTGTTAATTACATACTTGAAAAACGTAATCTTCATAAACTTTTTCGATTTGTTATTTAACGATTTCTTTTTATGTAACTGTGAGGTTATAAAACAGCAAAAAATTTTTCAAAATTGGCTATTGAAATTCTAAGAATTTCAATTATTTACACCATTTAGTCGAGTAGTTACTCGACTTATTAACCGAAGTAGTAAATACTATTGGTCTGCCCCAACAACATTTTTCAATTTCATTGGTGGGCATATTAATTCTGATTTTTGGTTTGTTTTATGGACACAGTTACATTAATAATTTATAGCCAACAGTAAGTGTTTATAACAGTGTTTATAATGCTAGTAGCTAAGAAAATATATTTCAGTATTCAGCTAATTATGATTTATTGTGATAGTACATGCATCATTCTCCACAATACAAATACTTCCTGTAACTAAGCTTCCTTCCTGTACTTGCGTGCCTTGCTAGAATCGTCTTCAATATATTCGTTTTTACTGTCAAATACCTACCAAATATTGAATTGACTTTGCGTATCAGCGAATAACTTTTGTAAAGAAATTACCATATTATCTGCATACAGCATAATGTACAAAATTTTTCATTTTCTTTCAATTTTTCTTATTCGTCTACCGATCCTAGTAACCTACTGAGACTACAGAAGATCTCAGTTTGCCGGAGGGCTGAGAAAATCCTTGCAGTTATGACGCATCTGGGTGACGTTGACGCCGCAACATTTTATTATTTCGCTACCTAAATTCATTTTTTTATTAACTTCACGTAACTTAACTTGCGGTACTTACAACGATTGCTATATGGTTTACTGACTTTTAATTAGCCGTTTCTTTATATTCCTCTTGCTTCCTTTTCTTTTACTTTTATTATGGGATCGCAGACGCCATTTTTGAGCATCTAAAAGTTCTTATGCTAAAATGCTAGGCTCGGAGAAATTAGCTACTTAATTAAAACATTCACAACCTTTTTTCACTTTTATAACTTGCTTTATGCATACACCAGCAATATATTTACGGCTTATAAAATTATAGCAGTTAGAGTTTATTACAGGGAATTATTTAGATTTACGCTAAATGCAGTGTGTTATTACGTCAAATACCAGAGGAAGAAATTTTTTAATAACGAACTAGAACAGCTAATCCTAAAGGACCTTATTTGAAAATCGTAATCCAACTTAGATTGCTCCAACAAGACCACGGAATCCATGACATTTTAACTTTAAAAACCGGATGAAGTGCAGATTGTTCCAATTATACCAGTCATATTCATGTATGTTGTAAAATCAAACGGTCTAGGCAAGAGCTATGATTTCCTGCTATTGCCGATTCTACTCATAGAGTTCGATACGCTTATCACTTGACAAAATGCCGAATTGGAGATATTTTGTAAAATACTATTAATACCTTATAGAGTTGTTTATAGATGTTTTGATATTGCAATTCTAGCTTATAAAGAGAAAAATTGTGATATTAATTTTCTATTAAAGTTTTTTAATATAGACTACTAATTTTAATGCTTACAAACATATAGCAATAAGAAAACAACGTTTTATTACTATCATCAGCAATATTACGAATTCAGTTGAAGGTAAATAAGGTTCTATTTTTCTAATGTAATTAAAGTCATTTACTTAAAGTAGTTAAATCAACATCGAGTAGCTAATTAGTTCTGCAACGAACAAATCTTATAGAAACTGAATTATCTTTGTTATTATTTTATTATAACTTGATGAAAAGTTATAATTATTTTTGCTTTAATAAAATATTGTTAAAATTATATAAGAAAGATGCTTTTCCATTTAATTCTAACAAAAAAGCTGTGAAAATGTAAATTTCGATGTTCTTCGTAAAATAAAAATAAAATACTTTTTTTAATCAACATTATTGTCAACCTTGTACACGACTGAACAAAGTCAATTTTTCAGAACCATTTTAAAATATTAATTTGTATTCATTCATATAAATAACTTACCGAGCAAGAAAGATACAAAACTGCGATTTTAGCTGTGGAAGTACAGAACCCTCACTTTATGATGATGCAAATATTTTATATTGTTCCTGTGTTATTTTCACCCCCATATTTTATACTATTTTCCCTTATTTTGAGATAAAGTAGTCTTGCAGAAAACGTACGCTATATTTTTTTAGAATTATAACATCTTATTTTGTATAATATACCAGTTTTCGTGAAAATTTATATTTTGATTTGTATGCTTGATTGAGCTGCACTTGTATGCCCTCAAAATTTCAACACAAGAAAATGCTGTTTCTTATTTTTTCTCTGAACTATTTTCTCTTCAATTCCATACTTTGATATCAAATAGTTAAATGAGATCACCATCTGCATTCTTTAAAACTTCTGTTATGCCAATTTGAGCTGCGAGCTTTTTCATGTGAAAGAAGTTAGCATAACACTGTTCCTGAACTTTATAGGGTTTTCCAGTTTCCTTGGATTATCGAATGATGGACACGTATTGATCTGGAACAAAGATAGGTCCATACTTTCCTTATTTTTTTATATTCCGTTCTATTATACTGTATCAGCACTGTCTTTTGCGTGTGTCCTGTCGCCAAAAATTTAGTGGGCTATAGAATTAATCTTTTCAAGGTGCGGTATTGTGTATATAATTGTATCGTCAATATAAAACTATTTTGACCTCCTCAATTACCACAATAAAAATGATATTTTTTTTATCAGACTTGATTTTATTGTTATAATCCCCTTCATACAAATGATCGAATCTCGATACTTCCACCACTATTAGCTTCATATTCATTTTAAGTATGAGAGAAAACATCTTTGAATATAACTTGTATTTAATTTTGATACCATATCAAAACGATGACGGATCACTCGCAGGAGGACGAACTCTTGTAAATCAAAAATAATTAATATCACATTTGACAAATATTTCTCTTTTTCCTATCTTGACAACTCATATTGGGAACATTAAATTGCTCTTCGAACTATTTCATTTAATTTCTTGTTTCTTCCTCTTTCACTTCTATACACGTCCTGAAACTAAAATTTTGATGAAAAATTTTATAAAAGAATGTCTGAAATTGAAATAAAATAAGAATTAGAATATAAAGTAGTACAAATTTGTAGCAGACGATTGGCATATTTCGAGTCGAAACAATAAGAGAGAAAGTATGCTCTGTGTAAGACTGGTAAGACTTACACATTTCGATTTATACCAACATAAAAAGATGACATTCAGTTCAAGTCTGGCATATTTCGTATTGTAGCAAGAAAAAGGGAAGACAATTCAATTGAAAACAGTTTTATATCAAATTTGTACACTATTGCTAAAATGCTAAGGTTATTCTTATCTTGTAATTTCAGTTATATTTTGAGTTGTGCCTGTTTTGCCTGAATGTAATGATAAATAGTCTGAATACTCTTGACTCTTGCAAAACATAATTAAACACTTTCACTATCACCACAAGATCTAAACTGAGTTATGTACATTTCTCTTTGCCAAATATAATCAACTGGTTTACCTAAATACGTATGTCTTTTGCCACAATGCTATCTGGTGATTTTTTTTAACTACTTACACTCTGATAATGTTACCCATAAAAATATACCATTTCTCCATGATTGAAGAAAATAATGCGTTCCAGTTGATTAATTACCGAGAAATGTACCCGTTTTTAAGCACAAGGTAACCTGATGGAACATTATAATTTCATCAGGTTACATTATTTGTATATTTGGGTGTGGGTAATGACTTATACGGACACTTTGAAATTAACCATATCGTGTTGTAAGCTCTGCTTGACTAATTTTGATAAGGGTGACAAGTGTTCAAGATTTTTTAAATCATAGTAACGTAATTAAATTGTCTTAAAATATTCTTTATTTAAAACTTCCAAATATACTGGAATTAAAAATTATTTTGTAATCTTAATTGTATGGTAATACTGCAGTTTCTCATTTTTATATTGAATATAGCAATGTCTTAAAAAAAAGCTGCGTACATGGTTCGCACAAAAACGTAACTCGCACGCTAGCAAAACTCGCATTTCGCCTCGTTCTACTATTTGCTTGTTTATTTCGTATATTTCTGTTGCTTATCCGTCAATGCTAATTTTTCAATTAAAATATTTCTAGATACGGTCGTAATCAACTATTTGTTTTATTATTGTGTTTTGTAGAATCCAGTATCAAACCTTACTGTTTAATATTAATAATGAGTGGTATAATAATATATTACTGTCGCATTCTCAACAATATTTCAAATACTATGAAATTTGTTGTAATCATAAATTATGATGGAAATTGTATACAAGTTCCTAAATAATATAGAAATAGAGGTTTTAAAATCATATAGTAATTTTGATTATACCTTAACTATAAAACTTTGTAATTTATTTACAAAAATAAATATTATCATGAAACTTCTACGAATAAAATTTTTATTAACTGGTGGATCTCTTTCCATATATTTTGCTGTGATTCCACAACAGATATATTATTATCATCTGTTAGCCACAATTCAGTTGCATAATCTGTAATATGAATTTATTTGTCCGCTTTACCTTCAATGTGCTGTTCATCGTAATTCATAATAACCAATATATCCAAAACTCTAAAGAATTTCATAAGTTATAAGTAGTAAACTTTTCTAAACTTCAAAGTAGAAACTTGCCAAGTTAGGGTTCGGCCTATCCGCTGCAATAAAAATTTTTGGCATTAACGCGGTTTTTTATGCTGCCTTCTTTTTGAATTATATTTTTTATTTATTACATTTTAAAAACGTAAGTTTAACAGCGATGTCCAGTACTTTATTTACAGAATGTTGCAAAAATTTCTGAAACAATAAACATCACTTTATGCAAACACGAAGAAATAATTGATTTGCTCATTTGAATATTGCGTAATTCCAAAATTGGAATACGGGAATCCCCGAATCTTAGTTTTGAAATTGCGCTATATTCAAATGAGAAAATAAATTTCTTTTTTCGTGTTTGCATAAAGATATGCTGAAAGATTGTGGGAAACTAGCAATTATTTAAATTTTTGTAACATTCTGGAAATAATGACATCAAACACGAATTCTCAATATAGCACTGCATATTGCTCTTAAATTGATTAACTCTTAACTTGCGGCGGTGAAACTTTAGTTACAGACTGACAAACAGACACTTCAATAATAGTAATTCCCTTATATATATTCGAAAACTATTTAATCTGTCGAAATATTGACATTTTCCAAACCGTTCCTACTGAAAATTATTATAATTATTATAATTTATTGAAATACAATCAATCAATGATTGCGTTCAAACTGTAAAATGTAGTTACCTACGTAACTAAATTTACTTAAGTAAATTTTAAATCAATTAATCAATCTGAATAAACGCGTAGTTAGCCTGGATATATTTATTCTAATGCTATGTATACTCGTAGGCTCGTAGATTCGTAGATATAATGAAGGGGTATTTCTTATTCTTTGTTGCTGGTCGAATTCGAACGACATAACTTTATAATATATATTAATATTAAATAAATGTTTCATGTGTGAAACATAATTTAATATATTATTTATCTACTACACAAAAATAAGATGAAAAAATATTTTATTTCAAGATGAGCGACTTAAACAAAATTACATTATTACACAAAATTGACAACAACAATCGGTTTTGGCTTACTGTAAGATTTCTAAATAATTACGTTTAAAAAGTTTTTCGTAAATGAAATATTTAGGTGGGCATAACCTATGAAAAATGAATTTATTCGGTTATTGAATCAAGTCAAACGTGGGTGCGTTTCTTCCAATTAATTCTAATTTGATTTGGATCACTTTCTGCTATGGTTAAAATTACCTCAATTTACTTGAAAATAGAGAATGACATCATAAAAACTGCTCGATATCAATGAAAGGATTACTTTTCTCTGACAGTACCGTAAGTATTTTTAATTGGACATCACGATTTTCCAATTTGAAAAATTATATGTTCAATTATCATTGTTCTGAAATTTAGAAAAATTAAAACGTGTTGGAACTCGATTTATATTTAACTTGATCGATTGCATAAAAAATGTTATGTAGCATAATGTCCTGGTTAAACCATGTTCCATCTGAACTTGAAATTAAAATTTTTTGTTTTAGCCCACGTGCAGTTGGTACCAAAGTTTAGAAATATATGTATAATCCTGATTAAAGGAGCAATGAAATTCCTATGTAGTCTAGAAGCTGGGTACATTTTTTGTCCTTAAAATTTCATTATTTTTATTGTTGTGTAAGGTATGTACAATTTCAAAAGTGGAATTCTGCTTGATTGATCGAGAACATTTTTGGACAAAACTAAAATTAGGTGAAGTTAGTTTAAGCAGAAATAAACTTTTCAATAGTCTAAAAGTTTGACCTCTGAGAGAAAAACATCCTTCATAACATTCGTTATACCATGTTATACAAAGAGCTGCCAGTTTAATTAGGTATGCATTTACCTATGATCAAGGTCGTCAGTTTACACAGAAACTCTAAAATTGTAGTTACAAAAATAACAATCATATATCAGGTTTGAAACGTTGAATAAATTAAATTTACAACAATTGAATAATATTTTATGCAAAACTGTATAATATGGCGCATAATACGATTTTTTTATCAAGACTTTTCCATTCAAAATCACATCAAGAGTACATAATATTTAGATATCATCACTACTAAGGTCATTTTTCTTTTTCTATATATGTAATTAAATATTTCTGCATGAATTATTTTATCAATAACATTTTCTCAGGCTTTTGTCACCCCTACGGCCCTGACGACCGGGTGCCGTGCACCCCCTGCACACCCGCTTGGCACGGCCCTGTCGTAAAACTTGCATGCTAAAGCACTGCCAAAATTATGTAAATTTTTTTTGTCTGTATTAGATAAGTGCTTTTTGAGTTCTTCAGTACTAAAATTTACTCATGTTCGCCAAAGGGAATGAATTACTAGAAAGGAATTCTACTTAAACATTACAATTTCAAGATTTGCCTAAAACATTATTGCTGCTCATAGAAATTCTACATGTTCATAGCCGGGTAGCATATCTATAAATGAAATGAGACCATACAGGTATTTGCACCTTTTTAGCTTACGTGCATTGGTTATTAATTACTTTTGCCACGCACTAGCTACGCTGTATTGATTAAAATATTACAAGAATTCTGAAGGTCAAACTAATTATAAATTTGAAAAAATCCATTAAGAAAATAATTCTTTTTATAAAATTGTTTTTAACTTTTCGGCAAAAATATTTTGATGTTAAAAATTAAGATTTCCGTTTAAGTGAATTAAACCTTATTAAATAACACTCAAGTTGTTCAGCTACAAAGTAATATCATCGGCACTGAGAGCATGCAGTAGCATTAACGCATATTCGCTTTCGCGATTTTATTAAAATATTCAAGAAATCTAATTAACTTGTTGGTAGCTGTAAAGAAATTAGTTTATTTTACGTACCTGACTATGCTATAATAAGTGCTCTCTCTTGTGAAAATTAAATCCCATTTCTGATTGCATTCGCAAAGTTTTGGGAAACAATCTCAACAATAGGTCCTATTTTGCAAAGTTATTATTTAAACTAGCAATTAGATGTTCTTATTTAATTATCTAGTTAGGCGAATCAGTCGCCAACATAATAATATACAGGAAATGATTTTAAAAGTAAAACACGCAAAGAAGTCATATTGCTTATATAACCTTAACCTTTACGTGTAATGGTTTGTACCCTAGATCTACTTTTGAATAAAATAACCCAAAACAGATTGTCTGATCTATGAAATACAAATATTCAAGGCTGTACCATGCAATCACAGATTACATTAAAATAATGTCATTATTACATGGCTAGCAGTGAATCAATTTTAATCAATATCTTTAATATAGTTGGTTTAAATAAAATTGATTTTTACAATACGAGTATCGGTGATTCATTAATAGATAGCTATTTGCTAGCTTATTTCATCACCGGCACCAGCACGTGGAAAACCCATTAAATTTGCAGCCCCAATCAGGACGGACCTGCCATAATATTAAATTTTGAGACCAGTAGTTCTGTATAACTTATAATTTCTGAATCTCGATTAGCAATTTTGTTATTATATTTTTGGGCGGAAATAAATTACAATTTTGTAATTTTGTAATAGTTATGGACGACGGTCATGGCCTGA
Organism: Podabrus alpinus; assembly: GCA_932274525.1. NCBI lineage: Eukaryota > Metazoa > Arthropoda > Insecta > Coleoptera > Cantharidae > Podabrus > Podabrus alpinus. The sequence goes on from OW026451.1 coordinate 123,261,417, forward strand.
TAGTTAGCGCGAACAACTGTTAACGCAGGGCTCCTCGGTTCGACTCCGGGTACAGTCTAAAATTTCTTGACCGTCTTCCGTGCTTTCGGAGGGCACGTAAAGCCGTCGGTCCCCCTGTGTTAATGATTTGCCATTATAACAATAAAAAACAGGGTGCAGGCACATCGAAAGGCAAGCCTAGCAAGCTACCTGAGATATAAAATTCAAAAATGCTCACAGAACTAATTACAAAAATTTGTAAAAAACAGGTCCTGGACCTATATTAAGAGGGAGACTTCTTAATAAAAGTGGAAGAAGAAGAAGAATTTATACTATTTAAACTCTTCAGTACCTACTACATAATCAAAAAAATATCCGTCAAGATTTCATCATACTCTTGGATGGGGCCTCATTCCCTAAAATGCAAGAAAGCACCAGAAGCGGTGATTACGAGCAGTTTTTTGAAATTATCTCGTATACCGTGCATAGTTTAATAAAGGGTGTTTTTTAGAGCGTCAGAACTTTAAATTTAAATAAACCCACAATAAATGGAAATATCACTTATCTGTTTATTTTATATGAAAGTACATTCGATGACATTTAACATTTAAAAACAATATCAGGCAAAAAATGCCCGTCGCGGCTACCTCTAACATAGTGCATTCTCTCAGTCCAATTTTTGACCACGTTTTCAAGCATTTCTGAATTTACATTATGTTGATCTGGATCAGATGTAGTTCCAACAGGACTGTGCCACATGCCATACAGCCACCGCAGCAATTAATATATTGGAGGAACACTTTGGCAATAGAATTATTTCGAGAAATGGACCTGTCGACTGGCCACAAAGATAATGTGATTTAACGCCTTTGGACTATTTTCTTTGAGGCTACGTTAAATCCTTGGTCTATGCCGATAAACCAGCGACGGTTCAAACATTGAAAGCCAACATAATTAGGGTTATTGCGATTTGACGCCTTTAGACTATTTTTTGAGGGGTTACGTGAAGTCACTCGTCTATGCCAATAAACCAACGACAATTTCAGCCTTGGAGATACCAGCCGAATTGCTCGAAAAAGTAGTTCAAAATTGGACCTTTCGCATAGACCACTTATAGCGTATTCGTGGTCAACATTTACATGAAATACTATTTAAACAGTAAATGGTAAGCATGGATTTATCGGATCAAATAAAATTTTCATACACTTTTGCAATTTTCCTGTGTTTTTTTTTCAAAACTAAAAACCAAACGCTTAAAAAATCACCCTTTATAAACTAAAACAGATTATTAATAAACCTTAAAAACAAAAATAAAAAGTATTAAAACACAGAAAAGATATGATCCTAAAAAGTTAGTTGAACTTAAAGAACATTTCTAATATTTGGTATCCCTCTTTGTTTTTAATAACTTCAGCTACTCACTTAGGAACACTTCATACTAATTGCAATTTTATCGCATAAGCACCCTATTGGATTTAAATTTGGAGCCATTTCCGACCAATTCAACACTTAAAGCCCATTTTCGGATAAGGACCATATGTTTCGGATCGTTGTCGTGTTGAAAGATAAAATCACGCTCTGTGCCTATTTTTTCGGCAGATGTTAAATTATTTGTCAGAATTTCGTAATAATTGACTCCTGTTATTCTAGCATCCACAAAATGAAATGTCCAAAACCTTTCCACTAAAAGCATCCACACACGAGTACATTGCCACTACCATGTTTTAAACGAAATTAAATATTTAATAAGTTGGTATACCATAAGATTAGTTAGAAACCAAAATACATCTTCAATTTTTTTTATTAACTTTATGAATATACTATGGTTCCCTGTTTACATGTGGTCATTAAGTAACATTTTTTACTGACTAGTAATTTGATGTTGAGGTTTATTCTGAACGTAAAATGGTTTATCCATAAATTATATTAATATTATATTTGGTATTACCTATAATAAACCAGTATTAGAATTAGTTACTAATGAATTTGGAATAACAAATGAAAGGGCGGTACATAGTAATATACAATACATTCGATTTCTAAAAGTAATTCAATACAAAGTACATTACATTAACTAATTATATCAATAATAAAAACTAATACAATACATTGACAAAAAAATTAATAAAATAAATTAAAAACGTAATTACATAAATTTAATGTACATTGATTTTGTTGACTGCAGGTAAACATTTCTTTCATAATGACATGTAATGACAGAATTTGAAGCTCGATCGAATTTGATGTTGTCCTTCATAATGTTGACCCCCAACTTGGTAATTTTTCTTTGACGTCGAACAAGTTCATATTTCATTCGTACCTAATTTATTAACAGTTGACATAGAATTTTGATCAAATTTGAATGAAATTTACCGACTAAATAAAAGCTGCTCTAACGCCGAAGAAATGCACCAAACTTCACGATATTATTATTTTACCACCCTGCTGATAGAACATGCGACCTCATTTATAATGCGGGTATATTAAATAATTATGTTATTTTTAATATCGGGTATTAAAATTTTGGTGAGGTTTATCAAGTTGCTTAATATCAGTATTACTCTTATCAACTACTCGTATTCTAACAAGTATTAATATTTTATCTCTCCTGTCTGCAGTAAGCGAATGTCTACTTGGTCGGTTGAACATGGAAATTGATAATTCGTCATTTTTGTCGGTGCAGTTGAATGGCAACAAGATATTTTTTAAATTGCTTTATAATCAGGAGAAGCGCCACCTTATTTTTGTTTATCTCCGGTTCCTGCATTTAAACCTGCAGTTCACCAGTCAATTTTTGTTGCTTATTTTAGTGCTTTCATTATTGTAACGATCTACGAGAAAAGTGCCCCCACAGGTACTTGATCGCAAGTTTTACGAAAGTCAAGTTTTCAAATAATAAGTATGTACATCAGTCGTCCTGCTTCCTCACTTTCCTTCTTATTTAGTTCCGTGCAGAGTTAGAAGGAATTGAATTAATGTATAAGATAGATCTTGTAAACTCGCTGCCAATTCTAAGTGCCCGGAAAGTAGTAGTAAATATTTTAATTATATAACACTTAATAAATATATAATACTTCTCAAAGTGTTTGTTTCATTTAGAGAATTTTCTAGTTGAGAATTTTTTTGACCTACGTGCTCCATTGTATTCAGCTAATGTTTAAGAAGAGGTTGTGGTTTTGTACATCATTCAACTGTATTGTAAATAAATATTTTGTCTTCAAATTGTAAATCTCTGTTGAAATTGTTTGATTTTATAAGTATTTTATTTTAACTCTCTTTTGAATCTTCACCTCACCGAACGGCGCTCAGTGCAAGCAAGCAAGCAAGCAAGCAAGCAAGCAAGCAAGCAAGCAAGCATGATTCGCGAAGCGAAGCATTTGGAAGGCAAAGCCTTCCTTCAATCTCCTCCATCTCATTATGGGGATGACGCGCGTTGGTTAATTTTAGTGGGACTAACAACCCGGTGGTGGCATTGGAGCCGAATCTCTGTGGTGCTTGGGAGGTGGGTGTGGGGAAGGAGAGGGGAGTTTGGTGGGTGGGAGGGCGCTCAGTGTGGCCGAGGCGCACAAACAGGTTATTTATAGCATTTTATTTGCTAGGGACATTCTAAAGAATCATTAAAAAAGAAAACATCTGTATAGAAAAAAAATATGTTTTTCTTTAGTTTTTAAAATATCATTTCTTCAATGATCAATCGAAAAACTTACATTTTTAACGCTTGCAAAGCCATTTTCATAAAGACCCAAATTTTGGAAGATTTTGACTTTTCGCAAACTCTTAGTTTAAGGGCAAAAGATAAAGCAATACCATTACTTCTGCCTCGATGTTACCAGGGCAATACAGGGGGCATTAAGAGAGACGCTCTTAAGGGCAATTCGAAATAGATGGTAGTGTGAGCTCCACTCAGTTAAATCTACTCTATTTGCCGTAAAACAAGACACCACCGAAGAAACTACAAAAATGTGGTTCACAAAGGGAATAAATAAAAATAATGGGTCAATTACCATGAGCGATAAAAGAGTATCAAGAAATCTTGTGCAATATCATTCTTACCTCTTTCAAAATATTCAGATATGAATTGTGAAGTTGTTAAAATAATTCTCTGGTCGTATATATGGCGTATAGAAGACAATGTCGAAACTTTCCAATCATAATGCAAATTCAAGAGATTGTACCCAAAATATACGCACAAAATGAATATTATGTTATTAACCATATAAAAGTGTAAACGGCACAAAAGTTTATATTTCAGACTTGTTCTAGCATGTGGTCCATAAGATGGTATCAAACTGACATCGATGAGCGATATCGCGTGTACAAAAAATACTCTAGATGTTGAGAGTCCAATAATAATTGGAATTGTGAAATTATCAGAATTAAGGATATGGCAATTATTCAAAAAGAAAGATGTTGGTGTGAAAATTGAACATAAAAATTCTTTAGGAGAATATTGCATGATATCACATATAATCTTTCAATAAACAATGCAAGCCGGTAAATCCACAAGAATCTAAAATAACAGTAACGAAATATATCCCAAAAATGGATTGGAAGAAAAACACTAGTCCAAATTAATACATACACTGAATTGACAGAAAAAAAATGTATGAAAAATTCGTGATAATTATTCCATTTGACACAATTCAAAATTCTTCTAAAATTATCACAAAACGAGATAATCCTATCTATTAATTTAAAAAATAAAAAATTGGAACACCATACTTTGGAACAATGTTAAACTTTATTGGCGGAATCTACCAATAAACCAGATACCTTTCCAATACACTAAAATCCATTTTGAGCCCTACCAAGTTGTGTGCACGGGCTAGTATGAAAAAAAAATCAAATCAAATTTCTAGAAATTTTCTTTCAATTTCTGCTGCTTACAATTGCTAAGGCGAGCACAGGAGCATTTTTACCGCGAGTTGGTTAAAAAATTGTTTCCCACTTAATAAAAATATTTAAAAAATTATCATAATTTCTCAATACTTCAGAGCAAAGTCTAGTGTTATATTGCAAAATTCGTGTTTTTTACTATTTATTTTCAGAATATTGCATGCTACTGCAAAAATTTAAATAATAGGCAGCTTTCCACAATGCCACAATATTTCTTTCTGCAAACACGTGAAAAGAAATTAAGCATTTGATTTATTTTGTTCAATCTGCGTAATTTGAAAGCTAATAATCGTAGAATGCCAAATTCTAATTTTCAAATTGCACGATATTCAAATGACTCGAGGATTATTCCAGTATTCCTGCACCTAGACCTGGTTTTGTAGAGAAAGTTGAAAAGAGAGTTTTTTTTCAGAAATGCTTTAGTAGATGTGCTAGTAAGTATTTTTCACTGAGGTAGACATCCCGCATTTGGGTCATTCAATGTCAAATCAACCAATTTTTTGCAATTATATGCATGTACCTCTTTGATTTTGATCAAATTTGGTATAGTTATTCCAAGTTTCTATATAATGTTTTTTCATTATTGATATAGTAATACAACTTCCATATTGTTTGCAATAAAATTGAAGGCTGGCCCAAAACACATCAATAAAATCGTACTTTATTCAGTGGCCAAGTTAATGATTTAAAAAATATTAATTTATTTATTAATTAAAATAAAATTGCTTCCGTTCTGTTAGGATTGCTCATTTACCGAAGCTTCCATCTTTAATAGAAGAAGGAAGGAAGGAAGCGTGGTGGAAAATGTTAAGCGACAATAAAATCGTTTTAAAAAGTTTCTAAATAATCAGTTTTTTTCTAACTGCACTAATAAGGGAGGTTCCCATATAAAACCATCAAAATGGTTCATCCTGTACCTACGTTAAAAATTGAAATTCGTGCAATTTATAAAATATTAACAAGACAATCGATAAACAAAAATTTAACACATATTTATAATATATTCAAAATGAAATTAAACAGTTCATATTATAAATGAGTTCGGATACTTCTCATGATTGGTATATTAATTTATCTTACAACTATATCATTGTAATAGAATCCTATGACTCAAATTATAACTATGACATGCCAGATACTATCAAGTGGTATTCACAAATTAATAATATAATGTCGGTTTATAGGTGTTTATTAATAATTTTATCTTTGATGTAATAGAAACGTCGTTCCTAATAAATTAATGGAATAATTAATAGTAAAGTAAAAGTTAAGTAACTTTTTTTGAATAATATAACAATTTTAAAGTATAGGTACTTTTCTTTAAACAACCAACATAATTTCTTAAGTTGTTTAAATAAGTTTGAAGTATTTTTCAAATATTAATATATCTACTTAAATAATAAAGAAGGCAACATTTCAACATCGACAATTAGTTTTTAAATTCCTATATTAAATTGGAATGAGGTTGTACTTCCTCGCAATTACGAGGATTGCGAGGAAGTACAGCCTTATCCCAATTTAATATAAGATTAAACTTCGCTTATTTATTTAATACTAATAATTTTTTATTTCCATAAGGAACAGCAATTCGTTCAACTTTCGAGAGTTTCTGTTATAAACTTCCTAATTATATATCTTTAGTGGACCAATGACTTAACGTGACTTCCGAATCACGACATAAATATGTCAGAATAACCATGATTCGACCATAGTAGGTTATCCGGAATAACAAAACTCTCGGTCATTGGTAACTCGAGCTATTTGAGTGAAAAACGAAAGAGCTCTAGTATTGAATAAACTACATTTTATTTTTGTCGTTAAAAATATAAAGTGATAGGTAGATAACCTATTATTTTCTCCTTTAATGAAAATTATGTTGACAGCATTAGAACTTTCACTTATTTTGTTTTTCTACAGGTTTTAATGGATTTTTATGTTTATTTGAATGTTAGTTTTGACTCAAAAGCCATGATTATGGTTTAATACTTTTCAAAAAGCTAATGAAAAGTACAATAGCTTTCGATACTTTATATATTATAGCAGCTGTAATTTTTTTATTTAGATAATCTGCTGTAATGATTAATGGTTACTTATATTCCGCTTTTACAACAATAACTTTTTAAATAAACATTATTTTCTTAATTATTATACAAACAATACAAAATTTTGAATTCATTAATCAAAGCCACTTCAATATAGTGTAGGTACCTACTATAAGGGTGAAAAACGATTTATAATAATAATTTATTATTAAATATAACACAAAATGTTATCAAATTTAGTCCATAAAAAACAATATTGTAAAATATCAAATTTCTTACAAGTATGTAGGTACTTTTCTAGTAAATATTACATAGTATTCAAATGTATATTTTATTATAATATTTCGTGTCGACTGTGTTTTGTATTGAGATTGTAAATTACGTGGTTTAACCTATCGAAATTCGTTAACCTTTATTATTTTCCAACCAAGTTCACATGACGAATTTTCATTCATTCATTTTCATCTCACAATATTACCTAAACGTAAAGAACCTACACAACTAATTAAAATTAAAAATAATTATTTTCAAGTGACAAAACAGGCAACGCAAATCAAATAGAAAATTTCAAAAGTTTTTGTTAAACCAGGCTGAAAAGTTACACAATACCAATGGTGCTAAAATTCTTGCAGCACGAAGTTTACAAAGCGAAACAATTTATTATAATATTTGTTAAAATTTATTTTATCTGGTTTTACATTCCATGTTAAAATGTGGATATGTAGGGTACACAATATTTATTTTTATTTGAACTGTTTATTATTATGCTTACGCACAAAAACATACATAAGTACAAACTGTTCATTACATTATAAAAAAAGTACGAAAAGCATATTTTGTTGAAGGCAAAAAATTAATATTCATTTACTTTCTAACTACCCAAACTGTTTACAAAATGTTAAACTAATATTTGCTTAAAGAATAGCGCTAATAATAATAGGGAGAACGCAGTTTCTCAAATCTGACAAGCGCTTTTACTGGAAGAGATTTACTAGTTTTGTTAATGCCAATGGTTTATTTCCGCAAACCTTCATTTATATCAAGTAAAAGACAATTCCCTACACGCTCATCATACTAACATAAAAAAATTGTTTAATATTTTTTATTGTAACTACGTACAATAACTTTTATCTTGTCCCTTCATTTGAATTAGTTACGCTTTCTAAGGTTAGTACATTTTCTAGGATCAATCCCAAAAGTTTCATGATAAAAGTAATTTTATTTCATTTATCTTTTTTTCGAATGTTGCCACTTTTTCATTTCGTAAACAAAAATATAATATATTTTAGTGCGTTTTTACATTTTTATATTTGTGAAAAGGAGTTGCTATGACTGGATCTCAATTTATATTTTTATACGTATGAATAATATATTCCCATTTCAATTCTCTCTACAAAATTTCGTGGTTAAATCAGTATTATCGAGAAATCGTTTAAAAATTTTAAATTAATATCATTTTAGGAAAATAAATTAGATATAGAAATTTGCTTTATTAGAAATATTTAGAATTGCATTATAACTTCGTTGTAGAATATCTTGCAAGGGCTGATTAAGTCCTGTTGTTACAGTGCGATGGCGTGATGATAGCGGGCACGGAGGATCTCTGTCTTCCTCAATCCAGGGTGAGTTTTTCGGAGTAACAAATTTAGTGAATAGTAATTGGCTTCTGTGTTTATGTTTTGCTTACTAGAAACTGTGAATAAGTTAATATCTGATAATAGAAGCGATATAATTATTGTGCGTTGCTTAAGTTTTAGTTTATAGTTTTATTTCCAGAACAATAGGCTTCTAATAGCAGCTGTTAAAATTATATCCATAATATTACAAAACAGTCCGAAAACAAAATTATGCTTTACCTCTGGGCGTCTTACAGAAGTGTGATAGGTTCTCTGCTCCTAATTTGCATCGAGTCACGTAAATGACGCTGATTCCAAGTTCATTATTGCAGCTTTATACTTCGCAAGTATAAACTTTTGTAATACAAACAATGCTAAGAATAATAATATGTAAGAAAAATTTGCTACTCTTCTGTTGTGAATTTCCACGCAGTAAGTCTACAACAAAGTTTAATTCAGTTCTAGCTTAGGCTTTGATATACTAACTATGTTATTATCAGTTCGAATTTTCTTCTTCTTACGTTATGTCTGGGACCTGTGTTTTCTGTGAGAATAATTGATTTTAATATGTGACGACATGTGTGTAACCTCGATGTTCCTGAACTCTGATTTTTATTGTTATGAAGACAAATCATTAACACAGAGGAACCGACGGTTTTACGTGCCCTTCGAAGCACGGAGGCGGTCAAGAAATTTTTACGCCCAAACCGGAATCGACGGTGTAAAAATAATCTATTTGCACGTTAAACTGTAGGCCCCCAGTATTCGTCACTCCTTTTGAAACGTAACGACAACCGGCTGGGAATGTCAGAAAGTGTATAAATGGTGCAAAACCGTAGATATTTTATATACATAATATAAATTTAAATCAATCATAAACATCAATACAAAATATACAATATATTCAAATAAAAGTACATAATAATAAATATAATACCTAATCTTATTCGGGTCTGTCAGACATTATCATGACTTGCAGTAGATATGCGTTAAAGGTAAATAGACACTGGTTTATAAAATAAATTTAAACAGAACATATTAAAATATGAACTTAATGTTAAATTTGAAGTTATCAAATGTAATAAAGAACGCGACCAGTTTGTTAATCATATATTCATAAAAATACAATTGCTTTGTTTGTTTGAAATATTATTAGTTGAATACTTCTCTCAATGATCATTAATTATTGCTACTTTCTTATGCCTGTGGTGTAGATGTAAGAGAAGTATAGTGAGTGACATAAAGATTCGGGCACCTTATAAATTTGGAATAAATTGAATATATCTCAATTGTTTTTAAAGAAAAGGACTTTGATGTACTTGCATTTAATAAACCATGTGCTATGATGACCTAAACCAAAAAAAAATTCGAAAAATGTATTTAGAAACAAAATTAATTACCATAATGAAGAAGCAACACACTATTATATAGTTATGTAAACATTCGGACACTTTTATAAAAAGGTCTTTATATCATCAAATATTTCTATAAAATATATTTTTTAATATTTTGTGGTATAGCCTTCTTGTTTTATAACATGCTCCAAACATTTAGGCATATTTTTAATAATTGTTTTAAAATAATCTTGACTGACAAGACTTCATTCCTGCCGAAGGATTTCTTTTAGTTCTAGTTTTGAATTAATAGGGGTTAATCAAACTTTACGATCTAACTGGTCCCATAAATTCCCAATAGAGTTCAAGTCTGTAGAATGGGGAGAGAGATGTAGCACTTTTGGGCATTTGTGTAAGAGATACTACTTTTGATTCCCATTTTTTGGTACTTTGTAGTAAATGGGATTTTAATAGATCCTTATAGCCCGAAATATTTAACCATGTTTAACAGTACCACTTAAGTTTTTAATTTTTAGGCCTTTATTTGGCTTACGCCATACCTTTATACGACCATCTGAATTGTAAAGTTATATTTGCTCTCATCGATAGACATAACACCTTTCTACCAAAAACCTTCTTTATTTATGAACTCTTTTGCAAAATTTAAATGCTTCTTTCTGTAGATCTCATTAATAAAGGGCCTCTTCCGTGTAATTCTGGCATTATATCCATTCTTTCTAAGGACTTGTCGGATAGATTCAGCATGAACGTATATATTTCCCTATTTGTTCATAAACTTCACTAAAATTGTCGTTGACAGCCTGTCGACCGTTTATTTTCAATTCTATCTTCATTTTTGTACCGAAAAATAATATGGGGCCACGGTACTTTTACTTAAATTTAATATTTTTCTAATTATCTCGGAAGGATTTCTGGAAGCTGACGAATATTAACACTAAACGTACCGATATTTTTTTATTCTAATTCCTACCACAAGGGGTCAAATGACCCTTCTATAAAAAGTTATATATTTGATGATTTATTGCGCAAAGTATAACTGTTAGTTTCCAATGCTTTTAGGTATCTTGAATTTTTCGACTTTTTTTTGGGTAAAATTTATCAGTACAATAATAAAAACACAATTCTTGACTCACAAAAGAACTCTATAACCTACACTGTTTAAACTAGAATTCTCGCTCAGAGTAGAGTGCACTTTCTAATCATTTCATCACCCAATAACAAATATGATGCGTAATACAGCAAAAAAGATGATTCAATAGCATAAATATGTAATACAATAGTTTGGTCACACAATAACACATTTAAATCTTCATGATTTCACATAAATTCACCCAGGGGTCAAATGACCCTTTGTGGTAGTTAAGCCAAATTTCATTTTTTTTCTTGTTAAAAAGAAGTCAAGAGATGAAGCAATATCGTGGAATAATTCGATTCTAATTTTCATAAAAAGTAGTGAAAGCAAATCGTAATTTGATAATGTAATTTTTACGCAAATTCTAAAAACATGTTTGAAAAGGGTCATTTGACCCCTGACGGTAGGAATAGTGTTAAAACTAGTACTATTGCTTTTACGGCCACTTTAAATAAATTCTATATTTATATGCAAAAAGGTTATGCATACTAGACTATAGAGGCCAAATTAATATAAGAGTGCATAAAAAATGCAACTTCGTACTTTTAAATAAGAATAGCGGAGAAATTCGCTTAGTGCCCGAATCTTTATAAAATGTAATTATAAAATTCCTTATCAGCTTTATTTTATGCAAATAAAATTTTTTTTTAAATTAGTAAAAATTAGTAATTATAACAAAGCCCTTTTTTCTAAAAATAATTGAGATATATTCAATTTATTGCAATTTTATGTAGTGTCCGAATCTTTATGTTACTCACTATTTATCTAATGTGATCTTTTATACTATCAGAAGCCCACGATATTTCTATGTAATTTTTTATGCAATAAAAATAAATCTCAACTTAGTTTATCAACCAGTGACCATTTACCTTCAAAGTTGAAGTCAGGTTTTAGATTTCCGTAGTTATAAATATCGAAATATTCCATTGACCTGTGTATTTGCTACATATACATTACCCGACAATATTAATTGCAAGTTACGTCTGGTTGAATATTAAAGTTCGATCTTTTATTTTCACCAGATATTATCGTTAATGGAAATTTTTAAATTGTACATCTCGTGAGAGGGTATAAAATAAAACTAGAAATACATTCGGCGCCTAGACGCCGAAAGAATGATTTTGCAAAATTCTTGTAAGTTTATCGTATTCTCATTTTATTATTATTTGTAGAAATTTAAATTTTATTATTCTTTGATTTTGGGTTCGATTAAGTTCGTCTTTAAAATATTACAGTAGCATTGAACGCTCACAACGTAACCAAAAAAATCATCCGGGGCTGGTATTCTTTCTCATATCACATTAAAACTACGAACGTGCTACTTAATGTCAAAGAAAATGATAGATGGATCAGAAATGTTCGTCATAGAGAATTAAAATGTTGTCTGGAAAGTTTTGTAATATTACGATCTAAAAGAATTTTATGCATTTATATATTATTGCAATGTATATTATGAGGATACAATTTTCCCAACGAGACATTAATAAATCGATAATATACTAGGCCAATGACCGTTTAATGGTAGGTTATCTCTTAAATTTTCAATATTAAAATAAATATCATTTTTTTTCAAAGAATTCTTATATTATATAAAAATCCAAAATAATGCAAAAAGCACATAATTTATTATATTTTGTTCAATCGGTTTAACCACACAGCATTTCACATTTTTTCTTTTTTACTGCCGCTATATTCTTTAACAAATAAAACCAATATTTAAAATTAATGTTATTATAGCTTGTAGCTTCAAGACAGTTTCTATGAAATTGACTTGTGGATATTCAAAGGATATTATTATTATTTCAATAGGCCATGGTACCATCTACCAAGAAAGTTTGCTTCATCATATCCTTGCCATCGATGAATTTGAGTACAAGTTTGATTGGTACATTTTCTCTTTGGTTTTAGATAAGGAAGTTCAAAATACTTTGCCTGTAATTCAGGATAGATGCACAAAATGTGGCACAATTCTGAGAGAGCAGTGTCCTGTTAAATGTCTTGGTATCCTCCCCCAATTATTGTTGTTTACTGAAATGTAAATTGCCCAGTCAAATTGCCCAGCATCCACCTCAGCTTACTCTGTTACGCTGGCTGTGTTAGTACCACAAGGCAGTGCCGTAACTAGCCTTTTATGCGCCCGGTGCGAGCTTCTATAACTGCGCCCTTGAAAAATGTTCTAATCGTACCCGGCTGGCGGCTCTGATAATAAAATTGACAATGTCTATAAAAAAAATCTATCAAGAAACTAAGTCTTGGTTTAAGTATAGGTAGAATTTCGAATAAGTATGTATACATTGGATTTAAGAAAAGAACATTTATTCGAAACGATTTACCACAATACACAATAACACAATACATATAAATGATACCAAATACTCGTCAGTAAAGATAGTAAAAACCCAAGACAAACCATGAATGCAAAAAAAAAACTATCTATTCAGAGATTTACTTTACGCGCTTTTCTTGTTGCGAAGTCTTTTATTACGTTTTCATACGACAGGAGCCGTGCTATGTCGCGTTCAATCGACAAAATCGCGAGGCCAGACAATCTTTCTTGGCCCATCGTTGAGCGCAGGTACGTCTTTATCAATTTGAGCTTACTAAATGATCTCTCGCAAGAAGCTACAGTCACTGGCATCGTTAAAAAAATCTTTAAGGCGACTACTACATTGGGAAACATTTCCTTTAAATCTAGTTCTACTATAGCTCTAAGAAGACCCAGAGTTGACTGACATTCACATTTATCAAATAATGTAGTCGCTTCAACTTGACTCTTCAAAGTTTCTAATTCGGCCCAAAATTCAGTGGCATTTATATCTGCAGAATATTTCATACTCAAATCAGCTGCATGTTTTTTTAGTTCTTCAACTGAATATGTAGTTATGTGTTCTACCGTCAAAAAATTGAAAAAGTGGTGAATGCTATGTAGTTTTTCGAATCGCCACGTAAATTCAGAAATTATTCTGTCTAGTGCTTTATTCGGGGATAATTACCTATCACCTGTCACCCGAAATCGCCCCAAAATATTTTTTTTAGCAAAAGGAACCTTATTAGAGTGTCCTGTAAAAATTTCGCCCGAGAAAGTATAGTCAAAATTATGAGAAAAATCGATTTGAAAAGTAGGGAAAATTTTTTTTGCCTTCTAATTTTTGGCTTGGCCAGAGCTGTGAGCATCAAAAAACCTACCCTCCGATGCTCCGCATCTCCGGGCGGTTTTTCGTGCTCAGAGCCGCTACGCGGCGGAGCTAAACATACGAGAAGGCGCCACCAATCAAGCAAACCGGGATGAAGGCAAAAATACTCCAAGTCTTAAATGAGTGATGCGCGGGAATCTCGTTAATTTTACATGTAAATTAGCTAACTTCAAAATCGATTTACTCAAAATTTTGATAATACATTCTCCGAATTTTTTTGCAGGAGGGGCCTATATAAACCTTCCTCTTTGCGATTGCAAAGTTTCAACTCATTCGGAGTGACAGGTGTTAGGACATCCTCACCCTTTATTCAATTGAATTTTGAAACTCTGTTGCGGGGTAATGTCGTATCCGGTGTCTGAACTCTCGCTTAAATCGTGTCTTTTTACTCGCTTTCTTCGCTGTTCAGGGAAATTGTCTTCAATGTCACACTCTTCACAAACTTTTTTGGCTTTTTCGAAAACATTGTCTACAGTCTCGCGAATATTCTGAATCTGCCTTATTAATCCCTTGATCAATTCAGAGGCTTTGTCGATGGTAATGGTTTTAGACTGTAAAGCTACATTCACTCTATCAACAGATTCTAAAACTTGGTCCCAAATTTGCAGAGTACATATGAATTTATAATTTATTAGGCCTATAATGCTGTTAGCTGTGGCGATTGTTTCCGTATTATAATCGTTGGTAGTTAGAATTTTTAGGACACACCAGTCCTCGACAAATTTTATTATGCTGGCACTATAATTTTAATACATACACTCATAATGAAAATAACTTCGGTCGAAGGAATTATTGTAAAAGTCATAAAAACTTACATCAAAAATCGAAGACTATAAATTACTATGCGCTAGCCTCACAGTTGTTATATTTATTTAATATTGTCTGGTATGCCATCCTAAAAACTCGTTCAAGTATTTTTTTTTTTTAAATATTATTTGGCCCATTTCTCTCCGTGTGACGTCGAGCTAAGCCCCGCATCCAGTTATACGGCCCCGCAGACAGCCATCCGCGTCTCGCCGGCGTTCACCCCGCAACGGCTCTCGACACGAAATCTTAACATTTATGATCTCGTCATCTATGATCATTAATGGTTTTTGCTTGTAACAAGAATATATCATATTAGCTGTGCACACTGCTGATGGTAAGGCATGTCTACCCATATTACGCGATAAATAATAGGTATTGTATGTACGCTACTAACTACCATGCATGACCCAAAGCTTGGTCCTAGTCTGGTCATTTCTGCGCCCCTCCAGGGTCTGCGCCCTGTGCCTGGGCACCGCTGGCACCGCCCTAGTTACGGCACTGCCACAAGGCAATCTTTTACAAGTTTGAAATATACTTCCATTCCCTCCAATTCCGTTAATGTTACCTGGCTATTAATCATTAAAAATCTGTTTATTTCTATGAGCCCTCCATAATTCTATCATAATTTCAATTTAATCTATCTTAAATGTAACGTGAAGATTTGTTCAAGTATGTAGAATCTGCTTTGTGACCCAGTGTTTTCAGTTAAGACGACGTTATTATAATATAATTATGTCTAATAAGGTATTCTTCGCATTTAAATAATCAAAGTACCAGCACACTGTTAAACTTCAAGTTTGTTGAGTTTCATCGTTAAATATGCTATCCAACTGTTAATAGTTCAGTGGCGTGCCACAAAACTTTACAAACTGATAGAAAACTACATCACTCTGCGACTTCACTTTAGCAAGGGCGATAAACCTGTATAAATATTATATAGTGCGTCTTTCGCTCAGATTAAATGATTACGTTGTTGAACAAACGAAAAACTTGCATTTTATACACTAAAACCGCTAGGTCTATTCAGCTCTTCTAAGGCTGGTATTCTGTAATTTTTCCCTTAAAGTTCAGTTTCCAGGAAAATTGATTGCTTGTTTACGTTTTGGGTGTAAACCGAACTTTACCGTTTATTAAAGTATCCTTTCATAAAGGACGATTTAGAGAATACCAGCCTAAATCTGTTTCTTTCTTGTTAAAAATCGTTGGACCCTGTGGCAAATTCTACACCTGTAATGCCAACATTAACTGCCTTATTTTTTATGAAAGAGATTTCATTTGTCCAAAACCTAATTTCTGAAAGAAGAAATAATATAAAATAATAATGACCTTATACCAATAAAATAGCAAAAGTTTATAAATACAATTGCAATCGTATTGTTTCAGTAACCAATCGTATTGTTACCACTACAAGAAAAAGTAAAATAGAATTCCAGTTAGTAACCTCTCATTTAATGATAAAACAGCACGCTACATTACTGAAAATGGAAACAATCTTAAGCACAATAACATTGTGTTATTACTGTATGAAATAAATAAAATCAATTTCTTATCAATGTAAACCTTTTAGACGCGGATTTACATCTAGAAAACACATTTCATGTTGAATATTCATTTGAATTAAATTACTTTTTATTTTATTCTCAAGTTTCATTTTCTCTAATAATAATTCTTAGTTTCGAGTTTTCCTCCAGCGATTTTATTCTTGAATTTAATACTATGGCAATATAATTTTACAACGACTAGGCTTATCCAATTAAAAATTAATCTATAGTGTATTTTACTTTTAAAAAAACCATAATTTATTATAATCTATACTTATTAAATTTTTGTAAATATGCTAGGTTTCTTGACCGACTTTTCCAAATTTCAAATTTGTTTATTAAAATTTTAAATTAACATTTTAAATAATAAAAGCCGTCATCACTACTGAAAGCTAATGTATTTGAAATATTATTATTATTTACTTCATTTTAACTTCTTAATTATTTAAAATATTCATTAACATTTTTATTAAATTTTAAATTCCATGGACTTTCCGTTATACGGTACAAACATCAAAGTATTTTCTTTTCATTTTGATATTATCAAACACAATTTGTATTCAAATGTACATAAATACGAGATTTTCTCATTCATTACATTTGAAATATGTTTTAACCGTCAAGAGGATTCAAAGATAAAAAGTACTAGGTTATCAATAATACAACTTAATGTAATACAAATAAATTTCGAGATTCAAATATTTCCAAGTCTTAAAATGAAAATTTTAGACATGATAAAAAAATTACCTTTTTTATAAGATCACATTGTAAAATATAAGTCCTTATATACCTACTGCCGGGCTATAGAAAAAAAAGTACAGGTAGCGTGGAAAAATAAGCGGACAAATTTGCAGTTGAATAACTTTATTATTTATTAATAAAATTTAACAAACTTACTTTGACTAAATTAGTCACGGGTTTTAAGAATTTCAACGTTTTCTTTGAAATGTGAGCTGGAACAGACTCCTGGCGAAACTTTCAATTATTATCGATATACAATAATTTAGAGTTTTGATTTAACGGTTTTAAATAGTTGTTCATATAATAATACGAATTAATTGCGACCACTCGATCGACAATAATTGGGTTAGTTGCACCATTGTTCGATATTCCCATGAAAATCATTACACTCATTGGATTTTTTGTCGTTTTTTATGGAAAATATATTGCCCATGTTGAACTTATAGAACCAAGCTTCATCGATTGTAATATATTTTGCCATTGATTTTATTTTTAGTCGTTTGTATAAGCTTAATAACCGATAGCGTCGTTTCTTGATCGTTCCTTCAGGTAATAAGTAGTATGGCAGTTTCTCTATCAAGTTGAGTGCGATTTTTAAGACAATATCTTATAACATTTTTAGTTGTTTTGAAAATGAGTTTCGGTGCCAGAAAATTCCTATCTCTCAGGAAGACCTTCAGTTGATCAATTTACTGTTTTTTTGCTGATGGATCATAGGAATTATATCTACTCCGTTTTTTGGGTAAATATTTATTGAATTTTCTAAAAAGAAACAACACGTGTATTAATCGGTATTTATTAGCACCATAAGTTAAAATTAACAATTAACAATAATACAAATTATAAGGTACTGGAAAATTTTTATTTTGCCCAAAAAAGTCAGATGTGGATAGGATAGGATAAGGATATTATTATTATATATTTGGAATTCAGATATCTTTGGCTTTCAGAAAATATCAACAAACGTAAAAAATCTGAACTATATACTTACCAAAAAATAAACTTGACAATTTCGTTCATAATAATTCAACCAATAAGATGTTACAATCTCATCAATTTGAACCAATCATAATCTACTTCCTTTGACAATACAGACCATGGTGGTGTATTGTCGCGGCAATACGACCACCGTGGTCTGTATTGTCAATCAAACTAATTTTGTTTTCTATAAGTTGTTATTTTATATAGTAACGATGGAAACTACGTGAACGCATACTATAAATTATTTGTTGTCAGAAAAAATTGAAATTTTATTTACGAAATTGTCAAACGAATTCCACACGATACTATAAAATTGTCGGTTAATTTTTAAACCATGGAATCTTCGTGTTTGTCGCCCTTAAAATCACCATTCGTGCTAAAGCACTCATGGTGATTTTAAGGGCGACAAACACTCAGTTCCAGTTTCAAAAATTATTGCCGACAATTTGATAGTCTCTTGTGGTATTATATATGAAAATTTGGCGAATCGCATGTGCAGTTGTTTATAATTTGTTTCAATTGCTGGATCTAAATATTATGGTATTTCTACATTTTTAGCATATTAAACAAACATTTTAAAAATAAAACATAACGTCTGTAAACGTACGTAATACGTATATATTCAGCAAAACAGCAATAATAAATATAACCATTTTAAGAATGCCATCGGTATCTCATTTCGTACGTTTTGTGGATACTTACGTTGTTTTTCTGAGCAAAGCAGTGTACTTGCTAGAATTATGGATGGCTCTAGTAGCAGTACATGGCTGCAAGAAATTTTCATTCTTGGCGACGTGGAATCGATTTGACAATGAATTACTTTTGTCAGGCGATTCTATAGTTTTGCATGGACGTGTTGACGTGTATGTGATATACGTCTGCGTGTGCTGTGGTTCTCCAAGTTTATTGCAAATATTTTAACCTTACTGCCTAGACCGTTTTTTCTTTATGCCATTACAATCATCATTTTCTTGTTACAAAGCGCTTTAACCGTTTTGCACCTGAAAAGTCTGTTCTCTTAGATTTCCTCCTTAACATAATTTGCAAAAGTTTGGTCTTCTCGGTGTAATGTACGATGTGCGATGACCTGGTTCTTTATTTGTCTTTAGATCGGTTTGGAACATTTCTGATGGGTAGTAAATTCGTCAACATTTCATTTTATCACCAGTTATCAATTTTTTTTCAGTTGCCATTTATTCAAAATTTACCAAGTACGATAATCTAAGTATAAATGAATGTGATCAACATTTTTGGGAACGAATGCATTCTGTTGTGGAACGTTGTGAGTCAATTTGGAAATAGGTGTGATGACATGTATTCTAAACATGTTTTGTACCTATTACCAGAATCTTAATATTTGCTTTTCCGTAAAAGATAGCATTTCTTTGTTCTTCCTTGTTTAGGGAGATGTACAACCACCTTTAGGTTTAATGTATTTACCTTTTGAGCGAGTTTCTCGTCCTTTTGAGAGTATATTCTATGGAAACCATAATATTAGCTACAGTTTTTTTTCGACTATTGACGAAGATTGGTCGAGCAGGAGCAATTTACTACCCAAGTCTATTTTTTAAAGTATAAAATCTACATTATGAATATTCATGATAAGATTATATTTAGATTAAGGTTATTTGATTGTATAATGAGAGATTGGAATGAACAAATTTGCTTAGTTTAACGTAATCTGATGTACATTTCAACATTAAAACAAAAATGTGATAGAATGGGTTAGAGCGAAAATTTAATTCACAAAAGTCGATACACAATGAAAATGTTGATCGTTTAAAAGTTTTGAGTATGTAAATAGCCAGGATGATGGTAGATGTGAAAGTGAGTGTAAAGGGATATAAAAACTATAGCTTGTTTTTACAAGCGCATAAATCTGACATCTATGAGCTTTACATTTTGAAATGTATGCCGATGTAAGTAAGTAATTACGAGGGTTACTCATTTTTTAATTCATTTCCAGCATAGACTTACAGCAAATTAATGATCAAAGTTGTTGAATTTTGGGAATCTTCATTTACTAGGTAGAATTATATTTGGTAAAAGAGTAAATTTTACATGCGCTTTAATACTACCATCTGTATACATTTTGGAATTAATTTTCAAATTGATAATCCATATACGCTTAATTACTTAGGTCTATATCAAAGGATAACCAATTTATGTAAACCTGAAAGTGTGTATTAGCTGTACATCCATATAATAGCTCACATCTTCACTATGTTTAGTTACTGACCGCTATTTGCACTGATATTGCAAAGCTGAGTTGATTGATCAATGTAAACTATATTACATTTCCGAGCTAACTACCAAAGCTACCTACGTATATACCTATATATATTGAAATGCAAACAATTAAACATATGTTACGCAATTTGTGTGTACATTTGTATACCTATATCATGTTGAAAAGTAAAGCAGTGAAAATAATAAACGTCATATAGTATATAGTAGTTCAAGTTGAAGTAGTAACAACAAAAAGATATTCCTCAAATTTTTACAATTTGTAAATTTCGTGTATTTGAAAACTAGAAAAAACAATTTTTTATTCTGATGGAAACATCTCAAGCTTTAAAAAACATTTATAATAATTATGCTTGTCAAAAAATATAAAATAAAGAACTTTGCAATTTAGAACTTTAAAAAGTTTATTTTTTCCTGACAATTATACTTGAAATTCAATTAACAAAAAGCACTTTCTATGACTTTTAGTATAATTTAATAAAATGTTAGAAAAAAATTACTAAGAGAAATATGTTGTTTTGTGTCTGTTAATTTTTGTTTAATTTTAATTTATGATTTGCTTCTCAACACTGTACGTATAAAATCATGGTTTACCGTTTCCAATTTAAAGTGTTTCATAAATTGCTGATACGGTTGTGTGGTGAAGCCGTAGCCTATAGAAAGAGATCGATGAAATCTAAAAATTACAAATATTAGAATTGTGTTTGCCAATATATTTATGTAAAATCTCATTATTATTAAATTGTAAGGGTTCATTTCAAGGGTACAAAAGGTTTTAATTATTTTATAATATGTATTAAATTCCTAAATTCCCAAGAGCGAAAATCTGCGTTGGTTCATAATTGAATAAACAAACATAATGTAAAAATGATGGAGTTATTCTGTATTATTAATCAAAAAATTATTTAAAAAATTCATCGATATAAAAGACCTGAGAAGCGTGCAGCTGAAGGGCTTAAAACAAATCTTTGCATTAACTACTGTACCTTGAATTGATGTTATTTGTATCTGTTCTGGTAGGTAATGGAAAGGCCTTTATGATGAAGCTGTTAAATATGTAAGTGGGTAGTATGTACTTACATAACACAAACTTTATGCACGAAAGGGTGTACATACCTCTTAAGAAGTTGTCTCACAAATTCTGTCACGAACAATAATTAAATGTTGTCAAAACAATTAATTTCTTACTTCAATTAATTACAAAATCACACCAACGCATTTTTGTTTCTAATATTAGCCGGTATTTCAAAATCACAAAAACGCACAAAGAACTCTCAAAGTTATAAAATATAAATCAACTATTTTAATATACGAAAACATTTTCGTCAGACTGTGACATCATTTTCATATTATTTTGTTTTAATATTTCCACTCCTACGCCATAAATTCATATTTGAACAAAATTTCCACGTGCTATCGAAAGTATCTTGAATTAAAGTTAAAATTCAAATATTTCAGCGTTTAATTAAGTTTTTGTTGAAATTTACTTCTAAAATGTCGCGAACAATTAAAATTAAAACCTTTGCTTTAATTTAAAAAAAAAGTTGTAAGGCTTTGTGAAAGCCATTCTTCTAGAATCTAGAGGAATGTAAACCAATCAAATCAATCAATGTACGCTGAAATAATCTACCAGTCAGATATGATACCTGTTTTTACAGCTAAAAAATAAATGCCTATATCTCGTGAACTATGAAGGTAGTAATAGTATTAAACTATTATTTTATTTCTTACCTCCAAAATACTTTGCCCAACTACTTCACTGACTTGGGAAACGCCGTAGATCATTTAGATACCAAACTGTAAAGGAAACCCACAGGTAAATATTTAGTGGACATAATGTAGCAGTTTGAAGTTATTCTGGATTACATTATTAATAAGTGTTAATTATAACCAAACGGAAAATTTGACGATTTGAGTGTATATTTTAGGGGGAGCCTTAAACCATACGCTTACAATTTAAATAAAAAAGTTACTTCAGGGGTCATAAAACAGTAGAAGTAATTGAATCTTATATAAAACAGGATACTGAAATGTTTCCGATAACGTTCGGAGTATTAAAAATTCTCTTTTGTTACATTTTTAAATAACATAAACAATCAGACATCAATAGTTGAGTTACAGCGCGGAAATTGTGGGTTTTAATGTCGGCGGCCCTTTGGTGAACTTCAACATTCTGGGGATAAATTAAGTTGAAAGTAAAAGAGAAAGAAGAGGATTGATACAGCTTAAAAAAATGGGTCATGAAGACTTTGCAGAGAAGCACAGTAGCCATTTTCCTAATGGAATGCAAAAGCTTGATTGATCAACCAAGAAATAGCCGGTCGAAGGATGATCTGCATCTGATCATGGCTGAGGCAGTGCTTTAATAAATATATTCTACCGTCCTTAGTCAAAACGTCCTAACTAACAAATTGGTTTTCGGGAGAGAGATGACTTATTTATATAGATGGTATAATACTGTTTTTATTATAAAATAG
The DNA here is from genome assembly GCA_932274525.1 of Podabrus alpinus. NCBI lineage: Eukaryota > Metazoa > Arthropoda > Insecta > Coleoptera > Cantharidae > Podabrus > Podabrus alpinus. Next base: position 123,284,425 of record OW026451.1, read on the forward strand.
TATTTAATGGCTTCTGTAAAGATCAAATATCGGTAAATCGAAATGAAAACTGGGTTATGGCATCTACATAAAACCATTTTTTTGCGAAACCCAATTTGTTAGTTAGAACATTTAAGCCAAGGAGCACAGCAGTATGCTCTTAACTTTGCATTGCTGCATGATCTTCGAGTTGTATCGGAAGGCGGTAGGCACACAATAAATTTTTGTGCAAAATATGCGGAAATGACATTCTTAGAAATATTTAATACCCCCAGATTCCCCGGCCTAAAATTATTATGTTTTGATAGTTGTTTCCAATTTCGGGTAGAGGGCACGTGTCTTTGTGAACTTGAGGGTAAGTGGTAATAGTGTCCGGAAACGGCTTTGGATCCTTTCTTAATTTCATCTATAGGTACATGTGTCTGACTGTAACGCTAAAGTGAGCTGATAATCCGGTCTTTCAGCTGTAGAACCTAAGCAATCACAAGAATCGGTACGGCTTGGAACATCACTTATGTCGATCTATTTGTTCATAAAAGCTTCTCTCATTGGTTCATTTTATTGTTACGTACATAAAATTTAGCTCAACAGGCCGTGCAGCCTAATGCTTCTTCATTCCTGCTCTCTCCCTTACTTTACAAGTCAACGCTACGAAGACAAGCCCGTGTTATCCGGTATCTTATCGTTCCCTATTACTCATTCACAGACCTTTGATGTTCACCGGAGGGCCGCACCGTATCTCAACCAGCGATCACATCAAGCCACTGCTGTGAACTTCATTTTATTATTACCAACTTGAAAAAGTTTCAGTGCGGCCTGTAGGCCGTAAAACCAAAAAAAACATGCACTAGTAGAAAAGTAATAAATAACTAAAAGAGAAAATAATTAATTCTGAATCCAAAATATACATTTAAAAAAAGTTGGTCTAGCCATTTAAAATCGGATCGCCTTTGTTGTGCGGCCTAAAGGCCGCACTGGAGAGGGGATTAGCGGACCAATTTAGCGTTATAGAGGCACACAGATAGTTAGATAAACTAATAAAAAGGTAACTTTGCCTTAATTAAATTGAGGCTATTATATTACATTTTAATAACTAACTTGTGAAATGAATATTAAAATAAAATTTAAAAATTGCTATTCTGCTTCGGGAGCGCGGCGCCCTGTCGGAAAAAGAAAATAATTCTTTTTTTTAACTCCTAAAAACTTTGAATCTAAAATATTCGCTGGTCGTGGTGGGTGCAATTCTTACCATTGGCCCATAGTCAAAAATATTTTTGAGCCGGGCCTTTGAGAAGACATAAATCTTCCGCATCAAAGGATCAAATTTACAGGTTACATCTGCATTCGATATAATTTTTTTTAAATTTTATTAAAATTTAAATTTTTAAAACGCAACTTTTGGGAGTTTCAACCACAACTTTGATTTCTGATTCGTATTTATTTTTAGATAAAACACGAGGTTTAATAAAGTTATATTGATATTTTATAATATTATGAACAAGTAAATTAAGTAGAAATAATATAATTTCACATTTCAGATTGTTATTTAATTATAAATTTCAGAGTTACTAAAATCTACCTTTCCTGGCCCATAATTGGAATAAGCTGTGCCGATAAGCTCATTTCGAAGGAAACGAGACTTCAATACGATTGGACTGCTTATTAACACTAATTTAAATTTTTGTGTTAATGTAATTAGTAACATTATATTAAAATAATAATTCATTATTCCTTTATTAAATTTAATTTAAACAATTTTCTTCATTTTACTTAAATTTCTACATTATTAACTGAACAATTTTCATTATTATGAAGAAATTTTATTATTATGACTGCATGGTTTATTAGAATCAGAAAATTGCTTTTCAACTTGGAAGATTTTGAGTAGACATGCTTCAAATATCATTTTGTATTATTAATTATAAAAATTGTTTGGGACATCAAATTAAATACTTGGAAATATTAAAAAGACTAGAAAAAGGTCACGAGTACAGAGTTATGTTATTGAATTATTATTAATTGGAATTATTGAAAATATTAATTGATTTATTGCACTTCTGAATTAACTCAATTAACTAACTTGGTAGAATCAATACGTAAGATTTAGCAGGAGAATGTGATTTAAGTGTTTGGAACGTTTCCTATATTTATGTTTTAGAACAAATAAATGAAAGATAACTATAAGATTCGGATATTCATCAAATTGCGTGTGCTTAATAAAAACTTTTTTCGACATTATGATTCATAACTCATAGTTTTATATTTATTTTTGAACAATAAAAGGACCGGAACTGTTGGATTTTGACAATTAAGCACGGGGTATGTTTTTTGTTACAGCTAATACAATGTCGAGTAGAAATAAACATATTAGTAAACAACTTTGATTTAATTATAACGCCAGATGTGTGGTCCAAAATAAGTTTGCATTGTATAAATTTGAATTTGTAGTTTTTCTAGGTGATATTAGAATAGTAAAAATAGTTTTTCTCTCCAAGTTTTCCTTAGAAAGGCAGTTAAAAATATATATGCCAAGCAATTAAAAATTCAATCCAATACAATAATTATTCGATATCTAATCCCGCATTACATTTGGGAATTAAAAAAGCTAATAAATTAGCAGGAGATTACAAGTGCTTATTTTAAGCACATATTTGCAAAGCAAAGTATAAAGTATACGAAACAAATTGGTATACCCTTCTTTGGATACTTTCTGTGAGCAGAATTTGCGTAAATTTTTTTGAATAATTAAATATCTTTATTACTTTCGGCCCCTCAAGTAATTGAAAAGTACTGTCGTGGATTTCAAACTAAACTATTAGTACCACACCTGCATTATCTCACCAAAAACTTTCGTTTGGATTGAAGCCATTCATTGGGTAACATTCTTTATGTTATGCTCGTGATAATAATAATTAAGAAAATGTTTAATGGCATTAATTTTAATTTTTGCACCTGAGTAGTACAGTTAAAAATGTAATTCTTTTTATTTTACTGAATTTTTTTAATTAACCAAGTTATTACTGGCATTCTTAGATCAAAGTTTATTTTTGTCGTTTAGTTTGGTCATCAGCGATTACAAAAAATAGTTTTACAAGATCATTGATGATTAATGATCGCGTTTGGAATATTACTTTTTATTACTTCCCCAATTTCCTGTGATGTGATTTTATTCAACTATTAATTTTATTCAAATTTTGTTTATAGCAGGCTATCTATGAAGCTTTTTTTTACTGTATTGGTTATTTTTATATTACTGCATAAATTTGACTCCTTTATAGAGAAACGAAAGCTTAAAAAGTATTTTTAATCTAACACTACTAATTTTTCCTTTTTATTATTCAAATAAAACCATAATTTACTAAAATGTTAAATGCCCAAAGCACTTTTAGTTTTGGAAAGATTTGTGATAATTTGAATCACCTAACACGCCATATTAACCTTAAGACGACTTATGCCTGAGATTAAATTTATAGATTTTAAAATCATATTTTAATTTTGAAAGTGGAGATTTATCTAAAAATCGAACAAAACTCCGACGTTTAAACATTTTTTGCAACACTTTAAAACTGCAATAAAGTTTATAAGACATGCAAGCGGAAAATTTATATTAATTTTTATGGATATTATATTATAAAATAAGTATTATATTTTATGGTAATTCTAATTTTAATTAATAACCAATTTGTATATCGTAGATTTGCGTTTGGTACAGCAAGCATAGTAATTGTTGCGAATAATTTACATAAATTGCGTTGTTACCGAATTAAATTTTTAACAATTTTTTGTAAAAATTTGTGATTAGCGTTATACCTTTTACAAATAATATTGTTTGTTATGAATAAATTATTGCTTGATTCGAACAGATACTACCTACCTGCTATGTGTATTTAAAGCTTTATTAGCGCATGTTATAATATGATATATTTAATTAAAAATTGGTTGGAAAATATCTTTCGCTCTTTCTATTGAAATTGTACCTATAGCGTTTTGCTTAACATTTTTACAATAACAATTATTGATAATATAACACTTAAAAAAACAAAGCACAACTCTTTTATTAATGATGAAATAATTAATGCTCCTTTATATAAAGTTTATTTTTATAAATTTTTTATAACTTACCTACTTACCTATTAGACAAAAACGAAAAGTACGAAATTTTTTATTTTTTTTTACAAAGCGATTATTCATAAATTTATTATTTTGAATAATTAGGTTGGTTTAAAATTAACATGGAATAAATCTTAAAACTAAACATTTTGTAGAAATGTCTTCAGGAATAAAATAAATTAATTTTTGGCGAAACAAATTTATAAAGTAACTAATAATATTAGGTATAACAATTATCGAAGCTCGACATTTTTTCCTCAATTGATATCACTCAAAAAAATACTGTTAAATTTCAAGATACTTTTAACGTTATTTTAATTATTACACGTTGAATAAAAGTAAATGGCATATTATATTTTATATCTTGTGTTAACTTTGTCTTTATAAAAATTAAATATATTTGATCTCAAGTCCTACATTTTATAATTTAAATAAATGTACCAATATTAGTCCGTATTGTAAAGTAACTGTTACAGAATTAAATTGGTTTTTGTCATAATCAATAACCTTTTGTTAATTTTAATTTATTATTCCTTTAATTTTAATGATGCTCTCTGACAGGCCAGTAATAATTCACAAATAACTTTCGTATCAATTATGAGTAGCTTATTCAACCTTTTGTTGAATTTACTTTCTTTTATTGATAATAATGTTGGATCTTTTCAGAAGGTGTTTTTTTTATTAGCTAATGCATAGCTGAATTGTGATGTAGGTAATTTAATATTAACAATAACCTTTTCAATGTGATAAATATTTTGTTATTGAATTGAAAATTAGTAATATTACGTAATATAAAGCTAAATTCTAAACATAAATTGTATTCTTTGTAATAACTGAACTAGGGAGTTCTCAAATTTATGTTGTACATAATACGATATGTACAAAACCAAATAATATATTAAGATGAGGTTTGCAGTATGTTTTAAGGTTTCAATATAATATATTTATTTTCTCCTTAACAGAACAACTATAAATGCTATGAATTAGTTCAACCTTTTGGGATAAAGTAAATTAAGTTTATTGATTCGCAAAAAGTCCTAATAGTTAAAAATGGGAACTAAATATTTAACACCGATAAAATAACGGCCTAAATTCGATTGTTTCGCATAGCAAGACTATTAGGAATACTTTAAAGAAATAACTCTAAAACGAATTGTCTGATTTTTCACACTTAAATGTTTAAGTTAGGATAGTTACAAATGAGTAGATGAATTACTACGTACCACCAATTTCTGAAAGATGAGTCTCTGTTGAAACTACCCATAAACTGCATCTCGACATCTGTTATGGCTCTCTAGGGTAAAAAGTTTTAAAATGAACACACATTAACTGGAAAATAAATCGACCAATTTAGGTTCTGTATTTAGCACTCGTAGGGTCATTTTCGATATTGTAGTAAGAAATTATATTTTCAATAATTATAGTGCATATACTAGGGAGTATTAGTAACAAAGAGATGCCAGATAACAGTAAGATAAATATTTAAATATTTTCTATTCTAATGCGTTCACACACATGGCATTTGAATATAATATATTTAACCTTTGAAGGTACCGTTTTATCCAATTTTAATGTATCTGTGGTGACAGTTATGAGGTGCTACTGGTTTTTAAGAGCAAAAGTAATTTCCAACAGAGATTTTCTCAAAGTGATTATGCATAAATCAGTTTTGATGAGTTTGGTGAATAATTATAGTAGATTTGGCTTAAACTAAGCGCATTAACATTTTTAAATTAACAGCGTATTTTTTAATTTTGAAAATTTTATAGATATGGATAACAGTGAAAATGGGTAACAGTAAGACGTTTATTTCTTATTACTGGTTTTTTTAAAGTTCTGTTTGGTGTAGGAAAAGTTTCAATTTACCAAGATGGCCTAGAAATTCACAAAATAAAACGAATTTTGGAACATTTTATTACCTAACGGTGAGTAGGAGTAGAAGCAATTATCAAAGAACAAAGTATAAGATCTGTTGCGAACAGGAACATTTAATTTTTTTTTTTCAACAGACATTCTCTAAAATCTTTAAAATACCATCTAAAAATAGCACCGGAGCACAATATTGTATTTATATTCTTCGATGAATAGGAAATAGTAAAAATATTTTAATTTTAGACGTATGCCACATTTAGTACATTTAATTATGGCTGTATTTCAGAGTATTCGACTCATTACCAACTTGAGCAGTGAAAACTAACAACCACTTATGCTAGAACGCATAGGTAAAATGGAATTTTTACTATGGCTAATAGTACCTAGTTTCGGGCCTTAGAAAAAAGAAACGTCTCACTGTTACCCATGCTCCCCTATATATCCCTATATTTTATGCATTGCTGTGATGCTTGGGTTTTAAACTTGTTCAATTCCGATCATTCCAACTGAACAATTTTTTTTATTATTAATCCAGTCACTTTTAATTAATCACATTTTATTTAATTATTCAACTTATTTTATTTCAATCAAAAGCAATTCTTATAAATTACAAAATTACTGGCACAACCTCTGAGAACCTACATCAATTCTCTTTCATCTCTCTTGCGTGAGTCTCCTCCCCTACAATCCAATGCGAAATTTTCAAAATTCTTATTAATATTATAAAAAAAAAAATCAAAAAATATTATGGCATCTTATTTCTTCAAGTTTTTACATAATTTGACCCTTCAAATTGTTTAAAAATTTCACCAACTGTGCCATGATTGAAATTCAAACTAAATCAGAATACCTTCCTTCTTTTCTACAAAAGTTAATTAAATTATTCAAATATTTCCAAATCATAAATTAATGGTTTCTCACCTAACTGCAAGTTTAAATTTATTTTTTTAATTGTATGGATTTTCGATATTTTGACAGTTTTTTAAATACTAACAAATTTATTAAATAACTATTCACTTTATTGATCAATAATTTTTTTGGCGGGTAATTTATCTAACTAATTTTAATCCTTTAATTTTTCTCTAAACTTTGATATTTAAATTTGAAGTTTTTTGAAATCTCCCCGCTTCTTAAGTACGGTCTTAAACTATTGAGTACTAAAACAAAATGTTTCGGATTCTTTCTTATCATTTATAAGTTTTTGTTTTTCTAATGGGGTACCGACAAAACAAATTTGATAGTGTTTTTTTTACAAAAATACGATCCTTAGGATGTCCTGTGCCATGTAATGCGGTTAGATTTTTCTAAATGCGGCTCATTTCAATGTAATTAAATAATGAAATTCGAATAAATTTGAATTATTATTTATTCAATCTGTGGTGTCGTCACTAAAATTAGTTAGCAGAGCTTTCTTAAATATGGCGTGCAAAGCGGCATTGTCCGTATTGTGCGACTGCTGTAAATCCTAATATTTTGCGGTATTCAGCTTTTGGAACAATAAGAAAACTTTTGCATTACTTTTGCAGACGTATTTGTACACATTACAACTCTAAACAATTGATAAATCATAAATGTATTTGAAATTTGCACGCCATCTCTAAGCAAGATCTGACCTAATGTTAGTCACGACGTCACAGATTGAATAAATAATTCAAATGTATTTGAATTTTGATATTTAATTACATCGAAATGAGTCGTTTTTAAAATATCTAACCACATTACATGGCAAAGGAAATCCTAAGGATCGTATTTACGTAAAAAAAACTACTATTTTTTTGTCATTCATCGTTGTTTCTTTATTGATCGATACTTTACAACAAATTTCTAATTTCCCCTTTATTCATCATTTATTAAAATTGTCTCATTAATTATTACAATTTCTCCACTATTATTTTCACAAAAACTTTCTCCAGCTATTTTACTATCCTTTCTTACTACTTTTAACCAATCTCCAATTAATTCATCGATCATTAATTATTCATTTTTAATTCAATAAAATTAAATTTTGATTCAATTCCAACCCATTCATGAGTTTCATGTTATCCAATTCATTTTTTGTCAAATTTTATTTTTATCTTCATGTAAATTTTATGTCAAATTAGATCATTTTAATTTCTTCCGTTTTTCAAAATCTTCACACCTTCAATGTTTTTCAATCAAACAAAACTCATAATCAATATGCTAACTTAAATTTAAATGGAATAAAAAGTTTTCTTCCCCTCGGATCTGAATAAAATAAAATCTCGGGTGTGAGGGTTGGGATAATAAAACAACTGTTTACCACATCGACTAGATGTGGTCTAGATGACTAGACTACGCTAGACATCTCATTTAATTTCATGTTTCTTCATCTGTAAATCATTTTTTAATTCACCCTTTTTGTATCCATCTTTTCGACCATGCTTTCCATTGCCTGTCTTATCTTTCTCATTTCTTCTAGTAACATGTGGAATTCCGTCTTATTCGTGGTTGCAGTTTCAGATCGAGTGCTCAAAAATTAATAAAAAACCACAAAATCTAATCTCAGATAGTAGGTTCTAACTATTATTTTTGTCTCTCCACTCTTTCGTATCCCAATATCTACTTATCAATTTCTTATCACCAATGTCACGCTTGAAAGTGCAATGTAAGATAAGACTTTCATATTGATGTCCATATTAGATTGCTAATTAAGGATGCCACACGTTGGACCCGCAAATTAAAAAATGCTGTAAACAATTTTGCTTATTATTAATCCAGCCACTTTCAATTAAATACATTTTATTTAATTATTCAACTTATCTTTATTTCAATCGAAACCAATTCTTTAAAATTACAAAATTACTGGCACAAGCTTTGATTCACTTCTACAGGTATTTCTTTCAACTTTTGCGTGAGTTTCCTCTCTAATATGTATGTATAAACAAAATTTTCAAAACTTTTATTAACTAAAAAAAAACAAAAATCAAAAATATTATGGCAGTAAGTTATAAATCAGGAGTACATAGATCAAAGTAAGATTTAACAAGTATCCACTTTTAGAATTTGCTGAACCAACTGAGATAGTACTTAATACAAAAATATGAAAACAATTAGAGTAACCATAAAATAAAACTATTACGAACAGAGCTACCCTAATTATTGTTATATGATTACAACAAAATTTTAAATGCCATATCCCCACATTAACAAAATTATTATTTTCCAATAGCGTAGCGGTCAACATTTAGGGTGGTCAGAACAGGAGTGAATCAAGTCCATTTTTGTGATTTTTGGAGTTATGGTTCCTATGCGTCCTAGTTCATAATTTACTTCAGTGCAAAATTAGATCAAGTCACATTTTGTTCGTTTTGTTCTCCTATGTAACTTGTTTACTTTCTTTACTGACAAGAATTATATAAAGATCAAAATACTTTAAGTTGCGATAATTCATTAACAGCATTTATGGACTTGATTCACTTCTATTCTGACCACCTCATTTAATATTTACGATAATCCAGTAACAATAATTAAAACCGACAAAAATATCTCAATAACAAAAAATGTGTATATTATTTAATGCAGAGGCTGTAAACATTTTTAAATTATAAAATTCTGAAAACCTAAACATTATTTTATTGTTGTTGAAAAAAGTTCAGTCATGTATTTTAACTTCAGGCCAAACTTGAAAGTTTTAATTAGTTAGATATAAAATGTGGTAGGTATCCAAATTGAGTGCGCATTATTGTTAAATTCGTGATCATTGGAATTACAAAAAAGGGTTAAATTAGCAAAGGATTAGCATTTTTTTATCAAGTTCCTTTCAAAAAAATTTTGAAAAATAACATCTCTTGGTTTAACACATTTTTGTGTTTGTTTCTCCACGTATCCAGCTACTTTTTAAATAATCTATCACTATCATTTGGTTTAGTTTTTCGGTGACACTTTTTGACAGTGTGAAAATTGTAAAAGTGTGATTTTAGAATTGAATTCTTCGAAATTTAATGTTGTATTAGTTTATTGGTGACGGGTACTTTAATTGGCGTAAATTAATTATTAGATATTCAATTCTAAAATGCTGATAATATGATAAAGCTATTTTTACGTCCGCAGCGTCACTTTTTTTAGGAATATTGTGATATACAGACAGTTCCATTTAAAAAATGATGTTTTGATCAATAACTCAGGCGCACGTTAATGAATTATTTTTTCTCGTTTTCAATTGTAATCAGCATAAAATAATGCTACTAATTTGCATAATTGAGCATTTTTGTAGTTCTAATGACTACGAAGTTATTGCAATGGTGCGCAGTTAATTTGGATCAGACTGTATACGTGTTAATAAATATTGTAGTAGGTAGTCTTGAATAAACTATAATATCAAAAGGTCAAAAGAAGTAGTTTAACTGTATAAATCGTACATAACTGTTAATAAAATAATACAAAATTATTAAATCTTACATTTGGTAGATAATTTTACCTAAATAGTAGTGATATCACCACTGGGGATGTAGAAATCAGTTTCGAGAATTGTGTGCTTGGGTGGGTATATCCCAGCATTTTGCTTTTCTATACACGATGATGTAAAAATTAAATTTTGCTATGCGATCATAAGCGTCTTTTGTGCGTTCTTACAGCTGTGCTGGAGAGATCTTTTCTATATCGACACGCCCAGCACCCTCGCTCACGTATATTGATCTGCTCCCTCCAACCCCAAACCAGCCAACTTTGTGCTCTACGACGCCCTATAACTGCCGCCGTCGGTGTTGTCACGTTTTATCAGTCTATCTCAACGCTTCATGCTAACTATTTTTGTCTGTCTGTTTAATAATTTGCAAATGTTCGTAGGTATGGCAATCGAATACAGTTGTAGTAAGTTTAGTTGCGGTAGGTTAAATCGTGTTTAAGCTATTTTCCCACAAATATGCGTACTACACATCTAATCCGCACATCTCGAGTATAAAGCTTCATAAGTTCCCTTTTTGTAAACTAATTTAGTTATTACATTAATTTATAAAAATAATATTTTCAGGAAGTTAAATCAGACAAAATTGAAATATCGTACAATCGATACAATCTATCTCAGGTACTGGATGAGAATCTTTCGGCACTTCAACTTTTCACCTAAATTATAATTTTTGATAAAGCGTGCTATAGACAAATTAATTAGCTTTTGAAAATATTTAAATATCAAAATTATTCAACACCAGTGTGGTAGATATTGCTTTATGTAGAAATTCGACGCATAGAATTTACCGACACTCATAATAAGCCTCGTGAAATCAGGCATCAATAAGCAATAATGCTTCCTGCTTTCCTATAACCTCAAACTTTATACTACATTTTTAAATAGTACAATAATGGCAATAATCATGCAATATTTCTTTTATTACCCAGAAATACTCAGAAAATGTTTAAAAATTTAATTAAGTTTTGGACCAATCTTTTAATTAATTAGTGAATAAAGTTCTATGCGTATTTTGAGTTACTACTTAAATTTTTAAGTTGTTTTTCGGTATTGTATAATAAATATTGCATGATGCTTATAAGCAAAATATTCCAAATTCCATTACAATGTTTGTAATTGTACCTATTGTTTTAAAACGTACATAAAGTTTGAGGTTCTGCGTAGGCAGGCCTCCTCTCGTATTATTTTAATTAGAGCTCAAAATACTTACCAAAAAAAAATTTACCCTATATCTAATGAAATACGTTGATCTTTAAATAATATAAGAGTAAAGTCGGGGATTATATGGAATACCATTTTTATTTTTGGAATTATTTCGAAAAGTATTTAATAAAATATAAATAAAAAGATGGTAATGGCAGGGCCAAAAGGTTTATTACATCGGATTATGGTAACAAAGTCAAAAAATACAAAAAATATTCTGTATTAATGAAAAAAACTACTTTTCCACTTGATGAAAAAATGATCGGGTAATATGAAATATGTGTATGAGGTAATATGGAATACTATTATATTTTCAATATGAAAAATTCTAACCACAAAAATCGCAAATATTGTAATCGAGTTCGGAATTGGCGCACAGTTCGTGTGCCCAAAGCTTACATCTTAAGCACTGTATCAATATTTCTCCCTTTAAGTCGGCTGTAAAACGTCCTGAACAGAAAATACCTTCTGTATCATCTTTTGGGTTACTGTTGACATTCGGGAATTCTTCATCAACAGTCGAGTCATCCAAGGCTGGGATATTTTCATCTAATCAATAGAAGATATTTATGTCGTCTTCTACCAATTTCTTTCTCGATTTTTTCCTAACACAACTTGAACTTGCTTTGGCGTCAACATCCATTTTACTGCTGCCATGTTTTTTCATCATCAGTTGACTTTTTCTTTCCTTCGAACATAACTTTTCTTTTTTTCATTTTTCGATATTATTGACTCTTCCAGTTCAATTTTGTTTGGGGTTGTAGTCAAAATTTTGGCTGTTCCCGATTTTCTGCCTTTTGGGCCTTGTCCTTTTTTTAAGAACAGGAATAGGAAGTATGTCTATGGGTAAAACTGGTTGTTCACATGGCCCTTCATCGGCGTCTTCCTGATCATGCTACGGTTTTATCTGATTTTTATGTTCAACTGGCGCTTCTTCATTTTTGTATGCTTCCACTAGAAAATCTTCTCGTCAAAATGCGATATTGGACGATTATTTTGCCTTAAAAATTGGCGAATTTCTTCCACGTTCTACGCTGTGGGGATGTGGTTTTAACCTTTTCTGTCATTTTCTTAATCGTTCGAAGCATTTCTAAAGAAGAAATCCAATTTTAGAATTTTAATTTTTCCGTCGGGTAATATGGAACACTATTTCATAATTGCCGCCTATATAAATTTGTAAGTTAGGTCGGATAAAAATTACAAGGTATCTAAAATGAGCAGTATCTCTGTGGTATAGCTTTCATACATCATTCATCTACTTAATTAAACAATAACATCAAATAAAACACTTTCAAAAGTGTTTAAAATAAAAATTTAATGTGCTTACCTAAAAATATCATAATGCACCAAAAGCACTTCCACTGTCAGAACAACCAAACGGTTAACGTTTATGGACTAGGAACTCTTATGGGGAAACTTTGAACTCATTTGAATGATATTATAGCAAATAATGAGCATAGATAGCTCTAGTAATTTTGACAAAAACATGGTATTCCATATTACCGGGTATATTCCATAATCCCCGACTTTACCTACTATTATACAATTTTGGGGATTCAGGATTTTTTTATAATAATTGTAAAGAATATAGAAAAGATTAAATAAACGAAACTACTATATAAATTTACTCCCGCAATTAAAATTCTTAAACCAAGTTCATGTTGGTTTCCTTTAGGAGCAAAGGGTAAACCCACTTTTAAGATGTAGGTTCTACTACTCAATATAGTAAAACCGTAAAACCCTATCTAATTTCAGGAAAATTTATGTTGTCTGTACATTTTTAGATACGCTGTTACTTCAAGGAATAAACGTTTTATACGAGGGTTGCTGTTTAACTTTCTGGCCTAATAATGAAAATGCGAATATTTATCATCAAAAATGATTTTATTGTTTTTCAAAGTATTCTCCAGCAAGATTTATACACTTTTGCATGCGCTCAAACCAATTGTCGAAGCACTTTTTCCACTCCGATTGAGACACCTCCAAAACATGGTTTTTGAACGCTTCAACAGCATCTTCTGGCGACGAAAATCGTTGACCACGCATTTTTCTCTTGATGTTCGGGAATAAAAAGAAGTCATTGGGTGCCAAGTCAGGGCTGTACGGCGGATGACCCATCAATTCGACGTTTTGGGCGGTCAAAAAGGCGCTGGTTTGAGCTGATGTGTGAGAGCTCGCATTGTCATGGTGCACAATGATCCGTCTTCTCTTGTTCGTTTTTCGAATTTCTCCGAAGACTTCAGGCAAACAAATTGTGGTGTACCACTCAGAATTGACCGTCCTACGTTGCTCAAGCGGAACAGTCGCCACATGACCAGCTTTACCAAAGAAACAGGCTACCATTTGCTTCGAAGTGCTTCTTGCACGAACAACTTTCGTTGGATTTGGCTCGTCTTCGAAGACCCACACGGTCGATTGCTGTTTTGTTTCGGGCTCATAAGCATAGATCCATGATTCGTCACCTGTGACGATCTTATAAACGTCTTTTGAAACACCGCGATTGTATTTTTTTAAATTTTCATTGCACCAATCCACACGACACTTTTTTTGAGCCACTGTCAAATTATGCGGGATCCAACGAGAACAAACCTTTTTTACGGCCAGGTGTCCATGAAATATCGAATGTATGCTGGTGGAAGAAATGCCCAAGGATGCCTCTATCTCACGGTATGTCACATGACGAACTTGCTTTATCAGTTCACGGACGGCATCAATGTTCTCTGGCACAACGACTGTTTTTGGACGACCTTCACGACCTTCATCTTCGAGCGAGCGTCGGCCACGATTGAATTCATTAAACCAGTTTTTCACAGTGCTATAGGATGGTGCTTCATCGCCATACAAAGATTTAAGTTCATCGATGCACTCTTGTCGTGATAATCCACGTCGAAAGTTGTGAAAAATGATTGCACGAAAATGTTCACGAGTTAATTCCATTATTTTGCCAAATTGATTTTTTCAAGTCACTATAAACAACAGAAATGATGGCCGTACGTCAAAACGTTCTGATAGTCCAGTCAAATTACGGCTAAAAATGGGTTTATTAAACATAAAATTATGTAGTTTGGAGATTATTAGGGATCGATAGGGGGGTGGATTCTGAACATAAATTCCAATTTGAGGGGTTCTCCGAAGGTCAGCTGTACCTCATTTCGCTAAAAACGCGTTTAATTCGATATCTCGAGAACGGTTAGTGTTAGGCAAAAAATTGTAGAGACCTTTTCTCTTCTAAATTAAATTTACTAACCTTTTTATCTGAAACTTTTTTTTTTAACATCATTATTTTTCAACTTATTACTTCCGAAAGGCTAAAATTTTCCTTTTTTTTCTCCCTATTTTTCATTTTTCGCTATTTCCTCCCCAACCGTTCAATTTTATGAAATTTTTTCTATTATCAAAATTGTAGATCTTTTAATTACGAACAACTTTTATCTAAAACTTTTTTCTCTACTACAAATACCTTCGGAGTTATACGTTACTTTACCGAGCGAAATCCGCGCCATTGTCACAATATCATCGACATAAGTGGGTATTCAGTAAAAGAAATATTAAAGTATTGAATTGACGCAGATATTGACGGGACATTCGTATTCGCGCGAGTATCTATTTAGATTTAAGATCTGCCCTACTGATGTGTGTCCTTGCGATTCAAGGAGTAGACAAACTCTACAACATTTGTTGTCCGATTGCCCACGCTATGTATCTTCCCGTTTTAACCATCTTACTCTCTGTAATTTCTACTCAGTTTCCCCACTCGACCTCCTTCAAATTCTTAAACATCCTTCCTTAGTTATCTCTTTCACCACCTTCATAAAGCATATAATTTCAACACTTATTAATACTCCACCCTGAGCTTGAGCTCATACCAACATCGAATATTGAAGGGCCATTGTATGCTCAAACCCGGTTTTGTTTTTCTTATCTTTCATTCTCTCGTTCTGGCCATGGCTCACACATTGACTAATCTCTACAAATCTCTACAAAAACACCAACACTAAACACATACAGGGCAGGGACAGTCAATCTCTTGCCTTAATATGTGTTTGTGTAATTATTTGTTCTCATTACCATGTTTTATCAATTTTTAGTTTTAATAGTTCTACCAAATAAGTGTTACCATTTTTCCCTAGTTATAAGTTTGCGTTTGTATTACATTGATTACATGTTAATTAATTAGTTTTAAGTTTAGGTCTGTATCCAATAGCAGAGTATACTCCCCCGTTGGGCGGTTTAACCCAATGGGGAAACAGGAAAAAAAAAGTATTCCATGATCATTTATTAGCCAACTTACCTGTATAAAAAGGTGAATCGATTAAACCATTTAAATATTGTACTTCATTTAAATATTAAATATTGTAATCATTTAAATATTGTACTTCTTCAATTTGGGTATTTTTTATTGCATTCAATGGGATAATAATGTGAATAAGGATTAGAAAAAGAAGCAAATGAACAATTAAAACTGTTCCACACATTTATTGATAAAAAATAGAATGTAAAATTCGTAAAATTAAGCACCCGAGGTGGATGGAAGTGATTCGTTTGTATCACTAAAGGCCCTGACGGTATCGGGGCATACGTCGTCCTCGTCGATTGCGTCAACAACATTAGCGATATTCGAACAATAGTTCTCTTGGCAATTAATACAAATTACTGAGCAATATAGGCCGGCCTTTCTACATTGTTCTATATTGTTCATTTGCTTCTTTTTCTAATCTTTATTCACATTATTATCCCATTGAATGCAATACAAAATACCCAAATTGAAGAAGTACAATATTTAAATGATATTCAAATGATTACAATATTTAATATTTAAATGAAGTACAATATTTAAATGGTTTAATCGATTCACCTTTTTATACAGGTAAGTTGGCTAATAAATGATCATGGAATACTTTAATATTTCTTTCAAGTACTGAATACCCACTGATGTTAAGGATATTGTGACAATGGCGCGGATTTCGCTCGGTAAAGTAAGGTATAACTCCGAAGGTATTGGTAGTAGAGAAAAAAGTTTTAGATAAAAGTTGTTCGTAATTAAAAGATCTACAACTTTTATAATAGAAAAATTTTAATAAAATTGAACGGGTGGGGAGGAAATAGCGAAAAATGAAAAATAGGGAGAAAAAAAGGAAAATTTTTGCCTTTCGGAAGTAATAAGTTGAAAAATATTGATGTTAAAAAAAAAAGTTTCAGATAAAAAAGTTAGTAAATTTAATTTAGAAGAGAAAAGGTCTCTACAATTTTTTGCCTAACACTAACCGTTCTCGAGATATTGAATTAAACGCGTTTTTAGCGAAATGAGGTACAGCTGACCTTCGGAGAACCCCTCAAATTGAAATGTATGCTCAGAATGCACCCCCCTATCGATCCTTAACAATCGCCAAACTACATAATTTTATGTTTAAAGATTTCGTAATTTGACTGGACTATGAGTACGTTTATGCTACAACATGTCAAACTTTACAATGCAAATGTCAAATTGCACCTAGCAACGCTTAGTGTTCCCTAGGCCAGAAAGTTAAACAGCAACCCTCGTACTATGTTGAAAAGTAGATAAGGCCTGCATCTTAAACTATGTAGGTTTACACTTTTATTCATTAAGAGAACAACATTTATAATATAAAATAGGTTTAAAAACAACTTAAATGGGGAAACTATCTTGATTGCATCCCATTAAAAAAACAAACACTTCAAAAAAAATTTAATTACATTATGTGAAGAATTACTAAAAATATTTAAATAACAGTTCTGGCAAAAAGTGAAAACTAAACAATTTGGAAACTTAATATGGCGTGTAAAATAATTACCAATATCGTGGGAAAAATCGTGAATAAGATTGAAACCTTATTATAAATTTTGTTGCTAATTTTTCTAATAATATTAGTTCTAGATAAGATACTGGCTATTTGTTCTTTTTGTGAGAACATTTATAAAAATGTAGAAAAATTTGAGTGTGGCCTTTGCTCCGCATGACTTTCTATTATGTATAATATACCAACAGTTTTCATCGATAGAAAAATATTTGACATATTGTTTTTGGAGGATCATATTAAATATCGATATCATATAGGACGGAGTGAAAATATTTTACATTTTAATGTGATTTATTTGAACCAAAAATCTAAAATTAATAGATGCAATTTTACTAAAGATTCAAGTTAAATAAAATAATAGCAAAGAAATCTTAAAATATATACTATCAACTTCAGATGTATTTAGTTCCTTTTTTACTTTTACATTAATAATATTAAATCTTTAATATTAGCTAAAACATAAAAATTAAAATATTGGATCATCACACTGATAAGGCCACCATCCGACAAATTCGCGAAAACATTTACTCGCTGCGGGATTCCAATGTCGCGGTGGAATTCCTTTGGGTTTCATCTCACATAGGAATTCAAAGCAATGATGAGGCGGATGCTACCGCAACAAATTGCACATCACCAAACAGTTCAGATATCCCCCACAACTAGTAGAGATATTCAGTACATATGAAAACAAAAATAACTAATGATGTAGAAATACCTGGAATAGCTTACAAAATAATAAATTACGACTAATTTGAATCCGACATACTGAGTGACAAACAAACAATTAAAAGAACAGAACAACCAGACATTCCAAAACTACTCGTGTAATCTACTAACCATAGAGATACAGAATATCAAATCTATGAAATAAATCGTAATCAAGCTGAAATTGGAATCTTAATTAATAGAATTTTATGTATTATCGAGAGGCAATCCAGCGTGTTTTAAATTTCGTTTTGACAGTGACTATTAGATCGCCAAATTTAATTGTTAAAATGTCTTAACAGCTGTAATCCGTAGTGGCATATACGGATGCATGAAGGATAATTAAGGAAATCTATAAAAAAAAATAGTTAATAGAAAAATCATGTCGATAGTGTAGTATTTCATCATTATTGTGCTTCATCAGTTTCGCTTATTTAGAAAATAAAGATTAGGAAAACTAATCTCAATATAATTTTGAATACCGAAAAATGTTAAAAATAATTTAATATGAAATTGTCAAAGGAAAACATAATCAATGAAGAATGTTTTAAAAATTTGAAATAAATACCTAAGTAAAACTTATCCTGGAAATATAAAGTCAAAACAAATTCGAGAATTTATACACCGTGTCTTATTTCTGAATATTTTAAAGTCGGCACCGGTTTTTCCGCCTACGCCAATTTTATAATCCTTTTCAAATTATTGGAAACGTTGCAAATTATTTTTATTTTCCATTTTTTCATTAGGTATGCTATTTTAATCTGAAAATAATAAAAATCTATACAAAAAAATCGGGTAGAAAATTCATTCAATTAAAACTTATGTTCTTTCCTCATAATTCTAAAACTCCTTGTATTATTTTCTTAGGAAACTGGTATGGAAAATATTGAAGTTTGGTATGCATTTCTAGCGTACATTTCTTTGAGTTTGAAGGGATTGGGTAATTATGAGTGGTTATTTGCTACGGGCAAAATTATCCTAAAGTTCAATGAAATTTTGCACAAATTGCTTATCTCGTTTCAATTGGTTATCTTTGTTTTCACTCAAGTAAGTAAAAGTTTTAAATGTCCGTTATTTTCATCGAATAAAGACTATTTTCTTTTGGTGTTATAAAATTTTTTTCATTGGCAGTAACAAATTATTGAACACAAAATATTAATCTGGCATGCCTTAAACTAGATTCTTCACTACTTCAGAGTTATGTTATTATAGTAGGTATGTGAGCCTGATGGTATATTGCTTATTTTCTGCGTCTTGGTTTTATTGTTGACATTCCGTACTTGTGTTAGTTTATGATAATGTTCAAAATATATTTATCAGAAAATGAACATCTGAAAAATGAATATACCAAGAAAGAAATTTATATTTAGAATATTTCTGATTAGAAAAATGTACCTACATACGTATTGGTCTTTTTATTTATTTTTGTATTATCGATTCTTCAATTTATAGCATTGATTTTATACAAAAAGTTTCTAAAAGATTTATTTTCGGTAGATATACTAGAAGTTTTTTTGTTGTTTTTATTCACACAATTGTGTCTGTATACTTCTTCGCAATCAGAACAAGATACTTTTAACCGTGATTTACAAGTTTAAAATATTTAAAACTTTTCTAAATGGAGTTAATGTTTCATTTTATGATAACATTCCGTCTCCGTGGAACATACACCTACTTTTAAAATCGTTAACAGTTTTAATACCATTCACATCTACTTATTCCATATAAAGTTTTCAAATTGTTAAATCGTTATTTTGCTTTTACATTTTGAATAATAAATTACCAAATAGAAACGTTATTTTCACCCTTACCTTTCACTTGTTTAAGTTGAAAATTATGTGACACCATTTATTATGTGTTTTTAATATTTACGAATTAATAATATCCTCTTTCATTAATTCAAAATAATTATAGTTTGTCATAACATCTTAATTTAAAAATGTGGTGTAACGGAATGTACATAGATATTTATGGTTCTCTCTATACGAATAGTTCGTTATGCATCATGAAATCATCATGTAGGCGAAATTGTAAAATCAATTTTCTTGATTGCAATATGATTCCTATTCGTACTCGTGGAAATCTCCATTGACCGTAATAAAGCACTTTAAAGTTAGTCTTTGATAATAAAAATGAAAATTATACGGTACAAATGGAATAAATAGATTTTATTACATTAATTAAAAATTATAAAATCCATTATTTCTTAACCAATTAATATTAAATTAAATTTTAAATTAAATTTAAAAGCCAATGTTGATAATAATTACAATAGGGTAAACTTCCATTTGTTAATACCCCACAACTTCAAAAATATTTAATCCGTATAGAAAAGTAATGAATCAACAAATTGAAAAACTAAATTGCGTTGGTTAAAATATTAAAATGTGCCAAATTTTTGTGTAGAAATATAATTGACAATTAGGTATAATAAAGATTACAGATTACCAGTCTTCATTAATATAAACAGATCTATACCAAACTACGTCAATCAAAGTATATAGTAGATAATCTGTCATCTTATGCCGAAATTCCTGGCGAGCCAAAAGAATAAATTATTTTCTTAAGCCCGTCTTATACCTCAATAATTACGATCGTAATTATGGTCATAATATGCGCAGAACGCTATGCACAATGTGCAAATTTCTGAACTCGTTTCTGCGCATATTATTATGTAATTACGGACAATGGTGTAAAACGGGCTTTAGTTTGAAATATTTTTAAATTTTGATCACTTAGATTTTGAATTAAAATCTTGATATTGCTCAAACTTACAATTAGTATAATTCTAAGTTATATATCAAATAAACATACACGTATTTTTTAATACGTTTGACCATAAAGTGACCCGTTCACGTTGTACAGCCCGCAAGAAAGAATTGAAATTCTGCTTGTAGAGATTTAAGAAATTATTTCTACTGGTTGAGTCGTTATGGAAAACCACTTTTCAGTAAGTTTTCTTGCGTAGATTCCAGACTAAACTTTTACTTTCACCCCCTCCCCGTGTACGAAGGAAGCAATTTAAAATTTTCAAAAAAAATATCTCGAGTACATAATTATAGTACTTTTTCAGAATTTCAGAGTGGGAAGCCTTTGATTTAGAGGGAGTTACATAAAAATTAATGGCATGATAGAAATGTAAATCTCTAAGATCGGAAAGAGTAAAATTACATAATAGTCCAGTCAAATTAGACGAAAAAAGGGGTTCAGCTCGGAAAAATTCCCACCTACCTGAATTTTGGTACACATCTTTATGACATTGTTGTAAACAATATGTAAAAAGTCGACCTCGATATCATGTACGCGGGTTTTTAGCTCCCGGGGTTTAAGCTCCCCCAACGCGAGTTTTTGCCAATAACTCGCTTATTTATGCTTGTATGATAAATTATGATCAGACCATAATTGAAGAGCACAAAATTCTCTATAAAATAGTTTTTTTTCATATTTTTCCATGGCACAGTAATACTTAAATTATTGACCGTAAACACGACCCACCCTTAAAATGGCACAATATTGATTCGTTGCAGGGAGAGAAATATTTTCGGACACGGGAAATGATTTTAATAATACATTAATTGAAATTGTGGCCAAGGTTGGAAAATGAAGAGTAAAATAGATTTTTTCAAAATTTTCCAAAAATTATAATATCTTCCAAGTAACGAAACCGAAATTTTGGTTTGAGCTTACAGAAGGTCCGGCCAAGCTAAATTAAATTTGGCAAAGATGTATATTGAAGTGTTCTAATAAACCCCCAAATTTCTCATAAAAATCCCAAGCCAACGATCCTTCAAATGAGGATTTCGCCCCTAAGTGCGGTGTTTCGCCTATAGCTCACGCGTATTTTTACTTTTACGAAAAATTACCATTAAGCAAAGTTGACGAACATAAAATTCTCTATAACTTGTGGCGCTACAGTAGGTAGTACTAGAATACATACTGTAATAGGCAAATTAAACTTTGTTTAATGGTAATTTTTCGTAAAAGTAAATATACGTGAGCTATAGGCGAGACCGCACCTAGGGGGCTAAAATCCTCAATTGGGGGAACGCCGGCTTGGGATTTTTATGAGACATTTTGGGGGTTTATTAGAACACTTCAATATACATCTTTGCCAAATTTCAGCTTGCCCGGACCTTCTGTAAGCTCAAACCAAAATTTCGGTCTCGTTACTTGGATGAAGATACTATAACTTGGGCAAATTTTGAAAAAATCTATTTTTCTCTTCATTTTCCAACCTTGGCCACAATTTCAATTAACTTATTATTAAAAGCATTTCCCGTGCCCGAAAACATTTCTCTCCCTGCAACGAATCAATATTGTGCCATTTTAAGGGTGGGTCGTGTTTTCGGTCAATAATTTAAGTATTAGCGTGCCATGGAAAAATATGAAAAAAAAAACTATTTTATAGAGAATTTTATGCTCTTCAATTATGGTCTGATCATAATTTTTCATACAAGCATAAATAAGCGAGTTATTGGCAAAAACTCGCGTTGGGGGAGCTAAAACCCCGGGAGCTAAAATCCGCGTACATGATATCGAGGTCCACTTTTTACATATTGTTTACAACAATGTCATAAAGATGTGTACCAAAATTCAGCTAGGTGGGAATTTTTCCGAGCTGAAAACCTAATTTGACTGGACTATAAGAATATTATTGTAAATTTGATATAGGTCTGGATAACTCATATCAATATGGTATTACATCCACAGGAGAGGCAACGAGTCCCTGCTTCTGTTCCTTCATTTATCCCCTATTTAGGGGCGACTTTTCATTAAATCGTGGTTATTAACAAATCTAGGAGAATTAACTAGAAAGGTATAACGGAAAGTTTTTACCTACATAATTTCGCATATTATCAGAAGGTACTATTTTTAGATATTTTGGTCCAGGGGCATCCAAAATATCATTGATCTAAGATATCACATTTGTCAAACTCGTTGTTGTTATGTTAATTTGTCGGAAATGAAAATTTTTCAGTTGTTTCGATTATCAATCCAATTATGAATATAAATCATAGATCCATCACGATTTAATGAAAAGTCCTACTTAATAGGGGATAAATGGAGGGCAAAAGCAGAGGCCGATTAACCCCGGTGGATTTAGCATAGTAATAGAGTTATATGTTCGCAAATCCAATATTCTTATGAAAGTTTACTCTTACGGATCATTCAAATCAATTGCAACAAACAATTATTGAGTAATATCTACATTATTGTTATATTTATTTTAATTAGTATTTACAAAGGGATCTTTGTTTTTGTTCCAGGCATAAAATTTCTAATCGAATGAGACGACTAAATGAATTAAAAAATAGAAAGAGTATCTATAAGAATACATTGTGATTAAAAAACTATAAGCACATTGATAAATTTCGTGACCGTAATATCAATAGTACTATACCTAACGAGAAATTGTAATTTCATACTTGGCATTGAAAAAGCAAAGGTTATAATCGACTTCGAATAAGTTTGTTTTAATTGTTTGCAATTTTAATTTCATTCGACCGCTATAGGCTATAGGGGTACATTATTGAAAAACCATGACAAAAATTGATGGTCACTTTCACCGGACTAATGAATCTCGTTAGAAAACTATTAACAGCATGTAACGACACAAGAATGATTCATTCTTATGTTTCAATTACTTCCAGTGTATGTTTTCATCATAACTCTCCATTAACTTTATGTCTTCTAAATTATAAACGACATTTTGACTACTATTACTATAACATATTATTTCAAAATAAGAAACTTACTTTAGTCATAAATGCATTACCAAATCGATTGCTTGATTGTTTATAGTTTCATCTTAATTTTCCATCATGTGTTCGTAAAATTACAAAAGGCCTTTTCAATTGGTATTATAGAAATTTTAAATCTGGAAGCCTTTTGTATCCCGTTCAAAGTAACCTTGTATATTTAACGATATTTAGGGATCAACCCACACTAATAAAATGCAAATCAGCAGTTTTACCTACAAAGTATAATAATATGTTCATAATATAATAGTGCCTATAATTTTACGTGGAATCCTAACCACAATACAAATAATTCCACAGAAGCAAAGGCTGATACAAGAGTGGAAAAGGGATTGTTACTTCCCCAAGAACTTTTAATAATTAAAAAAAAGGACTTTCCACTAAGCAGTGTTCATATTGTAACGAAAAAAATTATTAGCTCAAGTTTCTTCCTATATTTGCACGGGTTTGTTGAACAAATTTCACTAACACATTTATTATTCACGTTTAAAATTGTTCGTTAAAGCGAGTATATAAGTTAATAAATTATATCAGAATACGTGCTATACACACATTGTAAATAAAAAAACTTTCGTCACTTTCGATTTAAAGTACGGAAAAGGAAAAAATACAGAAATAAAAGTGTAAAAAATGTTTATAAATTAACACACTTTAAACACCAGTGGAGATTACTATGTAATCTACCTAGTTGGGAAACAAAAGAGTTTCAAGTATATATTGACAATCACGTTGAAAAGTCTATGTGAAGTCATATTTTATGCAAAGTTTTGTTTAAAAGATTTTTTGTTGTTCATCGATCTAAAGTTCTAAACTTATTTGCTTACGTTAGAGAACGATATACCTACATTTTTTTCATAAATTAATTATCACAGAGAAGAATGCTCTCGAAATTCATATAAAGGGTTTACATAGATTTTTACTACAAAAAGAAACGAATCTTATTTATCTGGGAAAATATTAATAGAAAATAGGTATGTTTTTAATTCCTAAGACGTCACACAAAATAAACACACCATATTATTTATTATATTAATTATTATGTGGGCGTTTACACCTGAAAATGATGTATAAGATATAATATAGATTACAGGGTAGGCGACTCCTTCCTTTTATATTTAGTTACGTGGGTAGAAGTTAAGTATTTAAATAAATGACTAGTGAGTTACAAAAAAAAATTGGAACGGTAAAGGTCATCTCACAAAACAAGCATACCTTTAGTATTTTAGTTACGTGGGTATTTTCACCTGAAAATGGTGTATGCATTAAGTGGGTGGTTAAGGGCCGGTTTTATCACCTCTAGTCAAGTGCTAGTTAACGCTTGACTAATAGTTGACGATCATTTTGCCGTTTTACAATCTCTATTCAAAGGACAAAATGGCCGTCGACTAGTAGTTAATTCGACTAGTGGATTTTTTGGTAGTTGAGCTTGACAACTACTAGTCAGGAGAAACATAACCTTAATAGTTTACTTTTCGCAATATTTTCCAATTTTGATTTTATTTCAAGTGATGATGAAGAAAAATAGTCGCTTTTCGTAGGAGATATAAGGTCATAAGAAAAAGGGTCGATAATTTCAATTTATGGAATGAAAATCAGTGTTTTCATTTTAGACATTGTAACTCGTAGGCCAGGATCTTCCCATGACCAAATAGTTTTTAATGCATCTCGAATACGACACAAGTTTGAGGGGGTAGAGTTTGGCAACATTTTAATTGGCGATTTAGGTTACGAATGCAGGAGTTACATTGTAGTACCCCTAAGGAATCCTGTATTACCAGAAGTGCTGTTTAACGAATCATTAATAAGAACACGGCTGGAGTGTGGAAACGTAGATTCCCAATTTTGTCTACAGGCATTCGGGTATCAAGACATAATATGTATAAAATTGACAATTACATAGTTGCATGTGCTATTTTACATAACTCTGCATGCATTCGTCATGAACAAGTACCCCGTTGATCCTAAAATAAAAATTTCACCTGGCGATGGTGATTTTGCAATTGAACCCAATGCTGATAGAAATGGCCATGCAAGATATTCTGTACGGCAGGCTTTAATTAACAATTGGTTTGCTGCTCTGTTATAATCATATTTATATAATTTATTGTTATTATAATTGATTTATTTTTGTTAATTTAAAATAAACATGAAGAATAACAATAAAAGATTTTTATTTTTGACTTTTGACAAAACGTATTTAAATTACCAGTGAATTGAAACCTTTTACAAATGAAAGTGATTTTACATAAATTAGCAAACATGAACTTCTAATTTATTGACAGAATAAACACATAACTTAATTCCTAATAAATTAAAAATAAAAATTATTCTTTTTCTCCAGTCTTTTTAATTGTTTGACAATTTGTCAACTCTTACGTTTATCCCCTTTTATCCCTTTGTCGACCAATGATGAGAATAATGAAAATTCTCGAAATGCGTCTCGAAAAAAATTAATTAGAAAAACTTTGGAGAAAAAGACTAATTTTATTTATTTTATTACATAATTAACATATTACATAATTCCAAAAATATTGGGAAAATGAATTTTCATATTAATTCCTAACCTTAAAAACTACCAAATATAAAAACATAAAACTTTAAAATGTACCCATAAGACAGGTAACCAAAATTTTTAATTGTCTTTGGACATAAAAGTTTTATAATGTCCATTGCCATCCTTTTGTCCATTAATCGGATCAAATTCCTTATAAACTTGGCTATCACCATTATGATAATGTTAATCCCCCATTTTATTTTACTTTACAATCCAGAAACTTTTAAAATTTTAAATAAATTTTGTAATGTGTACCTTGGCATTCAGAAATCGACTGACCCGGCTGCCATTTGCTCCTGCCCTTTTACAGTTATTTAAAAAATGCCGAAACTTTGGAGTGTCAAGAAATTTTCCAAAATTTTACTTTTCCTGTCCAAAACAAGGTTTTCTCTCACTTTGGCAGTAACTATGGGAGCAATAATGACCAAATGCCATTCTACCCATCCCGTGTGTTGACATTACCTCAAGTATAATCCATTTGAAGCATTTAAACGATCTTGAAGAGATTAGCATTAATAAATGTGTATGAAGAGTTCTGTAGTGTAGATGTTATTTAATAATGAAAATTTTAATATCTCAATATCTTAAATATCATCGCAATATCTATGCAAACATAATTCAAAACTTACCAGGTGTCCTAGTATAAAAATATCTAGATTTTAACGGTTAAACAATTTGTTAAATGGCTTTACTCAAACAATGTCTAATTAGCCGGTACCGGTTGCTATAATAAGAGCCGGTAGTTAACGTTCATTGGCCAATTTAAAGAAGGCGGTAGCTTATATCATTGCATTGCCGGTAATACGTACATAGGTCACTAGGTAAAATTTGAAATCTAAAATAAAACGACTAATAAAAATAGGTAACGATTTAATTTTAAGCATTCGGTAACTACACACTAAGAATTCATAATAGGGTTCGTTCGTACTACATTATCTTCATGCTTTTTAAAATTTTGAAATCAAATTCAGAAAAATAAATATTTTTTATGTATTCATGAGTTTTCAAAAAACAAGAAAATTTATATAGGGTAAAACCACTAACCAGTATTTGGAAAAATCCAAATAGGAATGGACATAAAAAGACGGATGTGGCCGGCATTTATTTTATTACTTCATTGTATACTTTTGATCCTTTTTCTGAGTAGGACTTATAAGATTTTCAATGTGCCATTTCATTACCTAAAAACGAACTTCTATATAATATGAAGCTCAGATGAAATTAAAATACCATATTTTTTAATAAAATTTTTTTACAAATTTCGCTTTTTTAATAAATTTTCATAGAGTAACTAAAATTGAAGGCGCTGGAATTTTAATGTACCTACACAAAAATGTGAATCTTCGGAAATTGAGTCTGAAATCCTTCCATTTCATAAATTATTTTTTGCATTAGCAATCGTTTTCGATGCCCGTATTTCTTAAGTTCAATACCTGTCTTTTTTAAATTGACCAATGAACGTAAACTACCGGCTCTCATTATAGTAACCGGTACAGGCTACCTAGACTACCATTATTCAAATTTTGTCTTAATTATTGTTTTTTTTAGTTGAAATATATCAGGAAAAATGTTTTACTTTTACGACTATGCACCAAAATATTAATTAACAAATTAATATGAACTGTGTAGGTACTTACTCGATATTTAGAAAATCATTTTTCACAGGTGCCAAAAGAATTTATTCTAATAGCATGAAACTGAACCATATTTGCATTTTAGATTAATTCATCATGTAATTCATCAGTATGACGAAACCATTAATGAAATTATATTATTTACGTAAAGCGTATTTTATTTGTACATTTTAGTTCTAAAAAGTAGTTAGTGTATTTTTGATTTTTCTAAAATACAGATACGGTTAATATCAATTTTCACTAGGTGAACCACAAAATCCATCGATTATTGGGATAATAAAATTACAAAAAAAATTACCTTGTACGTGGATAGACAACCACAATCTTCTATCAGAAGATAATATAAAAATGTTATTATTCCATCTACTCGTACTTGGTAACAGTAGGAAGTTGTTCTGGTGTAGAATTGTAAAATAGAACTGAGATAACGGAAAACTTTGGTACAGTTATTGGAATTTTTGCTATGGTAGCATATTAATCTGTTTTCCGTGTACACTGTAGGAAATAATTGAAATTTCATATTAATTTGCAAGTGCAATACTGTTCTATCAATAATTTTGCAATATATGCGGTTATGCTGTTTTTAAATAAATTAGTGACGAATTGTTCATTGATTTCAAAATTTTACCAGTAATTGTATGAACTGCACACGGTGTAGTCACATATCCAATTACAATATACTTCCGTTGGACGATATTCCCCCAAAATGTACAAAAGTAAAGTAATTTAAAGTAGAAAATTGACAATGCTCACAATTAAACATTAAAAACAACTTTAAAACTAGTTAAAACACGTAATTAAATTTACGATGTAATTGAGAATGAGAAACATAAATTAAGCTATAATTACCAAAAAAGGATAAACTTACAAATTTATAGTATTAATTATCACATTGCAGATTTAGATTCGAATTAATCAAAGCTGCAGATTATAAATGGAAATAATTTATTAATGTTGAAATTTGTTTTTTATAGTAAGTAATTATTACTTCAAAAAGTTCAGCGTCTTAAAAATAATGAACAAGTTTAATTAGAATATAAACAAACAAGTTTAGGGGCGTAAAGAAGTGGATCATGCTCAAATTATCTGATTCAGACAAACGTTTAAATTGTAATAATAAATTATTTATTCGAAATATAATTAAGTTGCATTGTAAAATTCTTGATGGACTATTAAACAGAATTAATAAAAGATTATAATTAATTGGAAAGGTTATTAATTCCGGCAGATCCTTTTAATTATTAGTCTATTTACTTTAATTCCCCAAGGTTTTCCAACCTACTACGGTGGGTCTTTCGGTCAACTTTTACTTTATTATTAAAACTTGAGACTAATCAAATGGTTCTTGCTCACATTTTCCGACTCAAATGAAATTGGAAACTGCAAGTTCACGTTCTAATCACAACCTATATATCTATATGCTCGTAGCTACGTTCAAGTAGGATTAATGAAAGAGCGAGAAGTGACGAATGTTAGTCAAATTGGCAGTTTACTAACAACAAAACAGAAGATTTGTAATGTTTAATTAAGTATTTCCTTATATATTCTCTTAGAGTCTAAGGCTTAAATCTATGTTAAACTTCTTCATATTTAAATAGCCAGGGGTTTATTTAAATCTCTTATAATGACGTATAGGGTGGATTCTAGGTAAAAGTGAAAAATTACGTGATATCCATTACAAAAAGTTGTAAACAGGGAATTCTAGAAAATAAAGAATTCTTTTTTCATTTAATGCTGTATTGTAAGTCGTAAAGAGAGAGGTAGGTATACAGTTTTCCAAAAATAATTAGCTTGTAAAAAATATGGAAAGGAAACATATAAATCAAAAGCAACTTAAGAATTCAATAACCACTGCTGAAAGCTTTCGAGATAATTTGAATTTAATGTGTTTACTTAGCCTATTAATTTTTAAATTTTAATTTTATTTAATCTATACTAACTTAATAATTAAGGAAATTATATAATAATTTCGATTTGAAATATCTTCAGATAACTATCGACAAATATTATAGTTGTTGTATAAGCTTTACAATTCAAAACTTACTCATTGTTCTATTGAGTAATAAGATAATAATTTATAATGACAGCATAATGACTTACTATTGATTGTAGTATTTCTATAGCATGTTATGAAATTTAATTTTAAACAGATAGATTTACATAATGCAGCTAAATAAACCATCTAAGAACTTTACAGAAATTCTGTTATAAAACTTTTAATAATGTTATTGATAGCAATCGACTGTGTTTTCAATTATGTTCACTTATAAATGAGAAAATTGTTTCCACCATGAAGCAATTTTTCATTTTTGGAAATTTTCCGCACTTTTTTTTGATTATGTTTAACAATAATTTAATTTTATCTATTTTGTTACAGCATGCTTTTTCAGATCACCAAACTAGTTGAATTTAAAAGTGATAAAATATGTAACGATGTACATTGACGAAAAATAATATAAATTACATAGTGTATTTTTTCATCGGTGAACTCAATTATTGCAAACAGTCAATTCAACTACTGAAAGTTTTTCAGAAGTTTAGTAATACACTGTCAGTTATAATTGCTAACTTTAATTTACGGCTTTATAACAAAGTTGCTGGTTTGTGTAATTTTAATTTTCGGCAATATTCAGCAATTTACCAATAAATTACATCGCACTATTTAATTGAAAATTGAATAAGTTGAGTTGATTAGTTTCTTGATTTATATTTCTTATTATAAGTTTGTATTCATTAACGTTTAGCATCGCTAAAAGTCCTCATTTTAATATCGTCAAGAAAAATTAATTGAATTTTGTTAGATAACTTACTATAATATTGTACAAGATTATGTTAATACATAATGCAGCATAAAATACAAATTTGAAAATCACGAATTTTATTAGACAATCTCTTCCCTATTATTTTCTATAGTAAAACTCATTAACTTAAATGTAATTAGTGCAATATAATTAGGACTTAATGGGTCTTCCTATATTTATCGAATTGCTTTAAATAATGAACTAAAATAATTATAACCAAAGTTAATACCTCTCAATAAAATAAGTTAAATAATCAACTAAATTTCTTTTTTAATAGTACATTTTTACGACGGCACGGCGACGCGACGTAATGGTAGCAAAATTAAAAACGATAGATAATCATTATTTTTCGGAAATAATTTATTTACAGAATTTTCAAGTTAACTTCAGTAAATATTAATTTTTATGGTTTCGTTTTCTTTAAAAAACCTGCTTTTCGGAGCTACGGCATACCCAGCTCAATTAACTTGGAGCAACTTCGGGACTTGTCAAATTCAATTCAAATATTATATCTTACGTCATATATTTTCCCATGAACTTGATTAGCAAAAATTTCCAGGTGCTAATTATAAATTCAGACAGTTACATAGTCGTACAAAACATAATTATTGGTAATTGTTTACTTTGGATTTCGATAAGGTTCATTTAATAGTAAAAGAAAATTACGGAAAAAATCCAAAAATGGACTTTTGTGATTTCTCGACGGATTCCGTACTTGGGTACTAAAAGTCACCGTGTCTAGACCCTGACCTTACCAATTTAACTAAACGTTGAAAATTCTATATATCGGTAAAAGATTTAAACAATGTCTATAACTATTAATTATATTCTAACATATAATAACATTTGATGACGAAATTGTAACTTCTCAAATGAAAAAACTCCATAATACCTGGACAAGAAACATCAATTTAAACCATATACTTAAATATAGTGTTTTGTTTCCTACCATTATACGTATAGACAAAATCAATATGTATGGTAATCGTAAATCTGTAATTAATAACCAATAATCATGAAAAAGGTCAAGTCAAATGGAGGGTTCTTGAAATTTTTAATAATCTGTTCGACTTTACAGCGCTGCAGTTCGGTACCTACTTGACTTACAGAAAAATATTTTAGACTCAAATTGTACGAAATTATGTCAATAGTTATTAAACTGGTGGCACTTATGGGCAGTCACCAGGTCAAAAATAACTAAAATTTCAAGTTCAGGCCCGGAATTCAGTACCAAGGTCAGGTTTTTGAGTAATTGATTTTTTAGGATGAAAAAATATGCGTTATACTATTAATTCTTTCGATGTCTTGTCAAGATCGATCATATTATGGTAGCAATGACGAAATGTAATCTTGAAATTAAGCGCTTATCACACTTGAACTCACTTTAATTCTACCAAAATTTAAATTTAATATTTAGACTGCATGTAAAATAATAAAGTTTGATTTTTCTTAAAGTCTTTATAATTCCCTGGCGGTCCGAAAAATGAGGATAAGTAAGCCTGTTTTTGGCCAAATTCAGTTAGATACGTACATAATATTCAAACAGAGATGGTCATTCGATCTGCATGTAAGCTTAAATTCGTGTGTCCTAAGTCGACATTTTCATCTGTTTTTTATGTACAATTTACTAACAAAAGATAACAAATGCTATAACTTACAAATGTCAACTACGTAAATTATGATAAATTCAAATGGGATAAATTCAGGCAAAAATTTAAAAAACAAACTTAATGGGATAACTCAAAATTCACCCAAGTTCAAAAAGGGACAACTAATTTGTTTTGCTAATTATTATGATCAAAATAATAAAACATTCAAGAACTAATAAGTTATATAACGAATTTGGGGGGGGAGGGGGGGTCTTGTAAAACGTTACGATGCGTTACAGGGGCGGGAGGGGGGGTTTGAACTACGCGTTACGTAACATTGTTTTTGCCACATAATTGTGACTTTTAGGTATAAAAATGGTCACTTGTTGGTTACGTAACGTTTTACTAGGGGGGAGGGGGGGTACAGAAAAACGTTACGGCGCGTTACATGGGGGGGAGGGGGGGGGTCAAAAATCTCCAAAAATTGCGTTACGTAATACTTGAACGCTCCCTAAGGGAATAACCCTTCTCAGGTTGAAAAACCCATGAATCGCTTTGGTTTGAGCTTCTATACATAAGATTCACTTTGCTTCAAAAAATTGCCCATCACGGACTAAAAAGTTAACACCAATCTTATGAAGAAAGAATGCAACGCGGTTTGCTTTTTTGTAAACCATTTAAAATTATGCACAATAATAAACCAAACACATTTATCATCAAGTCAATAGTTGAACTTATATCCGCCGTCAAACTGCGGAATTCGGATCCTAAAAATCGCCAATTTCGTCGGATTTTTGGATGTTGCACCGATTATTTTTTCGGACATTTAGAATGGAATTAAATACTAAAACATATCACAATCATACGAGAACTTTAAAGAATACTTTTAACAAAAAAATTGACTTTTTGGGGTAGTCTTAGTTTTTGCTGTTTTTATGTCTGAGAATTTATTTGAGAATAAATTAATTTATTGGGGATAAAGTTTGTTTCATCGTACGACGAATATAGAATTTTTTAGGAACGCAATATAACGGCCTCTTTTTGGTTATAATTTTATCCCCAATAAGATGGATGCATCTAACAAGATTCTTCTAAAATGAATTAATTCTAAAACATGGAAACCTCAAATAACTAAGACTACTCCAAAAAGTCAAATTGTTTTGTCTATATACTAGCAACAAAATAGACAAAGAAAGGTGGAAAATTGATTACATTGCGAAAAGTATTCTTTGAAGTTTTAACATGATCTGTGATTTTTTGGGAATTTTAGTTCCATTCTAAATGTCAACAAAAGCGCAATATTAAGAAAACGACGCAATCGAAAATCGAAAAATTTCGGGATCAGTGTTTCGGAGCTAAACCACTGACTTGATGATAAATAGTGTTCTAATCATTATTGTGGATAAATTAATGCTCTACAAAAATTATATGTATAGATGTTACCCAATCTAGCGTAATTTTCGAGATATATGAGAAAAACAATCAGCGTCGCGTTCTTTCTTCATAATGATCTTAACAACTTTTTAATCAGCATGCATTTTTCGAATAAAAATGAATCCCACTTATAGAAACTTCTGCCAAAACAATTCATCGTATTTACACCCTCGGAAGTCAAATTGGAGGGTACAATTCCTAAAAATCTTATTTATTTGTCTGATAGTTATACCGTAATCTCGGAAACTTTAAATCTCTGTACTGTAAAATGCCAAAAATAGACCCTCTTCCCAACTTTCACGGAATTATTTTACAGTAGGCCCTTATACTGCTACTAGTAATGAAATCAAAAACGGATGGAGTGGTTAGTTTTTGAGTAACTCACTTTTTAGTTTGTAAAATTACAAATAAAATTGCGCTCAAAATGCAGCAGATTTCCTACGAGCTCCTTAAAATCATCGGTAGGTTTACGTAGCTCTGACGGATTCCTAGTTATTGTTAATATTACATTGTATTTCTACATCATTTATCATTACACAGCTGAGCTCCGTGGCACCAGTATGTGAAAAATGTATATTTAAATACATAAATATTCTTTAATTTCCATACATATTTTAGCATTTTGGAAAGTATGAATATAAACTAATTACTGGTTAAGGAAAGAGGATAATAATAAAAATATTACCGAGGTGCGAAGCGCCGAGGTCAGATATAACCCACCACCTTAATGAAACCTTGCACTAAAGTATGCATACGATTTTAAAATCCATTTAGTTTTAAAGAGAAATTAGCAAATAAATAATGATTTATTGCCTGCAATCGACAGTGTGGTAACTATTAATTTAAATAATGTTACCTAAAATTAAATCAGTCAGTTCCAAATGTGGTTACTTTTTTCAAACCAGCTGGTTGGACAGTTAGGTACAGTTAATAATAACTTATTTTCAAATTATTAAAATTTGGTAAGTTTACTACCTACATAATTGTGAATAAACTTATTTATTTTTGATTTTATCTCGTTTGGTTCATGAAATATTTGGGTTAGATCGTTTTTCAATGAACACAGATTATAAAATTTTGAGTGAAACTTATTCGTTAAATTATTAAAAAAAAATGTACAACGGATCAAATTGCCGGCCACTGTTTATGCAATAAAAATTGTTACATGAGTAGGCCTTTTAAATTGTTCAGGGTTTTTAACAACTTTGGTCATTAATCATTACGCTCATCCAACAGGCGTATGTGGGATTACAACCCACGACTGCTTACTTGTAGTCACTTACGTTTTACCCCTATCCCGTTGTACAGAGGCTCAATTAAATTTGTTGTGCGTTGATCGCTACATTTTCACAAAAGCTCTTTTAATAGTTATTATAAAAAGATTAGGGAAGAGTGTTTATATACATATATAGTAGAATAATCAAAGGGCTCGAATATTAATATCTAGCCTAAGTACACATTAGCAAAATTTCCATTTACATAAATCTCAAGAGTATTTCAATCATCCCTGAAAGTGTTACGCAGTAGATTTTACTTAGGTAGAATAATATTATAATTGTTAATTACTAAAAAATGTAATTCCCTTTTTGTTTGTTAACACATCAAAATAAAATTAATTAAGTTTAAATACAAGTTTTAATGTTTATGGAAACCTTATTAGGTACATGGAGAAAGGTGAGTTTGAAAATACTAAATTATGTAAATTACTTTGAAAGTTACAGCAAAATGTATACATATTTGTAATGTTTGTGTCTACTTTGACAAATAGATACACTTTTTTAAGTAAATATCTACTTTACATTTTAATGTTCATAAAAGTTTTATCAAAAGTACCTTTGTGGTAGCATACCTGCTTCAAAACACTTGCATTAATGTTAAAAATTCATAAAATAACTTTGTCGATGATATTTCTACTTTTTATTTATTTTGATATTCCATTAAAATTTTTTTTTATTAAAATGACATTATTTAAATTTCAATAAATATACCATCAAATTTTAGATTTTATTGTCGAACTAAATTTTATACTAAAGTTTCATTTTACCAATAGCCCACACTAAAACGAAGAGGAGTAATCTTCATACAAAACGAACAAAAATGTGGCTGCTCGCTTAACTATCAAATACTTGTTTTTCTTATAAATTGATCAGATAAAAACGTAATAGGAAAGATTACACTAAAAATTAAATGCATGGTTAAACAAACTTAACTGCACTAAAAGCAAAATATCTGCTACTTTGCGTTTCTTGTAAGAAAACCTGTTAAAAAAATAATTACATCTTCCTACTTGCAGGAGAAGCTCTAACAATATGATTAAATATAAATATCGATAAAGACTGGGACAGAGCACAAAATTGTGAATCAATCTTCCTGGTCTTTGTAGGTACTACCCACGGTACTACCTACATTTTAGGTTGAATCATTTATTAAAAATTAAAATTTTAATTACCTTTTATAGCGGATGCGGAGGGTTCAAGATTAATATTACATTTTTGATCAAATATTTTAAAGCAGTTAGTAGCTTTAAAGTTATACTTATACGGGGTGACCCACTTATGACTGATTTCCTCATGGTGACCTAATACTAAAACAATTGACCTACTATAATAATATAAAAATTCGTTTGTCTAGTCATTACGTCGCGAAAAATGATGCGGAAGCCTTTTAGTTTTGTATCAGAAAAGAGCCTCAGATTTTTCGACATCAGACTCGGACCGGAAGAGAGGTAAATTTGCCGAAGAAGGTCCCAAAATCACAAAGTCATGAAAATCTCAAGAAACGAGATTACAATATTGATGGATTCCAAGTTTGCTCATGAAAGCATCCGCGATCTAACATTTTAAAATATCACTTTGAATACCTCGTTGCAGTCAAATTGCACAAATTCGTTTAAATATTCGACACCAAATAAATTCTTAATTTTCTGCACCTCCACTTTTCCAATTTCTTCCAACGTGAGTTATTTTAAGGTTGTACCAAGGCCAACTAATTTAGGTATTCGATATCGATAACAGTCATTTCTGCATCTCTTTTATCAGGCATCACATTGGTATCGGCTTCTACCTCTGCTCTACTATTTTTTTAATAGTTTATAAATACTTAATTGTTTAGTACTTACATCAAAATCATTTTCGCATACATAACTATCCCGTTTTGCTAACGAATTACGTTCTCGTCCGACTGCTGTAAAACATAATATTTTGCGGTATTCGTGTTTTGGAACATTAAGTTACTCGTAACTTTTG
Source organism: Podabrus alpinus (assembly GCA_932274525.1). Taxonomy (NCBI): domain Eukaryota; kingdom Metazoa; phylum Arthropoda; class Insecta; order Coleoptera; family Cantharidae; genus Podabrus; species Podabrus alpinus. The sequence goes on from OW026451.1 coordinate 123,321,555, forward strand.
TATTACTTTTTGCAGACGTATTTCTACACATTGGAACTTTAAACACCTTTTAAATGTATTTGATATTTTTAATCACAATACAAACGTCAACAAAGTCGCTTTGCAAAGAAAATTTACTAACTAATTTGTGAGATGACGTCACAGGTTAAATAAATAATTCAAATTCACTTTTAGAGAAATTTAACCACATTACATGATAAAGGACATCCCTATAGTAAAACATTTACGTAAAAAACACTACTGAATTTTTTTGTCGGTACCCCATTGGGTGTTTCCTTTACATCCTATGACTAAAATAAATATAAGGTAAATTAAACTAAATATAATTGTAAATAAAAACTCTTAATTATATTCTTCTAGTCCCTATAGTTTCAGAGATACGACAGTTTTGCAAAAGATCCTCGGTTTTTCCGATTTTTGTTCAAAATAACTTAAACACTAGTAGTAATAATATTTTATTATGCAACGCTATTAATATCAGAAAAATAACAATACACTATTAAACCAAAATGTAACATTAACGATTGCTTAATGTTAACAATTTTACTATCAAAAAATATCAAAATCATCGCATCACGACTAACTGAATTTGCCAAACGACATCTAGCAATTTCTGAATGTTGTCCAAATGAGGACCTATGAAAACGTCTATAAAAATAGCTTTATCACCCAAGCTTCTTACAGGTATCCGGATATCATATTGATCAATCTTTTACATTCCATTCGGAATATTGCTACTCTGCTTTTCTGCAAAGTCTTCACGATCCATTTACTGGGGTGGATCAATGCTCTTCTTTCTCTTTTACATTCAATTTAATTAATCCACATAGTGTTGATGTTCACCGGAGGGCCACGCTAAGAAATTCCGTTTAGTGATATCACACCAAGCCACTGCTGTGTATCCTCCCGGATATCAAATAGAGACAGAAAGAACTTTAAATATTAACCTACAATCTAAGATAGATCTCCTTCCCGACAATAATTTCATGCCGAAGTAATTCAGCAAATAAATGTTAAAGTTTTAATCTGCATACTATAATCAATTCTGTTTTTAAAATTGTATAGCAATATTCCAGAATTAATCTTAGCAGGACATAATACAGCAAAATTATGTATATATCTTCTAAAGCTGCATGCACACTGATAGAGCGAAACGTTTTAAGACAAAATATTTTGTTTTATCTAAAAACATGATAGAACAATACGTTTCGAAAAAAAGTTTTGATTTGTCTTAAAGTCCGTTGACAATTACTTACTGTGCACAATCATTTCAGTCAGTATAGTAAAGGATGAGATACAGAGTATAACCTTTTCAGCTTCAATACAAAAAATTTATAGGAAAGTGATATAACACCTTGACCAGATACGGAAAAATGCAATCAACTTTTCCATCTTCCAACGCAGAAGCAATAAAGCAAGAAAAATTCAACAGATTCGTACCAGTTGAACGTCCAGGAACAAAGCCATGTTGTTTGCCCATTAAAGCATTTCTAGTGCGATGAACCAAAGCATCAGTTATAATTGGCTTAATGATAATAGAAAACATAGCCCTGATACAAATTTCATGATAATTCTTAACGTCACTTCGACTTCCAGATTTGAATACCGGAATTACTTTGGAGATTTTGATATTGATGGAAAACAATGTTACGGACCATTTCCTAATAATTTTCAATTTTAATTTTTAAAATCAGTGCTTTTTTGTGATGCAATAAATTTCTACTTATTTATTAGAAAATAATTTTTTTTAAACGACTCAGACATTTTTCAAATTTTAATTTATTGCATCCTGGTTTTAGAGTTTATTTTCAAGTAACCAATATCCCAATAATTATTTATGGTTTTTAATAATTTCAAATTTAGACACTTTTATTGTGATTTATTTGTGTGAACAGACCAGTTCCTGAAAGTTTGTTTCTAAAAGTATAAATTCTTTTGATTGGTTTGATTTAGAATACCTCCCTAAAATTTTAATTTCAAAGAAGGGCAAGTCAATATTCCTAATAATATTTTAAAGCAGTTTAACCCAAGTTCTCAACGAAGAAACATGAAAATTTGAGGTGTTAACCGACTCCCTCTGGGTGGCAGTCATCTAAGCCCACAGTTGTAACATACAGTGAAGTTATTGAGTTTTAATCATTAAATTAATTAATTTTTGTGCAACGTATTTTAGTAGTATTATCAATTAATAATACTCCAGTGTTAAATTCCAAGTTGTTTATTCCAAGTTGTTAATTCTTGTTATATTTGATGGCGAAGACAATAAATTTTAGAAAATGAAATGGATCCGATTGGTTAAATAATTTTTAAATAAGTATCGCTTCAATGTTATAGAGGAACTTATAACGAGCTGGGTAGGTCCGATGCGGGCTACTTTCGAGCCATTGCTGGGTAGGTCCAGATGTGAGCTACTTTCGAGCAATTAATACTGATGGGTTTCAGTACGAGTGAAAATAATGGTCCAATTTTCATGCAACTTCCCTTCATTTGGCTTAAGTTTTAGCAACTTATAAAAAAAGTAAGAAAGCTTGTGAGATTTATTATAAAGATTGATATGTTTTTGAAAACAACAATAATATTTAATTTTTGGTTTCAATTTATCCAAATATTCTGAGGATTTTTAAATTTATAAATGATGACGATATTTTTTTAATAAACATTTTTATTTTAACTTGTGCACAAATATTACATTTACGTTAAATTTTATATTCAAAACTTAATAACTGAAAGTGAATTATGTAAATTGTTTTGTATTATTTTTTAGAAATTAATGATTTGTTTAGTTTATAAGTTTTATCAATTGATATTTTTTTTAATATATGTAATTTTTTATATTAATATGTGTTATTTTTATTTAAGCCTAATTTCCCGTTTACAGGTGAATCAAAATAATTGGTGTACAGACCCTGTGATATTCATGCTCTCCGAACGATTAGTCTTGTCTTACGTTACTGCTAATTTATTTGTTTAGCATTTTTAATAATTAATTTTTCATAAAAATCATTTATTTTTTTAATTAATTTAAAATTATATATTTATAATAATGCCTTTATTGACGAAATAAATCCTTATAACTATATACAAAAATCAATACAATACAAAAACAAATACAAACAAAGAAACTAGTTAATAAAATAATACAACAAAAAGAAAAAAAAAAAATAATAATAATACTACAAGAAACACCTATATGCGCAGATAGCATCTCGTCTTAGATTTGAACTGCGCCAGAGAGTTCGTAAAGAAGTCAGCATCGGATATTTGTAACAAACCAACCACTAAAGATATGTAAAAGAGAACAGTCAATAGCCAAGTTAGGTGTAGAGAATAAAATTAAATTCTACGTAAACAACTTTCTAACACTACCAGAGCCTTTAGCTGTGAGCTTCCAAAGTTGACCCTTTTTTTACAGTATTTTTAAGGATTTCTTTAGGTTATCAGGTTTTTATCAAAAGGGGAAAAATTACCGCGAAATGCAAAAAATCTTATGTTATTAAACATTAAAATTCGAAGGTTTGATGGAGGTATTTGGAATTAAGGTAGAAATCTGAAATGCCCTACTATATCTTTTTTTATTTATTTAGACACATTTTAGCGGGTGGGAATATTAAAATATGAACATGATCACATTATAATCCTACATAATATTATTGTTGTCGTATATTATATTATAGAAATATAATATTATAGTAAATTGTATTAGGTTAATCTAAAAGTACTGCTGTATATTACTGTTATAATCATACTTTCTGTGATTATTTTTATTGATTTTATTGTTCCTAATGTGAAAAACTTATTAAATAGTGTCCATATTATGCATTTCACAGTGTGCACAGAAACTAATGGAGCATTTCTTGAATAGTCTGATAACAGGAAATGGGAAGTGAGTTGTCATAATGTAACAAGAAAAGAGCATTGAAAAAATGTCTCAAAAGAAAATAATATGTTGGATGTTTATAGAAGTTTGAACGGTTAGCCTTAGCAGGATTTGAGGATCCAAGTAACAAAAAATGGCTTCAATCGCCGTAGCAAGCTCTTATTCTGGAGCCTGAGGCAAATTTGAATATATGCCCCCCTCCCAAAAGATTTTTATCATTTTGAAAACTATTATTTATTCAGTTTTCAGATGAGCAAGTTTTTATTTATTTTAAGATGTATATTTACAGACATCCAGAATAAAAAGAATTAAATAGTATTAAATGAAAGAGCGTCGTGCAAAAAATCAAAATCACAACAACCACAAATTCATCAATAACATCCTCAAAATCAATTACTCTAGCAACAGCAACTTCACTTTCTATAGATAAAATAGCCAAATTTGATAGTCTTTCCTGGCCCATAGTTGTTGATCTCAAATAATAATTCTTTATGAGTCTGAGTTTGCTAAAGCTACGTTCACACGTAGCTGCTACAGTTACAGGCATTATCAAAAATATTCTAAATACGATATCTACGTTTGGATACGATTCTTTTAAATTATAATCTTGAATCAGCTGAAGTAATTTAAGAACTGTTGCAGATTTAAGCCTTATTCACAACCTCTAAATTAACCGTAGAATTAGTAGTTACAATTAAACGTAGAAGTTTGGCGCCATTAAACCCAATGCGGTTGTTCACAACCTCGAAATTAGTACTTAACGCAAAATTAAAATTAGTACGTAACGCAGAACCTTGCAAAGTCCAAGCTTTTTATGTAAATTAGTCGCCAAGTCGCTACTACGCATGCTTCAAAATCATTCAACTGTCATCTGTGATTTTTAACCTAAAATCTATTAACTTTTGTGACTTAAATTACATTTAATATTCAAAATACAACGCTATGGATCGAAAACTTTTGTTGAGGCAATTAGCAGTAGTAGTATTGGGTTATTTCTACCTATGTATGTCCGACGTAGACAAACTAGAAACATTAACACTAGATGGATTCACACTAATTTGCACGTTAATTAAGGCATTGTGAATGCTACCAAAACATTAATTAATGTTGAAATTTTGAGTACTAATTTATGTACTAATTCTACGACAAATTTAGAGGTTGTGAATAAAGCTTTAATACGGTCAGGAATAATTGACAGCACTACGTGCTTAAAAGCGGAAATCTCATCAGTAAATTCTGCCCCATTTATGTCTCTTTAATATTTTATAGCTAAATCCATCGCTGCTTTTTTAAATCTGTAGTACTCATACTGTGCAAAGATTCGCCAGAAAAAAAATCCGAAATCTTCGGCAACTTCCATTAACTTATCATACCTCCAATTGAGTTGAGTTATGAAAACACCAACTGCATTGTTAATATCCGTGCGAAGTTTTTGAATTTCTGAAATTTTTGGCCCATCATCTTCTCCTTCGTACAATTCCAATCTTTTCTTATTTTTTGATCTTTTACTTGTGTTTATCATTCCCGCAGTAGTAACTAATGTAGAAGCGTGTGTGAAATTTTCTTCGAATTCTGTACTTCGAAGTTCTTGCAGTGAATTCTTTAATGCCTGAATCAGACTTCCAGCTTTATCCACAATCAAAGTTTTCATCTGTAAGGATTTAGTAGCACGTTTAACTTGACCTAATATCTGATTCCAGACATCAAGGTAGAAAAGAAATTTTAAATCAATATTTTTGAGTAGATTTCGGTCGGATGAGATAATGTCAGGATTTATAGATTTGGCGATCATATCTTGAAGTACTTCATGGTTTTATGGCATTGGATTTCGATGACCATCTAGTTTCCGAGTGTCCCTTTCATGAAACTTTCAATATCTTCATCAGGATAGTCCAACGATTTGTAGAGTGAGAAAAAAATTTGAAAATGCTTTCTACAGTTTAAAATTTGTTTTTCATTTCTGCATTGATTGAAGCGGAATGTACCCCTGTCAAATTCAAACTATGGTTTGCACATGCACTTGCTTAAAAAGCCTCAATCGCCTCACCCTTGCCACGGCGCTGACTTGAAAGCTTAATAATAATTGACGGTATGAAAATCGTCGGAATCTATGTATAGCTGTAGGTCTCCTATGTCCGTTATACATTATCCGAATATATAAACCGGAAACAGTTTAAACGGTGCAGATTCGGAAATATCGATTTATTTAATATAAAGTATTATTTAAATAAATACTCCGAGTTAATATCCAAGAATCGAGAGAACTTGAGCATCAATCCAATACTTTTAGTTTATCTGTCTGAAATTATGATATCAATAAGAGACTAATGACCTTAGGAAAAAATAAGTAGAAAAATAGTCCAAAGGAATTAGCGCGGTTAATGTGGTCAATTCGGATTCGAAAGTCAATAGAATTAGAACCAAACATCAATAAATGTTACGTCGTTTTGTAATTACTCGATGTTTTATCAAGTGTTTAGTAAACATTCCAGAAACTTTTTTATTTTATGAAGAATAAATGTATATCTTCGCGTTAAGGGTTCTTCAGAATATTCTATACTGCGACCTTATTAATGATAATTCCACTATTATCCTCATAATAATTCAAAAACTATTTTTCTGTTCTTACTTCAACTCGTTTATAAAGTTCAACAGTTTCCTAAACAGTTTTTATTTGTATAAAATATACAAAATCAATACAAAGTATTTTAATAGTTGTGAAGAAAATATCGAAATTTACCATTGACCTTAAGTAGGTTTAGTCTATCGCTCGTATTTTACGTATAGAGTATTCGATCGATTTATTTAAATATTTATGTGTGTCAGTCAAGTTGATATTAGCGTAACTGAAACAAATTATTTGATATTAAATTTTTATTTACCTCCTGATGTATGTCACAGTGCTGTTGTAAAAATCATACAATTGACATTTTAGGGAAAACATGATGTGGGTATTAAATAATCCTTAAAAAGTTTTTTTGTGTAAATGATACTCAGTGACGTGTGGTTTAACGCAAAATTAGAATATTAAATTTTATTTTAAAAGAGGTTCGAAGTTTTCCTTACATCCACCTCCAGAATTCTATTATAAATGCTCGTTCTACTGTAATTTATTGTTAGGGGTGGTTTATCAATGCAATGTTAAATAAATTATTTTCAAGTTATCTCTAGCGGAAGGATAAAGTGGGATTACAAACCACATGATTGGTCAATTTATTGGTTTATGTTCCTGTTAGTTAACTTAGCACTTATTCGTGCATCGATACACCGGACTTTAAAATGTAATAGGTCAATCTTTTTATTAGCAATGTTTATAATACGGACGTTTCAAAATGTACATACCTTTGTTACGATTAGTATGCATTTAATTTAAAAACCAATCGTTCACAATAGAAGCGGAATGTAATTGAATAAATTTCGCTTTTGTTGAATTGAATAAACATTTCAGGTTTAAAATTTTATTTATTTCAACTTTTTGTTTCCTAACCAATAAACAACCTATTATAAGATTAACTATAATTTTTTGGGAAATAACGCAATATGGTATGAAAATAAATTTTAATTAGTTAATTAAATTCTAATTAGTATAGTAATTAATGTATAAATAAAACATACGATTACTCTTGTACATATGTAGGTAGTTATTGAGCCGGTGATAATAATCATGGTGGATTTAGATGACAGTAATAAATTTATATACTAATTATGCTCTTGGATTTATTTTGGTGGATATTGATTGCGTATTTATACAACCTAAGCAATATTTATTTATAATAAATATTTCATGTTTCCTGAAAGTTAGTTCGCATGCAAGATTTTCGTGTCAAAAGGAACTCGTATAAATTCACACCAGCGCAGTGCTATTAAATATTTCTTTGCAATAATTGATGTTACTGATTTATCCTAATATTTTGGAAACGTGAGCTTTTAAAATATTATGAAATAATAGTTTTTGTAATGTATTTTATTACAACCGAAAATCCCAGTTTTAGTGATACACGGATTTCAAATTCAATCAATTTCTTTACCAAGTTTCTTACTTAAGAAGGGGGCGAAAATGAATTACCGATGGAAATGTATTTTAATCAAATTAATTTTTGTTTGAAGCATTACCGCTTTTATTTTAGGTTACATTGTTTCAAAATTGAGTATCCATTTCAAATTGTACTTAAAATTTTCAAGGTTTTTTATTACCTAACAGTTAAGCCCATTTTCCGACTTTATTTGAATGATACAAAGTTGAACATGTTCAATTATTTCATGCTGAATAGGTATAAAAATTTGAATAGGTTTTTAAAAATGTAATTTTACTGCCCACTTAAATGTCAAACTATACATTCAATTTTCGCAATGGAAAACGGAAATTTGAAACAACTGTAGTTGAAAGGGACAATCGACACCACCAGCCTTACATTAATTAATTAACACGATAGATGCACTTAATAACAATTATTGTAAATAATATGAAAATTAATAGAAATGTAAGTAAACCACGTAAATCAGGGTTATTGTTGCTTTCAGTTTGTAAAGTTATGGGTTTCCTGTACCAAACCTTTGTGGTCATCTCTACGTGAACGAATTACTATGTATAGTGTGACAGAACCGGATTGCAGAGAATCAGTTATTCACCACAAGAATTTATTATCTGGGAAAAGTAAATCATACGCAGATATTATTTTCAGAAGGAAATTCTATCAATTCGGTTTTGGTGGAACTTTTTAACTTGCACTGCAAGAAATACGGAAGGATGTGGAAAAAATGAATTGAGAATTAACAAAAGTAAAGAATTTGTATTCTATAATACCTGTAATACATTAGTGACTATACCGATCACTTAACTTGGACAATTTGTACAAGTTGCATGCAATTTTGTATCTAATGTATATTAGTGGCTATACTATAACTTAACATAACCTGACTTGATAAATTACCCTCATAAACAACTGGATGACTTGGCTGAAGTTGTGTTACCTGTATTGCCGATTGTAATAAAAATTCGTATAAAGAACCATCATCATTACATTTTAAAATACTTTAAATATACAGCTACAATAAATTTCGCTTCGGAATATACTTATCTAATAGTTACGTTAGATTAAAAATTTAATTTCGCTATTCATGAGGAATCCATAAGTGGCAACTTCATGAAAGCATCTACTACGAAATCATCGGATGTCTATGAACAAACTTATTTTAAATTGGACCAATAGCGTAGAATTTAAAATTATGAGAAAGGATTAATAATTTAACTTCCCTCGTATTGTTAGTGGTAAGTTAAAATTTGATGCTAATGGAACATTCTATGAGTATTTGAAACGACTCGTATGCTTATGCCTACTCTGCGGGATCGGAGATCGATGTCTATTTCCTTGCAACATCATTAACGATAAATATAATTATCCCGAACGTCTTGGTGAAATTTACTATCACACTCCGTATGGTGGAACACATTATGTTTCTTGTTTATATAATTAATTTTGTTGCCACAAATTATTCCCATAATTCACCCATCAATGGAATGCACAAGTTGGGTAATTTGCACATGAGCCATCTTGATTTGTTTAATTGTGACATGAATGCAGATAAATATTGTGGTAGACTACGAATTCAAGCTTGAATTTGCATTGAAATAATGTACATCAACATAAATAATGTGAATTGTGTAATATGTATAGGTAATGTCTATTTGTACCTATAATTTTCAGGTGATTTTCAGGTATCGTACAACTAAAAAAAACTTAATTGTCGATATAACTATAGTAACATTTATTAGACTTGACAAATTTCCAATAAGTAAAAAAAAAAGTTACGTTATTTATGACAGAATACGTGTTTCTTTTTTGTTTTTGCAATCGTCAGTTGTATCTAACCGCTTTTAATCAAATAATTATGAAGAAAATGAACTAAATATTTTTCACAATAAAGATTACAAAATAACGCTGTTTAACAGTGGGGGCTTCCAGGAGCTTACATAGAGACCACAACTGACATTGAAAAACGAAGGCCTGTACGCTGAATTTCACAAAAAGCTGCGATAAAATATGCAAAAAGGATTCAATTTTTATTCACATAAATTAAACAAAAAGAACAAATATAGCTATAATATATAAATTTTCCATTATAAAGGTATAACCGTATAACCCTACCTTTGGCTGTACTATATGTATATTATCTACTATAATAACTATAAATTATATTCAATACTTTATTTCTTTTCTCCGCTATTTTCATCGACAGCGAAATTCAGTTATTATAAACCTGTAAAGTTTCAAATACCTACCCTGTATTTTTCGGTTAAAAATTGCAATATAATTGAAGACACGAGTGGATGAAGGTGTTATGTCACATTTTACAAAATGTCGACATCGGTGTGACTGAATGCGTTTTGTGCTATTGTTGAATACCATATGCAATTAAAAATATCTTATATATTTAACTATATGTATGAGTTCTACATTTTATATATTTTTAATTACATGTGGTATGAAACAATAGCACAAAACACGTTCGTTCACACAGATATCAACAATTTATAAAATGTAACGTAACACCACGTAACACCTTCATCCACTCGTGTCTTCAATTGCTTCCTCTACGTCATTATTAAATTAAATTCTTCATTAATTTGATGACATTGTGACAGCAAAGTAATTATGATAATAAATAGGTAATAAAATAAAATAATTAAAATAAATGAAACTTCGAACAAACTTAATTATAATTCTAATTGTCAAACAATTATTTTTAAATCAATATTTGCTTTTGAAGTTTTCATGTGTAAATCAATATTGTTTTGTTGACTTGAAATTAAAATTCCACCTTATTCGTATTAAATAAATTTCAAGTCAAACATTTTCTCTTGAAATTTTGCTAATATAACAATTAGCTAAGTGCTATATCAAATTTCTGGCATTGCGAATAATTATTTTTTAATGTCGGTTAATCTAAAAAATCAAATTTTTAATTTATACAACTTTATCGTGTATTTATTAGAAAGTTCTAAACTGTATAATTTGAAAACTTGGTCGTAACTTTGAATGATGTAGGCTGCTAGAAAATGTGCGTAAATACATATAAAGTAGATGAAGGGCCCCACTATGTTCCTCGTTAAATTAGGAATTTTTTATTTTTTTTATATTAAAGAGTTAAGTATTAAATTTACCATACGACGCAAGTTAATCTAATACGTGTACTGAAACACAGATAGTGCGAGTACTTTAAACTTGAAGATGGCCACGAAATATCTGTTTAATATTAAAACTTTAATGTTGTAAATTTAATAGCTTATACGGACGAGTGGTACATATATTTTCTATTATGCTCAGTATTTATCACCTTAAATCTTAAAATTACAGTTTCGAAATACGTATTAAATTTAATATGGCATGATAAAACACCTCTCAATAAACTTAAATAATATACTACTATATTATAATGATATGAAAAATATTTAAAATATTGCCAACAGTAATATCGATCTCCATTATAGATAGTACTTGTCTAAGCATAATCGCAAAACCAATAATTGTTCAGGGCCTTATCCGTCAGTTGCAAACGCGATATAAATATCAAGCGAATTACATACATATAAGTAGACGTGAGTTCTATAAGGGCAACCGTGTATGGTGTTTTTATTTAGGTTCAACCCTCAACGCACAACGAGAGAACATCATAATGAAGCTTTTTAGCCTGGAGTCTCACTATACCAGCTATACTACTACCAGATAAAATTTTAACTAATTCAATTGATTCAAACCGAGTTCAAAGCTCTAACCACCCACAAATCAGCAACCTCCATTAGCTACAATTTTATTTGGTAGTAGTAGTAATATTAACAGGTTGACTGCCATGGCAGACACCGCTGTCCGTTCGAAGTTCTTGCCCAGGACGCCATGGCAGACCGGTATCTGCTTTGGAGCTGCCGATAAGGAACTGGTATATGGACCGCATTGACGACAGAAAAACCTTTAAAAGTAATAGAAACTGTTGTGAAAATATTTCACAGTGAGAATGACATTTTATTTTAAATCGTTTTAAATTGAATAATATGGATGTCTTCTAACTGTGCCCGTTTTACGGTTCAACACGAATTTGGCTCTTGACGCCGCGATAGACACCGGTGTCTTCTATCCACATTATAATGAAAAAGGTCCAAAAATTTGTTTTTTTGCATTCACATGTATTTCTAATCTGCTTATAACAGTTTAAAACTTAAATATAGAATTTTATAAAAATGCACTTTTTTGAAATTTTATGAGAACAGCCTTGACGTATTCCGAAGAAAAACCTAAAAACACCCACAGGCCACAAAACCGAGGCAACCACGTTCTAAAGGCTCGCCAGCTGGTTGTATCTTAACTATTAATATCGTTTTAATTATTTTTGTATGTTACTTTCTTATTTATTTCTTCATTACTTTTCTACCAGTGCACGACTATCATGATTGTGATGCTTAAAGGTTGGTAACTAAAAAAATAAACCAATAAGAAAGATGCGTGATAAACAAACAAACAGGCAAAAATGTTGTTTTTAAGGTCTCACTGATTCGTGATTGCCTAGGTTGTGTGTCCTAAAGGCCGCACTGTGAGCAGAGATGATCAAGCTTGAAGGAGGAGAACTATACAATAAAATATATGAGCTGAAAAAAGGTAACAAGATGGACTGTGAAAACTATCGAGGAATAGCACTATTGAGCGTAACGTACAAAATTCTGGCCACATAAATTGAAAAAAAACTTAAAGAATATTCTGAAAGATTAATCGGCGAACATCAGAGTGAATTTAGAAGTTGGTGATCAGTGATGGACCAGGTGTTTATAATTAAACAGATACAGACAAGAAGTCACAGACTACAGTTGTCCACACACTTAGCATTTATAGACTTTAAACAGGAGTATGACAGCATAAGGAGATATAAATTATATCGGATATTAGAATAATTCAATATACGCCCCAAATTTATCGAGCTAATAAGGATGACATTGGAAAAACAGAAAATAAAGTAAGACTGAAAAGAATGATGTCAAGAATGATGTCAAGAAAGTTTAACTGGAGAATGGGCTGAGACAAAGAAACCTACTGTCAGCAATAATGTTCAATATTGTAGTAGAGAAGATTATACGCGAGAGCAAAATAAATAGAAACGGATTAATATACAGCAATTACCACCAATGTTTTGCTTTCGCTGATGATGTGTCACGAGAATGACAAACGTGATGAAAACAATGGGTTTAGAAATCAACGAAGAGAAGACTGAATACATGACATGGGCAGATCAGACGTACGAAGAGAATAGAACCCTACAAGTTGACACGGAAAACAACAAGATGTTAAAAATAAAATAAATCCATACATTTATGTACATGGGTACAGTGATAACAAGGAAACCAGGCAGTAGCGAAGAAATAAGAGCTAGGATAGCAGCAGGAAATAGAAGCAATAGAATTTGTGGAAAAAGATTATGTCCAGAGCAGTAAAAATCAGAATTTACAAAACAATAGCGAGATCGTTGGTTATTTACGCGTGTGCGATATGGATATTAAAGAAGCAGAACCACATGATGCTGGAAGTCTGGGAGAAGAAGGTGTTGAAAAGGATTTTTGATGGTACGAGAGTAGAGGAGAGGTGAAGAAGGCGAAAAAATGATGAGATAAGAAAACTGTATGGAGAACCCGGTATAGTGGGTTAGTGGGGGTGGTGAGAGCGCAAAGATTGAGATGGCTGGTTCACGTGACAATAATCGATGAGGAGAGAGTGCCATCCCAGGTGTGGAAAAGTCAAATATACGGCAGAGAACGACGAAGAAAATCATTACTTGAATGGAAGGGAGATGTGAACGAGGACAGGTTTCAAATAGGAGAGACAACGCAAGAAATAGGAAGGAATGGAAAAAGATAGTAAACGTTGCTATGAGCCTTCAATGTCTTTAATGCTGTTTTACATAGTAGTTAGATATAGTGAGTGAGACACAAGCCATAAATCGCGCCAATTACTGGTTATGTTTTCAGTAACCATTGTATAGTTACCATTGCAAAAACAAATAATTGTTCAGAATCCCATCCCAATTGAAAACTGAACAAAAAATTAATAATATTCAATATTCTTATCATATTACAGCTGTTTCAACCTTAATCGACATTTTTACAATCATAATATTACCATCGTTGGATATATATTTGAAGAAATGAAAAATAATAAAAATCTACCAATTTAATATCGATTCATAGCACTTTTAACAATTCTAAACAATGTAATAGTTTTGTAACGCTATCTTGCAGAATTGTATGGTTTAGCGTTTAACCCCATTATTTAATAGGGACTAAGTAGAACTTTTTCATTTCACTTTTTCACATTAAAATTTGAGTATATCAAGTAGTCGTTTAAAATTCGAATTTTTGTAATAACGAAATTCTATAATAGTTGACCGGATGTTAATCAAAATATTTAAACTCTTTGAATGCCTATTTTAAACTACTCGCTAATAAATATATTACAAATTCTTTGTTCAAATGTGATGGCATAAATGTTCGATGAATGTTGGGAATTAGGCTTAAATATTTGAAACATATATAACGTCAAATAAAAATAATTGATTAAATTTAATAATTATAAAATATCACAGTAAAACATTGATCGGTACTTTGTTTTAAATATAAAAAGAAGTAATTTATTTTAATTAACGCTTTGTGTTGCAGTGACTTTTAAAAGTGTTTTTAATTTACGCCTACAACTGTGTTGAGACTTCAGTTTCTTAAGTTTGCTCTTTTAATGGAGTTAATTAAGAAGTTTGAGAATAAAATATAGCAGTTTATTGTCACTGCAAACGCTAAATGACTTCTTATAAGATAATTTATTTGGCTACATTGTTAAAACTAATGTAAAGTAAGATAATAATAGTTTTGTTACAAAATTCTAAGATATAAACTTTTAATTTAAGAGTTTAATGCGGTGTTTACAAAAAAAATAGCTCAAACTTACCAATTAAAGAAATATCGAATTTAATTTAAAATTATTTTATTTGACCTCTTATGATGGCAGTTTAATTTATTTCTGCTGAATAAGCTAACTTATTTTAAAAGTTATTAATGTACATGGGTCGTTCCGAAGTAATGGAGTTTTCTATATAGGAAATTTCACGCATTAGAAAAGTATCAAATCAAAATTTCATCAAAATTGTGTAAACCTATCACCTCAAATTGCAAAAATTTAAATATGGAAATATTACTTTTTTATTGGAACTTTTTATCTCGCCCTTTAAGGTTTCGTATATGCAACATTTTAAGACTAATTTAACTTTATTTTTCTCAAGTTGATGTTATAAAATGATTGTTCGTTGAAAATTGCTTTCTATTGGTTATTTGAATTCAATTACAGAAAGTTTTGTAGTGAAATATAAAAATTTTATGAAGGGTTTTTCTATTAATGCTAAATCGAAGATAATCCCCCATTGCCATGGTTACAATTTTATAGTTGAAAAGGGTCTTAGCTTTTGCTAGAGCAGAGATTAAGTATCATCAGACCTTGCATTTCCAGTTTTCGGCGGATAGTTGAAAATGATCGCGAATAATTATAATTCCTGTAAAATATTGCACTCTTAAAAAAGTATGAGCGTTAATTATGTAGTTTTATAAAATTAGCTATTAAATAATGAAACATTAATTTTATAAAGAACAAATTGCATTCATAAATGTTACTTTATTAGAAGCTTGTAACTAAAGAGCATTATTAATTAGTGACAAAAGTTGTGAAAGACTTTGATAATAAATTTATTTTCACTTGGGTAATGAATAAGTAACTCCTGAAAAATGATATATCTAGGTAATTATAAAACACGTCGCAGATTTATATCTACGCTTCAGTCAAAAAAGAAGTTATTCAAATCCATACAAAAATAAATATACAAAAGAAATGAATATTAGGATATTTAAATAATGTATGGAAAATTTTTAAATGTAAATTTTACTACTTTTTTACATTTAAAGCTATAAGTATATTATAGTACGAGCTCACATTTAAATTTTTATCTTTTAGTCAATAATGGTGGTAGTTTTGTATTTTTTATTTAAATGTGGATACATTTTTATTTGATCTTAAGAACACAAAATTTAGAATAGAATGTTTTGAATGGACTAGAAGGTTTCTTTTCGTACTCGCTTATTTCAGCAATAATAATGCAATTTGTACAACTCTTCTTCTTTATTTACAGACTTTAAGAGGCAACAGTAGTGATGCTTGTGAAACTCGAGATCCTTGCCAACATGGTGGTATCTGCATTTCTACAGATAGTGGTCCCATCTGCGAATGTCGAAATCCCGACTACGAAGGAGAATACTGCGAGAAAGGTGACCTATTTTTTTTATCCTTAGTGCTACTTGAGTTTCTTGTATTCAATATGTGTCTATTACAATAAATGGCCCATTTTAACTCAAGCAGTTTTGTCATTGATAGAAATTTTTCTTTTTTGTGCCATGTATAAAATTTGTATTAATTACATAGTAACAAAATTGTGCTTCCAATCAAATCGAATGTACATTTCAAAATTTTATCTTATACAAATTTTTATAAAAATATAGTTCAAGTATATTACTGACCAAAGCTATTCCCAAACTGA
Source organism: Podabrus alpinus (assembly GCA_932274525.1). Lineage (NCBI taxonomy): Eukaryota > Metazoa > Arthropoda > Insecta > Coleoptera > Cantharidae > Podabrus > Podabrus alpinus. The sequence goes on from OW026451.1 coordinate 123,338,041, forward strand.
TAGCGCAGTAAATTTTATAGTGGAGATGTGACTAAAATTTTTCTCTGCATATTATAATATATCTGCAGTAGTACACTGCAGTCTATAAATTAATTAAGTAAACATTATAACGTATAAATACAACTATAAATGTAGGAAAAGTATAAACAAATATTTGATCAAATTTAAACTTTTTGAATTTTTTATTATTTCTACAGTGCGCTAAATAAAAAATGTAAAGCAGCTTCCTATTATGGACGTTTTTATACTAATAAAATCAAAATGTAGATAACCAATTTTTCTATTTGTAAAAATTTTGATTTGTTTGGTATGGGTTTCTTCTGCAATTTGTACATTTATAATTCAATACAAATCAATGTACGGTTATAAGCTGGACAAAACTTGATGGCGTTCTATCCAATACCACTTTTGTTAAAATTTTCCAGAAACATCGCATATTTCTGACGCTATCTCTTGTTTTCAACTGTTACCTTTTGGAAAAATTTTAAGACAATCAACGCTAACTTCGAAACTCAGTCATTCTTGTGGTTTTGCTTTGAGCGCGGTTGTGTTGAAGTTGAATATCGTCATGATTTCATCCCAATTGATTTGAATTTGTATTGGCAAAGTCTAGAATTCTTTTCGCCACAACGGTAATTTCTATAATAATTTTCTAATTTTCGTTTATTGTTTATCGCTGCTGATAAATTAGTTTTTTATTTTAAGTCTTTATTTTCGAGTTAATTCAGTTGACCTTTTCCTTATTGTCCAGGCTGCTAGAAACTATAGAATATACTGAGTCACTCCAGCTTCCTTTTTTCTGATGTGATAATTTCAATTGTACCAAGCGTTCCACCTTTTTTTCTCTCTGCATTTGTATTGCTCAGTCGGCAAATTGGTTTTGCGTTAAAATTCTAAGTTGAACCGAGGTTTCCTTCGGACGATAAGGGAAACGTTTTAAACACTGAAATTATAAAGTAAATGATAAAAAACAAAAATTGAACTGAAAGGTATTTGAAAATTTGCATAACCATAAATTATTCCATTAAAAATATTTTTATTAATATTACCGAAAATAATATTGAATCAATTACTCCGTTCACTTTCTACTCTTAGTTAGACAATCTTTTTTTTCATCATACACTGGTTTATCAACCAATTCGTTTCTATATACTGTTCCAATGCGTTTTACAACACACTTCAATTTGGACGTTCTCTCACGTTTTCTCCAGATCTGCAATGCACAATATCCCGCGGATTTACCATACAGATCTTGTTAAGCCAGTTTCACACCAGCACATTTTACCACATCAAAATCGTTTCTATAAACCAATTTCATTTTCATTTTCTCTTTACTCCATTAGGTACATGTACTATAAGCTTTTTTGCAGAAGTTTTAAGTTTTGCAATAAAATTTAGTTTAGTATAAATGACAAAAAATTGCGGTATTCTAAAATTGTTTTATTTTGTTTCTGATGGTGAAACGACAAAATCCAACGATTTGCATAAAAATTTTAATAACAAAGTTTGAAATTGAGGTTCAAGAAACCGATCCTTTACCAGAAGTTCTTCCATTATCAAATTTGATTGAAAAATAAATTACAAGCTTCATAAACTGCCTCGATAAAATGAAAATTGCATGAACTGTTATCCACGTGTATTAAAATTTAGTCTTACAGCAAAGTTTACAAATTTGTTATGGATTACAAACGACGACATTGAGTTAAGTGTAATAATTGTTTCAAAAAAGCATGTTTTATCTTGACAACTTCCTACATAAAATATTATCTACTAATTAAAGTGGCTACTTTGTAAACTTACGGTAATTTATCACAATTACGATCAAATCTAAATAAAGTGATAAATGGCAATATCACAAATTTGTACCCTGATTATAATTTTGTTCAATAAATAACATAAAAACTTATGTGAATTATGTTGTTTCGGCATACTTTTGGAAACAAATATACTTTACACGTTCCGAATATAAATTTAAAATACAGGAATATAAATCGATACACGTATTTTAGGCGGAGAGGTATTACGCACCAATACAAATTTCTTTAAAACAGAAAATGTCGAAAACAAATTCTTAGATCATAAATCTCAATATCTATTCGATTTAGCTTTTCGGCTACAAGTTGAACAAATATTAACCGAAAGCAAAAGCGGAATAAATTTTCGGGAATCTGTTAGAACTTAATCTTGCTGAAAGTTCGACGAGATGTTGTGAGCTCTATTTTCATGTACTTACTGCTTAATCAACGATAATTGAATTTAACTCGGTGTAAATCAATCTTTATTTATCTTCCAATTTCAGAAAAATTTCTATTTACCCAGTTTACATTTTTTAATAAACCGTTTTTATTTAAAAAAAACGAGATATATTGAACACTTATCGATGGTTAATAGACTAACCAAATCGACTTTTTTATTCACTAACTGAGATTTTTTTTTATAAAATAAACAGTTTTTAGTTGAACAAGATGAAGTAACACTTTAAAACTAAATTGTATCATCATATATCATTTCTCAAAATTGCATTCGATTATTTTGAAATCCAAAATAAGCTGCTTAGAAAGATGTGCTTTGTGGAAATCCTGTAATGTCCATGGCATTTTCTTTTTCATATAAAATAACGGTTAGACTATTGTTATGTTTATTAATTACGATTATTATTATTTCACTTACCAATAAATCAACACAATGATACGTAAGTGCGTGATTACTATAATACTTGCGGTATTTTATAAATTGATAATATTTGTATGGGTCATTATTATTGACATTTGAATTTCTTAATTTTAAATTGATTCTAGAAATGCTATTCCCGGTGGAATTAATTTATCGAAGCTTAGTAAAGTTTGATGTAGTTTATCAAAGCCTGTCAATCCTATGGTAGTTCCTGACAGTTTATCAAGTTAATTGTAGCATCCAAATACAAATAATTTCCATCCACTTTCAAATCTCGATACTTAACTAATCTTAATATTACTTGATTTGGTTAAGTTTTAGCGTTGGGGCCAATGCTAAAAGAGGCCATAATAACTAGCAACATTCAATAAAGACTTGGAACTTGGAAATATTAACAAGTCGAAGCTAAAAGCAATTACGAATAGTCTGAGCTTTCAAAGGACACCCAAGGCGTTGTTTGTTTATTTTTTTATTATTCGATATTTACGAATATAAATTTACTAATACAAACTTTGTTTTCGACGTGAACCCTGAACCACGATACTCCAAATTGCTAAACTAGGAATATTCTAAAGTAAACTCAATTACTATATTATTTGTAAGTGTTAACGTAGTATGGTTGTAAACGTTTATTTTCTTCGTGATAAGGTCTAAGATCTACGTTCCGACTCCAACGTTCATATTTGCAACTTACGGCGTGTGCGTAAACCCAGCTTTAAGCGTTAAAAGTTTACGAACTTCGTAAGTTTCTTGCATGTACGGTTAAGTGCTAAAGAGCACTATGAATATCCCTATAACCTGCCCTGATAGGTCTGCCCAATACAACTACGTTTACATTCAACTACTATGTATATAGTACTATAAGATTTTGAGCATAATAATATGTAATAAACCTACACACGAAATTACAGGTCAGTCTTATTTACTGGCTGTACGGATTCATAATGTGAATTTATACCTCTAGCATGTGTTTTCAGGTACGCTGAAATTGCTCCTATACCAGGCAATATTTGATTAAATACCTACGTCTACAATTTTGAACAGATATTGATAATTTAAATGAAATGAAATTAAATTTTTAAAATTAACCAACTAAATTAAATTAATTAATTAGCTTTCAACAATAGTGTTTATAATATTTACTACTAATAATAATTAAATATGCGATTACAATGATTTCTTTCCGCATGATAGACGATTGAGAATTGATATTCATATAATATTTCCTTATAGGAATATATTTTTTATAAATTTAACTTATTAGATTTATTTTTTGAGTTATTTACATTTCTGTCGAATTCATTCAAAATCTTTTCGTTTACATTGAAACAAATAAAATTTGTTCAAATGTATTTTGCTTGAAATATTTTATCATAAACATAATTAAGCCATAACTTAGCCACTCTTTTCGGTTATCTTCGTTATGTCTTTTCTGCTTTAACACAATTACACTTTTGAGATCATTACATTTTGAGATCCTTCACCTTTAGAAAATCACTTGGAAGTAATTCACCCCTACTAAAAATTTTACGTTATAAAATTTTAAAACAATTTATTTATTTAGTAATGTTATTATTTACTTATCGTCATGCTCATATTGAAATAAATTATGCTAGACCGAAATAGATCCCTTATACCTTAAATATGCCTATTGTTCCATATTTTATAATACCGTACTTTATTATAAATATTAAATAATAATGTTAGGCTTTATATTTTTGTTCTATTATTATTATAAGATAAGTATAATTCAAATATGTAGGTGTACTAATAAAAATAATATTATTTTGGATTACCTACATACTAATTGTCTAGTTTTCTTACAAACAAGATACACTGCTGATAAATCCAAGCTCAAAAAGCTACTAGGGAACTACAAGAAATGATGACCGATATAAAAAATCAAGGCATACAAAATTACTTGGAAAACCTAACTTCGACGCAGGCCACCAACTATTCATTGTGGAAAGCTACAAGAAGATTCAAAAAACCACAACAACATATGCCACCGATTAGAGACGAAAATAACACATGGATCAGAAGAGACAAAGAGAAAACGAATACCTTTGCAAAACATCTAGCTAATGTCTTCCAACCTAATCCATCGAGCATCACAGTAGAGGAAGAAGCTGAAATAACAGAATATCTTAAAGCTCCTCTTCAAATGGGCCATTGTATTAAAAAATTTGAGCTGCAAGAAGTGAAGAGAACAATAATTAAAGAAATCAACCCAATGAAGGCTCCGGGATATGATCTGATCACCGGAAGAGTTTTGCAAGAGGCAACAGAAAAATGCTTTAGAGCAATTCTGCAGATATTCAATGCCATCCTCAGACTTTATCACTTCCCGAATCAGTGGAAAGTGGCACAAATTATAATGATCCTTAAACCAGGCAAAAAACCCGAAGAGGTAAAATCGTACAGACACATCAGCCTACTTCCCATACTATCTAAAGTCTTCGAAAAATTGCTCCTAAATCGTCTAAGGCCTATAATAGAGCAATGAAAACTAATCCCAGACCACCAATTTGGATTCCGCAACCAGCATGGAACGATTGAGCAAAGGCAAACGTTACTGTTCAGCAGCCTTCCTTGACATCAGCCAGGCCTTCGATAGAGTGTGGCATGATGGCCTGTTATACAAATTAAAGAAAACTTGTTAGAATTTTCTGCTGATCCGCACCCCTAATGAGAGGGTGCCTAACGAAAAGCAAAAGATTCCTCCACGTGAAGAAAGGATTCCTCACTTTTTCAAACGTGGGTACCCTAGATGTTCTTTAAGCCAGCTACTAGATGTACTCGTCGGTATGCGAGGGCCGTAAGTCCAGGTCACGAGCTTATCCTGTAAGGTTAAAAATGTTGACTCCTCTCTCGAGGAAATAAAATGCGGTACTTTAACACTAATATTTAATGTAACAAATAAGTATTGCACAAACAAGACACTGACAGAAGACAATAATATGGTGTCGTGAACAACTAGTACCGACTTCTGATGGAAGCCAGCCAAGATTGATCTTAGGCGTGAATCAGTCGACTCCACGAGGACACCTCGTGAACGGATAAAATACAAACTGGGTGCGTAACAATACGCACCAACGTTTACGTTAATACAAAATTCGTATATAAATAATCGGCAATCCCACCCAAAAAGAATGCAAAGTTTATCTCACCTAGACGTCTGATGAGCTCACACAATGATTGAGACAGCAACTGCACCTTCCAGGCGGATTGCCTACGAACTTGATCCTTAACTTCCTTCACACGGCCTCCCCGAGAAGTACGACGGCACACCTTTCTATTGACTGCGTCTCAGCGACCCTCGAACTGGCGTCGGAATTACTTGACTGGACTGGGAACCCCAAAGAGTGTTTCCAATATACTCTGGTTAACTGGATTACGCACCCAATGGTTTCTCGCCGGCGGAAAATTCTACCGAGGTTGTACAGCGACAAAAAATCGGACAGGAACAAGGACGAACGGACTTGACAACGAATATGACTCTTGATCTGGTTGATATGATAAAGTTTGGTGAGAGTACGTGGCATCGTGGTAAATGCAATTTTAATTGCAAATTGTGATTGGACTACCTTTTGGTACGTCACAGAATGGCGACTTTTCAAACGTATACGTTTAAAAAAGGCACTTTATTTAATTAGTATAGCGTTTTAAAATTATATATTTGTAATTATATATAGTATTTTGCTATGGGCCATCGATTTTTATAGGTAAAAATTATATTTTTGACAACACGGGACAACCCCATTGTTAAAATAGTTGAAATAAGCCATTCAAGCTTCCTCTTTGGAAGAGTACTCTCAAATTTGACCCACACACTACGATGGTCAAACGTGAACTCTCCTCTCCATAATTTTGGTTCCAGTTTCGTTCTCGACGCAAAAGTCAGAAACCCAACTATAATAATCAAAATTGTCACATCTAGTGACACCAATTTACAAAACCTTTGCGCACAATTTTCAAATTTCACATACACAAAGAAAAATACGATACCGATACCATTTACAGTATTTTCATGAATTTGTGGGCATAATTAGTGGTTGTTTTAATCTTTGTTTTATAAGCTCTTTTTATAGCTCCATATTCCTGGGTCTTGAGGTAAAATTAATTGAATGCTTGGATCTTTTGCCACAGATCTTATGTTTTGTTCTTTGAAAATTGCTTCTACTTTTACTCCTTTTTTCGTCAGAAAATGTTGCAAAATTAATTTTATTTGATGGATTTCCAGGCATCTCAGTAAATTGAAACTTTTTCTACACCAAACAAAACTTAAAAGAAAATAGTAGTAAGAAATACAACGTCTCACCATCCATTTTAAAAATGTTCAAAAGTAAAAAAATATTTTAACAAATGAAAATCTACTGTTAGTTTATATATTAAAAAAATATATCAAAACTGACTATTATCCAAAAAAAAACCGTTGGAAATTACTTTTGCCTCTCAAAAATCAGTAGCACCTCTGAACTACCCTATCAACTGGTACCCATGCTTCCCTACTTTCTTTTTCACAAATACAGTCTAAATTATATTAACTAATTTAGTTTGGAGGAACTTTCAAAAATTACATTTTGCATTATGTAATAAATATGTGACAAGCCCTATTATAAGCTAGGATTTTATTCATCGTCAGAATTTATTCATCGTTACTATACGCTGCTAGCTTATTACTAGCAGTAATATGGCAATAATAGGTGGGCGAATGGCTGAGCGGTTAGCGTGTTAGCTTCTCATGCCGAGATTCATAGGTTCAAATCCTGTGAGGTGCTATCTATAGAAGGATTTTTCGCTCACCAAATGTCTATCTGCTGGCCACAGGTAACATTTTATATGGCTCAAAAACTTCCCTGGTTGGAGTAGACGATGTAAAAATCGTCTATCCCCGTGGTTCGGAATACACGTTAAGCTGTAGGTCCTCTGTGCTCGTCACACAGTTTCAACATGCAACGAGCACAGACAGGGAAATCGGAAGACGTAAAAACGTTAAAAAAACCGTTGCATACATACATACATTATATGGTAATAATTAATAGTAAAGTAGTAAGTTATAAGTGGTTATAAGGTTAAACTTGATACTTAGCTTAGTTTTGCTTACTACTAAGTTAACTATTAGCTATTAGGTAGATATTTTGTGGCTAAGATCAGTGTTCCAAATTATGACGATAGACAATCAAGAACCCAGAAAAATTAGCCCGACTGCTTACCGAGCCTGGAGGAGAAATATAAATTTACTACATTTGTATTTATTTAATGTTATTATTTTTATAATTATTTTAGGATAGTTGTCTCTGATTAGGATTGGAGGGCATGTTCCCCTGTGTCCTTTTAGGATAAATCGCCACTGGCGAAGATACTGTTAACTCTAGACCAAACCAAAACGGTTTGCTATAATAGGAATACCACAAAGTAAAATAACGTAAAATCAGCTAGCAACTAGTTGTGTAACTAAGATAATTTGCCTTGGTATAGCAGCCAATAAAAACAGTCCGTTTTTTGCTATCTTATTATTATAAGTATAATAACAATAGCCCGAATACAAACACGTAGAGTTGAAATACATAATCAAATTTTAGATTCACCGGTAATACGCCTACATACACCTATTTTAATGTATTTTAATGTACGCCTACAATAATAGGAGGCTTCAACGCAAACTTGTAAGGACTATAAACTTTGATTTGTCAAGATTTGCAACCCCTGAGCTGTGCCCCCGTGTTAAATTTTATCTTCAAGAATTCTGCTCTCACTCCTTTTTCTATCAAAGTAATGTCTGTATCATACTGCCACCTACAAATTTTGCGGTCGAAATAAAATTATTAATGTTAACATTTTTATAATGTATAAATATCTTATCGAGGTTAAACTAAAATAATATGATCGACGTTATCGTTTCGTCATAATAGATTTTCGAAACCTCTCTTACCATTGATATCTGCCATTCTATCTGCTTTATTACGCCATCTAGTTTTCGGGACAAATTATTGCACAAATGTTTTCATAAGGTTACGAATCTTGACAAGTCTATAATCAAACCTATAAGACTAAGACTGTATCACCAATTTATACGACAATTTTTATATTTTCAAATAACTTCGAGACGAAATAATTATTTATACTGTCAAATTAAGAAATAATTAAGTAATATTTTAGGGTGAATATTTTATAATACGGTTCTGTCAGATGAAAGAATTGTTTTTATAAGTATTGTAAAATACTCAAAATTTTTGCTAGAGTAGAGTCTGCAGGACAGGAAACAGGTTGATTGAACGCAAGTATTGGAGGGGAAAAGTTTATTTTGAAAAAAAGTTCGGTGTGTGCGATGAATGAGTAAAGATGGGCAGAAGAGATTTTGGCCTAATAGTGTATAATATACCAGGGGTGGCCAACCTGCGGCTCGCGAGCGACATGCGGCTCTTTGAAGGATTATTTGTAGCTCTCGATAAATGTACCCGAGTTCCCATTTCATTTTTGTGCTATTATATTTTAAAAAATTATTATCGTTCCGTATGTGTTTCAAATTTTGAAAAATGGCTCGACTATCAAGGAGCTTGGCCACCCCTGGTATATACGATAGTTATGTAAGTTTTGTTTTTATTTTTGTTATTTATGTTAATGTTACAAGTTATTTAATATATAAGTTAAGCGATCTCCAGTTGCATTTTATTTAAACCATCTGAGCTATACCTCCCTCGTTGACTAACCTGAGGGTTGCAACAATACTACTACGAGTGTGTTAAGTAGGGTATAGGCTATGTTGTGCAAGTTCACAACTAGCGCCCACTGGTTGGGCGCGCGCGCCGGCACTTTTCATGGTATACCTTTTATTTACTAATATAAAAATTTGAAATTAATTAGTATATAAATGAATTTAAAGTAAAAGTAATGTAGTAACATTTTAGTGAATATTTTTTTCAGCAAGTTAGTATAGTTTAAACGGTTTAAAAGCATAGATTTTGTTCTTAATTATGGTTTTTCTAAAATTACAACAAAAATTAAAATAAAATGTTTCTTCGTAATATTTTCTTATCAGTTAACTTTTGGGACGAAAATGACTTCTACAAATCTTATGGAGAACAAAATTTACTAAAACTTTTATTTAAGATATTTCTAAGTCGAATATTTGCTGAGCGCCTTCGCTGTTAAATAGAGCACATTTTTTAAAGTTTCAAAAACGCTCGATTATGACCCGACTTTTTTTATAATATAGTTCATATTAATAGATTTTATCATATAATAGACTTTTTAGAGAGTAACCAAAAATTATAAAAAAAAGGCAGAGCAAAATCGAGCGTTTATGAAATTTTCATAAATGTGCTCTATTTAACAGCGCTGGCGCTTAGCAACTTTTAGACTTAGAGAAAAATACCTTAGATAAAATTTGTAGTAAATTTTATTCTCCATAAGATTTATAGCAGTCATTTTCGTCCTAAAGTCAGGTAGTAAGGAAATATTGCGAAGAAACATTTTGTTTTGACGATCGCCGAGATCGCCAACTCAGGGCTTTTATTAGGACGCCATACCTTAAAACATATCCAAAAATCAGAACCATATCAGACCATTTTTAAGAAACTCTTCTTTTCATAATTTCAAAAATGTTGTTAAAATATTTTCAGTGTTATTAATATTTTTAATGAGTTATATTTTATGATAGCAATATAGCTGAAATAGAAATTTGTTTAAATATACATATTTTGCCAAAAACAAAATTTTCACTCCTTCATAAAAAAATAATGTCAACTTCCGACGAAGAATTCGGTAAGAAGCTCAGGGTTCCGACAAGACGATTTTTAGTATGTTAAAGTACGAACAATTACCTAACGAAATCCGTCGAAAAATCGCAGAAGACAGATTTTGGATTTTTTTGTTCGAAATTTGACCAATTTTCTTACATTAAAACGACATAATAGAAATACCAATAATTTCAACTAATTGCACAAATTGATTTAAATTTCTCGTTTTATAATGTAAACATTATTTAATAATACAAATCCATAAACATTGATACAATCTGTAGTGAAAAACCATAGGCACCATAAAAAGTGCCATATTTCGCCACCGTGATCGCTGGCATCGAATTTTTAAAAATTCAAATCACTTGCACATAGCCTATTGTCTATGAGAGAAAAAGTTTAGTAATTTCTTAAAGTGTAGTAATGCTGTAAAAAACTGTATCCAACATCTTTTAATAAAACATCATAATTATACCGGTAGCAACCAGTGAGTTATTATATTATAATAACCCACGTTAGTAGCTAGCAACGTGAGTTATAAAATATCAATGGGTAAACTGTAAATGTCCGTATTTAAAATAGTCATAATAATAGGCTGTTTATTAAACTGTGTTGGACAAGTAACTAGACCACGATAATAAAAAAATATTTACAGTAACTAAAGGAATTTTTCACGATTAATAAACAACAAATCTAACCTACAGAACAACACTAATGCGATACAAATAGTACCCTATATTTTATGTACATGTGCAGTAAACTTTTAAAAAACGCGGTGTTTGTACTTTTAGACGCGATGCAGTTTATCCGAGCAGCACTTTTGCTATCTGGGTGACTGAATGCAAATTCAATTTTAGCAATCACGGTTACTAACCTAGTCATTAATAACTACCCATTAATATCATTTTGAGAATCGATTTTATTCGTACTTTTTGTTTCCTTATCCTTCCCTGTACTAACGAACGATGAGGGGAGAATTTTTATCACGATTCCTTCATATTAATGTCAAATTCCTATATTTACAGTCACTTCAATGTGTAAATTTAAATGTGCAAAATAAACGTGTTATATCCTGAAATCTGTTAAACAAAGCACGTGTAAACATGGTAAGAAACTGTCAAACGTGAAATGTCATCTTAAACTTTTATAATTTTTGTTACGCTAGTTGCGTAGCTCAAGTGGCGCAGCGCCACTGGTGGCCTGGTGGCCAAATTTAGCGTAACTGGGATGGTGAGCGCAAACGGTTTTAAATACAAGTAATAGTTTAATTACGAATTAAACATTAAGAATTAGAATTAAAAAGTAAATTTGAATTTAAATAATATTCTATATGCCCTATATAACTTAATAGCATTTATGGTATTGGTAGTGCTGACGGTTTTAGGGTAAAAATTTTAGGGTAAAAATGTTAAATTCACATAAGTAGTAGATTCACATAGAAAATTGTAAGCCTCCGCTAATCAAAATTTCATCTGATGAATATTAAAATTATTGTATCTTATTTTTATTGTGGAAGAATTGGAATAAAATATTTGAAATAAAACCATTCAATTTTTGGAATTAATTCTATTAAAAAGTTTTCGTTTCTTTCTACTTTTACATGTATGGTATGTATGCTAGAATACACAAAAAAAATGACATTTCTTCATGTTAAGTATATATGTTACACTCAATACCCGATTTCGGGCAATGCCCGAAAAAAATGCGCAAAACTAGTTTTGAGCAACGAAGATTTCCCAAACCCGAAATTTTACTTTTAAACGGCTATTGAGCATTACAAAATAAGCAGAACTAGTTTTGCGCATTTTGAATTGTACAAAACTAGTTTTGTAGGTTTCTGAATGACCAGCACTAGTTATGCTATAAATAACATAAACATAAATGGGGTGAAACGTAATAGTTTACTGCCCCATACCGCAACTATACTTTTTAATGCTATTTCAAGGGTCTCTAAGCTCCCGGTTTTTTAGATCGCGGTTTTCTTGATCGTAGGCGCTTCTCGTATGTTTAGCCTAATAACCAGAGTCAAAACCGCCCTGGAGGGGTGCAACGCGGAGCGGAGCGGCGCCCCGTAAGGGTAGGTTTTGACGATGGATTACCCTCCTTATCGAATGCACACCCCAAAAATCGACCCGTGTATAAAATTAAATTTTTTTTCTTCGATTTTTGGGGTGTGCATTCGATAAGGAGGGTAATCCATCGTCAAAACCTACCCTTACGGGGCGCCGCTCCGCTCCGCTCCGCGTTGCACCCCTTCAGGGCGGTTTTGACTCTGGTTACTAGGCTAAACATACGAGAAGCGCCTACGATCAAGAAAACCGGGATCTAAAAAACCGGGAGCTTAGAGACCCTTGAAATAGCATTAAAAAGTATAGTTGCGGTATGTGGCAGTAAACTATTACGTTTCACCCCCTTTATGTTTATGTTATTTATTTTATTCGGATGCTGATTAAATGAAAAAAGCAGAACTAGTGCTGGTCATTCAGAAACCTACAAAACTAGTTTTGTACAATTCAAAATGCGCGAAACTAGTTCTGCTTATTTTGTAACGCTCAATAGCCGTTTAAAAGTAAAATTTCGGGTTTAGGAAATCTTCGTTGCTCAAAACTAGTTTTGCGCATTTTTTTCGGGCATTGCCCGAAATCGGGTATTGAGTGCAACATATACATAGATACTTGGATTTGAGTATAGTACTTGTCACTTGTTTTTAATGCTATGTTGTCATCGCTATCAAAAAATAAATACGGAACATTACACGTTTTTGCATTTCGATCCACAATTGGCATATCTTTGCAAGAAAATGGGCATTTTATCTCCAAAAGAGCGTTTTCGCTGATAATGATCCCATCAGGACTTGCTGCCAAGAACGGTTGTTGCAAGTTAATCACGAGTCCAACCATATCAACTTTTAAACTAGCTAGTTGCAACTTTAAATTGCATATTTTGCAAATTTTGATAACAAAACATTGTTTATTTTCTTTTATATAGTAAAATTCATCTTGGTTATGTACCAACATAAACTTAGAGGATCAACTACAGTTTATAATAATTATTACATAATAAAATATTTTAAATTAATAAAAATAATTAATATTTTTGCTAATATTACCATATAAATATGAACATTTGGCCATCCCAGTTTTGACAAAATTTATCCACGAGACGGCGCTTCGTACGCTTTTGGGAGCTACGCAACACGCAACTAGCGTATTCTGGTCTTTTTCTTTAAATATTAACAGCCTTATGCATAGTCGTATACTAGTGGCCACTAACTTTTAGTAGCTACTAATTAGACATTTTAAGAGTAGGTATGTACCTATTCCAAGGCACATAATATTTTTTCTTAAATTGTTGATTTTATTTTTGCATTTTACATTATAATTAAAGAGCAAAATATTGAGCTTTAGGTATCTTTCGATGCGGAAGAAAAATCTCTTTCGATTGGTATCATTTAGTTTTATATCCAAATGAATAATTAAATTACCAAATAAATAATAGTAAACGTCAGAATTAGTAATTTACTAAAATGACAGTACTAACTTTTTAATTTAAAAAAACCATGGATATCTACATATTATTAGTGGCTACTAACTAGTAGCCACTAAAGTACGACTATGCATAAGGCTGTTAATGTCTTGAAACTTGAAGTTCTACTAAACAAGCCAATTAAAATCAACAATTTTATTTTTAAAGGCGATAACGGAGAATATAAAGGAGATAACAAATTATAATTTGGGATAATAACAAAAACGTCATTTAAGTTTTGTATATTATATTTCTCCAGATTTAAGATGAACAAAAAATAATAAAATAATTTGATGATAGTCTACTTTAAAATATACTTGTAAGTTAACTATTAGTCGAATGTCATTTTCAACGGGCAAATGTTCTAGTATACATAATTAGAATGCAAGATTGTGTATTTCTAAAGTATATCAAATGTCGCAATGTTTTATCTGCATATCCGTTTCCATATAGTACTTGTTTATTAGAACCATCTAATGAAGATTGCTGAAAGATTATGAAAAAATAATTTTGATTTATTGTTTCAATAATAGCTAAAAAATCATATACTTTAAATAATATTAATATCATTAAAACATATTTATAGTAGATATTATATGTATCTGTTTGTAACGCTAAATTGATTCGTTGAACTATTCCCCCTAGTGCGGCATTTAGGCCGCACAATTAAAGCAAATGGATAAAATTATAATTAGTTTATACAATATTTGCTAATTTCGAGTTTAAGACAACGATATTAAAACATATTTATAATATTTATAATAGCCGTCATGTATTTCTCTTCAGTGTATCCAATTTATTAATGTATCTTTAACGTTAAATTAATTCTTTGATCCCCCCCCCCTAGTAAAGCTCTAATGCCGCACAACTAAGGCAATCACGTTTTAGTGTAATAATAAAATGCAAATTTAAGCAACTTCAAACATTCAACTGTTGTTTTCAGGTACACATATTTTATTCTTTGAGAAGTTTACATCGTTTACATTGAATTTGTATGAATCATGGCCGAAGGAAAGGACTCTACTATAAGAACCATATTTAAGTAAATACTACATTATTTTATAGTAATAAATTAAATGCACTCTTCTTGTATATAGAAATGATAAGGTATATTTTTAATATGTATATTTCTGACGGGTTTCGGCATACAAACTGTCATAATCCGACAAATTATATAATAGTAAACATTAAATTAAGTTTATGATCGTTTAACAAATTAAGGATCCTTAGGCTGATCGCAGACTGATCAAGAAAAACGTTGTGGGACAAAACGTTTTTGTTTGATTGTGCTGAAAACTGTTTTCTACATGCATAATAAATATGGTCCAACACACACTGCTGAAACAAAACTTGCTAACAAATTTGTTTGATCTGTGTGTGTTGGATCATATTTAATACATGTCAAAAACAGTTTTCAACACAATCAAACAAAAACTTTTTGTCTCGCAACGTTTTTGCTTGATCAGTCTGCGATCAGCCTTACATATTATAAATTAACAGTAGAATTAATCAGCATCGATTATAGAAAAATATTATTACTGTATTCAAATTTGGATAATTAAATTCAAATTTAGATTAAAAGATCAACATCAGTTGTTGATTTAATAAAACATTTTTGTCTAAACCATTCTTGATTCTTTATTCTTCTTTACAGATTCCAAGGCTTCTAATAAAGTCAATTTATATCCTTTTTTATGTCTATGTAATAATTTAGTAGAATTTTCCTCCAATTGATGTTTATTATTTAAATATTAAATGCTGGTAAATTTTAGATTTATGTACATAATAGACGAAACCGTAATGTAAATACTATACAAAGGAAACGGCCGGAGAAGAGGCAGCAAAAATCGTGTACTTTTCTATGTTTCACGCTAGGATGGTGTACGGTCTTCTGATCTGGGGTAATAATGCACAAATCAATAAGGTGTTCATTATACAAAAAAGAGCCGTACGAGCATTGAAAGGGGCACAGAGTGGAACACACTGCAAACCTCTATTCCGCTCCCTTAACATAATGACTCTTCCATCAGCATACGTATATGCCAGTGTACTGCAAATAAGATGCGATCAAAAGGCACAACAAAACATCGCCACACATAAATATAACACGCGACAATGTAACGAGATCAGAACCGAGAGATGTCGACTGAAATGTTCCGAAAATAAAAACATGAAAGTAAGGCTCTACAACAAACTAGCGACAGAAGTGAAAAATCTTGCGTTGCCCAAGTTTAAAAGAAAAATAAAAGAAGAGTTGATAGAAAAAGCACTATACAACGTCGAGGATTTTCTGAGACGATGAAATGGCACTCTTGCGTTGAGATGAAAACCGGCATACGCTGATCTCCAACATTTACATCTGAACGTTTATTGTAAATTTGTAGGATTTATTTTTGTTCTGTGTGTAATAAAGATTATTATTATTTATTTTAAAACTCACATACAATGTGGTGGAAGATATAGAATGGGGGATTTTGCTCCAACCATTCTATATTTAAAATTGTGTTAGTATTTTATATATACAATATATCTTAATTAATAAATTTATATATACAATAATATCTTTTGAGCAAATTTTACATATAATTTTCAATAATTTTCAAAATATTTAAAAGTTTCGATTATTATTAATGATTAGCATTTAAAAAATTTTCTAACTATGTGGCATGTTTCCAAAATAACTGCTTTTTGCATTTCTGGGAATAATTTTGAAGAAAGGTCTAAACGGGAAAGATGGGTTTTAAATTTAGAAGATACCACACCAGTAGCCGATATTACTATTGGTATTATAGTAATTTTTGTTAGGCCCCATATACTCATCATTTCCATTGCTAGTGCCTCATACTTGCGAATTTTTTCTTTTTCCGTATTTAATACGTTTTTCGACAAAGGCACAGCAACATCTATGATGACTACATTTCGATCGCGTTGGTTTATTAAAACGATGTCAGGTTTATTATGACTAATTTCTCTGTCTGTTAATATTAACCTGTCCCAGTATAAAAGGAAAGAATCATCTTCAAGGACAGGTTCAGGAATATAGTCATAATATGGTTTAAACTGGTCCAACAAACCTACTTTCTTTGCGATTTGCTGGTGCAATATTTTGCAAACTTGGTTATGTCTCCGGAGGTAGTCAGTAGGAGCCAGATACGAGCAACCGGCAATTATGTGTTCAATGGTTTCGTTGAGGACATTACATTTACGGCAATGATCTATAACCTCAAAATTCATGATGTGCTTTTTGTAGTTGTTAGTTGCTATTACGCCATCTTGAATAGCACACATGAATCCTTCAGTTTCAAGATGCAATAATCCTCTTTTAAGCCATTCTACTGACATCTCCTTATCAATTCCTATAGAGTCTAAGATTGTCGGATGTTTGCCATGCAGCACTTTATTTTTCCAGTTTATCTCTAAATCATGTTTTAGTTCACAATTCAAATTTTTATTTTTTAAATTTAGACCGCTAAAGTGTTTGTCAAAATTAATGATTTCTTGAATTAAAGAGGTGTTTAACGAATAGAAATAATCACGTAATAATTTTGTTAAAGATTTGCATAGATTAAATAAATTTATAAGACCTCGTCCTCCTTTCTTTCTTTTGAGGTATAGTCTTTCAACTGCTGATTTTGGATGTAAATATCTATATTTGAACAACATTTTCCTAGTTAGAGTGTCCATGGAATTAAGGTCTGTATCCGACCATTGTAAAACTCCAAAGGAATATGATAAGACCGGAACCGCCCACGAATTTATAGCTGATATCATGTTCCGAGAATTTAATTTTGACTTAAGTAAAATTTTTAGTTTTTTTATGTATTTTTGTCTAAATTCGCTTTTAAGAGATGTTTGGTTTATAACAAAATTTTGTTGCATTCCTAAATATTTGTAAAATTTATCTGGAAGGAGTTGGGGAATTTCGTTCAAAATATTTGAATTTGTGACTGGGATACCAGATTTTATATTAATTTTTGCACATTTGTCAAAACCAAATTCCATACAAATATCCCGGCTGAATAATTTAGTAGATTCTATTAAATTTTCAAGCTGGTCTTCTGTCCTGGAGTATAATTTTAAGTCGTCCATGTAGAGTAAATGCGTTATGGTACAATTGCTTCCAAAATTAAGCCTAAATCCAGATGTAGAATCATTCAATAATGTCGAAAGAGGGTTCACAGCCAAACAAAACCAAAGTGCACTCAAGGAATCACCTTGAAAAATTCCACGTTTGATTTTAATTGGTTCCAATTTGGTTCCATTATTCAAGATGAGTGTGTTCCACTGTGACATCATTGAAGATAATAATCTTATGATTTTGGGGTCAATTTTGTAAATAATTAATATATCAATAAGCCAATCATGAGGAACCGAATCATAGGCCTTTTTATAATCGATATAACACATGTGCAGGTTTCTTTTGTTATTCTTTGCTAGCTTTGTAATTACAGTATCAATGATTAGCAGTTCTCGACATCCTTGTGAACCTTTGACACAACCTTTTTGTTCCATACACATAATGCTATTTGCCTTACAGTGATTTTCAATTTTATAAGCCAAAATAGATGTAAAAATTTTGTAAATAGTCGGTAAACAAGCGATAGGTCTATAATTTTGTGGTTCTAAAGGATTGCCATTTTTGTAAAGCATATACGTAACACCTGTACATAAAAATTCTGGAATTACTGAAGGATCATTCAATGCTTCGTTATACCAAAAAAGTAATGGCAAGTGAACTGATTTAAATCTTTTTAACCAATAATTTTGAATACCATCTAATCCCGGTGATTTCCAGTTGGAAGTAAACTTTATAGCATTAGTGATTTCTTCTAATGTTATAAAGTCATCTTCGCGCCACTTTAATGCAGTTGAATTATCCTTCAATTTTTTTATCCAAGATGCTTGCTTGTTATATTTACTATTTTGACTCCAGAGATTTGACCAAAAGTTTAACATACTATCCTGCTGTGGAAATTTTTGAGTTTTAGGTGTAGGTTCTAAATATCTAAAAAATTTGTTTGCATTTTCTAAGTATATCTTGTTCTCAAATTTTCTTTGAGTGCAATTAGTATAACGTTTTAATCTATGTGCAGTAACTTTTAATTTTTGTTTTAAATAGTCTAAAATGTCATTAAATTTAGTTTCAAAACTTACTATATCATACTCGTTTAATTTATATTTGTTGAAAATTTGATTGATTTTTCTAGAGCTAACATTGTTAGAATTATTTTTAAATGCTGTAAGAATTCCGATATCTTTTCTTAAATTATTCACTTTTTTCTTAAGACGAATTTTCCAAATAGGTTCCGGAGCTTCTTTATTTTTATGAGGGACATTAGTTGTTATTAACGTTTGACCATTTTTTTCGATAATTATCGCCGCAGCACAATATAATGACAGGTGTATATAATTAATTGACGTATGACTTTCTAAAAACAAACTAATTATTTTATCCAAAATATCGAAAATATCTATTATTATATCTAATATCTTATCTATTATTATTATTATTATTATTATTATTATGTGGCGAAACTGGCAGACAGCTCTCGACGAGAATTACTGAACACAAAAAGGTCCTAAATAGAATAAACATCAATTGGACGAAAATTCTATTAAATTATTATAATTATATAAAAGATCATTTTATTTTTCCAATATTTTGGAGTTTTGCAATAAATTAAAATTAAAATTAGTCTTTTTTCTCCAAATTCTTTTATTAAATTACGACATTTATTTATTAAATTATTGTAATTTAATAAAAGAATTTGGAGAAAAAAAACTAATTTTAATTTTAATTTATTATATAAAAGAGAATATAAATTGACCTTATTACGATAAGATAAGAATATTCAAAATAAAATAGTTAATTAAACGTGATTTTTTAATAAAATTTTTCTCCAAACTACGTCAAAATTATTATCTCTCTTGAGATACAGTTCAACACGCCCTACATTTTTCAAGGAACATTACAAAAGCTTGTGGAATTTACTAGAAAACTTTTACCTAAATTGATTTTCAATGGTTTCTCGCCGATACGAATTTTGTGAATTTTTGGAACTTTTTTTTACCAAATTTACATTCTAAATCATCATCTTAACAAAAGAACTATCTAACAGCGGCTATTATCAATCTATTTGCACGAATAATTTTAAAAATTTGAAATTTTAAAAAGCTCTTGAAAAGCAGTTCAATATATTGACATTAATTTTATAATGAAGTAAATTTTTAATTTTGATTTTTAATAACACGCCTTGTTGTAGGTTGTGAAATTTTATAAATTGAGATTGTAAATTTTAATTTTTATTATTTCAAACACGCCTCGTGATGTTTGCCAAATGAGGTTTATTTTTTAAAGATGCATCCACGTTGGGTCGTCAAATGAAGTATATTTTTATTATTTTTTTTTTCGTTTTCTTTTATTTCATCAAGCTGTTTGTTTCTAGTACGCTTTGTGGTATAGTCAGCGAATAAAATTGGTAGTTTCCTTGCATTACCGTTATCTTTATGTCATTTATGTAAGCTAGGAACACCAGCCCAGTATTGAAACTTGCGGTACCCCGCTTGTAATCTTTTGAGCTCTTGAAACCTTGTAAATATATAGTCAATAATTTAGAATGGTTTAGACAACAATATTTTATTAAATCAACAACTGATGCTAATCAACGCATTCTTAAAGTTGTTGATAATTTAGAAGGCTGATTTTTAAATTTGTTAATTTATTGTGTTTATTTATTTTCCTTTTCCTGTTTTAATTTAAATTTGAATTTAGTTATTCAAATTTTACTATAATAATAATTTTGTTCTATAATTGATGCTGATTAATTCTACTGTTAATTTATAATACGTGAGGATTCCTATTTTGTTAAATGCTCATAATTTTAATTTAATATTTCCTGTATAATTTTTCGGATGATGGCAATTTGTATGGCGAAACGCTTCACAAATACACTACTGTTCAAAAGTTTGGAAGCAGTAAATCGTAATCGGAAAGAAGGAAAAATCGGAAGAAATAAATCGTACATAACAAAAGTTTATTGGCTATTACGACTACTTCAGTTAAAAGTAATTACCTCTGATGCATATTTTTTACTTGCATGTAAGAAAGTATTTTCTAACCATTCAACAGTTCCAAGTTCTACTGTTAAGAGACGTCTACTGTTTGTGAAAACTAAACAAAGAAGGCTATCTAAAAATTATTCAGGAACATGCCATACAGTCTGTGGTCAATGTTATTGGTCCAAATTTCGTTTTTCAGCAGGATAATGACCCCAAGCACTCTTCTAAATTGGCCGAGGGGTTTTTTAAATTAAAAGAAACCAAGAATGTTCTGAAAATCATGGAATGGCCGTCCCAATCATCTGATCTGTTTCCAATTGAATTGGTGTGGGATCAACTGGACAGAAGTAAAAAAATTGTTTTCCAACCAGTACTATACAACTCTATAAATATTTACAAAAAGAGTGGAAAAGTTTGAGCCCAGAATATTTTAGAACATTAATAAATAGAATGCCAGAAATTTGTTTCCACGCGATCAAGAATAAAGGTGGTCATTTCGATGAAGCAATAATTTAATTTAAATTGAATAATTACGTTAATATAGTTTAAAAATCTTTTTTTCGTTATTTTGTTTTGATTTTATAATTTTTTGATAAGTTTTGATTTAAATAAATATGTTAGGTATTTTTTTATGGTTAGGTATATTTGCATTTTCTTATTGCTTCCAAACTTTTGCACAGTACCTAATGTTATATAAAAAATATATAATTTCTGTACGAAAAGAGTGCATTTTATTTATTCTAAATTATTGTAAAGAGAACCTGGTAATTTTCTCAATTTTATACATTTTATACGAGATCATCGTGATTTATAGCAAATAATAAGTACACTTATGAGGATATTAAGCACATATTACGCGTGTACATTTATTTTGTGAATTGTATGCCGGTTAATAAAAATATCTAAAGTTTCGTTAAATTAAGAGTAAATAATATTAAATATTGTTAGGAGTAGCGCAAGCCATCCGAAAGAATTAAGTCGCAGCGGAAAAGTTTCTAGTGCACAGTAATAAACGGCTATGGCAACTTAAATATAAGCTAGTAAAAAGAACAATAGATAAATATTTGAAATTCATTACTTTATAAGAATTCTAGAAATTCATCATTTATTTGATTTAAATCTTTAAGTCAAAATTTAACCATAATTAGCGTAATGTAGAAAAGTGCAAATCAGTCATCTGTGCTATAATTTTATGTTTGCTTATTTGTGCATCTGTGTAAAATTATATAGAGCCTAAAAAGCCGACCTTTAACAATTAATTAATTTAAATCAACTCATTCAAAAACGCAATTAATTAACGTACAAGAACAAAGCAATTTGTAACATCAATTTATTACAATATTTTATTAATATCTTGTCTCATGGGGGGTTAAAACACTGACTCGATTTGTAGACCCACGCACACATGTACTACTTTTTATCGTGCAGTGCTTTAAAACTCCACATCTCAAAAAGCTTTCGACGGATTTGAATAATTTAACAAACTCCAAAATCGCAACATTCGTCAGATTCTGTATGCCACATTTGAAGTCGACAGAATAAAAATTGCGACCAGTAGGTCTTTACATACATTTGACAAAATGTCTTACTCACTTCGCCCACGACGTCTGGATTAACGAATTTAAGATCCTATGAATAAGAAAAAGTTATTAAATAAGGATTATAATATTCATAAAGTTACTTATGTTATTAAGATTGCTTTTAATGTTCTTATATTATTACTGTGAAGTAAAATGCTGTACATAAATCCACGATATTCTTGAATGTTATGTTTAAAGCTTTCTTAAATCAAAGTATAACCGTATAACTTACTTTATTGCTGTTTATACTTACGTTAATATTTCTTTTGATTGTATGTTACATCATAGTTATATAAGATTTATATTTAACGTATTTAAATGCTTATTAGCAAATGGTACTGTAACAAAAGCTAAGTTATAAGCAAATTCCATCCAATTAGTAATACAGAAATGGAATAATCGGTAACTAAATAAGATTTAACAGAGCTTACCCAACTTACAAAGTAAATTTGAATTAAACGTAGTATCGGTATTAAAAACTTTATAAATTACGTAATACCACAACAAACAAAAAACGTAAGACCGGATAAATTTATTTATGAAAAGTGCTTAATAAGGTATAACAGAGTCATCTTAATTATTTTTTCAATTCAATTATTATTACATTAACCCGGCATTTGAAAATGTAACTTTGATTTTGAAAAACGCGCAGCTCAAAGCAAATATTACTCTATAGAAAGGAAAACAAAAGAGAAAATGTTCTCTACGTTAACAAACAATACAGTATTGTTAAGAATGTCGATTAAATCGAGCAGAAAGCTTTGTTAATTTTAGTGTTTCACAGCTACTAACAAAAGATTAAGGATTGTTATCTTTAATAATAACTATAGTTTTATCAGGTTTTGATGGTGGTCCTAGTTGTATTACTATGAACATATAGATAACTTTTTATATCAAAGTTTAAATAATGTATAGATTAGACTAGCAATCGACCCTTTACATTGTGATTGATAATAATAACAAAAAAACATTTTTAATTTGCTGAAAAATAACGATTATGAAGTACTTTTGTATCTTTTAATGGGAATCTTGCATTTAATAAACTTCGAACAAAGACGTTAATAATTCACTGATATTTCGTTATTTTTTTCATTCGAAATGAATTTTATTTTTATGAAATACTCCCACTTTAGCTTATAGTTTTTAATGAAGCTCTGGAACTAATTTCAAATATAGAATTTCTCATTGAAATTAAAACTCGAATTTTACAAAATGTTTATACGTTATAAATTTAATATGTTTCCAATTTTATAGATAACTTGGTAATGAATCTCTGTGTGTGTGTATGTCAAATAGAGTGTTGCATGTTCGTTTTACACCATTAATTCCATTTAATCGATAGTTGAATATAGTTTACGTCGACTTTGTAAGCATTTACACTGCCACATTTCATTGTTAACTTGTCAATACGAAAACCAACTTAAAAAATGACCAAACAAAACTTTTCCATCCGAAGTTGGTATTTATTGAAAAGCATTTAACCCAACTTGTAATATTCTGCCATCAATATTACATCAACGGTAAATTACAAAGCAAAAACTTTTAACCACTTTATAACGATTTTTTAAATTTGTTAAGTCTAGTCCGAACCGAGCTAACAAGGTTATTTATAAAAGTACATTAATAACATGTTGGCGAACAATCTTCGAATAATATTGAATAATGATATGTTTTAACCAATACCGCTGATGTCCATACGAAAGTTGAGGTGAATAACATTATATTTTTTTATGGACTGCTTAGTTTTAATAATTTGGCCACTTTTATTCTATTATAAAATATTTTGATAGAGTACCTGAAGATGTTATTATAATACGCAACTTGTAAGTAATGACTTTTAATGTACAAACAACGTCATTTAGCTTCTGCAATATCGTCATTTATTATTTAAATCGAGGAAAACAGCTGCTATTTGGTGGAAAACATTTTGCAAAATTTTATTGAATTTGCATAATATGTAATAATATTGTTAGATAACATTGTTATATAACATGTTCGTTTTGGTCTGAACCTAGCTTTAAAAAGCTTGATATTGGTATTCACAGTAAAGAAGTGATTTCTTGCTTCAATCCTTGAATAACACCATATCAATATAAATAAATTTAAATTGAACCCACGGCGTCCACTCGATATGATGTGAAAAACGAAAGAAATTTTAAACAACTTCAATAATAACCTTAAAGTCCCTAATGTTCTGGTGTTTCGTTGATTTGATTGATTATTACTAACAAAAATTGTGTAGGGTATTGTTTTAAGTTTAGTACAAATTAAAGGTTGAATTTTTTTGGGTAAATTTAAAACTTTTATGAAAGAATATTTCAGCTTACTTCAAATCTATTTTACATAACATTTTTTACATCCATCATGGAAACATTTGTTTAACAATAAATTACGTTTTATTGTTTAATTTGTAAATTCAAATTTTTCTTCATATTTACTATTTACATTATAAGTAGCTTATGTAAAACAATACACAGATTAATGTCTGTTAGAAGCGGCACAAAAGCTTCTTTCACACGAATAACAATCTGTTTGCTTTATTTTTATATGGAAACATATTTATTTTACAATTTATATTTCAGATAAAGCTCCATCGGAGGCAGTTTTTCGCGGTAATGAGTTTCTATCGTACGATCTCAGCCAAACTGGAGGTGAACCTATTGTCAGCACTCAAGATTCTGTCACCTTTTATTTTAAAACAAGAGCGCCACATGGATTACTTTTTTATACAGGTAATTTTTTTATATAAAATTGTTTTTTAGAATAAATGGAATTGTTTAGTAGCAAATCTAATTTTAAAATTTTACACGATTACATTATAATCGATCAAAGGGTTCTCAAAGCAAAATTGCATAAAATGCTTTTAAAATAAATAGAGTTTGTTTAAGCTTCAAGTTTATCAAATATTAGAGGTTTTTGTTTTATGAGCAATAGGTTTAATTACCATTTGATTACCATCGATGTTTTGTTAATAATTTATTATTCCACACAATAGCGCCTTAATTCCTGATAAATGATCATCTGACCAAATGTGTTCGTTCATTGTTTTATATTTTCCCGTTTAAAAATTATCGAGCCATATTAGGGCCGAGTCACCCAGTCCGTGACTCCGGCACTGTTATTACAATTAAAATTTAAACTCAAAAATATCTAAGGGCTCTAAAAATCTTATAACTATTTATAAATATAAATTGCATAATATGGATAACAACGCACGCATCTGAAAATTGTTTTTCTACGGCTCGTTCTGTAATCAGAGAAGCACGATAATGTACGTACTACATCACACGTGTGATATACAAGATTTTGTCTAATTTGACTATTTAGGAAATTTAAAAAAAATTATTAAACAATTTTGCAAATGTTAAAATGTATCGAAATTAAATTTATCAGAAATTTACTCTGGCCATATTGTTCATGTAATTATAATAATTTACATAACATAATTATAGATATCCAACAATTCAAATCATTCATCATTGTCAACATCTGGCATTAATTCATATAATTACATAGATTGTTTTATAAATATTTTTTATAATAAATAATAAAATTGACTCGTTTAAAACTTATTTCAATCACATTAGCGCCCCAATGCAGTAATGAATCATAAATTATCATTATGTTTCTCAAATAAGTGTCAAATCATGGTCATTATGTAACGTTAGTATACTATAATGTATATTACATGAGGAACACATTATTTTTTCTTCCACCACCTGCAAAAATTATTAAAAACTATCGAAAACTAAAGTTACCATAAATATAAGGTATACTCGTATTATTTACTTATATATACTATTTTGTCAGAATAGTCCTTTAAAGTAGGAAACAAAATACATAATAGTATATATTATATACAGGAGGTATATCTACATAACTTTGTAATGTAATTAATTTTAATATTTACTTATACGTAGATTGGTAACTAAAATTATTATAATAAATTAAATTTTAAAAAAATAAAAAGTTAATGAAACATTGAAAATAATATTTTATCATAATTATCATGAGCTTTCAGCAGTGTATACTGATACTATCATCATTATGTTTGATAAACAAGTACATAGCTATGTACTATACAGGCTATATACTTAGCTATTTATGTACATAGGCCTACTGACAACTCATGATATAATAAAAAATATTTTCTGTGTTTAATTAACTATTTTATTTTTTTAAATTTATTATAATTCTCAATAGTTAAAAATCATACATTTAAATAAAAATATTATATTATACCGTGAAAGGTGATGACTTGTAACGACTTTCAACTTGACCGATATTATAAAAAAAATCGAAAACAAAAAATTCACATTTCGGTTTTTTCCACATTTTTAAATAGTGTCTGATCACTGAAAAGGGGCAACTTGTAAAATGCTAATGTTTTGATATATCTCGCTGTCGTCCTGGCAGAATCGTATATGTATTTTTTCCAAAAAATATACGATTCTACGTAGAATATAACGACAGTTGCTCATAACCATACAGATGCCTCACAGGCCCTATGTGCAAAGGGCAACTAGCGTTTACCAACGTCGAAAACAGGGATGTTCGCAGGATCTTTTATGCATGTAGTTGCCTTGCAATTAACTTGGAAAAACAATACTGGTATTTATTATGGGGGTCAGGGGAGCATAACAAAACAATTAAAAATAGAAGAGATTTGCTTTATTGTCACGCCAAAATGAAGTCAAAAAGATGCTTTTGTCGTGTAGTTTAAAATTCAACATCTGGCACATACACAAATTCTTAATAAATAACAAGTAAAGGCGGGAACAGAGCTGAATGTTCGGCCTCACAGAAAAATAATTGAAAAATAGAAGTAACAGCTGAAATTTCCTTGATGAGGCACTAACTCAACGTAGCAAATCAATTAACAATTGGGGAGCTGTAACGGAGCACACACACCCAATAAACCAGTGCTGCTTACCTAAATAACTCATCAACACGCAAATCAGCGTTGAAACATTTGAAGTACAATTAGTTACAGATAATATTCCAATGGTCAGATATGCAAAGAGAATTGTAAATGCAACTTACCCACAATGAACAAACCGATTCCTATTCACCTACATCTCAACAGAGTGCAGAGAAACTAACAGAGAAAAGAAGAAAAACACCAAAAGATACAAACCTGCATGAAGCAATAAATAAAGAGAGAATGTAACGAAATTTTGTCTTTAAATTGTCAGATGGTCCTGAAATATCTTCGTTGTTGGGAAATGG
This sequence comes from Podabrus alpinus, assembly GCA_932274525.1. Lineage (NCBI taxonomy): Eukaryota > Metazoa > Arthropoda > Insecta > Coleoptera > Cantharidae > Podabrus > Podabrus alpinus. The sequence continues at coordinate 123,365,849 of OW026451.1, forward strand.
CGGATTTCTCCCATTTCGTACGTTTATTTGGTCGATTCCTGCTGCCCATATTGCTTCTGAAGGTTTTGGTATCCCGTCGGAGTGGTGAGTAACATTTATGTTATTTGATTATTTCACATTGGTTTACGTTGATCGACTTGGTCCGTTTTACTTCGAACACCTGGAGTCGCCATCGTTTGATTTCACCCTTGGCTGTTTCTTGTATATTTTATGTTTTATTATTTAGGATTATCCGTTGATTTGCATTTTTGATTAGAACGTTTTTGTCCGAATTAATCATGAAGTTGCAGGTCTTGCATTTCTGTTCGACGTGATTAGAGGCTATCTTATCTTGTGTGCTCGCAGGCGTGAATTTTAATGCTAATGTTTGAATTTTGTGTTTTGAAATTATTAATTAATATTTGTCTGATAATATTTTGAGTTATTGAATTTGAACTGTGCATTATTTTCACTAGGATACATCAAGCAGCGTTGGTCAAATGCATTGGCATAGGATTTCCGAAGTGGTCGACATGAGTTCAAATCTCGTATTTGAAATTCTATGTTGAACTTTTTTTTTGTGTTTATTTTTGGTTATATGTTTTTTTTAAAGAAGGCAGCGATGTACGACCAACATACAGGGTGTTGCATTTCATCGGGGTCGCTTCCGCTTGTTTGATTGTTGGAAGTTCGATTGTGGTTCCACCGTTTGTGGGATTTTTTAATGACCACTCGAACTTTCCGTTAATTGATTGTGGGGGAGTGGTTCTTGGTGGCAATGTCTTTGCCACTGTACTGGTCCTGGTCGGCTAACGTACTTTCCATCCGACATCGCTTATGCCATCGCCTTCCGGCAACGAACACCTCATTGCTGATTTTTTCTTTGTTATGTTAGCAAAGCTGTTCCTTGATCAACGTGGGCTTGCTTCTGTTTATGCTTCACTTTGATCATCTTCGGGTCATTCATTTGACACGACCCACGGCCTTCGCCGCCGCTACAACGAGTTGGCTTATACCTAACATCAGAGCCCCACGCAAATAAATTAAGCAGGAATTTATTCTCTGCGTGGACATTATCTGATCCGAGCTACCTTCTCATTAGAGATAGTGAGGACATAAATATATTGTTTCAAGAAGTGAGAAAAGATGTCAAAAATTACAATACAAAACTAGTACAAGAAAGAATAGATACAAGTTCAAATATGAAAGCGCTAAAATTAAGGTTATCAACAGGTAAATAAAAGATTGCAAAGATAAGGAATAGAAATGAAAATATAGTAACGAGCAAATAAAAGATTATGTCTGCGATTATTGGCAATAAATTGGCAATAAATAAGCCACCAACACCTGAAACAGGTGTTTCCAGAATCCAGCCGATGGATTCTGAGGAAATGCCACCTATAACAAGTGATCAGGGAAGCTCTTAAGATAATGAAAAGCAATCAGGCGCCAGATGAAGATCACATAACGCGTAAGATGCTGAAACTGAGCGAGAAAAAAATTTAAATTGGCTTTTTCGTGATTGTTGGAAAGCACAATTCTGTTTTACTGGTTCAAAAAGGCGACATAGCAAACATCAAAAACTGTCGGCCCATAAGCTTACTTTCGCATATTATGTACAAACTATTTTCCAGAATAATATCATCTTTGCCAAAAAACTAAATTCTAAAACTAGACGTTTTTCTTCCAAACTCGCAACAGATAGTCTACACAAGTCATTAAGCTTCCAACACACAAATTTCCAACCAACACGGATAATTTGAGACAAAAAGCGGTTACTGTGCAGTTGTTATGACAGCTCGAAACAAAATTTCTTCTGCTACACACTAAAGAACACACTTATTTTAGCATATTGTAAAAGTAAAACATATGAATCGGGTCCAAATAACCGAAATATTCGAATTTGAAAAGTACGGAAAAGTAGCATAAATCATGCAGTAGACCCCGGTGATGCCACATTCATCGGCCGGCCGGCGCATTTTGTTGACGGTACGTGCACTGGGATATACTCTTACACTTAGAAAATTTCGCACCGGCAGATGCAGCTCGACGCTCCTACATGTAACATCGCTTATTTTTTGTTTTTACGCGATTTTTAGGGGGTGAAACGTAATAGTTTACTGCCCCATACCGCGACTATACTTTTTAATGCTATTTCGAGGGTCTCTCACATCCCGGTTGCATAGATCCCGGTGTTCTTGATCGGTGGCGCCTTCTCGTATGTTTAGCCTAGTAGCCAGAGTCAAATCCGCTCCGTAGGGGTGCAGAGCGGAGCGGAGCGGAGCGGCGCCCCGGAGGAGTAGGATTTGACGATGGATTACCCTCCTTTTCGAATGCACACCCCTAAAATTCGAAGGCAAAAAAAATTTAATTTTTTCACTTTTTCGGCAATAACCGCCTTATTTTCCATTTTTTCGCGAATATTTATACTAATATCTACTAAGCACACCCCCCCCTACCCGAATTTCAAAGAAAAATTAAAATCGGACCGAAAAAATTTCACTCCATTTCAAGGGACTGTAACCCGATACATGTGCAGACCCCGGGTTCGACCGGCTACATGAATTTACTTTCCCTTCTTTTCAAAAGTCGATTTTGGGGTTGTTTTTACTCCGTTCAGCCTTTTTATTGTTTTATTAGACAAATATAAGCCTGTTCTTTAGTGTGTAGCTGAAGAAATTTTTTTTCAGCCTGTCAGAGTAACGGCACAGTCGCCCAAAAAGCTTCTCAAATGCTGATACTCCTAATCGGGTTGTAAATGAACGTATTAAGCGGATCCATTGCCAATGGAATGCCGATAAATTTTTCCTTCACCAAAACATACACCAACGAAATCGTTGTTCATGATAAAGTTATATAAAAAGTAGGTTCAATAAAAAAAACCTGAAAAGGACATTGTCAGATCTTATACAATGTTAAAGAATCGATTATTTACCTGCAAATTATAGCTTGGATCCTTATAACAAAAACAAAACCAGAAATCATAATTAACTTACAGTTTTTAAACGAAAATGAAAAATTTAAATTTTACACAAAAATGAACGACGGTTATCAGCTAAAGTCTATTAAATTTCATGCCACTATCAATAACCTTCAGTTTTGAAAATAAATAGTATGCCTAGATTACAGGAAAATAAATGTACAACTTTAAATTAAAATTGAAACTACGAACTGTTGATAATATACATAGTTAGCGCATCCAAGATATAATTTGGGCGCTACAATAACTTGCAAAATTATATCGTAAAATGCAATAACCCTATTTTCATTAAAAAGTGGGATAAACCGTTTTTCCAGAACGCCAGTGACTTCATACAATATTATACAAAAATTTCAAACAAATTTTATACAGTTTTTTAAATTATAATACAATCAATATTTACAATATACTCGATCAAACAATAACTAAGTGTGATTATATGAAATATATGTGCATGTCCTGCAGTGAACATTCCATTGAATGTCCCTTAATAGAGTATACGTCCAAATTGTGAATGCTAAATTATGTACAATGGATTGTGAGTAGTATAATATGTAACTATTATGAAAATCAAGTAGATAGGTCAGATGGTTTGAAGTTTTTCAATCTTCTTACTTCGTTGGTTCTGTTCATCAATTTGTTCTCCAGCTCGTTGGGATGAGCTTCTAATCTGTTTTCATATCTTTTATAGAATTTTTGAATTTGTTCAGAAACTGATGTCACTTGTACATGAAGGCACAAGAGGTACATACCACGGTGCATCGACAATTGCTCTCAGAACTTTGTGTTGGAATCTTTGTAATATCATTAATTCCTCCGAAGCACGGAAGACGGTCAAGAAATTTTTAGGCTGTACCAGGAGTCGACCAGGGACCCTTGTATAAGCAGTTGATCTCGCTAACATTCAGGTTATGACCGTCGTCATCCCTTTAAACATTGTTGCTTCAAATTCATATGGTTTTATATCAACCATCTGTTATATTTTTGTGCATCGCCCAAAAATCATTTTTCAAACACAAAATTTCTTATCGCCTATTCATTTCACTTATCACCCAATCGTAAAACAAATTTCTAACACGCCTTATTCAATCCAGGATAATAAAGAAAATTTTAAATTGGTGATGATTTGGTATGAGGTTACTTTCTTCTATTGACAATTTTAGACGTTTGAGAAAAAGCTTCTTAAATATTTTTGAGAGTAATAGAAGCAAAGTAGTTGGTGGGTACGATGTTATTACATCTTCCAGCTTTATTCTGATTTATTATGATTCTTTTCGTCGATAATTTCTTCAGCCTCATCATTGTTTATACTTAACATTATCATCTAGAATTAGCTCCACAACTTCATCCATTTTGAGTTCATATACATATTTTTGGTACGTCTTAATCATTTTGTTTCAAATGACTCCGGAAAGTGAAAAAATATCTCGATCAGCTTCTGTGTTGTCTGATATTCGTTTCTTAAATTCATTCAAAGTAACAAAACTCAAAACAAAACTGTAACGAACACTACAGAAGAGTTTCCACACAAATTCAACGTTTATATTAAACTACACAGGCAAAAGTATTCACGACTTCACAACATACTCGTAGTTATTTCACAGTTTGAAACAAGATGTTATAAATTCAAAACCTTTTGGTCAAATTGTTTACATTTAATGGTGTCAGTAAATATAACACCCTTACAAGGTTTGGTTTTAATTTGATGCTTCTAAGTTTCACCGGTTGATGTAAGTAAGTTCATTCATAAAATTGTATCCGGTGTTTCAAGTCACCACCTTTTACGATACCTACTTCTAAAACCATGGCAATAGCAAACAAACGGTAAATTTTACGTACGTTTTAATCTTTTGTCACTATTCAATATGTACTATTTTATAATGTTTATAATGTTTATAAATTCATGTAATTTTACATTAATTAAAGTAGTTAGCAAATAAGTAATGGTGTATTACGTACAATCAACTATGTTGTACCTATGTGACTATTTAAAATACAACACCTAAAATCAAATTCCCAATTCAGGAAGTGGTCACTTTCCTACCTAAAGAAAGATTCGGAAAGTGATTGCTTTCTGAACTAACAGTTATTAGTAACTGATTGTAAATAAAATTATAGATAAGTTCCGACTAAAATGGACGCAAAAACTTGTTAGCCTTAAGCGCAATTTAACCATGAGTCAATACTGATTTTAATTTGAGCTTGATTTAATTATGTATACGTATGTAAAGTAAATAGTGTGACAAACAACAACAAAACAATCAAATAAAATATATGGTTATATTATCAAGTTAAATGGTTGTAAAAAGGTTATATTATATTTTCGAAATAATCTCTATTTAATGAGATACAATGGTTAATCGTTTAATTAAGTTCTGGAAACATGTCTTATATTACTCCGACGTAACCTGATTGAGCTGACTTGTCACCTCGCTGTGAACGGCAGGAATATAATCGAAACGTTTTCCTTTCAATGCCCTTTGGACCCTCGGGAATAGAAAATAGTTTTAGGGAACAAAGTCATGGGAATAGGGTGGGTGATCTATCGCTCTAACCGTTTATTTTGATAAAAACTCGTTTCAGGTAAATGCATTATTTGACGCTGCAACGTCGTGCAACAAAACTCAGCTATTTAAGTAGAACAATTCTCTTGTTACACGACACTCCGACATCTAAATAATGCTGGCTGTTGACTGTAGTCTTCGGAGGTACAAATTCTTTATGAATATTTTATGCTTTTATAATTGAAAAGGTTACAACTGGGGAATTTCGACAACTACATATACATATTTCGATCTTATTAGATCTCATCAGCAGCGTACGGTAGCAGCTGGTGTTTATTTTGACTTGCGTAGTTGTCTTTTTCTTCTACACGCCAGACCATTGTTAAAATCTAATAAGATCGAAACATGTTTATAGTAGTTGGAAGTTCCTGATGACTTACGACTTTTTTAAATTGGTAAATTTCCCAGCAAACTGCTATGTTTGCGCTCAATTCTCTCTAGGGTTATAAATGACGTTCAATCCTCACACAGCTAAGACTTTCGATATGAAGTCCTGTGTATCCCTGATTGGAATAGGGCTTCCATTGTACAACAGTGTATGTGCGTCGGAAATCCGGCAATCAGACCTCTGGTCGGCAATTGATTCTTTATCGGTACAAAAGCGTGAAACCACTCAACCACATGTGAAGGTGAAAGACGTTCATCACTTTGAACTTCTTTTGATGTCTACAAACGTCTCCGCCGCGTTTTTACCAAACTTAAACCGGAACTATGTTATGCCTTTTGGCGAGAACGTTTTAATGGGACCCATTTGCTTTCAGTGTTCCCGTCTATACATATCCTGCTTTTCCGAAGCTACAGGATGCGGCCGCATCGTTCTGAAACCTAGCGGGAAGGTTGTAAAATTGGATGGCCAACTAGAGCGCAATCATTTAAATGAATGCAACTTTAAATTTAAATTAAAAAGTTGATATTTATGCCAAGTTCTTAATTTATAAAAATTAAAATTTCAACTAACTTAAAGAAAGATGAATGATAGGAGAATTCTCGAAGGATAGGTACTTCTTGGCAAATAAAAACAAAGGTTTACTTTACATGTTTCGGAAATTTATCTCATCATCAGGCTAAATAGTAAAAAATTACAAAAATGTACGCAAAATAAAACACCCGCAATAATTATATTTAAAATGTATAAAAACCGGTATAAAGTAAATTGCAGTTAGAGGTTAGAATAATGTGCATGTGTATTTTAATTTTTAACTGTTTTTGCTTGATAATGAGGTAAGTTTTTAAAACATGTAGCAAAAGCAAACCTTTATTTTTGCTGTATTATTTGCGAAGAGGTACCATACGTCCTTCGGGAATTCCCCTATCATAAATTTATGTTTTAAAATACAACTTAAATATTTTCCTTTGTTTTCAAAAAGCTTAAATGAAAGGCCGCCCGTAAAAGCCCTTGGGTTCCTTCGTAGCTCATTTTCAAAAATAAAGGAAAACAGCACAAACAATGTCTCACTTAAACAACTATCAAACCTATGTCTACGTAACTTGGCGCGATCGAAAGAGCAAAACCCAACGGATCGATTGGCCACTAATTTTATTATGTGGAGTTCACGGCGTACACTAAAAAAATCAGTGTCGTTACTTAATTGTCACACTTTGTATATCATAAAAGTTGATATTGTCCGCAATTAATTAGTATAACATTTTGTAAACCCACACACTGCAGAAAAGTAGGTACATAGAACAAATTTATTTCATCGTTGTAAGTTTTCAGTTGTAGAATTTTGTGTTAAAAATGCTAGTAAGCAATTCAGAAGTTGAAAGTCCCAAGATACTCATTTTCACAAATATAAGCGAAAATTTATCAAATAGAATAGCGTGTTCATTATAACAAAAATTTAACGATAATTATCGTATGAAAGGAAAATTAGGAGTACACAAAATAATAACTGAAAAGTTAATGAGTTGAAATATAAAACAAACAATTAAGTCTTATAAAATTACACAGACGCTTTTTGTTATTAAAAACTGTAAAAGATGCAAATAAATACGCTTCTTTGTATAACTTCAATTCTAGGAGAGCCATGAAAAGTTTTTTAAAAGGAATATAAGAACTTCAAATAAAAGCTTTAATATAATGGAGGGTCTTAAAATTGAGATTATTATGCATTAGATTTTTATTTTTTAAAGTTACGAAAAGAAACATTTGTAGAAGTGTTATTTACTAAATTGATAAGTTTTCCACATTCTTGGTAGTCTAAGAAAAATAGTGAAATAAAGTCCTTGTAATACTTTGAAAGCATTACTCTACTTCAGATGCATGACGTTTTATTGAATATAATTCTCGTTGTTGCTCTATTGTAATATTATCAAACTGTATGTAGGTATATTGTTTTGATAAATTTGATAATAATCAAATTTAAATGATGAGTATTTTTTGTTTATAATGGATTTTCAGTTTAGAATGAACTTGTAATAAATTTTTGGGTTCTAATTTGTTAAACAAATTATTCTAATAGACTGGGTTATATTATGGTAACTTATCGATCTATACTAAAACTGATATTATCTGCTATCAAAATCAATTTTTCTTTAAATAAACGACTGAACTATTAATACTTCTACAATAGTATTATTGTCGTAGGAGATTGATATATCGTAAGCAGAATTTAGTTTCAGATAGATTTAGGAAACAATGTGACATGTTATAAATAAATCTGTTGGAATATATAATGAGTTTTCCCAGCTGTGCCTTTGGTAAAACACGTTGCAATTTTACTGGCTTACCATCGACAATAATAACACGCGTGGATCAACATTTTTGAGCATTTTTGCAAAGATAAAATATGAAGTTCATTTTTGAAACCATTTCTTTTTAAATTATTAATTTACATAAATTAATTTAAATAAAACAGAAATTAAATAAATTATACAATTGTAACTGTTTTGTAGGTGATGGAACGGATTATCTAAACGTGGCTATTAAGGAAGGTTGTTTAATTCTCACAATGGGACTTGCAAATGGAAAACAAGAAATGCAAATAAAACCTAACAAAGTTCGTTTTGATGATAATCAGTGGCATAAAGTTAGTATTCACCGAAGAATACAGGAGGTGAGTTAAAAAAAACTTTTTTTGTTTGTGTAGAATATTAACAAACACTTTAGAAAATTAGGTTGTCAGAACAAGCTATAAAAAATATTTGTTAAAATAGGAAATATATAATTTTAAATTTTATCACGCTTAAAGCATAATCGATCAAAGGGTGATCAAAGCACTTTTTAATAAATGACCACAATTTTTTCAAGTTCTAACGTTCAATAAATTAAAAAATTTAGTCAATTTTACTATTAATAAACCTCGCGAAGAATTTTAAACATATTCAATTAGTTTTGGTTAATATTTAAATAAACATGGACTTTTTCAATGTAAATATTTCTTTCCTTTATTTAAATACAGCTGAAAAAGTTCGTCTGTCCAATTTTATATTTAGCTAATTGAATATTTTTTTCTATAACGGTTTGCTTAACACATTAATTAAATTATAACAATTTTAAATAAGGTATATTATGACTGTAATTATTAGAATCTTGTTTAACCTTTGGAAAATACACTTAGGTATAATTTACTCTCTTAAAGCGATACATTGAAATCCCCAATATAAAATATTGCATAACATTAAAAAAACATAAATAATTACACAAAAAGGATCAGGAATGCTTTATGAAAAACATATTCAAAATGCACATTTATTATTATTTATTAACCGATAAACCGTTTTGAAACTTTTCATTACAAATCAATTTACAAAAAATAAATTTCCATCCTCGATATAATCGAAATAACCCCGTTTATCTGAACGTAATCCACATAACTTCACATACGAATCAATCATAATAACACAGCAACGTAAAACACATTTAGAATCATACACGATATGAAAGATTTTGACGTTAAACTCGTAGTTTAACGTGGAATCCTAAACTGGTATAAATAATTTAGAAGCTGCTGGAGAGTGAATTCATGATCACTTATTCATTTTTATACATTATTATTTTTAAATTGTTATATTGGTAATTTTTGATGATTATCCAAAGATATTTATCAAAATGTTCCAACAATTAAAATAGGAGCATGCATATGGCATTATATAAAAGACCGATGGTATGCCTTAATAATTTAGGCAAATTGTTGATTAAGGTCAATCTAGCTCACTTTAACTAACGAATTTACTACACCATCTCAAATTTTGATCAAAAGTTAAACATATCACAAGAAGTAAAACAAGAAATGTACGGTTTTGAGTTTATTGTCTAACTTGATTTGTTTCCACGTTACGGCCAGCTAAAGGTGACACTTTGCAGTTTACACCCCCACACGTCAGAGTATATAATTTTGAAACTCATGAACATATTATAGAGGGCTGATTTTTACCTAAAAAGCTCTTATTCTCTTGTTGAGAATATTTAAATTTTATATTTACTATTATTACTAATCAAGTTAATGAAATATAACTTACCTTAATTAATTATTTAAATATGAATTACGACAACATTGCTTCATCTTCGTTTGGACTTTACAAGTAACCGTAATATTTAAAATCCAAAGAATTCTGAAATTATTATTATATTTTGCAATAATTTTAAGTTAGCGCCATTCGTATGGCCTTTAAAATTGATGTACAAATAAATAAAAACAATATTAAGGGTAGGTTAATACTTTATTCAACACAATATATTTTTCCACGTGGAGTCATAATAATTACTAACGTCAATGTCATGTTATATTACAGGGGTGGCCAAGCTCCTTGATAGTCGAGCCATTTTTCAAAATTTGAAATTTTTCGCGAGCCGCAATTAAATACGTATTTAAAAGGTATGCAAAAAAGGTATTAAAAAAATTTTTTTTACAGAAATTATATTTATTGAAAACATAAATAAAAGTACAAATATGTGTATTGAATTTAAATATTAAAAATTAAACACATTTATTTTACTTCTCTTGATAATTCTTGATAATTTTTTAAAATATAATAGCACAAAAATGAAAAGGGAACTCGGGTACATTTATCGAGAGCCACAAATAATCCTTTGAAGAGCCGCATGTGGCTCGCGAGCCGCAGGTTGGCCACCCCTGTTATATTATTTTGTGCTTTCATTTATAAAAAGAATATTTTCTTTATGTGGTTCGTGACTTCAGAATTCATTGCTGCTTAAATATGGTTACTTGATAAGTCCTAACGAGGACGAAACAACGTCGCAATTTATATTTAAACAATTAATTGCATGTAAGTTACACTTCATTTACTTGGTTAATAATAAAACTAAATAGTATAAAATTTAAAACTCATTAAGAATAGTTTTACAAAATGCACAAAAAACACTTTTCGGACACTAAAAAGGGTCCAAATTTTCAAAATTAGAGAAAGGGGTGGTAATACGGGATCCCAGTTTGTTTTTCTTTATAAAATCTAATGTTTTATGCAGTGCTTTAAAGTTTTGCTTAAAGTCTACTAAATCAAACAGAAAACAATGTAATTGTATTTAATATGCATTTATAACAGAAAGTCATTTTATGACTTTTAAAAAGTGATAAAAATTTATAAAAAGGTATATTTTGCAAATGGGCAACCGACAAAAAAAGTTACTATACTATCCTTAGGATGTCTTTTGCCAAGTAACGTCGTTAGGTTTTTCTAAAAGCGGCTCATTTCGATGTAACTAAATAATTAAATTCAAATAAATTTGAATTATTTATTCAATACGTGACGCCATCACTAACTATTGCTATTAAGAATGTCAAATACATTTACGATTTAGAAGGTTTTTCGAGTTCCAATGTCTACAAATAATTTTGATTTCGTATTGCTACACATTGGAACTTTAAACACCATCTAAATCCTAAATGTATTTGACATTTTCATTAACAATAATTAGTGATGACGTCACACATAGAATAAATAATTCAAATTTATTTGAATTTCATTATTTAATTAAATCGAAATGGGCCGCCGAAATTTTTTTTTTTAGAAAAATCTAACCACATTACTTGGCAAAGGACATTCTAAGAATCGCATTTACGTTAAAAAAAACAGTACAAATTTCTTTTTATTGGTTGCTCATTATGATCTTCTGGTTATCAGAAATATGAAAATCAGAGGAGGCCAAATACTAGCATGGGGTCGCATTACCACCCCTTCCTCTAATATAAAATCTAATACCAAACGTTTTCGTTACACTGCGACATTTTTCGACGTAAAGTGGAGGTGGAGGATGGAAATAGTGGAAGGCTATGCTAGGGTGTGGAATTGAAAGGGTTTTTATTGGTTTAGGAGGGGGTGAGGTTAGTTTATGTGATTAAAAAAGGGGAAATAAATCATTTCTAAAAGATGTTCAACAAAGGCGGTTATTAAGATCCGATTGACTATTTAAATGAGTAGTTTAAATTTCCAGTTTATTAATTTCCATTGATTCTAGGAGTTCTAATTTTGTTCTTTATTCTTTATTTTGTAGCAAGTATTTGGGAAGGTAATAACCACAAATAGGGGGGAAATAAGATTATACACACTGAGCCGAAAGGTTAAAAAATTGGAACTCCTAGAAGTAACGGAAATTAATAAACTGAAAAATTCTTCTAATCTTCTCGTCTTAGTAGAACATCTCTTATAAACAACGTACCCCCCTTCGTTAGTCACATACACCCTCCCCCTACTCCAATAGAAACCCTTTCCATTCTACACCAATAGAATAGTCTTCCACCCTTCACCATTTCCACCCTCTTCCACCTCTGCCCCGCCAAAAAAATGTTTGCTGTAATATTTAAACAAATTCTCTCTTCATTTAAATTTTTTACGCCTGAAGATGTCACAATGTGACAAAAACGTTTGCAAATTATATTTTATAGTATAATTTACTTTAGAAAATTTGTTCTTTTCTTAGTATCTGAAAAGAGCTTTTTGCATTTTTTATTTTGTACTTTTTTATTGTCTCTCTCCCCAAAGGCGGTCATTGGCCTAGTAAGACATTTTTTAGTTTTAATTTTAAAGCACTGTGGATGCAGTTGCAGTCTTTTTCCTACATGTCCATACACAAACTTTTTGACTTTATAAAAGATCAAAACAAAAAGCAAAGACCCTTTGGGGTGAAATCCTTAAATTTTTATTTTTCAATATATTACTATGATGGTGTGTACCAAGTCTCATTAAATTTGGTTTGTCAGTTCAATTTTGCCAATTTTTCAGATGATGTGAGCTGGAATAATCCATTAGCTAAAGACAAGTTGAACATCACTAATTGAAATTATACTGATCAAATGTAATACAAAAAAAGCAAACGTGCACCTTAAAAGAATATGAAACTGAAAATTTAAAATTAAAATTAAGTATTGACTTGGCTGCTCAAAAATTGAGAGTCAACGAGAGCTTCGAAATCAGTCAAATTTCATTCTTGGCGCATTTCTTATCAAATGAAAGTTCTGTATTGATTGGGTATTGGTAATAGCTTGTAACTTATTAGACATATTAAGCACTTCGTCTTTTTATTTATACTCGGTAGGTACACTGAGTAAGTCATTATAATTTGTTTGAAATTTTTATTGAATCTGAAACTTTTAAATGATTCTAAAAATAAAAATTTGTGTGGGTATAAAGTATAATCAATACAAAATGTTAAAAAAAATTAATTGGTGTATATTAATTTGTTTCAGATATCAGCCATTGCAAGTTTCTGCCGAGTAAGTACTATTTAGACTTTTGATGCATGCTTTTCATTTTTCTCATTGCGAAACCTATTAAAAATGTATGCTCACAAAAAAATTTAAACAAAGCAAAGATTACATGTATAAAGAGAAATGGAGTTCACAACCCATTAGGGAAATTACATATTTCACAAAACCGCTCTGATGCTGCCTAATACACCTGATGCCTATCGTACTCTCATTTTAATTCTTATTTTGAAGATAAAATTTGATAAAGAAATCTAAATTCAATTTATTAATAATCTCAAAAGTTTAGAACAACAACCTAATTGAAAAGTCAATCCAAAAAGCTATTAAATACTCTAAAATGCATTATAAAAATAATGAAGTTTTATATCCTTGTAATCAAAACTTTGGGAGTTTATTTATCATTTTAATTTCAATTAATCAATATTAAAAAAAATTTAAAACTAGGTATTGTAGTCTTTATAAATTATTTATTAATATTGTAGAAACAATAACATAATTAAAATAATTTTGCCGTACTACAACAACATGGGTTAAAACAAAATTCAATTTTTGAAAATATGTTTATGTAAAATTATCTGCCTCCCACGCTCAGTTTGATAATATTTAGAGTTTTGTAAAATTTGTAGGCATCTCTAATGTACACATACATTAAATACATTAAATTTTAATTCTGAAATAAGTTGGTGTAAAACATGTTTAATTATTATGCTTTCATTATTATGCATTACAACTAAAATTCAAAATTCATTGATTAAATTAAAACAAAATAAATTAAAAATACATCCTCTTGATTACCAACATCAACGCCTCGAGTATTACTGCTAATAATTTTTTAAATTATGTACATTTGATGATTTTAAAAAGAGATTCGTGAATTGTAATTTGAAATTTTTGTGCACAGAGATTAAATTTCAAGCATAAAAGAGGGAATTTGAAATAAAACTAATTTGAGAAGCCACGCAGTAACAATATCGGAATAAAATATAGAGTAGGTATGTGGGTATAATTCAAAAGAACAAATATAGGAAGTCGTTACTACGACTAACCTTGTGTAATCTTTTACCCATCTCGATTAAGAAGCAAAGTTTTAATGAAAGAGATAAGTCCCTATCAAGATGGAAACTGCAGCATTAATGATTTTACAACTACTGGGATATAAATTGCAGTGCATTCGGCCAAGTATTGATTGTTTGTTAATTGTTTTTAGCTTATTCAAACTGTTGTAATTTCATTAATAAATTATGTGGCTATTGTTGCGTATTTATTGATTTATTACACAGTAATTTAATGCACTTTATCAATCAATACTCAACAGGAAACAACTAAAGGTTTAACTGCCGATATGCTAAATTTGATTAGTTCATCCTAAATTTTGCTACAGGTAGACAGCATAAGTGGACCCTATTATAGTAGTTACTACATATTATATTAAAAAAATTTCTGCCACTCAAATCCAAAAGAAGTAGATTATTTTAAAAGCTTTATTAAATCTGTTATTGTATTTTTCTCAGATAAAATATAATTCTTGAGATTAGTACTTGTAAATACACCAGCACGAGCAACAACAATTTTTCTTATTTTATTTGTATATAGTACACTGGTTTAATACGACTCTTTATGTTCAGTTTTTTCGATAATTTGTCAATATTGAAAAATTATATTGTTATTTTTCGTTTTACACAATGTTAAAAGGTCAACAATGTTCTGTTGATATTTCTTTATGTATTATAGTGAAACTCATAAGGGGTATTTTCTAACAAAGAATGGTAGGATACCTTAATAATATAAAAAGCTTGAACATCAGATAACATTACATCTGTTACAATTTTGTTGTTCTGAAGATGTATAATTATTTTTGTTGACCTATCTTAAAGTTTTAAACTTTTTTATACTTTGAATTTTCCAAATGTTTGACAATGGAATTATCGAGGTTCAGTTTTAAAACAAAATTTAATAACTCTAACAAAAGTTGTTATTTTGTAATTAAGAAATACTTGGATAAAAGTTGTTCTTTTACAGAGTAATTCCAAAATTAATTTTTTGCACGTTACTTTCGAATGAGAAATCACAAACCGCGCAAAATATAAAAAGCTACAACTGAAAATTATTTTAACTGCTTTAATAAATATATATTTTTGAGGAAATAGAAAGATTATAACTTTCATGTTTCGTCTTGCAATGTTGTCATAAAATTTGTTACTTTTCTATATTATTACATCAAATTTTCCATTTGCTATAAATGCATTTAGTATGCAGTGAAATACTACTGCTTCAAGCATCTTTAAAATTCTCTCGAGATGAATTTATATTTAATGTTTATGTTGTTTTTTTATTTGTGGGTATATATTATAGATATAGCAATTCTTACACAGTCCATCGTAATAAAATAATTTATTGTAGGTTTAAAGTGTAAAATAATTTTGGTAGATACATAAATATAGTCTACCGTTTTATGTCGTACATGTCTGTCATGCTCAAGTTCTTAAAGCTCCGAAAACTTTAAAATTAAACTTGAAACTGATGGTACTCTAATATGATAAATTTTAAACTCACGTTGTCAAAGGATATAAAATATAAATGCATTTTGTTTTGTAATAAAACAAAACGATTAACAAAAGCGATAACCTAAACGACAGTCAAGTTAAACCGAAGTCAAAAAAATATATCTACTTAAACATGAAAGCAGCGGTAATTTTTCATTGCAGAATATTAACGTGTGCACTTCCTTCTGAGAGAAAGAGACAAACACTTTCTATATTATTAGCATTTACTTTGAAATTCCATTCATGCTCTAGTAAAGTTAACTTTTTGTCGAGTATTCTTTCATATTGCTCTAACATTTTCATCATGCAAGTTTTTCACTTTTATCCTGAGATGCTTGGTGTTCTTAGCTCTTTCTTTATAAAATTCCAATTAATTTGTCTTCTGAGATCACTTATTAGGAAGTCATCTGTTTCATATTCAGCTCCACATATAACTCTGATATTGTTTTACCGAACTTCTCGTTCTCCAATTCCATACATGGAATCATGTATAAAAGTGAATGGTGAAATAAACCTTTCTAACACTCTCTCTGAATCCACTCTTTCGATACCCACCCATCTATTTGTATCTTCTAATAAGATAATACTCCTCATTTTCTTACCTGGGGGAAATACCCTTCTCTCATATTCTTATCTTCATTTTCTTTACGATATATTATGCTCCATATTCTACATAATATACATACAGGTACCGTAAATGAAAAACTGAACGACTTTAAAATCTAATTGAACACAACTCTTCTAAAATAATTTTATTTAATATGTTTTCCTGTATGTTTGTACACTTGAACATAATTTATTTTGGCCACGATTTTAGGGTTCCTTGTTACATTTTCATAGGAATTTATTTGATCTCACGCTTTATTACTTTTTTAGACTGTATGATTGTTTCAATTTTGGATTGCAATTTTGAACAGTCCACAAAAAATAATCATAAAGTGGAAAGTTCAGTGATGGTAGTGTCCACATATTAGGATGGATAAAAGCTATGCTGTTGTGTTAAAGTAAAATTTTCAAGGTGTTCTTTAAGCGTGCGCTTTTAATGGAATCTGGCTACTATACCCAATCACCAGTTGAATATAATCGCTTCACATCTTCCAAAAGTAGCTCAAACAATTCTCTATATTCTTCCTCTTATTATAGGTCTGTGATCCCTTCTTCAAGTAATTTATTCAATTAGTTGTATGAGCATTTGATTTTTACATCTTAGATATAATGTCTTCGATATGCCTGTACCCTGTCTTTATTGTTTATTTTTATTGTTTATTGTTATGGCACATCATTAATAGTGGGGGAACCGACGGCTTTACGGTCAAGAAATTTTAGACTGTACCCGGAGGCGAACCGGGCAACCTTGGATACCAGTTGATCTCGCTAACATTCAGCTCATGACCATCGCCAAGTAGTAAAATTGACTCAAACAATTCTGTCTGTAATCTTCTGAATTAATTTTTTGGTCTCAAGCAAAATTTTGCACCTTATCTCTAAAATTTGATATTCTCATGAACACAATAACGGGGGGTTGTAGACTGCGCCCGATGGTTGAAGGGTCTCATAATCTGGCATGCAGATGGCACCGGGTTCGGTTAGGAAAAGTATGTAGATTGCGCCGATGGTCAATTAGTTGGTAATCTTTTTGTGTAACGACGGAGTGAAAATTCCATTAGAGGATTAAGGTACTTAATTTATTACAGGCGTACTATACATTATGTGCGATTTTTAATTAGGTTAGTAATTTGAGAAGATTTTTTGGGGGTGATACGTAAAAGTTTACTGCCGCATACCGCAACTATACTTTTAAAAGCCTTATCCAGGATTTCTAGGATCCCGCTTTTCTAAAATCCCGGTTGGGGTGGATTAATATTCCTCTAGTATGTTTAGCCCAAGTAACCATTGTCAAAACCGCCCGGAAGGCCTAACGGAGCGGAGAGGAAGGCCCGTAGGGTAGGTTTTGACAATGGAACAACCTTCAAATCGAATGCACACCTAAAAAAATCGAAAATTACACCAAATTTATGGTGGGCGTGGCCGACACTTTTCCGTTAATAAACGGGTAGTTTACGATTTTTTGCTAATATTTATTACTAAATCTACTAATCACACCCCCAGCTTTCCGAATCTCAAAGAAAATATCAATTTCCGGATGAAAAATTTTCACTCATTCCTAGCCTGCTGCTATGTGACTTGTATCCCCTGGTATGAATGTTGCTGATTTTCGCACTTTTTTCGGATTTTTTCGATTCTTCGTTAATGTTTTACGCTGGCAACGGCGTCAGAGTCACATTCGGACCGAAAAAGCCCGAAAATAACGCCAATTTCTGTTACATTTTATGGGGGGGGGGGCTAATTTTAACAATCGAAATATCGCCAAAAAACCGTGTGAAATTCCATGTACCGCAAATTTTATTTGCTTAATCAACTATTCCGACCTTCAGTGTACAGCATCTCTATAAGAAAATTTCAATTTTCGGTTGGATACGTGCCCTAGCCTATTTAATAATCTGATTTACAATAATAACCCCACATTATGCCTTAGTAATACTTTTAAATCCCTTAGGTACACCATCGGCGCAATCTGTATGCTACCCTTAATGACCATCGGCGCAATCTACATGTTGCCCATGGTCACTAACCCAAAAAAAAGGATTAATTTCTGACCATCGCATCGGCGCAGTCTACATTATGTCCGTCATCAAGACGAGTTTTCCTTTTTGCTTAGTTTAACATCTCAATAAAACTTCCGATGTCCTTTAAATCGTTCCTTCTAGCAATTATTCTTTTTACATGCCACAATTCAATAGTGCATTTTCTAGCTCATTCGTAGAATCATCTGAGGTGATTTTCACTGTTTCTATTAATAATTTCCCATTACAATATATCAGGATTCTGGTCTAGTCCGCACCATTAGTTAGAATTTTATGTTTCATTCGAGGTCATGAAAATTTATTTTATCAATGATTACAAAATCACGATAAAATCTTTAACTGTGGTATCACCGATATCCACAAACTCGATCGGACGCTTATAACCCGGGCTCAACTATTTACTATAAAAAAACGTCAATTTTCAGTGGCGATGATAAGACCCCCGTGCATGGGAGATAGTTGTAACTCTAATAATATACTCAAACATACATAATTAATTGTTTCATTAGGAATAAAAGGGTCATTTTTGAGACGAGTCTTTAGGGTTTGCTGGACGACCGAAGGGAGTCGGACAGCTACTGACGAACCACAAAAAGTACTTTTAATCGTATAAAACATGTTATTTTTCTTCATTATATTTTGGTTTGAAAAAAAATTGTAACAAATTTAACTGAATGTA
Source organism: Podabrus alpinus (assembly GCA_932274525.1). Classification (NCBI taxonomy): domain Eukaryota; kingdom Metazoa; phylum Arthropoda; class Insecta; order Coleoptera; family Cantharidae; genus Podabrus; species Podabrus alpinus. The sequence goes on from OW026451.1 coordinate 123,384,906, forward strand.
TTTGATAACTGAATACAAATTATGATGTAAATTTTTGTTTCTTCTTTTTATTCTTTTTATTTTTTCTTTTTATGAACATCTCTAGTTCATCTGGATTTTAGGCCTCTTTCCCATCGAGGTGTCGTCAGTCTAAATAAAGATAGGGGCAATTTCATAGAATTAATCAAATATTCAATTCCGTCAGAAGGCTAACAGTACGGGTAGTGTAGACGACTACATCAAAAGATAAAGGCCCCAAGAAGTTGATAGTACAGCCGAGGTTTTTAAAAAAGACAAGAAAATTATTAGAACTCCAACTAAAAACGACGAGGATATCGGAAGGGATTTGGAAATTGAAGCAGAGGAGATGGAAGAAATTAAAAGATTTATGCAAACCATTAGTGCTGACTTAAAACAAATGAGAATAGAGAATGGTGAAGTTCAACAAGAGATAAGTGAGAACACGAAAAGAATCCCGGAACAAATGGAGGTACAGACTAAAGAGTTGAAAGTGCTGAAGGAAGAATTAATGTAAACTAAGGTCAGTTGGAAGCAGGATCAAGAATCGAAAGAAATGCCAACATGAACATCATTCTCAAAGTAAAACTTTAAAACTTTATAAAGCAGAACCTTGGGGTTGAAACGAAAATATCAACAGCGTACCAGATAGGATCGGAAAAACCGTGATTGAAGTGTAAAAATGAAAGAATAAACTGGATACAACGAAAAATAAGTCAAAGCTAAACCGTTTCCATGAAGAGAAGATATATATTGTCGTATTCTTTTAAGACAACGAGGCTATATAAAAATTAAACCCTGTGGTTTTCCGAAATTTTATATCCGTAATTTTCCAATTCTTCTTTTTTCCGCAAACATCCATTAAATCTTCAAAGATTTTCCAATTCCAATTCCTTCCATTAATATAGCATCTACTGACTTCCGTATTATTTCCTTTATTTTCCAAAATTTCTTTGTGTAGCTCCAAATTTTCGTATTTATAAAAAAATTTTCAATGTCGACCAAACTTTCTTTTTCAATTTAATTTTTGCCGATCCAACCAATTTCACAAATCGAACCAAACCTTCGCATAAATCTCCAATCACAAAATTACCTTATTCGGTAACTATAAATTTCTATGTCGATTACCTATCGACAAATTCCAAATCGATGAATCAATCGCGTTTGATCCAAAATTCTCAGTCATCAAAAATCGACCTCACGATTTAACGGTCGAGCGCTTCCCTTTTATCTTGTGCATTTACCGGCGAGGAAATAAGAATTGAATGGAAAAACAAAGAACGCATGTAGTGGAAATCGTGTGGAGGGAGATATGGTTGTGACTACGTGGAATGTGAGAGATTTATGTGAGGAGGGAATGATGAAGCAATTGACAAGGGAACTGAAGAGATATAGAATAGATGTAATGGTATTACAAGAAACTAAACAAAACGGTAACGAAGTTTTCGATTTGGATGATTATATGTACTTTTTACATAAACAATGAACTAGACAGAAGATTGGGTACAGGTTTTGCGGTTAGCAAATATCTGAGAGGATCGGTTGTCAGTTTTACACCCATATTAAACAGATAAAATACTAAGATACGATGTGAAAATAGTAATGGAGGACTTTAATTCTAAGATAGGTAGAGAGTTAGATTTTCGACCAACAATAGGAAAACACAGCTTACATGCCGAAACAAGTGTGAATGGAAGACTATTGGGTGAAAACTTGGAAGAAATGCTGGATGGCCGCAGTTCATAGAGGCTTCTATATAGCTATTAGCTACCCTTCTGGTTTGAAAAGTTTGAAATATCAGGGGCCCTATTCTCGAACTCAATCGAATTTATTCGCATGCGAATCATTTCGCACACGATTGTTCGAACACTTAAAATGGTATTCTCGAATGGCACACGAATTTACTCCGCATCCGCATACGAATCGTTTTACATGGTAAGTTTCGTACACGATTGCCATAAAGACATACAAATAAAGTAGGTGGAATGGTTTAAATATCTGGAAGAGATTATCAATAAACCAATAATGAGAGTCTGAGAATAGAACACGTTGGAAGTTCTGAATTGTTTGTGATGAAGCAAAAATATTTCCGAGTAAAATAAAGAAGAATCGGGAAAGTCATGGTCAAAATGGTTCTCGTCTCTGCTATGCTTGCTAAACTTTTTATAAGAATATGAAAATTCTAATGGAACTAACGGTAGTCGACGTGAACTACCTGTAAAATAGTGCATGAGTATTTAAATTACAACTTATAACGAATGAACTGATAAGAACTTTAATGAAAGTAAGTGAAGATGTATTCGAAAGAATTCAGAAGCAAAGTTTGGGTCACTTTGTGTACTTACTGAGAATGGTGGAGAACAGATGGACGAGGATATTGTTTAAATCAAGATCCCCAGGAAGGTAAATGCGTTAAAGACTTCAAATATTATCTTGGAACGATGGGATATAAGGAAGACTGTAGTAGTGAGGAATAAGATGCAGTAAACAGAGAGAGAGAAGTGATGATTTTGGAGTGGATATTGTATTGTGCAATACTTAATGCACATGTTATAACTTATAACTCTTATGCAAATATAATGCCCTAATATCCTGAAATATATCACATTATTATGCTATATCTGCAAAAAAAATATTTTATATATTTAAACAGAATTTTAACCAGCAATTTGCTTTAGAAATGTAAAGAAAGCTTTCCAATTTTACAAGAAATAGATACTTCGTAAAAATAAATAATATATTTCACAATATTGAACTTAATGATTTTGAAAATCATTTCACATTTTTGTTGCTTTAGTTTATTATAATATAATATTTTTATTAAAACTTTATAACAAACATTTGCAATGTACGGTGGTGTTTTTCATACATAGAAAGTATAGTCCAGGCAACGAAGACCAAAAAATACCAAATAGCGGAAATAATTCGTGTATAAGCCAAAATTGGTACAATTGTAGGGGAAGGTGTCCTTAACAACATACTAAAAGTACTGAGGGGTGGGGGTGGAGCTAACGGTAGGGGGGGTCTCGAAAGGTCCCTTTTTTCAATTTTTCGTTAATAATTCAAAAACCACTGCTTCTATCAAAAAAATGTATATATACTAAATTAATCTACATAAAATTCTCTACAATAAAGATTCTTTACACTTTTCTGATAGGATCAAAGCTTAAGGAAATATGGAGGTGGTAAATAGAAAATTTAAAAAAACAGTTTTTTTTTTAAATATACGGGATTTTGGCGTATCCTGACGTATTTTGTATTAAATTTTACCGAAAATCGTAAAAAATCGAAATTTTAAAACACTAATTGAACAACATTTTTAAAATGAGCTAAAATCAAGTTTGTCAATTTGTTGACTACATAGTTATGAAAGGTGGCCTAACGCGAGGAAGAGGAATTACTGATTCTGTACTCGCCAAGTGGGTTTGTGGATCACCGGGAGGCACCGCCATATGTTCGTCATTGGAGGAGTTTGCTGAAGTGGTATTTGCAACTGGAGAGCAGCACTTTGATATCCGGGTATCACGGCAAACGAGAGATTCACGAGATCGAGGTAAAATACACGAATGGTTCAATGATCATCCCCCTTTTCCAAAGTTGGATTCACTGATGTCACTGTCAGCAGGTATCGTGGGAAATTCCAAAATAAACTGCCACCAAGCACTGGATATTGGAACTAAAACTATGCAAAGTTTTATCGGCAGTAAATTTGGTAATATGAAGCAATCTAAAAAGAATGTGGTCTTGTCACTAGCCAGTATGAGCAGCATCATTAAAATCAATGGTGATAAAGTTACAATTAACCCTCTGACAATTTTCCAAAGAATTGTCATATCAAAAAAGGACGATAAAGATGTAGAAGAGCTTTTGACATATGAATTAACTCCATACCGCCTGGCCCTGTTCAGCGAGGGCGGAATGCGAAAAGGGAAAAATCATCACTCTATGATGTTTTGCCTGTAGAGGACAACGTAACTGTGGATCTCACCCACAGCTTCAATGTGGTAGACGGTGGTTTCCTACTCCATCGCATGAAATGGAAACAGTCCTCCAACATATTATCAATTTGCCATCAGTACATTGCCTACGTACATAAACATTACGGTAAAAATTGTTCGGTGGTTTTTGATGGATATGGTGATGACAACAGCACCAAACGAGCAGAGCAGAAGCAAAGAGCGCTCACAAAAACTTCTGTTGACATAAACTTTCATGAAATCACGACTATCACAGTTCAACAAGAGCATTTTCTTGCTAATGAAAGAAACAAAACAAAGCTGATTCACTTGCTCAGTGAGAAAATGGCAGCAGCCGGGATAGAAACAGCTGTTGCTACAGGGGATGCTGACAGCACTATTGTGAGGTGTGGGTTGGATAAAGCTGCTGTACATCCAACTGTAGCAATAGTTGCGGAGGATGTAGACTTGATAGTTCTCCTCATGGGATTGGCACCACCATCTATCAATATCTACTTCATGAAGCCAGGCCGTGGGAATGTGGAGACCAAATTGTTCTCAGTGCGACAACTTCAACAGCTTCCAATTTCCAAAACGATTCTCCTTCTTCATAGTTTCTCCGGATGCGACACCACCTCGGCGATACATGGAAAAAGTAAAGTAGGAATCGCTAAACTTTTTACAGAAAACCCTGCCTTCACTCAAGACATTTCAGCAATATTCACAGATCCCTTAGCATCACCTGAGGATATTGAACAGGCTGGCGAGAAGCTCTTTTTGGCTGTATACAAAGCGCCTGCACATCAAGACAATCTGAACAAACAAAGGTACTCGGCGTTTTTGAAGGCGTCAACGAAGCCCAAATCAGACATGGCCACTCTTCCTCCCACCAGAGGAGCTTCAAAGCAACACTCGCTCAGAGTATATCTACAGGTAAATTCATTTACATATACATAGTTTATTCTTTACCTTACAAATATTAGTTTGTGATGAATACTTACGTTGGTATCATTACTTTCTTACAGGTACAACAGTGGCTCGGCAACCCCCTACCACCCATCCAATGGGGTTGGGTGAAGGGAGAAGATGGGATCCTTTACGCAGTTAAAACGAACGACCTTGTGGCACCCGACTCCGTTTTGAACAAGATATTTTGCCGATGCACGACTGGGTGTGGGGTGCGCTGCGGTTGCCGCAAAGCAGGGATTGCTTGCTCCAGTGCCTATGGCTGCATCGACTCATGTACTAACGGAGCCTCCGTCCAAAATTGCTTCGATGATGATGAAAATTTAGATTTCGACGAAATTTAATGTTTAATAAAAACTTTTTTTCTTAATTTTCTATTTACCCCTCCATATTTCCTTAAGCTTTGATCCTATCAAAAAAGTGTAGAGAATCTTTATTGTAGAGAATTTTATGTAGATTAATTTAGTATATACACATTTTTTTGATAGAAGCAGTGGTTTTTGAGTTATTAACGAAAAATTGAAAAAAGGGACCTTTCCAGACCCCCCCCCACCCTTAGCTCCACCCCCACCCCTCAGTACTTTTAGTATGTTGTTAAGGACACCTTCCCCTACAACTGTACCAAATTTGGCTTATACACGAATTATTTCCGCTATTTTTCCTTCGTTGCCTGGACTAGTATATACCTAGTGGAAACTATTAAATTTATAATTTCCTGAACATTTAGTTTAGTTCAAGAATCTTGATGTTTCCGTAACTCCTTGTCTGCTTCCATCTTTCTGGTGGTTAGGGAAACAGCAAAATTATATTATACTTCATGTTAAGGAAGTAGCAATTTACTTTAGCTAAACAATGAATTAAAAATTTTTAAATTATTTAATTTGGCAAACAGGTATAAATAACTTTGTTGAAAAGAAACTTTAATAATTTCATCGTGTTGAAAGTTTTCGTCACATTTTCATTTCATTATATTTATTTTTACCTATTTTTATTTTAAGACATGCTTTAGCTTAACACGAAACTTACATTTCTAAAATTCTTATACCTACCTATCAAAAAGTTGAGTATTTTTAAATTGAATCAACGTTTTATTAGAAATATTTTTCCTAAATCAAAATTACAACGCATTTGTCAGCATGTTTTCGATGGAGCGTATTCTTTCCAACGCCGAAATTAAAATTATAGGGTTTTCGTGCAAAATTATTAAAATACGAGTAATAAACATATAAGGTCAGTTACCTAACCGATTTTTTATAGTTCATTATTAAAGCTCAAACACGAAAATATAACACGCAATATAGTTTTTTATTTTTGCGCGAACTTAATCAAAAATGTTATTTCAAAGCGTAAAATTTTCAATTATTTATATATTTATAAAGAATGCTATATTTTAAGTGCTTCTAACTTTGGCGAACCTAAACTACTTAATTAAGTTAAAACTTTCTTAATTTTTTTAAATGTGTCTCTTCACATTTGATGCATGATTAATGCTTCATTTGAACTTTAACATAAAAATCTCTAATTTATGGGGAGCCTAAAAGTTACAAACTGAAAGCCTTATTAACTGAGATAATATTCGTAAAAGAAACTTCGATAAAGGCAATTTAATTAATAATTAAATATTTAAGATGTAGGGAGGAAAGCGGTTTACTAAAAATAATTACGTAATACGAAAATCACCAATTATTAAACTTTTATGTCGGTCGGTATGTAGTCGTAGGGAATTATTTCCGAGTAAGCACATTTAAACATAAAGTTTTCAAAATTTTAATAGGTACTACGTAAGTACCTCAGAAATTGAATAAAACTTTATGAACCTACCTAATAATAATTTCTCGTCATAAATATAAATACCCAATCTAGTTTTTTAAAAATGAAAAATACGAATTTATGTTTTTTTTTAGTTAAAAGAACTAGAACTATTATAACTTAATAAGGATTCGTTAATAATAAGGTAGTACATTATTTTACACAATGAAATATTTTTAAGTAGACCGTGCTCCATTTTTTAATATAAGTAGTCAATAATTATATAATATCTACCTATAGGTATATAAATTACGGAAATGCCATTAAGAAATTCACAAGTTATTATTTGTTGAATAAAAGCTACTCTGGAAAGTCAATAAATAAAATGAGTTATTAGAAAATAAGTGACTGATGGATTAGAAAAAAGGAGCAGTGCAAAATTGTAAATGCAGCTCGTGTCTTTATAGCCCTATTGTGTGATATGTTTTGGAACCAACTCATACCCTAAATTATGTTCTGTAAACCATATGAATTGCATTCTTTACAAAAAGAATTCCCACACCAGTGAGGTAAATAGGGGGACTGTGGACGCTTGATCCCCTGTCCTGACCCCCAAGCATTTGTAGAAAAGTCGAGAATTTAAGAAAGCTTTTAACCAAACCCCAGTAAAAATCAAGTAAATAATTAAGATAAACAATAGCAGATATACCATAAATTATGATATTTCATTAGTATATGATACCACAATAGAACAATATGGCACCAAAACATAATACAATTTTCTGAATGATATCAAAATACATTAAAATATCTCCACTAACCTAAATAATTATTCAGAAGAAAACATAAATAAATATCTAGATGAATGTGACATAAGTAGACAAAAATGTGCTAATACTCGTGTTCTACAAAAAGATGTCCTCCAAAACCAATGGCAGCCTCCCTACAAGCAGCTATTTCGATTTTTTATAAATCGTTACTGTTCAATATTAGCATTTTTTTAAATTATGTATGTTTACAAACACATTTATTAATATTGCAAAGACTATAATCCATCCATTTTAAGACTGCGAGGTGCGGTTTCGAACGGTAAATAAGATTTGCTGTATTTAAATGTTAACCAATCACCGTAGCAATTCGAGCCCGCACCTGTGCAAACTTAACCGGACGTACCATAGTAGGACGGAAAGAAGTTTTTCCAACAGTAGGAGATTGAAAACTTGCTTAAGATCTACAACATCATAAAGAAGGGTAAATGTATTGGCGTTATTAAATGTACATCTAGAAATTGAAGTGGGTGTTGAAGAAGTTATAAATAAATTTTCCAATTCTGGAAAACGCAGATTGAAACTATTATTTCAAAACGAATAGTTTTCGTTTAACCTTATTTTATTACATAATGTACTTATTTTCATTTGGAAATAGAATTACCATAAAATTTGGAATGTGTGAAAATATTCAAATACAATCTTATTTTGCAATAAATTATCTGTAATAGTGGCGTCCGGTATCAATAGGCAACTTGGACGTTTGTGAAAATAACATTTAATCCATAAATAAATAATTATTAGCTTTCATTAATTATTATGAGTCTACCCGAAAATCTTAAGTCCTTTAAAATGTACCTAATAACTTCACGTCCATTTTCATGAAAAATTTCACCCCAACCTAGGTGGTATTCTGGTTTTTTAAAACTATTTTTCAACTTAAAGCAAAGCCATCAAATCGTCTGAACATGTGCAGATTATTTCCATCAATAATATTAATTTGTATTTTATTCTTGCATTGCATACTCGTATATTGAAATTGGTAGATGCACAGTTATATTTTGCTCACGCGGTACATTGCAAAGCCATAGTAGATGTTTTTGGTTAACGCTTAATTACTGATTAAATTAGCTATTACAATGGTTAATCCAATCACAATAGCTATGGTATCACGATAACAACTGATTTAATCGGTAATTTAGCGCTAGTCGAAAACTCTAAAAGCTTTGAAAGCTTCCAATAAGATTGTGTAGATACATTTTTAACATTTTTCGCAAATTAACTTCTTTGTGTAATTTCACTGTGGATTTAGCTAATATTTGAAGTAAAATGAACCTTTGAAAACAAAAATTTAGCTATTTTTGCATTTTAAATTTACGTACGTGTACGTGCAATGAAAACTTACTTGCAGCGACGACGGTTAAAAGTTTACAATAAATCTAAGTTTGCGATATTTGCTCGTATCGAAGTATTTGAATACCCTATTACAATAAAATTTTCTTTCAGCTTTCGGCAGTAGTAGATGGTGTATATGCAGATCATTCCCATATTGCAGGAAAATTTACGATACTTTCATCCAGCAAGGTTTACGTTGGCGGTAGCGTCAATACAAGAGCGCTTCCTGGGGCTCGTGTTCACAATAACTTTGTAGGTTGTATGAGAAAGGTAATGCGTTTTCAGATAGACAACATTTAACCGTAATGTATATGTTGTCGAGTATATTTTAGGTGGAATTTGTAGCAGATACTCTAAGATTGAATTTACTAGAACTGGGAAAATCCGGTAGCCACCTCATTTCTGTAGCAGGTCGTCTTGAATACAGATGTCCATCTGGCGAAACGAAAGATCCAATTACATTTACCACTAGAGAATCACACTTGGTAAGTTTTTATATTGCATCGGTACAATTTAACAAAATTAATTATTAATCTCGAACATTTTGTTGGACATACGATAAGCCATATAAAGAAAAATAACTCTAAGCTAAGCTTTATTATTTTTACTTTAGACGTTTATTGATTCATTGCAGATCTTACCACCCTGGAATGCCAAGAAGTCAGGAAATATTTCTTTCAAGTTTCGCACAAACGAAGCTAACGGCTTGATTCTTTTCAACGGTGGAATAAGACCCCCGAGGGTGCGTTTCTTTTGATTTTTTTAATTGTAAAAGATTAATTAATTTGTTTTTTGTGTACACATCAGCTCGATTTCGTTTTAATTTCTTATTATTGAAATACATTTTTGTTAAATTATTATTCTTCTATTCTGCCTCATTATTCATGAAGTTTTCCCCTTTTGTATTCATAAAATGCGAGTAGAATTTACAAAAACAAATTATATGATAATTTGAAACCCTCGGTTTACTGAATTTCAGAAGATAAAGTTGCTTATACCATGCTTATACCTAATTTGTATCAAGCTGTTTTTATTTTTCATTGCAATTACATGAAGCTCAGGCTGAAAAACTAGAACGGACGTTGACAATTAGGTACCTACGAAAAAAATTATTTCAACCAAACTCGAGTAAATTATCATTAAAAATGTCTAAAGAGTGAAAATAACAACTTGATTTTGTTAACTTAAATGTAATCAGATTATTTTTGTTACTCTGTTAAAGGAGAACGATTAAACTAACTGAATAGTATTCCTAAACTAGATCTACTCGCAACTACTTCAACTCGTGGATTTCAATTATATTTGTGAAATAAAATTTAAAGTGCACGTATTTAACTAATAGGAATCCTACAATAAATCGCAAAATTTAGTAATAGTACCACAAATTCATTTGCAACAGCAATAGTTTGCAGGTTATCCAAATAACCATTAAATTGAGATTGCATTACAATAGTTCATTATATACCCACTTCAGAATTTAATAATGATGTGTGCAAATTGCTACAGTAAAACAACTTCTAAATTGACAACAAAAAATATGCCTTATCCTGGATGGTTCCAATTTATCTTTTAAACTCTTATATCTTTCTAGTCTGACCTTTTTGCTATTGAAGTTTATAATGGACACATTTACGTACACATGGACTTGGGTTCAGGATCTTGGAAACAAAGAGGATCAAGACGTCGAATTGATGATGGGGCTTGGCATGAAGTAGTTTTTCGACGAACCGGACGTGAAGCTAGAATTACAGTTGACGGATTTCACACCGATTTTAAGACACCAGGTATTTGACAAATATATTTCTTATAAGTATGACAATATTCTCAAATATTTCTGTCATTTTAGAGGGATCAAACAGCTTAGAGCTAGACGGAAACCTTTACGTCGGTGGATTAGGGCCACCGTTTTCTGAAATCCCAGTTCCATCGACTCTCTGGACCGCTATACTTGGACAGGGATTTGTTGGATGCTTCAAGGACCTTATAATGAATAGTAACTACGTTGATGTAGCAATTTACGCCAGAGAACAAGATTCAGGTAGGTGCACTTTTGTATAATCCTGTTTATAAACAATTAAAATTTTAATTTTATTCCATTTAGGAAATTATTTTTGATAATGTAAACATTTTATTAATTTGTTTAAGATTAACGTTATTTTTTTTATAATATATTTATGAATAATAACGACAAAGAAAATTATCGAAAACATTAAAAATTGATAAGAATTTTAAATTTAATAACGTAAAAGGAGATTTATGATATAGCTTTCGAGTTGGAAAATTATGAAAAATAGGTTTAGATTATAATGACTGTATTAACAATCTGCTAAAGGTTTAGTGATTCGTTAATAATTAGTAATGATCATTAAAATACAGGTTTCTCGTTCACTAATTTTTAATATCGCCAATCAAAACTTATCCAAGTATTTTACGAACTCAGATTATAAAGTACTGCATTTAAACAATGGAGAATTCCATGAAATAGATTTTTTTATAGAGGGGAATCGTAAAGTAATCTATACTAAATAAAGCTTCTAAAATCCAATTTGTTTCTTAATTTTTAAATTATAATTATTATATGTACTTATTTGAATACGAATTTGCATCGTATCCGACGGTACTTTTTAATGATTTTGTTACCTATTTCGACTTACCCTGCTTTTAGCTACTATTAGTGGCTAGCTCAGCTAAGCTACAAAAAGCTCAAGCTTACAAAAACTTTATGTGGGCGTGTTTCAGCAGCGTTGCAATCATTTTAATTAACAGACTATTTTGCTTCTTCTAATTAGCTGACTAAAATTCAGATATTTTTCGGTTTTTGTAAATTTACTACACCGGACAAATACAGAAATATATATAAATTTTAGCTTTACGTATCGCTAATCGATTATGTGAATACGAACTGCCACGGCTTTGACTTTATGATATTAGGACATTGGCTGTCGCGATATTGAATAAATATACTAATGGTTGATAATATATCTACTATTCTTTTCAGTTAATAAACGTCGGAAATTTTAAAAATTTTCAGTTAATTAATTATTTAACTCTAAACAATCGACGCTTAACTTTACAGATTAAAAATACTTTAGAACTTCGTATTGCTAACGAGAGGAAGTTTATTAATTTTATTAAATGAAGTTCCTAGCATAGTTTATCTTTATTAAGGAAGAATGTTGTAGCTAAATAGTTTGTAGGTACCTGCAATGTTGTGCTTCGACATTTCCAAGGTTTGCAATAAATTGTAATGCAAGAAGTAATTACTAGCTAAAACACCTGCTTACAATACATACAGCAGGTGGAAGAACGGCCACTTACAGAATGCTTAATCCTAAGAAGTTTAATATAATCAAATTTTGTATTCGCTTTAGCTGTTGACACAAAAGTTTTGTTTTTTTTTTCGTTGGCAAGATGTTCCGTATTGTATCTTAACTAGCAGTCACAGCAACAGTCGCGTAGTCAAAATCTTTAGAGGCCTTTTCTTATTGCAAATACTATATTTTAACGACCTTCTCGAAAAATTTTATAAAAATAAGTAAAATAATGAAATATCATTAATTTAAGCAGATGAACGTCAGATACAGAAACATAATCTGTAGGATAAATTCAAATAAAAGTGCCGTCAGCGGTCTTTTTGAAATATGTCAAGTATTTTAGATCCAATTCTCTTTGTTTAAATTGAAATATTGGTTCAAGTTTTTCTTAAAATGCAAAACAAAATATTACATTGATAAAAAATATCTAAAGAACAGTCGGCCGTCATACTATAAAGCACTTCACATCCGTTAATTACAAATATTTACAATATAAAAGTACAGACACATTATGAAATACATTAAAATTAGCGAAGCAGAAGAAAAACGCTTTCGGGCCGATTATGAGGAGTTAAACCAAAAAGTGATTGTATTTTAATTTTAAGAGCAAATTTTAATAAAGGGAAGTTTTTCCAATGAATAAAATTCAGAGAATTGTTAAACTTAATAATCATAAGCTAATTCGGCAATTAAAAAGAAGTGAATGCCACCCTTTAAAGAGCAGGGATACAGAAAATTTACTAAATTCTCATGTAAACAGTCTGCTAATGCCGTATAAACTAAATAAGTAAATCAGCCCTGTAAATATGTATCACCTTGAAGCTATTTAAAAATCGTCGGGGTGCGTGTTTGAATATACCTAGTTTTAGTTGAGTGACTGAACCCTCAACCCGTAAAAATTTTCAACCTTGACAAATAAAATTGTTGCTGTGATCTTTCAAATATCTTAAAACTGAATTTTTTGTTTTCTCGATGAAAATAGCACCAATTTCTTTCGATTTCTTGTTTTTATTGCTTAATGAACTATTATGGTTTCCATTTACTGAAAACAATCTTTTCCTATTTTATACTCTTACATTGATTTCGCAATTTTCAATTATCGAACTTATAATGAAAGACGATTGCCATTAGGATTTAATCAAAAATATTGTTTTAAATAAGAAAGAATGTTTTCATTTTAAATATTTTATTAATATATTGCTTTTAAAAATATTGTGTAATAAAACGGAATGGTAATTTCGTAAAAAAAATAATCTGGATTTTGTTAACAAAATTATTCACGAACTTGCCGAACATGCAACTGAAATAAAGTGCACCGAAAGCTTTGACGTGAAATACAAACCATGACACAGGAAAATGCATTAAAGCTCATACCGCACTAACGATATAACGCAATGAAATGCTTCAACAGGAAACTTACTCACACCTATTTATTATACGTACGGTCTAGGGTCTAGGACATCTCACCGCCGACGTTTCGCCGTCGCAAAATATGTTAAAAAATTCATATGGAGAATAAGTTAACAGGCAATATATTCAAAAAAAATTTCAGCTTTGTACATAGATTACGAATTTTAAAGTTTATTACGTAGTATAAATAAATAATAAAAAAAATATGTAGGTACATATATTTAAATATATTTAAAAATCCAAACAAAAAATAAATAGTATATTATGCACCAAGGTTGTGAAGAATACTATTATTGCCGAGGGCCAAGATTATATCGCGAGGTGCAGAGCATCGAGGGATCCAAGGCCCTCGGTATTAATAATATTACCAAGCGTGGTGTACATACAATTTTTTTCACTACTAGGACAATTTTTTCATCATTTATAATAAATTTAGTAGCTTGAATTTCAAATTACAAAGCAGTGGCTTGGTGTGATCGCCGGCGTTACGGTGCGGAAATTGTGGGTTCGAATTGCGGACTTTCGTGTCGACGACATACCGGATAACACGGCCTTGTCTTCGTAACGTTGAGTTTTAAAGTAAGGGAAAGAGGATGAATGAAGCATTGGACCTGCACTGCCTGTTGAGCTAAATTGTGAATTTATAATTTAGTAATTTTTTTTGTTTTATGATTGACATTTTTACAATGTGAATAATTTAATTCATCGCATGACGTTTTGTTTTTAATTTCGTATTAATTGCTACTTCAGTCAGTAATAACCATTTAAAACCTACTATTATGCTTTGTATTTCAATTAAGAAGCTAATAAAAGTACATTTCTTGCATTTAAGAAGTGCATTTCCGAAGCTTGAGGTACTTCAAAGCAGGAACAAAAAAGTGACATTTTTCATTAATAACCTTGGTCAATTATTTTTTTATTGTTGACCAAGCGAATGAAACTTAATTTCTCCGATCAAAGAACGGTTAATAATGGTAGGCTTCGAAAGCTAGCAGGGAAACAAATATTTATTGTAAATTGTGGGCAATTCCACGGAACCATTCTGTTACGTCATCATAGTCTTGAAAATTTTAACTATAGGTACGCAAAATTCTAATATCCGCGTCTCAGTATATTTTAAATTTCTTAGGGAGTTTGTTCCCGGCTACAAGATGCTCATATTGACCGTATTCGATCTGACACTTTTTTCGCTTTAAAGCTCCATCAAGAATTTTGACTGTTCGGTTTCAAGGTTTTGCGTGCTTGGAAATGCTTTAGATTCGCCCATTACAGAATTTCTCGAGTTTCAAGATTTTGAAGTGGGAAGAACCAAAGCATTTCCAAGCACGCAAAAGCTGTAAACCGAATGATTAAGATGCGTTTGAAAGTGTAAGAAATTTCAGACCGAACGCCATTAAATATCCCGACCCTAAATTGATCATTCTAATTCGAATCATCTAACAAGTAGGCCGATGGGTGACGTACCCGAAACCTTTTACACTTTTTGAAAGACATAATATTATAAATATACCAGGGGTGGAGCAAAGGAATGTAATGAATTTTCCAAAAATAAATAAAGAAAATAAAAAACTAAACAAAACACAAGTTTTTCCAGTTAAAAGCTTTATATAGGTGAACTCAAAATAAGTAGAAAATAATTTCTCTTATATGAACCCTAGTAAATGTAATAAGCTTCCATTTTGAGAAAGTCTTTTTAGGCAGATTACACCTTTTTACTATTAACTATGCACCAATACATCATAAATATGAATAGTTCTATTTCTATTTACGTTAGTTATACAGTGACCTCGTAAAGTTTGGAACAAATTCGATAAAAAAATTTAGAGGGATTTTCTCAGAAAATCCTTGGACACATCTACCTTATTTTTTAAATGTAACTTTTTTCTGTAACATTTAAAAGTCATAAATTTTGAAAGAGCACAATTTTCTGAGTATAAATATGTAAAAAAATTTTACCTTAAAGAGAAAAGAAGTATTCAAAGTATAATCAGTTCCAAAGTTATCAAAACGCACCTCTTTGATAAATAATTGGTATAATACTCTAATAATTTTATCATGCATTTTTGAAAATTTAGGACTGATTATCTCTTCAAGGTTATAGTTTTTTACATTTTCATTATCAGAAAAGTGTGCTGTATCCAAATCCGGAGAGAAAAATAAGGGTTGCAATTTAAAAATTTACGATGACGTCATAAATCAAAAAGAAACCACGATAAAAAAATTCCAATTGCAAAATAAAGGGACACTTAAAAAATAAGGTTAACGTGTCCGAGGATTTTTTGAGAAAATCCCCTTAAAATATTTTATCGAATTTGTTCCAAACTTTACGAGCTTACTGTATTTACACATCATAATAGTTGCCCAAAAGTGAAAACTACAATTTTAACAGGTTTGTAGCTGAGAAGCGGTGATTGGCTTAATAATAAATTAAATCGATTAACTAATGATTCTAAAGACACTGGTCGAGTCTAATCTTTTTTTAACCTTGTTTCCTTCTATAACCTTCTGCCCTATCAACCCGCATTGGCCAGCGTGGCAGAGTATAGCTGAAAACTTTTATCTTATATTAGTCGTTTGGAATCGATGTTAAGCAGTACTTTTATTTTCTACTGATATTTTCAAAATAACATCTGTTTTGCAGTTTTTGATCATCTTATGGTCAGCATTTAGAACACTGCATTTCGTTAAATGTTTGCGTTTACTCTAAGGTTTACCGATTCAAGCTTTATTGGAATTAAATTATTTTGGAAGTAAATTTATATTTTTAGCTGAGCGAATAGCTGAGCTGAATGTTAGCTTTTTGTGCTATGATTCATGGATTCGAATCCTACCTGGCGCCAGGTAGGCTAAAAAATTTCCTAATCTGATGAGTGGACGGTGTAAAAATTATCTATTCCCATAGTTCGGAATCCACATGAAGCTGTAGATCTGTACTAATCACACATTTTTAATACGCAACGAGCACAGGCCTGGAATCGGACAATGTTGCAAGACGTTCAAAAACCGAAACATATAATAATACAATTTATGCTTTTCTTTTTTATTTAAACAAGTAACGAGCCGCTATTGAACTAAAAGATGATTATGGCTGATTAGATTTCATTGCTTGAATTCTCTGTGGATTTCTCCAGGCACATTTAAAAAGACATTCCTCGGCATCGTCTAAAGATTATAAGGTTGAAATCAGTGGCGGCTCGTGAGAAATATGTTTGGCTGTTCTGCATTATAAAAAAAGGGAAGGTATCAGTAAAATGCTAATCTCAAAAAATAAACTTACTTATTGCACGTTTTTAAGCATTAATGGCGTGCGCCGGTGCTTGCTTGTGGCAAACTTAACTTATCAATAACTTTTTCGTTGAAATTCAATATTCCCGAGATAAATTTTTTTACTATTGACAATATCGAAAGACACAAACGGAAAACAAAACAATTCGTTCTTACGATTACAGGCACAAATCCATTTGTTCCGTAAATAAATATTCGTATTAAATTGTCATTTATACATTTTACCTCGACTTGGTATATACCGGAAATTTCTTATCACTAATTGTTCTTGATAACTAAATTTAAAAATTACATTCGTTTTTAAAAACGACCTTCTTCGTAAGAGATTTTAAAAACGACTAAATAAAATGCCTTAGTTAGCTTATCACGTCATAATAATTCTGCATATTTGTTATTTTAAAAATAGAACTTATTACGATACTTTGTAATTTAAACAGCCCTTTGTGTACGGTTCGAAATAAAACAAACGACGCAAACATTTTTATAACAATAAATTTTATTTATGGGCACAAAAAGTTTTGTAATTGTTAACTAATTTTCGAAAAAAATCCTATTTTTACGGGTTATGAGAGAAGCTGAGTTAATAAATAATATGAGTAATGTTAGTAAAAACCTAAGTCCAAATTTCTTGATCTACATTTTATTACAGAAAATTATAGTTTGAGAATTGTTTTACAATGTAGAAAAATCTCAAGTCCAAAATTATTATAAAATTTTATTAGGATTAGGGATATTAGTAAATTCATAAGCATTCATTTTATCTAGTAGGTATAAAGGACATTATATCCATAATTTCAATTAAAGTTTATAATACAAGATCTTTCTTTAAAATATTATTGCATGAAATGCTAGCACCGGTAGCTGCGTTTCAATGCAGCCACAGTACATTCGACTCTACATTCGATGCGTGTACGTATCACGAGCTTTAAGAATTATTATTGTATTAAATACATAAATTTTAATTTTATGCATTCATAATTTTATTTAAAGTTGCAAAATCTGTCAAAAAATAATTTAACTACTGTTTTGCTATAAATATGTGCAAGAAACTTGGTGTAATTAAAAGTTTTTAAAAAATTTATTGCTTATGCCCTAATTTCACTGCAATTTGTTTAACAATTGATGAACTAATATTAAAATTAGTTTTTCTTTTCAAAATTCGAATTGTAAACTACCTCGAAACAAAATCATAAAAGATACCTATACCTCGTAAAACTATACCAATAATTGCTATAGCATTGTAGTCTGCTTTTCATTACAGCTCAGCTGCGCACAAGTGTATAGCGTTCAAGTTAGTCAAACATTTTGATAGCGGACTGGACGTGTATTTATTCTTACACTATTTATGTGACTAGCTGTTAAATTAGTATATATCAGCTACTGATATGCTAGCGAAAATAAGAAACACGCTTTCAAAGCTAATCTGATAATGCACCATTCTTTATAATAATTTAAATTTGATTAAGGTTATAATTATATAGTTAATTATGCAAGTATTGGTATTTTTATTGTTATTTTTGGTGGTTCTGCAGCTCTGCAGCTCCTATGGTAGAACCGCCACTGGTTGAAATGGATGCACCTTCATTTAAATAAAATTTTTATATTTCTCTATCCAGGCAACATTATTGCATTGCGTTATTGCATTACGGAGGGATAGGATGCAGAAGAACAATAAAAAATGTTGTGTAGCTCATGTGAGCACTTATTTAAAGTTGTTAAGTATAAAATTTCAGAAGTACCCATCATTGCCACTGTAAAAAAGTTTTAAGTTGAATTTCATTGATTGAAAATTTAAAGCAAACGCAAAGTTTGGCAAAGTCAATGCCGACCAGGCGATGTCCAAGTGTGGACATCGGATCCCTTAAAATAAAAATCGAATACAAGGATTAATTTAAAACTATAACTGTAATGAATCAAAAAGATACCAAGAAAATTAAAAGAAAATTAAAATATTGAAATTACTACAATATTCAAGACCACTCGTATTAAAATAATTCCATTGGATTTTTGTAGATAAGATGATGCGTCCTCCTTTAACTACATCCCCAATATCATAAAATTATACAGGGCCTTTCACAGAAGCGATGTCGGTTCAATTCAAGCTTTTCCATTCCATTCGGAATATTGCTACTCTGCAAAGTTTTCACCATCTATTTTTTGAGGTGGATCAATCCTTCTTTCTCTTTAACTTTACAACTTAACTCGTCCACAGAGTGTTGATGTTCGCCGGAATATCCGGAGGGCCGCGCTAAGAAATTTTGTGAAGTCCAAGATTCGAACTCACAATTTCCGTGCTGTAACTCAATCACCGATCAAGCAAAGTCACTGCTGTAAACATGCCGGTTAAATAAACGAATAACATTTTTATAAGCATACCTAACCAGAATTGAGATAGGGCAGGTTGTAGAGGAGGATTTATTTAACATTACAATATTTCTTAACTTCTATTAAAGTTTAGCTAACGCAAAATGTATTCATCATTAGCCATTATTAATGAATGTAGAGTGCACTTTCTGTACCCTAAAAATGGAAATGTGTTTCATCGATTCACGATATCTGGTTTTTAGGACTAAGAACTGTCTGCAGAATTGTACACGATTTACTTTATCATCACGTTAAGACAATTTTTAAATTCTGGCCAACAAAATTTTATTTAACTTTAAAACCACCGAAACTTTAAAGAAACCCCCTATATTATTAATACTGTTCATGCATATATTTTATGTTATGTAAATCGGATAGTATTTTTCCAACGTTTCGTCGTAAAGGGCCGGAGGACTGCCTTCGTAAGGAACGTAAACTTCCTGTGAATGATTTTAAATTTTGAATTTAACATATATTATTTTATTCGTCGTCCATCCCGTCAATCTGCCTGCGCAATCTGCAATATGTATGACGATTTGATAGGAATGAATGTTGGTATCTTGGGTAATGTCGAAACAATCTGCATTGGACTGAATTTGATCAATAAAAATGTCTCGAATTTGGTAAACAAATTATATTAAAATTTAACACATGTGTTTTGACACGCTATAAATATTTCCGTTATTATTTCTTGTTTATACCAGTACTGGTTTTATACTATTCGAAATTATATTGTGAGATTTATGTAAAAAGTAAAATGGGTTCAATTTAGGATTATTGAAGAATAAATTCAAGATCTATTTCAGGGGTAAATTACATTATGTAGGTAGGTACTGTTTCCTCTGGGAACTACATCTCCACTTTCCTATATCAAATTTGATAAAAATAAGCAATCAATCCGGATTGATATCTTGAAATAACATGCGATTTTATTTGTTCTATTATTACATTTTCTATTTTTCCACTACTTACAGCTTAACTTTGTACATTGTTGGTTATTATAGGCAACACCATTATAAACAAATTCAGGTGGTTGACCATTTAATATTTTGTAAAAATTTATAAAATTAGAATTTATTTATCAATCGATGACGATAATAAAATATAAGGTTAGCGCTAAATATGAATGTACCATGCTTTTATGACTCGTAAGAGATTTGAATGGGAATGCTGCTAAAACATTATTTAAATACATTCATGTATGGATTAATGTTCAAGACTATGGAATATAATAATTACTTTAGAATAAACATGAAAGTTTATTCTACTTACCTTTACGCTTAATTTTAAAATAGCGAGTTTAAATAAAACCCCATTATAATACCGAGTAATTTAAAATTTGTATTTATTTAAAAATTATGGTCTCATATCAATGATGTTTAATTTTTTTGATAAATTAGAGATGGTCGCACCTTTCCGATTTTAACATCAAGAATCCAGACTGCGTTTAGTACTTATATTACCTTTGATTATGTAACATCTGATAGACAACTCTATGGGAGTTTTGGAAACACCTAGTGGAGTTCAAAAGGTTATTAATGAATGGTGTAACGTTTCAAAATTTAATGTAACGTTTAAAAAATTTTCGCCAGAGTAACGATATCGTTGTAACGCTAACAGTTTATTTATAACAAACACATCTCCAGGGAATCTGAAATTATAAAATAATTTGCCCCTTTGCCTAGCTCCGGAGGGCAAAAGACAAAATAAATAGAACCAATACTTCTTGCAAGTGCAGCGATAAGATTCTTTGCTTGCTAATTAATTATGAATGAACTTAGTTGTTTTCGACTAGATATGTGTTAGCAAATGTGTTAGCAAAATCAAATTAAATTAAGGGCGCCACGTGATTTCTAGACCACTTTTTATCACACAAAAGGAACCACAATTAAAAATCGCGAAAGAGTAGTTAAACCCGGCCCTGTAGCCTAAAGTAAACAATCCAATTAAATAAAAGTAATTCAAGAATAACCAGATAACATAAAATCGATTGTAACGATAATTAAACAAATAGATTTTCTTTAAATTAAAAAAAAATTAAACAAAATTTATATTAAATATTATAGAAATATTGAATGCGGCGAACGTAAAGCGATAAGAAATTTACAAACAAGACGGTCACATGAAATCAACTGCTCACCAATCGCATATGTACATACAACGCAAAACCCATTAAATCAAATAAAATTCTAAATAAATTAATGTAATTTTAAAACTCAAACTATACGAAAATATTTTGATTTGCCAAACATTAATAAGGCTCCAGCGAATTCCTCTATGCATGTGTAGACGAAAATAATATGATGCAGCCTTTTATCCTCCTTTAACGAATCAATCTGTAACTTCCTTACAAAATTGTTGCCCACAGCCAACCGGTAAAAAATTGAGAAGCCCAGAAAGGAAACAGCAAACGGATACCTCCCACACTCGGTGGCTGGAATCGGTGAATAAATCCAATAGTGTCGCTGACTGTTATGCGTTAAAACTTTCTCGACCACACACACTATTCGATGTCTTCGCGTTCACCTCCAACAACGGACTCTTGACGACTCTCGCAGCTTTGTGAGTTGCTGCGCCGTCGTCAATCTCGTAGGTACTTAAAAATTGCAAACAACCGAAAAATTGTAGCGGGAAAATTCAAACCGTTACAAATTGGAAAGCGACATAAATGCTAGAGAGCACCAATCACGGACCTGTTAAATATCCAGGCACATTTCGCCTCCCCCCCCCCTATTACGATTTTTGAAATGAAATTAGTGTCAAACGTTTGAGCTTCAACAAGCTTCCATTCCATTCGTTTGAACCGCACGTATCGCGAAGTTATTCGCAAAAACTTCGGGGGAGGAAGGTTGTGGAAACAACAGCCCGCTCCCATTGCGAATTTTTTAATAAAATTGTTGTCAATAGTTTGACCTTCATTAAGCTACTATTCCGGTCGTTTAAAGACTTTTAAGTAGCGCGCAGAATTTTGATGTTGCAGATTATAATTAAAATGGTTTCTATTTTTTAGTAATAAAAAAATAGCAATAACAATAAATTATCATCGTAGATAAAAATATTTTGCTAGTACACATCAATGTGCTTGATGTGAGCGCTAGTTGAATTACAGGTGGAAATTTTTTAGTAAAATTATTGTCAATAGTTTGAGCTTCAATAAGCTTCTATTCAAATTGTCTCGATTCTACAAGCATCACAAAATCATTGGCGAAAATGTTTTGGTCACGAGTTTTTTAAATTACATACAATGTTTTAATAAATTGGATTCAATCGTTTGAGCTTCAATGAGATTCTATTTCCATCGTTTTAACATCACAGGTAAAAAAGTTGGAGTGTTTTAAAGATTGCGAAATTGTAACTTGTAGTATCGCTCCGAGCAAGTAGCGTTCAAAATATTATTGTTTTTACCATAATTTATGCAAGAAACTATATAATAATTACATTAAGTGCTTTAGCTGGGCCAGTTTTGCCTGAAATTCGAAATTACTGAAAATGAAATTGTAATTTTTTTGAAAAACCTAAAAGTACCTAGGTACTAGAAACTAAAGATGAAACTTCAGGGGATTGAGTGAAAATGTTCAAATGCAATTCATCTATCACACTAAATCTGTTCAGTATAACACTAATCTAAACATACTTCTATTAAACCCACGGAATTGTTTAGCAATAATTTTAGTTCAACATTCGTTTGGTTTAAAAAAAATATTTTTTTTTAGTAATAATAAATTGTGAGTTTCCGAAAAAATGATCCTACTC
This sequence comes from Podabrus alpinus, assembly GCA_932274525.1. NCBI lineage: Eukaryota > Metazoa > Arthropoda > Insecta > Coleoptera > Cantharidae > Podabrus > Podabrus alpinus. The sequence goes on from OW026451.1 coordinate 123,407,862, forward strand.
TAAGTAGTACTTTTTATATTTAGTTTATTGCATATGGCATGACCACGGCTGTGGCCTGAACGTTAGCGAGCTCAACTACTAACGTAAGGTGCCCTGGTTCGAATCTGGGTACAGCCTAAAATTTTTTTGACCGTTTTTCGTGCTTCAGAGGGTACTCAAAGCCGTCGGTCCCTCTGTCTTAATAATTTGGGATCATAACAATAGGTATAAAACAGAGTGTATAAAACAAACTCAAACTATTCTCGATCAGTGAAGTTTTACTGAAAAATTTCCTTTTTAAAGCTTTAAGCTTTGAAGTTTGAAACTCAAACGACGGGAAAAGAAGCTCATTGAAGCTCAAACGATTGAAAACAATTTTATTAAAAAATTCCTACAAGTTTTCGCGGTACGTGTGGTTCAAATGATTTGAATTGAAGCTCAAGCGAAGCTCCAACTTTGACACTACTTTTATTGCAAAATTCGCGAGGAGTGGGGTGGGGGGCTAAATGTACCTTGCAAATCCATAGCACCAATAATAACGCAATTTATTACTTCAAATTAAGTAGCGCCATCTGCTGATTAACTTTTCAAGTAAGAGTGTTTCCGAAATTATCATAAAGTTTGCCAATCTTATACCATATAATCAATGGTATTACGTTTACGTGGTGGTTATTCATTATGTATGTATATTCCAAAAATATAATGCTTACTTATATATCATTATGTACTTTGTTTTTAATATAAATTTTTCTGTTGTTAAAAAAATTATCTTGAAAATCACTCTAAAATAATCTAAAATTATCAGTCGTTATATTACGAGAGCGTACCGAATATATTTTACATTATAAATAACAAAATACGTAAAAGCAGAGATTTTGTGTACAAAAGTTTTGTCTTAATCTTTTTCATAATAGAATTGCAAAGTGTATCGATTATAATAATGATATTAAATAATAAATCATCGGTGTTCTTTCAGTTTTTCACAAATGAAAACATTAATTCAGAAATCATTAGTTCCATTACAAAGTAATTTGTTTATGCGATATAATTTGTAAAATATTTTAAAAATAGTACACATTAGCGTTTTAAAATTAAAACAGAAATGCGTAATTTCAGTTTGTGGAAAACCATTCACAATAATTGTTATTTTAAGCTTTTTAATCACGTAATTAGTTTGGTTTCATTCAAGTCTACCTCATTACTATCAATAAAGTCGTAACAACTTAACATTTTAGAAAGTTAGTGTAATGAATTAACTAATGAAGTTTTTTAATTGTGATTTTATAATTAGACACCCTCGTTGTTCAACATTTGATGATGATAATAATCATGTTTATATAAATACAAAATGTGTATAGGTTATTAATCAAATACCACCGTAGCACTTTGTTTACTTAATTTAAGTACATTTCATGAACTGGTAAATACAAATTGTTATAAACAATGAAACAAATAATGTTTTTTGATCTTCCATATTTTTTTATTATCCAAACATAAAAAGAAAATTAAGTAAGTTTTTTAAAAATGGTTGATTTATGAAATTGTTAGCACCCGATATTGATTAATTGATTTATTTCGAACTGTCCAAAGTCATAAATTGTATTTATCATGAAATAAAAATTTTCAGTGCAAGGTCACATGAAATGATCCCTTATTATTACATACATATTTTTTGCTTTCCGACATAACGTACGCTGTTTTATAATAATTTACATCCGTAAAATGTGACAATTGTTTATTGAGTTGTTTATGAACCTTGGAAAAAATATTGTCAATCGATAAGCTAAAATAGGTACCTACCTATGTACCTAATCAATTATTGTTTTTGGAAAATTTATAAATTGAAAATTTTGTTTTGATTTGACCTAATTCTAAAATTGTATTAAATTTATTTTTATTAAATCACTTTTATCTAAAAGCAAAATTATAATGTAGCTATTTAATATTACTCGCCATAGCCATAGGTAGTGTATAGGTAGTACATGTAATGTAATTTGAATCACAATATGGCTTATTCAAAAAATATCCATTAACGGTTTTAATGCATGTCAAGTTTTATAGTCGCCGCTATATCAAAATTTAATCACGCAACATTTTTGTATAAATAGCCATCGTAAAGGCAACATACTTTTATTACTAAAATGTCTACAAATTTACTCAATTTTTATAGAAATTATGAATAATAAAAAATAAACTACAAGATTATCATACCGGAGCGGCGGCGGAACGCAGTTAAAATTTTTAATTCGTTTTAAAGAAAAAGTTGTACTCAAAACGGACAAAATAATTAATTTACTTTGTACTATGAAACTTAATAAATCAAATTAAAATGCAGCTGAAAAATTGCAGTTTCATTTCAACTGCATAATTTTTCCATAGGTTATAAATATATGAGTTTTTATTTCATCCATGAAAGTTTTAATAAGAAAAAATTGTGATACTATGTGGAACTTTTTAACGGTAAATCATTAAATTTTCCTTTTTCAAAATGTTGTTCCTTAATTTCAAGCATCCCGTTTATAAGTATAACTTCAGGTGGATTAAATATTCTTCCATATGGATAAGTCAAGAGACTTCTATAATTAGTTTCTCTTTTACTTTGTTTTTATTTTTCGGTATAGTGATACTTTCACTCCGCCCAAAGGTGTTCCAAATCCTTTTACATTCTTAGCTCATTGCTATTAGAACACCTAGTGCAGACCGCTACACCGGATCGGTCTTATGGTCTATCGGTAACATAATTGAATAAGAAAATTGGAGAACTTCTCCTTTCTTCATTTCGTGTTGTACGTACTCATAAACAGCTAATCTGATTTTCTGTCAGTTGGTATCTTTCAGGATTATAGCATAATGTAACCGAAATATCTATTAATCGCTCGAAAGAATTTTATTCTACACAGCCGTCTAAAGTAAAAAGGGTGTAAATAAATTTTTTTCAGAATTGAGTAATATTTAGTATTTCTGAAATCTGACATTGTGAAGTTGACATAAATCATGTAATATAGTTATTAATAATATAAGAGAGACAATGTGTGATTTTTCTCAAAACTGCTTCAAGTGCACTTACGTCGTTTTCACTTTGGACGTCAGTATACCACCTCTAATGAGATCAAAACACGTATGTACCCGTGTTGGAATTCTTAAGTTTCTTGGCAATCCAGTTTGTACTAATCCACTCTGTATTATTAAAGCTGATTTTTGTGCACAAGTCAATTTGAATATCCACTTGTGTCTATCAGGGTTTAAATTAGGTACTACCTTGACCGAAAATTTGAGAACTTTCTACCTTCTTAATTTTTAAAATGATATTTTTGTTAAGTAAAAACGTTTTATTACGACAGATCTAATGCTATTCCATTTCGAAAGAAAATGTGGAACTAGAACGTCAAGTCTTGTTATTTTTACCGCCACAAAAATAAATTAATTTATATTTCTCATTATTTACAAACTGAAGATTAAATAATTAAAATATAATTAACAAAAAACGAGTCGAGCGTTCAGAAACGCAGACAATGTTACTTTTTTATACTAAATAAACTCTTTTTTTTCACATATTATGTCCCCGACTATTCAATAATATTCGGACGTACACTGTCATGTCGAGGGTAAGCTTTGTTTGTTTTTGTATATTATTATAAATAGGAAAGTTATTGGGTTGTCGGGACGGTTTAAATCAAACACAATGTTCGCTATAGCCAACGTTTCGAAGGTTTTATTCCTTCATCTTCAGGGCTGGAGTGGAGAGAACACAACAGATAAAATAAAGCTCTCTTACAATTAAGCGTGGGTCAAACTCACCTAAGCAAAACCAGATATACAAAGTTCCTCATTATTTTATCTGTTGTGTTCTCTCCACTTCAGCCCTGAAGATGAAGGAATAAACCCTTCGAAACGTTGGCTATAGCTAACATTGTGTTTGATTTAAACCGTCCCGACAACCCAATAACTTTCCTATTTCTAATTGTTACTGGACGAGATACTGTTTGTTGATCTTGGATATTATTATGTATAATATAAATAAATTTATTATTGTATAATAATTTGAATTATTATAATACTATTAATATAGTAATGTAAAAAGGGTCATGTCTCGTCGGTTCCTTATATTGATATAGAAGCCTTCGGCTTCGCATTTTTTAAATTATATTGTTATCTGATTTGCTGTTGCTACTCAGCCTGCGGTTTCACTCTTTGTAAATCATGCAGTCATCTGCTTGGGTAATTTTTCTGTATTTGCAACACATTACCCCCTAATCTGCGGTAATGCGTTACATCGGGTTAATCCAGATAATTCAATTATTAGGTAGACATTCACGAGTTCTTTATGAACTTTAAATAAGCATTGCCTTTAATCTATAAATCTCGGTCAGTTAAAAAATAATAATTGGGTGACTTAGTGGCTGATTATGTTTTCGAAGATCTAATCAATTAAATCACTTCAACTGTAACGCAAAATATCCGGATTGTTCACGTTAGTTATAAACCAAATCGTGTGGTCTTGCAGATCAAATTAATAACCTTGCCGTTTCGTTAGAGCGAGGCCGCAGGCCCAATTACCGAGCAAAGCGTAAAGTTTTTAAATTGTAAAAGAGATAGAAGACGTTTTGAAATATAGGTACGTTAGATTATTACGTCAGTTTAAATACAGAACGTCTGACTATCTACAATTTGATTAACTAATGAAAACGTAATCATCGTAAATCTACTTATATACCTTCTAAAATGGATTTAAATTAGTTTGAAATGCTATCATTACAAAGTAATGACGAAATTTACAACAAAGTCGACGGGTTTTTTAATAAGCTTGTCCTTCTCAATTTTACTTCATTAACCGTTATCTAAACATTTCAGTATTATTTTATACTATGTTCAATTTTTATTTTTAAAGGATCGATTCGAACATTATGTCATGTTCAGCCACTTCAATGCCCTTCTCAACCCTGTCTAAACGGTGGAAGTTGTTCTGAAGGCTGGAATCGTTTTATTTGTGATTGCACCGAAACTACATTTACTGGACCGACGTGTGGTAAAGAAGCGGCAACTCTTAACTTTAACGGTACACAACACATGGAAGTTATAATGGACTCGGAAATAGAAACACAAACAGAAGACGTGATTTTAAGATTTCGTACGAGTAAACCATTAGGTTTGCTCCTCATAACAAGTACGTCTGAAACTGGAGATCGTATTGAACTTGCCGTCGCTGCTGGAAGAATTAGAATGGCGTTACGAATGGGAGTTAAAGAGAAAAAAGATGAAGACAAAGAGAAAGATAAGGTAGACTTGGCGTAATTTATATATTCTGGTTACAAAATGAATTATTGTGTTTACTTGTAGATACTCTTAGCTGGCCAGAATGTAAACGACAATGAATGGCATACAGTCAGATTTTCAAGAAGAGGAATTAATTTAAAACTTCAACTTGATAACCAATCGCCTATCCGAGGTAACGATATTTTTTTACTAATATAAATATTATTATCTATTATAATTTACATATATTTTATACATATTCCCTAATTATCTTTCAATAATATAAAAAAAATATGTAGTACATAATTATTGTACTTTATCAAAGCTCCATCTATGTATTAATTCTGGATAAGTATATTTAGACGAGTAAATTTTATTTACATCCTACACTAGGATTTTGATTTCAAACAATTAGTCACGGATTTGTTTTCAAAATATATTATAATATAAATATAAAGTATAGTGTAATTTAAACGATTAAAGTTTCGTATCAGTTAAATCCCGAGATTTAAATAGGGTCGACTATTTTCTCCCACTATACATATTACTTCTAGCATACAGAAATATATTATTAATGATCGTCATAAATATACTTTTTTTATAAACCTCCAAGTATACGATAAACGTGTAATCTACCTAGAGACTATCAAAATAATTATTTTGTTTAATATTTAATTTTATTGATCATAACAATATTATAACTAAATAAATCTAAACATTTTCTTCTACTCGTAGCGGAAACTTTGGGGAAACACAATGCCCTACAATGGCGTACGATTCACATAGGAGGCTTGTATCATCAAGAAGAAGAAATAAGTATGACAACGACTGTTCCAAATTTTATTGGAGAAATTCAACAATTTTATTTTAATAACATTCCATACATCGAACTCGCTCGTTCTTCCAGTAGTGAACAAACAGTTGCTGGTTTTCCAATAATCAAAGTTGCTGCAAAATTCGTAAAGCGTGCAACCGACAATCTCCATCGACCAGTCACTTTTCGTTCCAAGCACACGTTTATAGGTCTGCCAATGTTACGTGCATATTCTAGCATTCACATAGATTTTATGTTTAAAACGAGAGATGCAAACGGATTGATAATGTTTAACGGTGGCAAAAAGGAAGATTTTGTAGCTGTTGAGCTAGTAGATGGACATATAAATTATGTTGTCAATGTTGGTGATGGAGCTGTTAAACTAAGAGACGGTGTTAACTCGCATCTAAACGATAATCGATGGCACACTGTCGGAATTCGTCGACCATCTCCTAAGCAGCACACTTTAATGGTAGACGATGACATAGTAATTGCAGCAAACCAAGGTACAGGAAATTTGGAACTGGATGGAATTTTATATCTCGGAGGTGTTCATAAAGACTTGTACGCCCAATTACCCCAGGAAGACGTAAAATCCAAACGTGGATTTGAAGGATGCATTGCTGGTCTTGATTTAAATGGAGAATCGCCTAACATAATGGAAGATGCCGTTGTTCATAGTTCTCAAGTGACTGCCGGATGTGAAGGTATTAATTTTTATTTAAATATAATTAGGAAATTAACGTAAAATTTTAAGGTCAATCCACTAAGTGTAGTCACAATGTGTGTGCTAACGGCGGTATCTGTGTTCAGCAATGGCATTCGTATACCTGTGATTGTGATATGACATCCTTTACCGGACCAACTTGTTCTGATGGTAAAAATTATTAAATAAATTATTTTGTGTTTTGCAATTTTACTTTGTTATAGAATCTGTGGCTTATGAATTTGGTCCAAATGGTGGAATTATCACGTATGCTTTTCCTGAAGATCGAAGACCTGAGGTGCAAGAAGACACCATTGCGTTAGGTTTCATTACATCCAAATCTGATGCCGTATTAATGCGACTGATTAGTGGTACTTCCAACGATTACATAGAGTTAGAAATTGTAAGACTTTTCAAACAAATGTAAAATTAAAAATAACGGGAACATTGTTTCAGGTCGAAGGAAATATATTTATGGTTTATAATTTAGGTACTCATGATCATCCCATAGGGGAAATATCGCTCAAAGTTAATGATAACGCATATCACGTAGTTAGATTCAAACGTTCGGGCTCAAATGCAACATTACAAGTTGATGATTATAATGTACAATCAAATCATCCAGCGGGTCATCAACTACAAGTATTTAATAGTCAATCGCAAATTCAAATTGGTGGAAAATGGAGCAAAGGAAAGTCTAGAATTGAGCGTCCATTTTCTGGTATAGTTGCAGGAGTAGTTGTTAATGGAATGCGAATTTTGGATCTCGCTGCGGAGAAAGATCTTCACACTTCTATCAGAAGCGATGTTCAACTTGTTACCGGAATTTTGGATAGACGCGACAGTGAAAATGATTTGCAAAAAATGCAACAGGTAGCTATGGTAACCTGTGTTTTATGTTCGTTTTAATAATTACGTAATAACATTTTCAGACTCCAGCGTCGGGCTTCCCTGGTGTAATGGACGACTTAGTTTTTAGCGGTGCGGGTTCGGGCTGTAATGGTGACGATGAAGATGAATGTCCTCCACTTCCGGATTCGGGATCCGGAAGTGACGATTTAATTACTCCAGTTTATATACCTCCAACGCGGCCACCGCCTACAACCAAACCTCCACATCGTGCGCCTGGACAAGGAGATCGAAAACCTTGTGATGACGAAGACTGCTTTCCAGGTTCCGGTTCGGGAGAAACCACCGAAGACGCATCATCGACTACACCAAAAATTGGTATAATTTTGAAATATTTTTAACTTGCACGCTTAAACAGATTGTGATTATTATTTTAACGTTTTTCAAATTTTCAGAAGTCGGGCCGCATATTACATCAGAAAGTGCAAACGTCAGTACAGGCGCCGAAGATTCTACTACAGATAGTGGAACATCTGAAGTGTTTAGTCCTGAAGGAAATTACGGCACCACTAACCAAATCGATAACGAAGGTTCCAGCAGCACATTAAGTTTTGAATCGACCCATTCCATTTCATCGATAGCCACCGAAGACACACCGGCACCCGAAAAGATTCCGGAAATACCAACAAAATACATTCCACCATCGCACGGAGCGGATTATCCTCAATACTTTCAAACACCTAAACCGCCGAAGAAGCGACCCGAACGTGTTAATTCAGAAACTTCTGAAATTGTTGCTCTTATTATCGGTATCATAGCGGGAGCATTGATTGCAATAATTTTAATAATCCTAGTCATACTCAAATTTAAATCGCGAGGTGATCGTTCGTACAAAGTTGACGATGGTAAAGGCTTTCAACAAGGACCTAACGCTGCTTTACTAGGTAATGCTGCCAGTACAAACGGACAAACTCCATATTCGATGAACGGTGCTCTGAGAAACGGAGATCGAGGTCAGGTAGCAAAATCGAAAAAACGAGATAGTAAAGATATAAAGGAGTGGTATGTGTAAGTGTTGTTGTTTATTAGATAAAACTCCGAGCCATTTTGCGACATGGACCCTCTGACTGAATATTAACAATGATCACGTGTTATATTATTATCATCAGTGAAATAAGTGATAAGTGAGTTCAATTTAAGTTGCTTGATCTCTGCAAATATGTTACATACGAAACAGTAGATGCATTTATTAATGTTACCTAAATTTTATTTTTATTTTTATAAAATCATGTTAGAATCATTTTATTTACGTAGAACTCACACCATTTACAATCGTTACAACTAAAGTTTTTAAACAAGGATAAGATATTATTTTTTAGTAGTAAAATCGAGTCATTTACTCTTAAGTCGTTTTAAAAATTAAATAAATTGTAAATGAATGCAATTACGAATTCGCTTTACAAAGGATTATAGATGATGATGATGATACATTCATTCCTTAAATTGAATGAAATTGTTTTATAATAATTATGTTAGGATACCTACATCAATCATGTTCTATTTGCTCATTACGTAAAATAGAATTTTCAACAAATTTTCAATACTGTAAGTGTGTAAGTAATAAACTTTTCTTACATATTCCTGCAATACAAATATAGAAGTCAATCCATTTTATCAGGCACGGATTTTTATAATTTTGATGTTAACAATAAGTTTAAAACAAATTAGCGTATCATGCGAGTGCATGGATGAAGGAAATAATTACAAATTAATTAGGTAACTGACATATTAAACAACCAATTTATTCGTTAGAGTAAAACAAATATTGGAAATGCTAAAGTTTTATAGAAAATTTACTAAATTCGGCTAATAAGCATTTTCAGACAAAAGAGGTGTAACTTAATTTTTAGCAAAATAAGTACTAAATGAATCTGTCATCGAGGTGCTACTCTATATCAGTCCAAAATTGGATTTTGTTTGGAATGTTTATAAAAAGAACAACCCTACAATAATCAGAAGCGAAGAAATGAACTTTTCGATATAAATTACCTATATGCAATCCTCATGGAACTCTTGAAAGCTAAACTAGCCTGAAAACAAGAAGTGAAAATTCAGGCGTCAAATACATTATAGATATAGCTATATCAATTCGGCATTGAAGTTTAAAAATTTTTTCATCCTATTTGTGTAAAATACTTAAAACGCAGAAACCAAAATTATTGGGAGCCATAACCTACAGAAAATACGTTACTGTTGCTGACTTTTTTTGAAAGTAATCGGTTTTTCATCAAAGTGTTAACCGCAATAACTGATAATTAAAACCGCAATAATAAGGGTATTCTTATACCTGAAAAATGTCAGTATCCAGTCTCTAACTGACATAGCTACTAATTTAACGGTTTAAAACGGTTATCCAGTAAAAATTGAGTGATTTAAACCTTAAAGATTGGTTTCAGGATAAATTTGGATTTTTCTGAAACTATCGCGTCGAGCGCTCATTCACAATCTTATCTTCTTCCTTTATTTTCTACACTGTATGACATGAAATATTTTGTCGATCTACTTACAAAGAGACATCATACCTTGTATCTAAGTCATACATTTTATAAAATTGATCGAGGTAATTTTCGAAGCAAAAAAATTTTATTTTATTTTCAAGCTTAGTTTGTCTGCTGGGCATTAACCGATCAGAAACTAATTTACTCTAATTGATTAATTCTCTGTAGAATCCCAAGTTAAAGTGAAAAAGAGTAATAAAAACTCAAATAAATGTAACTCCAAAAATTACCTCTCAAAGGCTTACAAGCTTTGATGTCTCCTGTGTAGTACTTAAGTTTTCAGTCTTATATTGTAAAATGGAGCAGTTTGACAAGACATCACAGAAAACTATTTAATAATATCGGGAAGACGATGAACGCAACTTTGAACGTCACTAATTTTCTATGGGTATCTACATTAATTAAATATATCATTTTTTGCTTTTTGAATACAATAGCAAAACTGTGCGACTTAGTACTTCAAGAGATGCCAAATTTTTTAAACTCCAATATTTATCAATAACTTTTAAAAAACTCATGAAGTTGAGTTACTAATAGGATATTGTTTTGTATGCATTTATTTCAGATGGATAAGAGCTTATTTTACTGTTATCATTGCAGACTAAAAAGTAGGTTTATATTTTTATATCTTCCAAACAGAAAAAATATTTGGACGACGAAATCAATTTAATAATTTATTTTACTTTTTCGAGCAGTTTTGAGAACAACAAGTTTATGCTATACTCTCTAGAATTTTTAATTTTACATCAAATACAACAATGTAGGACCTACTTATAGAGCTCGAAAAGAAAAATGTAATTATTTAAAATTTGATTATCAATTCGTTACTATTTTAAGTATCATTATGAACAGTAAAAATCTAATTATTAAGCTACATTGAGGATCCTAACCTTTTAACCAATTTAAAATAAATTAAATTAGGTATTTTACTAACACCTTAATAAAAAAAATAATGGACCTACTTATCACGTTTTCTTTTGAAAACATTTTCCTAATAGTAAAATTTTGTATTATATACCTATTATACCTACTACATACGTCTTACTAATGAGCTTTTGTCTAATTATGTTTTTGAATACGTATATGTTTATTCAAACCTACATTACATAAAATATATAAGTACGCTACTCATTAAATAATCAATATAATATAAATCAATATTTACCTAGAAAAATGGCAGTTACAGCCTACAATTTATCAACACCGTAGATGTAAACATTTTGAAGACTGCTGACTATGTGGTCATTTTGGAAATGACGGTTGTTGCAAAATTACTTCAAGAATGGCAAGAATTATGAAATAATAAAACAAGATAAATGAAATTTTATTTAGGTAAGATCAATTAAAATGTATTTATAAACATAATTAGATTAACATAAGTAATTTTAATTTAAAACTGGCAACATTTTCAAAACGGTTGTCAAAAATTGTGAAGGATAAAGAATAACAATAAATCAGTGACCATCAAACAATAGCACTAATGAATTTGAATTTCAAATATGAGACTGCATATTGAAACTTAAAATATCATATCATATCAAGTACATAAAAGATAGATAATAAAATTTTTGGGATTGTGTAGAATAAAAAAAAAACCTAGTTAGTTTGGTTTAGGGTTAGCGCTCTTGTAAAGTACACCCAAAGTGCTGTTATTTAATATGAAGATAGGTAGATAAAATACGCATCTACAAATTGCCTTCTGTGTTTATAAAAGTATTTTGTTTGAATTAATCCGTGCCTGTGTTGCTATTGTTTTATTTAGATAAAAAAAATTTATAATTTTGAGATATTAATGAACACGTAATTAATCACTTAAATTGTGCAGCGACACGTATTTAAAACATAAATAGTAATATGAGAAGATATACCTAGGTATGCCATTAACATATTTGTTTACGTTAGTTGTTATTATGTCTTTGTTGTGTAAATAGTTGTAAGTAGAATAGCATTTTATATTTTTTGGGATTTTGTTAGAGCTAAAATAAAATGGCATATATTTGGATGTTAAATCAATTATTTTACTTTTACATACACCTTTCGTTACTCTTACTGACACTGAGAGATTGCAGCAAAATCGACTAAAGGAAAGTTGTATAAAGCAAGGTCGCCGGATTAAAGTTTACCAGCCATCAATTTCACAAATTCGAAGCAACCAATAGATAAGGAAAGAGGCTTTGTCTCGTGATCTTGCTTCCTTATGCTATCCTTTATTTTTTTATCTTTGTACGGTCGTTATTTTAACAAACCTCGCCATTTATTTCTTAACTAGAGTTTCTAACTATTTCATAATATAAGCACAAAAACGATACAAAAAATAATAGCGTACGCAGACGACATGGCGATGATAAGCAGAACGAAGAAATGAATACAGCAGCAAGTTGTTACCTCACAAATCGCAAACAAGACACCTTCCGAACAAAACTAAATAGGGTGACTAGCTCTAGCCGCGAAGGGGGTGGGTGGATTGAACGAGCAAAAGGGCTTGGGACGAAACGTCGCGATTTGAGGGTCTCTCATCAATGATTGGGCGATCCACAATCGTGATCCTGGATATTGTCACTAACGGGGGGGGGTAAATTTACACGAGGGGTAGTTAAATGGGCGCCACGTGGACTTAAACCGAAGTTTATTCGAAGGGGATGGGAAATCGCCCTTCCAAGCTGGTTCACGACAGCTTTCTGATCCTTCACGCTAATTCTCACTCTGGGAAAATCTTCCTGAACAACCTTACGTTTACAGTAGACAGATTTTCCTTCGGCAAAAATAGCTAAACATAACACACATATGACGACAATAAAACACATAAATAAATAATAACACAGATATAATAAAAACGGAATAAACAAGGGGTTTTGACAAAATACAACAATTGTAGAATGACAAAATATTTACATATGACTTGACTAACATAAACGTTAACGATAAAAATATTAATGTTAGAACACCAACAGCTGTTCATGAAATGGAACAGGCGTAAAGATTGGTTTATTAAACCACAAAGATTGAATGCAGAAATCCCCATAAGTGGGGGGTATAAACTTGACATGAAACACAATTCTAATCGTTACGTTACTGCAAAAAACAAACTTTAAAACACTAACAGCATACGTGTGGTAACACCACATCCAACTAAATATTAATACATAAACAAAGGGGATACAAGGGGAGAATTCGTCTTACACGGTAGAACTGACGGTTCCTTGAAATTTGCGGTCAAACTGGGACCACTAGGTACAATAATACTTAATAATAATAAAAAAAATGCTTACGTAATATTTTACATGAAGGCTTCTTGTCTTTAGGGTCGGTCCTTCGGGCAGATGTTTTTCCCAGCGTGAGAATATCGATAAATGTCGATTGATTGAGTCCCTCCAATGATTGAGGTGATAAAAAATGCGATACCAATAAATACTCCTCCGAGGTGCGTTCGATTTCTTCCACGGGTTTCCCTCTCAAATGAGGATTCAGGTGCGAAATAATTTCGCCGTAATATTGGAGTTGTAATTCTCCCATTTTTTCGAAAAACGAAGAACCGAAACTCGAACGAGTGACTTTTGACATGATTCACCGCTTTCCGACCTAGACTGAGTTCGACACTGTATTTAGTAACAAATAACACGCCGATGCGTAACGTAAATGTTTGCGCACAAAATTAGTTGGTAAAGAAATTAACCAAACTATTCTACAAAAAAAAACCGTTTGGCTTTTAAACGAACCACTTTAAAAAGAGTTCAACAAAACTCGCCGATAACGACAACCAAATATTTAAATATTTAAATGGAACAATCTACAATAATTAGCATAATTATTATAACGGTACGAAACGAGAGTAATTCATAAGCGATACGAAATATTTAATTTAGTCAATGCAACTGGTTTAAATAGCGTAGAAAAAGTTCAACGAACTAACTTTAATTAACATCCATATTAATGTGTTTAATTTACACTGCGAAATGGTTTTTAAATTGCGGCAGCGATATTTAAACAGCAAGAGTGGTTTTATATCGCGTCGATAATATTTAATTTATACAATGGACAATTCATACTAGCGTCCAACAAATATTTAGTTGAAATAACGGCAAAAATTTAAAATAATGTTCATAAAATATTTAATAACGGCAATAATTTAAAATAATGTTCAAAGATAATGTTCGTAAAATATTTAGTTTAAAGCGACAAAAATAATGTACAATTGCGTCAATAAATGCTAACTTGCCTGGATTACACTCTCTAGGTTTTAAACGTATAAGACCCGATAATTTAATTTACTGAAGTAAATTTGTTCATTCCGCTTAAAAGCGATTACCCACTGCCGGGCATAACTTCTAGTAGCACGGGTAGATGTTCGAGAGAAGTCTCCAATTGCAGCGAAGTGCAGGCTATTTATATTCAAACTCCCGTAAAATCTGAGCAAAGAAATGCATTTTTGGGGATCTTAAAATTCTCCTCACGCGGCGATCCGAGATTTTAATTGGCCCCCGCTTTTGAAAAGGACCGAAAACAAAAGATAGCCTATATGCAATCAATTGGTTCTGATTGATGTAAAATTTTGCTCCTACTATAAGGCGTGACATCGTCGAAGAGCTGCAAAATTTGTATTGACATGTGCCTGCATGCTGATATTTTGCTACGAAAATTAAGTCGCTATCGACAAATGCAGCTGGGCATATGCTTGTTTTTACTGCTTTTTATCAAGCAAATTTCAACATAAAGACGCGATAAAGCTGAATTTTAACACATTTCTACATCTGTAGACCGATATGCCTCGAAAAATAACAGTCTTTCACTTACATGTGGGCACCCGAATGCATGTCTACTCTATCCCACGGGTAAACGTCCGTACGTGGATATATTATGCTCTTATTATCGCATATAAATTAGCTGCGTGAACACAAAACCAATTCATTATTCTAATGTGCATCGGTCAGCACTAAATTTCGCCGATAGATTTATGCTACGTTAAATTGACTTTGTTCTTCCGTGATGTATAAATTCAATGATACGTAAATTAACATTCTTATAACTAGATTGTCTACTTTGATCGGTAGTATTTTCGAACGAGAAAATTTTAACTTAAGGCATTGGATTGTATAAATTTTAATTTAAAATAACTGACTTCAGATTAACTTACTAATATTCAATTTTTAAAAACGTTACAATGATGAAAATAATTTCTATTATTTTACCGAAACCAAACTACAAAAATTTTAATGGCGCGCGAGCGTCAAATCCACGTTACAAAGTTAAGTGGTTCTACAGATAAATGAAGATAAAACAAAGTACATTCGGTATAATAGAAGTAAAACAAATAGAAAGACACCATTGAAAATAGACAGTTATAATTTCGAGCATAAAGATAGCTTCTGCTATCTAGGAACTCGACAGCAGAAGTTATCTATCGCAACGACGAAGAGATTACAGGCTGTCGAAATGTGGAACACGTGACAAATGCAGAGGTGCTTAGGAGAATGTCGAAACAGACGGAAGTGGTCAGCACGGTCGCGATGCGAAAATTGTAGTATTTGGGACACATTATGAGAAACGAGAATAGATACCATATTCTGCAGTGCATATTGCAAGGAAAAATCGAAGGAAGAAGAAGCGTCGGTAGGAGGAGAATCTCATGGCTCAAGAACTTGAGAACGTGATTTTCGATGACGACGACGGAGCTTTTCCGCACTGCAGTCAATAAAGTTATAATAGCCAGGATGATAGTCAACATGCGGAACGGATATAGGCACTTGAAGAAGAAGAAAGAATCTAGGAACTCGATTAAGATAGATAATAACACGGTTGAGACCAAACCCGAATCCACGCAAGGTACAGAGCTTACTTTTCCAACAAAATACTACTACAGATGAAAAAATTTAAAAAAAGAAACCAAGTTAAGAATGTATGCTGTGCAAAGAAAAATGAAGCCAAACAGCTGCGTGTCTTAGAGCGAAAAACACTAAGATCAGTATTAGGAAAGAAAAAAATAACCGAAGATGAACTTCGAAGTAGAAAAAGATATAAAAAGAAAACATATAGTGAAATACATAAAATCACAGAAACTCAAATGAATGAGACACTTAATTAGAAGCGAAAAATCAAGAACGATGAGAGTAGCAACCGAATGGAACCCTGCCGTGGGAAGAGCAAGAGGAAGACCAAGAAATAGATGGATGGAAGAGGTAATAGAGGACCTGAGAATTGTTTGTACGAGGAACTGAAGAGAAACGGTTATGGACAGAACGGAATGGAGAGAGATTGCGGAAAAGGGAAAGAGTCAGGTTGTAAAGATGGTTAAGTAGGGAACTAATCCACCCCTGAAAACAACAGGATTTAGGAAATTCCAAGAAATGACTAAAACCGCCAAGATTGTGGAGCCATTTAAGAACTTCTAATTCTTAATCGAGTATTTAGTAGATTCTTCTATATGTAATTTACATAAGATGAAAACGTAACGACGCTATAATAAGTAGGTTCCCGACAAATTAGAAAGAGAGTTAAAGTCTCTAAAAATCACGTTTCGCATGTTGTATATTTACGGAAAATTATGATTTATGTATTTATTGTACAGATAAACCAATTTAATAGTTATTTACATAAAAGTCAGGAAAATGACATATTACTGACGAGGGGCAATGTTGAAATACGAGGCACTTCGTGCCGAGTATTTTAGAGCTCCGAGTCAAGTGAGACATTTTACTGACATGTTTTGTATTAAATTTTTCCGAAAATCGTAAAAAATCGAAATTTAAAATCGAAATTTTAAAACACTAATTGAACGACATTTTTTGACATTGACATTTGTCTATTTTATTTTGTTATTATTAACCTTACTAATTATTACCGGACTAGTCAGTAAAGTTCAATTTCCCTGCGCGTGCATAAGCAGGGAATAGTATATTACGTAACGAGAGTTGTAAGTAGCGTATTACACACGACGTGGAAAGTTTCTTCACGAGCCGCGAAGCGGCGAGTGAAGTAAATTCCACGAGTGTGTAATGGCTTTACAACTCGAGTTAAGTACTATACTTTTTCTACGACCACACAAATGTAAAATTTTTAATTTTTTAATTGTATTTCTTTGAATTCGCAATAACTCGAGAACGGCGCTAGATATCGAAAAACTGAGCAAAAAATTCACCCCCCACCGCGTCGTACTACCCCTCATGATGAATTATCAGTGGGAAGGCGTATGCAAAAATTCAGATCGATCGCGCGCAAAAAAATTTAGTCAAACGTCAAAATTCGTATTTTAGATTAAATTCTCACAAAATGCGAAAAAATTGTATAAACCTCGTAAGCAAAGCCTGATGAATTTACAGTGGGAAGGCGTATGCAAAAATTCAGATCGATTGCGCGCAAAAAAATTTAGTCAAACGTCAAAATTCGTATTTTAGGTTAAATTCTCACAAAGTGCGAAAAAATTGTATAAACCTCGTAAAGCCTGATGAATTATCAGTGGAAAGGCGTATGCAAAAATTCTGATCGATTGCGCGCAAAAAAATTTAGTCAAACGTCAAAATTCGTATTTTTGGTTAAATTCTCACAAAATGCGAAAAAATTGTATTTATTCCATTTATTTCAACAAGAGAGTAAAAGTCAAATTCATCACACATCATAGCTTGAGTGCAAATGGACTATAAGTATGTAATCCGTGTGGATTTATTTAAGTAAACAAGTAATCGAAATAAATTAAAACTGTCGGAACGCCAAACAAATTATCGATAAAGGTTTATATTAAATTAAAAAGTACACTAAAAGTTATAACAAAAAATAAATCCCAAACTGAATCTAAAATATTTACATCTTATGATAATAATTATTAATCGTAACAGAACGTTAATTAATCGTGAAGTAAACTTATTTATCCCGACACATTGTTTGGTGCACTTTTCGTTAACATAATTTAGAAAAAAAGGTAACAATTTCAGATCGTCTCCTAAAGGACATTAAATTAATATTACCTTGACCAATAAATGAATAAATAAATATACAAATGAATCTTTTATTAAGGAATAACACACGTTTGCCGTATAATATTGTAGCTGTCAAACTAAAATGAATTAGTTCTGCCAACACAATTGTAGTAATTTATCAAATTCCCTAGCCGTGCGATCGACTATATTACGTAACGGTGACGTCACACCGTGCGTAATGGAATTGTTACTAGGCGTGGCTTCTGTGCGATATTCGACGATTACTCCGATGGTCGTAGAAAATAGTATATTACTGTCCGACGAGAGAAAATTCGTCGTTACTGGACGCACAGCTATATTGAAAAGCGAGCGATAGCGAGCTTTTTAAAGCTGTAAGTCCAGTAACAAAGAATTTTATCGTTGAGGTCAGTATACTATTTTATCGGAAAACATAGAGAAAACGAAAAAAATTTAAAAAAATTAAATTAAATTAAAATTAGTCACCTAAAAATTTTTTTTTTGCGCGCGATCGATCTGAATTTTTGTATATGCCTTCCTACTGACAATTCACCGGGGGTAATAATGACAAGGTTGGTTGGGGGGTGGATTTTTTGCTCAGTTTTTCGATATCTAGCGCTGTTATCGAGTTATTGCTAATTTAAAAAAATCCGAGACCAAGTTTTGAAATAAATATGTGGTTACCAAGGCGACATTTTATTTTAAATTAATTTTAAAATAAATGTCAAAATGCTCGGTTTTTGTCGGGTTTTGAAGAGGCGCGGAAAGCTTCACTTTCTCCGCCTGCCGAACTTCGTTCATTTTCTCCGTCAGCCGAACGTTCACTTAGTCGAGACCCGGGAACCTTCGTTTTCTCACCCGAGCGGAGGTTCGGAACGCATCGTTTTCTCGTTGTTTTCCGATAAATGTTGTTTCAATGACGATTTCCGGAAAATACATTGACACAATATAATTCACAAGTAAACTTGCAAATTCCACATTACATTCTTCTTAAATTATTCGTATGATCGATTAAAAAGTTCTAAATCGTACATTCCCTTTATTGAATTATGCAAGGACCAATTTACTCGAAAACCAAACAAGATATTTGGAGATAAATTTTTTACGGGGGACAAGAGCACAAATTATCTTCCACATTATGCTCTAGACGACGGCCATGGCCTGAATGTTAGCGAAATCAACTGCTAATGCAAAGGTCCCCGGTTCGACTCCGGGTACAGTGTAAAAATTTCTTGACCATCTTCTATGATTTCGGAAGGCATGTAAAGCCGTTGGCCCACACGTGTTAATGATTTGCCATCATAACAATAAAAAACAGGGTGCAGGCACATCGAAAGGCAAGCCTAGCAAGCTACCTGCGATGTAAAAACCAAGAAAAAACGCTCAGAATTAATTAACTACAAATATTTGTAAAGAACACGTCCTGGACCTATATTAAGAAGGAGACTTCTTAATAAAATCAGAAGACTTTGCTAAAAAATATATTAACCATATTATCAAGGTCTGTTGATAGCAAGAGAATCTAGCACTCAGTATTTAACAAATAATTATTGGTAGAATCAAAGTCTATTGATTTAAAATCAAAACAGCATTATCGTACCCAAGGGTCGAATGAAGGAAGGAAGCATAAAATCGATCTATCGACTAGGTACGATAGTAGAAATTTAATTTTAGTTTGAATACTTCATTCCGATAGGCAGAATTCAGTATCACGATATTCACTGGAATGAAATTGCATCGACATTTTGAATTCGAAAAATATATCTGGTCATCCCATAAGTAAAGTGTGTTTTCTTACAGGTTTTCAAATAAAACAAGAAGCTTTAATTTGCGAATACTTAGTCAATAACTAATGTATTTTTACCTTCTTTTCTACTACCTAGTTTTATCTTTCAGCCAAATTTTCAATCCATTTTCTGTAGAATTCCTTACATTTGGATTCGAAAAGTGTCTTCAGCCACCTACTTAAATGTTAAATGGTTTTTAGACTCCACATATGGTCTTATTTTTGCAATTTCAACCTCTTATCAAAAAGCCCTGCGTTATCTTGTTGAACAAGAACTTTTTGTCTGTGGATCAAGGACGGCCGATTTTCCTCCAGAGCAACCTTCAAACTGTGCAGTTACAAACGCTTGACTTCCTTTATGATAGTTTAGGTTGGGTTCAACAGATCAAAGTGGATATCATCATCCATATCCTATCAAACGCACAGCAATACCTTTGACGGTGGAGTACCTAGAACAACATTTTTTGAACTACCTTCGATTTTGGCTTGTAAATTCAGGGTAACTTTTCAGCTTCTACAGTCTCGTTATTTTTCCAATTAAACTCCCAAAACCAAACATGTTCGATATGCTCTTAGTCTACTGAAAATAGCATTTAGGGTAGAAGTAATTTTCGCAGACTTTTTTTGTGCTAATGATAATAGGTTCTATTAAAATATTTTTGTTGGAATTTAAACTCATTTTACGAAGAAAGGGTTATATAAACTTTAGCAATCGGTAACATAATTCAAGGAAAAAAATCCACGTAAAAAGTTCAATGTCAGTTTTTATAATTATTTTTGGATAGTTGTTGTTTCCGATTTTGGATAGGACACGTGTCCTTATGCCCATTTGTTCCTGGACATGCACGACATACCGGGGCGTCCAACCCGAATTTGTTTTTTAAGTGAATTGCTTGGAGGGGAGATACTCGGGTGCAAGACCCTGAGGTAGGTAGCAAAAGCCTGAATTATCATCATTGTCGACATATACTAAATTTATCTGTGTATGTGTTTGTAACACTAAATTGAGACGATGATCCGTTACGTCAGTGCGGCCTTCAGGCTGCACAACATAAGCAAATACGAATCAGTGCAGCTTTCAAAGCCACTTCGCATTATTTACTTTCTTCATAATGCATCTCTTATTGATTTATTTTTGGTTACCAACTTATAAAAGTTTCAGTGCAACCTTTAAGCCGCACAACCCTGACAATCACGCACGTATATAAAAATTATTAAAATGATATTTATAGCCAAGATTATAATATGAATATTATGTTTTCTTCATGTCGTTTTTGAATTCAAAACGGAAATTTTTTTAATGTAAGTACGAATTATTATTATTAATAAACAAATATGTACTTTAAATTACTTTAAAAAAATAAAAATATGAACTAGTTAAAACAATAAAAATCAATTTAATTAACTAGTTAATTTTTAAGGTGTTATTTTCATATCGAGTTGACATAAACATTTTTTTACAAGATTAAATTGGACAAACCTCGGTTGCAATAATTTTTTAAGCCTCTTTTGGCTCCAAATTTTCTGAAAGTTTTGATTTTGTTAATCGACGTTTTATTCTATCAAAATTTAACAACAATAAAGTAGGTACTTAAAATTGTACACCTCATAATTTGTAGTTGTGGAAATATAAAACCTGAAAGAAATTTTGTTGTGCGCATCTAGCGTGTTTTCTAGGTTATGAACCAAGTCCGTTTTGTAGTTATGTTGTTAATAGCTGTGAAATAAATTCTTAAGGTTTCTTATACAATGTAAACACAAAATCAGGTATGCTTATATTATTAGTTAACTCTAAGCAATCTTAAGGGATTTCTTAAGGATTTCACTTAATCATCAACCAACATAAGGAAAATTTTAGAATGTAAACACCCTTTAAATGCCACACTGAAGGAAGGTTTAACTGATCAATTTACCGTTACAAACATACAGACAGATAAATTTAAAAAAAAGGATAACTTGAGGATAACTTTACTTCTTCGTAAAAGTTTTACGATGGACTTAAAGTTATTATCCTTGAATATATTATTTTTAGATTAAATAAGTTTAAAAAGTTCGTCTGTCTCAGAAGGATGATCTATCTTACAGATCGTACCGGCTATCGCGAGTGTAAATGGAGAGCGCGCTGCGGAAAGAGAGAGAGGGAATTATGTTGAAAGAAGCCTCTAATCTTTTGTACAAATTTAAAAAACTAAACGTCGTATCAATGTAATTCTTTTTTTATATTAATAAGGAAAGACTATTGAAGGCAATAACCAATTTTGAGCGCTTTAAATTAAACGTAAATAGGTTAATTTAATTTATGAAAAAGGACAATCTTAATGAAACTTCGTTATTGCCTTCTGCAGATCATTATAAGGACAAAACCTGATTTTGAAGCGATTTCATCATCAATTATAGAAAACTTGTACAAAACTTGTAAATCAAAAAGTGCCCTTAGTGGAGTTTTAAACTATTTAAAATCAACTTAATGCACAAAGGGTTAGGTTTGCGCCTAAGGGTACGTTTATGTTGGAGCTGCGATAAACGATAAGAGCGACGATACTAGCGAAGCAAAGAAAATGATGTCATTATTTTATATGCAGGTGTTTATATTGGAGCGAAGCTTTGAGCAACGCTTGGCAGCAGAGCAACGAGTAGGGTATGTTTATGTTGGAGCTGCGATAAACGATAAGAGCGACGATACTAGCGAAGCAAAGAAAATGATGTCATTATTTTATATGCAGGTGTTTATATTGGAGCGATGCGTTGAGACACGCTTGGCAGCCGAGCAACGATAAGAGCGGCGCTAATTGTACTGCCTATTTTCTTTGCTTTTATCAGGTGTCATTAGCCGCTTTTCGGATAAAATTGGTCTACTATGACAATTTCTCCATCTTTTTTCAATCCCATCAGAGATGTGCGAAAGTATGTAATCAAAGTATCTATTCTCATTCTCATATATTCCATAAATTTTGCAGGGTGTTGCCTTAATTGTTTGCAAAGATGATGATATTCTCCAAACATGTACCTTTGGGTATTTATAGGGTGCGCAGAGCATTTGCGCTTTTTATTAGCACTTTCAACAATATAATACTTTACGGCATTTGAAGTTAAAAGTATTTCTTCTTCAGAATCACTCATTTTTAAACAAAATATTTTTAATTAATTGGTTTGATTTAGATAATAAATTAAACATCACCTACAAAGCAGAGATCGTCGCTATTGTCGAAGCTCCACTATAAACTGCATATCATAGAAATGAATTTTGCGCTGCTCTTGTCGCTGCTCTCATCGCTGCTCTCATCATTTATCGCAGCTCCAACATAAACGTCTATTGTCGAAGCTCCACTATAAACTGCATATGATAGAAATGAATTTTGCGCTGCTCTTGTCGCTGCTCTTATCGCTGCTCTTATCGCTGCTCTTATCGCTGCTCTCATCGCTGCTCTTATCGTTTATCGCAGCTCCAACATAAACGTACCCTTAGGGTACGTTTATGTTGGAGCTGCGATAAACGATAAGAGCAGCGATGAGAGCAGCGATGAGAGCAGCGATAAGAGCAGCGACAAGAGCAGCGCAAAATTCATTTCTATGATATGCAGTTTATAGTGGAGCTTCGACAATAGGCGTTTATGTTGGAGCTGCGATAAACGATAAGAGCAGCGATGAGAGCAGCGACAAGAGCAGCGCAAAATTCATTTCTATGATATGCAGTTTATAGTGGAGCTTCGACAATAGCGACGATCTCTGCTTTGTAGGTGATGTTTCATTTATTATCTAAATCAAACCAATTAATTAAAAATATTTTGTTTAAAAATGAGTGATTCTGAAGAAGAAATACTTTTAACTTCAAATGCCGTAAAGTATTATATTGTTGAAAGTGCTAATAAAAAGCGCAAATGCTCTGCGCACCCTATAAATACCCAAAGGTACATGTTTGGAGAATATCATCATCTTTGCAAACAATTAAGGCAACACCCTGCAAAATTTATGGAATATATGAGAATGAGAATAGATACCTTTGATTACATACTTTCGCACATCTCTGATGGGATTGAAAAAAGATGGAGAAATTGTCATAGTAGACCAATTTTATCCGAAAAGCGGCTAATGACACCTGATAAAAGCAAAGAAAATAGGCAGTACAATTAGCGCCGCTCTTATCGTTGCTCGGCTGCGTAGGTAAATGTGCCACCAAATGTACCTGACCAGAAAAGGGTACCGGTAAATGTGCCACCGACCAAAAGGGTTCTTTAAATAAACACAGGTATTTGTGCCACACTAACAGTGAAAATATTAAATTTTTTTGCCTTCGAATTTTGGGGTGTGCATTCGATAAGGAGGGTAATCCATCGTCAAAACCTACCCTTACGGGGCGCCGCTGCGCTCCGCTCCGCGTTGCACCCCTCCAGGGCGGTTTTGACTCTGGTTACTAGGCTAAATATACGAGAAGGCGCCACACATCAAGAAAACCGGGATAAATGAAACCGGGATGTGAGAGACCCTCGAAATAGCATTAAAAAGTATAGTTGCGGTATGGGGCAGTAAACTATTACGTTTCACCACCAAAAAATCGTGCAAAATCAAAAAATAATCGATGTTACATGTAGGAGATGCATCAGGTAGATGCCGTTTTCTCCGGTGGCACAAATACCTGTGTACTTTTAATATCCTAAATTCGTAGCAGGTAGAATAACATTACTGGTGGCACATTTACCTCCGCCCGCCAAGCGTGTCTCAACGCATCGCTCCAATATAAACACCTGCATATAAAATAATGACATCATTTTCTTTGCTTCGCTAGTATCGTCGCTCTTATCGTTTATCGCAGCTCCAACATAAACGTACCCTACTCGTTGCTCTGCTGCCAAGCGTTGCTCAACGCTTCGCTCCAATATAAACACCTGCATATAAAATAATGACATCATTTTCTTTGCTTCGCTAGTATCGTCGCTCTTATCGTTTATCGCAGCTCCAACATAAACGTACCCTTATGGCGCAAATAATTTTTTTAAATTTTTTAAATCTCTACAAAAGATTAGAGGCTTCTTTCAACATCATATCTACTGCTTCCCTCTCTCTCTTTGCGCAGCGCGCTCTTAAGAACGCAAATTCAGCATATAAAATGTTCGCATCGACTTGCGACTGCAATATCAAATTAAGAATAACCCTAGCTCGGACTCTGAATATTTTAAAAATCTATTGAAGGAAAATAACATTTCAATATACATAATATATTAATTTGACAATAAGCGGAGAATATATCAATAATTTAGTGAACAAAAATAGATATTAGCAAAGCCTACAACTTACAAAAAAAACACATTACTCATAAGCTACCGTAATTTAATGCAAAATTTGAAAGTGTTTGTAGTTTATATTTAAACAGCGCCGCAGGCGATTTTTTTGAAAATTTTCAAGTAAAATCAATTTTATGCTAAAATGTTTTCTTTGGATTGGAATCTAAAGAGAACAGTGATAAATTATTGACAACGTTTTCTATCATATTATGTAATTAAATGGGTGACTGTTGTGAATGATTTCCATCTGAAATTGCCAAAAAATTGCCTGCAGTGTGATTTTATAAATCAGTACATGTGTAGTTCTGCTATTTATAATAAATTATTATATTTATTTATAATTATTTTAGGATTACCTCAGTGCTACTAGAAATTATTTATAAATTAACCAGATCTTGTACATAACTGTAACATCTAAAAACCTACATATTTATATAAATATGAGCGATATTAAAGGAGCAATTTTGATATTATGTAGACATTTAAGTTTACTATTCGATATAAATTTCAAACCAGAATTTTTTCGATTAGCAAAGTACAACAAATCGAGCGACAATGTAGTAAGTATTTCTTGAAGTTTTCTTTGAATTTTATTACAATAAAAAACCTTCAAGGTGGAAACGTTTTGGGTTCTCTTAAGCAAAATTACGAAACAATCGACCAGCCAATCTATCGTGCGGCCAGTAAAAACTTTTTTTCTCACAAAGGTCAAGTACGAATGCATACAATTTTACTCCCTGCCAGAAAACATGTCTCATGGAAGTAGAGAATTGTTAATTGCATTTTCGTATATACTGGCGTTAGATTATTTGAACGGATTTGTGCAAAACGCCATCGAAAATTGCCCTCTAAATCCAGAATTTAAAGCTGAATTATCAAAACACAGCTTGGGAAAAATTTCTTTCAACTTGAAACTGTTTAAATCGGACGAAGACTTTCAAAACGCAATTAAGTGGATGGAAGGTCGAATAGAGCACAATCAAAAGACGTCGCTCGACTATCAACAACAGTTTAAAAAACTCGCACATAAAGTAAACGACATGTTAATATTTTTTACACCAACTAATAAGACATAATATTTTAGATTAGTTTGAAGAATTTTCCGGAAATTGACCTATCGTTTTCAGAAATTTTGGCCGTTAGTGGTAATAAACAGCACGCAAAGGAATTTTTAGATCTAACTGAAAATCCATCAAAAATTGCATACTTACACGAAAGTTGGCTACAAAAGCAGTCTATGTATTGGGAATGGATGGTAAGATAAGTGAATAGATAATTAAACATGTACATATTACGGGTAATTCCCCTTTGAAGCGTAAGGAAAAAAGGAGAAAAATTAGTTTAAAAAGGCAATTGATATATTTTTCTAGACAGTGTTAAATCAAAATAATGTAAAACTAGAATTACTCGTATAGGTGTGATTCATGGATTAGTCATAAAATTTTGAATTTTTCTTTTTTTGTTATCTAAAGTCTAAAGTAATAGGGTCAATTCAGCTCAATTCAACTGAGGAATTTAACGGACCATCTCCAATTTTGATACAAAGTTCACCTAAATGTGATACTTTTCAGTTTATACACCCCATCGTCAGAGTATATAATTTTGGAACTAATGAACATATAGGGCTGATTTTTTCTAACAAGCCCATTGGTTTCGATTGACAGTACAATTTAATAAAAAAAAATTTTAGTAGCCCAATACATATTTTTAAATTGTTTATTGGGTGTTTTGCACCCCCTCCCAAATGGGTCTTTTTTTATTCTCCTAAAAATGATTTATACTAGCACTAACATAATCAACATGTACCAATAAATTTTATCATGAGTCGACAAATGCAAGTTGAGAAAAAAATAAAGTTTAGTTTACTATGGTAAAGCAGTTAGAAAAACTTTTAACTGAATTTTAGGCTTCTATACAAAGTATAGCAAGAAGCCTTTTTTTAATATCATGGTTCTCTAGTCTAGGGTGTCATTAACTAATCCTGAAGTTTCCCCCCTTCGACCAAGTCGTGGTTCCCCTGAGGGGAGGGGGAAAAACGAAAATCAGTACTTCGCAGATTTCTCGGCTACAATTCGACATTATGGCAAAAATAGTTATTATACACAATTAAATATAATTAAATTCTTTACAAAAGAGGCTCTATACATATTTTTCGTTTTCCATTTTCGACCATTGTGGATTTTTCCCCTACGAGTCTACAAACAAACTTTTTGAACTATCACAACAAAAAACCAAAGGATTGAAACAAATCTTTAAATTAGTAATTTTTATTTATTACTACATAAATGATGTTTGTCAAGTTTGGTGTAGGTCAAGTCAATTTTGTCAATTTTTCAGTTGAATTAAGCTGGAATGACCCAATAACCAAAAATTATAACAATCGGAGTGGGTGAGTAGTGAGGATCGTCAATTTCATGCCGACGAAGTAATAAAATAGTTATGTAAATCATAGAATTGGTTCAATTTAATCTGGAAATCTATTACATTTCGATTAAATATTATTTACATTACAAAAATTGGTACCTATTACAAAAATTCGACATAAAAATTTCTTAAATTACATATTTTAACAGACACAAAACGATTACTAATCTTCATTCTCTTCATTCAAAAATTCGATGACTAACTCGTGAATAAACTTGTTATCTGTTGGATCAGTCCCAAATAAGTTACGATACCTTTTCAAGACATGGCGATACAATTCGTGATACTTCATATTTAAAATCAACCTGAATGCGGGGTTAAGTAATCGTTCGGCAGGCATATCAAGATCTTCTAGGAGCGTCATGCTAATTCTAAGGAAATTATAAAAAAAAGGAATTACCTAATACTAAAAAGTTATCAATTCATATACTTTTCGATTTTATTGAAGTTGATTAGCCATATGCAGAGTCAACTTAGCAGCTATTAGCGAATATAAAGATATAAAATATTTTTATGCATTAAGGGTAGAATATAAAATATGCATCCTCCCCCATTTTTTTATTTAATATCATACCTTGCAAAGTTAAAAATACTAGTAGGTGCGTTTCCCAAATTACTTCAACAGTATCATCCCTAAATTTAAAACTGGTATCTCTAAAATATATTTTACTCATAGCAGGTAAAGCAAATTGCGACAAATATAAAATTATCGAGATCACATTCTTACAGAGACTGCACACAGATATAAAAATTTAAATTCAAATATATAAACTTCCTGAAGAGTAATTTCATGCTTGACCTTTCCTACATGGTTTAAGCAAAAGAGTTGATTAAACTTAACTAGACGCAAGTTTAGTTTATTTTACTAACATTCTGCGAGCTACTTGCTCGGAGCAATGTTGGTAAAATTTACAATTACACAATCTTTTAAACGATCTAATTTTTTTACCTTTGGAGTTCAAACGATGGTAATAGAAGCTCACTTTTATTTAAAAAAAAGCATTTCTACAGCCCCCCCCCCCAAAATTGTTACAAAGAATTGAATTTTTATTAAAATCCTCTGAAGCTCAAAGGGGTCATCCATTAATTACGTAAGGGTTTTTTTGGGGGGGGGGAGGGGTCCGACGTATTCCTTACGTAAGTTTCTTAAAATATTTTTTTAAATTAAATTTAACAATCTAATATAATTTTTTCTTTTTATGTTGGTAATTATATCCAGGTATAATGGAAATATCATATATATTGAAATATATAGTACTTAAAAATCATTAAACATAGTGGCATAATAGTGTGAATTATAGAAAATGGCATCAAACTTTGGTAATCTTTACGAACGGTTTTTCATCTATGTAAATAAAAATTTAATTTAAATTTTTGTATTTATTATTATCTATCTAAATATATAAAAATGGATGTATGTGTGTATGTATGTTCCCTATAGACTCCTAAACCGTTTGACCGATCGGAACCAAATTTGGCACAGATATTATGTAGGTCCCTGCGCATGTTTTTGTATTGAAATAGTGCAAAAATTCGCAAAGGAGAGGAAAGTTGATTTTGAGTAGCCTGCCTTCCTTTAAGGAATCTCGATAATCCATTCATGCGCGTCCCATAGGGACGCGCATGAATGGATTATCGAGATTCCTTAAAGGAAGGCAGGCTACTCAAAATCAACTTAAAAAACAATAATTGAGTGGCTGCGCCGAAATACCAGCTTAGATATATTTGCACCCTGTATAAACATATATACAGGGTTAATACAGAATAATAGTTTTAGGTTATGAAGTTTTGACAGTTGACATATATACAGGGTTAATACAGAATAATAGTTTTAGGTTATGAAGTTTTGACAGGTTGACAGTTGACCATACTAATATCATAGGTGTGAATACCTTATATATAAGCAATAAATGCACATAAGTGTAATTAAAAAAATATACTTCGATTATGGATACTTTACATATATCGCAACGAGAACTTGAGCACAGGAACGGAAGTAAAACTTGAAGAAGAAGAAGAAGAATAAAAAACATGGCAACGGCACCGTACTGGTTATGTATATTTTTTTAATTACACTTATGTGCATTTATTGCTTATATATAAGGTATTCACACCTATGATATTAGTTTGGTCAACTGTCAACCTGTCAAAACTTCATAACCTAAAACTATTATTCTGTATTAACCCTGTATATATGTCAACTGTCAACCTGTCAAAACTTCATAACCTAAAACTATTATTCTGTATTAACCCTGTATATATGTTTATACAGGGTGCAAATATATCTAAGCTGGTTTTTCGGCGCAGCCACTCAATTAATGCTGTCAAACTGTCAACCGATCGACAATGCAAATACGCGTGCACGTGCTTTACGTTTCTATTTGACCAATCTTAACCAAATTTGGTGTAGAAGTTATTTACAATGCTACGAAAAACATAGGCTACTTTAGTACCTTGGAGTGAGGCCGAAGGCCGAACAACCACATCCCACACGGTCTAGACGGCTAAAGGCGGCTGGTAGGCCGACTGTGCCAGCTAGTATAATATATTATTATTCATATTTTATAAATATAAGGGTGGAGAGGGGGGTCAAAATTAATTTTCTTTTAAATAATCCTTACGTAAGATGTGGGGGGGGGGGTTGCCACAATCTTACGTACCCTTACGTCGCGGGGGGGGGTCCAAAATTACAAAAATCATCCTTACGTAATTAATGGACGACCCCAAACGATAAAAATAGAAACTCAAACGATTCTCGATCGATTGACATCAATTTTATATAAAAAAAAGTTGGAAAGCCCCCCCCCCCCACACACCAAGTTTTCGCGAATAACTTCACGATGCGTGTGGATCAAACGATTTAAATGGAAGCTCAAACGTTTGATACTAAATCTATTAAAAAATTCGCGATGAGGGAGGGGGAGCAGAAAAATGTACCGCTTTTAAATTGAGCAATTTTCTTGAAATTATTTGGAAACGCACCTACCCAGGTAACACAACTGGTGTAAATGACGTCATTTGTACGTCATTATGACGTCGGCGACGTCATAATGACGTACAAATGACGTCATTTACACCAGTTGTGTTACCTGGGTACTATTTCTTAAATTTCAAGAAAAGGGGGAATCCCGCCCTTAATAAGTAAAATATTGATGGCAATTTATTTAATATATTATACCTACGTGTTATATTAAATAAGCTGTTTCTAAAAATTTTAAATATTAAATTATTCTTTCTAAAATACTAAACTAATATTAATCTCACATTCGCTTTGTGAACTTATCTACACATTTTAAATTACACTTGAATAAAAGTCACAAAATAAAATTAACACAGATAATATAAAATTACAAATTGTTGATTAATTTTTAAAATAAAAAAATTATTTCAGAACTCCGTATTATTGGAACGACAAAAAGAAGCACCGACATCGAATTTACAAGAAATCGATAAATTTTTCATCGAAATTTAAAAAACTAATTAAATTCCATTGTAAATTATATTATAACAATAAATTTGTGATATAATAAAATTAAACTTACTCATCAGGCCTAAGCTCCCATCGGTCGTCCATGATTCCCGTGCAATTGACGTTTGTAGTTTATTTTAGGTTAGTTAAATCTATTTTAGGTTAGGATTGTTCTATTTTGAGTACAATTTTTTATTTATATAAATTTTAATTGTTTAAAGCTTTTGTTATTGTTAAAAATGTCGCAAATAATGATGATTATAGCTGCTGCACATTTAATTTATTGTCCATTTACTAAAGTGGAGGAAAGTTTTAATTTGCAAGCCATGCACGATATTTTGTACCACAAATTCAATTTGTCACAGGTAATACCTACGTTTGCTTTTGATTAACTCAACATGTTGTTTTATATTACATTTTTAGTACGACCATAACGAATTTCCAGGAGTCGTTCCGAGAACATTCGTCGGCCCTTTATTTATTTCTATTTTAGTGTATCCACTTACCGTTGTTTTACAATTTTTAGAATTGAATAAATTTTGGGCTCAATACTTAGGTGAGTCTATTTTTAAACATGGGTGTTTGTTTTATTGTAAGTTGATAGTTTACAGTTAGGGCAGCTTTAGGCGGTTGCGTGGTGACCGCGTTTCACTTATTCAGCAAATCGCTAGAGAAGATTTTTGGATCCCAATGGCTGCATTGGTTTATTATGTTAACGGTGACTCAAAGCCATTTTATGTTTTACCTGAGCCGCCCGTTGCCCAACATATTTGCATTACCTCTTGGTAAGAATTAAGAAGCTTCGAGGCGTCACGAGAGTTACGTTTTTAACGTTCTGAGTTATTGTAGTGTTGCTTGCATTTAATGGGTGGTTAAATAACGATAGCAAACAATTTATAATATTTTCTGGAGCATCTATAATCATATTTCGAGCCGAACTAGCAATTTTGTTAGGAATTTTCTTACTATACGATTTGTTTTACCAAAGAATCACAATAAAATAGTAAGTTTTATGATTTCCCTTAAAAAAGAATATTTCATTCGATATTTTAGCTTATTTCAGATTGCAATTCCTGCGGGTATTGTTTTACTTTCAGTAACTGTCGTGATAGATTCAATATTTTGGAATAGACCTCTGTGGCCCGAAGGAGAAGTGCTATGGTTTAATACAATATTGAACCGCAGTGGCAATTATGGAGTATCCTTTACAAGTGTATTTTAATTTTTATACTTGATAAATTAAGTATGAATCGAGGTATAGATTTGCATGTCAATAATATCCCATACTAATAAAAAATTAAATTGAATTAAAAGTTATATAATGCTTGATATTCATAATCTAAAACATTTTTCACTTCTTTTCTCCATTTTTGAAGAGCACACTGTAATTTTATATTTTTATGACCCTTTATATTATTTTACATATTGAGATTCGATTACTTAATAATTTAAGGTCCATAATGCCTTGCCTAAATTATTGTTTTCTTAAAACTTGTGTTAAATTATATTAACTTGGAAAAATTGGTCTTATAGATACATATTTTTGGTTTTCTGAGGGATTCCTCAGAAACGAACAATTTGTTTCATCATAAAAACGTCTATAAAAATTTATAGTCCAGTCATTACATCGCAAAAATGGGGTATATACGGTAATAATTCGGAAATGAGATTTTTTTAGCATAGATCCTTTAGACTTGCTGCAAAAAAAAGTCCCCAATATTCAGGTTCAGACCAGAACAAAGGCAAATTTGCCGAAGACGGTCCTGAAAATCATGTCACAAAATGGCTATTTCCTATGTTTAAAATAGGCATAATAGACCAGTGCCGATAATTTTTGAAACCGAAAAAAATAGCAGTAGGATGAAACCCATTGGAAAAGGAAGAGAATATAACAAAAATGAAAGGAAAAATAATTTACGGGCGATCTGAGGTCGGGAAGTGGAAGGGGGTGAGTTTTAAGGGTAGAAAACTGTTTTTCTCGATTTCCGGCAAAACCACAAGTCCTATGGAAAAAAGTTAAATGGCAAAGTTGTAGGTAATAAAAAGATATACAACTTTTGTATTTAAACTTTTTTCACATAACCTCAAAATTTATGTGAAAAATTCAAATAACCAAGTTTTTGGTTTTTAATTTTTATCTCTTACAAAAAAAAATTTTTTTTCACGAAATTTGGTGAAAACTTACCTTTTTATGTCCTAAACACACTGTAATTTTTTTGATTTAAAATATTTATTTTTTCACCTTATTTTGACTTAATATCGAAAAAGCACCCTAATTTTCAATCGAAAATTCTCGCGTCAAAATATCTGCTTTTTTAAAAAACTCGGTGGGCTTTTTGTTCGTTGAAATCTCTACTTTTCGATGGTGTAAAAAAAATATACATTACTATGGTAAATATTCTCAAAAATGCAAAGAAACGAAAAAAACTCGAATCCGAAAATTTTAAGCTTTGTCACAATTCTCTTAAAGTAACTCAGCCTGCACGTGTATTTTCATGAACGATGTTGTTTATTTCGACTTGCAATTTTTTGTTTATCAATGTAACACGGAATCTTACGTTTTTCGAGTAATTAAAGTATAAATTTTAATAAATAGCACAAAATTGTACATGATGATTTAAGAAAAAAAAAATTTCTGATTCGAGTTGTTTTCGTTTCTTTGCATTTTTTGAGAATATTTACCATAGCAATGTATATTTTTTTTACACCATCGAAAAGTAGAGATTTCAACGAACAAAAAGCCCACCGAGTTTTTTAAAAAAGCAGATATTTTGACGCGAGAATTTTCGATTGAAAATTAGGGTGCTTTTTCGATATTAAGTCAAAATAAGGTGAAAAAATAAATATTTTAAATCAAAAAAATTACAGTGTGTTTGGGACATAAAAAGGTAAGTTTTCACCAAATTTCGTGAGAACAAATTTTTTTTTGTAAAAGATAAAAATTAAAAACCAAAAACTTGGTTATTTGAATTTTTCACATAAATTTTGAGGTTATGTGAAAAAAGTGTAAATACAAAAGTTGTAGATCTTTTTATTACCTACAACCACAACTAATGTACCCCTATATATTACTCGATGACGCACAGTTGACTTGCTAGTAGTAAACGTAACGCCATCTGGCGGAATGACCTACCCAAATTAGGACGAAAATAAATCGCACTTTATTTGGTTTATAATAGATAACTTACTAAGACCTGATTTCCACAAATGTGGAAACTTAGTACGTTTAATTTGACGTTTAAAAGTGACTAGGATGAATTTATGCGAGTAAATTGTGACGAAAAGTCACAATTTTTGATTGTTGGAAAACCGTGAGATGGCGCCACATTTAGCAAATTTAGTCAACTTTTCGTGCGAAGTAATGATAAGGATGAATATATGCATCGACCACGTGTAGGTATTATAAAAAAAAAAATGCGTTAAATTTTTGCTTTAAGTTTCTAAATTGGCGAAGTTCCTACTTTACCTCCCGGAATTTCAAAAAACAGTATATGCACGACGGCAGTAAAGTGACTTTTGGCCCATGGGTAATTGTTTCACTCGGCTGGCGCCTCGTGTAAACAATCCTTTACCCTGGGGCCAAAAAAGTGTCACTTTGCTACCTTGGTGCATAATGTACTATTTTAACATTTTATCTGTATCAACATAAATTTTATTGTACATTATAAGTTTATTATACAAGGTCATTATTACAAACCAAAAAAAAACAAAAAATGAAGGAAAGATATTTATACATTTTTAAAAATTTTTTATTTTTGATTATTTGAGCAATTTGATTTACTATTGGCTGTGCTTATTGCCCACTTACAATGCTTAAATAATTTAACATTTAATAATAAGTATATAAAATAGTTTTCATGTTCGTCTATAGAACAAATTACATTTTTCATATTTTTTCTTTCAAAGAGTTCTTTCATGTTTAATTTAATTGTTATGCTGGACTTATCTACATCAAAAACTTTATGAAATTTCGCCAATGAAAGAAAACCTCTATTTTTACAGGGGCGGTATTTCATGCTACATTTTAACTTTTCTAATAAGGATAGAAAAGTCGCTAAGTTTCCAAATGGAATCAAGGACGCATCACAGGGGGGGGGGGCAATAATAATTCTATTTACGTTCCACGCAATTTTAAAGTTAAAATTATTACTAATTAAGGTACTGTGATATCATTAAGGGGCGGTATTTCAGTCTACATTTTAACTTTTTCTAATAAGGAAAGAAAAGTCACTAAGTTTCCAAATAATCAAGGACGCATCACAGGGGGGGGGCAATAATAATTCAATTTACGTTCCACGCAATTTTAAAGTTAAAATTATTACTAATTAAGGTACTGTGATATCATTAAGGAGCGGTATTTCAGTCTACATTTTAACTTTTTCTAATAAGGAAAGAAAAGTCACTAAGTTTCCAAATGGAATCAAGGACGCATTATGGGGGGGGGGCAATAATAATTCTATTTATGTTCCACGCAATTTTAAAGTTAAACATGAACAACAACTAAATTTTGCCAATGAAAAAAAAACCTCTATTTTTACAGACATACACCGGAATCATACAACAGCAGTCGGCTGCTAATGCAATTTTTTTCAATGTTTAAAAAGATAGCTTATTTGACTTGACTTGTATTCGAAACTCCCCCCCCTTGACATAGGGGGGTCTCATTAAGGTACTGTGATTTCTCAACTATAAAAGTGATAAAATTATTCTACTATTATTACTTTGTTGTTAAAAACATTTCGAACTTTTAGATATTCCAAATTTATTTCCCTTTTTCCATTTGACTTGAGGTATTTTTATATTCATATACAAGACGTTTACAGAAAATTCTTATTTTTATTGACTAGTGTTTCATGTAACGCTGATACGGCCCTGAAGTTTATGTGAATTAAAAATTAATTTAAAAAACAATAATTAAAGAACAAAATATCCAGTGTTGGGTATCTTTAAAAGCCAAAAAAAAGTCTTTTAAATTGTACCTTTTCATTTTTATCCCTTAGAAGACAAAAATAAAAATAATTTTTTATATGTTCATTCCAAAATTCAAATCAATAAACAGAAACACAAAATGTTTGTAAAAACCCAACAGTTTTTACTACCTGAGTTAGGTAGGTAGTACCTGAGCCGCCTGGGGTTATTTTTGCCTGAGGGCTGGAAGCAAATACATGCAGCGCCTCTCTTACTTTTAACCATTGGCTTCCAAACTAATTTTCATTCGCTTCCAAATATAACTGAATAGGGACACCCATTTCTCCATAAGCGTGAGCTATCTGTAGTAAGTTATCTGTGCTACAACTTTGCCATTTAACTTTTTTCCATAGGACTTGTGGTTTTGCCGTAAATCGAGAAAAACAGTTTTCTACCCTTAAAACTCACCCCCTTCCACTTCCCGACCTCAGATCGCCCGTAAATTATTTTTCCTTTCATTTTTGTTATATTCTCTTCCTTTTCCAATGGGTTTCATCCTACTGCTATTTTTGTTCACTTTTTATCATTTTCAAAGGCTTCTGCACTGGTCTATAAGCTAAATTAAACTAAATAAAATTATGCCCAAAAGCTAAAAACAATTTTAACCCCTAGTTTCCTTGGTACAGCCTTACAAATAAATTTTTTTTTGATTTTTGCTTAAAATAACGTAGTTTTCAGATTTTGATGTAGACTTTTTCACTTATCCATCTAACATAAAAGAAACCCACAGATAAATGAAAGAAGATTACTTACTCTGTAGAACTACGCGTAAAACAACTTTCTAACTCTCGTAGAGCCTTAGCTCTGCCGTCATAAGTAAGAAGGCAGTAAGTCAATTTTTTTCGAAATTGAGTTTTATATAGATATAGATGCGGTTTTTTACGCTGATTTCAAAAATATAAAAAACTCAATTTCGAAAAAAATTGACTTACTGCCTTCTTACTTATGACGGCAGAGCTGTTAGCTTTCATAGTTTATTTATTTATTTGTGTTTGGACAAAAAAATAGGTAAAATTGACTCGGCCCTGACCAAACTTAACGAAACTTGGTACACACCATCGTAGTAAGAAATAAAAAACACAAATTTAAGGATTTGTCCAAAAAGGCATTCGTTTCCTTGTTTTGGTCTTTCAAAATGTCAAAAAGTTGGTGTGTAGACTTGTAGGAAAACGACTGTAACTTCATCCACAGTGGTCTAAATTTAAAAATAAAAAATGTTCTGTAAAGGTAAACGAACCTTCTGTTCAAATATTAACCGCATTTTATATTTTCAATCCCTAACTGGATTAATTTTTTAATATTAACCCTATTTCTAAAAGGGTATTTTTTTTGGTTAATTTTTTTTACAGTTTTTTGTACAAATATGCTGAGCATGCGTACCAAATTTTATCATGGGATGAGCATGGATTCGGTTACTAAAAATTAATTAAGTATAGGCAGAAACGGACAAAAATCAATCTGCAAAATAATTTTTGTAGCGATGCTGTGACGTCACAGAAAATTTTTAAAAGGAGCTTTTGACGTTTTTTATAGCAAATAATCTGGAAAATAATTTTTGTCGTGACGTAGGAGATGCTGTGACGTCACAGAAAAATTTTAAAATTAGATTTAGACGTTTTTCATAGCAAATAATCTGAAAAATAATTTTTGTCGTGACGTAGGAGATGCTGTGACGTCACAGAAGAATTTTAAAATGAGATTTAGACGTTTTTTATAGAAAATAATCTGAAAAATAATTTTTGTCGTGACGTAGGAGATGCTGTGGTGTCACAGAAAAATTTTAAAATGAGATTTAGACGTTTTTTATAGCGAATAATCTGCAAAATAATTTTTGTCGTGACGTAGGAGATGCTGTGACGTCACAGAAAATTTTTAAAATGAGATTTAGACGTTTTTTATAGCAAATAATCTGGAAAATAATTTTTCTCGTGACGTAGAGATGCTGTGACGTCACAGAAAATTTTTAAAATGAGATTTAGACGTTTTTTATAGCAAATAATCTGCAAAATAATTTTTGTCGTGACGTAGGAGATGCTGTGACGTCACAGAAAATTTGTAA
This sequence comes from Podabrus alpinus, assembly GCA_932274525.1. NCBI lineage: Eukaryota > Metazoa > Arthropoda > Insecta > Coleoptera > Cantharidae > Podabrus > Podabrus alpinus. Next base: position 123,445,931 of record OW026451.1, read on the forward strand.
AATGAGATTTAGACGTTTTTTATAGCAAATAATCGGCAAAATAATTTTTGTCGTGACGTAGGAGATGCTGTGACGTCACACAAAATTTTTAAAGGAGATTTTGACGTTTTTTATAGCAAATAATCTGCAAAATAATTTTTGTCGTGGCGTAGGAGATGCTGTGACGTCACAGAAAATTTTTGAAATGAGATTTAGATTTTTTTTATAGCAAATAATCTGGAAAATAATTTTTGTCGTGACGTAGAGATGCTGTCACGTCACAGAAAACTTTTAAAGGAGATTTAGACGTTTTATATACCAAATAATCTGCAAAATAATATTTGTCGTGACGTAGAGATGTTGTGACGTCACAGAAAATTTTTAAAGGAGATTTAGGCGTTTTTTATAGCAAATAATCTGCAAAATAATTTTTGTCTTTATGACAAAATAGTTTAATGTAAAATTAAAGCTAATTAAATTCTCTACAACAAAATATTTATACATTTTTTTCGTCAGATTCGTATTCACATAGGAATAACAGCTCAAAGTGTAGCTAAGTTGCGCGACCACCGTTATATAAATTTAAAAATGTCGGAATCGATTTTCAATTAATTGTATAGATTTTCATCATAAATATTTATTATCTGAATATAAGTTGACCACACTATCCATAATTTTGATAAAAAGTTTAGCATAATATGACAATGCAGTTTAACCAAAAATACATTATTTGATTTTTTTTTAAACTTAAGCAATTAGCAACCTAATTCTTAAAATATTTCATAATTTACGCGATGTTAACTGCACGGCAATAGTGTAACAAGTGCGCTCCTGAACGAGCGACCGCACCTTATATTTATAACCTCGGTTGTGGGCGTGGCCTCGACATGCAATTTACATGTAAAATTTAGCTTTTTTCAAATTGGTTTTTCTCAAAATTTTGACTATACATTCTCACATAAAATTTTTACAGTATACTCTATAAACCTTCCTCTTTGCTATAGAAAAATTTTCAATCGATTTCGTGTCACGGGCGCTAGCCGACTGCCCCCGGATTCCCAGACAAAAAACTATTTTCAAAAAATGAAATTTAAAAATTTCCAGCAAACTGTAATGAAAATTTAGTGTTTTTAGAGGGGTTTTGGTGAACTGCTTAATTAAACATTGTTACATCAGTATGAAACACAAATTTTAGAGACGAATTTCACTTTGCCCCCTTTCCCACCATATGCCAAAATTTACCTACATTAAAAAGTTAAATACCTATCCAAGAATATAAAATCAGATGGGTTAGTTCCATAACTTAAAATAGCAACATGCAATTTCGAAAAATTCAACAGTTAATTAATTTTGCATTATGTCTCCGACCCCCCATGAACTTTGTTAATTAAACAATAAAAATGAACTTATTCTTATGAGCTTCCAGCAACATTATTAGATTTTTAATTGCTGGAAGTAATGTATAAATAAAACCTAAGACGTGCTAAAGAAGAATTTTAAAATTTTAGTTTAATGTTAATTTCGCAGTGTAAAAAAGCTTTACTTTTATATTTTAAGTAATATAAAAATTACGTTTTCCTTAATTTATTTGCATACATCTCCATTTTTGTGGTATTTTTATTCAGCCATACCTAGAGGCTTGGCGGTCTCCGTGTTCCTGGTTCCTATTGGAATGTTTTTAGATTCTCGAGTACGAAAAATTGTAGTTCCTGCACTGATTTACGTATTTCTATATTCTTTCTTACCACATAAAGAATTAAGATTTATTATTTACGTATTTCCATTGCTAAATATCGCTGCCGCAACAGCTTGTCATCGCATGTAAGATTTTATTATTTGTTAAAACTGCTTTGTAACAATGCTTATTTTAGATGGGAAAATCGTGAAAAGTCTCCTATTCAGAATTTGATGTCCATGGCAGTCTGCGGTCACTTAGTTTTAAATGCAATTTTTACTATATTCTTGTTGACAATTTCTAGTACAAATTATCCCGGTGGTGCTGCTATGTCTAACTTACACCGGTTAGTAAAAAGTGAGCCACACATAATTCTGCACATAGATAATTTAGCTGCACAAACTGGAGTTTCCCGATTCACCGAAATTAATTCAAATTGGACGTAAGGTATTTGATGATACCATCAAGTAGACTAATAAAAATGTTACTTCTAGGTACTGCAAAAAAGAAAACCTTATACCAGGAAGCAAAGAAAGTTTACTGTATACACACTTAATAGCAGAAGCCAAAAGCAAATTTTCAACTAACTTGAAACCATATTTTCACACCCACGACATTATTCACACAGTCGAATCGTTCAATCAAATCACTTTTGATTACCTTACATTTTTTCCTATCAAAATTAAAACTAGGCCGGTGTTGTACATTCTACAAAGAAAAGAAAATTATAAGGAGTACTTAAAATTTGGACAAAATAAAACGGTAAATTTCGGTAAAAACAAAGAATTTGAAGATGAGACTCTGTTGGATTTTAAAAGTAGCAGTAAAGAAGATGACGACGATGTTGAAAGAATTGCAGAAGAAGAATTTGAAAGAATAAAGGTGATCAAAAGCGTTCCTAAAAAGGTTTATAGAGAACCTATTAAGAAAAGAGAAATCAAAGAAACTCCTACTTTTAAGATGAATAAAGTAAATGAAAATGTGAACATTGCAAGAAAGGAGGCATTGAAAGAATTGAAAAGCATAGAAGATAAGAGAGAGAAAAGGAGAAACATGGAAGCACAACCAAGAGGAAGTAGGGTGCTTGAGGAACATAAAATTGAAGAATATCTGGAAGAAATGGTTGCAAATGAAGAGGTTAACGAATTTATAACTATTGCTCCTCCAATAAATAGAAAACAAAGAGTAAGAAGAAATAAACAGAAAGATAGCATAGAACTTGGAACAAAGTCGAAAGTTGAAGAAACACATGAACAATTGGAAGATACGAAAGAAAGTGTGGAACAAACTGATGTTTTGCAGGAGAGTCCCCAAGAGGTAAACCAAAGTAGTAAATCTGACAAATCCTATTCGTATGAAGCAGATGATGAGGGTGAATTTGTAAAGAGTACTACAAAAAATAAAAAACAAAAATTGAAACGAAATAAAGATGAAATGGATGTTGAAACCAAGTCTTCAGAAGATAGGAATAAATTATCTACAGATAAATTAGAAACTGCAAAAGAAAGCTTGGAACAAAGTGATACTTCACGAGAAAATCAGGAAGAGCTACAAATGGAGAATGTTTATCTGGATGAAACTGATGATGAAGTTGAATCTGTCAAGAGTGATTTGAAAAATAAAAAACCAAAGGTGAAAAGAAACAAAGATAGCTTAGAAATTAGTAGAAAATCAGAAGATAAGAGATCATCTGAAGAAGATGAGAAGAAAATTGAAATGATACAGCAAGCTTCTGAACAAATTGGTACTTCACAGGAAAATGAAGAAGAATTACATCAGAGCAGTGAATCTGAAGAAATCGAATTTGTGAAGGTCACTCCAAAAACTAAAAAACAAAAATTGAAGAAAAACAAAGAGAAGCTAGAAAATGAAACTAAAACAGATCATACAATTTCATCTGAAGAGAAACTTTCCAAATCAGAAGATATAGACCTGGAACAAACTGAAATTCTGCACGATAATTCACTTGAACAACAAGAAGAGGTACAACAAACCATTATATCTGATTTAAGTGAAGAAAATTTAAGTGATTCAATAATTAATGAGCGATCACAAAATAAAGGGGAAGAGAAAGTTGAGCCAATAGACGAATTACAGACTACAAACAAAGTTCGTTTGGACGATATTAACATAGGAAAATTAAAAGAGTTAAAATTAAGAAGTTCTCAAAATCGCGAAGCGAATAAAGAACACATTCAAGTTCACAGGGTGAAAGAAAATATAAAACAAGTTATAAGTGACTTTAAAAAAATGAAATTGACCAATTTAACCAAAGAAACTGAAATTTCTGAGAAAGGTGCAAGTGGAAATACGAAAGAAGCAATCAAAAAAATAATTGAAGAAGAGAAGAGGAAATTAGAAAAGGAGGAACTTCCAAAAATACAACAACAAATAATGGATATTATAGATAATAATCCTAATATTATTAACAAGGAGTTGATCAAGTTTAAAGTTAAAGAAGTTTTTGTGAACGACATTGCAAATGCTATTGATTTAAAATCAGATGCAAGCGTACCCGAAAAAATTAAGGACACTAAAATTAAGAAAGCTACTTTTGAGTACAAAGTAACGCGAGATAATTTAAAAATCCATCTTAAAAATACCATATACGAGCAGGATCATGTGGAACAAGAAGAAAGTATCACTCCTAAAGTAAGTGGAGTTGACACAGTTGAAATTACTTCTGAAGAATTTGTTGATATGGAAAATAATTTGGAAATTTATCAAGACAATAATTTGCAAGGAGTAGGAACAAGTGAAGATTTTGAACAACAGTTTGAAAGTGCTAATAAAAGAATCGAACATATAATGAGAGCCATCGATACCATTGTAGAAAATATTGAAGTGGAATATAATAAAAGTGAAGAAGAAAGTTAAGTTTAATTTATGGACTGAAACAAATTGTGTACACTTGGTTTACAAGTGACTGAATTATTTTAAATTTTTTGTGTTATATTTAAATTAATATGATGGCTCTCAAATTGCAATCCATTGAAATCATTGATTTCTCATTAGTAAAATCATATCCTAATAGTCGTAAGTAAAATATCAAATAAAGATTTGATCACGTTAGTAGTTCTAACTACACTTTTCCTAATTTGATCATGTAAATTTTGTTTTTTGGTATCTTTACTATCAAATTAATAGTTTATTTAAACTTAAAATATTTTATCATTATATTAATAAAATGTTTCAAGACTGTATGTTTCTATGATTGTTGATTCTTATATTCAATTTTAATAAATTGTTTTTATAAATCAAGTAGGTTGTTTTTTTATCAAAAGCTCATAGTTTGAAACAAATTCAATAAAAAATTTTAAAAGGATTTCCTTGGACAAGTCAACCTTTTTTTCTGCCATTGGCATATTTTTATAGTGTTTTGTTTTTTAGATGACACCATCGTAAATTTTTTAAATGGCAACGCATATTTTTCTTTACGAATTTGAAAGAGCACAATTTTATGAGTATGGAAATGTAAAAAACCCTAACCTTAACCCTTTCACCGATTTTACCAAAATTCGGGGGTCCAAAATATTTATTCCATTCACAATGGACGTAAGCATAAACATAAGCATAAGATGGGACCGTTCACAATGACCGTAAGAATTACATAAAAATTAAAAAACTGCGCAGGCGCTATGAAGTTTCAACACGAAACTATTTTGTGACATAACCTCTCCGTCGTTTAAGTAATTATATCGTTTGTTAAGAATGGATCTACTACCATCTGAACAATTGTTGCTGTTGTTACTCTTAAGGCGAAGAATTCGTAAACGTCAGCTTGAAACAATAGCAATTAAAGGTCTGTGAACCCTGACAGCGTTTCTATTGGTTAGAAAAACGGAGCATCATTCAAATATATATTTTATTTTTATTTATCTTATATATAAAAATGCTTGTATGTGTGTGGGTATATATGTGTGTGGGTATGTATGTATGTTCCGCATAGACGCCTAAACCCCGTAACTGTGGGCGTTGAAACTTTCACGAGATCTGGCGACATTCAAGAGTAAGTTTTTCGTCGTCTTTGAATTTAGTAATTCGTCACCATAAGACGGTCATCAGCAGTTAAACACTTCAGGTCACAGTAGTTGTCATAGTTACGATGCGATTTTGACGCTAAAAGATTAATTCAATGACATTGACATATTATAGTCAGTAGCGGCTCGACAAATAGGGGGCACAACTTTGACTAACCTTAAAAATGACATTGACATATTATAGTCAGTAGCGTTGCACAATATTTTTAAAATTATCAAAAATCATTTTGCATATATACAGGGTAAAACATAAATAGTGCGCGTTTTAGCAAGACCCTTTTCATAACCTACAGAGTGACCCTGATAGTGTTGAATAGCCCCCATGGGCCCCCCGATAGTGTCAAAGTGACGGCATTAACTACATAACCTAAAAATCCTTTTGCACATACAGATTTAACTTTACATGAAGATGTAACTTTACGTGAAGATTATGTATGTATGTGTGTATGTATGTATGTATGTATGTATGTATCCTTGTTAAGCTGTCACCTCCGTTATGTTGACAAGGCGACCTGACCTCCGGGTGAAGGGAGTACTTAAATTGAATTACACTTAGATATATAAGCTAAGGGGAACACCAGGATACCGATTTTCAAGAGAGGGGTAAAATATTTACTTTAATAAAATATTTATATTTTCAATATTTTATCTATATATAAGATACGTAGTGTCCTCCGTGTTTATGTATCTGAACTTAGCAACAGTGTGTGTTGTGTCCTCCAGCAATGTTGCCGGATGTGTATTATGCACTTAAATACAAAATATAAATATGTTTCTTCAGGGTACTTTCGAGTTGCGAGTTTACTCCGAGAAACATTCACACGTTCCATGACACTTATTGCGTGGGAGTTGTCGATGTTTACAAGTTTACGCGTATTCCAGACTACTAGTTATTTAGTTTTTAATATTTTTTATTATAATATGGTACTATAATTAATAAAATACTATAATTTATTTATAATAATATAAAACTTTTAAATATTAAATAGTTAATTTAAACTTTTAAAAATGTTTATTTAAGCTTTCGGTGTTGTTTAACACCATCATCAGTAAATAATGAACATTTACATGGAAACAATTACAAGATTTCAACGTATTGTCATCTGATACGATCCAAAAAAATAATAATAATTAATAAAATGTAAAAGTCACGTGTAAATGAACAACCTAATTGGTAAAACGATCCAATTAGGAATGGGGGTTACAATAGATCGTGAGTTAAGGAAACGACCTGATATGTGAGACTACTCAGGAAAAAACTTAACTCCAATGCGTTGAAAAATGAAAAAGATTATACAAGTAGATGGCTATATATAGTGCTAAGGCCATCGATATCAGTTTTTCGGTTCATAGCATTTTTTTCCCTCTTGATGCATATCATCTCATGTAGTAGGCGATCATTGTAGTTCTTAACAGATTTGATAACTTCTGGGTTCTTAAAATCGGCATCATGGTTATCGATAAGGATGTGTTTAGCAATGGCCGTACTTTCTGGTTTATTGCATCTAACAGATGAGATATGTCCACTCATTCTCTTATGAAGATATTGGTTGGTCTGTCCAATGTATACCAGATTACAATTATTACATTGGACTTTATATATAAGATCTGACTTCTTTCTTTGTGGTATATTATCTTTTAGTTTACTATAGAATTGTCCAATATTGTTAGTAGATTTGAAAGTCATATTGATATTATATGGTACTAAGGTCTTTTTGATCTTTTCACTAAGTCCTTGAACATAAGGCATAACCGTGAATTTGTTATTAGATCTAATATAGGATGCGTTGCCATTATATAGCCTATCAACACGATCTTTAACAATCTTCCTTATTAATGCTATGGGATAGTCATTTTTTAATAAAGTATGTTTTGCGATATTAAGTGTTTCTTTTCTAAAATCGCCATGTGTAAGTTTAAGAGCCCTATCGATTACTTAGTCCTATAGCTGTGCTGATTATTTGGCTCTTATGGTGGTAGGAATGATAATTAAGGTACCTTCCGGACCACGTAGGTTTTTGGGTCCATTTATATTTTAAGCCATTATTATCATGTATAAGTTCGATATCTAAAAAGGTAATACGATTACGGATTTCTTTTTCCATTGTGAATTGAAGACGTGGATGGAAGCCGTTGAAATGATCGATCATAACATCTTCTTTGTTCTTGGGGATAGCGGTTATAATATCATCCACATATCTTTTATAGAAAGGAAGTTGGAACGGAAGTGCAGCAATTCTGTTTTGTTCTAAAATTTCCATGACTAAATTAGAAATAGTGGCTGATATCGGGCTGCACATTGCTGTCCCAAAGATTTGTTGGTACAATTTATCATTGTATTGGAAGTACGTCGTGTCCAAGCACATTTTAAGGGCAGTTATGAATTTCGTTTTAGGCACATTGGTATAAATCTTTATGTCATTCCATTTTTCTTTCACCACGTCAATAGCCAAGTCGATAGGAATATTGGTAAATAGAGATTTGACATCTAAAGATATAAGAATATAGTCATTGGGGATTTCAAACTTCTTAACATCTTCTATGAAAGTCCATGAATCTTTCGTGTAATATTCATTTTTTCCTATGACATTGGAGATAACCTGTGAAAGAAATTTAGATAGATTATAAGTTGGAGATTTTATACTGGCCACTATTGGACGGAGTGGGATTCCTATTTTATGGATTTTAGGTAATCCGTATATTCTTGGTGGAATGGCGCTGTTTATCTTTAGTTGGAAGGCTGTTCTTTTATCAATATAATTATGCTTAACCCAGTCGGAGATAATTTGGTTGTTTTTAATTTGTAGATTGTTCGTTGGGTCCTTAGCTATAACTTTGTAGGTTGAGGTATCATTGATTAAGTCATCCATTTTATCCTTATACTCTTTTTTATTCATAATTACGGTAGTATTTCCTTTATCAGCTCTCAGTATAAGAAGTTCAGGATGTTCTTTAATGAATTTTTTAACATTCATTACGTCTCTTAAACTTGTCGAACTTTTGTTCCTTTCTTGTAATTTGCTGAAAGATTTGATGGAATTGCTAAATTCCAATCTAAGTAAATTTTTCGTATCAAAGTCCAAGTTCTTGATAGCATTTTCAACTCCTACGATGATGTCATCTGTGGGCATACTCTTATTAGTGAAAGGTATTGCGTATTTTTGCCCTAGTTGTAAAGTTTTTTCAACATTATTGGGTATCATGGTGTTGGTCATATTAATAATCCATTTTTGTTCGATCTTTCCATTCTGGGTTATAGGATTTGCTTTATTCAATAAATTCTTAAACTTTTTAGTTTGCGTTTCCTTACAATGTTGAAATTTATGGTTGAATTTTATTTCTTGTTTATCTATAAAATTTTTAAAAATGTCATTAGGTACGCAATTACCCAATTTTTGTTTGTGGAAATTCATCATTCTCGTATTCTTGTCTAAATTCCTATAACATTCTGCGATATGCTCTATCAATACGGCTTTGTAGAAATTTTGGAGTATATTATCTCGTCTCCTAGAACAGCCTAAACTGTTAATATAATTTTTATTTAGTTTGATGCACATGGGGATTATATTCTTTGATTTGCATCTGATTAAAAACACGCGTTGATTTAGCAGAGCAGCATTCTTTTTTGTTCCACTAGAAATTTTTTTTATGCTGTAGACAGCTGTCATTCCATATAAATGTTTAATGTTATCGTAAAAAGGCATAATGAATTGCCTAAAAATGAAAGTATATAGTATAAGACTTTTAACTATTGATATTTATAATAATATAAAACTTTTAAATATTAAATATTTAATATCAATCGACTTCTTGAATTCATTTTAAAAATCCAAGAGGTGAAAACGTTTATTGCGTATACGTGAGTAACCAACACTCGTATAAACACAGAGTACATAAAAAATAGCATGTTCGTCTATTTTTACTTCCCTATTTTTAGAATTAATATCATTGCAATGTTGCCAAGTTACGGAGGAACGAACGTTCAGTTCGTATAACCACGTATAACGGAGGTCGGTACGCACAGCCCGTATAATACGTGTAAACGACACTAGCGCCAACGATATATGCCCGAACTAAGAGACACTTGTGCGGATACTAGGAGGACGTTGTCACCTCCGGGTAAAATTTTGATATTTGGCTCCTAACGCCACCTACAACTTTATTTCGTAAAAAACAAGGCAAAACGTTGTCACCTCCGAAACCGGAGGTGAAAGCGTTATATATGAGGTGACAACGAATGTTACGTATCCGTTTTTGAGGTGACAAGGTACCTTTTATCAATATGTATGTATGTATGACAGATGACGGATGACAGATGACGGATGACAGATGACAGATGACGGATGACAGATGACAGATGACGGATGACAGATGACAGATGAGATGACGGATGACAGATGAGATGACCGATGAGATGACGGATGACAGATGACAGATGAAGGCCGAACAACTTTGGCCTTCACGGATCTATTATTGTCCGCCCTGTGAGGCCGAAGGCCGAACAACTTTGGCCTTCACGGATCTATTATGGTCCGCCCTGTGAGGCCGAAGGCCGAACAACTATGGCCTTCACGGATCTATTATTGTCCGCCCTGTGAGGCCGAAGGCCGAACAACTTTGGCCTTCACGGATCTATTATGGTCCGGTCTGTGAGGCCGAAGGCCGAACAACTATGGCCTTCACGGATCTATTATGGTTTCACCCTGTGAGGCCGAAGGCCGAACAACTATGGCCTTCACCGATCTATTATGGTCTTCCCCCTGTGAGGAAGACTTTATATAGGTCGCAGAACTCGCCGGAATTGTGCAAGAAGACGCAAATCCACCTCTTCGTGGAAGATCCACCTCTTTGCGGAAGATTTAACTTTACCTGAAGATTAATTTGTTTTTAATTGGTTTTCTAAAGAAAAACTCGCCGGAATTGTGCAAGAAGTGGCAGACCCACCTCTTCGTGGAAGATCCACCTCTTTGCGGAAGATTTAACTTTACCTGAAGATTAATTGAAAAGTGAAAATTGTGTAAAAACTTTGGACGTATGTAGCGCTCTTATTTAAGCCAGAAATGGACGGGCAAACCGTTTTTGGGATTAGTTCCATCAAGACAAAAATTGAATTTAACATTGGAAGCATTTAATTACGACAAAAAATATGATTACATGAATCACGAGGATGTAGCAATAGGTGTTATGAACAAACTTTGCTTGCATTGTCGTGTTTCGAAGTTCGCTAAGGAATCACCAGGAATGTGTTGTTCGAACGGCAAAGTTGTTTTGCCACCGCTGATTGATCCACCTGAGCCGCTTCTAAGTTATCTTACTGGCACCACTGCAATTTCAAAACACTTCCTGCTAAACATTCGCAAGTACAACTCATGCTTTCAAATGACTTCATTCGGAGCAACAAACATTTTCTCCAACGTCGGTTACATGCCCACAGTCATTTTAAAGTTGAAATAATAAAAAAATTGTTCATAATGTGTTGGTTCTGTTTACTATACGTATGTCTAGCGCCGCAGGCGCTAGTAATTTATAAATATACATATCGTCGGCATACAAGCAAAAGTGACCAACTACAAAATGCTGAAAATGAGAAAATTGACTAAATGGGATTGAATAACCAGTACGGTTACAAGGAAAAATGCCCATCTTTATTAGAAATTAAATGAATAAGTTATAGAGTTGGTAAAATTGACTATTTACAGGCGAAGTACAACTTAAAAACTGCTCTAAAGTAAAACTAGGGTTTTGCAGATGGTCACTTTTGATTGTATGCCGACGATATATTTATAAAATATAAATTTTTAGAGCGTTTACAAAAGAATGTACAATTTTAGGTTATATTATTATTTGAACTGTCACACAAAACTGTTCACACTGTTCACTGCGTGAAAAACGACGCATCGTTCAAATTAAGGTTAATTTCCATAAGAAATACGTAAAAGTTGAAATATTCCAACTTCTTATGTAATTCTTATGTAGTTGTTATGGGCCTCCCTAAACATAACAATTACGTAACTGCATTGTGAACGCTCCCATTTAAAACCAGGTATTCAACTTTATGTATTTCTTATGCTTATGTTATGCTTATGTATTTCTTATGCTTATGTCCATTGTGAATGCCCACTTAGGCATTCAAAATGTTGGGTCAAGGGGTTATTTTATTCTTAAATTTTGGTAAGTATGGATTTATTTAGAATCAAGAAAAATAAATTTATGATTTCGAAATTTTAATAATAAAAAAATAATCATTATTTAAAAATTTTTAAAAGGGAAAATAAATTGAGAAATCTTTAATTACTAGGACCATTGTGATATTCTTCGAAGAAAATTATATCTTATACAGGGTGTCCCCGTGACCGTGGAGAACCTTTGAGGTGGTGATAAAGGACACTTTTCTAAGACAAATTTCCAAATAAAATTTTGCCCAAGTCCAAACCCTTGGGGGGTACCTCCCTTAAAAGCAATTTTTTGAATTTCTGATTTCAAACGGCCATAGCTCCGATATTATTGATTTTTTAAGGTTAATGGATTAGAACTTTGTTAAAGATCATTCGCTTGTCTACAAATTAGGTTATAACCCCTTATCGTCTAGAATCAACGGATTTCGAGTTATAAATTAAATTAAGGGAAAAACTGTTTAAAAAATTCAGGGTTTTTTTTAAATTTTCTTGCGAACCCCGTATCTCTTAAACGAAACGTCTAAGAGAAAAACTAACGGCCCAAACCGGATAGGGAATTTAACGGGCTACAACTTTCGTCAAATAAATTTTTTTGGGCAACCAACCGTTTTCACAGACACTCTGAAAATAATGAACAAGGTGTAGGTAAAAAATAATAAATTCACATAATTTCTAAAAATCTCAATTTGATTTATAGCATTTGATTTAATGTTAAAACGTATTTGTTAAAAAAAATTTATTATTTTTTACCTACACCTTGTTCATTATTTTCAGAGTTTCTGTGAAAACGGTTGGTTGCCCAAAAAAATTTATTTGACGAGAGTTGTATCCCGTTAAATTCCCTATCCGGTTTGGGCCGTTAGTTTTTCTCTTAGACGTATCGTTTAAGGCAGGAGCCTACTTTAGGAGGCATAAAAAAAGCATTTCTGGGGAGATTTTTTTAGGACAGAAAAAAATAAGCAAGTCTAGCGAAGTTTTTAGCTTATTTTATTGCATATTTGAACATTAAAAAAAAAATTTTTGAGCGACAAATATTCAAACGCAGCAGATTTTTATGTACATAATTACATATGTGCAACACCTTGCAATTGCAGTCTCCAATCGGCGGGAAAGATTAAGCTCGTAATTTTCGTCCGAAACAAAGGAACCAAAGATAATTTTAATTTTCATATATTTTTCTTCTAGATGAACCAAGAAAAACCCAAAAAATTGTGAAATTTAAAATTTTTCTCAGGTTGAAAAAAAAATGTGCTTTTTGTAAAAATAAAAAATTATTTCAACTTGCTAAAAAAGTTGTTTAGAATTTTTTTGAATGAATATTTTAGGTTCAAATAGAAGAGAATACAAAACTGAAACTAACAAGCCTTGGTTTGTTTTGATTGGTCGTCTAGTTTTTTTGCAATCACGCCCGCCAGTTTAGAAAAATCGTAAAAACGAAACTTCGAGAAACGCGCTTTAAAGTTTACGATCAGAAAACATGTTAATTTTCAATTACTTTTGGAGTAATAATATCCTAATCAGATTAAAGTAAACCTAGAACTTCCTCAAAAAATTCATTTTGATGCAGTTACTCGAGTCTACGGGCCGTGCGAGTTCTTTGGTACATAGTTCCTATTCGACCGAGGGAAGGAGCGCACGCCCCAGATGCCGAGCGCTCGTATACCTGCTCGCACCCCACTGCGTTTAGTGCTGTATATTTGAAAATATTGTGAATTAGCCTCTATAACTTTGGATACATATTCCTAGATACATTAGGAATAGATTTAAGCAATAAAAAAAAATCGAATTTTTGAGCCTTCTAAAGCAGGATCCTGCCTTAAGAGATACGGGGTTCGCAAGAAAATTTAAAAAAAACCTGAATTTTTTAAACATTTTTTCCCTTAATTTAATTTATAACTCGAAATCCGTTGATTCTAGACGATAAGGGGTTATAACCTAATTTGTAGACAAGCGAATGATCTTTAAAAAAGTTCTAATCCATTAACCTTAAAAAATCAATAATATTGGAGCTATGGCCGTTTGAAATCAGAAATTCAAAAAATTGCTTTAAAGGGTCCAACCCCCAAGGGTTTGGACTTGGGCAAAGATTTTATTTGAAAATTTGTCTTAGAAAAGTGTCCTTTATCACCACCTCAAAGGTTCTCAATTTTTTCTTTTGTTTTTGCATTTCTTTCTTCATTTTTTACCCACAAATTTGTGGGTTTCTGAAAATATTTTCTTAATTTTTTACCCACAAATTTATGGGTAAACCGGTGAAAGGGTTAAAGAGCAGTTTTTAAGGTAATTGATCCCAAAATACCCCCTTGATAAAAAATTGGTTTACTCGAATAATTTTATCATAGTTTTGAAACTTTAGGACTGATTATCTCGAAAACATTTCTGTTCAAGGTTCTAGTATTTTTACAGAAAATTGCTCTATCCAAACTCGGAAAAAAAATAAGGGTTACAATTTAAAAAAAATTTACGATGACCGTCATAGCTCAAAAAGAAACCATAAAAAATAAGGTTGATGTGCCCGAAGATTTTCTAATAAAATCCCCCAAAAATATTTTATTGAAGTTGTTCCAAACTTGACAAGTTCACCGTTTAGTCCGGCATGATGTATTTCGTGGCAATCTTAATGATATAAATATGGACTGCCCCTTTATTTTCTAACCAATTTTAATTAAACATACCATTTAATAGTTAATTTAATTCTTATTAATTTCATTTCCATTTTTTTACGTAGTAAAATTTTTTCTAATTTTTTAATAGATTTTAATAATCATAGGCTGGGCGCCAAGTATTTTGGAGTGGAAAAATATCTAACTGGATTTTTTTCACATAATGGTTCCTTAGGGTGCAATTCAGTAATCCCAAAGTTTCTTCACTCCAACGAGATCGCCATCACTTTCTGCAGGGTGAGGAAGGGAACAAAAATCAGTTCTTCACCGATTTCTCGACTTTCTTTCAACTTTTTTTTTCATACCTTCATACTAGTTGGTGTACATTAAAAAAAAATTGGATAATCTATTTAAATACTTTAATCATTAACATTACTACCGCTTAAATTCTGTACATATTTATTTCATTGCCATGCCATACAAATCTTTGCACGCAATGCAAAATGTTCCAGCTACCAAAAGTACAGTTGCTTGAAAGAGCACTTTGTCCTTTAAACCACCTTTCAGATATACTGGCACACCATCATCATTCTAAAAATCAATAAAGGTAATGGTAACAAATTATTATATTAAGAATATAATATACTAACCTTAAATTGCTTTTGAGTTTCTTTGAATTTAAGGAATTTGGGCGTTGGAACTTCTTTAATTTCACCTGCAGCCGAAGAAGTTTTTGCACTTTTAGAGATATTACGGACGACTTGAACACCCAAAGGTGTAATTCTCTGAAACAAATGAAATTGATTTATAAACAATTGAAAGGGGGGACTCACATTCGCCACCAATTTTATTTTTTATGAACAAGATCAATGATTACATAAGTTGCACAGTAAAATTTATATTACGTGCTTATAACTAGTGGGTAATTTAAGAATGCAAGCACTTAGTTTGATCTGTCATAATTACTTACTTTAACTGAATTCATCTTCTCAAATATTATTAGTCTACTATATTATTAATTTTGCTAGAAACAATACAAAATGTCGATATATCTCGCGATATTTGAAACTACACTAGATTCCCGGATAGATGGCAACAGCGTCGCTGTCAATTAACGATAGCGATTATTTTGTAGTACAGGATGGTTCAAAATTATAAAAATTTATATACCAAAAAGGGCAAGGAGTTGTAAATTGGTAGATTTGCACAATTTAATGTTTAGAAGAACGTAAATAATTTTGCAACACTGAATGACGTCACGGCTAAAAATAGGACCTTACATTAAATTTCAAAGTCAAACTTAAAAATAAATTTGAGGGGCGGTAACATCGCTACTATTGGAGGGATGTTCGACTATCGTGTTTTAGGATCTTTAGCCCTACTAGTTTTGAAAATATGTTGGGTAGAAAAAAACTGTTTTTTAATGAAAATGGATGAATTGCGCACAAGTCCTCGAAAACTTTTGTTTATCACTTTTATTTCAGGGATTCCCATAGATGGGGATTCCCTAAAACAAAACTATTTTCAAAAAACTAAGTTTTACAATTTTGAGCAAAAACTGAAATGAAAATTAGGGTTTATTGCAAAACCGTTTCTCAAAATCTATTTGGGCTACATTTTTAGATTATGGTAGAATTTTATTCTTTATACTTCTTGACGTTATGTATTGAAATTAAGAAATTGTGAAAATGTAAAATGAAATTCATCTTTTGCATAAATGAATACAACAAAAATAGAGAAAAGAAAAAAGGCATATTAAAAAATCTTAAAACCAACGTGATTTTAAATAATAATAATAATAATATATAATAATAATAAGTTTTATTTACTAGCTCAAGTTTACAAAGGAGAAAAAAACAAAGTAAACAGCAAAGGTAGTAAAAGGGTAAAGATTCAGCAGAGCTGTTTTACAATTTTACCCGGTTATGGTAAATAAAACTCGAATAAACCGGGTTCTTTCTAAAATTGTTCTAATCAGAATTTTACTTACTAATTTAATTTTGCTACTCCTACCCATTTTGGGCTAAAAATAATCCAGTCAAATAGGGACAAATTTGATCGCTTGACGGAAAAAATTACTCATTTTTCGCTAACCATTAATAGTCCAGGCAAGGAAGGTTTTTAGCTTGCAAAAAATCCGGGCAAGCTAAATTTTGGCAGAGATGTACATTGGAGTGTTCTAATGAACCCCCCAAAAGTCCCATAAAATCCCACGCCGGCGTCCCCCACAATCGGGGGTTTTAGTTCCCCAGCGCGATTTTTTGCCGATTACTCCCTTATTAATTTATGCTCGTATGAAAAATTATGATCAGACCATAAAATTCTCTATAAAATAGTTTTTTTTCATATTTCTCCATGGCACACTAATACTTAAATTATAGACCGAATACACGACCCACCCTTAAAATGGAACAATATTGATTTGTTGCAGGGAGAGAAATGTTTTCGGGCACGGGAAATGCTTTTAATAATAAATTAATTGAAATTGTGGCCAAGGTTGGAAAATGAAGAGAAAAATAGATTTTTTCAAAATTTGCCAAAGTTACCTATAGTATCTTCCAAGTACCGAAGCCAAAATTTTGGTTTGAGCTTACAGAAGGTCCGGGCAAGCTGAAAATTGGCAAAGATGTATATTGAAGTGTTCTAATAAACCCCCAAAATGTTTCATAAAAATCCCAAGCCGGCGTTCCCTCAAATGAGGATTTTAGCCGCCTAAGTGCGGTGTTTCGCCTATAGCTCACGTATTTTTAGTATTACGAAAAATTACCATCGCGCTTGGGCAGTTTTTGTTACAACAAGCATTTGTGTGGCAGCGGAAAAAATTGTCGAATATATGCCCGTCCCATGGGATGTTGTATATGACTATTGCACACATGTGTCACATGACTAACATCAACCAATGATATTTAGGGATCCGATCAATTCTAACCAATGGCGTTAGAATTACGCGATAATTGTTCAAGTTGCTTTGATAATTGCACATATGCTTCTTTTTGATAATTGTGTACGTTACTTTATATCATGTGATACATTTCTTATATGAAATAAAAATTCGCCGTCGGGAAGATTCGAACCGACGATATTCTCATTGCTAATCATGTACTAATAGTATCATGATGTACTATCACAATTACGGGGTAACTTTCAAAGTAATGCTTTAAATAGTTTAAATTGTCAAATCTGCTACATAATAACCATAGAAACACTACTTCATTTATATTTAACCTCCAAATTCTAATGCGTGCAATAGTCTTACCGAATTTATTACGTGCATTATTGATTATTATCGTCCAATTTGACTACTTTGCTATATTCAAACTTTGTTGTCATTAGTCATTGTCATTCGGACATTTACTTGACAACAAAGTTTTCATAGCAACGTAGTCAAATTGTTACCGATAATCAAAAATGCACTTAATATATTATTATAAGTGAAAACTTTTCTCTTCAAGGTCAGGGTATTTTCCACATTTTCATACTTAGAAAATTGTGCTCTTTCTAAACTCCTGAAGAAAAAAAAGGGTTGCCATTAAAAAATTTACAATCACGTTAGAGCTCAAAAACCAAGCACTATAAAAATATGTCAATGGCAGAAAAAAGTGACATTTAAAAAAATAAGATGGACGAGTTATATTCCCATAAGAATTATGTAACCGGGTGATTTTCCATAATGTGATGTAATATAGGGAAATGCAAACATCATAATTATTAAATTACATTGCTGTTTGAGCAAATCGAATATTCTAGAACATCCTGGAAGCGTGACATTCGCTAAACCAACAAAATTGTTGAACACATAAAATCAATGTAACAGATAAAATAAAGTCAGCCGTTATTATGTTAGTAAGTATTTTTTAAGTCATTATTGTAGTTAGGCAGGAACTCTGCTAATTTTAAGTTATATTGTGAAAATGAAATATTCAAAGACAATAAATAAATAAAATTTGTGACTGTTTTTTAAAAATTTAAGTGTTACCAAATAGAAGTTAACTGGACGTGTCCACGGATTTTCTGAGAAAAAGCCTCTAAAAATTTACACTAAAAACAAAAGACTGATTTATTCTAAGCAATGAAACTGAAAAAATTGGTTGACATTGAAAAAAATTTGGGAAAGTTGAAACTTGGCACATATTATGTATTTGAGTCTCTGAAAGAAGCTCCCAAAAAGTCCTCTAAATTCCTTTGAAGCCATCTCCCCAGTTATGGATTTTAGTTTCTCCAAGGTGGTTTTTCGCGTAAAATAGCTTAACTTAATTTTTAACAAACATTATAATGTCGTGAATGTTTGCTTTGTTGAATGTTTTGCAGGTTTAATATTTACAGTTTCAAAACTTTTAAACAAAAACTTCATTTTAAAATCCTCTCTGAAAAGAACTCCCTAATGATTAGCTTACAGTTTCATTACAGAGCTACTACACTATTTTTAAGCGAAATGTCTTTATTTTTGCTTAAAAACAACCCTAAAATGCTTAAAAAAAATTTACTATAATTAATTCATGAAGACGGTCATGGTCTGAACGTTAGCGCGATCAACTGCTAACGCAAGGCGCCCCGGTTCGACTCCGGGTATTGTCTAAAAATTTCTTGACCGTCTTCCGTGTTTCGGAGGGCACGTTAAGCAGGCGGTCCCCCTGTGTTAATGATTTGCCATCATAACAATAAAAAACAGGGTGCAGGCACATCGAAAGGCAAACCTAGCAAGCTATCTGAGATGTAAAAACCAAACTGCTCATAGAACCAACAGTGCCTTGAACAGAGGTACTATAGTTGGGAAGTACAGGACGTAGTCCTAGATTAAGAAGAAGAAGAAGAAGAATTCACTATTCATATCGTGGGCATACTGGAAAAAGTGACCAAGTGAAAAAACAGAGTTTCTAGATAAATGAAATTGAATGTTTAATATTTTGTGAAAATTCAGCTTTCTAAAAGTTTTAATTTTTGTTTTAGGAAAATGAAACTTTAACAATACTTCTTATTAGGGCTTTTGCTAATTTTTAAATTTTTTTAAAATACTGAGCAAACTTAATCAACAAAGTTTGGCGTGACTGAGAGAGCTGATTTGGTCACTTTTTCCAGTATGCTCACGATATATTTAATATTAATTTATTTACAGAAGTTTCATGTAAAATGTATTTTTCACACCTCCCTAAAACCAATCTCTCCCTCCTTACAGGTTTCTTTTGCCGTTTTTGTTGCATTTACAGATTTAATATTTATAACTACAGAATTTTTAAATAAAATTAGTTTTTCATCCCTCCCTAACGACAACCCCTTCGTTAGTCTCCCAACTAATCCCATTAGAATTTTTGTAGTTTTTGGCGTATTCAAAGGTTTAATATATTTATCAAGTTTCAAAAGTTTTAAACAAAACTTACTTTTCATGCCTCCCTGAAACAATCCCCACCCGCCCTAGTGCTTAGATTTTTTGTGTATTTGTATGCAGATTTAACGTTAGTATATTTAGCAAGTTTCAAAATTTATTTTTAATCAAAGAATTAATTTGCCAAAGAAAATATAAGAAAAATACATTTTCGTATCAACAGGAAATTTATCATGAATTTAAATGAAAGACTGACTGTAGATCTGTATTAAAATCGTGTTTGTTTAAATTCCAAAACAAAAGATTTGTTGGATTATATTTTATCTAATTTTATTATTAAAAAAATTTAGTTACATATCAATTTATTCCCACTTCTTTGAGACATCATGGTAATCTCCATCAGGTGCCTCATAATTTTCAATGGGAGGAGCAACTGCTGGTCCAGTTGTAGTAAACGGTATTAAAAAGGTATCAATCTAAAATTAAACAGTTTTAATAAAAAATGTACTGCATTTATCCATCATTAGCAAACCTCAATTGCAGCTTGATATAATTCTTCCGATTCAAATCGTAACTCGTCAAGAGCTTTCCGTTGTGCTAAAAGTAGACGATCGAACATTTCAACATCAGCCTCATGTTGTTTGTGTTTATATCTAGCCCATTCCTTAGCCAATAAAGCTCTCCCTTCTTCCTCACTTTCACTTCTAGCGGGGAGCACTCGTTTTCGTTCCCTAAAATAAATCTTATACTTCCGAAAAATATTTACACATCATAAATTTACTTCAAAGTGTCTATTAAATCTAACGATGGTTCACATTCCTCCACAGGTTTCAGTTGTAGGGACACCTTTTCTAATCTACGAATTTGTTTCTCAAGTTTCTTTTTTCTACGCTCTTCCCGTGCCCTTATTATGCTAGGATCCAACTTCTTCTTTTTCTTCAATGGTTCAGCTCTAAAAGAACGAAAGTATAAAAAGTAGAATTACCGGAATTTCAACTTACAAAAGAATTGGCGTACTTCTAAACCATAAAGACGTATTTGTTGTAATGCTTCTTCTCAAAATTGGAGAAGTTTGAACAGCTAACCTATAAAAATAAAGTTGTCTAAATTAATTTTTTTAATTAGCTGGTAATCCAACCTGTTCAACTGTAGAGCTAAATTAAACATGTTAAATTGGCCAAGGTTTGATAAATATAAAAGAAAACAATTCTAATTATGCGAAAAGTTAGGTTAAGTTGATTGATTTGAAGTTGACGTTTTATCGACCATTTATACAGGGCGAACATAAATTTTGCGGATGATTTCACAGATTTTGATAATTTTAGGGTATTTGATTTTAGGCTACTATACAAAGTATAGCAAGAAGCCTTATGATCTGGCTCCGTGTCTGTCCGTCCGCATAATTATTCAAACCTAATCAGAACCCTCGAAATTGTGATTGTAAACACATCGTATGTATAATAAAACAATAATAATTTGTTTTAAATTTAAAATCGACTTTCTAACCACGTTCTACAAACATTTTTTTCTTTTTGTATTACTTTCTATGCCTAAAGACATACTTATTGATCGTTCTCTATTGTTGGCGTTTGTTCTATCATTTGTTTACACCAGAAAGGTAGCTGTGTAACCATTACCAACGTATGCGGTTTAATAATTGACGGGGGTTGTTTTGATTTCGATTACGAATGATATAGCTGCCACCACTTAATCTTTGTGTTCTCGTAATAACCGCCTTTGGTGAGGTTAATTACTGAGGTAGATTAAGAGAACCTCTAACTTGAATACTTTTATTTTCCACTGGACGTTGTTATTTGAATTACCTAAGGTAATGTAACAACCCGCGCATTTAGCAAAGTAAATTAATCGCGTTTTTAGCTAATTAATTTAAATACCGATCTACAAAATACGGTTTATGTATTTTTCATGACCGACATAGATAATTGTAATTGAGATAATTAAATAGAGTTAATTTAAGAATACTCTATTTAATTTAATGAATAAAAATAACTATGTAAGATTTTAATTTTTAAATATCGATGCATGGATTTATAAGCAGGAAACGATTTGTCAATACGTTAAGGGGCTCAAAGAGGTGTGGAAAACCGGACTACGCGGTTTTAATGATTTTATTTTTATTAAATTAATCTCTATCGCTGCCACCACGAAAATCTTTTAATTTAAATTACCTGGTAATTGTTGGTTGATAATTTAGGGAGAGATTACTCGATGGAACTCCCTT
The DNA here is from genome assembly GCA_932274525.1 of Podabrus alpinus. Taxonomy (NCBI): domain Eukaryota; kingdom Metazoa; phylum Arthropoda; class Insecta; order Coleoptera; family Cantharidae; genus Podabrus; species Podabrus alpinus. The sequence goes on from OW026451.1 coordinate 123,467,966, forward strand.
TTTAATTCTTCTTCTTTAGTAGCTTGGCTCCTGTTAGAAGCGTAGGTAAAGGAATTTCTCGATGCGAGCACTTGCGTATTTACAAGCAATAATAAACTGACTATTTATAACAACCAAATATATTGAAGTCTTTGTACACAAAACCAAGTTGGCAAATTATACAATACTTACAAAATATACAAAATATACAAATTACTGAGAACAATTTAATGCACAATACCTTTTTACTTGCTATTCCGTTTACTAAGTCCACCATGTAATCCAGGAAAAGTAGTCTTGGAAACTAAACACAATTTCTCATCTCACCGTATCGGTAATTTCAATAAACACCCAAGCTTTTTAAACTCGTATTATGAATTCTCCAAATTAACATTTAATAATTTATTCAACTTTTGGTTAACAACTTCGACTTTTAATTTAGTTATTGACTCGATACTTTGTTAGTAAACAACTTTAACTTTCAAGTTAATTATTGACTCAAAATTTAATTCAAACAACTTCGACTTTTAATTTATACCAAAATCAAAATAAAACTTTAAACTTTATTTTTAATTGAACACCGGTTAATATTGAATCAAAATTTATTCCAACAACTTCGACTTTTAATTTATACCAAAATCAAAATAAAACTTTAAACTTTATTTTTAATTGAACACCGGTTAATATTGAATCAAAATTTATTCCAACAACTTCGACTTTTAATTTATGCCAAAATCAAAATAACACTTTATACTTTTAATTTTAATCGAACCCCGGTTCGCGTAGCGATTGAACTTATTTATTTCGGGTCCTTTCCCGACGACAACTGGTGAATTTTTTCTAAGTTGTAATTTTTTATCAACAATTTCCCACTTGGATAATCTATCTTTACGCCCTTATCCTAGTCAAAGAACCAATCTCGTTGATTCTTAGTCCAGCCCCGTCCAGAGGGATGTGACCAAAATTCATCGTTTTCAAAACTTATTTCCTTTTTCCTGGGTGGCATTTTCGGACCGTGTGACTTTTACAGAATTATACAATATTTAAAATTTCCCCGAAATGCAAAATATTCTCATACATTAAGCAAACGAGGTGTGAAATTAACACTGCAGTTTTAGGGCGGTGTAGCTATTAACTTTACAAATCATTTCCGCTCACATGCAAAATAAATGCAATGTGAAGTTAAATCTATTGATATGCATTGACTTAAACTAATCTTTCTATGAAATACGCTGCAGGGCGTTCCCTTTGACTATCGTAGCCGGCAAGTGCATCTGTGTGCTCGGCTTTCTTTGAGCCCGTACTCGTATATTGATGAATGGTTTCCTTCTTTTAAACCCATGCATCGATATTTAAAAATTAAAATTCTACATAGTTATTTTTATTCATTAAATTAAATAGAGTATTCTTAAATTAACTCTATTTAATTATCTCAATTACAATTATCTATGTTGGTAACTGAAAATACTTAAGCTGTATTTTGTAGATCGGTATTTAAATTAATTAGGTATTTAAATTAATTAGCTAAAAACGCAATTAATTTACTTTGCTAAATGCGCGGGTTGTTACAGAGGAACCGATTGCTACAGATGCACTGCCGGCTACGATAGTCAAAGGGAGCGCCCTACAGCGTATTTCATGGAAAGATTAGTTTAAGTCCATGCATATCAATAGATTTAACTTCACATTGCACTTATTTTGCATGTGAGCGGAAATGAGTTGTAAAGTTAATAGCTACACCGCCCTAAAACTGCAGTGTTAATTTCACGGCTCATTTGCTCAATGTATGGGAATATTTTGTATAAACCCTCACTTCGAGGAAAAGTTAAAATTAAGATACAGCTGTAAAAGTCACACGGGTCGAAAGCCCACCCAGGCAAAAGGAAATAAGTTTTGAAAACGAATAGATTTGGTCACGTCCCCCTGGTTCTAAGCGGGATAAAGAATCAACGAGATTGGTTCTTTGACTAGGATAAGGGCGTAAAGATAGATTATCCAAGTGGGAAATTGTTGATAAAAATTACAACTTAGAAAAAGTTCACTAGTTGTCGTCGGGAAAGGACCCGAAATAAATAAGTTCAATTGCTACGCGAACCGGGGTTCGATTAAAATTAAAAGTATAAAGTGTTATTTTGAGTTTGACATAAATTAAAAGTCGAAGTTGTTTGAATAAATTTTGATTCAATATTTAACTTAAAAGTTAAAGTTGTTTAATAACAAAGTAGAGAGTCAATAAATAAATTTAAAATCGAAGTTGTTAACCTAAAGTTGAATTAAATATTAAATGTTAATTTCGAGAACGGATAGTACGAATTTAAAAGATTGAGTGTTTTATTGCAATTGTCAGTAAGGTGAAAAAGAGAAAGTTTGTTTAGTTTCCCAGACTACTTTTCCTGGATTACATTGTGGACTTAGTAAACGGATTAGCAAGTAAAAAGGTATTGTGCATTAAATTGTTCTCAGTAATTTGTATATTTTGTAATTATTGTATAATTTGCCAACTTTGTTTTGTGTACAAAGACTTCAATATATTTGGTTGTTATAAATAGTCAGTTTATTATTGCTTGAAAATACGCAAGTGCTCGCATCGAGAAATTCCTTTACCTACGCTTCTAACAGGAGCCAAGCTACTAAAGAAGAAGAAGTAAAACGGGAGTTCCATCGAGTAATCTCTCCCTAAATTATCAACCAACAATTACAAGGTAATTTAAATTAAAAGATTTTCGTGGTGGCAGCGATAGAAATTAATTTAATATAAATAAAATTATTAAACCGCATATCTCGGTTTTCCACATTGTTGTCAGAGGTGGGATTAAAATAAAATCATTAAAACCGCGTAGTCCGGTTTTCCACAGTAACGTGACTCTTCTATTGTTTTGGAGTCGTAGGAAAACCCAGAGAGATAAATACACTTTACTAATTTACAACCGGTTGACGGAGTGACAACCATAAAAAGAGTTGAGATTGGTATAATTGCGTATATTGAACAAAATTAAATATTGTACAAAAATATACAAAGTACACAATTTCCTCAGAGATATTACAAAATTTTACAAGGTGATAATTTTAAACTTAGAACACTAAAATAAGACATCCACACCCACAATACAAAATAAAATATTACAATGGTTAGATTTAAGATTTGCATAAATACCTATTTCTTACAAGAACCCTTAGTTCCGGGGTGGTAAGTTTTGAGATGGTAGACTCCTTCTTGTAATCCCAAATGGTTACACTTATTCTTTTAACACAATCGTTTCGTTTAATGATTAAAATTTAATGACCAGCAGAATGATGTTATAATATTGATCTTTATCACTTTTAAGAAGTTATTTATTCGCGTCCTCGAACTACCGAAGTTTCAATTAATAAAAATATGATTAAATAAATTTTTCACTGGACTTAGAAAAATTTACACTTGAATATATTGTTATGACCTTAGCCTCGCGTTGGGCTGTCAACTTGCTATGTCCACCGTGAACCGTGAACACGACTTACTCTTTATCTCAGGATCGCAGGTTCTTTTGACTTTTACGACGGAATTACTTTAATCACACAGTCAAAGAAAATACGGACATCTAATCTTTATAAACATTTAATTAACAAATTAACACAAAATTAAAATAAACAATTAACAGCAATACAACAAAATTAACAATAATCAAAATTCAAAGTTACTTATTTTATCAAGTTTAAAATCTACTACGCGAACTTCCTTGTAATACACTTACGTTTTTAATGGCCAAATGTATTCGCCTCAAATCTTTATTTAATCCACTTTATTTTATAATTATCCAACACAATTATAATGTTATCCAATCCAAATTATCTGATCTTCTTTAATTGGTATTTACTTATTGCAAATCCAATTGTCTTATATCAACAGATTTTTGGGACAACCTCTTCCCACTCTTTAGTTTTTAATTTACTCCTTTTAAAAAGACAAACTCGGACACCTCTGCCTCTGGAACACCAGTATTCAATTTGCTCTCTTTATATACAACTACTTTGTCGTTTCATTCAATTCCAACTTTGTTTATCACTTTCTCAAAGGAACTCTCTTATATGCGACTACTCTGGTCGCTTGATTTTCTTCAACCTCTGTTTATTTCCCCTTTATCACCATTTAAAGTCGGGAGCAAATTTCGTCCAGCTACCCGCTTTCACCAATTTGGAAGGAACTCTCGTTTTTTTATTATCCTCCTATTTCTATGGTTACCTTTTTTTTATCATTTCTAAATTTGCCTACTAACATTTTTATAATTACAATAATACATCTTTTTTTTTAAATTGTTTTTGACAAACTTTTCTCATGCCATATTTTCTCTGACTGCACTTAAAAACAATTTAATATCGCAACAGCCAAATATTTATGGACACAACAATATTTATGCCGATTTGGTCGAGTTCGGTTAACTCTTGAAATAAAATTCACCCGTTTGGGTTACTGAAATGAAACAATCAAAGCGCGGAACTTGAATCTGACTGACTTTTCTGACTCTCCCTGCGGACTTAACTCCTGCATATTTTATAAATTTTTCCCCATTTTTGAATAGAAAAATCACGCCTTCGACTAGGACCCTTTTGGCCAATTGCGTGTGTGATCTTTCCTATAATTTTCCCAGAGGGGTGTCTTATTAATTGGATCTCTCAAAACTTACTTCCCTACACGTGTGGAACGAATTCACATGTGAACAGGGTGGCTTTCCCACAGATTTCGTATTTCTTAATTTATAAAATAATTCCTAACCTCGTTAAAGCAAATGAGGCATTAAGTTGGTATCACGCCTTTTGGAAGAATTTGAATATTTCTTAAAACGTTTCTTTTGGCGGTATCGCCGTGTATAGTGTCTCATTTCCTTTCACGTGCGGATTTTTCAACAAGTGTGGTATTTCTTACCAGCTGCATTGATTTAACTAACAACCCCATGGTGCCGTGCCGAAGTGGCTGTTCTAAACAGGTGTTTGCACCCTATTTTAAATGAAAGCAAAACGTTTATTAGTTAAATCAATGTACCGGGTGTTTAAAATTCTTTACCTAAATTTTTATACTAGCAGGGCATTCTAATTGTGCCTCTGCTGGTTTATTACGACAATTTACTCATGTCGTAAGTTGGTTGTACAAACTTAATATTTGTATCGTAATTTTGAATGAAATGAACGGGCGGTTTGTTACAGCTGTATAGAAGCCTAGGATCTGCCGTAAAAAGCGAGATCCACGTTGTTTAGATGTGTAGTGGAGCATCAAAATCATAAAAAACGCCTTATTGTAATTTTGAGAAAATGACAAAAAAACAGTTTTAGAAGGTGTTCTAATTTTGGAACTTTCTTGAGATGGAGGCCCGTTTTGTTTTTCTATTAGACTTGGAATATCGCGAAAAATTAAAGTAAGTTTGAAAATCTCATAATGTAGTAAGGAAAAAAATACTTATTTAAAATCTGATAATCATAAATTTATAATTGTATATTGTCAAATTACATATTAAAATTTAGTTCAACATGTCGTGCTGGCCCTATGCTTCTTCATTCATTCTCTTCCATTACTTTACAACTATAAACACAAGGACATGTTACCCGGTATCTCTTCATTCACTCTTACTCTTCCACAGAGTGTTGATGTTCGCCGGAGGGGCGTGCAAAGAAATCTTGTGAAGTCCAAAATTCGGAACTCACAACTTTCACACTGTAACTAAACCAGCGATCACACCAAGTCACTGCTGTGGACATTCATAAAATTAATGAAGATTTTATGATAAATTTGGAAAAACAGTTTTTTTAACTTTTATTAAAACGTAAAAAATTACTCAACACTTAAAAATTTATTTACATTATTTCTTCATCACATTGTTATTCATTTTTCTCTTTTTACGCTTTTTAGCTGACATCATCTTTCTAAAGTCTTCGGCTTTATGTTTTGATACCGTGTTATTTAAAGTTTTAAGAGCTTTAGAATATTCATTTTCCAATAATTCCAGGGAATTCTCCGATATAATAACCTGAAAATAAGTAAGGTAATACAAGCAGGATAAGACAATTTTTAAATGCATTACCTCTTCAAGTGACTTCTCTTTAAATAAGGAGGTTAATTTGCTTGAGAAACCTATACTCATTAAAGTGACCGCCAGGCCCGATTCTCCAGCACGAGCGGTACGACCTACTCTGTGAATATAAGTCCTTAAAAATTTTGGAACGCTGTAAGAAATAACACATTGCACATTTGGAAGATCGATACCACGAGCGTAACTGTCGGTGCAAACAATAATATTAACGTTTCCACTGATAAAATCATTAATCAACCGTGCTCTGTGATTTGCTTCAAGTTGACTAAAAATAGACTGAACTTTTAGTTCATCTTGAAACAAAGCTTGCAGTAAAATCGACAATCTTTGTGATGTATCGGTACTGTTAGTGAATATGATTATCTTATTCAATTGGATATCCTTTATAAATTTGTATAAAACCAACGGTTTCAAATTTTTATCACACCGAATATATTTTTCGGTTAATTCACTTGGAAGTGCATATTTTCCAATATAAGTATCATCATTTACATGGGCTTCTGAACTGTTGTCAGACACACAAGTAAATAACTTTGGTTGAAACAGGGAAAGCTGTTGCAATTTTTCTGGATCGAGGGATAAAGTTGCAGAAAACAACAACTTTTGTACCGGCCGGTGCTTCATTGTGAAGAGATTTAAAATTTTAGTTGACTGAAGGTTGTTACCTAAAAAATTAATTTTTTAAATGCAAACCAGACTACGGGGTATCAAGCAAACTTACTGTTCTGCTGCATGTGATTTTCTAAATGATACAACCAATCATTTTGCATGTTATCCATAATTCTATCAGCCTCATCTATTATCAAAAACTTGAGATGTTGTAAATCTAACATATTTGTTTCCTTCAGATAATCAACCAGACGTCCAGGTGTACAAACTAAGACATCATTACATAATTCAGAGTGATCTACAATCAGAACAGGTATTAATAATGAAAATATGTATTTAAATTTCAGTTGATTTGAGATGGAATGACCCAATAACGAAGAGAATTTAAATGATTGTCCACAATATTTATAGTCCAGGCAAGGAAGGTTTTTAGTTTGCAAAAAATCCGGGCAAGCTGAATTTTGGCAGAGATGTACATTGGAGTGTTCTAATGAACCCTCCAAAAGTCCCACGCCGGCGTCCCCCACAATCGGGGGTTTTTGCTCCCCCAACGCGATTTTTTGCCGATAAATCGCTTATTTATGCTTGTATGAAAAATTATGATCAGACCATAAATGAAGAGCATAAAATTCTCTATAAAATAGTTTTTTTTCATATTTTTCCATGGCACACTAATACTTAAATTATTGACCGAAATCACGACCCATCTTTAAAATGCTACAATATTGATTCGTTGCAGGGAGAGAAATGTTTTCGGGCACGGGAAATGCTTTTAATAATAAATTAATTGAAATTGTGGCAAAGGTTTGAAAATGAAGAGAAAAATAGATTTTTTCAAAATTTGCCCAATAGTACCTTCCAAGCAACGAAACCGAAATTTTGGTTTGAGCTTACAGAAGGTCCGGGCAAGCTGAAATTTGGCAAAGATGTAGGTATATTGAAGTGTTCTAAGAAACCCCCAAAATGTCTCATAAAAACCCCAAGCCGGCGTTCCCTCAAATGAGGATTTCAGCCCCCTAAGTGCGGTGTTTCGCCTATAGTTCACGTATTTTTATTTTTACGAAAAATTACCATCAAGCAAAGTTGAAGAACATAAAATTCTCTATAACTTGTGGCGCTGCAGTAGGTAGTACTACAATACATACTGTAATAGGCAAATTAAACTTTGTTTAATGGTAATTTTTCGTAAAAGTAAAAATACGTGAGCTACAGGCGAAAACCACACCTAGGGGGCTAAAATCCTGATTTGGGGGAACGCCGGCTTGGGATTGATTTTTATGAGACATTTTGGGGGTTTATTAAAACACTTCAATATACATCTTTGCCAAATTAAGCTTGCCCGCACCTTCTGCAAGCTCAAACCAAAATTTCGGCTTCGGTACTTGGAAGATACTATAACTTGGAATGGACAAATTTTGAAAAAATTTATTTTTCTCTTCATTTTCCAACCTTGGCCACAATTTCAATTATTTTTTTATTAAAAGCATTTCCCGTGCCCGAAAACATTTCTCTCCCTGCAACAAATTAATATTGTGCCATTTTAAGGGTGGGTCGTGTTTTCGGTCAATAATTTAAGTATTAGTGTGCCATGGAAAAATATGAAAAAAAACTATTTTTTATAGAATTTTATGCTCTTCAATTATGGTCTGATCATAATTTTTCATACAAGCATAAATAAGCGAGTTATCGGCAAAAAATCGCGTTGGGGGAGCTAAAACCCCCGATTGTGGGGGACGCCGGTGTGGGATTTTATGGAAGTTTTGGGGGGTTCATTAGAACACTCCAATGTACATCTCTGCCAAAATTCAGCTTGCCCGGATTTTTTGCAAGTTTGAGCCTATTTTTCTGCTTCGTTGCCTCGACGATTATTGAAATTTATTATATTTTTTTATTGGTGGAAATTTTATTTACTTACTTGCAGTTCCTCTATCTTCCATTTGAAAAGCACAATTTCCTGTTATCAAACCAACATCTAAATGGGTGTCAGTCACGTAAGTTTTAAAAGCTTTGTAAACTTGTATAGCTAAATCCTGCGTAGGTAAAATAACAAGAGCTCGAATTTTTTTGATATGATAGGACCTCAATGCTTGCACAACAGGCAAAACGAAAGCTAAAGTTTTACCACTGCCAGTCGGAGCAGAGACACAAATATCACTAGGAATAATCATACTTGATTGCTTATTTGAACGAAGTAACCAAGGAATTACAGATGCTTGTACAGGAAAGAAATATTTTACATTATTTTCCTTCAGCTTTTTACGTAAATCCTTATCTAAATCTTTTATACTCGATACTTTAGTTTGTAGATTTTGCAAACTCGTTGCTATCGTAGTCGGATTTAAAAGCCATTTTGGTAAAACACGTTTAACCTAAAAACATAATAAAAATTTAAATGGTCCCACATTTATAAAACTTTATTCTAACCTTATATTTCTTATCAAATTTGTTATCACCCAGTATCGTAAAACCTATTCCTGAAGAATCTGTGTTAAGTTTCTCCTTTTCTTCATCATATATGTCTTCAACTTCTGCATCTGAGCCAATGCCATTCACTTGCACAGCAGTGTCAGTTTCCGTATTAATTTTATTTTTTAACTTACGTTTTCGTTTCTTGCCTTTCTGGTTTTCATTTTGCTCATTATTTACAACATTATTTTGGTCGGATAAAGCATTTTCAATTTTATTTTCACCTTTCTCACTCAAGTGTACCTGTTCAGATATATCAGTTGATTTATCCACTTCATTAATTGCATCCTCACTTGTCATACGCTTTCGTTTCCGCTTTACCTCTTCGGATACAGTAGCATCTTCGTTACTCTCCTCAACAACACCATTTTCCAGTTTGTGTTTACGTTTTTTGGATTTTTCCTTTGGTTCTTCTGTAGTAGATAGCTTCTTTTTTTCAAATTGTTCTAAAACCCTCTTTATATTTGCTTTTTCATCTATAACGTTGGTGTCTGCATCTTCCTCATACCTACAATAATATCGTTACAAGTAAACGCAAACATTAATAAACAGTATTTTATACCTGTTGATAACAAAAAGTTGCTCCATTTTTCAAAACCAAGCAACTCGTGATATCTTACAAATTGAGGTTAGAAATTCATCGACATTTGTAATTTGAATTTTCACTTCTAGAGCGCAGTAGCTATCACCATATTATACAGGATGAATGCGAATTAAAAATTGGACTGCTTGGCATTTCACAAAATAATTTTGTATTTTTATTTACGTAGAAAGTATTTTTTATACGACACTAATTTCTATAGGAGGATTTATGTAGGTACATATATAGAACAAGAGCTTAATACGTAAAAATAGGAATTGACATAAATTTTCTGACGTTTACAAATAATTTGGCATGTTGCCAACACAAACACTTAAATATTAAATTCTATGTTGTTCCGTTTTAAGAATGCAGAACTAGATTGTACTAAAATTGTGAACTCGGAACGTGATTGGTTAAAATTTATTCTCGTTTACAGTGTCGAAATTTCGTTTGTGATTGATGACTCGTGAATTTTTTTTTTCTAAAAGTTTCTGGCAAATTTAAAAAATTTGTACAAGATAAATTGCTATTTGATAAAAAAATACATTTAACTCGATTTTTTCAAGTATCAAATAAGTGACATTTGTTTTTTGTCGCTCATACACTTTAATTATTTGACGTTTCCCAGTGTAAATCTGACCTGCCGTTCAAGCCGACCTCTACTGCAATCCAAAACCAGATAGACTTACCATTTGAAAAATTTTAGTAATGCCATAGAACCCAAAATTATTCTTCGTTCATCTTCTTCATCAGCCTATGCTTATCCACGACTGGATGTATGTCTCTCCCAATTTTTTACATTTTCAGCCACTTTTTACCCGTTGTGTTCTTTACAATACATCATATCTCCATTGCATCTTGCATTCGTCCTACGCCTCTCTTTGTCTCTCTTGGCCGCCATTGAATAATCTTTATTGGCCATCTATTCTTATCTTGTCACTTCCGTTCTTTGTCTCATCTTCTCGTTTCTTATTTTACTTCTCAAGGAAACCATTAACATATTTCTCTCCATTGCCCTTTGTGCTATCCTGAAGCGGTTTCTGTTTGTTTTGTTATTACTCTATACCATAAGTCGTCACTGGCAATACGAATGCGTTACATACCTTGCGAGAACAACAACAAAATGGCTGTGTTTGAACGTACATATATCTCTAAATTCCAAGTGATTTTATGGCAAAAGTTTGCAAAAATTTCAGTGCGTTGTTAAATTAATTTATTATAGTACTTTGTTTTGTTAATTAGTTCACTTTGTTATGCTTTGAACTTGAAAAGCGCATTTTTATTTTTATTTAATACGTCACTTACTAATTTGAAATTCTCCCGCATGGTGGCGGTTAATGTAAATCGCGAATCGCTATACTGGGTTCTCTTTAAATGTATACTAGCTTATCTGACGCTATCCATTCAGTTCCATTCGTCTTACTACTTCTGCGGTTTGATTACCCTTGCCTGTTTTAATATTTAAATTGCCGAAATTCTTCTGTAGTCCAACTTCGCCCGCTGTCGCACTGAATTGATGGAGCATCTATCCAAGTTCATCCACGTCGTCAAATATCAAGACAATATCATCGGAAAATTTTAAGTAATTCAGATATGACCCGTCAATCCTGATGGGGACCCTTATTCTCCCAGGACAGTTTCTTAAACACGTCTTCCAAAGCTGAGATAAACCAATTTGAAGATATACGTTTACTTTTACATGCGGGGATGCGTTTTGGTAGATGTTCGTTTTATAGCCGTGGAGTATCTATTACAGTCTATTTTCGTTCTGTTTGTGGACTCTCAGAAGGCCCACGTCTCAATGGAGTCGAACGGACACGGCCAACTCGGCGACGGTCAACTCGGCGACCGGACAACTCGGCGACGGACAACTCGGCGACGGACAACTCGGCGATGGACAACTCGGCGACGGACAATTCGGCGACGGACAACTCGGCGACCGGACAACTCGGCGAGTTTAGTTATAACATATAACTGCCTGTTCATAATACATAAGACATAAGATTTAAAAACGTCATAATTTTAATAAATAAAGTTGAAATCATCAAAAGTTATGCCGTATATAAATCTTATGTAATTCTTATGTTTTATGTCCATTGTGAATAGGCATAATATAACATATCATAACTCGGCTTAGTTATTTTATGTTTTATTTTTAGAAAATCATAAAATTAATGTTCTGCATATTTTTATTGAAGTCTATTTTAAATTTATTATTAAGTTATTATTAATCTACATTATTTAAAATATTTTAATCCATAACATAGTTGTGGGACATACCACGAAGATATTCAATAATATTTTCTCGATCATACGCAACAACCTTATTTAGAATTCTGTTATCGGCTTCTTGATAACGTCTTCTTTTCGCTGGACCTTCGTGGCCAGCAATATTTCTTTCATAATCGACATCATACATTTTAAGAATTTTCCTTAGCTTGTCTATAAAATTCCACAAAGTAGGATGAGCAATACCACTACCAAAACCCAACTGTAGTTTGCGATGGCAAGCTTCTGCGAAGTTGTTTGTTCTGTCGCTTCCAAGCAAGGTTCGTTCGTAAACTGACCAAATATTAGAAGGAAATAAAGCTGCGGCTCTTGTTCCATTATTTCTGAGGCGTCCTATATAATTGTTGGTAAACCATTCTAAAATTGGTTCAAACTCTCCAGGCAAATACTTTTCCAGATTTGTAATCGCGTGAATAATGTCTTCTTGGGGAACAAATGAAACAGAAGTAATCATTTTAGCTTTTACTGCAAACTCGGCATCGCTATTATAACTTTGCAGAAGATGGTTTAAACTCAAGTGTTTCCGAAGATTTTTAACCAAGTGAAATAAGCAACCATGAATATTCACTTCTGGAAACACTGTGTGAATAGCTTGATGGATCGCTAATTCGTAATCCACACTTATACTTTATGGAATAAGTTGAGGCCAAAGATTTCGTATCATACCAAATAATTTAGAATACGTTTCACTGCTTTTATCCGGCAGCAAACAAAACAATATGGGAAACACTGCGCGTCCATCTTTTCTGGACAATATGACGAAAATTTGAGAGAAGAGAGAAGGACACAGTAAAAATGTGTCATCCATATAGAGTTCTTTCATCTGTCCAGCCCATGTCGAATGGTATTCACGACCAAATATTAAAATTCGCTGTGGATCGTGTTCGTTGCTTCCCGAATCTGCTAGAAGAAACCGCTCAAAATTACCTGGACTGTACTCATAACGGAAATAATCTTCGGGAATAATTATTTCTTTACGAATAGCTGGATTTGGCGGTGCATCCAAATTTCTTTTTCTTATCCTTTGTACGTTTTTACGCATCACATCACTACTTGGAAGAATGCCTTGCACCGTAGCAGGAACATCTTCAACGGCTTGTGCTCTTATTTGTGCTGGGCTTTCCATGGTTGTACTTGCGAGGTGCTTCACTTTTGATGATACAGTTTGGAGTAAAACATTTGCTGCATTTCCAGTGTTACTACATGTATGGTCTTAATAAGATTAATAATAACAATTAAAATATTTGTAAATAATTTAGATTAATAATAACAATAAATTTATAATAGCCTTAAATAAAAATATGGTAGATATTAATTTTATAATTTTCTAAAAAAAACATAACTAAAATACACTCGGTATCGCCGAGTTGGCCGTCGCCGAGTTGTCCGTCGCCGAGTTGTCCGTCGCCGAGTTGTCCGGTCGCCGAGTTGGAATCGCCGAGTTGGAATCGCCGAGTTGTCCATCGCCGAGTTGACCGGTCGCCGAGTTGTCCGTCGCCGAGTTGTCCGTCGCCGAGTTGTCCGGTCGCCGAGTTGGAATCGCCGAGTTGTCCGTCGCCGAGTTGGAATCGCCGAGTTGTCGCGTACCGGGAGTCGAATGCCTTATGAAAATCTTTCTTATATTATATCGTCTGCTTACTGGTAAAAGCAGGTAACTGACATAACCATAGTTTTGAGATAATAGCGTTTGAAAGTTTGACGTTTAATAACTAAGCAGTATTAATATGTATTGTGTTGTAATTTATTTCTAAGAAGGATTATAGTTTTAGCAATGTCATAATACTTTAAATTAATGTGTAAGATAATAAATAAATAGTGAAAATCCCGATAATTTAAGAAAAGGGAGGTAGTTATCATGTTCTGCCTGTAAAAATTAAAATATCTATTTCTGCCCAATAATTAGATTTATCATAATAATAGTCATAACAAGACAACTGTTTTGCGATAAGAAGGATTGGGGAAACGGTTGGAAAAGCGGCAGCTAAGGCAGTCTATTATTCAATGTTTCATGCCAAAATGGTGTATGGACTCTTGATCTGGGGTAATGAAGCGCAGATAAAGAAAGTGTTCCTACTACAGAAGAGGGCTATACGTGCACTAGATGGAGTAACCTCAAGGACTCACTGTAAGCCAATTTTCCGTAATCTATGTATTCAAACGATCTCATCTGCCTATGTTTACGCTAGTGTAGTGAGAGTGAATACAGATCAGAAAATCTCAGACAACATCGCAACACACGAGCATCAGACCAGAAGCAGAAATGAAGTGAGAACTGAGAGAAATAGGCTCAAATGTTCTAATGGAATGAATCTGCAAATAAAACTGTACAACAAATTGCCAGAACGAATAAAAAATCTTCCGACTAGGAAATTTAAAAGTGAAATGAAGAAAACACTAAATGAAAGTGCGCTATATGATGTGGACGAATTCTTCCAAATTGAGTTGAGATGAAAACCAGTAACTGCTGATCTCCACCATTTAGGACTGATGTAAAGTAATTTTATACTTAGTAACCTAATAAAGATTATTATTATTATTATTATACAGCATTTTGGCATGGAGAAAACAGATAAAAATAGATTTTATGAGTAAATTTCAAGTTTTTGTTGAAGTTATTTGGTTTTGCCTGTAGGCTTTCTAGAAAATCTAACAGTTTAAAGAAAGTAATAATTAATACTTTTAGTCTTACCACAATTATTAATTTGCCAGTAGTCTAATAAAATGTATTTTATTGTATTTTTATTAATAAAATTAACTCATAAAAGTTACAATAGTAAAAATAATATTAAAAATCTTCGTTCGATTCTTCATCCTGAGCAGGCTCTGGTAAGCGATCCACAACGTCGACAGTTCTCAATTTTCTCAATATTCTTCGATACGTTATTTCGGATACTGGTTCAATTTTGTCTCTTTTACAATCTTCCTTATAAAGATCATGCATTTTCTTAATGGAAAGGGACGTGTCTAAGTACTTTCGTTTTGATGTCTGTCTTATATAGTGGGGTTCCATAGTCGGAAACGATTCAATGTGGGCCTGCACTAACTTTCGGCTTGCCTCACTAGTTTTATTAGGTGGTTCATGTGTACCTCTCTTGTCAATGCTTGCGTAGGATCCGGTATCATTTGTATTTTTTATGGCGTCTGTAATAACCGAGGGAGAAATACAAAGTGTTTTGCAGAAAAACTTCTCACAAACTCGGTACTTCTTAAAATCCCTAAGAAAGTAACATTTTTTGGAATATTGTCTTCGGTTTTTCGATCCTTTTGGATTGGCAACAACCCTTTTTGGTGGTTCACATTCAATACGAACAATTATGAAATTTTTTTAGCCTTTAAAATCTAAGTTCCAATACTCTCGGCATATTTGATTTCTTTGATCTATAGCGAAAGTCTCATTGCATTTGAATGTACATTTAGTGCAATCAATCTCTTGCGGTATCTTTGCAGGTCTTTGATTTTTCCTAATTTGATAAGCTGCGCCATCCGAACGATTCCTCTTCGCCACGTTTACAGCCCAATCTTGTGGATTTGAATTTCTCCAGCGCTTTAATGGACGTGTACTCTTCCACACTGCATTTAGCAGCTCATTGCACACCCAACTTGCAACAGAATGTGCATCAGAACTTTCAGCTGTCGATATGCCAGAGAGTACCTCAATTTCTGGTTCACCTAAATTCTCTGTTAAAGAATCATCTATTCCAAAATCATCCTCATTAGGTAGGTAGGTAAGATCTTCGTCTGAAAAATCACTATCGAAAATGTCTAACATTTCTTCAATCTCCAAGCACGCTTTAATTGTTTTTTAGAATTTGCTTCCGTTATATAAGAAATCTTACTGTTCGGATTATCTTATTAAAGATAATCCATGAAGATTTAAAGATAAACCATATTTATGTGCTTTTACCTGTAGGAATCAAAAACTGATATCTGATTGTTCATTCAAGCAAAAGAAGTTAAGTACCTTTACCCTATTTTAATTCTACTTTTCTACTAGCAGATAAGAATAAATTCATTTAACTGATTTTGCTTGTATACATTCTTGACTAATACTAAATAAACAACATTAGTGTATTTCACCTGATATCAAATATATAAAAAGTAACATTTAATTGTTTTTCATACGGCATAACTTTCGAACGGGGGGAGGTATCAATTAACTTGTTTTACCAGTAGAAAGAGCGCAAAAAACTTAACATGCCGATATATTTAACTCATTTTCGAAAATTTTGCAGTTACTTGGTTTTACCAGTAAGCAGACGATATTATGTTCCTCTAAACTTGCTCGCCCCCTCCTCAACGTTTCCTCCAAGGCTTCTTCTACTTTCCATTTGTCTCAGAGTTGCTTTTAATTCATTCGTTATTTCAGCTATTTTTTTACCCTATATATTTTAAAATGGTGTATTTACCCATTGCTTTCGGGTCGGGTGTTTTTGATTACCTTTGAGAATCTGGTTTTTATCAGTTACTTCAGTGTCATTTTGATTTTTGACCTCTATTGTTCCAGATTTCCCAGTCCACAGTTTTGATCTCAGTTCTTTCATACTTGCGTTATCTTCAACAACTTCTTGTTCTTTTACTGAAAACTTTCAAGTGATCTGCTGATCGGCCTGTATTTCTTCTTTGTTCGTATAGTTGGATCGTGTAATGAGTAAATTTTTGGTTTGTTGGCGTTTTTCCCTCACACAAACTTTCTTTTTTGCTACATAAATGCTTAGTTTCCTTTTGAGGAAGATCTCATTTATGGACATGCTATGGAAGGATTTGTTAGAGAGCAGCTTCTTTCTAAGGCGGTTATTCTGTAACTCGTCCTTCATTAAAGGATCCTTTAAAAACAAGTAAAGTACGGTTTACGATATAAACAATTTATTGAATTATTACAATTTACAAACGATATTTTAAGTGGAAACCAAACTTTACCTAATTTTAAAGGATCCTTTAATAAAGAACGAGTTACAGAATAACCGCCTAAATTTCATTTTCTGTCTTTCCATCTGAACTCTTCCATGTCGATTCCCACTGTATAGGCTCTTATACAAGGTGATTCAATAAGAGGTAGCATTTTGAATTGCGTGGGATTTTCGCTCTATAGATTTGATAGTCATTTTGACATACGTCATTTACAAATAATTCGATTGGATCATAGGGTGCCAGCACGTAATGTCCAACCGCTAAATGGAAATTTTCCTATTGAAATGCTGAAAGATTTCGGTTTAAAAACTATACCAAAGAATTAGAATTGCCGGCAGAAGGCCCTTCAAGCACTTTTTTTTTCGAAATTAACGATCCTGTAAAACCCATTGGCTAATCGTGTAAAAGTAAGGCCACGCCCATAACCAGTGAGTATCAGTGGTAGTGGAGTGAATGATTGGACAGCCATTGAGTGAACACATACCGACAAAAAATTACTTTTTGAGATTTTGAGGTCATACCTCACACGTACCGACGCTTTACTAACCAGAGAGACTTCCATCCGAAATGGAAAACACAGGAACGGCCCAAGCTGTAATCGCGACTCAGCAGGAACAACAATTTCGACTGCTTAACGCCAAGCTGGACAAGATGCGGGAAAACTTCGAAAGAAGAATGGAAGCCCAAATGAGAACGATGGAGATGGAAAGAAAGGAGTTCGAAAACCTTTGCAAGATCGAGAAGAGGATAGCAGCGGACAAACTAAGGGTCCTAAAAGGTCAAGCTCCCCTTGGCACTCAAGACCTTGTAGAGGTAGTGGACACCCCCGAACCGACCAAAGCAGTGGCACCCGAGGACATCGCCGACGCCGGACTACCATACACCGTGGTAACAAAGAGGCGTCCAAACAAGCACCAACGCGAGGCCCTCAAACAACAAAAAGCCGTCAACGCCGAAAGACAAACCGACTCCCAACACAAGAAGAGGAGCCTGTCATCATCGTCCGACACCTCAAACGAGGACGACAAAACCACCAGGAGCCGCAAGGTCAAGGCCACTGCGGACAAGGTTTACAACCCCAATGGCGAAAACAACAACGCCACCGACGACGAAGCGGAGATGCTTCTCCGCCGACGACAACCGGAGCAGGTCAAGCTTCGTCGTCAGCCTTAAAATCGATCCCCCCGGGACAGCTCCCAAACCCGTGGTCGAGAGGAGGGAAAGGATCCCCCCAATCACCATCAGAAACGCGTCGAAATGGGGACAACTAAGCGGCGAACTTGACAAGAAAGCAATCAAGTACACGAACGTGAGGAACACCATGGGGGGTCTAGCAGTCACCCCAGCCACGCCTGATGACCACAGAAAGCTCCGTGCTTTCATCGAAGAAACCCTGGACCCTCAAGGAGAGGGCTTCTACTTCCAGGAGCTCCGCGACGACAAGCCCCTGAAAGTAGTCATCAGGGGCCTCCCCAAGGACATCCCACCGCTGAGATCAAAGCGAACATTGAAGCCTAGGGCGTCAACGTCGTAGAGGTCGCTAGGATGGTCCGAGGTCGCGAAAGGATACCATTACCACTCCTTATGGTTACCTTGAACAAAGACGAAAACGGGAAAGGGATCTTTAACATCCAAAAGATCATGGGGATCAGCATAAACGTCGAAGCCCCCCTCAAGAAGTCACGCATTGGTCAATGCCATAGATGCCAAGGTTTCGGACACGCCCAGAGATGTTGCCGCTCCCGGCCCCGTTGCGTAAAGTGCGGGGACGATCACCTTACCCCAGCCTGCCCGAAACCGAGAGAAGAGCCAGCCGTCTGCGCAAACTGCAGAGGTCCACACCCCGCAAGCTTCCAGGGATGCCCAAGGTACCCAAAGCCACGTCAGCCCGCAAACAGATGGAGGCACTACAGTCAAGCCCCACCGAGCCAACAACCGAGATTTGAGCCCCACAGGACGACTCAGGGGGTGTCATACGCAAATAGGACAGAAGGTGCAAGACCGCAACCCACCCAACCACCACCATCGCAAGCAACCGAAGGCGAGACCCCGATTAACACAATGGCACTAGGAGTAATCCTAGCCGCAATTGTTAAAAATGGCTTCACCCAAGACCAAATCAACGCCACGGTCAGGAGCTACGTAGAGGCCGCTTCAACCCACTAAGACATCGCGGAAACCCGCTCCCACCTCAAAGCCAATCCTCAAGCTTCTAATGTCTTACAAAGACAAAAGAAGTATCCCCTCTTTCCTAAGGATGGTGTACTGGAACCCCCAGAGCTTCACCACGGGGAAAAGGCAGGAGATGACCGACTTCGCGTACGAGCATGATCTGGATGTCATCATGCTCTCCGAAACGTTCTTCAAACCAAGTTCAAAATCGAAGGCGACCATCCCAAACTACGTACTCTACAGGAACGACCGAACAACTGGTAACGGAGGTGATACTGCAATTTACGTGAAGAGGACCCTGCAGCACCACGAAGTACCAACGGACGGATTACACTCCCTTGAAGCCACCCCCATAAAAATCAAGATGACTAACATTTGATATTTACAGGTCACCTCGGCGTACAAATCGCCGCATCTGAGGCTCCCCGAAGACGACATCGAGAAGATCCTCGAAGGAGACGGCCCCAAGGTCATCGCGGGGGATCTCAACGCCAAACATCAGTCCTGGCACTCGAGGAATGGCAACCCATCCGGAAGGCATCTCCTCGATCTGTCCGTCCGCCTGGGATTCGAAGTGGAAGCGCCGACGGAGCCCACGCACGAAGCTTTCCAAGGTCCCCAAGCTGACGACGTCCTGGACATCGTACTCCTGAAGGACGTTCTCCTCCGCCACTCCCTAGAAGTGAGCGACCCGATGGACTCCGACCACCGCCCGGTGCTCTTCTGCCTCGGCGAGCCCAAAAGAAGAATCGGAGATGAGGATGATCGCAATTTTATGCAGAAAACCGCGTGGCCCGTGTTTCACGACCACGTATTGCACAACATGGGTAAAATTCCGATCATCAACACCACCGAGGAACTAGAGGACTACGCCGAAGTATTCGAAAAGCGGGTCAGTGATTCGCTCTCCTTCGCGACCAATCACGTTCCCATCCCGAAGTCCAAGGCTTTCCTTCCACAAGACCTCAAATTTCTTATTAGGGAGAAGCGACGAGCCCTTCCCACGGCAAGAAGGACGTGGCATCCGGACGACCGAAGGAGGGCAATCGAGCTCAAGAACCAAGTGAAGCGCGAGTTGAAAATTTTTCACAACAAAGAGTGGTCCAGGAAACTGGACACCCTTTCTTGCGAAGACAATTCAGCTTGGCGGATGGTGAGGGCGCTCCGATCCACCCGAGCGAAGATTCCTCCTATCCAAGCACCCCAAGGCAAGGCGACGACCGACGAGGAAAAGGTAGAGGTATTTGGGGACAGTATGCAGCGACAATGTACGCCGAACCTCAACAACATGGACATTGCACACGCCGCCCATGTTGAAGGAGAGGTGGATCGTAGACTGGCGATCGAGGACCCGGATCCAATCGAACCGGCGACATTCGAGGAGGTCGCAATAGTGGTAAGTAGATCTAAGAGTAAGAAAGCATCAGGACCCGATGGCATCAGGAACGAGGTATTGAAGCAACTCCCCAAGAAAGTCATCTCGGCACTGACGGGCGTGATCAATGCGGCACTCAGGCTCCGACACTTCCCGGACAAGTGGAAAATCGCGGACGTCGTGGTAATCCATAAGCCCGGTAAGCCAAAGAGCCTGCCGCAGAGCTACCGCCCGATCAGTGTCCTCCCGACGGTAGGTAAGATTGCAGAGAGCATCATTCTAGCTAGATTAAATCAAGAAGTCGCGAGCAAGAAGATAAT
Organism: Podabrus alpinus; assembly: GCA_932274525.1. Taxonomy (NCBI): domain Eukaryota; kingdom Metazoa; phylum Arthropoda; class Insecta; order Coleoptera; family Cantharidae; genus Podabrus; species Podabrus alpinus. The sequence continues at coordinate 123,488,726 of OW026451.1, forward strand.
CCAGGACGAGCAGTTTGGTTTTTGCTCCGGACATTCCACGACTCAACAAATTCTGCGTGTCACTGAGGAGATCACCAGGACGTTAAACAGGAAAAACATGCTAGGCGCCGTCTTTTTAGATGTCGCCAAAGCATTCGACAAAGTTTGGCACTCAGGACTAATCTTTAAAATGTTTCATGCCGGAATACAACCAGGACTCGTTCACCTCGTAGCGTCGTACCTAAGGGGCCGCCGCTTCCAAATTAAGGTAGGGGACACACGTTCGTCGGAGAGGCCGATAGCAGCCGGGGTGCCGCAAGGCTCCCTACTGTCACCGACCCTCTTCAACGTTTACGTGATCTCATCACTTATTATTTCAATCAGGGTCATATGAAGGATTTGTTTTCGGGGGGGGGGGGATGATTTTGCTGAACGATCCATAGAAATAACTAGAAAATAAAATGCGAAAATAAAACTTATTGAAAAAATAAATCTACGAATGCGTGGTTAATGCAATGAAAATTGATATTAATCATAGGGAAAATTTGTGCCCATTTTAGTGGCTGAAAAGTTATTTGTGCATTTCTTTATACAGGTCTGATTCAAAGTTATAGGCTGTTTTGTGATGCAAAACTAAAAGTTTAAGCAAAAAATCGTATTTTTCGAGTGAGCGCTCCAGACCCCCATCATAAATATTCCAGTTTTAAAATTACCAACGTCAGCATTCCAGATAACAATCAGCCCAAAGAAGGAGATACAGAGCCACGAAGACAAGACTAGGTAAGTACAGCGGCGCATTTACAGCCCCTGCAAATCTACAGCCTCTGTAGCCCCCTCCCCGGTAACAGAGAAAAAAAAATCACTTGAGGGTAGAAATTCTAAAATATAACATAATTCTGTGTTGAATTTGAAAAATGTACTTTCATTAATCTCTTTGCAATACAATTTAATCTCATACAGGTAAATTTAAAAACAGAAAGAGGGTACAGAGTAGAACAGTAACCTCTTGAACCTTTTTTGGAAAAAATTTAAACAGTTACTCCTTTACGCCCAATATCATCAATTTTTAAGTTTCAACAAACTTTTAGAATTATGTAGTAAATAAATATTTTTTCACTGAAAAAAGCTGAGGATTTATGCACTCCCCCCTCCATGGCTTAGCAAGAGAAATTAAATTTTCATGGAAATTTATATGACTTTAGTGTTTACGAAAAAATTGAGTATAATTTTTTTCAGTGGCTAAAGCCCCTTTAAAAAAGTTTTTACCCGTTAATAAATAAATTTATTAACATTAAAAATTTAAAGTAACTCCCACCCCCTCTGTTTAATAATTTTGAAGAAATTATGTTATAGAAAGAAATGGTAAAACTTTGAAAATTGTATAGTGATTCAATTTTTTATGGATTTAATAGCGTTCTCATTTAAGAGTCTTTAAAATTAAATTTATCCGCGTTTGCTTATAAATACATAAAAACAGACTAGAAACTTTTTAATAAGCTGTGTAAAAACAATCGAGCTTCAAAGCTTTTTGCACAAGTTTCTAGGGAAGAAAAGACAAGACAATTTTTTGTTTTTTAAAATTCATGAGGAAATTACATTTTTCTTAAAAAATATTGATTCCAAGTTCATCACTTTTGAATTTATTGGACATATGTAAATCCTGCAGAGTGTTTTCATGTAAATGATTTAATTTTTTGTATAGTGTCTACGTTATTATATAACATAGATATTTACTTCGAACTTATTATTGGACTATTATGGAGAAAAATTTAAATTTCAGTTTTCTTACTAGGTTGTAAACAAAATTTCCATAGCAGCACACAAAATTTTGGCAATTGAGGACAACATGATTTTAGCGCGTATAATGCATCATGAAGTATTTTAAAAATAATAAGGATACCCATCAATCAGTTCCTACCCACAAAGCTTTTCAAAAATTATAAGTTTGCAGATATCTAAAAACAATAAGTACACAAAAAAAACATAATTTAGTACCACGTTGGAAATATTAATAAGTGGAACAATCTATTTTAAAGAATTTAAAAAAATAATTGTATCATAAATGTTTTTTCGGGTTTGTGGTGTTTTTGAACTTTCTATAAATATCTAGCGATTAATAAAATTGTTTAGGTTAAACAAATAAATTATAAAACAAATTCAAATCACACATTGTTACCTACATTTACGACAAAACTATTTTATTTAAATCAACAGAAGTGATTAATACAATTAATAATAGAAAATAGATCACCCTCATTTATTGTTGCCAGAGATAAAAATTTTTAATGCCATATAATGAATTGTTTTTTTATTCTAGTACAGTGTACGTGTGTACATAGGTATGTTCAATATGTAGGGTGTCCTAAAAGAATAGAACGAAATCAATGAAGTTATTTAGGTTAAATAAATATTCAATCAAATTTATACATAATAACTAGTTATGTATGAAAAATTAAGCAATCAAAAGAATATCTTGTAATTAATTCTCAATAAGTAGTTAAAAAATCACAACATATTATATAACTACAAAATCATATTACACTAATAAGTGTATTAAATTTATAGTGGTTTTCACAGAGGTAGCAGAGACCAAACAAAATTAGTTATCGGAAAATTAGAGTTGATGATAGAACTCAAACTCTGTATATTTATTAGGTCGACGTTTCGATTGACTTGATTTGCAGTCTTCTTCGGGACTGAAAATCTTTACACTAAATTAATATCAATAGCATAAAAGTTCGATTATAAAGTATAATTTCCCGATAACTAATTTTGATTAAGATGATGGACGATAACAGAGATTTACAACTACCAAACAAAATTAATTTCTTTAATGCGTTATTTTAAAAAAAAAGTACTATAAATCAGGGATGTCAGTTACTATACGGAACAGGGTTTCCACCTCGGTTTTCACTAAAGTTTTTAGAAAAATTTCCAGATTTACGTTGACTGAAATAAAAAAAGAGTTAAAAGTCTTTCTACAAAATCACAACATCGACATAGCCCTTATCTCCGAAACACATTTTACTAATAGAGGCTTTATAAAAATCCCGAACTATTCAATTTACCACACACACAACATCCGGATGGGACTGCCCGTGGAGGTACGGCAATCATCATAAAAACAGCAATTCTTTAATTTTTTCAAAACTCTCGGAAACAGATTTGTCTCTGGAGGGGACTATAATGCGAAGCACCAGCAGTGGGGATCAAGGTTGACTAATCCCAGAGGTAGAGAACTACTGAAAACTATCTCCAAAAACAACTATAGACACCTGTCGACAGGTCAACCTACATACTGGCCCACCGACCGAAATAAATTGCCAGATCTGATTGACTTTTGCGTTATAAAAGGTATCTCGACAAAAAATCTACATGCTCAGTCCTGCCTGGACTTATCGTCAGATCACTCACCGGTTTTGATAACACTACACTCGAAAGTACTCCAAAAGCAAAATCCACCTTATCTGTTTAACAGCCAAACCGATTGGAATAATTTTAGGCTATTAGTTAATCAAAACATCAACACAAATCTGCCCCTCAAAACAGAAACTGACTTGATAGAAGCAGTGGAACACCTAACTAGTACCATTCAGGACGCGGCTTGGAATTCGACTCCTAAACTAAATTACTCGGAGAAAAACAATTGAAATTCGGAGAGTGTAATGCGAACAATTGCGGAGAAAAGAACACTAAGGAGGATCTGACAGAACACGTGACATCCTAACGATAAAGCTAGACTAAATCAAGCAACAAGGGCGTTAAAAACTATACTACAGAACAATATACACCAGGAACTTCAGGATTACCTAAAAAGTCTAACACCCACAGAAGCAACAGAATACTTGCTATGGAAGGCAACAAAAAAGTTGAAAAAAGCTTATACATCTATTCCCCCAATACGAAAACCAAACGGAAGCTGGGCGGGAAGTAGTCGGGAAAAGGCAGATATCCTCGCAGAACACCTATCTAACGTATTTCAACCATTTCCAGCGGAATACTTAGAAATAAAAGATAAAATTACAAAACTATTGGAAGTACCACATCAACTGGACTTTCCAATTGAGCATATTAAAATTAAAGAGGTTGCCTCCATAATTAAAAAAACCAATCCCAAAAAAGCACCAGGTTACGGCCTTATTACGGGTAAAGTACTACAACAGCTTCCCGAGAAGGGTGTGAGAATGATAACTTACTTGTATAACGCATTGCTACGATTGGAAATAGTACCTCCACAATGAAAAGTGGCACAAATAATTCTTATCCATAAGCCAGGAAAGCCACCAGAGCAAGTAACATCCTATCGTCCCATTAGTCTTCTGCCGCTCCTTTCAAAGGTCTTTGAGAAACTTCTTCTGAAGCGACTACAGCCACATCTGTTGAAGAATAAAGTGATACCAGAACACCAGTTCGGATTCAGAGAGCAGCATTCTACCGTGGAGCAGGTGCACCGCGTTGTAAACTCTATAAACCAAGATCTGGAAGACAAAAGATTCTGCACCATTGCCTTTTTTGGACATCACTCAGGCTTTCGATAAGGTATGGCATCCCGAACTATTATATAAAATAAAAACAAGTTTACCACATCCATACTATACAATTTTAAAATCATACCTCACCGATAGAATATTTCAAGTGAAATACCAGGATGAGCTATCTGAATTTTACTCAACTCAATCAGACGTACCCCAGGGTAGCGTACTGGGACCAATATTATATCTTTTGTTTACGTCAGATCTACCGATTACTATAAATACAAATGTTGCAACATACGCAGACACCGCAATTATGGCATCACACCTTGACCCGTCAGTAGCTTCAAGTTACTTACAAGCGCACCTTCTACAAATCCAGCACTGGCTGAAGAGATGGCGCATCCGAGCTAACAAAACCAAATCTGTACAGGTCACGTACACCATGAAGAGCGATACCTGTCCACCAGTAACTTTGAATGGCCAACCGCTGCCCCAGGCCGACGTAGCTAGGTACCTCGGTATGCACCTGGACAGAAGACTCACTTGGAAGCATCACATCTGGACCAAGAGAAAACAGCTGGGTTTAACACTCAGAAATATGTATTGGATGATAGGTCCTCAATCACAGTTAACTCTGGAAAGTAAGACGTTGCTATACAAGGCCATACTTAGGCCCATATGGTCGTATGGGATCGAACTTTGGGGCACAGCAAGCAATTCGAACATCGAGATATTGCAAAGATTCCAATCAAAAGTCCTGAGGATTATCACTAACGCTCCTTGGTACATACCAAACGATGTGATCCACAAAGACCTAGAAGTCAACACTATTAAAAGCCAAATAATGAAATTCAGTGAAAAATATCAATCACGACTAAGTGTACACCCTAATAGTTTGGCATTGCGTCTCCTTGGTGATGGCGACCACACACGAAGACTGAAACGTATTAAGCCGCTGGAACTAACGCATAGATTTGACTAGCCATAGCAAAATGTAAATAGGGATGGGGAGAAGCACTATTGGGTGCTTCTTATCATGAAATATTATTGTTAAACCATTTACTAAATGTTATAATGTAACAGATTGTAAATAATAAATGGAAGTTAAAAAAAATAGCATAAAAGTTCGATTATAAAGTATAATATCCCGATAACTAATTTTGATTAAGATGATGAACGATAACAGAGATTTACAACTACCAAACAAAATTAATTTCTTTAATGCCTTATTTTTAAAAAATGTACTATAAATCAGGGATGTCAGTTACAATACGGAACAGGGTTTCCACCTCGGTTTTCACTAAAGTTTTTAGAAAAATTTCCAGATTTACATTGACTGAAATTGAAAATTTGTCTGACATTTCGATGTCATTATTGACAACATTTGCTGTTTTATTTACGTTGATATATTTCTTTAGTTTTTGCACGAATTTCTCTCTACCTTGTGGTGTGATGGTGTATTTTAATTATAGGTTTCATAAAGAATATTTGATAACATTAAAATTCAACTAAATCTTTAATTAAATTAAATTAAAAAATGCATTAAATTCAACTTTTACACGTATCCACAATAATATGATGACCAATGGAAAGGGAATGCTGAATAAGATAGCTCCCATAATACCTTAAAAAGGTAGAGTACCTTTCCGCTCAGTAACCGCTCAGTAACGGGTAAACATTTGGGAGAATTTTTAAAATAATTAGATGACGTCCTTCGAAAAATATTGCGAATACAATTTTAGCCTTTTGACGTAAAATTATCGAAAATTGGGCTTCGCGACTTTCAAAAACAGTATAGGTACATAATATACAGAATAGTACAAATTTCGATTAAATTAATGTTTTACTGATTTAAACAAAATGAAAATAAATTAGTTAATTTAAATCTGTGTAGGTTAAATAAACATACGACTTGAAGATCCTTATTCGCAAAGATTTACATTTATTTGCAAATATTGCACAATGAAGTACAAAATGTTAATTATCACCTCCATAGCAGATTTCAAGTGTCCATTTATACTGTGGCTGCTCGTGACTTGTTTCAATGGGGGAGGCACCAAATTTCAAGAAAAAGGAAAAATATAAATTTCCCGTAATTTTATTTACTATTTACCCACTTAACATTATTATTTTTGAATAATTTTTGTTTCCTATTTCGGATATTAGGAGGGTTATGTCCTTATGGTAAGCTGCCACTGCGGAACCTAAACATAACATAAACATCGTTTAGTCAATCAGAATAACAAAATATATTATGTTCTACTGCCCCATTTGTTGCTTCACATGCACGACATACTGGACTGTCCAACCAGAATTTTTATTTATTTAAGTGAATTGCTTGGGGGGGGGGGGGGGTGACTAGTAACCAGATGATAGGACCCAAATTTACAATCAAATTTACAATTCAATCTTCGTGATCTGTTGAAACGAAACCATGAAATATTTCCATATGACACATTTCCATGACATGAAGCTCATTACAAATATCCATACACTCATTTTTCCCCTAAAATTTTTAGATAAACCTTCGGATGTAGATTCGCTTCTTTCCCCATTTTGTAACGTTTTATTTTCGCTATTTTTTATTTTGGTTATCTTATACTTCTTATAGCTTTGTGTATTCTTTATCAATTTTTCTTTATTCTGTAAATAAATTTTATAATTTAGATTTCTTGCGATAAATTTTAACTTATTGTGCCATTTTCTGATTATCTTTTCGGTTAAGCTTCTTTCTGTGTTTCTTTTAATTCTTATTTTGTTTGAAACTACCCTTTAATTTTGTTTTATTTGAAGACCATCTTTTTATGTCACATCATACTCCTCCACTTCTTTCTTCCTTTTCTGAAGCGTCCATCTCTCCAATTTTTGAAAATTAATCTTTTCCTTATAGATAGTGCTTATGATTTTTGTTTTCGATTTTCTCAGTTGCTTTTGTACAATTGAATGCATCTTTATTTAATTATGTTATGATGTCATCATCGTTTTTTTCGTTTCTTTTGATGTTTTCGAATCTTAGTCTTTCATCTCTTTCTTCCTTAGTTTCTTTTATTTCTTTTTCAAACATGGTCTACCTTTCTTTCAGAGTTCTGTTTATCTTTTCGAAGTTACTGTTCAGTATTCTCTAAATTCCCTTATTAATATTTTGTACCATACTTTTGCTTCATTTTTCTATCATCATCCTTGCTTTCAATTTTTTATTTTCATTTTCCATTTCCATCACAGCTTTTGTTACGTTCTCTATAATTTTTTTAAAATACATTTTAAATATTATTTTTAATTTTAATTTGAGCAATTATGTCTTCCTCGTTCAATGTTCAGCGGCTTAACTAACATGGTGCGAGCGTTGTACCAGCCCCCCCCCCCCATTGCATTTATAACATTAAATACATCCCACACAAATATTTCGCACGTGGTCATCAGAAAAGTTTTCACTACAAAATATCCACACAGATTTCCTATTCCATATTAAAAACATGCAAGTATTCCATATTAAGAACTAATCTAATTTTGGAATTAAACAAATTTACTGATATACTGGTTTTATATTTTTAAAAACTAAGGTCAGCAATGTTATTAGTGACCCTTCTAAAAATCCACGATTATATTTTATAAGAAGATATTGTTATCACTTCAATCACTCAATAAAAAAGTTTTAAACATGCTCACAACAGGCCAATGCTGGTGTTGAAGAGCTCAAATTTTTGATGTAATACACTACTGCTTCTAAGGTGTGATTTATTCTTAAAATTTATGAATATCGTTAAGAGTAAAGAAAATATGACCGTACTGATATCATTCGTTATGAATGGTTATGTACTGATATCGCGTTAAACAGGTAGGTCCCCTATGTGTGTGATAGTACTACAAATGCACAACTCATACATAGGAGAGAGGTCGCCAACATCCGGTAACGGATAGGCACGTGAAGAATAAAGAAGATATCATTCTCGAGGCTCTTTGTTAAAGAAAAGAAGTCTTCCTATTGTTATAATTTTATTTTTTCTTCATTTTCCTTAGCAGGAACACCACCCAAAGGCTTAGTAAACCCTTATAACTGGCGGTACCCGTACCCACGGGGTTGTGCCGTAAGCGACCTCCTGGTACAACAAGTTAAATAATTAATGATAGTTGTCTCCACAGGCAAATGGAGAAACTATTCTCAGAAAGAAACTCAAAATTGTACTTTAGTAGATAACTGGCTGGTAGATAACTTTTCTATGGCACAGAACGAAATAAAAAATTTATTCTGACCCTCTCCCCTAGGAGGTAATCTAAAACCATCGCAGTACAATCTGTGTAGTAAAACCTTCTCAAAATAAAGTATTTTAGAACTTACCTTGGTTCGGAGCCCAAGTTAAACAGGAAATCTATAGAAATGTTTGATAGGCTTGAATAACTATTGATGGTTTATTCAGTGAAGTTCCTTTAGAGTTGCAACCCTTAATACAATTTGAGTACTTCTGTTTTGGTTACCAAACAATTGGAACAAACCATCCTATGCTTGATCCTAAAAGATGGCTTGTTGATAAAAGGTTATTAACAGGTACAATGTTCATCCAGCGTTCATCCAACACAATCCAGCGAGTTATTATCTATAGGATTTTTCACTCGCCGGATGTCTACTTGACCCCAGGTAACATTATACATACCTATGTGCTAATTACAGCCATCAACACCACACATTTGTACCGTAAAGTCGTGCCAAATGACTCGCCTAAATGTCCTAGACTGAAAAAATATAAATTAAGCCAATTATTTTTACATTTTATATAAATCAAAATAATTCAGAGGTTTTGTCTTCATTTACATTTTGTAATAGATTATCAACAAGTACACGACTTGAATTAAATTTATTTTTAGTATTCTCAAAAATTTCATTACTTTTTATAACATACAAATAAATGTAAATTATTGTAATAGAATTCAGTCTTCTATCAAAAACTGGATGAAATATAGTATCGTATTAAAAAGATGAAAATAATTTTTTGTATTTATTCAATTTGAATATTCTGTATTAGGTATTTAGACAAATAACAATTAAAAAATAAAGTCTAATATAAATAAGTAATAAATAAATAATAATAACTACAGTTTAAAGTAAATTTTATTCTTCATAAATTCTTTCTGGTCGCCTCACTTTTCGATATTATTTCATCTGATGAGTTAACATTCTTTAGAGCAGTTGTACATCCCACGAAAGCAAGCAATGTTGACAAATCATTAGAAATTGGTATACACGAAGAGGTATTCCAGATCAATTTCGAGTATTCTGCACTAGAATTTCTGTAATTGGAGTTATCTCATGCACATTTTCAATCATCACATTACTGTGATCGTAAATGCGTTCTCACCAAATGCATTTTCATGAGATAAAACAAAACTAATTTTACAAACTTCCCATAGATCTTTACAAGAATTTGTTTTCGAATTCTTAATGTTTTCATTAAAATAACTAATCCACCTTTCTCATTTTTGAAATAATTGCATGAAGTCAATATCTGATTCACAAAATACATATAGGTACCTACATAATATAAATTTCATTAATCTGTTATTGATATGGCTTTAGATGCTTTCGTATTAGGCTGATATACTTTTTTGCAAAATATTCTTAAGAGTTAGTAATAGAAAATCAAAACAGCTACAGTTCTTCAAATCGTAGCAAAGTTTACTTTAATTAAAAAATTCCTCTAATTACTAAAAATCTATTTCAGAATAGGATAAACTCAGGTTCTCTAGAATTACACCCATCTGAAAAATTAATATTTCATCTGGAAGATTATATTAAATAAAATTAATATCATAATATAAAAAGAAAACCTTAGAGACTTTCCACTGCAATGTTTTATTAAAATTACTTCCGGAACGAAGGTGTATAGAAAGATATTTCATATAGTAGCTACTTAATATTAATTTATCGTATATGCTTTTTAAACATTGTTAACTGATGTAGTTGATCATAACATGACGTCGTTGGGATTTATATATACCTTATTATTAAACATTTTTATAAATAAATATTCAAGACTGTTCGGCAAAATTTTAGTGGGCAGTTTCGAATTTTTTTTCAAATCAGCGCGATTTCAAATCCAACATATTACAATCGCCATCTTTACTAAGTAGTAAATCCGATAATTTTCAGTTTATGGTAAGGCCGGCTGTTCATAAAATGTGTAAAATATTTTCTGCTTTTAAAAGTGGGAAACGGACCTCTCTAAATGTGTTATATTAAATTATGAGCAATTGCCCTAAATTCCATAAAAGTTGATGTAGAATGTGTGCATCGAACACATCTTCATTATTATCTCAATATTTTACTGTAATATCCATTTTGTTGTGATTTATAAAAATATATAGCATACAGTGTATTATGTTAAATTCAACTTTACAAATTATCTGGTTGAATAAACAAATCAAAATTTTTTGAATGTAAATATCTGAATATAGAAGTATACACTGCTGAAAGTTCATAATTTTGATATTATGTTTATTGAACTAAATAACTTTTCAAATTGAATTTAATATTAATTTCAATAGTTAAAAAATTACATATTCAAATAAAGTATATTATCTGGATTGTCAACCAACAATAACTTAAAATGTTATATATGAATTATCAAATTTAACAAATTTAATCAAAAAACGTATTATATACAAGTACAATGGCTTTGGACGTGTGAACCATCACATTAGATAGATACTTCTTTTACATACCCATTGAAAATTTAAACATAATGCAATGGGAGAGAAGCACCTGCGTAGGGTATACCAACATAGAAGTGAAAAGATATGGATCACATTTAATCTTATTGTATAACTGCGGTTTCGGTGTTACCCCAAAAGGGACTGACCATCCTCAGATGCATATTGACCATTCTAGATATACATAATAATTATAAAATATTTTCATTTGATACGATTTAGATAAAAGTGAGCGTGAAAAATAAATCTTCAGTTTATATGTTGAGTTCTAGTTTCGCATATTGGATCTTGCAACTGACGATTCACAATAATTTACAATGCAATATTATCATCCTATTTTATACAATTAGAGCGCTTTTCCAAAAGTTCCAAAGGATGTGTTCATATTTTTTTAAAAATAATTATCAACTTTGTAAATAAATACCTACCTACGTAAGCAGGTATGCTTTCACTCCATTATCCATAAGTGCATCAACAATGATAAGATTCCTCAGAATGTAATTAAATTGCTATAAGTAATATGGATGATTAACACTTGGAGGTATGAAACAAATTTCGACGGTGGTGGTTTCATACTTTAAAAATAGACAGTCGACGTCGCAATGTTTATGACGTTAAAATCTGGGATTTTAAAAGACGCTAACAGTGCTGATCATAACATCTCTAGACGTCAACCTTAGAATAGATCTCATCGCCGTTGAGCCGAAAAACTTAATTCAAAATGGTGTACGAATCAGATTTTTATACAACGCGAAGATATCGCCCTTCGCCATCTCTTTCCACTTATACTACCTCGGTAAGTTTTGCATTACTTATATATTAATTAATATTTGATTAGTTTTAAACGAGTGTTCAAGTTTTTTAAGTCACTTAGTTAGAGAGCAAGAAACTATTTTATTTATTTATTCCTTCTTAATTGATATGGTTAATTTTGAAAGCTTTGGAATGCCAATTAATACAGGAACGTAAAAATTGTAATACTTGTTTGACATATTTTGTTAAAAATACCTTCATTGAAGTAGAACGTAGCCCAGTTCCAAATTTTTAAATTTGAGATCAAATTTATTTCTAAGTTTGTTTATACTAACTTATATTAAACTGTTTTAAAATTACATTTTCAAAAACATTTACTTGCTTTCAATTTGAATTTAAAATGAGTGGATGTTGATATATCTTTTTGCATAATACTTAATAGACTTTTTCTGATCAAGTTCAATGAAATATTGTAATTGTGGTTTGTTTGTAAATTCAGCGTAACTTTAAAAGTTTTTTCCAATCAATGAACTAGATTTCCCAAAATTGCTTCATTAGAGATATATTTCGTTTTGGCAACATGCACAAGATTCCTTCCATTAGGAAAGTAATAATGAAAAAATTAAAAGTTAATTATATCTACTCTTGTACAACATAACAATCATTAACTTTTTTATTTTTTTTTAAACCAAAAAATCTTAAACATAATTTAAAAATATTTTAGCTCAAAAATCAACTCCCGCAGTTTTGCACGATATCATCACCGTTTAAAATATTGTTCTTATTTTAAGTTGATTAAAGAGTAGCGCGCGTGTGGAAATTTTCTATAGTTTGTAGAAATAGAAGTAAATTTTGGAATCATTCTTTCTCACATTTTGCGTGTAACAAAATTAGTTGGGTTGAGATTGCACATTTCTCGCTCCAAATTTAGCTCGACGATACTTTTATACCCAATGTCTAAATTTAAGAAATACGATTTGCATCAAAATATGTTTTGATTATGCAAATTGCTTAGCAAAATTTAACAAAACAAACTTTTATGAATGGACCCAAGCATTTTCTACATTTTTGTACTTGTACACCATGATTGTTAACTTCCTGATGATGAGATTAAATAAAAATTTAATTAGTATACATTTGTATTGTATGAAAATTTCAGTATCTTAATATAATTCTAAGCTGCCAGTATATTGCTTAATAAATTTATATAAGCAATTAATGCCTGAAAGAAAATTTATTATGAAACTCTCATCTTACTTAAATATTCATTATTATCTGCTTTCTAAATTAATATTAAGAAATTTCGCAAATTTAGCCATGTTTATTATTCACAAATTTATTTATTTTAAATTTTTTTTCAGCAATAAACCACAGTTTCGTGGCTTTGTATTCGGTTATATTTCATGCCTTATTGTTTATGCCACTGAAAGGTGTTAAGTGCCGTTCTTTCCGTCCAATAATCTTTTATTATTATATTTTTAACATTGCTTTAAATTTTACATTGCAGTAATCCAACCCCGATGGTGGTAAAATTTTATTTCGTGCAATATAGAATTTTTATCGCTACTTTTTAAAATAAACCTTTGAAATTCTCTCTCAAATACTTTAAGTACAAAACTATTTAGTTTTACAGGTCTGATAGCTTAAATTTCGATTTGTGTTTAAATTAAATTCCATTAAAGTAGTCAAACGCAAATAATACAATTTGTGTTGATGGATTTTCCAATTTTCGGAAGCTTAAATATCGAGTTTCATATATTTTCAGCAGGTATGCTATTAAAAGATATTTTAATTGAACGTTGTTATTATAGAATAATCCCCACAAGTTTGTCTATTAAACTAATTTATTGCTTTACAACTATAGTCGAAAGATATTGCGTAGTATACTTAACTATAAATTATATAGTGTTCATAAAGTCTTACACAAAACGGCACGTTTTTTATTCAAAATTGATGTAACAAACGACTTGATCGATAGGGTGTTCGAGTTTAAACCAGTTGTAGTATTAGTAGTTTAGTGGACCTGGATGAACGGTTACGTAATCGTTAGATTATTCCAGAAACGAGAAATACCCTGGGAGAAGGTACCGGGCGTTCCACGTCCAAGTTTGATTCCGGATCCAGTAACAGCATTTGGTAAGCGTCCGGCCGAGAAAAACGCAACAAAAAAAGTTGAAAAAATGGTTATAACACCATTGGACAAGGCCAGGATTAGACCGAAATTAATTCTCACACCGCTAAAGCCTTATATAGATCCGCGAGAAGAAACGCGCGGTCGTGTGTTTTCTGCTATTCGTAAAGTCGATCTCTTACCAAAAGAACTTCCTGGCCCAGACACAATGGACGTTCTTTTACCTAAACTTCATAAAGCAGCTGAAGTTCCAGATTTGCCTTATAAACGTCGCATTGCCGAAGCGGCTTTGTACAACTATTAATTTTCAAAATTTATTGGAAGCCATTTATTAGAACCTGGTTATAAAAAACTGTTGGCGATTTATTTTATTTAGTAATGCTTTCTTCTCTGTTGCTTCTAAATAGAAATGTTAAGTAATTATTATAGTTTCTTGCTCAGGATAGATAATTGCATTTTTGTTGTGATGTACGCTTTATAGATTTCAAGCTTTTTTTGTTTATTTTTTATATGTTTATTTTTAATATTATATCAAGCGTTGTATTTATGTATTACAATAGCAATAAATGGTTTAAATACAACAAATATTCATATTATGTTGTACCAAGTTCATAATCTTCAATACATTACTTTTTGTGTTTGTTTCTATCGATGTGCATGAAGTATGATAATATAAAACAAAATCATGAAACATATTATAATACCATAATTATACCTCTACATTACTGTTCCACTTGACTAGGAGTTAGGTTGTAGGAAATTTTAGTAACATACATAATAAAGGTAAGACACAAACAGAATAAATAAAAAAAAAGTTTTTAATGCGATCAGTAGTTAGCAATAATATAATAATTATTTGTTTAGTTTAACACAAGTTTTATTTAGATTGAGAAAAACGGTACTGTATTGAATTTTTGTGGGTAGTGAATAAGTGTTGGTGAAGAAATAATAACGTATTTCAGGTATGTTAAAAAAGTTAAATCTGAATTACGTCACTGCTTACTATTTTATGCACTACTTGAGCTAAAGCAATGCACTATCTAAATACTTTATCTAAATGAAACTTTGTCTGTAGATTGCACGTATTACTTATTTTTATCGTTTTTTTTTAATCGATTAAATCCTAGAATTAAATTTAAATATATTTGCACTTTCATTCAAATTTTACTCATTACCTAATAGCTACTCTCTTGTATTGTTATTCTTAAAAATCTATATTGCCTCCGTTTCGGGTAGTTAAGACGTAATCAATATAATTTTATTGTCCGCAGACTCCACGGTATTATGTGGTGAATGACGCTCCCGACGCTCGTCGTGCAGAACAGCAATATAATTATTCATACACGTCTTCCGTAGACCGTAGTAGTGGAGATCCTTATTCGCGTCCCTCAACCCGTTCTTACTCGAACACTGAGAGAGTGTCCCGCTCATCTGCTGGCGGCCCTGGGGGATATTCTTATTCTACAGAGTCCTCTTCTCGTAGCAGAGGAGACGGACCAGGTGGATATAGCTCCAGTTATAGCTCCACCACTTCAGGTCGACTCCCTGGTGGTACCTCATATCGCCACTATTCGTACCGCGTTTAAAATTTCAAAGGCTTATCTCAATTTATTATAATATACTGTTTTATTTTAAAAATGCTAAAAAACAGTCAAACCGTATTATACTTAATATTATATTATACTAATTAATAGTGTAGTTTTTAAACGATTAATTTACTAATTTGTATACAAACAAGCTATAAAATATTATGTACCTATCAGTGTAGAAATTAAATGTTTTAATATACAAATATTTCAAAATTGTGTTTTCATTGAACAATTTAGTGTGGTAACAATTAAAACAATGCAATATTTTGTTTTCGTTTGAACTATTTTCATAAAAAAGAAGAATTGATTTAAAATTCAGATATTTAAAAACAAACACAAAAAGGAATGGTCGAATATCGACAATATATTTTTAATATATTCTAATTAATATATTAAACAATAAAAAACCAAAGATTAACTTACATAAATGCAATTACAAAGTAAAATTAATTATAGTTTTAATCAAAAACTAACTTGTCCAATATCTAATAATTTTCCTTTTTGTGTTTTTTTACCTGGATGACGAAACAGTTTCAACCATCGAGACAAGTAAGAATTCTTCCAGGCCTTGGTAAGGTAAGTTTTACCGAAAGTTCAACATTTTATATTCCTCTAGTTTTCAATAATTGAGTTAGTAAGCTTGTAAAATATTTATGTTACCTACATTATGCCAGTAAAAGTGGGTCATGTACAATTTTTGTGCAAATAAAATTTTAAAAATCATTACCTACAGGTTGACCTATAAAGAAGGATATTAATGTTATTAATTCTTGAATGGTTACCCTGTAGATTTCGATTAAATAATTTAAAAATTTTATAATATTAAACTGATACTTTAGGTTCATGTGGTACATACGTACGATCGCATTGTTCCATATGTGGGACACAAGAGGCTCACGGTGGTGTCTTCACCACCTCAAACTTTTAAAGTGCGACCATCAATTTTATTAAAAGAATTTGATAGAATTCAATACAAATATCGACCAGCAGTATCTTACTCATATGTCAACAATTACTTAAATTCGAGTCCTTCTGTGGTAAGATTATAGCTTTGCGTTGTTTGTTGGCTACTTATGCTTTTTACTTAAGCCGATTACATAAAATCATTTTAGTTTCATGCTTTCGCTTGTCTCCATTTTCGTACCCAAATGCTATTTTAGGTAGTACATTTAAAATTTTAAATAATTTAAAAAAACACGGCGGAATAAAATTAAATCGGGAAAATGAAAATGAAATTAGACTTAAATAATATCAGGGACTCGGGTGGTTCAATAACCAGAAGTAATTTCCATTTTATTTAAAGTTTAATTAAATTAATTGGTTGAATAAACTCAGGTCTTTAAATAGTAGTTTAGTCTCAAGACCATTCAAATAATTAAATTAGTTTTAAAGAAAAAAGACATTTCAGCAATTTAATTTTCTAAGCAATTGACAACAAGAAACCACATTTCGAAATACTTGACAGTTGTTACCATTCGAGTTACCTGGATTACTTCCAAGAGAATTAAAATTGGAAGTCTAATTTTATTTAAATTAGCAGATACCCGTTAAAAATGTATTTTTATAAATTCTAATCATATTTTGATTGAAACAAAATTAATACAATAAATTGCTAATACAGTGTGCTCGTATAACATGAGGTTAACAAACCTTCCCATCAAATTTTTGAATGTGTTATTTATCAGAGAAAATTGCGAAACTGCTACAAAATTTAATAAAAATTCATATTTTATAGCTTACCTACTTACTCTGCCAGGAATACTAGACAATAAATATGTACAACTTTTCTTTCGTAATGCATTATAGAATCTGTAATTTTATCGCTCTAAAATTGCAATTACATTATGCTCAGTGCATGTAACCATAACTGAACGTTTAGTTTACAATGTTTGTCATATTTTGTGCTAAGTTTAAATGTCCTTAAGTTAAGGACGTGCAAATCAGACCGACGGATATTTTTACTTCATTAAGGTTTACTATAAAGTAGCATGCTACAAGTGTGGTAGTAATCCAATAATTTGGTTATAAATATATGAATAAAGCAAGGAAGATATTAAAAAGCTAGGAAAATATTTTGAATAAATATTAATTTTGTGAAAATCGCTCTTCCAAACAGATAATATGTTCGATGTTAAATTATAAAATCCCTTTAGGGAAAAACAAATTTTTAAAATTATCCAAAACTCGAGAAAATGAGCTGAATGTTCAAATATTTTTAATTGGTTTACCATACTCTAAACTTGTATTACCCTCAAACCTGATGTTCACTGATGATCTTTTATCGTCATAGTGTGAAATTTCTAACATGAAAACACGCAAGGTGTTTTGGCAATAACTTTCTGAAATTTGGCATCTTTGGTTTTGGTGACTAACATATTTTTTAAATAACCTTTAATGGACAAGTGAAAATTGCAAATGAAAATGATTCAGAAAATGACTTTCAGTATAACATGACTAATTCCAACTTTCAAGTGTTTATTTCGGAATCTCGGATATTATATTATAGACAATAGTAAGTAGTGAGAGTGTCAGGTATCTTTTTTTTTGGCTGAAACCCAAATATCGTAAGAACGCCAATTTAATTAAAAATGCGGACAGCAATAAAATAAAACAAAACAACAAACTTTTGCAACATATTTTAAAGCAATTATTTTATGCAATAGGCTATTTTTATAATTAAATCTTTTTTTGCATTTCCTAAGATGACACGATGATCCACATATCACGAAAATAAAATTCTTTGAATTAACAAAACTTAAATGATAAAATTTGCTATCGTCATCAGTACTCTAACTACTATTAATAATAATTATTGGTACCCTTATGAAGAGTAAAAAAATCCTGTCTGAATTGTGTTCTAAATTTAAAAATAATTGAGGCTCTGATTTGAAGATTTTACAGTCGATCGAAACTAAATTTTCTATAGTAGCAACTTTTAATTCGTTCCTACCGGGTTTAAGCAATAATTAGCACATAAGTATTCCGTTCATGCTGAATTTCGCACAATAACGCACCAATTACACCATAAATCGTTAAACTTACTTTTAAATCGTAAGTCCACGTCATCTTTTATGCTATCGCTAATATAAATAAGAACCAGCAAAGTTTTTGATTTCAAGGCTTTATAACTACGTTTTTCATACTTTTGGTTTTCATCTGGTGTTACAATTTTGCAGTTACAAATGCTTTGTTTCCAGAAAATATTCTATGTTAGAAAACCGATTCCAGGACTAGACACACATACTATCTATCGTCCTGGTCGGCTTTATTTACACTCCGTTGTGAGTCGTCCTACCAGACTTTATTTTAACTTATTAGGACATAAACGACATTGGTTTGATGTTGTAAGTATAGTTCACACCATTGCAGGTCATATTTCATGAGGTTATTTATTCCATTATTACATGATGGACACTATCACTTTAATCGTAAAAACTTAATCTGATTTCCGATAAAAAAATCTGTTTTATAATAGCCAGTGGGCGGTTCCTGACATTTTTCAATGGGAAGGCACAACATTAAAGAAAAAAGAAAAATAATAATTTATTACATTTTTATACAATTATAAGAAAAATCTATTCCTTGTGCCTTTAAGGGCCAGCTGCCATAGTTAATAGCCCTAGTACAACATATCATACATTCCCAAATATATCGAACGACGTAAGGGTCATTCCATCTCAAATCGACACAAAAATAGGTAAAATTGACTCGACCCCGACCAAACTTAACGAAGCTTGGTACACACCATCTTAGTAAGAAATAAACAACACAAATTTAAGGATTTGTCCAAAAAGGCATTCGTTTTTTTTTTGGGCTTTCAAAAAGTCAAAAAGTTGGTGTGTAGACTTGTAGAAAAACGACTGTAACTTCATCCACCGTGGTCTAAATTTAAGAATAAAAAATGTTCTGTAAAGGTTAATGAACATTCTATTCAAATATTCAACCACATTTTATATTTTCGACCCTTAATTGGATTAATTTTTTAATTTTAACCCTATTGCAACCCCTATTTCTAAAGGGGTCTTTTTTTGGTTAATTTTTTTACAGTTGTTTTGTACAAATGTGCTGAGCATGCGTACCAAATTTTATCATGGGATGAGCATGGGTTCGGTTATTAAAAATTAATTAAGTATAGGCAGAAACGGACAAAAATCAGATTTTCGCCGATTTATCAAGTTTCTTTGAACTTTATGACAAAATAGTTTAATATAAAATTAAAGCTAATTAAATTCTCTACAAAAAAATATTTACACATATTTTCGTCAGATTCGTATTCACGTAGCAATAACAGCTTAAAGTATAGCTAAGTTGCGCGACCACCGTTATATTTATTTAAAAAGCTCGGAATCGATTTTCAATTAATTGTATAGATTTTCATCATAAATATTTATTATCTGAATGTAAGTTGACCACACCTTCCCTTTTATTTGTATAAAAAATACATTATTTGATTTTTTTTATAAACTTTATTCGTTTCCATGCTAAGGCCAGCTAAAGCGACGCTTTTCAGTTTACCCCTCTGTGTATAACTTTGGAACTAATGAACATAGGGGGCGGATTTTTCTTCAACAAACTTATTAGTTTAGATTGCCGGAACAAACTTTTTTAATTGAGAGTTTTGCACCCCCCCCTCAAAGGGGTCTCTTTTCCCCCTAAAAATTAATATGATGAACTGAAAATTTAAGTTTTTGTAGATCTGACTCATCTCGGTACTTTTCGTTTGAGTTCAGGTTTGTTCGCAATAGAGCAAGAAAGTATTTTCCTGGTGCATCCCTGCGAAACATTAGGTAGCTTAGTTTCCCTTCATCAATTCAGATCGATGGCATCTGCTTAGAAACAATTCTCATGGTTAGTTGAGACCTCATCTGTATCCGAGATCATTGAACTGAAAAGTTTGCTGTGGTTTATTTTTCAATAAAATTTTAAGTTTTTGATGATGTAGACTTGAAATTACCTTTTTACATTGTTGTAATATTATGTAACATTGCGTTTGCTGTGGTTTTGCGCTAATTTTGTTGTAAATTTAATAAGGGTGATAAGTAGTTGAATGGTTCTGCTCTAAGTCGTGCAATAAAGACGCGCAAGCAAGGTGTGTTCGGGAAAGCTCTTGGATGGGTGACCGACAAAAATTATAAAAATTTATCCCCTCATATAGCTCAGTTGCTTTTGATATGTGCTCAAGTAAACGTCGTACCGTAGAAAATATTTTAGTAATTTTGGATTTAGCAGTTGGTACGAAAAAAAATTTATGGTTGGCAGAAGTTTTTGTGCTTTTAAGATTAGATTGATTAAAAATTATTGGATTTCGATCGCTATTAGTTTTATGCTGGTTATTTTGGGAGCCATTTATACAGCAATTGGAAGATATTGTTGCAGTTTATTATATCAATCACGGCCTGGTTATGCTTGAAAATTTGGTTTCGTTGGATGGTTTTTGGAGGTTATCTGAAAGTAGAATCTGGTTAAAGGTAACAAAGTTCAACATCACTCAATCAAATATTACTGTTGAATTATACGGACCTGACAATTGGGAATACTCTATTGAATATTATCTGGACGTGATACCGTTCTTTGGATTTGGCGACGGCACAACACCTGTACAAATCGCCGACAACAACACATCTGTTTCATTCGTTTATACGGAAGTTAATATTATCGTATCCAGTGGCGCACTAAATAAAGGTAACTTTTACTTAAAATTAATTAAAACATTTCTTCAAGTTTCGAAAATATCTTTTATTTTTAATAATCGTGAACAATATTTGTATAACAAAACTTTTTATTTATTTTGTAATTTAATATTTCCAAGTTTACATCTTTCTAATAGCCACAGCAAACATTTATCTGGTTTTGTAATAAAAACAACCAATACAACTGTCTATGAGATATTGTTTCTTTTATTTAACGTCAATCAAAAGGGCTACATTTGCAGAGTGGTACTAGGATTTTATTCCAAACAAAGCGGGGTAAACCAGCAAATTATTATAATTTGTATATCGAGTTGCTATTTTATTAAAGCAACAAAATTAAGGTCTGCGTCAGATTTGCGAAGACGTCAAATCACAGTTCAATATTGTACAAATATAAAAGTAAAAGAGTCTCAAGTTCTGGAGCTAGTCGAGGTGAGTAAGAGTGTGACTATCAAAGGAGAAAAAAAAGCAAAGCTCCTTTATATCACAACATCTTTAGTGGCGCCCAACGTGGGGCGTTTTTAATAAGCCAAACATTTTTAGTAGCTGACCTAACGTGTGGCTTTTTAATTCAAATTAAATTCATAATATTTGTAGTGGCATACCAGAACTGTGGAGGCATTATTTTGAACCGACTAAGAAACCCTGAAATAAAAGAAATTAAATTAATTATAAAATTTACAAATACATTTGGCGCATTTAAAAGTTTAGATTATTTAATCACATTTATTGAATTCAGTGAGATAGGTGTGGGATTTTGGTTTAATTTATTATTAGATTATAGGTGTTTTGAATTAGAAGGTATTATTCTTGAATCGCTGAAACCAATTACAAATAAAATGGACAATAGAAAAGAAGAAGATAAAATCGAAAGAGATGAACAAAAAATTGATGAAAAGATGGAAGAATTTGACATACAAAAACAATTATTTGATAGTGCTGAGAAAACACCATTATTTTCAAGTACTAGAATGGGGTCGATCGACGAAGGTGATCCATTTAGATTAATGTTCGCACAATTGATGGAAGGACAGAAACAAATGAGTAAGGATATGAAGGATATTAGAAAGGATATCAATAACTCAGAAAAAAAAATCGAAAGTAGATTCGATAACTCAGAAAAAAAAATGGAAAGAAGATTCGAAAACATGGAACAGAGTAGAATCGAATTTGAAAATGATATGGTAAATCTGCACAGGGCATATAAAGATTTAAAGGTGGTAGTAGACAATCAAGAAAAAGGCATGAATGAAAGCATCGCTAACTTGAGAATAGAGATGCAAGAAGATATAAAAAATGCTACACAGTTGAGTTTCATGGGAAATGCCCAAATTGAAGAATCAGTCATAGAAGAAAAGATAGTTCAAATTACTGAAAATCAATTTGTTAAGAAAACGGAAGTCAACGACCTAAAAAACGAGTTAAGGGTAAACATAAATAAGGTTATCCAAATTCAACAAGAGGAAGAAAGGTTAAGACTTCTGCAATTAGAACAGAAAGAAGAACAAATAAATAAAAATAAATTGGAATGCATTGAAATTTGTAAAAAATTAGAACGAGAATTGGCGCAGGTTAAAAACCGTTCGATGAATAATAGCGGAACAGAAACGTCGGAAATATGGCAAGAGATGAATTTAAAATTTCAATGCGATACTAAAATCAAGTTCGATGAAGATAATGGAATAAACCCAAAACAATTTCTTAAAAATTTGGAACAATTAACTAATAGAATTACTGATGTTTCCCGACTTAAAACTATGATACATGGGACGATGAAAGGAAAAGCTGAGCAATGGTATGGTGTTGTTTTTGATAAATTCTCTACATTTGGTGAGTTTAAGAATATGTTCCTGAGAAGATATTGGGGAGAAGTAGAACAAGGCAAAGTTAGGACGGAATTGATTGCTGGCAAATATCGAGGAATGATCGACCAAGATAGAAAAACTTATGCCGAATCCAAAATAAATGCGGCGCAACAATTGGATATACAATTTTCGGAAGCTGACATAGTTCAATGTATCTCCAAACATTTTGAAGATGAAATAATTGATCGGGTAGCAATTGAAGACATCAAAAATATTGAAAGATTCATAAATTTGTTGAAGAGATTTGATAACAGAGCGCATCTGACAACACCAAATTATAATCAACTAAACGATAGAAATGTTTTTCGAAATTATCAAAACGATGGGTACCATCAGAGAAATAACAACCAGCAACATGGCAGAAATTTTAACAATCAAACACATTATCCTGCTAACCGAATTAACAATTACGGTCAACAAGGAACAAATTATAATGCTAGAAATTTCAATAATAGAAACGATGATGGAAGATCCCGCAATGGAAATGGAAGGGGTGAAAACAATCGCAATAGATTCAACCACAATCAACCCAATTATGATTATGAAAACAGAAGTCGAAATGAAAATGGGGGAATACGAGATGAGCCTATCATCAGAAGAGAATTAAATAGGACACCTGGAAATAATCAAGGGAATGCTAGAATCAATAATATGAATATGGATGACCAAGAGATTGAAGAGATGCAAGAAGCATCAAGATAGGACAGTTATAAGAAGTAAATTTATTTTTGTTTATTATTTTGTGTATGTGATTGTCATTTAATAACGAAGTTTTGGTTTTGATTTTGAAAATTGAATTTATGAATATTAAGAAGATTTGATCTGAAAATTCTATAAAATTACATGGAAAACTTATGGCAAATGAAATGATTTGAAATTAATTGGTAATGGACATTATTCAAGATGAAATGAAATTAATTAAGAAGAACACCTCAACAGAATTGTTTAAGATTTTTGAAAATTAGATGAATTGGATTGAATTTGAAGGAAATGGATTCCAAAATGTTTAATTTAAATATCCGAAGAGAATGGCGGATTGATAAAGGTTGCAATTTAAGAATGATACTGATTAGGAGTTGTTTAGAAATTTAATATTTGGGGGGATATGATTAATAATTAAAATGAATATGAATTTAAAATGGGGGGAAAATTTAAATGAAATGTTGAATAGTTGAGATTTAGGAGTTGAATTTAATGATATGATGAGATGATGATTTGAATAATTGAATTTAGAATGGGGAAAAGTAATTAAAATAATGGGGATTTAAAATGATAATTGAATTTAATAAATTAATGATTTAATGAGGTATTACAAAAATTGCAAAACAAGTTAATCTAAAATGAAAATAAGATTTAAAATTAAACAAGTAAAGTCCATGCACTGAAAGTGAAAAAAAATCATTTATTGAGTAATTAATACAAAGAATTTTGTTATTAGAAAAATGCCAATTAAGATAAAAATTATAAATTTAAAATGCAAATTAAATTTTGAAGAATGCAACAGATTAGTGTTTAGATATTCATGGTTCAATAACATTATAATTTTTTTTGTTTATTTAGTTAGAATTGGGTAATAGCAGAAATTGGGATAAAATTAAAAACATGAAAAAAAAAATTTTTTTTCTATTATTAAAGTTTATTGGTTTTGTAAATATGATTTAAACTTCATTACACAAGGTTTTGGCGAACCGGCGAAAAACCATTTTTCGTTCGATTACATTAATTTTGAAATGAAATTGAGAGGAACTCAAGTTAATTAGTTCATAACATGTTTGTACATAATATTTTATTTTTGTTTGTAAATAGATTTTGAATATAAAAGGGAATAATATTGAAATGAGGGGATAATTTATAAAATCACATGAGAGAAAAGCCATCCAAATTTAAAATTTTTAAGCCAGTTACTTACCACTTTAGCCAAGTATTTGAGATTAAGATAATAAATTGTTTTGCGTATCAATTTATGATTTAATCTGAGGGGAGATGAACTGAAAATTTAAGTTTTTGTAGATCTGACTCATCTCGGTACTTTTCGTTTGAGTTCAGGTTTGTTCGCAATAGAGCAAGAAAGTATTTTCCTGGTGCATCCCTGCGAAACATTAGGTAGCTTAGTTTCCCTTCATCAATTCAGATCGATGGCATCTGCTTAGAAACAATTCTCATGGTTAGTTGAGACCTCATCTGTATCCGAGATCATTGAACTGAAAAGTTTGCTGTGGTTTATTTTTCAATAAAATTTTAAGTTTTTGATGATGTAGACTTGAAATTACCTTTTTACATTGTTGTAATATTATGTAACATTGCGTTTGCTGTGGTTTTGCGCTAATTTTGTTGTAAATTTAATAAGGGTGATAAGTAGTTGAATGGTTCTGCTCTAAGTCGTGCAATAAAGACGCGCAAGCAAGGTGTGTTCGGGAAAGCTCTTGGATGGGTGACCGACAAAAATTATAAAAATTTATCCCCTCATATAGCTCAGTTGCTTTTGATATGTGCTCAAGTAAACGTCGTACCGTAGAAAATATTTTAGTAATTTTGGATTTAGCAGTTGGTACGAAAAAAAATTTATGGTTGGCAGAAGTTTTTGTGCTTTTAAGATTAGATTGATTAAAAATTATTGGATTTCGATCGCTATTAGTTTTATGCTGGTTATTTTGGGAGCCATTTATACAGCAATTGGAAGATATTGTTGCAGTTTATTATATCAATCACGGCCTGGTTATGCTTGAAAATTTGGTTTCGTTGGATGGTTTTTGGAGGTTATCTGAAAGTAGAATCTGGTTAAAGGTAACAAAGTTCAACATCACTCAATCAAATATTACTGTTGAATTATACGGACCTGACAATTGGGAATACTCTATTGAATATTATCTGGACGTGATACCGTTCTTTGGATTTGGCGACGGCACAACACCTGTACAAATCGCCGACAACAACACATCTGTTTCATTCGTTTATACGGAAGTTAATATTATCGTATCCAGTGGCGCACTAAATAAAGGTAACTTTTACTTAAAATTAATTAAAACATTTCTTCAAGTTTCGAAAATATCTTTTATTTTTAATAATCGTGAACAATATTTGTATAACAAAACTTTTTATTTATTTTGTAATTTAATATTTCCAAGTTTACATCTTTCTAATAGCCACAGCAAACATTTATCTGGTTTTGTAATAAAAACAACCAATACAACTGTCTATGAGATATTGTTTCTTTTATTTAACGTCAATCAAAAGGGCTACATTTGCAGAGTGGTACTAGGATTTTATTCCAAACAAAGCGGGGTAAACCAGCAAATTATTATAATTTGTATATCGAGTTGCTATTTTATTAAAGCAACAAAATTAAGGTCTGCGTCAGATTTGCGAAGACGTCAAATCACAGTTCAATATTGTACAAATATAAAAGTAAAAGAGTCTCAAGTTCTGGAGCTAGTCGAGGTGAGTAAGAGTGTGACTATCAAAGGAGAAAAAAAAGCAAAGCTCCTTTATATCACAACAATATATTATTAAGACTAACATAGTTAACCTGTGCACCAAATTTAGTTTTGCCGGACTATTGCAGATTTAGAAAAATATATATATAACTTATATTATATAAGTTATATAATATTATACTTGTTTGCTCAATCTGCAATTGTCGGCCCAAAATGAAATTTGGTGCACAGGTTGACTATGTTAGTCTTAATAATATATATATTAACTATTAGGGGGAAAAAGGGACCCCTTCGGGAGGGGGTGCAAAACTCACAATTAAAAGAAATTGTTTTTTTTATCAAAATTAGGGATGGTGTGGTCAACTTATATTCAGATAATAAATATTTATGATGAAAATCTATACAATTAATTGAAAATCGATTCCGACCTTTTTAAATAAATATAACGGTGGTCGCGCAACTTAGCTATACTTTGAGCTGTTATTGCTATGTGAATACGAATCTGACGAAAAATTTGTATAAACATTTTTTGTAGAGAATTTAATTAGCTTTAATTTTATATTAAACTATTTTGTCATAACGTTCAAAGAAACTTGAGAAATCTGCGAAAAACTGATTTTTGTCCGTTTCTTTCTATACTTAATTAATTTTTAGTAACCGAACCCATGCTCATCCCATGATAACATTTGGTACGCATGCTCAGCACATTTCACAAAAAAACTGTAAAAAATTAACCAGAAAAAAAGACCCCTTTAGAAATAGGGGTTGAAAATATAAAATGTGGTTAAATATTTGAACAGAATGTTCGTTTACCTTTACAGAACATTTCTTATTTTTAAATTTAGACCACGGTGGATGAAGTTACAGTCGTTTTCCTACTACACACCAACTTTTTGACTTTTTGAAACAGCAAAACAAGGAAATGAGTGCCTTTTTGGACAAATCCTATAATTTGTATTTTTTATTTCTTACTAAGATGGTGTGTACCAATTTTGTCAAATTAGGCATGGGTCAAATAAATTCATGATTCGATTTGAGATGGACTGACCCGTAATTATTAGTGTAGTTAGAAATCAAATCAAAATTTTTCCCTCAAATAGTTCGCCAGTGTACGATCTGACAAAATATTTAATATTGATATAATAAAATTTAAATACTCCAAATTACTATGATATAACATACTTTCGCATATTTAATTTAATAGAAGCACAATTTTGTGTAGTTTCTTCTGGGTTTTTTTTGTATTAAAAATTTTAACAGTAATAGCTAAATAACCAGTACTTAAATACATTTTAACTTTCTGGCAAGCTAATCAAAATCTTAATTTCAAGTAGCTTAACGAATGTCATCATGCTTGAAAGTAAAAAAATTGCTATCAAATTAATGAGTTTTATTCAGGTCTACTAAATACTGAGAAAAAATAATTTATTTCCAGAGAATATCCTATCTGACAAATCCTTATTTGGGATACAATCGATTGTATTCTACTCTTACCGACGTATATTATCATAGTTTAGTCGAACGTCCTTATAAACTGTATAATGATATATTAGGTAGCACACGTTGGTCTCCTTCTTGGTATCGTTTCTGGTACGATATTCCAAGCAAGTATTACCCTTATTACTACAATTTAGACTATAGCTATTCGCCTGCTCGTTGGTATAGCACTACAGATGTTTTACCATGGTACAAATATAGATATCCTTTAAGTTACGCAAACGAGTTAATAACGTACCCTTCCTTGAAATCATGGAATCCTACATCACTTTCTTGGTACTACCAAAATGTATCCCCATATATCTACAATTATAAATATTTAAATAACGATCCTGCATGGTCACGTTTTTGGAGATCAGCTTGGTCTCGTTGGTACGACTTAGTAAGTATTAATAATGAAATAATAGTTTTCGAATATTGATAATCCAAAATAGGTACGACAAATATATTTTTCGAGGTAGTACTTTACTAAATAAATTTTTGTTTTTGACTACTAAACAAATTTTTGAATTTATGCTGAAATACAGAAAAGTTTTTATGGTCGTATCGTATGCTTCTCATATAAGTGATTAAAATAACAAAACTGTTCGGTAAATAATGTAAAGCGCTGTGTTTTAGACTTTCAACGATGAAACAAGTCGCATCAAGGCTGACGCCGCAAGTCTTTTAAAACGAATTCATACTCCTGTAATAAGAACTCCACTGTCTCTGCTGCCATACAATATTAGGTAAGGAGAAATTTTTAAAACTTTTACGTCATTCATTTTATAAACCACGTTCAAATGCTAAGAGTTTTAATAGAAATATTTTTTGTAACTCGTTGTTTCTTTTTCAATGCGGAAATGACATCACAAAGTTGATTGCTGTTGACACAAAAATTACAATCTTTTGCGTCAACTTTGAGGTATAATCTCAAAATATGATGAAAAATAATGTAACTGTCAACAAACAAAGTGCTTTATGCAATGTTTAGTTTCATACCAATTTATTTTTGCATTTTGCTGGGTTAAGGCTTGCCTGTTTGAATACACGTGCCTCTAAAATCGATAAATTAAGTACTTCCATTACAATTTATTTCAATACGAACACTAACATTTAAACCCACATTTAAGTGATTTTTTTAAATTTAAATTTATTTTCTCCTACATTTCCTTTCCATACAATTTCACTTAAAAATAGCAGAATTCATTACAATTGAAAATACCAAATAAAATTTTTTATGTTAAATGCTGAAAATTAAATTAAATTTTTACAATTTATTATAATAAATTTCCTTACAATTTTATAATTAATTTTACCTTGCTTAATAACTTTAACTTCTAACACGATTAACTATTTCATTCTCAGAAGTCTCGAATAATGTAACCCTAAAATAATGTTATTCCGTGGAATATCTTCTAAACGTGGATAATATAATTGTAAATCTGTCTTTAAAGAATAGTTAAGAAGTTAAGAAATATATAATATAACACATTTTTAGTAAATATTAATGGAGGAAATTTTCCCAAGCTTCATTTTTGTAATTATCAATTCTTCCCTTCACCCTTCTTCTGGAAAGTTGCAGATGCTCCTTCTTCCGCCTGCATCAGTTTATTGTAGATTGGGCGTGATCGTTTTTCATATTCAGGGCATTATCCTTCTTGTCCCATCTACTATATACTTTATTCTGCTTGATCATCCTTCTGGTACCCGACCTTAACTCTATCTCCATTTCCCATTTCGATTTTAGCCAAAGCCCATATTTTGTTTTGTATTTCCTTATATATTTGCTGGTTAAATCATTTTCGATGTAAGTGTTGGTACCTTTAAGCTTATTTTTGTTTTCCATTATTAATCTCTTTTATGTATGGTTTTTCAATTTTGCTACAATCGCCTGTTTTTCAATGATTCTTCCCACTTTAAAGGCATCCATAACCTGGATCTGTATCTGCATCTTATGATTCAGGAATTCCTCTACTTTCACAATTCCATTCATTGTTAGATTTTTTATGATTATATTTGCCCTTCTTTTTTCTGAACTGATAGTTAAAAGTTTTTAATTTTACATTTCAAATTAATTTTTGAAAATATTTTAGTTAACCATTTTGGTTCCGTATTTCAGGAAGCGGACTGAAATTTGATTAGTAAATTTTATTTAAAAATTGATGGTTACATTCAAAAGTAAAAATTAAACTGTTTTTACACAAAATCAGAATAAAATGACAATAAAATTTTTGTTTAAATTTAAATTTACTCATCAAAATTCAGTTCGGTTTGATTTGTACCCAGTCCGTTGCACTCAGCTATCCTAGATGGGTTTTTCATTAAGTATTTTTTGTTAAATCTTATCAGAGTATTCCTTTTATCTTAATATCTCAATAAAATTGGCTATTTTGAATAAAAACCTCACCTATTTGCCGATTTGTAGTAAATACTACCTAATCATCAAAACTGCAAATTGAATTCTAAATTAGAAAAGTTATACTTAATACAATGCCAACCATAATGGAAGTGAAGGAAAATCCAATAAGCTGACAAAATCTTGATTGTCGCTTTTATTGTGGAGCATCTTTAAATCTAAAAGCAAAAATTCAAATAATAATAATAATTTATATTAAAGGTATAATAAAATAGTAGATATAAAAAATAATTTTATTGTTAAGTATAAAATATCTTCAAATGAAGGTATTTCAGTATGAGCAATATTGCTGATATCATAGAAGGCTCAATCTTTCCAACTATCATTTGAATTTATACTTTCAAATCAATAAGTTTTTATGAAGCATAAAAATGAATATTATTTACCATGAAACTATCAAATTATATTCAAAATAGAAGTCCTTTACAAAATAATAAATAATTGGTATGAATATTTCTATTTCAGGAAACTTCATCAGCAAATTCTATTAACTAAAATAATGGCAAAAGTTCATAATAATTACAAACAAAATATCTATAAAAAAATTGTTTCGTTTTGTTACTCCATGAAACAGAGAATGTATGATTTAGTTTTCTATTAAATTTCAAAACCTTGAATATTGAAAGCGAACCATTTTTTTAGATGTACACTTACATGAATTTTTTCTTTATACATTTGATTAATATAATAACGCTGCTGAAATTTCCTGAAACATATCTGAACCACTGTTGTATACAATATCTATATATTTCTGGTTCGAACAGTTTCACCATTGCGTTATAAAAACGTGTGATGGACATAGGGGACCTACAGTTTAACGTAAATTACAAACCACAAAAATAGACAATTTTTACATCATCAATTCTGGATCAGAGAAGCATTTAGGCCATTTTTGGGGTCGCAACGTAGACATATTAATAATAAATCATCATTACAATGTTTCGATATTAAGTAAATACATTTTTGTTGTTGGCTGTGAGCAAAAGAGAAAGAAAGAACGTTATACATTCAAATAAAAATTTTCTGGAAAACAAATTTGCTAAAAATATCTATCAATTGATTTAATTTCAGGTATTCAGAACCAATATATTCAGCACGAGTAACAGCTGACGATTACAACCGTATTTATAAATTATTTAGTTCTTCACCATTTAACTCTAAAATTTCGCATACTACCTATTACTCTGAACCAGTGAAAAGATACATTGGTAAGTTTATAAGTATTGCCTATAATTGAACTAACAATAAACATTAACAATACACAGACTTGTAACCTACTATATGACATAGAAACATTTTCCAAAAACATTTTTTAGACTAACGTGTACCTAACACTTTTTTTAACGGTCAGTTTTTAAAATTCCGTTGAATTTTTCTTGAAATGTCTTACTGCATAAATATATCGAGGTAATGGATAATTTTGGGTCTTTAGCTTACAAATATATGATAATAATTACACAAGATTTTTTGACAACAAACAAAATATTAATTTTTAATGCTTAAAATTTGTGGTAGTGCTTCCGTTGTTGGCTTGCTATTGGGCATTGGTAAAAGTTGAAAATGCTCCGGGATAATTATTGGTTTATTTTGTAGTACTTATTACAAAGTTAGCGGGAATTATTACATTATTATGAAAATAGTTCTGGCTCGTTCGGGAAGCGATTCTAAAACTTTTCAACTAGCACCAGTCAGATCGAATAAAAAATAATTTTTATTCAAAATTAATTTAATTTGTTGGTTATTTGCTAAAATTTTAATATGAAGACCGTTTTGATACCAGCAACAGAAATAATTGTAAATTTAAATTTGCTTATTTGCATGGCTGTATGTGCTTCATAGATGCTAGTGCCTGTGGGAAATTGTAAATCCTGAAAAATTTAAGGCTGGTTAATTTACTCATGAATGACTTATTAGGGCCAGGTCATCTTGCGGCCATAAGATATTCCGGAAATAAAGCATATGGGCGTCGTTCTCATATACGTACATATGAGGATCCCGTTAAAGATGACATCCAACTTTTAAGCTACTACATTAATAAGTTCCGTAGCGATAAAGCTCTGACAGGCAAAGAGGCTTCTTCAGGTACCAACTTGTAGATTAGAACTCATTTTGTGATGTAGTCAATTTTGTAATAATATAGTTAGAAATTTTACTAAAAAAATCAAACACAATAAACTTTTCGAAATGCTTAATAATTAAAAAGAAGCTCTATAAATGATATCTAAATTAATTCTTTTGCAATACTTATCATATTTTACAGTAGAATTATTTAAACCATTTTAGAATGTTCATCCTCCTAATTAACAAAAAGCATATTTCTGTAGATGAGTTAATTATGAAATAAATTCACTTTGATTATTTAAATGAAAGAAAATTAACACAACCATTTTATCAAAATCATTCATGTAATAAATTACTATATAAGAAAGTTTTTAACGCTTCATGCTTTACCTTAATTTCTCTGTATCTTATTTTCTGGGTTTTCCTTCCAGACGAGAAAGTAGAAGAAACGAAACAACCCGAAATTTCTGCTGCCTAACACTTAAACGACTTATCGAACATTTTCCTACATTTACTTAAATTTTATATCTTTGCCGATTTTTCTGTATACAAATAATTCTTATTCTAATAAAATTTATTTTTTTTATGTTTAATTTGCCAAGCACAAAACAGCATATTCTGTTACATGCAAACTTTTTATGACTACCACTGTTGAAAACTTTTTCACGTGGTATTAATACAGAGTTTATTTTAATAATTCTGTAGATTATTATAACTGCCAATTTTAACAATACTAATAATTTTATAAGTAGGTATATAATTAATTTTCGTAATGAAAAACCCCTATCAGGATTTGGTATATAAATAGTCCAGTCAATTTTTGAGAGTAATTAATAGTATTTAATATAGACTTAGAAGTAATTTGTTAAGTATTTTCTGTGTTGTAGGTAAATATTTATTATTAAAAATAATGTAGTTCAAAAACAAAAAACTTTACTTGAACAAGTAAAAGCTAAAAATAAATTTTAGTGAGAAAATCTTGAGATTTTTATGTATTAAGCTTGAAAAATGAGAAGAAAAAATATGAAAGGAACAAATTATAAAATTTTAGCAGAAATACGTTAGAGACATGGATACTCTTTTTGTTCATGTGTCAATCTTTAGTCGCTCGTAAGTTACGAAATGCGAACATACTTCAAGATTTTAATTACAAGAAAAATTCTTCTGCCATTCTTCTCTTTTAATTATTTTCTTGAGTTTCAGTGTAAAAGCTTTTAGATATTTAATGATTATTACCAAATATAAAATCTAATATTTATGTAACAGAAAAATTAATAAGGTACTAACAATAATTTGAACACATAGAAATATATTATTTTGTGCTTGGCATATAAATGAAATATACATACATACAAATATCAAAATTGTTATACCTAATAAACTTTATTTTCTTATAAACACAACCTTTTTATTTTTTTTTTCGATTTTTACAATAACTTTTTGAGTTATTTTAAAAATCATCAATGTCGTGGATGCTTTTTTCAGCTTATTTTTTGAACCGATTTTGAAATACTATTAAATTAGTATAGTTTATGTGGCATGATTTTTTTATAAAATGATTTTTGCTAACTATAAATTTAAAGCAATAGAAGACTTAAACAAGTATAAATTAAACTCAACCGATTGATTAAACAATTTTTAAAAATCTTCCGTCTTCGAGGAATGGCGAGAATAAACTTTTAAAGACATGTAAGTGAACATTTAAGCAACATTTAAAAAAATGCTTAAACAATAACTAAATAATAAAATTTAAATAAATAATAATATAATTAAACAAAAGGTTTGATGCCCACTAACGTCAACTGCGTTATTTTCACTGAACTGTTTTGTAGAAAATGAATTTTACCAGAAATGTCAGTGAAAGAACACAATGTTATTGCATTAGTTGATTGTTGTTTAAATAAAAAATGTTAAATAAATGCAATTGCTTTTAGCGCCATTGTCACCTGCCAGACCTTCCAGAGTCTTTACTGTTGCAAAATTAATACCAGAACCTGAACAGCAAGAAAAAGTTGATTTCAGTGTCGATCGGGTTTCTCTTAGATTAGGGAGGGTTGACACCACTGAAATAAACGTGGAATCTAAACTTAAAAGGAAGAAGGAAGAAGCCAAATTAGCAGAAGAAAGGTAAATTTTAAATGGGGATGTAATTTTGAAGTTAATAACAAATATGTATTTGTAGAGCCATAGCTGACGAAGCTGCTAAAAAGAAATCTCAAGCATTGAAAGAGGATGCAGCTAGAAAAGCCGAATTAGCAAGGCAAGAAGAATTAGCAGCTCAAGCAGCAGCAGAACGTGCAGCAGAACTTGAGCGAAAAGCAGAATTGGCCAGACAAGAAGAAGCAGCTAAACAAGTACGTCGTTACTGAACTAAACGAATTTTTTTATTAAAATTATTATTATTTTAGGCAGAAATTGAACGCATTCGTAAGGAAGAAGAAGAGAGGGCTCGGTTAGAAGAAGAAAAAAGATTAGCTGACGAAGCAAAAGCGGAAGAAGAACGGCAACAGTTATTACGTTTAGAAGAAATTGCACGTCAAGCTGAAGAGGAAAGAGAAAATGAACTTGCTAGACAAGCAGAAGAACTTGCGGAACTCGCTAGACAGGAGGCAGAACTTGAAGAATTGGCGCGTAAAGAAGCTGAAGCGGCAGCTCAAGCGAAAAGAGAGGAAGAATTAGCGGAATTAGCTAGACAAGAAGCGGAATTAGAAGAACTTGAAAAACAAGAAAAAGAATTAGCAGAATTGGCTAGACAAGAAGCTGAATTAGCTGAATTAGCAAAGCAAGAAGCTGATATAGCTAAACAAGAAGCAGAAATTGCTAATTTAGTTACACAAGAGGCTGAACTTTCAGAACTTAAGGAAAAACAACAAGCTGAATTAAATGCATTGGCAGCAGAAGCTGAAGCACTTGCTGGAGACGAAGAACCAGAAGCAGGAGCGGAAGGAGAAGAAGCGGCCCCAGCTACAAAAGAAGAGGACGTTGAAGAGGAGGCGGAAGAAGAAGAGGAAGAAGAATAACAAGCTTTATTTTTAATTTGCATGGGGTGATTTGATTCAAATGTTCATTTAATACTTTTTAAATTATGAAAACTTTAAGCTTTCATTAATTTTTAATTTATTCAATTAATTGCAAAATTTTGATTATTAACAGTGGTGGTGTTTAAAAATGAAATAATTGGGAATACTATCAATGTCGAAAAATAACCACGCTAATAATATATAATGAAACTTTTTTGAAGATAATATTTTCAAGTTATGAATATTCAAAGTTTTTATTCAAAAAAGCTTTTTATGTTAATAACTAGGTCACTCCAAATATACTAAATTGCTTTTTTCTTTTTTATGACACAAATTATGTAGTAACAATGTTTCAACTTGACGCAGTTTTTGTTATCTACCTATTTTATTTTTGCATTTAGACATTTTGCATTTATATTTGGAAATACTGTACTGCTTATTTTTTATTTCTTTTAAAATTTATATACCCTATATTATAATAAAAAAAAGCGTCAACATTTTGAATTCCTAGAAATTCAAATTTTTTTTAAATATAATGTAGTTGACCGTAAACTTATAATTAATTATATTTATAGAATAATAATTATTATAGTTACGGAATAGGTCATTGAAATCTCCAAAACAGACATATTTCTAATATAGCATGCATCCCAAAAATATATCAATAGTCAGGACCGTCTTCAGAATCGGCGTCAAATTAAAAATTGACACGAAAATCATGAGATTCAAAATACAAACTTATAAATGAGGTATCCTACAGAACTTCTATAAACATTATCACAAAGGAATTTGGAGTTTTAAAGTTTTGAGGTCATTTGGGAAAATGATAGGTTTAATTTATATTTTCATTTTGCCAACAGATCTGATGGGATCCGTTTCACGAGTAAAATTGTGAATAAGATAGCAAAATATTGCTTTTTGAGGTGTATTTGAATTGTATGATTTTCTTGTTGGTTTTTAAAACTCGTCAACTCTTGATGTTTTTGAGATGAATGCTGTGTTAGGTAGATAAATATCTGCTTTATAGATTTCAATTGGCATTCTTCGACTAGAATTCTATAACTATGTTATAATTTGTACATCTTTGACCATTGCAATTTAATATGATACATTGCAACGTAACTTAAATTATTTAACATAATTTTATAAATTATTGTTTAACTACACAAATTTGTGTATCTATTATATTATTGTTATCAATCCATAATATTGTTAAAACTTGTATAAATAATCAAAAATAAATAAAGTATGATTACTTTTTGGGCTTTGCTAATTAACCGAGCGTAAAACGCAAAATTGTGGTTTTTAAGTTTAATATATCACATCGAGCAGAATTTTCTCCTGAGTTGCTGATAAATCAAAACAATTTATTATTCAGATTCTACCATATACTCCAAAACGTTAAATTTATTAGGTGTGTTTATGTTGCGCAATTTCAATTTAATTCTAAATTAAACTTTTTTTTTATGATACACAAATGACATGTGTTACCATACATAAGCACGACGAAATCCATTTAGTACGGTAACTTTTATTAAACTCCCTGCTTCATAATCTTGGTAATCGTTTTGTAAAGCCGGTATAGAAGCTTGTTTCCCGAAAGACTTTCCGGAAATTAAGCCGGACGTATTCAGCAAAGTCTTAATGCTTTTATCAGTGTATAAAATTTGCATAGAATTTAAATTAATACAAAAATTATCAAAATTGGATTTAGCGATACGAAGAAGATTATTCATTTGGTTTCATTACTTTTTATATTGCAACAGGTTACTTAAACAAAATTCAATTCCTAGATCTATACTTAAATAGATTTCATGTTAACACGCAAATAATGAGTGATAAAATTTATCTTAAACCAAAATAAGTTATTTAAATAGTTCAATAGATAAATTATTATTGGATTTGCTGAATAATGCGATTGTTTCAAAAATAAAAAGCAGATGGTTATTAGCAAAGCTAGTACGTGCATCTACATGTCTCTACATACTGTGTGTCATTTTTAAAAATAAAAAGTAAATTTTCAAAAATTATTAAAATTTATAATACTGAAATTTTTTTTTAAATATATAATGAGAATTGTTGAAACCCAAATTATTTAAAAATTAAGATAAACTTGACATTTTTTACGAAAATTATATGACTGACACAATCAGAGCCCAGTGTTTAGTAAAATAATTAATATTATTATATTTTTTGTAAAATGTAAAATTTCTTTAAATGTAAAGCAATTATTATTAACTATTTAGCACCTACTGTTTAAGTGAACAACGATTTAATTACACCCTCATTAACTATGCTGTTTACGATATTACGTATTTATTCGATAGTTCTAATTTCATGAATAAGTAGAAGTATCAGATGCTAAAAATAAAAGTAATAATAATTATATTAATATAAAAATATATTATGTTGATTAAATTAAATTAAATTAAATAATTAGTAACAAGCAACTAATGCTGAACAATTGAAAAATCAAATAATTTTTAACAGTTTTATTTAACATTAAGTAATTACGAAGGTAACAGCTTTTTCTAAATGCAATGGAATGAATCACAGTGTGTCATAACCGATTTATTATAAAATTTCCCTGAAACATTTACTGTGTTGGTTTAAAATTGTTTAAGTAAACATTCAATTGGAGATTATCTAATTTAACTTTTGGTAAACACCAGCTTATGTTTTAATTTTCATTTAGTTGAAATTTTCACGTTTTATTTATAGAACAAGTGCCAAGTATTTTGGAGTGGAAAAAATTCTAACTGGAATTTCTTTCCACATAAGTAAAGTAAAAGAGAAATAAGAAGGTGGATTGATCCACGTCAAAAAATGCATCGGAAGACTGCAGAAAAAAAAATTAGCAATATTCCGAATGGAATAGAAAAGCTTGATATTTCGTTTGCTAATTTTTCACGATCGTCAATCAGAAGAACGTCCAACTTCTTCAGGATTACGAACGGCAGCAATTTTTGGCTATTTGATTAAAATTTATGATGTCACAGAAAAAATCATGTTTAATTCTGGAGAAAAGAGTTTTGCATTAATTACTCTGTCGCAATCTAAAGTGTTTTCGACAGGCAGCCTCTTATGCCTTTGATGTTAAGACGGCGTAGCTGTATTCTTTCCGAATTACAGATCGAGAGCGTGGGAGATTTTAGCAATCGTTGTGGGTTCTTTTCTACGCTCACTATTTACTTCTGAAGTACTCTGCAGTGCCCAACTGAAAATAAAATTGCTCAGCAGGCGCCAGGCCTGAATAAAACTCACAGTAAGAATGAAGGGATGTTTATTCAGAACCAGGAAAAAATAGAATCTGGTTAAGCAATTTCCACACAATATACAGTGGTGAGAGTGCCGCTCACGGACCATAAAGGTCCCAAACAAAAATATTGCTGAAGGCAAAAGTGTTTAACAACTCTGGACTGAAGGTCCTTTAACTATTCTGAAGTAAGGCTCCAGCATAAACAATTTGCTACTGGCTATAGCCCAAATTGCTATGGAGTGCGGTATATAAAGCAAAGCTTATTGCTGTCAGAAAAAGGCTGATAATGGTAACGTTACAACTCAATGGAGTTGTACAAATTTTTATTGTTACCGTTTATTCAAAAAATATCTTAAACATGATTATTAAATAAAAGTTACGCGAGTATTCGCTTCCCACGACTTTATCACTGCTCATGCACAACTAACCAAAAGGGTTGTTATTCTTCATCATTTGACTGAAAGGTACACTGAGGAGCAACATAAAACACCGTCACATTCAAAAGATATTCACAAATATAAAATCGTCTGGTCTGTGAGACCGAAATAAATTTAAATAAAAATAAAAGTAAATAATACATTTAATAAAAAATCAATTTAAAACTTAGACGATCATTACTTAATAAAATCTTTTCGAGTTTGAGTAGACATTGCATTGAGAATTTTTGGCTAATAATAAGAAATGTGAGATTTTAAAGGTATTCTGAAATCGAAGAAGTGATTAGGAATATTATGGTGCTATAGAAAAAAAATTTAATAGCGATAAATTTGGAGCATCAGATCTTAAGTACGAGTATCTTAATAAAAACTTTACAATCTATTCGCGATTACAGCTAAGTGAAGCGACGTCTGGCGGCAGAAATGTTAACTCGCTAAAACGGGCATTGTCATAAGTGTACATGTGCATCTAGTGCATGTTTATAGCCGGTATTAACGTTAAATATTGCTTCTAAGTGCTTGTGTTTGAAAATTCCTCCGAAATTAATTTGTTATTAGGTAAACGACAAAATGAATACAGGTAAATCAAAATCAAGAGCGTTTTGTTGTGTTCACGGATGTAATTCTAGCGCTAGAAAGAATTCTGACCTTAGTTTCCACAAGTTCCCCATGAAAGGAAAATTCAAAGTGAAATGGACAAATCCGTTGGGTGAGGTGTAAGTAATTGATAGCAGAAAAGCGTGGATGAAAAGTTTCAAAATGGGAAACGAGCCTACAAAATACATGGTTGTGTGCAGTAAACATTTCAAACCATATAATTATTATTTACCAGGTTAGTAAAATTGTAGTTGTTGAGGACAGATGTGTTTCAATTAGAAGTTTACAGGTTTTGAGTAGATCTTATTATGAGCATTTATTTTTTAGGTCACCCCACAAAAAAGAAAACTCTTAAAAGGGACAGTGTACCTTCTATGAATTTGCCCGAGCTTCCAAAATGAGGGACAGTTGTAAAGAGTCCATCAAAGGTAGCAGCAGCAAGAAGACGGGAGAGAATATTAAAAAAACACAAACACCAGGAAGAAACACAATCGGCACAAACAATTGATCGGGAAGTAGCAGAAATGTTATTACATTTACATGAGGCCCGTCCACTGGAACCAATTGAACGACGTCTTGAAATACCTCTACACATCGAAATTCCTGAGACATCATCTACCGATCACCAATCAGCAATGAATTCTGTGTCGACACAAGTAACAAGTGGTGATTTCGTGGCTCCTTTTTTAAGCTACATTAATACTGAACAAGTATTGAATACTTTGTGTGGTATTCCCACATTTGACATTTTAAACTTTTTATGCGATGAAGTTAGTGCCATTGTAGTTGATAAAAGACTACACAAATTAACTATAAAAGAGAGAGTTGTCTTAACACTAATGAAACTAAAAAAAAACTTCTCTCTAAGAGTATTAGAAATACTGTTTAAAATTATAACTGTAAGTACTTGCAAGAAAATTTTTGTAGAAACGCTTGCAGCATTGGCAAAAGTTTTGAAATGTGCGATTCCCTGGCCAAGCAAAACTGAAATCAAAAATAAAGCACCAAAATGTTTCCAAAATTTTGAAAATGTTAGGATCGTTTTAGATTGCACCGAAATTCCGATTCAAAAACCCAAGTGCTTAGCTTGTAGAATAAAATTATATTCGCATTATAAGTCTGGTTTGACTCTGAAATAAGAAAAGGTATCTTATTCAGTCTTCAAAGAAAGAAAAGAGACTCTTGGAAATTGAAATTTATTTTTAATTCCTTAAAATGTGTAATCTATTGTAAATTCAATTTAACAACTGGAAGTAGCACTTGAACAAAACAAACATTATGAGGTATTGTGTTACAAACATTGGAAAACAAAAGCGTAGCTGAGTTATTGGGCTATAATTTGATATCTAGTTACTGCAGAAGAGTAAATGAACATCGAGGAACAGCTATCTATGTTAAGTAGGGTATATAATTTAGTATGCAAGGAAAGAAACGAGATAACAAGCAAATCTAGAAAAAGTATCCAAGTACTCGTAGTTGAGTGTGCAGCTATAGAATGTACCATAGGAGCTTTTAAAGTAATGTTTGTCAGTTTAAAGAAATGGTAATGTACATGTTATTATTGACGTCATGCATAATATTTAAAATAATCGTTTAATAAATCTGTGATTATTGTAATAGTGGGAGATTTTAATTTGAATATGTTAAATGATAATGGAGATGCGTTGAAGGTACTTTCATATTTTTAGCTCCTTTAATAATGTATCCAACCATAAAACAATGCACCCGAGATACATCAACATCTGGAAATTGAATAGACAACATTCTCACAACTTTGAGGGTTCTATTGAAGCTGAAGTGGTAAAAAAACATATTTCTGACCACTATGCTCAAAGATTGCCTTTATTCTCGCAAGGAACATATAAAGAAAATTTTATAGTACTAATCGAATTTTGAATGTGGAGAACAAGAAAATAAATATAATAGTCGTGTAGATGACATTTCTACAAATATAATCAAATATACCATCAATTAAATAATTGATCCGCTGCGCTATAATATTAATCTTCTTTTCTTCTTTAAGTGCCGTGCCTGATTTCAGACGTAGGCGACCTCTCTCCTATGCATGTGTTGTGCGTTTGAAGTATTATCACACACATACCGTGTGAACCGCGGGAAGTGTATACACTTCATCTCCAGAGAGGCTGTACCAGGCTGATTACACCTCGGTGGTTTGCCATTGCCTTCCGAGGGGAGACGGTCAGAATAAAGTTTTACTGAGCCCGGAGTTGAACCAGGTATTTAGCATTAGCAGCAACGCACTTAACCGCTAAACTGGCTACCGTCTCATAATATTAATAACCCAATCAAATTTGGAGTTTCTCCTGACAAACTGAAAATTGCTTTAATAAAATCCATACATAAAAAACGAGACTAAAAATGGCATTGCAATCATCGACAAACTCCTGAGTGGACGAACCTCCAACCAAAAAGTTTGTATCATCTGCATAGCCCAAAATGAAGGCATTTTCATTCTTTACCACTGAATACAGATCATTTACATAGATTATAAACAACAATGGCCCTATAATACTTCCTTGAGGAATATCTATGCTATTTTCTCTAAGTGATGATTTTATTTTATCATTTCGCCACTTTTTGCTATAGCCACTCTCTGCTTTCTATCTGAGAGGTACGAGTCAATCCACTGATCTGCGTTTCCCCCAATTCCGTATTGTTGCAACTTATCAATAAGATGCTTTCTATTTAAGCAATCACATGCTTTAGATAAATCTAAGAAGATTCCTACACCTAATTTATTACTTTCTAACAATTTAATTATATTATGGGTAAATCTACAAATTGCAGTGTCAGTGGATCTGCCCCTCAGATATCCATGCTGATGTTCACTAATCAATTTACAATTCTTAAAAAATTCATAAATTCTTACGCACATGGCTTGCTCAAAAAATCTTTAAAAACTCGGCGACAAACTAAATGGGCGATAGTTCTTCAAAATACCTCTATCACCACCCTTGTAAAGTGGCTTTACGACTGTAAGTTTTAGCTGCCGGGGAAAAACACCACACCTGCTTTATAATATGAGACAAAATGGTTCTTATTTTATATATTATACATTCTTTAATAATTGCACTGGGGATGTCATCCTCTCCGCAACTGAACTTATTTTTTTTAACTTTTTCGCAAGAATTTCCACTTCAACAGTCGTAGTTGAACGCAACATTACAACACTAGAGATATAGATTACATTTTGCCAAAATATAGACTTTCTTATTATGCATGTTTACGTTGTTACAATAGTTTACCTTACAACATCAAATGTATAAATAGTTAAGTACTCAAAATAAGTTTAAAAGAGCTGTTTATATATGCTCATTGATAGGAAGCCATATTGTGTGGAGGAATGTTTAATTGGCGTCTAAGTTATTGTAAGACCGAGTTATGAAATCTATATAGAAAATTTTGCGCGTTGCATTACAAATTCTTATGTTTTTTTTAGTTTCTGACGATGTCATTTTAATTGTGCATATTGCTTCAAAATTATAGATAATTATTATAAAAACAATTTTTGTCATCAAGTTGAAGTAATAAAGTCGAGAAATCGGTGAAAAACTGACTTCGTCCCCTTCCCCGCCCCGCAGAAAGTGACGACCAAACTCTTTGAAAAGAGGAAACTTCAGGATTACTTAATTACATCTTATAGAACAATTATTATAACATGGGAAAAAAATTCAGTTAGAATTTTTCCATAAAATATGTCGCACATTATTCCATCTTGGTGATAATTTTTTGTTTAATGGATTAAAACGATTAGAAAAAAATACAATCAGATCCAACAAGTTCTTGCAAGAAATATGTCCTTCCTTTAAT
Source organism: Podabrus alpinus (assembly GCA_932274525.1). Taxonomy (NCBI): domain Eukaryota; kingdom Metazoa; phylum Arthropoda; class Insecta; order Coleoptera; family Cantharidae; genus Podabrus; species Podabrus alpinus. The sequence goes on from OW026451.1 coordinate 123,532,444, forward strand.
TTATCTTCTACATAGAACTTGAATTTAATAGATTAATTTGGTACTCTTCAAACTTTCAGAGATATTAGGAATTCAAAATATACATATTATAATATACACAGTACAACGTTTTTGAACTAAAACATTTAGTACAATGTCATAGAAGATCAAGTCCAACCCCTTCCTCAAACATTTCTTACTAATTACAGTATTAAGTTACGCATTAATAAGGCAATCGTTAATTTCACAATATACTTATAATAAGTACATAAGTTTATGAAGGCTTTTACGAATCTGTTTGGGAGATGCTTAGGATAGTACATTTTTAGCCTACGTGATGTGAGGTTGTTTTCGAAAAGGTTCATGGCTAACTTGCTTGGGTGGACACTTAACTTATTTTGATGTTTTTCGCTAAAGGTTTTTATTTCACTTTTTCTCATCATGCCAAACCTTGTCAAATGATTGGGAAATATCTATGAAAGCGGCAGTACAATATTTTCTGTTTTCAAGATTATTAGCGATAACATCTACCACACGATGCACCTTCTGAATGGAAGAAAGTTTCTTTCTAAAACCGAACTGGTGTACCGAACTGGTACAATGTTTTCATCTAGCAATTATGGTTGGATTCTTTGGAGCTACAGTTTCTCGAAAACATTAGACAGGGCCGGTAAGAGCCTAATTGTTCCATGGAAAGTTGGTTTTCAAGGCTTTAGTATTAAGATTATCTCTCAATCTTCTATTGCATCGGGAAGATATTCAAACGAGGAACTGAGTTAGAAACATAATGCTATGACCTCCCTTATTTAAACTTTAAACACGTCTTTGTTTTGTTGGGCGCCACATCCAGATTGGATGTGGCATCCAATCTGGATGTTGTTGTTGGTAATTAAATTAGGGAAGTTGCTTATTGAGTCGAAAAATTAGTTTAATTTTTAAATACTTAATTACTTTGAATGAAGAATATTTCTTTGTGTTTATCAGATAAATGATCCACTTCTTAGTGTTTGATCGATCTTTAAAAATTGAAGCACCTTGCTGTAATTTATAGCAAATAATAAAAGATTTCGTTAATTTAGAATAGGTTTCTATTTTCAAAATATCGCAATGCGCAAAAATGTAATCAAAAAATTAACAAATTAATACAGATCAAAATCTGTTACCAAATTGGTTTACAATAAAAATACCAAACGATGAATCGAAATCCTCTTCTTCCTTTTCTTCAGTTGATGCTTAATAATATTAAGGCTTTCTGTTATTCCATAACGGGTTAAATGTTTTTAATAAAATGTTGCTTTTATAAAAGCTTTGAAATAAAATAATTAAATGTTTGGTTAAAGAAAAGTTTTTAATTGGGTAGCCGAAAATACACCTTTACGGTCCTTTTTCAGCATCCTTTATTTAAATGCTGAAGGCCAAATGTTTAATTTTAACAATAACTGTCACAATACCTTTTTGATGAATAATCCTCATTTTTGTAAACAAATTTGTTTACAAATTTTTTTTATTAAATCACTTAATTCACTGTATTTTAAACAAATATTGCACAGAAATGTTGTAATCCCAGTAGATCTTCTGTCGGTAAGTAGGATGAAGTTATTCAATCATCAGATACTATGGATTGAATTGAATTTTAACGTGTTTTATTTTCACAGATTTGTAACTAGTGTAGCCATCTTTGATTTTCTTATCGATCAAAAATATTCAAATTTGTGGTTCGCGTTACAATGCGACTGTCGAGTTTGATCGTTAGAATCCAACTGAATTTTGTTTTTATATCATTTTGTATTTGTATTAGATCGACAAAATTTATTGAATGTCGATCACGCTGAAAATCAACCGCATCATTTGGATGTCAAAGCACAACTAAACTTTGCTTGCGCAAAACATCGAATCGTAATGACTTTTTGAAAAATGTGAGTCAAAATTGTTTCCTTTTGTAAATTTTGGTTTTGTTAAATTTATTCCAATTTTCAGAATTGGTCTGATATTTGAAGAAATCAGTTGTAAGTCGTTCTCCAGATGAATTTATCCACGGTAGTCTGTTTTATAATAATTCGAAGAAATTAATTTGACTGTTTTACTTGTTATCATTTTCAGTTATCAATTTTGTGCAATTTTCACCTTTATACCTTTTTACAAATTTCGGACACAAATTTATGATTATCATATACAATAAGATACAACAGAATTTTTGGTATAATCAAATTTTCATAAAACAAGTTATCTAAAAAGATTTTCCAATTTAAAGTTTACAAATTAACAGGTTATGTTTTCAGATAACAAACAATGTATAGTTTTAACCATTTCTAAAGTAAAGTGTCTTTTAAGAAGATTTTTGAGTTGATCACCCTCAAATTGAATGTATTTAGCAAGTTTTGATGCAGCTTTCTCATCTTGAAAGATCTTATTAAGTTCACAATATCTGAAACAGAGATGGATTTCTTATCTGATAAATCTATTTGTTTTGTAAATCTATAAATGTTTCAAATTAGCTTAGTTTCTCAATTTTATGAATTTTATGATTAATTCAGTTTTGCAACTACCCATCGTGATGTTAGGTCATTTTAAATCATAGCAATAAGTAATAAATCTTATTCCCTTATCGGGTAACTCACAGGTTCCTTTTGTACTCTCCCAGTGATGAGATCATACCCCGGCGCATTTTTGCGATTTAGATTGAGTTTTATAGCTTTTTGAACCTCGTTTATTTTGAATGTTTGTTAGTTAGTCGTACGTTAGAAGGACCGTTTAATATTTCATTTGGTTGATCTTTATCATCTTCTTGGGTTTCTGATGGAAATGGTTGGAAGCCTCTTGCTGAATGTCCGCGAAAGTATCCGCCTTCTCCCGATTACTTCTTGCGCAGTTTCTGTTTGATTTTTTGATCGGAGGTGCAAAAGATGTTGGTCTTTGGACCAACAATAATGGAGGTTTATTTCTTTTTATGATTTGAGAACTAAATTCTGTCAAAAGCGCATAATGGTCTAACGACCATTGGACGCTTTGGGCCATGCTTTTTGTGATGTAGAAATCCAGTACATCTGGATTTTTGTTGCTATCTATTGACCAGTACGTTGGATGGCCTGTCGACAGGATAATAACATAAAAATATCAAAATATTTATTTTAAGGTATAAAATTTTGCTAGCTTTACCACCTCGTCATCTTACCTTTCATTCCTCTATAGTTTTCTTCTTATTTTTTTGTAATGAAGCCCTTTTTTTCAAGTCATTTTCTCTCTTGTACAAAGGGAACTAACTATAATACATTTCATTTTGAGAAAAAATATCCTCGATATATTATATCATTAGAAGAAAATGATATCATTATAAAATAACACTAACTAATACAGTAAAGTGCTATTGATTTATTTAAATATGGATTCACACGATTTAAAACAACTCGAGGTTATTTTTATTTTACAAGGTTAACGTTTGTCTTATTCGTTCAATGTTTTGTTTCATATCAAAATTGTTATTCCTTTTTCGTCGACTTTGTAGTCTCAACAATAAGATTTACTTTAATTTAAAATTTTCAGATGATATATTCGCAAACCGCTTAATAAAGTACCACACACCCCAATCATATTAACCACAAGTTTGAAGTCGAAGAGTAATAACCATGTTTGTGCATATCTTAACTTTGTACTTTACTAACTTTTTGCTAATTTTTTACAGAAACTAATCAATTTAAAACTAAACAATTTCTCGGAACACTAAATCACACAAGGTACGTGCTATAAAAAGGCACTCTTTTTTGGGGTGGAGATAGAAATATAACAATAAGAGGTTCTTCAATAAGATCTTTTAGAAAATAAGATGGGAACTCGTCGACACCCAATGCAATTAATTATAGGCAAAACGATTATGAAATCAAGCAATAGTTTACAATTGAAATTATACAATAACATAAAATATTTGTACCACCGATAAACTTTTCTGCAGTCAAGAATAAATAAGTACAAGCATAAAAAATTTTATTATCAAATAAAACGTGAGAATTTTAATTTTCAGGTGAATTCTTTTGCATAATCGTAAATGCTATGATTAAGTACTTTCTCGATAGCAATGTTTAGAGCAGTGATTCAATTTAGTGAAGAGTGGGAAACATTTACAATCAAATTTCGTATATTAGTGGTGCAATAACAATACTTATATTCTTTTAAAAATATAATCTATCAGACGTGGTGTTGATTAAATTTTGGTTTAAAAGTGCGGATATTGAAGACTTAGTATTTCCTAAAATGTGTAATATAAGGTACGTAAAAAATGTATTCGACAATATAAGAGTCCTTAAAGAATTTTAAGAAGTACTTGAGTATTATTAGATTTCTTTTCTCAATACAATACATTTTAAAAAAAGTATTTTTAAATAAATTGATTGTGAATGTACTTGAAACATAAAAATAATGTGTTTGCTTATATTGACATTACGTAAATATACACATGAAAATATATTTAGTATGTTAAGTGCGTTTAACATTCAAATTAAAACCAATGTAACTTTTTTGTAATATTTTTACGAACCTTGCAATTTTGTAATTGTTTAATGCTTCTACTCGAGAATGCCTGATAATATAAATAATATAGAAGACAATTTTTTTTACAAAATTCATTTAATATTTCATCTAAAATTCAACGATGCGATGATAGCAAATTTTGCAACCGGAATCTACGTTTATATCGAGTACCACAGATTGAAAATATCAAATAATTGTTTGCAAACATTCCAAAAAAACATACAACAAATATCTCTTATTTTGACTTATAATAAATATTTTGAAGATTTTTAATCAACCAACATCATTAGATGCATTATTATTTGTACTATATAAGTTTTACATTTTTAAGAGTACTGAAAACTGTTTTATAATTTTTATTTGTTCATGCATGGTAGAATTTACATACTAAGTACCTAAAATTAATTTGTCAATACCTTTTATACCATTAGATTTCATAATTACACTATAATAATATTTTGTGCTTAATATTTACACAAGCTAGTAATTTTTGACTAATATCCAAATTCGTAGAAGACCCGACTTCGTCTCTAAAAAAATATAATCAGTTTTAATTTTTTTGAAAATTTCCAATATACGAATTATATTAAATAAATAAATTGAATTAAGTTAAAAGATAATAGTTGTTAGGTTGTTACTTTTTCTCAAAGCACAAATAATGTGATAGCAATTTTGGGAATTCTTACGGGAAGTTTTGAAGAATTTGGTGTATTATTATAGATACAAAACATAATATTAAACTATATACAGAGCCTATAATAATTGATTTAATAAGTCACTAAGTTGTAGGTGGTTTACTTATAATCGTTGATAAAAATAGCATCACATTAATAGCAATAAAATGTATCTACGATAGTTGGTTGAAAAATTCGTAACATTATTTTTCTTGGTCAAAGTTAGAAACTGTTCACTTTAAATGATTGACGACAGCGAATCAGCCATTGACGTCAGTTTCCTCTTTACTGGTTAATTACTAAAATTTTATAAGACATTTCGGTGGACGTCGTCAATAAATGACAAAGTGCAGACCACCTTACAAGATTATTTTTGAAAACTATTATGACTTAAAGGATTTCACAAATATCGTGTATGATAAAAATAGAAAATATCTTAAATAGGAAATCAATTTCAATAATAGCGGTGTAACCACGCGAGTCCATTTAAAATACTTACCTATATGTACTTGCGTAAGATTGTTTAGGTATAGCTAAATTAATTAATTAAATTAGTCATACAATAAAATCAATAGTAAAGGTTGGTTCGTGAATTAAAATAAACGTTACTGAATAAATAAATGTGTAATTTTGTGACCTTAAAAGAATTGTTATGTCCGTCACGTGAACAGTTCAACTGAAAATTTTAAATCATAATTACCAATATCATGTTATTTACTGTCTTAGTTTATATTTTCAAAAGTTTATAGTTTAAGTCTGCAACCCATATAAATTTAATTTATTGAAAGGAAATTGCAATTTGCTTTATTGCCGTTACATCAATAATATCAAAATATTATGCTATATTAGGTAGTAATATTGGTTCTCTAAAAAATTATATTATAAAAGTTATTCGATTAGGATTATCACAAATTGTACTGTATACAGGGTGTTGAAAAAAGGTCGTACTATAATTTTGTAGCAAGTGCATATTAGAAATCAAAATAAATGGTTTTTGGACACACGTTCATCAAATTTTCATTTTTGTTTCGGTGAGTTCTGCTATTGATTATAAACTTTTCACAAAGATACGCAATCCCTGTGTTAAATTTTGTGCCTCCGTATTTCGCTACCCACCCTCGATAGCGGATACAATAGCGGCGAGGGGGTAACGGAGTATGAATTTTCCTCCATAAATTTTCAAAATTTAAACAAAACTATTAAATGTATTAGAATTTCTGCAAATTTGAAAAATGTATCTTTATTTTGGTTTAAATCAGGGGTGGCCAACCCAAATGATCTTGCGGGCCACTTTGGAAATGCATCATAACTCCGCGGGCCACATATAAAATTATATATCCCCATATTAGATTTAGATACACTATAGACATTTTTTGGAAGTAAAAAATTGAAATATAATGAGTTATTATTATTGTGTTTACTATTATTCTTACATGTAAACATACAGTAGCGATCAAAAGTAAGTTGACAAACAGTTTTTTAGAAAAAATTTATAAAAATAAAAGTCATTTAGTGGACTATTATATCTTTTTTAAAAGTATGATAAGCGAATTACATTTTATTTAGGGTTCAAAAGTAAATTGGCATAAATCGTTTTATTAGTGAAAAGTGAAAATTAAACATTAATAAGCGTTCATAAAAGTGTAACTTAAGTTAATTAAGGTAAAATCGACATGCCCAGACGTAAAGAGTATTCCGAAGATTTAAAAAACACGGTTCTGGAATGGTTAAATGTGGAAAATCATTAAGAGCAGCACAACGTGAATTTTGCATTCCAAATCAAACTATAAGTCTCTGGTGTCATAAAAATAATAATTATGGATCAGCAGAGACACGACCAAGAACAGGACGACCACGAAAAACAACCAAAAGAGATGATAAAATTGTCGTTCGTGAAGCAGTAAAAAATCCTCGTCTAAAGGCTACACAAATTTTTCAAGATTTTAACAAAATTCGCGAAAATAAGATACATGATTCGACAGTGAAACGTCGACTACATTCAGTTGGACTATTTGGCAGACGTCCTGATAAGAAGCCACTTATATCTAAGAAGAATCGGATAGCCCGTCTCAAAAGTTTGCTAGAAGTCATTTACACTGGAAAAAAGGATTGGTCTAAAATACTTTGGAGCGACGAAAGTAATTATAATTTGTTTTCTTCGGATGGTATTTTTGTCAAGGACCAAAAAATAAAAAACACAAGTTCCCACCATAAAGCATGGTGGAGGTGACATCATGGTGTGGGGCTGCTTTTCCCGTTGTGGCATTGATCCCTACACAGAATTGATGGTATTATGGATCGGTTTATGTATGCCGACATATTGAGGGATCATAATATGTTACAACATGATAAGAGAAAATTTCCACGCGGATGGCCACGCAAAACATACTTCAAAGCATGTTAAGGACTACGTGGAAAAGGCAAAAATCCGCCTTTTAGAGTGGCCTAGTCAGTCTCCAGTGGGAAGAGCTCGAACGACGAATAAGAAGTGAAAATTATAGTAATACAACTAACTTACGGGAAGCATTACAGAGAGAATGGTTAAAAATACCATTAGAGCGTTTAGAGAAGCTGGTTGACTCTATGCAATCACGATGTAAAGCTGTTATCGCTGCAAAAGGCTTTGCAACGAAGTACTAAATGTTTTTAATCTATAGTTTTTGTATGTATTTCTTTATTTTTTGGTTTTAAGAGCATTTTTTCGGCACTTGTAAATGCAAATATTTCGAATTTATTTTGTTTTGAAGTGTTTCAGATTAATACAATTATCTAGAAAGTTATAATTATATTTTGTAATTTAAGAGTTTTAAGGAATAAATATTAAAAAAATTTAAGAGAAATATTGAAATTTGAAAAAGTTATTGCAAAAAAATTGTTTGTCAACTTACTTTTGATCGCTACTGTAGATAATATAATAATAATGATACTAAACATATATGGATGCACAAATAATGTATTTTTTTAATACATTGCGTTTCACTACATTGGCCATTATAAAATAAATATATTTTGTAAAAGTGTGATGAATCTCGCGGGCCGGAAAAATGTTCAAGGCGGGCCGCGGGTTGGCCACCCCTGGTTTAAATATAAAGTTATACTTTTTTACAGGATTTCTTTACAATATAATTTATCCTCGCTTAGGTAAACTTCAAAACAGTTATATAAAAACATATAAACAACATAAAGTGACAGGGGTAATTTGAATTCTATAAGTTACCTAAATAAGTGACGCGTTTCGATGTTATTCACATTTTGTAGAATTCATCTTCTCACATAAAAAAACTATGATAGATCGTTATGATTGAACGTTTATATTTTTTAAACTTTAAATAAAAGTTTTAACTTTGATTTTATGAATACGGTCGCATTTTTATTAAATATTGGCTTTTACCGATTTGTTCAAAATTAAACATTGTATTTTAATTAGTCCATTATTAATATTAAAAATTATGCAAACAAAATTTTCAATTAATTAGGTATATTTATTTAATTAATATATACGTACAATTTTGCAATAACCGCTTATTAATAATTCATTCCGTGGGTAATAACGGGATTGCTCTAAATTTAAAAAAAAATTCAGTATTATAGGTAAGTACAGCCTTTAAATGTTCGTAGATTTCTATACTCATTTTTAAATTTCCCATTTTTAACTGCCTGAAAATTTTAAATAATTCTGTTAGTAAATATAACATAATATTGGGCAAGCAAACTGCCTGAAACCCTGCAAAATAAACGTTTACAATTTTTGATGTTTCCATCATGCTTGTATTTCTCAAAAGCTATTGTGTAATATTAATAGTGTTTCTTGAAATCTAGTAATTAAATGTCTTGAATAAAACATTGCTTTCAGATTCTATCGATGGCTTTGGTAAAAATAATGAACACTATCACACAATGAAATTGTTTTTTTATTCATTGGCTTAGAAACCCTCGACATAAACATTTGAACAAGTTTTCAATTTCGATGAACTACTCAATATTTTCATTACGTTCCTTAATTTTGTGACCATCGTTTTCTCTTTCATTTACTTCATCTTTATGATAGTTTACCTTCGTGCTAGATTCACCTTCATGCTTTATATTTTGATGAAGTTGAATCTCAATGTCGAGCATTTCAGTGTTTTCTGTCTCAGCTATTCATGAGTGGCAAAAAAGTCTAAAAATTGGAAGTAAGTGCTATCTAAAACGATGTAAAACATTTCTAACAAAATATACAAAAAATTAATTTTGAAACCCCAACTTTAAAGGATTGCAACTCCAAAAGAAAGTAATATTGTATTAGATAAATTGGGGTTAAATCGTCAGCTTCTGTTTTTTCTTCCAAACGAGTGATTAGGATTAAGATTGATATTCCTGACATTGTATTCCAGAACAATGCTTCATTTTATTTTTTGTGAGGAGTTGCTTCTGATGTACTATAAGAAACATGTAAGATCAACTGAGATACTTCTGTGAGGTCTGATATTAATTTTTATTTAACTATTGTTAAATTAATTATACAATAAATACAATTTAAAACTTATTGCAAATATAGCAAAAAATTATTCGTTTAACACTTATGTTACCAGTTAAAAAAACTTCATTATCACCCAGATGAGGTACCCGGTACCTCCATATAATTTGCACGTAGTTCAATGTTTTCTGTTCTTTTTTCGACGTTATTAATGTTTTGTAGCGCAATATTTTTATTTTTAAATACAAGAATAATTAAATAATTTATTCAGTAATTTGATAAGCCGATAAAACTGACTGATTATCTCGCATTTGGAAAAATATGATGTTTAAACAAATACAAGAAGTGACTTCCTACGCACTCGATTTACCCAATATATTCCGTCAAAACTTGCAAAATACGGAATCAAAGTATTTTGGATATGTGACTCCAAAAATGCAAAAAAAATAAGAACGTCCTTATGTTATCTACTATGCACTCACAACCACATATGCGAGATACTGCACAGAAAAACAGAAATTATCCATTATTACAACGAAATGAAGGCGGGAGTTGATACATTGAATCAGTTGGTGAAAAAATATACCTCAAAAAGAAGAACTAATCGATGGCCATTGGCTTTCTTTTTCAATATAATTGATATCGCCGCTCTGGCTTCTATACATATATTGTATTCGGAGAATTTTCCAAACTTGGTGACCAGAACTGACAGTCGGCGAACGTTTTTGAAAATATTTAGTCGCAATCTCTGCGAAACAATGTAAGGGGTTAAACCCACGTAAAACTTACTAATTCGGTTTCACCTTTACAATGCCACTTTTCTTGACCGTGGATGTTAGGTACGAGACAGCTAGCTCATAGATTTTTATTCTTGTGTTGGAGAGCAGGGTGGTTCGTGGTGTAGCTTCGAACCTTCGTGGGATCGTTAAACTTTGTCGATCCTTCTTTTACCGTGATAGCAAAGCCTGGGCGCCAGATGAGAAGGACAAGATATCGAGGAGAGCTCCGATATTTGGCTTTCTCAACAAAATTAAAATAAACAAAATTGAAACGAGTATACGCAAGTAGGCACAATAATACAATGGTTAGCAAAAATTCTCGTTTAATGGACAATTTGACATATTATTTAGATGGACAACTTGATAAATTATTATAAATGGATAACTTGATAAATTATTATAAACAGGAACTATAGAAATGATAACAATTGTCTTATAGATAAACAATGGTGATTTTTATAATTACTGACATTATCTTTAACTTCGTAATAAAAATTATAATAACCAAATCGAACAAGACAACAGATAACACAAATAAATAAATAAACCAGCACTATTGTCAATTTAGGGTTGTTGATCAACCAACAACTATTAACTCCAATGACAAATCTGTCGAGGTTATTCTTCGCCAGCAAGGTTTTCCTTGACCGGTACGGTATAAATGGAATGATTGAAATGCTATTAATCCGGATGCCAAATGCAAAACTGAATAGTTGCACCGGATTTTTATGTATATCATAAATTTGTAATTTCAAATGAATAAATGTTGTACAAACTCTTTGGTTTGACCTCATACAGTAAGTAATTGAACTTTTCCAATTACTTACTTGCTGATAATTGCGGGCCCCTTCCGATCGTTCGAACGAGCGTATATAGGAATGGTCCGTGAGCTGATAAATTCTCCTGTTGGTTTGGAACTAGAAATAATTGGAAAGAACACACTTATATGAGGCACAAACAATGCGAATAATTTCGCAGATTTTTGAAGGCAAACGAATTATTGAGGATAATCCTGATTACAAATTCTTAATAACATAATATAAATAGCTTTTTGATACCAGTACGTTTTGTTGGCTCCTGTACACAAATTGTCTTAATAGTTTGCTGGTTAACACACACATCTTTCTTTTCTAATGTTAAGGCTTATTTTGGTGGGGTAATTCGTTAATAGCACGTGCGGTTTCTGACCTGGTGCTTGGATAAATAATATCCAAAAAGGATTTTTTTTCTTCGTAATAGAACAACTCAGAACTTGGCCGGCTATTCGTATTTTTGAAACCAATGATTTCGGCAGGGGTCAAAGCGATCGGCACCGTTTGCACATTATTTGCACCATTCGTATAACCTAAAAATGGCCGAAACACAAGTTCACCGCTAATGATTATAACTCGGTTTATCACTCGATAAACTATCTTCAAATATGCTGGTTTTTTCTCAGGACTATCACCCGACCTTGTAGAAGGGTTTTTAACACCGACTGATTATTAAATTGTTCAAATAACTTTAGTTTTTGGTTCGATTCATAAATCTTACGTATTTCTCTTAAAAACATTCGTTCTAAACAACCTCCGGTTGCCCTAGGGATTTTAGGTACCTTGATTTTTTTGTTGAAATTCATCGTTCAATTCTTATCGATCGATGGGTCACCTAACCCATAGGCGCGGATAATTCAAAATACGTATTTAATTCAAGTTCATGTTAATAGAGATATAAAATTTGCTTCGTTAAATAAAGTTGGTTAGATAAATTACACATAAATAAATTGTTAATCATAATTGACCTCTGAAAATTAATAAACCCTCGAGGTGTAGGAAGAGGATTTTCCTTTCCAAAGGAAATTAACGGAAGACCGTTACAACAAATAGTATATCAAGAAGTAAAAATGTACATGTAATCAAAAATTACTATTTGAAAATTTCATTAGAAAGCTTTCTTGGCAAAAAAATTGTTATACCTTCTAGTGTAGCACCATCAATAGAATCGCCTCGAGATGGATGTGGTAGGCAATTACACAAAGGTAATGTGTCACATAGTGTGTAAAGCTGAAGAAGGAATGTCGCGAAAAACTAGGAAATCTTGTACGCTTTGCAAAAAACCAATATGTGATCAGCACATTAAAAAAATCCCGACCAGCTGCTTAGATTGTCGGTAGTAAGATTTTTGTAAATATTTTATAAAAAATGTTCTAAATATTTATAAATAATATTATAAAGATATTCTACTTTGTCACATTTCAAATAAATTACATGTATTCTATATTAGTATTCGCCTTTAGATCAAAATTACGCATTCTTGTATCGCAGGTACCCGGTACCTTATCTGGGTGATATAGGTATAGATTTCTATAATCGCAAAAAAAGTGAATTTCTAAAAATGCAGTAATTTCTAAAATGGTCTCAAAATGTTTAGAAATACTTTTTATAAGATGTCACAAAATCTCAGGTTTCTGTAGAAGATAGAAGCAAAGATATTCAAGCGCACAGTCAAAAAAGTACCCGGTACCTCTATCTGGTAACATAAGGGTTAAAAATATTACTAAGCTAATCAACATATACTTGAAAGCCCTATAATTGCAAAAACCAATTTTTGTTCTATCGTAAACATTAACAAATAATATTAATACTACTTTCTTCCTCAATTAATTGATGTAAAAAACTACTTTTCGGGTGTAAAGGACTGTAATCAAACGAATATCTACCGTTAGCCAACGTTTCGATTAATTTATTTAATCATCTTCAGGGCTGGATTCGTTTGATTACATTCCTTTACACCCGAAAAGTAGTTTTTTACATTAACAAATAATGTTCACTTTCGTTTCAGCTCGTAAGCGAATGAATTAATATAATTAATAAATTATGACCAAAATTTAAGATAGTTTGGCATTATGCATATCCACGGCATTTATTCGGTTATTTGTATCGATTTCGTTATTTGAATAATTAACCAAGTTTTGTAAACCATTTTAATCAAGTTAACTCGCCACTTAAGCATTTACAAGTAATATTTCCAACAATTTGGCTCCAAAACTTTTCACTCAACACCTGATTTTTTTGCAAAACCATAATTTAATACGTTTAATGTTGACTATTTCCCATGATACACCCATTAGTAATCTGAAAATTACGTCACTTGCAACAATCAACAATATTTTTTGAGAAAAAAATTAAGAAATTCCAAGTAATATTATATATTATAATATTATATTGATGCGACTTTCAAATGGGTCCTAAATTTTGCAAATTTCAGAAGTCAATTCTAAATTAAAATTTAACATGCCCACAATTTCGTTGTATTTTGAGATAAATTTAAAAGCCCATTGCATCAAACAAAATTTGAAATGTCCAAGTTTTTGAAATGATAATGAATAATTATTGTTGATTATAAGGGTAGAATTGTTCTCAGAATGGCGATAGATTATAAAATTGTATTGATATTGTATTTCTTCTTTTTATTTTGAACACATAAAATGTTTTAATAATGAGTGAAAATTTTGAATTTGGTGCAAGAATTAATAATGGATTAGTATTGTCGGTATGAAAATTTTAATTAATTATGGTTATATATCTGCGCTGGTTTTCAATCTTATTTCGTTCATGTCGAGAAAATCAGCTAATTTTTGCGCCCAGGTCGATCCTGAAGCAGAAAAAGGAATCAAAAGCATTCAACGTCAGACCTCGAGGGTGAGCAGGTCGAGAATGTGAATCGACCGTCGATTAGGTGCGGGTCGATATTAGAAAGCCGTTCGATCATCTAAGTTTATGTGGATCAATGTTTAATTTGACGATAGATAATCGACATAAATTTTTAATTACCGAGCGAGGGTAATTGGAATTAAAGTGAATACGTCTCCAATCCAAATTCGTGGCCAATCCTTGCTTTAGTTTTTTTATTCCCTGATAGAAGTTTTTATTTCTCTGTTATTGTTTATTTTTCCTGTATCTCTTCTAGTTTCCTTAGGTGGTATTTTCTTTTCTTATTTCTGATTATATTTTTACACTCTTTTCTCTCTTCTTCAAATTTCCGTTTTGTTTTTTCCGTTCAGTTTTCTAGTAGACTACTCCTTGCTTTTCCTCTCCTGATTATTTCGTTTTCACACTGTTTGTCATACAATTTTTTCCTTTTGTTTTACTTTCCCTATACTGTGTATTTGTTACTTCATTTATACTGGTTTCTATTGTTGTAAGTATGTCGTCAAAATTGTGTTGTGTTTTTGATTTTTCCAATTTTTTCTCCATTGATTCACGATACTTTTGTATTTGATCATTATTTTTGGAATTCTATTTTCATCCACATTTTTTTTAGTTTTTATAGATCCTTTTGTATTTTCTCTATTTAGCACTGCTTTCGATATCTTTACACCCACTATAAAATGGTCAGAGTCTAGCTTTGCTTTTCTGTATAATTTTATATCTTGTATGATTTTTTCATTTCCTCCCTCTATTAGAACATGGTCTGCATATCGCTGGCTGGCAAGAATAACGGCACAACTCAAAATTTGGCAAAATTGAGTTAACCATATAAATCGACAGCATTTGACCATATTTTATTGTTAATAATGACAGAATTCAAAATTTTAATAATCCGGCGATAGTATGGCGGAAGTGTCGTTATGCATGCAATGCAAAGTCACTACTTATTTATCATGAATAATAAAGACCCAATTTCAGTTGCATCACTGCTGTCAAGTGAATTGATGCTAATTTTTACGCTAAAACAGGCTTATTTTTAATTATTACGTTTCTGTTGGTTAATTTGCTGTTAAATATCGGCTTATTTGGAATTAGAATCTATTCTAATCTATGCGCGTCCCATAGGGACGCGCATGAATGGATTATCAAGATTCCTTAAAGGAAGGAATTGCAATTAAAGTGATTGCAATATTTTATTTATTAATGACCTAGTTAAAAATAACAAAATCGATTGCAAACTTTAATTCTTTATGATTTATACAAGAATTACACAGTGTTTTGCAAAATCTTACTGTTGTCAACTAAAACTTATACTTATTTTGTTATCAGGAATATAGACATAAGTACAAATGGAAGGAATTTATGCATTTTTTATACTATTGAAAAATAATTTTCTTCAAATTTTTGAATGCCAATTGTAGCCATTGAAATTTTATAATTGTTAGTTAAATTTAAACAACTAAATTTTAAATAGCAGCGCAATTATACGAAATCGTATTAAGAAAAAAGTTTAAAAACGCTCCCCTGAAAAAAGTGCTTTTTTGAGTTGTGCCGTTGTTCTTGACAGCCAGCGATATATGGTTAGCAGTGGTACCATCTGGGCTTACCCACGTCCCTTTGTATATGTCTTTATGCTCGTAGTGAGTACTCTTTATTTTCATATCTTGTCCCATTGCAAAATCAATAAGAAACCTTCCATTGTCATTACTCGCACTATACAAACGAAGGAATATTAGAAAATTTTAATAAGAAACACCGAAAAATCTTAACCAAACGCTAATCTATTTGGATTTTAACCGTAAGTTTGATGCATGCGAAGAAATTTTCTTAAAAATATACGTATAAGACATTCATTTATCAATTCTGATAGGGATGAACTAAAATTATTTACGTATATCAAACACCTGCTGTCTAATTTGTGTTTATCGCCTTTCCATAAAATTTCATTAATAGACTTGTTTCCTAATTCGTAGTTGCTATTGGACGAGCAATGCAAATATAAGGCTCTGAGCTTCGGGATGATGAGATTTGGAACGAACTGTACTCCCTTTTTCACTTCTTGTTAACCTCTTAAATTAAATATTTTTAGTGCGGCCCTTATAAATAACTGGCTAAGTAACAGTCTTACAATGTAGATAGATATCAAATCTACAGTTGAAATTCAAATATTTTAGCCTTTACTTAAGAGTCTACTTAAAATTTCCTACTTTTGCAATACGCACTAAAACTAATATCACCTAATCATTAGGTACTTGAAAATTAATTTTGAGTAGTATTCACACCAAAGATACTATCGATTATATAAAAAATTCGAGTCAATTTGACCTTTGAATTTTGTATTGTGTGATTAAAATAGTGCAAAGTACTTTCAAATATAAAGGGTGTTTCAATAAGACCTGACCGATTTGAATTATGAATTACCAATTTGAAGATGAGTTAAGGTCGGCACTTGTCTGATGTTCCATACAAATCTAAAAGTCTGAATTTTAAGTTATAATAAAGTAAGGATAACTTTTTCAATTATTTTAATACGGAATAGATAATTGGAAATTGGTGTGTAAATGATACAAAAATCGGAAATGAGATAAATAGCTTTATTTTAAAATGTTTGAAAATGCAATTTAGTTTTTTCGTACAAAGGTAATACAAATATACATACATATAAAAGGTCGATTTTTTTATCGGATGAGCTTATTTTTGAACCACAGTTGTTTGCATGCCTGGTAATAATTGAAAAGGTAAAATAATGTATTATCTACTCAAAACCAAATTCGAGCGCATTTAAATATACTGAGTGCAATTTAAGAAAATATGAAAATAATAAATAAGTAAAAAAATTATTTTACTTAAATGTCAACTTATCATAATTTCAGTGCCTGCTTCAATCTTTACAAAAAAATATTTGTCGCTGTTAGAAAGCTACTTACCTTCTTGTTATTTTTTGGAAGCCATCTAAGTTTTTCTTTCATCGTAAATGATATAATTATGATTGCACTAACGGTAACGAAAGAATCGATAGCATTGGTTTAATAAAATAGGAGTGTATTTATCGAATTAATATTTTATTTCCTTCACTTTTAATAATAGGTCAATAGAATGACACAAAATTTTCCTTTCAAATTAAATCTTTTTTTTTAGATACATAGTAATTGCATGATTCGATAGAACATCAAATTTTAATTCCGAACATAATATGTAAAAATAACAAAAAAATAGTGTGCCGTACTTTTTCATTCGGTCCAAAAAACTGGACGTACATCGGGTTTTAGAGAATAAAATGTTATACGATAAGTTCCAGAAGGCTTTATCTCTAATGGTTTAAACGTGCAAGAGTTTGAAATGCTACTAAAAATTACTTTCGATTTTCAAATTTGATATTCTGCATGTTTCTGTTCAATATTTTGAAATCCAAGCAAATGAAACAAATCACATATTTGAAAAATTGCATGACGTACAAACTTAAAATTGCTTCTAACAAAAATTTGTGTGGGTTTTAAACTATGATTTCCAATATAGTTCTAGTTCAATATCTAGATGTGAATATTTGCAATGTTATTGCATAATATATCGATGCAATAGTGGGTTTTTCTTTCATTATTTTTACAACATTTATTTCTAATAGTTATAGTTCTGTATTATGTGAGGTGTTCATTCCATTAATATTTATTTTTAACCTTTTGTAGTGTAATTTTACATTATGTTTTAATTGGTGGTTCCACACGGCGTTTAATTATATAGAATTATTTTAATTTAATGTACATAATATGTGCCTACCCATTTGCTCTATTCTCTAGGCTATAGCTTAGAGCAGTATTTGAATTTGAAAAATTGAAATTTAAATACCGCTTTTCGTTTACCACTGACTGGATCCCATGAGATTCGAACCCACATCCTTTGAAGTTGTAACAACAATCTGTCACCGAGTTAAGAGACATTGATTACTAATGCTGATTTTATAAAAAAAATTTTGTTAAGAAATTACAATAACTTTCCGAACCCTGCTTGAGAAAATAGGAAATAATATTTCCAAATTAAAAGTTCATAAAAATATTTTTATTCCTATAACAAATATTTGTTAATTATCAAGGCCTAGCGCCAAGTGGGAATAATAATCGATGAAATGTGAGAAAAAGTCGAAGTTGATTTTTCTATATAATGGTTTTTAGGGTGCTATTAAGAAAATCTGAACGACAATGGCCGTCACCTCTAAAGGGTGGAGAAAGGGACAAAAATCAGTTTTGCGTTTTGCGCCCATTTCTTGACTTTCCTTCAACTTTGAAATATTTTGCAAAAATAGTTATAACTATACAGAATCGAAGTTTATTAACTTCTCTATAAAAATCTTTTATGCATATTTTCGCCAGATTTGTACTTCATCGAGTAATTCTAAAGTTGAGTTAAGATATCCAAACATTTTTTTATAATTCCATAAATTTTTAGTATAAATTTTTATTATCTGAATATAAATTAATAAATTTGTTCTTTTTGGGGCTTTGCACAACGTTTCATCAAGGAAAAAAAATGAGTCTTTTTCCAGAACACACTTGGTCCCTAATCTTGGTGCCTAAAAATAATTACGTTATTTGTAATTATTTCACCGCAAATATCATTTTTGGAGGTGTTTTTTATTGGAGTTCTCACCATGGTTAAACCTTAAATGACACCACTACTGGAAGAATTAACTGTTAATTAAACTAAACAAATTTAAAATTTTTCCACCATTGCATAATTGCTATTTGAACTTATTTCAACTAAATTGATAACAATGCAATTCCCACCCTTGATGGTTTCACACAAAGTACGTAATTACGTACGTAATTAGTAGTAAATAGGTAGGGTAGGGCGGGGCACATTTGGACATGGAACATTTGAATTTTTTATCTAACTGTTGGCATATTGGTGAATCTCTATGTTCCTAGTTCTTACGCAATTACTAATTTTTAAGAAATCCTAGGTGTTAATTAGTGAAAATAATCGAAGAAATTGTATCTATAAATATTCAATATAAACACAAATATAAACACACTTTCTGTTCGTCAAGTTCTGATATCTCTGCTGTATTGGTTATTAACAAATTATTTTATGTTTTTATCAGAAGGTATTATCCAACACAGCATGCTTATTTAAGGCGTTGAGGTTATATTTTATTAATGGATATTTATTTTTTGCCTTTGGGGTACAGTTGGGCAAAACTGTTAAATATTTGGTTCGTTTGTTAGAAATTTTAGAAATTGGTGAGAGTGTCTTATCAACTGTCACTCCAAATAAATTGAAAATTTCCTATTGCAAAGAGGAAGGTTTAGTAGTATACTGTTAAAATATTATGTATGAAACTATTATCAAAATTTTGAGTAAATCGATTTTGAAGTTAGCAAATTTACATGTAAAAACCTAACGAGATTCCGCGCGTCGCTCATTTTGTTGACGGTACGCGTGGAATCAATGACCCTAACACTGAGAGTATTTCGCTCCGGCAGATGCACCACGTCTCTCGTAGCAGTTACATCGATTATTTTTTGTTTTTACGCGATTTTTTGGGGGTGAAACGTAAAAGTTTACTGCCCCATACCGTGACTATACTTTTTAATGCTATTTCAAGGGTCTCTAAGCTCCCGGTTTCCTTAATCCCGGTATTCTTGATGGTAGGCGCTTCTCGTATGTTTAGCCTAGTAACCAGAGTCAAAACCGTCCTGGAGGGATGCAGAGCGGAGCGGCGCCCCGAAAGGGTAGGTTTTGACGATGGATAACCCTCCCTATCGAATGCACACCCCAAAAATCGAAGAAAATAAAATTTAATTTTTTCACTTTTTCGGCAATACACAGGTTATTTGCCATTTTTTGGCTAATATTTATTACTAATATTTACTAATCACACCCCCACCTATCCTAATTTCAAATAAAAATTCAAATCGGAGCGAAAAAATTTCACTCGATTCTAAGGGAACATCGTTGCATTTCATCGTAGCTGCCTGGGGGGCGTGGCCTATTCGAACGTTTTCTTCGCTAAATTTACGTACTTTCAAATTGAATTGGTCATAAGAAAAAGGGCCCAACTAGCCTATTTTAGCGATTTGCTTTTTTTGCGGAAATATGTTTAGGTTAATAGACTGCATCGATTCAGTAGAAAAGCAACCCAACTTATACACTAGAAGTGTGTTTAAATCTTGTTTTTTATTTACGGTCAGTTGAACAGGGGCCCATGTTTGGTAGATGGGCCGTTCTTCCACAACTCACGTTTTAGATCTATTACCCTGATTTATTGGCAGAAGCAAGAAATAATATGTTAGATTTAAAAACATTAAAGTGCGAAGTAAAATATAAGTTTTATCTGAATTATTTTAATAATACATATAAATATCATTTTTGTCGACCACGTACAGATGTTTGTGCCACATGTGAAGAACTGTTAGCAAAGATTGAGAAAGAAAGCAATACAACACTAAAAGCTGAACACAAAACTCAACTAAAAATTCATAAAACAAGAGACAAGCAGTTTTACACAAAGCAGGCTGAGGCAATAGCAAACGCAAAAGCTGATGATCAAATGGAAACAATCTGCTTTGATTTTAAGCAAAACGTCCCATGTCCTCACATTCCAACGTCAGATGTGTTTTACAAGCGCCAACTTTGGTTGTACGTAATGTCCGTATATTCTGCAAAAAGTTCTAAAAGTATAATGTATACTTGGCCGGAAAATATTGGAAAAAGAGGTTGCAATGAAGTGGTATCGGTTATACATCATTTCATTGAAGCATTTGTTCCTAATAGTGTGAAAAAACTCTATATTTTCACAGACAGTTGTAGAGGTCAAAACCAAAATCAGACCGTCATCAAATACTGGCAAGCTCTGACCTTAAATGGCAGATTTTCTGAAATCAAACACTTTTTTCCCTTATCGTGGACATAGTTTTCTGCCATGCGATCGACATTTTGGTGTTATTGAAAGAATGCAAAGAAAAGAAGAAAGAGTGGAGTTGCCCAACGACTGGGTGATTATTATCTCTACTAAATTCAAAGTTGTGCAAGTAAATCAAAATATGATAAAGAATTTTGCTGGCGAGTTACAGTTCATACAGGTTCATGTTATGAAAAATTTTGCATTTTAAAGCCTGGAGTGACAAGTATCCGAATGCCAGAGAAATCCTTATATAACAGTGCATTACCTATTACTGAAGAGAAACTAAGCAATCTGTTAGACTTAACATCATTCCTAAGAAAAAATGAAGCAGTTATGTACTAAAAGAACTTAGTTCCTACGCATGGAACCTGTCGCCATGAAGAAGATGAGGATTTTTAAGATAATAAAGATGTTAATTATCTAGTTTAGTTTGTGTTTTTATGTAGTAACCACTTTTTTTAATAAATTTTGCGAATATATTGTATTTATTATGAATAAAAACCACTGAAAAAAAATTCATTAGAAAAAGGGCCCTAAATTTTCAAATTCCATAACGTTTTTTGAGAAAGGAGTAAACTTTTCAAACTGTATTATTAACTTCCCTGCTATGTATTTGCATACTCTTTCATATGACATCTAATAAACCTGATTTTTTTTATTAACATCGCCATAAAACAGTTTTTTGTCTCTCCTGAATAATTTCATTTTTCAATTTTGGGCCCTTTTTCTTATGACCGATTCAATTGGTTTTTCTCAAAATTTTGACTATACTTTCATACATAAAATTTTTACAGCCTACACTATATTAATGTTCCTCTTTGCTATAGAAAAAATTTCATTTGATTTGGGATGACAGTTGTTAGGTAATTTTGCCCATTAATTAAATACCGGGTGTCCATTTTAAAACTTCCAGCAATTAATATCTCAAAAACCAAAAGTCAGATGAAAAAATGTTTCGGACAAAAGTTGTATGATAGCGAGGGGGAAAGAATATGGCATAATTGTTTTTTTTAATTTATTTGAAGGTCTACTTTGCTTTTTAAATGGCACCAAGTATTTTTTTTAGCAGATTCATATTTTGCATGAATAAATAAACTACAATTGTTGGAAAATTTATTTTTCCGACATTAGGCTTTTTGAGTAAGATGCGTTGAAATAAAATAAATAATCAACATTGTTAATCAAAATTTAATATTTACAAGTTTTAGAAGGCTATTAACTTATTAGTTATTAGTATTAAACAGTGGAAAAAATGTTTGTAAACGAGTGTTTTCATAACAAGTTTTCATAATGTGAAAAAATGGGGAAAATGAAAAAAAAAATAAAAAAAAATAAAAAAATTCCGCAAAAAATGGGGAACATTTTGAAAACTTGTTATGAAAACACTCGTTTACAAACATTTTTTCCACTGTTTAATACTAATAAATAGCCTTCTAAAACTTGTAAATATTAAATTTTGATTAACAATGTTGATTATTTATTTTGTTTCAACAATTATGCAATGTAAAACAATTATGCCATATTCTTTCCCCCTCGCTACCATACAACTTTTGTCCGAAACATTTTTTCATCTGACTTTTGGTTTTCGAGATATTAATTGCTGAAAGTTTTAAAATGCACACCCGGTATATAAATAGAAATACTAACTAATAAGATAATCACAGAAAAGGATATCGGGCTATTGGAGTAAATAAAACACTTAATGCTTTTCTAAGTCGACGTTTCGGCTACTTTATGTCGCCATTTTCAAGACTAAAATAGAGAGAACAATGTATTAATCCCAAAAGGGCAAAAAACTCAACACCATTCACTCACCATGAAAAGCAGGATGGTAAAAGGTCTATATACAATAATAATGTGACGCAACATGGAAAGGTCAAAATCACCAATTTGATCACACTCAACAAAGTCAACAAACTTTAAAAAATTTGGAAATCATAAAAATATTTCACGTTAAAAATTCTCATAAAAATATAACAATAAATATTCAAAATTTGTGTAAAACAACCAATTGTAAATAGTAAACCTCTACACTACTACACATACTTTTATGTTATCAGAGGATTGATAGATTAAGAGGTTTGACCCTGTAGTTCAACAAAATACCAAATTATCGCCGTTGCGCCACTAAACAATAGACGAAAAATATTTATTTAAAAAGAGTAGAGTCCTCTAATATTAGAAAATTGACCTAAACACACCCTAACCACACATAAATGTTTACATGATGAGTATCGTTAATAAGAAATTCAAACTACTTGATGGAATATGTAGGAAAACTTGCCAAGACGTGATATTGACACAGAAACTATTTGATTTTCGTTTTCTCTACGTATTTTCTGAGGACGCCCAGGTAACCACTGTTAATAAAACCGAAATCCGTCTGCTTGTTGATGTTGTTCGTAGAAACAGAGATGTGAGCTGCCTCCAGGAAAAATCGCTGCTGGAAGTTACTGTTAGATTCTAGAATCTTAGTATTATTGGTTATGAACCTATGGTTAGTTTCCAACAAGTGTTCCGCTAGTCCGGTTTTGGTAGAACCAACCCGTATGTCACCTTGATGTTGTTTGATTCTAGATTCAAGGCGTTGTTTTGTCTGGCCTATGTAATATTTGCCACATTCACACTCGATCTGGTATACCACATTCGCTTTTTCCAGAATGGGGGTTTTATCTTTGGTTCTCGAGAAAACAGTTTTATGCAGCGTGAGATGGTTATGGAATGCCAACTGTAAGTTACCATTCTTAATGTAATCCTTGAATACCTGTCTGAGTCTGATTGCTAACCACGGATGGTAAGTGATTTTGCAGCAGCTCTTGTCTACTTTAAGTTCTTCAGAATTGGACAAGGAAGGCTCATTAGAGGCAACAGTTCTACCTCCACCAAACAAACACCGATCCAGCAAACGATTGGGATAGCCGTTTTTAAGAGATTGTTGCTTCAAATCATGTAATCTCACCCCAACGAGATGTTCAGGTACACATATCTTGATTCTGTTTTTCATAGCATTGATAACGCTTATCTTTTGACATAATGGGTGAGACGAATAATAACTGAGAAGTCTATCCGTTCCTGAAGGCTTCCTCCGTGACCAATGTTCCATTCTCCTTTCTCTCAACCAAGAGGTCCAAAAAGGGGATCGAATTATCAACTTCTAACTCGAACGTAAAATCAAGTAAACTATCGTAGCTATCCAAAATCTCAATACAATTATGCACTTCTGTAGATGGTACTGCTGTTAAGATGTCATCCACATACAGAAGAAGAAAGGGCAAATCAAACTTGATCGACCCAAAAAAGTTGTAGAGGAGATCATTCATGACAAAGTTGGCAAAAATCGGCGAGCAAACATTTCCCATGGCTGACCCAACCAACTGTTGATAGTAGTTGTCCTTATATGAGAAAAAACTATTGTCAAATATTATGGATATTAACTCCATAAACTCATTCAGTGGGATGGTCGTGAATGGCTCGACGATGTCCCAGTTATTCGTGATGGAAGCTATAACTGCTTCCTTGGTAACGTTTGTAAACAGGGAATTAACATCGAATGACACCAATGTGTAGTCCTTAGGGATCTTGCCACGAACAATAACCTCCTTGGCCTCTAAAGTATTTTTAACGTTAAAAAGCAGCATGGGGGTGGCATTCTTAAGAATGTCTATAATGAACTTGGCCAATGGTGTGGAAGGAGACTCCACGCAGCTAATGACCGGACGGAGAGGGGCACCATGTTTATGCACCTTTGGGAGACCATACGCTTTCGGAACTTGGGCGTTGTATTTGGTTAATGTTTTTCGAGTGACCTCATCAATGTGGCCTTCAGTATAAAGTCTTTTAGCTATCTTATTAAACTTTCCTTGTATAGCGTTGATCGGATTCTTGTTAAGTAGCTTATAAGTCTTTTTGTCACTCAATAATTCATTCATCTTTTCCTCATATTCAGTCCTGTTCATCACCACCGTGGCATTCCCCTTGTCTGATTTCAATACAAGGAGTTGTGGGTTTTCTTTTATGAACTTTTTTGTTTTCCACACCTGTCTAGCAATAGGATCTTTTTCTTCTATTCTGTTAATGAAGTTTTGGGCAATATTAATAATTTTTCCTCTTATTAAATCTTTTTTGTGTGTCGGTTCATTGATTCTATTGATGGTATTTTCTACCTCGGATAGAAAGGAGTAAATTGGAAAACACTTTATTGGAGGAGCGACGGCAAATTTAGGAACCAGAGAGATAGTTTTACATACTATCTCTGGAAGCTCATTGTCAGTAAGATTGTGTACCCATTCAGCGCTTCCCAATTCATTTTCTTTATGTTGCTGATGATATAGTACATCAAACTTTCTACACATTCTACCACGTATTGCCACTAATTTCTTGCTATATTGCCACTTTTCAATTCCCACAAACCTCTCGACAATTTCAGAAGGAACTGTCGATTCAAGAGCTCTTATATGTCGATCTATCTGGTTTTGGATAAAGGTAATATTCCTGATAGCTATTTTAATATTTATATTTAAGATTCCCCTCTTGAATCTTTTCAGGAAAATGTCAGCTTTCCCCAAGATTTCTCTATCTGGGATTAGTTCCTGAGACAAGCAACTAACTTTTTTCTGTATAAAGCTTGGGTACACGTCCATCTTTCTACATCTCAACAAGAAAATTCTTCTGTTATTTGCCCTGGCAAGCTTCGAAAAGTAGGTTTTTATTGTGTTGAGCGATGTAACCGCCTCGGGACCATATGCTCTCTCCATGCTGCTGAAAAAACCCATAACTTTATTATATAACATTAATAAGATAATGTATTCTTACCGATAAATATCATTCTTATTTAAATTATACTTAAATACGATTGGCCAAAATGTACCCCACAGTGGGGTACAAATAATGAACAAATGGATATCGGAGGAAAAATAAATTTTTCTTTAAGTTACAGTTGCACGTTGAATTAAACTTGATCATATTTGGTAAAAAATTTGTAGTGCTTAAAATTTAATAACTATTTTAGTAACTGTTTTAAAGCCGTCTTACATAATCAATAATTACGATCGTAATTATGGTCATAATTCTGCATGAATAATTACAACAATTTTGCAATTGTTGCAAAACGCAAAATTTGCGTGTTCAAGTTTTAATAATTACTCGTGCAGAATTTTCACCATAATTATGATCGTAATTATTGATACCTTTTAGATGTAATTTAGTAAAAATAACTACGCCACTTCGCGCCACCACCATAGGTGGTCTTCTACTTGACCATGGTTCTGTGGAGATTAAATAATTTATATTTGATCGAATACCTACTCCTTAACAATTAGAGAATTTGTGTAGTTTATACATTATTACGTTTTTTCCTGGTTTTGGGATTATAATAATTTGGGTGACTTTCCATTTGTTGCAAAAGTGATCATTAATCAAGCATTTCCATTCTATTCGGAATATTGCTACTCTGCTTCTCTGCAAAGTGTTCACGATCCATTTTTTGAGGCGAATTAATCCTCTTCTTTGTCTTTTACTTTTATTATTAGAAAAATTATGTTAAAATAACTCAAAGGTCTTTGAGGTCGGCGCGTCGTGAGGAACAGATTGATGAGTTCTTTAAATGAAAACAATTTCCCTTGATCCACGCAACATGAGTATATTGATGAAAATAGATGTTGATTGCGATGTTGGAAGTTCTAGATTTAGTGGTCGAGTCTCTTGAAATGAGGAAAAACATTGATTGTCTTGTGTGCATCTTAACTACAATTCTGTCGATCGAAAGATTCTACTCAAGATATCGGAATATTATGCTATAAGGTCCGTAGCGCTAAAAATATTTAATCATACCTGATAGAAAGAACTCAAGCAGTCCGATGGGAAGGTGACACATCTTCTATGAAAAGATAGGAAATGAAGTACCACGGGGATTTATATTGGGGTTACTCCTCTTCATAGTTTACACAAACGACTTATCTGTAAATGTCTCAAAATCCATATGTTTTCAGACGATATCACATTAATAAATGTGAATTCTAAATGGGCTAATTTGAAATTGAAGTCAAAAATCCTCTTGGCGAGGCTGCAAAAGGTGGTTCAGAACAAATGAATTGCGATTAAATGAAGAAAAAACCTAACGACTGCTTCTTACCCCGAAAACATCATCAATTCCAAGCGAAGTGAAATTGCTAGGTTTTCATCTTGATTTCACTTTGTATGTACATTAGGGAAGTCACATATATGTACATAGCCGCGCTCATAATAGTGAGGCACCCTAAGAAAACGCCCGTAATTCTTTGTAAGTACTTAACTTGACCAAAATATTTTTATCAGGTAATTGTCAACCTGATACCGTTATACGATAATACTAAGAAATTTGTCACAAAATTTTTATTACCTGAACTCTACAACAAGGATTTCAATAAATTGTTCAGTTGAAGTAAAGTGATCGTTTTGTTTAGTTCTAGAGTGTGTGTTTATATTTTTTGTTTGGTAATTTTAATTTTTTAAATAGTTTTTAATATTGCAAAAACATTTTAAAAATGGCGAAAAATAAAGATTTGGGCGAAGCTAAAAGAGCCCAAATAATTCTTTTAAATTGGTAAGGGGTTAATCAAACTCAGGGTAGTAAACGGCTTGATTGTTCGCGTTGTGGTGTGCAAAATGTTTTAAAACGTTTTATAGAAAATGGTACGTACCAATCTAAACGTAGAACTGGTCGAAAACGGGCTAAAACTACTAGAGAGGGCAAGATGTTGCAGCGACAGTCCCTGAAAAACCGCAAAATGACGGCCCATCAGCTGGCTAACAAGATGTCTGCAAGCGGAGGGCCATCAATTTCACCGCAGATAGTGAGAAGAAGGTTGAATGAAGTGGGTCTTCGCGGTTGTAAAGCCCGGCGAAAGCCGTGGCAATTATAATAATTAATTAATTAATTTTTTATGATTTTTTTTTGCTTTTCGGGACCCCTGGTGCCGTGTACGTGCGACGAAGATTTGGGGAAGAATATCGTGCCGATTGCGGTGTACCCACGGTCAAATTCTGCGGTGAAATTGATGGCCCTCCGCTTGCAGACATCTTGTTAGCCAGCTGATGGGCCGTCATTTTGCGGTTTTTCAGGGACTGTCCTGGAACATCTTGCCCTCTCTAGTAGTTTTAGCCCGTTTTCGACCAGTTCTACGTTTAGATTGGTACGTACCATTTTCTTTAAAACGTTTTAAAACATTTTGCACACCACAATGCGAACAATCAAGTCGTTTACTACCCTGAGTTTGATTAACCCCTTACCAATCTAAAAGAATTATTTGGGCTCTTTTAGATTCGCCCAAATCTTTATTTTCCGCCATTTTTAAAATGTTTTTGCAATATTAAAAACTATTTAAAAAATTAAAATTACCAAACAAAAAATATAAACACACACTCTAGAACTAAACAAAGCGATCACTTTACTTCAACTGAACAATTTATTGAAATCCTTGTTGTAGAGTTCAGGTAATCTATTTTTTGACTTCTACGATAGCTTGTACCTGTTAAGGACCACATTTATCACCATGTTTGAAGGTAAATTTGAATTTTGAGTTTATCCTTTGTTTAAAGGTAGTAATTAAACTTTCGTTACTTTGCCAAAGTGGTTTTATTGGAAGTTATAATACGTAATAATCGACAAATAAAATTTCCTCAGAACCTCTGCATCTTCTCCAAAAATTGTATTACAATATTTTTATTATGCAACAAGAAATGTTAGTGATGTTGTAAATTTTTTTAATATTTACTAATGTTCTAAATGTAAATAATGGTCTTCTAGACATCTTTCGCTATTTCTGAGTATGGAAGTTCATTAGAACTTGTGGTATATCTTTGAGAATTGTAAGTTTCTTAAGATCTTTGCGTTGGGGATCCGAAATACAAAATATTTTTGAGTAAGATTTCACTGGATCAGGCTTTGGTGGACAACCCTTCCGATGCCTTAAAACGAATTATTGGAAGGTGGCATCTTCGTACGCTGTCTTCATCGAAACATCATCTGGTTTATCCTTCGTGTATCGAAACCACACCATTTCTCGGAAAGGCAACAAACAAACAAACAAATTTTTACTTCGAACAGTCACAAAGTTATATTTGTTTGGCTTAAAATCAAGAAAGTCGTTGTGTACCAATGAAGAAATATGTGATGAATAGAGTCAAGTTCCATTAAACTAGGCCTTGATTCAAAATAAATGTGGTCGATTTGCTCAATTTTCGAATGCCTTTTGATGGTTTCCAGATATACATACATAATTACATACATTTATACGAAATTTGATTTTTTTGGTGCCCTCCACAACCGTCTGACATCATTAGGGTTTCAACATTGGGAAACTTCATGAGGTAAGCGTAAATATTGGTTGAAATTTCCACGCTCCCTCTTCTTCCTTACGTCTCATCCCAAAGAAAGCATTCCACCGAGGCATCACCCACATTATCGACAGTTAAATTTTATACTGCCAGCTTCCTTATAAAAAAATGGGACTTGAGGAATTAAATCAAATTAAATATCAAAAGGGTCTTGTCACGTTGTTGTGCCTGTTATTTGCTAACATTTTTCAAATTGCGAACAGCTTCTTTCCTCTCCAAATGATGATTATAGCCTTCCATCTCATTTTTTGGTTAATTCGCCTATTTTTCTCTTCTTCAAATTTAGAACAAGTTTTACAATGATCTTTTCTATGAACATGAAAAGTTAGCTTATACTCACGGAAAATCCCACTGTACTTTTCGAATTCGGCACATCAATGTTTATACATTTTAGAAATATTTAGACTGGGTATTCGCTTTTCTTTATACAGTAGTGGGATTCTACGTTGGGGAAAGACAAGATGTGGTCCTTAATAGATTTCTCATCTTCAGCACTACCTTGTGCGTTGGTGCATGATTTCTCTTCAGTTGAGGAGGGAACATTCCATCTTTGTTTAATTTGCTTTGTACTACTCTCTTTCTTATCCTTCGGAGATGTTTAGCGTATCCAGGAAAAACACCCGGCAAACAGTAACTTTCACAGTATTCTTGGAAAAAGTATACTAAGTTTTAGTGAAACCTCGCCTCGAATCTCCTTCAGTGGTTTTCCTTTTTCTCTTCTGCTGAGTTACGTGGTGAATTTTAAATTGACGTTGTTCAGAAACTGAAGACTGACTACGAAACTCTGCGTAAATATTCTCTATTTTTTCTTCAAAAAATTTGTTTGAGCATTCAATTTTCACAGGCTTTGGTGTTACTTCGTTTAACTTTGTCAGAATATCTTCTCCACTATTTTGAATTACCAAGTAGTTTTTAGTGGTTTTGCGTCAGTTTGCGTCGAAAACTGTACATGATGGACCTGCATCTTCATCAGTTGCCTTGGTATCTTCATTTTCGTGAATATCTAACCAATCAGGACCATAATAGTCTGTGCATAGACAGTGCCATCTCCAAAAGCAGATAAATTTCTGCGTAATTCAAAATTCTCATTAATAGAGCTTGATAAATTTGGAGCTGGGCTACTTTCGGGTGATATCATAATCAAATCGTCACTATGTAAGCTTTGAACAGTAAAGTTCGCAAATTATTTTCCCCCATATTAACCCTATTCATTGCATATCCAATCGTTAAAGTTAAATAAGTTAAATGAAGAGTTATTTCGTGGTTGATTGATAATGTCACGATTAGATTTGGTTTATCTAAGTCGTGGATTATTGGGGGTGGTGTAGCTCAAAGGATCGATTAAAATTTGAACGGCGTCGTAAATCATAAGTTCCACATTCATAATAAGTCAAGTATATTTAACATAAAATATTATTTTAATATTACATAATTACAATTTGTATTTACACTGACCTTACGACCATTATTAATAGGTTAGCTTGATACCAGTGCAGAGCAGGCGATCGGGATGTCGTCATGTCGTAATCCTTTTTTATGAACTTAATAACTTAACTCACAGTAACTCCCGTAGGATCGAACTTAGGCCAACGCGTGTTCCCCGTGTAACTAACTATTTTTCCCTTCTGTAGATATATTTAATAACTTCATCCCACCTGGTTCTCTGCACTGACTTGAACTATCATTTTGCTGATATTGCGATTCCCACGACGTTACATAGAAGTAACGGTCATGGAGTTCCAGCTACCTTTCTTATCTTTTGCAATCCTGCACTTCACACACACATACCTGCCGGACGTCTCGCATCTTATCTCATCGTAATATTATCTTTCACGTCCTGTTTGGACGGATTGAACTTTCCATAATTATAATATCACATTTGCGACGTTGTCACGTTTTGTCATATTTAAACTGAATAATGATTTTTGAATTTTGACTTTTCAAAGTGTGACAATAAGATGATTGCTTCTTATATGTTTAGATAACATCATCACTTGGTACTGCACCATTTTACCAGATTATGATAATAATAATTATAAGATCTCAACAATTTGCTATTTCGATACAGTGAAATGACAATTTGACATCAGCAAATAAACTAATCTGACATTTTTGTTACTTTACCATAATTAATATTGACAACTCTGGCTATCACGACTATGGTAAACTAACCAAAATGCATATTCTCTATTTTTGCTTAGTGAAATATACCGATTACGCACTTTTTTAAAAAAACCAGTCGATTGTATCGCTACAAATCGAACTCTAGATAAGCGATTTTGCCAGAGTGTACATCCATATGAAGAGGTAAAATCTATATTTTCAATACTGATTCACTAGTTTTATACTTTCGATGGTTTGCCACACTGGAAAAGATATGTGAAGAAATATTTCCAGTAAGATGACTGACCATACGATAGACCACAAATCGGATACCTATTTCCAGCCATACGACTGCATAAATTTTGTCCCTCTTGTCGTCGCTGTCCCTTATAGTCAATGCCCTACATAGTACACAATTCTGTTACTTACTTCTGCTCCATAGGATGGTGTCGACAAGAAGCTAATTTTTTGATTTCTGACATTGGAAAACGGTTGAGGAAACTAGTGATAATTGTTATGTCTTATAAATCAAACACTTATTGTAATTTAAGGAAACTTTATTTTTAACTTGTCACGTTGCATTTACACTTGCGTCGTTGTTGTTGTTATTCTCCTGGACAACTCTGAATGAATGAGTGTGCCTTGCATATGCATGGTGCGTTCATACATCACCATGCTATGTACAAAAATACAGTTTATTTCCTTTCAGTGAAATACAAGGTTATTATAATGAAGTATTCTGTCTTATTTTATCGAATTTCCCAGTGCAAAAATCTCTTGCTTACGATAAATTTTTTCTATTATTTCTAAGAATTTCTAAGAATTCGTCTTGCAATTCAGTAGATACAAATTGTAAAGATAACCCTATGTACTTCAAACGAAAAAATTCACCCCTTTGGGAAATGATAAAAAATATAGATAGAGAAAGCTGAAAGTTTAAGGTTATGTAGATATCCTTTTTAATTATTTTGAGTCTATTTTGGAGGCGTCTCGCTAAAAATTCACCCAGATCCCCAATAAGGACCACCCTAATGTGGTCATTATCATAATATTCTTATCATAATATACAGAGTGCTCACAGGAACTCCTTGACATGTCAATTATCTGTTATCAACCATACAGCTTATTATTATTTTAGGATAGATTGATGTCGGTATAGGTACTCTAGGAGATTAATATTAAAAATAAAATTAATGCGCCATAATTTAAAATCAAGCCGTAGATAATATTCTTAGTTTTATTGTGTGTTATGTATATAAAAGTATTTGGAACGAATTTTGACTATTGAGAATTTTCCACGGTGTTTCAAAGGTCACGTTAAACTGTAAATTTAATTATACGTACTAGCTTCCAACAAATTTATGAAGTACATTACCTATTCACTTTATGTATAATATAAAAAAGTTTTAGTTTGATTAGAATATATTATTAACAATATTAGGTACACCTAAATTAGCCTGATTCAAATATTCCTCTAAAATGTCATTGACATGTTCTACATTTAAGCAAATGATCTACGTGCGTCAAATATATATTAAAGTGATTCAAATAAATTGATTAATTTGTGCAACCTTTTGAAATAGAGGATTTATCAAAAACTTAAAAGTGGGTGTTTAATGATTAATTGAAAATAATGTATCCAACTGGTGATATATGGGGGGCGACACCCGTTCCATACCAACCGCTAACGTCAATCGCGTTACGCTAGGCTATTTTGTCGTGTTTACCGTCTAAGTTTAACTTAGTCAATATCTGTATTTATTCATTGCTAGTTCTCAAATGTAAAAAGATTCACGCGCTATCTATAAAATTAAATTGTCCAGCATATGAAGTAATCGTATTGGTTCAAAAGTCTTTCGATTTAAGAATTATACTCATTCATCTGACGTGAAAACCTTCGAATTATATTTTAAAGTATTTTTTATAATTTCCGGTGTAAATAATGCGATCCATTGATAAAATTGACGCTCAAATATTAGATGCCACCGACAGGTTATCAGAGTTAAGGTAATAATTCTTTTTTAAATATATTAAATAATACATAATAACATCATAATCAAAACATTGCTTCAATTATTTTTAACAACACATAAATAATATTAGACAAATAGAGTGTGTTTATTTTTGGTCACATTTTTTGCACTAAGCTATTTTTTATTGCAAATGCTAATTACTTTTACTAAGTCGAGCTTATTTTAGGTTAAAAATAAGGTCAAGGTAGCTTTTTTATAGGACATTGGCCTTCATTGTAACAAAAGTTTTGATGCTGCTTAATGTTAGATAAATATATCTTATCTACACAATTATCGTTAATTTAACTGGTAAAAGTTGGCGAAAAGTTTTGTATGGAAAATGAATTACGAAAATCGGTTTTTATATTACCTACTTATCGACTATTACGCAAAGACGCTATTCATAAAGTATCAAAAGCTTGAAAATCTAGATAACAAAAGCTTTTATGCAGATATTATCGGGACTACAATAGATAACATTCTATCAGGAACATCTTTCTTTGGTTTATAAGAAAATCACGTGACACGTTAACAACATGCATAGTTACATAGTTTGATGTTTTGTAAAACGTTCGTGGGCCAAAACTGTACTGATCGTTCAGGAAGTCCACGACGTAACTTTGCGTGCACATGAATCTTGCAGTTTTTACACATGAGTGCTTTCAGATTAAATATTACAACATAACTTTATAGCGTCATATCTTGCTTACAATACCTAGATTTTCCTATTTAAAGATTATCGATTTAGGGTTTCATAAAAATTTTCATTCGTCACTTTCCTTTTCTTGTTGTTTCGTGTTTTGTAAACCATACCGTACAAGTTACAATGAACTTTATTAACTCATAAATATTTATTTTACTTCCTGGATTAGTTTATTTAGTCTTTCAAAAGTTCACGTTTACTTTTCCACTGCTCTCAGATTTTGTATACCTTTTACCTGTAATAAATTTAATTGTTTACCAAGTTAGTGAGAATATTATGATAAATTACCTTTTATAAACTATGTAAATTTCAAATTACAATTTTAATAAATTTCTGAAATTGAATTTTGAAAAAGTAGTTACTTCCCCAGTGGCGGCTGGTACAAGAAGGGCGGCGGGGCATTGCTCTGCCAAAATTAAACTATAACGCAATAAATTTTTATTATTTTATTACTACTAAAATTGTATAACTTCGTTTCCTTGTAAATATAAAGAATTACTTGAGCTATGTATAAGAAGAATACGAAAGGGAGTCAAAGGTTTTACATAATACGGCATTAAAATTTCGATATTCCAGACAGTTGCGCGATTGAGGCCTTCCTTTTATTGTGAGCACCGAACGATGCACGCGTTTTGTGGTATCATATTTACACGAGGGAAATCTAGCACGCGAATTTCTCTAGTGCAGAATAGCCATTATGCATTCAACTGCATAAAGATACGATTTGTGTTTTTTTTAGAGTTCATTGGTTGCAATAAATTATGTAGTCGCACGTGGTTGACATCGTGTATCACTTTTGCGTATTGTTATTTAGCAGCCTTTCCGTTACCACAAACCATAAACCTCCACTACTTCCCACTCAACTGTCATCAGAATAAAATAAGAACTTAATATTGTAGCTTTAATTATTTAGCTTATTATATTAGGTACAAAAATCAGTTACTTGTGACGTAAATATAAATTTACCTTCTGTAAAAAACATATTGTGTGGGTTATCATTTAAATGGAAATTTTGATGTAATCCTTAATGTATAAATGTATGAGACTGGAAACCGATATACGACGTTACCGCGTGCCATCTATGTCAGTACATAAATATAAATTTAATTCGAGAAAGCCATGCAGAAAAATTTGTGAAATATTGTTAAGTGAAAAATATTTTCCAAGTTAAGGTTCTCCAATTTCATGGAATTAAATACATTTCAAAAGATTTGTTTGTTATTGTTTATGCAGTATGGGTATCTTACGACGATATTCTTGTTCTTGTTTCTTTTGTATAGAAATATAATCCTTGTGTCAAGTATCTGCCCATATTAAAATTAGGATTGAGTTACACTTTTGGAACAATAGTAGAAAAAAAGTTGGATCAGTTACATTTTTTTATTTTTATTTAAGATGAAGATTTTTGTTCTCCAATGACTTTTTGACTAACCAATGCTTTGTAAAGGGAAAATTTTCAAATGAATCATACCAGATAAAAATTCGTATGAAAGAAACTCTTAAACTAAGTCAAGGGTTAATAAATTTATTATCTATTAAAATTTAAATTATATTAAGTGCATGATTGAATATACACAAGATAACAGTGTAATTTATAATATTATCTTATATAATTTTGGGTATGCGGGGTATATCACTAAAAAGGTACCACGATTTAACTGCCACAAACTTCAATAAGTGCGTCTGCGTTAGGCCACATTTATTAATTATGTAAAATAATATAAAAAATATTATAAATTAGGATTATAATATTATACATTCGTATAAATATTGCAAAATAGTGTAATGTATAATATACAAACCCATTATAATTAATTAGAAAATAATATTACAAAAAAGAAAAACTAATTAACAGATTTCATAAAAACTTATGCAATTAATATAAAAATTTAAATTTTATATTTTTTAATGTGAGTTTTTTCCATACTTATTTTCTGGATTTTACAATGCAACATTTTTTAAATAAATGATTGGCAATTGACGTAAGAGACAACCTCAGACGTACCTACTCGTGTAGCAATTGATGTAAGATTATAAGAATAAATTTTTCTATACATAGACTAGCTAAATTTAACTGTTTCAATAAATAATTGTTA
Source organism: Podabrus alpinus (assembly GCA_932274525.1). Taxonomy (NCBI): domain Eukaryota; kingdom Metazoa; phylum Arthropoda; class Insecta; order Coleoptera; family Cantharidae; genus Podabrus; species Podabrus alpinus. Next base: position 123,568,727 of record OW026451.1, read on the forward strand.
ATTACTTATTGAGTTATAACGTACCTAGGTAACGTGGGCTAGAGTTAAGCAATGCAATTGTAATTACAATTTCTTCATAAAAAATGAAATTAAAATGCTGACGCACAACATTGCATGATGGAACACAGTTTGAATACACATGTTTTCCAAAAATAATTACCAACTCAACGTATCGTATATTTCGATTATTGTTAAAATTTTTATCGCAGTTGAATTTAAGATGTAAAATTTAATTTATGAATGATTCGCAATTTCAATGATGACCCAAAAGCACTAAGCAAACGTTAAAATAAATGTGTGCTATTTACGTTAGTATTGGGTCAAAAGTATAAACGTCTAATGTGTTAACACCCTTTAATCATAAAGGTTATTTTTAACAACTATCAAGGTCAAAATTAACAATTTTGTGTATATTTACATTGCAGAATGCCGACTATTAGTACATCTGTGGTTTATAACTGTAAATATTTTTTCGTTCCACACTTTTGTGTTTAGTACCTACATACCTACAAATTTTCTTAATAAATCTGGATTTAAATAAATAATGTTCTTTTATTTATAATTCCAATATTATTGAACCTAGCCAGTAGTTACCCAATGATCGCACGTTTCATTAATAATCATTTAAACTCAAACATGAATGTATACTTAAAACTTTCATTTGACAAGACATTTATTTTAAATAATTTTATTAGGGTAACGGGGTGATTTCCCATGGTTTTTCCCATAGCCCAAGGATAGATTTCGTACTTGCCCAACTGCGGTTGTCCGCTTCCTGGTTTACCGATGTGCATTCCTATTGTACTTAATATTATATTAACGTCACACCGCTCTATGTGCATAGTAATCCGAATTCGATTGAGTTACCCAAGTTAAAATAATAAAAAATAATTTATTATGTTCAATTATCCTAACGATAACTATTATAATTTCTATACATTAATATTTTTCTTCTTAAAGTGCCGTATCCGCTAAGCGAACATTAGTTTATCCACGTTTCCGAAACCAAGATGACCGACTAGGGAAAGACATTTAATAATGGGACGGTTTTCCATTGTTTTCTCCAAAGCCCACAGATCGATGTTGGGCTTGAAGATCACAGCAGTATATCCGGCGCGATTAGGTATAGAGCCGTGGTTTTCCGCTCGCTAACCTGCTGGTGCGTGCTTTCCGCCATACTGCTGGTACCAAATTGATATAAAGCCTGCTTATTTTGTAGTAATAAAAGTGTCGCTTTATTTTCAAAAATGAAATTAAAAACTATCCGTCATGTTGACATAAATATGATAGATACGTGTTGTTCTGATTTTGTACCCAAACACCAATTATGTTTTTCTTTTAATTAAAAAGAAAATGTCGAAAAGAAAAAAATCAAGAAAATAAAGACATTGCTGTTATGTTATTTTATGTGTTCTTTTTATGTTTTTAATGAAATTCACCAATCAAAATTTCAATAAACCGAACACAGTTCTATATTAATTAGTTCGCATCATCGAGGTTTTATTGTAGTTATGTAAATAGGAAGAATTTTATTCTAAAGACACTTTATGTCTTTTGACAATTTACCTTTGCATATAATTGAATTATTTGGAAATTTATAGTAAAGGAGTTTTTCTAATTAAAAAAAAAGTCGACAAGGAGATTTTCAACGGAAATTAAATCAGTTTAAAAATAATATTAATAAAATAAGTAAAAATTAGAATGAAATTTTTTTAGGTGAATTACTAACTCAAAAAAATAGACATTTATACGAGCGTGTTTTCAAAGTAAGTACCGTTTTGAAATGAAAAAACAACAAGTAGATATTTTCCAAAAATAATTTATTCACTTGAAAGACCATACTTTACTCTACTTTTCTACATAATTCCCATTAATATTAAGGCACTTATCGTATCGTGGGACCAGCTTTTGTATTCCATCGTCGAAGAAGGTTGCCGCCTGATTAGATAACCATTGCATTACGGTCGTTTTAACTTCGTCATCATCGGTATGGCGCTGCCCCGCCAGATACGTCTTCAAGTGCAGAAACAAATGGTAGTCGCTCGGCGCTAGATCGGGACTGTATGGAGGGTGGTCCAATTGTTCCCAGCCAAAAGAAGTGATAAGCATAAGCCAAAAGAAGTGATAAGGCGGGATTCTCAATTGGTGGCGACATTTTAAAATCACGCAAACAGATGTAGACTCGATCGGATGGTTCCGTAATGGCGTCTGTAGCTTCCCAACAGATGTAGCTACCCGGCGCGCATGCGCTAAACGGCGACCGCAGTGCTGCGGCGGCGTAATTTAAAAACGGTACTTACTTTTAAAACACGCCTCGTATATCAACAACAACGACGTAGCAACCTTATTTGCTGATGATACTCTATACAATCCTCGCACAATGATCTGGAAGCTGCTTCAAGAAAATTACAAGAACGCCTAAATAAAATTCAAGACTGGCTCAAATTATGGAGGATAAAGGTTAATGGAACCAAGTCTGCACATGTTTCATTTACCATGATAAGAGATACCTATCCACCAGTAACCCTGTACTGGGTACCTGGGTATGCACATCTACCGTCCAAAAGTTTGGAAACAAAAGAATAATAATAAAATACTTTTAGTTTTTTAATATTTTTACATATTTGATTTTATTTATATAAAGTTTTGAAAGAATATATTACTAACTAAGATTTAAAGTCAAAAGAAACATAAAATTGATAACAAAACACTAATCCATGTTTTGGATCATTGTCCTACTGCATTGTAAAGGGAGAGCCGACCAGTCTTAATGCCGATGGTAATGTGTGCTCTTGAAAAAACTTCAAATGATCCTCTTTGCAAAAGATTCCTTTGATTTCCACTAGGTCACCTACCCCAGAGGTACAAAAACATCCCCAAACAAGCACTGACCCCCCCTCCCCATGTTTAACAGTTGGAACCACACATTGAGGTAACATCTTTTCAGATGCTTGTCTGCGAACAAAAGCTCTTTGTTTGCTACCAAATATTTCAAACTTGGATTCATCGGTCTAAAGGACCTCTCTCCATTGATCCAACGTCCAATCTTTATGTTGCTTTGCCCATTGAAGACGCTTTTTTTTTATTTTGAGGTCTTAACAGCGGTTTCCGGGCTGCTACACGTCCAGAAAGTCCGGCAGCTATTAGTCTTCTTTTAACCGTAGTTGTTGACACTGGATTAACCCTCGAACTATTTAACTCTGCCCTTATTTCGGGTGCAGTTAACCTTCTATTCTGCTTGCTGGTAGTAGCAATAAATAAATCTTCTTGATTAGAAGTTACTTTTGGTCGTCCACTTCGTTTTTGATCACTTAAACTGCCAGTAGCTTTAAACCGCGTAATTGTGTAGTATACGCCCTTAAGTGAAATTTTTAATTTATTTGCAATATAACGCAAAGTTTTATTTTCACTGTAAAGCGCAATAACTGCACTACGTTTTTCTACACTCAGTTGATTTTTTTTGCCATTACGACACACAATTTCACTCAAAACAAATTAACGAAAGGTTAAAATTTTTGAGTGCAGCTTATTTTATATTTGCAACTTGCAAAGGTTGGTAATAGTATATTATTTACGCGGGAGATATGAGGTGCATTACCCGCACGAAGGTTTTAAAAGCTCGAGGGCCGAAGGCCCGAGGGCTTTTGAAACAAGAGTAATTATATACAAATATATAGTATATAAAGTATATACAAATAGTATAATAAAATATACTATTTTATCTACTTCCGTGCTAAATATGTTAAACTTGAGTAAACTATGAGTAAATTTTTTTGCGCGCGATCGATCTGATTTTTTGCATATGCCTTCCTACCGACAATTCCCTGGGGGGTTAAATAAGTAAGATTAGGGCGGGGGGGGAGATTTTTTTGCTCAGTTTTTCGATATCTAGCGTCGTTCTCGAGTTACAGCTAATTCAAAAAATTTACATAAAAAATACAGGGTTACATTGATATTAAATTATTTTTATTCAGTTGCCTAGCAAATTGAGTAAATTATCTAGCGTCGTTCTCAAATTATCTGAATCCAGTTGCTCGTTTTTAAATTATTTTAAATTATTTTTATTCAGTTGCCTAGCAATCAATATTAACTCCCTAAGGCCCAGTTGTTCAGTTTTGGGTTATCTTTTAACCTGGGTTATTTTCCATAGAAATGATTGTTTCAAGAATTGTTTCCATAGAAAATAATTCAGGTTAAAAGATAACCTAATACTGAACAACTGGGCCTAAGGAAGTTAAAAGAACATTAATCCACGAAACAAATTAATTGCCGTCATAGCCGCGCTATTTGGAGGCGCTAAGTACACACTTATCTCCCGGAAGTAGATAAAATAAATAAATCCAGTGTTTTGGGTTATTCCGTGGTTATTCCCACCGTAAAATTACAAAAAAGGTAAACAAACAAGGTTTAGTACATAATAGGTTTAAAATTTGTCGGTTCCGTTCGGCACGTGTTAAGTCTTAGTAATCTCAACATCTGTGTAATTCTTTCTATACAAATTTATGGAGCCGTTTTGGCGGCTTCCTTCTTAAATTTCTACATTTGTAACAAAAACTTGATGTTGTGTGAAAATTATTTCAAATTGAAGTGGTATTTTCCAAAAAAATTATTCATATTAAAAAAAGAATTCAAGTGTTTCCAAACTTTTGGACGGTAGTATTCATATTCAATAAATGAAAGCAGCTTGGAATTAAATATTGACAATGTATTGGATGATGGCCAGATATTAACAATTAATTTTAGAGAATAAACTTGTAATCTATAAAGTAATATTGAAACCAATTTGGACTTGTGGTATCCAGCTTTGGGAAATTGCGAGTCTTCGTATGATTGTTGCAGCTCCATGGTACGTGCCAAATGAGATAATTCAGCGTGATTAGCAAATTCGGGATCGAAACAACTCACATCCAAACGAGTTGGCAAATGTTTTGCTTAATGATTCTAACGAGATTCGAAGATTAAAATGCTTTAAGACAACAGATCTAATCACACATTTTAACTAACTGCTTGGTTCTGACTAATTATTACTTTTATTGGATTGCACTTATGTTAATAAAATATTAGATTAAATTTAATGAGAGCATTTTCTGGTACTATATTCTCAACATGTCATATATTAATCCAGAAAATGTATTTACTTATAGTTCATATTATTAAAAAAAGTATGTGGAACCCAAGGGGATAGAGGTTATCATCTATCGATACTGCCCACAGAACTTATTTGAAAAACTTAATAAAACACAGGTCCTAGACCTAACGTAAGATGAAGAAGAAAATACCGGTGAAGTAGAAAGGGGTGAAAGGCGAACTTCTAGCTGTCTTAAAATATTTAGGCATATCGACTAAGAGAAAAAACTCACCCGATCCCACCTCGTTAGCAACCTACGGGAATTAATAAAATATAGTATTTCTCACAAAACACGCAAAACAGCTTCCGATATGGATATGATATCACCATAAATATGGGTACAAAGTTTAGTGTCTACATCAGAGGAAAGTAAAAAAATACGCAAGTGCGAAAAAACGGATCGCAATAAAAGAGAGCCACCGAGGATGCAAAATAACAATGAAACAGAGCTGCATTATCAAATACATCAGGCTTCTAATTTATTTAATTATTTACTATAGTCTACACTCTACATAGTACGCGTGCCTCGAGTGGCACAAGGGAGAATTTCACTAGCACGCGACCATTTTTAAACAAAAATTTATTTTACAAGGAAATATCAAATTTTCTGTATACCAACAACTGTTGGTTTAAAACTGTTGTTCTGGTAATACGTTAATAACGACTATTTTTTTGGCTATTATATAGTAAATCAACTAAATTTTTCGCTAATTTAATAAAAACTTTATTTTCTATTAAAATAACCGAAGTTCTAAAAATTTCTTGAATTTATAAAAAAAATTTCAAAATATTCACAGAACTATTCTTTAACAATAAACAATGATAAACAAAGCGTCAATATTTTAAATTCCTGTAAATTCCAATTTTGAACATAATAGACAGTAAACAATTAATAATTTATAGTTTTTAATTTATAATTATAAATTATAATTTAATAATTATAATGGAGCAATAGGTCATTATAATTTATAAAAGCAGATACTTTGCTAGCGTAGCATAGTACCAACAGTCAGGGTTATCTTCAGAATCAGTTCAAATGAAAAACTACATATAAAATAATAGGATTAAAAATTACCTTAACTTTACTCTCGCTTTGACATCCTGTGTTGTTTTTTATTTCTTCAAATTTTATTTGTTTGGTATTTTTTCGTATTTACGAAATTATTTATTTAAGTAACGTTGTTATCTTTTTGTTTTAATTTTTCGTCTAAGTAAGTTACCAAAAATACCATGGTTATTTATTAATTGCTGTTCTACCTCTTATAATTTTTTATGTTACAACTTTTTAAATTATTTCATTGTTTTGTATACTTGTTCAACAAACTTTCTAACACAAAGTAACTTTTGACCCATACCTTGATTCAAGCTATCCTCGAATTAACAAGCGACTTCACCTATTTTTTTTGTCAAATTCTCCTACTAAGAATTTTCCGCTTATTTTCCTAAATTCTGTAGTTATCGCTTACTGTTTATTACCTCTTGATTATTCTCGTCAAATTTTTGATTCATGTTCTCCAAAGCCTCTATGAACTAATGTACTACGACTATTCTCTTAGCGTGACGGTAGGTTCACATTAATGTGTAAATTAAATTTAGTAAATGTCCCACGTTTTGGGTTGCCAATTGATATGAAATTTCTTAATTTGAATGGGGTGCAATTATTCACAAGAAAACACTACACACTTTGATCCTATTTTCCAATAAATTCTATTACTAATTAATTCATCTTGTCTTCACAAATTAGACTCCATCTTTTTCCTTCAATTCTATTATTCTAATAAAAAATATATCAATTTATTCATTAACAATCAAAAATTGCGACTCGGTTGGAATTAACAAAATTCTAGGAAACAAAATTTCTATTAAAATAGCCAAGCAATTATTTGGCTGTAGGCCAGCTCGGCAAATGGTCAGATATTTAATCCGGGTCCAAATTTTCTACCTGGAAATACATAGACCAACTCGGCAAAGTAATAAATTTTGGCTTGGCCAGAACTGCGAGCATCAAAAAACCTACCCTCCGATGCTCCGCATCTCCGGGCGGTTTTTCGTGCTCCGAGCCGCTACGCGGCCGGCGCTAAACATACGAGAGGCGCGACAGATCAAGGAAACCGGGATAAATGCAACCGGGATGTGAGAGACCCTCGAAATAGCATTATTCAGCGCGTTTGCCGAGCTGACCGAAAATTAAAACGACCTCTGGTTTTCATTTGCCCAGTTGACCGGTAGGATTAACCTATCCCTTGTACCTTTTGCCGAGTTGACCTACTCCCATTATTTAGTTTGTATTCTACCCAACTAATTTATAAACTAGCCAAGTAAACAGGTAAATACCTCATTTCCAAAGTGCTTTTATGGTACTCGTATTGTTGTAGACCTCGGTTTCATTTCAGCCTGTAAACTGTTTTATGCGGTACGTGGCACTTTTTTGAACTTCAATTTATTATCCTATGAGTTCAGAGCGGTTCACTTGTTCAACACTTAAAGAAAATATTTTTGGTTCGGTCCTGTCATGAAGGATAAATACATAATATAGTATTTTATGTCATGTTCTGTTTATCAGAGATGAGGGGTCTGATGTAATTGGGTTTAATTTGTGATAAAATACTCATTACTTGACATTCAATTAAAAGACCATCATGGTAGTTAGATAATTACAACTGAATCTTCTTTGCACTTCCGAGTGATGAACTACTTGCTTGAAAGATCAATTCAGTCTGGAAATATAAAAAAAGTAATTTTGTATACACACATATTTGGAAAAAAAATGTAAAAAAGCAAAAGAAGGATTATTTGTTTTATTTAAGGAGAATTTGGGAAGAAATTGAGTTATATTAATTTATTTGTAAGAGAGTAGGAAAGCGATAATGAAAAGTGTTTTGCGTTTAAAAGAATTGGTGCGCGGGCTTATAGACAATTTTGGTGGGATGAAAAATGGATAAGGAAGCGTGGGGGAGAAGCGAACAATCCGTCAGAGAGTAAGGACGTGATTTTTAAGAAGGTTAAAATTTGGAAATGGTTTAATAATTTTTTTTTTGTAAAGTTTGGAATTGTCAAATGTTTATTGATGATTTATGAAGTATAAGAAAGCATTAAGAAAATTTATGAAAGTTTCGATTGGTTATTTGAATGATATTTGGAAAATTTTGGTGACCGCTGACAAATTTTTTATGGTTACGTTTATTGATGGTTATGTTTCGGAGATTAGAAAATTATTGAAGATTTTTTTATGGACTTACCTAAACATCTATCCAGTAAGACGAAGAAAATAAATCTATCGTTAATCTTCTCTGGAGTTTTTCATTGTATGGAAATTGGATCCAATCATAATCGCTTCCACGCAGCCTGTTTCACTCCACATCGATGGGACACGACAGTATAGACTTCGGTAAGCCAAATTTGTGTCGACAAAGTTTAATAAAATCTATCGGTAGACAAATAAGTTCGCGCGTGAATTTAAACACGGGGGGTTTATAAACTTTTCTTATATAATAATTGTAAATTTGATTTGTTCCTATTTATGAAAAGTCAGTCTTTTGTTTTTTAATGATAATATTTTATTTAATAAATTACAATATTGTGTCTACAAATAATTACATTTGATTTTGATTTAACTTTATACAGTAGTGAAGTCCAGATTAAGCAGGTATAACGTACAATAAGTTTATTTTTTCGTTACATTGAGGTTACTAATTTAAGGTAGCTTATATGAGTATTTTGACCACATTGATGAACCCAATTTACGACCCTTAATTTTGAGTTTTCGTGCAAAGCTAGTCGGAGCATATTTGAATTAAGTGCCATTATTATTCCCCGCTATATAAGTTAAATTTGAGTTTTACAGTAGCAATACATGGCAGTATATTAAGATGTTTCGAATGAAAAATTCATCAAATACTGTGAACGGTGATGATATGTGACAGAATTTTGACCACAAGCAGTAGGATCTCAGTTACCTTAAGATAACGAAGTCCATTAATTTGGATCAAAGTTGCGTATTTTTATTTTGACCTATAATCTAAAAAAATTTCATTATTTTTCATTTTGAATCAAAATAACAACTAGACATTTCTAACCAAGATAATATCTTTACGAGGAATCCAAATATTCCACAGCCTAATACATATTAACCACTATATTATCCATCTCTTTAAAATTTTAAATAACTGTTTGTTTCAACCCAACTCTCTTTTACTTTTTATACGTACGACAACCTATTTAATATAAAGCGTTTTTCTTTGCAATAACAGAACGAGATAAATACGAAAAGAATTTTATTAACGGCAGTATTATTTTTAATCTCCAAATTTTGCATAAAGAATTTTTTAAGTAAAGTAAGATATAATATTTGTATTTTTTCTCGTGTTGATTTTCGAAAACAAACAGCATTTGCCAAAACGTACAAGATAGTGGAGAAGAAACAGCCAATTTTCGTGTTTTTTGTGGACACCATATTGGATTTTCACATTTTTGATTATATAACTTTTTTCTGATTATGATGAGGCTACACGCGATGATGATGTAATCAGAAAGAAAATTGAAATTTGAATACAGAGTCCATAAGAAAACCCAAAGTTGACTGTTGTTGCTTGGTCCACTTAGAAGTCATGGAAAATCTGACTATAATATCTTTGGATTCCTAGTAAAATTTTTTTTAAATAATGCTTTAATTAAAAATGCCTAAGTTACTTTTACTTTACAAGAGTAAAGTTTTCGTTTCCTTCTTTTCAGATTATTGATCAGAATATAAATATGCAGTTTTTAACCACTACGAAAAAGAAAACTTGCAAAATCAATCAAATGAAAATTTTTTAGGTGTAGTATTGGGCAAAATTAATTGGTAAAATTTTACGTATTATTTTATATGGTGGACGGGAAAATATAATAAGCATTCAAAGATTTTCTGCTCTTTATTTATCGTTTAAACAACACAACTTTGTTGGTTGTTTTTCATAATACCTCACAAACCATACTGAAAATATTCTGCGACCCCCGGGAGGTCGCGACTTACAGGTTGAAAATCTCTGCTTGTAATTTAATGAGAGATTACATGCTTTAATCCAAAAAACGATCAAGCTGTATAAAAAGTATATCAAAGTTACAACTTATAGGTAAGCGTTTATAATTTTGCAATATATAGTAAAATAATTATTACCTAATAATTACCTATTTGAAAATTGTTTTTATATCATTAATCCAACGATTTTACAAATTTCTGCTAAGTGTAATGATTTTTTATTTTAGTGCTTTATATGTTTTGTTATTTTCAAAATTTAGAACACATTTCTCATACTTGTAAAATATACGTGAGATGGTTTATAAACATTTTGCAAAAATTTGTAAACGTTGAAAGTGCTAGCGAAGATGTTGAATTTAGAATCTCGTATAAATTTCAAATTAATGCAATTTTAAAGTACTATATCCTGTGAAATTTTAACTTTATTCTAGTTTGTAACTGCAACTTTTTTTTTTTTATTATTATTATTTATAAAACTCCCATCCATCGGTTTTATGTCACGAAATGCATCATTTTACAATCTGTCCTAGAATTAATTAATGTTGAAATTTGCAGTAAATTTATGTGCAAACATAATTATTCATAATTATAATAAAATGATTATCAAACCTTTCAGTTGTGATAAATTAAATAATTCAAGGATCAAAGCTTTATAGGCTTGGATTTGACTTTGATTTGTACTGACCTTAATTTATATTCATCGCCAGTTTCCATTTCTAGAATCCATTGCATATTAATTTAACGTATTAATAACATTACAGCTTTAAAATTGATTTCATGTACCTACCTGTTTGCAAAATTTTTGAATAATTATTATTTTCATCAACTTGAACTTCAACTCAATATTATTGAATTTTTAAATGCGCTGCATTTTGCATGGAATGAAGAAAATAGCCACAAATAAATATGTAGGTACTAACTATTACACGATAAATAAATATTACATAGTTTATCAACAATTATGAAATTTTATTGCGTTTGATTGTAGTTAAGTATGTATTATAATTTAATTCTTATGTTAAATAATTGTAATAGTTTAATAACAACTTATATCTAATTAATTCTTTAAATAATTATCTACACAGTGGCGTTTTATCAATCTTGCATGTGTTGAAAACCTATAATTTGTATAAATTTCCATAAAAATTTACTATTTATTAGTTTGTAAATTTTTCATGAATTTTTTTCTAAATTACTGTCATTTCCTACTTTAAATTCATTTAAGGTAAAAAATACGTCAAGTATTCAAGTTAAAAAGTAAAATTAAAAATAAAACGCAGAGATAATCTTATATACTTATCAAAAATTTAAAATAATATTTTAAAATCAATTTTTGCAATGGAAATCCAGCTTAATAAGATCTCGGCACTAATAATATTGATTTTCGTTCAGAAGCATTAACTGCCTTTTAAATTTATGAATTATGGAATATGTATGTAGTTTCCTAAAATACAACAGAATGCAATGTCTAAGAAAATGTAAGATTTTTGACGACAAACAAAATTTTGAACTACGTATTTGCTATGAGTTTACAGCTACCCTTTTGTTATGCAGAAACACGTTTAAAGGATTTTTCAACATCATCTGATAACCTTCTCACTGTAAAGTAGCACTTACGTTAAATGATCCTAGCTTAGATCAGCTTAGATGTTGATTGCAACAATTCTCCGAACATAATTATTTTAAATAAATATTAAGCACCGTATCGGGTTGGAAAATTATTTCCTCCATAAGTATAAAATGAGACAGCCATCGATTTTTCATATAATTATGCAGTGCTTTCCTATAAATAGATATGTTATTATATTGAAAACTTTTCAAAACATAGAAACATAACCCTATCGTATAATTATTTTGTGTAACTTTCAGGAAACTCGAGCGATCAAAATTTATCAGATCGTTGACCTGTCTCTTCAGACTAGAGTTGTTATAGCTTTACAAGTATTCTTTATTTTGTAAAACTACCATTCTTTGTTTTAGTGGATTAAAAGGTTGTAAATATGATGACTTTAATCAAACATTTTTCATTTCTAACTTCAGGTTATCCATAAACCAAGATAAAATTTTATCCTTCGTGGTTTCAATTTATGGCTAATATTATTTACTACCATTATTCATCTAAATCGCTTACACAATATCAGCAAAATAAATTTCACTTTCAGGAATGAAGCTTTCTCGGTAAATTTAGCGACAACAAAGTACAACTTCAGAAAAACAGAGCAAACATGTTTTAAATAAATTTGAACTTGTTGTTGGAAAGTAGCTATATTCATTATTTTTCTACCATTTGGTTTAAAAACTTTAATATTAAGTAAATTAAATTCTATTTTGTAATACCTAGAACATTTTTATATTTTCTTTAAAAAATAAACAATTTTTACATTGAAATCGCGAGATCTTTGTTTCATCGTGTCCAATTAAAAACAGGTAAATAAAGTTACGGTTTAACAAAGGAAACAGAATTAAATTACAAGTACTTTCCTGCGGATTTATATTTTGGTTTAATTTTAAAGGCTGGGTATTTCTTTCACATAAAAATCATAACCGTATTTTTAGATATAAAAAGTAATATCGAAAAATAAGGAAATTAGATACTTTTGTGATACTCTTAAATGCAATGAAAACTTTCTTATTTTCTGATGAGTGATTGTATTACAGAACTGCAAAAGGTTTACTACGGTTTGTTGAAAGTTTGTTGACCTTTTTCCCAAAGCAATTTTTTATGAAAATATAGTTTCAGATTTTTGACTTGGACATGTAAATGAAATTGTAATAAATTTATATGTTATATGATTTTCTGATGACAAATGAATAGTTGGAATAATAAAAGTATGTTTGGAAAATATATTTTCATAAACAGTAAGGGTGTTTAATTTTGATACGTCTTGAATAGTTGTTGGCAATTCAATTCATTTTCTTAGAAACACACCCCAGACATTTTACATAATTATTGCGGAATTGTTTGTTATGATGTATTGCTTATTGCCTGTACTTAGTACATAAATAATTAATGCAAGTAAGCATAAAAGAATTTTTTGTTGATGCTCAGAGATTGGATGCAAAAATTATTGATACAAGGTATTCAAAAACATTTCAAGATAAAGCCTGTCGCAATACCCATTTTACGATGAATACGTTATTTTAAATAATTTTGAAGATAGCCATGAGAAAGATTACCTTCTGACCCTATTGAAATTCTAATATTGACCGTGCGCATCATTTGATTTGAATTGCTAACCACACTGTGACTGCAAGTGCTAAGTAGAAAACTTTTCAAAAAGTTTGAAATAGAAATTCATTCTGCATGAAACCAAAAATAAAATAAATGCTTCAGTTGAAAACTTTAAAATGTAAAGTGTGTAAGAGTAAACCTTATATTTGTCACATACTTGTGGTATAAGGATTTACGACGAAATCCCGATACCCAAAATCTCAACAAAGACAAAATTCGAGTATTGGATGTCGGGATTTCGGCTATATTCTTAACCTGTCACGCTAAATTACCCATGTAATGGATTAATTTTTTTCTACTATACCTATATTCGAATAGTGAGGTTCATTTTATTGTGCTTTTTGCATGTTTTTGCCTTTTTGTTTCTTTTTTAAACTGACATCGTACGATATTTTTAATTATTCCAATATTATTGAGGCAAACATTGCTTTGTTCAATATCACTTGGATATTTTATTTTACCAATTACTATTGATCATCTCCTGCATTTGAAAATAGTGGTTTGACGTCTTTTTTCTGCATTAGAAGTACCCGTCGCTATTAACTTCTTGAATGGATATCTAACCTAACCAAACCAATTCTAGCCTAATCTCTGTCATTAAGTATTGTTGTTATTTTATTCCTGATATAACCTAACCAAACTAGCTTTAACCAAAGAGGATTATATATAGAGGGATAGCTCTTATGGAACTGTCTGTCAAAAATATTTTGTATATTTTCAGCTCGGCAGATGTTATGGTAAAACTTACAGTAGCTCACAATCGCATAACAATAACCCTGTCCATCAGGTGGCGTGCAAAAGCCATCTATCGAACTGAAAAGTCTGCAAAATATTTATTTCAATTTTTAACACGTAGCTGGCCCTCTATATATACATCCTCTGTGCTTTAACCTAACATAGTTAAGTAAAACTAACATAGTTAACCGCCATCTCTGCCGAGTTTTAAATCTGCCGGGATTTTGTTATTGTTTGGATTTCTGTGCATTGTCGGAATTAGATCTTGCTTGGGGTTTCGCCGTCGAGATTTAGATCATATCGAGATTTTTTCCGTCGGGATTGGCATGAAGTATAATACATAGATCGATATGGTATAATGCTATGCTGTTCCCCTCCTGCACGGAGGAGGGGAACAATAATTATTAATATTATTGCATGAGATTTCTTTTAGTTTTGTAGTTTTTAGTTTCTTGAGTTATTTGCTTGGATATTTACGTATTCTTTGTTTTCAATTTTAAAATTTAAGTTTTTGTAGTTCTGCTGGCGAACTGCTGGTGAACATCTGTATTTTTATTTTAAAATTTGTTTCGTATGTAATTTGTAATTACTTTTTTTTAATATTATATTTCAAATTTTCGTGTTCCGTTTGACAAACTTAATTAATTCTACTATTTTCTCAAGTATGTACTCAACAATTTCCCTTTTTAAATTTCCTGACATCTTCAATAGTTTCAACCTCCCCCATATTATTAAATACACACTTTATTTTTATTTAATGTGCTTCTTTTCACTACATTGCTAATCTAGGGAATAAATCCGAATAAACGGCTCGAACTTGTAGAAATTTAGTAACCTCAAATTTGCTAGACATGTGTATTTGAGGTTCCGAGTGAACCCCTCAAAAATCTCCTAGAATTCCCCGCCGCACGTCGGCTTTCCGCTCAATAAGGTACCCAGAAAAAAAATTAGTAGTGTTTTTTTACGTAAATACAATCCTTAGGATGTCCTTTGCCATGTAATGCGGTTAGATTTTACTAAATGCGACTCATTTCGATGTAATTAAATAATGAAATTCAAATAAATTTGAAATATTTATTCAATCTGTGACGTCATCCCACACTACATGGCAAAGGACATCATAAGGATCGTATTTACTTAAAAAACACTACTTAATGGTATTTGTCGGTACCCCATTGGTAATTTTAGTGCCTCCAACATGGTTTTTCGTCTATAAGTCAGTTAATTTAATCTTAAGCGAAAATTACCATCAGACCAAAATTGAAGAGCATAAAATTATATGTAGATTTCTGATCCCCTCTTCCCGTCACGTGAAATTTTTTAATGAAATTTGATGAATTTTTATTTAGTGTCCAATGTTTGAGCTTCGATGAGCTTCCATTCAGATTGAGTTTCGTTTTAGCTTTCATGAGGCTCTGTGTCCATTGTTTAAATCCAATAGGTTAAGAAGTTGCTTGTATCAAAGATTGCGAAGTTGTAAAATTTGTTAAAAAAATCAGCCTGAGCAAGTAGTACTCAAAATTATTTTGTTGTTATCATATGCAAGAAAATAAATTCTTATATTGTACCAAATAATAAATTATGTTCAATGCTGAAAATTTTTGAAAATTGCTGAAAATAAAGTTATAATTTTTTAAAAATATTTGAAACTGAAGATGGACCTTCGGGAGCTTTAGCGAAAACGTTCGACCTGGCTAGTATTTCTATAGCCCTCCCAAAAGTGTTTTAAACAATTGAAATTTTATTAAAAACTTTTGATGGAAGTAGAAGCTCAATAAAGTTCAAACGATTGACACCATGCTTAAAAGGAATTTTTTCCTTAAAAACAAGTTTTCTGGATGTCGTTTCTACGGCCCCCAAAAAGGCTTTGAGAATATTTTTGGTTCAAACCATTTCAAAGAAAACTTATTGATTATCAAACGAAGTTCAAAGGTTTGCAATTACTTTCATTAGAAAATTCGCGTTGAAGAGGTCGGCAAAATATACCTAGAAATTGTCTATAAATTAGATTTTCCAAATTGTTCTTACTAGTTCAGGCAAGGAAGTCAAAAAAAATGTTCGAATCAAGGATTAGAATTTGTAGAGAATATCTGGACGAGCTGAAAATTTTCAGATGTAGTATTTGAGTATCCTAAGGAATCTCCCAAATTTACTTTAAAATTCCCTTTCGGCATTTTTCCGAATTTGGAATTTTTACTATTCTCATTAACTCACTTATTTTTAGCTTTAGAGAATACTCCTCAGATCAGAATTGAAGAACATAAAATTTGCTACCAAAAAAAGTGCTGAAATAAAAATCAATTCCAGAAAAGGAATTTTTAAGCGATTTTTAACTATCGAGAATTAATATTAAATTAAACTGCAAAAATATGCACTGCTAAAATATGTTTTATTTTAAAAATAAAAATTGAAGAAAGTTTTTGAATAATTCATATTTCGAATACATTGTTCTTACATGTCATCTTCGTTATCTGAAGTGAATTCTTAAATATGTATAATAAATAAAGAGAATTTTGTGCTCTTCACTTTTGGTTTAATGATAATTTACCCTAAAAAAATTTAAAATTTTACTAATTGAGGGAGAAACAGGCAGATGATTTTAGGGGGTTCATTCGGATATTGAATGCTTGCCCGGATTATTCATTTTCTCGTAGAGTAAAATTCTTAATGTAATCCCATAGTTTCATAAAAATCTCGCTTAAAAAAAGAATCTACAGCCATGCAGGAGTCACATAGTTGTCGAAATTACTCTCACTATGAATGTTGTAGTACTTAAAAGATTTGTTAGAATTTTTGTAATTTAAATTAACTAATTTGCAAAATAAATTTTATTTAGCTCTTTCGCCTATCGGCGATGGACTACAAACACCCTTGAGATTAAAAGTTCTACTCAATCTCTCGTTATAATGTACTATTGTTGAATCGTGAGAAAATGTGCAAGTTTTCTTCAAGAAAGTTTACAAAATTCAGCGTAGTTCAATAATAGGTATTATACAATTATCAAGCTACCAACTAATGTCAGAAGACAACTGAAAATATTTACTTTTTAGTACTAATACCGTAGAAGATTTGTAATATTTAGTACCGATGCGACGGCGAATCTTTGGTTACCATAACAAAATAATATATAAAATATTATTATTATATGATTTCACCAAACTGTATTTATTTTAATTTTACATGTTTATTACAACTCACTTAGGTAATAAAAGCTTAAAAATATTATTTACATTATTGTAAATATGGAGCGAACCTCCGTAGCGGTGGCATTTAAAAAATATGTTTGTTGTCGTCAATATTAATTTGTTGAGAGATATTTGCATTGTGCTATGTAGCCTTGAAATTGTAAATCTTTTAAATTATGAAGTGATGCACGCTAATGAAAAATGTTTTATTAAATTTGAAATCAAAGGGTGCCTTTGTAAGCCTTATAGGTATTTTCCACCGGTTTATTAACTTTTCTTTGAAATACATTTTTATAAATACATACAGTATGTATAAATTTAGTATATCTTTTATGAAAGTTTAAAATTTCTTAACTGATAATAAAATTTTCTATAATGATGTGCAGAAAATAAATGTTGTTTATTTTTGCCTTCATTTGTTATTTTCATTCACTTCAATGTGGAAAATACCAATTATCGCCGCTTGTAAAAAAGTAAGCAAAGAAGTTTACAATTTCTTAGAAAGTATAGAAAAACACAATGCCATTTCATATTAGTTATTTATGTATCAAGGGCACAATCAATAGATTATAGCACCGAGGGTAATTTAAAGCCCGACGCTTTAGCGGAGGGCTTTAAATTGCCCGAGGGCTATAATCTGATTGTGCCCGTGGTACATACAACGTTTTATTTCATTTTGGTACTTGGTACTTGAATTGTCAAAATTGAAGAATTAAGTATTTTGAGAAAAAATATCATTTCATTTTGTTTGTGCTATGAATTTTTGGTGTGCCATGGTTCCTATGGCGAGAAACTTGGAGGGGCGAGAATTAAATTTTTTATTTAGCAATAACTCGAAAACGGCACTAGATATCGAAAAACTGAGCAAAAAATTCTCCCCCCCTCGCAAGGTACTCCCCTCCGTGAATTGTCGGTAGGAAGGCATATGCAAAATTTCAGATCGATCGCGCAAAAAAACAGAGTCTGGACTAACTCTTTTGTTTTGATATTGTTGTCATTGCTTAGCAACTTTATAGGCCCTCGGGCTATAAAAGCCATATTATGCCCCCATTTCCGTGCTAAAAAACAAGGTTATGATACCAAAATGAAATAAAATATTATATAGTATCAAACAATCGTTTCAAAACTGCAAGGACGACAATTATCGACTTGCAAACAATATTTTTTTAACGAGTTTAATAGCAATTAGCGAGATCACTACAAACAGTTCAATATACAAATTTTTTTTTACTAATTGTGCAAAAACATGTGAGTTAATATGTAATACCTAATAAAAAAGGAAACAAATTTATAAAATTCAATACTGGAAAATATCTCTGCAAACATTAGGAACATGTTCTAGATTGATTGGGTGAAATAAAATTCTTTTATTAGAAGGATTCATAACGCTATATTTATTACAATATAAAAGTTATATTGAAAATAATTAGTAGTACTAACTATATACTACTAGACTATAAAAAATTTAAACTCCTAGCTTATAGGGACTAATGCCCGGTTTCTGAAGCTCGAGTTATATTAAGATTAGTTTAATCTTAGTATAAATGCAGATTTTGAGTTTCTATAACGAAAAATAATCTCTGGTCAAAGTTAACCTACGTTTTTATTGGTTGTTAACTTTCTGGAATATGCGCATTGTGGATAACTATAACTTTAAGCTTAGATTAGTTATGTAGAGCAGTTCTTCAGAAACCGGGCATTAGTGTCAATTTGGTACCCTAAAAGGTGCGTCTTGTTGCACGTTGAACTTGTGTCGAATTTTCAATTTTGTTTAAAAATGCCGTAGAATTTATTGCAGCTTTAACCCAACATACGTAGTATGTACATATATTTTAAGGTTTTGTCCATTATTTATAGATCAAACTCTGAATTCGTACCAATGAAGAGTGTTGTTGCTTCAAAGTTTTAATGTTGCCATTAACTATAACATCAGTAGCGACTTGCTGAAATAAATATTTCTTAACAGAAATGTATGCGGCGGCTATCAACATACTTCTAACCATGCAATGTCTTACAATTTATATTAATATAAAGTATAGGAAAATAAAGCTTACACTGAATATTACACCGTCTGGAGTCAGTGAACCTCTAAATTTTGAAGGTTTATTTAAACCATTTATTTTGAAAATTAAAGCACTTTATACAACAAAACACTTTATAATTAATAATATACCTACTACAATATAATATCTAATATAGTATAATGTATTTGAACTTGTTTTCTTTTGTCATTTTAGCATTGTCGTCGAAGACTTTGATTCTGAAAAGAGTAACAAGAATCAAGATCGTTCCGTACCGGAAATTCCTACATATCAGCGTCCTCAAAGGCCATATTTGAGACAATCTTCCGATGTCACTATTAAAAAGATATTGGTAAGTTTAAATTTTTTTTTCTAAACAACTTGTATTTTATATCACTTTACTTTTAGGAAGAAGCTGAAAATCGTAAACATGAGTTCTGGAAATTGATTGACGAACATTCCGCCGTTATTGAAAATTTAAAGAAAATACAGCAATTGGAAACCAATAGCAGTTGTAAGAATACGTCGGTTTCCGCTTCAGTTAGTACTTGAACTTACTTAGTTAGTTTCAAGTGATGTTTAAATTTATTTAATAAAATAGCGTTGTAAATATTGTGTAGATTTTAGGTAAAACAAACCGTTTTAATTATTTATTTTTAAATTACATTATTTGTAAAATTGAACCATTATTTATAATTATTCGTACATTTTCTAACTTTTGTGATAAAATGTTACTAACAAGCTTTTAAACCAAAAATTTTAGAAAGTATATTAAACTTTACTATAACAATAAATTAATTTCACTTAATTGTTTCTTAACTAATTTTGCTTATAAATAAATCAACCTTAGAAATACCGGCAGAAACAAAATTTAAATTAGGCTTCTTTGGTAGCCTTAAAGAGATGTAGAGTTCGAAATTTTTCCTTTCCAACAAAATGTTGAGTAAAAAGTGCTTAAAGATAAAAGCAATACTTTTATCTGCTGTTAACAATCAATTTAAGCAAACGAAAACACAAGATTCTTTAAATTTATTATTATTGTGTACACGTTTAGTGCTCATAAATGCTATTTTATTGGCATTACCTCAAAATTTTATTTCTCTGCAGATAGTATAAGTAGATTGTAGATATTTTTATTCAAATTTTACTACAGAAACTTATTTGAAAAGATTCATTTCAGGGTTTTCGGAAATTTTATTATTCCCTCAGAAAAATAATTAAATTTGTTTCATATGAAGGACATTAATAATTAAAGTAAATGTAACACCTAAATTATCTTCGCCCAAATTCTGTTATCTTGTGCCTTAATGAGATATTCTATATTCGTAAAGATTGGCTTAAGATAAGTGTATGTAACATGCTATTAATTTAAATTAACTTAACAGACTACTTTTGTATTATTACGTAGCCTAATTTTTTCTAATTCAATTTATTGTTAATTGTACGACTTGTTTTCATAAAATTTGTATTAAATGCTTAAAGCATCTGTGTAAGACTGTAATTTAGTTTGTAGGTATACTAATAATTTATTATAAACAAAATGTGAAATCAAAAATAATATAATATAATGAAAATGAATAAATCTATAATCTTGAATTAACTATTAATTTTCTAGTAATATTTTTTTATAGAAAATATGTACATAATATAAAGTTTCCGATTATCTCGAGATGGTAAGTTAATTTATATTTTTATTACTAGTCGAAACTGAAGAGACGAATATTATGGATAAAAATATGATTAATATTTAAACATGTCAGCCGCTAAGGTTATTTTGAATTTATAATCTGACTGTTATCTTTTATTTAGTCACCGATTCCGAATGTTGTGTTGGTGATTTTCATTATAAATATTAATATTTTAAAATATATTAATTAATAACTTCGTCAATTCACCCAATTTAATTTATTAATCAGTTACGTTTTGAAACGTTAAATTTTAATTATAAAATTTAACTTTTATTATTGATTCTTTCGGTCCACCAATTATCTGCAAATAATTTAAATTGAAGAAATACTAAAATGCAGTAGCTTAAAAACTAATATAGGCTATTGGCCTAAAAAAGGTTTACACGAAAAAGAATTATTTGTGGAAAAATGAGCCTTAAACAAAATAAAACCAATAAGTAAAAATAAAATACAAATTTACCGTCAGTCTATACTGACGTTAATGTTAATATTTGAAATTTTTATCTGGAATTTAGCTTTCCATTCTAGTTTATGTCCGATTTTATTCAAAAGTCTTGATGATTATTGCAGATTATATTATTATGACCTGTATCCATTAAATTAATATAAATATGACTACCATGAGATGCCAATCAATTAAAAATATTTTAAATAGGAACATTATAAGGAATGCTAAATTCATTACGAAGTAATTTGTTTAGTGAATTTGTGCCGCACCTTGCTTATTTCCAATGGAATGCAAAGTGCATGCATGCAATCGGATACACTAGTATGCATTTGAATTGATTACTTTGAACCTTGTAATATTCGATTTTCCATTTTTTTAAGTTTTCCGGAAACATCAAGTACTGTATGGTTGGTAAAAGTTTTGAATTTTGATTGATCTCCTTCTTAGGTAATCCCTTTTTTTAACGTATCCCTTAAAATGTTTGAGACAATTAACTTAAAACCTAACAATTTTGGTAATTTTTCTCCCTTAGTTAAAATACAACATAATTTTATTCAGTATCAAATCAAAGTTAATTGGTATTTTGGATATTTTTGATGGTTACTTTTCACTTATGAGAGTATAATAGCAGATAATGCTATACATGGGCGAATGATCTGTGGGTTGATGCATTTAATCACCCACAGAAGAATAACTTTTGTATATAATGAAATTTACAAACTACTGTAATATCTTTGATCCTATAGTATCAGATACGCAAATATTATGGGCGTTTTGGAAACACCTGATGTGTTTAGTTCAAGATTATCAACAGTTTCATTGGAAATAAAGTAATTTATTACGCCTTCCAATTCAATAGCGTAATCAATCGATAATCTATTGAACGATGCTTCTGCAAAACTCCTGTAAAGTTCGCGTATCTGATATTATATAATTAACGTTAAGTAGATAGCCCATACTTATGGAAAAAGTGGGGTGTCTCCAAATAAAGGTATTTGGAAGCAATTGAAGATTAGTTTCGAAGTCATTGGTTAAAAGTAGGAGAGGCTCTGTTTTGTTTGGTTTCCACTTGCCCTACATGGGCAAAAGAAAAGCATTTAATAAAATGCATTAGGTGGGCCATCTGTAGTAAGTTAAATGTGGTAATACCACTTTCCACTTTGATGAGTTTTCTGATGTGAAATTTAGTATTTTTATAGATTTTGAGATGCTCTTTCGAATTTTTACTTCGCTATCTCGGTTTTTTTTAGCTGCGCCACACAGTTTGGATAAATGGTATTTCTTGGAGAAAACGTTGTCCATCTTTAAATTTGATGGCAAAAAATCTGCAAAAAGTATCCCTAATATAGAATTTAAGATAACGAAGTAAGAAAAGTTCACTGCGGAAAAAGAAAAAATTTTTTTATCATTTTTCTGCACTTTTTTTTATAATAGAGATATTTTCAAGGGCAGCATTTTTTCTTTTTCTTTTGCCATCTGTTATATGAAGGAAATATCTTGTTAGCCAATTTATCGCCGAAATTCTGTTAATATTTTCTTAACGTTCTATAAGTTTCCACTGTTAATTTCAAATCAATGTATAAAGCCAAACGGTTTCTAAAAATTTGAATATTAAAGTAACCTACATACATAGGTACATACAATATATCATGATTAAAAAAAAGAAGTTAACTTTGCCACACTTTTACGACACTTTTTAGGCGAATTTTTTATTTTTGTTTTTGTGTCCCTGACTCTTTTAAATGCCCTTTACAAGAATCTAGTAGAAAAATAACCAAATAAAACACTTCAGCAAACTCCATTTTTCCAGATTGTAGGCATATTGAAATATTTGCGTCAAAAGCAAATTTTTTACTATTCAGGGCTGTTCTCTAACTTTCGCAAAATCGAAAATACCAGATTGATAAATCGGAATCAGAATTTCAGAAATCGGAACGACAACCTCCTATAGCGTTTTCGAATACGATTTAGACTGCAAGAAGATCGTCGAATTACACTTCTATAGATTCGCTGTGTTGCATTTCTAATGCAATCGCAATTCAGGTCCTAAGAAAATTGACAGTTAAGGACAACTTTAATTTGATTACGGATATCTATTCGATTTCAAGTTACGAACTAATAAGTCTAAATCCTATTGACAAGAAAAGCGCCATGTAAAATAAAGTAAATTAGAAAATATTTTCTATAATTGAAAGGCTTAGTGTGAAACAATGACAAGCCACAAATGAAAATTATTGGCAATGTCAATTTATAGTATGCGCAAAATCTATAAAATGAACATTTGATTTTTTTTTCTTGCAATTTACTTTGATATTACAGTGTCATCTGTAAGAATTTTATTAAACTATTTCTTATGTTGCTTGTTATACTATAGTAGACCTCAAAAATGAACAAAACCCATATTTTTTTAATGTGTGGCTTGTCATTGTTTCACACTAGCCCTTCAATTGATCTATGTAATTGATCCAATAGAATTAAAATTTATAGTTTTGGAATTAATTCAATTAATTGAGAGAGTAGTCCTCTGTGCTCGTTACACAGTTTCAACACGCAACGAGCACAGACAGGGAAATCGGAAGACGTAGAACGTTAAAAAACCGATGCAAACAACAACAATTGAGATAATTAAAAATCCAAGCCGCAGAAATGCAGTTCCTTGGAGGGGCCAAAAATATTAAAAGATCAGACTGAATAAGAAACGACGATATAAGAAAAGACCTCCAAATCTATAACCTCAACGATAAAATAAATAGTAGGAAATCGCACAAAATGGGAAGAACGCCTCCAAAGAATGGGAATACCCCTACAGGCTTATAGATACAAACCTCTAGGACGCAGAGATGTTGGACGATCGAGAAAGAGATGGGCCGGAATAGGTCAACAACCTAATCCATGATGGAATTGATGACGATGATGATGGAATAAATTCAGTAATATTTTGTAATCAATATTTTAATAATTATATTTATTTGTTTTTATTTCTTTTCTGGATTACAGAAAATAAATTTTTGTTGCGCAAGAACGCCAAAAATCTTCATATTACAAAGAAATAATGAAAGCATAAATTACAGAAAATAGTAAGTATAATTTTAAATATAGTTGACCTTGATAATGGTTAATAGTAATAATCATAGTTAGGTTAAATTCATATAAAAAGACGTCAGATCACACGATCTTGGAGGCCAATTGATAGGACCATTTCTTGAAATAATGCTGTCACCAAATTATCCTTTCAATAAATCGATGGATTTGGTGGCTGTGTGGCATATAGCATCATCCTGTTGGAACCATAAGTTGTCGATGTTTAACTCTTGGATTTTTAGAAACAAAAATGTATTGAGCATGTGTCGATATGTTACACCATTCTTCTTCCTCATTTCGAATGAAATATGGACCGATGATGCCGTTGGCGTGTATTCCACACCAAACAGTCAATTTTAATGGATGCAATGGAGTCTCAAGATAATGTTCCGGATTATTCTCAGTCCATATACGGCAATTTTGCTTGTTCACATACCCATTCAACCAGAAATGTGCCTCGTCACTGAACAAAATTTGGTGGTAAAAAAATGGATCCACTGCCAATTGGTTGTGAGCCCAATCCGTGAACTTATTATTTTATTAATTGAATTAGGCTTCAATTCTTGAACCAACTGGGTCTTGCAAGGATGTAAACCAAGATCTTAATGTAAAATTTTCCATGTAGTTGACTGACAAAGCCCAAGTTGTTGAGCACGATGGCGAATTAAAATGTTTGGGTTCTCTTGCACACTTTCACTCACAGAAGCGATAGTTTCTTCGGTACGCACAGTTCTTTGCCTTGTTGGTGGTCTTACATCATGCAATGAAGAAGTGGTACAAAATTTATCCATTACCCCTCCAATAACCTGCTCATAAGGTCGATTATGTCGACCATAAAATGGGCGAGTAGCTCTATAAGTTTCGCGTATAAAACTCTGACTTTGAAAATAAATTTCCACAATTTGGTAGCGTTGTTCAAGTGTTAATTTATTCGTGATTAAATGTCAAACCATTCTGAATACAAATGTCAAAGAACTGTCACTTTAACAAACTTCATTCAAAAGTTATCCCTATTTAAAGATTTCATACAACTACAAAAATACCCTATATTTATAGAAGGAATTTTCTCAAAACTACCCTGATCGGAGTAGACGGTGTAAAAGTCGCCTATTCCCGTGGTTCGGACAGCGGTATGCACTTTAATGGGTGACCGCTGGTGATCAATTTAAAATAACGCCGCTTTTCGCTGCTCCGGAGGTAGGTGGTAGGATATGGCCTTAACCCTCCCCTCAACGGGAGAGAGGCCTAAAGTCAAGAAAATGAAGAGGAAGAAGAGAAATACTTATTCTTGTCTATTCTGCAGGCTCTCTGTATTTTCTTGTTTAGGTATGTGTATTTATTCCGCTCTTCTCTCGATTTTATGCCATTATCTCGCAGCTGAAATCTCCTATTCACCAGTTCAAGAATTTCGTCCGTCATTCAATGCTGGTGTTTATTGGGGCTTTGCTTCTTGAGAAACATGAAACATTGAAAGTTTCTGACATGACTTTTTGATTCTGATATGACTTCTGTTGTTCGTTGTTCAATTGATGCGTCTGCAGCTGCTGTAGTTTTTCATCCAGTCTCTCACGGAATTGTATTTTGTCCTCAATATCTGATCTAGCTTGAGCTACCCTGAGCTTGAGATAAAATTGGACTGTTAATAGCCTGTGATTACTAACACATTCTACCCTGGGCAGAGTCTTCACCTTCTTTATTGATATTTTCTATCGGGCGCGTATTAGGATGTAATCTATTTCTTTAATAAGGCGACGCAATGAAATTCGCAAAGAGTATCTCAAAATCTATACACACCAAATTTTGGAAAAAAAATACTAGAAAAACTACCTAATGACTGGACTGGAAAAAAATGTTATTTTTTATTTATTCTGTATTGATTTCAATTTACTATCGACTCATTGCTTTCATTTCCGCATTTTATCAACTAGCCGGAAAGCTTCGGTCTGGCGTTAAAATTAAGACCAAATTAGTAAATTTTCAAATGTACGTACTACCTTCGGTTTAATATGAACTGAGTGCTCCTTTTGGAAGATAAGGAAAATACACTAACACGTAATTATAATTCCAGGCAGCAAAAGGGGACGTGCAAGTTCTCTATGGAATTCATGCAAAATAACGCAAAGTCAACCATATGAGCGTTTATATGGATCTTGAAAGCTATTGTGTACTAGCTGAGATTCAATAATTTATTATTAAACTGAAAAATACTAATTTTAACCAAATTCAGAAACTTTTTAAAAAGTAAACCACGATTATATCTTAGTATTTAGGTATGACGTGATTATAAGTACTACGTGTACATGAGTGGAATTAAAAATTTAAACTTACATTAATTAAATAGATTAACATAATATGTTCAAAATGTTTACATTAGAACGTTAATCCTCTTCTGTATTGCAAATTCAGGCAGGGACTAAGATACAGTCCGGTTAATTGCGAGGATATACCGAAATATGCATATCATTAATAAATAATTCTGTTTGCATTTTAATATATTTTTCAAGCAGAAAATAAACTTGTCATTGGTTTACAAGGTGAATGCCATAGCATGAAATTATTTAAGTAAATTGATGGACACCGCTTGTCAGTTCCAAATACATTTTTTATTTCTAATCAATGCAAGGTTAGATTTGCATATTTCCACATCAAATTTTATTTAAAAATAGAGTGGGTTTTTGTAGGTATTCAATTATGTGACTAATAATGATCAAACATTTCAGCGTTTGTCATACTGGAAGGGCCTTCCAGAGGGACAGTTGGAAATGAGCTATGTAAGGACTTCCATTGTTTATGGATCTGTCCTTGCAGCAGCACCGAGGATTCTTCCAAGCACAAATTATCAGTGGTTTAGAATACAAAGTAAATTTTATTTACTGTTAGAGGCAAACCTCTGCTGATTTAATAAAATAAACTACAGTAATAAACTGAATTTGAAATGTAAACTTCTACTTTTACAAGGTATAATAACAAAATTAATGAATATATTGCTCTTTAAACTTTGATAAGTGCATCCTACGTGGTAATATATGTTGAGCATGGTAATTGCAACCTGCGAATCTGAAAAAAGTGATAAAGTAATTTATACAACAGGCTACTAAGAATCTATTTTTGTAAAATTAACTGAGCTGAAACTATTAAACGGCTTTCACCATGTAAATTTATAATTAAGAATCATAAAGGTTAATGATTAGAAATTTAATATGACTTGATCATTTAAAACAGTGTTACCATTTATCCTGAACAAGAGAAAGTCTTTACTCGCCTTCAGCTACGTGCGACTGAATAAAATGTTAAGATCTAATGGTTAATTTAATAAATACAGTAATTAAACGTTCATTTTGTTTAAAATCTTTGTTTTATCTGCACTTGATCGACCTTTATAATTATATTGGTATATTTCATAATTGCGTTATCCTTTGTCGGTCTTACTAAATGCTAAATTTTATCCAATTATTTAATCGGTAATTTGGTATCTTAAAAATTTGCTAATAGTTAAACTACTCAGGCAGTTTTACTTTTGACTTATTATTACAATAAAGTCATGCAAATAACAAAAGCTAATAAATAATCCGACATCATATTATGCATCAAAGTGTTTTCTTCTTCTTACCTGTGCTCTACACGTCGCACCGGCGTCGGCGAACTCCTCGCCTACGCTTGTAGTTAGTGTTCGTGCAAAGTGTTTTTCGCACACGTAGGGGACCTACAATCGTGGGTTCCAAACCACGGGAAGTATAATATACTTAATTTTGAGAAGGTTTTACTAGGCAGACTACACTTCAGTGGTTTGCGATTGCTTTCCCCGGGGAGACGGCTAAAATAAGATACTTACTTTGTCCGGGATTGAACTGGGTGTCGAAGCAATCAACCGCTAAGCTGCGTATGATCGCATTTTGTGTGTTCTAATTGTATTAATTAAAATGCATAAGTGAAAATTTACAACATATTTATTTAATAAATAGAAATGTCACATATAATATATGAAAATAGAAGTTGTATGTATTTTTAACTTCATAAAGTTGTATGTAATACATTGAGTTTTACAATAATTATTATAATTACCTACTTAACAATTAAACAATAGGATTAATTATTTAAAAAATTATATATGTAATTTCGACTACATTTCCTATAATTTGATAATCATAACATCTAGCAACACCTAACAGGAAATAAAAACAAAGAGAAACATAACATTTAAGAATGCCGCTAAAATATATTATAGAATTTAAATTAAGTAAAGTTTTAAGAAAATAACTTCAATTTTAACTAAATTGAGAGACATGTTCAGATTTATTTTAGAAATTCAAATTAAAAATTCTTGAGCTAGATTATTGGAAACTAGAACGATTGTTCAGAAATTCTCTACAGGGTTTTACTTGTGTGAGTGATTAAATAATATATAGTTGACAAATTTTATACATTGGTAGATATTAATCTGCATATCTGCATTGATTTGCACCCTCGAGAACTTTTAATTTGAATATTAATTAAGTAGCTTTTAACTAAAACAGGCCTTACCTGCGATCAACGCAGGTAAGGCCAAATTTACTAATTTCGAGTTATGAACTGGAAATGATCATATTTGTCGTTCGGTACCTTTTAATTAAACGCTATCCAATTATAATAATACTTAGTTTAAATAGGAAATTATTGATCAAGTAGGCAGTTAGTAGTTCTGGAAATATGAAAATATGATGAATTTTTTATATGAAACCACAAATGGTTGGAGACCTATTTGGAAGACGATGAAAATTAAATTAAGTACCGACTGCATAGGTTAAATTATATAATTGTATTAGCTTATATACTGTATTTTATTTTTAAGAATTTGTTTTGACTACAATTTTTGATATTTTCAAAATAAATCATAAGTACATTGCTATACAATGGAAGTAGTTTTCCGATCAGGCGTGCAAAGGACTTTATATCAAAAGGCTTCAACAATTTAACAAGTTACAACTATGGATTTCTAACAACGATAAATATGTACCTATATGTTTTGTACTTTTTTGATCTCGTCAGATAAAAGGAAAACTTTGGTGGTAACTAGTTTTTGCTTTATTTAGACATTTTACTGGGAGGATTATCGAATTAATGAATAATCCATACACAGTAATTCGCGCAATGTTTATACGTTTATGCGCAATATTACAACCAGTTTTCCTTCTATACGTCGCTGATGAGATCTAATAAAATTAAAACATACATTATGTTGTTGAAACTTCCTGAATACAACTTGTTAAATTTTTAATGTTTAATGAAAATAATTAATAAATTATAAGAATTTATTAACAATTCCTGTGTATTAAAAGATTCCCTACATATTAAAAAATGTATTTTAATTTGCTGCTAAACTCTGGTATTTTAAACTTTAATCCAGAGCATTAAATATGTTTAGTTTTGCCTTCGGTAAGTTTTATTAATTTCAGGTTTTCACTATAACGCAGGTAAGAGATAAAATTTCAGCAATGACTTTATTTCATCATATTCTCAAATTTGCGAACGAGTTGACAAATTTATTAAATTTCCTAATTAAGTAATCTATCTACAAAAACGGTTGTTTAACAAAGATTAAATATGTGTAAGGGTCGTGTAAATTACCTGAAACATTAATTAACTTTTCAATGGTTTTAATTAAAAATGTTCAGCAATAAAGTCAAATAACTTGGCTCTAACAAAGTGAAACTGTTATTTGTCAATGCTAGTTTTTGAATTTAAATTTAGGCGTTCTGCAACAATATTGAGTTTCACAAAGAAAAAGTCTATAACTGTAACTGGTATTTTAATTAAATTTACTAAGGCACTGGGCAATTACTAATATTATTTGAATCGTTGAATTATAATATATAACATCCATAATAATTAAATTAGATTGGCCGATTTACATTTTTTCACATTTTCTTTCAGTTTTCCACCAATGTAAATTTATAGCGTCCAAAATTCGAAAAAAGTACCTACTTACTATTACTTTGCGAAATTTCTCAACTTAAATTAACTTGGATAAAGCTTTGAGGAAATTAATTGCTAAAATTTTGAGTATCAATAATACTCTTGTAATTTGAAACTTAGAAGAAGTAAAGTTAAAATTAATATTGAATTAGTTCATTGTTTGGGTTACTAAACCGACTTGAGATCAACACTCCTTATAGTCAAGTCACATAATAATATCTTCAAAGCAATACACGAAACATAATCGAAAGCTTATAAAATAAATGAGAAATCTTATGTGTAATATAGTAAACAGATTAAATAATATCTACTTGTAACAAATATTTTCAAATTGAAGAAGTTATTTTATATTAGTGGCGGAGTTTATTTTATACTTGTAAAGTAGATATTCTGACTAATTGGAATTTTATAAAATTGTTTTTTGTCTCGGAACTTACAATCAAAGATAAGTTTGGCTAATTAAAAATTACGAAGCAAAATTTCTTTATCTCTAAAGTACAAGTAAATTGGAAAACTTACAAAGAATTAATATTTTTAATTTTTAAATTGAAATACAACTTAATTTTTATTTAGGAAACTGTTTGATGTTAAGAAATTTAGATAATAAAAATACCTTGCAGTTAGAAGACTTTTTCGTAATTTCTTACAACCGGCTTGGAAACGTTTTCGTATTTCTGTCTATATTTAAATAATTAAAATTACATAATTTTTTAACATTGTTAATTAATTGATTATCAAGTGGAAGTATTATTTTTGTAAAAAAAATAATCGTAAACTTTTGAAATCAATTATAATGAAATATAATTTATGTAAATAGTTGTGTGAGGTGTAGTAAAATAGATCGATTAGAGTTCTTTTTATGAGCTAATGGCTGGTTTATCAATTCTGGATAAAAGTTACAGATACAAGAAATAGGAATAATTTATATTATTCTAACATTTAAAGTGGACCCTATTATGAAAATAAAAATAAATAAATTAATAAATAGAAAAATATATTAATCGAGGAGAACACGAATGTGTTTAAATATCCTAACAATCTTAGAGCACCATCATTTGTGTTTTTGTCCTGTCTTTTAGTATTGTTAACAAATTTAAACTATACTGGCACCGTGTTTCATACCGCATTCTCCATTCTTAATAATAACAACATCGTGACCTTTAGCAATAGCTAAACTGTCTATCATACTTTTTGAAATCCTAAGACTTCTTGGAGCATCACTAGTAATCACAATTCGCGGATTTTCCTTAAATAAACGTGGGGTTTCGATTTCGGAAAATACACCCGAACTTTCGGCTTTTGCAATTGGCACCAAAATGAATTCCGCACACGGTTTCGCAGCAAAGCAGTCTCTTTGAACGTGATGTATGAACGATGCCTGATCTCCTGCAGTTACCACTCCGCTAGGAGCTACAGGATCTGAGTTTTGGTTGTGACTTCTATAAGTAAATCCCATAGCTGTCAACAGATCATCTATTACCTTTCTAACAGCGGCACGCAATTCAGCATTTCGATAGCCATATACCCACGGATTGATTACACTATTCGCCAATATTGGAAGTGCTAAGTACACTGCAGCCCACGCTGTTAAAATATTGGTGTTCATAAAGACGTCCATAAGCATACAGATCTGAAATTAAAAAAAGAGATAGATGTATTGTGTTTGGTACTCAAACTCGAGTGATATGATTTATGTGTACATTTTGTCTATTGTAATCTTTATAAGTTTATGTTAATGAGCGAATAGATAATATTTGAGACAAAGCATCATTAAAACTTTACACCTGATATCTCTAACAAATTTACAAATCTATATCATTATTATTCTCTCGTAAATAAAAGGGCCAATGAACCAGAGTTGAAAATACAGTATAGCATATAGAGGTAGTAATTTTTCAAAGTAAAACGTCAACATAAATTAAGGTAAGTTACAAAATTGCAACCCGTCATCGAGTGGATATGTCACGATATCCACTTGACAAATAAGTTTTTCCGGTTTCTAAACGCAATGTTATATTTTTTAAAAAATGAATTGCATTATTTTTCAAAGGAATACAGTTTTTTTCTACTCCGAGAAAATTATAATAATCCTAAAGACAAAATCATCTTTACGAAGTCCAAATGGGTTCGTTAGTCTTGAAAGCAAATACTTCTAGTATAACAGAAGATACATAATAGTAGTTAATAGGCGTCAGTTAAACATTGTAGTTTTACTAAGGACTCAAAATTATATAAACAGAAAATAAATTAAACGATAGGGGTGTGTAAATATTTTTAACAAATTAACCCCTGTTTTATATTATTCATTTAACTAAAAGTTCTCTGCTGGTTCATCTTTTGTACGATTACATGTGTGCAATTGCATATTATATACTACAGTAAACTTACATGACATGAAATTCTCTATATCAAAGTAGTTCTTGAGGCAGATTATACAGACAGATAATGTTGTAAATAATATATGTATAGAACTATGATCAATAACAATGCCGTAACTAAGTACGTGTAACAGGTGTACAAGCACAAAACTCACGGCAAGGGGACTCTAAACCACTCATATGTATGTAAATAAAAAAATTCAACGGCCGTGTAAAGTTGCAGACTATAGATCCACCTAATTCACTAAAAGATTTCTTCTCTTAGCGTTAGTATTTTTAGAAGAGGAGTCGACATTGCATGAAATAGCAACTCAGTCCACCTTTTTCCGCCGGCAATAGGCCATCTTTGTGCATGGAAAATTGTTTTGAAGTTTAAAGCCTCAGAACTTATGCCAAACATTAAAATTACAATTCCGTTTAATATTCTACAAGCTGTTCGTGACTTTGGACTAACCGAGCCATATCCGAATATTAATGTTGCTATGAATATTTCACATTCTTCTGGCCTCTACTACTTCATGTGGCAGAGGCTTTAGCAAATTAAAGTTAATTAACTATTATTTAAGATCCACTGTTGGACAACAACGATTATCCAATCTTTCTGTAATTTCGATGAGATATAAAACTGCAAAATATATTAATTAAGTTGATGTACTCGATGAATTTGCTGGAATGAAAACATAAAAGTTCAATTAATATAATTATTTTTGTTTAACAATAATTCATATACCACCTATTTAATTACGAGTGCATTATATAACATTTATTAATATAAAAACTGTTGTTTTGTATTTATTTCTAGAATTGTTTAGTCATAAAAAACCTTACACAAATCACCAAAAAATGCGCGCACTTTTCAGAACAAAATTCATTAAAAGGCGACGAACTCAAGGCAATGATTTCACAGTATTGCGGTTAGCGAAATTGGTGAAATTTTGTGCACGTTAGTTCTGAAAAATTTATTCTGCTAGTAATCCTAAAATATAGCTGATTATTATCAGGTTTCATTACATGGCAAGGATTTCAAATTTATTGAGTATATAAGCTTACGAGAGCTATCATTAATGATAGTGGATCAGCATATAAACTTAAATGATCTTAAAATATTACTACAATTTTATTGCACGAAGATAACCTAGTAATCCTACCCTATTATTTTAACTTTCATCTTGAAGCTTCATTATCGCTACTTCATCGCTAAGGTTGAGTTTGAGGGACCTACTGTTTAATATCGATTCCGAACGACTAATGGTAGAAAAAGGTGTTACGAAAAATTTTCACTTTTCGCAACAACGTTGAATTTATAAATTCAACTTTTAACATCTAGCGACATATTTCGTAGCACTCTGTATAGCGAACGTATTTGACGGAGATTAAAACTCGCGCATGCTATGATGGGGATTCATTGGTGAGCTCTAAAACGCTCCGGTCATGTTTGAAAGTGCTGTGAGGTAGTTTATCATTAAATTTGGTTCAAAATTTTGAAGAGGGATGATGCGATTTTGTGAGGGTTCCCATCCATCAATACGAATGGTTTTTGGATCTTGCGCTCCAAACCCGTCATGGGGATGTTTGAGGGATGGTTGATTTTTTCCCTGATCGTACATTTTTTGTTGGACCCATGGTCAATACTTCCTGTGAAATATTTACTTCCTTTCACAATGGTAAGTCACCTAATAATTTTGTTAATTGCTTCACAGTTACGTGATAATTAATTTGGCCAAATGTTCTTCCGTACACCTGGAGAACGATGACGTTGGAGTTCACCCTTGACCAATTTATGTATTTTTTATGTGTAACATTTTGGTTTGCCTTTTTGTCTTGCATTTTTTATTCTTAGAGTGGTCGCCAAGATTGCGATAGCCTTGCAATTTTATATTCCTGCGGCGAGGTGATATCAGTTTATCTTATCCAGTTCGCACTCGCAAGTGTGAAATGGATCGAATGTTCAGGTTGATATTTAATAAACTTTTAATTATTAATTATTGATTTGTGTTTTATTAATTAACTTGTTCAGGGTATTTATTTCCACTTATTACATCGAATAGCTTATGGTAAAATGCATTGACGGAGGAATTCCAAAATGATCGTAGTACGTTCGAATTTCATATTTGAAATTCTATATTGAACATTTTTTTGTGTTTATTTTTGATTTTATATTATTTTTTTATGAAAGGCTGCGATGTTCGACCCATATACAGGGTGCGGCATTTCACCGAGATTGCTGTCTTTTGTTTTATCATTGGGGATTCGATATGGTTCCACTTTATCGTGGGATTTTTATATAACCATTCGAATGTGCCCTTGGTTTATGTTTGGGAGTGATTTTCGGTGGCAATGTCGTTGCTACTGTGCTTGTTTTGGTCGGCTAACACCTTTTACATCCGACATCGCGTATATCTTTGCCTTCTGACAATGAACTTCTTATTGTTAATTTTAATTGTGTTGTGTTAGCAAAGCTGTTTCCTTGATCTCTCCGGGGTGTTTTTTTCACACGATCCACGACTCTCGCTGCCGCAATAAACGAGCTAGTTTAAAACCTAACACCAGGGCCCCACGCAAATTTAAAGTAGATGGTTTATCCTTCTGCGTGGACTTAATCTTTTCCGAGCTGACTTCTCATTAGAGCAGTAAGGAAAGATTTTGTTACAAAGGTTTTTGGCCATATCCTTCCAGTTTGATCAAAATGCGAGTTAGTACGGGTGCAGCAACAAGCGGTGTTCTTAAGTCTGTCACCATG
Organism: Podabrus alpinus; assembly: GCA_932274525.1. NCBI lineage: Eukaryota > Metazoa > Arthropoda > Insecta > Coleoptera > Cantharidae > Podabrus > Podabrus alpinus. The sequence goes on from OW026451.1 coordinate 123,604,332, forward strand.
CGATCACCAAAGTTCAAACCGCTAATATTAGCCTTGATTGACTCTATAGTCGTGTCCGGTATTTTTTACGACAGCAGTAGTACGACGAAAAGTTGTACGACGGAAAGTTGTACGACTGCTTTTGTTCGACTCAGCATTTCTACGACTGAACATTTAATCGACAGGGTTATTTGTACGCCATACATTTGTTCAATAGAAATTTCAACAACTGACAGCTTTATATTATGATTATACATTTAAATGGGATTACACAATATTATGCTATTCAAAGAAATTATGAAATTGCATTTCGTAACTACGAGTATTTTTATTGGCGAATTAATTAAAAAAACAACTTCTTATACTACTTGGCATTTAATTTCTATTCTGCTTTATAAATAATTATAAATAGTATAGTTATATATTTCCTTATTATGCTTTTGTTGGTGAAGCAACTACCTGCCAAGCAGTTTAACAATGGGTGTGTTTTTAAACTGTACCGGTTGCTCGAGCAATAATTGCTCGAACCAAATTCGAGCAGGTAAGGCACTACCTTACGATCCGGTGCATGAAAATTTGCTCGAGTAATGCGTTAGAGCAGAGTGGGGTAGTTTTAAAACGACTGATGACAATTGATGTAGTAGTTTTAAAACACACTTATTTTGTTCGAGTACTCGAACAGCTGGTGGAGTAGTTTAAAAACACGCCCATTATGTAGATAAGATCAGGACGACCTCAAATTTTAAATTTTGGAAATTCCATTTTTTAAATAAACAGTTATGTAAGTAGATTCAGGTAGCAATAGAGAAGGATTTGTGATAGAAAAGATAATTAATCTGTACACAAAACAAATATCATTTTCACAAAATAATAAACTAATATGTCAATCAATTTATAATGTTATAGTTTGTTATAATTTATTATCTTCTTTATTATTCAGTCATGAATTATGAAACACTCTCAGATACTTATAACTTATCTTACATAGTAGTTCTCTAACTACTCTTAAACTACCCTACTACTTATGACTACTACCGTTTTATATTAAGCTATTGACTTACATTAATAAGTAGTGTTACGATTAGTAATTGCAAACGCATCCTACATATTTGCAATTACTAGACGCCGGTTAACATAAACTAAATACCTTAAATTATTACAATTATATTATTTAGGACACTACAAATGGAACTAAATAAGAAGTCCATCAAACCTGAGGTAATCAGCAGAAAAAGCATTTTCAAGTGATATAAACAAAAGTTACGCAAAAACGAAACATTTTTAATATTTGTAGCAATTTAACCCTACACTGCGCATTGCATCAAATATGATATGACTAAATTAAAATTCAATTTAAATAAATACTACGAACTTTTAACGTTTGTTCAGGTATGTATCAGATTAACTGAAACTTTACGCAGCTGGACATTAAGCTGAAAATTGCGTGGCCGGATCCAAACGCTTGATAAACGCCTATAAAAGTGCAGTACCAAACAAATTATGCTTATCAAAGGTGTAAGTAGATTCGATATTTTTATTTTATACAAAAATACGTATAGTCCACTGCATTTAAGATTTTGATACGGAATAATTCATACAAAACGTTTTAGTGTGTTTTTGGCTTTAATAGGTTGTTCTAAATAGTTTCTCAAAAGTTCCCAAAGATTGGGTGTCCGCTAAAGTTTTCAGGGCCTGAAAACGGCTGAAATTTCAGTTCCAAAATTAATTTTTATGAATATCTCAATTTATATTGGATTTAGGTAAAAAATACATCAGATAAAAAAGTAAGCTGAAGAAATTTTCGAGAAATTACTAAGATAGACATTTTTTCATATAAGCAACCGTGTCCATGATACACGCGAGTGAAATGTCATCGGAGTATAGTAATATAATATAATTTTGAAGGCAAGGGAAGGGTTTTAGAAAAAAATGTTATTCTACATTTCGCTTTAGATTTGCTCACTTTATCGATTGAAAGAAAAAAAATTTGAAATTGGAAAATTTCTTCAAAAAACGTAACATATTTTTCGATTTGAGCTCTTCGAAAGGACCGTTATGTTGTGGATGGATTTTTAACAATCACGCCCATCGATTGCTGACGAATACACGTTGGACATATTAAATTTTCCTTTCGTTGTGAACCTTTTTTCTCGCCAAAACATTACAAATTCATGCATGTTTATTGTTTTATTATTTTTATTATTCATGGTAATATTTTGGCGAGAAAAAAGGTTCACAACGAAAGGAAAATTTAATATGTCCAACGTGTATTCGTCGGCAATCGACGAGCGTGATTGTTAAAAATCCATCCACACACAACATAACGGTCCTTTCGAAGAGCTCAAATCGAAAAATATGTTACGTTTTTTGAAGAAATTTTTCAATTTCAAATTTTTTTTTCTTTCAATCGATAAAGTGAGCAAATCTAAAGCGAAATGTAGAATAACATTTTTTTCTAAAACCCTTCCCTTGCCTTCAAAATTATATTATATTACTATACTCAGATGACATTTCACTCGCGTGTATCATGATGGACACGGTTGCTTATATGAAAAAATGTCTATCTTAGTAATTTCTCGAAAATTTCTTCAGCTTACTTTTTTATCTGATGTATTTTTTACCTAAATCCTATATAAATTGAGATATTCACAAAAATTAATTTTGGAACTGAAATTTCAGCCGTTTTCAGGCCCTGAAAACTTTAGCGGACACCCAATCTTTGGGGACTTTTGAGAAACTATTTAGAACACCCTATTAAAGCCAAAAACACACTAAAACGTTTTGTATGAATTATTCCGTAGTTTGCTTGATTTTTTGACTAAAAGCAGTGGACTAGTATGACATAAAGTGAATAAGTGAATAAAAGTGATTTAGAAGGTAAGAATTACTAGCAATAATCATTGTTTATTGAATAATGTGAGTATTTTTATTTATTTTCAACATAACATGTAGTTGTATCATTTCTGATACATAGCGTTGTATTGTAGGTATTATTATTGTTGACAATTTTTTGAAGATGGGTCTAAGGAGACCTCTGTCTGATAAAGAACTCGAAGAAATTGCTACTACTTTTCTTGAAAGTGACGATGAGTACGACTTGAGTGAATCTGACAATGAAGACAATCTTAATATTGCATCTTTACCCATGGAATTTGAAGATGGTACAGTTGTAACTGAGAACAACCAAAATCGAGACGACGTTTCTCAAGAGGACTGAAATAGTTTATGTACACTTGAGACTGAGCACAATCTTACTATTCTGGCGAAAAATGTTTCGTGTAAATTTCGTATAAATTTGAAATTTATACAGGTACCGAAAATGACATCAACTTTCGACGTCTAAACGAGCCTGACTTAGGAGCAAGCTCAAATGTTGTGGTAAGGCTTTCAAGATGTATTCCCAGTGGTCAGAATTTTGTACTATATTTTGATAACTATTGTACCTCTTTGCTTGTAATGAATTACTTAGCAAAACCAGGAATATATTTTCTTGGAACAGTGAGAAGGAATCATGTACCAAATTGCAAATTACCTTCGGAGTATGTGATGAAGAAGAAAAACCGTGGTACCTCATTTGAATATGTTTGTGATTTTGAAAGCGTAGAAATTTCGTCGGTTGCTTGGAGGGACAATAAAACTGTCTGTTTATTATCAACATTCGCCGGGGAACTGCCGGTAACTGAAATAGAACGCTACGATAGAATAATAAAAGAAAGAATTAAAATTGACTGCCCCCATATAATAAAACTTGATAATAAACATATGGGGGTGTCGATTTGATGGACCAGCTGATTAGGAGGCACATAATTATTATGCGTACCAAAAAATGGTACATGAGAATATTTTACTATCTTCTTGATATGACCATCGTGAATGCTTGGCTTTTATATCGACGTACAAGTAAACAGAAAGGAGAACATAAATGCCTAAAACTTTCTGAATTTAGAGCATAGATTGCGTAATGCCTTTATAATATTGCCATCAGATGTAAAAAAAGAGATACGAGAGAAGAAGAACAGATCTGCTACAACGTCCTTCATTCCAGCAAAAGACGTCAGGTTGGATGGGCAATCCCATTGGCCAGTACATAGCGATGTAAGGCAAAGATGCAAAATGCCGAATTATAAAACCCTATCATATCTAAAATGTGACGTTTTTTGTGTTTGAATAAGAACATTAACTGTTTTAAAAAGTTTCACAATTCATAAATTTCATGCATTTTTTGTAACATTTTTTCACTATGTATCATACGAGTAATATGATACAATTGATTTTTTCGAAATAAAATGTGTTTTTTTGATAGAATAATTTTTTTAAATATTTTTGCCAATAACTCAAGATGATTTTACGCATATAAAAATATTTTTTTTTAACAAACAATAGAAAATCGCGCAGTGTAGGGTTAATTCTTTTATGATTTTTAAAATATAAAAATATCTTGTTTTCAAATGCACTTTTATGTAATAATATACTTTTTTAATATGTATGTATTATGTATCAAAAATCTTTTACCAACTCCAACTAATAAATAAAACAACAAAAATTTCACTTGAAAATAAAATAGAAATTAAATTCCAAGTAGCATTAAAAAAAACTTTCTTAAATCAAGGAGTTTTGATATTTATTTGGCAGGTTTACTTAGTTTAGGGTCCTAAATAATTTCTTCCTTTTTCGCCATCTTGAAAATATTCAGGGAAAAAATCGTGTTTATCGCAATATCTCCTTTACAGTTGGTCTTGCAATCCTGCAAGAATTTCTACTACTTTTGTCTGAAACATTTTTTGTTACTCAAATGATTTTCAATCTGTAGCGGCGTAAAGTACACAATTTCCTGAAAATGATCAAAAATCCACGTTTCTACCAAAACGTTTTTCTTTTTAATGGGTAATAGAAATTGTTTGCCAAAATGATTAATTTATATTTCATTAATAAGTTTAATTAGCAGACATTGAACAAGAACATTTATACAAATTAACTATAACACAATTCGAATGCGTTAGTAAGGTTTGCTTGGAGATAGAATTTTTGTTGATATCCGGTAATATAGAATGGGATGTTATAAAGCAACGGTCATTATAGTTCTACTCTAATGAATTGTCACTTTTCGAAAAGGTAACTAGTTTTGATCTATGCCATTGTACAGGTTAATGTAGACAATTGAATGGTGTTATAATGGTGTATTGTGTATACATGTTACTTAATTACTGTTATCTGATAAAACAAAGTAAACTGACATCAGTAAATATTTTATAACCACATTGCATAATATCTATAAGTAAATTAAAACTTGATTGACACTTATATAATAGCACCTTAAGCTACAGCTACCCGTTTTTTAATAAATGTTATCTAAAGCGAGAAAATTCATAAACTTCAAATATCAATACTTGTACTTTTTTACCAATCGATTTACTTTATTATGCAACAGCAAAGCACTTAGTATCTCATCGAACTTTTACATAAACGCAATGGTAATACATATTTTTATTAAAACCAAAGCGTTGTCCCAAAATAAACTTTATGACTCGATGGATCCATAACAAAAAATGGCAACCACAATAATATATCAATAAACAATACTTGAAAGAAACGATATATCTTCTTGGTTTAAAAATATAAATTGAACCAATACTTTCTAATAAAATTGATATAAAGCAAGGTTCCAATTGAAATAAGATATTCGGTCGATAAGTGTAAGTTGACAAACGAGCAGATATTCTACACTTCAATAATGGTGTGATAAATACGTTGTATGTAACTGTGAGTGTATCGTAATTGGATGTAACACACATTAATATAATTAATTTGATATTAGATATTAATCAAAAATGAATAGGAATTAAAATTAACCCTACAATGCGCAATTTTTTGTTTTCAAGTAAGAAAATTAAAATCGCTCAAAAACAGGACTAAAAATATAGGAAAAATAATTCTAAAAATCCACCCTCGTTTTTTCTATTTATTTTATACAATTTTGAGTACGATTCATATATGCATCATTGCACCAAATATGATTACAAATTTAACTTTAAATTCAAATAAAAACAATATTTCACAAATACGAAGTGTTTTATACAAGAAAACAAACCCTAATGTGTTTAAAAACAACGTAAAATAATATGACATCAACCTTGCTTCTGAAACACAAATGTAAACCACGACAACCACTCGTACCAAAACGTGCAATGTACCACAAACATTTAAATTTTAAAGTTAAAAAATAGTTTATACGATAAGCACCCTGTTAAGAATGTTGAGGATGGATGAAGCATAGATGGGACGGCGATTATTTACATCTTGCAATTTTGCAATGCAAAGATTTTTGGGAATTCGGCAAGTGATTCATATATGAATCAGTGCGCAGTGTAGGGTTAAATAACATATCATATTTTGTTTATTTGAATTTTAAAGTTAAAAAAGAACGGCGACATTTTGATTTCTTAAAGAGAAATACATTAGTCCTTTGTTTATCCGCGGGGGTTACGTTCCGCCAAGATGCTGCGGATAAGAAAATGATGGATAATAAGACTAAAAACATGGACTACGTGTATAAGCTTTTCTTTGGTTTTACCTGTAAATAGTAGATAATATGATTTACGTTTCAAGATAAATTAAGGACAAAATATAATATTTAATTAAAAATGTATTTAGTGATGAGCCGTACCGAAGTACGCAGGCTACACCTCAGTACACATATACATAATATATACTATATACATATTATGTAGCATAACCATTGTGGCATTTGACATACTACACTTGAAACCAACTATACTCGTATAACGAGGCAAAAAAAACTTGTGATTGGCGTTTGCTTCTTATTTTCAAATGCTTTGTGAATTTCTTGATAAAGCTGGGAGTCTTGCGCTTTTAAGTATATCATTACCGTGATCATATTATATAAGGAATCAATAAAATTCGAAATTATTGGAAAAATTTGTTTCATACTTTTGTGTTGTATAAATTTAAAAAATCTAAGGGTTTATAGAATATAATATATTCTTTTATATTGGAGCGGTAACTTGCATAAAACAGGCTTAATTTTGATGTAACCCAATCTTGACATTGAACTAATTGAGTGATACCTCGAAGTGTCCGCCTTGAAGTACTTTATTGTTATCATCAGATAACAATAAATGTCCCAGATTATTTATGCTTTATATAATATATTTACAATTAATAATTATCATCTTCTTCGTCACCACTTCCAACAGGAACTTTTTGTGTACAAACATTATTGCGGCATAATTGGGAACATTTACATGCCGACAAATAGAAAATCCCAAGGTTTACAATCGATAAGTGCTATGGAAAATGGAAACAAACATTTTTTTCATGCTAGCACAGATAACTTCAAGCAAAATGAAGAGCCTTTGGATGGCAAATCTAGAACACATTCGATGGCTATAGTATTATTTAAAAAATCTGCCGAATCTTCTTCCACGACAATACAAAGAGAAACCAAACGTTCTTTTGGATTATTTTCCATATTTTTGGTGCCGATAACTTGTCGTTATTGCGAGTTAGCAATGTGATATATCTCTGAGTGATATAATTTTGGTCATTTGACATCTGATATTTTGAAGATGGGAAAAGTACAGGTACACATTGAGATTTGTATAAGAATATTTTTTGTGACGTTTAGCTTTCACTGATGCCTCGATCCACAGGACTATGACGATTGAATTAAGTAACGTATACGGAGAATTCAGAATCCAGAGAATAGCCCGGGTGAAAAGGTTGGCAGACTCATAATTAATTTTATATGCTATTCGACAGACGTATCTTGTTGATTGAAATTCGTTTTAAAGTGTAGCACACCAGGCGTTTCTTTTAAAAACTTCATATGAACTACTTTCGATATCAAAAAATTCTGATTAGTTGTTTTTTTGTTGTTGTATAAATAAGAATTGGAGTTTTCCGATAAAATAAGGCTAACATGTTTTGAAGTCCGTGGTTTCCATTTCCTCTACCTGAATTTTAGGGCCACAAAGTTTGAATAGTTGTTGCCAATCCCATGGAGCGATTACAGAAAATTGGAGAGAAGCTTTCTTCGGCATTTCTATTTGGGCGTGGATGGTATCCACCTCCATATGAGTATGTCCTCTTAAAAGATACTTATGTTCAATACATTTTATCGATGGCTTCAACATAAGGATAGAAAGATAACACATAATCATCTGGTGGTTTCGATTTTGTCATGGACAGTTATCACTCCAAATAACAATGTTTTCTACATCTTCTTTAACACTTACGTTTATGTATTTCAAAAGACATGACCATTTCATTCCCACCACGTCCGGCTACAGATTCATCCCAGGCGAAACATGATCCCACTTTCGCTGTTGTATCATATACTGTATAATTGAAAGTCCACACCTTCAGGGAATAAAAACTCTGAGCATTCGTTAATAGAGGAGTGCGTGGGTAAGCAATTTTGTAAATCCACCGAGAGAATTTTGGTATTCGCCTGTGTTGGAAGTTTCCTTATCATGTCATTTTAATTTATACCGATTATCTGCGTCCAGAAGATGTGCATTATAAATATTTTGTAATTCAAGGCGTTCTTCCTGGGATTTAGAATCTGAAGCAAACCATCAATAGCTTCGAGGACGCAAAATACTTGAAGTTTTGATAACAATTTATTTTATGTAAAGATCAAAATATATTCTCCTTGCTACAATCAATTAAGTAAAAGCGGATTTTGGGTGTAAAGGATGCAAATCAAACACTTATATACTGTAAGCCGACGTTTCGGAAAATTTATTTTTCCATCTTCAGAGCTAAAATATAAGACGGCAAACGTTACAAAAATTATACGAGGTTTCTCGAGATGGAACATACCAAACAGTTGTCGGTGGAGATCGTTTGACCAAGCAATTTGATGACGGGAATAGACATAATATAACGGTAGGAAGCTATCTCAACGATCATCGTCAAAAAACTTTTAACATTGTCGAAATTGTAAAAAACTATGTAAAACACATTAAAATCCAAATCACAATCTACAAAAATAGTCACACATAAAAATATAAGTATAACAACGCATTCACAAAACATGTACTAAAATTATCTGTATGGTATGATAATGAAAATTCCTTTAAACTAGATCGACCAGTGAAATAGCTCAAATGTACAAATTTCAATTTTTCCCGCTATAATATTCTGAATTAATGTAAGAACGGTAGAAATCATTCAGGTCCAAATCACCGCCATCCATAGAAAGGTGCGAAGAACCGAAATACAAAACAAACAATCTCCGCACTGTGAAACTCATTAAACATGATTTAAAAAACGTATCTCGGAGAACACCTCTGTTGCAACACGTAAGAAATAAATTCAAAATTACAAAGCAATATCTAACAAACGCCCAGGGTATCCGTTTTTTAAGAGTTGTTTCTTTAGTTCGTGCAATTTGCTTCCCACACGTTCTACCGGCACGCAATTATTAATTCTGTGCTTAAACGTGTTGACAATACTCATCTTTTGTTTTAAAGGGTGTGCAGAGTTAAAATTTAGAAGTCGTTCCGTAGATGATGGCTTCCTGTATACGTCCGTGGTGAGGCAACCATCAGTTTCTCTCGTGACGAGCAAATCCAAAAATGGGAGGGCATTCTTTGATTCCAGCTCATAAGTAAATTTCAGCCGGTCGTCGTATTCGTTCAATATGCCATACTTTTTTGGAACCATTACCTTCCAGATCCCATTTTTGCTTCTGTACGTGGATGACATAATAACAGCGGTCCCTAAGAACGAAGTAAACAATTGTATTGGTTTAATGAGTTTGACAGTGCGGAGATTGTTTGTTTTGTATTTCGGTTCTTCGCACCTTTCTATGGATGGCGGTGATTTGGACCTGAATGATTTCTACCGTTCTTACATTAATTCAGAATATTATAGCGGGAAAAATTGAAATTTGTACATTTGAGCTATTTCACTGGTCGATCTAGTTTAAAGGAATTTTCATTATCATACCATACAGATAATTTTAGTACATGTTTTGTGAATGCGTTGTTATACTTATATTTTTATGTGTGACTATTTTTGTAGATTGTGATTTGGATTTTAATGTGTTTTACATAGTTTTTTACAATTTCGACAATGTTAAAAGTTTTTTGACGATGATCGTTGAGATAGCTTCCTACCGTTATATTATGTCTATTCCCGTCATCAAATTGCTTGGTCAAACGATCTCCACCGACAACTGTTTGGTATGTTCCATCTCGAGAAACCTCGTATAATTTTTGTAACGTTTGCCGTCTTATATTTTAGCTCTGAAGATGGAAAAATAAATTTTCCGAAACGTCGGCTTACAGTATATAAGTGTTTGATTTGCATCCTTTACACCCAAAATCCGTTTTTACTTAATTAATTTATTTTATGATCAATCTGCACTGTTACTCTCGATAAATATACTATAATATGTATATTTTTAGGTAATAGAAATTTATTTATACTACTACAACCACTTTATTCAGCCTTATCTATGTTTTTATTTTTATTAGTAGGTAAAAGTCATTAAAATAACTCAATTTAAATTAATGAAACAATAAGGTTTTTAGTTATTAGTGCTATAAAAGTTAACAAAAAATAGATTTATCAGATTCTATTATCAGAGCGTGCTGAAAAACTATTATAAGTCACACGAAATTTCTTAATTAAATAATTATTATAATTATTCATGCATGTGTGAAATAATATCAATTTTGTTTTATTATGGAAATTTTACTAAACAAATATGTAAATATATGATTTTTAACTATTGAGAATTATATTAAATTAAACTTTAAAAAATAAAATAGTTAATTAAACATCGAAAACTTTTTTATTGTACCATGAAATTATGTGCCACTTTTATTTGTTTTAATCATAGAGGTATATATTAGAACTACTGGAGGCACCACTGCATATAATCCCTATTTAGAAAAAACGGTCCGATTTTACTGGCGTTCCCCCACTCCTTAAAGGTATAAACTAAACTTGACATTCTATAATAACGTGGTAAAGATAGCAATGACAGCAGTAGTTTTTTAAATTTTATCAATTTTAATTAAAGAGTGGTGTGTTTTTGTGAATTTAACTATTTCTTAAGTAAATTATCTAGTAAATTGTTGCTTTTTTAACATAAAATGGTTAATTTGTAATGGTTAAAATGTAAATCAAACACAGATCATCTAAATTATAGTCGTGACGATGGCTTTTGTTCTTTTACAAAATATGTAAGCAGAGGGAAACTAAAATTAGTTTCAGATGAAATTTTTAAAATAATTAAATCATGTGAAAGTTCGTTTAATTATTTAGTAATAAAAAAAGATGGATTGATAAAAAATAACTTGCGCACTATTTTAATTAATGATGTAAAAAGAAAATTATTTGACAAAAATCCGTTTGGAATATATGCCCATCCGATATGTGACAGTGGCATTTCTCATGAATGGGAGTTAACAAATTTAATTTGTAAATTATTTTTTTATTTAAGATTACATACTAGGTACTTACAGAAAAAGGCTGACAATTTATAAAATATTGCAGGGCAGTTCTGTAAGAAGTAAACTTACAAAACTAATTTTATTCAAAAATGTATAATTGCTTCTTTTTCAGTGTTTTATAATTTATTTGCTATGTATTTTTTATTTTGTAATTCTATTTTTGTGTTTATAAGAAAATAATTATATATTTTTTTAAAAATAATATGTGTAGTTTTAATTAAAAACCACATTTATTAAAACCACATTAAAACTACAATTATTTTAATCATTTATCACATCCTAATTTCTTATAATTCATTTATTTAAACGTTTAAACATCATTTATCCTATGATTATGCACTACAAGATGTGAACCGAATCCTTTAAGGAGTGGGGGAAGCGTAAACTTACGTCGGACCGTTTTGTTGCATTTAGTGGTGCCTCCAGTAGTTTTAATATATACCTCTATGGTTTTAATGGCACTTGAAATCAACATGTCTGAAAGCTCTTTAAAATTCCAACAGCGTACTTCAAAATTTATCACCTTGACAGAAGTGAATCGGAGCAAGTTAAACATAAGTTAGAACCAATACTTTATTAATTAGTTTAATTTATACCAGTGCAGTGGTCTGACTTACTTAGTACTATGTGATAGCCAACTGAAATAAATTAAAAATTCGAACTGCGCACTGTAACTCCACCAGCTATACGCCAATTCACTTAATAAAATATTAATTGTAATGATATATTTGAAAAGTTTAGGTAGTACATAATAACCACCAATGCGGTTGATCGAAATATTGGAAGCTAATATATGAAACTGTTTTTCCAATAAATACCAACTTCTTTCTAATATAAAAGTTAAATTATTGCTATTATTGCTCTTTACAATTTTTTACTTTTTCCATTTACTGAATTTTTGTTGAAAAACTAATTTAAATTATCAAACATTTTATCCGTATTCGGGAACTTTTATTTAACTTACACTAACACAGTTAATTTCGAAAAGTAACTAAATAGGTTATTGCCTTCTTCAGATGTTTTAATTTGTGGTTTTAACTTGTTTATGTTCGGTAGCTAGTAGTAAATATAATTATTATAAAAAAATTACACGTTAATTTTATTAGACACTACTATAATGAAAACATTAGAAGCGTTTTTTATTTCAATTGGTCCGCATTTAAAATTTACAATTTTTTTCTTAATTAAATTGTGTCCATGAGCTGCGATTCAAATCTTCTAAGCTCGAGTTCCTCTGGTGCACAGAACATAAAGGGGTAATTTTAGTCGTTGCACAATGCTTAATGAATTCAAGTTCCCATAAATTATGCGAATTTAAGTAAGTACAATTATGACTGAACTTTGTAACAGATTTGTGCCGCACGATTCGTATCTAATGAAAATGTACCTGTATCGTACTCGAACTGTTTTCACCAAATTCTGTCTATTTGATTCGATACTTGCAACATTAGATTTTCCTTTGTTAAGCTTTCAGTGTTTTCCAGAATATATAGTTTTTCAGGCAGTTAATCTTTGGTATTAGATTAAGATCCTTACTACCTATTAATTAGTTGATCAAACTTTTCAGAAGTAATTTTTTAGCTTAAAATATTGAGTCCATCGAAGGGTAACCTCAAAATACAACGATAATTATAAAAAACACTTTAGTTTTATTAGGTAGTAATAATGCCCAGACGGCGAAATCGGGAGTCGAGGATAGGGGTGAGGTTTTAGTCAGTGCGAGTCTGGCACTACCGGCTTAGATCAAGCCGGTGTCTCGCACGAGATTTCCTCCTCCCGGCGCAAAGCTAAAAAAAAATAAATCGGTAGTACTCTAAATGAAAACAGTAGAAGCTTTTTTGATTCAATTAGTCCGTATTTAAAATTTACAGTTTTTACTACTATCGGAGTAAAAAATTGTGATCCCTGATTTTTAAAAGCGAATAAAATTAAAACTTTCAAGTTTTCCTTCACTTGAAATATTGAGTCAATCGGAGGATAACCTCGAAATACAGAGATATATGTAGTAGGTATTACTATCGGAGTAAAACGTTTCGACCCCTGACTTTTAAGAGCGAATTAAGTTAAATCTAAGGAGTCAAAACCTTTCAAATAAATATATCCTATCCTTTTATTAGTATCAAATATCATCCTAACATTTTATGGTTCTCCATCCATATGGATCTCCAAATCCATAAAAAAACTGAAACTTTTAACACTCATTACAAAAACAACAAACAAATTGGTTTTTGAATAATTTAAAATGACGAGATAGATGAGATGGTTTTCGACTTTATTACGTTCAATATTTTTCGTAATCCATTATAATAACAAAGAGATCATATTTTACAGTTTTTCTCAATAATTCAAGAAATTCTTCAGAAGTATTGCTTTAAAGATGTAAGCATACACATAGGAAAGGTTTATTGTATGTACAGTTCAAATTTCATAATATTTTATCAAAAAATGTACGAAAAAAATTGTCAAGTTTCTGCTGGATAAATTATTATTGATTAAATTGTGCATCTTTTATTAAATATAATATATCTGTATAAAAACAAACTGTGCAATTCACAATTTTGAAATTGTGAAAAAAATTACACGCTATTAAATTCTATAAATTGTTGTGCATAAAATTTTATCAATAATTTTTTGAAATAGAAAACTTCAAACTCAGGGGTCAGAACTTTTACTCCCATAGTAGTGGTTTTGCTGTGGTTAAAGACATGTGAAGTTCAGCTTGGATTTTACCTAATTGGAATCATTTTATGCATCAAACAACTAAATTTAACTCTCAGTTTTTATAATATTTTTACAATCAAGTTCTTTCAAAGTCAAGCATAACAAGTGGATCTTGCCCTATTTGTAGTACAATTTGTGAAATACAATTGTAAAACTTTTGATTAGCTTTTTTTTATTTGTTTTTTCACCTGTACATTTTTCTACGATTAGTTTCTTTGTCTGTACATTCATTATCCTTTTCCTCTTTAATGGATCAACGGATTTGACACTTTCTTGATTTGAATTTATTCTAAATGTAATTATAAATTCATAAGATGGTTATAGGATACCAACAAGATTTTTACATTTAGTTGCGATCTTGGATACAATACCTACATTTTGTTACTTTTTGCATTAATTTGATAACAAAATTTTTTTATAAAATAAATATAAATTCTTTTAAGCCTCATTTTTCACATAATATCTAAATCGAAAATTTGTAGATGCAAAAAAAGTGATTCCAGATTAAATTATTGTGTGGTTTACTTCACCTACTGAAATGACTAAAACTGCAAAAAAAATTTTTTATAACCTTGTGACTAAATTTCAATAAAATGTATAATGGAAAATACCAAGGTTTTTCCTCTATACGGCACCGACGAGATCTAATAAGATCCAAACTTGTATGTCGTAGTTGGAAAGTTCTGGTTGTGGCTTCTTTAAATTGTCGAATAACATAATAAATTAATTTCCCAAAATCTCCGATGGCGCCTTAATTTATTTCGGCCTATAATTTATTTTGTAAGTCGAAACGTTCAGGTTTTGACCCAGAAAAAACACTGTATATTTAAAAATTAGCTCAAAGTCCTTAAAGCCTTGCCGGACAACATACTAAAAGTTCCCAAACCTCAAACTCCGAATTCCTGGATTTTAACTTTGTAAGTCTTCCGAGAGGAAAGTATGATGAATAAAGTTAATGAAACGGTTATAATATAATATAATAAATAAGCGCTGTGGATCTTGTAGACCCAGGACTGAGTTGACGATCTTTACCCATTCTTCTCTGTTCTTCGACTTCTTCTCCCACTTTCTTCCTTTCAATCTCCTCAAATCGCTTACCACCGTTTCACCCCATTTAGATTTTTGCCTTCCCATTGTTCGTGTTCCTGTAGATAGTCCCTTTAGTATCATTTGGGCATTCTATCTTTGATCATTATTTCAAAATGTCTCATTTATCTCAACCTATTTGCGCTCTTCATATCGAGTACTCCGTAAGAGACTTTTTGTTCCCAAATCTTTATCTTCTTTTGATAAAATATGTTCAGAGTCCATATGTCTCGGATCCATAGGCGGAATTGTCGATTGAATAATCGTTTTGTATAAACGTAACTTGGCTGTTCTGGATATGCCTTTTGAGAGTAGAATATGTCTCATTACAATTGTACTTCTCGATGATCTCGCCATTCTTGCTTTTATCTCTGTGCTTTCTTCACATTTGTCTGTTCATTCATAGCGAGGTATGTAATAGTTGTTACTTTTTCGAATACAAAGTGTTCTCCTCCTTTCAGACTTCAAAACTTCCATATAGTTTTCTGCCTCTCTTCCCTCCGTGATTTTCTTTAGTTTTATACATTTTGTCTTTCCGTGGTTTATCACTAGTCCGATTTTTAGTGCTTCTCTAAATTCTAACTTTATCTTTGTCAGTCTGATAATAGGCGTAAGACACTATTTCATGTCAATTGTTGTATAACGTTCCAGTTCGTGAGTTTTTGGCTCTTTTTGTTACTACTTCCAGCGTTATATTAAACAACAAGGCATAGAGTGGGTCGCCTTGTCTTAAACTATTTGCTAATTGAAAGTGTTCCGATGTGGAACCGCTTGAATACACTTTGTGTTTGGTTTTCGTTAGTCATCTATGTCAATCTTACAAATTCTTTAGAATAAATTTTAGTTGTTGGTCTCTATTCCCAACATCCATTAAAATATTTCTTCCGCCCTTCTATCATTTCTTATCGTTGAATCAGCAGTTTTCTTTTCTTATCTCTAATTTCGAGTGTATTTTGTGTGTATCCTGGTTTTGTTCTATTAACTTCCAGGTAGAAATTTCTGATCTTCTTATTGTTGTATTGTTTTTCCAGTCGTAACACACTTTCTTCTTGTCTCTTTTTTTCCTTTTGGTCCTTTGCTTCATCTGTTTCCTTACTTGGTTGTAGGCTTCTCTGTTAGTTCCTGTGAAATAGCTTATAATTTTGTTTTTTCCCTTTTTGTATGATTGTAGAATGAGTTTTTGTAGAATTTTGTAGAATGTTAGTTTTTCACTAACGACAAAAAAAGGAGGAATTATGCGTTTCACCTGTACATTTTTCTGTTTGATTTGTTTCTTTGTTTGTACATTCATTTCCCTTTTCCTCTTTAATGGATCAACGGATTTGATACTTTCTTGATTTGCATTTTTTCTATATGTAATTATAAATCCACAAGATGGTTATAGGATACCTTCAAGATTTTTACATTTAGTTGTGATCTTGGATCTACAATACCTACTTTTTGTTACTTTTTGCGTTAGTTTGATAACAAAAAAATTTGATAACATTAATATAAATTCTTTTAACCATCATTTTTCACATATCGAAATCGACAATTTTTAGATATTGAAAAATTGTTATTCAAGAAAAATTGTGACTAAAATTTAAAAAAAAAATTTATCAAGTTCTGACCAAATTTCAATAAAGTATATAAGCAAAAAAAATAGGTTTTTTCTTTGTATATCCGACTGATGAGATCTAATAAGATCAAACATGTATGTCGTTATTGGAATGCTTTGGTTATAACTTCTTTAAATTGTTCAATTCCTAATTCTTAAATAAATTAAATGTACATACTACGTTCATTTAAAAACTGATAAAAAATTAAGATTAAAACCATTAAAATTATTTTGTCCACAACAGCAATAATTAGGTATTCACATTTTATAATTTTGTTATAAAAATAACAATTGTAGGGCCTAGTAGAAAAAGTAGTAAGTCACTTTTTTTTCAATTTGCAGTTGAGCACATTTTCACATTGCGGCATTTATTCTCTACAAATTAGTACAAAAATCAACAAATTGAAAAAAAAGTGACTTAACTACTTTTTCCACTAGGCCCTTCAATTGTGGAATTATTTTTTATCAATAAATTTCAAAAAATTTTATGTCTGTAAATTTATGAAAATTTCGTCACGCCTTTTTATCAAGGTGAAATTTCTCTAGCTCTAGCTTTTTTTTAAATCAGAAGTGCTAAAACAGCCAGACTGAATATTAATATGATGTATTTATTTAATTATTTGACGTTGCACTTTGAAAATTAAAAATGTATGTAAAATTTAATATTTTTTGATATTTTAAATATTAATTTGAGGTTTTAATAGTCAATATTAAAAACATATAATATAAATTGGCAGTTAACGATGTAGAAGAAAATCTTGGGAGAAATAAGAAGTAGAAATAATTAAATAGGTACCATAAATTATAAAAAAATATCTAGGTACATATTTTTTAAACCAATGTGGGATATAATAATTAATTAGATGTTGATTTGGCTGTTTAATAATATTTATTAATAACGAAAAAATATATACATAAGTAAAAATACGTAGTAGCGGCTTGACCGTCGTTAAATTGTCAACAACCGCTTCCAGTCGCACGTTGGTAAAGACTGGAGACCCTTTGCTGGTCGGAGTCCGATGGGTACCTGCTACCCTTGACGTCGCCGTTCGAGCCCCCGCTATTTCATTCACCCGCAGTTTGTATTCGTTAACATTCATTCATTCCATTCAATACATTAAACTTAAATATCATTACAATATTGTTACATTACATTACATTTTATTATTACATTCTTTCATTCCCACATTCGGCCGTTCCTGACCCACCAGTGCCGTCCCCGGCACTGTCGTCTTCTTCAAAGGAACCTCCGTAATCCGTCACCCATGGCTTTATGTAGTCTGCCGACGTTGACGTATTTTGCGGCCCCTCGTGATTTCCTATTTTGCAGACCAAGTACCTGTCCTTCCGCAATGCCTTTGTTATTTCGAACGGTCCTAAATACTTCGGAGCAAATTTTAACCCTGGCCCTAGCTGAGTACGCTTTATTGCTACCAAATCACCTTCATTGTAACATCGGGCTGGCTTCCGTTTTTTATTGTAACCCTTTCTGTTTTCTGCTTGTACACTAAGGATTTTTTCTTTTGCATGTTGACGCAATTCATCGCGGCCTTCGTTAAACATATCTATCCACTCCTTCTCGATTAATTCGCGGATGGATATGTCACTGTTCATTCTAATGTGAGCTCCAAATAGAAGGTTGAAAGGTGTCGTACCTATGCTTCTATGTGGCGTTGCATTTAAATACCTTTGCGCCGTGTCGAAGTATTTAAACCATTCTTCGGGTTTTGGTGCTGATAATTTTGTTAACAGCGGTATGATTGTTCGGTTCACCCGCTCTACCTGTCCGTTACCCCGCGGAACCCCCACTGTTATCAAGCCATGCTCGATTGATTCCGTTTTACAATAATCTATAAACTCATTCGAAGTAAACGCCGTCCCTCGATCCGAAATGATTTTCCGCGGATTCCCAAAGATTGCCGATTGCTTTTTTAATCGCGTTATCACTTCCGCCGTTCCGGTAGATCGCGTGGCGTACAACCAAACAAATTTGGAAAAGGCGTCGATAACCACGAATATGTGCCTATAACTTTTCCGCGTTGTTTGTAGTGGCCCTAAGTGATCAACGTGATATACCGCTAAAGGTACATCGCCTTTATCGATCGGATACAAGAATCCGTCTTGTTTACCGCATTTATTTTCCGCCAAAATGCAGCTCACACAATTCCGTATTACCTCCTCGATTCTTTTACGCATATTCGGAAACCAAAAGTCTCTCTTTAATAAAATTTCCGTTTTGCCCGCCGCAAAGTGTCCTTTCTCGTGGGTTAACCGCGCTACCTGTGTCTGCATTGACCGAGGTACAATTAGATACACTTCACCCTCGATTTCTTTATACAAAAGTTTATTTCTCACAACATAAACACTTCCGGGCTGTTTAGCTGATTCAAAAATGTTTTTTAATTGTTCATCTTTTTGTTGCGCGCTGCGAATTCTCATAATTAAACTTGAATCACACTCGTTTATTAGAAAACACATGCTAGTAGGGTTTCGACTCAGAGAATCCACATGTGGCATACATTTACCCGGCCGATGCTCGATCGAATAGTTGAATTCTTCCAAGAATAATGCCCACCTAGCTACACGCACGCACAGCTCTTTTTTGTTCATTGTTAGTGTGAATGCTTTGCAATCCGTCACGATCTTAAAGGGAATCCCTATTAAGTAGACCCTTAACTTTTTTAACGACTTAATTATCGCTAACACCTCAAGTTCGTAACTAATATATTTCTCCTCCGCTGGTGTTGTTTTTCCGCTCGCGTAAAACACTGGATGAAATAAATTGTCTTCTTCGCACTTTTGTACCATGATCGTACCGTAACCCCACATACACGTGTTATGTTAAAGTAAAACCATGCATTAATATAATAATTAAAAATTTCAAATATGTTACGATAGCCTGACTCACATTCGATTCAGCAGTCTATCGCATTCCTTTTAAAGTTCAATAACTGTAAAATTAGTAATAAGCAATATTTTTATTATAAATAGTCACAATTGTAATTATAGATTATTATTATGCTGTATGTCTAAAATCGATGTCAGTCGTAATTTTCAATAAATTTATTTAAGTAATTTTGATTTTTTTAAAATAATTTTGTTAAGTGAAATTAACTGGCGCAGTCGGTAGGATACTCAGAAGGGCTTTAGATCAAATTCTCTAAAATAACCCTTTTTGTGTTAACAATCAACTGAGAACCAACATTAAATTTTAAGTGATAAGAAGAAACAAATAAAAAGTGCAACAAGAAGAAACAAATAGAAGACAATCAATCAATCCAATAAGAGGGAAGAAGTTTCGAAAGATTTATAACCAAGGGATGAAGAAATTCACAACGTTCTTCATTTGCTTAGCGTAAGTTTTTGCTCATTATTATATTTCCTTTATTCCTTCCTGAATGTCAGAAGCAGAAATAACCGAATTATTCAATAATTTAACCCTATCATCGGAATCAATTTTACAAAGTATTCCAAATATTCTATTAAACGATCCCCCTAGTAATAATTACGAAATGGCACAACTAGATAGATTTAACTGCGAATTAGTACCAAAATATGATGGCAATCCAGCGACTTTATCGATATTTATTAATGCATGTGAACATTTATTGAGAAGATTTGGTACAACAAATTCAGATGATGTTGTCAACGGACAACTTATACAAGTTATACTGGGCAAATTCGAAGGACGAGCACTCACATTAATTGCTAGTCGAGAAAATTCAAATACCTGGGGTAACATAAAAAAATTATTATTACAACATTTTGGAGATCAACGCGACGAAAATTGTCTACTACGTGATCTGATGAGCCTCAAACCATACAAAAACGAATCCTCATATCAATTCGGAATGAGATGTCAGGATGTACGAAGCTTACTTTTAACCCATCTACAATTACATGAAGCGGACCCAAACGTCAAGTTGGTAAAAACGAAAATTTACGATGATTTATCACTCCAAACATTCCTTCAGGGTTTGAACGGTCAAATTGGCCTAGTGGTAAGATTAAAACAGCCACCCAATCTAGAAGCGGCAATGGCGTACGTAACAGAAGAAGAAAATTTCATGTACGCCCAAAATAAAACAAACATCTTAAATTTCCAACGGCAATATCAACCGATAGAAAAGAAACAACCATTTCATCCAACTCCAATGCCGAGTGTCAACCCACCTATGTTAACCAATTTTGGGCAGCAGCCACTACAAACCCAAAATATACTTCGACCACCCGTATTCAAACAAGCTAGTACAACAAGGACACCAAATCCATTTGCCTCACAACCTCGAACTTTCGGAAGATTTTCAGGCCCATCAACGCAATCAAGAATGGTCCCACAGCAAACAAATAATTACAGTTACAAGAGAAACTATCAACAACCTAATTATAACGGACCACAATGGAACACATTTAAACCTCCACAACAACGCTACGAACCAGAACCAATGGACATTTCATCTGGAAATACCCGTCGATCAGGAATCCCACAACAAGAAACACAAGTATTGTACTATCAAGATATAGAACAAGGAGATTATGAAGATACACCCACATATGAACTAGCAGAAAATTGTGATGAAGTTTATGAAACAAAAGTTAGCCAACCATTGGAAAATTCCAACGAACATGAGTACGTCGAAAATTTCCACCTGGAAGCCTACAGTACCAGCACGACAAATAATACAATAAACCTTAATATAACGACTCTTTCCAAATTGCCATATATTAAAATTCCAGAATTAAAGTTAAAATTTTTAATAGATACAGGATCAACAAAATCTTTAATAAATCAAGAAATCGCACATAAATATTTCCCTAACCAAATTAATTACGAATCGTTCAAAATTCTGACAGCTCATCAAGTAAGTCAACATGATGAAGTAGCATACATAAGGTTACCCGATTCAATCGATTCTACAATCAAGCACAAGTTCTACCTTTTTAATTTTAACAATAAATACGACGGTTCAATAGGTGTAGATTTATTAAAATTTTTAGAAGCCGAAATTAATTTCAAGGATAAGGTACTAAAAACGAAAAACAAAACGATACCGATCTATTTAGGAGACGACGACGATGACGACATCTCGATGGCAGTCAATCTAGACGAATCCGAAAACGACCTCAGAATAATCGATTTGGATACAGAGAAAGAATGGGCAGGAGCACCCATGCCTACCATAAGCGAAATCAACGGGTTACTGAACAATTCAAATGAACCGGCAGCGAAAGGCCAAGATGATGGAACTATTCATTCCAACATAAACGACGAACGAGTAACAGCAATCCACATCATTAAAGAAGCTATAGATGATAAAAAACACCAATTCATAATTAAGACAACCCACCAGGGAGAGTTGAAGGTACAAACAAAAAACCAAAAATTTCTGACACTAATCGACAGTTTGGGAAAAATCGGACAAGCAGTTCCAATAACAAGTAAAAATATTACTGAACTTGCGAATGCCTTAATCACACATTTTTCATACTACGGAGTTCCAGAATCAATAACAAAGGATAACGGGACGGAGATAAAACACGATATCGTACGAGAATTGTTAAACTTACACAAGGTAAAGGTTCATTTTACTACACCAAGAAATTCACAATCAAATAGGATGATCGAAAGGATGATTTCAACCCCAATCGAACACCTACGAATTATGAGGGTAGATGGCAAGAAAACTAGTAACATAAGAAGAAAAACTAAGAAAAAATTTTACGGACCTTTTATCATTACAAAATTATTTAACGATAACACGGCGGAAATCCGGAATAAACATAATCGAATACAGGAGATACATGTTAGATTACTAAGAAGACCTACTCTTGTTACAGATGCTGCTACGCAACCGTCGACATCCAAGACTTGAAGAACAACCCCGGAATGTTACCACTTAGATTAGGAATAGTTAATAATCAAATTAGTTACTGGACGCTTATTAGAGTAATAGATATAGCACCACTTAGAAGGGAATTAGATGAATTAAATAGTAGTTTTAACAATTTAACCTTAATATACAGTAAACATGAAAACGGGAAAACACATCGATGGAATAATCAAAATCTACATAGCCTTTTGGAACATACCATAACCGAAACTAATACAAAATTCGAACAAATTAATCTTTACGAAAATCATAGAAGAAAAAGAGGTTTCATTAATGGATTGGGCGGACTAATTAAAACCATTACAGGAAATTTGGATAATGAAGATGCAGAAAAATATAACTATGCAATAAACCAATTGACCAACGATCAAAATAAAGTAAAGTTGCTATTTAAGGAACAAATTAAATTAACAACTTCAGCAATGGAAAACTTCAACAACAGCATTATTAAAATAGCAAGAAATCAAGCACTTTTACTAGAAAAATTAACCTTCATGGAACTTAATATAAATGCAACTAATTTTTACAAAACTAAAGTAGATGAAAAATTAACGATGACGACAATTTATCTAGAATTAATAACAGCCGCAGCAACAATACGAGATATTTTAGAAACACTCGAAGAAGCGATCACCTTTGCATCAGCAAACATTATGCATCCATCAATATTAAAAGCCAAAGACCTTAATCACGAATTGTTACAGATATAGCTATTATTAACAAATTCTAAATTGCCTATAAACCCAAATTTTTAAAATATTCACGAATTTCATAAAATCATAAATATTAAAGCCTTTATCCAAAATACCAAAATACATTTCATATTAGAAATCCCAGTCGTCGAAAAAATCGACTATAATTATTTTCATCTATTTTCCTGTCCAATATTTAATAATCCTTTATACTCAATAATCATTCCCAAAGCCAAATTCCTTGTAATAAACGAGCAAAACTTCGCATTAAGTAACCAAAGATGTAAAGATATAAATTTTAACAAATTTTTGTGCAAATTGGAAATTAACCAAATCGAAGAAAGGTCACCTTGCGAAGTTCATCTTATTCAACACACAAAGAAATACCAAAATTGTCAGCAAGAAAGTTTAAGTTTGGCCCACACGAAAGTCCAACAGGTCTCTAGTAATCAATGGATGGTAATAACAAAGGGAGAAGACGTAATCAAGAAAGAATGCGATGCAACAACAGAAACTATTTCGTTAAATGGAACATACTTAATATCACTAAATGGTAAATGCAGGATCAAAATACAAACAAAATTACTAACGACACAAGAGAAACGACTTAAAAATAACTTAGTGGAAATCCCGAAGTTAAAATTCGAATACACTAGCAACAGACACAATAATGTCAACATTACCTTCAGGCCAATCGAATTAGAACCGATAAATTTGGACGAAATTAAAGCAACAGAAATCAAATTGCATCAAATCGAGGAAAACATTGAAGAAACATCCCAAGCTCCTGTGTACTTCCATCAAGCAAGTGGATGGACCATCATGTTATATATGTTAATTTTCATTATTTTAATCACATATGTTTTAGTTAGAGTTTTTAAGAAGAAAACACCATCCGGAACAATCAAAGAGAAACCAATCGAACAGAAACCAATCGAACAGATCGGACTTCAAAATTTAAGGATACCCTAATTTTGGTCCTAGAGGGGAGGTGTTATGTTAAAGTAAAACCATGCATTAATATAATAATTAAAAATTTCAAATATGTTACGATAGCCTGACTCACATTCGATTCAGCAGTCTATCGCATTCCTTTTAAAGTTCAATAACTGTAAAATTAGTAATAAGCAATATTTTTATTATAAATAGTCACAATTGTAATTATAGATTATTATTATGCTGTATGTCTAAAATCGATGTCAGTCGTAATTTTCAATAAATTTATTTAAGTAATTTTGATTTTTTTAAAATAATTTTGTTAAGTGAAATTAACTCACGCGTCCGTATGTAGTTCCGTTTCCGCGTCTACCCGATATAATTTTAGAACTGGTCCTTCACTCAATACTGCCTTAAGTTTCACAAAAGCATGGTTTTCCTCGTTACCAAATTTAAAATCTACGTCGCTTTTCAATAAATTTGTTAACGGTCGCGCAATTAAAGAGTAGTCTCGAATAAATTTCCGAAAATAATCCGTTAGTCCAATAAAACTCTGGACTTGTTTGACGTTTGCTGGCTCTTTAAATTTCATCACCGCGTCAGTTTTGTGTGTCGATGGTCGTACACTGCCATCCTCTATTAAATGTCCTAGAAATTCCACTTTCGTTTCTAATAATTGGCATTTTCCCCAATTTATTAATAACCCGTACTCACTCGCGACTTTTAATACTGTTTTCAAATTCTGTAAACCACTTGGATAATCCATTGACGGTACAATTAGATCATCCATGTAAGTTAACACTACGCCACTGTTAATCAATTCTCTGAACACCGTGTTTATGAATCGTTGAAAGCAGGCAGGTGCGTTGGAGATACCCATCGGAACTTTCAAAAATTCATATTGTCCGTCCGGCACGATAAAAGCCGTATATTTTTGACTTTTTTCTGTCACTTTAACATGAAAAAATCCGTTCTTCAGATCGATTGTACTAAAAACACGCGCACTTTGTAGTCGGTCCAGCTGGTCTTCTATTAATGGTAAGGGATACCTGTCCTTTACAATTTTCTTATTCAACCTACGATAATCTATGCACAACCGTGTAGAACCATCTTTTTTCTTCGCTAACACCACTGGGCTGGCATATTCTGATAACGATGGTCGAATTATTCCTTCTTTCAACCACGTATCTACATGCTGATTTACGATTTCCTTTTCTCTCTGGGCTAACCGTCGCGCCCGTTGGTAAACTGGTTCGTCATCCGTCACTACAATTGTCATTTCGACGTTGGCTTCGCGCCTCTTAATTGGTTCGTAATTTGATACCATTTCCTTAATTTCTTTTCTGAAATTCGGTGCGGCTACATGGGCGAAACAGACCTCGTTCACATCCTGCGTGTATTCGATATCGTATATGTGGGGCCTTTCCCTTTGTGGCCGCCGCTCGTCGTTTAATAGCTTACGAATACAAATTTGACCATTCTTAATCTGTAGTTCCACTGAATTTAGAAAATCTGTTCCAACAGCATGTGGTAACTCATACATTTTGTTGGAACGACGTGTATGTCCATTTCATAATTTGTTTCGTCTATAACGGTTTCCGCTTTAAAATATCCTATCGTTTGTGAACCATTTCCCGACCCGATTCCACGAAACGATATTGGAGCTTTTGTAAGAGCTGGTGCACCAATTTCGACGTATTTCTCGGCGGTAATCATCGTTAGATCACTACCCGTGTCGACCAGCGTGACAAGTTTATTACCGTTCACCACCATGTCTTTGAGCAATTTCCGCTCCACAACCCGAGGTGTGATACAATTATTCACAGTATTTTTTGCCGCCTTTGAATTTTCCAGTCTCATAGCACATCTGGATGTAATATGTCCGTAATCATTGCATTCGTAACACTTAACACCCCGTGTCTTTGTCGGACACCGCGCACTTAAATGTTCATCCGACCCGCAATTGTAACATCTCTTCGGAGACCGCCAACTTTTTCCACGCACATTTCCATTACAATGTTTCTCTACCACCGGATTTAATTCCACTACACTCCGAACTGTCTTTTGTTTTAGTGAAATTTCTGCGAAAGCTTGATCCAATAATTTGGTACTATTGTACCGCTGAATTCTCGCTTGATTTCTCAGAGTTTCATCAGGTATCCCGTCGATTATCACACTGACTAACTCGTCCTCGTCTATTCTCACCTGGTTACCTAAGATTATCTTTTCGTGAATGTAATCACTGAAAGTTTCTTCTGTCTTCCAACTTCGCGCTTCAAATTTCTTACGTAATACTAATTTGCTTGGCCTGTTGTCGAACATTGACCGCATTTCCCCCAACAAATCCGCAATTGGCATTTCAAGACATTCCGATTTTGAATTGAACCATTTACGCGCTTTTCCACCTAGACGCATTCCGATTAAAATTCTCGTCAACCCTTCGTTTAAATTATACGTCGTTTGCAGGAGTTTCACCTGCTTTTCCCATATTCCGAAGTCTTCGCCGTTACCTTCGAAATAATTCAAAACGTCTGCAATCGCACCGATGTTTGCCTTAGGCGTCGTCGATTCACTCCGTCGTTCGCCGTTACCTGAAACCACCGCCCGAAGGTTTTCCAACTCGCGCCGCATTATTCTTAATTCGCGTTCTGCTAACTCCTTTTCACGTCGAGTCAGCTCCAGCTCGCGCACACCGTGTATTCTGTCGTTCGATTCGTCGTCACTAAACTGTTCGTTTTCACCGTTCGTTATATTATTTATTGCAGCACTTCCGCCGTTGACAGTGTTGCAATCGCCATCGTCGTCTTCATCGTTTATTACATCATTTGTTGCAGCACGTCCATCGTTAATCGTGTTGCAACCGCCGCCGTCTTCGTAATTACCCACATCGTTGTTTGGTAATTTCCATGACCCCGTCGGGTCATTCGTCATTAAACGATCGAATAAAATCGCTTTGGATCCCGTCGTTCGTAATCCATTTCGTCGTAGGATTTCCTTCAAATCGTTTAACTTAAAATCACTCGCCGTCGTTTTGTCCATTTTTAACTTATACACTTTTCGATTAAAAAAAATTAATTATTATTAATTAATTAATTATTAATTAATTATCCCGGACGAGCCCCCAATTGTGGGATATAATAATTAATTAGATGTTGATTTGGCTGTTTAATAATATTTATTAATAACGAAAAAATATATACATAAGTAAAAATACGTAGTAGCGGCTTGACCGTCGTTAAATTGTCAACAACCGCTTCCAGTCGCACGTTGGTAAAGACTGGAGACCCTTTGCTGGTCGGAGTCCGATGGGTACCTGCTACCCTTGACGTCGCCGTTCGAGCCCCCGCTATTTCATTCACCCGCAGTTTGTATTCGTTAACATTCATTCATTCCATTCAATACATTAAACTTAAATATCATTACAATATTGTTACATTACATTACATTTTATTATTACATTCTTTCATTCCCACACCAATTTTAAATTTTTTTCATTATTTAAAGAAGTCGTTGAGGATTAAATGAAACCTACACATAATAATTACATTTATTAGAAGAATGAAATATTTGCAAATTGAGAAATAAATTAATGAAAGCACAGAAATAAAAATTAATAAAATTAAAGCTTGAAGTTACAGATTCAAAAATTATTAATAAATCTTAAAAACTTACGTATGAAAATAATATAAATTATTATATAGTTGAATGTATGTACATAATATTATGTTATTGTGAATGACACGAAGAACTAAACATTAGTTAAGTATGTATCATAATCTTGAAAATTCTATTACCGAGCTGTTTTCACTAGAAAATTCGATGTTCTCTCATATTGTGAGGCCTATAGGTAGCAAATTAATTAAATTTATATTTTCTTATGACCCTGAAGATGACATTTTTTTCTTAATTCGGGGTTTCTAATTCAAAATTACTTTATTTTTTATGTTTTATTAAGTTCTAAAATTGAAAATCTATTGTTGTATGTTGTGAGCCTGTTAAAATAAATCTGCATTTAATTTATATGACATTGCACCAATGTTATGTCATTCAAAAATGTCCTCTTTGTGAAGTGAAAATTTAAGAACAAGAAATATGTATAATTAAGTACTTTAAAGGTGGAAGTTGAGAAGAAGTTGAAGTTACATTAATCAAGTTACCTATTATTATTGTAAATTAGTTTTTAAATTATAAAAAATGAACTTATTTGCAAGTACTGAACTTATTAGAGCTGTTCTAACTGCAATGTAATGGTTCCCAAACTGGAAATAATAATTAACTGAATGTAAGGTTTATATCATTTGGTAGCCAGGGGCGTGCCCAAGGGTACTAGAGTGGGCTAATCTTAATATGCTGTTGTCCAATAGTGACAACCTTGTGATGACGACGCTATAAAGTAAAAACTTCATGTTTTGTTTGGAAACTATACAAATTTGCTTCTCCAAGAATGATCTGGTCCGAAAGACTTGACATACATATCATTGCCGATAGCAATTTTTCGTTTGATATTGGTGCAATGTTGTGTATTATGGTACCTACAACATGATAGAATACATAATTCACCAAAATCGAAAAGAAGTCAAAATAGGATGTCAGTGGAATGTAAATCAGTCCATCATAAAATTGATTTATGTCGTTGAAGCGAAAGATTTGCGGAAATCTGGAATTTCCGAAATTATTTTCACAAGGCAAATTTAAGGGCGGGGGAGTAAAGTTTTTCAAGTTTCCCATAAATTGTTGATTATCGAAAAAAAAACGATTAATTTAGATATTCATCATTTTTGCGTTATCCTGCAATTTATTACCTCCCCCTACATGAACTATTCCTGGATCCGCCATTGTATTTTCAATAGTGAATACATATCATATCAATTAGGCATTTCTATGTGACGTCATGAACAGCTGATATTGGACTGATATTTTGAGGTTAGCATTTTTACAAGACAATTTTCATTGAAAACTGTGCTCTAAAAGATAGGGTAAAGTATACATTTGTTGGCCCTCTTACAGTTATTGGCCCTTTATATTTAAAAATTAAATATTAGAGAACCTTTGATCTCAGGGATATTTTTTAATATTTTTTTTATAATTCGTAAATTGTAAAAATAAAAATAACGTCCCTACTCTACGGTTTATAAAATGTAAAATAATTCAATTTTTACCAATAAAAACAGGTAACAACACAGATTTACCACAAACTATCATAAGCACGCTAACAAACTTGATCCAGAATCAGCTGTTCGGGGTGGAGCCAATGACGTCACTGTGAGGTACTTGGAAACGGCTAATTAACAGAACGCAAAATTGTCTAACCTTCGAGTTCACTTTAAATTTAATGCCAAGTACAAGAAAACAAAGTTTGGCCAATCTTACACTCACACACTACGTGGATGAGAATTTTATTGTTCTTGCTCGTCTTCCATCTATATTTGTTTTAAACGTTCAGAAATCAACCTCAACTTGTATCTTTTTATCATTTGCACAGGATGTTTCATTATGTTCATATTGATTTTGAATCGACAAACAGTGTAGTACATGTTTGGCGTTCTTTAACCCAATGACAAATCGATCCAATTAAGGCAGATAATTTTTCTTTAAATATTTGGCAAAAAC
This sequence comes from Podabrus alpinus, assembly GCA_932274525.1. NCBI lineage: Eukaryota > Metazoa > Arthropoda > Insecta > Coleoptera > Cantharidae > Podabrus > Podabrus alpinus. Next base: position 123,634,333 of record OW026451.1, read on the forward strand.
CTTTTGTGTACTACACTGTAAAATATTTTTGGCCAACATCAATATTTAACAAAATTTTATATGGAAAATATTTGACCGTTGCTCAAATAGTGTACGCCTGTAGTACATTAGGTTGGGCATTAGTAAAATAATAGCACAAGAAATTTTAATTTTAAGAAACATTTTATTTAAAAGGAAAAAAGAATACAAATAATACATGCAAAATGGATAAATATTGAAAATTATAGTTAGTAGAAGGACAACAAAATTGTTATTATAAGTAAATGAGGGTAGTTTAATGTAACTGGATAAAATAGGATAGGGTTAAGATAAAACCGTTATAAAACATTTTAGTTTTTGTAGCACAATGTTGGTGTTTAGCGCCAGACAGCTGTTAATCAATATAACTAATTTTTTAAGAATGATTTATTTAAATACCATCATTCCGCTTGGACCTTTAAAAATAAAACTACCGTACCTAGAAGATTGCAATGGAGGTGATGCAATTCAGATAAACGATAAAAGGTCAGGCTTTTACCTTAAATTAAAGTGGTGCAATTCGAGTAGGAAATATGTGGATTAATCGTTTCGTGGTGCAATTCGGGTGCACCAGGACACCGAGTAGTCTTTTGAGGCAAATATTTAAATTAATAGAATAAATTCTAAATGTCCGGTTCAATTAGTTTTCTTGTTTGTTTTGTTTTATAATCCAGGGATTTTTAGCTGCAGTTTTGGGTTATATTTTATTTTACTAAGAATTACCTGCAAGCATACCCACTATCCCCAAGTAAATATATGTACAGTCACTCAAATATTGTTCTCATCATTACTGGAAGAATCTTTCAAAACTACTTTAGACGAGTTTGAAGAAGAAGATTTGTCGCGTTTGGAATTAGTCTTTGGTTTCTGATTCTTCTTCCTTGCATCTATTTCTTTCCTCTTTCGTATGTTTTCCGGTGAAGCTTTAACACCGGCCAGATTGACGCATTTTAATAGCTAGTGTTATCACAGGTACAGGTGCAATATCATCAAGTGCTATTCCTGTTGTTATATCTTTTCCTGCATTGAGTCTCCTTTTAGTCTGGCATAGTTGCTGCATTCCAGAGAGACTAGAGTGTGAAGATTCAATTGAATTCCTGCTTGATCAGTGTTAAAAATGTTCCCTGGTTTATTAAAAAGGGCATTCTCTGTGAAAACTGTTTCAAGATCTTTGAAATATTTATTTACAGCATCCCTCGACATTCCTATAGCTCTAGCAACAGAAATATTCTCCGCCTTTCTTACTCTAGGCATTTTTTGTAACAAAAACCATAGGTCCATCTCTCCTCCACTTTTCTGGTCCATCTCTCCTCAAACGAGAGGATAGACAGACCAGGAAATACCCACGTAACCGTATGTGATAACTTATTGGTTTTGGGTTATATTTACACTAATATATTGCCGTGATAAGCTACTGTAATTTTTTATTTGTATAGCGGGGTAAACAAACGGCACTTTTTCTTCTTCCTGGCTACTCAGCAATGAGACTCTAATAGTGGGCGTGTCAATGGTCCGTTTGTGAGTAACTAAAAACACCTCATCGGTTTGCCAACCATTCGCAACCTATTCAAATTAAAAATTGACCTTTGCAAATACCTGCATCGATTTGTACCTTTTGTGCTGTATTTAATTTATGCAAAGAAAACTCAAATAAATCTCCTCTTCAAATAAAAATAACCGATTCATTTATTAAAACAAAATTAAATCATGGAAACAAAATTATCAAATTCAAACAAAACAAATCAAGTGTACAATTTAACTTATTATAAATAATTCAATACCCCCAGATTTAATCGCACTAATTAAATTTATCATAAAATATTGTCTAACGATCGTTAACTTTATCACGCACAAATTATAGTCTTACCGGTTTCACTGCCGTAGAAGAGAATTGGTCCTTGTGTTTGTATGTCGCCTACGTAATGTGGTCTAACTTGGCATCATCCAATTACCGTTCCAATCACATAACCATCGCCAACCATGAGTACCCAATTACTTTTCCAATTTAAAATCCTCCAAACCAAAAGAAAACAAATTCGTCCTTACTATTGATGGACATCAAACGAATCTCAACTTCAAAAAATACGCCCTTCTTCATTTATGGGCGACACGCTAATTTTTCAAAAATACTCGAACAATGAATTACAAATAATCAACCATACGTCCTCATACTTTTACGGACATCCAGCGAATCTCTCAAAAATAACCAAAAAAACAAACTATCAATAATCAAAAATACGTCCTTCTTCTACTACGGACATGCAGGAAGTCCCCCAAAAATCATTCCAATTTCACGTCCGCCCTTCTCTCTCGACACCATGCCTCCCACCAAATTTTCTAGACCGGCGTATTTTAACCAATTTTCAAAAACTTGTTCGAATTATTTGTCTTTTTACCTTGGCTTCACTTTTAGTGTATACCTCGTCTTAACCTATTCGCGTTATCTAACTTAACAATTTTGAAGTTACTTGATTTGTTTTTCCAACAGACTGAACATTTACACGAATGAGTCATAATTTTGTCTCTTAACACCTTTCAGGAATGAAACAATTTTCCGAGGAGACTTAATTTTTGTTTGTCAGATATTAATCAAAAACAGCTCTTTAAAAAATCAAAGGTACTTGTCAGACTTAGGTACAGTTTCAATTAGAGATTTCTTAACCTTTTACCTTTTAAAACAAAAGATGTGTTTTTTGTTCGAACTCACCCCTTGGATCATTACAATATATACATGATTATATCACACCTAAATCCCCAAGTTAAATTTACCTGAACACACAAAAATTCAACAAAGAAAATACATCTAAAAAATTTTTCAAGTCACTCAAATCAATTTTTTGTGATATTTCAAAAATCAACACTTTAATTCATAGATGTCTTTAATTACATATTACTTGCATATATCACCTTTAACTGATGCAACTACATATATACAGCCGAAAAAAGCAATAATTATAGCGATAATTTGCGAGATATTACAAGTGGTCCATCTCTCCACCTGGTCCAACTATACTCCTTTTACCCTATGTGCTTTTTTAACACTCTTTTGCATGTTTGTGAATTTTTAAACCTACTTTTAGCGCTTTATATTTTATTTTGGTGGAGAAATCCATACCCGAATACTTCATAAAAATTATTAGATACATATTTTATACAGAAGTGACCAAATGTCCTGAATACCGTTAACTTAATCTCAAATTAAGACAAGCATTATTTTTTTTGAATTAAGTATAATCGTTTTGGTTGGTCCACGTAAATATTATAAAAGTTTCTAAATTCCAAAATTTTATTTTCCTATTCTCAAAATGTATTATACGATAAATGGATGTGCGTGAAGTTAGCCCGGTTAGAAGATTACAACTATATTATGATATTACTGGCACAGATAAAAATAACTTAATAATCCTTGGTTTAAGGATTAACATAATTTTATCCAATTTAACCGGAAAATATCATTATTTTTATTAAATCAGTGGGTATGCTACACGTGTATTATTCATTAGATTTCTACAGCGAAACTTAACGACATTAAATTATTATATACGCTCAACTATTAAAATTGCAGTAATTACAGCATAACTTGTAAACGTAGTTTAAAAAACATGACATCGGTACAATATATTACAATAATTTATTTATTTTATAAATAAGTTTATTTTTCATTTTATATTCATAAAGTTGTGTTAAAGTGATCAAGTGCATTAATCTCTCCGTTATAATAACTATGCATGGCAAAAAGAATACTAAATGTAATGAGATTAAAACTAAGTCATTTATAAAACAGATCGTTGGAAAAAGTCTGGAAACTGTTAAAACGCGCTTCTGCATAATTCATAAAACAATTCAAGATTTTTAAACGGTTTTTCGTTGGTACAAATTTATTTATGTATATTATACAAAATAAATTACATCGTACCTGCAAATATGAATATGTTCAATTTCTGTTACAATGTATTTGAAGGAAAATACTGTAGTATAATCGTTAGCAACTAATAAATCATACAACATCTATTGCCAGTGACATAACATTATATTACAGCAAGGGATGTCGAAAACTCAACAGTACACCACGGTTATGATATACATATAGTACATATACTCGTATCACACTGGTATCACGCATTTTAATATTGTTGATTGCTTTATGCTATGATAAATTTAATTTAGAATTAAATACACCATAAAATTTACAATACAAAATTTACACTAGTGTTTTCTTCGTATTGATTGGTTTAGAAGTGATCAAGAACTTGAAGAGCAGCTATTTGAAAAAAAAGTATAGGTACCTAGAGTAGTTCATTTTATGCATATAGGTGAAGATGTTACAGCCATAAAATAAATGTATGTTTATTTTGATGAAATTAAGTTTTCTTTTACTAGTTTCTTGGGAGCTGTTTACATACTATGTTTAAAGATATCGATTCTTTTCAAGGTAAATTTTCCCATCGATTCAGTCATATTCTGTAATTTCATTGCAACTCTGCTTTATGAAATTAATTTAACCAAGTCGTACTTTAAGAATTTAAGATGCGCATATCCCACCCCAAGCACAATACTGCAGTAAGTCGAAAATCGCTATTTCGAAAGATATGAATTTATAGTGTAACTTAAAAATAAAATAAAAACTACTAATAATAAAATAGTGAATTGTCGTCTTATGGTTTTTAAACTGACCCATGACAGTATTTTATTAGATGCAGCATAATTTTATAGACCATTTATTTTACTGACCCATTACACGAATTAACTCCCAATAAGTCAAGATGAGCTAATCCAAATAAATGCTTTTATTTGTTGTAATAAAAATTTTTTGTTAGTTATCGCATATGAATTTTTTAATTTCCAACATCCTGTACACCAAAATTGCAGACTGGTAAACCTCCCGATTAATTTGATGTCCTTTTGTAAATAAATTTTTGTGATTCTAGATGTCCTAATAAAATTTACAAAAATCAATATTCAAACATTTCTGATCATAACATATTTGTGCATAGATAAATATTATTTAAAAAAATGCGCAACAAAATTAAATAAAAAAATAAAATTAATTTATAAAATCATAATATCATAATCATCGCACGGTTTCTATTAATTACCCATTAGTTTGCTTCCATCTGTAGTCATAATACCTACGCTTTTAATATGGTTTAATATTTACTTTGTTATTTAATAATTTTAGTTGTGTGGGCTGTTATTCTATCGGTACTTTTAATAATATAGAAAATAAAGTTGGCTTAAAAGTTTTATAAAAACTGCCGAAGGAAAATTTGTTATTAAATAATTTAAGTTTCAATATTATACGTAGTATATTTACTAATATAATTGTAATATCAGGTAAAAATAAGTTTTATAGTCAATCTAGATAATAAAAATGCTTAAAGATAGAGCAAGTATTGTAAAACTTCTAATTTTCTCACCTGAAATGGCACCCAAAGGATAATAAAAAGTCCTGCTGTAATTGCAAGTGCAAGACCGTATCGTGGTGGTCCTGTAGCCGTAGCAGAATAATGAAGGGAATGACGTACTCCGGATATTGCTCGGGCATGGCCTCTGGCCACAAAGTAAACGTATCCGTAACAAGCTAAAAGCACCAAAGCGCTAGGACCGTATACCGCACAGAACATAAATAACTGAACGGGCCTAGCCACCAATCCTCCAAAAGAGCAATCCCCATTGCTGAAACAAAATAATAAATTTTATAACACGTTGTAGTTATTACATATTTATATTTTAATCAATAATATTAATTCTGTGATGCCGCATAACACCTACAGCTTTTACTTTATCGTTCATGGTGCTTTGAGCAAATACTACAGTTAACAACTTTTTAATACTGTCGTTTTATGTTATATACATAGGTATTGTAAAAACGCACACAAAATTATTTTCCTGTTTCACTACTATAGCACTACAATTTTATCAGAAACAATAAATTAGTTTTTATCTGGTGCGGTTTATTACCTATATAAATTGTGATATTTCATATTTTACTAGCAGTAGTAATAATTTATCTTCTTATGATTTTTTTATAAGTAAAACATAATTATTTGAAATTAAAAATTTTCTAATTAACCTATAATATTCAATGCTTAATCTTATTTTACTTAATTCCTTAGGGTTCTAACCCAGTTCGTAGCTGTCTTTTTGTGACCTCTTTTTTCAGCTTCTCTGGTATTTTATTTTATTAATTATTATATTCTTCAATGTATTCATATACAAAATTAAAATAAGACTTCCAAGATTGCAAAAATTTTGGTTTCTATTGATTATTTTGTAAAATATTAAAGTATTGTTCTATAGATACAGTTTATTTTTGACTTAACCTACATGTAGCAATTCTAAATTCAAAACAAAAAACAAATTTTAAAGTACTTATACAAGAACACTTTAAAGTTTATCAAGACCTTGTACGCTCTCATATTAAAATATAAATCACCTTATTAAAGCAATGTTTAACTTGATAACCTAAAAATGTACTTTTATAAATTAAAATTAAATTAACTTCCGTTTTAGTTATATTAAAAATAGCATATTAAGTGAAAAACTTTGAATATTAATTTTAAAAATGTAGTGCCTAAACCTGAGAATCGTATTTCAAGTTTTGGTGCTGTTTTGGTGCTAAGTAATAATTACGTGGTATTATGAAATGGATTTTCAAAATTATTATTTTTCTATTTAATATTTTTCAAATTGTTAACATGTGTAACTATGCATGCTTGAAGTAAAAAAGATGTTAGCATTTTACAATGTTGCATACCAGCTTTTTTAATTTAAAATTTCTCTTTGAAAAATTATAATATTATTTAATATCATAATATTATACCTATATAAGTACTTACTTTGAAATTAACCATGCTAAGCTGTACTGATAAGCTAAATTCATTTAACTGTCAAATACAGTGTTTGTAAAAATATAAAATTTTGTTTAATCGAGAATATATTGTATTTATATGAGATTTTTCGGTAATTTCAACCTTATTGGTTGGTATTTGACGAAAACCCTTGACTATAATGATAATCAGAAGCTCATTGGTTAGAAGAACAAACGTAAATAATAAAATTCGTTCGGTTACGCCCTTATTTAAATAAAAATAATTTATGTTTGTGATGTTCAATAAGGGTCATTCCATATAAAATCAACCAACGATTTTGCATGAGCCTCTTTGATTTTCTCCAACTTGGTGTAATTCTAAGTTGTACCAAATAATGAACATACACTTACTCTTTTTGTTTGTTCGTAAAATGACCCGTTCACATTGTACAGTGCTAAAAACAATCGAGATTTGAGTTTACATGAAATATCTACTCTGGTGTCTATTTCATGGTCATATTTAAAATTATCAATTTTTAGACAGTTAGGTACATAATACTAGACCTTAATTTTAGTTATTCTAACCGAATACATCGCGAAATACAGTTACCACAATTTTTTAATCAAGTGGCTCGTTGTACTCTGCAATAGAACTCCAACTCTTGCACTTCCCTCGTTCGTTGAATTTTCAAATTACAACTCGTAACTTTAGTAATATTTAATATTATATCAAATACTCGCATCCCTTTCTGTACATATTACACCCAAGTAATGATTATTCTTAGAAAAACATATAAAACCCTTCTGGGGTGCTTCTAAACTTATCGTAATCGTTGTTCGCGAACTTTCAGAAAAGAATATAACCACATAAGGACATACCCGACTGGTCAAAGTCGATGTTACATATTATTATGTGATGTCTAGACTCGAAAATGCATTTAGCCAGAACACCATTCGTCTAAAATGACAACACAAAAGAAATTTAATACGGCCATTTTTCATTTAATAAAATAATGTTTTCACCTTCAGCCAATAAGGGCAAATTTTACTGAAAGAGAAATAACTTCAGAAATGTTATTGAAATACTTGGGGTCTACCTGAATGATCGGTTACATAGGGTTAACAATGAAACAGTGGTTAACAGAGTTTCTTAATTAAGTACAACCCGGAAGAAAATTTATAGTCTAAAGGCATTCTGAAGAAAAGGAAATTAAAGAATATAAATAGAAGTTCATCTTAATAGAATATACGTAATTTTGTTTGACTGCCACATAGCGATTTTATTTACTTAGTTTTTTTTACTGTGATGTAAGTATCCCGAGTTTTTTTTAAGTAAAGAAAATAGGCACATTTTCAAAGATATCATATTTTCCATTTAAAGATATAGATTTTAATAGAAAAACATTTAATACATAGTACACAAAAAATAAAAATGTACTTTGATAAAAACTTGAAATTTAAAATTTATTACAAATGCAGCTTTTTGTCTTTGCAACGTTTCCTAAAAAGATTCCTTTGGGAGTTTCGATAACAAATTGTTTTTATTTCTAGAGCAGTCCAATTATATATTCCTTATATATTAGCAATCAGTTGAAGAAAAATTAATTAAGGACTTTCATTTTAAAAATAACTGATTTTATATTATAAAAGATGGAATTTAATTTACTACTATGTATATATAATTTTACCATACTATTTTTAAGTTTAAAATTTAATTAGCGCATTAAAAGTAGTGCAAAGGGGTGAAGAAAACAGGTGATATAATATGTTGCTATACCGCCGGGTGGTGAATTGGTTCACGAGAGAATTCAATGTTAATATCTTAATGGATAACTTCGTTCTCTTAGTTGTTTTAGAAAAAAAAAACTGTCAATAAGTTTCTAGAGAAAAATGCTGCATGCAGTTATATATTTTTTGTAAAACGAAAAATTTAGGAAAACTAAATGTGCTGATTTCATAAAAAGCTACTATTGCCTTTGAAATCGTTGATACAAAACAACCACCTTGACAGATTGAATTCTAAGGCAAGACTGATTTTTGTTAAAAAGGCACTTTTAGTTCCATTAATTTTTACCTTCTGTAGAACAAAGCATGTACAAATGCAGTATTTTGTTCTTTACAAGAAACTTACATAGTTTTTCCATAAAATAATTAGGAGAGAAAAGAATTAGACATTAAAAATTTAACATGGAAATCTCTATGGTGCGTGCGGTTTAGGATATCTCGCCGTCGCCGCTTCATATGGTAAAATATTCATACGGAGAATAATTATTAAAAATTGTTTTTCAAACATCTAGATCCAATTATTTCACGATTTGCCATCCTCTATAAGACTTTAGTTCTTTCTTTTATTCTGAATCAAATCTTTTACTTATTATCATTAGGTAGATTGTAAAATACTAAGAAGTTAGAAAAAAAAGTTCTCTGAATGAGTGTGCTTTTTGTGGCTCGTCAGTAGTTGCTGCATTCTCTTCACCTGTCTACCAAACTCTATAGACTCGCCACAAAAATGACACTTTTACTCTTAATTAATTGTAAAAGTAATCTACGATATATAAACGGCAAGAGCCATTTCATCAAATGAAAAAATTAGCAAGAAAAACCACAACATTGAAAAAATCTTAACTAACGACACGTAACGGCATGTTTTATCTTATTCATAATTTTAACTGTGAAACTGATCTCATCAGATTTGTTCTGGCAAATTTCTTTTGAATTTCATGATTTTTCTTACTTGTTTTTCATTTCCTAAGAATCGTAAGTTTAACGTTCTTTACAATGGATGTTATGTAAAAATATATATCTACTTGTAGATTAAATTGATCGGTTCATAATAACTTTTATACTACCGATAAAATTTTAACTTTTAATGAAGTCAATCGTGCGAAAAACTTTGCTACTGAAATTTATAATATTGATTCTAAAAATCTCAAACTCGCATCCAAATGATTATAAATTTTATCATGATTATAATGCTCAGCCAAGTGATTATAAATAACCCTGATGTCCCATAATTATACAAAAATATTTTGTAATCTTACTTATTTGTAAAAAAGTTTTTATTGCATGACCGAACAAAATAACCTGGTTAATGTTTCTCGATATATACAACTCAGAAAATAAACAGTAAAATTGATAATAATGGCAAAGACTTTCAATAACAACATATTTAAATCTTGTTAAAAGTACTTTTAATATAAAGCCTAAAACGCTTCAAGAAATTTTTAACCATTCCGCATTTTTTTTTCTTCAACAACATTTTAAAAAATTTCATCGGGAAATATGGAATTCATTCGTTAGTGCATTTTCAATCCTATTGGAAGCTACCATATTGATTATTCAATTCGTGCAGTGTATCAGTCAACGAGAACGCTTCCTTTCACCACTGTCTTTCTGGGGTAACAGCTCACCCGAATAGCACAAAGCTTCAGGAAGACCTATCTCCGTTCAATAACAGCCCTTGGGCTCTGTCACCGCATGTGACGTCACAATTACATATATGGCAATTTCTTCAACGTGCAACGCATCTTGCAAAGACAATTTATTATAATAATTGACGTTCGTGAAAATCGACATTAGAGCTTTTACTCGGCGAATCATCGCTTAAACAGACGTCGAACTGCAATAAATATGGAATTTTATCTCAGCCCTAGGTCTGTTAACCTAGGTAACCTTGAAATTATTTCGAATAAAAAACGTACTTTTCCAGTTACACAGAATCCTCCTTAATTCGTGTAATACGTAATGACGTACCAACATCTTTTCTTCTTTCATCTGTGTCCTTTTGTTCTCTTCCGTCAGTTAGTCAACTCTTCAGGGAGTTTTTGGGTAGTTTTTGCAATAGCGTTATTTAGAATTCTGGTACAATTAAACCCCATAATCTGCGAATAACACCAGAAAACTGTCATCCAGGAAAGTTGAAATTGAATGGAAAAAGTTTGATCCCCAAATAGGATAAATAATGTTGTTAATAGTTTGCCGTCTCCCGAGAATTATCTTGTTCTACATCACATTTTCAACATTTTGGAGTTTTTTTTATAAAATTTGTTTTTTTTCGTTATAATATTATTATCTTGGTCTAAAACAAAATTTTCATTAAATATTTTTGATGTATCCCTGAAATACCTATATACGAATTCGAATTCAGAATTTGTAATGTTATTTAAACCGCAAAAATTTCAGTTTGTTCTATATCACCTCTAATACAATGATTTGATAATGAATTGCCCATTGTGGACTACTATTATTTTAAGCACCGATAGTTTTGATTTTATGTTAATAATGAATAGTGAACCGAATTATAAAACCACATGAATGCTCAAAGGAAGCCTGAAGGTAAATAAAATGTTGCAAACCGGAAAATATTACTAGAAATAACAAACATCGATGAAAATGAAGATATTTAGACAGTGGTTGAAAACTAAAAACTTGTTAGTTGTGATGTGGTGAATTCTGATCCTAATTACATCAAGGTAGAAAATAATGATATAATGGAGAAGGTTCAACAGATATAGAAAACAATAAAGAAAACGTTGTTACTCCAAAGCAAACAAGGGTTACATCCTCTTGGAGACAAAATATTAGAGGAAGACATTAAAAATCTGGATATATGGGGTCCCCTGCCTTTAGTTCGGCAGTTACTGTCAATTCCTTCAACATGTACTGTAATTGAAAAACTAATAATTCAGGTAATGCAAGCAGTAAACAAAGGCACGAGGTGAGCCTGTTAAAAATGTGCTCCATACGACTTTTCCACTAGTGTACCGTGAACAGAATTGGAAATAAATATCCCCGATGTAAATTGGAAATATTTATTAGAAATGTAACCTTTTTTACCAAATGATTCGGAAAAATTATGCTATTTTTCTACTTCTTCGAAGGTGTAACTTCCAATTTTTAGGGCATTCTGTCGAGTGTGTCTTTTCTCTCGAATTTCATGTACTTGGTTTTGCCTTCATTAATCCTCAGCCTCATTTCTATTGCATGTCTCTCTATTTCATTGAAAGTCTGTACCATTTTCTGTGTTGATCTAGCTATAACCACGATATCATCCTCATAGGCTAATATTTTCCATTTCTTCGTCCATGTCGTTGCTGTGATCCCCAATTTTCTCACAATACACTCAATCACCGACAGTGCATCGCCTTGTCTCACCCCGCTATTAATTGAGAACTCGTTTGTTTCGTTAATCCCAATTTTTACCATTGCACTCGAATCTCTCATCGTCATCAGAATCAGTTTTCTCATTTATTCGGGTATGTCTAGATAAAGCATCACTCCATACAGTTTTTCACGTTTGACGGAGTCAAAAGCCTGTTGGAAGTCAGCAAATAGTAGATGCAGTTCTAGGTTATGCCCATATGCTTTTCTGTTACTTGTTTCATTATGTGTGTAGTGCATCTAAATTTATACCGGCGTTAAAAAAATTATTAATACGAAATATTAAAACAAATAACCGAACATGATGCTAAATCCATTGCTACTTAACCTCAACCCCACCAACGCACCTGCTAAAATGCTTGGAATTATCTGACAATAACAACAATAACTTTTCCAATAGTATTTGCACATTGTCAATAGCACATTCTAATAGAGCGATTTATTCCTCTATTTCAACGGTGTATTTGGTATAAAAAGTAATAGTTATAACCAAAAAGATAAAATCGTTATTTAGCATCAACTGTAGAGTTTTATATCACCACCGATCAGTAGTTTATTTGTTAATAATTCACAATTATTGATGTTTTAGCACTTCATTTACTTTTTAAATTAAAACAACCCAATTATTACTACAGGAGAAACTGAGATAAAATGAGCTTCCCTATTTTTGGCAGTACTTCTATTGCCAGTTTTTTGCAAGTAAGCGAAATTCATCGTATTTAGTAAGGTTTTTAACCTTTCTTGTTTCAAATACATTGTTGGTTTTGTGTAGTAAACAAATGAAAATCGCAGTCTTATCTTTAAATGTTAATATTTTTACTACAAATATATCACAAATAATCTTCAAGTTTTTACTGATTAAATCAGTAGGACACTTTTTGAACTAGATTTGTTGAAATTATATAATTATGGGGTGAAATGATTCCTTCAGAAGCGGATAAAATAATCCTTGAATCCGGTGATATATTTGCCAAAAATGGGCTCATATGTCATGACCAGTGTGCTACTTGTGAAAAAATTCCTACGTGTGTGACTTTTGTCAAGATATAAACGAAGTTGGCAAAAACTTCTGAATATTTTATAAATTTGTAACTTTTACAACACTTATTTATCGAATTTAATTGGTTGCTGCAAATGTATCTTTTGCTATTTATTACGTAACTGCCTAAATAAATTTAATTTATTTTTTAACTTTTTAATGGGGGATAATTTTACCCGGAGGAGTGGAGTTGGAGGTGGAGTTAAAACGATTCTTTTGTACCTTGTGATTATACATAGATGTTTTTAAAAAGGAGTAGTTTTAAAAATTAGATAAAAATGTAGCTAAGGGTAGAAACGTTAATTTGGATTATTTTAGCTTCCAGAGCAATTTCTCCATTAGAGGGGATCATTTTTTCCAGTCTCTCTTAGTTATATAAGTACACAAATAGCTTTGTTTGAGATATAAACAACAAAAATATGATGTAATGCAATCAAAATTAACTGGAATGAAACTTCAAATTACCTTTGAAATCGTCATTATCAATAATAGTATAACAAGAACTCATTTTTTTTTTTTTTTATTTATTGTTTTTAAAGGTGCGTCAACTTCTAAGGTTATTAGCACCTGTGTATGTACATTATATTATTTACATTATATTTTTATTTCTAATTTTTGTATGTAGTTTATTGTGTGTTGATTGTTGTCCTTTTCTGGATTGAGTGCTCAAAACTATCTAAATAATCATAAAATGAGCGTGTCATTTAATAGGAAAGAGTACTTTCCACCAGGAAATAGCACTCGTTTCTGTTGAAGTGTTGTCGTTTTGTGTACAAAATTATAGTCATAAAAATTAAAGCAAATATAAGGATATTATTATGTTACTGGAATTTTATGCGGCCGGGTCGATCGATAAATACAAATTTAAAAATAATGTATTATTCAGTATCGAGTACTTTTAACTGTAACTGAATATATTATGTAGTTGAAATTCGCAACACACCTAAACTCAACAGCAGCAGACCTACAATTTTCTTCAGGGATGAAATATCCATGATCCTGCCTGCTTGTTTTTTTAGGTATGCTTGAAGTTACAAGATTGTAAGTTAGATATTCAGTAAAAAAGGACGTTTACAGAACTTCCACATTTATTACTACAATATTTATAGACACTTGGACGTTGAGGTAATGTTTGAAGTTTGAGGGTTGTTTGGAAAACTGGCATTTAAGTATAATTTTAAATTTTCATGCACTAATACGTATGGGATGATAAAACGTATAACGCCAAAAATATGTAAGACGGTAAGGTTTCCTTGAATGAAAATGTTTTATGTTCTAGATTTTCATTTGGCGCTGATTCTGAATTCAATGGCATTTTTCCAAAACGATGTGAAAGGTGTAAGGGCTAATTTTCGGTAAACTGTTGGTTTTAGAATTTTTAATTTTTAGTAAGTAAAAGAATGAGACTTTCTCAGGTTTCAGGTATTTTATATTATGTACCTAGTTACGGTGTATGTGTGTGTAAAATTATATTAACAATGATAATGATTAGAAATTATACGTTCAACTTTCTATAATATTGTCTTTATTGTTGTATAATCGTTACAGTTGCACCGAAGCAATAATGTCAGCACAACACTTGTGCACCATATTAAACTTTTTAACTAGGATAATGTTTTCTCGTGTAAGAGGAAACTAGGTTGACAAACTTACAAAAATAAATGGAAGTAAGATATTTTATCTTTCCCATCACATCGGTCGGAAAAGTATTACATGAGCAAAGGAATTTAAAAACACTTTAAAAATTCGTATTTTTATGTCTGTATTTTATTTTTCCATTATTAAAGAATTATTGCATAATTTTTATTAAATTTAATTAAAATATGAAATAAATATTTATAAACGGCTTTTCAAAAGGGACTTTTTTATATTTTAGATAAAATACACATTTTGGATTAAAGTTCTGTATTTATTTATATACTAGCTGACCCAGCAGACGATGTCCTGCCTGGAATTAACTGACTTTGACATAAGAATATTAACCTTAAAATAATGACATTGGCACTCAAAGAATTGTTTATCCAAATATAAATTATAAAGTTGTATTGGTTTTATGTACTTTTTTATTATTTTATATTTTCTGTTTGCGCCCCCATATTATAGTAAACCAAGAACGATTTCAATCAATTATTCGTTTAGATGATTAGGGGGAATCAGATATCAATTTTGGTGATGATCGATGAAATTCGAAAAAAACTTTTTTGTGCGGATGATTTTTAAAAATTTTTTTCGTATTATTCGTTTAGATGATTAGGGGGAATCAGATATCAATTTTGGTGATGATCGATGAAGTTCCAAAAAAAAATTTTGTTTTGCGGATAAATTTTAAAATTTTTTTTCGTATTATTCATTTAGATGATTGGGGGGAATCAGATATCAATTTTGGTGATGATCGATGAAGTTCTAAAAAAAACTTTTGTTTTGCGGATAAATTTAAAAATTTTTTTTCGTATTATTCATTTAGATGATTGGGGGGAATCAGATATCAATTTTGGTGATGATCGATGAAGTTCCAAAAAAAACTTTTGTTTTGCGGATAAATTAAAAAAAAAAAATTGTGCAACGACGCCACTGAGTATATGTCAATGTCATTTTTAAGGTTAACATTCTTATGTCAAAGTTGTGCCCCCTATTCTCGAGCCGCTACTGACTATATGTCAATGTCATTTAGATAAAAATATTGTGCAACGCCACTGAGTATATGTCAATGTCATTTTTAAGGTTAACATTCTTATGTCAAAGTTGTGCCCCCTATTCTCGAGCCGCTACTGACTATATGTCAATGTCATTTAGATAAAAATATTGTGCAACGCCACTGAGTATATGTCAATGTCATTTTTAAGGTTAACATTCTTATGTCAAAGTTGTGCCCCCTATTCTCGAGCCGCTACTGACTATATGTCAATGTCATTTAGATAAAAATATTGTGCAATGCCACTGAGTATATGTCAATGTCATTTTTAAGGTTAACATTCTTATGTCAAAGTTGTGCCCCTATTCTCGAGCCGCTACTGACTATATGTCAATATCATTTAGATAAAAATATTGTACAACGCCACTGAGTATATGTCAATGTCATTTTTAAGGTTAACATTCTTATGTCAAAGTTGTGCCCCCTATTCTCGAGCCGCTACTGACTTGTGCAACGCCACTGAGTATATGGCAATGTCATTTTTAAGGTTAACATTCTTATGTCAAAGTTGTGCCCCCTATTTGTCGAGCCGCTACTGACTATAATATGTCAATGTCATTGAATTAAACTTTTAGTGTCAAAATCGCATCGTAACTATGACAACGACTGTGACCTGAAGTGTTTAACTGCTGATGACCGTCTTATGGTGACGAATTACTAAAATCAAAGACGACGAAAAACTTACTCTTGAATGTCGCCAGATCTCGTGAAAGTTTCAACGCCCACAGTTACGGGGTTTAGGCGTCTATGCGGAACATACACACATATATACATACAAGCATTTTTATATATAAGATTGCTGTGTTATTCAGCTCAAAATTTAATTTATACTAGCGCCTGCGGCGCTAGACATACGTATAGTAAACAGAACCAACACATTATGAACAATTTTTTTATTATTTCAACTTTAAAATGACTGTGGGCATGTAACCGACGTTGGAGAAAATGTTTGTTGCTCCGAATGAAGTCATTTGAAAGCATAAGTTGTACTTGCGAATGTTTAGCAGGAAGTGTTTTGAAATTGCAGTGGTGCCAGTAAGATAACTTAGAAGCGGCTCAGGTGGATCAATCAGCGGTGGCAAAACAACTTTGCCGTTCGAACAACACATTCCTGGTGATTCCTTAGCGAACTTCGAAACACGACAATGCAAGCAAAGTTTGTTCATAACACCTATTGCTACATCCTCGTGATTCATGTAATCGTAGTTTTTGTCGTAATTAAATGCTTCCAATGTTAAATTCAATTTTTGTCTTGATGGAACTAATCCCAAAAACGGTTTGCCCGTCCATTTCTGGCGTAAATAAGAGCGCTACATACGTCCAAAGTTTTTACACAATTTTCACTTTTCAATTAATCTTCAGGTAAAGTTAAATCTTCCGCAAAGAGGTGGATCTTCCACGAAGAGGTGGGTCTGCGTCTTCTTGCACAATTCCGGCGAGTTTTTCTTTAGAAAACCAATTAAAAACAAATTAATCTTCAGGTAAAGTTAAATCTTCCGCAAAGAGGTGGATCTTCCACGAAGAGGTGGATTTGCGTCTTCTTGCACAATTCCAGCGAGTTCTGCGACCTATATAAAGTCTTCCTCACAGGGGGAAGACCATAATAGATCGGTGAAGGCCATAGTTGTTCGGCCTTCGGCCTCACAGGGTGAAACCATAATAGATCCGTGAAGGCCATAGTTGTTCGGCCTTCGGCCTCACAGACCGGACCATAATAGATCCGTGAAGGCCACAGTTGTTCGGCCTTCGGCCTCACAGACCGGACCATAATAGATCCGTGAAGGCCATAGTTGTTCGGCCTTCGGCCTCACAGACCGGACCATAATAGATCCGTGAAGGCCAAAGTTGTTCGGCCTTCGGCCTCACAGGGCGGACAATAATAGATCCGTGAAGGCCAAAGTTGTTCGGCCTTCATCTGTCATCCGTCATCTGTCATCTCATCTGTCATCCGTCATGTCATCTGTCATCTGTCATCCGTCATCTGTCATCCGTCATCTGTCAGCTGTCATCTGTCATCTGTCATCCGTCATCTGTCAGCTGTCATCTGTCATCCGTCATCTGTCATCCGTCATCTGTCATCCGTCATCTGTCATCTGTCATCCGTCATCTGTCATCTGTCATCTGTCATCCGTCATCTGTCATCCGTCATCTGTCATCTGTCATCTGTCATACATACATACATACATACATACACACATACATACATACACACACACATACATACATAATCTTCACGTAAAGTGAAGATCTTCACATAATCTGTATGTGCAAAATGATTTTTAGGTTATGTAGTTAATGCCGTCACTTTGACACTATCGGGGGGCCCATGGGGGCTATTCAACACTATCAGGGTCACTCTCTAGGTTATGAAAAGGGTCTTGCTAAAACGCGCACTATTTATGTTTTACCCTGTATATATGCAAAATGATTTTTGATAATTTTAAAAATATTGTGCAACGCTACTGACTATAATATGTCAATGTCATTTTTAAGGTTAGTCAAAGTTGTGCCCCCTATTTTTCGAGCCGCTACTGACTATAATATGTCAATGTCATTGAATTAAACTTTTAGTGTCAAAATCGCATCGTAACTATGACAACGACTGTGACCTGAAGTGTTTAACTGCTGATGACCGTCTTATGGCGACGAATTACTAAAATCAAAGACGACGAAAAACTTACTCTTGAATGTCGCCAGATCTCGTGAAAGTTTCAACGCCCACAGTTACGGGGTTTAGGCGTCTATGCGGAACATACACACATACCCACATACATATGTACATACATCCATTTTTATATATTTAATTTATATAAATTTCAATTATCCAATTTATTTATATCCGATTTAATAATAAAATCACTATTGATTAAACACCTCTTCGCCAATCTGCGGATTATTGGTAACGTTTATCTTATTGTGTATAAAAAATTTTGTATATAAATAAAGCAAACGCTCATCGAAGCAAACCTTTTAACTTTTAAAAAATAAATTTATTACCTCTCAAAATTACAACTTTATTCACACCAATGATCTTCCCCCCAATTTAATATAAATTAATTTTAATTAAGAGCAGAGGAGCGGTAATCTCGGCAATCTATTCACAATTCATGCGCGTCCTTGTAGTCTCCTTACACAAAATTCTCCTCGTGAATTTTTGCTCCATTTTTACACAAATTTATGTCTGCAAGATCTTACAGAACAACTGTGCCAAATTTTGTTTGGAACCGTCTAAAGACCTAGGAATGTATAGCGAACAAACAAAATTTGGTGATAATAGTCTATATAGTTTTCACATTTTCATGGTGGTTTTTAATTAGATTTATGCAATTTTCGATTGAAATTGAAGACATTATAATAAGTTGTAGACTTTCTACTTGACGTAGGTCGAAAAACAGAATGACAAAACTGTGATCACATCCAAATTGCCCTCATTAAAAAACAAAGTTCATGCTGAAAAGCCTTGTATAAAAATATTGTTAATATTTTTGAAATTCCCAATAAAACATATGCAGTGATCGAAATTGGTAGAAGTTCACTTAAAAGTGAAAGTAAAATGTAAGCATATTGCTATTTTTTCGCTTTATGTTTTGAACAGGCACTGACTTACAAGAATATGAGAAGGTTCAGAAATTCACTGAAATACACATTAAAGTAAATCGAGTATTACCCGAAAAGTGGTTATAAATATAGCGAAATTGCTATAAATTCACTCAATTATTATAAGAGCTTACAACTGATTAAAGTGAAAAATTCAAGAAAATTAGTGAACTGTACTATTATAGTAGAGATTTTTTTTAAAGTTCTGCTTATATTTATTACTTATATTACCAAAAGAAAAACATTTGACTCGAAAAGAAATGGGAGAAATGTTTGTATTTAAACAGATTGGTGTATCTCATCGGCAGATTTAAGAAAAAATTGTAGACCACTTTATTGATTCAACAATTTTATGAAAATGGTCGATTCCCACGGAAAAAAAGTGCTCAGAACCTGGAACGAAAAAAAACTACAGACTATTTTTGCAATATATTTTATGTGTTGTTACAACAGAATAAATGGCACCTGAAGTTAAAAGAAATTTTAAATGGACAAAAATGATCGTAACTTTCTATAATTAAAAAAATCAAGACATAAGATTGCAATTTTTTCAGAATCGCATCACATGGAACACGGAATAGCGAAATATTATTTTTTTTCTGGTAAAAAAACAGTTTAGTTTGGTTGGGCGGGATGGTTTTAAGTTTCATTTGCACAATTTGAAGCAATCCAAAAAATTTCAATGAGTAGGAACTTTGGAGGTGGCACCGTTATGATATGGCTGCATGTTTGTTTTCTAAAACGACGCCAATCTAAGCGAATGACAAGCGGAAAATTCGTGAACTTGCTGAAAAATGTGTTAACTAATTTTGGGGAAGAAATCAAGGAGAAAATTACATATTTCAGCAATATAATGCCCCCCATTCACGCATCGAGAATTATTCAAAATGGTTTAAGCAGAAAAATATAACAAATATGAATTGATCAGCACTATTTTAGAGCACTATAACTGAGCATCTTTGGGGAATACTTGCACGTTTAGGTACACAAAAATTCAAAACAATATGCTAACGTTGCTAGCTTAAGAAGGTGCCTTCAGACTCATGTGCACCAATATTCCGTTAAAGTAGGCCCAAATTCAAAATTTTGGTATGAATGATATAATTTTTGAATGTAAGTATTAAAAATAAAGAAGGTAACACATTTCCAACGTAAAAGAGCTGAAATTGAAGATTGATGTAGTGCGGAAGAAAACTGATCCTAAAATATTTATAACCGAAAAATTAGTGAATATGATGCCAAATAGACTTTCGGAAGTCATTAAAAGTAAAGGATAGCTTGCTAACTAAATATTATATTGTATACTTATAGTAATTATGAAAATAAATTAAATACTATGTAATGTTTTCTTCAGTGTACGAATAAGAGTGTGAGGAGTTTTATAGTTTTTTTTGTAATTTACGATATTCAGTAAACAATATGCAAAAATTAAGCTAAAATTAATTAATTTTATGAAGTACGGAATATTTATTTACCCCCTTTAGATTTGTGCATGTAAATTCTTCAATGTTTATCTGCTAAAATCAGCAATTCAAATCATTTATTCAATTCAAAAAATCATTCAACTATTCATTCAAATCATTAAGAAATTTCCATCTAATTTACAAAATTTAACTAACTTAGGTAAATCAAATTTTTTCAAAAATTTTCAATATTAAAAATCAAATGTCGCATTCTTTTATTAATTTTATTACTTATCAAATCATCCAATCAAATGTGCATTGCAATAATTATTAAATTTTAATTAAAATCAATTTTTAATCAAACCTATGGTTTTTTTTATCAAACTGGTTCATTCTTGTTGCATCCCTTTAAACAGTTCCAATCCAAACTTCAATTTCATTTCTTTTCTATAAACAAAATTTTTAAATTCGCACTTTTTCTTGTTATCATCTCTCGGGTTTCCAATTGCAAATTTTCTCTTCATGGAATAAATTTTCATTTCTGTATTTGCTTTTACTACATATTCAGTTTTAAATTTCTTTTTGATATCAAAATTTTCATTTTTAAAATATGCACGTTCCATTTTCTTGTTATTTTTCTGAGAACCTTTCAATTTAATATTTTCCATCGTTTTCCAGTTATTTCGATAGTGAATAGGTGGTGAATTTTCCTCTTATGTCCATTAATTGTATTGTTTATTTTAATGAGTTTTTTCACTTGGTTATTAAATCCTTCCAATTTCTGTTGTACTTGAACATCTAGTGCATGTAATTTTTTATCAACCGTATATTATGCAAAATTTGTATTTTTTAAAATTATTTCGTTTATTTTTTTGATAATTTGTTCAACTGTTCTTCCATCTCCAAGTAAATTTTGACTCATACTTTGGTTTAAGCTGTGTTAATCTGCAAGAGACTGCGCATAATTTTCGATCAAATTCTTCTTGTAACGATTCTACGCCTTTCTTTAAAGACTCTTCGGTTACTACTTGCATCCTTAACGCTTCCATGACCACACCCAGATTATCCATGTGTAATTGAAATATTTCTTGTAATTCATTCAATCTTAAATTCATTTCTTTTCTTTTTGTTAATTTTTGTTAATCGCTTGTTTAGTTTAGTTAAACTTTTTCAACTTTTTGTTTAAATTTTGATTGACTTTTTTGTTTATTTTCGTCAAATATTTGATTCATGTTTTTGTTTAAATTTTCTATAGCCTCCATGAATTGAATAATACCCACTACTTCGGATGTATCCCTTCTAGTAGTACTTGCAAATGACGGTGATGTAAAATTCTCAACCTCATCTGGTCCCCAATCCTCCGTTATAGTATAGTTTAGGTTCAGTTTTATTGTCGTAGACACCCCAACAGTTTTGGTTTGCCAAAATACTACTGTTAACCAATCGTTCCCTACGTTGTAGCGCCAAATGTTGTGAAATTTTCTTTTATTGCACCACGTTGGGCCAGCCAAATGTTGTGAAATTTATTATATGCACAAATTTTTAATTGAACGCTTCTTAAAAACTAAATCTTCATTTTTATACACTTTTGTTAATTTTTCACATATGTATTCTAAAAAACAAACTCAAAAATTATATTTTCTTTACAAAATTTTGGCGTATTCTCTATCAAAGCTCAGATATACATTTTTAACAAAATTTTATAGCGTGAGTGCTCGTCCAGGGTTAACCACGTACTAGCTTATAATTCGGCTCAACTCTCGCATTATTGCCGTGAAAACATAGTGCCAACGTAAACATGAATTTCCCCAATAAGAACTTTCAAATTCAAATATTATTTAAATTAGCACAAAAATTACCACAATATCTTGTGTATTTGTATAGAATAATTGTTGGCCTACGGACATATTATAATATTTTTAAAATATTATAATTTAAGAGTAAACTTATAGCAATTTCGGTCACATTTATATTACCGGAAAGGAAAAAAACATGAGTTAAAAAATACTGGCTGATATGTATGCATCTGGCGAAACCACATAAAATTGCATGCAGGATGCAGGTAGAGTAGAACCGTTAATGTGACTGTCACACTAATTGGTTTATTATTAAAATTTATCAGAATGAACTGCTGGAAAAAGTCTAAAAAGCAATATTTCTGAACTTAATAGGCATCAACCCACCAGTACAATAAAAGTTGACCTCTAAAATTTTTACTGTAGGTATGTACATACGTACCTACGTCGTATACACCGGGAAAAAATTTTAAAACCTGTTATATTTATGTAATTTCAAAAAATTATCTCAAGTCTGCAAAATTTAATTTATTTATAAATGCATACGAATATACATAGGTAATATTATGTATAGGTACTATATACCTACTTCTGTTAGTTGGTATATGACACTAATAACTCACCCAGATATAAAAATGTTTTTAAATTATCCGGAACTAATTTCAAACTGTAATCTATTGTGCAGCTTAATATAAAAAAGGTTTTGGCAAACATTGCATCTTCCTAAAATTTTAATATCGGCGAATTTAAGTTGCGCCTTAAAAATGTTGCATCGTGACTAGTTTTTCATTTGTAAGAGTCAATATTTAGCTAGTATTCACTTATGCATATGTTTCAACTGTACCTATTTTCTAGCTAGTCGATAGCAAATAGGGAAAACTAAAGTAATTTTCGTTCTTTACACAATAAGGTTTAAAAAGCAATATCTCTTTTGGAATTGAAATTTAGAAGAAATTTTATTAGGTATAG
This sequence comes from Podabrus alpinus, assembly GCA_932274525.1. Lineage (NCBI taxonomy): Eukaryota > Metazoa > Arthropoda > Insecta > Coleoptera > Cantharidae > Podabrus > Podabrus alpinus. The sequence continues at coordinate 123,657,818 of OW026451.1, forward strand.
ATTGTTAAATAAGCAATATCATTAAAAACTTTTAGCGATCTTTTTAACAGAACAGATTTTTGTCGGTTTGAGCATAATTACATTTCTATATTTGAAAACGCGCCGCTTCTTGTATTCGCTCCTTTAAATTAAATTATCGACTATTTGTGAAAACCAATTACAGTATTCTAATTAAATAATCCCTAATTTTCTTCAAACTTTGAAATGTTTTCCAGCTCGTGTTTACCACATCAAATTTTTCAACAAATTCATTTGTTTTATCGAATTCTATGTTATTTTTATTCTGAAAAACAAATATCAATTATGCTATAAATATTTTGAGCGGCATTTTCAAGTTTATATATACCTAAAGTTATAAATTAAAAGAAAACAATATAACGTAGATACGTTGTACGTACACATTCTATAATTATTTGTTTAACTTCCAAATTCGTGTAACATTTACTAGTTATTACCTTAATTAAAATTTTGGTGTTTCACGTGTCGGGAATAATGTTATTGATTAATCGGGAAAAGTATGCTACACTCCATTAAAGCCAAATTTCAGTTATGTTTTGCTTTGCGGTTTTAATAATGAAATTTATTTCCCTGCGATTGATTGATTATCAATGCGCTTTATTAATTATGTTTAATTTAATAAAAGCTTACCCGTAATTTGCAGAAATTCCATGAGAGAAGGCATAACCAAGAGGTGTGAATCCTACTAACGATGAGTACGCCCAAAATACCACAATATATCTTTCTACTGATGAATGCGTTATTAAATTCGGATATCTTAAAGGTCTTGCCAGTGATGTGAATCGATCTACCGAAATAGCCACCATCACTAATACCGAGACACAACACAACGAAATTGCAATTCCATAACTAAGTAAACATACGTGCGCACTGGTAAAGTTACTTGCACCTCCAAGTTCTAAGTACATTCCAATTGGCATAAACATACCTATACCTAAGTCAGATGTAGCCAAAGACATTATTAGGTAGTTACTTGGAGTTCGTAATCGTTTAAACCTGTACATCGCCACTAACACTAACGAATTTCCTATTAGAATCATTGGAGAAAATAAAAATACTAAAAGAACTGCAATTGTTACAGCTAATGGAGAATTTAGCCTGGAGAAATTTCGGGTGATATTAACACCAGGTTCGGAAATGTTATCCGTTGGTTCCATATCGACGTTATATAACAATGCTTGACGGGAGTAATTAAAAGGTGACATTTCCATAGATACATTGATAATGTTGATGTTGATAAAGGCAGCAGAAGAAGATAATAACGTAGAAGTTTCTAACGTAGTAAAATTGGAAGAGAAATATTGGTCACTTATTTCAGACGTTGTGATCGTAGTTATAACGAGTCGGTAGATGATAAGCTGGTGATATTGATCTGAAAAAAATAAAAATATATAAGTTAATTTTTCAGCTGAAATATTATATTCTACATCACACCAAAATGTAATACGGCTGTTTAAAGAAACAACCGCGTTCTTGTTCTGGATAATAAAAACTAAAATTTATGGCATCAAAACAGCAATTTTATTTACATTCTTACACTCTAGTTCAGGTATTTCGGCAATTTATATGCTGAATTATAATTTAAAAAGCCAAGGAGGTACAAACTATTTTTTTTCCTTTGATGATTTATAAGTTATAAGTAAAGAAGCTATTAATAACGCTTAACTATAAAATTGCAATAAAAGTAGCAAGATTTTGGCAAGCGCTAGCAATGATTTTATCATGGAGACACAAATTGCAATCAAACGATAATGTGGGTCATATCGATTACAAAATGCGGGCTAATTGCAACCAGCAGAGTGCAAAGTATTGAAATTAAATTACCACGAGACAAAACTTTCTTGTACCTGTGCTAAAATAATAACAAAATACATGTAGCACTGGAAAATTAAAATTTTTAATGTTGATGGTGTTATAATTTATCCATTTTTTGTTTACTATTTTAATTAAATTATTTAAATACCATACATAGTAGTAGATGTGGCTTGGCCAAGCTTACCACAACGGATTGTAAGTAATTAGTGGCCAATAATTTTATTTAAAATGTTGTTGTTTGTAATTAATTGATTGGTTAGCTAAAATAGTTTTCGTAAACTGTAAGCTTGACAGAGTTGTTTTTTTGTAAACAGCATACGGATTACAGTACCTCCTACTCTTTACAAAGGGTTAATAGAATGTGTGAACCGAACCCTTTGGCGTATTTGTGAACGATTGACCGCTATGTACTAGGTACCTACATACACATGTTTCACATTTAATTTCTTGATTGCTGTCAGTTACACTTAATAGACACGTACTATATATATGTAGTATGCGTACAATGTATCGATTATTCCTAGGTCACCTAATGAATTATTTTAAAAATAGGATTTCAATTTTATATATTAATATTTCAGGTGAAATTTCGGTAAAACCCAAAAACAAATATCGTAAGTTTGTAAATTGGCTCTAATGTCCTTAAGGCATTGCTGAACAATATACTAAAACTCCAAAGACCTCAAACTTTGGCTTTACTAATTCCTGTCTTTGTAATTCTTCCGCCTCAAACTTTTAGGTTTCGATCCTGAAAAAGTTCGGGAAACCTTATCTGTGATTTAAAATAAACCATTTTTCCTAATACTAATTATTTCATAAACTTTGTTTATTATAATTTCCTTTTAAAACTCCCAAATTTGATATAAAAATAGTATTAGGAGACACGATCGCGAAAATAGGAAAAGAAAACATTTAACTACATGCCCACTACAGGAAATTATAGCAAGCACCTCTTAGATAAATGAAAATGGAAAATATCTAATAAAATTCGCAGCAGAAAGAGAGATGAATGGTGGTAAGAAGTATAATGTTTCAACAAAAAGATATCTTCTGATGGAAGAACAATACAAATCCATCATACACAACATTAAAAACACGCTATTGACTCAGACCATTACTTATGTAGATAGAGCGAAGTGCAAAATAACAAACGCCAACAATGGCACAAGAACACGGAAAAGAACATCCAGACATAACAATCCTGAAATGTTCAGCAACGAAAGGAAAAAAACCAATCAGAGGCGAATATTAGACTGATAAGGATAGAAGAGGAATGGGATAAAATATTAAAAACGATAGTCAAGGAAAACACACTATAGAGACGAAGAGAAACAAAGAAATAGAACGGTTCGATGAGGACTGCTAGAAACAAATCCTACTCATTCTACAAAATTCTACAAAAATTCATTCTACAATCCTACAAAAAGGGAAAAAACAAAATTCTAAGCTATTTCACAGGAACTAACAGAGAAGCCTACAACCAAGTAAGGAAACAGATGAAGCAAAGGACCAAAAGGAAAAAGAGAGACAAGAAGAAAGTGTGTTACGACTGGAAAAACAATACAACAATAAGAAGATCAGAAATTTCTGCCTGGAAGTTAATAGAACAAAACCAGGATACACACAAAATACACTCGAAATTAAAGATAAGAAAAGAAAAGTGCTGATTCAACGATAAGAAATGATAGAAGGGTGGAAGAAATATTTTAATGAGATGTTGGGAATAGAGACCAACAACTAAAATTTATTCTAAAGAATTTGTAAGATTGGCATAGATGACTAACGAAAACCAAACACAAAGTGTATTCAAACGGTTCCACATCGGAACACTTTCAAGTAGCAAATAGTTTAAGACAAGGCGACCCACTCTATGCCTTGTTGTTTAATATAACGCTGGAAGTTGTAACAAAAAGAGCCAAAAACTCACGAACTGGAACGTTATACAACAATTGACATGAAATAGTGTCTTACGCCTATTATCAGACTGACAAAGATAAAGTTAGAATTTAGAGAAGCACTAAAAATCGGACTAGTGATAAACCACGGAAAGACAAAATGTATTAAACTAAAGAAAATCACGGAAGGAAGAGAGGCAGAAAACTATATGGAAGTTTTGAAGTCTGAAAGGAGGAGAACACTTTGTATTCGAAAAAGTAACAACTATTACATACCTCGCTATGAATGAACACACAAATGTGAAGAAAGCACAGAGATAAAAGCAAGAATGGCGAGATCATCTAGAAGTACAATTGTAATGAGACATATTCTACTCTCAAAAGGCATATCCAGAACAGCCAAGTTACGTTTATACAAAACGATTATTCAATCGACAATTCCGCCTATGGATCCGAGACATATGGACTCTGAACATATTTTATCAAAAGAAGATAAAGATTTGGGAACAAAAAGTCTCTTACGGAGTACTCGATATGAAGAGCGCAAATAGGTTGAGATAAATGAGACATTTTGAAATAATGATCAAAGATAGAATGCCCAAATGATACTAAAGGGACTATCTACAGGAACACGAACAATGGGAAGGCAAAAATCTAAATGGGGTGAAACGTTTGTAACGATTTTTTGCAATACGTTACTGACTATTTTATTTCGCAACATCCTATATACGGCATGTTTAATCGTATGTAACAGCACTAGGGCTAAAGTTGTTAGCATGATGCGAGTACAGTTTTTTTTGCCTTGACAGCACGAGCGCTTGCGCGAGGGCTGTCGCGCAAAATAAAACTGTACGAACATCATGCTATTTTAGCCCGAGTTGCTGTTTTGGAGAGTAGATCCCGCCGAAAAAGGCGGGGCGAAAATTCGCAATGATGGTCCTTATCATTACTTCACACGAAAAGTTGACCAAATTTGTTAAATGTGGCGCTATCTTTCGGTATTCCCAAAAAAATAAATTCAATTTATTTTCGCATATAATTTATCCTTATCAGTACTTCGCCTGAAAAGTTGACTAAATTTGCTAAATGTGGCGCCATCTTTCGGTATTCCCAAAAAAATAAATTCAATTTATTTTCGCATATATTCATCCTTATCATTACTTCGCACGAAAAGTTGACTAAATTTGCTAAATGTGGCGCCATCTCACGGTTTTCCAACAATCAAAAATTGTGACTTTTTGTCACAATTTACTCGCATAAATTCATCCTAGTGACTTTTAAACGTCAAATTATACGTACTTTTTTTTACTTTGAATAAATTTTTGTTTATTACATTGAAATTTTTGGTTTTATTTATTTTCGTCCTAATTTGGGTAGGTCATTCCGCCAGATGGCGTTACGTTTACTACTAGCAAGTCAACTTTTCGTCATCGAGTAATATATAGGGGTACATTAGCATTTTTAGTCGGCATTTTTGCCGACCGCCCGGATGCAACTTGTGTCCTCCCACTCTTGCACTCTTTGGTGGGGGGGGGGGCTCTTGTATCCGCCGGAGTACAACTGTATGCTCCCACTCCGTTGTGAGAGCGTCTTTTTGGAAACGGCCGAGTACAACTTGTATGCTCTGTCTCACTCTATTGTTGTACTCGATAGATAGCCGGCAGCTTGTTGTACTCAACTTAAATTCTCATTTTTGATAGGCCCATGTGGACCACGGCGGGATATACTCGTCGGATAGTTGTACGCATGTCTGTACATGGCCGAAGCGATTAGCATTTTTTCGTTTGTAACGAGAGGAAGTTCGTTCGTTGAATTTTTGCTTTAATTTTGAAATAATGTTTAATTATTGAATACATTATTATATATACAACTGACACGTTCGCGGATTAGATAGATCAGTTTATGTAAGTGGCAATCCTTTTTAACAACTTTATTTTTTTAACGCATATAATTTTTATTAGGTATGTACGGAGCTGTCATATTATCTTTAGAGATTTCAATTATCAGTTTTGACATTTCACAACCAAACTGTCAAAATTTACTTCATGTCGACAAACATCAAGTTGATTGTTTTTTACTTGAAATATTATACCACACTATCAGGACGACCATTATATTGAATGATCAGGGTGACTTTTTGGCAAGATCCAGTTTATTTGCTTCCACTTTTAACCAGTCGGCGAAAGAATCTGTCAACATCGTATCCACTATTGGTGACTGCAGGAAGATTAAAGGAGATTCCCGCAATTGTATTGCGTTGTGTTTTGGGCATTGTAGAACCCGAGAGCGCTTTAAGGTTTGTGCCGTATTTTACTTTTTTAATCTGCACTGCAGTGAATTTTGTACACCATATTTTTTTGCTATCACAATTGCCTTCTGCAATTGTATTGATTCTTGCCTTTGACTTGGTAGCATTCATTAATTTGTTAATTAACTGCTTGTGCTGTGCATATGATAACGATATTTTTACCTTCATTAAACGATTATTTGTTTGTCGTTAGCTTTATTTGTCTGTTCAGTGATCACCTGGAGATTCTAATTATCCACGACCTTTTGCCTCCGCAAAAGAAAAGAGTTAGCTTATACGACCATCAGGGTTTTACGTCTGTCACCGAATTTACTGTTGATATTTATATTGGCAGATGTAAAGTTTTGCTTCTTCAACTCCTCAGGTCTCATTAGCTTGTCGAGCTTAGAGGAGTAAAACATCTTACACGTTGGTAAGCGATTTGAGGAGATTGAAAGGAAGAAAGTGGGAGAAGAAGTCGAAGAACAGAGAAGAATGGGTAAAGATCGTCAACTCAGTCCTGGGTCTACAAGATCCACAGCGCTTATTTATTATATTATATTATAACCGTTTCATTAACTTTATTCATAATACTTTCCTCTCGGAAGACTTACAAAGATAAAAATCAAGGAATTCGGAGTTTGAGGTTTGGAGACTTTTAGTATGTTGTCCGGCAAGGCTTTAAGGACTTTGAGCTAATTTTTAAATATACAGTTTTTTTTCTGGGTCAAAACCTGAACTTTTGACTATAGGCCGAAATAAATGAAGGCGCCATCGGAGATTTTGGGAAATTAATTTATTATGTTATTCGACAATTTAAAGAAGCCTCAACCAGAACTTTCCAACAACGACATACATGTTTGGATCTTATTAGATCTCATCGGTGCCGTATAGAGGAAAAACCTTGGTATTGTCCATTATACATTTTATTGAAATTTAGTCACAAGTTTATAAAAAATTTTTTTACAGTTTTAGTCATTTCAGTAGGTGAAGTAAAGCACACAATAATTTAATCTGGAATAACTTTTTTTGCATCTACAAATTTTCGATTTAGATATTATGTGAAAAATGAGGCTTAAAAGAATTTATATTTATTTTATAAAAAAATGTTGTTATCAAATTAATGCAAAAAGTAACAAAATGTAGGTATTGTAGATCCAAGATCGCAACTAAATGTAAAAATCTTGTTGGTATCCTATAACCATCTTATGAATTTATAATTACATTTAGAAGAAATTCAAATCAAGAAATTGTCAAATCCGTTGATCCATTAAAGAGGAAAAGGGGAATGAATGTACAGACAAAGAAACTAATCGTAGAAAAATGTACAGGTGAAAAAAACAAATAAAAAAAAGCTAATCAAAAGTTTTACAATTGTATTTCACAAATTGTACTAACAAATAGGGCAAGATCCACTTGTTATGCTTGACTTTGAAAGAACTTGATTGTAAAAATATTATAAAAACTGAGAGTTAAATTTAGTTTGATGCATAAAATGATTCCAATTAGGTAAAATCCAAGCTCAACTTCACATATATTTAACCACAGCAAAACCACTACTATGGGAGTAAAAAGTTCTGACCCTTGAATTTGAAGTCTTCTATTTCAAAAAATTATCTCATCAGTAGCGGATAGAAGGAAAAGCTTTGGTTATGATTGAGATTTACTTTTGCTTATACACATAGCTTCTTACTAGCAGGATAATTATCGCATTAATCCTTATCCATAAGCAGTAATTCGCGCAATATCTATAAAGTAATGCTGCACAGGCTCAACCCCATTATGGGGTTATGATTGAAGTTCAACCCTCAACGCCCAAAGAGAGACTTTCGTAATGAAGTTCTTTATACGCGTCTAAATTGGAATTAGGGCTTCCATTATACATCAATGCACTTTTAGTTTATTGTATATTATTTAGCAATGCCTTAGCGACATTTGAACCAATTTTCAGATTTACAATATTTTTTATGGCTTAAAACTTGAAGTCATGAACTATAGTTAGTTAAAATAAAGTTTTGATTTAAAAACCAAATGGCGCAAGTTCAGTTTATTCAGCCAGTAATGGAATATCGAAATTTCTCTTACAATTTCTTATCAACGTTTTCCAAAAAAGAGCAATTAAGTAAGTAGGTACTACATATATAGTACCTTTAAAAGTAATGGCTTGAAAAACAACATTTTTTAATTAAACACGTAAATGGTGCATACTACATATTAGTATATAATACGTCTCGTGATAACAAAATGGCCTGTAAAATAGTCATTGGTCTTGCATTTTAAGCGAAAATTTCGTGATAGGTAGCTATCTTTCCACTAGATGTTCTCATAAATACGTCCAAATGGTTAACGAACAAGGTAAAATAGACCGAGATTGAAATATGAACTTAGGTGACCTAGATGGAAGATGCGTCTCGGTGCTATTAAGGTCAGCCGATATTACTCTTGCATTTTATCACTTTCCAGGTTAACATGGTATGTTTTAGTTCTCTATTTAGGTTTTGTAAACTTTACATAAATTTAGTAAAAGTTTAAATAAAATGTCGCAGTAATGTAATAAATAGAATTTGAGTTGTTGAAAAAGTTACTTTATTACGGTTTTAAGTTCACAATAAAAACAGCGTAAGAAAGTGTTAATAAAAAAACGGAACAAAGCTCGAGATCAAAAATTAATAGAAAATTGTTGAACTTGACAACAGTAACACGTGCAAATGTTATTGCTTTTCCTTAAAAGCATAAAAACAAGAAAATTGATTGAGATTATATCGGCAGCTAGAAATCTTGTGGGAAATAAAATCAAGTTCAAGTTGAAGTTCGATAAAACAAGTCCACATTTGCAGACTCTCGGACGCCTTTTGCGAAAATAAAGCTCTATAAATGAATTCTAAAATAAACATTTGTGAATAATAAAGTCATATGATTCCAGTGTAATTTAGAAAGCTCTGCAATGAAAATGATATTTTAATGAAATTTTACATATTTACTATTTATACAAGAGTTGGCCTTCAGGGTTGCAAAATAGGTAAATTTTGAGTGTATCATTTTCATTCGTTGGAAAATTCATAATTAATACCAAGAAAATAAGAGTCTTAATTTTTTATTTCAATGTTAAATTACATATAAAATCACTATCAATTCATCTTTATAAATGAGTTCTTCTTTCAAGATGACATGATCATTAATTTTAGTTTGATAAAGTTTACTTTGACATTTTTTTTAGTTTCGTTAAGAAGATTAAAAGCACCAATTTTATTTTTCAAGGTTCATAATATTTCTATCTATATTTTTCTTAATTAGTTCTAAAATTAAGTACTAGTATTGTGATTTCATATCAGCATATTTATTATGCTGCAATTTTAATTGAATTTATTATCGTACATTCTAGAAAAATAAGTAAATTAAATTTAAATAATATTATGTGCTTAAAATTTGAAAGTATCTTACTTATTTAAAATATTTTGTTCTTTTATATGCACACATTACATTTGTATCTAACAATTTGCAAGTTGCGGTGGTACATATAAAGACCAAGTACACAATGTACAAATAGTTGCAAAAAAAGTACCTAGATAGAAAACCAAAATCGTAAAACAGAAACTTCATTGTTATTGCAGTAAGTTATAAAATAAAAAAAGTACAAACAAAATTACACTTCGATATTACTTTGCCTGATTCTGCGAGGCATAAAATTCAATAGAATAAGATCGTGGACATGGAGTGAACAAATTATATAACATTTCACTCTCGAAAAGTATTTTATTCAAAAATGTAGACCTTAATTTTTGTTTCTTAATGCTGATCATTTTAATTTTCTCTTTCGGCATATTCGTTCAAGTTTGCCATCTCGCGGTACATTATTTTACCAGTACGGTTTTCCAGCAATATTTCAGTATTAGCGGTATTAGCTTTGATTATGTATTAGTTACAAAATGACAATTTTTAATTTTTATAAAGTAATAAATAACAAACTTTGTCGAAAAATTAACGAAACGTTACATGAAGTTAGTAAAGTGTACAGATGAACAAAAAATGGAGAATTTTAGAAAAGGAAATATTTATGTAAACCAAATAATTTATAATTGTGTAGCATATCTAACCTACTAAAAATTCTCATATAATTAAAGCAAGCCGGACTGATCAAATATCGAAATGTCGACTAAGAAATTCAAATTTTAAAGTTCAATTGGCAAAATGTTCCATATTACAAAAAGAAGTTTATATAGTCGATACGGCATGTGATTACAGCAAACAGAATCAAATCTAAGGTCTTGCCCTAAATGTCATGAAATATGTCCATCTCCTGAAAACTGGAACCATAAAACCCTTTTTTTAACTTTAGAAGAAACAGAATCTTTAAAAGACTTTAAAAGAAAGATTCTTAAAAATGGCGACGGTCTTGGCCTGATAGTTAGCGCGATCAACTGCTAATGTAGGGCTCCCCGGTTCGACTCCGGGTACAATCTAGAATTTCTTGACCGTCTTCCGTGGTTTCGAAGGACACGTAAAGCCGTCGGTTTCCCTGTGTTAATGATTTTCCATCTTAACAATAAAAAACAGGGTGCAAGCACATCGAAAGGCAAGCCTAGCAAGCTACCTTGAGATGTAAAAAACCAAAAATCCTCACAGAAATAATTTCAAAAGTTAGTAAAAAACAGGTCCTGGGCCTATATTAAGAGAAAGAAGAAGGAATCTTTAAAGAACTCGTTAGCTTCATCGGAAAATCCGGAATGACCTCAGTCTTCAATACCGAAAAAACTATACTATCATCTATGAAGGAACATTATGAAGATATCTCATAATGTCTATAATGCAAGCCACAAATAGTTTAACCTGAACGAAGGATTAGAATTGGTTCTAATCTTCGTTTATAAAAAGATAATTAAACCGATCAATCGCAATATTGGCTTAGACTTTCGTAAGTTTAGTAAATTTACAAGAAGTCATGAGTTGTCATATTGCCCATGAACATCTATCATGCAGATTGAAAGACACATTTTTATAGTAGGAAATAAGTGTCCATCGTCTTCTTAAATTTTGGTGTTAATATCAGAACCGGTTTAGATTAAATTTTACCATGCTCGGTGGAAAAAACAAAGCAATATTACATGATTAAATAAATTATTCAAAATACCGAATGCGTCTTTCCGCAGAAAGACACTCAAAAAACAATTAATTTTAATCAGGATTTGACAACAATAATATATCAGCCAGCGTAACTTAGCGTAAACAAACCCAAAGACTACAATTGTTCAATAAATAAGCATCGCAGTGACAAGATACATCTACGAGGCTTGTCCAGAAAGTAAGTACCGTTTTTAAATTACGCCGCCGCATAACGATGATGAGACCGTTCCTCATCATGAATGTTTGTTCGGCCATCTTTAAAGGCCCTAACCCATTTCCGCACCATTCCAGCACTCATAATGTTTTCACTAAACATCACTCATTTGGCGATGAATGTCAGCTGCTTTGAAGCCTTTAGTACTGAGAAAACGCACGCACTTCGCAGTCGGCGGGCTTCTTAATAGGTGCGGCCTTTTTAAAAATCACGCAAACAGATGTAGACTCGATCGGATGGTTTCGTAATGGCGTCTGTAGCTTCCCAACAGATGTAGCTACCTGGCGCGCATGCGCTAAACGGCGACCGCAGTGCTGCGGCGGCGTAATTTAAAAACGGTACTTACTTTCTGGACAAGCCTCGTAACTTTGCCACGCTGCAAGTCAACCGCAGTGGCTTGCTGTTAGAAATTCCGATATACTACAATAAAATACTATAATTTTTCTGTTCACTATTTACTACACTATAATTTGACTTGAAACTTGACGCTATAATTTTTACTATAGAAAAATAAAAATATCTTCAAGTTCTCATCAAATCATTAAATCAGAGGATTTTAATTTATTTTCAATTTACAACATACTTAACAAATTTTCGACATCAATTCTGTTCTGTTTATCTGTTGATCAAAATTGTATTTGAAAATACTGGCTACAGCTAGTTATTAAATGACAAACTGGAAGATTAAAGGGAATATGTATTATATGGTAATATTTTGTATTTAAAACTTAAAACATTTTAATAATTGTGTCCTTTTATCTTTTATCCAACTTTTAATTAAGTTTACCAAACCGGAAACCTTCTATAACTAATTCAAGTTTTTTGAATGTTCGCTTCCGGTATATTTCAAGGGTGCATTAGATAAAACCATACCCTTATAAATATGTAAGTTGTCTGCTCCGTAGTATTACCTAGGGAAATGTCAATATACCTGATCTACAATATTAGAAGATACTTTCTCCATTTCAATACATTTTTAAATTTTACTTTTATTTATAACTAAATGGATCTTATTTTTTTCGACCAATTTTTGAAAATGAAAATAATGAATACCTTTCTTATAAACGTTTTCAGACAAAAAAATATTTTTGAAATGTAATAAATAAAAGTAGGTATATTTTTCCTGAATTTCTGTAAAAACAACATGTTACTTAATTAGAAACTTCTCTTTTACGAATATTTTTAAAATTTGTTACGTTATTAAATTTTAATATTCTTTTTCGAACTACGACAATTTTCTGCCCCGTATCCCACGGTCATAATTTTTATTTTATTTCAACATTCACAGAAACTACCCCTATTATACTAATTTATTTTGTTCAGATTTTGACAAGTAAACAATTTTAAAATTAAAAAAAGTGTTCTGAGAACACATGCTAGATACAAAATAATTTTAGTGAATAGGAGTATTACAAGAAATCAATTAGTTTCACAGAATTTTTAGTCGCCTGAAGTCAGTTAACGTCATATCGCACCATTTGGAGAACAATAAATTAGTCTATTTATTGCCAGGTTTGAACGGTTTATCGTCACATTATATCTCTAGTTCAATTCAATTGTCGGTTACGTATAGAACCAAATTCTGTGATTGGCTTTATAAGTAATATGTTAAGATCATTGGATCCCCTATTTTAAAAAAAGATTTCTTAAATTTTAAAAAGAAAAGAATCTAGGATTAAGTTGACAAACTCTGAAGAGGTAAGATGTAAAATTTGTACATCTTATGTAAAAATCAACATTGTCAATTTTATACAGTTCTAACTATTTGTTTCAAAGTTAATCAACGACTAGAATAAAGCAATAATAAGTTAATCAACAAATGAGATAAACCAATAATAAGTAATCAACAAATGTGCGAAACGCCAATATAATAAATTATCTTGGCTAAAAACGCGTTTCTAATGGTAAAAAAGGAGATAACTTGAATTTTTCCTAATTGAAGTGGAGCGAGAAAATTATAAATTAATAGTTAATAAATGTGCGCGACGCTAATACAATAATTTAGTTGATACAAGTGCGAAATAAATAAATAAACAATCTGAATTAAAAATATGTTTCCAATTGTGAGAACAAAGAAATTTTAAACTTTTACGTATTGGAATAGTGCAAACAATAAGAACTGACAACTAATGAAGATTATTCTAAGTTATCACATTCCAAAAACTTACCAAGGTAAATTTTTAATTTAATTTTAAGATAAATAGTGATGATAGGACATTCTTTTTTATAATTTTTAATATTAAACTTTTAGTTAAATTATAAACGCCACTTAGGCATACTTTCATAATTATAATTGTTTTTGTACAAATTAATTTTTATTTGTTTATTATATTTAAATTTTTGTAGTTGTTATGCTTTTTATTCTTCATATAACCTTTCCTTATTTAGTGAAACTTATAAACATAAGAGCCTGAGATAAGTAAAAACCGGTATTAGCCAGGGGATAATTCACATATATGTGAGATTATAAGAATCTCTGATTGCCAATTATTAAAGTCCGGGGTTCGCAACAAATTAATACTGAATTTCGGAATTTCAGTTGAGTTTTATTTGATACCAAAACAAGCTTTTGTTAAAGTAAAAGTTAAGGGATAACCAAAAACGAAAAGTCAAATTCATTGTATTTTTATTAAGTCTTACATTTTGACTAAGCTTTAAAAACTCAATATTTATTGATGTATCAATGCTATGACCATGGCCCGTTTTCTTACGTCTTTTAAGCGTACATATATTAAGACTTTTTTTATGATTGCGTATTATGTATAAACTTATTATCGATCAGTTGTCAAAGTCTTTTTTTTAATAAATTATCTCTCAAAAACGTATCCATGTATACCTGATTAAAATATTATTATTACGACAATGAAGTCACTCGAAAAACATAATGAAATTTTCTGCAAACATGTCCTTGACTGCGAAACAATATATGAAGAGATAAATTCGGAGAGGGTTTTCTGTGTCGTTAGAAGAAAATTTTATGTCCGTATTTTGTGTTCATAAATGTTAAAAAAATGTGTAAGTACAAATGGAAAGTGATAAAAAGGAGCACCATTATATTCGCTAATGTTCTTATATAATTTGGAAGAATTTTCTGCACGTGTTGGTAATTATTTTTGTCACGTGGAAAAACATCCATTAAAGGCTGTTATGTAATTTTAACGAGCTACATTTGCATAATTTGAATTGATTCATCCAAGATTATGACTAATAAACACATAGATACTACATCTATTTTTGTCACTACAGCAATTGTTTATTACCCATGATTTTATTTAAAATTGAATTTCTGCATTCTTTAAAAAGATTAAATTAAATTATAAAGAAATTTCAATGTTTTAATCTTTTCATATTTTATACCTCATACACTGTAAAATTCGCTGCCAAAAATACTGGTTGGTTTATATTTTAACTTTAATAAGAAATTTGCATTTTTCGTTTTTAACGTAAGTTGTGGGGCTATTTCTTGAATTGGAGGATTTCCTTGCCTGCAGAGATATAATGAATTAGTTCAGTCGAGAAGAGAACCGCAGTATTTTATTTACGCTTTGGCATACGCTTTGACCCAACTCACCCAACTTGCTCTTAATTTACGTAATCACAATATTAGTAAATTTATTTGCTTAATTTCTATTACGCTATAGTCATTTATTATTATAATTAATTAATTAAGATAAATATTAACTTACATTTAAAATTAATTTATTTAAACGCTTAAGGTAAAAGTACTATAATTTTATTACGCCTACTAATTTTATGATAATACCTTATTAATGAAGACATGAATACAATTTGCGTAATCTGGTTGAAAGGGATGAGAAGCTTTCTAAAATTTGGGAATGTTTCTTTGCAATAAATTAATGTTAATAATAATTGAAAATGAATTACTCATTGCATAATGTAGTTAATTTAGTTCAAAGTGCGATACTACGGCGTTTAGCAGTAGCAAAAAACTTATATTTATCAACAAAACTTTTAAAGCAACATTTTTCTAATGATATATCTGACATCTCAAAGTAATCTGTTCAGTCAAATTTACACATTTTTCATTTAACGCAAATCCTGTAAACATTTCGCTAAATGTGTAAATTTGCTTGATCGGATTACTTTTCAATTTAAGATATCGTTAGAAAAATAATTTCTGTAAGATATATCGTAGATGACAAATATAAGTAGTATTTTCTTACTGCTAAAAAACTGCCCCCTTTTCAACATTTGTTGTCTTTCAAACAAGCAAATTATTCCTCCTATTAGATTTATGATAGTGTAATTTGATTTTATTATAATATTGACTAAATGCTACAATGACACCAAGATCAAGAGAGCAAATAAAATAATTACAAAATAAATAAATAAATTTCTTAGAATGTTTTTAAAAACACTTGAAAAACTTTTAACAAAACATGGAAAAATTTTCAGCTGCGTTCAAGTTTTATATATTGAAACCTTGCTAAATGTCAGATTTCATTGTAAAGCTTAAATATTTTTTTTATTTTAATCCTCGACTAAATCATTACGTATATTATATTATAATAAAATATTTTTCGAGAAATCCTCACAAATTTTGTAAACAAGTCTTTTCACACGCACACAACGAAATGTAAAATAGCTGGTTAAAAGCAAACCGAAATAACATTTTAAATTAAATTTTATTTTCTACAGTCTACTAAAGCATAATACTACAGTTTACACATAATTTTATATTGACCTAATTAATTAAATTTAATTGGATAACGATACAACTGTGTATAATTATGCAGGAAACAAAATTTTCGTAAAATAACTTTCAGTTAGATATTCGCATATGTCCACAGCAGTGGCTTGTCCAAGTAACATTTTAGCCTGGGAAACGCCTGGCAGGTGCCTGGCAGTACCTGCCAAGCGTTTCCCAGACTTAAAATGTTACTTGGGTGGTGTGATCGCTGGTTGAGTTAAGGTGAGGAAATTGTGAATTCGAATTACGAAGTTCACGAAATTTCCTAGCACGGCCCTCCGGTGAACATCAGCACTCTGTGGATGAGTAAGAGCGAACCACAAGATACCGGATAGCACGGCTTTGTCTTCGTAGCGTTGAGTTGTAAAGTAAGGGAGGGAGGATGAATGATGAAGCCTTGGGCCTGCACGGCCTGTTGAGCTAAATTGTATTGTATCTAAATTATAATTAATTACTCTCAAGATATAACATATTATACAATATAATAATTAGGAATATGGTAATTGTTTATATTATAATTATTGTTTTTATTGACTTTCCAGAATAAAATTTACAATCGGTTTGTAAACCATACGTAAATAATTAATACGTCGATGCTGGCGTATTAAACGATTTACATAAGTAGTTCAAACCAACGAATGAAAATCAATCATTTTATTTAACCACGTCTTTAAAATAAAACTATAAATTTTTATTGGTGACTTTAGACAAACTTGCAATTTAAGGGCCTTTCAAGTTCACATTAGTGGCTTGTGTAAACACTGGTTTAGTTACAGAGCGGTAATTCCAAGTTCGAATAAAGGACCTCGCTGAATTTCCTAGCTCGGCCCTCCAGTGGTCATCGAGACGCTGTGGTTCAAACCTTACCAAAATCAGGTGCTAATAACCTAGATGTTGATGCACTTCAAAAAAACAAATATAAAAACAGGTATTTAAGAGTTAAAGATTGTGACCAGAATCGAAACATCAGGCCGGATCTGTTTACCCAAATGATTGGCCCTTAGCAACTACTATGTCTTAAAAACGTATTCAATGATAAATGATTTCCACACCACAATCATTATCACATTTAGAAAATTTTATAACTTCAAAAACTATAATAAATGAAATAAGCAAGTGATGTTAATGAACCTATAAATCCGATTGTTGATCAATTTGTAAACTTTTGAATTGATTATTACTCTTAGTTATTTAATAAATTAAAAATTAAATGCAGCCCTTTTTCTCTAAAGTCCCTTTAATTACAAAATTTGAAACGCATTTTGAGAATATATTATTATTCTCCTCTTCGGTCGGATAAAGAGAACAAACATAAGAGTTGTCAATAATGATCAACTTAATTGTTTATTGATAATTACGATATGAAAATATTATGTAAAAATTGCTGTCGGGAAGTAAAAGTTCAATAGAAGGTGAATAAAAATAATGTGAACTTATGAAAGTTAAATTTAATCAAATCTAGTAAAAAGATCTAAAAGTAAAAAATATTTCTTCAAGCTGCGACTTGTTACTGAACCGTTGGTTACGGAGATCAACGAATTCAAAACAGTCTCAATTTCATTATTTGTAGTCTTCATTGAAGGATTTGTTTTCATTATACCATTTTAATTTGGTATCGTACATACCATACAGCGTTGGTAATTGTACTTATGTTGAAATGGGGTTTAATCTTGGTAGTTTAGATTTACTTCCCAGAAGCTATAACAATTTTCTAAATTTAAGACATAGTATAGTTGCTTACGTTTATTCCAAACATGTTTTTGTACACGAGACGTCTATGTATCTAAATTCTAAATGCATACCAAGATATTTGTGCAGGTTTCGTTGAGTTTGAAGTTAGTTGCATTTCAAAACTTTAATTTGATTGCTGTAATAGATTAAAGATTTAAACCTAAACGATACACCTTCTTAACATATTCAAGGATGTTTATTTAGTAGTTTAACGTTTGATTGAACACAGATAATTGAAGATGTTTACAATTTTCAGTTGATAGAAGTTTAATTATTATCTGAAAAAATTTAAGATTTAAGATTGGTTCCGTTTAAAAATTATTAGAGATGCTTCGGTATACATTCAAATAGAGGTGATTTGAAGTCAATGAACCTTAAAATTGATACCCCTGTGCAACAAGTGAAAATAGTCGCTTTTTCAAGTGTATTTAAGATACTCGTACTTTTAGTTATCAGATCTGACTGAAAATCAATAGGAATCCTATCGTACCTTCACGGAAAGAGAGAAGGTTAAATTTAAGCCAGCAATCTTGAAGTGCAACTCGTAGTACGCAAAACTTTATTTTAGAAATTAAGATGATTGTCCAGTCAAAATACGATTTGAAAATGAAACTTTCAAGATGTCATCTTTTTAGTATTAGTAACAACCTATAAAAAACCTTTAATGGTTCACCATTAAAGCCACCCCCAAATATACCATTTTTCAGTTTTTCGGTTATAAGATACTTATTCATAGATTTAGTCCAAAGTATGATGAAAACTAATTTGTGGAAAATTAAATTCTCTTTCCAAAAATGTATAATCATATATTATGATATAGTTTGATGTCTGCTTCATCTAAAACTACTTAACGCGGTTTATATCTTTTCCATCGGAGTCCTACATTGTTGATAATGTTTCTGATGAAGAGTTACTGGTGAATGGTTTTACATTTCTATATATTGCATAACTTTTCCCAGAATAGACGGTTTTTTTTAAATCCAACGAAATAAGCACTCATTTTAAAGTTGGTTCTGTTCGGAATACCTACTCGGATAATTTAAATATGTCAATATTATGCGAATCGAAAATTTTTTATATTTTTCCTGCACATATAAAGTACATAGGTATAACGTTCAAGTTCTCAATTACGTCTTATAATATTATCAATTTTTAATTTCAAGCTTTTCCATTCCATTCCGAATATTGCTACTTTGCTTCTCTGCAAAGTCTTCACGATCCCATTTTTGACAAAGATCAATCCTCTTTTTTTCTTTTACTTTTTAGTACAACTTAATTTATCCGCAGCGTGTTTATACAAAAATATAAGTTAAGAGGTTACAAATTAATTACATATTATTCAAGATAATGATCTGAATTGTAAAGCGAATATAACGGGACGTCTGGATCCTTTATAGCACGCTAAAATATTTGAAAATTTCTCCTGAAAGCCCAGAAATTAATAATGTTGAACATTTTTATGCAATCACCTTGACAAAAAAATTAAGGCAAGACAAATTAGATTTAAAATGGTTCAAAACTGTACGTAAGAAGAATGGGATAAAATCCCGTCTTCAATAACACGCAATTTAGTAGAATCTATACCTAAATATTTAAGGGCAATAATTATGAAAGCTAAGGACAATCCTACTAAATATTAAAACTTCTTGAACTGCGTTTTGAATTTTTTAAGTTGGTATGTCGAATACTTTGTACGCTTGTATAAATGCGTTTTTTTCGTATTTTATTTTTTAAACCAATGTATGAATTTTTTTAAATATAAAAAGTTAAATTGTGAAAAAAATGTATTTTTAGAATTACATGTAAAAATATATTAGGCGATGAATACTTCGTATACTCACTATATAAGCTTCTTAATTTTATAATAATTGCATTCTTACAGGTTTTACCAATATCTCAATATTGAATTCAATCTTTTGATTTATCAAATTTTCAAAAACCAGTTCATCGTTTTGACCTGGTGTCAATTTAATAGTTGTGGTGCGGTTGAGGTCATGCATAAAACAAGAGAGGTACAATCCTATTCTGTGCTATACTATTCATTCATAAGTTAGCCATTAAGTTAGCTACATCTAGACAATGTATTGTCTCATAATATAATAATAATGCAAAGAACAACATTTGCATACTTTCAGAAATATTTATTTTCCATTATATCACATTCTATTCTATAAAGATAATAAAATTTATAATGATGGTAATAATAATAATTAATTATATTATTTAACCTATTGAGAACAAAACAAAAGTGGCTATTGTTCACTTGATACACAACAGTTTCTGCAACGTTACGCTATTAATATACAAGGTATTGTTTTGAATTGCTAGTTTAATATAAATATTGATGTGATAAGGGTTCTCATTATGCAGTGTATTTTCTATATTTGATCCAACTAATTTTATTTATTTGCTTTGACAATACCGCAAACTAGAACAATTTATAAATAGCCTCTAACATGAATTGTATTTGGTGTTCATTTTGTGCATGTCCTTATTACAATGTCATTCCAATATAGGTCGAACGAAATATAGTACATTGATATTCATAGACACTAACTAATTACAGGAGTGACAAACTAAACATAAATACTCATACAGGGTTCGCCAAAATGACGTGACACTTTTCATATTGTTGTTGCTATTCAGTCATTTGTTTTATGCCATGGTTGCTAAGGATATCTTATGCCATTTGTTATTTTATGACATTTAGTAAAAATAAATCAGAGGTCAGACGAACACTTAACGTGATATGTTCCAAAATCTACTTGCCTCCGGATATTAAGGCGATATCCCTTGGCCAGTCATCACATAATCTGACACTTTGCGATTTTTTTTATCGGGCTATCTCAAAAGTAAAGTTTTTATAACTTACCATCAAATTATTCAGGTATTAAAATATCGAATTTGAGAAGAGATTGAAGCCATTCCAATCGATTTAATACAGCGGTGTATACTAAATTTTCATTGTACCTAGAAGTTCAAAGCCGTCACTTGGAAAATTTAATTATTCACAAATTAAAGGCATAATTATGTGTGGGATAATATTAATAAAATATTATATTATGATAAATTGATATACCGCAGTTTACAGTTTACTTATAGCGTTCTGAAAAGTATCTTGTCATTTTGGCGAGCCCTGTATAAAACTAGGAAGTTTTTTTCGCTAGATGCTTTTTCTATTTGTTTTAAATAACGTTTTTAATTTCTTTTCAAAAATTAAATATGTCTTAATTCTTATGTTTTTTACAACGATTTTGTTATATTCTAATATACTTCAGACAATGCATAAATCTAGTAACCAAACTCAAAGAATTATTTTAAAGGACATAAAAACAGGTGACAGCTTGTGGGTTGGGGTGGTAAAATATCACCAATAATGGGGAAATGACCTCAATTATTCTTATATGGATTTTTCATCACTTTTCATTAAGTTTGTGGTGTAATTTTCACAAGGACATGAAAAACCCCAAAAGGGACAAAAAATGCATTAGGAAATATTTGAATGACCTTTTATGAATTTTCGGAACACAAGAAAATGATATAATGGAAAATTGATGTTTTGCATTGTAGTAAAATGTTGCATGCGTTTCATTACGTTTATTAAAATGTATATGAAATGTTTTGTAATATGTACAAATAGTACAAATTTTACTATTTTTGTTGAAAATTTTATAATTTTTTTTTACGTTATGTACATATAATTATTATTATTTAGCATGTCCTCCATAATTTCTCTATGGAGGGGGGAGTGAACTCTGTTTATCCTATACTGTTGGTGTTGTTTTAAACAATTTTTCTTTGATATAGTACATAGATATTAGGTAGCCTTTGCAGTAGCAACTGAGTTTTAAATTTGGGAAAATGAAATATTTTCTTTTTGGATGTTCAACACATTTTTGACAAATGCACAGGAACGTCTGTAATGACTGCAATTCAGTACAGAATGAAAAAGGCGAAGCAAAACGTTTTTCTCCGGGGCAATATGTAATAAATTCGGTGTTTTACCAATGTTTCATTTCGACATCACTTTTTGGGCAACAATCTGCATATTACAGATTCATAATGAGCGTCTTGAAAAATTATTATTAGTTGCAATTACTCCGTATTCCACCATTCTACTGACATTTAAAATTGTTAAATTAGTCGAATGTTTATTATTATTATTATTAATACTAAAATATCTCCAAATCTTATTAAGGTAAGCTAATAAAAATTTTACTGTTGTATACTATAGAGATACTTGATCAACAAGTAAGTAGTAAATTTAAAAAGTAAAAATATAAAATTCGCAATGACCATTAAATATAAAGTTCTTATTGCAAAATTATAAATAGGTATATCAATAAATATTATTGTACCTATATATCAATTTCCAGTTTTACATCTTCGTACCCATCAATAAAAGAGATAAGAAGAAAAATAATCCAAGAAACTTTTAAACGATCGATCTAAATATATCTAAAATAGAAATTTTATAGTCATTGTTTCTTCAATTATACGTAAGAATTGCTACTGGGATAAATATTTTGCTGAAACTAAATCTATAAATAATTTTCCGTCGTTACTGTAAATTTTGTGTATCGATAAATAATGTTGGAGGAGTTTCTTTCTTTCAGGACTTTTGTATTAC
Source organism: Podabrus alpinus (assembly GCA_932274525.1). Classification (NCBI taxonomy): domain Eukaryota; kingdom Metazoa; phylum Arthropoda; class Insecta; order Coleoptera; family Cantharidae; genus Podabrus; species Podabrus alpinus. The sequence continues at coordinate 123,680,240 of OW026451.1, forward strand.
GACGCCGACGGCGATATTGTACCCATTTCTTTATTGGTACGAGAATATCACGATAAAACGTATATAATTGCAACTTCACGTAATTACATCTGCTCAAGTGAACGTGCAGCAATTTTGTTCGACAGTAACATTAACAAATAAGTAGGTACATATAAACTTGTAGAACACAATCATTGATTTTAAACAATATTGCATAGACACTGCAATTTTTTGTTTATTGTGAATTCAAATTAAATAAAAATGTTTCCAAGTGGAATTTTCTTTTTGATACCTATACTGCAGAATATTTCATAGATTTATTAAGAAAGCTAAACATGTAACATTTTTAAATAAAAGCCGCTGGTGTTTGGAAATCCTAAATGCTACTGTGCTTGCTGTGTGTTATTTTTGTATATTTTTGCTGTTATTACTCGATTCCGCGTCGATCAAAAATTTAATCCCGAGTATGGAAAAATGCACTTTTCCTTATCTGTTGCATAAGTAGCTACTTAATAAAATCTCCAGCTTTGTACCTTATTTGCACTTTATTTTGTATTATATTAAGTATATTCAATTTTTTTGCATAATACCATAATATATGAACCACAACACTGGCTTGGTGTGATCGCTGGTTGAGTTACCGCGCGGAAATTGTGGGTTCTAATCGCAGACTTAACGGAATTTTTTAACGCGACCCTCCGGTGAACATCAACACTCTGTGGATAAATTAAGTTGAGAGTAAAAGAGAAAGAAGAGGATTGCAATATTCTGAATGGAATATAAATTACTTGAGAAAATTTCCACTTAATTTGTTTTTCAATATGTTAATTAGTTTACCAGCAAGTAACTTCAAATAGAATTCAATGCTTGTCCCTCTATGAAAAGATTATTATTAAAATAAACTTGAAAAGTTAACAATTAGTTAATTAAGTAATAAAAGGCAAAAATATTTTCTATTTATAAGCTTTCAGCAATGTTTACTGGTTAACTTTTCAAGTTTATTTTAATATTAATTGCAAGAGTTAGAAGCTTTATAAATTTTAAAGAAAAGATTATTAGGATAATTTTGCGATCTCCTTTCATCATCATGATCACTACTAAAAACATCAACTATTAAATTAATAATTTATGTCGTCTACAATATTATCGTAAAACTCTTTATGGCTTGAAATGTACAACTATGAAAGAGCATAAATCATATCTTTCTAACGTACTAAATTGATATAATATTTACTACGAGGGCTATTTTTTTATCAACTTCTATTAGGTTGGCAATGGATTGTCAGTTATCATATTGACATGGCGCTTGCGTGATAGTGTTAAGTCATCTATCTGTCAAAACTTCCTAACCGGGTAAGCCATTGCGCAGCGTAGTTTTTATGTGAGTGTTGTTTTATCATGGCCACTATACTCGAAGCTCCCGCCAAATGCGAGATTCGATATGTGATCCGTTTTCTCCAAGCTGAAGGCAGTCCTGCGGCTGAAATTCATCGAAGATTGTCTGTAGTGTATGGGGAAAAGATTATGAGTGCAAGTGCAGTGCAAAACTGGTGCAGGTTTTATCGGGAAGGACGAACTGACGTTCATGAAGTTGGGGGTCAGGGACGGAAATCCGTAGCAACAAATGAGATTATCGAAAATGTGAACAAAGCGGTTCAAGAGCGCCGCCGATTTACAATCTCTGAGCTGTCTACTGATTTTCCTCAAATCTCTCGATCAGCACTTTATAACATTATTACAGTACAATTAGGCTACCATAAATTTTGTGCACGATGGGTCCTGGCCTCCTGGCGGCAACATTTTATGAGGAGGGTATACAAAAGCTGGTGCCCCGTTACGACAAATGCCTCAATCTCGGTGGTGACTATGTTGAAAAATAGCTGACATGTATGAGCAACTATTGTATATATTAAAATTTTTCCTATTTGCCTTATTTGCTTTTACTAGCTTAATGGAAGTTGATTAAAAAATAGCCCTCGTATAATATTACTATAATAGAGTGGCGTAACGGACTTCAAGTCTATGACGTGCTGTTGATGATGATGATAATGATTTACTATAAAGTGGAAAGATGTACTTAGAAGTACGTTATTAACAATAAAGGGCTTTTCAATAGGAACTTTATTTTAAAATTTTAAATCAAACACACATTTTGGATGAAAGTTCTTGATATATGTATAATGTGGATGGTCTACTACAATTTCTGAATGAAAAATAAAATCGGAAAAATGTCACTAAGACCACGTAGATCCTTCTGTACAATTTTTTTGTGCTGCTCTATCTCACCAAATACGCATCGGATGTTCCTTTTCAAGGCTTCAATGGATTGTGGATTATCTGCATAGACTTGATCTTTCACGTAACCCCACAAGAAATAGTCTAACGGCATTAAATTACACGATCTAGGTGGCCAATTGACTGCAGAAATTTAGTTTGGAATAAATTCAATGTTTCATGTGTCGCATAATATGTGACACCGTCCTGCTGAAACCACACATCATCAACATCCATATTATAATCAATAATAGGCACGAAAAAGTTTGTCAACATATACCGATAACGCACTCCATTGACAGTCTCATTTTCAAAAAAAATACGATCCAATCACTCCTTCAGACCAAAAAGTGCACCAAACAGTAACACGAGTGGAATATGGAGGCTTCTCAACAATCACTCTTGAATTTTCTGAAGCCCAAACCATCAGGAAATTTCAGGAAACCATCACCTTGTTCACAGATGAAATTACGAATTGTCGACGAACAAAATGGTCGGCTGGCTTTAATTCTTGCACTAACTGAACCTTATAAGGTTTTGGACCCAAATCTTCACGTAAAATTCGCCATGTTGTGGTCGTGGATAGGCCCAATTGGTAAAAACGCCGCCGCCGTAGAATTGATAAATTTGGATTTTCCACAACACTTTCACTTGAGGCAGGAATATTTTCAGCTGAATGACCCGGACACGGACTCCCGGACAAACGTGTTGTTGTCGGTCTGTTATGTACTGAACCAGTAAACTCAAATTTAACCACTAAATTTTTAATAGCGGTCTCAGAAGGACGATTATAACGACTTAAAATATCTGAAATTTGTGATATATGTAGCTTTCACAAATCCATAATTTTCGTAGAGGATTAATGTGATTTTCAATTATAATTCCAGACATAATAAATTATAGACCTCCTACTTGATATAAATGTTACCCATGATATTTTTTGATTTTTCTTTTTTATGTTGATGAGAACTTTTAAAATTTTGTATTGGATTGGAGGGGAAGACTCACACAAAGTAATAATTTATAAGTTTTAAAAACTGAATTTGGTGTAATAAAAAGATATTGCATTGTTTTAAGATAGAAATGTGTTTGATTAAGAGTTATTTAATGATAATTTGAAAAAATCAAAATGTTTGGAGTTGAAATTGGATATTTGAAAATTTAGCTGAGTATCACATCATCTTTTTATTGACGATTTCAACGGGTTGGGAATTTTTTTTGATTATTTAAAATTTTAAGATTAATAAATTGAAGGTCAATGTCCAAATTTTATCAGGTTTGGCACTTTCAAGCGTGGTCTCGGCGATAAGAAATATTTAATAAAGATTGGCATACCAAATAGTGAAGAGGCGAATAATAAAAGAATCATCCATCTGAATTTGGAGTTTTGTGTTTTCTTTTGAATGTTTTTTGAATTTTTAGTTCTGAAGCGCTCGCCGTGAAACTGCAACCATGAACGGGATCGAGTTCAACAGGTTTTTAGACGAAATGAGAAAGATAAGACGGGAAATGGAAAACATGGTCCAAAGCATGGACCCTACAAATAGGGTGGAACTAAAAATTGATTTGCAGACGAAGAAAACTGAAGTGGAACAGACATGAATTCAAATATAATTGGAAGTAAAGATATGTGGAAAGAGATGTACAGCATATATCTCAACAAGGGGAAAATTGGCGAAACGTGACTGTTAATAAATCAGTACATAATTGTTTGAAGACTGAATAAAATTGATGATAACAAAGATGAAAAGAAAAAAAGGACTTTCAACTAATGAAGAGAAAATCGGGGAAGAAAATAAAAATTGCTTGGCTGAACGCGAAAATTCGGCAAAGGAAACTAGGAAAACAAACCATCAAGAGGATGAGAGCTGAAACGCAGTTGATTGTTACATTGGAAAGTATAGGGAAGGAAATGCCATGTACTATAATTTGGACACCAAAGACGAGGTTGATGCGGTGGAAGAGTATCTGATGGAAGCATGCTATGAATACAAACCGTTGGATTGCATTTAAATTCGTGAAACTGTACCCAACTGGCGTATGCAACATCAATCTATCTAGTTACTAAATGATTATGTGAGAAATGTTATCAAGCTCAAAGAGCATTGGCAAGATAAAGGCATTAAAGTGGTGTTCTGCTCCGATAGACATCCTCAGGGTAATCCCAATGAGTAGTACATTCAGGAGGTCACAAAGTTGCTTCGTTTGCTTGTATATCGAGATCAAACCACTTAGTTCCAAAATTTAGATGAAGTTGAAAAATTTACCAATGAAACTCCAAATACAAATTCGGCAGAATCTTCTATGTTAATTAGGACAGCAACTTTGGCAGAACGACCAGGGACAGTTAATCCTATTGATGCTAATTTAAATGATATTATGAGAAGGGTAAAAGAAAAATTAAAAATACACTCGAAAAATGAATAAAAGAATTAAAAAGAAATATTCCTTTGAGATAGGAGACATGGTAATCACGAAAAGTTTGAGAGTGGGAATACGTTCCGCAAACCAGTGTGCGAAGTTGCACCTACCATTCGAACTCTGTACTTCCGAACTCATAAACCCAATTTCATATAATAAATCTGGAGGGTCAAAGTGCCATGATCTTTTTGATTTTTGTTTTTTTATGTTGATGAGAATTTAAAAAAATTTGTATTGGATTGGAAGGGAGGATTCACGCAAGTGCGACGAAGAAAGACAGACGTGAGTCGCGGAAAGCAATAATTTATTAAATAATTTGGAAATTAGAGTTTAATAAAAAGAAATTGAATTGTTTTTAAGATAGAAGTGTGTTTGATTAAGAGTTAATTGTTGATGATTAGAAAGAAGCAAAATATTTGGAATAGAAATTGGATATTTGAAAATTTAGCTGACAATGAGATATATGAGAGCTGTGATATCTCTCAACAATAAATGTCGGCGGGGGGGGGGCTAGAAATTGCGAGAAAATATTGTGCCTTCTATTCAACTTGTGTTCTTTGATGAGTTTTCCAAATATTGTTTATTTTTCTCTCACACATCTGCGTCCGCGATTATTGTTTAAAGTGGCCTTGCTTGAAATTGAATAGAGACTATCTTTTTAATTTAACTTTTCATGTAAAATTTTATTATTAATTAATTATTTACCACTTAACTTATTTAATTTTCGTTTTTAATTAAACTTCTCATTTTGTTTATTTTACCTTTTATTTTACATTCTATAAATTTTAATTTTCTATCAAAAACATAATATTACGACTTGCTTGTTGAAATCTTCAGGGCCAAGTGATTATAATGCCATCAGTTTTAGAAATATTTGCAAAACATAGGCGTACCAAAATTATTAAAAGTTTGTGTAAAATTTACAAAAACCAACAGCAATATATTATCGTATGTATATCAAAAATCAGAACGACAAAACTGTCACTGCTATATCCAAAATTGCACCTATTAAATATTAAAAACAAAGTCTCGTAATTAAAAGGAGCCGGATTAATTTAAAAAAATTGCAGAATTTTGAAAACCACTCTTCAGACGTAACTGTCGTCTAAAATAAAGTGACTGAACAAATATTAATAATTAATCCCAACAAATTATGTTTTTATATCAAATTAATTATGATAAATATATTGAAGGACGAAAACTTTCCTTTTGTTATTGAAGTGTCAAATATCTAGTCGTGAATAACATTTAAAAAAAAAATGGTTTTATCAAATATGAAGTTGTCAACAACTCAAACCAAGGTAGATTGAAAAAATATAAATGTGGGTAGTTAATAGTAATACAAAATACATCGGATATTGTTATTGTAATAAATAATGAAATAGGTCAATAGGTTGTACATGTAATATTTATCGTAGTTAGCAAATATGTGCTTAAACTACCACATATTCCAGATTACCAGGATCAACTTTGAAAAATCGATGGTAGAATTAGTTATTTTATAAACTTATGGGATAAGCTGAGTTACATTTCTTATTTTAAATATAGACTTCTTCAAGTCTAAGAAGTACGAGTAATGTGCTTAATTATGCACACATTAAATTGAGATTATTTCAGTGGGGTTATTTTATAAGTTACTGCAAAGTTAAGGATCAATGTGCCTTGCCTTACATTGTTTTCTTCTTCATCAAGTGTTTACTATTCGTAGAAGAGTGTTCGATATAGCGAAATCTCTGAAAATTTCATAATGAAAATCGGTCGCTTCTATGTTAATTTTAATTTTATGCAGCTTCTTAAGGAAATATTTTCCAAGTCTACATTTTTACATGAAAGGAATTTATAAAAATTGTTCAGGAATCGCTTCCTGAAAACTAAATAATTTGACCTGAAATTGACCTTCCAATGCAAGAAAAGGGTAAAAAGTTTCGATAAAAAAGTTAATTCAAACTTTATTTGTAGACGTAGAAATGCGTACGTATAGAACTAAAAGAAAGGTACAAATGTTGGCTCATCATATCAATTTTCATAATATTTTCTCATTGTTGCACTGTTTTTAAAAATTTCTTAAAAGAAGGATAAATTAAAAGTTCAGTTATTGGACAATGTTGGCAGTTCTTGAATATCCATACATCATCGTCTTGTAATGATCTTCAACCATTCACATCTGCATACTCAATTATCATCTACCATGAAGGTCTATCATGAGATTTCACATGCTTCTACAGCAACGCATAAAGTGAAATAGAAAAAATACCAAAATCTTGATACAATTTTCACATAACAACGAATTAGAGAAACAAGGCTCTACTCTTCAGCCCGCCCATATTAAGAATAGCTTAACTTTTGACTTGAAAAAAAATACATAATATTCTATAATTTATTATTCTATTGTTTAATTCGCATTTTCCAACTCATTGCATACTCTGAGCTTCCTTTGATGAACAGAATAGTTTTGGTGATTCTAAACATAACAACACATTTTTGCAATTCTTAGGATGCTAACATTACAGTAGGTATGAATTTTTAATCTAATTTCTGAAACATACTACTATAAAATTCTTTTTATTCCCCTTAAACTACGTACTGCGTCCATCACATCAAATTAAAAATTCCTTGCAATTTAGGTTCGTTTTTAATATTTAAAAATATTGTTTTCTAGCGCAAAGAAGGACGATATTGTAATTTAATTTATCATGTATAATTAAAAAACTGATTAATAAAAAATATTTAGCCACAGCCCAATTAGTTTCTTTATGAGTATGACGCAAAACCGCGTACGCATTAATTTCGCAGTAACTTAACACAAAATATAAAATATTTCTATACGGCTCGGCTGACCAAACTTTCAAAAAAATATTTTAAACAAACTCTCGCTAGGGATGTATATAGAGCAAACTCAGTTTTAAAACTCAAATTGAATTTGTGGCATAGGGAATTGTATTAAACCATGCCATTTTACAAGGAAATAAATTAAAAATTGATTGTATATAAACGAAAATTTAGAGTTAAGCAATCGTTTCGTAATTTGTGTTAAATTCGGTCTTGCCTAAACCAAGTTAAAAATATATTTTACACGGGTGGGTAATATAAATTTTGCTGTTAATTATTAGTTGTTTTACAAAGATAATTTAAAAAAGTCAATAAATGTGGGTAAGGTATAAAAACAATAATTACTTAACATAAGAAATTTTAAAGTTGAATTAAATATTTATAACTTTTTTAATCAATCCTGAAGGTTCTGATAGATTTTTAATAAAAAGAGTTCCAAAACTTAGTTTTCAAGTTCTTTTGAATGTTTTAAAGTAGAAATATTTTATAACTCATTAGTCCGCTATAATTTATTATGCCTATATTGTCGTCAATATACTTTGAAGATCAACTTAGCTGAAGTCGAGATGAGTTATCAGGAACTCTAAATTTATATTAAAATGTTCTTTTCCATCATATCCAATTTGTTCTTCTTCCTGTTTTATCACATTCCTCTTTGTAGAGATATTACTTTGAGTGAAGTCATACGATGTTCATGAATATAATTAAAGGCTAATTAATTAATTTTCTAAGCACTTTTAGAAAATCCAAGGAATTCCGGATTACGAAATTCCGGGATTGTAATTTTGACAATTTTATGCAAATTTGAACAAAATTATGATATGAATCTTCTTAAATACTACTTATTATACCATGTTTTCAACTGGACCTTCAATTGAATCTTCTCCCCTAATATCTCTGTGATCAGCGACCGAATTTTCATCACACACATAGAGGACCTATTGTTAATATAAGGGCCCCCAACGACGGAAAGCAGCTACACATAACGAGAAGGTTTTACAGAAAGATTACACCTTGGTGGTTTGCTATTGCCTTCCTATGGGAGGCAGTTAAAATAAAGTTGTAACTTCGTCCGGAGTCGAATCCGATAATAATTGATCATCTCTGATATGACACCTACAGTTAAATAAATTAATTTACAAAGTCCTTGTTGGTTCAAGTTAGGTAGGAGAAGACAGTTTAAAATAAAGTAGTTTAAAATAATAGCGGTAATCTGTTTTCCAATTTGATTTAATGTAAAAGTAAATGAAACCTTCAATTTCAGTACCCACTAAGTTAGTAATCATCTGCGTGATTATTTAACAGCCAAGTTCATAATATTAATTTAAAACTTAGTTTTACGTGAACTTTTACCATTGTTTAATTAGTTCAAACAAATCAATGAAACTCGTCAGTTTTATTTTAAAACCAGTTTTAAAACTAAAAATAAAGAATCTATTTAATTAATTATGCATATTTCTTAAATTCAAATTAATCTTGTGTTCATTTTTCGGTCAGAGAAACTGCGTTGACTTCTAATAGTGAGTACCCAGTTCGACTCCGGGCGAAGTAAGAATATTATTACCACCGGTGTTACTGTTTAGTGCGCTTGTTGATCTGGAGGAGTGATTGGACTACTATTTTGAAAATGAGGCTGGAAACGCCGTTACCGTCAATGGATTTCTTTATCAGGACATGTTGGCAATATTTTTTGGCGTATTATTGATGATATGGATGTGAGTGATATGTGATTTTAGGAAGACGGTGTCAGATGCCACACAACCACTGAAATATTAAATTTATTGCGAATAAAATTTCCCGATCGAATAATTTCGCGTAATTCTGCAGGAAATTGGCCACCTCGATCGTGTGATTAACGCCGTTAAACTATTTATTATGGAGCTATGTGAAAGATCAAGTCTATGCAGATAATCCAGAATACATTTAAACTTTGACAACCAACATCCGACGCTTAGTTGGTGAGATAAACCTGCAACCCCCGCAAAAATGTAATCGAAAATTTTGGCAAAAGGATCGATATATGTACTACATGGTCTTGGTGACATTATTTATCCGATGTTATTTTTCATTCATAAATTGTAGACTTTCTACATTACACATACAATATTATATTATATAAAATATTATATAAAATATAAAATATTTAAAAATTACGAAGTGCCTGTTAAAACGCTCTTTATTAGCATCCTCACAGTCTCATGGTCGATAGATAACATAGCTTTACTTTTCTGCTGATATTAATCACTCTACGTTTATGTTACCTAATGCGATATGTATATTGTCAGTGGCAGCCGGTATGTGGAGGACGATGGGGCACCGCCCTTCCAAAATAGAATAGCAACTCGGAACAATAGCGTCAGATTTACTTTCGCAAAAATATTTCAAAAATAATATAGTAATGGATTTGATTTAATTTAATTTAATTATTCGTTTTATTAATACACCACTTGAAAATTAAGATTCGGGCATCGATTTTATTGGTAAAAATGAAGGATGGTATTGTTAAAGGTTTAGAATACACAGGAAGATCCAATACAAATACGACATGTGAAAAGTGCATTTATACTTTATAAAAGTGTCCTTTTTGAAAAGCAACCTATGTATGTAATAACAATATAAATTAATTACTGCAACCCAAAAATTACACGCTGCCAAATTATTTGTGCCATGGTTAGGATTACACGTTAAACTATTTTATCTTATTATAACGTCAAATTACTACCGCTGACTTGTAATTCGGTCTTGCAGGTTTATGTCGAGTTTAACGTTGGAATCATTTATACTATGGTGAATTCTGATTGTGTCTTAACATTATGCATAATCATGCTATATAAGTTGCGAAAGTGGTGGTCCTAATTTATAGGTAATCGTTATGAACGGTTCAGAAGCGAAGTTATTCGGATTACATCACATATAGACATCAAGATATAGCTATTATTATTTGTACGTAATATTATGTACCAATGAACGATGCCCAAAAAAATGGTCAATTTAAGAAACTTTGAACATTCAAAACGAACTCATTTTAAAAATTTATTGAGCCAAGACAACGACACCATCCAATCCAATACCTATAGAAAATAATGCTGAGATATTCTTTATGGCCAACACTCACTGAAAGAAAATTGTGGCTATAATTTACACAATTACGCAATATTCTTGCACAATTTGTGTTCAGATTGGCGCTAAACCCAATATTGTGTTGAAAGGATGTCAACGTTTGGGTCAACCTTTTTAAGCAGGTAAACAACCCAATTGTGTAATTTTCAGGTACCAAATTTGAGTAGAAAAATATCCCACTTATTGAGTTTAAAATCTGCACAATAAATATGCAGAATATCTGAACACAAAATTGTGATAATTCTATATCAAAATATGTGTATTGCTAGCAAAAATTGTCCCATATTTCAAATACAAAAATTTGCATATTTCTAGAAAAAATTGTCCATATTGCAAATACAAAAATTTGTATATTTCTAGAAAAAAATTCTCCATATTTCTGAACAAAATAATGCAAGTTTGAAGTATCTTGTTATATAAAAAAATTACTCATTGTATATTTAAATAAAAATTCAATAATGTTTAAAAAGCAATATTATTTATTAAAAATTCACAAAAAATATACAAACTACTTATATACAAATTCACAATATAAATTATAATAAAAACAGTTTGCAAAATAAACAATCATACATTATATCTTAAACAAGCATACAATTTATAATTAACAGTCGTTACAAGACAAGGTACGTACATTAATAAATCACGTGCATTAATAATTGTAAAAGTGTTGGACATTTTCTGAATTTCATATGATTGAAAATGTCGTTCAAAACCGATTGCTTTAAATACTTCACATTCAAAAAATATTGTAGGACCACTGTTTAAAAATTAAATTAGATAATAATGACCAAAGAATTTTGAATTCATTTAAATAAAAAGATAACGTAATTATAAAAACCTTGAGAAATTTAGAATTATACGTGGTAGATGAAACTGCCACCGTAAAAATTACAAACGCGTTACATATAAGATTCGGGCACCTCGGAATTCGAAATATAAAAACTTTCATAACCAAAATATCGTACAAAGCTTAAAACTAGAACAACCTGGGGAGTTAGTCGCTGTTGATTATATCGGTAATTTAATATCCAGTAGTGAGTTTCATAACATCTTCGTCGTGGTTGATGCGTTCACCAAATTCGTCCAACTATATCCAACGGAATCGTGTATGACAGATATTTCACTTGAATTTCTGGATCGTTTCTGCAATGAAATTATTAAACCAAAAAGAATTTTAGTTGATAACGCAACTTACTTCGATAACCAACGTTTTAGGCAACACTGGGATGAACGTGGTGTAAAAGTTACGTATTGTTCCATACGACATCCACAAGGAAACATCTGCGAGAGGTATGTCCAGGAAACAATTAAATTCCTCAGATTACTGGTACATAACGATCAACAATCCTGGCATAGTAAACTTCCATTGGTAGAAAAATTCATCAATCATACTCCAAGTACGACCACGGAAAGGACGCCACATTTCCTTATGACGGGTCAACAACCTGAAAGACCATGGGTATATGACCAGCCTGAAAATGAATATCATGTAATAATAGAAGAAGTAAGAAATAAATTGAAACAGAGAAGCCAAAAATACACAAGAAAAATGAATAGAAAAATCAAGAAGAAGTGTACTTTCGAAATAGGTGATTGGGTCATAACTAAAAAGCTACGATTGGGACGTAGAGATAACAGAATATTTATACGAATTAGATAAACAATTTACCAACAGATACCCTAAAGAATGGCTTAAACATTTATATTTTTTAATCACTCTTTCAATAGAGAGAGTAGAATCTTCTACTCTTCTACTACTAAAGGTGTTTTTCCAAGCCTTTTGCACTTCTGGGAAAGGCTCGGTAGCTTCCCTTAACCATAGAAGGGTATCGCTATAGTTGTCATCATATTCAAAAACTATAATTAAAAAGAGATTTTAATAAAAGATTTTCAAGAAATTAAAATGTACATACCAGGAGCAACTACATCATGACGATTTGTTTTTTCTGGTGTCATGCCATAAATGTTATATTTACTTCTGAAAGTTCTATAGGCAGACCACAGCTTTCCTCTTGCAGATACTACCGAGCCATTTGCAGCCTATAATAAATAGCTTGGCTTTCAAATGGAAAAATATTCACAATTAATTTAGCCATTTCCAAAAATTTTGTGGTAGTGATACTGAAACAGTAATATACTATAAAGTTGATCTAGTAATAAACAAAAACCATTACCTCTTAGTTGTTGAATTACTTAGCTCATTTTTTATTATTATACGAGCTAAATCGTTTCTCTTAAAATTGCCACTGTTAGCACTCTTTAAAATCATCTTCCCTTCATCGGTAGCATTTAAAATATCCCAGATATACTTAAATTAGGTAAGTTAATGTAATAAAACATGGAATAAAGAAAATTCTTACATTATTAGCTACTTCGCTTGAATTATTGTAGGTCGATGATGTAGCAGTATGCTGTTTGTATATTATAGTACTCGTATCAGATTTTATCGGGACATCCAAACCAACTATGCCTTCTAAAGCATCAGATTCATTTATTATGATGTTTTCTTCTAAAGCCTAAAATTTGTATAGTGTGTAATTAAAATGCAAAATTAAATAAAAGTTGTTTATTACTAAATATGTAAGGTTAAAATTTCCTACAAAATATTTTAAAATTAAAACAGGTATTACTAATCGCGAAACCAAACCAAATTTATAAACAGACATCTTATTGTTAGATTATAATTGAAACCGAATGAATTTCTAATTATTTTAATTTAAAAACACAAAAAAATATGATTTGCTCACCACGTGTGCACATAATTTAAGGTTACCGGCAACAAGAATAAAGTGCAGTTTACGTTATGGTTGAACTAGTACATTGTACACTCACGTTAGAAAATATTCAGTTTTGAAAGTAATAAATACATTTGTTAATAATTTTGTAAACAATTAGGTAACTTTTTATGAATTATTTTATCTCAACATTAATAAATTACATATTCTAAAAATGATTTTATATAAAAATTATTCTTTAATTTAGAAAACTATCAAAAATAGTTATGCGAACTTTTGGACGTGAGTGTCCTCGCTAGTACTAACCTTAAGATTTTGCTAGTTTCTTTCTCACACTCACAAAGTGTAAATAGCACTATCCTTGTCTTAGGAAACTCGCAAGAAAAATCGCATAACGTAAACTGCACTTGATGCGATTTTGTTTGCGACCGATTTTGCACACTTAATTGGTAGTTATAAAAACAAATTGCAAAGTTATCCTTTTGCACCACTCTGTACCTCCTTACCAAATTTTTAACTAATGCAACGGATAAAAATGATAAAAATTGTACATAATATTAAAAAAATTCTCCTTACCTTCAAATACTTCGATTAAATGGGACATATCCCATGCTGATAATAATTCTGTTACAAAACTATCCATCTCAAAACTTATTTTATTTGGTATTTTAACAAAAAATATTCACGTGTTCGGTGCAAGTAGATAACGTAATGGTAATATTTCCTTATGCAATACTTTTTCCGATTTTAGACTGCAATTAATTGTACAAGAAACAAAATTGAAAGGAAATTTTTACAAGTTAGAGTTTAATTTTAAAATTTGTAAAAAAATTGTAATGTGTAATGTTTCAAAAAAAGAATACACAACTATTTAAGTACAAAATTTTCCTTTTTGTAGCATACTCTGGGTAAAAAATATGCACAAATTGGGTTGGAACCCGTAAAATTAAAAATGCACAATATTGGGTAGAATAACTGTAAGCAGTTATGAAGGTTACAATAGAAATTTTCAGGTACAAAAGTTTACCTTTATTTAGCAAACGGTAGATTCAAAAACTGCACAATTTGTGTTTGCAGACTGTACAATTTGCAATGCACAACGCTATGCAGATTTATCGCAAACAATTTTTTTCAGTGCTTTTAAAATTTATTTTACCGTTTCACAAAATCGTCGCAGAATTTAAAGAAATAAATAACAATACGGTTGTTATGAAAAATATAATTGAATTTGGTATTACAAAATTAGATTATTATATAATTATAACATACTTAATATTTGTATGTTATTGACTGTAATAAACAATAACATTAACCTATACACTGTAAAATCGTTAATTTAATAGTATTTGTGTACCTAACCTAATAATTATTTTATTAACATTGCATTTTCGATTACAAACATAAAAATTTGCTTTCAACCTTTTGTGTAGCAATAATTATCACCCCCTTAACAATAATAAAAAATTTATGGGAAAAATTTTGATTTCATTTACAACAAAAGAAAATACCATTTTAAAGAAACACATAACTTTTCGACGTGAGATGCGCTTAAGCAAAGCAAAATTTTATAACGTTATTGTGAGAAGTGATAAACCGAAAACCAGAAAATTTTTGAACTAAGAACGAAATCATGGTTTAACAACCTTTTCCTTACAGGATTTGTCACTTTATGCTTTTAGCTCTTACAGCTAAATATAATAAGAAATGCAATGTTAAGACCATTTTTAATAATTTTTGAAAATTGCTTTTGAAAGAAAAGTATAAATAATATCACGAATACGAGAAATTAAATTATAGCGAATTCGAATAGTCTTTGAAAATAACTGAAACAGTAAATTATTGTTCCACTTTTACAAATATTTAAATCAAAATAATATTAATTAGACCCTCATCAGAAAAATAAAGTGAAATGTAAGAGTTCCGAATATGTACATAAATTGCAATATAAATATTTATGTTCATATTAAATGAAAAAAACTTCTTTCAAATTAATTCTTAAAAAATTTCATTTGATTCACCATAAATTTTAACTTTTTCGCGATTTCCACTGTACGCATAAATCTCAATTTTGATTCAGGAACTATATTTCATGTTTATAAATCTTTTGTAATTTACACAATAATGTAAAGTAATGTTGAAAAAACTAGAAGAAGAAAATTAATAATTCAGATATTCCACTAAAAGGATTAATTGTAAAGATTTCTATTAAAAACATATTTTCATTAAAAACACATTTTCTTGTTTATGTAAACATAAACCAGCATTTCGTAAAGAAGCATTTTATAACTTAAATTGGTTCCATCAGTTTTCATCGCATAATTTTACCGCTTCTGATTACATAAAATTTCTTATAATTGAATTTGGCTTTCCCTTACAATAATAATGTAATAATTTCAAATTAAGTTCACACAAATTATTACACAGTAAAAATATGCTTATAAAGAAAAAATATAATTAAAGATGTGCTCAAAATTATTGTTAATATCAATTAATAAATAATAGTTAATTGACGTGCATAATTTAAATAATTGAATGAAAAGTAAATTTTTATGTATGGAAAATTGTTGGAATTAATTATTATAAAAATGTATTCGTGGCCTTAAGTTTATTTTTACTTACGTTGGTCGAAGCAGTGCGAATTTTCTTTTCACCATCTACACATACTGGGAAAGAACAATCGACTGACACTTTCCGGCGTCGGTTTCCCAACAACGTCTGTCAGCGCACCGATCATTGCACACAGTCTTTTCCGATTTATACGTTCATTGTCTTCGAATTAACATGGAAGAAGTGAATGAGCTGTAAATATTGTTCAGGTCTTTAAGTATCTTAATTTCCTTTAATTTAACAAAACATAAATTAATAATATCCGAGTAAATTGAAATATAAATTGCAATTTTTTATAAGAAAATCAACTTTATTTTATAGCTAAATAAGCTTTCATTGTATAAATTTAAAATTAAGTTAAAATTTAATAATTAACAACCGAAGCCAACACAAAAACTTCGAATTATTTCCAAAGCTTTCAGTAGTAACAAGTTATTCATCTTTATTTAGATGCTTTTAATTCAAAACAGTTAAAAGCATTTTAAAAAGGCCGATTTATCGCTGAAAGCCTATGAAATAATTTAAATTTTATTGTGTTTTTAGCTGGTTAATTTTTTAAATTTTAATTTAATATTTATTTTCATAAACTAATAATTTCTATTATAGTACTTTAATAGAGGATAATAATCGGTTTTACGGAAATTGGAAAGTTTCCTACCCAAAATAAACCGTTAAAATCTCTCTTCACAATAATGTAATAAAACTACATCATAAACTACTAACAATGCTCAGAAGTGCAAGTATTGAAACTTTTGCTCATTTCTCTTTCAGTAACGACTGCATTTTTATAGAAAGATATACCAACTTACTTAAATGTCATATTTTATGAGACCTGCTATCTCGTTTATTAAAACAGCGTTCGCAGTACTTATAGCGAAATCCTACCCTTAGTTTCGAAAAACATGTTGGTGTTTGATTCTTCCTAAAAGAAAAATTTTATAACTGAAAAACAGTCTGAATGATCAGTCATACTTTTCCATTTATAAGATTTATAAATTATGAAAATTGGATTATGCTAATTTTTCCGAGGGGTTTATCACTACTTATAATAGTTGGGACAGGGAAAATGTAATACTGATATAATAATACCATGTAATACTTATGTAATACAATGAATACTTTAATACTTGGAACACCTATTTTGAGGGTGATAAACCATTCGAAGTTTTCAATTGATATATTTCTGGATGCGGTCTTGAGGAAAAATTGGTTTCCCGAAGGTCACATCTGCATACGTATATAGATTTTCGATTCGCATTCTCAACTAATTTTAAAGAAAAAATTAAATACTTTTTCAAAATTATAACTTTATAATTTTGCAATGCAATGTTCTTAATTTGCAATGTTTTGATTTTTATTCCTTTTACAACTTAAATTGGTTCCAATGAGTTAAAAATTACATGTTAAATTTTAACATCAGCCGCAGAGTATTTAAAATTTAATGTTGGATTTCAATGGCAAAAATGGCTAATCATGTTCATTATACATATTTGATTAGACGTAATGGAATCCCCAAAGTGTCTCATCAAATTCGTTAACCCTAATCTTCCCTGAGTAAAACGAGTACTTAAAAAGTACAATAACATATTTTTGAGCGGAATTACAGCATTTTCGGGCTCCAAATTTTCATTTCTTAAAATGCTATAATCCTTTTCATAAATTTTTCATTATGCTCGATATACATATTCATTTTGCTCAGGGAAGATGATGGTGAGTGAATCAGATCACATGTGATACTAGGCGGATTCTCGATTACGTCCAATTATGTGGACGTAAATTATGTAAATTGGTGTTATACTTTTAACACATCGAAACCAATCGAAGGTGCGAAAAGAATAAAATCTAAACTGTGCTAAGTAAGGACCACTCGAAGGTGTATTAATTTAAACCTTAACTTCGGCACTTATCTCTAAGAAGACCACTCCGAAACAATTAAAATTGATAATCGATGGATTCGTGGTTAATGTAGTGAAAAATATATTGTATTATATTAGCATTATTATGCTGTTTAAAATACACACTGAAAATATTTGTTCTAAAAGTTACCTACAAAATTTTGGTTAAACTTTTGTAGTAGTATGTACATAATATTTAGAAAATGTGTTTATATTTGTATTAGAAAGCTTGGAAAATGTTAATAACAATTTGTAGCAATTATTATTACAAAAGTCGTAATATTTACTATACAAAATAACAAATTTACTATAAAAGGTAGTAAATATTGTTAAAACTTATGTAATTACTATAATTCTGTAAGATTCATGCTACAAAAATTTACTAAAATTATTATACTGTAGTGTCACTAATCTAATCATAATATACCGGGTGTTCATTTCAAAAGCAACCAGTCGAAATAACTTTTTTGAGTAAATTTAAGATAATCAAAAACCACATCAGTTTACATAGCCAAAGGATCGTTCAAAAACAATACTGTTTGAATTTTAAGTTTAACCCCCTCCACACCAGCTACCTAAGCTTTGAAATTTAAAAAGTTCCCCTTGCCTTGTGATGCATCATTTTAAAGATGGAAAAGAATTCTCGTTCATTCACGTTTACAAAATTCGATTTAGTGGATTCGTTTATGAGTTACAAGTAAAAATTATAAGATGAAATAAAAAATAATTTTATTCCGAAGTTACGACTATTTTATTTTCACGAAAATTACGTTAATAGTGATACACAAGTGCGCTTCACTTGTTGTTGTTTGAAAATGGTGTATATATTGTTGTATCCTTTGTCCCCCTAATAGCTCTGGGTGACGAAGAACAAACAACTTTCTGCACCTACCTTAGCAAAGCTCTTAATCTCAGG
Organism: Podabrus alpinus; assembly: GCA_932274525.1. NCBI lineage: Eukaryota > Metazoa > Arthropoda > Insecta > Coleoptera > Cantharidae > Podabrus > Podabrus alpinus. Next base: position 123,699,019 of record OW026451.1, read on the forward strand.
TTGTTTTTATTTTATCTTCCGTGGTACACGTAAGCAACTCAATAAGCATCAGCACAAAAGAAACACAATTTGGGTTCAGCTAACATTTTTATTAACCAATAACACATAAATAAAAGGGAAACATATAACAATCAACACAAATCAAATGCAAACTTAAAATTAAAGAACGAACTATGCTAACCTTGTTATATTTTTCTTGACAAAACGTGGCTATCGTTGCACAACACACTGTACTGGTAATCACCTGGTCCAATTTGATCGCCTTTTCTTGGTAGGCTCCTGGCCTATCACAATTCCAGTCCAAATGCTGCTCTTTATGTGCGGTCTCCTCGTAAGACACACATGTAACTATACCTTTGGATGGTATGTAGTAATCTTTCTCAAATTAATTCTGAATTAATTAATTTTCCTGATCAATTCACCTTCAATCCTGGATAGCCAATATAGGCCCGTATTTCCGCAATTAATCGTTACTATTACTCGTCACACTTGTATAATTCGCGACACGACACGTCGATTCCCAAAACTTCCTCAATATTCAACGATATTCAAAGCGCGACACGACACATCTACTCTGGATGTTTGATCATTTGTAACTGTCAAACCATCCGTCCGGGACGCTCTCTAAATCATAACTAACTATCATCTTCTTATTATCCCTGGATACCAATTCAATTTTTTGTTTTGTTTTTGTTCCTTTTCGGACATCCTTCTTTTCCATGCTTGTTTTTCTTGCCAGTTTATGTGTAGCCTACGTCTTTATTTATCGGTAAACGGTTGCACAGTCTTAACCTACATGCCTTAAAATTAAACATATAACCAAATGAACTTGAACAATAACTAATTTAAACAATTTGGAACAATTCGAACCTCTCCAAATTGTGTTGCCTTTGTACTGGGCTTTTATTAAATTTCTCTCTTTATTCAAATACGGGTCACAACACATGCCCCCTGCAAAGTAAAATAAATTTTATTCAAACCAAAAGGTTGCCTCAAAATTTTGTTTATCTTTGCATTACTCATTCTTCATGCATCCATCATATCTTTGTCTTTCTCACCGTACTCCCTCAATTAACTTTGTTTAACCTTGCTTCCCTCTTTCTAAACTTCATTTCCTCCTGCTAAAACCTCCTGCTACCACCCTCTCATGACGCTTTGTTAAATTATTTTCATTGTCTTATTTGCAATGTTTTCCCCAACTGGACTGGCCTTGGCCTTGCCTCTTATGTTAATTCCCCATGGTGTTGACTTATAATTGACATGCCCTCAGGTCATGCCTGTGCAATCACCTCTGTAGACTTGAAGATTCATGAAGACTTCTTGTCGACTCTTAATTGGACTTGCATCAATGCATAAGCCTCTTACCTTCATCCCACCCCCCTGATTTGCGTCGATGGTATTCGAGAATTCATAGAAATTTTGTTGGTTGTGCATGCCTTCATGCCCGAGGTACTGTTAGTCGGCAACAAACTTGAGTTAACTTTGAAAAGGATCTCATTTTACGGTTCCGTAACGTGCGGATACAATAAATTAATATGGAATTTTCCCATTTGGATCCCAAATTGTTTGGTTTTGAATGTTTAATGAAATTTAAATTTTTGGTTTCCAAACTTGGATCTAATATTGATGGTTCGTTCGATTTCACATGGTTTGTGAAATTTTTATTTATTTTATTTCAAACTGTGGCCTAAACGTTATTATTCTTGCCCCCATTCGCTTTCAAATGGTTCGTGACCTTTTAAATTATTATTTTTCAAACTTTGGCCTAAAAATAATTGTGAATTATTTGCTTTCACATGTTTGGTGAACTTTTCATGATTGAATTTCTAACTTGTGCCTAAAATGGATCTTGTTAAATTTCTAACTAGGATCTAAATATGAATTAAATCATCTTATCTGTCAACCCATGACAATTGGTTTTATTTCTGCTCTTTCATTTTTCGGTATTCCCATATTTCCTCCTTTTACTCATCAAACTACTCATCTACATTTCATCTTTCTTTCTAACACTTTCACCTGTTCCTCTAACTCTTCATTCATGTCTACCTTCATCATCTTCCTACTATACTGTCATGCTTCCATCTGCATTTATTCTTTTATCTGCTTGGACAATTTTATAATTTACCCTTCCCTTTGTAGATAACTACATTTATAATGTCGAGACAGCGCACAGCTTGTCCTCGACTTTCCCTTGTAGATTCCTACATTCATACTGTCTAGACAGCGCACAGCTTGTCCTAGAATTCCCCTTGTAGATTCTTGTAGACTCTTGAAGATTCTGGTTGACTCTATTTAACCCCACTTGCTGCACAGCGCACAGCTTGCTACAGTTTTTCCCCATTCTACTATCTTGTCCTAACATTCATACTCAACCTTTAGGTTGTTCTTCGCAGATCCCCTTTGATTTTAGGTAAACTTATTTTTTTTACGTCTTGTTAGCAAAGATGCCTGGTATTCTATATTTTCGTACACAGTTTAATCTCACCGAACCTTTCACTCCTGCTTCATAACATCTTTCATGCTCTCATGTGTTACGCTTTACCCAGTTCCGTAGGCGATTCAGAGCGTCACCTACTTCTCTTGGCACGACTTTTCTTCCTCAGGGTGTGGATTTCTGCAAACTTACCTCGAGCATATGCAAAAGAATAAAGATAACATCGTCTCTCTTTTTATACATTTATTTTAATTTGAAATATATACACTCGTATTTTACTTGTAATAAAATACTGTAGAATCTTAAAATTAATATTCATTCATTCTTTCATTCAGTTAAAATTAAAACAAAACACAATAAACAGAGTACATACAAAAAATTATCTATTTCGAAATACCTTATTTTTACTTGGTTTACGTACACCCATGTATTGAAATGTGTTATGTAGCACTTTTTATGGCACATGTTTGATGCGAAGAATGACAAATCGTGTGGTGATACATCGAATTCTAAATGTAGTCTTGCTTGATGCTGCAACTTTTGATATTTTCGCTTAACAGCGTAGAACTGGGCCTTAATTGCATTCCAAAAATTGTTTATTCCATTATTTATTTGTTATTAATAGTTTACTATTAAAATTCACGTATCCATTTGTTATAATCATTAATTTCTTGAGCGCACGTTTTTTTGAGAATTAATTATGAAAATTCTTGTAGTTTTATACTTTTACATTCACATTTGACCATTTCGGTTGATTAAAAAAACGAATTTCATTATTATAACGCCGATGCTTGCAGATAAACATAAATTGATTTCATTTGTTGCACCTTGCATAATTTTGTTAAGGTAATTTCACTTATGAGACTTATCTATTTACACTACACTAAATATTATTTATTTTAACTAATTATTCTACTATTTTATTAGGTAATATTGGCTTTTACTAAAATTATAAAACAAACTTAACTAAAGTGAGTGCGTCTCAAATCATGATTCGATGAACACTGCCTGGGATAATGCAATTTGCATTCCTCTTTGCTACAACGAGCATACATATCACACGTGATTTTTAAATTGACCAATTACAGAATTTAGTCGCACTGAAAGTTTTTTAAGACAGAAAGAGATTTTGTAAATGAGGGAGATGCAGCTATACGTTGCACCATGTATAATGATGTCATTCTTACATTTCATTTTAAAAACAAACGCAACGTAAACAAATTCAGTTGCTAAGCGTACTCAAAAGTACAGTTTATTCAAAATAATTTCTTTTCTTATATAAATTTATGATATTTTATCGCAACTTTATTTATTACTTAAAATTTTCGTAACCCCGTCTTATTCAATCGAGGGTAGCCGTAACACGCTCACTCGTAATAAAAAAAAACAAATAAAAAAATGACATAATGTACACTAAAAACTGGAATTATTTTTTATAAGAAAGTTTACTTATTAGAAGTATAATAAAAAACAACATTAAAAACACAATAACCATTCATTGCCTTCTGCAGTAACTCAAAGTACAATGATGGTTTTAATTTTGTTGGACGCCACTTGTTCTTATTTACGGTTCTGAAGCAGAACAAGAGGTCTTCAGAAGAGTTTGGGGGGTTTATGAATTAAAATTATCATTGGAAATCTATCCTTAGTTTTCGGGAAACAAAAGCTAAGCGAGCTACGTCGCGAGGATGGGTCTTGGCGCGAATCCGAGTCATCATGCTAGATTTTTCCATACAGGCTAAGCAGTACTCAACTAAGGCTAACCTTAAAAAAGACATTATTTTCCAACGGCTAAAATTCATAAGCGTTTGTATTTTGATCAATCATACTTATAAATGGAAATACTAAAATTTGAAATTGGAAAACAAGATTGAAGTAAGTGGAATTAAAGAATTCCATTTCATTTTATCAAGACAATTTTTCCAATTGCTTGTATGAAATTATTCTTACTGTTTTCAATCAAGTTCATCAGAAAACAAAAAAAAAATCAAATATTTATGAAGGTGAACATGTACATCAAGTTGTAGGAGCGAGGAATTTTCAGCGAGGACGGGTCTTAATAAGAATCCGGGTCATCTTATCAGATTTTCCGTACAAACTTAATTTCCCTCAACTTAATTCATTTGATGACTGTACAACTAAGCTAAGCCTAACATTTTAGTTGGGATATCTTAAAGAAGAAATTGTCTCGAGCATGCTTGCTTCATTTTTATTTATAAAATGAATATCTCTTCATTTAATTTGTATGAGAAAAATTATAATTTAAACTAGACGTTTAATCAATGGAGACCTATTACTCCAATACGATAAAAATATTCAAGAGAAACTATCAAAGTTGTTAATACAATACGATAATTTTATTATTCGGTTACGACAAACTTATTCAGTAACGACAAAATTGTTCATTGTAAAAATATTTAATTGATATTAAAAATTATTAATTGTTAATACGATAAACTTATTAATTCAAAATTCAGAGGGTTTTTGTTCAACCTATCATATTTACAAGTTGGAACAATAGTGGTGGTTGGTATCCAAAGAATCATATTTACAAGTTGGAACCTAGTAGTTTTAAAATTAAAACAATTTCAATGAGTGAATTAAAGAATTCTTCATTGTTGTTTATAAAAACAGCGATGAAAATATTCAAAATGGTGTAAACATTCACACAACTTTAAGGAAGGAGAAATTTCAGTGAGAACGGGCCTTGGTGAGAATCCGGATCATCCCATTAGGAATATCGTACAGACTTAGTTTCCCTTACTATACTATAGTCGAAGAGTGCACGACCAATTTGAATATCCCACCTAGTAGGATTTCTTAAAAAAAAATTTTCTGACTTAATAATTTATTTTTTCGTTTTACGAAGCGGACATTGTTTCCTCTCCTACGAAAGAATGATTGTATAAAAAATTAGAAATAATCAACCAAATCGAAAATTGTCTTAACCCATCTTGTGGAATCCAGTGATTTTAATCACGGCTGGATATTGAATTGGATTTATGACTACCGTTTGGTGCGGTTAACTGTAAAAATATTACACAGAGATAACGAAGGAATTTTTCCAACAATGCAACTTACATGCTTAAAAGATACGATGATCTATTTGATTATTATAAAAAATTATTTCTTAAACTATGATAAAGTAACTAATCGATATGATAATTATAGTTGGTGGGTTAGGCATAATAATTCCAAAAGATAACCGATGTATTATACTCAGTTTTGATAGAATGAAGTAGCGCATTTATTATAATTGATAAAAAAAATTAAGGGATATGATAAAATGTAATTAGTCAAAAAGCAGTATTTTATTTTTGTCTTAAGTAGCAAACAGATTTATTTCTGCTTCAATGAAAAAATTGTAAGTAAGTGAATTAAAGAATTCACATTTTCATTTTATTGGACAAACTTAAAGAAATTTTCCATATGAAAATATTCTTACCTCATCAATAATTCTCAGAGAAAACAAAAGGAGGCTGTTAAAATTGTATCAGTGTTCATTGATTATGCAGAAAGGAAGAAACATTCAGCGAGAACGGGTCTTAATAACAATCCGGGTCATGTTATCAGATTTTACCGTACAGGCCTGGCTTCCCCTACTCCAATCTAGTCGAAGATTGTGTAGCCCAAATGAACACGATTAATTATGCCATTTAAAAAATTATTAATATTACATATTTCGAAATATGGTAGAATACTGTTTTAATCTAAATTATTCAAAAGATATTACAACCAGTTGGTTGAAATGATAAAATTATCATTCGTATTAAACAAATTATTATTGGCATAAAATGGAATTATTATGGGAATATGCTTATTAAACTAAATTATGGTTATAAAGGCTTACTATAATGTAAGAGTAATATTTTAAGTTTAATATATAGGTAAAATAATTATATTAACTGTATCATTCTAATTAAATAATGAGGATGACTTTTGACAGGGTCGAATTTCCCGTATTATATAGTCAACTCATTTTTATAATTAAAATGTCAAAATCAAATACTTAATAATTGGGTTTAATAATAAAAACACGGATCATATTTACAGGTGAAATCATTAAAAAGCCAATATAAGTAGTAATATGCCGTCCAGTGTGCGGCGAGCTTTAGTTCGAGTTATTAATGGAATTATCGATGGTAACTCATTCGTGCGTAATAGCGAGTCTTGTATCAGCTGAGTTGATAAAATTGATCTTTGATTATTTTTTAATTGATGATAATACTGAATTTAGGTTTATAAAAATTTATTTGTAATCAAATACTAAAAATTCCGATCTTTTCTATTCATAATTTAAATGTGAATAAAATTATATTTTTAATAGACCTGGTTCATGCCATTTAATCAGGCCTTTATCTGAAAGAAAAAAAAAAATTTTTTTTTTATTAACAGGTATAATAGTAAGTGACATAATTTCGAATTTATTCGAGATAGAAAATAAAAGAGATTTCGCATGACAGTTATAATGGTAAATAACTTGTTCGTATAACAAAAAATTAAGTTTTTATAAATTATATTCACTAATCTTATGAATTAGAATTTTATCTTTTACAACATTTTGAAAAAAAATTATTAATATATACCATCTTATTTTATTTGGTTTCAATTAAAACACTACGAATTTTTGTTTATTATTTATTTTAATAAGACTTCGGAGATAAAAATTATAATCAACGGTTCAACAAACTTCGTTAACCATTGCATGTAAAAAGTATGACTCATTATTACGTAGCTTCAGAATAAGATAAACAACTAGGAAACTCCTTCTTCTGGCTTTAATATGCTCAGATAATCTTATCAAGTAATTCGGGGAACCGCATATCTTGTATTTGACGAAGTGCATCCCACAACCAGAAAATCATTTGTTAATAATTAAAAAATACAATTGTTATCACGTTAAAGTGTGTTTATTATTTACATACCTTTACTTAATAAAAGGTTGCTTTATTCGAGTGCATTTTTAGATTGTACAACCAAATGTAAAAGAATTTATTCTGTTATTAGATAGACGTAGTGACCTTCAATCGCATACAAGTACTTTTGTTTCAGAGTGTCGCTTTAACACTTCAAGATTTCTTGAAATAATTTCGTTAAATTTATTACTTCGAAAGATAATGTTTACGTTAAATTATAGCATTTCAGCATATTAGTAAATATTGTACACATAAAATTTTCCTTTATTCAATTAAAGCTTATTATGCAAATCGTACTTGCTAAATTACTATTAATATAGTTTATAACAAAATGCATTACGATGAATTAACTTTGATTTTAATTTCGTCAATCTAGAATTTTAATAATTTACTTTAAACCAAAAAGAGACATAAATTTGCCAATTTTACTCAACGATTTTAATATTGTAGAAATTATTTCTTTTTATTATAGCACGTTATCGTATTTCTAGTGCAAGGTCGCTACTCTTCAAGTACAATTTAGTTGTGTGCATTTTACAAACATACGACGCTTTCGAGGCAATATTTTTACAACGCTAATACAGATTTAATTTTGCTTTCTTCAAATCCCTTTCGCTTTTATCTTGGTCTATCTTAGTTTTTACTTTTAATTGTGTACTAATGCATTATAAAGGAGAGGGTCATAAATATAACATTAACTTTCAATTCTAAAGATATTTTATTGAAATCCCGGCTTTAATTTTTCCACTATTGCGGAATTAAATTGAAATATGTTGCTTATTTGAATAATCAAACTTACTATCTGGAGATTATCATGCATTGTTCAAAACAGGCGAAGTAGCTAGTTCCGGATATTTTGGACATACACTAAATAAACTATGTTTTTTTCACGATTAGCTATTTCGGGAAAATTAGACACAATTTATTGTTTTATCCTTCAGATAGGGTTTAGGGAAATAAGTCGTATTTAAAAAATTTAATATTTTTCAAAGTGCTCATTCCTTGAATAAATAGATTGAAAGAAAAGCAACATCTTTTCTTATCGCTTCTAAGCCAAGTTCAAGGTGACGTATTATTATAAAGAATTGTCGTCAGGAGAGCAGACAGCTGACGAGTTCTTATTTTTTAATTTTACTAGCATAAAATTATGTTTCTTTTAGAATAGGTAGTACATTATCAAAATAATTAACTTCGTTGAAAGTTATTTAATCTCTCTCAATACCGTATGGTAATTTATTAAAGTTACCGAAAATATTTCAACGTTAATAAATCTGTTTACTTAAAAACAACGCAATTTTTATTGCAAGATAATTGTTATTCCTTTTTAAACACCAAATAAATTTAAAATATCGCAAATTGGTTTTTATAGAAACCGTACTATCCTCATAGAAAATTTAATCTTACGTTTCGGCGTAGTTATTCTGAAAGATAATGGATAAGCAAAAAATTTGTTCTTTTCCGTAATCAATCGTTATCGTTTTTTTTTTTGATTTTTAACCAAGACATGGATATTATTCTTTCCCTTGTGGGTTGATAATTCCTTTATTACTGGCTTATTTAAAACGGTGATTGTATCGATTCGGCAATTATTAATTGATTATTATTGTATTATTTTGAACATTAGTTTTTGAAATTTACTTTTACTGATTTATACAAAGGTAATTTTGAATTTAAGGGCGGTATAGTTTAAGGTCATATTCCTGGACCGCTTGTCCAAATTTAGTTACAGGGGAAAATTAGGATCTTATTATAAAAATAACCGTTCCTTGGTCATAAAGATGACCTTTCCATAGACGTATTTTTAGGTCGTACCAGGGACCATGAACTAAAGAGATTTTCTTAATTAAATATGATTAAAATGCGATATTTAGTGCCGCATTTGAAAATAATTAGGATATTAGGCTCGCCTTCTGTGGGTCGCTAATTCCGTCGTTAATTTTTCCAATTGTGAGACTAATTTATTATCACATTTCTAGGAGGTGTACTAAACAACAATCCTAGTTTTACCCAAAAGATAAATTCAAAAATGATTTCTTGACTAGAAACCAAAATGCATTACTAAAAATAGTTTCTTATCTGAAACCGAAATATTCAAACATAGTTTCTTTCTTGAAACATTAAAACGCATTAATTAAAAATAGTTTCTTATTTGAAACCAACCAAGACTCAAAAATAGTTTCTTTCATTGAAACATAAAATGCATTAATTAAAAATTGTTTCTTATTCGAAACCAACAAAGACTCAAAAATAGTTTCTTTCATTGAAACATAAAAACGCATTAATTAAAAATTATTTCTAAAGATAAAATCAAAATGCTTTTAATGAACGCATACTGAAATGAATAAAAAATAATCGTAGCAATTTTACTTATCTAACCAATACAGGGAAATTATTCTTGTCTATTGCAGATCGCTAACTCCGTCGTTCTTGGTTATTTTTAAATAGTCGTTTTCAATTACCATGATTAAAAAAAATTTTATTATTAGAAAATTTTCTTGAAACTAAAAATTACTTAAAAACAAATTCAAATAGCCAATTATCTAATAAAATAGATGCAGTTTAGGGTCTATTTGCTCAGGACCTTATACACAGAGTTCAAACTAAAAACAAAATATTTAATCATACAGGTGATTATTGCTTGATTATAAAAATAATCAATCATATGGCTGCAGTTTATATGGTCTTTACCCAGGACCATATACACAAAGTATAATCAAAATCAATGACTTTGTCATTGTTCAGTAAAATCATTACCAAAAAATTTAAACATCTTATAAAAATAAATGTATAAAACACGGACGAAAACTTCACTCTCTCACATTTACCCTCGATAGTTTGTCTCGCAATTCAATAGAATTCGCCAGACCCACTCTTGGGCGACATTGTTACGCTTTACCCAGTTCCGTAGGCGATTCAGAGCGTCACCTACTTCTCTTGGTACGACTTTTCTTCCTCAGGGTGTGGATTTCTGCAAACTTACCTCGAGCATATGCAAAAGAATAAAGATAACATCGTCTCTCTTTTTATACATTTATTTTAATTTGAAATATATACACTCGTATTTTACTTGTAATAAAATACTGTAGAATCTTAAAATTAATATTCATTCATTCTTTCATTCAGTTAAAATTAAAACAAAACACAATAAACAGAGTACATACAAAAAATTATCTATTTCGAAATACCTTATTTTTACTTGGTTTACGTACACCCATGTATTGAAATGTGTTATGTAGCACTTTTTATGGCACATGTTTGATGCGAAGAATGACAAATCGTGTGGTGATACATCGAATTCTAAATGTAGTCTTGCTTGATGCTGCAACTTTTGATATTTTCGCTTAACAGCGTAGAACTGGGCCTTAATTGCATTCCAAAAATTGTTTATTCCATTATTTATTTGTTATTAATAGTTTACTATTAAAATTCACGTATCCATTTGTTATAATCATTAATTTCTTGAGCGCACGTTTTTTTGAGAATTAATTATGAAAATTCTTGTAGTTTTATACTTTTACATTCACATTTGACCATTTCGGTTGATTAAAAAAACGAATTTCATTATTATAACGCCGATGCTTGCAGATAAACATAAATTGATTTCATTTGTTGCACCTTGCATAATTTTGTTAAGGTAATTTCACTTATGAGACTTATCTATTTACACTACACTAAATATTATTTATTTTAACTAATTATTCTACTATTTTATTAGGTAATATTGGCTTTTACTAAAATTATAAAACAAACTTAACTAAAGTGAGTGCGTCTCAAATCATGATTCGATGAACACTGCCTGGGATAATGCAATTTGCATTCCTCTTTGCTACAACGAGCATACATATCACACGTGATTTTTAAATTGACCAATTACAGAATTTAGTCGCACTGAAAGTTTTTTAAGACAGAAAGAGATTTTGTAAATGAGGGAGATGCAGCTATACGTTGCACCATGTATAATGATGTCATTCTTACATTTCATTTTAAAAACAAACGCAACGTAAACAAATTCAGTTGCTAAGCGTACTCAAAAGTACAGTTTATTCAAAATAATTTCTTTTCTTATATAAATTTATGATATTTTATCGCAACTTTATTTATTACTTAAAATTTTCGTAACCCCGTCTTATTCAATCGAGGGTAGCCGTAACACATGTCCCGAATTTATTAATGTTTAAATTGCTCAGTATTCACCTTCACCTCTCATTTATCAAAATTATATTTTCGAATCTTGCCTAAACTTTTATTCGTAACCACATTATCATTTTCAAATTTCTTCCTAAAATTGATTGTTATCAAATTTCCAACTTGGGCCTAAAAATGATTCTTGTCAAATTTCTAACTTGGATCTAAATGTGATATTTGTTTACACCGCGCCTATTTTTCCTGTAAACTTAACCGTGAAATTTTCCACCTGACACGTTTGTATAACTCCATCATCTTTATCCAATTCACGTTGCTTTCCTTACATCGTTGTACTTTGTACAATTTACAATCATTCCCATTATTTAAATTTTCCCAACTGTCAGTGTTACTTGACTGTCGCGAACTGTCATTGAATTTAATTTCCTTGCTGTCTCTTTTGTGTAAATTATTTATAAATTTACCCTGAATATTCTCTATTTGTACCCGTGTACCTGTTAATTGATTAAATTTATCGTTTTTTAATATTGTACTTTTATTTTCCAACCCGCTTTGTGAATGAAAATTTTGTTGTTGTATCAAATTTATTTGCCCGTTCGTTCGCACGCCTCTCCATTCTAATTTTAACTTAGCACGTAAGTTTCTATTCTTCATGTACCGTTTTCTATAATTTTTCCTACTTAACGTTATGTAGGACCTGTCTTCGTTTGTGGATGATGTCGTTTTTGCTTCTACGATTTCTTCTTCTATTGTTAATGGTGTCGGATATTCTATTATGATGTCTTCTTTTACCAACTTTACTGTTTCTGCGTTCACCAACTTTGCAGTTGTGTCGTTCACCAACTTCTCGACTTCTGTCATTTTGACATCTAGCCCTTCACATTTAATATTTACCCCTCTACATTCCTTCACCCAACTATCGAGCGTTTTTAACCCCTCGTCAACCTTGACATCCACTTTCTCATTTATTCTGTCAAAATTCTCTTTCATTTCGGTGAATTTTGCATCAAATTTTAAATTCATCTGTGCAAAATTAGCATCTTGGCTGTCAAATCTTTTATTGATTTGTGAAAAATTTTCATCCTGCTTTTTATTTATACTTTCACTCAATTTTGCATCCCGCTTAATATTATCTTCCCTTAATTTTTCACTCATTCTTTCTTCCCTTTTAGCATTGTCTTCCATGATCATCCTCATGAATCTTTCCATTGCATCCTCCTGTACTGGAATTTCCGGTACCTCTGCTCTTTCTACCTCTCCCTCTACGCTTTCATCTTCACTTATGTTATCGTTCATTCTGTCCCCACCTGCATTCACAATTCTACTGCGCGTATTCATTCTGCTTGTTTATTTCTTTCTTTTGGCTGTGCTTTTGGTTTAATATTCGTTGCTTCACGTGCGTATTCGAGCCCCTTTCGTTGGTGTGCCACTTTTGTTGTATCCTTTGTCCCCCTAATAGCTCTGGGTGACGAAGAACAAACAACTTTCTGCACCTACCTTAGCAAAGCTCTTAATCTCAGGTTGTTTTTATTTTATCTTCCGTGGTACACGTAAGCAACTCAATAAGCATCAGCACAAAAGAAACACAATTTGGGTTCAGCTAACATTTTTATTAACCAATAACACATAAATAAAAGGGAAACAAATAACAATCAACACAAATCAAATGCAAACTTAAAATTAAAGAACGAACTATGCTAACCTTGTTATATTTTTCTTGACAAAACGTGGCTATCGTTGCACAACACACTGTACTGGTAATCACCTGGTCCAATTTGATCGCCTTTTCTTGGTAGGCTCCTGGCCTATCACAATTCCAGTCCAAATGCTGCTCTTTATGTGCGGTCTCCTCGTAAGACATACATGTAACTATACCTTTGGATGGTATGTAGTAATCTTTCTCAAATTAATTCTGAATTAATTAATTTTCCTGATCAATTCACCTTCAATCCTGGATAGCCAATATAGGCCCGTATTTCCGCAATTAATCGTTACTATTACTCGTCACACTTGTATAATTCGCGACACGACACGTCGATTCCCAAAACTTCCTCAATATTCAACGATATTCAAAGCGCGACACGACACATCTACTCTGGATGTTTGATCATTTGTAACTGTCAAACCATCCGTCCGGGACGCTCTCTAAATCATAACTAACTATCATCTTCTTATTATCCCTGGATACCAATTCAATTTTTTGTTTTGTTTTTGTTCCTTTTCGGACATCCTTCTTTTCCATGCTTGTTTTTCTTGCCAGTTTATGTGTAGCCTACGTCTTTATTTATCGGTAAACGGTTGCACAGTCTTAACCTACATGCCTTAAAATTAAACATATAACCAAATGAACTTGAACAATAACTAATTTAAACAATTTGGAACAATTCGAACCTCTCCAAATTGTGTTGCCTTTGTACTGGGCTTTTATTAAATTTCTCTCTTTATTCAAATACGGGTCACAACAATATATTAGGTACTTTACAAGAAAAATGAAAAATAATATTTATTTACTTAGCTAAAAATCGCTGTACTCGCATAACTGCTCGAATTTTCAATGAAAGCCTCCCCAAAAAAAATTGTAAGTGACGCAGAATTTTGGATGAAGTTTCGCAGATGGAAGTACTAGGTCATTTTGCTGCGAATCCTATCACCTCCATTCGAAAGGTTACTAAGTCAATAAATATTTTAATTGGTTCCATACACGTGCTAGAAATCAATAAGTTTTTTCGTTATAAAATTCAAATTCAGCAACAACTTGCCGAAGACGAATTTCATAGAAGAATCGAGTTTTGTGAACTGATGTCCCAGAAAATTTAAGATGATCCAAATTTGGTAAATATTAATTGGTTTAGCTTGGGATTAGGATAATTAAAATCATCAAGTTTTTCGAGAAGATCACACACAGTATTTTAACGAGGTCAATGTGTGGGCTGGTATACATGAAAATGACATTGCAGATCAAATTTTTATTGAAGGAAAACTAACCGGACAAATGTATCACAATCTATTGGAAAATGATATTGTTCCAGTTATCGATCGATCTTGAGAAAATCAAGTTAATGAAGAAGGAGTTATGCCACTAGATGGACAAAATGTACATTGTTTAACAAAACTAAGAACGGGTTAGTCTGATATAATTTAATTATATTAAATTTCTGTCGAATTTTTTTAGTTTCCACAAACACAAGCTTTTTGCTTTGACGAGTAAATGGAGAACTAACTGAAAAATAGGTTAACCCAAGAATGTAGGCGGATTACTCCAGAAATGCAGGAAGTCTGCGAGGAGTTCTGAAATAGGTTGTACTATTTTTTTCACCAATAACAGAAAACATTTCGAAAATGTACTTTCATGAATTTTCTAAACTTTTCTACTTTTGAAATGAACACTGGGTTTAAAAAATTGTGGAATTAAACGATATTAAATTTTGTATGAAATTTTTTTAGTAACTATTAAAACAAAATTGCGGTAATATAATATGTGATGTTTTTCCCCTCTCAATGTCCCTAATGGGAGGACATCTAACGAGAACGGAAAAATCTCCCACGTGAAGAGTCACTTCTTCACTTTTCAACGTGGTAAGCCCAGGTGTTAATTAAACTAGCTCTATGCTGGAAACGTCGGTATGCGAGAGCCGCAGGTTCCGATTGCGAACCTATTCCTGAAAGCTTTCCAAAAGAATACCCCTCTATGAGGGAAATAAAAAACGGTAATACAGTTAACAATTTAATGACACACAAAATTGTAAAATGAATAATATTGACAACAGATAGACAGGCAAATGAGTGATACAATAATAATAACAAAAATGTACGAACCCCTTAAGGGGATCCGTCAACAAAAACAAATAGGGTGTACTGGATCTGCCGCCGGAAAACCAAGGCGCCGCCTCGAGAAGGCAAAAAAAATGAAGGTGGCAAAAGCAACACACACCTTCTATAGAATTTATAAAAAATCTCGCAAGAACAAACATTCTCAAAACAGCGAAAATGTAACGTGACTTACCTCGGCCAAGAAAGACGACGAAAACACTCCACCGCTTGAGATGTCCACGAGAAACTGGTTCTGACTGGCTGACTCGAGACGACTTCCGGCCACCCGGCTGACAGATCACGCTTTCCTTGAATGGTTCTTCTCGAGCGACTCCGATGCTTCGCTGGATGTATGGTTGGACAGCAGAGACAGGTAGGAATGGTGTCGGCAACGCAACCAGAGAACGAGTTAAAACCCCAATTGAGTTGACCAATAAATACGAAAATAGCGGTTTCCATGAAACCTCGGGCGGTAGATTTAGATTGAACGGTCAACACGACGATCGTAAACGTGTAACAGGTAATTAAGACGGACACAACTTAACGAAGACCACGGATGTACAAGCAAAATTTGGTGCAGCTAAACTTCTCGCGAGAATTTGAGGTTACACCCAAAAATATATGACAAGTCAAACAATTCTACCATCTTTGGTAAAAAAAAAACTCCAAGGTTTTGGCGTGCGCACTGGTAACAACTCGGCGTAAAAATGCGTTTGATAACGCGCTTGGATCCGAAAAATTGCAACGCAATAATCTTGCAATTTCGCTGCAGCGCGCAAAAATCTTCGCACCCAGAATCACTCTCGCAACTTGCTAATATTACCCTCGAATTCCAGATCCAGCAAAACGATTATATCTTCAAATTATTATGTATACCCACACCAACGGAACGTCTTTTCTCGCGAGAGCCACACCAAAAAGTCAAGCCGGAAATTTCCCCTACCACAAGGCGGACCAAGCTCGAACCTCCGCGCTGGCATCGAGGTCATGTAGGTCGTGTCTAAAGTTACGCCAAACGGCAAAATCAGCGGCAGTGATAAGGTTGACGTTGACGAATAAAAATTCGTCACAAATATCCATATTTACTATTTCTTACAGTGAATTTTTTATTTTTTATAGTAAATATTACAAATGTTCTAACAATAAGTGCTACAAATTATTATTAAATTTTTCTATACTATCAAATTGTCTAAATAAGTACTACAAAACTTTTACGACAATTTACTAGGAAAGTTTCAGAACAAATTTTTTTAAGTGCATCCTTATTATAGATATTATGGTTAATTGAAGACACCAGTGGATGAAGTTGCTATGTTACATTTTACAAAATGTCGATATCTGTGTGAGTAAACGTGTTTTGTGCTATTGTTTCATACCATATGTAATTAAAAATTTATAAAATATACAACTTCTACATACAGTTAAGAAATTTTTAATTGAATGTGGTATGTAACAATAGCACAAAACGCAAAACCTTCATCCACTCGTGTCTTCAATTTATTATGAAATTTGTCTAAATATAAAATTAGCAATAATATCTCGGCAAACAATCAAAAAAAGCTGAGTCTTATAGTCCGATCAGTCTCATGCCTATTCTGTCCAAGGTGTGGGTTTGTGAAAAAAAAGTTCGTAGCTAAGCTTAAACCACTCTTAGAAAAAAACAATTTTATACTCAACCACCAATTTGAGATTTGACTGGATTTGGGATTGTTAGGAGAATTACAGAGAATTATAACGATTTCAGTCTAAATCGCCTTTGTTTTGTTCCTAATGACGTCATACATCGTGACCTGTACATGACCACTGTGAAGGAAGAAATTGCTTCAATGAAGAAGCGGTACCAACATTGGCTCAGTACTCACCAAAAAATCTTGACTTCAGATCTTTTCGTCGCCCCCAATGTGTGAAAGCTTGAAAAAGTATGACCATTTAAACCTGAGGACAGTCATAACAAAATAAAACCAAAACAAAACACACGTGTATAAAGTGTTTTTAATTGTGATTATGGGGATGACTCTATATTATTTTAGAGGATATTTTCCTTAAGTCAGCCAATAATAATGCTTATTGTTGCTATAATTTAATAGATTGTAATTAAATTAACGATATTAAATACAAAAAACAATATTATCTCCAAAATTGTGTGCCAAATTTAATTTTGATCTCATTTTTTAAGTATAAGTAAGTCGAATTTTTGTAGTTTCCACAAACACAAGCCTTTTTCTTTGACGAGTGAATAGCTCGTCTGGTTAGGAAGCTTTAGAGAAATTAAATTGGTTAAATTTTGTTATAATAAGGTAAATAAATTTCATGTATAGTATAAACAGCGCTGCAGGAACTTGTTTGAAAGTTTGACATCAAATAATTAATATGAAAAGCCTTTCGATTGTGGCTTGGCTGAGATTTAAATTTTGAAAATCCCCAATAAAACTAAAACCATAAACTTAATGTTGATTTGAATTTATCATATTAACAAAGAATTCGATCAGTTTGTTTACTTAAAAGTACGATAACTTTTGGGCATGTACGTCCGGTTTAAGTCTGCAGAGGTGCGGCCTCGAAGGGCAACGGTGATTGGTCGGCATTTAAATATAGCAAATCTTATTTGCCGTTCGAAGCCGCATCTCTGCATTCTTAAAACGTATGGACTATAGATGAATGATGAATACTTCTCTCATATACACCACAGGCATAAGCATGAAGGAATGGATATGCGTCATCTGCATAGGGTATGCAGATAACCAACGCAAACGGAAGCATAAAACATTGTAGCAATCTATTTCGAAGTACCCGGTACAACAGGTAAAAAATAGACTTGCGCGCACGACGAACGATAAAGTGAAAAACGGAGGTTAGAAATTAGTGCCTGATAAGTCAAATATTTTAAATATTTGTCAGTTAATTTATATTGCATTTTAAGTCAAATATTTTGTACCGTTTTCTCCCAATAAACTTGATTAGGTGGCTCAAAGTTGTTTGAACAGTGTTCAAGTTTTTTGTTCGGCGAAGCTTTCCTTCTGCAGGGGAAGGTATGTACGATTGCCACTTTTGGACTCGCCATTCATTTGGCCCTTTCCTCTTTTAAGGCTTCGAGGTTTAGTTTTGAGAACGTCTGGAGATTCAGATTGGTTATAGAATTTATTGGATTGTTTATAAAGTCAGATAAGGAATTCCACCTGTCGTGGTTATACTTCGAGCGGACTCTTAAGCAAGCTCAATTTTTTAAACAACGTGCTGATCCACGAAGAACAAGAAAGCGCTAGCGTAAGTCTGAAACTGTTTTGAGAACCCTATCATCGGGTCATATAATTGTAATTTGACACAATTTTAGAATTATAAAAGGTTAGGCTTATGGTGTCGTAGCACGTTTATCAAACTTTCTCATTTTTTGACCTATTTAATGAAACGGGTGGCGTGGCGTCCAAATTTGTTTCGTTTATTATTTTTGTTTGTGTCGAATTCCTTACCCACGACCCGCTAACTTGCGGGAAATGTAACAGGGAGCTACAACATTGATGGCATTAGTTATATTGCATGATCTATGTAGATTTAGGTGTTATCCAGAAGGGAACTCGCCATCCTTTGATGTATTTATATTGACCATCCGTTTTAGGCTTCTGTTTGCGTCGGTGATACCCTATGCAAACAGAACTCTCCATTGCTTCGTGCTTATGCCTGTGGTGTGTACTATGTGAGAATAGTATTCTTCTAAATCTGCGTCCCCATCTGAGCATTTTTACGAGCACGAAAAGCGTGCGGAGCCAGAAAAAGGTGTAGGGCACGAAATCTGTGCACATCAATACGTGCAATAAAAATTACGCACACATTTTTCTGGTTCTAGAGAGAGAAATTTTAAATTGAAACAAAAACCCTACAAACTTATGCATCAACCCAATACATCCATTATGGTATCATATCAGAAGAACTTAATATTACCTTGACGCATCATATGAAAACCATATTAGGTATAGAAGTCCAAAACAGAAATATAATAGGTAAATTTGGCAAATACAGCATGTAACATAAATAGCGTAACCTAAACCTCATTTTGGGGGAAGGGGCTAAAATCAATAAAAAAAATTATGGATTATTAAAAACTTCGTTAATAAATGAATATTTCCCTTTGTCTCTTCAAAATCTTAAGAGGGCTCTTTTGTTGTGATTTGTTCTCAGTATTAACGGATCGCTGTACCCGAAACTGATTTTTGGTATAAAATTACCCTACTATCGCAATAATCAAGCTAGGAAAACTCTTTTCCCCGTAGGTTGTTTTTAGAATTTATTCTGGAAAAGTTATGACCACTCTAAAAGTTCAATGTTACAAAACCATGCCGAAGCAGATCGTGATGAATGTGTAATAGGTATTTGTAGATACATTAAATATTCTGTTAAAATATTCAATTATCATTAGCCATTTCTGAACCAATATGAAGTAAATTAATTATTTTGAAGGACTGCTTGATAATTTAATGAAGCCGTTATACCAATAACAAATACGAATACACTTTTCTATATTTTATGTCTGTCGTCCTACGTTTTTTATCACAAGTTAAAAATCATGTCATTTTGCGATCAATTATGCGACTAAAGTCATCCTTTATTTTATAACTGCCGATTATTCCGCATTCCTATTCTGTTAACATTTTACCCTGGGCTATGATCTCATATGCAAATTTTCTTGATCCGGATTAAGTCGGGAGATAAAAGTAAAATTTTACCTCTATTCACAGAAAATAATATTTTACTTAAATTTGGATTCCTTGAGAACTCTCCAAAATATGAAAAGGCAACTATGCCACTTTTCTCATCCCTCCTGCACATTATGTTTAAAGTTTTCCAATTTCTAGGAATACAAAATTCAATTACAAAGTAAAATCTATTTTAAAAAAGTTCATTTGTTTTACAGTTATGTATACTTTATTAATTACGAATTTTTCATCTGGCATTTAAATGTCAGTTTTCATTAAAATGCTTTTTTTTAATTAATCTTACAGTAATTATTCTATTATTCTGTTTATGTAAACAATTTTTAAACATAATGGAAGAGCAGTTTCTACAATTAATAAAGGAAGTGCGATTTTTGTATGATAAATCTGATAAAAGTTATAAGGATGTTGAACTGAAATCGAAAGCATGGTCTGAAATCGGAAATCGGTTCAATAAATCAGGCTCGTAGTATGTTCCCTTTTCTTTATCATATAATGTAAATATAAATTTTAATAGGGGCCGATGCAGAATCACATTTCAAAAGTCTCTTGGAAAGATATGTACGTGAAAAGAGAAATGGACGAATTTCCAGTGCTAAAAAACAAGCAAACATAGTTCAATTGTTGACCTATATAGATGATCATATGCGCCAAAAACGGTAAAAGAGACCAAGTTACATGTACCTACTGATTACTTCAACTTTACATTTCCAATAGTTGGATAAAGAATAATAATCAACGTTCAGATACCACTTCCGATTTAGAAGTTATTACTGAAGAAAAAGATATAAATACCAGTACCAACATACACCTTGAAGATTACGCAAATTATAGCAATCACGAAAAATATAATGATGAAATAAAACAAGAAAATCCAAAAAAATATATTAGCAGCGCAAAATATAAAAAGTACGAGTCCATAATGAAAAACTTTGTAAATCTCTATAACAAAAGAGCTTCAAATTTTACCGTATTTTGTAACCATTTAGATGCTGAATTAAATACAATGCCTGTTAATGATGCTGAAATACTGAAAGATGAAATATCTGAACTATTAATTAAAAAGCGCAGACAAATTCGAAATAGAAGTGAATACTAAATACGATATACTCGATATATTATTGTATTGAATAATTTCTCATTTCCAAATATATTATTCATCATGGTCTTTAGAATTTGTCTAGATTAGAAAATTTTACTTGGCCACTTGTCCATGATTTTCTTTATCATATACAAAATGAATTATTCAAATTTACGTTAACATCCATTCATCTATGATTATTCTGATCAGTTTTTTCAAATTTTCGTAAATTTCATTCACTCCCATTTCTTATAATTCATCATTTCTATTGTTTCAATTTCTAGGATGTTCTAATTTTTGTGTTCGATTAGAGAATTTGTATGCATGTAAACTTCGGGTTAAAATTTAACTATTTTAACATTTTGATTAAGTTATACTATTTAAAAATTTTATTTTTATAATTATAATTACTTTCCCGAAGAATCCCTTCTGTTATGTCGATTTCGAAGTTCAGCTGTATATCCCAAAAATTGCAATCTTCATATTTTAGAAATACATTTTTTTCATGGAATGGTATTAATAAAACTGATTACAGTTGAGAAGTTAATTCCAGCAAATTTACACCATTTTCACTAAAAAAGGTTTATTTTCTACCGGGCGTGTCCCGAAAACTAATAGGACCAGAAAAATCTCTTTACAGAATCTTAGAGATAGAATCTCTTTAGAAAATTGAATTTAGTTTCACCCATCACTCACTTTTTCGTTTTATAAACAAGAAAAAAGTCTCAATCGAAAACTAAAACTTTTTTTGAAACGAACATTAATATTGTTAATTTTTAGAACATTATGTTAATGAGTAAAATCTGTCAATTAATTATACATTGTATTATGATTAATTAAGAGATGTCGAACAAAATATAGCATAGAACACGTGAGGTAAGAAGTATTATCCACTCGCGAAAATTACCCTATTCGGCATAAAACTTCGTAAATCAAACTTTTTCTTTCGGGATAAATATCTCGCATCATCACAGAGACTTTAATTTGAAGGCGAAAGTTCAATTTGTAGTTTCGCAGTCGTTTGAAGAGATGGTAATTATAAGTTTCATGTATATTTTTATTTTGTCAGTACGGATTCGATTAGTTTAATTTCAAGGGTAAAATTACGAATAAGATCTAAACATGCCATTCGTTGGGTGAAGCTTTTTAGAACTATAAATATATTTTTCTTGTTAGTTTTTCAATTACGGCTGATTTTGAAGATGGTGCTGACCTCGATTCTATTTGTATTTTTAGATTAAATACACAAAAACACTTTTCAGGCACTATAAAATATAATTCGCAAATGTTTTCGTCACACTGCGACATCTTCAGGCGTGACGTGTTCAGTTTTTTAAATTTAACGTTTGTTTCTTTTCAAGAAATACATGATAATGTATATGGGATAAAATTAAGTAACAAGTATTTGAGAAAATCCAAATAGTCACAAAAAGACGGGTGGGCGAGCTTTTGGTGGGCATTTACTATATTATTATTACTTTCCCATTTACGTAGTAAAGGAACGTATTGTTATCGAGTTAAAAAAAATTTTGAGTTAGCATTTTTCCCATGGTCTATGAGCCCATACGAATTGTTTAAGACCAATTTTGGAATGATGTCCGGATGTGTGTGTGATGTGTGAAGTATGAAGTGTGATGTGTGGTCAATCTATCGTCAACGTTGACAGACAAACGCGTGCACCGATTGAGTTGAAATTTTATACACTAGTTTGAAGTAGCTGTCTAAAGAGCTGATTAGATTTTGGTTGAAAACCGTCCATTTTTAACCCCTTTTTAGGGGAATGAAAATTGTTAAAGAGCATATGAGATTGAAACTCATATCAATCGAAAGAGATTATTTTTCCGCATCTTATGATACCCCACACTTGACATTTCCCTCTTAAATTATTATTGTTAAAATGCAAAAATAAAATAAGTGCTGTTAAAAAAATATGGTTTGCCTTGGATAATTTTGATCCAAGTTTTTATCCAACTTTTGTATTAAACACATAAATTTGAGCAAATCACTCACTCACTCATTCATAATTTAGTGCGTATAGCTACGAGGGTCGTGGAGAGTTGAAATTTTTCAGGAAGCTCCGGGCGGTGGGCGAGGGGGCGAAACAATTTTTTCTTTTTCGAAATTTTTTTCCAGCGCTTGGCAAGAGGGCGCATTGCGGTTTTTCGTATTTTTGTATCTACTTCCAGAGTTTTCGTCCGATCGACCTGAAATTTGCTAGAGGGGTGGGGGCGGCGAAAACGGACAATCGGTATGGCCAAATTTTCCAATTTTTCTCCCGTTACCGTTTAAGGGGGGGGGGTAAAAATTGAATAGTTTTTTGTGCCGGGCTCGCTTATTTTCAGATTAAAGTTTCGATTTTTTGGTCTCATTTGGATCCTCTCGATTTTAGATTTGCATTTTTGCAAAACAATGCCTAGGTCGCAGATCGCTTTCGAGTGCTAAGCGAGACGACGATTTTAATTACATATTTTTGCCGTTTTTTGCGCTACGCCGGGCGGCGTCGAACGGATCGCGAAAAATAATACACCGTCGTCGAGCCGACTGTATGCACGACAAAATTTGTAGATATACTTTTTCTCGAAAAATGAACTGGTTTCGAGTAATCGTGATATAGGGGAAAAATATGAATTGTACGCACCCTGGTGGCTTTAATATAAACTAAATATTTGACGCCATTAAGCTTAAAAGAGTAAAAATAAAACTTGCATTGTTTTCATATGGGTTTTATACCGTAGTGATTATTGTTTATTCTGGTGAAATAATATTAATATGTAAGTATAACAAATTTTTTAATGTGTTTTCATATTGTACGTCACCATATTCAAAAGTTAACCTTACTATTTATGTTGTATTGTGTATTATAAACGTGTTTGTATCAGAGCAATAAATTCGAGGTTAAATTACTTAAAATACGTTAAATTAATTATTTTTTATTAAATTATTTATTTATTACTTAGTTTTTTGTTTAAACGTGTTTGTTATGTTGCAGTTTTACGTAATGAATGCCAAAGGAAGACCCTGCAACACAAGTTGTTATGATGTGTATGCCTGTAAATCAATACGCCACTAAAATCCCAACTTAATAAGTTTTCATAATTTTCCGAAGCCGGGCAAAGAAAAAGTAGAAATTCAAAATGCTTATGGTAATGTTGAAGTTATTGATAGGAGGAAAGCGTGGATTTTAAAATTTAAAATGGGCAAAAAGGTTACACCGCATATGAAAGGATGCTTTTTACACTTCACATCAGAAGATTATTATTATGCAGGTAAGGAAGAAATTAACGTTTTAAAGAGGAGAAGTTATGACTGTTACTGATTTTAGAATGGGTTGGTCATTGACGATTATTACCAAATGCCGTTCCTTCACAAAATCTGCCTAGCAGAAGCTATGAATGTGCAGAAGCAAAAAAAAGTTGGAACATGACCGGGCAAGTTCACGTAGTAAACGTGTAGCTGCACGAGCTTCAACATCAGTTGCATCCACTTCCACGGTATGTATGCCAACTTCAAACGAAGAAGAAGAAGAAGAAGAAGAAGAAGTTCTAGCAACTGGATGTTGCTAGAACGTTATTGTTGTTGAGCGAGTACAATTCAAAAGAAATGGCAAACAAATAAAATGTGCCGTTAGATGAATTGGCAACAATTGAAGATAGAGTTGCTGCAGCAGGACTTCTTGAAACGGCTGATATTCAGTTTTCTTTTACCTGTGATCGGTCAACGCAAGTAAAAAGTGGTAATATTGTTACACCGTTTATTAGTTTAATAAACACAAATAAGAAATTATCATCAATGACTGGACTAGAAAATTTAAAACTTTTAGACGCTATTGTGGAATTATGCGAAATGTGTTCAATGGATAAACGGGTACATAAGTTAACATTAAAAGAACGCATTATTTTAACATTTATGAAAATGAAGACAGGATTAACATATGCTATTATTTCTATAATGTTTAATACAGTAAGCTCTAATACTTGCATGTGCTGTTGTCAATTTATCTTCGCCAATTCTTGCAGATGACAAATTTATGAAATAATCATGTAAATTAGAATTTATTTTTTTTTTCTTTATTTTTAATAGGTTTTTATCAGGTAACAATCAGTATAAATAACAAATAAATAGGTTTTATTATAAATAGTTTAAATAGTACAATAAATAATAAAATATTATATAAGTAAACAATTGTAAATATTTTGAATTTGAAATAAATTAAAACGTTTGTAGCTAAATAATTACCATTTCTGCATCGTGATACTGAATTCTGAAAATAACATGTATATAAGTACTTACACAACGTATAATAAAGATTTAATAAAACGGTACCTTTGTATTGAGTTATAATGTCTCTGTATTTTCTTTTTCACATACGACGTGGATCATCTTATAAAAATAATTATCTGTGATTTTCCTTATCATTTGTCTTGCAAAAACTTCATCAAAAGGTACAACGATGTTTATAAATGATTGGGAAAGTAATTGCGCGTCTTTTGCTCCCAGATGTCCTTAGAATATGTGAAAATAGCATAACACCGTGATCCTAAATTACAGGAAGATGAAATTATTCACAATTATGTACCTATATCACATGCACATGTTACTAAATTACCGCAACTTCTAAAATTAACAAATTTTAAAAAAACTAACAAAATTTCAAATTTTACCTGTTAATCGATACTGTCTTTCACATCTCCAACGTTCGATCTGCTCCTTTGTTTTTATGGCAATGGAAATAACATTGGCGTTTACTAAATTGCCTAAAACATTCTGGCAACAAGTTTTTAAATTAAATTTCGAAACATCGATGTCTAGCGAAATCATAAATGCTGAAATGAATGCATTATTGGCTATTTCTAGCAATTCTTGTGGCACTTGATCTACACCAGGCGTCGGCAACCTATGGCACGCGTGCCAGGCTTGGCACGCGATGGGGTTCTGAATGGCACTCTACAAATAATCAGGGAAATCGCGAAAATATCGAGACGAAGTGATTTTTAAATAAGAGAAAATGTTAAATTATAATTATTTATCTAACGTGGCTCGCCAATGTCACGAAAATCTGCGCGAAGGGTGAGTGAGAGCGCATTCGGAGTAAAAGGGATTAAACATACGTAGCGCCGACTAGTTATCGAAGCGGACATCACGTATGTTCAAGCCGGAATGACATTCGCCCCTCTCTTTCTCGTTTTGTTAGTTAGTTAAAGTTAGTTAAACTTGCATTTCGTTTAATACTGGTCGTTACTTTCCGTTCTAACTTTTTTGTGAAGACTTGTATCTTATTGGTTTAATATTTGTTATAATTCATCCATATTTAATCAAATGGAGGGTAAGAAACAAAAACTAAATGTTCGCGGGTTTCAAGACTATTGGACGAATGAATATGGATTTATACAACTAAAGGATCGTGCTGTATGTGCGATATGTCGCGAAAGTGTCGTATGCCGCACGTCAAGTGTACAAAGACATTTCCAAACCAAACATCAGTCCACATTTAATAGCAACGATGAGAAATGTGAAACTATAAAGAGAGCTGTTTCTGGTTATAAGAAACAAGTAACTTTTTTTTGTGGAATAACTGGAACGAAGCCTAAAGCGACAGAATGCAGCTTCGCAATTGCTCATTGCATAGCTGCCAAAGGCAAACCCTTTACAGATGGGGAATATATAAAGGAAATCTTTATAAAAAGTGCTGAAAAGTTGTTTAGCGATTTACCTAACCAACAAACCATATTATCCCGAATTCGAGAAATACCGGCTTCTGCGCGAACAATTGAAAGAAGAATAACTGAAATGGCAGACAATGTAACAACAAAACAGAATTCTGCATTACAAGAAGCTGTTGCATTTAGCGTCGCTGTTGATGAAAGTACCGATGTAAATGATATTGCGCGGCTTGCAGTATTTGCACGGTATTGTGATAAAGGTCAAGTTTATGAAGAATTGTGCAATTTGATTCCTCTGTCTGGGACAACTAAGGGGCAGGATATTCTTGCTTCATTCATAAATTATTTTGACAGCAAGAACATTAATATCAAAAAAATATTTTGTGTAACTACTGACGGCGCACCTGCAATGGTTGGCAAGGATAGAGGATTTGTCAAACTTCTTGAAAATCATATTGGACATAAAATATTGAACTTCCATTGTATAATACACCAGGAAAGTTTAGTTGCCAAAATTTCGTCACAGCGCTTAATTCCTGTAATGAACACTGTTGTTAAAATAGTTAATTTCATAGTGTCTCGCTCTTCATTGACACACAGGCAATTTAAATCTCTTTTAGAAGAAATGGGAAGTGAATATGTTGACCTCCCCTTATACATTAATTGTATAATTATCCCCGAATTGAACGATAAAGAATGGTTATGCAAATTGATGTTTCTGACTGATATAACTAAACATCTCAATGAACTAAACTTAAGATTGCAAGGAAAGCGCCAAACTGTGCTCGAACTTTTTGAATATTGGACAGGATTTGCTACAAAATTAAATATATTTTTATGTGATATTAATACTAGTACCTACAAATACTTCCCAAATGTTGCAGCGCTTGCAAATAAATCGACCATAGACAAAGATGAACTTAAAACCTACGTTGAAGCACTTAAAGATGAATTTTCAAGAAGATGCAAAGACTTTGAAGCTCATGTGCCTATATTTTCCTTCCTCATAAAACCAGATTTAATAGATCCATTAATAATCCCGTTTGATTTTTCAATTTTTGAGTGGATGAATGTTGATAATTTTGAAATGGAACTTATCGAACTAATATCTTCAGAATTATGGAAAACAAAATTTAAGGAATTACGAAAAAATCTGGAAGATGACTCTATGGAAAAATCGACTACTATATTAAATTGTTGGATGTCATTGCCGGAAAGATTTAATTGTTTAAAGAAAATTGCATGTGCTCTCCTTTCCGCTTTTGGTTCCACATATCTCTGTGAACAAATTTTTTCTCACATGAAACATATTTTGAGTCCACAAAGAAGTCGTTTAACAACTGAACATTCAGAATCTTGTGTGAAATTAAAAGTCACAAATTATACCCCTGATATTGAAATATTAAGCAAAAATGTGCAGGGACAAGGTTCGCATTAAAATTTTTTAATTTATGTTAGAATTTTATGTTATTTTTTAATAAATATGTTTAAAAGATAAATTTGGTATAAAAATTTTTTAATTTATGTTAGAATTTTATGTTATTTTTTAATAAATATGTTTAAAAGATAAATTTGGTATAAAATTCTTCTCCTCTGGAACCCCATTATATAATTTAGAATTAAGGCGGCACCCTGAATCATATTGGTAGAGTGGCTTGGCACACCACAGCTAAAAGGTTGCCGACCCCTGATCTACACTGACACCAGGTGTTGCGACTTCTGTAGTTGCGATTTCTCTACGTCGAACACTAAAATATTTAAGAAAACCAAAATTAAATAAATTATGCTTTTATAAATTTTTTTTAAACTACACTATCTTACCTTGTACATAAAAGCATCACAATTTAGAAACCTGTAGATTTCTTTGAGCAAAAGAAACTGCGAGTTCAATGCCATGATAAAACCACTTATCCAATTAAACTATTTAAATCATATTATTTCACCAGGAAAATTCGAAACGACAGCAAAGAAGTAAGGTTATAACCGAATACTTTTAGTGACGTCACGCTTGTTGTTGTATGCAGCGTCGCGGTCGGTAGAATTTTATCCCTATACAAATTAAAAAAATCTTATGTGACAACACATTACTTTCCCATTTAGTAGATTCCACTTCATTTTATATTAAATATTAATAAAACAGATGTTAACTCAAAAAAAATTTTTAACTCGATAAAATACACAAATTACTTTGAGATATCAAAGTTACGAAATTTAATTTGTAATTTAACATGGTAACTCATATTTTTTAAAAACACTTATTTTATATTTTCATTTTAATAATAATATAACATGTTTGCATTGAAAAATTTTTTAAATTGTCATTTTCCAAAAAAAATTAGAAATTTGCGGAATGTCTATGTGCAATCAAATTTTAACTATGGGCGTAATGACGTCAGAATTAATTTTTTAGAAGTAATTAAAAAATTCGTTTGATATTAATTACATAATACGAGGCTTGTCCAGAAAGTAAGTACCGTTTTTAAATTACGCCGCCGCAGCACTGCGGTCGCCGTTTAGCGCATGCGCGCCAGGTAGCTACATCTGTTGGGAAGCTACAGACGCCATTACGAAACCATCCGATCGAGTCTACATCTGTTTGCGTGATTTTTAAAAAGGCCGCACCTATTAAGAAGCCCGCCGACTGCGAAGTGCGTGCGTTTTCTCAGTACTAAAGGCTTCAAAGCAGCTGACATTCATCGCCAAATCAGTGATGTTTATGGTGAAAACATTATGAGTGCTGGAATGGTGTGGAAATGGGTTAGGGCCTTTAAAGATGGCCGCACAAACATTCATGATGAGGAACGGTCTCATCATCGTTCCTAATCATGAATGTTTGTGCGGCCATCTTTAAAAATCACGCAAACAGATGTAGACTCGATCGGATGGTTCCGTAATGGCGTCTGTAGCTTCCCAACAGATGTAGCTACCTGGCGCGCATGCGCTAAACGGCGACCGCAGTGCTTCGGCGGCATAATTTAAAAACGGTACTTACTTTCTGGACAAGCCTCGTATGTTTATACAAGTAAATTAATTAAAATATCACTTGGACAGATCAAAATTAAACTAAGGCAAACCATAATTTTTTTAATTTTCCGTTTTTTAATTTGTATATCACGATTACTCGAAACCAGTTCATTTTTCGAGAAAAAGTATATCTACAAATTTTGTCGGGCATACAGTCGGCTCGACGACGGTGTATTATTTTCGCGATCCGTTCGAAAAAAACGGCAAAAATATGTAATTAAAATCATCGTCTCGCTTAGCGCGCGAAAGCGATCTGCGACCTAGGCATTTTTTTGCAAAAATGCAAATCTAAATTCGAGAGGATCCAAATGAGACCAAAAAATCGAAACTTTAATCTGAAAATAAGCGAACCAGGCGCAAAAAACGATTCAATTTTTACCCCCCCCCTTAAACGGTAGCGGGACAAAAATTGGAAAATTTGGCCATACCGATTGTCCGTTTTCGCCGACCCCACCCCTCTAGCAAATTTCAGGTCGATCAGACGAAAACTCTGGGATTTTTTTCCAAGCGCTGGAAAACAATTTCGAAAAAGAAAAAATTGTTTCGCCCCCTCGCCCACCGCCCAGAGCTTCCTGAAAAATTTAAACTCTCCAAAGTGAATGCCGAAATTTTGTGACCACTTTGAAGCGCCATTTCACCCCCTCCGTTACGTCCCATGAAAAACGGGAAAATTTTCCCGTTCAATCTTCCCGTTCAACTCTCCACGACCCTCGTAGCTATACGCACTAAATTATGAATGAGTGAGTGAGTGATTTGCTCAAATTTATGTATTTAATACAAAATTTGGATAAAAACTTGGATCAAAATTATCCAAGGCAAACCATATTTTTTTAACAGCGCTTATTTTATTTTTGCATTTTAACAATAATTTAAGAGGGAAATATCAAGTGTGGAGTATCATAAGATGCGGAAAAATAATCTCTTTCGATTGATATGAGTTTCAATCTCATATGTACCACCGGGAAGCGGCAATGCTCTTTAACAATTTTCATTCCTTTAAAAAGGGGTTAAAAATGGACAGTTTTCAACCAAAATCTAATCAGCTCTTTAGACAGTTACTTCAAACTAGTGTATAAAATTTCAACTCAATTGGTGCACGCGTTTGTCTGAAAACGTTGATGATAGAATAACCACACATCACACTTCATACATCACACATTACACACACATCCGGACATCATTCCAAAATTGGTCTTAAACAATTCGTATGGGCTCATAGACCATGGGAAAAATGCTAACTCAAAAATTTTTTTTAACTCGATAACAATACGTTCCTTTACTACGTAAATGGGAAAGTAAAACGGCAAATTTAAAAAATTATGGTTTGCCTTAGTTTAATTTTGATCTGTCCAAGTGATTTGTATTGTTTATTACTATAATTTAATATTTTAACTAATTTACTTGTATAAACATATTATGTAATTAATATCAAACGAAATTTTTAATTACTTCTAAAAAATTAATTCTGACGTCATTACGCCCATAGCTAAAATTTGATTGCACATAGACGGCACGGCATTCCGCAAATTTCTAATTCTTTTTGGAAAATGACAATTTAGAAAATTTTTCAATGCAAACATGTTATATTATTGTTAAAATGAAAATATAAAATAAGTGCTTTTAAAAAATATGAGTTACCATGTTAAATTATTACAAATTAAATTTCGTAACTTTGATATCTCAAAATAATTTGTGTATTTTATCGAGTTAAAAATTTTTTTGAGTTAACATCTGTTTTATTAATATTTAATATAAAATGAAGTGGAATCTACTAAATGGGAAAGTAATGTGTTGTCACATCAAACCGTGATTAACTCCAACTAATCATGATTAAAGTATTTAATCACAGTTGGTGAAACCGGCCCTTAAACTGCAATTAATATTTATTTAATGCTTTAATTCCAACATAACCCTCTCAAAATAAATTTAATGTCTGTTTGACGTTTCTTAACAATCAAGTTGCATGCGGTCGTCATGGAAACAATGCATTTATTTTTATTTAAGTACCTTGGGATTTAAATTCACTTTAAATCTCTTGAGATTTAAATTTAAACTTTAATTTTCAACAAAAGGGACTTAAAAGCAGTTTAAGTCCCGGAATTGCATAAGAAATGTTTCACAATAAGAAAAGTTGAGGTCTGCTGGATATTTGAAGCCAAAGTTGTGACAGCACTGGTTGTTGTTACATCAAATTCTAACCTCTACATATGTCAAATATTATTAAGTGACTAGTTTATAAACATAACTTCGTGTAAACATGAACTGAAATGAAATAAAGAAATTAAATTTAATATTAAGTTCGCTAAAAAACAGTAAGTTATTTCGCAGAAATTTTACTCAATACGGTACGGTATTAACCTATTTTACTTGTAGGTTATTAACCCAAGATGCCAGCTGCTGTTCCAGAAAAATCTGATCGTTCAGAACAAATGTGGAAGGCATTAAGAACTCACATTCTTAATGATAGAGCTCGAAAAAAGCAGGAACGCGAAGCTGAAGTAGAAGAAGAACGATTGCGCAAAGAACGTGCAGCTCGTGAAGAACAAGATGTAATGACGCTCGGTGAGACCCGTGAGCAAATTTTACAGCTACAAAGAAAGATGGAGCAACTAAAAGACGAAAAACATCAACTATTTCTGCAGTTGAAGAAAGTTTTAAATGCTGATGATAGCAGAAGAAAGCAATTTGTAAAAGAGTCAAAGTTCGTGACTTGATAACTCACTTTTGACTGCTTGATGCATCTTGTATTTTGTTTTAGTGAAGTATTAACAATCCCAGGTTTACAATGTGGTGAATTAGGACAACATCCACTTTATGTACAACAACCTGTGCAGAGAGTCGCAGTTCAACAGAGTTTTAAAAGCGTCAGCAAGCGACCGAGAAGTCCAAGCCCTCAACCGCAACCTACCGCACCTACAACAATTTATCATCCGAGTTATTCTTACAAAGTCCCAAGTGTTATTAGCACATACCAGTCTGCTCCTCAAAGTAAGCAGCTTAAATATTGCATAGGTTTTTAAATTTGATTAGTAATAAAATAAATAAATTTAATTTTTATATTTTAGAAACACAGCAGTATCCAAATCAACCTGGATCATTTTATCCCGTGCCACAAGAACTTCCAATTTATTATCCTCCTGGCCCAATTCCTTCTCGTGATCCTACAAGAGCAATGTACGAAAATACTCGTCCTCAAGCTTATCATATGGAACAAAAGCCATTAGAGCATTACACTTTGAGACCACCGTCGTCCCATGCTCATGTAATTCATGCAACACCGATGTCTCTTAATCAAGTGCAAGCACCTGTGAAATCATCGAATATGGCCAATGCATATCCCGTACGTACACAGACACAATACCAACAATCTGTCCCTACTTCTGCGCTTTATACAACTCAAAGTAGACCCTTGTATCAATCACCAGGAGCTCCCTTAAATTACCAAGGAAGGGAATAGCTTAGATGATCTCTTTAATAATTTAGTGAATTTTAAGTGTAATGATCAACTAAATGTATTTATAAACGTTGATTATGTGTGGTTAAATGATAAAAGCTAATAGTTTCAAATAATTCATTGTGGTATCTTTCAAGACTGCTATTCCTATAAATATATTATAAATATTCATCAATTTACAAATTATAATAATTGCATCATGTTGAAACAATTTGTTAAATAATTCAACAATAAAATATATATTGATCTTAATTTTATGAGGTTTTAATTATTAGTGATGATTTAAATCAATATTGGCCTTTACAAAAACTATTTTTATAAATGAAACTGCTATAATACTGCTGCTCTTGATTAAAAAATCCTAACATATTGGTTTTTGGTAGGAAAATGATGAACGCCTTCTCTAATATAATGAAAATGGCGTTTTAGCATCCACATCAACTCATTTTTCTCGCCAAAACCAATTTATTAGTTAAAATTTTAAAGTTAAATACAGGTATGGAAAAGACTAAAATTGAGAATTCTCGATACAGCGAGCTCATAAAGTTTGGAACAAATTCAATGAAAATATTTTGGGGGAATTTTCTCGGAAAATCCTCGGACGTCTACTTTATTTTTTTAAGGGTCACTTTTTGCTGCCATTGACATTTTTTACTTTCCCATTTACGTAGTAAAGGAAAGTATTGTTATCGAGTTAAAAAAAAATTTTGACTTAGCATTTTTCCCATGGTCTATGAGCCCATACGAATTGTTTAAGACCAATTTTGGAATGATGTCCGGATGTGTGTGTGATGTGTGGTCATTCTATCGTCAACGTTTTCAGACAAACGCGTGCACCGATTGAGTTGAAATTTTATACACTAGTTTGAAGTAGCTGGTTAGATTTTGGTTGAAAACCGTCCATTTTTAACCCCTTTTTTAGGGAAATGAAAATTTTTAATGAGCATTGCCGCTTCCCGGTGGAACATATGAGATTGAAAATCATATCAATCGAAAGAGATTATTTTTCCGCATCTTATGATACCCCACACTTGATATTTCCCTCTTAAATTATTGTTAAAATGCAAAAATAAAATAAGCGCTATTAAATGAATATGGTTTGCCTTGGATAATCTTGATCTGTCAAAGTGATTTGTATTGTTCATTATAGTTCAGTCATATTGTGTTTTTACCTGACAAGTTGTGGGGTAGTTTTGATTTCCTCGATTCTATATGTTTTTTGGGGTGCTGAATCCGAATCCGAGGTTTCCCAACAAAATTTCGTGACGGAACATAAAAAAAATGCAAAAAAAGGTAAAAAAAAATCATTTTTTGGCGGAGTTTTGCTTATAACTCGAAAACTATTAACTTTTCGTAAATAACCTTCTTATACAAAATGAAAGCTTATTAAATTTGCTACAAATTGCATTACATAGGTTTATTTCTCCGACGAACCGTTCGGGTTCAAGCACCAGTTGAAAATTTGCGTTTTTCGGATGTTTCCGCAAAAACCCACTTTTTCCACTCCAAAACTGTAATTTATTATCAAGTGCCGTTCGTTAATTAGTAAATATCTCCTAGGTTTGTATAGTCCTTTTTATTTAGTATATAATGTAAATATAAGTAATTTTTTCAAAAATTTCTTAATGTCCAAGTTATAATTTAATGAACTCCAAAATTTACAATTTCAGTTACAAAAAAGTTGCAATTCCAACGAGAAATTTTGAAAAGTTATTACATATTGTTATAATGTATCATTAGTATTAATTCTATCTTCACAATAATTTAAAATCAAATTCGAATCGTTCGGCGGTTTCTCATTCCGCCAACGAAAAATTATGCGAATCGTTGTCGTTTAGAAGGTCCTGGTCGAGATTCATCGAAGGCGGCGGGTCCTGGCACAGGTTCGGGTTGTTCTATCGTCAGCGTCGGGGCTTGTTCATCTGAAAAATTAAATAAGTGATGAGAAAAGTACAACTTATGATTGTATACCTCAAGGAGAGATGAATGATTACGAAATGGATTGTGAGATTAGACATACCTTCCGCATCGTGTAAGCGATTTTGTTCAGTCTGTTCTCGGTCTCCTTCTTCGGTCTCTTCTTCGTTTATGTCACTGCCGTCTTCCGGTGGCTCGACGTTTTCACACAGGCGTTCGCACGATGTGCAGATAAAGGAGCAATGAAGGCCTGCCTTCCTGCATCCACAATTGCCTTGGCAGCCTTTTTTACATTTACAAGAAATGCGCCGGAGTATCGAATCCGGTGCAGGGTTCAAAGTGGTTGGCACTGGCATGAGACCACTCTTTGTTTTTTTCCACCCCCACTCGCTCGGGTCTCTTTGTTGCTCGTCTAGTGTGGTTGGCCCGGATAACCACTGCTGCACCTGAAAGTAAACTCTCAGGGAATGTTGTCGTGCAGCAGCTTCGGTGGGGGGTAGTGAGGCAATGTTGGTTTTACTTTTGTACGATGAAGATACGTACTGCCTGTATCTCAAATCATTCAGGCTAGTCTCACGTCCTTTTCCATACAGATCCATGAGAAACACGTTTCCTGCTTCGGCAATATCGTCCTGGTGAGCATGAGGGTCTTTGAAAGCATCAATGACTGTTTGCAAGTGATTGTTCTTCTGCAGGACTTTAAGAAATTTCAGTTTCCCTTGATTAAACAAAGCAGACGTGGTGTCACAACCACTCATCGCGTGCAGGAACAATATATGGTTTGATATAGTTTTGTCAGCGGCAAGATGAGGATTGTAGAGAGTTTGAGACACCTTCCCTTTTCCTGCCTTCAGAAAGAAGACATTCTTTATATCAGGGCTGCACAGGGCAATCAAAATCACCAAAAGGTCGATATCTTCCCCCACTACTGTCACGTATTCATTTGACGGGGCTAACATAAGAGCTGTTGTGATAATTAGAATATCAGCGTCCTCCATAGCTTGCTGTGATTCTATTTGTGCATCCTCAAACTTTTCCATTAGCATCGATATCAACCGGCTCTTGTTTTTAGAGTTTGCAAGGAAACTCTCCTGTGAGACAGTGGGCACCATCGATGCTGTAAATGATATTGCAGCAGATTGTTTTCATTGCGCTCTTCTCAAACGTTCTATTCGCTTGGTGCTTTCACAAGCTTCGTCAGGGTAGCCATCGAAAATGACAACTGCATTTGATTTGTAGTTTGACTTGACATACGATACATAACTGCTACAAATTTCTGAATATCTCTGGCCGTGGTGCCATTTGACCCGGTGTCCTCCGTCGATGACATATTATATAAAAATAATAAAAATGGCGGCCGTTGATAAGTTGGCTTGCGGTGGCTGCGTTGTTTTGCTTGTTTTAGTGGAGAATTCGCACGTGAAATGCGCTGGTAGTTGTGGAAAGTATTTCCACATAAACTGTGCCTCAGTTAAGAAGAGTGAATTGAATTGTTTACTGAATAATGACAATTTGAAGTGGTTTTGCAATAATTGTTGTGTTGCTAAAGGTCAGTTTGATTCTGGCTTTGCGCTAGATAAGGAACCGCATGCTTATGATATGATGGTGGAATGTATTAAAATTATTAAGAATCAAGAAAAATTAATAATAAAGCTGGAAGATGAAGTTAAATCCTTGGCAATTAATGTAGTCGAAATTAATAAAAATATAAATAAACTAAATAAATCTACCACTGGACGAGCTGAAAATGAACCAGAACCTCAGAAAGATCATGTGCGGCGAACTTCGGACAGATTGAAGGCTAGGTCGGCGACAACAGATGCTCCGAGCAGGAAGCCTCATACAGGCTTGAAATCAAAATCTAATGATACACGCTCAAAAACTTCTATGTCTGTCCAATCTACACAAAGTGAGGGTGGCCCACCCTTAATCGATGCTTCTGTTGACCAACTTGATGAATCTCATGGTGAATGGATACATGCTGGTGGAAGAAGAAGGCGTAGAAGTAATGGGAGGGGATATCCATCTGGCGTAGTAATTGGCAGTAGACAGGATTCTGAGATTCAGGCGATCCCTAAGAAGGCCTTTATTTTTGTTTCCAGATTGTCGCCTGATGTCGAGGCAAATGTCCTGGTAGCCATGTTGAGAGAACCATTTCCCGAGGTTGAGTGTGACTCCATTACACCCAAATTTCCTCAACATTATTCCTCCTTTAAAGTAACTGTTCACCTACAAAATTTCGAAAAAGCTATGGATCCAGCCATCTGGCCCAGGGGAGTATTGGTAAAGCGTTATTTACATATGAAACCGAGAACTCAAGAGGATTTTCAGCGGGATGCGAGGACGGCGGGGAAGAGATAGTGCATATAATTGACCCCTCGGCAACTATGCTCTCATCTTCGGACTTGGGTAGAGTGAGTAGACTTGATATAAATTGCTTTCATCGGGACATTAATTGTAGGGAGCGGTTGGCAAGCCCCAAAAATGTAAATAAAAGTGAAAGGGTAAATTTAAGTGCGATAAATCATTGTAGATCTGAAACTGGAAAACGCGCGCGAGTGCGTGAGCCGGGCTGCGTTAAAATCGAATGCTTTTATCAAAATGTTAGAAGCCTAAAGAATAAGGCTTCGAAGTTTTATAATTTCATATCCACACATAATTATAGGATTATTGGCATCACCGAATCATGGTTAACGCATGATATTGGTAGCTCTGAATTTTTTCCTAATACATATCAGGTGTATAGACATGATAGAGACCTTGCAGCTACTGGTGTCTCGAGAGGTGGTGGAGTTCTTCTTGCGATCTGCGACTGTCCCGGAGTATCACCTTTGAATCTTGATTTTTTAACTTCTGTTTTTGTATCAATTGATATAGTGGGATGTAAAATTGTATTGCCTACTGAATCTTTTTGTGTTTTTGTGATTTATATTCCACCAGATGTGTCTAATGTTGTTTTAGAATCATTTTTAGAGATGCTGGGATACTATCTGAACGATAACGGAATTACCTGTTTGCTGATGGGCGATTTTAATGTTTCAAAATATAATTCATGTACTGGAGATAGAAGCACCACATTGGTAAGAAATTTTGAAATTTTTACTGCCATGTCTCAGTTTAATACGGTTGTGAATGCTCGCGGGCGAATGCTTGACCTCATAATTTCCAATATGCCTTGCCTGGATATCGAAATGGCTTATCCAGCGGTTGATGAGGATGCCCATCATCCCTCTTTATCTTTCGCGGTTAGTGTCTCTGGCCGTTTGCCTGCGCAATTTCGACCCGACGCATCCTGCTCTAGATATAATTTTAAGAAGGCTAATCTCCCATTATTGTACGAATTGTTGGATGAAGTTGACTGGTCGTCAGTCCTGAACTGCTCAGAAGTCAATATTGCGTGCGGTGAACTATATAGCTGTATTTATGATGCCATAGATGTTGCTGTCCCCACTTTTAAAACCGCAACAACCAAACGGTGTTATCCACCATGGTTTTCAAGAGACGTTATTGCCTTAATTCGCCAAAAGAATAGGGCTCACAAACTTTTTAAAAAATATAGAACGACCCATCATTACAATACCTTTAGTTGCTTGAGGCGGAGGGTTAACGATCTCACTAACGCCTGTTATGTGGAGTACTTGCAGCACACTGAGCTAAACGTTAGAGCAGATCCCGCCAAGTTTTGGGCATTTATCGGGAGTAAGCGCGGTGCATCTAGAATACCGGGCAATATTACTGCAAATGGTACAGATTATAATCATCCGAAGGATATCGTTAATGCCTTTGCTACTTATTTCAAAAGCGTTTATCGCGATAGTGAATCACTTGGAACCCGAAAATTAGATGTGGGGGGTTTTGGCACTAGTGCGGCGAGTATTGCTCTTGTGCGGGTGACCGATGGCGACGTGGCGCGTGCAGTTGAATCGATTAAGGGTACTAGAAATAAACTAACAGCTGGAATCGATCAGATACCAGCGTTTATTATCAAGGATTGTGTTTCTTGCTTCATGCAGCCGCTGAAGCACATTTTAAATCTGATGCAGAGTACTTCTGTATATCCCGAAGTTTGGAAGAGGGCCCGCGTTGTTCCGGTGCTAAAGAAGGGTGACCCCTCAGTTGTAGATAACTACCGACCTATCTCAATTCTATCCAATTTCTCAAAAATAGCAGAAATGATTTTATACTCCTGTGTATCCACTTCAGTTAAAAATATCATTTCCCCAATGCAACATGGCTTTATGAGTCATAGGTCGACCGTTACTAATCTGGCTTGCTTCACGCAGTTTGTTTCCGGGGAGCTTGATGCCGGTGGACAGGTTGACGCCATCTACCTGGACTTTCAAAAAGCGTTCGACCAAATAGATTTACAAATTCTACTACTCAAATTAGAACGGATCGGCTTTACCGATCCTATGCTGAGGCTAATGCAGTCCTACCTAATTAACAGGAGACATTGTGTTGAGTACATGGGTCACAGATCCGATACATTTATCCCCACGTCAGGAGTACCCCAGGGTTCAAACTTGGGTCCCCTATTGTTTCTGATATTTATCAATGATCTTATTGAGGTTGTTGATTGTCGGGTGCTGGTATATGCCGATGATGTCAAGCTTTTTGGCTCAGTGGCGAATGACCGTGATTGCTTGAGACTTCAACATTCGTTGGACATGATTGCGGGGTGGTGTATTGATAATAATCTGAGCTTAAATGTGGCTAAGTGTTTCTCTATGTCCTATGCGAGGACAAGAAATACAATATCTTTCTCGTATAGTGTAAACGGTAAAGTTCTTGGCCGCTGCGACGAATGTAGAGACCTGGGCGTATTTTTTGACGTCAAAATGAACTTCATCCAACATGTGGAGAATATAAGATCTAAGGCTATTAAGACATTGGGATTCATAACCCGCAATTGTCGTGATTTCTCTAGTATTGACGTAATAAAAATCTTGTACTACGCCTATGTTCGTAGCACGCTGGAATATGCTTCAATTATTTGGTGTCCTATATACCAATGCCACGTTAACAGCCTGGAAACAGTTCAGAGACGCTTCTTGAAATATCTATATTTAAAATCACATGGCACATACCCTGAGATCGGTTATAGTCATGGCTTGTTGTTGGGGATGTTTGGCATTCGTCCACTGAGTGTTCGCAGGATTGCGATATCGGTTGCTTTCCTTTTTGGACTACTTCATGGCAATGTAGACTGTTGTTGTATCTTAGAGAGCTTGAATTTCCATGTACCTAGAATTACTAGCCGCAGCAGATGGGTATTTTACGTTGATGGTCGTCGCACTAATGTGGCTGCTTGGAGGCCGATAAATTGTATGTGTGATAATTTCAATAAGATCTCGCACTTGTGTGATATTCATGCGGACAGTTTAAAAACTATATACAATGTCATTTTTGACTTTCACTCTCATGTAGCCGCATTGGAGTGAGTGTACCTCGAATATCAGCCTCATTTTTGAATTTGTGAGGCTAAGTTATGTAAACTTACATATTTATTTTGGTACCACATGGTATATTGTAATTGCTTTCTGTAATTGGATTCGTCCGTTGAAAGGTTTAAATAAATAAATAAATAAATAAATATTTTGAATCGATCAAGTCCACCTGTTCAGTTGGTACAAAAGTCTTGTACAAGCTGGATTTTGTTCCTTTTCTCATCCCATGCTCATCGAAAAGAGCGAGAGGGTAGGGGCTAAGTTACTAATTGACGGCACTTAATATTAATAAATTACAGTTTTGGAGTGGAAAAAGTGGGTTTTTGCGGAAACAGCCGAAAAACGCAAATTTTCAACTGGCGCTTGAACCCGAACGGTTCGTCGGAGAAATAAACCTATGTAAAGCAATTTGTAGCAAATTTTATAAGCTTTCATTTTGTATGAAAAGGTTATTTACGAAAAGTTAATAGTTTCCGAGTTATAAGCAAAACTCCGCCAAAAAATGATTTTTTTTACCTTTTTTGCATTTTTTTTTATGTTCCGTCACGAAATTTTGTTGGGAAATATCGGATTCGGATTCAGCACCCCAGAAAACATATAGAATCGAAGAAATCAAAACTACCCCACAACTTGTAAGCTAGGCGCCCTTTTAAGCACAAAATGACTGCATTATACTATAATCTAATATTTTAACTAATTTACTTGTATAAACATATTATGTAATTAATATGAAACGAATTTTTTAATTACTTATAAAAAATTAATTCTGACGTCATTACGCCCATAGTTAAAATTTGATTGCATATAGACAGGGTTGGGCAGTATTTGAAATACATGTATTTTAAATATGTATTTGAAATACATTTTGTATTATATACATTTGTATTGTTAAAATGAAAATATAAAATAAGTGCTTTTAAAAATATGAGTTACCATGTTAAATTACAAATTAAATTTCGTAACTTTGTGTATTTTATTAATTTGTGTATTTTATCGAGTTAAAAATTTTTTTGAGTTAACATCTGTTTTATTAATATTTAATATAAAATGAAGTGGAATTTACTAAATGGGAAAGTAATGTGTTGTCACATCAGATTTTTTTATCGTGTTTTCTTTTTCAGCTGACATAGGTGTTTTTAAATTTATTGTAGCCCTTATTTTTATTTCTGAATTTAGATAGAGCACAATTTTCTGAGTATGAAAATGTAAAAAATCTATAACCTTGCAGAGAAAAGGTTTCGAGATAATCTCCTAAAATTTCCAAAATGCATGATAAATTATTAAAATAAAATATGATTTTTAACTGTTGAGATTTATACTAACTCTTATCTCACTATTAGATCTTACTCCATTTGATTATTTTTTTTTGGGCTCTTTAAAGAGTAAAGTCTATTTCAATAGACCAACTACCATTGATTATAGAATTCACAATGAAATTGGGACAATTCAACCCGATACGACCTAAAATGTTTTACAGGAGTTTCAGTGGCAGATAGGATATAGCCAAAAAATCAACTGCTGTTACTTCGAACATTTACTTATTACTTTGATTTTGTTCTTTACAACATTTGTGAAAAAGCCTTATAGTTTTCATTCAATTTATTGAAGTAATTGATTAAATTTGGATACTTAGAAAATTGTGCTAAATTTGTAAAGAAAAATAAGGGTTTCCTTTTAAAAAATTTATGATGACGTCACAACTCAAAAACAAAACACGATAAAATTATATGTCAATGGCAGAAAAAAGGGGTGACGTTTAAAACCAATACTTTTGAATTTTAAGTTTAGCCCTTAATTAATTTTAAATATCACCTCCTTGTGCTACATCATTTTAAAGATGGAAAATATCCATCCCTTATGAGTAAAAGGTAAAAATGAATGAATGAATAACGGATTCCATTCCTGACGGAATATAACCACTCCCTTCCGGGAGTCTTCACAACCCATTTCTCAAGATGGATCACTCTTCCGTTGTTGCCTCTCTTACTATAACTTTTTGCGTGTTTTTGCTTGATTATAGATATCTCTCCATGTTTTTCTATTTGCACACTTCGCTTTCCAGTCTTCGACCTCCATATCACTCAGATCATTCATAACTACGTCCCACCATGTCGTTCTCGGCCTTCCACTATTTCTCTCCTTATCAGGTCTCCATTCCATCACCACTATTGTTGGATCCTTCTCTTCTCATAACATGGCCCAACCAGCGTATTCTCTGCGCCTGGCTAAACCTCACAATATCTTTATTTTCCAGTTCTTCCTCTATCTCATCATTCTTTCTTACTTTTAATTTATTGTCTTCAGTTCTTTTTGAGCCCATAATCGATCGCATTATCATCCTCTCAAACACCCCCAAACGCTCCTCCTCCCTGCATGTCATGTACAATACATCGGCTGCTTACGTTATCGTTGGTCTTATTAGGCTCTTATAAATTCTCATTTTCGTCTTCTTGCTTATGTTTCTGTTTTGTAATGTCTTCTTATTTGCGTAAAAAGCCCTGTTTCCTGCCTGCAACTTTTCTCTTATTTCTTCCTCTCTGTTACCTCCACTGTTTACTCTCACTCCAAGGTACTTAAAGGTGTCCACTTCCTCAAAATTTTAGTGTCCTATTCTCAAGTTTGATGTTTTCTTGTTATTTCCTATTCTGCTCCGCATGTACTTTGTTTTTTTCTCACTTATCTTCAACCCTATTTCTGCAGCTTGTTGGTTTATTTTCTTGTATGTTTCTCTCAATTTCTTCTTTGTTCTAGACAATATCACCACATCATCCGCGTAAGCCACCATCTGCACCTCCTGTTGATCATTGTGCCCGTGCAATTCGTTTTTCTGTTAATATTCACTATCTTCAGGTTGAACAGAGTTGCCGACAAAGAATGCCCCTGTCTCACTCCTACATTTATATCAAAATCCTCCGTCTCTCCTTCTTTAACTCGGACTGTACTTTTTGTGTTTTCCAGTGTCATGATTACCAATTTTATCAGTTTTTCTGGAATTTCGAGTTCTGTCATTATCCTTATCAGCTGTCCTCTTCTTACAGTATCGAAGGCCTGTTGGATATCTATGAACATCATGTCGTCGCCGATCTGCGAAAACCTCCAATGTGACAAATTTTGAAAATCAGGTTTTTGTATCATAATTATTCTACGATCAATTCTGCATAGGTTGGTAATACATTCAATGTGAAAAACCATAGAAAACAT
Organism: Podabrus alpinus; assembly: GCA_932274525.1. Lineage (NCBI taxonomy): Eukaryota > Metazoa > Arthropoda > Insecta > Coleoptera > Cantharidae > Podabrus > Podabrus alpinus. The sequence continues at coordinate 123,742,812 of OW026451.1, forward strand.
AGCTAAATCTTCAAAAATATATTCCTCCAATGTGACACCTTGCTAAAACTGGGATGATCAATTCCTCCAATGTGCTATTTTTCATTATTTATTTTAATTAAAATCTACAATTTACATGCAATTTAGTAATCTATATAGATTTGTTCTTGCAAAGATATTAAAAGAAAAATTTTAGATATATCCTTACTATTTCTCTAATAACTAGTTCTTTGCCTCTACTGTAAAATTTATGTTTTGCTACATTGGAGGTATTCGCAGCTCGGCGACGATGTGTAGCTCCATCCCATGTTCATAGAATTTTTCTGTCAGTTGCTTCAGTATATGTACCGCGTCTGTCGTTGACCTTCCTTCTCTAAATCCCCATTGGTACTCTCCTAGGAGTTTTTCAGTGTGTTTTATTAGTATTTTTAGTATTAGGGATGATAATACTTTATATATTCCTTTCCACTCTTCTTCAATATTGTTACTTCGTTCACTGGCATTTATTTGTTCATTAACTTCTTCCATGTAGTTTATTTCATTATTTAGTTTTTCCAGGTCCCATCTTGCTTCATTTTTGTTTTTTGTTTTTGATTTATTTTTTGCTTCAGTGACGCAACCACTAAATAGACAATGGTCCGAGTCGGGGTTCGCACCTAGATACGTTCTCACATCTTTTATTGATGATTCCCTTCTCTTAAATGTTAGTATGTGGTCTATCTGGTTTCCATTATCGCTACTGTTTCCTGGTCTTACCCATGTTACTTTGTGTATTGGTTTATGTTTATATTTTGTACTGCTGATCGTCATGTTCAATGTAGCTGAAAGTTGGCACATTCTGTTACCGTTGTCGTTTGTATCTTCATGTATTGTTTACCTACCGACCACTTCTCTTATATAATCGTCTTTTCGTACTTTTACATTAAGGTCTCCCACTATCATTAGCATTTCGTGTTTGGGTATCTCTTCCACTCTTCTTTCCAATTCCGTATAAAATTTGTCTTTTTCGCTTGTATCTTTTTCTTCGGTTGGTGTGTATATGTTTCTTATTGCTAGGTTCCTATATTCCTTCTTTCAATTATAGTTATGCTACTTCTAAACGTATTTAACGGATCCACGAATCTTTTCCTTCCCAACATCATAACTTTCGTCTTTAATTAATTTAGATACAACCATTCAGTAACTTTTCCAATCCTTGATTTAATTTCTCTATTACACTTTAACAATCTTTGTCAGTCTAACTTGAATTTGTTATTACGAGTATTAAGAAAAATTAATAACCCATTCAGCATCAATATCAACGGGAAAACATTGATTGGAAAGGTAACAATCAAAAAGTCAATAAGTATCTGGGTGTGGGTATGGACACAAGATTGACGTGAAATTACCAAATTAAATCAGTGTTGTGCGCGATTATCACAGCTATACAATTACACACATACAATCACAAAATGCAATTAACACATCTAAAATAAATTTATCGAGAATATCAAAAATACAGATGCTCCAAAATAAGATATTATAATTGCACTAAAGGCATCATGGTATATTATAAATGAATACCTTCATTACGAATTTTAAATGTCGGCAATAAAGGATTACCTAAGTAAGACAATAAAGATATTTTAACAACATCCATAACTGTGAAGAAGTACCTAATACTTAATTAGCTAACACTTATAAGTAGATTTTATGACGACTTTTGCGAGACGCATGACCTTCTTCATTCACTCATAGAGTTTATTTGTTAATTTATTCCCAAAGAGGCTCATTTTAACCCACGGTCTCATAATATTAACGCGTATTATTTGCCTCATCAGTCTTGCAGGTGTTGTGTTTTTATGTTAGGTAAGAATTGTTAATCTTGTTATGTATGTTTCAATTTCCTACCACTGTGAATTTTGTAGTGTATTTTCATTTGTCGCTTCACTTATGTTTTAAATTTGTACGTGTTTTTTAATATCTAACAATTTTGAAATGTGACTACCCCTATTTGTAATTTTTTGTTACATCTTATATACGTTTGTATTTATATACATATCTGTCGGCATTTTATTTATTTTAACGTTTACTTGGTAATGAATTGCGTCATTCGATTGCAACGACTTATTCATAGCAGCGCGTAGGCGTTGAATGTCCACCGGTGCTATTTTACATGTACCCTGTATTTTTACAACGGACCGAACGCTTAAAAGATAATAAGTTAACTGTGACATGTAACTGAAAATAAAGCTTCTGATGGTGATGATGAATAATTGTGATAACCATGTAAGACATCCCTTAGTGTTTATAATTAAATTAGAATGTTAAAGAGGTTAATTTGCTGTAGGTGGTATATAGGTAATGCCAAATTCTAACAAAATGCTGTGGAAAATATTGCTCCCCATTTTAAAAAACTCAAATATCACTAAATTTGTGTCAAATCTAGAGGAATCATGACCAATTGAAACACTCTGTACCATCCACCTACTATTAAAATTTCAGTTAAGTTAATTTTTGAAAATTTTACAAGAAAACATGCATTTATATTATTTTAATAAATTAAGAGTAAACGTTTCTGGAGTTTTTTATAAGCAGTTTTAAAAAATATGTAGGTACATACGTTTTCCTGAAAATACATGAAATATAAATTTTATTAGTCTACTACGTCAAGGATAAAGTCGACATGTTAATACTATTTCTCTATTGAATGGATCAATTACCTTCTTCTCCCATTCGCAATATCAAAATGTTAAAAGCCAATGTTTTTTGTCATTATAGAATCGATAATGATGTTTATATCTTGGATTTTCCATCTCTGCAGGAAAAACAATTACTTATCTTCTATGTTGCTTCGCTCAAACCTTGAACCCTTATACTACATTGTTTAAATGTACCATAGCTTCGAGTACAATGCCTTTTTAATAAGTAGTAATACTGATTTACCTCTTCAGTTTCCCTAGAAATTAAAAACAATAATGATGATGTAAACGAGCTAATTAAATTATTTTTAGAAATTAAAATATGTAAATTCGTTACATTATTCCGAACTTTGCAAGTTCTCACTAGTGCTGTGTAGACAAGAATAGTAAATAATTTACAACGAAATACATTAACTAATAATTATTTTATTGCCTATAAGAAAAATTTTACTACATAACTTATTTAATTGTGTACAATATTTATAACAAATTATTAAATTTGTTATTAAAGCATAAAAATTAAAGCATATTACATAAATGAGTGGTAGAGAAAATTATAAGAAACGAAATAGGGAAGAAGAATCACCAACAGAAAAAAAATCTTTTGTTCAAACAAAGTAAATTAACAGCAAGATCCCCACCGGAAAAACAAATAGTACCGGATATTAAAGACGGCGAAATGGAAGAAATATTGGAGAAAATAACGAAGATGACGAGGGAAATCAGAGAAGAGATTAAGTCTGGAAACGAGAAGATGCTTGAAGCCTGGAAAGAACAATTCATGGTGGAAATTAACCAAGTGAAGGCAGAGACAAAACAAACTAGAGAAGAAATGATACTGCTACACGATGAATTTCAAAAAGAAAAGCTTGAATGGAGGGAAGAAAGGAACCAATTGGAAAAACGTCTGAATGAAGTAGAGAACAGAGCACACCAAGAGGAAAAAGAAAAGAGAAGAAATAATGTGGTAATAACGGGAGTACAAATGATGGCTACTGAATCAGAAGGTAAAATAAAGGAGATGAAAAACTTAATAAAGAAAGAGATCGAGGTGGACCTAAAGATAAAGAAAATGTACACAATAAGGCAAAATATGTGGGTGGTCGAATTGGATAATTTCGAAAATAAAATGGAATTGATTAGAAACAAATGGAAAATGAGAGGGAAAGAAGTATATATAAACGATGATCTGACAGTAAAAGAAAGGAAGATCCAAAGTGAAATAAGAAGAGTGGCCAAGGAAGAAAAGGAAAAAGGAAGAAAAACTGGAGTGGGTTATAAGAAGATGTGGCTCGATGGTAAGCAATATTTCTGGAACGAAGAAATAGGAGGCCTTCAAGAGAAGCAGGAACATCCTCCAGGGTCAAAAAACTGAGGAGGTCAAAATCGATGGGAATTTATAAGACAATTGGGCGTGGAAATGGAAATGAGAAGATTAACGAAAAAATGTTTATGTGTACTTGGAATGTAAGGGGAATTTTTGTAGCGGCTGCAATGAAACAGCTAATAAATGTAATAAAAAAGTATAATGTTGATTTATTGGCACTACAAGAGACGAAACTGAAAAACAATGAAATTATGGATATAGAGGGGTATACCCTTTTTAAGAGTGGGGGAGAAGACAGAAGATTAGGTACAGGATTCATGGTGAGCCACAGAATGAGATCAATGGTGTTGGGATTTACAGCGATATCAGATAGAATATGTTGGATAAGACTACGGGGTACCTATAGGAAAATAAGTGTAATCAACGTACATGCGCCCACGGAAGAGAAGGATACTGTTGTAAAAGAAAAATTTTATGAAGAAATACAAAGCATATATGCAAGTATTCCAAGGTATGATCTGAAAATAATAGTTGGAGATTGGAATGCAAAAATAGGGCAAGAACTAGTATACCAACCAACAATAGGTAAATACAGTTTACACAAAGAAACGAATGATAACGGCAGATTTTTAATAGATTTTGCAATAGAGCAAAATATGAAAATTAAGAGCACACATTTCCAACACAAAGATATTTACAAAGGTACATGGATAAGTCCAGATGGAAAAACCATAAACCAAATAGACCATATTCTGGTGGAGGAATGCAAACAGAATTGCATAAGAGATATAAGAACGTATAGAGGTGCAGATATAGACTCAGACCATTTTATGGTAGGAATAAAGATACATCAAGTACTGCCAAGTTCTACGAAGGTAAAGAAGAACGATAAAAATAGAGTCAAGAAGATCCAGTTTACAAATGAAGACGAGATGATAAAATATCGTACAGGAATAGAAGAAGAACTAAACACGACTGCGAGTAATATGTACCAAACTATAGAAGAGACCGCGACAACAGTAGAAGAGTGTATAAAAAAAGTAGTAGGAAGACAACGTATGGTACAGCAAAAAAGAGATCAAGAATGGTTTGACTCGGATTGCAGAGAAGAGGTGAAGAAAAGAGAAGAGACTAGAATGAAGATGTTGAGAAGCAAAACATCCGAAGATAAACAAAGACACGAACAACAACGTAAAAAATGTCTAAGAATATGTAGAGAAAAGAAAAGGAAATACCGTATAAATAAACTGGAAGAGATTGAAGAGAAATATTCAAACAGGGAAATAAGAAATTTTTATCAAGGAATAAAAAGAACAGCACTGGGTTACCAAGCAAAAACGGTGTTCTGTAAAGATGAAAAAGGAAACCTGATCGGAACTAAAGAGAGAGTAACTGAAAGATGGGCTAAATATTTTCAGCAACTATTGAATAGACAGCAGAGTGAGGTCACAACAGAACAGCATGAAGAGCGAAGCGAAGGGGTAGAAAACACCATTAATGACATGCCAAACAAAGAAGAAGTCCACCTAATAATAAAGAACATGAAAAACAACAGAAGTCCAGGAGAGGATGGGATACAGGTGGAAATGATTAAGTATGGAGGAGAGAAGTTGCTGGAAATGATAGTCCAATTAATACAAGAAATATGGATCAAGGAGAAAATGCCAAGATCATGGAGCCAAGCACTGATATGTCCAATCTACAAGAAAGGTGAAAAAACAATCTGCGACAACTATCGAGGTATCGCCCTATTGAATGTCATGTATAAGATACTCGCAGGATGTATCAAGAATAGATTAAGAGAGCAATCAGAGTCGATCATAGGAGAATATCAGAGTGGCTTCAGGAAAGATAGATCGGTAACAGACCAAATATATACGCTGCGAGAGATACAGATGACAAGTCACGAATTCAAACTGAATACGCATCTACTATTTTTGGATTTTAAGCAGGCATATGACAGTATACAGAGAGAGAAACTGTATCAAGCTATGTATGAACTCAAAATATCAGCAAAATTGATAAGACTTACAAAGATGACACTGAATAAAACAGAAAATAAAGTGAGAGTTAATGGAATGCTGTCTGATGGGTTTGAGGTGCGTACAGGTCTGAGACAGGGAGACCCACTGTCGGCACTTTTGTTCAATTTGGCCCTAGAAGTAACTGTACGCAAAGCTAAGATCAATAGAGAAGGTACAATTTACAACCGACTACACCAGTGCTTGGCGTTTGCTGATGACTTGGTGATACTAACGAGAACAAGGAAAGAAATTCTGGATGTTACAAAAAGATTGTTAAACACAGCCCTAGAGATAGGGCTAGTAGTCAATGAAGCGAAGACAAAGTATATGGTGTGGGAAGATAAAAACATGATAGATAATAACTTTGTGAGTTTGCAGCTGACAGAAGACACAGTGTTGAGATTTGAGGAAGTCAAAGAATTTAAGTATCTTGGGACTATGATAACAAAAAGTCCAGGAAGCAATAACGAAATAAAGGCTAGAATATCAGCGGGTACCAGAAGCGCATTTTCATTGAAATCAGTGTTATCCAGCAAGAACTTGTCAAGAACAGTGAAAGTGAAAGTGTATCGAACAATAATAAGACCGACAGTGACATATGGGTGCGAGGTATGGATATTAAGAAAGAAGGACCAAGAAATGTTACATGTGTGGGAAAGAAAGATTTTGAGAAGGATTTTTGGAGGGAAGCTTATAGATGGAATCTGGGAGAGAAGAACCAATCAAGAGATTTATGAGTTGTATGGTCAACCAAACATTGTTGGAGTGATAAAGGCACAGAGACTTAGATGGTTGGGACATTTAGTAAGAATGGATGTTAAGAGAACTCCCTATAAGGTATGGAAAGCTGAGGTGGGAGGATTGAGAAGAAGAGGAAGACCAATGAACCAATGGAAAACCGAAATGAAAGAAGATTTGAGACAGATGAATATTGAAAGATGGGAAAGTTTGGCAATGAATAGAAAGAAATGGGCTAGAATAGCCATTCAAGCCATGAGCCTACTAGGCTCGTAGTGCTGTGTAATAAATAAGAAAAATTTTACTACATAACTTATTTAATTGTGTACAATATTTATAACAAATACCAATAATAAAATTTTCACATAATGTAAGCTTCTATAAATAATAAAATAAAATTTAGACGAGGGATGTGATACTGTTTTTTAACATTTTACTCTTCCTTTACATGATGATACACTGTTAGTTGATACATAAGTAATAAGTGCATAGCAGGTATCGCTGATATAATTCCCGCATTATTATTTTTTAATTTATATAATTTAGAATATTATTAAATGGTGCTTAAAAACCTTTTTATTATCTGTATTATAAAGTTTTCTTAGAAGAATAACTTAAAAATTTTACAAATTTCAAATGTCCCAAATTTCTTTACTTTAGCACTTTCTTCTGGTCTTTTCTTGATTTTTTTCTCTTCATCGTCGTCTTACTTGCAAGAGTAAGACTAGTGCCTGAAATGTATTCAGTTAGATTGTTGGAATAAAATTGCAACATCCTATATTATAATATTTATTTAATAACATTGTATAATAATTATATGCTATTTATAATTATTGTAAATACTCAAAATTTGAGTCTTTTATTGGTGAGCAGCACATCCCCAATCGAAATAAATAATTGTAGACAATAACGATAATAGTGCTTATAAGAATAAAATTTAACGTTAACATATTTTGGGTAACATAAAATTATCTTTATAAATATTACATTTTATATAAGTACCACATGTTGATATGATCATAAACTTATGATGTAGGTAAGTAATACAACTAACTAAAAATATAATTATCTGTACTATAACTTTAAATCTTAATATCACTCTTGGCTACTTTATAGTTAAACAATATAACATTAATTATTATTCTAAAGTTGTTAAATATCTGATTTTTGCTTTGTATATAAATAAAATTTTCTACATTATATAGTTTTAATTACTTTTATTATTTTCTGATTGAATAAACCAGCGCGATCTTAATGCTTCCATATTTTTTAAATTTTGTTGATGCGTCCAAGGCTTCAGTTGTCTAAGCTCGTTTTCCAATATTAAATCTTCTTGTGGTCTCGAGTTAAAAGGTTTTGGAGCTATGACAGATATAGCTATGTACGCCTTGGGATTTTTGTTTGTATTTGTGTGATGAAGGGGATAGCCAGTTACCCTGTGATAAGCAAAATTTCTTCCCGATTTATTATCTAACTGGAGTGGAAATTTTGAAGGTTTTCCTATTTCCAGTTCGGGTTTATACGATAGCCTACCCTCGGTTTGAAATTCGGGCCATTTGTTTGATTTAATAGCGGTTTCTGTGTGATCTTTTAAGGACTTTTGTTTATTTTCTCCATTAAGAATAACTACCATTTTCTCGATGTTATTACTTGTATCGTTTAACCTTGCTATCCTTTTTAAATCATTTTTTTCTGTTATTACTTCTGCTTTTTCTATAATAGTATTAGGTTTGTTTTCTTTTACATTAAAACTTGAATTATTAATTTCTTGGGAATTTTTTAAGTAATTAAGCTTTTTTTCAAAGTACATTTTTTGTTTATCGTGCAAACTTGCATTTTTTGCACTTGAAACTCTTTCTAGAAGTTTTCTTGATGTTATTAGATCCTTATCGATATTTTCTGTAAATAAATAAAATAATACGTAAGTATACGAGTATTACACTAATAATATACTATTTTAACTCGAAATTATATGTTGAAATCCTTAAACATTCCCTGTTGTTAGTGCAAAATGTAGTATTTATTCTATCCTAATTTTTCATTCATAATTGTTTAAAAATGTAAATAGGGTTGAAAATTAAAGTCAACTTTTAAATTTGAAGCACATTCGTACCAAAATAAGAGAAAAGGGATGTATGAAGTATTAATTTTATCGCAATACTTAATAGAAATATTATGCAAATTTTTGTCAACTTGTACAAAATGGTAGTGCCAACTCACGATCGTACACTAAAGATATATATAAAATTCTTCATCACGAAAATACTAAGAGCTAAGATAATTTAATATAAAATACAAAAGTCGCATTATATTATATTTACCTATAAAATATTTTTCATTACCTATATTAAATTTTACTAAGCTTAAATTTTAAATTCTACAATTTATTTCTATTTCAAGTTTAATCGGTTTTACGTTTTTTAAAAAGAGATATAACGAAAAAGTGTCCTTAAATTTTATAGTTTATCGTATATCACATCGTATTGTCTCTCGTCACTTCTATTTTATTCCGAGTATTTTAAGTGCCAAATAAAAGCCAGGAAACTACATACAAAAATATTAGGATTTAATTCAACTTTACCTACGTTCGCATATGTATACTAGTAGATATATTGATTTGCATGTAAAGTGATGGACGGGAGCTATAAAATTGCAAATTAAATACGTTAGAAAAGACTAACTGGCATTGATGGTCCGGCATAATATTCGTTGTTTATGCTGCTTAAAGCTTAAGTGGATCTAATATGAAATTGGTATCGATATACGTCCGAAATACATAATTGGAATTCTTCCACCATATATATATATCGTTTGGCAATATTGATTAAATTCAGAAAAATTTTCTCGATATTCTGTGACTAAACCTAATTTGTGAATCTTTCTATTATATAAAATAGATATATTCTATATAAAATTTGTACCCGTCGAGCACCAATAATGTTTTTTCGCGAGCACGTAAAATTTGTCGAATCAATGCGATGCCACAACAATATCAATGAAATTTTTTTTTAATGAAATAAAATAGTGAAAAGCAATCAGGTGAAATGAAGGTATACAACGTCAACAAAGTACCTGACAGAAAACTGACTTAATTGAAAATTGTATATAATTGCATATCCATCATAAAATTACACCAGCCAATAATTTAAACAATTTTTCACGATCAATCACGTAACAGGCTGTTAGAGACCTACTTAATTACTACTCATAGATTTTGCAATAAAAAATTGAACGATTTTCTCTAACTTAAAGAAACTTTTCTTTAAAGAAATAGAAATAGAAAAAAATAGGGGAAGCAGAAGTAGGTATGAACCAATAATTGTTTCAGGACCGCATCCAGAATTAATATGAACTGAAAAATAAGCAAATAATTAAAAAAATTCAACACCCCAATACATCGTAAGTATTTTAACTATAAACATGATTTTTCAATCGTGGTATTGGTATCACCAAATATATAATTTATGGAATTACCTTATATGAAGAAATACTAAAAACTTACCAATTTTTCGATTTATAATAACACTTTCGGCAACCTAAAAAGTGTACTGGTTTTTGTATCGGTTATAATAATTGCAGAAATGATATGGTTTAACCCCAATAATAGGGCACTGAAAACCTATAGGTCGGTACTAAGCTCAATACCCAGTAATGAAATTTTGTTTTTTCAAATAAATCTAATATCTTTTTTGTTTTTTTTTGAAACAACATTGAGATGTTGAATTTTATTAATTATTTGCTTATTTTTCACTTCGCAATAATTCTGATGGATGCCGTCCTAGAACAAGTATTAGTTCTATAGTTTGTAGAATTTTCGTCAACAATGTGAATTAGGTAATCTACATTCTCGACTATATTTTAAAAGATTTTTTTTATTGTTTGTTAAATACGTAAAGTTTAGAAATTATTCTCTAACAAATACAAATTTCTAAATAACTGCCTTCGGGCAATGGTCAGATAGGTAGGTAAGTTATTAATCAAAACATTTCAAATTTGTATAAATTATTACTAGAACACGAAAGCGTGTTCAGAGGGGTAATTCCGGACTTGAATCACGGACTTCATGGAATTTATTTTTCGGCCCTCCGATGAACATTGACACATTGTGGATCTCTTGCCAACTGAAAAACTAATAAAACGAGTGCTAATAGATGTTGATGCACCTAAAAATAAAGTTAAATTTAAATAAATGGTGCTCAACAGCTGGCGTTGAAGTCGATTACCTAGGGATTCCAGCTGCATGAGATCTTTCAATAGGGATAACTTTTGAATGAATTTTGTCAAAGTGACAGTTCTTTGATATTTGTCTTCAGAAAGGTTTGCCATTTAATCATGAATAAATTAACACTTAAACAACGCTACCAAATTATGGAAGTTTATTTTCTAAGTCAGATTTCCGTTTGCGAAACTTATAATAGAGCTCCTCCCCAGTTTGTGGTTTACATAATCGACCTTCTTTTCGTACCACTTCTTCATTGCATGATGTAAGATCACCAACAAGGCAAAGAAATGTGCGTACCGAAGAAACTATCGCTTCTGTGAGTGAAAGTGTGCAAGAGAACCCAAACATTTTAATTCGCCATCGTGCTCAACAACTTGGGCTTTGTCCGTCCACTACATGGAAAATTTTACATCATCATCTTGGCTTACATCCATACAAGATTCAGTTGGTTCAAGAATTGAAGCCTAATGCTCATCGATTGCGTCGTGCGTTCGCAGATTGGGCTCCCAACCAATTGGAAGTGGATAAATTTTTTTATCGCCAAATTTTGTTCAGTGGCGAGGCACATTTCTGGTTGAATGGATATTTGAACAAGCAAAATTGCCGTATATTATGGACTGAGACCAATCCGGAATATTATCTTGAGACTCCATTGCATCCATTAAAATTGACTGTTTGATGTGGAATACACGCCAACGGCATCATCGGTCCATATTTCGTTCGAAATGATGTAGGAGCTACCGTGACGGCGAATGGTGTGAGATATCGACACATTCTCAATACATTTTTGTTTCCAAAAATCCAAGAGTTAAACATCGAGAACTTATGGTCCCAACAGAATGGTGCCACGTGCCACACAGCCACCGAAACCATCGATTTATTGAAAGGACAATTTGGTGACAACATTATTTCAAGAAATGGGCCTATCAATTGGCCTCCAAGATCGTGTGATTTGACGCCTCAAGATTATTTTCTTTTGGGGTATGTTAAATCCATGGTTTATGCTAACAAACCATCAACTCTGGAAGCATTGGAGGTCAATATTCAGCAAGCCATTTATGAAATAAGGCCAGAAATATTGGAAAAAATGGTCAAAAATTGGACTGATCGGATGCGCTTCGTAACGATTTGTCGTGGTGGTCACAAGTCGGAAATCATTTTCAAATCATAAATGGCATTAAATTTACTTTCATAAAAAAATAATTTAAAAAACATTCCATCATTATTTTAATGTTTTATTTCAATTTGAAGTTCTCATGCAGCTAAAAAACACCCTATAGTATCGTACATACTGAGGCTCAACAGTCGAGGGCCCTCTGTAATCCTTGCTAGAATGAGGACCTTGTTGATCACGCGCAAATCTTTAGCCACATCTGATAATAATATTTCGAATCGGGATTCCGAAAGACCATCAAACCACGATTTAATTTAAAACAAGTGAAAACAAATTGAAATTTTAAAAAAGTAGTCTGGAATCCACATAGTTTATCTCACATTGTATATTTTAAGATGACCCTTAGAAATAAGTCTTTACGGTTCTTTTGATTTATCAATCAATATGATGTAGTCAACCACTCTTACATTGATTCATATTGATGCAAGTAGGCCCCAGAGACTTCAAGTTATATTTTAAATTTATGTAGGGTATGAGAAATCGGAATAGGATCTCGTACACTCAGGAACATTGTGACTGATTAAACATGTATTGGTGTCGGCGCCTTCATATTTTAAACATTTTTATATTTATTAATATTAATACATTCCCCTACTTATAGTGAGGCGACTACTTTATAAGGGCGCGACAGTAAAAGTATGAACAGCAGAAGACGATATAATATATTGTAATGTAAAACTATATTGTACTCATATAGAGATGTTATTTATTAACTTTATTATAATAAAAATAATTTATTCGGATAGAAAATTTACTGCCCGAATACTACTCAAAACGTCGCGTCGCATCGTTCTGTTAAAAAGAATCTCTACCTAATACCCTTGATTGTACATTACTATAGTCTTTTATGAGTTTGCATACAAAAGTTTATTCCTACGTTTATCAACGTAAGTATTAACTTGTAAGTTAGATATTCTATAAAAGGATGCTTACAAGAATTCCATGTACTAGGTATATGATCGGCGAAGGTTGGGTTTAAAGCTTCGGGGTCTTTTGGAAAAATAATATATTGAACTGTATTTCAACAATAAGCCAAAATTCGGTAAATATTCAAGAAAACAAAAATTAAAATTAACGTGTTTAAATTCAAAATGTAACAAAAATTGTAAATTAAATTTAAAAGAAGAGGGAATTTGGTAAAATGGATATCCTTGTGCGCAAACAAGGAACTTTTGCGTTGAAAGGAGAAGGGGGGCCAGTCACCTCCAGGAAGTCGACCGGAGAGGACGTTAAAAGAGTCCGCGCCGAGCAGTGGAGAAGAGAGGACGCCTTGAGCTAGATAATTAAATAAAAAATTGTGTACTGTGAATTTGTTGTAAATAAAGAAAAATTTAGTTTAAATTTGAAAGAGTGTGTTTTGATTGAGGTGGATGAGAGAATTTGGAAATGTAAAATAAATTTGGAGAAGTGATTCCAGAATTCACGGATTCAAAAAAATAAATGGTTAGTCGCTGGACAGAAAAGAACACGTCAATATTTAATTTAATTTTTATCAGTTATATGAAAATTCGTGAATAAGACCAACACATATCAATTGTTGAGGTTTTTGAATTTTTTGATTTTCTTGTTAGTGTTCACTTGGCACTGATTCTAAAGACGGCCCTAACCGTTATTTTTTTATGATTCATACTGTGTAGAAAAATATATACTTCGTAGATTACAATGGCCTATTTCTCAACTATAGCAATTTTTCTATTAGTATTTGGAAAAGTTCTACTTTTTGATATCCAACCGAGTTAGGTAAAGTACGTTTTTATCATAAAATCCGTTTTAAAAAAAGTTAAGTACAAGTAAAAAACCTTATGTGAAACATGTGGGGAAAATGGAACTTTCCCTCACTAGTTACACAAATAGCTATTAAATTATGTATTAGATCAACTATAGAGTACTTATAATTAAATTTTAGTATCATTACATTGTCGAGTTTATTGAAATTTAAAAGTTTAACGCTTTTAATAATAAATAATATTAAAAGTTAATATACGAGTATGTTTATTAACTTTTATTAAAGTTAATATTAAAAGTTTGTTAACTTTTATTGTAGTTATTTGACAAACATATACTTGAATAAAATTTTGAATGCTGTAAAATGTTGTTTATAAAGGTAAAATATATATTCAGATAAATATAACAATCTACTACTTGTATTATATTATATCTCTTTTGATTCCTGAAAAGGTTTTGTAATTAATGCGCTGTTTGAATTAAAACCATTGTTGCAGAACAACAAAATAAAGTTATTTATACAAAGTTATATCTAGCAAAGAAAATTTAAATCGGTAAAAAATAAATAGTATTGAAATGCGTTGAATATCCTTTTTAGTTCTGTATCTATTAAGGATGAAAATTTTTAAATAAATATCCGGTAGATATATTGACCTATAGATCTAAAATTATAACATTTTCGTGAGGGAAGAATTTAAATATCGTCCGTAAAGAATATTTTACTCATATTTTATTCAGAGGTATGAAAGGAAAAGGGGCTACAATTTCTAATTAATTTATTCTAATCTATTTGTAAAGCTATATTTGAAACCCTCTTTTTGTAAAATGATTTTATAATAACTTGAGTTTGTTATGTTATTTATTTCTTGACATCAAAGTACATGATATTTTTGTCAGAAGACTGAACTGAAAACTTCATAAAAAAATATAAAAGTCACAGTACTTTGATGTCGGAATACAAAGTTTGCTGAATCTTACGAAAATATTCTTGGAAATACAGTTATGCAATACTTATTGGAATAGTTTGTTCAATAAAAACGAAAAAGTAATACATACATTTTTTAGTGCTATTTTAAAAGCAAAAATGAAACTTTTTATATTTTAAAAAAAGTGTTTTAAATTTATATTATACTAGCGCCTGCGGCGCTAGACATATGTATAGTAAACAGAACCAACACATTATGAACAATTTTTTTATTATTTCAACTTTAAAATGACTGTGGGCATGTAACCGACGTTGGAGAAAATGTTTGTTGCTCCGAATGAAGTCATTTGAAAGCATGAGTTGTACTTGCGAATGTTTAGCAGGAAGTGTTTTGAAATTGCAGTGGTGCCAGTAAGATAACTTAGAAGCGGCTCAGGTGGATCAATCAGCGGTGGCAAAACAACTTTGCCGTTCGAACAACACATTCCTGGTGATTCCTTAGCGAACTTCGAAACACGACAATGCAAGCAAAGTTTGTTCATAACACCTATTGCTACATCCTCGTGATTCATGTAATCGTAGTTTTTGTCGTAATTAAATGCTTCCAATGTTAAATTCAATTTTTGTCTTGATGGAACTAATCCCAAAAACGGTTTGCCCGTCCATTTCTGGCGTAAATAAGAGCGCTACATACGTCCAAATTTTTTACACAATTTTCACTTTTCAATTAATCTTCAGGTAAAGTTAAATCTTCCGCAAAGAGGTGGATCTTCCACGAAGAGGTGGGTCTGCGTCTTCTTGCACAATTCCGGCGAGTTTTTCTTTAGAAAACCAATTAAAAACAAATTAATCTTCAGGTAAAGTTAAATCTTCCGCAAAGAGGTGGATCTTCCACGAAGAGGTGGATTTGCGTCTTCTTGCACAATTCCGGCGAGTTCTGCGACCTATATAAAGTCTTCCTCACAGGGGGAAGACCATAATAGATCGGTGAAGGCCATAGTTGTTCGGCCTTCGGCCTCACAGGGTGAAACCATAATAGATCCGTGAAGGCCATAGTTGTTCGGCCTTCGGCCTCACAGACCGGACCATAATAGATCCGTGAAGGCCACAGTTGTTCGGCCTTCGGCCTCACAGACCGGACCATAATAGATCCGTGAAGGCCATAGTTGTTCGGCCTTCGGCCTCACAGACCGGACCATAATAGATCCGTGAAGGCCAAAGTTGTTCGGCCTTCATCTGTCATCCGTCATCTGTCATCCGTCATCTGTCATCCGTCATCTGTCATCTCATCTGTCATCCGTCATCTCATCTGTCATCTGTCAGCTGTCATCCGTCATCTGTCATCCGTCATCTGTCATCTGTCATCCGTCATCTGTCAGCTGTCATCTGTCATCTGTCATCCGTCATCTGTCATCTGTCATCCGTCATCTGTCATCTGTCATCCGTCATCTGTCATCCGTCATCTGTCATCTGTCATCCGTCATCTGTCATCTGTCATACATACATACATACATACATACATACACACATACATACATAATCTTCACGTAAAGTTACATCTTCATGTAAAGTTAAATCTGTATGTGCAAAATGATTTTTAGGTTATGTAGTTAATGCCGTCACTTTGACACTATCGGGGGGCCCATGGGGGCTATTCAACACTATCAGGGTCACTCTCTAGGTTATGAAAAGGGTCTTGCTAAAACGCGCACTATTTATGTTTTACCCTGTATATGCAAAATGATTTTTGATAATTTTAAAAATATTGTGCAACGCTACTGACTATAATATGTCAATGTCATTTTTAAGGTTAGTCAAAGTTGTGCCCCCTATTTTTCGAGCCGCTACTGACTATAATATGTCAATGTCATTGAATTAATCTTTTAGCGTCAAAATCGCATCGTAACTATGACAACGACTGTGACCTGAAGTGTTTAACTGCTGATGACCGTCTTATGGTGACGAATTACTAAATTCAAAGACGACGAAAAACTTACTCTTGAATGTCGCCAGATCTCGTGAAAGTTTCAACGCCCACAGTTACGGGGTTTAGGCGTCTATGCGGAACATACATACCCACACACACACATACAAGCATTTTTATATATAAGATTTAACAGTTTGAAAGCGTTCGTATTTTCTCGATCATGCTTACAATTTTATACGCCATCCAAGTTCAAAAATATTTCTAACTGGTTTTTTAATTTAATTTTTTTTACAAAATTGTAATGGAAATTTGACAAATACTTGCAATTTTTTATCCTAGATTTACCAATATTGGAAAAATATTTCAAAACATATTTAAATGAAACTGATGCTTTAAAGGAATATGCATAGCAACGTGATGAAAATAGGTGAAAAGTGTTCCAAAACCATTTATTCCGGAGTTTTAAGACCTTATCTGCGGTAAAATAAGTAAAACAAATTCATTTGTTTTTGATTGTATACACCAAGCTTTTTAATAAAAGGGTTGTAAGATTGTCATAGTATTGTTTAGCCCTGAAGTGATGAAGTGATATATTTTGTATTTCCTGAAAACTGGCAAATTTTTACACACATTCTGATATGGCTCCAGGAGCAGTTAATACACAGAGAGCCAAACAGAAGAAAACTTAATTTTCTTAGCAAAATTCATTAACGTATGCGAGACGATGGGAAATTTAAGCAAAATTTATGAAAAAGGGATTTTATGAAGAGTTGAAAATCCTGAAATGTCCTGTCAAAGAAATGTTCTGCAAAAAATATGAAAAGTATCGCACCATGTGGAAAATATTGAAGTCCTGCCATATCCAATATATTCCAACATTTTTATGCAGTTGATTTTCAAACCAGGATTACTTTTTGTCATTGGTTTCTTAATCGGTGAACTCAGGATCTAGAGTTTGTATGTACATAATATGTAACATTTTGTTTACTAGTAAGGCTTACTTCACCAGAATTGGAATTAATGGATGAAAATGAAAATGAGATGAAAATCCCGCGTCACCGCCGGTGCCGTCACGGCGCTTTGTAATCAAGCCGACATAGTTTCTCTGCAAACATTATGCCTAATAGACTAACAGGAGCGGCTTATCTTCATTTAGCAAGATTGCAGTTAATCGGTTTACTTAAAACATAATGTTAAAGGAAATGTTGAAACTTGAACTGTAGGTATGCTAATCGGGGGATATGGAATACTTTTATATAGAGGTAAAATTGTTAATATTATGGTAATATCAATTAAACAGGTTTCAATTTTACTGTATTACTGACCGGTTTCGAGTTTTTCACACATCTTCGCAGTAATTTGTTATAAGGAAATATTGGTATTTCTTTTGCCAATAATTAAAAAATTCTACTTGCACGTCAGTTATAAAATCATAGTTAAAATCATAAGAAATTTATCAACATGCCTCTGTACAAATGTAACAGCTAAACATACAAAGTAAAACCAGAAATTCAAAAATTCAAACCAACACAAACTAAAATAACAAGGTATAATATTTGTAAATTGTCCTATTCATTATCTTTAGATTTTCCTATCAACAAACATTCTAAAATCGGAAATATGGATTTGTTTGTTAAGGGGGTTACCTATTGTGACCGATAACTTTTTTCGATTTTTTTTTATTACATATTTTTATAGTTTGGGGTCTTGCAAATGTGTCCAAAAAATATTAAAGTAAAATTCATCAAATTACCCGAATTATAACGGATTTTCTGTATCAACCACTATGCACCTCATTACAGCACCAACAAGTTTAAAACGATTTATCTCGAAACTACATTTCTCAGGTCGGGCGCACGTGTTCCAAACAAACTACTTGTCGGATTAACTTGTTTTTTTAAAGGCATTTAGAATATATTTCAGGCTCCAGTCAGAACCTAAAATATCCAAAATATATTTAAAATTACCATTTTTCAGGCCGTGAAAAGTAAATATTTTGTTGTAAAAATCGAAGTTTTTTTTTAAATCCTCGCCATTTTTTGTTTAAATTAAATTTTCGAGGTTCCAACTGGAGCCACATTCATATAGAACAAGAATTTAAAAAATTCATTTATTTCAGATAACTGGATCGGTCGGACTCGATGCGCCCGACACGGCGACACGACAGGGGGTACAGTAGGTAACCCCCTTAAGCCTTAATATGGTATTTATCACTGTTCTTCGTGATTTCTAGTGCTTCCAGAAGATTAAGCTTTTATTTGAAGTGTAACTTACATGCAATTATTGAGGCTCATTAGATGACCGCAATATTTAAAAATATTAAGTTTATAACCCTTCTCCTGCTTATGCAGTATTTTTGTCTCTTCTTTGTTTATTTCGCCAATATACGTGGTATCACAGTCCTTGCAATAGAGCTGGTACACACCACTCGTTTCCATGAAATCTTTTTTAAAATTTGTGGAGATCAGATCATATTGTTGAAGAACCTATTGACCTTACCGTTTACATAGCCATATTGTCTAATTGCTCTGTATTGGATGTTTTCGTTTGTTACAACACAAGGGCAAGGACAATACTCAAAGATTCAGCGAGTACAGGTTTTAGCAAGGAGATTGCACGAGCGAAGCGCAGCGGAGGCATGTTGATAAATTTCTTATGATTTCAACTATGATTTTATAACTGACGTGTAAGTAGAACTTTTTGATTATTAGCAAAAGAATTAACAATGTAACTTCTTTATAACAAATTACTGCGAAGATGTGTGTAAAAAACAAAACCGGTCAGTAATAAAGTAAATTTGAAACCTTTGATTAGTGTTTAATTGATGCAATTATAGGTATGTAATACCCCCCCAAGTTATGGGTTTTAAGAGAAGTAATGAAAGATATTGAGAATACAGATAGAATAAAGAATAAGAGATATATTTCATAAGTATTTTCGATTTTATACATATTTGAAGACTCGAACATTTTCATCTCATGTACCTTGGGGGTATTCCATACCCCCAGACGCCCGGTAAGAATTTAATTTATCTTGTTTCGGGCAAAGCTCTCTATTGTGTTATTATTTTATGCAGTCCTATTCTAGGTTGACTCCTTGATTAGAAAATAAGCATTTTATCTCCGAGCAACACCCGTCACATAAATATATCTGAAAAACTCTTTTTACATTGGATCCATAAAGTCCGTTCATCACCGTATGATGAGATAATAAATGATTCAGGGATATAACTTATCTTCAACCGAGCTTTTCGGTGGAATATAGTTTGCAGCAGTATGCAAGTGAAGTCGCTAGGTGGGAGATTATAGGTTCTGAACATAGAATTGGAGTCAGGCTCGAGGTGTAATGTGTTTTAAACCGAAATTTAGCTTGAGCTGAAGAAACCACCTTTAGCTGAACTTTAGCAAGAACAGTTCGGGCACTACCACTGTACAATCCCACGAGCCACCCTACCACTGTGTTTTTAACACCCTGTATAGTACCTACTCGTAATATGAAAAATATTCGTTTAAGAGAATATTAAAATTGTGTGATTTTCAACTCAAAAATAATACAGAATAAAGTAAATCGGCTTTTTCACTTACGCAATAATGCATGTACTTGTTCCCATTGTTCAGGATTTGCTGCAATCTTGACTATTAATTCTAAAATCGATTCGTTTACAGATATCTAAAAATAGCAAATAAACTTTAAAAAAATACTTTTATATACTGTAAGTTAAATTAACCTCTTTATTTTGTTTCCGTTCATCTGAAGGTGACACATCCACGTTAGTAACTTCAAATTTGGAATTATTATTAACCAAACCCATCAAAAATTCATAACTGCGTTTTTCTCGATTGCTTTCAAATGATCTGGAATTTATATCTCGATTGTTCATAGCTTCGTGCGAATCAAGTGGCCCCGATATTTCCGATGATGAGTTTTCTTCGGCGTGAAGCTTCACTTGTAAATCTTCCACCTACAAATTCGATACTGTTTAAAACATTGTTATAACAAGTAATTCAATTTTCGTGTTATTAATAAAAATTATTAGAACATGTAACTAATGACAATGTAGGGTAAGATTATGTGAGCCGTGAACTTCATAATTAGTTTCAAGCGGTTTCAATCTACCGAGTTTCAACTCGTGTACTACCTGCTAGATATATTCCACACCATAGACAACAAAATTATTACAAGTTTCAATTACTTCCGCAAAATAAAACAGTATAAATTATTAACACATAAATGTAATATTGTAACAATTTTGTGATTATTGGAATATTAAATGTTACGCCATAATCCATTAGCAAAATTTTATTTGAAGTCTAGAAATATAATTATTATTCTGCCTTGATGACCATTATTAGAAAATAGATATTATCAAACTCCTAAACTAATAATATTTTAAACATTAATGATATTGATTTACAACCTAATGTTCAAGTTTAAAACGATTTAAGGGTGGGGTTTTCGGTCCGTCAGAGGATTTTGAAAGTGTAATAAAGGTTCAAATCAAGTTCATCAATATTAAAAACTTTTAGTGGATATTCTAGCAAACACTGTAATTGGAAAAAATTGCGCACATCAAAATATGATATGCTTTTAGCTACCATGTTAAAATCATAATTTCATAATTTGAAATAAATCCGTTAAGCTACTTCTTTTGTAATGAGCATGAAAAACGTTAAATACCTACAGCAGATACCTAAATGTCAAAAGCTAATTTAAATAGATAATTTATAAAGATATTTAATTCGGTTTTATGCTCAAACAAACTTTAAACTTCTGTAAACTATTTTAACCGACCAATCAGAACAAATAAAACAATCTTTTCGTTTAAATTATTGCAGCACCACAATTCCAAAGTTTGTTTGGCTTCTTTAATGATCACACTATACTATCTCATTTAAAACTTTTAAGTGATACTATAATATGTTTTGCGCCTTCTGATGACAGAAGACAGGTGATTATTTATGGAAAAGCAACTGGGGAGCCGTTAGTACTATGTATACAATCATCAATCACGTGTCACAGTTTGAACTGACTGAGTTGGAAGTTATACCACCCTGTATATCAAAGTTTATTAATTTCTTATTTTAGTTGTATTTGAAAATTACGTGTACCAGATATTCTTTTAAACATTAATTGAAAGGAGAAAATTCTTTCAAATATTTACTCTGAAGATAAAAGCAACACGAAGTTGTTCTATTTATTTAATTTTAATAAGAAAGTATTGTTTTTTATCTAGGTAAATATATTTAGTTAAAAAATTTTGAAACCAAAAAGAATTCCGTTACCCGCAGAGTTAAGCGAAGGAATTCCGTGAGGCTTAGCAGGATAAGCCACTGATGCGGTCGTGTTTCAAATTTTATAATTGGGGTGGTCAGAACAGGAGTGAATCAAGTCCATTTTTGTGATTTTTGGAGTTATGGTTCCTATGCGTTCTAGTTCATAACTTACTTCAGTGCAAAAGTAGATCAAGTCACATTTTGTTCGTTTTGTTATCCTATGTAACTTGTTTACTTTCTTTACTGACAATAATATTACATGTTTCCGTGTTGTACTGAATCAAGTCCGAATTTATATTACCTATCATCTTGTTCTCACGCATTTTTGACGTTTTATTCTTTTTTATCTTTTTAAAATTTGATTTAGGTGTATTTTGTCATTGGATTCTATGAATTTATAGTCTTGTATTTGTTAATTTTTCTAGTTTTGGCGGAATAGTAATAAATTAATCAATTAATCGAAAAATTAAGTCGTAAGACTTCACTAATTTATTCTGCTGAGGATTGGATGAGAATTGCTCGGGAAGCAAAGAAAAAGGAACCGCAATTTAAAGTCTACGAAATGCAAAGAAACGAATTCTTGTCCACTAAATAATTAGAATCAGCCATACAAAACAGGAAGAAAACTGCACAAGGTGAAAGTTTTTCTTGGTTAAAAATTAGATGGCTTCGTTTTGAAAGATCGTCTCCACTATCTTATAAATTTATAAAGAAACTCTTAATGAAGACATCGATTTTAATGAAGCAAATTTAAATAAAGGTGTTCGTGGTAGACGTATACAATCCCTCGTCATTCAACAAGAAAATTTATATCTAAACAGACGTATCATAACAGACTCTAAAAACCAGCATAATATGAACGATATACTTCATTACATTCCGCCAATATACCTTTTATTTTATAAGAATCTACCTACAGAAAGCAGAACAAGACAAAATAAAAATCAAGACTCCTCTGATGATGAAGAAATTACAGATGAAATTATTTTTGCGTAAAATTAACAATATTTTCAGTGTAATAATGGTTCAAGTCCAAACAATTAAATTAAGTTCTGTGTAAAATTTTTTATTATAATAATATATAATTTTTATGTTTTCTATTATAAAATATAGAGTTTTAAGAACCACTGGGTGTAATTATTTAATAGAATTGATTGCTTTAAATTTAATAAAGATCAAAATACTTCAAGTTGCGATAATTCATTAACAGCATTTATGGACTTAATTCACTTCTATTCTGAGCACCCCAATTATCAATAAATATTTTATAAAGGAAACGTTTAAATGAAAATTTTGGCCAGGAAACACAAACAAAAATTAACAAGAACAGTGAAGTGATAACTCCAGAGTATGATAAGGGTAAGTTTACAAAAGACCAAATTGAGCGCTTGATTGTTGTTAGTATGCAAAGCTGAAATGCGATTGGAAAATGTCTTGCTTCTAAGAGTTCCAAACAAGATAAAAGCATCTTAAAGCTAAACTGGGAAATTTCAATTGGAGCTAGAATTTAAATTGTAGAACAAATATTTACTTAAAAAATATTAATAAATGAAACAAAAAACTGTACTACTACAACATTATTCAATTAACGTTAAATGTTTCCATTTTAAAATTACGCTTCGACAACTCGATAAAAAATTTACATTACAATTTTAGCAACAGCGAATAATGCCATTAAAGTACAAAAATCACTTAAACTCGAAATTTTATTGTGTTAGTTGTAAATTCCTTTCAAATACCATAACAAAATTGCTTTATAAATTTTAAAGCAAGGTTCCAAAAAAATTTCATGAATATTCTTGGGTACATTTCATATAAAAAGTTTAACTGTGTTTTACACAATGTAAACATATTTAAGAGCAAACAAAAACTTGCATTAAACAGACTAATGAAGAAGAAAAGGGTCTGTAATAATGGAGCAACTCAAATAATCCACATTACAAATTACTTAACATTTTTTCACATGTTCCTGCTATATATATGATAATATTATTTGAAAAGCTAGCCTTATTCGGTTAAATGATGAAAAATTGAATCCAAGATGTAAATTTGCTATAAGTAAATAAGTTAATCAGGAGATGAAAAGTTTTTCAATACTGACGATGCGACAAGATTATCAGATTTTACAATTCTAATAATCAAGCATTATTTCCAAAACCAAATACGATTATAAAAGACAAAGGGTATAAATCTTTTTTTTAAGCGTTAAAATGGACTAAATTGAATAATCAAATTGCTACCAATAAATTGATTTATTGGCGAACGAAACGATGTCATTAATTTGAACTATGCTACGTTTCGTGCATGTGTGAAAGACGAGGTTTAATTTTAAATTGGTAGCATAAAAACAGACATGTACAAAATTTGTTGATCTCGCAAATTTGCATTATTTCGAATTATTTCATTTTTTGGCTGTCAAAAAATAAAGAAAAATTAAAAAATCCAATTACTATTCGAATAAGTTACTTTAGAAAGAGATATTAATCAATACAAATGGTCTTCGTACCTACACTTTTTATTATACATTTTAAAATATAAAAAGCATCTCGATGAAAAGAATTCTTTTAATTAAGTTATATTAGCAGAAAAGCAATTTTGTTGTCGTTATTCAAAGTAAAAAATGGTATCAATCAAGGAAAATGGAAAAAACCTCAAATAAGTATTACCCTTTTTATTTAGAACTAAATTGATGAGAGAATTGATGTGAAAGCTGGAAAGGCTGATTAAAGTGATTGGAAGGCAGATGCGGTTAGGATTCTGGATCCCATCTGAATCGGTCATGTATCAGACGTCATAAAAACCGCGATAAGTATTCGAGATCAATTCGCTTTACTTTCAATTCCCCATCCCATAACGCTTTCTTAAGATATCTTCTGAAAACTCAATTTGTTACACAACTTAATAATTACGTTTCTTTTTACCTTTAAAAATGCAAAAGTTAATAAAAATAAGAATTTTCAATTTCAATCAATTCTTGTTTCAAACTAAAGTTTCATTCTGAAAACGTTGTATTTCTTTTTATTGTGCACTAATCACGTTACACACCTGAATGTCTCATTAAAAATTCTATAAGAGCTTTTCAAGTATTAGAATCCAAGTTTCTTTAAGAGCGCGGAATAAGAAATGTACAAATTGAAAATGTACGACTAAAACAAAATTAAAAGTAGTACTTAGTACAAAAAATACCTTATTTGTCTATCGTTTTCCTTGTTTTTTTTATTACTATCTACTTGATATCAATAATTTATTTCTGCTTGAGTGCTTTATATTAAAAGTTATGTTTGTGTTGTTTATGAAATAAACATTTAAATTTCTCATTTATTATAAACAATGTTATCAATTTGTTAAAAATTATATGGTGTCGTGTCAGGGTTGATAACTAGACATTGCACTTTTTGATAAGCGCATTTACTTGGTATAACTAATGCATAATATATGACTAAGTCTAGGACCGCTACAGGCTCTATTACCTGATTTCTTTAAATCGAATCCGAGTACGCTTTTGGTCTTTTACTGAATACTCTTTTCCGAACAATCTCATGTCGATACATAAAATGTAATTTAAACTTTTGTAACTTCGGCGTCTTAGCTTAAGTCAGCGTCAGTGACTAAATTGTAAATTTAGCTTTAAACGTGCCGCATTGCTTAGATATTATCATCATCTACTAGGTTTATACTTGAAGTTCTTTACGTCACTAAAACTGTTCAAACTACCCTCCTTTTGATATTATAATCGCCCAAAAATGGGCACTGTACAAAAAAGCCTTTGATTAGTAAATTAATAACAGACCAATAATGTCAAATAAAAACTACTATAAATATAGGTTGTTTGATACATACGAATTAGTCACAGAAGAGACTATTTAAACAAATTTTATAAAAAGAATTTGTATAAAAAAAATCGTAAAGGGTTGCCCGCATCAACTAAGCTCAAACGCCGGTGGGTGAGGGTGGAAATTCAAAATAAAGAGCTTAAAATATATTTTCAAAATCAAAGAATTCCTTTAGCAGCAAAGATATACATAGTATGTAATTTAATAACCAAATAAAATAAATACAGTACAGTTCAATGATATGTGTGTATGTACATACACAAATCAATCTCGTACTAATTCCAATAATGACACAAAGAAAATGGACATCTCTGGCAACGAGATATATCCCTTGGGATATATTGCGAATTTTTTTCTAATTATAACAGCTATGCGTTTTCCTAAAACTTTTAATAGGATTAAGCTACCAAAGTGTAAAAGGCTTCTCGAAAGTTATATGAAAAGCCTTTCAGAGTCTTTAGATAATACTTTAATTATTTCGCCTTTAAGCCCTTGGAGCAAGAATGCACGTACGCTTGGTCCTTATTAAGGAGAAGGATTAAATGTGTTTACTACTAAGGCGAAGTACCTCGCTCGACTCTATGCGAACTAAGAACTTAATTCGGATCGTATCTACTCAGAAGGTAAACGTGTAATGTGTATTACATTTTCTGCGTTTCAGAGCCCATATTAAACTGTAGGTCCCCTATGTGGGTAGTAACATTTACGCGAATAATTTAGGTATGGGTTGCTAATGTCCTAAAGCCGTGATAATTCACTTTAATGTAGGTACTAGGGAGTCATATAATCAATTTTTTGTAATTTTTTTGAGGTGCTATCTTTCTTGAGAAAAATTCCGTTTATATTATGTCAAAATTCGAAAAATTTATATTAGTACAAGGTATGCAGAGAAAGGCGGGGATGAAAGGGTCACTTTTATTCATACTTAACAAAAAGTTTACTAGTGCTTAGGAAGCCTCGGTTATCACAAATTTAGGACATGTATTTAAAATACACAAAATATTTTTGATAATCCTGTAGTGAATTATTTTGTCAACGAAGAAAAATTGTACTTATTACGCAATATGCAGGGTAGAAAGTATGAGGCACGGAATAAAGCATTCCTTAGTACACGCATTAGCTATGTATGAACATAATATGTATACATACATACTACATTATACCTTATATGCTAATTAAAGTTTTACGTATTTATTCCATTTCTAATGTTTTCCTTCATCGACTTCAACCTTTTCCGACTTCAATTAGCTGTAATTGGTTTTTTGGATGTAATTGTAACTATAATACCTAATTTATAAAAGAAATTCATTAAAGTCTGGAACAAAAGAATAAATAGAATAGATTCATTTTTTTATTACAGACATCAAAATTCATATTTTTCTACATCTTATTCCTCTTAAGCTTAGGTTTTCTAGGAAGCACCGTCAAATAACGGCCATATTGCAAAGTCGGATAACTTCTCCATGAAGTTTGTCCCCCGACCTTTTGAATTTTAAAATTTAAATAATGTACCAGGTCGTTGCAAAGTTGTACCGAGTTGTGCCTGCTTTAAAATAAATTTAGAATGAAAAATCTCGTCCAATGCAATATTGAGAGAAGGGAATATCAGGATATTGGATCGCAATAAAACAAAAATCAACTGTCGGTCGACGTTTCGGCCTATTTACTAGTAGCCATCATCAGGACTAAAATGGGAAAAAACAATAAGTCGAAAAACGTTAACAATTTTGTATTCTCACACTCACCTAACAGTTAGGATGGTAAAAAACCGTTTTAGCGAAATATAATTCGGTGGAAGAAAAACACGGTCATTCGGGCAACACATACAACCTCGTCAATGGTATAAAGAAGGGGTTGAAAAGTTGTAAAAATTGTAAAACATGTAAGATAATAAAAATTGGCTTAGAAAATCACACCAATGAATAACATTAATTTTGTCAAATACACTATGTCACGTTAACACAGAAAAATATAATCAGGTTATCAACCTACAAGTTGATAACAGGTACAAATAATATATACATGGTATTGACAAAAATGCGTAACAGCCCAATTAACTATCTTCCTCCGGAATAAGCTAATAGAAACCCTAATAAAAATTAGTTGTATCAGATAAAGAAACAGGGGTGTGAGAACCAACCGACAAAACTCAACAGTATGTATATAAATATTTATTTTAAAATAAATATTCCGTTTTTAATTTCTGGGAAAACAAAAACAAACTGTTATTCGTTCTAGCCCCCCCCCCCTCCTACTTTTAGATAAGCATTTATTTTTATTTAGTGCATTTCTCTTCTAGTTCTGAACATTGTAATAAAATTTAAATTTGAGAATGTGAACAAATTCTTGAAAAATCGAACATCATTATGATGCCTCCTTTCCATTTTTGAAAAATTAAAATTTTTTCTTATCCAATAGATTGCAGTGAGCGCAATCTTCGCCAAAAATGTAAAATAGAAGCAGCACGTAAATTGTGGCGATTCTTATAGTTTTGCTACGACTATCAAAAAACGTAAAAAACGTGGATCCAGAGCAATTTGAAGAAAATACAGGATGTTCAAACCATGTGTCATTTTCACCCAGATCTATGTATGTACATTTAGTTTATAAATACATATTACTACATATTGTATAAAATTCTTACATTGTGTTATTCAATAAAAGCAAAAGTATTAGATTTGTTTTCATTTCTTTACAATTAATTTAAAAAAAATCCTTTATTTACGAGCTATTTGACTGTCCTACATCTTCCAATCATCTTTGTCCAGATGAGCAAACCATCTTCTCTTTTAGAGAAGGGTTTTTAGCAATACCCTACCACGCTGACCAGTGCGGGTTGGTAGGGGAGACGGTCCATAGAAGAAAAGAAAGCCGGAAAAAACATTTCGTTCTTCCCGGACTCGAACCAGTGCCTTTAGCATAAGTACGCCAATGACCGCTTCTTCCCTGACTGTCTTTAATTTGACTTAGTTTGGACCTTAATTTCACTAATTTGACTGTCCCCTTAAAGAAAAAGATAGTACAATCTATCTAGGTTTCATTCGTAAATAAATGTACTAAAAATATTATATAATTAATATAATAATATATATTGTAGCGTCTGGTGTCTTGAAAATACACGAGTACGCACACAATCGGTTTATGGACCCCTACCTTTAATTCGACTCTTATACTTCTCAGGATAATATGCGTCGGGATCTGAATCAACCAACACTTCTTATACGAGCTTATTCTTGATTGAACGAATTCTGGGTTCCAACAAAGATAAAACTACAGTTGGAATTCCGTTAACAAGTTTTTAATCAAATCAACAAATTTCAACATATAACAAGAACCCAAACAATCAAACAATCTTTATGTAAACTACTATTCTACGCACTGATTATTAAAAGGTAGCTAACCTGTGATTTGTATCGTGCGCACTATTTTCTTTCTTCAAATATTCCACTTTCCAATCTCCAATCTCCAATCTGCTTCTCATATATCGGATAACTTGGTATCCGTATCTCCCCAACGTATCTATAAGACACGATCTCGAACACAACCTTCGTTGCCAACACCTTCTGTATCCCGCTATCTTGCGGAATCTTAAATTCTCCAAGGAATTAATCTTCTTGGGTAGTACCACCGTACATCGTTCACGAATATAATTTATTTCAGTATATTTTATTTGAATCTTACTTGAATTCGCGAGTTTATCTCGCAGTACAAAATACACGACCGTCACCTCTCGTGATCTCGATGGAACTTCGCGAATATAATTTATTTCAATTATCTTTAATTGAATTGCAATTATTCGCACAACTGCATATCGCAGTAACTAATATGCGACCGTCACGCTTCGTGATCTTGATCGAACTGTTATTTACTTTTTATGTAACGTTCGTTACTATATATTTTGTTTTTTCAAACCGGAGCTTCTTATATATCGGTTTGTTTGTACATGGCCGACGGTTCTCTGCACGTTTGATTAATTTCCACATGTTGTATATCCCGTTTACACACAACATATAATTCGAACAAACTTAAAATTAAATTCAAACGACACAACAAAACAAACACCTGTAAACAAATGTGTTTGAACCTCCGGTCTCCAACTGTACTTCTCTCCTTGTTGGTACGACTCTATCCTCAACATGGATAGCGCGTATCACAACAATATGTATAAGTTATGACATTTCAGTCCTACGCAGAAGGAGTTGTAAATGCACAACGAAATTGTTTGTGCCATCAACGATTATTGGAGTTACATTGCGCCTCCCCCCCCCATCAAGAATTTTTTAATGAAGTTAGTGTCAAACGTTTAAGCTTCGTTTGAGCCTCAATTAGTTTCCATTCAAATAGCTTGAACCACACTTATCGCAAAATAATTCGGGAA
The DNA here is from genome assembly GCA_932274525.1 of Podabrus alpinus. Classification (NCBI taxonomy): domain Eukaryota; kingdom Metazoa; phylum Arthropoda; class Insecta; order Coleoptera; family Cantharidae; genus Podabrus; species Podabrus alpinus. The sequence continues at coordinate 123,773,018 of OW026451.1, forward strand.
CACTTTTCAAAGGGCCTGTAGAAACGACATTCCCCCCATCACTAAAATTCTACGCGCTACTTGCTCGGAATAGAAGCTTGTTGGTACTTTTTATCTCTTTATTGGTACTACCTTCAGCACTCCGTTCCTTCCGGATGAATGTCGCCGCGTCATGGAATGCTTTTCGGGTTCATTCGCTGTAGGGTGGGACGATCAGTCCCCATTTATTCCTGTCTTTCACTCCTCTTCTATAATTTTCTGTGTTTTTGTCTCTTCCACGACCCTTTACCATTTCTTCCTATGCGTGGTTATTTCTTTCCAGTTTTTATAACCATTATCTTCAAATCAGCGCTGGCCTCGCCCTGCCATCTGGCTCGTAGTCTTCCTTTCGGTTTGTCCAGGTCAGGTTTTCATCTCAACAAATTTTTTTATCGATTTTTCCTCATGTACGCTCATTGCGTAGCCCAGCCAACCCAGTCTCATGGCTTTCACTCGTCTCACTATATTTTTCTTGTTCATGAAAAGTTTGTAATTGCCATAATATTGCTCTGATGTTTCCGGCCATTATTTTATATCTAACTATTTCTTCTCTATCGCTGGCGATGTTTATTTGCGTTCCTAGATATTTCATCGATCCATTTCTTCAAAGTTGAGTTTGCTTACCTTTTTATTTTCTTCTCCGTGATATTTCATATATTTGGTTTTTTGTCGTTCACGATAAGTTCGGCTTAAAAAAATTTCTTCTTAAAAGAAACATTTCTACAACCCCTCCCAAAATTGTTCTAAAGAATTATTAAAAAACTTGGAAGCTCAAAGGATGGGAATGGAAACTCAAACGTAGCTCAAATGAAGATCAAACGATTGGCACCAATTTTATTTTTAAAAATTCGCGCTTCTGTCGTTTCTATAGCTACCCCTAAAAGTTTTCGCGAATAACTTCGCGACGCATGTGATCATCGCAATGTCATTAAAAAATTCGCAATGATGGTCGGCAAAATGTACCTAATTTTTGGCCCGCCATGATCGACATTCGATATTATAGAACTTTCAATAATGTATTGATAATTATTTCATACTATTCAATTTTTAACATTTCAGTTGTTCTATTATTCTTAATTTTCATGACCATAATTTATTTGAAATTCCCAATCCTGTTTATTATTTTTCATTATCTTTCCGTTTCCTTTCATTTTTATTTACACACAATATTTTGGCACGTCTCTAAAGAATCTTTTGATTAAAATTTCGCATACATTCAGCTTCTAGTTCAAATGATTGTATTTCAACATTTTGGTTATTTTTTTGTATCTACTAATTACCTTCAAGTTACATACCTACATCAAAAACTTTTTATAAGTAATAATTGAATAAAAAGCTTAGTATGCAGAAAATGACGATAATTAAAACAAAATGTTCAAGTCTATATTTAAACGGTTTCGCGGTTTGCTCATAATTACTTAAAATTTGTTTAGTATTTTTAATAAAAGTTACATCATTCTCCCATTTCCCCTAAAACTTCAAAGTTTGTTAGGAAACAGTTTTTGCACCTGTACTGTTAGCATATTAGTTTAAATAAATTATAACATTTAGCCATTACAGCTTCCATCTGCTTTACCCTCACACAAATTGCTGATATAATATCAACTCTTAAGTTAAGAGGACCAATTTAAATATTTATTTTGTACATCCACATAATACTTTATGTAAAAAAACTATTATGAACTGCAGAAAATAATAGGAGTTGAAATTTAAGTAAATTTAATGTTACCCAACCTAAAAGAACAATAACTATTAATTTAAGTAATAATTTAGAGCAAACAAATTGTGGTAAAAAAATAGTAGGTACGTAGAAAATGTAATTATAAGTAACGAATTTTGTTTTTTTCGGTAATTCTATTAACTCGCTATTGATCAATCACCTCAATTTCATTGATTTACTCGAACTGTAAAAAGGTAAAAAGGGCAGTTTAAAAAAAATAATTAAATTACAGAGGCGGTTTTTATACCTAACCTTTACTTTCTTGTTCAAGATACGTGTACGTGTAAAGAATTTCTAACGGTAATTTCTAATATCAAAATTAAATTTAATACATAAAATATACGATATATAATATACTCGTAGATAATAAATTAATAATAAAGCTTTGAACATTTTTATTCTTTTTTGATCAATTTAAATTTATTATTATTTCAACAGGTTTTTGATTACGGATTTCTAGTTGCATATCTGAAAATTTATTTAATACAACACCGTGATGACTTCGAGGTGGTTTTAAACCACCCAAGAAGTATACCTAAGAAATGCTTTAATAGTATCGGAAGAGATGTCATGCTATCTGAGGTGAAAACAACCTGAACCTTCCACACTATTTTATAAAGACACTTCAATTTATTCTTCAACAAGGTGATTAATTAGGCTTCGCCGTTTTAGTTTGTCTATTAACAAACTTATTAAATCTTTTTCTTCGGAGTTTAATATTTGGTATTTAGATAACGTGACTTTAGCTCGTAATATGGACACGGTAACTTCAGCTTTAAATAAACTGATTTTTTTTTTACATTTTGGGTTACAATTGAATTTCTCAAATAATGTGAAATTTTTATAAATAAAACTATTTTATTGGAAAGGAAACAGGAACTTATAAATAATTTCGAGAAACTAAGGCTAAATTTAAAAATGCTTGATAGTCAAAATTTAACTCTTTTTGGTGCCCAAATTAAAGATGAAACGGTTTTTCCTCTGATTATCCATAAAACCCAAAATTTAAACGAAATTAATCCTCACATGGTTTTATTCATTTTAAGACATTGCGGCTTCATTCCAAAATTAAATTATTTCCTACGTACAAGTCCAATTTGGAAATATTCCAATTTAATGTCCATCATCGACTGTGCAATGAGAACTCATTTAGAATAATTGTTAAATATCAAATTAAAAGACTCCTCTTTCGTACGAGCTTCTATAATAATACATTTTGGTGGTTTAGGCGTTAAAAACAGTAGACCTGGCTCTTCTAGCTTTTATTTCTTCTATTTACAGAACTGAGACACTCATTGATTCTATTCTTAGACCATCTTTAGCGGATTTTAAGGTTTCTGACTTAAAAGAATCTGTTGTAGTCTGGAAGACAATTTGCCCATCTGAAGATATTCTATCTGTTTCAGACAAATCGGACATTCCTTTGATTAAAGTTATGCATATAACAAAGTTATAAGAAAGTTATTCACAATAATTCTACAGACATCAACCGTGCGCGTAATCTGGCTGCCTCAGAAAAGGAATCCGGTGTGTGGCTAGAGGCGTATCCATTCATAACTTAGGTACGATTACGGACAAAGACTCTCGCCGAATTTGTGTGAGTCTAAGAGTAAGATTATGCCAAGATCATACATGTAGTATATACGGAGCGTCCGTCGGTCGGTAAATTCGGTCGTCACGGCCTTTTGTGCTCGCAAAGAGCAGGCAGATTATCGAGACATGCCACTCTTCATCCATCTCTTCATGCAAACATTCCTTGAATCGATGAGTCTACTAAAATCGCGTGTGACGATGGAAAACGTTCGGACGGGGTGACTCTGGTGCCTTGACATAAAATATAATCAAAAATATAAATCGATAAAAGTTATATACGATTTCTCAGCTTTTTCCGTTGAGACACTGGGATCGTGGAGTAACGACGCAAAGGATTCAGGGGATAGCCGCGCAAGAGTTTTCTGATACAGACAATCGGTTTGTGTATCCAACGAGGAAATGCTGCATCGGTGCTAGGATCGATGCCCACAGTAGCAATCATGGACGAATTCTTCCAACTTATTGGTTAATTTTTGCAATTATTGTTGATTGATGTTTTGAAAATTTGTTATTTATATTGATTGTTAATAAAAACCTGTCAATTTATGTTCAAAATCAAGAATATTATAAAATTTAAAAAATGCATTTCTAGTTAATTTATCGTTACAATATGAGAGAACAATAATTGATTATTTGAATGTCCGTTTCAATAAAAGCATAATATGAACTGTTACGTATGCGAATCTGTAAGTTAAGTGTTCACGCACAATAATCCCAAATAAACAAACGAATCCCTAAAGGGTTCGATTAATCAACACATATTTCACGTAATATGTAACTACTTCTTGGAATTGTTATTGTGTTTGAATAAATTAAGTACCCTGTAAGTAAATATAATATACCACAATGCAATCCCGACAATCCAAACTCTCGTTGTAATAGAACAACACACATAAGCAAATTGGTTTGTTTTATTCTTGAATACATATTTATTTACAATTTTTTATTGCAAATAAATAAGTTTTTGTAATTTGTTGTGTTCGTTTTGTAAAATGAATTTTGAGAATTTTAAAATTCATGTAGGGATTATACTAATGTTCTAATCATCTAAGTAAAATTCCAACAAATATATACTTATTAGTCAAATATAAAATATGTTGTCCTTCTAAATTGAAAAAGCTACCGGGCTCCTGATGGCACATTTTGAGCTTTGGATTATAAATGGGGAGTAAAATCGCAATTAAATTTCACTGTGTCCTTCTATTTAACAGTTCTCTAGGTTGTTTAGGAATTTAGTGGGTAAAATGCAGGCCATACTAGGGAAATCCTTCAATATGCATACTTCCTCTTATTCAAGTACGAATTATTGGCCAAGTGGATAGTACCTTTATAGTATATACGGTAAATTTGCATGAACTTACCGCCGAAAAGCTTTTTCATCTTGTTTTTATTGTTTTTTATCTAAAGTGCAATTTAGTGTAATAATTTTATTTGATAACAACTAACCCTATAAAGAGGAATACATGATAATCTAAGTTATATAAAATATTATGTCTATGTACATAGTTATAAGTTAATTAATTTGCAAAAATTAACATAATTAATAAATTCTCCTATTTCATTAGTCAAAAGCTATAAAAAATGTGTAAAAACATTGATAAACTTTAGCGTTTTATATGGAAATCATATAATGTTATTATGTCGATATGTATGAGTTAATTCAATATTGACATTTTTTATTTGCCAGCACGCGTATTAAATTTTGAATACCAACATGCCGTTTTGAAACGAAAAATGTAAACGAAAAAGATCGGAAGGTTTTGTTATGATAATAATCAATTGATTTGTGATTCAAATGGCGAAATTAATACATTCACATATTGGTATTTTAGAATAATCAAAAATGTTCAATTTTATTTCCAGAACTGAAACGTAAAAACCTTTGTGTATAGGGTCGAGTGGGGTAAAAGTAAAATAAGCAGGCGAAAATTAGAGAGCTCTCAATTAATTAATAATTTAATTAAAAGTTTTAAACGCTTCTGTTTTTCTTATTGTTGACTATTTTATTTTTAAAGTTTAATTTATTATAATTTAAATAGTTAAAAATTATATAACTGTTTAGATAATTATGTATAGGAACCTTGTCAGTAAATAATTTTTCACGGTCAGACGTATCTCTACATGTATCATCAGTAGTATAATTGACTCGCCATGAAAAAGCGTAAAAAAGGCACCTCCCGTTTTATTTCTTTTTTTTAATTTTTGTTATCAGATTGCTATTATACTAATGTCCTACAGTCGCATTAGTCGTTAGTACATACTATAACAAAGCCACAGTTTAAATTTGTTTAAGAAGTGATACTGGTTTAAAACCAACAATGAAAAGTATTATATGGCTATTAGGATTTGTATTCTTTGTTCAATACATCTTCTGTAATGATGATCTTCTGTCTAAGGTAACTAATAATATTTTTTAATACATAGCAACTTTGATAATCCAAACTAATTAACGAAAAACTGCGTTTGAATTATTTAATGTTTGGATTATCGAATTTCTTTAAAAAATAAAAATAGCATAAAATAACATAGTATCTATTAATTTTATATAAGTAAAGTCCCAGTATGACGTGGTCCTTATTCACATCCTTAATCGTATCCAAGTTTTCGTGCGCGCAAATACAGGTCAGCTAAACAAATTGAAAAATTGAATAAAGTTTTTAGAACATATTTTAAAATAGTGGATACAAGTTTAGAAATTAGTCCTTAAACGGCGTTATATGGCATTATATTCTAAGTTATTTTGAGTATTTAAAATCTAAATGCTTTATAATTATTATTAATAATTTTAAATTACATCATAGTGTTATGTAAAATTAATCAATATTTAAATTAAATTTATATCATTTATATAATACCAACGTGGGGTATAATGAAATATTTTCAAAAATACTAAGATTTGAATAATTAAATTTACAAAAATTCGCACTAAATAATACCACGTTATATTCATTCGTAAAAGTATGTATGTATGTATATGAAATCAAATTTTCGATTTAGGTAGAATGTTTAAAAGTTATTAATTTGGAAATATTTTTTAAATATTTTTTTATTTTAAAAATACAACGTGCAAAATTTATTGCTTTATAAACATAATATGTGGAAATACTCAATAAAATTGTAAACAATATGCGCAGAAACTTGGACACAATTCAGTATTAAATATTAAGGATCGTATCATACACTCCAATGCACAAATTTTGCTTGTCGTCATGATTTGCTGTACAGAAACTGCGCACGAGAACTTGTATCATGCGGTTCTAACCCATTATATTCTAGTCATTAATAACTCATTAATCCAGTCAGTAATAACTTGAAAATGAGATTTTTGCTGAAACCCTTTTTGTTTGTTTGTTTTGGATCATAAAAGAGCCCCTAAGTTCTCGATATAAGGCTCGAGCCAGAGGAGAGGCCAATTTTCCGAAGAAGGTCCCTAAATTCACATATTCATGAATTGATCGTCTCCTGTGCATCGTATTTCCAAATGGGTATAAGCTAAATTAAACTAAAAAAAAATTGTAAGCAGAAGTTTAAAAAAAATTTCTAGCCTTGCGAAGAAACTAATTTTTTTTTCAAATTTTTGCGCAAAAATTTGAGGTACCTACTACGTTGTTTCCTATTCATCTGACACAAAAGTGGCCTGGTCTACAATTAATTGAAAGAAGATGAAATTATCTGTAAAACAATGCGTGAAACCACTTTGTAACTAGTTAATAGAGAGGATTAGCTGTGAGCTTACTTTTTGCAGTTTTCAAGAGTTTTTTGAGGTTATCTGTTTTTCCTCATTCATTCGTTTTTAGTGCATCCCACGACAAAACGTATACGATCAAATTTAAAATAACTAAAAACGTGCGTGAAACTAAAAGAAAGAATAAAATTGTTCTAGCCTTGTAGTTTTGAATATAGTACGATCGGAGGTACAAACAACATTTTTAGAGAAAATTGTGTAAATTGCGTAGAATTAAGTCCCCTATAACTTTCATTTATTACTATTACTTATAGAATTCCCAAAATAAAATGATTATTTCCAAAACATGAAATTTAAACATTTTCAGCAAAAATTTTATAAAAATTTTGGTTTTTTAGAATGTCATTTCTCCAAAACTATTGGGGTTACAACATTCTAATTTATTTTTAGTTTTATTTATCAACTAAATCTGATGGTTACATTGCTAATTGAGGAGGTACAGCATTAGAAAAGACTTTTATAATAAAAATTATTTTTTTATATAATAATTTTAATAAGTTTAATACCTAATAAATAATTTTTTTATGAATCTTTCAGATTTTATTTTTTGTTCCTTTGTACTTTGTATTTAATTAATAAAAGAATTAATAGCTATCTATATTTTTGCCTTTCTATATTTTTGTTTGATTTATGTACCTTAAAGAAAATTGAAAAAAATTTATAATTAATAAACAACGAAATTGCTTTATTTAAATTGGTATAATATTTCTTTGCTAGTATTTTACTAACATACTAATGTATACTAACATTGGTAAACACTAGCATTAGTGGTTAGTAGTATATTGTCGTGTTCTAAATAACAAATTCCAAATTCCAAATTCATGATACAGATAAATAATTTTAATTTTAAATTTCTTTTTACAAACACATAAAGTCGTTCACAAAAATTGTCGTAACCTATTTCTAAAATGTTTATACCTATTTTACATAATAACCTCAATTTTAATTGTTTATTCGCATCATCCGGAACATGTGCCTTAAAAATTTTCTTATAGCGTCCATTGGCAAATACGATTTTTTTCTAATTCTGCATTCATCCATATAACGTTTTGACTTCAATGACGACCAAATTCCCAACATCCAACAATCTGTGCGCAAATATTCGCTATTTTTTTACTATTATCTTTGCTCGATAATTTGTAATATCGATGCTCGATCAGCATAAAATTTCAACAGACTTTCACCGGTCCAGAGGTTAACGGTGAATTAGAGGTTAGCGGTCTATGCAAAAACTCGACCTATCTCCTCTACTGGCTAACGCTCACTGCCGCCAAATCATTCCGTTCTAGACGACACGAACTCGAAAAATTCTGCGCATAGGATTACAGACTTTATTTCGGCAATACCGACTTGTTATTCAACTCGCGCACTTTTTTTTAAATTTATTTGTAAAATGACCAATACGCGTGTACATTAAAATTTACATTTTTTTTTACATTTCTATTAATTAACCGTAAGAAACAATTATACCTCACCTGATTGACTATTAATAATTTGTTTATCAAATGATGAAATTGGAATTGACCTTTTTCATTTTTTTATAAAATTTTTTATTTAAATCTGAAATTTTTGAATACTTTGTAATACAGTTCAATATATTATGAAGCTACAGTTTGAAATTATATTTGAAAAATATTATTTTGCTATTTCAGTTCCATCAACATACATACAAAATTAAAGATGTCCGACTAGAAGTGATGAGCTACAATAAAGACTATATCAATTTCTTTAAGATTAAACTATTTAAATACAATCGGAAACAATTTTCATCCTTGATTGCTGAAGTGACGTGCGTGTAATTGAGTGACGAAAATTGATTGATATAAACAGAGTAAGAGATATTAATAAACATATTTACACAAAAATTCAATGTGGAGCCCTGTTGGATAAGGGAAAATGAATATAACATACAGTCATACTACCCCCGGCCAAAGGGGTAGTAATCAAAACCAAAACCACCTACATAACCTACAAAATCCATCATCTGTCAATCCTAATATCACAACCAAATCATATTCAAATGTAGTAAAACAACCAATCCAATTTATATACCCAAAGAAGGAACAAGGAATAATATTAAATTCCATTGAAGGATTCAAAATTAAAGACTATATAATAGCGGTCGGTAAAATCGTTCAACCAAACAACATTATCGCCGCATCGCGAATAGCCAACGATCGTATCTGTTTATACTTGAAAAACAATGATATTGTAAATGAATTTATAGAAAATCACAAACAAATTAAAATAAATAACATAGATGTATCGACATGCAGATTAATAACACCGTCAAAAAAAATAATCATATCTAATGTATCTCCGATAATATCCAATGAATATCTAACTGAATTTATAAAAAACGAATTAAAACTTAAACCTGTATCAACCATACGTTTTATACGGGCCGGAATTGACGATTCCGAATATGCACATATAATTAGCTTCCGACGTTTTGTATATATAGAATATGATGAAAAATCACATATCCCTACCTCGGCCCAAATTAATTTTGAAAACGAAGACTATCGAATTTTCTTGGAAGTGGACACAAAATGCTACAAATGCGGAACATATGGGCACATGGCAATTACCTGTGCAAAAGAATACCCAGAAATTACTTCAACACCAAATAGAAAGCGTGCACTATCTAAATCACCCCCAGATATAACACCAGATATAACCTCTGATTTAAATAGCGAACCTTTTATGCAAACAGAAAACACCAATGTGAATTTTTTAACAACTGAAATTACAATACATTCCGAAGGTGACAAGATTGACAGCGACGATATGAAGAAACCAACTGCAAAGAAGCAAAAAATCTCCAGTGACTTACAACCACAGGATACAAATAAGAAATCCCCAATGACATCACAGAGCAATGAGGAAAAACAGACAATCCAAAAGACCAATAAAGAAATGGAAAAGACACCCACAAAATCACAAAAAAAAATAACCGAATCTCAACAAAACACATCGTTAGAAATTCTACTAGACCCAGTAGAAAAAATAATATCCTCAGAGCCTAATAATTTCCCGTTTAGTTTTAATGAATTTAAACAATTCTATGAAGAATTCACAACATCGTCGGATCCAATAACAGTTGCAAAATCTTTCAATAAGGATCTGGAATCCTTGGCAGCTATCATTAAAGACCTCTATCCAGTGCTGATACATAGAAAAATAAAAAATCGATTCACTAGAATGATAGGACTACTCAGAAAATCAATTGATAAAAATCAAGAAGATATATCAATATATGAATCAAACTGCGAAGACTCTGACCTACCTCAATAATACAATACAAACAAAACATAAAATTAAAATGGAAGGCAACTTTATATTACAATGGAACGTTAATGGTATACTAACAAGAATAACAGAAATAAAACAACTGATATCATATCTACAACCAAAAATAATATGCCTTCAAGAAACAAGAACAACCCCTACAACAAAAATTAGAATAAATGAATATAATGAATATAGACAAGATCATGATGGAGGACTGATTGCGTCTGGTGGAGTGGCAATATATGCACATCATAGTGTAATAACAGAGGAATTGCAGATTAACACAACGCTCCAAACAAAAACCATAGAAGTCCACGACAGAAATCTAGGAAAACTCACTATCTGCAACATATACATCTCTCCGAATGAACAATTCTCCTCCAACTCTCTACAACAAATAATAAATCAACTGAACAAACCCTTTCTTATCTTAGGAGACGTAAATGCTCACAATTATTGTTGGGGCAGCACACACATCTGCCCACGAGGTAGAGAGATAGAAAATATCCTTCTTGACAACCATGACTTATTCATATTAAATAATGGAGATCCTACACATCTCGCAATTGCAAATGGCACACTCACCTCAATTGACATCAGCTTATCTACAGCCTCACTGTATATGAAATTTGAATGGACCACTCATCCAGATCCATGCACCTCAGATCATTATCCAATAATAATCAAAAATAAAAACACTACAACATCAAATGAACAAATATCAAGATATAATTATAAAAATGCAAATTGGAAATTTTATACAAGTGAAACCGAAATCATGCCAAATACCTCAGAGACGATCGAAGAAAGAATTGATAAATTATATACAACAATTTACAATGCAAGAGACAAAGCAATTCCAAAACAAACTATAAAACAAAAAACAAAAAAAGTACCCTGGTGGACCGCAACAATATCCCAACTAATACATACTAGAAAAAAATATATGAAAAAGTACAAAAAAAATAGAAACATAGAAGATTTAATCCAATATAAAAGATATCGTGCAAAGGCTCGTCTAGAAATAAAGAAAGAAAAAAAGAACTCATGGAACAACTTCATAAAAACTATAAACCCCAACACCCCATCAAAACTAATATGGTCGAATATCAATAAAATAAAAGGATCACAATCCCCTCAAAATTACAACTCAGTGCAAGCAATAGAAATAAACAATATCATTTCATTCAACAGAAATGATATCTGCGAAGAATTTGCAAATCATTTTGAATATATTACTAGTGACGAGCATCACAGTGATACTTTTTTAGAACACAAAAAGACACAAGAAAATAATGATACAATTTTTGACTCCTGCAATGAAGAAAAATATAATAACTCTTTCTCTAAAGAAGAATTAGAAAAAGCCATCGATAATACAAAACCTACTAGCCCAGGGTCAGACAATATACATGTGGACATGATCAAAAACCTGCATGAGACTGCTATCACCTTCCTGCTTGAGATATATAATCATATATGGGAAACACACAAAATTCCAGCGAACTGGAAACATTCTAATGTTATCCCAATCCTAAAACCCCAAAAACCGAAACTAAAACCTGATAGCTATCGACCAATATCACTAACCAGTCACTTAGGAAAAATAATGGAAAGAATGGTTCTCCGACGTTTAATATGGTTTATTGAATCTAACTCACTACTAATAGACAATCAAAATGGATTTAGACCAAAACGCTCTACAATAGATAGCTTAATCATACTTGATACAAACATAAAGAATGCCTTCTCAATCAAACAGAATACCAATGTGGTCTTTGTTGACTTCGAAAAGGCATTTGATACCATATGGCGACACAAAATCCTGACAAACTTACACAAATGGAAAGCAGGAGGAAATCTTCCAAATTATATAAAAAATTTCTTAACTAACAGAACATTTGACATAAAAGTAGGACAAACCTTTTCCACAATACGCCATCAAAGAAATGGGATTCCACAAGGAGCAGTAATCAGCGCAACACTTTTTAACATCGCCATCAATGACATCTCTGATTGCTTTATACCCCCAATAAATTACAGTCTATATGCAGACGACCTCATATTTTATATGAGTTCAAGCAATCAACAATACACACAAAAATGTCTACAATTAACATTAAACAAACTTGAACAATGGTGCATATATAATGGCCTGAACATCTCCATATCAAAAACTAAATACATATCATTCCATAAAAATAAGGCACATCAACTAAACCTACAAATTAACACACAAGTAGTGCAACGCACAGAGAAACATAAATTTCTTGGACTATTATTTGATGAAAAATTGAAATGGAAATCACACATCTTACAACTAAAATCTCAATGCATAAATAATATGAACGTCCTAAAAATCATCAACAACAAAAATGAAGGACCTAATCGAAAACTTCTACATCAACTATACAACTCCATTATTCGCAGCAAATTAGATTATGGATGTATCATCTACAACTCTGCAAATCCAAACCTTCTAGAACTCCTAAATCCCATCCAAAATAATGCCATACGCATTATAACAGGTGCCTATAGAACTACTCCCATCCCTAGTCTCCACTGTGAACTTGGAATCTACACACTAAATGAAAGAAGAACGTTTTTAACAGCCAAATATTATACCAAAACAATGGAAAAAAATATCACCAACTTAACTAGGAAAATAACAAACAAGGATCAACTTCATCGATTCGAAACAAATGCACGACTACCAAAGCCAATAACTGAAAAAATGAAGACAATTCTAAATCAACTGAATATTTCATCTGATGTAATAGAAAACATAATAGCAACACAATCACGAACACTCCCTCCTGGCATCAAAAACGTATAAATGTTAACTTCGATCTGAACAAGTACAAAAAAAACAATACCACATCTGTTGAATACACCCAGATGTTTCGTGAAATTATCAATAAAAAGTATCAAGGATATACCCATATATATACTGATGGATCGAGAGCGAATAATTCAACTTCCTGCGCAATAATAACAACTGAAGCAAATGGATATAAACTTATAAATATAAATTCAATCTTTAGCGCCGAAGCGGTGCCAATCATGATGATTACAGAAAATCTATTACAAACAAAACTGGATAAAAACGGATGCAAATATGTAATAATCAGTGACTCCATGAGTGTACTGAAGGCAATTAACAACTCAAGCATTAGTGAGGCTGTTGTACAGCAAGTTCGCGAAAATCTCTACTTATTGCAGGAGTGCAATATCTGCGTAGAACTCCTATGGGTTCCATCTCATATGGGAATACGGGGCAATGAAGAAGCGGATGTTTGTGCTACAGCCGCACATCAACAGGGAATGCCTAAATATCTAACTACTAGTCGAGACATACAATTAATAATCAAAGAGAAAATAAATAGCAACAAAGAAACTGCCTGGAATAAACTACAAAATAACAAATTACAAAAAATCAAAAAACAATACATGGAATGGCAAACTTCAAATAGGAAAAATAGAAGTGAAGAAATAACTCTTACTAGAATGAGAACTGGCCACTCCAAAATTACCCACTCGTACCTATTCGACAAAAGTGCTCCTCCAATATGCGAGAAATGCCAGACAGCCGTCACAATGACTCATATACTGACGGAATGTCAATCGTATGAGACAATACGAAGTCGGATTGGGATGAGGGGCTCGATGGACAGCATCCTGGGTGACACCGGTGAGGCGGTCCGGCGGGTCCTGCGGTTCGTAATTGACAGTGGATTGCACAGACAGATATAAATCATACAACAAGACAAGTACTAAATAATATAATGTAAATCAATCAGAAATAAAGCGTAATGACCTAGTTGTTACAAACGCTATTATAATATAAATAAATAAATAAATAAATAAATACAATCGTACTACCACGGCCCACAATGGCAGTTTTAACGCAAAAGTTGACATGGGGGATAAAATGGAGGTAAAGTTTAACGAGTGGTGCTTCACTTGTTAGTTAAATGTCAAACGTAGTTAAATATGCGTTTTAAAATCGTAATTGCATTTTTATATTGTACTCATGTACTTATGTATATATTTGTAGGTCGTAGTACAAGGGTATAAGTTTTTGAGTAATGAGTATCGACGTTTTCCGATACGCTATCAAGTCAATTTAAAGAAAGCTTTCGCTGCAAACGTAATAGGAATCCATGGACTAACCAAGTGTGGCAACTTCACTTCGATTAACTTTCACAAGGTTTTGAAAATAATTATAGTTTTTAGCAAAAATTTAATTAATATAGTTTACAGAATACTACTTATTACTCGTGCAATTTTGTGATCGATGAGACTCATTTTCCTTCATTGATTCCCAATGGCAAGTATTTAGCTGAATTGACATTACTGCTTTTAGATGTAGAAATCGCAGTAGTGTATTTTTATGGTGAACTGTATACGCCAATAGCATATCCAAAAAAATAAAATTTATAACAATTAATAAAAGTACGCATCAACTTAGTTATTGTTCAATGTTGTTGTTCAAGTAGCACTTAAATGTATGAAATATTGGCTTACATAATATCTTTTATTATGTGTTAGTATTAAGTGGGAAAACCGGGAGTTTTGGAAACATTTGGAAAATTCAAAAAGTAATCAACAGATGGCGCTACTAAATTACGTGCAATTTGGCCATACGAGCAAACAACACTTGGATTTAATTAATGTATAATCCGTGTATAATCTACAACCGCGAAAATTACACAGATTATTAGCCGAAGCTTCATGTACTCGTACAACATATTGAAATATTGGACGTAAGAAACAACTATCAAGATCATAATAAAATAAATAGCGCGATGACATGAGATCTTATAAATTACCCGAAAATTATTATTATAAACCGAGAATTCCAATAATAAAGCAATTAATTATGACTTCCAATTTACTAACGCTGTCTGTGGAGAACCTATGTATTAAGCTACAATAAGTGTTTTCAAAACACCCAATATGATATTTAATAATATCTAATCAAAAATAATATTATAATGTATGATAACTTCGTATAATAAAAGTTTGGTTTAAAGCATAATGTTTTTCTTCAAAACTAAAAAGAAAAGATAGGCCAGTCTGTAAAAGTACGTTTATGACCGCCGATACAGTCTCTAAAAGTAAATCTAACCTCAAAATTTAGCATTTGTCAATCAGTTATAGGGATAAAATATTACCGATGGTGCGCTGTAAGCAACAACAAACGTGACGTCACGCTAATGATATAACCTCGCTTGACCTCGCTCAGAAATACTTTGATTTGGTTTTGAACGATAGTAATACATTACAACTAAGTAATGAATAAATAATTTAATAAAAAATAATAAATTTAACTTAGGTATTTTAATTAATTTAACCTCAAATTCATTTTTATTTTAGCATTATCGTGACGTCAAATATTTAGTTGATATTACAGCCACCAGGGTGCGTACAATTAATATTTTTCCCCTATAGAAATATTTTTAAATTTTAATTTCATTCGGGGGTAATTGCTTGGGTAAATAGTATCGGAGCAGGATGATTGAAGTTAGGATTGTCGGTTTTTTTATTTAATTTGTATTCGCCGGATTTTTGTTATAAGTTTTAGTATCTATACGTAACGGTTAAATGCTATATACCTTTTCTATAGAGAATGTCTTAATTTATTAGGACTTCTACAATCAAATCTCAGTAATCGGTTCATTGTAATTAAATCCAAACGCGAACCTTACAAGAAAAAATTTGAAGAATTCCAATTTTCCTGATATATTAATTTGTGAGCTTGCTGAGCAAAATTTCAAGTTTATAGATGGTGAGGAAGTGGGTAAACAGGGATAAACATTTCCGGATATACTATTAATGTGAATTTTTATAATACCTCAAAATTTTATTTCTTTTCGAACGAAAACCTTCCATTCTTTCAACACATTTTTCTTGATTATCACCACAGCTGCTATTTTCATCAATATGCGCGATCGCTTTATTCAATGTATGCCAATGTCTTATCTATTTTTGGATTCAAATTACTTATTTTCTTCTTATGCCTAAAATTTCCCAATTCCTACCAATTTTTTGTTTCCGTTTGGTTAATAAAACAACTATACGACTTGCTTGTTTCGTAATTCAAAGCCAAGTTTTCTCCTGCGCTCCAGTTTTACAAAATTAAAATTTATTGGCTTAGCCATTATAGGCATACCAAATTTTAACACAAAATTCAACTTTATAAATTATACAAAGAAAACACGAAAATATATAGTACAAACTTTCTTCTTTATAAATATAGAGATATGACTTCAGAGTTTGATGACTGGGTTATTTGGAATAAAATCTAAAAATCTAATTATTTAATTGACATTGTAATACCAAAACATAAAGCAGTCTGTTGCTATATGGCTATTTTGAATACGGAAATTTACCGTTTACCTTACTGTTATTATAATAATTCACTAAGTAATTATCAAACCTTAGTAAGTACTTTCTGCAATCACAAACAATAGCAAACCATTAGTAAACTAGAGAAACTAATAAACCATTGTGTTAATGAAGAAAATCTATCAATAAATTATACTTACATTGTTTTCATATATTATTCTAATATAAGAGGAGTTAGACAAAATATTGTATGAAACACGTGAATTGAAAGATATTATCCACTTGAGAAAATGAGTCTACTTGGCTAACGACATTGTAAATCAAACTATATAAACTATAGATAATATCTCTCTTGCGATAATTTTATAAATTTAAGGTCTACTTTACATAGTAAGTTTTAATAGCCGAATTCCGGAATGTGTTGTACAATTTTGTAATTTGACGTGTAAGTTAATTGTCTAATCTAATAAACCTAAACGGGTCGACGCTTATTTTGTGGTTTTAGTGGCAAGAAAGTACCTATACTTCCCTTTTTTATTTTAGTTTTATATGACAAGCCTTCTGAAATAATGTTGCAAATATAATAATAGCGTTTACTTGTTCGTAGTAATTAAGAATGATGACCATTCGATATTGTGGCATGTTTAATTAAATTCCTGAACTACTTACTCGCACTTGCCTGCTAATAAATGCAATTAATATGAAAGATCAATTTATCTGATTTCAACTATTATGTACTTCCTATCCTTTAATTGAATTAATATGATCCACTTGGATTTTAATTTACTTAACTATATTATGCATTCAAAATTACAACTCGTGTATGAAAGGAAAACCTACCTGCATCTATTAATTATTTCTAAAATTATCTGTAATTGTTGCAAAATATTTGTTGAATATACTGAGTATGTATTTAGGTACATGGCGTGTGTACTTAATAAACTTATTTAAACAATTTGGATTTAGGGCTTCCATTGTACAGCAATGTACTTTTAGTTTATTGTTTAAACTTGTGGAAATTTTATGTTTGTATTTTAAAATTAAATGTATCATAGAAAAAATTACTAATATAATAAATTAAATACTTTTCGATTCTGGGTACAATTGGAATAATTTTATATTGTGCATCAGTAAATTGAAAATCTATAAATAATTATATTAAAAATAGTACCGCCCATAACAAATGTTATAAATAGTTCGGCTTAACCAGACAGGTGATATCAATGTTAATTAATCAATCAAACGAACTTACCTGTGAAGTTCGATTGAAATTATATGAAACGTCCGGTCCGAATACATAACTTGCCTACAAGGTAGTCCACCTTTCTTTCGTGCTTCCCACAATATTTTAAAGATACCAATCACACCCGACTCTCGTCTCCTATCGGGTCGTGGTATGCCGTGATACTGTCACAACCTGTCATTCGTTGAGTTTAAAGGATGTGTAGCAGATTCTTGCAACCTAGCGGGTTGGGTTGGGAGGGTAGTTATGTATTCGGACCGGACGTTTCATATAATTACAATCGAACTTCACAGGTAAGTTCGTTTGATTGATTAATTATATTTCAACGTCCGGTCCTCTACATAACTTGCCTACAAGGTAGATGTTTAAAGATGTTTGGTTGCAAGAAAACATGATTGTATAATTACTTGTAGAACCATTATTTTATTTTGATTATACATAAGAAAATAGAACTCTCAATGGGATACATCATGTATTTTCAAACCTTAAACTATTATATAGCTAAACACGCTGGTCCTTGTTTAGGTTGAGGATGTTGGTAGCAAAAGAATCGTTTTCCACTAAAGGTTGATTGTAGAACCGTGCAAAAGTAGAAGAGTCTTTTGTCCACCCGGCTGTTTTCAGAATGATGTCTACCGACACGCCCTGTTTCAGAGCTGCTGAAGTTGAAGCATGGCGCGTCGAATGCGGTTTAAACCTGTCCGTGTTTATGCCGGCTAGTTTTAGTATGTCTTTGACCCATCGACTTAAGGTTTGTTTCGTTGCTTTCCTGTGTGGCTTTTTGACCGTAATAAACAGAAAATCGCAGTCTTTGGGTCGTATTTTTTCAGTTTTCTTTAAGTATTCTTTTAGGGCGGAAGCCGCGCATAATTTTGGCATTTCGCTGAAGTAAGGTATCGTGAGGCATGGCTGCGTCTTATTAATTCCGGAGGTCTTTATTCTGTCCGGAATAAGAATTTGAAAGCCTGATTCAGATTCTAGTAGGCCTGAGATTCTTGTTACACTGATAGTTTGTAATCTCTGACCCGTTACTAGTGCCAATAGCGTCACTAGTTTCTTTGAAGCGAACAGGAGGTTGTCTTCTGTGGTATTAATGAATAGATTTAATACCTCCTGGGGGCTCGAAGTACAATCATACCTTGGTTTTTGAGGTCTCAGTCTAGAGATGCCCTTCAGAAACCGAGTTAAGATTGGATTATTTCCCAAGTTGATCTGGAGAATTAATGCTAGCGCTGATCTGTGAGAATTGAACGATCCATATCTGTTTTTTCCGGTGTCCAGTAGATGTTGTAGAAAGCTTATTACGTCCTCTACTTGACCCTGGAATGGTGATATGTCCTTTTCCTGACAGAAGTTCCACCATGATTTGTACGAGCTATTGTACTGCTGCATGGTGGAACTTGATAGAGACTGTAGGGTTGTCTCCAGCGCGCATTCTGGAGTCCCTTTTAGTTTGAGGGCCTTCCTGATAATCTGGCGGCTACCAGGGTAAGGTTCTCTGCTAGAGGATGTTGATCCTGTCTGTAGGGCGAAAAGAGTAAGTTAGTGTCTGGTGGGAATATTATGGGGGTGGCTGACATTAATTCCCTGAAAAGTGGATACCAAGGTTGCGACTCCCATTGCGGTACTACTACTATACCTGACGCTTTATCTTGGATGATTTTTTGGATAACTCGTAAAATCAACGAGAAAGGCGGAAATGCGTAGAAGAACTGTTTTTCCCACGACATAGTGAACGCGTCTACGGCTACCGCTCCTGGATCTCTAAGCCAGGATACATAGGTAGGACATTTGTAGTTGTCCTTAGAGGCAAATAAATCTATTTGGGGATGCCCAAATTTTGTGACTATTTTTTGGAATGCCGATTGAGCTAGAGACCACTCCGTTTCCGAAGGCAGAGTTCGAGACTCTTGGTCTGCTTGCCAATTGTTTTTGGAGCTAATATAAGAAGCTACCAACCTAATGTTTTGGTTCTCACACCATTGCCACAATCTCTTAGACATATTACCTAAGAGGGCATGTTGTACGCTTCCCATGCGATTCACGCACGCCATTGCCGTGGTGTTATCAGTTCTTATAAGGATATTGCAATTTCTTAGGTCTCGAGCGAAGCATTGTAGACCTAAGAATATGGCATTTAGTTCTAAGAAATTTATATGCCTGTGTTTATCTTCCGCGGTCCACCAACCGTGGGTTCGTTCGTTACCTGAGCAAGCTCCCCAGCCCGAGAGTGACGCGTCAGTAAAGATTTCTTTCTCAAAAGTATCGTATTTTATATCATTATAAACCGTATCGATATTTTTTGCCCACCAAATTAGGTCAGGCATGATATCTTTCGGTTGGTACATGAATGCGTTGTAATTTCCGTTATTTAGTCTTAGTGCCTTAAGTTTTTCGCGCTCGAAAATCTTTGTGTAAAGCCAACCGTACTTAATGGCTGGACATGCTGATACCAAAATGCCAATGAATTGTGCGAATTTCTGAATTTTGAAGCGTTTCTTGGATTGGAAAAAACGAATCCATGCTTTTATTTTTTGTCTTTTTTCTTTAGGAAGTTTGATTACTAAGAACTTTGTATCTAAAATGAACCCCAAGAATTTACATTGTTGTTTAGGGTTTAGTTGGCTTTTTTCTTTGTTTATGGTGAGGCCTAAATTTCCGAGGATCTCGAGGGTCGTTTTTAAATTTTTAAGACAGTCTTCGAAGGTTTTCCCCATTATTAAGAAGTCGTCCAAGTAATTCACGCAAGTGATACCCCTAGATCGTAAATTTTGGACAATGGGTTTCATTAACTTCGTGAAAACATACGGAGCCGACGATAAGCCAAACGGCAGGCATGAAAATTCATATAAGCCGTGTCCGAATTGGAATCTAAGGTATTTCCTGTCATCGGGGTGGATGGCTACGAGGAAATATGCATCTTTTAAATCGATTGACCCTAAGAACCAATCTTTTTGAATTAGTCTTAAGACAGTTCTAGTGTCTTCCATTTTAAAATGGGGGGTCTCGATAATTTTATTTAGCTGTTTTAAATTTAATATGAAACGCTTTTTTCCGTTTGGTTTATTTGCCAAAAAGGTTCTAGAAATAAATTGGTTTGGGTGAGCTTTACATTTGTTAATGGCGCCCTTTTTTATTAGTTCGATTATGGCGTTATGCATTTCCGCCGTTTCGGTAGGGGCCCTCCTAGGAACAGTAGGCGCAACGGGTTGCTTCGGTGTCGCAATGAAAGGTAATTTGTATCCCCTAATCCACTCCAAAATTACAGCATTGGAGGTTATAGAGGTCCACTTTTCATAGAAGTGTGACAGCCTTCCCGCAAAACAACTTACCTGATTTAAAACCGCCTGTTGAATCTGTCCCTCTTGTCTTCCCTCGGGGTTTGCCCTTTCAAGGGTCTCGCCTCCCTCTGGCGACGGACCGGGCGATACTTGTTTAACTGTTTGTAGGTGGGTCTTACCTGCCCCCTATTATGGGCTCCCCCCCCTCTTTGGATTCGATCCACCATTTTTGACGATTGAGGACCACTGTAAGATTTAAGGTCCTTGCCGGCCGTTTCGAGAGATTTTGCTTCCTTGATCTTTTCGTGTAGGTTTGATCCGTAAAGCAAATCGTTTGGAGGAGATTGTTCCACAATTGATTTGATATTTTTATTTAATAAAGGAGCGATTAACATTCGTCGGGTCATTGAAAGATCATAGAACAAATTCGTGAAAATCTGGCCAGAATCGCACAGAGTGGTCAAGATTTTGTCTTTTGATTCCTTCGGAATTTTTTCCGATTCATTCATAAGTATATTAATGCTTTTAGCTAGAGCGGACAAACCCCTGCCTAATTGGTTTTGTTTGTCTCTATGCGCCTCGTCCCTGTTACATTGGGCCTGGGACAAAATCGCTGAAATTTCAGGATTTAGTAAAGGCGCTGTTAAGCTTTTGCAATTACTAGGAGATTTGTAGGTGTTAGAGAGCAAATTCTGTGACTCCTTCTCAGTACCCTTGGTTATTGTGATGGCCCAGCGTTTTGCCAGCCCCTCGTGAATGGCATCTGAGGAATCGCTAGATAGGTCTGGGTCTGCGCCCAGTATACGTGATAAATCGTCCTCTGTTTCTTTGTCCTGTAAAATCAGGGTGTCCTGATTTCTATTATCCCATTTAGGACTATTCGATTCTGATTGCTCTGAAAGAGGATCCGAGCCACCCGGGCTGCGATCTCCCCATGCAGTGTTTGCCGCTTCACTCGGAATGCGATCTACACTTGATTCTAACCTATCGCCTGTAGCGAGGCTAGTATGACGTGATCCGCGCTCGATGTTTTCCTTTAAGGAAGGAGAACGTCTACGTCGCACATTCTTGTGCGATAATGGCGAACGGGATCTGTGCACATATTCACTCCTAGTATTTCGTTGTTCCAACATTTTTTCCAGTTTTCTAATGCGTTTAAGCATATCTGCATTAGCATCGTTGTCCCTACTACGGGAGCGATGCTTATGTTTAGATTTACCCATATTATCTAAGGAGAAATTATAATATGAAATTACTTACGTAAGTCGTGTACACACAGTGGAAGCACAAAAAGGCGAATGACAGGTTGTGACAGTATCACGGCATACCACGACCCGATAGGAGACGAGAGTCGGGTGTGATTGGTATCTTTAAAATATTGTGGGAAGCACGAAAGAAAGGTGGACTACCTTGTAGGCAAGTTATGTAGAGGACCGGACGTTGAAATATAATTATAATTATTGTAACTGCTTATTTTATCATTCTGAAGATGATAAATGGTAAAATTACCGGGTATGGTTGTCACAATGTTTAGAAATTATTTTGTATTGGTTTGATTTTCCACATTTACGTAATTTTAATGTTAACTCTATATGCATATTTAACTGTCTGTAAAATAATTGACATCTATCCCAGAGCTAGGTCAAACTCTATATCGCGAATCTTCTTATAGTTTCTATTCGTTCCGGATGTTATAAACCATACTGACTACGATCATCTTATTTGCCGCTGTCCTGAACAATTGAATGATGGTCATCAAAAACCAAGTTCTGTGGTTCTTGAGCCATAAAATTTTTCTCCTTCCCAGTACTTTTCTTTGCAGTATAGATTGCAGTATATGGAATCTGTCCACTTTTCGCATTATGTACCCATGATATTCTAGCTTTCTTGTTTTTATGGTAACCAACAACTCTTTGTCTTTCATCACCATTTGGAAAATAACCTCATTCGTGACCAGGTCTGTCCATTACACTCGCAGTATCCTACGATAAAGCCACATTTCAAACTGATCGCTTCTATCAAAGTCTATGGCTCCACATCATCTAGGAGAACATAGAACACATAACCCCGCGAAATCTCATCTTTGTGTTTATTGCCAGATCGTAATTTTTTAATATCGCATTCATTTTGTTAGACACATCTCTGGTCTTTTCAATACGGATCATTATCTCTTGTGAGTTGTGAGTGATTCCACTGATCATTAATAGTATGCCTAGATTGTAGGGTCCAAATTACATTTTGGATGAGCTATCAACAACTAAAAACTAAAAGTTAATTATGGTTCCTGATTTTCCTTAGTTATTATAAGGACCCAAGTTATAATTCGCAGGTAAATAATTGTTTCTTTATCATTGTATAATATCTGAAAATGTCGCTTTTCAGTTTTTTTCCATGATTAACTTTTGATATAACTTTATCATGAAGAACGATTTTGTTGGTGTATGATCTTGTGAAGGGAAAACTGATAGGCATTCCACTGGAGTCGCTAATTTGCTCATTTACAACCCCGAATAGGACTGTTTGTACTTGAGATGTTTTTTGTCTCAAATTATCCACGTTTGGCTAGAAGTTGGAAATTTGTGTTCCATTGGTGACATCATGTAAATCATCTGTTATTGTTGGATCGATTAAATGCTAAAATCAAGGGAAAATGAGAAAAGGCAACGCACCTTCACAGACATCCTCAATTGCAGTGGTCAAAATCAATGAAAATCAATGAATTCGATTGCTTCCTCGTCCGCCGTATTCTCAGGATTTAGCCCCTAATGACTGTTATCTATTACCTAACTTAAATAAATGGCTCGGAGGTAAAAGATTTGCATAGAATTTTGGAAATCATCGACGCTGTAAACGTCTATTTTGGAGAATTCGACAAATCGTATTATTTGGAAGGAATAAAAAAATTGGAATCCGTCAAACCCATATTTTTGGCTTTATTTTGGTGTGACAATAAAGCAAAACTCTTGACTATTTTCAATTGTGTTATTATGCTCACCTGGCGCCCAAAAATATCACCATTGCTTTTTTCCAGTTAGTTGCAAGACAATCGCGCGCATAAAACATCCTGTGAACATCTCAGCTCTCGACGCTGGTAAAAGCTAGTCCCTCTTTACACAAAGGGCCTATAAGGCAGTTGTGTAGTTTGAAGAGTTTGAAAATGTACCTACTCTGAATAGATGTTGAACAGCGGAACACCTCGAGAATGTTTATTCTGTGCTTTGTCTGTCCAATCTTACAGAAGCGGATTGGTTTCAGTATAAGCTCACGATGAAGTTTCATTGATAAATTTCAGAAATTCAGCCTGCACTTCGTCAGGGCCCGATACATTACCTTCTTTTATTGCTTTTATGGTAGATTATACTTCATCCCCTAGAATGCTTGACCCCCCCCCGTTTTGCAGTTTAGCTCGGAGAGTTCTGGTATATTGTCATAAAAGAGACGTTCCACATAGCTTTTCTATGTTTATATCATGAATATTTAACTGCTTTTACTGCTGTGACAACCATCCTCACATCGGGTTTGCTTTTCACAATATGCGGACTTGTTTGTTACCATTAAATCGAATACAGTAGTTAAGGTAATAAATGAAAAAAACTGAAAATTGTAGTAGAATTTAACAATCTTATATGCATTATTGTCCCTCTGCAATGTAAACGCATAATTAAATATTATCCAGTTTTACAAAGCCCACTTATAACCACAAATATTTAAATGGTTAGTTATTACCCGTGACAAGCAACCCGGCTCCATTTATGACACCAGTTAATTTCGCGTCAATAATAAATTTTTATATCCCTCTAAATATACCGAAAATATACCAACGATTTCCTCATATCATAAACTTATAATTAGTATAAAATAAATAAACAATATTTCTGACCATATCTGAGCTATGAAATCATGTTGGAATGAAATGAAATTTCGTATATAAATTAAATATTCAATACTCCATCTAATTATGCCAAATTTGTGTTTTTTAACATTTAAAAGGCGAAAACAGTAGATATATCTATGCTCCCTACGTTTCCACTATAATATAAGTATACCGTAATGGTTGCATAATTTATTTCAAAATTATTGAATTAATTTATTGCTGGAATTTGATATTAACGCGAGGAAAATACCCATTGCTGCCAGATCATCGTGGGCATCAAAGAATATATTAAGCGGTTCATACTTGGATGGGTGACCGATTTAAGAATACGGCTTGCTCGTACTCGTAGATTCTCCCCTACCAACCCGCACTTGGACAGCATGCTAATATATACTTTTATATAGTATGTACTTTTATATAGTACGTATCTACAATCTATTGCTTCTAAGAAATTTAATAATTACTTAAAGGAAATGGTATTATACTTAAACCGAACATATTAGAATTGAGTTTACAAATAATATCAACGACAGCTTTGCCGTCCAAAGAAAAAAGAACGTAAGTACACTTTGGGCAGTTTTGAGAAAAACACATATTTGTTCTCTTAAATTAATAACTATTATGTTTTGTATGAATGCCATTCAATTCTAGAGTTGTTGTAAATGCGTTCAACAAATTTTTAAGCAAAAATATGCATTTTTGTTTTTGGGACAAGCAAAATTGTAGTTACGTCTGTACAGCTTCTTAAATAGTGGTAAGACTACAAAGTAAGAAGGTCGTAACTGACTATTACAAAGTAAGAATGATATATTTTATGTTATATACTTTATTACTTTGAATATTGTTTTTATTTAAAATTAACAAATCACTTGAATTGTAATCAATTGGCATAGTTTTGCACAGCTGTTACCGATTTTCTGGCATCAGAGAGCAAAGTTTCTGATTATCTCTTCTCTTTTCGAATTTTTATTTCCCCTGGGAACTTCTCAAATCACGATTTCTTTAAATCCTGTTTTAAACTGACTTGCTTTAAGAAATTCTATCTCGATACCATCCTCTTAAAAATCGGTCCAGTAAGTGAACGTCATTTTATTTCTCTTGAATTCCAATTTTACCATCTCAGAGAGATCGGGCCGTATTTCCAACTTTTTTAGTTTTACTTGCGAACACCCATCAATAATCCAATCTATAAAATCGGATATTTGCATTTCATGAACAAGAATCTTGACAGAATTTTAAAGTTTTACAACTTCAATAAAATCATTGAAGTTGCAAATCTTTCTATTTTCAGCGACTTCTCTACTAATTGATTATGTAAGCTGTCGGCGTTCAAAAAGGTATTCCCCGGTTCAAATTATTTAATTACAATTTGGTTAATTGAAACTAAATTTGAATTGTCAACGTTGAAAACAACAATTTTTATTAGAACTTGAACAATAATTGTCGATATACATGCAAGTTTTTGAGCAGATTTCAAGAATATTAAAAAAATCAATTTTGATAAAAATGTGCTTACGCCCTTTTTAATTTGGACTGCAGAACGGTCCAGTCAAAAATAGATATACTAAGTCAAAATCTTTTCGATATGAACGGGTTTGTACTGTAAAGCAAAATCGTATATACCTAATAATTTATTATTATTTACATTACATATTATATCAATAATGCAAGAAAATTGAAAATCTACCTAAAAAGTACATCAAAAATGTCTAAGCTCAAATTCATAGTCGTTGCTTAAGTATAAGTAGTACTTAAAGGTCAAATTTACATTGCATTATTAGACGCATTTTCGGGTAAAAACATTTGGAAATTCAGAAACTTTGTAAAAAAACTAAGATGAAATGCATTGATAAAAATCAGTTACTCAAGTGGAAGGGGATTAAAAATAAAAACTTTGGCTATGAATACGGCCGAAAATATGTTTTTCCACTTAAGCTTTGGTTTCCTCGAAAGCTCCATTTTCGATCAATATGGCCGCCTGATGGCAAACATTGTATGTGTTTGTATGAGTTTATAAGTGTTTTTCGTTTTTTTTTCCGTAGATATAAGTTATTTTAAAAAAAATGGACGAAAGTGCGTAGGAAATTATTTCTTACTTGTGATGGAAGATAACTTAATACAAAATTTCTTTCTGGTTAGTAGTTTCAGGTGTTGCAACTAATAAGGAGGCCTACAAAAACTATTTATTTAACTTGATAATTATTGGATTAGGTTTGAGTAGGCGGGTATTAATACTCGTAGTTTTCTGTATAAATCAATTTTATTAATTTTAATTTTATAATGAAATGTAGAACAAATTATGAACTAAACAGGTAAGCCCAACGAATTAATAATGTATACTTTAAAATTCGCGTTTTTGATATTAATTCATTGGTAAATCTACCCTGGCTTATTTATTTATATTTTTAGTACCTACTTCCTTTGCATTCTGCACCGTGGCTACAACCGGCAACACAACATAGGCAGTATTTTATCAAACTACAGGTGGAGAATATCGATGCAGCAGTTAGATACGAGAAAACATGAAATTATTATTGGTGATATAAATCCCTATACCCTCAGTAATGAAGAGCTAGATTTGGGGTTCCAAATTATACCTTCTCTTTTGAGTATGGACATCGTTGCATACTTAGTTTTTTTGCACAGTATTTAAACGAAGGAAGAGGTGATGGATTTCAAAAGATTGTCCTTGTATAAAAATTTTGAAGTAGGATTTGTAAATGTTAGATGTACAAAAAGTAAATGTATTCAAAATTGTCAATTTTGATTCTTTCCTCATGAATATTCGCAGGAATATTATCTGCAGTGTTTCTTCGATATCAAAGGAGTGAAATTGGTTTTTTATACTTGGTGAAAGCAATTGCCTTTCCTATAATTAATTTCCAATTTAAAATTCAGAAGCAAATGAATTCAAAACAAATCTGAAACTTAATTTTCTCGATTCACAGCTGTAAGTCTCTAATCAATTCGTTGCTTTGACAATTCATTCAAATGTAGTTTATGCTTATGATTTAAAGTATTTGGTACATAATAAAAAGATATACATATTTCTTCGTCCTTGCTACTACAATGTACCACAATGCAGTAGGTAAACAGTCATGGAAGAAGTACGTTCCTTTGATGGCATTAATTGTTTCGCTTATCAGATAGATAAAAAATCAGTTAAATTTTGAAACCGAATAATTTCCGATGTGGGTTTCTTATTATTTTTCTGTGCTTCTAGCTTTTGTGTTAAACTTGGAAAGAAATCCCTGGGCGAGACAGATCTCAAAAACGTCAGATTCGTAAAATATGGATTTAGATTTTTCGAGTCAAGTTGGAAAAATGTAATTTAATTTACAATTTAATGTACTACACATAAAACGTACGATGAACTTCTGAGGCGAAATTTTTATAAGTGTTAAGAATAGTTGAAATAGCACGGACCGGCAACAGAATGAAGTACTAGAACGCGAGCTTCTGAATAGTTGAGCTCTCGAAAAATAACGATTTTCAATATCGATTATTGCCAAAATTACAGGGGTTATCGAATTCATCCGTACCTTATTCGCTAATTTTAAGGTTGTCTAATTCCATTAAGTTTTTATTGCAAAACATCGTATCTTCGAGTGATGAAATTCGTGCTATTCCCGTTTTTCACTTACTGGCTTCATGTAATTATATTGTATATTGCTATGATTTTTTAAAATTAGAAAGTATTGATTTTTGAAGAAATAATTTGTACCTATAGTTTTTTTAAATGGTTTTGTAATTTAATTTTAAGTGGAAATAAAAATTTAATTGAGTGAATAGGTAGAATTGTGTTTGATTTTGAGCCGGATAAAAGGAAGAAATGACATTAAATTTATTGATGAAAAATAGTGTGCTGGAAGATAAATTAATTTGTAAATTAAGCCGAGTAACACAGCAATATATTGGAACTTACAACCTCGTTTCGTCCGGCAACGTGGAATAATAACCACGGTATAAATAATTCCAGAGTAGCGTAGATTCGACTTCATGGTCATTAAGTCTGCAGTTGAACTCCCTCACGCTACATCAAACTACGTGAATCAGAGTAAAGTAGACAAGTAATTTTTTTAAATGATGAATATACCGATTTACTATAAATTTGAAAGCCGAAAGAGGAGTTTGGATCTCTGGTTATTGTAGATACATTATAGTAAAAATTTTCCGATAAAGGAGAAAAAATCTTTTAAATTATAATTGAGATGTAACCGGAAAAAAAAGAATAAATGGAGTAAAATACAGTTTACAGCTTAATGACAGTGCCCAAGAGATGAAAAATAAATTTTTACATAAAGTATAATTTGCCTGATTTAATCTGTTAATTTTTATCAAAATTAAAAATAAACATTGTTCTGAATTCCTTCCTGAATAAAGCTTTCAAATGAACCGTGACATATTGTCTCTTTTAAAAATTATCGATAACATCACTGTTCTGAGTCACGTGGTTTGAATTTAATTTTAGATCATGAGAAATTACGAAAAGCTGAAAATAAAAATCGGCAACTCCGAGCGATTTTACAAAGAAAATAATATTTTGCGAGATATTGAATTTGTTCCATTCTTTATCCACACATTGTATGCGATTATTTAACCCACTGCACTGCACGGCATCAAATTTACTTACGTATAACAAAATTTCCATGTATTATAATAAATACTTTTGAGGATCTTTGGAACGGAATCGCAGATTATCGCGAATCAGACTATTAGAATCTGAGTGAGTGATTATGAATTCACTCATTACCAACTACAACTACTACTTCAATAATAATTGAAACTGTCTAACTGATTAAGTATGGAATTATCTAATTGATTATTGATTATGACAAATTATTTTTGAGACATTTTATGTGAAATTAAAATAAATTTATATGCGTGGTTGTAATCTTCTAACCTGAGACCTACGTCATAAGCATCCCAACCAATCACTTGCGTATATTGACAAATTTGTTTTTTGTTAATATAATTCCTATTTCTATTCGTCAATATAGACAATAATTTCGTTCTTGCCAAGTTAAGATGCCTGTGACGCAAGTCTCAGGTTAGAAAATTATAATTATACATTCTATTTATATCGAGTCATTTACAAAATGAATTTAAAATGAAGCTAAAATATTTAACGATAAATGCAAGCAAGTTACAAATGAATTCTAAACCAGCAGTTCATACTTACTAATCTTACCCACGTATGTACACCTACATAAGAACTATAGGTTAACGTGAAATTAAACCATGGCACAAATAATTTTCGAGTAACCGTTAAATTTATAGAAAATCCCTTGCCAACCCGTGGCATGAAAAAAAGATAAACTAATTTATTTAAATAAAAAAATTGAAAATCGTTAAGAGTATAGTAAAAACAGTAAAACTTGGGTTTCGTTTAGAAAATTTTACACTGCAGTCGTGGATTTCAAATTAACTTAAGTTACTTGAAAAGCTAGATAGATTATAAGCTATAGTTGTTCGATTATATAAAGTAGTTAGCTATTGCCCAAATCTCACAAACACACTCAACATAATAATTACTGTAAATATTTTCTAACCTTTAGCTATTTATGTAATTGCTATCTATACACAAATTTAGTTTGCTTTATACTTAGAAATTTAATAAGTTTGTTATCTTTATTTTTGGATTAGGTATATAAATTGTTTCGCAGTTTCCAATACATACGGCTGTTTTATTAATATTTGACATAAACATACATAAGTTACATACCTACTAGAGCAAAATCCAATTTAGAACAATTCTTTGTTCAGCAAAGAAGTTTGTTGTTTGTTACTTGAACAAATTTCTAACATAACTTCAACATAATATATATTTTAATAAATTTTGACGATGATCTTGTATTATTTATACCGTTCTATAAATAAGTACATAAAAGTTCTAAAAGGCTCGACAGGTATACCTTTAAGAAAATAGTACTTATCTACTTAAACATAAGTTCATAAATAAATTTCTCGATGAAACAAGATTTTATTTTGCTATTAGAGTGAAAATATGCAAAGTTAAGATAACCTACTTTCAAATGAGAAACTTTGATGAGTTATCTTTGCTAATTTGGTGCTAGTTTCGTTAACGAAATCTTTACTTACACAAAAACTATATCCACAACTTAAATTTGCACTTGTTTAGATTAACCAAAACAGCGCCTTATATACCATAGTAAATTAAAAATTCAATTAGGATAAGAAGAAAAGCTTATTTTCTGGTAAAGAACTTGCTCTTTTTAACCATAAATTGCTATTATATTGATTGGTTTATAGTGGGATTTTAATAAATTATCTCGTTATATCTTGGAATTTTATTTGTTCTCGAGACTAAAACTACATTTTCTTAGTTTTTTTTCATCTATGTTCTGATGAAAATGTTCTGATTTACTTATAAGAAAATCGCATAAAACGAAATATAGGGTTTGGGGAATCCCCAAATTGAGTACTTTCCCATACTCCTTTTTACTTTGTCTATACAAAGATATTTAGTTGAAAATGTAAATGTAAATGTTTCATGTTTAGCCGGTAACTTGAAGATTTTATCGGGAAAGTTTGTTGGTGCGACAAGTCAAATTTGAAAATTTTCAAAGTTTGGTTAAATAAAATTTGATTTTGTTTTCCAGTATTTACGAGTTTTTGGGTAAGTAGTAATTGAGTATCCTTACGGTTATACTGTGATAATTGTTATATCACCTTATTTAGAGGAAATCTCTCTTTTGGATCGTTTAATTGTTGTAAATTTGAATTAACCGTTTAACTGGGTTATAATTTGCTGCTGCCTTTTCTTTGTGCATCCAACCTTTTTGACTCCAAATTGAAGGATTTCTTGAGAGTATTGGAGTGTTTCGATTAGCTTCTGGTTTTTTTTGTCAATTCTTGAAGTGATGATCGTAGAGTAAACCGGTCCCTATCGTATTTGATTACAAAGGTCGAGCCTGGGAAAAAAGCCGATATTTTCCATTAGAAGAAGATTAAATTAATGATTATTCAAGGAAGGTAGATAACTTTATTATTTCTAGAAGAATTTTGTATACTTTTATTTTGTAACAACTCTTGTGATACCGAAGACCAAAAAGCTTTCTAGCACCACGTTTAATTAACTTTTATAAGTATATTTTTTTAAAAGTTATGATAAGGTTTGATTCATTTTTCTATTAACTTTGTAGTTTGGTTACTTTTAGAGCTGATCAAGCGAAATCCTGATGCTCTTTACTATTTTGTTTTATTTCCTGCTATTTGAAACTGCAGACGATATTGAGCTACCTTTTAACCTCATTATTGAATAGATTTTCTTTTGTTAATAAATATTGATTAACGTGGTCTTATGTGTATGATTTCGATCTTGTTTCATCTCACTGCCTTTTTGCTTCCGCATCTTACTGCTAGCCGGCAGGTTGGTCTGGCGTTACAATTAAACGAAGTTAGTGGATTATCTAATCTACTACGACGCCGACGTGGACCAAATTTTCCTTCGGAAGAGTAAGAAAAATCGGATTTTATTATTTTTGTAATATTCTTAAATTAAATCACATAAAACATGAGTAACTATGCATATTATTCAAAAGACTCTCAATTAGAGTTACTACTTCCTCTAATTTTGTTTTTTGATCCCACTTGCACAACACGATCAAGGAGTCAACTTAATAGCTTATGTAGGTGGGTCTTTACGCTAAAATTAAATAAAGCTAAATTTAACTAGCATATCAAAGCCAAAACTTATATATTAATTCATTGCATTAATATTGATATTAGAATTATACTTCTGTTTCGCTGATTTTGTTCACTATTGGTTGGGTATTCAACAAATTCTGTTACTAAATTGTGAAAACCGCTAAACTGTTCAATTAATAATATTAATTGAAATTTAATGCCATTATCAACAAATTCACAGCACCGAGTATACATAGTTTTATTTACACTACTCCGGCATTCCTGCAGAATAGTACCAATAAATTAAGTTTTTAAATTTACATAATCTAGGTAATTAATGCTTAATTTTATAATTTAATACCTTACTCTACACAAATTTATATTTTTTAGGCTAATTAATTAAGCCCTCTAATTCTATATTCCCAATAGCAATGAATTGTTAACCAATTACTACTGGAAATGGTTTGAAAGCTCAATAAAATAATTATACAGCTAATTGAAAAGCAGCCAATTTAAATTCTAATGATGTCAGACCGTCTATTATCTATTTAATAAAAAACTAGATACTTTAATAAAGTTTAATGCATCTATATATTCACTATCTTTTTAATTATTTTAAATTACTTCTTAATTTTATTAGGTACAATTTGCCGTAGGTATTTGATTTACTTGTATTAAGAATCCTCTGAACTAAATATTAATATACTATTAGCTATGATATACTATATCGAAAAAATGGGATTGGCTACATAATAAGTCATTTATAATATTTAGCCCTCGACCCTATTTTAAATCAAATATTTTTTTCCTGCCACTCAAGGGTTGGTCAAGTTGAAATTGAATTTTCAAATTCAATATTTCATTTACACAACCTTTCAAATTTCAAAGTATTAAACCATTAAACAATAAATATGAAAACTTTATTGTACCGTAAATTGTTAGATTAACTGTTAGAATAATTAATTAGGTAAATAAATTGTTACTTGCAAGTTGTAATATAATTTTTAAAAAATTTATAGTACTTATACAATAGTTTAACTGCAATTCACAATGTAATTACAATATATTAATAAAAAGATATAAATAGTACAGAGACCGAAATTGCAATTGCCATAAGTTCACTTAAAATTCAAAGTAAAAAGTTGGTATAATTTTTTTATTTTTATTTTAATTAATAAACGGAGAACTCCTTTACACAATACAATATAATAATAAGGGCGGACCCATAAGTTCCGGGAATTACGCTGTGGGGGGAAGGGAGAGCGGAGAAACCAATTGTTTGACCACAAGTCCGTTAGTGTGTGAGCCGTAATCGGTTCGGCTGTGAGATTGTTTTTAGTAAAACAACTTTTTACATTTCGGCGAAAACGTAATGGCAGATTGTCGAGAACAACGCGCGGCTGTGAAATTTTGTTTCCTGTTGAGGAAATCGCCCGTGGAAACTATTGAAATGTTTAAGACTGCTTATGGGGATGCTGCCTTAAGTAAAACCAGAGTTTACGATTGGTTTTCACGTTTTAAAAATGGAGAAATGTCTATTGAAGACCAACCTCGTTCAGGACGCCCCTCAACGTCAAGAACTGATGAAAACGTCGAAAAAATCAATGCCCTCGTTCGTGAAGACCGTCGCCGAACCATTGATCAACTCTGTGAGATGTCAGGAATGTCATGGAGTTCAATTCAGAGAATTTTATCCAAAGATTTGCACATGAGAAGAGTTGGAGCGAAATTCGTCCCGCGACTTCTCACAGACGAGCAAAGGGAGCGTCGACTGCAGGCATGTTTTGAGCTTCAAAATCAGCTCCAAGAGGACCCTGAATTTTTTTCCAAGGTGATTACTGGTGATGAATCGTGGTGCTATGGATACGACCCTGAAACAAAACAACAATCAAGCCAGTGGAAGACATCTGGCTCTCCTCGTCCGAAAAAAGCTCGCCAAGTGAAGTCAAACGTCAAGACAATGCTCATTTCTTTCTTCGATTGCAGAGGTGTTGTGCACGTGGAGTTCGTTCCCCCGGGTCAAACTGTCAACCAGAAGTTCTACTTGGAGGTTTTGAAAAGATTGAGGGAGAGTATCCGGAAGAAAAGGGTAGATCTTTGGCGCACAGGCGACTGGTTCTTCCATCATGACAACGCGCCGGCCCACACCGCCCTTTCCGTGAAGCAATTTTTAACCAAAAACGGCATGACACCGATTGTCCACCCCCCCTACTCACCGGATCTAGCCCCTTGTGACTTCTTTTTGTTCCCCAGACTCAAAAAAAATATGAAAGGAAAGCGTTTTGCCACTGTGGAGGAGGTGAAACAAAAATCGCTGGAAGGCTTAAAGGACATCCCGATGAATGAATTTAAAAACTGTTTTGAACAATGGAAGAATCGTTTGGAGAAGTGCGTTGTGGTCAATGGCGAATACTTTGAGGGTGATCAAAATTTGGTGTAAAAATATTGAGAAATAAAGAAGTTATGACGAAATTCCTGTTTTTTTTGGGTCCCTCCTCGTATGTATAATACAAGTATTTTACACTAAAAATAACACATAAAAGAAATAATAGCACTAATAAATTAACCAAGAATCAGAGATAAAACTTCTTACATGTTTAATTCGTTCTTGATATCTCTTCTAATTCCCAGTTTTGAATTAGCGAAAAACTCAACATCCAGTTGATTAGCCCGTCTGCAAATCCTAGTTATTGGTGAGCAATTTCTACCATATGAAGACCTGTGAAAATCAACTGTAAACAGTAATGGATTTCTCACTATGCGAGGCTTGGCTGAAAAATTTATCAAACTCAGAAGATCAGGACTATCGACATTGTTGTTTATAACATTGAATAGGAAAACCAACTCCAAATACGATCTTCGTTTTTCCAAAGTTGCCATATTAAGATAGCTTAATATGTATTCATAGTTAGAGCCTTGGAACAATATGTCAGATTTGTAGCAAAGATACTTGACAAATTTTCTCTGAATCTTCTCAATACGATCAATATATTTATTGTAATGAGGATTCCATGCAATCGAGCCATATTCCAGAACCGATCTAACCAGTGACACATAGAGTAAGTTAATGACTCGGGGATCCTTCAAGTCCTTGAATGTTGTTATTGTCCTTTAAGCTTTTTGAACAGGCACGGAGAACACCCCGACCAACAATAATATGGTCAAGTTCAGAAATTTCCCGAAATACAATATAGTAAAATAAATCGAGTATTACCCGAAAAGTGGTTATGCATACATACTGCAAAATTATGAAAGTTTACTCACTATACGTATATTGAGAGCTTACATCTTAATAGAGTGAACGTTTCAAGTAAATTAGTGAACCGAACTATTATTGAGATTCTTAAAAATAATTCTGTTTATAATTAATTATTATAATGCCAAAAGAAAAACGTTTGACTTGAAAAAAAAAGCGGGGACATTTTTGTGTTCAAAGAAATGGTGGATCTCATTGACACACTCAAAAAAATTGTAGACCGCTTTATTAAGTCAACAATTTTATGAAAGTGGTCGATTCCTATGGAAAAAATTGCTCAAACCCTGGAAGAAATAAATTAACTACTAGACTGCGTTTGTATATTTTACGAGCTGCTGAAAAAGAATAAGCTATGGCACCTGAAATTAAAATAAATTTGGATCTTCCTATTAGTGTAACAAATTCAACAGATTATTACAGCTAGTTGACAATTTTCCTAGTCCAAAAAGACTTTTTTTAACTAAAACAAAACAATTAAGAGACAAAATTTCAATTTATTATATTTATTTTTCTGATAGGAAATAGTTTAATTTGATTGGGGCGGATGGTTTTACGTTTTATTATCACAATTTTAACAAATGCAAATGTTTTCAATGGGTAGGAACTTCGGAGGTGGCACCGTTAGGATATGGGTTGCGTTTTTATTCTCTGGAAAGACGCCAATCTCTTGGATACATACGCGAATGACAATCGAAAAATACGTGGACTTACTGAAAAATGTGTTAATTAACTTTGGAAAAGAAATCAAAGAGAAAATTGCATAATTCAGTAAGATGATATCACCATTCACGCATCGAGAATAACTAAACACTGGTTTAATTAAAAAAATATAAAAAATATAACGAATTGGTCAAAACCCTCTGCGGATCTCAAGCCTATTATTGAGCATCTTTGGAGTGTACTTCCACATTAGGTATACAAGATTCAAAACAATATGCTGACAATGCAAGTTTGAAAGATTTTATCAGTATTCAGAAAGCATACCAAAAATTCCAAAAAAAAAATTTGAATTTTGAACGAAAAAAACAATTTCGCTAAGTTTTGCACCTTTTCAGGCAATTTCAGGTAAAAAAAGTATACAAATGAGAATTTTGTGAATTCTGACGAATGGAGAGTTTGTTGTTATTTTATTGCTAATTTTTTTCCGAAAGCGCAAATTTGTTGCTCTTATAGTTCTCGAGTTACGGCCATCTGAAAGTGGGGGTTCCAGCTTAACACGGATGCGAAACGGGTTCGAATAATTAAAAGATATTTTAAAATTAACTTGTTTTTATTTTAAAAACAGAAAACAATTAAATTTTTTCAATAAAAGGAACTACCTGTGAGTTTTCTAATGGCTTTTTTGCACTTCCGATAGTAAAACTGATACTTCAGTCTTTTTTTTATAATGCTGAAGTTGCTTATTATAACCTTCAAAACTGCATCCGTTGGGTTTTAACAACGTCGTTCTGGCAGAAGTCATTATTTCCAACAAAAAAAATAAAATTTTTAAATTCAAAATGAAATTACAAATCATACAATTATTACAGTAAAATTACACGATGTATTAAGAAAACATATTTTAATGAATTAACTTTGATTTGTTACAACAAAATTTAGATTTAATTTAATTTGAAACTTTAAAACTTAAAAATTGCAAGCTTTCGTTATCATTAACTTATTTCATTATATATAACAGTTGTTAAAATAGCATTTTGCAATTTATTCAAATTGAGAAGTCATAATACAAAATAATGTAATATTCAGTTACTCTACACTTGTTTTTCTCTAGACAAGTCTACGTAAGTTATATTTAATTACTTCACATTGCAGGTTTAAATAAATTTTAAATTTAGTCTTAAAAATTTTAAAATGTCATTATTGCATCGATTTCTGATTTTTTGGGGGTAGCTGTTTCACTCTCGGAAGTGTGAAAATAGTGTACTTTTTACTTGGTAGTGATATGAATACAGCGGCATACAGAATAACTCGGACATGCGAAATTAATCCACCAATATATTTTATTTTTCATTTACATTAATTTAAAAGTTTTATTTATATTTAATAAATTATTCTCTTTATTTATTAATTTAAACTGATTGTACTCTACACCAGTGGTTCTTAAACTCTAGGCCGTAATCCCGTAATGTTAGTAAATGCAAGTAAATTTAATGAACTTTCTTAAGAATCATATCCTGTGGTACCATGGGGTCGCTAAAAAATATATCTTCTAAAAAATGGATCGCGTGTAAAAAATTTAAGAATCGATGTAAACTTCCTGAACATTTTAATTATGTTTTCCTACAACCACTAATGAAAGTGAGATTTTGTGCACAACTATGAGCTTAAACAACGTTTGAGGACACAACTTTTCGCACTAATGTCGAGAAGTAAATTTTTTATTTTCGTACAAATTAAAAAACTATAAAAACTTGAATGCTTCCAATACTCGCCTTCGGCTCGCGTTTATATCTGTCTACTCCTTCGGTAGACGAACTTTGCCACACTGATTATATAAATACCCAAGTAACACACTATCGTTTATTAGACGTTTATTTTTGGGATAATTGGTCTATTTTTAGTATAGGTCTAAGTTTCGTTTATAAGTTAGACGTCTATCATACACTGTTTATATACGAATACCTAAAATAGCCATATATTATACGTTATTTTTATACCATAATTTTAATGCTATAATTTTGAACTACGGAATATGTTGAATGATCGTTTAATATAGACGTGAACAGCTAAAACAGTTTTTCTATATAATTGGAATTGTAAATACGTTCAATAGATGATTTTTATATACGGTTAAATATCGCAAATAACTTTCGTAAAATATACGTATTTTATAGAATTTTAAATACGTTCAATATATGATTTGCAAATACGGTTAAATTTCACATATAACATACGTAAAATATGTGTATTTTATAGCCCTGCAAGTAAACGATTAAACGGTATTCGAGCGAGCGTTGTTATTTGGAATTGAAAATACGTTCAATAGACGAATTTTATATACGGTTTAATTTCGCATATAACATTCGTAAAATATGCGCATTTTATAGAATTTTAAATACGTTCAATAGATGATTTGCAAATACGGTTAAATTTCACATATAACATACGTAAAATATGTGTATTTTATAGCCCTACAAGTAAACGATTAAACGGTATTCGAGCGAGCGTTGTTATTTGGAATTGAAAATACGTTCAATAGACGAATTTTATATACGGTTTAATTTCGCATATAACATTCGTAAAATATGCGCATTTTATAGAATTTGAAATACGTTCAATAGATGATTTGCAAATTCGGTTAAATTTCGCATATAACATAATGTAAAATATGTGTTTTTTAATTCCCTCCCCAAGTAAATTATTAAACGGTATTATTTACTCTTCTACCTATAGTCGAAGAACTATCACGCAACCAAGCGTGATTCGCGTAACAGCATAGCGTAACGGTGGATCTTTTTATTTTTCGTTAACCAAACGCAAGGTAAAATTCGAGGTGCAAACGGGGCAAAGTGTTTTCTAATTGGAGTAAATTACATCACGTGTGATTACGTGGGTAATCTTTCAGCGCGAAAATGCACTGAATGTGCACGTGAATAGAGGCAATATGATGACACTGCAACGGATGTATGAACCATCAGGAATGTGCAATTTTAGCAAAATCGCAAACTTGTTTAATCCTGTATAAGCTGTGCGTGATGAGTTTTTAATACATTATGCATTAAAATTTGAAAATAGTGGGGGCGTGGTGCCTTTTAATGCAATATTTACAAAATAACTGAATTTAGTCAGAACTATACTTTATTTGTGTAACAACTTAAAAATTATAGAAAACTGTTCCCGCAATGTCCGAAAAAGTATTGTCTAAACGTCAGTTAAACCGTGCATACGTATTTTATATGCTAAATTTAGCCGTATTAGCAAATCATCTATTGAACGTATATCTACAATTCCAAATAACAAACGCTCGCTCGAATACCGTTTAATCGTTTACTTGTAGGGCTATAAAATACCTTACACATATTTTACGTATGTTATATGTGAAATTTAACCGTATTATTTGCAAATCATCTATTGAACGTATTTACAATTCCAATTATGCATAGAAAAACTGTTTTAGCTGTTTACGTCTATATTAAACGATCATTCAACATATTCCGTAGTTCAAAATTATAGCATTAAAATTATGGTATAAAAATAACGTACGTATAATATATGGCTATTTTAGGTATTCGTATATAAAAGATGGAAAGCTACCGAATTTCGATTTTTTCTTTTATATGGCGGACCCATTTTATTAAAAAACCATGTCAATACGAACGTATATAATCATTTTTTATTATTTCATGCCGCTGCATTCATTTTGTCAAATGCTTATTTTACCGGAAGTTATATGGATGTGGCAAAAGATGCTTTGCGTAAGTTTGTTAATTCGAGTCCCAATGTGTACGATCAGTATTTTGTTGTTTACAATGTTCATTCATTAATCCACATATGCAGTGATGTAGAACGATATGGCCCATTAGAGAACTATAGTTGTTTTCCCTTTGAAAATTGTTTGGGAACTTTAAAGAGAAAAATAAGAGGAAAAAAATTACCTCTTAAACAAATTTATAATCGTATCAAGGAAATGGAGTTCGATACAAATAGGAATGAAATTATTGATACAAATGAAGTGACTGTCAAAGGAAAGTTTGACGAGGAAGCAAACTTTTTCAAATGTAAACAAATCATTACGAAAGACTTTCATTTATCGACAACAAGTCCTAACAACGTTGTATTTACTAAAAACAAAGTTTTCCAAATCAAATCAATTTTTTATTTAAATGGCAAATATCAGTGCACAGGTATCCCATTTAAATACATGTATAATTTATACGATACTCCTTTAGAATCATCTAAATTAAACATTTATTATGTATGTGGCGAAGGAAAAAAGTATGAAAATTTTGCTCTATCCCAAATACAGCATAAATGCGTTGCTATCAACTACAAACATGGTTATGGAATTTTCCCTATTCTTCATCAAAAAGTACGTTGAACTACGAATTATTATACCGATGTGGACCGATGACAATACAATTTAATGTAAAATTCTGTATGTTCTTGTAAACTTACTTATAAGTTAAATGATTATTTTGTTTATAAATAAAATTAAAATAAACATATTTTTCAAACACCATGTTGTAATTGACTACAAAATAATACTATTCTAAGTACAAATTTAAAATAATATATTAACTTGATATTTTTTATTTTAAACACGAAACCGGTCAGTAATCAAGTTAATTTTTCATCTGCGATTAGTGCTTGATTTTATATTATCAAATTCTCTATTTGATGATATTTGACTCTATTTTTAATTTTTAAATTTATTTAAAAAAATTTTATTTAAAAAAAATTAAATAAAAAACTTACAAATTGAATTATATGGTTGACTTTATAAAATATTTAAAAGTAATTTAGATTAATATCGTTTTAATATGGTACTTCTTATAATACTACTTATAGTTTATGTAAGGTGGGTATATAATATAGGACTAGTTGGCGTAATGGTAGAGTGTTCGAACGCCAGAGGAAACCAAAAAAGTAAGTATTTCTTAAATATAAATTTAAAATTATAATGAATGTGGGAGTTGATAATTACAGATATAAACATACAAAGGCGCAGTCTAAAAAAATGTAATTAACCTATATTCATCAAGCAAAAAAATATTTGAAAATAATTTTTTATGGGCCTATTGCTACGTTTAATAGTCGAAAATCATATACGATTAATAGACGAACATTGTATCCGATTAATATCGATATACCAAACACGTTGTAAACCGGTAAGATTTTTGCGTAGAATATTCGTTTTCGTTATACATTAAATCGACGCCACGCCGATACGAACAACATACGTATGTCGACACGTACAATATTCGTTCATGATGAACGTCTAGATATTGGACTACGACTGACCAAATAGACGTTTTATGAAAGGCTTTCATAACACGGACAATACACGTATGTCAAACACGAACAATATACGTATGTCGACACGTACAATGTTCGTTCACGATGAACGTCTAGAAATTGGACTACGGCTGACCAAATAGACGTTACTTAAACGTTTTCATAAAACGTTATATTGACGAAACTAACGAATAGTATAGTCGGTTATTAGACGTCTAATCTACTATTCTGTGTTACTTGGGTAACTATTACAGTAAGTATGGTAAGTACCAATATCATCCACAAAAATCATTTTTGAGTTTTTTTTTTCTAAATATTAAATAAAAAATTTGTAACTTTTAATTTGTTACTCGCCTCAAAATAATAAAAGCTCTCAAATAGCTTTAAAGAAAACTGATTATTGCTTCAATTTTGAAATAATTAAAGCAATACCAAATATAATACCGAGTTTATATTATGTTCTGCATTGAATCTATAGGAATTATGAATAATAGAAATGACTTTATCAATAATGTAAATAATAAGATGAACTATTGTGTCAATATTGAATTAAACGATAAATGTGTTCCATAAAATATCAATTTTCGTTCTCCTTTGTAAAAACAGCATTGCTTTCTGGTACACCCAATATAAAGAGCAACATTTAAATAAGTGCAGATGAAATTTTAAACAAGTAACTGCAAGAAATACATTTAGTATCCTAAAATTGCTGAATATAGGGTTTTGGGTAATGTACCCTTAAGATGCGTAAAAGAGTTTTATGTAACATAAACCAAACTTTGCGATATATAAACACGGATCAGATTTATGGCTTAATATGATCACTAAATGGGGAGAGCATATAAAAATTTAAATAATTTAGCATTTCATTTTACAGGCATTGTTTGTATTTCGTTAGTTGATACCCACATAGGCACATTTATACTGAGGCAGTGATAGATGCTGTAACCTCACAATTTTATCTTTCGGTTACAGCTACGAGTCACCGCATTATGTCGCTATTAATATTATTTGTCTCTTAGAAATTAATTAAGTATCGTCTACACATATTTTGACATTTAATATTTTTAAAGAAAGACTTCCAGCCGAGATTACCGAGTAATATAAACCTCCTTTACTTTTCAAGTCTCCTTTTCACCTAAAGCGGCATTCACATAGAGATATATTGTAAGAGATCTTAGGCTGCAGGTAAGTCTGTATCAATCTGGATACTATAAGATGAATGGATTTGTAACAAATTAACAGCGCTGGTTTTAATGCTCTTAGAACAGTCTTATTCGTAAAATTTATATACAAATGTGTAAAATTAAGACGTAGTAGAATATTTTTCATTTATGATCTCCATTTTATC
Source organism: Podabrus alpinus (assembly GCA_932274525.1). NCBI lineage: Eukaryota > Metazoa > Arthropoda > Insecta > Coleoptera > Cantharidae > Podabrus > Podabrus alpinus. Next base: position 123,816,349 of record OW026451.1, read on the forward strand.
AAAAAGTGGAGTTACATGAGCAGTCGATATGAAGAGAAGCTTCTGAGAAAATCTGTTACTGACAATTATTAATCTGCTATATGTATTTGGCGGTGAATATTTGTCCGTTTTATTTTACCTCGATTAACATATCGACTGGTTTATTATGGGATATCAGTTAAACGTTATAGGTTATCGTTATGACATGGATTTTCAATATTTGGAGCAGCATCAATAGCGTAACTAGTGACACTACGCCCTTCAGACAAATTTCCAATTACGCCCCCGCCAAGCACCTGCACTTTAAATTTTTTTGCTCCCTTTAAATGTGTGTGAGTGTCCCGCATTGCGAGGTCTGAAGTACCGTTTATTACGCTTTGGAATACATACACAATACGTAGTTGTTACAATATTAGTTAACATCGAATTAACTTCCTGAACAAAATTGACGAAAATTAAAATTATTAAAATATCGTTTCTTAAATCTTCTTAACATAAATATGTATACTGAATACAAAAAGCTATCTCTGAAAGCTGGAGCATAGCCAAAGTTTCATGAATTTTTAAGAAAGGAGATCGAAATATAACTATATAAATACTGCAGAGGAATAAACATACTAAACACAATAAGTTATAAGATATACAGCAAATAATTAATGCTTACTTAAAGACAATATTTGATCAATATTACAGACAAACATTGATTGGTCAATGCTCATGCATTGATAATGTATTCACACTGAGCAAGTTATAGAAAAATGAAGAGAGTTCAACTTCTTAAACTCATACGGTTTTTATGGATTTTGCTAATGCATTCGACAACGTAAACCAAGGATAACTTTGGTGTATTGTGGAACATCGTGAATATCCCAAGCATCTCAGCGAGTGTTTAAAACCTTTCTACAAGAACACTCAGGTTGTAATCGATTTTGAAAACCGCAAATTGCACTACCTCACACACTTTGTATATTGACAACACTTTGCGAAAGTGAAAAGATGTAATTTTAATGGGTATCAGAGAACTTTAAACTATAAGGGCCGGTGTACCCGGGAATATTTACCCCCTTATATTTTACTCCCCGGGGGTAAAATTTCCCTAGGGATATTTTACCCCCGGTAAAATTTCGCTAGTATAATTTTACCCCCCGGTAAAAATTCCCTAGTGAATATTTACCCCCCGTGATAAATATTAAGGGGGTAAAATTTCCCTAGGGAATTTTTACCGGGGGGTAAAATTATTCAAAATATCGTCAGTGAATTTGTACCCCTTTGAAATTAAATAGCTGTTATATAAAAATTTTTATTGCTATTTTGTATCAAATTCGATATTTCACTATGTAAGATGTTAAAATATCCTCCGTGGTTTTTGACGAAATTTAATAGTTAAATAGTTATACATGAAGAGGTCTCAAAGTGCGAAGATGGCGAAATTATTTTATAAGGGAAAATTTATTCAAAAATTACTAGAATTTAATAATTTTTTGTCTACGAGGTTTTTTTTACTGAAACTACAGTTTCATAATGGTTAGAATTTTTGTGTTTCAAATATATTGCCGAGCTTTTGTAATTTGCTTCATCGGAAAGCTGCATTGAGTTAGGAAATCTTAGCCATGCAGAAGGATTCTTTGAAATTTGAGTGTAGCAATATATATCGGCGCCTATGAGTGCTGCAGTGAAAAATATTTCTACTTCCGTCCCACATTGCATTTGTATCCATTTGCGTGTTTTCCATATAGTTTGTTGCGCCAGAAAACCGATCAACCTCTTGTTTTGATTTTCATGTAATCTGTTAATACAATCTTCCTCACTTGTTCATGCTCATTTTCACTTCCGGTAATGTATAAAGATATGCACCTAAAAAAAACAATTGCCGTCTGCCTTGACGTCTACGACAGTGTGTGGTGGATGAAGCAACGAATTCCTCGTTGATATAAAATTGGAATTAATGTGGAACTCAAGTCCAAACTTCTCAGAAAGTCGTTTTTGCCATTTTTGATTTACAGGACAAAAGCGGAATTTTAATTTTGTTGGAGTGGAATCGATTACTTCGAGAGAAGATGCATCTTCTTCGATAGAAGATGCATCTTCTTCGATAGTAGTAGTATTATCTTGGTCTACGCTACAATAAATTTTACCCAATTCATTACTTTCTCGTGGACTAGACATTTTCTTCTGATGTTTATGATACATTTTTTGTTCTTACTGGATACCTGTTTTTATTATATAAAATATAGTATTAGTAGATAGGTTGGTAATAAAAGTTGTAGAGCTAGAAGCTGGACAGACCTAGATGATGGTATTAAATAATTACAGATTAGGAGAATTTGAGCAGCAATCAAGCGAAAGCAATACTGCGGAAGGCGACTCGGGTGTAGGTACTTAAAGTGCAAAATAATTTTTTTACCAAATAACTTGCTTGAAATTGCATAAACGTTTGACATAGTGCAATTTTATCGATATTCAGACATAAAGAGCAATAAAACATTTATTTAACAATAAAATTCCTTCATGAAGGGGGTAAAATTAGTGAACTTTTATTAAATTTTAACCCCCCGGGAAAATATCACCATTGAATATTTACCTCCGGTAAATATTCACTAGGGAAAATTAATTAAATTTTATTTAATTTTTACCCCCCGGTAAATATTCACTAGCGATATTTTACCCCCTTTTATTTTTTACTGAGGGGTAAAGTATCACTAGTGAATCTTTACCCCCGGTAAATATTCACTAGGGAATATTTACCGGGCGGTAAAATTTCACGGGGGTAAATATTCCCGGTTACACCGGGTTTAATTACCCTTTCGTGATTTTTAATTGTTGTTCCTTTTCTATGGTAATAAGTGGTCTAGAAATCACGTGTCGCCTTAATCAATATCTGATTTTTGCTAGCACCCTTGGTGCAAACCTTTAGCATTTACCACTCTTTTATCCTAAATACATCTAGTCAAAAGTTAGTAAGTTCATTCATAATTAATTAGCAAGCAAAGAATATTATCGCTGCATTTGCAAAAAGTATTGGTTTTATTTATTTTGTCTTTTACCCTCCGAAGTGAGCTAAAGGGGCAATCCATAATTTAAGATTTATGTGATTGCACCAAACTTGTCTCCCAGATTTTCCAGGGATATGTTGGTGTCAATAAACTTTTATCGTTACACTGGCAATTCGTAACAATTTTATTTGGGAAAAATTTGGATAGTTGCAATAACAAAAAACACGACAATATAAATATAAAGGAAAGTAAACAGGTAAAACCTATTTTGAACAAAATCGATACCAACAGAGTCATGTGGAAAGAATGGAAGATAGCTTATATGTATCGCCCACTGGAAGACCCCGAAAACGATAGCAGTGAATCAGTGAATTAAAGCCGAAACAGGACATATAAGACCTAATCCTTGCGAGAAGAAGAAGAAAATAAGTTCTTTTTTTTATGGGAACTACGACCACTTGCTTTTTAGCAAAATACGCCCATCTGGAGTATATTTTATGCACCAATATCTGTTAGGTGATTTCAACTGGTACAACTACAATTTCGTGTTAATATCAAGAAATTAATGCTTGTATTTTTTTAACTTTTAGGTCGGGAAGAGTTAACTAACCACCGCCACTCCAAATTGCCCCCAAATTTTTTTTATAGCAAAAGGAACCTTATTAGAGTGTCCTGTAAAAATTTCGCCCGAGAATGTATAGTCAAAATTTCGAGAAAAATCAATTTGAAAAGTACGGGGAATGTAACCCGATATGCCTCCGACACGGGTCGATGCGACATCAGTCGCCCGTGCTTCGATGAAAATGCGTAAAATTTTTTTGCTCCGATTTGAAATATTTTTTGAAATTCGGGAAGGTGGGGGTGTGATTAGTAGATATTAGTAATAAATATTCGAAAAAAAATGGAAAATAACCCGTGTATTGCCGAAAAAGTGAAAAAATTAAATTTTTAATTTTGGGGTAAATAAACATAATAAACGTTGGCTTGGCCAGAACTACGAGCATCAAAAAACCTACCCTACGCCCCTCCGGGGCTCCGGGCGGTTTTTCGTGCTCTGAGCCGCTACGCGGCAGGGCTAAAGAAACGAGAAGGCGCCACCGATCAAGAACACCGGGATTAAGGCAATCGGGATTCGAGAGAACCTCGAAATAGCATTAAAAAGTATAGTCGCGGTATGAGGCAGTAAACTATTACGTTTCACCCCCTAAAAATCGCCTAAAAACCAAAAATAATCGATGTTGCATGTAAGACAGTCGAGCTGCATCTGCCGCTGCGAAATTTTCGATTTTCGATTTTTTTTTCGATTTTCTGGACTGACCAAAATGGAGCATCCCGGCGTAGCCGGCCTTCTCCTTCATCTGAAAGCATACGTTAGTGACATTGGAAATTATGGAGGCCGGTGGGCCTCGCGGAGTAGCGCTGAGCTAGACTGACTGGGAAATACCTGGGCTGTGGCTGTGGTTAATGAATATGAAAAGAGAGAAGTTAAGTTACGTTATTGATATAGTGGAATCCCTAATTCGAAGATTGAAGATATCCTCGTAGAAAGTGGCTCCTACCTGAAAAATTTGACGGGTGATGCGAATTGCATCTACCGTCATTGAATTTGTGTTGGTGGGCTAAATGTATTAGAATCTGGGGTGTGGGAAATTAAGTCGAAGTTACACAAATCTAGTGGATTAAATCCACTTTCGAAGAGAATTTGTGTAATTATACCGGTGTACATGTGTTAGTCTGTGCAGATGAGGGTTATGGTCATGGATTGTCTACAGTCAGGATTGATTTAGGTCGGGGAGTACAAAAGTCTTCAGGATTGTATTGATCTAGTTGTGCTATGAGCGGGTTGTCGGAAAATCTGGATTTCTTATAGAGACTAGTGGCGTGTTTGCGAATAAGGGTGGAAATGGGTTCTAGTTTGGCGTCTGCGTGCAGTCGCCTGTTGGTGACATAGAAAGGGGCGTTGAAGATGGAGCGGAGGTTTTTGTTCTGAATAATTTGGACTTTGTTCATGTATGTGTGGCGGGCGTAGCCCCAGACGGGGGAGGCGTAGGTCATAGTTGGACGGATGATGGATTTGTATAGCCTTAATTTATTATTGGGAGCCATGGGGCTGTCACGATTCATAAGGGCGAATAATTTTGAAAAGAGGGCTTTGGCTTTGCCGAAGCGAAATATTCTAAGTGTTAGACTATATCACAGCACACGTACCGTCAACAAAATGCGCGCCGGCCGAGCGAAGTAGTGGCATCGACCGGTTCTACAGCATGCAAAATGCTACTTTTCCGTACTTTTCAAAATCGATTTACTCAAAATTTTGATAATACATTCTCAGAATTTTTTTGCAGGAGGGGCCTATATAAACCTTCATCTTTCCATTAGAAAGGTTACAAGACAGTTCGTTGAGGCGGTGATTACTTAACTCTCACCTTTAGGTCTTATAATTAAACGGTTATAATTAGAATTCGATTTTATTATTTACATCTTTTTCAGTTTTCAGCCTGATTTCAGGCTCCCCGGAGGCATGAACAAGTAAATACGCGTGGCGCTCAAGGATTCACCTTTGTTTGAGAGAGCCACGATCCTGGATTATTTTGTATTGTTTAATGGCATTAGCGACTCGTCCTTTGTGCTTCAACTGTAGTTAGCGGTTGCGTTGCGAGTTGAAAGTTACAATGCTTAAAAAATACTATATTATACTCCCACTAAAATTCAAAAGATTAAAGAGAATAAACATCTATAAGTAAATTTGTTTAAAAATAGTATAAAGTTTTTTAGAATGCCGAGATTTTGCAGTCATTTCTTCAAGAAATAAAACGTGATGGTAGCAAGAGCACAATTTTTAATTTAAATTTTTCTTACTCAAATATTTATGCTAAAAAAATATAGGTACATGAGAATTTATTAACATTGTAGTGTTAGCTATAATATTTAAATCCGTTTATTGGTTAAACATGAATTTTAATAAGCAAACTGAGGAGTATCGGTTATGCAAACTCTTTAACATTTTATAAAATAATTCTAATTTTGTTTTTAGTTAGAAAATGGAAGGCAATCGTGTAAAGTATTCAAAAATACCTCATAAAATGTTAATAAAAAATATTGATTCTGCCAATTTTATATCCTCCATAAACATGTTTCATTTGTACAAGTACGTAAGGTACTATATATTTTATTTTCTCGCAGATGATGTACATTTTAAAATTCCTCAACTGTTACAATTCGTTGTAATATTTTGACTATTTAAATGAATATTTTACGTAAAACTTATACCAACTGACAAGCAATTTAATACTTGTCTTATTCGAGATTTCAGAGTACATTTAACTGATAACTACTGACTGATGAATATGAAAGCAAATATTGAATTTCTATTAAAAGCGTATGTGGTAAGAGTGATAAGACTTTGATCGAATTTTGTTTGAACAAAATTAACTTATTATTGCAGCTTGACTAAATCAATTTTCTGTAAAACTGAACTGTTTTCCTTGGTTTTCAAATGGGAGCTAATTTGAGACGACGCTATGCTCTATCTCTCCCTATTTATTTCTATAATAATTTATCAGATGAAATGAAAACCAAAATTTAACGTTCAATATTTAACCGTACCCACTATCGACGACCGACCAATTAATAAATTGCACCAGCAGAAATGCTGCTTTATTATGGAATGTTTTTCAAGAGGTCTATAATAAATTCATGAGACAGTATACATGCTAACTTATCGCAAATTTACATAAATTCTTAAAGAAATTGCGTTAGGAATAATGAAAACTACGTTAACTCGAGGAAATAATTACTGGAGGTAATTAGTGGCGTTCCAAATTAAGCACTCCACACAGGCAGGAAAAAATATGGAAAATAATTCAAACACACCGTAAGAACTTAGCAAAGCATGCATAAATTTAATAGAGAGAACTTTTTAACAACGAGTCTATTATTGATAATTATAGGTAAAATCAATAATACAAGCATTTGCAACGTAATGTAATTAGATTAAAATTGTATATGGATATGTTAACAAAAACTAAAATCCACAAATACTTGACTCAAATTAATTTAATTTATTTTTAATTCACATCTACCTCTACTTTAAAGTAATTCCCAGTACAAAATAATCATCAGCATATTATGAGTTTTCCAGCATTGAATTTAAATCTCAAAATATAACTGAAAGAAAAGAAATAAGCACTTTTAAGAGATTAAGTGAATTTTATTGCTTCAAATCGATAAAAAACGCATTATCATTTTTGTTTTAAATTTTAGGAGTAGGTACATTAAAATGTAATAATGATAAGCCGTCTCATGTTTATTGTTTGAATATTTTCTTCCGCGTTTATACACGGCTTTCGTGAAAAGAAAACCTTATATTGTAGTCTGATAATATTTATTAAAGTAAACGCGTTAATTTTTAATTTGTTTGCAATTATTTAGACGATGCCGGTGTTACAAATTTTATTTCATTGAATTATTCAATTATTTTAAATTACAAAATTTCACTTTCTGAACCATTTTATAAAATTTTCAAAGCGTAATTAAATTGAAGGATTTAATTAAAAGATATTTTTATAGTCACAAATTTAATTAGGCATCAGCTTTCGTTGTTTTTAATTAAATTAACCTTTCATTTAGGTATTTTTTAATTAATAATTTATTAATAAATAAATTCTTACTTTTTAATTAATATGCAAGTCTTCTTCAATATTTCTTAAATTTCTTGTTAATTAATTTACAAAAAAAAATGATATCATAACATCGAGCAAATTAAATGTGAAATATTTTACAATGAATATGCCATGCAAGTTTCAACTTTTCTTTAGCAAAATCCGGTAGAGAACAACTTTTTTAGCTCTTAATTCTGGGTAACTTTGCCATTGAAGAATAGCGCATTGTCTGTATTTTATCATAAATCTTATCAAGTTATAACCCTTAAAAATTGCTGGCGCACTACCTACGCATGCAATATACAGCTCACATCTCAACAACATACACAAAATCACTTTGGTTTCCCTCATATACCGCAGAAATATACCTATGTAGCAGATAGCTCTGAAATATTTCCGCAGATCCTTCAATCAAAAAACATCGTACTGAGAAGGGTATTTGTTTTTCATAACACTAACGTATTACCAAAAGTTCTTATCATTCTTAGTGATCGACGGCTCAATTTTACCAATAAAAAAGTCAATGTACTCTAACCATGTTGTCAAACGAATATTCTAAATGATCGGAATTTTTAAACTGTGGTATACGAATATAATATAAATAATTGCTCAATTTCTAGTAATTATTCAAAAAAAATTACCGAAATAGGTAAAGTAATCAATTTAAAAAAAATCACACGATTTGGTCGCAAACCAAAAATGTTCAATGTTATATCAGTTTATTATTTAGCAGATACCCTAATCTAATTAATGTCAATCGATTGAATTGAAATTTTGAAAAAGGTGTTTTGTACAGTTAAATAATAAAGTGTCGTTAAGTTCTGACAACTTATCATATTATCAATGTGTCTAGTAGCGGTCAAAAAAACTGCATAGCCTATTTAATTAAACAAAAACAGAATTTTTGTCTAATTGGGTAAAATGTATTATTTTAGAGCAGCACTGTTACTTTTTAGGATTTAAATGAACTCATCATCAATCATCAATATGATTCTAACATAATTTACGAAAGTTTTTGGTAATTTTTAATTAAATCTATTAAATGGTAATTAATTAGTATAAGTTAATTTAATAGCAATAAAAATAAAACTTTCACATAACATAGTTTTATTGTAATTCAAAATGTTTAATTCTTTTCATACTTTTTATCAAAAGTACGATTTAAAACTATTTAATATTTCGTGCTCTCCCCCTTTGCTTTTATCACAGCCGAAATACGTGCCGGCATGGATAAAATTAAATTTTTGATAGTTTGCATAGAAACATCCGCATACCATGCTTGTTTTAGAGCATTTCTCAGTTCCTGGTTAGTCTAAGGTTTCCTCTCTTTGATCTTAGCCTCAAGAATAGCCCACAAATTTTCTATAGGGTTCAGATCCGGCGAATTTCCTGGCCACGTTAACGAAATAATCCCTTTTTCTGCTTTAAAATTAGTTATCTGAAAGTAACGTTTTATTTATTTGATACTGTACAGTAAACATTTCGCATATAACAGTTTAAGCAAACACCTTGAACGATTACTAATCTTTTTAGCCCTATGGCATGGAGCTGAGTCATCCTGAAATATGCACTTTGATACCCTGGCGAAGTACTCATTAATGGATGGTAACAAACAGTTAGTTAAAATTATTTCGTAGTCAACTGCCTTCACTGTTCCCTCCACAAAATGAAGTTTTCCCATTCCGTAAAAAAAACACCACCAAATCAGAAACCTGGTCTCTTCACAGTCCTTTGGAGACATTCATTGCTATATCGTTCACCCGAGAATATCACTTTCTTCCAGTCATTTCTGGTCCAATTGTGATAAGTTTTCGCCCACTGTAAACGACTACATCGCATTTTTTATTAAGATGTGGTTTTCTTGGAGGAATTCTTGCGTAAAATCCACTGTCACGAAGCTGTCTTCGCGTTATTTCGACACTAATTTTGACTGCAGATGAATCTTCGAACTTCTTTCTGATAGTTTTAAAGCGATCCCTTAAACACATTCGCATCAGAAGCCTGTCCAGCGATTTAGATGTTTTTCGTGGTTGTCCAGTACCTTTTGTGCGACTTGTGGATTTTGTTTCGCGATATTTTTTTAAAAACCTTGCTACAGTCGACTGATTGCAACCAACTTTGATTGCAATTTGAATTGTCGATATTCCCACAGACAAAAATGCAAGAATTTCTGTTCCTTCCGGTTAAGGGAAGAGTGAAAGATTTCTAGAGGTAGGTATAAAGTAACTATAAATGCCTTAAGGTCCGTAGCTTCTCCCTATCTAAGACCATTGTGCATGGTGCAGAACCACATCCTACTCGAGGTACCTCTATGAACCAAAACACGATGGATCTAGATCAGAAAAGGTCGATAGAAAATCCCTTCCAGACAAGCTAGCAACCTACTCGAGAAGAAATAGTTATAATTGCTCATAGAACTGACATATTCGGTAACGAGAACAGCTGATACCATGATACCATGAAAGTAGCAAAGTGGAACATAATGCACTCGTCAAATAATAGAGATCAAGAAATAAAACTGTAATGAAAGTTTCCTTCTGCTGCTCTGTGAATGAAACAACCCCAACGGCTTGGCGCTGAATTTTTACTATTTTCCAAACTGTCACCAAAAAATCCACCCCCCCTCACTTCTAGCCTCTACACCACTGGAACTGTAAATTTTACATGAATGGGTATGTTGGTATGCCAATTAATTCGAACCAGCCCCAGCGGACTTTGGCACAAGAAACTAAAACGCTAACCGTTCGACCATTCTTGAATTTTTCGTATCTATTTTTATCTTTTAATTAAGAAAAAGTAGTTAATTAGTACAAAATTAAATATAATATGGACCTACTTGGATTTCCTGGGCTTAAAAACGGTTTGTTTTATTTGTTTAATTTTATAAAGTACTAGCTGACCCGGCAGACGATGTCCTGCCTGGAATTAACTGACTTTGACATAAGAATATTAATCTTAAAATAATGACATTGGCACTCAAAGAATTTAACTATTTACCTAAAATGGTAGCATCATGTTTTGCGTATGGATGTACAAATAAATTCAAGAGTCGGCAGACATATGTGGTTTTTTTTGCATGTAGTGGTGCCTCCATACATACATACATCCAGTTTTACGCAAATGTGAAATATAAAGGAATATAAATGTTTTCTTACCCCTTCTTAGAGCGGTTTGCACACTTTTATGAAAATACACCCTTGGTAGAAGACAAACGTGATCGACAAATATTTACGTTGTTTTGTATTAATTTGAAATTAATCAGTAATACAAATGTCATAAACTAATTAATTTGTCACTTTGTAACTTGATTTTTGCTAATTTTAAAAATATTGTGCTACGCCACTGAGTATATGTCAATGTCATTTTTAAGGTTAACATTCTTATGTCAAAGTTGTGTTTCCCTATTTGTCGAGCCGCTACTGACTATATGTCAATGTCATTTAATTAAACTTTTAGTGATTTTTTTTGTGCGGATAATTTAAAATATTTTTTTTTCGTATTTAGCATTTAGATGATTAGGGGGAATGAGATATCAATTATTTTGGTGATGATCGATGAAGGTCCAAAAGAAACTTTTTTTGTGCGGGTAATTTTAAAAATTTTTTTTCGTATTATTCTTTTAGTCGATTAGTGGGAATCAGATATATATTTTTTTAAATTTCTGAGTGTCTTTAGTCCAAAATTTTGTGGAGGGGGAGAAAATTATATTTTTATAAAATTGTTTTATGTTACCTATTGATATACCAAATATGAGGAATTTATTGCAGACTTTAATAAAAACTCTTGTAGTGGGGGTAAATGTGAAAAAAAATTCCACTTTTAAAGAGGGCGTGTCTAAAGACCACCGATATGTGAATTTCATTAGAAACAAAGAAGAATTTGATTTGGACTTTGGAGTAGGGGTATAAAACAATTGGCTTTCCCTGACGTTATTGTGTCTTAATTATTGGGTAACATAATCTTAGGTGTTAAATTTATTTCGGGTAGTACACTGTTGTAGTATGTGTATTATTTTTCTACTTTACTTTATTAGTATCACTCGTATGTTTTTCACTTCACTTTCCGTCACTTTGACACTATCTTTTAATAATGTCGAAGGAAAGGAGTGCCTTGCTAAAACGCGCACTATTTATGGTTTACCCTTTACATGATTTACGTCAATGTCAGAATTTTAGAATTAAACTTTTAGAGTGCCTTGCTAAAACACGCACTATTTATGGTTCACCCTTTACATCATTTATGTCAATGTCATTTAATTAAACTTTTAGTGTCAAAATCGCATCGTAACTATGACAACGACGTTGACCTGAAGCGTTTAACTCCAGATGACCGTCTTATGGTGGCGAATTACTAAAATCAAAGACGACGAAAAGTTTACTCTTGATCCTCGCCAGATCTCGTGAAAGTTTCAACGCCCACAGTTACGGGATTTAGGCGTCTATGCGGAACACACATACATACATACCCACACACATACCCACACACATACAAGCATTTTTATATATAAGATATAATTTTAATTTCCTAAATTTTCATTACACCCAACCGATTGGTGCGTTTCTTCTATATTTAACTTACTGTGTACAATGTACTGACTTGTAATTAAAATCTCTAACCAATTGAAATTTTTCGTGATCTTTAATTGTCTTTAAATTCTAAATGAGCTTTTCATTACGCCGTTGCAATATATTTTATCAACTGGCTTGCCTACTTTTCTCTTCTCCAAGAAAAAAACATTGATTGTGAATAAAAACTGAACTTCAGTTGAATTGGCCATCAATAAAAAGCAAATTTTTAACAAAGGATTCGCCTAACAAGGGATTATAAGTATCCAAACAATTAAATTTTGTAAGTTTATTTAGCAATTTTAAAATTTCAAATCGCTTCTTTGTACAATAACAATTATTAAGCTTTCTTATTTTTTATATCGCATCACAATTTTAGTTAAAAATATTATACATAATTATTATGGTGGCTTCAACATTTATATACGTAATGAAAGGTAAGTCATTCCCGCATAATTTATTATTTTTAAGTTGACTTTTTTTGAAAAATGCTTGAACCAGTTTACTTTTGATTGTAACTTTTAATTTATTAAAATTAATAAAACCTTCGTTGAGTTGACAAATTGCAAAATAAAATGTTGCTTAAAATAAAATTCTGATACTTTTGCAAGGAATGTAATTTATTTTTTGCTAATCTCGTGATTACTCTTTTTGGAATTTTTTTATTATAACGGCTTAAAAATTAATTTTTGGTAATGCCCACAGTAATCTATAATACCGTTTTAAAAGAAACTAATTTCTCCACTTTCGTAAAAATCGAACCTTTTAATTAAAGGTCAAATAAGTAACCAAATTATTTCCAAAATATACAATTAAAAACGCTTAACTTCCACGCTATTTATCCTGCTTGTACGGTTCCCTCTTAACGGAATTTTATTTTTCATTTAAGTGTAGCTCCATTTTAAAATTTAAATTCAGAATAGAGTTTTTTATACAACTTTTTCCTTTTATTGCCGTTCATTACATCATTAATTTTTATTTCCTAATTTATTTTAATTAACTTTTATTGTAATATTTTTATGAAACTTCTGAAGGAAATGTTATGATTTATAACTCAATTTTACAAGAAGTTTATTCTTTACGTCAAATAATGTCTCAGTCAGTTGGTAAAATTATATTATAAATTTAGTTGCAAATGTAAATTATTAAATTATATTAATTTTATGAGATTTAAAATATATTTTAGTCTCCTCATTTTGTTTGTTAATGTACGATTAATTAATTATAAAGAACATGGAATTTAAATACATAATAATTATCTACTCTTGTTTTGCGTGAGCTGTATGTATTTTGCAGTAAGAACTTCTTTATAATTTTTCTACTAGTAAGACTTTTCACATTCTCTGTAAACAATAATACAAAATTTTAAATAGAAAATCAGATAAAGTTCTTCTTTTAAACCAGAAAAGATCACAAAGGCCGTAGCATATTTTAAAGTCCACGTTAGCTTTTAAAATGCTGACTTTAGCAATGCTTTCAGGCTTTTATACCAGCTTTTTGAAAAGTTAGAAGGAATTTTATTCATTGGATACAAGAGTTGTGATTAGCAAAAAATATTACAAGGAATTGTTCAAAATAACATTCGATGTCGAATTATTAGAGATGAAATAGTATTTTATTCATTTTTCAATTTTAATTCTAGTTATAAATATTAAAATTTACGTAAAATTTTACCTTGCCTTACTTTTCTAATATAATTGCATACCTTATCTTAATTAAAATCAAATTTATAACTGTATTACCAGAAATATCTGGAATACAAAAGTTACGGTAATTATACATTTTAATATTTTTATCTATCGCCTGGATAACGAAGACCAATGAAGGGTGTAATAATTTAACAGCTTATTATTTAGATTAATGTCACAGGTGTTAAAACAAATAATGTCAATCATATAAAATATTTTTTTATCCTGTATACTCATGCAATTTTTTGGAACTCCGGGAGTATGAGAATATTGATTTGTTATTTTAAAATCGCCGTAAAAGTAAGCAAATTAGCACATTTAAATCCTAAAATCTGATAAAAGTATAAAACATAGCATATTAAAAAATGTTCTTTATTATTTCGATATACAAGAACATTGCTCCCCTAAACTAATTGTATTAGTTTCGTTACGCCATTATCCCATATAATATTGCTGGAAAGCAATCATGCATTTTTCTCGGCATGTACTAATTCAATAGTATAAAAATAATTAATTTAACATGACTTTACCATGGTAATTCATGCAACTGTAATATATTTTCTTTGAGAAGTGAAAAGTAAGAAACGGAAAAGTTTCACTGAAAAGTTCCACCGAACAAAACAAAAACATTACATTGTAACTCAACGCAGTCAAAAATATTTATTAATTGTCCAAGTGTAGGTAATACCTAATGTACAAAAAAATTGGATAATAATGGAAAACCCTTGCTTGATGAATAGAAACTAATTTTCAAAATGTCGACTAAAGAATAGTAAGATAAAGTTATGTGGTCATTTCACTGAAAGAGCTTTTTATGCACTGTGCATATAAAAAGCTTAAAATTTTATACAAAATTTGTTTCCGCTCTAACGCATGATTAATTTTATAGTTTTAATTAACTTTAAACGCAGTCCTAACTAGAAATAGTTGTTCAGAATTATAAAATTTAATGAACTTTATTAAAATTTAATCATTAATTTGAGTTTTCGTATATTAAAGAGTGCCCATGTTAAAACTGAAATTTTTTAGGAAAATGATAATATATTATTATTATATTCCTGACTTTTCTTTTAGTCGGAGAAAATTGCTTTTAAGATAATTTACAATGAAGGAAATTATTTGGATTAATTGATTGCATCAGATTTAAGGTAATGGCCACACGTAAGCTTCAAATCTTTCATTTCATTTCCGATGAAACCAAGTTCGATCTTGCATACTTTCTGCAATAAGTCTTTCTTTTCAATAGGAGTTAACTATCAATTTTAGTCATGTGCTATCCTATCAAAGGAAAAATCTGGTGAAGTAATGGAAAAGAAGAAAATAGTCAAAAATTGATATACTTCGTTCGCGTTTGTGCCGAAATATGTAAAAATAATGCTATAGTTTTACAACATTTTAAATTGGATAGTCAAGGTATGTATCTTTTAATAAATACTTTAGAATTTTTACATCGAATTTTTAAAAATTATTATGTTTTGCGAAACTTAGAGAAAATGAAGAATTTCTGAATTTTGGAAAAATTGTAGAACAGGATTTGTTCTATAAATGGGTATACTTTTACAAGTAATTGAAAAGATTAACAACGGTAGAAACATTTTTATTCGCCATTAATCAGCATAGGTTCCTTAGGCATACATGAAAAAATCGAAATGAAAACATTAAGAAAAATTGTATTAACAGAAAGTTATGCGTAATCACCGAGGATTTTGTATAAATTATAGAAATATGTCAACGGATTTATGAATGGAGAAATAAGAATTTCGTTGTCAAAACTTTAGGTTCCCCCACAACTACCATACAACCACTTTATGGTCTTAATTATTACCCTACTCTTTATGATTTAAAATAAAATCAATAAAGTAATAGTATATTTTGAACAATAAGGATAATTAGTAAATCGGCCGATTCGTTTTCAAGTTATTGAAAATTTATTTCAGAAATATTCAACCCTTAATATACACAAACAACCACAAATATAGAGTTAAGTACTTTTGTGTGGAAATAACTCGGATATACGAATATTTTGCTTAAATCCTTTAGTTTAGCTTCTCAAACGAGCCCCTAAGTTTTCGACATCAGACTCGGACCGGAGCAGGGGTAAATTTGGCGAAGAAGGTCCCAAAAATCACAAAATGATGAATTGGCCGTTTCAATGTTCAAAAATGAAAATTGAAGCTAAGTAAAATTGTTCTAGCCCCTATAGTTTCCGAGATACATCCTTACAAATAACTAAATTTTCAGATTTTGATGTAGACTTTTTACCTGTTCATCTGACAAAAAAGTGATATACAGAGGAGTTAAACTGGTCTAAATTATCTGTAAATTCCTGTATAGAATAATCTTGTAGCTGTCAGCTTTTAAAGCTGGTTTAAGTTTGCTACTTTTTACATTTCTGTAAATAAGTTCACTTTCAGTGCAACTGAAGTACAAATTGAATATAAAATATAATCAAGAATAAATTTTTAAATAGAACTAAAAAATATAGAATGTTGTTCTTCACCAGTTTTGGAGATTTTAGCTTTCTAAAAAAAACCCTAATTTTCATTAAATTTTTGCTGAAAATTTTTTAATTTTATTTATTAGAAATAGTTTTTTTTTTCAGGAATCTTATAAATAAAAGTAATAATAAACGAATCTTATGGAGAACTAAATTCTATACAATTTACATAATTTTTACCAAAAATTCTTTTTTATTCCTTCGAGCTAGAATAATTTTATTTTTTAGTTTCACGCACATTTTTAGATACTTCAAATCTTATCTTCTACATTTTATCATAGGATCCACAAACCATGATGAAAAACTGATAACCTCAAAAAACACTTAAAAACGGTAAATAGTAATCAAATGTGATAGCTCACAGCTAAGACTGTATTAGAATTAGCAAGTTGTACTACACATAGTTTTACAAAGAATTTAATCTTCTTTCAGTGGAATCCTCTTTTGTGGCAGATAAATAAGTAAAAAATTCTACATCAAAATCTTAAAACTACATTATTTTGAGCAAAAATTGACAAATAGGCGAGGCCCTTTATAAGGCTGTACCTCGATAACCAAATATATGAATTAGAAAAATTATCTTTCGGAACTTTTGTTCGTAATTTTATTTAGTTTAATTTAGCTTATACCTATTTTGGACATAGGTTTTGTGATTTTTGGAACCTTCTTGGGCAAATTTGCCTGTTCCGGTCCCAGCATGATGGCGGAATCTTAGAGGCTCTTTTCTGGTGCAAAACTAAAGGGTTTAAGCTAAAAATGTTCTCATTGCCAAGTTATTACCACATAAACCCCTTTTTTGAGACGTAATGACAAATTTATGACCAGCTTTAATTTTTTCCTCTAGTTTGATTTTTCTAGCTAGTTTGGTATAGTGCATAGAGAGTTGCACTGTAGACCCCTATGGTCATAGGTTTGATTCCCATCCATCAACATTATTGGTGCCGTGGATTATACGTTAAACTATCGATCTTACTATGACTAATAGTACTCCTATTCAGTTTTTGTGATTTTTATCACACACTGTGATAGATTCTAAAGTAACTGTTCGGAATCGGATTTTCTGTTAGTTGTACTACCCTGCTAAACAAGAAGGTCGTAACTACATAGGTAACTGACAGTTTTGAATAGTGTGAGGTTTTATATTTCGCTCCTCAAAAGTTCTGAAAAGCAGCACACTATTACTGGATGGGAATTTTCGTATCTGACAGAGAACTTTTCAGATACAACTTTTTATATTAGTAAATATGATTACCGCTATTTTTATTAGTAACATAGACTGTTTTTCAGTTACTACAAACTTCATTACCTTTTAACGTTTCCAAATTTACGGATAAGATCTTCTAATTCGGTAGAAAACATGGAAAAAAGCAATGTTTTACACGTATAGTAGGTTAAAAATGTCAGATACGGCCTTCTTGCTTAGCATGGCAGTGTAGGAATATTGTAAAATATTCGTTATATGTAGAGATGAGATTTTTAGGTCGTATAAATGTTATACCAGAGAGCGTTAAAGGGTTAATTGATACACGGCCCCGTTTCTTCTTTCTTTTTCATACAGCATAACTTTCGAACGGGGCCGTGTATCAATTAACCCTTTAACGCTCTCTGGTATAACATTTATACGACCTAAAAATCTCATCTCTAGTTATATGTATTCTATCAAATTTATATCAAAAGTAAATTCAATAAAATAAATAGATCTTTAATATACCAACCCACTGCTTGATCCATAAAGTTCAAAACATAGCAAATACCGAAATAAATCAAATTATTAGAAATCGTAGTTGAAATTAGTAATTGATTTTACAACACTAAATGGTGTGTGCAAAGGGAGTTGGATTACAAACTCTATAGTCACAGGTGCGATTTTCGGCTGCTCTCAAATTATTTATGTAGTGGTTAGGATTCCACGTTAAACTATCTATCCCACTATATCGTTTAATCAGTAAGTAAACTGCTTATCACAAGTTGGTTGTCAGAATGTTGTCACACATGATGATAGATTCCAAATGCGTTTGAATCTATATGTACAAAGAAACTGTACAAAGTTTAACTGATTGCAGTACAAGCTGTAGTATATAGGTTACCTACAATAGTAATGTTAATTCAATGCATCATTGTTATATTCTGATGTAGTAGGTACAGAGCGATTGTGATATTTATGCATTTAGACGTTGTTATAGACTGATCACCGATTAAAGTTGGATCGTTTCGAGAAACGCAGTACTACAATGTTGTAATTGTAAACTTTGTTCTAGAAAGGTTTTATCCAAAAATAAATGTATTAAATGAAAATAAGCGGATATAATTGTGAAGTACTCCCGAGAATAATTTCCTGTTACAGAGAAGGAACTGTATATTGGCTGTTGATAATACCAGAAGTGACTCAAAGTATCTTTTAGCATCAACACTTGATCTTTGATGCAGTACATCGTTGAAGAAGATATAATATTAAGTAAATAATTTGTTGTGGGTTATTTTTAGTAACAACTACATTTTCTTTGGAAATTTTCTCTGTTCTATATTTAGAAGATAATGAATTCTTAAGAGAAAATATTTTTAAGCTCCGTGCTTATTTTCAAAGAAATATTTCGTGTGTGTGATTTGATTATAAAAATAAAGCAGATGGCTATTTTAAAGTTATCTTGAACGAACTTCATTACTATATTGTTGATCACTTTAGACAATATTTGGCAATTATTCATAACCGCTGGTTATTTTGAAAAATACGTAGAGATGTTTCCCTTGGTCATATATAATCCCTACAAATTCAACACATGAGACGTAAAATTGCCCAAAACACGAAAAATGTACACCTTAAACCATTAGTTGAATATTTGCGCTTTATTAATATTTCATAATTTAAATAAAAATCAGTCTTGTTTAAGGTTATTTCAGAGTGTTTGTTATTTTGAGATGAATTAAAATATCCAATGGGTCTATTTAACATTTATATTTATATATTTCGCTCCTGTAGTTCCACCTCGTGCATTTTAAGGCTCATGAATAAAAGAAACATATCTATTGTTTTATTCAAATTCGTTAAAATAATTTCCAGCCATCATTTATAATCGCAGAATTAATCAAATTCTTATACAACTCGGCACTTCTATAAATGCATAATACCCACAACTATTAAAAATCTTACAGTAAAAGTCGCTGGATTGTTTTCCCGATGTATAATATACAATTACATGCGGACATTCATTTAAAGCAAGTAACCGCATCATTTTTCTACACTGTTTAACCTTTCTTTATGTACCTACAGTAACGATGTCGACTAATGTATCAGAAACACGTACCCATCAGTATTTATCTTGAAATGCACTAAATAATATTGTTAATATGAAATAAACTTGTAAATTAGTGAAATATTCATATACTTCAATTAAGAACAATTGAATAAAATACCGCGATAAAGAATCTCAGTAGATTTCTATTTATTTGTTAATGGCTCATTAAAACTAAGTGATTGTGAATAATAGTATACACACTTCCGCGGAAGCTTTATTATTGTGATCACCTCGGTGCATCACACCTCGATAATTTATCTTATTAGCCCACGGCTGTAATGAAATTTTTTCCAACTATACACTATTATTTCAACAAAAGTACTTGTAATTAAAAATAAGTAAAATAAAATATTTTATTTTAGCAAAACAATAACTATTTCCAAATAGAATTACAACAGAAATTATTTAATTAACACGCAAATTTCTTAATCTAGTACGGTTTTCAAATTTCCAAACAGGATTTTAAAATATCCTACCCTTACAAAATTTTAAATTATATTTGCACACAATACTAAAACCTAGCGGCGAAGTCTGTTGAATAATTATAAAATGAAAATAGAGAAAATGGTTTTAGTTATATAACTGCAACTCGTGTAACTAGTAAATTATAAAAAGTCGTATACATAATTTGGTTTTAAAAGTAAATTTTGTGTATTATATTATTATTCTCACCTCTTCGCTTTTATCTTCCTTGTCGGCAAAAGCATCTGCAAAAAAGAGAAACAATTCAGAATAGCCTATAACGTTATCAGAAAGAAGAAACGATATAGCGTAATTATTACTCCAGTTATTAACGGAAACATCATTGTTAATTAAAATATAGTCTGGAATTAGGTACAACCTCGACTAGTTGACTCTAATGATTTCATTTCCAACGGTAAATTAAGAGGACATTGACAATCAACTTAAATTTTGGATTTTTATTACTTATCAAAAAAAAACTGTCTACAGTTACGATAAGTGGTGTTGTATTAAGTTACTGATAAAATTGAAGGTGTCGATAAAAGCTATATCAGGTTTATTTAATATAATATTTATGTACCTTTTCTAATGCTTTCAGAAAATATAAAATTTCACTTTTATTGAATAGACAGCAAAGTTATTGATTAATAGTAAAAACACATTCATTGGAAGTTATGTTTAGTCAATATTAAGAGTAATAAAATTCAACTACTTACCCTGTTTAATGAAATATACCAACAATAAAAAACACAGGACAGCAGATTTACTGTAATTCATTATTTTAAATTGCAATAAAAAAATATATAAACAATTTAAAATAAATGAGTTTGTTACATTTTACACTATTTAAAATATCTTAAAACTGCGACCTAAATTTCGCTTTCACATGGAAATTTCAGCATTCGAGGATTGCGACAATCGCTCACAAGCTGAAAAAGGACTATTTTACCCCTCGCAACCTGTGTTTGCAACCCCCATAGCACCTTACTGAAAGGGCGAGTCTGCGCTCTTTAATCGTCAAACTATAATAAATATGTAAAAATGATAAAAATGCTTATAGCTGAAAGTCAATGATTTTAAATAATAGTACAACTTACAAGCGTTATAACTATGTTAGATCATCATTCCAATTGATTTTGAAATTATGATAAAAAAAATACAATTTTTATTATTAGAAATTCTTCCGTAGTTTCCACTACAATAATTTTTAAATTAATTTTATGCGGCATCTTCCTAACAAGAATGTTGTAAAACAATTTTTGCAATATGTAGAGGTAGTACATTTTTTATATCGATGTAAAAATTTTGAAATGGGTTAACAATCTCGTTATTGTCAGACGATCTATCGGAAATTTCAGGTTATCTGATGTTCTGTTCGTTTTATTATATTATAATTTGTAGCATTGCAATAAATATACAATATATTACTATAAAAACCATTAACAGGCTTTGTTACTCGAATGTATTTTAAGATTCATGTTTATTTCAATTTAAATCCAATAATAGGTATTAAATATATTGAATAAATGATGAAATATCAAAATATTATTTTGGAAAACTTGATAAAAAGAATAAATATTAATTTATTATTACAAAACCTTTATTTTTAACACCGCACATTCTAAGTGTTATATATTTCCCAATGTGGCATGCATGAACGGTGTCCCTCTCACTGTTGTAGTGCTCCGTTAAGGCTCTTTCAGACGTTACGTCTACTTATTTACCAAATCGTAAATGACTTATGTTAGTAATATGTTGGCATTTTCACACGTTCTGTCAACGTTCTAGAATAGCCCAATCTGAAACGTGTGCCGATCGAATTGATCTATTCAGACTTCAAGTTAAGCGTTTCATTAATTAAAGCGATTAGGCTTTCAGCATCAACCACGCTGAATTTCAGAAACACGCAGCCTACAATTTATTATTAATAGTTCCATATATTATGTTTATTTCCCGAATAAATGTCTTTTGAATTTGTTCAAATGCTCTATCGTTTACTTAATTTAGAGTTATTTTGAAATCATGTCTTCTGAACATTCGAGCATAGAAACTGGTACCGAAACCTCTCTTTTCTCTTTTGTCGGTTTGTCTCTACAAAAGCGTCGTAACTCGCTCTTTTATGTGCATTTAATGTGTGTTTGAAGTGTTTTCAGGTACATAGAGGACCTACTTGTTTGACGTGAGCTACGAACCACGGTATGTGTAATACATTTCATTTCGAGATGGGTTTTCATGGCAGAACTGATACTCAGCTTCCCATATTATCATTAATTGAACTGAAAACTTCCTTTTAGTTTCCAATAAATGCTTGATCATAAATTACGACAAAACAAGATATGGAAAAACAATATACTAAAAATGTTATTCCAACTCTGAAAACATGAAGAGGCTATTCTGAGTAGAGACAATAACATATAAATAATAATGTTTCAAATTTTAAATAAACATTTTGCCTAAAATAACACTTATATTGCCTACCTATTTAACTTAGACTTATTACCAAAGTGAGTCTCATTAACCATTTGCGTCACTACACAACTCGCCTGTATTTTATAATAACCATAAAAGGTGGTATTACATCAATGAAAATTAGAGATACAAAATTGTTAAATGAATAATTAACCCGTATTATATTATTTTTAACTAACCGAACAAAATTTTACCATCGAATATATAACAAAATAAAACTTCGTACAACTTTTATAAAATATTGTAAACTTTTTAAGACTTGTAACAAGTTACATCTGCCATCAAAGTAAAATAAACTTTCAAAATTATTAACAACTCCAAGTATGATTTTGAAATATAAAGTGCCTATTAACACTAGAATTTTTGAAAGCAGTTTTTGTTTATGGATTTAAAGACAAAATTAAATTAACAAATATATGAAGCCCCCAAATTCGTATAAAACACTATTAGGTACTTTAGTTGAGGTGTTCTATAATACACAAATTTATTTAAATAATCACTATTTTGAAAATTATGTTTGCAGCTCCTGTACTAAAATATTTCCTGTAATAATATAGCCTAAAAAACTAATTTGATTAAACTATCTTTTACCATCAGGTACTTAACCCTGTACTATATATTAGATTGATAAATTCGTATAATTGACCATAAATTAAATTAAATTACAGACCGATATACATTAATATTATTTAAATGTCAGATCTCCTTCGCCTGGCAGGTATTCTAAAAGCAGAAAACACTTCCAAGTTTTAATAATATTTTCCTTTAAATGAACGGGTTCAGAAATAAAAATTTTTTGAATTCCCTTTTATTCAAAATAAAAGTGTTTATTTATAATTTGTACAGTTTAAATTTTTTAGCCTCTCACAATGGAAATGTTTCTTTGTTAATAACACCGTCACAAAGGGAAAATAAATGTCTTACAAAGTATATTTTGAATTAAATTTCTTCGTATGTTACCATTAAAATTCAAATATTTTAGCATTTAATTAAACTAGCTTTTTTAATTTTTCGCTTTATTTTTCATTTTAGACTTCACGTATTATAGGTTAATACGTCAAGTCTTGTTAATATCCGATCAAAACAAATGTTCCATGTTGTTATATGATCTTGTTTGCTATGTATACTGATAAATATTATGTAATAGTTACAAATTTTTGCCAAACAACAAAACTCCTAACAAGCCCAATTTGTTAAAATGAATAAAGTTTGAGTAGGTATAGATTTCAATTTTTATATAGAAAGAGTCATATTAATGTATTTAATTGAGTAAACATTTCCAATCGTTTTATGTTAAAATCAATTGAAGTACTTTTAGGCAAACAATGGCAATGACTTAATTTGATATACCTTTAAAAAAATAGCCGAATAAATAAATGGTATTTAAACTCCTTTAATAACTTTTAAGTTTTAAATATTTTTTAATTCGGTAGATATTAGGGAGAGGATGGCAGCATGAAATTGATATCTTTGACGTTCAATAAAAAAATAATAAAAGCTTCATATAATTAATTTAAAACATAATTATGCTCGAGTCAATTAACAATTTCTATATGAGAAAATAATATTAAAAACAACAAATTGATATTGTATATTATGAAAAACAAATTTTTCGTAAAAGAGACTTTGCCCTAACCTAATTGTAGCTTTTTAACTTCCCGATTTTTAATTTTATCTTCCTTTAAGATCGCCAGAAATATGAGCACAATTTTAAATTTACTAACCGCCCTTGTCAGCAATGGAAGAACACCACAAATATAAAATTGTTATCTGGAACGCCAATGGGCTCAATCAACACTTACAAGAGGTAAAAACATTTATAACAAATCAAGATATAGATATAATGCTAATGTCGGAAGCGCATCTTACTGACAAACACTATATTAAAATACCTAAATACAAGGTTTATTACACTAAATATCCTACAGAAGGCAGAGCTCATGGTGGTACAGCGGTAATCATACGTGACAGCATCAAACATCACGAAAATAATAAATATGAAAAGGAATGGCTGCAAGCGACCACTGTAGTATTGGAAGATAAATCGGGAAAATTCGTTATCTCTGCTATCTATTGTCTACCGAAATACAACAACAACAAAATCGACTTTGAACGATTCATAGCTGGAGGTGATTACAATGCCAAAAATCGTGCATGGGGATCCAGACTCACAATATCAAAAGGCAGAGAATTGGCTAAAGCCATGAGTGCAAATAACTTGGTGAGCATTACCACCAGTGAACCAACCTACTGGCCAGCCGACATGAATAAGTTACCGGATGTAATCGACTTCTGTATAGTAAAGGGTATCGATATGAAAAGAGTCAAAGCGGAATCCTGCTTAGATCTTTCCTCTGATCATTCGCCGATAATTGTTAGTATTTTTGATAAAATAGTACACAAAGAAAAACAACCATCACTTACCAGCAAAATAACTAATTGGAATTTGTTCAGAGAAGAACTCGACAAATTAATCATGCTAGATATCCCCCTAAAAACTGAAAATGATTTTGCAATTAAAAAGTTCAGAAGGGGTGAAGTTACAAGAATAACGAAATAAATCCAAACAAAGCACAATGCTTTGATCTTATCACTGGTAAAATTCTACAGGAGGTAAGCAGTAAGTGCATCAAAGCTATCACTCAAATATTTAATGCTGTTATCCGAATCAATCAATTCCCCAACAAATGGAAAGTCGCTCAAATAGTTATGATTCTCAAACCTGGTAAAAAAGTTGAAGAAGTTAAATCGTATAGGCCAATAAGCTTACTGCCTGTGCTGGCTAAAGTTCTTGAAAAGCTACTACTGCAAAGATTGCGACCCATAATAGAAGAAAGAAAATTGATTCCCAACCATCAATTTGGATTCCGAAACAACCACGGAACCATTGAACAAGTGCACAGATTGGTCAGAAAAATCAACAAGGATTTTGAAACAAAACGTTACTGCTCAGCGGCTTTTCTTGACATTAGCCAGGCCTTCCATAGGGTGTGGCACAATGGATTGTGTTATAAACTGAAGAAAAATCTTCCACACCACTATTATCAAATCCTTAAATCTTACCTAACCAATAGATATTTCCTCGTTAAACATGAATCTGCATTGACTGACCTTCATCCCATCCAATCTGGAGTGCCACAAGGAAGCATCCTGGGTCCTATCGTATACCTAATATACACATTCGACCTACCAATATCAAGCCCTAATACTGTAACCACATTTGCAGATGATACTGCAATTTTATCATCCCATGAAGATCCGATAATAGCATCCAAAAATCTACAAACAAACCTGAATAAGATACAGAACTGGCTTGAAAAGTGGCGTATTAAGGCTAACGAAACTAAATCGGTGCATGTAACCTTCACCATGAGGAGAGATACTTGTCCACCAGTGAAACTAAATAATTCCATAATGCCACAAGCGACTGAAGCTAAGTACCTCGGCATTCACCTCAACAGAAGACTTACTGGCGCAAGCACATATTTAGTAAACGCAAACAACTTGGAATCAAGTTCAGCCAAATGTATTGGATCATTGGCCGAAAGTCACAACTCCCCTTGAAAATAAGCTACTACTCTATAAGGCAATAATTAAACCGATCTGGACCTATGGTATCCAACTTTGGGGCTCGGTAGCTGAATCTAATCTGGAAATCCTTCAACGATTTCAAAATAAGGTGCTACGAACGATCGTCGATGCGCCATGATACATACCCAACAAGATAATACAACGCGATATACCTATTGCTTCGGTTAGGGAAGAAATCAAAAGGTTTAGCACAAATTATCGCGAGAGACTTACAGTGCACCCTAATGTGCTTGCCAATAATTTAATTGTATCCAGTGATGAAGTGCGCAGACTAAACAGGTTTAGACACACTGACTTCATGAATAGATTCTAATTTTGAATTTTAATTTAATCCAAAAGAACTTAATAAGTTTTCATTACAGTGATTATACATATTCATATTATATAGTACATGCGTAACTGTTATTTATGAGTTAATTTATAATATGCAGTGTTCATTGGAACACTTCATACATGTCAGTTATTTCTTTCTTACAAGAAAGCTTGTTAGCATTGTGATAGATTCTGTAATCAAGGAGTTAAATAAAAAAAAAAATCTTCCTTTTCCGGTTTACCCGCTACTTCTTTCAAATATTATTATAGTCTACAGCGGTAGCTTTTGTGATTACTGGTTGATTTACAAAACAGCAATTCCGTGCTAAAATAACAAACCTCGCGGAGTTTCTTAACTCGGCCCTCCGATAGGCAACATTAACCCACTGTGAATCAAACCGTACAAAGCCTTACAAAAAAAAGATGCTAATAAGTAATAACCTACTGTAGATGTTGATAAATCTTAAAAAAGCAAATATAAAAAATACATTGTCGTGTTTTTTTAAGACAACGAAGCAATTTAAAATTAAACCCTGAGGTTTTCCGAAATTTTATATCTCCAAAGTTATTTTTTGTGTTCGTTGTTCTTTTGAATTTGCTCTTAACTTTAAAATAATAACAACCAAATTCATGATAATTAATTAAATTAATTCGTAGAGAGTAATTATCAATAACAAGTTCATCATGAAATAATCTTCAAATATTTTCCAATTCCAATTCTTTCCATTAATATAGCATCTACTGACCTCCGTATTATTTCCTTTATTTTCCAAAATTTCTTTATGTACATAGCTCCAAATTATCGTAATTATAACAAAATGTTCAATATCGACCAAACTTTCTTTATCAAATTTAATATTTGGCGATCCAACCAATTTCACAAATCGAACCAAACTTTCGCACAAATCTCCAAGCACAAAATTACCCTATTTGGTAGCTATAAATTTCAATGGCGATTACCTATCGACAAATTCCAAATCGATGATTCAATCGCGTTTGATCCAAAATTCTCCTCATCAAAAATCGACCTCATGCTTCCGCGATCGAGCGCTTACCCCTTTTTCGTTCTTGTACATTTTCAATTCCCAAAATCCTTGCAGTACCAACCCATTTTTACTACGCGCACCAAATTCAAAATTTTCACACAATTTCAAAATATTTAGTACATAACTACAATTAATTATCAGATGTACATAGTTAAACAAATAAATACAAAGTCATTGCAATATTGATCATATCAAGAATTTGGGTATTTTTCAAATTTATGTTTGATTACAATGAGCATGCATATATATTTCAAAAATGCAACTAAATTTTGGAAGTAAAACATTAATTTTAACTTTGGAAATCCGTGAAAATTCGCAAATCTTTGAATTTCATATCAATATTCTATCTGAAATATTTTTAATTTACTTAAATATACGTTTCGCTATGATCCTCTACTTCGTGAACATGATCTACATAATAATATGTGACATCTACTAATACCGACTTACGTATAATTAAAAATTATTTTTCTTTACATATTTAATAAATAATTTTTTCAATATTATTTTATAAAAGTAATGAATCGTAATTTTATTATTGTACAACATCAAAATTAAAAATTTTCCTGTATTATGTGTATGTTGCACTCCACCCATCGTCCTTCCTCATAACACTTCATATTCATGTTTAGTTCAAGTTTCATAGGGAACTCTTTATCCAACATTATTGCAAATATTTTATGAAAACAGGGCGTTGTAATGTTGTGTTGATTCTATGCTAAAAGCTCTTATAAAAAGTTAAAATAAACTATCCGTGCAAACAAATAAAAACACACGAAATAGTATGGCGTGTTAAATAAGTTTGATCCTAGTATATCCTTTCAAGTATGTAGATATAAAATTATTTTAAAAGTGGTGTAAGATTACAATTTTGAAATTAATATAATTTCAAATTTGCCGCTGTTTTAAGTTACAATATTTTTAATCACCGTGTATATTTGAAGTTGTTAAAGAATCGTTTCGGTAACGATCGTGGGCGAACGCGACGAGATGCGAACAACCGGTAAAGCACTTCATTTGTTGCTTGACTTTTTAACAGTTAGTTTGTTGAATTTAGATAAATTCTATTTTGTTAATTTACAGTGCTGTGTTTAAATAACCAGGTATAAACTTTATTTAAATTATTATTGTTCTATCTATAAAGGCAATGGTCAAGAGGTTGATTGATTTGATTTAAATATTCTTTTAGGCGTTTTTCAAAGTATTGCAACAAACTTTGTTGAAAGTTTATTTTAATGTCTTACATTAAAATCAATTTAATATTAATTATTAGTTAAAGATAAATCATTTCATTTAAAGAATCTATTTATTAATCTTAATATTATTATGGGTAATGTACTCTTTGAGACATTGCTTTGTTCAAATATGTGTAGGTAGGTGGGTGGAATTCAAGGTTGTTGCATCAGCAGAAACTTTTCTTAGAAATAAAACTTACATTGAACGTTATCAGTGCAAGCTGTTCGTAAAACATATACAAAGAAGGGTAATTTATATTTTATACCGGAAGAGTGTAAATTTCAACTAAGATTAATTTATAAATGAAAGATTTCATTTTCTGTTGCTAAATTAATTTATGTCTCATATACAGGGTGTTGCTTCAATTTAATTAATCATTATTTACAATTATAAAGAATTTAGGAATTCCTTGCCCTTACAAGGTGTAGGAAATAATGTACAACTTCTTCACAAATCTTATATACATGGTAGATTTTGACTTAGGTAATACAATGTTTTGGTTTCGGTTTATAAAGTACAATTTAGCTTTCCGGTGGCTCTGTATGAATGTTCCCAATCCGTGGTAGGCTGGAAATAAATCACTCAGTACTGCATTGCCACGAAAGGCAAACAATAAAGCAAGTTTACATTAAACCGTTCCCAAAAACTTGTATTCAGTTAGGTGGTAGTAACGTAGATCTGGTTTTGGTTATTTTGGTTAAAAGGGTGGTGGTGTAAAGGTAGATTAAAAGGTATTTTTCCATTTACCGCTAGTGTTAAAACAAAACACATAATAGCTTTAGAAAATCTTCATAAAATGTACCAAGTACATGAAGAACAGATTAAAACAATCCAAAGGATTGAATCCCAACAAGTAATTTAAAAGTTATCAAATAACATAAAGCGATTTAGAACAAATCGACTTTCAGGGTAATTAAATCTAAAGATTTATTAGGTCACAATTTAGGTAAATCATTGCTTCAGGTTAAATTCCTCAAACAAGAATATTAAAGATAATAAAAGAATTGACATTGCCCCAAAATATGGTTGTTTTATTTGTGTTGGAAGTTTAAAGTTCGTCTCTCTTTCGGAGCGATAATTTGTTTTTGTTACAGTTGTTTTGACATTATGTTTTGTACACCGGAAGAAAGTTTGGTTACGAGATGACGATCGTAGGTATTTCACAACGTGGTGGTCCAAGGTTATTTTCCGTGTCGTCGAAGAAGTGTAATTTTAGGTTTGAACTTTGTTAGTTCTCAAGAGATGGCGGATTTCTGGAGAGGACGTTGGCGCGAAGTTCAAATTCAAAAGTTGCATCTTACAGTGGTGGTCTTTTTTATTAATCAGAAATATTTATTTCTGAATCTTGTGCTCTTACTGCTTCCTACAGTCTTACATACATATTATGTGCGAGAAATTAAATGCCATAATAACGCGCATGAGTAGATCAACGAAATTTTAAATTTCACTTTTCGGCTTGCATATTTGTAAATTGGCATGGTGCAATACAAGAATGTTCAAATATTTATAACTAGTAAGTAGGTAAAAATAACGGGAAAATAAATATTTTTTTGTTTGTTTTATAGTTCCTGTGACTGTATTAAAGACGTTCCAACTGCAATCAGCAATATTGTTTATCACAAGAAAAAGTAGGAATAAGTAGAATAACATTGGTATTACTGATTTGTATTTTCTTCATTTCCCAAGTGAAGTTGAAAATGTAGTTATAAAGTGAATCAGTGTTCTACTCTTTAGATTTTTTTTTAATTGAAAAAAGTTCGGTGGAAGGGTGTTTTTATTGCATTTTAACACGTTTCATTCAGAATTTTACGATAATAAAGACCCAGAATGTAAAAGTTTCATTATTTAACCACAGAAGAGCATAAATTAGAAGTACAAAGAATAGCAACACGGCGGATATGGACAGTAGACAACGTAGCGAATAACAGTCAGCGGAAGGTGAGTTATGGTGGGAGGACGCTGATGAAGCGGAAATTGTCACTACTCTTGAGTTAGTCGACATCAGAAGGTTATGTCAAGTCATTGTGAAATTATTTTAATGTTACGTTTTTATTTATGTGCAAACTTATATTATTAGCTATTTTACAACAAGGTGAATATTATTTATATGTTTATTTTGACGGTTCATGGCGGCCATGTTGTTTTATCTTTTGTTAATTTTTTTCTTTTTTAATTTTGAGTTACTAAAGACAAATCACCATGGCAAGTTACAACGTTGAGCAACACGTGGAAATGATAAAACTTTATTATCAAAATGGGTGTTCTCTTGTGGCAACGATACGCGCGTTGCGCCCATTTTACATGGTCGTCCTTCCAAGTCGACTATTCAATGTTTGGTGGCCAAATTCGAGTCGACCGGTTCACTGAACAATTAGCCAACACCCGTACGTCAACGAAACGCAAGATCTGTCGAAAACATCGCCGCTGTCCGTGAGAGTGTGCAGGAGAACTCGAGGCAGTCAATTCCGCGCCGCGCACAAGAACTCGGCCTTTCGCAGACATCAACTTGGTGAATTTGGATTATATGGATGTGAACCACATGTGGTTCCAACAGGACGGCGCTACGTGCCACACAGCTGATGCCACAATGGATATTCTGGACGAGAGATTTGAGGGCATGGTTATTCACGCAGGGGCGATGTGAACTGGCCACCGAGATCCTACGATTTAACCCCGTTAGACTTTTTCTTGTGGGGTTTCCTTAAGTCGCAGGTCTATGCCAATGGGGAACATGCATGAATAAAAAAATTTTGTTAAAACAGTATTTTCCGATTAATCCTATATATTAAATATCAAATCAGCAAAAATAACTTCTATTTATTGTATTTTGTTATAAATAATCCATTTTAAAATTCAATGATAATTTAAAATAAATCATGTGACCTTAAACGCAACGCGTTTGGTTTAAGTCACCGACACAATAACAATAACCTCGCTTTCTTGTTTACTCTACTCGTGTAGAGTACTTTTTTAACTTTTTGTTTTTAATTGATTTAATTATGATAAATAACAGCTTTTAGCACTAACAAACTTCAACTTTCAAAGCACAAAACCACAGAACAATAATATAAATGAATGTGAAATTCTGCCTTGTGACGTCACAAGCAAATGGCAACTTGCGCGGTCGTTTCCTTCAATTCAAATTGACGGATTTTTAAATATTTTTTAAATTATTATCAAAACAAAAATAAATAAATTAAATAGCATTAATTAGTATATTTAGTTATTTTTGATCCAACTACGCTATAAAAAAAATGTATGCATCTTCATTATTAGCCGTAAACGACAGGTGCCCTGAAAGTCAACATAACCCATGCCATCAGTCAAATTCAGCCTGATCTATGAGCCAAAGTAATCAAAAACTAGACCTCTCGGATGCGCGCCACCCAGCGAAGCCGCGGCGGTAATTTGAACGATGTGATATTCCACAAATAATGTTATTGATAGGCCTTTCAAATAAAATAAAAAATTCGTTCACAACTCACATACAACTTGTTTTATTCAATTTTAAAATCGACCCGTCCCTATTGGAAAACCCTTTATATAAACCTTCCTCTTTGTTATAGGAAATTTTTAATTTTGTTTGGGGTGGTCAACATTAGGTAACTCCCCCCAAAAAGTCTATATCTATAGAACAACATTTAGTAAATAATTCTACATTTAACTTAACAATTAGAGATTCACGAGTTTAATGTTATTCGTTGAACCTCTCGCATTCGTCGCGTGCCAAAAATATCATGAACAAACTAGGTTTAAACGTTTTATTTACAATGTCTCTTAATTTTACAACGTGTTTTAATTTATTAAAAACATCAATAATCACATAATTTCATTTGTTCATCGGCTTGGTTTTTTATTCGGCCTACTGTTTGTTTTCACTCACGCGCGCCCTCTGCTCGTCACAACAAAACCCGCGCCTATCTTAAGGCCGCGCTGCAGAAAGCGGTGGGGGAACTTTTCTTCATAGTACAAATTTTTGCCATTTCTTAGTTACAGGAAAATACATTGGTGGCGCTGGCGGTACTATTCGTATTCAAAAATAATTTATTTAGCACGTGATAAACTGTAAGTTTTCGATTACCGACAATTTGTTCTGTTCGTTTTTCGCATACTATCTCTCTTGTTTGAGTGAAGGGTATTAAAATACCTGATAATATTTACCTGATAATAATATGAAATGCAAGGTTCCTTTTCTAAGCTAGGTAGGTTAACCCAATGATAATCTCTCTTTATTGTTAAGAAGTAATAAATAAAAGAAGTGTAAATTAGTATTATATAAAATATGAAATGTCCATTATTGCATTTTTAAAGGGTACCTATGCAAGAAGCACTAAATAAGGTTTTCCTTTTTGCATAATACCTTCTTGCAGTTACCGTTTCGCAAATCAATAAAATACATACAAAAACAATAATTATTTGAATTTTGCTATTTATTATTATAATTTATAACTTATAAGATATTTTTAATTGGGTATAGGTCTTTGAATGTTTTAAATATCAACCAACGTTTCGGGCCGTTTACATGTGGTCCATTTTCAAGGCTAAAAATAAATTAAATTATTATAATATAAATGGTAGCGCTTTTTTTTAAAATTAGAAGACAATTGTCAAGTAATTAAAAAAAAAATTTTTTACAATTTATATTATAATTTAATTTATTTTTAGCCTTGAAAATGAACCACATGTAAACGGCCCGAAACGTTGGTTAATATTTACAGCATTAAAAGACTGACATATATACCCAATTAAAAATATCTTATAATTGAACAAGATAAGATCAACTGTAATACAAAAATTTAATATAATTTATAACACTTATCTATAAATTACAGTATATAATATACAGATTTGTCTAATTTTCTATGGCATTTAAAATGTATGGAGGATCTACACAACGTTTTCCTTTGCCGATGTTGTCTCTTACTATTTCAGGTGCGATACATTCTTTATAAAATTGGATCAAATTTGGAAGCATTTTTTCATTCCATAAATTTTCATCTCTTTGAATTTCTTCAATGAAAATTTCAATTTGATCATTTATATATATTACAAAATAACACTTTGATCGTCGTGTAATATTTAATTGACCTTGTATCTGAAATATTTATAATAGATATTTACGATATGTGTATCGTAATGTGGAATTTTACGATACGCGATGGAAAAATTGTCCAACAAGCCGAAGGCGCGTTGGATAATCCATCAAGTATCGTATAGACACATTACGATACAAATATTGTACAACGTTTTATCTACTTTGATTTTGTAATCAAACCTACGCATATTTTTGTGTTTCTAGTTGAATTTTTAAAATTGCATTTATAAAAAAAAAGGAATTATTGGGCTGCTAGTCGCGTAGTTACGAAATTGTTTAATTGTTTCGCAAGCGTTTAATTGACAGCAAGTTCCAGTATAATCGTAAGTAAAACATGAGTAATTCAGAGGAAAGTTTGCCTTCTGATATAGAATTGGCTGCTCAATCTGCTCAATACATCAATGCCTGCCAAATCTAAAAAGCGATACGAGATAATGTTCAAATATTTTGAAGAATGGATGGAAGCTAAGAAAATTCGTGAAATCTCTGAAAAGGTGGTCCTTGCCTATTTTTCGGAACAAGCAGGGAAGCTAAAACCATCTTCGTTATGGTGCCGGTATTCTATGCTGCGAATGTTGGTCTCATTAAGAAAAAAAATTGATATTAGTCAATATCATCAAGTTGTGGCTTTCTTGAAGAGGAAATCAGAAGGATACCGTCCTAAAAAATCGTGTATTTTTCGCAAAGAAGAGATACATCAATTTCTATTAAATAGTTACATATTTATTTACCCAATAAACGAATAAGACAAATCTGTATATATTTATGTATGTACTGTAATTTATAGACCAGTGTTATAAATGAATAATAAATAGCACAATTCAAATAATTATTGGTTTTTAATGTATTTATTTGCCATGATGTTCAAAGATAGAAATAGCAATGATGATTGCCAAACTCCGTAGCGGGGACGGCACTTGAAGAAGAAGAAGAAGAATGTATTTTATTGATATGCGAAACGCTAACCTTTTATTTTAGTATTATGCAAAAAAAACCTTGTTTAGCGCTTCTTGTATATACATTTTAAAAATGCTATAGTGGACATTTCATATTTTATATAATATTTATTTACACTTCTTTTATTTATTACTTCTTAACAATAAAGAGAGATTATCATTGGGTTAACCTAGCTTGCTTAAAAAGGAACCATGCATTTCATATTATTATCAGGTAAAAATAATCCTATCTAGGTACTGAAGTTTTGTCATTAGGAAAATACATTCTAAAATATTTCAAATACAAGAATCTAAACGAAACTTAGCGAGCTAACACGAGTTTAAAATAATTTATTTGCGCCCTCTATAAGGGAACCCTTGAACCCTTTGTGCATTAAGTTGATTTTATATAGTTTAAAACTCCACTAAGGGCACTTTTTGATTTACATGTTTTGTATAAGTTTTCTATAATTGATGATGAAATCGCTTCAAAATCAGGTTTTGTCCTTATAATGATGTGCAGAAGGCAATAAGGAAATTTCATTAAGATCGGTTGTCATAAAAATTCAAAATTGTCCGTTTTCATAAATTAAATTAACCTATTTACTTTTAATTTAAAGCGCTCAAAATTGGTTATTGCCTTCAATAGTCTTTTCTTATTAATATAAAAAAAGAATTACATTGATACGACGTTTAGTTTTTTAAATTTGTACAAAAGATTAGAGGCTTCTTTCAACATCATATCTACTCTCCTCTCTGCAGCGCGCTCTTAATTTACATTCTTACTTTCACATCCCCCCTGAATCAAAATTCAATCCTAACTTTGTCGAGTGTTGGTTCATTCGTGATTCTGGTATTATTTCCGTTAATTGGTCAGCCAAGTTCTCATCAGATCTTGTGTATTGCAGTTGTAAGTAATTTTTATGAATACAATCTCTTACGTGGAACATTCTCAGCTAGACTTATTTCGTTCGTTAGTTCGGTTATCCACAAACTCTCTTTTGCAGCCTCACTTAGTGCCACAAATTCCGCTTCCATTGTACTTAATGCCACGCATCGTTGTTTTCTGCTCATCCCATTTATTGCTCCTCCGGAAAATGTTGTTACGTTCCCACTATAAGATTTTCTGTCAGTTGCGTCGCTTCCCCAATCTGCATCCGTGTAGATTGTTATTTTGTCTTCACTTTTTCTGTACGTTAATTTCTTATGAGCCGTTCCTTTTAAATATCGAAGTATGTGCTTCAAACCTGTCCAGTGTTGTTTCGATGGCTTTGTGCAGAATTGGCTCATGTACGTAGTTGAAAATGTAATGTCTGGCCTTGTATTCATTGACAAATACATTAAACTACCAATTCCCTTTTGGTATAGTGATTTCATTTTTTCGTTCAGTAATTCGTCGTCATTACTAATTTGGTACTTTGCACCCAAACTCAAAGGTGTTCTGGTTTCCTTTGCGTCTGGCATTCCAAAATCCTCTAATATTTCTCGGATATAGCGTTCTTGGCTTAAACTAACTTCTTTTTCACCATGGTTTACGTCAATCGATAATATTCTCTTCACTACTCCTAAATCTTTGATTTTGAAACGTTTTGACATAGCTTCTTTGAATCTTGTTATGTCACGTTCCTGTCCGTATATCAATAAGTCATCCACGTATGTCGTCACAAATAAGCTGTTCTCTAGATCGTAGTATCAACATGGGTCTGCTTTACTTCTTCTCATTCCTTCTTCGATTATGAATTTGTTTAGCGTGTTATTCCATAATAAACCAGATTGGTGCAATCCATATAACCCTTTCTTTAATTTGCACACCTTGGCATCTCTGTTTATTGATCTTCCCAAATATTCTTCGTATCCGTCTGGGACTTCCAGGTATACTTCATCGTTCATTTCTGCGTTTAGGTATGCCGCATTCACGTCAATGTGATGTACTTTCCAGCCTTTCCTCACACTTAATGCGATCATGAATCGTGTCGTTTTTCTTTGAACAACGGGTGCATATGTTTTGTCGTAGTCTTTTCCGTATCTTTGGTTATTACCTAACGCCACTAATCGAGCCTTGTATCGTATTTCTATTCCGTTTTCGTTTAATTTCTTCTTGAAAGCCCATTTGCTTCTTAATATTCGTTTGTATTTAGGTCTCTCGATTATGTCCCACGTATCGTTTAATTTTATGTTCTCAAATTCTTCTTTTATGGCGTCTTCCCATTGTTCTTTTTCGTTTACCTTCAATGCTTCTCTGTACGATTTGTGTTCAATATTTGTTTCCACATCACGTGCTAAATTTGTTCTCAGATCACAATCATTTGTCCACTGTGGACGTCTCACCTGTCTTCCACTTCTGGTTTACCTCACTTCCTCTTGATTTAGTGAATTATTTGTACTAGGCTCATCAGGTGTTTCTTTAGTTTCCGATTCGTCTTGGTTTTCTTCTTCAATACTTTCGTCGTCCGTTTCAATATCATTGGTTTCTTCCACTTCGTCGTTTATTTCAGTTTCATTTTCATCTTGGTTTTCTTCTTCAACGCCTCCATCGTTTACTTCGATATCATCATTGTTTTTCACTTCGTCGTTTGCTTCAGATTAATCTTCGTTGTTGATTATCTTTCCCCAATTTATTTCTTCAACTTTTCTCGGTGGGTTCTTATCCAGTATTCGCAATGGAAATACATTTTCGTCAAATGTAACGTTTCTACTTATTTTTATCGTTTGGGATTCTTCGCCCACAGTCTGTAGGCTTTTGCGTTTCCGTCGTACCCCATGAAAATGTACCTTTTTCCATTTGGTTCCCATTTGTACGTTCGTTTTTCGTTTACACACCATACTCTACATCCGAAAATGCGTAGGTGGTCTAACTTAGGTTTTCTGCCGTTCCATAATTCGTATGGCGTTCTTCCATTGTTGGAGCTAGTTGGTACTCTGTTCCTCAGATAGCACGCAGTTAATATAGCTTCAGCCCACATATCGTTGTGCATGGTTGATTTTTCCATTTGACATCGCACAGTATTCATTAACGTTTGGTTTAAGCGTTCAGCCACACCGTTTTGTTGTGGACATCCAGGTGTTGTGAGCTCTCTACTTATCCCCAAATTTTTCAAATAGTCGTTAAATTTGTTGCTCATGTATTCTCCGCCGTTGTCGCTTCTTAACGTTTTTATTTTTTTCTCGAATCTTCTCTCTACTCTCCTTCTAAATTCATCGAACTTATTTAGTGCTTCATCCTTTTTCTTCATCATGAAAATTTCAGAGTAGCGGGAATGGTCATCTGTGAAGGCTATTGCGTATCGGTTACCACCCTTCGAGGTAGGACTTACCGGATCCGCGACGTCTGTGTGTACTAGCTCTAATACGTCCTTTCTCCTACTCTCGCTTTTTTTCGGGTAACTATTCTTCCGTATTTTTTCGATTTCGCATGTGTCGCACTTCTTTTCGTTTTTGGTCGTCTCGGTTTCCTTTCCACAGTCTTTTAATAACTTTTCAACGTATTTTTGGTTTGTATGGCCAAGACGTTTGTGCCATATTTCTTGATTTTCTTTTTTCGTATGATGGACGCTGGTTTTTAATAACTGTTCTTCTTTTATAGTGTACAAGTTGTTTTCAAGATGTGCTTTGAAAAGCAATTCTTCATACCTATTCACAATATCGCAATTTCTATTTTTAAATGTTATTTTTATACCTTTTTCGCACATTTTCGCGGTCGATAGCAGGTTTGCGTTTAAACCTGGTACGCATATAACATCTCTTAGAGTGACAATTTTTCCCCCATTGCTATCTTGCCATTTTACATTAATGTCTCCATACCCAGTGGAGTTTAATGTTGTCCCCCCTGCGTTTACGATTTCGTTGGATTTCTCTTTGAAGTTGGTAAATTTCTCGCGGTCACTTTTCATGTGGTATGTGCTTCCGCTGTCGATTACCCATACGTTTCCTGTGTTGTTCACATGACCCAAATGCTTTTTCACAACGTACGCTGAGCCGTATCTGTGGTTTTTGTATTTCTCTTCTCTATCTCCGTACGTTGGGCAGTTCCTTCCAATGTGTTCGTACTTGTTGCATCTAAAACATTTAGTTTCTCTAAGGCCCAGTTGTTCAGTTTCGGGTTATTTTTTAACTGGGTTATTTTCCATAGAAATGATTGTTTCAAGAATTGTTTCCATGGAAAATAATTCAGGTTAAAAGATAACCTAATACTGAACAACTGGGCCTAAGCCGATTAGGTTTACTTACTTGTGGATTTGCTTCCCGTTGGTAAGTTTGATGTCTCATCGTTGTGACCTTTTTTGCGTTCATCACCCTGTAAGTACTTTCTTCGTTGTCGTTTCTTTTTTCTTTTAGACGTCTCTCTTCTTCTGCTAGTCGCATTTTTAAGCTGGCTGGGGTTAAACTTGTGTCGTCTATGTTTATCGTTCTTGCAAAATATTCGTATTCCTTAGGCAACCCAATTAGCATCAAACCAATTTCTACTTTCTTTTCGAATGTGAATCCTGCGTTTTGAACTTTTTTGTACAGGTTACTTCTGCGATTTGCGTATTCATTTATTTCCTCCTTTGCTTCTTTTGCCATGTTTACGAATTCCTTTAGCATCAATATGCTATGGTAACTGTCGAACTTCGTGTGCATTTCATTTAACTTGTTCCATATTTCGTTGGCAGTTATACATTCCTCGATACTGTCTAAGTTGTCATTGTCAAAGGATAAGTACATTAATGACTTACATCTTTCGTCGATTTTTCTTTGTTCGTCGGATAAAGGGCTCGTGTTATACTGAATTGCATCCAGACAATCTTTCATACCCAATACACCTCGCATTCGCATAGACCAGGGGTGGCCAACCTGCGGCTCGCGAGCCACATGCGGCTCTTTGAAGGATTATTTGTGGCTCTCGATAAATGTACCCGAGTTCCCTTTTAATTTTAGTGCTATTATATTTTAAAACATTATCAAGAATTTTGTATACCTTTTAAATACGTATTTAATTGCGGCTCGCGAAAAATTTCAAATTTTGAAAAATGGCTCGACTATCAAGGAGCTTGGCCACCCCTGGCATAGACCATTGCCTGTAATTTTCGTTATTCAATTTCTCCATTTTTCCGTCCATGGTCAAACTCTGGATTCTCTGGATTCTGGATTATTTGGGGAGGGCAGATTTCACCGCATGCACTCAGGCCACATATCGGGCCCATTATGCTACCTCCAGGTAGCCCACCGCTCCTCTAGGTCTCAAGCCATCCCACATTTAGGATGTACTCGAGTATCTTCGAGGGCAACGTGCCACTGATACTGGCCATGCTAGGCCAGCAGTCCCCCAGCATGGATCCTCTTTTCGAAGCAAGGGCAGGGCAGCTGCAAAGCAGGTGATCCGCCGTTTCATCCGCTAAGTTACAGCCTCGACAAGTTGGACTGTCTACCAGTCCCATCGTGTGAAGATGTTTATTTAGTTTGCAGTGTCCCGTCAGGACTCCTGCAATAGTCCGTAATTTTTCTCGCGATAGCTGCAAGTAGTATTTGTGGTGCTTACGCAAGGGCCCACGTATTGCTGCCCTTGCTTGTCGGCAACCTTTGGTATTTTTCCATGTGCTGGTATGCAGTTTAAGGGTCTCTTCTGTAAGAAGGGTGTTGAAGAGCTCAATGGTCGGCGTTATGCATGGCTCAGGTCCATAGGGCAATTTAGCAGAGCCGATTCCCGCCAGAGCATCTGCCCTTTCATTGCCTTCGTTTCCTTGGTGCCCTTTGACCCATCTGAGCGTTAGGACATTGTTGTTTATCGATATTTCATTTAGCGTCCGTATACATTTAAGTACAAGATTTGAGGTGATCCTATGACAGTTGAGTGCCATAAGGACCGCTTTGCTGTTGGTCAATATCTGTATTTTTTTGTACCGGATGTTCTTTTCCCGGACTGTATTTGCGCAGTGAAGTACGCCCATGAGTTCCGCTTGAAATACAGTGGCATATCTTCCCAGCGATAGGCTTTCGTTTATTTTCAGTTCAGGAGAGAATATTCCTGCACCTGAGCTAACTTTATTTTTGGAGCCATCTGTAAACATAGTTATGTCTGACTCGAAGGTTTCTATTGTGTTTAATAGGATGTTAAATTTCCTATTAAAAATATTTTTTGGAGGGGTACTATCGGTCTCAAGGTCCAGCAGAGGCATCTTTTTAGAACAGTCCTCCAGGATCCTCGTGTGACCTCCATCACCCTGTCTGTGCGTCCACGTGCCCCACGTTTGCAGCCTAATGGAGGCCCGTACCGCACATTCCTCCACATAGATATCCAGTGGAGGTAGGCAGAGGAGAGCCTCCAGCGCCGCAGTTGGAGCCGTCCGCATCACACCCGTCACCGCTAAGTAGACCGATCTCTGAAGTCGGTTAAGGGATGACGCCGCTGTCGTTATCTTGACTCTAGGCCACCACACAAGGGCGCCATAACATAGCATTGGTCTAATTATTGCAGTGTAGAGCCAGAGAGCAATCCTCGGGGAAAAGCCCCAGGACTTTCCCATCGTCCTCCTACACTGCCAGAAAGCCACGCTTGCTTTCTCAGTTTTAAGGCTGACATGTTTTCCCCAGTTCAGTTTTGCATCCAGCACCACTCCCAGATACTTAACCTTTGGAGCCAACTTTAGGGGGATTCCCTTTAGAATAGGCATTCTCATGCTTTGTAGTTTTCTTTTTCTGGTGAACAGGACGAGCCCAGTCTTAGTCGGATTGACCGAAAGGGCATGTGTCGTGCACCATTCTTCTAGTATTCTGAGTGCCCTCTGCATCAGTTCGCACAGAGTGCTCTCAAACTTCCCTATTAGCAGTATGACTATGTCATCTGCGTAGCCAATGGTATGGTACCCATTTTTATTTAGGAGTTTCAAAAGACTATCTACTACGAGATCCCACAGGAGTGGAGAAAGAACTCCCCCCTGAGGACAGCCTTTAGTAACGATACCCTTTATTGTTGCACCTCCTACATTGAATTCAACCATCCTCCCCCTCAACATTGAGTTGATCCATCGTACAATGGTATAGGG
This sequence comes from Podabrus alpinus, assembly GCA_932274525.1. NCBI lineage: Eukaryota > Metazoa > Arthropoda > Insecta > Coleoptera > Cantharidae > Podabrus > Podabrus alpinus. The sequence continues at coordinate 123,858,193 of OW026451.1, forward strand.
AACACGATGTGATAGCAGCGAGGCGTTAATACTTTCAAAGGTTGCTTTATCAAAAGCCCCTTCTATATCAATAAATGCTCCTAGAGTGCATGCATTCTTTAGTATGCCATGATCTTTCTATCCTTTCCACCACTTCGTGAAGAGCGGACTCAGTGGATCTTCCTGGAACATATGCATGTTGTTTCGGGTGTAGAGGTTTGAGAACAAGTGCTACATCCCGTATTTCTATGTCGCACAATCTTTCCAACGTTTTCAAAAAGAAGGACGTGAGACTTATTGGTCTAAAGGATTTAGCTTGGGAGTAATCTCCTTTACCTGGTTTTGGTATGAATACAATTCTGACCTTTCGCCATCCCGCAGGGGTATAGCCATGCGGAATGCACGCTCTAAACACCCTCACCAAAGGCTGGAGCAGGCTATCCAGTCCCCACTGTAGTAGGGCCGGAAACACCCCATCCAGTCCCGGTGATTTAAAGGGGGCGAATGATCTGATCACCCACGAGGTTTTGATCGGGTCTACGATCTTTTTTGCATTTTCCCAGTCTGCCTCGGTCGGTGTCCGAACTGTGTGTTCAGTCCACGCATAATCTGTGACAGTTTTGCTTCCGGGAAAGTGTGTTTTTAGTAGTATTTCAGCAGCCTCCTCTGGACTTTCGGTACAGGAGCCGTCATCCCGAAGAAGACTGCCTGGTTGCTGATGTGGATCCCTAGAGAGAATCTTCTTAAGTTTGGCAGCATCCGTTGTGGACGCTACCCCACTGCAGAAGTCCCTCCAGGACTTCCGTTGCTTTTGGAGAATCATCTTTTTGTACTCAGACCGACGCTCTCTAAAAGCGTCCCAGTCTGAAGTGACTTTGGAGGCTTTCGCCTTGTTGCACAGTCTCGTGACATCCCTCCTCATTCGTTCTAGTTCGTAACACCACCAAGGGGTGGTGCGATCTCCGGATCCAGCTGTCTTTAGAGGATACGAGAGCTCGTACGATGTTGTGAGAGATTTTTGCATCGAATTAGCGCATATCTCAATCTCCTCAATGGTATGTAGATCATTTTTTGTAGTTTCCTCAGGCATGTCGGTTTCCAGTGCACTCGAAAGCAGATCCAAAAAGATCCGCCTGTCAAGCTTCCTGGGATTTCTGAAACGCCTGGGTTCTATTCTTTTGGCTTTAATTTTAAAGTCAATCCATCTATGGTCGGACATTGTCAGTTCGTTGGACACATGCCAATCATATATTTTATTTGATATATTTATCGACACTAATGTGATATCAATTACAGAATAACGTGTTGGTGACACATAGAAAGTTGGCGTGTCACCTCGATTAATAATCTCTTTTGTACTAATAAGATACTCAAAAAGTGACTTACCTCGTTTGTTGCAATCTTCACTTCCCCATACAGTATGATGGAAATTGGAGTCGCATCCTATAACGAGATGTCTTCTATTTTGCTCACAATAGCTCACTAGGTCCACTAGCTTCTGAGAAGGTGGCAGATCCTGGGAGTCGATTGGGAGGTATGCAGATGCTAGAATAACACTTTCTAGGCCATCACCAAAATCATAGCCTAGCCCCACCACTGTTCGATCGCAGTCACCAAACTGCGGAAGGGGATGTGCCTGAAAGTTACTAGGTATGTAAATACATGTTCTAGTTTTGTTTGAGAGATTATCTGTGAAGATATTTCCTCTGAGTGTTGAAAGGCCAGAAATTCTAGCCTTTGTTATATATGGCTCTTGTATAAGAGCTATCGTGTCCGTGCATCTAGGTGACACAGGGTTGCTGTAGCCGCCCGCCCATGGTGCAGGTTAGCTTGTAATAAGCTCCATTCCATTAGGTTAGCCATCAGACCATCCTGTTATGGAGCTCCGCTGTCATTTTGAGGATTTGCCGCTTTTTGATTGTCCTCACCGATATCCATGAGGCTCATTATCTCTGCAGCCAATTCCTCTGCTGTTGGTGTTGGCACATCGTCATCAGTAACGACACGCTGCACCTTTATTTTTAGGATGGAGAATCTGAAGTTCGCCCTCCCTTTTCTAGCTATAATAGCGGCCTTGTCTTCCTCATTGATGCCAAAGACAATAAGCTTCCCCAAGGGGTCACTTCTGTCGGTGTCATGGAAAATGCACCACTCGCTGATTTTTATCCAGGTGTTCTGTGCCGTTAGCCATTCTATGACCTCCCCAGTGGGCTTGGGTTTCCCCGGAATCCAGAGGGTAGCCTTAGTCAGCCTAGGCAGATTGCTCACCTGAACAACATCTAATTTTGCATTCTCCCATAGAGGCGGGAGAAGCCCTATTGTATCTTGGAGCCACTTTCGGGACCTCTCGTCACCGCAGGTGATCCGTAGGATCTGCCCCGAGTAACGGAAGCGCTCAAAAATTGGCGCCCCCGATTTTGTTTGCAGAGCCTCCAAGACGGCTCTGCGTATAAAGCTATGTTTTGAGCTGTGCTTCAACAATCTCCCTCTGGGCCTCTGTGAGTTTGCCCAGGGGATTTTGGCGGTCGATCACTGCTACTCTGAGGTGGCTGGTGACAGCCTCCTTGTAGCTCGACGAATCAGCCGCCTTTGTTTTGGGTATGTGCCCAGTTGTTGTTTCCACCTTCTTCCTCTGCGTGAGAGGCGAAGGCATTGAGTCCTGGGACCTGACCCTCTTTTTTGCGGCACCAGTTGAAGGTGCAGTTATTTTACCGCCTCTTTCCAGCGCCATCACATCTTTTCCCCTCTTTCCACCAGCAGGCAGGCCACCCGCCTCCTTGGGTTTGGATAGCCTGGCCCGCTCGTGGGCAGTTTGGCTACTGGGGTTATCTGTTGCCATGCGCCTCATCGCTTTGGCTTTTCTTCTTCTTTTCTTCTCTGCCCCACAGAGGTTACGCTTTTTTTGGCGTATCTCTGCGTCGGTTCTGTGTAGGGCATCCTCAGGGGACGCACCCACACTCGAAGAATCGATTGTTTTTTCCGGGTGTTCTTGTGGGACATCCTGTAAGGATATACCCACCCCGGCTCTATTGGATGGTACATTCGTAGAGGATATATCCATCGCATCACTAACGACTGGGGCCTCCTTAGAGGAAGATCCCACTGTATTTTTTGACGATGTGTCCAAAGATACATCCGCCTGGGGTTTTTTGGTGTTTTTGTCCATATTATCCATCCGGAGTAATTCAACATTTTCATCTCCCAGAGCTCCCCACTCGTCACAGAGTCCAACCAGGAGGACGCCGAACTTCGGCGCCAGGGCTACCCGAGAGATATAGTTCCCAGAAAGGAGTGTAGAAACCTGAAAAGATTTAAAAGAATTCTTATGACATATTTGCTAGAGCGAAGTGGAAACAACTTGTAGTGGTATGCGTTTCTTTCTCTGTTGTGTATCTGTATCTTTTCTTATATTTTTATATTGTGTCTGTATTATGTGTATATACGAATATCTGTATAGATATTATATTATTTGTATTTAGTTTATGTAAGATGTATAGTCTGTATGACTAAAATAAACGCCAATTATTATATTATTATTATTTTATTGTTTAATTATCATAATTAAACAGAGTGATTGCGAGTTAAGGATCACCCTATAGATACATTAAATAAATTATTGATTGGTTAACATAATTAAATAGATTAAGGTAAAAATGTATGATGAGGAAATAAATATGAATAAAGAATTTACCTTAGTCAACTAAAAAACATTAAGTTGACATTACAATAATATATATTGCTATGTGCCGATCCTTCTATGACGGGTCACATGCAATTTTTATTAAATTTGAATTAACTAAATGAAATTTTTTCTGTTTTTATTCCCGTTAGCTAGCTCTCTGTTTATCTTTTTAATTAGCATGAAGCAATCTTACCTCAGAAGTAGTTTCCTCGAGGGGGACTCTTTGCTTATTCTGAAATTTAATTTTAGTGGAGGAAAATTTATTCCTCAATGATACGATCATGGATTTCGACAAATGTAAACAATTTATTTAACATGAACACAATAAAAATGCAAACTTATATTAAATTGGAATTGAAACATATAACAAATAAATCTCTTAAATATTAAACAAATTAAAGTTTTATCGCCGTTGTTACGTGTCGTTGTTAGTTGTTTATTTTTAAACCGGTCACTTTTTTCCCGCAAAAGTTAAATAAGTGTTTTTTACCGACCACAGGTGTCGCCGTACTTTTCTTTATATTTCTTGTGCAAATCAAGTCAGCAACGCATGTTAACTCTTGAATTTTCTTTGTCATCACCTCGTGTAATTCTTATTGGTGCTTCAAAATTCATCGATTGAAATCTTGGTTCCAATTACTTGTAATCACTTCACAACTTATTTTTAAGGTAAGTGCCTTTTTACTTGGTATCAAAGTTAATCTCGCGAAACTGAATACAAATTCTTGTAATTTTATGTAAACCTCTTTTTCTGTTTTAGTTTACCACACATTGATTTGGATTTTCGAATCCAATTTTTACTTTTTGCTGAGACGACTTAAAACACACGTCTCGCCTCGCCGTAGCGCGTTGGACTCTCTTTATTAATAATTATCGTTTCCAAGGTTTTGTGACGATTTTCCAATTTTTAGTCACTCTTGGATAATTTCTTTTCAATGTAAGTATCTCGCATCTTTGATAATGCTTTATCATTTTAAATGTCATTTAATTAATTTTATTTCTGCTTCCAGAGTTGTCATAACAACCCGCTGTGGACTGTTTACACGCAACCCGTTTCAGCTTCGGATGAACTAACGTTGCATTTCGTCACCACCGTTCTAACAACAACTACGTAATCTCATTGTTTATCTACCTCACTTACTTAAAATTAACCTATTTTTTAACAATTCTAAATTAAATTATACATTAAACAAATTTTCTGTGAATATTAATTAATTTGTGGTATCCATAATTTTAGTTCGTATCATTGGTGAACAATTTCATTTCTCACCTATTTTGGTTACCTGACTTCACTAGAGTCTTTCCAACTACCTGCCAGAACCTCCTTCTGTTGTTAAGATGCCTTTATGCAATTAACGATATAACGAGTGCTTATTTAAATTTATTTTATTATTGATATTTATATCAGCGTAATATGTAGGTAGACATGAATTGCAATATTTAATTTGTAACAATGAACTAGATTGTAGGAATTTGATAAATAAGCAAAGACTGATTGTATATAATATCAAATTAATTAATAATAAAGTGAGTATTAATTTGAACATAGTTTGAATTGCTGCTCCTCCGACATTTGATAAGATATGTGGATCAAGTCTAACACATTCGTAACTAGGTATTGAGACTGGTACCTAGCACATACTTATCAAATCTTCAAGTTATCCTTAGGGATTTCTTTATGGTCCTTCGAGTCGGATAAAGAATATGGTCCTTCGAGTCTAAGAAGAAGTTTATGGTATTCCAACAGCAATCATCAACAATCAACAACATCCAGGGTCCAAACAACGGATCCACATACATCATACAACAACATACAGGGTCCAAACAACGGATCCACAAACATCAAACAAAAACATCCAGGGTCCAAACAACGGATCCACATACATCAAACAACAACATACAGGGTCCAAACAACGGATCCACAAACATCAAACAAAAACATCCAGGGTTCAAACAACGGATCCACATACATCAAACAACAACATACAGGGTCCAAACAACGGATCCACAAACATCAAACAAAAACATCCAGGGTCCAAACAACGGATCCACATACATCAAACAACAACATACAGGGTCCAAACAACGGATCCACAAACATCAAACAAAAACATCCAGGGTCCAAACAACGGATCCACATACATCAAACAACAACATACAGGGTCCAAACAACGGATCCACATACATCAAACAAAAACATCCAGGGTCCAAACAACGGATCCACGTACATCAAACAATCAATACAATCAAAGGTCCACAGCGACGCCAAACATCAGTCAAGAAGAAGACAAGCACTTAAGAAGATAACAAGTAATCATTCAGTAGATAAAACATCAAAATAATAATACAGATATATGGAGGCCCAAGCGATACGTTTAAGAAGACAACAAATTAGATGGTTCTACTTGGGAAGAACTATGAAAACCATAACAAACAAGTTATTACAAGATGATCAAGGCACGAATTCCTGGTGCGACAGGTTAAAACAGAAATTAGCAAGCAATTACATTTCGGAGATAAGTGCGTATTATTCAAAAATTCTGGAAGTGGTGTTGGGGCGTGGCAGCTTACAATTTGCTTACATGACCTGATATCTCCAGTTCATGTAAATAAACTTATAAACGACGCACAGAAAAAAATAAATTCAATGTTGAAAATAGTGAGAAAACCAATTATCAAGACAAAGTGTGTGACAAATGAAACTCATATAAACATATTGTGCAGTGTGATATCGTAGCCTCGGAGCTTTATTAGGGCTACACGTTTTATTGTAAATGTCTTGTACGAGTGTACGTAAATGTACCCCGTCAATAGAAATGTATGTGAAATTTTTGATAAATACAAATAAATGAAATTGTACCTCGGCTTAGCTATTGCGATGAGCACAGACCTACCTTCTCTCACGTTGGGTTCCTTCCTTGACCAAATTGTAATGCTGAAATAAAATATCGTGGTCTTCGGAATGTGATCACAAAAATTATGCTCCGTTTTAAAATACAAATGGTAATTTATTATGATTTAGTTTTTAAGTGATTTAAATGCAATAAAATTCTTATACTAATTAACAAATTTCTTATTCTAATAAACTTTAAACGTATTAACGCACGCGTAAATTGGATCGCAAAATTTTCATTAATTTTTATGTTCAATATAATTTTTAATGGGACGTTACCTTTAACAAAATCTGGGGTATTTCTGGTTACGCAGTTCATATACCATGAAACAATTTATTTCCACTTGATGGATGACCTTCGATGCGTATAATAATTCAAGATGCAAATTTCCTTGTGAGTGCATTTACCTCGTGGTGTGACCAAATTTTTCCAAAAATAATCGTAATCCTTCGTTATCTTCTACCAATTTTACTTTTCAAATACGTAAGTACGTTGCTGTTAACTATTAATATACTTTTTTCTTGAATTTCTTTAAAATTTTCACTGTTTTATATCTTTTTAGCTGGACGCACACAAAATCACCACTATTCATTAAAAATTAATTAACAACCTCTCTTTCAATTGTTTTACCATCGCTACCGTTGTATTTTCAAGGCAAATGTGATTCTTCTTTATTGGTCGAAATAAAATCAATACTATTGACGTTTCAATTTGCAGGTTCGGCTCAAGCCCAATGTGACTTTGTAAAATTTTAATAAAATTTTTATGTTTTAGATCGAATTAATTCTCACCATCACTGTGATTGTTTGATAAACTTTTTGAAGAAAATGTCCTTTCCATTTGTGATACATTAGATTTGCGACGCACTACGATAGGTGTAAAGATTTTGCTTATTTTAAAATTTTACGTTTAACACATTTTTATAAACTAACATTGAACAATTATTTTGATTTTAAATTACATTTCTTATGATTAATTAATTTGATTTATAATATTAACAAACATTTTTATTAATGGAATTAAATCGTTGCATTTTGAATTTATTTTGTTACCTCGTTCCGTGACTCTTTCTTCATATAAATTTATGACGTTAAACTAAATTTTTGGTATCGGATAAAACTTTTACGTTCGAACAAATAAGTCATGTGCTCTCTTTATTAATAAACAAAATTCTGAATCGTGACGTTATCATTTCTATTGACGTGGTGGTCAGTGTCGGACATTGCAATATACAGCCAATTTTTACTAGTTGATGCAAATAAATTCGAGATGATGAAAATAACTCCAATCCCATTCAAAAGAGGAAACACCACATCATACTGGATAACTGAAGTTCCAAACGCATTCATCGCAGTAGACTACAACAAACAAGTATATTTTGAAAGAAATAATGAAGAATTTAAAGAGGGAATATTAGTATCAGACAACAATAGAATTTACTCTCCAGCAACAATACAAAATTTAGAAACAACACCAAATTGTATAATTGATCAAATTTATCAAAGTCCAAATCCAATAAGCTGCAATACCATTCAAACAAGGATCAACTCTACAATATGGAAACAATTATTTACACCAAATGCATGGATGGTTGTGGTTCCAGAAGCAATAAGATGTGCAGTAATTTGTGACAACCAGAGGCAAGATATAATAATTAAGGACACTTGCATTATACAGTTGTCACCTGAGTGTAGTATAAAAACAAAGCATAATACTATAACTCCACAACGCATCAACACAATTCACATTTTGGCATCATATCACAAAGAAATACCAGTAAACAACGAAACCATTCTAATCCAAAAGTGGCGACCACCAAAAGTGATGGAACCGGTGTTAACACACTCAGAAGATATTCAAATTTTGGTAAATGAAGAAGAAGACATTGCACAGGAAATTTCAGATCACAACTGGAAAACTATTAATCATCATTCAATAAAGTTCAACATAGTCACAGGGGTAGTCATACTAAGTATAATGGGAATGTGCCTATGTGGATATCATTTCTGGATAAGGTCAAGATCAAGAATGAAGATGGTTCAACCAATACAAGAAGAGAATATTGAGATGATGTCATTTGTGGAACCAAAACCACTACCGCCTCCAGCACATTAGATTTCCCGCGGTCGCCAGTATGTTTAATTATCATAATTAAACAGAGTGATTGCGAGTTAAGGATCACCCTATAGATACATTAAATAAATTATTGATTGGTTAACATAATTAAATAGATTAAGGTAAAAATGTATGATGAGGAAATAAATATGAATAAAGAATTTACCTTAGTCAACTAAAAAACATTAAGTTGACATTACAATAATATATATGTAGGTAGACATGAATTGCAATATTTAATTTGTAACAATGAACTAGATTGTAGGAATTTGATAAATAAGCAAAGACTGATTGTATATAATATCAAATTATTAATAATAAAGTGAGTATTAATTTGAACATAGTTTGAATTGCTGCTCCTCCGACATTTGATAAGATATGTGGATCAAGTCTAACACATTCGTAACTAGGTATTGAGACTGGTACCTAGCACATACTTATCAAATCTTCAAGTTATCCTTAGGGATTTCTTCAATTATAGTGTTTTCACACCACGACCTTCCCAAAGAGCTCGTCCTACCGGTCCTCTTACGGATCCAGCATAGCCGATTGACCTAGGTGGACTATTCTAGGCCGCCCGTTTAGGAAGAAATCGAGGTCAAAGTGGAGTGTTGTCGGACCCAGGAGAACTAACACCGCCCCCAGGCCAACTCAGCCACCAGGATCCTTTCATTCCTCCGTACGGGTTTCCACGCACGGCACAAACACGCGGGTACCTGTATTAGACCGATTTCTCCACGTCGACCGTCATCCCGGTGTATGACAGACCTAGAGGCCAGGCACAAAGGTTTTTAGACCCCGGCCTGGACCGGCATGCTAAGCAGACCGAGCACAAGGAATTTTACGTCCTGGCTCTAGCCCTTCCAGGTACACACCCGGCGCTTCCTCAAAACACGCAAGCCCTCTCACCACGGCAAGGGTCAGGTACATTCGAGGGGAATGGTCAAACTCATTTTTTTTCTTTAATCTCGTCTTTTTATTTACGTACACTTCCGTCGGGTTAGTTCAGATATTTTTCCACTGGGCCCATAACCTGTTATTCGTTGAACCTCTCGCATTCGTCGCGTGCCAAAAATATCATGAACAAACTCGGTTTAAACGTTTTATTTACAATGTCTCTTAATTTTTCAACGTGTTTTAATTTATTAAAAACATCAATAATCACATAATTTCATTTGTTCATCGGCTTGGTTTTTTATTCGGCCTACTGTTTGTTTTCACTCACGCGCGTGTTATGTTAAAGTAAAACCATGCATTAATATAATAATTAAAAATTTCAAATATGTTACGATAGTCTGACTCACATTCGATTCAGCAGTCTATCGCATTCCTTTTAAAGTTCAATAACTGTAAAATTTGTAATAAGCAATATTTTTATTATAAATAGTCACAATTGTAATTATAGATCATTATTATGCTGTATGTCTAAAATCGATGTCAGTCGTAATTTTCAATAAATTTATTTAAGTAATTTTGATTTTTTTTTAAATAATTTTGTTAAGTGAAATTAACTGGCGCAGTCGGTAGGATACTCAGAAGGGCTTTAGATCAAATTCTCTAAAATAACCCTTTTTGTGTTAACAATCAACTGAGAACCAACATTAAATTTTAAGTGATAAGAAGAAACAAATAAAAAGTGCAACAAGAAGAAACAAATAGAAGACAATCAATCAATCCAATAAGAGGGAAGAAGTTTCGAAAGATTTATAACCAAGGGATGAAGAAATTCACAACGTTCTTCATTTGCTTAGCGTAAGTTTTTGCTCATTATTATATTTCCTTTATTCCTTCCTGAATGTCAGAAGCAGAAATAACCGAATTATTCAATAATTTAACCCTATCATCGGAATCAATTTTACAAAGTATTCCAAATATTCTATCAAACGATCCCCCTAGTAATAATTACGAAATGGCACAACTAGATAGATTTAACTGCGAATTAGTACCAAAATATGATGGCAATCCAGCGACTTTATCGATATTTATTAATGCATGTGAACATTTATTGAGAAGATTTGGTACAACAAATTCAGATGATGTTGTCAACGGACAACTTATACAAGTTATACTGGGCAAATTCGAAGGACGAGCACTCACATTAATTGCTAGTCGAGAAAATTCAAATACCTGGGGTAACATAAAAAAATTATTATTACAACATTTTGGAGATCAACGCGACGAAAATTGTCTACTACGTGATCTGATGAGCCTCAAACCATACAAAAACGAATCCTCATATCAATTCGGAATGAGATGTCAGGATGTACGAAGCTTACTTTTAACCCATCTACAATTACATGAAGCGGACCCAAACGTCAAGTTGGTAAAAACGAAAATTTACGATGATTTATCACTCCAAACATTCCTTCAGGGTTTGAACGGTCAAATTGGCCTAGTTGTAAGATTAAAACAGCCACCCAATCTAGAAGCGGCAATGGCGTACGTAACAGAAGAAGAAAATTTCATGTACGCCCAAAATAAAACAAACATCTTAAATTTCCAACGGCAATATCAACCGATAGAAAAGAAACAACCATTTCATCCAACTCCAATGCCGAGTGTCAACCCACCTATGTTAACCAATTTTGGGCAGCAGCCACTACAAACCCAAAATATACTTCGACCACCCGTATTCAAACAAGCTAGTACAACAAGGACACCAAATCCATTTGCCTCACAACCTCGAACTTTCGGAAGATTTTCAGGCCCACCAACGCAATCAAGAATGGTCCCACAGCAAACAAATAATTACAGCTACAAGAGAAACTATCAACAACCTAATTATAACGGACCACAATGGAACACACTTAAACCTCCACAACAACGCTACGAACCAGAACCAATGGACATTTCATCTGGGAATACCCGTCGATCAGGAATCCCACAACAAGAAACACAAGTATTGTACTATCAAGATATAGAACAAGGAGATTATGAAGATACACCCACATATGAACTAGCAGAAAATTGTGATGAAGTTTATGAAACAAAAGTTAGCCAACCATTGGAAAATTCCAACGAACATGAGTACGTCAAAAATTTCCACATGGAAGCCTACAGTACCAGCACGACAAATAATACAATAAACCTTAATATAACGACTCTTTCCAAATTGCCATATATTAAAATTCCAGAATTAAAGTTAAAATTTTTAATAGATACAGGATCAACAAAATCTTTAATAAATCAAGAAATCGCACATAAATATTTCCCTAACCAAATTAAGTACGAATCGTTCAAAATTCTGACAGCTCATCAAGTAAGTCAACATGATGAAGTAGCATACATAAGGTTACCCGATTTAATCGATTCTACAATCAAGCACAAGTTCTACCTTTTTAATTTTAACAATAAATACGACGGTTCAATAGGTGTAGATTTATTAAAATTTTTAGAAGCCAAAATTAATTTCAAGGATAAGGTACTAAAAACGAAAAACAAAACGATACCGATCTATTTAGGAGACGACGACGATGACGACATCTCGATGGCAGTCAATCTAGACGAATCCGAAAACGACCTCAGAATAATCGATTTGGATACAGAGAAAGAATGGGCAGGAGCACCCATGCCTACCATAAGCGAAATCAACGGGTTACTGAACAATTCAAATGAACCGGCAGCGAAAGGCCAAGATGATGGAACTATTCATTCCAACATAAATGACGAACGAGTAACAGCAATCCACATCATTAAAGAAGCTATAGATGATAAAAAACACCAATTCATAATTAAGACAACCCACCAGGGAGAGTTGAAGGTACAAACAAAAAACCAAAAATTTCTGACACTAATCGACAGTTTGGGAAAAATCGGACAAGCAGTTCCAATAACAAGTAAAAATATTACTGAACTTGCGAATGCCTTAATCACACATTTTTCATACTACGGAGTTCCAGAATCAATAACAAAGGATAACGGGACGGAGATAAAACACGATATCGTACGAGAATTGTTAAACTTACACAAGGTAAAGGTTCATTTTACTACACCAAGAAATTCACAATCAAATAGGATGATCGAAAGGATGATTTCAACCCCAATCGAACACCTACGAATTATGAGGGTAGATGGCAAGAAAACTAGTAACATAAGAAGAAAAACTAAGAAAAAATTTTACGGACCTTTTATCATTACAAAATTATTTAACGATAACACGGCGGAAATCCGGAATAAAAATAATCGAATACAGGAGATACATGTTAGATTACTAAGAAGACCTACTCTTGTTACAGATGCTGCTACGCAACCGTCGACATCCAAGACTTGAAGAACAACCCCGGAATGTTACCACTTAGATTAGGAATAGTTAATAATCAAATTAGTTACTGGACGCTTATTAGAGTAATAGATATAGCACCACTTAGAAGGGAATTAGATGAATTAAATAGTAGTTTTAACAATTTAACCTTAATATACAGTAAACATGAAAACGGGAAAACACATCGATGGAATAATCAAAATCTACATAGCCTTTTGGAACATACCATAACCGAAACTAATACAAAATTCGAACAAATTAATCTTTACGAAAATCATAGAAGAAAAAGAGGTTTCATTAATGGATTGGGCGGACTAATTAAAACCATTACAGGAAATTTGGATAATGAAGATGCAGAAAAATATAACTATGCAATAAACCAATTGACCAACGATCAAAATAAAGTAAAGTTGCTATTTAAGGAACAAATTAAATTAACAACTTCAGCAATGGAAAACTTCAACAACAGCATTATTAAAATAGCAAGAAATCAAGCACTTTTACTAGAAAAATTAACCTTCATGGAACTTAATATAAATGCAACTAATTTTTACAAAACTAAAGTAGATGAAAAATTAACGATGACGACAATTTATCTAGAATTAATAACAGCCGCAGCAACAATACGAGATATTTTAGAAACACTCGAAGAAGCGATCACCTTTGCATCAGCAAACATTATGCATCCATCAATATTAAAAGCCAAAGACCTTAATCACGAATTGTTACAGATACAGCTATTATTAACAAATTCTAAATTGCCTATAAACCCAAATTTGGAAAATATTCACGAATTTCATAAAATCATAAATATTAAAGCCTTTATCCAAAATACCAAAATACATTTCATATTAGAAATCCCAGTCGTCGAAAAAATCGACTATAATTATTTTCATCTATTTTCCTGTCCAATATTTAATAATCCTTTATACTCAATAATCATTCCCAAAGCCAAATTCCTTGTAATAAACGAGCAAAACTTCGCATTAAGTAACCAAAGATGTAAAGATATAAATTTTAACAAATTTTTGTGCAAATTGGAAATTAACCAAATCGAAGAAAGGTCACCTTGCGAAGTTCATCTTATTCAACACACAAAGAAATACCAAAATTGTCAGCAAGAAAGTTTAAGTTTGGCCCACACGAAAGTCCAACAGGTCTCTAGTAATCAATGGATGGTAATAACAAAGGGAGAAGACGTAATCAAGAAAGAATGCGATGCAACAACAGAAACTATTTCGTTAAATGGAACATACTTAATATCACTAAATGGTAAATGCAGGATCAAAATACAAACAAAATTACTAACGACACAAGAGAAACGACTTAAAAATAACTTAGTGGAAATCCCGAAGTTAAAATTCGAATACACTAGCAACAGACACAATAATGTCAACATTACCTTCAGGCCAATCGAATTGGAACCGATAAATTTGGACGAAATTAAAGCAACAGAAATCAAATTGCATCAAATCGAGGAAAACATTGAAGAAACATCCCAAGCTCCTGTGTACTTCCATCAAGCAAGTGGATGGACCATCATGTTATATATGTTAATTTTCATTATTTTAATCACATATGTTTTAGTTAGAGTTTTTAAGAAGAAAACACCATCCGGAACAATCAAAGAGAAACCAATCGAACAGAAACCAATCGAACAGATCGGACTTCAAAATTTAAGGATACCCTAATTTTGGTCCTAGAGGGGAGGTGTTATGTTAAAGTAAAACCATGCATTAATATAATAATTAAAAATTTCAAATATGTTACGATAGCCTGACTCACATTCGATTCAGCAGTCTATCGCATTCCTTTTAAAGTTCAATAACTGTAAAATTTGTAATAAGCAATATTTTTATTATAAATAGTCACAATTGTAATTATAGATCATTATTATGCTGTATGTCTAAAATCGATGTCAGTCGTAATTTTCAATAAATTTATTTAAGTAATTTTGATTTTTTTTAAAATAATTTTGTTAAGTGAAATTAACTCGCGCCCTCTGCTCGTCACAACAAAACCCGCGCCGATCTTAATTTACATTCTTACTTTCACATTTAAGGGATGTTTCAAAAATTGAGGATAAGTACTCCAAAACACGTTAGTTTCATTTTCATATAGCCACCCCTGTATATACTAGTACATCATGCAGGGTATTTTTCTCTACAATTTTTGTAGAATTCAAAATGAGTTTGTTGTTAAAGTAAATACAGGTAGTAAATATGTACCTACCAAGAAATAGAAAACCGCTATTGTACTGTAAAATTTATGAAAGGGCTACCGTACCGTACCCCATACCTACCTACTGTATGCTTTTAACCTCATCAGCTGCTCTACTATTATTCATAAAAGAATAGATTCCGGCCCAAAGAAGAAGTAACAAAGTTGAACTTAATTTGAAATTTTTAAATTTAAATCACCACTATTATGGAAATCGTACATTTTTTAATTTAGAAATTAGTGAACATGAATTTAAAAATTTGAATTAAAAGTTTTTATAATTAGTATTAAAAAAACTCTACACTTTAGGGTAAAAGAGGATTCGATTATAAATAAATAAATTAAAAAAATTCATCGAACAATAATTAATTAATGCCATATTTTATTTTAAATTTGACATACGATGTATTTTAACTTGCTTAATATTTACAATTTTTATTATAATATTGCTTTTAAATCAATGCAATAGAAATTATTTTTAATGTATTTAAAATTTTCGCGGTATAATTTCGGCGCCAATCGCATATTGCGTTGGTACTGGTTTGTAGTGGATGTTTTTCAGTTGGTCGAGTCGACTTTTAAACGAGAAACCAGATTGTCAGAATTCGTTTGCGCGCAGAAGTTGACGGTTATCCACACGTGGGTTAAGTTTTTATCGTTTACCACGTTCTTTCCTTGTAAATTTTACCGAAAATAATAGTTGATTTTGCTTAATTTTAATTTCCGTGAAATTGTGACCCTTAGGTTAAATGTAAGTAAATATTTCAAAAATATTACTTAATTAGATATGATAATAATTAATTTCTTTACAGTAAAAATGTCGAAAACCAAACTAGTAACAGACTTGATAGAAGAGGAAAATGGTTCTGCTTCTTCGCCAAGGAGATCAAGCCGAATAGCCACTAGAAGACCGTCGTCGTCGTGTGATGAAATAATCCCTAGCTCTCCGGCAAAACCAAGATCTAGACGGCCTTCGTTAACTCTCGAAAGTAATGGCACACCGGCATTAATTTCACGATCCAAACGTTCCTCCTTATCTGTAGACAGTAACTCCACAAAAGATTCAATTTCTTCTTCACTGGGTAAAAAAACAAGCTCGCCAACAAATATTACTTCGGATGGACCAGCGAAACGAACCCGACGTAGAGGTGAGACTAATAATATATTTTTTTTTCTGAACTTACTGTTTTGTAACCATAAAACATTCCGTTTTCATAATCTACAAAATTTTATAAGAACGAACATTCATTTAATACTAATGCAGATATTATTATCATGGTTTTATTATCACAAAGAATATTTACATAAAATGTAATCTAGTAGCCTTAAATTTTTGTTTTGTAAAATAATAGTTTAAGAATGCAGATTACTTGTTTATTTTTTATCATGTTTCATATTGATTATAAAATAGTGAAGTTCTAGTTTCTTTTTGTAAATTTCTGTCTTTTGAGGTTAAAGTAGCAGAATTTTTTGTTCACTTCGTCTACCTTTGAGGTTAAAAGAACATGGCAGCCCTTCAGATTTTCTGTGCAGCTGAAGGTATTTTCATAAAACATTTTTTCAATTTAAATTGATAGCTGTGGTGATTTATCTGCAAGAAATATTAATGTGTTTATTCATTATTTCAAAATTATTCCACCCATCCCTGTTATTTCGAAATTAGACGAAACCTTAATTAAAAATACAACCCTCCTAGAAATAAATTTATACAGTGGGTGTAAAAACTATTAATTTGTCACCTGAAGTTTGTTGTAACAAAAGTTTTTACACATCCCGTGAAATTACAATAAATTGCTTATAGTACTATAATATTATTTCAAAAAACCAACAATTATTTATTTATAAAAATAATAGGGATTTAAAATAAAATTAACATTTTTAATAGTTACAAAGGTTTTCGCACACACACTTGATTATTATATAATTTAGTTTTGTCAATATTTTGTCGCATATCCGTTCTGTTTTATAACACACCTCGAACGATTTGACAAGTTACTAATTATTTTGGTAAAATAAATCATTAGCTCGAGAACTCGATTGTTGTTTTAATCTTTGTCTTTGTTTTGAATTTTTATCGAGGTTTGTCAAATTTTTCTGCCAATTCATTTCATAAATTCTCGATTGATTTAAAAAGGGAATGAAACACTTTAGGGCACTTATACAAAAGATATTCTTGAACTTAAAAAGATTTTATGTCATGGGGTCATTGTCTTGATAAAATTTAAATGTATTTTTATATCCATTTTTCCTGGACTTTATAACAAATTGTCTTTTAAAATATTTGCACCTGTCCATTATGCCGCTTATAAATAATAAACTTTCGGCTCTTACAGCTGAAATGATATTCCAAACTAAAACGTTTTATTGTCTCACACAAATTTTAATTTCTTAATTCTGTATTTGATTTTCGCCAAACCATTCGTGACCATCTGCATTTATCATATTAGTTTTGCAGTCATTTTTTTTTAATATTCTACATATTGTTTGGGTTGTGCCTCCTTTTCTATTTACTGTTGTACATCGGCTGCTTATTTTAGGGCATTACAACATGCATTTTTTACAATAAACCTAATGATACTAATTTCTTCTCGGGTACTAAAAACTTTTTGACCTGCTGATTGTATGAAATCAATTTATTCTATCCTCGTTTGTCAACCTGTATTTGAGTCGATTATTTCCAAAACCGGCTAAATCCATATTAACATTTTT
Source organism: Podabrus alpinus (assembly GCA_932274525.1). Classification (NCBI taxonomy): domain Eukaryota; kingdom Metazoa; phylum Arthropoda; class Insecta; order Coleoptera; family Cantharidae; genus Podabrus; species Podabrus alpinus. The sequence goes on from OW026451.1 coordinate 123,876,053, forward strand.
TTCAGGAGATCAGAAAAACTGCCATATAAAAAGTATACACCAGTTTAGAATTTAATTTCATTTTGGTATCATAACCTTGTTTTTTAGCACGGAAATGGGGGCATAATATGGCTTTTATAGCCGAGGGCCTATAAAGATGCTAAGCAATGACAATTTGTTTCTTTATGTAGCAAGGATTTAGTCGGTTTTGAAATTCATTTGATGAATGAGTTAATCGGTTTTGGAAGTAAATAAAATGTTTGGTTTATAATTTGGAGGCTTTTAATGCATTTTAGACCTGAAATTTTTTTACAGTCGTAAGGTATTGATATGCTACACAAGATGGCATCAATAACTCATTTAGTGTAAAATATGGATTTAGCAGGTTTTGGAAATAGGCGACTCGTTTAAGCAAATTAATGTACTATTTCATTGTATGATTTTCCGTTTTCTCTATGAAAAATTACCAGGGTTGTTTCGTTTTAAACATTTTGTTTTAATCAACTGTTTTAAACATGTTTTAAACATTTGCTTAGGTTTAAAACAGTTTTTGTTTAAAACATGTTTAAAACACTTAAATTAAACAAGCGTTTTTTTTTTCATTTTCTTTATTGATATAATGAATAAAAATGGGAAAACTCTCAAATACATTATACAAACTTTTAAACATACATTTTATTTATTTATTAATAATAGGTAATAGGAATTATGAACATAACAAAAATTGGAAAACTTAAAACATTTTGCATACAAGCGTTAACAAATTTCTTACACTCTTTCAGTCTCATAGTCGATAGTCATCAATCTGATCGTCATCAATCTGATCAGTCACGTCATCACTGATGGAATTAAGCTCTTTAAAAATTGAAACCAACTTAGCCGCTTTGACATTGCCTAGCCGGTTACGTAGTTTTGAATGGACTAAACCGTATGATGAGAACAGTCTTTCTATGTTAGCTGACGATGCAATAGCTGTATGAAGCGAGCAAGTTCCAATGCTGTCGTATTTATATTTTTCATAGAGCGCCACCATGCCAATGGTTTTACTTTTGATGTCTCATTCTCAATAAGATGTTTAGAAAACATACATGGTTTAAAGGGTGCACACTTTGCCTGGTAATTAATAATAATTGACAATGCTTCTGGATGATAGGTTTCTACATATTCCATGCCAGTTTCTATTTGCTCTTGACTAAGTTTATTTCCTCTGAAGCGATGATCAAGCAAATTTGCCAAAAAATGAGCTGGGGTCAAAGCCATTTCCATACGCTCCTTGACTTTATTCGTATCACTTACCGAAAATTCTCCATTTGCTTGTTCAGTCTCAAATGCTTCCAAAAGTTCTAGCCATATCTCTGTAGCCTCTCCTATAGTGCAAGTGTTTCTTTGGACTTTGTCCAAAGCAACTGCGATATACTTCAATTTTTTTAAATAGTCTTGGGCATTTGTCTTTAAATTGGTGTCGTTTACAAGCTTTATTATATCTTTATCAATACTTATTCTGTTGTTTGAGCAAACGTCGAATAAAATTGGCCAATTTTTCAAGTAACTCTCCAAGCAGTCCGATAAAGTATTCCAACGAACATCCTGAGGCAATACAAGAGCAGAACCACCAGCTTTTCGGAATTTTGCGCCAGCAAAATGTACATTTCTGAAATATTTACAAATTTTTTTAATATTACCCTTTATTCCTGGCACTTCTATATCATGGGCAAGTAAGTTCAATATATGGGCTGAACAACCATAAGTTATTATATCTTTCCTGTCTAATTCCTCAAACAGATCCCTTCTCATTTTGGTCACATTTGCAGCGTTGTCTGTGACTATACTAGTTACCTTACAATTATATTCTTCACATTTCTTAATTGCATTTTTTAGTAGCTGTAATAAATATTCGGAAGTGTGACTATTCCCACTCGTATCAATGGACTCTATCAGATGCACCCGTTCACTTTCCATATCTGTGACACATACGCCTATTATAGGTTCATTATGAACGTTGCTCCAGCCGTCAAGCGCTAAACAAACCTTCTTGTTGCATAAATTTTCTTTAATTATTGTTTGTACTGAATTATGAACTTTATCGAGCAAGTCGGTTGAAACAGAATTTCTATTTGGTGGCTTATATCCAGGACGTAATGCATTTATCATCTTTTTAAATTCGGGATGTTCAACTGCACGAAATGATGTGTATGTTGCATATAAGTATCGGGCTATTTGTAGATCCAACTTATTCTTTTCTGATTGGCTGGTTCGAATAACAAAGCTTGAAATGCTGCTTTTAGAAGTAGACGGTTTTGGCCGTTTTGGGGTCATCACAACGGACACAACGTCACTGTCATTTATACATAAAGTGCTATCAGTAACAGAGATTGTTGATGCTGACGCTGACATAGACTCTGAAAAAAAAAAGATTTATTCAGATATTCAGTTTTTTGTCAAATCAAATCTTAATTAAAAACTCTCTAAACGTTCTGTTTTGTTAATTTACGTAACACAATAATAATAGATGGAATACGGGGATTTTTAAAAATATATCAGCCAAACAAATATTTATCGATTTTCTCTCGTATTTCATTTAATATGTAAAAAATAATAGAGCGTTTTTTTTTTATATAGTTTTGTTTGTTTTGAGAAAGGGAAAATGCACAAAATCATATTTTTTTAACAATGCATACATATAGACGTGACTGTGTATTTTAACATAATTTACAATTCCAAATTAATTCTCTTAATAAAAGTTTTCGATTTTGTCAAAAATAATGGTACCTTACTTTACTCTTGAGCAAAATTAACATTTTTTGACACACCTCGTATATGACTGGGAAATTTCGATATCTGATTATTGTATTTTGGGTTTTGTTTGTACGTTTTGGACGATGCAACATTATCGAATCGGTTTACCCTAACCTAACCTTGATAGTTAAAAACAACACCATATTCGTCCGTAATACCGAAAGAAGAAAAATTTAAAATTTAAACTTACCTGTATTATTTGGGTAAGCATCCCTTGAATATTTTTGGGTTTTGGACCTTTTCCTTTTGGATATCTGATCTAGCGTTAAATCCTCATCTGAGTCATCTGACTCGGAATCATATATAGTTGACATTGGGAGCTGAGAATTTTCAGAAGGAACACATTTTTGAATATGTTTCTTCATACGCAGCACTAGTCCAGCCATAGTTACTTTACATTTTTTACATTTAGCAGTCACTGATTTTTTGTTATCATCTTTAACAGCATCAAAACATGACCAAATAGCATCTTTCTTCCTTCCCGTAGACGACATTTTTCAAAAAAAGAACGCCACAAAATAACTTACATAAATAAATAACTAACGGTCAGCACTCAGCTCAGTACAGTAGACGTTATTGCAATAGCCAACTTGCAATGCGAATTTATAAATAGTATGTGGTTCCCCCAGGCCAATAGTTCCTCATTGCAATTGAGGGCCTTAGAATAAAAGGGGTATAAGTGCATTTTACATTATTGTGAGATATTTGCATTCAAAGTTAAACAAAATGTCTTTTTTTGGTGTTATTTCACTAGGTTAAGTGCGTCTACTGCTAATGCGGAAATCCGGGCAGGGTAAAAATTCCCAGAAAAAGCTGAGATATTTATTTAAAGTTTATTATTTCCTTAATAAATGATAAATTTTAATAATATAAAAGTAGAAAAAAAAAACTTTATCATAAATGTGCCAAAACTTAAAAAAAGTACTTATACCCTTATTATTATACCCTTATTATCAATATATCACTTGCATCTGTTTTGCACCAACAAATATGAACATTAAGGTTTCATATTGTGTATTAATCTCAAATTTAAAAAAAGTGCACTTATACCCCTTATATTCTAAGGCCCTCAATTGGTTTTCTTTTTTCGGGGATTCACTGGCACAGCCTCACGGCGGTGGCGCGACGTAGTTCGTATTCGTAACACAGCTGATCGCGACAGTTTGGTACAGAGTCGGACTTCAAATAAGGTATCTATTATTTAGTAGAATAAAGAATAATAGATCAAACATTTTAAATTAATATTATGTTGGAAAAAATATGATTCAAACAATGTTTTTTTTCTAAGTTTTATTTGTTTAAAACATGAAATTTAAAAACAAAAAAAAACGTTTAAAACAAAAAAAACATGTGTTTTGTATAAAATTAAAAAATACGTATGTTTTTTTTCAACCCTGAAAATTACTAGTTATCATAAATCAAAACTAGTATTACATTTTTGGTCCGTTTTAAACACAAATAATAAAATATTGTAATATAAAAATTACTTTGAAGGCAATGGCAAATAAAACGGTACTTGTTCCAAACTGTTGTGTCGGGTTTCATATTGAACCCTGTATTATCAGCCTATAATTTCAGCAACATTCCTTGTCGGATCGTGTAGCTATCGGACGAAATTGGAGGTGCACATAGACGTATGAAATGACATTGGATCCTTGATAAGGCGAGCTCAACTTGATAAATCTAATCTAAACTATTAAAACTGTCTTTTATGACATTCCTTGTCGATCATGTAGGAAAGGGCCAGAACCTCCAACCGGTTGACCTAGTATTATTTGTGATTTTGGTATCCCATGCTAAACTAGATGTTATATGCATAGATACAGTGACTAACAAAAATATTCGAACTCCCATGATAAATTTCAATAAACCGATCATATATTGCTTATTTATAATAAAATAAAGTTGGTCAAAATTTTATTTAATAAACCTTTTGTTATAGATTGCTAAAATAAAAATTAATTTTATATTATTAATTTAGAAATCAAGATAATTGAAATTAAATTGAATAATACTCGATTACAACCCAACATAAATATTCGCACCCTACACTTTTTTATAACATTTTATAATATTTTAATACTTGGTAGGATAGCCATTTTGGTTAAGAACATGTTGCAAACGTTTAGGCATGTTCGAAATAAATTTTTTTTAATAGTTTGTACTTATGAGATTCCTTTCTTCTTGTAATCTCTCTTTTAAATGTTGCTTGCTGGTTATTGGGGTAACATGAATTTTGTCCAATTCATCCCACAGATTTTCTATGGGATTGAAGTCCGGGGATTAGGGAGCTGGATGTAAAAGTTTTGGACACTTATAAAGCAAATATTCTTGCACCAAACGAGATTTATGTTTGGGATCATGGTCTTGATAAAACTTAAAGCTATCTTTAATTCCCATTTGAATAGCACTTGGTAACAAATTATTATTTAAAATGTCCAAATATTTATATTTATCCATAATTCCATCAATAAACACTAGTTTTTCTACAGAATTAGAAGAAATACATGCCCAAACCATTACACCAAAGATTACACTTTGCCCGTCCTTAACCCTACAGTGCATACGTCAATAAAAATCACACCAGTGCATACGTAGGGCCTGTCAGACCCATAGCTTTAAATCGACGAATGTTTGGATATTTCAGGAAAATATGATAATTTTTTAAATCTATATAATTTATTAAACTTAATAAAAATAGAAAATTTAAAAAAAAATCAAAATTGTTTAAATAAATCAAATAAATTATTACGCAATATTCAGTCACATTATAGTTGTATATTGTATTACCTCCATCAAGTTAGCCCCCCTTTAATCAAATTTTTAACTTTTTCTTATGCCAAACGTTTGGTAATCGTTAGGTAAGGTTTGGTAGTCCGATTAAAAGTTTTGGTAGTTCTTTGTTTTTTCGTAATTAACTAATCAAATTTTTTTGTCAAGTTAGCCCCCCTTCAATCGATTTTTCAACTTTTTTTTAGCTCATTTGATCGATTATAATGTGTAGAGGTTTGGTAGTCCTATAAAAAGTTTTGGTAGTCCCGAATTTTGTCGTAAATAATTAATTAAGTTGGAAGTTTACTTATGCGCATGCGCTAAATTTCACATGAATAGAACAATAATAATTTATTGCCAATTTAAACCATTTGTAACTTTTTTTTAATGCCAAACGATTGGTAATGAACCGAAAAAGGAACAACAATTGCATTACACAAAAAGCTTGCGCTGCACTTCAATTTGATGGGAAGTAGCACGAATTCCGATCCCCGAAATTTTCCCTATAGAGATTCGGAAAGCTGAACGTTTGTATAGTGGTTTTCAAAATGAAAATTTGTAATTACCCTAAATGTGGATTTTAAAATGTACATTAATTTGATTTTAAAACTTAAATTAAATTAATTAATTACTCTACACATTATAATCGATCAAATGAGCTAAAAAAAGTTGAAAATCGTTTGAAGAGGGGCTAACTTGACAAAAAATTGGATTAGTTAATTATATGCAAAAACGAAAACAAACCAAAACTTTTAATCGGACTACCAAACCTTACGTATCGATTACCAATCGTTTGGCATTTAAAAAAGTTACAAATGGTTTAAATTGGGCTAGATTGGCAATAAATTATTATTGTTCTATTCACGTGAAATTTAGCGCATGCGCATAAGTAAACTTCCAACTTAATTATTTACGACAAAATTCGGCACTACCAAAACTTTTTATAGGACTACCAAACCTCTACACATTATAATCGATCAAATGAGCTAAAAAAAGTTGAAAAATCGATTGAAGGGGGGCTAACTTGACAAAAAAATTTGATTAGTTAATTACGAAAAAACAAAGAACTACCAAAACTTTTAATCGGACTACCAAACCTTACCTAACGATTACCAAACGTTTGGCATAAGAAAAAGTTAAAAATTCGATTAAAGGGGGGCTAACTTGATGGAGGTTATTGTGTTATGGTGATGACGTGCAAGAATTGTAAAGATACTTTTGATAATAGTTATAATTGAATTACATGGAAATTATAGCAGTTTTATTAGGTATAAAATTATTTTGCGAGTAAAGATTATCATCAATTGTTATTACCAGCTGAAATTCTTTTTTGCAAAGCTTATAATTCGATTGGAAGCCGATTAATATAAAATAGTAACGCCAATACATACGTCGGGCCTACTAGGCACAAAGCCCCTTTATTGGCAATCCATTCAACTTTTTCAAGTTATTTAAACACATATTGATGTCTTTTTATATTTTGGACAGCTACTAATGATATGGTGAAATTTATTTCAACGGTTTGTTTTTTATATTCATTTAAATGTTCACTCGGGCCTGCTAGGCCCTACGTATGCACTGTAGGGTTAACTGTACCACGCAAATTTTATGGTTTAAATTCTGTATTTGGTCTCCTCCATACCATAGTTTGCCCATCTGAACCAAAAACATTATATTTACTCTCATCAGCAAATATTACATCATTCCAGCATGTATTATCTTTGCATATAAATTCTTTTGCAAATCTCAAACTTTTTTTCTATTAACTTCACTAATATAAGGTCTTTTACGGGCTACTCGACCATTGTATCCGTTTTTTTAAAGAATCCTTCCAATAGTCTGTTCATGAACGTCTTTTCCCGTTTCTTGCAGAACTTCGGTTTTTAATTTTGGAGCACTAATTATAGGATTTTTCGTAAAATTTGTTTTTCATCTCTAATACTTATCTTTGGACGGCCACTTTGAAGCTTAGACTCAATTCGATCTTCATTTTTATAACGTCTTAATATTATATCACCCACTGTACTCTTACTTAAATTTAATAATTTTACAATTTCGTTGTAAGATTTACCCTTTTCGTGATGAAAAATCACCAATTGGCGCAAATCAAAACTTGTATTTTTACTTTTACGTCCCATTGTAGTTGCACATTAAATTTTGTAATTAAAACTTGATCTGTATCTTACCTGTGACCTTGTTAAAGTGCAGAATTGATCATTTTTGAAGCTATGCTTCTTATCGCACGGGTATTGCACGTGTATTTTGCACGGGTATCGCACGGGCAGTTAACTGAAAAAAATCGTTCGTCACACAAAATCGTCACACAAAATCGTCACGGAAATATGTAACGCAAATTCGTCACACAAATTTCGACCGCGACTTTCAAATTTCAAACTTCCCTTCAAACACCATAACTCCGGAACCGAGAGGGCTAGGACCCTGGGAATGGTGGCTATGGATAGGGGGCGGAAGTGGCAACCGCCCCCGACCCCACGCCGCCCCCGCCGCCTCCAACCGGTTTTTAGGGGAAATAGTTTTTTGACAAAACTAAAAAAATTAAAACATTTTTTTTTTAAATTAAACCCCCCCCCTCCCCTTTTCGTGGGTCGGCAAAAAACGTCAAAAAAATTTTCAAAATTTTTATTTTTCAAAAATTTGGAGCTAGTTTTAGTTTTTTCACAAAATTAAAAAATTCCCGCCCCCCCCCTTTCTCCCTTTCCGTGGGTCGGAAAAAAACGTCGAAAAAATTTTCCCGTATTCTTATAAGCAAATTGGAGGCCGAAGGCCGACCCGTATTCTTAAATGCCAGTGGGAGGCCGAAGGCCGACCCGACCCGTGGTCTCTAAATCAAGTGGGAGGCCGAACGCCGAGCAGTATTCTTATAAGCACGTTGGAGGCCGAAGGCCGACCCATATTCATAAATGCCAGTGGGAGGCCGACCCGACCCGTGTTCTCTAAAGCCAGTGGGAGGCAACCGCCCACGCCGCCCCCGCCGCCTCCAACCGGTTTTAAGGGAAAATAGTTTTTGACCAAACTAAAAAAATTAAAACATTTTTTTTTAAATTAAAACCCCCCTCCCCTTTTCGTGGGTCGGCAAAAAACGTCAAAAAAATTTTCAAAATTTTTATTTTTCAAAAATTTTGAAGCTAGTTTTAGTTTTTTGATAAAACTAACAAAATTTAAAAATGCCCCCCCATTCTCCCTTTTCGTGGGTCGGCAAAAAACGTCGAAAAAATTATAAGAAATTCTTATAAGCAAGTTGGAGGCCGAGGGCCGACCCGTATTCTTAAATGCCAGTGGGAGGCCGAAGGCCGACCCGACCCGTGTTCTCTAAAGCAAGTGGGAGGCCGAAGGCCGACCCGTATTCTTATAAGCACGTTGGAGGCCGAAGGCCGGCCCGTATTCTTAAATGCCAGTGGGAGGCCGAAGGCCGACCCGTGTTCTTGAAAGGCAAGTGGGACGCCGACCCGTAGTTTTATAAGCAAGTTGGAGGCCGACCCGACCCGACCCGTGTTCTCAAAAGCAAGTGGGAGCAAGCATAACTCCGGTACCGAGAGTGCTAGGACCCTGGGAATGGTGGCTATGGATAGGGGGCGGAGGTGGCAACCACCCCCCCGACCCCACGCCGCCCCCGCCGCCTCAACCTCCAACCGGTTTTTAGGGAAAATAGTTTTTTGACAAAACTAAAAAAATTTAAAAAAAAACCTTTTCGTGGGTCGGCAAAAAACGTCGAAAAAATTTTAAAAATTTTTCACAAAAAGGCCGAAGGCCGAACAACTGTGGCCTTTACGGATCTAGTATGGTCCTCCCCCTGTGAGACCGAAGGCCGAACAACAACTGGCAATCACGGACTAGCAGTCCAGACAGCTGAAGGCATATAAATATAATCTATTATGGTCCGCCCTGTGAGGCCGATGGCCGAACAACTATGGCCTTCACGGATTTATTATGGTCCGCCCTGTGAAGCCGAAGGCCGAACTACTATGGCCTGCACGGATCTATTATGGTCTTCCCCCTGTGAGGCCGAAGGTCAAACAACTATGGCCTTCACGGATCTATTATGGTTCGCCCTGTGAGGCAGAAGGCCGAACAACTATGTCGTTCAAGGATCTATTATGGTTTGCTCTGTGCGTAAGAAGCATAGCTTCTGTGGACGGTCCGACGACCGCTCTCATTTTTGTTATTATCCAACTATGCTGTAAACGGCTTCCCCAAAGAACAAACTATAATTTTGGTTTATGAATCGTCGTTCTATCTCAATTAAAAATACTGTTAATTTAACAAAATAACATCATTGTTACTGCAAATTATATGTAGCAAAAAATCTTTAAAATGCTCTCCTGTAAAATAAGCAAAATAGAGTTACAATGTTATTCATATCAAGTGTCGATTTATGTTGCATTAAAATAGAGCATTACTTAATTTTTCCGGAAATCGTCATTGAAACAACATTTCCCTGCTTATGCACGCGCAGGGAAATTGAACTTTACTGACTAGTCCGGTAATAATTAGTAAGGTTAATAATAACAAAATAAAATAGACAAATGTCAATGTCAAAAAATGTCGTTCAATTAGTGTTTTAAAATTTCGATTTTAAATTTCGATTTTTTACGATTTTCGGAAAAATTGAATTCAAAACATGTCAGTAAAATGTCTCACTTGACTCGGAGCTCTAAAATACTCGGCACGAAGTGCCTCGTATTTCAACATTGCCCCTCGTCAGTAATATGTCATTTTCCTGACTTTTATGTAAATAACTATAATCGCACTCATTTTGTTTAGTTTGCGGATTATATAAAAAAAAATCTTATTTTGGCCGACCATAACATTTACTTTATAACACAAAATTATAAAAAAATTAATATTTTTATAAACAAGCAAAATATGAACGGTTTATTGAAATTTATATGGGGGTTCGAATATTTTTGTTAGCCACTGTATACGGAACAACACTCCTTGATGCGCTTGCGCCAAAGAGATTGAATGGGTGACCTTCTCTCTACATAATTTCTTCTTGCTGTATTCCATTCATTCTTCGTCGAACCACACCTTTGTTTTTATTGTTTTAATATTGTTCAATTCTTTGTCCTGATTATTGCACTTTTTCTTCCTTTTCATTTAATTTATTTCAGTTGCATATTATTTTATGCAACTTCTTGTGTTGATACCTACTTACTAGTACTACAGATCTTGGTATCTGTTGCCTTTGCCAGGTTGCATAACCTATCTCTGTCTTCTCGTGTATTGTTTGTATTCCTGCAACTGACCTTATGATTATCATTGCCTATTTTGGTATTAAAGTCTCCCAACACAATCAACATGTCTTGGCTTTGTAAAGTTTTCCAGAAGGTCTCAAACTTGTTGTAAGTCTTCCTTCTCGGTTTCACCACTGTCTTCCGTCGGTGCATACGTGTTTATGATTGGCATGTTTGTTTTAACTTAGATTCTGACATTCTTCCACTTATCGCTTTAAATGTTATTTTCTTGTGAAATTATTTGCTACTAAAATAACAGCACCTTTTTTTCCTTGTACATTTCACCTGAATAGAACATTGTATATTTTTTCTTTTTTAATTCTCCCTGCCCTTTCCATCTCAATTCCTGCGAGGCCGCTATCTCATTAATTTGTTTGCCACTTTATCCGTCTTTCCCTGTCTCAGTAACGTTCTCACGTTCCAATCTTACTCAAAACCTGCTTACTCATTATCTTTTTTATTTATTTATTTAATATAATCTACGGATAAACCAATTTAATTATACATCCTAACAAGAAATACATAATAATACATAAAGCGATGTAGTAACAATTTAATTTAACTAGGTTCAAGTACATTTAATCTCCTCATAATGCACTCTTTAAACCTGTGAAACGAGCTGTGAACGATGTCGAAACTTGGGAACTTATTCAATTCATTTGTTGTGCGACACATTCTCGTGATGGGGCTGTTTAAACCATAATTTGTATGGTGATGACTGATTGTAAACACATCGGCAAGTCTTGTATTACGGCAAGCAACACGAAAATTGAAGCGATCTCGAAGAAAACTGCAGCTGATTTCTCCATGTAAAAGGCGATGGACGAAACAAAGATCGGTTACGGTTCTTCTGTATTCCAAAGATTTGGTCCTACATTGAATTAGGCTCGCTTCATAAGAGAACTCATCTGCTGTTCTGCTAGATTTGAAGTGGTGGTATTTTAGGAACTTACGTTCGACACGATTTATCCTCGAAATACTGACCTGATAGTAGGGGAACCATACGCTTGACGCATATTCAAATTGCGACCTAACTAGTGAAAAATAAAGTAGTTTTACTGTGTTAGCAGAGAAAAATCTACTTTGTCGACGTATGAAGCCTAGTGTGCGAAGAGCCTTATTGCATATTATTGCAATGTGACTCTTGAACGATAGACCAGAGTCTACTCTAACACCCAGATCATTTATTTCAAATACTCGATTTAATTGAACACCGTTTAGGTTGTAATTAAATGGATCGCAATTATGTTTTTAATAGGTGATAACTGATCATTTATCGAGATTGAGCAATAAATTGTTATCGGCACACCACCGATACAGGTTGTCCAAGTCCAATTGTAGTAACCTACAGTCCTCAGCGGACGCGATTGTTTTGAAGATTTTTAGGTCATCGGCAAACAATAAAAAGGAACAATACCTAATATAACGACCAATGTCATTGATGAAGAGCAAGAACAAAATAGGTCCGCAGTGAGAACCTTGAGGGACACCACCCAAGTGTACCATAATATCCAACAAAAGGAAATTCTGAATTCTCACATTTTGAATCCTATTTGATAAGTAGCTTTCTAACCATTTAATAACATCAGGTCCGAATCCCAGGGAAGTTAATTTGGCCAGAAGGGCAAGAATGGTGATACGATCAAAGACCTTAGCGAAATCTGTATACACAGCATCAACATGTTTACGATCTTCGAAAGCATCAAAAATTTGAGTGACGAATGATAATAGGTTGGTGGTTGTCGAACGGCCAGGAAAGAACCCGTGTTGATTTTGCACTATATATTTTTTGCTAGCTTGCAATAATTGTTTGGACACCAGTTTGTCAAGCAACTTAGGAATAGTAGATTGGATCGAAATACCCCTATAGTTGCTAATATCACCACGATTACCTTTTTTGAAAATAGGAGTTATGAAACTTTTTCTCCAGATATTTGGGAAACGACCACTCGATAATGATAGTTTAAATAATTTAAAGATTGGGTCAGATAACGAATATTGACATCTTTTTAAGAAATACGCTGGGATTCCATCAGGTCCACTGGACAAACTGTCAGGTAGTTCAGAAATTACATTGAAAACTTTTTCAATAGTAACACTAAACGCATCACAGTTAACCTCGTTGAGTTGTTCATAGTTGCAGTTAGCACCTTTATTACTTGAATAGACTTCGGAAAATTGTTTTGCAAATAAGTCAACACATTCTTGACCCGTAGAGCTAACGACTTCGTCTAAAAACATACAGGCTGGGTAACCTTTAACTTTATTGCAATCATCAATATAGCACCAAAACGATTTGGGATTAGCAACGATTGAATGTTCTATCTTGCTAATGTACTTTTGATGAAGCAAATGGTGAGTTTTCTTGGCTTGGTCGCGAAGTACACAAAATTGGTGATAATGATCTAAACTACGGGTTTTCTTAAATTTCTTGTGCATGACTTTTTTTGAATAATTAGGTTAGTAGAGTTATCTTCATTTTCTTTCATGTTTCAATCTAATCTCTTTCGTATGTGTTTCTTTCACTGTATGGAATTCCTTTCTGAGACATTCCGGTCACTTGGTCTCCAGTAATCTGCTTTTGCTACCAATTCTGCATTTTTGTTACTCCATACATACTTTTTTCCTTCCACATTTAGCTTTTCACATCCTACCCTTACTTTTTTCCCATTTTTTTCAATATAAGATGTGTACCATTAATGGACAAAAATTTTCGTTGAATAATTTAAGATAATAACCAATTTATTGAAAAATAAAATAAAAACTTATTATTCGCTGGAACTTTATTTTGAACAACAAACGATAAAACTTTTCTAAATTAAATGTAATTTTAAAAATAAAAAATGCAATGTAAAGTAACACAGTTACACGCGCATAATTCCCCTTAAACATTTAGCCATAGATTCTACTAAATTTCGTGTTACTGAAGATGGAGATTTTATCCCATTCTTCTTTAAGACCAGTTTTTAAATCATTTTTAATTTGTCTTGTTCTAATTTTTTTATCAATGTGATTAATGTCTGAGCTTTGAGAAAGAATTTCCAAATATTTTTATGTGTTGGCATTACATGCTTTATGCTCCAGATCATTATCTTGAATAAATATGTCATTATTTTGTAGCCGCAGTTTTTGAGCATTAAATAAATAAATATTGGTAAAATTTGGCGTAAAATGTTGATGTACATACATTTTGGTCCATTGTGCCATCGATAAAATGGAAATTAGTGACACCAGAGGCATTCTTATAACCCTCATAGAAATAGCGATTCTTCCTAGATACATACCTACAATCACATCTACAGTGAGTATCATAAAATTGCCATAAATTGCTTGTATGTATTTTAATTATTTTTAAAGGAAACAGCTTTGTTATAATATCATTTAATAAACTACAGTAGAACTCCAATTATCCGAATCGCTGATTATCCGAACCGCTTTCAGAAAAAAAATTTAAGACGGGAACGTACTGCGATTCGCAAAATAATAATTTTGCGTCAGCCCGAGTGTGGCTACATGCAATTTCTCACTGTCAAGCGAATGTGCGACTTGGCTGCCCGAAAACGGACAGTCAAACAGCTTACTTTAACCGAGATGTTCAGCAAGCAATGACTTTCATTTACAATACATACTAATGTACACCACTACTTGTAAGTACGCTATATAACATGTAAAAGTGTTGCCTTTTCATTTAATTAATTAAAAATCCATAAAGTACCCTTTTATCGAAAAAAATCTAATTTTCCGAATTTTTGATTAATCCGAATGGGGACCGGTCCCAATTGATTCGGATAATTGGAGTTCTACTGTATTTATTTTGACTTCAACAAATACAAAAAAATACGTACAAAATAATATAAGGATTTAAAAAATAGTGGACTATTTACAAAATTACAAAAAAAAAGTTCACAGCGGTGGCTTGTGTGAATACTATTCGAGTTCAGAGCGGTAATTCCGGGGTGGAATAATGGACCTCGCGGAATTGTTTAGTTCAACCTTCCGGTGGGCATCAACATACTGTGAATCAAACCCTACCAAAATACCCTTACTAAAAAAAAGACATATGCTAATTAACCTAGATGTTGATGCACATTGAAAAATAAATATGAAAAAAATAATTGGACACTTGATAAAACGTACTTTTGAATGGACAACAGATATTTTGTTATCTGTTTTTAATATTTTGTAGCATAATCTTTTCGCTTTGTAACACATTCTAAACGTTTAGGCATGTTACTAATAATTTTTAGAAGGTAATTTTTACTTACAAGATTCGATTCTTATTGGAATCTCTCTTTTAATTGTTGTTTTGAATTTATTGAGGTTAACCGAATTTTTTCCAGTCTAATTTGTCCCACCAATTCTCTATAGGGTTTAAATTACGCCATTGGGGAGGAGGATGCAACACTTTATGACACTTACAGTTACTCGAAAAAGTCCTCGGACATCTAATAAAAATTGCAATAACTTCAATGTAATTCGATTTTTTGAAGAAATTTGGGGAGGAAACAGCGGTTTCAATTTACCAAATTATAAGGGTTTAACCCTTTCACCGATTTTACCAAAATTTGGTGGTCCAAAATATTTATGCTTAAAGGCATTCAAAATGTTGGGCCAAGGGGTTATTTTATTCTTAAATTTTGGTAAGTTTATAGATTTATTTAGAATCAAGAAAAATAAATTTATGATTTCGAAATTTTAATAATAAAAAAAAAATCATTACTTAAAAATTTTTAAAAGGGAAAATAAATTGATAAATCTTTAATTACGAGGACCATTGCGATATTCTTCGAAGCAACCAAAAACACAGAGAGGAACTAAACATTTAGAACAAGCAGACTTAACAAAGTCTATTTTATTACTAATCGCGTAATATTTAGTCATCTGGTCTCCATTAAATTGACAAATTTTTTGCATTTCTTTCTTCATTTTTTACCCACAAATTTGTGGGTAAACCGGTGAAAGGGTTAATCATTGTATAGCTGCAATTGTAATTAAATTATATCAGAAAAAGTCCTCGGACACTACATAAATTAATTAGCACGGTAATTTAGGGAATTTGAAAAAATTAATATTTGGTGGAGTATCCGTTTTGTTTTATAACGTTTCTGAGTCGATTGGGCATGTTACAAAAAATTTTTTTTAATTGTCTTTGTTTATAAAAGCCCATTCCTCTTGTAAACGTCGAATCAATTCTTGTTTGTTATTTATAAGGACTTTTTCGAGTAACTGTATATACGATATTAGAAGATATTCCTGCACTACACGAGATTTGTGCTTGAAATCATTATTCTGATAAATATCTAAATATTTTGTATTTGACCATGATACCATCTATAAACACTAACAGCCTTATGCATAGTCGTAAACTAGTGGCCACTAACTTTTAGTAGCTACTAATTAGACATTTTAAGAGTAGGTATGTACCTATTCCAAGGCACATAATATTTTTTTTTAAATTGTTGATTTTATTTTTGCATTTTACATTATAATTAAAGAGAAAAATATTGAGCTTTAGGTATCTTTCGATGCGGAAAAAAAAATCTCTTTCGATTGGTATCATTTAGTTTTATATCCAAATGAATAATTAAATTACCAAATAAATAATAGTAAACGTCAGAATTAGTAAATTTACTAAAATGACAGTACTAACTTTTTAATTTAAAAAAACCATGGATACCTATGTATTATTAGTGGCTACTAACTATAGTCTATCTGGTTTTGGATTGCAGTAGAGGTCGCCTTGAACGGCAGGTCAGATTTACACTGGGGAACGTCAAATAATTAAAGTGTATGAGCGACAAAAAACAAATGTCACTTATTTGATACTTGAAAAAATCGAGTTAAATGTATTTTTTTATCAAATAGCAATTTATCTTGTACAAAGTTTTTAAATTTGCCAGAAACTTTTAGAAAAAAATATTCGCGAGTCATCAATCACAAACGAAATTTCGACACTGTAAACGGGAATAAATTTTAACCAATCACGTTCCGAGTTCACAATTTTAGTACAATCTAGTTCTGCATTCTTAAAACGGATGGACTATAGTAGCCACTAAAGTACGACTATGCATAAGGCTGTAAATTACTAATCCCTGAAATCGAAATTCAGCTCCACACTAAAACACTAGCCCCCCCCCCCCCCCCGTGTTTCACTGTACCTTACAAATTTTTATTATTTAGCTCAGAATTTGGTTTCGCCCCTCCACACCATTATTCGGCCATCTAAATTTGAAATATTATATTTGCTTTCATCTGTAAAAATAACGCTATTCCACCACGTATAATCTTTGTTTTTAAACTCGGGCAAATTTTAAGCGTTTCTTTCTATTAATTTAATTGATAAATGGCTTTTTTCTTGCAACCCCATCATTATATCAATTTTTTTTTAAATTCTTCTAATAGTCAGGGCATGTACGTACTTTCCCATTTCTTGTACAACTTTAATTGCTATTCTTGGAGCACTGCATCTTTTGTTTTCTTTTTATTTTTCTAATAACTCAAATTTCTTCTCGGATATTTAGAATTCTTGGGCGACCTGTTTTTGGTTTAGATTCAATTCTGTCCTCGTTTTTGAACCGCTGGTTGATGTCTGCTATTGTACTTCTACCTAAATTTAATAAATTGTTTATTTCACGATACGATTTTCCTTTTTCTCGGTAAAAAATATCAAAACTACTGTAAAATGTCCATGTGGGGATTATTTTTATTAAATATGCAGATACTGATATAAATGTAATTGCGTACTTCTAAGAAAGACCGTCTGGCAAATTAACTGGTGTCCGGTATATTTTTGTAAATTGCGATAATATTGAGATTATCTGATCAAAATCGAGCGTTTTTGAAATTTTCTAAAATGTGCTCCACGTAACAGCTCTGTCACTCAGTACTTGGCTTACGGAAAAATGTCTTTGACAAATGTTGTAGTAAATTATGTTCTCTAGAAGATTTATAACAATTATTTCCTCCAATTTTATTTAAAATGGCGGCATTTCCGGGCGATCGCTGAGGTTCAACAACTCAGAATTTTTATCATGACTCCAAACCTTGAAACATATCCAAAAATCAGAACTCGAACCATTTTTAGAAAACGCTTCATTTCATGATATTGACACTCTAGAGGCCGAAAAACTGAGCAAACTTTGGGAATTTTTTTCAAAGAAACTAAACAACATACCGAAATTCGGTACAAAGGTCTTTATTATACAAGTATTGAAACGTGTTTGTAAAGTTTTTCAGATCTGTACAAAACAAAATGCCAGCTTCCCAGTATTCTTCCCTAGACATCTTTTTTTTAAGGCTACGTGGCCGGACCAATAACCCTGCATATTTAAAAATAAAATCATGAGGCACACAAATTCAGATTTAATATGATATTAGCTCCAACAGTACGGAGGACTTTTTTCTTAAAACTGAGTTTTGCAAAATTGGCGTATTTTTGAAAAAAAAAGTTCAAAAAACGAAAAAAAATCGGTCGAAAATTGTTAATAACAATTGAACTATGCATTATAAAAAAAAATCGTACGTGTTGTCGAAGAGAAAGTTGTTTTGAATATTCAGTAAGAATTTCAAGCCAATCGAACAAAAATTGTTCAAGATATCGGTCTGGCCAACTTAAAATTTGTTGTTTCGAGAAATCGCGTTTTAAAGTTTTAAGTACTGAAAAAAAAACAAGGATAAATTCAATATACCTTTAATCTGCAATGCAGCGAAAGCTTCAAATTTCGAGCCTTTACAGATTTCTCTCGTGCACGAAACTATGCTACGTGATTTTTACGATAATAAAGGTACATTTTAAAAAAATTAAAAATTTTTTCGATTTTTGAAAAGTTCTACAGTGGTTTACCCCCTTAAAAATTTCAACTTTTGACGAACAATTCGGTAAGAAACTCAGGGTTTAGACACAAAGATTTTTAGTTTGTTTAAGTACGAAATCCGCCGAAAAATTGCGGAAGATCAATTTTGAATTCTTTTGATCAAAATGTGCCCAATTTTCTTACACTAATTAATATGTACTATGTTAGGTGACAAATACTTTGTACACTCACTGTATTTTAAAATTGTTACACCCATCCCTGTTATTTCAAAATTAGAAATACAACCCTCCTATAAATAGATATTTTTAGTTTTTCAAATTGAAATTTATGTATTTTAGGTTCTCTAACCCAAGATGAGGCCGAACCATCCACCCCGATTCCAAATCAAGTTTCAACTCGCCGGTTATCGGGCCGTCGTTCCATGAGCATATCGCCAACTGGGAACTCGCCCCCTACGTTAGAAAATATAAATCTTCCAAAGGTAACCACACCTAAACGGAGAGGTCGCAGGCCATCTGTTACCGAAAAAGTAATTCCTTTAGAAGCCATTGAAGAGACTGATGTAAATAAAGGTGAAGATGAAAATAATTCTAGTAAAATAGTAACTATAGATTTGTCTGTTGATGAGACTGAAAGTGTTGATATAAGAGTAAGCAATGCACCTAAAAGTGAGAATTTAGAAACTATTTTGGAAAGTAGTATCTTTGATAGTCGAGAAGGAGTAGAAATTGAGAAGAATTTGTCTCAAAAACTTGATGGTTCATGCAAGAGCCATATTAGTGATACTGGTATCGATAAAAGTTTTAAAAAGGACAAAAGCGCCGAAATTTTAAATATAAACGACACTTCTTTAAACAAATCATCCAAGGATTCCGCAAGTAATGTTAGTTCTAAAAGAAACAAAAGTGTGGAAGTTATCAATGAAGATTTACAAGAAAATGAAGACAATTCCTTAAATAAATCCAAATCAAAGAACAAAACAGGCGAACGTGATTCTTCAAATATTGAAAAAGCAGCAAGTGATTCACTTAATGTTTTAAGCTTGTCTCATAATATGTCTGGTGCCTCTCTGCTTCAAGAAACATCTGTAAAATTACGGTCAAGTTGCAACAAAAGCTCATTTTGTGAACGTGTAGCTTATGTGGATTTGTCTGTTTCAAAGCATGAATTTGTCAACAAAAGTAACGAGTCTGACAAGGAAAATCAACATAAAAACCCTTCTCTAGTGATCAATGAAAATTCTGGAATAAATAAGGAGAGTGAAGATTTGTTTTCTGAACCAATGGAAATTGATGATTATCCACCAGATACTTCAGACGAAAACATTGCAAAATGTAATACTCCAAACAATTCTCGGGTAGATCAAGCCAAGGAGAACACATTAAATTCAAGTTCAATCGAAAAAGAAGAAATTGCAACATTGTCACCAATAATTTCATCTGTTGGAAAGAGAAATAAAGCACATCAGTTGCTTAATCCTAACATAAGTGTATTGTATGATGTTGCTTGTGCAAATAGCACGCCAAAAAGGATGACTCTAAATCAAAAAGAAAATGAACCAAATGATGTCGATTCAAACACACCATCTAAAAAGTTAAAAGACGGCATTAACGTTAGCACTGAAGTAGAAAATGTAAAAGACAAATCCAAGAGAAACTCGAGAGAACTTCTTAATTCTGTTGATTTAAATGAAAGTAAGAAAATTATAAGAAAGTCTCTAAGTTTGAATAAGAGTGAACAAAAATCTGAAGAAAATTTGAATCTTTCGGTCAATTCCAACGAAAGTAAGACCAATTTAAATGAGAAGTCTAATAGGAAATCCAAAGATTTAAATGTGAGTGATTCTAATGAACAATCAACAAGAATATTAAGAAGCTCAACCGGCAGTGTTTCTAACGCCAGTATTGATGAAGACGTTGAAGATTTCATTAATTTAGAAAAAAGTGGTAATAAATCTGCTTCCAAGGAAAAGTTTCTTTCGGTCAATTCGAACGAAAGTAAGACCAATTTAAATGAGAAGTCTAATAGGAAATCCAAAGATTTAAATGTGAGTGATTCTAATGAACAATCAACAAGAATATTAAGAAGCTCAACCGGCAGTGTTTCTAACGCCAGTATTGATGAAGACGTTGAAGATTTCATTAATTTAGAAAAAAGTGGTAATAAATCTGCTTCCAAGGAAAAGTTCAAACGGAAATCCCAGTCTTTATTAGATGAAATTGATTCAGATCAAAGTATTGAACAAACGAAAAGGCAATCCAAAAATGTATCTGTAGTGTCGGATAAGTCTCCTTTCAAGGATAATTCTAAAAGGAAATCCAAGAATCTGTCACAATCGATTGATAAAGATGAAAGTATTGAAAAATCTAACAGGAAATCTAAGAATTTATCTCAATCAAGTGATCAAGATAAAAGTATTGAAAAGTCAGTTTCTGAAGAAAATACTAGAAAGAAATTTAAAGATTTATTACAATCAACTGATAAAGAGGAAAATGTGAAAATACCTCTAAGAAAATCAATATGTCTATCAAATTTAATTGATGTAGATGAAAGTGGAGACGATGACGACAGAACTTCACAGAAATCCAAAAGTATTAATGGGAGTGTTACTGAAACTGACGTTAATTCGAAGTCAGTTAATTTAAGCAAGAATTTAAATGAATCAATATCGAGAAAATCCCTCAATGTAAAATTAGCAGCTTCAAATAAAAGTCTTGATAAATCAAAATCTGATGCAGAATTGGAAGCAACAATAGACAAATTTGTTGCAAATTATAGCTTAATGGAGGATGATGAAGATGATCGACATAATTCTTTCGTAGACAGTCACGCTTCTGAAGGTGAAGAGGATACTCCATCTGAAAATAGTTGTGATCTTCCAGTTGATGGTGAATCTTTGGGGTCTTCTGATTCAGAAAAAACGCTGGATGAGTCATACGAACATGATTCCTTCATTGTTTCTGATGAAGAAGCTGAACTTTTATCAGGCAATGAATTTGATTTAGACCAATCAAGAACTTCTAAACGTCTTAAAATTGTCCAAGATGATGATGATAGCGACGATATGAAAACTAACTCCAAAACTGAACAAAAGAAACAAGAGTCTGAAAATATTGTTCCATCCATCAATATTCTTGAACCATCACCCGAAAAGAAAAAGACTTCTCAAAAAACGGTTGAAGAAGATTCTGATTTAGAAAATATGTCGACCAAACCTTATTGTGGCCTTGATTCCCCATCAGTTGCATCCTCGAGGGAATCTTTATCTGAAGCAGATAAAATTGAAGTTTCTAACAAACCCACTGAAAATTTGATAGATCAGTCGAAAATATCGCCTATAAAATCTCCTAGAAATTCTCTAAACACATCTTTCACTGGTAATTTGAATATTAGCGTTGTCGAAGATGAAGAGAACACAACTAGACGTAGTCGAACCACTTCTCTGCTTGTTCAAGAACAATTTGAAAATTACAATGTTGAAAATGTATGCGACCATATTTCCAAAGTTGTAAATATGGTTTATTCCGATGCTAAAAAGGATGTGGATGTTTCTCTTAATGTGTCTTTAGAATTTACACAGAAACGGAAGTCTAAGACAACTAACACTCCTAATACTACAGTAGATTTAAAACTACCTATTGAGAATATGAGTAGTGATGTAATAAGTGTACCATCATCAGAAGATGATACTTCCAAAAGTGGTTCTAAAGAAAGCATTTCTGTGGATTATTCTACAGATTCAGATATGTCCGATGATGTCGACGAAGATGTTACTACCAAATATTATGAAAGCAGATTAATTTCTAAAGAAGAAGATATGAGTCGTCAATCAAACTCGAGAATTGTAAAGCAAAGGAAACCAGAACCTAAATTTTCTAGCTCATCAGAAGAGGGTGAAGAAGAAGAGCAACAAAATGAAAGCTTACTTAAGCAGCCTGATATTAAAAATTTGAAGAAACACGATCAAAATTCATCCAAGCCAAATAAAAATATTACTGGTGTAATGGAATTGGTTAAAAAACGTAAGCTTGATAAAATTAAAATTCTCCAATCAACAAAATTAATACCCAACACTTCACAAGCGACTAAACCACCTATTTTAAGAGAATCTGCAGAAGTTGTACCAAGTAAGAAGATAAAATTAACGAAAGAGAGCACAATCAAGAAGAAAAAACATAAACTTCAACCTTCAAAGAATTTAGTCGAGGGTGATAACCTGAAAATAAATTACTTTCCTAGTAAGATTTTAAATACCGTAGTCCGTAATGAAAAATCAAATAGTAAACCTCGTATAGTACCCAGTAATTCGGCAAATCAAACTTCTTGGAATTGCAAAAAAGCTGCATCACCGTTGAAACCTTCTAGTAGCATTTTTACACAAAAGAAAAGTAAGTTAGAACGTAACATGAAGGAGAGAGATTTTAAAACTAAAATGTTAAATGATAAATCACGCAACAAACGCATGGATATGGAGGCGCTGCTTATGATGAAAGAGAAATTAAAACAAAGGAGTCGCCCATAAAGGTTATATTTTCACTATTATGATTATTACAAAGCAGTTTTAATTAGTTTCTAGTATTTTGTTGTTAAACTGTTTTGCATTATGTTTGAATTATATGTTTTTATGTATTTACAATAAACTTTCTTTTTTATATTACTTGATAAATAAATTAACTCAAATTTCTAATTTCATTTTTTGTTATAACCTAGTAGCTATATTAGAACTTTTTCCACAGAACTTTAAAGAAAGGCTGACCTAAAACTAATCCCCAGTTTTTAATTTGGATCCAAAATACTTGAAATCGTTTGTAGTGAATATTGTACATCCTACATCCTAAATTAAAAATTGGTTCTTCTGACGGAAGACTAAACAAAACTACTAAAAATTTAACAGCATACTTTCACCATAAAATGACTTGGAATTTTGAGGTTTGCGTCGAAATATGCCAGTTCTCTTTTTCCCAAACGACTCCAGTTCTAAATGTGTTACTTTTGCAAGACAATGCAACTGCTCATAAGTCACTTGTTTTCAGCAATTGAACGAAATCGGTAATAAAATTGTTGACCATCGAGCATATTACATATTCTCCTGATTTTGCTTGGGTTTTTATTAACTACATTACCGTTGGTGGCGCCACCAGCGACAACAACATGGCTGTGTTTAGACGTATATTTCGAAATTCAAAGTCATAGTCTGGTGAAAATTTGCAAACATTTCAGTATAGTATTAAATTTATTATAATATATTTTGTTAATCAGTTGATTTTGTTATGTTTTGAGCCTGAAGAACGAATTTTTATTTTCATTTAATACGTCTTTTACTAATTTGAAATTCTCCCGCATGGTGGCGTTTGCTTAATGTAAATTGCGAATACCGGCTTAAAATGGCAAAGATTTACTTTAAATAATACTGTATGACCTGATTTGCAGACCAAGGAATCAAATTTTCTCTAATGGGTTCGAGTTACCATAAGAAGGTTGTATTAAGTTGAATAAAATACAGAATATTATTATCTACATCTTTTGTTATTATCATTTTTGGTCAGAGCTCTCGTTTATATTTGGGCAGATACAGCCAGACTCATATTATTTATAGTGTTTGCTCATTTTTTAACAGTAAAAATTGTAATTAAGTGTAAGTTTTATCAAAAAAACGGTAAGAACAATAGATGTAGGTAATAATATGTAAAACATTTTTTAATGACGAAGATATTTTTCGATATAAATATCAAAAATAGAATTTAAATCGCCTATTTCCAAGATGACAGCCAAAACATTATGACGCCAGTACGAGAATCTCCAAAAAATTTTAATGTTTTTCTCACTGGTCAAAAGAGTTCCTAAACTAAAATTCAGCTTTATATAAATTTGTTCTAAGTTTTATAGCAATTTTACTTAGAATCTCTGGTAATTGTGTTGACTTATTTTTCAACTCAATTTAAGGCTAAATGGTAAGTTCCATAAAATAAATGCTAAGAACAAAAGATGTAGATAATTCTCTATAAAATATTTTTTGATAACGTTGATGGTTTTTGAAATAAATGTTAAAATGCGATTGTGGTCGCCATTTTCCAAATAGCAACCAATATTACGCCATAAAAAAATATAAAATATATTTTAGAAAATTTTACACTTCAATTTTTCATAAAAGTGAAAATAAGCGAGCTATAATCGAAAAATCGCATTGGATGAGACACCAACATGGAATTTTAGAAGGTTCATATTATACTACACTCCTATTACACTTGTCAAGTCAAATCAATTTTTGGGATTCCTTACTTGAACTACACTATAACTTGGACGAATTTTGAAAAAATCTGTTTTGCTCTTCAATTTTTAACTTCCAATTTAGATCATCTGCACGGTTCGACCGCGTAATAATTTTTCATTTGAGAACGGTCTGACCTCATTGCATGTACATATGTAGTTGTTTAACGAGGAGTAAAGAATCTTATGGTCGGTTTATACTAAAAAAGTAACGTAACGGAATACAACGTAAGAATATAATGTAAGAGATGCACTTATGCACTGCGGACTTTTGTCTTTGTCGTTGTCTGGACAACGACAAAACAAAAATCTTACGTTGTATTCCGTTACGTTACTTTTTTAGTATAAACCGACCATTACAAAATTTGTGCACACAAGACTCGAAATTGCAAGAAATTCCTAGTGATTTTAAACGAATTTTCCAAGGGATTTCGTAGTAATTTCCAGTGATTTTAATGAATTCCAAATTAAATGTATACAATTTTCGGAATATTGATCTCTCGTTAGGGGCCGTCCATTAATTACGTAAGGATCATTTTTGTAATTTTAGACCCCCTCCCACCCCATGTAAGATTGTGGAACCCCCCCACATCTTACGTAAGGATTATTTAAAAGAAAATTAATTTTGACCCCCCCTCCCCGCCCCTAATATTTATAAAATATGAATAATAATCTATATATATAAAAATGGATGTATGTGTGTATGTATGTTCCCTATAGACTCCTAAACCGTTTGACCGATCGGAACCAAATTTGGCACAGTTATTATGTAAGTTTCTGCGCATGTTTTTGTATTGAAATAGTGCAAAACTTCGCAAAGGAAAGGAAAGTTGATTTTGAGTAGCCTGCCTTCCTTTAAGGAATCTCGATAATCCATTCATGCGCGTCCCATAGGGACGCGCATGAATGGATTATCGAGATTCCTTAAAGGAAGGCAGGCTACTCAAAATCAACTTAAAAAACAATAATGAGTACTGTCAACCGATCGACAATGCAAATACGCGTGCACGTGCTTTACGTTTCTATTTGACCATCTTAACCATATTTGGTGTAGAAGTTATTTACAACGCTACGAAAAACATAGGCTACTTTAGAACCTTGGAGTGAGGCCGAACGCCGAACAACCACGGTCTACACGTATGCCTGCGATACCCTTGAGTGAGGCCGAAGGCCGAACAACCACATCCGACACGGTCTAGATGGCTAAAGGCGGCCGGTAAACCGACTGTGCCAGCTAGTATATTATACTATTATGCCGCTATGTTTAATGATTTTTAAGGCGCTGATACACATGCTACTTTACTGGCACGAAAATCATGCTATTATGACGTAATTGTCGTAAAATTACGTCTATTATGACGTAAATGTCGTAAAATTACGTCATAATAGCATGCTTTTCGTGCTAGTAAGTAGCATGTGTATCAGCGCCTTAAAAATCATTAAACATAGCGGCATAATAGTATAATATACTAGCTGGCACAGTCGGCCTACCGGCCGCCTTTAGTCATCTAGACCGTGTCGGATGTGGTTGTTCGGCCTTCGGCCTCACTCAAGGGTATCGCAGGCATACGTGTAGACCGTGGTTGTTATCAATATATTTAATTTTTTATCAAATATTATATTTTATTTTTAAATTTAATTTAAAAAAATATTTTAAGAAACTTACGTAAGGAATACGTCGGACCCCCCCTACGTAAGGGTCCGTAAGATATCCAATAACCCCCCTCCCAAAAAAACCCTTACGTAATTAATGGATGACCCCTTATAGTCCGGGAGCCCACTGCATAAAAGTCTACGTCATATAACTGTCGGATGAATTGTACTTTATTTGGAAGGTTTTATAGTGAGGAATAATAAACCGTCGGTGTGCCTAGGTCTATCCTGGCGGGGCATCCTTAATTAAGGTGATTTACCTGGCGTAAATGGGTATGTCACCTACGTGACAGAACATGCGGCTCAAATTTATACAGAATACGCAGAAATATCAGTTATTTGAAAATATATTGGTGTGCCTAACTTCACCCTGGCGGGAGTGCCCGGCACACCACCCTGAAAGGGTGCATTGCCGGTATGTCACCTACGTCACAGAACATGCGGCTCAAATTTATACAAAATACGCAGAAATATCAGTTATTTGAAAATATATTGGTGTGCCTAACTTCACCCTGGCGGGAGTGCCCGGCACACCACCCTGAAAGGGTGCATTGCCGGTATGTCACCTACGTCACAGAACATGCGGCTCAAATTTATACAAAATACGCAGAAATATCAGTTATTTGAAAATATATTGGTGTGCCTAACTTCACCCTGGCGGGAGTGCCCGGCACACCACCCTGAAAGGGTGCATTGCCGGTATGTCACCTACGTCACACTTCTTACTAAACGCCAATTCTGAAGGTCAAAAGCAAAAAGAAAAATTCATTGAAGAGTGCACCGCAGATCCTGATCGTTTTGAGAGAGCAATTAAACGTAACAAAATCGTCAACTTCGCATCAGAATGTCTTAAAAAACTTGTAAAAACTAAAAACGGCAAAGAAGTACTGATGAAAATGGAATGCGATGTATTTGGACGACTTTTAGGGATTGCTATCAGCAAGAAAGTTGATATGGAATTCTCCTTATCATTTCCTTTATGTCCCGCCCCACCTGCATTGTGTCACCCCACTGGAGCGAAGTACACAACCCAAAAAGCTGTACTTGCAATACTGCTGAAATCAAAAGTGAATCCTTCGATCCCGGAACACATAGATATTGATATTATAGATGGCTTTTATTTGCTTCATCAATTAGGATCATGTGTACCTCAAACTTTTGATAAAATTTCACAAATGATCTTGAACAAGATTTGCAACACTACTTCATCTGAGGTGCACATAATATTCGATCGATATCTCACACCGTCAATCAAGGACGTTGAACGCTCAAACCGCCAATGTGAAGATGTTCCATACACAATAGTAGGTCCAGCACAGCGAAGACGAAATTATTTTTACAAAAGTTTGAGGAACTACAGATTCAAAGAAGCTTTAGTGACTTTCTTATCAGAACATTGGGCAGACGATACAATGGCTCCGATAATACAGACTAAAAAAGTTTACATTACAGTCGAGGAAAAATGCTTCTCCTTTTTCGTTTGAGACTCTGTGGTTCAGAAAGTGCTAGAAAATGATCTTGAATGTTATCACGAAGAAGCCGATACAAGAATCATTTTTCACACGAGTAAATGTAAACCAAATTCCAAAATCATGATCAATGCGTCAGACACCGACATTTTGGTAATATTATTAGGAAATTATCATAAGTTTGACGATTTGGAAGTCTGGTTGTCAACATCTGTCAAAAAGAAGGACGTCACTTACACGAATTGTTTAGAGTTGTGGAAAAAGCTAGGGTCACAATTATGTCGATCTTTACCGGCATTTCACGCGTTCACTGGTTGTGACTATACTGCGGCTTTTTTCAAAAAAGGAAAAGTTAAACCATTCGAGTATTTGCAAAAAAATGAAGGACTCCAAATCGTCTTTGAAAAACTTGCTTCTTTGAAAGAAAAGAAAAACCTATTTGACGACGAAAAAATGGAAGTCATTCAAAAATATACAGTGCAGCTGTATAACGTTAAAAACTGCACCAGCGTCAACGCTGCCCGGCTAGAAATGTTCCAGCGGTTTTATGCCTCCACGGCTAAAGGCGACGATTTCATGAGCAATTTGAAAAACTTCAATTCAAGTCTAATCCCTCCTTGCTGGCGATCTATGGAACAAAAAATTTTACGAACCATTTTCGTGAATACGATGTGGCAAAATGCTACCAATCCACGGTGCATCAATCTTTGCCCAGAAGACCATGGTTGGTGTTTGAATGATAACAAACTTACGCCATTATGGTACCAAGGAGAACCAATGCCTTTGCGTGTTGATGACGTAATTGTTGATGAAGAATGCGTTGATGATGAATTGGGCGAAGATTCCGATCCACAATCCGCGGCTACCTTTTACGAATCCGGTACCGACGAATAAGTCACAAAAGAGGACTTTTGGAACCTATTTTTAAGTGTTTAAGTTGCTTTGTATATACTGCTATTTTTGCGATACCTCTTTTTTTACGTCAAATATCAAGATTTTTGAAAATAAATGATACGAAAACATGATGTTCTCTCATTACTTGATTTGCATGATGATATTGCGCTTATATAACATATTGGCAAGTACTCACACAAATGTGGTCTGCCACACACACACGCCAGTTTTTGATGAGGCACACCAGAATATTTCGATAGTAGACGGTTAAAACTTGAAAATGAAAAAAAAAAGTATGTTCTGTGACGTAGGTGACATACCGGCAATGCACCCTTTCAGGGTGGTGTGCCGGGCACTCCCGCCAGGGTAAAGTTAGGCACACCAATATATTTTCAAATAACTGATATTTCTGCGTATTCTGTATAAATTTGAGCCGCATGTTCTGTGACGTAGGTGACATACCGGCAATGCACCCTTTCAGGGTGGTGTGCCGGGCACTCCCGCCAGGGTGAAGTTAGGCACACCAATATATTTTCAAATAACTGATATTTCTGCGTATTCTGTATAAATTTGAGCCGCATGTTCTGTCACGTAGGTGACATACCCATTTACGCCAGGTAAATCACCTTAATTAAGGATGCCCCGCCAGGATAGACCTAGGCACACCGACGGTTTATTATTCCTCACTATAAAACCTTCCAAATAAAGTACAATTCATCCGACAGTTATATGACGTAGACTTTTATGCAGTGGGCTCCCGCACTATTATGTAATTTTGCGATCATAGAAATTTTAAATAGGTACTTGGGTGCCTGATATCTTAAAATATGCGAAGTTCGTTAAATTAAGGAAAAGTTAGATAATTTCTCTTTGACAAATAATTTTGACCATCATTTTTAAGATAAAGTTGTAAAAATCCGGAGTAGGTCAACTCGGCAAAAGGTACAAGGGATAGGTTAATCCTACCGGTG
Organism: Podabrus alpinus; assembly: GCA_932274525.1. Classification (NCBI taxonomy): domain Eukaryota; kingdom Metazoa; phylum Arthropoda; class Insecta; order Coleoptera; family Cantharidae; genus Podabrus; species Podabrus alpinus. The sequence continues at coordinate 123,905,923 of OW026451.1, forward strand.
CACCCGAATTGCACCACGAAAAGATTAGTTCACAAATCTCCTACCCGAATTGCACCACCGTAATTTCAGGTAAACACCTCACCAAGGGTCGGTCGTCCGAATTGCACCACCTCTATTGTAATATTTTAGGTAAGGTGGTTTTATTGTTAAAAGTTAAAGCACAATGCTGGAGTTTAACCTGATGCCTCCTACATGTAACATCGATTATTTTTTGTTTTAACGCGATTTTTTGGGGGTTAAACGTAATAGATAACTGCCGCATACCGCGACTATACTTTTTAATGCTATTTCGAGGGTCTCTCACATCCCGGTTGCATTTATCCCGGTTTTCTTGATCGGTGGCGCTTCTCGTATATTTAGCCTAGTAACCAGAGTCAAAACCGCTCTGGAGGGGTGCAACCCGGAGCGGAGCGGAGGGGCGCCCCGGAAGAGTAGGTTTTGACGATGGATTACCCTCCTTATCGAATGCACACCCCAAAATTCGAAGGCAAAAAAAATTTAATTTTTTCACTGTTTTGGGTTATTATTTTATTAATACCTGCTCCGACCCTGTATAATATAATATGAATTAATATATTAAACTCGAAATTTAAATTGCAAAGAATTTAGATATTTGTGTATTTATTTCTTTATATTATCTGTTTGCTTGTGATACCTGCTCGGTTTGCTCGTGGTGCAATTCGGTAAAGCGATTACGGAACGACATTTGACCGTGGTGCAGTTCGGTCAAGGGATTACATTTACCTGGGTACAAGAAATGACCCCTGATAAGCCGTGGTGCAGTTCGGGTAGCACCAATCCTACCGGTCAACTGGGCAAATGAAAACCAGAGGCCGTTTTAATTATGGGTCAGCTCGGCAAACGCGCTGAATAATGCTATTTCGAGGGTCTCTCACATCCCGGTTGCATTTATCCCGGTTTCCTTGATCTGTCGCGCCTCTCGTATGTTTAGCGCCCGCCGCGTAGCGGCTCGGAGCACGAAAAACCGCCCGGAGATGCGGAGCATCGGAGGGTAGGTTTTTTGATGCTCACAGTTCTGGCCAAGCCAAAATTTATTACTTTGCCGAGTTGGTCTATGTATTTCCAGGTAGAAAATTTGGACCCGGATTAAATATCTGACCATTTGCCGAGCTGACCTGGTGCTACCCGAACTGCACCACGGCTTATCAGGGGTCATTTCTTGTACCCAGGTAAATGTAATCCCTTGACCGAACTGCACCACGGTCAAATGTCGTTCCGTAATCGCTTTACCGAATTGCACCACGAGCAAACCGAGCAGGTATCACAAGCAAACAGATAATATAAAGAAATAAATACACAAATATCTAAATTCTTTGCAATTTAAATTTCGAGTTTAATATATTAATTCATACTATATTTTACAGGGTCGGAGCAGGTATTAATAAAATAATAACCCAAAACAGTGAAAAAATTAAATTTTTTTTGCCTTCGAATTTTGGGGTGTGCATTCGATAAGGAGGGTAATCCATCGTCAAAACCTACTCTTCCGGGGCGCCCCTCCGCTCCGCTCCGGGTTGCACCCCTCCAGAGCGGTTTTGACTCTGGTTACTAGGATAAACATACGAGAAGCGCCACCGATCAAGAAAACCGGGATAAATGCAACCGGGATGTGAGAGACCCTCGAAATAGCATTAAAAAGTATAGTCGCGGTATGCGGCAGTTATCTATTACATTTAACCCCCAAAAAATCGCGTAAAAACAAAAAATAATCGATGTTACATGTAGGAGGCATCAGGTTAAACTCCAGCATTGTGCTTTAACTTTTAACAATAAAACCACCTTACCTAAAATATTACAATAGAGGTGGTGCAATTCGGACGACCGACCCTTGGTGAGGTGTTTACCTGAAATTACGGTGGTGCAATTCGGGTAGGAGATTTGTGAACTAATCTTTTCGTGGTGCAATTCGGGTGCACCGGCTGACCTACACCCGTAAAAATCATGCATCGCTTTGGTTGGAGTTTTTATACCTGGGATAAATTACCGCTGACAAAAAGTTTTTAACACTGGTGAAGAAAGAACGCGACGCTGTTTTTTTTAAATATCTCAAAAACTAAGTAAGATAGGGTAACAAACTGTACGTATCTTTTTTGTAGAGGATAAAATTATGTACAATAATGATCTGTACAACATTTATCGTCAAATCAGTGGTTTAGCTTGCACGCGCCGCCAAACTCAGATCCTAAAAATCGTCAATTTTGTTGTGTTTTAGATATTGCGCCAGTAATCTTTTTCGACCATTTAGAATCAAATTAAAAAAATCACAAGTTATCTGAGAACTTCACAGAAGTCTACTGTATGGTGCAACTAATTTTTCGACCTCTCTGTCTATTTTGCAGCTGTTACTAAAAATAATTGAATTTTTCTTTGAAATGAATTTTGAATTGAGTAGTCGTAGTTTTTTACTGTTTTCATGTCTGAGAATTAATTTGAGAAGAATCTTATTGTACCTTATAGGGGATTTTTTTATTTCCATAGCTGTAAAATTAATAAAAAAAGGGTCTAAAAATTGGTTACACCATGAAAAATATTCTTTGAAATTCTGAGATAATGTGAGAATTTTGATTCGTAGTTTGACAAAGCATTTAGCTAAACTATGGATTTGACCATAAATGTTATTTCAATCATTTTTACAGATAATTTTACGCTCTACAAAAAAGATACATATTATAGTTGGTTACCCTAATTGATTCGTCGCTAAATACCACTTTTTTTCAGTCCCCAACTGTCCATTGTACATGGTATTGGGAAAATTGCAACCTCGCCTTAATATTTTTTTTTAATAGCACTAATATTTAATTGCTCGATTTTATTCAAAGTTGATAAAATTTTGGTAGATCATAGGAAAGGATCTTTCTGGCAGTCTTCAAAATTTGTCTATCAGCTTTATGTGTTGTTGTCTTCCAGGGTTCTCTATTGCAGCCACATCTTTTTTTTGTCTGTATGCAGTAATAATTCTTGATACAATGGATTTATTTAATTCAAATGCTGCGGAAATCTCAATTTGTTGAACACCATTAAGATGCATTTTAAGAATGAGTTGTCGTAGCTCTAACGAAACTATTTTGCACAACCCATTTTGAAAAATAATTTTTTGTTATATCGTCAGCGTAGAATTGCTTTGTTCTATATCCATTTTTGTAAAATTTGAGTTAGCATTTTAGTTGGACAAATAAGAATTTCCTTGTTGTATATCCACATTAAAATAGCCAATAATAAAATCCCAAGTATGATTTTCCAACGTGTGTTTTGTTCTATATCCACGTTATGCAAAATTTGTATGTTCTATATCCAAACTGTAGTGTTAATGGCGTTACATATTGCAGTTTATGGTACGAAAATATTGCTGGAAGAGCTGGAAATAACATTGCTAGTGTTCTGATTAAAATATTAAAAGAAATTGTAAAAGACAATATTCCCATAAAAAACTAATTTTATGGTCGGATTCGTGTGTACCACAAAATAAAAATTCCATAACATCTTTGGCTTTGCTAGATTTTCTAAATTCAGATGAAAGTAAAAGTGTTCAACAAATTGAACAAAAGTTTGCTGAAGCTGGGCACAGCAATTTACAAGAAATAGATGCTGTCCACAGTTCTATTGAACGAAATATTCGAGATTTAGAAATATACAGCCCTGTTAGTTTACTACGTGTTTTAATTAATATCAAGTCCTCGAAAGTTCAACTTAAAGTGATGCAATTAAATAACACCAGCGATTTTTGGAATTACCAATCAATGGTTAATTATTTTAACTTTTCAAGTATTCCTTACACAAAATTAAAACATATCGTTTATAAAAAAACAGAATTGCTAAAAAAAAATTACAACTATACATTCGATAAAGCTATACCATACAAGAAGTATGCTTAGTGAAAAATCGATATGTCAGAAAGAATAAGGAACCGCAAATAAAATCACTTCCAAAAATTAGCCTATTACGAAACACAATTAAAATAAGTGCAGATAAAATCAAAGATATACAATCCATGTTACCATGCATGCCTGAAATTGATAAAATATTTTATAATACCATGATTGCAAACAATAAATAAACAGGTATAGTTTATAGTATAGTTTAAGTTTGTTAGCTACTCGATTAGTTTTGTTTATTTAGAATAAATTTTTGTTAATATTAAAAAAATGTTCACATTAAATTGTTTATGTTATGAAAATAAACATTATAAAACGTTTTATTTCTTTTCTAATAAATGTATTGACATCCAGTAGAATGTGAGAAAAAATATTGTTACCCCTCATAATTATCCCTATATTTTGTTTTATATCCAGATAAATTAAACTAAAAAACACAAAATTTCAAATTTTGTTCTATATCCAAATGTAATTAATTAATATAACAGTAACATAATTACTCAACAAAGTTGCCTTTGAGGTAAAATAGACTTATGCTATATATTAAAGATAATCTATATCTTAAATTTTAAAAATCTTGTTATCATTTCGAAATTTTAATATTTTAATTTCATTTTGATTTATCTCGAAATACACTTATTGGATGTAGAACAAAGCAATTCTACGCTGACGATATGAAAACTACTTCCCTATGACTTTACTGTATGATATTCAAATAACAACTGATAAGACATTCCATTGCTTTCATGTTTGTAAACAGAATACCTAGTACTTCTCAACATGTGTTTGATACATTTGCACTGAAGTTTTATAGATAAAATTTTTCTTAGAATTTATATAAATGATTTTCCAAAATTTTTTTAAAGTTGCCATAATAATGGCCAAGCATTAAATATAAAAACAACTTTAATAAAAATCATAAATTATCTTTTAATGTTTTCGAAAGCGGACTTTTATTAAGAAATTTAATAAATCGTTACCCCAGTGCGGCTAGGCCGTACTTCCTAGACAATCTCGTACAAAAAATATAATTCTAATGAAAAATTATTGCGCGGTCTGACCGTGCAGCAGTCGCACCCTATTTTTAAACACATTCTGCCTTTCTGAAAACATTTATTTCCTCACGACGAATTAATATTGAACCATTTTAAATATGGGTCGTGTTTTCGGCAAGTAATTTTAGGAATACTATACCACATAAACTAGAGAATTTTATGGTCTTTAATTTTGATCTGATGATAATTTTTCATAAAAGTAAAAAGTGAAGTACAGATTAAAACGTAAAAATAGAAAATTTATAGTTTACTAAAAGTAAATTGATTCAATACACATTACACAAAATTTTCAATGAAACGAGATATACAAAAATTGCTAAGTGAAATAATTTAACCAATTACAAGTATAAACCTTCTGGTGTGCCTTCTTTCTTGCGATACAAGACGCTTTCTTTAGATTTTTTGAAATCTTCATTAGTTACTTTCATTCGTCGTTCCCTTAAAGCCATAAGACCAGCTTCAGTACAAATTGCCTAAAATTTAAAAAAAGATTTCAAACTGACTTACATCTGTTAACAACATTTTCTACCTTAATATCTGCACCGGATAAATCATCTTTTGCCATAATCAGCTCCTGCAAATTTACATCAGTTGCCAGAGTCATTCGAGATGTATGAATGGTGAAAATTCTCCTCTTAGTTTTCTCGTCTGGTAACGGAAATTCGATTTTACGGTCAATACGACCCGGCCGAATCAAAGCAGGATCTAATGTTTCGATACGATTTGTAGCCATTATAACTTTAACATCGCCCCTCGAATCAAAACCATCCAACTGATTCAATAACTCCAACATAGTTCTCTGAATTTCCCTTTCACCTCCCGAATTCGAATCGTATCTCTTTGTTCCAACTGCATCGATTTCGTCAATAAACACAATAGATGGAGCATGCTCTTCGGCAACCCTAAATAGTTCGCGTACCAATTTTGGCCCATCTCCCAGGTATTTTTGAATTAATTCTGATCCAACAACTCTTAAAAATGTGGCCGATGTTTGATTTGCTACAGCTTTAGCTAGTAACGTTTTTCCTGTTCCAGGTGCACCATATAAAATTACACCTTTTGGTGGTTTAATACCTACAATTTCAAACCAAATAGAAAAACATCTTATAAACTGATAATTAAAACTTACCCATCTCTTCGTAATATTCTGGATGAGTCAATGGCAACTCGACAGATTCTTTAATTTCTTGAATTTGAGAATCTAAACCACCAATGTCGGCGTAAGTCTCTTGAGGGGCTTTCTCCAATTTCATAACAGTAACCATTGGATCGGTGTCATCGCCCAACACGCCCACGACTGCATGAACTTTGTGATTTAATAGCACAGAACAGCCAGGTTCGAGTTGATCCTTGTCAACAAAAGACAAAATACTAACATAATGTTCACTACCAACCGAAGTAGACACAATAGCATGATTGTCGTCTATAATTTCCTCCAAGGTTCCAACCGACATGGGAGTACCCCTAAGGTCATCAACCTTTGACCGTTCTTCTTCGTTCTTTTCTTCTTGGGGTTTCAAGTGTTCTTGATTTCGTATAAATTCTTCTTCCATCAATAAATAATCTTTAATTCTCTCAAGCTTTAACAACTTGAGTCTGCATCTAGTGTGAGGTGTAACGGCAGGAAGTTTCAAAGCCGTATCGGGACCCTTTGATTTACGCTTCTTTTTGCCAACGCGAGTTGGAATTGGTGGTTCGTACTTCTTTTTTTTGTCTTTGTCATCTTTCTTTTCACCACCCCCGGCACCCGATTGATTTTGTCCCTAAATTAATAAAATAAAATAATGAAATCACATGACACTAAAGAAATAGTTTACTAATGCGATTTAGTATGAATAATAAAACTAAATGATTGTTTAGAAGTAATTTAAACAGTGACATGAAAAATTAATAAATATGAAGTTACAAAGAATTTTAATATAATTTCACGATTTTAAATTTTACTCTTATTCTAGTGAATGAAAATCTTTTTACTCTGATGAAATTGATTTAAATAACTCACCATTTTATCGAAAACTATGCAAGTTAATTTTAATTCACTCTAGTTTTTGTAACAACAAAATCACACAGTCATTGATGTCAAAAATGAAATTTTCATTCTCATTCGACACTTCGACAGATCGAATACCAACCGGAGTTGACCGGCACATAACGAAATATTACCATGCCAACTGATGCCAGTGGCGGATCTATCATAGTAGTTCGGTCATTAGCGCACTATGGGATAAAATCTCGAAAAGCTGGCGAAAACTCAAAAATTGGTATACTGAGTTTTACGAGGTCGCTTTAAAATAAACAAAATGGCGGGGACCAATATGGCAAAAGATGCCGATTTTATCTAGAATTGAAAATTGCTACTAGCAAAATTAAACTCGATAAAATTCTCAATAAAAATTTAACCAAAAGCTTCGATAGTTTCCGAGATAAGCCTTCGAAACAACTCTACTGTGCTTTTCTCGCCCAAAAAAAGTAGTTCCCAAATTATATATTAATCGCCCATAAAATATAAAACTTTTAACTGGAAGAACTTGTTTTTTGATTAGTTTTTTTAACCTTTTCTGCTACTATTTACAAATTATTCATTTTCAGTACAGGCGATGGGCAAAATATTAACTGTAATTTAAAATTTGAAGAAAATCAAATTCTATAATTAAGATTTAAAAAAAATTACTCGAATATTTTTGCATTAGATTGTACTAAAGCTGATTGCTTTATTTTAATTGAACTTGTGAATGTATTATTTTACTTGATTGTTTGATATAATTGCTGCCACCAGGAATCGTAATTAGATGAATTGGCGAGTCCGATTCCTAACTCGTGAATATTATTTTAAATACTTACTTTAACTTCTCATTAATTTGTTTAATTGATAGCGTGATGAGCCTTAGAGCAGAAACGTGGGAAAAATATTTAAGACGAACGATAGATTACTTATAGGAGATTTCAATAATTGAGACACCTTTAGCTTAATTAAAACAATTTATTTAAATAACAAAAAAAACAGACAGAATTTAACAGCTATGCAAACTTAAAAGTTTTATGATATTACAATACTAGGGTTGTGACCTAAAATTATTTAGTTATGCTAATCCGACCAGAGTAATGTTTGTAAAAGATTTTTACTAGTAATATTATTTGATACCTGAAGTTATAATCCTTGTTACTGCACACGAACGTAATCCTTCCTTTTTGCTATTTCACTTTGAATTATGCATAAACCGAAAATATAGATTTAATTTGGACTTATATTGAGTTGATTTATGATGCCGCCAACTTTTGGACAAAATGCTGTTTTATCGATCGGTACTAACAATTTATATGAATCCTTAACTTAGTGAATTCGCTTTACTCGCGTATTTTATATTTAACTTAGGTTGGACTTAATTAATTGAATTGACTAGAAAACTTCCGCGTGGAAAATAGCGTCTGATTGATTTACGCGTATGCGCTTGAAAAAAACCGGCAACTAACTAACTTTTTCTTCCGGGATCGTATTTATTGACTAAGATTTCCTTATGGAGAGGGTATAATAACGTACGAGATTTATTAATTTCGGACCTCGAGTGGAGACTACATGTATGGTCTCTTCGGGGTAGTTTTTATTACTCGCTTTCGTTCTGAAGATACTACGGGGTGCCAAAGATTCTAAAGAATGGAAAATTTTGGCTCCATTCACAAAATAGAAACTTATATCTTTTTTTCCAAGAAGAAGTCGCATGTGCAGCAAGTGAATTATTTTATGACCCGGTATAACTTTCAAAGTCTTTGTCGCTTTCTTTTAACTTTGCTGGAAATTCTCGTTACAAAGCTATCAACGTTTCCGCTCTCATTGTTACAAATATTAAAGGACGGATATTGTAAAAGTTTACAATATCACTCGAGAATTTCCAGTGCATCTCAAACAAATTTTACCCTGGTTTAACAATCATTATAAACAAATTAATTATTATACACTAAATAAGTTTCAATAATTATAAACTAAATAGTTTACACGCAATCTGGTTTACTACTTATAATCTAATTTATAACATGGTTTAATGCTTGCTTTCATTTATTTATCATTGATAAATTCATCTTTACGTGTTAAAATTACGTGGTCGATACATATAAATAATCAAGAACCAAACGCGGGTTGTTACAAGATATCAAAAAACCAAATTTACATTCATTTGGTGTAAATTGTAAAATTGGAGTTTTTAGAAATAGTTTTATTCCTGGGAATACTATGAATAAAAAATCTTCTGATGTGACAACACATTACTTCCCCATTTACTAGATTCAACTTCATTTTGTATTAATTGCATTGGTCTGGATGTGCGTGTGGTGTTTTTCGTCAACCATTATAGACAAACGCATACAACCATTGATTTAAAATTTCATACGCTAGTTTGAAACAATTGTCTAAAGAGTTGATTGGATTCGAAATCGGCCCACAGTGTTGATATTTACCGGAGAGCCGCGCTAAGAAATTCCGCGAAATCTGCGATTCGAACCCATAATTTCCGAGGTATATTTCGCTGCCCCGCGAAATAAAATCACGAATTTTTAATAAAATTAGTGTTAAACGTTTGAGCTTCAACGAGCTTCCATAAAACTCATTTGTACCAAACGCTTCTTCTTCTTAGAGTGCCTATCCGTTCCGGATGTTGGCGATCATGATTGATATTTTAACCTTATCGACTGCTGATCTAAATACGCCGATTGTAGTTGTATTAAACCAAGTACGCAGATTCTTGAGCCAGGATATTCGTCTTCTACCTACGCTTCCTTTTCCCTGGATTTTCCCCTGGATAAGTAACTGGAGCAACCTGTATCTGTTTGGATTTCTCATCACGTGTCCCAGATATTCCAGTTTACGTTTCTTAATTGTGAACAGTATTTCCTTTTCCATCTCCATTCTTCTCAAGACCTCCTCGTTGGTAACGTGATCTACCCAAGAAATTCTAAGTATCCGGCGGTATAGCCAGATTTCAAACGCCTCCAATTTTTTACACGAAGCCTCTGTCAGAGTCCACGATTCCACCCCGTACAGCAGAACAGGGAAAATGTAGCATCTCAACATTCGTACTTTCGTAGTCATCGCTAGGTCTCTAGGCTTGAATACTTTCACCATCTTCAAAAACGCGGATCGTGCTCTTGCAATGCGGCACCTAATCTCTACAGAGTGATCCCAGTCCTCAGTAACGGTGGTGCCCAGGTATGTGCAGGACTTAACTCTCTGTATTGGTTGGTTATTAACAGTCAGAACTCCATTTAGTTGTTTGTTTTTAGATATTATCTTAAATTTTGTTTTCTTTATGTTCATTTTCAGCCCATACCTCTCACTCACTTCCACTATTTTGTTCATTATATATTGAAGGCCGTCTAGATCTTTTGCGAAAACAATTGTATCGTCCGCATATCGTATATTATTTATGATTTCTCCGTTAACTGTTATTCCTTCATTTATGTCCTCTAATGCTTCGCGAAAGACAAACTCGGAGTAAATGTTAAAGAGCAAGGGTGAAAGCACACACCCCTGCCTTACTCCACGTCTAATCCGCACACCCCCAGACTCCTCTCCATTTACACGTATCGACGATGTTTGATTCCAGTACAGGTTACTAATTATCCTTATGTCTTGCTTGCTAAGGCCAATTTTTTCCAAGATTTCTACCATTTTCCGGTGTTGTACATTGTCAAATGCCCCTTGATAATCTATAAAACTCACAAAGATGTCGTGGTTCATATCCCGAGCTCTTTGAAAGAGGACCTGAACACTATAAACAGGGCCTCTCTAGTACCCAGAGCATTGCGAAATCCAAACTGTGCCTCGCTGATCTGTTCGTCACAGACTCGATATATTCTTTTATGTACTATTTTCAGGAAAAGTTTGAGTAGATGACTCATCAGACTTATGGTGCGATAATCCCCACACTCTTTAGCGCTTGGATTCTTTGGGATTGTAATGAATATCGACTTGAGCCAGCTCTCTGGAATTATCCCCGACGAGTATATTTCGTTAAAAATAGAAGCCAGCCATTCAATACTCTCTTCATCCAGAAGCTTGAGAAACTCGTTCCGAATTCCATCCGGCCCTGGTGATTTTCTATTCCTGAGTAAAGTTATTGTTTTCGTTATTTCTTCCTTTTGTTATTGGTAGCTGCTCTGTTGTTTGGTACGAGGGTGGGTGTATCGGTCGGTTCCTATCTTCAAACAGTTCTCTAATATAGTACCAAACGCATCGCGATGTTATTCGGGAAAACTTTTGGGGATGGGGAGCTGTGAAAACGGTAGCCCCCGATCGCGAATTTTTTTTATAAAACTGGTATCAATCGGTAGAAAATCATTTGAGCTCCAATGGTGTTTAAATTTCCATCGTTTGTACTCCCAAGGTAAAAAGCGTTTCCAAGGTTATGAAATTGGGCGACATTTTACTGCTTCCCCCCAAATCCGAATTGTTTAATGAAATTAGTGTCAAACGTTTTAGCTCCAATGACTTTCCATTAAAATCGTTCAAATGAGAATTTAAAAAATTCGCGTTGGGGGAGCGGTGAAATAACACTCAATTTCACAATCTTTCAAAACGCTCCCTCCAACTATTTTACCTTTGGGGTACAAGGATGGAAATTGAAGCTCATCCGATTCTTTCAGCTTTATCGATTGGCATTTATTTTATTAAAACAATCACATCTTGAAAAAAGCATTTCTACAGCCCCTCCCAAAATTGTTAAAAAAAAATTGAATTTTTATTAAAAACCTTTAGGGTACAAACGATGAAAAAATAATCACCATTGAAGCTCAAACGATTCTCTATCACTTGACACCTACTTTATAAAAAAATTCACCATGGAAGGGGGGGGGGGGGGAAATTTACCTGAATTTCCGCGCTGCCACTGCTGTGTTTTAAAAGTCACATATCAGAGTTACTGCTATCTTTTAAAATAAAAATAATTTTATTCGTTTAATTAACTAGTTATTTTTTCAAGTTTCATATATACCTAGTGTAAGAAAATTGCGAAAAAAATCCAAAATCGGGTTTCTGAAATTTTTCGACGGATTTCGTTAGGTAATTGTTCGTACTTTAACATACTAAAAACGTCCTCTCGGAACCCTGAGCTTCTTACCAAATTCTTCGTCTGAAGTTGACATTTTCCATGAAGGAGTGAAAATTATGTTTTTCGGCAAAATATTTTTAAACAAATTTCTATATCAGCTGTATTGTTATCATATAACTTATTAAAAAAATTAAAAACACTTAAAAGACGAGTTTCCTAAAAATTGTCATGGACTTCTGAATTTTGGATATGTATTAAGGTTTGGGGTCCTAATAAAAACTCTGAGTTCGTGACCTCGGCGACCGCCCGGAAGTGCCTCCATTTAAAAAAAAATGGCGAAAACAAACTATTTCTTCGCAATATTTCCTTACCAGTTGACTTTAGGACGAAAATGACCTCTATAAATCTTATAGAGAATAAAATTTACTACAACTTGTATCTAATGTATTTTTCTCCAAGTCTAATAGTTGCTGAGCGCCAGCACTGTTAAATTTTTGAATTTCTTATATTTGTTGTAACATCTGTTGTTACACTTTTGAAAATTTCATAACCGCTCGATTTTGACCTGACTTTTTTTTATAATAGAGTATATATTAATAGACTTGATCATATAATAGACATTTTTTTAGAGAGAGTAACCAAAAATTATAAAAAAATTCAGAGCAAATTCGAGCGTTTTAGAAATTTTCTAAAATGAGCTCTATTTAACAGTGCTGGCGCTCAACAACTATTAGACTTAGAAAAAAATATCTTAGATAAAAGTTGTAGTAAATTTTGTTCTCCATAAGATTGGGAGTCATTTTCGTCCTAAAGTCAACTGGTAAGGAAATATTGCGAAGAAACATTTTGTTTTCGCCATTTTTTTTAAATGGCGGCACTTCCGCTGGCGGTTGCCAAGGTCGCCAACTCAGAGTTTTTATTAGGACCCCAAACGTTAAAACATATCCAAAAATCAGAACCCCCTGACCATTTTTAGGAAACTCTTCTTTTCATGATTTCGAGGGTGTTGTTAAAATATTTTAAGTGTTTTTAATTTTTTTAATAAGTTATATGATAACAATACAGCTGATATAGAAATTTGTTTAAAAATATTTTGCCGAAAAACATAATTTTGTTTTGTTGAGGACGTTTTTACTTCCCTATAAGGAAGTATTGTAATCATGAAAAAATTCGATGTCGGTATTTTAACGGAAATATCCGTTTTGAGCATTTCTGAATCCGTTTTGACTACTTTCGCAATGATGTCTGTATGTATGTGTGTATGTATGGATGTATGTAACGCAAAATGTCTGTAAGTTCTGTATCTCTGGAACGAATTGTTATATAGTAACAAAATTTCATATTTAACACTTTAATCAATATACAAAGGCACCATTTGATTTTGGAGGAAATCCTTAAACCGGAAGTAGCACTTTACTTGAAGGACGAAATGGTTTTTCTTCAATATCTCAGGAACAAATTGTTATATTGTAACCAAATTTCATATTTAACACTTTAATCAATATACGAAAGAACCATTTGATTTTGGAGGAAATCCCTAAACCGGAAATGGCACTTTACTTGAAGGACGAAATAGTTTTTCTTCAATATCTCAGGAACGAATTATTATATAGTGTTGCGTCCTTCACCCCTAATAGCTCTGGGTGACGAAGAACGAACAAACTTTCTGCACCTACCTTAGCAAAGCTCTTAATCTCAGGTTGTTTTTATTTTATCTTCCGTGGTACACGTCAGCAACTCAATAAGCATCAGCACAAAAGAAACACAATTTGGGTTCAGCTAACATATTTATTAAACAATAACACATAAATAAAAATGAAACAAATAACAATCAATACAACTCAAACAAATCAAATGCAAACTTAAAATTATAAATCGAACTATGCTAACCTTGTTATCTTTCTTGATAAGACGTGGCTATCGTTGCACAACACTCTTTACTGGTAATCGCCTGGTCCAATTTGGTCGTCTTTTCTTGGTAGGCTCGTGGCCTGTCACAATTCCAGTCCAAATGCTGCTCTTTATGTGCTGTCTCCTTGGAAGACACACCCGTAACGATACCTTTGTATGCTATGTAGTAACCTCTCTCAAATTAATTCTGAATTAATTTATTTTGGTGATCAATTCACCTTCAATCCTTGATAGCCGATGGCCCGTATTTTCGCAATTAATAATTACTATTAATCGTAACACTTGTTTAATTCGCGACACGACACGTCTATTTTCAAAGCTTTATCAACATTAACTGATATTCAAAGCGCGACACGACACATCTGTAACAACCCGCGTTTTATTCATTATTATTTATATATATCGACCACGTAATTTTAACACGTAAAGATGAATTTATCAATGATAAATAAATGAAAATAAACATTAAACCATGTTATAAAATAGATTATAAGTATTAAACCATATTATGTGTAAACCATTTTGGTTATAATTATTGAAACTTATTTAGTTTATAATAATTATTTTGTTTATAATAATTGCTAAACCAGGGTAAAATTTGTTTGAGAAACGCTGGAAATTCTCGAGTGAAGTTGTAAACTTTCACAACACGTTTCCTGGAATGTTTGTAACAATGAAATCGGAAACGTTAATATTTTTGGTAACGAGAATTTTTAGCTATTTAGAAAAATCCAACAAAAGGACTCTAAAATTGTACAGTCATAAAGTAATATACATTCACACTGCACGTGCGACTTCCTCTTGAAAAAATATCAGTTTCTATTTTGTGAATGGAGCCAAAGCTTTCCATTCCTTTTGAATCTTTGGCACCCCGCTGGGTTTCTAGAACGAAAGCGAGTAATAGAAACTATCCCGAAGAAACCATATATGTAGTCTCCACTCGAGGTCCGAAATTAATAAACCTCGTACGTCGTTACACCCTCTCCAAGGGAAAATCTGATTCAATAAATACGACCCCGGAAGCAAAAGTCAAGTTAGTTGCCAGTTGCGGGTTTTTTTGAGCACATACGCGTAAATCAATAAAACGCTATTTTCCACGCGGAAGTTTTCTAGTCAATTTAATCAACTTAAGTTCAACCTAAGTTAAATATAAAATACTCGTGTTAATTAAAGTAAATAAGATAAAGTTCCAAGTAAATTAGTACGGTTCGAATTTCAAGGTGTAACTCATTCAAATCTCGACCGCGCCATTAAATTTAAATCGAATAAAACTAGCTCAACCAATCATTACGAGATACGCGCCACTTCAAGGTACCCAATCGTAACCAAAGAAGGACTACGCACAGGTGCAAGTAAAAGAGGATTATAGACTTCAGGTATCAACCAATTTTAATTATAAGGAAATCTTTTACAAACTTTACTCTGGGCGGATTAGCATAAGTAAATAATTTTGGGCATAATTCTGGTATTGTAATATAGCAAAACCTTTAAAGTTGCATAACTGTTAAATTCTGTCTGGGTTTCTTTTTTTTTGTTATTTAAATAAATTGTTCTAATTAAGCCAAAGGTGTCTCGATTATTGAAATCTCCTATAAGTGATCTATCGTTTGTCGTAAATATTTCTCCCACGTTTCTGTTCTAAAAGCTCATCACGTTACCAATTAAACAAATTAATGAAAAGTTAAAGTAAGTATTTTAAGCAATATTCACGAGTTTGGAACCAACTCGCCAATTTTAATACGGTTCCTGGTGGCAGCAATTATAACAACCAATTAAGTAAATTAATACCTTCATAAGTTCAATCAAACTAAAGCAATCAGCTTTAGTACACATCTACTCTGAATGTTTGATCATTTTTATTAACTGTCAAACCATCCGTCCGGGACGCTCTCTAAATCATAACTAACTATAACATCTTCTTATTATCCCTGGATACCAATTGAATTTTTGTTTTGTTTTTGTTCCTTTTCGGACATCCTTCTTTTTCATGCTTGTTTTCTTGCCAGTTTATAGCCTACGTCTTTATTTGCCGGTAAACGGTTGCACAGTCTTAACCTACATGCCTTAAAATTAAACATAATACCAAATGAACTTGAACAATAACTACTTTAAACAATTTGGAACAATTCGAACCTCTCCAAATTGTGTTGCCTTTGTACTGGGCTTTTATCAAATTTCTCTCTTCATTCAAAAACGGGTCACAACAATAGTAACCAAATTTCATATTTAATACTTTAATCGGTATACGAAAGCACCATTTGATTTTGGAGCAAATCCCTAAACCAGAAGTAGCACTTTACTTGAAGGACGAAATGGTTTTTCTTAAATATCTCAGGAACGAATTGTTATCTAGTAACCAAATTTCATATTTAACACTTTAATCAGTATACTAAAGCACCATGTGATTTTAGAGGAAATCCCTAAACCGGAAGTAGCACTTTACTTGAAGGACGAAATGGTTTTTCTTCAATATCTCAGGAACAAATTGTTATATAGTAACCAAATTTCATATTTAACACTTTAATCAGTATACTAAAGCACCATGTGATTTTGGAGGAAATCCCTAAACCGGAAGTAGCACTTTACTTGAAAGACGAAATAGTTTTTCTTCAATATCTCAGGAACAAATTGTTATATAGTAATCAAATTTCATATTTAATACTTTAATCGGTATACGAAAGCACCATTTGATTTTGGAGCAAATCCCTAAACCGGAAGTAGCACTTTACTAGAAGGACGAAATGGTTTTTCTTAAATATCTCAGGAACGAATTGTTATCTAGTAACCAAATTTCATATTTAACACTTTAATCAGTATACTAAAGCACCATGTGATTTTGGAGGAAATCCCTAAACCGGAAGTAGCACTTTACTTGAAGGACGAAATGGTTTTTCTTCAATATCTCAGGAACAAATTGTTATATAGTAACCAAATTTCATATTTAACACTTTAATCAGTATACTAAAGCACCATGTGATTTTGGAGGAAATCCCTAAACCGGAAGTAGCACTTTACTTGAAAGACGAAATAGTTTTTCTTCAATATCTCAGGAACAAATTGTTATATAGTAACCAAATTTCATATTTAACACTTTAATCAATATACGAAAGAACCGTTTCATTTTGGAGGAAATCCCTAAACCGGAAATGGCACTTTACTTGAAGGACGAAATAGTTATTCTTCAATATCTCAGGAACGAATTGTTATATAGTAACCAAATTTCATATTTAACACTTTAATCGGTATACGAAAGCACCATTTGATTTTGGAGCAAATCCCTAAACCGGAAGTAGCACTTTACTTGAAGGACGAAATGGTTTTTCTTAAATATATTATGATAAATATTTTATTGATGAATTTTTATTTTTTAATCAAAATTAAAGCAAATAAAATTTAATTAAATAATAAAATAAAATTTAAATAATATTTCTGCGAATCTTTAGATGAACGATAAAGGAATGATTCCTTATAGGGAAGTCATGTGCTGGCCACATCAGATTTTTTAGTATGTAAAAGTACGAACAATAACCTAACTAAATCCGTCGAAAATTCGTAGAAAACCGATTTTGGATTTTTTTCATGAAAATGTACCCAATTTTCTTACACTATATAATATTAATTCTCAATAATTAAGAAATCCAATATTAACATGGTGGTTTTTTCTACAGAGATCACTGTTGTACAAGCCAATAACTACTGTACTAATAAGCCGAAAAAGCCTAAACATTTTTAAAAGAAGTAAATCATCAGTACAAGGTGTTTCCTTTGGTCATGAACCTTAAAGTGCGCTAGCTGGAGCTACAACAGGGAGTTCCCACTGAATTTTGGAGAGCAAATTCCCTAATTTCTTTTATTCTTTCTCTTTCAGTAAATCGTAAAACAAAACTGCACTGGCCTGGGTAGGTCAATGCACAATGCCAACGTGAATTTCCAACCATTTAAAAATTTTAATTTGTAAAATAAAATGTCAAAATTGATCTTAAAGTATTTTTATGGCTAAAGTTTTAATTTCCCTAATGTTTAATGTATCGCTAAAAATGAAATTTTTCTTTGACAAAATTTGAAAAAGTTTAATTTCCTGACTTCCATACAAGTGAGAACCCTCTAAAAAGGCAATAATAGTACATTATGCACCAAGGGAGCAACGTGACACTTTTTTGGTTCGAGGGTAAAGGATTGTTTACACGAGGCGCCAGCCGAGTGAAACAATTACCCATGGGCCAAAAGTCACTTTACTCCCGTCGTGCATATACTGTTTTTTGCAATTCCAGGAGGTAAAGTAGGAACTTCGCCAATTTAGAAACTTAAAGCAAAAATTTAACGCATTTTTTTAATAATGCACGTGCTCGATGGTGTAGTGAACCGTGGAGGCGTAATGTAGAATTATATTTAATTAATTCCACACGGCTAGTAAGCCACCAATATAGAAAATCGGAGGTTCGTTGTTAATAGAATTATTCGCTGCCACCACGAGCTTACTTTTAGTTTAAATTACCTTGTAATTATTGGTTCGGTAATTTAGGGAGAGATTAGCTCGTTGGAACTCCCTCTTTGAATTTTACCTAGCTTTAGTAGCTTGGTCGTTTCGGAAACGCAGGTAGAGGAGGTTTCGACACTAGCACTTGCGTATTTTCAAGCAATAATAAATTGAGTTCTTTACAACAAAACAAATCTATTGATTCCTTTTACAACGAAATAAAATTGGTACATTAAAACAAATAATTACAAAATAACAAATTACTGGGAATAGTTTAATACACATGCACAATACCTTTTTATTGCTAGTCAGCTGACTAAGTCCCAAATGTATAATCCAGGAAGGAGATTTGAAACTAAACAAATTTCTCTTTTCACTTTATCTGTAATTGCAATAAACACTCAAACTTTTAAACTCGTACTATAATTACTCAAAATTAACCCTTAGTATTTTATTCAAACAACTTCGACTTTTAAGTTAATCAACTTTATACTTTTTAATTAAGTATTGACTCAAAATTAATCAAGCGCGGGCTCGCGGAGCAACTCAACTTATTTAATCGAGCACGTACTCGATGAACAACTGTTGAATTTTTCCTAAGTTGGGATTTTTATCACCAATTTCCCACTTTGGATATTCATTTTACCACCCCCGTGCCATGTGAAGAACCAATCCCCTGATTCTTCATCCTGTCTAAAACCAAGGGGGGTGTGACCAAATCTCCTCGTTTTCAAAACTTACTTCCTTTTTACATGGGTGGCCCTTCAAAGACCGTGTGACTTTTCAGCGGCATCTTATTTTTAAAGTTTCCTCGAATTGAGGGGTTCTACAAACCATTCCCACACATTAGGCAAATGAGCCGTTAAATTAAAACTATACTTTTCGTTCCCTTGCTAAACTTATGGACAAGGCTCTTTTGGCGGTGTAGCTATAAATTAACAACTCATTTCCGTCCACATGCAAAATAAGCGCAATGTAAAGTTAAATCTATTGTATGCATTGACTTACACTAATCTTTACTACGAAATAAGCAAAAGAGCGCCCTTTGACTACATAGCCGCCAGCATCTGTACTCGGCTTTCTTTGAGCCAGTTCACGCCTTGACAAATGATTTCCTGCTCTTTTCGGCCAAGTCAATGCATCGATATTTAAAATTTAATCCTACATAATTATTTTATGCCTTAAATTAAATAGGGTAGGGGAAAGGGGGGGGAATGGTGGCCGCCTAAGCATATTTCTCATTTATACTGTTACGTAGCCTCAGATTTTTATGATGTTAACCTAAATAAAACTTCAAACCTTACTTCTTCAAACAGTATTTATTAAAAATTCTTAAACATAATAAAAAAAAAAATTGCAACACTTTTTCTAAATAGTGCGAGTGGCCATATTTACCCACAGCTTTGGGGTAATTGTGGCCAATGCCAGTATTACCCCCATTTAAAACTATAACTAATTACAAAAATCACAAATGAAAAATTTTCCCTCAAAACTGGTACAGTCTTTGTGTGCCCAAAGGCGACAAATGATACATTGGATCCACAATTCTTTATTCTTACCAAATTCGCCACAAATTGCACATATATCGTCATTAACGTCACTATCACGATCATTGTCATCTTCAATTGGTGTATCTTCACTTGATGTATCTTCTGTCATCTTCTGCGTTCTAATGCAACTTCTTTTTGGTACTATTCGAGCAGTAGCAGTAGCTTTTACAGGGGTTGACTCTGTGGTAACTATTTTTCGTTTGGTTCCTTGGTAAACTTTTTTCTTATTTTCTCTTCCTTCTTAAGTCGTTTTTCTTCTAGAATTGACTTTATTGGTGTTGATGTCAATATTTCTGAATGTTGCTTCCTACTATTTTTATGGTTGGATTTTTTATGGTCAACTGAGTTCACTTTTGAGCATCCTGGTAGTGGAATTATGTCAACAAACGATAAGTCATGCTATTTGTCTGGTGTCGTATTTTC
Organism: Podabrus alpinus; assembly: GCA_932274525.1. Classification (NCBI taxonomy): domain Eukaryota; kingdom Metazoa; phylum Arthropoda; class Insecta; order Coleoptera; family Cantharidae; genus Podabrus; species Podabrus alpinus. The sequence goes on from OW026451.1 coordinate 123,926,269, forward strand.
TTTATTTCCCTTATCTTCCCTTTTATCCTTCTCTTTATCTAGTTCAGTTACTTCTTTCTCTTGATCTTTTTCCTTTAGTAGATATTTTTCTTGTATGAATGATTCAGCTGGAGCAAAGTCTTCCTCGGTAAAATTTTCAGGTTTGCATGGAAATATGCCTGTATTCTCAAAACCTTTAATGGCTTTGACTGGTGTGGCTACGCGACCATATGCATTTTGAAATATTTCAGCTATTTCAAAAGTCGCGATACGTTCATGAGGATGACTTCTTAGATAATTGCCACATTCAGTGTTATATGCTGATTTTAAAGATGAGTAAAAAGCCACATCCAGCGGTTGGAGCCGATGCGATGTATGAGGAGGTATTGTTAACACTACAATTCCTCGTTCTTTACAGAAATTGTACGCCTCTAATGTGCAGTGGCTACCGTGGTTGTCGACAATTAACAAAACTGGATCTTCCTTTGAAGGTTTCACAACATCGTAAAAATGCTGAAGCCACTGTAGAAATATGTGCTCATTTATCCACCCATTGTCTGAGCAGCAGTAGATTGCACTTGGTGGCCCATTTTTCCTCAACTCAGGTTTCATTCTTTTGCGGGCATAAATAAATAAAGGTGGAATATATGTTCCTGAAGCACTTATGCAGCACATAATAGTTGTTGTTTGACCTCTTTCTGCGCTCGTTATGAAGCCGACTCTCCTTTGTCCCTTTTCAGCAAATATTTTTACAGGGCTTTGGACCGTTGTTATGCCCGTCTCGTCTGCATTATATATTTTGGAAGCCGAAAATTTATATTTATCCAAAAGAGAGTTTAAATTAGAAAAAAACAAGTCTACTTCAGTTTTGTTGAACGCAGATATGCGATTAATGCTTGTCGCCTCCGGTTTTCTTAATCGAATATTTGGATTTCTTTTAAGGAAGCCGTCCAGCCAGTCTCTTCCTGCAGTTTCTTTATCTTTAGAAAATGGATGTTGTATTTTTTTTTGTTCGGCGTATTTATATGCACATTTTTTGATTTATATGGGAGTTATCCCGTAAAAATGTTTTGACAATGTTATAATCTGCTTTGCCAAAACTTCTTCTTCTTCTTCTTTAGTAAATACAGAATTACGACTTAAAGAAGCTCCTGCTGTGTCATTTCTCTTTAGTCGTTATTGAAGTGTAGATCTGGGAATGGCAAAACTCCTTGCAATTTCACGGACGCTTCTGCCACTTTTTATTGCATTGATTGCTGCAGTAAGTTGTTCAGAATTCCATCGTGCTTTGTCACTTTTTCTTTTGTAAACTCGAGGCATCTAAAATATAAGAATTTATAAAGAAATACTCAATATTATGTGAATATAATTTTGGGGGCAAGAGTGGCCGGCCAGCATTACCCCCACGCACATGGCCATTATAACCCCAAAATAAACATTTATACTCATTGATTCGCAGTCATTAATCACTAACATTTAAGCAATAATTTCTTATGTGGGCTTAAACTACATTAAAAATATAACACGTGGGTACCCAATATGTAGCTAAATAACCTTAATTAAATGCTTCTACTTACCTTCAAACATCTGACAATGATACATCAACACTGACAATATATGAAAATGTCAAAAATTTCAACTTTACCGACAGATCATCTCTATTGCTTTAGGTACACTATGAACTACACACAGATAGATGGCGTAAAATGGAAAATGGTGAAATACTAACACACCTGTACAGAAATATTTGATGGCTATCATTACCTCACCGGCCACCATTCCCCCCTTTTACCCTATTCTTAAATTACCTATATTTAATTATCTCAATTACAATAATTATCTATGTCGGTAATGAAAATACTTAAACCGTATTTTCTTGGTCGGTATTTAAATTAATTAAAGAACTGCGCGGGTTATTACAATGGCACCACAAAATAGCACTAGTAATATTACCAACTACTACCAAAAAGTACTAGGAAATAGCAGTTGGCACCCCTGATTTTACCAATGGTTCATTTACATTTGGGCGGTGTTATGCAGAAAGCTACCAAGCCACATTTTTTTTTTTCAATTATTGAAGGTACGGAGCCAGTAAGGTTCATTATACATTCTGCTGAAAACATCCAAGCCACAGGATAACTTATTAATTTCTTCAGGAAGTTACCTCCTTATTTTTTTAATTTAATACTGTACTAATTGTTAATTATCTCGGATTTATGCAGACGCAACATCTGACCACGTGGCGACATTTTTAAAAACGGCACCTCACGAGAATTATTTGGTAGCTAAAGTAGGGGAAGGTGGGGCGGAATGGGGGTCGGGGCGGAACGGGGGATCAGGTTTATTTGCTGATAGTAGCACTGCAGTTCGCTGCAACTCTCTATACACCTTCATTATGCATCTGTGCAGTGATAAGAACGGTCGTTGTGAATTACCAAGTGTTTCTCCTTTGTTCATTAAACACCTTCCTGAAATCTGTATTAAACTACAACTTTATGAATATTTGAAAACAAGGTAAGATAAATATTTCACATTACTTTTCGTTATTCCAATTTAGTCTACCGAATTAAGCGTTGTTTAAAGTATCTTTTCACGTGTTAACATGTCTTGGAGAAGTAACATGGCTGTCGCTAACCTTGCGATGTTTGGTTTACCAACACTTGGGGCACAACGAGGTAGGGCAGAACGGGGTCCTACCCCGTTCCGCCCCGACCATACTTTTATTTTTCACCGATCTAATTTCTTTTCTTTTGTGTTTGTTATATATTCACTATAACTATTCACTATAATATAACAATAGCTAGCCCTATTTTTACCAGCTTTCCGAGGTTTTCGCCTGAACATATACTTCCCATACCCAGAGTAAAACCGGGACAAAAGCGAGTGACGAGGAAACGAGGCAAAACGGCAATCCTGACAGCTTCCCCTTATAAGACTGAACTCGAAGAAGCGGCTAATAACGCTAAGAAGATCAAGGAAGCCAAAGAAAATAGACTTAAGAAAAAACTGTTCACCGGTAACGAAAAAAGGAAGGAGAATACCCAGAAAACTGTTAACAAAATAGAAAAGAAAAAAACACAGAAAATTGTTAACAAAATAGGAAAGAAAAAAACACAGAAAATTGTTAACAAAAAACCACGGAAACAAAGCGTGGAATCAGATGAAGAAGACGATGCGACCTGTTTATATTGCAACGACTTATATTCAAAATCGAGTGAAGGCTGGATATCATGCATACAGTGTAAAAAATGGGCCCATAATTCCTGTGCCGGCATTGATACTGACGATGATGAATCACAACTCATCTGTGAACTTTGCCAGCCATAAAACATGATTTTGTTTCACCTTTTAATGAATACCCCGTTCTGCCCCATGCATGGGGCAGAACGGGATATAATCTTTTTTTTTTTCAAACGTTTAAAATAAATACAAGTATTTTCATTATTTTAATTTTGAACATCGGAGATGTTAAACGAAATGTTAAATAAATTTATTCACACTATAATAGATTTTTACCTCTTTATTTACACCTTCAAATACTGTCCCAACCACATCGGCCCCCGTTCTGCCCCACATTCTCCTAAGTACTTTTTATTTATTTATTGACTCATCAATTTATTTCATTGTTTGAAATAAATTTGAGCGTGGCAGATGTGAAAGAATTTGATTCTTCCACGCTAATATGCACGATTCAAAAATCTAAAACCGGCGTGGGGCGCACTTTCGTCATTAAGAACGGCGAAGAAAACCCCATCGATCACGTGGCAATCTAGTGACTTTTTTATCAGTCATCACGTGGCAATCTAGTGACTTCTTTATCAGTCATCTGGTGACTTTTTTATTGCCCTAGAGCAAAAAAAAGCTTTTTTCTCCCGCTCCCCCCCTATTTTTTAACTTTACTCCCCCAGGGTAAAAAGTGCCCCTTTACACCCGCAAATCGGGGTAAAGAGTGAGTTCTTTACGCCCGGAATGTCAAAAAATATATAATATGTATGTTAAATAAAAACCTTGGCAATTTTAATTATTTGTTTACTCATCTCAAAATAATAAACGCTCTCAAATAACCTTAAAGAAGTTAAGATTGATTATTATTATTTAAACTCGATACATAGTAGGGTCGCTGGTAGGCTCTGCGGGACTAACAGCCTACTGTTTCAATAATTAGCCCGGCCTCGCATTCATAACTTTATCAAACATTCCTTGAGCTAAACAACATTGTCACTACCAAAAATGTTTTCAGTGGGTAATAAAATGAATAAACTAATCAGAGGTGTCAGGTTTTCAAATAGTCTCAAGTTTTTATTTAGGAAAGGAACTGTAGCCGCGCTTTTGCAGTAAAAATATTAGGCCATTAATTTTTAACAAAATTTATTTTTACTTACTTATTATTACACGCACATAAAATAATACATATGCGTAAAAAAATGTTCAGGCTAGGAGCTTATCAGCTTTTGGCACCAATTATTGATAGTAACGCTTATAATGCGAAAATTTTGCCACTCAATTTGGGCAATGTGCGCTAATGCTTACATGTCAAGAAATTCCAAACCGAATTATATGTTTTACATCTGTACCTACCACTGCACTACCATCCTTAGTTAAAACGTCTTACATAACAAATTGGTTTTCGGTAAAAAAACTACTTCAAGTGCAAGCGTTAAAATTTTCAAACCGAACGGTAACAGCGTTAGCAAATGTGCATTAAGCTTCCAAGCCAAATGCAGCCTAAAAAGTAAACAAAGTATGTATTCTATTAAATATGCATGTGTAAAAATCAATGACCAAGTTCATTAATCGAGTATTTTTATAGCTTCTTGGCGGACTTTGACTTCATTTATTCAGTCAAGCTTTTGTATTCCATTTGGGATACTGCTAGATTGTTTCTCTGCAAAGTCTTCATGATGGACCGAGGATCAATCCTTTTATTTCCCTTTTACATTACAACTTAACTTATCCACAGCGTGTTAATGTTCACCCGACGGCCGCGCTAAGAAATTCCGTCTAATCCGCGATTCGAACCAAGAACTTTGGGCTTATTATTAGCACATAGCATATTATTCTGTGAAAACGATTTCATCTTCATGTTTGCTGTACACAATGTGATATTTAATTTTTATTCATGCGTATTAAAATATTTTGTGCATACGTATTATTTTATGCATGCCTAAAGCGCCTGGCAAAACCCTGCTTTACCCAAATAAATACATAACAATAATATAAATATAACAAATAATAATTTAATTTTCTTCAAACAATAAAGGCAGATTTGCAAAACGATCTTCCGTTTGTTGTGGTCCCGGTGTTGAAATTAATTTAAGAGCACTTGTGCCTACTGGCACTGGCATTCCCATTATTATATTTTCAGACACTCCATTAGCTGCATCAGTCCGACCATAATAAGCCGCATCATATAAATGATCGGTGGTTTTTTCAAACTACAAACAAATGAGTTTTGATCAGTTTTAATCAATGATGAAAACACAAACTTACCGATGCAAGAGTGAGAACCGACTGATTCATTTTAGCCAATCCGGTTCGAGTGATTCCTAATACTGCTCCCGATCTTGTCATTTGAGTTGCCAATAACATGATGTGACGTATATCGACACTCATGCCGTGACTCTTCAAGACCTCTTCTATCTCTAGTACTATTGTATTTCTAAAAAATTCAAAAATTTAGCAAAAATAAACAAATTTTGGTGAGGATGTCCTAACACCTGTCACTCCGAATGAGTTGAAACTTTGCAATCGCAAAGAGGAAGGTTTATATAGGCCCCTCCTGCAAAAAAATTCTGAGAATGTATTATCAAAATTTTGAGTAAATCGATTTTGAAGTTTGCTAATTTACATGTAAAATTAACGAGATTCCCGCGCATCACTCATTTAAGACTTCGAGTATTTTTGCCTTCATCCCGGTTTGCTTGATTGGTGGCGCCTTCTCGTATGTTTAGCTCCGCCGCGTAGCGGCTCTGAGCACGAAAAACCGCCCGGAGATGCGGAGCATCGGAGGGTAGGTTTTTTGATGCTCACAGCTCTGGCCAAGCCAAAAATTAGAAGGCAAAAAAAATTTTCCCTACTTTTCAAATCGATTTTTCTCAAAATTTTGACTATACTTTCTCGGGCGAAATTTTTACAGGACACTCTAATAAGGTTCCTTTTGCTAAAAAAAATATTTTGGAGCGATTTCGGGTGACAGGTGATTATCCCCCAAATTTTAATCGATCTTTCCTCATACCTAGCAGCTTCAATACCCAAAGTTTCATATACTTCGATGATGTTATTCGAGGTGGTGGAATGTCCATTGACACCGTATGTAGCCATAATTTCTCGCATATTACTTCCTTCAACGTATAAAAAAAATTGGTTGTCAGATTGAGCAGTGACAACCCGACTGGCAGTTGGTAATCCCTAAAAAGTATATTTACATTAATTTCAAAATTCAAAAGAAGTAATTTATAAGATTACCTTAATAATAACATTCTGCAATTTCTCTTGCAAGTGACATATAGCATTGGAGATGTTGTTTTCTTCCTTAGCGCTTGGACGAACCAGTAATACTCTCGATGATTTTACAATAACATCTTGAGGTAGAATTTTTAACTTTGCTTTGCAGATATTGTAACGAATTGTGTGGGCGTTAATTTCCAACGATAAGCATTGGATTAAATTAGCATTTAAAACAATCTTTAAAAAACTTTCGTCATCTTCAATCACAATTTCAAAGTGTGAAATCTAAAAATAAAGTTGGTTAATGATAGCAATAGTTTTGGTCTTATAATGTAACTTACTTCCTTCAAAGTAGTTTTTTCTAGCCTCGCTTTAACTCTTGCTGCGTATGTTTTACTAGTGGGATTTAACAAGGGAGTCGTAATAATCGGCGTGCTAATGCTTTTAGAAGCATTTATGATTTCTTTTATTCTGGGTACTCCTTGAGTGATGTTCATACTTGCTACCCCAGCAAAATGGAAAGTTTTCAGTGTCATTTGGGTTCCTGGCTCTCCAATACTTTGAGCAGCCACCGCACCTACGGCAGTTCCTGCTTCAATAATTGCACTTTTATACTTCCTACGGCAAATAGAAGCAAAAGTTACTAATTGTGTCGCCGTTACACGTTCGAGTTCTGCTGAAATCTTGTAAGAATCATATTGTTTTCTTACTTTGCCCACCCTTTCTGCTAAATTTTCCATAAATTCACTAAAAATAATTTAATTACACACTTAATTTTCAAATAAGCCTTTTGTTTAAAACTTACCAAAATACAGCTTTAAAGACTTCATCACATTCTTGCAAAAAGTCCATTTCAAACTGTTTTGTAGCTATACAAATTTCGTTCTTATCTAACGAAACTTCATTTCTGCACGGTTTCTGGGCTTTTACCGAATATAAGATTCTGTTGAAATCTACTGGACACTTGGAAGCTACAAATTTTAAAAGGTAGTAATACAGAAATGTTAACAGAATAATAGGAAAACTTACTTTCCATTTCTGCAGGATCAAGTCCATCATTGCCATACAACAATTGTACAATTTGCTTGTCAGCATTACGAACAGTTTTATCATGACAGACTACCAAATCTTCTAAAGCCTAAAAATAAATTATTTAAAGTCAATTATTTAAAAACAGTTAAGTTTAATCAATATTACTTTAATTAAACGTCTTTGCATATAACCACTCTCAGCTGTTTTAACGGCGGTATCAACCAGACCTTCACGTCCACCCATGGTATGGAAGAAAAATTCACTGGGTACCATACCAGAGAAAAAGCTATTTTTAACGAAACCTTTAGCAGATGGAATGATACCTAAAAACAGGTAATGTTATACCGACTGTACTTTATTTGACAAAAAACCAACTCTGTTAAAATTTTACTTACTATTGGAAAAGAACTGTGGCAAAGACATTTTGTCAAAACTGAAGGGTACTCTTTCTCCATTCAGAGCTTGCTGTCCTACGCATGCTACCATTTGAGATATGTTGATGTTGGAACCTAACAATAAATTTTTATTATTTTAACCATTGATGTCAAAAAAAATCACCAATTACCTTTAGAACCACACAGAGCCATAATGAGAGGACTATTTGTTGGATGTAACTCTCTTAAACAAACTTTTCCGGCATTATCTCGAATATCGGATAAGGTTTTTAACAGTTTTGATTCTAAAGTTTCTTCTACAGAACACCCTGGCTGACATTGTAATCTTCCTCGTACCTTATCTTCGATGAAGTTATGGCAATCATCATACCCCTTTTCCAGAAGTGCATTTTTACTTTCTATCAACTTTTCGTTGGGCATAACATCCCCAATGCCAATAGAAAAGCCAGCAGTATTCATTAAATGATATGAAGCCATTCTTGCTGTAAATAAGAAATTTAAATGGAAATAGGTATTCAGTAAATAATTCTGGCAATAGAATAAGGACTTTTATGTAAAAAATGTTCTTCTGAAATTGTGCTTTCAGTATCAATATTTCTCTTGTTGTTGAACGTCACTTCTAAGATCACGGCCACATGTATAAAAAAAAATAGATTCAGAACCTATACAGAAGAGATAATAGGCGAATATCAAATTGGTTTTAGGAAAGTTAGATCTGTAACGGACCAAATTTTTGTACTGAGAAATTCAAGCAACAAGCTACGAATATGGGTTGAATACACATGACACATGCACTGTTCTTGGATTTCAGGCAGGCCTACAATAGCATTAAGAACTCTACAGGGCAATGTATGATGTAGTGAGCGTTGTAAAGACCCAGAGAATTAAATGGATGGGTCATATAGTGACAATGAGTGATTGAAGAACCTCAAGAATGAGGTTCCCCCAGAGAACCCCCCGGTCATGAAATATCGATTTTTATCATTGGGAACTTCTGATGATCTAAAGGGCTCGCCACATAGCCTGTGCTGTGCTATGCTATGCTCTGTGTTATGTCAACACAAACGTTGAACAATGGCATGGTCATGCGCAAAATGGACCATGCCATTGTTCAACGTTTGTGTTGACATAACACAGAGCATAGCATAGCACAGCACAGGCTATGTGGCGAGCCCTTTATATAGAATACACATAGTATGTCAGAATCACCGTTTCCATGCTAACGTAACGCAATACCCCCCCCCCCCTCCCTGTATATGGAGATTATTTTTATCGGTAGGAATTTTTCCTTTCAATTTAAATATATTTGAATAACTGTTGCGATCACATCGTGATATTTTCACCGGTTACCCAGTCATTTAAAGGGAAATAAAGAAGAACGCGGGGGATGGAATCAACTTTCCTAAAATCCCCTGTGTTATCATTGGACCAAAATTGAAGAGGAGAAGATTCCCTACAAAACAATAAGGTTTCAGGATTTACTTTAGATCTAAAGTAAATCCTGAAACCTCGTTTCGTTTTGTTCACCATCGATGGTGAAGTTTAAATGTACGAAATTTTTTTATTCAGATTAAGAATTATTCAAAACCTTTTTCAATAATTGTTTTCTCTGGATTTGTAGTTTATAATAGTAAAAGTTTATAGAGGGTTTTATAGAGAATTTTGTGTTCTTCAATTTTGATTTGATGATAATTTTCCCTAAAAATGAAAGTAAGCAAGTTATAAACGAAAAACTACTTTAGAGGATTGAAATTCCCACTTGCAGAAAGGGCCGACAGGAAATTTTAGGCGATGTTGCAAATAAAATCGTGGTCAAATTTTCGAATCCAGTCAAATTTGAATATATGCGCACTCCCCCAAAAGATTCTTTCTTATCTTTTTGAAAATTTTAAACTATTATTTATTGGGTTTTGTCAAGGTTTAGCGCCCCCATTGCGATGGTCTTGCTCACCCTTGCTCTGGCTCTGGCCATGTGTACAAACTTTTGGAAATAATATCACAATGAAAAATTATATAATAAATTTTTAACATACATAATTATTAAATTATTAGAAGTACTATAAATACTTCTATAATTGGTATATTGAAAAACCTAACAATGAATAATCATGAAATGCTCAAAACAGTCATTTAATAAACAAAATTGAAAACCAGTATCTTTTCAGTGTAGAGAAAATAAAAATTAACTCACCTAATCTCCACATGCACTTGATGGAATAGTCTGCATTAAAGTCTTTAAAAAGAATATAAAAAATATTTTCGCCCCTTCCACCTGATCCCAAATGACTCTTATCCAAGCTACCAGCTAAAATTTCTGAATTGCGTATAATAATATACGATTCTTGTCTACAAAATTCTCTATTTCCCGTATACGATTTTCCCTTCACTTCCAAAGTGACTTTCACTGTACATTCCTTGTTTGGGCGCAAAATTAATCCAAACATTTGTTTTCCTGTCCATAATCGTTTTGGCTAAAATATTGAAGAGTTAAAACAGCCCAAGAAATTTAAAGAAATAAAAACCTTCAAAATGGCAGGTTCAGGAATGTCGATGTTCATGTTTATATCGTCACCTCCAAGTAGAGTACATAACAGTTGATTAACTTGGCGAAAAGTATAAAACCTGTCTTTTCTAGTAATAGCAAAAGCTCCGCTCAAAAAATCTTGCGTTGCTGCTATTAAGATTTCACCATTTTTTGGTGTAATTAAATTGTTTTTTATCTAAAAGACATTTGTTAAAAATAACAAAAACATTACTCAAAACAAAGATTATTACATTTAATAATCCGTAGGCTTCTGCTTTTGCTTCTATAGTTTGAGGTAAATGTAAATTCATTTCATCACCGTCAAAATCTGCATTGTAGGGATTACAAACGCATTCGTTGATTCTAAATGTTCTGTGGAAATGTACTTTTACTCTATGGGCCATAATGGAAAGCCTGTGCAAACTCGGTTGCCTGTTCATGAGAACCATGTCGTCATTTGCCATGTGTCTTTCAATCGCATCACCTTCCTAGGAGGAAAAAAATAATTTCTAATTTTCAAACATGTTATTGCTATTACCCTTAAGTCTTGTGCAGCTCTTTGGCGATTTACGAAACGTAAAAATTTAGTAGCTCCATTTTTTTGAATTATGTAGTTAGCACCGGGCCACTGATCAGGCCCATTTATTACCAACTGCCTCATTTTACTAATATTTATTTTGTTCACTTTATCAGTGAAAGTTAAAATTTTAGCAATATGTACAGGAACACCGACCTGATCGATTTCCAAATTTGGATCCGGTGAGATTACGGTACGAGCCGAAAAATTTACCCTCTTGCCAGATAAATTGCCACGAAAACGACCATTTTTACCAGACAAACGTTGCTGCAGACCTTTGCGTTTATCCTAAAGAAAAATAATTTAATATTATTTTATTTTTCTCCACTGAAAAATGAAGAGGTATGTATGAAGAGGATTATGATTTTAGCTATGTAGCAGTCCAGATAAACACCCAGGAACGAAAGACTACAAGAATTAGAAAGAAAAATACAACAGGGAAATAGAGCGTATTTCGCTAACAGACAGCTGCTGATAGGGGTAAAATTATCGAGAAAGAACAAGATCAAGATATACAAGACACTGATACGGTGATCACCTATGCAGTGGAAGAAATATGTCTAAACAAAAGAGAAAAGGAGATGAAGAATGTGAAAAATATTAGGCCCAATACGAGATAATGGTCAGGAAAGAAGATAAGGGCAATGAGATGATTAATCAAGCAGAATTGGTTGACTTGGTTTTTTTTTTATTTAATCGTATGGATACATTCATTGCACAAAGCATATTATAAAAAAAAATACAGAAAAAAAAATACAGAGGCACAAGGAAAACCAAAGGAAAATGACCCCTCAGATGTTGAGGCTCGCCAAATAGTCGGTGCTAGGCAAAGTTCCCCCAAAGAAATCCGCCATATCCCCCTCGTACTTCAGATCTGGGCACTCCAAGACCAGGTGTTCGATTGTCTGGGAGGCGGCTCCGCAGTAGGCGCACTCGGGAGAGTCGGCCACTCCCCATCTGTACAGCGACTGTGAACATATGCCGTGACCTGTCCGGATTCTATTCAAAGTGCACCACTGTCTTCGTGGCAATTCGGAACCCGTTACTGGGACGGTTGGGTCGACTATATGTTGGGAGTTACGGACAGGATCCATGTTCCACTCCTCCCGCCATCCCCCCGCGACGCTGCAATTGGAATCCACCAGCTCTCCCGCTGTATGTTGCGGAGGGTGGCGAGACTTCAGTCTTCTTGCTTCGGGATGTGTCATGTCCCCGTATGCGGGGTGTTGACTATCAGACACAATTCTATTGTACTCCCTCAGCAAGGCATGTCGGCGCCTGAGATGCGGAGGGGCGATGTGACTTAAGACGGGCAGCCATTTTACTGGAGTAGATCTAATGGTTCCAGTAATTACCCTCATTGCAGCGTTTAATTGGGTATCTACCTTGTGTACGTGTGCGCTATTTATCCATACTGGAGCGCAGTATTCGGCGGTTGAGTGCACCAGCCCCAGACATGCTGTTCTCAGGCAGGAAGCACGCGCCCCCCAAGATGTGCCCGCAAGTTTATGTAGCAAGTTAATTCTGCTAGAGAGCTTAGCTGATGTTTTCGACAGGTGTTGTCTGAACGTGAGTGATCTGTCGAGAGTGATGCCCAGGTATTTTGGGTTCGAGTTGTGGTTTAGTTCTTTTCCTCCCATATTGATACCAAGTTCCACGCCTGCCAGTCTGTTGGCTAGATGGAAGCAGCAAACCTCCGTCTTGGTCCAGCTGGGCTGCAGCTTCCATCTGCCAAAATAATCGTTAAGAAGCTCGAGGTCGGCGCTCAGGGTGGCCTCCGTGGCGTTGACATGCTGATTCTGCGTGGCCAGAGCGATTTCATCTGCGTATATAAATTTACGTGACGAAGTGGTAGGGAGGTCGCTGATATACAAGTTAAAGAATAATGGTGCCAAAACAGAGCCCTGCGGGAGCCCATTATTCAGCATTCTTTTCCTGCTTGATCTATCGCCGATATGGACCTCAAAGTATCTATTACTGAGCATATTATTTATTAACCTTGATATTTTTAGGCATGGAATGACCTTAAGCAATTTATAAATGATGCCGTGTCTCCAGACCGTGTCATAAGCCGCTGTTAGATCTACGAAGGCGACAGAAGTTTTGAGTTTGCGCTGGAAACCGTGCTCTATAAACGTAGTGAGTGAGAGCACTTGGTCAGCGCAGCTTCTGTTTTTTCTGAAACCCGCCTGCTCTGGAGGGACCATAGCATCTATCTTAGGGCCGATTCTGTTGTACAGAAGCCGTTCCATCAGTTTGTAGCTGACGCTTAGAAGTGCGATCGGCCGGTAACTCTCTGCTTGATTGGTCGGCTTTCCCGGCTTTAATATCGCTATCGTTTTCGTTCTCTTAAAATGCTGGGGTATATTTCCCGATGTTATGATGTCAGAGTAGAATTCGGAGAGCCACTTTCTGGCGTTTTCTCCCATATTCCTAATAAATTCTGGGTATATTTCGTCTAGGCCAGCCGCCTTTCCCATCTTGATGGACCTGATGGCAGTGTCGAGTTCACACAAGGACACCGGATGGGCGAACTCGGAGGTCTCGGAGTATCACGTTTCATCTCCGTAAGTTTTTTTCGGATTGCTGTTGAATGCGTTTTGTTAGATGGTGCTCTGGATAGGGACACCAATCGATCCGCAACAAGGCCGGGGCTGATATCACAATCTTTTGTCATTGGCTTCCCCTCTCCGAGGCGGCGCATGAGCTGCCATGCCTTTCTGCTAGAATGGGTAAAATCAAGACTCTCGGTTGTTGTTCTCCATCGCTCGGCCCTAGCCTGATCCAAGGACTTTAGCAGGTTGTCTGCAGTGACTGGGTCTCTCGTTATGAGAAATTCCTTATATAGTTTTTGGTTGACTTGGTCATGTGATGAGAAAAAAAATTGCTGAACAGAGACCCTCAGAGGACCGTGCAAAAAGAAAACCAAACTTGCAAAGGTACGATCAAGTAACGGTAGATTTAAGAAATATAAAAGTCAATGGCTGGAGGAAGAAGACAGAAAACAGAGAGCATTAAAGAGAAATTGTATTGGATGCGAGAACAGATGGAAACTTATAGGGCGAAATAAAATATAAAAGAGGACTAATTCACCTAAAAAAATGGATATGGAAAGTTGTACTGTACTTAAAAAAAATTGTAAAGACATTCAATAATTTTACGTATGTAGTACTTTCTACACAAATTTTAGGAATGTAGGATACATTTTAAACTATTAAGATAATTTTGGATTTCTTCGATAACTTCATGTTATCATAAAAAATAGTTTGCATTCAGATGCTATTGTCAACACGTTTTATTCAAATTATCAAAAGTTAATTTTATCGAAGTTCTACTGTAGGGTCATTCCATCTCAAATCGAATCATGAATTTACTTGAGCCATGCCTAATTTGACAAAATTTGGTACACACCATCGTAGTAAGAAATTAAAACTACAAATTCAAGGATTTGTCCAAAAAGGTATTCGTTTTCTTGTTTTGGCCTTTCAAAAAGTCAAAAAGTTAGTGTGTAGGCCTGTAGAAAAACGAGTGTAACTTCATCCACAGTGGTCTAAATTTAAAAATAAAAAATGTTCTGTAAAGGTAAATGAACATTCTGTTCGAATATTTAACCACATTTTATATTTTCAGCCCCTAACTGGATTAATTAGGGTTAATATTAAACTATTAACCCTATTTCAACCCCTATTTCTAAAGGGGTCTTTTTTTTTTGGTTAATTTTTTTACAGTTTTTTTGTACAAATGTGCTGGGCATGCGTACCAAATTTTATCATGGGATGAGCATGGGTTCGGTTACTAAAAATTAATAAGTATAGGCAGAAACGGACAAAATTCAGTTTTTCGCCGATTTCTCAAGCTTCTTTGAACTTTATGACAAAATAGTTTTATTTAAATTTAAAGCTAATTAAATTCTCTACAAAAAAATATTTATACATATTTTTCGTCAGATTCGTATTCACATAGCAATAACAGCTCAAAGTATAGCTAAGTTGCGCGACCTCCGTTATATTTATTTAAAAAGGTCGGAATCGATTTTTCATTAATTGTATAGATTATCATCATAAATATTTATTATCTCAATATAAGTTTATCACACCATCCGTAATTTTGATAAAAAGTTTAGCATAATATGACAATGCAGTTAAACCAAAAATACATTATTTGATTTTTTTTGTAAACTTAATTAATTTCCATGTTAAGGCCAGCTAAATGTGATACTTTTCAGTTTACACCCTCGAACATCAGAGTGTGTAACTTTGGAACTAATGAACATAAAGGGCTGATTTTGTTTCAATAAACTTATATAAGTTTAGATTGCTGGAACAATTTTTTACTTTCCGAACCCCTAGGTAAGGAAAGTATTGTTATCAGTCAAAATTTGACCCCCCAATTTTTTGACAAATGTTCACGTTTTGAGGTCCCCTGAATCCATTTTTATCATTTTTGGAAGGATGTCTGTATGTATGTGTGTGTGTATGTACGTCTGTGAACACGATAGCGTCTAAACGAAGCAAGCAAATCATTCCAAATTTTGCATATAAGCTTTTTCCTGTCGTAGGACGAAGCCAGATGAAAATAAATTAAATCGTGTAACGGGAAAGGGGGTTTACCTGGAGCTATTATGACATTATGCGTCATAACTTCGAAACGAAATTAAATATGTAAAAATATTATTAACAAAAAATTAGCGCTATGGAATTTCCTACATTTTTTGTCCTACAAGTTTTTCTCTAAAATATACAGGGCGTTTCAAAAAATTTTGTATTTGTAAAAAATTTTTGTATTTGTAAATAAAATAGTAAACCGCATTCTACTAACGAAAATAAGATGAAAAGTTTCTAATAACATGGGTCCAAAAATGCTTCGTTTGCAAGATATAGGCATTCAAAAGTTTTTTTCTTCCTATTTTGGCAAAATATGAAATTTTTCATGGATTTACTGTTAAAATTATGTAACCATTTTATTTAAAAATATAATATAAAAATTTGCGTCTGTTCGGAAAGTTATGCGATGGCCACATCAGATTTTTTAATTGTGTGTTTTGCACCCCCTCCCAAAGGGGTCCCCTTTTCCCCCTAAAAATTACTATATATTATTAAGACTAAGGCTCAGTTGTTCAGTTTCGGGTTATCTTTTAACCTGGGTTATTTTCCATAGAAATGATTGTTTCAAGAATCGTTTCCATGGAAAATAATTCAGGTTAAAAGCTAACCTAATACTGAACAACTGGGCCTAACATAGTCAACCTGTGCACCAAATTACATTTTGGGCCGAGAATTGCAGATTGAGCAAACAAGTATATAATATAACTTATCAAATGATGAGTAAATGATTTATATAACTTATCAAATGACAAGTTATAAATATTTTTTTCTCAATCTGTAATAGTCGCCTAAAATGAAATTTGGTGCACAGGTTAACTATATTAGTCTAAGGCCCAGTTGTTCAGTTTCAGGTTATCTTCTAACTTGGGTTATTTTCCATAGAAATGATTGTTTCAATAATTGTTTCCATGGAAAATAATTCAGGTTAAAAGATAACCTAATACTGAACAACTTGGCCTTAATAATATATATTAATTTTTAGGGGAAAAAAGAGACCCTTTTGAGAGAGGGGGGGTTGCAAAACTCGCAATTAAAAAAGTTTGTTCCGGCAATCTAAACTAATAAGTTTGTTGAAGAAAAATCAGCCCTCTATGTTCATTAGTTACAAAGTTATACACAGAGGGGTAAACTGAAAAGTGTCGCTTTAGCTGGCCTTAACATGGAAACGAATTAAGTTTACAAAAAAATCATGTAATGTATTTTTGGTTTAACTGCATTGTCATATTATGCTAAACTTTTTATCAAAAATAGGGATGGTGTGGTAAACTTATATTCAGATAATAACTACTATTTATGATGAAAATCTATACAATTAATTGAAAATCGATTCCGACCTTTTTAAATAAATTTAACTGTGGTCGCGCAACTTAGCTTTACTTTGAGCTGTTATTGCTATGTTAATACGAATCTGACGAAAATATGTGTAAATATTTTTTGTAGAGAATTTAATTAGCTTTAAATTTAAATAAAAATTGGTGAGCGAATGGCTGAAATGCTAGCATGTTCGCTTTCAAGCCAATATTCAAGGGTTCAAATCCTGTGAGGTACTATCTATAGAAGAAATTTTCGCTCACCAAATGTCTATCTGCTGGCCCCAGATAACATTATTTATGGCTAAAAAACTTTCCTGATGGAGTAGGAAACTTTTTGAAAGACCAAAACAAGGAAACAAATGCCTTTTTGGACAAATCCTTAAATTTGTGTTTTTTATTTCTTACTGTGATGGTGTGTACCAAGTTTCGTTAAGTTTGGTCGGGGTCGAGTCAATTTTACCTATTTTTTTGTCGATTTGAGATGGAATGACCCTGTAATTCCACTGAAAATCATAAAAATGCTTTCCTTTTGACAAAGCATTGTTTTTGAAGATTAAAAAAATTATAAGAGGACTATGTTGTTTACATTTCTGTACAATAGCTCATGGTAAAAGTTCTTAATTAGAAAATCTACAAGTTTTTGTTAAAACTTACCACTTTATATTGAAGAGGAATCCCAGATATTTCTCCATTGAAAAATGTGGCTGTTTTCAATTGCAATTCATTTACACGATCATTATATAAACCAGGAGTTATCTTCAGCGATTTACTCCTTACAAATTCTCGATTAAAATATAAGATTTCTTGCTGAATGGCTGTTAAATGATCTTCCATCCTAAAAATATAAGAAACTACAGTAAAGAATTTTTAGTGATCTGTAAATACGTACGTTCCTTCTCTCAGGGTGGAAGCAACCGATGGACGCACACAAACTGGTGGAACCAACATCTTCGTCATTATGAGATCTTCAGGACGTGACCTATTTCAACAGTTAATATAATTCTATCCTGAACACTTTCCCAACAAACATTTTAGCTGAAAATCGCCTGTTAAATGGCTATTTAATAGCTAGTACCTAGTTAACAGCTGATTTAAAGCTAAAATGTTTGTTGCGTTTATGCAAGTATTACCTTAAAGAATTCATACATAAAAATATTATATCACTTTCGGGTATATTTTTAAATAAATTTAGAACACCAACCGGTGTTAAAACTTCTGAGGCAAGAGATTTAACCACATCTGGTTCGACATCAGTCGTTATTTTAAAGTGTTCATTGTATTGTTCTAAAATTATTTCATATAGTAAAATAATATTAAATGAACAAAATACACTACTTACCAAGTTTCTCCCTGCATTCCTTATCTTTCTCAGGTTTAACGTGAACAATACCAAACTTATTAAAGGAATTTCCACCACTACTCACAAACTTTTTGACAATTCCATTAACATACGTGCAATTTAAGCACGTACGACTTTTTTTACATTTTTTTATTATTACTTGTCGCAGCACCTTTTTTTGAAAATAACTTAAATGTGGATTGCTTAAAGACCTCACATATTTATCCTTATCTTTTTGTATTAACAATACATGACTACATCTTTTACATATGGATTGTAAGATAGTTATTATATTACCGAAAAACCCCGTGTGATATAAAGGCACATTGAGATCTAAATAACCAAAATGACCATTGCAATCGCTAATATTTTTACCGCAAGTTTCGCAATCGACGTTTTTCTGTGAGACACCCTGAAAAGATGACGTGGTTATTTACTAATTAAATAAGCAATTTATCCACCTACCATTCTAGGATCAAGTAAGCCATACCTAACCGGTGCTCTTTTGTTTTCAACATCATACAACTCATCAGTGACTACTTGCACGTGCGACAGTTCTTCGATGCTCTCTGCACTTTCCATGCAAAACGTGAGGTGGGATCTGTAATAAATTAAAAATTATGCATACAGAAACTGTTACACAATTTTATTTATATCTTACATTTTTTTTGTAACGTCGGTTTCCTGATACAATTTCACAGGCATTTTGTTTTTCTGTTTAGTCCACTTCGATCTAATCGTATATTGAGTAAGTATGTGGTTATGATCTATCCTCAACACGTTGTTTTTTTCCTTTTAAATAATAGTAAACAATTCAGGTTAGCCAATCTACAACGCTATTTTGAACTAACTTCAAGAAAAGACTATACAGGGTGGTTATTTTTTTATATCATTAGGAGAGGGGCAAGCAAAGTACAATAATTGGCGATTTACCTTACCGATGGTGGCGCGCATGTCGTTACCAACATGGCGTTACAATTACGTACTCGATGTTGTTTTGAATGTGATTGTGAGTTATTTTATGGTAAAAACTGCAGTGAAATTCGTTCGTTTTTAAAAACAAGTGACTAAAAGAGGTTTTACATTTTACACATTATTATATTGTTGGTAATAACAGTAGGTAGATACTACAGCTCCACCACGCGGCAAATATGCCGACTAATTTGATAAAAATTTGAATGAACCAATGAACGTTGAGTTATTTCTCAAGTACATTCTGTTGTAAAAGTTACAAATCATTGCGTGTGTAATTTGTCGTGTTTTTTTGTGTAATTCGGTTTCGTGTTATTTATTCCAAAAGTGCTTTATTTAATATTTGCGATAACATTTTTTACGTATTTCGTGACTGCAATTTGACAAAATAATTTATGGATTTTAAATATTCGCGCCGAGAAATTTCTTCATCTGAGTGTACATTTTTAATTTTAGCAGCGCCTGACACGCCCCCTCAGGTCGGTTCTAACGTTGGTGGAGCTGTATTATAAAATGAATTCGTTTTACACATTAACTAGCATATATTATTTTAATAATAGAATTTTAATTTGTTTTGAATTTACAATCAAAATCATGGATCGATCGGTTTATCTCTCGATTTTTAATTTATTTACGTATTTAGATGCTACACCAAGTTCAAGGTGTCTACTATACATGAAGGACAAGCAATTGTGAATGCTAAACACATTGTAATAAGGTGTGGCATAACCAGCAAAATAGAAGAAGAAATTAATCTATTTGCACTTTGCATGCAAACAAGTGCGCTATTAGAAAGTCCACATGAAGTTGTGCTAAGGCGGCTTAAAGTCGACCCCCCGATATAATTTTGTTATTATCAGTTAAGTTAATAAAGTTAAAATTAAACAAAAAAAAACTATAATGTATAAAAATTAGTTTTAAATTTAATTTGTAAAATCCCATGTCATTTACCACGTTTACATGCACCCGTTAGCTCGAACTAACTCAGTTCGAACCAAAGTTCGAACTGGTTAGTCCTTTCATGTATACACTCAGGTAAAGCGATCTAAACCACTAGATCGACCCGAGTCAAATCGAGCGAAATACCTGGACTAGTGGCTTAAGCCCGTCTTACATCAGGTTATTTCTGGCGCCATTTCTTGATCCATTTCTTGAGCCAAATAAATTGCCTAGTTTAAAACAGCAAATGTCTTGGAAAATGTCCTGGCTCGAAATGTCCTGACACGTGCTCTATTTTTGAACAATTTGCCTGTGAGCGGCCGCAGTACAGATTGAATGCGCAGGTAGATTCTGTGGCAGGTAGTAATTGTCAAATGCAGGGCTAGGAATGACTTGCTTTTATCACTAAAAGTTACGTATTTTTAAATAATCGCAAATGTTTTTGTTTTTCACTGAAATTAAAAAATCAAATTTGAAAATTTAATAACCATTGAAAATTTAATTTTTTAAAAAATTTTTTTGTGTTGGTAAAAAAAATAATACTATTATGTTTGCTGCAATCACATTTTCTGCAATTAAATCGCTTTCTTTATCCATTTCAATTTTTATGTGTAAGCACAACTTTTCACAATTTGACGTTCGTTTAATTTTACTGGGCACGCTCGCAGGTAAATGGCGTTGAAAATAGCCTCAAAATAGAACGGGTTCTATATATTTGGCCTACAAAATGTTTCAGGTAATTTGCTAAAATTACCTACTGCGCAAGATCAGCGCTAGAAATGGCGGATGAAATGGCCTGATATAATACAGGCTTTATATTTGGATCAAGAAATGGCGTCATTTCTGGCCCAAGAAATGGCGCCAGAAATATGGATCAAGAAATGGCGCCAGAAATAACCTGATGTAAGACGGGCTTTAGACGTTTCGTTTAAGAGATACGGGGTTCGCAAGAAAATTAAAAAAAAAACCTGAATTTTTTAAACATTTTTTCCCTTAATTTAATTTATAACTCGAAATCCGTTGATTCTAGACGATAAGGGGTTATAACCCAATTTGTAGACAAGCGAATGATCTTTAAAAAAGTTCTAATCCATTAACCTTAAAAAATCAATAATATCAGAGCTATGGCCGTTTGAAATCCGAAATTCAAAAAATTGCTTTAAAGGGAGGTACCCCCCAAGGGTTTAGACTTAATTTTATTTGAAAATTTGTCTTATGCCCGTATGCACCAACTACAAATAAATCTGCAAATAACTATTGGATGAATAAAGTTTATTCAATGAATAACTAATGTTGGTATTCACCAACCACTTGTCAAGTATAAATAACTATTTGTAGAATAAATTTAAAGTAGGTCAAAAGTAGTAGGTTAAATTAAAGTAGGTCATAAAATTACTAGGTAAATTTAAAATCTTAACCTATAAAAGTTGAAACATACTTCCTTGTGTTGTATTTTGGGATGAACTCTGTGTTAATCCGGGGAATTGGTAATGGTTTAAGCTAATAGATTTCTATATAAGTTGTAAACAAACATGCTTTTGTGTACATCATAATCATAATATTCATAATTAGAAAGAGAAATGGACGATTTAAATTTAATGTAAGTACATAATATTATTGTAATTTATTGTATAATAAAATTTACTTTGTTTTTAGCTACAATTTATTGCCGCCTCTACATTTTATTCCAATTGAAAATGAAAATAGAAATTGCCGACGTTCCCGAAATGTTCGTCCCAGAACTAATTTTATAGAAAATTTTGATGATATAGATTTTAAGATGCGATTTCGTTTCTCGAAAGCATCTGTGGAAAATATTTTAAATTTAATTGGAGTGAATTTAAAAGCTACAAGTTTGAGAAATGATCCCATATCGCCAATTAATCAAGTGCTGATAACCTTACGATTTTATGCTACCGGATCATTTCAACTGTGTACGGGTGATAATTTTTTAGTATCACAAAGTAGTGTGAGCAGAATTATTACCAAAGTATCGCACTATATTGCATTAAAAGGTCATATTTATATAAAAATGCCACAAACTCGATTTGCAATAGATAAAATTAACAGTGACTTTTATCAAATTGCAAACTTTCCCAGAGTAGTAGGTACGATTGATGGGACGCATATAAAAATTCAATCACCCGGAGGAGATACTGCTGAATTATACCGGAATAGAAAAGGATGGTTTTCCATAAATGTTCAAATGGTGGCAAATGCAAACCTTAAAGTTATGGATATAGTAACCTCCTGTCCCGGTAGTGCTCACGATTCAACAATTTTTAACGAATCTAGATTAAGAAGTCGGTTAGAAGAAAATGCTTTTGGGGATTCCTATTTGCTAGGCGACAGTGCTTATGCTTGTAAGAAGTATTTATTAACACCGTTACATAATCCAACAACTCGTGCAGAAATGCGATACAACAGAAGCCATATTCATACTAGAAACACAGTGGAAAGAACTTTCGGTGTTCTCAAAAGAAGATTTCCATGTCTTTCTCTTGGACTTCGTGTTGCTCTTGATCGAGTGGACTCGATAATTGTAGCCACAACAGTGTTGCATAACATTGCCATAGATAGAAGAGATGAAATGCCACCTGATGAAAACATAGTTCACAATGAAATACAAGAAATTTTTAACATTGTAAATGAAAATATTGTTAATCAGAATTTTGCAATAAGAAATGCTGTAATCAATACCTTTTTTAATAGATAGTTTTATTTAAAAAATAAAATACAAAATATTTAAATTACTGTTTTTTTATTTTTAAGTTAAATTCTGCCAGTTCCTTCTCAATTTCAGCCTTTTCCTTTAAAACTTGAAGAAGTTGTAACTGAATGGCATTTTCAGATTTTATTTTGTCAGTTTCTGCAATATTTTAAGGTTATAAATCGACAAATAAGGACTTTATTCGACCAATTATTGCGAATAACTTATTGGAAGTTTATTCGATGAATAAACCTTATTTTATGTTGGTGAATACCAAATAGTGACTTTATTCTATGAATAGTGTTATTTGTTGTTGGTGAATACGGGCATTAGAAAAGTGTCCTTTATCACCACCTCAAAGGTTCTCCACGGTCACGGGGACACCCTGTATGTAAAAAAGATGAGTTTTTGTAAATTAACGTTGAATAAAAAATACAGCTAGTTATTTGTTTGAAATTATTTATTTTTAAAATCATTCGTCGCTTAAAATAGGTGTCGACAAATTAACAATTGCACATGCGACATTAAAGATATCATCAATTTTTGATACAAGAGTCAAAGGCAAAGGTTTTCTAAAAATTTCAAATAATCTTATCCTTTGATTTGTTCTTTCTACATGCACCCGATCTTTAGCAATTTGAACAGTTTTTTGTGCCTTTTCTTCTGAAAATTGCTTTTTATTTCTCAAAAATGGTGGCCGAATTAATTTAATAAAATGGGTACTTGTAATGTCGTCGATCCATAATCCTTTGTCTACCATCACTGCATCTCGTCCCATGTCCAATTTATCAATTAATCCACTTTGTTCGAATATAGCTTTATCCGAAGCCCTTCCACCATATGCTTTGCTTACAAAATTAATCAAACCTGCAGGAGTAACCCCAGTCATAAATTTAATTGTTTGGCCTCCTTTATAATGTGAGTATGTCTTGATACGACAGCACAAACAATTCGGTGTCTCCAGAGATAATTCTATGCAATCCAAAACTACTCGAACATTTGGAAAATCTTTAAAACATATCGGTAAATTCCGCTGACATTCATCTAAATCGGGGAAAGGAATAGCAGGTTTTAATAAAATGGCTAATTTTGAAATTGTGTCATGAAATACAAATTTACACGTTTTGCTGCTTACTACATTAAATAAAGCAGCTAAAACAACATAACGAAGACCAGTTTTCATTTTCATGAAAGTTAACACTATCCGATTTTTGGTTGATAACCTTGCAATTCTTCTTCGAGGAAATTATTCATCTAAACTATCTGTCAACATCGATAACATATCAAAAGATGTCAAACCCGTTAATGAATTTAGTTTGGATTCAGAATCGATTAAATCAACAAACGGCACTACGATGTCCCCACTTTTCACCTGGACTGCTTGATCTTGCTTTTGTTTCAAAAAAACATCTTTAAGATTCAAAATATCCAAAACAGCTACTCTTTCCCTTTCTTCTAAATCAGACATAATTTTATTTTGAATTTTAGTAGAAGAACTTTTCTGCGGGCTGCAAGTAGATGATTTCTGATTTATACAATCAGGATTTTCGTTATTTTCACAATCTACCCAATCATTACAGGCAGAGGTGTCTTGAATTTCACTTTCAGGATTTTTATTTTCCTTACTGCAACTATCCTCTTGGCTGCTCTTTTTTGTCCTTCTTTGTAACCTTCTCCTCCGCTCCAAACTGCCTTTTGGTATTTTAGGCTGTATGCTTCTTTGTGGTAAATTTTGGGAAGGCACAGCATTGTTTTTTAGCCTTGGCTTCTTACTCGCAAAATCTCTTATTATAAAAGGCCAAGTCTTTCTTTCTGTCTGTCCCACGGAAATACCCGAAGCAAACCGAACCGAACCGAACGCACAACGTATCATCGGATCAACGTATCATCGGATCAACGTATCATCGTATCAACGTATCATCGTATCAACGTATCATCGGATCAACGTATCATCGTATCATTTTGTCTATATAGGACAGCTATTTCCAAAAAAGCATTATGTGAACTTCCATAATGGATAATGAAAATTTTGAAAATCCTGCTGCAAAGCGACGGCGATTGAATCGTGAGAGAAAAGCACGTACAAGAGCTAATAACACAGAAGAACAGCTTCGATCACAGCGACAAGCTGACGCTCGGTCTCATGCGATACGTCGACAACGTGAAACTTTGGAACAAACTCAAGCGCGGCAGGCTGCTGACGCTCGGTCCCATGCGATACGTCAACAACGTGAAACTTTAGAAGAAACTCAAGCGCGGCAAGCTGCTGACGCTCGGTCCCATGCGATACGTCAACAACGTGAAACTTTAGAAGAAACTCAAGCGCGGAAAGCTGCTGACGCTCGGTCCCATGCGATACATCGACAGAAAGAAAATCGATACCAAAGTCAAGCAATTCAACTCCAAATAAGAGCATTAAGATTTGATGAATCTCACGTTACTCGACACGATTGTGGAGAAATGAATTCCATCTGTCAGTTCTGCGGCTCCAAGAATTTCGCCAAGGAGCGTCCAGTTGATAAACAATTTAACAACTGCTATCATAAAGGAAAAGTGAAGATTCCGCAACCGCTCGATCAACATGGGAATCTATTGTTATATCCCGAATTTCTTCGCTCTATGCTTTCAGATTCAGATAATCCTTACTACAAGAACTTTCGTCAGCACATCCGCTCTTACAATTCCTCGGTTTCTTTCGCTTCAATGGGAGCAGAGATTGTTTCAATGCCGGGTAACGGACCATACTTTTTCAAAATTCATGGACAGACGTACCACAGAACCACAAACCTGTATCCACCTGAAGGACAAACAAGAAAGTTTGCACAACTGTATGTAATGGACACGACAGAAGCGGTCAATGAACGAGTAAATCTGCTTGAGAATAGAGGTTGTCTACCTGAAGTGATTGAGAAAATCGATCGTTTCTTCCGCGTCAACAATCGTATCGCAGCTTCATATTGCCTGATGAAAGAAATTGAGCAACAAGAGCGTGTACGAGCCGAAGAAGAAGGACAACCAGTTCCGGTCGTCAATATGGTGATGCGGCGCGATCGGCAGTCTGATCAAAGACGTTACAATGCTCCAACGTCCAATGAAATTGCAATGGTGTTCGTAAATGATGACGGCGAACCTCCATTTGAACGTGATATCCGTATCTATCCTCGAAATCCCGTCGACAATGCACAACAATTCATTCGTATCAATATTCCCAGTCCAAATCTTGACCCTATGACTTAATATGGCATTCTTTATCCGTTTGGCGAAGCGGGGTGGCAACCCAATTGGAGTTGCGAAGGATATCGGCAATCCCGTAATAAAATCAGCATGTTACAATTTAAAGTTGCGCAAACAGCAATTAGAAACGATTTCAATCCGATCATGAGTGCGGGAAAACTTACGCAACAGTGGATTGTCGACTCATATTTGCAAGTGGAAGCCAATAATTTGAACGTCCGTCCGCATAATTCAAAATCATACAGAGCGTTTCAAATCGTGTTGGAAATACCCTGTGTGTATAGAAGTTTAAGAACTGGGTAGGCAGTGCGCTACTTTTAGGCTTCTGTACAAAGTATAACAAGAAGCCTTATTTAGGCTTCTATGCAAGGTATAGAAAGAAGCCTTATGGTCTGGCTTCGTGTCCGTCCGCATGTTTCAGAGCCAATCATAACGTTGATCAACTGAAACGTTGTTATATTGTAAACTAGATGATACCCCGTCCGAGGACGGGCAGCTAGAAGGACGGGCAGCTACCCAAGGTAACTTAAGTTGAATGAAGATTAAGGAAAGCTCTCAGTGCAATCCAAAAGCCATATGACCTTGGCTGCCTGCCCGTCCTTCTAGCTGCCCGTCCTCGGACGGGGTATCATCTAGTCTGAAAATAAGAAACAATTCATTAGTGAATGTGTTTACATAACAAAACTTCAAACCTACCTGGTAATATAAAATCGTCACGCTGAAAATGCAGAGAACACACTTTCATAAAGTAACTTATAGGTTTTCCCATTACTAAAGCGCTCTTCCAAGCTTCTCTTCTGCAGATATTTTCTTTTAAACCAAATTTGTTTTCAACTGCAACATAACCTGCCTTTACTGCAGGAAAACGATAAAAACTAAGTTGTTCCTCTCGTCCTTTCTTAGAGTGACACCCGTACACACAACAATTCTGTGTTGATTGCGAAAAAGTGCTTAAGTCAATATTTGTCAAACTGAGATAATGGCGAAAACAAATTATGGGCAAAATTGAATTTGGTTTACTGAGGAACCTTTTTTAGGGATATAATTTTGTTTTGCAAGTTTATTATTAAATGTAATGTTACTACAGGCATATAACTAAATAATTATCGAGAAAAACTGAAAATTACACCAATTAAATTGATTACTTTCGACTTAGGCGAAAGGTATTCTATTAAATAACTGCCTTAATATGTACGCTATGACTTAGGCAATTATACCAAAAGAAAGAGCAAGTTTTCCTCTATCTGGATAAGTCAAAACCTCAATTTTGCAAAAACATAACATAAGCACTTTTTCGCAATCAACACAGAATTAATGTTATTCATACTTTTTTTTTATACATAACGATAATTTACTTAATAAACACTAAAAAAATGTAAACGTTTTGTTTATATAGTACACAACATTCTATACCAACTGATACCAATTATACGTAACGACTCATTTTGATATTTTTCCGCATGGTGGCGTTTGCTTAATGTAAATCGGTAGCGACAGCTCTAGGGGGGGGGGGAGACTCAGGTCGGGGCCTCTGCCTAGGGTCTCCTTACAGGCGTTTGCCATATTTTGGTAATTTTACACAGTTGACACTAATGGGCAACAGTACGGCCGCGCTCTGCCAAACAAATGGAAAAGTGTTGTTGAGCTTTCACTCTGCACGCATCTTGTTCTACTTTCTTACGAAAATATTTTAATAACATAAAGCATTTCATAACGGTCGATAAATTACGTAGTGTAATACCTGCATTACGACTAGTTGAACCATGGTTGAACTATATTCCAAAATTTGATCAGTTGTTTTAGGACCGTCTTGTATTAACTATTAGGAAAAGTTTGGCTACTACTGGTACTACTTTGGTGAGTTTTATTTGGTTTTATTATTTTATGCCACACCAAATTATTTGAAATAATTTTTAAGGTTAATAAATGCCAAATATTATTTCATTGTTCATTTTATTTTAAACTTTATTCTAGAATTCTAGAATGAACATGCAAGCAGGACCTTCATCGTCACGAAAGAACAGCACACAAATCAGAAATGTAATATTGGAATTAGCTAAATCGAATTCAAATGGCATTTTTAACAATGAAATAAAGGCAAGCTTGCCAGATACTGATGTTAACGACTGGATTGCGGCTATCAACGTCTTATTACGCGAAGGGTATGTTTTGTTATAAAAAATATGATTATTTACTAAAGTTTTGAGACCGTCATAAAGTATGAAAGACTGTCATAGCTTTGGTAGTTAAGTGCGTCTACTGGTAATCTGCCAGGAGCGCCCATTTCGAAATGAAGTGTATTTGTCTTCCCGTGGTTCGGAGCCCACGTTAAACAAGTAGGTCCTCTATGTATGTGAAAAGAATTCGAACGCACATCACATGTATAGAAGAGATGGGTCAAGACGCTTCTGTCAAAGAGGCATCACGACTGAAGAGAAGAGAAAGTTTTGAGATCTAATTTAATTTTTCTTATTATTTAAGGTTCCTGCAATTATTTCAAGATAAAGATAATCAACCCTATTATAAATACAAAGATGGATTACAAAAAGCTGAAGTTAAAGATTTAGAGTTAGACGAAAAGGTAGTTTATGCGATTATCGAAGATGCTGGCAGCAAAGGAATTTGGATAAGAGACATTAGATTCAAGTCAAACTTGAATCCAACAATACTCACCAAAGTTGTAAAAAGTTTAGAAACAAAAAAACGTATAAAAGCTGTTAAATCGGTTGCTGTAAGTAGTTAAATTTTAAAACCGTAGTTTTATTGTATTGATATTATTTTGTTGTTAGGCAAGTAAGAAAAAAGTTTATATGCTATACAATTTGGAACCCGATACTTCAATGACCGGTGGTGTCTGGTATCAAGATCAAGATTTCGATGAGGATTTTGTCAATACTTTAAATCATGCTTGCCATAAATTTTTAGAAAATAAGAAGGAGGTGGCTCAAAAATCAGGTGGCGGTCCTATAGCTGTAAGAAATAAAAGTTATGTTAAAGCATCCGAGGTTCATAAGTATATAACAGATTCCGGAGTTATTAATGTACCATTGTCTATTAGCGATATTGAAAGTATCTTGTATACTTTTGTGCTAGACAACAAAGCAGAAAGAACTAAAAAAGGTCAGAATGAATTTTTATATAAAATATGTTCAAGGTTTTTAACACCACCTGGCATAGTGAAAACACCTTGTGGTACTTGTCCTGTTCGATCCAAGTGTGGCAAAGTTGGTTCTATCACTCCTAAAACTTGTGTATACTTGGACGAATGGTTAGAACGGTGAACTAATGTTTTTGGGGTTGAGACCTTGTTCACAATTTATTGTGTATAGGCATATATTGAATTTGTATAATATATTATAAATAAATTGATTTTTGTATCAGTGCAATTTATATTACAACATACCAATATATTGATATCATACCAAGAAGTTCCAATATCATCAGATACTTAAAATCAGATGCCTCTGAATGAACATTACATAATAGTGTAAGAAAATTTCGAAAAAAAATCCAAAACCGGTTTTCTGCGATTTTTCGACGGATTTCGTTAGGTAATTGTTCGTACTTTAAAATACTAAAAAACGTCCTCTCGGAACCCTGAGCTTCTTACCAAATTCTTCATCTAAAGTTGAAATTTTTTATGAAGGTGTGAAAATTATGTTTTTCGGCAAAATATTTTTAAACAAATTTCTGTTTTAGCTATATTGTTATCATATAACTTATAAAAAAAATTAAAAAACTTAAAATATTTTAACCACATCCTCGAAATCATGAAAAGAAGAGTTTCCTAAAAATGGTCAGGGGGTTCTAATTTTTACTTTCCGAACCCCTAGGTAAGGAAAGTATTGTTATCAGGCAAAATTTGACCTCCCAATTTTTTGACAGATGTTCACGTTTTGAGGTCCCCTGAATCCATTTTTATCATTTTTGGAAGGATGTCTGTATGTATGTGTGTATGTGTGTATGTACGTCTGTGAACACGATAGCGTCTAAACGAAGCAAGCAAATCATTCCAAATTTTGCATATAAGCTTTTTCCTGTCGTAGGACGAAGCCAGATGAAAATAAATTAAATCGTGTAACGGGAAAGGGGGGTTTACCTGGAGCTATTATGACATTATGCGTCATAACTTCGAAACGAAATTAAATATGTAAAAATATTAATAACAAAAAATTAGCGCTATGGAATTTCCTACATTTTTTGTCCTACAAGTTTTTCTCTAAAATATACAGGGCGTTTCAAAAATTTTTGTATTTGTAAAAATTTTTTGTATTTGTAAATAAAATAGTAAACCGCATTCTACTAACGAAAATAAGATGAAAAGTTTCTAATAACATGGGTCCAAAAATGCTTCGTTTGCAAGATATAGGCATTCAAAAGTTTTTTTCTTCCTATTTTGGCAAAATATGAAATTTTTCATCGATTTACTGTTGAAATTATGTAACCATTTTATTTAAAAATATAATATAAAAATTTGCGTCTGTTCGGAAAGTTATGCGATGGCCACATCAGATTTTTGGATATGTTTTAAGGTTTGGGAATGGTTTGGGGTTCTAATAAAAACTCTGAGTTGGCGACCGCCCAGAAGTGCCGCCATTTTGAAAAAATGGCGAAAATAAAAGGTTTCTTCGCAATATTTCCTTACTAGTTGACTTTAGGACGGAAATGGCTGCTATAAATCTTATGGAGAATAAAATTTACTACAACTTTTATCTAAGGTATTTTTTTCTAAGTCTAATAGTTGCTGAGCGCCAGCACTGTTACACATAGAACACATTTTAGAAAATTTCAAAAACGCTCGAATTTGCTCAGACTTTTTTATCATTTTTGGTTACTCTCTATAAAAGTCTATTATATGATCAAGTCTATTAATATATACTCTATTATAAAAAAAAGTCAGGTCAAAATCGAGCGATTTTGAAATTTTCTCAAATGTAACAACAGATATTACAACAAATGTAACAAATTCAAAAATTTAACAGTGCTGGCGTTCAGCAACTATTCGACTTAGAGAAAAATACCTTGGATAAAAGTTGTAGTAAATTTTATTCTCTATAAGATTTATATTTTTTCGTCATTTTCGTCCTAAAGTCAACTGGTAAGGAAATATTGCGTAGAAACATTTTCTTTTCGCCATTTTTTTTAAAAATAGCGGCACTTCCGGGCGGTCGCCAACTCAGAGTTTTTATTAGGACCCCAAACCTTAAAAGCCTGTTTACAGTATAAAATTATTAAATTACAAAATAAAAATAAAAAAAGAAGTGCATTAGAAAACAAAGAATTAGAAAAATTTGGGCCCGAAAGTGGCTTCAAAGACGTGATTGTGGTCTAGGTTTGTCGAATTTAGTTTTCAATGAGTTAGCAGTTGAAGATGAAAAAAGTTTTAAACACTTGACCAGGATGTCTCTAAATGCATTTAACGATTTACTAGGAAAAGTTGAACCTAAAATATCCAGGCCAAAACACAACCTTACGGGAGTGTATTTTTGCTGTAGGGCAGGTTTGTCTTGTAGGGGTAATTAAGGTGAACAACACTGAATATGATGAATACTTTTATTTATTGTAATCATTATTACGAAGTACAACTACTATACCACAACATATAATATTGTGACTACATCTGTTGACTATTGATTAATTACTAACTAACTAACTTCTTATTGCAATACTAGCACTTATATTTATAATAACAATTGACTTACATTTTAATGCATGCGTGTAACCTACATAAATTCTAGACGCTCGTCAGCTTTTCCTAAATAACTTAACTATAATTATTATTGCAATATTACTACATATTGGGTCACCACACTGCTAAAATTAGGTAAAGATTTGTTAAACTTTTATGTAATTTATAATACGTATGCTCATAAAATTTCAGGTTACTGGTGACTCTTCGATATTTGGCCACAGGAGAAACATGTCGAAGAGGCCCTTGTCTACGTTAGGATCGGGAAATTCAGCAGAAATAATGGAATCAATTTGATCCGCCCGAATTTTATCGACCAACCAAATCAAAATGTGCGCATGAGGCAATCCCTCTTTTGCCATTCAATAGTGTACATGTAGCATTGAACTGGACCAAAAATGTTGGATTTCGTTATCAGATCCATCAACTTTAATAATTCTAATCGAAACACTTTAGCTATAAGGTCATGTCTGTGAATATGTTTTTGTCCAGGTAGTAACTCATCTTTAAGTTCTTGCCATTGCGAATTACACGTAAAGGTGATGAAGAGGTCAGGACGACCATAAGTGCGAACATATTGTCATGATTCAATCGGCAATGGGGATTAACAATTATTAGGGATGCAGATAAGCAATTACAGATCGCATGAAAATTCTTCTACGATTTAGAAGGTTCTTCGACGTTACATAAGGCTCAAAGAAAGAGTACAATAAATTCGGTTATTAATAAAGACAGGTAAGGAATGGGAAA
This sequence comes from Podabrus alpinus, assembly GCA_932274525.1. Taxonomy (NCBI): domain Eukaryota; kingdom Metazoa; phylum Arthropoda; class Insecta; order Coleoptera; family Cantharidae; genus Podabrus; species Podabrus alpinus. The sequence goes on from OW026451.1 coordinate 123,958,773, forward strand.
ATCCAAGAATGATATTGACAAATATAATCTAATATCCACAAATCAATTAACATAAAAATTGTTAGATCGTAAGAAATTGTTATTAAATAAAATAATGTATACATTATTTTATGTTGAACAATAATACAACGGTGCTTGTCCGGAATGTTCGAAAGATCGCAACGGCAAACGGATCGTAAGATGTATAGTTTGTTTCACTTTAATCTGAATTAAAAAAAGTCATAGTATCAAATTATGTTGATATAAAAATGTACGAACTATAAACAAAACATAATATATAGAGATAAGGTTAATTATTTTAATCTGGCGCCAGCCTTTAGCAATGCATAATATGCTGTTTTGATTGACGTGATAATCTTATCTCTATATTTATTATGTCTCGTCACATAGTCCGTACATTTTTATATCAACATAATTTGATACTATGACTTTTTTTAATTCAGATTAAAGTGAAACAAACTATACGCTAAAACAAAAACAAAGGTGTAAATAATTTAATGACATTTATTAAATGAATTAATTATCAAAAGTGCAAGGAAGCTTAACAGGTAGAAAATATATCAAGTGGGAATAAAAACGGAATTTTTTTTTAAAAAGCCTAGCAACGGATCGATAAATAAATGCTTCTCACACGATAGCCAAAGCGAGGAGCACGTGTAAAATTCGGCTCCGAGAAAGTTTCTTGATTGATTTTAAATCAAACTTAAAAGTGTGCAGAACTAAAAATAAATCAGTATAAGCACGTGTAAAAAAGAAAAAGAAGTGTGGTTATAAAAGTGCAACGATACTTACTTGATAATTTGGAATGATGGTACCTATGTAGATTGGATGAAACGGTCCTATAATAATAACAGGAGCATAGATGCACAAAAACGGAATCGATATTGGTGGCAAATTTCTGGATCCTGGTAAAAGCTTGGAGTACGAGATAGAACGGTACACGACATTAGGGCGACTGTCAATTGGGCGACGACAATTGGGCGACGTCAATTAGGCGACGGTCAATTGGACACCGGTTTTTTGGGCGACGACTTATTAGGCGACCGGCCAAATACGGGAAAGTAGCATCGAGTATGCGGCAGCCCCGGTCGAGGTCACATCGTACGCCCGTCGTACCTTGAAATCGAGTGAAATTTTTTCGCTCCGATTTGAATTTTTCTTTGAAATTCGGATAGATGGGGGTGTGATTAGTGGATATTAGTAATAAATATAATCAAAAAAATGGAAAATAACCCGTGTATTGCCGAAAAAGTGAAAAAATTAAAAATTTTTTCCTTCTAATTTTGGGGTGTGCATTCGATAAGGAGGGTAATCCATCGTCAAAACCTACCCTTACGGGGCGCCGCTCCGCGTTGCACCCCTCCAGGGCGGTTTTGACTCTGGTTACTAGGCTAAACATACTAGAAGCGCCACCCATCAAGAAAACCGGGATAAATGAAACCGGGATGTGAGAGAACCTCGAAATAGCATTAAAAAGTATAGTTGCGGTATGGGGCAGTAAACTATTACGCTTCACCCCCAAAAAATCGCGTAAAAACAAAAAATAATCGATGTTACATGTACGAGAGACGAGCTGCATCTGACTATTTTTATATAATTAAAGAGGATATTATTATCATATGCAATATTGATTAATAATAAATTGTGAAATAATAAAAAATAAATTCAGTCGCCTATAATATGACCGGTCGCCTAATTCGGGTCGCCTAATAAGTCGTCGCCCAAAAAACCGGTGTCCAATTGACCGTCGCCTAATTGACGTCGCACAATTGACCGTCGCCTTAATGACGGTGTCCGAGATAGAAGGTGAAATATTATACGTAAGGAGCGACATCTATGGGTGGTAAGAACACAAAAACTTAATTTTTATAACGCGGCGTGAGTGCGCAATTCGAATAACATTAAACCGGTTTCGCGGAAACACGAGATTAACTTTGGGATGGGAGTACAATTTAATTATAAGAATTTGTTGTTATTTGTATTAAAAATGTTTATTATTATAAAATTTAACTTAACTAATGCAGAATAAATTAAATTACCAATTGTATAAATACATAGGCGTATCATTCGGGGATTTTTCTATCCCGACAAAAAAGATTCGATTTCAGAATAAGAGCGAAGGAGCAATCGCAGAACCGACTACTAGAGAGAGGGGTTTTCATGCGAAAGGTAACTTTTCAAAGAGCTAGCTGTGGTAGAATTTCAAAATCAATAAAAGTCAATCCTTAATTAATAAAAAAAATATAGCGGGTGTCTTGCATAAAATAATTAAACCATTACACCGCATATTTTAATGTCGGCCCAACGTGAGGCAAGGATACACCGCAATATGTCATTGCGTCCTGGGTTCTTTCATGCATGTAACGGGGGCTGCCAGTAAACGACGACGGAAGAATGCAAATTTGTCCAATATCGCCTCCAGTTATATCATTGTTAACGGCATCTCGTAAATGTATGTATGAGTCGCATCTTAATTCCTTCTGGTGAGTTCTTACGTAACATAATCTTTCGGCTTCTATTTTTCAAAACATATCTACAACAAACTGGTGAAAAAGATGTCTAGAAAGCAAAAGATAACTTAACGAATTACTGCGGACCATAAATCTGTACGCATAGAAGTCCATACAGGAAACAGTTTTGTTCGAACGTGCACCCGTTTGGTATATTTGAAAGTGGTATCCATCTTCTCCATAGACAAACAACAGCGGATATTGTAAAGCATCATAAGATCTATGGGTTTCATTTATAAATTGGAGAGTATTCGCTCTAGTTTGAAGTACTATGTCTCTTTTGCCGTGTTCTTCACCGGTAATTAATACAGCAACTTCATTGTATTCGGGGAGATTAAATCGTCTGGCATGTTCTGCGGAAGGTCTCTTGTCAGCATCGATAACAATTTTGTATTCGGCAGTAGGAACGTTTTCGAGAGCACATTTAAAACTTTGAACGTAACGATTGGACGTATGCAGCATGCCCTGAAGTCGGTTAATTAATCATAATTCGGTTGCCGGGTACAGATTGTTTCTACAATTGCAGAAACCTTGGTTGTTCGTTGGGAAATGGACGCAAGGAACCAATCATGTGGTATATTTGACCCTGGACTTTGAATGTACGCATGAATCCACTTTCGGTAATGACGTTACCTCCAAAGGAGGTCATTTGAAATGTCGAATTGTATGCACGAATGTTGTTCAAGAAATTTTCCGAATCACGTGTCGTTCCTGTAAGTAAACTTTTCAACGGTTCCGGAGGTTCCAAAAGCGCAGGTAATTGAACTTTCCCATTACTGCAACACATTTCTAGGGATTCTTTATCCCACTTTTTAGCATCACACTTGGCACATATTTTAGACATAGATCCAATTGTAACTAACTTATCGGACGCATAAGGAATTTGTGGATTATAGTTGAAAGCACTTAAATTCCAACCCACTCTTAAGGCTACTGTTCAAGTTTCAGCTCGTCTTGTTCTGTCGGCCCGAAGTCTTTGATCGCGTTCTAAAAAAGCAAGCACTGTTATGCGTAGGTTAAACTTTTGAATAATACTTACCAATTGTTGTTTCTTGTTGCCTCAGAGTAAACTGTCTTCCAGATTGCGTTTGAAGTCTTTGATCGCGTTCTAAAAAAGCAAGCACTGTTATGCGTAGGTTAAACTTTTGAATAATACTTACCAATTTCTGTTTCTTGTTGCCTCAGAGTAAACTGTCTTCCAGATTGCGTTTGAAGTCTTTGATCGCGTTCATCTTGAGCTTCATTCGCTCTTCGAGTAGCATCTCTTACAGCTTGCGCATTAAGTCTTTGATCGCGTTCATCTTCAGCTTCATTCGTTCTTCGAGTAACCTGTCTTTCAGCTTGCGCATTAAGTCTTTGATTGCGTTCATCTTCAACTTAATTCGCTCTATTCAATCGCATTCGCTTAGCCGCTGCATTATATCCATACGAAGGGCGCTTCTTAGGTGGCATTTTAATTTAATAATAATATTTGTAAGTTGCGGTTGTTTAGTTTGTATTTAGTTATATTCAGTAAAATGAAAGATTATACGATGCTAATAATACTTACCAAATTTGTATTTGTAATGTATGTATCTATTTGAATTACTTTGTGTCAGTATTTGAATTACTTTGTATCAGTATTTCGGTTTTTGACAAATAAAAAAAAAAGAATTGAAATTTGCATTACAGCCTGTTTTTAATTTGATTTTTAGAAAAAGTATCGAAAAACGCGAATAACTTTGTTCCGCGCTCGAATTTTTTCTCCATTTATGCACGATTAGTTCCGCCTGGACCTACAGAATAACTGTGCAAAATTTGGTTGAGATCGGTCAAAGGGTCTAGGAATAGTTTCGAATCTCGTATTTTAAATTAAATATTTTATACTTTTCTTGTGTTTATTTTTATTATTGATTTGTCTTTTTTTTATTTGAAAAAGGTTAAGCCTGATACTACGCAGTATATCCACAGGGCCATCTATCGCTTCATACGATCGCCCTGAGTTTGTACCGTATTAGTCCCATCAGAAACAAATCTATTTCCGAGAGTTTTGAAAAAATTTAAAAATTGGTTTCCTTAATATATTTTGGAGGGCAGTAAATTGCAGAGAATGTTATAGGGCCAATCCAGGTTTCAACTGTAGTACTTGTGGTTTGCAGGTAGCGTTCTTGAAATTTTTCAATCTCAAAATGCTTAATTTCTGCTTTTATAATGATTTCAGTTCCTCCATGGGCAGTCCCATCTGGATGATGTGTAAGCCTTGATTAGTCAAGTGTGTTTCAGAGATAAGGGCTATGTCGATGTTGATTTTGGAAAAAAACTTTTAACTCTTGTCCGTGTTGTGACAAGCCGAGTTCCATAATACTATTTTAATTGGATTTCTCGTTGTACTCTGTTGCATTTGTGCAATTTTATGTCCTTTGTCCTCGATTTCTCGTCTAATATCCAAATCAGCCGAGAAATGAATGCCCTTTTAGTTTATACTAGCTAGACTTACTTATCTAGACCCTGTCGGATGTAGTTGTTCGGCCTCACAGGGGGAGGACCATAATAGATCCGTGCGTAGTCTCCAAGCTTGAATTAGAACTAAGTGTCTACACAAGCCCATGACGCAATATCATTAGGTCTATTATGATTCAATCGATTTGACATATTTTTTAGTTTTGTAGTGACCCGCATCAAGCAGCGGATTAAGCGGATTTATTTTTTATTGGTAACAGCTTTTCTTTATATAAGCTTAACATTTTATTTTAAATAAATACAACTTCTCAAACCTAATTTGTAATCTCAACATTGGTGACCCCGCACATTTTGAACATGACTAACCCAAATGAGACCGAAACAAGTAATGGCCAACAAGCACCGCACCAAATTGAACGCGTAAGCATCAAAGTTCCTCCATTTTGGAAAAAAGAGCCCGCAGTATGGTTTCGACAACTGGAAATGCAATTCCAGTTAGTAGGGATTACAAACGACGAAACCAAATATTTCTACGCAGCAAGCAACTTGACAGACGAATTCGCCTCCGAAGTAATCGACATTATTATGAATCCACCCGAAAAGGATAAATACGAATATTTAAAAAACGAACTGGTGAACCGACTTTCAAGATCGGATGAACAAAAATTGAAACAATTATTGGAACGAGAAGAACTTGGCGACCGTATCCCATCGCAATTTTTAAGGCACATGAAGAGTCTTGCTGGAAAGGGCGTAAGCGAAAACGTATTACGAACATTATGGACCGGACGACTCCCTGGAAACATTAAGAACGTAATCACCGCATTCTATGACAAAGAATTGGACGATATTGCAAAAATTGCTGACAAAATCAGCGAAAACACACCAAGTGGATACGTCGTAGCAGCTAACGTTCAAGAAAACGAAAGAATGGACATGTTGCTAAACGAGATCAACGAGATGAAGACGAAAATAGAAGAACTAACAAGAAACTCTAGACATAAAGAACAACCGCAGAATAGGTACAGAAATCGCAGTAGCTCAAGAAATCGTATTAGTTCGAGCATATGTTTTTATCACAAAAGATTCAAGAATAACGCGAGAAAATGTATTAAACCATGTTCGTATGTTGAGCAGGAAAACTAAAAAGGGATTCGGTAAACGCTGCAACCGATTCCCCAATTCCAATCCAAGTCAGCCGCCTAGTAATTACCGATAGAATAACGAAAGTGCAATTTCTAATAGATACTGGGGCGGACGTAAGTGTTTATCCGAAAACGTTGTGTAAAGGACTTCACGAAGTACAGAATTTTAAGTTGTATGCTGCCAACAACTCGGTAATCAACACATATGGATTAATAACGCTCAACATTGATTTCGGATTACGAAGAAAATTCCCATGGAAATTTCTAATCGCTGACGTTGGTAAAGCAATAATTGGATCGGATTTCCTTAGCCACTTTGATTTATTAGTGGATATTCGTAGTAGCAAACTGATCGACAACACGACACGTATAGGTACAATTGGACAGGTAAATTCGACTGCACAGTGTACGGTGCGTACGTTGGACCAAACAAACAAATACCACGCGTTGATTAATGAATACCTTTCGATCACACAACCAAACGCAACAAACGCTATTACGACTAAATCGAAAACAACGCACAGAATTGAGACGATACCAGGGCAACCAATCACATGTCGCCCGAGAAGACTGGCTCCAGATCGCTTGAAAATCGCCAAACAAGAATTCGATTTTATGAACCAACAGGGAATAATTAGACCTTCTAAAAGCAATTGGTGCTCCCCGTTACATCTGGTGGAAAAGAAAAACAAGGAATTCAGACCATGTGGTGATTATCGCACTTTGAACGCAAGAACAGTACACGATTGTTATCCAATTCCGCAAATCCAAGATTTTGCACAATCACTGTTTGGAAAAGAAATATTCTCCACGATCGATTTGGTTAAAGCCTTCCATCAAATTCCTGTCCACCCAGAGGACATTCACAAAACTGCAGTAACAACCCCGTTTGGATTATTCGAGTTTACACGAATGCCGTTTGGATTAAGAAACGCTGCACAAACCTTCCAACGTTTCATTGATGAAGTAATCCGCGATTTCGATTTTTGTTACGCATATATTGATGATTTACTAATCGCTTCCGAAACGCATAAAGAACATATAAAACACCTACGAAAATTATTTGAACGTCTACAAGAATATGGTATTAGAATTAATCCAGCAAAATGCATTTTTGGTAAAGATGAAATTACGTTTCTTGGACACACTATAAACAAGAATGGTACGAAGCCGTTGCAAGATAAAGTAGATGCAGTTAGAAACTGTAGCCTACCTAATACCGTGAAACAGCTAAGACGATTTCTGGGAATGGTGAATTTTTATCGACGATTTATACCGCAAGCCGCAACAATTCAGAATCCTCTGAACAAATATTTGATTGGTAAGAAGTCGGATAACAACACAATAAAATGGACCGATGAAAGTAAGAAAGCCTTCGTAGAAGTTAAAGAAGCACTCGCGCAAGCCGCTCTATTAGCACATCCATCACCAACCGCAATATTATCGCTAATGGTTGATACATCGACGACGCCGTCGGTGGAGTACTTCAGCAAAGAATTGGTAAAGAATGGCAACCGTTATCCTTCTATACGAAAAAGTTCAATGTCGCCTAACAGAAATATAGCACGTATGATCGCGAACTTTTGGCCGCATACTCCGCTATCAAACATTTCCGACACCTGCTAGAAGGAAAGGAATTTATACTATTCACTGACCACAAACCGTTGATCTACGCCTTCAAGCAAAAATCTGATAAAAGCACTCCGAGACAAAGTCGACATCTCGACTTCATTGGGCAGTTCACAACGAACATTCAATACGTTAAAGGATTAGAAAATATTCCGGCCGATACCCTATCAAGATTAGACATTAACAAAGTTCACAATACAATGCAAGCTATCGATTATAAAGAATTGGAGAAATCACAAGACATGGATTCGGAATTAAAAACATTTTTGGACGAATCCAAAACAGCGTTAAAAATTAAGAAAATGCAGCTACCTGAATATAATGCCAATATTTATTGCGATGTTTCAACAGGTGCTATTCGACCGTATGTAACGAAACCCTTCCGCGCTCAAGTTTTTAACAAATTTCATGGATTAGCACATCCAGGTGCAAAGGCAACAACAAAGCTAATTACGACTCGTTTTGTATGGCCCGGAATGAACAAGGATTGTAAAATGTAGACGCGACAATGTATACCTTGCCAACACTCAAAAATCCAACGCCACACCTCAGCACCACTGGGTACATTCATTTTACCTTCAACAAGATTCGAACATGTACACATCGATTTGGTCGGACCGCTTCCAAGTTCCAATGGATTTACGTACTGTTTGACGTGCATCGATAGATTTTCCAGATGGCCCGAAGCAATCCCATTACAAGATATTACTGCCGAGACAGTCGCAAAGGCGTTCATAAACAATTGGATATCAAGGTTTGGTGTACCGTTAAGAGTCACGACTGACCAAGGAAGACAATTCGAATCCAACCTGTTTAAAAATCTATCTTCTATGCTAGGAATTACACATATACGAACAACATCGTATCACCCAGCAGCAAATGGCATGGTAGAACGTTTCCACAGGCAATTAAAAGCCGCGATTAAAAGCCATGTAAACAAAAGCTGGACAGAATCATTACCCATCGTACTTCTGGGAATCCGATCATCGTTTAAAGAAGATTTAAAAGCAACAGCAGCAGAAATGGTGTATGGAGAAGGAATACGATTACCTGGTGAATTTTTCGCATCAAGTAGTGAAGTTGAAAATACGGCTGAAATAATAACTCGGTTACGCGAACATTTCAATGCATTACGACCAACTCAACCACCTCTGCATGGCAAACGAAAACTGTTTATTTCCAAAGACTTAGAAACTTGCACCCACGTTTTTCTAAGGTATGACGCAGTGAAGAAGTCGCTACAAGCACCCTACAATGGCCCGTATGAAGTAGTTAGTAGAAATTCGAAAACATTCACGATACTAATCAGTAACAAGGAACGCGTAGTCTCTATCGATCGATTGAAACCAGCATATTTGGTAACGCCTGAAGAAAATAATACCAAAGCGAAACCAACTACAACAATTGAACATACCGCGAATAAAGAAAGAACAACGAAGTCAGGACGAAGAGTACATTTCCCCACAAGATACTGCAAAATAATATAAAAAAAAAAAAAACTGCATAGTTATAAGTTGTATCATTCGATTTTTTTTAGCAACCTCACTACATGGGGGGTAATGTAGTGACCCGCATCAAGCAGCGGATTAAGCGGATTTATTTTTTATTGGTAACAGCTTTTCTTTATATAAGCTTAACATTTTATTTTAAATAAATACAACTTCTCAAACCTAATTTGTAATCTCAACAGTTTCAATGTTCCAAATCTTTAAATGCAACTTTAAAGTAATATAATGCGATGTTCTGTTTATCAGATGGGGGGGGGGGGTCTGATGTAATTGGGTTTAATTTGGGGTGAAATACTCATTATTAAATATTCAGATAAAGGACCATTATGACAATTAGATAAATACACCTGAATCTTCTTGGTACTTCCGAATGATGAACTGCTTGCATCAATTCAATCTGGAAGTATAGCAAAAGTAAATTTGTATGCACACATATTTGAAAAAGAATGTAAGAGAAAAATCAAAAGAAGGTTTATTTGTTTTAGTTAAAAAGATTTGGGAAGAAATTAAATAAAATTGATTTATTTGTAAAAGAATAGAAAGAGCGATAATGAAAAGTGTTGTGCGTTAAAAGGTGTAGAAATTGCTGCCTTGTTGAATTTTCTTTATTTGCAAAATGCTTTCACAAATATTTGTAATCGTATATTTGCATATACGTAAAATTTTAATTGCACTGTAATTTGGTAACTTTAACTTGTAGGGTATAATTGTAAGGTATACATAATGTAATGCACTCGTAAAACTGAATTTGTTTATTAACAATTAAACTTGGTGCAAAATAAAATGAACGTTCAAGGCATGACATGAAGCGTTGCTTGTAGTACAATAATGTTGGTTGTCTGCCAAAGCGCAAACGCGTACATATAAAAGATACACTCTAAAATGCATTTCTAAATATACTGCAAAATAAAAAACATTTATATAAAACATAAAAAGTCTAAATATAAAATAGCACAAAAACGTCCAAACAAAAGGAATTAGTGCGCGGTTGGCCGAGTGGATAGGCTAGCGCGTCACAAAGCGAACGGCATAGTTTCGAATCCCGTATTCGCAACTGTTGGAATTCATATTTAAAAATGTAGGAATTAATTATGTTTAAAATAAAAATTTGGACTTCATTGCTGTATCTTAATCTGGATCCAAAAATAAGCAGGTGTAAGATACAATAAGTTTATTTTTCTTGTTATTTAAGGTTACTTATTTAAGGTAGCTTATATGAGTTTTTTTTTTGACCAAATAGATGAACCCAATTTACGACCCCTAATAGTGAGTTTTCATGCAAGCTAGTCGGAGCATAGTTCAATTAACTGCCATTTTATTCCCCTTTATATAAGTTAATTTTTGAGTTATACAGTAGCAAAACATGGCAATAATTTAAGAGGTAGAAGCAGAATTAATAACTAACAGTTTCTCCGGCCTGGTGGGATCCTTATCAGCCAATACGGTTATATGGTCATCCAAACAAAAGCACTTGGCGGCAAGACTTATTTGGTTCAATTAAACGGGTTTTTTTTAAAAATATTGTTTGCAACATTGAATTGCAACGCGCGGTTGTACATGTAGCGTCCCTCCCAATACAACGAATGCGATCGCAATTGCTCTCGATAGAAATTCACTATTCTTTGGCTCTTTGTTTTCTAAATAAAATTTTTGATTCAACGACTTCCACAGAAATTCGTAGCTCATAGCTTCCTTCCATTTTTTGCAGCATTTCAACGCGGTTTCGATAAAATCTTTTGTTAAATTAATAAAAATTTTAGTTAGTGCAACGTAACACGAGCATTGGGCTCCTATGATATCTAAATTCTTCAGTCTTCATGTCGAATGAGTATAATGTCGAAACACGTTGTCTCCAAGCTTGAATTAGAACTAAGTGTCCACACAAGCCCATAACGCAATATCGTTAGGTCTATTATGATTCAATCGATTTGACATATTTTTTAGTTTCAATGTTCCAGATCTTTAAATGCAACTTTAAAGTAAAATAAATTAAGAGGTTCCCATGTATTATAACCATAAGAGTATTTACAGGCGGAAGTTCAAGTTCGATCAATCTAGTAGAAGAATTAATAACTAACAGTTTCTCCGGCCTGGTGGGATCCTTATCAGCCAATACGGTTATACGGTCATCCAAACAAAAACACTTAGCGGCAAGACTTATTTGGTTCAATTAAACGGGTTCGTTTTTAAAAATATTGTTTGCAATATTGAATTGCAACGCGCGGTTGTACATGTAGCGTCCCTCCCAATACAACGAAGGCGATCGCAATTGCTCTCGATAAAATTCACTATTCTTTGGCTTTTTGTTTTCTAAATAAAATTTCTGATTCAACGACTTCCACAGAAATTCGCAATTGCTCTCGATAAAAATTCACTATTCTTTGGCTCTTTGTTTTCTAAATAAAATTTTTGATTCAACGACTTCCACAGAAATTCGTAGCTCATAGCTTCCTTCCATTTTTTGCAGCATTTCAACGCGGTTTCGATAAAATCTTTTGTTAAATTAATAAAAATTTTAGTTAGTACAACGTAACAAGAGCATTGGCCTCCTATGATATCTAAGTTCTTCAGTCTTCATGTCGAATGAGTATAACGTCGAAACACGGTGTCTCCAAGCTTGAATTAGAACTATGTGTCCACACAAGCCCATAACGCAATATCTTTAGATCTATTATGATTCAATCGATTTGACATATTTTTTAGTTTCAATGTTCCAGATCTTTAAATGCAACTTTAAAGTAATATAAATTAAGAGGTTCCCTTGTATTATAACCATAAGAGTATTTACAGGCGGAAGTTCAAGTTCGATCAAACCAGTAGAAGAATTAATAACTAACAGTTACTCCGGCCTGGTGGGATCCTTATCAGTCAATACGGTTATACGGTCATCCAAACAAAAACACTTGGCGGCAAGACTTATTTGGTTCAATTAAACGGGTTCTTTTTTAAAAATATTGTTTGCAACATTGAATTGCAACGCGCGGTTGTACATGTAGCGTCCCTATCAATACAACGAATGCGATCGTAATTGCTCTCGATAAAATTCACTTATCTTTGGCTCTTTGTTTTCTAAATAAAATTTCTGATTCAACGACTTCCACAGAAATTCGTAGCTCATAGCTTCCTTACATTTTTTGCAGCATTTCAACGCGGTTTCGATAAAATCTTTTGTAAATTAATAAAAATTTTAGTTAGTGCAACGTAACACGAGCATTGGGCTCCTATGATATCTAAATTCTTCAGTCTTCATGTCGAATGAGTATAACGTCGAAACACGTTGTCTCCAAGCTTGAATTAGAACTAAGTGTCCACACAAGCCCATAACGCAATGTCTTTAGGTCTATTATGATTCAATCGATTTGACATATTTTTTAGTTTCAATGTTCCAGATCTTTAAATGCAACTTTAAAGTAAAATAAATTAAGAGGTTCCCATGTATTATAACCATAAGAGTATTTACAGGCGGAAGTTCAAGTTCGATCAATCTAGTAAAAGAATTAATAACTAACAGTTTCTCCGGCCTGGTGGGATCCTTATCAGCCAATACGGTTATACGGTCATCCAAACAAAAACACTTGGCGGCAAGACTTATTTGGTTCAATTAAACGGGTTCTTTTTTAAAAATATTGTTTGCAACATTGAATTGCAACGCGCGGTTGTACATGTAGCGTCCCTCCCAATACAACGAATGCGATCGCAATTGCTCTCGATAAAATTCACTATTCTTTGGCTCTTTGTTTTCTAAATAAAATTTCTGATTCAACGACTTCCACATAAATTCGCAGTTGCTCTCGATAAAATTCACTATTCTTTGGCTCTTTGTTTTCTAAATAAAATTTCTGATTCAACGACTTCCACATAAATTCGCAATTGCTCTCGATAAAATTCACTATTCTTTGGCTTTTTGTTTTCTAAATAAAATTTCTGATTCAACGACTTCCACAGAAATTCGCAATTGCTCTCGATAGAAATTCACTATTCTTTGGCTCTTTGTTTTCTAAATAAAATTTTTGATTCAACGACTTCCACAGAAATTCGTAGCTCATAGCTTCCTTCCATTTTTTGCAGCATTTCAACGCGGTTTCGATAAAATCTTTTGTTAAATTAATAAAAATTTTAGTTAGTACAACGTAACACGAGCATTGGCCTCCTATGATATCTAAGTTCTTCAGTCTTCATGTCGAATGAGTATAACGTCGAAACACGGTGTCTCCAAGCTTGAATTAGAACTATGTGTCCACACAAGCCCATAACGCAATATCTTTAGGTCTATTATGATTCAATCGATTTGACATATTTTTTAGTTTCAATGTTCCAGATCTTTAAATGCAACTTTAAAGTAATATAAATTAAGAGGTTCCCTTGTATTATAACCATAAGAGTATTTACAGGCGGAAGTTCAAGTTCGATCAAACCAGTAGAAGAATTAATAACTAACAGTTACTCCGGCCTGGTGGGATCCTTATCAGTCAATACGGTTATACGGTCATCCAAACAAAAACACTTGGCGGCAAGACTTATTTGGTTCAATTAAACGGGTTCTTTTTTAAAAATATTGTTTGCAACATTGAATTGCAACGCGCGGTTGTACATGTAGCGTCCCTATCAATACAACGAATGCGATCGTAATTGCTCTCGATAAAATTCACTTATCTTTGGCTCTTTGTTTTCTAAATAAAATTTCTGATTCAACGACTTCCACAGAAATTCGTAGCTCATAGCTTCCTTACATTTTTTGCAGCATTTCAACGCGGTTTCGATAAAATCTTTTGTAAATTAATAAAAATTTTAGTTAGTGCAACGTAACACGAGCATTGGGCTCCTATGATATCTAAATTCTTCAGTCTTCATGTCGAATGAGTATAACGTCGAAACACGTTGTCTCCAAGCTTGAATTAGAACTAAGTGTCCACACAAGCCCATAACGCAATGTCTTTAGGTCTATTATGATTCAATCGATTTGACATATTTTTTAGTTTCAATGTTCCAGATCTTTAAATGCAACTTTAAAGTAAAATAAATTAAGAGGTTCCCATGTATTATAACCATAAGAGTATTTACAGGCGGAAGTTCAAGTTCGATCAATCTAGTAAAAGAATTAATAACTAACAGTTTCTCCGGCCTGGTGGGATCCTTATCAGCCAATACGGTTATACGGTCATCCAAACAAAAACACTTGGCGGCAAGACTTATTTGGTTCAATTAAACGGGTTCTTTTTTAAAAATATTGTTTGCAACATTGAATTGCAACGCGCGGTTGTACATGTAGCGTCCCTCCCAATACAACGAATGCGATCGCAATTGCTCTCGATAAAATTCACTATTCTTTGGCTCTTTGTTTTCTAAATAAAATTTCTGATTCAACGACTTCCACATAAATTCGCAGTTGCTCTCGATAAAATTCACTATTCTTTGGCTCTTTGTTTTCTAAATAAAATTTCTGATTCAACGACTTCCACATAAATTCGCAATTGCTCTCGATAAAATTCACTATTCTTTGGCTTTTTGTTTTCTAAATAAAATTTCTGATTCAACGACTTCCACAGAAATTCGCAATTGCTCTCGATAGAAATTCACTATTCTTTGGCTCTTTGTTTTCTAAATAAAATTTTTGATTCAACGACTTCCACAGAAATTCGTAGCTCATAGCTTCCTTCCCTTTTTTGCAGCATTTCAACGCGGTTTCGATAAAATCTGTTGTTAAATTAATAAAAATTTTAGTTAGTGCAACGTAACACGAGCATTGGCCTCCTATGATATCTAAGTTCTTCAGTCTTCATGTCGAATGAGTATAACGTCGAAACACGGTGTCTCCGAGCTTGAATTAGAACTATGTGTCCACACAAGCCCATAACGCAATATCTTTAGGTCTATTATGATTCAATCGATTTGACATATTTTCTAGTTTCAATGTTCCAGATCTTTAAATGCAACTTTTAAGTAATATAAATTAAGAGGTTCCCTTGTATTATAACCATAAGAGTATTTACAGGCGGAAGTTCAAGTTCGATCAAACCAGTAGAAGAATTAATAACTAACAGTTACTCCGGCCTGGTGGGATCCTTATCAGTCAATACGGTTATACGGTCATCCAAACAAAAACACTTGGCGGCAAGACTTATTTGGTTCAATTAAACGGGTTCTTTTTTAAAAATATTGTTTGCAACATTGAATTGCAACGCGCGGTTGTACATGTAGCGTCCCTATCAATACAAGGAATGCGATCGTAATTGCTCTCGATAAAATTCACTATTCTTTGGCTCTTTGTTTTCTAAATAAAATTTTTGATTCAACGACTTCCACAGAAATTCGTAGCTCATAGCTTCCTTCCATTTTTGCAGCATTTCAACGCGGTTTCGATAAAATCTTTTGTTAAATTAATAAAAATTTTAGTTAGTGCAACGTAACACGAGCATTGGCCTCCTATGATATTTAAGTTCTTCAGTCTTCATGTCGAATGAGTATAACGTCGAAACACGGTGTCTCCAAGCTTGAATTAGAACTATGTGTCCACACAAGCCCATAACGCAATATCTTTAGGTCTATTATGATTCAATCGATTTGACATATTTTTTAGTTTCAATGTTCCAGATCTTTAAATGCAACTTTATAGTAATATAAATTAAGAGGTTCCCTTGTATTATAACCATAAGAGTATTTACAGGCGGAAGTTCAAGTTCGATCAAACCAGTAGAAGAATTAATAACTAACAGTTACTCCGGCCTGGTGGGATCCTTATCAGTCAATACGGTTATACGGTCATCCAAACAAAAACACTTGGCGGCAAGACTTATTTGGTTCAATTAAACGGGTTCTTTTTTAAAAATATTGTTTGCAACATTGAATTGCAACGCGCGGTTGTACATGTAGCGTCTCTATCAATACAACGAATGCGATCGTAATTGCTCTCGATAAAATTCACTATTCTTTGGCTCTTTGTTTTCTAAATAAAATTTCTGATTCAACGACTTCCACAGAAATTCGCAATTGCTCTCGATAAAATTCACTATTCTTTGGCTTTTTGTTTTCTAAATAAAATTTCTGATTCAACGACTTCCACAGAAATTCGCAATTGCTCTCGATAGAAATTCACTATTCTTTGGCTCTTTGTTTTCTAAATAAAATTTTTGATTCAACGACTTCCACAGAAATTCGTAGCTCATAGCTTCCTTCCATTTTTTGCAGCATTTCAACGCGGTTTCGATAAAATCTTTTGTTAAATTAGTAAAAATTTTAGTTAGTGCAACGTAACACGAGCATTGGCCTCCTATGATATCTAAAGGTAAGGTCAGACTAGGCTACTTTTGCTGCGCACGCTTTTTACTCTGGCTGCAAAAGCTGCATGTCAGGCTCACACACAGAGTCAAAGTAGCCTGCAGCAAGCAGCTTTTGCAACTACGGCTGCAAAAGCTGCGTCAAAAGATACAAACCTACTAACAAATGCTCACACATAGCTGCTTTTCCTTCGGCTGCAAAAATTGCAACGACTGCAACCGCTAAAGTACTTTATAGCTAATAATTATTCGTGAGTAGGGGTGCGCCATTATGAAATTTCATAATCGATTATCGATTATAAAAAATAATCGATTTTTTTCGATTAATCGATTATAAAAAATAATCGATTATGAACTCATAGTCGATTATGAACTCTGTCATTTTTTGCACTACTTAACTATTATCGAAACCATGCATTTCTCCAAAAAAAATTCATTAAGAATAATTTATTGATTTAATACTTTAATTTTTTAATACATGAATTTTTTATATTTTTCTAATTTTTAATAAGGTCAAAAATAAATTAAAAACCAGGATATAAAAATCTCGGAGCGATTACTTTCAGTCGAAGAATGTAGTAAGATTTTGCAAACATCGCGTTCAAGAGATAAATATCACGTGTTGGAAACGTGTTTGTCAGCAAACAATTTTCTTAATGTATGTACACATTTCTGCCAAGAAGCAAGAAAAAAATTTCTTAGCAAGCATGTTTGTAAAATTTGTAATTGCAGGTTTATTTTCACAATCGATTATTTCTATAATCGATTAATCGATTATTATAAATTTTCATAATCGATTATGAAATAATCCATTATTCGAATTACGGTGACGATTAATCGATTATATGCGCACCCCTATATCGTGAGTATTGTGCGGTTGTTTGAAACAACAAAAATTGTGTGTGTTATTTGATTATATAATATTATAATTATATTATTTATAATTATAGATTATATATTTGATTATAGATATAGCGTATTCGTATTTGATTATATATAGACCGCGTTCGATTTGGAGCTATTTTCGCTTCGTGGCGCCAACAAACACTTTTTGCCCGTTAAGTTTCCCACTTACTGGGAGGCATTGTAAATTAAAATGCTGCACAGCTACTCGCAGCAAAATATTAAACCAAATGAATATTTTTTTACTGCGATAGAATATATGGTTTGTCAGGTGCATTTACTGAATTACGTTTACTCAGAGCATGATGTCACCCAGGACATTCCCCGGAGCAGCTTATCAGTTAGGTATCAACTTACAGTAGGCAGCTTAACTACAGTTGCGTATGCAACACATAAAATTTGCACTCACACTAAACTGCTTTTAACAGCGTACGCAGTACACCACACGTGCAGTTTTATGAATGAAATTAACAAATAAAATCAAAATAAAATGGATTGGTCAGGAAAAATTGATGATTTAATCAAAGATAAAACCTACGAGCAACATCGGAGGGTGCATTCAAAATTAAAAAATTATATTTTATTTAAATGTGATAAAAGCTGCACCGCTACTCGCAGCAAAATATTAAACCAAATGAAGATTTTTTACTGCGAATGCAACATACAAAATTTGCACTCGCACTAAGCTGCTTTTAACAGCGTGCGCAGTATACCACATGTGCAGCAGTGTGCACTTTTATCGGTTGCAGTGGTGTTCACACACAGCTACTTTTGCTGCGCGCAGCAAAAGTAGCCTAGTCTGACCTTACCTTAAGTTCTTCAGTCTTCATGTCGAATGAGTATAACGTCGAAACACGGTGTCTCCAAGCTTGAATTAGAACTATGTGTCCACACATGCCCATAACGCAATATCTTTAGGTCTATTATGATTCAATCGATTTGACATATTTTTTAGTTTCAATGTTCCAGATCTTTAAATGCAACTTTAAAGTAATATAAATTAAGAGGTTCCCTTGTATTATAACCATAAGAGTATTTACAGGCGGAAGTTCAAGTTCGATCAAACCAGTAGAAGAATTAATAACTAACAGTTACTCCGGCCTGGTGGGATCCTTATCAGTCAATACGGTTATACGGTCATCCAAACAAAAACACTTGGCGGCAAGACTTATTTGGTTCAATTAAACGGGTTCTTTTTTAAAAATATTGTTTGCAACATTGAATTGCAACGCGCGGTTGTACATGTAGCGTCCCTATCAATACAACGAATGCGATCGTAATTGCTCTCGATAAAATTCACTATTCTTTGGCTCTTTGTTTTCTAAATAAAATTTCTGATTAAACGACTTCCACAGAAATTCGTAGCTCATAGCTTCCTTCCATTTTTGCAGCATTTCAACGCGGTTTCGATAAAATCTTTTGTTAAATTAATAAAAATTTTAGTTAGTGCAACGTAACACGAGCATTGGGCTCCTATGATATCTAAATTCTTCAGTCTTCATGTCGAATGAGTATAACGTCGAAACACGGTGTCTCCAAGCTTGAATTAGAACTATGTGTCCACACAAGCCCATAACGCAATGTCGTTAGGTCTATTATGATTCAATCGATTTGACATATTTTTTAGTTTCAATGTTCCAGATCTTTAAATGCAACTTTAAAGTAAAATAAATTAAGAGGTTCCCATGTATTATAACCATAAGAGTATTTACAGGCGGAAGTTCAAGTTCGATCAATCTAGTAGAAGAATTAATAACTAACAGTTTCTCCGGCCTGGTGGGATCCTTATCAGCCAATACGGTTATACGGTCATCCAAACAAAAACACTTGGCAGCAAGACTTATTTGGTTCAATTAAACGGGTTCTTTTTTAAAAATATTGTATGCAACATTGAATTGCAACGCGCGGTTGTACATGTAGCGTCCCTCCCAATACAACGAATGCGATCGCAATTGCTCTCGATAAAATTCACTATTCTTTGGCTCTTTGTTTTGTAAATAAAATTTCTGATTCAACGACTTCCACATAAATTCGCAATTGCTCTCGATAAAATTCACTATTCTTTGGCTCTTTGTTTTCTAAATAAAATTTCTGATTCAACGACTTTTACAGAAATTCGTAGCTCATAGCTTCCTTTCATTTTTTGCAGCATTTCAACGCGGTTTCGATAAAATCTTTTGTTAAATTAATAACAATTTTAGTTAGTGCAACGTAACACGAGCATTGGCCTCCTATGATATCTAAGTTCTTCAGTCTTCATGTTGAAAGAGTATAACGTCGAAACACGTTGTCTGCAAGCTTGAATTAGAACTATGTGTCCACACAAGCCCATAACGCAATATCGTTAGGTCTATTATGATTCAATCGATTTGACATATTTTTTAGTTTCAATGTTCCAGATCTTTAAATGCAACTTTAAAGTAATATAAATTAAGAGGTTCCCTTGTATTATAACCATAAGAGTATTTACAGGCGGAAGTTCAAGTTCGATCAAACCAGTAGAAGAATTAATAACTAACAGTTACTCCGGCCTGGTGGGATCCTTATCAGTCAATACGGTTATACGGTCATCCAAACAAAAACACTTGGCGGCAAGACTTATTTGGTTCAATTAAACGGGTTCTTTTTTAAAAATATTGTTTGCAACATTGAATTGCAACGCGCGGTTGTACATGTAGCGTCCCTATCAATACAACGAATGCGATCGTAATTGCTCTCGATAAAATTCACTATTCTTTGGCTCTTTGTTTTGTAAATAAAATTTCTGATTCAACGACTTCCACAGAAATTCGTAGCTCATAGCTTCCTTCCATTTTTTGCAGCATTTCAACGCGGTTTCGATAAAATCTTTTGTTAAATTAATAAAAATTTTAGTTAGTGCAACGTAACACGAGCATTGGGCTCCTATGATATCTAAATTCTTCAGTCTTCATGTCGAATGAGTATAACGTCGAAACACGTTGTCTCCAAGCTTGAATTAGAACTAAGTGTCCACACAAGCCCATAACGCAATGTCGTTAGGTCTATTCTGCCGTTGTAACGGTTTAAAATTTGCCGCCGGGTTCTTTGGGTTTTGGAACCAGTGACCGTTGGTACGAGTGAGGGAAATGCGCAGGAGTCGGTACGGGACTTGACTTGATACGTTTGCTCGAGTAAGAGGGGATTTTGTGTGTGTTGTGCAAAAATTTTGTGAAGCCGGATTTTGGAGAAGAATTGGTTAGTTAATGCCATCCAGTAGCGAACTGGGATTATCTTCTCGAATCCGTAGGATTGGGAAGCTCATTTTTTTTTGATTATTTTACCGGGAGCTCTCATCCGCCTTTATGGGATTCGAAGCTGAACAAATTTTTGCATATGCCGCAGATCAACGAAATTTGAGGTATCCTTTTTGGTTGGTAATTTGTTGTAATAATTATTATTGGTTTTTATATTAAGCCATATTAAGCTCGATGGCGTATTTTTTTTTCCTTGGCCTTTTTAATGTGTTTTATTTTTTTTATTTATGTGTAACATCTTGGTATTCTTTTTTTCGTTCTGCATTTTTACTTCCAGAATGGTTGCAATTGATAGATAAGTGGCAGATTACAACTTTCTGCACTGCGTGATAAAATTGCAATCATTATCGCACTTTCGCATATTGTGGATAACGATACCAATGTATAAGTGTTATGTTTGATAAGCGTAGTAATGACTACTTTATTTATTTTATTACGTTTGGTGAATTAAACTTTACTTGTGTATTATTTCCTATGGTTTACATCGAGCGAACTGGTAAAATGTATTAGCAGGAAGATTCCAATTTGATCGACGGAGGTTCAAATTTCATATTTGAAATTTAGTGTCGATACTTTTTTTTGTGTTTAATTATGATTTTATATTTTTATTTTATAAAGGCTTCGATGTGTGACCTACTTATATACAGAGTGCGGCATTGCGCCGGGGTCGCTGCTATTTGGTTTGGTCGTCGGAGGCTCGGTGGTTACCTTAGTGGGATTGTACCTATATGACCATTCGAGTGTTCCGTCGATTGATTGTGTGGGTGGTGATTCTGAGTGTCAATGTGGTCGCTACTGTGCCGTTCTGGTCGGTTCCTGTAGTGGGCTACTGTTGTTGCGTTCCACTGGCGCAATACTAACACCATAAGCATCGACTTTATCATAAAGCCTTTAAGCAATGACCACCGTATTGTTTATTTTTATGTTTATTTTTATTTTATTGTTAAGTTTATTTTGTGTGCGTAAGATATTTGCGCTTTATATTTGAGTAATTACTATTTTCGTTTACAAAAATTCTTCGTTGTTCAAAATTTTCCGTATGCCCTGGACTCATTGCTGGTTTTTTTGTTTAATTAATTATCTTCCAAGCTAGCCGGCAAGATTTACAAAGATAGCTCGTGATTTCTCGATTTCCCCTTTAATCGAGTTGTCTAATCTTTCATAACGACGTCTTCCTTTTTAACCGAAATCGAGTGGCGCCTATTCCATCTTTTTTTTCGTCGTTTTAATTAACACCTTTGGTTAGAAATTAATTTTAACATCAATTATTCACGCTAAAGTTCGTGAGGAATTTTAAGCGTGGCAAGTGGCGACCAACGTGGTTTGGTGTGATCGCTGGTTGAGTTACGTTGCGGAAATTGTGGGTTCGAATTGCGGACTTCGCGAAATTGCAGCAACATTTATCGTAATTTAGTTGTTTAGGCGTTGCACCGTCCAACGCTAAAACGCAGTATCTCCAAAATCGTTGTTTCGAGAAAACGCTCATTTACGTAAATATGGTTGGGCCACCAAGAAATAATTTATTAATTTTGAAATTAGCTATGATAGCTAATTTCAAAATTAATAAATTATTTCTTGGTGGCCCAACCATAAATACGTAAATGAGCGTTTTCTCGAAACAACGATTTTGGAGATACTGCGTTTTAGCGTTGGACGGCAGTATTATGATTCAATCGATTTGACATATTTTTTAGTTTCAATGTTCCAGATCTTTAAATGCAACTTTAAAGTAAAATAAATTAAGAGGTTCCCATGTATTATAACCATAAGAGTATTTACAGGCGGAAGTTCAAGTTCGATCAATCTAGTAGAAGAATTAATAACTAACAGTTTCTCCGGCCTGGTGGGATCCTTATCAGCCAATACGGTTATACGGTCATCCAAACAAAAACACTTGGCGGCAAGACTTATTTGGTTCAATTAAACGGGTTCTTTTTTAAAAATATTGTTTGCAACATTGAATTGCAACGCGCGGTTGTACATGTAGCGTCCCTCCCAATACAACGAATGCGATCGCAATTGCTCTCGATAAAATTCACTATTCTTTGGCTCTTTGTTTTCTAAATAAAATTTCTGATTCAACGACATCCACAGAAATTCGTAGCTCATAGCTTCCTTCCGTTTTTTGCAGCATTTCAACACGTTTTCGATATCATGTTTTGTTAAATTAATAAAAAGTAATGCCGCTGGTAAGTATCCTTTAATACTTCGTTCTTCGATACTTCTATATTTTCTTCATCTTACGTCGGCTTATATAGGTGAAACTAGTAGCTGTTAATACCAACTATCCAAGTTTATGTACTTATCTAACCCGACGCACAGTGGGGCAAGAGAGCTAAAACGTGCTATTAAATCAAATACCATTTGAATGGATTTCTAAGTTGGATATATATTTTCAGGGTTGTTAGTAGTATTTAAAAAAATCGATAGATACAATTTTATCATATTCCTTAACCGAAAAACAGCTTATTTGGTTTAGCAACAAATTTTTTTTTAGATCGCCCTGTAGTACTGCTCCCAAAAATAAACAAAATTGCATCTAGTGAAGCGATTATAGTATTTCTTTCGTGTTTTTAAATTCCCTTTATTAAAAATAATATAAAAATAAAAAGTATTATTAATTTTTTATTAATTAAAGCTTACCGAAAACAAAATTAATCTACAAAATCTCCGAATATGCTATCATCATAATCCTCATCATCTTCACTGTAATCATAATCATTATCCCGATTACGAATGACCATGACCGTTGGAGATTTCAATAATCCTAGTGCTTCTTTTGGAATGTATTGGATTTTTCTCTTTTCTAGTTTTAGTTTGCTATAGTGATTACGAGATCGGAACTCAATAAAAACAAGTGAAAAATATCAGTATTCGTATTTTCCCGACTGCATGTTCTGAAGTAATGAGTAATTATCCTTTAAATTTTTTTGGACCACCCTGTATGAATTGCTTCCGAAAATGAAAAAATTGTATCTAGCGAAGATATTTGTAAAATTTGGTACAAAGTTTAAACGCGACTGTTTTCTTATACTCAATACCCATTAGGGAAAAAAAATCAAAGCTCAATATGCTTTAAAACATAACCAAAAAACCCAAAAACTAATTAAACTTCAGATTTCAACAATACCATTCCGTAGCGTACTTTTATAAATTACATGCTCTTTAATACAAGTTTAGAATTACTAAAATGTCACAATATACTTCAATTTCAAAGTTTCAAACTAAATATTTCAATTCTTAAAAATGCTTCCGGTAGAGAAAAATCGCGCTAATCCGGGTCACGGAGGGCCCACCGAAAATTTAGTAGTGTTCTAGTGTGCGTGGGTTAGTGGTGTATTTATACATTATGGACAGGAATCTCTAAATTGCATTTAATTTTTTCATTTAATAGCACGTTTTGGCTCTCTTGCCCCACTGTGCGACTTAATAAAGCACATTATAAATATAAATAAAGGTGTGTCCCAAGGAGTTACGCCACACCCTTTATGATTACTCGAAAATTTATTTTTTCCTTTAGTTGAAAGGTATGGTTGTAACCACTTTACTTAAATAATTTACCTAAGGATAACCACTTCCTCGTTAGTTGTTACAAGTCCACTTTGATAACCGTAGATGTTGAACAGGTTGGCTAGCTCTTGGTTTTTTATGCCTTAGTCGTAGAGCGAGGGTTACTCTGGTGTAATTCGAGTGTTCGGGGTTCGGTATTCTCTTGCTGCTGATACTAAATGCTCGGGACGCCAAAAGGGTTAATAAAAAAACACCGATGCTTAATTGTTCAATAACCATTTAATAATAAAACATAAAAATAAAACTCTTGAGTGAACAGAATATAAATCGTACACTTAGTGTAACTTAAAATGACAATAATTGAACTTAACGAAATCTCTTGGTACAATATGAAAAACTTATTACTACAATAATTAAAATATTTACAAATAATTGAGTGTTCGTCTGAAAAGATCGTAGCCTCGTCTTGACGAAGTCGTGACGATTCACTAAAATGAATTGATACACAGATCATATATTATTTAACTGAGCCACCAATAACCAAAGCAAAAATGTTAATGGAAGCAATAGTACAAGTTGTTAGCAAACTACCAGAAATAAAGGTTGTTAACACAAAGCAAACCAAATTTATATTGTGAGTAATGCAATTACTCACGTTTACGATGGATACAAATTGCACGTAGCTGGAATCCACAGATCTGTAGGTTCCCCTCTCGGTACATTCAATTTCTGAATAAGGTTCTAAAAGAATACAACACATATATAATTCGATAAACAAAGCGTTAACAAGCAAACAACGAACTTTATAGTTCTTATCTGAAATTTGAATAAAAGTAATAAAATGTGATACTGTGTTTCTTGGATGTTGATTTTCCAAATGGATGGATAATTGAAATTAGCTTCTGCTTCAATTGATTTGAATTGATCTTTATCGTCAACGTCTTTCTCAGTTTTTAAATTCCAAAAGTTTGTTATGATTTTAATTCGACAGGCCACCTTCAATTCGACTGCGCGTAGCCAGGATAATTCCGTTTACTACTACGTCTATCGATGAAAATTTTGACGGCGTCTTCATTGATTTCCAATTTTTATAAATCGATATTTCGATTATTAAAAAAATCGTTGGTTCCAAATAATTTACTCGAATTGTCACTTGACATTCGGTGAACGTAATACACAAAAATTTGGTAGTAATTTTCACTAATTACTTCAAAAATACTCAAAAAACTAGGAGCACAAAATAATACGTGTAGTGTATGCCACTTCTAGCACGCCAACCTGGATTGAGCATAAAACCTACCGACGAGTAACTTCGACGTATTAATACGCCGTGAAAAGTAGTACTAATATAAAATTGGTGGCATTTGATTTTATCGATCTTTTCATACTAAATAATAATTATATACATGTTAGGAAAACTAAAGAAAGGTCTTTCGACAAAAATAGTTAAATAAAAATATAAAATTCGGAATAAATTTGACCGAGGCGTTGATTGGTCGTAAATTGACAACAGGGTTGGCATGGTGACATTCTGGAATGTTACATGGTTCTCGACTTTATTTTGTTTTAGTGCCTTTAATATTATTGTGTACTTTTCGCTATTGGATGCGGATTCGGTTGGATTTTAATATTGTCTCTCCCCATAACTTTCAAGGTGCCTAAACCCTTCCTAGGCAACTTCATTCAGGATCTTTTCTAATGGTCGGATGTCTTGCACATACTGAACGAATATTGGTGATGGTTTCACAATTTTAGGTTCGTTTCTCTCGATTTCCTCATTTTCCATGTCCACTAACGGTGAGAACCGATTATTAGTATCGATTGTATTTTGGTGAATTGACCCGAATTCGATGATTCTTTTTTGTCGAACATTTCTAATTTAAATTTGCTCGTTGCCAATGTAGACTTTCTCCATATGTTTGATTTTCCACTGTATCACTTGGAGGTATTATATTCTGTTTGATCGATATATGTACCAGTGTTAGCTTCAGTAATTACAGTGCTAGCAATTCTTTACTTTGTTTGGATCTTGTTTTATTTGATTAAGTTTGTTGATTTTTTCATTATTTGCATGTGTGCATAATAATCACAACAGCTCCATTTATCCACATTTCGGCTTCTGTTAAGTTCACTCCATGTGTCTATAGACATCTCGATGCGCTTGATATGATAACACTTTGCATGGCATTGGAATTTTCATTATAATATTTTTCGACACTCCATTAGCTGCATTATCGGTCCGACTATAATAAGCAGCACCGTATAAATGATAAGTGGTTTTTCAAACTACAAACAAATGAATTTTGATCAGTTTTACAATACGCCAGCCAGCTTAGCTCAGCGCTACATTACGTGAGGCCCACCGGCCTCCACAATTCCAAAAGTCAGTTTTCACATTAGTTAGATGAAGGAGAAGGCCGGCTATGCCGGGATGCTCCATCTAGGTCAAAACAGAAAATCGAAAAAAAATCGATCAGTTTTAATGAATGATGATGATAACACGACCTTACCGATGCAAGAGTCAGAACCGATTGATTCGTTTTAGCCAATCCGGCCCGAGTGATTCCTAAAACCGCTCTCGATCTTGTCATTTTAGTTGCCAATAACATGATGTGACGTATATCGACACTCTTGACGCGACTCTTCAAGAGCCCTTGATACGTAAAAGCGCCTGGCAAAACTCTGCTTTATCCAAATAAATACTACATCTATATATATAAAATTCAATGTATGTATGTATGTGTGTTTTCTATACAATTCTACACCGTTTGACCAATCTCTACCAAATTTGGTGTAGAAGCTATTTACAATGCTACGAAAAACATAGGCTACTTTAGAATCTTGCCGCGAACTTTGGTCAAGCTCTGTATTAGCTTGACCAACGTGAGTGCGGATCAACGGATCAACGTTTCAACGGATCAACGTATTAACGAACGATATCTATATATATAAAATTCAATGTATGTATGTATTGTTGTGACCCGTATTTGAATAAAGAGAGAAATTTAATAAAAGCCCAGTACAAAGGCAACACAATTTGGAGAGGTTCGAATTGTTCCAAATTGTTTAAATTAGTTATTGTTCAAGTTCATTTGGTTATATGTTTAATTTTAAGGCATGTAGGTTAAGACTGTGCAACCGTTTACCGGAAAATAAAGACGTAGGCTATAAACTGGCAAGAAAAACAAGCAGGAAAAAGAAGGATGTCCGAAAAGGAACAAAAACAAAACAAAAAAGTGAATTGGTATCCAGGGATAATATGAGGATGGAGTAGTTAGTTACAAATGATCAAACATCCAGAGTAGATGTGTCGTGTCGCGCTTTGAATATCGTTGAATATTGTTGAAGTTTTGGGAATCGACGTGTCGTGTCGCGAATTATACAAGTGTGACGAGTAATAGTAACGATTAATTGCGGAAATACGGGCCTATATTGGCTATCCAGGATGGAAGGTGAATTGAGCAGGAAAATTAATTAATTCAGAATTAATTTGAGAGATATTACTACATACCATCCAAAGGTATAGTTACGTGTGTGTCTTACGAGGAGACCGCACATATAGAGCAGCATTTGGACTGGAATTGTGATAGGCCAGGAGCTTACCAAGAAAAGGCGATCAAATTGGACCAGGTGATTACCAGTACAGTGTGTTGTGCAACGATAGCCACGTCTTGTCAAGAAAAATATAACAAGGTTAGCATAGTTCGTTTTTTAATTTTAAGTTTGCATTTGATTTGTTTGATGAGTTCTGTTGATTGTTATTTGTTCCATTTTCATTTATGTGTTGTTGTTTAATAAATCTGTTAGCTGAACCAAATTGTGTTTCTTTTGTGCTGATGCTAATTAAGAGTTGCTGACGTGAGATACGTAAGATAATAAAAAACATCCTGAGATTAAGAGCTTTGCTAAGGTAGGTGCACAAAGTTGTTTGTTCTTCGTCACCCAGAGCTATTAGGGGGACAAAGGATACAACAGTATGTATGTGTGTTTTCTATACAATTCTACACCGTTTGACCAATCTCTACCAAATTTGGTGTAGAAGCTATTTACAATGCTACGAAAAACATAGGCTACTTTAGAATCTTGCAGCGAACTTTGGTCAAGCGCTGTATTAGCTTGACCAACGTGAGTGCGGATCAACGGATCAACGTTTCAACGGATCAACGTATTAACGAACGATATCTATATATATATAAAATTCAATGTATGTATATATATGTATCTCTGTTAAGGAGTGACTTCCGATGCATAGAAATGGCGACCTGACTTCCATCCCTACCAAGCATTTAATTGATATATAGATTCCTACTTATGCTTGAGGGGAACTTTCTTAACGAGGTTTGCAACAGAGGGGAAGACATTTTTTAAATTATTTTTCAAGAGTATAAAAGTGACGAAGGCACTTCCGAGCATATATGCAGTCAATCTCTGAATTTGCAGATAAACAGAACGCGTACAAACTTCAAGCAGCGCTGCCACGTCGCGACATTCCAATCATACTTACATCATGATATCATGATACGAGTACTTACACTTCTCATTAAAATGTTCAAGTGCAAATTTAAAAAATTAATTATTCATTTTAGATGTTTATAAATGTTACAAAATTAAATTAATAACATTAAAGGGGTATAATAATAATATGCTATAGGTAACAATAAAAATTGAATTAAAATCTTTTAATTAAATATAGCATTATTTCGACGGTGACCTTCAATAACGTAACAACACAACAAATCGAATATTTTTCTTCATTGGAATGAAAAATTTTGAAATTTATTTATAATAATTGAAGGGCTAGGTGCAAAAACCGTATAAGTGCATAATTAAGAATTTAAAGTAAGACAACTTCAGAGTTGATTTTATTAAAAAAGTAAATTATGATCAAACTTTGACTTAAAAGGACCAAGGACGTTGACCGCTCGCATTACTAGATGCGGGGAATTCCCGGAAATATGCTTCGTTTTAATAATGTACTGAACGCAATTTTTTATCTTTTGCTTAGTACATTATTATTTAATAATTAATACTTTTCAATGAAATTTTTTACTTTTTCATAATAAAAATTAATAAAGCAAATCAAAAAAGGCCCTTAGAAGGTAAAGTTGAAAACTTAAAAAAAAATTCTTACGTATGAAAAAGTGAAGGGGTTGCTAAAATCTTACAATAAATGGGTAGAGATGGGTCTAATATTTATAAAGCATCCTTTGTGATTGATCAAGTTTTGAAATCTCGTCTAAACAAATTGATTTCGTTAGGATTATAGGATTCCCCCATAATTAACAACGTAATTTTTTCAATGTTTTGACGTGTTAACTCCGAACAAGTACCATAGTAAACACAGATCCTATTAAGCCTAGTGTACGATATTTCCATAACAAATTCCTCAACATTTATGCAATTTACAAAGACACAAACGAATATTAAATTTGCATAGCTTATTTTATGATACTTATAAGTGATTGATAATTTTTTACTAACTTAAGTTTAAAAATAACTCTTTATAGTCCGGTCAAATTAGACCAAAGAATAGGAGTGAGGTTGCAATAATTCGCACCCAGCTGAAAATTGGTAGGATTGTTCAAAACACGATCATAAATAAAATCTCAAAAGTCCTCATCGATCCGACACCTGGAAAAAAATTTATTCGGGGTCTAAGGTCACTAAAACGGGTTTTTCGCGATTTTCAGCAAAACGGTAAGTTTTATCATAAAATTATCCCATTCAAAAATTGTAGATCAGATAATTATCTATAAAAAATGTCTAAATACGGGTCCGTTACTTTGCCCCCCCCCCCCCCGGTTAATATTTTTACACCAAAAGCAAGCTCTGAGATCCTTAGAGCTAGCACTAGCTAGCACCCAAATATGAAAGCTAGCACCATTACAGTTTTTTCACAAAACGACTTTGAAACCGGGGGGGGGCCAAAGTAACGCTAGCCCCCCCCCCGGTTAATATTTTTACCCAAAAACCTAGCACTGGGATCCTTAGAGGTAGCACCCAAATATGAAAGCTAGTACCATTACAGTATTTTCACAAATCGACTTTGAAACCGGGGGAGCCAAAGTAACGCTAGGCCCCCCCCGGTTAATATTTTTACCCATAAACCTAGCACTGGGATACTTAGAGCTAGCACCAGCTAGCACCCAAATATGAAAGCTGGCACCATTATAGTTTTTCCACAAATTCATTTTATTTATTTGCACCTAAATGACGATTACAACTCTTTCAACTTTTCGAATCGTTATATCTCAAAAACGGTGACTCTTAGGAAAAAAAGTATTTAGAGGGTCCGTTACTTTGCCCCCCCCCCCCGGTTAATATTTTTACACCAAAAGCAAGCACTGAGATCCTTAGAGCTAGCACCAGCTAGCACCCAAATATGAAAGCTAGCACCATTACAGTTTTGTCACAAATCGACTTTGAAACCGGGGGGGGCAAAGTAACGCTAGCCCCCCCCCCCGGTTAATATTTTTACCCAAAAACCTAGCACTGGGATCCTTAGAGCTAGCACCAGCTAGCACCCAAATATGAAAGCTAGCACCATTACAGTATTTTCACAAATCGACTTTGAAACCGGGGGGGGGGCAAAGTAACGCTAGCCCCCGGTTAATATTTTTACCCATAAACCTAGTACTGGGATACTTAGAGCTAGCACCAGCTAGCACCCAAATATGAAAGCTGGCACCATTATAGTTTTTCCACAAATTCATTTTATTTATTTGCACCTAAATGACGATTACAACTCTTTCAACTTTTCGAATCGTTATATCTCAAAAACGGTGACTCTTAGGAAAAAAAGTATTTAGAGGGTCCGTTACTTTGCCCCCCCCCCCCCTCCGGTTAATATTTTTACACCAAAAGCAAGCACTGAGATCCTTAGAGCTAGCACCAGCTAGCACCCAAATATGAAAGCTAGCACCATTACAGTTTTGTCACAAATCGACTTTGAAACCGGGGGGGGCAAAGTAACGCTAGCCCCCCCCCCCCGGTTAATATTTTTACCCAAAAACCTAGCACTGGGATCCTTAGAGCTAGCACCAGCTAGCACCCAAATATGAAAGCTAGCACCATTACAGTATTTTCACAAATCGACTTTGAAACCGGGGGGGGGGGCAAAGTAACGCTAGCCCCCGGTTAATATTTTTACCCATAAACCTAGTACTGGGATACTTAGAGCTAGCACCAGCTAGCACCCAAATATGAAAGCTGGCACCATTATAGTTTTTCCACAAATTCATTTTATTTATTTGCACCTAAATGACGATTACAACTCTTTCAACTTTTCGAATCGTTATATCTCAAAAACGGTGACTCTTAGGAAAAAAAGTATTTAGAGGGTCCGTTACGTTGCCCCCCCCCCTCCGGTTAATATTTTTACACCAAAAGCAAGCACTGAGATCCTTAGAGCTAGCACCAGCTAGCACCCAAATATGAAAGCTAGCACCATTACAGTTTTGTCACAAATCGACTTTGAAACCGGGGGGGGCAAAGTAACGCTAGCCCCCCCCCCGGTTAATATTTTTACCCAAAAACCTAGCACTGGGATCCTTAGAGCTAGCACCAGCTAGCACCCAAATATGAAAGCTAGCACCATTACAGTATTTTCACAAATCGACTTTGAAACCGGGGGGGGGGGCAAAGTAACGCTAGCCCCCGGTTAATATTTTTACCCATAAACCTAGTACTGGGATACTTAGAGCTAGCACCAGCTAGCACCCAAATATGAAAGCTGGCACCATTATAGTTTTTCCACAAATTCATTTTATTTATTTGCACCTAAATGACGATTACAACTCTTTCAACTTTTCGAATCGTTATATCTCAAAAACGGTGACTCTTAGGAAAAAAAGTATTTAGAGGGTCCGTTACTTTGCCCCCCCCCTCCGGTTAATATTTTTACACCCAAAAGCAAGCACTGAGATCCTTAGAGCTAGCACCAGCTAGCACCCAAATATGAAAGCTAGCACCATTACAGTTTTGTCACAAATCGACTTTGAAACCGGGGGGGGCAAAGTAACGCTAGCCCCCCCCCCCCGGTTAATATTTTTACCCAAAAACCTAGCACTGGGATCCTTAGAGCTAGCACCAGCTAGCACCCAAATATGAAAGCTAGCACCATTACAGTATTTTCACAAATCGACTTTGAAACCGGGGGGGGGGCAAAGTAACGCTAGCCCCCGGTTAATATTTTTACCCATAAACCTAGTACTGGGATACTTAGAGCTAGCACCAGCTAGCACCCAAATATGAAAGCTGGCACCATTATAGTTTTTCCACAATTCATTTTATTTATTTGCACCTAAATGACGATTACAACTCTTTCAACTTTTCGAATCGTTATATCTCAAAAACGGTGACTCTTAGGAAAAAAAGTATTTAGAGGGTCCGTTACGTTGCCCCCCCCCCCTCCGGTTAATATTTTTACACCAAAAGCAAGCACTGAGATCCTTAGAGCTAGCACCAGCTAGCACCCAAATATGAAAGCTAGCACCATTACAGTTTTGTCACAAATCGACTTTGAAACCGGGGGGGGGCAAAGTAACGCTAGCCCCCCCCCCGGTTAATATTTTTACCCAAAAACCTAGCACTGGGATCCTTAGAGCTAGCACCAGCTAGCACCCAAATATGAAAGCTAGCACCATTACAGTATTTTCACAAATCGACTTTGAAACCGGGGGGGGGGGCAAAGTAACGCTAGCCCCCGGTTAATATTTTTACCCATAAACCTAGTACTGGGATACTTAGAGCTAGCACCAGCTAGCACCCAAATATGAAAGCTGGCACCATTATAGTTTTTCCACAAATTCATTTTATTTATTTGCACCTAAATGACGATTACAACTCTTTCAACTTTTCGAATCGTTATATCTCAAAAACGGTGACTCTTAGGAAAAAAAGTATTTAGAGGGTCCGTTACTTTGCCCCCCCCCCGGTTAATATTTTTACACCAAAAGCAAGCACTGAGATCCTTAGAGCTAGCACCCAAATATGAAAGCAAGCACCATTACAGTTTTTTCACAAATCGACTGTGAAACCGGGGGGGGGCAAAGTAACGCTACCCCCCCCCCGGTTAATATTTTTACCCAAAAACCTAGCACTGGGATCCTTAGAGCTAGTACCCAAATATGAAAGCTAGCACCATTACAGTATTTTCACAAATCGACTTTGAAACCGGGGGGGGGGCAAAGTAACGCTAGCCCCCCCCGGTTAATATTTTTACCCATAAACCTAGCACTGGGATATTTAGAGCTAGCACAAATTCATTTTATTTATTTGCACCTAAATGACGATTACAACTCTTTCAACTTTTCGAATCGTTATATCTCAAAAACGGTGACTCTTAGGAAAAAGTATTTAGACATTTTTTATAGATAATTATCTGATCTACAATTTTTGAAGGGGATAATTTTATGATAAAACTTACCGTTTTGCTGAAAATCGCGAAGAACCCGTTTTAGTGACCTTTGACCCCGAATAAATTTTTTTCCAGGTGTCGGATCGATGAGAACTTTTTAGATTTTATTTATGATGGTGTTTTGAACAATCCTACCAATTTTCAGCTGGGTGCGAATTATTGCAACCTCACTCCTATTTTTTGGTCTAATTTGACCGGACCATGATTGGTATATTTCGTATGTTATTCAGAGCTCTACAAAAATGTAACGAAAGTAAAGTGGAAATTGATTTCCTACTCTTTCTTTTAAAAAATAAGACTGTAACGTGATAATGATGGGCGTTTATTTAGCCTCATTTTTTAAATAAGTAAATTTTTATCACACTTTTAAAAGAAATTACTATTTTTTCACCATTTTTGTTGAGAAAAGGTATTTCACAATAACAAGTTTAAGAAAACAATTTAAGTTTGTTATATTCGTATGTTGTTCAGAGCTCTACAAAAATGTAACATGTAAAATGGAAATAATTGGTCACCTTCTCCTTTGTTTAAAAAATAATAAACCCATACCAACAAAAAGCGTAATGACCTTGTTGTTACAAACGCTATATAAGAGGAAAAAAAAATAAATGTCATCATTTTTAAAAGTAGGTAGTTATCTAAAACAGAAATTGGCACGTCATGGGATACGTCATCAAATAAAATGGGAACTTGATTGCCGATATGATATGCTGTGTCCTAGCTAGTTTCAATGACCTATAAATATTTTGAATAAATTTAAAGTTTTTTTTCACTCAGATGCCTACTTTCAATTACTGTACGCCGCGCGCGTCTCGGCGCATTCTACTAGAGAAAAAGCCGAAATTATAATAGTTCAAAAAATTTTAAACAGAATTGATTTTAATTATTTTTAATTATTATAATGTATAATCAACAGAAATTTGCACAGATTTTTAATGGTATACCATTATTAAATCTAAAGAGTATTAAATTAATAATTCTAATCAAAATTAAATATAGAAACTGATTTCCAAGAAATGTCTAATGCAATGTTGCCGATAAAAAGAAGTGAGAACGTGCAGTCGTATTAACGGAAGTTGCACGGTCCCGTTGATACTTTTTCATATATATTATCATATATGCGACGCTAGCGCCAGCCATATACAGTGGAACTAAAACATTTTTTTGCAAGTACGAGTGCTCCGGAGTCACTTCCAGTAAAAATTTCGGATTTTAACGCCTGATCCCATACACTACCCGTTAAACACTAAAAACATGGAGATTCGTAGTGACTTCCAAAATCGGAAGTCACGACGATATATATGAAGTGACTCCGTTGCAAATGTATCTACTTTGGAAGTGACATGATACACTTGATAAATATATGTATGTATGTGTGTTTTCTATACAATTCTACACCGTTTGACCAATCTCTACCAAATTTGGTGTAGAAGCTATTTACAATGCTACGAAAAACATAGGCTACTTTAGAATCTTGCCGCGAACTTTGGTCAAGCGCTGTATTAGCTTGACCAACGTTAGTGCGGATCAACGGATCAACGTTTTAACGGATCAACGTATTAACGAACGATATCTATATATATAAAATTCAATGTATGTATGTATGTATGTATGTATGTATTGTTGTGTCCATCAATAATTTGGCTGTTGCGATATTAAATTGTTTGTCGTGCAGTCAGAGAAAATATGGCATGAAAAATGTTTATCAAAAACAATTAAAAAAAAAGATGTTATTATTTAGTTATAAAATGTTAGTAGGCAATATGTGAGAAATGATAAAAAAAAAGGGGTAACGATAGGAACAAAAAAGAGAATAAACAACAGTGATAAAAGTCGAGATAAAAAACGGCGAACCGATCAGACGCCTAAAGATATAAGTGCGTTATTGGAGATAAAAAACGGCGAACCGATCAGACGCGTCGAAATAAAGTGCGTGATTGAAGATAAAAAGTCGGTATAAAAACGGCAAACCGATCAGACGCCTAAAGATAAAAGTGCGTTATTGGAGATTAAGAGTATATTGGCCTGTAGTGAATTGAAGCCAAGTGGAGTGGAGATTAGAATAGAAGAGAAAAATAAGCGCTGTTTATTGATAAACAGAAAGAAGGTGAAAGGCGAGGGTGACTATAACCCTGCAGCAAGACCCAGTTTTGAAGATTAAAATTGTGGTGCGACCGCAAATACAGTGCGCGCGTACAAGAAGAAAAAGGTAACTTTAAAATTCTGATTATTGTTTATGTTAATATTATGTTAATTGGTTCTGTTAATTGTTTATGTTAATTTTATTATAATTGGTTCTGTTGATTGTTTATGTTAATTTTGTGTTATATGTTCATTAAATTGTTTATAAAAATTAGATTTGCCGATTTTCTTTGACTGTGTGATTAAACTAATTCCACCGTAAAAGTCCAAAGAACCTTGCCGCATCCTGAGATTAAGAGTAAGTCGTGTCAACCGAAATCTGTGTTAAGTTTGCACAGATCGAGAAGTTCGGGTGGACATAGCAAGTTGACAGCCCAACGTGAGGCAAAGGTCATAGCAAGTTGGCGACCAACGAGAGGGCGAGTTACGTGTGGAATACGGTTAAATAAAAAAAATTTTAAACCAAACGGTGAAGCCTAAAATAAATCGCACAGTTAAAAGAAAGTTACACAGTTTGCACATAAGATAAACAATTTAAAATGAATACAAGAAGTAAGAGAGTGAATGTAGAACGGGATGAAAGAGATAGTGTGCATGACGAAGGAGAGACTGAGGTAACGACACCAGGAGAGGTAGAGGAAGTACAAACGGTGGTTGAACCGATGGTGGAACCGATTCCAGAAGATCCGATGACCATACTGATGAGAATGATGACGGCACAGAACGAAAGTTTAAATGTCATAAATGTCAGATTCGATGAACAAAATGCAAAATTTGATAAGCAGAATGAAAGTTTAAATGTCAGATTCGATGATCAGAATGCTAAGTTAAATGGGATATATGAAAAATTTGATAAACAAAATGAAAGATTTAATGAAATGTGTGTGGATAATAAAGCGAATTTTGCCACAGTAAATAATAATTTTGTCGCGATTGGCGAAAAATTCACAAAAATAGGTGAAAATTTTGCATGTCTGAATGCAGAAATTGAATGCATGAATATAAAAATAGATACGAAGATTGTCGACATAATCAATACGGTAAATTTACGTTTAAATAAGCACGAAGGGGAAAATGAAAAACAACGTAAGGGATTTGAAAATGGGGTAAATGTTAAATTTGAAGGACTAGATGTCAAAATGACAGAAGTCGAAAATTTGGTGAACGGTAAACCCATTAATTTGGCGAACAAAGTTGATACCAGTAAAATGGTAGAAAACCAAGGCACAGTAAAGTCGAACGAAGAAATAATATCAAAAGAAGGTTCGGCACCATCAACGTTTAAAGAAGAGAGGTACTACAAGACATCGAGTAGGAAAGAAGTCCGAAGAAGAAAAATAAAAATTAAAAACTTACGGAACAAATTAAAATTAAAATCACGGGTTATGCAAATGAACGACAAAATCAATTTACGGCAACGAAACAAATTTTATTTCAAAACCGGTTTATCAAAGGACAGTACAATGTGTGGGGACTTAAAACTAGACAATTTATTAGATAAAAACTTAAAATCGGATAACTTTTCAGTAAAATGCATGAACAATTTATTTAATAAGAATGACAGCGACAAAAGTCAAAATAAATTAATTAAAAAAGACATTGACATTTTAAATAATTTTATAAATCAAAATGACGTTCA
This sequence comes from Podabrus alpinus, assembly GCA_932274525.1. NCBI lineage: Eukaryota > Metazoa > Arthropoda > Insecta > Coleoptera > Cantharidae > Podabrus > Podabrus alpinus. The sequence continues at coordinate 123,996,165 of OW026451.1, forward strand.
ACGTTACAAAGTGCCACGACTCAATGAAGGCAACATGAATTATATTAAAATGATGGAATTATACAAACGGGTACGATTTAAAGTAACACGAATACGTTTGAAATTGCAAGAATAAAATTCGGATAATTGGACTGGAAATTTTGACGACGACAATGTAAATTTGATAAACGCTATGGTAAAAGGAGATGATGAGGACGATGGAAGAATTATGAAGACGATGAAGAAATGACCAAGAGGTTGATAATTGAGATAAATAATTGATTCAAACAGTAAAAAGAAAGTTTTAGGAAAGATTTCATTAACATTTAATAAAAACAAAAATTTAATAAAATGAAATGAGCTAGGTTTACCAAATAAGAGTGCACGATACAATAAATTAAATAATTTAAATGGGCTGATAAAAAGACAATGGGTATAATAATTAGGAATCAAAAAGTATTCCAAAAATGTTGAAAGTTGACTGAAAAGGAAGTTATTAATGAATATTAAATAGAGGGATAAATAATGTGAAATATTCTATGAAATATTATGAAGAAGTAGAGGGATAGGTAGATACCCGGTAAAGTTATTGCACTGCGGGTGTCCGAGAAGATATTTTTGAAGAATTATGACCGAGAGATGGTCAAAATGTGGAGAATTAGGGGGGTAAATAAATAGAAAGATAAAGGTCAACAGTAAATAATTTAAAGGCTATGGAAAGCCATGATGAAGAATATTTAAGCGAATTGTTACAATCAGCATATGAAGAATAAGAATTAATAAATGGAAGCACTCAAGAAGGGGTAAACAGTCAAAAGTTAGGGGAATTGATGATGAGAGAAGTAGATGAATGAAAGATGTTTGAAGATATTGATGAAGTAAGAGACAGAATAAAGTGCATGAAGAATGAGTAATGCAAAGATAAACCAAATTTTGAGGCAACCTTTTGGTTTAATAAAATTTATTTTACTTTGCAAGGGGAATAATGTTGTGTCCATCAATAATTTGGCTGTTGCGATATTAAATTGTTTGTCGTGCAGTCAGAGAAAATATGGCATGAAAAATGTTTATCAAAAACAATTAAAAAAAAAGATGTTATTATTTAGTTATAAAATGTTAGTAGGCAATATGTGAGAAATGATAAAAAAAAAGGGGTAACGATAGGAACAAAAAAGAGAATAAACAACAGTGATAAAAGTCGAGATAAAAAACGGCGAACCGATCAGACGCCTAAAGATATAAGTGCGTTATTGGAGATAAAAAACGGCGAACCGATCAGACGCGTCGAAATAAAGTGCGTGATTGAAGATAAAAAGTCGGTATAAAAACGGCAAACCGATCAGACGCCTAAAGATAAAAGTGCGTTATTGGAGATTAAGAGTATATTGGCCTGTAGTGAATTGAAGCCAAGTGGAGTGGAGATTAGAATAGAAGAGAAAAATAAGCGCTGTTTATTGATAAACAGAAAGAAGGTGAAAGGCGAGGGTGACTATAACCCTGCAGCAAGACCCAGTTTTGAAGATTAAAATTGTGGTGCGACCGCAAATACAGTGCGCGCGTACAAGAAGAAAAAGGTAACTTTAAAATTCTGATTATTGTTTATGTTAATATTATGTTAATTGGTTCTGTTAATTGTTTATGTTAATTTTATTATAATTGGTTCTGTTGATTGTTTATGTTAATTTTGTGTTATATGTTCATTAAATTGTTTATAAAAATTAGATTTGCCGATTTTCTTTGACTGTGTGATTAAACTAATTCCACCGTAAAAGTCCAAAGAACCTTGCCGCATCCTGAGATTAAGAGTAAGTCGTGTCAACCGAAATCTGTGTTAAGTTTGCACAGATCGAGAAGTTCGGGTGGACATAGCAGTATGTATGTATGTTTTCTATACAATTCTACAACGTTTGACCAATCTCTACCAAATTTGGTGTAGAAGCTATTTACAATGCTACGAAAAACATAGGCTACTTTAGAATCTTGCCGCGAACTTTGGTCAAGCGCTGTATTAGCTTGACCAACGTTAGTGCGGATCAACGGATCAACGTTTCAACGGATCAACGTATTAACGAACGATATCTATATATATAAAATTCAATGTATGTATGTATGTAAGAAGAACAGGAATTGGCAATATCGCTGCGTGCTTTCGAAAATTCCTTATTAGAAGACGAAGGGGAGGAGGAAAAGGAAGAACACAAAGAACAAGTGTTGTTGGTAAAAATAAAATAAAGTAAAATTAGAAATTATTGTGGTTTTTGTGAATACTTAACAGTTTTGTTAAAGTTTTTTTTATTAAACCTTGATGTGTATTTTTTATTACTTTATTTATTTAATCCTTTTTTAATACGTTAGGTATTTGCAATGACCAAATAAGTCGCAAGGTCATTATGCGGATTGGATCTAAAAAATAGATGTAGGCAAATATTGAAATTTGGGCAGGACAACGTCTGCCGGGTCAGCTAGTACTAATATATTGTTGTGTCCACAACATCTCTTAAGATCCGCGATCAACAACGATCGACACGGACGGGATGTGTTTTCAACATGCCATATTTTAGTTGAGTTATAGTAGTATTGTTTAGATCGTTGCATAGAAGTGTATTGTTAAATTTTAAGTTGTTGTTTATTGTTTGGTAGTTATGTTTTTAAGAGACTATGACATGCGCGTTTGGTAATGTTGATTTTAAAATAAAAACAAAAAAAAGGAGGAGATAACCCAGGAGACAAAAAAATAAACAAAGATTCCGAAGTGTGTAACGTCCAGATAGGACGTATTTTTGGAGTTACAATTAAATAAAAGATTCCGAAGTGTGTAACGTCCAGATAGGACGTATTTTTGGAGTTACAATTAAATAAAAAGATTCCGAAGTGTGTAACGTCCAGATAGGACGTATTTTTGGAGTTACAATTAAATAAAAAGATTCCGAAGTGTGTAACGTCCAGATAGGACGTATTTTTGGAGTTACAATTAAATAAAAAAATTCCGAAGTGTGTAACGTCCAGATAGGACGTATTTTTGGAGTTACAATTAAATAAAAAGATTCCGAAGTGTGTAACGTCCAGATAGGACGTATTTTTGGAGTTACAATTAAATAAGAATTCCGAAGTGTGTAACGTCCAGATAGGACGTATTTTTGGAGTTACAATTATAGTATAGCGTTCAGAGAAGACGTGTCGCGTCGCGAATTGAACCAAAGTAACCATTAATATAGCAGCCAGAGAAGACGTGTCGCGTCGCGAATTGAACCAAAGTAACCATTAATATAGCAGCCAGAGAAGACGTGTCGCGTCGCGAATTGAACCTAATCAAGTAATTAAAATTATTTCATCGATAATCGACAATTAATTGAGAGAAGACGGGGTATCGTTTATTCAGAAGCGAGGTGAATCGATCACCCAAGTAAATAAATCAATTTACATTTAATTCGATACGGACGTGTAGCCGATGTGCTACAGCATTCCCCACAAAGGGATCATTACGTGTGTGTCCTCTAAGGAGAAAGAATAATAACGGCCAGCATTTGGACTGCAATCGTGACAGGTCTGGAACCAACGAGTATAGGCAACAAATTGGACCAGGCGATCACAAGAAGAAGGAAGAAAGTGAAATAGTGTTGTGCAACGCAAGCCACGCGTTACCACAAGAGGTCATCAAGGTTAGCATTAGTTTGATTAATAATTTTAAGTTTTTATTAGAGTTGATTGTCATTGAGTTGAGTGTTAAATTTCCAATTTTAGTTTTATGTGTTTCATTTTGTTAGTTTTAAGTTTGTTAAATAAAAATGAATTTTGAAACTACATCTTTGTCTGTGTTGTTCTTTGTTCATCGTGACTCTTAAGCAAAATACGGACCCTGAGATTAAGTCAAACAAATAGGTAGGTCTGCTCATATAAAGCGCTTAACGCTACAAATTGGCGCCCAACGTGGGGCAAGTGCGCTTAACGCTACAATATATTATAAATATAACAAATAATAATTTAATTCTCTTCAAACAATAACGGCAGATTTTTAAAACGATCTTCTAATAAGGGCATTGAAAATAATTTGAAAGTGCTTGTCCCTACTGGCACCGGCATTCCCATTATATTATTTTCCGACACTCCATTAGCTGTATCTGTCCGACCATAATAAGCAGCATCGTATAAATGATCAGTGGTTTTTCAAACTACAAAAAAATGAGTTTTAATCAATGATAAAAACACAAACTTACCGATGCAAGAGTCAGAACAGATTGATTCATTTTAGCCAATCCGGTCCGAGTGATTCCTTTAGGAATCGATCTTGCCATTTGAGTTACCAATAACGCGATGTGACGTATATTAACACTCATATCGTGACTCTTCAGGACCTCTTGATGCGTAAAAGCGCCTGGCAAAACCTTATATAAATATAAACAAATAATAATTTAATTCTCTTCAAACAATAACGGTCGATTTCTAAAACGATCTTCTTCCAGTAATGGTATTTATTTATTTATTTATATACCACGGCTAAACCTTTTTACAATAATAAACTTTTTCCTTTTTACAATAGGAATTCTTTGCATTATGCTTCTTTCCGTGAAAGAAACAGCGACATTCCCCAACCTGGAGAGCCAGAGAGATTTAAATAATTTATCAAATGATGATTTTTCCTTAATTTTACCAAATTGAATTATTAAAATTTTGAAATGTGCCGCTGTCAATGTCCATCCAAGTTTAACACTTTTTCGCAAAATTCTTCGATTTCTTGGTGGATTTTAATTGCAACGGACATGTCAATTTAAAAAGCGGAAATGTAATATATTCGTCGGGACACGAGGAAAGAAGCATCAATGGAGTAGCAGTAATAATGTCTAAATGTCTATCAAAATACGTACTGGGATGTAATCCAGTAAATGACAGGATAATATCTATCAAGTTAAACACCAGACCGATAATCCTAAACATAGTACAGGTTTACGCCCCTACAAGTGACGCAGATGAAGAGACCATCAATGCCTTTTATAATGCACTGACAGAAACTATGGACAAAATTAATTATGTATTAAAATTAATTTGAAAGTGCTTGTGCCTACTGGCACAGACATTCCCATTATATTATTTTCCGACACTCTATTAGCTGTATCTGTCCTACCATAATAAGCAGCATCGTATAAATGATCAGTGGTTTTTCAAACTACAAACAAATGAGTTTTCACCCGTTTCAATCGACGATAAAAACACAAACTTACCGATGCAAAAGTTAGAACCGATTGATTCATTTTAGCCAATCCGGTCCGAGTGATTCCTAATACTGCTCCCGATCTTGTCATTTGGGTTGCCAATAACATGTATGACGGATTTTGGATTCTTCATCCGTCATGATCAACTTCCAGCAATCAATTTGTTTGGCCACTGCCATTTATTTCAAATTTATGGGGATGGTAGTGTAGACACTGCCATTTTTATCTTTTTTTCCTGAGCGCATCCGAGCCGCGCTGGGTGTCGGGAGGTCATGGGTGAATTCTCGAACGAGAAGGTCGACTTTTGATGTACTGTGAAGTGATTATGGGGTTGGTTCCGAATTTTACAAGAGATGGTTACGATTTTGTGAGGATTACAGTCCAGCAATCCGAATGATTTTGGAATATTGTTTGTTTTCCAAACCCAGTAGGGGATTTTAAAATTCGTGATTGTAGGATGATGGATGTTTCCCGTACCGTGTTTTATTGTCGGACCACCCTCGCCCATACTTTCTGGGAAGGATTTTTATCCGTTCACCTTAGTAAGTCACCTAATTCTGTTGCTAATTACTTCACAGATACTCGTTATTCAATTGGCCAATTTTTACTTAGACCACCTGGAGTTCGCTGACGATTGAATTCGCCCTTGGCTGATTCATGTTTTTTTTTGTGATGTCTTGTTAAATAGGTTTTCCTTTGTCTTGCATTTTTATTAGAACGTTTGGCCGAGATAATCGATAAGTCGCAGGTTTCACCTTTCTGCTCGACGTGATTACTATAATCTAATCCGACATTCGCATACGTGGGATGGAATGCCAATGTGTAAGCTTACCTTTTGATAACTAATTAATTTTATTATATTAGTATGTTTCGTTTAATTGAGTTTGACTTGTGCATTTTATTTCCATTAGGTAACATCGAACGGCGTTGGTCAAAAGCAATGGCTTTGGAATTCCTACGCGTTTGACATGGGTTCAAATCTTGTATTTGAAATTCTATGTTGAACTTTTTTTTTGTGTTTATTTTTGGTTTTATGTTTCTTTTTTATGAAGGCTGCGATGTGCGACCTATGTACAGGGTGTTGCATTTCATCAGGGTCGCTACCGTTTGGTTTTATCGTTGGAAGTTCGATGTGGTTCCATCTTTGTGGGATTTTTATATGACCACTCGAACGTTCCGTTGGTGGATTGTCGGGGAGTGATTCTTGGTGGCAATGTTGTTGCTACTGTACCGGTTCTGGTCGGCTAATACACGTAACATCCGACATCGCTGATCTCATCGCCTTCCTACAACGAACACCTTGTTGTTGATTTTATTTGTGTGTGTGTTAGCAAAGCTGCTTCCTTGATGTTCTCCGGGGCGTTCCTTTGACACGACCCACGGCCTTCGCCGCCGCTATTAACGAGCTAGTTTAAACCTAAGATCAGGGCCCCACGCAAATTAAAGTAGAGGGTTTTATCTTATGCGTGGACATTTGTAACAAAATCTTTCCTTACTGCTCTAATGAGAAGTCAGCTCGGAAAAGATTAAGTCCACGCAGAAGGATAAAACCATCTACTTTAATTTTGCGTGGGGCCCTGGTGTTAGGTTTTAAACTAGCTCATTTATTGCGGAAGCGAGAGTCGTGGATCGTGTGAAAGAAACACCCCGGAGAGATCAAGGAAACAGCTTTGCTAACACAACACAATTAAAATTAACAATAAGAAGTTCATTGTCAGAAGGCAAAGATATACGCGATGTCGGATGTAAGAGGTGTTAGCCGACCAAAACAAGCACAGTAGCAACGACATTGCCACCGAAAATCACTCCCAAACATAAACCAAGGGCACATTCGAATGGTTATATAAAAATCCCACGATAAAGTGGAACCATATCGAATCCCCTATGAAAAACAAACGAAAGCAATCTCGATGAAATGTCGCACCCTGTATATGGGTCGAACATCGTAGCCTTTCATAAAAAAAGAACATAAAGCGAAATAAACACAAAAAAAAATGTTTAACATAGAATTTCAAATACGAAATTCGAACGTACTACTATCATTTTGGAATCCCTTCGTCAATGCATTCTACCATAAGCGGTTCGATGTAATAAGTGGAAATAAATACCCTGAACAAGTTAATTAAATAAAACACAAATATCAATAATTAATAATTAAAAGTTTATTACATATCAACCTGAACATTCGATCCATTTCACACTTGCGAATGCGAACTGGATAAGATAAACTAATATCACCTCGCCGCAGGAATATAAAATTGCAAGGCTATCGCAATCTTGGCGACCACTCTAAGAATAAAAAAATGCATGACAAAAAGGAAACCAAAATGTTACACATAAAAAACACATAAATTGGTCAAGGGTGAACTCCAACGTCATCGTTCTCCAGGTGTACGGAAGAAAATTTGGCTAAATTAATTATCCAGTAACTGCGAAGCAATGAACAAAATTATTTGGTGACTTACCATTGTGAAAATGAAGTAATATTTCACAGGAAGCACTGACCATGGGTCCAACAAAAAATGTACGATCCGGGAAAAATCAACCATCCCTCAAATCACGAATGTCACATCCCCATGAAGGGTTTTGGAGCGCGAGATCCAAAAAAACCATTCGTATTGATGGATGGGAACCCTCACAAAATCGAATCATCCCTTTTCAAAATTTTGAACCAAAAACTGATAACCATTTCACAGCACTTTCAAACATGACCGGAGCGTTCGAGCGCCCACCAATGACCTCTTATCATAGCATGCGCGAGTTTAATCTCCGTCAATCACGCTCGCTATACAGGGTGCTACGAAATATATTGCTAGATGTTAAAAGTTGAATTTAATAAATTCAACGTTGTTGCGAAAAAGAGAAAATTTTTCGTAACACACCCCCGAAGTAAGATATCTGACCGGAGGTCAAGATAAAAAATCAGAAAATTATCAGACAAGCGAAGCTGGAAACGAACTGTGAATTGACGGAAAAAAACTTATTCATTTACTGTAGTGTGGAGGTAGTTTGTAGCAGTACTTGGTAGGAAAGAAATATTAAGCGTTGCTAATAAAAAAATGAGCTTAAAATATTTCAAAAAAATAAAAAAATCAAAATCTCTAAAAGATTGAGATCAAAAAAATAATAATAATACTTGTATGGTTTAGTACACAATTGACGAAACGCCATCGTAAATCCGCAGAAGCGAAAACCAAATGGTAGAGCTAACAATAGCTACTGAAAACCATATAGTGTGTGATTTTGTCTCAGATAAAAATCAATGAGTACAAAATGGGCAGCCCGCATTGGACCTGCACCGAAAAAAACTGTGGGCAGCCCGCATTGGACCTGCACCGAAAAAACTGAACAGCTAGGAAAAAAAAACATCTAGACTGTCGATAAGGAATGGCTCGCATCGGACCCATTCGAGAATAGTCGAACAAAAATATCTTCGAACTAATTCTTCTCTTCCAGTATGAGACAGTCATGATTCTCAACACATAGGAAGGGTAATTTGTCAAAACGACAAAATAATTAATAATTTGATCAAGAAACTTGACCAACAGATCGTCCTACCAAGACTTAAACAAATTTCCTCAAACCGTTGGAATAAATTCCGATGAAATAATTAATAGCTTGATGTTATGCTATTATTATGACGGGTTTTAATTATGTGCAAATATGATCTTAGATGTAATTAGATCAGTAGAAAATGCATTACCCAACCTCCTGTTAGGTAATGGTTATGATTTAAGTTGTTGTTAAACCATTAAGTGAACAAACATTACCCATCCTCCACCCTTATGTAATGTATGGTTCAAGCTGTTATGGAACCAATATGTGTACAAACAATTACTCCATCCAACCACCCTTATGTAATGTATGATTCAAGATGTTATTGAACCAATAGGATACAAACAAATACTCCAACCAACCACCCTTTGGTATTGTAGATCCACGGCAAGCTAAAGGGATTTCACCCCCAGTAGCTTGTGGAAAACCAAAAAATAAAATTCGCTACACATAGCAACGAACAGTACACATATCAAGGTAAAAAAATTTACACATAACACTTTACCAATAAAATAATAATAAAAATTTTAATTTAAATCGAAGGTATAAAATAATTATAAAAAATATTTTTCATAACCCTTCAAACACTCGGCATCAAGGAATTTACACAATCACCAAAAAAATATACGTTGAAACAATCCAATTACGGTGCGCGACTTAAACAACAACAGTCGTAACAGCAACCAAGGATCAACAAACGCAGTTGGCTTCAAAAAATAATTCCGCCGGTATAAACAAAAATGTTTCATTCAAAAAAACATAATAATAAAATTGACAACAAAACAAAATTGCCAATAAAATAATGCAAAAGCTGTTCCTGAAATTATCTCCGGGCATTCACCAAAAATACAGATGGAAATGAAGCAAACAGTAGCAAATACAGAAGCTCCCACGCTTTGGACGCCAGTGTACAAAACAGTAGCAGCCCCACGTTGGAACGACAGTGTAACAAAATCTTTCCTTACTGCTCTAATGAGAAGTCAGCTCGGAAAAGATTAAGTCCACGCAGAAGGATAAAACCATCTACTTTAATTTTGCGTGGGGCCCTGGTGTTAGGTTTTAAACTAGCTCATTTATTGCGGAAGCGAGAGTCGTGGATCGTGTGAAAGAAACACCCCGGAGAGATCAAGGAAACAGCTTTGCTAACACAACACAATTAAAATTAACAATAAGAAGTTCATTGTCAGAAGGCAAAGATATACGCGATGTCGGATGTAAGAGGTGTTAGCCGACCAAAACAAGCACAGTAGCAACGACATTGCCACCGAAAATCACTCCCAAACATAAACCAAGGGCACATTCGAATGGTTATATAAAAATCCCACGATAAAGTGGAACCATATCGAATCCCCTATGAAAAACAAACGAAAGCAATCTCGATGAAATGTCGCACCCTGTATATGGGTCGAACATCGTAGCCTTTCATAAAAAAAGAACATAAAGCGAAATAAACACAAAAAAAAATGTTTAACATAGAATTTCAAATACGAAATTCGAACGTACTACTATCATTTTGGAATCCCTTCGTCAATGCATTCTACCATAAGCGGTTCGATGTAATAAGTGGAAATAAATACCCTGAACAAGTTAATTAAATAAAACACAAATATCAATAATTAATAATTAAAAGTTTATTACATATCAACCTGAACATTCGATCCATTTCACACTTGCGAATGCGAACTGGATAAGATAAACTAATATCACCTCGCCGCAGGAATATAAAATTGCAAGGCTATCGCAATCTTGGCGACCACTCTAAGAATAAAAAAATGCATGACAAAAAGGAAACCAAAATGTTACACATAAAAAACACATAAATTGGTCAAGGGTGAACTCCAACGTCATCGTTCTCCAGGTGTACGGAAGAAAATTTGGCTAAATTAATTATCCAGTAACTGCGAAGCAATGAACAAAATTATTTGGTGACTTACCATTGTGAAAATGAAGTAATATTTCACAGGAAGCACTGACCATGGGTCCAACAAAAAATGTACGATCCGGGAAAAATCAACCATCCCTCAAATCACGAATGTCACATCCCCATGAAGGGTTTTGGAGCGCGAGATCCAAAAAAACCATTCGTATTGATGGATGGGAACCCTCACAAAATCGAATCATCCCTTTTCAAAATTTTGAACCAAAAACTGATAACCATTTCACAGCACTTTCAAACATGACCGGAGCGTTCGAGCGCCCACCAATGACCTCTTATCATAGCATGCGCGAGTTTAATCTCCGTCAATCACGCTCGCTATACAGGGTGCTACGAAATATATTGCTAGATGTTAAAAGTTGAATTTAATAAATTCAACGTTGTTGCGAAAAAGAGAAAATTTTTCGTAACACATTATCTGTTCCGAGCTATCTTCTCATTAGAGATAGTGAGGAAAAATTTTGTTTCACATGATGTGACGTATATCGACACTCATGCCGTGTGACTCTTCAAGACCTCTTATATCTCTAGTACTATTGTATTTCTCAAAAATTCAAATTTAGCAAAAATAAACAAATTTTAATTGATCTTGCCTCAGACCTAGCACTCTTGGTTTGGTTTCAACGGGATTTGGAGGACGTGCAACGTATGTAACCATTGTCGAAAATTGCGGTTACCTTGACAAATTATCTCCTGGAGTATCAGTAATGGCTGATAGAGGTTTTAAAAACATCGCTCATCTTCTGGAGGAAAAATCTTGCATTGTTGTTCGTCCACCATCGGTGTTGATAGGAAAACCTAGTACGAAAGAAGAAGTGAAGGAGTCCAAGCGGATTGCAGCACTCCGAATTCATGTTGAGAGAGTAATTGGAAGATTGAGAGAGTTCGACATGTTGCTGCCTCATGCTTGTGTGGACAACCATCACATTTCATTACTTGATTATGTAATTATTATCGCTTGTGGTATTATTAACTTACAAGATTTTATAATTAAAATTTAAAAATTTTCGTTTATTTAATAGTTATGAAAAATTATAAATAAAATAATTAATTATGTACTATGATTTAGAAGCGATGTACATAAGAGACACTGTGTTGGGATGCGAGTTTAATACTAAAATACACAATCATGTCTAAAAATTATAAAAACACTATAAAACAATATTTTTGTTTTTTAAAATAAAGGATGTTAAAAACAATTTTATTTGTTTCTCATTTGTAAACGTCAGTTTCCAAAAACACAATATTAATCAAGAAAGTTTATTTTATCAAGTCACTAACTTGTAAAACTGACAGTTAACTTGCAAAATTTTTACAAGTTAGTAGTATTACTTACATTGTTACAATTTTCGCCAGCAACCACTGGTCATCAGGAGCATGTAAAAGAAATTGTTCAACCTCTTCTTTACTTAATACCTTGGCCTTTTTTGGCGCATAACGCTCATTTTTTCGTTTCAGAAACGCTATTACCTTTTGAAATCTGCAAATGACAACTAAACGTCATATTTTTCAATAAATTTTTTAAACAGACATGTTCATGGCAACGCTTCCATAGCTTACGACATTTGCGACAAATTATTGAGATTTTTTTGGAATTTATCTAACCTTTTTACAAATGAGAAACAAATAAAATATAAAACAATGCACGCAAGGTAACGGGTTTTACTGGCTCAAGGAGGTAACTGACTCGCCTGCGGCTCGTCAGTTATATCCTCCATTCGCCAGTAAAAACCCTCTTACCTTGCTAGTAATGTTATATACTATATTATAATTTTTATTTAGTCTTTCATTAAAATTGGAAATAGTTACACCAAAATTCTGTGCACGTCTCTAATAAATTCTTACAATAATTTAAATCATAATCGATGGTTAAAATATTTACATTTTTTGAAGTTTCAAAATCGGGACTGGCTACACAAAATAAAGCTTGTTTTTTCTTTGAAAAATGCATTTGTAACTGTATTTGTGCATGATACTTTTGGGCGATTTTGTTCATTTTTGTGACATAGTTCGCTACTGTTTTTTCCGACGATGGACACTTGATCTCGATTGAGAACTGTTGACTTTCGCCATCGGGAGAAGCTCCAATAACGGGGTATTCTGGGCTCAATAATAGTCCACATCTTTTTATTTTGATCTTCATCTTCTTCTCTACTTCCTGTATAACTGCTTTCTCTAATAATCGACCACGTTGCATTGGAGCAGTATCTTTTAGTTTCGAAGCTCCGAGGATGCTTTCTACGAGAGTACCATCATCTAGCTACACACTAAAGAACACAGTTAATATAACAAATTGTCAAAATATTTTGCGAGAATTTATTATCAAAATTTTGAAATAATCGAATTTGAACTTAGCAAATTTACATGTAAAATTTAATGAGATTCCGCGCGTCGCTCATTCTGTTGACGGTGCGTGCAGAAAGAACTAGTCTTAAACTTAGCGTTTTACGGACCGGCACCTCTTTTCTAAATTATTTGCTCTTCTGAACCGAAACAGTCCCATGGCTCCCTCAAACAAACTAAGACTTTACAAAGCCATCATCCGCCCAACCATGACTTACGCCTCCCCTGTCTGGGGCTATGCCCGCCACAAAACCATGTACAAGGTCCAAATAGTTCAAAATAAAAACCTCCGTTCTATCTTCAACGCCCCCTACTATGTCACCAACAGGCGACTGCACGCAGACACCAAACTTGATCTCATTTCCACCCTTATTCGTAAACACGCCACTAATCTCTACAAGAAGTCCAAATTTTCCGAAAACCCACTTATTGCACAACTAGGTCAATACAATATTGAAGATTATTGTATCCCCCGACCTAAATCAATCCTGACCACAGACAACCCATGACCACAACCCTCACCAGCACAGAATTACATTTGTTCATAGGTATAATTACACAAATTCTCTTCGAAAGTGGATTTAATTCACTAGATTTGTGTAATTTTTGATTTAATCTCCACATCTTAGATTTCACCCCTTATAGCTCACCAACCCCAAATCGAGGACGGCAAATGCAATTTGCACTACCCGTCAAACTTACTCAAAAGTAGAAGCCACTTCAATCGAGGAAATTCTTCAATCTTCGAATTAAGGACTCTACTAACTCGGTAACGTAATCAAATATTTCCTATTTTTCAATATTCATTTCCACAGCCACAGCCCAGGTAATTACCAGCCATTCTAGCCCAGCGCTACATTTCGAGAGGCCCACCGGTCTCCACAACTTCGCAACGCCAGATGCCAACCCAGATGAAGGAGAAGGCCGGCTATACCGGGATGCTCCATTATGGTCAGAACAGAAAATCGAAAAATCGAAAAAAATTACGGACCGGCAGATGCAGCTCGTCTCTCCTACATGTAACATCGATTATTTTTTGCTTTTACGCGATTTTTTGGGGGTGAAACGTAATAGTTTACTGCCCCATACCGCAACTATACTTTTTAATGCTATTTCAAGGGTCTCTAAGCTCCCAGTTTTTTAGATCCCGGTTTTCTTGATCGAAGGTGCTTCTCGTATGTTTAGCCTAGTAACCAGAGTCAAAACCGCCCTGGAGGGGTGCAGAGCGTAGCGGAGCGAAGCGGCGCCCCGGAAGGGTAGGTTTTGACGATGGATAACCCTCCTTATCGAATGCGCACCCCAAAAATCGAAGAAAAAAAAATTTAATTTTTTCACTTTTTCGGCAATACACGGGTTATTTTCCATTTTTTTGATAATATTTATTACTAATATCTACTAATCACACCCCCACCTATCCGAATTTCAAAGAAAATTTCAAATCGGAGCGAAAAAATTTTACGCGATTTCAAGGGACCGTCTTTGAATTGTATCGCATCTGCCTGGGGTCATCGCGAGTTAGAGCCGTCCCTGCATGATGTTGTGTGGAATATGCGAGCGAATTATAACGAAATATGAAGACCTAATACAATGTAAAATGAAATGTAAAGCCAACTATCATATACGGTGCATCCAGATGAATATCGATACATTGCATGAACTGAGAAATAGCGGAAGGATCGACCAGTGGATTTGTAGCAAGTGCGAGACAGTGCACATAACCTCAAATATAAATCCAACCAACACAACTTATCTTAACAATGAGCAAATACAATTGAATAATGAATCAATTTTAGATCAAGACCACCTAATAAACCCAAACCTACAAATGCAGAAACCGTTAACAGATGAATATCACGCCAATATAATTACACCGAACCAAGAATTAATAACCCGTCAACAGGTATCTGACGCAATCAAATCAGCTAACAATAAAAGAGTGAGAGGCCCGGAAAAAGTACTTATAAGAAAGCAGCCAAGGCTGACGGACTACTGGCTGGGTGCTACCATATCGACCCAGAATAGATTTGAAGTTTTATCTCAGGAAGATGAAACCGAAGAAGTGACTGAGGAACAACAAAGGGAAGACCCAAAACCGCCTCCAATAACCATATACAAGGTACAAGAAATTAACCCCTTACACGAAGCTCTCCGAGAAGCTACGCAAGGCGAATACCAAATTAAAATACTAGGTGATAATAAAGTTAAAGTACAATTACTTAGGACAGAACACTACAGCCCGGTAATAAAGATCCTCGAAGACAAAAAAACCGAATATCATACTTACAAATTTAAGCAAGAAAGAAGTTTCCGAGTTGTCCTCAGAGGAATTCACCCCTCCTCTTCAACTGATATTATCAAGGAATCGCTACTAAAGGCCGGTCATGAAGTAACGAATGTGTGGAATATTAAACATCGAGAAACTAAGATGCCACTACCTATGTTCTATGTAGATCAGAAATCAAGTGATAATAATAAAAATGTCTATCAATTGAAATCAATCGGAAATCATATAGTAAGTTTCGAGCCTCCATATGCCAAACGGATAATCCCACAGTGCTCGAAATGTCAGGATTATGGGCACACTAAAAATTTCTGTAGAAGATCTCCTCGCTGTGTGAGATGTGCAGGAAATCACGAAACTTCAAATTGCTATCGAAGGAATCAAGACGGCAATGTCAGATGTGCCAACTGTAATGAGAACCATCCTGCCAACTATCGAGGATGTATAATTCACAAACAGTTGCAGCAGAAAATGTTTCCCTCCCTTCGACATAAAAGTAACGAAATACAAACAAGAGATACCCAAACTTATCAAACACAACGGACAATGACATTCTTCCCAACAATGAAAAATAGTAATTCAACAAAGTACCGAGAAACCCAACCAACAACATCTTATGCACAAACAGCGAGATTAGCGTCCGACAACTCGCAACAAACACATGAAGGTACACAAGAAATACAAAACAGAAATCAAAGGTTTACAAATACAAATGTACAATCAAACCAAATAACACAATTCGGTACAACATACAGCCAAGCCACAAGCAGCAACATCCAGCCACCACTAACACGGCAAACCCGCCAACCACAATACGAAGATTACAAGAAACCAGAAAATGACATCACGGAACTAAAGAACCTTATAAGAGAGCTTATTGAACAAAATAAGGAAAACTCAAGAAACATGTCTATAATGTTAAACCTTCTGAGTACACTTGTCAGCAAAATCAATGGAAGCACACCCTAAATACAAAATAGCTATCTGGAATGCCAACGGGTTAAACCAACACTTGCAGGAAATCAAAATATTTTTAATAAACCACAGCATTGATATTATGTTAGTTTCAGAAGCCCACTTAACTGATAAACACCACATAAAAATACAAAAATATAAAACCTATCACACTGGACATCCTATAGAGGGCAGAGCCCACGGAGGCACAGCACTTATTATCCGAGACAACATAGAACATTACGAAGCTGAAAAATTTGCCAAGGATTACCTACACGCTACCAGTGTAGTATTAAAAGACAAGTTGGGGGATTGTACTATTAGTGCTATATACTGTCCTCCAAAATATAATATCAAAAAGGCAGACTACGAGCAGTTCTTCAACACCCTTGGTAAGAGGTTCATAGCAGGAGGCGACTACAACGCTAAGCACCCAATGTGGGGGTCCAGATTAACAACAACCAAAGTCAGAGAGCTCCACAAAACCATAAATTCTAATAACTTTAAAACCCTAGCTACTGCTGAACCAACCTACTGGCCTTCTGATATACAGAAAATACCGGATGCCATCGACTTTTGCGTTACAAAAGGCGTCGACACTAAGAAAATCAAAATAGAATCCTCTTTGGATCTCTCATCCGATCATTCACCAATAATTGTCAGTATATTTGGGCAGATAACTAGAAAAGAGAAACAACCCTCATTGTTCAGCAAACGAACCAACTGGGAAGCCTTCCGAGAAGAACTCGACAATGGGATTACGCTTGAAATACCTCTGAAAAACGAAACCGAATTGGACGAAGCTGTCAACGCACTTACTATCAATATCCAGCAAGCTGCGTGGGGAGCAACCCCTGATGCAAATACACATGAAATCAAAGATAACACACCACTCCATCAATTAAAACAGAAAATTCATGAAAAGCGGGTACTGAGAAGTAAATGGCAGAGAACAAAACATCCAGATGATAAAACAAAACTTAACAAAGCCATTCGGGAGATAAAAGAGATGATGAACGAAATAAAAAATAAAGGAATACAAGATTACCTAAAAAACCTGAATACATCTCGAGATTCTGACTACTCACTTTGGAAGGCGACGCGAAAGTTAAGTAGACCACAACAAGTAATACCATCCATTAGGCAAGAAAAAGGCAAATGGGCTAGAAGCGATAGCGAAAAGGCCGAAGCATTCGCAAGACATTTGGCTGATATCTTTCAACCCAACTTATCTACCATCTCCAATGACGAGGAAAACCAAATAGAAGAATACCTAGAAGCTCCCTTTCAAATGGACCTTCCTATCAATCATTTTAAAATAAAGGATGTCAAAAGAGTCATTAAGGAGCTTCACCCTAAGAAGGCACCAGGGTTTGATCTGATCACCAGTAGAGTGCTGCAAGAATCATCACATACGAGTAAGTGCTATAAAGCCATTACACAGATATACAATGCCATCATTCGAATCAACAGATTCCCTAATCAGTGGAAGATAGCCCAGGTGGTAATGATTAGAGATGAGATTTTTAGCTCGTATAAATGTTATACCAGAGAGCGTTAAAGGGTTAATTGATACACGGCCCCGTTTCTTCTTTCTTTTTCATACAGCATAACTTTCGAACTGGGCCGTGTATCAATTAACCCTTTAACGCTCTCTGGTATAACATTTATACGACCTAAAAATCTCATCTCTAGTAATGATACTAAAGCCGGGGAAGAAGCCTGAGGAAGTGAAATCATACAGGCCGATTAGCTTGCTCCCAATACTGTCCAAGGTGTTCGAAAAGTTGTTACTTGAAAGATTGAAACCCATTATGGAACGTAGAAGAGTGATACCTAACCATCAATTTGGTTTTCGCAACCTTCATGGAACGGTAGAGCAGGTCCATCGTGTGGTTGAAAAAATCAATGACGACTTCGAATACAAGCGTTTCTGCTCAGCGGCCTTCCTGGATGTGAGTCAGGCCTTCGACAGGGTGTGGCACCATGGACTACTGTACAAATTAAAAAAAAACCTGCCATACCAGTATTATTTGATCATCAAGTCATACTTGGGTGGTAGACACTTCTTTGTCAAACATGGAAGTGAATTTACCGACCTGTTCACCATCAATGCAGGGGTACCACAGGGTAGTGTCTGTTGAAAATATGAAGCTTCGGTGTGTACGATATAAATGAACACTATTATAAATATAACTTTATTAAGTAACAACGGTTAATAATAATATACATGTGCTTCGACTATAAAGCTTGGTTAACTTCTTATTTTATCTTATAACAACGTATGTACAAGGTTTTACATATAGGTGGCGCATGTTTACAATATAGGCGCCAAGTTTCAAATATGTGGCTCTGATATAAATCTAACACTCCCACTATATCAGGACACTAACAATAATAATTAACCATTTGGTACAACTCCCAAACTATTTAAAAATTTGTAATGTTTAATAGAACCTAAACCCTTTGTTAAAATGTCAGCGGGAATTTCATCAGTTCTTAAATATTCAATTTTAACTTTATCGTTGGCGATACATTCTCTTATAAAATGATAACGAACATCAATGTGCTTCGATCGTTTATGAAATATCGGATTCATTGCGAGTTTCTGAGCACTTTGATTATCGTTGTACAATGTTATGCAATTCGAACTTCCTGTTAATTCATTCAATAAATTTTTCAAATATATAGCTTCCTTAGATGCTTCAGAAATCCCCATATATTCGGATTCTGTGCTTGATAATGCAACGGTTTGTTGCTTTTTGCTTTCCCAAGATATCGCTGACCCTGATAACTTGAAACAAAACCCGGTATACGATTTTCTATCATAGGCGTTGCTCGCCCAATCTGCATCTACAAAACCTGCCAACTTTGAATCTGTTTTTTGAAATTTTAAACAATAGTTTTTAGTTCCTTGCAAATATCTTAAAATTCTTTTTGCATATTTCCAGTGAGTTTCATTAAAATTATTATTAAATTGACTTAAAAAACTAACACTAAAAGAAATATCTGGCCTTGTTAAAATGGCTAAATACATGAGACTTCCGATTAACTGTTGATACGGATAATTCTCGTTACAATCATTCTTAACCAAATCAAAACTAAGGTTTGTTTCCATAGGCGTACTAGCACTTTTGCATTTGTCCATCTTAAATTTTTTTAGCAATTTATCAATGTATTGTTCCTGATCTACGGTTATCGTCCCCTTGTTCTTATTAATGTTTATTCGCATACCCAAACATTGTTTCGCTTCCCCTAAATCTTTTATTTTGAATCTTGAACTCAATTCTGACTTTAAAAATTCTGTCTCGACTTTATCATTTGAAAATACAAAAAAATCATCTACATACAAAGCAATAATCGTTAACAATTTATCTTTACTTTTAATGTATAAGCAAGGTTCAAATTTAGATTTCTTGTAGCCTAAATTAATAAGAACATCATTTACCTTTTCATTCCAGGCCCTTGAAGATTGTTTCAAACCATAAACGGCTTTCTTTAGTTTAAGCACCTTACTTTTATCGTATACTTTTTGATAACCTTCAGGTTGAACCATGTAAACATTTTCGTTTAAATGCCCGTTTAAAAATGCGGTAGCTACATCTAAATGTGTTATATCTAAATCTAATTTTACAGCTAAAGCAATTAACAATCTTAAAGTTGAATGCCTAACAACAGGCGAAAAAGTTTCATCGTAATCAACACCATGTCTTTGTGTGAAACCCTTTGCAACTAATCGTGCTCTATACCTCACTTTGTTTTCACTATCACGTTTCCTTTTAAACACCCATTTACACTGCACTATGTTTTCATTTTTTGGCACGTCCACTAGTTCCCACGCTTCATTTTCTTCGAAGGAGCAAAGTTCTTCGGTCATTGCCTGTCTCCATTGCTCTTTATCTCTTCTTGATAAAGCTTCTGAAAACGTAGTCGGATCTTCTTCCAAATCAACATTATCGGTGCACATATAGGTTACAAAGTCATCGTAACTTTTGGGCTTCGGAATTCTTTCCGATTTTCTTACAGTTTCAGTTGTTAATTCTTCTCCCACTGAAACTATTATTTCTGGAGTATAATCGCTGTCGTCATTTTCTTCGACATTTTCAACCAGTGAGTTTTCTGCGGGATCGTCCACTACTGAATCTGTTAATTTAACTTCCTCAATGTTATTTTCCATGATTACAGTAGTTTCTTTGATACTTTCCATTATTATCACATCTCGGCTGGTTATAATTTTCTTTGTATTTGGATTATAACATCTGTATCCTTTTGTATTCTCATCGTAACCTACTAGGATATGTTTATCCGCCTTTTTGTCCCATTTCTTTCTATTTACTTTTGGAACATGCACCATTACTACACTGCCAAATATTCTTAAATGACTGATGTCAGGTTTCTTGCCTGTCCAAATTTCAATTGGAGTTTTTGAGACCCCAGCAGCTACTGAACGGTTTATAATGTAACATGCAGTATTACAGGCTTCTGCCCAAAAAATCTTACCAACATTTTCATCGAACAGTAAGCACTTGGCCTTTCCCACGATGGTACGATTGAAACGTTCTGACAAACCATTCTGCTCCGGCGAATGACTATTTGTCGTCTGATGAATAATGCCATTATTACTTAAGAATTTTTTGAACTCCATGCTGCAATATTCTCCACCATTGTCCGATCTGAGCATTTTTATTCTTTTGTTCAGTTGGTTTTCGACTAAATTTTTAAAAACTTTGAACTTTTCATATACCTCATTTTTTGTCTTTACGAAATATATAAAACACAT
Source organism: Podabrus alpinus (assembly GCA_932274525.1). Lineage (NCBI taxonomy): Eukaryota > Metazoa > Arthropoda > Insecta > Coleoptera > Cantharidae > Podabrus > Podabrus alpinus. Next base: position 124,017,200 of record OW026451.1, read on the forward strand.
TCTGCTATAGTCATCTATGAATGTCAAAAAATATTTTGATCCACCTAATGAAGTTTGTTCCATGGGCCCACAAACGTCACTGTGTATTATTTGTAACAAGTCTTTAGCTCTACTGCCTTTTTTCGGAAAGGGTAAGCGGCTTTGTTTTCCCTCACAACACACTTTGCAATTTTGCTTTTCAGTATTTGCTGGTCCTTTGTAAATAATTCCATCTACTAATTTACACATTTTGTTCAAATAACCACTGTTTATGTGTCCCAATCGCTTATGCCAAATTTCACTAGTGACGGGCGTTGCTAAAAAACTAACATTTTGCTCAATATTCAGTTTGTACACATTGTTTATTAAGTTTGCTGTTCCTACTAAAACGTTATTAGTATTGTAAATTTTGCAATTGTCTTTATCGAAATTTACTCTGTTGCCATTTCTGATCAGCTGACTAACCGACAACAAGTTTGTAGTTAAACCCGGAACAAACTGCACATTTTTTAAAAGAACATTATGTGTTGAACTTTCCAATATTGTTTTTGTTTGAATATCACCCGCACATTCAATTTGTAATTTTTCTTTGTTAGCTACCATAATTTCTGACAGTTCTGGCTTTCGTTCATTTCTTAACCACTCTTTTTTACATGTGAAATGAAATGATGCTCCGCTATCGACGTACCAATCTGTGTTCTTAAATTGTCCTATTGTGAACACGGCAGTTGAAGCGCTGTCTTGTTTATTTGGGCATTTTGATTTAAAATGTCCTGGTTGTTTACATCCGTAACAAACAATTTTACTTTTGTCTTTGTTTACATAATTATTAGTAAACTTGTTGCCATCTCTCGGCATTTTTCTTAAATTCACTTTATTACCTTTCTGGTTGTTGTATTTTCCTGTAACAAAAGCTCCTCCCGGTTTACCGCCATCTACCTGCATATCTAACAACTTCGTTTTTATCGAATCTGTTGTTATACTAATACCAGAGTTTTCCACGGCCATGATCATTGGTGCGAACCTTTCCGGAAGTCCTGCTAACAACAGAGAACCAACCCATTCTTCATTGATCTGAAAACCAGTTCTTCTTAATTTTTGCGAAGTCTCCACAACTTGATTTATGTACGATTCCATGGAGTCATTATTCTCCAATCGTGCTGAAATCAGGGTACGCAATAAGCCTATTTTTCTAGAAAAACCACTATCGTCATATAGATTTTTCAATTTCTGCCATACTTCCTGTGCTGTTTTTGCCTCTTTTACATGCGAAAACAAGGATGGATCGATGGTTAACACTAACTTTGCTTTAGCCTTAGCTAATAGTATTGTGTCTTTTTCTTTGCCTTCGATGCTATCCGTTAGTCCTTCAAGGACAAACACATTCTCCACTGCAAAGGTCCATTCGTCGTAGTTTTCACGACCTATTAACTTTGGCACGCTATTTAAATAGTTTACTGCCATTTTCGTACACAATTTCTACCGATTCACTCACGCACTTATAACAATCAATTATTAGTACTGCTAGAGTATTAATACTGTTAATGCTGGGTACCATAACCTGTTGAAAATATGAAGCTTCGGTGTGTACGATATAAATGAACACTATTATAAATATAACTTTATTAAGTAACAACGGTTAATAATAATATACATGTGCTTCGACTATAAAGCTTGGTTAATTATTATTGTTAGTGTCCTGATATAGTGGGAGTGTTAGATTTATATCAGAGCCACATATTTGAAACTTGGCGCCTATATTGTAAACATGCGCCACCTATATGTAAAAACTTGTACATACGTTGTTATAAGATAAAATAAGTAGTTAACCAAGCTTTATAGTCGAAGCACATGTATATTATTATTAACCGTTGTTACTTAATAAAGTTATATTTATAATAGTGTTCATTTATATCGTACACACCGAAGCTTCATATTTTCAACAGTGTCTTGGGTCCAACTTTATACCTAGTATTCACTTATGATTTGCCAACACTAGAGTCCACAGTAGTTGCTACCTTTGCAGACGATACCGCCATTCTGGCTTCTCACGCTGACCCAGTGACTGCCTCAATAAATCTACAGGCTAACCTAACCGCAATTGAGGACTGGCTAAAGAAATGGCGTATAAAGGCCAACGAAGCAAAGTCGATCCACGTTACTTTTACCTTAAGGAGAGGTTCCTGTCCACCTGTTAAACTTAATGGTAGCCAAATACCGCAGGCAGAAGAAGCAAAATATTTGGGGATGGACAGATGCACTGGTTAATGGGTAGGGGGTCTGCGATGACGATAGAGAGCAAGGTATTGCTCTACAAAGCCATACTTAAGCCAATATGGACGTACGGCATACAACTTTGGGGCTCGGCAGCAAATTCTAACCTAGAAATCCTTCAAAGGTTTCAAAATAAAGTGATCCGTACAATAGTTGATGCACCATGGTTCGTACCAAACTCCGCCATATTACACGACATTCCACTACCAACAATTAAAGAAGTGATCGAAAGTTTTAGTGAGAAATACCGCGAAAGACTCCAATCATCCCAACTCACTTGCATCAGGGTTGTTCATCGAAAACGCCAGTAAAGTGCGTAGACTGCGTAGATTTACCCCTACAGATTTATTAAATAGATTCGGAACAATATAAGATAAATTAATATATAATTTATAATATAACGGAGATTACTTATTGAAGTAATTCTCTACCTGAAATTATCATAATGTCCAAATGAAAGCTTATTGTATTTTTTACAGATTGCTTGTAATCCAAAGGAGTTTAATAAAAAAAAAATCTGCCTGGGGTGTGCGGCATATTCGATGCTAATTTCCCGTACTTTTCAAAAGTCGATATTTTGTGTTTTTTTCATCGGATTCACGCAAAATATTATTTCTATAGACTAAAATAAGCCTGTTCTTTAGTGTGTAGCTGAAGAAATTTTGTTTCAGCTAGTTAGAGATAATAACTCTCCCCCAAATTTATATGAAATTTTCCCCTTATTTCACCCCCTTGATAAGCCAGTAGATATACGTTTTCGTTGACCACCTCTTGGATCCAGTATGGTCCTTCGTACGGTAACAACAGTTTTGCACAAATATCTTGCGTTCGGTTTGATGTCCTCAAACTTTTCACGATTACCTTGTCCCCTACATTGAATGACAGTCGTTTTCGGATTCTTCGGTTCATTCTTTCTTCATATTTCTTCGAACTTTTGTAAGCATTCTCTCTCGCTTTCCTTAGGTCTTCCATAAAATTTCTTTCTTCCATGTTTTCTGTCCATGGTCGATTTGGAGTTGTACCCTTCATTAAATACCATGGTGAGAACTTTGTACGCACATTTGGACTCCAATTTATAAAATTTTCTGCTTGTTCCAATTTATCTACCCATTCCGGATGTCTGTCATGTGTTAATATTCTTAGGAATTTAATGACTTCCTGTACTATCCTTTCGCTAGGATTTCCTTGTGGATGTCGGATGGAACTAAAACAAACGTATATGTCTTGTTCCCTCCAATGTTCAATGAACCGTTCATTATTAAAATATGTTGCATTGTCTGCTAAAATTCGTTTTGGTTTTATTTCGTTGCTTACGAAGTTTTCTAGGCATTCTATGGTCATTTCGGTATTACAACTTTTTGTTGGATATAATTTTACATATTTTATTTTTATGTGCCTAAAGTCGTCCTCTGTTGGGACCAAATTACTTAGGTAGTCTATTGCAATTAACTCCCCTGGTTTGTTAACCTTGATGCTTTTTACGCTGTTTTGATTCACATGGTTCTTATATTTTGCAAAATTGCATAATTCACATCGGTTTATTGTGTCTTTGATTATTGACAAATCTCGTACACAATAAAAATCTTCCCTGAAGATTAAAAATGTTTTTCTAATTCCACTGTGCCCAAAACGTTCGTGTAGGTCACCCGCTATTTTGATTGTTGTTGCTCTATTTAGCACGTAAAGTTCATTGGCTGCAATGCTTTTAAGAAGCCATTGATCCCTGAATTTATATCCCCTGAATTGTCCCTGTTCCGTTATATTTTGTTTAATTTGATTGAATTCCTGATTCCCCTGAACTCTAAAAATGTTTCCCTCTGAATAAATCCCGTGTCCCTGATTTAAATAAATTGAAGCGACCAAAATGTCCTTCAATTTCATTGGTTTCTCTTCATCCTTTCTGCTGAAGGCATCTGCAATTAAATTATCTTTTCCAGCTTTGTGTTTAATGTCAAATGAAAATTCTTGTATCAAAAGTGACCAGCGGTAGACTCTTTGGTTACTAAAATTAGTCCTCATCATAAATGTTAATGCTGAGTGGTCAATTTCGATTAAAAATTTGTTCCCCGCTAAATAAAATTTTAATTTATTTAAAGCAAACACAATTGCTAACATTTCCTTCTCTGAGATGGTGTATTTAATTTCTGCTCCCCTTAGTATCCGCGATGTAAAATGTATTGGAACTTCTTCTCCATCCTTAATTTGGACTAACACTGCGCTGATGGCGAAATCTCTTGCATCCGTTCGTAAAATAAATTGTGCATTGAAATCTGGATGGATTAATGACAAATTTTCATAAAACGCGTTCCTTAACTCGTTGAAACTTTGTTCATGCATTTCTCCCCAATTCCAACGTATCCCCTTTTTTAATAACGTTAATAAGCCCAATGTTTTCTGCGAATAACTTGGTATGAATTTCTTATAGTAATTCATAATACCTAGAAAACCTCGTAGCGTTCGTAAATTTCTTGGTCGTGGATAATTTTTTACTTCTTCCAATCTGTCATTATCGACGGAAATTCCGATCCTGTCAACTTTGAAACCTAAAAATTTGACTTCTTGCAACATGAACTGACATTTTGCAATATTTAATTTTAACCCTGTCTCTTCCAACGTACTTAAAACTGCTTCGATTTGCTGAAGATGCTCTTCTTGGTTGTTCGAAAAAATCAACATGTCATCAATGTAATACTCTCTCCGTTAATTGAAATGTGTTGGTGCTCCATGTCGATGGTCATTTTGAATCGATGCAACAGATCTATCCCCAACAAACATTGACCTTTTAAATTTGGCATGATCATAAACCCGTCTGTCCTTTCGCTTTTCCCAATAATGATTTTACCGATTACCATTTGATTTGGGCTAATCATCTTTTTATTATTGGCAGTGATTAAATTGATACTCCGTATCGGAAGTAAACCCCTTTTAAATATGTCCGCATTTGTCCGAATAATATTTTCGTTTATTACGGATATCTCCGCACCGGTGTCAACTAAAGCTACTAATTTAATCCCGTTAAAACTTATCCTAATGTGTGGCAAACAAACCTCGCTTTCGGGATTTGCTTCGTCTTGCAAACCCTTACTTATGTACTCCCTTGGGTGTACATAGGTGTTGCCCCTTCCATTTGCTTGCCGTCTACGGAAAATTTGCCCTCGAACTTGTATGGACCGTGGCTCGCGTTGTGGCCATTGGTCTGTTCGTGGTGTCGACCTCAATCCCATTTACGTTTTTGTTGGTCTTGTCATTTTCCGGTTGCTCTTCTCGTTGATCTCGTTGATTCCAGCCTCGCCGATCTTGGTTCCGGTATCCATTATTATGATATGCCCCCTTTCGCTGTGGATTGTATCCATTTCGTGGTCGTTCGCCTCCTCCAGCTCGTGCATCTTGTGTCTCATATCGTGGTGGATTCCACTCTCGTTCTTCTCGTCGAACATGTGTTACCGGACCTTGTCGCGCCTCTTCCCCCTAAATTCTACACTCTCATCGAACCTTTTCAAAAGATCGAGGAAACCCTCTATGGTTTCGACCTTTTCGATTCTGATTCTCGCTTTTAATTCCTTTTCAAAATGTCCCCCCCCCCCATTGCCCTAACTAACAGTATCTCGTCATACTTCGGCTCCACCTGAAGGGCTTGATTTATGATTCGTACCGCGTAATTTTCTCGGGTCGCACCATGTCCTCGGTATTTTCCCCCATTTACCTTCTCTTTGAGTTTATTTTGTTCAACGTCCCCCCAGTACTTTCTTAAAAATAGGATTTTGAAATCGTCGAAATTGTGTATATTTTCCTCGACCATGCTGAACCAAGTTTCAGTCTCCTCTTTCATGGTCGCCCGTATAATATTCTTTCGCCAAACCTCGTCTTTTATTCTATTTAGGTTGTTGCCTAAATTTTTAATAAACATTTTTGGGTTTATTTTATTGTCACCATAAAATTTCGCGTACTTATCCATGTCACCATCTCGATAGCTTTGGTTTTTTAACACCTCCACCAGGTCCCCCAGCGATTTATCCGTCCCCGTTTCTCTTATGACATTCACCTCCGCACGCATGGATGACAACGCATTCTCAGTTGACATGATGCCGTCTGTCACTTTTCCTTCTAGATCTGTCATTTTGACATTCACAAGTTCAAACCGTTTATTTACGCCTTTTTCTAAACTATTAAATTTTTTTTCATTCTCTCCTTTACATTCTTTCACCCGACTATCGAGCGTGCTTAATACCTCGTCAATCTTGGTATCCACTTTATCATTTATCCTTTCAAAATCATCTTTCATTTTCATCAAACTGTCATTCATTTCGGTTAATTTTGCATCTTGGTTGTTAAGTTTTGTATCGAATTTTGAGTTTATCTGTGCAAAATTAGCATCTTGGTTGTCAAATTTTGAATTTATCGATGCAAAATTTGCATCCTGACTATCAAATTTTTGCTTTATTGACGCATTGTCCAACCTTAAATTTTCATTCAGATTATCGAATTTAAAAATGATTTGTGCATAATTTTCCTTCATACTTTCATCCCTTTTAACATTATCTTCCCTCATCTTTTCATCCGTTTCACTCATCATCTTTATTAATTTTTCTATTGAGTCTTCCTGTCCTCGGATAGTCTGGACTTCCGGTACCTCTGCGTGCTCTGTGTCTACCTCTACCTCTACAATTTCATCCTCACTTTCATTGTCATATATTCTGTCCCCCCCCCCCACATTCAGATTCAGATTCATGCTGCGCGTATTCATTCTGTTTGTTTAACTTATTTCTTTTGGCTGTGCTTTGAATTAATTGTTGCTTAAAGTGAGTGTGTTCGAGCTCCACACGTTGGTGTGCCACTATTTGTTGTGTCCTGGTCCACCCTTTATGGCTCCAGGTGACGAGGAACAACAAACCTCACGCACTTACCTCTAGCGGCTCTTAATCTCAGGTTTTTTATTCTGCTTATCGCTCACTGTACAACTTTTAACTAGCAACAGCTCAAAAGAAACACAATCGGTTCAGCTAACAGATTTATTTTCAACAAAGAACACATAAATAGAAATAACAAAATCAAAACTCTAACACAAATTCAACAAACTTAAAATTATAACTCAATTTATCCTAACCTTTGTTTTGTGGTGACTCGTGGCTTATCGCACAACACTATTTTCACAGTCACTTTCTCCTCGTTTCGTATCACCTGGTCCAAATTGTCGCCTACAATGACTAGACCTGCACCAATCCCAGTCTAATTGCTGGTTCTGTACAATCTTCCCCTTAGGACAAACACGGAATACTCTCTCTTGGTTCTTCAACTTAATCGTTGATCTGAAGATCTATAATTCTCGTTGCATTTGATGATGCAGCACATCTGAATTCCATTTGATTAATTAATTGAATTAGTTGATTAATTCAACTCAAGAATCACTAACCGACTACACGTGCGTCAGGTACGCTTTCAGCTTCGTAACGCAATACGACCGTTCGGTTCGCTCTCGAATTCGTAACTCCACACGTTCTATCTGGACGCTCTCTAAATTAATAGTAACTAACTCGTTCCCTGTTTGTTATCCTTGGATATGGGTCCTTGTTTTGTTTATTCTTGGATTTTTTTCCGGTATCCTTATTTTTCCCGTTGTTTTGTGCGCGTCTTCAACCACTGGCTTTCTTAACTTTTCTGATGGCTTAAAGCGGGTCACAACAATATATATACAGGGTGTCACCGTGACCGTGGAGAACCTTTGAGGTGGTGATAAAGGATGTTACGGACCATTTCCTAATAATTTTCAATTTTAATTTTTAAAATCAGTGCTTTTTTGTGATGCAATAAATTTCTACTTATTTATTAGAAAATAATTTTTTTTAAACGACTCATAGTCCGATCAAATTAGACCAAAAAATAGGAGTGAGGTTGCAATAATTCGCAGCCAGCTGAAAATTGGTAGGATTGTTCAAAACACCATCATAAATGAAATCTAAAAAGTCCTCATCGATCCGACACCTGGAAAAAATTTATTCGGGGTCAAAAGTCACTAAAACGGGGTTTTCGCGATATTCAGCAAAACGGTAAGTTTTTATTATCTATAAAAAATGTCTAAATACTTTTTTTCCTAAGAGCCACCGTTTTTGAGATATAACGATTCGAAAAGTTGAAAGAGTTGTAATCGTCATTTAGGTGCAAATAAATAAAATGAATTTGTGGAAAAACTATAATGGTGCCAGCTTTCATATTTGGGTGCTAGCTGGTGCTAGCTCTAAGGATCCCAGTGCTAGGTTTATGGGTAAAAATATTAACCGGGGGGGCTAGCGTTACTTTGGCCCCCCCCGGTTTTAAAGTCGATTTGTGAAAAAACTGTAATGGTGCTAGCTTTCATATTTGGGTGCTAGCTCTAAGGATCCCAGTGCTTGCTTTTGGTGTAAAAATATTAACCGGGGGGGGCCAAAGTAACGGACCCCATATTATGACGATTACAACTCTTTCAACTTTTCGAATCGTTATATCTCAAAAACGGTGGCTCTTAGGAAAAAAAGTATTTAGACATTTTTTGTAGATAATTATCTAATCTACAATTTTTGAATGAGATAATTTTATGATAAAACTTACCGTTTTGCTGAAAATCGCGAAAAACCCGTTTTAGTGACCTTTGACCCCGAATAAATTTTTTTCCAGGTGTCGGATCGATGAGGACTTTTTAGATTTCATTTATGATGGTATTTTGAACAATCCTACCAATTTTCAGCTGGCTGCGAATTATTGCAACCTCGAATGTTTAAATTGACCGGACTATCAGACATTTTTCAAATTTTAATTTATTGTATCCTGGTTTTAGAGTTTATTTTCAAGTAACCAATATCCCAATAATTATTTATGGATTTTATAATTTCAAATTTAGACACTTTTATTGTGATTTATTTGTGTGAACAGACCAGTTCATGAAAGTTTGTTTCCAAAAGTATAAATTCTTTTGATTGGTTTGATTTAGAATACCTCCCTAAAATTTTAATTTCAAAGAAGGGCAAGCCAATATTCCTAATAATATTTTAAAGCAGTTGAACCCAAGTTCTCAACGAAGAAACATGAAAATTTGAGGTGTTAACCGACTCCCTCTCCCTCTGGGTGATGGCAGTCATCTAAGTCCCCAGTTGTAACATACAGAGAAGTTATTAAGTTTTAATCATTAAATTAATTAATTTTTGTGCAACGTATTTTAATAGTATTATCAATTAATAATACTCCAGTGTTAAATTCCAAGTTGTTTATTCCAAGTTGTTAATTCTTGTTATATTTGATGGCGAAGACAATAAATTTTAGAAAATGAAATGGATCCGATTGGTTAAATAATTTTTAAATAAGTATCGCTTCAATGTTATAGAGGAACTTATAACGAGCTGGGTAGGTCCGATGCGGGCTACTTTCGAGCCATTGCTGGGTAGGTCCAGATGTGAGCTACTTTCGAGCAATTAGTACTGATGGGTTTCAGTACGAGTGGAAATAATGGTCCAATTTTCATGCAACTTATAAAAAAAGTAAGAAAACTTGTGAGATTTATTATAAAGATTGATATGTTTTTGAAAACAACAATAATATTTAATTTTTGGTTTCAATTTATCCAAATATTCTGAGGATTTTTAAATTTATAAATGATGACGATATTTTTTTAATAAACATTTTTATTTTAACTTGTGCACAAATATTACATTTACGTTAAATTTTATATTCAAAACTTAATAACTGAAAGTGAATTATGTAAATTGTTTTGTATTATTTTTTAGAAATTAATGATTTGTTTAGTTTATAAGTTTTATCACTTGATATTTTTTTAATATATGTAATTTTTTATATTAATATGTGTGATTTTTATTTAAGCCTAATTTCCCGTTTACAGGAGAATCAAAATAATTGGTGCACAGACCCTGTGATATTCATGCTCTCCGAACGATTAGTCTTGGCTTACGTTACTGCTAATTTATTTGTTTAGCATTTTTAATAATTAATTTTTCATAAAAATAATTTATTTTTTTAATTAATTTAAAAATAGTATATTTGTAACAAGGACACTTTTCTAAGACAAATTTTCAAATAAAATTTTTGCCCAAGTCCAAACCCTTGGGGGGTACCTCCCTTTAAAGCAATTTTTTGAATTTCTGATTTCAAACGGCCATAGCTCCGATATTATTGAGTTTTTAAGGTTAATGGATTAGAACTTTTTTAAAGATCATTCGCTTGTCTACAAATTAGGTTATAACCCCTTATCGTCCAGAATCAACGGATTTCGAGTTATAATGTCACAATTGAAAATTCAAATTCAAAAACCAAAATTATTAAATATTTAAATCAGGAAACGTGACAACCTCGCAAATTAAAGTAATGTTATATTTTATTAAAGTTCAGTTACACAGGAAATAATGGGATAAAAAATAATATGATTACGATGTAACATACCTAGAAATGTCTGGCTTTATGTGTGGGAATTGCGTAGTCAATAATTCTTATGGGAAATGCAATGTTATCAAAATGCACGGGAAAAGTTGAAATCCGTACAGAGTAGCTAGGTGGTAACAGAGGTATTAAATATAGGAACGCAGAGCTCATGGGGCAGTTGGGGCCCGGAATACGCGTGTGGTCAAGTAAGACACCGCGAGTGTTAATATCTGTTCAAAGTTACAAGTTCACAAAGGATTACTTCAAAATGACCCTAGTCATTTCAAATAAACCCTAGTAGTGATAATTGTCAGGTTAGTGTAAATATTAATTTTAAGATGTCTCTTATTATAAAAGGCCAAGTCTTTCTTTCTGTCTGTCCCACGGAAATACCCGAAGTAAACCGAACCGAATCGAACGCATAACGTATCATCGGATCAACGTATCATCGGATCAACGTATCATCGTATCAACCTATCATCGTATCAACGTATCATCGGATCAACGTATCATCGTATCATTTTGTCTATATAGGACAGCTATTTCCAAAAAAGCATTATATGAACTTCCATAATGGATAATGAAAATTTTGAAAATCCTGCTGCAAAGCGACGGCGATTGAATCGTGAGAGAAAAGCACGTACAAGAGCTAATAACACAGAAGAACAGCTTCTATCACAGCGACAAGCTGACGCTCGGTCTCATGCGATACGTCGACAACGTGAAACTTTGGAACAAACTCAAGCGCGGCAAGCTGCTGACGCTCGGTCCCATGCGATACGTCAACAACGTGAAACTTTAGAAGAAACTCAAGCGCGGCAAGCTGCTGACGCTCGGTCCCATGCGACACGTCAACAACGTGAAACATTAGAAGAAACTCAAGCGCGGCAAGCTGCTAACGCTCGATCCCATGCGATACATCGACAGAAAGAAAATCGATACCAAAGTCAAGCATTTCAACTCCAAATAAGAGCAGTGAGATTTGATGAATCTCACGTTACTCGACACGATTGTGGAGAAATGAATTCCATCTGTCAGTTCTGCGGCTCCAAGAATTTCGCCAAGGAGCGTCCAGTTGATAAACAATTTAACAACTGCTGTCATAAAGGAAAAGTGAAGATTCCGTAACCGCTCGATCAACATGGGAATCTATTGTTATATCCCGAATTTCTTCGCTCTATGCTTTCAGATTCAGATAATCCTTACTACAAGAACTTTCGTCAGCACATCCGCTCTTACAATTCCTCGGTTTCTTTCGCTTCAATGGGAGCAGAGATTGTTTCAATGCCGGGTAACGGACCATACGTTTTCAAAATTCATGGACAGACGTACCACAGAAACACAAACCTGTATCCACCTGAAGGACAAACAAGAAAGTTTGCACAACTGTATGTAACTAGATGATAACCCGTCCGAGGACGGGTAGCTAGAAGGACGGGCAGGCAGCCAAGGTCATATGGCTTTTGGATTGCACTGAGAGCTTTCCTTAATCTTCATTCAACTGAAGTTACCTTGGGTAGCTGCCCGTCCTTCTAGCTACCCGTCCTCGGACGGGCTATCATCTAGTATGTAAATATGTGTATAACTTATTCCATTTTATTAGAGTCGTCGTCGTCTGCTTCACGGTGTAGGCCCCAGGCCTACATTGTATATTAGAGTACAATATACAAAATTATTATAAAATTGACTTATTAATTACGCTACGTCATCGTTAAAAAATTAATCCATCTGACTACATCCCTATTAGAGAACGCTAAACTACCCCAAAGCTCGACAATAAATTAAATTCAGGGAAAAAATGTTTAAAAAATTTAGTTTTTTTTTAATTTTCTTGCGAACCCCGTATCTCTTAAACGAAACGTCTAAGAGAAAAACTAACGGCCCAAACCGGATAGGGAATTTAACGGGCTACAACTTTCGTCAAATAAATTTTTTTGGGCAACCAACCGTTTTCACAGAAACTCAAAAAATAATGAACAAGGTGTAGGTAAAAAATATAAATTCACATAATTACTAAAAATCTCAATTTGATTTATAGCATTTGTTTTAATGTTAAAACATTGTTAAAACGCTACAATACCTTCTAAGTCCATGGTACTAATATAGCTAGTCGACTGCGTTGGGGTCGAATTACCTAACCCTGGCAACCACAAAAAAATTGAAAATTTCCTATTGCGAAGAGGAAGGTTTATATAGTATTGTAATAAAACGGGGTAGCGTTATTTGAAAAATTATGGTTCAAAAAGGGGGGGTTTATTTAAATTTCGATCATTGAATGATTATAGCTGCCACCACTTAATCTTTGCATTCTGGTACTAACCACCTTGGTGCGGTTAATTACTGAGGTAGATTAAGAAACCTCTTAAAGTGGACGTTGTTGTCTGATGTTTAAGGTAACGTGACTCTTCTATTGTTTCGGAGTCGCAGGAAAACCCAGAGAAATAACTACACTTTACTAATTAGAGTCGATCGTTGGAGTAACGACCAATTAAAGATTTAAATTGTTATAATTTCGTATATTGAACAGAATTTGATATTCTACAAGAATTTGTCAAAGTACACAATTAACTCATAAACACTACCAGTTGGTATAAATTGATTATTTTAAATTATAGAGTAATAGAAATCTACATACAAGATTACAATTAAAAAAAGAAAGGTTACAAGTATTAATTTAACGAAATGTCACAATACCTATTTATTACAAGAATCCTGTGCTCCGGGGTGGTAAGTTTTGAAATATTAGACCCTTTTTGGTAATCCCAAGTGGTTTCACTTATTATTTTTTTAACTACAACTCGGTTCGTTCAATGATTAATTTAATGACACCAAAAATTGATATTATATTATGGAACACCGTAAATAATTATTAACTCGCGCTCTCGAAATCCGAACTATAAAATAATAATAATTGATTTAATTGACTGTTTTCACTTAACTTGGAGAATTTGTACTTGAATTTATTTTGGCCGATTTGTCGAGTCTTCGGTTAACTCTTGAAATTAAATTCACCCGGTTGGGGTTACTGAATGGAACAATCAAAGCGCGAAACGTGTTACTACCACAATCTCCTTTTCGATTCGCTCCCGGGGTATTTTATAAACTTGTCCCCGTTTCTGAATATTAATATTACGCCTTCGATTTGAATTCTTTGACCAATTGCGTGTGTGCTTTTTCCCTTAACTTTAGAAGAGGGTTGTCTTATTAATTGGATCTCTCAAAACTTACTTCCCTGCACGTGTGTGACTGATTCGCATGTGAATTGTGTAGTTTTCCCACAGATTTTGTATTTCTTAATTTAAAAACCTAATTCCTAACATCGTTAAAGTAAATGAGGCATTAAGTTGGGATCACGCCTTACGCAGAATTTGAATATTTCTTTAAACGAATCTTTTGGCGGTATATCCATAAAAATGTATCATTTCCTTTCACGTGTGGATTTATCAACAAGTGTGGAATTTCTTACCAGCTGCATTGATTTAACTAAACAACCCTTGGTGCCGTGCCGGATTGGTGGTGCTAGCAGGTGTTTGCACCCTATTTTTAAATGAACGCCAAAACGTTTATTAGTTAAATCAATGTACAGGGTGTTTAAAATTCTTTACCTAAATTATTTTTATAATTCTATTCTTTATACTAGTAGGGCATTCTAAGTGTGCCTTCTGGTAGTTTAATACGACAAATTACTCATGTCGGAAGTTGGTTATACAAACTTAATATTTGTATCGTAATTTTGAATGAAATGAACGGGCGGTTTGTTACAGTATAATGACATAATTTTAACAAGCGAAGATATAATAAAAATTTCGAGAAAAATCAATTTGAAAGTACGTAAATTTAGCGCATTTTTCTTCGATTTTTGGGGTGTGCATTCGATAAGGAGGGTAATCCATCGTCAAAACCTACCCTTACGGGGCGCCCCTCCGCTCCGCTCCGGGTTGCACCTCTCCAGGGCGGTTTTGACTCTGGTTACTAGGCTAAACATACGAGAAGGCGCCACATATCAAGAAAACCGGGATAAATAAAAACCGGGAGCTTAGAGACCCTTGAAATAGCATTAAAAAGTATAGTTGCGGTATGGGGCAGTAAACTATTACGTTTCACCCCCAAAAAATCGCGTAAAAACAAAAAATAATCGATGTTACATATACGACGGTCGACCTGCATCTGCCGGTGCGAAATATTCTAAGTGTTAGGGTATATCATCACGCACGGACCGACGATAGAATGGCTGACGCGCGGGAATCTCACTAATTTTACATGTAAATTTTCAAACTTAAAATTCGATTTACTCAAAATTTTGATTATATCTTCGCTTGTTAAAATTATGTCATTTCAATCTAAATATATAAAAGAGAAGATCTGCTTGCTTGCTTGCTTGCGTGTTTGCGTGTTTGTTCGCTATACGTTCCTAGACCCGTGGACCGATCTCGACCAAATTTTGCACAGTTATTTTGTAGCTCCAGGCGCAACTATTCTCGCATATATGAAGAAGAAATTCGAGCGGGGAAAAAAGTTATTCGCTTTTTTCGAAAATCAAATCACAAGTTTGACAAAAAATTTAATTTGTCAAATAATTAATTTGACGTACAGTCAGTGGCGGAGAAAAAAGTTATTCCAAAAAATTTAATTTGTCAAATAATTAATTTGACGTACAGTCAGTGGCGGGGAAAAAAGTTATTCGCTTTTTGCGAAAATCAAATCACAAGTTTGACAAAAAATTTAATTTGTCAAATATATAAAAAACTACTAACAAAAAACCACTAACAAATTAATCTGAAAATACTGTCAACAGATGGCGGGGATGGCGGCTTTAATTCGAAAAATGCAAACCACTAACAAATTAATCTGAATGCCGCGAATAAGACCGGAGCACTTTATATAGGTCGCAGAACTCGCCGGAATTGTGCAAGAAGACGCAGATCCACTTCTTCGTGGAAGATCTACCTCTTTGCGGAAGATTTAACTTTACATGAAGATGTAACTTTACGTGAAGATTATGTATGTATGTATGTATGTATGTATGACAGATGACGGATGACAGATGACAGATGACGGATGACAGATGGCGGATGACAGATGACGGATGACAGATGACAGATGGCAGATGACAGATGACAGATGACAGATTAAAGATGAAAGATGACAGATGAAGGCCGAACAACTATGGCCTTCATGGATCTATTATGGTCCGGTCTGTGAGGCCGAAGGCCGAACAACTATGGCCTTCACGGATCTATTATGGTTCGGTCTGTGAGGCCGAAGGCCGAACAACTATGGCCATCACGGATCTATTATGGTCCGGTCTGTGAGGCCGAAGGCCGAACAACTTTGACCTTCACGGATCTATTATGATCCGGTCTGTGAGGCCGAAGGCCGAACAACTATGGCCTTCACCGATCTATTATGGTCCGGTCTGTGAGGCCGAAGGCCGAACAACTATGGCCTTCACGGATCTATTATGGTCCGGTCTGTGAGGCCGAAGGCCGAACAACTATGGCCTTCACCGATCTATTATGGTCCGGTCTGTGAGGCCGAAGGCCGAACTACTATGGCCCTCACGGATCTATTATGGTCCGGTCTGTGAGGCCGAAGGCCGAACAACTTTGACCTTCACGGATCTATTATGGTCCGGTCTGTGAGGCCGAAGGCCGAACAACTATGGCCTTCACGGATCTATTATGGTCCGGTCTGTGAGGCCGAAGGCCGAACAACTATGGCCTTCACGGATCTATTATGGTCCGGTCTGTGAGGCTGAAGGCCGAACAATTTCGACCTTCACGGATCTATTATGATCCGGTCTGTGAGGCCGAAGGCCGAACAACTATGGCCTTCACGGATCTATTATGGTCCGGTCTGTGAGGCCGAAGGCCGAACAACTATGGCCTTCACGGATCTATTATGGTCCGGTCTGTGAGGCCGAAGGCCGAACAACTATGGCCTTCACGGATCTATTATGGCCCGGTCTGTGAGGCCGAAGGCCGAACAACTATGGCCTTCACGGATCTATTATGGTTCGCCCTGTGAGGCCGAAGGCCGAACAACTATGGCCTTCACCGATCTATTATGGTCTTCCCCCTGTGAGGCCGAAGGCCGAACAACTATGGCCTTCGCGGATCTATCATGGTCCTCTCTCTGTGAGGCCGAAGGCCGAACAACTATGGCCTTCGCGGATCTATTATGGTCCTCCCCCTGTGAGGCCGAAGGCCGAACAACTATGGCCTACTCGGATCTATTCTGGGTCTAGATGGCTAAGGGCGGCGGATGCCGCCCGTGCCAGCTAGTACTATATAAACCTTCCTCTTTGCAATAGGAAATTTTCAATTTATTTGGAGTGACCAGGGTTAGGTAATCCTCACCGTAATTTACATTAACCATGCGTCCATAATATTAACTACTCCGTTTAGTATACCCAAAATTTTATACGTGTATTTGTCAATTAATTGTGTGTTAGAATTTGAATTTTACCACTATTACAACGCAGTCGACTACCTATATTAGTACAATACGCATTAATAACGTATGTGCAATATCGTGCTATACTAATTAGAACAGCCATTATGACGCGACGTTAGCGCCCTCATCGGTGATGTAAATTCCCAATACTAAACGGAGTAGTTAATATTATGGACGCGTAGTGGCGCATGGTTAATGTAAATTCCCAATAAGCACATAGTTATAAATATTCCTGAGCCGGGCCCAGTTAATTATTAACAAATTAAACAGTGAAAAATATCCTCAAGTTTTATCATCATCTTCACGCTTTAAACATTTGTCTGTTGCGTCACTCCTGGTCTTCCCATTTTTTTCTGTGTCGACCAACATTTCTTTTGCCTCTAGGTCTGTATTTGTACAATTTTTGGGGAATGCGTTCCATGCTCATCCTTTCCATATGTTCCTTCCAAACATTTCGGTATTCTTTGATTCTATCATTTAGACTAAATATCTTCAATTCATTTCGGATGTCGGCGACAGAAGAAAGCGAAAAAATTGCGATTATTCAAAATCCATACATTTGTGATGAAATGTGTAGAGACCATTTCTGTTGGTTTAATTTTTGTCTTGGTGATAGTATAATTTATTTTCATTTTGATAAAAAACTAAACTAACACAAACGAATGAGTGAAAATGATTTTGTCACACGGCCATGACGTCAGAACGGTCCCCTTCACGTATGGAAATTTTCAAGAATACGGGCCCTGCTTTTATTCTTTTTTTTTATTTTATTAAATTCTGACATTAATTTATAAGTTATGATGAAATAATTGAATTTTTATTTGTGTACTCCATAAGCCAAATCTAGGTAGCTATGCTTTTTCATTTATTTTTTGAAATTAGATACTTACTGGAATAGTGAAATAATTGGAGGGTGAGCTCATTTGTCAAAAACCTCTGTATGCAACCCCCTAGCGGAAGCTAGGGGGTTGCATACAGCGTTTAATTTTGGGTTGGTATTCAGAAATTGTGTAAAAGTATAATTACGAAAGTTGGTGTAATACAAACTATTGAGAAGCACTGAATTATTTAAATGGACATTTATTTAATGGAGAAATTTCAACACATGCGCAACATAACGAAAGCTGTCAGTTACTGAAGAAGCCGAACGTGAATATAACATGCGTTGTTCGTAATTTACTTAAAATATATTAACAGTATGTTGATTTTAATAATTTTTAATACACGTATATAAAATTTTAGTGTCGTTTTTCGTTATATATCATTAGGACATAATTGTAAGGTCTTAATAGTAACATTACAGTGCAGTATTAGTTTTCCCTCCAAATAAACAGTGGCTGGTATACAATGCCCCTGCTCAAGAAAAAACCTTTCGAGAAAGTTCTCTTGCCAGACAATCTCCAAAAGCATGAAAAAGTATTTTTTTGTGCAATCACAAACGAAATATTTCGCGATTACGAGTAAGTATATCATCAATAAATAATATTATTTTTACATTCGTGTTCTCGTAAAATTTGGCATTTTATTTCACAACCTAACGGTTTTATGTTAACGTTACAAGAGGATATTAGTAATTAGTTGCGCATAAAATTATTTTTTTATTTGGAAGCTCACCATTTTAGGTTATGTTATTGATTCATTTGTTTTATTTGTATTTACAGAGAATTTTGTCAGAGGGTAATCCTTTGCAATTCCATGGTATGGACCTGCTGTCTTACAGGAAAATCAGGATTAACTTACTCCGAAGCAATAGAGAGCGAACAAAATGCTCAGCTATTACTTAAAAGTTTTCCCACCGAACTGCGTACCCCATTATTATATCTTGCCACCAAAACGCAGAGAACTTCATTTTCTGAAATGGCTGACGACATTTATTCGTTTATGAGAGATCGTTATTTCATTGGCGAAAATGTTGTGGCGTCATTTACAGGAAATAAATGGAGAGAATCTCATGTTTTACAAGTCATAGGTCCCACTCCCGGGGAGGTTAAAAAGGTTCCAAAAAATGGGTAGGTCTTGATCTCGTATGGTCTTTTTAAACTGACATAATATAATCTTTTCGTTTTTTCAACAGTCAATTCCATCCGCCAGCTTCATTATACCGTTACGAAGTCGAACAATTGGATGCAGAAGACAAAGACGTTAGTGAAGTGATGATCGTCGACTTTGAGCACATCAAAAGGAAAGACAGTAGCTTTAGTCGAGAGAGAAGCAAACTCTTCCTTAAACAATTTGTTAAACAAGGTAGTAGTGGTATTTTTGTCATTAAGGATTCGGTGGTTCAAAGTTACGGTTTGAACAAACTCAAGTTTGACCAGTACTTCGATGGTCCTTTACCTAATTTTCCTCCCTCGAAAAAATTAATTCGACAAGCATTTAATGGAAAAAAAACAAAACAGGACACTTTGGTTCACTTCTTAAGTAAAACTAATGGAACCAGACTTTCTGAAAATTCTGTAAATTTAATTGAACAAATGAAGAAGAAGCAGGAAGAATTTCAAATCATGAAACAAAAGAGAGCCGACGAAAAATTGGCCGAGAAACAGAAGAGAAAAGAAGAGAACTTAAAAGTTGCAAGTTGTCTTAAGGAGTGGTATAGGCTTAAAGAGGATTTAGAATTGGATGATCATAAGGTTAGTATTTCCGCTCGTTTTGTTATAAATAAAAATGTACTGATGGGAATTATTTTGTTACAGGTGTTACCAGTACCCATTCCTTTAAAATCAAAAGTACCTGAAAAATATGTCGGCGATGTGCTAGAAATTTTAGAATTTGTACGTTCATTTTCGAAATTGCTTCATCCCAAAGATTTCTTCCCAGATGGTTTAACATTAGAACTCATAGAACGATCGTTGACCCAAAAAGAAGTAGCTGGACCCCTGATGGATTTAATTCAAATGTTTTTAACTGCATTATTTAATGTTCAAGCTGAGGAGGACGTGCAGTCTGCTAAAGGTGACAGTTCTGCAGGTAAATAAAAAAAATATTTTATTGAATAATTTTTTGTATTTCACCCTGTATTTTGTGGTTTATTTCAAGTTTGCGTGTTAAATGGTGCTGCAATCGACCAATAGCATTTCCTAAAATTTAAATTAATCAATCACATGTCATTATTTATCATTTTTACTGAATATTAAATTAAATTACTTTATACAGGGTGTTTTACCAATCTGGAGACATCGCTTAATCACAGGTTCCTGGGATCAAAATAACACCGTTTTATCAAACTTACCTACCAGGTGTTCATTTTAAAACTTCCAGCAATGGGGTTATTGCATGAATTTCTAAGTATTTTTTTTTATAAACTTTAAGTATTGTTCAACAGTACTGTATAGATCAAAAGTCTAAGAAGACTTTGGTTTTCCGTAAAAAAATTATTAAAAAAGTATTAATTTGAAGCAGGAATTTCGCGCGAGTGACGTCACACTCTACTTTTGAAAACATCTGGCAACATAGTAGCAGTTAGCTGTCAAGTTGTTTTGTGATAGCCTTATAAAAAATTTAAACTTTAATAAAAATGAGTTCAAACAAACAGATTAAAAAGTGCTTATAAAAATGTGCACAATAGGAAGATTATCTGAACTAGCTTTTACAAAATTTGAATCCAAAGAAGCCATTTTTAATAAAATAATTACTTAGAACAATAACTAATAACCTTAAACTAAAAAGCTGTCAAACGCTTTAAAATTTTTTCAACTGTCAATGAAGTAAATATTAAATAATTCAACGTTGCCAAATAGATCAGAAAATTATTCGGCAAAACGCGTGTGACGTCAGAGGGGCCGTCGGCAAACCGAACGTATTTTGAATTTTAAATTCGATTTTCACGTTCAAATACACTTTTTGTTTTTTGTTATAAGTTTATCTTTCTATGTTTTACAAGGAATAATAAGCGTCATCGCTAAATTCGATATCATGCAACAACCCTATTAATATGTCAAAAACCAAAAGTCAGATGAAAAAATGTTTCGGACAAAAGTTTTATGATAGTGAGGGGGAGAGAATATGGTATAATTGTTTTTTTAATTTATTGACCTTTTCAAGGTCATTTGAAGGTCAACTTGGTTTTTTTAAATGGCACCTTATATTTTTTTTAGCAGATTCATATTTTGCATCAATAAATAAACAACTTTTGTTGGGAAATTTTTTTTATCCGACGTTAGGCTTTTCGAGTAAAATGCATTGCAACAAAATACAAAACTATAGAGAATTGGCATCTAAATTAATTTAAATGTTATAATATAAATTTACAAGGTAAATCTGTACCAAAGTTCAAACATAGCAAAATTTTCATGTAAATTTACATGCTAAATCTATATAAACTTATATAATTTTAGATGGTAAATTTATGCAAAATTACAAAATTAGAGAGATTTGGCATCTAAATTAAATTAATTTGTTATAAATTTACAAGGTAAATCTCTACCAAAGTCAAAACATCGCAACATTGTCATGTAAATTTACATGCTAAATCTATGTAAACTTATATAAATTTAGGTGGTAAATTTATGCAAAATTACAAAACTATAGAGATTTGGCATCTAAATTAAAATAATCATTATAAATTTACCAGATAAATCTGTACCAAAGTCTAAACATCGCAAAATTTTCATGTAAATTTACATCCTAAATCTATGTAAACTTATATAATTTTACGCAGTAAATTTATGCAAAATTACAAAACTACAAAGATTTGGCAATTGAATTAAATTAATTGTTATAAATTTACAAGGTAAATCTGTACCAAAGATAAAACATCACAAGAATTTACATGCTAAATCTATGTAAACTTATATAATTTTAGGTGGTAAATTTATGCAAAATTACAAAACTACAAAGATTTGGCAATTAAATTAAATTAATTGTTATAAATTTACAAGGTAAATCTGTACCAAAGATAAAACATCACAAGAATTTACATGTCAATTTACATTCTACATTTATGTAAACTTAAGGCGGTGTGACACTTGTGTAAATTTGCGTGTAAATTCACGTGTAAATTTTTACAAAAGTGTCAAACACGTAAATTTTGTTGCAAATCTGCTAGCAATTTTTTTTGCGAGTGTGTTTGCCACTTGTGTAAAATTTTGCTGGTAAATTTAGAATTTGCGCACGCGCGGCGACCCTGTTTTTGATATTCATTTATCAAAATTCTAATTTTCTCTTGCGACCACGTCATTATAATATTCAACAATTAAAGAACGAATTAGGAAATATATAACACATTATAATCAAACTTTTACCAACATACAACTTTGACATAATTCTTGTGCGCAATTTTACACGCAGGTTTAGCAAATAAAATATAGAAATATTCGTACAAAAAATTTACAACAAAATTTGCTAACAAATTTACGCGTTTGACACTTTTGTAAATTTACACGCAAATTCACAACAAAATTTACACAAGTGTCACACCGCCTTTATACTATATTCAAATGTGCTTTGTTAAGCAATGTTCAAAGTTCTTAAAAATATTTTTGCTTATAACATCGATTTGAATGATATTCAGTTTTCAGATATAAGTCATCATTTGCAATGGCAATTTGCGTCTTTAACATTTTTTTGTAATATAAATATTTCACAAAAAAATACCCATGTCCACTTGCCACTTTTACACCACCTGGAAAACTGAAATTTTGCGCAGACGAAGGTTCAATATTGCATTATGGGATAAAAATTGAAAAACTTAAGGAAAGGACTTGGCGTTTTAAGGGGGGGAATCAAATATTGTACCGTTGAGCACTCGCAACTGCGTAATTAATCGACGGATTTTAATTTTTTCATTTCATGTTGTTCATTTGGAATTAAGATTTGCCTTTACAAAAGAATATTTTAGTTTTTTATTATTATGGCAACGTTACCGGCAAGAAATGGAGGTAACAAATTCTTTGTCTCTCCAATTTAAAACCTGTAGGCGTTTTATGTCTTTGTTCACATCTCCCTTCCATTGAAGTAGTGGTTTTCCTCTTCGTCCTCTACCGTCTATTTGACTTTTCAACACCTTGGATGGCACTGTCTCTTCACCCATCCTTGTTACAATGTGACAATTCTGAATTGCAGTTGACGATATTTGAATATCAGTTGGCAAATCTGAATTACGGTTGACGAATTCTGAATTACTGATGGAAACTGTGTAGAAGAAAAGATAAAAATG
Source organism: Podabrus alpinus (assembly GCA_932274525.1). Classification (NCBI taxonomy): domain Eukaryota; kingdom Metazoa; phylum Arthropoda; class Insecta; order Coleoptera; family Cantharidae; genus Podabrus; species Podabrus alpinus. The sequence goes on from OW026451.1 coordinate 124,040,466, forward strand.
CTATAGAAAGTTATATGTATCATATTTCTCCCCGAAAAAGATATCGCCGTCTGGCGGCTTAGCACAAGAAGTAAAAAATACAGAAGTACAGACAAAGTTTGCTTGTAACCAATTGCCACATTTATTTCACTTTATAATTACGAGATTTTAATAAAATCTAAGGATGGTTCTTTGTATGACTTGGTAATGGATTTTGAATCCCAATGAAATTTTATAATTGAGTTTATTAAAACATCAACAGAGAATTTTGAATATTTTCGTCGTCTCCAAAGCAGCTTGGAGTCCCCATAATACTTTTCAAGTTTACTAAGTTAACTCTTTTAGTAACTCGACTTATAAAAAATACCATATCATTCTGAAATGCTTACAAAGTAGCGCTAGAGCGCACAATTTTTAAAATTTATTAACATTTTATGATTGAAGAGCTAAGTGGATAAAAGTGGTATGTTACATTTTTCAAAATGTCGATATCTGTGTGGATGCAGAGCCGTAGCAAGGGCGAGGCGACTGAGGCTTTTGCCTCTGGTGCCATCGCAATGGGGGCGCTAAACCTTGCCAAAACCCAATAAATAATAGTTTGGGTAAATAGGAATTCCAAAATTTTAATAATTGCAACATCGCCTAAAATTCCCTGCTAGCCTTTTCCCCAAATGGGGATTTTAATCCTCTACAGTAGTTTTTCGTCTATATAACTAGCTTACTTTCATTTTTAGTAAAAATTATCATCAAATCAAAATTGAAGAGTACAAAATTCTCCTTAAAACAAATTAACAAAATTTGCCTACATCATACCAAAACAAGGTTTCAGGATTTACTTCAGATCTGAAGTAAATTCTGAAACCTCGTTTTGTAGGGAATTTTCTCCTCTTCAATTTTGGTGCAATGACTAGGGGAAGACTGGGGATTTTAGGAAAGTTGATTCCAACCCCCGCGTTCTTCTACATTTCCCTGTAACTGTGGGTAAACGGCAAAAATATCACATTATCATCGAGACAATTATTCAAATATATTTAAATAGAAAAGGAAAATTCCTACCGATAAAAATAATCTTCATATTCGGGGAGGGGGTATTGCGTTACGTTACTATGGAAACGGCGTTTCTGACATACTATGCGTATTTTATATAAGATCTTCAGAAGTTCCTAACAATAAAAATCGATATCACATGACATGGGGTATGGAATACCCCCCAGGTACACTTAGCATTATTCAGAACCATCAAAATTTATTATTTTTTGTAGAATCTTTTGCAATTTTCGTTTGTAATCCGGGAGGGGGGGGAGCAGCAAGTGATAATTTTCATAACTATCCCAGTACCTATTGCAGTGGCGTAGCTAAGGGGGGGCGGACCGCCCCGGGTGTCACCCGACCCCAAATTATTTAAATTTCCTGAGTAAAATTGCCTCGTTTCTTGGTTTTCTAGGTTTCTAGCGGTGACACCTCAAAAAAACGTCATCGCCCTAGTTGGGAGTGACACTCGACCCCAAATTATTGACTAAAATTACGTCATTTCTTGATTTTTTAGGTTCCTAAGGGTGACAACTCGAAAAAAAAGATCATCGGCCTAGGTGTTATTTTTCCGCCTTCTTTTTTTTTTTTTTTTTGATTTTTTCCTTTTTTTTGCCTTTTGATTGAATCCGCCCCGGGTGTCACCCATGCTAGCTACGCCACTGCCTATTGTTACAATGTAATTAACAATAATTTAGATGTGCATTAATTATTATAGTTTGGCAAAATATGATTGTTAAAACGTGTTACAAAAATTCCAACTTTAAAACTCTTTTTCTTTGAAGACACGTTTTGTATCATATCACCTTTATCCATTTCATTTGGCTTTTCAATTATTTCAGAACAAAGTATTAAAAATATACATGTTTATGCGCGTTTTACACTAACTTCGTAAACACAGTCGATTAGATTACATCTATTTTTAAAACTACTGCTCTATCATTAACATTTTTTGTGTTTATTTCATAAAACAGATATCAAAAATTACAAAGATACAAAAAATTTAATACTGAATTTCTCTTTCTGACAATATATTCCTTTTATGTTTCTTTTTGTAAGGTAGGATGAGATAAATCGCCTTATTTTGATCCCAGGAATTGAGTTATGTAATGGTTTCCCCATTTTTAAGTAAATTTGTTCACTATTTCAATTAATTTTATTTGTGTAGTTTTTAAATAATTAAGAAGTTAAATACTTCTAACTTTGACTATAAACGCATATAAAATTTTGTTGTTATACATTTTAGAAATGAAAGATAACATCAATTTTGCTGAAGCCACTTTATATGCAACCACAGCCTCACATTGGAGTTTTCAACATCAAGGAATGCCTTTAAGTAAATTACCTTTATATTCTTTGACGACATCTGAAATTTTGCGGTTACATTTGCTTTCTTCTGGATGTCGAATCAATGAAGCTGGCTCGAAATGGAGATATCAACACAGAGGGGGCTACAGTAGCGAAGACGATCCTGGTCTTTATTTACGGTTAAAGCAGCCTTACATATTAAAATATTTAGCATGCCATAGTGTTGGCGAATTTCCAATTGGAGATAAGCTAACAATTATTAACTGCCTTATGAATCAACTTTTAACTTACGCAGATGTTAGAGATATAATAGAAGATAGATTAGAAAAGTCTAGACAAGCTAAATTAGATATTAAAATGCTTCAAATTGCTGAGAAGAAACGAGAACAAGAATTTAACAGTACAAAAATTAAGATTAAGCGAGATTGCCTAGAGCAGAAAAGAGATGTAACCAACGAAATGAATAAGTTAGTAAAGGATTCTGACGCAAAGAAGCGCCAGTATGAGAACAGCGTGGGTGCCTTAATGAAACAATCTGCTGAGCATCAAACTGTTTTAGGGCTAGATAGGGCGTACCGAAGGTTTTTATTAATTTTTTTGTTGTTTTCAATTTAATTGTTTATTGTAATGCTTTTAGGTACGTAAAATTAAATTCCATTCCTGGTTTGTTTGTAAATTGCGACGACTTTAACAGTGGTTGCTGTTTGAAAGATCCAATAAAACAAAATTCTACTTTAGTGGGTGCAGATAGAACTGAAGTTATAGCCCACATTCGAAAAATTGTCGACGAAGAAGATGGCGATGAGAATCATAAAATGAATGGTTTACAAAATGGTCACGAAGATGTCGATATACCAATGGTGGAATTGAATCCTGATACTTTGTTGGTTTGCAATACAGATCCCGAAACTTGTGTTGTGCATTCGGTCAAAATTAACAGGCAAAAATGGGCATTTTATCAGGATGAAAATATTATCACAGAACTTTTGGATTCGCTAAATAAAAGAGGTATTCGAGAAGGTGAACTGAGACAAGCGGTAGAAATTGATCAAGGAAACCTAACTTATATTGTTAATAATACACCAAGCCATCAATTAAATTCCGAGCTTGGAACAATTGAAATTGAACAAACGACGCGAACTACTAGAAAATCTAAATCAAAATATGAAGACACCAATTTGGGATATCCACTCGAAATGGATTCCAATGCAGTGCATCAACTTGCATTGATAGACAATATTTTAGAAATTGAAGAAAGAATTTACGGTGGAAATTTAGGAAAACTTAAAGTTAAAGACAGAGATGCGTGGAGGGAAAATTTATCGAATCAGGAATTTGAAAATCTCGATAAAACTCTTATTGTTCGAGATAGTACTGCAAATAAAATTAAAAAAGAATCCAGGAGTAGTAGGTCCAACACCCCAGATACAGACACCCCCAAACCCCAGGTAAACGATTATAACGATCCTGGAAAATTTCTTGGCTCAGGTCTCAATATGGAAGTTGAAGACTCGGAAACAGAATGTACTAGCTTACCTGTGTCTCAACCTGAAAAAATTGCAGAAGCAATTCAGACATTAGCAATTGTATTGATTCAAGTTGCACAGGGAGTGGAAAAACGTTACCTCAAAAAACCTCTAGGTAAGTGAATGAAGTTTTGTGAACAATAAATTATGTTTTTAATTTTTTAGGCCGAATGGGAATTAAAAATCGTGCCAAGGAGAAGCATTTCGATTTATTGGAAAAGTGGGAAAGTTCTTTGATGGCTTCGACCAGTTATAGTCAAATTTTCTTACACTTTAGTACATTAGACACTTGTATTTTATGGTCACGTTCAGCACTCTTAGCCCGATGCCAAATTTGTAGGCGGCAGAATGATTCAGAAAATATGCTACTTTGCGATAGTTGCAACAAAGGACAGCATCTTTATTGCTTAAAACCCAAACTTAAAGTAAATTATTATATATTTTAAGATTGTATGTTTATTATGTTTTTTTATTATTTTAGAGTGTTCCTAAAGGAGATTGGTTTTGCAAGGAATGTCTTAGGCAGAAAGCAAAGGAAATTCAAGAAACTGAAATAGTGGAAGTACCAGTGGTGAAAAAGAGACGTATTTTTAAGGAAGAATCTGATGAAGAAATTCAAGAAGATGAAAACGAAGAGGAGGTTCAAGAAGAAGAAAACTGCGCGGAGGAGGAAGATGACGAAAATGAAGTAGAAGCGGAAGCTAATGATGAACAAGTGGAAAATATGGAGGTTGAATCGGAAGCAGTTGAAGAAGTGTGTAGTAGATGCAGTACTGGTGGTACATTACTATGTTGCGATAATTGTCCAATGATGTATCATTTGGAATGTTCTGAACCACCTCTAAGGCGAGTTCCAAGAGGAAAATGGTTTTGTACCAACTGCAAGAATAAACAAAGCAAAGAAAATAATTCAGGTAATATTTAAAGTTTGTTTTATATTTTGTGATTTTTCATTTTTCAATAAAACTTTTCTTAATGAAATTAATTTTCAAATTGACCGACTTATGTACATATATTTCATATTAAAATTTCTAAAACAGGGTTGCCATAAGTTGTCCACAAAATAAAATACAGGTCCTCTGCATGGTTTACAATGAGAAAAAATACAAACATATTTATAGAATACAATATAGTCCAGTAAAATTATTAGATCCGAATAAAAAAACAATTCTAATATTTGTAAACACTTCATAAATGTGTTTAGGAATACATATTATATTTTAAAAAATCGATGTGTCCCGAGTGTAGGTGTACTTGCATTAAGAGTGGGACAAAGTAGATTTGATCGCAGTTTTAGTAAAGTTATTGTTTTTTTTTACACAAATTTAATGTTTAACACTTAAACCTCCTTAAATTTTTTGTAATTCAGTCATGAATATAGTTTTTTTATGGCTTGACCTTTTTCCAGGTCATTAATACGCCTTTGAACACCATGTCCTCATTTATCATTCCTTTTACAGCTTGTTCAATAAGTTTTTCATTGCTAGCTTTTAGCTTCCAATCCTCTTTAATCGGTTTTCTCTGCTTCTCTTGAGTTAAGAAAAACGTTTCCGGAACGGAAATGGGAACAACATTGTTCTCCATAAAAAAACACCTGACTCAAAGCCAAGCAATGGCCCTATTGCCAATCCGCAAAAATTTCTCTAACCTATGAAAACACATCTTTGGTCAATTATCCCTATTGATCAAGTATCCCTATGCTATTATCAATGATTAAAAAACGCCCTATACGCCTATACCGTACTTAAATGAACTGTAAAAAGTTGATAGCGGCGCTTTTTTAACTAATTCCTACAGCTTTGTTTTGGCAGAAACGGTTAGAAACTGACGGAAGCATGCGCATGCATTTAAGGGCGCCATTTTCTAAGTGTTTATAAACACTTGACAAACACTGCACGAAATGAAACAGCTGAATTGAGCACATGGGCGCGTCCTACTGTAACTTGAAATTCCAGTTAACACAGGTAACCAAAAAAGTAAGGGTCCCTACATACATTTTTGAAGAATTTTGAAATATTTGAATTTTTTTCTTATTATTTTACTGGACTAATATTGGTATAAATAAATTGGCATTAAAAATTTTTAATACAGTTTTGTATGAAATTTGCTAGCATCGTTTGGTTGATCTATTTAATATTGAGGTTTGACCATTTATAAGCAAATTTGTCTCGAGCAGAAATTAAGATTTATACAGGGAAATGGAATAATTTAAAATTCAAAGGTTTTGAGAAAAAACCCAATATCAATTATTTATTGTTTATTTCACCACAAAATCTTACAAAAAATATTTCTGAGCTGTTTTGCAAAACAAATTTTAGCAGTGTGACTGCACTTAAGTTTAACTAATCACATAATAAGGTCACTTATTAGGTCATTAGTTGCTTTGCTGTTTTGTTGAAAAGAAAAATGCAGCTAGTTTGATGTAAGGAGTTGAGCTTTGACTCCACACTGGGCCTAAATTATTTATTCCATGGTTCTGATTCCACGATACTCTGTAGGTCAACTTTTACATATACACCTTTTCCAGCAGTAATTCAGAAAACCTCACCTGCTGTTCAGAAATCGTAAATTGTAATTCAGATTTGTCAACTGATATTCAGAAATCGTAAATTGTAATTCAGATTTGTCAACTGATATTCAGAAATTGTGAATTGTAATTCAGGTTTGTCAACTGATATTCAGAAATCGTGAATTGCAATTGACAAATAATCTGAATATCAATTGACAAATCTGAATAACGGTTGACGATTTTTGAATTACTGGTGGAAAAGGTGTAGTTAGTACGTATCAACTACTAACTAGTAATTCAATGGGGTACTAACACAAAACATTTTTGTGTGTTTTTTTAAACGAAAATTCGATCCTTAGGATGTCTTTTGCCATGTGACATAATTTGATTTTGTTTGCGCAACTCATTTCTATCTAATTAATTAATTAAACTATTGTTGAAATGAAGGAGAGAGGTTGCCAACGTCTGGGGGACCGGATATTGCACATGAAAGAAGAAGATTGTTGAAATCACATTAATGAACGTTAAATCTAAAAATTTGCACAAGGGTTTAGCAGCGTTTCCAGTGAAAACTCGCGGAACTTAAAACTACCAATAAATGTTTGATTTCGTTCTAACAAAAAGCTGCGAAAATATGTTGTGTAATACGATCGCGGCATTTAAATTACAGTGGAGCCCGCTTAATGTGATCACATCGGGACTTGGGGTTTTTGATAACAATAACCGATTGATAACAATAAAAGTAAAAATTTTTTATTGATTATTTATTACAATAATTAATTAATAATTAATAAGAATAAGAAAAAAAAACAAATTAAAAAAACTCATCTAGAGTTGTTTGTCTCTGTTGTGCGAGGAGTAAATTGTTTATAAAAATTTCAGAACTGAATCTTACATTACATAAACAGCAAACTATTGTACATTTATTTAAACGGCGGCGACGGAGTGCATAATAAACATAATAATGTAATGTGATAATGTGACGGTAACAGAAACTATAGAGTTAGCTTATGCACAATATAAAAAAAATGCTTGTAAATGAAAATCTACTCTTTTGCTCGTGGGCGAAAATAATCTTAAAAATAATAAAATATGATAACATAAACCGAATTTTGATTACTATAAGCGATATTTTTTGTGTGTAATAATATACGTCCGTTCCGTTCTTCGCAAAAGTGATAACATTACCCGAATGATAACATTAACCGCGATTCCAATAAGCGGGCTCCACTGTAATTTAATTCGAATTTCATTATATAAATGTGTCACATAAAAAATCTAATTATATCGCATCGCTAAGGATCGAATTTTTTGTATCGGTACCCTATCCTGCAGGTTTATCGCTAATATAAAATGGTTGAACCAGTTTAACCGTTGAAGGGGTAACCTAGTTTGTTGGTTAAAAAAATTAGTGATTTTAGAAATTCTTTTTTGCAAATACTGTTTGTAGTAGTTTTGAAATTTTTACACATAATATGGAGGGGGCCAGTGTTAAAAGTGAACCAAGTTCATTTTTTCAAATTTCGTTAATTAATTACAATTAATTGTTGAAGTTTGCGACCCATTTTCTCAAAATAGTCTCTCATGAACTTGGTTTGCTGTAAATTCTGAACCCTCTCCATATTTAGATCTCAAAATTATATTATTTTCAATTTTCAAGTTAACAAATAAATGGATAGCGCTGATGTACATGGGTCAAAAATATTTTTCGTTGGCAGAAGAGGTTTGTCTGAAAAGTAAATTTAGGAAAAGAAATCAATAATTGGTCAAATGTGGGTCATTTAAAGGATCTGAATTTTTAATTAAAATTGTATTACTATTTTTGTTAATAAACTAAAAACTTATAACGAAATCAAATTTTTATTGGTAGTTTTCTCTCTTAATGGGAATATATATATTTTTTTTATAATAATTATGTTTTTATCAAGGTTTTTATAAGTTTTTAATGTCATTAGAAGAATAGACAACTTTATTAGGCCAGGGCGGATTTAAGTGGGGTCCCTGGGAGGACGTAACAAAATGATTAAATTAATCTTTTTGGGGTTATTTACAATGAGTTTCCCCCCCCCCCCCCCCCTTCCATGAATTTTGGCTGGATGTGCGTTGTTATTGGCTGAATGGGTTGGTAATTTATGTTACTTTTAGAATTATCTTAAAAATTATTATGGGACAATTTTACCCTTAAAATTTTTAAGCCTAAGTACTAAATTATCGTTACTAGATGGCACAGGCGGCTACCACCGCCGGATGCTGTCATGGCATGTAGCCGCTCCGCGACAAAGTTGCTACGCAGTGAGATGTGGGGGAGATGGGATATAATTTCGGAAAAGATCAAAAGATGTGCAAAAGCTATGGGAGAGTGAATAATTGTAATATTGGAGTGATTATATCAAAATGTACATTTAATTTTATTTTACTTGGAATTTCCAAACTCAATAATTGCAAGTAGCATTTTGCAATGTGGCAATTCAAAAGTGATAACACACTATGAAATTTAATATCCACTTACTTGACATTTTCTTGTTTTTAGGTTTATGTAGACATAAAATCTAGGAAAATTATATATTTACAGATGTATTCTGTAACTCGTTTGTTATCATAAGAAAATTCTTTTGTGCAGGTGTTCTTAAGACTCCCATAAAAATTACCTCCCTGTTACTGTATTATAATTTATTAAAGCTCAAAGGAAAGAAAAATCTTTTAAAAATGTAATGTCATGTCATACATTTTTACTTGGAGTTGTCATAAATTTCTGTACCGTATATGTAAAATCTGATGCCCATACATATTTTATATTAAGAAGAACATTATTTAATATGTACTGCTATAGGAGTCGTTCATAAATTACGTCACGCAATTTTCAGCAGTTTTATACCTCCTCACAAAAATCTCAAAATTTCATTGAATAAAGTGCAGGATAAATGTCCGATTTTGTAACATACAGAACCCCCGAAGGGGGAGTTCGAAAAAGTAGGACATCACAAAAGCGTGACGTCACACATTTAGAAACCCCCCCTTCCCGCATCGTCACAAATCATCACGCAGGTCTGAACCCCTGACCCTCTTCGTCGCCCATTTAAGTGTTAAACACGTCGCACATTGGTTGACTGCGTGGTTCCTATTTGGCTCTACTCTGTGTCTCTGCTCTACAGTGTATACTTTTGTCGCTGTGGTTCAGATTCCATTTTAATCTGAATGGCATTTTGCATCATTACCTGTCACTATTAGTAGGATTACATGCGTATACGTAACTGGGGCATGCCCTGTAAGCGAATGGTGTGATTGGAGGTTTGAATTAGTATGTAATTTGAATTTCAACAGTGCAGGTTGGAAAATTGGAGGCATAGGAAATCTGAACTTTTACTTTCCGAACCCCTAGATAAGGAAAGTATTGTATGTTTTGTGGTTCCTTGAATCCAATTTGATCATTTTTGGAAGGATGTGTGTATTTGTGTACGTCTGTGAACACGATAGTGTCTAAACAAAAACCTTTTTCTTTTTCCTGCTGTAGCAGGAAGCCAGATGAAAATAAATGAAATTGCTTGGGGGGGGGGGTTATCTGAAGCTATTATAACATTGTGGATCATAACTTTGAAACGAAATTAAATATGTAAAAATATTAAGAACCAAAAATTACCACTATAGAATTTCCTACATTTTTGAAATTTTTATCTGAAATTCTAAAATGTACAGGGTGTTTTCAAAAATTTTCGCAAATTGTTTTAACGTATTCTAATAATAAAAAGAATAAGAAAAGTTCCTAATAACATGTATCTGGAATTACTTAGTTTGCAATATATGGGCATTTCAAAAGTTTTTTCTGCCTATTCTGACTAAAATACTAAAATTGAAAAATATAAAATTTTTCATAGATTTACTGTTGAAATTATGTAACAATCTTATAAAAAAAATATAATTAATAAAATTTACTTCTGTTCGGAAAGTCGATGGCTACATCAGTTTTTTTAAATTTTTTTAAATGAAAATAGAATGTTTTTATGAATTGAACCATCACTAACAAGGTCAGGTTTGAATGCATAATTTGTCTTGTGACATCTTAATGAGAGTAATTTTGTAGAAGAAATATTAATGTTTGATTTTATGATGATTTGTGAGTTTCAAATATGGTACATGCAGGGTAGGGCAACAGTTTATTGCTTAAAAATATTACAAAAAACTTATTGATTAATTATTACAAAAAAAATATTGCTCCACCATGAATTTTGTTTTGGTTTTCCTTTATGACTAAACAAGACCTTTTACAATAATTTTGGAATCTGTTCTCGAGATTTTTATATGAACATTGCTTGAAAGTGGTGTCTTAAGGAATATTTTATTCAAAATTCAAAAAAATTCTAAATCCAAAAAGTTTCTTTAATTTATCAACACCGAGACAGATTTGTGTTGATATTCTCCCAAAATCTGTAAAATTATTAATTCCAAAGTATGGCAACCTTATGAAAAGAATGCACGTATGCGTAACGGTAAATTTCACTTCTTAAACTTTTTCTTTCACTAAACCGTGAAATTTGTAACGCATATTTTTTAATGTAGATGACAAATATGCACTTGAAAAAATGGTAAAGAGCTCTGGTGCTATACATTTTCAGCGGCGCTGTGCTGCTAGGGCACGCCATAAAATCCATGGCTTTATAAGAAGTCTTCGTAGGATATCTAAGTCTGAGGGTGGGTGATAACCCTTCACCTAATAGGCTTGATTCACTCATACTCTTTGCTTTTATAGTTAACTTTTAGAAATCGCTTTTGCATTTTTAGTACCATAACGGCATGATTTAGTTTTGAAATGTTAACTTAGCCTAGTTTTCATAATCTTTTTGCTTGTTTTCAATTTTTGTTATGCATAAATAGACCAGCTAGGTAATTTTATTTTGTGGTAGACTCCGATAGTACGGCAGACGACAACAAAATGAAAAGGAGGTCTAACAGGCGAGAGGTTGAAATTTGGGACGATTTACCTTTACATAATGCGCCTTTGCAAGAGTTGCTAGCAGATGTTTTAAAACAAGATTGTGCGTGGCCATTCTTGAGACCTGTTCAAAAATTTGAGGTAAGCCTTTTCGGTGCATACACATTTTTTTATTTTAAAACAACAAATGTTAACTCTAATTTGCTTTTAGGTTCCCGATTATTACGATATCATTACGAAGCCAATGGACTTTGGTACGATAAAATATAAACTTAATATGGGGGAATATCAGTGCGATGCTCAGTTGATGGCCGATGCTGCTTTAGTGTTTGAAAATTGTAATACATACAATAATTCTGATGACGAAGTTTACAAGTCAGTAAAAGCTAGTCGTTTCATTAATTATAAATTAACAAATCCATTTTTAGGTGTGGTGTCCTGTTACATAAGTACTTCACAAATAAGTGCAGAGAACTTGGTTTACAATTGCCACGAGAGGTTAAAAATTTTATTGAAGATAATAAAAAGGACGAATCGTGTAACGGTACAGTTGCGTAGAAAGTATGATTACAATAGTATTATAAAAATTAGTTATACGTATTTTAACTTATTTTAGTTGTAATCAAAGCTGGGGTACACAATTTTTATTTTTATAGAAAACAATTTGCAATTTTTAACCAGCCCTGTACATAAAATTACCTAACGAATCTAAATTGTTTCTTAATATAATGTAAGTTAATTATTTTATTTATATATTTTTGTCAGTTTAAGCATGCTATATTATATTTATATTGTGTCCCTAGTTCTGTTAATTATTTTTTTGTATTGAATGTAATTACTTATACTCTCAATGCAGTTATTTATAGAAACAAATAAATTTTTTGTTAAATAATTATTTTAATCGACAAATACCTTAAACTTGAAATAAAATACATTATTATTTTTTAGAAGAACCCATACTCTCATAGAATTTTGCCAAGTTTTGTAAATCTTCAAAACATTTAGCTAAAACTTGGGCCTGTAAATCTGGAGTTATGGATTGTTTAACATGATCTCCTACCCAATATATGATCTGTCTTTGAGCAATTGCCCGTTCAATTTCTTCTCTTACAAGATAATAATCTAAGCGGTTGCGGGTTTCTCTGTAAGCCGTCATTAAGCGATGGCGGTATTCTCCTTCTCTTTGCAAGTGAACATTTTCTCTCTTCGCTTCAATAAGCAGAAGTTCTCCTTCCGATACTCTTTGTTCCTTTTCTTCGAACTTAATATTATCTGTGTGCGCATTTGTTTCATCAACTCGACTTTGAATCATGCTGCTTTCATAATCATCTATTTCTTTATCGAGCCATTTCATAACATCGGGACCAACATATTTCACACCTAATGTGCACATTAAAGCTACCGATAAACCGTTGTAATATTCGTGTTCTAAAATGTAATATTCTTTGCTGACCAGAAATGTTCCAACAGTAAAGCAAAATGTTCCGAGACCACTTACGCCGGTTTTTTTAAAAAAGAATTGAAGAAATTCTTCTGGTATGAAACCTAAACGAACTGGTGAAGGTTCCGGTCGTACTGGTCTGCCAAACTTTTGTGGTGGTGGTGGAACAGCGGCATCTGTATCACAGGACTCGGTCGCCAAAGATCTTGCTGGTGCTAAGTAATTAACTGTTTTGCGAAATGACCTGCAAACCAGTTTCAACATATTAAATACAAAATTCTTTCAACATTTCAAAAATTAGTTTTCAACCATAACTAAATATTGACAATTCTTCAAAGCCAACTAAATAATATATTTTTTTAAATTCACACGCCTGTCACATGGCAAATTTGAAATTGAACAATAGTTAAAAATATTTCTAAGCCTGGGCTTAAACGTCATTTTTTATCAAACGAGATCTCAAATGAATCAAATTTGATAGTTAAGTGTAAAATAATATGGAGATGTAGAAATCAAATTTTCTGGGTCCTCAAATGCCAAAAATCACAGACAGCATGGTATATGTTTATCAGTTATTGCTTACGTTGCAAACGTTAAGCGAAATAGCAAAAAATCAGAAGAGATTTTTGTAGAGCATCAAGTTATCTCAAACTAACTGGCGTACCCTGCATTGCTCAGGCTTAGTTTGTTTAGTGTGCAATTCGATTGATGTCCTACTTAATTGGTGCATAGCTCGATTGGTGTTCAGTTCAACTGATTACCAATTCAATTTAAAATTATTACATAAGTTTATTAAAATTTATTACTAATAAAAAAAGGATTGTAATGTCACTAAAAAGTTATGTAGGTACTTTTAGGCTTCTATACAAAGTATAGCAAGAAGCCTTATGATCTGGTTTATTTGTTCTATTCCATTTTTTATTGTTCCAAATGTAATAAGGGGGCAATTGATGGTACAATAAAGGTTGTGTAAACACATCTTCCTGGCATAATTTAAAAAACTAGTAAGGCCGGTATCTCTGGGAGCAGCAGCTTGTTGGGGAACTGTTTGTTCATAAAAGAAACCCTTTGTCCGTTTTCTAAATGCACTGCAGATTATCTCTCATATTATCAAAAAGCTAAAAATTCTCCAAAAAGCTTCATTGTTGCTTATGGAACGACCTTGTTGATAATTGGCAACTTCATCATTTAAATTTTGCTGTAAACAAAACATTTCCACATAGGAATCTTTGTTAACGTGATTGCAGACATATTTGATGGACTTGTCAGAATTTACAAAATTTCACATTAATATGATCATTAAAGGCCGGTTCCATCAACTCTGATTATATACTTTAATCATGGTTAGTTGGAGTTAATCACGGTTAAATGAAAAAGAGCGTTCCACCATCTTTTTAATCATGGTTAACCAGCCTTCAAACTAATTCCCGATTTTTGGCCATTATACGAGTTTAATCACGGTTAATGACCGGCGCATGCGCATTTATTTCAATGAAGTAAAGATGTTGACAGTCTGAATACACATAGTCTCAAAATATCAAACATTGTAGCACGCTGGCCTGGAAGAACTCGTGATTCCATGATATTAAACAATTCTCGATTACAAGTACGGTTAGAAGACGATGAATTTGGCGTCAGCATGTTTAGCAACAGAAATGCGTTTTCAACAAAGAAATGTTCTTCCAGTGATAGTTGCAACTGAAGTCTTGCATAATAAAGCAAGACGTGCTGCAGAACCTTTACCCCCAGATGTTTCAGCAATAAATATTCGATGGGATGAAATCGTTAATGAAAATATACGTAATGCTGATAATAACAAACAACAAGATGACAACGATGTCGCTCGGAGAAATTTAGTTGGTTATTTTGGAAGCTTATAAAAGAAAAAAATATTTTATATAAATAATAATAAAATTTATTTGTAGATAATAATTGTTTATTCAACAATATTGTTTTTAATTTTTCGTTAATTAATCTTCGGGTAACTAATTTCTTTTCCAGATCGGCGGTTTCTTTTGTCGTTCAGGCTCTTTCTAATTCTAGCCCCCCTTTTTTACTTTCCGAACCCCTAGGTAAGGAAAGTATTGTTATCAGGCAAAATTTGACCCCCCAATTTTTTTACATGTTCACGTTTTGAGGTTTCCTGAATCCATTTTTATCATTTTTGGAAAGATGTCTGTATGTGTGTGTGTACGTCTTTGAACACGATAGCGTCTAAACGAAGCAAGCAAATCATTCCAAATTTTGCATATAAGCTTTTTCCTGTCGTAGGACGAAGCCAGATGAAAATAAATTAAATCGTCTATCGGGAAAGGGGGGTTTACCTGGAGCTATTATGACATTATGCGTCATAACTTCGAAACGAAATTATTTTTTGTCCTACAACTTTTTCTCTAAAATATACAGGGCGTTTCAAAAATTTTCGTATTTGTAAATAAAATAGTAAAACGCATTCTACTAATGAAAATAAGATGAAAAGTTTATAATAACATGGGTCCAGAAATGCTTCGTTTGCAAGATATAGGCATTCAAAAGTTTTTTTCTTCCTATTTTGACAATATATTTATGTATATAAAATTTTTCATCGATTTACTGTTGAAATGATGTAACCATTTTATTAAAAAATATAATATAAAAATTTACGTCTGTTCGTAAAGTTATGCGATGGCCACTTCAGATTTTTTCTTACAAGCTTTATAATACAAGTTCCATATCGACCAATCAGAACAGCCTTTGTAAATTTATACCCGAGTATACACGAAGTGGAAGCAAGGAAACAAGAATACCAACAAGAATTACGGAAAAAACTGGCCCCTACCAGATCCCTCTATAGCATGGACATAAATCAGATTCTCAATAAAATCAAAACAAGCATTCGCGTTGCGACAAAGAAAATCTGTACGAAGACAAAAGAGCCAACAAATCAAAAACTTACTCCCCACACGATTCAATTAAAAGAACAAAGAAGAAATACAGACCGATCATCAGATCACTATAAGGACCTAAATAAAAGAACACAAAAAGCAATTCGTAAAGACGTGAGGGCATATAGAACGAGAATAATAAAAGCAGTTATTGAAGACAACGCAAATATGAAAGTACTGAGATCGAAATTGTCAACAGGGAGAACTAGAATAATAGAGATAAAAAAACCAAAATGGCACTAAGGTATCTGACAAAAACCAAATTCTCGAGGTAATAGAAGACTTCTACCGTACACTATACGAGTCAAAAACACCAGACCCGACAGCAGGGACTAAATGCACCATCTTAAATGTAGGATCAGAAGAAATGCCTGAAATCACTAAAGAAGAATTAAGAGCTACCCTGAGACAAATGAAAAACAGAAAATGCCCTAGAGAAGACCAAATCACGACGGAAATGCTGAAGAGTGGAGGAACAAGTTTAGAAGCAATGATTGTTCTGCTAAACAGATGTCTACAAGAGGGGAAAATTCCAACAGAATGGTACAATTCAGAAGTCATACTGATATTCAAAAAAGGAGACCATACTAACATAGAGAACTACAGACCAATTAGTTTGCTGCCACACCTCTATAAGATCTTTACAAAAATTATAAGAAACCGTTTAACAAATAAGTTCGACTTTTACCAACCCGTGGAACAAGCGGGCTTTCGCAGGGGCTTTAGCACTATGGAGCACATCCAAACAATACGTTCACTTATTGAAAAGGGTAACGAATATAACATCCCGATTCACCTGGCTTTTATAGATTTTCATAAAGCATTCAACTCCATCGAGACATGGGCCTTTTTGAAATCCATGGACAGAGCGAGAATAGACTCCAGATACTCCATGATCATAAAAAACATCTACGAAAACGCATCCCTACACGTAAAAATAAATTAAGAAATGAAAACAAATAAAGTTCATATAAAAAGAGGAGTTCGTCAAGGAGACATAATATCTTCAAAATTGTTCACCTCTGCCTTAGAAGACGTGTTTAAGAAACTTCCCTGGGAGAAAAAGGGTATCAGGATTGACGGATCATATTTAAATCACTTAAGATTTGCCGACGACATTGTCTTGATATCTGACGACGTGGATGAACTTGGACAGATGCTCCGTGAACTGAATGCGGCGGCAAGCGAAGTTGGGCTGAAAATGAATTTCAGCAAAACAAAAATTATGACAAAAGACAGCATACATAATATATCCATTGATAATAATGTCATCGAAAATGTCTCAGAATACATATACTTGGGTCATGTTATTAAAACATACAAGAGTAATCAAACCGCAGAAGTAATAAGACGAATAGGACTTACATGGGCAGCGTTCGGTAAGCTAGGATACATTTTAAAAGAACCCAGTATACCTATAAACTTGAAACGCAAAGTATATAACGCATGCATATTGCCGGTGACCACCTATGGCATAGAGACAATGTCGATGACAAAACAGACAGCAAACCGCCTCAGAACAGCACAAAGGTCAATGGAGAGGGCTATGCTAGGGGTCTCCTTAAGAGACAAAATAAGAAACGAAGAGATTAGACGGAGAACGGGAGTAACGGATATAATAGAACGGATGGCAACACTGAAGTGGCGTTGGGTTGGCCATGTGTCACGCCTGGATGGAAATAGATGGTCGACAAAGATTATTAAATGGCGACCAAGAGAAACGTCGGAAGGCCGCAGATGAGATGGAGGGACGATGTTAAGAAGATTGCGGGCAGAGAGTGGCTACAAGCGGCCCAAGACAGAGGAAAATGGAAAAAACTGGGAGAGGCCTACGTCCAGGAGTGGATAAACACAGGCTGATGAAGAAGATACACGAAGTAAAAGCAGTCAACTAATCATAGATACTAAAGGGGGATGCACAATTGCCCGGTAACGATAAGGTAAACAGAAAAACGATAATAATAAGCATTCGATGCACAATAGGGAAGATGCATAAATTTTTTTTATAGCGTAGTTGGATCAAAAATAACTAAATATACTAATTAATGCTATTTATTCGTTTTGATAATAATTTAAAAAATATTTAAAAATCCGTCAATTTGAATTGAAGGAAACGACCGCGCAAGTCGCCATTTGCTTGTGACGTCACACGGCACAATTTTACTTTCATTTATATTATTGTTCTGTGGTTTTGTGCTTTGAAAGTTGAAGTTTGTTAGTGTTAAAAGCTGTTATTATCATGGAAACCAACAAGAAGACAACAAAAAACAGCCACGAGTAGAGTAAACAAGAAAGCGGGGTTATTGTTATTGTGCCGTGTGACGTCAAACAACGGCATTGCGTTTAAGGTTACATGATTTATTTTAAATTATTATTGAATTTTAAAATGGATTATTTATAACAAAATACAATAAATACAAGTTATTTTTGCTGATTTGATATTTAATATATATTTAAGATATTTAATATGAGAATTGGTATGTGACAGCGATGGATAGAATGAAATGGAGAAGGATAGTGGAGGATGCCAAGACGAAGATAGGACCTGTAAGATGTGAAGTTGAACAAGGAACTGGAGACAGAAAGGATTGATCCACCCTGGAAAATGGATCCAAAAACGTCCAACGACGTGGCGATATTCCCACGGGAATGAAGTGCCGGAACTGAACTGAATCGGAAAATACTGTTTTAACTAAATTTTTTTATTCATGCATGTTCCCTATTGACCGGTAAGCAAACTATAAGCTGTCGGTAAATTAGAAAACTAATATTAAGAAATAATAGTAAATAATTAGAAAACTAATACAATAACCGAAAAATGTCGCATCAATACCACGAACTGCGTCGAAAGCGGTCGAACGCACCCGAAGTGTTAACGTTCCCGTGAAGAAGTTAAAAGATAACCAAGTTTACCGTTTGGCTCCCCGGGCGCTTACCGTTATCGGTTTGTTAGCGGCGCGTTGTGCATAGGTCCATAAAAAGAGCACGTACATTTAACTTCTTTATCGTTACCGTTACCGGGCAATTGTGCATCAGCCTTAAATGCTTGGTGGAACGCTTGGAAATTAATGTCGGTTAAATTCTTAATTTAATCATGGTTAATCATTAACCGTGATTAGTTAACCAACGATTTAATCAGAGCTGGTGGAACCGGCCCTTAGGCCATTATTAAAATACTTTAATCATGGTTAGTTAGAGTAAATCACGGTTAAATGAAAAAGAGCGTTCCACCATCTATTTAATCAAGGTTAAAGCAGTTTAATCATGGTTAACCAGCCTTCAAACTAATCGCCCGATTTTTGGCCATTATACGAGTTTAATCACGGTTAATGGCCGGCGCATGCGCATTTCTTTCAATGGAGTAAAGATGTTGACAGTTTGAATACACATAGCCTCAAAATATCAAATATTGTAGCACGCTGGCCTGGAAGAACTCGTGATTCCATAATATTAAACAATTCTCGATTACAAGTACGGTTAGAAGACGATGAATTTGGCGTCAACATGTTCAGCAACAGGCCAACAGGAATGCGTTTTTAACAAAGAAATGTTCTTCCAGTGATAGTTGCAACTGAAGTCTTGCATAATAAAGCAAGACGTGCTGCAGAACCTTTACCCCCAGATGATTCAGCAATAAATATTCGATGGGATGAAATCGTTAATGAAAATATATACGTAAAGCTGATAATAACAAACAAAAAGATGACAACGATGTCCCTCGGAGAAATTTAGTTGCTTATTTTGGAAGCTTATAAAAGAAAAAAATATTTTTAAATAAATAATAATGAAATTTATATTTATAATAATTATTGTTTATTCAACAATATTGTTTTTAATTTTTCATTAATCAATCTTTGGGTGACTAATTTCTTTTCCAGCTCGGCGGTTTCTTTTGTCGTTCGGGCTCTTTCTAATTCTAGCTCCCCCTTTTTTCTCACAAGCTTTATAATACAAGTTCCATATCAACCAATCAGAACAGAATTTGCAAAATTATACCCGAGTATATACGAAGTAAAAGCAGTCAACTAATCATAGATACTAAACGCTTGGTGAAACGCTTGAAAATTAATGTCGGTTAAATTCTTAACTTAGGCCCGCTTTTACAATAGTCGGTTAAGTCTCAGTTACTTTGCACTGGTGATAAATCTAACATGATGTCCAATGAGAAGACGTCAAACCTCAAATTAAACACCAGTGTAAAGTAACTGAGCCTTAACCGACTATTGTAAAATCAGGTTAATCATTAACCGTGATTAGTTAACCAACGATTTAATCAGAGTTGGTGGAACCGCCCCGAAAAGTTTTAGGCAAGAGGGGACAATACGGAACTATCCATCTATTATCAATTTGATTTCGGCCTAGTTTGGTGGTACAGCTTACATCAACAGGTTTTCTCTAGTTTGAGTGTCCTTTAAAAATGATTTAGGATAACGTTTCAAACGTATTTTGGGGGTTCACAAGTTGTGCTTGGTGCCTAAAAAATTGTGCAAAATAATCTTTGTAGTTGTTCCATAAATCGAAGGGCTTTCCTACATCACAGGTTTTGAGTATTGCAAATAAATTATATTTCAGTATTCTTCTCACTACTTCAATCTTTGTTATCTTTCTTAGCCAATTGTTTGTTTCTTGAGCTTTCCTGTCTTACCCTTTACACCCCTATTCTCTAACTTCAAGCGGATCATTTCTACAGCAGGCGCCGTCTCTCCGTCCCCAGTTTCCATTCTCCTCTGTCCAGACAAAGTTCCTCCTCCAGACCTCTCGCTGGCAATGCCTCGTCGATTCCTTTTCTCCAGCTTAACCGTGGTCGACCTCTTTTTCTTCTTTCTGGAGGTATCCATATAAGCATCTTCTTTGGCCATCTCTCTTCAGGCATCCTATTCACATGCCCGAACCATATCAATTGCTTACGTTAAATTTCTTTTACTACAGTCGATCGTACTTCCATAATTCTTCGGATTTCGTCATTTTTCACTCTGTCTAGTCTTAATTTGCCAGCGCTTCTACGCCAGAATTCCATCTCCATTGCTCCAAGTCTTTGTTTGTTTCTTGCAGTGATATCCCATACTTCAGCTCCGTAAGTTACTGTACTTTCTATTATGGCTTTGTATATCATTTCCTTCGTAGCCTTCCTTATATCTTTATCCCATAGTACACCATTCAAAGTTCGTATAACATACCTTCCCTTATTTATTCTTTTTTCGATATTTTTACAACTGCTACCCGTCTTGTCAAATATAACTCCCAGATATGTGTATGCTGTAGTGCCCTTCATTAACTCATCCTCCATGTCCAGATCTTGTATCTCCTCTGTACCCACGCTCAATTACTCTGACTTTTTCATGTTTATATTCAGACCGGCTTTCTTGTATTGTTCACTTTCGTTTTCGATATCTTTACAACTGCTACCCGTCTTGTCAAATATGGGTAACTCCCAGATATGTGCATGCTTTAGTGCCCTTCATTAACTCATCCTCCATGTCCAGATCTTGTATCTCCTCTGTACCCACGCTCAAGTACTCTGACTTTTTCATGTTTATATTCAGACCGGCTTTCTTGTATTGTTCACTGATGAGTTTTCGCACCATGTAGCTGAGATCAATTTCGTCTTCTGCAATCACTACTTGATCATCAGCAAAATAAAGGGTAAATAGCGTATCGTCGTTTATTTGGATCCCCATATTCTTACATTGTTTTTGCCATTTTGCAAGTGCTTAATTTAAATATATTTTAAATAGGGTTGGAGAAAGGCAACAGCCTTGTCTCAGGCCTTTGTCAATTGTAAATTCTTCAGATACCATATTGTGAGACTTAATTCTTGTTGTATTTTCCGTGTATAAATTTTTTGTAGCCCATATCAGCGTTTTATTTATCCGGCATTGTTCCATTGCAATCCACAGCTTGTTAATTGGGATGTTGTCATATGCCTTCTCTACATCTATGAAAGCCAAGTGTGAATCTCTAGCACGTTGAGTCCTTTTTTCCACGATCATTTTCAGGGTAAAAATATTATCTACTGTGGATCTTCCTGCTCGAAAGCCAGCTTGTTCTTCAGCCTCTTTTCCTTCTATCTCCTTTTCAATAAAGGTTTTTAATATTTTTGAGTATAGTCTTCCAACGGCACATATTACTGAAGTACCGCTATAATTTGATGGGTCTTGTCTACATCCTTTTTTAAAGATTGGTGTTATAATTGATGTTCTCCATTGCTTTGGTGTATTCCCCATTTATGCAACATTGAAAAAGATGTTTTAACATCACATGTAGTTTCTTAGGTCCGTATTTCTGTAACTCCGCTGGAATACCTCCTGGTCCAGGCGATTTACGGTTTTTCATATTTTTACATGAGGCCTCGACATATTCCAATTTCACTTCAATTTCTTGTGTTTGTTGGGTAATTATTGGTTCGTTACTAACATTTTGCCTGGTTTCCGTTAATAGATTACTAAAATTATTTTCCAGTCGCTCAAAGAGATGCTCATTCCTGATAGTCGATCGTTTTCTGTTGTTCGCATAGTTTTAATTAATTTCCAAGCCTCCGAGCTTCTTGATCCACCCACTTGCTGATCTATGTACTGACATTTCTGAATCCACAATTTGTTTTTCTTCAAAGTGACTTCTTTTTTTACCTCTCTATTAAGTTGTTTATATTTTCTTTCACTTCTTATATATATTTTTTGTATAATATAAACCTTTTAACTATTGATAATTATAATAATATAAAACTTTTAAAAATGAAATAGTTAATTTAAACTTTTAAAAATGTTTATTTAAGCTTTCGGTGTTGTTTAACACCATCATCAGAAAATTATGAACATTTACATGGAAACAATTACAAGATTTCAACGTATTGTCATCTGATACGATCCAAAAAAATAATAATAATTAATAAACTGTAAAAGTCACGTGTAAATGAACAACCTAATTGGTAAAACGATCCAATTAGGAATGGGGTTACAATAGATCGTGAGTTAAGGAATATAATCTTGTATAATCTTTTTCATTTTTCAACGCATTGGAGTTAAGTTTTTTCCTGAGTAGTCTCACATATCGTTTCCTTAACTCACGATCTATTGTAACCCCATTCCTAATTGGATCGTTTTACCAATTAGGTTGTTCATTTACACGTGACTTTTACAGTTTATTAATTACTAGCTGGCACGGGCGGCATCCGCCGCCCTTAGCCATCTAGACCCAGAATAGATCCGAGTAGGCCATAGTTGTTCGGCCTTCGGCCTCACAGGGGGAGGACCATAATAGATCCGCGAAGGCCATAGTTGTTCGGCCTTCGGCCTCACAGAGAGAGGACCATGATAGATCCGCGAAGGCCATAGTTGTTCGGCCTTCGGCCTCACATGGGGAAGACCATAATAGATCGGTGAAGGCCATAGTTGTTCGGCCTTCGGCCTCACAGGGCGAACCATAATAGATCCGTGAAGGCCATAGTTGTTCGGCCTTCGGCCTCACAGACCGGACCATAATAGATCCGTGAAGGCCAAAGTTGTTCGGCCTTCGGCCTCACAGGGCGGACAATAATAGATCCGTGAAGGCCATAGTTGTTCGGCTTCGGCCTCACAGACCGGACCATAATAGATCCGTGAAGGCCATAGTTGTTCGGCCTTCGGCCTCACAGACCGGACCATAATAGATCCGTGAAGGCCAAAATTGTTCGGCCTACGGCCTCACAGGGCGGACAATAGTAGATCCGTGAAGGCCATGTTGTTCGGCCTTCGGCCTCACAGACCGGACCATAATAGATCCGTGAAGGCCATAGTCGTTCGGCCTTCGGCCTCACAGACCGGACCATAATAGATCCGTGAAGGTCAAAGTTGTTCGGCCTTCGGCCTTACAGACCGGACCATAATAGATCCGTGAAGGCCATAGTTGTTCGGCCTTCGGCCTCACAGACCGGACCATAATAGATCCGTGAAGGCCATAGTTGTTCGGCCTTCGGCCTCACAGACCGGACCATAATAGATCCGTGAAGGCCATGGTTGTTCGGCCTTCGGCCTCACAGACCGGACCATAATAGATCCGTGAAGGCCATGGTTGTTCGGCCTTCGGCCTCACAGACCGGACCATAATAGATCCGTAAAGGTCAAAGTTGTTCGGCCTTCGGCCTCACAGACCGGACCATAATAGATCCGTGAAGGCCATAGTTGTTCGGCCTTCGGCCTCACAGACCGGACCATAATAGATCCTTGAAGAACATAGTTGTTCGGCCTTCGGCCTCACAGACCGAACCATAATAGATCCGTGAAGGCCAAAGTTGTTCGGCCTTCGGCTTCACAGGACGGACAATAATAGATCCGTGAAGGCCATAGTTGTTCGGCCTTCATCTGTCATCTGTCATCCGTCATCTGTCATACATACATACATACATACATAATCTTCACGTAAAGTTACATCTTCATGTAAAGTTAAATCTTCCGCAAAGAGGTGGATCTTCCACGAAGAGGTGGATCTGCGTCTTCTTGCACAATTCCGGCGAGTTCTGCGACCTATATAAAGTGCTCCGGTCTTATTCGCGGCATTCAGATTAATTTGTTAGTGGTTTTTTGTTAGTGGTTTGCATTTTTCGAATTAAAGACGCCATCTCCGCCATCTGTTGACAGTATTTTGAATCACTGACTGTACGTCAGATTAATTATTTGACAAATTAAATTTTTTGTCAAACTTGTGATTTGATTTTCGAAAAAAGCGAATAACTTTTTTCCCCGCTCGAATTTCTTCTCCATATATGCGAGAATAGTTGCGCCTGGAGCTACAAAATAACTGTGCAAAATTTGGTTGAGATCGGTCCACGGGTCTTGGAACGTATAATGAACAAACAAACACGCACGCACGCAAACACGCAAACAGATCTTCTCTTTTATATATTTAGATTATTATTTTTTTGGATCGTATCAGATGACAATACGTTGAAATCTTGTAATTGTTTCCATGTAAATGTTCATTATTTTCTGATGATGGTGTTAAACAACACCGAAAGCTTAAATAAACATTTTTATTGTATTAGCTACGCAAAATGGTTACATTTGAAGCTGTTTCGGGTCCGCAAAATTCTATTTTAGCGGCCTAGTATTTAAAGTCGTCTTGACAGCACTTTAGCGGATTCAAATTTGTTTATTCCAAAATCTGGCAACCGGTTGCTATAAACATTTTCGCACAGCCTTCTAATATACATACCTACATATGTTATTGATGTCTATTTAAAATGAATATTTTAATTCAAGAAAATATTTTTTTTATACAACTGACATTAAAAATGTCACTTTTAGTTCAATTTACTCAGGTTAGAAATTCAATTTTATAAGGTAGCTTGTTAAAAATATTTTTAACACTAGTAAAATAAAGCTTTTTAACACTAGTGGTAATTAGTTTATACTTTATTTATAAATTGTAACATACACATTAGAATTAGAACAATTACTAATATTAATTCCTTGAGAAGTAGATAATGAATTTCTCGTTGCCATTGCAACATTACCACGACTGCTGCTTGTGTCGTTTCTACTCGATGGTGTACCTAATTATCAGTGGGAAGGCGTATGCAAAAATTCAGATCGATCGCGCGCAAAAAAATTTAGTCAAACGTCAAAATTCGTATTTTAGATTAAATTCTCACAAAATGCGAAAAAATTGTATAAACCTCGTAAGCAAAGCCTGATGAATTTACAGTGGGAAGGCGTATGCAAAAATTCAGATCGATCGCGCGCAAAAAAATTTAGTCAAACGTCAAAATTCGTATTTTTGGTTAAATTCTCACAAAATGCGAAAAAATCAAATATCAAAGTGACGAACATCAACCAATTTGATTTACAAATAAATTACTAAAACAAAATCAGAACCTGCGACAAATTAATTAATGACATTTGTGTACTATATCAATGCAACCTAATATTATTTTTTTTTTAAATTTTTTGAATTAGCTATAACTCGGGAACGACGCTAGATATCGAAAAACTGAGCAAAAAATTCACCCCCCCCCCCCCCCGATTCGTACTATCCCCCTAATGAATTATCAGTAGGAAGGCATATGCAAAAATTCAGGGCGATTGCGCGCAAAAAAATTTACTCATCAACAAGATCTATTAACAGTTGTATAAAAAATATTGTACGATATACATGTTAAAAGTGATTTTATTTTGTTCGTGGGGGTTGCTCAACTCGCTATCGCTCGTTTCGCAAAATTCCCCACTAACAAAATAAAAAGTCACTTTTAACACTTATATCGTAAATAACTATTGCGAAACTAATACAATAAAACGTTGTATGCAATACGTACGCAAATAGTTTTAGCAGACTCATCTTCATGTTACGGACTCGGCTGGCGCCTCGTCCATAACATTACGATTCGTCCGCTAAAACCATATTTTGCGTACTTATTACATAAAATACTATTAAAAGTTTAAATTAACTATTTCATTTTTAAAAGTTTTATATTATTATCTTTTTTTTTCTAACCACACTAGATACGCTTGCTTCTTTTCTTTTATCTTTTCTTCCAATACTGTGTCCCACCAATATGGTTTCTTTTCTGGGTTATATTCTCCAATCGCTTCTCTCGCCGCTGCCATGATTGCTTCACAAATATGTTCATATTCTTCTTCTACTGTTCTTTCAGCTATATTTAATTTCTGGTGTAGTCGTCTTCGATATAGATACCGTGTACTTTTATCTTCTAGTGATTGCAGGTTGTATCTGATTTTGTTGTTCTTACTATCCGTTTCTGACAGTGTGTTGTTTTTGTTTTTATCTATTTTATCATAGGGAAGGTATATTTTTGCTACGTAGTGGTCGGAGCCACATACAGATCCTCTTTTTACTCTTACATCCTTTATAATAAATTTATGTTTCTGTCTTACAACGATATAGTCTATTAACGTTTTTAGGTCAACTATTTCACGATGCCATGTAAATGTATGGATGTTTTTATGTTGTAAGAACGTGTTCGTTATCTTTAATTCATATTGTTCGCATATATTTCTTAGACGTTGTCCATTATCATTCAAAGTGTCTTCGCCATGTTGTCCGACCACCGGATCCCTTTGTTCTCTACCTACTCTTGCATTGAAATCCCCAGCTATAACGATTTCTTGGGATGTGGGTATTGCGTCTATTATTTCCCTTAACAAATCTTCGAATGTTTCTTTTTGTAAAACTGGAGCGTCGTCATTGGGAGCATATACACGTGATATACACCTACTACATGAAATATTCTTCCTCGAATATGGAGAGTCACTTTAATAAGTCTTTCGTTAATTAGTAGCCACGATTTTATATGTCTTCTTAAGCTTTTCTTTATCACTATTGATACTCCTTGTTTAGCTCTGTCACTTTTAGGTACCCCGCTGTAGAGATGGATATGGTCTTTCCACATTTCACTACCGTTCCCCTTCTTTTTCGTTTCTGAGAGTACGGCAATGTCAACATTTCTTTCTTTTAATTCCATCTGGATTTCTTGTTGTTTATTTCTCAATCCTTGAACATTCCAAATTCCAAAATTCATAGTCCGTTTTCGTTGCCTATGTCGTCTATTGTTAAAATCCTTATCTGTTCCGAGGCTTGTACTGGTAAATTTAGCAATTTAATTTGATTTTTCCGAGTGCCGAAGAGCTGGCCCGACGACCCAACCCCCGATCTGGAGGGCCGAGATTTTCTGTTAGGGTTTACTCCCTTAGCAGAAAAGATCCAGTTTTTAGGCGCCGGATACTCGCCTTTCACCCACTTCCGATTGCTACATGGTGTATCAAGTACTCCATGTATTACCAGGGGTCACGACGAGGATGTGGAAGTTGGATTTACTGGCAGAGCTGTTTAAGTTGCAGAGAGAACATTTCATTTGGTTTTGATGAGTATGCATATTTGACATCTGCATACACCCAAACGGTCCATGCCAGCATTAACCCCCTAATCTTTATTCTAATATAAAGTATTAAGTATAAAAATATTATTTAATTTCAAATATTAACAATTGCATTTCAAACTTTAATTTTGTAACAACCCGCGCTCCGCCCATATTATTTAAATACCGACGTCACGAAAATACGGTTTAGGTATTTTCATTTCCGACATAGATAATTGTAATTAAGATAATTAAATAGAGGTAATTTAAGAATACCTCTGTTTAAGTTAATGTAAAAAGCTAATGATTAGGTAAGATTTAGTCTTAACATATCGATGCATTGATTTATCGAAAGACCAGTAAATCATTTAACAAGACGGGATCAATCCCCAAAGAACCCTGGCAACAGGTGCGGGCGGTTTTTCAGTTACAAAGGGCTCTTGCCCCTTATTTCGGCTTATCGACTATAAGTCAATGCATACGATATAATCAATTTTACACTGCACGTGCATGTGCAGAAGGAAATGGGAGGTTAAAATATATTTGAACCGCCAAACGAAACTTGTCCATAAAATAGGGCAAAGGATCGTAAAGTGTATTTTTTAATTTGACGCCTCATTTCCATCATCTGTGGGAACAGTTAAATAAACTCTCACTTCGAGGAATTCAAATATAAGAAGGGCCTCCGAATCACACGGTCAATCCTAAGGATTGCACACATGAAACGGGAAGAAAGTTTTGAGAATAAGGAAGTTAAGTCCCATCCCCCTCGACGAGAGGCAGAATGAAGAACTAAAGTCATTGGTTCTCCACCCGGCATGAGGGTGGATTAATTAATATCCAAAGTGGGAAATTGTTTATAAAAATCCCGATTTGTGAGAATTCTTGAGTGTTATTCGAGGCGTCACTCGACTAAAAGTTTGGAGTGTTATCCGAGCTGTTCTCGATCAAAAGTTCTTATTCGTTCGCGAGTCGTTAGTTTGAGTGTTATTCAATTGGTTCGTAAAATTAAAAGAGAAGTTTGTTTAATTTCCAAAGTTTCTTCCTGGATTCAGTCAGGTGACCGAGACCGCAACCAACAACAATAAGGTATCGTGCCCATTTGAAACTGTTCCCAGTAAACTGCTATTTTGTGTTCGTCAATTTTACCAATTTAGATCATTGTATAAAAGGCTTTATTGACTACAATAAAGCCTTTGATAAGGTCAGACACGACCAACTTGTCGAGATACTGAGAGCAAAAAAATCTGATGTGGCCAGCACATGACTTCCCTATAAGGAATCATTCCTTTATCGTTCATCTAAAGATTCGCAGAAATATTATTTAAATTTTATTTTATTATTTAATTAAATTATTAAATTTCGTCCTTCAAGTAAAGTGCTACTTCTGGTTTAGGGATTTCCTCCAAAATCACATGGTGCTTTAGTATACTGATTAAAGTGTTAAATATGAAATTTGGTTACTAGATAACAATTCGTTCCTGAGATATTTAAGAAAAACCATTTCGTCCTTCAAGTGAAGTGCTACTTCCGGTTTAAGGATTTCCTCCAAAATCAAATGGTGCTTTTGTATACCGATTAAAGTGTTAAATATGAAATTTTGTTACTATATAACAATTCGTTCCAGAGATACAGAACTTAGAGACATTTTGCGTTACATACATCCATACATACAGACATCATTGCGAAAGTAGTCAAAACGGATTCAGAAATGCTCAAAACGGACATTTCCGTTAAAATATCGACATCGAATTTTTTCATGATTACAATACTTCCTTATAGGGAAGTAACAACTAGACACACAAGATATAAGAATAATATCGAATCTGTATTACGGGCAGAAAGCAACTATTCGAGTGGGAAACGACACGACCGACGAGATTCAAGTTAAGAGAGGAGTTAGACAGGGATGCGTGCTGTCGCCCCTACTTTTTAATATCTACTCGGAGGAGATCATGAGAAAAGCGCTGGAGGGCGAAGAGATAGGGATAAAAATCAACGGAAAACCTATCAACAATATTAGATACGCCGACGACACCGTCCTAATAGCGGAAACGATAGAAGACCTACAACACATTCTAAATAAGGTAGTAACAGCTAGCGAAGAGAAAGGGCTGACACTAAACGACAAGAAGACGCAATTCATGATTATCTCGAAGACACATAGAGTGAACGGGAATATATACATTAATGGGTGCCCCATTGATCGTGTGCATAAATATAAATATTTGGGAACATATGTCAACAACAACAACGACTTGACTCAAGAGATAAGAATAAGAATTGAAAAGGCCCGGGCAGCATTCATAAGCATGAGGAGCGTTTTCTGTAGCCACGACATAAACCTACAACTTAAAATTCGACTAGTTAGAGGCTATGTCTTCTCCATACTTCTCTATGCTGTGGAGACGTGGACTTTAAATAAGAACAGCATTAATAAAATGGAAGCCTTCGAGATGTGGGTATATCGAAGAATACTTGGGGTGTCGTGGACGGATAGGGTGACGAATGTGGAGATCCTCCGAAGAATGAAGAAAGAGCGGGAAATTCTAACTACCATCAAGAGACGGAAGCTTGAATACCTGGGCCACGTGATGAGAGGACAGAAATATCAACTACTGCAGGTGATCATGCAGGGAAAATCCAGGGAAAGAGAAGTACTGGCCGGAGGCGGACATCTTGGCTGCGAAATCTGAGAGAATGGTATAAGTGTACATCTACCCAATTGTTCAGAACAGCCGTTTCAAAGATACAAATAGCAATGATGATTGCCAAACTCTGTAGCGGGGACGGCACTTGAAGAAGAAGAAATTAATAATAGACTTCATGTTAAAAGTATTTCAATCATTTACTGCTTGTCAATACGCAAGTGATTAGTGTTGTTAACCCCTTTACCCTACGACTCTGGACAATCCCTCGACGCTCCGCTACCAAACTTACGAAAAATTAAAAGGGAGTTCTGTCGAGCTGATCTCTCCCAAAGCTACCGGACGGGTAGGCTAAAGTACATTAAAAGAAAGCTCGTGGTGGCAGCCCCTTTTCGGTAGTCGAATCATCGATTTCCGAACATCCAGTCCAACACGTAAGTTCCGTCGAAGGATTGGAGCCTTAGCGGTGAACTTATTAACCACGCACCACCGGTTTTCTACATTGGTGGCTTAGCGGTGGAATAATTTATTTTACTTCTCCCTACCACGGTTTTCTACAATTTTATGTGTAAATCGAACTTTACAGATTTAACGATCCGAAAAATAACGTTTTGTGTTAGTGCATGGGGTTGCTTATTGTCCTTTGTGCCGCTCCGCCGTTTTATTTAATAATTTTTTAGTTAGCAAGTTTAAACCACTTGTTTGGGTTCTCTGTTCTATTAATCGATTTTAAATTTTGAAGGACGAAAAACGCGGGAAAGTTTCACGGCGAACTAATTTCAATTGTTTTATTTTTTCATGATAAAACTTAAAAAATGGACGTAAATGTCTATAAAACTATCGTGGAAACTATCAAAAACCATCGAGGTCTAACCAGTAATTGCTACAAACTTTTGCAAGAGCAATACCCGACGTACGTAACCTCACATTTTTACAAAAGTCACCTAAATCATGTTTATTTTCCTTTTAATAGCACGAATAAAGCCACATTATGGAGTATTATGGCACACGAATATCAAAGACGGATGAGATTGAATCACATTAAAACGCACGAAGTTATAAATAAATATTACAAATTGTATCAGCAGAGCGTGGAGAAAGGTGATGAACCCGGAATTTTATTAAGAATTGCAGAAGAATTTGACGTTACACCATGCTTAATAGCGAGGGTTGTTCTACAGAAATACTACGAATTGATGAACGAGGAACAGGGAGGCTTAAATCCGGTTAATTTTAAAATTTATTTGAGAGATACGAGCCTTATCGAGGATGAAAATTTGGCATACGAAGTTTATCTTGTTAGTATTTTTGTGTGTCAAGGGGATTATGATATCATGTAATGGAATTTTATTTTAGTGTACTTTGAATGACGACTTCTATAGCCCAATTGTTGACTCAATGAGAATGTAAGTGTTAAATAAGTTTAATATCTTTTGTAAATTGTAAGAATTTTTAGGAATTTGGGACAAGAATATGAAATTAAATTGCATAGAGAAATTGCACAGTTGGGTTTAGCTTTTCGTGACGAAGAACACATGAGAGCACGCGGTTACGATAAAACACCAGACGTAAAATTAGAAGTTCCTGTGGCTATCGATGGCTTCATTGTGAATTGGATAGAAAGTAAGGCACTATTTGGTGACGAATATGTACATAAAGACTACATGCAGAAACAATATTCGAGTTATTGGAACAGGTAATTAACTAATTAAATCGTTTAGTGGACAACATAATGACCAACCTTAAAGGCACAAATAAAATTATATTCAAAAGGGTCATTAGTTTTGTTTTGTTGACTATCTTGTTGTATATATTGATTAAAAATTTTAAAATTAACTCACCCACACAATTTATTTGCTTAATTAGATATATGACAAATATGTAATCTATTTTTAGCACTTCTGTATTCTGCTCTTAGTTTGTGATTTGCTTATGATGTGAAGTTGATTTAGTTTTAATTATTTTGTTAAATAATTTGTAATACATTGTTATTTCGTTGTTAAAATTTTAATGTTTCCTAATTTCATTTTTTAGATTTGGATCTGGCTTAGTAATTTATTGGTTTGGCTATGTTGAAACTTTAATACAATCCGGCGACAAAAGGTTTATTATAAGAGATCATTTGCCAAGTAATATTGTTCACATTGTCAAACCTAAAGAGTCTATAGAAAACATAAAGAAAATAGAAGATGTGAGTATTTAATTTGTATATTAATTTAATAAAAACCTTAAAAGTACATTTTTGCATGTCAAGATTCTGTAAGAGTTTCAAACATTATAACTAGTTCTTTTCTCTTTGGTAATTTTTTTTATTAATAATCTGATATAGTATTCGTCTAAATTTATATGAGGAAAGTAAAATAGTATCAAAACTTTGTTTTTTATTAATCCCAAATTGATTAAAGGTCGATTGCACTAACACCATTTAAAGATATAATAGACACGTAAATAAAATTATAGTTATTATTCAAAACTTCATTGCAACAACTTGATTTAGTGACAACTTTTAAGTTAAATTTAGGCAATTATAATTCTCAAATCCGTAAGAGTTTATTTCAAAGATATTCCAAGTTAATGGAGTTATTTTTAGAATAATACAAATAGTAAAATAATTGCGTCTTAGCCCAATTCTTTAAATCTTTGTGTATCAAAATGTGAAAAACAATTCTGATTTACTTACAGGAAAATCGACTAAAAAGAAATATAAGGTTTGGGAATACCCAAATGGAATATTTTCCCAGATTTTTACACGATGTTCCTATGAGCAAATGAATTTTTATTCATATTTACATGGACAGGTACGAAATTGAGTGCTAAATAGAGGTTTTTAATTTTGTGTTAATGCCCACGAAAAAATATATTTTTTCAAAATATACATTTAAAATTAAAAATGCTAAATTTCCATTTGGTTTAAGTCTGCAGCAGTAGGCGACTTGAAAATTAAATATTTTTGTGATGTTTATTTATTATGCTGTACTCAATTACCTCTTTCGGCAACTGATCGAAATTTATACCCACAATGCGTTGTAGATTTATAACTCTCATATTATCTCGGCATCGACATATATCATAATGATTGATATACTAGACAAACGAAGAATTATCAGCTATCACACCTGTAACAAATCTTAAAAATAAGTTCCTGACGTTTGCAAATGAGCCAAAAAACCTAATTGTTTTATTTAATTGTATGCCCATGCTACTCCTCTAATCTTAAGTAAAATAACAGTCAAAATTCCATCAAAATCCAGTAGCTTTCAAAAGAATCTGCAACAGTGGTCCAAACTTGTTCTATATTATCATGTTAGTCAAGAAAGATGGTTTCGATACAACACAAAATGCATTTCCCATTACTTCTACGTTAAACTGAATGCAGTTTCTTCACTTCAAATATCTCGGAACAGATTTAACCTATGAAGAAAATCGAGAGGTAGACGAAAAATTAACGAAATTTAGAGCAGTCTGAAAAACACCGCCAGACGAGAAACAATAGTAAAGTTCTACAAGACAATTGCTATACCGACGAAGACATATATGCAAGTGAAACCTGGGTGGTAAAGAAGAAATTGTTTAAATAGGATCCAAAGCGCAGAAATTAAATTTTTACGATGTATAGCTGGGTATAAACTGATAGATAGAAAGAGGAACGAAGATATAAGACAAGAGCTGGAGATGAAAGAGCTTAAGGGGGTTACCTACTGGGAACAGTCGTTTTCAAGCTGATTTTTAGGAATTAAATTTGAGAAAACTGTTACAGCTATTGAGCTAAAATTTAGGATACTTATTTATTCACATTTAAACTAACACCTAAAATTTTTGTAAAGCTTTTTATTGAAAATTGTACAAGGTACAGATCGACGCGTAACTCCTGTTTCGAAATAACGCGCCAATCGGGCGCATCGTTTCCGACCGATCCAGTTATCTGAAATAAATTAATTTTTTAAATTCTTGTTCTATATGAATGTGGGTCCAGTTGGAACCTCGAAAATTTAATTTAAACAAAAAATGACAAAATGGCGAGGATTTAAAAAAAACTTCGATTTGTACAACAAAATATTTACTTTTCACGGCCTGCAAAATTGTAATTTTAAATATATTTTGGATATTTTAGGTTCTGACTGGAGAATTGACAGTATGGTGGTGATTAGACAGTATGATGCGGTCTCCGTCTCTCTTATATGCGTAAATTTTGGCCTTCTCGCCGATTTTTACATAATATATTATGTACGAATACCTCGGTTTTTATCCCGTCTTTATTTACAAAAAGAGGTGTATTTTTTAGGAGCTCAAAAGTCACTGAAATTTTCCTACCAAAACTTTTTTTTTATTAAAGAACCAACATAATTTTGTAACCCATAATATTTTGTCAGGTTTTACTGAAAGTAGTTTATTTTGAAAACATTTTAAAATAATAATTAGTATAATAAATTAGTCAAAATAGATTAAAAAAAAACAAACAATTTTAGGGATTTTGTACCTAACATTATTTGTTTGTAGACTGCGTACAAAAGCTCAAAAGTTATACAATGCGCGAAGGGCGAAATACATACATATAAATGTTACGTGAAAACATTAGCTTGGAGCGAAAATTTAAAAAATGTGAATAAAAAAAGACGTAATTACTCGTTCTTGAAAATTAATATGAAAAAAATATCACTAGGCATGTAATTTAATAAAAAAGTTATTGTTATTTATTTTATTTTGAAAGTAAACGAAAGTAAACATGCAACGAATGTTTTCTAGTTGGGCTTTTTAGTGTTTGAACGTGTTTTAGTTAATGCGCCGATGACAGTATAACTTTTGACTTTTCGCATCTACTCTATAAGAAATGTGTCACTTGAAAACCTTTTATACTAACTGTACCCATAAAAAACATAGCAGTAAATTAGTTAACAACCCCATATGTTCCGGGGGGTTTCAATTTGTAGGAAAAAACTTTTAAAGCTCCTTTTTCACAATCAATTCGATTTTAAGGGTGGACTAAAACGTCGGGGTACGGTTCCCTATCTTTGGCTACTCCAAATAAATTGAAAATTTCCTATTGCAAAGAGGAAGGTTTATATAGTATACTGATATAATTTAAACATGCGAATGTATTATCAAAATTTTGAGTAAATCGAATTTGAAGTTTGCTAATTTAACGAGATTCAGTGTCAAAATCTAACGAGATTCCCGCGCGTCGCTCATTTTGTTGACAGTCCGTGCAGTTTAAATGACCCTAACACTTAGAGTATTTCGCACCGGCAGATGCAGCTCGTCTCTCGTACTTGTAACATCGATTATTTTTTGTTGTACGCGAATTTTTGGGGGTTTAAAATCCCGGTTTCCTTCATCCCAGTTTTCTTGATGGGTGGCGCCTTCTCGTATGCTTAGCTCTGCCGCGGAGCGGCTCACGCCATGAAAAATCGCCCGGAGCCCCGGAGGGGCGTAGGGTAGATTTTTTGATGCGCACAGTTCTGGCCGTGCCAGATCCACCCAAAAAAGTAATTAGCGCCATCAAAACCGGCCCCGAGACAAAGCCCCGAAGGGCCTAGGTTTTCCCCATAGTTGTTTATGTTTATTTAGAGACCTTATTCTTAAAATATTTTTCGAAACAATCTTGTGCACTCATAATTCCTACTATTTTATACGCACGGGAGTCGACTGACAAATGCGCTCCTGACCAGGCGATCGTACCTTATATTTATAAGCTCGGTTATGGGCGTGGCTTAAACTTGCATTTTACATGCATAATTATGCTATTTTCAAATTGATTTTTCTCTAAATTTTATGTATACATTCGCAAGTGAAATTTTTACAGTATACTCTATAAACCTTCCTCTTTGCTAAAGGAAAATTTTAAATTTTTTGGGGTGACCAAAGTTAGGTTACCGTCCCCAATCGTCGATTTGTAATAATTTTCTTTTTTAACAATTTTTAAAATTTTTTTGGTTTTTTGGACTTCTAAAGACAATTATTACAAACAGCTACAACTTACATTTGTTAAATTTATTTTTGTATATTTTATATAAAGTACAAAATACAAAAAGTAATTCCGTTTTAAAATGTAATTATGATTTAAAAAGTTTTAATAATGAATTCCATTACAGAAAATCCATTATAATTCGGGTAATTTGATGAATTTTACTTTAATTTTTTTGGACACATTTTCAAAACCCCAAACTATAAAATCTAATATATATATCTAATAAAAAAAAATCGAAAAAATTTATCCGTCACAGTAGGCAACCCCCTTAACAAACAAATAGAAGAAAATAAATTAAAATGGAACGAACATCTAGAGAGCATGACTGCCAAAGAATTCCTCTGAAAGCATGGCGCTACAAACCAGAAGGAAGAAGAGATGTCGAGAGGTAGATAAAACGATGGGCACCGGAACAGGTCATAAGACCTCATCCTTGAAGTGACGAAGAAGAAGAAAGAAGAAGTATTACTTTTAGGTTTTGCTTAACACAGTCTCATTATTGCACTATACGAAGGTTACTTGTATTATTTATTATAGTAAATATAAATTGTAACCATTTTTAAAAGTATTATGAGTAGTCACAATTGGTTATATATACAATTTTCTTCCAGTAAAACTGATTTTATAGTAAAATCCCTAACAAATAGGTTTGGTTTAGCCCATCCCTGTATATGGTTTATGAGTGAGGTTCGTTTCTCGACAACATTTACTCTCAGAATTTCTAAAATGTGGAAAAACCATGCAATTTTGATTTTGCCAGATTAAAATTTCACATAATATAACTTCGTGGTAGTTTAGGCTCAAATGTGGAAAATATAAGTTCATTGATGCTCAAAAGATGTTCTAACGCAGGGATGAGCATAAGTTTCTTACAAGCGGCCCGCACAACATTTTTAAATTTGTAGTTGATCCGTTGTAAAAAATGGTTTCTCATCCCTGCTCTAACGTTGTCACCAATTTTATTTTTGTGAGAAATTGATGTCAACTTTCGTATTTACAATTTAAAATTACGCTATATGAAATATAGCCAGCGATGCCAACCCGTACTATGATTATAGTACGCATACTATAATTTTACCTTCTGTGCTGTACAACAGAAGGTACAAATTATAGAATGCCTACTATAATTGAGGCCGTGAGCGCAAGAGTGGTGTAACCCTCAAATTGCCAAAATTGGGTTTTTTGGTGTAATGCCTCTGTCTTAGTAATACCTTTGAAATAAAATCGATGTAACCAACATTATTGTAATACAGTTAAAGCTCCTTATTCACGGTTTCGTTATTCGCGTTTTCAGTATTCGCGGATTTAAAAAATGCAACCACTTCTTGTATTCGCGGTTGAAAATTTCGTTATTCGCGGATCAAAAACTAACAATATACAATGTTTGTACTACTTCAAAGATTTATAATTAAAATTACAATTTCGCACTTTTAAAATGATATCTGCTGTGTATTTTATCTAAAAGAATTCAGACACTTGCATTGCAAAATTGTGTTGGAACATAATTACATACTTACGAGAAATGATATCATACATTTTTTCTAAAGAAATGCTTATTATTAACAAATCTAAAAGTGATTCGCAAGATATTCAATTACAAATTAACACCACTCAACTATCAAAACAAACAAGTAGGCGTCCAAGTATTTATAAAGAGAAAATATTTTTTGTGCCTAAACCTAACGTTCTTGGACGAAAGCAAAATTTTTTTCGACAAGGTGCTATCATTTGATATAAGCTGTCTTGGCCGCTATCGTACTTGTTGAATTGTTCAACTTGCCATTCGTTGCATGAACTTTGATTAAATAACACGTGTCTCTTGCATTTATTTTGATATATTTTTTATTTTATTTTCTAACCTTGGAACGTATCCCCTATATTCCCATACAAATTACCATTCCATATTCACGGTTTCTGTATTCGCGGCATAGTTATGGAACGTATCCCCCGCGAATAAGGAACTTTAACTGTATTCTAATAAATGGAAGCCATACAATGTTTTTGCATTCCATAAATGTAATGCATATTTCAAAGCTTTAGTGGTGAATATCTGCAAAAGTTATATTTGATGGTTACACCACTCTTAAGCTCACGGCCTCAATTATAGAAGGGTTGGCATCGCTGAATATAGCTATATAGCCCATATCTAAGTCGATGGCAAAAAATCACACCATGGATTAACAATTACTGAAGTCCTGAGGAATAACTATACACTATTTTATGCATTCCAGGAATTACACCCCTATTCACTAACTCAAAACGTTATCTTTCGGATCGCTAAGAACCATAAAGTTCGGTTAACATCTCAAATTTAAAACTGAATTATTTCTATAAGCTGCAATTTTACGTGGAAACCAAACTTTATGACCTTTAACGTTTGAAAAAATAACGATTTGAGTTAGAGAATAGGGGTGTTAAAACTGCAATTAATAATTACGAAATGCTATAATTTCAAGAAGGATCGCCTATGCCTGTGTATTCGGGTACGGTACTCAAAAGAAGAAGAATTTCAACATAACCCTCTAAAAATAAATTCCGTTTCTGTATTGAAGCTCAAACGAAGCTCTATAGATTGACATCAATTTTACACAAAAACTTATACTGGGAAGGAAAATAACTCCGCGAAGATTGAAAATCGAATGGAAGTTCATTGAAGCTCAAACGATGCTTAAACGTTTGATATTAGCTTCGTTCCAACAAGCAGTTCTGTTATTGTTCACGAGCAATAATTGAACTAGGAACTGCGCTTGCGTGTACAAGACTACTAAAATTACGTGCAATCCGTAAAAGCATGTTGGAACGGTTGTAGTCTGTTTGTTACGAACCCCTGACTTTAATTGGCAATCAGAGATTCTTATAATCTCGCATATGTTAATTATCCCTTGGCTAATACTCAC
Organism: Podabrus alpinus; assembly: GCA_932274525.1. NCBI lineage: Eukaryota > Metazoa > Arthropoda > Insecta > Coleoptera > Cantharidae > Podabrus > Podabrus alpinus. The sequence goes on from OW026451.1 coordinate 124,079,464, forward strand.
CGGTTTTTACTTATCTCAGGCTCCTATGTTTATAAGTTTCACTAAATAAGGAAAGGTTATATGAAGAATAAAAAACATAACTACAAAAATTTAAATGTAATAAACAAATAAAAATTAATTTGTACAAAAATAATTATAATTATGAAAGTATGCCTAAGTGGCGTTTATAATCTAACTAAAAGTTTAATATTAAAAATTATTAAAAAAATGTCCTATCATCACTATTTATTTTAAAATTAAATAAAAATTTACCTTGGTAATTTTTTTGGAATGTGATAACTTAGAATAATCTTCATTAGTTGCCAGTTCTTATTGCTTGCACTATTCCACTACGTAAAAGTTATTGGAAACGTACTTTATTCAGATAGTTTATTTATTTAGTGTTTCGCACTTGTATCAACTAAATTATTGTATTAGCGTCGCGCACATTTATTAACTAATTTATAAGTTTCTCGGTCCACTTCAATTAGGAAAAATTCAAGATTTCTTTTTTTACCATTAGAAACGCATTTTTAGATGTCCGTGAAGTTGGCCCCCCTTTTTTGGAAAATCGACAATTTTTTTTTTGTATTATGTTGTTTTCAATTTGTATTGCGTTGTATCGTAAATAAAAAATTCATTTCGCGAACGGTTCCACTAAAAATCGCGAAAAACGGGTTTTTAAGCTGGCCCCCCTTTTTTGGAAAATCAAAAAATTTTTTCTTGTATTATGTTGTATTCAATTTGTTTTACGTTGTATCGTTGAAATTAATCTCATAAATTTAATATTAACCGCGTAATCCGCAAAATAAAAATTCGCGCTAGCCCCCCTTTTTTGGAAAATCGAAAAAAATTTTCTTGTATTATGTTGTATTCAATTTGATTTACGTTGTATCGTTGAAATTAATCTCATAAATTTAATATTAACCGCGTAATCCGCAAAATAAAAATTTCAGATCGGATCTAACGATACTCAATGTAAATACTCGTATTATAGGTGTTGGTATGTAAGTTACAATGTAACCAATAGATGGCTCTACACTTGTATGTCGCTGGTTATCTTATTATACCTGCAGGTAATATAGGAAGACCTGCTTGTGGTCGTATATGTGTCGACTGTGTGTTAACTCACGTACACAAGCAGGTCAGTGTTCTATATTTTACTATTATGTTTTATTGTTGTACTTCTTATTAAAATGTTATTTTGTTGTTGTGTTCAGTTCAGCTGAATATTCGTGACTGTGGAAATGCACCTTTTGAGGGCTGAAGTTAACAATTCAGCCCATTTAGAAAATGCCTCGATCCACCTTCCAGGAATCATGACAATAAGTTGAATTCCAAAGAACGGGTTTGCGAGAACAATAAATGAGCCTATAAGAAGAGTCGAAGAGCCGAAGTTTCAAAGATGTTGGCTGAAAACAATTTTCAACCATGCGTGTGGCGTAGAAATGAAGCTGACAAATTAATGGAATTTGGTGATGCAGAACCACCTCATTTACCCAAAATTGGTACATTACGTAAAGCTAAACAAGAAAAAAAAAGAAAAAATGTTAGATTTGGTGCAAGGTGTGGATCCGATTCAAGCTATAGTTCAATTGAAATACGAATGATATTCTGGAGCGATTCATGGCATTGGATTAGACCCATTTTTTGTACATTACTGGACATTGGAACAAATGGCAACGTACATTTTGCACTCTAATGTAGTTTATATAGATGCTACAGGATCATTAATTAAAAAATGGAAAGAAGGAAATTCGGAATTAATATCGCATGTATTTTTATATCAAATAGTTTGTGAAACTCCTACGTCAAAAATGCTTGTTTTTCAAATGCTAAGTGCCGTGCAAAATACGAATGCTATACAGTACTGGCTTTTTGAAATTATCCGAATAGGCTACACGCACAAATATAATTTTCCAACGCCAAAAGAAGTTATTTGTGATTTCGATAAAGCCTTAATGGGTGCGGTGGCGAGAGCGTTTGGTCAATGCAAGGATCTTCGAGATTATTTGTCAAAATGTTTTCTGGCGGTTGTAAATGAAGATAAAAATAATCTACCTGGTTGTTATTTAAGATTGGATATATCTCATTATGTTGCTCTAGTGGTTCGGTGGAAGATATTGGCGTCATTACATCCCCAAGTAAAAAAGTTTTATACAATTTTTATGTGTTTATTAACTAAAGTAACTACTTTCAACATTTTCCAAAAGTTAGTTAAATCCGCCATAGTTCTTTGCGTTAGTGAAACAGTTGGAAGCACCGAATATGGAGAAGTTACTCTAGCTGAAAATGCCCGTATTTATATTAGCGAAAATATTAAAGGAAATACAGATTTCAATAATGTTCAAGACAATGTTCAAAATGATGGCAAAGAAGAAGAGATAGAAATAAAACAGTGCGCCAATGAAAACGAAAAGCCTATTGATGTTTGGGCTAATACGTTTTTTAAAAATTGTGTCGATGATGCGAAATCGGCAGCAATTGGGGTTGGTATTAATGCGCATTACTGTCCATCCATGGCTCAAAAACTTAAATATATGCTGCCTTATTTCCCGCTTTATTCGGGAGTAATGATTTCACTATTTGGATATGGAAAAATAAATGCAAGTTGGGCGGCAGTAGAGAGCGAGTTTAATAACTTGAAGCACAGGCTGTTCCGCAATGAAAATTTACCCCTACGTGTCGATAAGTTCTTAGTCATGCATATGCGATCCTTCTCGGGCAAAGCCAAACTAGCAGTCGCAAGTACAGATGTACTTGCTCAACGTACGAATGAAAATAGTGAGAGTACTACATATAAGGAAAATGTGAACGAAGTGGTAAATTCCTCCGAAGATATTGATGAAGCTATCGACGTAGCTTCAGGAACTTTAAAGTTAACCGAAGAACAAAACTGGAGAAACAAAAACCCTGGACAATCGAAAAAACGTTCATACCTTGACGCTTATCCTGATTGGGATATTATCCACCATAAAAAGAAGCAATTAGATATTGGCTTATTGCTTAACGGAAATATATGCCCTATCATTAAAGGAAGGTATAAAATACTGTTGTAAAAAATACATGTGGATTCGATAGCATTATACAAATATTAGCCATGGCGTGCAAGAATGAAAAATTCTTTAAATTTGTTAATGAAAGGAAAACAACTACGTTTTCATTTCTAAAATGTTTCCTTAAAGATGGTCCATCCGTGGGAATATATAAAATGCGCGCTAAGGTATTGAAAGAAGTGAAACATTTTGTGAACAGCAAAGAAACTGCAGATGTTATTAATATCGACGCAGCTTCAAATATCGTAAACTTATGTCAATATATATTTGACAAGGATTGGAGCATTATGGATAATTTTACGTGTGATATATGCCAGAAACCTAAAATATTTAAAAAAACCATCGCCCCTATGAACATAGAAATCGTTCAAAAACATGGTGTTAAAAAATTGGAAGAAGCGTTGAAATACGGTGGACTTTCTACAAGAAGAAGCTGTGGAAAATTATTTGATGTTAGTGTCACGTACGGTTCCCATATTTTTATTGAATGTGGATTGGATAAAGAAATTTTAGTGGACGAATTTCTAGACAAAATGGAATTACATAACAAACAATATCTACTAGCTGGAATAGTTATCTATAAAGGTGGCATTGATATTATATCAATTGGACACTACACAGCGTGGATAAAAAGAGGTACGAATTGGATGGAATTCGATGCCTTGTTAAAGAAACCTGCATGCCCACCAAATCAGCCAAGAGAAAAAAATCCTCATTTATGTATTTATGTAGAAATATAAATTTTTGTCCATTTTTTATACATTTAAATTATAATAAATTTACATTTTAATAAGAAGTACAACAATAAAACATAATAGTAAAATATAGAACACTGACCTGCTTGTGTACGTGAGTTAACACACAGTCGACACATATACGACCACAAGCAGGTCTTCCTATATTACCTGCAGGTATAATAAGATAACCAGCGACATACAAGTGTAGCGCCATCTATTGGTTACATTGTAACTTACATACCAACGCCTATAATACGAGTATTTACATTGAGTATCGTTACATCCGATCTGAAATTTTTATTTTGCGGATTACGCGGTTAATATTAAATTTATGACATTAATTTCAACGATACAACGTAAAACAAATTGAATACAACATAATACAAGAAAATTTTTTTCGATTTTCCAAAAAAGGGGGGCTAGCGCGAATTTTTATTTTGCGGATTACGCGGTTAATATTAAATTTATGAGATTAATTTCAACGATACAACGTAAAACAAATTGAATACAACATAATACAAGAAAAAATTTTTCGATTTTCCAAAAAAGGGGGGCCAGCGCGAATTTTTATTTTGCGGATTACGCGGTTAATATTAAATTTATGAGATTAATTTCAACGATACAACATAAAACAAATTGAATACAACATAATACAAAAAAAAAATTTTTGATTTTCCAAAAAAGGGGGGCCAGCTCAAAAACCCGTTTTTCGCAATTTTTAGTGGAACCGTTCGCGAAATGAATTTTTTATTTACGATACAACGCAATACAAATTGAAAACAACATAATACAAAAAAAAAATTTTCGATTTTCCAAAAAAGGGGGGCCAACTTCACGGACATCATTTTTAGCCAAGATAATTTATTATATTGGCGTTTCGCACATTTGTTGATTAACTTATAATATTGGTTTGTTTTAGTGGTTGATTAACTTTGAATCAAATAGTTAAAACTGTATAAAATTGATTAAGTTGATTTTTATGTGAGATGTACAAATTTTACATCTTACCTCTTCAGGATTCGTCAACTTAATGCCTCTTTCTTTTCTTTTTAAAATTTAAAAAATCTTTTTTTTAAAATAGGGGAACCAATGATCTTAATACATTTCTTATAAAGCCAATCACAGAACTTGGTTTCTATACGTAACCGACAATTGAATTGAACAAGATATAATGTGATGATAAACCTTCCAACCCTGCAATAAATAGACTAATTTATTGTTCTCCAAATGGTGCGATATGACGTTAACTGACTTCAGTCAACTAAAAATTCTGTGAAAACTAATTGATTTCTTGTAATACTCCTATTCACTAAAATTATTTTGTATCTAGCATGTGTTCTCAGAACACTTTTTTAATTTTAAAATTGTTTACTTCTTGTCAAAATCTGAACAAAATAAATTAGTATAAATAGGGGTATTTTCTGTGAATGATGAAATAAAATAAAAATTATGACCGTGGGATACAATTGAATATAACACCATTTGGAGACAGAAAATTGTCATTGTTCGAAAAAGAATATTAAAATTTAATAACATAACATGTTTTGAAAACAAGTGAAAGTCGCACGGTTAAACGTCAAATTTGATGCATACCTAACCAAAAATTGCAACGTTTTTAAATTCACTTAAATATATTAATTTATCATTTTGTAATTGAAAGGCATTTCGGTGAAGTACCGGGTCCGGTTATGTAAACATCCCCGGCTACACACTAAAGAACAGGCTTATTTTAGTCTATAGAAATAATATTTTGCGTGAATCCGATGTAAAAAACACAAAATATCGACTTTTGAAAAGTACGGGAAATTAGCATCGAATATGCCGCACACCCCAGGCAGACGCGATACAATTCAAAGACGGTCCCTTGAAATCGCGTAAAATTTTTTCGCTCCGATTTGAATTTTTCTTTGAAATTCGGATAGGTGGGGGTGTGATTAGTAGATATTAGTAATAAATATTATCAAAAAAATGAAAAATAAACCGTGTATTGCCGAAAAAGTGATAAAATTAAATTTTTTTTTCTTCGATTTTTGGGGTGTGCATTCGATAAGGAGGGTTATCCGGTTATCCATCGTCAAAACCTACCCTTCCGGGGCGCCGCTTCGCTCCGCTACGCTCTGCACCCCACCAGGGCGGTTTTGACTCTGGTTACTAGGCTAAACATACGAGAAGCGCCTTCGATCAAGAAAACCGGGATAAATGAAACCGGGATGTGAGAGAACCTCGAAATAGCATTAAAAAGTATAGTCGCGGTATGGGGCAGTTAGCTTTTACGTTTCACCCCCAAAAAATCGCGTAAAAACAAAAAATAGTCGATGTTACATGTACGAGAGACGAGCTGCATCTGCCGGTGCGAAATACTCTAAGTGTTAGGGTCATTATAATGAGCGACGCGCGGGAATCTCGTTAATTTTACCACTGAATCTCGTTAAATTTGCTAAGTTCAAAATCGATTATTTCAAAATTTTGATAACAAACTCTCGAAAAATATTTTCACAATTTGCTCTATTAACCATGTTCTTTAGTGTGTAGCTGAAGAAATTTTGATTTAAGCGGGGATGGATAGGTAACTATAACCTTTTTCGGGTTATGGTGGGATATTTTATTATATATTGAATACACAATATTGTGAATTTTTCATATAAAAGTAATGAAAATATGTGCTGCTACAGCCTCCTGAACGTAAGTCTATTAAAATGGTGGTAGTGGTCCTCAGGTTCTTTGTATTTGTCCAAAATTAAAAAACGAAAAATTTTCGTATTCAACAGAGTTGTCGCTATCGTCTCAACTACAATCATAAGAAAAAAAAATTGCATAGGAAATGGCAGCGCTTTAAAAAAAATGAAATTTTCTACATTTCCTCTTTTTTTAAATTTTTTACAAAATTCTTTCACTAACATGTTCCAGAAAGATTCCAGATTAATAATAAATATATAAAAAACCAGCAGTGTGGCGTTAAGCTTACACCGGCAGACTAGCGAGCGGGAAACCGTGGTTTTATACCTAGTCGCGCCGGATATACTGCTGTGATCTTCAAGCCCAATATAAATCTGTGGGCTATGGGGAAGGCAACGGGAAACCACCCCATTAAATTTCTTTCCCTAGTTAAGTCATCTTGACTTCGGTCAAGTTGATAACCAACGTTCGCTGAGCGGATACGGTACTTTAAGAAGAAGATATAAAAAAAATGTAATTTTTGAAGTGAAAATAATGGAATTATTCTTAAATCTAAAATTTAAAATGAAATAGTTGCTGTTGCAACAAATGAACACAATCTGTAAACAAAGTTTAAACTCGTTTGCGAATTCGTGCACGCGTATGCACTTTAAGAACGCTTGGTTCTTGCTCTAGAGCAAGAATCGTATGAACTCGTTTGGCCGATAATATTACTGATTCTAAACTTGTTGGAACTGCAGATTTATAGTAATCTAGAATTCCGTCCTAGTAGTTCTTGTCTGTGGGAACGACATTTCATGAATGCGTTTGCGTTGTAGTAATATTACTGGAAATAATCGTTGTTGGAACTAAGCTAGTATAGTAATTTCGCCCAAAAATTGGTGAAAGATTTCCCTCAAAGATTTTCGCGAATAATTCGTCCACTTTGAAGCTCATACGAAAAAACTTGATGATCATTGATGCTCAAACGATGCTATAACGGCTGACTCCAATTTTATTTTTGGAAACCTATAAGTAAACCTTACATAGATTTTTATCGTGATTTATAACTACAAAATAACATTTTTTGACAAATAATCTGGAAGGTCTCTGCACTGACCAAACGCTTTCACCACCGCACACATTAACGCTTGATGAAAACCAAAAACCACTTTTAGCGGAATAGGAAAATACTATTTCAAAAAGCCAAACGCTTTACAGCAGTAGTATTTTTTAAAGCATTTAGCATGTTAAAAACCGGCATTTTGATCTGTGGAGTTTTGTAAATTATTTGGTAGAAATATATATCCGGGGTGATAATTCCAAAAATTTGGTTTCTTCCAATTCGCGATTGTTCGGGAAATCAAAAATTTTTTTATGAAACAAACAAAACAAATTGAAAAGAACATAATACAAAAAAAATCTTCGATGTTTTAAAAAAAGAGAGCCAACACTTCGCGAAATCAAACAAGAGTTTACAAAATAAACAAAACCAAGTGCGAACATAATACAAGAAAATCTATGATTTAAAATAAAAATGGCGGGAAATGTTCTCGGATATCAATTTTGAAATTAAAGTTTTTTTTTAATAGAATATTGGCAATTTGTGAGAAGTAGCTTTTATTTATCTATTTTTTTAATTTTGAAATGTTTGTGTGGTGATATTCTGGACTGATGCCTACCCCGGACAGTGCATTTTTGTTTATCCGATTTACTGGAAAAGTAATGGAAATTTTTTATTTTAGTCGGAGAAAATCTGGAAAAGTTAGCGAATTTGTTTTGAGAAATCCAGTGGGAACACCGTCTTTCCTTAGAAGTATTTTATCATTCGTTGTGAAAACTTGATTAATTGTGTGTAGGTGTTTATTACCATACTTATTTTCCGACTGTTTGTTTTTATTTTCATCTCAGAATCGTCCCTCTTAATTATTATTTTCTTATCGGTTTTTTTTGCTCGAATCTCTTTCATTCTTATTGCCTATCAGTTTTTTCCTTGTACTTGCGGGGCTTTTATAAAAATAATAAAATTAATAAATGATCCGAGCTAGCATAGATTTGGACCGGTCGAACTACACCATCCATATTCTAGACGAATACTCCAACCAGGTGTGCTTTTACATTATTTCATTTTTTACCACTGACAGGGCCACCTTTGCAATCGTGGTTTGTACCATAATCAACCATAAATACAAGGTCACCAGATTATGAATTTGACAAGTTTGAACAAATGAATAATAGGCCAGTCGACAAGTGTATTATTGCTTTAAAAAGATGAGAACAAGTTGGAATAAATTTTATTATCTTGATTGGGAGCTCTGGAAGGACATACTGATTTTGCATCTTCTAGCGACCTTGGGTTCCGCCGCCATAGTGGAAAAGCCACTCGAAGAATAATAGTTTTACAAATATTCGTTAATATCTCGATTTGAATTCACTTTCGAGCAAAATGTTGCGTTATTGAAAGTAAAGTAGACTAAATTATCTAGAGAAAAGATGTTATACTTTTTTCTGGTTAATCGAGCGGTTGCAGATTTACAGCCATCAGAGCGCGCGGTATAATATGCTTTCTTCTTCTTCAGCTTTCTCAGTCCACTCCTGGACGTAGGGCTCTTCCAACCATTTCCACTCTTTCCTGTCCTGGGCTATTTGGTACCATTTCCTACCAGCTATTACTTTGATATCGTCTATCTAGCGTCTTTGTAGCCTGCCTCTGCTTCTCTTTATTTTACGTGGCCGTCATTGTATTACTCGGATTGTCCATCTACCATTTTCTTGTCTCGAAACATGTCCCACCCAGCGCCACTTCAGCTCCGCCACGCGTTTCATCACATCCGTTACCTTGGTTCTTCTCCTAACCTCCTCACTTCTGACGTGGTCTCATAGAGAAATCCCGAGCATTGTGCGTTCCATACCTCTTTGCATCGTTCTTAATTTATTGGTATGTAGCTTCTTTAGGGCCATTGGATCCATGCCGTATGTAGCTACTGGCAAAACACAGGAGTCGTATACTTTGTTGTATATCTTTGTTCTTTAGGATGTAGTGTAACCTGCCAAAGGCAGATTTTCCTTATCTAACCTAATGGCATGGTCCAGGTTGATGTATTCGCCCACATTTTATATTATTTATTTGGTTATCAATTTGGAGTTGGATATTTGGACTCATTATTTTAGTTTTATTGATGTTCATTTACAATCTTACTTCTATGAATGTTCGGTTCAGATGTTGTAGCATTTCTTTCAGTTTAAGATAAGTTCCATTGATTTTCACACCTTACTGCTCCCATTTTAACATTTTGAAAACATTTTCTATGACCAAAGTAAATAGTTTTGGCAAAATGGTATCTTCATGGTGAACTCCTCTTTGTATTTTTATTTTATTAGTGGTTATGCCTTTTTCGATTTTTACATGCATTGTCGCATTATCCTTTAAATATCCTTTATAATTGCCGCATATCTAGAGTCGATTCTAGCTTTATTCATATGCCTTAGGATAGACCATGATTCAACTAAATCAAACGCTTTGTGGAAATCTACAAAGGCTATGTGAATGGGTATGTTGTATTCGGTCATTTTTTCAATCAAAGTGCGTACGGTTTGGAGGTAGTCGAGAGTACTATATCCCTTCTTGAAGCTTGTTCTACCGGTTAGTAGAAGTCTAGTTTTTTCGATAGTCGATTTGTGAGAATTTTTGTGAAGAGTTTATACTGGTGTATAAACTGTAAATGGCCAGGTGTCCATTTTCGGTTTTTGAAAGAAAGTATTTAGGCAGTATAAGCATTCGCTTCTAAGGAAGTTTAAGAGCATCTCTCCTCTGTTATTCCTTTCCCCCAAACCGCAGTTTTCTATGTATTCTGTATCATTCAATGGTTTCTTTCCAATTTGAGCGTTGAATTCTCCAACCACGATGGTGAAATGTGTCTTCGGTAGTCGTTTTACTGTAGTTATATCTTCATATACTTGTTCCACTTCTTCATCGCCAGAGGAGCTTATTGGGGCATATACATTAATTTATTTGTATAATGTATCGACTGTTTAGTCTTATTATAATGTATAAACTCATTCAGATATAGAGCGATATTTTAAGTTCTCGTTCAAGTTCCTCTAGATGTTCTTCTGTTCTCATCGTTCTTATGTTTTAAGTTGTAATAAATAGACGTTTGGGTAAACCCCGATGTCTTTGAATCAAATTTTTACCTCCCCCAGAATCCACGAGGGGGATTGACTTATCACTTATCAGTGTGAGATTCTGAGTCTGTAACTCTACTCAGCTGGGGTAACTTTGTTTTATAATTTGACAATATCATTGTTTGGTTTGAAGGTTTTGGCAGTTAAAACGCTACGATTGCCGAGCGTGTTGGCGAGTAATTTGCAGCCGCCCATTTTGGACACAGACGGTTTCTCTTCGGGGTAAAAAGCAAAGTGTGTTGAATGTATGGTGTTGTTACAGTGAAATTTGCCTAGCATTTCCCATTTTAGAGATTGTATTATTATGTACATAATGCGTGATGATCAATAAGAGATCTATTATAAACCGATGCGATATGTTAGGTTACGGAAAAATAAGAAATTTATTATCAAAATGATGAGTCAGCTTACGGAAAAAATACGAATATAATTATTATGCACATAAAATTTTATTTACATTAATATAAATAGAATTTATGATGTCAGTTACCCAGGAGAATTTTTTCAAAATTAAAAATGTCGCTCCCCAGAACTTTAAAACAACTTCTTAATTTATATCGTCAAATTCATAATGTAAACATAATGATTAATTTAAAAAATCTGTCGCACCATAAATTAAGGGGTACACGAGGCTAGTCTTAAAGATTGAATATGAAGGTCAATGAAATAAATGTTATGAAAACGTATTCGATGTTAATTAAAGGTAACTCAAGTCTTATAAGTCGAGATGAAACAAAGCCTGAAAAAAATTCAGAAGCCACACACTATAAACATATAGTATGTACATGGCTGGACGTGAGGAACTAAAAAAATTAACGAAACTTGCATTCTTTTTTGTTTTTTTTTAAACTTTATTAAAATAAATATGCAGAAGTAAATACTATACACAATTTGTATTAAAAAACATGTTTAGGTTTGTACCTAAATGGAGTTCACCAAACATGGAGTGATAACTGCTACTACCTTCGGGTATAACGAACTAATTTTTAATTTGAGGTTCGTTATATCAGAGTTATACTGTATATTGTATAATATTCATTTGCTTTTGATTTTTTCCTTGGAAAAAGAGTGTAAAAACACAGATTAAAATTTTAAATCACTTGGTGCGATCGTTCTTTCAACTACAAAGCGAAAATTTAGGGTTTGAATCCCGAATATTTCAAGTTTCACAGCGGACATGGACAGTGTACTCAAAGCAATTTCTTCAATAGGTATTTACATAAATGCGGCTAGTTGGCGAGGAGTCAACGTTAAAAAGGGAAATAATGAAATATTGCAGTGTCCCTGATATTGGGAAAGATGTTTGCGCCTAAAAGCTAAAAGCAAAGCTAAAAGGTTGTCTACAATTTGACTATACACGTGCAGAGAATGATCACGTAATAAACATTGTTATCTAACAATTAACACGACTACTATAATAAATGAAAATTAGTGTGGAAAATAATTTATCTACTGTAATTAAATTATTTTTAATTAGCAAATGCTATACTAAATGTAAAAACTCAACACCAGTAAAGATTCAAGTTAAGTTAGTAATAAAAAGCCAAAACTTAGAAGGCAGAACTTGTAGAAAATTTATTAGTTTGTATTGTATTATTTTTAAATTCTTGTTTGCTTATTTACTTTTTTTTATGCCATTAACACAATTATTTGGTAGTTATTTGCATAACCTTCAAAATTTAAATACAAAAATTATTTTTACCTAAATTTAGCACACCACTTGTTATTGCCTAAATATCGCGACCTTGCTTAACATTTTTTCTATTGTATATTATGGTTTTTATATGGTAATGATTGAAATATGCTCCGCTAAAGAGGAAAAACACAATTACAATTTTGAAGTTTTAATTAAATTTCAAAAATGCTAAATAACATTAAATTTTAGGTTTCTGTTTCATCATAACTGAAGTTGTATCTAAGTAATATCATTAGATCACAACTTACTCATCATTAACCGATCCAGAGCTCAAGGAAAAATTTTCAAGGAAAATGATTAAAGCAAGAAATTAAATTTACTATTATTATTAATGTTATAACGAATGAATTAAGTTGTTAATAAATAAGTCGTTTTTGGTGTGTTATTAAAAATGTTTGCACTTAAAAGTGAAATTTTACCAATTTAGTGACATTATCAGGAAGTAAATTATATTATTAAAGTTTTATTATCATACATGAGTCAGCTTGTGGCATTAAAACACCCATAATGTTTATTTATTTTTGCTGGAAGCATTTGCCATTATAATTATGTAAATCTACAATACTATTTGTGATACAATTTTTCTTTAGTACAAGTGATAATATAAATGCTTTTTATAATAATTGACTTATATTGTCTTGTGTTTTGTTAACAATCTTGTTATTATTTTATAAACATAGAAGAAGTGATGTGTAGAGTATTAGATAAAAATTGTTAATTATTGTTTATATTTGACAGTTAAGTGTTAAATAGTTGTCAATTTAATTTTAATTTTTTTACAATGTCAAATCAAGCAGAACGAATTCAAGCATTTAAACTTGCTCAGCATACGAGGATTCAGAAACAGGTATGTTTGATTTATTTTTTAATGCAACCCTTAAGAAAATGACAATTTATCATGAGCTTTTTTCAAGTTTGGTTCAATTTTTGTTTGTTTCACTACCATACATTTTTTTCTTTTAGTTATCTTTATCAAATAACCTTTAAATCAGAAAACTGCGTTGAAAGTCAAATATTATCAGGATTAGATAAAATTCTGTGCGGTGTACTTCTATAAAATATCCTTGGAATGGTAGGGAAATTAAAAACTATTTTATAATTTCGCGATTAAATTATTTTGAGAATATTGATCTTTGATAAAAGAGCCACTAGGTTTGGTATATTAGATTTACTATAAAATATTGATTTTTTAAGTTGTTGAAAATATTTTATATTTACCAAGTTAAGGAAAGTAAATATTTGTTTCCTCTTAAAAATCTAAAAGTCGACATTTGCATTACTGTAGGTAATATAAGCGTAATAGGCGCCCTACAAGAATCTGCATAAAATATATGTACATAAAATACTCGTATGTTAATCTAAGAATGCAGCGTAGAGCATAAAAACTGGAATAATATAAAATAAGGAAAATATTTTTAGGTAGGGTTGGACTGGCCCAACCCAATACCGGGAATTTTCCAATGGGCCGACCGGTCAGAAGCAGGGCTGGGCCGTTATGGTCACCACAAAAAATATTTGACGAAAAAATATTGATATCAGATAGAGAAAGCCAATTGAATTATTAACTTATATTACTGTTCTAATAATAATGAACGTTTTTTTAAGGGTAATGCGTTTGAATTTAATGCGCATTCAGTTCAGGAGGAAAAGGTTGGGTTTATTTTTTCAATTAATTCAAGTGCGTCGATATTTTTGAATTTCCTTGACTTAAATCAATTCTTAGTCCAGCCCTAATTCTTGGCCTTGTTTAAAGTAATTGTCTACTTGTTGATTTTTAATGTTAATTGAAGAAGCGCATAGTGACCTCTCCATATAATCAAATTAAAATATTACTATAACTGATAGTAATATTGGATAGTAAAAATTGATGACCATATATGAATCACAAGGGAAGAAAATAAAAATATTACGGATGAAATTCTTCCTAATTGATTCATAAATAAAAATTGAAATCACTGCGATTAGTTGATGGCTTTAGGGAAGAATGCGCTTATAAGATTCAAGAATTTCTTATTGACCAACAATCAAATATAAAATCATAAGGCATCTTGTTATACTTTGTATAAAAGCCTAAAAGGAGTTTCCAGATGTATGTATATGGTACTGATGAATCCGAAATTAGGGTTAAAAATTCCATTTTGGTCTTTGGTTGATAAATCCCTACCTACCGCTATTTTAAACTTTTTACCCTGTCCTGATATGATAATACCATTTTTGAAATAGGCTCGTATGTACATTATTTTATTTGGTTTTACAATTTTTATCTTCTATTGTAGGATGAAGAAGAGCAGTGGATATCAAGTGAAGAACTTTGTACGGAAGGAAGCAGCGACGAAGAAACTCAAGTAAGCGTTAAAACTAGTCAGCGAAAACCTAAACGAAACGTTCGAACCACCGAGAAGAGAGGAGTATCGCCTCTTGCTCAACCTCCAAAAGTAATAGACTCCACCTCATCTTATCAGTCAGATTCCAAGTACTTATTACCTGACTTATATACAACTAGTAATACAGATGAAAAAGAAATTATAGACACACCAAAATATGTTAAATTAAACACTTTATTTGCGGAAAAATTTGATTTATCGAACTATGAAGCCCAGCATTCTGGAGCATGCAGTTCGAGTCATCATGATCTTGTCGATTTAGACGATGAAAAAGAGATTGAAAAAATGATTCAATGGCGACCAAAACGTGGTAGCATCAAATTACCAGATATGGAAGAAGGTACGCTACTTACAGTTTCCACACCAATAGAATAAATTTATTTATTTTGTTAAAATTGTTGAACGTAAATTTTCTGTATTTTTCTATTTGTATACCTTTTTGCACTTAATCGATATGGTGTAGCAATAAATAATTTATTTATTATTGTTTTGATCGTAACAAATCAAGAGGTCTTTATTATACACTTATCCAGTTTTTAAACCTTAATATGTTCTTTTAATCTAGCACGATCTTCAACATTAAATCACGAAATATTTGAAAATAATGCGTTTTATACTGAGATGTCGATTAACATGAATGTTCTGAAAAGAAACTTCAATAAAAGACGAGCTAGAAATTTAGAAATGGATGATGCTTCAATATTGGATACGCCAATTTCAATAAATGGAAACGGCAAAGGTGATTCGAAAGCGAATAGTTTGTGGAAAAGTATAAGTGAACTCGAATTGGAAATCTCGGACACCTGTATTAAATTTGAGGTATTTGATCTTAAATTTAATTAACCATTAACTTTTTTTACTATTTTAAAAGATAGGCCGAAAAATTTGAGCGGAAAGTTGTTGAATGGGAATTGTGTAACTCCACTACAACAGAGTTGGAAGTATCTCAAACACATAGTAAAATTTTTCAAGATTTTGTTCAATTGTGTAATTTTCAAAGTGCTAGTGAGGATAGAGAAATAGGTAGCGACCAATTTAATTCTGTTTTGATTAAAAGTACAGGGATAAAGTTCTATCATAATCCAATAGTTAAAATTGAGGAGGTGGTGGATTATTGGATATCTTCAGCTGACTGTCTGTCTTACTATTATTGTTTTGTGCTTATAAATTTGCTTTTTTGCTATTTTTATAGATCGAGAAAAGAACAACTGACTTCAAAATATTGGTTTGAAAAGTTTTTTTCATCATCGAGAAGTTTGTCTTTTCCTACTTTCTTTGTTTATTATAAATGTATATTGGTCTAGTGGTATTCCAATTCCAGCTACTTCTAAGTTACTTGGCCGTGGTTCGGAATTCACGTTTAACTATACATCTTATAGAGAATGTGAGAAATTAGGAATGATGGTTTTGTACATTATTGAATAGGGCCTAATAAATTTAATACAACGTTAAAACCTAAATAAATAATAAATTTGAAGCTTCAAATCACCCTATTAGGTATTTTACTTCAGCAAAAGTTTTATAGTCGTAAATTTAATCATCCAAATATCCCGTAAACCACAATGCATCATAAATAGGAAGTTTGTGTAACTAAATGCGGCTTTGTTGAAGTTATCCACGCCGCACGCACACCGTAAATTGAAAATCTGAACAAATTATTTTAATAATTAAATTATTATTAAATGATAACGCAATTTTGTAGCTGAAGGCAAAGATGAATGTAATATTGAAGAAGTGAAAAATACAGCTAAAGCTAATCAAGACAATAAATTTGTTAAAAGGAATATTGAGGTGGGTGAGCAATGTGCTAAAGCATTTTTGGCAACTCTGTTTTTTAAAGCTTTGTAAAAAATCAATATCAAGTTGTGTCATATTGACACATTATTGATCAAACTTTCAATTATAATAACAAAAATAATGTATACAAATTGAGACTTCGAGCTTTCATTTTAGTTAGCAAAGCAACATAATTTAATGGGTCAAGTTTCATTAACAGACGAAGAAAAACTTAAATTGGACGATTTATTATGTGATCTGGGTAAGAGGTTATATTTTATAATAAGTTTTATTTGTGGAAATTCATGATTCGTTAGATTCCGAAGAGTATGAAGATTCGACCACACAAAATAAAGATGCGCTTGATAAGAAAACGGATAAAGTTAAAAAATTAGAAGAACTAAAAGTGAACTACTTTAAATTAAAAGATGAGGAGGAATCAGTCATGAAAGAGCTCAATATTAAACTACACGTTGGTTATTAAAACAATTTCTATTATGTTTTATGTAACGTCTTGTTTTAATTGTTAGGATATACTCAAGTCTTATGAAAGTCTGGAAAATGGACAAACTGAGACTTTGTCTTCTACAAGCGATGTCGATAAAGCAATAGCATCGGACGAAAAAGAAGGAAAATTGTGGAGACACAATCAAATTGAACTTAGATTACAAAAAATCGATAAAGATCTTGCAGATATCTCGGCCACAGATTTGGAAGAGAAAAATAAATTGAAACAAAAAGTGATGGACGAAAAAAAACAAAAGCGGTTGGAAGGAGAAGAAAAAATGTAATTGCGAATTATTTTTCTCTACATATTTATTTTACTATACGCATAAGTCCATAAAAAATTTATTATGTCGAATTAAGCTGGGAGTTTTATTTTTGATCTTATTTACAAATACTTTGCTTTCGCTTCCGTTTTACGCATTTACTACTAACCCCGCAATCATTAAGGGGATTTAAGAGACAATAGAATATTGAAGGGGAAAATTATACCTCAATTGTACATCTGTGCAAGTATCACCCTCACTTAAGCTTGATCTACAACTCCAAAATATCTTCAGTTTACATCACAATGCCTAGCGGTACAATTTATCCACTTGGAATTTACACACTGTCAATTTTTCGATGCAATTATTGCAAAAATATATTTAAAAAAATTTAAATTCAAGAATTTAATTTGACGGCAAGAGAATTATTTGTTAATTAATTTAAATATGAAATTCATTTTTGGTTAGCAATAAATTTTGAAACCAAAGATTTTAACCCTTCAAATTTAGATGCTATACTGATTTGATTTATAGCCGTATTTATGTACTTGTTATGAAACCAGGCGAACAAAATTAACTTTTCTATTGTGAGCCACACGCATTGTGCTTATGAAATCAGCCCCTACATTTATACGAATACGAACTTAATAGTCCCTTTTACGAGACCGATAATATAGGGCTGTTATAAATATTTAAATGTAATTTGTCACAAAAATTTGTTATTCTGGTCCTTGCTATAATTTATTTCTTCATTTTATTTCAAATTTTTATTTAATTTTAGAATGAATTAGAAAAACCTTGGTCCTAATAATGTATAATAGTGAATTTTTTATTACTTTCAATTACAATTTAAATACTTTAGTGAGTGGGTATTTATTGACACTTTATATATTTTAATTAAGGTGGGCGTCGATAATTCGTAAACTTGGTTGATTTTTAAGAGTTTTTCCTTATATTTTGTAGCGAGTTTGATGTTGTGTTTTAATTAAACAATCTTTTAATTCCATAACGTTAATATTGAAATATCCGAAGATATCTTGATCAACATATCATTGGTACCTACTGCCTTCGATTATATAGTAAAAGATAGGCAAACCTTATGGGAGTTTTGAAAACACCTGGTGTAGTTGAAAATATTATCTGCAATTTGCGTTACTAATTTAGAAGGCATAATAAATTGTTTCTATTCTTACAATTTAGTAGCACCATTTTTGAAATATTTTACGCTGTAAACTTTTACGTTAAAACTGGTCGAAATGTAAAATATTCAGAATAAAAATTTAACACTAAATTATATATTATTTCATTCTGCATGTTTTTCTGTGTACACTATTCACATCTCAGTGATTTTTTTAATGGTATAATTAAACAGTTGGCTAACATTGACGGTGCACGGGGGGTTAATTTGATTTAATCCTTATAACGGAAAAATAAAATGCACGTTATAAAGTCAAAATGTTTTCACTTCATTTTTAGTTTTCATAATTAAAATTTCCACGAGCTTTAGCTTAGAGGCAAACTAAAAACATTGCAGATAATATAAAAGTTTTAGATTGAAATTACATTGTGTATATTTTTTCTTTTATATGAAAAGTGAGCAATAACAAATAATATCAAATTTGTTTGTATCCTGCCGTTAAACAATGATGGTTTGAAAGAAGCAAATATCTCGGTGTGGCAGCGAGACAAATATTGACAAAGGGATTCGAAGTGTGCCCACAAAGCAATATTACGTCGTCATAAATTGTTTATAGTCGCGAGTTGAAAGGCGAAATTACTTTGTATACCCTTTGTATGCGCTACACAAGAGTTCATTCTAGTTTGAGGAAGTTTGTAAGCCATTGTGAAAAGTTTTCTCATGCGCCTCTTTCTATGTTTAGAAAACACTGGTAAATATAATTTTCATTTTAAAATAAAAAGCGACTTGGCAGTTATTATTATACATAATAATATAATTATATCATTATATTATGTACTTACTTAGAAACTGGAGAAAATAATTAAAAAGAAATTAATGCTTCTTACTCTATTTTGTTGATTCCATTATTATATTACCTTTTAGTTTTAGTAACTTCATCAAGTCAAATTAATCTCAAAAGTTGGCTTGTTTTAATTTTGTAATCTTCCTGCTCCTGCATACATACATATTCAATTTTTTGATTAATTTGAGCAGATAATTAATTTATGTTCCTACAACATTGTTTTTCTTCTTGCCTTACCGTTTTCAATATTTTCAATTTTTTATGTTATGCGACCAATTCGACCAAACTAACTCGTTCAGCGTTTTCGGGTACCGGAGAATGAGATTCAAGGTAATGAAAATTTACGAACAACTCTACTAGTAATTCACTACTCTTGGAGCCAGCATTTAGAATCAATAATAAATTTATTATACCGGGAGCGGATTAAGGAGAAAAGTCTAAATCGATGGAAAAATATTTAGAGATAGTCTGACTTTTGAGATTTTTCCCGAAGCTAGCAGGAGATTGCCTTCTTCTAAAATATCAAAGATAGTATACGTATAATGAGTCAGGTAATTTTTATTTATTTAAATTGTTACTTACTAATTTTCTTTAAAATTATTACTTTCACGAAACCTTCCCTATTTCAGTTTCCATTTTCTTACATGTGAATTTACCCAAATCATTAATAATGCTCCTTTAATGAATCTTGAGACTATTTGATCATGAAAATAATGAGACGGTCGTAGCTTTGGCAGTTAAGTGCGTCTACTGCTAATGCGAAACGCTCGGATCGAATCCGGGCAGGGTAAGAACTTTATTCTAGCCGTCTCTCCTCGGAAGGCAATGGCAAACCACCGAGGTAATTTGCCAAGAGCGCCCATCTCAACATGAAGTGTATTACACTTCCCGTGGTTCGGAGCCCATGTTAAACAAGTAGGTCCTCTATGTATGTGAAAACACTTAGAACGCACATCACATGCATAGAAAGAGATGGGTCACGACGTTCGGAAACGAACAATATGACTAAGAAGAATGAATCTTATCATATAGGTACATACCTCAATTAAACTTTTTTTCAGGAGTACCATTTCAATCGTACATCATTTTAATCTTGTCTTAAAATAAGGAAATTTGTTGACATACAAGCTCTTAATATTTTTCTGAAGATTCCCATACAAGAAGTAGTGTCTACTTCGAGTTCATCAAGATTGCAGCTTATACTTTGGATTTATAGTACATTTCAAGTGAACCGACTCTACATACCGTCATACAGCACTAATCTTTTTTACTATTTACTTCTCTAACTCAAAATTGAAACCAGACTAAATAAAGTACCAAAAATAAGCATTTGTATTTGAAATATTATTTCGTAGATTTGTTATAATACTTATAGAGGTGTAACTGTTAATAATAATAACTAACAATACCAGTGGCGACTTCTCCTAAAGTTGCCAAGGGGCTCGTGCCCTGAAATCCAAAACCGGTAACAACTACCCGAAAATTATTATAATAATAATTTTCAGTAAATTTGTAAATAAAAATATGTGAAATGTATGTTTTTCCTTTACCTTTCAATTTTGTGCCCTCCGATTGGAAATTTTGATGTGTATAAAATATCCTCAGTATATAGCGATCAGCCTGATGTTATACATTAGAAAATTTTTTATGATATTGCTTTATACTTGCTATGATATGCTGGAGGTTTTCTGTTTTCATTTCCTACTGTTGGAATTACTACGGTTTCTAGTGTTAGGAATTAGGCAGTCTAATAATAAAAAAAATGTTATAACAGTCAAATAAAACATAAGCCAAGTCCTTATGTCTATGACGTGCTTCCTTCGGACACTTTTCCATGACATCAGCTCCGCCTTCAACGTCCAAGTCCTATATAGTAGATGTCTTATTCTTCCCTTTACTTCTGTCACACATATACAAGCTAC
This sequence comes from Podabrus alpinus, assembly GCA_932274525.1. Classification (NCBI taxonomy): domain Eukaryota; kingdom Metazoa; phylum Arthropoda; class Insecta; order Coleoptera; family Cantharidae; genus Podabrus; species Podabrus alpinus. Next base: position 124,100,606 of record OW026451.1, read on the forward strand.
TAACAAAAATCATCACCCAAAGATTGACAAACAAATTAGACTTCTATCAACCGGTAGAACAGGCCGGCTTCAGATGGGGTTTTAGCACCATCGATCATCTACAAACCATATGAACATTGATAGAAAAATGCGAAGAGTACAATATTCCGATACACCTGGGTTTCATCGACTTCCAGAAAGCTTTTGATACGATTGAGCAGTGGGCGGTTTACGAGGGACTGGAAGACGCCAGAGTCGATTCAAGATACACAACACTGTTGAAAAACATCTACAAAGACGCCACAATATGCATAAAAATTCACGACGTAACGAGCACACCAAAAATTCTCATTCGAAGAGGCGTAAGACAAGGGGACACCATATCCCCAAAGCTATTCACATTGGGACTGGAGAACATGTTTAAGAAGTTGGGTTGGGATAACAAAGGAATAAACATAGACTGAAAGTTCTTGAACCACCTCCGCTTCGCGGATGATATTGCGATTATAAGCTCAGACGAAGAGGAGCTAGAAGAGATGCTGATAGAAATCGGAGAAGTCGCCAAAAAATCGGTCTGGAAATGAATATAAACAAAACCAAGGTAATGACCGAAAGTAACAAACAATACCAAATAAACCAACAAAAAATAGAGAATGTAGAATATATATATCTGGGGCACCTCATAAAATTAGGAAAACAAAATCAAACCGCCGAGATAACAAGAAGGATCAGAATGGGATGGGCGGCATTCGGGAGGCTGGGGTGGATTCTAAAGAACAAAGATATACCAACTTGTTTGAAAACAAAGATTTTCGACATGTGTGTTCTGCCGGTGATGACATACGGTGTTGAGACCATGACGTTAACCGCAAAGAGCGCGAACAGCCTACGTATAGCGCAACGTGCGATGGAAAGAGAAATGTTGGGAATTATCCTAAGGGATAGGATCAGAAACGCGGAAATAAGGAGGATGACGAAGGTGACGGACATAATCAAAAGGACAGCGAGCTTGAAGTGGGGCTGGGTAGGGTATGTCGCAAGAAAACCATATGAGGAGTGGCCAAATCGCATTTCCCAGTGGCGCCCTAGACTTACAAAGAGAAGCGTTGGTAGACCACAAAAACGATGGCTGGACGACATAAAGCAAACTGCGGGAAAATCATGGCATCAAACTGCTAAAGACAGGGTAGCTTCGAGAAGGTTAGGGGAGGCCTATGTCTAGCAGTGGACGAGAAACGGCTGAGAAGAAGAAGATTTTGTTTATTCCACTCATAGTGATATTCATTATGTCATTTATACTTTTAGTTTGTATATATCTAATTTCTTCTTCGTCCTTTTTAAAAATGCAATCAAAATAATTTCCTCCAATTCTGTAACACGTCGTGTACTTTCCCTTTCTTTATTATCCTTCTCTTCGCCAATCACCTGGAGCTTGTAACAATTTCTGCCACTCCAAGGAACGACAAAAACTGCCCCGACGATCTATGTTGATAACTCAGGGGATCGCCGGACAAAGATAGACAATGCCACGAAGTGCTAGCTCAAGCACGGACCATGAAGAAAACGGAACCCCCTACCCTCGGTTGATGTTACACAATTATACGGGATGACGCTAAGAATACACAAACGTAGCGAAAAAAGGTGTTAGTCTGGGCGCCATGTAATTTTCACTCCGTATAAAGAGAGAACTTAGAAACACAAAAATTACAATTTGTGCTTCCGACAATAGATAACCAATGGTTGGAGGATGCCCCCGTGACCGGAAAAATATATAACGACTCGTCGAACAACATCACCTCATATAATATGTTAAAATAGCAAGATCGACCGCTACCAGAAAACACAAAGAAACCAACCACCAACAATCGACTAGAACTCCTTTTAGAAGCGAGCATTTAATGCGACGTCAAACGTGATTTGCTAAAAGCAAATATAAATCCACAATCATCACACCAATGCCAACCCCTAGATGGTAATCGTATTTAAATACAATAAGAAAATACAATGCTAAAATATTTAAAATAACTTAAAATATTTAACATGGAAAAGTAATCGAATTGTCAATAGCGAGCGACAACGTTGCTATCTGGCAGGCTAAGCGGTCGTATCTTGTGCTATCAGCGTTCCCATTCAAATAAATTCGCCTAAATCAAAATTGCAGTATTAAAACTACACAAAAAAATGGCTCTAAACAAACCGTTTAGATCAAAAAAACATACAGTATGAGGCAAGAATTACTACACAGAACAAACTTGTATTTACACGCACAAGGAAAAATAATTTTCGGTACCAAACGGAGTAAAAAATAAAAATTACGCACAAATTGCGTAATTGCGGAAGCAATACAAAAAAGACAAAGCCATATGCCCAAATTTGGTCAAGAGACGACAAACCAGAACGAAAATCAATAGAATAGCAAAAATATCGCACTCACCTACGCGAACAAAAAAATCCTCCAACGAGAATTGCGCAAGCAAAAAACGAATCCTCACTACAGCCACCTGACCCCCATCCATGGCTATCGCTCCATCACAAACAGGAATTGACCAGCTCCCCTAAAACTTGACCTTCCGCTTCGGCACTTCAAAACTTTCTCCCTTTTCGAGTCACTATCGCGACCCCGTTATCGAAAACACAGCAATCCCGCCAACATTAGAATTAATCCATGAATCCACCATACAGGGCGTTGCTAAAGTTGTCAAATGCAAAGTAGAAAAGTAACGATTCAAAAAATCGTTACAAGCTAATCTTCACTTCTTTATTTCTTATTTGATTGAGATTTTTTCAAATTTTTGTTCTGTTTTTACTTCCGTACTTAGCATTTGAAAAAACTTCTATTTGTTTTTGTAATCTTATCTTCCTCTATTGTATGAAGTGCTCGAAAATTCTTTTTACTGTTGCTGAAACAAACCCCTTGCTTCTCCCCGTCCCTAATGAGAGGACGGCAAACGAGAAGGAAAGATTCCTCCTACGTGAAGTGACTTTACAACGTGGTGAGCCCTGGTCGAAGTTAAGCTAGCTTTATAGATGGTAACGTCGGTATGCGAGAGCCGTGGATTCCGATTGCGAACTTAGGGTACGTTTATGTTGGAGCTGCGATAAACGATAAGAGCGACGATACTAGCGAAGCAAAGAAAATGATGTCATTATTTTATATGCAGGTGTTTATATTGTAGCGTTGCGTTGATATAAACACCTGCATATAAAATAATGACATCATTTTCTTTGCTTCGCTAGTATCGTCGCTCTTATCGTTTATCGCAGCTCCAACATAAACGTATCCTTACTCCTGAAAGCTTTATAAAAGAATACCCTTCTACAAGGGAAATAAAAAAACGGTATTAACGGTAACAATTTAATGACACACAAAATGGTAGTCAACAATAACGACAACGGTTAAACAGGTGAATTAGTGGTACAATACAAAAATGAAAACGTTGACTCCTGATGGGAATCAACCAAACAAATTAAAACAGCGTACGATACAATCTGTAGCCGGTGAACCAGAACGTTGCCTCGAAGAGCTACTAAAAACTGAAGGTGGCAAAAACAACACGCACCTTATATTTAATTTATAAAAAATATCTCGCAATAACACACAGCCCCCAAAACAATGAAAATGTAAATCGACTTACCCTGGCCAAGAGAGACGACGAAACACTCCACTGCCGGAGACTGCAGCGAGATTGAGATTGAACAGCTACTCCGAAACACCCTCTGGTCACCGGGTTGACAGGACACGCTTCTCTTGGATGGTTCTTGATCGAGCGACCCCAATGCTTCGGCGAAGGCTTGGTTGAACAGCAGACAGGTAAAAAAATGGTGTCGGAAACGCAACCAAGGAAAGAGTTGAACCCCCAGTGAGTTGACCAAACGTTTGAAAACTATCAGTTTCTATGAAACCTCGGGCGGTAGATTGTGATGGTAAATAGACGTACTTGAGACAGTTAATTTAGACGGGCACAACTTACTGAAGACTACTGCCTCACAACAAAAAATTTGGTGTAGCTTAACTTCTCGCGAGACTTTTAGGTTAATCCCAAAAATATTTGACAGCTCGAATCAGTTTTACCAACTTAGGTAAAACAAAAACGCCAAGGTCTAAGCGTGCGCACTGATAACAAGGCGACGTTAAAAATGTGGTGATAACGAACTAGGATCGATATAATTGCAACACAAAAATCTTGCAAAATACGCTGCCGCTGCAAAAATCTTCGTGCCCAAATCACTCTCGCAACTTGCTAAAATGACCCACTGATTCCAAATCCAAAAACGGTTGAATCTTTAAATATATAAAACGCACACGAATGGAACACGTATTAATCTCGCGAGAACTACACCAAAAGTGACTACGGAAATTTCCCCACTACCAAGCGGACAAAAATGAAACTCCAGGCGCCAAGATCGAGGTCAATGCAGGTAGTGTCTCACGTACCGCCAGACCGCAAGATAACGGGCAGTGTCTAGGTTGACGTTGACGAATCTAAAATTCGTCACATTGCCTTCCGAGTTTTTCACTTTTATACCATATGTTTTTAAATTAATTCAAAATTACTTATTAATTCAGATTAAATTCAATCTCAGTTTGCCGGTTCTATAATTTTCCCCAAGTAAATAAATATACTGGTATGCCAATACTTTTTTTCAATGAATATTGACAAAATGATCGCTAAATTATTAATTTCCATTCACCAGATCATCCAAGCGCACTGCGCCAATTAAATGGATGCTATGCTAAACAAAAATTATTATATTTCTTTACACGATAATTAAAAATAATAATTATCAATCAATTTATTCTTCCAAAATTTACTCCTATATTTATTTTCATTTTTGTACAATGAATTCATAAAAAGTCCTTGATATATTATGAGCGAAATGTATTAATATTTTGAAAAACATTTTACAGAAACATTTTTACACCCCTACAGCACGGGGGTCTCAATTTTTTAAAGGTTTTTGATCATATTCGCATTTCTCCTAAGTTGATTTATATTTTTTCTTTAAATTTTGTGCCCTGCCATTGAAGAAAATCATGAGTTGCACCTGAAAAAAAATTTGATACATCATATTGATGAATACTGATCATAAAATAAAATTCATCATGATTATGGAAAGTGATCAATATGATGTAAAAATTATCAAATAAGTTTGAGGTTTGATGAATGCTTACATCAAATACAAGAATTCATCATGCAGAAACTTATACAAAAAAGTTTTAGTGGGTTACAGATCGTACAAAAAAATGATAAATGTGTATTCATCATTAATATAAAATATTTTCATCCATTAAAAATGATAAATTTTCATATCAATTTGATGAACTTTTTCATTTAATGATGCCACTTTCTTTTTCAGTGTACTCACAACCACAGCAGTTAATTGGTGGAATCGCTGGTTGAGTTATAGCGCGGAAAATTGTATAATAAAATATTGTCGTATTTTAAGACGACGAAGCCATTTAAAATTAAACCCTGAGGTTTTTCGAAATTTTATATCCCCAAAGTTATTTTTTTGTGTTCGTTGTTCTTTTGAATTTGCTCTTAATTTTTAAATAAAAACAACCAAATTTATGATATTGATAATAGGATAATTTTTATTAACACAAAATTAAATTAATTCGTTGACAGTAATTATTATCAATAAAAAGTTCATCATGAAGTAATTCCATATATACCCTGTATAATTACAATTAAACCAGATGTACTTATTCAAAGTTCTTATAATCAAAATAAAGGGTCATAAAATTTTACAAAATTGCTCACTTATAATTCCTATATGTATGTAGGTGCCCATCTTGAAATTTCCTAATTCTTCTGTTTTCCGCAAACATCCATTAAATCTTCAAACATTTTCCAATTCCTTCCATTAATACAGCATCTACTGACTTCCTATTATTTCCTTTATTTTCCAAAATTTCTTTTTGTAGATCCCAATTTTTGTATTTGTAAAATTTTCAATGTCGACCAAACTTTCTTTATCAAATTTCTATGATCCCAATATTTGCCAAGCCAACCAATTTTACAAATCGAACTAAACCTTCGCATAAATCTCCAATCACAAAATTACCTTATTCGGTAACTATATAAATTTCAATGTCGATTACCTATCGACAAATTCAAAATCGATGATTCAATGGCGGTTGATCCAAAATTCTTGTGGTCATCAAAAATCGATCTCACGCTTCAGCGATCTTCCATTATTCTTGCGCATTTCCAATCCAAAATCCTTACAGTACCAACCCATTTTTAATTTCGTGCCCCAAATTAAAAATGTTCACACAATTACAAAATATTCACTTAGTTACAATTAATTATCACGTGTACATAATTGAACAAATAAATACAAATTCATTGCAATATTGGCTTATTACTCTATTGATCATATCAAGAATTTGGGTATTTTTCAAATTTTTGTTTGATTATACCTAATGAGCATGTAAATTTATTTCAAAAATTCAACGAAATTTTGGATGTAAAATTTTAATTTTAATTTTGAAATCAGTTAAAATTCTCAACCGCTTTGAATTTCATATCAATATAGGTAGGTATAGAAGAAGATTGATTCACCTCAAAAATGTATCGTCAAGACTTTTCACAGAAGATTATAATTTAATACTATTCACATATCAAAAACCTTATTACTAAACTGTTTTGTGTTAAAAGAATATCTTCAGAGAAAAAATCCAATCAGAAGAATATTAGCAATGGAAAAGAAAATTTCTCTGCTTCAATAACCCAATGAAGTATAAAATGCACTTTTGTGCTTACAGGTCGAAAATGTTATTATAATAATACAATTCATACAACCAAGTAGTGAAATTCTCATAATCATTTTCATATAGCCAGTATAAATATGTAAATAAATAACATGATAATATGCAAGTTCAGACTAATTAGCACATTTTATGATCTTTTTGTCAGAGGTCGATTAGTCAAAATAATGGGCATATGTTGGTTAACTAAAATTAACATTTAACTTAGATTTATGATAAAAGCATGTCTGAATAAAGTCAATGTTAGTCTCGCAATAAATCAAGCGCTTTTTTTCTGTAAAGGTATGTTAGTATAGTCTATATAATACAGCTTTCTTCAGCATTACTAATGGTGGGTTCATGGAAAATATTTAATGTAATTTATTTTAATTTAAAAAAGTTCAATGTACATAACCTCCTATAAGCGTTCATGAACATTCTGAAGATCACATTTATGTAAAAAAAACGCTATTAATTTTTTTAGTCGGTACCCCATTTATACAAATTTTGTTATGAAAAATCAGGGAAAGTCGAGAAAACTAAAATTTCGGCCAGGGAAAATTCTTTTAAACTGAAAAAAGTAGAAAATTAAGTTTATATTGTATTTTTTCTATAGTCTTGATTTTTTTAAATCTGAAAATATTTTTAAATTATATTTCATTTTTTTTTAAATCCAAATTAATGAAATGATTATTACAGCCATTTGAAATGTTAGATTATAGAGCAAATCACAATGTCATGCTTTGTATCTAAACAATTAATTTCATGTAATCTTAATTTCGTTAATTAGGATTTAAATAAAAAGTAAATGAGTATAATTTAAAAATATTTTTGTATATTTTATATTTCATTTAGTTGAGGCACATTTTTGATGTTTGGAATTTATAGTTTCAAAAGACTTTTCAATTTTAGTCAGGGTAAACTTGGAAAAGTTCGAGAATTTGTACCTATTAGAAAATTCAGTGGGAACTTGGAAATAGCTTTTCATGTCATTTAAAACCCTGAATAAAGAGTTGCTCTAAAAATAATCTTGCACGGAGTTGTCTATTTTAAATTTTGTACACCTGAATATTTTAAAAATCAAGTGAATTTTAAATTTGGTGCACGAATTTTACAGCAAGTTCGTGTTACCAGAATAGCAGGATTTTGATTAATTATGGACAAATGCGCAAGAATTCGAATTTTGGGCAGCCCACGATTGACCACTAACGTGGGTGGATCGAATTTTGAATCATCCAGCGAGTGTTAGATTTTGTAATTACCAAAAAGGGAATTTTTATCGATTGGGTTGTGAAGTGAATTTTCGATTTGGAAAAATTAGTTAAAGTAATATAATTGGGATCCATGAAGATTGGGCTGGAAAAAATTAATTAATGAAAATTTTGGAAAACATAGAAAGCAGTTGAAGGATATATTGCTGGATGAATAATTATCAAATTGGAAATCGAAAATTAGACAGGATTAAAGAGATTCTTGAAGAACTAGAAAAATTTCAAAAGGAATTTAAAAAGGTAAAACAAGAATTTTTGTTACTTACCGGAATTATTCAGTAGTTGTTGAATTTGGAACTCTGTACCCACCGGAAATACAGTGAGCAAATTTTAATGAATTTTTATAAACTTTTTTGACTATAAACTTTGAATACACTTTTGGGTATAATTGTAATATTGTACAGGGCATATAAATTATTTTGTGATGTACTTTTGTGTTTAATTTGATTTGAACATAAATAAATGTGTTAATATTTTGGTTATCATACTCAGGAATTTGGGTTTTATTGCATAAGAATTAGGAGCATTTTAAAATATAACGATCCGAAGTGCTCCATATTAACAAATTTCTAAAAACATCAAAATTTAATTTGGAAAGGCTTCGTTATAAAATAAAACACGACAATATATTTGTTAATATTTCTTTCGTAAATCAAACTAAGCCATTTATGGAAACAAATAGAAAATGAAAAATCTCAAGTTGCATTTTTTGTTATTTGTTAACATTGTTAAACAACATCGGGAAATACTCTAAAATGAAGAATGTATTGCCTCTATACCGAATACCGATAAAATTGACAATGAGAAAAATCCAGGTAAAATAACCCACGAAAAAGTTCTACATTTTGAACATGAGATTTTGTATTTTGAAGTTCTTATGAAAAATCAAAATTTAAGCTTTCATTTTGTTATACCTTGTATGTAAATGATATATTGTTAATTAAATTGTCCGAAATTTATACTATAGATTATTTTACCATGGATTCTTTTTCTTTTAATTATTTTATCCTAGAATCGCATGCAAAGTGTACGAATCGTTTAGAATTAGCCAAAGAACCAAGCGGAGAACTAAACTGTTTCTTGAGGTATTTTGATCTTCAAGCAAGGACGGAATTTAATTATTAAAACGGATATAATTAAATTGTGAAGATATAAAATCTATAAAATACAAAAAAGCAGTAAAACGAGTACAAAATTGTAAATGCAGAAGATGTTACGGAATAAACAAAAACTGCATAATCCACATAATTATCTATTTTATCAAAAATTTGCATGAAAACTTACCAAAATATAAATCCCAAAAATTGCAGTAAAACTTTTTATTTACAAATTCAGCGCGAATTGCATCAAACATAAATATAAAAGTATTTACCTATTATATACATAATACATTGCAGTTATGCTGCAAACGTCCACCAAAGTTTGCTTTTACAGAAAACAACAAATTATGGAAACTGGAAAAATAGTATATGCAGTCGTGCTATCGTATTAATGGAATGGTTGGTATACAGTTAGCAGCTTTATAATAGGATTTATTATGCTGTTCCTGCTCTATCTGAAATACAAAAAATGCATGAAACAATTTTATTTTAAATTGGAGTGCCCACATTAATATTCGCCTAAGAATAATTATTTTGAAATTAATTATTGCACATCAATCTCCATTTGATTTTGAATTCACCATCACATACTTGAAAAATGTCATTGAAGAATCTTAATTAAATATATTGCAGAGGTCGCGTAGAAAATTCCTCTAGTGTTATTACTTATCAGATGAGATTTGTCGATAAATCACTCCGTCACAATCTAAACGGGAACGGTTATTGGATTTAGGGTTTGAAGGGCTGAAGGATGTCGTGTGCTGTTAAAATTCGAGGGGTAAAGTTGTACCTTGTAATTCGATATTGTGCTCCGCCCTAAAGGTTAAGCGTTACCTTGGAGACGAGAACGCAGTTTTCCCCTGACAATGGCGGCTCGAGGCGGGGTTTCTCTCTTCCAAATTCGTTCCAAACTAAGCTTTGGCAAAACTTGTTCTGTAAAAGTTTGCTGTAATTTAAATCGACGGAATTGCACCTACAATATTTGCATTAACTAAATCATCAATATTAACTGTTTAGAAAAATGAAGTAGACACCCAATTTTGAATAGATTTTGCTCTCATCAGAAAATATAAAATAATGCCCAAATTACGAAATTTATATGAGAACATGCAATTAATAAAACATAAAAAAAATGTTTTTATTTTTTTTGTGTAAAATTAAATTAATTTATCCCCTAGAGGTATTTAAAATATCTTGGTATCGTACAATATGAATCTCCAATAAAGATGGATGGTGTACGTTAAACTTTCTTAGAACGTATTTCCTTCCGCAATATTTAATTTAAGCATGGCCGCGTTTCCGGTTGTCAAACCGATGTTGACTCCATTGCATTCTGAGTAATAATAAGATTTATTCTTGGCGCTCAATATTCTCAATTGAAGTTCGGGAACTTTGTTTGAAAAGACGTATAACAGCAATAGAAACGAACTTTCCGTAATATGAGATGCAAATAAAAGCTCAATGTATATATTTATATGAGTGTTTGAACTGAATTTCTTATCATATTTGAAATGTATTTTTCATATTAAAGGATAAAAATTTTATTAAATATTTTTTAGCAAAAATTTGTTTTTTAAACTAAAATACTTTTCCTGCTTAATATTTTTTATTATAGATATAAATACTTTTTAAATTTATTATTACCTAAATAAAAAACAACTCGGAACACTTTCATGAAAAATATGAAAATTACCAAATGAAGCGTAGGTAATTATTATTCGATTTTCATAATAAAAATAATGTTTTATGGATGTTTTGTTAAATTTTATAAAATGTAGGTGAAATGCAATTAAGCTGCGATATTAAATTCCAAGTCTTTATTTAACAAATTTATACCTATGTCATATTAATCTGTTGAACATAATTCTATAGATATTAGAAGCTTTATATATCTACTAGTAGATTTTCATTTATTATTAAGATTTTCGTTTGTCATCCTAGTGAGTTGTTGTATATCCGTCGGAGAGTTGAAGGGGCACTGGAACTTGAGTGAACAACTCAGAACTAACTGATGACTTTGGGAATGTGAATGTGATCCAACTAAATATCTGATTTGTATGATATGAATAATAGATTTTTCAAACTAATTTTTTCTATAGTTTGAAGAGATGTTGTAATAGATAATATCAATTAACTACCCCCAAATAGTATAACTAATCATAAATTAGTAGCATAATTAATTATAAGATTATAATTAAAAATTTCGTGATAATCATAAGGGTACACCCAAATAATGCATATAATATTTGCTATTATAATTTCACATACATAGGTACCTAATCCATAGATCGTATCTACCATACCTATTTATTTCTTTTTTTACACAAACAGTTTATTTTTTAAAACACACGCTGAGAATGTACTGTGAGTAGGTTTCACAATAAAAGTCCTGAAAGATCGACTAGGTATGTGACGAGTTAATTTACCGGAGCGAAATCAAAAGAAGAGATGAGGCGTACGAGTGTCGTTGATGATCGCCCGGCGGGTGGTTCAACCCCTGTAATATTAAGCCAGCTTTGTATTTACAAGCCACTGGTCGTTGCCGGTAGTGCTGGGATTATTAGTTTTTGATACGCATCCCTCTGAGACCATTTCTCACAATAGAGTAAGTTTACCGTGTGATATGTCACGCTACGTCAAGTACTTTTCAACGCTACTTAAGGCTTATTATATCTTTGTGACATGTTGTTCTGTTGGTTTTATTAAATCGAAACATATTGTTCCGTTTTGCTATAAAACTAACTTTAACTACATGTATACCGTAATATTTTTTATACCTAATCCAAAATAATATAAAAAAATTATTTCGTTTTTTTTTCGTTTCGTTTTTTTATTAACTACGTTTAGAAACTTTTATGTATTTTTTATTCGAATGAATTTTGTTAAATGAGTACTTATGCAGTATTAGAATAAACATTTTGTCAGTGAAATCATTAAAGTTTTTGTTCAAGGGAAACTATCAGAATTTTTGATAATAGTAATGATAAGTAGATACTTTTATTATGTACATAGTACCAAATTTTAAATGTGGGTACGGTGTTGAAAAGACGTAGCAAGTACAAAATATAGATATCAAAAAATATACATCATCAAATCAAACAAGAAAGTCGTTATAAACTAGGTCAAAAAAACAATTTACATAATTTATTATGTCAGTCATTTCAGAATTCGTATAAAACTTTATTATTTTAAGCAAACAAAATAAAACACTGTCAACACTTTATCGTTTCAGAGCCAAAATAATATTATGACAATCTTGTTAACTGTTTTATTTATTAAAAAGTTTGACGTGTGTACAATCAAGTACAACTGAATTTGTTTATCTTATTTTACTGCAAAAACAGTTTCTTGGATATGTTTATAACGAATTTTTTGTTTGTTTGATGATTTCTATAATATAATACCTCGAAAATTTGGTACCACGTTTTTCAACACTTTGTATATAAACTATTCTTATTTGGTAGGTACTTTTTTCGCAAATAACTTTTGTATATAGCATATGAGGCTTTAAAACCTGACTATCTAGGAAATAGGATGAACTACTGATGCTAAAGGCACTAGTTCGCGTCCAAGAAGAGTCTAATCTTTTTTCTTACTTTCTTTCCTTCTGTGACCGTCTCTCTTACCAACCCACCTTGGCCAGCGTGGTAGAGTTATATAGCTAAAAACGCTTCTCTATTGAAAAGAAGGTTTTTGCTCGGTAATGGGCGAAGATGACTGGAAGGTACCTAATCGAAGTATAAGTAAGGTTTATATTTTAATTATTATTAGTATGTATATTGTAATGATAGAATTTTCATAGAATTGCTCAGAATAGAGAAAAACGAAGAGAAATTGGAGAGGCTTACGTTCAGGAGTGGATGGGATAGGCTGAAGAAGATGATGATGATTGAAATAAGATATAGTACTTATGAAGGGCTTTTCAACAGGGACTTACAATTTTAAATAAAACACACCTTTTGGATGCAGGTTCTGTATTTCTTTATTGGTATAGGATGTTTTTTCAGCTGCATGAGATCTTTCAATAGGGATAACTTTTGAATGAAGTTTTTCAAAGTGACAGTTCTTTGATATTTTCAGAAAGGTTTGCCATTTAATCATGAATAAATTAACACTTGAACAACGCTACAAATCGTGGAAATTTATTTTCAAAGTCAGAGTTCCGTTCGCGAAACTTATAGAGCTATTCGCCCATTTTATGGTCGACATAATCAACCTTCTAAGCAAGCTTTTAGTGCGGTGATGGATAAATTTCGTACCACTTCTTCATTGCATGATGTAAGACCACCAAGAAGACAAAGAAATGTGCGTACCGAAGAAACTTAATCTTCTGTGAGTGAAAGTGTGCAAGAGAACTCAAACATTTCAATTCGCCATCGCGCTGAACAACTTGGGCTTTGTCCGTTCACTACATGGAAAATTTTACATCAAGATCTTGGTTTACATCCTTACAAGATCCATTTGGTTCAAGAATTGAAGCCGAATGATCATCGATTGCGTCGTGCGTTCGCAGATTGGGCTCACAACTAATTGGAAGTGGATCCATTTTTTACCGTCAAATTTTGTTTAGTGACGAGACGCATTTCTGGTTATATGGGTATGTGAACAAGCAAAATTGCCGTATATGAACTGAGACCAATCCGGAGCATTATCTTGAAACTCCATTGCATCCATTAAAATTGATTGTTTGGTGTGGGATACACGCCAACGGCATCATCGGTCCATATTTCTTTCGAAATGAGGAAGGAGTTACCGTTACGGTGAATGGTGTGAGATATCGTCACATGCTGAATACATTTTTGTTTCCAAAAATCCAAGAGTTAAACATCGACAACTTATGATTCCAACAGGATGGTGCTACGGGCCACACAGCCACCGAAACCATCGATTTATTGAAAGGAAAATTTTGTGACATTATTTCAAGAAATGGTCCTATCAATTGGTCCCCAAGATCGTGTGATTTGACGCCTCAAGATTATTTTTTTTCAGGGTATGTTAAATCCATGGTTTATGCTAACAAACCAACAACTCTGGAAGCATTGGAGGTCAATATTCAGCAAGCCATTTATAAAATAAGGCCAGAAATATTGGAAAAAGTGGTTAAAAATTGGACTGATCAGATGCGCTTCGTAACGATTAGTCGTGGTGGTCACAAGTCGGAAATGATTTTTAAATCATAAATGGCATTAAATTTACTTTCATAAAAAATAATTGAAAAAGTATTCCATCAATTTTTTACCGTTTTATTTCAATTTGAAGTTTTCGTGCAGCTAAAAAAACATCCAATACATATAATATAGAAAGTCTATCATTTATGAATGAAAAATAATATCGGAAAAATGTTCACCAATACCACGTATACAAACGTCGATCCTTTTGTCAAAATTTTGTGTTACGTTTTTGCATAATTGGGCTCTATCTTTCCAATTACGTACGCGTCGGATGATGGTTTTCAAGCCTTCAACAGATTGAGAATTGGAGTATGAATCTGCATAGACTTGATCTTTCACATAACCTCACAAGAAATAGTTTAACGACGTCATATCTGACAATCTGGCCGTCCAATTACTCCTCCATACTAAAAAGTGCTCCAAAAAGTAATGCGAGTGGAATGTAAAATGCTTCTCAACAATCGCTCTTGGATTTTCTGTAGCCCAAATGTGGCAATTTTGCTTATTAACATAACCATTCAAATGAAAATGAGCTTCATTTGAAATCACTTTGTTATTTGTATTACACACATTGGTTTTTACAACGTTCTACTTCTTTCAATTTTCTCCCTGTCTGTCGTACTCGTTGCGTGTTGAAACTGTATGACGAGCACAGAGGGCCTACATCTTAACGTGGATTCCGAACCACGGGAATAGATGATTTTTACACCGTCTATTCCGATCAGAGAAGTTTTTAGGCCATGCATATAGAATATTTATACCTCACCTTGTTCAACGATGAAATTAGCGAATTTCAACAAACGGAATGGTTAGCTGACTTTTAAAGCTTTAGATCCAAATCTTTACGCAAAATTTGCCATGTGATGGTCGTGGATAGGCTCAATTGCTGAGAACGCCGAGGAATTGATAATTTTGTATCTTCCTCAACATATTACAGCAGTTTTCACAGAACCACCATTTTCGTTTTTTCATTTCATTTCAATTATTTTCATACGACTTTCGGTTGAAATTGAAGACATAATAAATTGTTGACCATCTACTTGACATGTCAAAAAACAGAATGAGAAAACTGTCACCATATCTAAAAGCCATATCAATAAGATTGAAACTACCTAACTAGGTACATGATAAGTGATATTGCGTATTAATTTAAATAGCATTTAAAAATTAATTAATGAAGTATACAAGCACAAAGTAATAAATATTGGATTAACTTCATAAGCAGGACATAAATAATAGTACCTACATAAATGAAATATATCCAATAAAAGCTCAACAATTCGAATATTGCATAGATTAGATATAAACGGGGTGACAAATTTTGTCGGTATTATCACCCTCACACCGACAATTTTAGTCTATCAAGTGCCATCACCCTCCTTTATAACACTTTACTACATTCCTCAAGCACATGACCAAGTATTGAAATCATTTGATCGATTTTCCATGCTATTAATTGAACTTACTTGTAAATTTGCAATAAAGTATTATATTACTAATGTTGTGATGCTAAATCAATAGTTCTATATTCGGTTGTAGAACACAATAAATATTTTATACCTAAATTGTATGCAGCCGAAAAATAATACATGTATGTACCTAATATTTAATTCGTTATTTTAATATGAAAAAGTGCTGTTTCTTGACAATACTGCAATAAATTTTCTTCCGATGAACATTTTATTAGTATATACAGCATTTCTGAAATATTTTATGGACATGATGTGATGTACATTCTACAAGGACGCTGAGAAAACCACTTGCATATCCAGCATACATACAAGTCAAGTTTTTATATTACGAAAAATGATTTAAATGACAAGAATTGTATAATGTTTGAACTATGATGTTGACAGTATTGCTAACTGAAACGACTGATGCACATACAGCTTTATAATTAGAACAATAATTTACTTTGAAGTAGCGTTGGTGATGGAACAATGAAAACTACAAAAAAAATTTATGGCATATTAAACATTAATAAAAAATTTTTATTAAAATTCAAAACGTTTTATTCTAAATGTCAAAAAATCGTTTGAGATAAATATGTATAAACAAAATTTTTAAAAAAGTGTTTCCCTCTTTCGTCATTCAATCAATTAACTACAAGCCTTCATGTTATATTTGTTATTATGATTTTTAGGTGCATAAATTGTGAATACTCATATATGATGGGTAAATTTTCAAAGGATTATTGACAACTCTTGATGTTTATATTAATTTTGCAATGGCGTGTATTAATCGTTCAAATTAAATTTTAGTTATACATTAGGGCGATTAGTATTCAAATTGAAATGAAATTTTAAAAATTTGATTTGAATTGTAATTCGATATATCTATATTAATTTCGATAAATTTAAAATAAATTTTAATTATCAAACATAATGGTAGTTTGTGATAATTAAAAATGTATAATCAACACTTTTACTTAATTCAGAAAACCCCCATATTTATTACCTAGTAATAGGTAATTGTAATTTTTAGAGCAATAAATGATTATCTAACTGAACAATAACTGAAAATATCTTCAATTATATTTTAGCAGATGTAATAGAACTTCATCTTTATATTAACAGAAGGGAAAGAAATAATCGAACCGCCTCTTTTTTATGTTCCTTATTTTAATTATAATGGGGTTAGGCAGGTATAACCCGAAATTGGGTAAACTAAATAATAATACTTTTCTTTTTTCATTTTAATACCCCTAATTAAAGCGTAAATATTAAAACTTACCTGATTTGGAGTCGTTTTGGCACCCATCTTGCGTTGACAAAAAATACGAGGTATGTCCAGAAACTAAGTTTCGATTAGCCATAAAAAAAGGCCCGATTTTGGCCGGCGGGGCAACCAGATGGCCGCTGCCTTTCGTGGCCGCAAGTCGCAGCCCTGATTCAATTTTTTTATATACTTATTCATTCTGACCAATAATTTCATGGTCCAAGAATTTTCTTCCAAGAAAAACGGTGTTTTTTACATATTTTGTAAGATTTTTATTATTTTAATAATTTTTATATTTTGAATTGTTTGGGAAGTTTTAATTTTGATTGTTAGGAGTTGGCAGTCTGTTTTCTTTGCGGACACGCAAAGCCAGTTATTATGAGTTCCTTAAGTCAGGAGATACGCGAAAATAAATAAAGTGTTTATAATTTGAAAAATAAATACGTTTTATAATTATTAATGCACGAAAAATTTTATAAGACGGTGATAGGGCACAACGTGGTGAAATTGTAAAATTTATCGCATTAACATTGCATAATAGCGTATGGGGCGATAAAAATAATTAAGAACTAAGAGAAATAATGGAACCGACTACTGAGAAAGAGTTAATTGTTCAAATTAAAATTAAAAATAATATTTAAAATGGATTTTAAAAAAATTATAGAGAATATGACTAAAGCTATGATGGAAATGAAAAATAAAAAATTGAACGAAAATATGATGGAAAAGAAAATAAAAATAAAAATTTGAACGAAAGTTTGATAGAAAAGGAAAGTGAAATTAAAAAATTGAAAACAAGTACTATGGCAGAAATAAAACAGTAAATCGAAAGTAATGCAGAGAAAAGACGCAAAGATTTAATGAGAGCATTATAGAAAATTTAACCAAAAGTATGGTACAAAAATTAAATGAGGGAATAGACATGATATTGAACAGTAGCTCCGCAAAAGTAAACAGAATTCTGTAAGAAAGGTAGACCATGTTTGAAAAAGAAGTAAAAGAAATAAAGGAAGAAAGAGATGCAAGACTTAGATTAGAAAACATCAAAAGAGACGTAGAAAACAGTGATGAAATCAAATCAGAAGTAAATAAAAAAAAGATTAATTCGCAAAAATTGGAGATATGGACGCTTCAGAAATGGAAGAAAATTTATAGGTGGAGGAGTACGAGAAGTTATAAATAAACGACCCTCAAATACTACAGAATCTAAAGGTAGCTTGAAATAAAATAAGAACAAAATGAAACGTAACCAAAAAGATAACTAGAAAAAGGCATAATAGTATAAAATTCATCGCAAGAAGAAATATGAAATAGACAAAAGTTCAGAATAAACAAACGATTATAAAAGAAAATCAAATAGAAAAAGAAGTACAATATAATCAAAATTAAAAACAACAAAGTATTAGAAAATAAAAAGTTACAGAATACAAGAGGAAACAAATTTAAATCTGAAGGTTTAACATTGGGATAACTAAACAAGCAAATTCAGATGGCATGGATGAAGGCACAATTTCAGCAGAAAAGAATAAAACGACATACTATAAGATGGAAGAGAATTTAAACGAATAATGTTGGAAAATAGAGTAAGGGAAACTCCATCTATAGAAATGTTGAAGTTTGTAATGAGCTTGATGTCATGGAAGAGTGTCAGCTGGAAATATTTCATGGTTTGGACGCATCGAATCAAAATATAAAAATTTGAAGAATTTCATTTAAATTGTTTAAATTGTTATGCAAAGTAGGATATTAAAGATGTTTAATTGGTTATAATATAATGAAGCAATTGGTGAGTGGCGGAATGCAGTAGAAAGTAAGGTTATCAAAATTAAATAAATTAACAGTGGGAAGAAAAATCTTTGGTGGAATAGCAATTATTGATACAAATTTGATCATGAAGGGATGATTGCATATTGGGAATCAATTTGTTAGATGATTTACAACTATTAAAGAAGCGCAAAAAGTAAAATTATGTGTTGCGAAGGAAATAATCATGTAGGAGGAAGAAAATAATGGTAGAAAATAAAATTATGGATGATGTAGTGTAAAAGGAAGATGAAGTGGTTGAATAGTTAAATTTAGAAGTAGTTGAAAGAAAAGTAGTTAACAGTTATAATTAAGTAATGGAAAGCGAAGAAGAAGCAAAGTAATTATATTGTGAAGGTGGATAAAGAAGAGATCCTAAATAAACATTAATCAGCAACTTACAAAGAAATAATAATTGCAAACACAAACAAATAAATTATAAATCAGAAATACAGGGTTATTTAATAGCAAGACATCCTAAAATACAACATAAATGCAAAAAAGAAGTAGACAGGATTAACGTAATAAGAAAGAATATTCCACATTAGAAATTGTTAACTTAAAGAGTTGTAGAATTGGAAGGAGATTGAGATGAAGCTGCATTCGCCTCAGGAAGATTGGATTGTTTATTTTGATTTAGAATTTAATTAGTTTTTCAGTAAGTTGGATATAATATTGTAAAAGGTGAAGATTTGAGATGGTTTGAATGATAAGTAGGAATATGATTTGTGATGTAACTTGTAGATTTGACTGAAGTTTACTTAAAACTATTTAACAATTTTGCAATTATTTGCGTTAAATTTATTGACTTATTATATTAATGTGATTAGCACATTGAAAATTGTAACATGAACTGATATTTTGACAATGATTTCATTGTGATCAATTTATAATTTTTATGTTATTGGAGAGTTAAATTTATTATTCGAGAAGTTTTTTTTGCAAAGTTACAAAAATGTATGATTTGTAAATAGTTTTGATATAATGTGTAAATACAATGATGTGATGTAATTTATGATTAATTGCTGAAAAACACGCAATCATGTGACCATCTTAAATTTAGGTGAAAGCTCACGATGTTCATACACCAAATTTAAGATGTGTTCCTTTTTTTGAAGTTGACAAGTTTTTGAACTTGACAATACTTGCTCGAAAGGTAAGCTGATGAACTATACTTAACTAATATGGTTGTCCTAAATATTTCTATTTTTGAAAATGATATGCTCGTCAAGTCACGTAAAAATATGTTTGGCCTAGGAAATTGTTAAAAAACCTACTAAGCAATTTATTATGTAATACTTAAAACATCTTCCGTATTTACAACTTTGTACTCGTTTTGCTGTTATTTTTGTATTGTATTAAATTAATATGATTCCATCGAATTAGAACAAATATTGACTGATTGTTTATAGATTTTATATCTTCACCATTTAATTATAGCCATGGATGTTTCCTTTTTCTTATTTAAAAATATGATTTTAATAATCATGAGGAATAAAAATCAATTTTAAGCAGTTTTGAACAACTTACGGTGCAATTGAATTTTTTCTAAGTATGTTGTGCGTGTAAGTGTTAATACACATGTTACCCAAAGGTAAATTATATTATGGGGCTCCTTATGTAGTTGGATACCAAAATAACACCGTGGAAATGGGAGACATCAATATAAAAAACTCTCATCAGCAGTTATGGTCTTCGTATAATTTCCATCAAAGCTACTAAAGTCCGACCCTTATTGGCATATATTTATGTATGTACTACATATATATGACGCCCGTGTTATATCGGGGGTCTGAAGCTTCAGCTTCATTAACTTCAATGTAGATCCGCTGCTGCATATTGCAGACCTACTGTCGAACCGGGTAACTACCCCGCATTAGTAATCAATGCAATTTATCGGTAAGTTATTACCATCTTACGTTTTAATGCAATCATCGTCAAATGGCTTAAGCGTTGATAACTTTATATTTTATCATATTCTGGTATCTTTCAAGCTGTTAATTAAGTAATGATTCAAACTTTGATCTATTACCATTTGACTACGACAGATTGGTGCATTACCTTAAAGTTGTAATAGCCAAATTTAGCTTTTGTATATCTACTAGTAGGTAAATAAATAATTATAGTTTAATGGACAATAAAAGATCTATGTATCTATCCAATAGAGATAGATCAACAAATGGGATCCCTTTCTTTTCGTGGAAAGAACAATCCTGGACAGAAGTGATTATTTCAGGATATGATGTAGAGGTTTGGATTCCACTATAGGAATTTATGGTGGAATGCAGGTCCCATTATATACCAGTGCTTTTTCCACTTCTGATGCTTATCCATTTCAAATGTTGGCGATCATCATGGCAATTCAAATTTTATCTACGGCAGCTCTAAAACTGCCCACCGTCATGGTATACTATTAGCCCATGTTCTTAATTTTTTTAACCATGATATACGCATTCTTCCGTGTACCTTTCCCAGCAGGATTAATTGCAACAATTTGTAGTGCTGACTGTTCTCATGTCAGGTATTCTAGATTTCGCTTCTTTATCTGGACAAGCAGCTCTCTTTATTTTCCCATTCGTTCAATGACAGTCAGCTCTGTGATTGAATCTGTCCAGGGTATTCTCAATGTGCGCAGGTACAACCACATTTCGAATGCTTCCAGCTTCTTGCAAAAAGCTTCTGTTAGTGTATAGGACTCCACACCAGTGGTTCTATTCGTTCAACGTTGTTTCTAGTTATGTGCATTTTTATTATTATTAGTTGATTTTAGGTGTTCATTAATTTTTGAAATTACCATATATTTTTCTTTATAATATTTAGCAAGAGCCAGACCTCTGGCTGCTTTCTACTTCTCTTTCACCAGTACGCACCAGACCAGGAATCATGTAAAAATTAGCCCGATGAAGACAAAGCAAAGCCAAAGATATTCATTAAAATATCTAATGACAAAAATTCGAAAAATTTCTAAAATGTACCTAAAAGTTGTAAAATAAAATAAAACCAGTTAATAACATTCTGTTGTTTTAACGGATAGGTACTTTAATAGAAACTTCCGACACTTTAACGGAATTGCAATCAAATATAAAAATTAAAGTACATACCTACCTGTATAATAAACAAAATTTACGATATCATTGTGATATCACAGATATCAGGCGATTTAAAGTAATTGATTATTTATTATTTATTGTATTGATCCAATGATTTACCTGTATCGCGATACTTACCTACCTATATTTTTTGATGTGCCCCTAATAAGCATCTATGTAACTTTATCTTTATAACAATAAATTAAATCTATTTAACGATAACTTAATTTATTACTTTTGATTAACAATGCTTATGATGCGATACTTGAAAGAATGCAAACAATGGAATTATTCGAGTACTCACAATAATAAAATAATAGTGAAATCATATTGTACAATTATTGTATATAGGTATTATTAGAAATTAATCTGGTAGTTTTGATAAATTAAAACAAAAGTCGCATATTACACAAAAACGAATACCATTTTTGCCATTTTTTATTTTCGTTATATTAAACGAAAATTTTGAATATTAGAACAGAAAAATAGAATTTCTACAACAAGGACAATAGAGTGTATTTTTAAAAATTAAAAACGGTCAGATGAACTTCCTGGTATGATTTTCAAATGTTTTACTATCAAGCGGACGATGAAGTATCGCTAGTAGCAACTTCAGTTTTGAGGAAGTTAATTCCTTTTCAACAACTTTCCTTCGCTTTTTCCGTGTTAAGAATTCATTCTATAGAATTCATAATATTGAATTGAAAACTATAATAGTTACTTATACAACAAGTAAGGAAAAAGAAAAGAAGTGCGTGTTTCACACAAGATTTTCACTACTATTTTTTGTAAAAATGGAAATTGAAATATTAAAAAATCAACTTGAGCTATTTTTTCACTTGGGTTACTGCCGAATAATATCAATTATATTGGTGTATGTACCTGACTCAATTTGACCAAAAATAGGCATTAACCTCTTTATCCGACCGCCACGAAATTATTCTTCAAATATTACAACAAAATTTTAGAACACCCTGTACATTTCTATTACTTCTTAAACAAAGAATTACTAGCTAAATATAAATAAAACGTAATAGCAAGATAATTGAGATAACAAAATTTAATAAAAAAAATATGAAATTAAGTTTCTTTTATCTGATTGAAACTAATAATAACACACTTACAATTTATCATAAAATATTTATTTGTTTTTAAGAATTAGTAAAATAAGTTTGAAAATGGAGTTTAATTTTTTTTGTTTTGTTCGATTGTTCACTGTATCTCAATATTCGATTGTTTCAAGCACACTTATACAAACGTAATTGCAATAACATCTCATGTATTAAGTACATTTGCTAACAAAAGGCCACCTGATAGCACAGTTTGCTTCCAAATTAAATTTAGGATAAATTAAATCGACTACCCCGCAGCTTCATATATACCCTTGGCCACAGCTGTGCCTCTTTCGAAAGCTCTTCAGCTTTTGTTCGCGGCTTAAGCGTAGTGTATTTTAATTTTAACACTCCATATTCATGACCCTGTATAATATAGATGGATTTATAGTACTCTTAAGTATCTTTTATAGGTTGTTTTGAGAATAATGGCAACCTCTTCAAAAAACTATTTAAGTTAATAAGTTTAAATTTTTTTGTTTGACATTTGCCATTTCGAGGTTTTCATTTCTTCATACCAAAATCGTGGTGTCAAAACGATATTTTAATACGAATTATTTGTTCTATATTTTTCTCGACTTAGTAAATGGGCTAAATATTGATTACAGAACAATACATAAAGAGAAAATGCGTTTGAAACCCTGTATTGGAAAAATTGTATACCTATATTAGGCTGGATTTGTTGCTCACGCTGGAAAGTAATATAAGCATTAAATTTGTGTTTGTTATAAATTAATCTGTAAAAACCAAACACAGGCTTTAGTTTGGAACACAACAAACACTATTAAACTTTATTAAAGTAGAAATAAGAAGCTTAAGTTTAAATAAACAAGCATGCAAACAGTCACGTGCGGTGGTTGTCTGTGACATCACTCGAATATTTCGAACGCCCCCAGCAATCATAAGGGCCCTTCGACGCTTTAATGTTACTGTCACCGTGCTTTAAGCTTTTAAACAAATAAATCTTAATCTTGCTGAGCAAAATAGAAATTTAATTTTATTATGGTGCCTACCATGAAATTAACTTTAAATACAGTACGTATTATAATTTTGGCAAATATTAGTAAAAAAAGTACATTTTTTATTTTACATTATTAATAATTATAATACATATAGTATTTATACTACAAGTGAACAGACGATGTAGGTCCATAACAATCCACGTATGGGCAGCAATCTGGGTATTCATTTTCTGAATCCATTTTTAAATAAATATATTTACAATATTTAGGTAAATCTATGATGTATGTAGCACACCTTAAAATAAGTAGATAAATAAATTACATGCACATTGTATTGATTGTTATTATTAAACAACCCCAGGTTTCCAGCCTGCAGGTTGAAAGTTTTACGTTTTCAAATGACATGATCGGGTAAACATAAAATTTTTACATACAGTCATCGATATGTTTTTCTTGAATTGAATTTTGTTTTATTTTAAATTTTTTCGTCTTCTTTTTTATTAATCTCTAATTGTAACCAGAAATGCTTAGTTAGGTACATTTTGTCTCAGCCCCTCCATCGTGAATTTTTTAATGACATGGTTATTTTATAATAATAGGTTTTTTAAATTCTATTGTTTACAACAATTTTCGTAGGGGTTGTAGAAATGTTTGCTACCCCATCGTGATTTTCGAAAAAAATAATTGTTAATCGTTCGAGAATCGTTTGAGCTTAATCAGCTTCTACTCTTATCGTTTGAATTTCAAAGGTTCAAACAGAAAAAGAAGTTGGAGTGTTTTAAAGATTGTTAAATTGTACAATTTTTGCGAGACATTGCTCCGAGCAAGTAATTTTCATATTCAGTGCTTTAAATGAACTATTTTTACTTGAAATTCGAAATTACTGAAAATAAGTTATAATTTTTCTTGAAAAAACTAAAAAAGTTAAATGATGGCGATTGAGACCTAAAGTGGTCGGAAAAACTAAAAAAAATAATTGAAGCCCAGAATATCCACTCTATAATTCAGCGATTACAAATAAAAGCAAATTATTTTTATCAATAATTCATTAATCATTTTTATCAAAGACGATGATTGTTTTCTTTTTTAATACAATAGAACTCATCTATAACGAGTCACGGCTATAACGAAAAATCGAGAAAAAAAAAGTTTTGTATACTACTCCTTGCAAAATTTCCCCTTTATAGCAAGTATATTTTTGACATTGACTTGGATATAACAAAATTTTTGTTTCGTCCAGATCGGTAATAGCGGGAAATTGCGAGAAATTTCGGAAGTAGATCGGATATAACTAAAGTTCCTGGAAGAAATAAAGACACATGTGGATCTGTATTGCTAGAATTTTATCAGAAACGTATTTTGCGTACCAATTGTCACGTCTGCATATTTTTTTCTTAGTGGTTAGCAACTTTTCAAGCAGAGAACACTTCCTGAAATATTCTGTGCCATTATGTCGTCCTCGAAAATAAGAAAATCATTTTCTGTTAAAGAAGAAATATCAATAATAAAAGAGTTTGAAAGTGGTAAAAAGCAAGATGTAATCTGCAAAGAAAAACATTTGGCGAGAGCTACATTGGCAACAATTATATAAAACAGGGACAAGATTTTGTGTGCAATTAGTGAATTCTCGTCGGAAGTGAAGAAATTATGTTGTGCAAAAAAATGACAAAGTACGTAGATAAAGTTGACCTTTTTAGAGCGAATTGCGAATCCGATGTGCCCATAAGTGGGGCCATGTTAAATGACAAAGCAGAACAATTTTCGAAGAAAATTAGGAATTTTCCAGAGTTAAAATGGGCAGATGGGTGGCTGAATCGTTTTAAAAGTAGACATAACCTTAATTGCTGTAAAATATGTGGTGAACCAAAAAGTGTTCATTTTTGCTCTTTTTTTAACTTGGCATATTCCCGCCAGAACGGAGAAAGAGAGGACGGCCTAGGAGAAGCTGGAGAGATGATATAGATGGGGCGATGATTTCCAGAAATATGGAAGAAGAGTTATGCCAAGATAGACAGAGATGGAAACTGGGAACGGAGAGGCGGCTCCAGCCGTAGAAATCCGTATATATATATATATTTAGAAAGTGCAATTGATAAAATTAAAATACTCCATTACAGCAAACAAACCAAAATTACAGATTTTTTCCACTAAATCTTGTTACCATAAACGTTAGTTGTATCTTATGTATTAACTTTCTTATTTAATAAATTTATTTCACAATACATATCTACAAACATTTATTGTCCATGACTGTTCATAGCGAAAATAGGTTATAACGAGTAAATATGTTGGTCCCTTGAGTTCTCGTTATGGAGGAGTTCTACTGTATTGAGAAATGAAAATGAAAATTTTTTTGCACTACTTGCTCGGAGCGATGTTGGTAAAAAAATATACAATTATACAGATTTTAAACCTCGATTTAAACAGTCTAACTTTTTTACCTTTGAGGTTCAAACCAAGAAAATAGAAGCTCATTGAAGCTCAACCGATTTTCGAACGATTGGTAATAATTTTCTAAAAACTAATGACGGAGATGGGGGACCTAGCATTTCTATAGCCCTTCCCAAAATTGTGCTAAGCAATTGAATTGGCATTTGAAGCTAAAATGACGGAAATACAAGCTCATTGAAGCTCAAACGAAGCTTCAACGATTGACATCGATTTTATTTAAAAAATTCGGGATGAAGGGGGGCGGCAAAATGTACCTTACCAAGTTTTAACTCATAGTATAATTTTTTAAATAATTTTGAAAACTATTTACACTCACCCATGGTACTGTAGTTCTAAATATTCGTCACACATGGCTTTAATGCATATTCCCTTAATTGTCATATATTCTCCTGGTTTTAAAGTAAATAAACCTATTAAACCCCCACTACAGTGTTCAGACGTGCCTACAGTTTAGAAGTTAGGTTAAATGCAATTAAAAAAAAATTTTATTCAAAAATCTTACTGTTATTTAATGATAATTGAGGGGTTGCAATAGGACTTCCAAATATAGTTATTACAAATAAACCAATTAAGTAAAAAGTTTGTAAAATTTTCATGTTATTTTAAACACGTAACACTTTAAAATGTACTGCAATAGTAAATATAATTCTCACAGATAACATTTTGACCTATTGTGAGTAAATCTAGAAATTAGTTTCTTGTTTGTATGTCTGCAGAGACACGTCGTCATCGTATAGTTATAACAAAATGATTTAATTATTTGATTGTATATTTTGAAGAAATAAAATATATCTAAGTAAGTGGGTTTTATTAAAGCTATTAAAAAAGTGAAATTTATAAAATTTAACAAACTTGTTAAAATATGTTATCGTAGTTTTAAAAGATAAAAAACAAAATTATATCTTCAGAAATTAAAATTACACATTTTATTATTATTTGAATGCAAAGAAAGTTCAACAAAGTGTGAAATAAAATTTATTTTTTGTACATGAATTACATGTCCTTAGGGTATCGGCATTATCACCACGCTATTTGCAGAGAGATATTCGACATAGAGTGTGTAATTGAAACGATATTTACCTTCCGCTTACAGTGGCTTACAGTTGCACTTTCACACGACCAAGTAAAGTATTGCTAATCGTTTCTTGAGCATCCCCAGGGCTTTTATAAATGTATAAGGGATACGAACGGCGTCGACTTTGTAATTTTATTATTAATTAAATGAAACAAAATTAATTAAAATGTAATTCCTTGCACATTTTAAATATTTTAATGCACTTGATGCAAAATTTTCATGAAAACTCATATTAGATACATATATCAGCAACATGAAAATATGAAGGAATAAGAAAAACAAAGGGCAAAGTGGAGGTGGCAGGTGCCCACTTCGAATAACTACACTTATTATAATGATTAAAACCTTTATTATTGATGCAACCAGAGTTACTTTTGAATAAAAAAATAATAGAATAGAGGTTTTGGAAAATTATTAGAAATAATTCCAATGAAAATTTGAAGCCTCTCATGCTTTAACTTATACCTGTTTTTGAATTGTTAATTTAATAATTGGTTCTTATTAACATTTTATCATTATTTAAACAAATATTAAAAATCATATTCACAATATTTGAAATTAATAAATTTACAAATCGGGACACGTTTCGAGAATCTATATTATTCCCATTTTCGGTCAATAAAAAGGACAAACGAGTTGTCAATACTTGTTATAAATTAGTGAGAGTCGGTCTGTACCACTGATTCGAAGATGAGAAGAATATAGATTCTCAAAATGTGCCTAGAATTTTTTAAATTAAAGGACTTTGTAGAAAAAGACTGAATTTCAGTTAAAAATTTGCTATTTTATTATCACATATAATATATTAAGTGCATTTTTGATTATCGGTAACAATTTGACTACGTTGCTATGAAAACTTTGTTGTCAAGTAAATGTCCGAATGCGAAGCATGAGGACATTTACTAATGACAACAAGGTTTGAATATAGCAAAGTAGTTAAATTGGACGATAATCAATATAATGCACGTAATAAATTCGGTAAGACTATTGCACACATTGGAATTTGGAGGTTAAATATAATTGAAGTAGTGTTTCTATGGTTATTGTGTAGCATATTTGACAATTTAAAGCATTACTTTGTATGTTACCCGCTGTGGCGAAATGGTGATAGTACATGAGTACATGATTAGCAATGAGAATATCCGAGGTTCGAATCTTGCCGACGGCGAATTTTTATTTCATATAAAAAATGTATCACATGATATAAAGTAAACGTACACAATTATCAAAAAGAAGCATATGTGCAATTATCAAAGCAACTTGAACGATTATCGCGTAATTCTAACTCCATTGGTTAGAATTGATCGGATCCCTAAATATCATTGGTTGATGTTAGTCATGTGACACATGTGTGCAATAGTCATCATAATTACAGTTCTCCATTCCTTAAAAAAATATATCAGCACGTCGTTAGACGCTTTTTAATCCATTTTCTGGGGCGGATTAATCCCTATTGACTTCTTTTTGTCGCTCATTACACTCTTTATGACCCTCTGCGTGTCTTCACCTCTTCCACGACCCTTCTTCATTGTTGTCTATCAAGAGTTCTCATTCTCGTAGTTCGTCCTGCCACCTCACTTGATCTTCCTTTTGTCCTCTCAATGCCTGGCCTCTTTCATGGTACATTGATTACTCTATTCTCTTGCGCTCTCAACACGTGACCCAATCTCATAGCTTTAATGTTACAATTAATAATTCCATTTCCAGTTCGCTTCATGTTTTTTTTCTTCTTTGTTATTTTTATTAATTATTACCAGCCCCAAGATGTTCCTCTTGACTTTTCTCTCAAAAACCCCTAGTTTCTCGTCTTATTTCTTCGTCATACACATTATCTCTGTTCCATATGTGTTATTTTATAACACTTGTGTTATCAGGGTTTTATATATTTTTATCTTCGTATTTTTTCATATGTATTTATTCATAATTAGCTTCTTGATACTTGATACTGTTGACTGTTGGTATTCTCTATTCTTGCCATACTACCAATATCAGTTCGTACATGCTGTTCAACATTGCTTCTTCTCCCATTTTCATCAGTTCGGTGTTTCTACAGTCTTTTCCTGGGACTTTTATTTTTCATTGATATTAGCGTTCTATAAAATTCTTCACAAGTTGGTTCTTCCATTCTTTCTTCTCCTTGTGTTGCCGTTCTATTATCTATGGAGGTTTCCCATGTTTCTTTACTAAGTAAATCTTTGAAATATTCTCTCCATATGTTGTTAATTATTTTCTTCATATTTTGAATTTCCCCTTTTGTCTTTAATACCTCTTGTTTTTCTATTATTTTATTTTTATTTTTTGAAATCCCTTGGGTTTTTATTCATTATTTCTATTTCTGTCATCATTCCTTCAATCTAACTTTTTATTTATAAATTTATTTAAACAAATATTTCAACTTCCATTTTGAAATTTGCTATTTTATTATTATAAGTCCATATTAAGGATTGGATAAGATCGAAACAATTCTATTACAAAACTACCATTATTCCATTTTTGTAATGCTTTGAAAATTACTATGTGTATTAAATATCGTGTTATGGAAGAGAGGAAGAGGAAAAAAGGAAAGCCATAAAACAGATCACGAGATGGAAGCCCATGGAGAGCCGTACCAGAGGAAGACCCAAGGTCAGGTGGTAGGATCAGGTGGCAGAGGATTTGAAGAGGTCGGGAGTGGAAAATTGGAGAGCGAAGACGAACAGGCAAGAATGGAAAAGCATAACAATAGAAGCGAAAACGGACAAAAGATTTTGAAATGTAGAATATTAAATGTAATTTAAAGACTATAGGAACTTATCCACCCTAACAAAGGATATGTAATTCTCGTTAGAGATAGCAAAATACCTACAGGAATAATAAATGCTTGTATTATTATTATTAAATATCAAAAAAGCAATTTATAAATAATTTGTAATTTATAAAAATATGCAGTACGTATTAAAATTAATAAACGAAGTCGAAAAATTATAAATAAGGTTATCTTTTGGTACTTATTCGTGAATTAAAAGATTTACTAACACAACATCGCATGTTTCGTCTTATTAAGACATCTTCAGGTGCTAACTTGCATGGTAAAGTGTGAAATTCGCTAAAGTATATCGAATAACTAAGATTACATAGTTTCTACTGGAATAGCTGATTTTCGCTTTAATTAATCTCGACGTAATTCTGCACTTTATGTTGTTCTGGAGAAAAACACAATTGAGGGCCCTGGAATAAAAGGCGTATATGTGCATTATAAATTATACCTCATATTTATACCTGTTTTGCACGCACTGAACTGTAACAATTTTTCATATAGTATTTTTATTCGCTAAGAGATGTCAATTAGAATCAATAATGTTTCACTTGCACCTGTTTTGCACCTAACAAATAGTAACATTAAGTTTTCATACATGTATTTATTGTTGCTCTATAGTTTTGATTTCCAATTCGCATTTGGTTTTTGTTGAAGGAAGTATTATGACTCTATTGATTAGAGAGTAAAAAGTTGAGGGTTCAAGCTTAATATGCTGTTTGGAACTGTAAGCAGGGGTGGGCTGGAGCCGGCTCGGTCCGGCTCGCGCGAGCCGGTTCTTAAAATTTTTGAAGCTCGGCGAGCCGTTTGTTAAATTACCCCTAAAACCAAAAAATAAGCCATTTTAACCCTGAATCCACAAGGTGGTGTCACCCGTGACACGGGATTTACATTTTTAAGTCTGTACTTCCCCCGGAATATGACGCCACCTTGTTATTTACGTAATATAAATTTATTACACTCTTCTATATACCGTTTTTTTTGCTTCGAAATAATAGCGAGCCGGTTGTTCAAAATTTGGCAGCCCACCCCTGACTGTAAGGGATGAGTGTATCACACATAGTTGGTTTACGAAAAATGCAAAATTCAATATAATCCTCTCTAAGGCTTAGTTAGTTAGTCTCAGGTTATCTTATAACCTAGATTAATTTCAATAGAAATAATTGATTCAAGAATTGTATCCATGGAAATTAATATGGGTTAAATGATAACCTGAAATTAAAATCAACTGGACCTAAGTTGTAATTTAAGATGCAGGAAATTTAATTTGTCATAACGATCGTGTTTAATAGCGAATTCAATGTTGCGATGTGTGCTGTTAATTTGTCTGTGAAACTCTTCAAGGTCCTCTTCATCACCGGTCCACAAAACATTATCCACATAACGACGCCACCTTATAGGAACCACAGGAACATATTCGCAACAAGACACAATCCAATAAGGCTTCTTTCTGTACTATGTATAGAAGCCTAAAAAATGGGAGAACATTTATCCAAGAGAGGACATTCATTGAATTGAAAAAAATGTAAGTAATACACCATTACAACAAGGGAATTAAGCTACTGCTATACGAAGCTATCGTGATCCAGAATCCAAATAGTAACAATAATGCTGTATATCTGCCCAACAAACAATTCGACTTGTACTTCATTCGTCTTCTCGTTGGGACATTTGTGTGATGTGATTTTCCCTTTTGGAGTTTTTTGACTTGTTGGTTTTTTAAAGTATTTTTTGAAATGCTTGTATGCTTTGATATTTAGTATGATGCTTGTTATTTGCTTGGGTGCTTAACTTTTTCCATTTCTCTTATTTAAATTATTTTAGATAACCGCATGGTATGGGGTTTGATATTATTTCTAATCAATTACAAAATCATATTGATTTTACAAGGTAGTTCATAAATAACCCGTCGAATTTCGTTCTTTAACTCTGGAATCGTTTGGGGGGTTATTGGCATATACCATTTGCTTCACATAACCCCAAAGAAAGAATCAATCGGCGTGATATCATATACGATCTCGGTGGCCAATTTTGGTCGCCGAAACGAAAGATTACCCGGCCGGGAAACATTGTGTGCAATACCTGCATTGTTTTCCGCACTGTATGGCATGTGGCACCGTCTTGTCGAAACCACATATCTTCAACATCAATATCGACTAAATTGGTGTCCAAAATAATTTGTTATCGTGTTCCGATAACGTTCACCCAGGGACGTAGCAACAGGTGGTGCGAGTGGTGCCGCGTACCAGGGCCCGGGCCCCAAAGGGGTCCGGTGGCCCTTTTCCACAATTTCAAATTCATTCAATCAACAAAGTAGAAACTTAAAAAAAAGTAAAAGAAGAGAACGAAGAACACAAACATCCAAAGGAAGAAAATTTTATGTTTGGGATATATTACTTGCACCTGTAGTGTATGTCACTATAATGAGATTAAAATGTTATCCTTTTTGATACGATAATATTCGTCGGGTTACTGCCAAAACTACATTATGAAGATATCGCAATTTTAAAGTTTAAAAGACTCTCAAAAATCAGTATTGAGAACAATTTCGTAATTGTTCCATAGGCGTTGAAGACGTCTCGGATTCTTAAAATAACCACTTCCAAAATTTCCAAAAATATAATTACAAATTAATTAATCTTCTGGAAACTTTAGTGTAATTACATAATAATACCAAGTTTATTGGCTAGAGTGCCGAAAGGTTGTCCACCCAAATCAAAATTTCCTATTGACTATTGGATAGTATAAGGTTTATATAGTAAACTGTAAAAATATTTAGGGTGAAAGCTGGCCAAACTTATGAATAAATCGAATTTGAACTTAGCTAATTTTAAACGATTCAGTGACACGCTGGTGGAATCTCACCCATTTTGTTGACAGTCCCTAACAGAGTATACCCTAACACTTAGAAATTTTCGCTCCGGCAGATGCACGACACCTCTCGTAAGAGTAACATGCAGGAAAGGTTACTATTTTGTCATTATTTTTTGTTTTATTCGAAAATTTGGGGGTTAAACGTAGAAGTTTACTGCCCCATACCGCAATTATACTTTTTAATGCTATTTCGAGGTTCTCTAAGTTCCCGGTTTCATTTTTCCCGGTTTTCTTAATGGATGGCGCCTTCAAGTATGTTTAGCTTTCTGCCGCGGAGCGGCGAACGCCATGAAAAACCGGCCGGCTGGGCGGAGCCCAGACGGCTTGGGTTTTTCGATGCCCACAGCCGGACGAGTCAAAAAAACCACCCCAAAATAATTAACGCTTGAAAAACCGGCCGCGGGGCTCCGCAAGGCCTAGGTTTTCCCCATATTTGTTTATATTTATTTAGAGACCTTATTCTTAAAATATTTTTGGTTCTGAAAAGCTTCGTCGCAATTGAAAAGTAATGCGACAACCTCGTCATTCAATGTTGCGTTAGCTTGCATGTTGACCGGTCGACTGCACGTAGCGAAATGAAGCTCCCGCTCGCAAGTCCCCACCTCTATATTTATAACTTATGTGGTGGGCGTGGCTTAAACGACTTGTTTTCAATGCTAAATGTGGGTAAATTTACGTAGTACTTTGAAAATTTGAAATAAGTGTTATTTTCCGTGGGTTCACCTAAAATAATTTTTCTATAGCTTCTATTAAGCATTACCTTTAGTGTGTAGCACACGAAAATTTTTTTCGGGTGGACAACCTTATGGAACCCTTGCCTGTACATTGCACTGCACATAATCTGAATCTGGTTATTAATGATTCAGTAAAAATTTCGAGAGAATTACAAAATTTTTACGACGTTGTGGAAACTCTGTATGTATTTTTTGCACATAGCATAAAACGATGGGCATTACTGACGGAAATGTTCGAAACCAAGAAACACACAATAAAACGATTGTGCCCCATGCGATGGTCGTCTCGTTATGATTCGCTTCATAGCTTGATGTTTCACTATCGGGAAATTTTACAAGTTTTGACGAAACTAACCTTGACAAGCTCGAAAGCAACTGAACGAAATGAAGCACTTGGATTGAAGAAAAAACTCGAAAATTTTGAAATTGTTGTAATGGTAGTGATGGAATAAAAAATCTTAAGTATTACAAAAATTGTGTCCAATGCACTGCAGAGTAAAAACCAAGATATTCAAAGAGCGTCCAAACTTTTGGAAATTGCTATGAGAGATATTGTAGAGATTAGAGGAAATTTCGAGGAAATTGTAAATGAGGCAGCTGATTTTGCTCGTGGTTGGGGAATTGATCCAAGTTTCAAAAACCACAGAATTCGTAAAGTGAAAAGTAATGCGATGAGTTGTCATGTGATGAACGACTATCCAACGCCAAAGAAAACTTCCGTGTGTCTGTGTTTAATCTAACATTGGACGTTATTATATCGCAATTAGAAAATCGATTTAAAGGGTTAAATAACGTAGTTAAGAGATTTAAAGTACTTTTTCCTTCGGTCATGAGAGATCACTCTGATGCTGATTTAGTACTCTTATCTGAGAACTTGATCAAATTTTATTCCGATGATTTATCGGATTCGATTTCACAAGAAATTTTGTCATTCAGACGCATTTATAAAGATCAGATTAATGCAGACGTTTCAATTAATGCTTTGGCGAAATTAGTTATTTGCGATCAAATGATCTCGAGTTCATTTAAAGAAATCTGCTGTGCTTTCATCCTTTTTCTAACGATTCCCGTATCGGTAGCAACTTCGGAGAGATCATTTTCAATCTTAAAACTGATAAAAAACTATTTGAGAAATAAAATGTCACAAAGCAGACTTTCTAGCTTGGCAATTTTATCAATAGAAAATAAGACAGCCAGAACTTTAGATCTTAAAATAAAACAATCGCGTTGTTTGCTAATAAAAATACAAGAAAAGTAGATTTTTCTGCATAAATTAATTAGAATTAGTTTTGTATGTGTGTTATTACATTTGTAATAACACAATTGTTATTACAATTGACTATATATTTTTAGTTCAATAAAATTGTAATTTTAAATTGAAGTTTTTTTTTGTGAAATGATGGAAGGGGCCCGTGTGGTCTGCTTGCACCAGGGCCCGGCTTTTACTTGCTACGTCGCTGCGTTCACCGTTATATTGTAGTTACCACCTGAAGATCTCTCAATAAGACGAAACATACCGTTAATAAATCTTTTAATTCACGAATACGTACTAAAGAATATATAAGCTTATTTATAAGTTAAACTTAGATTCGTCACTAAAAACTACTTCGTTCTATCAAGATACATTCGAGCGTCATGTTTTCGTGGATGAAATGAAGTTGAATTTTAAAAATATTCTTTTATTATACAAAGTCACTTTACTCTGTACCTTACTCTAATTCTAGTTAAACAAAATAAACACCCCCCCGCAAAACAACAGTTGCTATAATTATGTCCAATAAAATTTGATTATAAATTTTCTTGTTTCAAATTTTTGAAATTTTGCATAACTTGCACAGTTAGCAAGTGTCAGTGATGCATTTACATTCAAATTTTGTAAAAATAATGTTTTCATAAGCAACGTTATTTCACAATATTCAGAAAGTCAGATGGAGTTGCTATAATAATGTGTCCACTACTGTAGGTATAAACAATAATAGGGGTAGGCATGCGTATTATTAAAGAAGTAATCATCAAAGGTTTGTGAAGCAATATTTTATATAGGTAAAATATAATTATTTTTAAATTAATAAAAGTGTTTAGTTTGCTTAATATTTTGTTATTACACGTAGATAGATAATATAATGGTAGGGATGAAAGTTAAAATGTAATTTTCGTGAAAAATTTCCATTTCTGTTAGCTTCCCGGTTGAATTGTAGAGACTTGCCTACCCGAAATCGTATAGTTTAAATATTGATTTAATATAATTTTATTTTATACTCGACGCTAGGATTATTGATTTTATTGGTTTTAAAAGTTTTTTTTTACAATTTTCACATACAGTTTTTTGAAATATTACTTTTACTTTTAAAATTATGTGCATAGCTACTCTTATAGGTACAACTCTAGCGTTTTAACTTCTGTATTTTATATTGGATATCACACCTCAAGTTTTCCAAAACCCTATCTTGGTAACACATGTAGCTGATAGTGGATTTTGGTGTTTTGTGAGATGAAATTGATTGTCGATATATCAAACCTTCATGCATTATTTATATCTTAAAGGTTTCACCGTTTTGTGGTTAAGCGATTTTAATTATTCAATGACATTCACTTGACGTGCAATTGAATGTGCATCAATCGCTAATTTATTAACGATTATAAATTTATCACTCACTACAAATTTGCTATTTGAGGTAACTGTACAATAACTATATAGTATAATTTTTAACGCTGCAGCATCAGCTATAAAATTAGTAAAACAAATTGAAAATTATAGTGAAAAATGAAACAAAATTATTAAGAAAAATTATTGCGTAAAACTTTAAGTATACAAAACTTGTCAACTTCTAACCTGGCCTTGTTACATATATATACTTGTGTGTACTTACTTAGGCAGTATCAGGTAGTATAATTACAATATAAGATGATATAATTATTATATTGATATAAAGTTTAATCTTGTTAAGTTATAATATAAACAAATACAAATCCTATTTTGAAAATGAAATATTTGAATATATTGTTATGTATGAACATAGCATGGTGATGTACCAACGCACCATGCATATGCAAGGCACATTCATTCATTCATGGTTGTCAAGCCCAACAACAACAACAACAACGACGCAAGTGTAAATGCAACATCATAACATAGTTTGTCAAAAAATAAAGTTTCCTTAAATTACAATAAGTGTTTGATTTATAAGACATAACATATATAATAAAATTATGATATGAATTTTATTAATTTAATTAAAGTTATAATATAATTTACTATCATTATTATTTATCTAATATTTTAAATTTTCTTTAAAAACTTGATGTCATCACATTTTTGGAGATTAAATTGAATTTTATTATTTATTTATTTATATTATTATTACTGTTTTTATTTTTGTTATTATTTTTATCTATTGTGTGATTATTTTAAAATTCATTAATATCCTTTTTAAGAATTTTTATGGTTAT
Source organism: Podabrus alpinus (assembly GCA_932274525.1). Classification (NCBI taxonomy): domain Eukaryota; kingdom Metazoa; phylum Arthropoda; class Insecta; order Coleoptera; family Cantharidae; genus Podabrus; species Podabrus alpinus. The sequence goes on from OW026451.1 coordinate 124,137,943, forward strand.
TATTTTATTAATATTTATTTAATTAAACTTTCGAATTTTCAAAACTCGTGATTTATGATTTTTCGAATTTATATGAAATTTATACTTATTTCATTATACTTTTAAGTTTATGTTTATATTTTTTATTAAAATGATTTTTTGGTGTTTAATAATTAGTTATAATAACTCACCATAAATCATTCCATTTCAAACCAAGTGAAAAATTGATAAAATTTACTTGACATATGCCAACTTGACGAAACATGGTACACACCATCATATTAATAAATCAAAAATACAAATTAAAGGATTGTCCTAAGAGCCATTTGCTTTTTTTCGTCTTTCAAAGAGTCAAAAAAAATTGGCGTGTAGACTTGTAGGAAAACGACTGTAACTTCATTCACAGTAGTCTAAATTTAAAAATAGAAAATGTTCTGTAATATAAACGAATATTCCATTTAAGTATTCGCACGATACAACACAAGGGCTAGGACAATACTCAAAGATTCAGCGAGTACAGGTTTTAGCAAGGAGATTGCACGAGCGAAGCGCAGCGGAGCGAGTGTCAATCTCCGCAGCTGAAACCTGTACTCGCTGAATCTTTGAGTATTGTCCGAACCCGCGTTGCTGTTGCGGTGATAATTCCGTGAAGAAACGCCACAACTTAAAAGCACATCACATACGAAAATCGACATTTCAAACGCCATTTTTAATGTCGAAAATTGTGAAACAAATTGACCATATCGCATCACAATCATTGCAAAAAAAATCAAACAAAAAATTTCGTAAGTACCGAAACAAAATGGAAGCATAATCGCACTAAATTTGTAATATAAAATTCGTTACTATAAAATTCGTTAGATGTACATTGCTTTTAGTGAACTCGGGTGAGAACTAATGCGTTGAACCGGTTTCCTACATCGCATCTGTTGAGTGCGTTAGTCATACACACTACATAAATTATAATATTCGAAGAGATTTTTTATTACGTATGAATTCTTTTACGCTCCACTACAAATATTCGATATTCTGGTAGGGTATTTGGAATATTTTTTATTTTCGGATATTATTCGACTGTGCATGCGTCGTACCCATTTAACTACAATGTAAAATAACGCACGCTGATTGGCCGAAACGACAAAATCTGACCCTGAATGGAATTATCAACCATATTTTATTTTTTCAACCCCAAGGCGGTCGTCCAGGAAGTCCACATCTTTACCGCTCAGCTCTCCTGGACGGACTTCAAATTTTTAGAATAAATCACATTTTGGATTTCTGGAATTGATTTTATTTCAGGAATAAAATAACGTACTAGGCAAAATTTAAAAAACTTATTTTTAATACAACATTTCATTGTACCCTCAGTAAAATTTTTATTATTGTCGATACAATATAATTTAATTTATTGTTTCAGACTTTCAGGTCTTTTCAAAAATTTTAATTTATCACATCCTGTTTCAAAAACTTGTTTTTTTCTATTATTTGGTTGACTCAGAGTTCTCATCGAAGAACGAAGAAGTAAAGTTGACCTCAAGTTTACATCGAGGAAAGATGCAGATTTGATTCCGGACTTTTGCCCTGGGATGGATCAATTCCATCTCTTGCCGTGGTCAACAGTTGTAATAATTTAGTGAACTTATTAAGTTTTAATCGTTAATTAATTATCAATCTTTGTGTAACGTTTTAATGTTTTATCAAGTATTAATACTACAGTTATGAATTCGAAGTTGCTAATTTTTGTTATATTTGATTGGGAAGACAATTATTGATATTAGTGAAATGGATTCAATTTATAAAGTAATTTGTGAAATAAGTATCGCTCCTATAATATTAGAGGATATTCTACCGAGCTGAGTAGGTCCAATAAGGTCTACTTTCAAGCCATTGCCTTGCTAGGTAGGTCCTATATTATTTGTTTAGAATTTATTTAGTAAATTGTAATTTTCGAAGTTAATAATTCTTTTTTATTAATATAATGTTATTTTTTACCGATTACTTAGGATTGACTTACGCCCTTTATTTCATTGTGTAATCATAATTTCCGTTAATGTTTATTTTTCAGTTTTTAAATTAATATTCAAATAAAATTAGCCCAGAGGGACGTAATAAAACTGTAATTTTTAGAAAACATTATCTCTTCGGAGGCACAGGACTAAAATCCCAAATTAAGGAACAAGCCGACAGGGTATTGTAAAGAAATTTTGGAGAGCTCCATAGAGCATTTAAATAGTATGTACAATGTCTGCAACATTTCAGCTTGCCAAGATTTTTTGCAAATTCGAACCATTTATTCCTTGCATGGGCAAGTATGAAGATTTTTAAAACTGTAGTTTTTTGAGAATTTTGTACTCTTCAATTTTGGTCGAATGCTTTATAACTAGATGAAAACCCATGTTGTAGAAACTGAAATTACCAATTGGGGTAGAAGCCTGTAGGAGATTCTTGGGGGGGGGGGGTTTATTCGGACACTCAATTAACATGCCTAAATTTCAGCGTAGATACCCGGGTTTTGTTTTTGAATGAAGAGAGTTGTGATAGCTCAAACAAAATATTTCAAAGGCGGGGTGCATTTGCATTTCAAATACACATTGTGATGTATTTTTGCCCACCGCTGTTCTTAAGCACTTATTGCTGTCGAACTTGCGGTAATCACAATAATTACCGACAACATTGCAATACAATAAATTATATTGAAATACAATATAATTCCATACAAAAAATTTATTTTTTGTTTCAACGTTAGTAAAACATGACATTAACTTGATAAATACAGTTAAAATTTTATATTTTCATCGCCTGCTGTAAGGGTAAACGCGGCTGTAAAAGTAAAAACAAGCGACACGACAGCGCAGCCTGTAAAAGTACATTTCCTTCCTCTGGCGTAGTCTGAAAAAGTAAATCTAACGTAAATAAAATATTTATCATTCATCAAAAATAAATATAAAATTATTTTTAAATTATTTCATCGACGATGAAAGAAAAACAGCAGGTTTAATTTGGAGTAAAAGTACTCAAGCCCCATCACAAAACCAATAAAAAATGATAGACCATATTATATTTTAAATATTGTTATTAAAATTCAGCCAATTTCGTCTTTTCAAAAATTCGATTTTTAAGCTACCAACTGATGAGAACTTAAGTTAATCAATATGTATTTAGTTCCAGTAAATATCTAGGAAGTTGACATATTTTGAAGGGAAATAATAAATTCACACTTATCTCGCATATAAAATTTTATTCGGAACAGTAAATAATAACATTGTGTTAGATCAAGTTGTAAAAAAGTTGAATGCAATTGACGTAGTGGGCAAGTAATAATACAAAGCATTTGTGCATCAAAGAACAGATCGAAGAACATATTTTTAGCACATCATCTTTCGACAACAGAACGCCTCTTTGATGCTTTTTAGAAGCTCTGCTGATGCTGGTGAATTTTTACTAGAGACGGGAAAACAAATTCATATTAAAGTATCGAGATGAAGTGGTCTTAGTAGTACCGGTAGTACCTACATACGCGCACTTTTATTTTTTGATTGTATTTTGCTTGCAAGGGCTTATATGTACGTAAATATTAACAAGTCCTTTGAGTATATGATACTGCTTGATACTTTATTATTTTTGAAGGATATGAGTGATATACTTGGAACGTAGGAAAATTGAAATAAATTCCTGAGTTAAAAAACCTATTTGTAGCATTTCCAACCCTCTTGGAAAATTGAATTTTTACTTGACGTAATTGATATTTTTTATATTAAATCCGCTAAAAATAATATTCTAAAATTATTGTGTTTCTGTTTGACTTTTACATTCATAACCCAAAAATATATATAAAATTGTAGGTAAGTATATTGTTTTATTAGGATCAAAAGTGTCACATTTCTCCAAAAAAGTCATTTTACTCCGAATAAATTAAACATAAAATATAATTGCTTGATAATTATTTTACAAAAAAAATAAATAAATATTAGTATTACTGCTGGCGCTGCAGACAGTAAAAGTACTTTCTCGGGTTCTGCGGCCGCCGGCGGAAATATGAAACTTTAACTGCGTGTATCGAGTAAGGTAAAAGGTACCTATAATATGTAATTTTTTACGTTTCAAGAAAAACTCATTTGTTGAAAAAAAGTTTCTGGGTAAAATAAAAAGATCGATATCTTTAAAGTTGGGCTCAAATAAATTGGCACCTACATCACAAAATTCTGATTTAGAAAAGATACCCTGAATTTAATTTTAGATGTCGTTTAGCTTTATTTAAAAGAGAACAAAAATATTAAAAAGAAAAGTTACATTTTAAAATGCACTTATTTGACTAACTATTTATTAAGCTTAATTCATATCATTTTTACTAATGAAGCAGGTGCGAATTTATTTGAGCCCAACCGTAGATAACAATATGCGCTAATCCATGCGCCAAACCACGGAGCCATTCAAAGGTGTGGTAATTGATGATATATTGTAAAATTTGAATTGTAACTGTAATTGGAAAAAAAGAAATTGTATTGAAAAAAAACAACTTTCCAACATTTCTTTACCACTTGTGATAGGGTCTACTTGGAAATATTTTTAAAAAGATAATAAAAATGAAAAGGGGGTCTTGAAAGGGGTCAATTTGTTGGACGAACATCACTGTAACCACGGCAAGGGACTGCTAGAAAATTTTCAGCATTTAGAATTCAGCCTATATTTCAGTCATTTCAAGTACAGTTGCAATCAAATTTAAAAAAATGATTCTAATTTAAAATTTCAGGGATTAACAAAAAAAAATTATAACCTTATTTTAATCTAAAATTAGAAAATTGTCGTGAATTTAGTGAAAACTGAAAATAGTGAAAACTATATTCCATCCATTGATTCATATATAAAAATTTATTCACCAAAGTAATAAATTTTATTTTAACTGGCATTCCTGCTGATAAAGCTTTTCTGCCTTTATACTCATAAACGAGTGCTTTATTAAAACAATTCTTAAAAGTGGAAAATCATTGTTAACTTATCATGTGTAAAAAGTATTTCATAACATTTTTTAATTGCAAACTTTTTATCTCTATTGTGATGAGTGCTTTTAATAATTATTACATTGCATAAAACAGTTATTCATATATTTGTACTATTTACGACAGAAATTTTTATGCAAAACTTACCTTTCTCAGTGTATTTTATCCTTATGGAAGATTTTATGGAAAAATTATAATTATAAATGTTATCTTTTCTAATATTAATTTAAGCTTAGGTTGATATTTTTAAACAAATAATACCTACGTTTTGGGAGCTTTTAAGTAAACGTTTTAAATCTTTGTTTGTTGTGCTGTTGTAAATTAAGTTTCATACTCGTAACTTTTGTTTAATTACAGATAATAAACTTAAAATTTTACATAGAATAATGTTATTCATACGAGTTTTGTTTGAACGAGATAACGATTTTACTCAAAATATTACAAAAAAAAACTAAATTTACTTTATTTGACTGTTTATTCATTATATTATACGTTTTATACGACTAATTTTTTTATTTACAATTTTGGCACTAAAACTAATTAAAACTGTATATTTTATGTATAAAAAAAATAAAAATGTGTGAAAAATAGTTTTACAATGAAAATAATAATTGTAAAGTTATTTTCACCTTTAAAATCTCAATGGTAACTTTCAGGGTGTTCAAAAAGTGTTACAAACAATTTGCTTCTCAAACAATTATAGATTAAATAAGAAAAATATTGTACAATAAATTACTAATAAATAAATTGTATATTATGCGATTCAGATAATGCTTGAAGGTACCTAACTAAAATATTATTATTATAATAAAAATTACTATGGATTATACAAAAAATACACTTTTATGTACGTTATATACAAGTTTTGTAAACTAAACAAATATATTATTAGTTTAAGTGTTGGCCATGATAATAACCAGGATAATAGTTTTCTTATAAAATTGAAAATTTAAGTTATTTACAGCAATCATCAACGCCTTATTTACAAAATTAAATTATATAAACAATTTTTATAAACGCTGCAATAAATTGCTTATTTAAAAAATCTTTTTTAATAATTGAGAATTACTTCATATCAAGTTTTAGAATAATATTTTAACAAGCTTACGGTATTGTTTAAATAAAACTATTTTACATTATAATATAATACTCATACATACCAATTTATAATTATTTACAAATTAAAATATTGCATCGATAAAATCACAAAATTAATATCATCTTTGGTAACACAAAAGAAAACAGACCGGTATGAATACTTTTACCAAAAAGACTTCAGTCTTTAATGGTAACGAGATTGCATATTATACAAATAATTTCATCTGGTCCAGTCATCGGAAGAGGCTAAAGGTGAAAATGCTGAAACTTGATTATGTATTGGTATGTATTTCGGAGACATATTTAAAGGTTCCGGACTTTCTGATCGCATTTTTATAAGTTGTAAAGGTTTATTTTGTTTATCATCGTCGGTACCTATAATCGATTCTATAGAAAATCCATTTTTTGATTTTTTATAAATCTCCGTAGTCGTTAAATCTTCAATGTCTGAAATTGGAGTTACGCTGGCCGGTTGCACGGGTACGGGTTTGCAAACTCCAGGTTGTGGGATAATTCCGAAGTGGCTTAAATTTAATCTGGATAAATCCATAGGCGGTAATAGCGGTAATCCGTTAGACAAATTTGTCGGTAAACTTGGCAAATAAGAATATGGATTGTGAAGACTTGCGTGTGAAAATAATCCGTGTTGATAATTTTCTTGATTTAAAAATGATGCGACCATAGCCGAATTGTGATGATCTCTCAGCAGTAAATTAGTAGGCGATGGCCGTTTGTATCGTTTACGTCTTCTAAGAAAACTTCCATTGTCGAACATGTCTTCAGCTAAAGGATCCAGTGTCCAATAGTTTCCTTTTCCCGGGTTTCCAGGTTCTCGAGGAATTTTGATAAAACAATCGTTTAACGATAAATTGTGGCGTATTGAGTTTTGCCACGCCGGAAATTTTTCTCTATAATAATGAAATCTTGTCATAATAAATTCACAAATTCCACTTAAAGTTAGTTTTTTATGCGGTGATTGTAAAATAGCCATCGTGATTAATGCGATGTAAGAGTAAGGTGGTTTTATAAGACTAGAAGTTTTTTTGGCAGTTAATTTTTCTTTTGTGTAAGTTGCGTCTTTTTCTTTATTTTCGTCGGAATTGTCTCCCGATTGCCCTCGCAGATCCAAGGGGCTTTCAGATGTAGGATATCTCTGTTCTAATAACATATCTGTATGATGAAGATCATGCGGATCAAACAGCCGACAACCATCGTCCATTATTAATAGTTAGCACTCGCGGTAGTTTTTTTTTATGAAATAAAACACATTGTCTGACACATGCTGAGTTATCTTGGTTACAACACTAACAACGTAAACCATGAAAATTTATATTTATTTTACTTATCTGTTAGCTTTACCTATATTTCTTAGATTTATTAAATATACTTTGCTTTAACTTTAGTCATAATCAACAATTTCTTCCATTAAAAACAATCATTTCACTTTTAATACACTGCTGATAAATATCATATATTTGTAGAAGTTATCACTTTAGCAGTTAGTAGAACGCTGATACAAAATATCTATTAATTGTGACACAAAACCGTAACAATTATCCTTTATTAAATCACTACTGACGAATTTTGATAAACAAGTGACAGTTATTTTAATTACAAAAGCACTTCACAAGTTTTTATCTTGATAACATACATTTTATTTATTCTTTATCATTGCGCCAATCTCTTAGATAAGCGGATAAGGTTTGCAGCCTCTGTATTCTAGAAATGTTATACCAATATTATCTTGACAAGAACAATGATGGTTCAAGCCACCACATTTCCGGCAAGCTTAGTACGAAAACAAAGTGGTTGAAGTGGGGGTTGAAGTTAGGACACGCCTTTCACCCTTGGTTACACCTACATCATTCGGAATTCAGGATGAGCTTTTCAGGATTTGCACATTTTTACAGGAACTCGACTGTTCTGGGATTTTCAAGATATTTGATTGTGTAGTGTTATAAACATTATTGGGTGAAGTTAAAATTATTTGCTGTTTTGCACAAATTCGGTAACATAATTTTAGCTGCACGAATTGTTTTTTCAATTTAACTTTTGGTTTGTATTCTGTTGGTACAATAATTTTTTAATTTTTAATTTGTGTAATTTAAAAAAAATTAGACTTTTGGCATTAAACAGTGATCATTTTAGGGTAATTATTTTGGAAGGATCGCCATCGTCTTCAATATATGCGGAAAATATGGAAATATTTTGTTTATCAATATTAAATAAAAATATATTGGAAAAACCAGTGCTATTCAATTTATTCTACATTTTTAGTGTAAATCATACACTATATATTGCGTCGTATTCAGGGTTGGTCTTATTGTATCCTGTGTATATTACAATCGGATCAGTTTATCTATACCTTACCTCTGTGTTAATATAATATACTTTAAAAAATATTTTACATAATATCTTCCAAATAGTATAATAAACTAAATTTCGGCCAATAGTATCGAGAAATTCTATATTATGTATGTACATATAATATTATATTGTACCTATACAGTAAAAAGTATTATAAAAAATTACATAATATTATGTAAATAAATTAATAAAAATTCATTTAATAACTTTATTAACATTTACATATAGGTAATATATTGCCTATTAATTTAATAATAATATTTTTAAAGTTTTCTATAATGAAAAATTGCTTAAACTACTTCTTGTAATTTTTAATTACAATTTTTGTAATTTTTGGTGATTTTATCAGTTTTACAGACGAGTTTACATTTTACTGTAAAGATATTTATACTAATAGATCTACAAATATATTTCAATTAACGTTAAATCTTAATTGCGGTTTTCAGAGCATCAATTTTCATTTAAAGTTAAAACGTTCGACTGTTGTTAAAAATAGTAAGGCGGGGTTGTCTCCATATTTTTAATATCATTAAGGGTTAAATCTTAAAAAGTATAAAAATATTTGAGTACCTATAGAAAATAAAGTTTTGATAATTATTATGTATTGATTGATAATGTATAATTTATTCTATAAGTATAAATTTTTGTAATTCAATTTTGCAATTTAGCTTAACAGAATGAAAATTTAATAAGTAAACGTTAGGTATAGGTAAAACACGTTGGTATTTTCTTAATATAATAATACATGTTGAATTTGTATTCTTGAAGTTGCACCACTTAAACGAAATCAAATTGAATCAGTTTCCTACCCCTTAAATCACCCCTCATGATTCCCACCCTTAAATCTAAGGCGTGGCTGTAACGATATCATGTTATCATTAACCAGTGGCCTGAAATGGGTGGAGTCAGTATGTCTTTGTTTGTTAGGTAAATAATATTCTGCACAATGTATACACCTTTATCAAAATTAGAATGCTACCTTCTGTGTACCAAATAGAGAAGCAATTCAAGGGTTATTTTCCGTAGTTTCACTTTCTAAACGCTTTTGTGGCTGTTGTATGCATAACTATGGTTTTTGATAAGACTGTGATCGTTTTGTTATATTAGATTCACCTATTTTTGGTGACACGCTCTGTTACCCTCTGGAAATAATTTAAGGGCTTTGTTTTCTACTTGTTTTGTGCTTGAGTTTTAGTTTTCAGAACATTTAATTTAATTTTACAGTACTTTGACGACTAAAGCTAACTAAAAACTTTTAAATAATAATTTATAATAATATTATCGAAATATTAAATTAAAAGTAATACTTACCTAATACTGTGTATCATCATCACATATACATAATTTATTATATCGGTTATGACGTGTGTGAGCATACCACAGACTATAATCATATTATTTTATTAACTTAAATAACTTCAAGGTGCCTAATTGTATTTTAAAGAAAAACTAAATATTTTTGAATTTCTCAATATAAAAATAAACCTCGTCCATACAGGGTGTTTTTAAATGTTTTGCTATATTTTGTGGTAGATACTATTAGGTTTTATTCTATTACGCAATCGGGGTAAGTAAAAATGTTTGTTTGTTTGCAATACAATGACGTGTATTATATTATACAGTGACTATTAGCAGAATTCGATAATATAAAGATCCTTAAGATACAGTCCAGATCAAAAATAATTTTTTTGGCTTAAGACAAAATACATGAAATTCTCCATCTCTGAGACAAAAACTTTGAAATATATGATTTTTAACTAATATTGAAAACTATAATAAATTAAACATTAAATGCCGTTTTTTTAAATTAAACAATGTCATATTAAACTTGCTGACTGCAACAGATTTTTTTCGCGCAACGCTGCGCACCAATTTGGAAAAATTAATTCGAAAATGTCGACTCAAAATGCATTTAAAAAGAAAATTGAAATACTATCTTCAAATTTTCTGAGTAGTCTATTTGAACACCTTTCTTGCTTCATTTAGTTTTTTATGAAAATGGTAAGATGCGTTTCTAATATGCTATGGTGAAAAGCGTGAGCTAATTTGTACTTTTCATAGGCTATATACCTATACAATGTAAAAGGACCTAATTTTGAAGACCATTATCTCATTTTCTAAACGGCTAAAATTTTTGAAAAAAATGTTTGCGTATGCATGGAACAATAAGTAAGAAGTAGTAATAATTTAAACACCTTCCTAAACATTTTGTACAATGACAGAACTACCTTAAGTAGAAAATCTGCCTTCTTGCTTTGCAGTCAAAGGACCTAATTTTGAAGACGATTATCTCATTTTCTAAACGGCCAAAGATATATTGTAAAAATATTTTCGTATGCATGGAACAATAAATAATAAGTAATAGTAAAAATTTAAATACTTTCCTAAGAATTTTGTACAACGATAGAACTACCTTAAGTGCATTTTTGAAGTTGAAAGAAAATATTGAAATAAAAGGCTGGTCCAATGTTTTGATTTTCTAACTTTTCGAAAATATTTAATTATTTAATCATCCGCAGAACTTAATCGTAAATAAAAGTGAAACACGTGTCATGGTTTAATAACAATTTAAAATATTATAAGTTAATCAATTTGAATTTTTTAATCATTGAACGATTAATCTCCAAATTTATTTAATATTTATAATCTATCTATATATATACCTTAGTTTATAGGTAGTATCTATTTTTGAAAGTTTATATTATTTAATATAGACAAGTTTAAAATTTAATTCATTTTTATGCTTGTGATAAATACTATCTGTTAAAGATTAAACAACAGAATGCAATTAAACTCACATTATACAAATATTGTTCACTCCATATATTCGTGTTTGGCAAATTGACATACCACCCAGAAATGGAATAAATATAGAGTGGAGTAGTAGAACAAATACAAGTCACACAAAGGAAGTAATATTAGAGCCGTAGGATGCGTAGCACGATTATATTGTAGAATGCGAGCGTGCTTGCTTTCCTTATATTACACGTGTTGTTATCAATTTATTGTATTTCAGCCTCCCCAACTTACATATTATATTATAACTCTTTTTTATTATTATTTTGCGGATGAACCGTTTTAAAAGATAAACAAATTATATTCACAATAGATTTTTAAAAATTTATGACACTTATGAAACAATAATTAGTGAAATCGTAATTTATGTTCCACGTGATGTAGTTCTTCAAGATTTGATAAGATAATAATCGAATTAAATCCAAGTTTCCATTTGGGTTCAATCAATTTACACGACCAGCTATTCTTGTCAAGAGTCCACAATTTGTCGAATGATAAGGTATGCTCAGCATCCTACCTTTCTTGTGATATGGGTTGGAATGCATATCTCAAAATAATTTTTTAGAACTGTACAATTAATTGGACCCTACATAGTCCATGAAAGAGGCCTAAATCGCAATCAATCAATATGTTCTAATGACTTGGTGTTATTGCAAGATTTTGTATACATCTACGAAATTTTCTATAGTAGTATTTTAAAAAGTTTGTGTTATACCACATAATAGGTTTGATAATATTTGTAATACCAAGGACTCACACTATTAGCATCCTAATGTATGTCAGACTATTGATCTCTTAAATATAGTGGAATAAAAGCATAATAAGTCGAGTCCGGATTTATAGGCGGTAAAAACGTCAATATAAGTATTTTATATGCGGTTAAAATTAGTCGATATATTATGCGATAATATTGCTGAAATGTGGATAATATGTAGGGTAGGGTGGTCAACAGTGGATCGGTGGTACACAGTGAATCACTCATTTATTAGTTAAACCATTGTATGCATGCGCTTCCGCGAGATGTACGTGGTAGCCAATGTGATCCCTCATTGACTCATTTCACAACTGAGCGGTTCCGTTGATGGTCGGATGTTCACCAGTTACATTTGTGGTTTAAAGCCTCCATTTGTTATTATCAGTTAAGTTGAACTTTTCGTGTAATTTGATCAGTTCTTCTATGATAGAGTTCTGGATGTTTTCATTGTTTTAAGAAATAATTAACGCACGTGAGGACGCTTGAATAACAGGTTTTGCTCAATTTGTTTTGTCAAAACCACGGTTTGAAAATTAAATGGTGGGTTGGTCTACAGTGGATCAGTGCTATATGGTTAACCAAAACATGGTCAAAGAACAGGATGTAAGATTCATCCTTCCGAATCCAATAATTAGCGGTACCGCTAGGCGACGCGACGGTCTTATTATAAGTTCTCAGTTGATCTATTGTATCTCTATTGAAAATGTGCTAATTTTTTTATTTTCCTATATTTTTATGTCGAAAATGTATTTTTTCTGTTTCTCTATAATATATTTTTTTCGAAAATATATTGTTTTTCTATATTTTTAGTTTGAAAATCTGTTAGTTTCTCCATTTTAAAATATGTGCAATAATCGTGGTGGCTGACCCACTGTTAACCGTAGGCCGATCCAATGTGGACCACCCCTGGTCAACACTGAATCATTATGCACTTAAAATTAAATATTTTTTTCATAGTTTGCTTGTAATACAACTTAGTTTAAATTACCATATTTCGATAAGATTATAGTCCATGTTACTCTACCCAAAATTTCAACAAACTTAATATATTATTTTCCAAGATATATGGGTTTGAAAAATTGGTGATCCACTGTCGACCACCCTACCCTACTTATATAATTATTAATTTAAGAATTCGTATGAATATAATTTATTGAAATTAACGTCTCCAAACTTTCTGGATCTGGCGTGCCAAGATTAGTTTTAAAGTTACAAAGAAGTGGTAATATTTTTCAGACCCCTATAAATAAGGAAATAAATAAATGTATACACGGTTTTTGCAACGTTTTACGTCTCCCGTAGAAATAAATAAGGGACAATAAAAACTTTAATTTATTGATTTAAAAGATTTTAGACATGCTTATGATTTTTTAAAATTTAACTTACCGTTAAGTTTATTTAAAAAACTTGCATCTACTACATATAATTAACAATAATTATGCCAAATATAGACTATTATAATGCGATTACATGAGGTTATATGGATAATAATTTTATATTGTCAAAACACGAAATATCAAATAATATTTTAATGTAAATATTCGACAATACGGTCCTGTCTAGTGAAAGAATTAAAATTGTAAAAGATTGCAAAATGATTAAGTTTATAATGAATCAGAATACACGTGTAGGAAATACGTCCGCACTTTTAGTTAAAAGTTATTGTACCCAAGTGTGGGAAAAAATAAGTTTGAAGGTGTGGAAGAAGGGGTGAGAAGTTAAGACAGTACTGAATGGACAGTGGAAAAGAGGTATCGTTAGTTAGAAATAAAATGGAGTTGAAAGTTGGAATGGATTGTAAAGGGGTATTTAAAATAAGAAGGATGTAATATAAAAATCGATGGATCCATAAGTTAAGAATTATGTTGTAAGTTAAATTTATTATTTTTATATCCTATTATTTTAAGGCGCTGTTTTCATTGTTATGTTATTTAATATATAAATTAAAACGATCTTCGGTGAAATTTTATTTAAACTATCTGAGTTATCACTACCCCTCGTTGACAACATTAAGGGTTGCAACATATGGCGGAGGCGCCGGACAATATGCTGTAAAAATCCAAAATACTAAATTATATGCGCAATAAAAGTTCGCGCAACATCTGAAGATACTATAATATCTTTGGAAATAAATTTCTTCCACGTGCCTATGTTTATTACATAACTTATCTACATACTTACTTAGCTAAAAATTAAGATAAATAATAATATTATTAAATTACTTAAAAATGTTTGTTTCATCGACGAGTTCTCGTTAGTTCTAGAGCTATGCGCATGCTCTTTAACTAAAATCTGTTTCATCAAACGTTAAAATATGAACTGCTAGTTCTACGAACTACTAGTCCGCTGCTTCATCAGCATAATTGTGACTTCTAGAACGGTTCAGAACGGTTCAAATCAGTACTTGTTCAGAAGCAAGAACTTGTAGTTCTAGACCGCCCATAATATCCCGACTGAAAACGTACTAGTACGAATACTTGTTTTAGCCGCCAATAATGCATAAAAAAATTATTTTATTTTAATAATTAAAAATTATTTTAACTCATTACGCACTTTTGTGTTAAATTGTGCACGCATAATTTCCTCATCACTAGAGACATTGTCAATATCATCATTGAAATCACTGAAATCTGAATCACTCATTTTTTCAACTTAAATGTTTATAATTGAATGTAAATAAATGTACGTTTCTGCATGTTTTGCAACAACAAATTTAGGTTGGGTTTAATAAAGTTCAAGATAAAACTCGAGTCAATCCGACATCCGAGTTTTCCCGAAAAATTAGGACTAAAACTGTTTCATCAAACTTTTTTCTTACGACTAGTTCTAAAGTAGTTATTGCGGACGCATGCGTATTAGAAAATTCTGAACTAGAATTGGTAGTTCTAGAACTGTTCAATTTGTTCGCGATGAAACAAATCTATTTTAATACCAAATTTTAATGCATATAATTTTAACCCTCAAACAGCACACTTAATTTTTGTAACGTGTCTGGCACACTGGGGTCTTAGAGACCTCACCATTCTTTTTATGATATTTATAAGTAAACAACCAATTTAAACAAAAAGAATTTTGTAATACTCTTCAACAATACAACTACTACTGGTAGGATATATTATATAGTAATTTTTGGCCATTTTTGTCAAATTATTATTAGAAACTTAAATAATGGGATAAATTTTATGAAATAATTCTCAACATTTTAATATGAAAAAGTTTATTAAATTAATTGTCTATTGACATGGTTATGGAGAAGGAATACATTTAACAAAAAAAAATTTTTGTGTGCTAAAAAATGTGCTGACTACCCTTAGACAAGATTTTCAAAATTGCCGTTCACATACGTAATACTCGTACAGCTTCGCTTGGTGTTGCAAACAATACGGCTTGTGGCATATTGAATAAAGAAAACTGGGTGTTCTGTCCTTTCTTTTTTGGCAGAAACCACATTTAACTTTCCAGGGTAAATTTACATCAACAATTTCGGCCTGAGGAATTTCAATTTCCAAAATTTCGGCAATTTTTTGGCGAAGCGATGTATGTAAAGTTGTTTTTTGTATTCGTCTTTATTTTATAAAGTTCTGCCTAATAATGCCTATTATGGCAAAAATTTTGTACACCTTTGTAACAACTAACTTGAAGTTTATTGTTATTAACTCCAACATCACTTCAAATTTAACTTTTTCAAAGAAATCATGTTTCAAAAATTTTATTGTTATAAATCACCAATAATTATTGACCTATTGACCATAAATAAAGCTAAAGAACATTAGGAACAACATGTTAGGAACAATAAATATTCTACATATTTACGACGAATTGTTGTGGATTTGTGACTGATTTTGTACTTACATACATCTAATATAATATACCGGGTGACCGGCCGAAAACTGAACATAGGGAAATAACATGGGAAATTGATTTTTTCTAAATTCCTGCTTCCCATTATAACTGATATGAATAAAAAAAATACCAAATTAAAGAGATTTTTTTTCCGCGCCTAAAGATACCAAACACTTAATATTTTGTTTTTTAATTATTGTTAAAAAGTCGATAGTAAAATTAAGAAATAGCGCTTCTTAAAAAAATCTTAGCAGGCTGGGTCTTTGCATTACGTCTAATGTGCCGCATTGCTATTGTATGAAAGCCAAATATTACAAACAAAAGTTACTTTGACAGATTAAAATTAATTTTGTTAACAATGAAGTGGTCTGTTGAAGAAAAAGTTTTCATGGTAAAATATTATTACAGCGGTAATAGTTTACGCCAAATACGTGACTTATTTTCTGTTAAATTTAATAATAGCCAAATTCCATCAATATCGGCCATACATAATATAATTAAGAAATTTGAAGATACTGGTAATACTTCGACAAATTTAAATAAAGGTATTAACCAAAATTATTAATTGAAGTTGTCTTATCATTATTTTTTAAATAGGATATCAGAGAAACAACCATGAATTGGAAGAAACTATATAAGGTTTAATTTCTGCGAATCCAAATGCAAGCATTAGATCCATTGCAGCTGAGTGTAATGTTGGTAGAGAAAATGTACGAACAATTTTAAAAAAGCACAAGTACCATCCTTTTAAATATCAATGTCATCAAGAAATATTTTTGTTTGACGAAGAATCCAGGCTTGTATTTTGTGAGAAAATGCAAGAACGTGCTAACAGAAACCGAAACTTTCTGAAACAAATATGTTTTACAGACGAATGTACATTTACATTAAACAATGAGCCAAATGTACAAAACCATCGCTATTGGGCTATACAAAATCCGAGACTAAATTTAATGACCGGCTTACAATATCCTCAAAAAGTTAATATTTGGGCTGGCATTTATAATAACCGTGTTCTTGGTCCATTTGAAATACTTGGAAATTTAAATTCAGATATGTATTTAGATCTTCTTATAAATAATATTGGTCCTGCGTCAGACGAAATAGCTTCTGAACACCATGAGGTCTGGTTTCAGCAAGACGGTTGTCCAGCACATTTTGGGGTAAACGTTAGAGATTATTTAAACCAAGCATATCCAAATCGATGGATTGGTCGTGGTGGTGCTATAAACTCGACAGCCCGATCTCCTGATCTGGCACCGTGTGACTTCTTTTTGTGGGGTCATATTAAAAGCAAAATTTATAAAACTCGTCACCCAAATATTGATTCTTTGAGGAACGCGATCTTTGCAGAATGCAATCAAATTACTGCTAGACAGCTAGCAAATGTAAGAGAATCATTTTATAATAGATTGGGTTACTGTTTAGTGCAGAATGGAGGGTTATTCGAATACTTGTTATAATATTATTATTATTTGGTTACTTTCGTTCCGTATTTAATAATCCAATTGATATTTTTCTTATTCTTGGGTTTTGTTGACTAAATAAAACTACTTTTAACTTTTAATATTGGTCAACTTGTTATAATAAAATAATATTCAAATTGCGTTCTTATTATTTTTAAAATAAAAACAAATTTAAAAAGTTTAAAAACAATAGCAATGCGGCACATTAGACGTAATGCAACGACCCAGCCCGCTAATATTTTTTTAAGAAGCGCTATTTCTTAATTTTACTATCGACTTTTTAACAATAATTAAAAAACAAAATATTAAGTGTTTGGTATCTTTAGGCGCGGAAAAAAAATCTCTTTAATTTGGTATTTTTTTTATTCATATCAGTTATAATGGGAAGCAGGAATTTAGAAAAAATCAATTTCCCATGTTATTTCCCTATGTTCAGTTTTCGGCCGGTCACCCTATAATATCCTAATATAATAAAAAAAAATTTATTATATTAGGAAACCTAAAAATACATCATTTGAGTATTATCGTCAAATTTAAAAATTTAACAAAAGTACATTTTTTTAAAGAAGTCGTATTTCTAAAACTCCTTTTATATAAATCAGTCATTATTTAGCAATAAATAAAGATAATATTACATTAAACAAATTTTTAATTTTTAAGACACCACACTGGGGTCTGCGATACCCATAAAAATTTGCGAAGGTGTCCTCATTTCGATTTTTATCACTTTTCCATTAGCGGAATACTGGAGTAACACAGACAAATTCTATATACAAATACCACATCTGTCAATGTGTCTATACTATATTATGTAAAAAATCTGTAAAAACTTCTATCCCAGAGCAAGGTTAAACTGTATATCGTAAAAATGTACCTAGTTTTTGTTTTGTGACAACCATCCCCACGTGAATTTTTTATTATTGTCCCTCTGCAATATAAACTCATAATTAAATAATATCTAGCTTTTATAAAGCCCATTTATAACTAAAAATATTCAAATGGTTAATTATTACACGTGACAAGCAACCCCATCCCACCATTTTACAAACAACAAACTGTTAATTTGGTTTCAATAATTTCTATGTATATCTGACGAATTAAATAAAGTTGAACAAAGTAAAATTTTATAATACAGAAATCTTGTAGATTTAGAGAAAGCTTGTAATTTAACAATGTTTATAAAGCATCCAATGCCTCAAAAATCAATAGTTACGGCCACTTTAAGAGGTACATTTCGCCGGTCCCCCTATCGCTAATTTTTTAATGAAATTATTGTCAAACGTTTAAACTTCGTTTGACCTCCAATGAGCTTTCATAACAATCGTTTGTACTCCTTTTAATAAAAGGCTTTTAATAAAAATTCAATTTTTCAGAACAATTTTGGGAGGGGCTGTAGAAATACTTTTTAAGATGTGATTTTTTTAAAACTATATAAACGTCATCAATCGAAAATTATTTAAGCTTCAATTTCCATCGTTTTTATGCCAAAGGTAAATAAGTTAGAGGAAAAGTAAAAAAGTAGCGCGCAAAATTTTAGTGTTGCAGATGACAATTAAAATAAATTTTATTTTTTAACATTAAAAAAGAAATCGAATATCGTAGTCGATAAAAATAGTTTGCTCGTCCATAGTATTGATTGGTTTCAGTTTTTCGCGAATTATTTTTAATCGTGAATAAATTTATATTTATTATTATATTATTCGCAATTCAATGCGAATTTTCTAATGAAATTTGTGTCAATCGTTTGAGCTTTGTTTGAGCTCTAATGAGTTTCTAATGTCGTCGTTTGAGTTTCAAAGGCTTCTAACAAAAATTGAATTCTCTAGAATAATTTTGGAATAATAACACCCAAATTTTGAGCTCTACTTGCTTGAACCGATATTAGTAAAATTTACAATTTCATAATCTTTCAAATGCTCGAACATTTTACCTTTTGGGGGTTCAAACGATGGAAATTGAATCTCAAACGATTCTCTATCGATTGACACCGATATTATAAAAAAAATCGTGTAGGAGGGTTGTCGTTTCAACACAGTTTTGGCGAATAATTTCACGATGCATGTGGTACACACGATTTTTATGGAAGCTCATTGGAGCTCAAACGAAGCCAATTTCATTAAAAAATTCGCAATGGGGGCAGGGCGGTAAAATGTCACTAAATTTTACACCCTTTCAAACGCTCTAACTTTCTTACGTTTGGGGTTCAAACGATAGGAATTGAAGCTCATTGGAGCTCAAATGATTCTCTATCAATTGCCATAAAAAAATTAAGCTAGGTGATCACGATAATTCGGTTAGGTGGCCACCTTTTTGTGCTTGGAAATTGTTATTATAAATTCAAGCCTGCAGTTGTAATTTAGTTTTAATATTGAAACCAATTTGTAATTGGTTTATTAGAGTTCTAATTTTATTTTAGGGAAATTGAAGTAATGAAGACTATAATTAATAAAATTTTCAAAAGATTGCACTAAAGACTATATTTAGGTGGTCCTTATTGGTCTAAGTTCTTCTCATCTGCTCAATTGGTTTTAACGGGTTCAGAAATGACCTCTGCAATGTTGAATTTTAAAAGAACATTTTTAAATTTTACTCAAATTTTGCATGTAATTTTTTAACAGATTACAATCAATTGAAAGGACGAGAAGAATAAAGATCAAAATTTGTACTGCTAGTAAAGTAAAGAACATTTTTTGTTATTTATTATTTTTTAAATTTCCACTCAACTTAACGATCTATATAAATAATGTGTATTACCTAAATGATCTGTACTAATAAAAAATATCATTTAGATCTAGAGCAGGGATGAGCAACACGCGGCCTCGTGTGGCCCTTCTTAGATTTTACATTTTGACTTTTAAGATTTACGTTTATAGGTTTGTTAATAAAGAGATCATTTTAGTTCATCATTCAGTATTTGTATGATCATAAGTTTCTTACATGCGGCCCGCACAACATTTTTTAATTTGTAGGTGGCCCGTTGTAAAAAAAGGTTGCTCATTCCTGATCTAGAGGATGTTTCAGTGGGAAAATTATAATTTTGAATGTAGATGAAGTTCTGCACTTATGTTATCAATATTAATTACAGTTTGATATTTATAATAACGCAGTAATAAAATAATTTTTTATTTTATGAAAAAATTTAATAATAATAATTGTTATATTTATGACAGAGTTTATGCCTAAATTTTCAATATATCAAAGTTTTCCTAATCAAGGTTTCTGAAATTGTACGTTCACAAGGACATGGAGAGATGGCACCAGCCGTTGAAAGTTCATGAATAAATTCATTTCAGCCTATATTTTGTAATAATATTATATTAAAAGCGGCCGTTAGTCTAATTTTTTAATGTCATAAATCCATTATTAGATTTACACATTTATATTTTTAAAAGTTTAAAAACTGCAGAAGTGTAATTATCTGCCTTAGGTAGATCGATGTCGACAAATAATAATTTTTCTCTAGTACATAGGTGCTTAGGTCTACATAATATTAATTAATTTATTGTTTAGTCTATGCTAACAATAATTTTGAAATAAATTTAAATCTTAAAAATCTAAACCAAATCGCCAAATTTCAACTTGCTAACGAAACATAAGATTGAAAATCGAGCTTTTCGCATTAGTTTTTACTAAACAATAATTATTGTACTTAAATGTACCTACTTAATTTTTTTATATTTATTTAATATACACGCACCAACTTATGTATAGTTTGTTTCAGAATAATTGAAATTAAAAAAGTCATAGAATCAAATTACGTTGATATAAAAGCGTACGAACTATGTGATAAGATATGCTGTCGACCAAGCATATGCATTGCTAAAGGCTGGCGCGAGATTAAAATAATTAACCTTATCTCTATATATTATGTTTCGTTTATAGTTTGTACGTTTTTATATCAACGTAATTTGATGCTATGACTTTTTTTAATTTTAATTATTCTGAAACAAACTATATTATGTACGAATGCTTTTGCCTGATGCTTGAAATTCCCATTGAATATTAAGTATCCTAAGACACATTTTTTAAATATTAAAAATAATCAATTACTAAACCATCGCAGTACATGACGCTGTCATAATTATTATTATTTATTTTATCGTACTTCGTGGCCATATAAAAAATATATACTAAAACTTCTTGACATCAGAACATGCATCGTTTGATATAAGTAATAATTTGTATGCAACTATTTTAATGGTTCCTCGTACATTTTTACCTGTGGCATACCTATAGGTATTTAAAAATTTATAATGTTAATTATTTATATTTTCTTTAGAAAGTTTGAAAATAATTAATATACATTTCAGAATGTCATAAATTTACAGCAAAGTTATCAAATTAATACCTATAATAAGTTAAGGAAAAAGTTAAACTTTCAGTCAACGTAATTTTTTATAATTTATTATGAAAGTGTAGGTAGGATCTTATCATAAATTTTGATACTAAATTTCCTTCTTCCTGTAAAACCAAGTTTTGGGAAAAAAGAAATATTATTAAATATTTTAAATTAAAAATGTATTATATTTATAAAAAAAGTATATATCTTGAATATTTGTATGTACCTATCTTGCAGTGTTACTTCGATCGTACGTTTTTCCATAGATTTTTGCACAACTTATAGTTTTGAGATATTATGCTATTATTTAGCAGTCTGCTCTCGTGGCTGATAGCTATCCAATTTGTTAGTTAATCGTTATGTTATAAGCTTTATGAAAAGTTTATAGAGCACTGAACGGGAGAGCAATAGGTCTATAAGTTATTTAGTTTATGTTTATTTTCTTTCTTGAATAATAAAATGATTAAGGTGTTATGCCATTCTTCGGATATTCTTTATTTTCCAACATTTTTTGTTGAATAGTTATGTTCTTCTAGCAGTTTCAATACTGATTCTATTCCATATTTTAATGTTTTCCGATGTCCGATGCTCGGACATTTCGTAGTTTTTTGAGTGATCCTGTAATTTCTTCTGCTACTATACTTGGCAATTCTTCTGATTCCATATTTTTCCATTTTATCAGGTGGACGTTGAGTTCTTGTATTATATAACGATCTATAAAAGTTTTCTCTTAGCTCTATTATTTGTTCCTTTTGTGTAATTGTTTTATTGTTATTGTCTATAAGTTTATTTATACCAAATTTGCCTTGTGATATTGACCTCATTACATTCTTTAATCTTCTTCCTTCTTCCAATGCTTCTTCTATTTGCTGATTTTTACAATTGCTGATATCCAGTGTCTTTTTCTTTATTGTCTTATTATTTCTGCCATTTCGATTATATTATGGTGGCATCTTGTTGCATTTGTTTTCGTTTAGAGATCAAATCAATTTATTGTATCCTGACCAAGTGTCTGTCGTTTACTATCTTTTGTTGCCACTGACTTTTCCGATGCTTTCAATAAACATGGTGCTATCTCTGTATTAAAAGAATCTAATATTGAAATTGGTCTGTTTTCAGCCTTGCTAAATACATTTTTTGTCTTCTAGGTTGAATGAACTTTCTCCCTTATATTTTTGTGTAAATTTTACTGTCAACCTTAGCTCTTACTTTTCACGTTTACAGAGTTCAGTATGCTGGTATACAGGATAATATCTTCTTTATTCGTCAACATGAAATCGATTTTATTTCTTACGGAACCATTAGGATTTACCCAAGTCCATCGCGCATCGTCTTGTCTTAGTTTTTTTAAAAAACGAGTTCATTATACATATATGTAAAATCTTTTTTTATTTACGCAGTCTGCTAAGCAAAAAGATCCTATTACTGCCTGATCCATCTTCTCGTTGTCCAATTTTGGTGATGAAGTCGCCAATAACAAGCAATTATTATTATTGCCAACAGTACGACTCTTGAATTTATAATCTAGATTTACGATATAGGGAAAATTTCTTGAGGAGATCAATTAAAAATTCCGCACTCATTTTGCTGAAATTTTTAATCTTTGTGACGCGTTTCGACATCATACGATCTTCATCAGACACCTTGTTAAATCAGTAAAAATATAAAATTATGTATAATAAACATTAAGCAATAAATACTATTTACCTTTACCTTTTCTTTATGTTTCTTTCATGAATATTTATATAAACTATTTCTTTATATAAATATTGCTTGACGCATAAATTGAATAAAACACAATTCATCCGGCCATTCTGATTTTCTATTGTGTGATAATTTAGGTAGCAAGTTAAGAAAAATGATGATTACAAAACAAAGTTTTAAATTACGAGAAAGAAGAAGATTTTAAATACAATACAATCATGGGCATATTACTGACAATTAGGCCCAGTTGTTCAGTTTCGGGTTATCTTTTAACCTGGGTTATTTTTCATAGAAATGATTGTTTCAAGAATTGTTTCCATGGAAAATAATTCAGGTTAAAAGATAACCTAATACTGAACAACTGGGCCTTAGTGATGTTATTATTTAGGAAAACATAACTAATAATTCAGTAAATTTGTTTCGATCCAAAATCAGATTAGTTCCTAACATGGAATAGGAAATTTTGTAGTGAAAACTTCTCTAATGACCACAAGGGAAAAATTTGGGTGCAATGCATTTAAAGTTACAAATATACACTTGAGATTTGCTATGAAGGTGAAAATTAACATTTTGTATTAATTTGATTATGCAATATTATTTGTAAATAAATATAAAATCTTTGCAAATATAGAAATTAAAGTCGTATTTTTCTTTATAAGGTACTATACGCAGATTTAAGATAAGTAATTTCTTTTTATTTTATTTAAAACAGTTAAACATTATAATATCTATATAATTTTCTCGATTATGTTAATATTATGTACACTGTTTTTAGAAGTGGCCGTAACCCTTTTTTTTGATAATTTACAAAATATTATTTTTTTAATTTACTGAAAAAATGGTTAAAATTGTATTCGCACTATTCCTTAGAAACGACGTCATCTTATTCTTTTAGAAATTTTCTCCAACTTGTAACTTTTATTGAGCAAAATGAAAATGGTATTCCATATTTCGTCACTTGACTACACAACATAAAATATTTAACAGTTTTCAGATTTTTCTATTTCATTCTACTAGTTTATCCAATACTATTGTAAATTTTGCACATATACTACGTAATATATTAGTATATTATGCTAAAATTATATAACAGTTAATTTTTAATAACATCATATAATTTTAAAAGTCGATAAATAAACAGTAGAATAATAATATTACTTAAAGTACCCGATTGTCGGAGAACTTCTAAAACTTGCTAGCACAAATTTTTATGATAACATTTAACATACTTTTTTTTATTAGTAACTTAATTAGTATCTAATATGTAGATACGTTGTTAAAGGATGTTATAGAACTATTGATAAAATTAGTCAATTTGTGAAAACCATATGGCTTACGGATCATAATTTTATTACAACAAAATAATGACGTTCTAATATTCGGTAGATAAACTACCAAAAGCTAAATAGCAAAATTCTGGCGTATGCAAATTTCATTTAACTTAAAAGAGAAAATTGCGTATTCTTGTTATCTAATTTTATGCTATGTGAAGTTTTACCATTTCACACAAAGCAGAACTATTCCAGATGGGGCGTAATCTATGTGCAGAAAGGTTTAATGTAGAGTGATAACCCCCAGACAATGGTTAATCCTCAAGGACTGATTTAGATCATTCAATTTAGCCGACTATTTGCTCTCATCAGATTGACGCCATTAGCGACACTTCTTTTATGTTGATGTAATCTGGAAATATGCGGACACCACTTTTAAGATTTAGTCACATGCTATTTCTGTAAATTAAACTTTTTTAATTTTATAAAAAGTTATAAATATAACGCTTGTTAATAAATTAACGTTTTATATGTTGGGTAATTCCCATGCCAAATAGGTAGTAAGTGCTATCGTTATTTTAGTTTTTGTTTCAGTTGCCAATTTGTTAATGTTGAGTTCTTTAATTTAAATTTAAAGTGTTAACAAATTTTAGCCATTTAGAACTGCTCCGTAATGATTAATATCTGATTACAACTACCTGATGAGTTTCCAAAATATAGAAGCACGTGTAATCTAGGTGATCATTGATTGAAAATCTACCAAAATTTCTTTTTCTAATTATTGGGTATTAATTTATAATTAAGTAATAAAGTTATAAATAAGGTAATAAAGTAATTAACGAATGTAATTGGAAAGCAATTATTGGCTATAATTTTGGTATGTACATACTTACATATAAATTCGAGTACTAATCTATTGAAAAATTAGAAATTTTAACGCTAAAATATTAATAATATTTATTATAAAAAAGAAACGCAACCAATTTCACTAACTTGCAGAAATTTGGGACTAAAGGAGTTGCCAAAAATAAGGGAGATCGCTTGACCACCAAAGATCATTTTTTAGTCTAGTAAAGTGATACCTCTCAAGGATTTAAAATGTTTAAAATAATTTCATTTTAAATTTAATTAGAAAGGTACAGATAATTTATGCAATCGTAAATATTACAGTTTTAATTAATACTATTCCGATCCACTTTGATCCAAACGAAAATTCTCTTAATAATTGATTTCTCGTTTAAATACAAATTCAAAAATAAATAAAACTTTAAACAATGAAAAAATAATTTAGATACCCCAAAATACTCTTGAAGAAAGTAAATGAAGAAATGGAATTTATAGAAAAATTACATCTAATCAATTTCGTCCATACGAGAATAATATTCGTTATCAGTGGCAACTGAGAGATCTTCGGTACTGGGAATTTCATTGTCGGCTACAGTATCATCTTCTTCGATTCCCAAACCCAACGTAATCATTTTGTAAAGACGAAAAGCGAGAGCTTGTGGTTCGTCCAACGTAAAACCTGAACTTAGCAAAGAAATTTCGTACAATAAGGTGATTAAATCTTTAACAATTTTACTGTTTTTGTCAACTTCACATTTCAATCTTAAAGTTTCAATGATTGGATGATCGGGATTAATTTCCAAATACTTTTTGGCGACCATATAATCGGAGGTGTCGGTTAATGTTTGGGCTTTCATAATCCGTCCCATGTTGGCGGTCCATCCATACTGAGAAGTTACGATACAGGTTGGCGATTCGACCAAACGATTTGAAACCAGAACCTTGTCAACTTTGCTTTTCAAAATAGTCTTCAGAACTTTACATAATCTTTCGAATTTAATTTCGTCGTGTTGACGTTTTACCTTCTCATTTTCTCCCTCTGGAAACTCCAGACCTTCTGTAGTAACAGACATCAATTGTTTGCCATCGTAGTCCGTCAAGTATTGGACTGTATATTCGTCGATTGGTTCGGTCATATAAATAACTTCCAATCCACGCTTCTTCAGGTTTTCGATAAACGAAGAATTGCTGACCTGGTCCTTGCTCTCACCGGTTATGAAGTAGATTTGTTTTTGGTTTTCCTTCATGCGACTTACATATTCTTTTAAAGAACAAGCTTCGGTACCACTAGCTGAGGTGTGATAACGCAACAAATTAGCGATCCTGGAACGATTTTGCGTATCTTCTTGAATTCCAAGTTTCAAATGTTTCGAGAATTGTTCGTAGAATTTCTTGTAATCTTCATTGTTCTCAACCAGTTCTTCAAATAACTCCAAACATTTTTTCACTAAATTTTTACAGATAACTTTAAGAATTTTGTTTTGTTGTAAAGTTTCTCGTGAAATGTTCAAAGGTAAATCTTCGCTATCCACTACACCTCGAACAAAGTTCAAATATTCGGGAACAAGTTCGTCGCAGTTATCCATAATGAATACTCGCCTGACATACAGCTTAATATTAGTTTTGGTTTTATTGTGTTCGAAAAGGTTGGCGGGTTTGCGACGGGGTAAGAATACAATGCCTCGGAATTCTATTTGACCTTCGACGCTAAAGTGTTTAACGGCCAAATGATTTTCCCAATCGTTGCATAACGATTTATAGAATTCTTCATATTCTTCTTGGCTGACATCTCTACGATTACGGGTCCAAAGTGGTTTGGTTTTATTTAAATCTTCCTCATACGAACACCTGTCTTTTATTGCATTTTTCTTTTTATCTAAATTTTCCGTCTCATCTGCTCCCACCTCTTCAATTTTAAGTTGATTTCCGTCATTTTCTCTTTCTTCAACCTCATAGTCTTCCAATTCCTTTTCGCGTTTCGTTTCGCTTACCAATTTGATTGGGTAACCGATGAATTCACAGTGTTTTTTGACCAACTCTCTGATTTTGGTATCCTCCAAATATTCGATTTGATCGTCCTTGATGTGGAGAATGATTTTGGTACCACGACCCAATGGTTCGCTGGTGTCTTTTTTAATAGTGAAGCTACCGCCAGCGCTTGATTCCCACATGTATTGATCGTCGTCGTTATGCTTGGAAATTAGGGTTACTCTATCGGCAATCAAGTAGGCTGCGTAAAACCCTACACCGAATTGGCCAATCATAGCAACATCGGCACCAGCTTGTAAAGCTTCCATGAAAGCTTTCGTTCCAGATTTGGCGATGGTACCTAAATTGTTAATCAAATCGGTTTTGGTCATACCTATTCCAGTATCGATAATAGTCATAGTACCATCTTCTTTGCTAGGAATGATTTTGATGTACAAGTTCTTTTTGGCATCTAACTTTGATGGATTGGTTAGAGATTCATAACGAATTTTATCTAAAGCGTCAGATGAGTTGGAAATCAATTCTCTTAAAAAAATTTCTTTATTTGAATAGAATGTGTTGATGATCAAGTGCATTAATTGAGCGATTTCAGCTTGAAAGGCAAAAGTTTCTACCTCAGACATCTGTAAAAATACACATTCAATTTTAAAAAAAATCTTTATATAATAAATTAGTCACCGATATTTTGTTCAAGTGAGTACTACTCAAATCAAAATCAAATACGAAAATTAGGAACAAAATAGAAACTAATATTTACCTTTTAATATTTTGGTTTTTTTTCACGTATTAAAATGTAATAAATTGAATTTAGCTTAATACTTTCACTTTAACAAATAGGTTGATATTCTAGTTAGTAGGTAGTAATTCAAGTTTGAGTTGGTACCACTGGTTTATACAGTTTAAACAGGATTAATATTTGCGGTTTTCAAAATTAGCATTTTTAGCAAAACTAGAATTCAAAATTATAGGCCAAACTTAAGGGATTTATTGGAATGCATTGCGTTGTGATTGAGTTTTTGTGACATGAATTTTTCACAAGGTAAATAATTCTGCTTTTATTTAGTCCCTGATGATTTTTATAATTCATGTCCCATTTTTGGTTTTTGAATTTCGATCAAGTAGAAAATAAATTAATTTCATTAAATGTAAACAAAGTTTGTTATGTTTGTTTACAATTTTGAATTGGGGACTTTGTTTCAGTGGAAGTTTTGGGTTGGTTGCGACAAAAGATTGTTGATATTTCTGGGAAATTTCTGTCATCAGTAAGGAATTTGCATTGCACCACGCAAGAAAATAGACGTGTGATTTGATTGCGAGTCCTTGGCTCGAAATTATTTTTTAAATTAATTTATATATTTATAGAGAAATAATCAATATGAGACAGGCTCGGAGTGGTAATAATTTAGTTACCGGCCAATTCCCTTTAGTTGCCCCAATATTAAAGAAATTTTTACAACAAAGTAAAAAATGATAACTTTTCGTATTTGCTGCCTGCTATGGACGCGCATGTGTAGATTAACGAGATGTCCATAATTCTAACTAAATATTATTCTAATATAATAAAAAATATTTATCAAGAATTATTTATCAGGGTTACAATAAATGTAACTATATGTATAATATTATGTTCATCGTTTCTTTTAAGATCGTATCCTTACTTTCTCCGTCCGTACAAAACTAATCACTGTAGAATCAATTGCATTTCTTGCGTAGCAATTTTAATGTGTCCAAGTGTTGTGGGGGGGGGGGGGGGTCACTATGTAATTTCTTTCCTTTTCCATCAAATATCCTCTACATAACTTGTAGAGTCATTATCTTCTTGAAAAATGGAACTTCTTCCAGTTAAACGCTGA
This sequence comes from Podabrus alpinus, assembly GCA_932274525.1. Taxonomy (NCBI): domain Eukaryota; kingdom Metazoa; phylum Arthropoda; class Insecta; order Coleoptera; family Cantharidae; genus Podabrus; species Podabrus alpinus. The sequence continues at coordinate 124,167,245 of OW026451.1, forward strand.
CCTGATAGAAAAGCATTCTCGTTCAGTATTTTCAGATGTCCCTCTTTTTTCAGAATTCTATTAATTCCATCAATGTATGACGGAATGACATGACCTACTTTGTTTTGAGGTCTTAAAAGTAGTTTTCACTTAATAATTCGACCATTTAATCCACTACCAACTGTCAACTGCCTCGCCATAGTTGCAGTGCTTTCTGGATTGGCCCGACAAAAATTAAATTACGGGCAAGTTCAGATACTGTAAGCTGTCAATTTTTATTAGTATACCTGGTGATATCATGTCTTTACCTTTAGTGGTCACCCAGGGCCTTTCGGTAACAATTGCATTCGAGACTTTGGTAGAATTAATGGAATTAACCAACTGTGCATGCTGGATTTTTTTATCTGCGGCCGTATCGAGGATATTATGTATGCATAAAAACCTACAATAAGAGATGATAAATATGAAGCTGACAATTTGCAATGCTTGTTTTTCATTTAGTGCAGGAAAGATACTTAGAACCACTAAATCAAGGCAGTAAGAACACCAGTGGTATTGTCGAACTTTTTTATTTAATTGTCTAGAATTTAATTATTTTAATGGAATATTGCTCGAAAGGGGCGAGGAACTTTTTTCCCACAAAATTTGCTTATTTTTGAAAAACCTTTCCAACGATACCATTTTCGACCCCCTTGCTATTTTAAAATCTGAAGTTTTCTACATTTTTGAGCGAACTTTTCAGAATGCCAACATTTCCGGGGAATGCCAGTATCACCATTCGAACCTTCATGAAGGCTTTTGTGAGCAAACAGTTCTTTTTCGATCCGGGCGATCTGCCACACTCTGTATATACTCAATATTCCATTGCAATTTTCTCAAAAGTCTATAGAAAAAAATTGTCTGTTTAATATGGAATAGAATCAAAATCTATTGATTTTGATTGATCTTTTGATTTGAAACAACTAATTTGATTAATTTATTTCTTGAAATTGAAAAATTGTGAAAGATACAGCGAAGTAATTTATATTCTGATAACTAAACTAAACAGCTTCTTGAAAGTTTATTGTTACAATACTAATTTAATTGTGGCGCGCGTGTTTGGATCATTGTTGCACATAGTATTTATATAAAAATTTTATTCAAAATTTACAGCATTTGGTTGTCAAACATTCAATTTTTATTATAACTTAAGTGTAAAAGTGACAATAATTCTTCTTCTTTTATAATTTTGAAATCGCCGTCAAGTGTAAAAATTAAAATTAATCATCATTTTCCAGAGGATGTACTATTATAAAATACAGTTTTATCGATAATAACACCATCGATCTTATAAATAGACAACGGATACTATAGTGTAAAGTGTTAGGTTATCACCATGGTATCATCAAATTTATTCTTAAATTTATATAAGTTAATATAGAAATATATTATGACGATACAATCGGTGGGCTTTCTCGATGTTCAGTAACCGAATAAGTTTAGTTTATAAGAATTCATGAGACGCGATGGTTAACAAATTGTATGGTTCCAATTTATTTGTTTTGCTTTAATTTTAAATATATTCAATGGAAAAAAAACTTGTTGTATCTACCAGAAAAGTTATTTTAGATGTACTAACAGTGTTGATATGTGAGTTATTTTAATAAAAACTTAATTTAACAGATTACATAGAATTTTTTATACTAAATGACAAATTTGTAATTGTAGTGATATGCCCTTTTATATATTTCCAATTATGGGGTGATCCATTTCACAGAGGTTTTTTCTGTAACGATGAAACTTTAAGCCATCCATATTCCAAGCCGTCAAAACTTCTTAAATATTTTACAATTGCAATAAATGGCCTCGTACCTGTTGTGGTAAGTTTTTATATCGTTTAGAAGTAACATATCAATTATTATTATATTGATTCATTACATAATAAATATTATAAAATACAAACAAGGTGAAGGGAATTCAATTTATAGGTAATTCAAAAAATATTACCATAATTATTTTTGAGCTCGAGCTTAACAACTGAAATAAATAATAAACAAACTTGAAGAAATTTTAAAAAGTTACCAAAACTTCAAAAGCATAATATTATTTTTTATTTTATAAAATTTATTTAAGTTGTCACAGTTTTAAAATATTTGTTATTATTTTATTTATGGTTATATTTTATATTTTTTTATATTATCTACTTCATTGTTAGGTGCAAATAATTGTTTTACAATCTACAGCAATTACTGACTAATTACTAACTGAATACTGATTACTTAATAAATATTTGTACAATGCATTTTTGCAAAATAACCAGAGCACGCGGATTTTGTAAGCTGTGCAGCTTATTTTGAGAATCAGACTTAATATTCCTAAATCCGATTCATTATATTAAATTATTAATTAAATACAATAATTTAAAAAATTCTTTTTTGTTCCCTTATAAAATATTTAATCATTTTAAAGTGCATTAAAATACCGAGCGTGGTGATTACAACTATATAAGTTATCACAATGGTTTTTGTAATCATTTGGTTTTCCTTTACCATTAGCTTTACTTAAGTACTATGCATACTTATTATTTATAATTTATTTTGTTCACTACGTATACGTACTAAGTAAATGACACAAATAAATTTGCTTACAACACAATATATGGAATTTGGTATTCCTACCCTCTTTTTATTTTTCTCTTGGGTAGTAAGTACTTCGAATTTCCAATGACATTTTTTTTCATTTTTTACTATGCTGAGAAATAAAGATCACCTTAGTGAATAAAATATCATACTAAAACTTGACTGGCAGCGGTGTGTTACTGTTATTTGTGATTCTTTAGGGGTGTCATTTCGACTTGCGGGAAAATTCCGCTGTATAGATTTGACAGCGTTCATATTTGACATGTCATCTACAAATAATGCAATTAGATTATGGAACGTTACACGGTCGTAAAACGTATAGTTATTATGAAACACCTTGAACATTTTGCAGTTACAATTCGCAAAATTCGTGAAATTAGCAGATGTGCACCTTCTCGTAGGGTGATTGTAAATTTAATAAAAAAAATTTGAGGAAACTGGTTCAGTAAGTAATGTAAGAACACTTGTCCGTCACCGTGGTGGTCGTTCAGTTATAAAGCCCGTCTTACATCAGGTCATTTCTGGCGCCATTTCTTGAGCCAAATAAATTGCCTAGTTTAAAACAGCAAATGTCTTGGAAAAGTCCTGGCTCGGATTGTCCTGGCACGTGCTCTATTTTTGAACAATTTACCTGTGAGCGTGCGCAGTACAGATTTTTGAAAAAAAATATTTTTTTAAATTTTTTTGTGTTGGTAAGATTTTGTGTAAGTCTAATAATGGGTTCAATTATTTTCGTATAAAAATAATGCGATAAATGTAACAAACCTTTTTTCAGCCGATATACACTCACGGAACACAGTATCTTTTCTTTTAATTTTATTTTGTATCTTCGACAATAGTTCTTCAAAAGTTCTATCATCCATTCGAAGGTAATTCTTGTATGAATTTGGATCTTCGCTTGCCAATTCATTACGAAGCATATTCAATGTTCCACGTCCTTAATCTCTTCTATGTAGCCACTTTTCCTGCCAATTCTTTAGCACCCTCGGTTTTGGTTTGTTTTTCAAACGTCTTTTCAGTAATTTTTTTAATACTATTATGTTTGCTGCAATAACATTTTCTGCAATTAAATCGCTTTCTTTATCCATTTCAATTTTTATGTGTAGTACAATTTTTCACAATTTATCGTTCGTTTAATTTTACTGCGCACGCTCGCAGGTCAATTGGCGTTGAAAAATAGAACAGGTTCTATATATTTGGCCTACAAAATGTGACAGGTAATTTGCTAAAATTACCTACTGCGCAAGATCAGCGCAAGAAATGGCGCGTGAAATGGCCTGATATAATACAGGCTTTATTTTTGGAGTAAGAAATGGCGTCATTTCTGGCCCAAGAAATGACGCCAGAAATATGGCTCAAGAAATGGCGCCAGAAATAACCTGATGTAAGACGGGCTTAAAGAACCTCAATTCCTCACCGTTCACAGCAATTAGACCTTTCTTATGGCATTCTGAAACGAATTTAAAAAAAAAATCTCTATTCACACCCTTACATGATTCGACTAACCCAAGAACTGAAGCCTATACATACAGACCATACGCAGTGCCGTACATTTGTCAATTGGGTGTTGGAAAAAAAGCTGTTGATGTTGATTTTTGCAATAAAATCATCTTAAGTGATGAAGCTTATTTTCAGCTGAATGGATACGTTAATAAACAAAATTGCCGAATCTGTGGAGCTAAAAATCCACAGGTAATTTTGAGAAGAACCCATGCTTCCGCGCATAGTCACTGTTTGTTGCCCTTTCTGGTCTGAGGATAATAATTTCTTGAAAATGATGCCGGCCAAGCACTTACGGTTAATGGTTCTCGTTATCGTCACATGTTAACAAATTTTTTGTGCCATACCATGCGATACGCATACGCAAACGAAACAATAATTCTATTGCATTCGAAATTCCAAGATTGCGTTATCTCTTGACATCCTGATATCAATTGGCCGCCTACATCTTGCGATTTGACGCCATTAGAAATTTTCTTTGAAGCTACTTGAAGAAAATAGTCGACAAAACTCAAATGATTCCAGACCTCAAGAACAATATTTGACGTGCAATTGCAAACGTGCAGTCTTAATTATGCGAAACCATAATGGAAAATTTTGCTAAAAGAAAGATATCATGCCACAGAGCCGTGGAGGACATTTGAATGATGTTTTCCACTTATAATCGCAATGTTAGCTCGTGTTGTTTATATTCATGAGTTTTTTTAACAAATCACAATGGCAGCTCTTATTGAATTATCGTTTATAACAATATGCTATTAATGTAATGAGGTTAAAGGACGAGCGGATTAACGCATTAGCTTCTCGTGCCAAAATTGGCGGATTCGAATCTCATGGCGAGCAATCTACAGTAGGCTTTTTCACCACCCAAATTAATGTCTACCTGTTGGTCTTAATACTTCAATGACCTGTTATGAACGGTGTAAAACTCGTCTATTCCCATATTTTGTCGGTCTCCTGTGTCCGTTATATATTATACTAGCTGGCACGGGCGGCATTCGCCGCCCTTAGCCATCTAGACCCAGAATAGATCCGAGAAGGCCATAGTTGTTCGGCCTTCGGCCTCACAGGGTGAGGACCATAATAGATCCGCGAAGGCCATAGTTGTTCGGCCTTCGGCCTCACAGGGCGGACCATAATAGATCTGTGAAGGCCATAGTTGTTCGGTCGTCGGCCTCACAGGGCGGACCATAATAGATCCGTGAAGGCCATAGTTGTTCGGCCTTCGGCCTCACAGGGCGGACCATAATAGATCCGTGAAGGCCATAGCTGTTCGGCCTCACAGGGGGAGGACAATAATAGATCCGTGAAGGCCATAGTTGTTCGGCCTTCGGCCTCACAGGGCGGACCATAATAGATACGTGAAGGCCATAGTTGTTCGGCTGTGGGCCTCACAGGGCGGACCATAATAGATCCGTGAAGGCCATAGTTGTTCGGCCTTCGGCCTCACAGGGCGGACCATAATAGATCCGTGAAGGCCATAGTTGTTCGGCCTTCGGCTTCACAGAGCAGACCATAATAGATCCGTGAAGGCCATGGTTGTTCGGCCTCACAGGGGGAGGACAATAATAGATCCGTGAAGGCCATAGTTGTTCGGCCTTCGGCCTCACAGGGCGGACCATAATAGATACGTGAAGGCCATAGTTGTTCGGCTGTGGGCCTCACAGGGCGGACCATAATAGATCCGTGAAGGCCATAGTTGTTCGGCCTTCGGCCTCACAGGGCGGACCATAATAATAACTGTGCAAAATTTGGTTGAGATCGGTCCAAGGGTGTAGGAACGTTCAGGCCAGCTCGGCCCTGTAAGTAAGTAAGGGTTTGTTAACTGGGTTAAGTATACAGTGTATCAATAAAAAATCAAAAAACGCGAATAACTTTGTTCCCCGCGGGAATTTTTTCTCAATTTATGCACGAATAGTTGCGCCTGGACCTACAGAATAACTGTGCAAAATTTGGTTGAGATCGGTCAAAGGGTCTAGGAACGTATAGCGAACAAACAAACAGACAAGCTCTTTTATATAATTATATAGAAGAGAGAAAGAGAGATAACGGAACAAACCCAGTAGATGTGAAAAGCCGATTACATTTTACTATTATATGACCATCATGTAGTATAATATACTCGTATTAAAAGGAAAATGTGCAATTTAAACGTGCAACATTGCTACGACTAAAATTTTGTTGATAACATAATTAATTACACCTTTCTATTGTAATTATACGATTACATAATACAATGATTAACCCTGAAAATGATAATCGAATCTTTTAATAATTAATAATCATTTCATTAATTGTTACATTTCATTGTGAATGTGATACGGAAATGAAAATCTTGTCCATTATAAAATGTTAATAAATGAAATTGATTTGATTCAGGAAGAGCATCCAATTAGTCACATCGGATGATATATCATAATGTTTAAAAATTCTATCTGTACGTACAATATTTGTATTGATTGCTCATTTTATATCAAAATATGACTATATTTGTTATTATAATTAAGGATATACGATTAAATTGATCTTGTATGAAATTTTAGCGATTTCTGTAATTATACATTTTATTTAGGTCAATATTAAAAAATTCAGATTTTGCATTTTACCATGAACAATGTGTTTGTGCAAATTAGTCTTAATTAGTACGCTGAAATAGAATGATAACACTTAATTAACTTTTAATATTAAATTTAGTATAGTAATATTATACTAATTTGGATTTATAATTAAAATAACTATAAATTAAAAAATGCTATAAATTAAAATTCTCCATAATTTAATGATTTTTATGAGTACTGTAATACAATAACTCTATTTTTATTTTTTACTATAAATACACTAAATTATTGAATTACTAATATATAAAATATTTCAAATACATAAACTTTTAACTGTTGAAATTAATCTTAAAATATACTATTTTAAAAATCAGCTACTTAATTTTTCAAGTTTATGGAATATTGAAAAAATTTCTTTTTTGGTGGATTTCTTTTATAAATCAAAAATAGTCAAAATGCAATAGGAAATATGCCAACAATTGAGCTTGTTGTTCGTTTTTACTAATCCACAATTTTATTATAAGAATTATCTGTAACGTATTGATTTGCAAATTAATGATTACATATATTTTGTAAAATTACGCAATTTTATACAATTTACACACGTTGGAAGTAATTTTGGATAAATATTACTACTAACTTGATGGAACAGGCTATAGGTATTTGACAATAACATAATAAAATGAATAAGCATAACGTTTAATGAAGGAATCTTATTTATTTATTTAATAAATAATAAATATTTTATTAATTTTTCCATATAACAAGTTTTATTTAATGTGTTCGTATTTTTAACACTTGCTTTTTGTAGATAATCTCATTTTGAACAATTTTTATACAAATTAAAGATTTTCATTTTTTTTTAAATGTTTTTAGGTTCAATTTCCGATTATTTATGTATGAAGCTTCATTATTTTAATAATGTTATTTTATTTAACTTTATCCAAATTAATAATTTTGCGATATTGTTATAAAAATTGCTATTAAATTACTTAAAAGTTCTTTTTGAGTACATTTCTATTATTTATTTGTTTGCATTATATTTAAGTAAATAATTAGGAGATTTAAACGTATATCCGTAAATTTGTTTAAAAAAATTGTTTATTGTTACTTGTTAAGTAATTTATTAAGTATATTTAATAAACACATACGGTAACTATTAGTCAAGCAAATGAGTTATTTTGGTAATATTTTTTCAGGAATATAACTGTAAGAATTGCTACCTCAAGAATCTTATGCCCGTACTAATAGTCGAGAATTGATTTCGATTCCGGAATTAACACTGAAATTTATGCCGTATCATAGCAACAGCAGAATTAATTCCGGAATCGAAATCAATTCTCGACTATTAGTACGGGCATTAATGAATTATACTGTGTTTACCTTACCACTTAAAAGCTCGAGCCATTATTTAAATAAATTGATAACGGAGTGCTTTTAAGCATTACATATTCCGATTCTATGACAGGTGACCACATGACAAGTGAACGCACGATAAGTGAACGCACGAAATCCGAACACATGACAACTGACCCCACGGACAACTGAACACACGGACAACTGAACACACGGACAACTGAACACACTGACAACTGAACACAATCTTAATTTTTAAATTTAAATATTTGTTATTTATTTTTATAATCATGAAATAGTAACTTTGAGGTTTACGATTTTATAATTATGGACAACTGAACACAATCGTAATGGATCTAGCTTTTTGGGGTAATTATTATTATTTTTGAGTCCATTCTCACTTTTTGCGTTTAACTTGGAAAAAAGTTCGAGGGAGCGGTAGATCCACCTCTTTGCGGCAGATTTAACTTTACGCGGAGATTTGTTTGTTTTTAATTGGTTTTCTAAAGAAATATCAAAAACTAACACTAACCTAACGGCAGACCCACCTCTTCCCGGCAGATCCACCTCTTTGCGGCAGATTTAACTTTACGCGGAGATTTGTTTGTTTTTAATTAGTTTTCTAAAGAAATATCAAAAACTAACACTAACCTAACGGCAGATATCCACCTCTTCGCGGCAGATCCACCTCTTTGTGGCAGATTTAACTTTTCGCGGAGATTTCATTGTTTTTAGTCAATATTTATATGCATAATCAACTCGATCTCGAATTTAATTTCTACAAATTTTCATTTTTTGCAATTTATCACGTTAACTGACGTTACATGTAAACTTGGCGCTTCGCGCCTCGCCAGGGGGCTTGGCCCCCTTTCCCCAATTGGAGGTTTACCCCATTACCTACAACAGCTAAAACATCCCTGTAGATGATCCATACACCCCACCGGGATCTTTAACTCTTGGAAACTAAATCGGAAGTTTTTATTTTCGAAAACTGCTATTTTAACGGAATAAGCGTCTTCAGTGAGCATTTTCGTAGATAACCGATGTAAAAAATTTGGAAAAATTAATTTTCCTTTATGCAAAAATTTTGCAAAATGTAGAAAGCTCTTCTAAAACTGTACAAAATCAAAAACTCGACGGCTAAAAAGTATTGCGGGATGCGATGTAAAATTTTCAAAAATTATCCCAATACTTTGTTGTAAGTATAAAGCATCCCCGTTAAAAATTTAACATTAATCCAACAATTCTTTCGGCACATTATGTGGGGACGTTGAAAAAAATTGTGGAAAATTGAAATTTTTTTTCACGTACCGCTTAAATTCGCCAAATAAAACGGAAAGTGTTCAATAAAATTTTTCGAAAAACCAACTCGTTTCGTTTAAAATTGCGCGCAAATATTTATATATAAAACGATCCGATTTCAAATCGAAATTTTTCAAAATTTGCGTTTTTACAATTTGCCACCTTAATTGACGCCGCACGAAAAAAAGTATACATTTCTAAAAATTCGCGCTCGAGAAATGCCACCCAATACCGTTTTTAAAATTAAAAATTGTTTCATAGTCGTCGCCCACAACGACTTTAAGGTCGAAATTTAGAAAATTTTTCAAACGGCCATAGCGCCCTTATTTACGAAGGGATTTTTAATTTTCCACCGGCATCGCAAGTAGACCCCGGGCCTAAACAATTTTACCTCTATAGCTGTTTTTCGTATCTCGCACCGCAAAGCTGTAAAATGAAAAACAAAATTTTCAAATTTTTTTTGAAGGGCACTATTAAATTGCAAAATTTTTTCTTCGAAAATCGAAATTTTAACGACGAAATCTCATTTGCCGAGTAATTCTAAGAATTTTTGTCGGAAAACATTTAGTAATATTATTCTTCCGCGACCCAAAAATATGACCTCAAAGTTGACATTTTTTGAAAAAATCTGAAATTCGCATCTCTTTATTGTTGTGACATCGATGGCGAAAATGAACGAAAGTTGAGAGATCTCGTTGCAAAATTGTCGAGGAACAATGCAAAGTCGGTTTCAAACCTTATTAGCTAAAATGGACCATCCTTGTGGGGTGTCATTTTGAAAATAATCATTTGAAAAAAAGAATTGAAAACTATTGGATATTTTTAATTAGCATTAATTAGCATAGTAAAACAATAATTGTAAAATCGTAAACCTCAAATTTACTATTTCATTATTATAAAAATAAATAACAAATATTTAAATTTAAAAATTAAGATTGTGTTCAGTTGTCAGTGTGTTCAGTTGTCAGTGTGTTCAGTTGTCCGTGTGTTCAGTTGTCCGTGGGGTCAGTTGTCATGTGTTCGGATGTCGTGCGTTCACTTGTCGTGCGTTCACTTGTCATGTGGTCACCTGTCCCGTCACCACATTTTATGTATTTCTCATAAATTAGACAAATACAGAAATAGAACAGCTTAAATCATTTTTCATCATGCATAATCTCTCATAAGCTGCCTACATTTTACCACACCTTTTCTTTACAAGATGTAAGGTTTGTTACGTAAATTTTTCTAGTGGTATTTTTAATTTTATATAATATTGCAGTACTAATCAAAACACTTTTGATCAGATTAAATAACAGTAAAAGTTTTTTCGAATATTTAAAATGCAGCGATTGCTACTGAAAGTTTAACTTATCGGATTAACTATGACAATAAGCGTGACAATATAATCTTATTATGATTAAAGAACAAAAATAGTGTCTTCCTCTTGATAAATAATACTAAAAAAAATTAAAAAATTCACTTCCTTCAGTAAGAAATTAACATTAAAATAAATTTGAAAAATTCACCAAAATAGAAAATCAAGATATTTTCTTTTAGTTTATTGCTACTCGTATCTTCAGATGTTTTATTATAAATAGAAAATATTTAAATTATTTAACTAACTGGTTAACTTTTAAAGTTTATTTGAATAACAATTTCACTGTTTATTGTTTTATGTAAATTATTGAATTCATTTTTTAAAAAATTAATGTTTCTACTTATAATATTTATGGTTTATTTTCTTTTACAGATTTTGGTGACCGAAATCGCTACAAATGTAAAGAAGAATAAAAAATTTACTTTTCATCGTTTTCAATTACCTATATGGGTTTGGAATGCTTATTGCGTTCTAGGAGTATTTATATTTGGAATTTTCTGTTCACAACTAATGTGTAACATTGTAAAATATTCTGTTGGTAGATTGCGGCCTAACTTCTTTGCTGTATGTGTACCAAACATAAATTGTACTGATCCAATTAATTTAAATATTTATCACGAAGAATTTATATGTACCAACACTAATCATGAGCATTTAAAAAAAATTATGAGGGATATAAGGTAAACTATTTTATGATTCTAACTTTGATATTTGATCCCTGAAGATGAGACTATATACTAAAAATTTTTGGAAACTATTAGTATACTCTTATTAGCATATCTAAACTTAGCATTACGTTAGTAGTATTACTATTTACTACGAGGTATATTTATTATGTCTATAATTAAAGCATATCAATGTCGGCACATTTCACTCTTGATTGATATATCAAAGAGTTAACTTGTCACTCTAAATTATAAATTTGTGTTAAGTTTTTTTATACCCATTAAATCATAAAATAAAATGCAATATAATTCTCGTATATATTACTTTGATTATAATTCAGTTTTTTTAAATTTCCATAATATATTGTTTAGAATAAATTACTACATAACGATTAATAGCTTTTTGTAAAGTAATCATCACATTTTTTTAATAATAAGTAAACGTACTGAAATTAATTCAACAAACATACTTTAAAATAAATTAAAAAATTATCTTTTCACTTTTTACAGATTATCATTTCCATCAGGTCATTCCTCTACTTCGATGTATAACATGGTATTTTTTTCTGTAAGTTCTATTGCTTTTAATAATTATTATATTGCAGAATTTTTTTATAATTAACGTAAATAAGCAACTTTTTTAAAATAATTGCTTATTTATTTACTGCTCATATTAATTTTATTGCTTTATTATTTTTACATTATCATAAATTCTACACCATTATCGATATAATAATTTGTAAAAAAATTGCAATAAATAAAAATATTTAATTGGCTCGATATAAAAAATAATAAACCATAAAAACTTTTTATGCATTTTTAGATTTATATACAATCAAGATTTACTTGGCATGGTTCAAAACTATTAAAACATGCCATACAATTTTTAGCTATTGTATTTTCAATTTACATAGGCACGACGAGAATTTCTACTTATCAACATCATTGGAATGACGTTTTTGTTGGACTTCTTTTAGGAGCCACAACAGCCATATTGGTGGTAAGTATTTTAAATTTTCAAGTTGTAAAAAAATACATAGCATTATACCCACTACGTATAGTTCACTTTATTTTTATAGTTAGCAAATAAAAACGCCAGTTCTTCAAATTAAAAGATTTTTGAACTCAAAATAAAACTAAAAAATATTTTTAGCTTACGTTAGCATAATAGTTCCTCTATAATCTTTCACAACACCTTTTTATATAATGGAATATATCATCTTATTCAGGATTTTATTTCCTAAAAGTATTTTTAAAATATTTTATTAATAATTGCCCTTTGTTTCAGATAAAATTTATTGCCAATTGGTTTTTGAAAACAGACGCAATAAATGAGACTAGCGAAGAAACAGAAAAAATTGAACCGGATTCAATAAAACATAATATTGTTTAAACTTAATAATTTATTAATATTATTTTTAAGTTTTTGATTAATTATAGTTAACTATGTATATTAACTTTTTTAGTTGGAAAGTATAATATACGATATTTATTTTCAAGATTAAAGCAAAATTTTTATTTCAAATGTAAGTTTGAATGATTTATTAAGGAAGGATTTCAAAAGAAGGCGTAGCATTAAATTTTAACATAGTTCAACGCTCAAAATAAGCATAAATGTAGCTTTGTCGCAAAGATTTGTGATACTTTCTTTGTCATAATAATCACCATTAATGCAGATCAATATCCTAGACGGATTTATATGACTAATATTTTATGATCAACACTCGATTTATAATCGAGTTTTGGTTGATAAGATATTTTTGCATGCTGACATTATTCAAAAGTTTAGACGACTTTTAGTCGCTTCTGTTTCATTGTCTTTATTTATTATCATATTTGTTATACATTAACGAACATAGAAATAACCTCCAGAAGAATTGTATGAAGAAAAGCGCCTACTATTTTAACCATAAAAGGCAAGTTCGACTGGGTTGGTTTTAAATATTGAAATTACTTCTTTGAAATGCTTTGAACCTAAAAATAAGATTCATTGGAGGTGGTCTGGCCATGGGCTATACATCGGACTAAAGAAAACCAGAAGAAAAAACAATATAATTCTATTAAACACTATGATGGACATGAACATTATTGCTAAAGGGGTATTTAAATAAAATCTAACATTTAATTACTGGGTACTGACGTGAGTGTTGGAAAGTTGATGCATAGATAGCTCTCACTTTGTAATTTACTTCCTGAATAAAATTATTCACTACAAACTTGACACAATTTTACGTGAAGTTTATCAATGGTACAATGGTGTAATTTTAGTATTTTCACTTTTTATCTATAAAAATTAGTCAACCTTTTCAAGTAATAGGGCTATTTTAAATGACTGCAATTTCTTTTAGGACTTCTTTCGTTGTGAAAAATTGGATCAATTAATAAATGGTACCGTTTACTAGATCTTGTTCTGTTAGAAGTTATACTAAAAAGGATATTAACCCAGATAGCGCTGGAGTAGACTGATGATAGGGTATAGGGGATACAGTAAAACACGCTTTCAGATTAAATAAAATTTTTTTAAATTTTTGTATGAAACGAAAAAATGTGAACACCAGTCAAACTAAGATCATTTTCTCCAAGATGTATAGTTTGTTTCAGAATAATTGAAATTAAAAAAAGTCATAGAATCAAATTACGTTGATATAAAAGCGTACGAACTATGTGATAAGATATGCTGCCGACCAAGCATATGCATTGCTAAAGGCTGGCGCGAGATTAAAATAATTAACCTTATCTCTATATATTATGTTTTGTTTATAGTTTGTACGTTTTTATATGAACGTAATTTGATGCTATGACTTTTTTTAATTTCAATTATTCTGAAACAAACTATACTACATGTTTTTTCATATCTGTTAAAGTTGTTCGGGAATAGATTTTGGATCTGCGAAAAAAGAGGACCTTTTATGGATCCGTTGTTGCTTTTTACCTCAAAATGCCTATTAACTTTTTTAGACGATTTATTCGTGTGTGAAATTGCAATTTTGTATAACTATAGATATTATTTATTTTTAGAAGTTGCAGAATAATTTGAAGAAAAATAATTTAAAATTGTAAGTAAGTCACTTTTCTAGAATTAAATCCAAAATCGTTCTTGAAATTATTGACATTTATTATTATTATTACTTTATGTATTGCATATATAGTATATATTGCTATATCAGTTGTAATATTATTACAGTTTCATGCGTAATCAATATTATACCAATATTGGATGAGGTTCTTCAATAGGCAACAATCAGGAAAAATACCAATATACCTAAAATATTTTGTGCTACCCGATGGGGTACTTATACAAACAAAATAATATTAATTAGAACTAGTTCTGAAGAATATTTAGTGCAAAAAAATATGTTACCTTTCCTGTTATCTTCTTCACATCTTCATGTAATTTCTAACAATATGGCATAAATCAGCGACATATACGGCTTAAAAATAATGACGAAATAATGATAATCGGGTTCTTGTGCCAAAAGCTTCAGCTTTTTGAGCTCTATGTAGTTTCACTGTTAGATGAGCTTATAAGTTAAGCCAGCATAGGATAATTGTAGCAAGGTGGATTATTTGAGTCATGTACCGTGATGATAAAAGTATCGGAGGTTGCTTTTAATTCTGAAAGGCAAAATTGAGGACAAACGAGGAGTAGGAAGAAGACAGATGTCCTGGCTTGGGAATATACACGAATGGTTCGGAATTCGTAATGCCGGTGAACTTTTTAGACTGGGGGAAGATAATGAAGCTTTTCTCATAGTAATCACCAACGTCCGGGGCGCGGATATGGCATATGGCGAAGAAACAGTAGATAATAAATATTGCACAATTTATTTAATACATAGGTACCATAGTCATTTTAAAACTTGCTTACTAAGTTGACTTATGCATTATGGTCGATAGTTTTTAATAATGCTTTCCTTTTCAACAAAGCATGTTCCATAATGGGAGAAGAATCAAATGAAGAAGGAAACAATGATTGAAATAATAAATTATCGGCAGAAAATGTGAGCTGAATTTTTTCAAAATGGTTTGATTTTTTTTATTACATTATCTGTTCTTAGATTTTGAATAGTATTCTTTTAGTAATTTATATTAGGTTTTTGCTTTTTGGAAGGTTTTAAAGGAAGATTTACGTGTAGATTTCTACACCGTGTAAAACACGTAAATTTGCGTGTAGATTTTGTTGCAAATCTGCTAGAAAATAGTGTGTTTGCCACTTGTGTAAAAATTTACACGTAAATTTACAATTTGCACACGCGCATTCTGGTCAATTGAAAATTCGAACGGTAAGTTGCTATAAGAAGTTTGTATGTCTGGTCGCCTTATGTTGTTTACCTAATACTAAAAGAAACGTGATAATGGATTCAAATTGGCAATTAACCCATTAATACCCAAGGGTCGAAAATAAAACTAATTTTATGTTTTTACTGCATTTTATTACTTAT
Organism: Podabrus alpinus; assembly: GCA_932274525.1. Lineage (NCBI taxonomy): Eukaryota > Metazoa > Arthropoda > Insecta > Coleoptera > Cantharidae > Podabrus > Podabrus alpinus. Next base: position 124,183,025 of record OW026451.1, read on the forward strand.
CATGTACTCAATAAGAAATTTATAAAGTTAAAAAAAATTATACATTTGTAGTATTTTTACAAAATAATGTTGCATAAAAATATTTATTATTGGCAGAGCACGGATTTGTCAACCCGAATTTCAAAATTACCTAATGGAGATTCTGAAAGCTGACGGTTTATATAATACAATAAAAAAAAAAATTTGCCGTAAATTCGGAAGTTTTTGAATAAATCGACGTTGAAGTTTGAAAAATTATGTAAGTGACGCGCAGGAATCTCATGTACCTAACCTGTATGAAATTTCATAAATTCATAATCATAAATATGCAAAAATTAAATTTTGTGATTACCTATATCGACATATTTCATAAAAAACATAATTAATGTTCTGTTGAGAATAAATTTTAGCAGCTGTAAAGTAATTTTGTTCAATAACATAATAAAAAATTAATTATTTTAAAAATGTTGCGTATACGCAACGTTGGGGATTACTGGGTTAATGCCAATTCAAACTTTTACCAACTGACAAAAACACAACACAAGAAAAAATAGACCACACCTTCGAATATTCTTCTGCGCAATTTTACACGCACAACTTGCGAAAAAATATAGAAATATTTCTATAAAATATTTACACGTAAATCTACACGCAAATTTACGTGTTTTACACGGTGTAGAAATCTACACGTAAATCTACACGCAAATTTACACAAGTGTCACACGGCCTTAAGAAAGTTGCTTTTATCCTGGTTTGTCTTCCCAAAAATCGGGCAACCATAAATTTCTGGTAAACAAGAAACCAATTTGAAAGTAATTCAAACTCAAACCCGATAGGTAAATATGCCTTGAATAATGGTAATAATACCATTAATATTACGAATGGTAATGGTAATAATAAACAGCTTAAGTTTTTTGTTAAATAAATGGTAATACTCAGGGCCCCCGTAAGGGCTACTGGCGCCTGTGTGCAAAAAAGGATTTTGGCGCCCTTTAAGGCATTTTGGATCATGTTTTTTTATTTATTTTTTTGAAGGTAGGTAGGGTAGGTGCTTGAAATAAAGCAAAAAACTGAACTTTAGAAGTCATATTTATTTGTAGACTAAAATATCAAAATGAAACAAACAGAATAAAATCATAACAAAATAAATTCTTGTTCACACCCATTTTAAAGCATTTACTTAACTAATGGGGTACAGACACGTTGTTCATAAATACTAGAAAATAACCCAAAACTAAAAATCACATTTTTTTTAGGAACAAATAACAGAAATATTGCCTAATATCTACCTATATATATAAGTACTACTTTCTACTTATACTTAGATATTTTAAAAAATATGCAGATACTTCTGATAACAAATACCTAGGTAACTTCGTTATAAAATCAAAAATGATAGCTAGGTACAATAGAAAAATAAAAAATAGCTATTGTAGTAGCGATATTTTCCGAGACTTTGCTGTTGCAAATTCATTAATTACATCGCTAAAATTTATACCATCAAAAATTTCTTGTTCAATTGCTAATATTGCTAGCCCAGACAATCTTTCTTGAAGCATTGTCGATCTTAAATAATTTTTAATGATTTTTAACTTTGAAAAAGATCGCTCGCCAGAAGCTACAGATACTGGCAATGTCAGAAGAATTCTTAGTGAAATGCTTACGTTTGGAAGGGTGGAGATTAAATTGTTTCCAATTATATATTGTAAAATACATAAGGGGTCAGTATCATCAGGTAATGAAAACAACTTTAACGCTTTAATTTCATTAAACAAATCATTGGAGTCTATATCCTTATTATCCTGATCTGTCAGTCGTTCTTCAAGAACAGAACAACGTTTTAAAAGATCGCTGTCACTTAATTTGAATATGTCGCTAAAAAATCCGAAAATATTATCATACTCATTTAATAAGTCAAATCGGTTTTTTAGAGAGCTTAAAGTTTGATCTATAATTTTTAAGAAAAAACTAATTTTAAAGGCGGTTTTTGGATCATGAGGGGTCTCATCTCGGTGTTCCTAGTCAAACAGTTTTGGTTTGAATTTCCTCCTGACTGTTGGTAACGGTGGAAAGTCTTCTTCAATTTCGAGAGAGAGTGCTACTTCTTTCGCTTGTACAAGAATTTCTTGAAATGATTGGTCAGATCTATATTGCTGGAAGTGATCAACTAAATTTTTTAGGTAGGTTTGGCATACTTTAATATTAATTGTAGCACTTTGCATTTGTTTTGCAAGGGTTTTGGCGCCCCTAAAGGATGGCGCCCGTGTGCATTGCACACTTTGCACATATGGTAGCGGGGGCCCTGGTAATACTGATAAAAGTTTTGTACTGTAAAAACTTTTATTTGCGGAAGTCGGTTCCAATTATTTCTTTAGGAAAGGAAGCAAATTTTTCATTCCTTATTTTGTCTCAGTTTGAGAAACTATTTATTTACTTTTTACCAGATACCAGTTTACCAAATGTTTACCTTTTTAAATAACATTTGACATTGTTTGCCTGATTTTTATCTAGCTTTTATCTTATTTAGTGTTCCTGAAAACTTTTCAGATCTTGAAAACTAGCTAGAAACAAATTAAAACCATCTAGAAAAGAATGAACTTTAAATAACTTTTTTAGATTAGTTATTTGACTTGAATTTTTTTTTCTAAAAACATACATTTTTGATGGACAATAATTATTCTACCAGCAACACTTTTGGGTCACATATTTTCACTACCATCAAGGAAGCCTCATTCAGTGTATTTTCAGCTATGACCAACCCCAAGGTGACTTTGTATCACTTTTTCAAAATTATATTTTGGATAATTACTATATTATTATTTTAAAACAAAAAAAATTATATAAATTATAAAATTAAATATATTTTTAATCACGATATTTAATAACTCTGTACATTTTTACTTCCCTATAAGGAAGTATTGTAATCATGAAAAAATTCGATGTCGATATTTTAACGGAAATATCCGTTTTGAGCATTTCTGAATCCGTTTTGACTACTTTCGCAATGATGTCTGTATGTATGTATGTCTGTATGGATGTATGTAACGCAAAATGTCTGTAAGTTCTGTATCTCTGGAACGAATTGTTATATAGTAACAAAATTTCATATTTAACACTTTAATCGGTATACAAAGGCACCATTTGATTTTGGAGGAAATCCTTAAACCGGAAGTAGCACTTCACTTGAAGGACGAAATGGTTTTTCTTAAATATCTCAGGAACGAATTGTTATCTAGTAACCAAATTTCATATTTAACACTTTAATCAGTATACTAAAGCACCATGTGATTTTGGAGGAAATCCCTAAACCGGAAGTAGCACTTTACTTGAAGGACGAAATGGTTTTTCTTCAATATCTCAGGAACAAATTGTTATATAGTAACCAAATTTCATATTTAACACTTTAATCAATATACGAAAGAACCATTTGATTTTTGAGGAAATCCTTAAACCGGAAATGGCACTTTACTTGAAGGACGAAATAGTTTTTCTTCAATATCTTAGGAACGAATTGTTATATAGTAACCAAATTTCATATTTAACACTTTAATCGGTATACGAAAGCACCATTTGATTTTGGAGCAAATCCCTAAACCGGAAGTAGCACTTTACTTGAAGGACGAAATGGTTTTTTTCTTAAATATATTATGATAAATATTTTATTGATGAATTTTTATTTTTTAATCAAAATTAAAGCAAATAAAATTTTCTATAAATGTTAGAATATATTTTTATGAACAAAATACAATTTAATAATACAACAAATTTAATAATTTAATTAAATGCTGGAATCCGATTTCGACGAAATTCGAAAAAAAATTGCAAAATTGCAGATTTGTTACCACCGCTTGACGTCACTCGAAATAGGAATTTTTGGGAATTCTTTATACTATAAAACGATTTATAACAAATATTAATAAATAATATTTCTGCGAATCTTTAGATGAACGATGAAGGAATGTTTCCTTATAGGGAAGTCATGTGCTGGCCACATCAGATTTTTTCAACTTCTTATTTTACAATTTGATTATTATATTTTTCATGACGCCGGTTATGGCCGGAATATTAACGAGATTAACTGCTACTGCAGGGTTCCCCGGTTTGACTACAGGTACAATCTAAAATTTCTTGACCGTCTTCCGTGCTTCGGAGGGCACGTAAAGCCGTCGGTCCTCCTGTGAATGATTTGCCATTATAACAATAAAAAAACAGGGTGCAGGCACATCGAAAGGCAAGCCTAGCCAGCTAGCGAATAAGCTGTAAAAAAAACTTTTCGGAACTATAAAGCAAAAAACTACTTTTTCAATTAAATTACCTTGTAAATATAATTCGCTCCACCGCTTCTTCGACCGTCCCACATTAGTTGAAGTATGAAGTCGGAACAAGTCACCTATGGCTTAATCCTTGCAGTTGATGATGATGATGATATAATTCGCAAACGTTTTCGTCACACTATGACATCTTCAAGCGATTAGACTGAAAATGACGAGAATACTGGATTAAATATTACTGCAAAAACTGGTTTAGGGTGGGGGTGGTGGAGTATAGAGAGTTTTACTATTGGCAGGAGGGAAGGTTGATTAGTTGTATTTAAACGCTATGAAAGTTGTTGGATGAAAAATAAATAACTTATCCTCCCATTTGAAACACAAAAATCAACCATTTTTTGTTTAAATATTTGCTCCAAAAGTTATTCTTTTCTGCCCAAAAGTGGCACTTGTCGTCATATGAATACTGGTTTTGGTTTCATGCTGGTGCATATTTTGATTGTATCTCAGGGTAACATTAAATTTGAAAGCTGAATTAAATTATTCTTAATCTTGAATATTATTTTCGAGTTGTTCAAGTGTGAGAGCTCCGTGATATTAAAGGTTTTCAAGATTTCGTAAAGTGATAAGGTAGGAGTTCGAGAGTTCAATCAAAAAATATAAACTGATTAAATATTCAGGTGTATACTCAAGTTTCAAGAAACTTGTAGTTCATGTAATTATTTTAACCACTGTTTATTCTATTTATATCATTTTATTTAAATACCCTAGACTAATTATAAACTTTAATGTAGCAAGGTCGGATTATTTTTTCATGTCAGTCAACATTATTATTTTACTCATTATATTTTATTAATTACCTTTTATTTACTTTGTTTGGTTATTTGTTAATGTTATTGGTGAGTTCCAGCTGTGAAGCGCAATTGTTGGTTCCCCTAAGCTCGAATCGAAGTTAACTTCCAATATTCAGGTGGGGAATTCCATATCAAATCAATTATTTTTTTGCAATTATTTTCATGACCCTCTTAGTCCAGGCAACGAAGCCGAAAAATTGGCTCAAGCTTGCAAAATATCCGGGCAAGCTGAATTTTGGCAGAGATGTACATTAGGGTGTTCTAATGAACCCTCCAAAATTCCCATAAAATCCCAAGCCGGCGTCCCCCACAATCGGGGGTTTTAGCTCCCCCAACGCGATTTTTTGCCGATAACTCGTTTATTTATGTTTGTATGAAAAATTACGATCAGACCATAATTGAATAGCATAAAATTCTTTATAAAATAATTTATTTTCATATTTTTCCATGGCACACTAATAATACTTCAATTATTGACCGAAAACACGACCCACCCTTAAAATGGCACAATATTGATTCGTTGCAAGGAGAGAGAAATGTTTTCCGGCACGGGAAATGCTTTTAATAATAATTTAATTGAAATTGTGACCAAGGTTGGAAAATGAAGAGAAAAATAGATTTTTTCAAAATTTGTCCAAGTTATAGTATCTTCCAAGTAACGAAACCGAAATTTTGGTTTGAGCTTACAGAAGGTCCGGGCATGCTGAAATTTGGCAAAGATGTATATTGAAGTGTTCTAATAAACCCCCAAAATGTCTCATAAAAATCCCATGCCGGCGTTCCCCCAAATGAGGATTTTAGTCGCCTAGGTGCGGTTTTTCGCCTATAGCTCACGTATTTTTTCTTTTACGAAAAATTACCATTAAACAAAGTTTTTTTTTTTTATTGACTCCACATTTACATTACAATCTGTCCATGGGACAATAGGTAATACTGTTTGACATTATTTATAATAACAATGACAATGAAATGACACAGTGGAGTACTAACCGATTGGTAAGCCTCCTTTTAGATTAATATTTACATTTTTATAGGCAATTTAAATTTGTTACAATTTATTTAGAAAACTCGATGGGGTAAGTCCATGGGATCACTTCTCTTTAGTCTTCTATCCTGAAGTTCGACCATTAGATCACACACTAATGGGTTGGGATGGTCCGCGAGTCTCAACTGATATCTTTTGCTCATAGAAGAAATGACGTCCTTTACACTATTAACTTGAAGGTCAGCACTAATAATATTATTTGGGACATACCAGGGGGCATCGCAGATGCCACGTAAAACTTTAGATTGGAAGCGCTGGATTTTTGTAATATTGGAATTACTGGCAGAACCCCACAGCTGAACACCATACGTCCATATGGGCTTCAGAATCGTTTTATACAACAGTAGTTTATTGTCTGTAGATAATAAACTTCGGCCCATAATTCGGTGAATTTCGGCCCATAAGCCAGTACATCTTCCGATACACAAGTCCAAGTTGGAGGCGTTTGTACCAAATATGTTTGGCCCACGTCAGTCGACGGTCAAGGTGAAAGCCTAAGTATTTGACATTTTCTTGTTCTGGAAGGACGTTACCGTACATCATTACACCTGGGCAAGTCCCTCTTCTGAGGGCGAAGGAGATATGCACCGACTTTGTGGTGTTGGCTTTGATTCGCCAAGTCCTAAGCCAGTCTTTTATTTTATTTAGGTGACATTGTAATAATCGAGAGGCAAGATTTGGATCTTCACTAGAAGCCATTACGGCTGTATCGTCAGCAAACGTGGCGGACACTGTATTATTTGATTCTGGCAAGTCTGAAGTGAATAATAGGTACAGCGTAGGCCCAAGGACACTACCCTGAGGCACTCCTGACAGTATGCATTCTAGGTTGGTATGTGCTTCTCCATATTTAACTTGAAAAAATCTGTTGGTTAGATAGGACTCCAGCAGACGACTATAGGGATGGGGTAGGTGTTTTTTGATTTTATATTTCAGTCCCTCGTGCCACACTCTGTCGAATGCTTGAGAAATGTCAAGAAATGCAGCAGAACAGTATCTCCTGTGTTCCAGGTCCGCTCTAATCCTCTTCACAACCCGGTGCACCTGTTCCACCATTCCATGACCCTGCCGAAAACCAAATTGGTGGTCAGGGATCAGATTTACCTCTTGGAGGAGCGGTTTTAGTCTTTCCAGGAATAGCTTTTCAAATGTTTTTGAAATAATTGGTAGTAGGCTAATTGGTCTATAGGACGAAGTCTCAGTTGGGTCTTTTCCTGGTTTCTGGATCACTATCACCTGAGCCACCTTCCACTGAGCTGGGAAGTAACCATACCGAAGAATTGCATTAAAAATTATTTTAATTAGTTTAAACCCATTTTCTGGTAGATTCTGTAGAATTTTACCTGTTATTAGGTCGTATCCAGGAGCCTTTTTTGGATTAATCTTCTTGAAAATAACATTTTTGATTTCGTTCATCCTGAACTTTGCAATTGGTAGATCCATTTGATAAGGGGCTTCAAGAAGTTGGTGGACAGGGTCTTCTTCTTCGACAGGGATTTCTCTTGGAAGAGGTTGGAAGACTTTAGCAAGATGTTCTGCAAAGGTTTTGGCTTTTTCTGAATCATTCCGAGCCCAATTACCATTACTAGTCCTAATGGGTTGACTTGCCTTTTGTTGGTTTTTTATTTTCCGCGTGACTTTCCACAAAGAGTAGTCGGTTGCTTGACTAGCTGTAAGGTTTTCTAGAAAATTTTTTACTCCTTGATTTTTGTTGTCGACAAGGAGCCTTTTTAATTGTTTCGTGGCTTCGTTTAAGTTAGTTTTATCAATTGGTGCATGTGTTAATTGCCATCGTTTCCTTAGTTTTCTCTTTTCTATTATTTTCATTTTTATGTGTTCGGGGCAATATCCGGGTTTATTCATATTTGAATTTGGCGGGGTAGCCCGCCATGATGCTTGTTGGATTGCTACTGTTAGTTGTTCTACAGCTTCATCAATTTCACTCTCAGTCTTTAGTGGGATGTTGAGATTTAGTTTATGTGAAAGGCTGCTTTTAAATATTTCCCAGTTTGTATTTTTGTTGAATAGCGCAGGTGGGTTATTAATTTTAGAGACACATGCGTCTATGGTGACCAGGAGAGGAGTGTGATCAGATGATAGATCTAAACATGTTTCTATTTTTAGATAATTTTTCGAAATACCTTTAGTGACACAGAAGTCGATTACATCTGGGATCTTATTTCTGTCTGTAGGCCAATAAGTAGGTTCTCCTGTTGATAGTTGCAATAAACCGCAGGTTTGCATTGATTGGTACAGCTGCCTGCCTCTGGGTGTTATTAGCCTCGAACCCCAATGTTTGTGCTTGGCATTGTAATCACCTCCCGCAATAAAGCGATGTCCAAGCGAGTTGAAGAATTTTCTTTTCTTTTAAATATTATATTTATTTTAATTTAGTATTTCTATTGTAAAATAGGCAGGGCTAGGAAAGAAAATTTTATTCTATGACAGGTGACCACTTGACAAGTGAACGCACAACAAGTGAACGCACGAAAAGTGAACGCACGACATCCGAACACATGACAACTGACTTTTTTGATTCCATTGATTATTTTGAGTCCATTCTCACTTTTTCCGTTCAACTTGGAAAAAAGTTCGAGGGAGCGGCAGATCCACCTCTTTGCGGCAGATTAGACTTTACGCGGAGATTTGTTTTTTTAAATTTGTTTTCTAAAGAAATATCAAAAACTAACACTAATCTAAGGACAGATCCACCTCTTTGCGGCAGATTTAACTTTAAGCGGAGATTTGTTTGTTTTTAATTAGTTTTCTAAAGAAATATCAAAAACTAACACTAACCTAACGACAGATCCACCTCTTCGCGGCAGATCTACCTCTTCGCGGCAGATCCACCTCTTTGCGGCATATTTAACTTTACGCGGAGATTTATTTGATTTTAATTTGTTTTCTAAAAAAATATCAAAAACTAACACTAACCTAACGACAGATCCACCTCTTCGCGCGGCAGATTCACCTCTTTGCGGCAGATTTAACTTTACGCAGAGATTTGTTTGTTTTTAATTTAGTTTTATTATTATGGCCGCGTCATTTTGGTTCTGCGCCTATATGGCCGCGTCTATTTGGGTCTGCGCCTATTAGGCCGCGTCCATTTGGGTTTGCGTCCTTTTGGGTCTGTGTCCTTTTGGGTCTGCGTCCTTTTGGGTCTGCGTCCTTTTGGGTCTGCGTCCAAACGCTCGCGTCCTTATGGTCGCGGCCTTTCGGCCGCGCCCATTTGTCCGGCTCCGTGTATGGGTGTTTGATATAACTTAGAATTACACCAAGTTTGAGCACATTCGAAGAGGATAATCAAAATACCTTGGTTGATTTGATATGGAAAGATCCAGGTAGGTCTTGCAACTTGACTGTAACGGCGATTCCGCCTTTTCGACGGAATCAATAACAACGATGCCCTTTTTATTTTTGACAATAATCCCCCCCTCCCAGCTTTTCGTAATGGTGAACCATTATTTTTTTATTCACAAAGTTATATTTAAAAATTTAAAAATCTTATGGAATTTTATCGCAAAATTGACATGCAATTACCAAAAGTGACGATAATTGTCTTAGTCACTTGTTACGTTGCAACAGTGAACGAAAATCATAGCATGTCACTATTTTAATCAAATGTATTGATTAGTAATATTTTTGAAAATGTGATTTATTGTAAAGCATTATAAATAAACGATACGGCTGCGTACTATTTCTTTTGGATTATTAACATACGTTAAAATAGATTATAAATCATTTGAGCCTGAGCTATACGTACAAAACGTTTGGTTGCAATGGATAATAATGTAAAATTAACTGTTCCCATAGGGAAAGTTTTGCTTGATGTAGGATTATTAATATTTTGTAAGTATTTTACATTCTGAATTTAATATTATGATATTGTAATATTAATTTTATTTTTTAAATTTTAGTGGGTATTAGACAATTGCACGGTTTTCTAATTGGTAGTCTTGCAGAAAGAGGCTTTTTCTGCAATGATGAAAGTATTGCATATCCGTATATACCTGCACAAATGGTAGATCCAAATTATATTTTTGCCGGAGAAACAGTAATCGTTGGAGTTGTGGTAAATATTTACTTTTAAAAATTGATAAAATAATAGGTCAGGAAAATTTTTTAAACAACTCAGTAATTTTGAAGACAATTATTGCAAGAATATATTTTTTAATATACCCACAACTAAATTTTCATAGAAAAAATAGTTCGATGTGTCATCAAATTTTTTAAATTTAAAATTATCTGTATCATACAAACCAATTATTACTTGTTCAAGTTATAATTAAGAATGAAACTGATAAACTCTTGCCTAATTTATTACTGAGCTTTGAAAACCTTCCATTGTATAGTATTTAAATGTCCTCTTAAGGCAAACGAAATATATTAGTTCTTCAAGGTTATGTGATATCACAAAAATAATATAAAAAACTAATGAAATTTAATATAAAATTTATACATTTTCGGATATGTATTATTATAATAATTCAAAACATTTTAATTGATAAACACCGCATAATAAATAATAACATAAAGTAATATAATTTTAATTAAGCAACTAAGATAATATTATCATATTTTTAATAATAATCGCAAAACATGCTGTTTTAAATGTAAATGTGCCAGGTGCCAAAATTAGAGCCCATTTTTAAAGGCTGAAAATTGTTGAAATTATTAAAAAAAAATTGAAATTCAATCCGAATCTTCTTATCGATGTTATTAAATTTATATCTTATTACAATTTACATTAATAATTTTATAAATACCACATACCAATAAGATTGCTATGGGCAATTTTCAATACGCTGTTAGTTTACGTTTGGTTACAAATTTTCCTTTTCCAGATATTGGTAACCGAATTTTTCTTCTACTATAGAGATGAGCACAAATTTAGTATTGCAAGACTGAAACTACCAATGTGGATATGGAAAATATATACAGGCGTGACAGCTTTCCTTTTTGGAGCATCTTGTACTAGGATGACTACTTTATTATGGAAAAATCAAGTTGGTAGATTACGACCACATTTTATAGATGCATGTCGACCAAACGTGAATTGTTCAGACCCCAAAAATTTGTTTGTCTACCATACAAATTTTACTTGTACAAATCCACTTTATGATCACAACGAGCATGATCTTAGAGAAATGAGGTAAATATAATAAGATTATAAATACAACTGGAAATTCGTCTTACATCTTGTACATTTTAGACAATCTTTTCCTTGTGGACAACTGGCAAGTTCAATATTCTGCATGTTGTATTTGATTGTAAGTTTTTCTAACGGTATAATTCGTTATATCATTTAATTTAATTCTTGTTTATTGTAGATATATTTGGAAAATAAAATGATTTGGCAAGGATCAACATTTTTAAAGCATACCATACAATTTGCAGCATTCAGTTCGTCCATGTATATAGGATTTTGCAATGTTTCTGATTACCATCATTATCCTACCGATGCTATAGCAGGACTTATTCAAGGTGTAGTCTTTGCCATACTTACCGTAAGTAACCATTTTTCAAAATTAGTAGAAAATTGAGTGCTAATAATAATTGAATTTTCAGGCCTTTTATGTTGGTCATCTAAGAATAACTACTAAAAAAATAATTCATAGTGAATATCAAGAAATTCCTTCTTCGCAGATGCATGTGTATGGAACGTAAATTCCATATAAATATACGAGTATTTTTTCTGTTAATTCAATGTTTAGTAATATTAATGTATTTAAATAAAGTTTAAGTATATGCTAATACTTTTGGTTGTTACCAATAAATGTTTTTAAAAAATGTTCACAGTTTTTATTAACTAAATCTTATAGTTCTATTGCTTTGTTTGCTTACACCCGGATTTAATATATTGGAAGTCGAAATAATATTAACTAATTACTAATTAATAGAATAATGATGGTTTACTAAATTTTCAACAAAATACTAAACCAACGGAATGCTAAATATTATATTTTCCTGATATTTTCTTATTTATATAACAATAAATCGATGTGTTAGCATCGTCTGATGAAGTGCAGGTGGTGACTTCATAGATATTAATTCTATTGTTCTTTGTCGATGTGCAAGCAACATCAATATATTATGTACTATTATCAGTATTTTTATAAAGCATTTAATATTATAATAATAAATTATTTTATAATAAATTTACCTTGATGGAATTGTGAGGCCGTATGCCGAGCAGTCATGTAGAGATAGGAAGTAAGGCGTCCTTAAAGCGTACGTAAGTTTAAGATATTATGCATATAACATTTTTCAAAGTAAAGCTAAAGCGGGTATAAGCATATTTCCCACATAACAACTAACATAAGAATATTCCTGCTTACCTTTCAAAGTTGTTGACTCTACACTCGAACGATTTTAAAACTATAAACTTTTACAAAAGATTTGCAAGAAGATTTTATAGCAAAATTACTACGTCTAAAAATTATTTCTCTAAAAAAGTTGTATCAAGTTACGAAAGAAACTTTATAGTATTGTAATAGTTAATAAATTATTGTTAATTTTAATGATTTATATAGTTAATAAATTGTAATATTACTTACAAAAGTTAAAATTTTAAATGTGTAATAAATTTTAAAAATTAAGCAAAAATCAGATGTGGTGATCTAACTCCGATATTATATTAATGTAAAAATGACTTCCTTTTTCAGTATAATCTCCCTCAACTTCAATAGACTTATTCTAACGATCCTCCAATTTATGGATCCCATCTCTGTAGTGGTTTTCCGGAAGGTCTGCAAAATACCACTCTACAGCAGCTATTACCTCTTTGTTTGATGAAGATCGTTTTCCACGAAAGAATCTTTTGAAATGTGAGGAGAGCCAGAAGTCAGAGGGAGCTAAATCTGGCGAATAAGCTGGTTGTTGCAACAATTCTTACTTTAATTCACTGATTTTAGCGATTGTTTTTTGAGCTGTGTGAGCAGGTGCATTATCTTAATGGAAAATGATTTTTTTTTGTTTTTTGTTTACACCCAATTGGTCCAAAAGGTTACAATAATAATATGAGCTTATTGTTTTACCAGTTTGGAGGTAATCCACGAACAAAATACCTTTTGCATCCAAAAAATTGACGCTAACACCCAGTGGCGTACCTAGGGGGGGGGGGGGGGGGGGGGCGGTCCGCCCCGGGCCCCTTTACTAAGGGGGCCCCACCCAAAAATAAATAATTCCATGTTTCTCAAGTGAGCGAGCTCATTCGTGGCTCAGTCGTTCAGAGAGCGTCGGTTTCGGAGCTGCGTTGCGTCGTGCTGAACGTCGTAGATTCAATTGTTCGAATTCGGGCTCTTACGATAAAACTTTTTATCAGTTTAACATTTTTAACAGTAATGATAATTGATGACCTCGGACTGCACGAGTTTGTTCCCTTATTCTATCTATTATTTCTCTGCACAGGGCAATAGCTTATGGAAGAAAAAAAAGGCTAGCCACATTAAAATGTTTTTTTTTTGAGGGTGAGGGGGGCCTCCAAAATAAATCCGCCCAGGGCCCCAAGTGGTCTAGGTACGCCACTGCTAACACCTTCTTGGCCGATTTCATCACACGAACTCGCTTCGGAGCCGAAGAGCCGGGTTCACACCACTCCTTAGCCTCTTATTTTGATTCAGGATCATGGTGGTAGACCAAAGGTTCATCTATAGTGATGAAACGACGCACAAAATCCTTTTTATCCTTTCTAAAACGCTCTAGATGTTGTTGAGAAAGTCGCATTCGAATGTGTTTTTGTTGCATTGTAGCGAATGCGTCTCCCATTGTGTGCACACAATTTTTTGAAACCCAAAACTTGACATAAAATATTGCTTACTGTGCCTAATGCAATGCCTAGAGCTTCTACAAAATGTCTCTCGGTCAATCGACAACCTTCCAAGACCATATTCTGTATTTTTGCGACAATTTCTGATGTTGATGCAGTTTTTGGACGTCCTTTACGTGGATCGTCTTCAAGGCTAGTGCGACCACTTTTAAACAAACCAACCCAATTACAAACCATTGTTTTTGAAAGAGCAGATTCACCTAACACATTTACCACTTCGATATGAATTTCCATTGCCTTTAAACCTTTTTTTACAAAGAATTTAATCACTGCACAATGTTGAATGTTTTCCATTGTTAAAAAATACACTGACATATCAACTTCAAATGGCTTGTAAACAAAGAATGAATTGACAGATTGAAATGAAATTTTGGGTATGTTCTTATGAATGATGAAATATTAAAATAGCATCGAAGTTTTAGTTCTACTATTGACGAATAGTAGGCCGTTTGGGCTGAAAAAGAAAAATAAGTTTAAGGTATTTTTTATCGCGCTCGTGATTGAAAGCCGCTATAGTTACTGAGATGATTCTAACACTGTTATCTAATATGAATGGTCTACTTTCAAAATAAAAAATCTTATGTGACAACACATTACTTTCCCCTTCCATTCCCCGCCCATCGCGAATTTTGAATCAATTTTGGTGTCAATCGTTTGTGTTCGTTTGTGTTTTCATTATTTTCGTTTGTGTTAGCACCGTTCGCGAAATATCTTCAAATTTACGTGGGCGGGGCTGGGGAAACGGCAGCCCCGCCCATCGCGAATTTCGGGTCGAATTTGGTGTCAATCGTTTGTGTTTCGTTTGTGTTCGTTTGTGTGCTCATTATTTTTGTTTGTGTTATCACCGTTCGCGAAATATCTTCAATTTAAGTGGGCGGGGCTGGGGAAATGCCAGCCCCGCCCATCGCGAATTTCGGGTCGAATTTGGTGTCAATCGTTTGTGTTTCGTTTGTGTTCGTTTGTGTGCTCATTATTTTAGTTTGTGTTAGCACCGTTCGCGAAATATATTCAAAAACATAACCTAGGTTTATTTCCCCGGCCCCGCCCATTTTGAATTCTTGCTCGAATTTGGTGTCAATCGTTTAGTCATCGTTTGTGAACGTTTGTGTTTCTATTCCCGTCGTCTCAATATCGATTTTCAACTAGCTGGGAGAAAATGAATTTTTGTCAAGCTCCGAGCAACAACCGCCACATTTCGAAATTATAGCAATTACGTTATTTAAGAAAATTGGTGTTATCTTAGTTGTAAATTTATCAATATGGATAGGTTTCAACTTAAAACAATAAAAACCATTTTTATTTATTTTACTATAACTACAGCAGTGACTTGATGAGATTGGTGAAGTTAAGTTGTAAATAAAAGAGAAAGAAGAGGATTGAACCATCAAAAAAATGGACCGTACATTACAGAGAAGTAAAGTTCCGAATGGAATAAAGTTTGATTATTATTATTTATATAGTAAATGGAGAAAAATAATGATGGAATACCTGAAACTTCTGAAGAGAACTGGGGTGGAGAAGTTGTCAACCGTAAGGAAAAGAAAAGAAAACCAAACTATTTAGACGCTGACCCAACAATACCATTATACAACGACAGTAGTCGAAGTAAGAGTTCCGTCATTGGTTTATTAAAAAATTGTACTTCTTTAGGTCTCAAAGGTGTAACTATCAAAAATCGAAATTATACTTTCACAAATACTTGCACTTTTGATACGATAACACAAATTTTATTTTCGAGTTATGCCGACAGTGACCTATACTCCAATTTTATAAATATTAATTCTGAAGAATATCTATATTTCTAATTGATCCAGAACGCGATACGAGATGGAATTACAACACAATGTTATCGAAAAAGGGCGGAAATTCTTTTGGAAATATTCGAAAAAGAACGATCACAGTTACTTGGAGAAGGTATAACTATCGATTCTAACTGTACCTACTGCGAATTATTTACTCAAAAAGTTATTTATGAAGTATTCTTGTTTTACAGAAATTAAAAAATGTACATCTTGCGATTGGGAAAATAAGCGACCTGAGGAAACTGTAGTAGCCAATTTAGGTATAGAAAATTTTGAATTATTGCAAAAAATCATGAATAATTATTTTGAAGATCCAGTAAAATGCGGCTCTTGTGGTGTTTCTTCTATTCCTAGAAGTTTTACGATTGGTCCTCATTTATTCATAGAACCTGTAAACAATTCGGCACCGTACGATTCCCAATTTTCAATACCGCTTTCAAATGTTCCCTTGTCTTTAAATATTTTAGAAAAACATTTTAAGTTGAAAGGAATTATTAGTTTTTTTCCACCGAAAATCAAATCCCCGTCAGCAATAGGACATTATGTAGCTTTGTTGGAGAGCTCATCTAAATTCTTGGGAAAAAAAGCATACGTACTTCTACCGTTGCGTTGTGAACTGTGAATATCTTTTATATACTTTTGTGTCCTCTTACGAGTGACTTCTTGCCCTCTAGTTGGGTGCCACGTTTTGTGTCCTCTTCCGCTCTCAGGTCGCTTATTTTTGTAGATCCTTCAGACGTGACACACAATCAAAATAAGAGACAGGACATATTTAACACAATTTATTAACAACATTCACCTCTAACAACAACCAACAATACAATAAAATTACTAACTAAAATCAACTATAATCAACAACTTAAAATCCCTACTTATTTTCTGTTATAATATAGTAAAGCTTTACCTTTTCTTTTCTTTCCGTTTAACGCACTTAATTTTTCCACACGTATTTTTCCGCACTGACGAACTTTCGACAATTTCTTCGTTCACCTATATTCTTCCACGTACTGACTTCTACTGCTATCAATTTGCATCAAAACCCACTGGTCTGATACTCCTTTTACTTTATAACTGCTCTACAATCAATTCTTCTTCTATCTATGTTATTCAAACACTATCTTCTTCCACGTACTGACTTCTACTTCACTCTAATTGCTTCAACACAATTGATCTGAGACTCACTTCATCAATTCTTAAATGCAACTGGTCTGCAAATCATCTACTTTGTAACTCAATCAGCAACTGCCTAACACGTCTGGTACGCGTGTTCTCTATTCAGCAACTCCCAAAACACGACCGATCTGCAAATCTATTTTGCAACTCCAAAACACGACCGATCTGCAAATCTATTTTGCAACTCCAAAACACGACCGGTCTGCAAATCTATTTTGCAACTCAATCAGCAACTGCCTAACACGTCTGGTACGCGTGTTCTCTATTCCGCAACTGTCTTACCGCCCATTATTATCTTGGCATGGTTACCACTCGCTTTTCCTGCTTATGTTTTATCTTCTAAGAATGCCGCACTATCCTACGTATTTTTTTATTATCTCGTTACAAACAAAACTTAAATCTAGCAACATTTTTTTAATTTTTAATAATCACATTCATTCTGAACAAATTTTAATTAAACAATGTTGACATATCCTCCCTCTCATCTTGATTGCGTATCCCGTATACATTTATGAGGGAGCTAGCTTAAAGTGGACACAACAATACATTGTAATAATTATTTATTTGCTAATTAACTATTAATTTATTAATATATTATTTCTGTTTGTACAACAAAAATTCATTTTTATTATGAATAATGCAATGTTATCAAAAAAGTATTGTATAAAGATGGCGAGATATTACGTACTTGACATCATGGCTAATATTTTTAAGGACGGTCCTGATCCATTTCTATACCATTTTTTAAATACTATTATCTATGATGTTTTTTTCCTTACATCAAAACATGGTTTTTATTGTTTTAAGTTGAAACCTATCCATATTGATAAATTTACAACTAAGATAACACCAATTTTCTTAAATAACGTAATTGCTATAATTTCGAAATGTGGCGGTTGTTGCTCGGAGCTTGACAAAAATTCATTTTCTCCCAGCTAGTTGAAGATCGATATTGAGACGACGGGAATAGAAACACAAACGTACACAAACGATGACTAAACGATTGACACCAAATTCGAGCAAGAATTCAAAATGGGCGGGGCCGGGGAAATAAACCTAGGTTATGTTTTTGAATATATTTCGCGAACGGTGCTAACACAAACGAAAATAATGAGCACACAAACGAACACAAACGAAACACAAACGATTGACACCAAATTCGACCCGAAATTCGCGATGGGCGGGGCTGGCATTTCCCCAGCCCCGCCCACTTAAATTGAAGATATTATTTCGCGAACGGTGATAACACAAACGAAAATAATGAGCACACAAACGAACACAAACGAAACACAAACGATTGACACCAAATTCGACCCGAAATTCGCGATGGGCGGGGCTGCCGTTTCCCCAGCCCCGCCCACGTAAATTTGAAGATATTTCGCGAACGGTGCTAACACAAACGAAAATAATTGAAACAAAAACGACACACAAACGATTGACACCAAAATTGATTCAAAATTCGCGATGGGCGGGGCTGGGGAAATGGACCTTCCCATTCACTAGATTTATTCATATTAATAGCATTGTTTTATTCCAAAAAAATGAGCTTGTTCAATGACCATTTCTGTATTTTTTTTAATTACGTTGTGTGTTTTTTTAATATAGTATTTATTAACAACCTGTATAAATAACAAATTTTAAAAACATTACACAACAATTGTAAACATAAAACAGACTCACAAACTGAGTCTCTGTATCAGAAAACTCTGCGCTGCTTTCCCCTCTATAAAGCCTGAATTACATCAGGCAATTTCTTGCCGCAATTTCTGCGCAGAGACAGGTACATAGTATTTGCGCGTTGCGTATACCATTCTGCGCAGAAATTGCATGATGTACTATAGACTTAACACCATAATTAGTAAACGACCCCTCCTATCGACCAAATCCTTGGGATCAGTCTTTTACTGATTTATATTTTTAATGTTTTAAATTTTCCGCTTTTCTCTCTGCTGAACTTCCTTAAAAATTAAACTTGTGCCTCCCGATTAGAGCAGTACAACATCATAAGTATATAATGTCACCTCCCCCATGAGCCACTACAACCTCCATATCATTCAATCATAATCTTGAAAAATAAGGGTCCAAGAACTGACATATTATGTGGAACACTATGCTCGACCAAATTTATTTATTTAGTTGTGGAAGAATTACTATAACGCCAAGTAACCGATTGCAAGACAAACCTCCAGTTTCGTTCCAAAACTTCAGCTTAAGGAATTCACACAACTCGGCCTGGAGGGACTTGACAATTTTGTAAGTAAACTTTTTTTTTAAACTGCGTCGCGATTTTGGTGTAATTTAATCAACCACTTATTTTAAAATAAAACTGTTTCTTTTATCAAGTTTACTTTACGTTATTGGACTAGTTTTGTATTAAGTTAATTTCGTTTCTAGTCACAAAATTGTTTAATCATTATTGTTGTTTGTGTCAAAAACTGATTAAATATTCGGGAACCTCCAAGTTTCAAGAAATTTGTAGTTCATTTAATTATTTTAACCAATGATTATTTTATTTATATCATTTTATTTAAATACCTTAGACTTATTGTAAACTTGAACATAGCAAGGTCGTAATATTTTTTCATTTAAATAAGTCACCATTATTATTTTACTGATTATATTATATTTTATTCATTCCCTATAATTGCCTTTTATTTAGTTTGTTTGCTATTTGTGAATGTTATGAGTGAGTTCCAGCTGCGAAGTCGAGTTGTTGGCTCTCCTCAGCTCAAATCGAAGTTAATTTTCAATATTCAGGTGGGTCGTTTCATATCAAATCAAACCATTTTTTACAACTTGTATCTTGACCCTCTTTTATTTTGCTCAAACTTGGTGTAATTCTATGTTATGTATGTCAAACAAACATATTGGTATTTTTTGTTTGCCCCCAAAGTATCCCTTTCAGCATTCCAAAATAATTCAAATTTGCCTTGTATATACAGCTTTGTTATGTTATTTATACTGACTGAACCGTACATATTAAAGACACGTTTTTTTTTAAATATAGGCATTTTCGGTGAGTATCATCGGACAAATAATTAAAATCAAGAAACGGGGGGTCCTGATCAAATTTTTACTTTGAATGGGCCCCTCCGAAAAAATTTGTAATTTAAAATTCTCAAAAAAAGATATAATTTTTATCAGTTTTTTTGGGTAATTGTTCATAATACAAACTTATTTGCAAATAAGGATAATAAATCTTTATTATAATTTTGGCTACTTGTAAATCAAATTTCAAAGTGGGAAATCTTCTGGTTTAGGAATGACGTAATAATGAATTTCGTGGTAATGTAAATCTAAGCATTTCATACCCAAAACTAATAAAAATTTATTAATAACAAAGACATTATTTCTTTTAAGCAAAATTTAGATTTATTAAATTAAAAGAAAAATGCCGAATTAAAAATTAAAACAAAAAAGACATAACATTAGAATTAAACTAAAAGACAAGATTAAAAATCAAAGTGTGATAAACTCCAAATTTGGTCATGCCTTACATTTTTGACGATAATTATTTAGGGGCAAATAAAAAATACGGGTATGTTTATTTGATAATATAACTTAGAATTACACCAAGTTTGAGCAAATTGAATGAGGGTCGTAAAATTGGTTGGTTGATTTGATACGGAATAACCTCGGAATGAAAGGCTATTCCGCCTTTTAGACAAATAACAGTGATGCCCTTTTTATTTTTGACAATAATCCCCCAAACTTTCGTTATAACGACTCCTTTTACCATAATTAACCACCCCTTCGCGGCTGAATCTAGCTGGCAAATAACTGTGGAAGGTATCGTTCGGTCGTTTTAATAGTATATTTTAACTATTATTTTTTTATTCCCAAAATTGTACTAAAAATTTTATCGCAAAATTGACATGCAATTACCAAAAGTTACTATAATTGTCTTATGCCCAATTTTTCACTCTCTGGTTATCTTGTAACCCTGGTTGATTTCCATGTATACAATTGTTGAAACAATTAATAATTCTTATAGAAATTATCGTGGTTTAAAAGATAACCCAAGCCTGAACAATTGGTCCTTGGTCACTTGTTACGTTGTATAATGGTGAACAAAAAACATAGCATGTCACTATTTTAATCGAATTTCTTGATTAGTAATATTTTTGAAAATTAGATTTATTGTAAAGCATATAAATAAAATATAAGGCTGCGTATTATTTCTTTTGGATTATTAACATACGTTAAAATAGATTATAAATCATTTGAGCCTGAGCTATACTTCCAAAAGGTTTGGTTGAAATGGATAATAATGTAAAATTAACTGTTCCCATAGGGAAAGCTTTGGTTGATATAGGATTATTAATATTTTGTAAGTATTTTACATTCAGAATTTAATATATTCTAATATTAATGTTATTTTTTAAACTTTAGTGGGTATTAAAAAATTGCACGTTTTTCTGCTTGGTAGTGTTGCAGAAAGAGGTTTCTTCTGCAATGATGAAAGTATTGCATATCCATATAGACCTTCACAAATAGTTGATCCAAATTATATTTTTGCCGGAGAAACAGTAATCGTTGGCGTTGTGGTAAATATTTTAATAACTTTTAAAATTTGTTAAAATAATTGGTATAATAAGAATGAAACTAAACAACTCTTGCCTAATTTATTTCAGAGCTTTCAAAACCTTCCATTGTACAGTATTTATATAATATCCTATTAATACAAGCGAAATCGCTTGTATTAAGCGTTTTGTATTAAAACATCGACAACTTATAGTTCCTACAGGACGGTGCTACGTGCCACACAGCCACCGAAACCATCGATTTATTGAAAGCGCAATTTTGTTACAACATTATTTCAAGAAATGATCCTATCAATTGGCCACCAAGATCGTGTGATTTGACGCCTCCAGATTATTTTCTTTGGGGGTATGTTAAATCCATAGTTTATGCTAACAAACCAACAACTCTGGAAGCAGTGGAGGCCAATATTGAGCAAGCCATTTATGAAATAAGGCCAGAAATATTGGAAGAAGTGGTCAAAAATTGGACTGATTGGATGCGTTTCGTAACGATTAGTGGTGGTGGTCACATGCCGGAAATAATTTACAAATCATCAATGGCATTAAATTTACTTTCATAAAAAAATAATTAAAAAAACATTCCATCAATTGTTTAATGTTTTGTATCAATTTGAAGTTCTCATGCAGCTAAAAAACACCCTATATATAATTTTTTCTAGGTTATATTACAAAGGGTGATTCAATTGGAGGTAACAATTTAAATTTGAAATGAAACCCATTGGTTTTTGGTAATCTGCTGATAGTTTAATTGTAATATAATGTTAAGACATTGACATTAAACATAATAAGTGATATCGGTCAAATGGCCGCCATGGCCGGCCTTGCAGACTTCAGCTCTTTTGATAAAATTTCCCCCAAGACATATTTATGGACACAACACTACTAAAGAACTCAGAAATTAGAAGAACGCTTGAAAAAGAAAGAAATAATAATCTCAAAGAAAGCAACCAACTCAACAACACTGAAGACGGAAACAAAAAACGGATGTCATTTAAGCTAAAAGTGGCTGAACCAATCAACAGATTGTTGAAGCATAAAAATGAATCAAATCAAGCAATTCAAGAAGAAGGTATGCAGATTTATTGCCAAAATGTGCTGCGTGGAGCTGTAAAAGATATAATTGCTAGGATTAATGGCCAATTAACAAAGAATAAGCTAGTTTTGCTAGAACGTGGAATGTAAGGACGCTGCTGAGACCTGGAAAAATGGATGATGTGGCAAACGAACTTGCAGGAACTAAGATGGAAAGGGCAGTGAGAGGTAAAAAAGTAGAAATATACGATGTTCTATGCAGGTGAAAGGACACAGGGAAGAAACGGTACCGGATTTTTGATAACAAGAAAAATTTTTTCAAGGAACACCATAGCATTTAAAGCAATAAGCGGAAGATGTCAATGGTTTACGATAGGCTAAAATGGAGAGAGATTGTGAGTGATGCTGCGAAACATTCAAGGTTGAGAAAAAATAGGAAGGAAGAAACAGTAATCACACAATGTATTATATGGGGCTTAGCTTAGGGATAGCTATATTCTTAATAGAATCTAAAGCTTTGTAATAATACTAATAATGGCCAATTAAGGTTGAAGGATTTTCACGAACACTGTCACCCAATGCGCTATATTTTTGCATGACCGACCACTACGAAGACGCACTGGCTTTTGTACATTTAACACTGGCCCGGTTCGATCAAATTTTTCGATTAATTTCGTAGCTGATGTACGACTTGGTCGGTTATGTACACCGAAATTTTTTCGCAATACACGAATCGTGTTGGTGAAATTTTCCCCATTTCGGACATGGGTTTTAACAATTAAAATATGTACATTGTTCTGTCGTATACAGCTGCATTATTACGATCAATAATTGTTTATCTTCGACAGAGAAACAATGGCACCAGAATTAAATTGTTACCTCGAATTAAATCACCCTTTATTATAATAATTCAAAAAATTTTAATTGATAATCACCTCATAATAAATAATAATAACACAAAATAACTTATTAGTGCTTTTTAATTAGTAGGTAACTAATAATATAAATGCATTGTATTTTTAATAATAATCACAAAAGCATGCACTTTTAAGTGTAAAGGTAGGTCAGAAAAATTAGAGCCGAGGATAAAAATTTCTGGAAATATAGAAATATTGAAAATCAATGCAAGTCTTCTTATCGATAAAATTAAATTTATCTTATTTCAATTCGAATTAATAATTTTATAAATATCACATACCAATAAGATTAGTATGGGCAATTTTCAAACCGCTTTTAGTTTACACTTGATTGTAAATTTTCCTTTTCCAGATATTGGTAACCGAATTTTTCTTTCACTACAGAGATAAGCACAAATTTAGTATTGGAAGACTAAAACTACCAATGTGGATATGGAAAATATATACAGGCGTGACAGCTTTCCTTTTTGGAGCATCTTGTACTAGACTGACTACTTTATTATGGAAAAGTCAAGTTGGTAGATTACGGCCACATTTTATGGACGCATGTAGACCAAACGTGAATTGTTCAGATCCCGAAAATTTGTTTGTTTACCATACAAATTTTACTTGTACAAATCCACTTTATAATCATAACGAGCATGATCTTAGAGAAATGAGGTAAATAAATATGATAAGATTATAATTTAAACTTGAAATTCGTCTCACATCTTTGCAAATTTTAGATTATCTTTTCCTTGTGGACAACTGGCAAGTTCAATATTCTGCATGTTTTATTTGATTGTAATTTTTTTAACGATATAATTTATTATATCATTAAATTAATTCATATTTATTGTAGATATATTTAGAAAATAACATGACTTGGCAAGGATCAACATTTTTAAAGCATACCATACAATTTGCAGCATTCAGTTCGTCCATGTTTATAGGATTTTGCAATATTTCTGATTACAATCATTATTCTACCGATGCTATAGCAGGACTTCTTCAAGGTGTAGGCTTTGCCATATTTACCGTGAGTACCCATATTTTCAAAATTAGTAAAAAATCGAGTGCTAATAATTGGATTTGCAGGCTCTTTATGTTAATACTGAGTCTCAAGAAATTTTCTTGAACGAAAAAAAGAAGGAATAAATATAATAAAGTTTAAGTTTATGCTACTTTTGATTGGTATCAATAAATTGTTTAAAAAAAAGTTTCTCAATTTTTATTATAGTATCTAAATTTTAGTGCTATTGCTTTGTTTGCTTACACTTGGTTTATAATATATTGAAAATCGAAATAATATTAACTAATTACTAATTAATAGAATAATGATGGATTACTAAATTTTCAACGGAATGATAAATATTATATTTTCTTAATATTTACTTATTTATATCAATAAATGGATGTGTTGGCATTGCCTTGATGTAGTACAGATGATGACTTCATTGATATTAATTCCATTGTTCTTTGTCATGTGCAAGCACAAGCATCAATATATCAGTATTTTTAAAAAGCATTTAATATTATAACAATAAATTATTTTGTAATTTACCTTGATGGAATGGTGAGGCCGAACGCCGAGCAGTCATGTAGTGACCTTAAAGCGTTAGTTTAAAATATGAATATAAAATTTTTCAAAGTAAAACTAAAGTGGGTATGAGCATCTCTACCACATTACGACTAATAAGAATTATTCATATGAGAATATTTCTCCTTACCTTCTTTCGAAATTGTTGACGCAACACTGATGGAACGATTTTAAAACTTTATAAATTTTTACAAAAAACTTTGCAAGGAGAATTTATAGTAAAATTACGTCTAAAAATTATTTCTCTAGAAAAGTTGTATCAAGTTATGAAAGAAACTTGATAGTGTTGTGATAGTTAATAAATTATTTTTAATTTTTATGATTTATATAGTTTGTAATAAATTGTAATAAAACTTACAGAAGTCAAAATTTTAAATAATATGTGTAATAAATTTTAAAAATTAAATAAAAATCAGATGTGGCGATCCAACTGCGATCTTATATTTTTAATCGTAGGTATGACAGAATTTCTTTTAGCGTTTCTGACCATTTGAGATTGGTAACTTTCCCAAGTAGTGTGATGATTACAATGAGCTATAATTTGATGTTATCTGTGCCTATAGGAAAAATAGTAATTGATTTTATAATATTAATAACCTGTATGTATTTTGTATTCAACAACTAATAATTAACTTTTGGTACGATTTTTAATTTAACTTTATGCTTTTAGGCTACCTTATACCGTTTATCATTAAAGCGTTTGGCAGTGTTGTGCAAAGAGGTTTTTTTTGCAATGATGAAAGCATTCGATATCCATACAATCCTATACCAATAGTTAATTCTCAATATATATTTGCTGGAGAAACGGCAATTGTGGGAGTTGTGGTAAATTAATCAATATTGCAACCATTAATTTCAATTTTTATACTTTTTGCTTTTTTATTTAAAAAAACTGTTCCATTTTATACTTTGAAAATATTTGATATTCGAATTAATTATCTGTAGCTTTTTTTGACTCTTAATTCGCATATCTCTCCATTCTTTCTACTTCTGAAGAATTTGTAAGTTTTTTTAAATTTCAAGGGACCTAATTCGGGAGCAAATATTTTGAATGTACCTTTAGTAAAAAAATATTACTGATTTTTATTTTTCAGATACTGGTAAGTGAATTATACTTTAATTATAATATTAATCAAAAATTTAGAATTGGAAACTTCAAACTACCAGTGTATGTATGGAAAATTTATACCGCCGAGACAGCTTTTATTTTTGGCGCAATTTGTACTAGATTATCCACTTTGTTATGGAAATATCAAGTTGGAAGCTTAAGGCCCCATTTCTACCATGCATGCATGCCAAATCTAAATTGTTCGGATCCTAAAAATGTACTTGTATATCATGTAAATTTTAATTGTACAAATCCACTGTACGCCCATAGCGAGTTTGAACTTACAGAATTGAGGTAAATATTGTAAAAACTCCATAATTAAATATATTTATTTACAATCCAGAAATAAAGACGATTTGATAAAGATTGGTATAGAGAATGGAGAATGAAAATTTTATTATTTAACATGCTAACATACTATTACATACTACGATTATACCAAGTCAAAACGTCTTATTTCGACAATTCTGGTCACTTTTAGGGTTTTAAAAAAAGTGTATTTTTATAGAACATCGTTTCCAAGTGGTCAAATGGCGTACTCAATATATTGCATGTTATATCTTATAGTAAGTATCACACAGCACAACCCAGAAAAAAAATTGTACGTCTGAAAATTGACTTAAATTTTCCTATTCTATTTTTATTAAATATAATAAAATCAGAAAACCTTATTATTATGATCGTATTAAAATTAATGTTTTTTTTTTATAAATAATTACCTACTGTTTCATAAACTTTGTTGGGAGTTTTAGTGTGTTGTTCAATAGGATATTAATAACTTTGATATTAGGTACATTTGAGCCAATTGTTGAATTTAAAATATTTTTTCTGGGTCAAAATCAAAAAGTTTTGGGCAGACAAAAAAGCCGGCGTTTGAGGTCTGGCGGTTTTAGTATATTGTTCAGAAATGCCTTACGGACATTTAAACCAATTTTCAGATTTACAATATTATTTTCTAGTTCAAAACTTAAAAATCGTGGACCATTACTATTATTATTTATTTTAAATTACAATGCAATTTGCTTTATAACAATAGGCGTATTCTTTTTACCCGTTTTATTTCCATCTCAGTTATGCAACTGAGACGAAGTGAGCTGAGCCGAACAGAGATTAACTGAGTCAAAGTGAGAAAAACATAAGGTGAAAAGAACAACAAAAATATGTACAATACCAACCCATGATATAATAATTTACCTACCAACCAAATTATTTTACAAATTATATAATTTCCAAAAAGATGAAATAGAAACTTATTTATTAATTAACATTAAATAACATAAAATAAATAAGTAAAATAAAATAATCCGAGCTATTTCCTACTTTGTCTCAGTTGTAACACTTCGAAATAGCAAGATCACTTGGGTTAGGGTAGCAGGTAATTTTCTCAGTTAAAACTCAATTCGGCACGGCACGGTACATTCGTCAAAACGGACAAAAGAACACCTTTTTAACTGAGTCAACTGAGTATCTCAGTACAATCTCACTTAAAATAGGTAAAAAGAATACAGCTATTTATTTTATGCTTTATGCAGTGCAGTTTTCTATACTGCGGTTTAGATGCTCCTTAAAAGGGGACGCTTACAAATTTCAGCGCACTTCATCACGAATGCACGTTGCGATAGGGGTTCAGTTTCAAAGTTGTTGAATGTTTTGGGGAAGCTAAGTTATTTTGTGTTTTTCTTGTACCAAGATGAGATGAGAATACCAGAAAAACCTGGATAACATTGAAATGGTTTACTCATTAACAATATTTTGAATTCATGTTTTGGCTGCTATCCATTATTTTTTATATCTGATGCTGAGAGCGGCTCCTGTCGTTGTATGCTGCTTTTTGTGACGTATATGCGTTTTTTAATTATTTTACTTTTATTTTATTATGTATTTATGTGTTTATTAATCACTCAAAGATATACTTGGAAAACAAAATGACTTGGAAGAGATCTGCGCTTTTAAAGCAAGCTATCCAGTTTACAGCATTTAATTCTTCAATGTATATAGGATTTACCAATATTATTGAATATTACCATTATCCTTCCGATGTTCTTGCAGGATTTTTCTTGGGAAGTGTATTTGCTGCACTTACGGTAACAATATAATATTATTATATTCAATATTACTAACATAATTACATTGATTGCATTTTGCTTTTAGGCTGTTTATGCTGGTCATCTTTATTTAAATCCTAAGCAACTATTCAGTACTGAATATGAAGAAATTTGCTGAACGTATTATGGATGTAACTAAAATTTATTGACGAAATAAACGATGTTCTTTCCATAAAAATAATTTGATATATCGCGGTGTTTTTTTTTGTAACTACACGTTGAGGTTGTTGTTTTATGTAAAAATTTGTTAATTTTCAAGTTATTGTCTGGGAAAATTTAAATTTTGATATTTGCATTCGCGATGGTTGGTTGTGCTCGCCGAACACATTTTTGATAAGATTTGTTCGTTTTTTAGCATTGGTTTAGGAGGTATGAACAGAAAAAGTGTTTAAAATTTAATAAGTAAAACGTTGCATTAGTGAATAAATATTTTTTATCACATTAGTGATGCGGCACAACGTGGTGCATTTATAAAACTAGACAAAAGCATAGCAATAGAGGCTAGTGCTTTTAGGCACAACCGTATTTGCTCTCCACTCCTCTCTATCATTTCAGTCCCCATCTTGCAGTCATCTGGCTTCCATCGCATGTACCACCTCCTGTCATAAAGTTATTGCTGGTCTTTCTCGTTTTCTCCTAAAGGTTGGAGTTCAGTTCTACATTTTCTTTGGCCATCTATAATCACACATTCGCTGCATGTGTCTAAACCACCTCAAACTTTACTCCACAACTGTATGCATTATTGAGTTTTCTATAGGTCCATTCGTCCAAAATTCCATCTCTAAGGCTCTTATAGTTTATTGTTCCTCCTCGTGTTAACACCCATACCTCCGAGCCATAGGTCGATAGGTTCTTGCCAATTGATTTATTTTTTATAAAGCCTTTATTGTTGCCTTTGTTGTTTCCCAACCCTCGAAGGATTTGTTTAAAAAAAACATAGGAAATATAATGCCCGTTATATCCTGCTAGACTCGAAATGGTGTAGGAAGGAAGAGGTCGATGGCTAAGTATTAATAACTTCCAAACAAAATGCTGTATCAATAACAACAAACTTGTTTAATAAGAGTAAAATTTGTAGATATAGTTGACCTTCCTAATAGTAATAATAATGGATGTATAGTTGGGTATAGGTTTGAATAAAACAAATGTATTGGCCGACGTTTCGGGCCATTTAATTTTGGTCAATTTTCAAGGCTACAACATGTAAATTAATAAACTATTCACAAGAATCACAAAAATACATAAATATTCGATAGTACTAATCGTTTGAAGGTGGATGTAAGGGTAAAACACTATTAAATTCAAAGTGACGATTGTAGTTTTTTATTCTAAAAATAATAAATAAATTTTGAAATACAGGTCCAATTTATCAATCCCAGTTAAATTTAACTGTCAGTTAGCGAAGTTTGACGTCTTTTCATTGGACTAAAAGTTGTCATATGGTACATTTATCTGACGGGTAAGTTTAACTGTGAGGACTGATAAACTAGCCCTAAGTCATATAAAAATGAAGAGAAAACTGAAAATTGTAAAAATGAAACGAAGAGAACAAAAAGCTATAAAAATGTTTTGAAAAAACCTTGCTTATATTTCCTTATTCTAGGTGACAGTTTTGGACAATCATCCCTTGGCATCTTAGTGTACTATAGGGTGTTTTTTTTAACTGCACGAGCACTTCAAATTCAAATAAAACATTAAAAAATTGATGGAATGTTTTTTTAATTATTTTTTTATGAAAGTAAATTTAATTTCATTTATGATTTGAAAATTATTTCCGGCATGTGACCACCATGACTAATAAGCGCATCCGATCAGTCCAATTTTTGACCACTTTTTCCAATATTTCTGGCCTTATTTCCTAAATGGCTTGCTGAATATTGACCTCCAATGCTTCCGAGTTGTTGGTTTGGCAGCATAAACCATGGATTTAAGACACCCCCAAAGAAAATAATCTGGAGTCGTCAAATCACACGATCTTGGAGGCCTATTGATAGGACCATTTCTTGAAATAATGTTGTCACCAAATTGTCCTTTCAATAAATCGATGATTTTGGTGGCTGTGTGGCACGTAGCACCATGCTGATAGAACCATAAATTGTCGATGTTTAACTCTTGGAATTTTGGAAACAAAAAGGTTTTGAGCAGGTATCGATATCTCACACCATTTACCGTGACGGTAGCTCCTTCCTCATTTCGAAAGAAATATGGACCTATGATGCCGTTGGTGTGTATTCCACACCAAACAGTCAATTTTAATGGATGCAATGAAGTCTCAAGATAATGCTCCAGATTGGTTTCAGTCCATATACGGCAATTTTGCTTGTTAACATATACCCATTCAACCAGAAATGTGCCTTCAATTCAATTCAACAAAATTTGGCGGTAAAAAAATGGATCCACTTCCAATTGGTTGTGAGCCCAATCTGCGAACGCACGACGCAATCGATGATCATTAGGCTTCAATTGTTGAACCAAATGGATCTTGTAACGATGTAAAGCAAGATCTTGATGTAAAATTTTCCATGTAGTGGACGGACAAAGCCCAAGTTGTTGAACTCGATGGCGAATTGAAATGTTTGGGTTCTCTTGCACACTTTCACTCACAGAAGCGATAGTTTCTTCGGTACGCATGATTCTTTGTCTTGTTGGTGGTCTTACATCATACAATGAAGAAGTGGTACGAAATGTATCCATCACGGCACCAATATCCTGCTCAGAAGGTCGATTATGTCGACCATAAAATGGGCGAAGAGCTCTATAAGTTTAGCGAACGGAACGCTTCTTATTTATTCGCTTATTTATTAAATTATTTATTAATTTTTTTATGATTAAGGCCCAGTTTCTGAATCTCTGGTTATCTTTAATCAAAGGGTTATTTCTATGGAAATAATTGTTTTAACAAAGTGATCCATGGAAACAACCCTTTGGTTAAAGATAACCAGAGATTCAGAAACTGAGCCTAAATGGCAAACCTTTCTGAACACAAATGTCAAAGAACTGTCACGTTGACAAACTTCATTCCAAAGTTATCCATATTGAAAGATATCATGCAGCTAAAAACACACCCTATACAACTCAATGTTTGTCGCTATATTAAAGCCAACTGCTGATACAGAATGATATAATATTAAACTGGCTCTTCAAAAATTTCACCAATAATTCAAGCTTACAAAAGGTGAACATCGCCAACAATCGGCTCCTAGCCATGACACAGATTGCAGATTAATAATAAAAATACAATTAGGGAGTTACCTATATCCTCTCAGTACTGTTCGGAATAGGTTAACAAAATTATACCTTTCATACAGAATAATTGTAAATAGATACTACGATCTCCAATTTAACATCATAGGTAACGCATCAATGTACACTTGTATCTTCATTAGACTTTAACCAAATAATTACGCGAACACGCACTCCTTTATTATTGTACTAATAACACCTTGAAGATGGCAGTTCATAACAACCCAAATTAAATGATAATCTAATTTTGCAGGTTGGTATTAAAACATGGCAAGTATCAAAAAAACATGTCGAAATGGATATAATCACAAAAAGCAGTAAATTCCACCATTTCTTCTTCAGCAAGAATTGGCAATATTAATCTCGATTTCCCTTACGACTAATTACCACATCGAATTGATAACAGATAGATAAGCGAAAACAGATGCCTTATCGCTCGAACAGAAAATCCGGTGAGTTTCAAGGAAAACCTTTTCATTTCAATATGCATTTCAAATCAAATTCCGGGTTCCATAATAAAACTGGTGACCCAATTACACATTGTAGACACTATTTTTCCAAAAGACACCGGACACAAAACGGATTCTAGACAGTAAAAAAATTCAGCATTATTTTCAAAAATGTTTGTCTTCGATGCCGCCATTATCGGAACTTTTCACATACTTATAATGTGAAAATGCATACAAAAACTTTAACAGAATGTTGACCACGCAAAGACAGAACCAGAGGAAGATCTAAATCTGGTTGGATCGATGAAGTGAAGCGGGATCTAGAAAGCATAGACAATTGGAAGGAACGAGTGGTGATCGAAAAGAATGGAAAAAAGTGTTAGAAGGGGCGAAGTCACACAAGAAGCTGTAAGTAGTAATAATACGAATGAGGGAACAAATGGATTGAAACACATCAACGGAGGTGGCTGTGTTCAATAAGGAACACAATCCGAAAACGAAGAAGGAAACGGAGAAGAATCACTGCGATAGTTAGTTCGTTGTAGATAGCGATTCGCGAGAGTCAACTAACTGAAGATGTAAAAATTGAGATGAAATAATACAAACACAATTAAAAAGTTTTTATTAATTAAAAAAACAAAGCTTCTAAGTTAAAGGCTTTTAACGAAATACATCTTAAGTATTATAGTGTCAATTTCCAACAGATTAGTAAATCTGAGAGCCTAAAAGAGCTTCAGCTATTAGTGCAATATTATACATTGCTATAAACTCCAGGGTAGTGTTCCAAACTTTTCTGATGACGAAACCCTTTGATGATATTTTAAAACTTTGCACTACAAAAGTAGATATATAAAAAAAATAGAGAGGGTTTTGAGAAAAATGAATCACCGATATCTTCTCAAAGTTTATAGTACTCCACTTTACTCTAGGAGGTATCATTCATAAAATAAAATACTCAGAAATTGCTCGTAGTTCAATCTAGCGACCATGTATAATGTTAAAATGCAATTAGGTCACAAAATACACTCTACAATTCCTTTTTAAATGTCAAATATATTCCTTTTTTTTGGACTCTAGATCTTCGCTTTGTTCTTCTCTTCTGTGCTTGTGGTGTGTAGCCTTCGATTCTTGTCGTTGAGACAATTTCGGCTACTACTATGTTTTATGCGGTATAATTCGATATTATTTGACAGAATTTTATAACACCCTGTATATAGTTTTAATTTTTAAATTTTATAAGGTTAAATAGATAGAGAACATATTTTTAGAAAGAATATTGATAACGAATTTTTGGTTTTTGATAGTAGACAGGAAAAGTTTTGAGTGCCTAAAAGTTACGCATTTTCGGCTTCTAATTGTTTGGAACATAGTTTTTTATACTTGATTTCCTCTACCGATTTATGGGATTGTTTGGAGCCGAGAAAGATTTGATTACTCGTCGTATTAGTTTTTGGTTAGACGACCGAGAGTAGATTGCTGCGTTTTGCAGGAGTAGAATTGCGAATATATTTTTATGGTACCGGATATTCTACCTGTTTATGTCGGCACAATAAATTTTATGGTAATTGTCGATTTTACGCCAACTTCGTAACCAATTAACCACCGTTTTGGACCCAGCCAGAACCACTAAATATTAACCTTTTAATTCGTTGATAAGAAGATTTATACCGTCTAACTTGGTAGCCGAGTCCCCTGGAGTTCTTCCAACATTTAATAATCATTGACAGCCGCAATATTGTCAACAACAGCGACGTCCGAGTAAATCCAGTGGCGTATCACCGATCAGAGTTTGGGTAAGCAATTACCATTGTATCTTGTTTTTTTGAGACATTTCGTTTATTGCACGCGGGTGTACCGGGGCGGATAAGAAGCTTTATCACCATCGTAACCTCTTTTGAAGCTATGCTTCTTATCGCACGGGTATCGCACGGGCAGTTAACTGAAAAAAATCGTACGTCACACCAAATTGTTAACGCAATTTCGTCACACAAATTTCGACCAATGAAAAGAAAAGTATTTTAAATCAAGGAGGTAATTATTTTAAACGTCAAAATCTCAATTATGCAATCTCCAAGTCAAAAATTATACAATCAATTATAAAATCTCAATTTATAACGTCAAAATATAACAAAACAAAACTAACAAAATTAAAAAATTCCCGGCTCCCCCATTTCTCCCTTTTCGTGGGTCGGCAAAAAACGTCGAAAAAATTTTCCCGTATTCTTATAAGCAAGTTGGAGGCCGAAGGCCGACCCGTATTCTTAAATGCCAGTGGGAGGCCGAAGGCCGACCCGACCCGCGTTCTCTAAAGCAAGTGGGAGGCCGAAGGCCGACCCGTATTCTTATAAGCAAGTGGGAGGCCGACCCGTATTCTTATAAGCAAGTTGGAGGCTGAAGGCCGACCCGTATTCTTAAATGCTGTCCTTAATGAGTCTCCAATTTTCAATGATTTCAAAATCGCATTTTTCAGATCTTCGGAATATTCTTTCGTCTTTACCATGATTCTTACTGTTTAAAGCGCGGGTCACATTATGCTGGTTGCCAGCTGCTGCTTACCAGCGGCTGGTAGTAGTGCCAGCAAGCAGCGGCGGCCAATCTGGTCACACTACTGTTGCTGCTACTTGCCACTCTCCAGTTAGTCATTCACTATTCAGCAAGCATGTCGTCTGTCGTTTCACGTAAAAAGCTAATTAAGCAGTTGTTGAGAGAGGGTGTCAGGGAGCTTAGTTTAGAAATGCTTAACCAGCTTTACCGCAAACAGAGACGATGGTGGGTCAGGCCATGGATACAAAGAAGGGAAGAATTAGGGGCATCGTCAAGACTTCTCCAAGAGCTGAAAGAAGAGGATCCAGAAACATACAGAAATGTTTTAAGAATGACAGCCCCTCAATTTCATTTCGGCCTCCCACTTGCTTTAGAGAACACGGGTCGGGTCGGCCTTTGGCCTCCCACTGGCATTTAAGAATACGGGTCGGCCCTCGGCCTCCAACTTGCTTATAAAGCCCGTCTTACATCAGGACATTTCTGGCGTCATTTCTTGAGCCATTTCTGCGCACAACGGTATACGCACGCGCAAATACTATCAACTCGTCTCTGCGCAGAAATGGCTCAAGAAATGACGCCAGAAATGTCCTGATGTTAGACGGGCTTTAGAATACGGGAAAATTTTTTGACGTTTTTTGCCGACCCACGAAAAGGGGAGGGCCTTCAAGGATCTATTATGGTTTGATCTGTGCGTAAGAAGCATAGCTTCTGTGGACGGTCCGATGACCGCTCTCATTTTTTTTGCGTTAAAGGCCTTTTAAAGACCTTTGTAAGACTTTTGTGAGGAAGTGATATCAGATCTGACGTCGGTTTTAGTTAGAATATATTCAGCTGCGACTGAGACCTTTTTTTTGTTTTGCCGTTGTGTCACTGCTACTTGCATATAATTTTTTTTTGTGTTCCATTATACGTACTACCGTATCACCTAGTTTTATTTAACCAAAACTTTCACACTTTCAGGCTTAAGATCTCGTCGTGCGACTTTAAGTGTATGGCGCCTTTTTTTGTTTGTCTTAGAGTGGGATCAGGTATTCACTCCGGATCTCACACCCACACCTAAATTACTCTCTGTTGAGCTAGAGCCGCAGTGTCGCCGGAAAAACTAGAGGATACAGGTAGGTGGCGTTTTGCGTATAGTTTTGCGCGCTTAGGAAGGCGTTTCAGGTGTTCGTGCGAAAATGTATCACACACATAGGAGAATTATCTGGCTTATAAGCCTCTCCCCCTTGAGGGTTCAGGGGTTCAGGTCACCACGCTGGTCAAGTACGAGTTTGTAGGAGAGCAGTAGACTTCCCGGGTTAAAAACAAAATAAACCGCATATAGATTTGAGTTACTCTAAATTCAATCCAAATTGAAATATTAATGCTGGCCAAAAAGCTATTAACAATCAGATGTATAAAGAAAGTAACGCTGTTTGTCTTTCCTCGAATTTCTCAAAAAATAAGCCAGATAGTATAACAAACTATAGGAACAACATTAATCATAAGTTGTAGTTTAGCTGGAACGCGTGGTCAAATTTTGAAAGTCGAGTTCTGAAAATCTTCGATTTCGTCATTTTTTTTGATGTTATTGTATGTTAAAAATTTAAAAAAATTACACATCATCTTAGAACTTCATAGAATATTTCTTGTATTACAACTAGGGCTGGGAATTCGAGTATTATAGAATACTTTTCTTACAACCAATTTTTAGACCTGTCTTTGTTGATTTCAAATTTGTTGATTTATATAGAGCTTATCGCATACAAAATTCTAAACAAAACAAGAACATTGTTTTTTTCGTACGACAAACAGAATATTTTATTGACGTCCAAGTTTTTGTTGCATGATGACGTCAATAAAAAGTTTTACGTTCATCGCATGAAAAAAAACAAAAATACATTTTAGTTTAAAATTTTGTTCCCGTTAAAATGCATAACAATATAATAATATTCCGGTAAGTTCAATGTGAAGCGTATTTTCGTGAGTAACCAAAAGTAACCGGTTAGTCTCTGGATAGATAAATTTTTATTTATTTTTGATGAATAATTATCCTTATCGAAGTCTTACCGCTTACTTATGGTTACTCGCGAAAGTACGTCTTTGAAGACCTCAAACTCAAACCAGCACCAGACTAAGGCTCCTCCTCTCCTCCATGAAGTCAAATCTTTCTGTTTTCTTCAGATTTTTTATTCCATCCTAGATGGTTGAAAAGAATTACCGGCGCCGGATCAAAAAATGACGAAATCGAGGAATTTGGGTACCCGGGTTTCAGAGTTTGATGACGCGTGCTAGTTAGGCGACTGCCTTGACGATAAATGTTATTAAAACCATTATTGTACATAACTTTATACCAAAAATTCAAGTATAGTTTATTACTCTATTGTGATTATTTTTCGAGATATTTTAGAAATAACAAACAGCTCCGCTTTCTTTGTTTCTTAGATTGTTAATAACTTTTTAATCCGCGGTAATTTTTCGAAGCAAAATAAAGCGATGCATGGTGTTTGGAATCTGGAAAGACTAATTGGAGAGTTAACCTCTTGAATTACTTTATGTAATATAACTGGCCTAGTAGTAATTTAACGTAATATATTTAATTTTGAAATGATTTTCTATTTATTAGTTGTTTTTGTAAATACTTTATTACTAGTTCGTGGTTCAACAAAACGATAAATTGTTTTCACAGTTTAGTGTTATTGTTCTATTGTATAATTACATTCTATTATGATACAGAACAAGGTAACTTTTCTATTGTCCTATTTTGATATTTATCAGCAATTAGTAAATACTTAATACACAATATCTATTGACATTTTTCTTTTTAAGCAAGCGTATGCATGTTTTTATCGCCAATTCGAAAATGTAAGGCCTCCTTTGTATTTATAGTAAAATCTCAACGTTGAGAACGGTTGCGAATGAAATGTTATACATTTCTTGAATGTAAGAATATTTATAGATTTCTCAGGATAATGAAAACCAGTAAAATTATTTTTCGGGGAATAAATTTATATTTTATATGTTATTTATTAATGTTAATTTTCACATATTGAACTTCAAATTTATCGTAAAGCCCCGACAGATCGCCAAGCAGTGGTTCTGGTTTTACCCGCTAACTGGTGTTATTCACCCCTAAGTTATTATTCACCCCATTTTACGGTACTAACAAGTTTACTATTGTATTTACTATAAATACCATCGGTGGAACCATAAAGGTATAAAAATAAAAATAGGTAACCAAGAATAACTTTTCTCACAATTTGATATCTCTCGCTTTTAAGCAAATCCTCTTATAAAAAGTATTAACTACATCCGAGCATTTATATTCTTGATAATGTAAAGAACTTTTATCAGTAAACATTTTAAATTTAACTGAAACTTTTATCTAAAAAAGCGGTGTGTTCTTATATTATAATACCACATTTACACATTTAAATTTTATTACAATAATTGTCAAGTCAATTCTTTTAAGTACATTGCAAGGACGAACATCTGGTATTCGTTCTTAAATTTTTTTTCGAAATTCGTTTCAAGTTTTCTTGACAGATAAAACTTTTAAATTGTTTAACCAGATCAATTAGTATGTACAGCTCTTTAAGTGCAAAGTGTTGATAGATAAAAAACTTTAAACTTAAAACCATTGAGTAATATTTTATTTAAGAAATGCATATATTAATCATTTTAATAAAGTGATAAAGTTACAACAATTTTGATAAACTTGTATCATTAATAATTTCTGGTATCTTCTTCTCTATAATTTCATATCTCGTAGGTATTTTTACCCATATCTGCTTTGACTTACCTAATTCTATCGTCA
The DNA here is from genome assembly GCA_932274525.1 of Podabrus alpinus. Taxonomy (NCBI): domain Eukaryota; kingdom Metazoa; phylum Arthropoda; class Insecta; order Coleoptera; family Cantharidae; genus Podabrus; species Podabrus alpinus. The sequence continues at coordinate 124,221,291 of OW026451.1, forward strand.
ATCCTGTTTGATTCGCTGTCCAATTGTTGTCAGTTTTTTATCTGTACATATTTATATTTAAAAGCTTTATTCCCAAACCCGATTAAAAATGTCTTCAAATTGGATGCCGTTAGGTACAAATTCTTTCACTAATCTTTGGTCTTCTTCAGACTCATTGTGTTCTGCAATAAAATAATTTTTCTTTATGGAATATTAGAGTAAAAATCAACATACTTATTCGTACGTAAAGATTTTACATTAAAATTAATTATTAATACATTTTGTTATGATGGATGGAAAGACGCTCATTCTACATAGAAAGCATTCATATTTAAAATTATGGATTTACATCATAATATGTATAACACATTGTAATATGTCAAGAACATATTCAGTACTTTTGATAATATTTTATGTAATACATTTACGGCTGTAAAATCTTTATAGAAGCCACATGGGGTGAGTTAAATAGACACATTGGAGTTGTCTTCTCGTCAAGAGTTTCAGTTACAAATTGATACATATTAAGTTGTACGTTGCGTGTTTTCCAGGCATTTTTAATATCATGTTATTTTGTATTCTGTTTATTCCAATTCTGCAATTTATAAAAAAAATATTATAACATTTTTTATAAAATATCACGTTGCCCTGTGCAGAATTTAACAGTAGCAGAGTTGGAAGCTGACGGTATTTTCGAATTTTGCTTCGGAATAATTAAGGAAAGCCGAGTTTGGGTTACACAGATGTTTTGGTGTTGTAAGTAATAGCTCAAAAGTCCGCAACAACAACAAAAAGTTTCAAAAATGCATGAAAAAATTATTTTTCATAGCCATGCAGTTTCCACAAAAACTTAATGTTTGGGCTGGCATTGCAGGAACCATATATTGGGTCTATTTTTCTTTGAAGCACATCAACAGGTAAAATATTCTTGACCATTTAAGATATGAATTAGTCCGTGCACTTGCGATGCTAATCCAAATGATGGACATCCAGATCTTCCCAACAACACGATATGGTACCGGCAAGACGGAGCTCCACTCCACTTTGCAGTGATCGTTCGTGAATATTTAAACCAACCTATGGATTGGTCGAAGAGAAACGATCGAAGAGCCACCCAGATCTCTGGATCTTACTCCGCTTGATTACTTTTTATGGGGCTATTTAAAAAGCAATGCCTATTTCAATAGACCAACTACCATTGGCGAACTAAAGGATAGAATTCACGATGAAATTCGGGCAATTCAACCCAATACGATTGAAAATATTTTACATGAGTTTTAGCAAATAGAATATTGCCAAAAAATGAGCGGGGGTCACTTTGACCATTTAATTTAATTTTCTTCTTTACATCATTTGTGCAAAAACCTTAATAATTATTCTGTACCTTGGAATGGAAATGGCGGATGTCACAAATTGTGAAAATGAGATAAACGGCCATTATTGAATTTTCTGCGTGTAACATCTTTGATGATTCTTAAGTACTATTAACAATTGTCTTAGGCTATCAATTTTTTAGTTCTAAACTTAAATGTAATAAGCGAAAAAATTTGAAATATAGTAAAAAATTGACTTCCGTCTTTTTTACATTGGGCTTTACAATATTTTCATTGATGGACATCAGGCTTTTAAAGGTATAATTTAAGAGAAAAACTATATAAAATTGTAATTTTTATTAGAAAAATATATTTATTAAATTACATAGCAATAAAAAAAGAAAATATTAATCCGAATCTTGATTGGTATAGTCTCAATGTATGGGAGATTTTTATAAAAATCATTGGATCATTGCAATAGATTCATGAGATTGTCGTACTTTTTTATTTTTTTATTGACAAAATACTGCCAATTCGTATAGGCAATAAATTACCAGAGAATTTGCAGTGGACTACTTTGCAGATTAGAAACAGTTCACCTAAAATATTTACTTTCCGAACCATTAATAATTTTGAATTGGCATAATACAAACTGGCACAGTCAATAAAATCTTCTTGAGCCATTTTTTGCACTATAAAAGCTTTTTCTTCATTTGGCCCGTTCTCACAAACTGCGTCCATTGTCTAGGAGTTTGAATGGACATTCCTGGTAGTCTTTTCTTCTTTTTTTCTATTACTGCATGTACCCCATCAACCTCCATATATGACCAGTGAGGAGGAATTTATAATTTTATTTCCTTAATATGCTGCAATTTTTGAACGACATACAGATACATAGAAAAAAGCATTGAATTTCTATTTTGGCTAGCACAGTTGTCTGACCAAATCGTTATTGTATTTACATCATCTGGGAGAGTATTAATCCACTTCATTAGAGAAGATGCAACTTGATTTCCGCCTCTTCCAGAAATTGACTCGTCCCATATTATCATACAATGATTTTTTGAAGCGGTATTATCATGGATGGTAAAATTGAAGGTTCAAAGCTGTCTGAGATAAAATAACTTAGCGTTGGTCAGGAATTCAGAAAGCCAGATGTCCATTATAGGGTTTTTTCAAATTATTGTAATACAGGATCGACTACTTACCACACTTTTAATTTTTCAAAACTTACAACCAATTTTTTGAAATTTACGCAATCGCTTACCTAAGAAGCAAACCTTAACTCAAAATTGGACTTCTGTCCTTTACATTTCAAGGCACAGTTTTGTTTTCATTAAATTTATTGATTAAATGCGTTTTTGTAACTTTGGGACTGATTTACCTTGAAAAGTTTTCTCTTCAAGGTCAGGTTTTTTTTACAATTTCACACTCAGAAAACACGATAAAAATATATCGATAACAGAAAAAAGTGGAATTCAAAAAGATAAGCTTGACGTGTCCAAGGATTTTCTGAGAAAATCTCTCTAAAATTTTTTTACCGAATTTGTTCCAAGCGAGCTCGTGATAAGATGATAAGATAATCGTGAAAAACAAATTTTGACTACCTTTGAAGGACTCTCAAAAATTACGTGGAAGAACGAATATAACCCAAATTCCACCTTTCTTTTAATTATTACGAAGATACCCTGGTTTTTAGTCTAAAATTCCTGGACTGTAAGCAAAATTATGGAATTGACGGAATTATGAAACAATATTTGGAATTACAATTGTCCTTTCAATGGAAAAAAATTAAGACCACTCTTAAGAAAAAGAAGCTTGTAGATATTTTTCTGTGTAGTCCTACATTCTTGAATGCAGTAATAAAATCAATATCGACCACCAACTCAAAAATGCAGTCTTTATATCAATTTCAGAATGGGTTGTAGATACTTACCATATTATACCAAATAGTAATACTACTCTTTGATACTACTATCATATTATTCATATAATTTCCATAAATATGATATTATACTAATTTCAAAATTTAGTAGTTAGCTTAGCAATTGGTGTCCGTTCGATTCTCAATAACAAAATTTGAAAACGTGATTTCAGTAACGTACTAACCAATGCAGTCATTATTCCAGTTCATGATTAAAAAACGCATAAGGAGTTTCAAGAAACCATATTAAAAAAACATTTAAGAAAGTATGTTTCATTGAAATTAATGGCACTTAAAATAATTCCGATTAAGTAATAAATTGAGATACCAACTTCCAAGTAGTACGCAACGGACGACCCAATGTTCTAGTTGAAAACGTTAAGTTGGTGGGGTAAATTCGGCGGTTCGGCTTTACGTACAGGTGCGAGCTCCTAGCAGAGAGCAATTCACCATTCAGTGTTTACTATAGTCAGTTTTGTGTATTAAGTGGGCGCCACGAATTTTGGTGGTGGCAGATACACAGGTGTTTTAAACGTCTGGTTGTGTGTCGAGTTCTACTTTTTAACCGAACATGTACAAGGTGGTTTTTAGTTAAATTAGGGTTTAAGCGAAACTTAAATAAATTCTAATGGAAAACGAAGCTAGACGAATTATCCCAATTCAAAAGGTCATTTATGATGTTTTACTATTGATGTGCGGTGAGTGACAAGTATTTTAAGTACATGTAGGTTATATTTATATTGTAGTATTGTAATTGATTGTGTTCAAAATAGTTTTCTATTGCGTATATTATGTATATCGATCTGATCTATTTAACAAGTGCAAATTTTTGTAACGCTGAATATTTTATGTTTATCTGTCTATTTAATGTATCGATTAATGTTTCAGTGGGTTTCCCTATTTTATTTCTATTCTTATGGGGCCAGCCCTATCGTAGGGGGTTTTTCTGCGATGACGACAGTATACGACACCCCTTTCATCCCTCGACGATACCAAGCATTTTTCTTTATATTTTCGGACTTGGGATGACTATCACTGTGGTACGTTGTATTGTATAATATATTATTTACTATCTACCTTACTTTAAATTAGGTGTGCGATAGGTATATTCAAAAATTATTATTACAATTTTTTTTTAACACCCCCAATATCTAACTTCCGCAATGTGATACATTGTATTTATATACAATTTATTTTTATTGCCTTGACAAGGTGATAAAATATAATTTGTTCAACAGAGATAATTTTTTTAATTGTACATTGATAAATAATGTTATCTTTATTTTAATTAGTTCGCCAATTTTAAACTTAACGTTACCTAAATTTATTTCTGATTCAAAAAACTTCCATTCAAAACGACCTTATAGTCATTTTCTTCATCTGAGCATAGTCGATCTATACAATCCCATAATTGCCGATATGTTAACCCCAATAACATAATTAAACGTGGAATTTAAACCACGACACTGGCAATTTCGATGAATTTAGATTCGAACTTAAGGTGACAACTTGATATTATCTCATACTATCCAGTATACCAAACTGCCTATTCAAATGATACTTACAAGTTTACGGAATGTAGAATCGTAAAATTTTTATGTAATAGCAATAACAGCCGTTTTAAAATAATTTTTGTGCATACAATACGTACTTGAATAAAAATAAGGAAAAACGCAAGTTTGCCAATTTAGTGTCAAAAAACTTGGCAATAAATTGCATCGTTGGAAACGTCCCACAAAAATAAAAATTGGTGGTATTAACTTATAAGTTGATAGATCTTTCATAACGTGTAATTGAAATATATTTCTATGCCAAAAAAATTAAAATGACACCTGAGGAAGAGGGTAGCAATAAACATAGCAATTCATTTTATCCACACAGTATTAACCCTTGGTAAGCTGGAACATTGAAGAGTTTTTGAACTAATACCTCGTTATAATATTAGCGCAAGATTTAATTAAAACTGAAGAACAATTTTTGCAATATTTTTTTATTGGCGCTAGAGCTAAGAATTAAGATTTTTGTGTTCGAATCTCAGCTCCGCTGCAACCTAAACTCACAATATCAATCTGCGGGTTATCATGAAAACTAGGGGAAACCACCTGGGATTTTCCCAAGAGCAACGCATAACTACCAATGTGATCACTACGCGTCTGTCAAAACTGTGAGGCTGTAGGCGGACCCAATAATTTAAAAACCCGGTTTTACCATTCTAAAATTACATTATTAGAAGATAGTCAAGATAGTGTTATCTAAAATTACATAAAAAATACCAAAGAATTATTTTTATCAGTTTGCTGACATCGATTTTATAACGAAAATGTGACGCATTTTTCCAATTTAGGTATCAATAGATAATATTATATTAAGGCAACGATTAAGGTTATTTTGTCAAGTTTGTTGCAAGGTAACAACATTACAGCAAAATCATATCAGCAGACACGTGGCATTTAATTTTTCAAGTTTCAAAGTCACGAGATATGTATGTTTAGTCGATTAGACTATTTACTCAAATAAGCTCTAATAAATAAGAGAAGGAGCTAATATTTACAATTTTTAAGCGAATGCTGATGTGTGTTTTTAAATGCAAAGCATTAAAAACCAAAATGAATTTTTAATGAAAATTCACTTATTTTTTGATTATATTATTGGGTCGTTCGAACGTTGTAGAATCAACTTGACCGAAACCAAAATGAATTTATTGTACGGCATTAAGTCCAAACGCACACTTGCGGTTGTGCGGCTACAAAATGATTACATATTTACTCAATATAATGATCTGAAGCATAAAGCTTATATAATAGGACATGGATCCTTTATACCACACTAAAATATTTTGAAATTTTTCCTCAAAGCTCAGACATTAATCATGTTGAACATTTATGCCATCACCTTGACAAAAAATTAAGGCAAGACAAATTGGAATTAAAAATTATTCAAAAACTTTTCTTAAGAAGAATGGGATAACATCCCGTCTTCAGTGACACGAAATTTAGTAGAATCTATGCCTAAATATTTAAGGACAATTGTAAAGGATAAAAACAATCCTACTAAATATTAAAAACTACTTTAACTGATTTTTTGAATATTGTAAGTTGATATGTCGGATACTTTATATGCATAATATATAAATGTGTTTTCCGTATATGTGTTTGAATTTTTTTTAAATATAAAAAGTTAAATTGTGAAAAGATGTTTATAGTTTGTACTGAATTTTTTATTTTTTACATTACGTGTTATGTATAGTAAAGTAATACCATTTTTAATTCGAAATATGTTAGGTGACGAACACTTGATGGTACACTCACTGTACATATTATTAGAACCTACAGATTAACGACAATTAGGTTGGATTCAACTCTCACACTACTGCACTTTATGTGTATATTAGTGTAAAACTTGAGTGGGGAAATGTTGCTGATTTCCAAGATATTATCTCCTAAGCCCACAAATTGATCTTTGACGTCAAATAACAATTTTACCAAGGAACGGAATCATGATTTTACGCTCTTTAACCTACCAAGGTATGCTTGACGCTTTACTATTCTGGTATAAAAAGTTTGCTAGTACCATCTCAAGATAAAACAATCGTAGTTTTTCTACATAGTTTTTTATGGAACGCAATTCAGTCGGAAGAGGGATTAAGAGATTTTTTTGGTTTTTCATAGCTATAAAGCTATTCCTTTATCATTGTCTGCATGAGATATGAATTGGGGATTTTATTGCAATATCCACATGTTAATTTATTATTTTAGAACATACTCATCAATAATTCTTGTAAACTCGACGGAATGGCTGTGCATTCAATTTCCAGATTTTCATTAATTTGTAGAAGTGGGACTATAAATTACCTCGACATACCTTTATGTTGATTTCTATGTATATATGTTGAGCATTAATCTTACTGCATAACAAATGGCTAAATATGTTTAACATTCATTAAATTATGTAATATGCATCTAGCATGAAAAATGAAACGGATTTATTACCTTTACCACAATAATTTTCGAACCAACTTCATCATCTTCAACAGTTTGAGTTTCCTTTATTTAGTGTACTTTTTAAAATGTTTGTAATTATAACAGATCACTAAAAATTCATAATTTGGTTTGGTTTTTATATTGAAACAAAATTGGTAATATTCGGTAATATTGAAAAATCGTTTAAAATTTATTCGTATATCATATTGAATTTATCTATTACATAAGGTATTGTTGCAAAATTTCCTTACAACTTAAATGAGTTGTTGGATAGGGTTTTCTGGATATGCTTGTTAAATTGCTTAATAGTGTATTTCCTTATTTGAGAACTTCAAATTATTCATTGTCACAAAACACAATCATCATATACCTTCTGTTATTATTCTTAAAATTCTAAAAGAAATTTCTTTTTTTAATAAAATTAGCTAGGTCCAACACTTCAGACCGTTATCAATTATTGTAATTCTCATAATTCTCCCTCTCCTTCATCAGTAAGCAATACTTACGTTTTGCTGAAATATTTAGTTTCTATGAAGTATCGGGACACTGTTTCTTATGGTTTAATGAAAATGATTTCACATTTTTAATGTTTAATATTATTCGCATTAATATTAAAATAAACAATAAATACGACCTTAATGCTGATGATTTTGTTGATTTCACAACACCTGGTATTGTCTCCAAAAACAACAATATAACTGGTCCTGAAAGCGGAATCTTGCTTTCCAAAAGGGTCCTTTGGGATTCAAAATAACAATTCGACTCAATCAACCTGAAATAGCATGCAGTTTCAGATAGGACTGGATTCTCCCAACGCAACGGTAGCAAAACTAATAATTCAAATAACTACTTGAAATTGAAATCAAATTGGCGGCTATTGGTCAAAAATTAGACTAGACTCGAAATTCGAACTCGACGTCGAATCAAACGCAATTTTGAAGTCTTAAAACGATTATATGAAATTAGAGAAATAAGTGGTCAAAATTAAAATAATTACCAGATATGTAGTCGGCTTTTGATTATATCGAAATTACAATAGACTAAGAATAAATTATAAATTTATATACGAAACTAATATAATACGAACTTTTACCACTTTTACCAAATGGTATCTCTGTAATCCACCTGATTGCTCGTATCTTCCAACAAATAAATTAATTTGTACTAAACTCAAAATAAAATGAACACGCCCATTAAAAAGGATTAGTATTTAAAAAAAATTACACCCGGTGTTTCCCCTATTAAAAATAATCTATTTTGGAGTAATGGGGCATTAAAACTTGATTAAAAAGTACTGCACAAGAAATGCAGTAATGGAGAACGTAAGTGACTATTTATAATAACAAGTAGTTTCGACGTCGATTTCCACATTTATCTGTGGGGAAAGCGTAATGGCTATCGTAGTTTTAAAATCGCTTTAAGAAATAGAAGTGTTTTAGTGCACATCACATTAGTTGGCACCTTGTCTGAATTCATATATCGTCGGCATACAAGCAAAAGTGACCAACTACAAAATGCTGAAAATGAGAAAATTGACTAAATGGGATTGAATAACCAGTACGGTTACAAGGAAAAATGCCCATCTTTATTAGAAATTAAATGAATAAGTTATAGAGTTGGTAAAATTGACTATTTACAGGCGAAGTATAACTTAAAAACTGCTCTAAAGTAAAACTAGGGTTTTGCAGATGGTCACTTTTGATTGTATGCCGACGATATGTAGATAAGAAAAAACTACTGTCAACAAATAATACAAGGTAAACCCCGGAATATCTGAACGTATAAGATGTTCAATAAGAAAACGTGTCGAAGTATCGATGAACGAAACGACTGCGACGTGCCATTCTGCTGGATTACTTCACAAGTTGCAATAAGTTCGAAATAAATGATTTTTAAACCAATGTTGACTCAAGCTGTTTTTTGTTTTGACGAATACTTGGTATACCTAAAATTTTGTACTACGTATTTTTCAGCACCTTATATGATTTGAATCGAAAATGTAGGTTTTCCTCCATTACCTTGATATATCGTTAATTGATTGGATAGGTGAGATTTAAATAATTTCATTAAAAATAACATTTTTATGTTATTCTAAAAGTTGTTCGTAGTATTAATACCGCACTTTTGTATTTTAGGGTTTTTAAATTTCACTATGACATAATTACGCTTAATTGATATGTGTGGTGTTGCTATACTGTAATGATTGTTGTTCAAAGAATACTAATTTATCGAATAACATGGTCGAAGGACTCGAGAAGATACAGCTGTCACAAGTTCTCGAAGTCAAAATATTATAATTTAAGTATCTCCTCTAAGTTATGGATATTTAAAAAACAGTCGAATGAAATTTTGTGAGAGGTGTCATTTTGATTTGTTGAAAAAGTGCATTATTAATAATTGAAAAATTGCTATTTTAACAAAAAGAGCAAAAGCATTGCTCGTACAACATCATTCAAATGTATCTTCCATGGCTCTGCTGGGATGACATCATTCTTTTGGCAAATTTTTCCGTTGCGTTTTCGCATAAGTGAAACTCAATGTTTGCAATTTCACGTCGAATATTGGTCTTTAGGTCTGGAATCGTGTAAGGTTTGTCGACATAGACTTTTCCCTTCAAGCAACCCCTAAAAGAAAAAATTTAAAGAAATTTTTTTTCGAAAGATAACGCGATTTTCTAATTTTGAATGCAATAAAGTTATTGTTTCGTTTGATGAATGGCGTGTTTCCCCGTCTTGCTGAAAACCACAAAATGGTTTTAACATATCACAATAACAAAATCCATTAACATTTTCGAAGAAGTATAGTCCAATTATCTCTCCAGTCCAGAAAGTGTCCCAAACAGTGACTACGCGAATGCATGAATTGTTCCAAGATGACTTGTGGGTTTCCAGCTCCCTAGATTCGGCACATTTTTTTTATTGAGGTATTCATTCAGCTGAAAATGAGCTTCGTCATTTTAGATGATATTATTGTAAAAATCAACGTCAACAGATTTGTATTCCAACATCGTATTGACAAATGAACAGCACTGCGCATGATCTGCAGGCTTCAGTTCTTGCATTAGTTCAATCTTGTAAGAGTGTAAACGAAGATTTTTTTTAAATTTGTTCCAGAGGGCCATAAGAAAGGTCCAATTGCTGTGAACAGTTACGAATTGAGGTTCTGAGCTTTTCTCTGACACTCTCCTTCACTGCAGCTATATTTACAGCTTAACGACCACCTCAACGATAGAGAAGTGTACTTACATTACGTACTGAGCCAGTTCCTTCCAATTTTTTTTATTACATTTCTACTACGAGAAGGTGCACTAACTTTCAGATTTTAATAAATGGCCCTGGAGTGTTACCTACTGGAAACTGGCAGAGATAACATAATAACTAAAACACGTCTTAAGGCGCAAGTCTCTGCGCAGATTATGACCATAATTACGATCTTAAATATTTATGGTGTAAGAGGAGTTTAAGTACGTACAGAAACTACTTATAAATTGGGAACGTAATATAGTATAAGAGCAGCTACAATCAAACTATAAACTTATAAAACTTCCCTCAAAATTCCCTTTTCATTATTCTTATGATTACAATAGTTACTGGGATATTTTACATTCAAGATTCTTTTATAAGTATATTATAAAACTTGATCTAATAACGCGCAAGGTTTTGAGCTATTTTTATTGTAGTACTTTTAGTATCGATTGTTTATATGGGCAAGAATTTCATATTATCCTTACATGATATTAGATATAGAATTTCCTAAAGCATTATTCGTTTTATCATCTCTCGATAAATTGAAAACTATCCTACTTATTGAAGTAACACTCTGCATATTATTATGGTCAAAGATTGCTTGTATCTCATATATAGGAGTTAAATTAAAAAAAAAAAATTATTAGTAGACATTTGATGCTGACCGCGGGTAGATTTAAATTTTTGATGCTTGCTTATAGAACGTATCTTGAAAATTTTTTAAACGGTATTAAACGAATATTATACTTTTTCATTCCATTTGCCGCTTCTCTACAAAGTCTTCACAATACATTTTCTTAGGTGGATCAATCGTCGTCTTTCAGTATACCTACTCCACATCGTGTTGATGTTCCCAGCAAAGCCATGCTAAAAAATTTCGATTCGAACCTGGAATTTTCACGCTGCAACTCAACCAACCCTCACACCAATTTACTGCTATGGTTATTTATTATCAATATCGGGTATTTTTAAAAACATAACAATTAAGAGCCAGCAAATGTTTTCATCATATCTATTTACCAATCAATCACAAAGACTAATATGTTTAAAAATACCTAATGGCTGCGTCAGTAAACATTGCTTTTCAATTAATGTCGTCGATATCTTTAGGTGATTAATAAAAAATTGTTTCAAGTTGAAATAAAAATAATAGTTTTATTACAAGTTTCGATAATATTATTGTATTCATTTTATATAAAAATTTAGCTATAACTTCTGATTTAATTTTCTAAGCTCATACTATCTATTATTTAATTTTTGTACGCTGTTTCAAGGTTGTAAGAAAATATTATCTTAACTTATACAGTCAATAATTTAAAGGTAATGGAAATCGTGACTTATCGCATTTTCCTTTAACTAATTTTCTCTGTCTTACGTGTTGTGTATTTAATTCAGAATTTAGTTCAAATAAATTTTTCTTAGCATAGGTTTTGTAAATAGCGTCCAAAATTTTTATATTTTAAATGAAATATTTATACTTATGATAATAAAAATTATATAATAACATAATTTATTCGGCGCTGCTAATACTACATTTATGGCGATTTCAACTTGAAATTATAAATATTATAAAATGAAAATCAAATAAATAAACAAAATAATTCACAGTCTAAAAGAATACTCCATAATTATGTAAAATCTGAATTTTCTATATAATGAGTATATTCAGATTTTATATGCCCATTTTAATGTTTATTATATAAAAATAGATTAAAATCAATATAGATATATACTATTCAATAATACAATATAATTTAAAAAAAAGGTTTTCCTGGAAGTATATAAGCTTATAATTCGATTCCAAAATCGAAAATTCGAACCTTATCTAATTATATATCATATAAAAAAATTGTAATAATAATCACTGATAGTATGAGTAACCATATCATAAAAAATTGATATTATAATCTGCGTGTAATGTACTTACTTACCCACCCATATACATTTAAAAATTAAGCAATTTTAACCTGAAAAGATTTCATTTTTTGTATTTTAAAACTGGTTTTTCTATAAAATTAAAACGTTAAATTAGCATACCGAAAATAATTATAGGAGTAACTTTGTATTTTTTTTGTACTGTACACGGCTATGGAAATACATTTTAGCATCCCTAATTATTGAGCTGGCTTTTCATGGGCGTACTTTTTTATATATGGAAGATAGTATATATTAGACATCTTCATCAATTTAATTCATTTATTTTTAATTATATTTTTTAAATGTTGCCATTATCTTCTTAGTTTTCGCATAAATTACATTATGTTTTCAATATCCATTATTATTTGTTATTTTTTTCCAGATGATCGTCACAGAATTTTTTACATCAAATAACAATAGAAAGTTTACAATTTTGAATTACCAATTACCATTATGGGTATGGAATACATACTGCGTCATCGGCGTATTTCTTTTTGGTGCAGCTTGTTCGCAACTATCAACTGATATTATGAAATATACAATCGGAAGATTAAGGCCACATTTTTATACCGTTTGTTTACCAAACATAAATTGTACTGATCCAAATAATATTCATGCTTATCATGAAATATTTGAATGTACTAATCCCATATACTTACACGATAATAGAATTATTAAAGAATTTAGATTATCATTTCCATCTGGACATTCCTCTTTTTCGATGTATTCTATGACGTATTTTGCTGTAAGTATAATTACATGGTTATACTTATCATTATTTATTACATTTGGTTAAATTTTAGATATATCTTCAAGCCAGAATGACATGGAACGGTTCCAAATTATTGAGGCACACGATTCAATTCCTTGCCATTATATCATCAGTTTATACCGGCATGACTCGAATTTCAGATTACAAGCACCATTGGAGTGACGTGTTGTCTGGTTTTATGGTTGGTGCTATAACGGCAACTTTAGTGGTAAGTTTTTATTTTTTTTTCGTATTGCATTTATGTTTCGATGCATGTTAATCTTGAAGTGGCTTTATGTGTAAGTACTAATTTTTTGATTAACATTTCTTTCATTGGGCTTGAGTATATCTACAAGGATTTTAATACACTTTTAGGCTGTCTATATTGGAAGATTAAGAAAACCTTTTATTCATAAGTGTTACAGAAACAATTCAAATACTTATCGATCGTGCGATTATGATATAATTCCACCATAACTAACTGTACACAATACCTATAATAGGTATTAGTATCTATGTAATTAACTGCATGAATTAGAATTTACTTAATAGCTAAAGTAATAATATCATGGTACTAAATATTTTAAATGTTGTAATTTTGTAATGTGATCAACATTTCATTGCTTTTTGAATAACACATAAATTGCATCGAATATTAATTAATTATTATGAAACATTGTATATATCGAGTATTTTATGTCTATAATTATTAGCAATTAGTGCTCTGTAATTGTTATAAGTAGTATCTATTATGCTATTATTTTTATTAATACTATTATTAGCTACTATTTATTTTTTGTATTGGCACGTTTAAATCCGTTTTTTGTTGTTTGTTGCTGATAGTAATTTTTACATTTCGCCAGACGAAGTTTTTATATTCGGATGAACATATTTGCGATTTTATTAAATTTATGAAGACAACTCTTATTAGTTTACTAATCATTGTCCTGCCCTACAGGGTAATTAAAATTCATGCAACTTATGACGTTTTTCTGTGAACGAGTTCTATCTTTTAGTTAAGTAGTCAGATGGTGTTAAAATGATCGATTAATATTATATATCAATTAGATACATGCATACCTCTAATCATAAAAACTGCGCAATTAATTGCTTTATTTTGGTGTAATAAATAGATCAAAATTTCTTCTTGCTGCGAAATGAGCTATTATAGTCATCATCTTACCTTTAGCCGGAAAATTCAATTTTGGTGAGCTTCAATCTCACTCAAAGGAAAATTTCTCGACTATGTGTTACAAACTTTAACCCTTTCTGTGTTACCTTAAGTGATTTTATCAGCGCCACGAGGTGTTGAGGTGCTCCCATTTCGTGTAATATTTGCCACAGTGCTCTCCACTTCAACTTGTCGAAAGCTTTTGAGTAATCCATAAAACTCTCCATCCATGTTTGTGTTTAGTAACACATTGTTTGCGTGTGAGATTCGAGTCAGCTTTGTGTAATTCGTGCATTCTGTTAGTGAGCCCTTTTTCAAAATTGGGGTAATACGGATTCTGTCCAGTCCTCTGGCCATATGCCAGTGTTCCAAACTTTAGTGCACAACAAATACATTACATCCACTTGTATTGTTCCCATAGTTTTTAAACCCTCTCCCATGATTTCGTCGATCAATTTTAGAGCTTGTTCTACCTTTGATGTAAGAATATCCGGATCCTTTCCTGTCATAGAGATATTCGGTCGTCGCAGCCTGAGTCTTCTTGTATAAATTTTGGCATTAATTTCTCCACACCTCAGCTTGATTTTTTATGGTTTGTGTTTTGCGGGTTGAATTCTTATCGAAGAGTTTTCGAGATTCGTTGCGTTCGAGTCCTTGGCATATTTCCTTTATTTGGTTGTTTTTGTCGACTCGTCACTCCGCTTTGTTCTCCTTGTCAAGGTTTGTGAGTGTCATTTCTCTTTCATCGTCAGGTTGCTCTTATTGAGCTATTCTTCGTTTTTCCACCAAGATCAAGGTTCCATCGCTAATCCAGTGTTTCCTTTTAGAGGTATTTCCAGTAAGGCACTTCTTTATACTGTCGGTTATCCATTGTTTAATGTTTTTCCACGCCTAATTTACCTCTACGTTTAGATTTGGATGTAGTTCTTCATTTAATGCGGCTAAGAATTTTCCGGCATCAGATATTTCTGTTCTTTTCTTCATAAACGGTTTCTTGGGTTTCTATAAAAAGCAAATCATTTTGTGATGTGATCCGCATATTGCACCAGGCTTTCACTTTAACATTTCTCAGCGATGTTTTCCATCTGTTTTTGATCAAGATATAATCGATCTGATTGCTATATTTTCCGCTGAGGCTTATCCATGTTGATAGGTGAGTGATGACTGATGCTCACCCAATCCCATAATTTCCTACGTTTTTGAGAGTTTCTTTAGAGATGTTATCTATTTTGGCATTGAAGTCGCCCATAAGAATTATCGGTTCTTTTATGGGAATACGGTTTATTTTCTTTTCTAGATTGTCGTAAATACCTTCAATTTGGTCATCTGTTGCCATATATATGCCTGAGCGATATGCAGTTTTGTCGGGCTTGGGCTCAGCGCGTAAATATAATAATAATTATTAGTAATCATAACTGCTACCCCGTTTCTTCCGGTGTCTTCTGCTCCACAGATATAAGTTGTGTGTTCCGATATTCTGAAATGTCCTGTGCTCTTCAAATGAGAGTTTGGTACTCTGCGAGGACGAGTTATCTAGATCCACCTCCTGTCTATGACGTTTTATGTGGCCGCCATTTCGGAATGGTACTTACTACATCTGCAACATTACCCCAAACACCCCCTAAAATTGCATAGTTAAAATAAAATCCCAAGATGTACGTTCACCTTATGCTTGGTGACGACAACATGTCAAAATCCGCAGCAAACCATCACCAAATGTCGGAAATTCAAGGAACAATAAAACAACCTACTAAAAATTAACTTCTAAATAAGTCTAACTCAATTAAATTGCCACGCTTCGATGCCATAACAAGGGTCCATAAATGTTTATTAAAAATTAAATCAAACAGTAAAAACTAAAAATTGTCATTGTCAACAAATTAATATCCACCGACTTAAATGAATAATCTATCTGCAAATAACGACATGATGCTCCTTAATAAGATAAAATACAAACCGAACACCAAATTTTCACTGCAGCTTTTAATTCAGATAATAAAACTTAATTTTTTTTTAAATTGGAATTTACAAACAATAAGGTAAATAAATAAAATAGTAACAAAACTTGGGATATTTTTTAAACCAAAATAAAGCAACTAAAACATATTTTCAATTTACCCTAAGTAATGCATGATTATAGCACTATCGGGACTCGACTATTAACTGTAATTGCTTGGTATTAGTGGTAGACATTTACATTTAATAATAATGGGACTGCATGTTTTGGTTGTTGTGCATATTGATTTCTTTATTTAACACGTTCGCTCTCGCGACTTAAATAACGGCCATCTCTACAGCTCGGAATTAATTTTGAGAAATTTGATTCTAAGTATCTGCACGTTGAGAGCGAAGGTGTTTAGCGTGACTTCATCAATACTAAAAAAAAAAAAATTTTAAACTTGGATTATATGTCCATCTTGGTAGTAGTATTGATTTATTGCAGTGTTACAAATGATCGTTACAGCAAATTTAAATAGAATGGGTTTATATTTTAGGCCAAGTATGTTTCGACGCTATTTCCATCCAGTTATCAGACGAAATGTAACCAAGACAATACAGAAATCAATAATTTTAACATGAATGGTCAGCATACTCGTTCAGTATAATAAAAAAAAGTAATGAATCGTAAAAGTCATTGATAATACCTCAACCGTTTCTAGATTTTTACCTTAACAATTAACGAGCTTTAATAATCGGCAGTAACGTATATAGTAGTAGCATAATTTTATTGAAAACACTTTGAAATATCGACTGGACCATAAAAACGAGGTTTTAACGTAAAAATCAATGAATTTTTAAATAGTGAGACCTAAGATATTTATTTAATTAGTATTTTGACCATCATAATGTATTTTAAAACACGACATGATAATTTCAAATTATAACGTACTTATTTCAACATAAATGTATATTTTTATAATTTAAATATATTTTTTCTATAATTACCTTGTTTAAGAAATTGCCATGTCGGATAGGTACTAAGTCGCCAATTTCAGTAATTATTTTTTTAGGCTTTAAATGCAACATAATTATATAGTAAATATTTTTCTATAGTAATTATTTTATAAAATATTTAAAGTTTGACGGCATACTAAATCTTGTTTTTATATTATAAAAGCACAAGAAACAGTAAATTTAAAAATATTGCTAAAAAAAGTGAAAAAAAGTGATAATATTGATTTAGCTTTTTATTTTTTTATTTATTTAAATATAATATATTTGGTATCTAAGCACCTTAAATTTTATCACTGTTATGCATGTATTATTCCACATATTTTAAAGTAGTTAATTTAACCCACAAACATTATGTTTTAAACTAAAAATTTGTTACTCGAAACATTATTTGTTATGTTTGGAACGAATAACTATTCTTATTATTGGGTACGGTAAAATGACTACAAAGTAATAAAATAAATTGTAGCTGTTTGAAATTTCAGCATGTTCAAAATTTTAATGTATTTCGCTTGTGAAAAAATTAACATTTCTATACTTCCTAAACGAATTAATAATGTTTGGACAATCTTACGAACAAAAAGTCAATTGCCAAAAAGGCAGAAAGGGTAGCAGAATTTAAATTCAATTACTATCGTAATCTGATAAAACTAGAGCATTAGTAAATTATTAAGAAGTACAAGTTTATTTTTGAGCAAATGAGGAAATGTTCATATGTATGCGTTGACTGCCAAATCATGGGAACATTTTAGATATCTTTCAATATTTATTATTTTATTTATTTTGAACTTATTTATTGTGAAATGAGAAATATCTTAAAATTACTATGTAGGTTTATTAGGTACCACTGAATCACTTATTGTCAAATTTGTGTAACTAAATGGTTGTCTAATTAGAGTACGCTTTACAAATATTTGATTACGAACTGATATGTTAACTATGTACAGCTTTTTATTAGACAATAAAACTAAACGATTATTGTTAATAAATTAAGTCCCTTTTGTTGTGATTGTAGTAGTACGATAATTATTTTTTAAGCAATAATTGTTGTCAATAATTTATGTAATTCATGTTAAAATAAAAAATTTATTAATGTTTGTTGTTTTACTCTTTGCAGATTATTTTAAACTTGAAGTTTTTATTAACTCAACGTTAAATCTGAATTTCCAAATTTAACAAAAATGAGACAGCAATGTGATATTTATCGCTTTATGCTTAACAGGTTGACTGCCATGGCAGACGCCAGTGTGTGTCGAAGTCCTTGCGCAGGACGCCATGCCAGACACCGGTGTCTGCTTGGTAGTTACTTATTCCATGATGGCTTTGCTATGTAAAATATATAGGATCGTGTCTGCTATAAACCATTTTATTGCCCCACACTGAGAACTTTTTTAACTCATTTTTTTTAAGTATTATAACGAAAAAAAATAGTGTTTATTATGGTTTTAACTAATCTTTTATATTTTTAAACTAAAACAAACAATAATTTGAAAATATTTCAACTGACGTAAATAACAATAAAAATTAGAACATAGATGTGTTTCTTACAAACTTAAAATAATTTTTTGAAAAATTAACTAACGAGTAAAAATAAAAGTAAGTGAACTAATGACACACTTACGTTAGAAATGAACACAGTCGTTGCAATTTTATTTCAAATTAAATAATATGGCGTCTGCTAACTGTGTCCTTTTTACGGTTCGACGGTGAATTTGGCCCTTGACGCCACGGCAGATACCGGTGTCTGCTATCCAAATTATAATGAAAAAGGTTCAAAACTGCTTTGGAATATGGAATTTGATAAAAATTCACTTTTTTGAAATTTTACGAGAACAGCCTTGGCAGTCAACCTGTTAAGCATTGGTTATGTATGTGAGAAAGTATCCATCTAATATTTATGATGGTTCACACGACCAAAAAAGTCATTGTACTTGAAGTACTTTTTTAGTTTCATTTTTTATTTACCTTAAATTTTCAATTTTAATAGGAAGAAGATGATTATATAATAATAATATAATTTTAATATAACAAAACTACATAGCGGAAAAGATTGACTTTTTCTAGTAATTTACAAACAGAAGGAAAGAAAAACAGTAACAGGTTTGTGTAATGCATTATTAAAGCCACCATTATAAGGATCTGTCTACAGTGACTACATCGAAATCATATCGACGGTGGAAAAGTAAAAAGGCTTAAGGGCCATTTTTGACTATCTATCGAATGAACCCGGTTTCAAGGACATCTGAGAATTTTAGTGGCGCTTAAGACAACGAAAACATTTATTAAATATATTCAAAATCGCGTGCTCTTAAACGCCAGGTGTTTTAACTGCTATATGCAATTGACTCTTAAATATATCTTACGGATAAAACATTTTGTTCTACTTCTAAAAAATGTACTTTAAGTATCAAGCATTAAGTCCTACCATGGATAACCACTACCATACTTGTAAGTGGTTTTTTTCATACTATATTTTACTTATGTTTAGTATTTAAGTATCCTTAGTTTGGTTACACCTCACTATTTAGTTACTTACAAATAGAGATAAGTCAATTTGTTCTAAATACTTAATTATTTAGTACAGATTTAATGATACATTTATATGTAAATGTATTTAATACATTATGCCCTACTTATAAATTTACCTTACTGTGCATTAAATAACTATTCCTCACTTTTTGTTGAATGTAATTGGATAAAATACATTTTACTTCACCCAAGTTTGAGGTCATTTTGTAATGAGCGCCATCTAATCAAGAACTAAAAAAAAATAACTTTTAATTGCATCACCATAACGATATTTAATTCATTGCCTATTGATTCAAATTACAATAAAATTCGTTTAAAAATAACAAAGCTACGAATTTTTACTTGAAAATAAAGCTTTGAACGGTTCTTCCTGTAAAGTTACTATAATGGCGTTTAATACTTTCTGCTTTTTCACCGTCGATACAATATCGTCCCCCTTATGCCAAAACCACCAATGTGCATTTTCTAGTTTTCAGTCCAGTGTATTTTGAACTAAATTATCAAGTAAATGAAATTAATCAATTTTAATTCAGTCAATTTTTTTATTGTAATTCGAATGTCTTGTAGCCGAAATCTAACGATAATTTAAAAAAAGAATTTTCTTTCTTAGAAAGAAAGTGCACTTTCTGTCAAGTGTCAAAATGGCAATTTTTGCACATTGGTGGTTTTGGCATAAGAGGGACGCTATGAAAATTCGGAATACCGAAGCTGGCCCGCACTTCCTTCATCGTGACTCGTTACAGTGAATTGGTTACAATGTTGATATTAAAGCATCAAGCTCTCACCGGGAACTGTCCTTAGGTAGGGAATGATTAGATCCGCTCCGTTGTTATCGACAGGCACGACTTGAATATTTTCGATGAAAGACGTAGCTTCCATCTAGCTTCTGGAAGATGCTGATAATGCTGATTTATTGTTGAGGGTCGCATACATGACTTGGGTTCTCTGCGCTGCTAGTTTTGAGGAAAGGGAGGCAAAGTTAAGCTATGAAGGGCATCGTCGACATCGAGCTGGCTGAATTTCCACGTCGATAAGAATCAATCGCATCGAGAAAACAAAAAACCGCGCCTAACACGCCTGCGGTGACGCGCATGCTGCCATAAAGCATGCAACTTTATGACGGTTGAGAAAACGCAAAATTAAAGTATACATATTTCTAAAATATGTGGGAATTTTTGTTTGTTATAAACTTTTTTCTTTTAGTAAATTTACCGGGTCCGTCAAGTCCTCCATTTTTGAATTTGATATTTTTTTTATAATAATATACCTTTATTTAGTAAATTTACTAATATTACAATCATGTTAAATGTCAAATTATTCTAATCTATATTGTACTAATAGTGTTGTTTTACATAATCACTTAAATATCTCTTAAAGATAAACAAATTTGTCGCCTCTTTTGCTTCTGATGGAAGACTATTATAAATCTTGATACCTTTATAGTATAGACAATTTTGTGTGCTTGCTTTTGTTACTTTTGGTAATCTGTAATCCAAACGAGCTCTTGTATCATAATTATGAATTTCTGAATTTTGCTGTAGTTTATCCGACATATATTTTGGTAGCAACTTATGTACCATTTTGTAAATTAAAACTAAGGTATTAAAGGGAAAGATCTCGGGTAGTGGAGTTTGTATTCAAGAAAACTATTTACTTAAATCGACTAGTTTCGACAAGATTTCTTGTCATCTTCAAGACTATAATATTAAAGAAAAAATATACAATTTAAAAGCTGTTACAAATTGGTTACACATAATAATAATGTTGGAGCAAACGTAAATTATTTACCTCTTAAGTGGGATGGTAAGTTTTCAATCGAAGTACCGTAAAAAAGCAGAACACGATATTATAGTATTATTGGTGGAGTCAAATAGTATAACAATTTAACAATTTAAAATTATTTGACATAAAAATTATTTGACATAAATAAACAAAAATATTGGAACTTGTCGCCAATAAATTCGATAATACTAAATGAAGTCAAAAAGCAAAGATGTAATGATCCAGCCTCATCAATGGAAGCGTATACTAGCCACTACCACTACCCGAGATCTTTCCCTTAAATATTTCTGGAGTAAGAATTTCGATTGTGTTTAAGGTATTAAAGCATATGCGTTGTCTAATACTTAACCATTGTAGAGCCTGTAACATCAGATTTATGCTGGTGTATTTTGAACACTTTAAAATAATTCTCATGGCTCTATTTTGCTGTTTTTGTAATTTTTTCAAGCAAAATACTTGCACAGTAATCAAAATGAGGGGCAATAATGGTTTTGTAAACCTAGTAAATTTAGGAACCAAGTTGTCACCGAAGCCAACGAAATTGCCCAAAAATTTAATCAATATTTTGTAGACAGTATTGTGGATATACATGCGACGATACCAAATATCCCCTTTGAGGAAGTGCAAATTCCAGAAATATCGAGAGTTTTTAAATTCAAAGAAATAACCTTAGCAGATTTGAGAAAAACCATATGCAATATAAAAAGAAAAGGTAGTACAGATGGCGTCTCCATTGGAGTTATAAGTGATGCTTTGCCAATAATAGGTCATACGTTCGTGCAACTGATAAATGAATCGTTGAGAAATGGGATATTCCCAGAGTCATGGAAAAAATCGAAAATTGTACCGATTCAAAAAGTTCCGTTAACAAAAAAATGTGAAGAATTTCGCCCAATAAACACTCTTCCGGTATACGAACAGATATTAGAAGTCATAGTGAAAGATCAACTGCAGGTGTTTCTTGATTTAAACAATGTAATAAGTGTTAGTCAATCGGGATTTAGAAGCAAACATTCCTGTGAAACAGCGTTAAATCTTGTGTTAGCAAATTGGAAAAGTGAAATTGATCAAAATAAAAATGTACTAGCTGTGTTTTTAGATTATAAACGTGCGTTCGAAACTATCGATAGGAAAAGATTATTAATAAAACTAGAGACATATGGAATACGTGGAAATGAGAATAAGTGGTTTAAAAGTTATCTTAATTCACGGACACAAGTTACCGAGTATAGTGGTGAAGTATCAACTGAAATTTCAAATACGCTAGGGGTACCTCAAGGGTCTGTCTTAGGACCCCTCCTGTTTCTATTGTACATTAACGACCTTGTTTTAAATGTGAAATATAGTTCTCTGAATTTATTTGCTGATGATACATTAGTCTCAGTATCCGATGATAATATTACAAATGCAGTTAATAAACTTAACAGAGATCTTGAAACTATAACAAAGTGGCTTCAAATAAATAAACTTAAATTAAACGTTTCAAAAACAAAATTTATGGTTGTATCTAATAAAAGTACAACGGAAACGAAATCAGTTGAGGTAAAAATAGAGAACTTGGAAATTCAGCAGGTTGATGAAATAAGGTACTTGGGAGTAATTATAGATAGTAGACTGAGTTTTCGAAGTAATGTGGATTACATTATTAAGAAAGTAGCAAAAAAATAAGCTTCTTAGGAAGGTTATCGAGTAAGCTTAGTATTCAGGCTCAAGTGCTGGTTTACAAAACCATTATTGCCCCTCATTTTGATTACTGTGCAATGTCAGTTATCTCAGTAATCTCAGCAATGTCAGTCGCCAATAATGCTAGCGAAATGCTGGCGAGTGCTGTAATTTTTTTTGTAAATGCTGGGCCCGTTGAATTTTTATTTAGTGTTGAAATATTGACTTTTGACATAAACGTCAACTTGGCCCCTCCTTATTCAATTTTTTTCGAAATTTCAATTTTTCTTTATATGATTTCATAGTATTCGTGAAATGCTGGCGAATGCTGTAAATTATATAAAGAAGTTTAATCCGGTATGTTTTCCTTACTAATAAATCATATTCTTGAAGGAAATGAAGCTCCGAGCAACATACGTTGAATTTCAAATTATCGTAAAAGGGGTTTGTAATGTTTTGTAATTATTTGTAATGCACAGATAACGCAGAGGGCATTAGGCTATTCTTATTATAATAATTACTTGTACGAATTGGTAGATTTATTGTTAAAAATCTAAATTTTAGTTTTTTTTTGTAAAATACATTATGTAAACTGGTTTTACGTGCATAAATTAAATATATTATTATTATTTATTTTGTTTCAAGTTATTGCATTTACAAAATAAAATTTCATATTTGGGTGCTAGCTGGTGCTAGCTCTAAGGATCCCAGTGCTAGCTTTTGGTGTAAAAATATTAACCGGGGGGGGGGGGGGGGCCAAAGTAACGGACCCAAGAAAATGCATCTAACTCAAAATAGTCAAGAAATGCACATGCGGTGTTTTTCCTTAGTAGGCCAGTGTTGTCTTCTTTGCGTTTTTTAAATGTTTAATTTTAATTTAATTTATGTTGCTGAACACCCTGGTATGCTGAACACTATATAATAATGATATAAACTATATCAACATCTACGTAGATTATTATTAGCATCTGGTTTTTGTCATTTAGTAGTTTTCTTTTGGTATGGGTTTTTCGTATACGGTGTGATCCACAGAGTGTTGATGCTTACCAAAGGACCGAGCTAAGAAATTTCTCGAGGCACTTTATTCGAACTCGGAATTGCCGCTCTGTAACTCAACCAGTATTCACACAAGCCACGGCTGCGCTGTAGACTATATTTTAATTTTATTTTCGTTTAAATCACAGGTGAAATTATAACATTTTATTATTTAGAGGTTATAGGTATTTACAATTAAAAGCCATCAGTCTACTAACTTTTACTAAGTTGTAAATTCTAAAGCATACATTTACCTTTTTTTTGAAAGATGCAATGCAGTCTTACCTACTCTACTGGAATCTGTACACATTTACCGATAAATGTGCACATTTTCCTGTTCCTTACATTTACTGTAAACTATGAACTTCTTGGCTTAGATGGAGCACCAAGAGTTAGACTTATATCTCCTTCATCTGGCACGTGGAAGCTAGCTGCGGGATTTGGAGGTCTATTGACCTCATAGTTGAGCGCTGGGCTGGATCTAGCCGGTTCTATTGAACCACAAATAGGAATAAATGTAGAAAAGAATAAAAGTGGCGTTTAGGAATGATAGGATCTTAAATTCTGTCGGGTGTGGACTGTGGATGGGACTTCATCGATGGGTGAGCGTCCTGATTTTGGCGAAAATTGGTGCTATTGATGTGGTATAACCTATAAGGAAAAAAATAAACATAACATACGGCATTGTCGCATAGGACAAAAATATCTGAAGGTAAGGAATAAAAACTACTGGTTTCCAAATTTGCGTTTGAAGTTGGTTTGAAATTCACGAAGAGTCTTCGTCGTTATACCATAGGTAATGGAACTATACTGGCTATTATATTCCACTTCTAGAAAATTTTAGATTTTATCAACAACTGATTTAGTTCTTCCAGCCTTGATTTCAGTACGTAAGAAAAATCCTGTAACCTTCGTCCTACCTTCATACACAAAATAATAATGTAATAATACACACTCGATTTTTGGCACGTCCATAACATTAATTAATTGGATTTCGTATTCTTCAATGTACATCTACAGGTTTTAATATGCTAATGTATATACAATTTTTGCACGATCGACACCGTGTACTATTTATTAATGAGACGTTTTTGAAATTTAAAAAATCCTACGTATCAGGCGCCAAGTATTTTGAAGATGAAAAATTTTAACTAGATTTTATTTCCATATAATGATTCTTTAGGGTGTTATTAAGAAATTCTGAAGTTACTCTCTAACGAGATCGGTGTTACCTTCTACGGCGGCGGCGAAGAGGACAAAAATCAGATTCTCGGCGATTTATCAACTTGATTTCAATTTTATGCCAAAAAATAGTTATATTCAAAATTAATAGTTATTTACATGAAAGTCAGGAAAATGATGTATTACTGACAAGGAGCAATGTTGAAATACGAGGCACTTCGTGCCGAGTATTTTAGAGCTCCGAGTAAAGTGAGACATTTTCCTGACGTATTTTGTATTAAATTTTACCGAAAATCGTAAAAAATCGAAATTTTAAAACACTAATTGAACAACATTTTTAAAATGAGCTAAAATCAAGTTTGTCAATTTGTTGACTACATAGTTACAAACAATAGTTATTCCGAAAATTGTCATTGTTACCTGCGTTACTAAATATTACCGGACTAGTCAGTAAGATTCAATTTCCCTGCGCGTAAATACGCAGGGAAGTGTTGTTTCGATGACGATTTCCGGTAAAGATAATTAAATACTTTGCAAAAAGGGTTCTATACAAATTTTTCGTTAGATTAGTTCTTCACCATATAATAAATATTTAGGGTACTGTGCAATAAGTGTGACCACTCGAAACAAATTTTCTTCAGCTACACACTAAAGAACACAGTTAATATAGCAAATTGTAAAAATATTAACCGAGAATTTATTATCAAAATTTTGAAATAATCGATTTTGAACTTAGAAAATTTACATGTAAAATTTAACGAGATTCCGCGCGTCGCTCATTTTGTTGACGGTCCGTGCAGAATGAATGACCCTAACACTTAGAAAATTTCGCACCGGCAGATGCAGCTCGTCTCTCCTATATGTAACATTGATTATTTTTTGTTTTTACGCGATTTTTTGGGGGTGAAACGTAATAGTTTACTGCCCCATATCGCAACTATACTTTTTAATGCTATTTCAAGGGTCTCTAAGCTCCCGGTTTTTTAGGTCCCGGTTTTCTTGATCGAAGGCGCTACTAGTATGTTTAGCCTAGTAACCAGAGTCAAAACCGCCCTGGAGGGGTGCAACGCGGAGCGGCGCCCCGAAAGGGTAGGTTTTGACGATGCATAAACCTCCCTATCGAATGCACACCCCAAAAATCGAATAAAAAAAAATTTAATTTTTCACTTTTTCGGCAATACACGGGTTATTTTCCATTTTTTTGATAATATTTATTACTAATATCTACTAATCACACCGCCACCTATCCGAATTTCAAAGAAAAATTCAAATCGGAGCGAAAAAATTTCACGCGATTTGAAGGGAACGTCAATGAATTGCATCGCGTCTGCCTGGGGGGTGCGGCCTATTCGATGTTAATTTCCCTACTTTTAAAAAGTCGATTTTGGGGTTGTTTTTAGAGATTTCTCGCAAATATTTTTTCTATAGACTAAAATAAGCCTGTTCTTTAGTGTGTAGCTGAAGAAAATTTTTTTCGACTGGCCATACTTATTGCACAGTTCCCAATATTTATGCTGAAAATTCATATAGGTAATTAAAAATTAATACTGACTCGGTTAGATAAATACCAGTGATCTGAAAACTTAGCTCGGCTTTGATGAAGACCGATTAAATGCTGCAATTCGTGATGATCTACTTCAATCAACTCGGGAATTGGGAAATATGATGAATTGTGACCAATCAACTATCGTACGACATTTGCATTCCATGGGCAAAGTTCAAATGTTGGGTGTTTGTGTACCATACGTTTTGAGCGAAAACAACAAAAATCAGCGTGTTACCATTTGTGCTTCTTTGCTTGCACGTCATCGTTTAGCTCGTCAACAACATCGGCCGTTTATGTCCCAAATTGTTACTGGTGACGAAAAATGGTGCCTTTACATCAACATCAAGATCAGAAAGGAATGGCTGAACCCTAACAAACAATCAAATCCTCGTGCAAAATTTGGTGGGATAAAGAAGGCGTCATCTACTTTAAATTGTTTCTGAGGAATGTAACCATCACTTCTGAGGTTTATTGTCAACAACTGCGTCGCCTGGAGGCTGCAAGTGAAGAAAAACGACCGGCAAGACGGCATCAAGTGGTTTAGCAGCATGATAATGCCCGTTCGCACAATGCTAACATTACAAAAGCAGCTATTCAAGACCTCGGTTGGGAGGTTATTCCACATCGGCCCAATTCTCCTGATCCTCCTCCATCAGATTTTCATTTTTTCCGCTCTCTATCCACCAATCTCCGCGGATTCTCATTTAATAACGACGTGGTTCTTCAAAACTGGTTCGACGACTTTTTCACCTCCAAACCACCGGATTTCTTCAGGCGTGGAATCGGAAAACTACCAGAACGTTGGGAGTCAATCATAAAGTGCACATTACACGGGGCGTTCGGCTGCATGCAATTTCTGCGTAGAGACGAGTTCATGTATTTGCGCTTTGCGTATACCGTTCTGCACAGAAGTTGCTGCAGCCGAAGGCCCCGTGTAATGTGCACTTAAGCAATGCAGGAGAATATATTATTGATTAGTTTATGAATTTTTTATATTTAAAATTAAAAAGAAAAACGCTACGAACTTATTCATCAACCCGATATTATAAAATATTATTTTGTAACTTTGATTATTATACTGAAAACTTGAACATAACTAAATTAAATTACGTAAGCTTCAGATACACTTTTGTAAATATACTTTAAGTAAGTACGATTTAACAATTGGTAGCTAATTATTTAAAAAAAATTAACAATATTTCTCAACCATTACTTTATTAATTAGGTCAGCTTTAGTATTGAAATTTTTACAGCTATTTTATAGTTTTATACCATAAAACATTAGAGCACAATAGTTAATATTAATTAATGATAGGGAATTAAAAAAAATTATATATACATCTTATAAAGCAATATTTAGGAGTTTTAAAATATATTTCCAAAATGCAATTTTTTATCAAGTTCTTGTTTATTATTACTCATTTAATTTTGTCTAAGGTAAATATAGTTAGCTTAATTTTAATGATAATAAGTAATTTTTATGAAGGCTGATGGGCATTCAGTTCGTGGGAGGACTTTATGTAGGAACAAAAATATAGCTGAAGAAAATCAAGCTAAAGAGCTTTGTGAAAATGACATGAAAGAACGTATAAAAGAAGAAACTGAACTAAAATATAATAAAAACTTTAACTACTTAACAAGAGAAAGAATGGAAAATCTAATCTTTTTATTAAAATTTATTAACGATATGAATAGAAGAACCAAAAAGTACAGAAACCGACCTAAAATAAGAGCCGAAAAATTATTTTATCATGACAATGATCAATCGCATAATATTCGTAATTCAGCAGAAATAAAATTTAATTTGGATTCATCAGAAGAAAAAATTGAAAATGGATATCAACACAAAAGCGAATATTATAGTAAAGTCGATCTTGAACAAACGGTTGGAGAATTGTTTATAGATTATATTAGGTTGCGGCTAAAAGGTATGAAGCAAACAATGGCAAATAACGATAAAAAATAATTCAATTTAAGGTAAAATTACTTACAAATGTGTAATAGATTTCCTTTTTACCTAATACTTAAACAATAAACGGTAAAGAAAGCCGCAGATTTTTTTTTTAGTATATATTATCATAAATTAACATCTAAATATATAAAATTAATGTAATTTTGAGTTTTGATCTCCAAAATTACTTGAGTATAGGTGATGTAATAAAAACTTCAGTTTTTTAATAATGAAAAAGTAGTGTTTATTATATTTTTGATGTTTATACTGCAAGATTTCACCTTTAACTTGAACTTACAAACTAATGCTGGTCGTTAAAAAGGATGTTAATATTATTTTACAGAGGTTATCAGCATGGGTAGGTGTAAATTGGGCAGGTAGAAATAAAAGTACAAGTGTAAATTGCGCTCCAAGCAAAAAGGTCGCCAGAAATCTGAAATGTAAGCTGCGCAAATTTGCGCAATTTACTACTTTTTTCTACCTGCCGAATTTTCGCAGTTTTGACAGATTAACGGCAGATCCACCACTTCGCGGAAGATCCAGCTCTTTGCGGAAGATTTAACTTTACGTGAAGATTAAATTGTTTTTAATTGGTTTTCTAAAGAAATATCAAAAACTAACACTAACCTAACGGCAGATCCACCTCTTCGCGGAAGATCCACCTCTTTGCGGCAAATTTAACTTTACGTGAAGATTTATTTGTTTTTAATTAGTTTTCTAAAGAAATATCAAAAACTAACACTAACCTAACGGCAGATCCACCTCTTCGCGGAAGATCCACCTCTTTGCAGCAGATTTAACTTTACGTGAAGATTTATTTGTTTTTAATTAGTTTTCTAAAGAAATATCAAAAACTAAGGGCCGGTTTTACCATTTTACAGTTGACTACTAGTTGACGTGACTATTAGTTAACGTTGACTAGTAGTTGTAGGCCGCGGTCGGTTTTACAATCGTTTGACAACCTCTAGTCACTTTAACCAACACATCATAGTTGCAAACCATACACTGTACAAGTTTGGTACTACACATCTTAAAAACGTTTACCAAAATGACAGATTTTGTACAAATTAAACGAACGTTTTCACTACCAATAGTCTTTATAAGGTATTCCTACCTTGCTTTTTGTTTGAAATTTAATGTTTACAATTGAAGGGCCTAGTGGAAAAAGTAGTTAAGTCATTTTTTTTCAATTTGTTGATTTTTATACTAATTTGTAGAGAATAAATGCCGCAATGTGAAAATGTGTTCAACTACAAATTGAAAAAAAGTGACTTAACTACTTTTTCCACTAGGCCCTTCAATTTTTATTATCGAAGCTGCTTAAGGATATGCCACAAAAATGATCTTTTCATTCCATAAATTGAAATAATCGACCCTTTTTCTTATATCTCCTACGAAGAGCGACTATTTTTCTTCATCACTTGAAATAAAATCAAAATTGGAAAATATTGCGAAAAGTAAACTATTTGTGTAGGTTATAAAGTAAGGTTATGTTTCTCCTGACTAGTAGTTGTCAAGCTCAACTACCAAAAAATCCACTAGTCGAATTAACTACTAGTCAACGGCCATTTTGTCCTTTGACTAGAGATTGTAAAACGGCAAAATGATCGTCAACTATTAGTCAAGCGTTAACTAGCACTTGACTAGAGGTGATAAAACCGGCCCTAACACTAACCTAACGGCAGATCCCCCTCTTCGCGGAAGATCCACCTCTTCGCGGAAGATCCACCTCTTTGCGGAATATTTAACTTTGCGCGGAGATTTATTAATATCAATAACAGATCTAGCACCAAATCTACTCTGAAGAAACCTCACACCGAATAAGCCCATGCCGAATGATCCTCGCGCCGAATGAGCGTGCAGGTATTTTGGAGCGCAGTTTACATTGGGTGCGAGCGCAGTTTACATTTCAGATTTCTGTGAACCTTTTTCATCGGGGTGCAATTTACAATAATGCAGGCATTTTGGAGCACAGTTTACATTACCCTATCAGCATTTTTATAATGGAATAATT
The DNA here is from genome assembly GCA_932274525.1 of Podabrus alpinus. Lineage (NCBI taxonomy): Eukaryota > Metazoa > Arthropoda > Insecta > Coleoptera > Cantharidae > Podabrus > Podabrus alpinus. The sequence goes on from OW026451.1 coordinate 124,252,224, forward strand.
TTCCTGTGTATCAGGTAATTGACCTTCCTGGTCAGCGTACACTTTCTTTACAATTATACATTTTATACCGGAAATTAGTTACACTATTTAAATTTTAAGAGATTAAGCAATATTATTGACTTATAAGAAAAATATTACACTAAAGTATTGAAACTAAAATTAAGGGTGGGTTCTTTATATAACATAAAATTCAATGTATGTATTGCTGTGATTCAAAATGAGATCACACTACGATAGGTAGTTGTATAACAGAAATGATAATAAAATTAAGAAATATAAGCTTTCTTAAATCACTTAGATCAAGGAGATAAACATCCAACTCTATTTTCAGATACCCTGACTCTAATAAGATCGTTCAAGATTGAGAAGTTACATTAAAACTTGCCATAAATATTCATCTTGAGATTTGCAAACTCAAAAATCTCCTAAAAAAAGTAATTAGTTTAGAAAAGGTAAAATTTAAGTATTTGTTGTTATCTGAAACATAACCTGTTAAATTGTGAACTTTATTATTGAAATATCTTTTTGAAAAACTTGTTATATGATGAATGAGTAATACCAAAAATTCTATTATGTGTCATTATGTAAGATCATCATAAATTTGTGTGTGGAATTTGTAAAATAACATAAAGGTCAAAATCGTGCGAAATTTGATGTCTTATCAGAGATAAAAGGAAAATGGTCAATAAAATGGTAAAAATTCGACTACCGTAAGAAAATCCAAAAAGGAAACAGCATACACGAAATCTCCGTAAATATGGAAGGTAACCTGCAAATAAAAACTATTTTAATTAAAACAAAATTTTACAAAATGGAATGAATTTGACTTACAAATACCAAAAAGTCACAAAAATTCGATGGTTTGCGCATTCAAGTTAGTTGATTTTTAGCAGTTGAACGAGACAGTTGATTCTTCAACGCGACCCAAATTCTATAAGTTTTGTCAATGGAACAATCCAATATGGCGACAATAGTTGAAACTTCTGGAAGCAAAACCTGTTAAAACTCAATTCGATTTGCGATATCTAATGATTAAGTACTTCCACGACACTTACCTTCAAAAGAACTCCAAGGATTATAATACTTTGTGTAAATTAGTTAAAATTTAGTGAACCTGTGCTTCGAATTTAATGGTAAAAAGTGTTCTGCGCACGTCCTACCTGCGTCACGTAATTTCAACAACTGACCACGATATCAACACCTGTCTTCACATCACGCAACATAAAGCTGAGTTCACATTAGACTTATTACCGAGTCGGATATTTTATCAAAAGGTATCGTGAAAAATAATTGTTTACCATTTTACATTTGTCTTCAACGTTTAAATAAAAGGACGCAGGGAAAGAATCGTAAAGGTATATTCTTCGCTACCCTATTTGGTGCTACCCGAACTGCACCACGGCTTATCAGGGGTCATTTCTTGTACCCAGGTAAATGTAATCCCTTGACCGAACTGCACCACGAGCAAACCGAGCAGGTATCACAAGCAAACAGATAATATAAAGAAATAAATACACAAATATCTAAATTCTTTGCAATTTAAATTTCGAGTTTAATATATTAATTCATATTATATTATACAGGGTCGGAGCAGGTATTGATAAAATAATAACCCAAAACAGTGAAAAAATTAAAATTTTTTGCCTTCGAATTTTGGGGTGTGCATTCGATAAGGAGGGTAATCCATCGTCAAAACCTACTCTTCCGGGGCGCCCCTCCGCTCCGCTCCGGGTTGCACCCCTCCAGAGCGGTTTTGACTCTGGTTACTAGGCTAAACATACGAGAAGCGCCACCGATCAAGAAAACCGGGATAAATGCAACCGGGATGTGAGAGACCCTCGAAATAGCATTAAAAAGTATAGTCGCGGTATGCGGCAGTTATCTATTACGTTTAACTCCCAAAAAATCGCGTAAAAACAAAAAATAATCGATGTTACATGTAGGAGGCATCAGGTTAAACTCCAGCATTGTGCTTTAAGGCCGCGCTGCAGAAAGCGGTGGGGGAACCTTTCTTCATAGTACAAATTTTTGCCATTTCTTAATAACAGGAAAATACATTGGTGGCGCTGGCGGTACTATTCGTATTCAAAAATAATTTATTTAGCACGTGATAAACTGTAAGTTTTCGATTACCGACAATTTGTTCTGTTCGTTTTTCGCATACTATCTCTCTTGTTTGAGTGAAGGGTATTAAAATACCTGATAATATTTACCTGATAATAATATGAAATGCAAGGTTCCTTTTCTAAGCTAGGTAGGTTAACCCAATGATAATCTCTCTTTATTGTTAAGAAGTAATAAATAAAAGAAGTGTAAATTAGTATTATATAAAATATGAAATGTCCATTATGGCATTTTTAAAGGGTACCTATGCAAGAAGCACTAAATAAGGTTTTCCTTTTTGCATAATACCTTCTTGCAGTTACCGTTTCGCAAATCAATAAAATACATACAAAAACAATAATTATTTGAATTTTGCTATTTATTATTATAATTTATAACTTATAAGATATTTTTAATTGGGTATAGGTCTTTGAATGTTTTAAATATCAACCAACGTTGTTAAGTCTATAACAGATAGATTAAGATATTTTATTTTATAGACGAAATTAGCTCCGGTTTCACTCAGCTTGGCAGGTAACTTCCGGACTTTTTACTCTTATCTCAGGCGTTGGTACTTGCTTAGAAATTTGCTTATATGTTTTTTAAACTCATAAGAGAAAACTCAATTTGTCAAATATACATATATTAATTCATAAATATTGCAGTCAAATATACATAGGCGTACATAAATACACAAGAGGAAGACACTTAATGTCTAAAAATTAATTGTTAAAGTTGTTAGTATATCAATTAGGAATTTCTAATAAGTTTATGCGAATGTGTATTTTTGATAGCTAATAGTCAAAATTTAATGAATCAAGACACATTATTCGCATTAACTTACGCAATAATTTCAATATAACTCAGTATTCGAGTTAAAATATCATATAAGGAATAAAATTTACAAGTTTGTTATAAAAATTCAAGAATAGGTACAGTTATTATGGTTGGACCAAATTTCTACCTTGAAATGCGACGTAATCCACAAATTAGTTGATTGGTGTATGGTTAAAGTTGTGATTGTTCCAAGATTTGGTCCGTAGATAGAAAGAATCTAACGATATGTTGCATTTATAGTTGATGGAAGTGATGTCGGCACACCGATTAAACTTGTGTTTTAATTCGAACTTCACACCGTGTTTTTAATTCGCGTATTGCACAAAAATTATAGTTCACTCTTATTGTTTCCAGTTAATATTCATTGAAAATGAAATGCTTAAATGTTCATAAACTATTTCCAATATAAATTTACTTCGACGGAATATTTATTTTATATCTGGTTTATTAATTTTCCGCTACGCTTGGGATAAAATTGCACTTATCGTGGATAGTTATTGGGATTCGATTCACTCTCGTAGTAAGTGGTACTTTACACTATACTCGATTGTTACACCGAATTTTGGGTTTAATATATTTGCTGTTTCACCGTTTTAATATTGGTACTGTTTGGTGATAATTTAAGTAGAATTTCCGTTAGTTGTCTCGACACTTTGTTAAATTGTTCGAAATTTAATTAATCGGATTTCCACGTTTTTGTTGTCACTAATTTTTGTAGTTATTAGGCAATAATTTCTCGTTACGACCGTAAGAAATTATTTAATTAGGTTTTATTCCAAATCGGAAAGTTAAAAAAATATTAAATTTTTGTAGATACTAGGTAAGTTTTTTAGGTAGACGGGATTCGGCTGGTTGGTTTGTGGTTTCGAGAGACTCTCCGCATTTTTCTTCCCTTCTTTTAATTTTTTCTTCTTTCGATGAGATCATTTGAGTAGGGGAGAGTGCATGATGCCAAGTTAAATTCTATTTACAAAAATGCGTATTAAACAGTTTCTTTGTTTCTTAGCGCGGTACTCGTTTGAATATTACATTATTACAAAGTGAACTGCTACATTTTAACTGAAAATGAATGGGACATAGTGATGTTGAAATTGTATCTTCTAGAAAAATATAATTTTGTTGATAAAAATTACTCCCGCGGTCGGATGACGACATATTTAGTATCACGCAGGTGCACCGTATTATTTTGTAAATTTCTCCTTCAATGTAGTACTTTGTAATTATCTTTTAATAAAGAATGTCGATTGGCATAATATTCAAATATTAACATTTATAGTCGGAATCCGTTGACTCGATTTTATTTTCATTAAAAATTTTGTTATTTTCATGAAACTTTGGGATTTTCGATTATTATTTAATATTATTTAAATGGATAAGTTACGATATCCTAAAATACACGGCATCGCCGTAACAACGTTTCGGGCCGTTTACATGTGGTCCATTTTCAAGGCTAAAAATAAATTAAATTATTATAATATAAATGGTAGCGGTTTTTTTTTAAATTAGAAGACAATTGTCAAGTAATTAAAAAATACTGATATTCATGTTATAAAAATATGTACCACCTACCTACTGTAAATAAGGCTTCTTCCTATACTTTGTACAGAAGCCCAAAAGCAACCATTTATCAGGTAACTTATTACCAGGTAAAAATAATCATATCCCCTAGGTACTGCTTATTTTATCATTCTCTTTGCTAAGCATAATTTATAGTAGGAGTCTCGAGTGCAAACTCGCTTTTATTTTCACTTGTGTGGACATTTCTTTATATGTCACCCCCTGTGGCGAAATGGTGATAATACATGAGTATAAATAGTAGAGAATTTAATTTTAAATTTTTTGTATTAATTTTTTTATGTAATTAATTATCTATATTAACTTTTATTTAGAAAATTTAATTTAAAGTTTTGTATAATTATCTCTATAGTAATATATTATTATTCATATTTTATAAATATAAGGGGTAGAGAGGGGGGGGGTCAAAATTAATTTCCTTTTAAATAATCGTTACGTAAGATGGGGGTTGCCACAATCTTACATACCCTTACGTGGGGGAGGGAGGGGGTCCAAAATTTCAAAAATCATCCTTACGAAATTAATGGACGGCCCCTTTGTGGTAAAGCAATTTTTGAGAAATCTTACAACTTTTAGGACATATATTTGTCTTTTATAATCGCGGCCCTAAATAAAATAATTATGAATACTTAAATTAAAATTTATTATTACATTTTACATTGAATGTTGGTTTCAACAACTAAGCAAAACTTTTACGCATTATTTAATTATTTCAAAATTAGTAACATTGTGTAACTAAAATAACGTGTTTAGTTACAAAATATAACTAAACACGTTATTTTGTACAGTTGGAAAAAATAGGCATATTATTTTTTTATTTAAAATTTTTTGAGTTGATAATCCCTTTCAAAATTTGTATGCACGAAATTATGTACTTCGTGGCTAAACCGTTTCGACACCGCAAAAATGAATACCTGAGATAATTCAGGAACAATGCCGTTACTACATTGGGGTCGCTAGGAAATTATTTTAAAATTACCCATCTATTAAATAGTTACATATTTATTTACCCAATAAACGAATAAGACAAATCTGTATATACATATTTATGTATGTACTGTAATTTATAGACCAGTGTTATAAATGAATAATAAATAGCACAATTCAATTAATTATTGGTTTTTAATGTATTTTATTGATATGCGAAACGCTAACCTATTATTTTAGTATTATGCAAAAAAAACCTTGTTTAGCGCTTCTTGTATATACATTTTAAAAATGCTATAGTGGACATTTCATATTTTATATAATATTTATTTACACTTCTTTTATTTATTACTTCTTAACAATAAAGAGAGATTATCATTGGGTTAACCTAGCTTGCTTAAAAAGGAACCATGCATTTCATATTATTATCAGGTAAAAATAATCCTATCAAGGTACTGCAGTTCTGTCATTAGGAAAATACATTCTAAAATATTTCAAATACAAGAATCTAAACGAAACTTATCGAGCTAACACGAGTTTAAAATAATTTATTTGCGCCATCTATAAGGGAACCCTTGAACCCTTTGTGCATTACGTTGATTTTATATAGTTTAAAACTCCACAAAAAGCTGGTTCACACTATGCAACTTCTCACGTGACAAGTCATATGACTTCTCATATGACTACGATTTTTACGTTCAGACTATATGATTTTATGTATTATTGAAGTCATAGCTAAAGTCATAAGCAAATAATAGCAAAATAATAAGTGATTTGTAAGATGCAACTTTTGAATTTGAACTTCGCGCCAACATCCTCTCCAGAAAACGCCATCTATTGAGAACTAACAAAGTTCAAATCTAAAATCACACTTCTTCGACGACACGGAAAATAACCTGGACCACCACGTTGTGAAAATACCTACGATCGCCATCTAGTAACCAAACTCTTTCTTCCGGTGTACAAAACATAATGTCAAAAACAACTGTAACAAGACAAATGATTGCTCCGAAAGAGAGACAACCTTTAACTTCCAACACAAAATAAAAACAACCAAATTTGGGCAAGGTCAATTCTTTTATTATCGTTAATATTCTTGTTTGAGGAATTTAACCTGAAGCAATGATTTACCTAACTCGTGATCTAATAAATCTGTAGATTTAATTACCCTGAAAGTCGATTTGTTTTAAATCGCTTTAATGATTTCGATAACTTTTAAATTACTTGTTTAGATTCAATCCTTTGGATTGTTTATAATCTTTTCTTCATGTACTTAGCACATTCTTTGAAGATTTTGTAAAGCTATGTGTTTTATTGAAACACTAGCTGTTAATGGAAAAATACCTTTATTAATCTACCTTTAAATAACCCCCCTTGAATTATAATTTACTACCTAATTCAAACAAGTTCAAACATCCTGTATTTGAATACTAACGATACCTAATTTACCAATATTAAAACCCCAATCTCAGTAACCTGTCTTCCTTTAAGGAATCTCGTTAATCCATTCATGCGCGTCACTGTAAGTTATGATAACTTAATTAACAACAAATCTTTGGGAACAGTTCAATGTAATTTGCTTTATGGTTTGCATTTAAGCAGTATTAGTCTTGAGTAATTTATTTTCCAAGCTAATAAGGGGTTGTTTAGAATCTTTTACCCAAATTCGGCGAAGCTAAATGTACATGTAATGAAACCAAAATCATTGTTTTAAATAAGTCAATTATTTACCAAGATAGAAAGATTTGCGGACATATTTTTCATCACATTTTAAGCTGTTGTGCCAACTTAAAATATTACTAAATTCCTCCAATCAATTCTTTGGACTTGCAAATAATTTGTAATAACTTTGACAAACACCCTGTATATTAATATATAACTTAATAACAGATTACCAATTTAAAATAATGAAACTTCTTATTTATAAATCTAAACTCATTTGAAATTAAAAACACCCTGTATATAATAATTGTTAGCATACTTTGTATTAATAAAACAAGTTACCGATGGAAAGCTGACCTTTCAGTTTAAACGTATTCCGTTATGAATTTACCCCAACACGTGGCGACGGTCTAGTTTTAACCTTGAATTCTAACACCCTGGTTTTAGGTAGATTTCCCGCTTACATTCAACTCCCAAGAATGCACGTGGTCTTTATAACCTTGTAACAAATATTTTACATAAGTGAAGCATTTCTAACTTTGATAATAAAATTTTAAAATTGCATTTAGAAAACCAAATTTAAATATAATGTAAAATCTTTTAAAAGCACCTGTTAAGATTCTATTAATATTTTTGAAAACAATGAAAAACACGTGACACCACGAAACAATTGAATAAACATATTATTCTTGCCCAGATTTGTAGAGAAAAATAACTTATTAAAATATAATGCATAAATATTATACCTGTTAATTAAATGCCAACACACTAGAATAAATTTAACACTTTGAAATTAACTGTATTCAAAATAATGGAAAATCGCACAACCGGTCTATTGAATCTCTCAAAACCAAGTGACGCTTGTTTTTACGGAAACGACTGGACACGTGTACTCTGCAAAATTTTACCCTTAAGAAACCCAGAACCAATAGATGTCGCTTACATTGTGAATATACAGGACGTTTAAAATTTATATTAAACAAAACAAGTGGTAACTTTAAAATATAAATTAATTTCAAAAGTCAATATTACAGATTTTCAGAATAGAACCGTGTCTATTTTGCTATGACTTCTTGTATGATATTTTTGAATAAACCGCTTTTTTTTAAGATTTTAACATTATATGGTTGGTATTTTTAATATTATGGTTAGTAATTCAGATTTGTTTATTCCGTTTATTCTATTTATTAAAATTAATTTGATAATTAAAATTTATTTTTTAAATTTTAATTTTAAATTTTGAAAATTTCAAATTCTTTGAAAATTTATTATTATGGTAAAACGGTAAACAAAAAGATTTGTTTATTCCGTTTATTCTATTTATTAAAATTAACCATTTGCTGAAACCAATTTATTGGTTAGACGTGTAAAAAGTCGTCTCTATAAAATTTGTTCCCAGTTGATAGGAAATTTTGTGAATTTCGGAATAACTTGTTGTTGGAAGTGATAATCGAGTCGAAGTTATTTAGTAATAGTGAGGTTCCCGAAGAATTACTACCGGAAGGCACACAATATCAATTATAAAGATATTTGACATTGCCATATTTGACATTCCATAATAAAATTCCGTTTTGACATATTTACATCGTAATATTTTTGATGCATTTACCAAATTCAATGTTTTAATGTTTTATTTTATGTTTGGACTGAATGTTTAATACGCACAAGATAGATTTGTCATTTTAAAACTGGCACAATGGATGTCACACGCAACAATCTGACAAATCAAGAAGAAAATATAGACATGGTATTATGCCCGACCTGCTCCAAAACCTTTAAAAAGAAAGGTCTACAACGTCACATACGTTCCGCTCACAGTGCCGACTGCTCAAAAACTTACGCATTTGGTGGGATAAAATAAATATCATAGGACCAGCCTATGGATACTTTCCGCAAGCCAAGAAAACACTGCTTCTTGTAGCTGATGCTGATAAACAAACAGCTCACCAGATTTTCAAGGGGACCAATCTAACAATAGTTACTGGATCTCGCTTTTTAGGAAGCTACATCGGTGAAGGAAAAGATGACTTTATAAAAAATAATGTAAACAGATTCGTTTCCACCGTAGAAAAAATATCACAAATATGCAAAGACTCCCCTCAAGCTGCCTACACTGCCCTCACCAAAGCAATTCAGTTCCAATGGTCATTCCTATTACGAGTCTTAAAAAACTCCCATGAATTTTTTGAACCACTGACACATGCATTACGCACATAGAGGTATATATTAAAACTACTGGAGACACCACTAGATGCAACAAAACGGTCCGACGTAAGTTTACGCTTCCCCCACTCCTTAAAGGATTAGATTCAAATCTTGTAGTGCATAATCATAGGATAAATCACCATGGGATAAATTATGTTTAAACGTTTAAATAATTGAATTATAAGAAGTTAGGATGTGATAAATGATTAAAATAATTGTAGTTTTAATGTGGTTTTAATAAATGTGGTTTTTAATTAAAAATACACATATTATTTTAAAAAAATATATAATTATTTTCTTATAAACACAAAAATAGAATTACAAAATAAAAAATACATAGCAAATAAATTATAAAACACTGAAAAAGAAGCAATTATACATTTTTGAATAAAATTAGTTTTGTAAGTTTACTTCTTACAGAACTGCCCTGCCTGAATTGTCAGCCTTTTTCTGTAAGTATGTAATCTTAAATTAAAAAATAATTTACAAATTAAATTTGTTAACTCCCATTCATGAGAAATGCCACTGTCACATATCGGATGGGCATATATTCCAAACGGATTTTTGTCAAATAATTTTCTTTTTACATCATTAATTAAAATAGTGCGCAAGTTATTTTTTATCAATCCATCTTTTTTTATTACAAAATAATTAAACGAACTTTCACATGATTTAATTATTTTAAAAGTTTCATCTGAAACTAATTTTAGTTTCCCTCTGCCTACATATTTTGTAAAAGAACAAAATCCATCCTCACGACTATAATTTACATGATCTGTGTTTGATTTACATTTTAACCATTACAAATTAACCATTTTAGGTTAAAAAGGCAACAATTTACTAGATAATTTACTTAAGAAATAGTTAAATTCACAAAAACACACCACTCTTTAACTAAACTTGATAAAATTTAAAAAACTACAGCTGTCATTGCTAACTTTACCACGTTATTATAGAATGTCAAGTCGAGTTTATACCTTTAAGGAGTGGGGGAACGCCAGTAAAATCGGACCGTTTTTTCTTTATAGGGATTATATGCAAGTGGTGCCTCCAGTAGTTCTAATATATACCTCTATGATTACGCACTACCTTCCTACCGGCGCTCTTTGGCAGCGACGTCTCTCCCATAGAAGCGGACCTATTCTCCTTACCTGTACAGAAAGGTGGATTGGCAATTTCTGACCCATTTAAAGCCACTAATTTAAGCTATGAAATTTCCATGAAAGGCTGCATAGCTCTCACTATAGCCCTATTAGAAAAAAAACAGATTATCCTGTCTGACCATAATACATCTCTAAAAGACGCACGCAAAGAGGGCCGCAAAGAAAAAGAAGCTCTTGATGATAAATTCTTAGAAACTACCCTAGCAAAATTCAGTGCAAACAAGAAAAGGGCATTTGAAAGATCCATCGCATCAAAGATGAAAACGAAATCCTCAAATTGGCTCTCCGTTATCCCTACAAAAAAAGATCACTTTGATTTATCCCCATTAGAATTCAGTGATGCGTTATCAATTCGTTACCATAGAATACCCAACTGCATGCCACAGTCATGTGACGGCTGTGGTAACAGCAATTTCAACATTGATCACGCGCTCTGCTGTAAAACCGGAGGCCTAATCACACGGCGACACAATGAGATCAGAGATCTTCTTTGTGAGCTCTGCCAACACGCCTGGGGCAATGTGACAAAAGAGCCGATCATTTCCGAAAATGACGGTGGACTGCGTGCAGACCTATCCTGCCGGGGTGTATGGGATGCTCAGAGGGAGGCGTTATTCGATATCCGTGTTGTTGACACCGACGCTCCCTCATACCTCTCACGTCCTGTTACATCCGTCCTAAGATCAGCTGAAGACGAAAAGAAGAGAAAATACTCCAACGCCTGTGAAATGCGACATGCTACTTTCCGGAGTAGGTCAACTCGGCAAAAGGTACAAGGGATAGGTTAATCCTACCGGTCAACTGGGCAAATGAAAACCAGAGGCCGTTTTAATTATGGGTCAGTTCGGCAAACGCGCTGAATAATGCTATTTCGAGGGTCTCTCACATCCCGGTTGCATTTATCCCGGTTTCCTTGATCTGTCGCGCCTCTCGTATGTTTAGCGCCCGCCGCGTAGCGGCTCGGAGCACGAAAAACCGCCCGGAGATGCGGAGCATCGGAGGGTAGGTTTTTTGATGCTCACAGTTCTGGCCAAGCCAAAATTTATTCGGCAAAGATCTATTAAAATCTTCGGTACGGGACAACTCGGCTCTGGACAACTCGGCACCGTACATCTCGGCACCGGACAACTCGGCACCGGGAAAACTCGGCACCGGGCCAACTCGGCACCGAGACTAGGGTTCCGTCACATTTTTGAAAACCTACCACCTTTCATCAGAAATCGTTATTGTTAGCGCAAAAAAGTTTAAATTAAAATACTAGTACCTATTAAGTTGAGTTTCTTTATTTAAAAAAATTACATATTTATTAATCCATAACATAATTGTGAGATAAAACCGCGCAAATACTCCCACATATTTGTTTGCTCATAGTTGGAAACTTTGTTAAGTATACGCTCATCTGCTTCCTCGTAACGTTTTCGTTTTTGTGGTGCTTCATACCCCGCGACATAACGCTCGTAATCCGCATCGTATGTTTTTTGGATTTTTTTTAAATTGCCAATAAATTTGAATAATTCTGGATGTGCGACACCATATCCCTGTTGCAATTTTTTGTGGCATGCTTCGGCGAAATTATTAGTTCTATCAGAACCAAGCAAAGTACGTTCATATACCGACCAGACTTCATAGGGAAACAGAGGTGGGGCTCTTGTTCCGTTATTTCTAAGTCTACCCACATATGTATTTGTAAACCAACTGATAATTGGTTCTAGTTCTGGTGGAAGATGATTTTCAAGCATGTAAGGGCGCTTACAACATCATTTTCCGGAACGAAAGCTACTGAAGTAACCATGCGACATTTCAAGGCAAAACTAGAGTCGGTAGTATAGACTGAGCAGCTGTACTGCTGAAAGATGCTTCCGAAGATTTTGTACGAGATGAAAGAAGCAACCTCTAATGGTAACATTCGCAAATTCTGCACGCAAAGCATTGTGTATACCTACCTCATAATCTACATTGACAGAATCTGGATTAAATTCTGGCCACATATTTTTAATCATTTGAAAAAGTTTACAGTAAGTCGCTTGTAACTTGTTTGGAAGAAGACAAAAGAGGATTGGAAAAACAAATCCGTGACCGTCACCACGACGAGCAAGCAAAACAAATATTTGACTAAACAACGGTGGAGTTAGCAAAAATGTACCATCCATAACTATGGTATCCATAACTCTCCGGGATTGGTTTCGTATTGGGTGAAATCAATTGGCATAACTATATCTTGCCGTGTTTGTGGATTAGGCGTTCTATTGTCTTGACGACTTCGGTTGATCAGTTTTCTCATCGTATCTGTTGAAGGAAATTGTCCCAGAGCACCATCCGAAATATTTGAGAAACCGCAGCTCTAATTTCTTGGGGCCTTTCCATTGTGTCGTTTGCTCTTCTCTTCACAGCTGTAATAACTTTTGCAATTTCGACTTGAACGGCATTTCCAGTATTACTACACGTATGTGGAATACGTAAGGAATGAAACGACCCATCAGATTTATTTGTCCATATACGCCCATTGCAATAAGTCCTGTTTCCAGAGTCATTTTTCCTATTATCTTTTTTATGACAACGCCAAAAGCTTTTTAGACCATCTTTACTTTCTTTATCTTTAACATAGATATAACCGTCGTAATTGTATCGTTCCACTGCTCTTTGAGATAAAATTTGGGCATTATTCATTATGTTTCTTCACTATTTTTTCCTATGCTATTCTTTCTGGTGTGTTTTGCTTATAGTATAGTAAATATTAATCTAAATCTTCTTAATCCCTTTTTTAATCTCTTAATCGGATAATTCGAGAATATTTTTTTTAAAGCCCCACCTCTGTTTCCCTATGAAGTTTGGTCGGTATATAAACGTACTTTGTTTGGTTCTGATATAACCACATATCTCCCACGATATGTGGGAGTATTTGCGCGGTTCATCTCACAATTATGTAATGAATTATTAATGAAAGAGTGGAACCGACGCTAGTCTCGGTGCCTAGTTGGCCCGGTGCCGAGTTTTCCCGGTGCCGAGTTGTCCGGTGCCGAGATGTACGGTGCCGAGATGTACGGTGCCGAGATGTACGGTGCCGAGTTGGTCCGGTGCCGAGTTTACCCGGTGCCGAGTTGTCTGATGCCGAGTTGTCTGGTGCCGAGTTGTCCGGTGCCGAGTTGTCCAGAGCCGAGTTGTCCGTGTCCGTAAAATCTTGGAAAGCGCCTGTACCCTAATTGCGCCGGGGGTGGTATTATCAGTTACCGTTAATGTAATGACATCGAAAGGTACTTTGCCGAGTTGGGCTACACTCTAAAAAATTTCAGGGGAATTTTACACCAAAAATAGGTGGCCACTATGTTACCTCCTATTTTAAGTGTAAATTTACACCATTGGTGTAATACTTACCGCGTAAGGTACAAGTACACGTATGATGGCAATTCTACCGAGTAAAAGTACCTCACATGTGTTAATTTCACTCGGTATGGTGTACTTCTACATAGTAAAATTACACTGACGTAAGTAATTTTACACAGACGATGGAATTTCACTAGGTAGAAGTACACTGTTCCGAGTAAAATTACATATGCGAGGTATTTTTACTGGGAAAAATTATCTTCATATGTGTAATTGTACCTTACACACAATTACACGCAAGTATTATACTAATGGTGTAAATTTACACTCAAACTAGGGTAACATAATGGCCACCTATTTTTTGTATAAAAATTCCCCTGAAACTTTTAAAAGCAATAATTTTAGTCAGTAAAATTATTTGCTGAAAAAGTAAGTATGTATTTGTTAGGCACCACTAAAATAAACAACAAATACGTAAAATTGATCACCTTTCACGTTTTTGGATGTTCCGTTTCCAATTTTCTTTTATTTCAATTCCTTTAGAAATTTGTCTGGTCCAGACTCTTAATGTTTTTAATTTTAACGTTTTAATTAGTAGTACAAGAAATTATTCAATTGTTTAAGTTATACGTTCAAGCAAAATAACAATTTGTAGTTTTGTAGAAGTAGCTGTAAATTCGTTTTGCAAAAAGCAGATGAAACGGCTATAGCCCCAGATAAAAAAATGTCGAAGCCACACATCCAGGCGTCATGTGTTTTGTTTGTGTCATATCGTCAGGTTAATATGAACAGAATTGTGACTTTACCTCAAATTTAATTAATAGATATAAATATTCGAATCGTACGTTAGGTATAATACTGCCCATTACCAAAACTAACTACAATAATTTATTATCGAATAAAAAACATCATGAAACAAATATAGAGCTATTTTATTATGAAATATAGAGCAAATATAGAGTGGCTATTTAATGGCACACTAAGCTACTACCAAACTAAAATACTAACACACTAAAACTAAGGAAAACAAAAGTCCAAGAACTTAAATAAAATGAAAAAAAAACACACTGAGCTACTACTAAACTAAAATACTAACACACTAAAACTAATGAAAACAAAAAATCCAGGCACTTATATAAAATGAAAAACTGTCTCTCTTCATCATAATATCTTCAAGTGATTGTAAATATCTACAAAATGTTGATAGGTTATTTAATTTGATTTAGGTTAGATATATTACTAAGACTCACCATCATTAAAAGTCTCTCAGTTTTGTTAGTAATCCAATAATTTTGGTCATAACGTCAGAAATGCTGCGTTTATTTCGGTTTTCATTTTGACAATCTTTCAATGTTTCAATCTTCATTTTATACCATGGTATCGTAAATGCGTGCCATGAATATTCCGACGGTGCCTCACTCGGTGCCTCGTCGTCTTCTAGGGACTCACTTGACAATAATTGCTCAGGTATATCTGAGGAACTGAATGAAGTGCTGAGCAATGTTAATGTGTCTGCTGATGCACTTGATGATTGTTTTAGCGGTTGTCCTGCAGGACGCCACACTTCCCCTGGCTGCAATAAAATTAAAGTTTCATAATGTGCCATTAACTTCAGGACTGTTGCATCATCTATGTCGGTGCCATCTGATTCGAGGCAAATCGTTGAGCCATTTATTTGCATCTTTTCGGATGCTAAAATTAAACCGGAGTAGGTCAACTCGGCAAAAGGTACAAGGGATAGGTTAATCCTACCGGTCAACTGGGCAAATGAAAACCAGAGGCCGTTTTAATTATGGGTCAGCTCGGCAAACGCGCTGAATAATGCTATTTCGAGGGTCTCTCACATCCCGGTTGCATTTGGACGTAGGTCAGCTCGGCAAATGGTCAGATATTTAATCCGGGTCCAAATTTTCTACCTGAAATACATAGCCCAACTCGGCAAAGTACCTTTAGATTACCTGCTGCATATTATGCTAATTTTAAAATCAGTTGAAGAACTTGAAGGCTATGGAAGTTATTCAAAGTCAACGTGGCCGTGATTTGGTAGTAGTAAACAAAGTAATAAATTTTGGCTTGGCCAGAACTGTGAGCATCAAAAAACCTACCCTCCGATGCTCCGCATCTCCGGGCGGTTTTTCGTGCTCCGAGCCGCTACGCGGCGGGCGCTAAACATACGAGAGGCGCGACAGATCAAGGAAACCGGGATAAATGCAACGGAGTAGGTCAACTCGGCAAAAGGTACAAGGGATAGGTTAATCCTACCGGTCAACTGGGCAAATGAAAACCAGAGGCCGTTTTAATTATGGGTCAGCTCGGCAAACGCGCTGAATAATGCTATTTCGAGGGTCTCTCACATCCCGGTTGCATTTATCCCGGTTTCCTTGATCTGTCGCGCCTCTCGTATGTTTAGCGCCCGCCGCGTAGCGGCTCGGAGCACGAAAAACCGCCCGGAGATGCGGAGCATCGGAGGGTAGGTTTTTTGATGCTCACAGTTCTGGCCAAGCCAAAATTTATTACTTTGTTTACTACTACCAAATCACGGCCACGTTGACTTTGAATAACTTCCATAGCCTTCAAGTTCTTCAACTGATTTTAAAATTAGCATAATATGCAGCAGGTAATCTAAAGGTACTTTGCCGAGTTGGGCTATGTATTTCAGGTAGAAAATTTGGACCCGGATTAAATATCTGACCATTTGCCGAGCTGACCTACGTCCAATTAAACATATTAAAGATCATCAGGTAAAAAGAGAATACTACAATCATACCTCTCAAGATTACATTTTCAAGAATTCCGTCATCCTCTTCAATGACGACGAATACCTTATTTGTCTGACTCACATTCCAAATTTTAAAAATCATCATTTTTCTACAGTAATAATAATATATTATAATTAACTATAAACTATGTATTACATAATATTATTATATTTCACAAAAATATTTTTAATTTTTATCTAAATAAAATAAGAAGCCAGCGAGCCTTATAGTAAAAGTTCAAAACCTACACACGATTTCGTTCTGAAGTGGGCATAATATGAAAAGTGGTATATGGCTATTTAGTGTAAGAAAATTTCAAAAAAAATTCCAAAATCGGTCTGCAATTTTCGACGGATTTCGTTAGGTAGGTAATTGCGAAAATAAAATGTTTTTTCGCAATATCTTTTTACCAGTTGACTTTAGGACGAAAATGATTGCTATAAATCTTATAGAATATAGAGAACAAAATTTACTACAACTTTTATCTCGGGTATTTTTCTCCAAGTTGAATAGTTGCTGAGCGTCAGCGCAGTTAATAGAGCACATTTTTGAAAATTTTAAAAACTCGCAATTTTGATCTTGCTTTTTTTTATAAATGTTTGTTACTAATTACATATTTACCATTTCCATACTATCATATTGACTTTTGTAAAACATTTATAAAAAAAGTCAGATCGAAATCAAGAGTTTTTGAAATTTTCAAAAAAGTGCCCTATTTAACAGCGCTGGCGCTCAGCAACTATTCGACTTACTTCGACAAAAATACGCGAGATAAAAGTTATAGTAAATTTTGTTCTCTATAAGATTTATAGCTATTATTTTCGTCCTAAAGTCAACAGGTAAGGAAATATTGCTAAGGGAGCGTTCAAGTATTACGTAACGAATTTGGGGGGAGGGGGGGTCTTGTAAAACGTTACGATGCGTTACAGGGGCGGGAGGGGGGGGTTTGAACTACGCATTACGTAACATTGTTTTTGCCACATAATTGTGACATTTAGGTATAAAAATGGTCACTTGGTGGTTACGTAACGTTTTACTAGGGGGGGAGGGGGGTACAGAAAAACGTTACGGCGCGTTACATGGGGGGAGGGGGGTCAAAAATCTTCAAAAATTGCGTTACGTAATACTTGAACGCTCCCTAAGAAACATTTTGTTTTCGCCATTTTTGTTAAAATTCGCACTTCCGGGCGGTCGCCAACTCAGAGTTTTTATTAGGACCCCAAACCTTAAAACATCCAAAAATCAGAACCCCTTGACCATTTTTAGGAAACTCCTCATATCATGATTTCGAAGATGTTAAAACATTGTGTTATTCATATTTTCAATAAGCTATTAGGTTATATAATAATAATATAACTGAAATAGAAATTTGTTTAAAATTATTTTGCCATAAAACATCATTTGCACTCCTTCATAAAAAATTCCACTTCCGACGAAGAATGCGGCAAGCTCAAGGTTGCGTGCGACACGACGATTTTTAGTATAAAAGTACGAACAATTATTACCTACCGAAATCCGTCGAAAAATCGCAGAAGACCGATTTCGGATTTTTTTATCAAAATGTGCCCAATTTTCTCACACTAATAAATTGTGGAAGGATAATTCGGTTTTCATCACCGTTCAACAACATTTAAAAATCAGTATAAAAATTATGGATATTCAGAAATCACCAGTTTCCAATCCCAATACTCGAGGGATTCCCATAGATTAATTTCAACATTATAATATTATTACAAGACATCACCTACCTTTAGTTTAAACGGCCACAAAACTAGTCAAAAAAACAAACTACTACACTGCATCCGTGGTCTAACAACATTAATAACTGATTAACACCTGCACACTGAGGTCAGAAAATAAAATCATCTCATACTGTGTGTGAAGTCCTTACTCTTCGTTTTGAGTTACATATTACTTGGAGCCGCTGATTCAACTTATTGCATCACTCAATTTATTGCAATGTAGTGTTTTGATATTTTTTAAAATCATCATGTAAGGTACTAACAAAAAAGTATAGATTGGTTAAAATATGATCACCAAACTTTATTTTAATACAATTATGTTGCATCCATAATTGCAACAACTTGTTCCCAAATTCTTGAAATCTAATAAAAAATTACAATAATACTACATGGTATTTACTACTACAAACATTTTTTGATTATTTTTTGTCAGGAAGGAAAAGTCTGTATAATAATTAGTAACACTTTTATATTACCTACTGACTGATGATTAAATTTACCTATAATCTTATGTTTTTCCCCTGTTTTCCTCGCATGAGTGCGAATTTCCCTTGAAAATGTAAAATTCCTCTATTGTAACACATATTTACCATACTGTGATAGGTAAATATACCCATCAACGGTTGACTTTTTTTTACTTAAGATAAAAATCTCTGTTTTGGGGGTAGAAATACACTATAATGAAGGTAAATTTTAATTTACCCCAAAAATGGTGTAAATTTCACCCAATTCTGGTGTAAATTTGTCATTTTTCACCAGTAAAATTCACCTCATTTTTTGCAGTGTATGTATTTCCAGGTAGAAAATTTGGACCCGGATTAAATATCTGACCATTTGCCGAGCTGACCTACGTCCCTACTTTCACCCCACTTGTAACATCAGTCGATGGTGTCTTTGCACCCCAAATGTCTTCCTTCATTAGGCATATGGGAGAGGCCATATCTGAACGTTGGAACTGCTCCCTAAGCACCATACTGGGCTGGCTTAGGGCTAGAATTGGTGTTGCCATAATACGTGCAACTAGCATGTGCATCCGCGGCACACGGCACCGCTTTAAGCCCGTTGCAAGATGGCTCGGTTTTGATGATGGCGCTGCCCTCCCACATATTGACTAACAAAATAAATACTTAGAAAATTGTATATAATTATCTGTACTGTACCTATTCTTTTTAAGTGGTATGATTTAAAAAGTTTCAATAAAAATTCTTACTAGTTTAATTAACTTTAAATCAATAAATTGGAAGCGATGAAAAGAAAATTTGATAATTAAAATTTATTTTTTAAATTTTAATTTTAAATTTTGAAAATTTCAAATTCTTTGAAAATTTATTATTATGGTAAAACGGGTCTTAGTATTATTTAATTGTTATTTTATTTAATTTCTGTTAATCAAAAAATTAGTTTTATAAAAATATTACAATTGATTTTTTAGTATGAATGGACTAAAGAAAGCTTACAACAGCTGATAAGTTGTTATGAGCAGTATCCCTGTTTGTATGACCCAAAAAAAAATTTTATAGCAATAAGCATGCTAGAAACGATGATCAACCACACACTAGAGACTACAAACTGCTATAAACTTAGGTTAATTACAACATTTTTGACAGTAGACAGTATTGTGACAGTTTAAATCATACGAAAAGTCATAAGCAATATTGTATAGTGTCAACTTAAAAGTTGTTGGTCATGTGATATTAGCGTTTCTTATGATTTTAGATATGATTTTTTCTTATGATCAAGTCACATGAGAAGTTGCATAGTGTGAACCAGCTTTTACAACTCATAACAAAACATTTTATATTTTTATTTTCTACGCTCTGCGAATAAAAACCTTTCAATAAATAAACAATTTAATTCGTTACATAAAAACGGCTAGACTTAATACATTATTAAGCTCAACAAAGAAGAGAGAAGAAAGAAAAGGATCTTTGACTTATTTTTTTGGTATTTGATTGTAAACCAATCTGGTATAGATCTTTGATCTAAATAATTTTGTTAATTGATTTACATTTACTTGGCGCATTGCGATATTTTTGAATTAATAGAAACCACTTCTAAATTAACAAATCTTTTATTATTCTTATCAATTACAGCAAGGTACTTCTAAATTTGACGATCAATCAATTTAAAAGAGTGAAATATTTATCTCCTGAGCATAAAGTTTATCTACACAAATTTTAGAGTCATTTCAAAGTTAAATCATTTGTTTTCTTCAAACATTTTACAACCACCCTTGATTTTTTTCACCAATACCTGCCATACCCTGAGAGAATCGGTGCTACCCGAACTGCACCACGGCTTATCAGGGGTCATTTCTTGTACCCAGGTAAATGTAATCCCTTGACTGAACTGCACCACGGTCAAATGTCGTTCCGTAATCGCTTTACCGAATTGCACCACGAGCAAACCGAGCAGGTATCACAAGCAAACAGATAATATAAAGAAATAAATACACAAATATCTAAATTCTTAAATTTCGAGTTTAATATATTAATTCATATTATATTATACAGGGTCGGAGCAGGTATTAATAAAATAATAACCCAAAACAGTGAAAAAATTAAATATTTTTTGCCTTCGAATTTTGGGGTGTGCATTCGATAGGGAGGGTAATCCATCGTCAAAACCTACTCTTCCGGGGCGCCCCTCCGCTCCGCTCCGGGTTGCACCCCTCCAGAGCGGTTTTGACTCTGGTTACTAGGCTAAACATACGAGAAGCGCCACCGATCAAGAAAACCGGGATAAATAAAAACCGGGATGTGAGAGACCCTCGAAATAGCATTAAAAAGTATAGTTGCGGTATGGGGCAGTAAACTATTACGTTTGACCCCCAAAAATCGCGTAAAAACAAAAAATAATCGATGTTACATGTAGGAGGCATCAGGTTAAACTCCAGCATTGTGCTTTAACTTTTAACAATAAAACCACCTTACCTAAAATATTACAATAGAGGTGGTGCAATTCGGACGACCGACCCTTGGTGAGGTGTTTACCTGAAATTACGGTGGTGCAATTCGGGCAGGAGATTTGTGAACTAATCTTTTCGTGGTGCAATTCGGGTGTACCGAGAGAATCTCTGTCTAGAAAGAAGGGACGAAGGTGTTAACTTTTCTAATAAACTTATGCACGCAAATTTATTTAATCACTTAATTTTGAATTTTTTTCATCCAATCTGGATGTGGCGCCCAACACTGAGACGTGCATAATTTTAATTAGAGAGCTCATAGTAGTACTAGTCGTGCCATATGTTCTGTGAATGAAAAGTACCGTTAATTTTTGCCATTACGGCTTAAGGGTATAAAACCTTTAACGGTACTTTTAGAAAGGTCATTAGTTAGGGTACAAATGGGCACCAGTTGAGTTTTAGATTTTGAAGTATAGACATGAATTGGGGGGTTAAAGAAAATCGAATTGCAGTAATTACACTACATAAGTGTGATAAAAGTGTAACCGCGATTTTTAATTTGTTGAAAAAAATTAAAAATCAATAAAACTTTGATTTATCAAACCATCAAACGTTACAATGAGACTTCTAGTGTAAGTGACAGAAAAAAAGTGGTCGCCCACGAACCGTAAGAACTCCTGAAATAATTAAAGCGGTTTGTGAACGAATTCGAAGAAATCCGTTGAGAAAACAGAAAATTACGGTCAGGGAACTTCAAATTTCCAAAAGAACTACATAATATGTCACGCGTATGAAGAAGTGACCTAAAGCTTGGGGCTTATCGTAGGGCAACAGTACAGCGCCTTAAAGTGACTTTAAAGAAAATTAGACACGAAAAATCGAAACGCCTTCTAGTACGGCACGCAGATGACGATCATCGAAACATCTTGTTTACCGATGAAAAAATTTTCACGGTTGAAGAAAAATTCAACAAAAAAAATTATCGTGGGTATGCCTACAGCTCTAAGGAAGCGTCCGAAAAAATTTCTAGGGTAGAAAGGGGTCATTTTCCAGTTTCGGTAATGGTTTGGAGAGGTGTGTCGTACGAAAGTGTAACACAGCTTAATATCTGTGAAAAGGATGTAAAAACATCTGCCCCAGTGCGCCCCAGTGTACCAAGAAATACTGGATCAAGTGGTAAAGCCACTAAGTACCAGTTTATTTCATAAAAAAATTCAGCAGGATTCTGTACCAGCACATAAAGCTAAAACTACGCAACGATGGCTTCAAACAAATGTACCTGAGTTTATTGCTGCGGAAGATTAGCCCTCAGGAAGTCCCGATCTAAATCTGTTGGATTATAAATTGTGGACAATTCTTGAGGAACAAGCCTGCAAGGTACCTCACAAAAATATCAAGCTTCTTAAGCGAGATTTAGTCAAGGCAAGGGCATTAATTCCGATCAAAATGGCGCGTGCCGCAATAGATGACTGGCCGCGGCGTTGAAAGGCCTTTGTGAATGCAAAAGGTGGTCATTTTGAATGAATTAAAATGTAAAAGATTCGTTGGAATGTATTTAATAAAATGGATTTTTAAAATTATAGTTTTTTTATTTTTAAGTAGTTTAAATTTACTCGTAAACATTTCACAGAACATACATATGGCACGATTAGTATGTATGTATGTTCTCTATAAAATTCTAGACCGTTTGACCAATCATAACCAAATTTGGTGTAGAAGTTATTTGCAACGTTTACGAAAAACATAGGCTACTTTAGAAACTTGGAGTGAGGCCGAAGGCCGAACAACCACGGTCTACACCAATGGTTCCCAAACTTTTTTTTCTCGTGGACCACTTTCAAAGTTTTACTATTTTCGGTAGACCCCCTGCTACATTTGTACTGTATTCTCAAAACTCCTAAAAAATATCACCCTACACTTACAACTTGTGAACCCCTGTTTTCTTTTCACGTCTACGTGGACCCCCGTGTGGTCTCCTATGGACCCCTGGGGGTCCACGTGGACCACTTTGGGAACCACTGGTCTACACGTATGCCTGTATGACCAATCTTAACCAAATTTGGTGTAGAAGTTATTTATAACGCTACGAAAAACATAGGCTACTTTAGAACCTTGGAGTGAGGCCGAAGGCCGAACAACCACGGTCTACACGTATGCCTGTATGACCAATCTTAACCAAATTTGGTGTAGAAGTTATTTACAACGCTACGAAAAACATAGGCTACTTTAGAACCTCTTAGAGTGAAGCCGAACAACCATGGTCTACACGTATGCCTGAGAAACCCTTGAGTAAGGCCGAAGGCCGAACAACCACGATCTACACGTATGGTTGCGATTTCCCTGAGTGAAGCCGAAGGCCGAACAACCACATCTGACACGGTCTAGATGGCTAAAGGCGGCCGGTGAGGCCGAACGACCACGGTCTACACGTATGCCTGCGATACCCTTGAGTGAGGCCGAAGGCCGAACAACCATGGTTTACACGTATGGTTGCGATTTCCCTGAGTGAGGCCGAAGGCCAAACAACCACATCCGACACGGTCTAAATGGCTAAAGGCGGCCGGTGAGGCCGAAGGCCGAACAACCACGGTCTACATGTATGGTTGCGATTTCCCTGACTGAGGCCGAAGGCCGAACAACCACATCCGACACGGTCTTGATGGCTAAAGGCGGCCGGTAGGCCGCCTGTACCAGCTAGTAATATAGAACTATGTATCGAAAATTTTCAATATGACAGACTCGTTAAAAAATAACGTAAAATGTTATGCTATTGGCGATTTACATTTAGCAACACGCCACCATGCGGTAGAATTTTAAGTTCGAATGCTACGTATAACATGCGATCAGTTGTCAGTTGTTAACGTTTAAAACGTGTGTTTATAATTTAAAGAAATTGTTACTGTGTGATATTATGAATAATAGACGAGTAAATAATGTAAATTGTTGTGTTTACTTTCAAATTTATTTCACGAATACGTAGCTTATCGGCCATTGTTTACATTCTAGTGGCGCCACCAACGGTAGGGTAAATCGCCAATACCTACTTAACGGTTTCGTTATGTACAACATTTTTGTTTCATAATATTTGTATTGCCTTAGAGGCAAATGGAAAACCATCAAATGTAAGCTACTTTTGGTTTAGTGGCGCAATATTGAAAATCTATGTATATTGCGCCAATATCGAGATGTGATCATTTTTCTACATTGGTGCAATATTTATTTGCAATATTGTTGCATTATACATCGAGATGTGAACATTTTCAACTAGTTTTAAAATTATTTTTATTTAACTGGCAAACCCAACTTTCGTCGGTCTATAAAAAAATTAGAATTTCACACTCGTTTGAGTGTTCCCCTCCACGGAAATCTTTAATAAAAGGCGAAAGATTTATTCGCTCTGAAGGGAAACCAGAGTAACTTCGAAAATCAAAAATCTATTAAATAAATTAGAAAGTTATAAAAGAATTCATAACTTTTGAACGGAACGAAACGGTAATTAAATTGGTCTCTAGCACAATAATTATCTTTTCAGTGAAGAAATCTATCCTGTTCTTCTCGAACTAAAAATTTCTCTTTTTCTGTTTTCACCTTCAGGAAAACTTAAAACTTCAGATCAGAAAAAATACCCTTAGTATTCTATGTTCGACGGAATTTCTGGTCCACTCCCTTTTTGATAATCAGGTATTATTTATTCATTTGAACGACATTTAAAGCTTTTGAACGAAAATTATTAAAAATAATATATTAAAAAAACTTATACATTTTTATGAGTTTTTTTTCATAATCGCTACCAATATTTAATAAACATCGGCAGTCAATATTGGTGCAATATCAGCGCCGTAGCAAGCTCTTCTGGCGCCTGAGGCAAATTTGAATATATGCGCCCTTCCCCTCCCAAAAGATTCTTATCATTTTGGAAATTTTAAACTATTATTTATTGGGTTTTGTCGAGGTTTATCGCCCCCATTGCGATCACCCTTGCTACGGTGCCGGCTTAGAATAATGAAAATAAATGGATGCTTATCAGGAACTCATTTAGGCTTCCGGAACCAGGGCATTACAGGGAAGGGCAAAAATTAATTTATTGCGAAAGAAAAACTTTCACTCTTACGTCCCTCGGTATTAAGAAGAACGGTACTGGGATAGTTATGAAAAATATCACCTGCTGCCCCCCTCCCGAATTACAAACGAAAATTGCAAAAGATTCAACGAAAAATAATAATGACTATGACTGATTTTTGGGTGTGAGGGAATGCAATCAAACAAATATTATCGTTAAGCCAACGTTTCGATCAGTTTATTTGATCATCATCAGAGCTGGAAAACAATACAAAGGTGCTCAATAATTACATAATACATAAAGGCACGGTTACTACATACCAAACAATAAAAGATGGACAAAGTTTGATCATTGAAATAATTGAAATATGCGGACATAGGTTTTAGAGAATAGTATACTGTTTAACGTCAGAGGCGTGTGAAATGCCAAACGTAAGTTGTCTTTCGTTATGCACTCCTTAAAGATGTGTTTCAGTTTGTTCGCTAGCTTTGGATGGTAAGTGATTTTTCTATATTTAGTATACTCCTCTGGTTCCTCCTGCAAAACTCCACTCATGATGGGTGGTGCCCTCTTTCTGAACAAAACATTGTCCAAAAGGCGACCCGGATATCCATTTTTCATGAGTTGTTGTTTCAGTTCATACAATCTCAATCCCATTTTTTCGGTAGGTACAACATTATGTAATCTATTGCGATGGTCCAAAATGAGAGTGAAGTTAGAGAATAAACACATTGCAAATTTTCTTCAATTCACTGCGATTTGGTCAAATTTTGCTATACCAGATTGTCGTAATGCCTGAAATTAATGATATTGCTGTTGCCTCAGATTTGTTGTAAACTCAAGATAAGTCCTTTCAATAGAAGCCGTCTCTGTAAAGAAATTAAAAATGTAAGAAACAGAACATAAAAGCATAAAATAAATGTTAACAATTTAAAATTAAAATAAAGAAACAAATTGGGTAGTTTTGATATTTGTGAATGTTAGGCAAAGCGCATTTTAGTGATGATAATCGGAGTGTTGAGTGAAATGGAAAAGGACGGATTTATTTTAACTAACGAGTTGAAGATTGGTGAAAACGCGCCTGCTCGAGGAGTTTTGAAAAGATAAGTTGGGAAATTAAGAAAAGTCTGCCCACGTCCAGCAGTGAGGACGGACGTATTTATTTGTTTTTGGGAGAGGTCTCTCGCCGTCCACCAACGAGGACGGACGTATGTGATTGAATTTTGAAGGGTTTTTTCCCACGTCAGTTAACGAGGACGGAGGTGTTCTAAATTTGGATTCCATTTCACTCAACACTCCGATTATCATCACTAAAATGCGCTTTGCCTAACATTCACAAATATCAAAACTACCCAATTTGTTTCTTTATTTTAATTTTAAATTGTTAACATTTATTTTATGCTTTTATGTTCTGTTTCTTACATTTTTAATTTCTTTACAGAGACGGCTTCTATTGAAAGGACTTATCTTGAGTTTACAACAAATCTGAGGCAACAGCAATATCATTAATTTCAGGCATTACGACAATCTGGTATAGCAAAATTTGACCAAATCGCAGTGAATTGAAGAAAATTTGCAATGTGTTTATTCTCTAACTTCACTCTCATTTTGGACCATCGCAATAGATTACATAATGTTGTACCTACCGAAAAAATGGGATTGAGATTGTATGAACTGAAACAACAACTCATGAAAAATGGATATCCGGGTCGCCTTTTGGACAATGTTTTGTTCAGAAAGAGGGCACCACCCATCATGAGTGGAGTTTTGCAGGAGGAACCAGAGGAGTATACTAAATATAGAAAAATCACTTACCATCCAAAGCTAGCGAACAAACTGAAACACATCTTTAAGGAGTGCATAACGAAAGACAACTTACGTTTGGCATTTCACACGCCTCTGACGTTAAACAGTATACTATTCTCTAAAACCAAAGATAGAACCCCGGTATTGGATAAGGCTAATGTAGTCTATAAGATCAAATGCTCTGAGTGTGAACAGCAATACATCGGACAAACATCTCAGAGACTATCCAAACGGATCTATCAACACCATTACGACATCCGGCTTGGCAAAACAAAAACTGGCCTCGCGCACCACTCCATTGAGAATCATCATAATTTCAAGGATGAGGATGTGGAGATTTTGGCGTCGGAGGTGTGTTACAATAGGAGGTTGTTCATAGAAGCGGCTCTGATATCAACAACTAATAATAACATCAACATTCAGAGTGATTACACCAGCATTAACAACGGTTACCTCAACTTACTGCAGAACTTCAAAATGAAAACAGAGAGACCTAATAGGTAGTTAAGAGTGGTTACTGGGCAAGTGAAATTAGTGATTGTTTTTGTGTTGTATTTTCCTGACGTTTGGTGCTACGGAGGACGGTTACTTTATTTATTTTACTTTTAGATGACGATAACAATGTTTTGTTTCGTCTTTTGTTGCTATTGGTTGCGGTCAATGGTGCGGGAATTTAAAGTTTGTGTTTTGACGCGATCTTATTGGACATTGTTATCTTGTCATTATCGTTTTCACTTTTGTAGTTGATCTATTGTATAGCATTTTACAACGATTTTAATTTTTAATGTTATTGACCACTATTGTTTTTTAGATATTTTAAACTGTTTTACACACTGTTATACACGGTATATTGTTTTGTGTTTTTGTTACAATATTGTTTGCCATTGTGCCGTTTGACGAAGATCGTGTTCAGATGTTGAGCGCTTCGCCCTGTTCTATCACCTATGTCCGCATATTTCAATTATTTCAATGATCAAACTTTGTCCATCTTTTATTGTTTGGTATGTAGTAACCGTGCCTTTATGTATTATGTAATTATTGAGCACCTTTGTATTGTTTTCCAGCTCTGATGATGATCAAATAAACTGATCGAAACGTTGGCTTAACGATAATATTTGTTTGATTGCATTCCCTCACACCCAAAAATCAGTCATAGTCATCACTTAGCTGCGGAAGAAATTTATTTTTAACGAAAAATAATAAATTTTGATGGTTCTGAATAATGGCAAGTGTACCTGGAGGGTATTCCATACCCCCCAGACCCGCCGGTCATGCAATATCGATTTTTATCGTTGGGAACTTCTGAACATCTTATATAAAATACGCATAGTATGTCAGAATCACCGCTTCCATGGTAACGTAAAGCAATACCCCCCTCCCTGAATTTGGAGATTATTTTTATCGGTAGGAATTTTTCTTTTCAATTTAAATATATGTATTTGAATAACTGTCGCGATGATAACGTGATATTGTTACCGGTTACCCAGTCAGTTAAAGGGAAATGAAAAAAGAACGCGGGGGATGGAATCTACTTTTCTAAAATCCCCTGTGTTATCATTGGAGCAAAATTGAAGAGAAGAAAATTCCCTACAAATCAAAGTTTCGGGAGTTTCTTTAGATCTGAAGTAAATCCTGAAACCTTGTTTCGTTTTGTTCACCATCGATGGTGAAGTTTAAATGTACGAAATTTTTATTCAAAATAAGAATTATTATTCAAAACCTTTTTCAATTGTTTCCTCTGGATTTTCTTTTTATTTCATAAATACTTAGTATGAGAAGTTTTATAGAGAATTTTGTACTCTTCAATTTTGATTTGATGATAATTTTCACTAAAAATTAAAGTAAGCGAGTTATAGACGAAAAACTACTGTAGAGGATTAAAATCCCCACTTGCGGTAAAAAAGGCCCACAGGGAATTTTAGGCGATGTTGCAAATAAAATTGTGGTCAAATTTTCGAATTCAGTCAAATTTGAATATATGCGCATCCCCCAAAACATTCTTATATTTTTGAAAATTTTAAACTAATGTTTATTGGGTTTTGTCAAGGTTTAGCGCCCCCAGTCGCCTCACCCTTGCTACGGCTCTGCAATATTACACCAAGCTTCGATTCATCATGCTTCACCAAGCTTCAACATCGGCAATCAATGTTAGTCATCAATATTGGTGTAATTTAAAGCTTATTTAAATAAATTTAAACAAATGTATCTAACAAAAGTGAACCACAAATAAACACTACAGATAAAAACTTACACCATTTCTGCCCTGTTAATTTTTACCTGTAGTTAATATGTAGAGCTAGATTTTGAATATTTTTGTTTCGTTATGATCCTCTCGAAATTAGAATTGCGTTTCCTTAAGGCTGCATGCACATTGATAGAGCAAAACGTTTTGTCGCATTAAAAGGCATTTTGTTTAATCTAAAAACGTGTTGGAACAAAAATTTGTCAAGCAAGATCTTTTGTTTAGTCTTAAAACGTTTTAATCAATTTGTTTTCAGATCAAGCCACATTTCAAGGTGAAACAAAACGTTTTAAGACAAGACGAAACGCTTTAAGACAAAACAAAACATTTTATTTCACAACGTTTTGCATGCTCTATCAGGGTGGTCCATAAATTACGTCACGCAATTTTAAGCAATATTTAACCCCCCCCCCCGATCGTCACACTTCGTCACACAAACCTAGACCCCCTCCAAGTATTACGTCACATATTCTTGAACCCCCCCCCCACCCACAAATTTTTCAAATTTAAAATTTATATAATAAAAAGAAACCCGGGGCGGATTTCATGGGTGTCATCCCCACCTCTGCTGATGACGATCTATGAAGGGCGGTATTTTGTGACGTCACAATTTTTGAAATCCCCTCGCCACCCATCGTCACAAATCGTCACAAGGGTCGGAACCCCCCTTCCCCCCAGGAGCTTGACGTAATCTATGGACAACCCCTCAGTGTGCATGCAGCCTAAAAAAATACATAGATCCTCACTTTCTTTCTACCTTTTTTTCGACTCTGCAAAATTTTATTTTGGTGCTGATGGGATTAATTTAGTACAGACTTAAAAATTAAAGTCACGATTGTCAAGAAAACGATGAAACAAATAAAAAAAGATGTCTTACCATTTTTATGTGCCATTAATAGTTAACACGTAATCGTAATTTTTATTTTTTAAATTATGCAAATAATCTTGTTTTAATGATTATTGATTATTTTAATGAATATTTTTCATTCACCCTGTATATTTACTTTTAACCTTTGTTTACCATTTGCAAATTTGTAGGTTAAGTTTGGTGGTGGTTTGTTGTTCAAATGCACGTTATATATTTTTTTTTGAATGCTACCAACTACCACCGTAAGGTAATAAATTGATACAAGAAAATTATTATATTATGTAAATATAATTATAAAATCATGAAACGTGCAATATCTGTATGCGACAATCTCTCCGAAGAAGAGGAAGTAAACCCAACTACATCTGAAATCGTTACACATGAAGCGAAAAAAGCAAAATTAGATAAATCAAATTGTAAGAAAAAGAAATCCATCAGCAAGGTAGACTCGGGTACTAGTGACAATAATGATCAGTCCATTGACACCAGCGATGATGAATCTACATTTGTACATAAAGGCAATGATGCAACCAATAAATTGTTTGGTATTGAAGAAAAGAAAGGGGATCCTTATAACCTCAGTATAGCACATTTTAACATTCAGCATTTAGTGATCGATGAGATTTGTTTGGAAGGCTTAGATGGGATTACCCTTGAAGGTTCGATTATTGACTTTCTGAAAATTTATTTTAATTGTAATTTTTGTAGCTTTATGGAAGAGATTGTCGGTTGCTACACAATTTGAATTGCCATTTTCTAATATTATACAAAAATATGTATTTGATGTTATAAAATCACGAGACGATATAAATTTCTATTCCTTAGAAGAACCTCGAAATGAATTAATCATTTATGATAAATATGAAGATTTTGATTCTATAGATATAGTAAGTTCTTAAGTAAGATATACACAGTTCTTCAGTACATTGTCTTTTAATTTGTAGGTTGATGTTTACCCTTACAGATGTATTACTGATAAATATATTATGGGATCGTGCACCACATTTGATACTAGGAAAAATATTACTCGTAAAGTAAAACAACATACTCTAGAAGAACTCCAATCTCTGTAAGCATTTTCGTTATTTTGCATGCTCGATAATTTCTCTGTATCTATCCGATATCTATCGTGATATTTAATGTTTCGATATTACCTGTTATTACGATATTCATCTGTAAAATATTGTGAACAATACAGGGCCCCCATATCCTGGGGCTTTACCACTCTTCATTGACCTCGGAGCATTTCTCATCTCCTCTTGTTCTTTTATTTTCTCTGTTTCTCCTCATCTCCGCCATTTGGACCTTTGTATCGTTTAATAGTTTCATGAAAGACTCTCACCATTGTTCCATTATTTGCCTTTCTTCAGTCAGAACTTTTCAGTTCTTATATTTTTCATTGCTCTGTAGAAAAGCTTTTGGTTGTCTTTACTGTTATTTTCCATTCTTTCCCCAAATTCACTCCAACATGAACTAATTAAATTGAATTTTATTGCTAGGTATGGATCACGACTTGTTATAGTTGGTACACAAAGAATAAGATTGAAATCCATCTTGAACAAATTAATGGATCCAACAATTGAATTATCTCCAAATCAATATTGCATGTTAGAAAGAATAGCACGTTCCAGGTACCATGGGGAAGTTACCCATGGAAAAATGTCCTTACAAATAATAAGTAGGGATTCGAAACATTTATTTTATAATAGAAAAATTCTGGGAGCATATTTCTTGGTGACAAAACAACCGTTTCATGTTCAAACAAATAATTCCTCTCAAGTCAATGCAATTTTATTACATTTACCACGATTTTATAATAAACAAAAAACACGAACACAAATTATGACCGAACAAATTGTGGAGGTTTTGCGCTCTGCACCAATGCATAAAATGGAACATTCTGCAATTAAAGAAATTTTTGGAAATACTAAATCCTTAAATAAGCTATGCAAAATGCAGGAATTTCAAAAATTTGTTAGATATGGGGTAAGTTTTATTACAAAGGTGATAGAATTTGTTAGTCATTTTCTTTTTATTTAGGTAATCAAATATAGGGATTTATATCCAAATGCTACTCCACAGGAGTGGAAGGTGAAGAGTCATGGTGGAGAGAAATTGATACGTACATTAAATTTAATCGATCCTATGGTGAATGTTGCTGGTGCTTGGAATGAAGAAGAACCGAAAGATGAATCATCTGGTAAGTTTTTCTGTTACTAAAAAGAACAAATCTTATCTGTTTGTGTCTCGTTGAGATGTCTTGTAATACAGTCCTTCCATTCTGGACAGATGTCAGGGGGTTCCTACTTTTTTATAAATCCTGGAAAAGTTAAGGAATTTAAAAAATTTTATATTAGATCAGGGAATTTTTTTTATTAATGGAAGATCAGGGAAGACTTTGAAATTAATTATTTTAATATATTTAGCCAATATTGGCTATTCAAATTTGAAAATATTATTTTTTGGTTCTCCATTCTCACGGAATATTACCACATCATTAAATGTGATTGCAAATCCACTTTCTAGGGCGGATTAATGCAATCCTGTAAGGCACATTATCTCATTTCCATACACTGGTCTTACATACTGACATACAGACATACAGACATACTGGTCTTGTAAGAGTCTTACAAATCTTAATTCTGGTTCTATTACTTAATTACTTAGTTTATTCTCTAGCAACTTTTGATTGCCATAGAATGCTTTATATCCTCCCATCACTTTTTCCTTCATCCTATGCTTTTTCGCTGTTTCCTCTGGTTTATTTCTTCACTGAGATATCTCATCCATTAATGTTCTTTTTCATTATTTAGCTATACTACTTCCCATTTTTTGTTTGATATTCTTTCTCCTTGATTTTTACATTTGTTAAGCTTTCTTCAGACACATCTTCTCCTCTCTGATGGCTTTAACTGCTTTCACCACAGAAATTCTGTCCCATCGCTTCTTCAGATTTTATTTCAGCAAGAGAGTTATTACAGGCCAGAACGGCACTAAGACCATTCCAGAGCTATTAAATTGAAAATGCGACAAATTCGAGAAACAGTCGGTTTGTTTCAACGGCCTCCCCGTTAAAATAAAGTTGCCCAACTTTAACTCAGCCTGGGGTGGTTCGAAGCTTAGCTAAGGACCGATAAAACTAAACCGACAAAACGTCATAATCGTGAAAAAGAAGGCGCCAACTTCCATATCACTGGCAAAATACTTAATTTGGGGACGTGGAAGTTCATCCTCAATGCCCTTAAAAATGCGTTACATTAATGCAGGTTTACTTGACTTAATCGGTAGATTCTTCAGCATATTTTGAACATTTCGCTAAATCCTTGACAATAAACACAAAAAAACACAAATAACTAGGTGACATAATATAATAATCAAAAATAACAATACACAAAAATACACCTTCAATTTGGTGTCGTTGATACGGTACAAAACTAGAAATTCTTACTACTAAAATGGTGCTTATTTCTTAAATTTGAATTTAACGTTAGTTAAAAAAAATGATCGAGCTCTCATCATTGCGTAAAATTAATGCTTCAAGATTATTACGTTACTTAAATTTGGTCTCACAGGACCCGAAAATTAATGACATAAAATGTAATAATGGAACATATCCAAAAAAACATAACTCCTTAAAATACGAAAAAATGAAATAATCGATGACGATCATTCTTGGTGCAGTTACATTTTATAATTTTACACTAACCTTACACATGGATGTAACGAGTTGCTCAAATATGCTTTGTCAATTGGGTGACTCCAACTGTGGTGATAATCCGAACTGCGGCATTGAGTTGACATACGGAGAGGATGGCCTGGAATCCTTCCTTAGAAGCGTGAATGGCTTTGTACCCTCCCATAATCACAACTAGATGTTAAAATGCGTGAACTAAACACCAACTAGCTGGGTTATTTCCAGCGGGAAATAATGCGTACCCAAAAGCAAATATTCACTCAAGCGAGAGCGAAATATTTGGAGACCCACAAACACAAAAACTCCACAGTCATTCTTCAACTCGGAATCAAAGATGTTATGATCCGGTTGTTTCGACAATTTGTCGAATGGAAGACTTAACTTCACATCTTAACTGGTCTGATACACTGGGCTTTCCTGGACGGAAGCCATGAATGATTTCGACCTTCCCTGTCGGGATTTGTGCGTGAACTCTCTATTAACTTCCTACCGATTGCTTTTTATGTCATATTCGAGACACGTGAAACGCATTATGCGGGACTTCCGCGTTGCGAGAAAAAACAAAATCATAAAAATATCATATTGAAAATTGTTACTAAGTAAGAAAATAAATGTGAACGGAGCATGCTGAAAAAAATCCACCGTGAGACTTAAGTAAACTTCTAGGATTGGTAAAGCCGCTTCCTATGAATTAACTTAAATCTAGTTTCGGTACAATGTAGCTATTTTTTTTATGGTTTCAGAATACATTAAAATTTAATAGATCTACTATTTTTAAGTATTGAGTGCTTTTGTGTAGTTTTTAAAACAGGAAATTGTATCATTGTATTACAAAGAAGAAAAATTGAATAATTGTAAATAAGTTTTTACCAAAATATTATTTTAGAACTGCGACAATAGGTAAATTCAAACGGATGTCACAGAGTACCATGTGACATGACCGAAACAATTTAAAAAGTAAAAACATGGACTATGGACCCGGAGTCCATAATACTCACACCTATGGAATTCCATAATGCACGCATCAGCAGCTCTAGAACATCACTATCAAGAAGTGGTAATTTTTCTAACTTGGTCACAAGGTGTAAGATAGGAACTGATTTACCATGATATAATGCAGTAGTTTGGATTTCACATTTAACTGTAGGTCCTATTATTTGACCAGTACGTTTAATTTAATGGTAGAATATTTTTGCAATAAGAAAATTGAAAACTCAAAAAAATTATACGTGTTAGCGACCGACGAACATTTAACAATCCAAAAAATGAGAGCGGTCGTCGGACCGTCCACAGAAGCTATGCTTCTTACGCACAGAGCAAACCATAATAGATCCTTGAAGGCCATAGTTGTTCGGCCTCACAGGGCGAACCATAATAGATCCGTGAAGGCCATAGTTGTTTGGCCTTCGGCCTCACAGGGGGAGGACCATAATAGATCCGTGAAGGCCATAGTTGTTCGGCCTTCGGCTTCACAGGGCGGACCATAATAAATCCGTGAAGGCCATAGTTGTTCGGCCTTCGGCCTCACAGGGCGGACCATAATAGATTATATTTATATGCCTTCAGCTGTCTTGACTGCTAGTCCGTGATTGCCAGTGGTTGTTCGGCCTTCGGTCTCACAGGGGGAGGACCATAATAGATCCGTAAAGGCCACAGTTGTTCGGCCTTCGGCCTTTTTGTGAAAAATTTTTAAAATTTTTTCGACGTTTTTTGAAGACCCACGAAAAGGGGGTTTTAAATTTTTTAGTTTTGTCAAAAAACTATTTTCCCTAAAAACCGGTTGGAGGTTGAGGCGGCGTGGGGTTGGGGGCGGTTGACACCTCCGCCCCCCATCCATAGCCACCATTCCCAGGGTCCTAGCCCTCTCGGTACCGGAGTTATGCTTGCTCCCACTTGCTTTTGAGAACACGGGTCGGGTCGGGTCGGGTGTGGTCGGGTCGGGTCGGCCTCCAACTTGCTTATAAAACTACGGATCGGCCTCCCATTTGCCTTTCAGGAACACGGGTCGGTCTTCGGCCTCCCACTGGCATTTAAGAATACGGGTCGGCCTTCGGCCTCCAACGTGCTTATAAAAATACGGGTCGGCCTTCGGCCTCCCACTTGCTATAGAAAACACGAGTCGGGTCGGCCTTCGGCCTCCCACTGGCATTTAAGAATACGGGTCGGCCCTCGGCCTCCAACTTGCTTATAAGAATACGGGAAAATTTTTTCGACGTTTTTTGCCGACCCACAAAAAGGGAGAATGGGGGGGGATTTTTAAATTTTGTTAGTTTTGTCAAAAAACTAAAACTAGCTTCAAAATTTTTGAAAAATAAAAATTTTGAAAATTTTTTTGACGTTTTTTGCCGACCCACGAGAAGGGGAGGGGGGGTTTAATAAAAAAAAAAGTTTTAATTTCTTTAGTTTTGTCAAAAACTATTTTCCTAAAAACCGGTTGGAGGCGGCGTGGGGTCGGGGCGGTTGCCTCCCACTTGCTTTAGAGAACACGGGTCGGGTCGGCCTCCCACTGGTATTTATGAATATGGGTCGACCTTCGGCCTCCAACGTGCTTATAAGAATACGGGTCGGCCTTCGGCCTCCCACTTGATTTAGAGAACATGGGTCGGGTCGGCCTTCGGCCTCCCACTGACATTTAAGAATACGGATCGGCCTTCGGCCTCCAACTTGCTTATAAGAATACGGGAAAATTTTTTCGACGTTCTTTTCCGACCCACGAAATGGGAGAAAGGGGGGGGGCGGGAATTTTTTAATTTTGTTAGTTTTGTCAAAAAACTAAAACTAGCTTCAAAATTTTTGAAAAATAAAAATTTTGAAAATTTTTTTGACGTTTTTTGCCGACCCACAAAAAGGGGAGGGGGGTTTTAATTTTAATTTTTTTAGTTTTGTCAAAAAACTGTTTTCCCTAAAAACCGGTTGGAGGAGGCGGGGGCGGCGTTTGAGGCGGCGTGGGGTCGGGGGCGGTTGCATCCATAGCCACCATTCCCAGGGTCCTAGCCCTCTCGGTTATGGTGTTTGAAGGGAAGTTCGAAATTTGAAAGCCGCGGTCGAAATTTGTGTGACGAATTTCCGTTACCAATTTGTGTGACGAACGATTTTTTTCAGTTAACTGCCCGTGCGATACCCGTGCGATAAGAAGCATAGCTTCAAAAAGCTTTCCTCCACACTACCCACTATTTCATCCTTTAACTTATTGGTCATTCTACTTATTGAATAAAAATCGCACAGAAACTTCAGCTAATGATTGTAACTTATAACTATTCCTTTTTCGCCAATTAATTTGTGCCCCTCTCCTTTCCCTGTGTTTGTATTCTGTATTTTAAATTCAAGTAACAAATGGTCCCATCTGCATTCTGCATCTCTCATTATTTATCCTAATTTTTGTTCTTTGTCATGTATTATGTAGTCAAATAATCGATTTTATAACTTCAGAGTAGGTTCCAACCCTATATGGAGTCTAGATTTAACATATATGTGGTAAAAAACATCAATATAAGTTTTTGTATGCAGCAATATTGTTGAAACATGAAACAAAGAAATGTATTGCAAAACCGAAATTTTTGTACTTTTTTTGGCCTATTCCGTATATTTAGTTTTCCATCCGGCTTTTTCCGAGGCTTGCTTTTAGGAATAATGGCGTTTTATATTATATTGCTGTGATTCTAGCACACTTCATTTTATTTCCAATTCCAATTGCTAACAATTCAACAATTTTTCTTCTCACCCACTTTTATCAAATTAAGCTTTTGCTTAATTCTTTAATTTATTTGTGAGTGTCCTATCCTGTTCTTCAACGCGCTTATGTTATTTCTATTTGCGCTTCATTTGAATTAAAAATAATAAACTAAACAAAATATTCCGTCCCTTCGTCAAAAAAAGTTTTGGGGTAAGAAACACAGCATCGTAAATCGATTCTGTTTTGCCTATAAATCGTGAAATTGGCACCACCACTTATCAGTGTGATCAATTTTACAATTTTCTCAATATTGCAAGTTTTTCTTTTCAAACTTATTTTAAGTCTTTTCAGTCTTTAAAGTCACTAAGATCGCATTCATCTCCCAATAATTTTAAATTAACCCTTAATATTATCCTATTTAAATTATTTACAAATTTTACTAAATTAATCGTTCTAATCAGCGTCTATATCAATAATTTTTTCAGTGTTTTAACATGTTCAAACTCAAGTTCCTAACAATTGAGGACAGTGTCCATTGTCCATCTTTCATTATGGGGCTCTTCTCACTTTTCCATCACCATCTTATATGCTTCCAGGAGAAGATCCTAATCCTAGGCTTCCACAACTTAGAAGGTAGCTGGTACACCCCGCTATTTCTTTTCATCTTTAGTGGAACCAATTTTTTTACAATGCTTTCGCTGAAAACAATCATTCTTTTTAATTTACAAAAATCTTCCTTGTTTTATTTTTGTTTCACCCAGGCCATTGTTGAATATCTACTTCTTTCATTGTTTTCTCTAATTTTTCTACCATACCTTCATTTAATTTCCCAACCATGCCTGCTAGTCCAAGCAACGAAGCCGAAAAATTGGCTCAAGCTTGCAAAAATCCGGGCAAGCTGAATTTTGGCAGAGATGTACATTGGAGTGTTCTAATGAACTCCCCAAAAGTCCCATAAAATCCCACGCCGCCGGCGTCACCCACAATCGGGGGTTTTAGCTCCCCCAACGCGATTTTTTACCGATAACTCGCTTATTTATGCTTGTATGAAAAATTATGATCAGACCATAATTGAAGAGCATAAAATTCTCTATAAAATAGTTTTTTTTTCATATTTTTCCATTGCACACCAATACTTAAATTATTGACCGAAAACACGACCCACCCTTAAAATGGCACAATATTGATTCGTTGCAGGGAGAGAAATGTTTTCGGGCACGGAAAATGCTTTTAATAATAAATTAATTGAAATTGTGGCCAAGGTTGGAAAATGAAGAGAAAAATAGATTTTTTCAAAATTTGCCCAAGTTATAGCATCTTCCAAGTAACGAGACCGAAATTTTGGTTTGAGTTTACAGAAGGTCCGGGAAAGCTGAAATTTAGCAAAGATGTATATTGAAGTGTTCTAATAAACCCCCAAAATGTCTCATAAAAATCCCAAGCCTGCGTTCCCCCAAATGAGGATTCCCCTAGGTGCGGTTTTCGCCTATAGCTCGTATTTTTACTTTTACGAAAAATTACCATTAAACAAAGTTAAAAATTTACCCATTACAGTATGTATTGAAGTACTACCTACTGCAGCGCCACAAGTTATAGAGAATTTTATGTTCTTCAACTTTGCTTAATGGTAATTTTTCGTAAAAGTAAAACTACGTGAGCTATAGGCGAAACACCGCACTTAGGGGGCTAAAATCCTCATTTGGGGGAACGCCGGTGTAACCGGGAATATTTACCCCCGTGAAATTTTACCCCCCGGTAAATATTCCCTAGTGAATATTTACCGGGGGGTAAAAATTAAATAAAATTTAATTAATTTTCCATTTACCGGGGGTAAATATTCAATAGTGATATTTTACCGGGGGGTTAAAATTTAATAAAAGTTCACTAATTTTACCCCCTTCATGAAGGAATTTTATTGTTAAATAAATGTTTTATTGCTTTTTATGTCTGAATATCGATAAAATTGCACTATGTCAAACGTTTATGCAATTTCAAGCAAGTTATTTGGTAAAAAAATTATTTTGCACTTTAAGTACACCCGAGTCGCCTTCCGCAGTATTGCTTTCGCTTGATTGCTGCTCAAATTCTCCTAATCTGTAATTATTTAATACCATCATCTAGGTCTGTCCAGCTTCCAGCTCTACAACTTTTAATACCAACCTATCTACTAATAATATATATAATAAAAACAGGTATCCAGTAAGAACAAAAAATGTATCATAAACATCAGAAGAAAATGTCTAGTCCACGAGAAAGTAATGAATTGGGTAAAATTTATTGTAGCGTAGACCAAGATAATACTACTACTATCGAAGAAGGTGCATCTTCTCTCGAAGTAATCGATTCCACTCCAACAAAATTAAAATTCCGCTTTTGTCCTGTAAATCAAAAATGCCAAAAACGACTTTCTGAGAAGTTTGGACTTGAGTTCCACATTAATTCCAATTTTATATCAACGAGGAATTCGTTGCTTCATCCACCACACACTGTCGTAGACGTCAAGGCAGACGGCAATTGTTTTTTTAGGTGCATATCTTTATGCATTACCGGAAGTGAAAATGAGCATGAACAAGTGAGGAAGATTGTAACAGATTACATGAAAATCAAAACAAGAGGTTGATCGGTTTTCTGGCGCAACAAACTATATGGAAAACACGCAAATGGATACAAATGCAGTGTGGGACGGAAGTAGAAATATTTTTCACTGCAGCACTCATAGGCGCCGATATATATTGCTACACTCAAATTTCAAAGAATCCTTCTGCATGGCTAAGATTTCCTAGCTCAATGCAGCTTTCCGATGAAGCAAATTACAAAAGGTCGGCTATATATTTGAAACACAAAAATTCTAACCATTATGAAACTGTAGTTTCAGTAAAAAAAACCTCGTAGACAAAAAATTATTAAATTCTAATAATTTTTGAATAAATTTTCCCTTATAAAATAATTTCGCCATCTTCGCACTTTGAGACCTCTTCATGTATAACTATTTAACTATCAAATTTCGTCAAAAACCCACGGAGGATATTTTAACATCTTACATAGTGAAATATCGAATTTGATACAAAATAGCAATAAAAATTTTTATATAACAGCTATTTAATTTCAAAGGGGTAAAAATTCACTGACGATATTTTGAATAATTTTATATTTATCACGGGGGGTAAATATTCACTAGGGAATTTTTACCGGGGGTAAAATTGGGCGGTGTTATGCAGAAAGCTACCAAGCCACGTCTGCATAAATCCGAGATAATTAACAATTAGTACAGTATTAAATTAAAAAAATAAGGAGGTAACTTCCTGAAGAAATTAATAAGTTATCCTGTGGCTTGGATGTTTTCAGCAGAATGTATAATGAACCTTACTGGCTCCGTACCTTCAATAATTGCAAAAAAAAAAAAAAGTGGCTTGGTAGCTTTCTGCATAACACCGCCCAATTATACTAGCGAAATTTTACCGGGGGTAAAATATCCCTAGGGAAATTTTACCCCCGGGGGGTAAAATATAAGGGGGTAAATATTCCCGGGTACACCGGCTTGGGATTTTTATGAGACATTTTGGGGGTTTATTGGAACACTTCAATATACATCTTTGCCAAATTTCAGCTGGCCTGGATTTTTTGCAAACTAAAAACCTTCCTTGCCTGGACTATTCTTTTTGTTGATTTTTTGATTCAATCGCCTCTAAATCTTTATTAAACGGTCATCGCACTTGTTCTATTTCATTTTTCTGCGCATATTCGTTATGTAATCTTGCGATGTTGTCGTTGATATCTCCTGTTAATTAAGCCATACTGTCATTCATGCCTGCTTTTGTTCATTTGCAACTCATTTTTTAAATCCATTTGGTTGATGTCCATCTTTTTCTCCATGTTTTCAATTTCACTTTCATAATTCAAATTTTTTTAAAGAAATTTTACAAAGACCTCATGTTGGGCGCTAATAAAAAGACGTTGTGATTCTAATTAAATTAATTTTATTTTCAATTTCAATTGCTAAGAATTCAATAATCGTTCTTCTTATTAATCAACCACCTTTATCAAATACACTTGCTTAATTATTTAATTTATTATTTCAAATAAAAATTATAAACTTACTTTCAATAATTACAAAATATTGACACCAATTATCTGACCCACGTCCATACATTTGAATGGCCCTGGCGTGAGTGACCTTTCTTGTTCTTCGATGCGCTTATCTTATTTCTATTGGTGCTGGATTTGAATTAAAAATAATAAACTAAACAAATATTCCTTCTCTCTCTTATCAAAAACAAATTTTTGGAGTAAGAAATACAACAATATATTTTCCATGAATGAGATGCTAGCCCATTGTACAACTTGAAGGATCAGGGTAATGTAATTTTAGGGTTTCCTTTCCTTAGCCTTTAATGAAATCAACATCTCCCTGCAAAGCATCAGTATAAAGTATTATTGTTAATGTCTTAAAATTAAAAGTATTAATTTCTTGTTAATGGTTATCTCACGAATTGACATTTAGACGCCTTTGAGTTTCTTCTTGTGTTGTTTGACGCCCCTTACACCCTAATTCTAAAACTGTACGGTAAATATTCTTTATTTTAATGCGAATAATATAAAAATCAAGTACTAATTTTAAATGACTAAAAGACTACGCTACGCTCTGTCTGAATAAATACCACTGACGTTAGCTTTTTCAGTATGCAATTACACGTGGGAAAATATTAATTATGGATATAATTCACTTATTTTCACGTCAGCAATACGGAAATATCGGTTCGCCGTGATTCGATGAGATAAACCTTGAAATTTGTTTTATTTTTAAAATTAAATTTTCTTACTAAAAATTATCAGTTTGTTCATTTTTACTTTTTCTTGCAGATGAAGAAGACGAAAATGAATTTTATCCCAATATTCCTATATTACATCAAATGAACAAGTACGTTAAATCAAGTGGATTAACTGGCAGATCGATTAAAGAAATGACTTGTAATAAAGGTTTGGGCTTTTATACAGTGCGTTCAGCCATAAAACAACAAGTTGCTAAAAATTTTATCATTGGTGTCAAAATTGATATAGGACGTTCACGTTACATTAAGTAAATTTAATACTCTTTTCAATCGAATTGTTAGATTGATTTAATTTATAATTTAGGTATCATAGTAATTCAACAGACATAGATGTACAAAATGATGAAGATCTAATGGTTAGCGATGAACCTATGGATGATATTGAGGAAAAATCGTCGCAGTTTCTTGCAGATTTATTAGGTGTAGATGCTAGTTATCTTAATTCTAAATGTGACACAGAACCAAAGGTTGATAAGAAAAAAGACGATTATGAAAATATTTCAGTTATTTTATCTTCCAAACTAGATGTGCCAGCAAATATTCAACTGAATGACCAAGATGGTATAAATTTATGTTTTCCTTCAGCCTCAAAAAAGAATACTAAAACGAAAGTTACAAGTGAAGAATTATTTTTAAAAATACAGAAACTGAAAAATGATACCGAATTAAATAAACAAAAATTTTTAAATTCATGCAATTACAAGAAGTGGTGCACACAAACGCTCTTTATGGTGAAATCAATTTCGGAACACTTCAATCATAGCATTCAGATTTTATCTCCTGACGTAAATAGACTTGAATCTAAGATTGAAGAAATTTGTGACTTGCCTTTACAAGAAGACTTTAAAATTTCGACTTCTCAAGATATTGTTAGCTTACCCTCAACTTCTTCCTCGACGGCTCCTCAACTTGAAACTCCTATTGATAAAAAAATTGAAAAAACTTCAAAAGTTTTGGTTAAGAGAAGAGCTGAATCTATTGAATTCAATCATGTAAAACGATTGAGATTGGATACTGCCGAAGGTGAATCATTATTGATAGCGAGAATGTACATGGGTCCTAACCCTACAGAAATTTACAAGCAAACTGATAAGGATAATATCGAAGTTAGGATTTTAATTTCTTCTACACCGGAAGAATTTCAATCCATGAAGTCGCGGTATCCTTATTTGAAAGAAAATAACTTGACGCAAAAGACAATCAATCGTTTAAATTGCATTCTTCAAATGGTACGCGAGCAACACGTCGTGATAGATATCAATAATTTAAAAAAATTGATAATGTCCGAAGAAGTAAAGGAGGGCTATAAAACTCAAGTGGATTCCAAATCAATTTATCGGATTTTAACGCGATTGGCGATGTCGGGCGATATTAAAATTTTGCTGGTGAATTTAAAATTGTTCAAGAAGAGGAGACACATTTTTATGGTGGTCGAACCATTTGTAAATTTCGATAATTCTGTAATACAATCCTCAATTGAAAAAACCAAGTTAAGACTTTTTGTGGAAGCGAAGAAAAAACGTTCCGATAGCGTGAGGGTTGCAGGAACTGTCAAGAAACCCGCTCTGAAGAATAAAAAGGTCTTATATCCTAACGAGAAATTGCACACCACATCGATAAAAGGTATTTTGCCATACAAATATAATCCGAAAGCAAGCCAGGTGTATGGTAAAAGAGCAAAATTTGCTAAAATGCGCATTTTACACGAATTTATGTATTATTTGATTTATGACTTCTCCGAAGAAAACATTTGTAATCAAAGTGATTCGCCAGATTCACCTACCATTTATCATGCAGAAGTTGGCTGGAAAATGTTTGTACCACCGCTGCCAAAGCAAATAAACTGGTCAGACGGTTGGGCTTTAACTTCTGATATTATTTTTCGAATACCAGTTTCTTTATTACTAAAAATTCACAATGTTCCATTTAATATACCCGAACTGAAAACAATTTTAGCTCACCCGATCAAACAAAATTATTTGGTTAAGAATTTACCGATCAACGTTCGCAATGTTATACTCTATCGACGTAAATATATTTCCAGCATTTTTGATATTTTAACGCGATTATGCTACATTGGATTATTACAATTCGGGCCCAAGCAATACTGCGAAAAAGATCAAACCATGATCTACCTTAATCGTAAAGCAAGTTTACTTGATACCATTAAAAGCAAACCTGGTTACCATCTTATCGAAGAGAAAGCATATCCTAAAATGGAATTCGTTTTAAATACTAGAGATAATGTGGAAAACTATTGGTTCGAAATGTTGAACATTTGCATGAGCACTAAACTTGGAGTCCGTAATGCAGTGGTGGGCACTTATATCGTGTGCGAAGATATTTCAAAGAAAGCTGAAATGATCGAAGTTACCAAACCCCAAAGTGGAGAATCGGTACTAGCAAGAGATACTGGCGAAATCCCTGGTGATGGATTAGGAGCGGCGGGATTGGATTCCGCTCTGTGGGCCCATTTACGGCGAAACTGGACGATAAGTCAAAATAAACCAAAAGCTCCCATTCGAAAGCTTGGAAACAATTCGGCCGAAAATACAGTTAAAGAAGCGAAGCCGCATG
The DNA here is from genome assembly GCA_932274525.1 of Podabrus alpinus. Classification (NCBI taxonomy): domain Eukaryota; kingdom Metazoa; phylum Arthropoda; class Insecta; order Coleoptera; family Cantharidae; genus Podabrus; species Podabrus alpinus. The sequence goes on from OW026451.1 coordinate 124,297,172, forward strand.
TAAAGAAGAAAAGGAAAGTTGAAGTGAGGAAAGTTTTGCCTCGTAAAGATAATATACATAGTGCGGATAAAATAAAATACGACGAAATTGATCGAAGGTTGATGTTGTCGTTAAAGCAACGTAGGCCTCCGTGGACCGAAGAAGAAGAAAGAGTTTTGTACATATGCAAAATTGTAGCGTTATTTTTAAGTTCGACTCACAGTAAGCAGAACATAACAAGCCAAGTAATCAGAGATGCCTGCCACGCGTTATGTCCAAAAAGTAAAAATAAAACATCGCAGGCCTGCTTACGTAAAGTAATTTCGATATTTGGTAAATGTGAACAACAAAAATATTTACATAAAATATCTAAAAATTTGTGTCTCGCTCCATACGTACGAAAGTATTTCCAAAGTACATTCAACAGGATTCACAGTGATGAGATTTTTCCTATTAATCATTTTTCCAGCGAATTCATATACTTGGTTATACACTTTTTCGAAAACCAAGAAGAAATCCAGCACATATTTGAAGACATTGCTCCCCTCTATAATTTAAGAATTAAGGTGAATAAAAATAACAAAACTTTTTCGCATCCCATGTTTGAAAGTGTCGACATTGAAAATTCATCGGTTCAAGTTTTGACGTACGACAGCATCGAATTGAGCAAGACTGACGCAAAAACGAAGGAACAATCTTCTATATTAACGACTTTTCCAAAGGTTGAAAATGATATTACGGTAGAAACTATTAAATCGCTCATACAAGTGGGAATTGAAAATCTTCACGAATTTGAGCTATGGAGGTTTCAGTTGTACCGTTTATACGAAAGTTATGCGTCTGATCTGCTACGAAGAGCTGAAACGGAACTCAAAGATATACGTATGATTTCGATCCCAAAATCCGCCAAGTTGAAATCTGAGCCTACAACAATTATGCCTGCATTTTCGAAATTATATCAGTTTTCTAATTATTATTTGTACCGGCGAGCGAAAAGAGTTAAATTTCCACCCAGAATATTCACCGAAGCACACGAAATGTTCTTGGAGGTTTCGAAACAAAAAGATAATTTTGTTAATTTAAAGAGCGAACTCTTGATGGATTATTTTAAACAAGGTCATTCGGTTGGTTTAGCAGAATTGGCAATTTTCTTGCCGATTACGATCACATTGGATATTCCTAAAGTTGTGTTGGTCTTAAACTCAAACGTAGATGATCACGTAGAACTAATTAGAGAGTTAGCTGTGCGGTACAAGGATATGTTAAATCAGTTGAAAGAAGACGTTAATGCAAATAAGAAAAATAATCAAGATGAGCCCGAAAAAGTTCGATACATTTGTCGTAAACCTATGTTACGAAGGTTCATCAAGTCCTGGTTTATGTCTGATGAAGAAGACGAGGAGCCAAACGAAAATGTTGAAGAACCTGCGTTTGTTGAAAATAATGATTCCGAAGATTTTGAAAATTCTAAACCCGAAAATGAAGAAACGACGAAAACCCAAAGCTCTATTCCGATCGCATTTGACAATTTTGAAGGTTTCGAGCAACAACTTGAAGTACTTTTAAGTAGCACAAAAGATATACCTGAAAACGAAACTTTTTTTGAAAAGGTATTGCAATCTGCAGAAGAAAATGTCGAAATGGATAATCAACCAGCTATCGTAGTTAATAGTAAAGATTTAGAAGAGTCCACACCGAGTCAACCAATCGAAGTAGAGCAAAATGTTGCAATGGATGTGGGAGATCCCGATTGTAGCACTTTGCCCAACGAAAACCAAAATAACGAAAAAGAAAAACTTAATTTGATCAAAATTAACTTGAAACAATTCGAGAAACATAAAGACCCAGTTACTGATGCACGTCTGGAGTACCTCCTGAATGATTCCCTTACGGTCGAAGAAATAATGATAGAAATGGTGAAAGATTGCCCCGAAGAAGAACGAAAAATTCCAAAAGCTACGAATTTGATTCGTTTACTAATAAATGGTCCGGAACTCGATAACATTGGTGATGATAAAAGAATGGATAGATTACGCGATCATTTTGTAATTAAAACTCCCTCTACTAAACTTCAAATATCAAATTTTATAAATTCACAATTTAGTTATCTCGAAAATGAACATCGTCAAATTTGCAACAACCTCATGGAGAAAATCGAAACAAGTATTATAATAAACAATGAAATACCATCCGATGAAGACATTAAAGTTAAATTTGAAAGCCTAAATGTCACGAGGTTCGATATTAGAATAATAATGGATTTAATAACATTTGTGTCAGAAAAGTTAGTTCTAGGAGCTTCGATAAAAGATCTAAATGTAAGTATAAAGAATATCTTTTAATTACTAATTTTACTTAACTCTCTTGTTGGGTTTGGAGTTTTAGCTTCTTGTGTCCACCATTAGTTTTTGTTTTGTACTGCAGGTCCGGTCGTCCTTTAAGAGGAGGTGGTAACATCCTTCTATTGTAATTTAGTAGGATCTTTCTTAGTATGCAGCTTCTCTTCATCTTTATAACTCATTCACATATTCTCGACTCCATATAGTGGAGTAAAATTTCGTATAAAATACATCTCCTTCTTGAAAAATGAACACGGGACAATGGCGCGTTCTGATGGTTATAACTTTGTAACCATTTCATGGAAGAGCACGAATTTAAGCACCCGAATTTAAAAAATTCCCTATAGATATTCGGAAAACTGAAATGATTGAAATTATCCTGAATTATCTGTAAATCCCTGGGTAGAATTCCCTTTTAATGTTTTAATGAGGGATGTCCACTTTCAAAGTGGATACTTTTTTTTAACCCTTTCTGCTATTTTATATTTTTTTCGAATAGCTCAATTTCAGAGCATCTGAGGGGAAAAGTGAACATAACTTGAACTACAGAGAATAAAATTATTCGTAAAACTAAAATATTGAAAATGTAACCCACATAGTTTTGCTGATACAGTTTTCCAAAAAAAAAAATTATTTTATATTTGTTTCAAATATTTCTTTCCTGTGAATTCTAAGAATAAAAGTTACAAACAAAAATTGTAGAGGACTTAATTCTGCTTAATTTCCACCATTTCTACATAAAAAAAATGCTTTTTTTTTCTACTTGTATATCTCAAAAACTACTAGAACAATATTTTCTTTTCAATTTTACGTCGAATCTTAATTCGGTTTTGTCATGGGATGCATAGAAAACTAGTAGGTTTCTAAAATCTAAAACGCTGAAAACATTCTTGATAAAAAATGATCAAACAGGATCAATTCTGAAAACTCATTCCTGAAGCTGGTAAGTTGTTCTATAGGGTCATTCCATCTCAAATCAACTGAAAAATAGGCAAAATTGACTCGACCCCCACCAAATTTGACGAAACTTGGTACACACCATCTTAGTAAGAAATAAAAAATACAAATTTAAGGATTTGTCCAAAAAGGCATTTGTTTCCTTGTTTTAGTCCTTCTAAGAGTCAAAAAGTTGGTAATGTAGACTTGTAGAAAAACGACTGTAACTTCATCCAAAGTAGTCCAAAATAAAAAATGTTCTGGAAAGGTAAATGAACGCTCTATTCAAATTAATATTCAACCACATTTTATATTTTCAACCCCTAACTGGATTAATTTACTAATAGTATTAACCCTATTTCAACCCCTACTTCTAAAAGGGTATTTTTATTTTGTTCATTTCTTTACTATTGTTTTGTGAAATTGTGCTGACATGCATACCAAATTTGATCATGGGATGAGCATGGGTTCGGTTACTAAAAATAAATTAAGTAGGGGAGAGTGGTCTAAAAGCGACCCCCTTTTTGTTTTTTTACATAAAACTTTTAACCTTTAACTACTGGCGCTATGATTTATAACACAAGTACTGGCGTGCAACATCAAAATGTTTCCCAAAAGCTATAAGCAATCAATTCTAGATACATATTTGCTTAATAAATGTTTATTAAACAATAATAAACATAATATTTACAAAATATTCTGAAATATTTGCAAGATCTTCGTGCTGAGTAATTGTTTATGTAATTAGTATGCAACATCGACAAGAAAATTAATGCTATAATGCATTTATACGATTTTATATTAGTTGAGTGATAAATTTCTGGACATTTTTTAATAAGTGCCGCAATCATTACAGGGGCCTAATAGAGATCGCATGAAACTATATCGCACTTTGCTGTATATTGAGCTTTGCTGGTGGCGAAGAAATTTCGTAAACCATAAAAAAATTTCAGATTTTTTTCTGTTTTCTAGAATCTACATAGTTACCATTTGGCGGTAAATAAAATTCAAGCTGTTTCGTTGAATACTTTAAAATATATAGCGATAATAATGGTGATTTTTATTTCTTTATCTTGCGCCACGAGTGTAACAAAGTGCGATATAGTTTCATGCGATTACACAAGTACTGGCGTGGTGTATTCTATACACCACGCGCAACCACATAGAAATTAAAAGCAAATATCCAACTTATTTGTACAGCTATAACAACGAAATTGACTAGGGTTGTTCTGAACACCTCAATAATAGGTTAGGTGGATAGGTTAGATCAGATTAGGGCATTTAACATAGCAGCTTCTTAAATGCAAGTGGTGTACTGAGTACACCAACGCCAGCAGTTAAAGGTTAAATCGAGACCTATTACTTTACTTTTAGTACCGTTGTAAAGTGCATTCAATTCCTCAACTTTTCGTCAAACAAACCTTTGATGTATCTCCTACCTCTTCTGAGCTACAACCAAAATAAAGAAACTAAAATATTGGTTCCAAATCCGACCGCTGGAAGTAAATCCGATCCCCACGTGTTCTAAATCCGACCCCTCTATTTTTATCAGATTTTATCAAAACTAATCACTTTTCAATGTAAAATTTAAACTTTATTTAAACAAATATTATATTAAAAATTGAAAATTATCTTAGTTATAAAAATAAAATTGCAAAAATAAAATAGATTCAGTAAAAAGGAAAAAAAAACAAAATAGTTTGTTATCTCACTGTTGAACGATCCTTTTGTGCGATTTTTAATTTATTTATATCAATTTCTGCAGCTTGTAAAGTTTTTGTTGACGATGATGCTGTTGTATGTGATTGTGTTTCAGCTAATTCTTCATTTTTGTTGTTGCGTCGGTGAAGTAATAAATTTGAACGTGGAATTTGAAATTCACGTGATGCTGCTCTAAGCGACAGACCTAATTTCATTGCACCTATAGTACGTCGAAGTTGGTGAGGATCTCTTTTTTCGGTTTTTCGCTTGTAATTGCGTCCCATTTTGTCTTAAGAATCACAAATAAATAGGTGTGTGGAATGCACGAATACACAAAAATACAAAAAAGTAACTTTGTACGATTATTATGAATGTATCAATTCTAAACAACGCGAAAAATGAGGGTCGGATTTGGAACCATTATGTGAGGTCGGATTTAGACCACACCACTTTTTAACAATTAAACGGTATTTACGTATAAAAACAAACAATCAATTACTGATTAAATATTATTTTCAAAAACAGTAAGACGATATTATTAGATATTACTTACCTTTTTTTGGCGATATATGTAATAAACAAAATTATCACAGATCATAAATTAGTTAAAAATGAATTGCATACAATATGAAAACATAAAGTTGACTGTAACAAATCTAAATGTAACCTGAAATATCTGTAATCTCAACCAACCTGTGACTATTTCATGGAGACTATAATGAGATGATTATGGTCTCAATTTGTGTTTACGTTTTCGAAATATGCATGGAGGTCGGATTTGGACACCGGTCGGTTTTAGACCACGTTCCCCTACTATAGCGAGAAAAGGACAAAAATCAGTTTTTCGCCGACTTCTCAAGTTTCTTTGAACTTTATGACAAAATAGCTTAATATAAAATTAAAGCTAATTAAATTCTCTATAAAAAAATTTCTATACATATTTTTCGTCAGATTCGTATTTACATAGTAATAACCGTGCAATGTAGAGCTAAGTTGCGCGACCACCGTTATATTTATTTAAAAAGGTCGGAATCGATTTTAAATTAATTGTATAGATTTTCATCATAAATATTTATTATCTGAATGTAAGTTTACCAATCATCTATAATTTTGATAAAAAGTTTATCATAATACAACACAGCAGTTAAACCAAAAATACATTATTTGATTTTTTTGTGTACTTAATGTGTTTGCATGTTAAGGTCTGATAAATATGACATTTTTCAGTTTATACCCTCGAACATCAGGGTGTATAACTTTGGAACTAATGAACATAGTGGGCCGATTTATTTTCAAAAAAATATTTTTTTAATTGTGAGTTTTGCACCTCCTCCCCAAACGGATCTCTATTTTCCACTAAAAATTAATATATATTATTAGGACTAACATAGTCAACATGTGCACCAAATTCTATTTTGGGCCCACAATTGCAGATTGAGAAAAAAATATATAACTTATCATTTGATAAGTTACATGTACTTATTATTTGATAAGTTATATATTTTTTTCTGAATCTGCAATTGTCGGCCCGAAATGAAATTTGGTGCACAGGTTGACTATATTAGTCCTAATAATATATATTAATTTTTAGGGGAAAAGGGACCCGTTTGGGAAGGGGGTGCAAAACGTATAATTAAAAAAAATTATTCCAGCAATCTAAACTAATAAGTTTGTTGAAAAAAAGTCAGCCCACTATGTTCCTTAGTTCCAAAGTTATACACCCTGATGTTTGAGGGTATAAACTGAAAAGTGTCACATTTATCTGGCCTTCATACAAACAAATTAAGTTTACAAATAAAAACAAATAATGTATTTTTGGTTTAACTGCTTTGTGGTAGTATGCTAAAAATTTTTATCAAAATTATAGATGGTATGGTAAATTTATATTTAGAAAATAAATATGTATGATGAAAATCTATGCAATTAATTGAAAATGGATTCTGACCATTTTAAATAAATATAACCGTGGTTGCGCAACTTAGCTCCACTTTGAACGGTTATTACTATGTGAATACGAATCTGACGAAAAATATGTATAGAAGTTTTTTTGTAGAGAATTTAATTAACTCTAATTTTATATTAAACTATTTTGCCATAACGTACAATGAAACTTGAGAAATCTACGAAAAACTGATTTTTGCCCGTTTCTCGCTATAATTAATTTAAGTAGCATTCATAATATATTGGCAAAATAGTTTTTTTACAATAACTTTTACAAATTCCAACTTTTGTCTTTGATATTTTCAAAATTTATTGTTTATGTAGTTGGGAATTAAAAAGTATAACTACATCTCTTTGAATAACCACATACGTCTTTAAAAATTTTATTTTAAAGAAAGTCTGGTGAGGATGTCCTAACACGTGTCACCCCGAATGAGTTGAAACTTTGCAATCGCAAAGAGGAAGGTTTATATAGGCCCCTCCTGCAAAAAAATTCTGAGAATGTATTATCAAAATTTTGAGTAAATCGATTTTGAAGTTTGCTAATTTACATGTAAAATTAACGAGATTCCCGCGCATCACTCATTTAAGACTTTAGAGTATTTTTGCCTTCATCCCGGTTTGCTTGATTGGTGGCGCCTTCTCGTATGTTTAGCTCCGCCGCGTAGCGGCTCTGAGCACGAAAAATCGCCCGGAGATGCGGAGCATCGGAGGGTAGGTTTTTTGATGCTCACAGCTCTGGCCAAGCCAAAAATTAGAAGGCAAAAAAAATTTTCCCTACTTTTCAAATCGATTTTTCTCAAAATTTTGACTATACATTCTCGGGCGAAATTTTTACAGGACACTCTAATAAGGTTCCTTTGCTAAAAAAATATTTTGGGGCGATTTCGGGTGACAGGTGATAGGTAATTATCCCCAAAAGTCTAAATATTTCCTTAAAACATGTACATTTAAAAATCGCGTAAAACAAAAAATACGGTAGTGTAATTGAATAATCAAGTTCAGAAGTATTTAGTACGTTGTTGCGAATCCTTTTGCAGCAATAACGACCCTGCACCGTGATTGCATAGAGTCAACTAGCTTTACTAAACGCTCTAATAGAATTTTTGCCCATTCCGTCTGTAAAGCTTCCCATAACTGATTTGTATTTCGGTATGTTGCACTTCTAATGCGTCGTTCGAGCTCTTCCCACAAATGTTCTATCGGATTTAGATCTGGAGACTGACTAGGCCACTCAAGCAGGCGAATTTTGGCCTTATTCATGTATTCCTTTACATGTTTAGATGTGTGCTTTGGAAAATTATCTTGCTGAAATGTCCATCCGCGTGGCATTTTACTCTTAGCATGTGGTAGCATATTATTCTTCAATATGTCGGCATACACGAATCGATCCATGATGCCATCAATTTTGTGTAACGGTCCAACACCATCACGGGAAAAACAACCCCACACCATAACATTTCCACCACCGTGCTTTATAGTAGGAACTTGATACTTAATGTCATATTTTTTACCTTTCGGATGTCGAATATAACTTATACCATCCGAGGAAAACAAATTAAATTTACTTTCGTCGCTCCAAAGAATTTTAGACCATTCTTTTATATCCCGGTGTAAATAAATGGTCTTTTGCAAATTTTAATCGGGCCATCCGATTCTTCTTTGATATTAATGGTTTTTTCGAAGGACGTCTACCAAATAGTCCACCAGTATATAGTCGACGTTTTATCGTCGAAACGCTTATTTTATCTTCGCGGTTTTCGTTAAAATCACGAACGATTTCAACAGCTGTGAGGCGAGGATTTTTGTTTGCTTCACGGACAATCATTTTATCGTCCCTCTTTGTCGTTTTTCTTGGTCGTCCTGTTTTTCGTCGCGAGTCCGCGGTTCCATATTTTGTTCTTTTCTTATTCCAAAAACTTATTGTTTGATGTGGTACCCAAATTGCCTTTTGGCTGATGTCATTGTGTTTCCATCATCCAACCACTTTAAAACTGATTTTTTTAAATCTTGCGAATAATTTTTTTTACTTGACATGATACTGTATGTCTTTCAAACTATTGTAACAAATTAATTATAAAAAATATCTAAATTATGTTACTTTAATTTGCAATTAATTATGTTCGAAAGATTTTGCCAATAAATTTTGAACGATGAGTAAAATTAAATTCTCTTATATAATATTCGCGTTATTACCAATTTGAAAATTTTTTCAGATAATCTTTATAAACCTACCTACTTATAGCAAATATAAAATAATTCGCGAAAAAGTTTTTATTTCTATTTATTTTCGGCATAAAACTGTTTTGCCAATATATTATGAACGCTACTGTACTTTTACTAACCCAACCTATGCTCATCCCATGATCAAATTTTGTACGCATGCTCAGCACAATTGTACAAAACAACAGTAAAGAAATGAACAAAATAAAAATACCCTTTTAGAAATAGGGGTTGAAATAGGGTTAATATTAGAAAATTCATCCGGTTAGGGGTAGAAAAAATGAAATGTGGTTGAATATTTGAATAGAGCGTTCATTTACCTTTCCAGAACATTTTTTATTTTTAAATTTAGACTACTTTGGATGAAGTTACAGTCGTTTATCTACAAGTCTACACACTAACTTTTCCACTTTTTGAAGAACCAAAACAAGGAAACAAATGCCTTTTTGGACAAATCCTTAAATTTGTATTTTTTATTTCTTACTAAGATGTTGTGTACCAAGTTTCGTCAAATTTGGTGGGGGTCGAGTAAATTCTTCAGTTGATTTGAGATGGAATGACCCTATACCGAGATTTATAGAGAGTTTAGTCGAGTTTTATTCATCTGTGAACTACTTACGCGTCAGATAAAGAGGAACAGTTCATTTTGCAATGTAATTTTGATCCATCACTGTTAGGTATGGAAATTCTTTCATTTCTTGCACTATTTCTTCTACTCTTCTCAATTTATTACGATGTTCCTTTTCTATGTCATTATTTTTGTCCTCTTGTTTTTGATTTTCAGGTTATATTCATCATGTAAGATTCTTTCTACACCTTTTCCACCAGTAATTCAGAAATCGTCAACCGTTATTCAGATTTGTCAATTGATATTACAATTCACAATTTCTGAATATCAGTTGACAAATCTGAATTGCAATTCACGATTTCTGAATATCAGTTGACAAATCTGAATTACAATTCACAATTTCTGAATATCAGTTGACAAATCTGAATTACAATTCACATTTCTGAATATCAGTCGATAAATCTGAATTACAATTCACGATTTCTGAACAGCAGGTGAGGTTTTCTGAATTACTGCTGGAAAAGGTGTAGATAGTTTAGTGTTCTAGTTCCTCTTTCTTTTCAAGAAGCGTCGTATCATCCGCAAACCTTAACATGTTGATAGGGATTTTTTGCTATCTTAAAAGACATACAAAGTGCCTTAATTATATCAAAGTTGTATATTTTTATTCTCACCAATGATCTGAAACGAAAATGTACCCATTATTTTTGATTTGGAGATATTTCAAAAATTTGCCGTGACCTTAATAAACTTAACATAATCTTTTATTTTAGAGCGCTTTTGTAAATTTTGAGAGTATTAAGTTAGCTGATGTGCTACGGATTTTAACCGAAATTAACGTCTTTTTGCGGATGGGTGTTAATTATATTGTTTATGTACATTCTGATTACAAAGATGCTTGGTTAATTAAAACTTGTAGTTTATATGGAACGGCGAAATTTGACAATAACCGGTAAGATTTGTTAAATTAATTTTGATGTGGTTTTGATTTCACTTTTTTAGTTCCGATGTTTTACCTAAATCAAAACTGATGCCATGGAACCGCATCGATGGTTCATTAAACTTTAAAGTTTTCAAGTCTTGGTTTTTCACCGTTTTTGGACTTTGCTTAGATAATTGTGGAGGTTCTTTATGCAATGTAATTTCAGAATGTACTTTCTTGAAACCTGTCGAAGTTTATTATTTAGTTGAGGTAAAATTTAAATACTTGAATTTTTCAATTATTGTATTAAAATTCTGATATGTTTTAGTGTTTGCAAGAATTAGGTTGCATTCAAATGATAAAATATAATTGCGAAACTGTTAATTTACTTTCTACTACTGTAGTTACGGAATCAGGTAAGATATTTCATATTTTTCATTTTTTTTATAGATATAAATTTTTTTTATTCAGTTCCAGCCGATGTTACTGTACCCTTTGAAGATGTATACTTACAAGTATTAGATACTGCTATAATCAAGTTTGGTGCATTTATAAACAAAGACTCGAAAGAATATGATTTTTCAAATGAGAATAACTTGGACTATGGAACTTTTTGAAGCTATTTTTTATTGCGATTAATTTATATTTTTAGTTTTTTAGGTGTTAAGTTTATGTTTTTTAAATAAATACTTTTTTAATAATTTATTTATTCATTTCAATTTTAAACATCAGTGATCTTTTTTGTCTTCTAACATGCAAATTAATCCGCAGGTATAGGATGAATTGCAACACCATGTATGTAAACTTTTTAACAATGGATGATCCAGTATTTATAGCAGCATTTCTGAGGAAAAAATCTTTAAACAAACTAATGTTTTTTCTGGAAAAGATATGTTGTAAGGCCCTTTGCATTATTTCGAATTATTAAGAATAAAATAGAACTTAGGTCCCCCAACATTAAGCATCAGCCGTGCGATGGATGTTGTCACTGCTAATGTCCTTATGTGCTTAGCGTAGTTAAGGTTCTTATCTAAGACTACGTCAAAGATGGTGACTGAGCCCCCAAGTGCTATAGGGGACTGGTTCAAATGGAGCCTGATATGCGGAGGACCTTTAGTCTTCCAGCACAGACCACAAAAGCCTTCGATTTCTCAGGGACCAGGGTGAGTCCTCTGCTGCTCACCCTCTCAGACACCGTCCGGAACTAGCCCGTTTAGGGGTTCTGAAGTCTATTTTAGATGAAGGAGGTGTAGGGCCAAGCGTCTTTACTCTTTTTGCTAAGAATACGTTTATTTTCGGCGACGCAAACCCCTTCATAACTGATATTAAACTTCTTAATAAAATATTAAAATGCAATTAATGCTTTTTAGATGTTCAACTACTATTTCATTTGGGTTGCAAACATGAATATTTTTACTAAAAATATCAAAGTGAACATTGAAGGACAAATATTTCTCAAGTTATTTCCTTATTTCTGATGAAATCAGTAATAAAACTTTTGGATTACATTAATTTGTTATAATTATGTTTTTAGGCTTCTATACAAAGTATAACAAGAAGCCTTATGATCTGGCTCCGTGTCTGTCCGCGTAATTCAAATCTAACCAGAACCCTCGAAATTGTGATTGTAAACACATCGTATGTATAATAAAATAAAAATGTGTTTTAAATTTAAAATCGACTTTTAGGCTTCTATACAAAGTATAACAAGAAGCCTTATGATCTGGCTCCGTGTCTGTCCGTCCGCATAATTCAAATCTAATTTATATATGAGGCGTCCAGTGCTAGGGTGACCTAACCAGCGATGCCAACCGTACTATAATTATAGTAGGCATTCTATAATTTGTACCTTCTGTTGTACAGCACAGAAGGTAAAATTATAGTATGCGTACTATAATTATAGTTCGCTGGTTAGGTCACTCTAGCACTGGACGCCTCATATTAAGATAGGTTACAAATATATTCTGTGCTTTAAGATTGTAATTTTCAACCTATATAGTAGACTTAATCCGATGATCTGACCGATCAAGGTACGATATCAACGGATCAAGGTATCAACGGATTAAGTTATCAGATCACGGATTAAGTTATCATATTAACGGATAAAATTTATTGTCATATTTTATCTACTATACCTTATTTTTCTGAAAAAAAACTTTTTAAAAAAAAGGCTTCTATATACAAAGTATTGCAAGAAGCCTTATACGATCTGGCTCCGTGTCTGTCTGTCTGCATAACTCAAATCTAATCAGAACCCTCGAAATTGTGATTGTAAACACATCGTATGTATAATAAAACAATAATTTGCTTTTAATGGCGTTGTTGGACGTATTTCGGGCAGGAAGACAATAAATGAACATTTACCGTGGTTCGGAGCCCACGTTAAACAAGTAGGTCCTCTATGCATGTGAAAATAATTTAAAAACGTACAATTATACATAGAAAGGGATGTCTCTACAAAACCATTATTAGGATATATGGAATATCCTGAGGATATCCTGAATCTCAAAATTCAGGACAAATTGACCGCATCCTTACAATGTCTTTGTTTCTTCCAAGACTTCTCAAAAGGCTAGCAACCATCCGATTATTCAATTTGATATTCTCCCGAAATCTTCAGTATGCAAATTTAAAAATTACTACACGACATTACTTTATTGGAAAATATCAAAAGATTAATAAATTATTATTGATCGCCTATTAGTTTGGCCAAACATGTTATCTTCATACGATGTTAGTGAGATGTCATGATTTACTCGTTAATTAAAATTGAAGAGATAAACGTAATAAACCTCCTTTGATTCATTAAGAATTCAATGATATTCAAGCCTTTCATGACCTTTTAACCATTTTCTCAGAGAAGTGGAATAAATAAAAACTCTTGCCACCCTTGAAATCGTTGTTAATTTTATTAAAATGTTAAAATAAACATCTAGGACTAAAATTTTAAGTAAACATTTCTAATTTTTTCAAATCTTCTTTATTAACTGTTGGATTTGTTGACGCTAACGATTTTAACATATCACTCTGTAAATAGATTAGTAAGTTCGAAATACTTTTGGGATTAATTCAAACTTACCATCGTCAAGTGAGGTTCGTATAGTTTGTCACCATTCACTTCCCAAAAACTCATCTCCATAGCTTTTGGATCGCCGGGTGAACAAGGGGTCAAAAGATCGTCCACGACTATTGAAGGATCTTTAGGAGACGGCCCTTGCACTCTTTTAAAGTGCGTCGCTGATTGTACTTTACGGACAGGTTGCATTAAAGCGTCACGTACCACAATACTGATATCTGCCCCCGAGTATCCGTTCGTCTTTTTAGCCAATGTCGTAAGATCATCTTGGGTCAATAATGAAGGAGTATTACCTAAGTTTAACTTAAACATAACTAAACGGGCATGCTCATCTGGCAACGGAATGTAAATTCGCTTTTCGAAACGACGCCGAATAGCTGCATCTAATATCCACGGTGTATTCGTGGCCCCCAGCACTAAAACTCCTTCGGAATTGGTTCCCACACCTATAAAGCAGATTTACATAGATGAACCTCTTCAAAATTAATTAACCTCACCTTGCATTTGAACCAAAAATTCAGTTTTTATACGTCGGGCTGATTCACATTCTTTGTCGGAACGTGCAGAACACAATGAGTCGACTTCGTCAATAAAAATAATACTGGGCTTGTGCGCGCGGGCCATTTCAAACAAGTTTTTGACCAATTTTTCTGATTCGCCCAACCATCTTGATAACAAGTCGGAGGATGAAACTGCGAAGAAGGTCGAGTTGTTAGCTTCGTTGGCTACTGCTTTAGCTAAATATGATTTTCCTGTGCCTGGAGGCTGCAAAATGCATTATGTTCAATCCACCAGTCTAGTCCACATTTTTAACAACCGCAAAAAAAACTTTAAACCTTACCCCATATAGTAGAATTCCCTTCCACGATGTTCTTTTACCGGTAAACAATTGTGGAAACATGATGGGCAGAATGATAGCCTCTTTTAGAGACTCTTTGGCATCATACAAACCAGCTATATCTGACCATTTTACATTTGGTTTTTCGATCATAATTGCACCTTCCAACTGATTTTTCAACGTATTCTTTTGCAAATCCTGTCTAGAAACCAAACCGGTATAACTTTATATATCTTATTCAAAAAAATTAAAGAACTAACTTTGAGTCGTCAGTTTTGATTGACTTAAGTTTTTCAGCCCGATCTAAATATTGTGAACACTTCACTCGTATGTTTTCTTTTTGTTGTACTGTTCGTGCCTCATCTAAACAAACAATTGAATGATTAAAACAATAAAACACACAAAAATTATACTTACGCTTCCTCGCATATAATAAATGCTCAGCAGCTTGGAAATATAATTTCAGAGCTTCTTCGTAATTTTTTTTGTTATCCTCTTCGGTTGCCTTAGTTGCTATTTCAATTGCCTTTCGTAACATCGTCTTAGAGGCCATTATTTATACTAAACAATCAAAAATTTTGATTTACACAAAACGAAGTTATATTAAAAAATGACGCAATGTGAAGAAATTGTTGTTTGCTCAAGATGTTAAATAAATCATTTAATTAAATGATTAGAAAAAAGTAATGGACTGAAAAAATGTTTTCAATTTTTTGTCCAAGTAATTTTGCTTTTGTTATAATCAAAAATTGAATGTGAAATTCGAAAATATGGTCTCTCACTCATGAGTTCTGAATGTCTGATAGTGCAGTTGACCTCTCGTCGTGATAATATAAAGGTTGACTTCATAATTTTATTAGATTGTGGTGAATATGGGTTTTCCAAAATGTTATCCCACCATAGACCGCCAACGAATATGTTTAGATTTACAAAAATTCAGTCAAATAACAAACAAATTCGTATTTATTACTACCTACTACAAAGTAGGGGAAACTGAGACAAAATGATCTCCTTAACCCTTTTAGACCCAGTGGGTACAATTGTACACATTAAGTTAATATGGCATTATAGGAGGTTTGCATGAAACAAATATAACTTTAGACCGATTGGGTACAATTGTACACATTGTTCATGATACTGGAAAGCTTCTTAGTCTATGCAAAATTCCAAAATGCATATCCAAATCAAGAATCAAATGCCACAAATGTAATGTACATTTATGTTTATCAAAGGACAAAAATTGTTTTTTAGCTTTCCACACAAAATAGTTTGTTGAATATTTCCTAATAATTTCCTATACTGTACTTTTCTTTTTAATATCTAACAATAAAAAAATTATAAAAAACGTGCATTTGAAAAAAAATTCTATGTATTTTTTCAATTGTTGAGACATAAAGTGTACAATTGTACCTATTTTCTAATCGGGAGTAGGGGTCAGATTTCAAATTTTTTTTTAAAACCACTTTAAAAAATCTGATGAAATAAAATGGTTACATAATTTCAACAGTAAATCGATGAAAAATTTCATATTTTGCCAAAATAGGAAGAAAAAAACTTTTGAATGCCTATATCTTGCAAACGAAGCATTTTTGGACCCATGTTATTAGAAACTTTTCATCTTATTTTCGTTAGTAGAATGCGGTTTACTATTTTATTTACAAATACAAAAAATTTTTACAAATACAAATTTTTTTGAAACGCCCTGTATATTTTAGAGAAAAACTTGTAGGACAAAAAATGTAGGAAATTCCATAGCGCTAATTTTTTGTTATTAATATTTTTACATATTTAATTTCGTTTCGAAGTTATGACGCATAATGTCATAATAGCTCTAGGTAAACCCCCCTTTCCCGTTACACGATTTAATTTATTTTCATCTGGCTTCGTCCTACGACAGGAAAAAGCTTATATTCAAAATTTGGAATGATTTGCTTGCTTCGTTTAGACGCTATCGTGTTCACAGACGTACATACACACATACATACAGACATCCTTCCAAAAATGATAAAAATGGATTCAGGGGACCTCAAAACGTGAACATCTGTCAAAAAATTGGGGGGTCAAATTTTGCCTGATAACAATACTTTCCTTACCTAGGGGTTCGGAAAGTAAAAATTCACCTAATTCAAATACATAATCAAAAAAATTTTTACTTTAAAAATAAAAATGGAGGACTGAAAGGGTTAAGGAAGAAACTGTGAAGCTACAATAATCCAAATTATTTTAATTCTTTTAACTAATGAATTGTATTGATTTGTTTTAAAACGATACGGTAATGTGTAATTGAAGGGTGCATAAGAATCTGAAGAGAGTGAACTCGTTGAGAATTATTACAATTTCGATGACTAAGTTCTCGATAGGTTTTTATCTAACCTATCTATGTATATATCTATTTATCATCTGAAAAACCAGTTGCAAAAGTTATAAACGCCGTATCAGGACAAACATGATCCATCTTCTCTCGCAAATGCTCTCAAGGAATCCGGTGCTAGATTTGTCTTAAATGGGCTCATGACCAGTGTGCTATGTGTATGACTTCTGTCAAGATTTAAACAAATCTTGGTAAAAATCTTCTGAATATTTTATTCATTTATATATTCAAGATGGATCATGTTTGTCCTGATACGGCGTTTATAACTTTTGCAACTTGTTTTTCAAATGATAAATAGATATATACATAGATAGGTTATTAGATAAAAACCTATCGAGAACTTGGACATCGGAACCGTAATAATTCTCAACGAGTTCACTCTCTTCAGATTCTTATGCACCCTTCAATTACACATTACCGTATCGTTTTAAAACAAATCAATACAATTCATTAGTTAAAAGAATTAAAATAATTTGGATTATTGTAGCTTCACAGTTTCTTCCTTAAGGAGATCATTTTGTCTCAGTTTCCCCTACTTTGTAGTAGGTAGTTTTGAATAATGTAAACGAAGAAATAAATACGAATTTGTTTGTTATTTGACTGAATTTTTGTAAATCTAAAAATATTCGTTGGCGGTCTATGGTGAGATAACATTTTGGAAAAACCATATTCACCACAATCTAATAAAATTATGAAGTCAACCTTTATATTATCACGACGAGAGGTCAACTGCACTATCAGTCATTCTGAACTCATGAGTGAGAGACCATATTTTCGAATTTCACATTCAATTTTTGATTATAACAAAAGCAAAATTACTTGGACAAAAAATTGAAAACATTTTTTAGTCCATTAATTTTTTCTAATCATTTAATTAAATGATTTATTTAACATCTTGAGCAAACAACAATTTCTTCACATTGCGTCATTTTTTAATATAACTTCGTTTTGTGTAAATCAAAATTTTTGATTGTTTAGTATAAATAATGGCCTCTAAGACGATGTTACGAAAGGCAATTGAAATAGCAACTAAGGCAACCGAACAGGATAACAAAAAAAATTACGAAGAAGCTCTGAAATTATATTTCCAAGCTGTTGAGCATTTATTATATGCGAGGAAGCGTAAGTATAATTTTTGTGTGTTTTATTGTTTTAATCATTCAATTGTTTGTTTAGATGAGGCACGAACAGTACAACAAAAAGAAAACATACGAGTGAAGTGTTCACAATATTTAGATCGGGCTGAAAAACTTAAGTCAATCAAAACTGACGACTCAAAGTTAGTTCTTTAATTTTTTTGAATAAGATATATAAAATTATACCGGTTTGGTTTCTAGACAGGATTTGCAAAAGAATACGTTGAAAAATCAGTTGGAAGGTGCAATTATGATCGAAAAACCAAATGTAAAATGGTCAGATATAGCTGGTTTGTATGATGCCAAAGAGTCTCTAAAAGAGGCTATCATTCTGCCCATCATGTTTCCACAATTGTTTACCGGTAAAAGAACATCGTGGAAGGGAATTCTACTATATGGGGTAAGGTTTAAAGTTTTTTTGCGGTTGTTAAAAATGTGGACTAGACTGGTGGATTGAACATAATGCATTTTGCAGCCTCCAGGCACAGGAAAATCATATTTAGCTAAAGCAGTAGCCAACGAAGCTAACAACTCGACCTTCTTCGCAGTTTCATCCTCCGACTTGTTATCAAGATGGTTGGGCGAATCAGAAAAATTGGTCAAAAACTTGTTTGAAATGGCCCGCGCGCACAAGCCCAGTATTATTTTTATTGACGAAGTCGACTCATTGTGTTCTGCACGTTCTGACAAAGAATCTGAATCAGCCCGACGTATAAAAACTGAATTTTTGGTTCAAATGCAAGGTGAGGTTAATTAATTTTGAAGAGGTTCATCTATGTAAATCTGCTTTATAGGTGTGGGAACCAATTCCGAAGGAGTTTTAGTGCTGGGGGCCACGAATACACCGTGGATATTAGATGCAGCTATTCGGCGTCGTTTCGAAAAGCGAATTTACATTCCGTTGCCTGATGAGCATTCCCGTTTAGTTATGTTTAAGTTAAACTTAGGCAATACTCCTTCATTATTAACCCAAGATGATCTTACGACATTGGCTAAAAAGACGAACGGATACTCGGGGGCAGATATCAGTATTGTGGTACGTGACGCTTTAATGCAACCTGTCCGTAAAGTACAATCAGCGACGCACTTTAAAAGAGTGCAAGGGCCGTCTCCTAAAGATCCTTCAATAGTCGTGGACGATCTTTTGACCCCTTGTTCACCCGGCGATCCAAAAGCTATGGAGATGAGTTTTTGGGAAGTGAATGGTGACAAACTATACGAACCTCACTTGACGATGGTAAGTTTGAATTAATCCCAAAAGTATTTCGAACTTACTAATCTATTTACAGAGTGATATGTTAAAATCGTTAGCGTCAACAAATCCAACAGTTAATAAAGAAGATTTGAAAAAATTAGAAATGTTTACTTAAAATTTTAGTCCGAGATGTTTATTTTAACATTTTAATAAAATTAACAACGATTTCAAGGGTGGCAAGAGTTTTTATTTATTCCACTTCTCTGAGAAAATGGTAAAAGGCTTGAATATCATTGAATTCTTAATGAATCAAAGGAGGTTTATTACGTTTATCTCTTCAATTTTAATTAACGAGTAAATCATGATATCTCACTAACATCGTATGAAGATAACATTTTTGGCCAAACTAATAGGCGATCAATAATAATTTATTAATCTTTTGATATTTTCCAATAAAGTAATGACGTATAGTAATTTTTAAAATTGCATACTGAAGATTTCGGGAGAATATCAAATTGAATAATCGGATGGTTGCTAGCCTTTTGAGAAGTCTTGAAAGAAAGAACGACATTAATGTAACGATGAGTTCAACTTGTCCTGAATTTTGAGATTCGGGACTCAATCTCATGTTGAGATTTTGTAAGTTGATGGTTTACCTGGATCCTTCCTTCTTCCATATATCCTAATAATGGTTTTGTAGAGACCACCCTTTCTATGTATAATCAGGGCCGCCGTGCCGTGCTATGATGCAAAGAGGCGGTCGAATCAGGCGGCATCGTGAAGGGGCGGCAAAAGCAGAGAAATCAAAATATGAGATTTTGAATCGTTCAGTAATTACGCAACGAAATATTGGTCTCTGTTTCCTTTGTTGATTTATACGATTTAGAATTTATCGCGCGCCTCTCTGAGTAAGCGCTTTCGATACACTTGATTTCGGTTTTAAGTTTCAATAAAGTTCGCTGAAATACTTTTGATATGACATGCCAAAGCGAACAGCATCATGCTGACAAATAAACAGTTGACAAAAAGAACAAAGATAAAGGTATACAAAACTTTGATAAGACCTGTGGTCACCTACGCGTCAGAGACAATGTGTATGTCGGTAGACGAGGAAGCAAGACTCAGAGTTTTCGAACGACGGATTATGAGAATTATATTGGGACCAAAGAAGGGGGTCGACGGAGAACAAAGAGCCTTTATGAACAACGAAATTGCAAGATCGATCGATGGTCAAGACATAGTGAGATACATAAAGTCGCAACGCATGAGATGGTTGGGACACGTCATGAGATCAGAGAACGCAACTTCGATAAAAGTGATAACACTTTGGAAACCTGGAGAGAGTAGACCTCGGGGAAGACCGAGGATTAGATGGTTAGACCAGGTGAGACATGACTTGAGAGAGATGGGGATCGACGACTGGGCGGAGAGAGTCTATGATAGACGGGGTTGGAGGGATATCGTGGATAGGGCCGCAAGTCACCCGAGACTGTGAAAGTGTGTGGGAAGGAGCGAACTGGGGAAAGGCTGCGGAATAAGTTACAAAGAGGAAGAAACACAAAAATGTAACGAAACAACCTGTAATACGTGGATTAATCCACCCCTATAAAAAGGATTTGTAAATCTCGTAAAGAGATAGCGATATTCTTTTTAGAGTGTAATAGCTAAAATAAAAATATAGTTTCAAAATAAAGTCAGTATTCGTATGTTTTGTGCAGTTTTTATCACAATTGAAGGTTATCGCAATGAAAAAAACATTTATGGGGCGGCATTTCTAAGACTTGCATCATATTGAAAAAATCTACCGCACGGCCCTGTGTATAATTGTACGTTTTTAAATTATTTTCACATGCATAGAGGACCTACTTGTTTAACGTGGGCTCCGAACCACGGGAAGTGGTCATTTATTGTCTTCCTGCCCGAAATACGTCCAACAACGCCATTCCTGCACTTCACATTGTTCTTCAGTAAATATATCACCCTTTATCATTTCAGAAATTATTGCAAATAAATCTATCACTAAATTTTTCATAACCTTTTGTAAGTCTATCATTAACACTCTTAAACAATTTAACCCCCCCCCCTTAGTCTGCCTAAAATGGATTTATGCATCACCCAAATTAATCAAAAAAAAGTAATAAAAATTTTGTTAAACTTATTAATTCAATTCATTCATTCAAATTTAAATTCTATTTTTCATTTTCTCTTTATTTAGCCGCTGCCGTAGTAGCGCTTATTTGTTCCGTTTCTATTTTATTAAATTAATAACAATTGTTAAACTCGTCAACATTATTTTCACCACCATTTATCACCACCATTCTTGTGTTATTTTAATCGTTATATTTTATTGTTTATTATGTCATGTATCCCATTGCATAAATATACTCCCTCTCTAGGTGGTTAATCTAGAGAGGAAACAGGAAAAAAACCACGGGAAGTGTAAGACACTTCATTTCCAGACGGGCGCTCATGGCAGATTTCCTCGATGGTTTGCCATTGCCTGCCGAGGAGAGACGGTCAGAATAAAGTTCTTATCCCGCCTGGATTTGAACCGAGCGTTTCGCATTAGCAGTAGACGCACTTACATAACTGCCACAGCTATGACCGCCAATAACTATTACTTGGATAGTTTAGTTTAAAAACTGAAATTATAAATCAGGCTTAAAATGAAAAAATATTAACATTGGATTCGCATAGGTGAATTAAGGTTTATTCTATTATTAAATTAGTCGATATAACAATGGATATAATAAATTTTAATAGTGGATTAAGCTTAGCTACATTTCGTCAAACCTACCATTGGTGTCTCTTTGTCTTCTCTTTGGTGTAGGATAAAGTAATATTATGATACCACGACCGAAATACCACAAGTCGGCATACCGCAGAGACAAAATACCGCGAATGTTACATATTTTGTAGCATAATATAAAATAAATCATTGAAATTACATAATGTTACATATTATTACAGACTGGAACAAATGCTTTCATTAGATTTTATTCTCAACAACTTGCGAGTTTTTCTTGCTTACTTATATAAATAACGGGACTAAGGGTTTTCTAGTATTACAATAAAATAATTACGAATGATAAAACGAAGAAGTACAAAAAAGTTCATGGTGTATGTTAACGTTGACGTAGTGTTGAAATTGTTCGTCATTGATTTTATTTCCTGACCATTATCTCGTACTGGGCAAAATATTTTTCGCATTATCCTTCTCTCGAACACCCTCAACTCCTCTTCTTCTCTCTTGCTCATGGAGGATCATGATTGATATAAATGTTAATCGGTTAAAATGGTTGAAAGACATGCGTTAGACATAGACATCTGCGGAATATCCATTAATGACATTTACAAATAAAGAATTTTGAAGACATACCACAAGTTCTGATAGTTATAACTCCGTAACCGTTCGATTTACAAGAAAAAATTCTAAGAGCTTTTCTCTAGAAAATTTAATGTACTTTACTCTCAGTTCCTAAAAATATCATTCATCGCGTGGTTTTTCCGGGGTCGCTAGAGGGTGCAAAATTAGTACGTCTTTTTACAGGTCCTAATAGAGAGAATAAAATTTATTCCAGCTTGTCCCCATTTTTTCACGCTATAGCCCTCTTTGAATGCATTGTCGACTGGCCTATAAATTGCAGAACGAAAAAAATTCGAAAATCATTAAAATTCAACCCCAAAACTCAAGTTATATTTAAATTCATTTTATTTTCGTGTTAGTTGAAAAAATTATAACCAAGAAAGAAATTATTTCTAATTACAATTTTAAAACGGAAACCTGTTTCATTCAACTAACAATTTTATTCAATAATCATATATTATAATTTGCTACAAAATATTTAGATAAATACAAATATGCAAGTATAATTTAAATAGGAAAGAAAAGAATTAAGTTTAATAAAAATAGTGTCCTATTAAAATGTTGTTACATTGATAATAATTATGTATTCGATATAGTAAAACGGCGTTCCACATGAATGCGTGACTCTTATGAGAACCGTGAACGTCACTTTGCGTGAGTCGCAACGAAAAATAGTTGAAATTTGCCGGTATAACAATTCATTAAACTTGTGTAATTTCCAATGATGCGATAATGGTAAGATAACTTGCTTAAAATAAAAATATTATAGAGGTGTGACCTAGTGTATTTATATTATTTCGGCTTCTTTAAGAAGTGGAAGTGGGTTTAAGTGTTTGGAAAAACCACGAATATTAACAAACTGGTAGCGTCAACCTTGACTACATTAGAGTAACACTAACAGGTGAATCTGATGCAATAAACAATCGTTTAGATTTTAGATAGAATAAAAAAATCTACAAGGAAATTTTTATCAAATTAAACTTTTAAGTCTATGGTGTAAATGATGACTTCTGGGACGACGTTACAAAAGGCATTTGCAGTTATAACTAAAGCTACCCAAGAGGACGTCAATAAAAATTACCAGAAAGCTTTAGATTTATATACGCAAGGTATCGACTTTTTCCTGCAGGCAATACAAAGTAAGTTGATATTAATATTGTTACTTATTGTTTTAATCTTACAAGTACTTACTAAGGTGAAGCAACAAGCGAAAATGTTAAAAGAAGCATTCGAGTCAAATGTGCGCAATATTTAGATCGTGCTGAGAAAATTAAGACAGTTCTCAAGACGAACATTTACAAGGCAGCAGAAATTCTAACTAAAGCTACTGAAGAGGACCGTAAGGGAAATTATAAGGAAGCTATGCGTTTATACGAACTAGGTGTTGCGGATTTCATGCATGTGATGAAATGTAAGTGAACTTCCTCTGTTTTTCATTGTTTAACCGCATCTCTGTTTATTTAGATTATGTGCTCAGCGAATCAAGTAAAGAGCTTATACGAGCCAAGAGCAAGTTATATGCAGATCGAGCTGAAGAAATTAAGGAAGCCATCGGTACGTTTGATTTAAAAGCAATTGGAAGTATAATTAGGGCAATCGACGAGGATCGCGATTTAAATTATGAGAAGGCTCTGACGTGGTACGAGGAAGGCGATGAATATCTCTTGCTTGCTAAGAAATGTATGCCAATTTCATTGTGTCAATTATTATTGTTTTAATTACTTACATGATTTGACTCAGGGCAGATGCGAGGAGAAAAAGAAATGGAAAAGATGGAAGTCAAGCGCTTATATTATTTAAACCGGGCAGAAAAAATTAAGGAATTCATTCCCAAAGACAATAAGATAATTTCAAAGTTAGATTCTCAGTTTGCTTTTATTTTTATTTAAAGTTGTGATGGATATATTTACAGTGGCAAACGCGATTTACAGAAGAAAATTGAGGAATTGAATTTGGAAAATGTTTATTTATGCAAGATACCGCAAATAACATGGTCAGATGTGGCTGGTTTGGATGCAGCAAAAGATGCACTAAATGAATCTGTCATTTTGACCATTAAGTGTTCTAACTTGTTCCCTAACAATAAAAAAATTTCTTGGAAGGGTATTTTACTATTTGGAGTAAGTTTTGAGCTTCGTGTTAACCATTTTCTGCATGTACATTTTTTAATTTTGCGAGATATACCAACCTGGTGTGTTTCCAGTTGAACTAAAATATGTATTCTCTTTCTAGCCTCCAGGTACAGGAAAATCGACTTTAGGTACAGCTTTGCTTACCGAAGTCGGTAGCTCCAGTTCTTATTACATATGCATACTCTATTTGAATCAACTAAAAGATTTTAATAGATCAGGACAAGTGGTAAAGGCTTTATTTGAAACGGCACACTTAAAAAAGCTAAGCATTATTTTTGTTGACGAAGTCGACTTATTATGCATGTCAAGTTCAGACGAAGAATCGGAATTGACCCGATGTAAAAGAACCGAGTTTTTACTTCAAATACAAGGTTAGAGGTTTTAATTTTGAAGGTGTGTGTCTAAATTTATCTTTTAGCTTTGGAAAACAATAATTCTAATGAATTTTTACTCGTGGGTGCTACGAATAAACCCTGGATGTTAGACGAGGCTCTTCTGCAACATTTTCAAACACGAATTTACACCCCGTTGCCTGATGAGCACACCCGTTTCGTTATGTTTAAGTTATACTTGGGTAAATCTCCTTCCCTATTAACCGAAGACGACCTTAAAACCTTGGCTAAGATGACGGAGGGGTATTCAGGGAAAGATATTCATAATGTGGTAAATGATGCCTTAATTCAGACGGCTTGTAAAGTACAAACAGCGACACACTTTAAACCACTTAGCGGGCCGTGTCCAAAAGATCCTACAAAAACTGTTAACGATCTTTTGACTCCCTGTTGTCCCGACGATCAGGGTGCTATTGAGATGAGCTTTTGGGATATGGACTGCGACAAGTTGTTCAGGTCACCAGTGACGATGGTAAGTTCGAATTAACTTAATATTGATTTTAAATCTTAGAAGCATTTGTTATATTCAGAGCGCTATGTTAAAATCGTTGACAATATTAAAACCTAAAGTTGTTACTGCGGAAGATCTAGCAAAACTACAGAAATTTAAGGAAGATTGCGAGCGCAAGGGTTAATGCTATATTTTATTTATACAATTTTTCTTCAACATTTGGTACTGTCTGAGAAAGTTGTCGTTCATCGCACCTACCATTCTGGTTCCACGTATGCTCCTGGACACAGTATATGTACTATGCCTGGATTAACAGAATTACAATGTAATTTTTTCATCAAAATGCATCAAAAGTAAAAAAAACTTCCTATTTGATAGTTGAAACTTACTGAAGTTAGAAAACGATCACATCATAGTGATTTAAAATATTTTATATTATTATATTGTATAATATTACTTAAAATAAAAGTATAAACATTTTTCGTGTTGAAATTAATAATAAAATAAGCTTAAAAAGTTAACCAATTAAGAACCAAAATCTTTTTCTATAAGCTTTCAGTAATGTTTATTGCCATAATCAGATTTCATTTTTTAACAAATGGTACAATACATAATATAATCGATACT
Source organism: Podabrus alpinus (assembly GCA_932274525.1). NCBI lineage: Eukaryota > Metazoa > Arthropoda > Insecta > Coleoptera > Cantharidae > Podabrus > Podabrus alpinus. Next base: position 124,323,366 of record OW026451.1, read on the forward strand.
AATTATAGATATGATTCAAGAATATACTCCTTTTTATTTATTTTTTGAGGCAAGTACCCTCAAATAGGATGTACTACTTAAGGTGGCGGTTACATTGGACCCGGATCCATCTAAACCTGTCTTGACGGAAGAACACAAACATGTTATATTCTTATGGCCGTGGCTACATTGAACCCGGATTGAATCCGTTCTGTTCCTCCCTATTGTCCCTATTCTGTTCCGTTTGTTGTGGCTACACTAGGTCCGGATTCATTCGTTCCGTCAAGACCCATCTCGATGCAAGAAATTAAACATGTATATTCTTATGGGGCTGGCTATAGTGATGATGATCCGTTTTTCAGATTGTACCCGGTCTTCCGTCAACCGGACCAATTCAAACATTAATGTGATTATAAAATTATTAAGTAATTAATTTTCATATTAGTTTCTTCTTTAAAAAATTACGAAAACTTATCGAAAAAATGTTATTAATTAAAAGTTTTAAAATTGAATAGTAGATTTTAATAACAATAATCAATTAGTGATAGGAGAGGATTATAAATATTTTGGATGAAGAAAATGATGAAATGATAAATGGCATAATTGTAAAATTTAAAAAACGAAAAACGATAAAATATAGAGAAGTAAGTTGAAACACAGTTTAGATAATGTAATTTTATTTTACACCATTTTATTGAAAATTGTTTGCAAGAATAATTCGGTGCATTCGAATTGCACCACGAAACGATTAGTCCACAAATTTCCTATCCAAACTGCACCACCTTAATTTCAGGTAAACGCCTACCTTCTATAGTTTATCCGAATTGCACCACATCCATTGTAATCTTCTATAGATAAGGTGATTTTATTTTTTAATGATGTGGTTTAAGTAAGTAATTCTTAATTAATGAGTTATATTGGTTAACAGTTACCACTGGTGTTAAATGCCAACATTTTACTTGGATTTTAAATGGACAGGGTTGAACTTCAATACAATTAAGAGGAGTCTTCAACTAGTGTAGAAATGGAATCCCAATGTAATTTTATTATAATAAATAAGTAATAATAAATTCCAGTAGACAAAACAGTGCCTCTGTTTACCTAATTGAACGTTTGCCGTAGTGTAATTTGCAGTTACGAATGTAGTGTATTTTCCATGTGTATGCGGTACTGATGATAGCAAATAAGCTTGAAGCGTATGTCTGCCGCTCACACGCTTGTGATCGCAAAATTTATTGTATTATCAATGCAGGATTATGAACTGCGAAAATTATTTGTATGTTAAATAAATCATTTAATTTACTTGAACATTAATAAGTATACAAGATAGATATTATGAAAAAAGTAATGGACTGAAAAAATGTTTTCAATTTTTGTCCAAGTAATTTTGCTTTTGTTATAATCAAAAATTGAATGTGAAGTTCTGATAGTGCAGTTGACCTCGTTGTGATAATATAAAGGCTAACTTCATAATTTTATCAGTCTGTGGTGAATATGGTTTTTCCCACGATACGTTTTTCCAAAATGTTATCTCACCATAGACCGCCAACGAATATGATTAGATTTACAAAATTGTTAAGAAGTGCTTGGTAAAAATCTGACATTTATTGCACAACAGTTATATAAACTAATGTAATCAATAAAAAAAAAATTCAGTCAGATAACAAACAAATTCGTAATTATTTCATCGCTTTCATTGCTCAAAAGTACCTACTCTCGACATGGGTAGTAGATAATAGTAAGATAAACCCACTACTTGGGTTAATAATCCTACTTGTCGGTATGGAAAAGCATTGTTTTAGAGCGGCTTTTATAAATATTTAGTATATTTTATTATTATTTATTCTAATATTGATATTTAAATCTTTAACTTTTTAACTAATTGAAAATATTTAATTAAATGAAACATTTTTAATAATCAAGTTAATAAAAATACTTACTATTGAAGTTGAAATAAATTGGAGATTGGTAAATTTGAAACAAATATTAATATATAAATTAAATTACCATCATGACAGTGTTCTTTGTTACTAACCATGACACTGTGGTTTGCTTTATTAAAGTTATTCAGATGATTCCAATAAGCAAAGAATAACAAATTAATGTTAAGTCTTGTTTAAAACTTTTATTATAAATTTTACAAATTTAAACAAGAAGACCAAGCTTTTTTAATTTATATCAAAAATCATTTTTCCAATATTTTGAAGTTATGTAATAAATTATAAATAAAAATTTGTATTTTTTCCCAAATCATTTTTAATTAAATTTCGAGACGCGTTTCGAGAATTTACAATAATTATTCTCATCATCGGTCGATAATCGAGAACAAACGTAAAAGTTATCAAATTGTTAAACATCAAATTAACAAGAGTCGGTCACTATTGTAAATTCTCGAAATGGGTCTCGAAATTAAATTAAAAAGGACTTTCGAGAAAAACACGAATTTTTATTTATAATTTATTTAACAATTTTTGTCATTTTTCTCTTCCTAACGTTGGATTTTTCTTTAGTATCTCTATTTAATATCCTAATTTTGAAATACATTTTGCATGCAAAGAAAAGATGCTTGGCCTCTGTACTTAAGGGGGTATTCCACTAATTTGCACATAAATCTAAGCAATTTTCAAAAAAAAATTTTAGAAAAAAGAGAAACAACATAAAAAATTTTCTATTATGGTAGGATATATTTTATTGCATATTGAATACACAATTTTGAATTTTTCATATAAAAATAATAAAAATTTGGGCTGCTACAGCTTCCTGAACGTAAGTGAATTAAAAAGATACTCATCGATGGTGGGCAAGCTCAGGTCCTTTGTATTTGTCCAAAATTAAAAAACTAAAAATTTTCGTATTCAACAAAGTTATCCTACTACAATCATAAGAAAAAAATAATTGCATAGGAAATGGCGGTCTTTTAAAAAATAAAATTGAAATTTTCTACATTCTTTCAAGTTGAAACCACAAAAAAGAACCAAAATTTTGTACGAATGCAATTGTTTTAGTTCGGACGATAGAGAATTTTATATAAAATCGAACGCCGCTAGATTCAATTTAATTGGTTTATTATTTTTTAAGGTAGAATGCCCACCAACTAAAGAAATGTCATTCGGAGGAAAACCCATTGAAAATTTTGCGGTAAGGTTCTTGTAGTGCAGGTTTCCCATATACAAATTTGCAACTGCGTTATTAAAAATTTTCATAACTTCCTCATTTTTTAAATGTTTTACAAAAGTTAAAATAATGGAATACCCCCTTAAATTAACAGATTCTGCTAAATCCATTAGGGCTGTTAAATAATTTTTGGTCAATTAGAATGACTCCCCATTAAAATTATTAAAACTTGCTGTTTTCACATTAACTTTGTGTTAATAATAACATTTTAGAACTCATTGTTCGCAACCGTTGGAAATCTAAAAAAGCGGCAATACGATAAGTTCTTGCATTTTTTTGTTGTTGTTGCTAGAACAACCCAACACTACACGGTACACCATGGTAAAAAATGTTTAATTCAATATTTTTAATTATAATTTATCAAGCTTTACGCACATTTATCTGTAAACAAACCAAATAAAACACACAAAAACCGTTAAATGCCTTATAAAACTGCCCATTGCTGGGTAAATAGTCACCGAGTTTATCACCCAGTGACTTCATGCGTGCGAGGGAGATGGGCTTATCTCATGCGCGTGACTTTATCTTTGGTAGTAGATAGGAAAGTAGGGGAAACTGGGACAAAATGATCTTCTTAAGGAAGAAATTGTGAAGCTACAATAATCCCAATTATTGTTTTTCTTTCTTTTAACTGGTGAATTGTATTGATTTGTTTTAAAACGACACGGTAATTGGAGGGTGCATAAGAATCTGAAGAGAGTGAACTCGTTGAAAATTATTACGGTTCCGATGTCCAAGTTCTCGATATGTTTTTATCTAACTAATCTATGTATATATCATTTTATCATTTGAAAAACAAGTTGCAAAAGTTATAAACGCCGTATCAGGACGAACATGATCCATCTTTTCTCGCAGATGCTCTCAAGAGTAATATAAGAACAAAAGATATCGAAATAGCCATTATTGAATAAGAACAATAATTATTAATTAAAATCAATGATAAAAATAATTATTTTTCCCCGATTTGGGAAACTGGCCTCCCCCAAATGCAGATACTGTGAGGAGGAAGATACAGCGGAGCATACCATTTTCCACTGCAAGAATTGTACTGAACAACGCGTATCCACGCCACGGTGGCAGCTATAGGAGCACATATAATAACCATCGAAAACATGGTTGCCATTATGCTCGAGAGCCAAAAGATAAATGTCGCACCATAACGAGCATTTTAACCAATATCATAAAACCAAAGGAAGAGGCAGAGCGCGTTGAACAAGTCATCATCAACCGAGGACTAATATGAAATGAAGAAACTTGGAGGCAAAAATCCAGACGTGACAGTGAGTATACGACAACGAGTATGACGGATGTAATGCCTTGAAGCGGAAAATCGGTACTCTGTGGTAGGGGGTTGAATTTAGTGGATGAAGTCCCATACTACCTTCTCTGATGAGTTGGTGTCTCGTACGAGATTCTCAACTCCCTGCGCTAGCTAAAACAAAAAAAGTCAAGCTGATATCGTTAAGATTTTACATTCACTAGAGTTACTTCGGGAGTCACTCTTGCTTAAAGCAGGCATCGCATTGACAACCAAATTGAAAGTAGGGCGCATTGTACGGGACCTACTATTTTACGTAGAATCTGAACCACGGCTGAATACAATTACCCGCTCGCTTAGGATTTTAAAGAGCAAAGATCTCGCCCGACCTGCCTTGACAATTTCCTCTACACGCGTCGTACACTGAGGCAAAACAGCTTCAAATCGAAACTACTATTAAATGAAGAAACTAAATGCTATTTATTACACATCCAAGCACACTAGACCAGTATTTAAATTTGTGTGGACCCTCACAAATCCCTACCAGAGCAATTTTTCACCGCCGGGCACATTTTTAAGAACTGAAATATTTTGCTAAGGAATTTTCAAGTCGAAGCCGATATAGGATCGAATCATAGTCCACATATCGGAGATCCACGGTGTATAATAGATTAGGTGAGCTAACGGGCTATGTTTTCATCAGATATTTTCATGCCGCGAATGTAGTCTGTGTGCGAGAGAGACGTTATGGACAGAGATGGGCACAGCGCCTTGCGAAAACACATAATGCATTAGTTCTGCATGCATTACAGTGCATTTTAAGGCAATTTAAGACTAATATAAACGGCTTTGTATTAGTTTTTGGCAATGTCTCGATGGTGTTGTTTTGCGCCTAATTGTACTAGTACAATAGCAATAACGATAAAGTTTCGTTGTTTAAAGCTTCGTTGTTTCGATCATTAAATTACTTTAAAGAAAAATATAATCAAAACAAAACAACATGAAAATGTTGTACTTACATTACTTTAGGATGTTAATTATTATTAAGACTAATTATTTTTATTTTTTTCTTTCTGGTTTCCTTTTTTTTGTTAAAAAGTTTTTGTTCACTTTTCAGTTTTTTATAGTAAGTAATACGCTTAAGTAGGACTTTAAGATAACTCACACAATAGTGATAATTGATAAACGTTTCGAATGTAAAGTTTTACATTTTGGTTAATTCGCCCATTTACAAAACAGCGACGACAATATGATTTCTTAACCTTTTATTATAGTACCTACACACTTTTATTGATGTAAAAATAATACCTAATATTGTTTGGAATTGTGCCTAAACTAAAATTATTATTGAATCAATATTTTGTACTTGTTGTTCATTTATTTCTTGAAGGTATGATGGTACTATAATTATGAAATACTATTTCCAACATTTCAACTACTGCATAAATCTAGAATTAAAATAATATATTAAATATATTTTGGGTTATTAACATGTGAAATTATAAATTAAATTACTTTAAAATGTAATAGTATTAGATACATTTTAAAGTAATTCAATTTACTGTATAAATCAACTACCAATTTTCGATGTTTTTTGCGATTTAAGAAAAAACAAAGCATCCTATATAAAAAAGTTAAATGAGGCAGTTGTAGATAATGTAAAAACCTATCGAATGCAACCGGAGAGATAAATATTTGTTATTGATATTCTGAGAAAACCGAAAAATAGCGTCAAAAATCGCTCATTTACTGCATAAATCAACCACTATAGCGGCAGTGTGTCTGTCCTTGTCTAACATAGCCGGCCAGTTTCGTGGCATGTGCAAGCAGTGCTTGTAACCTCACCTAATCTATTATACAGCGTGCGGAGATCTAAAAGTGAGAATAAAAATAGTGAAACACACGTACAAAAATATACGACGCTGGTAAACTTAGAGAACCCGAAGTGAAGGCTAAGATTCAGAAAGATTTGAAAGGAACACATTGAACACATTCAGCCAAGTGGTGAAAAGCATCAAAATAAAATGATAAGCTTATAAAAAGGAATATCTGGATGACAGATGATATTATTGAACTCATGCAAAAATGAAGACGCCTTAGAAACGTTACTAAAAGAGAATATAAAACAGTTAACAGGATAATTGTTAAAAAAATAAGACAAGCGAAAGAGGCGAGTGAAAAAAAAGGAGATAGAGATGTACCAAGCTAAGAACGACAATTTTAATGTACACTGCAACATCATAGAACTCACAGGCAGATATCAAACAAAATTGGTGGGAAAAATCCTTGGCAACAGTGGCAGAATTGTAATCAACAAAAGCGACCACAAATATGTATGGAAACCATGCATAGAGCAACTTGTCCACGATGAAAGATTGGAAGTGATAGGGATGTTCTTGTCTCTAGGTGAAATTTGTCAGTTGTGCAAATTCTCACGCTATGGAAGGTCAACCCTCGGGACCATTGGGAGGAGTATGATAGTTTTGCGAAATGCATAAATATGGTTGAATTAATAAATCGGTGGTCAGAAGCCGGGGTGGGCCCGTAGAGTTACGGTCGGGGGCCCGGTGACGAACAACTCGGCTCTGGACAACTCGGCACCGGACTACTACCGGACTATTACCGGACTATTCGGCACAAGACAACTCGGCACCGGGATCACACGGCACTAGGATTACGTCACATTTTTTAGGAAACCTTTTTTTCCCTATCATCAGAAATCGTCGTGGAGGTCTGAACTCCCTCTACTCCCTAGTTCATCACGTACGGACGTCCCCTTATTGCTATTGAAAAACAAAAATATAAAGCGAGTTTCTTTATTTAAAAAAATTAATATAGGTACATAATATTTTAAAGTAAATTAGATGACAAATTACAATACATAATTATGTATTCTAACATATTCTAACATATTCCTTTGCTCATAGTTAGTGACTTCATTAAAGATGCGTTGATGTACTTCCTCGTAGCGTTTACGTTTTTGTGGTGCTTCATATCCAGCGACGAAACGCTCGTAATCCGCATCATTTATGTTATTTGAATTTTTTTCAGATTGCCAAGGAATTTAAATAATTATTCTGGATGTGCGACACCATATCCATGTTGCATCTTTCTGTGACAAGCTTTAGCGAAATTGTTCGGTCTATCAGAAGCAACCAAAGTACGTTGATATACCGACCAGACTTCATAGGGAAACAGAGGTGGGGCTCTAGTTCCGTTATTTCTGAGTCTACCAAGATATGCATTTGTAAACCAACTTTATAATTGGTTCTAATTCTGGTGGCAGATCATCTTCAAGTATTATAAATCCATTTTCAATATCATCTTCCGGAACAAAAGCTATTGAAGTTATCATACGACATTTCAAAGCGAAATTAGAGTCAGTATTATAGCGACTCAGAAGCTGAACTTCTGAAAGATGCTTCCGAAGATTTTGAATAAGGTGGAACAAGCAACCTCTAATGGTAACATCGGGAAATTCTGCGCGCAGAGCATTGTGTATACCAACTTCGTAATCTACATTTACAGCATCTGGATTAAATTCTGGCCACATATTTTTAATCATTCGGAAAAGTTTACAGTAGCTCGTTTGTAGCTTGTTTGGAAGTAGGCAAAAAAGAATTGGAAATACAAATCCATGAGCTTCACCGCGACGAGCAGGTAAGACAAATATTTGACTAAATAACGGTGGAGTTAGCAAAAATGTACCATCCATGAAAACTTCTCGCATTTGTCCGCTCCAGGTTTTATGGTATTCTCGTCCAAATATTAAAATACGTCAAGTATCGCCAAATCCAGAATCTCCCAAGAGGAAAAGTTCAAACTGTCCAAGATTGGTTTCGTATTGAGTGTAATCATCAATTGGCATAACTATTTCTTGACGTGTTTGTGGATTAGGTGTAGCATTTTTATCAGTACGACTCCGGTTAACAACTTTTCTCATCGACTCTCGCGAAGGAAATTGTCCCAAAGCACCATCTGAAATATTTTGAGAGACCGCAATTCTAATTTCTTGGGGCCTTTCCATTGTGTCTTTTGCTTTTCTCTTAACAGCTCTGATAATTTTTGCAATTTCGACTTGATCGGCATTACCAGTATTATTACACGTATGTGGAACACGTAACGAATGAAAAGATCCATCAGATGTATTTGTTCATATATACGCCCATTACAATAAGTCCTGTTTCCAATTTCATTTTTCTCATTATCCTTTTTATGGCAACGCCAAAAGAATTTTAGGCCATCCTTACTTGGTTTATCTTTAACATATACCGGGTGTTCATTTTAAAACTTCCAGCAATTAATATCTCAAAAACCAAAAGTCAGATGAAAAAATGTTTCGGACAAAAGTTGTATGATAGTGAGGGGGAGAGAATATGGCATAATTGTTTTTTTTATTATACATTAAATTATGTATTGCAACCCAAGAAGCGGTGCAATGGGATAATTACCGAATTATTTGCAATAAAAATTATAAATTTTAAATGAACTTTTAGAGTGTTGATCCGGGTTTAGTGGATACGGATGGTCCGCGAGAAATGGTTGAAAAAATGAAAAAGACTTTATCTCCAAAAGCACTCAAGTAATGGTCAAATTCTGCTTTGCTACAACCAGAAGATGTAGTGAACGCAATTATTTATATTTTGTCGACACCACCCCATTTGGTATTTTATTTTATTATTATTATGTTTCAATTATTTTGTCCTAAATTTCAAATACAGGAATTAGTGATCAAACCAGTGGGAGAAAAAGTATAAAGGTTAAACCCAATCTTTCTTCTGAGAAAAGTACACAAATCTTCAACAATTAAAGTAAAAATATCAAAATCGAGCAAATATTTAAGTTTATAAGTAATTATAAGTATTTAAGTATATAATACTATATGCACTCTGATAAATATATGGTTATCTATCTATAATTATAGTTATTTTAGTTTGTGCTATTTATGACATAAAGAACCGCTTATAAATTTCAGTCAATAATAAGAAATAATCTTGAAAATGTTTTGTTAATATTTATTATGCTGTAATTTTTATTTCAACAAATTAATACTATTGCAAAATAGCCCAAGTCAGCCCACTTGTGACTTTTTGATAAATTTTTATCTTATTGCTGACTATTAGGTATAATCAAACGACAAAAATAATGTACTTAATTATTAAGTCTGTGCGGTTTTACAATAAGCAATCAAATATGGCTTGCTCTATGAACCGCTGGATTGGGAAAACTACCATTGTTACAGGTGGTAGTATGGGTATTGGATTTGCCATAGTGAAACAATTAGTAAACGCCGGTGTTAATGTACATTTTAAAATATAAACTAATAAATAAAAAGTTAAGCTAAGTTTACAGGTTGTTGCTGTAGCTCGCGGGAGAGAAAAACTTAATGAAGTGTCCAAACAATTGGTAGGAAGAAAAGAAAGATTTTTATCCTTACGTCGCAGATATGGCTAAAGAAGACGATATATGAAAAAAGAAAACATGCGACCCGTTCATATTCTTATCAATAATGTAAATATTTTTCAACAAGCGAATCTTGCTGAATGAGATATAAAAATATGGAAAGCAGTTTTCGACTTACAAGTTTTGGGTCTGTCACGAGAAGCGGTACAAGATATGAGGGCCAACAAAGGAGACGATCATATAATTCATATGAACTCTATTGATGGTCACAAAGTTCTCAAATTCCACCATTCTCACGTTCTTTGGCTTCAAAATTTGTAGTTACAGCTTTAACGGAAACTCGTATAATTGAATAGAATTTCTTTAACGATAAAATCAAAATCAGCGTAAAGATCTTCGAAATAATGTTGTAAATATTAATTTATATTTATTTTATTGATTTTAGAGTATTAGTCCAGGTATGGTAAATACTGAAGGTGCTCGAGCTGGGCTTGCAGAATTATTAAAGACATTACCACCTGGTTCAATGAATGAACTTATAAGATCTCCTATGCTAAATGAAATCTGAGAATGTTTCAAATACAGTTATGTATATTTTATCAACTCCACCTCATGTACAGGTATAACCTTGAAAAATTGTTTAACTTTTCGGCTGACTCCCTAATTTTTCTTTTTATTTAGATACACGAATTGATTATAAAACCTGTTGGAGAACAAATGTAATAGTGCAATCTAACAAGTTCAACCTAAGGATATAGCATGCAGATACTTATCCGCCCAAAATCATCTAAGATGGAGGCAAATTGTAGAGGCAGCCTAAATCTACCCTGGGTTGTCGAGTTATGGGGTAGTAATAGTAGTAGAGATATTTATTTCATACTACAATGATCTCAAGATATTAATAAATAAAAATAGAATTAGAAATAATGGCATTACAGGATTAATTATTAGTCCCTGATTTTTACCAAATAATATTATCCTATGAGATACCTATATTGGTTGACATTATAAAAAATTAAAACCTTCTATTGTGTTAAAAAGATCCTAACTAAAATAAGAGTTATTGATGTTAAAATCTGCAGAATTATTGGTCAGGCTTTTAATTTCGAAGTTTGGAGTGAAGCACAAGAATATTTTTATTTATATTTATTTTAGAGATTAACAAAGTTGCTATGATACGATGGTTTTTTTTTTTTTTTTTTTTTTAGCTCAACGCAGGGAGGAGAAATCTCGTGCGAGACACCCACTTAATCGAAGTGGATAGTGTCAGACTTCACTGACTAAAACTCCCCCCTACCAAGCACCCGGGTTTCGCCGTCAGGCATTTCTTCCGGGATGCTCGGTCCGAGATGTCGGGATCTTCGACATCTCCCGCCCTGGATGTTCGGGCAGATGCGTTGGGTCTGCAGTATCGTGTGCAGACCCGCCTTTTTCGTTTGGGCCTCCAAGTTCCTCTCATGAATGGCTTCCTGGTTGCTCAGTCAGGTAGGGGGCATTGCGATGGAATTCGATGAAACGTGTGCTCTTTCGCATGCCTCTCTTCTACCTGTCCGAGTTCTTTTTTCCTTTTTTCCCTTTCCCTTCCTTTTCCTCCTCGTTGGTTGGCCTCCTGGTTTGACGGTCGGGTAGGGGGCATTGCGATGGAATTCGATGTTACGTGTGCTCTTTCGCATGCCACTCTTCCACCCGACCGCGAATGATACGATGGTTTAAAATAATGAATTTGAGTGGTGTAATCAACTGATTAGTTTAATAACAATATTTATTTTACATAATATTTTTTAATATACCATAATATAAAATATCGTACAGCAAATGTAATACTGTCGATTAAAATATTGATTTGTAGAATCACTGCTTCGTTTAGTCATTAAATTTGTTCTCATACGGGTTTGATAATCAATTCATGTATCTAAAAATTACATTATTGCAATAATTAAAAATGATTAACCTCGATTTGACTGTCTTTAAAACTAAAAACAAGGCCATACGATCATACGAACCTGTACATGAGGTGGTGTCGACAAAACATAAATAATTGCATTCTCTACATCTTCCGGTTTTAGCATAGCAGTTCCTGACATTTGCTTCATTACTTCAGGTGTTAAAGTTTTTTGAATATCCTCAAAAACTTCTCGGGAACCCTCCATGTCCACTAAACCTGGACTAATACTCTACAGCAAGTTATGGTAAAATTAAAATTGACTTATTCAGTAGTAGGTACAGCTGCTTACGGTAACTTTAATTTTGTCTTTAAACAAATTCAATTCATTTCTCAAAGTCTCCGTCAATGCTGTGACTGCAAATTTTGCTCCTGATTCAACGTTCATATTCGGGAAGTTCAAAACTCGATGTCCATCTATAGAATTCATATGAATTATGTGACCATCTACTTTATTAGCTCTCATATCCTGCACCGCTTCTCGTGTTGCAACACATAATCCAATAATCTGAACATCCAAAATGTTTCTCCATATTTTCGTATCGCCTTCTGTAAGATTTGTTACTTCATAAGCACCTGCATTATTAACAAGAATGTGAACTGAATAATAATGTAAACAGAATCAACTTAATAAAACAATTTTAATCTAATTACATTTGCTTTTACTTGAAATCTAGTTTACTCTAAAGTTATTTCAGTTAATACTAGAATTTACTAACAGCAGTCAGTTAATTCTACGCATTTTCCACTTTTATTTGAGAAACCGTTAATTGTAATTCAGATTTGTAAGTTGTATTTGAGAAATCGTCAATTGAAATTCAGATTAGACAGTTGCATTTGAGAAACCGTCAATTTACATTCAGATTAGTCAATTGAAACTGAGATTAGTCAATTGTAATTCAGATTAGTTGACTATAATGTCAGCAAGCGTAAAGGTTATTCAAAATTGTCAATATATTTTAGTTTAGAATAAATGAATGAACCAATCAGAGATGAGTTACAGCGATCAGACGGACAATATTCCTTTATTATTTTCATCAGTATGCTTCTTATAACGTTTTCTTACAATAACATGACTTCCTCTCGGAACAGTTTCAATTGAAATTCAGATTTATCAATTCTATTTCATAAAACGTCAATGTAATTCTGATCACTCAATTGAATTTCAGAAAATGTTTATTCAAATTCAGATTGTCAATAGGGAAGATGCATAAATTTTTTTTATAGCGTAGTTGGATCAAAAATAACTAAATATACTAATTAATGCTATTTAATTTATTTATTTTCGTTTTGATAATAATTTAAAAAATATTTAAAAATCCGTCAATTTGAATTGAAGGAAACGACCGCGCAATTTGCCAAGTGACCTGTGACGTCACAAGTTAAATTTTACATTCATTTATATTATTTTTCTGTGGTTTGTGCTTTGAAAGTTGAAGTTTGTTAGTGTTAAAGCTGTTATTTATCATAATTAAATCAATTAAAAACAAGAAAGTTAAAAAAGTACTCTACACGAGTAGAATAAACATGAAAGTGAGGTTATTGTTATTGTGCCGGTGACTTCGTTGCGTTTAAGGTCACATGATTTATTTTAAATTATCATTGAATTTTAAAATGGATTCTTTATAACAAAATACAATAAATAGAAGTTATTTTTGCTGATTTGATATTTAATATATAGGATTAATCGGAAAATACTGTTTTAACTAAATTTTTTTATTCATGCATGTTCCCCATTGTATTTGAGAAAACGTCAATTGTAATTCAGTTTAGTTAAGTTTATTTCAGAATGCGTTAATAGTAATTCGGAAAGGGTTACTTGTAATTCAGAAAAATTATTTAAAAAATGTCAAATATTTGGCTCATGGTCAAAGAGTGTACGCAAATATACGTACGCAATATATGAGTTATTTGATGCAAAATGTATTTATTGAAAAAAATTAAACCTATAATAAAAATGTGTTTAACGTCCAACTGCCATATCGTCCATTGCTAAAGCGGCAACATGATGTATGGTGGTGTGTCGCGCTGCACGAGAACAAACACTTCCACTTACAGTGCTTTTTGCTTCATCAATAATCTCTTCTAAATAGACTAATCTTTGTTCCATAACACTAGCACCTCTAACATGTGGAATTCGCATATTAACTTTAGCCCAAATCTTAATTTTTGACCAAATAATCTCAATGGGATTTAACATTGGAGAGTAAGGTCCCAACCTTAATAATGTTGCTGACGTCCCATCGCTAGCAGTTTCAAGTCTTAAATGGCAAGGTGCATTATCACAGACAATAACCAAATCTGCTAGTTCATTCCCCATGTCCTGCCACGTTTCTAATAATCTTGTAACCCAATCATTGGCTAAAATTGATGTGAATGAACCTCACCGACGTTCCATTGCAACAACACCTGTTGCCAAAATTGCTCCTATCAAATAAACATTTGAACCTCTTGCTGCGGGAAGGTTGCCCAGATTTATATATTCATTAAGAGTCCGAACATATTCTGCTGGTTTCCTTTCATTTTCTTCTGAATTCATTGTAACTGGTTCAGCATGAACCTGCTTTACAGTGAAAAGTTTGCTTTCAAGATAATTTCCAACAGTTGCTAAAGATACCACTACTTGAAAAGTATCTAGCACTTTTTTTGAACTGTTTTAATGCATAACCACTATCTTCTTCAATCCATGTTGAAACGGTTAAACTTCCTCAAGAATTTTTCCCAAATGTGACGTTAATAATTGATGTTAAAATTAATTTCTAACCAAAGGGGTGTTAATTAAAACGACGAAGAAAAAAAAAGATGGAATAGGCGCCACTCGATTTCGGTTAAAAAGGAAGACGTCGTTATGAAAGATTAGACAACTCGATTAAAGGGGAAATCGAGAAATCACGAGCTATCTTTGTAAATCTTGCCGGCTAGCTTGGAAGATAATTAATTAAACAAAAACCAGCAATGAGTTCAGGGCATACGGAAAATTTTGAACAACGAAGAAATTTTGTAAACGAAAATAATAATTGCTCAAATATAAAGCGCAAATATCTTACGCGCAGTCCCGCAAAGAACTAACAAAATAATGGCGGACCACACAAAAATGTTATCAACCATATGTTGATTATCACCCCAAAAACGACGGAATATTTATACAAAATTTACACGTTGTGATAAGTAAATCAACTAAATAATTAATAATTATTATCATAAATAACCAACTAAAAATGATACGATACCTCAACTACGCTGATTTGCGGCCTATGCAAAATCTGTCCAGCTTCTAATCCCATAAAGGCGGAAGAGAACTCCGATAAAGTAACTCCAAAAAAAATTGAGTTTCTCGACCTACGGATTCGAGAAGATAATCCCAGTTTGCCACTGGATGGTAACCACTAACCAATTCTTCTCGAAAATCCGGCTTCAACAAAATTTCGCACAGCACACACACAACTACCTCGCACCAGATTCAACGTATCAAGTCAAGTGTCTCGTACCGACTCCTGCGCATTTCCCTCACTCGTACCAACGGTCACTGGTTCCAAAAACCCCAAGAATTCGGCGGCAAATTTCGAACCGTTACAATGTAATCATTATATTGATCTGTTTATCGGTAAGAATTTTCGGCTTGAGGCCCCCCTTTGGTAACATTTTCTCACGCCCGGATCGCACCCAATGAAATGTAGTCTTATAGTTAATATTCAATGTCCGACACAAAGCTACCCAATCGTTCTTTCAACAACCTCACTTCCAATGAGAGAAATTTCGCAAATGGGACAAAACGTCTCTTCTGGTCCATCAATTATCATTTCAGCAATTTCAGCGCATCTCCTGTGAAGAAGGTGACTGCATGGTAGTAATCGTATTATTTCCGTTCTTGCCATAGAAACTTGGCAAATTACACAATTGTCTTTCATATCCATTTAAACTGTTAATTAACTTTTATCTTATGTATAGAATTACATTAATTATAATATAACAAAATTTAAATCCGATTATCCGATAATTCGATAATAATTCCAGGACAAAGAGATTAACTTATAATCCAACCGCTTTTAACAACCTAATGCGTGGTTGTTCGATGAATCTGTACTCAGGTAAAACTAAAAAGCAATACAATTTGTGGATTTGAATTACAATTGATGCTTTCTCAAATTGACACATCTGTATTTCAATTATCGCTTTCTCAAATACAATTGACAAATCTGAATTGCAATTGATGCTTTCTCAAATACAATTGACAAATCTGAATTTCAATTATCGCTTTCTCAAACACATGTGACCGTTTCTGAAATAAAACTGGAAAAGGTGTAGTTTTAACTAAAGTAATCTCAGTCAAAACTAGTTTTAACTAAAGTTATTTCAGTTAAAACTAGAATTAACTAAAGCGGTTAGTTAAAACTAGAATTTACTAGTTAGATCGAGTTTTAACTGGATTTACTTACTATTTAAAATACATAAATTTCTACGAACTGCATACAACCTCACGCCGTGACAACCGGTAAGTAAATGCAGATTTTCGACTCACAACTACGAGAGGCGACATCTACATGTCGACACATTTTTTCAGCACTTTTTTATCCATAAGCTTGCATATTTTCCTAATTTCTTCAATCAATGCTTTAACCTAGGTTAGTTAACGAATATTTTACCCTGCAACTGAACAATTGGGCCTTAGGAAGCTAGAGAACACAAATAGAATAATTAAAACATTAAAAATAAAAAACAACAAAAAGTAAATCATTATTAGGTACACAGTATTTCAGATTGTAAACAATCAATTTTGAGAGGTCAAGGTTATGCACAGGGACATTGTAAATTGTAGTGTGAAACAAAACAATGTAAATGCACTACTCGAAGAAATCTGTAGGTCAACAAATTGTACTATTTTTATAATTTACTATATAAAATGATAAATTGTGTTTTGTTTCTTTGAAAAATAATTTTCATTCAAAAATATTTGGGTTTACATATAATAGAAATTTGGTTATTAATTTGTAGGTATCTATAATACCTATCTTGTATCTAATGTAGCTAGTCACTATCAACCAAAAAACAAAAGTTGTCAGTTTAAAGATTAAGAATTTCATGATGGTATAAAATAGATTAGTATTATTTTAAATCTATTTAAGTAATAACAAAGGCGAAAAATTACTTCCAGCTTGCCAAAAATGGGCAAGGCAAGGATTCTCCTCCAATTGCCCCCCCCCCCATGAGTAAGAAACCCTTAGGCCGTAAGGGTCTTTTAAATTAGTTTTCAAAATACTCCGAGCTACTTTTATCGTTGAATATTGTTTGTACCTATATGTTTAATACATATACTTATGAATAATATACTGCATAAATAATTTTAATAGAATAATTATTCCTTTATTACTTAACACAAAATTATTAAATCAGGGTCAATGCTATACTATCTAGAATCTAGATCATAATACCACGCGAGAATTAATAAATTAACTATTATAGTACTAATAGTAAATTGTATTTAAGGTGACCGGATATCCTTAGCAATTCATTATAGCATCCCCGTCAAGGAGTAAATTTTATTATTCAAGGTTATGTTTACTATATTTTGTTACTATTATCATAAAAATTAATTTTTATTAGCAATAACATGTGAAATTTCATTACCTAGTCGTAAACAAAAATCTTAACTACATTAAAGCTGATTGAACTAGCGCAATTTCCTATTATATTTACATTTTTTTCTCTTTATCTAATTTCCTTAATATTTTATACGCACATGAGGAAAATTTATTCAACAAAGTTTTTCTGTTCCGTCTGAATAAAATATATAGTTTTAATGATGCGAAATATGAAGAATATAATTGTTATTATATAATTGACTATAAAATGTAGAATATTATAGAAAATAAATATTTCATTTCATTCTGAAAATAATTCATTGATTCGTGGTTCATGTAGTGAAAATGTAGTTTGAGAATAAGTAATATGTATTGTATTTTTTTAACTCAATTCAATATGCGGACAAACCATTTACATTTGGGATAAACCCTGAAAGTGGTTCGGAATCAACTGGCATTTTCATCAGAAAAACCGAAAACTCAGCTTAACGTGGAGACCGTATCACGGCACAAATTATTTAGGAACAACCAGAAGTGGAATCTATGACCTAGGGTCCATAGCAATTATCCATACATATTAGGTATATTCATCAGATGATTAGAAGTTAAAATCCTCTCTTTGGTATAAATGTATTAATTTTTAAATTTTTGTTTTTCTAAACCATTATTGTAACCTAAAAATTAAAATAGAATCATTCTTTAGTACCTATTTAAGTTATCAACAAAATAAAACTTGTTTTGGCAAAATTTTACATTGGAATAAAATCCGTATTAAATAATACCTAATTATTATTATGCACTTTTTTGGTGACTTAGTTTATTATGGTTAAAGTTATTTGTCAATATTGATACTTATTTATAGTTAGTCCAGTGAATTTTGAAAAAACAGTCATGCTTCTAAAATCAAACAAATTACCTATAATTGTGTCCATCTCTTTAATAAGCTGCTAAAATTATTATCATACCTATTGCACTTCTAATAGGCAAATAAATTATCACAATTAGAGCAAATGTTTGTCAATTTTTTTACTAATTTATTTACCCACTGCATTAAATTGAAATTTAATCATTGAAACTGCATTTTGCTCACCATAACAAATAACATTTTCATGTCATGATAATTTCCATAATATAATTACTATTTTTCGCATCAAATTGAACTTAATTGATATTAAAAATTAATTAACCGACAATTGTAATTTTAATGCCCATTTTGTTACAAACAAGTAGGTACCTAATTATAGATAGTCTGGATTGCTTCATTTAATTTTTTTATTAATATCTTTGAACCTAGGTATGTATCGGGTTAATGCATAAGTTCGTAGCGTTTTTTTTTTAATTTAAAATTTAATTTTTCAAATATAAAAAATATATAAACTAATCAATAATTTGTTTATGATTGACTCCCAACGTTCTGGCAGTTTTTCGATTCCACGCCTGAAGAAATCCGGTGGTTTGGAGGTGAAGAAGTCGTCGAGCCAGTTTTGAAGAGCAACATCGTTATTAAATGAGATTCCGCGGAGATTGTTGGATAGAGAACGGAAAAGATGAAAATTTGATGGAGCAAGATCAGGAGAATGGGGCGAATGTGGAATAACCTCCCAACCGAGGTCTTGAATAGCTGCATTTGTAATGTTAGCAGTATGCGGACGGGCATTATCATGCTTCAAAACCACTTGATGCCGTCTTGCCGGTCGTTTTTCTTGAATTGCAGCTTCCAGGCGACGCAGTTGTTGACAATAAACCTCACAAGTGATGGTTACATTCCTCGGAAGCAATTCATAGTAGATGACGCCTTCTGTATTCCACTAGATGCACAACTTACGTTGCGTGGATGGGCACTAGCTTTTGCACGAGGATTTGCTTGTTTGTTATGGCTCAGCCATTGCTTTCTGTTCTTGATGTTGATGTAAAGGCACCATTTTTCGTCACCAGTAACAATTTGGGACATAAACAGCCGATGTCGTTGACGAGCTAAACGATGACGAGCAAGCAAAGAAGCACAAATGTTAACACGCTGATTTTTATTGTTTTCGCTCTGAACGTATGGTACCCAAACACCCAACTTTTGAACTTTGCCCATGGAATGGAAATGTCGTACGATAGTTGATTGGTCACAACTCATCATATTGCCCAATTCCCGAGTTGATTGACGTGGATCATCACGAATTGAAGCATTTAATCGGTCTTCATCAGAGCCGGATGGTCTCCCTGAACGTGGGAAATCATTCGTATGAAAATGCCCGTTTTTGAAACGAGAAAACCATTTCCACATTGGCGTTTTCTCCGTAAACGGCACAAATAGTTCTAGCGGCCTCCGATACCTTAACTCCTCGGTTAAACTCAAACAAAGGAATATGTCGGAAATGTTCATTTTTTTGTTCTTGACACTCCATTTTCTTTAGACAACAATTACCCCTAACTTTCTACAAATTGAAACATTCAAGAAGTATTCAATAAAACAAAATATTTCTCAAACAAGTTTGTTTCCAAAGCACTCTTACCGTGGAAACCAAAAACGCTACGAACTTATGTATCAACCTATTATATTATACAAAATTGTATGCCTATAATTTATTATTATATTCACTATGAGAATTTTCAATGATGTGTGATTATTAATATCATCACAATGAATAACTTCCAGAACAATTTCAGATATTAAGTATAGAGTCATAAGTGTTTGTAATGACATAGTACCATAAGTACCTAATTTTTTATTATAGTACTTATGTACTAATAGACAATAAGTAATTAGTTACTTCACTCGGAAATTGTTTTTGTATGCTTTTAATTAAGATTAAGTATACGTATTACAAATTAATATTTTTCGCTATTTTATTCAAGTTTAACTTTTTATTACATCCCATCCCAGTAATAAAAACATACTTAATAGATAATGTACATATATATTTTTCAGAAATATTGTCACTACTTTTACAATTAATTATTAACAATTTTCTTATTTTATCCACTTCGATTATTCTTAGTAATGTTATTATTTACAGACAATAAAAATTTCACGTCAATAATTAATTATTATGAATTATTAACCTGTGAGCCATACCAGAAGTTTGCTAACTATAAAATTAATTAACACTTTTCAGTGTGCGTCAACTAAGAATTAGACCTTATTAACTAGACCATATAAATAAGTTCCCGACTAAATACATAACATACAACATACAAATTTACGACGATCAATATCAAGTATTTAATCCTTTTGTGTATACAGACAAAATGGTAAGTAATTTTCCTTACCAATTTTCAAAAATTTTCACTTCTAACTATTATATTGTTATAATTAACTAAAAAGTTTCTTCTGTTCCAGGTCAAACAGATTATTGTGCTTCTGATTATCTTCAATCTTTTAAATTCTTTTCATTGTAAGCCAACAAAAGATGCACCTGATTCTATAACAAGGGATCTTATAGTGGAATTACCAGGAAATGAAAAGATTAACAAAAGATCAGTTGACGATTCTATGATAAGTGACGAATATGATACAGTGGAAAATTATGACAATTCACAACAAGATTATGAAAGCAGTGAAAATGTTGGTTCTTCCGTAGAAGATTCTGCAACAGATTCTCTACAAATACCACTTCGATTGGGCAGATCGACTGAATTGGCAGGAGACGAAATTATTCTTCTTCCCTTTCTCAGTCAAAATAGTAATTTTGGAGGTGGACAACGCGTTGTTAGATCAATTGATAATACCAATAATGAAAACAGTGATGGAATGGAAATTGCTGAAAATGGATTAGTATTCCGTCCTTTATTCCGAACTAAAAATAACTTCAGGCAACGTGTGGCTAGATCGATCGAAGGGAGCAATAACATAGAGAGTCAAGATGAAATGGAAACTGCTGAAAATGGTATGGTCTTCCGGCCTTTATTCCGCACGAAAAGCGGCTTTGGAATTAAACAACGAGTTCGTAGAAATATTGATCCTTTTAAAACTGACAAGTATGTCGATGATATGGAAACAGCAGCTAATGGCTTAGTATTTCGTCCCGTATTTCGTACCAGTAACCGTTTCGCGATAGGGCAACGTTCTCGTAGATCGGTTAATTCTGATGTGAGTATTTCACCATCTGCAGTTAATGTAATAAATTCAAACAATTTACATAGTAGAAGAAATCTTCGAACCAATCGTTCGGCGAAACAAAAGGAGTTTTTAGCTGAGAAAAGTAGTCCAAAGGTTATTACAAAAAATATGTCTTTTCGGTCTTAAAATGTATTTTACAATTAATTTTAAATTAACAAGTTGAAATGTTATTAGAACTTAAGACTGATTAATGTCGTCGACTTAAAATAACTATTTAATATTTATTTTAGAAATAATTTATTGAGATATGTAGATATTGTACATTTTTTAATTCACCTTGATACTTAATAAAAAGGTAATGCAATCTTATTAAATATTATTTTTATTGGAGATGAAAATTACTTCTAAAAATTTAAATTATACCATTAAGCAAGTCGTCATCATCACCTTTACGTTCTAGACTTGTGGTCCGTTACGCCATTCGTGTATGTATGTATGTATGTCCTACCATCTCTTTTTGGAACCCACATTTCCTCCTGCCTCTAGGGTTGTATAATATGAATATTTGCTTAAGTATGCGGATGTTGTCCATTATTTCCCAATGTAGCAGCCAATAGCTTCTATATTCTTCAAATCGTTCACATAGTGCAAATACTTCCAGCTCATTTCTTATGCCAGTATTCCGTTTCCTGTATGTTCTTTTATACCCCGCTGTTACTGTTCCTCTTCTTCGAGTGCCGTCTGTTATCGGAGGTTGGCAATCATCGTGGTGACTCTAACCCTGGTAACAACCGCTCTAAATAATTCGCCCGAGCCGCAGCCAAACTATTCTCTCAAATTATGCAACCAGGATAACTGCCTTCTGCCTACACTTGTGTTGCCATTTATCTTGCCTTGGGCAATAAACCTCAGTAACGAGTTTTTTTCCTCATAACATAATAACCCAGATATTCCAGCTTCCTCTGTTTTATGGTATCGATCATCTCGCACTTTTTCCCCATTCCTCGTAGGACTTCTACATTGGTCACTCCACATCTTCGTGTAGTACCACATCTCAAATGCTTCTATGTTCTTGATATTTGTCTGTTTCAAAGTACATGCCTCAACAGCATATAACGATGTAGAGAAGACGTAAACAACGCAACATTCGCATTCTCAGATTAATTCAATATCACGACAGCACAGAAATGCATTTATTTTAATAAATGCTTGTCTTGCCACTTCCACTCATACGTTTATTTCCTTTGTTTGATTACTATCTTCGCTAAGCCATGTACTCATGTACTATCTATAGAACATTAATCTTTCGATGTTCGTGTTCGAAATTGTCAGTCCAGCTCTCATATTTTGCTTATTTGATGCTACCATAAGCTTGATTTTCTTGAGATTGAGCAGCAGTCCATAGTTGTTACAATAAGTATACATTCGTTCAACAATGGCATCGCGTATTGTTGTAATTGTTACCGTATATTATTAATGGTTTCTCCGTTGAGCAGAACCCCAGATGTCTCTTCCTGCAGTGCCTTTTGGCAAATGGCCTCGCTGTATACATTGAATAAAAGTGGAGACAGAACACATTTTTTATTTCTTCAGTTAACTCTCACTCGACCTTTACTTTGACGTCTGATTCCAATATAAGTTTGTTATTATATTCTAATATCTCGATTGTCGATATTTTTCTTTCTGAACAATTCGCATAGCTTTTTGTGCTGGACCTTATCAAATGGTTTTTCTAAATCGATGAAACAGGCATAGAGCATAGAGCTCCTGGTTTATGTCCAGACATCTGTGCATCAACGCATTAATCCCATATAGGCCTTCTCTTGCACTCAAACTACTTCTAAATCCCATCTGCATGTCAATTACATCTTTTTTTAAATTCTGTAATGAATTATTTCAATGAAGACCTTTAAAGTGTGACCTCAAAGCTATGGTCCTGTAATTAAAACAATCTTGCGGGTTATCCTTCTTTCATAATGTAACAAAGGTTGATGGCAATCACTTTTTTGGAACTACGCCCATATGGTACATGGTATTATTCTGAATCTCGTCAGATGCCATAAATTTTGCCTTCTTAGCACTTTATCGCGTATTCAACCTCCTTGTCTGGCATATATAAATAATTCTTCCATATAACCAGTCCAATTTTCCAGTTTTTGCTTTATATCTTTGATCACAGCACCGTCTATGTCTTATAGAACAACTACGTGCCAAGTTCTCCTGATACCTGCCATTTCCTTGATTTTTTGTGCAAGCCAAAGCTATCGCATCTTCGTTCATAATCTTCAATATTACTGCATTGTTCCAACAAGCACTTTTCCTTTCGGCATTTAATCTTCTATTTTATCTTCTTATGTAGTTGTTGATATTTTTGTACGTTGTGAGATTTGTTTTTCTTCCATAAGGATAAGTATTTATTGCGTCATCTATGCCTTTTGCGAGAAAGTGAGAAGAGGGGGAACTTTCGCCGCAGTTAGACCTATTATTTCAACTTCCGTGTTCCTGACAGAAAATAGTTTTTAAAATGCCCCGAAAGAGCAAAATCAAAAATTTGATGACTACCGCGATCGAAATGGACATTGAACCCGACACTTTGACCAATACCAATGCAAATACCACCGTAACACCACCCCTGAAGCTAAGAACGGTCTCCGAAAGGTGTTCGGAAAAATCGTCAGGCACTACAGGAGGTATGAGAGACCAATCTGCAAGTCACCAACCTGCAGATTGAAGATATACGAGATCGCATGAGAGAAGAGTTGAAAAGTTGGAAGCCCTACGATCTGAATTAGAAGAAGACCGTGCCCAACTTGTCGTTGACTTAGAACTATTTCACGCCGACCGAAATGCCTTCCTTGAAGAACAGAAATTGGCCCAAGTGCAGGAAAACTAGCAACTCCTGATGGGTTTTTGCCCCCAGTAGGCAGAAATGGTTGCATAAACAGAAACAGAGGTCACTTTATGAACCGTAGTGACCCTACTTCGCACGATGGAAATTCCAGCCGTGCCAATAAATACGCAAACTTAACACAAACTTAACACAAACCAACTCCGAAAGAGAGGAAATGGACGAAAATCTGATCTCAGGGTACAGCAACCAGTTCCATCGACCACGACCGAGGGCTGCATACAATATGTCCACCATCCTAAAGGATGTAGTAGCTAAATTGTCCCAGCTCGTCGAACAGCTAAATTTCGAAGATATGAAAGACTCCAAAGTCACAAACGTCGCGGATGGCCTCTCTATCACGCCTTCCAGCTCAGACGGCTACCTTGCGAGGATAAACTTTACGCATCGTCATAAGAGGCATCCATCAAAACCTGGATGCCCAGCTCGTGAAGGAAGACATGCTCGCCTAAGGGTTTTCTATTGATTCAATCAGCAGTAGGATGCATCGAGAACCAGAAAATAAGCCACTCCCACTGTTAATGGTAGTGTTGACGCATTTTCAACTTAACACAAATTCTCGACATCTCCGTTACAGTTGAAAAACCAGGTAGAAAAAATTGAATATCACAATGCCATCGGTTGTCAGATCTTCGGGCATGCGCAACGGTGCTGCAGGTCACCTCCAAGGTGCGTCAAATGTGCTGATGCACAAAAACTGCGGCGAGCCCCATCCTGCCAGTTTTCTCGGGTGCACTGTTTTACCAAAATTCGGGGCCAGGTACCAAAACAGGCCACCGGTCTACCATGCTGGTCCCAGCAACAACAAAATTCGATCCAGCCACCTGGGGTCGCCAAAATTTCACCGTCAGTGATGGTCATCATCATGTTCACACTGACACAACACAACATACCGAGGGGGCTATTTCCACTAGCCAATTACCAAACTAAATAATCAAAAGGACCATAAAACCGATAACATCAAATAAGTAAATAGACGATCGACGTAAACACTTACGTAGGGGTCCGCACTGCCGCCAAAATCATGTCTTAAGTAGCTCATTGCTAGAAACAAACTCAAAAACACGAAATACTAAATGACGATTCTGGGCCACAGGCTCCAAAAATCCAAACGCTAGTCTCACCCAGTCGAAGGAAATCATCAAGCAGTCTTGACATGCTATATGCTCCACGTAGCCAGCAGCAAGAAGAAGAAGAAAAAGATATCTTTTGCTATATTGGTATTCCTCTGAAGAACCTCATTTCGCACTTGCAGACGTCTATAGAACTATAGAACTGGAAGCTTTAATATATATCTTCCTTTCCTCTAGTTCCCGTTCTAACTGCTCCACTTTAGTTGCTATTTCGTGGATATTCCTACATCCCACATTTATGTGATCCATTATACCCCAGTACAAGCCACGTCTGTAGAAATTGAAGATTCACAAGGAAAAATAGTATTCTTTGCAGTATGCTGTCCGCCTAATCTGCCCATTAGTAAAGCTCAGTTTAAAACCTACTTCAATACGCTTGGTCACCGTTTCATATCAGGTGGTGACTTTAACGCCAAGCATACCCACTGGGGCTCTAGACTTATTACTCCGCGTGGAAGGCAGTTATACTATGCCATGCAGAGCGTAAACTTGCAGCAATTATCAACGGGTCAACCAACATACTCGCCCACTGACATGAACAAGGTTCCCGATGTTATAGACATCTGCATTACAAAAAAAAATAAAAAATAAGTGAAACAAAACTTTGAGATGGTTCTCAGAGTGAGAAAACCTAAACTTTAATTTTTTTATCAGTTGCAAAGCGCTCTTTATTATCAATGCTTGTATGAATTATGTTTCACCTTTTTTTATTAAATTAGTTATGGGTTCATCATAATAGAAGGATTCTTAAAATATTTCTTAACTGTAATATTCTATTTTACGTGGGGTGCCGAAAATCTGTGGTGCCGAGTCTTACCAAGTCTTTCAAGGAGGATAGGAAAAATAATTTTTGGAGGAGCAAATGCGTATCGTATATACCTTATGCAAATCAAAACGGTGACCGGACAGGTGACCACATGACAAGTGAACGCACGACATCCGAACACATGACAACTGACCCCACGGACAACTGAACACACGGACAACTGAACACACTGACAACTGAACACAATCTTAATTTTTAAATTTAAATATTTGCAGCCTTATGCATAGTCGTATACTAGTGGCCACTAACTTTTAGTAGCTACTAATTAGACATTTTAAGAGTAGGTATGTACCTATTCCAAGGCACATAATATTTTTTTTTAAATTGTTGATTTTATTTTTGCATTTTACATTATAATTAAAGAGCAAAATATTGAGCTTTAGGTATCTTTCGATGCGGAAGAAAAATCTCTTTCGATTGGATCATTTAGTTTTATATCCAAATGAATAATTAAATTACCAAATAAATAATAGTAAACGTCAGAATTAGTATAATTTACTAAAATGACAGTACTAACTTTTTAATTTAAAAAAACCATGGATACCTACATATTATTAGTGGCTACTAACTATAGTAGCCACTAAAGTACGACTATGCATAAGGCTGTTGTTATTTATTTTTATAATAATGAAATAGTAAATTTGAGGTTTACGATTTTACAATTATTGTTTTACATGCTAATTAAAAATAGCCAATAGTTTTTCAATTCTTTTTTTCAAATGATTATTTTCAAAATGACACCCCCACAAGGATGGTCCATTTTAGCTAATAAGGTTTGAAACCGACTTTGCATTGTTCCTCGACAATTTTGCAACGAGATCTCTCAACTTTCGTTCATTTTCGCCATCGATGTCACAACAAAGAGATGCGAATTTCAGATTTTTTCAAAAAATGTCAACTTTGAGGTCATTTTTTTGGGTCGCGGAAGAATAATATTACTAAATGTTTTTCGACAAAAATTCTTAGAATTACTCGGCAAATGAGATTTCGTCGTTAAAATTTCGATTTTCGAAGAAAAAATTTTGCAATTTAATGTTCAAGGGAGTGGCCCTTCAAAAAAAATTTAAAAATTTTGTTTTTCATTTTACAGCTTTGCGGTGCGAGATACGAAAAACAGCTATAGAGGTAAAATTGTTTAGGCCCGGGGTGTACTTGCGATGCCGGTGGCAAATTAAAAATCCCTTCGTAAATAAGGACGCTATGGCCGTTTGAAAAATGTTCTAAATTTCGACCTTAAAGTCGTTGTGCCGCGACGACTATGAAACAATTTTTAATTTTAAAAACGGTATTGGGTGGCATTTCTCGAGCGCGAATTTTTAGAAATGTATACTTTTTTTCGTGCGGCGTCAATTAAGGTGGAAAATTGCAAAAACGCAAATTTTGAAAAATTTCGATTTGAAATCGGACCGTTTTATATATAAATATTTACGCGCTATTTTAAACGAAACGAGTTGGTTTTTCGAAAAATTTTATTGAACACTCCGTTTTATTTGGCGAATTTCAATTTTCCACAATTTTTTTCAACGTCCCCACATAATGTGCCGAAAGAATTGTTGGATTAATGTTAAATTTTTAACGGGGATGCTTTATACTTAATTACAACAAAGTATTGGGATAATTTTTGAAAATTTTACATCGCATCCCGCAATACTTTTTAGCCGTCGAGTTTGTGATTTTGTACAGTTTTGGAAGAGCTTTCTACATTTTGCAAAATTTTTGCACAAAGGAAAATTAATTTTTCCATATTTTTTACATCGGTTATCTACGAAAATGCTCACTGAAGACGCTTATTCCGTTAAAATAGCAATTTTCGAAAATAAAAACTTCCGATTTAGTTTCCAAGAGTTAAAGATCCCGGTGGGGTGTATGGATCATCTACAGGGATGTTTTAGCTGTTGTAGGTAATGGGGTAAACCTCCAATTGGGGAAAGGAGGCCAAGCCTCCTGGCGAGGCGCGAAGCGCCAAGTTTACATGTAACGTCAGTTAACGTGATAAATTGCAAAAAATGAAAATTTGTAGAAATTAAATTCGAGATCGAGTTGATTATGCATATAAATATTGACTAAAAACAATGAAATCTCCGCGAAAAGTTAAATCTGCCACAAAGAGGTGGATCTGCCGCGAAGAGGTGGATCTGCCGTTAGGTTAGTGTTAGTTTTTGATATTTCTTTAGAAAACTAATTAAAATCAAACAAATCTCCGCGAAAAGTTAAATCTGCCACAAAGAGGTGGATCTGCCGCGAAGAGGTGGATCTGCCGTTAGGTTAGTGTTAGTTTTTGACATTTCTTTAGAAAACCAATTAAAAACAAACAAATCTCCGCGTAAAGTTAAATCTGCCGCAAAGAGGTGGATCTACCGCTCCCTCGAACTTTTTTCCAAGTTAAACGCAAAAAGTGAGAATGGACTCAAAAATAATAATAATTACCCCAAAAAGCTAGATCCATTACGATTGTGTTCAGTTGTCAATAATTATAAAATCGTAAACCTCAAAGTTACTATTTCATTATTATAAAAATAAATAACAAATATTTAAATTTAAAAATTAAGATTGTGTTCAGTTGTCAGTGTGTTCAGTTGTCCGTGTGTTCAGTTGTCCGTGTGTTCAGTTGTCCGTGGGGTCAGTTGTCATGTGTTCGGATGTCGTGCGTTCACTTGTCGTGCGTTCACTTGTCATGTGGTCACCTGTCATAGAATCAATACAAAGACTTTTCGTGAGAAATTATCTTTAAAATAAATTTGCAAATGCTGTTGGCGGCGCGGCGCGGAGAAAAATAATATGAAAAATAAATATCTCGAAAATATAAAAACGCAGGTAAGGATACGTTTTTAAAATGCAGTTACATCAGGTTAAGCATTAACTAATGCTATCGAGGATCAATTCTTAAAATTTAAATAAAAGGGAGAAGCGTATGAAGAAAGCCCAGTCATTCTGAAGTGTATTCGACCAGAATATTTACTTATTTTCGCTGTATTTCTCAAAATTTAAGTTTATGTTATAAACTGGACCTTATTTACATTTTAAAACGCTTGACCCGTTTTTTAGTAAACATTTTATTTAGTAAAAATAAGTAAACTTGAAATAACCTTTTTAGTAAACAGGTAGTAACAAGAAGAAAATAAAGTAATTAAATTATTTATAAACTTTTTTTTATTTTACACAAATATTACATGATACATTTAAGTGATGGAAATTGTATTTTTTTAAATTAAATGAGCACCATTTGATTACTTAAGAAGAGTTTACGCACATTTATATTGGAAGTACATTTTATCACGTTTCGTTACACCCAATTTTGTTACCATAAACCTCGTGAGTATTTATTATCAGAGTCCTGCATTAATATTAAAATTTAGTATTATGGGATTTTCCTAACGTACCTATGACATATTTTTGTCAGAAAAGTATTTTTAATAGAAATTTGTAAAAATACATTTCCAAAATTTTACGTCTTTAATACCATTTTAACCACAACATTAATAATTTTTTAATTACAAATTGTTAACCCCAATATCCTCCTCCCCAACCTCGTCTGTATCCGCCACCCCATCCCCAACCACCCCATCCGCCGTATCCGCCGTATCCCCTACCACCATATCCATACCCACTCCATCTTCTATATGGATGGCTGTTGTAGCCACCCCAACTGTAATAAGGATTTCTGTAACCCCATCCTCCACCATATCCCCAATAGGTTGCATCAGTTTTTAAATCTGAATCCTCTTGCTGATTTCCTTCAACTAACGCTGGATTTTCTGCACCATCTAATTGCTGGGGTCCTTCAGGTTGTGATAAATCACTCTCGGGTCCTTGAGGTAAAATTTCTGGTAATACCTGGACGTTATTTCCGGGAAATGGTAAATTTCCCGGGGGATATGCTCCCGTATCAGGTGGGCTTGTCCGTATCACTTCATCAGGTTTCACCGCATCTTGTACTAAAATTTCGTGCACTGCCGTTTGAGGCGCTTGTTTTTTGATATCTTCTTCTAACGGAAGAGGGTAGCAACTTGCGATAAGTGAAACAATTACTATTGCGACCAACATCTGAAATACACGTTTAATAATAATTATTATAGGTTAACGTACATTAGTTTTAATAAGTAAATTTACAAAAAAATTAAAAAAATATTATTTGCAGTGCAAAATTGAAATTTTATTTTGAAGTTTCAGAAAATTTCAGCAATCAGATCATATTTAATGCTTAAAAAATTTTAACAAAAACATCGCCCTATTTATACTAGAGTAAGATATTTTACACATACCTTGATCGCACTTTCTTGCAATAACACAAAGCAAAACTTAGATCTTCTTGAACGCCCTGTCCGTTTTATAGCTGGACGCCGAAGGCTGTTGCGGCTGTTGACCGCTTCGGCGATGTTCTTGCTTCTGGTCAAGGCCAGATGCAACACATCGCAAATCTTGGATAATTCCCATGCTTTTTGTTTCTAATAAGATAAGCATACCGACATCGTTTACTTAATTTTATAAATAATTTATTTTCGTAATTAAGAAATTACTCTAATAGTAAAATATTGCGTAGAAACTCGAAAATAATAAATAAATAATCACAAAGAATATGGGTTATATTTTTTTCTTAAATACAAGTGTACCATGTAATAAAAAAAAATGATTATAATGGTTTTTAATTATTTTTCATTAAATCAATTATTTTGATGCCAATCTAAACTGCACTGAACCAATTAGCAAGTTATTATTTAGTAATGTTGTTAGTAGCATCCGCTATTTTACCTAACTATTATGGTAAAAAGTTGTCACGAAATAATATTAATGAAGTCAAATTGGACAAAAAGTTACGTTTAATCGTGAAATTTATTCTTAAATTTGTAACAAAAGAATTCCATAAAATTGTAGAAAATTGTAATTCACTGTCTTTGATCAAGTACATAGTTTACGGCATAGGTAACTTTTATTGTAAAAATATGTAAAACAACACACTTTTTTGCCTGATGAAAGTAAACGGAATCTAAAATTTCAAAGTCAATGTGCATTCAATAAAACAATTTGGTATAAATTTTTTTTATTTAAAAAAAATTGTGAATTTATTTATAACTTTGTTATTGACTTTCATTAAGGGAAAAACTAGGTATTTAATATGCATACCTGCATAGAATTTAGGAAATTCCACTAATATATTATAGCTATGACTTATTATTTACTTTCTTACATATTTCATTCAAATTCACAAAATAAATAAAATGGGGATTTTTTTATTAACTTAACAAATAAATTAGAATCCTTCAAACAGTCATGCTAATCATTTTATCATGTGCTAAAAATAAAAATGTGAAAATGAAATAGGAAATGTACTATAGGAGTTTTCAGTAGTGTCAACAATAATGGGGACATAATAAAACACATAAGGGACTAATTTACATCGTTATATAATATTTCAAATTTCTACCATAAAATTATAATATAAAATAAAAACTTAAAAATCAACAAGAGAAATCATTATAAAATTCAACAATATTTTCATAAGTAATAAAAAAAAAGTGTATTTTTATCCTTTAATTAATTACCTAAACGAGGCTTCCCCACAATTATTAATAATTTATGTATTCCACACAAATATAATACTGTTTACATGTATTTTATTCGTTTCGGCACTATAAAAATCATAAAGCATGATGATCCTTAATTAAGTAGAATAACCATTAGCGTCTGAAAATTAAATTTGTAATTGTCTAGCATTCAAAAGGTAGGTAAGTATTGTCCGAGAAGACGAAAGGGGATAAAAAATGTAAACCCCTCTGGAAGCGGTCAGCATTGGGTTTGTTTATTAAAAAATTTGAACCTGTTACATTCTCAGCACAAAAAATACTGTACATAATATACAACACTAAAATTATAGGTAGTAACATATGTTTATTAGCTATGCAGCATTATAAAAGTTTTTATTAATTTATACGAGAATTGCCATTTTACATCGTAAAAGTGTGATTTTAAAATGGCAACGGCGATTTACACAACTAGAGATTTTATTACAATTTATAAACAATCTACACATTCACCTATATAATATTATATTTATACAAATATAATTATTCTAGTTTGCATTGACTTTTTAAGTGATATTGACGTAATTGGCATCTTGAATTTTTCTAGTATATTATACCTAAGCCTACATTAAAAATGTATACCGGGTGATCATTTTAAGAGTAGCCAGTCGAAATAACTTTTTTTGGTAAATTTGAATAAAACAAAAAATACGAGGGGACGTTCAAAATCAATACTGTTTGAATATCAAGTTTAACCACCATCCCTATATACTTTGATATTTTGCATAACACTTCCTAATTTGGATTCATTTTAAAGTGAAAAAAATTCTCGTTCATCCACGTTAAATAAATGTGTTTATAATCGATCCCTTTATGAATTAGAGATAAAAATTGAAAGACGAAGCAAAAAATAATTTTATTCTGAAATTATTAAAATATTAGAAAATTCATGAAATAACACATTTCTAAACGTTCTCCGCGAGCTTCCTGAAATGTTTCTGGACTAATTATCCTACATTCTTGGGTTGATCTATTTTTCAGTTCTAGAAGATTCTCAAAAGGAGTTTCATAAACTTTTTATTATTATTATCATTATCAAGCTTTTCCATTCCATTCGGAATATTGCTACTCTGCTTTTTCTGTAAAGTCTTTACGATCCATTTATTGAGGTGGATTAATCTCCTTGTTTCTCTTTTATTTTCAACTAATTTATCCACAGAGTGTTGATGTTCACCGGAGGGCCGCGCTAAAGCGCTAAGGACCAAGCCACGTTTCGTTTTTAAATATCCTCAGAGGAAAAATCAAGTAGCATCAAATCGATGGATCTTGCTGACCATTCTATCGGGCCTCTACTACCAATCCATTTGCCAGGAAATTTTTCATTTAATCTGTAATGTGAGGGGTGCTTTATCTTGTTGAAAATGTACGTTATGTTCATCTAGCAGCATATTCCATCTTTCTTCGTTAACTTGATTTTTTACAGATTGATCAATAAATGGGACAATTTCATTTTCTAATAGATTATGATACATTTGATCGGTCAGGTTTCCTTCAATAAAAATTGGCACAATAATGTAATTTCCATGCAAATATACCAGCCCACACATTGACCTCTTGAGGATACGATAACACGTGGTGATTTTTATTGCACCAATAACTACAATTATGTTTGTTGACAAATCCATTTAAAAAATACCTGATTCATCGCCGAAACAAATATTTTTTTACCAAAAATGGGTCATTTTGAATTCTCTGAGAAATCAGTTCACAAAACTCGATTCTTGTATCAAAATCTTTTTCGCCAAATTGTTGGTGAATTTGATTATTATAACAAAAACTTCTTGATTTTTAGCACTTTAGGTATGGAACAAATTGAAATATTTGTTGACTTAGCCTTTGCAGCCTTTCGAATAAAGGTGTTAGGTGTCAGGCGAAACTGCATCCAAAAGTTTGCATCCATTGCTTATTAATTTTGTTGCATAAATATGGAACCGGTTTCTTCAAATTATCGTTATAATTTTATCATGTACTAGTGGCCTATATTTTTTTCAGGGTGGCTTTCATTGAATATTCGAACAACTCTTCGAGTACAACGATTTTCAGCCTTGTAAATAAATATTATTTTTACTTTTCCTTGTCAAACATACACCATTTTTAAGCAACTTTTATTTTCAACAATACACCACCATTTTTGGGTATTAAAATTCATACAATTGATTTAAAATAGACTGTTCTATTATCTTATGTGATAGTGGAGTGCACATGTTTATCACTGCTTACGTGATTTTCGTAAAACTAAAATTATTTCTTAAACTCATAAACGGATCCGCTAAATCCGATTATTAGTAACGTGGATGAACGCATAAATTTTCCACCTTCAAGATGATGTATCGCAAGCTAAAAGGGGTGCTATTTAAAATTTCAAAGTACGGGTAGCCAGTGGGAATGGGATAAACTTAAAATTCAAAGATTGTTGGTTTGTAATGTCGCCCTCGCTATCTAAACCGGCGTGTTTTTTATTTTTCTCAAATTTACTGAAAAAAGTTATTTCCACTGGTCACTTTTGAAATGAACATCCGGTATACCGCCTGAAAGATAAAAGCCTAGTTGTAGGTTTCCACAATCATTGTGCGGTTCCATAAGTTTGTATAAAATAAATATGCGAAGGTAGGTAAATACCGGTTGTTATAATCACGGTTATTAGAATCAGCGAAGGCTTCATTTATTAGATTCAAGTTTCGTTAAATAATTAAAATTAAACTGATAAATAAAATAGCCTTTTACAATGCTTTTACTTAAATATTCATAAACCGATAAATATAATATGACTACAATAAAGTTGTAGTTGTAAATAAACAACGAGAGAAGGTCAAATAATAGCATATGCGGACGATGTGCTGATTATGGCAAGATCGTGTACTAAAATGATGACAATGTTTAAGAGGATGGTTAATGCAGCGAAGGAAATGGGGCTCCTTGTTAACAAGAATAAAACAAAATACATGAAATGCGACAGAAGAAAATCATGGTGTAGAAATGACATAATAATAGAAAACCAAACATACGAAGAAGTAAGTGACTTTATTTACCTGGGAGTTCAAGTCAAAAGAGATAGTAACAGAGATGAAGAGCTAAAAAGAAGAGTGCAACTGGGTAACAGGGCGTATTATGCTAACAAGATAATGTTAAAAGATAAAAAACTAACGAAGACGACAAAAATGAGAATATACGAAACGATGATAAGACCAATAATCACTTACGCGGCAGAAACACTATGTTTGTCACAGCACGATGCGGAAATACTTAGAAGACTTGAAAGAAAAATTCTGAGAACAATCCTGGGACCAATAGTGGAGGGGGGTGAAAAGAGAAGGAGGAGAAATAAAGAGATTTTGCAGGAGTGCGATGGAAGGGACATAGTAAAGTTCATAAAGTCGCAGCGAATAAGATGGTTAGGCCATGTAATGCGAAGTGATGAGGATGCAGTCAAGAGAATAACACTTTGGAGACCCACAGAGGACAGAGCAAGGGGTAGACCACGAGTGAGATGGTGGGACCAGGTGACCGACGACCTGGAAAGGATGGGTATAAAGGACTGGAGGTTGAGGTCGGGTGATAGGACGGGATGGAGAGTGATAGTGAGTGAGGCGGCGAGTCATTCCGGGTTATAGATAGTGAGTGTTAATAAAAATAAAAAGTCTTAACATAATGTACATATGGGGTCTAATCCTCCCCGACAAACGGATTTTGTAAATCCCAATAGGGATAGCTATATTCATAATGAATTAATGCTTTGTAATAATAATAATAACAATAAAGTTTAGTGACTGAAACTACATTTTTATTTTTCACAACTTTTTTAATACTAATCGATATCGTTGTATAACAAAATAAAATTGATTAATTAAAAAAAAGGCCAAAATTATTTTAACTTTGAAAAATTCTGAAACAAATCTATAAACGTAAAACTAATGTTGAAGACATAATTTCTAAAGATCGGAGTAACCACGCACTAAAATTTGAAAGAAAATGTTTTGACATATTATACAGTTTTGAATCGAAAAGTTTTTAATCATAAATTAATACGTTTGAGGTCGATTTTGTATTCTAATAAACGTGTTTTGGAAAAGTTTGTTCAAGCTTTGTTGTCAAAAATTTTTCCTGCCCTCTTCGCAGCGCCGTAGTAAGCTCTTCTGGCGCCTGAGGCAAATTTGAATATATGGGCCCACCCTCCCAAAATATTCTTATCATTTTGAAAATTTTAAACTATTATTTATTGGGTTTTGTCGAGGTTTAGCGCCCCCATTGCGATCACCCTTGCTACGGTGCTTATCAGGAACTCATTTAAGCTGCCGGGACCGGGGGGTCGGGGGGTATTCCATACCCCCCAGGTACACTTAAATTATTACGAAAGAAAAATTTTCACTTTTACGTCCCTCGGTATTAAGAAGAACGGTACTGGGATAGTTATGAAAAATATCACCTGCTGCCCCCCCCCCCACCCGGATTACAAACGAAAATTGCAAAAAAATTTGATGGTTCTGAATAATGGCAAGTATACCTGGGGGGTATTCCATACCCCCAGACCCCCCGGTCATGTAATATCGATTTATCATTGGGAACTTCTGAAGATCTTATATAAAATACGCATAGTATGTCAGAATCACCGTTTCCATGGTAACGTAACGCAATAAACCCCTCCCCCTCCCTGAATATGGAGATTATTTTTATCGGTAGGAATTTTTCTTTTCAATTTAAATATATTTGAATAACTGTCGCGATCATAACGTGATATTTTTAGCGGTTACCCAGTCAGTTAAAGGGAAATGAAGAACAACGCGGGGGATGGAATCAGCTTTCCTAAAGTCCCCTGTCTTATCATTGGACCAAAATTGAAGAGGAGAAAATTCCTTACAAAACAGGGTTTCAGAATTACTTTAGATCTAAAGTAAATCCTGAAACCTCGTTTCGTTTTGTTCACCATCGCTGGTAAAGTTTAAATATTTAGTACGTAAGTTTTATTCAGATTAAGACGAAAAACTACTGTAGAGGATTAAAATCCCCACTCGTGGAAAAGGCCGATAAGGAATTTTAGGCGATGTTGCAAATAAAATCGTGGTCAAATTTGAATATATCCGCAGCCCCAAAAAGATTCTTATCTTTTTGAAAATTTTAAACTATTATTTATTGGGTTTTGTCAAGGTTTAGCGGCCCCATCACCCTTGCTACGGCTCTGCCTCTTCGTTCTAAAAATTGAAGGGGCAAGTGGATAAAGGGGCTATGTGACAAAAACCGTTTATTGAGTAAAAAGCCAATTAGTTAAATTTGTTGCTACTTTTTGATAAATGGCTGTAACCATTGCACTGTAACCATTGCACTGCACATGGTTAAAGAGTGCATGAGTTACCTTTACACATTGCCCCTTCATTCACGACAAAATATCATAAAATCAAGAAATGTCACATAGCCCCTTTATCCACTTGCCCCTTCAATTATTATCAGGACAACCAAAATTAAGTTTATCTTAAAAAACTTCGTATTTTGAGTAAAAGGCCACGCGCCTCTGTCCTATTTAATTATGATCAAAATTTTGTGAAGTAGAAATTCTGAAATAAAAGAATAAAAACTTTCAATAAAATGAATTTTTTCAAAATTAGTAATAAATATTTAAAAATGTTTTTTAATTTTCAGAATTGATACGTATATTAAGAATTTAAACAATAGTTAGTGTTAATTGTTTTGTTGATTTACTTATTTTTACGAGTATCGTAATATGGTATGTACTAGCACAGGTACTAGGTACCTACTATATGTATGTTTTGATGAAATATATTTTTAGAATTTTCTTTTAATTTGAGACTGCCATATGACTGGAAAAAATCGTATGGAAACCTATGAATATGATCGTTCTGGTTGACCTTATACATACCGGTACCGTGATTGAAAAACTGAACGAATTTAAATTCAATTTTCACCAATAAGAGTTATTTTTTTAAACAAAATTCAAAGTATTCCATAGAGCACGCGATATGAACTTATCGATGTCAATTTTGTTTTTCTCTAATGTCAGTTACAAACATGGTGTTAACTAAAGAGCAACAAATCATAATTTTTAAGCTTTTAAAACAACAATGTAGTTTTGCTATGATACAAAAAAGGTGTAAAGACCAACATTTTTGTGTTTCGAAAGGTACACTCTCTAACTACAAAAAAAATGGAATCCCAGAACTTAAATCCAAAATTCGGAAGAAAGGCAGCGGAAAGAAGCCAACTCTGACAAATCGACAATTATCGAATTTAAAGAAAATGGCATTAAAAACGAATCCTCCGACACTACAACATATGGCTAATCATTTCAAAACATCTGAATATATCATTCGGTATAATCTAAATAAAAAATTAAACCTGAAATTAATGAAGAAACCAAGGAGACATCATATTTCTGAAGAAACAATTATTAAACGGCACCAGCGCTCACTAGGATTGTATCACTTACTAAATTGTGATAAATGGCAAAAATACATCACTGTCGATGAAGCATGGTTCCATCTAACAAATGCTGATGGCCAACGAAAAGTTCAGTACTTGAGACGTGAGCAATCGGCAAAAGAATTGGACGTATTCACAAAACAGTCCCATCCGAAGGGAGTTATGGTGTTCATGGGAATATCGAATTATGGAACCACAACGCCAATATTTGTTGAGCCTGGTGCTAAAATTAACTCGGAATATTACATTAAGAATTGTTTGAAGCTACTTTTGACTGACGCAAAAAGATTATATCCTGCTGGTGATTGGATATTTCACCAAGACTCGGCACCAGC
Organism: Podabrus alpinus; assembly: GCA_932274525.1. Taxonomy (NCBI): domain Eukaryota; kingdom Metazoa; phylum Arthropoda; class Insecta; order Coleoptera; family Cantharidae; genus Podabrus; species Podabrus alpinus. The sequence continues at coordinate 124,361,962 of OW026451.1, forward strand.
TCACGCTTCTAAGAAGACTTTAAATTTTCTTGAACAGAACGGCGTATCTTTTATTCATCCGGATATATGGACGCCATCATCACCGGACCTTTCACCTTGTGATTATTTTTTGTGGGGCTATTTAAAATCTCAGTTAAATAAGTCAAAAGTTACAACGCTTAGGCCCAGTTGTTCAGTTTCGGGTTATCTTCTAACCGGGGTTATTTTCCATAGAAATGATTGTTTCAAGAATTGTTTCCATGGAAAATAATTCAGGTTAAAAGATAACCTAATACTGAACAACTGGGCCTTAAACAGCTAAAAAAAACTAATAAAACGTGAGATAGAAAACATTCCTCTGGAAATGATACAACGATCGCTAAAATCGTGGCCAAAACGTTGTCTTCAAGTGTACAGGAATCAAGGACAACATATTAAATAAAATTATTGAAAGAAAATAAAAATAACTGTGACTTATTAAATTTCAAAATCGTTCAATTTTTCATTCACGGTAGCTGTACAGTGACTCAAAAAAGTCTCCGTACCATACTATTTTAGCAATTTACATTACAATTACTCCGTTTTTTACTATTTTTTTTATTACGAAATATGATAATTTGCAAATATATACATTCAGACATACTTTCAAGAAAATATTTCCAAAAAAATCCGCTCATTAGCAAAAAAAATCTGATGTGGCCATCGCATAACTTTCCGAACAGACGCAAATTTTTATATTATATTTTTAAATAAAATGGTTACATAATTTCAACAGTAAATCGATGAAAAATTTCATATTTTGCCAAAATAGGAAGAAAAAACCTTTGAATGCCTATATCTTGCAAACGAAGCATTTTTGGACCCATGTTATTAGAAACTTTTCATCTTATTTTCGTTAGTAGAATGCGGTTTACTATTTTATTTACAAATACAAAAATTTTTTACAAATACAAAATTTTTTGAAACGCCCTGTATATTTTAGAGAAAAACTTGTAGGACAAAAAATGTAGGAAATTCCATAGCGCTAATTTTTTGTTATTAATATTTTTACATATTTAATTTCGTTTCGAAGTTATAACGCATAATGTCATAATAGCTCCAGGTAAACGCCCCTTTCCCGTTACACGATTTAATTTATTTTCATCTGGCTTCGTCCTACGACAGGAAAAAGCTTATATGCAAAATTTGGAATGATTTGCTTGCTTCGTTTAGACGCTATCGTGTTCACACACGTACATACACACACACATACACACAGACATCCTTCCAAAAATGATAAAAATGGATTCAGGGGACCTCAAAACGTGAACATCTGTCAAAAAATTGGGGGGTCAAATTTTGACTGATAACAATACTTTCCTTACCTAGGGGTTCGGAAAGTAAAAATTGAAACAAATAAAATAATTCGTCATAATCGAACTAAAAAAAGTCTCCGTACGCTGATTTAAAACGGCCCTATAAACGTTTATATTAATATTTAAAATTTCGTACAATAGCCATTAGCTTTAATTACTGCCTCCATAGGTCTAGGCATCGACTCCACTAATTTTTTTGATACATCTGACCCAATTTTACTCCATTCTTCCTGTAATACCCTCTTAAGAGTATTTTTGTTGGTTATATCGTGTTTGCAAATTCTCCGATTTAATTTATTTCGCAGGTGCTCAATGGGATTCAAGTCGGGACTTTGTGGGGGTGAATGGAACTGTTTTGGCACGTGGTAAAGTAACCATTCCTTAACAATTATTGATGTGTGCTTGGGATCTTGATCTTGTTGGAACATATTGTTGTTTAGAAGGCCCAATTTAGTAACACTATCTTTCAAATTTTTTTGTAAAATATCCAAATATACCCACTTGTCCATTATTGAATCAATAAAATGCAAATTTCCAACATTCGATGCCGCCATAGACCCATAAACTAATAGACCTCGACTACCATGCTTGACTGTTGAAATCATATTCTTAATATTAAGTACTTCGTTGGGGGTTTTCCACAATTTTTCTCCACCATCAGAACCGAATATATTAAATTTACTATCGTCTGTAAAAATCACTCGATTCCAGAACTCCATGTCTTTGTTTCGATGTCCTTTTGCAAACTTCATTGTTTTATTTTTATTAATTTTTGAAGTTAGAGGTTTGCGTCATCCAAAACGGCTATTATAATTGCCTTTTCTGAGCACATTTCTAATTGTCTGGTCAGAAACACTAATATTAAATTTATTACGAATTTCATCCCCAATTTTTGCAGCAGTTTTTCTGGGGTTTTTCTTCACTTTGCGTATAATATTGCGGTTCGTAAGATCACTTATTAGTATCTTGGGGCGTCCAGAACGGGGCTTACTTTTCAAGGAACCCGTACTTCCATAATTTTCAATTATGTATTGAACACTTGACTTAGGTTTCCCGATAATTTCCCCGATTTCGCCCATTGATTTGCCTTCATAATACAATTTTATTATTATCTGACGTACTTCAACGGAAATTTCTTTACTCATCTTCGATTATTGCTCGTAAAACGTGCCAATTCAAAAGATAACATAAAAAAATTAGGTGCATAATTTAATGATATCATTCCATATCATTCTAATGCACGATAAAACGTTGCACATTTTCTAAGAAGTGCTAATCAAGTTTCTATTACTAGGCATTTGCGTACGGAGACTTTTTTTAATTAGATTTTGCTGATTTATTTTATTTGTTTAAATTTTTCTTACTAATGAGGGGATTTTTTTAGAATTTATTTTCTTTAAAGTATGTATGAATGTATAGATTTACAAATTATCATATTTCGTCATTAAAATAGCGGCAGTTCCTAGGCTTCTATACAGTTACCTTTCTGGTGTGAAAAGTTGTTGTTGCTAGTTATTTTTGGTCGACATAATATTTATAATGTAACATCAGATAATTCGATAATCTGCACCAATTAAATTTTTCGAGATAACTTCTTATTAGGGTATCAACGTCTTAAGGTATCAACGTCTTAACGGATCAAAGGATCAACGGATCAAAGGATCAACAAATCAAAGGATCAACGGATCAATGGATCAACGGATCAACGTATGAACAGATCAACGGATCAACGTATCAACAGATCAACGTATCAACGGATCAACGTATCAACGTATTTAAATTTCCTATATAGGTGAAAAATTATGTAAATAAAATATAACTTATATTTGGTCTAAATTGAAAAAAAAGTTGGTATTTTTGGTCGCCATAATTTTATAATGGAATATAAGATAATCTGCACTAATTCAATTTTTGCGGTTACAATCACAATTTCGAAGGTTCTGATTAGATTTGAATTATGCGGACAGACAGACGGACAGACGCGGAGCCAGATCATAAGGTTTCTTGCTATACTTTGTATAGAAGCCTAACAAGTAGTTTATATAGGGAGACCTTTTTGAAAATATCTTTAACCTAGTAAATTTCTTTCGAACATTTGCGTATTTATAAATTGCATTAGCGAATCGAATCAACGGATTAACAGAATAACGCAATACTATATAGACGAAGTATTTACAATATAACAGCGTATCAGTTGATCAACGTTATGATTGGCTCTGAAACATGCGGACGGACACGAAGCCAGACCATAAGGCTTCTTTCTATACCTTGTATAGAAGCCTAAAAGTAGCGCACTGGCTACCCAGTTCTTAGACCTCTATACACACAGAGTATTTCCAACACGATTTGAAACGCTCTGTATGATTTTGAATTATGTGGAAAGACGGACAGACACGGAGCCAGATCATAAGGCTTCTTGTTATACTTTGTATAGAAGCCTAAAAGGAATAAAAACCAGAGTAATTGTAATAAATAGCAAAAATGGTGCCGTATGGAGACTTTTTTGAGTCACTGTATACTATTTCAATTTAAAAAAGGAATTAAGAAAAGTTATACTGTTATACTTAATTTTTAAAAATAGATGCGAGTACTATGGTACCTATACAACATAAAAAAACCTTTAACAAATTTATTTTATTTGAAGGTTTCAATATAAGTCATTTACCTACTCACTTTTTACCGTTTGTTGAACTTGACTAATTTGTAATTGACTTCTTTATCTACTATGTACATAATATTATTATGTATTAAATAATATAAATTTATTATATTTAGTTTTTAAAACATTAGTAATATGCGTGTTTAATTTTATAACAAATTATTTTTTTACGCTAGAACTTTTGTTTTTATATACATTCATATTCTATAGTTACTGACTTGTTCATACTAATTAAAAATGTAAACTTTCAATTATATTAACATAATTACCTATACTATATTATGCATAAATAATATATATGTACATAATATCATAAGTATACATATTATGTACAATATACTACAAACCTAACTCATAATAGTTTATTAAAAAATTGAGGGAATTGTGAAAAACTGGAAATAATGTTTTGATCTTAAATGAATTATATTGGCATCCATATTATAAGGTAGCTATAATATAATAATTATGGTTCAAGATTAAATAGTGAATTGCAACATTTAGCAACATTTCCGTTAATCAAATAAACTGGCAGAACAGAAACGAACGATTGCTAATTCCACCATTAAAGTGCACATTACACGCGGCCTTTTTCTCATGCGATGATCGCCGCAACCATCGCAGCAGCCGAATGCACTTGCAACCGAATGCACAATGTGCACTCAAGGCTATGCGATGCATAGCCGTGATGCGATTTTCGTATTTTAACAATTTATCACAAATTTTAACTCACAAAAAAAAATTAACAAATTTAACCACACAACATAAAAGTACAATATTTTTACGTCAATTTTATCTATTTTTATAACTTCAATAACATCAAATGTTGATAGAAATCACTAGATCGCATGAGAAATTGCATACAAAATAGAACGAGTTCTATTTTATAACCATGCGATCTTACAACGCATTGCAATCAATTGCTGAATTGGTTGCCTATGCGATTAGCTGTTTACACGAGGCTTTCGGCTGCTGCGATGGTTGCTGCAACCGATCGCATGAGAAAAAGGCCGCGTGTAATGTGCACTTGACTTACGCTGACGGAAAGTTGCGCACGGGTATGACAAAAGGATGCATCCAAGGCTCTGTTTGTTTTTTTGGAACATTATATTGGACGAACTTCTCGGTGTAGGGATTACCGGAAGGATGTCATCTGTAATCATTCGCAAATGATGTCCTTATGACGTGAGCCAGCCCAATACAGTGCAGATGGAAAGACGTACCAATGCAGCTTTACTTGCGATCGGTGTTAAATTAACATTTAGCGCCCCGAAAACTCAAACAATAGCCTTCACACCAAAAACCAAATTTAGCAAAATTTCTATCAGTAACACTTTTTTGACTTTTGAACCCTACATTAAAATTTTAGGTATTATTCTGGATCAACATTTAAAATTCAATGAACAAGTTCGACACATAGTCAAAACAAACAAAATTTTTAAAACTTTATGTGGGTTCGTACGGCCGACGTGGGGTATCGATCCACGTAATGTGGATACGATCTCGGAAATATCTACATTATAGCCTTAGCTGGATTTACTCCGATCGAGCTAAGGATAAAGAAGATGGCAAGGGTAGAGCAGGTGAAAATGGAATGGTACTTTCGATCGACTTCCAGACGACGTCGTCTTACAAAATCGTACGTCGTCAGCGTAACAAAATAATTGTTTATAATTAAAGTTATATTCCATGATGAGGCATTAATTTACAAAAAAGTAATTCTATTAATACGTATTATGAAGTAACAAGTAACAATGTTTACCAAGAGTAAACATTGTTATTAATAAATCTCATAATTTTCAAATTGGTATTTCCAAACAAAATGAATAACTAAACCATATTAAAAATTGAAATACGCATTTATATGTTGTCTTGAAAGTAGTAGTAAAGAACCCTTTTCATAAAACTACAAGTACAATTTCCTATTAAATAAAATAATTAAAAAAACTTTAACCAACCAAGTTAATGAACTTGCATGTAATTGTTAATTGTGTAATATTTTGATTATAAACCATGACATATAATATATTTCGCTCTTTTTTAAGCTCATTGGATGATTATAATATTGAAAAAAGTTGTTTACAAAATCGAAATCTTGAAATTCATTAAATTTTTGTTTTTTAAACTAATTTTTTGATACATCCAATGAGCTGATAAAAGCGAAACTTGCCGAAATATAGTATAAATTAATATTATATCATAATTTATATTCAATGGGGAACATGCATGAATAAAAAAATTTAGTTAAAACAGTATTTTCCGATTAATCCTATATATTAAATATCAAATCAGAAAAATAACTTCTATTTATTGTATTTTGTTATAAATAATCCATTTTAAAATTCAATGATAATTTAAAATAAATCATGTGACCTTAAACGCAACGCGTTTGCCGGCACAATAACAATAACCTCACTTTCTTGTTTACTCTACTCGTGTAGAGTATACTTTTTTAACTTTTTGTTTTTAATTGATTTAATTATGATAAATAACAGCTTTTAACACTAACAAACTTCAACTTTCAAAGCACAAAACCACAGAACAATAATATAAATGAATGTGAAATTCTGTCTTGTGACGTCACAAGCAAATGGCAACTTGCGCGGTCGTTTCCTTCAATTCAAATTGACGGATTTTTAAATATTTTTTAAATTATTATCAAAACGAAAATAAATAAATTAAATAGCATTAATTAGTATTGTTGCGTTTAGCACCTTTTAAGAGCAGACCTACCTATTGGTTGACTTAATCTCAGGGTCAGTATTTTGCTTAAGAGTCACGATGAACAAAGAACACCACAGACAAAGATGTAATTTCAAAATTCATATTTATTGAACAAACTTAAAACTAACAAAATGAAACACACAAAACTACAAATTGAAATTTACCTTAGTTTTTTGGCGTACGTATTCGAATACCTCGCTCACTGTTTGGAAGACTTATATTCGCACTAAAACGTTGCACTTCTTCTAATGAATGAACCTACTTCCTTCAGGATTGACCTTGTTCAAGCGATTCTCGTCACAGACTGTTCTGTTTTCCCTCCTTTCCGTTCCTAATGAGAGAACGGTTTGGAAAGGCAAACAAGACCACGCAGAAGTAAAACTCCTACTTATATTCGTGGTACCCTGATGTTCGTATAAGCCAACTCGCTGTAGCCTGGAAGCGAGGGTCGTAAGTCCAATGAAAATTCCACTCTGTGTTGTGCCGAAAAATGCGAGGATACGCTTCGTCGAAAAATAAAACAATGGTTAAACAATAACGTTTTATTGAAAATTAAATCGATATCGACAACGATAAACGCTTGTGGTAGTGACGTGCCAAGAACAGGAAGCACGTTAATTGATTGTGACAACGGTACGTCAAAAGTGACACAATACGGGACACCAGAATGGTATACCCGTCAATACAAATAATTGACTGTGATTTATTACCACAATACCACAAGAAAATCCAAACAAGAATATTAAAATTTGTCTCACCTGAGCTCAAGATGAGTTTACAATATAATAACGACAGCAATAATCCTTGTGTGGAACGTAGTGGTTGGTGTTGACTTCCAATGGCTCCCAATCTAGAATCCTCGGACTGTTGTACACCGACGTAATACTCGACGAGCAGGTTCTGACAGGCGGATTCGAAGATGGACAGGCGGCACTCCGCTGCGTTGATAGTATGGTACACGATGGCGATTCAAGTAATATAATGTGATCGTCCAAAAATATACGATCATAAAAACTGAAGCTGCGATGACAATAACAATCGACTTCCAAAAAAAAGGTAAACACAGACAGCTGTCAAAATCGTCACCAGACGAATGTTACCAAATAAAATATAGTTGGCAATGCTTTGTACTTTGATAATGATAAAAAAATGGACGTTCGCGATAACGAATCGAATACTTTTCCATAAAATGCTTGAACTGGCTAAAACAAAATAGCTACGCACTGAATTCACGAAATCCGTAATGACGGTGGAATTAACTATTGCGTATTACTAATTTTGTAACGAAAATCAACCGATAAAATATCGATTTTCACACGATCAATAAATATCGACCTGTCGTATAGCACTTCAAAACCAAAGTCAATGTCTGACGGCGCGCGTGAGCGTTCGTACCCTGTACTATCAAGTACGTTGTAAAAATGAAATGAGAGATGGCGCTTGGAGTAACAATTTGAATAATTTATTCAATATAGGTGATTATATTTTATTATTATAAAATAGGCCATTATAGGTGACAAAAATAGATAAATTTTGTTACAAGACGAGGAATTGGATTTGCTTTTGTTGGTTCCAATTCTTTATCATTCACCCACTAGGATGATCGTCGGCACTGTACTATACACGTTCTGTTCGGACGAATATCTTATTGTCTTTGGCTTCGTCCACTTTGATCACCCACCGGTGTTAGAGTCCATTTTAATTAGTTGGTTTCTCGATTGAAGACTTTACGTCTCCTCCGTTTAAATATTCGCACGTACCTCACTTTTTTGAGAACACGATCTCTCTCATACGAGAGCCTTTTGTAATTCAATTTTCAATCTCCTACACTCCTTTTCGTTGATTTAAACAATTTAAATTTCTTATTTTTTGAAGACGAACTTAATTTGCGTCTTCTCTGTTTGGAAAAACACTTCGGAATCCTTGTTTATTTCTTGTTATTTTCTTATCTCCCCCGTTACCTCCTCTTTTTTTTGTTTTTATTTTAAATCAACGTTACTAAACGCGCATGTCATAGTCTCTTTTCAAAGCATAACAACCAAACAATAAACAACAACTTAAAAATTAAAAATACAATTCTATGCAACGATCTAAACAATACTACCATAACTAAACTAACATATGACATGTTGAAACCACATCTCGTCCGTGCTGATCGTTGTTGATCGCGGATCTTATGAGATGTTGTGGACACAACAGTATATTTAGTTATTTTTGATCCAACTACGCTATTAAAAAAATTTATGCATCTTCCCTATTATCAATTAGATGTAAGTTTATTAACTTTTCCATTTTATTTCAACAAGTTATAAAATGGAATCAGTAGATAAATAATAGTATATTATATATCAAGGTTGTGAAGGCCGTCATTATTGCCCTAGCGCCAAGATTATATTCCGAAGTGCTTTGCACCGAGGAATATAAGGCGCGGAGGCAATAATGGTCTTCACAACCGTGGTTTATATACGATTTTTTCCACTACTAGATTTATTACCATTTTTTAAAATTCTTTTTAACAAAAAAATTTTCAAATTTAAAATATTTATTTCAAATGACAGTTTTGTTTTGTTGATTTGACAGTTGATTTGACAGTTGTTGACAAATTTAGGTTATTAAATAAAATAAATCGCGGTTCGTCAAATTAACAATGGATGGCGCTGTCACATTTAATTCGATTATAATGAATTTTTAAAATTAAATTAATGTATTAAAAAAGCGTTTTAAATAGTTTAAATACAATTAATTAGCATTTCTCGGTTATTATAAATCATTTAATAACAACATTTTTCTTTAAAATAGTCGCCAAGTTAAAAAAAAATGTCATTTTGTTCATTATTAACCTAGGTTAATAATGGAAAATTTATTCACCACTAGTTGAAAACGTGTCACTTCTTGATCGACTAACCTAAGTAAAAATGATAGCCTAAATGACTAGTAGTGGAAAAAATAATATAGTATAGGGTGTTTTTTTTAGCTGCATGAGATCTTTCAATAGGGAAAACTTTTGAATGAAGTTTGTCAAAGTGACAGTTTGGCATTTGTGTTCAGAAAGGTTTGCCATTTAATCATGAATAAATTAACACTTGAACGACGCTACCAAATTGTGGAAATTTATTTTCAAAGTCAGAATTCCGTTCGCGAAACTTATAGAGCTTTTCGCCCATTTTATGGTCGTCATAATCGACCTTCTGAGCAGGCTATTGGTGCGGTGATGGATAAATTTCGTACCACTTCTTCATTGCATGATGTAAGACCACCAACAAGACAAAGAAATGTGCGTACCGAAGAAACTATCGCTTCTGTGAGTGAAAGTGTGCAAAAGAACCCAAACATTTCAATTCGCCATCGTGCTCAACAACTTGGACTTTGTCCGTCCACTGCATGTAAAATTTTACATCAAGATCTTGGTTTACATCCTTACAAGATCCAGTTGGTTTAAGAATTGAAGCCTAATGATGATCGAGTTCGTCGTGCGTTCACAGATTGGGCTCACAACCAGTTGGAAGTGGATCCATTTTTTTACCACCAAATTTTGTTCAAAGACGAGGCACATTTCTAGTTTTGCCGTATATAGACAGACCAATCCAGAACATCATCTTGAGACTCCATTGCATCCATTAAAATGTACTGTTTGGTGTGGAATACACGCCAACGGCATCATCGGTTCATATTTCTTTCGAAATGAGGAAAGAGCTACTATTGCGGTGAATGGTGTGAGATATCGACACATGCTCAATACATTTTTGTTTCCAAAAATCCAAGAATTAAACATCGACAGCTTATGGTTCCAACAGGATGGTGATACGTGCCACACAGCCACGGAAACCATCGATTTAAGGACAATTTGGTGACAACATTATTTCAAGAAATGGTCCTATCAATTGGCCTCCAAGATCGTGTGATTTGACGCCTCCAGATTATTTTCTTTGGGGTATGTTAAATCCATGGTTTATGCTAACAAACCAACAGCTCTGGAAGCATTGGAGGTCAATATTCAGCAAGCCATTTATGAAATAAGGCCAGAAATATTGGAAAAAGTGATCAAAAATTGGACTGATCGGATGCGCTTCGCAACACTTAGTCATGGTGGTCACATGCCAGAAATCATTTTCAAATCATAATGGCATTAAATTTACCTTCACAAAAAAATAATTAAAAAAACATTCCATCAACTTTTTAATGTTTTATTTCAATGTATTGAAAGAAAAATTAATTTTACAAAATAGGATCACATTCATGTAGAACTCATATTAAATAAAGAGTAGATATTTGCTAATTCCTCTGTTGTCTTTAATTATTTTGTATTGGAGCGGGTGCGTTAATACGTAGTTGGGAAGAGGGGCAATTTTAAATACATCGCGTGCATCACGTGATCAAACTCACCTGTCAAACAAGCCTGTATGACAAATTTAAATTCAACATAAATAGTGCATCGTTTTTTTTTGGTTTAAATCAGTGTAAATTAATAAATATGCCTAATTTTTGTATAGCAGTGGTTTGTGAATGCACTGGTGTGAAGGATAAAATATAGTCAATTTAATATTTTTGATATTATAACCGGTACAAACGATTGTAAAATTGTGTTATTATTTATGAAAATGTTGGTAAATGTTAAATTACCAACTGAAATGGACACTAATAACTTGGACCCGTATTTATTCGATAAAACTTCATGTTTTAAGAATGTTTGTGATATCCCAAAAGTTGAATATTTTGATATCGTGAACTATTTTGTATTTGAGAAAAGTGCATATACCCAGGAACAATTTAGAGCACATAAAAGTTTGGAGGCCTACAACTATTATTTGTGCAATTGGCTGAAAGATTTGTCGGTGAAACACTCAGGTAAGTGTTGTTAAAAATTAAGTTAGTATTGTTATAATAAGTATTTTTTCTTTTGTAGGTAATGCACAGCCAAAGGTTGAATTTGCCATATACAAAAACTTGGTTCGTGACAAAAAAACAGGACAAATACTGGCGGGTCACTGTGACTGTAATATTGCAGGATTCAGAGAATGTTGCAGTCATATTGGTGCGACTCTATTTGCAGTTGAAAATGCTGTTCGAAATGTTGACGAGGTATCCGTAACAGGAACAAAAGCATATTGGACTGTGCCAACTTGTACAGTTGGAGAACCAAGTCGTATAGCGGCTGTTAATTACTCGGTTACAAACAATGATGTCGACGAATGTAATTCTAGTTTTAATTTTATGAGTTTGTAATGTTGGAACTGATTTTAAATTGATTATTGAATGTATTTTCGTCTTGTATTTTTCATTTGGAATAATTACAATTAGCTATTTTATTTTATTTTTTATTAACTTAATAAAAGTTATTAACATATCTTATGTATGTATGGGTTTTATATTTATAAAATAAATAGGTACATTATATTATTTTTCCTGGTTTCTCAAAACCTTTAAAATTTTTTTTATTTCTGGGCGTAGTGCTGATAAACCAAACACAAGTCGTCGGCCTCATGTGAAAATTGCATAATTGCATAATGACAAGGGTCATCTTATCGTAGTCAAAATTGTACTTCATCTTCAATAGTGAACGGTGATTGAGCTACAATCTACAACATAGTAAAAGAAAAGAAATGTGAAAATTGCGTAAGTCCATGGACAAGTTCGCACGGTCCAATATGCTTTTGTTCCTGTTACGGATACCTCGTCAACATTTTGAACAGCATTTTCAACTGCAAATAGAGTCGCACCAATATGACTGCAACATTCTCTGAGTCCTGCAATATTACAGTCACAGTGACCCGCCAGTATTTGTCCTGTTTTTTTGTCACGAACCAAGTTTTTGTATATGGCAAATTCAACCTTTGGCTGTGCATTACCTACAAAAGAAAAAATACTTATTATAACAATACTAACTTAATTTTTAACAACACTTACCTGAGTGTTTCACCGACAAATCTTTCAGCCAATTGCACAAATAATAGTTGTAGGCCTCCAAACTTTTATGTGCTCTAAATTGTTCCTGGGTATATGCACTTTTCTCAAATACAAAATAGTTCACGATATCAAAATATTCAACTTTTGGGATATCACAAACATTCTTAAAACATGAAGTTTTATCGAATAAATACGGGTCCAAGTTATTAGTGTCCATTTCAGTTGGTAATTTAACATTTACCAACATTTTCATAAATAATAACACAATTTTACAATCGTTTGTACCGGTTATAATATCAAAAATATTAAATTGACTATATTTTATCCTTCACACCAGTTCATTCACAAACCACTGCTATACAAAAATTAGGCATATTTATTAATTTACACTGATTTAAACCAAAAAAAACGATGCACTATTTATGTTGAATTTAAATTTGTCATACAGGCTTGTTTGACAGCTGAGTTTGATCACGTGATGCACGCGATGTTCTTTTCATTTTTTGGTTCTTAAAAAATATATTTCCCCTCAGAAATTTGATATATGGCCGCCACTGTCAATAAGTCAATCTATTATTGACGTATTCCAATGAATTTGTATACTTTCTGGATTCTCCTCCGTTATGTAACTACTTAGCCACCAGACTATCTTGGACCAAAACCAGTTAAAGCAATTTTGAACAGAAGAATCGAATATATCGGATTAGACAATGAGACTTGACACTTTTTGTATAAAAAAGGCAGGAATATTAGCCCAATAAACTGAAGGCAATAATTGTTTATAAATAAAGTTTATGCTTTTTTTATCCAGAACTGCTAACTTCATCCCCAGAAACATAATAGAAGCAGAATAACCATTGATTTTCTTTGCAATCATTAATGTATCTCTAAAAGGCCATAATAGAATTAGCAGCAATTGCAAATTCTCAGTTTTGTAATATACCTACTAATTACGAATAAGTAGTAAATTAAGATTTTTGGCTTTATCACGAAGTTTACTAAATTTTTGGTAATCCTGTGAACTACGAGTTTACTTAAATGTCTTATGCGTGAGATTTTTACTGATAATTACCGAAATTAACTCTCTTAAATGCATGCATAAAATGCATTTTTTTAAATTTAGTTCGTTGTAATTTCACACCCTAGATCACAGCTTAAATTTGGTCAGCAAATATGATTTTCTTCTATCCCACTATATATTTTTATAAACGATAACTTTTCAAAAATCGCTTCCAGCGCCGTATATATTTTTTTATTCTTGTGATTGTAAATAAGCATGCAGTCCGAAAAATAATTTTATCGTGAACATTATTTTTTAAAACTGGTTCGATTTAAATATTCAAACAAAAATCCTGAGGCGATTATTATATTCAAATTTTATCAAATTATTCTTGTCGTCTATTAAATTGGAGGTCCACTTAAACTGTGGATGCAGAAGATTATCATCAAAGATTATAATTAACCTTATCTAATTTAAAAACCAGAATGCTAATGGCTGAACGCTAGAAGTATTTTCTATTAATGCAAAATATTGCTAAATTTTGTTTTAAAAATTTTAATTATTTCAAAATTAAAATTGTTAATTCACTTTGTTCAGAATCTTGGAGATATAGTTTTACAAATTATTGAACTTCCTTCTTCCATTGTTAAAATGAACTATTTCCCTATATTATTGTGTTTCTTTGTTAAGAGATTTCCCGCTAGATAGCAAATCTTATACCTGAGTTTGTAGTAATTGTTATAATTATTATTATAAATTTAAAAAGTTTTAAATAAACGAAATTAATATCAAATACCCAAAGTTGTAGAACAGCAATTTCACGTATGTATATAAAATTTGTATTCTTGAAGATGAAAAATAAACTCTAGAATTTTTATTTAAATTAGTGTCGTTGGAATTTTTTAATTATATGGGAATCCCTAACCAGAAAAAATATATATTACTGCAATAACTTACTCTACTACGTCTTGCCTTATTTTGGTAGGGGTAATACTTTCTTATTATCAAGAAAGTAATTGTAAAAAAATATTTTCTCAAAATTTTTTTGAACGTCTCTTCAAAATTCAAAAGACTAGACTTACTTTATCTAATATTATTTTTTGTTTAGAAGAACTCCTTTATAAGATACCATAATTTTTTACCACTTGGTATGGATTTTGTCAAGTACCTACCTTCTAACTATAAATAATTATTTTACTAAAATTTATTAGTTTTATAATATTTTTAATGATCTAATATCATCAGCATGCTTATATAATACCTACCCGTAACAAATTTAATTTATTTAATTTTTGTACCTGGAATACCATTATTAGACTGATGGATGATGAGGTCAAACATTAAAACCTGTTAAATTTCGCGTTGGTTATAATGATTTAAAATATTTGCTAGGTAATTTTTTTACAAGAAGCGATTGTAATGTTTACGTGAATTATAAAATTTTAATGTTCCTAAAATACTTGAAAATAATCTTCATTTTATAATTCATTGTAAATATGAGTTACAATTATTTGTAATTATTTTTATTTGTGTGCATATCGTTACCTACACCATAATCTGACCTACAATATTATTGTATAAAAAAAATAATCTTCAAGACTTAAAATCCTAGTAGTTTTCAGAAATTAGTTTTCAATTCCCAATCTCATACAATTGGACAAAGACTTTGAAAATTCACATCCATCACTGGTATCTGAAAATCAATAAACCATACATACAGGTTAGTATAAAAAACAAAATAACAAATTTAATTCTCAGGTACCAAACGTGACCACTAATGTTATAAATAATTTGAACACCAAACAGGTAAGAAATAAAAAAAATTTTAAAAGATTATTTTGACGATGAATCGCATTTTGCAATTAGGTAATTACCTGAAGAAACTAGCCGAGCAAAACAACGTCTGGTTTCTCGGACAGCTTTAACCCTTTTAGCGTCATTTGGTAAGTTGTCTTGTATCCACTTTAACAAGGCCGATTCCGAAGGAGATCTATTATCGTCGAGCTATAACGTTTTAATATTTATGTAATTTTGTAAACAAAATTGCATTTAAAATTTCTTAAATATCTAATAAATCGTACCACTTCGAGATATCCAAAAACACATTGACTGATACACTAAAAGTAACACATGTTAAGCATCTAATTTGTTTATTTTACGCAGTTGCATTTTTACCTCCATATTATCTGAACGTTTACTTCGCAGATATCCACCAGAATATCCACCAGAACCATATCCATGTCGATCCGATCCCGAACCATAACGACCTGATCCACTCGAACTCTCCCTATTTCTACTATCATATCCATCATAATTTCTACTTCCGTAACCGTCATTTTCGTCATTACCATTTCTGTGACCTGAGCGATCATATCCTCCATTACTATGACCGGAACGACCACCATATCCTCCATTACCTTGACCGGAACGATCAAATCCTCCAGAATTCCTAGACGAATCTCGTCCATAATTTCTATTTGAAGATTCGCCTCCAGAATCTCTACCAGATGAATGGCCTCCATAATTTCTGTTCGATGACGAATCTCCTCCGAAATTTCTATTCATCGATTCCCTTCCATTATTTCGATTTGACGATTCTCCTCTGTGATTTCTATTCGAGTCTCTACCATTATTTCTGTTAGACGAATCTTGACCATATCTATCGTTATCGTCATTATTATGTCGATTGTTTTGATGATGTCCACGCGATGATTGACCATATTGGTCATCGTCATCTTGGTTATTTCCATATTTCTGACCTGTTCTTGGATATCTACTGGAATCTGAATTTTCATCATCGGAAGATTCGCCTCCACACTCTGGTAGGTACTTTTTAATTTCTGCTTTCATTGGATCGGTGCGGCTTCCATTGGATTGATGTTTACTATCTTCTAACGTTTTACTTTTTAAATTAACTTTGCTTTCTCCATCGTTTAGCGTTATTAAAGCTAACAAAATAATTAACTTTATCGGTAGGTACATAATCTGAAATGTCGGACCACGGAGTTGTAAGTAATGCAAGGCAATTTTTCTGCGAGTGTGTTTTTATAGAAATCGTATTACAAAGAATGAACATTTAAATGTTAATTATTATTTTACGATGTTAATAACAACAATTTTTTATTTTGTGAAATTAAAACGTCCAAAAAGATGTTGACAAGTTCCGTTTTTATACAATTGGGTGTCCTTCATAACGAGATAATTAGGCAACGATTATGGAATAATTTTTGAATTCGTATTTCATTCCGGTCAATAAGCATGCGAGTTACACGCAACACCATCTGTTGAGTAGATTCGCAATATCTCTTTACATTAATTTAAAAAAATGTGTTCAAATTCGATAAATAAAATAATTGTTAAAATATAGACCGTTCGAAGATGACGTAGGGATGTGGAAAAAAAGTGCAAAAGGAATAGGTCTAACTGTATTGATAAGGCTGTCACAAAGTTACCACTCCTAAATGCGATCCCACTACTGCTCGACACGGGAACTTTTAGCTGCTGGGTTTCCCCCCTGGCCCGTTTCATCCCTCTTTAACCAACCTGGTTATTCCAAAATCCTCCGGAATAACCATATTGATGCCAAGCTTAGTGTGGACACCTAGTCAACGTGGTAAGCATTGCAACAGGACTCCTAATCTCAAGTCATCCACTACACCCGACCCCCAAGTAGCTAGGTTACAGGAGTACGCCACACTCCCAGTCGAAATATTTATCGCCAAATTGCAATATCTGTTGCAAGTTATGATGTGTTTTTTTTTACAGAATAGGTAGTTAAGTAGTAATTTGATTGGTAATGAACAAACATTGAATCATTATTTTATTCTAGGTAATTTAAAATTGAAATTCTTGGAAAAACGAAATTTTAATAATGGTAATCAAAATTGTGCATAATTACAAAAAGAAACAAATAACAAACTAATTATGACCCTATCCAGAATTAATACCAATTTTTTCTTTGCAGTTATTTTTAATATTTTGATCAATAATACTTTTGGATTATTTTATTGGAAATTTATTCATAATATTTTTGGAAATAAAATTTTTCAAACTATCGGGATGAATGCGACAAAGTATAGATTTTACATATAACTTGTAGCAATTGAAATTGCTTCAAGCTAATCTTGAGGCTGTTTGAACGCCATTACGGGTAGCTCCGAAAGCTTGGCTCAAGGGAACTTAATTAGTCGCAAAATTTCTTCGCACTCTCACCGGCGGAACTATTTAAATGCAGGAGACTTACGTGGGGGGGGGGCAAAATTCAAATCAAACTTTATCAACCAAATATTATTTAGTCGTCCAGTCTAAAACATCACTACCAAGGTAAATATCTGGCGCTCTTCAGCAGAACTACTTGCTGATAACGATGCCTTGCAAACCAAAGGCATTCAGATGTAGGCAGTCGAGATACCTTGCAAATCTCGAAAGGAACGGAAATACCTTGCGAACCAAAGACATGTTGGAAAGGTGTGAGAGTGTCTTGCGAACCGAAAACACGCTCGGGAGAATATCTTTTATTCGTTTTATTTCAACAAATTTATAGAATTACTTAAATTGAATTACTCATTTTAATTATGCAAACTTTTATCTGTAATTTAAAATTATTATAATGGTTTATCAATTGACCGATGACGAAGATTTTATGGAATTTTTTATATATACAGATATAAAGAAATAATTTTCAGATCCTTTTAGTTTAAAGTACTGGAGTTGAAGGAAATGCTGGAATGTCCTGGCAATAATGAAGAGAAACTCCTGATCTACACCTCCACGTGGTACTAGACGGGCAACATCTAAAATGGCTAACGTAGACAGGGACCGAGCAAGTATAGGAATAAATACTTAACTTCGTCTTGACGAAGGGCACTTACTGGTCCTGGAGGGGAAAAATCCCCTCCGAAGTCGGATGAACTAATAAATGACGGTCAACGGCATAGAATCGGACAGGCAAGGGGAAACCACCCGATTATCTTCCCAAGAGTCCATCATTATTTATATGTCACTATTTCCTTACGTAGGACGAAAAAAGCTGAGAGAGTTAGGTTCGTTATATTGGAGTTTTACTATAGTATAATTTATTATCTCAGAAAAATAACAAAAGGAAATAAAGGATATAAAAAGTAAGCTAGAAGGAATGGGGGCAAGATGGAATGCCGGAATCATGGGAATGATATACAGGAAGTTGTAAACCTGGGAGAAAGAGTAGATGAACAAGACAAGAAGATAAATTATCTCGAAAATAAACTAGAAAAGTATGAAAGGGACGGGAAAGCAACCAACATGGTTATTAAGAACATAAGTGCAGGTCAAAGTAATGGATGCTTTTAAGATAGGGAAAACACCTGGAAAGTAGGTAATGGTAATGAAACTGGAAAATCGTAGCCAGAAGTTAGCGGTAATGGGAAATAAAAATAAATTGAAGGGAACCCAAACATACACAGAGAGCGACCTGGCCAAAAGAGAAGGAGCGATCCAGGATAAGATATGGAAGGCCGCAAGTAAAAACATAGAGGCAACATGCAAAAAAGGAGAAATTGATGAGCTGAATATGACGTAATTGCAAAGTGAACGGAAAATAAAAGAAGAATCGAAAGACAAGGATAAACAGGGGAAGTAAAACAGATGTAAAGAAACAAATAATAGTGACATGGAATGTGAGAACGATGCTAGTACCTGGAAAGATGAATGATGTAGCTGTAACAACCCGCGTTTAAACTTTTAATTATTACATATATCGACCACGTAATTTTAACACGTAAATACGAATTTATCAATGAAATTTAAATAAAAGCAAACATTAAACCATGTTATAAATTAGATTATAAGTATCTAACCATATTATGTGTAAACTATTTAGTTTATAATTATTTAAACTTATTTAGTTTATAATAATTAATTTGTTTATAATGATTGTTAAACCAGGGTAAAATTTGTTTGAGATGCACTGGAAATTCTCGAGTGATATTGTAAACTTTTACAATATCCGTCCTTTAATATTTGTAACAATGAGAGCGGAAACATTAATAACCTTGTAACGAGAATTCCCAGCAAAGTTAAAAGAAAGCGACAAAGACTTTGAAAGTTATACAGGGTCATAAAATAATTCACTTGCTGCACATGCGACTTCTTCTTGGAAAAAAAGATATAAGTTTCTATTTTGTGAATGGAGCCAAAGTTTTCCATTCTTTAGAATCTTTGGCACCCCGCTGGATTTTTAGAACGAAAGCGAGTAATAAAACCTACCCTAAAAATACCATGTATGTAGTCTCTACGCGAGGGCTCAAATTAAGAAAGCTTATACGTCTTTTCTACCACCTCCACGGAAGAAGGTGATTCAATAAAATAAGGGCCTTAAGCCAAAATTAGTCAGTCGTTCAACATCACACGATCGAGTCGCGTCCTGCCACACGCAGTCGTAAACAACATCTCGCGATTCAATTAAGTTAGTTGTCAATTTTTACAAAACACATCTAAGAAAATCGGTCCGTCGCGTTCACACGGAAAATAGTTTGCTAGTCAAAAGTTTTAAAAGTAAAGTCAAAATAAAATACGCGAGTCAAGCGAATTCACTAAGTAAAGATTCATATTAATTGTTAGTACCGATCGATAAAACAGCATTTTGTCCAAAAGTTGGCGGCATCATAAATCAACTCAATATAAGTCCAAATTAAATCTATATTTTCGGTTTATGCATAATTCAAAGTGAAATAGCAAAAAGGAAGGATTACGTTCGTGTGCAGTAACAAGGATTATAACTTCAGGTATCAAATAATATTACTAGTAAAAATCTTTTACAAACATTACTCTGGTCGGATTAGCATAACTAAATAATTTTTGGTCACAACCCTAGTATTGTAATATCATAAAACTTTTAAGGTTGCATAGCTGTTAAATTCTGTCTGTTTTTTTTGTTATTTAAATAAATTGTTTTAATTAAGCTAAAGGTGTCTCAATTATTGAAATCTCCTATAAGTAATCTATCGTTCGTCTTAAATATTTTTCCCACGTTTCTGCTCTAAGGCTCATCACGCTATCAATTAAACAAATTTATGAGAAGTTAAAGTAAGTATTTAAAGTAATATTCACGAGTTAGGAATCGGACTCGCCAATTCATCTAATTACGATTCCTGGTGGCAGCTATTATAACAAATAACCAATTTATTGGTCAAATTATAAGTTCAATCAAACTAAAGCAATCAGCTTTAGTACATAGCTAATGATCTCATGAGATACAGACTGGGAATAGCGGTAGTATAAGTGATAAGATGGGAGGGAAGTGGGGAGGTAAAAATGAAGGACTGCATATTACTGTACAAAAACGGAGTTGCCTTTATAATTGAAAAGAGTAAAGCGAATTACATAATGGACTTCAAACCAATAAATAGAAGACTAGCGTATATTAGAGTAAAAGGTATCAAAGAGAACTTATCGATTATAAACGTATATGCACCAACAGAAGAAGTAGATGAAGAGGAAAAACAGAAACATACGAAGAGATATAAAAACTATATGAAAAAATTCCAAGAAAAGATCATCTGGTGATAATGAGTGACTTTAATGCGCCAATAGTAAAGAAAGAATTCATCAAAAGCGTAGCAGGAAAAAATACTATCCACGAAATAACAAATGAGAACGGAGAAAAAATATGCAATCTACCAGAAATGTGAAATATGAGAATAGTAGCTACAGACTTCAGACATAAAACTAAACACAAGGAGACCTCGATGATTCCTGGAAGAGATAAAGGAAACCAAATAGACCACATGATGGTATCCAAGAGAAAAACATTTAA
This sequence comes from Podabrus alpinus, assembly GCA_932274525.1. Classification (NCBI taxonomy): domain Eukaryota; kingdom Metazoa; phylum Arthropoda; class Insecta; order Coleoptera; family Cantharidae; genus Podabrus; species Podabrus alpinus. The sequence continues at coordinate 124,383,372 of OW026451.1, forward strand.
GGTATGCGATGCAAGATCATACAGAGGCACAAGCGTAGACACAGATCATAACCTAGTAATAATGGAAATAATAGGATCCAAAACAAAGAGAAACCGGACAAAGGCATAGAGAACAAATGAAAGACTGGCAATTGATGAGGAATGCGAAGAGATAGGAACGTTACGAACATTAAAGAAAGTTTTTGTACTTATTATATTTTCCAGTTGTATTTCTACACTTTGGAACGAAACAGGTTTTAAATATATTTGACATTTTGAATAAATACAAACGAAGATAAAAACCGCGATACAAACATCACAGAAGTAAACATGCCGTTTTGCACGCCATCTCTTAAGCAAATCGATTAATCAATCGGTGTAGGAGATGTCATATCTCGAATAAATAAATCAAATTTATTTGAATTTCATTATGTAATTACATCGAAATGAGTCGCTTTTAGAAAAATCTAACCACATTACACGGCAAAGGATATTCGAAGGATCGTATTTACGTAAAATAATAGTAAGTACTAAATTTTTTTTGCCGGTTGTTTCGAAATATTAACGCGGATCAAAAAGTTATCAACAATTTATTTTATAAACAAAAAACGCGATGCTGTTATTTCTAAAATATCTCGTAAACTAAGCAAGACAAGGTAAGATACCATAGATATTTTTTGCACAGCGTTAAATTATCTACAATATTGATTCGGACAAAATTTATCATATGTTAATTGCCAAGCTTCCACCACCGCTAAACTCTGGAACTGGTGTTCTAAAAATCATAGATTTTGTCGTGTTTTTAGACCGAGAGCCAGCAAGAAAAACGACGTATGATTAGCGAAACGCTGAAACTTTTTGAGAAGTTGGCCAGTGTTATAAAGAACAGGGAAACGCAAGTATGGCAGCCCGTATGTGTCGGTGTTGCGCTGCGCAATTTTTTGAATGTGTCAAAAAAAACTATGACCTTGGGGAATGAGCTAAAAGGTAATTCTGGTTTTATATCATAATATATTCGATAGCCAGAGTATGAAGGAGTCGTATGCCATACCGATGCGGCGTCTCAAACTGTCCGCCATACTGAATTAAACGTGTCATTTATTTTATGTTCTCTTGAAATACTAGCGAAAAGCTAATTTTTTATCCAACCATACAAAAAGATGTCTCATCACCGATTATGACCATGCCATACTGTTTCGGTGTCCCTAAGTACACGCCATACTGATTTAAAGATGTCGAATTTTTCACCAGTCCATGTATCATAGGAATATACCTGGAAAAGACAAGTACCTATCGATTGATTTTCGACAAGTATCGACAAGTATCGACTGAAAATTCGACATCTTTGAATCAGTATGGCGTGTACTTAGGGCCGGTTTCAGCAACCTTAACCTTAACCTGTGTTAGTTAACACAAATTAAAAATAATCCGTTGTTAAATTTTGAATGGGTTGTAGCAACCTTTTCTAATATGTAATTAGTTAATCTCGGATTATGTGTAGAATAGTTATGGTGGTACTCCTGAAACGACAACCACGCCTACTTCATACTATGCAAGTAGTTCAATTAGTTCGAAAATTATCAACAAGTGAGGTTTATAACCTATATTCTGTGAATACAGTTCATTGAAATATTTTATATTTTACATATATTTTACTGAAATGGCACAGAAAAGAACAAAAAATTATAAGAAGTAGAGAAGGAAGACAATTGCGGCTACTAAATGTAAAATTACGTGATATTGATAAATAAATTGTTAATTTGTTAATAACTGAATTTTTTTTCTCAAAAAGTACTCGGGTGCTCATAAAAAAATATTAAACTTTTATTTTATTTTATTGTAAATTTAATAAAGCTTTAAAAATTAATCCGCACGTGTGTGCAGTCGATGGCACCTATCACGCCTGGAATTTGAAAAAAACATTTTAAACAAAATTGTAATCATTTTTTTCTCTGGTTTTCTCTGTATGAGAAGGTCAAATTTATATTAATTGCGTATTTACACACTTTTCTATAATAAAAGGAGGTTAGGTTTTTGGTAATTTAACTTTAATCACTGGTCAACTAGTAATTAAATACTTTGGGTATTTAACCTGTGTTAAGCATAAATTAACGTTGCTACAACCCAAACTACAGATTTAATCTATGATTACGCTAATCATTGATTAAATTTAACCTGTGTTAAAAATTATATTGCTAAAACCCAAATCGGACTTAATCTAAGATTAAATATTTAATCTATGATTAAATTCCTAAATTAAAGTTGCTGAAACTGGGCATTAGGGACACCGAAACAGTATGGCATGGTCATAATCGGTGATGCGACATCTTTTTGTATGGTTGGATAAAAAATTAGCTTTTCGCTAGTATTTCAAGAGAACATAAAATAAATGACACGTTTAATTCAGTATGGCGGACAGTTTGAGACGCCGCATCGGTATGGCATACGACTCCTTCATACTCTGGCTATCGAATATATGATATAAAACCAGAATTACCTTTTAGCTCATTCCCCAAGGGCATCGTTTTTTTTGACACATTCAAAAAATTGCGCAGCGCAACACCGACACATACGGGCCGCCATACTTGCGTTTCCCTGTTCTTTATAACACTGGCTACCTTCTCAAAAAGTTTCAGCGTTTCGCTAATCATACGTCGTTTTTCTTGCTGGCTCTCGGTCTATTTATGTTGCGTCACTAATTTTTTTCAGTCCTCTAGAACAACTGTGGGCAACCTCCGGCCCGCGGGCCAACTCCGTTCCGCGTAAAGTTCTAATCCGGCCCGCGAGATCTTTAGAAGAAATAATAAATAAATATTTTCAAACACAAAAATTTTAAAGAAAAGGATTAGGTTAGTACCTAACATAAGGAAAAAGGAGAGATCTACAGTTTAATTTTCGATATAATTCGTCTTATTTAAATTAAATTAAAAAGTATTGTAAAAAGTAAATTGAAAAGTACACTAGACCCTCCATGTACGCGAGTTCGATGTACGCGAATTCAGAATAACGCGAATTAGATTTTGATACCTGAATTTTTTATACGCGAGGCAAAATTCCCTTTAACGCGAATTAAGTTTTGGCGTATTATTAAAATAACTATGTGGCACAGTCGGCCTACCGGCCGCCTTTAGCCATCTAGACCGTGTCGGATGTGGTTGTTCGGCCTTCGGCCTCCCTACAAGGTTTTAAAGTAGCCTATGTTTTTCGTAGCGTTGTAAATATCGTAACTTCTACACCAAATTTGGTTAAGATTGGTCAAATAGAAACGTAAAGCACGTGCACGCGTATTTGCATTGTCGATCGGTTGACAGCTTGATTTTACAAGTTTTATTTCCACTCAGTTACGCAACTGAGACGAAGTGAGCTGAGCCGAACAGAGATTAACTGAGTCAAAGTGAGAAAAACATAAGGTAAAAAGAACAACTTACATATTACATATTACAAAATACATAAAACAAATTACATAACCTTTAAAAATACAAAATAGAAATTTATTGCAACCGGCAATTAAAATTAAAGAAGTAAAATAAGTACAATAATTAAAACCAAGATGTACGAAGAAGTACCTTCAGTAGATGCTAAAACGATTGCAGTAAGTGACAAGTTTAATTAAATTTTTGTAATAACTACCTACTAGTAAACTAGAAACGTGAAATATTTATTACACATGATATAATTGGGGTGTTGTCGATAACAATAAAAGATTTATCGATGTATTTTGTGGGAAGAGGGAATGACACGAAGAGAGGAAGTATTTAGAAATTTAACATGTAACTAGATTTAAAAATTGTTCTTCCGTTCTGTTGTTTATTATTATAATTTTATTTTTTATTCAAATATATACAAGATTAATTTAATAAATTTTAGTGTTCGTTTGATTTGTTAGTTATCCTGCAATCTTTTCAAGGGCTATAACTCTTCTCTCATCCAATTGTAGTTTGCGTTCTAACAATTGTAATTTTTTACTTTGCAACTCATTTTTTTCTTTTAATTTTTCTTTTATTTCGTTCACTTCTTGTCGAAGTTTAGCATTGCTTAACTTCTTTGCTGGTTTTTTTGGAGCGACAACCGGGGTGCTACTTTCTGGCGGTACTTCTTCTAGAAAATTTTCAACACGATCATTTCTTCATTGCGCAATGGTAACATTGCCATTGAGGCAATACTTGGTAGTGGTTCAAAGGCTTCGCCAACATTTATAGAATGTGGCGAAGAGAAATTTGGTTCCATACCAAGTATGTCCTCCATTTTATCGAAGAACACAAAACGAGTAGGTCCCCTATACCCGTTTTACCCTTGGCATCTTTACAAGATTTGTACGTCCTGACCAAATTTAACCATTTTTTTTCTACAATTTTCTTCGGAGAAAACAAATTGTTGACTAATCAAGTCGTTACTCACGTTACTCCAAACTTGGCGTCGTTTGGTAACGTGGTTTAAGTGATCCTTGTATACCTCGACGCTAGCAATTAGAGCTAGCGTTTCCTCATGAGTCCACATGACTCGTTTCCCGGTTTCCATTTATTTCTACAAAAAGTTATACGTAACAAAATAAATACATATTGCTGTGTTTCAAGCTACCAGGTCTATACAAATTATTGAATTTCTTACTTATAATTAAATTTCACATAAAATTTGCGGAATGGGACGCTTCGCCGTCGCCGTTTCGCCGTCGCCGTTTCGCCGTTTCGCCGTCGCCGTTTCGCCGTCGCCGTTTCGCCGTCGCCCGTTTCGCCGTCGCCGTTTCGCCGTCGCCCATTTCGCCGTCGTTAATTAAAAAATATAAATCAAAAGTTACAATTGAAGTTTTATTAAATTATTTTGATTATTTATAAAAGATTATTTTTTGTTTTTACGCGATTTTTGGGGGGTGAAACGTAATAGTTTACTGCCCCATACCGCAACTACACTTTTTAATGCTATTTCGAGGTTCTCTCACATCCCGGTTGCATTTATCCCGGTTTTCTTGATCTGTCGCGCTTCAAGTATGTTTAGCCTAGTAACCAGAGTCAAATCCGCCCTGGAGGGGTGCAGAGCGGAGCAGAGCGCAGCGGCGCCCCGTAAGGGTAGGATTTGACGATGGATTACCCTCCTTTCCGAATGCACACCCCTAAAATTGGAAACGTAATAGTTTACTGCCCCATACCGCAACTATACTTTTTAATGCTATTTCGAGGTTCTCTCACATCCCGGTTGCATTTATCCCGGTTTTCTTGATCTATCGCGCTTAAAGTATGTTTAGCCTAGTAACCAGAGTCAAATCCGCCCTGGAGGGGTGCAGAGCGGAGCGGAGCGCAGCGGCGCCCCGTAAGGGTAGGATTTGACGATGGATTAACCTCCTTTTCGAATGCACACCCCTAAAATTGGAAACGTAATAGTTTACTGCCCCATACCGCAACTACACTTTTTAATGCTATTTCGAGGTTCTCTCACATCCCGGTTGCATTTATCCCGGTTTTCTTGATCTGTCGCGCTTCAAGTATGTTTAGCCTAGTAACCAGAGTCAAATCCGCCCTGGAGGGGTGCAGAGCGGAGCGAAGCGCAGCGGCGCCCCGTAAGGGTAGGATTTGACGATGGATTACCCTCCTTTTCGAATGCACACCCCTAAAATTGGAAGGCAAAAAAAATTTAATTTTTTCACTTTTTTGGCAATACACGAGTTATTTTCCATTTTTTGATTATATTTATTACTAATATCTACTAATCACACCCCCATCTATCCGAATTTCAAAGAAAAATTCAAATCGGAGAGAAAAAATTTCACTGCATTTGAATTTTTTTGGATTATCGCAACATTTTAAGTTGGTAATAAATTTTTACTATATAAATGAAACAGCCACATATTGTGAGTGGGTTTGAAATCCCAAAAAAAATTCCCATAGGTTAGGTTACATTTTGTTCTTCTTCTAAAACTATTAATTTTATTATAAAATTTTATAATAAAATTTTAATTGTAACTTTTGATTTATATTTTTTAATTAACGACGGCGAAATGGGCGACGGCGAAACGGCGACGGCGAAACGGGCGACGGCGAAACGGCGACGGCGAAACGGCGACGGCGAAACGGCGACGGCGAAACGGCGACGGCGAAGCGTCCTAGACCGAAAATTTGACCTCATTAAAATACAAAAGATAAGAAAGATAAACAAATTTAGCAATTTCTATAAATTATGAGCAAATAGAGATCTTTAAGCATTGGTAAATGATATGAAAAGCTGTAATAAAATTTCACAGAGGTTTTTGTCACCTCAAAATTTCATAATAAAGGATTGTTTAGGTCAAATATGGTAAAATTACTGTGAACTATTATCACAAATGAACATAACCTCAATTGTACTGTACAAAAATGGAATTTATTCCATGAACAACAATTATTGTGTGAAACCGATTATGTGAAAATTTGTTAAATAATCTACTCTTTCTAATGGTCATAATTTGCAACTATAAATCTCCAAAAGTGTATATAAAGGTCATTTTCGCTTCAATTTGATAACGAGCTTCGAGATTAGAAAAAGGTGGGAAACTTCGCTAAATCTTGCCTACAAAAGTGCTACTGTATTCACGAGACGTCGGGGAACCACACAGTTAATCAACTCATCATGGATGAAAGCGCTCCTGAAAATTTAAAGTCAATTAGTGAACATAAAATGCATAAAGGTGAAGAACTCGACTCACTGATAAGGAAATTTGACCAAATTTCACGAACGGCGCAAGTAGAAAGTCAGTCTTACTCGAACTCTTCAAAACGACGGATGTGTGGCTCCATAAAATAAAAGTCTTCCAAGAATGATCGAAATGGATGGACAGGTGTCTCCATAAAATTCAATGTTTATCTAAACTAAACAACACTTTACAACAATGGCTACCTTTTGTTGAACATCATCATAATCAACGAGTTAAAAGTATGACTCACCTTTTAAATAACTGGTAAACGAGTTCCAATAATAATTCACTGGCATATCACGAATTCGATCAAAACAATCAACAGGTGTCAACCATTAAATAACTCCGCATGATCACAAAACAGAGCTCGAAATTTATCAACAACATCAACAAGAAGCAAAGTGGTGAAACGCAGTGATGTGTATGCGCAGTTAAATTGTGTTGGTGCGCATGTCTTTTGAAAAGACAGGATTATTTGAAAACAAAAAGGTATTTGAAAGATTTTATTAAATTTATAAATTATTATTATTGTAACATTTCGACGACCTAAGAGGATATTTTTGGACACATTTGATTTATTTAATATTAAACATTGTCGTTTTTCACAGATAGTCTTATCTGAATTTGTTTAAAATTTGTGCGCTAGCGATTTGATTAATTTATTTTGTTAAATATAAAACTATTTTTGATTCAAACAATCTTTTATTTATTGATTTCATTAAATAACAGTAAGCATTTCCAAGTTTAAAGATCATCACAACGAAAGCAAATTTGTTCTTCTCAATTATCAAAACATCAACAATTTTTAATCTACGAACATTTATTCAACCTTAATGAGCATCCCTTAATTGAGTTTGATCTGAATCCACCACACCTTGAGTGAATCTCAACGATTGAGCTAGATAAATGGGACAAGGATCGTGAATTTCTTGAGAAATTGCACCCCTGGAAACTTCATTTTTCAATTTTTATAAATTTGCTTTTATTCAAAGCTGGCGCTCAACAAACAAACCCGGGGTGTGCAAATTTGATAGGGATTACACAGCAATATGTTGGGATTACAAATTTAGGTTTTTGGAAGTTGTATTTATTAAAATAAAATGTTACGCTTATATATGTAGAATAAGCTTGTTACCAATCAAAGATAATCTCTTTAATCCGGTTGATCAGGTTCAAGTCCTTATTAAATTAAATAAATTACCAAATGTTTATTACGAGTCTATTTACGAGTTTATTACGATGTTTATTACAAATTAGCTCACAAATTACATAACTTCCAAAAAGACGAAATATGACGAAAGAGATGACGTTAACCTTTTTAAATCGACCAATCCGAGCTATTTCCAACTTTATCTCAGTTGTAACACTTCTAAATAGCAAGATCAGTTGGTATAGGGTGGGAGGAAATTTTCTCAGTTTAAACTCAATTCGGCACGGCACGGCACATTCGTTTGACGAATGTACAACGGTAAAAAGAACACACTTTTAACTGAGTCAACTGAGTATCTCAGTACATCTCACTTAAAATAGGTAAAAAGAATACAGCTATAATTGTTTTTTAAGTTGATTTTGAGTAGCCTGCCTTCCTTTAAGGAATCTCGATAATCCATTCATGCGCGTCCCATAGGGACGCGCATGAATGGATTATCGAGATTCCTTAAAGGAAGGCAGGCTACTCAAAATCAACATTCCTTTCCTTTGCGAATTTTTTTCTTTGTAATTTGTTATAAATGATAAGAGAAATAAATATAGTACTTAATTAACTTTGTTATAAATATTATTGTTTTTATATTTTCAGAAAAAAATACAAGTAACAAAAATGTGTCCATTAACTATACTAAGGCCCGCGGACGAAACGTAAATATTATTCTGGCCCCTGTAATACAAAAGGTTGCCCACCCCTGCTCTAGAATAGAATTAAAAATCCAAAATAATTCACACATTATCTGAGAACTTCAAAGATTACTTTTCATATTACAACCAGCTTTTAGACAATTCTTGTTTATTTTGTAGCTATGTTAATTTAACCTGAATCTTATTAGGAATATAATTTTAAACAAAAAAATAATTATGCAAGTGTTTTTTTTTCGTACCACGATGATAGTAGAATGTTTCATATTCAAAATTTTCTAATATTACGTGCAGGTTGGATAACGCTTGTTTATGTGCCCCAAGAAGTTCTAAGTTCATTATACAAAAAACCGAAGCAAAATGAATCCCACTTTTAGCAACTTAAACCACAGCTAATTGGAAGGGGAACCCCTTAAATTAGTCCATCAATTTTTCATATTTTTTTGCGAAACCCACTTTGGGAACCGTTGGTCTAGATATTATTTAGAAAAACCAGCCTTATAGTCTTTATAATTCTTTAAATTCTTTTAAATTATTCTTATTAAATTCAAACATTTTAATAGTTTCTGTAAAAAAAAAAATTTTAATTAGTACTTATTTTTACTTCCCTATAAGGAAGTATTGTAATCATGAAAAAATTCGATGTCGATATTTTAACGGAAATATCCGTTTTGAGCATTTCTGAATCCGTTTAGACTACTTTCGCAATGATGTCTGTATGTATTGTTATGCGGGGTTGTCTTTATTAATCGAGCCACACGTTGGGCTGTCAAAAAGTGCTGTGTGCTTACGTAAGGCCTTTAAGAGACCCACACTTTATAATACAAAATTGTTATGAATACCCTCGCTAATAGGGTTAAAGGTTCTTGTCGTTAATATTTTATATGGGTGTACGTAGTTGTACCCCGTCAATGGAAAAGTATGTGATATTTTGTAAACACAATTTAATGAAATAAGGTGCCTCAGCTTAGCTCTTTCGTAGTGCATGTATCTTACCTTGTACAGGGTGGATTCGCTCCGTTACCAATGCTGTAAATGAAATTATGGTGCGGAACAGGTCTAAATAAATATCCTTCGTTACAAAGTTATTAATGTTTTTATTAAGCACACAAATGAAAATAAATATTTGGTTATATCAAAAAGTTCTATTATTAAATCTATTATATAAAAATTCTGAACGTAAAATGATGCAAAACACGTGTCGTACGAAGTCCGGAGATTTCACTTAAGTTTATAAAGATTTTATTGCAATGTGCACGATACCTTATTAAATCCAGGAATATTTCTTTTACTTGAAATGGAGATGGTACAATTGCGCGTCAAAGACACTCAAAGGGTTCATTTACCATCGGAAACTTCCAGATATAGTTTGTTGACCTCGTTGTGTTGTGAATTCTATTTCTTCAAAAATATTTCCAATCTTTTACAATTTTCACCTTATTATTGGTTTTACATAGGTAAGTCACTATTTTGTTGAATTATGCACTTGTATTTTGTAATTTCACTATTTATTTTTTTACTATAATTATCAATTTTATTAGGACGATTCTAAATTCGCCACTTTGCACGTGTGAATCTCAACACCAACCTTTTTTTATCAATTGTTTTATTAATTCCTTTTACGAAGTTCATCGCTATCTTGATCTTTGCATAGACGTATTTTATTGGTCGATCGAAAAATCAATATTATTTGAAGTTTCACAGTACAGGTATGGACTAAGCCCATTGTGGTTCGTTGAAATTTTATAAGTAAAATTTTTATATTTTCAGATTGGATCGACTTCTTGATATTGCTTCGTGGTTGGATAAATAAAGATGATGGACATGAAATTTCCATACGCAGTTCATTAAGTTGTGACATGCCGAACTCACGTAATAATTTTAACAAACTCATTTTAAATTTAACGCTAACATGGATTTTTACATTTATCAATTAATTAACAAATTTCTAACTTTTAAAATACCTTTCTTATTGCTAACAATTTTTCATTTACTATAAATTAACATTTTAACAAAAACAATTATTAAATGATACATTTCAAATTTATTTTATTCAAACCTGTTTTATGTCCCGTTTTCAACGAATCATTTGACTTTAAGTTAATTTCTTGGTATCGGATGAAGTTTTTCTGATTACTTTGATAAGTTACATGCTTTTATTCATTAACAAAATTTTACTGAAACTTAAATGACGTACTTCCATTGACGTGGTATCTCGATACCGCATTTACCCCCTTGTTAATTTGTAATTTAAAAGAAAAATACCTGTTTTTGTGTTAAATTCCACAATTAACATTTATGTGCTTTTTCTTTTTTATTCATAAACAAACTTAAATTTTTAATGTAACGATTATCATTAATGTTCAAATTGTCTCACTAAATTATATCACATAAACATTAACTAAAAGAATTGAATAAAATTAACTAAATAAATTCAAACAAAACTAACTGATCATCTTCAACATTAATTAACTAACTAAACTATTAACTGTTCAAAGAAAACTAACTAATCATATTCAAATTCTAAACTATCCTATATACTAATTTAACTAATAAATCTGACCAAGATTTCTGATGATAATTTAAATTTATTAAGTTCTAAAATTTTTGTTGTTTGACTTTTCTTTTTATTTTATTTTATTCAAAAAAAAACTTGACTCTTTATTTTTAATCTTTCTATCTTTAACTTATTTATATTTGGGTAATTCCTACTTTAGTTCTTATAATTCCCTTTTAGCTATTAACCTTGTGAACAATCATTAACTTTTAATTCATAATTCCTTCTTATTAATTGGTATTCTTTATCTCTGCATTTAATTAATATTTTCCTATTTATTTCCCCATTATTATTCTCTGACCTCTTTTTGGTCCCATATACCTTTTACTTCATATAACTTCATAATTAATTCATTAATTTCCTCATATTATTTGTCTAACTCCGTCTGAGTTAACTACCGTATTATTATTTACCCCCCATTTATCTTTCAACGTTCAACATTGAATACCATTTTCCACTATCAAATACCTCCTGATCTTTTCAAATTAAACACATCATCAGCTATCTTAAATTCCTCCTTCACCCAAATTCTAAATTTAACTTTTCTCTTTCATTAACTAAATTCCTTTTACCAATTGCATTTTTTTTTTTTTTTTTTTTTTAAATTGAAATCATTTATTTAATCAAATCTTATTAACTTTTCCTTTCATAAAATTTTATTAATTATTCAAATGTAGCATCTTTTCTATATAAATTTTTCCATCTTGGTCAATTTTTATCATTTTCCTATTCTAATAGCTTTTATCAAATTTACATTGCCATTTAGATTTTCTATTGGTCGTGTCCTAATCATTCCTTAAAATTATATCTACATTTGTCATATCTTACTATTTTTCTTAGCGGTTGTTTTTATTTTTATAGTTGTTAAATTAATTTCAAATTAAGTTTCGCCGTATTTTTCTTACTACTTCTTGAGCGGTTTTTTAATTTTAGTCGTTGTTTTTATTTTATTAAGTTTCGCCATTATTTATCAACCACTGCTTAGGAAAATAGTAATGATGATTTTATTTTGAAACGTACTCTTTTATTTTTAATTTTTCTCCGCTTGTAAAATCTCTTCTTTTTATCGTAACCATTTCCTTTTATTTTAATATCTGTTTTCATATTGGGCTCTCTTGTCCACTTTATCTCATAATTTCTTATCATTTTTCCTTTTAGCCGATTCTTCTTTTGTAAATTCATTTTCTTTATTCCGATGTGGTCATGATTTGTCCATTTATTTAATTTTTCGTTTGTAAACTTGTTGTACCCCCTTGCTTTTATAAATTTTAACTTGTCGACCCGTTTTTGTCTATTTATAAGATTTTTATTTGTAAAATTATTACTACCCCCTGGTTTTGTAAATTTTAAATTGTTAATCCCTTTATCTGTTGAGTTTTTAGATTTTAATTTTGTAGATTTATGTAGTCTTTTTATTTTAAATGTTAACCTTTTATTTTGTGTTTTTGTGCCTGTTAATTTATGAAATTTTGTACTTTTAAATATGACCTTTTTGTTTTGTAAACCATTTTGTAAACTTTTATTATTAGTTCGCATGCCTCTTATTTGACCTTTTTGCTTAAAACGTAGCTTTTTAAATTTCAATTGCACCCGTTTAAATGTTTTTCTCGTTAGCACTTGATATGACCGACACTTATTCATTTCTGATGCCTTTTTGGCTATCACGTTAACCTTTTCTTTTACCACTTCTTCCTCCTTTCTTTTTAATAATTCTTTTATGTCTTCTGCACTTCTTTTCAACAATTCCTCTGTTTTGTTTTGTGCTTTATCTATGGTTTTTCGGGTTTCTTCGTGTATCTTATCCGCTCTTTCGTACAATTCGTCCATGTTGTTCAAAAATTTATCTAACCATGATGGTTCCTCCTCTTTTTGATTTTGTGGTTTATTGTTTTCTCTTTGTACCCCCACTTTTTCCAAAATGGGAATGTCTGAGTTATCTAATTTTTCATAGTCGCGATTGACGATGTTGATCGGCGAAATTTTTAATTTCTGAACTTCATCCTTCAAGAGTTGGTTTTCTTGCAAAATTTCATTATGCTGGTTTTCCAATTCGCATAATTGACTCTCGGCTCTACGTTTCTGCTTTTCTATTTCTTCACAACGTTCCTGTATTTTATCAATTTTATTTTGCAACGTTTTAGTTTCTCCAAGTAGTTTTTCCGCATCTAATGCGTTTCTCGGAATTGTAGAATCGATCTTCAATTTCTTCAATTCCTCTTCGCATTCCAGCAGCCTACCGCTCATTTGGAATTTTTCAAACGTTAAACCTTCGATTTTGTCTTGATATTTTAAATTTTCTGATTGACATGTTTCGTATTTTAATTTTAATCCGGCTAATTCCGTGACAAATTTTTCATTTTCTCGCGTGGACTTTTCGTAGTCGGAGTGCAATCGATTGCCATTTTCTTTCTGACTCGAAACTTCTTTCAACAAACTCTCAGATTCTTCACGTTTCACCCTCAAATCTTCCCTCAATTTTAGGGTTTCCTTTTTCCAGCTTTCCAATTCAATATTGATAACCTCAATTTCCTTCTTCCCCGTTTCTTGCAATTTATGAAAATCGTCGATTTGTAAATTCAAATCTACTTCCATTTCCTCCAACTTATCGTTGAGGTTTTTCAATTGACTATTTTCTTCCAATAAATTTTCAAGTTCCTTTCTGCAAGCGTGCAGTTCGGAAGTAACTTTTTCGACGTTTTTAGTAGAATCGGCCCGCAATTTTTCAATTACATTTTCGTATTTTTCGTTTTCTTCGCATTTTGATTTTAACGTTTGTTCTGTTGCTTCATAAATTTTCTTGATACTAGCAACTTCTTCACAACTGTTCTGTAATTGTTCTTCTTTTATTTTCAAGGTCTGCTTCAGTTCAAACACCAACTTATTCGTTCCTTCTTTATCATGTTGTAGCGCTAAGAGTTCCGAATTTAAATTTTCAATTTCAACATTTGATTTTGAAATTTTCGTTGTGTTAATTTCGAATTGTTCCCGTAATTTTTGTAGCATGAGTTGCTCCTGTCGCAACAACTGTCGAGTATTTTCCAATTCCAATTCCGTTTGGTTTTTATCGGCTAACATTTGCTTCAATTCCGCAATGTTTTTGTTTTGTTCTTCTTCGGCGGCTTTTAATTTTTCTTCTTCGTCGACTTTTAATTGTTTTTCTTCTTCAGCGGCTTTTAATTGTTTTTCTTCTTCGGCGGCTTTTAATTTTTCTTCTTCGTCGACTTTTAATTGTTTTTCTTCTTCAGCGGCTTTATCCATCATTAGTTTTTCGTTTTTAAGTCTTGTTCTGGTTTCCATTATCCAGTCAACATCTGGATGTCCGCCTCTCTCTATTTCTTTTAGTCTCGCCTCCTCTACAAGCTGTCTTAACCTTTCTCTTTCGTTATTGGCCATTTGTTTGGCTTTGACTGCTTTTTCCTTTGCTAATTTTCTTTCTTCATTACTGGCCATCTGTCTAGCTTTTTCTGCTTTAAACTTTTCTATTTGTCTTTGGGCCATTTTTTCTTGTATTTCCTTTTTGTTTCTCTTTGGTTTTCTTAATAGCATCTCTGTCCATTGATCTAGCAATGCATATTCTAACTCTTTTTCTTGATCATTTATTCTTTTCACCTCTTCAGCACCTAGTACCTCTGCCTGTTCTCTTAATAGATCTACGAGTTTCTTTACGTCATACATTTTTGTTATATCTTTTTCTGCCATCGTGGTTTATTATAATTTATTTAATTCAATATAGGAAATCGTTATTAAGTAAAATTCTGTACGTTTTAATTTTATTATTAAGAATATTTTTAATTTTAATTTTAATTTTAAGTGAATCTTTAATTTTAAGTTTAACGTTAAGTAGATTGTGGACGATTTTATGTTGACGTTAATGTAAATAATTTTAATTAAATTTTCCGTTGTAATTGACCTAACTGATATTTTTAGTAATGCCACGCTGGTATCCCCCTTTTATCGATGCTCGCACGATGGGCGCCAAAAAGTGCTATGTGCTGACTTAGCCCCACGTTGGGCGCCAAAAAGTGTTATGCGGGGTTGTCTTTATTAATCGAGCCACACGTTGGGCTGTCAAAAAGTGCTGTGTGCTTACGTAAGGCCTTTAAGAGACCCACACTTTATAATACAAAATTGTTATGAATACCCTCGCTAATAGGGTTAAAGGTTCTTGTCGTTAATATTTTATATGGGTGTACGTAGTTGTACCCCGTCAATGGAAAAGTATGTGATATTTTGTAAACACAATTTAATGAAATAAGGTGCCTCAGCTTAGCTCTTTCGTAGTGCATGTATCTTACCTTGTACAGGGTGGATTCGCTCCGTTACCAATGCTGTAAATGAAATTATGGTGCGGAACAGGTCTAAATAAATATCCTTCGTTACAAAGTTATTAATGTTTTTATTAAGCACACAAATGAAAATAAATATTTGGTTATATCAAAAAGTTCTATTATTAAATCTATTATATAAAAATTCTGAACGTAAAATGATGCAAAACACGTGTCGTACGAAGTCCGGAGATTTCACTTAAGTTTATAAAGATTTTATTGCAATGTGCACGATACCTTATTAAATCCAGGAATATTTCTTTTACTTGAAATGGAGATGGTACAATTGCGCGTCAAAGACACTCAAAGGGTTCATTTACCATCGGAAACTTCCAGATATAGTTTGTTGACCTCGTTGTGTTGTGAATTCTATTTCTTCAAAAATATTTCCAATCTTTTACAATTTTCACCTTATTATTGGTTTTACATAGGTAAGTCACTATTTTGTTGAATTATGCACTTGTATTTTGTAATTTCACTATTTATTTTTTTACTATAATTATCAATTTTATTAGGACGATTCTAAATTCGCCACTTTGCACGTGTGAATCTCAACACCAACCTTTTTTTATCAATTGTTTTATTAATTCCTTTTACGAAGTTCATCGCTATCTTGATCTTTGCATAGACGTATTTTATTGGTCGATCGAAAAATCAATATTATTTGAAGTTTCACAGTACAGGTATGGACTAAGCCCATTGTGGTTCGTTGAAATTTTATAAGTAAAATTTTTATATTTTCAGATTGGATCGACTTCTTGATATTGCTTCGTGGTTGGATAAATAAAGATGATGGACATGAAATTTCCATACGCAGTTCATTAAGTTGTGACATGCCGAACTCACGTAATAATTTTAACAAACTCATTTTAAATTTAACGCTAACATGGATTTTTACATTTATCAATTAATTAACAAATTTCTAACTTTTAAAATACCTTTCTTATTGCTAACAATTTTTCATTTACTATAAATTAACATTTTAACAAAAACAATTATTAAATGATACATTTCAAATTTATTTTATTCAAACCTGTTTTATGTCCCGTTTTCAACGAATCATTTGACTTTAAGTTAATTTCTTGGTATCGGATGAAGTTTTTCTGATTACTTTGATAAGTTACATGCTTTTATTCATTAACAAAATTTTACTGAAACTTAAATGACGTACTTCCATTGACGTGGTATCTCGATATCGCAGTATGTATGTATGTATGTCTGTATGGATGTATGTAACGCAAAATGTCTGTAAGTTCTGTATCTCTGGAACGAATTGTTATATAGTAACCAAATTTCATATCTAACACTTTAATCGGTATACAGAGGCACCATTTGATTTTGAAGGAAATCCTTAAACCGGAAGTAGCACTTCACTTGAAGGACGAAATGGTTTTTCTTAAATATCTCAGGAACGAATTGTTATCTAGTAACCAAATTTCATATTTAACACTTTAATCAGTATACTAAAGCACCATGTGATTTTGGAGGAAATCCCTAAACCGGAAGTAGCACTTCACTTGAAGGACGAAATGGTTTTTCTTAAATATCTCAGGAACGAATTGTTATCTAGTAACCAAATTTCATATTTAACACTTTAATCAGTATACTAAAGCACCATGTGATTTTGGAGGAAATCCCTAAACCGGAAGTAGCACTTTACTTGAAGGACGAAATGGTTTTTCTTCAATATATCAGGAACAAATTGTTATATAGTAACCAAATTTCATATTTAACACTTTAATGGGTATACAAAGGCACCATTTGATTTTGGAGGAAATCCTTAAACCGGAAGTAGCACTTCACTTGAAGGACGAAATGGTTTTTCTTAAATATCTCAGGAACGAATTGTTATCTAGTAACCAAATTTCATATTTAACACTTTAATCAGTATACTAAAGCACCATGTGATTTTGGAGGAAATCCCTAAACCGGAAGTAGCACTTTACTTGAAGGACGAAATTTAATAATTTAATTAAATAATAAAATAAAATTTAAATAATATTTCTGCGAATCTTTAGATGAACGATAAAGGAATGATTCCTTATAGGGAAGTCATGTGCTGGCCACATCAGATTTTTTTAAATTACTAGGGGAGCAGCCGTTATCAAGGGTTATCACATCATTATCAAATTTAAAATTTACTTAAATTAAATTAAAAAAAAAAATAAGAAATGAAACTACAAAAACAGCAAT
The DNA here is from genome assembly GCA_932274525.1 of Podabrus alpinus. Classification (NCBI taxonomy): domain Eukaryota; kingdom Metazoa; phylum Arthropoda; class Insecta; order Coleoptera; family Cantharidae; genus Podabrus; species Podabrus alpinus. Next base: position 124,400,938 of record OW026451.1, read on the forward strand.
AATTTTGTTCAAAAAGCTTATTGTTGCTCACAATAATTACAACAAATTAATCAGTTTTATAATATCATGTAAAAAAAATTAAATATAGTGAAAGCATAACACACATCCAATTAATGTCGAGCAGCTGCATTAAAAGTTAAATAATTCGTACTAAAATCAATTATTTTATTTTTCTGACGAAGAGTCGAGTTTTGTTGTAAGTTATCAAACCATCTCGAAACGTTTAAGTATTTTTCCTTTTCTAAATAAGACAAATCGTCCTAAAAAAATAAACATTGAAGTCAACATTAAAAATACTACAAAATATCTTACAATGCTGTGATGCAAAATATAAAATAAGACAACATCAGCTACAGTTAAGTAAGAAGAAACTAAGTAAGTCTTCTGGCTGAGAACATCATTTAATTCCTAAAATTGCAAACTAGTAATTTTACACCCCACATTAGCAATATGTAATTTCTTACAGTCAAAATTTGGTGTAAATGTTGCGTTACATCATGATGTACGGCATACACAACACAATATTCCAGCCATTGGCGAACTTCGGCCTTGTCTTCAAAGGAAACAGGGTTAAGTTCCGAATTGGTTTGTTTCAGTAAATCGAACAATATTGATGTAAATCCAGTAATGGATACATTGTTCGACAAACGTATTGGTTGCTGAAAATTAAGTTAATTTTGTGTACTTGTGAATATCACTGGTTGTAAAATTAAATACTTACTAAATTGCCATCTAGATTAATTTTTCCAATTGGTACTTTTACTAACGTAGCTAATTGGGTTAAGCAACTAATCAAACTTTTTGTCATTTTGATAATTAAGAGGTTATGTACAAATTAAAAGTGAGGTTATAAAATGCGTATGTCAAATGGGAGAATTTGGTAGTTCATATTGGTCGTATTCAATAGATTTATTGGTGGGTAAAATCAATTCTTCCAAATACCAAAAAAAGAGGATCCTCTTTATAAAACCTTATTATTACACTACCGGTGTATATCAATTAACAAATAGAAACTGACAATAAATTTAGCATACACAGAATGATTTTTTCAAATTCATCAAATTCCATTAAGTATCACCAGTGGCGTAGCGAGGGGGGGCTAGAGGGGGCATCATGCCCTGAGCGCTACTCACAAAGGGGCGCCAAATGGTCCGCAAAACAAAAAATTGCTGGATAATTTTTATTATTATTATAATTGATTTCTGGAAAATATATTTTAAATTTAGTGCCAGTGTAATATAATAAATGTTAATTCGTAAATAAAAAGGAAAAAAAGGAACACTAATAGCCTAAATCAAACTGTAATAATATATTCATAATAGAAATGGCACGTCTTTTCTACTGGCAGGGCTGACTCGACCTGTGTCTGTTAGCACTTCCTTATGGCATCTACGCTGTGTGGTTACATAAATTATCTCCTTTCTTAATTTGTCTGATAAAATAATATGTTATAATAAATATTTGCAGTGTACAAAGTACAAACATTCTTTCTTTCAGAACACTATTTATTTTTATTTCTATAAACGCAATGTAGCTTACGCTTGTTATTTAAAATAAATAATAGGTATCTTTTGAACTAATTCTAGATGATCATATACATTTCAAAATCTAGTCTTGTTTTCTCAACTACATTTTTTGTCTCAAATTTAAAGCCTAGCTTAAGCCTATGACTTTATTTATTTTACTTTATTTATTTATTAATTTGCGAGTATATTTTACATATAATATTATATGGTTTTCGAATGGGGGGGGGGGCACTAAAAAGATATTGTGCCCCGGGCGCAAGTTAAGCTCGCTACGCCACTGAACGCCGCGCCGCAATGGTTAAAAAAGGACATTTGAGTAAGATAAATCTATAATTTTGAGCATTTTTTATCACCAAAATTTTAGTTGATTTAAGAAGTTGAAACCGTATCTAACAATAATCGGCAAATTATTCGCACTAAAAATAGTAACTTTATTAGTTTAATATGTGTTCTATCAGTGGCGTAGCTAGGGGCGTACCGCCCCGGGTGTCACCCGTCTGAGGGTGACACCCGACCCCAAATTATTTAAATTTCTTCTTCTTCTTCTACTTTTAGTGAGAAGTCTCCCTCTTAATATAGGTCCAGGACCTGTTCTTCACTAATTTTTGCAATTTGTTCTGTGAGCATTTTTGTTTTTACATCTCTGGTAGCTTGCTAGGCTTGCCTTTCGATGTGCCTGAACCCTGTTTTTTTTATTGTTATGCTGGCAAATCATTAACACAGGGGGACCGAAGGCTTTACGTGCTCTCCGAAAGCAATTAAATTTCCTGAGTAAAATTGCCTCGTTTCTTGGTTTTTTAGGTAACTAGGGTTGACACCTCCAAACAAAAGTCATCGGCCTAGGTGGGGGTGACACCCGACCCCAAATTATTTAAATTTCCTGACTAAAATTACCTCGTTTCTTGGTTTTTCGGGGTTACTCATAAAAAAAAGGTCATCAGTCTAGGTAGGGGTGACACCCATTAAATCCGCCCCGGGTGATGTCACCCATGCTAGCTACGCCACTGGTTCTATAAATCCATTAATTTAGTTCACAATAAGAAAATAATAATTTTAGATTATTTATCCTTTCCTATTCTAATTTTTCATTTTTTTAAGTGAAATAATATGAATTAAAATATTATAACTGATCCTTCCTGTACTTTTAAAAATGCGTAACTAATAAAATGTTTTGAAATATATTAAAAAAAGCAGAATAAAATGTTAAAACATAATTAATTCAAATAATTTTCTTTCAACTACTGTGCGCCGCGCGCGTCTCGGCGCATTCTACTAGAGAAAAAGCCGTAATTATAATAGTTCAAAAATTTTTAAACAGAATTGATTTTAATTATTTTTAATTATTATAATGTATAATCTACAGAAATTTGCACAGATTTAACGGTATAACATTATTAAATCTAAAGAGTATTAAATTAATAATTCTAATCAAAATTAAATATAGTTAGAAACTGATTTCCAAGAAATGTCTAATGCAATGTTGCCGATAAAAAGAAGTGAGAACGTGCAGTCGTATTAACGGAAGTTGCACGGTCCTGTTGATGCTTTTTCATATATATTATCATATATGCGACGCTAGCGCCAGCGATATACAGTGGAACTAAAACATTTTTTTGCAAGTACGAGTGCACCGGAGTCACTTCCAGTAAAAATTTCTGATTTTAACGCCTGATTCCATACACTACCCGTTAAACACTAAAAACATGAAGATTCGTAGTGACTTCCAAAATCGGAAGTCACGACGATATATATGAAGTGACTCCGTTTCAAATGTATCTACTTTGGAAGTGACATGATACACTTGATAAATATTGCCGTGTTAATTACTGAATTTTTATCTTATTATAGCGAGGGTTGAATAACGGTACTTTTTTCTCTAATTTAAAATTTCCTTGATCTTTAATGAGAATCTCAGGGTCAAAAGGTGGGTTCATGTAATCTATTGGAACTCTCATAAATTAACTCACTTACAATCTTTCTCATAAAGATTATTTGATAGAAAGAAAATATCAAAATTGCATCTGCTTTTCTCTTTGATCTATAACTGCAAAAATTTGAAATCAAACTCATACGCTACCAATTGAAAAATAAATGAATTTATTAAACACAATAAAATTCTTAAAAACAAATATTGGTTTTTCTCATTATTAACAAATTAAATCGTACAAGAAACATTAATACCACCCCAAAGTTTATGCGCAACCAAATTTAAAATATAAACAAATTCGTCTATACGCGAGTAAAATGCAACGCACAACAAAGTTTCTTACCGGAGAATTTATGTCCTCTCGCACTCTCTCCTTCTTTAAATCGTCGCACGTGAAAGATTGGTATCGCCGTGATTGGAAGCCGCTCCTGATTTTAACTTGGACACATCAAATAAGAAGAACTATTCCATAAACTTCCTTCCTTGGACCACGATCAATCATAGGTAAGTAAACTTAATCTCTTCTATGATAATTTTCTTTAATTTCATCAAAAAAATTATAACCATCAAGGTTCCAAAATTTTCCATAAATTAACTTTCTTCCAACTTTTAAATTCTCAATTATAAATTATAAATACCGTCGAATTGATTAAATTAATTATTAGAGTATCTTCTCTTTCAAAGAAAAACTTCCAGCACGTTTTAACATTACCGTGAACGTTAACCAAATTTTCAATTTACATCGTCCCTATTTCATGGACGAAATTCAAGTTATATCTCAACGTCACCGTGAACGTTTACCAAGTCTCCACAATTACGTCCTTCCGTTCCCATGGACGGAACTAGAGTTCAAAATTACGTCCTCCCGCTTTCATGGACGAAGCGAGACTTCTTTTTCCACTCCGTTATCAATCTTTCCAAAATTACCCACACCCACGTTTTCACTCGCGCATGCATTTTCCCGCGAACCGCCACTTATTTTAAAATTCAAAAATCCTATACAACTAAATAAATCAATTTAATTTGTTATTTCATTTTTTAAAATTAAATACTACAATAACCAATATTTATCTTTTACAACCTAATTCTTTTTATCTTTCAGGGTTTTAATAGCGGATGCATCATTCATCTTTCTGAGTCAAAGCAGCTAGTTAATTCTTCAGATCAAGGAGAAATCAGATACAATTAATCAACTACCCATTATGGTCTGATTAAATGAAAGGGCCTCATGAGTATTCCAATCCTGAACAAATGACCCAAAAATCATCCCTTATCGAGCAATTAGCACAAAAATCATAATATGAACAAAATATCACAGCAATATATATATATATACTAGGGGGGCTCTGCCCCCCTGGCCGCCTTTGGCGGCCCAACCCCCTTGGGCCACTTCGCGTCCCAATATTCCCGGCCGATTTACGCTTGAGCTACCCCCATTTCGCCACCTCGTAATTCCATATAAATGAGAAATCTTGCGAGTTATAAAACTTCTTTCCATACGACATTTGTTATGTCGCTTGTACTTTGAATTTGTATTCCATCCTTTGCTCGACATCTTGATAATGCTACATAAATATAACTGTTCATGACTGAACAAAGGCCTATCGATATTTATACCAACTTTGTCAAAGCTCTGCCCTTGACATTTATTTATAATTTATTATAGCGAATGCCAATACTATCGGAAATTGTCGTCTATGTATGTAGTACAAATGGTAATCTGCTTGCAGATGTATCGCCAGTATCCAACTTGGATACTGGCGATAATTTGGACAGTTTACATTTACCATTATGACAAAAACTTTTCTTGCAAAATTCATTTTTCCAAAACATAGCATCACAATTTGAACATTTCTCGGTCATTTCACCCGCATCATGAGGAGTTACTGATTCCAAAACAGTGACCAGATCTGTCGATGATCGCTGTAGCGCTCTTCTTTTTCTGCTACTTTCAGTTGAAGGTTTTGCTGCTGGTTTTAATGTTGAAGGTTCTTGTTCCTCTTGTAGTTGTACCGATTCTAAAACAGTGGCCAGATCTGTCGATGGTTGCTGTAGCGCTCTACTTTTTCTGCTTCTTTCGGTTGAAGTTTTTGCTGGTGGTTTTGATGTTGAAGATTCTTGTTCCTCTTGTAATTGTACCGATTCTAAAACAGTGGCCAGATCTGTCGATGGTTGCTGTAGCGCTCTTCTTTTTCTGCTTCTTTCAGTTGAAGTTGTTGCTGATGGTCTTGATGTTGAGGGTTCTTGTTGCTCTTGTAGTTGTTGCTGGCGTGTTCTGTGTTCTCTCGAACGTTCAGTTGATGTTTGTCGTCTTCTTTTTTCTTTCTGTGTCACTTTTAGTATCTGAGGATGTATCCCGTTGTGGTCTCACTTCTTTGTTTGCTTTTATTCGATCTTTTCTTAGAATTAAGGAAGCTTTGCTAGTTATAACAGTCGGAAAAGGTAAAAGCCTTTTTTGGTTAAAGATAACTTTTAAATGAGTCCTCATCTTTAATCTAAACTCTGTATTAACCATCAGGATCTAATTAAATTTTGTGATATGATCAGTTGAAAGGTAGCGATTAGATGTTAACTCTCGAACGGCTATTGAATTTAAAGGTAGAATGGTAGTCATTTTTGGACAATAGTATTAAATTACTTTTTACTTCAATTACTTTTATAGTACTTAATTCTCCAGATGGTGATCGCGATAGTACAACTTCTTTAACTTACTTATTAATATATAGTGCGGTAAACTTTATTTTAATTAATTATTTAATTATGTTGCAACAAATTATGCAACGTCTTTCTAAACTTTTTGCTTTACCGCTATATTTATTTTTTTGAATGATTGAAAATATAATATCTTCCGTGCTAGCTTTGGGTAAAATTTCTTTTATAGAGCATGAAACTTCTTTCTCAAGAGCAAGTTCCTCGACGCCTTACCTTTAATTGTCACTTTTATTCTGTGAATAAACTTAGTAATGTCGTCGACTTAAAAAATGCCAGATGAAACGTAATGGATAAATAAATAAATTTTTTTATTAGAACAATAATATGAAAGCATTAATTATATTAACATGAAATGTGATTATTCTAAAGTTCATCAATAAAAACTTAAAAATTACCCCAATGTTAACTTTTCGTTCGCGAAATAGTTTTTCAAAATTCGTAATTTACGCGCCGCGTTTTATAGTTATAACTTTAGTATGTAGAGTGCTCACCTTGACTTCTACACGCCTTCTAATGTTAAATATGTGGTTACTTCTTTTGTTCGTGTTGCAATTCAACCTTCAATTTTCCAAGTGATCTCCTTTATTATTCGCAAGGAATCCAATTTTCTTATCAAACAGCCTAATACGTTGATCAATCCAACTTTTCCAACATTCATCAAGGTAAGTACTTGATTTTCTTGTAATTTGCACTTTTCCTTACACACACGTTTTTTTGTTACTCTTTATTTTCAGATCTCCACAAGTCGTATTGATCTTGTGATCAATTAATTACTTTCTTTAACGGAGCACGAAATCATACGTGTTCCCCGTTTCGACGATCTTGTGGAAGCTTTTTTTTATTTATTCGTTGCCCGGGTTATTCCTGAAATTTTTATCCCGTTTATGCAATCCTGATTTTTCGTTTTATTTGAATTGGAGTTCCTTATTGGTAAGTTTCAAAACGCCTTTTTGATAATTTTATCCTTTATTTAAATGTTTATAAAATTGATTGAAGCACTTTTGATTGTTTTAGTTACGTTCCGATTTTATACTCCCGTTCTGCATGTGACGTAACCCTTGTTCATACACGAAGTCTCGGATGAAGTTTTATCGTTGCATTTCACTGGACCGATTTTATCAACCACGTAAAATATCCTTTTAACATTAATGCGCCACTTCTTAAAAATTAACAATTGTTTATTTTATAGAGTAGCGAAGGGTAATATGGAATACACCGGCTAATATGGAATACCCTAAAATTGGCCAAACTAATAGCGCTATCTGCGAGGCGGTAGCAAAATTATGTTCATACTAAGCAGAGTTTTACACCCAACCACGCGTGTCGTTCTGCTACTGTTCGTTAAAGAGCTTTTCCTGTTTTATCGTTTTTCAACCGTGTAGAATTTTTGTCGGGCCTAACAAAAATTTAGTTTTTGATGAATTAGTTGGTGTTTTTCTATTCTCGTTTTCATTGGAAGGACAGGTAAGGACTGTAGATTAATATAAGGTGTAGTTATTGGGTATTAATGTTAGTTTAAACATTTTCACAAAGTCCTAACCGCAAAACCACTAAGTGCGGCTAATATGGAATAGTATTCCATATTGCCCGCTAAGTGTTTTGGTAAAGAAGGTTTCAAAAATAATTTTCTTTTGTTGCAGAAATCTTATTTGAACACAAAACCAATTATGCGCTGACATTCCAAAGGATATTTACATTTGTGATTTCTGTCGATAAAACGCTTTTATAAGTAGTTTTTTTAGTTTAAGCACTATTCCATATTGACCTATAGGGGTATTCCATATTACCCGACCATTTTTTTTAAACGTCAAAATGTACTTTCTTTATGAAACTTAAAAAATTAAGAAAATTTATAAAGTTTTTGAATGTGTATACTTTTATTTCCTTAGATAGATAGTTTATATAATACTCAATGAGGTTTCTAATGCGTTATACTATACCTAAAAGAATTTATTGCTATAATAAAAAACAGTATTCCATATTACCCTCCGCTACTCTATTACTAAATTCTTACATCTAACATTTTTATTAAATTGTGAACATGTTTTTTAAAAAAGATAATTTGTTTCATCTGGGATCTTTTCATTACGTTACCCGTTTGTTTACTTTTAAATGATTTACTTGCATTTTTGTGATGATTTTGTAACCTCGAGAAATTTTCTCCTCAAGAAAGAACTTTCATGTGATTTGCCATTAGCATATTTAATTATCAATTCTTTATCATCCATTTGTACCATAGCAATAGACATCAACGTCCTATATATAGGCTATAATCCGATGATACGGTGATCCGATGATCCAATGATCCGATGATGCGATGAAAGCATTAATCTGATTACAGGTCAGATAATCCGTACTCTTTTACTCCATATAAGTAAAACATAAAACTTTATGTGCAAACTTTTTATGGAACGTTTTTGAATAACAATTTTAAATCAAATTAATGATTGGTTCTTTTTTTTAACCAATAGCCAATGAAATTGCAAAACGTTTTATGGATAAGGGATTACCAACCTTATATTTTAAAACGAAGAAAATCTTGGAGAACTACCTTGTTAAATTGATAAATCGATGTTTACCAATTTTGGTTTTTAATTTATATTGCATTCTCTTTGACTTATATAATAGAATTTTTTATTGGTTGTCAGATTATCCTATTATCGAAAACGTTGCATAAAATCGTTGCATAAAAACGTTGCATAAAAACCCTTATCTTTTTATATATATAGAGTAGATTTATCGGATTATCGTATATATAGTAATTTTTATAGGATTATCGGATAATCATTATATAGATACCAACTGAAAAAGTTTTCTATATATTATGATCCGATTGTCGAGGGTGACAGACATTTTCAAATTATATAATAGTATAGATCACATTTTGAAAAATTTAATTGTAAAATGTTTGAAACCAAAAATCAGTTTATTGAAATCTAAAAGTACCGTGCCCATATTACCAGCTGAAGTGTCGTCATCTGAATACCAAATATTATACTCTGAAAACAAAGATTTCACAAGTTTGTCAATAGACAAACTAAAAACAGCGGGGCCTAATGGATTACCTTGTTGAACCCCTACACATGCACCACGACTGCAACATTGAATCAATATGGGAACTCATTAAATTCAAGACGAAAAAACTTCTTTTATCAATGACGAACCATGCAACATCGACTACGAAGGCAAAGATTTGCCTCATTCAAGAAACCAGAGAACTTCCTGAAGCAAATACCAGCTGAACATAGCTAACGGTTCTTACGAGAATTTTATCCGAATTTATCTAGCACACAATTTACCACTGCCGATTTCTTCATCAGTACTTCACAACCACACTAGGTTTGTTCCATAATCACAGAGAATAACGTTTGTGCTGATGGTGGAGAACAGTTTTGCTAATTGATGTTTTGACAACAGAAGAACTTTATAGTAAGTTTTCTAGTTATAATTATCAAAAACCGTTGGTGCGTCCATTTCCATAGTAATTTATAATTTTTACCTTTAAAATGTGAAACTTAAATTCGGTTTTAGGTCTTTGGTGTTGAATATACGAAGGAAAGTTATATCACAGCTATTATAGACCGTCATGATATGCTTTCCTGGCACGTTAGAAATTAAAGATCGGTCGGTAAATAAGGGCGCCAAACACGTCCAAAGTTTGTCCACAATTTTCCTTATAGTCTGTCCTTCACCGGAAAACAATCGATAGTTTGGAAAACCCATCCGAGTTTCCGATACAGTTTTTAGTGGTCTTTAATTTATTATATGATAGATGTTTTTTTTTTCGCGAAAATTTTATTATACCTTACATAGGTACATTTTCGATTTATATTTATCACCTCGACGTATTAGATTAATATTGAAATAAAATAACAATTCGACATACAAACTTAAAGAAAAATGTGGAGAGCGCCAGGCGATAAGAAATTTATAAACAAGATGGTCGAACTAAATCGACTGTTCCAATTCGCACACATGTACAACGCAATATTTAAACCAAATAAAATTGCTAAAAAAATTAATGCAATTTTAAAACTCAAACGATACGAAATACCTTGATTTGCCTAATATTAATAAAGCTCCAGCGAATTTCCCCTATGCACGTGTAGACGAAAAATATGATGCCGTCTTGGTCCTCCTTTTTAAAGGAATGTCTTGAACTTCCACAAAATTATCGCCAATGGCCAACCACCCGTAAATAAATTGGGAATTTCAGGATAAGAAATAGCAAAACGAATATCTCCCACACTCAGTGGCTGGTGATTCAAACCAACAATCTCGTTGTCTGTCGTGCATTAAAATTTTCTCGAATACTGCTTCTACTCTCGCAGCCCAGTTTCTCGCTGCGTCGCTATAACCTCCCACTTAAATATTGCAATTAACCAAAAATTGCAGTGGGAAAATTCAAACCGTGACAAGGGGTAGGTATATGTAGTATATGTAATACTGTACAAGGAAGTATTATCTTTGATTATGCCATAGATATATACATAGATAGTTAAAATCTATGGGAGTTTTAGAAACATTTGGTGGAGTACAAAAATTTATCAAGAAATTAATGTCATTAGATACTGAATTGGAAGCCGCAATAAATGGATGGAGCACCAAATCGATGGAGGACTTCTGAAAGATCCGTGGCACCAATACAAATGCAGAATCACCATCATAAAGCAATTTATTACGACTTTAAATTATGTTCTATTGATTGCCTTTTACTTAGATTACAAAAAAGGCGTTTCCAAAAATCACATAAGATTTGCTAATCGGATAAGTAAATAATCAACTAATTTATTTATTTAATTTTTTATTGCTACATTTTTATGGGATTCAAAATTTAATATTACAAAGTAAGATTTTAGATTTGGCTGGAAAACGCGTGTATATAATAATATTAGTTTCGAATCTGATATATGCGCACTGTGTATAATATCATCTTTCAAACCAATGGAGCTGAGCGATATTTGAGTAATTAACAAGGTTGTTTTACAACACCACACTTTAATCGCGTTTTCGTACTGAACCAGAACAACTACGAAGCGACTGTTGGATGTTAAATATCTCATGTGGTATTCGTTGTCTAAAATTAAAAAAATTACATCAATTTGTTTCACGTTTCGTGAAATTACGTGAAATCAACCAAACATGAAAGTATATGTTAATTTCGGAAATAATCATGACATAATCCCCTTGAACTATAAATTTTTTCACTTTATAATAACTATTTTTTGAAAAAATTTTCATTAAATCAGAGAATAGTTACCGGCATGAATAATTTTCCCATATAAAAAGAATTATTTACTTACATATTCGTAGAATAGGAGTCCCTGTAGCTATATCACAGATTGAGACATAATGTCGATTCTCTTCGCTGCCAACTATTTTATGTTCATCTAAGATCGTCATATTGTACGGATCATACAAGACATTGATTGTATGCAATAGGGTCTTAGTTTTGATACTATAAACACAAATCCTACCGGAATTCAAAATACATAGCAGATATTCATTTTTGATCTAGAAAAAAATTATTATTTAACTGTTTAGAAACATCTTACCAAGAATTTACCATTAGATTACGAATTCCTTGATGGTGAGAGCAAATGGGTGTTCTTAATCTTGTATTAAATTCAACAATATTCACATCACCCCAGTTCGTAGCAAATGCCAATAAATTTTCACATACGCACATGCACACTAGGAAAGCCACATTACGTGCGATTGACATTTGGTAATAAATAATATCGTCATTGATATCCCAAACGAAAATTGTGTTTTTGGTTAGGTTAGTAAAAATAATTCTGAAAATAATTAGATAAATTAATATAGGTACAGCAAATCCATTCCATTATGGGAGACCATGCAAAAACAAGTATTTTGCAAATTTGTTCGAGATCGACGTACCAGATTAGAAAACTAAACGAACTTTTTCGAGGTCTCTCCTTAGTAAAAAAATCTGATGTGGCCATCGCATAACTTTCCGAACAGACGCAAATTTTTACATTATATTTTTAAATAAAATGGTTACATAATTTCAACAGTAAATCGATGAAAAATTTCATATTTTGCCAAAATAGGAAGAAAAAAACTTTTGAATGCATTTTACAAATACAAAAATTTTTGAAACGCCCTGTATATTTTACAGAAAAACTTGTAGGACAAAAAATGTAGGAAATTCCATAGCGCTAATTTTTTGTTATTCATATTTTTACATATTTAATTTCGTTGCGAAGTTATGATGCATAATGTCATAATAGCTCCAGGTAAACCCCCCTTTCCCGTTACACGATTTAAATTATTTTCATCTGGCTTCGTCCTACGACAGGAAAAAGCTTATATGCAAAATTTGGAATGATTTGCTTGCTTCGTTTAGACGCTATCGTGTTCACAGACGTACATACACACATACACACACACACACACACATACATACAGACATCCTTCCAAAAATGATAAAAATGGATTCAGGGGACCTCAAAACGTGAACATCTGTCAAAAAATTGGGGGGTCAAATTTTGACTGATAACAATACTTTCCTTATACCTAGGGGTTCGGAAAGTAAAAAATACTTACAAATTCTCTGTAACGGACATGAGTCGAATTCCGTCAGGAAATATCCGACTGAATGTACATATTCCGTTTTTTGACAAATCCCAAACTTTTAAAATGTAATTGTAGCAATGACTAATCAAATAATTATCAACTTTGAAAGCATTAGCAATTCGAGATGTGTGTCCCCCTAGTTTGGTTTTGATTATATTGCCTGTTGAAGAATCCATAATCCTTAAATTATTTTTGTTCGTGCTTACGATGAATGTATTGTCATTAAAATAATGAATTTGTACGGGGTGCTCGGTGGAATTATTTGGAATTATTTTCTTGAAATCATTAGTCTTCCAATTATAAGACAGCATTTGGTTGTAACTGTACAGGCCCTGCGTAATAAAAGGAAATCATTGTAGATGTTTTAAAATATGATTAAATAAAAACTTTACAGTGATTTAGGGCCGTTTGGGCCAACGTCATTTGAGAATTTAACAGACATCTATTCCTGTAACTTAAATGGAGTTTTAGTATTCTTAAATGACATTCGCACAATAGACCCTTATTATTTCCACAAAACGGACTTCATTTTAAGGACTCACTGCGGACCGAATTTACTCGAGAAAAAAAAACAAAGGATGAAAATAAAAAAATAACGGTTACCTGCCAATAACAATCAAATCCTTGTAAGTATTTATGAAAAAATTTCGATTTTTCATTTTGACCTGCCTCGCGATAATCGTCAAGTTGACATCTTCGTTTCCAAAAATAATCGCCACTCATCACACTCCTCCAATATTTGCTACATTCCCAAGCATTAATCACATCGTCCTTTGGTAAATAAAATAAGATTTTTTGTGCACATTCCGGCGGTAAATTGGCGATAATATCGGTCTTAGTCTCATATGAGATTTTCTTTAATTTTTTATTTCTATTATTTCTTGTTTTCGTTTCTGGAACTTTCAATGGGTTCTTTATTATTCTTTCCGAATTAAATTGCCTAGTGGTGCTTCTTGTTACGGGTGCCATTTTAAAAAAACTGTAATTTTCGTCAATTATTGATATATTTTCTTTTACACTATCAAATCAAAAAAATTTATTAGATATGTTTAAAAATGTACACGATTAATAGTAATAATTTAAAAATAGTATATTATAGGCCAAGGTTGTGAAGGCCGTCATTATTGCCCTAGCGCCAAGATTATATTCCGAGGTGCTTTGCACCGAGGAATATAAGGTGCGGAGGCAATAATGGTCTTCACAACCGTGGTTTATATACGATTTTTTCCACTACTAATAGATTTATTACAATTTTTTAAAATTCTTTTTAATAAAAAAATTTTCAAATTTAAAATATTTATTTCAAATTACAGTTTTGTTTTGTTGATTTGACAGTTCGTCAGCGTAGAATTGCTTTGTTCTACATCCAATAAGTGTATTTCGAGATAAATCAAAATGATATTAAAATTTCGAAATGATAACAAGATTTTTAAAATTTAAGATATTAGATTATCTTTAATATACAGCATAAGTCTATTTTACCTCAAAGGCAACTTTGTTGAGTAATTATGTTACTGTTATATTAATTAATTACATTTGGACATAGAACAAAATTTGAAATTTTGTGTTTTTTAGTTTAATTTATCTGGATATAAAACAAAATATAGGGATAATTATGAGGGGTAACAATATTTTTTCTCACATTCTACTGGATGTCAATAAATTTATTAGAAAAGAAATAAAACGTTTTATAATGTTTATTTTCATAACATAAACAATTTAATGTGAACATTTTTTTAATATTAACAAAAATTTATTCTAAATAAACAAAACTAATCGAGTAGCTAACAAACTTAAACTATACTATAAACTATACCTGTTTATTTATTGTTTGCAATCATGGTATTATAAAATATTTTATCAATTTCAGGCATGCATGGTAACATGGATTGTATATCTTTGATTTTATCTGCACTTATTTTAATTGTGTTTCGTAATAGGCTAATTTTTGGAAGTGATTTTATTTGCGGTTCCTTATTCTTTCTGACATATCGATTTTTCACTAAGCATACTTCTTGTATGGTATAGCTTTATCGAATGTATAGTTGTAATTTATTTTTAGCAATTCTGTTTTTTTATAAACGATATGTTTTAATTTTGTGTAAGGAATACTTGAAAAGTTAAAATAATTAACCATTGATTGGTAATTCCAAAAATCGCTGGTGTTATTTAATTGCATCACTTTAAGTTTAACTTTCGAGAACTTGATATTAATTATAACACGTAGTAAACTAACAGGGCTGTATATTTCTAAATCTCGAATATTTCGTTCAATAGAACTGTGGACAGCATCTATTTCTTGTAAATTGCTGTGCCCAGCTTCAGCAAACTTTTGTTCAATTTGTTGAACACTTTTACTTTCATCTGAATTTAGAAAATCTAGCAAAGCCAAAGATGTTATGGAATTTTTATTTTGTGGTACACACGAATCCGACCATAAAATTAACTTTTTTATGGGAATATTGTCTTTTATAATTTCTTTTAATATTTTAATCAGAGCACTAGCAATGTTATTTCCAGCTCTTCCAGCAATATTTTCGTACCATAAACTGCAATATGTAACGCCATTAACACTACAGTTTGGATATAGAACATACAAATTTTGCATAACGTGGATATAGAACAAAACACACGTTGGAAAATCATACTTGGGATTTTATTATTGGCTATTTTAATGTGGATATACAACAAGGAAATTCTTATTTGTCCAACTAAAATGCTAACTCAAATTTTACAAAAATGGATTTAGAACAAAGCAATTCTACGCTGACGAGTTGTTGACAAATTTAGGTTATTAAATAAAATAAATCGCAGTTCGTCAAATTAACAATGGATGGCGCTGTCACATTTAATTCGATTATAATGAGATTTTTAAAATTAAATTAGTGTATTAAAAAAGCGTTTTAAATAGTTTAAATACAATTAATTAGCATTTCTTGGTTATTCTAAATCATTTAATAACAACATTTTTCTTTAAAATAATCGCCAAGTTATCAAAAAATGTCATTTTGTTCATTGTTAACCAGTGGTTAACAATGGAAAAATTGTTCACCACTAGTCGAAAACGTGTCACTTCTTGAGCAACTAACCTAAGTAAAAATAATAGCCTATATATGACTAGTAGTGGAAAAACATTGTTATAGTTTTTGAAGTATTAACTTCCTCTACTAAGTATGAATTTCGGTTCGTTTTCATAATTTGTTTTCCTGGTTATTGATGAGTCAGGTTACAGGTAAAAGTTTTCAAAAATCTGATAGTGATCTATTACACTAAGATATATGATTTTATTTATATACATATCGTATATCTCTTTCTATACCAACTCAAAAAAGAAATTATTTAATGTTTGTTAACAATCAGTATAAATAAAAAAGTTTAAAAACAACAATTACTATTGCAAAGATTGGCCAGTAAGTTGGAAGAATTCATCCATCATCGCTGCAGTGAGCATTGATCCTAACACCGATGTTAAAAACTGAGCTGATGCCTTAACAGAGATCATCCGTACCAAGCTAGACGACGAGAAGGTCATCGAAGATGAAGAAATACCCTATCGACGACAAGTCGGAAGCGGTACTTTCACTCAGGGTTGGGAAAAATACATGAAAATAAGTATTTCAAATACATATTTCAAATACATGTATTTCAAATACTGCCCAAACCTGGTCACAATGGATGTTGATGAACATGTCTATTCCATAACAATGGATGCATTTTTAATAGCACTACACCACGGAAGAAATCAGAAATCGCCTGGTGAGGCCGAAATAAATGTTGAATTGATTAAGCATGCTTCGACCTCGCTACATACAGGGTTGGGCAGTATTTGGTCGAATCTCGATAATGTGAACACTCGTTAATTTGAAGCTCTCGATAATTTGGTAATAATTAATGGTAATTTGAAATTTTTCTCTGGTCCTTCTCTGGTCCCTTGAGTTTCAATTTATCGAGAGTCGACTGTACATATTTTCATGTATTTTGCCCAACCCTGCTTCCACTCCATCCGAAAGAAGCAAAAAGTACCGAAAGGGCACAAGAACATCGATAGTAGGCTGGAGTAGTTTTTCTCATTTCAGCCGAAAGTAGAACAAAGATCTGAAAGGGCGAAATAATAAGGATATGACACAACAACATCGCAAGTTAACAGCTGAAGAAATACCGAGAGGTGAATCCGGTTGTCACCGGGGAGGGGGTTTTAGAGAGTACGAATCTCACACTACCATCCCAGATTTGGGTGGTGCCCATGGTATAATAAGTTTCAAGGTAGAATATCGCAAATCTTCTGCGCATGTTGAAGTTCGACGTGACGTCACGCGAGAGTAGTCAACTACAGACGCTTGAGAAATCATGCGTTTAACCACGTTTAACGAATTTTTGTAAGCA
Source organism: Podabrus alpinus (assembly GCA_932274525.1). Lineage (NCBI taxonomy): Eukaryota > Metazoa > Arthropoda > Insecta > Coleoptera > Cantharidae > Podabrus > Podabrus alpinus. Next base: position 124,418,086 of record OW026451.1, read on the forward strand.
TTAAAATATGAACGAAAAATTGTAATGAATATTTTTATAACCTGAATAAATTTGTTCCTGCAGGATTTGTAATTTCCTTAATAAATAAATAAATCTTAATATTCAACATGTAATCTCATTATTAACCATCTTAAAATTACCCCAAAATCGTCATCGCGTAATTGTTTTAAAAACCGGGTCACTTGATTTTTATAACTCTATGAAAATTTTGCGTCTCTCTCTTACCGAAAGTAGATTGATGGTTTCTAACTTGTGTGCAACTTCTCTATTCACCTTGGACAATAGAATCTCCCTGCGCATTAACCAAACTTTCTTGCTAGATCCAAAAACTTCGAACGACCAATTTTATCGATTTATTAACCAAATAAATTATTTTATTCATCTAAATTTATCATCGCCAACGGTAAGTTTTGTAATATGATAAACTTTTCCCTTTATTCCACTTAATTATATTTATCTTCTAACTATCTATATTGTTGTGTCCATCAATGTTTGGCTGTTGCGGTATTAAATTGTTTGTCGTGCAGTCAGAGAAAATATGGCATGAGAAAAGTTTATCAAAAACAATTAAAAAAAAGATGTTATTATTGTAGTTATAAAAATGTTAGTAGGCAAAATGTTAGGAATGATAAAAAACGGGTAACCATAGCAATACGAGGAGAACAAAACAACGGTGATAAAAGCAGTACGTTATCAAACGCAGAACCGATCACACGTGTAAAAAAACTATGTCCAATTGAGAAACAAGGATTTTAGTCGCGGGCAAGTGAAGGAGAATTTGCGTGATTGAAATAAATATAGTCGTTTATCAAACGGCAAACCGATCACGCGCGTCGAGATAAACAAACTAAAGATAACCAAGAGTATATTGGCCTGAATTGAGTTAATGCCGAGTGGAGTGGAGATTATAAAATAGGAGAGGAAGATAAGCGCTGTTTATTGGGATACAGAAAGAAGGTGTAAGGCGAGGGGTGACTATAACCCTGCATCAAGACGAAGCATAGGAAATTAGGATTGTGTGGTGCGACCTCGAATACAGTGCGTGTGCGTACAAAGAAAAGGTAACATTAAATCTTTGATTATTGTTAATTTATGTCGAGTTGCTATATTGTTTCTGTTAATTGTTTATGTTATTTGTTCATTATATGTTCTTAAAAATTAGATTTGCGTATTTTCTTTGACTGTGTGATCAGACTAATTCCACCGTAAAAGTCCAAAGAACCTGCAGCCTGAGATTAAGAGCAAGTCGTATCAGTACCGAAATCTGTGAGAAGCTATCACAGATCTTGAAGTTCACGGTGGACATAGCAATATATTGTTGTGATATAAAGGAGCTTTGCTTTTTTTTCTCCTTTGATAGTCACACTCTTACTCACCTCGACTTGCTCCCGAGTTTGAGACTCTTTTACTTTTATATTTGTACAATATTGAACTGTGATTTGACGTCTTCGTAAATCTGACGCCGACCTTAATTTTGTTGCTTTAATAAAATAGCAACTCGATATACAAATTATAATAATTTGCTGGTTTACCCCGCTTTGTTTGGAATAAAATCCTAGTACCACTCTGCAAATGTAGCCCTTTTGATTGACGTTAAATAAAAGAAACAATATCTCATAGACAGTTGTATTGGTTGTTTTTATTACAAAACCAGATAAATATTTGCTGTGGTTATTAGAAAGATGTAAACTTGGAAATATTAAATTACAAAATAAATAAAAAGTTTTGTTATACAAATATTGTTCACGATTATTAATAATAAAAGATATTTTCGAAACTTGAAGAAATGTTTTAATTAATTTTAAGCAAAAGTTACCTTTATTTAGTGCGCCACTGTGAATGATGACATTAACTTCCGTATAAACGAATGAAACAGATGTGTTGTTGTCGGCGATTTGTACAGGTGTTGTGCCGTCGCCAAATCCAAAGAACGGTATCACGTCCAGATAATATCCAATAGAGTATTCCCAATTGTCAGGTCCGTATAATTCAACAGTAATATTTGATTGAGTGATGTTGAACTTTGTTACCTTTAACCAGATTCTACTTTCAGATAACCTCCAAAAACCATCCAACGAAACCAAATTTTCAAGCATAACCAGGCCGTGATTGATATAATAAACTGCAACAATATCTTCCAATTGCTGTATAAATGGCTCCCAAAATAACCAGCATAAAACCAATATCGATCGAAATCCAATAATTTTTAATCAATCTCAAAGATCCACAAAAAATTCTGCCAACCATAAATTTTCTTTTTCGTACCAACTGCTAACTCCAAAACTCACTAAATTATTCTCAACTTTTCGAAGTTTACTCGAGCACATTACAAATACAACTGAGAGAGGTTAAATTGTTCCACGGCCTTTTATAGACTTCATGCGTGGACCGGAAATGGCTGTATCCAAATTGGAAAAAATTCAAAATTGTTGACGGAAATCCCAGTGATCCGGACTTGATAAACATTTGGTAAATATTCTTTTGATTTTAAACGCACACTGCACTGGCAATTTTAATCAAAACACTAATTTTTAATTAATTTTTAGATTCCAAACCGTAATCATAAAACATTCCAGCAAATATCACCCTTATTAAATTAAATACAAATTTGGCGCAAAACCACAGCAAACGTAATATTACATAATATTACAACAATGTAAAAAGGTAATTCCAAGTCTACATCATCAAAAACTTAATTTTTATTGAAAAATAAACCACATTAAATATTTCAGTTCAATGACCTCGAATACAGATGAGGTCCTCAACTAACCATGAGAATTGCCTCCAATCAGATGCCATCGATCTGAATTAATGAAGGGAAACTAAGCTACCTAATGTTTCGCAGGGATGTACCAGGAAAATACTTTCTTGCTCTATTGCGAACAAACCTGAACTGCAAACGAAACACTACCGATAATGAGTCGGATTTACAAAAACTCAAACCTCAGTTCAATATACGTATCTCTGTTAAGGAGTGACTTCCGATACATAGAAATGGCGACCTGACTTCCATCCCTACCAAGCATTTAATTGATATATAGATTCATACTTATGGATGAGTTTAACTTTCTTAACGAGGTTTGCAACAGAGGGGAAGACATTTTTTAAATTATTTTTCAAGAGTATAAAAGTGACGAAGGCACTTCCGAGCATATATGCAGTCAATCTCTGAATTTGCAGATAAACAGAACGCGTACAAACTTCCAGCAGCGCTGCCACGTCGCGACATTCCAATCATACTTACATCATGATACGAGTACAGGTAGCCCTCGGTTTACGCCGGTTCCATTTACGCCGATTCACAATAACGCCACATGCCTACGTCTTGAAAATCCCCGGTTTAACTGGGTATGTACTGGGCTTCCCCGGCCTGACTGGGGAAGTACCAAAACAATTAGACAGGTTGATGGTTGATGGTCCAGTGATAACGTATTTACCAAGCTGCTACGACGTATGTACATTTATTAAACGCAGTGTTACAATTGAATCCATTTATTTTTTCTATTTAATATTTTTCGCGTAAATTATTGGTAAAGTAACAATACCATGTCTAATAAAAGTGCAGAAAAGTTATCTGAACATGTTGCGAAAAAGGCACGTCAAACTATAACACTTGAAAAAAAGATGGAGGTGATTCGAAGAATGGAAGATGGGCTAATGTTAATTATGATGGGCTAATGTTATACCTGCATATGCCTATTTTTTTATGAGATGGAACCTAACTCCATACCTCCCATTATAATTAGGTTCAATTTACGCCGATTCAGTTTACGCCGGTTTTTTTAGGAACGGAACTCCGGCGTAAACCGAGGGCTACCTGTACTTACACTTCTCATTAAAACGTTCAAGTGCAAATTTAAAAAATTAATTATTCATTTTAGATGTTTATAAATGTTACAAAATTAAATTATTAATAACATTAAAGGGGTATAATAATAATATGCTATAGGTAACAATAAAAATTGAATTAAAATCTTTTAATTAAATACAGCATTATTTCGACGGTGACCTTCAATAACGTAACAACACAACAAATCGAATATTTTTTTCATTGGAATGAAAAATTTTGAAATTTATTTATAATAATTGAAGGGCTTGGTGCAAAAACGGTATAAGTGAATAATTAATAATTTAAAGTTAGACAACTTCAGAGTTTATTTTATTAAAAAAGTAAATTATGATCAAACTTTCACTTAAAAGGACCACAATATAAAAGAATGATAAGGCAAGGACGTTGACCGCTTGCATTACTAGATGCGGGGAATTCCCGGAAATATGCTTCGTTTTAATAATGTACTGAACGCAATTTTTTATCTTTTACTTACATTATTATTTAATGATTAATACTTTTTGATGAAATTTTTTACTTTTTCATATTAAAAATTAATAAAACAAATCAAAAAAAGCCCTTGTAATGTTGAACTTTGAATTTGAATCTCCCGCCGTCGTCTTAAAAATCTCAACCTCCGGAAATTCAAATAGAGCTCCTGCCAAAGGTCAAAACTTATACATTCGTCGGCGCAATAACGAAAACGCGTCAAAATGCTAAAAAGCCCTCCCAACTAGAAAACATTCGTTGAATGTTTGCTTTCGTTTTGACAGTTTTACACAAATTTCGCGTTTTATTATTAAATGGTATTAGTATTATTTCATAATATAAATAACAATCAGCCTTCTTTAATGCTATTTTAGCCTTATTTACATTTTTTAAATTTTCGCGTCAAGCTAATGTTTTTACGTAGCATTTCATATGTATTACTATGTATCGCTTCTCTTACCGAAGGGACACATGTAAAAAAAAATAAATTTTTATATATAAAGTGAAATTTGAAAAACCTTGTTTTATGATTTTTTTAATTCCCTTTTTGCTAGCTCTTTTGATAATAACTGTATTTTGCATGAGGGACACTTTACCTCAGTAGTAGATTCCTTGAGGGTGACTCTTTACTTTTTCTGAAATATAAATTAAGTGGAGGAAGATTTGTTCCTCAATGATACGCAATAGGATATGAAAAATATAAACCATTTATTTTTGAATAATAACATAAACATATGAAAAATAAATAAGAAACCCCAACAACTTAAACTAAAAATGATAATTTTTAACATAAACAAAATAATTAGACTAAATTTGCGCAAAACCGAACTTTTATGCGTTTTTCCGTTTTCACGTCGTAGTTCGTATGATAATTTCTTTTGAATCGTCCAATATTGCCGCGAAAAAGTTATTTAAATTTGTCTTACCGAAACAGATGGCGGTGCACTTTCTTTTTAATTTCTTTATTTTCAAGGCTGCAATGATTTTCGTTTCGTGATCCTCCTTGGTACACGACACGTGTTAAAGTAATTTCTTTCTTCGGAATTTTCTTTGTTGAAGTGTTTGTTTTTAATCACTTTATCACTTTTTTTATAAGGTAAGTATCCACCTTTACTTTTATAAAATTAATTCTGCAGAAACTGTATTTCTTTTCTTGTAACCTTTTAATAATTTCTTTCTTTTTAGGTTAAACACTTTATATTGGATTTTTATCCAATTTTTCACTTTTTGAGGACGAGAAGATTTGAACACCTTCGTCCTATTACGCAGAAGCGCATTGACTCTTGTTTATTATTTTTATAATTTCGTTACCTTGGTTTTTACGAATTTTAAAATTTTCTTCACTCTTTGATAATTTAATTTCCAACGTAAGTATCTTGCTACCTTGATAACGTTTATTTTATAATCAAATGTCATTAAATTAATTTAATTGTTCTGTTCCAGCGTTGTCATTAACAACCCGTCGTCTGGTCCGGCTACCCGTAAATTGTTTGCCTCGGATGGCGAATCGCTGCATCCGTCCTTCCGCTCACCGCCGTTTCAACCACAACTACGTAATCACACTGTTTATTTTTTATTATCGCACTTCTTAATTTAACCTATTTTTACAAATCTAACTTAATTATACGTTAAACAAATTTTCTGTTAATATAACATTATTTGTAGTTCATAATTTTTTTTGTTCGTATCATTGTTGAACGAATCCTGCCTCTCACCTATTTTGTAATAAACTGACTTCATCAGAGCTTTCAAATTACCTGTTGGAATTTTCGTTTGTTGTCAAGAAACCTCATGCAATTTTTTGATTTTAAAAAGTGCTTATTTAATTTCAAATTATTGGTATTTTAAACCAGCGCAGTATGTATTTCGCCCTCTTCGCGCATTGTATAAGTTTTGAGCTTTGGCACGCAGTCTACCATCGTTCTAAGCCTGTGATATGTCTAGCAACCCACACGTTGTAAATACCCCACCGTAGTATACCTCAGTTCTTTCATTGAACGGGAAAGCCCGGTTCGTGAAGATTGCATTACCTCTAAAACATAATTAGCCTACCTACATCATACACAGTGATTCAAAGAAAGATGTCCAGTTGTTCGATGCAGAATGTGAACAAAGTTCACATTCTCAACCCCAATTAACTAAATAAAACATTCAAACACCCAATTTTGTACTCAAGATTTCATTTATTATTTATTTAAAAAAAAAAATCACGGAAATGGATCAACAAGCCAAAATAGTAATGAAAGTTATCTCTTATTGCTATTAAACCAAATGAACACAACTCATTATTGAGCGGATTTTGATATTTGTAACAATTTGTTCATATTTATTGGTAATTCATTCATCATTTCTGATAATAAGGTCAGTGGTAATTCATTTCATAATAAAACACCTAAATTTCTCTTAGAGAATATTCTACAGCCAAGTTTGTGACTGCGAACTAAACTCATACTTTCGATCCACATTTGAGATCAGTAAAATATTATTTTATATTATTTATAATCATTTGTATTTAGATTCTCTTTTGAGAATGTTTGTTTGTCATCAGTCAAAATACGACTGGATTCAGCTGGCTTGCTAGTCGGGCTACATTACGCCTTCAACTTTAATGCAAGTAAGTTGGACTAAATACGTCTGCAACTTTTATACCTATAAATAAACCATAATATTTATTTATAATACCTGTAAAATTACACCTCAGTATAACAAAGGTCTCCCTTATCGAATAGAGCAATACCGCCAAGCTCCACACAATGTTCGGGGGGGGGGGGGTGAAATATGAACACGTTATAACAATCATACAATTTCTAGCTACCTCCATGTTCCGCCTCCGGGTCAGAATTTACACAAATCACAAGCCGGCCTCTGGCTTGTCGAGGAAATTTTCGCGGGTGTGATTTGCTACATGGGTTATATTACTTTACACTCATATAATAAGCTTGTAAATATCACAATACCTCAAAGAAAGGACCCTGTTATACCGACATACCTTCAATACCTTGTTACCTAGCTAAGACGACGCTCGTCTCGTATATAAATTACCAAACCTTTAATATAGACATAAAAATTACCAAATAATAAAATATGTGTAGAACACATGTAACCACATAACCACCTCAACATTTACCTTGTTAAATCATAACCACGTATAACCACAGTCCTTTATCATAATCCATTTTGAATTTACCACCAATAATAGAAGAACTTAAAAACTACGTTATAAAATGTGAAGCAATGCCAAACCTTTCGGAAACACCCCGTATATTATGTAATTGAATATTATTTAACGATAAATGACGATATTTTTATGTAATATGCAAGATATGATTATTAATTTATTAATAGAATAAACAAATCGAATTTCTTTGAAATACCGAGTATGAATTCAAAATAAATTTACCACGTGCTCAGTCACTCACTGGATTTTTGCAATAATCGCCTAATATTTCGGTCATCAAGGATTCTAATGATTTATTTATTAAAAATCTATCTTGGTATTTTACAAAGCTCATTGAATAACGTAATATTTTTATAACATTTTAGTAAAATCACCGAAAAACCCAAAAAGTGAAATCTCGTGGCAACTTATTTCACAAAAATATACCATAAATAATTAAAAATTTGTTACTCACACGTAATTTCCCTGATTAGTAAAATATTCGTCTCTAATCTCGTTTTATAAGCATATTATCTTGATAAAATTAAAACAAAATTTCACTTGGTAAAAACTCACGCGTCACCATCGACATTCAACCCACTTGTGTCCCATCTCGTGGTAATCTTAAAATCCTCCTAAATCACGCCATCTCGATTTTAAAAGATCAACTTTCGTTCTCTCTCTCTCTCTCTTTCCTGTTTCTATTTTATATTTGAATTTTAAAATTAAAACCCCGCTAAAATTGAATCTGCAATATTAAAACATTAAAAATTGATAGCAACCGTAATGCAGTATACTTACGATTCATGTGGTTGGTATATTTCGTATGTTATTCAGAGCTCTACAAAAATGTAACAAAAGTAAAGTGGAAATTTATTTCCTACTCTTTCTTTTAAAAAATAAGACTGTAACGTGATAATGATGGGCGTTTTTATCACACTTTAAAAAAAAATTACAATTTTTTCACCTTTTTCGTTGAGAAAAGGTATTTCACAATAACAAGTTTAAGAAAACAATTTAAGTTTGTTATATTCGTATGTTGTTCAGAGCTCTACAAAAATGTAACAAGTAAAATGGAAATACTAATTGGTTTCATTCTCCTTTGTTTAAAAAATAATAAGACCTTAAGATGAGAATAATCCAAAAATACTGAATATAATTTTTATACGCTAGTTTAATTATTATAAGTTATTATAATTATTATTAGTGCTTAGTTTCTGAAAAAAAAGATGCCGAAACTCAAATCATGTTATATTTTTTATTACAAAATATTGTATTACATTAAATTTCGACTATCTTTGCAATTGTTCAAAATAGTGGGTGCGGAACGCCGCCAGTGGCGTAGCGAGGGGGGGAAAGAGGGGGCATCATGCCCCGGGCGCTACTCACAAAGGGGCGCCAAATGGTCCGCAAAACAAAAAATTGCTGGATAATTTTTATTTTTATTATAATTGATTTCTGGAAAATATATTTTATGTTTTTTTTTTGGTGCGTCAACATCTAGGTTATTAGCACCGGTTGTTTTTTTTTTTTTTTGGTAAGGGTTTATTCGTAAGGGTTATTTTGGTAGGGTTTGTTTTTCGTATGGTTTTTGATCCACAGTGTGTGCATGATGCACACCGGGGAATCGAGCGAGCAATTCCGCGAGGTCCGTTATTCGAACCAGAAATTACCGCTCTGAATTCAACCAGTATGCACTCTAAGCCACCGCTGTGAACTAAAAATATATTTTAAATTTAGTGCCAGTGTAATATAATAAATGTTAATTCGTAAATAAAAAGGAAAAAAAAGGAACACTACTAGCCTATAAATCAAACTGTAATAATATATTCATAATAGAAATGGCACGTCTTTTCTACTGGCAGGGCTGACTCGACCTGTGTCTGTCAGCACTTCCTTATGGCATCTACGCTGTGTGGTTACATAAATTATCTCCTTTCTTAATTTGTCTGATATAATAAATATTTGCAGTGTACAAAGTACAAACATTCTTTCTTTCAGAACACTATTTATTTTTATTTCTATAAACGCAATGTAGCTTACGCTTGTTATTTAAAATAAATAATAGGTATCTTTTGAACTAATTCTAGATGATCATACTTATACATTTCAAAATCTAGTCTTGTTTTCTCAACTACATTTTTTGTCTCAAATTTAAAGCCTAGCTTGAGTCTATGACTTTATTTATTTTACTTTATTTATTTATTAATTTGCGAGTATATTTTACACATAATATTATATGGTTTTCGAATGGGGGGGGGGGGGCGCTAAAAAGATATTGTGCCCCGGGCGCAAGTTAAGCTCGCTACGCCACTGAGTATCACTACAGTGCGAAAAGTCTTACTTTTCAAACACATTTGCGTTAGGGAAGAATCATCTACTTCGTCGTACTAGGATGAAAAAGTTGTGTTTCTCTGTTGGTAAATATTTTCACTTTCTCATATTATTGCGGCGCTGAAATTTTATACGGGCATAGGTTCGGTAATAAATAGACAGAGAGAAAAAACAAAACTTTAAGAAAAGTATCCCCTTATTGTTTTAGGAGGGTCGAAATATTTTATCAGCGGGCCCCCACAACTCCATTATTTATTGGAGGATTTTTGGATTCATTTTGTTAAATAAATAAATTATATTTTAAAATAAATTAATTTTATTATTAATTACTTGTTAAAAGACCTCAATGAGACACGACGCCAATTAATTCATTTTACATTCGCGGAAAACAGCAGAATGGTTATAAAGTTTGGGTTAAAGCATGTTTTTGTGAACCCTGAAATTGAAAATTTCCTATAGAGATATATAAAAATATTTGCGGAATATTCATAAGTTTTTGAAAAAATCGAATTTTAACTTAGAAAATTTCCCATAAGACTAATGTAAATGACCCGCATAAGGAATCTCGCAGTCCATTCTGTTGACGGTACGTGCGAAGAGATATACTCTAACACTTAGGAAATTTCACATCATCAAGCTTGGGGGTATGCGGCAGACACACACATCAAAAAACTCCGCATAGTCCAAAGTAAAGCATTGAGGCGAATCGTGAAGGCCCATAGATAGATAAGAGAGGGGTTATAGATGGCTAACTCTCGACATATTTTGGTGCCCTATTGCAGCGCCACAACGATTGGAGGACGAACTAAAATTTAAGCGCGAATTTTGGTATATTTGAATTATTTTGAATGTTACCATGAAATTTAAAATATGTACATTGAAATTACAAGTAAGTATTATTTTTAAGTTTTTCAAGCATAAAAAAAGTTATGCATAAGAAAAACTTAAAAATAATGTACCTACTACTTGTAATTTCTATGTGCAGAAAATCAATTAAATAGGATGCATATTGCAATCGGGCCTTAAACATAAATTACATTAACGCAATTTTAATATTTTAGATCCTTAATACACATTTTACTTCAATCAATAATATTTCAAGGAATTTAAAAATCAATTTCTATTTTTTTAAATATAATTAATTCCGATTAATTCATTCTTTTTATATTTTTATTTTATAAACCCATCAACATTTTTATAATATCAAAATTTAATTCAACATTAACTAAAGCATCCGTTTTTGTTTTCTTAACATAACCTACAATAATCACGTGTGAAGTGTAAAAATTTGTTAAGTAGTTATGCCAAGGTGGGCCACTACATAAAACTGACAACCAAAATTAAAATATTCAGCGCGCGCACTTAAAAAAAACTGTACACAGCGCTTCATGGATGGAGGAGAAACTAAAACACGTTCCCAACTTTTACATAAGAGATAACACACCGTGTGAAAGCCCCCCGATACGTCAGAAATGTCCGAATCAGGGAGGACGCAGGCGTGGAAACGATAGAAGATTTTATCCGCCACCTGGCGGAAAACTTCTACGGAAACCTGGGCAACTCCGAAAACCTGTTGGTCAGAGGGCTCGGTAACTACCAACCCGAAGACTTTCTAAGACCCGTTTTACATTACACTAAATTTTTCAGGACTGAAATTTTCAGTCCTAAAAATCCAATTCGCGCGCCGAATCAGGACACTGACAACAAGAAATTAGAATGGTCCCGTTTTACATTACACTAAATTTTTCAGTACTGAAAGTTTTAGTACTAAAAATCTAAAGACTGAATATGCGCCGCGCGCATTAGGTAAATTGTCAAATGTCAATTGGTTTGTAAGTGTTTAAAAGTAAATTTTCAGAAATCAGAGAGAAAATGTTAAGTAATTAAAATTTTGCAATTTAAAAAGGAATTACCTACTAGAGATTCTAAAAAATCACCATTATTTTGCATTATTTTGATGTTAAAAACTTAGGAACGGTTTTCTGATACCAAGCGCAAAAAAATTGGATTTCCTAATTATTTTCCCCCTTTTTTTCGCAGTTATATGTAAAAATCCTAAGCTTCTCGTGGCTATATCTCAGAAAGGGTTGATTTCATGAAAAATATGATAATAACCTTTTTTGTACAGAATTTTATTTTAAATAATATCTATTGATAAGGACTGACTGTGTCGTAAAATTAATGTGTAACGAGATATTCACTATAATTCTAATTTCGGCGTTTTCTTTCGAATCTGGCGGAGTCATAGGAGAGGGAAAACTTAGTATGTTGACTACAGCATTAAAATAAAGCAATTCAACCGATTTGAAGATTTCTTGCAATTATTTTCCGAATTGGGATTTTTTACGCCTTAAGGGCTGATCGATTCCTTTTTACTAAGAAATTAAAAAGTGTTTTGTATAAATTCAAAAAATAAAATAGAAGCGTTTATTTCTGATACATTTTAATTATTTTTAGTAAAATATAAACGTAGATACCTATTATTTATTACATCTGCAGATAAACATTTAGTATTTTTCAATTTTTCTGGTATCGGCGCATCACATAAACGTGATTTTTAATTTTAACATATCAAGAAAAAATTTACTACGAGTTACAATTTAATTTCTTCATTTTGTAAAAATATAAATGTTCCAAAAATCCGAAAATTCAAACAAATAATCCAGTGTCCAATTTTAAATTATGAAACTAATTTTACATCATGGGCGCGCCGAATCAGGACACTGACAACAAGAAATTAGAACATGTTCTAATTTCTTGTTGTCAGTGTCCTGATTCGGCGCGCGCATTGGATTTTTAGGGCTGAAAATTTCAGTCCTGAAAAATTTAGTGTAATGTAAAACTGGTCTAAGGTATAAGAGACCTAAGGCCATTCTCACGCGGCTTCCGCCCTAACGAACGACAGCAATCAGTCAATTCAAAGCTACTTTTATTTTTCAACGCTAAGAAATCCAATCAAGTCGAAAAACGGGATGTTGATTGCACAGTGCATCCAATTCTTCGACGTGATTCGGTTTGCCATCAGTTATAGGAACGGGCTTAGCATTTTATTGTTATTTAATGATATTCCCTTTCAGAGTTGTCTGCCGTACCAGGTTAAGAGTAAGTTGCTCTTATAACTGATACACCAGACTAGATCAAATGCTTTTGGAAATTTCGCGGTCTCCGTCGGTATTTGCCTCACTGGTCTAGGGTGGCATAGGAGCAGTCTGGGGAAAAGCACTCGGGGGATTTTCTACCCTGTCGCAAGACAAAGTATTCTTCTCCGGTAGAGTTCAGGAACTCCGGCCACGCAGGACCGGACTCCACTCGAGGGGGGGAACCCCCCCGGCCAGAAACCCAACCTGACTGGCATCAGGAGAAAACCAGAGGGTTTTCCGCAACATCGGAGCGACTGACACTCCCCCGATACGGAAAACAAGACGGTTAGACCCCGATACCGATCACTTTTGCATCTATTTCTTCATTCACACCCAGTTTCTATCACATTCTAATCACCACAACCCGACCCTGACATCGAAAGGGATCAGGTGGTGACGTCAATTCGAGCATTACCAGCTTTATTCAAAGAGGCATCTGCGCAAATGTCTTTATTTCTATTTTTCAAAGCCACGATCGTCGTCAAGAAAGGGGGGGGTAAACCCCACTCCGGACTCCGTCGATCTCGTAGTCAGGTGGGTGCCTCAAAACCCAACCCTGCAAAATATAAATTCAGGTGCCGTGGCGCACCAGCTTTCTTAAGGAGGTACGGGCTTGGCCGGAGTACTCCAAGTTTTAATTTATGATTCGATTCACATCATCAAATGCACCCCGACCCTCGTACTAGTAACATGTACGAAATATTGACAATTTTCACTCTTTTTTTCGGTTGTTTGGAGTTCTACTTACGTTAATGTTACATGCTATTTTTCTATTTTCTACAATAATTTTAAACGCTATATCCCGTTCTTTTATGATCCTGGTGGGGTGTATGGATCATCTTTAGGGATGGTTTAGCTAAGTACTCCCTTTGTCAAAACCGCTCGGAGTGGAGCGGTGGGTAACGCACGGTAGGTTTTTATAACGCAACCACTTCAGAGTTGAATTCCGACCTAAAAATGCCTTTTAACTTAGATGGTGGGCGTGGACTATAAGCACCGGGAGCCAATGGGTAATCCTCCGTACAGTTTACCCTTTTTTAAGGGCGAGTTTGTTATTTTACAGCAATTTTTTTCTTTAAATTAACTATTCAAACTTCAGCTTTTCGAACCTCTATAGGAAATTTTCAATTTCAGGGTGCGGAATAACGTGCTCCCCTAATAACTTACATTTGAATGTTGTGATTTCCAAGGCAAACAAAATGCTAGGATTTATAAGTAGATACCACTCATGATTTCTGACACTCGACCACTGATTGTGCTTAAATCAGCTTTTATGGAACCCATTCTAGAGATTATTGTTCGGTTATAAGGTGTCCTTCCTACGTGTCTCATGTTCAAAAGTAAGAGAGAGTCAAAAACAGACTCGTTAAACTGTTTTGCTTTAGAGATAATATTCTTATTCTTCCGAAGCTTATTACTTTTAAGCCTGAGTATTTTCGTCTCAACCCGTTGTCTTCAAATAGGCTTATCGATAATAATTTGTTATCGATCTGTATATTGTAGATTTTACGTGGGTCATTCCATCTCAAATCAACTGAAAAATAGGCAAAATTGACTCGACCCCCACCAAATTTGACGAAACTTGGTACACACAATCTTAGGAAGAAATAAAAAATACAAATTTAAGGATTTGTCCAAAAAGGCAATAGTAACCATATTTCAACCCCCATTTCTAAAAGGGTATTTTTATTTTGTTCATTTTTTACTATTGTTTTGTGCAATTAGGCATTTCCATGTGACGTCACGAACAGCTGATATTGTACTGATATTTTGAGGTTAGTATTTTTACAAGACAATTTTCATTTCAAAAATTAAAATTAACCTTCTTTTCAACAATACTATCATTACCATTGACTGATAACTTAAAAGCCTTATCAATTAGCCGCTAAACATTAAGCAGTATCCGAGACCAAATAATTGATACTCGAGGTTAGGTTTGCGATTAATTCGGGAAAGAAATTAAACAGAAGGTACTTAAAGTAATAATTTTACACTACACTCTACGGTTTATAAAATGTAAAAAAATTCTATTTTTACCAATAAAAACAGGTAAAAACACAGATTTATCACAAACTTGCACAAAATCAGCTGTTCGGGGTGGAGCCAATGACGTCACTGTGACGTACTTGGAAATGCCTAATTAATATTAGAAAATTGATCCAGTTAGGGGTTGAAAAATAATGTGGTTGAATATTTGAATAGAATGTTCATTTACCTTTATAGAACATTTTTATTTTTAATACAGTCGTTTTAATACAAGTCTATACACCAACTTTTAGACTTTTTGAAGGGCTAAAACAAGGAAGCAAATGCCTTTTTGGACAAATCCTTAAAATTGTATTTTTTATTTCTTACTAACAAGGTGTGTACCAAGTTTGGTCAAATTTGGTGGGGGTCGAGTAAATTCTTCAGTTGATTTGAGATGGAATGACCCATGTGAAAGGTTTTTTTAAAACCGTGTAATTATTTGTATAAATATAAATATAATATAAAATAAAATATAAGTAAATGAATCTATATTTATTAAGACGGAGCATAGCGCAGTCTTCCACTCGTAGCTTCTTGCATTTTTGAATCAGGATTTTTGTCGTTTTCAGTTATTTGATTTTTACGAAACTTTGCAATAAAGTAAAAAATAAATTATCGGTTAGTAATTATACGCAAAATGCAGGTTTCGAGTTCCGTCTTAGGATCCCTGATACGTTTGCATAGCTGGTCTGATAATAGTTATTTATGTATCAAGGGCTATAATCTAATTGTGCCCGTGGTACATACAACGTTTTATTTCATTTTGGTACTTGGTACTTGAATTGTTAAAATTGAAGAATTAAGTATTTTGAGAAAAAATATCATGTCATTTTGTTTGTGCTATGAATTTTTGGTGTGCCATGGTTCCTATGGCGAGAAACTTGGAGGGGCGAGAATTAATTTTTTTATTTAGCAATAACTCGAAAACGGCACTAGATATCGAAAACCTGAGCAAAAAATTCCCCCCCCCCCGCAAGGTACCCTCCCGTGAATTGTCGGTAGGAAGGCATATGCAAAATTTCAGATCGATCGCGCAAAAAAAACAGAGTCTGGACTAACTCTTTTGTTTTGATATTGTTGTTATTGCTTAGCAACTTTATAGGCCCTCGGGCTATAAAAGCCATATTATGCCCACATTTCCGTGCTAAAAAACAAGGTTATGATACCAAAATGAAATAAAGTAATATATAAAATTTTGAATTACTCCTATAAATTGTATACTGATCCTTTTTATTTTGCTAAATTTTGTAGACATTTAAACCACAAAATTGCCATACCGCTAATATTTTTGTAACATTCTGTATAATCACTCTAACCCTATTTTCCATTGAATGCACCCACCCCACTCATACATTTGGCGCCAATCGAACATTCGATGTAAAATTTAAGTTGAAAGAATTATCTACAAATATTAAGAAAATGAATAACAAAGAAAATAAAAATTGCCACGACGAATTACTTGCGCAATTGTCCGCAAATCGTGATAATGTAGAAAAATTGGCTCTGTCGGAAATCAACAATTTAGAGTTCGTTATTCCAATTTTCAGCAATTTCGGATCTTTGAATAAATACCAATTTAGGCGTGCTTTGGTAAGTAACACACAAAAGGAAATACGTTTATCACAAAATTTACTATTCATTTTATAGTATAGAATTAAGAAAATTAGAGACTCTGCACAGCATCTGGCCACCCTTCTAGCAATTTGTGTCGACACATTAACTTGTATGATTAAAAGTTCATCAATTTACGATTTACATTTATCAGATAATACAGTAAACTTGACTGTGCTACAAGAATCACTTCGTGTAACATACATGGTAGTTTCAAACAGTAATGGTACGCTTGTTTAAACATTTTTCTTCTAATTTTACAACTTAAACTTTGTTTAGATATTTCTCCAGAATCTATGTCATCATTTATTGCTATTTTGGAGAGATCAGCTGCACGTATTCAGTTTCAAGAAGTTGCATTTTTTAATGAACTCATCATGTACATCAAGCGTTTAAAAGTTACTCAAAAATTATGGGTTGAAAATCAATTCGAAAGGCAACTTATGTATGATTCCATTGCTAAAAATAAGATACCTGTTGCTGGCGTTTCAGAAAGTAATTTGACAAAAATGGCACCTGCAAAATCTATCAGCAAAAATCAGCAAAAAGCAAAAAAATCTATCAGCAAAACCTCGAATAGTTTAAAAGCATTAAACTATGTGAAAAATTCTGGCACTGTTGCTGATGTTCCTTGTATTAATTGTAAAATAGTCCATAGGAATCCTGTTTATAAAAAAAACTGTAATAAACATAAACGAATCGAAAAACCGGCCAAGCAGACCAAAATTACTGATTTTAGCTCTACATTTATGCACAGAAATGAAGGTTTCCCTCAATTATTTTGCCAAAAAGATTCGTTTAAGCCCAGGAAACAGGATAAGAGACCAATGGACGACACCAATTTTGTTAAGAAGAAGGAAAATGTACAATCGCCTATTAAAAAGTTGAAATTGGAAACTAATAACGTCCTACCATGGCCGTGTTATGTTCTAATTGAAAGAATGAGTAATGAGATGGAAGGTACGTCTCGAAGTGTTCTAAAAAAGAAGTAGTAATGGTTCGTTTGGTTTTTTAATTTCTTTTTTAAAGAGAATTATTATATAAATCTTACTAGTTTTATGCACAAAAATTAACAAGAAAAGGTAGATTTTCTTCTTAAATCTTTTCTCATTCTTGTATTCTGTCGTTAAATGTGTATGTTCCTTAAAGCAACATTTAATTTTTTATGTTTATGTGAAATTACTAGCCAATATAATTGGAAATTTCACTTACTGAAGCTTAGAGAGTGTGATTAATAAATTACTTTCATACTAATACTCCAGAGCGTTGTTACCAAATAAGGGCTGTTTGTCTTCAGAATAAAAGAAGACTGCAATAAATATTATTGTAGTCCCACAGGTACCTGAAAATGTACGCACAGTATTTTTATCGATAAGAAATATATTCTACTAATAAGTTTAACTTATAAAAAAAATGTGTTGTTTGTTTAATAGTTCATATTGTACTAATTATAGACATACCATCTAATAGATACTCTACCTAGTATGTGTCAACACTGTCTAGAATTGCAAAGTTATGGGGTAAAAATCGCCACCTGATTTTATTAATTTTGTACTCATAATAATGTTTTTAATTTTACCTAGTGGTTTTACAATCTGTGGACAAAATAATATGAACACAATACAAAATAATATTCAGTAAATCAAAATATATTTAAATAATCAATGTTAAACCAACAAAATGCAAGTGAACAATTTATTATTTAAGTAATCTTTTTAAGATTAAGCAATTATACCTGGAAAAAATATATTTTATATGAAATCAGTAAAATCTGGCTACATCCTCTGATTACATTAAAAATTTCTAGTTCGTTCATATTATTTTGTCCAAAGGTAACTATTAAAATTGAAAAAAGCTAGACACAAACGACATTGTTATTTGCCAAAAATGTTCACAACTTTTTCTTAAATAAAAAAAATTGTTCCTGATTTAGTTTGAAAGTCCTTCCCTTTAGCAAAATATTTACGAAAGAAATCGTTACTAATTACTAACATCAGTGGCGTAGCTAGCATGGATGACACCCGGGGCGGATTTAATGGGTGTCACCCCCACCTAGACTGATGACCTTTTTTTTGATGTGTCACCCCAAAAACCAAGAAATGATGCAATTTTAGTCAGGAAATTTAAATAATTTGGGGTCGGGTGCAACCCCCACCTAGGCTGATGACCTTTTTTTTGAGGTGTCACCCTTAGGAACCTAAAAAACCAAGAAAAGAGGCAATTTTACTCAGGAAATTTAAATAATTTGGGGTTGGGTGTCACCCCCAGACGGGTGACACCCGGGGCGGAGCCCCCCTAGCTACGCCACTGCTAACATAAATATGAGTAAAAAAAATTCGTTCAAGAACAACTTGCTCAGTTGTACCTTGGATTATAAAGAATTTAAGGTTTCCAAACATAAAATACTTTAGAATATAATTCTTGAATTAGATTACATTTTTAAATTAAGGAAAATTCTTCCCATTTCAGCGAGTATATGAAACTTTTTAATATTTTTGTTATTTACATTTATTTATTTTGAAGTTTGATGAAACTAACTTTTTCTTGGTACATCACCTACTTTGATGCACTAGGAAAATTATTCAAAACTAATTTAGCACTTTTTTAAAATAAATGAAATAAACCCATAAGCATTTAGGCACATCACTTGAAGAAATTGTATTCTTGATCAACTTTGTGATTCTAGCTTTATATTGAAATGGATATTGTATCTATGTATAAACCCAGATATGCCTAATGTCCTATATATAGGATGGCTCAAATAAGTCAAGGGTAACTTGCACCCCACTTCAATGCTTCTCAAAATGCATTTTCTTGCTTCACTATAGTGTCCTCTTTAATTGTGAAAAGTTGTGAGACATTGATATTGTGAATTCGATATTTTATGCGTGTTAGAAATTGACTATTTTTGAAAATGGCGGAACAAAATCATTTAGTTGTGAGGAAAGTAGTTTTATTCTTTTCTCTATAGTCATAAAAATTTTTTATTTTGGTCATTGTCCTTCTGGTTATTGTACTATCATGCAATGTCAAAATAATAACTATAACAGTTTTGAATTTCATTCTGTGGCGTTTCAAACTCAGGTGACCTCATCAGACACAAATATCGCTAAAAATAATACTTAATCATTGGAATTGTTTTAGGGGATTTTCATTACATGAAGCTTTAAACATGATTAAAGATGATAAAGCTGAAAGAAATATAATTTCCTCTTTTTTTATTAAGAAATGTTTAATTTTTTGTTAAATTTTGCAAAAAAATTTTTTTACTTTTTATGTTTATTTCTTTCTTCTCTTAGTCACACAATGCTAGTTTTTCTTAAAAAAATTAAAAAAGTTATATGTGGACGCCATAGGCATATCTGGGTTAATAAATAACATATTTTCAAAAACCTAATAGTATTGAAATAATTAAATTTTAATTATTAGTACAGATGCTCACATTCTTGAGTTAAATTTTCAATAAAATCCAGAATGAATGAAAATAGTAAGAATTTAAAAAGGGGGGAGGAGTAAAAATTGAATTGAAAAACAATAGCATACGATGTCGATGTTTCGGTATCATTATAATTATACGATCATCAGGCATGTTTATCAAAAATTAAATGACAATCGCAAAACATTTTGTTAGAAAATGAAAAATCACAAATTAATCGAAATAAATGGAAAAGTTAAAGTAAGTAAAAATCTTAAATAAAAAAATCAAATAGAAAATTGAAGGAAACAAATAAAAGATAAGACGCGAAATAATATTACAAATATATAAAAAAACAAAATAAAAAAATATTTATTTATTGTAATTCTAGTACGAGGGTTGCTGTTTAACTTTCTGGCCTAATAATGAAAATGCGAATATTTATTATCAAAAATGATTTTATTGTTTTTCAAAGTATTCTCCAGCAAGATTTATACACTTTTGCATGCGCTCAAACCAATTGTCGAAGCACTTTTTCCACTCCGATTGAGACACCTCCAAAACATGGTTTTTGAACGCTTCAACAGCATCTTCTGGCGACGAAAATCGTTGACCACGCATTTTTCTCTTGATGTTCGGGAATAAAAAGAAGTCATTGGGTGCCAAGTCAGGGCTGTACGGCGGATGACCCATCAATTCGACGTTTTGGGCGGTCAAAAAGGCGCTGGTTTGAGCTGATGTGTGAGAGCTCGCATTGTCATGGTGCACAATGATCCGTCTTCTCTTGTTCGTTTTTCGAATTTCTCCGAAGACTTCAGGCAAACAAATTGTGGTGTACCACTCAGAATTGACCGTCCTACGTTGCTCAAGCGGAACAGTCGCCACATGACCAGTTTTACCAAAGAAACAGGCTACCATTTGCTTCGAAGTGCTTCTTGCACGAACAACTTTCGTTGGATTTGGCTCGTCTTCGAAGACCCACACGGTCGATTGCTGTTTTGTTTCTGGCTCATAAGCATAGATCCATGATTCGTCACCTGTGACGATCTTATAAACGTCTTTTGAAACACCGCGATTGTATTTTTTTAAATTTTCTTTGCACCAATCCACACGACACTTTTTTTGAGCCACTGTCAAATTATGCGGAATCCAACGAGAACAAGCCTTTTTTACGGCCAGGTGTCCATGCAATATCGAATGTATGCTGGTGGAAGAAATGCCCAAGGATGCCTCTATCTCACGGTATGTCACATGACGATCTTGCTTTATCAGTTCACGGACGGCATCAATGTTCTCTGGCACAACGACTGTTTTTGGACGACCTTCACGACCTTCATCTTCGAGCGAGCGTCGGCCACGATTGAATTCATTAAACCAGTTTTTCACAGTGCTATAGGATGGTGCTTCATCGCCATACAAAGATTTAAGTTCATCGATGCACTCTTGTCGTGATAATCCACGTCGAAAGTTGTGAAAAATGATTGCACGAAAATGTTCACGAGTTAATTCCATTTTTTTGCCAAATTGATTTTTTCAAGTCACTATAAACAACAGAAATGATGGCCGTACGTCAAAACGTTCTGAGTACGTTTATGCTACAACATGTCAAACTTTACAATGCAAATGTCAAATTGCACCTAGCAACGCTTAGTGTTCCCTAGGCCAGAAAGTTAAACAGCAACCCTCGTACAAGTACATTCAATAACTTTAATTTGGGTCCAGAACCCCAAAGGTGACCCGGAAATTGAAATTTCCCTAAAGAAATGGCTTAATATTTCGATCAAAAAAGTCTTTAGCTTTAATATAAAACAAGGATCATTAAGTTTACATTGAAAAAACAACCATAATTTAAGCGAAAACTAAATGCGTCGCGTCGTTTGGATTGCATCCGGCCTATGAAATCACGGAAATTAAGGCCACGCCCATAAAAATCACGTAAATACGACACATCGGTGCGTCAGTAAACCTCGGGTGGTCGACACGGTAAGACGTGCTGATCGTGCTCTTGAACATGTTGGAGCTTATGACCGAGCATTGAGCGGTGTAACCGTACATTTTGTCGTCGCATTAATACAAAAATCAGTTCATTTCAGAACCAAAAAAAAAAAAAATTTTTAAGAATTAAATATTTATTTTTTCTTCCGGATTCGATTCGAAAGTAGTTCCATTGTCAAAACCTACTCTCCGGGTCTTCCGCTCCGCTCCGCTCCATTAGGCCTTCCGAGCGGTTTTGATAATGGTTTACTGGGCTAAACATACTAGAAGGGCCTTCCATCAAGAAAACCGGGATCAAAAAAATCGGGATCATAGAAAACCTGGATATAGCATTTAAAAGTATAGTTGCGGTATGCGGCAGTTCCCTTTTACGTTTCACCCCCAAAAAATCGCATAAATAAAAAAATAATGACAAAATAGTAACCTTTCATCGACGTTACTCGTACGAGAGCCGTGTTGCATCTGCCGGTGCGGAAATCGCTAAGTTTCAGAGTATATAAAATCACTCGGACCGACAACAAAATGGGGAGATTCCACAAATTTTATTGATGCGTCGGTGAATGTGTAAAATTTACGATTTTCAAAGTAATTTTTTTCATATTAAAAGTCCCTCATCCAAGAATTTTATTATTTAATTTTACTCTATAAACCTTAAACTTCACCAAACTTAATAGGAAAAAGTCTATTTCGGAGGGCTCGTTAGGGTACTTTAACCTTTTAATTCTTTATAATAACAAATAAGCCATATTTGACTATTTTGCTTAATAATTCAAGAAATTCTCTAGAAATAATTATTGCCACCAAAATTTAGCGACGTCTTAGGGAAAACCTCCCAGATATGGGTGGTAAGAGGAAAATGAAATACACTTCTCGCGGACCAACAGGTAATCGCAGTGTTTGATCCATAATGGGCCACTGCAAATGGGGAAATACTATTCATCAGCCGTTGAGCAGATGAAGTATCTATGGAATTGTAACCAGAAAAATTGCTCTGCCAGCCGGATGCACTAAAGTGGCAAACCCATTACCGTACTTAACCTGGCAGCGCTCATAACACGGCCGGGGTATTTTTTTATTTACTGGCAAACTCAGCACAAGCCTCGGACAGGATGGAAATAAAGATGACAATAATAGCGCTAAAATGGATAGAGAATATATCGTCGCTGTTCTGGCAGAAGTCACTAAGTCCAATTTCTGAAGTTTTAACTTTCTTACTTCATTAAGCTTCAAATTAGTTATTCTGTAAATTGGCAAAACTGAGTTCCGTTCTATTTCTAAGTTTATGAAATTACAGTGTCTACGTTTCACTAATTCGTTTATGTCATTCCAGTAGACAGGCAGAATTCACTAAATAGTGTAGTTTTTGTATTTCTGTAGTTTTGGATTTGGTGACTTCTGCCAGAACAACGACGATATACTAATAACCACATGGAATGTACGAGAATTAAGAACAAAAGAAATAGAAAAAGCGGGAATAAATATAATGATACAACAGAAACAAAAAATTTACAGAAAAACAATTATAGGCAGAACAAACGGCCGAGATGAGGTTTCTAAGATCAGTAAAGGGATCAGAAATGAGTTGGGAATCTTCTTTTTAGTCGAAAAACTACATACAAAAAGAAATAGAAAAATAACATCGACAGAATAGAACAGACGCGACTTCCCCGATTGATTGGAGAATACAGGCCCAAGGGAAGAAAAGACGTGGGAAGACCTAGGCTGAGGTGATAATGAGTCGGAACAGGACATTGGACCTGCTATACTGTGTAGATGATAATTAAATTTAGGGACATGGCGAAAGGTTCACTGCATGTATACATACAGTTCAATTTCATAATATTTTAACAACAAATGTACGAAAGAAAAAATTGTAATTTGCTACTGTGTAAATTATTGCTTAAATTTTGTATATTTTATTAAATATCTATATATAAAAACAAACTGTTTAGCCTACAAATTTGAAATTTTACTGTGTTATAAAATATGTAGAATTAAGCTGTGTATCTGCCCTTTTTTGCACATAAAATTTCATCAATAACTTTCAAGTACAAGACTTCAAACTCGGTGATCAGAAATTTTTACTCCGATAGTAGTCCTATCAACATGGGACAAAAAGGAATTTATTAAGAAAAAACAGTTTAATAGATTGTTTATTAATATAGAACGGACTCGAAGCTATATTGTTTACGTTAAATTTTAAAAGCAGCAACAAATTCTTTTGAAATCCACAATTTCTAGCAATTTGATGCTAAAAATAGTTTTTATGTGATTTTTGTAGGTTTGTGCTTATTTTCAGTTGGTTTATCAAAAATATGATGTGATGACCTGATGACACATTACTTTCCCATTTATATGGGATATATTCAACTTCATTTTATATTAATTGCATTGCTTTATTCCAAAAATTTATATCATAAGACGGGTAAAAATGATCTCTTTCGATTGATACAATTTTCATTCTTATATTATGTTCCACTGGGAGACAGCACTGCTCTTTATTAATTTTAATTCTCCTAAAAAGTGGGTTAAAAATGGACAATTTCAACCAAAATTTAATCAGCTGCTTCAAACTAGTATATAAAATTTCAACTCAATCGTTGCACGCCTTTGTAATCGTAGACGAAAAAAACACCACACACACATAGCGACGGTCTTATGCTAATACCCCGTATCTCGAAAAACAACAATTTAACAGGAGAGGGTTTTTTTCAGTTTTCTTAAATATTTTTAATAAGAATTTGCTAAAATTTTGTAATTATAATTTATGTTATGATTGGTATTAGGTTTCAATTAATTTTTATAATAATTTTAATATTTTGATGTAATAATATGAGTTACAGGGAATTAGAACAAAAATTTATAGAATTACTATTAAGATACAGGATAATGTATGCATATTTCTGTATAGAGAAATATAATAAATTAACAATCGAGGCAATTTATACGTAGTATATTTAAGAATATATAATATTTAATACAAAATTAACATAAATACTGAAAAAACAATAAGTGGTAACATAACACAATTAGAAAATTAGATATACAAAATTTAAAGATTAAAAACGTAAAACTTATAAATAATAAAAAAAACTGATTTAGGCAAAGCATCATAAAATAGATGACAATCATTTGGTAATACTTTCTTTAACTCTTGCAAGTGTTGCCACTTTTTAATTGGAATCTTGAGTCTCTCATTATGAAGATGTCCGTAATTTACAATCTCAGGATATTTTAGGCACCTTACTGGTAATGGTTGTAGATCGTCATCATAATCTATTTTATATTCAATGTGTTTTTTTAATGGACAGTACTTTAGAACTCGTAGATTGGTTACAGTAGGATCATTAGTTTTGCGCCCTGGACGAATGCTGTTATAAATAAGGTTTGCTTGATTGGAATAATCTTTAAAAAAATCGTGCGTTACGTATTTCGCACCTAGTGGACATGGGTTTTTCCGAGCTTCCAAAGTAACAGTAACATAGTCGCTCGGAAGATGAATTTGGCGTTTATTTAATTTACGCTCAATTAAAGCGTGTATGCTGTCACACTCCGTTTTAGTGTTTTCCAAAATTTTTTTATATATTGTAATACCAGTTTCAATGCTGTAATTAAGCAATGCATTAGCAAGAATGCAGTTCCTGTTCTGATAGCAACAACCGTCTGAATATAAAATTATTGGAAGATTACTATCAACACAAGTTGTCTTCAAGTGATCAATAATGAAATTGGCAAACGTTGATGCAGACAGATCGCCCTCAGTTTCATTCCACCAATAGTTCATGCATTTATGACTTGCTACATTATAAATGGTAAAATTATGGACACCGAGTTTCGTTTTATAATATATAATGCACTAGCATTTAGAACAGGACAAATCTTCACTGCTTGCATATCCATTGTGAAGCTATAATTATCACCTTTAAGAGCAATTTTTTATCTGATTCTTTCTCTTGCCGACCTCTATCTTTCTTAATTACATGTTGCATGTATTCTTCCTCAGAAATATTTTTAGTTTCATATCCACAACAAGTATCGCATCTATCTTTACGGGGTTGATATAAAACTATATTCATTTCTGTACAAAGTTGGTCAAAAATGGTATTGCACCCAATCATTTCTGGCTTTCCTTGCTCTTTGCAAAACTGTTCATACGCCCTATATAAATCAACTTTGGTCTGAAAAAATTGCTCGAGGTATAATTTTTTGGTTTCTTTTCTACAATAGTGCGATGGTAACTTTTCTAAATTATTAAGGAATTCGCTTGTGAAAGCTCTTTTTTGTATTGCTATATTATCGCTGGATTTTTGTTTTATATTAATACGGCTAATTAAACCATGTTGAACAGTTTTCATCCAATCGTGGACCATGTCCTCTTTTACTCCAAGCGTACCAAGAAACATTTTCTTGCAAACTTGTCGTTTTTCATTTTCTTTTGTTCTTAAATAATAATTAAAAGTTCCATGTCGTCTAGATGACTCACCACTAGTGCTCATTTTTACATACTCTATGTTAGAAGTAGCGTACATTTTCTTTTCTTGCCAGTTTAAATGTTCCCAAAATCTATTAAACACAGATAATCGTTCCTAATTTTGCATTTTTTTCGAGATACGGAGTATTAGCATAAAACCGTCGATAGACATCATTCCAAAATTGGTCTTAAACAATTTATATGGGCTCATAGACCATGGGAGAAATGATAACTCAAATTTTTTTTAACTTAGTAACAATACTTTACTTCGTAAATGGGAAAGTAAAATTGTGAATTTTTGCATAATATTGTGAGTCGTTATTGCAAAATAGTGTGCTTTTTCAAGCACTTTGTTTTACTTAAAGTGTGCTTATTTTCCCCCTCTCTATTAGAGCCAATCCTACTACCAGAAATTTCAGGACTAGTAGGAGCTGATATATATGTTTTTTTAATTAATAATAATTTTTCATTAAATCTGGATTTTAATAATTTTTTACTTTTGGATAAAGAATATAATATTATTTAGGCATTTGTACTGTAGTAAAAGCTTTTACCGATTCCTAGAATGCCAAGAGATCAACAAAGCCAATAAAAATCATTAATTAAATAGACTTCTTACAATATTTCCATGGTAAAGACTTAATTTGCTTAGCACTCTCATCATCAGATATAGTGTAAGAAAATTGCAAAAAAAATATCCAAAATCGGTTTTCTGCGATTTTTCGACGGATTTCGTTAGGTAATTGTTCGTACTTTAACATACTAAAAAAAGGGTCTAGTACAACTCGCCGCGACCATCTCGCCGCGGCCAACTCGCCGCCAACCCATCTTAGGTCGCCGCCGCCAATCCCCATTTGATACATCTTGTCGCGGTGGCAGCAAATTATTACAATGTGTATAATAATTTATTGTAAAAGTTATTGTTGTGAAATCGGTCTATTTAATCTACAAGTAAATATATTTCTACATGAAGAAGAAAACAACAAGGGTTGTCTTCAATAAAAATCTGGTAAGAAAAATCATAAGCAGGTCGGGCTTGTCTAAAAATGAAATAAAAGTACAGGGTAGTAGATTCGAGAAGATTTGTATCTTTGCTTAGTCCTCTTTTATACCGGTCGTTCTCTCCTCTCCTCCTGGTCTTCTTGTATCGTCATTATTTGTTGTTCTCGACTTTTCTTTGCTTTATTACTGCAATTGGCGCCAAAGCAATAGTTTTTTCCAATTTAGTAGCGCCATCTGTTGAAAATCTTGCATTGTACCAGGTGTTTCCTATATTATGATATCAAATATTACCAACTTAAAAATTATATAAATACTGCGGGACACGCGCCACCCCAAAAATTAAAAAAATATAGAGAAGCGGACGCAAGAATATTAGCGATAGTTATGGATTACAGCAACAGAGATATTATTGACTATTTAAGAGGAATCGCACACAACTATACACAGGGGTGGGCTGGAGCCGGCTCGCGCGAGCCGGTTGTTAAAATGTTTGAAACTCGGCGAGCCGCTTGTTAAATTACCCCTAAAACCAAAAAATAAGCCAATTTCGATGCCATTCCTTTTATTACATCTTGAATGAACCAGAATCACAGGTTAGCAACAGAAACAAGGGTAAGAAAAGGGCACAATAATGATGTTTCTGCAAATGAACAAGGCATATTGACTCTACATTAATTAATTAATTATGCATATACATCGTACAATGTACTCATTTACCGTTTTTTTTGCTTCGAAATAATAGCGAGCCGGTTGTTCAAAATTTGGCAGCCCACCCCTGACTATACATAATATGATGCAATATGTTCAGACACTAATTTGTTGCTTACTTTTATTAATTTTTTATTTAAATAAATGTAATAACATATTTCTAGCAAAATCCCAATTTTTAACATTTGCGGTGAGTTGGTCGCGGCGAGATGGCTTCGCGGCGAGTCAGCGGCGGCGAGATGGCTTCGCGGCGAGTCGGCGGCGGCGAGATGGCCGCGGCGAGTCGGCCGCGGCGAGATGGGTTCACGGCGAGTCGGCCGCGGCGAGATGGCTGCGGCGAGTCGACCGCGGCGAGTTGTCCCATCCCCTAAAAAACGTCCTCTCCTGAGCTTCCTACCAGATTCTTCGTCTGAAGTTGAAATTTTTTGTGAAGGAGTGCAAATTATGTTTTTCGGCAAAATATTTTTAAACAAATTTCTATATCAGCTATATTGTTATCATAGAACTCGTTAAAAAAATTAAAAACACTTAAAATATTTTAACAACCTCCCCGAAATCATGAAAAGTAGAGTTTCCTAAAAATGGTCAGGGGGTTCTGATTTTTGGATATGTTTTAAGGTTTGGGGTCCTAATAAAAACTCTGAGTTGGCGACCTCGGCGATCGCCCGGAAGTGCCGCCATTTTAAAAAAAATGGCGAAAACAAAATATTTCTTCGCAATATTTCCTTACCAGTTGACTTTAGGACGAAAATGACTTCTATAAATCTTATAGTGAATAAAATTTACTACAACTTATAACTAAGGTATTTTTCTGTAAGTCGAATAGTTGCTGAGCGCCAGCACTGTTAAATTTTTGAATTTGTTACATTTGTTGTAACATCTGCCGTTACATTTTTGAAAATTTCAAAAACGCTCGATTTTGACCTGATTTTTTTTTATAATAGAGTAAATATTAATAGACTTGATCATATAATAGACTTTTTGAGAGAGAGTAACCAAACATTATAAAAAAAAGTCTGAGCAAATTCGAGAGTTTTTGAAATTTTCTAGAATGTGCTCTATTTAGCAGTGCTGGCGCTCAGCAACTATTAGACTTATTAGAAAAAAATACCTTAGATAAAAGTTGTAGTAAATTTTGTTCTCCATAAGATTTATAGCAGTAATTTTCGTCCTAAAGTCAACTGGTAAGAAAATATTGCGAAGAAACATTTTGTTTTCGCCATTTTTTAAAAAATGGCGGCACTTCCGGGCGGTCACCGAGGTCGCCAACTCAGAGTTTTTATTAGGACCCCAAACCTTAAAACATATCCAAAAATCAGAATCCCCTGACCATTTTTAGGAAACTCTTCTTTTCATGATTTCGAGGATGTTGTTAAAATATTTTAAGTGTTTTTAATTTTTTTAATGAGTTATATGATAACAATATAGCTGAAGTAAAAATTTGTTTAAAAATATTTTGCCGAAAAACATAATTTTCACTCCTTCATAAAAAATTTCAACTTTAGACGAAGAATTTGGTAAGAAGCTCAGGGTTCCGAGAGGACGTTTTTTATATGTTAAAGTACGAACAATTACCTACCGAAATCCGTAGAAAAATCGCAGAAAACCGATTTTGGATTTTTTTGATCAAAATGTGCCCAATTTTCTTACACTAATAACCGATGTTCATATAACTTGACTAAATTGCAGTAGGCTGTGCATATTTTTTTACCTCCTCATGATGCAAATGGGAAAAAGTGGAAAAACAGCACAAATTAAATTTTTTTTAATTTAATTTCTTCACCAAATTGAATGCTTTTGCCTCTACTTTTTTCTTACGTCAGTAATTTAAACTCATTTAAAAGTACTAAAAATCAAAACATTTTGCTCTCAGTAATGGATGATACCAATAAAAATCTTTATTACAAAGCTACTTTCCCCAATTTATTTCCAACAATATTAATAAAAGGTAAACTCTCTGTAATAATACCAGAAGCTACAGTCACATTATTTTCTCGGATCGTAAATGCCTGGCCATTTGTCATAACCATTTTTCGTAGCAGAGTTACACATACCTTACCGTGTTCTCCGGGCATTATCATTTGTACATCTTCACCTAACAATATAACAAAAAAATGAAATAGAAAATTAAAAAATGTTCAACTTACTTAAATCAATTCTGCACTGAATATTCCATGTTTTACTAAATAATTGTTGTATATATTTGCTAACTACGGGTTTCGAACGTCCACCTTCAGAACGTGACAAAAAATATACACTTGCCATAAAACGATTGCTAATATTCATACTATCCACTTTACATAGCATCATTCCTTTTTCAACGTTTTTTAATTTTACATTTTTAATTAATACGCCTATGTTATCACCAGCTACTGCCTAATATAAAGTTTTCATTTTATATTAAAAAAACCAAAGAAAGATTCAACTAACCTGTGGCACACTTTTCCTAAAAATCTGAACATCACTAATTGTTGTTTTCAATTGCATATCAAAACCCAACAAACTGGCTTGATCATTCTTCCTTATGGTACCTCTCGTTACTGTTCCTACAACAACGGTACCTCTTCCTGGTATAAGAAATGCATTATCAATAGGTAAAATAAAAGGTGACTTAAAATCTCTTGTAGGTGTGGGAACATATTCGTCGATTGCATCCAACAATTTATAAATGGATGGCACTCCAATTTCACTTACATCACCTTTCGAAGCAAGCAACGCAGATCCAAATATAACTGGTGTTGCATCACCGTCAAATCCAAAATCGGTCAACAGTTCACGTACATCTAACTCTACCAATTCTAAAACCTAAACTTTTACATTTACAAATAAAATAATCTATGAAACCCTTAAATTACTTCTTTGTCTTCTTGATCTGCCTTGTTAACATACACAACTATATTTTCTACTCCAACCTGTTTGGCTAAAAGTAAATGTTCTTTGGTTTGGGGCATTGGGCCATCTGTTGCAGCAACTACTAATATTGCACCGTCCATTTGTGACGTTCCTGCTATCATATTTTTAATATAATCCGCATGACCAGGACAATCAGTGTGAGCATAATGACGTTTTTTAGTGCTATAACCTATATGGGCTGCATTTATTGTTATTCCTAGGAATAAAAATCATTACGTTTTTACATCTCACTTAAATAACCAACTGAAATACCTCGAGCTACTTCTTCGGGTGCTTTATCAATTTGTTCATAAGACATAAACTGTGCCAGTCCATCTTTTTCCAATACTTTCGTGATAGCAGCAGTCAATGTGGTTTTGCCATGATCTACGTGTCCAATAGTTCCAACATTTACGTGAGGTTTATCTGGTGTTGCTTTAGTCGAGTACTTTTTTAAAATTTCTAATGTTGAAGCATCTTTTGACCAAAATTTTACATTATTGTATTGTAACCACGAACTGGTAGTCTTGAGAAGATTGCGTTTACATACCAGACTAGATAATTGTGTCAAAATTAACGTCGCTGAAGACATTGTTAAGATCTAAACCACCATTTAGAAAAAAATTGAATAACGAAACCACAGATCGAAACTTACAAGAAAAATAAGGTTATGTTAAATTAATATAAACGAGTGTTTACGATCAAAAGCGATTATTTGTGATCTGACAAGAACGAATGTACATTTACAATTTATACAGGATGGGTAGAATTTCATAGGCTTTTTGGGTTGACAACATTTCCACGAGACTTTCTCGATTGCAGGACCGAAAAGAAAAAAGGGCGCAAGTAATTTAGGATTGGTGTCGTCTACAGAGGCAGAAATCGAAAAAGGTGAATTTGTTATATATTTTTTGGTAAATTTAGTGCATTTAACAGTTTTTTTTTCGATCTTTGAAAATTCATGCAGGGGGTAACTACCCCCTTGTATCCGCCCTCATTTATACGTCATGATGATGTATAAATGAGAAGAAGAAGAAATGAAAGAAGATCAGAAGAAACCTGTATTCAAACATGTAAATATCCGATATGGTGCCCGTAGGAAAAAATACAGTGCTTTAATGTTGTCTTGGTGAAAAATTTCTAATTTAATCGGTTTTCATTTTAAAAGATTAAAACTTCCAATATTCTTGAGGGCTCTCTGCGTTTCTGCTATGCTGAATTACTGGTTCGACTCCGGTTTCAATAAAAATTTTATTCTGATGGTCTCCCTGTACAACTCTGTGCTTTAGTTTTAAATAAAATTGACGAACTTTTATATTGAACTTCTACTTGATTAATTAATTGATTACTTTTATTGCTGCCACCAGAATCCGTTTAATTAATTAATTAACGAATTCGGATTCTAACTCGTGATATCAATTGAAATACTTACTTACTTTTATAATTACTTATTCAATTATTAATTTTGGTAGGTGTGAAGCGTTTCGGAGAACGCGGGGAAAATATTTTAGGCAAGTGATTAATTACTTCTAGAAATTTACGACAAATGAGACTCCCTTAGTTTAACTAACAAAATTTATTAAATATAAAAATAAAGAATTTAACAATTATACTAATTTAAGAATTTAATTAATTTTACAATAAGAGGTTTTATGACCCAACGTACCTAGTTGGTTTTAAGCCGGCCAGTAGTAACAGTTTGTAAGAGATTTTAGAATAAAATTGAGCGATACCTGAATTATACTCCTTTTTCCTGCACGTGGTTGTAATCCTTATTTATTCCCGTTAGACACTTTTGCATTACGCGTAAATCATAAAGGTTGATTTAAACAGAACTTGTTCGCTTTTATTCCTGATACTATCGAACTTTTGAATGAAGTAGCTATTAACAATCTGTACCATTTAATATGAATTTTTAACTTGGTTATTTTAATTGATTCGCGTATTTTATGTATGACTCTATTTCGGGTAACTGACTAGAACTGTAGTTTGCGTACTGAATATTAGTTTTTCGCGTATGTGTTGATAACTAGCAACTGCCTAATTTCGGCTTCCGGTGCCGTATTTATTGAATTACTTCTCCTCGTGGAGATGGTAAAAATAACGTACATGGGTTCTTAATTTCATCCCCTGCGTGAAGACTATGTGAATGGTTTTCTTAGGGTTGTTTTTATTACCGATTTCGTTCTGAAAATCTAACGGGGTTCGGACGATTTCTAAACTTTAGAAATCGTTGAGTCTTTTATATAAAAAAAAGAGAAACTTCGGTTTTTCAAAAGGATAGTGCACGTGCAGTGTAAGCTATATCGCTTTATGACTCTTTACAATTTCTGAATCTTTGTTCAGTACTTTTTACTAGCATTGAAGTTCTCGTCACAAAATATCAACGTCTCTAAACCTTTGTTACAATTATTTCAGGAAGAGGGTTGTAAAGTTTATTAACGTTGACTCGAGGAATTCAGTGCTCCTCAAACAAACTGTACCCTGGCTTAATAGTTATTAACTAAACAAATTATTATAAACAAATGTGTTCAATAGTTATAAACTAAATAGTTTACACCTAATATGGTTTAATAATCATAATCTAATGTTTCAATAGTGATAAACTAAATAGTTTACACACAATATGGTTTAATACTTATAATCTACTTTATAACCTGGTTTAATATTTACTTCCATTTAATTATCATTGATAAATTCATCTTTACGTGTTACAATTTCGTAGTCGGTATATAAATAATTAAGACTTAACGCGGGTTGTTACATCCCCTTGGAAGGCCTCTCTGGAGACGAAGTGTATACACTTCCTGCGATTCGGAGTTTGCGTTAAGTAGTAGGTTCCCCATGTCTGTGATATTACTTCAAATGCACAACACATAACAATATTTTTTAACAATATTATTGTGGTGCCTTTTTTGTGTGCAATGATTACCTCTGCATTCCTCCAGTTGCTTGGAATTTTCCCTTCTTCTATGTTATTATTAAACAGCATTGCATTCTATGCAGAACCGAGCTATCCCTTTTACGGCACTTATAAAATCCTTTTTGCGAGGGGGATTAGTCCTCATCTATATACATTACAATTAATTCCTTGCTTTTCATAACCTGGGATGTGTTTTCGCTTTCCTCACTATTGATTTCCACCTCTTTCGGTCGCCACACATCTGCCTCCAGTTCACCACTCCAATCACTCTCACGTCCTCCATCGCACCGTCCCACCATCGCAATCTCGGTCTTCCCCGAGTACGAACTCTTTGCGGTTTCCATAATGTTACCTTTTTTGTTATCTCCTCATAACATGGCCCAACCATTTTAATAGCTGCGCCTTCATAAACCTTACCACATCCCCACCTTCCATCTCCTTTTGGATCTCATAATTCATCTTCGCTCTATATTCGCCATCCACTTTCGTCGGCCCAAGAATTGATCTCACCACTTTTCTTTCGAAGACTCTCAGATTTTCTTCCTCTTTTCGAGTTAAGCACATTGTTTCTGACGAATACGTTACCACCGGTCTTATCAGAGATTTGTATATTTGGATCTTTGTTATTTTTTGATACTTGATTATCTTTTAATGTCTTCCTATTTGCAAAATATGCTCTGTTGCCAGATTGGATCTTTGCTCTAACTTCTGTTGTTTTGTTGTTATTGTGGTTTAATTGCATTCCAAGATAATTAAAATTTGCAACTTGTTCAAATGGTGCAGCCGTTTATTTCCATTTCACTTCGATTATTATCGTTGGTTTCTCTCTGACACTTCATAAATTTGGTTTTTCCAATATTCACCAGCAGGCCCACATTCTCTGTCTTTCATTCCTTTTTTGTTCTGGAAATGATTAATACACCGTCAGCGTATGCTATTATTTGGCTTTCCTTGTTGATTATTGTTCCATCACACATGGTTTTCCTGATTATGTTCTCCAGTACTAAACTAAACAGTGTTGCTGACAACGCGTCACCCTGTCTAATGCCACAGTTCACCTCAAATTCTTCCGTTTCACCTGCTGGTGTCTTTATTTTGGCCGTTGTCTTCTCCAATGTCATCCTAACCAATCTAATCAATTTCGCTGGTACCTTCAACTCTTTCATGGCTTTCATCAATTTCCGTCTGTTTACCCTGTCGAACGCTTGTCTAAAATCTACAAAAAGCAAATACAAATCTATTCCATATTCTCTCTAATTTTCTCTATTATCTGCTTCAAAACGTGTATCGCTCCAACTGTCGACCTCCCCCTTCTGAATCCAAACTGGTAATCTCCAATCGTCTTCTCTGTGTATTCTACAAGTTTATTGTGTATTATCATTGATAAAATCTTATATGAGACGTTCAGAAGGATTATGCCTCTGTAGTTGTCACACACTTCAACATCTCCCTTCTTCCTCAGCGCTATTATGATTCCTTCGCTCCATGTTTTTGGTATCTTTTCTTGGTTCCAGATTCTTTTCACTAGATTAGTTATTTCATCATGAAGCGTTTCGCCACCATACTTAATCATTTCTGCCCTTATCTCATCGCCACCCGGCGCCTTCCCGTTTTTGAACTTTTTCATTGTTTGCACAATCTCTTCCTTATCCGGTTCGATTATTTCGACTTCGTCTACCGGAGGATCTAGTTCAATTTGTTCAAGTTCGTCATCGCTTTGTGTATGCAAAATCTTCTGGAAATGCTCTGTCCAAATCTTCTTCACATTCTCTGGTTCGTATTCCAATCTCCCCTCGTTGTTTCTTACTCCCCTTGTCTTTACTGCCCTTGTACTACTTTTGTTCTTAATGTGTTGATAAAACTTTTTCATATCATTCCTGGTGTTGCTTTCTTCTATTTCTTTCATTTTCTCTTCTCACCACCCCTGTTCTTCTTTTGTCTATATAACTTATTCGCTTCCTTTCTCTTTTTACTATAATTCGTGTAGTCATCTTCTTCGCTTGTTTCTAACCATTTAAGTCTTGCAATTCTTTTTTCACCCATCTGCTCTTCACACTGTTTATCAAACCATTTCTTCCATTTCAGTCCTTCGCTATAGCCTATTTACTTGCTTAGTGCTTTCTATTATACACCCTGCTATTGTATTCCATCCTTCTTCTATGTCGGCTGTTATTCCGTTCTTTTTATTTTCTAGTTCTCTTTTTAACCTTTCCTCATACTCCAATGCCACTGTCTCATTGTTAAGTTTTTCGGTTGCGAATTGTCTCGTAGTCTTCTGTTTTATCTTTACCAATGATGGAATGATGTCTTCTGTTTAATTTCAGAAACCACCAAGTAATGGTCCGTGTCCGCATTAGCACCCCTGTAGGATCTTACATCTCTTATCGACGTGGACCGCCTTCTTGATATCATCACATGATCAATCTGATTCCCCTCCATACTACTTCCTCCAGGCCAGGTCCATGTGATTTTATGCTGCTTCTTATGCTTAAATTTGGTGCTAGCTATTACCATATCAATCGCCGCTGCTAGTTCGCCTAGCCTACTTCCATTATCGTTTGTGCTTGTATGAATTGTTTCCTTTCCGGCAACCCCACCCATATAATCTTCTCTCGCGATCTTCGCATTAAAATCACCCAGTACAACTATCGTGTCATGTTTAGGGATTGTTTCATAAATTGCTTCTAGCTGATTGTAGAACTGTTCTTTGTCATCTTCATTGCTTTTCTCCGTTGGAGCGTAGCAATTCACTATGGATAAGTTGTTAGGTACCATTTCTATTCTTATATATGACAATCTTCCATTTATTGGTCTAAAATGCATTATTTTGCTCTTTCATTACTATGAACCCCGTTCCCCTACTTCCCTGTTTATTCTCCCCTGAATGCTAGAATACACAATCATCTCCGTTAAATTCACCCTGTCCCTCCCATCTTCTTCTATGTATCGATTCAAAAGAAGTTTGATGGCATTCATTAGTGTACTTCCCACCCAGTTTCGGCAGTTATAGGGGAAAAATATTAATTGTACGCACCCTGGTGGCTGTAATATCAACTAAATATTTGACGTCACGATGATGCTAATGTAAAAACGTGGCTTTCTTTCTCAAGAGAGCCACTTCCTTTAGTTTGTAGTTAGTACGCTGCCACCAGTTTAACCTTTTTGATATACGGGAGATTAAACAAAACCCGTGATATTTTACTTACTAGACTCGCTTACTCAGTAGCGGAGAGCGGTTTCCTCGAAGTTGCGGGAAAATGGTATGACAAACGATGCTTGCTCACAGTACAACCACAAACGTGTTGCAAGAAAAGAATTAATTATCTTAGTTCGTTTATTAACTTAATAATTAATACAATTAATGATGAGTTTAACTACTAATTTCATTTGTATTTAAAGCAAGACGCCACAAGTAATATACATAAAGGTTTTGATTTGGATTTGGATTTGCATGAAATTTCTTAAATACCTTTCTGTTGGGTAGGTAGAGGAAGACCTTGCCTTTTCTTAAGGGAGTCCCTTAGGTACTTTAGTATACTTTACTCGAGGACACTTTCACTCGATGATACTTTTGCACAACTAATTAATTACTCGGATTCTGATATTGATTTATTAAACTCCGAATACTTCGAAGTAGGTTTAGTATATTATATGATTTAATTTTCGCGTATAATTTTATAATGATACTGATTAACTTTTAACTTGTTCCGACTAACTCGCGTATTAATTGACAACTAACTTTCGCGTATAATTGAATAACTCTTAATTTATCTTTTTGCATAACGTTTGGCAACTCGATGATTATTGATAACTGCTTGATAACTCGTGCATTATTCGATGACTGCTCGCATATTAATCGACAACTGACTTTCGCGTATAATTGACTACCGCTCGCATATTAATCAACAACTGAGTAATCTTGGCTCTAACATCCCTATTTATTGAAACGTCCTATCCCTAAGTGGGATGGTTTTCGCTTAAGACGTGTGAGTAGTTTTACTTAATTTGCCCTGTGTTAGAGGCTTTTCCTGAAGAATTATTCTAAGCACAGCAGCTGGGCTAAATGTGTGAGAATGATATGTCTTCGATTGTTGAAGTATTCTTTTAATTTTGAAAAGAATAATAGTGCATTGTGTCCGCATGCAGGTGATGCAAATCGCGGCTAAGAATTCTATGACTTAACTTTTCGAGCTTCACCCATTAATTCTAATAAAAACTTCAAATATATTTAGCACAAAACACGGATTTGTATAAGCAACTTTAAATCTATTCTTATGTTATACTCTCGCGGCGCCTTTTTGGCAATAACTTTTTATTGATTTTAGGATTTCCTTTTCAATCTGAATGGATATTACTTGTTTTTGTCGGCACTTGCTATTTCTATATGCAACAGTAAAGGTCTGAGGCCACCGGCTGGCTTCTTTGCTATCGAATAGAGACCTGAGATTTGACTAACTTAAATTAACATTAACATGTATGCATTGGAATTTTTATAATTTTTAATTTCATTGTCTTAAATACTAGTTACAATGTTAATGAGGGGGTCGACTTTAAGCCGCCTTAGCACACTAAAATAAGAATGAATTCGAGGTTAAATTAATTAAAATACGTTAAATTTATTATTTTTTATTAAATTATTTATTTATTACTTAGTTGTAATGTATTATTATCGTTCAAAACCAAATCAAAGTATTTCTGAGCGAGGTTAAGCGAGGTTATATCATTAGCGTGACGTCACGTTTGTTGTTGCTTACAGCGCACCATCGGTAATATTTTATCCCTATACGGTCTTCTTTCGGGGAACGCCCGTTCTTCATCTGTTTAAGTGACGCCTAAATTTCATCGATTGTCATTTCAGTATGCATTTCAGGTGTTTCTTCCGAATTCACTTTCATGACAACTTCGTCCATCTTGGCAACACTTGGCTCTTTAATTCTTGAAGAGTACTGACAGATTCATGTATTGCGTATAGAAGCCTCAAAATGGAATCTTATCGAGGCTCAAATTATCCTCTAATGATTTATATCTACCAATTTTATTAAGAAATTCGACGGGGGGGGGCTACGTATAGGAACGATAGGAACTATGCACCTTAAACTATGTATGGGGACTTGAAGGCAATCGGAAATAGGCTGCAAATTTACCCCTGCTCCGTCCGGAGCTTGTTGTCCAAAACTTTGGGGCTCTTTTCCGATGCCAAACTAAAGAATTTAAAGAAAAAAATCATATTTTCGAGTTATTTTATTCATTCAGTCAAACTTTGCGCGGAGATTTAAAATCTCTCGTAAGCTGTTACGCTACTATATACCCTTCATACCAAAGATTATATTATTTATACCTATTAAAAAAAAGGAGCTGCTTGTCCGCAAGTGGATTTATTAGAACAATTTCAAAGTTAAAAATTTAAATTTAATTAAATAATTTATAGATTTTTATTTGGACTGCCGCACTTGCCAGCGGTGTAGCGGTTGACCCCATCGGCCATTTCGTAAACCTTATGCATATGGTTATTACAGGCGAAATTCGCTAACCACTTCCCAGACCGTCATTTTTGACAGTCAGGTTCGGTTTTTGACGACTGTAGGCAAGGTTAGCAGAAATGAGTTTTTCTTTAATTTTTATTAACGAAATGTTCGATTTATACTTTGAATAACTTGTCCATTTTATCTGTTGTATTCGTTAAATAGTAAATTTAATTTGTAATCCAAATAAAATATTTAACCTTTCAAAACTAACCATTACATAATCTGTAACGCCTGTCATTTGTATAACATTGATATTTTTTGTATTAGATAATTTGGTTAAGATGTTGGGTCGTTTTGGAAGTAACTTGGCGGTTTTGACGCTACAAAATGTTCAGCCAGCGCAACAACAACGTGGCATGGCCACATTAAAGTCCATACAACTTCGTTTGAAATCGGTGACGAACATCCAAAAAATTACCCAATCGATGAAGATGGTGTCAGCAGCCAAGTACGCTCGTGCGGAAAGAGACCTTAAACAAGCACGTCCTGTTGGCGATGGTACAAAACAGTTTTACGAGAAAGCCGAAATTAAGGCTCAAGACGATAAGCCCCGTCAACTTCTCGTTGCGATCACTTCCGACAGAGGTACATTTTATAATTTCTTATAAATTTGCACATAAGTGATGATTAAATTTGTAGGTTTATGTGGAGCCGTTCATACTAACATAGCTCGTCAAATTCGGACGATATTAGAAGCACCAGGAGCCGAAAATATTAAGATAGTTTGTGTGGGAGACAAGTCTCGTGCTATTTTGCTTCGCAAATATGCTAAACATTTCATGCTAAGCGTTAACGAAGTGGGACGTCTACCACCCACATTTACCGATGCTTCCAGGTTAACTAATGCTATTTTGCAAGCCGAGTATAAATTTGATTCTGGAAAAATCTTTTACAATCGCTTCAAATCGGTTGTGTCTTATCAAACAACCACTTTACCTATTTTTAGTGTGGAGGCTGTGCAGGTATTTAAACAAGTTGTTATTAAGTTAACAAAAATTACAAAGGTTACTTGCAGGCTGCACCAAAAATGGCTGCATTTGATTCGATAGACGATGATGTCCTCCAAAGTTATTTGGAGTTCTCATTGGCGTCCATGATCTTCTTTGCTATGAAGGAAAGTGCTTGCAGTGAGCAATCGTCTCGTATGACTGCTATGGATAACGCAAGCAAAAATGCAGGAGAAATGATAGATAAATTAAGGTTGACATTCAATCGTACTAGACAAGCTGTTATTACTCGTGAATTGATTGAAATTATTTCGGGAGCATCGGCTTTGTAAATTTCTTCGAAGTTTATGGCAGACGTATTACAAGATTTTATTCCTTCATACTTTGATTTCGTCACATATTTAATAATAGATAATTATGGATTTATTTTAATATTTTTTTTAACGTCTTGTAATACTGTTTTATTATAGTAATAGCTTACAGTATGTAAAAGCTAAAAAAAAGGTATGTCAAGCTCAAAGTCACCAGATGTCAGTTCCATCGATGAATTCGTTTTTTAACTGTTACATATAAAAAAACTGTTACTTGTTGTCGATGAATAAATAATAGTACACACATTTTTCTTTATTTATCAACTTACATTTTTTTAAAAGTTGTTAATGTAAGTCATTACCCTAGCATGAAATTTGAGTTTGTATTTCTTATCTTTAATCAGAGCCTCGAAAGAAAGACACAATTCTATAAGAAATTAATATGCATGAAGAATTGGAGTAACAAACATGATAAAGAGGATACTGATAGAACACAACTAAATGAGATAGACAAATAAAGTAATGCATTAGTGTCCCAAGAGAAACAAAATGAAATCTAAGAAGACCATAAAAGAGATGACTTGATTATATCAAATCGTCGGTCAGTAAACAATGATTTATATACAGGGTGTCCCCGTGACCGTGGAGAACCTTTGAGGTGGTGATAAAGGACACTTTTGTCCAAACCCTTGGGGGGTACCTCCCTTTAAAGCAATTTTTTGAATTTCTGATTTCAAACGGCCATAGCTCCGATATTGATTTTTTAAGGTTAATGGATTAGAACTTTTTTAAAGATTATTCGCTTGTCTACAAATTAGGTTATAACTCCTTATCGTCTAGAATCAACGGATTTCGAGTTATAAGTTAAGGGAAAAAATGTTTAAAAAATTCAGGTTTTTTTTTTTTTTTCTTGCGAACCCCGTATCTCTTAAACGAAACGTCTAAGAGAAAAACTAACGCCGGATAGGGAATTTAACGGGCTACAACTTTCGTCAAATAAATTTTTTTGGGCAACCAACCGTTTTCACAGAAACTGAAAATAATGAACAAGGTGTAGAATATAAATTCACATAATTACTAAAAATCTCAATTTGATTTATAGCATTTGTTTTAATGTTAAAACGTGTGTAACGTATTGTAGCGTTTTAACAATGTTTTAACATTAAAACAAATGCTATAAATCAAATTGAGATTTTTAGTAATTATGTGAATTTATATTTTTTACCTACACCTTGTTCATTATTTTCAGAGTTTCTGTGAAAACGGTTGGATGCCCAAAAAAATTTATTTGACGAAAGTTGTAGCCCGTTAAATTCCCTATCCGGTTTGGGCCGTTAGTTTTTCTCTTAGACGTTTCGTTTAAGAGATACGGGGTTCGCAAGAAAATTAAAAAGAAAAACCTGAATTTTTTCAACATTTTTTCCCTTAATTTAATTTATAACTCGAAATCCGTTGATTCTAGAGGATAAGGGGTTATAACCTAATTTGTAGACAAGCTAATGATCTTTAAAAAAGTTCTAATCCATTAACCTTAAATAATCAATAATATCGGAGCTATGGCCGTTCGAAATCAGAAATTCAAAAAATTGCTTTAAAGGGAGGTACCCCTCAAGGGTTTGGACTTGGGCAAAAATTTTATTTGAAAATTTGTCTTAGAAAAGTGTCCTTTATCACCACCTCAAAGGTTCTCCACGGTCACGGGGACACCCTGTATGAGAACGCTTATAGTCCAGGCAACAAAGCCGAAAAATTGGCTCAAGCTTGCAAAAAATTCGGGTAAGCTGAATTTTGGCAGAGATGTACATTAGAGTGTTCTAATGAAGCCCCCAAAAGTCCCATCAAATTCCACGCCGGCGTCCCCCACAATCGGGGGTTTTAGCTCCCCCAACGCGATTTTTTGCCGATAACTCGCTTATTTATGCTTGTATGAAAATTTATGATCAGACCATAATTGAAGAGCATAAAATTCTCTATAAAACAGTTTTTTTTTCATATTTTTCCATGGCATACTAATACTTAAATTATTGACCGAAAACACGACCCACCCTTAAAATGGCACAATACTGATTCGTTGCAGGGAGAGAAATGTTTTCGGCCACGGGAAATGCTTTTAATAATAAATTAATTGAAATTGTGGCCAAGGTTGGAAAATGAAGAGAAAAATAATTTTTTTCAAAA
Source organism: Podabrus alpinus (assembly GCA_932274525.1). NCBI lineage: Eukaryota > Metazoa > Arthropoda > Insecta > Coleoptera > Cantharidae > Podabrus > Podabrus alpinus. The sequence continues at coordinate 124,461,041 of OW026451.1, forward strand.
TTTGCCCAAGTTATAGTATCTTCAAGTAACGAAACCAAAATTTTGGTTAGAGCTTACAGAAGGTCCGGGCAAGCTGAAATTTGGCAAAGATGTATATTGAAGTGTTCTAATAAACCCCCAAAATGTCTGATAAAAATCCCAAGCCGGCGTTCCCTCAAATGAGGATTTTAGCCCCCTAAGTGCGGTGTTTCGCCTATAGCTCACGTATTTTTACTTTTACGAAAAATTACCATTAAACAAAGTTTAATTTGCCAATTACAGTATGTATTGTACATGTATTGTAGTACGACCTACTGCAGCGCCACAAGTTATAGAGAATTTTATGTTCTTCAACTTTGCTTAATGGTAATTTTTCGTAAAAGTAAAAATACGTGAGCTATAGGCGAAACATCGCACTTAGGGGGCTAAAATCCTCATTTGAGGGAACCCCGGCTTGGGATTTTCATGAGACATTTTGGGGGTTTATTAGAACACTTCAATATACATCTTTGCCAAATTTCAGCTCGCCCGGACCTTCTGTAAGCTCCAACCAAAATTTTGGTTTCGTTACTTGAAGATACTATAACTTGGGCAAATTTTGAAAAAATTTATTTTTCTCGTCATTTTCCAACCTTGGCCACAATTTCAATTAATTTATTATTAAAAGCATTTCCCGTGCCCGAAAACATTTCTCTCCCTGCACCGAATCAATATTGTGCCATTTTAATAAGGGTGGGTCGTGCTTTCGGTTTAATAATTTAAGTACTATTAGTGTGCCATGGAAAAATATGAAAAAAAACTATTTTATAGAGAATTTTATGCTCTTCAATTATGATCTGATCATAATTTTTCATACAAGCATAAATAAGCGAGTTAACTGCAAAAAATCGCGTTGGGGGAGCTAAAACCCCCGATTGTGGGGGACGCCGGTGTTATATGAAACCATCGTGAACATTCAGGAATATTCTCGAAGTTCAATATACTATGCAAGAAGAGAATCCGCTCTAGAAACATAACTCCGGCCTGGGATTTTATGGGACTTTTGGGAGGTTCATTAGAACACTCCAATGTACGTACATATCTGCCAAAATTCAGCTTGCCCGGATTTTTTGCAAACTAAAAACCTTCCTTGCCTGGACTATTATGAATCTGGTCTATTAATCCAGGCAAGGAACATGTTCAGTTAGCAAAAAATTCGGGCAAGCTGAAATTTGGAAGACTGTTACATTGGAGCGTCCTAATGAACTCCTCCATAAACCCCTAAAATCCTATGCTAGCGTCTGCCTCAATTGTAGGTTTTAGCTCCCCTAATACGGGTTTTCTCCTGTAACTTGTTTATTTTCATTTTACAAAAATTTATCATTAAAGGCCATTACACGGAGATAAATGTTATAGGAAAGACAAAATGCGTTTAAAAAATAAAGGAACTAAATTGGAACGAAGGTTTAAAATTGAAGAGCAAAATAGATTTCTTCAAAATTTGTCCATGTTCATGAAGAGTGCAGGCTAAAAGGAGGAATGTCAAAATTTGTGACTATCTAGGACAGCGATTGTAAAGTTTGATATTCCTCCTTTTTTGCCAGAACTGTCAAACTTAAATTGCCTATATCTTTTGACTATCCTTATTTTTAGCCTATATTACGTTTGCTATACGATCGAGCAGCGCCGTAGCAAGCTCTTCTGGCGCCTGAGGCAAATTTGAACATATGCGCCCCCCCTCCCAAAAGATTCTTATCATTTTTAAACTATTATTTATTGGGTTTTGTCGAGGTTTAGCGCCCCCATTGCGATCATCCTTGCTACGGCGTTGGCTTAGAGTAATGAAAACAAATGGATGCTTATCAGGAAATCATTTAGGCTGCTGGGACCAGGGGGTCTGGAGGGTATGGAATACTCCTCCCCCCCCCCAGGTGCACTTAATTTATTGCGAAAGGAAAACTTTCACTTTTACGTCCCTCGGTATTAAGAAGAATGGTACTGGGCTAGTTATGAGAAATATCAACTGCTGCCCCCCCCCTCCCGGATTACAAACGAAAATTGCAAAAGATTCAACGAAAAATAATAAATTTTGATGGTTCTGAATAATGGCAAGTGTACCTGGGAGGTATTCCATACCCCCCAGACCCCCCGGTCATGCAATAATCGATTTTTATCGTTGGGAACTTCTGAAGATCTTATATAAAATACCAATCCCCCCTCTCTCCCTGAATATGGAGATTATTTTTATCGGTAGGAATTTTTCTTTTCAATTTAAATATATTTGAATAACTGTCGTGATGATAACGTGATATTTTTACCGGTTACCCAGTCTGTTAAAGGGAAATGAAGAAGAACGCAGGGGTTGGAACCAACTTTTCTAAAATCCCTTGTCTTATCATTGGACCAAAATTGAAGAGGAGAAAATTCCCTACAAGACAAGGTTTCAGGATTTACTTCAGATAATATGAAGTAAATTGCTTTTTTTGTTCACCATCGATGGTGAAGTTTAATTGTACGAATTTTTATTCAGAATAAGAATTATTCAAAACCTTTTTCAATTGTTTGTATTCTTCAATTTTGGGGGGCAGTACCCTAAAGTTGACCACCCCAAATAAAATTAAAAATTTCCTATAGCAAAGAGGAAGGTTTATATAGTACTATACTGTAAAAATTTTATATGCGAATGTATAGTCAAAATTTTGAAAAAGACCAATTTGAACTTAGCTAAATTTTACATGTAAATTGCATGAATAGGCCACGCCCACAACCGAGTTTATAAATATAGGTTCCGATCGCTCGGTTACGAGCGCAGTTGGTACCCGACTCTCGAGCAGGTAACATCATAGTAATTATGAATCCAGGCGATTATATAAACAGAACCACAAATATTGTAAGAATGAGGTCTCTATTAAATGTTTGGGGTGGATTCGAGACTTGTCGCGACTGTCGCCATCGAAAAACCTGAGCCTGCGCTGCTCCGCAGTTCCGGCCGGTTTTTCATGGCTTACGCCGCTACGCGGCAAAAGCTAAACATACTTGAAGGCGCCATCCATCAAGAAAACCGGGATAAAAAAAATCGGTATCATAGAAATCCTGGATTTAGCATTTAAAAGTATAGTTGCGGTATGCCGCAGTTCCCTTTTACGTTTAACCCCCAAACACCCTAAAAAAAGACAAAAAAACAACATCTAACCTGCTCGAGGATCGAGCAGCATCTGACGGAGCGAAATTTTCTTAGCGTTAGGGTATATGAATGCACACGTATCGTCAATAGAATGCGACGCGTAGAATCTCACATGTAAAAATCTGATGTGGCCATCGCATAACTTTCCGAACAGATGCAAATTTTTACATTATATTTTTAAATAAAATGGTTACATAATTTCTACAGTAAATCGATGAAAAATTTCATATTTTGCCAAAATCGGAAGAAAAAAACTTTTGAATGCCTATATCTTGCAAACGAAGCATTTTTGGACCCATGTTATTAGAAACTTTTCATCTTATTTTCGTTAATAGAATGCGGTTTACTATTTTATTTACAAATACAAAAAATTTTGAAACGCCCTGTATATTTTAGAGAAAAACTTGTAGGACAAAAAATGTAGGAAATTCCATAGCGCTAATTTTTTGTTATTAATATTTTTACATATTTAATTTCGTTTCGAAGTTATGACGCATAATGTAAAAATAGCTCCAGGTAAACCCCCCTTTCCCGTTACACGATATAATTTATTTTCATCTGGCTTCGTCCTACGACAGGAAAAAGCTTATATGCAAAATTTGGAATGATTTGCTTGCTTCGTTTAGACGCTATCGTGTTCACAGACGTACATACACACATACATACAGACATCCTTCCAAAAATGATAAAAATGGATTCAGGGGACCTCAAAACGTGAACATCTGTCAAAAAATTGGGGGGTCAAATTTTGCCTGATAACAATACTTTCCTTACCTAGGGGGTTCGGAAAGTAAAAATTGGCTAACTTCAAAATCGATTTATTCAAAATTTTGGGGACGGTAACCTAACTTTGGTCACCCCAAAAAAATTGAAAATTTCCTATAGCAAAGAGGAAGGTTTATAGAGTATACTGTAAAAATTTCACTTGCGAAAGTATACATAAAATTTCGAGAAAAATCAATTTGAAAGTACGTAAATTTAGCGAATTTTTCTTCGATTTTTGGGGTGTGCATTCGATAGGGAGGTTTATCCATCGTCAAAATCTACCCTTTCGGGGCGCCGCTGCGCTCCGCTCTGCACTGCACCCCTCCAGGGCGGTTTTGACTCTGGTTACTATGCTAAACATACGAGAAGGCGCCTCCCATTAAAAAAAACCGGGATAAATGAAACCGGGAGCTTAGAGACCCTTGAAATAGCATTAAAAAGTATAGTTGCGGTATGGGGCAGTAAACTATTACGTTTCACCCCCAAAAAATCGCGTAAAAACAAAAAATAATCGATGTTACATGTACGAGAGACGAGCTGCATCTGCCGGTACTATTTTGCTGAACTGATTTTAGAGCATCCCGGCATGGCCGGCCTTCTCTTGGTCTCAACGGACAGCTGGCGATGGATTTGTCTGAAAAAATCAAACTTCGGAGCGTAGCTCCGGACAATGCTCTGGGCATAGTCTCAATGGTAATTTAAGGGAGAGGAGGGGAGGAGGTTTTGTCATCGTAAAAATTTCGTCTGATGGGCACGTAACTATTCACACGCGGAATTGTCTGCATTGTTTTTTAAACACACGCGGTATTGTCTGAATTTTCACTATTGGTCACTTGTGGGTATTTTCTAATTGTCTTAAATTGTTTTTGCACGAAAATCACTCGTGTGGTCCTTTGACCGGGGAATTAAACTAATTAATTTATCGTGGCGTGCGATAGAACCGAGTTGTTCACGCTGGTTAAAATGTTGTTTTGGATTTCACTACTAATGTTTGCCTCCCTCAAGGCAGTGACAATAGCAGTGGTCATTATTGAAATTACCTCGGTGATGGTCATGGAGTCGGTGTTTTGTCGCGGTTGCTCTGGTTCGGAGGCAGTTTGTTGCGCGGTCTGAGGCGGGCCTCTCGCGGTGGAACTGCGGAGGGCATTTCTAGCTGATGGATCGGCGATGTAATTTTCCATCATTTGCCTGGCGGATAATTTTTCCTTTGGTTTAGGGTGCGAGGGACACCCTTTATAGTTGGCGGTGTGTGCGCCACCGCAATTGGCGCAAATCGCTGGTTCATTGCGAGGTTTGGTACAGAGGCCAGTCAAGTGGTCACCGGCGCACTTGACGCACTTCGGTTTTGCACGGCAGTTCCTCTGCACGTGTCCGAAGTCTTGGTAACGGTGACATTGACTTATGCCTGTATTTTTCTTCTTGGGCGTTTCGACTTGGATGTTGATGCCAAGAATGGTCGCGAGGTTGAAGATTGATACACCCTTTGGCGTCCTTTCAAGGGTGACCAAGAAAAGCGGCATTGGGTATTTGTCACGGCCGTGAAGCAGCTGGTGGACGGAGAAGATGTTGAAGTTCCGTTCTTCGAGATGCTCCTTTAGGTCACTAGTTTTAAGCGAGTTGTGTAGCCCTCGAATGACTACTTTTAGTGGTTTGTCTTTTTGAAGCGAGTACGTGTGAGACGGAATGTCCTCGGCTTCCAAAAGGCGTGACAGAGCGCGGTAGTCCAATTCTGTACATGGATGGATCGAAGTTCCGTTTGAAACGGTCTTGATTTTACTAAATTTGATGCTTTTTTCCTTTATTAATTTGAAAATATTTGGCCAATTGTTGTTAGCACGAACAACAATTGGTGGGACTTTACTCGGCTGTACTGAAGGTACAGGTGTCGGGTTGGTCTGAGTTACCGGCCGCGGTTGTGGTGCCGGGCGCGGTCGTGGTGTCGGACGCGGCGGTGAAGCCGTGTCAATCGCATTCGCATTCGCGTGGGTCGCTACCGAGGGGGAGGAGCCTTCGGTTACAATTGGGGCGGAGCTAGTGTGAGCAATCGGTGTTATTGGACGGGAGAGGGATACCATTGGACTAACCTTAATTGTCGCTGTCCGTTGTTTTTTGGTGATCCTGTCGGTCGGTACTACATCATCGTCGTCGATCCCCAGGTCCTCGAGTGAGCTGAAACTGTTTGACAGTTCGACGTTTTCTGGTGAGGATTCTTCTGATGATACTGGTAGCTTACGTTTAGCTACCTTCCTGGGGGTCTCGAAAGGCTGCTCGTAGGAGCAGGATGGAGTTTCTTCGATTGTTGGTTCGTCGGTGATGTCTTCGTCTTCCGTTACAGGATCAGGCACAAGGCCTAACGCAGCTCGGAGGTATTTGCGCTGCTCTGGCCCCTCTTCCATGTTGGTGGCTGTGTCGTAGACGTGCTTTAAATAGGCTTGTCTCGTTTCGAGCGTTTTGGCTTCGGGTGACGAGCCGGGGGTTTTAACCCTGGCTGGGGTGGATGGCACTGGTACAATGGAGCCCTTCGACCCCATTGCACTTAAATGTTTAGACTTTTTGGTTCGCTTACCCATTTTTCTCACTTGCTCAAAGCACTGGCACTTTTAGGCACTGGTCACTAGGCACTACTGTTCACTTCGGAGCACTGGACGCGAATGATCTGCCGGTACGAAATACTCGTGTTAGGGTCATTATAACTGCACGGACTGTCAACAGAATGAGCGACGCGCGGGAATCTCGTTAATTTTACATGTAAATTTGCTAACTTCAAATTCGATTTACTCAAAATTTTGATAATACATTCGCAGGTTTACATTATATCAGTATACTATATAAACCTTCCTCTTTGCAATAGGAAATTTTCAATTTATTTGGAGTGGCCAAAGATAGGGGACCGTACCCAAAATTTTGATAATACATTCGCATGTAAAATTTTAGCAGTATACTATATAAACCTTCCTGTTTGCAATAGGAAATTTTTAATTTTATTTGGAGTGGTCAACTTTAGGTTACTCGATCCCAATTTTGATTTGAAGATAATTTTTACTAAAAATGAGCGAGTATAATAAGCGAGTTATAGACGAAAAACTACTGTAGAGGATTAAAATCCCCACTTGCGGAAAAGGCCGACAGGGAATTTTGTAAATAAAATCGTGGTCAAATTTTCGAATTCAGTCAAATTCCTCCCCAAAAGATTCTTATCTATTTGAAAATTTTAAACTTATTTATTGGGTTTTGTCAAAGTTTAGCGCTTCACCCTTGCTACGGCTCTGCGATCGAGTTTTGTATTAGTTTTCGATTGACACGAAAATCGAAAATATATTAAATTTTTAGCCTGCACTCTTCAAGTATATACATAGGAGTATCTTAGTCTCTCCTCTAATTGAGGGTTTCAGCCCCCCCCCCCTATTGTATAACACGCTTTGTTTTACTTTTATGAAAAACTATGAGTTTAAATTGAAAAGCATAAAATTCTCTAAAATATTGTTTTCCAAATTTTTCTATGGAAAAATTTCACAAGAGAATGATGGAAATGTTTTAAGAAATAGAAAAGGTGACGGAAGAAATGGATCTGAAGGTAGCTGAGAACAAGACAAAATATATATGAGGTGTGTAGGGAACCCATTATGTATCAGAACAAAAGAAGAAAACATATCAGAAAAAGATTACTATTAGGTGATGAAGCCTAAATACGGAAATAAAACTACTTACAGATAAGAAACTGACAAAAGAAACCAAACTGAAGATTTATAAAACGTTGATTAGACCAGTGATCTCATATACATCAGAAAAAATGTGTCTGTCCCAATTTTTCGCACCATCTTGGGACTAAAACAGTCGAGAACGGGGAAGTCATCTTCGCTATTCTAGCCTGTAGAACCATAAATCCAAGAGCTTACATAGGAGAGTTTTAGCGTCTTGCACCTCTTTTCCCTATTATATTAATCCATGTAAATTAAAATGATTTAGATTTTTGAATCCAGTTTTATGAGAAAATCTTAAATGCATGAGGCACATCACGTTGTTTTATCTGCACAAACTAAGAAAAGATCGTCACGTTTTCATCTCTAGCTGAATCTACCTATATATATAAAAATGGATGTATGTGTGAAAGTATGCATGTTCCCTATAGACTCCTAAACCGTTTGACTGATTGGAACCAAATTTGGCACAGTTATTATGTAGGTCCCTGCGCATGTTTTTGTATTGAAATAGTGCAAAAATTCGCAAAGGAAAGGAAAATTGATTTTGAGTAGCCTGCCTTTCTTTAAGGAATCTCGACAATCCATTCATGCGCGTCCTATGGGACGCGCATGAATGGATTATCGAGATTCCTTAAAGAAAGGCAGGCTACTCAAAATCAACTTTAAAAAGAATAATGAATGCTGTCAAGCTGTTAACCAATCGACAATGCAAATACGCGTGCACGTGCTTTACGTTTCTATTTGACCAATCTTAATCAAATTTGGTGTAGAAGTTATTTACAGCGCTACGAAAAACATAGGCTACTTTAGAACCTTGGAGTGAGGCCGAAGGCCGAACAACCACGGTCTACACGTATGGTCGCGATTTCCCTGAAGCCGAAGGCTGAACAACCACATTCGACACAGTCTAGATGGCTAAAGGCGGCCGGCAGGTCGACTGTGCCAGCTAGTTAAATAGAAATTCACACTAGTAAGTATATTTAAAATATTTATTATTTTTGTAAATGTAAAGAATAAGTAAAAACAACATTTACAGCCTTGTGTTATTTCGAGTTTGTTCCATATGAGCTTAAAAGCATGCTGAAAGCTCCTAATGGAACTATTACTTACAAAATCTCAATTTGTATGTGAATTGCCTTAAAGCTTTTAAATTCAAGTATAGAGTTGACTCAATTAAAAATCAAAGAATGACTTGAAGATTAAAATTACTTAGTTTTAAGTACCAGTGAATTTTGCTTAAAATTAATAATTTGATGGATACAAAACGTCCGAATCAGCAAGTCAACTGTTCGATTTATTTGTGGCTAATAAATTGTTAATTACTAGCATGATCCATTCTTTAAATTAAAACTTAAACGCCACCCATATAATTATTAAAAAAATTAGTAAATATCTTGTTTTGGTAAAAAAACTAAACTAAATTTTATTTTGATTAAGATTAGTAGATCCAAGATTCGTATGTTCCCAATGACGGAATAATATCCGTCCAGTTTGGAAATTGATTTAAAAATTGAGTATATTGCGGAGTTTTAATGTTCATTCGATCATCCAAGTATTTTCCAGTTAATGCTATTTCAAATATAGGTTCCTTCCACTTCGGTGGGCTTACAAAATCGAGAGAAAATACCAAAGGTTTCTTTGGTTTACCCCAAGTATATAAAATTATATACGCAGGTCGACGATTCCATATCATAGTTTCGAGTGGAATATCAGCCAGACTTGTATTCGTTAACGTGCTAGAATCTTTCGGCGATATATAAAGGGCCATGCTTGGAGGACCTACAAAAATGTTTGTATCACAAAATTTCTGATAGTTGCAATGTTTACCTGAAGCAGTAAAATTAAATCTTGTAATTGTATCAGAAATGACTAAACGCGAATTTAGTTGTAATTTAATCTGTTCTTGTACAATAGGCTGCACTGCAGGTATCCAATTGCTTTTATGCCTAAAAAAATAAATTAAATATTAAAAATAGTTTTTTATAAGTACACCTGATAGAACCTACAAGACAGGAAGTGCACGGCTACTGACAATTGGTAAGCCACAAAACAAAAAGTTCTTGCAATCATCGGTAACAGATTGAATTCTAAAATTTTTGATATATTTATTAACAGTGTGGGGTGAATTGCGATCCATATTTAATATGAAAAATCCTGAATCTCGTTTGTAAATATCATTTGTTTGGTCATGCATAATTCTACTTGTGTGCTGCAAAAAAAAAATGAATATAACATAGAAATAAAGAAGTACAACTAACCAAAATCCAAAATCTTTCAGCTGCCGGAGACTTCACATTTCCGCTGTATGGAAAACCTAAAGGTGTAAACACAATAACAAAAAAGATAACAAAAATAGCACTAAAAGTTGCCAACAAAATCCAAGATTGACGAACCAGTGTGATTAAAGGAACCTGAAACAATGCAATAAGTACATTGAAAATTGGTTGTGCCAGACTGCTCACATAATAAGAAAATATTAGGATAGTTAATAGGCAAACAAGAAGTCCAATGTACAAGTCAGGATTTCTATCAGATCCCATTCGACCACATATTGGAATAATAACGGTCAATACTTGCAAAGTTTGATGCATTAAAAATAAACTTGGTATTATGGTGCCCAAAAAGTAAACAATTTGCCATTTTCTTACTAAAATAATAAATTACAGGAATAAAATTGAAGTTCAGTGATAGCTAAAAATTTTAACATTAGAAAATATAAAACAACAAATGCAACATAAGACAAACACTTGTAGCATTTATAATTAAATATTTAAAACACTCACCTGAATGTTGTAAACAAAAGATGTGGATTATAGCAAACGCTGCAGTTTGAAATGCAAGTGGAATAAAAACTGCATAAACAAACCTTAGTCCAAAACAAGTTCCTATTAATAAAATAAATGTCCATACTAATCTTGTTAAATGCAATTGTACTTGTGTCCGAACACTCATGCTGAGATTATCCTAAAAAAGTATCGTACAATACAGTGGAGTTCATAATGGTAGTGTAGAGCAATTATTTTAATTATGCAGTTTATGAGATAGGTTTTTATTTCATTTGTAAGATACGAGACCGGACCATCTTGTTAAAGGACTTTACAGGTAAATTCTTGTCATTTTATTTTTACGTGTAATTATGGCAATTACAATCTGTTCAAATTTGAGTATTCAACTTTGTCATTTTGTAATCCCTCTCTTGTTATCAACGTTTTTTATCCTCGGTAAAATCAAAAATGCTACTTTAATAATATTGCTTTTAATGTTATAATGGTTATTTTAAAAAATTCTGTTTTGTACATTTTTGCGTGGGGTTCTTGAGCAAAATTAAAATTCTAAGATTAAAGCCAGGGACGTGCTCAACCAACTTTTTTCAGGGGGGAGCAATCCTCAATTTGCCAACTGATTCAATTAAAAATTGCCAACTTTTTGTAAGTAATACAAGGTAATACATTGGGTATAAATTGGGACATAAAAAATAGATCATTTTATAAATAATAAAAATATAATCTTCCCTATTAATTCCTATTAAAAATTCGGCTAGAGTAACCTATTGTTGGTCACTCCAAATAAATTGAAAATTTCCTATTGCCAAGAGGAAGGTTTATATAGTATACTGACATAATTTTCACAAGCGAAGATATAATCAAAATTTTGAGTAAATCGAATTTGAAGTTTGCAAATTTACATGTAAAATTAACGAGATTCCCGCGCATCGCTCATTCTGTTGACGGTACGTGCAATATGAATGACCCTAACACTTAGAGTATTTCGCACCGGCAGATGCAGCTCGTCTCTCGTACATGTAACATCGATTATTTTTTGTTTTTACGCGATTTTTTGGGGGTGAAACGCAATAGTTTACTGCCCCATACCGCAACTATACTTTTTAATGCTATTTCAAAGGTCTCTAAGCTCCCGGTTTTTATTTATCCCGGTTTTCTTGATATGTGGCGCCTTCTCGTATGTTTAGCCTAGTAACCAGAGTCAAAACCGCCCTGGAGGGGTGCAGAGTGGAGCGGAGCGCAGCGGCGCCCCGTAAGGGTAGGTTTTGACGATGGATTACCCCGCTTATCGAATGCACACCCCAAAAATCGAAGAAAAATGCGCTAAATTTACGTACTTTCAAATTGATTTTTTTCGAAATTTTGATTATATCTTCGCTTGTGAAAATTATGTCAGTATACTATATAAACCTTCCTCTTTGCAATAGGAAATTTTCAATTTATTTGGGGTGACCAACAATAGGTAACCCTACCCAAAAATTCTTAAATTTAAAAATAATAAAAACATTTTATTTTAAAAAATATTCAATATTTTCAGGCCGGCCCGGCCCTGCAAACACGTGTTTTGTTGTTTAAAAATTTATATTTATAGCAAGACCGTGTGTAGTAAAGCAATTTTTGAGGAATCTTACAACTTTTAGGACAAATATTTGTCCTTGACAATCGCGGCCCTAAATAAAATAATTATGAATACTTATTAAAATTTATTATTACATTTTACCAGCGCCGTAGCAAGCTCTTCCGGTGACGGCAAATTGCGTCCCACGGTCAAGGGTACGGGTAAATTGCGTCCCCATTGGCAATATGGTCAGAACGGTTAATTGTAATATCCTTATTCTTTAAGCTGCATTATAATCCCCTTATTCTTTAAGCTGTATGAATTAACACCTTATAGTACGATATTGAAATGGCAACACCGTTAATTATTTCTAGGATCCCGCTTTTCTAAAATCCCGGTTGGGGTGGATTAATATTCCTCTAGTATGTTTAGCCCGAGTAACCATGGTCAAAACCGCCCGGAGGGCCTAATGGAGCGGAGCGGAAGGCCCGTAGGGTAGGTTTTGACAATGGAACAACCTTCGAATCGAATGCACACCTAAAAATCGAAAATTACACCAAATTTATGGTGGGCGTGACCGACACTTTTCCGTTAATACACGGCTAGTTTACGATTTTTTTTGCCAATATTGTTTACTAAATCTACTAATCACACCCCCAGCTTTCCGAATCTCTTAATTTAGTTTGTTATTGTAATTTACCACATATTGCAACATAAATTACAATTTCTTATAAGTATAATAAATTATTTTATAATAATTAAGTGTTTTATTTAATTTCATATCTTCTTTCTAAGTATGTTAGGTATTACCTGTAATCCGATTTGAGTTCGGGACGCAATTTACCCGTACCTTCTTCTGACCACTTCAAAAACCTTCGAAAATAGTGACCGCGGGACGCAATTTACATGCGCCCGCTCTTCTGGTGCCTGAGGCAAATTTGAATATATGTCCCCCCTCCCAAAAGATTCTTAGCATTTTAAAAATTTAAAACTTACTCATTGGGTTTTGTAGAGGTTTAGCGCCCCCATTTCGATCACCCTTGCTACGGCGCTGGCTTAGAGTAATGAAAACAAATGGATGCTTATCAGGAACTCATTTAGGCTGCCGAGACCAGGGGATGTGTGGGTATGGAATACTCCTCAGGTACACTTAATTTATTGCGAAAAAAAAACTTTCACTATTACATCCCTCGGTACGAGTATTAAGAAGAACAGTACTGGGATAGTTATAAAAAATATGACCTTCTGCCCCCTCTCTCCCGGATTTCAAACGAAAATTGCAAAAGATTCAACGAAAAATAATAAATTTTGATGGTTCTGAATAATGGCAAGTGTACCTGGGGGGTATGGAATACCCCCCAGATCCCCCGGTCGTGTAATAACGTTTTTATCATTGGGAACTACTGAAGATCATATAAAATACGCATAGTATGTCAGAATCACCGTTTCCATGGTAACACAATACTGAATATGGAGGTTATTTTTATCGGTCGTTATTTTTCTTTTCAATTTAAATATTATATTTGAATAACTGTCGCGATCATAACGTGATATTTTTACCGGTTACCCAGTCAGTTAAAGAGAAATGAAGAAGAACGCGGGGGATTGAATCAACTTTCCTAAAATCCCCTGTGTTATCATTGGACCAAAATTGAAGAGGAGAAAATTCCCTACAAAACAAAGTTTCAGGATTTACTTTAGATTTGAAGTAAATCCTGAAACCCTGTTTTGTTTTGTTCACCATCAATTATTGTGAAGTTTAAATGTACGAAATTTTTATTCAGAATAAGAATTATTCAAAACCCTTTCAATTGTTTTTTCTGGATATTCTTTTTATTTCATAAATACTTAGTATGATGTAGGCAAATTTTGTAAAACTGTTTTATAGAGAATTTTGTACTCTTCAATTTTGATTTGATAATAATTTTCATTAAAAATGAAAGTAAGCGAGTTATAGAGACGTACAACTACTGTAGAGAATTGAAATCCCCACTTGTGGAAAAGGCAGACAGGGAATTTTAGGCGATGTTGCAAATAAAATCGTGGTAAAATTTTCGAATTCAGTCAAATTTGAATATATGCGCACCCCCCCCCCCCCCCCAAAAGATTCTTATCTCTTTGAAAATTTTAAACTGTTATTTATTGGATTTTGTCAAGGTTTAACGCCCCCATTGCGATGGCGCCTGAGGCAAAAGCCTCAGTCGCCTCACCCTTTTTTGCATTTTACAATGAATGTTGGTTTCAACAACTAAGTAAGCAAAACTTTTACGCATTATTTAATTATTTCAAAATTAGTAACATTGTGTAACTAAAATAGTTACAAAATATAACTAAACACGTTATTTTGTACAGTTGGTATGTACAGTACAGTTGGAGAAAATAGGCATATTATTTTTTTATTACTTGAAATTTTTTTGAGTTGATAAAATTTTTACATTGGCTTTTGCCAACTTCACCAACTTTTGGGTGATTTTGCCAACTTTCTAAAATATTGGTGGGGGGGGGAAGCTGCCCCCATGGGCACGTCCCTGATTATAGCTTTATTAGTAGAGTTCGTACCAAAGCTCAAAACTTATACAAACATCAGCGCAATAACGAAAACGCGTCCAAATACTAAAAAGCCCAACTAGAAAACATTCGTTGAATGTTTGATTTCGTTTTGACAGCTACACAAATTTCGCGTTTTATTATTATGAAATGGTATTAGTATTGTTTCATAATATAAATAACAATCAGCCTTCTTTAAGGCTATTTTAGCCTTATTTACATTTTTTAAATTTTCGCGCCAAGCTAATGTTTTTACGTAGCATTTCATATGTATGTATTTCGCCCTCTTTGCTCCTCCTTCACGCATTGTATAAGTTTTGAGCTTTGGCACAAGCTCTACAACATAATATCTCATGTGACCAAGCACACATCTTTAGATGCAACTTCAAATTGTGGATAAATCACGTTATGATTTATATGATAAAAGCACAATTTTAAATTTAAAGAATACAATTAGAGGACATCGTATAAATGTTCCAAAACAAAGTGCATAATCATAAATATTAATAATTTATATTTGTTTCGGAACATTTACATGATGTTCTAATTTTATTCTTTAAATTAATGGAGTAATTAAATAACTCCATAATTCAAAGTATTTAAATACTTCAATGTAAATTTATATTTGTATTTAAGTAATTTTGAAGTAATATATAAATAAATATTGAAATAATATTACACATTCAAAGAGAAAATAATTATTATTTAAATACTTTTTTGGATATTTATGCCAGCTTGTGGGACCGGGACATCTGGTCAGGAACTAAATTTTCATTGTAGTCCGTACAAGAAACATTTCTAGTTTGCAAAAACTCCGGACAAGCTGAAATTTGGCAGAGATGTACTATATCAGAGTGTTCTAATGAATTCCCCAAGTGCCCTGAAATCCCATGCCGACGTCTCCCCCAATCGGGGTTTTTAGCTCCTCCAGCGCGTTTTTTTGCCAATTATGCACTCATTTTCAATTTTTCTAGAAAAATTATTATTAGAAGAGCATAAAATAACATAAAATACCGAAATAACTTATTACGAAGTTAGTTATTAATTTCTTAAAAATAAATCTAACAATGTAAGAGCAATTGTGAATAAACAAAAGAAAAGAAGATAAGCCCCCATGATAAAATTATATTTTGATCTTAGAACAATTTTAAAAACATGTATTTTGTAGAGAATTTTAAGCTCTTCAATTTTGTGTAATGACAATTTTTCGTTACAGTAAAAATACGTTAGCTATAGGCGAAAAACCGCGTTGGAGGGGCTAAAATCCCCAATTGGGAAGACGCCGGCAGAACATTTTTAGGGCTGTTGGGGGGTTCCAATATACATAGGTACAACTCTGCCAAATTTCTGCTTGCTCGGATGTTTTGTTGGCTCAAGCCAATTTTACTGATCTCTCTGTAACAAGTCAATATTGTGTCATTTTAAGGGTGGGTCGTGCTTTCAGTAAGTTATTTCAGTATTAGTATCCCATGGAAAAATTTTGAAAAAATATATTTTGTAGATAATTTTATGCTCTTCAATTATGGTATGATAATAATTTTTCACAGAAGTGAGAATAAGCGAGTTGTAGGCAAAAAAAACCGCGCTGGGGGAGCTAAAACCCCCGATTGGGGGAAACGCCGGCATGGGATTTTACAGGGTTCATTGAAATACTGCTATAAACATAAATATCTGCCAAAATTTCGCCTGTCTGTCTGACTGTCTTGCAAGCTTAAGTCAATTTTTAGGTTTTGTTGCCTATCCCTTTCACCGGTTTACCCACAAATTTGTGGGTAAAAAATGAAAAAAATATTTTCAGAACCCCACGAATTTGTGGGTAAAAAATAAAGAAAGAAATGCAAAAAATTTGTCAATAACAATCACATAAATTTTTATATATAAGATATAATTTTTTTCGAAGAATATCAGAATGGTCCTCGTAATTAAAGATTTATCAATTTATTTTCCCTTTTAAAAATTTTTAAATAATGATTATTTTTTTTATTATTAAAATTTCGAAATCATAAATTTATTTTTCTTGATTCTAAATACATCCATAAACTTACCAAAATTAGAGCCAAAATTTAAGAATAAAATAACCCCTTGACCCAACATTTTGAATGCCTTTAAGCATAAATATTTTGGACCCCCAAATTTTGGTAAAATCGGTGAAAGGTTAAAAACCAATGGTTAATTTAAAAAATACATTTAAACGATACATAAAAAATTATAAATAAAATCCAACATACCTTCTTATAAAATTCGTTAAATAAAACTAATATACCACAACAGGAAGAAACCGCAGGTACAAAATATAATCCAAATATTATCAAAGGATTACCATACCAACTCATTGTAAATTTGACAAGATCAAGCAAAAATGCAATGCAAAATACAACGACTCCAGACACAATCCAACTCAGCAATAAGGCAGCATTTGACAAAGTTATGTACATAGCCGATGTATATGATGACACTAAAAATAATTATGAAACAAGCGAAGGTACTTAATTTGTTTACGTACCTAGTCCAAATTCATAAAATCCCTTTACTGCTAGAATGCAAGACACAATAATAACAATAGAATGCATTATACAAGCAGTCACTTGAGAATAAGAAACAAAAAATAATCCGAAAAAGTCAAAGTAAATGGCGTTTCCTTCTGGTTGAGCATCGGGATCATTTAGCTCAGGTGCATTTCCTAAACTACGAACCAATGATAATGCGTTATCACCGAGATGCTGATAGGATCCTAAGGGAATATTTTCAAACCCATCAAATTTGGTGTGGTATCTATAGCCATCTCGAGCAAAAGCAAAGTCCAACCCTAAAAATCAACAACGGCAACTCAATAATTTTTCTTGAAATAAAATTTCCTCACCGACTGTTTTGCCAAAATCACGGAAAATTCTGAAATCAGTATCAGAAGGAATAAGACCACTTTGAAATAATTCTTCTCCAGCAACTTGTCCGTTAGGATGAGGAACCTGAGCATAATACTTTAATAACCACGGTCTTGAGGGGCCAGCCTGAAATAAAATTTCTTTTCCACCGGCACCAGCAGCTTCTAAATTAATAACCACTTTCACTTCACTAGCCCATTTGTGTTTGGTTATAAAACCATGAGAAGCTTGAAGGGGTGTTTCTTCGGCACCGTTAAACAAAAAAATTATATTGTGCTCCAATCGATCAGGCGATCTCGATAACTTGCGTAAAATCTCCAACATTGCCACGCAATTGATTCCATCATCGCTTCCACCTGATTCAAAATGAATTATATATTTTACAGTTACCATAAAGAATTTTCTAGTATTTACCAGGACTTGTAGGTGCAGAGTCGAAATGTGCGTTCACAAGCAAACTATGCTTCGATTGATTTTTCGAATGCAGTTTTACTATCACGTTTTGCACATTGCCGTACGCATTTATAGCACCGTAAGGCTTATAATCTATATAATAAGAACCAGAAACTGTCTGCACATCAACTTCAAGAGTCTGATTTCTGTGAGCCGATTGTTGTATAAATGCAATTTCTCGTCGTAAATAATCCACCGCCAGCTCTTCATTTTGATAACTACCGACTAGTCTGGGTCCAATGTTAACCAAGACTTCTAAATCGTTTTGTGCTCTTTTTGCAATAAAACGATCCGGATGTTTTTCCTGAAAGTAACGGATGATTTAGATAAAAGTAAAAGTATAGAAAATGTACCTCATCGTTAAGTTGAAGTGGTGTCGGTAAAATGCCGTCCAAATAATAAACCAATCCAAATAAAGTACAAATGAAACCAAAACATATGATTCCAACAATTATGTGTATACTATGAATACTGTCTTTGCGTTTACTTGATTCACGATTTCGGTAATCTTCCAAGAGATCCCGTTCCGCACCTTGCATTTCGTAGCGTTTTCGCATTATAGGTTATTATTAGATTTATGTTACTATCATCTGATACAATGTTAGTTTTCTATAAATAATATTAAAACTATAATTATTGGAATGGGAACAGAACAGAGTTGTTAAATTTATTTTGATTAAATCGCAGAGATGAAATTCAACTTTAAACTTAGGTTATAAATTTGAACGATGACCTTCATAATTATAATGCGTATCATGGACTAGTTTTGTTTGTCAAGAAATCAGAATTTTTAAGTTTACGAAAAATGGGTCTGCGTGAAAATGGCTCGGAATAATTTATTTCCCTGTGTCCCCTATTGTACTCCAGCATTTTAGTCGATGTGCGGAATAAATTTATGGGTCCATCTCCCCGTAAGAAAAATTTTCTAAAAGCCTTGCCATTTTCAACAGCCGCTGCTTTGATGATTAGATGTGCTCTCTGTAGGATTGGTAGTAGTTCCCAATAGATTTGTGGTAATAATGGGGTGTCGCTTTTTCAAATTTTCCAAAAAAGAACTGTTTACGCGTCCATTTCCACCGTTAATTTATAATTTTTAGAATGCAATTTTTCTTTTTAATTTTCGAAGGCCACCCCTTTGTAAAATAATTGTGAAATTTAAATTCAGTTTTACGCATTTGGTGTTAAAAATATGAAGGAAAGTTATATAATAGCTGTTATGGAACGTCGCGATACGCTTTCATTATTAAAGATTGGTCGGTATAACAGTAAGGACGCTACAGAAATTCTAAGTTTTTCCACAATTTACGGATTAATCTGTTCTTCACGGGAAAGCAATCGATAATTTTGAAAACCCCACTGAAGTTTCGGATACAGTTTTCAAAGGTCTTTAATTTAGTATAATATGACGATAGTTGACGTAAAACGACAAATAACGCCACCATTTGAAAATTAACATCGTCGTCAAAATTTCAAATCGAAATCGAAGAGTTTTTGGGAAAAATTGTAAATATGCGAAAATGTGAATTTTCGTCGCAAACGAAGATTTTCTGGAGAAAATAGGGGGAAGGGTGTAAAAATGCATTTTCGACTTACAATTTTAATTGGAAAAGAGACCCATGCTACTGGGTTACAGATTTATGTCAGACCATTGCATGGCAAAGGTACAGGAGCCGAAGTGGCAGAGGGAGCGGAAGGCGTTCAGGAGGTATGGAGAAGTCATTTTCAGAGATTGTTGAGGGGAGACACGGAGAATCAACAAGAGAGCGTGTTTGCGGAAAGAGATGAAAGGGAAGAAATTATACAGGAACCAACCGGCGTAAAACTAATGGCAACAATAGCAGCAATCAAAAATGGAAAGGCGCCCGGGAGGGATGAGCTGTGCGAAGAATGGAGGAGAACAACTGAAGAATAGAATATGCGAAATAATTATGAAAATATGGAGACTGGAAAAAATACCAAAAGAATGGAGAATAGGTAGAATAGTTCCAATATTTTAGGGGGGAGATGTGGAAGATTGCGGGAATTACAGAGGAATAATGTTGCTACCAATTGCTTATAAGATACTGTCTGCAATAATCCTGAAAAGACTCAAGATGTACACCGAGAACATAATAGGCGATTATCAGTACGGCTTTAGACAGGGAAGGTCGTCAGTCAATGCCATCCATGTAATAAAACAATTGAAAGAAAAATGCCTTGAATATGGCATCGGTCTGCATCTTCTCGTTGTGGACCTGAAACAGGCGTTTGATACAGTGAACAGAGCGAAGCTCTATGAAATAATGGACGAGCTATAAATACCCCGAAAATTGATAAGATTGGTGCAGGCAACATTGAGAGGAACCCAAGCCACAGTGCTGAGTAGAGAGGGAGAGACGCAAAATGCTTCGATATAGCAGCGGGAGTTAGGCAGGGCGATGCGATGTTGGCGACATTGTTTAACATCATGATCGACCGAGTGGTGAAAACGATGAATTGCGAAGGAACATTGGCTACTAGAGAAGGACAACTTGTGGCATATGCTGACGATGTTGTGATTGTGGCGAGATCGAGGAGGAAGTTAGTGGAAATGTTTAGAGGGATGAAAGATGAAGTGTGTAAGATCGGACTGAAAATAAACGAGAACAAGACTAAATACATGAAGTGTGGAAGAGATACAGATAAAATGGAGAAAGAGCTGAGAATTGATAACTTATGTTTTGAGGGGGTTCAAGTTTTAAAATACCTCGGAGTGCAAATAAGTAGCACTGGTGTAGGAAGCGAGGAAATTAAGAAAAAAATACAGAACGGATACAGGTCATTTTATGCAAATAGAAAACTGCTAAAGGAAGGAAAAATAAATTTGAGTACAAAGATGAAGGTGTACAGGACATTGATATGACCAGCGGTGACCTATGCGTCTGAGGTGCTATGCATGACGAAGAGAAAAGAAAATCAGCTTAGAGTCTTTGAACGAAGAATATTAAGGAAGATAATGGGACCTGAGAAGGCTGCTCAAGACGTATAGAGAAGAAGAACAAACAGTGAATTAATGGAAAAAATTAATGGCGAGGATATTGTGAAGTTTATCAAGTCACAGAGGATGAGATGGTTGGGACACCTGGAAAGAAGAGTTAACGCCAGCGCAATAAGAAGTGTATCAAGGTGGAGACCAATGGAAGAGAGGGAGAGGGGTAGACCCAGAATGAGATGGATTGATGGGGTGGAAGAGGATTTGGAGAAAATGGGGATAAGAAACTGGAGAGAGAAGTGTGGCGACAGGACGAGATGGAAGAACATAGTGCTAGAAAATCTAACGCTAGTTTGTAGTTTGTAATTATTGTAAATGTCGAAATAGGATGAGGAGTAATCCACCTCTTAAAACGGATTGTAAACACCTCATAAGAGGTTGCCATGTTTCAATGAAATGAGCGCATTTATTATTTTATTATTATTGCATGTCTGTATTTTTATCAAGTTCCTGAATTTCAAAATGTTCTCGCCCAAATGTATGCGTCTAAGGACCAGTTTCAGGAACGTTAATTAAGGATTAATCTATGATTAAAGTATAATTAACTAATCCCTGATCAAATATAATGGTTTATAATTTATTGTTGTTACTATGGTTACAGTTTTTAACACAGGTTAATAAAGTTAATAATCGACGACGGTTACGGTCTGATAGTTAGCGCGATCAACTGCTAATGTAGGGCTTCTCGGTTCGGGCCGGTTCGACTCCAGGCGCAGTCTAAAATTTCTTGACCATCTTCCGTGCTTCGGAGGGCACGTAAAGATGGCAGTCCCCGTGTGTTAATAATTTGCCATCATAACAATAAAAAACAGGATGCAGGCACATCGAAAGGCAAGCCTAGCAAGCTACCTGAGATGTAAAAACCAAAAATACTCATAATAGAACTAATACATAAATTAGTAAAAGGTCAGGACCTAGATCTATATTAAGAAGAAGACTTCTTAATGAGAGTAGAAAAAAAAGTAGAAGTGAAAGTTAATCAACGTTAATCAACTTAACGAAGAACGACAACGAATATTTCAAGAACAATATATTCAAAGAAGTGGAAGAAAACTATGAAGAGAAAATAATAGAATTGGAAGAGGCAATGGATATCAAATAAACCATAATTTAGTGGAAGACCAATATGTCTAAAATCCCTAGTAAAAGTAGAAAAAATACTGGGATGGATAATAACAGATGGAGAAGATTTAAAACACTGGAATGGAAATTATCAGAAAGTATTCAGCAATCAAATCAAAAAACCATAGAAATAGCAAGCATATAATAAGAAGAATCTGCGAGTATGAAACCAAGTAAGATGGAGATGAAAGCAGATAAAGTTGTGAGTCAAATATCAGATGAAGAAGATATAAAACCAATACCAATGGAGATGAAAGTAGAAGAAGCTGCATAAGCCATCAAGCAATTTTAAAGGAAACCAAGAAAATTCAAAAAGAAGGAAATTATAAACAAGAAAATTTGGACCTCACAATATTCAAAAAGAAAAGTATGGACAAACACACAAAAAGAAACGAGGATGGTAGACCAGTGAAAATACAAATCAACGAAGTATCACTAAAAATAGGAGAATGGAAACAAAAAGATATCGCAAGTTTTCAGAAACTCGTATTCAAGATAACGCAGTAATGCAAGAAAATTTGGACCAAAACGAAAAAATGTACACATGCCCTCGTTTTCAACAGGAATTCAGAAAGATGCTACGACGATGGAGAAGAAGTTGGAAAATGAGAAGCAGAAAGAAAGGATATTTAGATAAATTCAAAAATATATTTGGGGTGGCATCTTACATAAACTATTGCCAGTTTATGTACAGAAAATTCAAAAATCTATCAATAGCGCAATATGGAAACAATTATACACTAATAAAGAATGATAGGTAGTAACCAGCGGCGGTTTGTCAATGGAGGCAAGGGAGGCTTAGCCTCCTCTCAAATTGTTGGACGGACTTGCTATTTATATTTCGTTTTAAATTAGTATTTTCCAATTTTTAATTTTTTTGAATTTGTTTAAAACAAAATTTAATTTAATAATAAAATTAGCTTAAGAACTTGACTTACGCCGCTTACGCCTGAAATAAATTCGAAATAGTACATATCCAGCGGCTAGCCTAAAGGCTTATTACTTTCCCATTTACGTAGTAAAGGAAAGTATCTTACTTAGTTTATTAGCACAGAGTTAGGCAACCCAGAATACCATAGAGACTATTGGTTAGTTAAGTTCATGATCAACATGAGCGACAAACAGATGAATTGTAAGTAATAAGCTTGTAATATAAACGCATACTATTCTGTGTTATCTTACTAAATGTACGAAGATAGCAATTTTACATACGTTTCAGGCTAGACTCATATGCGTTTTATCAAAGAGATACCTGCAAATATTTGCATTATTCATGCATAATTATGTTCTAAATATAATCACTTGTATTGAAAACATATAAAAGTGAAATGCAGTATTTACAGTGCAATTAAGAAAACTACAATTAATTGACGTATTTAATTTTATAATCGACAGCGATGATTTTAAAAACGACTCTCAAACTATTGGAGAAGCGGTAGGTTTAAGACAATATTTAAATTAATCAAAATTTTGCTTTTGATTAGAAACTTTTAAATTAATTTTTGAACAGACAGACGTAGTATTTTCAATTTTACAAAGTAAACTTACTTTGTAAAATAATTTTTATATTAAATAATTTTAATTATAAATAGTTATCGTGCAAATTGAAGTTAGATTTGCAGACTTACATAAATTAAAATTTTTTGATCTATTAACATTTGCTAAATTTTCAGATTATAAGAAAAACTTTCCTCAAAATTTATTAGATAGTCTATTAGAGCAGTATCCATTTTTTGATCAAATCCAACTCAAAAATGAATTATCGGTAGCATATAGTGACCCCAAAATGTTTGGACAATGTAGGACTCCATCAAAGATATTAGATTTTACTTTCAAAAATGATTTACACAGTTGTATGCCTGAATTTTACAAACTTTTATGTGTGGTCGTCACCATACCGGTAACATCGGCTTCGGTTGAAAGAAGTTTTTCCACACTAAAACGTATTAAAACTTACACTCGTAATACGATGAACCAAAATCGGTTAAGTAACGTCGCGGTAATGTCTATTGAAAAGGAATTCGTTACCTTATTGTCTCGAAATAATGAATTCTACGAGAATATCATCGATCACTTGGCGAATACTAAAAGTCGCCGTCTTACGTTTAAAGCTTCATAAATTTCGAATGACTTAAAATAATATTAATCTGTATATTGTACAGCATTTTTTCCAAAAAACACTCTGCACTCATCGAACAATTTTTTCCATTGTACACAGTACTGAAGATAGCCAACGAGCCCGAAACACGTGTCTACTAATATTTTATTAAATTATTTTTTTTTAAGTTTTATTTTATAAGGTAGTTAAGCTGTAAAATTAGCCTCCTCAAATGGAAAAGTCACGAGCCGCCGCTGGTAGTAACAGTTGCAGTCAATGGAATGAGCAAAGAGAAGAAATCAGGGTTGAAATCATCAAGACAAAATGGAACGTATTATAACAACAAAGGATCAATGCAGTACCAATAATAACATAAATCCTTAGCATCAATATGGAAGTTGACATCTCCCAGGACGAAAAAATACAACTGGAGGAAAATACCGGAAAAACCCGAGACGGTCGTTAGCTGAAGCGGTTATGTGCGTTGCTGCTAATGCGGAATGCCTGGTTCGACTCCGGGCTCAGTAAAAACTTTATTCTGACCGTCTCCCCTCGGAAGGCAATGGCAAACCACCGAGGTGTAATTTGCCTGGTACAGCCTCTCTGGAGATGAAGTGTATACACTTCCCGCGGTTCGGAGCCCGCGTTAAGCAGTAGGTCCCCTATGTGTGTGCTAATACTTCAAACGCATAACACATGCATAGGAGAGAGGTCGCCAACGTCCGGGAGACCGGATATGGCACACGAAGAAGAAGGAGGAAAATAAATCATCATTCAATAATGTCATCGAAAATAAAGAGTTCTTAGAAGTCAAAATTGTTCATGTAGCCAATTTTCCATGGAGAAGTTCTTGAGAAAATAAAGTCCCGAAGTTTCGGGAAATAAATTTTATTTACATAATACGAGTATAATAACATAATATAGGTATACACATTCGATTAATAACAGAGTGATAATAATATATACAGTTATTCAAGTAAAATATTAAATATATTACTAAATTCAAATTTAAAAATTTATAAGCTAACCAAACACAATAAAATTTATATTATTTCGTTAACTTTCGGAAATGGGGCTTCTTTCATTCATAAGTCAATAATAATAATTTCTATATATTCTTAAAGATATATATAAGATACCTATTTATATTATTATTTTTAATACAAAACTGCTATAGATATTGTGATGTACAAAATCTTGATTTCCTTAATAAAATAATGCTACATTGTAATTAATACGTCCAAGATTCATAAGCACCCAAGGATGGCACAATGTCAGTCCAATTGGGAAAATAATTTAAAAAGTTGCTATATTCCGGAGTCATATTGTCTTTATTGGTTACGTATCTTCCACTCAATGCAATATCAAACGTCGGTTCATCACTACCGGACAATCCTTCAAAATCAATAGAAAATAATAACGGTGTGTTCGATACACCCCAAACATAAGTAATTAAGTAAGCAGGGCGATCGTTCCACATTATTGTTTCTTTTGGAAGTTCAGGAACCAAACTTATTGCAGTTAAAGTTTTATCAGCTTTTGGTGATAAATAAATTGACATAGCTGGGGGCCCTATAAAAAAAGAATTATATCAAATTAACTTACTATCCAAACCACAAAAATTACCTGATGCTTGAAAACTAAATCTTGTGACCGAATCAATAATAGTTCTGTCGAGTAACTTCAATATAATAGGTTCTTTGAGAATTGGTTCGTTTGCTGGCAACCACTTACTTTGGTCTCTAAAAAAATGTGAATAATATTTTGTACTATTAAAATTTTTGTAACATACATGGATGAGAATATTCTAACATTTACTAAAGGAAGGCCGCAAAATAACGATTGTTTGCAATCATCAACGATTGGTTCAAATGTTAAATTGCTTAAATGATTTTTAAGCGTGATTGGTCCATTATGATCGAGAGGCACTATAAAATATCCAGAATCTTTCTTGGTAATTTTGTTGCTGTCATCCCGAAAAACTCGCTTTAAATGCTAAAAATGTGAAATAAAGAGGAAAATTAACACAATAAAGGACGAAATGAATTCTTACCACTGTTAATAAACGTTGGGGTGTTGGTGCATCAAAACTGCCTCTATAAGGAAAACCCAAAGGTGTTATTACTAAGATCAAAAATATTACAATAATGATAGAAAGGAATGTTAATAATACTGAAGGTCTTCTTTGCAATGTCACTAGTGGAAACTAAAATAAACTCAATTATATTTGGTTTCTAAATTTTTTTAAAATCTCACATAGAATGAAGTAGCTAATAGTGTTACCACTAACACTAAAGCACCAACTAACATTTCTGGATTTTTATCAACACCCATTCGACCACTGATGGGCACCAGAACTCCAAGCGTTTGTGTTGCTATCATCATTATGAACATAGTTGGAATGATTGTTCCGAGAACGTAGATTATTTGCCATGTTCTTACTTTAAACAAATTTTAACGCTGAGTATTAAGTGAAACAAATTTTAATGTTTTAGCAAAGATATAAGAGCTGTAAAGATAAGAAATGCAACGCAAAAAAAATATTCATCATTTTTCTCCCCGAAAAGGGTATCGCCATCTAGCGTCCTAGTACCAAAAGTAAACAACAAGTGTCCTGATTGGTTAGGAAAACAGACAAAGTTGACTTGTAACCAATCAAAACATTAATTTTTAACCTTCTGTACTACGACGCTAGATGGCGATACCCTTTTCGGGGAGAAAAATGATGCACATTTTTTTGTATGGCATTTCTTATCTTTACAGCTCTTATATCTTTGGTTTTAGGGAGATTTTTTAAGAACATCCTCGAACACATCAACCTTATTTTTTAAGTATCAATTTTTTCTGTCGTTGACATTCTTTTTGAGCTATGATGTCATCATAAATATTTTCCGGATTTGGATAAAGCACAATTTTTTTTGAATGAACTGTAAAAAAACTATAAACTTCAAGAAAAAAGTTTTCGAGATAATCAGTTCTAAAGTTTAACACTCAAGGCTGAAGAACTTTTGAGACAATGGACTGGGATGACATCAAATTGACATCTTTAAGGCCAATTATTTATCAATAAGGCCCTAGAAAAAATAATACGGTTTTGTCAATAATTAGAATTTTGTAATCTGTGATCTAGTATTTTGTTAATTAGTCGTTGCCTAAATTGTATTTAGAATTCACCATTATTTTTTTTAACTATTTTAAAATGGTTCGTCGCTTGTCTGACATCCAAAGAATTAAAATTCTGATAATTATCATAGTATAAATACTTCAAGAAGAAGCTAAATATTTTACTCGAGCTTCAAAAAAAAAAAAGTTTTCGGTTTAGCAAGGCATCTCGACTCTCTACATGTCTTTGGTTTGCAAGGCATGAATTCCTCCTAAAGTGTTTTCGGTTTGCAAGGCGTTTTTAACCCATCTAACCCCCCCCCCCCCCCGCGGAGATGCTTTCAGTTTAGCAAGGCATCTCGAACTCCTGCATGTATTTAGTTCGCAAGACGTACATCCTTCCGAGTGTTTACGGTTTTGCAAGGTACTTTCAAAATTTTCGACATCTAAATGTCTTTGGTTTGAAAAAGAATTTAGTCACTTTGCTGCTATCGACACGCAGTCCCACTTGAAAGAGATATTTAATTCCTTATAAAAATCCGCTCCAGTTTGATTAACCTCCGTGTTCCCCCGTTTACGATTCATTCCTCCGTATAAGAAACTTCTTTTTCTTCTTAAGAAACTAAAGATGTATAATATATCTGACGAGTTAATAGCCTTATTTGCATCCTACGAATTGCTGCCTAGGCAGCAATTCGTCGAATACATGGGACACACATCATACATATTCACGCCATCATCGGGAGTCCCACAGGGTTCCAATCTTGATTCGCTTCTATTCGTGATATTTATTAATGACATAATAGATATAATTAAAGGTCCTGCCCTGATCTATGCAGACGACACGAAATTGTATCGGTCAATATTAACACCAGAAGATTGTTGGAAACTTCAAGATGATATTGATTCGGTTGAAACTTGGTGTCGCAGAAACAAGTCTTCTTCTTCTTCTTCTTCACTTCACGGTATATGCAGTAATGCCTGTTCCGGCACCCATCTTTTCCTCGGCCGTCCCACACTTCTTTTCCCTGAGGGCTTATATCTAGGGTCGGCGGACGTAAGCACATAAGTCAAATTATGTGTTTTAGTACGAATATAGTGGAAACAATACTTTGGGTTGAAAGAGACGCCTGCTTGTTTTGATAGTCTACATACGAAATTGACTTATGTGCTTTAAGTCTGATTGTGAGTTATAGAAATAAGCGCAGTTTGCGAACATAACAAAAAAAGTGAAGTTTTGACTTATGTGCTTACGTCCGCCGACCCTAGATATTTTCGTGCAGCTAGTGGTAACCTCTCAGTGCTCATTCTGTTTAGGTGTTGATTCCATCTTATGTTATATTCGACAATTTTATCTTGTAGGTTGTATCACAGATTGTTGTATATATTTAATTCCTCTCTAATGGATTTGTTTCTTATTCGGTCCTCCCTTGTACATCCCTTAGTTGCTCTCAAAAATCTCATCTCGCTGGCCTGTATTCTACTTTTGTCTTTAGATGTTGTGACCCACGTTTCGCTCCCATATGTCAGTATCGGGACTGCTATTAATTGTTCTATATAATTTCATGCGTGTATCTGTTTTTGTTTTGTTTTTTAAAAATCTGTGTATTGTACCACAGATATGTCCAAACTTAGCTAGTTTGTCGTCTATGTCGTAGTCTTTATCTACAGATACATCACATCCCAGATATTTAAAACGTATAACTTGTTCTATACTGCGGTTGTTTATTATAATTTTTGTTCTAACCGGGTGTCCTCCTTTAAAAGCCATGGTTTTTGTTTTGTGAGTCGAGATCTTGACATTGTAGTTTTCGCATAGGTAATTCAGGTGAAATATGGCTCTTTGCAGGTCGTCTTCATTTTTTTGTACAATTACAGTGTCATCCGCGTATAAAATTGAATTTAAAGTTACTCTCTTGTTTAACTGTATGCCGAAGGTTATTGTTTCTTTCCATTCTTTCAGAATTTGGTCAATGTAAATATTAAAGAGTGTAGGCGAGACACAGCATCCTTGTTTGACACCTTTGTTTGTTGGTATCTCTTGAGACAACTTTTCTCCCAGGTCTAGGACTATACTAGTGTTATTGTATAGACTTTTAACTGTCTTTATTAGGTGTTGTGGGTAACCTTGGTGTTCCATTATTCCCCAAAGCTGTTCTCGAATTAGATTGTCAAAGGCTTTTTCAAAGTCTATAAAAGCGATATGGGTTTCTTGATTAAATTCCCGTCGCTTTTCTATTATTTGCTTTAAGGTAAAGATCGCATCGGTAGTCGATCTTCCCTTTCTGAAGCTCATCTGTTCTTCACCTAGAATATGTTCGGATATTATTTTTAAGCGTTCATTAATTATTCTAGCGTACAGCTTATATCCGCTGTTCAACAGACTAATTCCTCTGTAGTTTCCACACTCACTGCGACTTCCCTTCTTAAATAGTTGTATAATCCATGTGTATAATCTTTGATTTTTTCCAGTTCCGCGGGATTTCCAGTTTCTTCCAACACATATTATATAAGTGTAGCAGCCGCAAATGCAGTAATTATCCGCCATACTTCAATAACTCTATATTAATTCCGTCCAATCCACAGGCTTTTCTGTTCTTGCTTCTTTTCAGGGCCTCTTGTAGTTCTTCTATGTGTATTATGTCGTCCAGACCATATGGGTTTGTTGTCTGTATTTCATGTTGCGGGATTGCTTCGTCATACCAAAGATCTTTATAGTGTTTTATCCACTCATTTTCTTCTATACAGTTAAGCCTTACATTATCTTTTTCTGTTTGATTAAGCCTTTTCATAGTTTTATAAGCTAGTGTCTGTCTTCCGTGGACATCTTCTTCTATCCTTTCCACAAATCTTTCCCATGCTTCTTGGTGTACTTTCCTACAGATATTTTTTGCGTGGTTTCTAAGGCTTGAATATTTTTGTTTGTTATTTTCTGTAGGGTTATTCAAATATATTTTATACGCTTTGTTTTTATCTTTCACTGCATTTTCAATCTCAGGAGACCATCTTTCAAGACCTTTTCTCTTTCTATATATTCTTTTAGTTCCAAGGGTTTGTAGGGCAAATTCATTAATTTGATATTTTGCCATTCTTCTTCTATGAAGTTGCTAGTTGGAATGGTGGTTATTAAGCTGTCAATTTTACTTTGATATTGTAGTCTAGTATCTTCGTTTTCCAGTTGGTAGATTTTATACACGCTCTCAGTTTTTGTCTTTGAAGTGGGCTGTTTTTTTTCTTCCATCTTGTATACGAGAAACAAGTTAAAACTAAATATTAACAAATTCAAAGTTATGACGTACTCGAATAAGTCAAACCCAATTGAATATTGAATATGCATATAAAATCAGTCACACTACCATTAACCGTTGCAGCGAATATAACGACTTGGGTATCCTCTTCGATGCTCAACTCAATTTTAACAAACATATCGATCTAACGGTTACGAAAGTCTTTAAAACATTAGGCTTCGTGATCCGTAGCTGCCAGGATTTTTCTAATCTTGATAGCGTTAAGATCTATATTACGCATATGTCAGGAGCAATCTCGAATATGGCTCTAATATATTTGGTATCCTATATACCAGGTACATAAGGATCAGCTCGAGTCCGTACAGCGACGTTTCCTTAAATATTTACAGTTCAGAACAACCGGGGTGTATCCTGAACGGGGTTTCGATCATAGTCAGCTACTGAGTATGAATAGGTAACTTTCAGTCTCTTGAAAATCGGAGGTTTGTAACATCTGTATTGTTTTTACAAAAATTATTGCAGCACTCTATAGAAGTATAGATTGCAAAGAATTAATAGGAAACATCATATACGTACCACCCAGAGAAGCAAGAAGAAATGATGATATCTTCTACATCCGACATTACAAAACTAATATTATAAAAAAAAAGCCCAGTCAACGTGATGTGCGAAAACGCGAATGCAATTGCGAGAATCTGCGATGTTAGATATTATGATGGAATTATGAAAACACGAACCAGCGCATATGAATTTTTGTCAACAAAGTAATGCAATTATCTATTAATTAAGCTTAATAATTGATGGCATATAAAAAATCAACAATCATAAATTACCCCTTGTAATTTTTATTTTTGTTTTTCCTGTTATTGGGGTTACCTGTTGGAATAAAGTATTATTATTATTATAAGATGCTACAGTAGTAGCATTCAACAACTTCAAGATGCAATTTGGGTTGTTACAACCTTGAAAACTTTTCTGTTCAAGATCAGAGTTACCTTACATCTTCATACTCAGAAAATTGTGCTATTTCCAAATTAGTAAAAAAAATAACGGTTGCCATTTTAAAAAATTTACGATGACTCATAGCTCAAAAGAAAAACACTAAAGAAAGTGACATATAAAAAATATGGTTGACGTGTCCGAAGAAAATCTCTCTAAAAGTTTTTATCAAATTTGTTCCAAATTTTAGATTTTTAGCTTACCTGAACGCTGAACACAAAACATGTGTATGATAGCAAACGCTAAAGTGTGAAATAGAAGAGCTACGAAAACTGCATATGTGGTTCGAACACCCAGGCCAGTTCCCACTAATAAAATAATTGTCCAAATTAGCCTTACTAAGTGTAATTGTATTTGCGTGTGACCACTAATGCTAAGATTGCTCTAAAAAGTTTAATTGTTACAAACTTGTTATATTGGGTTTGACTTAATATTTTTATTGATTTCTCGCGTGCAATTTATGTTTCAAATGATGGAATGCTACTCTATTAGAAAATTATATGGTGATATAATAAAACCTAAGTAGAAGCTTAAGCTTAAATTAAATTAAAATATTTTTATTTCAGTTTCCTACCTTCTTTTGGAATTTATTGAATAACACCATAGTTGCGCAACATGTGAGAACTATTGGAATAACATACAATCCAAGTATTAACCACGGGCTACTGTACCAACTCATTGTAGAATTCATAGAACCCAGAAGAAAAGCAATAAAGAAAACTACACCTGCAGCCAAAATCCAGCTCAGCAAAGTAACCCCAAACAATAAAAATAAGTAAAGGATAGACCAGACGGATGATACTAAAATATAAAAAAAATAATTACTGTACTTAATTGTAGTTGAGACATACATACATAGGCCAAATTCATAAAAACTTTTAATTGCTATAATGATAGACACAGCTGCAACTATAGAATGTATTATGATGGCAACTGTTTGGGAATAGGTTACAAAAAATAACCCAAAAACATCATAATATATA
The DNA here is from genome assembly GCA_932274525.1 of Podabrus alpinus. Lineage (NCBI taxonomy): Eukaryota > Metazoa > Arthropoda > Insecta > Coleoptera > Cantharidae > Podabrus > Podabrus alpinus. Next base: position 124,493,434 of record OW026451.1, read on the forward strand.
GCATCAACTTGGAGTTGATCTTGCGAATTGCTTAATTCAGGTGAATTTCCTAAATGACGCACTAAAGTAAGCAAGTTATCTCCTACATGTTGATAGGAGCCTAAGGGAATGTTTGAGTAATTATCAAACTTGGTATGGTATCTGTAGCCATCGCGAGCAAAAGCAAAATCCAAACCTAAAATTTTAACGAATAAACATTTAAATTATTTGTGTGAAGTTCTGATTTACCAACTACATTTCCGAAATCTCTAAATATTCTAAAATCTGTATCTGATGGAATAATACCACTACGGAACAACTCTTCGCCTAGAACTTGGCCATTTGGATGAGGAACTTTTTGGTAATATTTCAATAGCCATGGTCTTGAAGGACCAGCTTGAAATAACATTTCTCTTCCACCTGCCCCACCAGCTTCTAAATTAATTACAACTGGAACTTCAGGTGCCCATTTGTGATGTTCTATAAAACCATGTGCACCTTGCAGTATGCTTTCTTCGGCTCCGTTAAATAAAAATATAACGTTGTGCTCCAATCGTGTTGGCGATTTTGATAGTTTGTTTAAAACTTCCAGCATCGCAACACAGCTAATTCCATCATCACTTCCACCTAAATAAAATAAAATATAATTTTATGAACATGATGAGAACCTGAAATTTGAGGCCTACCGGGGCTCGTCGGTACAGTATCAAAATGCGCATTGATAAGTAAACTATGAGTAGTTTCTTCTTTTGCGTGCAATTTAACTATAACGTTTTGTATTTTTCCATACGAATTGCTAAGTCCATACGGTGTAAAATCTAAAAAGAATGATCCAGACACTGATTGTATATCAAGTTCAATTTTTTGATCAGCATGTGCAAATTTTTGTATCGCTTCTATTTTACGTTTAAAGAATTCTACAGCAACAACTTCGTTCTCATAACTGCCAACAGTTCGCGGTCCTATGCTAGTTAATTGTTTTAAATCATTTTGGGCTCTTTCTGCTATGAAACGGTCTTCGTATTTGTACTAAAAGCAAAAAACATTAAAAAATATTGAATAAATTTTGCCACACGTTTTACCTCGTCGCCGAGTTTTAATGGTGTTGGTAAACTAACATCTATTAAGTATACCAAGCCATAAAGACCACATATTAGTATCACAAAAATACATCCGACGAAAAACGGTACAGAATCAATGCTAGTTTTGTTCTTTGAAGACTCGTCTTCTTCATATTTTGTAGGTCCTCCTTCTATTTCCCGCATTTCATGACGTTTTCTCATCTTAAAAACATAAATTAATAGCACACGTTAACAAATATTAACAATACTAACTTATTAATATACTATTTGATTAATGATACTTCTGACAGGAGTTCAAAGGAATCTGATTAATAAAGTGGTTATAATCTTAAGTGTGTGTATTGCATGCCTAACGATTTAAAAAAATATATATTTTTCCTCTATTTTGTAGGTATAGGTATCGTACCTATTATACAGAAAACCTCCCCTTTTTTTGTTTTATAAATCGTATTTGTTTTGTAATTATATTTGTTTTGTTCTGTTTTTTAATTTTTTGTTTTGTTTTGTAATTGATATAAATTTATTAAAAAAACAAACTGATATAATATGTACGTAGATAAGCAGTATCGACAGTTTATTATTAATTTTTTCGAGTTATTTAAATAAGTAGGTAATATATTATTATATAGTACTACAATAGGTATAGTTTGTTTCAGATTAATTGGAATTAAAAAAAGTCTAGCATCAAATTACGTTGTCATAAAAACGTACAAACTATGCAAGGAAATATAATATAGAGATAAGATTATCGCGTCAACCTTTGTCAGCATATGCATTGCTAAAGGTTGGCGCGATAATCTTATCTCTATATTATATTTCCTTGCATAGTTTGTTCGTTTTTATAACAACGTAATTTGATGCTAGACTTTTTTTAATTTCAATTAATCTGAAACAAACTATACTAGTAGGTATAAGGGGAAATTTGAACAAACCTCAGATTATTTTAGATATAAGATTTTATGAAAATTAAGATCATATCATAATATGAGACTCAATTCTAGATCAAGTCTCAACATCGACTACTATGGACATTTTAGAGGACCGATCTTTTCACTTCCAGTTAAAGTTTCAGATAGCTATATAATATTATCTGTTAGATAAGGTTTTGATTGGTTAGTGACGTATTTGTAACAGTAATTCGCATAATCATACAAACGTCATTAAAAACCAAAAGCCTTATCTTTCTTATAGCTTTCTGGCACATTAACTGGGAGTGAAAATAGCGAACCAGAGTAAAATAACTTAAATATAAAATTTAGTATAAATAAAGGGTGTTTTTTTTTAGCTGCATGAATCTTTCAATAGGGATAACTTTTGAATGAAGTTTGTCAAAGTGACAGTTCTTTGATATTTGTGTTCAGAAAGGTTTGCCATTTAATCATGAATAAATTAACACTTGCACAACGTTACCAAATTGTGGAAATTTATTTTCAAAGTCAGAGTTCCGTTTGCGAAACTTATGGAGCTCTTCGCCCATTTTATGGTCGACATAATCAACCTTCTCAGCAGGCTATTGGTGCGGTGATGGATAAATTTCGTACCACTTCTTTATTGCATGATGTAAGACCACCAACAAGACAAAGAAATGTGCGTACCGAAGAAACTATCGCTTCTGTGAGTGAAAGTGTGCAAGAGAACCCAAACATTTCAATTCGTCATCGTGCTCAACAACTTGGGCTTTGTCTGCTCACTACATGGAAAATTCTACATCAAGATCTTGGTTTACATCCTTACAAGATCCAGTTGGTTCAAGAATTGAAGATTGGGCTCGCAACCAATTGGAAGTGGATCCATTTTTTTACCGCCAAATTTTGTTCAGTGACGACGCACATTTCTGGTTGAATGGGTATGTGAACAAGCAAAATTGCCGTATATGGACTGAGACCAATCCGGACATTATCTTGAAACTCCATTGCATCCATTAAAATTGACGGTTTGGTGTGGAATACATGCCAACGGCATTATCGGTCAATATTTCTTTCGAAATGAGGAAGGAGCTACCATTACGGTGAATGCTGTGAGATATCGACACATGCTCAATACACTTTTGTTTCCAAAAATCCAAGAGTTAAACATCGACAACTTATGATTGCAACAGGATGGTGCTACGTGCCACCGAAACCATCGATTTATTGAAAGGACAATTTGGTGACAACATTATTTCAAGAAATGGTCCTATCAATTGGCCTCCAAGATCGTGTAATTTGACGCCTCCAGATTATTTTCTTCGGGGGTATGTTAAATCCATGGTTTATGCTAACAATTGGAGGTCAATATTCAGCAAGCCATTTATGAAATAATACTAGAAATATTGGAAAAAGTGGTCAAAAATCATTTACAAATCATAAATGGCATTAAATTTACTTTCATAAAAATATAATTAAAAAAATTCGATCAATTTTTTAATGTTTTATTTCTATTTGAAGTTCTCATGCAGCTAAAAAACACCCTATATATTAATGTACTTGGGAAATTGCTGAATCAGAACATGGAAAACAGTAACGTGGAAGAATCGACAGCGGAAAATCTGGAACAAAAACCGGTAACAGAGCCAACATATTATGCAGACGTAATAAAGCTGAGAAACAGAATAAAAAATGGAAAAGTGCCTGGTAAAGATGAGCAACTATATAGAGAATTGAAAAAAAATGCATGAGAGGATGTACATAGACTAATATATGAATTTATAATTGAAGTTCGGATAAGAGATGAGATGCCAGAGTACTGGAAAACGGGAAGAATAAGACCAATACATAAGAAGGGAAATCTGGAGGAGTGTCGAAATTATCGAGGAATAACGTTATTACAAGCGATTTATAAGATCTTGTCAACACTCATTCACAACAGACTACAGAGTGAAATAGAACACATGATTGGAGATTAACAACACGGGTTCCGAGAAGGAAGATCGACAGTAGACGAACTGTATATGTGATTAAGCAAATAACGGAAAAGGCACATGAACAGAACATAGAACTACATCTGCTGTTTGTTGATTTCCAGCAGGCTTTCGACACCGTCAAAAGAGAAAAGTTATATAAAATGTTGCACGAACTGAAAATCGAACACGACATATTGGCAAATGCAGACAGATCTAGTAATAAATTATGTCTAGAGCAAGGAGAAAAACGATACAGTTGTTTAAGGTAATAGAAGATCAAGCAGCGCTAATAGGGTTTAAAATAAATTAAACCAAGATAAAATACAAGAAAATTAGGAGAAAAGATAACACAACAAGAACTGAATTAAGAATTGACAAACAGGTTTTTGAAGAGGTACAGAAAATTAATATCTAAATGAAGCAAGAAAGATGCACAACTGGACTTCTTTGAATTTGAAGATAATTCATCGCCTAACTGGAATTATTCTGGCTGGAGCTGGAGTTATGTACACTCAGCATTTTTTTTCATTACATGTCATCAATGTAAATAATTTCTAAGTAAATTGAAATTTTAGTAGGTGGGCCAACTGTAGGTGGACTTCTTTCCAATTTTATTATGATTGCTTAGCTGTTAAGTTTTATTAAATTTAAATTTATGTGTATTTATTGCTTGATTTGAATTTCTTATCTACTATATTCCTCGCTATCTTGTTTAATTATTGTGGAATAACTTCGTGATTAAATTTGTTTTCTGTATCAAAAAATCTTAAAGAAATTCAATATTAAATTAAACTTTAAAAATTATCTAGTTAAATATATAATAAAGACAAATATTTTTCTCTAGAACAGCATGAAGTGCAAAATTACGTTGAGATTAATTAAAGCAAAAATCAGATATTCCGGTACAAACTACGCAATCTTGGTAATTTGATACACCTCAGCGGAATTTCACACTTTACAATGCACGTTATATCAAGTTACTTTACGTCGATTGTAAATTTTAGGCGCACTTTGTAATTTAACAATTTATTTTTGTTAGATTTGTTAATTAACATATGTTAATTATAAATAGACCTTCGGTAGGTATGTGATCGCTCACGTACAAACCCATACTTTCAGTTGTAGTAGATAAGCGCTTATTGAAAGTATGCATTTTATTATTGATGAAGTAAATTACATTACAAAATAATATAATAATTTTATGTAAATGTTACACATTCACTGAAATATTAATTTATTTTGTAATATTCCTTTAATTCTTTAGTATACAAATTTTCTTTTTTTATTTTGATTACGGCTTTGTTCTGGAGAAAAAATAGCATACGTGATTCGCGCAGAAATAATTTAAAGTATCAATTTTTGTTGCTTATACGTAAATAACTACTATTTCATACATAAGCTTTCGATAGTGTATTCTGCTATCTTACAATGTTTATTGGTTTATTTTTAAGTTTAATTTAATATTAATTCTCAATAGTTAAAAAAATTACATATTTTGAACGAAATTTAATTTATTTAGACAAAAATTAGTATAATTTCTTATGAAGAAATTTGCAAAATCAGCAAATTTCTTAAATAGAAGTTCGTTTATTTCGTAGCTCCACTGCATATTAGAGTTAAGTTGACCTCTTAATACCTTGAAACCTTAATCTAAGGTAAATGCAGATAGCTGAACGAAAATTCTAGAAGCATTCCTTATTGGAATTTTAAAGATACCTTAAATTTATTATTATAATATATAAAAATCATGCAACGTACCCGCTTATATTAACACAATTTGACAATTTCATTTGGTAATTAATTATAGTACGACAATTAACTATACGAAATATTAACTATCACAACTAGCACAATAGTGGTTAAAAAGTAATATAGTAATGTTTAAAACTGCTGACATCTAAAGTGCTTGTTTTCTAACCTTCTTTGAACCGTAATGATAAAAAGAAATAATTATAATGGGGAGCCACGCTATTAATAAAATTGATTAATTAATTACGATGTTAGTGTGATTGTAATAAAAGAATAAGTTGAGCAGTATTGCAGAACTGGATTGAAAAAATTTACAATGTAGAATGTTAAAAAAATTTTACATTTTTTCGAGGTCGGAACCAAAGCGCCACGTTAAAGTAATCTAATAAGTAACTTATGGTTAATTAGTAAATTAAGTAATCAGTTGAATTAAATTATGAATTAAAAGACTAAATTTAGTTGTACTTACCAAAAGATGTTAATTTTTGGAAATATACTTAAAAAGCATTTTTACAATTGAAAAATAAAATTTTTAACTATGCGAAAGTTTTACTAAACGCTAAAATTTTAACTGTAGGTAAGCTGATAAAACATAGAAAGCGAGGGGTTGTTTGTCATGGAGCACAAATGTACATATACGTTATATTTCTTTTGCCTAAAAATTTTCCATATCTCCTGATATTCCCCGACATTTTCTCTATATCTCCCGATATTTTACCACATATCCCGACGTATCACCATATCTATCCCAGATATCTCACCACATTTGGTCATATATTTGAATTTTTTTAAGTAATAATAAGGGGTTAACAGTTCAGGATTTAGTCGGTACGACTCGACGCGACCTGAAGAAAAGTTTATTTCAATTTGAATTATGGCTGATTAGTCTGAATTAATATGAATTTGAAGTAGATGAATTGAATTGTTTTGAATCATCCATTGAATTCAATTGAGATGAATTGTCAGTAATTTTTATGAAAAAGTATTATTCGTCGATGCCCATAATAGAATTGATGAACATTTTTTTTCCAGATCTTAACCTGGAATTGGAAGTATATTAATCAAACGAGAGGAAAATCTCCCACTATGTATACACTAAATTTCCCGTGTGATTTTCCTCTCAACTCTCCCATATTTTTTCTAAATCTCTAAAACTTCCGAATTTATTTCACTTCTCATTGAGAAGCTCTCCACATCTCCCGACATTTTTTTACCATCTCCTGACATTTCCTTGCATTTCCTAGTAAATCTCCCCCGTGACCAACTCATCGGTATAGAGAATATAATAAATCTCGTGCTAGAAGTAAGAATACTTCATATTAGACTAATGTGTTATCCTGCAGACTCACAGGACAATATAAGTAAAAACACTTATACGGATAAAGGATTCTTGTCCCGCCTGTAGTCCCCTAATCGAAGTGAATCAAAGAAAGGTCAATTAACACTCGAATTTATTAGGTAAGGTAGTTTTAATTTTTACTTTCCGAAGCCCTTATGTAAGGAAATGTAAGGAAACCTCCTAATTTTTTGACAGGTTTTCATGTTTTCATTTTGATCAATTTTGGAAGGATATCTCTATGTGTGTATGGATTTGTGTGAGGATGGATGTATGTATAGATGTGTACATCTCTGAACACAATTGGGAACTGGAATTAGCTTTGGTGGCGCTGCAAATGTAAACAAATATGGCCGTTTAAAAGAGGTTTGCTTAAAGAAAATAAGTCACAATAAGAACAAGGTGCTGTGAAGGAGTCCAAATAATACCACAATTACTTTAAATACCAGTATTATCACTCAAGACTACGAGCAAATAAATATCGCTTTTATTTAAACCACTTGTATTACAGTTCTACAAAAGGTCGCGTGGTGGCGTTTTCTTATTAGGAGTTGCCAATAGCGTTTAAACGAAGCAACCAAACAAAATCATTCCAAATTTTGAACACAAGCTTTTATTGCCGTAAAAGGAAACCAGATAAAAATAAATGAAATCACCTAAAGAATAGGGGGCATTTTTTATGGACAATGAAATTATCTAAATAAACGTTCCGAAAAGTAAAAATCTGCAATAAATAGTTTAGGCGTGCATCAATTTGAAAAAAATTCATGGATTATTAAAACACCATAATATAATTTCTACATATTGAAGAAATGGTTTTCACCTCCAATTTAATTTTTTATTGGCTTGCTAAAACTTAATGCTCTCCACACCATACTTTTTACTTCAATTATTAATATCTTAAGAAGTATTGCTGGAAGAATAATGTTGATTTTTATACTTATAGGTTATATATGTAGGTAATAATATTCTCTGCAATTTTGTTACCTTATCATTTGCTCGTAAATTGAACCATTCGACAGTTATGGTTAAAATGTGTGTATCCAGAATGAAATAAATCTCTGAAACGATATAAATTTATAATAAATCGTGGGGCACGTGCCTTCATTTGAATTATTGCTCATTTTTTAATGTACATGGAAAATCAGTGACGTCATCCGTATCAGATGGACATCATCTAATTTTTTTTAAAAACTAAAAATCTTAATAAACTTTCAGTTATAATAAATTGATTTTAATTAAATTCAATTATAATTAAGTGAGCGAATGGCTGAAATGCTAACGTGTTCGCTTTCAAGCCAAGATTCACGGGTTCAAATCCTGTGAGGTGCTATCTAGGTATAGAAGAAATTTTCGCTCACCAAATGTCTATCTGCTGGCCCCAGATAACATTATTTATGGCTAAAAAACTTCCCTGAACGGAGTAGGCGGTGTAAAAATCGTCTATTCCCGTGGTTCGGAATCCACGTTAAGCTGTAGGTCCTCTGTGCTCGTCACACATTTTCAACACGCAACGAGCAGAGACAGGGAGGTATCGGGAAAATGTCGCAAGACGTTCATAACCGAATATACAATTATAATTATTAATTTAAGGTTTTTGTAATTTTAAATTTTTTCAATTAATATTATTAATTTAGGTACTAATTTATTTAGTTACTAATTGCAAATGTATCACTTAGATTTCGAATTATTACAAAATATTATTTAAAAAATTATAAAATATGAATCACGTCAAAATTAGGTTATTTTGAATTCAAATATTTGAAAACCTTGCTCCATGTAGCAAAGGAGTAAGAAGTTTCTTGCTCCATTTTTCGTAGGTAGGTACCGCTTCAATTCCTTGAGCGGAACTGATACCAAGCGATTGGTATCGCTCTGTACGTTGAATGCAACTATAATAGTACTCCTGACAATTTATAAATATCGCAAAATGTTATAAATTCGACATTAATGGCTAGCAAAAATGGATATTGAGGTCATAATCCGGTCATTGACGTCAATGTCCAATTTACATCTTTGACCGTAACATAATAAAGCATGACACTTTTATATTCTATTTTAGTTAATTCACTTGACAGTTTTTAATGCTTTGATTAATTTATTACATCAAATATTTTCAACAAATTAAAAAATCATTATACTTCAAATAAACTTATGTAATATAAAATTGTTAAAAAAGGGAGATTATTAATGCAAATGTTTTAAAAATACGAATAAAATAAGTAAAACTTACCTTGGAAATATGCAAGTAGTATTATGAGATCAAGAATTTCTTTTAAACGGCACTACCGTATGTAAAGTATTGAATACAATGTATTCGACGAACTTCTAAAAAAAAAATTTAGAAATAGTAGTTAAGAACATTTTTCAAGATTACCTCGAAATTGGAGGATTTCATCTTACCACGTTACAAAATGCAAACAATGCGCTTGCACTAAATAATAAAAATCTACTTCGATAGAAATTTTCAAGTACATAATTAGATGGCATATTGCAAAATTAGAAACACTAATTGCATAGTGTAATAATACAAGCATGAATTGACATACATAGACTAAGTTTTATTCAAAAGATGATTTTTAACACATGTATTTAACTTTGGTGACAGGTCCGAATCAAAAATATATTTTCTTGAAGAGCTACCTATAATATGAAAGACGTGAAATTTAAAAAATGATAGATTTAAAAAAAACTTTTTTAAGTTTTACCGGACGTTAACCGGATCGGTACTTCAACTACTTCAAGCTGCAATTTTAAATACTAACTTAAATATTGATTATAATGACGGATAGTGGGTTGCGACTAGTAATTGTATACATTATTAATAATAATCCTTCCTTCTCGGTCCCTTTATCCTAATGAGGGCTTCGTGACCCATAATGTTTTTATATTATTTTTAAATTATAGACACTACTTATTATTGAAGTCTTTCTTAGTAAAAAAAATGATATAATATGTAAGGAGAAATCATATTGTTAAAAAAATGTTCATTTAGTATAATATATTTTGTATTACCATTTTTAAAAATTCTATAAGTAATTTTAAATGTTATTATAATACATAAAGGGTGTTCACGAGGCTTCGTACTTTCGTAGTTTCCATGGTATTTCGTAGTTTCAATGATAGTTTCGTACTTGCGTATGAGAGCCATGTTTCGTACTTTAAACAACCAATCACAATCAAGGAAGTTTCGTACTTGATTTTTATTTTAAGGTTATGATTATGAGGTGTAAACTTCATAATCATAACCTTAAAATAAAAATCTCGTGAACACCGTTTTTACCGACCGTACCGAAATTGTGATTGGTTGTTTAAAGTACGAATGTCACATGGCTGTCATACGCAAGTACGAAACTACCATGGAAACTACGAAATACCATGGAAACTACGAAAGTACGAAGCCCTCGTGAACACCCTAATTAGGCGCTCGTTGACTTGAAACTGAACAGATATTCCATTGGCTAGTTATGTTTATTTTGTAGAAACTAGAATTAGCTACACCAAGTTCTTCCTTTTTTGTTAAGTTTTGAATTAAAAAACTTTTGTTTTTGAAGCTATGCTTCTTATCGCACAGGTATTGCACGGGCAGTTAACTGAAAAAAATCGTTCGTCACACAAAATTGTTAACGCAAATTCGTCACACAAATTTCGACTAATGAAAAGAAAAGTATTTTAAATCAAGGAGGTAATTATTTTAAACGTCAAAATCTCAATTATACAATACTAGCTGACCCGGCAGACGTTGTCCTGCCCGAAATTAATTTTTATGCCATTCAAAGAATTGTTTATCCAAATAAACGGATGTAAATTTCGGATGTATTTACTAAAGTTGCTTGCAAGGGTACCTGGTACCTCTGGATCTAATTCAAACGTGCCTACCGATGCCTCTTCCGCCGCCACTGCCGTGCATCGACGCAGACCGCGTCGCCGGCCTCGACGATGTCGAGGTGAAAATTTCGATCTGCGCACATTATTAACTTTTAAAAGAGCCGTGGCCGGCAATTCAAATACGCCGGTGTGTAATTTTTACAATTGTTCATACATAAATATACACAACTGTTATACATTACAACTGTTTTTTATTTTTTATTGACTTTTTTATTGATATTTGTTGACTTTAACTTTTTCATATATTTTATGATTTTTATTGCTAAGTTGTGGTTGGTGATTTATTTGTTGATCCATGGTGACGGATCTATTATGGTCCGCCCTGTGAGGCCGAAGGCCGAACAACTATGGCCTTCGCGGATCTATTATGGTCCTCCCCTGTGAGGCCGAAGGCCGAACAACTATGGCCTTCTCGGATCTATTCTGGGTCCAGATGGCTAAGGGCGGCGAATGCCGCCCGTGCCTGCTAGTCAATTATAAAATCTCAATTTATAACGTCAAAATATAATTATATTTTATTCAGCGTCCAAAAAGAGTAGTTGCTTAAACAGTAAGAATCATGGTAAAGACGAAAGAATATTCCGAAGATCTGAAAAATACGATTTTGAAATCATTGGAGACTCATTAAGGACAGCATTTAAGAATACGGGTCGGCCTTCTTATATTTTTTTCTTTTTTAAATTTTCCTTCTTATTCCTTATTCCTTCTTAAATTTATATGTTTCCTTTCTGATTAAATTTTGTGCCCTCCTATTGAAAGAAGTCACGATCTGCTACTGCTGTGTGTTCAGTTATCGAAATATCTGGGAGAAAATAACCTATCAACAAAGTTTCAATCAAGCTTTAGGGAAAACTATAAATAGTAGTGAAACGGCAGCACGGTGGCTAATTGAAAATTAGGAGAAGAGTATGGATGATGGTATGTTCTTATTGATAGTGATTTTGAACCTCAAAAGAGCTTTTGAGACATCAGTTAATCGGTAAGAATTAATTGCAAAGTTAGGAATACATTTTGGAATACAAGAAGCAGCACGGAAATAGTTAGTGAGTTATTTAACCAATAGACATCAGAAAGTAAAGTATGGTAACGGAGTTTCTGAGGAAAGAAGAGTCGAAAATGGAATACCACAAGGAAGTGTGTTGCGACCTTTGTTATTTGTAATGCTCATCAACGATATGAATATAGTATTTGAAGATGCGAGTTTCCATATTTTTTCACAGGAACGAACATTTTAAATATGGTCAACAGGATGAATGAAGAACTAAGTACTTAGGTAGATGGTTGAATGCAAACAAATTAAAGTTGAATGCACAGAAGACTAAATTTATTTATTTATTTATTTAAAGATTTAGACACACTCCTAACAGTTAAAACTAATTACAAGGAGTGTGTATACAAATGTATATATATATATTTATATACCAACTAATATATGGAAGTACATAGCACAAACAAAATAATCCATATTTATATAAGTCAATGCTGGATCGTTTGGACGGGGCGATTACCCAACTCGCCTGTAACAGCATGCAACTAACTCCTTGAGGCCCGTGTGGTAGGGGTCGGCAATGTCAGCAATAACATTAAAGTTGCGGCTGCAGATGGAGATGGGGGACGTGGCTAAGAAGTTGGTACGGCTAAACCTACAGTAGAACAGGTCACTCTGTCTAGAGTTACCTCTAGGTACTAGAAGATTTATCTCTGCCAATAATGGTGGACAATCGATGTTGTATCTCAGAAGTTTGTATATAAATACGACGGACGATACAAAGCGCCTGCTCTCAAGTGTTTCGACATCGAATTGAGCCAAGAGTCTGCGATGATCATAGCCCTGTATCGGGTAAAGACCATCATGAAGGAATGCCAAGAATTTCAAAAATCGACGTTGTACAGACTCAAGTCGCCTAATGTGGTACGCATGTGTTGGGTACCAGATCAGCGCAGCGTATTCCAGCCATGACCGAACAAAGCTATAGTAAAGAAGCTTCAAACATGGAATGCTTTGAAGGTCACGTGCGTTTCTGTAGATGAATCCATACATGCGGGACGCACAACCTAGGGTTTCGCTGATATGTTCGGTGAAGGTTAGTCGTGTGTCAAAGATAACTCCCAGATCTCTGAAGGAATCGCATCTCTCCAAGATTCTGCCTTCGCATGTGTAGGAGAAGTCAATAAAGGTCTTCCTGTTTGTAAAAGAGACTACTTTACATTTGGAGATTTGCAGTTGCAACCGATTACTCCTACACCAGGTCCCAACCAGGTCCAGATCAGATTGCAGACGATAGCAATCCTCCAATGAGGAAATGCCTGCGTAAATTTTTAAATCATCGGCATATAGCAGTTTTTGCGATGTTATAATATTGGGCAGGTCGTTCACGAAAAGTATAAAACGGAGAGGACCAAGGTTGGACCCCTGAGGAACGCCCGAGCTAACCGAGAAGACTGAAGATTTATGACCCCGGTATTCAACAAATTGCTTGCGATCGAATAGGTATGTACTGAAGAGATTAATCAGCTGATTAGAGAAGCCAAACGATGACAATTTCCCAATCAATCTATATAGATCAAGTTGGTCAAACGCCTTCTGGAAGTCAGTGTAGATTGTGTCGATTTGTCCTCGGCAGTCCAATGTTTCGGATACGAACTGTTTAAATGTCGCAAGGTTCGTGACAGTTGAGCGCCCGTTCATGAAGCCGTGTTGATGAAGGGATAGTAAACTCTTGATATGAGCATAAATATGGTCATACAAAATCCGTTCAAATGCCTTGGACAAGTTGGATAAAATAGAGATTGGCCGATAATTACTGATCATTGATGGACTACCTTTTTTCAGGACTGGACATAGCCGTGCTACCTTCCAGGATTCGGGAAACGTAGCGGTAGTAAATATTAGATTAAAAATATGTAGTAAGGGTACTGAAAAGTCGTGGCACAGTCCTTTAGTATAAAAGCGGGTATACCATCCACGCCGCTAGTAAGTTTGTTTTTCGAGCGTTGCAATGCAGCTATAACATCCGCACTTGAGACTTTCGGACTATGGATTAGTAACGAAGGGTTAGCATCGTCGCAACCCGTCGCGCAATCTATGTAAACTGATCGGAAGTAATCCGCGAAAACATTGACAATAGATTCAGGATCAGAATACTCAACATTGTTGAATTGCAAGGAACCAGGTATCCTAGAGTTACCCCTTCTGCCCTTCACAAAAGACCAGAACTGCGATGGATCTGAACAGATAGCGTTTGCGGAATCAGATATAGGTAATCCCGATGGCACTCGGCAGTCTGCTTCTTCACCATAGCTCTAAGGCGTCTAAATGCCTCGAAATCGCTAACTGAACCCGACTTTTGGTAACGTCTATGATGCGCCGCCTTTAACCGGATATTAGCTATGGGAAAAATAGCGTATGACGAAGCATAAAGTTAGTGATTGAAGGACAGAAAATTGAAATGGTTGATAATTTAAGTATCTGGGAGTGATTTTGGATTGACAATTGAGTTTAAAACAGCACAAGAATTTTATTTAAAATTTGTGTGCAATCATTAGATGCAGTACCTACATGTAGTGAATTTAGATCGTTAGAAACCAAACTGCATATTCAACACAATAGTTTTACCTCTTCGTGTAGGTATATAGGCACGATATTGTTTCCAACTAGCAAGACCGATAAAACAGCTTACAACCTTACAAGTATTGTAAGATAGGGCTATAAGAATGATCTTAAAATGAAACCGATACACTCGAATCAAGACTATGCTTAAGAAAGGATCTGGGTTGGCTAATAAATATAAATAATTTAGGAGAGTTTCAAGTACTGGTATTACCTAACGAAATCTGTCGAAGAATTTCAGAAGACCGATTTTGAATTATTTTTATCAAAATGCGCCTAATTTTCTTATATTAATATAATTAAAACTTTTAAAATAAATTATTTAATTCAACGTGAATAATATTTACTAATCATGGGCTTTCTATACTGGATACTGTATACTACCATCATCAGATGTACTATACCTATATAAAAACATTTACATATGTACATGGTAACGGGCAATTAACTACATTTCAATGTATTGTTATTTTGTGCGATCCAAAAAATATATATTATAACACAGTGTGTGGGGCTGCGTTTATCGCGAGTTATTTGACCGATTTACAAATTAGGTTGTTCATTAATTCGCGATAAACTCGGCCCCACACACACTGTGTTATAATTTTTTTTTCAAATGACAATACATATAAATGTAGTTACTTGCCCGTTACCATGTAAATGGTTTTATATGTACAGATGATGGTACTATATTATAGCATCGAAAGCACATGCTAAATAAATAATTATTTTTCACCTTTATTAACTAATTTATATTATAATTTCAATAGTTAAAAGTCTTATATTTAAATAATTTTTTTACACTATACCTTTATGTAATAGTCCAAAAAACTAAATAAACGATTGTTGTAGCCAGACCAACACTGAGAACACTACAGTGACGGTTCGTAGTTTGCTATAATAGGGGGACGACGAGTGTATATAAAAATTTTATGGAAGTACCTAACCAATAATAAGAATTTTTATTCCAATTTGGGGAGGCATCCTCCCTGTGCCAGCCGCCACTGGAACACATTCATTTTTCTATTTAGATAAATATGTACTTTTGTAGTAGTTTTTTATTAAAACTATTTCTGTAAATATTACTAGATAGAATTAAATAAAAGAAATCTGATGTGACAACACATTGCTTTCCCATTCACTAGATTCCACTTCATTTTATATTAATATTTATTTTTAATATATTTTTGAAATAATTAAAAAAATGTTAACCGAAAAAATGTTGTAGCTCGATAAAATACACAAATTACTTCGACATATTATCAAGGTTACCAAATTTAATTTGTTGGATTGTTGTTTATAACATGGTAACTCATATTTTTTAAAAGTGTGTAGGTATTGTAATTTGCGGGACGCTGTCTATATGTATTTAAATTTTAACTGTGGTAATACGTTAGAAGTAATTTTTTGATAAGTAATTAAAAAATTCGTTTGATGTAAATTACATGTTTATATAAGTAAATTTGTTAAAATAATAAAAACAATACAAATCACTTTGGTAGATTCCATATTCTTTTAAAAGCGCTTATTTTATTTTTGTATTTTAACAATAATTTAAGAGAAATGTCAAGTGTTAGCTATCTAACGGCCGTATTCATAGACAAAGTGTTACTTACACTTACAACTTTACATGAAAAATTAACCTCTTTCTACTTGAGTAACTGATTTTCATCGATGTATTTCATCTTAGTTTTTTTACCAAGTTTCTGAATTTCCAATTGTTTTTGCCCGAAAATGCGTCTTAAATTTGACCCTTGAGTACGTACTTATACTTAAGTAACGACTATGAATTTGAGCGTTAGATACGGAAAAATAATCTCTTTCGATTGATATGATTTTTATTCTCATGTTCCACCGGGAAGCGGTAATGCTCTTTAACAATTTTAATTCTTCTAAAAATGGTCGGTTTTCCACCAAAATCTAAGCAGCTGCAAATTAGTGTATAATATAATAATTTACTACGTAATGGGAAAGTCCGGCTCATGAATTTGCCCCCTCCACCGTACGGATACCAATGTCGCGATATATTATCTATTATGCCATGGCTAATTAAAAAAAGTAATGTGAACCGGAAATTTTATTTAATTATATTAAACCGGGACAGCGCGTACGCAGTCCCGACTACCAAAAATAACGCGCCCGAGTTATCCACATTAGGGATAATCGCAGGAGTCAGCCCAATCGTAGTGCAATGAGAGGGCCTCAACCTGGAGCAACCGCCTTGTTGATCACGGTAACCTCTACGCCAGGTAAGTATGATTTTGAGCCACCAAATTTCGGTATTTATTAAATTCTCACAAGAAGTTAACCGGTGTTTTATGTCAGCTGCGCCATCTACATTACGTACAATAATATAATTTATTATGGCTCCACTATTTGTATTTTTTTTTAAATTTTATTAACGTCCATGATATTTATATTACAATCTGTTCCGATAGGACAAGAAATAATAGTTTTGACAAAGATAAGAATGACACAGTAGAAACAAGCCCAGTAGATCAATCCTGTCGAATCTCGTCACACTATTACTAATTCTTTATAAATTTTACACTTCAGAACAAAATTTGGTTTATGTTTATGGGCCAACATTACGGACCCAGGAGTGTTCTAAAAAAGCACAATTTTACCTACACAAAACAAATTACAACCAAAAATGGCAACGCCATGTAATACGGGTTTAATACAGTAATTCAGAGAAAAAAAAACAAAAATTTTTATTAATAAATAAAATTAGATTTTTTTTATACATGTGGTTATTTTTTTGTTGACCTTCAATATTAATATTATTAAGGGCCAGTTTATCAATCTCTAGTTAAATTTACCTGTCAGATAAATCTACCACGTGATATCTTTTATTCCAATGAGAAGACGCCAAACCTTACTTACCCATCAGATAAGTCTAACTGGAACTTTAAATGGAGATTGATAAATTGGCCCTAAATAAATTGTTTTTAATAATTGTACCCATGGGTAAATAAATGGCCGAAACGTTGGGCAATAATTTAAACACTCCTCTCAACAATTTTTAATTTTGGATTACCTGAAATTCAGAAGTCTTTTAGGCATTTTATATATTTGTTCAGTCGATGTTTAATATCTTATTATTGAATATTTATTTATATAATCAATATGGTTTATCAAATAATTGGATATTAAGAAATAATAATAATTGATAAGGCAACTAAAAATAAGTCCTAAATAAACAGAAATATATTATGCGTCAAATTGTTTCTTTTTATGTAATTCGTAGAGATTTCAAAACAATTTGTTGTTTTTGAAATTCAACATAAGTAAACTATCTTATAGAATCCGCTTTCTAATGATCAATATGGTATTTGTATTTATTATCGACATTAAATCCAATTTTATGCAATACAAAGTAAAGATTGAATTTGAAAACAGAGTGGTATTTAGTAAAGATCTATAAAATTTTCCAAAATAACTGAACTGAAATGTAAATAGTTAAATTTTAATTGGAAGTTAAAAGCATGCAAATTATTTAACTAAAACAAAAATTAGTGAAATCTCAGAAAATGAAAACAAACATCAGCTTATTATTATTAAAGGGGGAGGGGGGGGGACTGATATTAATGAATATTTTAAAAAAGATAGATTGGAATCATATCAGAAAAGCATACATAATCTTAGCCATGATATTAAAGTTTAAAAATAAAATTCTCAAGGCTCCTATTATACTGCCTTGATAAGCAAAACCCCGTAAAATAATTTCGGTATTCCAGTTAAGCAATGACAATTTATTGTTTCTGATTAGTATTACCAAATATTAAGGTCAATAGAATATAAATAGGTACAAAAAACAAATTCCAAGTCGTTCTTAATAAAAAATTATTTTAGAGAGAGATTAAGTTAATTTATTTTTCTCAGATATTAATATCAATAAAATACCGCGCCCCTCTAAGAAGAAAACTTACCTAGCTTATGGGAGTTTTATCAGGATGAATGACGGAAGCAATGGTTTATTACCTTTTTTCCCACAAAAGTTATCTTAATAAAAATGTTAAGTCTTTATTATTTCTAAATAAAAATATATTTACAAGTAGGTACGTAACCTTTTTTAAATTAAAGCTAATTTCCAGGATGTATTTAGACCTTCGGGTGGAGAACGATATTTTACATCTATAATAAAGTAGATAATTATTAATAAAACTTCAAATAAATAATATCATACCTAGTACATCAACATTTGCGTATATAATAGGAGCATTTTGATCCTCTATTGCCTTTACATTATTAATATTTAATGGCCAAATTTCTTTGATACCAAATTTCATATCGTCTTGTAATTTTAGTAACAAATTGTGCATTCCCTTTATATCAATAGTTACATTTTGACCATAAGAAATAATACTTAAACAGAGCTGTCTTATTTGAGGGCCTAATTGAAATGCTTCTTGGATTAATTGATGTAATGCTTTCATCAATGCGATATCTTCATAAAATCCACCTTCACGTAAATCTTCCTTCTTTCGTTCTTTTTTTCTTCTATGTCGAGAGGACATCGTGGAGCTGCGAGAACTAAAAACCAACAACGAAATAAAATACACCTTATACTTTTTGCTCGTGGTTACATACCTTGTCGATCTCGTCGAAGTTGTTGATGCAACAGTATCGGCAATTGAACATATGTCGTCTTCGTAATTTGGTTGCTGAGAATTGAAATTCAATCTGTTGTCATAATGCATAGCAGAAGCGAGTTTCTCTACTTTTTTACTTCGAACAATACTCAAACGTTCTTTGTATTTCATGAAAGTTTCATGCATCGATTGAAACTTGGAAGATAAATCAGAACAGTATTCCTTCAAAGCTAACGCTATGTCAGATTCTGTTAAAAAGAAAGTTAATTTTAAATCAAACTAAGAAAATAAAAACCTTACGATAAATATCTTTCCTTTTATATTTCTTCACCAAATTCAATGCCTGACTAAACAGCTTATTTTCGGCAAGCAACACAACAGAAGTTTCGTAATCATCGAGATATTTTTCGTAAATTTCACAAGCTTCGAGAATGCGTCCTTGCTTTTTGAGATTGTTTATTATTTCGTACAAATGTTCATTATACTCGGTGATATGTACTTCCTCTCTCTTCATAATTACAATTGCTTGTTCCCAGAGAAGTGCTTTCTTATATTCTTCAAGCGCTAATTTATTTAAACCAGCACGTTCGTACAATGTGGCTGCTTCATCATACAAGCGTTGTTTACTTAGCTCTTCGGCATAAATTTTTGTGACGTCATTCAACAAGGAACTATTCAGGTCTAAACATTCGTATGCTGATTTATAAACCGAATGTTCCTTAATGTAACCCAAAATTTCGTTTTTGTCTTCAGAATACCTGATTAGATACTTTACAGCGATGTCATAACGCTTCAAAGAAGTGTTTATTTCAAAACGACATCTAATTGGAGTGAGATTTTTTAAGTTGCTTATAAATGGTTTATATTCCTTAGGATCCATTTGAATGTGTTTTGCTACAAACACTGCCAAGTCTAAATCGTACATTTCCAATGCTTTCTGATAAATTCGTGCATTGGGTTTCAAAGTGTAAATACTTTTGAACGCCTCTTCGGCTACTTTAACAGAATTGGAGTGCAACAAGTTTTGGATGTGCTGCAAAGCATCTTCAATTGAAGTGGCTGAATTTTTAATGAAACATGCAATTATGATGGTGGAAATATAATAGAAATAATTGTGTTTGGTCATAAAATCGATCATAGCATTTCCGATTATCTCAAGTTTATGGGCCACTTGTTTAGATGGTCCTATACTACAATTTTTGTATAACGTGATTAATACGTTTTCTTCTTGTAAACCCAACAAAAAATCGTTGATAATCGAAGGTATTTGAACTGATTTGACAAATTCTGGAACATCACAAACAAAGCGATCTACATCCAAGTCGACTAAAATGTTGGTACTCAATTTTTCTATCCGTACCAAATCTAATGCTACATTCCACTTCTGATGTTGTATTAGTGACTCTATTCTGTCCATAGATATCATTCTACAAGCGCACATTTCTATATTTCCTCTCGGCATTTGCATTACAACATAGGAAGTGTTTGGTATACCAAAAAGTAAATAACTTCCTTGTTCGATCGATCTGCTATAAACGTTTTCAAATTTCAGCTGGCTAAATTCTAGAATCGATTGCTTATTTAAACGTATACACATCAAATTGTGTCGTAGCGTGGTTAGTAGTAAATACCCATCATGAATTATAAATGATATCACACCTTCCCCGTGCAAAACTTCTTCTAGATTAACATAGAACTTATCGGTAGATGTCAAAGAAAAGATATATAATTCGTTATCAATCACTATAGATTTACGATAAAGCACAAGAGATGGTAAAATAATGCCGTCTTCTGTTATGCCACCACCAACCACTTGGCTAATGCAATTACATTTCTGTAACAGCAACGTATCAGAACTTTTAATGTACTCAATGTAACTAACATCTTTTTCAATATCTGCTTCCTTAACAAACTGCCATTCATCAGTCATTTTAAGTACAAACAACGAAGACAAACATTTATTTTCGTCGCTTCTTTCAACCACACAAAGGATTTCAGTATCAGATTTCCACACAAAATGATGGAACTTCAAAGGAATCAAAAGATCATCGTCGTACTTTAACTGAAATTCGTCCAAAATTTTAACATTGTTGTTTTCAATTTCAAATATTTTAACCAAATTATTACAATCTACAACTGCTAACTTGGACTTATCTGGATGAAAAAGAATAAAACTGATCGGCACGTCTATTGTTGCAAAAAAATCAGACATCGGTGGAGGTTTTATCCCCTCATTACAGTTTGTTAAATACAATTGGTTTCCGTTTATTGATGCACACACCAAACCTTCATCATTGTAACTTTTGCAGCTGTTACTAACAACAAATTTGAATGTGTAAGTGATAGATTCAAATTTGGTTGTTACACGTAGAGAGCAAACAGAAGTTAAACTCAAAAATTCGTACTGAATTAAAGTATTCGATTGGAAATTGAGACGTTGTTTTAAATACCAAACGTAATTTTTCACGTAATAAATATCAATTGTGGTAAGACCTTCACTATCTTCTTGTCGTATAGCTAATATATTTCCAGATGGATTCCATTTGATTTCTTTCACGTTTTCCTAAAAGTAAAAAGTATTGTATGAAGGCGTCAAGGCAGTAATAAATATTTTTTTGAATTTAGGATATTTTGTAGTGAAATTTTAGGTCTTTTCAGATATATTTGTTCATAGTTTGAAGAGCTAATTTTTATTTTGCAGTGATTGTTTTCAATAATTTGTTATGAGTTTAAAGTAGATATAGAACTCCTGAAACTTTGCAACTAACTTCAGAATGTAAAATGGTTAAGATTTTTGATATAAATGCCCAAAATAAATACAATTATATTGTACATATAATCAAGAATTTAAATCATGTGGAATTCCATGCCAAATCAACCCATGAAATCAACTGTTGTTCAACATTGTATTTATTGATTTGACTGTTTTTTTTAAATTTTAGTACCTATCAAAAGAAACTTATTTAATTTTTTCGAAACTCTTTATTTGATACTTATAAATTGTTTTTAAAAATGGGCTTAAATGTTTTTCAAATGTCTATAATCCCGTCCTAATAGCAAACTCGGTATTAGTAGAATCTTGAAAAATCAAAGAATACCACTTCAAATAGTTGTCGCGGCTTGTAAAATAAGTGGTTTCTTAAATAATGCTCCAAGAATTACAGTTGCAATGTTTAAGAAAAAGTTTCAAATAATAAAAATGCATATACATACGTACGGTGTTTTTATTATTTATTATAAAGGGCGCACGATACTAAGCAACAACCGCCCTAATTAGGTGCTACATTTGGTGCTAAGCAAAAACATCCTATCTTCAATACACATACCAGGCACCTGGGGACACGTGCCCCCCCCCCCGAAATGTTCAAAAGAAACAAAAATTTTGAAAGTAAAACATTTGAATTTCGAAAATAAAATAGGTATAGTATTTTGGAAAAACTTTTTTTCCAAATTTATTTGGCGTAATTCATTGTTCGACCCTACTTATCCCCTTTTTGCCTGAAAGCCATGGAATTAATTTAATACAAAAGCCATGTAACGGTAAACATAATAGCTGTTATGAATAATAGTCCAAGCAAAGAAGGTTTTTAGTTTGCAAAAATCCGGGCAAGCTGAATTTTGGCAGAGATGTACATTGGAGTGTTCTAATGAACTCCTCAAAAGTCCCATAAAATTCCACGCCGGCGTCCCTCACAATCGGGGGTTTTAGCTCTCCCAACGCGATTTTTTGCCGATAACTCGCTTATTTATGCTTGTATGAAAAATTAAGATCAAATAATTTAAGCATAACCATACATTTAACCATAATTTAAGAGCATAAAATTCTCTATAAAATAGTTTTTTTTCATATTTTTCCATGGCACACTAATACTTAAATTATTGACCAAAAACATGACCCACCCTTAAAATGGCACAATATTGATTCGTTGCAGGGAGAGAAATGTTTTCGGGCACGGGAAATGCTTTTAATAATAAATTAATTGAAATTTTTAGCACTTTAGCATAATTATTTAGCACTCAAGTCTGATGAAGCATATGAAAATTATAAAATTAAAAATCGGGAGTTGCGAAGAAAAATAAATGAAGAAAAAAATCAGCATTGGGAACAACTCTGTTTCAGAGTAGATAGCTTGATTGGAGGCGCTCGATCAACAGAAGTATGGAGAACCATTAGAAATATGAAAATAAATAATATAAATGTAAATAGAAGTACTAATTTAATTTCGTTCGCTAGGTGGGGAGAACATTACGGTTAGTTATGGATAGAATCAAGAGAGGAGTTTCGGAATGAGGAAATTGAAATAAATGACGAGAACATTGAAGAATTGGAAGCAATAACAACTGAAGAAGTAATACTAGCAATAAGAGAAATGAAAAATGGAAGATAACCTGGACCAGGAAATGTACAGGTAGAATTACTAATAGTAGGTGGACCAATATTGGTAAAAGCTATTGAACATTTATTGAATAAATGCCTCGAACAACAGAAGACCCCAACAGAATGGAAGATATCTTATGTCACGTCGCTGTATAAAAAGAGCGATAGGAAAAACCCGCAAAACTATCGAGGTTTAAGTGTAAACGGTACTCTTAGCAGATTATATGGAAAGATTATACAAAAGAGACTAATGTAAGACAAGATGTTGGACATAAGATAGGAGAGGATCAAAATGGGTTTACACCAGGACGGTCATGTGTGGATAATTTGTTCACAATACAGCAACTTTTAGAAAAGAAAATATCAACAGGAGATGAAGTACACATGGCGTTTATTGATTTACAAAAGGCGTATGACAATGTACCAAGAAGCAAATTATGGAGAGCCCTACAAATCGTAGACACCCATCCTAGATTACTAAATATTATACAAGAACTATATAGATAATATCGCGTATGTTAAGGATAGAAATCAACTATCGGAACCTATATTTACTAGTAAAGGTCTAAGACAGGGATGTAGTCTGTCTCTTCTGCTTTTTAACATATACAGTGAAATCTGTATAAGCCGGAACCGCTCGGGACCGAAAAATCGTTCCGTGTTAAGCAAGTTCCGTTTTTAGCAGATCTTCTGCCTAAAACGGAAAAAAATCTGCATAAGACGGAATTTTTTTTTTTAGATTTATATTAAACAATTTAATAATAATAAATTGTATTAATACATAATAATGCGTATACATACATAATTTGCATACTTATACACTACACAAAAAATACAAGATATGCAGAAAGCAGGCAGCAAATGGAAAAATGATTCATTTGCATGCTGATTGTAACGCAATATTATTTGGTAGGTATGCAATCGACACCTGATATGAATAACATTGTAACTCAAGTTACAATGTTATAACATTGTAACTTGAGTTACAATGTTATCCAACTATGCTGTAAACGGCTTCCCCAAAGAACAAACTATAATTTTGGTTTATGAATCGTCGTCCTATCTCAATTAAAAATACTGTTAATTTAACAAAATAACATCATTGTTACTGCAAATTATATGTAGCAAAAAATCTTTAAAATGCTCTCCTGTAAAATAAGCAAAATAGAGTTACAATGTTATTCATATCAAGTGTCGCAATGTATGCAATGTAAAATAATATACCTACCGCAAAAGAAATTATTACATACTAAGAGTAGACTAAACATTGGATAAAAATGTGCGTCTTACATCGCAATTTTTATAAATAGTAAAATTAATTTCTGAATTTCACTTCCAGCTTATGCTTAAAATAAGCTTTCCGTGTTCGCGTTAGACAGATTCCGGCTTATGAAATTCATTTTACTTAGTATTGTAAACCAATAATTCGGGACCACAGACAATTTCCGTGATGCACACGATTCCGGCTTTTGCAGATTCCGGCATATACAGATTTCACTGTATGTGGAAACAGCACTAAAATCGTGGAAGCGTATTAGATGCGAGGGAATGGGAATTCCAATAGGTGATCGAGTGTTGTTTACATTGAGCTTTGCTGATGACCAAGTAGTGGTTGCTCAGGATGCGTATGACCTAGAATTTATGCTGAAAAGGTTATACATGGAATACGAAGGATGGGGTTTACAAATCAGCCTACAAAAGACAGAGTATCTGGTGGTAAACTCAGAAGCTAGATTTGAAGTGCTTATAAACGATTAAACTCCTGTAAGCCAAGTTAACGAAATTAAATATCTTGGAGCGCTGGTTGATAGAAATGGAATAGGAGCTAGAGAAATTAAACAAAGGATACAAAACTCTAGAAAAGTGTTAGGCGCATTGAACTCACTATGATGGTGGGATCAACGAATAAATAAAAGAAACAAAAAAAGAATAGGCCAAGTAATGGTGGAAACCGTATTGTGCTATGGAAGTGAAGTGTGGCCAATGAAGGAGGAGGACAAGAGAAAAATAACCGCAGGAAATGGACTATCTACGAAGATGCGCCAGGGTGTCCAGAAGAGATAGAATAACTAACGTAGAAATTAGAAATAGAATGAAAGCAAATGAAACCATCATAGACAGAATTGAATAAAAGAAGTCTAAAATGGTTTGGACACCTACTGAGAATGGCGGAAAATCGCTGGCCAAAGCGCCCTTTCTCTTGGACTCCACCTGGAAGGAAGAAGAGAGGTAGACCTAGAAGATCGTGGAACGATGGGGTGAAAGCTGCGATGGAGAAACGTGACCTGGAAGAGGATATGGCTTACGATCGAGAGGCTTGGAAAAGGGGAGTGGGTAGACAGCGACTTGCTGTATAACTGTTTATACTAATGTTAATAATTTGTAATTAATTGTAACTGAGGTGTAATTAGTTAGCCCAAATATATATACATATTTATAAAAATACGGAACTTTGCTCTAATTTAACGAACTTCGATTCCATTAAGATAATCAAGATCTCTTCAATGCCTAAGGTTGGAAGACGGTCACCCTATATGTGACAAATACAAATACATACTAGCGGTTTTAGCCAAATACATCAACGTCTAACGTAGGCTTCCTTATTTATCCCTAAATTTTTGTCTTTGCTCGATATTTTTTTACCTAAAAGTTGTTTTTATAATTTTTAATTTCAGGTTTTAGATTTTTTTAAGATGAAATTTTAAAAGGTTCAAATATTTTTCAATTACTATAAAAACTAATCTCGTTTCTACCATACACATGGGTAAAAGTACAAATTTTCTTCAATGACAAAATAATTCACTACAGGTTTATCAACAATACTTTGTATATTTTAAATATATTTCCTTAATCTCTGATGATAAATGCTTTCTAAACACTAGCAAAGTTTTATCTAGTATTTTCTGTTTCACACTAGAAGCCAATAAATAAAACGCGGCACATTCATGCTCGCCCTATCCTTCTGTTTGTAGCTTCTAATAATAATTATGAAAACCACACTCTAAAAAAGGGGGTAATTTTACCTATGAAAAATTTAAAAAATTACCCAATTAATATAAGTTAATTTACCTCAAACAGTTTGAGATGAAAGCTCGAAAAGATCAAATAAATTCTTTTCGATAGATATTAAAAGAAAACAATACTTTCCTTACCTAGGGGTTCCGAAAGTAAAAAAAATCAGTCAATCGAAAAATGCAAAATAAAACAACTCCGACAGTTGATTTTACCATATAGACAAATAGATAAAAAATTTTATGTTCAAATTACCTTCCTATATAATTCAAAACTGGATCTAAACAACCCATTCTTCTCAAATATCGTCAATTCACATTTCTTTTTCGTCCATACAAAAGAAGCAATTTTGTTACCTTCTGGACTCCATGCTATTTTGGGTTGTAAACCAACAACCGGTACGGATTGATGTATTAATGTACAAGGATATTGAAAAACTAAAAATTTAGTTTCGCAAAATCTATTAAAAATAACTACAAACATTTCTCCATTTCCACGCCATGAAATTTGTGGATAGTGATTGTTTTGAACCACAATAGCTTCTAAAAAGTACAAATATTAGTAAATTACCTTCAAACTTTCCATGATAAATTCATACCTTCAGATTCCTGCACAGCCGAAGACAATTTTCCAGCAGTTCCTCGGAACTGAGTGTTAATTGAACCCCATCCAACATTAATAAAGTCCTCTTTATTTGCAATTGAATGTAAATCTGCAGTTTCTATTAGAATAACTAAATCGTATTCGTAATCAACTCTGTAAACTCCTACTTCACCATCGCTCGATGCTATAGCAATAGAATCTTGTGACGGATTCCAGACAGCAGCAGTAAACGGTTCACATGTTGGGATCTTATGCAATTCATTATTATCAATATTTACATATACAAACTCGTCTCCCGTTCCAAACCATAAAATATTTTCAATCGTTAAAATCTCAAGATCAGTTATAGACCTAAATGGTTCTCCAAAAGTGTGCAAAACTTCACCCGAATCGCGGTTATACACAGTTAAATATGAATTTTTTAACGCGTATACGCACTCCTTAGTGAAAGCGACATGACTGACATTATCATAACTGTTTGCAATGGTTTCACGACTTATTTCGAAGAGTTCTAAATTCTTCATTTTTAAAAGTTAGCTGGAAACCTACACATGAATATTTATAGGTTATGTTTTCAGTGACGTTCAGATGTAATATGTCGAAATACAATACAGAGTGCTTCGAAATTTTTGGAGAAGATCACCGTTATTGATTGAAAAAAATCACACTCGTACGCTTACAAATAATACTAACTGTATTCTTCAGAGGAAAGGAATAAAGGATAATAATTAATTTTAGAATTTTTTATAATTAAATGTTAGCATAATAATTACCTACTGTAAATTACGAGGGGTTATTACTTATTTAATAGTTGAGACAGGTTAAATGGAATACTTATGTAATAATAATAATAATGTTTATTAAGCAATAGATATATATATACACACAAGTAATAAAGATTGCTTAAAAGGCAAAAGTTCAGCAGAGCTGTTTTTCAACCATTGCCTATCATAAAGAAGACCCTTGGGTTTGATTCGTCATCAGCAGCTCCTTAATATGTGCTTTAAACGATAGCTTCGAACTGGCATTCAGGTAGTGTGAAGCAAACTTATTGAACGTGTGGAAGGTTCTATACTGAAAGGATCCCTCAAACTTCGAAGTCCTATGTGTAGGCACCGACAGAGCTCCATTATTGCGTAGGTTCAAGCCATGACAAGACGATCTTTGATTGATGAGTTCATGCAAGTAATCTGGACGACCAGACTTGTAGACACTATAAAGGAGAAGATCAAACTGTAGTTCACAGCGTGCCTCAATCTTTAATATTTGC
This sequence comes from Podabrus alpinus, assembly GCA_932274525.1. Taxonomy (NCBI): domain Eukaryota; kingdom Metazoa; phylum Arthropoda; class Insecta; order Coleoptera; family Cantharidae; genus Podabrus; species Podabrus alpinus. The sequence goes on from OW026451.1 coordinate 124,521,817, forward strand.
TGTGAATTGTAGGTTGGAGTGACATGGTCCCATTGATCAACATAAAAGGCGTAACGAAGACATGCATTCTGGAGCACTTGCAATTTATTCTTCAAATAACCAGTTAGGCACCCATAATAAACTGCGGAACAATAGTCGACGTGACACAATACCAGACTTTGGATCAAATTCCACTTGACTTCTGAAGGTAGAAGATGCTTGTATCTATATAGCGATTTTAGTTTAAAATATCCCATGCTGCAAATTTTATTTACATGGTTTTCGAAGGTCAAACCACAATCTCAAATGACGCCAAGATTTTTTGTCTTTTCACTGAAGTCGATCACGTTGTTATCTAGGAGAATATCTGTAGATTTTACATTATTAGCCACTGCTCGACAGCGTGAGCTGCCGACACAGAGACAGACAGTTTTGCTGGGGTTAAGGAATAGGCCATTTGAAGAGGACCAGCGGAGCACCAGTTCAAGACAAACATTTACATCTCGGACAATTTCATTAATAGACGACGGTTCGCCTGAAATATTCAGCTGAGTGTCATCCACAAACTCATGAGAATTTGTGCCTTCTGGTAGCACCTTGGGAAGGTCAGCCGTAAAAATAATGAAAAGAAGTGGACCCAGTACACTACCTTGGCGAACACCACGAGTAATTTGGAGATACTCGGATAAGATCGAGTTCAGCTTCACACATTGAGATCTTCCTTTAAGGTAGTTGATGAGTAATTTCAGTGCAGACTCACCACATCCATAGTGTACCAATTTAGCGAATAGAAGATCATGATCGATTACATCAAAAGCCTTGCTAAAATCAAGAAGTGCCATTACAGTGACTTTGGAGTTATCCATGTTGCTAATCACATCATTTAATACCTTAGATAGAGCAGTATTAGTGGTAAATCCAGAGCGAAATCCCGATTGGGTGTTAGGTAGAACGTCAAATTTTTCAATATGCTCGAGCAGTTGAAGATGGATGAAGGACTCAAGTACCTTCGAGAGAGCCGGTAAAATACTGATAGGTCGGAGATCCCCAAAACTACAAGCAGTATTGATCTTCGGAAGAGGTGCAATGATCGACTTTTTCCACACGTCAGGAAAAGTTGATGTCTCCAGGCAATAGTTGATCAGGTGGGTAAAAGTGTCCACGCAAAACGGCAGGACAAGTTTTAGCATTTTAGATTAAATGTTATCGATAGATACCTACAGCATTCGACTTAAGTTTAGAGATAGATCTAACAACGTCATCCGGGCTGACCGAGCAGAATGTCAATTTTTCGGTGATTCGAGGGTGGCAACTATTTCTAAATTCATCGATAGTTTTCGGGTTGATGGTGGTCTTAGGCGCGTGTAATATAATGCAATATAGTGTAATACTTGAGAAACGTATTTTGCGAGCGATAAACCCCTCGGTAAATTATAGGTTAGAAGATAAATAAATTTAATAGATCATAATATTATACACCTCAAATTTAGGCTAGTTCCCAAAAGTTTCAATTCGGAAATAATTGCAAGAAAGCTGGAAATAGTTTATAGCTTCTTTTCAAATCTGAAGATTAACATATTATCAAGTTTTCCCCTTCCTATACAAAGTTTGCGTTCGGCGCCATATTGGAAAGAAAATGTCGAATTAAGAGTTTTCGCAAACATCTCGTATACAATTCTCTACAAAAACGGTTCTAACTTATAACCGATGACTGTTAAACTAATTTTCAATTTCTTCCAAATACAGGTACTTAAGGCAGTGGCGTGGCGGCTCGCTGTAAGGTGTCATGGAGTCATGGCACTACCATAACACACCAGTTTCCAGAATATTTTTTAAATACTTCAAATAATTAAATGCAAGAGTAGAGTTAACTAGTCCATTTAAAAAATTATATTACAGTAAATGTCAAAAAATTAAATTGTATGCAAACCGGGGGGGGGGTTTGGAATACCCCCTAGGTTATGAGTTTTAATACGTAGCGAAAGATATTGAGAATAGAGTAAGAATATAGAATAAAAATTTAATTTTATATGTATTTTCAATTTTATACGAATTTTAAGAATTGACATTTTTTATGATATGTACTGTAATGTTATTTGCTTAGCTGTAGTGGCAAGTCTAAAAGATGAACAAGTTTGAACAAAATTTAAATAAATGTGCAATGATTAACAGAAATCATGGCAATATGAAAAAAACGATCAAATCGTAAATGAAATTAAAATTAGGTAATTAGTGATTAGTGTGTTATGCAAACTTATAAAAAGGTTTCTTGATGACATTTATCACAATTTAGTGCAATAAACTGAACGGACAATAATTCGCTTCAAATTAAACAATTATAGTGCATCGTATTCAAATTTGCGGATCGTTCCTATAAAAACAATTATTTGAATAAAAATCAAGTGACGAAAATATCGATTAATTTACCTGCCAATAAAAACTTTATAACATAAAAACAGACAGGCGTTGGAATTTGCAACAAAAATAATATCCTTGGTAACGTGTTTGTTTTACCTATCAACGCAATAAATTTACTAAGATGTACACGTAATTTTGGTTGCTCCAGAGTTTTTACAATAAAATGTGTTAAAATAACCCGAAATAGGGAAGTGAAAATGGATTAACCTAAAAAGAAGTGATATTACGTGATAAATGTAAAATTTTGCCAGGGTACTCACCAATTTATATTAAAATTATGTTATTTACGGCGGTGAATATCGTTGGATTTGCCGAAAATTAAACCAGATGAACACAACGGTAAATGTAGAGAAAAATTTGTGGGTGAACGATCAACCATCAAAATACAAGAAAGAAAATGATGCAATCAGGAAGTGAGGTTAAATTCGTTAACTATACAGTGCGGAATTAATGAACAAAATAAAAGGTCAGAAATCTTATATTTATAAACATTTAATTGCATAATCTATTTATTTAAGAAATTTTGTTATCATTAAATTTAAGGCGTGTACGTAAATTTTAATTGTTTCCATAACAACCATTTATAAAATTTTATGAAAATTTTTCATTAAAATCAAATTGCCATGAAAATGTTATTTTCAATTTAAAATCAAATAAATCAATATTGAAAATTTATGAATTTTGTTCATTTTAATGATGAGCTAATGCAATCAAGAAAAGTTATTTTTTTTATAAAATTAAGAGCTAGCCGTGGTGACCTACAAAATTTCGTCCACAAAAGTTATCATTGTGGGATAAGCATCCAGGTAAGGGCAAAGTTTATTGAAAGCTTAATTTATTCAATAAAGAAAGAGGAACATTACATATTTTATTTGACGGCACAACGTAAGGGCGATTAAAAGGGGATAACATTACAGTACCTTCCATACCCCCTCCCCCCAGGTTAGTATTTATTTATCTTGTTTGGAGAATAAATGCTTTGCTATTGCATTATTATTTTTTGACCAGTCCTATTTTACGTTGACACCTTGCTTAGGGCCAATTTATCAATCTCCAGTTAAAAGTTCCAGTGAGACTTATCTGACAAATAAATTTAACTGGAGATTAATAAATTGGCCCTTAGACTAAAGAGAGAAATTTCCAAGTGGAAACAAGCGGGAATGTAAATAAAATAACTAAATTCAAGGAGAAAGTCAATCTCGAGCGTATTTTAGGGAAATTAATAAACGACTCAAAATTGTATTTTTGCTGAGGAAATCAAGTTGCTAGGAGATCTCAATAAAATGAAGTATTTTGATTGGCAGATTATATATAAGAGGTGAGATTGGCTTTTTCCTTGGATTTAGTCAAAATCCCTTGTCAAAATTAGACAAGCCGATATGGTTAATTACAAAGTGACCGTGTATTTTATTAGAGAATTTTTTTTAATATTTGCATTACTTATATCGACATCTTTAAATCAGCCACGCAGGTACATAGAGAACAGTATCATCTTTTCGACGAGCGCCTACTTATTCCGTTCGATAGAAAAAATAGAGGACTGTTTTGTAAAAACATTCACCAAGTAACTACGTGCAATTGAATTTAAAAGCACAGTCGATAATTATTATTGATTGGTTAATGCAATTAAATAAATAATTAGGGTCGAAATTGACCTGGTAGAAAGCGAAGCACGGTATCATGCAAATGCATGAAAAAAAAATTGAAAAAGTTCTTGATGCAGAAAGAAAGTCTCGTAGAGTTCGGTATGATCACTGATGAGTGTTGAACATCGACACGCTGATGTTGATTAATTAACGTTATCAAAAGCCTTATTTAATAACTACTAGCTGACCCGGCAGACGTTGTCCTGCCCAAATTTCAATTTTTGCCTAAATGTATTTTTTAGATCCAATCCGCATAATGGCCTTGCGACTTATTTGGTCATCGCAAATACCAAACGTATTAAAAAAGGATTAAATAAATAAATTAATAAAAAATACAAATCAAGGTTTAATAAAAAAAAAGTTTAACAAAACTGTTTAGTATTCACAAAAACCACAATAATTTCTAATTTTACTTTATTTTATTTTTGCCAATTACTCTTGTTCTTTGTGTTCTTCCTTTTCCTCCTCCCCTTCGTCTTCTAATAAGGAATTTTCGAAAGCACGCAGCGATATTGCCAACTCCTGTTCTTCTTACATACATACATTGAATTTTATATATATATAGATATCGTTCGTTAATACGTTGATCCGTTGAAACGTTGATTCGTTGATCCGCACTAACGTTGGTCAAGCTAATACAGCGCTTGACCAAAGTTCGCGGCAAGATTCTAAAGTAGCCTATGTTTTTTGTAGCATTGTAAATAGCTTCTACACCAAATTTGGTAGAGATTGGTCAAACGGTGTAGAATTGTATAGAAAACATACATACATACATACATACATACATACATTGAATTTTATATATATAGATTCGTTAATACGTTGATCCGTTGAAACGTTGATTCGTTGATCCGCACTAACGTTGGTCAAGCTAATACAGCGCTTGACCAAAGTTCGCGGCAAGATTCTAAAGTAGCCTATGTTTTTTGTAGCATTGTAAATAGCTTCTACACCAAATTTGGTAGAGATTGGTCAAACGGTGTAGAATTGTATAGAAAACATACATACATACATACATTGAATTTTATATATATAGATTAACAAAAATATCCTTACCAAAAATCCTTTACCAACTGAAAAGTTAACAAAACAGTACTAATTACTTAGATGTTATAATGTGTGCATAAAAATAAAAAAAGAAGCCTTCTCAAAGCACTTTTAGCAAGATGGTATGCTGAAAAATAATATCGTCGGTTTAGAGGTAAAACTCATTAAGTAACATATTTATGTTTTACAGTTATTAACGATTTACTTGTAATTAACCCTGAAAAAAAAGGATTTTCTGTATAATGGTTAGAATTTTTCTGGAAACGGAAATACTACTTTATGTCAATAATTGGTTCTAAGTAATAATTAAAAAAGATTAATCCAACGTTAGGAAAACGCGTCTCCGTACTTAATGAATTTTACTTCATAAGTACTCTAAGAATTTCAACACATTTTTAATAAAAAAATTAAAAATACAAATTCAAACCTATTGAAACAATATTGCAAGCATAATAATATTGTATCAAAATGAAATTAAACTTCTTCAATATCAGTTTCATCGGCTGCTGCCTGTGGTAGTAATTCTTCTTCGTGTTGATCAGATCTAGAAGAGGCAGATTTCTGTACCAATTCCGTAATTCTTCAGGGATAATACCAGTGTCACAAAGTTTAATGAGGTCCTTCTTCTTCTTTTCAGGAATTGGTAGCTGATGAGAATAAGCAGATTTCAGAATATGAAGTTTCACACTACGTCTACCTCTCCCTTCGACGGATATTCTTTTAAAATCTGAAAAATGACTGTTCTTATAGGAAATAACATTTGGGTTCTTTTTTTCGTATTTGGGGCATTTCACGTGAAGCGGACAGCGAAAAAAAAGTGACGTTCTGAAATTTGTTCATATTCGGCTCAATTGTACTTCTAGTAGGTATGAATGTGGACACACAATTTTTTTTTGTATGATGTTTATTTGTCAAGTTATGGGCTTCTAAAGAATTGTCGTTATTGAAATTCGTATTTTTTGAAAATAGTTTTTCGAATTGAACAAATTTATTTTAAAATATTAAATATGGCGACTTAAATAGAAAATTTACCGTTCTTTCTAAATACAAAATAAAACTGGATTTTTTAATTTTTTTTAATGTACAAAACCGGAAATAAACTTTCCAAATCAGAATTTTAGTAACTTCGACCAATTTTTTTTTTAATTTTTTTTTATCAAAATATACCCTAACGTACATTTATTATACACCAGAAGTTTCAAAATGGGATCTGCAATAGTTTAGGAGATAAATGAATTAAAGTACATACGTGTCGCACCGGTCTAGTACAATTCGGCGCGATCGATTGGGCGCGATCGATTGGGTGCGATCGATTGGGCGCAACGACAACTGGGCGCAGCGACAACTGGGCGCAGCGACAACTGGGCGCAAATACAATTGGGCGCAAATACAATTGGGCGCGAGGGAAGATTTATCCATTACATATTACCATATCCATTACATTATTAACTGATTGTAAGAATTTTTTTTCTAAAAAACTATTATTTACGTAACTAAATCTAGAAATGTTTATTTAGCCAATAAAAAAAATTATAATTAAAAATTTAAACTAAATGTTTTTAAAATGTTTATTCCTTCTAACTTCCACTAAAATTTAGAAATAATGTTTATTTAGCCAATAAAAAAAATTATAATTAAAAATTTAAAGTAAATGTTTTTAAAATGTTTATTCCTTCTAACTTTTACAAATAATAACAATGCCTATTAATATAGTACCCAACTGATCAGGAATTCATTTCATAATTATGGGAAATGCCTCGCAAAAAGTCTATAACACTTCTATTCGCGTAATCCTCTACTAGATTCTTGATGCGCGAATCAGCCTCCAAGTATTTCCTTCTCTTAGTAGGTGGATTGTTGCCGGAAACTAAGTGTTCATAAAATACATCTCGCCCACGTTGAATAATTTTCAAACTAGAAATTAGTTTCCAGATGGTTGGGTGATCCATGCTCAGCTCTGTTTTTAATCTTCTATGTGCCGCTTCAGCATGATTGTTCGTTCGATCTGTGCCAGTTAACACGCGATTATATACTGACCACAAATCTGGAGAAAAAATCGCCGGCCGCCTTCCATTGCCTCTACGAGGAGATTAAGGTTATTGAAATTTAAGAACGGCTTAAATACAGGGCCAGCGTATGCCTGTTTGGCGCACGGTTATTTTTGAAAATTAAATGTTTTCTCCAGATTTGTGCTCAGTGTATAATCGCGTCTTAACTGACACGGGAACAAACAATCATACTGAAGCGACACATAGACGATTAGAGACAGAGCTAAGTATGGAGCTAAGTATGGAAACATTTGGAAATTAATTTCTAGTTTAAAAGTTATTCAACGTGGGCCATCGTCACAAATCGTCACAAGGGTCGGAACCCCCTCCCCCCCTAGGAGCGTAACGTAATTTATGGACGACCCCATAGAAATATTATAGACTTTTTGCGGGGAATTTCCCATAATTACGAAATGAATCCATGATTAGTTAGGTACTTTATTAATAGGCATTTTTATTATTTGTAATTGTTAGGACTAAACAATTTAAAAACATTTAGTTTAAATTTTTAATTATAATTTTTTTTATTGTCTAAATAAACATTTCTAGATTTAAAACATTTTTATACGTAAATACCTATTAGTTTTTTATAAAAAAATTCTTACAATCAGTTATAATAATTAATACGTAATAGATAAATCTCCCTCGCGCCCAATTGTATTTGCGCCCAATTGTATTTGCGCCCAATTGTATTTGCGCCCAGTTGTCGCTGCGCCCAGTTGTCGTTGCGCCCAATCGATCGCGCCCAATTGTCGGTCACCGGTGTCGCACTGAGCGTAGTACCTAGCCTTCCTTAGGTCGACTGGTTTGCCCGAAAAAAAAAACATACTCAGTAAAATTGCTGTGCTATCATAATAATTACACAATGAGACAATATTGTAACAAAGGAGGTACCCATATTGTAACAAAGGAAAGGTCCCTTTCCGTGAGACGTTGCGTGAAAATGTATCTCTGCATTCGCATTGAAATCTTCTTTGTAATAAAATAGATTCACAAAGTTGAATCTATTTTTAAAATGTTGTAAGGCCCCGTGATGCAGAGATACATTTTCACGCAACGTCTCACGGAAAGGGACCGTGCGATGGGCTTGGAGGAAACCTCAAACGTTTAGCAACGCGTGCAAGCCTACAGTTGCCTGCAAGTAACGCAATCTTTACACCAATACGATTATACGAATGGGCAAAATCATCTTTAAAACAGACAGCAATTTACTACTGCTCCAAAGACAATATTCAACGTCAGAGGATTTTTTTGCAACCCCGGTTCGATTCAGCAATCACCATTCCGCGAACAAAAAAGTTGCACGCCTTTATTCCAACAACCGAAGGCCTTTTGGTAAAGAGAACCAGTTCTAGCATTGGTTATAAAACTGTAAAAAATTTTAAATAAAATGGGTACCTCCTTTGTTACAATATTGTCTCATTGTGTAATTATTATGATAGCACAGCAATTTTACTGAGTATGTTTTTTTTTTCGGGCAAACCAGTCGACCTAAGGAAGGCTAGGTATTACGCTCAGTGCGACACGTATGTACTTTAATTCATTTATCTCCTAAACTATTGCAGATCCCATTTTGAAACTTCTGGTGTATAATAAATGTACGTTAGGGTATATTTTGATAAAAAAAATTAAAAAAAAAATTGGTCGAAGTTACTAAAATTCTGATTTGGAAAGTTTATTTCCGGTTTTGTACATTAAAAAAAATTAAAAAATCCAGTTTTATTTTGTATTTAGAAAGAACGGTAAATTTTCTATTTAAGTCGCCATATTTAATATTTTAAAATAAATTTGTTCAATTCGAAAAACTATTTTCAAAAAATACGAATTTCAATAACGACAATTCTTTAGAAGCCCATAACTTGACAAATAAACATCATACAAAAAAAAATTGTGTGTCCACATTCATACCTACTAGAAGTACAATTGAGCCGAATATGAACAAATTTCAGAACGTCACTTTTTTTTCGCTGTCCGCTTCACGTGAAATGTCCCATTTTAAACATTTAATTTTCAGCCATTCAACTTTATTTCCTTCTTCAGCCTTGTTTTTATTTTTTATTAATTTGCTTGCCAATTCTTGAAAATCAAAACAATCGTCGAATTTTAATTCCACAACTTCATAAGGATCTTTTTTGGTTTTATTTTTGGATCTTGCACTTCTGAAGATATCTTTCCAATCATTCATAAGAAAAACAGATCTATATTTTTTGGCCTTTTCAATCGCCGAGTGTATAGAGTCACATTCTATGTATGAATGACCGGACTCCAAAAATGTATGTTCAATAACTTCAATCGTCGGATGATTTTGAACACAATTTAAAAGAGCCGCTACAACATACTGATTTCGGTTTTGGCCCCCACAAGTATCCGAAAACATCGACAAATGCGTTATATTGGTTTGGATGCCAGCTATGTACCTACCTCAAAAGAATTGTTGCTATTTCACTGGAACCTCTTTTACCATTAAGTTTATTCTAACAAAAGCAATAACCCTTGTTTTCTTTTCCTTCTTCATAAATTGTTAAATTATAGACGCACAATTTTCTGCTATAATACAACTGTCCTACATCTGCTTAAGGCAATTGAAGAACACTCTGCAAATCGAAAGTAATTGTTTGGAAGTTCGCGTCTTCATTTGCTCTTTTTTTATCATCCTCTTTCGCTTTGTAACAATCTTTCTTTCTGGTAAGATGTTCTTCGTAAATTTGTATCAAAAGTAGATCTTCTTTTGCAGAATTGAATTTTGCAGAAATACTGCATTGATCCTTTTTTGGAATAAAAAAGGAATAGTTAAACTCAGTGTAGAAAGTTTTTCTATAAACATTACTTTGTACGGGAGAGATATTTCTTTCCTTGCAAAAATCCAAATATAATGAATACATCTTAAGAATGGATAGTTTTGTATCTAAGTATTGTCTGCTGCTGGTTTTCTTACATAATGGGGAAGCATTCGGGGAAAAGATTCTATATGGTTTTTGATCAATTCGATATTCTCTGCACTAGTAGCGTTCCCTGGAGTTTTGTGTCCCCTGTTATCTACACCTGAGAAAGAACCATTTTCATTTGCGTGTGCTAGAGTTTTTTCAAAACACTGTCGTTATTAAGTCGTTATTTCTAGACGTTTGTCGCTAAACTGATGATTTAATGCATAAATACTAATCATGGAATAAAATGCATACTATAAGATAAATTGGCTAGAGTAACCTATTGTTGGTCACTCCGAATGACTTGAAACTTTGCAATTGCAAAGAGGAAGGTTTATATAGTATACTGACATAATTTTCACAAGCGAAGATATAATCAAAATTTTGAGTAAATCGATTTTGAAAATTGCTAATTTACATGTAAAAATTTAGTGAGACTCCATAAGTCGCTCATTTTGTTGACGGTACGTGCGCTATGAATGACTCTAACACTTTGAATATTTCGCACCGGCAGATGCAGCTCGACGCTCCTACATGTAACATCGATTATTTTTTGTTTTTAGGCGATTTTTTGGGGGTTTAAAATCCCGGTTACCTTCATCCCGGTGTTCTTGATGTGTGGCGCCTTCTCGTATGTTTAGCTCCGCCGCGTAGCGGCTCCACCAATGAAAAACCGGCCGGAGGGCCGTAGGCTCAGGTTTTTTGTTGTACCCAATTCTGGCCAAGCCAGTTTTTATGTTTATTTAGAGACCTACATGTTTAACGCACGGAACTAGACTGACAAATGCTGTCGGTATGGAGCGACCGCTACATAATTATATTTATAACCTCGGCTGGGCGTAGCTTAGACCACGGGCGACTGATGCAGATCGACCGCGGTGTACGGCATACTCGACGCTACTTTTCCGTACTTTTCAAATTGATTTTTCTCGAAATTTTGATTATATCTTCGCTTGTGAAAATTATGTCATTATACTATATAAACCTTCCTCTTTGCAATAGGAAATTTTCAATTTTTTTGGAGTGACCAACAATAGGTAACTCGACCCGAGAAATTAAATAATAGCTTATACAAGATAAAATTAAAATTACATCGTTGCTATATCTCATGAAAAAATTCACTTATTAGTACAAGGTAGATAAGCTATACAAGAGAAAAATTCATTAAGTAACTTAAGGAGTTTTACTGTTACCAAATAAAAATTATAATTGTACATAATGAAATTTACTTCTCCCTAAAATGCTTCAGAAACTAAAAAACTACTAAATGATTTTTTCATATGATAGAACGTCAAATAATTATTGCTTAGGTGTATTTAACTCATTTTTCATCAAAACTGTACTTAGTGAGTTTTACCTCTAAACCGACAAAATAAAAGCGAAACACGTGCCAAGATTAATTTATATACAATCAATTAAGATCCTTGCGTGCAATAAATATTGCTAGTTAATAAACCTGAATTATAAAAAAAACTCATTGATTACATTTAGATTAAGAATATACCTAAATTAAAAAAACAGGAATTTGCTCCATAACAGATACAGAAAAAATATATAATAGCCTAAATTTGTCTGTGACGCTGAATTGATACGTTTAGTGGATGATCTGTCCTCCCCAGTGCGGCTTTAGGCCGCACAAGCAAGGAAATCACGTACATCAAAATATTTCACAAACGCCGCTACCGACGAAGTTGAAATTTTAAATGGTTATTGCTTATGTACAAGTGAGATCAGATATGATGGGAAACCGCTGAATTTTATATCTAGCAGCGGAAAAACCCCCAGTGCGGCCTTCGGGCCGCACATCTTTGTACTACAATAAAATGATAAATTGAAACAAGTATATCTTCATTATTTATTAAATATAATAATACATATGTACAAATTTTACAGTCTACAGTTTTGTATTAAAATTTATTAAATAAATTACTTACAATATCATACACACTATAAATATTTATAATGAAAAATAGTTTATGACAATACTCTTGATCGATGTAATAATCAATATAAAATATAAATTAAATAAGTATAGGTAGACATAAAGAAAAAAATATACAGAAATCTATTTTAAATAAATAAATTTAAAAAAATGTATGCAGTTTCATTAGTACAATTTTTAATACGATGGATTTATAATTTGAATAGTATATGCGAAAATTTTTAATATATCAAATTTTATAATACACAAAGCTGTACGAGCTTACATAGTTTTGTAATTATTTTTATTATTTTAAATGATGATAATTTTGCACAACTATGTAGATATAAATAAAAAATAATTAATGCCATAAATATGTATATTAAAGAAAAAAACAGTTAATTTTCTTGATTATAATTTCCAAATTGCAATAAGCATTCACAACAATTATGATATTTATTTAGATAAATATTTTTTGCCACTTGCATTACGAGACAAATTACATCGCTTAACGAAAATATTTGTTTAATTTTAAAAACGTTAAAATGTTTTATTTTGATGTACCTATGCATGAAAGATGGGAAAGTTTTAGACGATAAAGCACTGCATATTCAAAGGCAAATTTACAAATTGTCACATACCCTGGATATATTGTACTTGATAACTAACTTATACTTAAAAGTTTTTGGCGTTTACAATTAATGTAATGGAAGGCATCGTTAATAAATTTTTTTGGATAAAATCATGATATGATACAATTTTTATCTTTTTCATCAATATTTCCCTTTTTCGTAGGAGATTTTTGACCCGCCGCTTGTCTTCTTCTAGCACACGCGAGTGCATCATTAGGAACATAGGAAATTCTAACACCACCATACGCTCGCCTGGGTGGTAATTCGTAATCTAAATCATCACTAGACGAGCTCGAGCACGTAGAACAATAACTCGACGCATCATCGTCGTGATGTTTACTAGTGCTTGCCATATGACTCTCTGACGTTGTTTTCCTTGGTCTTCTTCGATCGAGACTATCGATGTGTCTCGTTCTACCTGAATAGCTACGACTTCGTGGAAACTTTTTCGCTTCAACACTACCACAATCAGCTTCGTCCACTTCAAACGCTTCGTTATCACCTTGGAAACGTACACTTAACAATCCTCTATTTTTCTTATAAGGCGATCCTGGGGTCGTCGAGTCTCCCGGCGTCGTGTCACTAGAACCCGCCACCGCTAATTCCGGCATGGATGAAGCGTGAGGAGGAATTTCCTCACCAGACCCGTTATTATTATCTTTTTCTGATGCTTTATTGTCATTTTCATTATCACCAGATTTATTATTATCACTAACGCTTCTTGGCTGCCAATCGTCTAAACTTAAATCTGCTAAGTGTAAGGGTTCCCTACTTCGATCCCTCGCTTGTAATAACCTTTCCAAGTCTGAAGTGTGCCCTTGATTACCCTTTTCATTTAAAATTCTTTCTAAATTACGTTCCAATACTACACGATCCAAACCTCTTCCACCAGGACTCGGCGGCGCCGACTGCAAACCTCGCCCGGCAAGATCATCAGTTTGTATTATTAAGTTTTCCGATTGTAGTATAATTCCAGAATCGGAAGGTGTTGGTGTACTAGGAATAGAGGAACTAGTTGGTTTTGGCGATCTTTGTAAGGCTCGTCTGCCCATTTTTGGTGACCTCAATGTGGGAGAACATTTTGGTAAACTATTATGGCGAACGTATTGTCCAGAAGGTGGTAAACTAGGCGGTGACGATGGTGAAGAGGTGGTCGGTGACGGAGGTGGACGTCTACTAGGAGAGGGAGGAGGGGTGCTGGAACCGGTTGGTGAAGGTACACGAGGTGGTCTATTTCTTGGTTGTTGACGTGGTAATCGAGTACCCGGACCAGAACTATCTGACGGTGTCGGCGGCTCCCCTTTACTGCAAGCTATTGAACAATAAATGGCACCTCTACGTGGTAAAAACGGTCTTCCTAATAGCGAAGTTCTACAGGTATGACAACAAAAGCAGTGATCGGTTGCGTGCCAATGTTGACCTTCGTGACTCATTTGACCCTGATCGACACCTATTGGTTCACCACAAGAATCGCAATATTCGGCAAACATTGCATCGAAACAATGAAGGCAATACGGTCTTCCATCTCTCATAATATATCTTTGACCACCCAACTGTCGTTCGCATTCTAAACATGCAAAATGTTTCATGTGCCAAGCTCTTCCTTCTGCTTCGGTACATTCATCAGCTAATATAATCTAAAAAAAATATGGTTAATACGAAAACTGTCGTTTACATTTCGTTAACTTACTTCGTCACATGCAGAACATCGTGGTTTGATTGTTTCTGCATGGTGTCTTCCGCAGTACAGTCTTCCATCTTTATGAAAATAAATAAGGTCTACTAAAAGTTCTCGACATACTGAGCAAATAAAACATCCAGGATGCCAGCACGTGTTTGGACCAGATCTTGAAGCAAATACTGATATGTCACCTGTTGATAAGGGCTCTTCGCACTGAAAATAAAATAAAACTGTTAAAGATTTTTCTTAATCGTAATTTTTATTTTAAACGAGAAAAATAATAAAGTAGTGAATGAAGAGCAGCTCCTTAATTACATCGAGGATGATATAATAATAAAAAGTGTTGAAAAGTAAACTTCATTATGTAAATTCAGTAAAAATTTTCATTTCTCATTTTTGTAAACAAATGCAAAGAATACCGAAAAGTCTGGCAATTAGTTCTACAATGAAATTCTTTAAAAGTATTTATTCTGAATCTCGAGAGATCGGGAAACAAGAGCGAGCGGAAAAACCTAATTAAACTCATGACCAACAAAAGAATTATACTTAAGGGACTCGTTCAAAAAATATGGCCAGAATTAAAATGGAATATTTATATTCATACCTATCACTTTATTTTGTAACCGTTAAACGAAGGATCCTTAATTACTTTTCTAATTGCTTTAAGAATAAAAATGAATTGCTAATTACTTGCAACTAAGATAAATTATCTATCGGAGTGAAATATTTTTAAATTTACAAAGTTTTATGTCCGTAAAGTGCCGAAAGGAAAATAAGAAAGTATTTCCAGTATAAACTTTATAGGAATATGTCATACGCCACCCTAAAGGGGAAAATTCATATGCTTAATAAATCTGTCCGATCCAAATGGCGCGAGGATGAGGTGAACAAAGATGAAGCGAAATTTACGATTTAATACTTGAAGTTTTGATATAAATCAAGACGAATAAGTAATTTCAATTTTGAATTTAAACAATAATAATGCAAGTTTTTATTAAAACGAAGTTTTTGTTGAGATATTAATTCATGACTTGGTAGGAAATTTAAATTAAAATTTTCCATGAGCCGTTCAATACGTGGGTCCGTCACTAAGAAAATTTAATATGGAGTCATACGGATATTTTATTAAGGTTACACCGACAAAAGATTGAAAACTTTAAAAGTCAATTTAAGGAAGATATTTAAAAATATTTTAATTAAATTCCCAAAGCTACCAAATGAATTGTTAGAAATGCGAAAGACACTTCACTTAATATAATTCTAACAGACGACTGAGAGAACCAGTGAAGAGCAATTAAAGACCTTGTCTCAGGAGTGAGTAAATTTATGCTAAAAGACGTTTCTAAAATCTTATCATTTGGGAACGTGACAAGTGTTGAAATTGGAATGACATTTACCAAAATATATTCGTTTAAAATTATTTATTATCTTAGCCTAAGAATAAATACGGATGAGTTGGCGAATAATAAAATAACAGTAAAACCAGCATTTCAAATATAATCTTTGGGAAACAAAGCGATGCGCCGTTTAATCAACGTCTTATTTCGTCCTCGTGGATTAGGAAACATCAACATTACCATCGGAGCAGCAAATCGACAATTATCCCGAATTCTAAGGACGTCGAAGTAATTTGATGTGGCCGGCAACTCTTGATCGACGTCGTTAATTAAAGTTATACTAATTACGCGGTTTGGGGGTTTCATTATAGTGAAAGGGGAAGAAATCGTAAAACAGTTTAGAGTAAATGAGCTTTTCAACTTTGTGGAAAACCGAGATCAAACAATTACGGAAAAAATTTCATAATTTTGTAATACACGTTTAAAAAACTGACAGGCATCGCATATAAATTTAATTTTTTGTAACCATACCCTTAAATTATCTGACGACCTCAATTTTATTTTTAATTAAAATCCAATTACCGCGATAATCGAGTTACTATGTATCTGATAAATATAAATCGAAGTGTTAATCGTTGGGCATTCAAGACAATAAATTATAGATGCATTAAATATGTCGACTTAATGGGGTTGTTTTTCTGTTCGAATACATTTTATTTAATATATTCCATTGATAGATAATAACACGTCTTGCGGTAAAATGCGTATGATTAGTTAGTACACAATTATTTCTACATTAATCTCGAATAATCGCAACTTTTAGAAAAATTGAACAACGGAAACTGCAAAACCGCATTAAAATCCACAAATACGTGTGCAGCTCAATTTCGTTAGATTAAAATTTAACAACTTAGTTCCATTACTCTAAAATCTAAAACCCCTACACACACCACAGTAAAAGCTCGATGGAGTGCGAGATATCGATTCAAAGCCATTTACTTCAAGTGCCATAATTCACTCTCAACTGTAAAAGAAATTTCTGCAATCTAAAATTTTAACGTTTCTATCGGGGCGCTTCCCCTTCCTATTCATTGTTGTGAAACAAACGAATACTTTTATTCTCTACAATTTCGCGTGGGGCATGAAAAATCTTAAGTGTCTCTAATAACCAAAGCAATATTTTCAGTTTTATACAGAGCAGTTTAAATAATGAGGTGATCATCTCGCAAAACTTTTAAAGTAACTGTTATAGAAATGGAAGCTTTTGAAGAAAATGGCAGTATATTAGAGGTTCATCTGAAAGCTCGAAGGCTAATGTAGTAGTTATAATGGTTGAGACGTCCCCCGAGAACATTCACATTGGCTCATTAATCCTGGAAAATGCTTTTACTTTAAAGTCGAAAGAATCATCATTAAAGCCACTTAGCAAAAATAACCGAAGAAGGAAGTCGTCGTCACGTGGCGACGATATTATTAAATGACTTTTAAAATTAAAAGATTGTTCAATTTAAAAAATAATGAAAGTATCGATTAAGTAGCGAAATTAATTCTACAAATTCTTCAGGTTTTAATTAATTAATTCTCTCCAGTATTCATGCTTTTGCCAAATTAGTAAAACGTATAATTAAGGTATGTAAAACTGACCGCATCACAAGCAATAGGTGCTGGAAGTTGTTTAACAACACCTCGACCCAAAGCTTCTCTTTTTCTTTGTGCAGAAAAAAGTCGAAGTTCTTTACGTTCTTCATCTGATAAGGCGTGGCAGTACCGGACTTCATTATCGTGTGGAGGAAGTTGTTGAAGCAGTTGTCGTACTCGATACCGCTCCCCGACTGAATTTACGTATGGCACTTTATCTTCAGGAAGAGCTGAGAAGTACAAATGCACCTAGAAGAAAAATAAACAATTAAAGAATACATTCGTAAATACAGTTGTTTCTTATTTTATCACAAAATTATAAAAGTTTTTCAGGCGGTACCTATTTGATGTCATGGAAAATATTACCGAAGTTAGAGAAAACAAAATTTTTAATTCAATCTCTTATAAGATAACTCCATTAATTTGACAAGAAGTATTTGCAAGTGTTCTTTATAAAGGTTTCTGATATGGCAAGATGCTCAATAGGAAATTCGAATCATTTTTAATAATACAGTAGAACCTCGATTATGTGTTCATCAGGACCGAGTATGTCATGGGTTATTGGAAAACATGGATGATAGAAATATATAAGTTTGATGTACCTAATGATAGTATATTATTTCAAAATAAAAGTTGATTATTTTAAACATATTATCATATCTGGAGCTTTTTTCGCTTTGAAGCTCTGTTGAATACATTTTTATTATTCGATTAGGAGTTTTTGCGCGCTTGTAACGCTTCGAAAGTTTAATGCATAGCAAGTTCTGAAATAAGCGCAAATAAAGTGTTTGAAAGCGTTAAAAACCTCCAAATCGAACTATCAGAGTGCGTTTACTGGAGCTGCAAAGCGAAAAAGTACCAAACCGTACGCACCCCAAGTAACAATCAAACATTAATGCAAATAAACAGTAAATGGCCTTTGTGCCAATATTCACGGGTTCATATCCTTTGCGTACCGTGTACGGTAAGGTTTGACATTATGTCATAGTGTAAAAATAATCTATTCCCGTGGTTCGGAGTTCACGTTAATTTGTATGTATAGTGTATTTCAAATTAATTGGAATTAAAAAAAGTCTAGCATCAAATTACGTTGTTATAAAAACATACAAACTATGCAAGGAAAAACAATATAAGAGATAAGATTATCGCGCCAACGAAAGCCCGCATTTCATACTCCACGTGGAGTAGTGTAGTTCTAATTGGTTAATATTTATAATAAGGACTTATTATTGGATAATATTTCTATTACGAAAATTCTCTTTGCGACTCCACGTGGACGCGTGTACCAGGTGTACAGTAAGTTTGTATGTTTTTATAACAACGTAATTTGATGCTAGACTTTTTTTAATTCCAATTAATTTGAAATACACTATACCTTGCCACAAATTTTTAATACATAACTGTCACAGAGAAAAAACTGGAAACTGCGCAAACGGTACAAAATTGGAATTACGTATATATTTATATAAAACAGTTTGAAAATAAACATTCATTATGTATCTATACCAATACTAATCAATAGCTTTGATTGTATAGTATAAAATTGTTAAGCATTATGGGAGTTTTGAAAACATGGTTGTGATTGTGTGGTTATCGAAACATTTTAAGGTTGATAACAAAAAATGATCCAGTGAGAGGTGCATTACGAACAGAAAAATAGAAGACATAGAATACACAGCAGTGGAAGACTTAGGCTGGCAGCGTTCCCACTTTTCAAAAAAGTTTACAACAAAATATAAAAAGACGGACCTTCCCTTATACTGCCTTCATTACTTAAAAGGTCCCAACTAGTAAATTGGTTTTTAGGAGAAAAGCAAAGTCTTCACGACCCATTTTTTGAGGTGGATCAATCCTTCTGATAAACTTTCAACTTAATTTATCCAGAGTGTTGATGTTCACCGGATGGCCACGTTGAGAAATTCCGTTAAATGCGCGATTCTAACCCACCAGCGATCACAACAAGCCCTGATGTGCAACCATATAATACAGACGGCATTAGATACTATTTTATAATGAAGACAGCGTTATAACATCAAGTAATTTTTCTCCAAAAAACCAATTTGTTAGGACGTTTCAACTAAGGACGGCAGTATAGCTACCCGTGACTGACGCGCATGCAGGATTAACGACATTTCCACAAAAATATCTAAATATTTTAATATAAAACAAAATTTGTTAAAAAACGTTAATCAATAAATATTTATCGGAGTTACAATAAATGTGACTACATCTTTAAATGGTTTTGAAGTAAAATTTTCTATTCTTAAACTATATACTTTTATTAAGAAATAAATTAAGTGCGGCCTTTAGACCGCACAACCTAGACAATCGTGTACAATAATAATCCAAATTAACATCAGGATATCTTGAAAAAAGCATTTCAAAAGTAGATAAATTAATATTATTGTGGTATTATAAATATATAAAGTTAAATATTTTTGACTCCGAAGCTATATCGAGTTTTTTCCAAGAACGCTCACGTCACGTGAAAGCGTACAGAGACGAGGAGGAAATTGCGTCATATAGGACAGACTTGGGTTGATATAATATGAATGTGGCCGTTTTTCGACCTTAAGCACTGGGATATTGCGATTGAACAAAGTTCACTCCCGAGTTTGCCTCCCCCAATGTCCCTCGAGCCCAACATTTGCCAAGAGAGCAGGAAACTGGGTTGGAGTGCCGAAATGTTGTACACTCAAATCAAAATTTCTTCTGCTACACACTAAAGAACATGGTTAATATAGCAAATTGTAAAAATATTTTGGGTGAACGGGGCCCAAACTTTTGAATAAATCGAATTAGAACTTAGCTAATTTTAAACGATTCAGTGACGCGCGGGTGGAATCTCACCCATTTTGTTGACAGTCCGTGCAGAATGAATGACCCTAACACTTAGAAAATTTCGCTCCGGCAGAAGCAACACGCCTCTCGTAGCAGTTACATCGACGTAAGGTTACTGTTTTTTCCATTATTTTTTTAACGCGATTTTTTGGGGGTTAAACGTAACAGGGACCTGCTGCATACCGCGACTATACTTTTTAATGCTATTTCAAGGCTCTCTAAGCTTCCGGTTTCTTTTATGCCGGTTATCTTGATGGAAAGCGCTTCTCGTATGTTTAGCCCATTAAACCATTGTCAAAACTGCTCGGAGGAGTGCAGAGCGGAGCGGTGCTCCGGGAGGGTAGGTTTTGACAATGGAATTACCTCCAAATCGAATGCACACCTCAAAAATCAAAAATAAAAAAAAATTTAATTTTTTCACTTTTTCGTCAATACACGGGTAATTTACGATGTTTTTGCTAATATTCTTTACTAATAACTACTAATCACACCCCCACCTATCCGAATTAAAAAAAAAATCAAATCCGAGCGAAAAAATTTCACCTGTTCCGACAGGAGACCCCGATGCATGTATGCGAGTCTGCATGGGGGGCGGGGCCTATTCAATGCTAATTTAACTACTTTTCAAAAGTCGAAATAAGGGTAATTTTCCGAGGGTTCACCTAAAATAATTTTTCTATAGCTTCTATTAAGCATTATCTTTAGTGTGTAGCACATGAAAATTTTTTTCGGGTGTACAACATTATGGAACTCTTCCCGGAAACTGAGTGGTGCAAAGTAGGCTTTGGCCTCTCAACTCCTGGCTAATTTTTCATTTATTGTTAATAGCTTCAAAATTAATAATGATAAGTTAAATTCTTTTTGAATTATTGGTTTTCTCTTATGGGGTACCGATAAAAACAATTTAGTAGTTTTTTTTTCAGATAAATACGATCCTCATGAATGTGGTTAAATTTTTCTAAACGCAACTCATTTAGGCCCAGTTGTTCAGTTTCGGGTTATCTTTTAACCTGGGTTATTTTCCATAGAAATGATTGTTTCAAGAATTGTTTCCATGGAAAATAATTCAGGTTAAAAGATAACCTAATACTGAACAACTGGGCCTTAGATGTAATTAAATAATGAAATTCAAATAAATTTTAATTATATATTCAATCTGCGACGTTTGTGCATTGTGCAAATTTTCCGTGCAAAGCGCCATTGGTATACGCACGACTTGGCATGAATGGAGTTTCGTACGAAAAATTTACTAACTAATGTGTGAAATGACGTCACAGATTGAATGAATATTTCAAATTTATTTGAATTTCATTATTTAATTATATCGAAATAAGTCGCTTTTAAAAAATCTAACTACATTACAAGGCAAAGGGCATCCTAAGGATCGTATTTACCTTAAAAAAACACTACTAAATTGTTTTCGTCGGTACCCCATTAGAGAAAAGCAATAATTCAAAAAGAAATTTAACTTATCATTGTTAATTTTGAAGCTATTAACAAGAAATGAAAAACTACAAATTTTTGTTTTAATATTTTAAAGGAAAACCGATAAGACTAGAACATTTTCAGCGAGATTTAAACTTCAAGATTAATCATTAAAATGCTTAATACTTCGATTTTGGTCATTCCTTTATTTCTTCAAGGTCTTCAATTTTAAGTTTGACTAAATTAACCACGGGAAAAACAACGATTTTATTTTAACCCGGCCTTTAAAATAAAATTGACCAGAATCGACACATAATTATCATAGGTTCTTCGAAACAAGAGGAAGGAAATCAGTTGAATCTTTAAAAATTTGTAGAAGTTATTTTTTATTTAAACTTCAGCTCTAGGTTCTTTTGCGATAAATACATACACAGTTGTTATTTTTTAACACTAATTTAATTTATTTGAACTATTTTCATTTAGTATCTACTTATTTGGGGGTTGCGAGTTTTATTCGATCGACCTTAAATTTAGGTTGTTACTTTAAAATCTGTCTAGAAGTTCTGTGATGTAGATCTTTGCCGTACAAAATACTACGTTATGTAAGTACTACCAGCAAATTACTAAGCTCGATATCCTCTAGGTCAATAGTCGCAAATTCTTTAGTTTTTATGTTTAATAATTGTTAATTAATTTCGATATTTCGGCGAGTTTTTTATGCAAATTCAAGAAATTAATACACGGTTTCATAAAATTATTTGCACGATTGGGCATTTTCGTGCGTTTAATCGCTGTTTTCGAGACGGTAATTAAAAAAAATGCGGACCAGCTCAACTTTGCCTCACAGTCAGTCTCCAACATAATCATCGACCAGTACTATTTACTAATGTAAAATTAGATTTAATTTAATTTTAAAGCAATTACAATTAATTTAATTTACTAATAAGCATTTAGCTGTGCCTATGAACAGAGCACTCGATATCTTCGTGCATAGATTTTGATAGAATTGCGAGCAGTATCCTTTTTAACTTTTACGCTGCGACTTAATTCTTTCGGCTGACATAGGCTGCACCTGACGAACTTCTAGTTTTATACATTTTCGAAACGATAATTTGTTCATAACGACACAATAGTAAGTATAGGTATCTAATACATATTATAGTAATTATTAGATTGAACTTTAAACAACTTTTTCAATAATTATACATTTGGAATCTAGCACAGTTATTTAGCATTTAGCACATACCTATATGTACATAGATAAATACGAGACATCATTACGACATGCAAATCTGAATAAATCCGCAAAGAACGAATTACAAATCAGCAGATTTATTCGTGCCCGTACTAATAGCCCGAGATCAAACTTAAAACTAAGATTTGTCAATTCTAGATTTTACCAATCAGATTACTGAAACTGAGGTTATTGCTACGATACGATCTTAATTGGTAGACACCAATTTAGGTTTGATCCCTGACTATTAGTATGGACATGAATGACATTCATGTAGGACGATGGTTTACGATGGTTATAATTTTGATTAGTACATAAACGTGTAATACTAACCACGGTGTTAATAATTTGGGAACAACTGGGATTCGAACTCAATTACTACATACTCAAATATTTCATTCGTGTATTTTAAATACTAAATATTGAAAGCAATTTTTATTTGTAATGCTGACGCCTTTAATGAGATTTAAAAAAAATATTAGGTGGGCGAATGGCTAAGCGGTTAGCGTGTTAGCTTCTCATGCCGACAGTCATAGGTTCAAATCCTGTGAGGTGCTATCTATAGAAGAATTTTTCGCTCACCAAATGTCTATCTGCTGGCCACAGGTAACATTATATATGGCTCAAAAACTTCCCTGGTTGGAGAGTAGACGATGTAAAAATCGTCTATCCCCGTGGTTCAGAATCCACGTTAAGCTGTAGGTCCTCTGTGCTCGTCACACAGTTTCAACACGCAACTAGCACAGACAGGGAAATCGGAAGACGTAAAACGTTAAAAAACCGATGCATACAAAAAAAATATTTTATTATTTATAGTAATTTTTGTAATCTTCAGGATTGGATTCAGTATTCAGGAGAAAAGTATACATTTCCTATTATTTCAGAATTGGTTAAATATTCTTCCAACGCTGTACGTTGTCGCAGCGTGATGGGAACGTTGAATGTAATAGAATTTTCAATAAGGAGTTTTAAAAATTTAACAGATCCAAATCTAAAAAAACATTAATATATTATAAAATATTTTATATTAGAAAAAAGCATTCCTTCTCATTACTTGATTCCTCTAGTGAAATGGACCGTCTTTAATTTTTTACATTTATTTGCAAAATTACATAATGGTGCGCTATGTATGGTTTCGTGTTTACGAGTTCCATTGGAGTTGGAAATAACAATATCTTCTAACGTATCCTGACAAAAGCACGACAACTATTCAAAATAAATTTATTTGGTTACAAAAGTATGTAGAACGATTCATACAAACACCTTTTTTAATAAAATGTCTACATCACGTCTTTCATTTATAACCACACTTGTGATGGATTTATTGGAAGTCAACCAATTTTGCAAAGATCTTAACGAAGTATTTTCGTTTATATCAATATTTTTCCACAATAACGGATCCATGGAGAGATTTTTCCAAGAATTACATACTTCCCGTACATTTGAACTTAAATCCTGTTTTGGCAGTTTCGAAAATATTAATGAAGCCAATTCGTCTGGTAGATCTGTAATATTTGTACCACAATCATTTTCAACCTCTTTATTTATATATGCCTCTTTCTTTTTTGTTGGTGCCATTTTAATTTTGAATTTGCAGTTAATACACTTTATAATTTATATTAATTTCTAAAATTCACGATCTAAATTTATGAACCAAAATGAAACAGACGAAATTGTCACTTATGTCCATAGCAACTGAACAATAAAATTTAGCTTTTGTAAAAATACAGGTTAAGTACGAATTTCATTTGTACAAACAAAGTTCCGCAGGGCAAGTAAAAAAAATTACAGGAATAAAAATGTCCAAAAAATTTGAAGCGGACTTACGCTAGCACGTATAGATGAATATTTTGCTTTCAGGATGCTCCACACAAAGAGGAAGGTCCATGCAGTATTTTCCTTCCTGATCCAGCTCCGGGAAAACCAAAATGGCTTTGCGCGGAAAGGCGTTTAACGCGAATTGCTATATCTCGGTCAAATATTAATATTTTTCAATAAAATTTTAAAAATAGAAAGTTTAGGATACCTAGAAACTAATATGAAATTAAACACCTTATGGCTTTTCACATAATTTGAGCCCAAAAAAATAACAACTTTTCAGGCATTTACCACTG
The DNA here is from genome assembly GCA_932274525.1 of Podabrus alpinus. Classification (NCBI taxonomy): domain Eukaryota; kingdom Metazoa; phylum Arthropoda; class Insecta; order Coleoptera; family Cantharidae; genus Podabrus; species Podabrus alpinus. Next base: position 124,546,702 of record OW026451.1, read on the forward strand.
CATTTCACTATGAAATATACCACTGTATAATATTATAAGTAGGTATGTAGAAATCCAGTAGCACTTTTTTGTTGTGGAAACGCCTCCAAAGGCGAGAGCCACAAAGATGTTTTATAGGTAAGTATAACAAGTGGATAAAAAATGACAAGTTTAAATTAACTGCAAGTTTTAATGTTCAATCAATGTTAAACAAGTCCATATTAAATGTTAGACAACTTTAAATCTTATTATCGTACTACAAGTGTGAAAATAACAATTTTATCAATACATAATTAATATTTCCTTATATAAATTTATTAAATAAATGTAAAAGGTGCAGCCTCTCGGAGTAAATTTTAGTTTTCATTTTTCATTACGTTCATTCAATGCACCCAAGTCATTGCACTCTATGCTAAAGCTTGAAAAATTTCCTGAAGAATTCGTTAAATTTTTAATTATTTACGGTTTCATTACTTCCGGCAATATTTAGTATCGTCGAATCAACAGGTTTCTAGTTTGAGAATAAAAACTATGTCCGTTTTACGAAACCTTCCATAAACTGTTGGTCAGTTGCGAACAAAGAGTACGTTGGAAACTCGTAACTGGAAGACGATTGAATGAGAATGCTCCCTCGCGAACCATAAAAACTGTGAAAGGTAAAACGGACCGACGTTTTGTTAAATTTATATTTACTGCCTGATTTAGGGGACTTACGCTGTAAACGCTTTGAATTGAATCACCTGTTGAATATTTGCATGCGGTTGAAATTAATATTTAAACAGAATATTATGGAAAAAATAGCAGGAACTGTTATTTCCAAAATTAGTCAAGCCATACGAAGGTAATAAAGACGAGATAAACTTCTAATTGTATTTACGGTTATTGCCAAGAGACACTACAAGACTCATAACTGAAAATTTAATATAAGTTCGTGTTCAAAGCACGTCTTAGTTATGATTTGGACCCACAAACCGTATCATCAAACTACGTCTGGCTGCACTAAATTGATACGAAGTGTAATCCCCATGGTCAAAGATAATCATGTGCTGCTTTAATGAAAATAAGTTTTTTTTCTGTGTTGTCGCTATTCCACTTTTTTTTAAGATTCTTGTATTTTGCAAGTAAATGGGTGAAAAATAAATCAACGTGTTGACGAAAAAGCAATTAAAAATAAAAGTGGTGATGTGAAAAATTATTGAACAAACTCCAATAAAGACATAAATTTAAACAATTTCACTTTTACAAGCTTGTCGTACACATACAGGCCCTCGGGGTACCAATCTTCTAAATTAGATCTAATGTTGTGATAATGTCGGATTATAAATTAATGTTTTACAACAGCAAGTATAGCTTTAAAATAATTAATATACATAAGTTTAATTTATTTTCAAAAGATAATTTAAAAAACCCACAGTCAACAAATTGTTAGTTTAATTAGTTCGTATAGGAGAAATATAAACACGGTCAATTATTTAAATAATAAATTTTGCAATCAAATATGTATCCCATACTAAGCAATTAAATCACTTAATGTTAATAGGTTCTACAAAAGTTATTCGATTTTAATTTCTATGAACTGTTAAAAAACATAATTATTCAAATATGATTTGTTTGAATGAATTTTTTCTCCAAATTAAGAGCCATAATTTTGTTACTTGACAAATATAAATTTTCGTCAGTATTTAACGTGTGATAATCCAACGAATGACTTAATGGCTTGCTGTCACCACGCCTCGATTATAGAGCGGACAGTCCTGGTTCGAATATTTGTAAACAAACCACTCTGCTGTCGTAAAAGGCTCAATTAAATTAGTTCCTAGCTGATAAGCGGCAAAGTTTCCACAACTTGTTCTTAATTTTTTGTATAATCGTATAACAATCTATTCTGGGAAATCACTTAACACATCAAGTGGATAGCAAACAATTTTTGACTTAACGAACAAGACTCTTCAGTAACAATAAGATTTAAATCAAACATTAACAGCAGCAGACGAAGTAAAACACCTTCGAAAAATTCCTTCCATTTAAATGTATAAAATGCTTCGTCCAATTTGTTTTCCACATATTATGAAAATGGAACAGTGCATCGCTAAACTTGAGGTTAAAAAAAAGTTAAACGTAATTTAGTTTATTTACAAAAAAAAGTGTAATGGCAGTTAAATTGCACTTGACCTAATATTTAAGTTCAGATAAAAGAGGAAGTTCCCGTGCCACTAAAAAACCATAATTAATTATGTGTGAGACAACTTCATTAACACAATTGATTAATTTTGCAACAACGGAACCATTTAGTCGGCGCTATTTTCGTAGCTTCATAAACCATAAAGAACTAAATGAAAATATTTTTTTTGTTTGCAAATTTCACTTCCTTTAAGCCTGAAATCAGGTTTAGCAGTTTTTATACCACAGTATCGAGTAAAGAAAGGCTAAGTAAACTCTAATGTACACATTATCTCTAATTGGAAAGCAAACAGAGCATATCATCAAAGAATCAAGAAAATCGACTGTAATTTTCATAAATTGAAAACCAATCACTTATTTAACTGTTATACGAGCAAATAGTATTTGAGATATCATCAGGTTTTCTAACAAGACGGTTAACTCGACTTGGTAAAAAAATTAAAAGAGATAATTTAGAGCAGAGCTGTTTTAACGAAGGTGAAAAAGTTTACCGTTACCATCAAGTGACTCACTTCTTGTAGGTCGATAAGTGAAGGTGTTCAATATTTACAATTTTATATGGACGAATGAACTACGAGTGCAAGTTTAAACCAACTAATATTTGAAAACGCAGATTTCAATTTCGTTGGTAATAAATTTTCGTGTGAACTTGCTGTGTTTACCATTTTATAATTAACAACCGTGTTAATTTAACATTTCCATACGAACTAAAACTATTTGCATAATGTGGGTTGTGTGCGACATGTTGGAGTTAAAGTATAGCTAATTGTAGGTTGATCAAAATTGTCAGATCAGTCAGTCAGGGTGGTCCCATTAACAGTCATGTAGAACACACAACGATCTGTTTTCATTGCATTTATCAGCGAATGTTTATACTAGGAGTTCGTTAATGAGACAACAAATTTAATCAAACAAAATCACGTAGATAACAAACTACCCCTTATTTTATTTAATCAACATTACGAATTAGCAATTCCAAGAAAGTCAACTTGATAAAGTGTATACAAGCTACTGTTGAGATGGCTCATTCAAAAATAATAAATATTATTAACGATGCTGAAGATTTCCAACTTCCTGACTAATTTAAAATAATTATTATAATTTCCTAATGATCTAATAGAAATTATGTTAGGTTGTTAACTGCTCGTGATGTTGAACTTGTGCAAAGTTACTGTGGAGTTCAGTATTGATTTTAATTGCATATTATAAGATTAATTCGTTATGCTGTGTTATTACGATGAGAGTATTTACATGAATGAAAATACAATTTTCCGCTAGCTCGTCAGTTTTCAAAATTTTCAAAATTTGGTTTCCAAATAATAAGAGATTATGTAGAAGCGAATTTAAATGCCTTTGTTCGATTCGTTGATCAAACATGCAAATTTGTAATGTCTGAATTGTTTTATGTTTCACACACGTTTATTTAAGTTTTAAAAAAGATTTATTTATTTATAATAATTACAATAAATTGTATGGTCGTTTAGTTACAAGTATTACACAGAAAGAACAGTTAACGACTGATAATATAATGAGTTATGAAGTTACAAGCATTACGCATAAAGAACAGATAATAACTGACAGAACCGTAGCAAGGGTGAGGCGACTGAGGCTTTGCCTCAGGCGCCATCGTAATGGGGGCGCTAAACCTTGAAACAATTTTTAAACTAAAAATATTGATCTACCTTATTTTCAGGCGGCACTTTAAAATACGCCCTGTATGCAATATACCGATACACAACCGTGCCAAGAAATAAAAATACTGTACTACCTGTAAAACTAAAATATTGAAAATTTAGAATCAGGACATTCGAACATCATTTCTGTCACTCAACAACAAGCCATAAATTACAACAACCCTTCATCGTGGCCGCCCAGTACGGATGGCATAAGAATAACCTTGATATTGGATGGCCCAGATCAGGGAAAAAATATCGATTTCAGAAATATTGAAACAAAGAATGGAAACGATTACCCAACGGTGAAACCGTAGACCTAAATTGGTTAATTTACTCCAAGAATAAAAATGCTTTATTCTGCTTTCCATGTTGTCTGTTTGAATTTCGCCAAACTCAAATACCTTTTTGATTGCCAATCGTCGTGAAGGGTTTTCGGATTGGAAAAATATAAATAGGATTGAAGATCACGCGACATCACCAGATCATCGAAAATACTTCGTTCAATGGAAAACTTTAGAAGTCAGATTGAAAAACTCACAATGTATTGACAATTGATTGCAAAAGCCAATTTTCTTGAAAAAGGAGCGATGGCGTCACATCCTTCAAGCGATTTTAAATGTGATTATGTTTTGTGCTAAAAACAATTTAGCACTACGAGACTCAACGTCAGAAATTGGCATACAAGGAAGTGGTGTGTTTTTGAATATCATTAAATTACTCAGCAAGTACGACAAAACATTAGAAGAGCTCATTTCGAATCATAAAAAAGGCCATTTAACTATTTATCACCACAAATTCAAAATGAATTTGTCACTTTATTGGGACAGAAAGTTCTTAATGAGATTTTATGGAGGATTCGGAAATCTAAATATTATAGTTTGCTGTTTGATTGCATGCCAGATGTCTCTCATAATGAAAAAATGTCGGAAATTATTCGATACGTCTGTGGCCGTGTTCGGTCTGGCACTTTTTCGCTTTGAAGCTCCGTCAACTCATTCTGATAGTTCGATTTGGTTTTTTTACGCTTTCAAGCGCTTTATCTGCTCTCATTTCAGAACTTCGCGTGTTTTAAGCTTCTGAAATGAACGGAACTATATCGTTTGCAAGCGCGGAACAGCTCCAAATCGAGTTATCAGAATATGTTCGACGGAGCTTCAAAGCGAAAAAAGCGCCAGACCGAACACGGTTTATATTGCTAAAGGAAAACTGAAGATGGAAGAAAGTTTTATTGACTTCATTATTACTGAAGAAAAGACTGGCGAGGGGTTGGCATCTGATATAATGAAGAAGTTAAAAGATGATCAGTTCGATATGTGATCAGTCCCAATATGTCGGGAAACTATCGAAAAAGAAACAATCTCGCTTTTTATATACCATGTGTAAGCCATTATAGTTTGAATTTGGCAGGGGTACATTCCGCTTCAATCAATGCAGAAATGAAATTATTTCTTGAAACCGTAGAAAGCATTTTCAATTTTTTTTTCTCGCTCTACAATAAAATAAAAAAAAAGCACTACAAAAAAATTGCACTAAAAAGTAAAAAATAATTAGAAGTTATTAGAAGAAGATTTAACAGAAATTAGAAGTACATTTTTACAGTGCTGAGCATAAAAATTAATGTATTACGTCAATAATATACAATTATTGTTATTTTTGGAGTCGGTGCCAGCCAAGGTTAACAAACGTGTATTAACGAAGTAGCGGAGTACCAGTAGGTATACATTTTATATCACTTTGACTGCAAAGAGTTTCACAGTCGACAAGATCGCAGGCGCTTGGCGTTAAACAACACGACATCGGTATTGCTACATTATCGTATTAATGTGATTTCAAATACATTTTGTAAATTTCTTAACAGCTTGGCTGGCACCGACTCCAAAAATAACAATAATTGTATATTATTGACGTAATACATTAATTTTTATGCTCAGCACTGTAAAAATGTACTTCTAATTTCTGTTAAATCTTCTTCTAATAACTTCTAATTATTTTTTACTTTTTAGTGCAATTTTTTTGTAGTGCTTTTTTTGAAGTCGGTTTTTGTTTTTTAAAAATTTTTTTTTTTTTACTTTTTAGTGCAATTTTTTTGTAGTGCTTTTTTTGACGTCGGTTTTTTTTAAATTTTTTTTATTTCTTGCTTTTTAGTGAATCTTGCGTTCCTTAACTGATTTATTGAAAGCGAATATGGGTAGACCTACTAAACACTAAACGCGCTGCCCATATGCGACAGCGCCGTTCAAATGAGACAAGCGAAGAAAGGGCGAAACGCCTATCTCAAAGTAGAAAATCTAGATCCAAGACTATTTCAGAAGAGCGTAGTGAACAGCGTGAAAAGAGGCTTTCGCAAATGCGGGCTTACAATCAATAAAATGCGGGCTTACAATCAATAAAAACCAAAGTACTCAACCGATTTTGATGAAATTTATATGGGACCAATCTGAAACTATATCCTTTCGAATTGTGAAAAAATTTTGAAAATCGGTTAATAAATGACGGAGTTATGAGGTAACAAACATTAAAAAAAAAATACAGCCGAATTGATAACCTCCTCCTTTTTTGAAGTCGGTTAAAAATACAAATCGTTGGACTTACCTGATGAAGACATTTAAAGTTTCATTAAAGGGACACTCTATAGGCCAGGAAAGACTATCAAATTTAGCTATTTTATCTATAGAAAATTAAGTTGCTGAAGAAGTTGATTTTAATGATGTTATTGATGAATTTGCGGCTATCAAATCGAGAAAAGTAGATTTGTGATTCTGTCGCGTAAAATTTTTTCGCTCCGATTTGAATTTTTCTTTGAAATTCGGTTAGGTGGGGTGTGATTAGTAGATATTAGTAATAATAAATATTATCAAAAAAATGGAAAATAACCCGTGTATTGCCGAAAAAGTGAAAAAATTAAATTTCTTTTTCTTCGAATTTTGGGGTGTGCATTCGATAAGGAGGGTTATCCATCGTCAAAACCTACCCTACCGGGGCGCCGCTTCGCTCCGCTACGCTCTGCACCCCTCCTGGGCGGTTTTGACTCTGGTTACTAGGCTAAACATACGAGAAGGCGCCACCCATCAAGAAAACCGGGATAAATGAAACCGGGAGCTTAGAGACCCTTGAAATAGCATTAAGAGTATCATGGTCTCTTACCACATTTTTCACTTACCTCCTTGAACACTTGCGCGCAAATTTTAAATGTTTATCGTAAATATACAAAAATATACCTGGGGGAGGAAAATAACAGGTCAATATATTCAATAGAATGAAAAAATTCTCGAATTCAAGTTATTTGTTCGTTTCGTGCAGATTAAACAAATTTATAAATAAATTAATATATAACTATTTGCGACCAAACAATACAGTGCACGAAGCATATTTTTCATATATGTTCAACAAACCGCCTTCACAATTTTATTTTTAAATTCTGTAATTGTAAATTATAGCATTGCGCTATATAAATCATAGCATTATCTGAGGAATGTGGCATTGCAACGTTTCGTGCATTTTCCATCACACACAAGCACAAGTATGAATAATTAGTTGAATTTGATCAAACATTTTTATACAGCATGTTTAACTGTTCCGTTTTAATGAAAAGGAAATAATTCAATAAAACAAGGATAAAATTTATGTTGCAAATACAAGGGGCATAATAATAGTTATTATTCTCACTATTTACTTGTGCTGCATTTTTTCTGCATTAAATCGTATAATACAATTTTAATTCTGTGTTGACAATAGTTCGTTATTATTTTTTTATCTAGTGGGCTTTAATAACTTTAAACAATAATATCTTCAAGAAGCAATCAACTTAATGATTAAAATTCTCACGTGGGCTGTTTGTTTTTAATTATAATTAGGAATATTTAAATAAAATATTACTAGTAGTAAATGTTGTTCCAGTAACAAGTTTATAGGAAAAATGTATGTCAATAAATCTTTAGTTAGGTGTTAAGTTACGTAAAATTTAAAATTTAGATTAAAAACATCACACATTAAGGTATTCGTAAAATTTATGGGGACACTTCTAAATTGAATTAATTCTGATTTGAATAAAAAAATTTCAGTTTACAGTACTGCATGTATAACGTTACTTTGATTATTATTGAATTAAAAATTAACAAGCTAAGTAAATGTAACAAAATTAAATTTATTTCGTAAGCATTATTTCTTTCACATAATACATGTTATAAGCTTTTAGTGAGTTTTCGTCTGTAAATTATTGTTGAACGTTCATGAAATAAATTGAATTTTATTTCGTTTACTTAGTTTGCTAATTTTCAATTTAATAATAATTTTCACATGCGAAAATGTATTCAATGTATTTCATAAGCTTTCGAAAATAGTTTAGCGCCTTGTTTTAATTTTTTATTTGTAATACGTAGCTAGTTAATTTTTACAAGCTAACAATAATATAATTAATATATTTTAGTTAACTTGATTAGGCAACATGCATGGATGTATGGTAGTTTTAACCTATCAATTATCCTTTAATTTGAATTAGAATAGATCTACTCGACAGTTAAATTGAATTCTGATAAAATTATTTCAATTGTTATACATTGTTCTGAAATATAACAATCCAACTGTGAATTTTATTTTGCATCTAAATTTATATGTTTTGTGATTTACTACTTACACCTGCAAAATTGTAGGAATCCAAATTATTAATAAACATCTTACAAATTTATAGATTTAATCGCAAATACTATAAAAATCTGATAAATTATTTAAACTGAATAAATTGCACCATTTTTGATATCTTGCAGAATATTACTGTCTTTTTCCGAACTCAAAAATGTTTAAATAAAAAACTAAAATTAATTAAATAAATAAAATAAAACAATATAATATATTATAAACTTTTATAAGCAGAAATGTTTTTGGTTTCTTATCAATTAGGCCAGTCGACAAAGGTTTTATTGTGGCAATAACTGGGAGCAAGTTGAAAAAAATGTTAATATCTTTATTTGGACTTCTAAAACGATTTATTCACTTTTCACGGTCTAAAGACTCCGGATTTGGCCACAATACTGAAAAAACCATGCGAGAAAATGCACCAATATAAATATTCTTTAATATATCTGATTGGATTCATTTTATAGTAAAATATGGAATGATTAAAACAAAGTAGATTAATTCTTTACAGAAAATATTTGATATTTTGATCTATCGGTTGTAGAGTTACAGCGAGCAGATTGTGCCCTGTATCGGCTTTGTATACACAATGGTGTGCAGATAAATAGCAATGGTGTTATCAACTTCTTAAAAATAAAAATTTTCTTATTTTGTTACCTTTTAATAATTATAACGATATTTTGGATTTAACCTTAGTTACTTTGTGGAAATGCAATAATAACTAATATATTGTTAAAACATAGATTATAATAAATTATTCTAAAGTAACTGTGCATAAAAATGGCAGTTCCACATTTTTATTTATATCGTAAAAACTTATTAAATTAGTGAGTGGAGATTATTTATAAAAATAAAAATTTATATGCATAAGAAAAAATGTTAATACAAAAAAGGGGCCAAAGACAGCACTGCACTCAAAAGAAACGAGACTTAATTAGGACCATGCTTCCACTAAGGCAAATCTTATAAATTTATCCAGAAAAAATGGAAAAAAGACTGAAACAAGAAGTTGTAAAAGGAAAACTATAGCCCGAGATATTAGAAACATTATGAAACAAATGCCACTGTTGAATGCGAAACAAATAAAGAACCGACTATTATTCACCAAATAGCATGAAACGTAACCCTCTTCAAATTGATGTAATATTTTATGAAGCGACAAATCAAAAGCAGTTTAGATTGACTCTAGTGGATGTCAGAATTATGTACGAAGACCGAACCTTGTACAGAATTTAAGCCCAAGTATACCAGAAAAACTGTCAAGCATGGGGACTGTAAGCTAATGATCTGGGGATGCTTTTTCTGGTTCGGTGTCGGCCCGATTTCAAAAAATGAATGTCGAAGTCTATGTCAATATCTTTGAAAGCGTAATGCTACCATTTACTGAAGAAGAAATGCCTTTGAAGTGGCCGTTTATGCAAGCTAGTGACCCCAAAAACACTTAAAGAAAACCTAATAAATGATTTCAAGATTATCAAGTCGATGGTCTGAATTGAAAATTTATGGATGGATGTAAAAAGGGATGTTTTGAACAAAAACCACAAAATATTAATAAATTTTGGAACACCTCTTGATCAGCATGGAAATTCATTCCAATTCACAGATAGCGTCAATTAATCGAGTCAATCCACGAAAATGTTCTGTTGTAGGTAATTAAGAAAATGGTCACGCTACGAAATATTAACTAAATTGGAATTTTTTTAGTGATGTTAATATTTTTAAAACATTGCTATTTTAATGCACACCACTGTAGAACGATTTGCTATTTTAAAATTTAATTTCATTATTTAATATTCTGTGTGTCCTAAAATATCTTTAATGGATGCGGTTAAACCATTTAACCGATTTGTATTTGTACGAAACTGTGAGATATTTAGAAATTTTCATAAAAATTAATGTTTTCCAATATGGTTAGTAAAATCCGGGATCGCTAGACCGTTCAATAATTGGAAACAGAGACTGAAATAAATTTTATTACCTTTCGAAAAAGACATAAGTACTAATTTTAAAAGGTATAGCGACCCTGGATTTGGTCGCCATAATGGAAAACCAAGCGAAAAATGAAATTTTTATGAATATTCATAAATATCTCGGTTTCATACACATTTGAAGCAAAATGCGTTAAGTTACAGATTTCGACTAAGGATTTCAAGTCACATATTTCCCTACAAGCAATGTTATTAAATTTGTCAATTAGGCCGTATAAATCGTAAAATTAAATACGTGGTGTTTGTTCTTCAAACCGAAACAAAACAAAAGAGTTTTTTTCCTTCTCCTGAACAATTTATTAAAATGCACATGTCGCGTTTTGAAGGCGCAACGACGAAACATAAATCGGTTAAATAACTTAAAAAAATTCATTAAATATAAGGTATTTTAGAACACAAAATATCAAATAATGAAATTAATAAATAAAGAATGGCAAACATAACAGTATCTTAATTAGAGCTTCCTGGTGGCTGTAACTTCTTCTCTTTCTAACAGAAAGAAAATAAATAACAGAAAGAAAGTAAATAACAAAAAACGCATATTTTGCATATGGCTCGGAGGTGGTAGCTGCATATTTTTTGTTATTTACCGATGTTCCACACGTTTCTCTCTTCACAGTCTTGAAGATGAAGGCCTAATATACCTTCGAAACGTCGACGAAGTAACCTAGTTGTTTTATTTGGTGTCCGCATACCCGATATTTCCTTTTTTCTACTAATATTACCATCGGACGAGAAATTTCAATTATATCATTCAATGGGTTTTTTCCAACAAATGGAGACAGCATATGGCTCGGAGGTGGTAGCAGCATATTTTTTGTTATTTACCGATGTTCCACACGTTTGTCTCTCTTCACAGTCTTGAAGATGAAGGCCTAATATACTGTAGCGTCTGATGCTTATAAAAATGCACGAGTACGCACACAATCGGTTTGCGACACCTACCTTCAATCGACTCTTATTTCTCAGGATAATTTGCGTCGGGATCGGACTCAACCAACACTTTTATACGAGCTTATGGTACTAAAACGAATTCTTGATTCCAACAAAGATACAACTACAGTTGGAATTCCGTTAACAAGTTTTTAATTAACTCAACAAATTTAAACATGTAACCAGAATTCAAACAATCAAATAATCTTTATAAATACTACTATTCTACGCACTGGGTATGATAAAGGTAGCTAACCTGTGATCTGTCGTGCACTATCTTCTTTCTTCCAATATTCCACTTCCAATCCCCAATCTCCAATCTCGAATAACCTGGTATTCGTATCTCCTCACGTATCTATTAGACACGATCTCGAACTCAACCTTCGATGCCAACACTAACTTGTTATCTGCTATTTTGCAGTATCTTAATTTTTCCAAGGAAAATATCTTCTTGGTTAATGCCTCCGTATCACGTTCACGTATATAATCTATTTCAGTTATATTTAAATTTTCTAGCAATTATCCGCACTACTGTATCTCGCTGTAACGAAAATGCGACTGTCGCGCTTCGTGAACTTGATCGAACCGTTTATTTACTTTTATGTAACTTGAGTTACATAGAAATTTTGTTTTTAAAATGGAGCTTCTTATATTCCTGGTTGTTTATATATGGCCGACGGTTTCTGCACGTTTGATTAGTTTTGGCATGTTGTATATAATGTTTACATACAACATGCAACGCGAACAAACTTAAAATTAAATTCAAACGACAAAAAAAACAAACACATGTAAACAAATGTGTTTGAACCTCCGGTCCCCAACTGTAGTTCTCTCCTTGTTGGTACGACTCTATCCTCGACATGGATAGCGCGTATCACAACAAATGCCCCCTGCTAAGTTTACCCACAGTAGTGCAATGCAACTAGCTTGGTAAATCTTCGCATTCATTCAACATCTTCATTCATACTTCACACCCTTCTTCCATACATGACCCCCTTTCAAACCATTCAATTGACCCTGACTTCCCTCTAACATCTTCATTCATTCTCTCTCTTGCTCCAATCACCACCTGTTCCTAACGCTTTTATTCTTTTGCATCGACTTAGGGTCCTCAAACTCTGCGATGTCTTATCCCAACTGGACTGGCTTTAGCCAAGCCTCTTACATTCTCCCTGTACTGTGCAGTCTTACCCTAACATACCCTCGGGCTATGTTGGTGCGTACACCTCCCTCTTAATGGACCTGCATATCCTGCAGTAGTCACTTACATTTATCCCTTCCCTTCCCTTTGTAGCGTCAGTGGTTTGTAAACATAAACTTGAGAATGCGCACGAGATTACCCGTGTAAAATTATTTTACTTCGATGCATGAGGTACTGTTAGTCAGTCAATTTATCTCCCTATGGTGACTCTTCTTCTTGCGGGTCCGCAACGTATGGGTATAGCAGGTTGATGTGAAATTTTCCCCGAATTTCTCCCCCCTGATATGCTAAAATATACACGTTATCGTTAACCACCTCATGGATCCTAAAAGGTCCTTCGTATGGCAACGATAACTTCGCACAGATGTTCTGCGCCCGGTTTGAGGTTCTCAAACTCTTAACTACTACCCTGTCCCCTATATTAAATGACAGTCGCTTTCGGATTCTTCTATTCATCCGTTCTTCATACTTCTTCGTTGTCCGAAAATATCAACATGTCATCAACATAGTGGACAAGATAGTCTTCGTGCCTTTTGAGTACGGTTTGCATGACTCGACAGAGTGCGGCGCTGCTTGTGTTTAGCCCAAATGGGACGACCTTAAATTGGAACGTCACACCATTCACAGAAAATCCTGTATAAGGACGGGACCCCGGTTCTAATGGAATAAGCCAAAATGAATTCTTTAAATCTAATTTTGTAAATACCGTTTTGTTCCCGATTTTTCCAAATAAACTATTAATATTTTCAGGTTGCTCGAATTGTGGCTTTGTGATGCTGTTTAGCTTCCTAGCGTCAAGACATAAACGAATTTTTCCTTCTGCCTTCTTTACCACCACTAGTGGGTTGATAAACGCTGTACTCGCTCGCTGAATTATGCCATCCTTTTCCATTTGTGCAATTTGCCCCCAGACTTCCGTTCGATACTTATGCGGGATCGGATAAACCTTGCAACTGAATGATGCTTCATTCTCTACGTGGAGTTTATGTGCATACCCCTCCGCGACGGTTACTACCTCATTAAACAACCTGGTATGTTTATCTAAAATACCCCGAACTTGTTGTTTAAATTTCTCGTTGCATTGTATATCGCCGCTGACAGTGACATTTAATTTATTACATGATTTCAAACGCGTGCCTAAATTTGGTTGTTCATTTGACTTTTCCATTCTATTGACGATGACGGTTTGATTATTTCCTAATGTTTTACCGACAATGGAATTGTTAATGATTGATTTCAAAGGTTGGCCTAAAATTGGCTGGTTTATATTTGAATTCAAATGTGGTTCTAAAATTGAATTGTTTATCCACACGATCTCTTCTCACGCCTCTATGTACTCTTCCCGGGGTACATAGGTATTAACCCCCCCTGCGTGTGCTTTCCGCTTAAGGAAAGTTCGACCCCGAATGCAAATGGAGCGGATCGAATGGTATCGGTCGAATGGTATCGAGCTCGATCCGATTTACATCCTTATTGTCGTCTTTGCCCGGCGCGTCTTCCTGATTGCGTGGTGGCCAGCTTCTCCGATTTATTCCGCGGTGATTCTGGTATCCCCCCCTTCGCGTATTGTCGAAACCATTCCTCGCTGGTTCGTTTCCCTTAACTCGCGGGTCTTGTGACTCCTGCGGTGACGCCCGCCAGTCGCGTTCTTCCCATCGCACATATGGGACCGCTGATTGTCGCGTTTCCTCGTACTTAAAGTCGACACTTTCGTCGAATCTTTTTAACAGCTCGAGGAAACCTTCAATCGTCTCGACCTTTTCTATCCCAATCCGGGCTTTGACATCTTTCTCAAAATGCCCCCCGATTGCCCTGACTAACAGCACTTCCTCATATCGTGGCTCGACCTGTTGTGCTTGGTTAATCAAACTTACTGCATAATTCTCCCGAGTGCCCCCATGTCCTCCTCGGTATTTACCCCCATTAACCTTTTCTTTTACCTTATTTTGGTCCATATCGCCCCAGTATTTTTTTAAGAAGAGTATCTTAAAATCCTCGAAATTTTTGATTTTCTCCTCTACCATACTAAACCAAATTTCCGTATCCCCCTTCATCGTGGCGCGGATAATATTCTTCTGCCGGACTTCGTCCCGAATGCGGATTAAATTATTTCCTAAATTTTTGATGAAAATTTTTGGATTGATTTTTCCGTCATTATAGAATTTTGGGTACTTATCCATGTCGCCGTCCCGGTAACTATGACCTTTTAATTCTTCCACCAGGTCCCCCAACGATTTATCATTTTGCGTCCGGTTCATATTTTTTACCTCCTCTCGCATGGAGCCGATCGCATTCTCATTTGCCACAAATACGTCTGTTACCTTCGTTTCGATCTCTGTGATTTTCACATTCACCGTCTCAAATCTTTTATTTACCCCTTTCTCTAAACTGATCACCCCCTTCTCATTTTCCTGCCGGCATTCTTTGAACCTCTTGTCCATCGTATTTACCACCTCGGTGATTTTTGTATCAACCTTAATGTTGATCCTTTCAATTTCCCCTTGCATTTTCTCTAAATTATCATTCATACTTGTCAATTTCACCTCCTGTCTATCCAAACGTTCATTCATACCTGCGTCTCTGACCTCCTGTCGGTCAAATCGTTCATTTACCTGACTAAACTTTTCATTCATACTGGCGTTTACATCCCCAATTTTTCTACTCAAACTTTCATTCAACTCGGCATTCATCTCCCCCATTCTTGCATTCATACTGGCGTTTCCAGCATCAATTTTTCCACTCAAACTTTCATTCATCTCCCCCATTCTTGCATCGCTTTTTCCTCTATCTTCCTTCATGCTCGCATTCATCTCCCCCATCATTTCCCTCATCATTGCCATCATCGGGCTTATATCGGGTACTGACACCACCGGAACTTCTTGCACGTTTGAAACTTCCGGTACATCTCCCGTGTCTCCCCTATCCCCATCACTTTCATATCCAACATTTACACTATCTTCGTCGCTTTCATTCCCCACATTTACTCGCCCCCTTGCATTTCTACTGCGCGTATTCATGTTAATCTTTGTTGGATCTTAAGCTCGTTTATTTCTGATTTGAATTGAATTCTTGCCCCTTATCGTTGAGGTGCCACTTTTATGTGGCTTTAAACGATTGAATTCTCGCCCTCTAGTTGGGTGCCACTTTTATGTAGCGTCTGATGCTTATAAAAATGCACGAGTACGCACACAATCGGTTTGCGACACCTACCTTCAATCGACTCTTATTTCTCAGGATAATTTGCGTCGGGATCGGACTCAACCAACACTTTTATACGAGCTTATGGTACTAAAACGAATTCTTGATTCCAACAAAGATACAACTACAGTTGGAATTCCGTTAACAAGTTTTTAATTAACTCAACAAATTTAAACATGTAACCAGAATTCAAACAATCAAATAATCTTTATAAATACTACTATTCTACGCACTGGGTATGATAAAGGTAGCTAACCTGTGATCTGTCGTGCACTATCTTCTTTCTTCCAATATTCCACTTCCAATCCCCAATCTCCAATCTCGAATAACCTGGTATTCGTATCTCCTCACGTATCTATTAGACACGATCTCGAACTCAACCTTCGATGCCAACACTAACTTGTTATCTGCTATTTTGCAGTATCTTAATTTTTCCAAGGAAAATATCTTCTTGGTTAATGCCTCCGTATCACGTTCACGTATATAATCTATTTCAGTTATATTTAAATTTTCTAGCAATTATCCGCACTACTGTATCTCGCTGTAACGAAAATGCGACTGTCGCGCTTCGTGAACTTGATCGAACCGTTTATTTACTTTTATGTAACTTGAGTTACATAGAAATTTTGTTTTTAAAATGGAGCTTCTTATATTCCTGGTTGTTTATATATGGCCGACGGTTTCTGCACGTTTGATTAGTTTTGGCATGTTGTATATAATGTTTACATACAACATGCAACGCGAACAAACTTAAAATTAAATTCAAACGACAAAAAAAACAAACACATGTAAACAAATGTGTTTGAACCTCCGGTCCCCAACTGTAGTTCTCTCCTTGTTGGTACGACTCTATCCTCGACATGGATAGCGCGTATCACAACAATACCTTCGAAACGTCGACGAAGTAACCTAGTTGTTTTATTTGGTGTCCGCATACCCGATATTTCCTTTTTTCTACTAATATTACCATCGGACGAGAAATTTCATTTATATTTTAAAACATTTTCCAAAACTCAACCATACAATTTTATTTACTAGCGAAAAATAATTCAAAATTGAAATAATTTATTAAAACACTTTGAATGCTAAATTTTTATAGAAATTCAACAATAAATAGCAACCAGTAGTTAGTTAAACAAAAGAAGTACATAAAGTATGTAGGCGATCTGGTTGAAAGAACCGTCATATTAGACGAATTCTATCTTTGCAAAAACAACAAAAGCTTAAGCGTAAGCGATGATGAAATAGTGCTATCTTCATAATGTGCAAACAAACACAGGTAGCTCATTAAAAGAATGAACCACATTTGTCTTATCGTATGACCAGTTTCGTTGTCATGAGGGTACTCAACTCAAGATGGTGTGGAAATAGAGGAATGATATCGCCTAATGTAAAGTAGCATTGCACTTTCTTTGATTACAAAATTTTCAGCCTCACTCTGTAAATTAAAGCGCGCTGTTTTCGTTTTTTTTTTGTTAAAGAAATACAATAGAAATTTAACTCATTTTAAAACAAACCATTTAATGCTTGAATGCCATTTAAGAATTTATCGACAACAACTTAACAACTGGAATTGATACGTCATTTGAAATAAATCAAAAAATAAGGTTTCACTTTTGTTAAAAGTAAGATCGCAGATATTTCATTAGAATTTATCTAGTACATCGTAATAAAACCGGTCATATTTTTAGAGTCAAATTAAGTGCAGCTAATAAGGAATTTAAAAAAGTGAAGGTTGGTTTTTCAATTACCGGCCGCATATTATCGTATCATCAACATGATACGATACTGAATTGAGGGTAAAAGATTAAATAAGTGCGGCTTGTTATTATATTATGAATTCCTACATAATATATCGTCAAGTACTTACGAACAAAGATATTTAGACTGAACTGTTTGGCACTCTATACCCACTCTTTTTCAAAAGACACAAATGTGTAAAAAAGGAACAAATCAAAAATACAATTTAAGCCGGTTAGCCCACCAACTTACTTGACGTTCGACCTAGTTTCAAGTCTGGAAAATTATAGCTTGAATTTATCAAAATTGTTTAATAAGATTGCCCTCCCATAGCAATTATTATATTATATCAAAAAATTAATCTATGCAGTTCAGATAAATCAAGTTTTAATTGTTAATTAATACTTCGGTTCGTCTGCTATACATTCTGATGTTATCTTTTATAACATTTAGACACATCTTAGACATTAAAATAGCCACATTAAAAGCCCGTTTGTTGGTATGAAATAATTTTGGCATTCTCTAAATTTTTTTTTATTGTTTATGATGAGCAAATGCCTAAGCAGTTAACGTGTTTGATTCATATGTACATATGGCCAAAAGCTTCGGTGATCTAGAATGACTAGTACAAAACCGTGGTTTGGAATCCACGTTAAGTTGTAGGTGCGTTGTGCCCGTCACACAATTTAAATCCACGGCTGGCATAGGCAAGGAAATCCGGAAACTGTTTAAAGCGGTTCAAGTTTCAGGTTTCCATTGTCCTGCCAAATTACAACGCTTTTTTAAGTTTCAATTATCACAAAATGTCGGAGCTAATTTATTTTTTCCTCCTTAAAATTATTTGAGTAGGTACCACTTACTGCTTCCCCACTAAAACAGTCAATTTGTTTTCCCTTTCGTTCTGGTTTAGCAGAAACATTTGAGACGTTAGGCACGGATAACTTATTAGCAGTATGATCATTTTTCATGCATGTCCTACAGGATGATGTACTCCAACAGTGCACAGATTTATTTATTCATATATCTTGTATTCATACAATACTTGCAAATTCAAAGTGGAGGTATTGTATAACATTTAAATGTATTCAGTTTTTAGTCAGGGTTTTGCACGTGTAGAATTACGGTTACGGTTTGTCGTGTGTGACAATTTGTATCAGATTTCCGTTTCACGTTAGCGATTCTTCTTTATTTACCTGCTTGTACTTTCCTATCAATTTCAGTGTTAAATTGTTACAGAAAAATGTGATGTGGTGAAACATGTTAATAAAACTGCTACACAAATCTCCAGTGGAATAGAAAATAATTAAATGCATGGTATGTTTTTATTTACACAAGACGTCTACAAAAAAGGGAATTAATGTATTCTACAATGTGCCCATAGATGGTTAAGGAAGTGATCAGAAGCAGTTTATTAAAGATGGTAGGAGACCACACCGAGGTAATCGATATTTTTTAACAAAAAGCTCACGACTTGATTTACGTCACGAGCCTACTCATTACGTATGAATAATTATTGTTCCAATTTGAAAAAACATTAACAAAAAATAACATCAGACACTTTTACTTCTGCACTTGATCGTCTGAGCATCTGAGACTCGAATCCTATTTTGGGGTATATAGAAAACATAATATAAAAGGTTCATAAAACATTCGATTTTTAATAGAATTCCTTTTAAATGTTTAATATTTAAAGTAAATGTTTCAAGAGAAATAATTTTAGAATAAAGCAGTTCGTGACACTATGCGATGGAATCAACCATGAACACAATGTTAACATGACATTTTAAAATCTTATCAAAATGAGGCATTCGCGGCATTTTACGTTATGGATTATGCTCTAGAAATATTTGAAATTCATAAATAGCAGTGACGGATTTGCTAAAACAATTTTTAAAAAAATAAGTGCTCCAGAAGCACGATCAGCTACGATACCGCTATGCGATTAGTAACTGGTCACGATTATTAAATGTATATCGATGTATAAGAAAATTATACTGTTAGTTATCTAGTTTGCATAAGAAACGCATAAATGTTTTCACTATCGTGGAAGTTTTAAAATTTATATTATATATTATAAAATTGGCAACAATGCAGCGAGATAAAGTTATAGAACATACCTGGTCAGGCCTAAGGCCAGGTGGAACCCATGTGTATTCTTCCAGAGCACAGCCAGAATCGTCGTCAGATTGTGAATGTCTCTGTGGATCTCCTGTTGTGGGTCCAAACGGGGATCCTTTACCTAGCAGTCTATCTGCAGGATCCAAAAGAGGCAATTTTGTTGCTGGAGATGGTAAAGCTGGAGGAGACAGGGGGGCACTTAGTCCCCCCTCATTTGTGGTCATTCCGTTTTCTGGCCAAGGACAATTGCGGCACACAGGTCTGAAAAATAAATAAGCAATTTAAGCAATTTATACCACTAGGCACTTAAAAGAAAAATTCATCTTTGTCATGAATTAAGTATTTTAAAACTTGTTTGATTGGATTTCACATAATCGCGAATAATATCGTACACACGTAAACGTGTGGTGACAAAAAGGTAATTTCAAGCTGCAACTTACTCGACATGCGAAACACATACAAGTTGTCTAGAAGAAGTCAATGTTGAAGCTATCAAGTGCATCAATTTACTTTATTTCTAGCACATTGACCGGCATAACGTTGTAAAATTCAATTTAATTTAAATTTTAAGTCAACTTTCTACTTTTTATTAAAAAGAGGAATTTTACAGGTAACAAAAATATTAAATTAAAAATTGTTTCAAACTGGTTTCCAAAATTGCATATGTAATTAAAATTATTAAATTTATGTACCCGACATTCTGATTTAGACAAAATAGGTTGATGTCTGAAAAATAATGAGCAGGTCCCATTATTAATAATACAACAATGTGGTATATTTTTACATAAATATATTTCCGGCATATAATTTACTAAAACTAAAACCAGGGGCGGCGGTTGTTTATCTCTCACACATTTCCATTAATTAAGAATAATTGATGAGTACAACCAGGCCAGTCGCACTTACGTGAACTGCAGTTGTTAAAATTTTCTTGAAATATGAAAAGTTAACTAAACAAAATTGTTTTAAACAGCTTGAATATATATATAATATAAATATTTCGGTAGTTAGAAATGAGTGCAGAGTAATAATAAAAATATTTTGCATAAAATATGTAATAAAAATTGTATGCATTTTCTAGAAAAGCGGGAACATTAGGTACATCATGGGGCGAAGAAAATTTAACGTGGTGGGAAAAGAGATCAAAACTAGAAAAAAAGTTAATAGTGGCTTTAATCGTTTCTTCGATAATATTAAGTGCATTTTTAATATTTTATACAACGAAACCTCATGCAGGTATGTCTTATTGATTTTGGAATTAATTTAATGAAAACAACACACATTTTAGCAAACAACAGTAGCGTTTGTAGTTCTTCTGCATGTTTAGAAGCAGCATCACTTATAGTTACCCACATAGACACAACTATCGATCCATGTGATGATTTTTTCAAATTTACGTGTGGAAAATTTATCGAACATACGCATGGAGATTTAAAGGCAACCTCGATAAAAGAAATTAAAGCACAAGTTCAACGCCAAGTAGAAGAAATCATGAATGAACCTATTAACGACGACGATCATTATTCTGTAAAAAGGGAAAAAAAATTTTTGCTCTCGTGCTTAAATGAAACCGCTGCGGAGGAAGAAGCATTGGAGGTTTTCGAAGAACACTTACAAGAATTAAATGGATGGCCTGTAGTTGTTGGTTATAAATGGCGAGAACGATATTTTGATTGGTTAAATATGATAATAAAACTAAAAAGACGTGGTTATCCGTACGAAATGTTACTAAGTTTTACTCCTACTGCAGATCCTACAAATACAAGTAAAGTTATTTTGATGGTAAAACACACAGCTTTATTTATAAAAAATATCCAATTTTATTAAAAGTAAATTATTATAGATAAACACGCCGTTTGTTTCAAAAACGGAAGAAAAGCATAAGGAGTTGTATAAAACATTGATGACTGATATTGCAGTTGCATTTGGTGCTGATAGAAATCGAGCTGTACTCGATATGGAAAAAGTCTTGGATTTTAAAGAAAAATTACATGAGGTATCAAATAACTCTTTATTTAATCAATCTAAATTCTTAATATTATTTTAGATTAGTGTTAAAAACAGAGATTACACCAAACCTTTAGAAGAAACGCGGTTCACGATAGAAGAGTATCAAGAATATAACAATGAAATTGATTGGCTGGATTTTCTAAATACCTTATTATATCCGGCTGCTAATATTACAAATGAAGATTATGTAATATTTCCAAGAAACGAATTTATGGAAGATTTTTTCTCCTTGATTTACACAATACCCAAAAGGTATAGTAAAAAAATGGCATCATTAACACATTACTTTTGGTAACTTTTCGATTTTATAGAATTCAAGCAAATTACATAATATGGAGTGCCATAGAACCAATAGCCCCTCTTTTACCCAAAAAAATCCAACAAATAATAGGTAATTATTCATGTCAAACCAGCCGTGACAATGGAATGAAAGCTTTATATGATCGCAAAAAGTTCTGTAACGAATTATTTCTTCAAAAGTGAGTACATTTTGCAAAAATTTAGATTTATGGTTTAACAGATAAATTTTAGTTACATTCCAAAACCCAGTGATATCATATACGCTAGAAAATATTTACCCGAAGAAGAAAGGGAAAAAGTTATTGGGATTTTAACAAACGTTAAAAATGAGTTTGTAACAACTTTACAAGAAAATAGTTGGATGGACGATGAAAGCCGAGAAAACGCAGTAAAAAAGATCGAGTCCATAAATGAAATTATTGGAGCCCCTGGAGATTATTTCAACGATACCATATTTGACGTATTCGAAGGCTTATTTCCAGTTAATAATTATTTTTTAGTTATTATAGCTAAATACATTTTTTTTTGAAATTATAGGACGATTCAGATGAAGAATATGGTTTCTTCGAACAGATTTTATTTTACATTAATCTTCAAAATGATTATTTATTTGCGACTATAGAAAATGAGATGGAGGCTAATCTATTATTTTATCATATGATTACATGGGTGAATGCGGGGTATTTAGTTTCATATAATTCTTTAAGTATGTACCGATATTTTCTCCAGTTCACAAGTTGCAAAATAATTTTTTTGAATTTAAGTGGTGCCAGCTGCTATTCTGCAAGGGATTATGTTTGATTATGAAAGACCCATGTACTTAAACTATGGTACTGTGGGATCCATAATAGGACACGAATTAACACACGCGCTAGCGAAAGATTGCGAGAACATTAAAGCAGATGAAATATGGACTGAAGAAAGTGCAGAAGCGTTTAAGGATGCCGTGAACTGCATGATTGAAAGTGCAGAAAATTTTGATGTGGAGGGTACAAACCATACGGTAATTTCAATTATTCTAAAATTCCTACATTTTACAACCAATTAATATTTTTTAGATTAATGGAACACTGACTCTGGAAGAAAATATAGCTGATTTTACAGGAACAAAAGTATCCTACAGAGCGTACAAACAGTGGGTATTGAAAAATGGCGAAGAACCACAATTGCCAGGAATTGATTACACTCCAGAGCAGCTATTTTGGATTGCATCCATTCTGCACGAATGTTACAAATTAAGTGGTGAAAAATTGGAGCAGGGATTAGAATGTGATTTACATGCTAATAATGCGTTTAGGGCTACAGGACCTTTTTCTAACAATCCAGATTTTGCTAAAGATTTTAATTGTCCTGTTGGTTCTAATATGAATCCATCGGAAAAATGCCAAATATTTTAGTATAACGAAGTATTATATAGGTACTTTTATAAGAAAACTTAAATTTAATTAATTTATAAATCTTTGTAAACTGGAGTGAAATAAAATATTTTTTTGTAAACATGGTATTTATTTTTGTGACTCTATTGTGGTCTAAATTACCGTTAACACCATTTGTTAACCAGTGTAATTTAAGATATAGTATAAAATATATAGGTATAAGCGAATGGATCGCTATAACGTGCTATACGAATCGATAAACAAATTAAAAGTCTAGTAACTGTTTTGACCATCTTGGTTTGGAAGAAGGGTTTCACAACAACCTTCCAGCAAATGAAATTTTAAGTTTCTGACAAGCTGAAATTTAGCATGGCTATACGTTCAATATTGTATGGAAGGAGAAAAATAACTAATCTGATTAGATGATTACAATTTTACACTCAGAGTTTTTAAGATGCGACAGTAAAAATGAAAATATTTCGGCTACTATACACGTACTAGTTCTGAAAGATATCCTATACATTACGATTGATTCGACCCTCGCAATTAAATTCTGTCAGGCCATGAAAATTATCATCTGGTTATCGTAAAAGTGCTAAAAATTAAAAATTTATGTAGTCATGCAATGATTTAGTTTTGACCTAATTTCACGATATAACTTCCGATTAGCTAATAAATTCAGAAAATTTACACTTTATTTTATTGAATTAGTGTTAAAGTGTAGTTGAGAATTCGACCTGCTATGATAAGAACTCCATTATGTTTTCACCTTTACTAATTTTTAAGTTAATATTAATTCTGGATACGGTCCTGACTAATCGGGCTTTGTACAAACCCGTCTAGATAAAAACGATCATATTCTCGACAATATTTTAAATATTTTGATTAAAATTAGGTTTACTAATTACTATTATTATAATTGGTTTTTCCAAAAATTCGAATTTCAAGCAATTTTTTTTTCATACAATTATATCAAATCCTGAATATTAATTGTTAATTAAACATTCCCACTATTTAAAAATACTTTTCAACTTTGTTCAAAACTTTGTGAACAGTTTTCGAAATCCCTAAAGTTTCGACAGTTTCAAAACTCAATTTGGTTTGTTACGAATTAATTGAAAAGTTTAATATTTATTTTACTTGATTAAATTCAATCGAATTGCTAGTGCTATAAAATGTCCCAAATTAATGAAATCCATAAAAAATTAACATTAAAATAATGTATAATATTATGACACATTTTTCAAATTAATAATAATGAGGAAATGGAAGCAGATAAAATGTGTTGCCCTCCAGTATGTGTTTATACTGTGATGCTTCCATATATCTCACTTAATTTTTATAAAATTCTTACCCGGTTTAAAAATGCGGGTCGAGTAAGTAAATCTAATTTTAATTTTTTATGATTAATTAAAAAATGTGATATTAGTTACTCACGAACTTACAATGCAAAATGGGATCACGATAACCAAACTTGGTGGGAAAGGCGCTCGAATTTGGAGAAAGCGATTATTACATTGCTAATTGTTATAGCATTATGTTTCTGTGGAGCGGTGGTCTTTACTATTTACAGAAATTCAGGTAAGACATTGATTTTTATACTATCAGATAGTACTAATTTCACTTTGTAGATGTTCCAAAAATTTGTGATACTACTAGTTGTTTATTAACTGCATCAGAAATAGCCCGCCATTTGGATACTGAGGTAGATCCATGTCAAAATTTTTTTAAATTTTCCTGTGGTTCCTTTATAAAGAATATGGATAAAAAAGGTTCGCACAAAACATATATCGATGGTTTGGTAAAAGATCAACTTGAAAAAATTATTACGGAAGGTATTAATAGTGATGATCACTTTATGATAACAAAACAAAAAGAATTTTATCAAAAATGTATGAACGAAAGCGCAACCGAAATGGAATCGTTGAATATTTTTAAAGAAACTCTGGAAGAAATAAATGGATGGCCGGTTGTTGTTGGTTATCCGTGGAAAGCACAGCAATTTGATTGGATGGATATGATTTTTGAGTTAAGGAAACGTGGATATTTGCATTCCATGTTGTTGCAAATTAGTTTAGTTCAAGATCCTTTAGATTCGAATCAATTTCTATTTAAGGTGAGTTCTCAAAACTTAATGTTTGACACACAAATTAAATGCTTGTCTCTTAGATAAAACCTCCAGAAAACAATGAAATGAAGAACGAGGTTCGAGTTTGGTATAAAAATTACATGGTAAAAGTAGCTGTATTCTTGGGTGCCGACGAAAAACTTGCCAGTTACGAAATGGACGATGTTATAGATTTTATGTTAAAATTAGATAACGTAAGAGATCATAAAATTTTTAACAACAAATAAGCAGTTAAGTAATAAATTTGCAGATTGCAGATAAAAACAAATGGGAACGAGATAGTCACAAAAAACATAACTGGACAGAGGAAATCTATAACACCAGAATTACCATACAAGAATTTCAGGATAATCACAACCAAATTGACTGGCTTTATTTTTTAAACAATCTCGTGCATCCTTCTACTATTTTATTTTGGGACGATTATGTAATTTTTCCAAAAAGTAAATATATAGAAGCATTTTTTTACACGATTCATAAAACACCAAGGCGGTAAGATTTTTATCATGTACAGAACATTAAAATTGATGTTGTGTTCGATGCAACTTGAATTTTCCTTCGCAAGCAAGTTTGAATTGCATCGTACGCGACGACAATTTTAAATAATTTTCTTTTCTTGCTCGATTTTCCTTCAGTTAAATATATTTTAAGGGTTCAAGCAAATTACATAATTTGGAAGGTTTTGGAGAACATAATGCCGTATATGCCAAAAGAGTTAAAGGAATTACAAACAAATTATACTTGCCTATCAAATCAAGGTACTAAAACAAAGAGTCGTCACGAATTTTGCAAAAACGTAACTTACCTCAAGTAAGAACAAACATATGGTTACTTTTACGGTTACGTTATTACATAATTGTTTTAGTTTTTATTTAGATCCGTCAGAAATTACTTACGCAAGAAATTATTTACCAGCAGAAACAAGAAATGCCGTTTTAGAACTTGCGGATACCATAAAACAAGACTTCATAATCAACTTGAACCAAAACTTCTTGATAGACGACATCAGCAAAGAAAAGGCAATCGAGAGAGCTAACTCAATTATGGAAATAGTTGGAATGCAAGGCGATTATTATAATGACACAATATTTGAAATATATGAAGAAATTTATGTATGTTTCAAGTTTAATCGGTTCGATAATAATAAATTATTTACATGTGAACAATATTTTAGTCAAACAATGAGAGCGATAATTACTTTACCACATTACTGAGTTTATCGAAACTTCATATAGATTTAACGTACTTTTTGTATAATAAACCTGTTAATGAAACAATTTTATATCAATTTGCCAGTCAAACGGAAGTTCGTTATTCAAATTTAGATAACGCTATTGGTACGTCGTAATAACGTAATGCCTATTGATTAGCTTAATTTTGTTTGTAGTTGTTCCAGCGGGAATATTGCAAGGAATTTATTACGATGGAGATAAGCCAATGTTTCTAAATTACGGTGGAATAGGAATGATAATTGGACGAGAATTGGTCAAAGGATTTTATCAAGACGTTACTGAAATAAACGTCGTAGACAACATAAACGACATATGGACGAATGAAACGAAGCACACCTTTATGGAAGAAATTCAATGCCTCGATAACAATTTCAAGAATTTTTACATTCGTGATAATAATTCTGAAGTAAGTTTATAAATGAATGAAATTGTTTTGTGTAGGTTATAAAATGAAATTGTAGGTCGATAGTCTTGTAACGGTAGAAACTATAAATGATTATATAGGAATTGAAATTGTTTATGCAGCTTATAAAATCTGGATCGCAGAAAATGGTGAAGAACCATATTTACCTGGAATTAATTATTCTCCTACACAGCTTTTTTGGATTTCATCTCTATTACCACTGTGCTACAATTTACACGAAGAACAAAATAATCCTGAAAATGAAATAAAATTTTCAAGTTTTTTACTGTCGATAAGCAATAATCCAGATTTTTCGAACGATTTTCAATGCTCGCCTTCTGAAAAAATCTGTTCACTTTTTTAATTTTTTATTTATATCTTTTGTACAATAAATTCTAATAAAAACTTTGGTCTGATTATTTACAAAAATCTAACGAGACTGCAGTCTCATCTACAAATTTAAATGAAAATTTAATCAAAAAATTAATTAACGTTAAGAAAATAATTGGTTGACAAAAATTGTTAAAAAGATGTATTATGTACTTCTCCCGCGCAAATTAAGTATAATTAAGAATTATTAGGAGGTTTACTGCATCAGTGTTCATCCGAATTTTGTCGCAGTGCTCACAGACTGAACGTAATTTAAACTATGTGAATTTAAGGTTAAATTTCTGAGCAATGAATTTTGAGTAAGGTTCATAATCGGATTTTCGTAAAAAATGCAACTTATTTTAAATTTTAGTAATCCAAAAAGTCAAGAGCCACCCCGTATAAATAATTTTACCAAATGTTGGAAACGAAAAACAAGATTGGAACAGAAATTACTTATTTTATTAATTATAATAATCATTTTGTTGATTGGGCTCATATTATTTATAATTATAATACACGCAGGTACAGTTAAATTTTTGATGCTAATTTCAGTAAAATGCGCACATTAACTATGGTGCAAAAGATGATTCAAAAAGGTCACGTAGTGTTAATTGTCATATCAATTACGATGTCGGAGGTCAAGTCTGCTATAACCGATTTTATATTTTAGTAAGACCACATATTTGTAATGCACCTGCTTGTATTCAATCAGCAGCAGAAATTTTCGATCACATAGATGAGACGGTGGATCCATGTGATGATTTTTATAAATTTGCTTGCGGCAATTTTGTAAAATCGTTGCACGGTAACTCGAAAGATTCGTCCGTCAATAAGCAAAAAAATAAGGTAAAAAATCAATTGGAGGAAATTTTAAAGTCATCGATTAGCGAAGACGATAATAAATGGCTGAAAAATCAGAAGATAATGTATAACGCGTGTTTAAATGAGACAGAAGTAGAGGAAGACACCTACAACGTGTTTATGGAAACGTTAGATGAATTAAATGGGTGGCCCGTAATCACAGGATTTTCGTGGAAAGAATATAATTTTGATTGGAGACAAGTTGTATTTAAATTAAAAGAGAAAGGTTTTCCGTTCCACGTAATGTTTAGTCTACGTATCGTGGAAGATCCAATCAAACCCTACAGACATATTTTAAAAGTAAGGAGAAATATTCGAATAAAACTTATTTTACTGTTTAAATTTTAGGTGGCCTTACCATACCACACAAAAATTAATACCGAGAAGAAAAGTTTATATAAGAAATTTATGACTGAAACTGTCATCCAATTAGGTGCTGATAAAAATCGAGCCGCTAACGAAATGGAAAAAGTTTTGGATTTTATAGATAACATTATAAAGGTAAATTCAACCCCTAAATTTGGTAAATAAACTAATAAATATATCTGTTCACAGATAAAAGAAACGTACAATCCAGAAAACGACGAAGGTGACAGCAAAACCAATCGCACTTTTAGATATAGAGTAGAAGAATATCAAAAAATCAACGGTGATTTGAACTGGTTAGATTTTATCAATTCATTACTAAATCCAGTAGGACAAATCTACGAAGATGATGAAGTTATATTTCCAAATTCTACATTAGTTGAAGCCCTTTTTAAGTTTATAAACAGAACTCCTAAACGGTACTGCCAGAAAATTTATTTCCTGTTATTAGAGTTTATTTGAAAATCTTACAGAATTTTGGCAAATTATATTATCTGGTCAGTGTTTGAGGAAATACTCGAATTTATGCCTTCACGTATTAGAGAACCGGAAGGAAATTATACGTGCATAACAGGTAGTTCCAACGAAGAAAGTCGCCCGAAATTTTGTAAAACAAAAGTGGAAATAAGGTTCGGTTAGCAAATTTTTATAATACGAATTCTTTGAACGAAGTTTTAGTTTTGATCCATCACCAACGACAATTGCCTTTGCTAGGAAATATTTATCAAAGGAAAAGAAACAAAAGGTTCAAGAAATGGCTGGCAATATTAAAGTAGAACTATTGAAGACACTAAAAGCATGTAGCTGGATGGATGCTGAATCAAAAGTGACAGTACTGGATAAAGCAAATGCCATAACCGAAATTATTGGGGCTCCAAGAGATTACTTTGATGATACAGTCTTCTGCCAAACATCTGATTTAAATTACGTAAAGATCGGTGAAACAATAAAATATTTGAAGTAATCAAGTTTTCATTTCTTTTAGACTATCGAGAACACAGGCGGATTTTTCAAAATGTATTTACAGCAAAGCAAATTGCTATATAATTTTTATTATTTTAGAATACATTTGAATACGAGTGATACAAAAATTGACGATTTTTACAGTTTAGTTACAACAGTGGACGCCATGTATTCCATTTTGGATAATATAATAAGTATACCACTTACCGATACACATTTAATCTATTGATTCTAACACTGAAAACATTTTAGTAATTCCGGCTGGAATACTACAAGGAATATTTTTCAATATGGAAAGACCTATGTATTTAAATTACGGAATTATAGGATCAATCATAGGCCACGAATTGTCTCATGGGTTTGGTGATATGGGAAGTAGTTATGACAAACACGGAACCGAAAATATAATTTGGACAAATAAAACTGAAGAAAATTTCAGGGAAAATATTAAATGTTTAATCGAGGAAGCAGAAAATTTTGAAGTCGATGAAGATTTTAATGTAATCGTCACTAACTTTCCTTAATCAACAAAATCACTATTTAAATTTATAGATAAATGGCACAGTTACTTTAGAAGAAAATATAGCCGATTTTACAGGATTCAAGCTCTCCTATGCGGCATACCAGGAATGGGTGCAAAGGAACGGAAAGGAACCTCAGTTGCCTGGAATTGGATATACTCCGAACCAACTATTTTGGATTTCTTCAATTTTATACGAATGCTTCGATATAAATAAAACACGAGCAAAAACCGATTCTCATGCATATAATTCATTTCGAGTGATTGGACCACTGAGAAACAATCTCGACTTTGCCAAAGACTTTAACTGCCCAGTGGGATCAAAAATGAATCCACCTGTAAAATGTGAAATATTTTGAACATTTTTCGTACATTCAAAATTGTTTTGTTACATTTTTGCATATTAACAAATAAACCTGTAGTATTAAAAAAAATATGGAAGTTTATAATTAAGTATTTTTGTGGGTCATATCACCGACACAATTTATAAGGACAATCTAATTGACTTAATTTGAGTGCAACAAAATATTAAAAATTAAAACTGTCCCACATCTATTAAGATGGGCCTAAAATAATTAATAGAATTGTTTATTTTAAAAAAGCATAGATAATTTAGTTCTAATCGTTAGGTGTATAAAGTAACAACTAAAATGGAAGAAGAGCAGTGCGTATTTCAAAAAATTCCGTTAATTTTTTTTAAGTAATAATAACATTGTAGATTAGAAACTCCTAAACCGACAGAAACTTGCTGGGTCAAAAGAACACGAATAGAAAAGGGTCTAATTTGTATGTTAGTAATTGCATCGGCTTTGATTACCACCCTTATCATGACACTTCTGCTTTATACAAGTAATTAACCTTTATTTTATTTTTTACACATCAGCAGGGTTTCTTATAACCCAAACTTTATTAAATTCCTTTTGCATGTGGTGACGTTCTTAAGTTATTCAATATATAAAATTTTTGTCGAGGAAGGGGTGTAGTTAAATTAATTTTTTTAAACAAGCTGCAATTGTGACTAAAATTTTAGTGTAGAAGATATGGTGCTCAAGAGTAAAGGGTAAAATATTTCTTGTGCAGTGATCAATCATTTAACTTGGATATTTGTGGACGTTTAAAAAACTATAAATTAACTCGTGCACTGTTTTTTAATCTGCAATTTGGATATACCCTATAAATTAAATATAACTCTTAATAATTTGGTAAGACTGTGATTTTCCGATTTGTATGCAAATATTTAGGAACGGTTGCTATTGACACGTTGAATTGAATAGTTAGTTTATCACATAATTATTATTTTATCTTATAATCTAAACTTGTACATTTATTTAGAAGCTGGATCAACTGCTGCAGCCAATACCTGTGATAGCCAAGTCTGTGCCGAAGAAGCGTTAGAAATACTGCAACAAATCAATACGGATATAAATCCATGCGAAAACTTTTTTGAATTTGTTTGCAACAATAAGACCGAAAGAGAAGAGAGCCATGATTTAATAATTCTTTTATCGGAAAAAGTAGATTTACAAATGCAAAAGTTGTATAAAGAATCTATTGGCGATAACGATCATGAAATTGTAAAGATTGAAAAAACCATGTACAATGCATGTATGAATGAAACAGCAATTTCAAAAAATTCATTTAACATTATTAAAGATGTTCTAAAAGCGGCAGGTGGATGGCCGGTAATTGAGGGTCACAAATGGAATGAAACTAAGTTTGATTGGTTGCAAACAAGTTATAAACTTAGAAAGATGGGATATAAACATTCAAGCATTCTTGATATTTCCATTGATATTGATCCTAAAGATGAAAATAAATTTATATACAAAGTATAGTTTATAAAATACAATCAATTGTTAATAAACTTTGGGTTCTTTAGGTATCGATACCAAAAATTAAAGATGTGCATAGTAAATGGTTCGATACTACAGTTGCACACAAGTTTATGACCGATGTTGCTGTAATGTTTGGAGCTGAAGAACATCATGCTACAACCGAAATGTCTGAAACACTCCAATATTTGAAAGATCTTCAATGGGTAAGCTACATCAATTATTTATAATTATTTAATGTTTGTACTTCTAAATTTCAGAAAAGTGATGATATAGTTAATAATAATGAAAAATACCATCGTGCAACTGTAGCCCAATTTCAGAAAAAACATGATAGCGTAGATTGGCTGAAATTTATTAACAAAATTGTTGAACCTCATGGAAAAGTGTCAAAACACGATTACGTATTATTTCCAAACGAATCTAACATGGATGGTTGGTTAGCAGTAGTTTCACGAGAAACCAATAGGTAATTTATAAAAATACTGTGTGAAACATATTTTTAAATACATTTTTGTATGATATAGAATACAAGCTAATTACATATTATGGAAAGTTGTGGAAGAAACGCTGTCTTATCTAACATCTCAATTAGAAAAAAGTGGATTTAAACCAAAATTATTAGTTGGAACTAACGATTTTCGTCAGACCCGGGAAGAATTTTGTATTCAACAAATAAGCCAAAAGTTATATTTTCAAATTATAGAAGTTAGGAAATTTCATTTTTCATTTTCAGGTTTCCAATAGATCCAATGGACATAGTTTACTTGAAAAAATATCTAAGTAAAGAAAAAATAGAGAATATGAACGTTATGCTTGATAACATGAAATCGTCCCTAGTAGAAATAATTAATAATGTTGATTGGATTGATAAAAAAGACAAAGATAGAATGGTTCCAATAGTTAAAAAGTTGAAAGTAATTTTTGGTGGTGTAGAAAATTACTTTGATGACGAATTATTAGACAAAATGGTTTTCAAATTGGTAATTAGTTAATTTTACAGGTTTTTAAATTAACCAAACCAGTATTTTTAGAAGGAAAACGAGACAGACTTCCTTCCGCTATTATCTGAGGCATCGAATAACTACTATAACTTGTTTTACGGACTAATAAAGGAATCGGTAGATAAAGCTGATATCAGAATGAGTAACTACA
The DNA here is from genome assembly GCA_932274525.1 of Podabrus alpinus. Taxonomy (NCBI): domain Eukaryota; kingdom Metazoa; phylum Arthropoda; class Insecta; order Coleoptera; family Cantharidae; genus Podabrus; species Podabrus alpinus. The sequence goes on from OW026451.1 coordinate 124,579,866, forward strand.
ATATTCCTATTGATATGTTAAGGAATGTCGAATTTGGTAATTTTGATATCTCGTAATTGGCCAAATAATCAAAGTAATTTTTAGTACTTCCTGCAACTTTAATACAAGACGAAGTCTACGGCGACGAGCGACCCAATTACTTAAATTATCCTAAATTAGGATTCGGAATGATACACTATTTATTTTATAGTTTTGGTATTGATATCGATTCATGGTCAAAGAAAACGTCACAACAATTTGATGAAAAAGTGAATTGTTTAACTGGCGGTCAAAAAGAATTACCCAAATATTTGGTAACAAAAGTCAGAAACTATATTTAAAATTTTATTTTTATCATTGATCTCTTTAGGCAAACGATATCATTCTTCACGATTTAGCAATAAGATATTCTTATGACGCGTATACGAAGTGGACCGAAGAAAATTATGCTGAGAAACGACTGCCTATTTTTGAGTACAATCCTAAACAATTATTTTGGATATCGATTGGGAACTTGTACTGTGGTTATTGGAATGAAATGTACCAGGACGAATTTATAGATTTAAGTGAAAAAAATGTGTATTCTGCTATGATTCCTAAAATTTTAAACTTTAACGAAAATCTACAAAAAGACTTTTCGTGCCCAATTGAGTCAAATATTGTAGAAAACCCAGTCGAAGAAGAATGTAAAATATTTTAATTAATTTATTTTTTCGGTTTAATTCATTTTCCCTATCATAGCTCTAGTATCACTTTTAATTTGATTGTGTGCTAAAGTTTGAAATATCCCTATCGTAGTAATTCAGATTGGAAATGTTATGAAAAAAGTATTATCTTTTATCATTTATAATTTTTTCTGTACTAATTTGCAATACATTTTTATATTTTAACTTGGATTTTTAATTGGAAATAAAAACACCACCAGCAATATAATCTGGATATTTATGAGCCGTAATGAACGAATTGTTGATTAGTTACGGAATTAATTTTTTTGCCAAGGTTGGGTTGCACTATCTACGATATATGCAATTTAAAATAAATGCGTTTTTGCTCTCATTATTGTAACATTTAAAATGTTTCACATGTAACATTTATTCGGAGACGATATTTTTCCTTTTAATTAAAATCTTTAAATGGTCGGAGAATAACCTCAAAATCCAGTGGTAAGCACGGCTTTGCTTTGAACGAGGCTGAAGTTGAAGATACCTTCGCTGTTTAGCGACACAGTTTTATCAACTTCGATGTGAAACTGAGCCTTGAAGTTTTTTTCGATCTCGTATGTGAGTGAACTAATTAAGTGCAAATAGTGTAACAAGTTTCCCTTTTGGATATTCTAGCGAAAACGAGCTTACGAAGCTGATCCTTTCCTAAAAAGACAATTTTCTTCAACGTTCGCAAGAGAATAATAATTTTTATCACACCTAAAAGAATTTTTCCGTGTAATCATCGTTAACATTGTCAACCTTATAAACGTCTATCCACTGCTGAACATAATCTCCTTTTATGCCTTACTCTCTTCTGCGTTAAGTACGTTAGACCTTCAGTTTTTAATTTTGTTACATAGTTTTGCCAGGAGTCGAATCTGGTATTTTCACTTCAGCAGTACTATTGGACTAACCAGTCATTAAGAGTATATTTATAGCACATTCAAAATATATTTGCACACTGTTCAGATCAAGCTAAAATATTGGCTCTTTGAGAATTATATAATAAATTGTAGTTGTATGAAACTGTATAAAGACATAGGTTGCTCAACACTCAGTATAAAGCAGTCAAGGTGTGAATTTACCATTTATATTTTAATTTTTATTTGTGTGCGGGCATTGATTTCAGTTTGCCAACAACTCACTGCCCTTGCTTCCACTTTATTATGATTTTGATCATATCTACTACTTTCGGTTTAAGGTGGACCGAGTTTTCTTTGTGCAAGATAAGAAAAATTTTTCAAGGTTCGAACACAAACAAATATATTTTTTCTATAAGTAGACATTAATAATATTCAACGTTTTTTTACCTATGATAAATTATCACTTAATGGGACACTAAATAACTTTTTGGCAATCCTCATCGTCGACGGAAATTTCATTAACTGATTTTCAAATTCAAAATTAGAAATGTAAATATAAATTAAATTGTCATAATATATTTTCATAAATAATTATTAATTATAATAACTTGAATTAGTGAAAACTTCAATAGAAATACTTGTGTATTAGGTATTTCAGCAGAATTTGCAAAATATTTTAAGGTCATACATTTTGTATAAATATTTTTTGTTAAAAATAAAAAATAAATTATTATACAGATTACCCAATAAAATAAACAGTTTATCTTTGAAAGTTGAGATGGCAATAATAGTACTCGATTCATTTAATGTCCGAGAATCTATTTTAAAGAATGCCGGTAGTACTTGTGAATCACTTGTGCGGTAAAAGTGTTGGCATAAAAATTAGAACATGTTAATATCGAAGATATAATTAAATATTTTTTAAAGAAAACTTCAAAAAAAATGACCCTAGGGTAAATCATCTTTAATTATTATTATGTAATGACTTCTACGTTAAAATTACCTTGCAGCAAACACAAATCCTCATTAGAAATGGTAAATGGTTGGGAGGCAAGAACATGTTTGGAAAAAATTTTAATTTCATGTGCAATAATATTATTAAGTGTTTGTTTACTTTTATTAATTTTATTTTTACTTCTGCCACAAACGAGTAAGTACAAATCACGTTAATTAATTATTACAAAATTTTATTAAAAATGTAGGTAAATTTCAAACAATCTATTAAAATATTATTTTAAAATTAATGCTTTAACGTAATTGAGCTGGAATAATTAATTATATTACGTCAACGGCTTATAATAATCATTTATTATTTAAATTAAAACGTTAACGACTTTTAATATCAATTTATAACAGGCTCGATAAATTATTAAGCCTTGGGTAAAAATTGCGTCTGTTAAGAATAAAAATGACGGCGATTTCTTTAGCGCGAGGTTCTTAAAATGTTCCCTAAATTAATAGTTTTCTCTGTCACAAAATACCCTCTGACAATTATTTATGCGTCCGCCACTGCTTTAGTAAAACGGCACCAAAAGAAATGCAAGTCAAAGAACAATAATAGTTATTGACGCATTTAAACAATGCTGGTAATAAATTCGAATGAATGAACAACTTAATTATAATTGCATGCAGTTTCACCAACTAGGAAATTATAAATATAGAGTTTAATAAAGCAATTAATATATTTATAACACTGTCAATAGAAAGACTTATAATAACGAATTGAAATGTACAACGATCCATCGTGAATAGTAGACTTGAATTTTCCTATTTTAAGCAAACTGTTTTGAAAATTTTAGACAAAGGTAATAACTTTTTTAACGACCAATTCGATTTATTAGCCACAACTAAAACTAATTTTAGCTGACTTATGAGGAAATGAAAATTTTCTAATCATTAAAATTAGTGACCACGATTTTTAAATCGTATTAGCTACGTTAGTCCATGAGAGACTTAAGAAACTATGTGACTTTCATGCTATTAAAACTAGGAAATATTGAATTTCATACAAATTTTCTCGGTGTATTTTCAAATACTTCAAGTAGTAGTATTTTTAAGCATAGAAAGTAATTAATATAAAAAAATAAAACTAAAAATAATAACCTACTCTTGTAAAAATAAGCTTGCATTTTTTAGGTAATCAACAGTCAATAAATATTTGCAATACTTCAAAATGTATAATTCAAGCATCTCAAGTGTTTCAAAAAGTAGATCAAAATGTAAACCCATGTGAAGATTTTTACCAATTTGCGTGTGGAAAATTGTTGCAAAATGCACACGGAGATGAAAAATTGGCACCATTTTTCATTGTACAGGAAAAAGTGAAAAATCAAATTAAAGAGCTATACAGCAGTCCGATCGAAGAAAACGATCATAAAATTGTTAAAAGTGCGAAACTGTTATACAAAATATGTTTGAATGAAAACGAAAGCAAGTCGGATGATGTAAAAATAATACAAATTATGTTATCCCGGGTAGGAGGATGGCCCGTGGTGGAAGGTGCTAATTGGAAGGAATCGAATTTCAAATGGAGAGAAACCATCCACACTCTCCGAAAATTGGGCTATTTTTATTCCAGTTTATTGGAGATATCGATGGATAATGATCCTATAAATAACAACAAATTCTTATTCAAGGTAACCAAAAAATTGTGATTATTAAATTTAACGTTGAAATTTCAGATTTCAATTCCAAACGTAAAATATCTTGATCAATATAAGAAAGTAAACAAAAAACTTGAAATATTAGTCAACACTGCAACAAAATTAGGGGCTAAACAGGAAACGGCAATAATGCAAATGACCGAATTGTATGATTTTGTGTTTGATTTGCAGCAAGTAAGTAAAAAGCATTAAAAGTTTCGTTTCAGAAATAGCAAGTTATGAAATATAAAATGACGTAAACGTTAACTATAATCAGAAATAAGTGGTTTTCATGTTTTCAAGTCGTTGTTATGAATTTTCGAAAGTTTTAAATCTACTAAAAATTTAATTAAAATATTTAAAATGCCTCACAACGTGTCACGAAATAGGCCCAGGGAACGGGATGGACAGTGACGGATTTGTATTTAAAAGTAATAAAATAATTCGTTTTGTGGTGCCTTTAAGATATTACATTTGAATTAATTAGAAATGATTCACATTTGTGTATAGGTGGTCTTAGAGTAAATTAATTTTTAAAAATTATTTTAAATTAGACTCCCAGAAGGGCATTTTAAATTACTTTATGATAAAAAAAATTGCGAATGAGCTTATGTTAATTTGAAAAAAATGTTAAATATTTGGAGATAACTGAGGTAATTATTGTGATAACGATAATTAGAACCATAATTTAAAAAAATTCTTTAAATAATGCGATTACTCAAAAATAATTAGAAAATTATTTTAATTAGAAAAATTCTGCATATTTAAATCAAATAAATACGTCGCCAAAATTGGATTCGATTGAACCACATTTAAGTAATAAATCAAGTTTTTAACCATACACACTTCTCTTAACACGCGTATAATGACAATTTACTGAAATAAAATGATTCAGCGACATTGCTTAAATGCTATTTTAATAAATCTCCTTTAAATGCCAGAATATTAAGATTAATTTAACAATTTAATAGATATCGTTTGATTTAACACAAATTTAATTAAAAATAGCCTTGGCATGAGTTGGACCAATTGATAAACCAATTAGTTACAATTGACAGTAGTACTGTTAAAATAATAAACATTAAGGTATTTATTTGAACTAAAATTGTTTCAAGTTCAAATTATTGGAAATAAATATTTATTGTACAGTGTGCTTCCGCATAATATGCAATTTGGAACATATCATTGCAGTTTAATTCGAGATAATTATAAGATGCATGTAGTTTATTTTATACAATCTAAATGTACGGATACAAAATATTTAAACAAACATAAATTGGCTTACCATCAAAATTCCCATTCGAAATTGTAACTATTATAGTTCACGTATCAAGGTGATCACGATAAATCGAGAAATATAATCTAAACACTACTTAGCTTTGTACAAATTTAAATCTTTTGATTGTTTCGTGTGAAAGTTGCACGACAAACAATTAAGTTTACGTTAGGCGATATTTGATAAAATTAATATTGAGGAAAAACTTGTATTACACCATATTTACCACATTTAGATAAGCTCCAAACGTCTCAACAACGCATCGTACGAGAAATTAACTGTAGCAGAACTTCAAGAAAAATATCAAATTTTCAATTGGTTAGAATTCATTAACAATATCGTGGGTCCAACAATAAAATTATATAAAGATGATCACGTGTTATTTCCATCAACACCAAGCTTTGATCACTGGTTCGAGTTTTTGAAAACGATTCCTAAACAGTCAGTCAAATACTTTCGTTCCTTATACTCGATTCTTATTTATTTTATCGTTTAGAACTATTGCAAATTATATAATCTGGAAAGCCATAGAGGACGTTATTCCATTTGCACCAAGTCTTCAAAACGAATACGTCAGGAACAACGAGAAGCGTTCGGAGTTTTGCATAGAACAAATTCGCAATAGGTACGTATATAACTTGCACCTCTCTAATTGCGTTTTTACCAAAATTGATAATATTAACGTCAAGTTTACAGATTTCGTCCCAGTCCAATAGATGTATTATATCTGCGAAAGTATCTTCCATTAGGAAAGGTTAATAAAGTAAAGGAGGTAATGGACAACATAAAACTGGAATTAATGAATTTGTTGTATAAAAATAATTTGATAAATGGAAAAGAAAAACTGATTGCAATGGAACGAATTAAACAAATGACCGAGATTGTTGGAACATCTGAGAATTATTTTGAAGATGAAATATTGGATGATTTAGATGCCGACATGGTTGGTATGCTACGCTATGCATTAAATAAAACGGATTTAAGTTAAATGCACGAACTTGCAATTTTTAGATTACATTGAATGGCTTTAGTTTGCTAGAAATGATATTGCAAACTAATAGAAATTATCAGTCGTGGAAGTATAATCAGATCTACACCAACAAATATGAATGGAGCAATAAGCAATGGAATTTGCAATCGAGATCAATAATTGGGGATTACTTTTACGAAACCAACGTAATCTGTAAGTTCAATATTTAAATCATTTCAATATTTTAAAACCGTTTCAAAATCATACAGTTTTACCAGCAACGGTGTTGCAAGGAGTTATATTTGACGAAAATCGAGCAGATTATGAAAATTATGGTAGCATTGGAATCATAATGGGTCATTACTTCTTGCAAGTGTTTGGAAATCCTACAATAATTATAGACAAAAATGGATATTTGATCGATAATTGGTCAGCAGAATTTAAAAATTTATTTCCCACTCAGGCACGATGTTTTTATAATCAATTAAAAAGTTTGAACGTGTCAAAATTGTATATGGTGAGTTAGTAACATAGAATTTTAAAATTAAAAACCTTTTTTAATTTTTAGAGCGATTTGTTATTATATCAAAGTTTAAGCTTAAAAGCGGCATACGAAGCTTATAAAAACTTATCTGGACTTGATGAGAAGAATAAGACTGAAGCATCATTAATCAATTATACAGAAAACCAATTATTCTGGATTTCGGCGGCGTCCTACTTTTGTCAACCTTCAAATTGTTATAGCGAAATTTTAACTACGTCCGAAGAACGACAATTATCTTCTAAAATAGTTTATGAGCTTATGATAAATAATGGAGATTTTGCAAATGACTTTTATTGTCCATTAGAAACCAAGATGAATCCCACAGAAAAATGTCTGATATTTTAATTAGAAAGGATGGCTTTCACATTTATTATGCATATCGTGAGATGTTATCTATTTGAAATTTTCATACTACATTTTGTTTTTATTATGAATTTGGTTCCTCAATTTTTGATTTAAAATCGCTTGCTTACAACATACTTACTACTTAATTAACTACAAACAGTAAAGATGGAGTTACTTCTGATGGAGGTACTTACCTGAAAAAAAATAATTGAAATTAGTATATTACTCACAAAAATATTGGCCCCATTCAACGTCCTAAATATTAGCACATCGTTAACTTGGTGATTATTGTATTTTTTATTTGTTTAACTGATCGAGTTAACAGATATGCTAATTATTAGCCCGATGATTTAAAATGGTGCCATGATTATAAAAATATTTTATATTTTCTAGTTTCATAATATATTAAAGACTTCTGTTAGAATTCTTAATTTTTAATGAATGATAAAAAAATACCCATGTTGTATATTTTTCTACACGTAATTGTACGATAGTTTGTATGGTATTATATTATGTAGAATATAATAAAATAACTGCCATAATAAAAAGGTACGTGGTTCAATTTTTAAAACCAATTAATCTTCTTAACTAAGAATAACTCAAAAGCAAGAGACCCAAGATTGTTTTAATGGTATAATAGAATTATGCGAATTATAGTTTTAATTAAAATAAACTTTAGATACGATAACTCATCCCAAGTGAGTTTTAACCAGAACTCTTGGTTTCGACTATGGATCTCCATGGAACATAAATATTATAGAAGGTTGCAGGGTAAGCAAGTCATAGAATTATGGGATCCATGTCATAAGCACCTCAACTCATTGCATGCAATCAATATACCCAAACAATCAAACGTCAACACTAAGTGCTTCTATACAATGAAGATAAGACATAAGAAATACGTAAAACGTAAAATTTACATGAAACCTAATAATAATTTTAATACCTACATAAAATTAATTTTTTAACTATTGAGAATTAATAATAAATTAAACTTCAATGTAATGATGCTAAAATTATGGTCGTACGTAAACTTACCTACACACAAATGAAATGGTTTCAACTATTTCTATTAAAATTATACTTAAAATATAAATTTACATCTTAAGTAGTATTTCTTATGTTTTACGTTCATCATGAACAAGCACCAAGTTAAGTTGTGTATGACGAAGGTCCCAGGTTAAAAGATTACATCTATATGTATGGCTTTCACTAGCGTAATTTGGATTGCATACTCTGAAATGTAAACAAAAGTTTTATTTACTTCCTTCTACTCTTTCAATTTAGTGTTAGTTTTTCTTGTGACCAGGTAAGAAGTAAGTAGGTAGGTACTAAACGTTTTATAGTAGTTTCTATTTTATTCTTTATTTCGTTGAAACAATTTTAAGATTTAATAGTTGATCACCCTGTAGTATATGGCCCACATTTTAGTTATTCCGATAATTAATATATTTAATTTTAGATAATCACGAAATACTAATTTAATAAGTTTTAATTAATAGTTTATCAATGCCTATAGGTTCACTGACCCACTAACATTAGATGGAGCTTGTGGAACACTCACGAAAGTGTGTAACAAAGTATGTGTGCTATATGTAATAAAAATGAACATTCTAGATGATTAAAATTGTTTACATTAATCTTAATTAAATGTGTGTTTCGTAAACAAACTAATGAAGGTGTGCATACATTAAAATTATTATCAGTATTTCTAAATGTACTTTTATTTAATTTCAGTGAAATTGGAGCATTGGAGTATGGTCAGTGCTAAAAATAACTGAAACTCTTTAATAGTTTTGTTACAGTGGCTTATTAACAGTGAAGTGTGTATGTGCTGGTATGTGCGTTGTGCTGCATTAATTTGTTTAATGATATTACATCAACAATCAAAATGAATGGGTAAACTGTTTCCATCAAACACGTTTTATTTTATTGAAACCAAAATATTTTGTCATTACTTTAGATCGGAATACAGAAAGCCTAATGGAAGAGGAAGATGTTGTTCACGAAGAACACAACTGGAGAAGATTTTATTTGTTGTAGTTGGCATTATGATTATAATTGCAATAGTTTTAATAGTTTTAGTCGCAAAAAAACAATCTGGTAAGTAAAAGTAATTTTAATTTCAAAGACTTAGAACATTCTTAATCTTAAGTAGTCCGAGGACATAAAATATCGTGAGTATTAACTGTAAATTATCCACTTTTAAAAATTAATCAAAATTTACCACAACAAAAACTAAAATGAATTCCGTCAGGACCCTTTAAGTTTTAAATCCGCGGATGATGAGGAAAGTGTCCTGATTGGCTATAAGTAAACTTTGTCTGTTTTTCTAACCAATCAGAACACTTATTTTTGCTTTCCGCAGTAGAGCACTAAAATTCTATAGCGTCTTATTTCTTTGTAGTTCTTATATTATATTTGCTACTATAAAGCAACATTTTTATTTTTTTAGATTTTATTGCAACACATTGCGATACTCAAATTTGTATCAACGAAGCTTCGAAAATTTCCAAGTATGTGGATCCCAGTATAAATCCTTGTGATGATTTTTATGATTTTGCTTGTGGGAAATTTTTAAAAGAGGTTCATGGGGATGAAAAGTTTGGTTTACTAACACTTTTGAACGACTTGGCAAAACGTCAGTTACTCGAAGGATACATGGAACCTGTGTCAAAAGAGGATCACAAGATCGTGCAAACATCAAAAAAATTGTTCAGAGCTTGTATGAATGAAACTGAAATCGATGCTGAAGGACTGAAAACAATAAAAGATGCTTTAAAATCTGTAGGTGGTTGGCCTGTTGTAGAAGGAATTGCGTGGAGAGAAGACAGATTCGATTGGCTTAAAGTTACATATAAACTAAGAAAATTAGGTTATAATTTTAAAATATTTTTAGATTTGTTAGTAGTGCCTGATCCTGAAAATAGCTCGAAAAACATATTAAAGGTGTGATTTGTTACATTTTTCATTCATCATAGTAATCATCTACAATGATAATTACAACTATTTACAAGCTGACAATATTTTAGATTTCAACTCCTGATATGTGGGATTACAATACTCACAGTTTTAATAAAATTGATGTGATGACCGACATCGCGATTAAATTTGGAGCGAAAAACAGGGAACTTGCTCAAAAGGAAATGAGCGAAACAAATGAATTTTTAGTACAACTTCAAAGAGTACGTATAATTTTTTTATCTGATTATGCAACTTTTAAAAATTTCTAAATTTACATTTCCTATTATGCAAACCTATTTAACCACACACAATCAGGACTCATAAATGAATTATTATTAGGAAATTTACAATCGTTACAACATAGGAAAGCCGACCAAGTACCCTGTGGATTTATATCAAAGAATGTGTGATTCTCTTAATTGGTTAGATTTTATAAATAATATTACGGCGCCTATTACCAAGATTTCAAACAACGATTCCGTTATATTTCCACCAGCTGATACGATGAATAGTTGGATTAAACTAATTTCATTGCTGCCTAAAAGGTTTAACATTCACTTAAATATTTAGGATCAAAAAAATTTATTTAGATTTGTGTGCAATTTTTAGAACACAAGCTAACTACATGATGTGGAAGGTAGTGGAAACAGTTCTTCCATACTTGACCGACGATTTGAGAAATAAGAACGTGCACTTAAAAAGTCCTAAAGCCAGAGAAGATTTTTGTTTGCATGAAGTACAAGAAAGGTTCGTTTCAGTGATTAAATCCGACAGGTATGCTAAATCTATTTTTTAGATTTATTCCAAGTCCAATAGATATAATGTGCGACAGGAAGTATTTACCTAAAGAAAAAAAGAAACAAGTTGAAGAATTATTACTGAACGTTAAAAATGAATTGGTTGGAGAATTACGTAATTTAAACTGGATGAGCAAGGAAGACAAAGACATGATTTTGGAAAGAGCAAGTTCGATAAACTTTGTTGTTGGCCAACCCGGTGATTATTTTGATAACAAAATATTAAATGATCTCGGTATGGACTTGGTAAACAAAATATACTATGTAAAGCGTACTTTGTATTAAATATTTACAAAAAATTTAGGTGACTGTAAAGAACAATAGCTTATTGAATTTAATAGCCCAGGCTGATAGAAATAGACAAAGTATTTTATATTCGCATATAACAAATTCGAAAATAAAAAATTTATACGAGAAACAATACATTCAAAATGCTGCAGGATTGCCCATTTATTCAGAAGAAGATAACGTAATATGTAAGTTATTGACGTATTCCTTTTTGCAACTCACTAAATATTGGGTCTGTTAGTTGTACCAGCTATCAGCACCGGAGATTTACTATTTCAATCAAACAGATCGAATTATTTAAATTATGGATCACTAGGAACCCAAATTGGTTTGCAATTTAGCACTCTATTGACAACACCATTGAGAGGATATGCTTCCCCAATGTGGTCTAATCATACCAAAGAGGAAGGCGAAAAGAAAATTACATGTATAAAAACTGCAATGCAGGATTATAATATTGAATTGACCCCGTTCACGGTACTACTTCACAATCAAGAGCTATTTAAAATATTATTCAATAACATTTTTTTTATAGCTTGGTTTCTTGTTACAACAAAGTATTGGTGAACAAGTATCGTATAAAGCGTACAAAAAATGGCTTCAAAATAATACCGAAGAAAAGAAGTTGATAGGAGTCGATTATACACCGAATCAATTGTTTTGGATTTCTGCAGCTTCGACATTTTGCCAACCCATAAGCCCGTATAGTTCACTGCAAAGGGCATTCAAAGACGAAAAATTGTTTTCTACGGTTGTGTCTGGATCTATAAGAAATATAGAACAATTTTCGCAAGATTTCAATTGTCCAAGTAAGGCAAAAATGAATCCTTCTCATAGGTGCCAACTTATTTAGCATGTACTTAAAATGGATGTTATTTTTTTAAATAAAATTCTTTATATGTTGTTTGTCACACCTTGTGGTTTAATTCAATAATACCTACCGATGTGGTTTTTTTATTAGCATACTTCGCAGACATATCTTTATAAATATTTAGAGAATAAATTAGTAAGAGAAACTATTTGGCATAGTTTATAAATTTATATCAATAAACAGCGATAATTATATTGTGATGTATTATATGTACATAACTGTTCATTTTTTGTAATGATAAACATGAAGGACAAACTTTTTGTTATAATTAATATTTTTGGATATTTTATCTGTTCAACCTTAGAGAATATGAATTTTTAATTATTATTAATAACTCTTTTGACGTTAAAAACACATTTTTACATCGTTAAAAATAATCATCTCGCAATAGATTATAAAAATTTTCAATATTTCCTGATCTCGACACAAAATTCCATATCTAATGATAACACTGGATAATACTGATTTTGCGGTCAATTATTAATTAATTTAATGAGCGGTTTTAGGGTAAGTTTATAGCGCTGATGCCGAATGTGGCTTCGATTTGGATTTCGCATTGACTCTAGTTTTTGAGATGATGAAAAAATCTCTGATCTAATGGCGTTTCATTTCTGCATTTCTTCATCATCTGATAATGTAAGGTCAGACAGTGTGGTCAGCACTGGTATGTAAACGTCTTCTCTATGGCATAGATCGCCTTATTGACCACACTTTGATATTGGAATACTCTTAATAGCAGACCTATTTCTTAGCTTCATTCCAAAATAAACCAGATATGTTTATTATACAAACTACGTTATGTCTTTCCTTTGTTTTGTCAAAATTATACCATTTGCAACAACTGTAGCAAAATGGATTAGAATAAATTGTTATCTCATATTTCTCTGTGTTATGTTCTCACGTTGAAATGATGTTGTATAATATAACAGTTTATAACATCATTTTTCTTACATATAATATTTGGATTTATACCTACTAATTATAAAAAAAATTATAAAAATAACTTGAAAGATTAAGAAGTTATAATTAAACATCTGATCATAGCAATAATCATTGCTGAAAGCTGATGATACTCAATAAATATTTTATCGTTCAATTAACCTGTTAATCTTTAAAGTTAATTTTATTATTAATTCGAAGTTGAAAAGTTGTATTTAAAAAATTGTACTAACTGCATCCATAACTACAATAAATTCAAAATATTTTAATTTGGAAGTCAACTTAGCAAAAATTTTAGATATGGCACCCCTAAATTGCCCTAGCATTATTTTTGGCCGAAAAATTTTATTTTCTCATCTGATAATTTTCATTGTGACGAATTGTTATTGGACATGCGCAAAAGTTTTCATTGTGGATTGTAGCAATGAAAATTGCATATTTTATTTTCCGTTATAAAATCGCCTCCAGTTTTAAATTTTGACGTAAATAGAAAATGTCGAAAAGAACAAAAAGTTAATTATTGGTCTACATTGCAATATAAAGACGTGATAGTATCCACCCAGTAGGACGTCTTTAAATATTAGACATAGAATTCTCGAGGATATCGAAAGTTATATAAAGTTAACAGTAAAGTTTGCATAAAAACTGGAAACGAATAAGACATGAAAGCTGCAACCATGCGCATAATTAGAACTGGTAGGATTAATAGAACAGCGTTCTATTTTGGTCAAATGTAAACTGCTACCAATAAATTCGTTGAAGTTTTCAAACAAGTGATGACCTACAATCTTGTACAAATAGAAAATTGATATTTAACAATCTCGCAGGTTTTAACTAGGCCACTTTGAAAGATGACTAGAAGGTAAGACATATTGTACATAATTTATAAGGATTTTTATTAATTCATTGTAATATTAATTGGCAATGTTTAAGGAGATCCCGGTATAACGATCACTGCTGGGAAAATAGGACAACGCTTGAGATAGTTTTGTTTGTAATTATTTTAATTGCAATTCTTCTCTTAATAACGTTATCCATTTTAATACTAACACGTAAAAGTATGTAAGTTGTAAATGATTTATTTTTAATATTGCAAAATTCTTGCTACGCTTGAGTTAACTACTGCTTACAGGTTCAATAGATAATAAAATATGCATAACTTCTGAATGTATAAGCGAAGCTTCTACCATACTTGAAGAGATCGATTCTAACGAAAATTTATGTAATGACTTTTACAAGTTTTCTTGTAAAAACATTTTTGAACATGACAGCATACAAAAAAATTTTGAACGAGAGCTCGTCGAGTTATATCAATCTACTTCAGAGGAAAAAGAAAATAAGGCAATTAAACATGTCAAAAAAATATTCGAGTTGTGTATGGCTGAAAAAGAATCTGGTGACGACATTATCATTACTGTCAAGAAGGTAATCAGTCGATTAGGAGGATGGCCAATGTTAGACGGCTACAATTGGGATGAAAGAAAATTTAATTGGCTACAAGCCACTTATAAATCAAGAGATTTGGGATATCCCTATGGAATGTTTTTAGATCTAACCGTGGATTTTGACCCCGAAAATAACAACAAACTCGTATATAATGTGAGTAAATTTTATTTTTAGAACATTTTAACATCCTTCTGGAGTTTTTGCTTGAAGTGTCGAGTTGAATTTCAACGGCACAAAATGTTTCAGTAATTTATTGCAATGAGAACTAATTTTGCATTTTTCAGAAAAATAGCAAAATACTATATAAACATTTTGTCGGAATGCTACGTATTTTTAGAATGTTAGAAAATTACCCATTTAATGAACTATTCACAAAGCTACATGCCTTTGTAATTTCTTTGAATCAAAGAGTCGGTACCTCTGAGGACACTATTATTAATTTTTGCATAATTAGGATTACTTAAATTAATTAGCATAGAAAATACATTAAGATAGTAATTTAATAATACGAAAAGATACGGATGAATAAAATTTATATTAATTATCGACATTATTATTTTATAATCAATTTGCCTTTGCAGATTTCTATACCTCCTGAGGATTACTGGATTAATAATCTTGTTTACTTAAAATCGAAAAATTTAGAAAAAAATCTTTCCAAGAAGTTCAAAATTAATATCACAAATTTTAAAGACGAATTATCCGAAGTAATTTTGCTAATGGAGCAACTAAAAAGAGTAGAGTGGTTCTATATCAACTTTTAGAAATTTTATTTAAATTTATATGTTTTAGTTAAATTATGCTAACATAAACTTAACAAATTATGAACGAGTCAAGGTGTCCGAATTTCACGAAAATCACAACTATATTAATTGGATGGAATATATCAAAAAAATTATTTCTCCTGCGGAGATTTCTGAAAATGATGTCGTGTTGTTTTCACAACCAAGTATTATTGATAAGTGGTTGAACATACTATTGGAAACACCAAAACGGTAAAAAGACTTTGAAGTATAATAAAAAAAACGCTTAAAGAAAATAATTTTGTTTTGTCATGCACTGCTGATAATGGTAACTTTACTATGTCTCTAATTGCATGTAAATTCGTCACTATTTGAAATGCACAAGTATAAAAATGTTAGCCATGAAAAAGCTAATTATGTTATGCTAATAATTATTGTTTCCACTATGATATTTTCATATTACAGCACTTTAGCGAATCACATGATGTTGAGTATAATCGAAAAAACAATTCCACATTTAACGAAAGATTTGCAAAACGTTCCTGGGAATCCACCAGAAAATCGTTTGAAATTATGTCTGAAAACAGCACAAAGCGTGTAAGATCTACTCCGGTAAGCAATTTTAAGAAAATCATACAAAAATTTATAATTCTAGTTTTTCTCCCAGTCCTATAAACGTAATTTATGCAAGAAAATATATGTCCAATGAAATACAAAAACCAGTGTTGACGATTGTAAAAAATGTTGTTCTGTCATTGATGAAAGAAACTAGCAGCATAAATTGGATAAGCAAACAAAATATTTATGCAATTATAAAGAAATTGTCTGAAGTGGTTGTAATCATAGGGGCGCCTGATAATTATATGGACGATAACTTACTAAATCAATTCCAATTTGCAGTAAGTTTTCATAGCGACTCGAGCAGCTTCAGTTTTGTCTCGCTTTTTCGCAATTTTTTTAACAATGTTAATATTTCATAAATGTTATGACGATGCTTTCTCATGAATCGCTGTGGCTGGTGACCCGCTTTAATTACTTTGGCGTCAGCTGTACCAACACCACATTCATATATTACATGTAGGGTCGTTAAAATTACTCAATATAACTACAGGAAATTGAAGAGACTTCACTTTTAAGTCTATTGGCAGTTGGGAACAGGGTTCAAATAACCAAAAATTATAACGACATCAACAAAACAAGAAAAGCCCTTAATTTAGAAAAATGGTTTTCGCGCGATAGTAGAGACTACAATATTTACGATGAGAAAAACAATGTGATAAGTAAGTAGAACGAAACGATACAGCAGCATATTTTACTTATAACTTCTTTTAGGAATACCCATATCAATGATACCAAATTCGATGCTTTACCAGAACAACTTACTGAAATCTCTAAATTATGCATCTCTTGGTGCTGGAGTAGCTTATAAATTGACCAACATCTTCCGTGCATATCTAAACACAACGGAATATTATCCCATTGCATCATTATGTAAAAATGAAAATTTAAATCTCACGGAAAAATTTAACGTGAGTTTTTTTATAAGATAATTTGTACTACTACATATATCCGAAAAATTTAAGTTTCAGGAAATATTTCGCACTCAATTGAGTTTAAAAGTGGCTTACAACGCATATAAAGATTCCATTGGAAGTAGTGACCAAGAAGAACAATTGATTGGCATTAAATATAATTTTAAGAATTTATTTTGGATTAAAGCTGCTACCGCTTTTTGTAAAAATATAAACTTTTACAAGATTTCCAACTGCAAATTTTATGTTACCTATGGAATTATGCAGAATTTAGATTTTGTATCGGATTTCCAATGTGAGAAGTTGAGAATCGATTATGATGTTTTGTGTTGAAACATTTCTTAGCATTTAAAAATTGTAATTGAATAATTAATTCTGATGCTGTGTGTAATTTATTTATTGCAGTGCAAAATTGACTTTTTTTTCTCTAACAAATTTAATTAAATTAATTATAATATAAATAGTTTCAAAATTTTTAATACAATTTCAATTTAGCGCATGTTAAAACATTTCAATCTCATTCCATACATCAATATTAAATTAAAAATAAGACTAATGGAAAGGCAATACGAAAACAAACCAAAATTATGTTTGGTCTCTTTTTAATCCTTCAAAGCTGGAGCGAACTGCAGCATATCATTTATATTGAAGCAAGATTAATTTGACCATTACATAAGAAAAATTTAAATTACAATATTGTATTTAAAATTCAAAGTAGGTCGATTGTTCAGAAACTTATTCTTCTTAATTTTCAAAAATTCTTACATAATAACTTCGTTTGCATAATATGCACATTTTATGTTGAATATTATAATTATTATTGAAAACAAGTGTACTTCACACCTGCTTAAATATATTGTCTGTTTTATTAAATAATATTTGTGTTTGCTTATTTATAGTTTTCACGTGGGTTTCCATTATTTTGAAATTAAATGAAATAAAAAAATTCACATACTTGGGACGCCGAATTATATTTTTGGCAATGGCATCTGTGGTGATTAATTGCTCGTGGTTTTCACTTACGATTAATGTTTCTTATTTTTGGTGGTTTTTACCTAAACCATAAATTTCTGCAATAGATTAAAGAACTGATATACAAATGAAATATATCTAGTGTTTTGATCAATGGCGTATTAGCAGGCCTAATTTATAAATTATTCCTAGACCCACATCAAACATGCAGATTATAGAAATACAATATTCAATTAAAAATATTATAATACAAATCGCGAAAAACTATAAATCTTGTTTCAGGCCCAATTAAAATTTAGATCAATATCATTGATTAAGCAAAAAAATCAATTTTATTGCATTTTTAGGTTAAACATCTGGAAGAGCGATACAAGTTGGTCTATCTATTTCCCAGATATAATCGAATTCTAATTAAACAGCTTTGAATGAGCAAAGCAAACGCAAAGGTGATAAAGGAGTAACACATGAAAGACACTCTGCGATCGGTTTCACTGATATCGAAATAATTGATCTCGTGTTCGATTGCTTATAGTACGAACTCACAATAGTGACAAGAACCTATGACACATCGAGCAACCTTAATTGATCGTGTGTAACACGAAAGAAGAAACAAATAAACGATGTAATTCTCTAGAAAAATTTTTACAACTTTTTTTATTCCAGATTCAAGAAATAAAAGTGTATATAAGGAACTTGACGACGTTCTTAATCAAAACAAACAATTCGAAAAAGTTCACAAAAATGATATCGTTTCTTTTGTGTTAGGGTATTTTAACCCTAAACGTACGTATTACATAAATTACAGTTTTTTAAATGTTCTATTATAGATATCAAATAGACATCAAGGTTTTTAAAGGTAGAACTAACGGTCGTCTAATACCAGATATATCACATTCTCTTCGTAAACTGTTAACAAAAAAGATCTATCAGATTTTTAAAATGCATCATGAAGATAATGTATGAAAAAACTTGTCTTGGTTACGTTGCGGAGTTCAAAACCCTCATTACCATTGTGAAGTAATGCAACAAATAATATTACGAACTACATTTCTTATTGAGCTTATGCATATAGTATAATAATAACCAAGATAACATTCACAATGTTGGTACATTAAAATACAAAAGTATGTACAGAAGTTAACAATATAAACATATAAAGCAGCACAATTTACTACATCACTGCTGTTAGTTTAATGTAGTCAGATAATACTTTCAGTTTTTTCTTAAAATTTAAATTAATAAGAATCTCATTTAAGACACCGTATACATTAAAATATATTAAATAAATAAAATAAAAGAATAATTACTTTGCAGGGGGGCCAACAAGATGCCTTATCTATACTATATTTCTTAAAGTTTGTCTTTCTGTTTGTATATTTGTCAGTTCCACTAAAAACTCCTGAATAACACTCGAAGGATATGATACTGATCCAGAACGTTGTAATGCGAATTTCTAGGTCAACTCAACTATTTTCATATTTAATTTTGTTTTGCGGAAGAAGTCATCTACGGTGTTTTAATAGATCTTAAAGTAGATGCTATGATAATATCTAAAGAATTTTTATACGTCAGTGGCGGAATGTAGAAAAGTTTCCCTGAAGAAAAAAGATGCAAATTTTGAAAACAAAAACATAAGAATTTATTCGTTTGGGGTATATTAATTAGAGGACCGCACAAGTTTAAGAACTCTACTTGACCTGCACATAATAATGGTCGTACTTCTCCCGAGTAAAACCGAAAAATTATGGTAATTATGAACTAAATTGCTAAAGGCAAGAATGGTTATACCAACGTTTTTATTTAAGATTTTAAAAATTGAAGGTAGATGGCGTAGTGGCATATAAGCAACAAATAAACTGGGTCACTTTTAGACCACCTAGAAAGTCGAAATTTTGCACAGACGTAGGTACAGGTTATAAATATTACAGATAACTAGGGATTGCAACTGGACGACGAAGCCGGGTACCATTTCTATTATCGATTCTAATTTTATTGTACAATAATAGTTATAATACTAATCTGAGAAAATATTCTTACATCATTTTGCAAAAGCTATTTGCCTATGCATATCGATAGATATATCGAAATTGTATAATTTAAATACTTAGAGACGAAAAATCAAATATTTTAGTGGATGTTATATTACGAATTTGTTTTAAAACTGCAAACTGATTAGCATACAAATGACACTCTGATAAAAATTCAAATTAATTAACGGCTTGAAAACGAATAACAGCATTCCCTGTTTTGTTTTAAACATTTAATTAGTATACATGGGCATGAATTTTACTTTTAATGAAGTTCATTACCTCACAAGTATTCCATGATTACGTCCCAGATGTGATTTTAATATGCTATCAAAAAAATAAACCATTTATTGTAACAGTAATCCATGCAATATCTCTAACTACTATATGCTACACATTTAAAATTCTGTTTTTCCTCAACGCCATATTGCATAGTCACGTGTTTTAGAATGGGTTTGCCATTTATTAGAGAGTTACTACAGTACAGATTGTCTTTTCTAAAAAAGGCATTTATGAGATTGTAAGACTACTTTTAATTTGTTGAATTAGGCCTTTATGTGTCAAACAGCATATTTTAAACTCTTACAATTGTAATTTACTATGTCTATTATTGTTACTGCATAAAAGTTTTTATGATCTATAACTTAACTTGATCATGTTTAATGCTCACCTATACGAGTAAAAGTGATATCAAACGCAATTGAAATAAATAACTGAAGAACTATTCTTATTGCATAGTCTACTCAAAAATACCACAGTGATCTATACTATCTAGAAACTAACAAGATAACCATCGATATACTATTATAAATTTACCTACAAATCCAAAAGATTTTTAACTCAAAAAAGTGAAATACTCTACTAGAATTCTTAGACACAAGATATATGTCAACGACTGTCTACTTAGCATATCGTCATGGCATCATCGAGCCATTTGTGGTTATAGCACCCAATAAATATTATTCTTAAAAAGACTAAAGAGACTTGAAAGCCTTTATAACATTTCTAGCCGTACCTGCTACTCGACAGGTGTTTTATGTAAATAAATATTCCATTTCAGTACGTCTACCTTCAATTATTTCTACTTAACAGTTGTATAACTTTCATTTTTATGTTTAAGGTAGTCTTCAATGGACATTTAAATATTTTGGATATCAGATTTAAATGAACAAGGAATCTTTAAACTGTCTACTTCAAAAACTATACCCTTGCTTTGTACATAATTTATTACTTTTACACTTGCATGTAATTGCTGTTCATTATAATTCTTATTCGGCGGCGTCGCTTTCATCATTTTTTATTTCGGCTAATTAAATAGAAAAAAGATAATCGTTATCTCAAATATTGATAAACCTAACAATTATCTTATAGTAATTGCAATTATACAATTTTTTGCTCGAGATCAAAAAATTATGCTTTAGGAAAACTAAGGCGGTGAGCTAATGGCCGACCGGTTAGCGTGTTAGCTTCTCGTGCCAAGATTCACGGGTTCGATTCCCGTGGCGTACCATCTATACTAGGAATTTTCGTTCACCAAATTAATGGCTACCTGCTGACCCCATGTAATTTTATATACAGCCTAATTGTTTTTTAGTCTGGAATAGACGATGTAAAAATCGTCCATTTCCGTGATCGGGAACCGATATTAAGCTATAGATCCCCTGGGTTTATCACATTTTCTACACGCAACGGACGCAGAGGAATCAGAAGTTAGTAATAGATAACAATAGCTTTAAAGAGATATTTCTATTTTTTATATTCAAATTAGCCAAGGTACATTAATTTTTTAAGCAGCCTACGAACATTGGGAAATTTATAATTTTATTATAAAAATCATCAATCACATTAATTCCCATAGGCATAGAGTAAACACCGGAAATTGTAATATCAAGTTGGATGTGTAAAATTTAAATTGCTCTTTATGACAGAATATTAACATTCAGAATATATTAGAATATAATCGTGAATGGTGAATACAGCAAATATTATCATTAATACGATGTTTTTTTAAAAAGCAATAAAAAAGAATTGAATAGCAACACTTAACTAGAAATTCAAAGTGGATATCAGGTAATTGGACAATAAAATTTTAAATAATGCAATAGTTGATTATTCATCAATGCTTTACAAGTACTGTTAAGTTTCATCAAGCTCAAATAATAAGCACTGAACATATTATGGATGACTGATTACAATTTTGCATCGTTCTAAAGTTAGTTAAGAAGTAACATGGAACAAAGTACGGAACGAAAGTCTTAGAACCTGGAGAGGAATATAAACTTGCTAGAAAACTATACAGTGATCAGTGATCACCCAAGATAGTGTTTTACAAATTTGAATTACAAAAACGGTAACCACAAATCAAGGCAAGAAAAGTCTACTCTTTATGGCAAGGGTATTTTGTACATACAAGAGGTTATATAATAGGTATACAAGTATATCATATGATAGTAATATAGCACTTCCATCCTACTTAATGATTTGTTTTCCAAGAGTACTAGTAATTGAAGATAATTATGTGAACAAACCCAATCAATCGCGTGATTTTCTAAATCGCACAATTCAAACTGAAAAATCATCTAGTTAATAAGATGTTACTATTAGAAATTGCATTTAAGTATTTAAAAACAATAATTAAAAAAACGTTTTGGTAAATGGATTTAATAAGTTGTCCATAAATAAACTACAGGGGTCGCTGATTGGAACCCCTTTGAGTGAGTTATAGTCTCAAATATAGCAAACAATAAAGCAAATAAACACATTATAAGTGCTGTACATTAACTAAAAATAATTGTGATATAATGGGCAATAAAAAGTAAATAAAGCTTTAATGGGATAATACAAGGTAAGTAAGTATACGTTACCTTACTCCTAGGTAATTCCAAATTTAAGTCAATGAAAGTCGGTACTCACCTGAAAAAAATGTATAGATTAAAATTTGTACTGATAAACAAATAAAAATTATAAATGAAACAGAATGTACAATTTTCTTGTTAAGTTCTTTGTATTATATCTAATATGTTTATCAATGTAAGTTTAATAACATAAAAATAAAGTATTGAGAAAATGCAGAAGTTAATAAACACGTCCATTAAGATAAAATCTGTTGTTTTTATTTTAGATAAACAAATTATGCAGAAGAAGATGGGTGTCTCGATTATTATAGGATACCATCAGATTTTACAATAACGCAGAAAAGTAAAATAACTTCTGATGTATCCGTTAAGAATATCAAGATCTGATCTGGTTTTCTTCTTATAAACCTAATTTTAGCCCGAAGATAGTTTTTAAAAAATTATCATAGCTACACATTACTTATGTATATGCATATTCTACCAAGAAGCAAATTAACATAAGAACGCATCGCCTAAGGCTAGTAGACTGACTATATAAGAGTATATAAAAGTTGATTATGGAAACAAAGAAAACATCAATATATCTGCGCTATTTCAGAAGAAAATGCCTCTGATATACCTGAGCCAAGAGAGAGATAAATCCAATAACCTGAAAGTGTGGGCAACCACCGGGTTTTATACTAATCGGTGCCACAATTCAATGCTCTACATACACCAATCTATCTTCTTTTAGTAAACGGGTTAATGCAGAACGAGACGTCTTTTGTAGCTGGGCATAAAAATGAAAATATACCCAATAGAAGCCGCCTTTTGCCGAGATTACCATAACAATCATGTAAACACGCGTGAGTACTTTTATGTCGACCTGAAGTAGTGCCCATATTCCATATTGCCAAAAGGTAAAAATATTCTAATTACTTTTACAACAGTAACAATCAAGCAAATTGAAAAATCATCTATACAATTTTGGTAGACAATCTTCATTATAATATCGAGAGTTAGCTGCACATGAAGAAATACCTAACGTTCCGTAATCATTAAATTAATAAGAATGATGTATGTATTTGGCAAACAAACATATTAGAACGGTTTTCAATAAATAAATAATCAATTAAATTAAGAAGTAAATATAAACATTTGTTTAATTAAGTGCTGACTGGACTTTTATAAAGAATTTAATATTTACTTTGCGAGAGTTAAATAAATTCCTAAATTTTATTTTCATAGAATAACAAAATCTTACAATACTCAAGTTGAATAACTAATCAGTGCCTTTGTTAAGTGCTTCGCAAAATATAAATGAATAACAATAATAGCAAATACTTTATGGAACCAGTTTAAATTATCAATACCGTAACAAATTGTGCCATAGTAAAAAATAATTTTACGATCCCTTAAGATTGTTTAATAAAGCATTTTAACTATCAAGTTCAATCTATTCACCTTCAAAAGCACAACACCATTGAATGTAACGTCAGATTGTCAGAATAATAACACCTAAGTGTCGGCTATGGTCAACTGTTATCCATTAGATCTGAAAGTGTTACTGATGGGTAGTGGAGACCAATTCTTTGATGGTTAGTTTCAGATGCCAGCAAGGTACAATTATATTATGCTATTAAGTATGGCGCTTCTGCCGCTTTGTGTGGCCTCACCGACAAATCCAATATCAATTTGACTTCCATATGTTAGATAATCAAATTATACATTCCATAAACTAAGACATACCTCCTCATGATGATGAAATGAAAGTTATTAAAGATGTAATGCAAAAAGATTTCCATCTACAAATCGATTTACAAAAGCATTGTTTTATGTATAACGGGGTTGTAAACAAATTTCTTTTAATGTGGAATTTAAAATAAGAAAATTATCATGATAAAGCATTATTCATCAGCCACTTTAGTTTACAATCAAAATTTCACTTTAAAAGAGAAAAACATGAAAGTTTTATAAATGCTGTACGTTTTTGTGCTGAGTAAAATAAAAAGAGTTCTCAAGTGCACTTAATAATATAAAATTTTCTTGTTATTCAGTTAAATTGTTGTTATTATTGTTAATAAATACAGATTTCTCATGAAAAATGTATAACTATAAAGTGAAGGTGATGAGATAAAAATACAACAAAAAAAGTTGATGTTAGTTTCCAACTCTATATATATATATTTTATGTACCATGATGTTCTGCTTGCATTATTATAATAAAACCTAAAGGTGCCTACACACGGTCATGCCTGCTTTGTTGGGAATATCATGTCAAAACTGATCGCGTGTAAACATTTTTTGTGAGGCATGTCGGCTTTCAACAACAATTTTTAATAAACAAACAATTTAAATTTAACATCTTGGTGGGTATGCCTATGTGTAGGTACCTTAAGACATCAAATAATGCACAAAATTTTAAATAAATCATTTCTGTTATTACATTACTACTTAAGTAAACCCAAAAATTTGGTAAGATGTTCTCTTGTTCCTAAATTTAAATTATATTTAATTCCGAACAATTTTCAAAATACATAAAGATCTGAATTTACTATAAACTATTTATATAATGATAAAACGTAATTTTATCTTGAAAAAGTTAAAAGATTATCAAAAGAAAACAAAACATAATTATAACCTCTAAAGCTTGAGATTCTGCTGTAACAATGAATATTATTACTGTTGCAATTTCAATTTCCTCTTTAACCATCTCATCCGCTGACTTTGCAGTTCCAGGTAAATTTAAAATATTTTCTTTTGTGCTTCTATTTAAAACTTTTAGATTACTACTGGAGAGATTACTTCGGAAATATACCAGGTGATGCACTTCAAGGTGGAACGGACGAAGCAGGAAATCCTACCTATATTGGGCAAGTTTATATAAAAAACTTTGAACTATTACCTGCCACAATATATCCAAAATTTAAATATGCTAATACAACAGCTTATGGTACGGAATTGACAACCGATAAAAATATTAAGGTATAGTATATTAATTGATAAACTTACTCTTTAAAATTTATTAAATATTTTAAATCGTTAATCTCTTTTTATAAGAAATATAATACACTTTTAACATAAACAAATAAATTAATATGTTTGACATCAAAAATCTATTAATAATGCTATAATTGAAATATTCGATTAATTCTTAAATTTTTTTTTCGAAAGCATAAAATTAATTAAGTATGTACCTAGTATAATACAACACCCTGTAACGAATTTTTTAACAATGGCAAACAGCTTTTGCTCTTGTTCAAAAAAGTTCAGTCACTCTTCTAGTAAGTCGAGCATTCCAACGTTATTTAGCGTTTTCGCAACATCTTATTGATCCATATCATGATCGACTGATTTAATTGTAATAAAATTCTTTAAGAATCCTTGGCAAGTATCTACATTGCAAAATACTTACATTTTTAGATATTCTGTTCAAGTCAGCATGATAAATTTTCGTGGGTACAGACCAAAGAAGAGGAGACACATCTCATAACTTATTGTCAACTAATAGTTGGAGGAACTGAAATAGATCATAACTTAAATATCGGACGTGTTAACCACAATGGACGTCTCATTATTGGAAAAATTTTCCGTTATCCTTTAGCAAATAGTGGTTTAGCTATTCCATACAATGGAAAACCAATTGTGTTTCATACATATGAGATACTGGCATATAATTGTGCGAAAATTACGGAAAATTGTACATGCACAATTATTAATTAACGTGCAATTAAGATTAAATTTCTAAGTAAATAAAAGAAACAGAAAGCTGTGATTACAGTAAACCATAACAAATTATATGCTTGGCCAAGAATGAAATTAATTTCTTGCAAGAATGTTTATGAAAATGCTATACCTATGCAACCATGTAAATAATAAATAAACTAAAATAAGTTATATTTTATTTCTTTATTCGAATCAGGATATAACACTAATCAAAATTTCTTTAAGTGGTCATTTATTTATTATATATACTTTATAATATAATTCCATATGATTTCAACAATTTTCTACAAACGGATTGTATATTGATTGTATAGTGAACTTCGATAATAACAAAACCAATTACAACTATTCGATTTTGGATACACATGATTTCGTTATATTTCCGGAAGTTGTTAGTGAGGTAAGTATATGATTTTCCATAATTACCTCATGTTAATATCCTGATAAGGTTAAAAGCTAGTTTATTTAACCTAAATATTATAAAAAGCAATACCAAAGAGCTCTGAAAATAGGTTAAATAAAATAAGGTTCTCTTATTTATTTACAAAAAAAAATTGAAAACTTTTGTACCCAAACCAATCAACTATAAATTGTAAAAATAATTAATTGATATTAAATTTATGGTTAAAAACCTACTTCATAACGTCAAGTGCTACCTTCCCATGTTTACATTAATCAGCAATTTAAATCATTAGAATTAATGATCAATTTTAAATCACCGGTAGTTCTTTTAATTAGTTTATTTGTTAAGTAAGCAGTTCGATCACAATATGCGATAAAAAATTGAATGTTTAAAGGTAAACTTAACTCGTTAGCTCTTAACGATTAACGCTTTTTTTTGCAGCTAATGTAGCAGATTATAAAATATATATCCAATATTGATGAGTAAGTGGAGGATGAGTAAAGAAAGTTTTAATTATACCTATATGTGAGTAGCGGTAGACGACCCATTAAAATTCTAATCCTAACTTCAGCCGTTAATGTTTAATTAGAATGAAGGAAGTCTGAAAATTAACGAATTGAAATGAATTATGATGCATTTGCAGGAACTTGGCAGCACCAACGTATAAAATGAAAAGTCTAAAAAAGAATACCTTGTTAGCGTTGTTCATACCGGGAGGTAAGTAATTCTGTCAAATCTGAGATTCAAACCCGGAAATTCTGTTTTGTAACTCAACAAAAGTGATACTAAGACACTTGGGTTTATTATAGTATAGTAATTACAATTATACAAACATTCCAAGTGGTTTTATTATAACGAATACATGAACTTTTAAGTAAAGCTAATTAATTATTTACAACATCGGTTTACAATACTAATAAAAATTTCGATTTAATAGCCAGGAATTTCCATTTCACCAATGAAAACATACCAAATTAACTTAAAAATATAATGAGATATTTTATGGTAATACTTGAGCACCTCATCTTCTGCTGAAGATAAGTAAATTAATTATAAAACTTTATTACCGCTTTTAAATTCAGGTTAATAACTTAGAAATTATTGTAAGTTTTACTTGAATATATTTTTAGAGATTTATGGATACTATTAGCACGTGATCCTTAAAAAGGATAATATATTAAAATATTACAAACACCAATTAAAATTTACATCGATATATGAAGACCTGCAGCGAATCCTTGAAATAATACTTAAGAAAAAAAGTTGGATATTATAACGACGTCGTTATAGTAATTTAGTAATACTTAAATTGAGCATCTAAAGTTTGCAATTTGGTATATGAATCGAAATGAATGACAGTGTTTAATTATTATTATTTTAATTAAATGTTTTACTTCAGATTTATATTCAAAAACAATTTGTATAAGCATTCTTCTAGAAGGTTATAAATTTGAAACATCAGTTTGATTGCAGACTTGACTTAAAATTTGTAGGGAAAGTAAAATCGATTTAAGCTTATCTTTCGGACAAACATCCCACCACATTTTATCGACTTTAAGCGCTTCAGATTTATTCTTGTATTCATTACTCAGTAATTGAGCTTTGACATGATAGTATTTAAAATGCACCGAAAATGTTATTTAACTATAATAAATAGCTGTAATTAATGTAAAAGAAAATGATTAAGGAGGCTCATGTATTTCCAATCAGTTAAAAATTCAATTAACTTTCAAAAATCAATTGACGCTGTGCTAACAAGTATTAATCAAGATTGTAAGTAAATCATATGTAAAGTAGCGAACTGATAAATATTCAAAGAAGAACAAATTACCTGTACCATCATTACTTTTGCATTTAAATATTAAATTTTGCTTCTTACTTTCTAAAATCATGCTAATGTAGTATGTTAACGAGAAGGTGCAAAATAAATCAATATTTATACACCGATAATACTTGAATTGACTTTTACACGTGTCTGTTTGTTTAAGAGGCTAGAAATTGTTAATTAATCTTACGGGAGTTGAAGTACTAATTATATCGGTATAAATTAAAGAAAAAGTTTTAAATGGGAAATTCAAAAATTGATAAATATCTAAATAGCACTACACAGCATGAAAGCAAAAAATTGTAGAAAGCATCACTGAAAATATTAATTATAATAAATATATATAAATATCACTATTATTAATGATCAAGCCTCACACATTAAAGAGACAACTTCTAAAAATTAAAAAGATGTTTTTAATGAATTATTATTACTGTTTAGAATTTATGAATTTTAAAGTAACTTTATCTCCTTAATATTTTAAATATGAGTTAACACAAGTTTCACTTTTCATTACCAAAAATTTACGATATTTTTATTTGGTTTCATTTTTACATTTTTTAAATCTAAACATAACTTGGGTTTTTGAGATGCCACAATCTCACCTTATTCTTACAGTTTGTGCTTAAAAGTTCATTATAATAACTGTTAGATTCAGTTAGTTATTTTATTAGTATATTATATTTTTTATTATCTATTGTAATGCTCGATTATGGTGTTCGTTAGCCCTGGGCACTTTCACTCCGAAGTGTGCAGAAAGAAATTAAATATCATTGATTCTTCGTAGAGCTATATCTTTTTTAGACTTTGGCTACCATCGATTGTATCTAATAAATTAATAATCTAGCTCAATATTCCATTTGTGAAAATAACTTCACGTTCAGTCTCTGTAAATATTATGAAATATAGATTCATCTCCTGGCTATCAATATTTTAGTAATGTAGTAACTTATATAGAATTTTGTAGATATTAGAGGACTTGACGAAGAGAGAACTGTCTTTGAAATCACATTCTACATACAGTGAGTTTACCAAGTATTCGTCACCAACATATTTTGAATTAAAAGCGGTATAACTTTCATAAATTACATGTAATTTCAAAAATTAAAAATTCAATGTTATCTTTTCACAATTTAACTTTTTTCGTTTAAAAAAATTCAAACACATTCGCTTAAAAAATGAAATAATACGAAAGAAAAACACTTTATATAGTTATAAGACATCCTAACTTAAAAAATTCAAAAACGCAGTTAAGGAAGTTTTTAAATAGATTAAGTTAAATGTTTCTATTGCATTTTTTATTTTTTAAATTACGTGTAATGTAAAAAAGTTATATCGTTTTTAATTAAAAATATGTTAGGTGACGAATACTTTTAACATCACTCATTGTAATTCTATTTTTCTTCTCTCGCATAGTAACTCAAGATATAAATATTATTTGCATTAATTACCAATATAACGCTGTTAGTAGCCAATGTTGATTATAAATTATATTTAAGATTTGATATTTAATATTTCGGGTTGTTTCACTTTCAGTATTAGAATCACTTAAATAAGTAAGCATGGGAATTGTTCATTTTATCTATTAGAGAAATCATGAAATTTTATTACTTAAACGTCACGCTATTTTATCGTTTCTCTTACCTTTTAAACATTTACTTATCTCCGTTACTAATCTACTTTGTCCACTTTGACGGAATACTAAATATTGTACTATATGTACCCATGGTACACGTACAGTATAAGTTGCAATTTTGCACTTGCACATAATACCAACTTGGAAACAAGGTACTTCATCAAATTGTCGATTCTAACTTTAGCCGCAGCAATATTACAATAAGAAAAGTTGGATAAAAAGCGTGTAACTTAAAATATGACCTATACGCTTTGTAAATAATTTGATCATAGATCTAACATTCCTACAAATACAAATAGAAATACAAGTAACTTGAGACAAGAACTACGCTGTAAGCAGGTATTTCAGCATAACAAATAATCCTTCGACGTTAGGTACCTATAGAATATAATATAAATTAATATTTTCCATTTTTTTGAATCGGGCTGGTTTCCTACAACAGGAAAATAATAACCAAAAATATATAAACCACTTTAATCCAATTTCTTGTTTGACGAAAAAACAATTTACTGTAAAATAATTATATCCCAAATAAAAGATAATAATTTATTAACATGATAGAGAATACTTTAAAGTAATTTACTCATTACTTGAAGAGATATAAATGTGTCACTTAAAAAATTTTGACATGCATGACTGCAAGAGTGTGACATTTCCCACGACAAGAAGCACGAATAAAGTTCTTTGAAAACATCGAAACATGGCGGCATTGTCAACTCCATTAAGTGATTTGGTCTACCACAGTATAGTTTAGTACAGAATTTCTTTTAAAAGCATTTGTGACGTTAATGGGTAATCGGAAAATTGACTAACATTTAAATACATTTTTTGAAATAATTTAGTAGGTATGTTGATCTGAACATAAAATTGCAAGAAAGTTTCTAACTCAAAGTTTCGGTAATAAACGGAGCGATTATTAAAAGTGTATCTGGGTGGTCTAGAAATGATGTTAGGTCTAATGAGGAGAAGCTTACTGTGAGAATTTAACTAATATCAGATATTTTTATCGATAGCAAGATAAGATAATCTAAGTTATCTCCGCAATTAATATATTATACTCAAATTTATGATGTTAATCAGTGAAATTATTATGTTAAATAAAATGGATTGGCATTTTTAATACTGAGCTTTTCAGGTTAAAAGTCAAAATAAATTTAAATACGCTCATAATATGAAGCTAATTTCCAATTGTATAAGTAAAAGCGATTGTTGCCGATCAGCCAGAAGTTAATTGGCATTATAATAGTCTCCAAGTTTGTACAGTGGCTCACAAAATAGAGCGTACACCCTGAAATCACGTAATAAATGCATTATTTTTCAAGGAAATATATGAATTTTTAATTACATTTTATTAAATTATATTATGTTGACTTTGATGTATTATAATTCGAAAAAATGATCTCTTATCTTCTATTACATTACTAATTATAGAGTGAAATATGATAATACGGTTACATTTTATGACACAAAAGTGAGCATACACTTGCGGATTTTCTAATGTTATGAAGCTACAATGCAATAATAATTGAATGACTTAGTTGCATTAGTTATTAATTAGTATTACAAATGCTAGTGCAGACGTTGGTAGTAAATTTTATCGAATTTTAACAAAATGAATTCAAAAAGAAGTGGTACGGACTTATGTACAAGGAAATTGATACTAAAATTAATTTGCGAACGAAAATTTTTACTTCAAGTTGGGCAACTAGTTAGCAAATCCCATGTTACTGTACAAAAAATAATAAATATTTATAAAAATACCGAAACCTTGTAAAATAAACCTTGTTGTAGCCGAAAAACAAACTTAACAGCTGCGGATGAAAATTTTATTACAAGGAAAATGAAACGAGAACCCAAAAAAGTGTACCAAAATTGACGACAAAAATATCTTTTATGATTGAATCAATTTCAACAGAAACTATTCGAAAAACCCTTCGTTCAAGAGGGTGTAATGGTCGTACAGCCAGGAAGAAACCATTCGTTTCTAAATAAATCGACTAAAACGTGTACAATTTGCTAAAACTTACTTAAATAACAGTATAGAATTTTAGGACACTGTAAATTTTAATGATGAAAGTAAGTACAATTTATTTGGTTCGGATGGCAAACAAATTGTGTGTCGAAACAAGAATTTTGAAAGAAATAAAGAAAACATGTGTAGAACAGTGAAACACGATGATGGCACTTCAGTTTTAGTTTGGTCGTATATGGGTCGAATTGGTTTCGGAATATCGATTTTATCGATGGCATTGGATGGTATTATAGACAAGTATAAGTATTTACCAATTTTGCATAATAATTTACAATCATCTGCTAAAAAATTAAACATTACACCCATTTATTATTTCCAGCAGAACAACGACCCTAAGTATTCGTCTTGTTTAGCTCAGGAATGGCTTTTGTACCATGTACCCAAGCAATTGAAAACCCTTCCACAATCACCGGACCTTAACCCTATAAAACATTTGTGGTTTATATTAGCCCAAAAAGTGAAAAATAGTCATTGCGGTATTAAAAGAGAATTCAAATCAAAATTTGTAGAAAAATGGCAGATAATTTCGCCTGAATTAACGAAAAAATTAGTGCATTCTATGCTAAAATGATTGAAAACGGTTCTGCAATCCAATGGATACCCTAAAAAATATTTAGGTACATAAAATTATGTATATTTTTACATAAAAACTGTAGTGTATGCTCGCTTTTGTGTCATATAATATAGGTGTTTTTTGATTAATCGTTTTATAATTGGTAAGATGAGACAAATTTTTAAACTATTTTTGGGTAAAATTCTTCAATAAGGTTTGTAGAAATTAATTATCAAAAAATTACATTAAAAATACATATATTTCGTTGAAATATAATGCACGTATTATGTAATTTAAGGGTGTATGCTCACTTTTGTGAGCCACTGTATATCTTCTCATAAAAATAACTTTTCCAATACATTATAGTCTCCAACTGTTAGTTTTTGAAAATTACTGCGACTAAGTTACTAACTAGTTTAGCTGGTAGGAAGCTACGAGTATGTACATATTATATCAGTTGTTCTGATTATGGATGGAATAATAAAGTTAATACAATTTCCCACAGTTTCTATAAGTAATATCGTGTCATTCACGTTACTAAGTTTCACTTTTTAATAGATAATATAAATATTTTCGGATTAAAGAAATTAAACTTTTGCTTTCATGTACTAAGTTACACTTTGAACTTTTTTGTTTAATTAAGGACAATAACATCTTATATGGACACAAAAAATTAAATGAAAAATACAAAACATTTTACTTCCTTAAGATTTTTCTATGTCAAAACTATAAACAATGTTCTTCTTTAATTATTACACTTGTAATATGAAACTTTGAATCTCTTATGTATCATCTTGGTAATTGTGAGAAAATATATGATAATTTTATGACTACCATCATTTGCATTCAATGCTTCCAAGTCGATTTCGTGCTTACATACTAAGATAGCTGTTAATATTAAGTTTACGTCCGAGACATGGAATTTTGTTAAACTACTCCTACAACTAATATTATTTGTTCATGTTAAAGGAACTGAATTCACCGGATAATTTAAACTGAAATATATATTCAACATATTGAATTTACTTTCATTTTTAATCGGTAGAAAAATCGTTGGCAGTAAATCTAACCTTTAAAGCTACAGATATTATAATACAGATTCCAGAAGCAAATTGCATTAAGTATTCGAACGACGTGTGATACAATTTAGGGTAATTAAATTTTCCATTTAAGGGAATATAAATAATAGCAGTCGTATTTCAAATTTTCATTCCCTACCGACACATCGTATGCGTTGGCTCCTTAGTAGCTTGCTTGATAAAATCAGCAGCATATCACGTTGCCTGTCGACTTCTTAAGATTTTATAACTTTATTAAACACGATATAACACTCCTTAAAATTATTTATTACACAAAATCGATTTGTTCGCTTTATTTAAATAAAGAGGCTGCAAGTTTTACGGCATGTAATCGGAAATTAATAAATATTTAAATCCTACGTTTAAAAATTTCAATATCTTTTATATGGGCGTATGTAAAAACCCTTTCCAAATGAGCAATTCCGGAATGGAGTTTTAAATAAAATCGTAATGAATCTTCTGCATTTCTTCGCAAACCTAATCATTAGAATTTCGTTACAGTAACTAAATAAATCGCAAAATATTTTTTATTAATATTTATTGCCATTTTATTACACTTATAATGGATCATTTAGGAACTTCAAGTTTTATAATTAAGGTTATAATTACATGTACCAAACATATACTTAATGGTAAACATTCCAAATCGTCTTCGATTGAAAAAATTTTCAGTTATAATTATTTCATTTTCATGCATGTCAAATATACATTTATTTAATTGTAAATTCACCTCTTATGGCACCTATTAAATATGTAGTAAATTTTTAATACCTAACTTATCGCGATTAAAATATTTTGTAATGTGAAAGCTTTGTTCTATTACGTGCACGTATAATTTATTTTATAACCGATAATTCAGTTAAATTTGAATAAACCAATTACTTTCAAAAAGTTTTATATTGAATAACACCCAAATACACGCAAGGTTTGATATTGATAGATAACTGGTATGTCGCTATACAATTTATCTTTGAACGCCTTGTGACGTGAATAGAGGTACGAAATGATTGTATTAACACGTCATATAAAATAATATAACACTATTAGACTTGTCGACATAAACATATTTGCATTTACATTTAAAAGAAAATAAAACATCATTAGCGTTATTGAGGATTTACCGTAATTTTACATACTCATTAGGCTTTGTATGTAACTTGACAATTACTTTCTAACGAATAGTCTAGAACAATGTACCGCTAATAATTATTATTAGGAAAATAATATTTTGAATGGCACATTTTAAAAAATAAATTATTAAATTGCATGTTAGTTTTGATACCGTATACTTCCCGAAAAGTTTGTTCAAGTCGAAATTGATGGAAGCAGCACCAGCAGAATGAAAAGTATATTTTTCAAATAAAAATAAACATTTTTTTAATTACTGTACTTTCATTCTGGTACGAGACTACAAAATTTGTATCTGTTCGTTTGATAAAAAGATTGATGGAGAGTATATTCAATCACGTAGACGGTAATGTCAATCGGGTCGGTCAAGCTTGAAGAATAGAAGATGAAAATAATGGCAAAATGTAGTTCGAAATGCCTTCACATGCAAATGAAGGAAAATGAAGGGTAATTCTTGCTTCTTTTTTAAGAAATACTATGTTACACTATAATTCAATTCTTTCATACAAGGTTACAATTTAAAAGCTTTTTAAAACGAGTTAAGCAGTAATTCAGGATGACAGTTATTTGCAATATATAACAATAATAATAAAAGATTATTTAAGATAAAAATCAAAAATAACTGTTAATTAGTTTTAAATAAAAGGTTAAATTTACCGGCAATACATTTAAAATCATGAATGGCGTCGTAATTTTTGAATTTAACATTTTTGCACTAAATTGTCATGAATTATACAATATACTAAGTTAATGGAGGATTAACACCTGATTATATACCTCGCCGGATGATTGAACATGGTTATCAAATTTATTTCTTTTTTCAAAAACTGAACAACGCACTTGAATACATTTTTCTTTACGAATTGTTGATGCATTTGGGAATCTTTAGATTTCAATTACCAGATTAACTATTTCGTAACTTTTGAAACCCGAACATAATTTTGCAACTGTTTTCTATTTTATTTTATACAAAAATGCACTGTAACCAGTGTATTACAACATTCATAAGCTTTTTTAAATTCTAGTTGGTAGTTAATAAAAACTTTGGAGGTCAATGTTCCTAAGAAAACAGTCAAAATAAATTCGACATAGCGAAAGATGTAATTTGGAATTATTCTGCACCGCCAGTGACTAATACAAATTCTTTAGCATTTAAGGACCACTAAATTGCCAACTTTGGTTTGGTCTTTTGAAAGGTTTACAATTTTAAAACTTTCATTGCCTTAAGTTGTCTATAGCTTAACATTTCCAATATAAACAAAAATAGAAGAAAAATTTGCTGATTAAAAATTATACATTCACCGAGTGTATACGTATTATTAATCTTGGTCACGGTACTTTGATTATCAAACTCGACGAGATACAATTAAACGATTAAATATTAAATTTAAATACCGTTGTCAGAAAAATATCGATAATGTAATTCCATGAACGAATAACAAAAGCAGTTTTATTGTACGACCATTATTAAACAGTAACTAATTATTATTAAATGAAAAAAGTGATTCGGAAACGTTGGACCACTTAAATTAATCAAAAACTACTACCAGCAATGATTAAGCAAAATCTTTGTCTCGAAAAACAATATTAAAATAAATAATGTAACTTAATATGACCTAGTACCTATTAATTCAGCTGAAGCAACAATTTGAAGGCAAAAGGAAAACTTTTGTCTTACAGTCACATAGAAACGCAAAAATGTAACAGGATGAGAATTTCTATTATAATTTCGTTTTACCCCATATTTAACGATATAGTGATCTTATCATATAAAATATATTATTTATATTTATGTCATAGGTATTCATTAAAATACACCTACAACACTTTTGAAATAATATATTCGGCAACACTTAAAAAATAAAATTTGTTATCTATTTTGGGCAAACCTCTTTTATTATATACCATATTTAGATTGTTTAAAATTAATAACCTACATTCATAAACTGTCAGGTGAATCGTTTAGAAAAAAAAACACCACCTTCTGTGGCTCTTAGCGCAAGCTTTGAATTTTATCATTATCGATATTAACTAATGTTCATCAAAAATAGCTGGTCATAGGTTTTTTTTTTTTCCTGTTTTTCTCTCAAGAGAGAGAGAGTATATTCATGCAATTCGATACAATCTTAACAATAAAAAAACTTAAAACTTAACAATAATTGATTAAACTAAAATGGTGGTGATGAATGTTGGTGAAATTAATGTTGATGAATTAAATATGATAATTAATAACTGGATAAATATTAAATTATAACTAGAAAGACAAACGAGCATTACAACGGCAGCGGGTAAAAGACAAAAATTAAAATTTAAGATAAATTTGAAGTTGTTTGAATTTTAATTTAAATTTAAATTTGAACTGGGTTTGGTTAGTTTAACAGTTTTTTTTTTATTTATGTAACATCAGTGGGGCATAAATCCATTTTAGACAGACTAAGGGGGGGTGTTAAATTGTTTTAGAGTGTTGATAATTGATTTACAGAAAGTTATAAAAATTTGGGTGATGAATTTATTTGATATGATTTCAGAAATTGTAAAAGGTGAAATATTTAAAAAGGAACAATGTGAAGTGTAGGTATGGCGTTGTTGGACGTATTTCGGGCAGGAAGACAATAAATGATGCAGAGTCTGCCTACTTTTTGAATCGCAGGGGCACACGTCAACAGGACTGATCTTGAATCTGTATAGATACTCGCGCGCAAACGAGTGACCCGTCAATACCTGCGTCATTTCAAAGGAGGTATCAACGGCACTTCGGAACAAGCGAACATCATGTAGCGTAGGTAAATGCTGCCGGGTGGTCGAACCTTGGACGGCATTTCTGTACTCGGTATCCCAAGTACATGCCGCCTCAAGACGAATCACCCTTCTTGCATAGCTAAGAGGGAACTGGTTGTATGCCATGCGACTGTGTGAAACAGCCGCATCTTTGGCACATTGGTCTGCAACCTCGTTCCCTTCAATGCCGCAATGAGCCTTTACCCATGCAAACCTGATGATCGTTTGGTCCTTCAGTTTGAGCAGCGAACGATGGATGGAGGTGACCAAAGGTACGGTGCTACTCCTATTAGCGATGGTAACAAGCGAAGAGAGGCTGTCGGAGAAAATACACACTGAGTGTAACCTCCTGGGGGAGATCCAAGTCAGGGCGGCGTCAATCGCATATAACTCGGCTTGAAACACGCTACAAGTACCGTTTAACCGGTACTTGTGGGTCTCTTGCCGAGCTTCACGGTATATGACGATTGCCGCGCCGACCTCCCCACCTTCCTGCTTGCTGCCATCGGTAAATATAGCAACATCGACCTGGTCGCATATTCGATCGACTTCCAGCGAGTCGTTTGCTTTTACGAAACTGATCGTTTGTCTATAGCGGGGTCATAGGTTGGCGCTTAAGTGCATTGACTACTAATGCCGATTATCCAATTTATCACCGGGTAAAGTAAGAACTTGATTGTGACCACCTAGGTGTAATCTGCCTAGTAAAGGGCTCGCCACATAGCCGGTGCTGTGCTATGCTATGCTCTGTGTTATGTCAACACAAACGTTGAACAATGTCATGGTCATGCGCAAAATAGCATAGCAACTCATAACTATGTGAACGTCACTATTGAAACCCTATGTTTCTACTTCAATGTTTGACATTGGCATAGCACAGCACAGGCTATGTGGCGAGCCCTTAAACTGCAAAACTGAAAAAAACCTGCGGGATTCCTGGATTTCCTTTGAGTACCCTTAGAAAGCGACCAGTGTGCTCTAAACACCTTCGATTTAACGATATTCTTGATTTTACGAAATATTTTATAGGAATTATGATGTTCATAATAAATTATATGCATTTGAATGAAATATAAATTTCCATGAAATGAATTTATTTTTAGATAATTTAGATACAGAAAATGATTTTCATAACGAAGTTATCTCTAGATTTCTTATGTGTATTTTTGTATTGCATATTTACCTATAAATTTCTGGTGATCCATGCAAAACTAGTAAAATTTATATGTACTTCAGTTTTATTAAATGAAAAACATGTATTCATTTCGGCGAGTGCAAGTTGCATCTTGCTGTTCGGGTAGAACTTCCTCTTCATTTAGTTCACAAACCTCCAGAGACTGTTCACAAGAATGAGCAGCCTGTGTTCACTTTTTCAGCTCCAGTTGATAGGGGACAGACTCACTCCTCGACATTCTTGGGCTTGGTGGTACGCTCTGATGGAATGTTGCCGTTCTAATGCTGAAGTAGGAGGTAGTAAAACCAGATCGAGTTCGCTGTAATAAATTCCAGGCTTTCTTTTATCAAATACTTCTGCTATGTTCCTGGATATAAGAGAGATAAAAACTGTTCTTCTGCTTCGGAGATTCTTGAAGCTAAAATCGAGACAGAATTGACAACGAATAGATCCTGGAATTGCTGAGCCTGCACCATTCTTTCCACAGAGCTTCCTCTTTCTTTGTACTGACAAAATAGGCAATAACAAAGTCAATGGTGTTCGGGCATACAAGCTAGGGACAGAGTCAATAAAGGTAATAAAAGGGATTCCGTTTAGTGAAATCCATCTAAAAGAGAAGTACAATTTTATTACACTTGCATATGTGCTACTAATGGGATGGCTATGCGCCATCTCTATCATGAGCTTAAAGACCTGCTCTATTTGACGGCACTTCAATGCGGGCTAGCAAGAAATCAATATTAATGACTGTAGTCTCACCACAGAAAGACAATATTCTACAAAAGATGCATGCCATACTCGTCGAACAGTTATCGGTTCTTGCAGATAAGAATTCGCAAGCAGCAACTACGTAAGAAGTGTTTTACACAACTGATGGTGACGGATTTATTGATACAGGTTGTATCACATAATTAAAATCAATAACAGATCTCGATCTGAAGCCAGCAATTTTTGATAAACTACATCCATTTCTTGATAAAATCACCAAATCAGGAAGCAGAAGAAGTGTTTTTAAGGCTTATAGCCAGAAAGCGCAGCAGAAGTATTTGGTAAAGCAAAAGCCTGGAATCTATCAAAGAATAATTGCCAGTAGCCTGTTCGAGTTCGACCTTGCTTCACTCCTTCAATACCTCCAAGTTTCCATTCCCTCATAGCATACCACCAGGTCCAAGAGTAGCAATGAACGATCCCGTCCCCTAGCGACTGAGGCTGGATAAGTGAACATGGCTGCTTATTCCAGGCGTCACAGCTGTAGAAAACCCGGTTTCCGATGCTCTAAGATGTTAGGACACTGTATTGCAAGTAGTAGTAGCCACAGCATTGGATACTTTGAAGACGACGACTCTGATGATGATCTGGAGGTTTGTAAAATAAAAGAAGAGGAAGTTCAACCAGAGCAGCAAGAATCTATCGACATACGTACAGCGGCCTCTTACTCACCGACAAGAGGAAAACGAATATTTGTTTTGCAATCAAGTTCAAGTACAAATTCTACTAGTTTTGAGCGAATCATCAGGAATTTAGAGGCAAAAATTCAATAAGAAAATCCTAAGATAACTTGATGATCGAATCAATCTTCTGTATCAAATTTGTTTAAAAAAATGCCTTCACATTTTTAAATTGACAGTAAAGTTAGACTATTTTTTGTACTTTTAAAAATGTCGGCGATATGGGTAACAGCGAGACATTTAAAATGGGTTACAATAAGACGTTCTATTTTTATGACTGTTTTTTAAAGTTCTGTTTGGTGTAGGAAAAGCTTCAGTTTATTAGGATGCCTACAAATTCACCTAACAAAACTAATTTTGGAACATTTTCTGTCAAAAAGTTACTGGAAGTAGAAGATATTTTCAAAGAACAATCTATAAGATCTGTGGCAAAAAAATGCATTTAATTAATTCTCATTCAATAGATATTTCTTGGAATTTTGAACTAGTAAAAAATATTTTATTGATTTTAAAAAGTAATGTCTCACGTACTATGTCTCTATCTAATGTATGCCACACGTGCATTTAGTGATGTCTATATTTGGGATAATTCGAGGGATAATTCCACTCATTACCGGAATTGATCAGTGAAAATTAACAACCCTATGTATATACTAGAATGTCTACCTAAAAAAATAATTTTATTGTAAATTTTGGTGACCAGTCGCGGGATATGGGTCAATGTAAGGGTCAAAAACCCATATCCCGCGACTGGTCACCAAAATTTACAATACGATTGGGGTCACGACCTACATCCAATAAAATAATTTTAATTATGACTAATAATAACCTAGTTTAGGGCCTTAGCAAAAAGCGTCTCACTGTTACCCATGCTCCCCTTCATTACCATTTCTTCTTTAAGATTTGTATATCAGCCTTTTATGCTTGCGACTTAACTCCTAACTTAACTCCGATCTAGTGTATACTTCTAAGAATTATTTACAACCTTTTAAAAGATTGGCAGGTAAACCATTAATATTGCAATGCAATAATCACCCCTGATCTCTGTGGTACAGTGGTACATTGCACCTTACATTATAACCTACAAAATGTAAAACATTTTATTACATTTCGTAAAATAATTTATTGCTAATTTTATAAATTAATTGAATTTGTTTACAAAATAATAATAATAAATTTATGGTTTGCATTCCATATTCATTGCAAACGCGCAAAACTGGAATTGGTTTAGGCAAATAAACTGCCAAATTAATGTAAAAACAGCTTCAGTTAAGTAAAGTCTAGGATAGCATTTATGTTAAAATTATGAGAGAAAAAATTGTTAATGATCGAATTATCTCATAAAAATGAAGAAACATATCACTAAATGTTTTAATAATGTTTTTATTTGTAAATTCTAATAAAAAAAATCAGTCTATAAATTTTAAAATTAAAAATAAAATTAAATTATCACATTAAAAATTCAAACACTTAAAAATATTTAAACCTACGCATGTAACACTTAAGAAGATCCATAATTTTGAATAACTAATTTCATATAATGACGGTGTCACTTTTTTCAAATATAATTTCCAAAAACACATCCTACAGTGATATGTGAAAATATTATCATTCTGTAATATTAACAGCTTTAATGAAGTTAATAAATTACCGAAATATTATTTATATTTTAACTTTGAGTTCTTAACAGAGTGACATGTTAACTATCAACTTTTCAATAAGTAACAAGCGAGTAACAAGCGTTTGCAAAAAGACTAAACAAAGCATAGGTACTACATAAATCAAAATGCTTTGAAGATGACCCCCTAACCTTACCATGTTTTTTTTTAAATCAAGATGATATAACTTCTAGGCATTCAAATATCTGAGAAACACATTAACAAAATTAATCGATGTAAACTTCCTACACTTTCTATGTTTTGAGGTATAAAAGGAGTATTAAGACACAAATAATGTCTCAACGATTACATCTTAATTTACAGTAAGTTTATAAATTAATTTCAAATTGGATAGTATAATTTATCTGAAAGGATTTAAATGTTTCTCACTTGAGGAATTGTTAAAAAGCGTTTTCGATTTCCTTTCCGTTACTTTTCCATCACACAATCTATTATAATATTCTAACTGCAGGAATTAGGTTTTTCTTCTAGGATGCTGAAACTCGGTGAATTTTATAATTGTATGGAATTTTAGATCAATTTAAGAAAGGATAGAATCTTGGAAGTAGTAGATTTTAAATTGAGCGTGATTTAATCCTAAAGTGATTGATAAAATCCATTTAGATATTTAAGATGCAGTTTTACATTATGTGGTTGAAATAAGTTGTATATGCCTTATAAATAACCAACTTGTAAGATATCAGGAAGTTATAAGACGTTGAATCGATCGCGATCTATCTAAATGTAAAAACCTCTTGCAGTTTATAATAAATGCGATTTAAACGTGTTCGTAATATAAGTAATATATCTTTGGTGTTGAATTATCTAAAAGTAGGAAAAATTACACTTTATGATGTTTTAAAAAGGTATGCACATAATGGAAAAATGTGAAAACGTACATTATACTAAAAGAAAAACTATTGCAATTGTATGGGATTGTTGCCATTGCAAACAAGAAAACATTGTATATGACTGCATTTATGATGGAAAAGCTCATCGTAATTAGTGCAGAGCAACAACCTCAGAGCAGTTTTTAGTACAAAATAAGCCTTTTGAACTTACGCTTAAAAAGTTATTACTGAATTTATTAAAAACATTTTAAATTTCCTTTTTGAAGCCACATTGAGGTATTTTTTAAAATATGTAACATTACATTTCTATCCGAACAAAAATGATAGCATGACGGAAATTTATAGAAATTTCATTCTATAATTTGAACTTCTGAAACTTCGCAGTCTGAATATTGAGATCTAAAGTCTAAAGTACAATATATTATATTGGAATTCTAGAATAGATAGGAAATATTCTACGTGTCTAAATTTAAATGTTGAAATATAAAAAAGAAGAAACAAATTAGACGGTAAACTTTTCGAGATAAGGTAAAGAAGAAATTAGTAACCAAAATTTTATGGATTAATTATACTAACGTACGATATCGCACTAATAGTCGAAACGAGTAAAAACTTCTTTCAATGTTTGCTACGTTTTATCCGCAGGTGGTCTTAGATTTTTCTAATCCTTATACTTACAAGGCTTATGGGCGATAACACCTGTCAATATAACCACCATAGAATTAATATATCGTATAAAGATAAAGTAAAAAGAAACTTGAGTTATAATAATGAGACCACATTTTATTGATTCGCTATATTATGTTACAGTTGCAGTTAAACAATGTTAAGTACATAGAAAACGGTGTAAAATAAATTTAAAATTTTACATCCATAGATGGGTAGTATATTCACGCAAAGACAGACCTCTTCACCATCAAATTAGTAACGAAATCATGACAAATAAAGAAATAAGTAAAACATTCCATAAGAG
The DNA here is from genome assembly GCA_932274525.1 of Podabrus alpinus. NCBI lineage: Eukaryota > Metazoa > Arthropoda > Insecta > Coleoptera > Cantharidae > Podabrus > Podabrus alpinus. The sequence continues at coordinate 124,623,866 of OW026451.1, forward strand.
AGACAACCTACACAGCAGGTGCAATCGTTTATCTAAACAGTGAATAAATAAAACGAAATTCACGTTTCAGTATTATGTATTTTGTTATAACTACATGCTCTCCATCATTTCCATATGATTAACATTTTACAACATACATATTTTTGAACCCAATATATCTACTTCGAAAGTATCGTGTGTTTAAGTATTTTCTTGCAAAAAAGAAAACGAAAATTAAGTAAATGTAATAATAAAAATATATCACACGTAAGAAAAAATGAATTATTGTCGAATGAACGGAATATATTGGATTTACTTATACCTTACACGAAATCATGGTAATGCTGGTTATTTTTCAATTCTAGAGAGTTGTTAATACCAATTTGTTATGCATATTCACACTTAGATACTTTTACAGTGCATAGACAGATCAATTAAAATTTTAATCAACAAATATTTATACTGGAAATTATAGAAGTTAATCACTTTTAGGAATATTGTAAAAAACGGTAATAGATTAGCTTATTGTATTATGCACATACCATTTTGTTTAAAAGTATTAATCATTAATACAAACGTTAAGTCGAGTCATTATTTATAACTTATGAATATATGATTGGCACAAAAGCATTAACTGTTACTGTACAATAATAAGGTACAAATACAAAATACTTTCGTGCAGCATATTTCAATGTCTAGGGTTCGCATCCCGACAGTGCTTTGTGAAGAAAGTTGCGACTAAAGTAAGAATTTAAGAAACTCAAAAGTAACTTACTGCTCATTTATTCCGTTTGACCAATCCAAACCGTTACAACCCTCGGAAGTATCACTATTGTTTAAAGAATGATGAGAACACAATGGCGTAGAATTATTTAATTCACTCGTATCGTTTCTATTCTCATACTGTTCGTCGGTTGACGTTTGATCCAAATTTGTGTGAACGTCCGTATTTTCATAATTTCCATCAAATGGGTTCCTTGTTGTTCTTTTACCGATCGGTACATTTTCGTACTTGTTACTTTCTAAAGCAGCGACTCTTTGTTTAGCATAGAGTTGTCGGTAGTATTTTTCTTGATCGCCATACATCCAACATACCTTCCACCATTGCTTGCACATAAGAACATTAGCCGCAGAACTTGCATTTTCGCGCTTAATTACGTTGTGCGACATTATGATGCACTGTCGTGGTTAATCAGTAGCACTTTCTTTTATAATTTGGAACATACCTAATAATGAAGAAAACACGTTAAATAAATAACGATTTAAATAAAATATTCGATTGATTATTTAATCACGCAGTCGGCAACAGGTGCTTTAAACGTTCTTAACAGTGGCCGTAAAACTGTCAACCGTTATTTATATTTAGCATATAAGAATGTATTAGGTGAACTTTGTTAACCTGCAAAAATTAATAAAATATTTGTTTTTCCATTATTATTGAAACCGCTTCGCATCCAAACATAAATCATGCATTTTTATATTCCACACAAGACGCAAGTAAAAAGGCAAAAGTACTTAAGTATTTTTCAGTAATAATTATTATTATTAAAAGTTCAAACATCAAAGCTTTTTATTTTATAAATAATTTATTGCCATAGTTGCTGTTTTCTTAAGTTCGTGTAAAATTTATAAGCTTCCATGTGAATGAGGACGTGATCTGAGTCGAGAAAATATATTTGCATAAAAAAAAATTTAAATAAGATAAGAGTAACATCATCATTAATCCAAAAAACTAGAATATTATCAGTTATCACTTTTAATGGTTATCAAGTAAAATTTAAATTATTTGTTAGCCTCGACTATTCGCTGTTTTCCAGCTTTAAATTTTAGTTTTTCTTATCATAAACATGTATACTTTTCTGCGGTAAATTATAATTATTAGTTATTCAAATATTCCAATTATTATTGGAATTTCTTACAGTTATTAACAAATTTATCTTTAATATAATGGTTAAATATACCCAATTGCACTCCCATCACATAGTAATAAACCTATATACCTACTATATGAAATGGAATACAATAGATTTGTATAGACTGTTTTTTTAATTACGCGTAAAATTGATTAATAATTGTTTGTTGCTTCATCTGCGAACTTTAATTAATCCCGAATTATTTAATTGATCATTATTACCATTACAATTGAATTTAATTAAAAGATATACATTTCTCGTTTTAATGTTTTCCTTTCGATATATCAAGGTAACGAGGACGACATTAAATTACTATTTGCTTGCCTTTCATCAATAAAACAGTAATATTATCAAAGTCTGTAATTAAGAAATCATAGATAATACATAATATTTAGATGACTATAAATATTATAAATTATTCAAAATGCAAATTTTTTACATGTAAATGCATTTGTATAACTGACACGACTATTAACCCGTTAATGAGTAATGTTTAATCGAATCCATTGAAATGAATGGTACCTATGTATTAAAATAAATTGCTATATTGATTCTATGTCAAAGAGTCATAAATAAAATTACTTAAACCAAAAAAAAATATTAAAAAATAATTTCGTTGAGAGCCTAAAGCCCAGTATTTGATAAAAATTGCAAAAATGAACGTTACAATTATTATTATCGGTGGGCGTTCAGCCATATGGTTACTTTAAATTAGAATGCAAAAGTGTATTAATAAAAGTAACGTTAGAAAGTTTTGATCTCTGTAGCTTGATTTATTGTACCAAATTACTGATTAATGATCAATGAACTTTAAAAATATTAAAGTTACCGAAGGTTAAAATATTTAATTCTTATTTATGGTGTAGGCCATTTTCAAGGAGTCTTATATTTACCAACTATCGCCATCGGAGTGAGATTTGCCTAGGGTGGGTTTGTTCTACTGTCGAGGAAAGTTATTGAGATAATAAAGTTACAGAAACTTTCCTAGCAGTAACAACCAATGTAACTTTACAATTTACAAGTACGTGCCCAATCTCACCCCAGGTTTTCAAAATCTTTAGTTTTGAAAAAGACTTCTAACTGTTCTTTAATATTTATTTAGTAAGTACTCTACAGTTAAATAATTAAAATACATTTGGTAAATGATCAAGTTATTAAATTTTTGGAGTATAATAAAATTGGCTCATATGCGTTAAAATTAACGATACATTAAAATTTTAAAAATTTAAAACATGCTGTGCAACATTACTCTTTAAATTCTAAACTTGGAAACTTTAATATGGGCACATAAAATGGGGAGAAGATCGTTAAAAATTGCAACAGAACAAAAAGAAATTTTAAGTTAACAAAACGATTCATGTAGGTGTTTATTATAATTATTGCTCTTTTGCAAGTATTTAATACATCCATAATTTCTTGTAAATATAACTTTTTGGAAGGCCAGAAAACGTTATTTTAATATTTGTTTGGCAAGGAAAATTGAATTTAATCAACCCTGTTGAAAAAGGAATATAAAGTAAAGTTGTTAAATTCTCGATGCAACTTTCTTATACCATACTCGACTTGGAAAGCCAAACGTCCCTGGAGATTTATGATGAAGTTAGAAAAACAAATAAGTACTGCTGTGAAAAACTACGTTCTATAAGTAAAGTTGCAAAATGGACTTGTTGAGCTTGTCAGTACAAATTCTGAAACAATTGCTGTAAGAACATACTTCAACTGTAAAAAGGCAATAAAAGTTATTTAGAAATTGATACGGATACGAATGCTAGTACAATAAATAAATCTTGTTATGGACTATGCTTTGTATGTTAGAAATTAGTTAGTAGATTGTTCAGAAGTCTATGTTTGCAAACTGATTTGTAGTTTCTGTTCTTCAGATCCTGATGCTTTGACATACTTTCACTTTCAATTATCAAGATAGAACAACACGAAATTTGAAAAGTACATTGTAATGAAATTAAGCTGTGACTTTCCATTTAAGAGTCAATATAATGATTTCTGTAATAATAATTACTACTATTAGAATTTTAGTTATCATTTTAACAAATATGCCGGATCAATAAATTTATTAAAGTGTAGGTAGCTCAAGATTCAAAGAAAATTAATTACAAAGACTCACTAATAAGAATCAAAGGATTGAACCTTGAATATTATGAGAACTTAATTGCTCTCCCATAGCAAATAAAAAAATTAATAAAACTGAAATAACGAAACCTATACAGAAGCTTCGATAAGTGCATAATTATCTTGAAATATTTTCCGAGAAATTTTTTACTTGGCGTGTTTTTAAATCTGACTGGATTTTTTAAATTACAGCAGAACCCTAAAATTAAATTAAAATTTGGATGAACTCTATACCAGAAAAGCGAAGATGGTAGGTATACTACACAGTGTGCTACAAAAAATATTTTTTTTACCGGCTGTAATTGAAATTGAATCCGCTCGAGCCGAAAAGGTGCTATATAATATTCTTTTTTAATAAAATATAAGAAATGTGTTGCAACGTTACTTCCTATATTATTATAGTATTTTAAATAAAAATTGCCCAATAGACAATGGTACAGTTACATGCTTTACAGGTATTAAACAAATTAACAGTTTTAAGAAGGCCAAATTCATTTTTGATTACTATTAAGGTTCGGGCGTTAAGAATATTTTAACATTCTTTTCTTGTGAATCTTAGACGATTTTTACCACAGGAATGTTTTTCAGATAATACGCAATAATTCTAGGTATGACAGAGAATAATGTTTTGGTTAAAAACCTCACCTTTGATGATATTGTAAAGATTGATAGAGTGCTTACTGGTAAAAAATGTCGGTCTAGGCTAATTTGTAAAGATTTTAAATATTTATTTGAAGAAGGCGAAGCATCGCTTATTATTGATATTGATTGTAAAATAACATAGACACTTTAAATTTAACATGCTCGTTTTATTTTTATACAACTGTAATAACCATTAATTTTACAAAATATTGTGTTTCATCGAGTATTAGAATGTAATTGTATGACATCAAGTCGTAAAAATGAGATTAAACATAGAACTAAAGGAGGTAATTAAGAAGAATAAGATAATTGGAGGCAATAAAATATAAAATTTGAGTTTTACAACAAATTCTATGTAAATTGTGCACAATGAAGTATCCAACCTTTTATAGCTCTTCCGGTTAGAAATAATTCGACCATGTTATAATGTGGTAAGAAAAAAAAATTCATCGTAACCTTCTTGTAAGCAATAATACTTAATTATTTATATAAAAAATAAAACAAAAGGGCAATAAAATGAAAGATTCAAAAAATGTTGTTACAATAACGAGGCAATTTCAATTGCACAATCTCAATTACTTAGTTGAACGACAAATGAATTGTAATTTATTCCACTTCTTCGATATTTGTAATTCAACGACATTTTAGAAGACCTACAAGCGAACCTAGCAATGTCCTAACGTAGCAAATTATGATGTCAAAATGAGAATCACGGCGTTGATAATGTGCCGTAAAACTGGTAGAATTGGATATTTAATTCATTTCTTCTTGTAAATCGAACGACTTTTCAGTTTTTCCTAATGCTTCGAATTTCAGTTAAATTCCAACAGCATTGGATTTTTAAATTTCTTAAGCGTACAATCATTAACTATAATTTGATTCAACGTTGTTATTATGTTCGCCTACATTTAAGCTTTCAATTGCAAATATAGCCAACTTAAAAGTGCCCCAACATGATTCATAAAATATAATTGCAAAATAATAAAGTTTTATAGAAAGTTATCAATTTTACAAGAAAATTTTTAAATAATGGTTCGATTAAAATTATTATCAAAATTTATTATTGCAATTTTACGCGCATTCTGAATAATTTCTTTTAATAGCTAATAACATTCAACTGTCCGATGTAAATGTTTTTTTCAGATTCTAAAAAAACTTGAACAATAAATTTGGAACGTTTATAATATTTGACTACATCATAATTTTCACCATAAATTTGGTTATTGGATTTTGAAGGAATTTTAAAATCTTTGAAACATCGGAAACCACATGCCGCGATTAAAGCACCTGTTACGTGAAACCACGCTCCGTTTAAAAACCCACACTCACAATTCACTTCACTAGGTGAGAACAAAATTGTATTAATCCCAAAAAAGTAAAACTGGCTAAACTAATAAATCACAAACATAATCGATATAGTTCATTTTTCGTAATTCGATTAATCCAATAGGTGTGAAAATTGATTACAAAAAACAAGTCGCGAGTTTCACGTTTTAAAATTCGACGAAGCATCAAAGTTTAAAACTCTGCAATACCTCGGCTAAGACTGTGGTTAAACCGTAGACTAGTTTGTTTCTTGTGCTTGAGTACCCTCACCGCTCGATTCAACTACTTGGCTACCGCCTTTATCTACTGTTCAAATCTCCACGTTGGTGTTACCATTTGAATTCGATGATACAATGTGACAGATTTGACGTTAATTTTACTATGCGTTTTTAACTACAATGTAAAAGTAACGGTATCAAACGCGTATTTTTTTATTTACACAAAAGTTTGCGAGTTATTAAGATCGCAATTACGATAATTTAGTGCAATAATCATTATGGACACCGTATAATTTTTTACATTGCAATAAAAATTTAATTTTCGAGATTGTCGGAAATGTCAATTTTGAATGCAATTTTCGTCATTAGCATCAAAACTGTGCGATAAAAACACGATCACATAATTTATAACTTAAGTTGAGAAGTTAAAAGTCTTGAATTTCTTTGTTGACTGGTATGGATATACTATGGAGGTGATATATGCCAGTCTTGTCTAATGTATATTGTTATATATGTAAATATTATTTATAATACATTGTTTGGAGACATATTATGATGTGATCGATTGACGTCTGACTAAAGCGTCATAAGGGGGCGCCCATAAAAAGAAAAACGAAAGCTTGTTGTTTCTCCACCATCTTAGACACCATGGAAAATATGGTAGCACGTTTGGATTCGTCGTAAAAAGTATCTTAATATCATGGCGAAAATGCCTAGTTTTCGGTTTTTAATTTAATAGCAGATTAAAACGAAAATTATGGTTCTTCGTCGTTTGTTTTTGATATCTTGAAAACTATGAAAATGATGGGTGAATTTCTTTTCAGAATCTAACGAACTTTTTATCGTTAAATCGTTATCAGTGATAGGCTGATATTCAACTTCTGATCTAAAGAACACGAGTTCAAACGCTATCGATTTTCAAAATAATTTTACCGTGGTTTTGAATCCTCGTTAGAACAGCAGCGCACATTAGGCAGTCATTTCCATACCTGTAGAATACACTGCTGTTTTGGAGGCGAGAACGAGCAGTGGTTGCTGTGGATCTCTCTACGTTTTTTTATTATTATAATTAATGTTGATATATTATGTCTCTTTAATACAGAAAATTTTATAATCCCATAAATTCTTTAATTCTTATTTGAACAAACTTAAGTCACTAATCTTGATATACGACTATCTTCAGAATTGAATGCTTTATTCGGATATCCTGTTGTAGTCTTCTATATACAGTAGAGCAAGAAGTCTTTTTCAAGTGCACACCCCCACTATAATGAACAACGTTCAATTTTACAAAAAAATAGAACTAGAAATAGTTTTGAACTACTGAAGAAATATCTGAAATGGAAAATATTTTTTATCTATACACCGAACATTTGTCATGCATGCAAATGTACACAATGTTCAAACTTCGTTTCAAACTGGAAACCCATTCTTTCATATTTTACATCCGTATGTTTTATACATCAATCTAAAACGTGATGTAAAAATTGGTGTCGATAATTCGGTAGACTGACCAAACAAGAGTTCAGAAGTTTTTAACATTTACACCTTATATGTTGTATAAAAGCGTGATATTTAAGAGTATTGTTTGTAAATTACATATTCAAAATTATTTTTACAGTTGTTTTCAAATAAAGAATACTTAAATTGTATTTAATTAGGTGTAATCTCGCTGTAATCCTTCCATATTTACACCTTCGCGGGGCTGGAGAAAAGAAAAGATTGTTTGATGTCAACAGTAATGGAATGTAATTGGAAGCACCTGAATGCACAATCTTGCATAAAAGCAATAATATATTATGTTTGTTAAGTTTTTAAACCAATATTCAGGAAAGCGAGTAGTTAGTAAGCATAAGTTATAGGTTTTTCATCTAAAATGATCATGCAACAACAATCGCACTCTCTCTTCTTAGAAAAATCAATTGAAATTATTTTTCTTCCATTCAAAACATCGGGAAAATTAATAGAAACAAGTGCGCTACATGTTTTCCAATGTTTCTTCCAATAATTCTTTGGATGTTGATAACCACACGAGAACAATATCATATCATAAATATACCATAGTGGCCAAATAAAAGTTACCACCCATGATATTTATGAAAATTCTATTATTAACCAATATGAACACAATAAAATAAAGATATAATTCAGAAAAATGTCATTAAATGTCATTAGAAAGAAAAAACAAAATATTTATATCCAGAACGTATCGTGTCCAGAACAGTAAAATAATGTGTAAAAACCCGAAATCAGTTAAAACCCGATCTAACTAGTAAATTCTAGTTTTGACTAACCGCTTTGGTTAATTCTAGTTTTAACTGAAATAATTTTAGTTAAAACTAGTTTTAACTGAGATGACTTTAGTTAAAACTAGTTTTAACTGAGATGACTTTAGTTAAAACTAGAATTAACTGACCGCTGTTGGTAAAAACTAGATTTCAAGTAAAAGCAAACGTAAAATTGTTGTAAGAAGTTGATTCTGTGTTTATATTACGGAATTAAAAAGTGTTCATGGAAAACCAGGCCATAGCCAGAGTCAGGGTCCGGTTGAAAGATCTAATCAGCACATAGAAAAAATGTTGGCTTCATGGGTGAAGGACAACAATACCACTAATTGGTCAGACGATGTCCGTTTTGTACAATTTATAAAGAATAGAGCCCATCATTCAGGAATCAAACAATCTCCCTACAAGGCTATGTTTGGAATTGAATCAAGAGCAGGACTGACAACAACCGCATTGCCATGTGTATTACTTACAAATATCCATGAAGAAGACGACTTTCATGAAATTATTGAGCAAATGAATGCAGAACAGGATGAAGGACAAGCAGAGGAGGAAGAGAAGACGCCGGCTTCGCTAGCTGATACATCATCAAACATATCTTCAGCTAGAAACGAAGCACAAAATAAAGTTTGATAAAATAGGCGGAAAGAATGAAAAAGATTTCAGATACAACCCATCCTGCGGTTGACATCGGAGGTAATGATGTAACAATTCCAATTCCTGATGTCGACAGAGCTAAGGCAGACTTACGAAACATCATAGGAGTCATAATCGAAAGAAATGGAGATGGCCTGTATAGAATTCTTGTACAGTTCTTGCAGAAACATTCCGCTTTAAAGCGATGCCTATGGTTAAAAAAGGGAATTCTTTGCAATTCCAAATATCATAACAGTATGTCATGTGGCAACAAGTAAATTGTAAATATGTAATAATAATGTAAACAGAATCAACTTAATAAAACAATAATTTTAATCTAATTACGTCTGCTTTTACTTCAAATCTAGTTTTAACTAAAGTTATTTCAGTTAATACTAGAATTAACTAACAGCAGTCAGTTAATTCTAGTTTTAACTAAAGTCATCTCAGTTAAAACTAGTTTTAACTAAAGGGGTTAGTTAAAACTAGAATTTACTAGTTAGATCGGGTTTTAACTGATTTCGGGTTTTAACTGTAACATATATATTGCAACTTATACCTAAAATTGAAAATTTCTCAAATTTTGTAACTGAAAAATAATTATATTGACAACATAAAAAATTTGTTAATACTTTGTGTGGCCTCCTCGAGCCTTTAGAACTGCTTCAATTCTTCTTGGAATTGACTTTATCAAGTTCCTGTGAAATATGGTTTTTCTAAGCATCTTTATGGTAGTTTTAAGCTCGTATTGTTTTGAAGGATTTCGTTTGCGTATACTGCGCTTTAAAATTGCCTAGCAGTTCTCAATAGGGTTGAGATCCTGGCTATTGTGCAGCCCAAGGAAGTGTTGTAATACCGATCGTTGTAATAAATTCTTGACCCTGTAGAGTAAAACCAGGAGAAGCTTAAGTTCAATTGCCATTTTTTAATATGTATGATAATAAGGACTGCAAAATAGCCAAAATGTACCTTCCGAGCACGACGACAGGGTGTAGAGTCGGCCTGAAATATAGGGTCATAAATCCCTGGAAAGAGTCTCTCAATTGATGGGACAAATGTTCTTCCATGATTTTGATGTAACTGTTTCCATTCATGGATTCAGAAAATCTTTCATTCCAAAGTAGGAAATGCACCCCCAAACCATGAAACTGACTGGAAACTTGTTCTTGGTAACAATGCAGTCTTTGTGAAGTTCTTCACCAATCTTTCAACGAACGTACTGATTTCTATCAGATTGGTTTAGGTTACATTTTGATTCGTCAGTAAAGATAATCCCCTTCCCATCATTTTTAGTCCAATGACTCAGAGTTTTTGCGAAGTTTAGCCGCTTAATCCTCATTTGTGCTGTCAGAGCTGGTTTTTTATGAGGTCTTCTCGCTAATAATCCACAGGATTGTAACCTACGTCGGACAGTTCTGTCGCTCAATTCTGTTTTTGTCCCGTCATGGAACTCCGAATGTACCTCCCTTGATGTTTTTTCCGGTTTTTAAGGCACACATTTTTTAAAAGTCGGGCCTGTTTATCGTTGATTTTCCTATTTTTCAAACCTGTCCCTTTGTTTTTATTTTAAGAACCAGTAGCTCGATATTTTTTTTTAATTTTTATTACAGTAACATGGCTACATCCTATTATATTAGCTACAGACCTTGAAGACATTCCTTCCTTGCTTAGAGGTTTTTAATAGAAATTATAGAAAAAAACTTCAAAATGCATAGAAGTTGAAAAGGATATAATTGGAAGACTACCACTAGAAATTGCTCAAAAACTTTTTATGCACATATCACCAGCAAACATTCATTACATTTAGCTTTACAATACCACATGGAGAAACATATTGGACGATGAGTATTTTTGGATAATGAAATGCAAGATGAATAAGAATTAAGTTTGAAAATGTCAATTAAAAAGTTTGGTTACTGGCATGGATTGTATTATTACAATACTTTTTTGAATTATAATTGGAAATATAATATTTCAAATGAAGTATATTTAGAAAATCAACAAGCATAACGTAATATCCACTACTTGGATGATGAAATATTTATCGCGTGCACAATAAATATCGAAATATTAATTGTTGATCTTCGACTGGTGTTATTAATAAACGATTTTATATGGAAGATCAGGTTGACAAAATTATTAAAAATGGTGATCTATTAATTTGTGCAACTCAGAAGTATTTGAAAGTATGAAATATAAAAATTGACAACTGGGAATTCGAAATTTCCATTTTGCCTGCTATAGCAATAAACGTGCACAAGAACTTAATTTCGATAAAATACTAGAATATAGCAAATATTTCTGCTCGTACTTTTCATCATTTCATTATTCTTCACGTGGACGGTATTTGTTTGTACGGTAAAGTAGTAATATTATTACAGGAATATACTTACAAAATAAACGTTCTAAATTTTGAAAACTGAACCAGAATACACTTTAAGTGCTGTAATGATCGAAAAATACTTAAACTGAAGATACAAGCGGAATACTTGGTATGTACCTGTATGAAATGCAATGTTTCCATTTGGAATATCAAGGGTTTAGCCAAAGTAATCAACTTTAAAATTGGAGATATATTATCATACTCCGATATAATTTTTTTATGGTGCCCCTACAAAATATCGAGTTTTGTATATATTGGAATGCACAAGTTAGAGTGCCAATTTATTGGAGTTGGAAAAAATCTAACCAATAAAAATTTACTAAGAGCAGAATTTTTATGTAAGCTTGCGTTTCTTCTTCTTTCGCTTAATATAGTAGGTTTATGACCAGTTCTTTAAATAATTTATTTGATTAGGTCTTTGAGCAATTGGTTTTTACATCTTAGGTACATAACTTGCTAGGCTTGCCTTCGGTGTCCCTGCATCCTCTTTTTATTGTTATGATGGAAAATCATTACCACAAATCATTAACACATTAAAACCTTGCTTTTAATTATTATAAATTAGATAAATCTGTCGGAAGAGAAGCATTAAATTAATTACCTAGACTTCCATGCGAATTTAAATTCAATCAAATTAAGTTGGGTATGGGTGGAAGGGTTATATTCAAGCTAACGAGGAAACTTGGAAATTTTCAGAAGTATTTATAAAATAAGATGTGTGGGAAATTGAATTGGAACTGCACGTGGACAGGCCTAAAGGAGGTCTAGTTTCAGAAGTGAATAAGAACGCTTGCCTAATGATGACGATAAAAAGAAGATGACATATAATATCCATCCCCGTTCAATAGAGATGAGATTTCTGAACTACGGGAAGTGTAATAAAGGTTTACTAGAAAGATTACACCTAGGTGGTTTGCCATTGCCTTCAGAGAGTCAAACTGGGTACTCCACATTAGCAGTCAACGCACTTAACCGCTAAAGCTATTACCATCTTGAACAAACAAATAAATAATAATTATTGACAAGAGAGGTTGTCGAATAGTATAGCATGTATAACATAAAATTGGATTAATAAAATTTACGCGATCTTAAATTACTAGAAAATTTACACGGAAAAGTAAACAACAAACTTTAATTAGTGCATTGGACTTATTAAACATTCAAAATTTACAATTTGTTATTTAGAACCTACTACACAATTTAATTGTTTATCTAGATTGGTATTGATTTACATTACACGCACATAATTTATGTATGAAGATACAAAAACAAATTAATTTCAAAAGATATTAAATCATTATTTAAGAGTCAATTAAAATTTTATATTCCCAACTAATTAAGTTTTTACTTTTTACTGTATGATTCAACTTAATTAGCAACGAGGTATTAACTAATTAATATTTTAAATTAAAATATAAATAAATATCTATAATTTCATTATAATTAATTTTTATTAATAAATATAATATCTAGATAATTGAAAAAGCAAGCCCCTTTTTATTCTAAAAGGAAAATTGCACAATTTCAAAATTAAATATTTAAAGAAAAATTTGCATTAGGTGTAAGTACTTAATAAATTAATTTTAATGAGTAAAATGTGAGTTAGTCTTTAAATTATTAGCTTTGATGAATGTAAAAATATTTATTACATTTTTAATTAATTTATTAAAATATTTGATGTAATTTTGTGCCCAAATTAAGAATTAATTAATATAAGCGATGGTCGTGTATATGCAGGCTTTGAATTCAAAATTTTTGTTAACTGTTCTATTAAACTTTTAATTAACAGGTAATTTGAAATTCTTGACTACCTACGTAATAAAAATTTAAAAAAATTAAAAAATGAAGTAGTAGACCACCACAGTGATATTTAATTATCGTAAAACCTTCCCAATTTGTGATCAAAATAAGATGATAATATAGAAACGATTTGTTCTTAATTAAAATTATTTAATCCACTACCGTTTGAGATACTTGCGTCCTCAAGAATTTTCAGTAATTTTAATATATATTTTTGTCAAAAATAATAATAATTAATTTAAGAATTAAACAACTTAAAATCACCCAATAAAATAATGTAGTAGCAATTCAATTTTTGATAATTGAGTTGAAAATTTATATACTATACTGGTTTGAAGCAGCTGTCTTAAGAGCTGATTAGATTTTGGATGAAAACCGTCCATTTCTAACCCATATTTTTTAGAAGAACGAAAATTGCTAACAATCAGTGCCGCTTCCCGGTGGAACACATGAGAATGAAAATCGTATCAATCGAAAAAAATTATTTTTCCGCGTGTTGTGATGTCTAATACTTAATATTTTTCTCTTAAATTATTGTTAAAATGCAAAAATAAAATAAGCTCTTTTAAGAGAACAATGGTAGCCTTGGATAATTTTGATCTTTCAAAGTGATTTGTATTATTTTGCGTGTATAGTATAATTTATTATGCTAACAAATTTACATAATATTTTATATAAACACATGTAATTAATATCAAACAAAGTTTTTAATTACTTAAATGAAACAACATCCAACAAATTATAAATTAAATTTGGTAACCTCGATATTATGTCAAAGTAATTTGTGCTTTTTAAGTATTTTTGATTATGTCTTCCTTTATGTGCCTGTAAAATATTATGTCATAAATATAATACGTTTGCCCGGTCACTATACATGGACTACGTGTTCTCTGGATAAAGGTAAAAGTAGTTAAGTAGTTTCTGGATGTGCGATACACATAATTTTTTGTGTCGCTTTTTTTAATTACCATCATCACCATCAACTTATCCTGGATTAGGCTAATGCCTGTCAGACCCCAATGCTTTCTCGGTCATCCAATGTCTTTTTTTCCTTTAAGGTGGTATCCCAATATTTGTTTAGGTGGCCTTCAATTATTGTTCATCCTGTTCGGACGTTCGCACCATCATTTTGCCAGTATGTATTAATAGATTCCAGCAGAGGCTTTATGTTAAGTTCTTCTCGTATTTCTTCATTGTATATTCTGTCCATTCCAACGCGGCCTTTTGTAGCTCTTAAGAATTGGACTTCAGCAGCTTGAATTCTGCTGTTGTCTCTTTTCGTTATGACCCATGCTTCACACCTTAGACCAAAACTATAGTTGGAATTGCTATAATTTTATAGAATTGTAGTTGCGTATTATTTCTAGTATTGTTTATTTTATTTGTTTATATTATTTCTATATTGCTGTAAATCTAATTGGTTCATTATGGATGTTGTTATTTTTCTTATACGTAACGTCACAGCCAAGGAAATTTAAATGTCGAATCTGTTCAGCCAACCTGTTGTCTATGACAATTTTTGCCCAAAACCATCGTTTTTCTTTCTTGTCGATATTATAAAATTGTACTTCGGACATAGGAGATCCAGCATATGGCTGGCTCTTTAGAGATCTTCTTCCGTTTCTTGGATTAGTACTAGGTCGTCGGTATAAAGCAGTGCGGAGATTTTTTCTAATTTGGATGCCGCTCTTGTGTTCATATTTCTATTATCGTATCTTATAGCCTAAGTATAATTGTCGTGTTTTTTCAAACATTATTTGTTATTCAAAATTATTATTAGGGATTTTATATTTCGGTTGGCACTATGTTTGTTTTATAGTGAAGCGACAGTAGAGATAATTGAACAAGGCGTGTTAGAATTTGTATGGAAGTTTTTTAAAAATAAGGATTACTTTAGAAAAGTGTTGTAGGATTGGATGATTAGTGAAATAAGTAGAATATAGTAGAGTAGATAAGTAGAAAATATAGCAGATGGTTGCGATAAAACCGCATCAATTTGAAACAACAATGTTTAAAATTAAAACTTTAAACTTATAAAAACTTTAAAATTCACAATTAAAAATTTAATAAAATTATTAAGAACACTTCAATATTGAACATTGTTTGCGAACACCCTCTTCTTTTCATAATGGCCTAGAGATTTTGCTTGGTTACTTTGTTGAAGAGTTTCTCATAGTGTATAAAAGCCAGGTGTGTTTCTCTATTGTATTCATATTGCTTTTCAATTAATAATTGTTATAGTACAAAGATGTTTCTACCAAAAATTGGTATCAGACAGGTATCAGCCTAGAACGGAAATACTGCATTTCTGGATGCTATATAGATATTCAAACATTTCAGAACCAAGGTACAAAAATATTATCTACAGCTCAATTAATATGCTATTTTGTTTACTTACAGCTTATTCTTTCTTTAAGATATCCTTTTTTATACAATCTAGTTCCTTTTTTTCCAAACAACCTAATAGAGTCAATTATAATCAAGTACTTCAATTCACGATTTAAAAGTAAACATACATAATATCCTGTTCTATGACAGATTCACAAGTTGATTTTCAAAGAAAAGTTTATCCATATTAGGAAATAGTATCTATAGTTAAAACTAAGCAGTTACTAACGAGTTTTGCTACTTAATATAGTCTACTTTTATTTTCAAACAACTACGGCATTAATGATTTCAACTGTACAAAATAAAAATGACTATTAGATTTAAAATTAAAATAGAAATAAAATTTTTATCGCGACAAACATGGTGTAGAACTAATTTTAATACATTAATTAATTATTATAATTTTTAAGAAGATTTATGGAACATCTTTTAATCATTCGTGTCGTTTCTAGTTAGCAAGTAATAAAATTGTGATTCTAAAATGTTAAGTGTCCAATGCATCTTCAATACATTTTTCCTGACTATATATGCCATAAATTAATAAGTTCAACAATTAGAATTTATTATTTTCTGATTACAAGCCATATTATTATTTAAAAGATCGACTACTAAATATAGAAGTTCTATATATTATTATTGTGTATTATTGCACCGTAAATGCTATACTGCAGTTCTGTGACACTCGGACCCCACATAATGTTATATAAATTATTATAACTTGACTACTATATATTTGTAATTCTAAAATGGATTTATAATCGATTAGAATTTATCAATAAAGCAAACCTACAACTTTTATCTGATATTCAATTATAAAACTTTGAAAATCATATCGTACTCGAACAATAAATCATTATAAGCCATTCTTCTTTGCCACCGTATCAAAAAATCAACCTTTTAAATATCAAATTATACGAATAACTATTTCAACATCATGTTGAGACGCAGCAATTTGACGAATTTTTCTATTGGTTTTTAAGCGACTTACAAAAATATGATTAATAGTTTTATAATTGATATTCAATATGCTAGTCATGATAATCAAAGGGATGAGAACTTGGATGATTTCATTTATCTGGTCTCTAAATCAACTATTTACATTTTAATATATCTACGGTACAATAAATATTTTAAAATTTGTTCAATTCATGCCTACTCATTGTTTTTTTCTAAACCTTGCTATAATAAAATAATAATGATGTACTATTATAAATTAATAATAAATGTGTACGTCTTAGAATTTCATCCGATAGTAATACTAACATTTTTTTGAGAGGAAACCGTTATGGAAGCCGAACCCGTGCACTGAATGGGTAGAAGATGCATAAGTATAAAAATAGAGAAAAAAATAATCATTGTTGAGGGAGCTTTTGCAAGGCATCTCCAGTCAATAACTTTTCAAAATATAGACTGTTACCGTTGCTTGTTGTATTGTAAATTGTATTGTAAAAAGCAACGAATACGGTCATCTATAGACATAACATAAAAACAGCAAAACGAATGTAGTTATGAAAGAAAGGTATTATTAATTACTGTTAAAAATACTCAAGTTCGTAAATTGCATAATAAAAATGTTATTGACTTGAGGGACCCTTGCAATAGTACAGGATAGTTTTAGAATACTATAGATATTTTAAGTTTTGTAACTAACGAGTTGAATAAGAGCAGGTATAACATCAAAACCGCACATTCCGAAGGATACAGAAAAACATAGTAATTATAACTACCAGTTTTAGTGAGCAACAACAATTTAGACATCCCCAATGTAGGCGTCAGTCAGTCGGCCAACTAAACGTAATATTCTACCCCGAAGCGGATGTTCCTGTTTCAGATGATAAAAAACTTATGTAATATTTCAGATTTACCTTAAAATAAAAGTCGATAACGGATAAAAGTAGTAATATTTCTAAAATGAATTTATAGAACGTTAATCGAAAAAATAAGATATATGTACTACAATATACAACTTTAAATAGCCATAATTTGTTAGAAGAAAATAAAATCGTGATCGAGATAAATGTTGGCATCACTTAACAAAACATTTTGAATACTTCGATTCATTTTTTACCGGCGTATTATTAAAATCAGACATGTAAAATATGAAAAATCCTTGCCATTATACTTCATCACTATAAAATATGACTAATTTAAGTTATCAGTAAACGTTTTAACAGTAAAAGAAATTAAGGAATTCTGTTTAAATAATCGGTTACTTAAGGCTAAACAATCAAAATATTTATTGAGCATGATTATAGTTTTCGGTGAATAATATAAAATTTAATATTGTAATTTGAACTAGAATCATTCGTTGTCTTTGAAAACGTCACATAAAATAATAATACTCGACCATCAATTTACATTTTTATGTTTTACACGATGCACGTACCTACCTCTAATTATTAAACAAAACATGTTATAAAGCTAGACATCTTTAATTTAAATAAAAAAAAATGTAAACTTAATAAATTATACGGTATATATCTAATGGTTACAAGTAGTAGTTCTTCACGGAATTTCCTTTGTGAATTATTTTCGAGAGGCCTTTAATATATCAAAATAGTTTAGAAAAAAGGGTATTGTGTAATAAATAATATACTTTTCAAATAACATAGGACGGTCATCATCCAGACCAACCACACCGAAAAATCAATCAGGAAAATCAGAGAAAAATTTGATATTGTTTAAATGGTTAACTCGTGATTATACCTATATCAAAAGTCATTTTCCCAATATTTTGGAGTTACTTAATAAATTAAAAATAAAATTTGTCCTTTTTACCCAAATCCTTTTAATTAAATTTGAGACGTCTGTACATCAAAATAAAAATATTTGACAACTCTTACGTTTGTCCTCATTCAGCGACCTTAGATGAGAATATTATAGATTCTCAAAACGCGTCTCGAATGTAATTAAAAGGACTTTTGAAGAAAAGACTAATTTTATTTTTACTTTCCTAATTATCTTTTCTCTTCCATTATTCGATAGGCACAAAACTGTATCCATATTCTGCCTTTCACCTTTCTGGTGAAGGTCTTGTGAATGTCTCTTTCATAATTGGGTAGAATATGGTTGTTTGTGTGACGGAAGCGAAAACAATTACCGAAATCAACAACCGAATTAATAATTCACTGCAGAATTCAATGCACTAGACAAAGAAAAACTATTTTGCAACTAACTTCTGGGATCTGCAGATAACAAGATATGAAGACCTAGTTAATTATCTGGCTCAGGTTCTTTACCAATACATCTTGTTCTTCTTCGGCCTTATTGCCGTCGATTCCTGCACATGTGATTTTTTATGTGCCACATACTTTCCTTGGTGTTAAGGTTAACTTTTTCCTGTTATTTAATAATTGCGCCAAGTACTTATGGTCTTGCAAAGCTGATGTTCAGGTATCGTGTATCCAAGAATTCAGTCCGCTCGGAGGCACTAAATGCGACACGATTGTAAAAATTAACAATGCAGCGTCAATACTAAAAACATGAATACAGGAGTTCCTCAAGGCGTCATCTTAGCTTCGGAATCATTTAACTGGCTTGCAAACGATATACCAAACCTTCGAAAACACAAACAACGTGAGAACGTTATCCTTTTTATTAATTATCCAGTTAAGAATGTTTTGGCACTAAAACTTTCGGCAAAGAGAGCCACGCGGCAAACAGGAATTCTCAAAATCTCGCGTAGTATTAAATTTTAATATTTCGTAAAATATTAAAATGCTTGCACGTTTAATCTTTGAAATAAAAGTTTTTTCTCTCTTTTTATGCTAATGTGTCCTGGTACTATTATTATTATTATGATACCCATTTTTCAATGTTCGTTTGCACCGTTCTCTGGTTAAGTTGGTAATAAGTGAGCGATAAAATAGTTAATTTTAACTAGTAACAGTTAAATTTGAATTGAAAACTAGTAAAGAAATGTGACATCGCCGCAAAAATTATGAATTCAAACGGCTTTCAACTTGATAAATGTGTATAATCGCTACAAAATTAATTTTTAATACGAAGATAAGGTAATTTTCTATAATATACCTACGTAATATAATATTAATCTATAAAATTTTATTTCTTAATAATTTCGAGATTATGAATGAATAACTATGACTTAAAATTCTGATCAAACCGTCGATTATTATGATGGTTCAACTTAAGCCTTAGTTAGGGCAATTTTGTTTAATAGTCCAATCGATATATGTCAATCTAAACTTTAGTTATTATTTAACTATAGCTTAACGATTTGGTGCATACAGGCATTAAAGCTCAAAATGGAAAATAAAAATCAATAAGTAATTAAGAAAATTCCCACACATTGATAAATTTATAACCGCTTTTGAACTTGGCCTCACAATATTAGCGTCGCTAATAGATGCATAATTAACAATAATAAATGTCGATAGATTACTCAAATGGCTAAAATTGTGTAAACAATTAAAAATTATATTATAATTAATTAGTGTTACCTTTTCATACTCTCACTTATTTTAAAACTTTTATTCGAGATGTCCATTATCGTGCATTGAACTTCATCTTACCTAGAACAAAGGAATATTATGAATATTTTTATAAATATAACAATAAAAACAATTGACTATGGTACTTAAATTATTTAAAAACTTAAAAATACAATATAAAAGGTTTAAATTGTTTCCAAAACGCACGCTCTATGATTTGTCTAATATCTTTAATATAGCAGAAGTGAGGATTTCAAGAAGAAAATAATATAGGTACCAAAAAAATTTAGGAATTAGGTCTCTAACGTTGTTGCAGTTAATTGCATATTATATAATTAATAGGAAATACACCTACCGGAAGAAAATAACAATACAATTTTTTTTGCAAATATTTAAAAACCGCTACCCAAACTATAGGGTGTTTTTTTTAGCTGCATGAGAACTTCAAATTGAAATAAAACATTAAAAATTTTATGGAATGTTTTTTTAATTAATTTTTTATTAAAGTAAATTTAATGCCATTTATGATTTGAAAATGATTTCCGGCATGTGACCACCACGACTAATCGTTATGAAGCGCATCTGACCAGTGCAATTTTTGACCACTTTTTCCAAATGTTTCTGGCCATATTTCATATATGGATTGCTGAATATTGACCTGCAATGTTTCGAGAGTTGTTGGTTTGTTAGCATAAACCATGCATTTAACATACCCCCAAAGAAAATAATTTTGAGGCGTAAAATCACACGATTTTGGAGGCCAAATGATAGGACCATTTCTTGAAATAATGTTGTCACCAAATTGTCCTTTCAATAAATCGATGGTTTCGGAGACTGTGTGGCACGTAGCACCATCCTGTTGAAACCATAAGTTGTCGATGTTTAACTCTTGGATTTTTGGAAACAAAAATGTATTGAGCATGTGCCGACATCTCACACCATTCACCGTAACGGTAGCTCTTTCCTCATTTCGAAAGAAACATCCAATGATGCCGCTGGCGTGTATTCCACACCAAACAGTCAATTTTAATGGATGCAATGGAGTCTCAAGGTAATGTTCCGGATTGGTCTCAGTCCATATACGGAAATTTTGCTTGTTCACATACCCATTCAACCAGAAATGTGCCTTGTCAGTGAACAAAATTTGGCGGTAAAAAAATGGATCCACTTCCAATTGGTTGTGAGCCCAATCTGCGAACGCACTACGCACTCGATGATCATTAGGCTTCAATGCTTGAACCAACTGGATTTTGTAAGGATGTAAACCAAGATCTTCATGTAAAATTTTCCATGTAGTGGACGGACAAAGCCCAAGTTGTTGGGCACGATAGCGAATTGAAATGTTTGGGTCCTCTTGCACACTTTCACTCACAGAAGCGATAGTTTCTTCGGTACGAAGGTCGATTATATCGACCATAAAATGGGTGAAGTGCTCTAAAAGTTTCGCGAACGGAACTCTGACTTTGAAAATAAATTTCCGCAGTTTGGTAGAGTTGTTCAAATATTAATTTATTCATGATTAAATGGTAAACCTTTCTGAACACAAATTTCATAGAACTGTCACTTGAACAAACTTAATTCAAAAGTTATCCCTATTGAAAGATCTCATGCAGCTAAAAAAACACCCTATAGAACCAAAACACAAGGGTCCACCTTTTATAGTAAAAAAATTGCAATTAAATAAAATTAAAATAAAATAAATAAAAATTTCAAGTATTCGACTGCTTAATTTTCGGATATATTAATTGAAGGCATTTTAAATGTCTTGTGTGTAATTAAAAATACAAAATTAATCTTCTCATTAATATAAGTTAAAATCCTATCTGTTGGAATCGCACATACGACACATACATTAATTTATAATAAAAAAGGCTAATTATATAATATAATTTTGTTTTTTAAATTAAAATAAAATAAAATTAAAGGAAAATTGTTGCTTAATCTTTATACATATTAATTTGGTACAGGCATTTTAATTGCGTAATTAATTAAAAACATAAATTGAATCTTTTCGTTCATAAAATAAGTTAAATTTCTATGTTGGGAGTACCTACACATACGACATGCCTAAAAGTAAAAATATATCGCTTGCTGTCTGGTGCAGAGTAAACTCATAATTTACAACCACATTCAATTTAAAATCTAAAATGGGCACCAACTGTAGCACAACGATGTTGGTTTAATTAAAATCATATTACGCAAAAAGTGAAATACTGTCGCTATTTGGATTTGTTTATTATCAGTTTAATACACACATGAACAAATATTATAAACTTAATTTTTGAAATACCTATACACTCATTTGTTACTTTTAATTGCGTGCACTGCACTTTACTACTTCATAATTTATAAGTTGCACATTAATTAAAATTGTTGTCAATCGCGTATGTATCCTTCACTTCTTGATAATCGAATATCACAATGGACTGGAATTTTCAGTAAACATGTTGACATTATACAACATGACATTTCAGTAAAAACCCGATGCATTCTATAAAATTTCATTTCATTAGAAAATTATATGTGGAATTTTAAAAATTATATATCCTTCAACTATCTCATCAATTTCTCTATCAGGTTTTGAATTAGGAATGCGCGTAATATCACCCCCACGTACCAACAGAATTACTCCCGAGTGATCGGATAACATCTATTCATTAGGATATAGAGTTAATCAGCAATCAGCTCATTAGCAACACTGGTACATATTGGCAACTTCAACTCATCCCGTGAGGGCAGTGCTAAATAGGCCATTGTGTGCAAGATTGTTAATTACCGTAATAGCAAGATTAGTGAAGTAAAATTGCACCTGACAAAGTGTGTAGACACCTAACATTGCAATTTAATAGAAGATGTCTTCACGTACTTATCAGAGTCATAAACATCGCAATTTAATGTTATATATTATTATCTTAATTTAACATAAAATATTAAAATTTATTTTATAAGTTTATACACACTTAATTTACTTAAACATCGCTAATTAAAACTATAATAGATAATGTAGTACCTAATTAATTTATTATCTTTAATAAATTATTTTGTACCCTGCTGTGGGAGGTTTGATGTGATTGTTGTTATGGTGCAGCCCGAAAAGTTCTGATTCTGTGTTCAATGTAGTCTTTATTTAGTTTAGGTATATGTATTTGCTTCCATTTATTTTCTAAATCTCACATTCTATTTTTTACTACAGTCAACTTTTCGATCGCCCCTTGATCGACATTCGTTAAACACGAAAAAATTTATTTTGTTTGAAGAGTCAACACTGTTAGGAACGATATTTTGAGCTCATCTCAAGTGATTTAAAGCATTTGACTTGATTCTCAGATTTATTACCTAAAAAGCTGTCAATATGGTATTAAAGGATGATCGAATCAATTACACGCCAGCTATCCAAAAGCATCTCAACTTATAATGTAACGAAGTATATTTCATTCTGGTTACATATTATTAGTTTGAAAGAATTGCCTTCAAGGTGAGTTGATATATAATTAAATTAAGGGTTAAAAATTTGTAGGGAGGTTTTAATTTGTGCGCGGATGCTGTAATAAAAATATTTTTGAAATAATGGCAACCGATTTTTCTTAGTGCGCACGCTTTTGTTTGGAATTCTCTGTAGCAAGTGCATATAGGTAACAATTCAGGTGAAGTTCAACGTGTGTTTGTCCTTTCTAGCAAGGTTCTATATCAAAGTAACACAATAGAATGGAGGGTGACGCGAATGCTAGAGAAAACTCGCTGCTCGTAACTTGACAATTCTGCTCTGCATGTGTTCTTCCATTGCAACACCTTTTCCTATTTCTCCTCAATTTACGATTATACTCTTACTTTAGCTTTATTTATTACAAAGTGCATAAAACTGTTTCTAAATTTATTGCAAATAATAAAAAGTAAAACCAAGTGCAGTAGCTTTAAATTAAATTTGTAATCCATAATAAATTGCATGATTTCCAAAAAGGTTTCAAGCTATCCAAAAAAATTACAGAGCACTTTAATAATACGATATTCAATTATGCAGAACTTTTCCGGATAAAACGAAAAAATTTGTAGTAATTAGAAATCTAGCTTAGGAAAAACGATGATTAAGCTTCTTTTGATGGGTACGGAAAAATAATTTTAATTAAATTGAATAACTTCTTGAACAACCCTTTTTTGATGGTATTAAAAGATAAAATTCTTCGAGAGAAATTTTAATGAGAATTTATAATTTTTAAATAAATTTATAAATTATTTCAAGTTTTTATCATTTAAGAGAAAATAACGGAAACTAATTCAGTCATTTCGAAGGTGTTATGACAAATCAGACAATTAGACATTTCAATTTGAAAAATTGATCAATTTAAATAATATACAGGAGGAGACTTATATAAATATGATAACTACTGATGATTACTAATTGCTAACTTTTTATAATAATTGTAATATTTAATTCTTAAATAATTATCATAATTCATTTTTGTATTTATACAGTGCAAATTTCTATTCTACAAGAATCGCTACACCTGCAAAGATTAAAATAGAAGATGTTAAGAGTTTCTCTTATAGAGTCAAATTATGAATAATTATTGCAAAAAAGTGTTACAAATTATGTTTTAAAATTTCGACTGCTCATAAAATATGATAATTATTCCAAAACTATTATTTAAAAATTTCAAGTTCGTTCTAAAACACTCACATCGCAATAAGTAGCAATTAAATTTAGATTAACAAAATTTTACCTTGAAATTTAATGAAACCAATCACATAAATGAAAACAAAATTTTAATAAATTACAATAGTAACAATAGTGAAGGAATTAATAGAAATTAATTAATTAGTAAGTGCAAATTGAAACTACAATAAAAAAGATATTTCTAATATTGCATTGGATATCTACTTACATTGTAGTTGTGGTTATCACTTTACAGCAATTTATTGTAATTTCTTATTGTCGCAATGTTAGGTACATAATGAAATATTACCGCATTTCCAATTTAAAATGCTATACGCCTAAACATAATTGAAATTACAAAATCATTTTTGAATTTCATACACTGTGTATTAATGTATATTATGCATAGGTTTTTGTCACTTTTTTTTGGCAAATATGGAAGTACAGTTATGTATTTAGTTACATGTTACAGTTACTTTATGAATTCTGCATAATAATTGTTTGCAATTAAGAGTGGGTAATTTATTGTTAACGAAATTTAGATATGATTCAAAATTATGACAGTTGTATGTAGGTATACACTTCTGTGTGCACATTGCATCAGAGCGTTTATACGATTTCTGTAATTAACCAATAAGAGTGCGGTAGTTTATACACCATTTATATCCAGGAACGATATTAACAGGCGATCTGGTTTTTCCATTTGGATAATCCCGGCAGTTTTGGAAAGACCTTCCTCATGACATTGTTTCATTCGTGGAAAAGACGAATCCAAAGAATATTGTTCCATTTACTCCATTCCTGGAAGCACCTGTCTGTACCAAATTGTTAATCATAACTGATACAAACTCAACGTTGACAAAAGCCATAGGTGTAACTAAACACAATATTTGGGGGGGGGGATAGAATTTTTTCCAGTTTTTGTTCAGAAAAACTTCGTTTTTCGTTTACAACGTACAATTTCTTCCTATTCATCTGACGTACAAGTGGCCCCTAGATCACTGAAAGTAGACGATAAATTTGTGGCAAATCTCCTATAGCACAATTTTTGAGATCTAAAGGAGCCCAGCTGTGGGATTTCAAGGTTACTAATTTTTTGTCCTTTTTGATGGATGATCTTCGGGAATTAAGGGATTTTAAAATTTACTCACTTTTAGAGTACTGTACGACCTTTATTGGTTAAAATTTTGGGTAGGATTCAATAGAAAATGTAATCTAATTTTTGAGATACAAAAATAATTTTTTTTATGAAAATGCTATAAATAGCGAAAAAAAAATCCTCTATAAAGTGAAACTGTCAATTCACGACCTTATCGTTTTCGGAATCATTTTGGGCAAATTTTACCTTCGAAAAAATGTATACAATTTTGGAAATTAAAAGAACGTTTTCTTTTGTAATTGTAAGACATTTTTATAAATTAATACTATTGGGATAGTGGATCGCAATAAAACTACAATGTTGTCAAGTCGACGTTTCGGAAATTTTATATTTCCATCCTCAGGACTGAAACAAAGAGGAGTCATGAGCAAAACATACGTAAACATATCTCATTGAACAGGTATGGGGCCAAATACAATATAATAAACATACCTAAACAAACAGCTATTAATCGTTTCATGCGCATAAAATAATAAAATGTAAATTCACTCTTAAAATGAGTGTCGTGCAATAAACTAAAATATGTAACAATATGACTATGAAAACTTAACAATTGTAAAATTAAAAATATCATTAAAACATGTACAAAATAGCTTGAATAAAAACTAATGTCACAAAAAATATCGTTAAATCAGTCAAATTTGGAAATAATTGCCAACCAACCGCAACGAGATAACAAAATTAGGACAAACATACGATTTTCAAATATTGCCGCGAGTTTAAAAAACAAACAACCGTGTATGGTTGGCAATACATGCAAACAAACAAACCCTAAACCAGACCAAACAAAATTGCACAGAAACGGGAGCATGTTCACTGAAAATTAACCCCAATCCTCACAAGAAACGTAGAAAAATAGTTGTTCACCATTATCACCACTATCCCAATAGTATTAATTTATAATTCTGAGCAATTGGACGACAGTTTTTCTATATCATCTATAAGACATTTTTGTTTTTCATGATTTAGTCATTCAAATTTTTAGTACAAGCAAATAATTTTGGCGGTGATAATTTCAATTTTTGAGAGCTTCAGGATAATCCGTGGTAAAGCTAATAATTTTTCGCCCGGTCGCAAATTAATGTGAAATGCATAAATATAATGATTGTGAAATTTTTCTAAGAAATCGTCAATATTTTGGTCATTAAATATATTTAATTTACAATCCGTTGGTAACAGATCTATTACTAATTTTACTATTAACTATACTACTAATATCATTAATTACCTATTAAGTTTCCAACCGCGTAATACAAGAAGTGATCAAAGCCCATACCACTATGCAGCATTCCAAAACGTTACTATTAATGTACAGTAATACTATAACAAAAAATTGCCCAATGACCCAAGGTATTGAAATTGAATGGCAATAAATTATTTAAAAACATTATAAAAATAATAGTTTTGACCCATTTGATCGCCTTTAAAAAATATGAATTATGTAAGAACCTCAAAGGAAAGTACGAAAAAAGTTTGGTGATTGGATTAAGCCGATATCGTGTTTTAAAAAAATCTGAAAGCAAATAAAAAGTTTTTTTCATTGATCTCAGCGTGATTGGCAGTTTAAATTTTTTTCTACGATAGCCTTAGAATAAATAGTGATCTATTTCGTGAATTTTTTGAGAATATTCAGTCAAGTTATTCAAAATATAAGAATTTATTTCGTTTTTTTAAATACATTTTTACTCAAATAATGGTGTGTCGGTAAAGTTAATATTATCAGGATAATCAAAGTACATTGGAAGTACTGAACTGAAGAAAATCAGTTAAAACAACTTGCTATAATTCACCAGCATGCAACTTAGCAAGAGAACTCAATCACATCTTAATACATCAACTAGAATACTGATTTCTAAGATCTATACGCAATTCTTTAGATTTAACAGAACAACTTATATAGGAATCTACAAGTCCCCTATATGCAAGGCTGATATCCTTTGATCTCGTTAGTCTCTGTCCCAGCGTTCCTGTGGTAGAATCTTTGGATTTGATAAAACCTTACATGAACTTCACATGGATGGACCCAGATGATGTGAACTCCCTTAATAGCCTAATTCAAATTGTTATAAACGAAACCTTTTTCGTTTAAGCATTTTATGCTTATGGTAAGGAACTCGAGAAGAATTCGAAGAATTCCTTTAAAAAAATTAACAATGTCCACCAAAACCTCTTTTCACCTTGGAAGCCAACTTTCACAAGATTAACTTCTTGGATTCAAAAATTAGGATCTAACAGCAACATATCTTATTCAATATCTTCCGTAAGTTAACCCTAAATGCTTCGCCCAGATCAACGAGCAAAACTGCGAGCGTTCCTGCGACCCGCTCGCTGAAAAGTTGCGAACTTTTCGAGGAGTATCGTTAAATGGTGGGAAAATGGCTTTTAAAGAGCTTGGGGAACGGAATGACGAGCGGATCTGCGAGCAAATAGTGGGAGTAAACTGCTATCTTTACAATGAATACCGTCAAGTACCTAGTGTTAAAATAAAATAATTTTTTTGTCAACATATAGAGATTTTGATCACATATTTGCGTATTTTAAATTTATTGATGGATAAATCTATATACTGCCTTATCAATGAGAGCACATTCATATGCTAGTCGCGCCAGATATACTGCTGTGATTCAAGCCCAATATAAATCCGTGGGCTATGGGGAAGGCAACGGCAAACCACCTCATAAAATTTCTTTCCCTAGTCAGTCATCTTGACTTCGGTCAAGTTGATGCCAACGTTCGCTGAGCGGACACGGCACTTTAAGAAGAGATGAACTGTATTTCGTATGAAATTATTAATTGTAATTTCGCCGCGTCACGCCTCCCAATGCGATGATTGGTGGGTCACCGTTACCTTTTAAATGAACTATATTACAATATTTTAAAAAAAATGTTTAAAAATCGCTTTCGTAGTAAATACCACAGGTTGGTGTAACGGTACGAGATCTGACTTCGGAACGTATACCCCAACTTACTACGGCGGTTTTCTTTAATTTACCACCGCTATGAAATTTATAATATGACGATTGAAAATTAAATTGTGTTCTTTACTTAAAATAAGTTGCATGAAAGGAAAATCATAATTTTATTTTCCGAAGAGCTATAAAAAATACACATCACAAGTTTTTATTTGTTAAATAACGGAATAACATAAATATTGCATTAAATGTTTTGTAATCGTCACAAAAGACATTCAGGAAATGTTAGTTTTTTATAGCTCGTCGGAAAATAAAATTATGATTCTCCTTTTATCCGATTTATTTTAAGTTAAAATGCATTTTTCATACATGCAATAAAAAATTTATTTTCAAGCATTAAATTAATAAAATTCCAGCAGACACTAAATAAACATGTGCCTATAAAAAATAATATACATAAAATCATTATTATATGTGATATTATTCCATCAGCAAACGAAATTGTTTATAATGTGCACTGCTTTAAGAATAAGGAAAAAATCATTTTTAAAATAAAAAACCATAAAAATAGATTTGAAAGCCAAATAGAATGTAATTAATTATATGCGTGCGCATTATTTTGATTACAAGTAATAAGTGCCAAAAATACCGACATGCTATGGTTCGTGGAATTGTTTGCAACTTTTATGCAATTTTGTTGAGAAGAAGCAAAGGATATGCCCACTCTGCGCAGTTTGCCGAAAAGCTCGCAGTTTTGCTCGCAAGTCTGTACGGGATTTTGATGGTTCGTCGGACGCCGACGCCGACCGCTCGCACTTTTGTTGCAAGATTGCCGAAATGCTCACAAAAAAGATCGTGAAAGCAGCCGGGTCGCAGGTTTTTACGGGGCATAACATATATCTTGATCCTCCATTATTGAAAACATAGCTATTCATACAAGCTCATAGTTTTCCATTGTTTATAATGAACTTATAATGACAGATTAAACAAAATCAACATCATAAAACAACAGGCCCAGTCCAACGGCTTCCATACGAAAACTACAGATACTCTCATTAGAAGAAAAAAAAGAAAACTTTAATTTCCTTGTTTTTCTGAAAGCACACCTAAAGAACCTAAAATCTACAAACCCGTATTTTGTTAGGGGAAGATTAGTGACAAAATGATAAGCATTTGTAAACAGCACAACAACACACTGGCTGTAAAAACCTTGGGTGTATTGCATGATTTACTGCGGAGTTTCTCTGATACAGTGCGGAGATTGCAATTATGCTTATATAGGGGAAACGGGACGTCTATTACGAATATGCTTAAAGGAGCACGAGAGAGCTGACTCCAACTTCCAGGTGGCAAAGTGCATCAAATTGAGAAATCATGTCACCAACTGAACAAGGACTTGTATGTTATATACAAAAAAAATATCTAAGACGTATTTTATCGGAGTTAAATTGTTAAACAAACAGAACAACTTAGTTTTACACTGCTGTAATAAATTTTTAATAAAAAATGTTTATTTTGACGTTTTCATGCGGCCATAGGCCGAGCAACGACTTTTTAGTTATGTAAAAAATGACATTGTTGAAATTTTAAATGTTAGGGTAACTCAAAGCAGTCAGAGCTGATAAACTCCCAATTCCATTAGAGATCCGTACAAACATAAACTTTCAGTAGTAAATAAAGCTAAAGAATAAGGGAAAATTAACAAATTGGAATTATTGGAAAACTTCCAGAAGCTTTTAGTAACCTTGAAATAAAACAGTAATGAAATTCAACATAGTGGCGTTAGTATACGAGTTTGTACATACTAAAATTATACAACAGAATCTTATGTACTAGAATAACTAGCCTATATTGTTTGCCCAACGTGTTTGCATATACGAGACGAGAATTAGAAAATCAAATATGTTCGTGCAAGTTGTATTTACTTTTCATGTTAATATATTATACACGTTTCTAGTAACGAAATAGCTTTCAAAGTGACTGTAATTTAAAAAAGTGTTTCTATTATTTATTGAAATGTTTAGTTTATTAAAACCAATTTTGCGATAAAATGTATTGAAGTAGTTATGTACGTACAAAAGCATTTAATGCTAACACATAAATATAGAAAAACCTTTCAACACCCACTTTAATGGAAATAAATCGAAGTCTTCACTGATTCACTCAAGTTCGCAAACGAAAGCGGTTTGCAGGCTCATAAAGCGTTTGGTCGTAAAACCACCCCTATAAGGTACAAACGCTAAAGCTAAAGGTATAGCTAGTTTGTCAAGTAAATTCTAAGAGAAAAACTTGTGACGTAAGCGTTTTATAGTCGTTGGAAAATCAACGAGGAGAAGTGCCAATTTCGTTCCTAGTCCATATATAAGCTACGTATTTAATCATTTGCTCTAACAAGGGATCTAGGATTTTTACGACTTTCCTAAATCCTAAGTAAATGTATTTAATATTTTAGCACAAATGCTTGCTAAGGCTCTAAAGCTGACATAAAGTCAGTAATAAAATGAAATCCCTCTTTGTCCCTGTCAAAACTAATATTGGTATATGATTGCAAATATCGTTAAATTATTAATAATCATTAAAGTTAATTTCTCGCTATCGTTTAAAGATTATAAAATTAAGTTTATTTGGTTATAATATGAAACAAAGAAGCAATGTGAGAACTGTTGTGCTTCAGGGATGACTAACTGAGAACAAAAGCCTTTAAAAAATTAATAATTTTGTAAGACCGGGGGCAATTATCCCACCGTATTACAAATATAAGTAATACTTAAATAATTGCTTAGTATCATCAAACTGTCAAGTTAGAAAATAGTAATTTATTGTTCATAAAGTTGAGTTTCGTATAATAAAGTCACATAGATTAAAAATCCACTATCGATAGTAAAGTTACCACATACGCTTCTTGCCCTGCCTTGAAATATTTTCCTTCGGCGCCCGCTTATCTCAGAATCTTTAAGTTAGCTGTAATATTTTTTACTATTAAGGCTCAAGTCGAATTTTTGCAATTATAGGTGATTGTACACATTCGTTAACAAATATTTTGCTAGAAATCTACAATGCTTGTTAATAAGTTCGCTGGATTGCAGCAATGCGCTTTTAGCACCTCAACAAACTCCAGATGCCAATTAAACTAGAATTATGTTACTTTCGTTTTGCGAGATATAAGATAAATGAACTTAAGCGTACTTTCATACGGTCATTTGTGCAATTTATTGTTAAAAAAATTGAAAAGAAAAAGTAAGTAACATTAAAGTGTGCGTATACCTAGTGAAGTCCATAAAATACTGGTTCTTTTTAAAGTTCAACTTTAAAAGAAAACAATGAAAACTTAACAAAGCTCTCAAGGACTATTTACAGTTTAATAGAATCAAAATATTTTGCTCTTAAGTTTGAATTTTACAGCTTTAAAAAAACGGGGTTGATAATTTTAATAAAAATTCTAATAATTAAATTTTTTCGACAACTATAAATGTTCAGTTTTTCAGTTTAACAGAACAATTAATAAAAGTAATTGCTTAAATGCACGTATGAAAACCATTTTTGTTACTTGGCATCATAATTAACCACACTAGCATAATTTATATTCAGCATTAATTAAAAGTTGGAATCAGATTATTCAAGAGCTCGTTAACATGTACCATATATTTTGTTGTTATCGCACCCTTCAGAGAGTCACCCCCGGTACAACCAGACTGGACACTGTCGTAAACTGCACCAGGGGCAACTCATAAGTCAACTGACCGGTGCTGGTGTCCCAGAGAAGATACATTATGTAATAATTTATAAACAGATTCGCTGGACTTGATTTAATCCGTGTTATACACAATTTATGAAACTATTTATATATGTTTTTTTTTAATTTAAACGTGAGTTAATAGAATGAGTAATCGATTTAACAAAAAAGGTATTAATAAATATTGGACAAATGAAAATGAAATACTACGCAAAAGATTGTTAATCAAAATTTGAATTTAGTGTACAGGGTCGTAAACAGCGAACGTCAAACCGTTGATTATTTGATTGCGGCATCGTACTTGTACATGAAATTAATTACGATCCCTCAGAACCCGAACTCATAACGTAACTCGTAAAAATTTTATAACCGCGATCACAGCAACATGATTATAAATAAAGAGAAGGTACGTATGATATCTGCTTGGTAACGATATGCCTTTTACGACTGTAAAATGCTTAAATGACCTTCATTGTTTATTAAATTTGTTTCAAACTAAAATTATTTTCAAAAATTTAAGAAAATGTCCTCGTAAAAAACAGCAAGGATGTAACACATATTGAGGATTTTCATCGTTTTGCTTTTGTTGGTGAAGAGCAATCTACGGAGCTTTATCGTAGGGCTGGCTTTCTGATCGAAAAAATTCGATTGTTTGTTGGTTTATAATAGTTTTATAAAAAAGGATGAATACCTACATACTTTTTCAATTAAGTTTAAGTAAAATGGTTTAGAAATATTTTCAAAGGAAGTTCCTAACTAATTTTATCGCATTTTAGTAACCAATTAAGTGAAACAATATTATCAAGCTTAATACTTGGGAATCTTAATTCTCATAAGTTAATAGTACGAGTACAAACAGAAAAGTATTTATTGGTTGAATGCAAGAAACGAACATTATAAAATATTTTGAGTAATTATTATGCACTGTAATTAGTTTCGTTAAACAATTACAAATAATTGCATTTAGTTATCGGTGTAAATTATCATACCGAAGAATTACTGAAAAAATAGTCATTAACGTGATAATTATACGTAGTTGTTCAGACGTTTTGTTACTCATTAATAAAAAGGAAAATGTATTACGATCTGACTGAGACAATTACAAAAGTCACAAAGTGTAATTTAGTTGGAAGCACCTGAATATCAAATAAATTTGAGATAATTTGAAAAGTTTTCAAAATATAAATTATAGAAACTTTTAATATGCAAACTTTACCTTGAAACGTTAAGATTACTGTAATACAATTATCAAAGTGTATTAGGCTGCAATAATTAAAGAGAACTGCAAATTTATAAAAATGAATATAATGTCTAAATTAATAAAGCTGAACAGAACTGGAAAAATTAATCTTGGAAATAAACTTGAAATAAAACTGAGAAGCTGAAACTAAATAAGTATTTCCTGTTATTACATGCTTGTATGTTAGTTTTGATATGTCTTGTTATTATCTTTTTCAATTTAATATTTCCTTCAAGTAAATATAATTTTTCAGGTTTCATGAAAATCGCAACAAGTAGAAGTTGCCTAATCTTAATGGAAGTTTTACAAAATGCATAATATTTTACTAAAACATCCGAAAGAATACACATAGTCTTTAGTTCTCAATGAGTAAGATTCGGCAATTGAAAAAAGTCAAAGTACAAAAAAGGTTGAAATTTACAGTTATTGGACAATATTAAGTAATTTAGCTATCATTTTTAATTTATAAAAGTTATTTACTTTTATGAAGAATTATTTAAAAACATTTCGGTTACGTAAGTTACATTTTTTAAATAAAGCGCTTCAACGAGATGAATTTTTTTCAACAATAGGAATAAACTGAAATAAAGATATTAAATATATATTTTGTGTGATTCAGGAACTGTCAGCAAAAATTTTTTCTTTAACTAGTGTCTGTTCTGTTGAGCCTTACAATCCTAAAAATAAATAACGTTATATTTGAAAAAATGTCGTTATATTGTTTTAATAAAAATGTCCTAACAATGAAAACTTTATATAATGAAAGCCAATAGTTAATTACTATTTATTTTATTCAGGAAGTTTTATAATAATTTTGTAATTATTATTAATCTCGAGTTAAAATTTAGCTAATTCCAAATATTCTATAACAAGAAAATTCTAAAATTTAAGAGTAAAAATCTACAAAACATTTCAAATGAAAACGCAAAGAAAGAGCAAATCAGTAGATAGAGATTCTGAATTATGCATAACTATGTATCATCTGAGCCCTGTGGCACAATAAAATCAATTATTATTACTAACTAATACATAACGTTGAACAAAGTTATCTTCCGCTATGCTTCTAAAATGGGATATTTAATTAATAAATATATAAAACTACGCAGTCATCTGATCACACTAAATGAAATTTAGTACTGAGAGAATTTCTAATTATTTAAAATATAGGTACCTACTTTATGTCCAAAAAGTATTTTTTTCCTTATTATTTTTTAATTCCTATAGTTTCAATAAGCTGTCCTTGACATTCAGTTAAAAAATAATATGGTTATGTAAATTAGTTTTTCTACGACCATCGGAGTAATCGGCGAATATCGCACAGAAGCCACACATAGTAACAAATCCATTACGCACGGTGTGACGTCACCGTTACGTAATATCGTCGATCGCACGGCTAGGGAATTTGATAATTTACTACAATTGTGTTGGCAGAACTAATTGATTTTAGTTTGACAGCTGTAATATTATACGGAAAACTTGTGTTATTTCTTAATGAAAGATTCATTTGTATATTTATTTATTTATTTACTGCTATCCGGTCAAGGTAATATTAATTTAATGAATTTTATTCTAATTTCCTAACTTTATAATTTTAGTTTTAAAATCATGTCGACCAGCGAAGGAAGTACACTTTCTTGCACACCACCGGACATAATCGCACAAGCGAAATTAGCAACCACTAATTTACTACCAGTAAATATTTCCAAGTATTCTAAATTAGTAGCCTTATTGAAGAGGAAATCGGATGGTTTTAAAAGTAAAAAATCAAAGGTTTTGACTTCAAACGAAATTCAAAAGTTTCTGAAGAATGCTCCAGATAATAAATATTTATTTATGAAGGTATAAAATTTCTATAACAAACTTACATTAGCATTAATAATATCTTACTTCACTTTAGACTGTTCTTATCATTGGTATATCTGGTGCATGTAGAAAACAGGAATTACGAAACATGAAACCTGATCACGTTGAAGACACGGGAAGATCATTAATTATAAATATTCCGGATTCAAAAACAAAAACACAACGTTCTTTCGTAGTGCCTGAAACTTTTTATTTGACATGTAAAAAATACATGAAGTTACGTCCTTTAGGAGACGATATGAAATTGTTACCTTTTTTTCTAAACTATGTTAACGAAAAGTGCACCAAACAATGTGTCGGGATAAATAAGTTTGGTGGTGTACCGAAACAAATCGCCGAATTTCTTAAATTACCAAATCCTAATCAATATACTGGCCATTGTTTTAGACGATCGTCAGCCACCATTCTTGTTGATGCTGGTGGTGATTTACTAGCATTAAAACGACATGGTGGCTGGAGATCGTCAACGGTGGCCGAAGGTTATGTGGATAACTCTATTTATAATAAGACTGCTACGTCATCTAAAATTTCAAGTGCAATCAACGTCAACATTGATCCTGTTGCATTACAAAGTATTGATACTGTAACCAACACTAATGCAACTGCATCTTATGCCACAACCAGCACCGCAACTAATGTTAGCAATGATCCGTCTCTTGTTTTCAATAACTACTGTTCTGTTACGATTAATAATTATTATCATAAGATGTAAATATTTTAGATTAAGTTTGGGATTTATTTTTTGTTATAACTTTTAGTGTAGGTACTTTTTAATTTAATATAAACCTTTATCGATAATTTGTTTGGCGTTCCGACAGTTTTAATTTATTTCGATTACTTGTTTACTTAAATAAATCCACACGGATTACATACTTATAGTCCATTTGCACTCAAGCTATGATGCGTGATGAATTTGACTTTTACTCTCTTGTTGAAATAAATGGAATAAATACAATTTTTTCGCGTTTTGTGAGAATTTAACCAAAAATACGAATTTTGACGTTTGACTAAATTTTTTTGCGCGCAATCGATCAGAATTTTTGCATACGCCTTTCCACTGATAATTCATCAGGCTTTACGAGGTTTATACAATTTTTTCGCATTTTGTGAGAATTTAACCTAAAATACTTATTTTGACGTTTGACTAAATTTTTTTGCGCGCAATCGATCTGAATTTTTGCATACGCCTTCCCACTGTAAATTCATCAGGCTTTGCTTACGAGGTTTATACAATTTTTTCGCATTTTGTGAGAATTTAATCTAAAATACGAATTTTGACGTTTGACTAAATTTTTTTGCGCGCGATCGATCTGAATTTTTGCATACGCCTTCCCACTGATAATTCATTAGCGGGGTAGCACGAGTTGGGGGGGTGAATTTTTTGCTCAGTTTTTCGATATCTAGCGCCGTTCTCGAGTTATTGCGAATTCAAAGAAATACAATTAAAAAGTTAAAAATTTTACATTTGTGTGGTCGTAGAAAAAGTATAGTACTTAACTCGAGTTGTAAAGCCATTACACACTCGTGGAATTTACTTCACTCGCCGCTTCGCGGCTCGTGAAGAAACTTTCCACGTCGTGTGTAATACGCTACTTACAACTCTCGTTACGTAATATACTATTACGAGTGCCAACTGTTTGTTCGAAAGCATCAATAGTACGATTTTCGATTTTTATAATGTGTAAATTTATCAATCAAAGAATTTGCATTAAATTCTGCATTCCCAATGAAATTTCTTGTTCCGAGATGTTTAAAATGTTACAAAAAGCATTTGGTGATCCGTGTTTATCAGGAACAATAACATTTGAGTGGTACAAAATGTTCAAAGAAGGTCAGGAAATGGTAGAAGATGAACCTAGATCTAGTCGCCCAAACTGTTGGTGCTCATTACTGCCGTCCTAAGTTAAGAAGCAGTATCTCTAAAATCGTTGTTTCGAGAAAACGCTCATTTAGGTATTTATGGTTGGGCCAACCATAAATATCTAAATGAGCGTTTTCTCGAAACAACGATTTTGGAGATACTGCTTCTTAGCTTAGGACGGCAGATTATGTTAACAAAGGCCGACGACGAGAGAAGAAGGCAAATCGAGGCTAAAGCCAAATAGAACGATAAAGGAAGAGAAAAGTCCCGAAAGGGCGGAAGAAACATAAGGCGTTTGACCAACAGACAGAAGGCGGTAGATACACGGTAGAAATGCTCTAAGCGAACCCGGTACCTACAAACGGGAGGGGGTTTTTAGTGGGCTGACCCCACACTACCACCCAGCACGGGCTGGTGGTGTCTATTTTTAAGATTTTCCCCCTTCCGACACGCACAAACAAAAAAAACGATCTAGTCGCCCATCAACATCAATCAACAGACGAATTTCATGTCGATCAAGTTAAGGAAGCAGTGATGAATAATCGTCGAGTGACTGTTCAGGACATTACTGATACTGTTGCAATATCTCTTGGCTCAGCTCACCACATTTTAACTGAAACTTTGCTGAATATTCTCAAAAAAATGCAACGAAAGGAAGTGGCTTTAGAGATGGTTTCTGAAGTAACTAATAACAGTACATTCATGAAACGCATCATAACTGGTGACGAGATGGGTATACGAGTATGATGTTGAAACAAAACAACAATCGTCCGAATGGCGCCTTGAAAACGAACCAAAACCCAAAAGAGTGCGTCGAATTCAATCTAAAATTAAAGTTTTGCTCACAGTTTTCTTCGATTATCGTGGTGTAGTGCACCATGAATTTCTTCCTACTGGTGAAACTGTGAATGAAGAATATTATTTATAAAGAACAACGCGTTTTCATTGTTGAGCAATATTTTAAAAATAATCAAAGTTGGGCAGCTAAAGTTCGTAATCCAGTTTTCATACCCAAATTGCAAGGTATGGATGTGGACAACATGTGGTTTTAACAAGACGGTGCCACATGCCATACAGTCCGAGAAACAATTCAATTACTGTATGAGTGATTTCCTGGTCGTATAATTTCCCGTTTTGGTAATCAAAATTGGCTGCCCAAAACATGCGATTTAACTCCTATGAACTTCTTTATGTAGGGTTTTTTGAAGTCTTAGAGCTGTTTTACATTACACTAAATTTTTCAGGAATGAAATTTTTAGTCCTAAAAATCCAATGCGCGCGCCGAATTAGGACACTGTGTCACCTGACTGCGCGCATCGGTCACATTTTTTAAAATCATGTTATTATGAGGTATTTTACTTATAACGAAAATTTCGAATAGATCCGGCAAAAATTTAAAGTCAGATATTCCGTGGGAAGACATTTTTAGGTCAGCGGATATATCGAAAAGATTGAAGCGGTAACTTAAACGGACAAATTTATGTTTTACGATCGAGTAGTATTTGTAATATTTGATGGGAAAGAAAGTTTTCTCAAAAGAATCTAATACACGTCTAATAAACCATGCGGTAGATAATATAGTTTTAATAAAGTTGACGTAGCACCCATCAACAATTCACATCATCAGCAAGAAAGTCTCCATTCGTTAGCGTTGCAAACCAAACGTCAACCCATACATATGCTTTGCTATAATTTTATAAAAGACTGAGAGACACTTTTATGCGATCCATAAACCCACGTCGCCTGTCAATACAAAAAACGGACACGTGCGGTGTTGAAACCGTGTGAACGAATGCATTTGGTGTCGTTATCTGCAACATGCATCGACAGGCAAGCCAATGTGTTAATTTTTAACATGGGAGGTATAGCGATTTCGCAATCTTAAGCTTCGATAAAAACAAACAAAAAGTGCAAAAGTATAGACCTTTTCGTCCAAATAGACGAGCAAAAAATTGTTTTGCTCGCACGTGTCTGGCAAAACTTCTCGATACACTTTACATGGAGAAAGACGAAAGCGTGCTTTCACACTCTAGGTACCGTCCAATTAAAATGCATATCCCTTCTTTCCAAATTTATGGGACCCAATTATAAGGGCCCAAATCAATCATTAAGTGGGAATTATCCTAAATTGTGGTAGGGAAAACACATAAAATGAGCTGCAAATTGCAGATTCAGGGAGATTCACGTAGAATCCGATACCGCCTTATCGTATCGTAACGCTTCCAAAAGCGGAATTAAGACACCAAGATCTCACATTTATTGGAGATCTTTAAATCAATACAATTCAGTTGTGCTAAATTATTGTGCGTTCAACTCAGGTAACATTGTCGAGCATTTTATGTTAATTGTTTATCACGTTTGATAATATCGAATTATTGCAAATAAATTAACGAACATTTTCTACTAATAAATTGTTTGTGACGCTTAACCATTTCGAGTTATTTCAATTAAACTTACCGAACATTCACCGTCAATTGTTTATAACATTTAACCATATCGAGTTATTTCAACTAAAATTATCGAACATTGAATGTCAATTGTTTATCGCTTTTAATATTATCGAG
This sequence comes from Podabrus alpinus, assembly GCA_932274525.1. NCBI lineage: Eukaryota > Metazoa > Arthropoda > Insecta > Coleoptera > Cantharidae > Podabrus > Podabrus alpinus. The sequence continues at coordinate 124,663,997 of OW026451.1, forward strand.
TTATTTCAACTAATATCTCGTACCTTAGCCTCGCACTAGTTGCCGCTTAAATGCAATCGCATTGCATTTCTTTTTTATCGGTACGGCATAAACCAGGTGTTGCGTTGTGAGCACATGTGTGCATTCCGATCGTTTTTCTTATCGAACACCACATTGACGTTTCTTATTTACACAGTGCCGGCTTTAATTAATTGTAACTTCGCGAATAATTATTCCAGTGTATTATTTCGTACGGAACCCCTATTTATCGCGTTACGGAGTGTGTAATCACCCCGCCATTTCACCGCCTTCCGATTTGAAGAGGTTTTGGAAGCTGGTTATTGCGCTGCCCTTCTGGTATGGTTTGAGACATCGTATTCAGCTCCATTCTACATTCCGAGGACGAATCTCACTCCTGAAGGACCCGCCAACGGCTTTGTCTAGAGGCCGACTTCCAACGAATACACTAAGTAAGAAACCTTTATATTTTTAAGATTGTGATGTTAAGTGGTCATATTGACCACCAGTTGTGTTTATGAACGTTCAGTTCAACCCTGGAAGACGATATCGCAACCCTTTTGTACCTTTTTTGTGTTAATTAAGGTTATTGTCTATTATTAACGTAACTTTTACCATGCCATTCGAGCGTTCAGATTGTAACCAAATTTAACGTAATATTTCAAGTTTAGCATTGTAGCTAAAGTTTGTTTTTCCCGTTGTTGGGAATTTTGATAATCAATTGCACTGATTAAGTTTCAAGATCAATTTTATGAATCATAGTTTTAGACGTTATCGAGTTGCACTTAAGTAACTATTATTTTTGGTGGAGTGCTGTATTCAATACGCCCCCCTTTTACGTATGAACTTTCTGGATCATACTTTGCAAATTAACAGTTTGTATTTTTGTAAGAGTAATCGTTTTACGAATATTAATCTCGCAACGGAAACCACACTGAAAGGTTCCGTCAACTGTACATATTTATTTTTATACGATACATGTAAATTTGATAGTATCTTGTATAAATTTTGTCAACTCCCCCCTGATATTATTTTATTCATTACATTTTTGTTATCTCCCAACTGTGTGTTTTATTGTTATTGTGTTAATGTTTATTTAGCTATTTTCACCAACGGAAAGTGCGCCTCCTGTAAAGGTAAGGTCATTGAGCGAGGCTTTTCCGGAGTGAGAATTCGCCGTAAGATCATCAAGTTGTCGCGTACCAGCTTGGAAGGTGTGATAACCAGTCCCCTTCAAAGAGATTCATTTCTTCGTATGCGTGGCGCCCATTTAAACTCCCTCGTGTATATTAACCCCACCGATTTTGACTTAACTCCCCCCCCGTGTAAATTATTCACACCGATTTTGACAATTTTTAGAATCGCGATCGAGGATTGCCCGGTCGTCGATAGGAAACACACGCTTTGCGACGTGCCGTCACACGACCCTTTTATTCCTTTCACCAACCCACCCCTTCGCGACTTTGAGCTAGCCAACCTTTTATTACCTGTTGGAAAGGTGTCGTGGATGCTAAACGTGTTGTAACAACTGACAACAAGAATTTAGAACATGTTCTAATTTATTGTTGTCAGTGTCCTGATTCGTCGGCGCGCGCATGATGTAAAATTAGTTTCATAATTTAAAATTCAAAATTCTTGGTAATGGCAAAAGGTTGGTAATGAATCTTTTCATATACCTACTATATAAGAGTACAAGCTTCTTATAATTTTACAAAAAAAATAACAAACGCAAACAAATCATTGGAAGTTTAGTCCGTAATCGCTTTTTTTTCCAAGTTTGATTTTTTGTTTTTGCAAGTAACATTGTAATAATTATCACAGCCGCAGCACATAATTTTTTCTTTTGCTAATTTGCATTTTTATTTAATTATTTTAAATCACTTTTAAACACTTACAAACCAATTGCCATTTGACAATTTACCTAATGCGCGCGGCGCATATTCAGTCGCTGAAAAAGTTAAAATTGTCAGGTTGTAGTTGCAAACCAAACAGGAAAGTATTACAACAAGTTTTCTATCATCCTAATTCGGCGCGCGCATTGGATTTTTAGGACTAAAAATTTCAGTCCTGAAAAATTTAGTGTAATGTAAAACAGCTCTAAGGTTTATGCCAACAAGCCCACGACCACCCAAGCCTTGAAGGAGGAAACTGAGCGCTGCATCAATTCATTCTTTTCATTTTTCGGTCACCTAATAATTTCATTTATTCAAAACTGATCTACTTAAATAAATTTTCTCATTACTCGCAGTTTCAATTAATTAACTGTATCTATGAACAAAATTATTATTATCTATTTCCTTTCACAACTTTTTGATTATTCGTAAAACGTAGCATTTTCTTTTTTTTTAAAATTTTTCATCTTGGTCATTTTCTACTTTCAGACAAAATCATATTTACAATTGTCTTACTATGTTCCTATTTTACTATTTTCTCAGCGGTTTACTATAGCAGTTGTTAAAATTTCATTTTTTTAATTAAGTTTCGCTGTGGTTCATTTCTTGCTATTTTCATCAGCGGTCAATTTTTAAGTTGTTATTAATTATTTATTTTTAATTTAAGTTTCGCCGTCGTTTTCGTCTAATTCCATAATTTCCCCATCGTTCCACCTGTATATCATGTCGATATGGAATCGACCTCTTATTAAATCCGAGTCGGGATGTCTTAGTTGGTAGGTGCATTCGCCTACTTTTTCATCGATGATGAAAGGTCCTTCGTAGGGAAGCTGTAGCTTCTGGCACTGATTGTGGTCTCTACGTCCCAATCTTAACTTTTTTGTTATAACCCAGTCACCTATCTCGAAGTTGCACTTCTTCTTGATTTTCTTGTTCATTTTTCTAATATATTTTCGACTTCTTTTCTTGAGTTTATTTTTGACTTCTTCAATTATTTCATTATATTCTTTTTCAGGCTGGTCATACACCCATGGTCGTTCAGGTTGTTGACCTGTCATAAGGAAATGTGGCGTTCTTTCCGTGGTCGTACTTGGAGTATGATTGATGAATTTTTCTACCAATGGAAGTTTACTATGCCAGGATTGTTGATCGTTATGTACCAGTAATCTGAGGAATTTAATTGTTTCCTGGTCATACCTCTCACAGATGTTTCCTTGTGGATGTCGTATGGAACAATACGTAACTTTTACACCACGTTCATCCCAGTGTTGCCTAAAACGTTGGTTATCGAAGTAAGTTGCGTTATCAACTAAAATTCTTTTTGGTTTAATAATTTCATTACAGAAACGGTCCAGAAATTCGAGTGAGATATCTGTTGTACACGATACCGTTGGATATAATTGGACGAATTTTGTGAACGCATCAACTACGACGAAGATGTTATGGAACTCACTACTCGATATTAAATTACCGATATAATCAACGGCGACTAACTCTCCAGGTTGTTCTAGTTTTAAGCTTTGTACGATATTTTGGTTGTGAAAGTTTTTATATTTCCCCATGAAACATAACCCACATTTGTTAATAGTACGCTTTATAATTTTTAAATCTTTATGGCAGAAGTAATTTTCCCTAAATAGAAGCCACGCTTTTCGAATTCCGAGGTGCCCGAATCTTATATGTAACGCGTTTGTAATTTTTACAGTGGTGGGTTCATCTACCACATATAATTCTAAATTTCTCAAGGTTTTTATAATTACTTCATCTTTATATTTAAATGACTCTAAAGTTCTTTGATCATTATGTTCTAATTTAATTTTTAAGCTGTCAAAACATTCATTTTGCTGAGCTACTAAAACATCATTACGCGTAAATGGAATCTCGTCATCAAGCAGTTGGTTTAACGCAATTAAAATTTCTTTCGGCTTATTTACCGGGTTATCTTTTCGACTAAGCGCGTCTGCAACAACGTTATTTTTGCCTTTAATGTGTACGATGTCGAATGAATACTCCATGATGAGTAAACTCCACCGATAAATTTTATTACGCATTGTAATAAAATATTTTGAATTGAAATTTTTGACACCTTCTTTAACGTTACTGTCAACAGGGTTCCCACTGCTGGGAACCCCACTTTCCTTGGAACAGTCAGAGAATATTATCGAGATGTATAAGTTTTTTCATGGAAAGTCAGAATATTTGAATTTTAAGAGAAAATCGGCGAAATTAAAACTTGAGCAAGAGAAAATAATTTGAAAAATTACGTTTATCATTTTTAAAATTATTAGTCAGGAACAATTTTCAATTTTGATCGGAAAAAGTCAGCGAATCTGTTTAGCAAAATTCAATGGGAACTCTGTGTGACCATTTCAAAATTTATATAACAACCGAATTTTGAGTATTTTAAAAGAAATTAATATTTCTGCTAAATTATACCAAAGTACTGGTTATATTACCAGAACAACGGTCTAATCTGTATTTTTAGTTTAACCTAAAAAATGCAAAAAAACACTTTTTAGACACTAAAAAAGCACAAATTTTCGCAAATTAAATAATATGTATAATTCGCCAAAGTTTTCGTCACACTATGACGTTTTCAAGCGTAAAGACTCAAAATGAAAAGAGGATTTGTTTAACGGCTTTTAAATTAGCCAACATTATTGCCAAGCCAAGTAAACACTTTAGCCGTAACATGCAAATAATTAACTTTTTGCCTGATTTTTAAAATACTGTAAGTTAAATACCTTTAAATGTTATTTAAAAGTTTAATAATTAATTATCAAATAAAATATTTACACGAAGGCTAATACTACTATAAGTAATTAAATTTGAAATATAAAATGCATACATTCTTCAGTCAAAACCAAAAATTTTAATAAGATCCAGAATGAACCGAAAGATTAAGAATTTTGAAAGAGAGCTCTCTTCCCTTTTTACCCCTTCCTAGGAAGGGGTAAAAAGAGAATGGAAATATTAGAAAATCCGATAGCATACGATATCGATGTTTTGGTATTATTACACCATCATCAAGCATGCATAATTAAAGAATAAATGATAATTGAAAATAAACATAGAAAACATTTTGATAGGAAATGAAAAACCGATCATTAATTGTTAGAAATGGAAAATTTGAAGTGAAAATTTTAAATAAAACTTAAAGTACAGGAGAAATAGAATAAAATAATTACAAATAATACGATCGATTACCAATTTACATTAATTTCAGTCCAATCCTTTTTTCATTAACATCTTTTTTTTGCAATGCCTCTAATTGTGTTCAGGCTGAAAATTTTTATATAGCTAAACTTACAGTTAAAATTATATTCATTATTAAACCTAAAAATAATCCAAAAATTGATTGATAATTCTTTTTAAATGTTATAAACTTGACGATGCTGTATCAAAACAGATAGTTGGTAAGAAAATTTAAATTAAGAAGAAAAAATAATTATATGACATAGTGACTATTAAGTTATGCTTTAGCACACTTCAAAAGAACCTATAAATCTTCTTAAAGCTTTTGTGAGCAACAACTAATCACAAAATCAATGCAGTTGCCATGTTGTCCAGGTTTTACCCCTTTAAAATGCTTTTAATAAAGATAATTATCAAGCAGAAGCAGTTTCAATCAAAAGTGATTTTTTATCCAATCCTTACAAATTAAAATATTAGTTAGTCTAGAAAGGGTTGTCCCACATCGGGGGGTTTAACAATAATGAAGTAATAGTAACAGGTAAGGACGTAGCACTCACTAGAGAGGGATGAGATTATTAATTAGAAGTGCCAAATAAAGAAAATTATTTACGTGTTTTGCCTATTATGCGTAAATTAAATAAATTTAGTTTATAATTTATAATTTTAGGTTGCAAACATAAATGTATTGCTTCTTAGCAATATACGAAAGTTTTAGCTTGAGTACACTTACTAGAGCACATCAGTGGCTTGGCGTGATCGTTGGTTGAGCTACAGCGCAGAAATTGACTTAACGGAGTCTTTCTTTGCGCGGCCCTCCGATGAACATCAACACGCTGTGGATAAGTCAAGTTGTAAAGTAACGGAAAAAGAAGAAGATTGATCCACCTCAAAAAATAGATCGTGAAGACTTTTAAATGGAATGGATAAGTTTGATCAACAATTGCTTAGGCAATAATCCATATTTTTGTTTAATAGTTAGAATTACCACGAGAAAAACGCGAGGTTGCGTTAAATTTGTTAATATAATTAGATAAAATTCAATGCCAGACAATATTAAACATTCGAGTTGGATGTTAATATGACATTGACATGTGGCATGTCTCTATGTAAATAAACAGGTAAATTAATGCTTACTTAGAGTGGAATACTCTTTTCAGCGTAAGCATGGGTGTTTTTAGCTGCACAAAAACTTCAAATTTAAAATAAAACATTAAAACATTGATGGAATGGTTTTTTAATTATTTTTTTATGGAAGTAAATTTCAAGGGGCTAGCAGACTAGGAAATTAGCGTACAATTCAATTCAATTCCAAACTAATTCAAATAATTCATTCAATTCAATTCAATGCAAATAATTCCGTTTAATTCAATATAATTCCATTCTAATTCAGCAAAATTTTATTAATTCAATTCAATTCAGTAAAATTTTAGTAATTCAATTCAATTCCCATCAATTTTACTAATTCAATTCAATTCCGATTAATTCCAATCTAATTCAAGTGATTCATTAAATCAAATTCAATACAAATAATTAAAAAAAACATATGACCTTCACGCTAAGAAGAAGATCCTGCCCACCGATCACATTTGGTAACCAAGAATTAATTAATTACAAAGAATTAAGTAATTACAGATTACAGTAATTAAGTATACCTTTGTAATTATGTATACAATTTATAACAAATTTTCACAATTTAAATTCGTATATTATAAAAAAAGCAACTTGCTGATATTGTAGAAGAAGGTTGTAAAAAGAGCTAACTCCAGAAAAAAAATCGCATTATATGGGAAGTGCAAATTTTACATATGTATATATGTAGGCGTAGATAACAACTTAAACCGACATAACAATATAATATAGTGGCTCATCACAAAATTATTTAAACAAGAAAACTTAGAAATTATTGCAATATTTAATTAAAATAACACCCTATCTTATAGATTTGATAAATTTTCATGTGATTAAATGATACTATCATATTAATAATAAAAAGAAAATTATGAAAAAAAAACTTTATTGAAAACACAGTTCTAAGAAACGGAACAAAATGACATATCATTATTTAAACGCCTGCATATTGCACTTTAGTTATCATATTTCCATAATGTAGTACCGCGGTAGTACAAAGTATTTTTATGTTATGATGATTTAGCGGGTTGTTTAGAATTATTACAATAAAGCAAAATCACTAGCATTAGTATTGAAGAAAGTAGATTAATCCTTAAATTACTTTGCTAAAAATTGCTGACAATTCATTTCAATTCAGTGGATAATTCAAAACAAATTATCCAATTCAATTCAATTCACTTCAATTCACTTCAATTCACTCCAATTCACTTCAATTCACTTCAATTCAATTCAATTCAATTAATTCAATTCAATTCAATTAATTCAATTCAATTAATTTAATTCAATTCAATTCAATTAATTCTCAATTCAATTCAATTCAAATCAAAACTAATTCTTCTGTAGGTTGTACCAAGTAATTCATGAACTGTTAGCCCCCTGGTAAATTTAATGCCATTTATGATTTGAAAATGATTTCCGGCATGTGATCACCACGACTAATCGTTACGAAATGCAATATTGACCTTTAATATTTCCAGAGTTGTTGGTTTGTTAGCATAAACCATGGATTTAACATACCCTAAAGAAAATAATCTGGAGGCGTCAAATCACACGATCTTGGAGGCCAATTGATAGGACCATTTCTTGAAATAATGTTGTCACCAAATCGTCCTTTCAATAAATGGAGGGTTTCGGTGGCTGTGCGGCACGTAGCACCATCCTGTTGAAACCATAAGTTGTCGATGTTTAACTCTTGGATTTTGGGAAATAAAACTGTATTGAGCATGTGTCGATATCTCACACCATTCACCGTAACGGTAGCTCCTTCCTCATTTCGAAAGAAATATGGACCGATGATGCCGTTGGCATGTATTCCACACCAAACACAGTCAATTTTAATGGATGTAATGGAGTCTCAAGATAATGTTCCGGATTGGATACGGAAATTTTGCTTGTTCACATACCCATTCAACCAGAAATGTGCCTCGCCACTGAACAAAATTAGGCGATTAAAAACTGGATGCACTTCCAATTGGTTCTGAGCCCAATCTGCGGATGCACGACGCAATCGATGATCATTAGGCTTCAATACTTGAACCAACTGGATCTTGTAAGGATGTAAACCAAGATCTTGAAGTAAAATTTTCCATGTAGTGGACGGACAAAGCCTTAAGTGCTGTTTACATTATGCCATTTTGCTTGCAATTTTGCATACAAGTTGTCATGTTGAGACACAATGCTAATCGTAATATTTGCTTATGACTTTCCTTACAAGTTCGCCTTCGGGCCATATCCTATGCTAAATCGTATATCGTGAACTCCGAAATATTTATTTATGACAACTTGTATGCAAAATCACAAGCAAAATCGCATAATGTAAACAGCACTTAAGTTGTTGAGCACGATGGCGAATTGAAATGTTTGGATTCTCTTGCACACTTTCACTCACAGAAGCGATAGTTTCTTTGGTACGCACATTTCTTTGCCTTGTTGGTGGTCTTACATCATGCAATGAAGAAGTGGTACGAAATTTATCCTTCACCGCACCAATAGCCTGCTCAGAAGGTCGATTATGTCGACCATAAAATGGGCGAAGAGCTCTATAAGTTTCGCGGACGGAACTCTGACTTTGAAAATAAATTTCCACAATTTGGTAGCGTTGTTCAAGTGTTAATTTATTTATTATTAAATGGCAATGGATTATTAAATGGATTAAATGGCAAATCTTTCTGAACGCAAATGTCAAAGAACTGTCACTTTGACAAACTTGATTCAAAAGTTATCTCCATTGAAAGATCTCATGCAGCTAAAAAAACACCCTATAATACTACTGTTTTTGTAAATGTACGCGATTATGGCTAAAAGTTTATCGAATATATAATTTAACTTTATTAGCTTTGCTAAGCTTGAGTGACTTTTTAAATATTAATTTAATATAAATATTTATAGCCTTAATTTTATTTTGAAATCCTGCTCATCTTTGAAGCTTTCTTCAAAACCAAAAAACCAAATTATCAACTAAAGTTGCTTTACAAATCTGAAATTGTCGCATGTAGTATAACTTCATAAATTTAATAATTAGAACTATTATTTTACACTTTAAAGTAACAAAAAATAATACTATTATATTACTGGTTGTTTATTTATTTTGACCTTACATTCCAGTGTTGTTGTTTTTACAACGTACTATAAGTACCTACCTACTCTTTTAAAAGAGCATAATGAACCAGAAATTCATTTTTTGCATTGAAACAGGATAGTATTTGGTTAATTAACCAATTATTTTAGGTTGGTTACGGATTAAAACTGACCGAGAGTAATGTAAAAAGGACTTTTAATAACTCTGTTAATAACATTACACAAAAATATTTTGTAGTTATAATAATTGAAATAACATAAAATATTATTTTTTGTTATGTAACAAAGTAAAAGGTTCATTAATTTATTTTATGATTTTCTTCATCAAATTGTTTCAAAAATTCTATTAGATCATAATGGTGGGATTTTGAAGTAGGTACGAGAGATTATGGCTTCGGACGCGAAAAAAAGTTGTTACATGGTACAATGGTTTGTTTGGTACTTTATAGTGGTAGAGACAGATATGGAATCCCAAAATAAAAAATACACCAATTTCATACTTAACAAGTTTCCTACGGAAATAGAGCTTAATTTAAAAATTTTTAAATTATGGTTAGTTTTCAGAAAATTAGTTTCATTGTTTTCAAACAACTTTTATGATTTTTTAAAAATTCATAATACTTAGTACATTAAAATAATACCTACGGGAAGCAGTCGAATAAAACATTAAAAAAATATATTTATTTTCTCAGAAACTTCACCGTTTATCGTATAATTGCTGTGAAACCATATAGCTTATAATAAAACAAACAAAAAGGAAAATTACAAGAATACAAAAAGTGTAAGTAGTCTTCACTTGAATTGAAAGTTTAACACGTATAATGAAACTGAAGCAATTAAATTATTCATAATTTTATTGAAAAAATTAAACAAAGGAATGCTAATTATGATGTACATACAGTCGATTCGCAGACTTCCTGATTGGTAACTAATAGTTTCAATTTTAAAATAGATTTTGAAGTTATGTTGTGGTCGAGCAACTAAGATGCCAGGAGAAGCAAATAAAATACAATTCAGTATTGTTCATAAAAATTCTTCATACTATATACAGAACCATCAAGCTTACAATGCTGATATGGGCGTGATTAGTGCCGGCGCTGTAGTTGTATTATAAGCAGTAATTTTCCCTTGGAAAATTGTTTTATTGTTTTGATTGGTCGGCAAAATTAGTAAGCATAGCTCCCATAATTTTATAAGGTAATGTTAAGTTGTATTATGACGAAATAAGTGTTTTTTAATAACAAAACGTAAAATGCTGAAGAACTCATTATGACAATGATATAAAAACATAATCTACCCAAAAGCACATAAACCTAAATACAATATTATACTCTTCCTTTAATTGTTTTTTAAAGCGCTCTGTTATTACGCAGGTATGTATGTAATTTCCTTTTCGACACAATCACAATAATACCTTGAACCCTAAAATTAAAACAATTTAATATAAACAAATCCAATCTCTTCAATTGTAAGAATAAAATAGTAAATTTAATAAAAATAAGCTTTTTAATATTATAATGAAACAACTGCTGCTATTTTAAAAGTTATTTATAATAATCTTCTACAATAATCAACATGGTACAGCCAAATTAATTCTCAAAAATTTAAATGTAATACAGCTTTCATAATAAGAATAATTTAAGAATTGTCTTGTCACTAAAATTAATTTAAATGCTCTTGAAGTTATACAAATAAAAAATACGGCAAGTAAAAATTATATGTTGTAACGCAATTCTTTAATTTAGACGGTTTGTAGAATAGCTCTTAGGATATTATAAATAATTATGTAAAATTAGGCATCACCAAATGAAAATTTCATTGTTTGAGTGTTCCGTCAAGATTGTTTTCCAAATATCCATTAAAAAAAGGAGTATAAATTTAATTATGTATAATCGAAAAAGTCAATTCTTTTATAAACGTAAACCCATAACAGTTTAGCTTTTCGAATTGTCTATCAAATAATCATCGCCAACGTGAAATTGGTGCCCATAGCTGTAATTTAAATTGTACTGTTGTATTATTACAATGTCGGTTATAAATTTCTGATTGTGATGATTATTTAAAATTTCGTATTCAATTATTGCAATAAAGGTACGTGGTATTTTCAGCTTAAGATTTTAAATTAATAAAATAAATAAGTTAGGTATTTTTATAACAGACAAAATTAGTTTCTTATTACTTAATGATGGTTTTATAAAAAAGCAATCTAACAAAACAATTTTATATTAAATTCAAACAAAGAATTTGTTTAAAACACCTTAAATAATGAAAGCTACTACTCATCTCGTGACGATTATGCGGTTTCCATTCTTTATATTTGGGGAACCCGACCTGTAATTTTGACTTAATGGAAGCGACTCAAAAATAAATTATACGAATGATAACCACTAAAGTAAATGCAATTAAAAAGTTTACTACTGTATAAACGTGTTTAAATTATAGTTTTGATATAAACTAAAATTTTATACCTTTATTGACCTTTACATTATTATTAGACCTTATTTTAATACGTTCTGAAAGATATTGGCGCCTGCAAGAACGAAACTGTGACCCGCGAAGCACAGTTTACGTGTGGGTAACCTACACTTTACTGAGTCAAAGAGTCAAAAGACTGAGCACATCATTTTTTATGATGCTTACAAGGTAAACAAGATATAAACTGGAAACTATGTATGTATGTACTATGTCTTTTAATGATACATCCTTGACCAAACTATTACAAATAATAAAAAGAAACTCTAAATTTTAATAAAAAAACCCTGAAAATTTCTCGCTGAAATAAATGATATTCAAATAAGCTTGAAAATAAATGAAATGCCCCAAGACAAAAACTTTTTACATTTAATTTCACAGCTCGCCTGTCGCATCCATTGCGAGAAAACTTGAAAAGAATCTCTTAAATAAAATGATAAAACTACCAATAGCACTTTTAAAATATGAGGTGGGTATAGTAAATCTTCTCGATTCCCTGAAGAATTTAAAGAGGCACCTATTAACAATAAAAAATTTTTATTTCGTTTAAAACAAACTTCCTTCTGAAAATAAAGCAATCAAATGCAAATAATAGGAAAAGATGAAAAGGGGATTTAAATAGGTGGTCTTTCTTCTTCGCGAAGAAACTTTATAAGTTATACATAAGCATGTTTGAAAGCATCTTGGGTTGTCTACCTTCATGAAATTAAAAGCCGCGTATATCAATAAAATTTATAAAATAAAGTAGGTACCTACTAATTTGATAAAATTTAAAAAAACCGGATATAGTAGTACAATTAAAATTATTTACCCGAAAAAACTCCATTTGTTAAAAAAACACTTAAAATGTTTCTTTCTGCAACTGAAGAACTCAATAACAAAATAAAAGTGAAATATAGAATGAAATAAATCTGAAAAAAATTCAAGTAGATAAAGAATAATTTACATTAAGTACGACGCCATATATTTTGTCCGTCGAAGTACTATTGTGCCCTGTAGGCTGAAGCATACGCCACAGTATCTACGCTTATCATCTTAAACGGTTTACGGCTTTGCTCTTATTTTACAAGTTAAATAATCGTCCTTCATTTTACGTATTCCCTGACGCTGTTTCTCTTACTACTTCGCATAAAATACGTGAAAGAGAAGAAAACTCATTCTCGACGTGGAACGCCTGCAGATGCCATAAAACACAGAAATATGAAATTTTCTCCAGAGGTTTAAGACGCCCTTTATAGACGTTACGCTGTAGCGACAAGTATGATGAGATTATAAAGCCAAGGTGTTTTAAATATAAGATTTTTTAAGGTTGTAAACGTTTTACGGTTGCTTTATTAGCTGTAGTGAAATATAACGCATAAACCACTTAAAAAGGAATGCTTTGAATAGAAATTCCACTTTTGACGTTCTACAAAACGGTATATATTAATTAAAACTTGGAATTCATATACATAAAGGGTCTGAATCGGAAAATATTTTGTCGTATTCGTATTTAAATATGTAAAAGTAGAATTATTGGACTCTTTTTCAGTGCCTTCCATCCACTTTCGATAAACTTTAGATTTTATATCAAGCGATCGAGTACTGCGAAATTGTTCAAGAAGTCTAAAGTTTAACCCCGCTATAACGACGACTTACTGTTTAAAATTTATTATTTAAAAAAGGTATCGAGATTAATTTCGTTCCACATTAGCTTATTATGAGTGAGCAAAACAGATTCACAATGTTAATGAAAAAGCAGAATCTTATAACGTGGAATGTGAACCACAGGACAAATAATTTTGTAGTAACTCAGATTCGAACCTATGACCCTTCAGTCCGAAGTTCAGCTACTCACGTATGTAGTTGTTAGTAAATTGCCATAACAAAAAGTTAATAGAAAGAACTTTGTTAGAAGCAAGCTTTAATACCTACATAATGCGCATATATTATGAGCACTAACAAAAATTTTATTTGAAGTTAAAATTAAATACCCGCATTTGCATCTACAATTAAATTCTTTCTACCTTGTTTAATTCCTACGCTAACCACAACAAAGTGGCAACATCAAACAAAGTAATTTCAAAATGATTTACATCCACACGTGCATATTTGCAAAACTACCACTTATTTTACTAATGCCCATAATATGTATAATGATTATCGTTTCTATATTGCTGAGTTTTGCCCACAAATATTTAAATTTGACTGTTAATTTATTGTAATCAAACACGAAAGGGTTGGTACAAAGTATATTTAGATTCATAATTTTGAATGTTGGATATGCGAATAACAACCCCAAAAATTATTTCTATTTTTTTTAAATGTAACAAAGGAGTAAATACTAGTTAATTTAGTTTCATTGTTGTATAGGCCGTTCCCAAATTGAAAACTGGTAACAATGTGGTTCAATTTTGAAATTTTGGTAAGTTACAACTTTACACCAAAAATCACGATTTCAGACTGTGGTGTACGCAGATATTTAAAGTCAAAGTAATTATAGGTTAAACGCAAGGGGTTAATGGCAACAAAAAATGTTATATTCAGACTTCGAGCTACAGGTATTTCATAAGTATTTAAGGTATTTTGGCTTAATTTTGGTGCAAATATGCCTCTTGTTTGTATTTACACCAAAATCTTGCACCTTAACTATTTACAATAGATATAATATCAAATAGGAGAACATAAAATAACATCGTTTAATATTAAATTTAATGTACGAAACAAAAGTTTTACATAATATTTTTGTGGTAAATTTTGTCATAATAGGTATGTAACATCTTTTTGATTCCAGTTATGTTGATAATGAAAAAAATTGTTAAATGACGTTATATGTTTCAATTTATTTGACTATATTTATCTATAATCAGCTAATAATTTATTTAAATTTTTGAATTTTAATTACTGAGAATTAATAATAATAATAGTAAAATTAAAAATAAAAATTATTCTATCTTAATTTTGTATTTTTAAGTTAAATTTATTTTTAATACTTGATTAATCCATTATTAAATATTAATAAGTAACCTTTAAGTTAACGGTAAGTTCGAGAAATGGCACATTTGGAAGTTTCCTTAGGTTAGTAATTGAAGGCCTCAGAAGAAAAACGGCGTAAGTACGTTTTTGAAATTTTCAGCAAGTTTACTAATATTTCGCGAAAATAGGATATCATATATATGAAATAAAAAACAAATTTAGTACGCAATAAAAGGGATAAAACTGCAAATTTTTCTAAATTTTTTAAAGTTTGTACAACTTTAACCCCTTCAAACTTGCTTCTCAGAATATTGAAATTTGTACTTATACCCCTTTATTCTAAGAACCTTCAACTACTGTTCAATTATTATTGATCTATGATTACTTTCCAACCTCTGGAATGTTCGTCAAGTAATCACTTCGCGAATGACAATTTGATATTAGATTATATTATTTAAATTGATAGTCACGATAATGTTGAACTATAAATTAATATAAAATATTTACAGTTCTTATCAAATAGTGCTGATAGTCCAATCATTCGGTATTTTTGCGTGAAAATAACTCGGACATAATTTTTACTAGAACCCTTCAATTTGGCATAGAAGAAGAACTTCTAAGTTTTTAACTATGGGCTCGAACCGGAACAGGTAAATTTTCCAAAGAACAAGTCATGAATTGCCGCCGTTTCCTATGCAAACAATTGTCCAAAATAGGATTTTAGCAAAATTATAGCAAATAAAATTTTGAGGAGAAGCTAAGAAACTGATTCTTCTAGCTCCCATAGTTTCAGAGATAAATAAGCCTGCAAACAAACAAGTTTTTTTTATCGCTTTTTGCTCAAAATAATGTAGTTTTTTGATTTTGATGTAGATTTTTTACCTGTCCATATGATCAAAAATTATTATCTGTAAATTCCCTTATACGACAACCTTGTATGTACACTTAATAGGTCATCCCTAGATGTGAGCTTTCAAAATTGATCATTTTTTAACGTTTAACGTTTCTGCCACTACTTTTCATATTTATTTTATATCTTCATTTATACCTTAAAGTATGGAGAATACCATTTTACGTACAATTAAAAAAATTGGAATACGCAACCCTAATAGTTTTGCCGATACAACTTCATAAAAACCATAATTAGTTATTAAATTGTTAAATTTCATGTTAAGAAAATGATTTTCTTTTATAAAACAGTCATAAACTTTCATCCAATTTTTTTTTCGGGCACTAGTGAGGGTATAACATGTTTTTATTAGTTATACACAAATTTTTAATTATTTTAATCTTATCTTATGCTATTTTTGTCATGGGAAGCACCAAAAGCGAGCAAATGATAAAAAACTGACAATGTGATAAAACCCTAAAAAATACTATAAAAAGTGATCTATTTTGAAAGCTCACATCTGAAGCTTTATTAGAGTTAGAAACTGCTTTTAAGTAAATATTTACGGAGAATTTAATCTATTTTAATTTATCTCTAAGCCACTTTTATGTTAAATGGGCAGGTAAAATGTCTACATCAAAATCTGCAAACAAGTTACTACATTATTTTGAGCAAACTTCGAAAAAAACCGAAAATATTTTTCTTACTTACTGCACATAATTTTATTTAGGTTAATTTTGCTTAGACCTATTTTCGATAACCCTTCATAGGAAATGGCCAATTTATAACTCAGAATTTTTGGTACCTTATTCGGCAATTTTATACCTCGAAAATTTAGAAGTTCTTTTCTGATGTAAAATTAAATAATTTAAGTAAAAAATTATCATTTCCTAGTTATTGCCATACAGGCCCATTTTTCGCGACGTAATGACTGGACTCTAAATATTATTCAAATATTTAATCGTTTTTGGTAAATTTTATAATTTTTAGAAATCATATTGAAATCACCACATTTCTGCTTGAAATTATTTCTTAAGTTAGTAATTATAATAAATATTTTACTTAAAGCAACTTCTGGTCCAGGCAAGGAACAATTTTAGCTTGCAAAAATCCAGGAAACCTCAAATTTGACAGAAATATGTATTTAGGTGCCCTAAGGAACCCCCCAAAAGTCTTTTAGTTCCTCCAACGAGGTTATTGGCATACAACTGCTAATTTATAAGAAATTAAATTTTTACGAAAAATTATCATTACACCAAATTTGAAGAGTAGAAAATTCTCTAAAATCAATTATTTCAGAATTTACTTCAGATGATGAAGATGGAATGCAAGGAAATATTATTCTGATTAAGAATTATTGAAAAACTTGGTTGTGATTTCAATTTTTTCAATGAAATGCATCTCGCCAGGGGTTTATTTTTATTTCAATACTATTGCATAGGAAAAATTTCAAGAGAAAATGGAAGAGAACAGCGAAGCCTGGAATAAGAATAAACCAATATAGTACATACCATAATACACTTTTATTTGATTTACTTTTTTTCCGGTAGAAGAAGAAATTAACATTCAACACCTACAGTTTTTTAATTTATGACACTTTTATTTGCTGACGGCCAATAATTAATTGTCCAAGAAAATGAAGACAATTTACATAGTTTACTCCACCAATTACATTTCTCTACCGTGTATGAAATATAAAATGAATATTACAATCAGAAAGACAAAAAAAAGTTATAGGGTACATAGAACCTTGAGAAATAAAACCAGTAAAGACACACTTTTAAAGTTTTACAAGACGATGGCAACTCTGGATCCCATATATGGATGCGAATCTTGGGTTCTCTTGAAGAAAGACAAATCCAGAATACAGCCCCAAAATGAAATTTTTACGAAGAGTGAAAGGATGTACTATAAGACTAAAAAGAATTAGAAACACCGACATAAGGAACGATGTCATCAGTCAACATCAGCGAAACGCTACAAAAGTACATAATGAAATGGAAAGAACATGTGAAAAGAATGAATTTCTGAACTACAAACCACATAGACAATGCAATGTCGGTCGTCCACGCAAAATATGGAAAGTCCTATGAAGTCGGAACAGGCTACCTAAAGCTTAATCCACGAAGTGTAGAAGACGAACAAGAGGAAGTAAAAATTTGAAAAATAAAATTTGTAGAAAATTTTGTGCTCTTTAATATGAGCATATAATGACAATTTCGTTCATAATAATTCAACCAATAGGATGTTACGATCTCATTAATTTGAACCAATCATAATCTACTACCTTTGACAATACAGACCACGGTGGTGTATTGTCGCGGCAATACGACCACCGTGGTCTGTATTGTCAAGTAACGATGGAAACTACGTTAACGCATACTATAAATTATTATTGGTTGTCAGAAAAAATTGAAATTTTATTTACGAAATTGTCAAACGAATTCCACACGATACTATAAAATTGTCGGTTAATTTTTAAACCATGGAATCTTCGTGTTTGTCGCCCTTAAAATCACCATTCGTGCTAAAGCACTCATGGTGATTTTAAGGGCGACAAACACTCAGTTCCAGTTTTTTAAAAATTATTGCCGACAATTTGATAGTCTCTTGTGGTATTATATATGATAATTTTTCGTAAACTTATAATTAAGCTAGTTCCAAGCAAACAACCATCCCCAATTGGGGAAAAATAGGGAATTTTATGAAAGTTTTGATACGTTCATTAGGACACTCAAATACGTATACAAATTTTGCATGAAACCTGCACTAGCATGAAAATTTTGATTCAAATACATTTGTGTACTAAATTTCAGCTTACCCGGAAGTTTTTGCAATCTCGAAGCAATTTTTCTCCTTCGTTGCCTGGACTATATTACTACAGCTTCCAGTTTCATCTATTTTAGTCAAGTCACCATTTCAGTGATCTATTATAATTTTAAATTAAATAATAAAGCTACGATAAAATTTGAGTAGCTGATAACGATGAGAATAATAATTAACTTTATTTTTTTCTTTTTACTTTACAGTATCTATCATATTTATTTCTCATACTATCGAGAGTTATTTAACACTGCTGGTGCACATATTTAATTATTACCTTGATTAAACGCAAACATTCGTTACACAGAAAATGTTTGCAGGTAAGGTAAAATAAAGCCGAAACTGAATTTTAAAGTTAAATTATCAAAGGATCACTTTTTGATAACATCGACATGAGCATAATATAAATATTTTATTAATAATAGAATATTAATATGTACGGAGAAACTGAATAAATGTTAAAATGTATGAATTTCAACTGATTTTAACTGAATCAATACACTTTTATGTGATTTATTGAAACTCTTTTTAAAAAAGTTAAAAGTAGAAATGATTTATTTGAAAAATATAATAAATATGTGAATGAAATAATTTAAAATGATGAATTAGTTTTATCATTTTTGTGAATTATTAGTTGCAATAATAAATACAGGTAAATAAAATGACAAAAATAAAAAATTTGCTGAACAGACATTTTAAATAATTTTATAAAAAAAGGACCTGTTTATTTATTTATTTTAATAATCATAACTACATTCGGACTTTCCGGTTGATTTTAGATTTTTTGGTCATATTTTGATGTTCCGAATATCACATTAGAACTCAAAATATTCGTAGATAGTGACGAGTTTTGCCATATTTTCCCAATTTTGAAAAACTTGACTAAAATTTCGTTTAAATACAAAGAAAATGTTAAAATTATGGCAAGGTAAAAAATTTTGTATGGACATAATGGACATAATCTAATGCAATAATTACGCTAGGATCACTTCAACTACAAAGTATAAAATATTCTACCAATTTAAACATAAATATTTCGAAGGGCTTGTACAGGGTCCTTTTCTTGCTAGTAATCCAATTGACACTAATTCTAGTTTTGGCTCTGACTGTCGTGTTATTCTTTTTGAGGTCATGTGCATTGTAGAAACCCGGTCTAGTACAATTGGGCGCGATCGATTGGGCGCCATCGATTGGGCGCGATCGATTGGGCGCAACGACAACTGGGCGCAGCGACAACTGGGCGCAAATACAACTGGGCGCAAATACAATTGGGCGCAAATACAATTGGGCGCGAGGGAAGATTTATCCATTACATATTACTTATTATAACTGATAGTAAGAATTTTTTTTCTAAAAAACTATTATTTACGTAACTAAATCTAGAAATGTTTATTTAGCCAATAAAAAAAATTATAATTAAAAATTTAAACTAAATGTTTTTAAAATGTTTATTCCTTCTAACTTCCACTAAAATTTAGAAATAATGTTTATTTAGCCAATAAAAAAAATTATAATTAAAAATTTAAAGTAAATGTTTTTAAAATGTTTATTCCTTCTAACTTTTACAAATAATAACAATGCCTATTAATATAGTACCCAACTGATCAGGAATTCATTTCATAATTATGGGAAATGCCTCGCAAAAAGTCTATAACACTTCTATTCGCGTAATCCTCTACTAGATTCTTGATGCGCGAATCAGCCTCCAAGTAATGGAGGCTGATAACCTTAACCTTATGTTGTTAGCAGGAGATTAGGGTTATTGAAATTTAAGAACGGCTTAAATACAGGGCCAGCGTATGCCTGTTTGGCGCACGGTTATTTTTGAAAATTAAACCAAACTTTATCATAAAAGGTTGATCGTTAGCTTTTGTTCCATTGCTGGCGGCCGGCAATGTTTTCTCCAGATTTGTGGTCAGTGTATAATCGCGTCTTAACTGACACGGGAACAAACAATCATACTGAAGCGGCACATAGACGATTAGAGGCAGAGCTAAGTATGGATCTAAGCTAAGTATGGAGCTAAGTATGGAAACATTTGGAAATTAATTTCTAGTTTAAAAGTTATTCAACGTGGGCGAGATCTGTTTTATGAAAAATTAGTTGCCGGAAACAATCCACCTATTAAGAAAAGAAAATAGTCGGAGGCTGATGCGCGCATCAAAAATCTAGTAGAGGATTACGCCACATAGGGGTCGTCCATAAATTACGTCACGCAATTTTAAGCAATTTTTAACCCCCTCCCCCCATCTCCACACTTCGTCACACAAACCTAGACCCCCCTCCAAATATTACGTCACATATTCTTGACCCCCCTCCCCAATGTAGTTTTATTGACTTCTTAGTAAATTTTACAATCGGTTTCATTTTGATTTTTATAACAATTTATTATAATAGATTTATGACGGCTCTGTATATTTATACATAAATATACACGTACAGATTACCAACTAAAATTAAGTTTTTTAATCTTTTAATCTTTTTACGTTTTTTAAAATTTTAAAAATCATTTTGAAAGTTCAAAAAATAGTATTTTTGAAATACTTGTTAGAAGAAGGAGAACACGAGGGGCCAAATTATACGAGGGCCGGTCCTGACCAATGTCAGGACGTTAGAAACCAATTATTGCATGTGTAAAACATACTTTTATCTTAAGTTGTCAAGTTGGCAACCTGTTACTAACTCGACATTTCAAGAAGCTTTTACGTTTTTAGAGAGAGAGAGAGAAATAAAAGCAATAATAATTTTAGTGACGTCACAATTTTTGAACCCCCCCCCCCCCGCCCCCCATCGTCACAAGGGTCGGAACCCCCTCCCCCCTAGGAGCGTAACGTAATTTATGGACGACCCCATAGAAATATTATAGACTTTTTGCGGGGAATTTCCCATAATTACGAAATGAATCCATGATTAGTTAGGTACTTTATTAATAGGCATTTTTATTATTTGTAATTGTTAGGACTAAACATTTTAAAAACATTTAGTTTAAATTTTTAATTATAATTTTTTTTATTGTCTAAATAAACATTTCTAGATTTAAAACATTTTTATACGTAAATACCTATTAGTTTTTTATAAAAAAATTCTTACAATCAGTTATAATAATTAATACGTAATAGATAAATCTCCCTCGCGCCCAATTGTATTTGCGCCCAATTGTATTTGCGCCCAGTTGTCGCTGCGCCCAGTTGTCGCTGCGCCCAGTTGTCGTTGCGCCCAATCGATCGCGCCCAATCGATCGCGCCCAATCGATCGCGCCCAATCGATCGCGCCCAATTGTCGGTCACCGGTAGAAACCTATGGCGAAAACTTTATAGATGACTATGACCCAATTTACTGAATTTTCTACATCAATAAAATACAGTAGTTTGGCTTTTAAAGTAGAGTACCAGTAATTATTATAAGATCAGTAATCGTAAATATCAGGGAGAGATGATATATTACAAAATAATATGTTTTTTATTTTAAAAAGCTCTAAGCGTGCCAAGTATACCGTAATTTTGGACAGTTATGAATATTGCAAACGAAACGAATTTATAAATTGACAGCATCTGTCAACATCTGAAAATTTTGTGCTATAGAGAATTATTATTATCACCCTATAGTATTTTGTTGAAACAATGTATTGAAGCGTTTCATTGTATACATAATATGTACAGCTTTCTTTAAAGATGTACTTACTGAAAGAGTTGAACGATGCTGTTGAACATTAGCATATTACCCATAGAAGGTGGGTTATTATCGTTGCCATTATGACTTGCACCTCCAGAATATTCAGCCCGAATCGTTAATATAACACCTAACTACGCCGTTATAATGCTTTTACTGCTTGTATCCATTATCATCCACATTATTATGATTGTTATTGTTTGAATTACGCTTGCGGGTGGCTTTGTTGTGTAAATTTTATTTCATTTAATCGAATTGCAAAATAATTAAAATTAGTAGGAAAATGTTTAATTAATTTATTATTATTCGACAATTATTACCAATAACAAATTTCTGTTGTTCAATAGTGATAACTACACCATTTTTGCTATAAAATCGTTCGTAACTATAGAAAACTATTACTGTAAAATTAATTGAAGTGTGAAGCACTAACACGAGATTATACATTTATAGTTTTCATCGCGTTGTAAAAATTTATTTCGAAAACCTTTAATACACTTTTAGCACATAGTAACCACCATAACAATATGAAGCATAAAAATGATTAAATACCAAATAAATTTACAATGCAATTTAGAACTATGCGAATTCAACAATTAAAATTTTATGTAGTACGTAAAGGTAAACAGGTTTCGTGTTTAACTACAATTTAATATGTCGGCAAAAGTATTTTTGGAAAGCTTTTTAATTTGTTTTCATTTTACATGTAAGTAAAAAATGGTTACAGCCTCATAAAGTTCAGCGGTACAAAAAAATCATTTCATTTGCAGTTTTAAATATCGTAATTTAAAATAAACTTCAGAGATGAAGAGAATTACATGTTGCAAAATTACAATTTCTTTTTTATCATCAAAATGTAAATTTATCTTATGGGGAAGCGAGTTCTTCACAGGACTAAAAACTCCTGTTGTCGCGACATAAAAAAAACTAAATTTCCGTTCTCGACAAATTGAATCTCATTTTTCAAGTGCTTCTCCCGTCCTTTGCAATTCTGTCAAGATCAGAGTTTCTTGTGTCCAAGCAAATCGCATGTTTTGCTTTATTTTACTCGATTCGGACAGTGATTCGAACGAGTTTGCAAATAATGGGATTTGTAGACTCGGAATCGATTTGGTTATTTTACTTTCTAGTACTAGCAGTTTATATTTTAAAATCTACCTTTGTTTAATTAAATTGCCATTGCTACGATAAGTTTTTAATGTTAACGTGTTCAACAATGCAACCGTAAATCAAATTTTATTTTCAACTTCTGTCATAAGCCCTTTCCTGTTATTTTTCATTTTATCCACCCAAATATTGTGTTAGTGGTGGAGGTGTGCGGTCTTATCTCGTTGATCTAATTACGCCGACTATAGAATTTGCATAGCCGGATCTCGTGGGGGTACTTACCCTATGCCCTTAGCACTTATAAGCGATATGCTGATGTTGGCAACACATAATGCTGGAAAATTACTAAAAATTCGGTTAAACAAAATTATATCCCCACTATACCCATAAACGATTAAAAAATCATACTAAATTTAATATAAAGCTGGAATACTTAAGTATTACAATCATCAAATATAATTGAATGTTTTACATTTATGTGAAGTTCTGCCTAAACCCTACCTATATAAAAATATCCAATAACCGTAAAGAAAACACGAATGATTCGATTATAAAGGTAATTTAGAGCCGTTTCAACAAATAAAATATTGCTAAAATGCGGTGTAGCATTAAATATCTTGCATGCACGCAAAAGTTTCATTAATAATTAATCAATACGTGATTTAGTTTAGAAAAGTTTTATACAACTTTTATAACTATTACTTACATTTTCTGTCATCCGGTGTGTAGTATTAGAGGTATAGAAATGTGTAACTAATTGCATAATGGGCACTATATAATTTGTCATTCCTGTATGTCGAGGGGTGGAGAATACTCAAAAAAGTAATTCCTAGTTCAACACAATTACATTTATTATTTTTCCTTGCAATGTTGATCTACCCATCAATCATATAAAATACTTCGACGAAAGATGTGTACGTTAATATGAGGGAAACGAAGAAGCACCGTCAATATTCAGCTAGGTTCCAGCACCTGAGCACAGCAAGGGGCACAACATGCCAAGGGCTAATATTTCACATCCCTTGAGCTTGTCAGTTGTCTGAGCATGTGACATCAATCAAGGGGGTAGAAGATTAGAGATTATTCCGAAATATCAACAAAAAAGAAGCATATATTAGTAACAATCTGTCCCTGTTTCATTTACGAAGCTAAGAATATGTCGTTCTTGACATATTTCCGCCCTGATTAGGAAGTTTCCTATATAATCCTGTGATGTGTATTCAAAAGCTTGTTTTGTTTGTCTTATTCGCGATGGCGAAAAGTTGATAAATCTGTTTTGTTTGAAATTTCGGATTATGCTTTACATAAATTATATACCTAACATTTTTCTAGATTATTTGCTACTTCTGATATGCAAATATGTGGGGTTGCAACTTTGTGAACAAGATTTATGAGAGTTTTAATCGGATACGTCGATCGTGTTCACTTCAATTTGGAAAATATAACGGTAACCTCGCGAGTACTTATTTAAATCGCTGATGGTTGTTGTACATCTGTACTTGCTCTCAAGCTAAATCCATCGAAGGATAAGTTGCTATATAAATATATTAAAATAATTTAATTTTAACTGTACATTTGATTAAACATGAATTTTTACCCAGATCCCAATTAGAAACATTACAGAAAATGAAGATTCAAAAAGGGAAATTTGAATGTAAGATGTCTAACATTATTAGGCTTGCCTAATGAGATTCTAATAAGATTAAAACATGTAGTAAACTATATATAGGTTTCACAATTTCTATTAATTTTGAACCCCCTTTTTTCATTCATATTTTCTTTTGTTTTAAATTTTCATTTTCTGGAATATTTCTAATTTTTCTACCTACTACATGTACATAGATTTCGACTTAGATTTCGCGAAATTGCGTGCCAACGTTGAAAATAGTATTTATTTAAAAAACTAATACTTTATTGTGTAAGTACCTACTTGTAAAAGTATAAAGATAAAAGCTTTTATATCTCGCTTTGTTAATACAAAGCAGTACGAAGTGTTTCAGACCTGCGACTTGGTGCAACATATGTTGCATAACACTACTTTATTCTGACATGAGACGATTTATTTGAGAACAAAATTACATTTTATGTCACATTCATATATCTAGACTATATTATTAAAAAAGAATAGAAAGGGTACTAGATACGAGTACATACGAGAAGAAATCAATAAATTCGTTAAAAACGGTATAAGGACTTATATTTTTTTATGAAATAAATCTTATTTTTCGTTATAATCTCCTTGAAGCTCAAGGCACTTCGTACTTCTTTCAATTAATTTTTCTAAACCACTAAAAAAAATTATTTCGATTGCCTTGTAAAATAACCTTCTACAGCTTACATCAGCTCTTCATCGGTATTAAATTTTATCCCTCGTAATTCTTTCTCCAAATTTGAGAATAGAAAGTAATCGCAAGGGGCCAGGTCTGAACTGTAAAGTGGGTGATTTATTTCTTAGCAGCCTCTGAAACTTTTGACTTGTGAACTGGTGCATTGTCGTGGAGCAAAAATTTTGGTTTCACTTTGCCCTTTCTTTTTCTCGTATAGCTTCCTTTAATTTCTGTAATAATCCTGCATAATAGATGCTTGTTCTTGTTATACTCTTTACGACACAAGTAATCAATTAACAGAATTCTCTCAGCATCCAAAAAAATTGTAACCAAAATTTTGCCAGCGGACGGTTAGATTTTAA
This sequence comes from Podabrus alpinus, assembly GCA_932274525.1. NCBI lineage: Eukaryota > Metazoa > Arthropoda > Insecta > Coleoptera > Cantharidae > Podabrus > Podabrus alpinus. The sequence goes on from OW026451.1 coordinate 124,689,891, forward strand.
ACTTCTATCCACTGCATAGACTCTTGTTTGAATTCGGGGTCATAATAATGAATCCATGTCTCATCACCTATTATAATGTTTTTTAAAATTTTTCTCGGATCAGCCTCGCACATTTCCAAAAATTGCTTTGGAACTTTTTGGTTCGAAATTGATTCTGTTCAGGAGATAGCAAACGTGGAATCCATCTTGCACTTACTTTTGATACATGAAGATGATCTTGTAGAATTATATGGATAGCACCATCCAGTGGCGGTTCGTGACTTCTTTCATAAGAGGGCACAAAATTTAAATAAATAAGAAAAATATAAATTTACTTGCAAAATAATTTAATTCCAAAAAGCTTAACTTTATAACTACTATTATTTTAACGGTGAAGTCTAGGGGTTTGCCCCCCCCCCCAGCAGAAAAGTGAAATAGTATCATAAAACATTTTTGAATATTTTACCGCCTGATCACTTCCATGCCTCCCGGTCTCTGAAGCTCATTTTTAGAACTTCATTTGCAGCAGCTATTTGGGCACAAAATTTAAAGGGAAAGAAAAAATATAGATTTACTGAATTTAATTTACTTAAAATTATCGTTTTTGTAATTATTTTTGGATAGTCGTTTCCAATTTTGGATAGGAGGACGGATGCTAGTGTGGCCTTTACACTAAACTGCTATTATTCAATACGAAATATAAACATCATCTAGCCAATCAACACATGCATAAGGAGAGAGGTCGTCAACGCCTGCAATCAGGCACGGAACCCTAAGAAGAAGCCAATCAGAACGACAAAGTACAAGTTCTAATATTCCATTTATTTCTCGACAAGATGCTTGGTCGTCTATTTTCTAATTTGGTTTAATGTTCGTCACATTTTGGTCAGCCATAATCTTTTATTATCGATAATATATAAAATAGCCTAAATGTATCTGAATGTTACGTTAAATGGAGCTCATAATCCGTTCCCTCAGTGCGGCCTATAGGCCGCACAACATAGGCAATCACAAATCAGTCTGACCTTAAACACCATTGTAGCCTGTCTATTTGTTCATAATGCATCCTCATTGGTTTCCAAACCAAGAAGGAATTTGGCCACACAACCATGACAATCATGGAGGAGTAAAAGAGTAATGAATGAGAAAATAATTCACAACAATATAAATATACCTAACGATATTCCATGTACGCAATCAAGAATCACAAACACGTAATTGCCTTGGTTGTGCGACCTATTGGCCGCACTGGTGGAGAGATTGATAAGAAGGTTATCTTAGGTACTTCTTCGTAAAAGTTTTATTTATAAGTTACATATATCTTTATATATTTTTGACTTAAATAAGTTGAGGCTATTATATTATGTTTTAATAATTAACTTGTGAATTGAATATTATGTTAAAATTTTAATTTGAATTTGTGGGTGGGATGTAGAAAAACAATTTAATTTCGAGAATCTATTACCTTGATAGAGAGACGTTTATCACCCATTAACAAATTTTCCACTTTCAGTACATTTTCGTGACTAACTGCATCCGCAGGACGACCAGTGCGGTAATCATCTTGTAAGGACTCCTATCCTGGTTTGACAAGCCGTACCCACTTGTAAATTATTTTTAGTGAAGGTGAAGATTCCTTGTACACTTCAAGCAAATAATTTTATGTTTCGTTTGCACTTTTACCCTTTTTTGTTAAAACTTTTTTCACAGCGCGGTGTTCGAGTTTATCAATTTTTACAAATATCGAATCTGATTACTATTAAAAATTGAATAAAATTCGAACGGTTGCTTGCATCGACTTAATTTTTAAAAATTGGCTTTCTATGTGATTTTGTTACAAATCACTTTCGTAATTTTTTATAGCTCTTTTCCTTGTAGTTACAACTTTAATATAATAAATTCGTAGATAAGTTGATATAGGTGCATAATTAACGAATTACTACTCTTTCGCAAATTAAATATTTTGAAAATCTCATTCATCCACATTGGTAAACTTTTATAACCTCCTTGTTCAAAGGCATCCCTAGAATTTGCAAGTCAAGAGATGAATCTCGATAGCGGTGCTGTATTGTGTAACTTAGTCATTAACTTATATTAATGTTTGAGTCGGTATTTAGCTCCTTGCCTTTGGCTCTTAACAAGATATTCACTAGCTATTGTTTAGCTAAGCTTGAGTGGTTAGGGTGATATTTTATATAAGTAAAATGTAATACATTGTACCACTCTGCCAAAAAGGAAGATGCGGCACAGTATATTTGTTATTCGTCCTTTAAAAACAAACTTCCATTTATCTTCCACTTTTGTTCGATTTTTATCACAAAATTTACAAGTGCAACAAAACGCTTCCTTTAAAAACGAATATATCTATCATAACTAGTTAACTTACAAATAAAAGCAATAATAACTAAAGCAACTAATTACAAATTAATGCTTTTAAGCACGACATGGTTCAAAGAACCTATAGAATTTTTTCACATATCTGTTGCTTGAAGCTGCAAAAAAATGCAAATATATTGCTCGATGTTCAATTGACCATTAACAAAAATTACTTTTTTGCAATTTGACCCTTAGGTTGTAGTTAAAAAATCAAGTGCAAGATAATAGTAAAAATTACGGTTGATATAAACAATAAATCAAAAATATATAATAAATTTTCCTCCAAATAATTTAACGTAAAATTTTTCAGCTGTAGACAATATTTGATAATTCAATAACCTCCCGAACTCGTGTTTTAAGACAGAAATGGTGAGCATAGAATTTTAAAAGCACCAAATTAATAGGCGAGTGCTTTGAAAACTCATTAATCATAATCATGCTATGCATTTAGACTGGATGCGTTATTACCAAAATTATGTAGGCGTGGTTCTAAGATGTTTCTAATTATTTATATTAAAATATAGTTATTTATGATACCGATGGAGAATAATCACTAATAGAAACCAAATTCCCTTTTTGCATAGCAATCAAGCGTGAAAATTGCACAGCCAATCATACAAATCAAGTTTGATTACAGCTATTGAAAAAAAAATAAAATTGAAACGTATGTGTACTAGGTATGTACTGGTATGAACAATATTTCAAACTCTTTGAGCATTAAGAACGTTTTTGAAATATGCACATCCCAAGCAAACAGACAAAACCTGTATTATTTTCCTGCAAAACTTGAAGCAAGTTGAAGTCATTTCAAATATTTGATTTAAAGAAATCAGTTTAATTTAGAACTGCCCGGAGAAATTTTAGCCTACGAGTTGCCATTAATATTTACGATCTCATTAACACGTTGAATTATGTTGCTTAAGTTTTTACTTAATTGTTTTATTTTAAAATATCAATTGATTCTACTCGATGACGTTGTAATAAATTCGACCATCATGTTGGTTTGAAAGTGGCGGTAAGCTGGTACTACAAACACGTCGACTTTCACAGAAGGAAATGTAGAGGTCGTTTGGTAGCTTAAAGACAACTGGTATGATTTACAGGTAAGTTTAATTTAAGATAATTGGTGCGTAATTTGAGCCATTCTCACTGAAAATTTTATAGTTCCGGTTATTTTCAATTGGCAATTTATAGTAATTCTTCTAGTCTTGCCTAATTCGATTGCTTTTGAGAGCACCAAAGCACATTTTATTATCGTCACAATTCAGTTGCAACTGAAAAATATTCCTGAGATAAAATCTCGTTAAAATAAATGAGAATATACTATCGTCCTTGAATAGGTACCGCGATACATTCCAGTTTTATTGTTATTACTTATAGACTATAGTACCACCGTTAAAATTAAATTCAAGTTTATACGTACTGCCATTATGATGTACAAATGCTTCGATGCTTACCTGAAAAAATAAAGAAAAACATTAATTACATCAAAATAGACAAACAAAAATAAAAACGATAAAAATGTAAGGATTGTTGTATAAATGAAAATGTAGAAAAGAAGCGCTAATGAAAATTACACCTACGATAACAATCTCTAATTTCCTTTTGTGGAAAATAAACGGTAACACTGTAAACCAGTTTTACTAATTGGCAATATAGTAATTCTATATTATTGACTATGCACAACATTAACAATTACTGGGTTGTTACTTGTGTAAAAACAATAGGTAGGAATAAATTTGTATGCAAGACAAGTTTTTAGCACAGGTAGGTACATACATCTACATACAATATTATATTTAAAACTTGCATGTATAAGTAAGTAACGCTGTAAAACAATGTTTGGGGTCGAATTAAAAGCATAGTAATTAGAAATCACTTAATATGACTATTCATGATTCAATAATAATTAATCATTCAATCACCACGGTATTGCATTGCCATTCAGCTTGAAATTTGAAATGCCTGTAATTAAAGGTTGATATTTATCCTTTTGTATTAACCATTTTTAGTACCACTGCACAAAAATTGGTATTTATACTTTTCACATTCCTTGAATTTTGCTTGAATCAGTAGGTATCATTCACAATGTAAAATTTAGGATTTTTAGAATAATTATTTCTGCAGTTTGATGGCGTTTTACATCCAAGGAAATTCTGTTCAAAAGTCCCTTCATACATATGACATAAAAATATTTCATTCAAGAGATGAAGAGGCGATGAAGAACGTAAGGTAAGGGTTTTTGTTAATGGTTTTTTGTTAAAAAATTTTGGTACTCAGCACGTCGATGTTCACTGCAGGGGAACTAAGAAATTTCGTGAAGTCGGTTTTCACGAACAGGCAGGTTAAGTCCGACCTTCCCAAAAATGTGGACATAAATAATATTTTTTACGTATTAGATAATTAATTACATCACTATTTTCATCTATAATTAAATATTAGATAATATTAATATCTTTTTGAAAATTGGATAATTTATTAAATGAAGCACGACAAATCTCTGTCCACGTTTTGTCTAACTTTATTGTACATTTCTTCAGGACTACAATGTTTTCCAAAAACTATAATTATTAATTATCATCTAATATAATATAATAAATACTAAACACCATATTTATTTTTGATACCTTTGGACTGCTTTAATTACAAAATTTTCTGAATTTGCCTATGTAAATCGTTCTTTTAGCGACCAAGGAGGCGCACCTTAATTCAAGTAATATAAACTGAAAGAAACTGTAAATAGCTTGTAGATAATTTCGAAATCTTTAAATAGGTTTAATCGGGTTTAATAATAAAAAATCCAGCTGGGTGTTACCACTTGGTTACATTACTTTATATTGGTCAGTGGGATACCCTGTATATTATTTTAAAAAACTGCTGGCCTCTACTCAATATTTTACCCCGCAAACCACCGCTGCTATAATTCGTATCTGTAACTTCCGCGCTGTAACTCAATCACTCCCAGTTAACTGCGAAATTTTTGAAAGATGATAAAGGAAGAAACATCGTGGTGAGCAGTTAGATTTTTCAGTTTCCTGTAGTAAGTTTTACTCCTTTTATTAATATTTTGAATCTCTGTTAACGTGTAATATAAAAGTTTTCATAGATAATCCCTTTTTTATCTATTATTTATAGCTTGACAGCCCAAAAAATTCTCAAAAGGATGCCAGAGTTGAGCTATCGAGAAAGGAAACCATTCATGTTGCACAGTCATTGGCGATTCAGGAGCAGCTACCGTCAAGAAGTAATAACGGATAGACTACTTGGAAATTACTCAACCAAGTCCAAGCTGAGCTGATAGAATAAAAAACAACGTAATAATATGATGAAACCTACTAGAAGCAAGTCTAAATTCGTGTTACTACGGAGAACCACAATGTTATACAAGCATTATGCTCGAATTTCCTTCGAATGTTTCGCCATTTCACTTTCACAATACCCCGTACATAACTTAGCAATTTAGTATGGCATAGGCAGGTAAAGTACTTAGAAAATAGGCGGCATTGATTAACAACATTGATATCTGATCAGGTAGTGGAATTTTAGTATTTTTAAATCGGAAAAGAATAAGCTGGAATTTTTGGATAATTATACGAAGAAGTAGTTTAGTTTAAGAGGCGGTCGTAGCTTTGGCAGTTAAGAGCGTCTACTGCTAATGCGAAACGTTTGGTTTGAATTCGGGCAGGATAAGAACTTAATTCTGATTATCTCTCCTCGGCAGGCAATAGCAAACCACCGAGGTAATCTGTCATGAAAGTCCGTCTCGAAATGAAGTGATTACACTTGCCGTGGTTTGGAGCCCACGTTAAACAAGTAGGTCCTCTATATGCGTGAAAATAATTCGAAAGCACATCCCATGCAGAGAAAGAGATGGGCCACCAAACCCTAATTAGGGTAAAAGCACCGAGAGGAAGGAAGTTTATTATTATTATTATTATTATGGGTTACTAGCCCCTGAGATGGAAGAAGGTGGATTTCGTGTTAGATCACCCTACTTCACTCTAATTTGTCATAGCAGATAAACTGCCGCACAGTTGATCATTTATTTGTTTTCAATTAAGATTGGGGTGGTGATGTAATCTTCAGCGCACCCTAAACTTAATTTTCAATTTCATTGTCATATCATACGATCACCCGTTGAAGGAGGTAAAGCGACCTTCGCTCGTAATGTACTCTACAATGCCACTTTTATGCTATGCTATACCAATACATCCAAGTCCATTGTTAAACATTGGAGAAAAGAGACAGACCATTTAACTAGTCGTTAATCGTTTTTTATAATTGTTTAATTGAATGAGACAGGTGCGAATTACTATTAACTCAATTTCACATGGAAGTTGTCCATTGATTAACAATTTTTAAGGCAGTATCGAAGTGGTCAGCATCGCTGGTGATTGGTCTATAGTAATCTTAGTATTTTTAGCGTCAACCCGTGTCAAAGAACATCTACTGACATCGCAGACATTGAAGGAGCCATTAAGGCAGCCACAGATTAACAGCTTTGTTCGACGTACTTGTTCGACGAAAAAGTCTGTCGAACAAGTACGTTTACCCCACACACTACGGACTTGTGACTGACTTTTCGTCGAACAAAAGCGTCGAACAAATCCGTCGTTCTTGTTGGCGAACAAGTACGACGGAGTTACTGCCACACACCTTCAGCTTTGCCACAGACTTGTTCGACAGACTTGTTCGTCGAACAAGTACGTCGAACAAAGCTGTTAATCTGTGGCTGCCTTTAGAGAGAGCCGAACTCGGATTTTAACCATCTGGTAAGATCGGATCCCTCAGGTTAATTTTAACACCACCATCTAAGTACGGGTAATTGCAAAGATTTACTGTAGTGTTGATGGTGCTTATTTTGATTTACTGCTTTTGATTTCTTTTATTGTTTGTTTTAATTAGTCAAAGCCTGTAGAGGCATTTCTACAGCCAAGTTGGATAGTTACTGGTAACGGGTAATACGTTTCACGGACCGTCAGTTTGTTTAGTCGTCAGTATTATCGTTTGCGAAGCGAAACACAAGACTTTAGGTAGCCCTTGAATTACTTTTACTATCACTGCGACTTCTAATAAAATCAGACACCTTCTCAGCATGAATTTTATTTCAATTGACTACCAGCCTTCCTATTGAATACCCGAACATTACCGCTCTCGTGGCTTTTATTTATTAAAAACAATTTTTTGAGTTCAATTTCCCAATGTTTAAGTAACGATATGTAACTCATATGCAACTGAAGATTAGAAAAGCGATTAAAGAGCGCTATTTAAATTAATTTCATTATTTGCGACCATCTTTCAAAAATATAACGTTATTTATTAACCCCCTCTGTCGTTAAGACCTCGTTAGAGCAACAACGCCGCTTGTTGCTTCTTCTCTATCAACCCGTAAATTTGGTCAGTGTGGCAGGATATGGTTCAAAACCCTTCTCTAACATTCGGATATTTAACGTTAACGATAGAGGTAAGAGTATGTGGCATAGAACAAGATATGCTCAACAGTGATCGAAGATAAGTGCAATATACTATATTGGCAATAATAAAATTCACACCTTATTTAAAACAAGTAACAAAAAAGTTAGAACTAAAAATCAGTGTAAGTTTAAGTGGTAAATCTATTTCTAGTTCTAAATTTACATGGTAAACCTATGTAAACTTACATTATAAAATTCTGGTAACTCACACTGATTTTTTATAGTGTACATTTTTCCAAATTTACCAATTAATTACCCGAACAGGGGAAGGTCTATGAAATTTAATAACAAAAAGTGTCCCAACCTACCCCGCGCGGGGTAAGTTGATTATATTATTGGGACAAGTTGTCATAAATGGCAATGAGAAAATTATGCAAAAGCTACACACGTTTAAGAAGGTTTGTTTTTATCACTTCTAGAGATTTCTCACTCAGAAGTAATTTGCCCCGGGTTCAATGTGCCAACTTGCCCCAACACGGCTGTGTTGACAATCTGGCTAATAAGATCTACAAGACCCGGCCAATCAAATTGAAATACAATGTAAACCAATGCAATAAGTAATGTATAAAGAAAAACTGTAATCGTATCATCAAGACCATTGCAGAAAATAAATGATAATAAAGTAGAAGCAGTAAATTTTGTGAAAATGTCGGAGCTAAATTTGCTTTAAAATTTGTTTTTCCTCAGTTGTTTTGGTTGCTTAACGAACATCTTGACCATCTCTCCTATATCTGTGAGGACCGTTCGAAGTGTTTTCGCAAACATAGGGAATCTACTGTTTAAAGTGGGCCTCAAACCACGGAAGCGTAATATTATAATTTATTTCGTCCTTACGATAGAATACTTCTTTCCCACTAACATACTTTTTTACTTCACCCAGGGCTCGAACCGAGTACCTCGGCATTAACAATCACCGCATTTTAACCGCTAAAAAAAATCTTCAAAAAAAATAATTAAAGTTTTCTAGTGTAAATACTTACTGAAATTAGCCCCAGTTTCCCCTCCTATTTTGTTTTGTAATTTTAAGAAGACAATTAATTATATTTTGCTACAAATTTATCAAATATTTCCGTATTTTAATTGCATAACTAAAGTTTTAAAGTTAGCAAGAAAAATTTAGAATGATCTATAGGGAAAACGAAATAATTTGAAAAAATGGTTGTCAGATGTTGAACATTGAAAAACGATGTAGCATCCTTCAAGAAAATAGAATAAGGCTTGACAGTTATTCAAATATTCATGACTACCCTGAAATTTAATGAACAAACTCTCTGGTAGCGACGTATCCTAATAAGTTTTCAGAAACTCGTCTCTGAAATGTAAGGCAAGAGGTGAAGTTTCAAAGTAAAATTTATAACATTAGAGTGCTCACGGATTAAATTAAAAATTCTGTTTGTTTAAATACATACACATAACATAGGCACAATTAATGTAGTAGTTAAGTGGAAAATCAAAAGTTAATTGATTTTATAGACTTTTCATCTAGAATTTACTTTCCCTTTCATCATGATGAAAGCTATTCAGGCATCACAAAAGCAATTTATTTTATATTTTGAAGAAAAATGCCTTCTTATTATACTAGCTTTATCGTAAGTAATATCTTCATTGACACGAAGAGAGAAATGAAAATTTGAATATCAGTTACAAAGTAAGCCAAAGCAATCTTTTCAGAACTTTTTTACCCTAACAAAATGTAAAAACTCATCATGAAAAGAATTTTCAAATAGAAATATAATAGGTAACAGTAGCTAAGTATTTTGTTGCGTGCGTTTCTTTGTTTAATGATTATTAAATACCTTCACATTAGGTTAAATGATTATTTGCAGAAAATAAATGTTTTATGAAGCAATTACCTATAGTAATTTATAGTTATAAATTGGGGTAATTAATTATTTTATGTATATATTTTTTTAATAGGTAATAGAAAATGTAATAAAAACTACAACGCAAACGTAACAAAATAAACAAAATTAAATTTAACTGATATAAAACTCATCGATACGACATTATCACTCAACAAACCGCAAAGTCAAAGTGTGGAGGGTTGCACTTTAGGGAAAGATAAATGTGTTATATCTACCCTGATGTGTCACTGTTATCTGTGTGTATCGAAGATTAGATTAGGTTAAAATGTTTTCTGAAATGAAAGGCAAAGCTTTTAGTACTGTAATATATTAATTTATTGGTAATTCAGCTGAATCTCCGACCTATTTTGGTTTCCAAAGTTTTACTAAGAACAATGAAAAAATCTCGTAATAATTAACCAAAACAGTCATTCATAGTTGTACCTACTAGGGAATTTACAAACCGTTGAAATACCAATGCTAATTTCAAGTAGCATATCCAGAATACTGAATAAATACTAAACCGGAACTTGAAAAAAACCTGAATTAAAAGCAAAAGTAAATAATTTGAAATAAAATCGAAGAACAAAGCACCAGCAGCTTCTGCAAACTTGATATATTTGCGGAGAAAATAAAAAAAGTAACTAAAAAACAACAAAAAGCTTTCCGACTCTGTAAACAAAGCGAATTAAACCGAATGAAGATCTACTTAGTAGAGGAAAATGAAATATGGTTTGCGTTTTTCCAGCAGCTGTATAAAATTTTCTATCTTCCAACAAACTGTTTCGTATGATATCAACTTTGTCTCCAATTAGTAGCGAACAACATATGAAGTGTTTAATTATATTCGAGAATGCTTAACTTCAAAGTAAATTTTAAAACACTTGAAATTTTATTACCCAATTTAGCACATCGTGCTACGTTCGAATTAATTTAAAATCAGTACTTTACACACTATAGGGTGCCGACCCACCTTACCTGACATGATTATTAGGTGAAGCTTTCGTTTTTTTACTCGCTTAGCATATTGCGATTGCAATTTAATGGAAACTTACATAATAAATAAACCGCAAAATAAAAATTTATTTCTGGAAAGTATCGAACGTAATAGCATTAAATTTGGAACACTAACCAAAACTCACAGCGGAATTCGCATGAAGCCTTTTCGATATAAAAAGTAGATAAATCAGATTCTGCAAGAGCTTTCGTTGCTACGGTAACAAGGACTAAAATGTTAGGCGCCACTGCAGACGCCAATAGATTATATTATAAAATAAGGCAAAACAAAATTTAGAAAATTAAAAAAAAATTTGCAATATTTTAATACATATTATAAAACGTTAAAAATAAATTTTTAATAGACCTATCAAGCATAGCGACAATAATAAATTAATCTATCGATTAATTAGAAATTAATTAAATTAAGTTTGTCGATAAGATATTCATTGAAGTAAAATTATTGCAGGTAATTGACTGTAACTAATTATTAAGAGCAATGAGTATATTTACAACAAAAAGATTGTTTATTATTGTAAGGAAGTAATAATTAATATTGGTTACCATTTAAATTATGAGCTCGAATACTACTACATCTTGTGAACGTCAACAATTTGTGCGCTGCCCTGCAGGTTTTGCTACCTACGGATTAACTATGCCAATTATAAACGTTATAAATTACTTTTGTTTGTTAAAAGTTTGACTAAATGAAATACCCTTTCATTTATTATCAATTAAACTATAAAAAAAGTAAAAACGTTGGAAACCTCTTGTAGTAGATATAATTATCACGCGATTTGCGTGCAAATTAACAATATAACCGCAATAACCTGGTGTTAGTCAAAGGATAGTCTTAAAGTGTTATAACAAAGCCACCTTTATGAAATACTAAGGGCACTAAATAATCTGTATTAGAAGCGGTAGAATTTCCCATTTCAGAGAAAATTAAATATGCAAATACATAACAGCTTGAATGGCGCTTTCGTTGAAAATTAACAGCACGTCGTATTTCAAAACAAATTCATGTAAATGTAAATGTAAAAGACAACTGAGAATAGACGTGGTAATGGTAAAATGAGGAAAATATATTGCAGAATACATTTTCATTGTAAATGGCCAGACTTCTAGTGAAGCTTACCACAAAATTTAATTTGGATGGACGTGACTCCACTACTCGTCTTAATTCGTGACTATGACTAATTCGGCGTGCTTATTGATAATAAAATAAATTTCCAGTTCAATTATTTTTAGTGAAAAATACAAATTAATGTTTCAATTATTATGTTGTTGTTATAAACGGAATGAAAATATAATAATTTTTGTTTTGCTTTCAGCAGGGTAAAAATCAGAATTTATATAATTTGTGCAGATTTTATTTTTCTAGTTATAACAAAACCTGGAATATTTGGGCTCTCACTCAACTCATCTTTAAGGAGTTTCCCGCTCTGGTAATTTTTAATACATTAATAGAAAAATGGAAAATCATGAAACTGTAAAATTTTAATTGCACTGCAGTAGCATGAAGAAAATCGGTGATAATATTCATGGCGAAATTTTTTTGTTATATACGTTTTGCCTTTAGGAGGTTTAGCTTCCGGAAGCATATTTTAATGTTTTTTATCGACCCAAAATACACAAAGTTTCACAAATAAAATACATAATAAGTTTATTGGTAATAACCTTTTTGTTATGCTATAACATCATCACTTCATCAGCCGATAAATTTAGTATAAATTTGAAGCGAATTTGTAAATATACATTTTATTATCTTTGTTTTTAGGTGCATTAACATCTAGGTTATTAGTTCCTGATTTTTGTTCGTTTTTTCAGTTGGTAAGAATTTTCTGCTAAAGCTGATCACAGCGTGTCGATGTTCACCAGAGGGCCGAGTTAAGAAGTGACACTATCTTATTTTAATCAAATCTAAATTTTTTATTTGTAACCAACTATTTGAAGGTTTGTGTTTGTAAATACATAAACATCTTGTGTATTTCTTGTAACCAATGATAACAACAATTTTTAAATAATATTGAGAGAAAAACTACGAGGTTTCCTTAAAATAAAAATTATAATAATTAAATGCACTCTTCAAAAATTTTCAATAGGCATCAATTATGGAAAATAATTAGAGTGTGTTTGGGAAAAATTGTATATGCCTAAAAATACTGAATCTGAGTTTATAGGAGGCAGGAGTTTACATGGGGGCATTGTTAAGGTAATCATAATAATTAGGGAAAAGTGGTATAAATCTATCAAACTTCTCACTAGGTTACTATGATCATTTTAATAAGGCTTGTATTTATTTGGTCAGTATTTTAAAATATTTTTAGTCAATTTTTTAATGAAATGGTCAGTATTTTAAATAAATGGTCAGTATTTTAAATAAATGGTCGGTATTTTAAATAATATAGTTAGCATTTTAAATAATATAGTCAGCATTTTAAATAAATGGTCAGGTGTTTAAATAATATGGTCGGTATTTTAAATAAATGGTCAGTACTATAAATAATATGGTCAGTATTTTAAATAAATGGTCATTACTATAAATAATATGGTCAGTATTTTAAATAAATGGTCAGTGGTTTAAATAATATGGTCGGCATTTTAAATAAATGATCAGTATTTTAAACATATCAGTATATATCATATCAAACAATAACACTTTCAAATTAAATGTAAGAAGAAATTCGGCGTACTAAATTCGGAAATACGGCTAAAAACCCTTCTCTAAAGAGAGTGAGAGACGGTCGCCAGCTTAGCGGTTAAGTGCGTTGCTGCTAATGCTAAATACCTGGTTCAACTCCGGGCTCAGTAAAACTTTATTCTGACCGTCTCCCCTAGGAAGGCAATGGCAAACCACCGAGGTGTAATCTGCCTGGTACAGCCTCTCTGGAGATGAAGTGTATACACTTCCCGCGGTTCGGAGCCCGCGTTAAGCAGTAGGTCCCCTATGCGTGTGATAATACTTCAAACGCACAACACATACATAGGAGAGAGGTCGCCTACGTCTGAAATCAGGCACGGCACTTGAAGAAGAAAGAGAGTGGGGGATGTTCAGTAATACGCAAAGATGACTGGAAAAGAACATCATGTTCATCACGCTCAAGTTCATTGCACAGATGATCCTTATTAACATTTTCAGCATGAGTCATTTACATTCGGCAGGATTGGTAAATAGCACTTTTGTAGATTTCCAAAAAAATCAAAGTTTGTGCACACTTAGCTTCCATATGATTGAGAATTAATTTAGTCGATCGAGTTACAGATGCGTTGAAATGAGGGATTTAGCTTTCTTGGGGCCCGAAGCTCAATATATTGTAGGGTCTCTTCTTCATCGACATAAAAAACTTGTGTTTTGGCATTTTTTTTAAAATTAATTCTGTATGCATAATTGGGTTTTACATTTTAGGTGGCTTGCTAAGCTGGCCCTAGATCTGTACCTTGTGTTTTTTATTGTTATGAAGGTAAATCATTAACACAGGGGAACCGACGGGTTTACGTGCCTTCCGAAGCACGGAGACGATCAAGAAATTTAAGCTCAAACCCTGAGTCAAACCGGGAAATTCTACGTTAGCAGTTGATGGCGCTAACTGTCAAGCCTGAATCTTGGTTTCGATTCAATTGGCTTTTTTTATTGTTTGTCTATTTTGATACAGAAAACAAATTTAATCACGGAGGTTATTTCATAATAATCAGAATACGATAACGAGGAATGTAGACAATTCAAATGAAACAAGAGGCTTTGTTTCATTTCAATAAAAGATTTTCCAAATTTTTAAAATTTTTTGTTATGCAACTTATTGTACGATTTATCGATCGTACTAGTTGTCATAAGCAAATATGCGAAATGGCTTTAAAATCAAGTCTAAGACGACTCGAAACAAAATATTTATAATTAGTATATGTCTTTAATTTCATTCAATTTTGCACGACATTGTTCTTAATGTTTCAGATTGTCTTCATCTATATTTATCATACAGAAATTGCACGAGAAGTCGTAGGAGAAATCGTACGAGAAATCATAAATAAAATCGTACAATAAATCGCATAAAGTAAACTGCACTTAAGAGTTAAGATAATACGATATTATAGAACTTTTAATTTTAAAACCCTGAAATTTTGTGACTTCCAGTCCAGCATGCCGTCAAACCTGGATAATCTGAAACTGCTTGGGAACGAAAAATGTTCTGTTTTCAGTAGTTTCCAGCTTATAAGCAATTATTATTACATACTGTTTATTTGATAAACCACAAAAAATTGTTATGGCAAGCATTCTTGGATTTCGGCTTTTCCATTGTCCGGCTTACATAAATTTGATTCTAAATAGTAAATAATTATTGTAACGACATTCATAACGACATATAACGACATTCATCAGAGGGCTTTGCCGAGAAATATGTATGTATATGAGTTTATACACAACCAGCGGTAACAGCAAGCCTGCGGTCAGTTTATCACTTTTATTTAGTGGATTTTAATTAAATCGATGTACCCCGCAGGTTTTTTTTATTGGCATGATCGGTCTTAGGACATAAATGTATGTTTAATGGACAGTGAACACAGATAAGTTAAGTTTAAGGTGATCTTCAAGTCAATCCACTGAAGAACTTCTATGTAATATCAAACTCTAATGTGACCTCGAAGAGCACTTCAATATGGTAATATTGAGAGTAATATTGAAAAATAGGAATCCAAGGAGCTAAATTTACTTTTTCCACTTATTTTTCATTTTTTCTGCATGAATGACAATTTCTAGGATTATTCAAAAGTAATTCGATTTATCCACTTTGTAGTTTCAAAAGTAAAAAATAAAACCAGTAGGTACGGACTTCGGTGGACCGTAACAAAATAAAATTTAAGAATTACATTAAAATTTAAAATTTCTTATTAAATTTGTCTCTCACGGACGCAACCTTTAAAGTGATTAAATGACGCAATGGTACAGTAAGAAATCGTATTAAAGTTGTAGAAGAATTTTTTTAACAAAACAATGTCCGAACAATGAAACAATGTAATCAATCAACAGGTCACAATCTTTATTATTCTCTAACTGTACTTTCGGTGATAAAATCACAATGTTCACAGCTTAAAAATTAAATAATTACAAGCAAAGTCACACTTACAACAACAAATTCTGATAAATCCTGTACGGTTCATCATAAACCTGATAGATAAAATCATAGAAGTACCGAAAAGAATCGGATTAGCAATATGTTGTGCCGTAAAATTACAACGTAAGGCAAACTACGATTTCTAACAAACTTTTACATGTTCTCTAACCAATTTCTGAAAAAACCAAGAGAATTACGGCGTACGAAAATACAAGCGGCAAAAATTTGGGAGATTGAGATATTGGTTGAAAAAATACACCAGATGGTCACATAAATTACCTTCAGCAGAGATCCATAGCTATAGGTAAGTGGTAGAAAGTTTTAATACGATACAAACCATTATTTAAGTGTATCATAGAATCATAATATAGAATTTCCACCATATCGACTGTTATTTTGCGTCTTTATAGTTCTTGGTATGTTAAAATCGTACGCCTTAATAATATGTTAACATTGAGTATACTTACAGAAAGTAGATTTTAAAAATGTTAGTAGTACGTTTATTTTTTTCTTAATATAAAAGCAGCGTAAATGAAAAGAAAACTCCTCCATTTTGCTTTTCAGTTTGATTTTCCTCATTTATTTTATTAAATGAAGATGATAATTTAAAAACACCACAACTGCTGTAATGTTGTATAAAATAAATTTTAAATTTGCTTTACAAATTATTATAATTTTCAAGAAATTATATATTAAAAAATCTTGTTTCAATGTTTTCGGACGTTTTAATGACATTGTTGTAAAAAGTGTAAATTACATAAAATAAAATAATTTTAGCGCGAAGTAATCTTTTTAAATCATTATCTACATGAATAAAGGGAAGCATTAACCGTAAAATGTAATTTTAAGACAATTTAGAAAAAAAAGTACCATAATTCCTTTTCAGCTTCATACTCAGAATAATAAATGACAGTAATCTGGAATTCTCTAGAGCGACGTGCACTCATGGAACTGTTGATGGTTTATGCAAAAGCTCCGCCACAATTCACAATGTAATAATAACGATATAACGCAGGTAACGCGCTAACGTGATGAATAATTAACGTAATTTGTATTCATGTAAATGGAGTCGATGTTGCTGAAAATGCATGTTTGCGAACCATATATGTATATATGGAATATGGATTAAAACCTGTAAGACTTCTAATATGCATATTTACAAACTGGAAATTCACTTTGATAAGATATTTAACCTGAAATATATTTTTAATGAATATTAATTCTTAGGAAAACAAAAGCAATAAAAGCATGAAGTGACTATGTATCATAGCAAAACTTGTAAATTTCTTCTTCCTGATACCACCAACATCTTCACGGTCGAGTCCTAGCATTTGTCGTGCATCAGAACTTATAAATCATTACAATATATAACTTGTACATGTTGTATGACCGGACTTTGCTACTCAACATAGAGAAAGTATGCAGTAGACTTCAAAGTAAGAAAAACATTGCGAATAAAATATGATGTCGTGGGTAGGTAGGCGGTATCCCATCCAAAGAAATCACAATTAATTCAGTTCAATCTATTAGTTTTAATTAAGCAAATTTAATCAAAACCTTAATCACACAGTAACAAAATAATCAACAGTTAGTTATAAAATTAAAACTTCCGACCCTGTGATGCAAAATTGCCGAGTTGAGTAATGCAGACAAAATATCAACCAGACAGCACGGACGGTTCATTAATACTTATTAAAGTTCTAAATTAATGTGGAAAGGTAGACAGATTGATGAGGGTTGAAGAACGTTTTAAAACAGAAAAACACTACAAAAATTATATAACGATAACAGTACGAATGGAAGTAAAAACAAAAACGAAATGGGTAATTACATAAAAATGGATTTCGCTTTCAAAATAAATAGAAAAATGAATTTATCGAAAATGATAAAGAGATTAATATTTCTCTATGCCGAAGCGCTAACGAGTATTTATATTTTCAAATGATCATTCGTCAAATAAATTGATACAAAATTTTATGGCCATGATTCATCCATATTCAGCAAAATGTAATAAATTGAACGAATTTTATGACAAGTTGATTTAAGGTGTACCTATCGATTATGATATTATAAAATACTTGACAAATTAATGGGTAATGAGCATTTTTCTGAATAAGCACGTCTACATTTTGAAAATAAATAAAAATGTTGTACACCAACGGTTACTAATCAAGTCAATCATGAATTATCTATAAGAATTCCGCTTTATTTTTAAACTTATAAACTGGATGCTGTCTGATTAGAAACAGGTTTATATAAGATTTTGTTGTTGCTTTTATATTATTGACTTTCATATTCTAAATTTAATTTTAATATTTTCATTTTGAAAAAGTCAAACCTTGAAGTTTTAAAATTAATATTAATTTATTGTTAAAAGTTCGGTAGTAAGTTCCGAAAGCTAAATAAGTATAAAAGTAATAAGACTCTTGGATCCAGTTTTGGATTAACACCGAAGTTGGAAACTTGACAAGTAGAAGACAGTATGACATGTTAAGCTTTACATGAGTCGATATTGTATAATATACCTACTATAAAAGAAATAGCGATCAAGGATGATGAAGACGCGTTAATAAAAATTTTTCGGTGTTGAAACATTAAAAAATTCCGAGGAACAATTTAAATTGATATTAATTTTAAATTGCTAATTAATTCTTATTAATGAGACGGTCTTCAGCTAAAGCAGTTAAGTGCGTTGCTGCTAAAGCTGAATGCCTGGTTCGACTCCGGGCTCAGTAAAACTTTGTTCTGACCGTCTCCCCTCGGAAGGCAATGGCAAACCACCGAGGTGTAATCTGCCTGGAACAGCCTCTCTGGAGATGAAGTGTATACACTTCCCGCGGTTCGGAGCCCGCGTTAAGCAGTAGGTGCCCTATGTGTGTGATAATACTTCAAACGCACAACACATACATAGGAGAGAGGTCGCCAACGTCCGGGAGACCGGATATGGCACTTGAAGAAGAAGAAGAATTAATTCTTAATTAAAAAACCAGTAGATGTACTCTACTGTAGTTTCGAGATAAAGATGAAAAAGAACAAATTTGTTTAAACGAGGATTCATTTATGTGAAGGATTTAATCATATTTTTTTGATTTCCGGTCTTAGGTATAATAACGACTTCAAGCCTACAAGGTTTCCTATCGAAAAAGGTTCCGCTTTTAAAATTCGATTAAAACGGGTCGAAGATTTAATAGCTATACACCCGGACATCGTCCAGATTATAAAAGTTAATTAAGAGGTTATGCCATCTATGGTGTTGAAAATTGATTTTTTGTAAATTATTAACGTTTAAAGTGTTAAGAATAGTTTAAGCTACCCGATGAGGTCGTTTGCTTAATTCATTTGCCTTTTTTTATACGGAGTAGGTAGGTACATGATACCTTAAAAAGGAAGTCTACTGTAATTAATCTGAAATTTAGTCTTAATATTATTTAAAATATTGTTTCTAGAGGTATTCCAGAGGTTTATATTTTTTCACCGAAAGTGGAACTTTTCCTGAATTTTCATGTGGCACAGAAATGCAACAGAAAAACTGTAATGTCTGTAATTATTTGCAATAATTTTCATCAATTCTTTCAATTTGCTCGACATTTTAGGGATATTTGTAATTATTTTACATAGTATATCGTACAAATTTTGGTGTAGAAATTTTTCAATAGTATTAATTAACTCCTTGGCATATTCTGACTAATATATTTCTTGTTATTGTTTCTTCTATATACTATTTATTTAATATATTTTTAAATTAATTAAAATTAAATAATTTTCATTTTTGCAAAAATTCAGCTTTTACACTACTTTAAATTTTAAAAACTTGGTTTGCAAATTTGTGAGCATTTTTAGTATATTTTAAAAACCGCTTAATATTTGTCTGCTTGTTTTAACTTGAACCATTTAAAACAGGAAAGCATCTAAATGCGCAATCCTGTCACGGTTATCGTAGGTTTCTAAATATTAATAGAAAGTTTGTCAGATTTTTACCAATAAAATTTTTCATCTACGTCAAAATCGATTATATCTAGGCAAATAAAAATGATATCGATAAAATCAAATTCTATGATGCATTAGTATGGCATGAGGGTGCCTACTGAAAATCTAATATCCTGCATTGTGCCGAAGTGGTTTATCTGCAAATAATGGATAGCAACCATTATCTAATTTTTGCAGAGAATAACAAACTATTCCCTTTCTTCCGGGCAGTACAAAATTTAATTAGTGATGATTTAATAAAGCGAGGGAATTCGGTCTGTGGTTGTGGTAACTGTTGTTAGTAGCAAACCCGTGTCCGAATTTGAGAAATATTATTGGATAATTGATAAATAAATGTATTTTATTGGAATTAAAGCCAGTTGAACATTGTTTAATGTATAAAATTGTTTACGATGGCAATAACTTTTGGTTAACAATTGATCCGCATTAATACTTTTCTATTTCGAGAAAGCAGGAAAATAGGTAATCTAACCACGCTGAAAACCTTATACAATTTATTTGAATTGTTTCAGAATTTCTATGAACTTTTGTTCAGAATCCTATAAAATTTAATTTGGATCTATTACTGCGTCCTTTTCATTTAAACGAAAATCAATTCTAGTAATTTCTCACAATATCACAGCTTACTATTTTTTCAGGACCACTTTTCTATTATTTTTTACTAGATTTCATGGGGATATATTTCGTTCCTTTAGCAACCTATAATCCTGTCATTCAGAACGATATCGAGCTCGTAAAGATACGTCCACTATGTCGGTTAGGGTTCTATATATTACAAATCAAGTGCGGGAGTGTTTTTTATAATACCATTTCAGATCATTCCTGAATGTAAATTGTTTTTTTTTCTTTTTTTCTAAATCTTATATTTAAATTAGTGACGATCGACGCTTTTAAATTATTTTTGAAAACTTAAAGATATTACTTAAAAATATTATAAACACTTTTTTGCTAATTTGAACATTAAGCCAACTGGAGTTTACAAGTTTTCTTTAAAAGGTTAATTAGTATAATTAATTTTATACTTTGTATTTGAAGTTGTGGAAGCTTCTTACAAGATAAAATTAATACCTAAGTTTTTCAACTACGTTTAACTGAATACATAAAACCGGGTATAGAATTTATATCCTTTTACAATAATTATATGATCCTTTTGTAAATAATATAAAATTTAAATTACATTTCTAGTGACAATAAAT
This sequence comes from Podabrus alpinus, assembly GCA_932274525.1. Lineage (NCBI taxonomy): Eukaryota > Metazoa > Arthropoda > Insecta > Coleoptera > Cantharidae > Podabrus > Podabrus alpinus. Next base: position 124,710,854 of record OW026451.1, read on the forward strand.
AATATCGCACAACATAAAGTTTAAATTGTATTGCAACATAAAACGCATTTGTTATAGTCTTCAATTCTATACATTGAAAATTGCATTACCCATTATGAGCTTTTAGATTATTTTCCATCTTCACTATATGAGAGTTGTTTTCATCAAAAATGAACGATTCAATATATAAAATTTATTGACGTTATAAATAATTATCATTACTTGATAATAATAAATTATACACGATATTTTGAAAAGGCGGTAATCTATCGAAAGCTTACATTATCAAATTAAATTTCAGTTTAATGTTTGCTAATTTAACTTAATAATTTATAAATTATCTTTTTATACGTTTTTCCCAACTTTCTCAATTAGTTTCAATTAGCCAAGAATTTAAGAATGATAATGTGCCGTTATACATTAGGAATGGTTAACGAAGTAACCATTAATTATTTTGTCAAATATCAAATTAATTTTTTTAAATTCGTCATAATTGAACGGTGCAAAAGACGGTGCCTAATTTTCAAGTCACTTAAGAAGTAATTTTATATATTTGCCAACGTTGAATAAGCACGTTTTAGTTGTATGTAATGTATTTGCTTATTATTGAAGTTAAAATATAACAAATTGGCGACTTTGTCACTTAATTACCTGGTTGGTTTTTCTATTCAGGTTTCAAACGATTTTTTTAAAGGTTTGAGTAAAAAGTGTTGAGGTTACCGATTAACTAAATACTCTTAAGTATATCTCGAGTTATCATAACTTCAATAAATTGCCAATCTGTCAATTAAAATGGTAATATACATTTTTATAGTAACTCGTATTAAACGCTTTATTATACATAAATACGCAACTCAAGAATTTATCGAGACTTGCGGTAATATTGAATAATTAAACAAGCAAAAATAATTGCAAATTATTTTCTGTTACAAAATATCGATTTTTAATTATTTTTTAAGTGTAGAAATTTAAGTTTACTTTCTATGATAATAAACGCTACTTTGGAAATTTATCACCTGCGTGATTTAACTATACAAAATAATAAAACTTTTACTACTTAGAATGGAATCTAACATTTAACCAACGTTGTTAATGTTTAATCACTTTCTTTATTTATATGTCTATCAAAACCTACCACCCGGTTTCATTTACTACTAAAACTTGGTGAATTTTTTTGTGTGCTACTACAAAAATAATACAAGAAAATAATGAATTCACTTAATTTACAAGTAAACCACTTAAGTAAATTAAATTTAGCACAATTTGGTAGCCCAATTTGTTATTTTATGGTAGCACCTAAAATCCGAATGTCTCATAAACCAACTCAGATTAGTTTTATTGATACACTCGATGTTTAAAATTGACATTTAAATGCACGAATACGTAAACCACGTACCAAAGGTACTTAGGTAAAAGATGCTCATCATTTCAACGAATATTCCATTTCAACAGTTATTCTGCTAAATTACGATCGTCCATTTCATTTACATAAAGTTTAGCACCACTCAGGATATATTAAAGATTTATTTTCTCCGTTTTAGAATAACAGGGGCAGGCTATTAAAAGTTCGTTAAAATTATTAATATTCACGAAGTTATTATTAAATGTTCACCCATTCGTTATTTCTTCCTAGCATTCACTTATTTTTTATGTATGTAGTAGCATTGCTTGCAAAATTTTGAGTTAGTGCCACGACCCAGCTATGGGATGCATATAAGAAATATAAAAGTAATAAAATATATGGAAACAATTTCTATTCAAATTTGTTACAAAGCAAGGGTACAGTTCACAAAATTTTGAATTCTAGCACCCTCGCGACTACTTAAAGCTAACTCACAGATGGCACCTGTATCGTAAATGCCTACTCAGATTTATGAACTGAATCTCGTGCACCATACAAAAGCTTTACGATAGTAGATATGTGGCAGAGTTCATTTGATAGACACTTTTACATATGGGACAAGAGAATATTGCATATTGGTGCGCTGCTTTATTGTCTCAAAAAGCGTCTCTGGCAATTTCATTATGATGATGTGAATAAGAAAACAGTTTTTCCAGTTCTTTTTTCCAAAAAAGTAAAATAATTCTTGGAACATTAACGAGAAGAGTATCTTCAATGAATTGTTCTTGCCGATGTGATTCACTATTACATATTATATCGATTATTTACTTATACTTTACTATTGCATATTGGAAACTCATTATTAATAATGATAAATAAATCTGAAACTCACCTACACATATCGTAGGCATGACAATAATAATTACAATAATCGTTATAAGGAGTGCATGCTAAAAGGTTATTTTATACCTATAAGGCTTCTTGTGTAAAATTGGAAAGAGGAAGAATTCAAATTTCTTAATTTACGCAGTTAACTGTTGAAGCAAGAGATTTAAACATGATAAAATATTTACATAATGAGAACGTTAAAATATTCGCAAAATTTGTTAAAAACTTAAATACAGCTAATTATGTTTTTAATTTAATTATGTGTAATTTAAGAACATACAAAATTGCTCAGTATTTTTCTAATCGAATCTGACCGCTTTCGACGTCTATTTATTTAACTCTCTTTGAATACTAAAAACTCCGCAACGAAAGACATCAAACTTTTTTCAACTTTGAGCAAGATGCTGAGGTAAATGTTTTAAACGTAGTAATAATTTATCAGTGTAATGGATTAGTAGCTGTACTCTTTTTTGGTTTTTGTATGGAAGTAAAGGTAAAATTAACATTTTTCTTTAAAGTTTTTGAGTATAAATAAGAAAATTATGGCGAACTATAATTACGAAGTGCTTTGCGGTTGGTTATCTCAATTCTGTTGCAAAATTGCTGCTGTCTAGTAGTTGAGTTCTGATGTCTTTGTTTGGAGATCATAATTTGATTACAGTATAAAGTAAATTGGATTTGACTGTCAATGTCATTTCCGGCAGATTTGGTAATTTGACTATAATTATAAATGACTTGATTAACCGTAGAAACAGGAAAATCACACCTTGAGACATCAAGTTTTCCAATAATATCAACATTATTTATTGTAAGTATGATTGTAAGTAAGGTTTCCCAAATCAGTCAAACAAAAAGCTTTGTATGTAATAATATGCTGGGAGCGTAGCGAGCTTTCGACCTGCCTTATCCGGCTCAAACGGAAGCTAAACGACATAGACAAAAAATTAGTCATGTCCATTTTGAAATCTGAACTTTTGTAAATTAATTTTTTCACGTAACGTTTGATGGATTTTGAAGTTTTCAAATTTTTTCAGGAGTTTTCTAGACGCGCAGAGGGGTACGGGTGTTTTAATTAAAGTTTTGCGAGTGCGCACCTACCCGTGTCGCGACTTCTATTTAACTCCGACTAAATAGACAAAGGGCGAGAATGGTAGAAAATCGGAAATTTTTTTTGGCTTTTTCTAGGTGACCAATCGTAGTCTACGTTCAATAGGCATGTAATGGGGTTTCGTGGGTTGTCACGTTAGGTGAATCGTGAATTACGATTTAATACGAATTTAAAAAATTTAAATGTTTTCGAAAATTACCAAAAAAAAAGTGCTTTATGGTCGTGTTCGGTCCGGCACGTTTTCGCTTTGAAGCTCCGTTAACGGATTCTGATTGTTCGATATGGGTTTTTTAACGCTTTCAAACGCTTTATTTGCTCTTATTTAAGATCCAAATCGCGTTATCAGAATATGTTCGACGAAGCTTCTAAGCGAAAAAAGCGCCAGACCGAAGACGGCCTATAAATGATATTTGCGTGCGAAAGGGACAAAAGTTAATAAAACGAATTTGGCTTTTACTAATCTCCAGCCGACGCTGAACAAGGATCTGTAGTAAAATTGCCATATAACAAAAAAAAATTTAATTCTATATTTTCTTTTTCAAAATTTTGATTTTTATTTTTTGCGGCTTTCGTTTTGAACTTACATAGAGAAGGGTAAGAACCAATTGCATAGACGATGGACGTGCATTTAAGATGATTTCAGAAAAATTGGTCGATAAATAATGACGTCGTTATATAAAAATATAAACATTTTCTCATGACAAAATTTTTAAATTTAAAAAAGGTATCAGGTGGAATTTTTCAAGCACCACCTTTCGAAAGTAATATTGTTTTTGAGTGACATCAATTAAGGTCGGAAATTAGAAAAAGGCAAATTTTGAAAAATTTTGATTTGAAATCCCTACGATTTTGCATCTAAATATTTGCGGGCAGTTTTAAACGAAAGAAGTGGTTTCTCGAAAAATTTTATAGGACATTTTCTGTTTGGTTTGGCGAGTATGAGCGATAAGTAAGAAAAAATTGTAGTTTCCGAAAATTTACAACATTTTTCAAACCCCCTTACATAATATACCGAAAAATTCTTCGATTAATGTAAAATTTTAAATGCGGATGCTGACACAATGTAGCGATAATTTTTGGAAATTTTACACAACATCGCGAGTCGACTTTTACCCTTCGAGTTTGTAAATTTTTGCTGAGTTTTTGAAAAGTGTTTTTAAATTTTGCAAATTTTTACACAGAGGAAAAATAATTTGCTGGGATATTTTATGTCGGCTGTCCTCAAGGTAGAGTGCTAAAAAATAAAAAAATTAATGTACTCGAAATATTTCGTTGGTCAACGTAACTAGAAAAAGAAACAGAAACTGTCAGAAGAAATTTCATTAAGATTAAGAAGAAAAACAGATTTTGGAAAGAGATTGCTTACTTCAATTTCTTTTGTAAATTGCTTAAGTACTTAATAAAATAATAAAGAATCTCCAATTTAGAAGTAAGATTTATATTTTTGTTCAACTAAAAAAATTAGAAGATTGTAACGATAATCGTTTTGGAAATATGACGTATAAAGGAACCTAAATGGTCATTAAATTTTAACTGAAAATTTTTAAATTTAATTTGTGGAAATAATTTTTATTCTTTTTCTTTCTAATTTTATTGAAATAAATTTTTGTTTGTCTGTTTGTTCCTCCGGGATTATCTTGAAAACCACTAAAGATAGCATAATCATTTTTAAGGCCTTGTGCACATTTTTAGTTATATTAAATCATATTTTATATTTTTTTACGTTACGTGGGAAGCGAATAAGTGGTGAAAGGCTCATACAAAAATTGATAACCTGAAAAAACCTTTAAAAAACGTTAAAAAGTGATCAATTTTAAAAGCTCATAGCTAAGGCTCTATTAAGGTCAGAAAGTTTTTCAACGCATAATTTCTACTTTAATTTGTCTGTGAGCCACTTCACTGTCAAATGAACAGGCAAAAAGTATACACCAAAATCTAAAAACTACGTTGTTTTGAGCAAAAGTCTTAAAACAAATAGGGTTCTTGGCAAACCTGTATCTCAGAAACTATGGGAGTCAAAATAATCATTTTTTAACTATTGCTCATAATTATTTTTAGTTTAATTTTGATTAGACCTATTATGAACACTTCAGAACTTTATGATTTTTGGTACCTTCTTGGCTTTCTTTAGTCTCAGCTGGATAAATAAAACAGTCTGCATCAAAATTTGAAAACTGCGTTATTTTGTGTAAAATCTAAAAAGGAACGACGTACTTTGTAAACCTGTAGGGGTTAGAAGAATTTCCTTTTTAACGTTTGTTCCCAATTTTATTTAGTTATACCTATTTTAGACATACATAGGTACCACCGGAAATGGCTAATTCATGACGTGATTTTTGGAACAATCTTCGGCAAATTTGCCTCTGTTCCGGTCCAAGCCTGATGTCGAAATCTGAGCAGCGTCGAGTTGTGGGTAAAATACTGGGCAGGCCAACAGCTTGTTAAGCAAATATACAAGCTGCGGGAACTTTTTACTTCCCTATAAGGAAGTATTGTAATCATGAAAAAATTCGATGTCGATATTTTAACGGAAATATCCGTTTTGAGCATTTCTGAATCCGTTTTGACTACTTTCGCAATGATGTCTGTATGTATGTATGTATGTATGTATGTATGTATGTCTGTATGTATGTATGGATGTATGTAACGCAAAATGTCTGTAAGTTCTGTATCTCTGGAACGAATTGTTATATAGTAACCAAATTTCATATTTAACACTTTTATCGGTATACAAAGGCACCATTTGATTTTGGAGGAAATCCTTAAACCGGAAGTAGCACTTCACTTGAAGGACGAAATGGTTTTTCTTAAATATCTCAGGAACGAATTGTTATCTAGTAACCAAATTTCATATTTAATATTTTAATCAGTATACTAAAGCAACATGTGATTTCGGAGGAAATCCCTAAACCGGAAGTAGCACTTTACTTGAAGGACGAAATGGTTTTTCTTCAATATCTCAGGAACAAATTGTTATATAGTAACCAAATTTCATATTTAACACTTTAATCGGTATACAAAGGTACCATTTGATTTTGGAGGAAATCCTTAAACCGGAAGTAGTACTTCACTTGAAGGACGAAATGGTTTTTCTTAAATATCTCAGGAACGAATTGTTATCTAGTAACCAAATTTCATATTTAACACTTTAATCAGTATACTAAAGCACCACGTGATTTTGGAGGAAATCCCTAAACCGGAAGTAGCACTTTACTTGAAGGACGAAATTTAATAATTTAATTAAATAATAAAATAAAATTTAAATAATATTTCTGCGAATCTTTAGATGAACGATAAAGGAATGATTCCTTATAGGGAAGTCATGTGCTGGCCACATCAGATTTTTATAAAGTAATATACAGGGTCTCCCACTGACTTATACAAAGCCGCTTTCTTACGAAAAAATATCAACTAAAATCCACAAAAAGACTTTCAAGAGGAGCCTTATTAAAACAATTTTTCTTATTTCTGGTCGCAGCAGCAAAGCTATTAAATTTTGAGCGTTAACGTTATTGCTTTTTAAAGATACCTTACGGAAGCTCGTTCCGTAGAATTCCTTAGACAGTTAACATTTTTATCAAATAAAAGTAAACCAAAATAAAATCCAATTAAAGTGTTTTGTTTATACTACGACGATTTAGTAGAAGTGCACGTCGAGAACTTATAATCCAAGCAAGTACTGCTACTGAAATACCTTCGAGGAGGAATCTTGTACAACTGGTGACCCCGACGTGATCTTCCACTAAATTGGCGTTGTATAAATAAAACTATCAAGTGAAATTGCTCCAGAATTATGATGCGTCTTAACCGTCGATAAGAAAACGATTTATAGAGACAAATACGGAAAATTTTGAGTGTAACGTAAATACACATACAATATTATTTTAGTCCACATTTTTTGGGTAATCCGGCCCTAACCTGCCTTTTCGTTAAAACCGGCACCAAAACTAAGGAGCTCTTTTCTGATGCAAAACTAAAGGGTTTACGCAAAGCAATGTCATTTCCGGGTTACTACCGTATACATAACTATACCCCTTTTTCACGACTGGAAAACTGGATTAAATTCGCCTCTTCCAAATATTAATTCTTTCGTGCGTTTACTATCAAAAATAAGACGGATATATGTAAGCACACAAACACGCACCTGTACACGTGCGGTTTCAGGTGCCTAAAGTATACGCAACTAAATTATAAATTGTCAAAAATAAAATTTAAATGTGTACCTAATATAAACAATTTAATTTGTAAAAACTGCACGATGAATAACAAAAAGATAATTGAAAATAACTGCAAAAGCTGCAACAAAGTACATATTTCCTGTTTGATTTAATTAAATTGTTTAATATAGTGGATAAACCATCATGTTCAGTCGAAATTATACAAAAATAATACAATAATTTTTAGGACTGTAATGCAATGCTGCACAAAGGTTTTTTTTGTTAAACTTCACAATTTATCGTTTTCACAGTTGGATGTTATCGAAAATACATTCAATTAGTTTAATTGATGTTGTAGAACAATGGAATTAATAATCCATTTAGAAAATTAAATAGTTCTGCTTAACGACATGTAACTTTTGAAGTAATCTTTTAAAGGGTTACAAAGACATTTTCTTTTGTTTGACAATAATTTATTGATTTACAAATTTTAAAAAAATTAATAAGAGAGAAACGGTTTTACTGACAATCAGTTAGCAATTATTGATCGGTAATTAAATTTTAAGAAGCTGATAAATAAGTTCTTTATAATTATCTCAGGAAGGATCGAAGGGTGACCACTTCCCGAACTGAGAATTTCACAACATTGTTGTTCGTACACAATAAATCATTATTTATTTGCTAATTGGTTTTTAAAACTAAATGATTGTAATTGAATGCTTTATTAAAGCGCCAGCGTCAGGGTATACTAGGTGGCCTCTCCAATAACCATGTAATGAAGCATTTTTCTACCTCGGTATATAAAATTACTTTTATATTTACAGTTATTACAATCAAGTACACGTGTTTTACACTTATTGAAAATAATCTTAACATTTGCAAGATTGCATGATTTTTACCTAAATATCATTTTGGAATGCGATTTTGGATAATATAATTAGTTTCAGCGTTTTTCACTCCATAACTGAACATTTATTACGTTTTCAATTGAAAGGTCGACAATGGATAGCAAAACTAGAAACTGATATATGTGGGAAGAACTGTTCGCCCTCGGCCTAATTAGCAATTAGCGCTAGGAAGAGAAACTTAGAGCCCAATATTCTCCTATTCATCCGACACATATGCAGTTACAAATCCTATATACTAAAGATTTACTGCTGCAAGGGTGCACAAATTTTATAGTAGATGACTCATGTGCAGAAGCATACGCTTAAGACTTGTTTTAAATATGTCATATATTTTCATCCCCTACCTATAATACGTATGATGAACTTAATTTTTTAAACGAAGATCGTTACATTAAAAGTTATATTAAAGACACTACAAAGTGGTTGTTTCCATTTCGAAATGATAATCCACTTAAGAAATCGGTGTTGATTATGGCTTTTCCATTTTTTTTAATATTTAAATATAAGCATTTCTTGTACAAAATCCGCTACAAACCAAAGGCTATAAGAAAAGAGCTTATTTTAAACGAGATCCATATCAGCCGTACCGCTTGTATAATAACGATATAACCACGTGACCCGAATGACAATCCGTGACTTGACAAACATCTTATGCATTTGAAGAAGAGATCGTAGGTTGATCTCTCGGTAACGTATTGTGCATATTCACAAGATTAACTATGAATTCAATACCATTTTAGTGTCACTTTTAGTATTTGATATGGCTTAAATAAACTGCCTGCAAATTTAAAGCTCTTAAAACTGAACAAATATCCTGTATCTAACAAAAACATTATAGAAGTAACCATCGATATTATTTTACTAGTAAAAATAGATGCCAGAAATCGACGGACGTTTAAGAAATTTTTGAAATTGATATCTCATTCATCCATTGGGCACCCATATCAAATCTCTTTTATCTGATTATAATTAAGCATTTAATAAACTTTTTACAACAAAAATAAGTTATAATGATGTGGGACCTCATCATTAATTCTCAAATGCATTTCTTGTTAATCAAACCGCAATTCCTTGTCATAATATACTTTGTATTTTATAAGTCCACTTAATGATGTTACACTATAATCAAAATTGATTAAATGACTATAAGGTTCTCAAGAAGTAAAAGAAAGTGTCAAATCAAAAATGCATTACAAAGTCAATTTAAAATAAAAATAATTACTTTCATCGAAAAAGGAGTTAATTAGAGAGCTTTTATTTCTTAGAAACTTCGAGATACGTATAAGTAATAATAAAAGGATCGTGAAGAATCAATTTATAATAGAGAATGCGAGAGTTTTCATGAGGAAAACCACAGAAAAAAATACATACATAGGTACTATATAACTACGACGCATAAGTTTCTATTTCTATAAGAACCGACTTCTAAGATATAATGATTTTTAAAATTGTCGAATGTATTGTTTTAGAATATTTTTACAATCGCATCACGTATCGTATTAGATCATTTGTGGGCCGATTCCGCACAAATGTTCGAAAAAGACTTTTGGTATAAACTTTGGCAATAAAAACTGGAAACGACGAAAACAGATATCGTATGAAACAAGTTTATAGATTGTTTTTGTTGCTTTCCCAGATTCGCTCTTCTGTATTCTATAAGCGATCGCTTTTACTTACGACTATTGCATTATTTACAGATATTAGCAACTTTATTATTTTTTTTCATTGATAAATTCAATCTCAACCGAAACTTTTACGACATTTGTAGAAAAAATATTTAAGGTAAAAAATTAGCTCGAGAAACAAACTCACCTAATCCTAGCAATTTTAACAACAGGTCGAACTGGAGTTTTAATAATCTTTTGAGTGTACGATACATCGGCGTCTCTTCCAAACATGGGACTCACGGCAAAATCCGAACTTTTTAAAGATGAAAAACTACCACAAAAACCGTCACTTTTTCGTTTACAATTTGGCGAAGGCACAGGAATATTTTTAGAAACCTTTAAGGGCAACGTCCGACTAGAACATCCACTTCCATCACTAACACCCACAGCGTTTTGGTCTGAACCATCATACGAATAACAGAACTGCTTAACTTCTTCATTTTCATCAATATCGGATATGTAGTGGTCATTGTAGTATTGATTCTTTTGGGAACCTTGGGGAATCCCGGTTATAATTTCTTCCATGTCTTGGTAGTCACAATAACTTTTACGTAGTTCTTGCGAAAGGCTTTGTACTTCATTCAATTCTTTGTTTAAATCCGAAACTGTCGATAAATACTTTTGATTCGTTTGGCTCTTGTAATCTAAATTATCTTGCTGGTTACTAAAATAATCTGGAACATTTGTACTTTTTCTGTTTAATATTGGGGTGCCCCCGCAAGAACGACTTTGTTCCGAATAGTCCGTCCGTCTTGGTATGCAGTTATAATTTTCTCGTGCGTTGTAGTCATAGACATATGGAAGCTCAAAAGAATCTGTTCTTGTTAGATTTGGTAAACGACCCAATTCGCTTGTTGAATTTAATAGCCTTCGAAAACTGTAAGTACCACGCGACGTATAATCAAATCGTGATGTAACAAATAAATTTGCCATAGGTGGAGGGGTCGGAATAGGTAAATCAGCGAGACATGAGGGTGGTCTCATTGTTCGTTCCTTAGAATGAGATGAAGTAGGGTCTGATTCAGAAGCTTTCATTTTAGAAGTTGGAAATGATGAGTTTTAAACAATGCGACGTTTGATTGTTCGTCTTGATTAAACACCTGTCATGTTTCGCCTGTTTGTTTTGTTTGCATAGCTGAATGTCCGTGGTCGTTTATTCTGTTGTTCGTATTCGTACAGGAGAAGAATTCAGTTGCGTTGCGATGTGCAGTTTTCTGTCGGCATTTGTTGTATGATGATAATGCTTACATCGCTTGAATAAATATTATGCTCCTGCATTATCAAATTGATTGTGTTTTAAAAATTTGTGGTAAATAATCTGGTTTTATGACTTTTAATCCGAATTTTTGAAAGCTTTTAGGCTTTCGTTTATGGAACATCAACGTAAAACATTTTGTTGCTCTTATCGGGGTAATCGATAAAAGTTTTATTTATCTGATCAAGTTGTAAAATTTTCAATATACGTTTATGGATTAATCGCTTGAATGACCAATGAGTAAATTTATTGTGCTATACTGAGGGTGAATTTAATCTAATTGTATACATTACAGTTTACCTATTCCCTTTAGGATTTATCTGTTTTCTTGTTAGTGAATTTAACGTTATAAAATTGGATATTGAATTAAAGCACTACAAAGTTTTGTTATGTAAATAATAATTACTTCAATCCCATTGCCGAACGAAACTACAAATTTGTTTTGAAAACATAAACATTTAAAAACATATTTAAGGTTTTGAAATACTGATGAGACTACAAGTTCGAAACTTTTAATGTTTTTTGCACTTATGCCCTAAGGGTAAAAATTTATTTTTGGGAGCAATGATTTCAAATACCTTTCATTTTAATTAGTTTACTCCGTTAATCAATAACATTGACTAAAGTTTCATAAATTCCACTAAAAAATTAATGGTAATGTGTGGTTTTTAATTACCTACTTTGATTTCATAAACTGAATATACTCAAAGTCTAAAATGTTTGGAATTTTGGTTGATATACGTGATCACAAAAAATTTATTGACCAATAAAGTTATAAATTAAGAAACAAATTTAAAAGGTATTTAAATAAGTAATTAAAAAGTAATTATAAAGATGATAAAGAATAAACCAACTAAACTTTTTCTGTAAATAAAAGATATCTATAAAATTCTATATACCTAAACCATAAAATTTAACCCCCAAATATTCTATAGGTATAAAAGCTGCTAATGAAACGTAAAAATTTTGTGTATCCTATTTTTTTAACTAAGAAAGCGCGGTATATAAATTAAAGGCGATTTATATCGTAACATTTTTACCGGCTCCATAAAACCAGATAATATACCATGCTTCGCTATTTAACCCGCTTTTATTGTTATATTTGTTTATTTTATACTCGTAGGAACCGTTTTTATCAACACGTGTACTTTATAGGTATCGATCACCGTATATCGAGTGGTTGCAATACAAGAGACTCAAATATCACAATATATTTACAATATAAATGTAAGACAAATTTAATCTAACACAAAAACACTACCGGTCATAGTAAAAGTGTGTATAAACTGAAAGTGATTAGACATTGCGAACGAGAAGCACCCCTCGCGTAACACGAGGTTTTAAGGGTACGTGTGGGTGATGGGGGGTGCTAGGAGGGAATTATACGTAGGGTTACGTAGGGTTTGGTGACTAAGCGGGGCGGACGTAGCGATATGATACGATTAAATGTTGAGGTAGTACAGTCTGTTTTGACATACAAATTATTGATCTCGCAATATATCAATGGTGGAAAGTTATGATTTTCAAATTTTGGAGGTCAAAAAGACCGAAAAAATTCAATAATGAATTGTTTTCTCATGTAACACAAGTACAGTCAATTCAAATTCGACAAAATTTATAATTAATTGGGGCAAACTCTCGAGGCTCGAAAAGCTTTTGTTTCCATTACGCGAGCGGATCCTATATGATGTAGCGAGCGCTCTTTGAGCAAGCGGATACTGCCATGGTGAAACGGAGAGGGAATAGTAAAAACAACTTAAAAAGTTTTGTATTATTTAAATTATTATTTAAATAATAAATTAGCAATGGTGCGTCTAATTTTAAAGTTTGCTTGTAAGTTTTTTAGTATTAATCATAAAATATATAATATATTATATTATTGATGCCAATCGACTGACTGAGATAAGTTTTCCATTACTACCTCCAAAAATAATCATATTAAAATTCCCGTCTACTACATCAACAATATTAATAAACACGGCAATATAGATTTAATTAAAATTTATGGCTTCACTCACAGCAAAGCTCTGAATTCACTTTCATATTCGCTATTAATTAACAATTTGTGATTAAAAAGCTTAATAATTATTGATATATTATATGGAATCCTAATTATAAATGTACTAAAGTCGAGTAAGTTTATGGTTAGATAAGACCCAATGGAAATTAATTATTTGAAAGACAAAAAAGCATATAACTTCACCGTTCATCGATTAAAAAGATCTGATAAATGTTATAAATTTAATTAATATTTTTTGCAGATTTAATTACCCGGAGCTTCCAATTTGGATAAGAATCGTATGATATATTTTATTATACCAATGTTTGCTTTACAATGCAATGTGGATATTGTAACGGAAGATTAGAAACAATGTATACGCCCTCGTAAAAGTGCTGTTCGGACAATTACTTTGACCGATGCTTAAGTAAAAGAATTTTTCTTCAGGCAAATAAATAATTGCAGTGCAACTGAAATTATTGTAGGTGAAAGAAAGATATTTCTGTAAAATGTCTTTTATCACAAATTGGTAACATTTATCCACTTTTATTACCCAAGTCAAGATATATCTTGTACTTCCTGGCTATTGGCTTCTTGTTCAAGCTAGATTTCTTGATCTGCTTAACATTGGCATTTGTGTTCTACCGATCTGGTAACAGATAAGGATAAATATCCTAGCAACTGAAATAACGCGGTAGCTTTCCTTTCTTTCAGTAAATAAAACGATTACAACTGGAAAAATATAAAAGCACGAACTCAAAACTTTTATGGCGAATAATATATGATTCACATAAAAAATAATTTTATACAGTCAACTTATCGATTTCAGATTAAAAAATTTAACTATTTTTCAGATTACTGTATGCATGTAAGTTTCAGTAAATTACCGGAAAACATTTTTCGAAAATATAAATGGTACCTAGAGTAGATTCTTTTAAAATACCAATTATGTACCAGCAAGTTATCGCAAACACGCATCCTGATGGTTTAAAGGCAGCTATCTCAAACTGCTACGTCAATCAATCTTCGTTTCTAGGTTTTTACTAATAGTGCAGTCAGCAGGTCGTTTAAAAAGGGTCAATAATTATATGGCATCAAGCAGTGAAAGCTGGAGAAAGTGTGGTTGGCGTAAGTCAATATTTAAATTTTTACTGAGTGCACTTTTTGGTGCAATGTTGGGATAATATTGAGAAACCTTATTGTTTTATTAAAATAATAGATCCGAATATTCATTTTTGAATTTTCTTTGAAATAAAACTGTTTCTTTACTTTTGTAAATTTTGAAATGCAGTGCGTTCAGGATAAGAATGTGAACGACGAATTTTTAAACGCTAAGAGGTTTTCTTACCGAGAAAAACAATTTTCTGTTGTTAACAGAAAAAAAAAGTTTCCGTTTACCCGTTTTGATTTTTAATATGCTTAATGCACCATTTCGTGGCGATTTTAAATCAACATTTAGGTTTTCGATATAATAATACTCAGATAATACAAACTTTATTATTATTAAGCATTATAGACCAATTAAATTTAAATATTCAGATTGATTGATTAAATTAAGAGAACTCTGTATAACAAAATTGAAGTAATTATTGGACTATTAGATATTTTCTGAATGAAGAAAATGTTATATAGTTTATTAAATAATCAACAACAGCAACAACAAATACCGGAATACACTGAACCAAAAACAACCATAAATTCAATGAAAATGTTTATTTATTATTTAAATGAATTTCAACTAGCGAATAAAAACTACTGTATTGATGAATATTTTATAGTATTAATAAAAAAGGTTAATCAAATTTATAAATTTGTTCATTGTATTTATTACAAATTTATAAAATCAATGATTTTCAATCAACGAACCCGGATTTATTTATGAAGATTATTGTTTTCAATGTACCGCAATGCGGGATCACTTCAATACGTTGGGCGGTCCTTATTCTGGATATCCCTCAATTGATTCCAATATGGTAAAAAAATAATATCTGCAACATTTAAACCAAATTCGAAAATTTTAACATATGATGCAGATCACTTGAAATTTAATATTGATTTTAAATGGGAAAAATGGATTTAATCCACATAATCAAATGCAATCGAATCCGCCAATTACCTATCAAATGCGATCTAAATAATTCGCTTCATAATATCATCTTCCCTGAGTAAAACGAGCACATAATGAGCATATCAAAAATTTCTGAAAGAAGTTGTAGTATTTTAAAAACTAATATTTTGGAGTTACAAAATGCTTTAGCTCTGCTCATAAATTTTTTATTGTACTTTTAACTCCTTTTATTTGGACAAGACGCCGTTTAACAAATTTAATGAGACACTTTGCGGATTAATTTGTGTTGACTTAAGTATGTACAATGTACGTGATTAATCATTTTTCCCATTTACAACTTGTAAAATTGTAAGTAAACTCTTAGGCAGGTATTAAAATTTTCCGATTTGGCTCAAATAATACCGACGACGGTTATAGCCTAAATTTTTTTCTGGCTATTACCTGTAAAATCTATAATTATTTTGCTGGCAGATAGATGACACCTGGCAGGCGGCGTTAAAGTTTATTTAGCTATTGCTTTCAGTTTGTTATTACAAGCGCCTGGTAGGTACTCGTTTACAGGTTGCTATAAGCTTGGTATTGCAGTAACCAGGTAGGCACCCATTTACAAGTTGCTGTAAGTTTCCAGTGGTAACAATTTGATAGGAATCCTTTTACAGGTTACTTCGCTATTGCTATAAAGTTTGTTCATACTAGTAATCCGTCAAGTTCTCAATTACAACTTTCTTTGGCTATATTGCTATAAATTGTCTGGTACAGCAAGTTACAGGTTTTTATTTGTGCGATAACTACATTTTATTTCAACTCTGTTTATATAATTAATTTAGGTTTTATTAAAATTTAGATTAAACTAATAACTTTGGGCATCTTAATTTTTTTGGAACTCAATTATTAAGCTCAAATTGAATTTTGAAATACGTCACGACGTCCTTATATTATATTATGAGGTATTATTGTGTATTATTTCCGATCCTTGCGCATTCTTTAGTAATTTTTTTGATTTAGGGATCGTCCATAAAGGACGTCTGCAATTTTTGCCGACTTTTCAACCCCCCCTTTTCACAGTTGGTCACAAATCAAAGGCCCCCTCACTTCATCGAACTTCACACTACACTTGAAATTTAAGGAGTTAATTCATTTTTTATGAATACCCATTATTGGCATATTTTTTGACGATACCATAATATTGGTAAAACAAAACTTGGCAAAATATGCAATCGATAGGCTAGAAACAGCCACAGTTACGATTTGCAACTGGTTTATGGATGAAAGAAATTAAATAAACCATTCAAAATGCGTCATAAATATGCTTACTATAAGAAGAATTCCAAACGAAATCTAACATATTATATCAATAAACGATAATGTAATCTCTTGGAACAGACATTATCAACATGTCAAGCAACAAAGACTACAGAAATTCTATAACGCTCAATTAAAACTTTATATATTATACCCATTGCTATGTCTCTTGTATATTTGAATTCTTAATGGAGAATTTAGTAAAGTTTTTATTAGGTTGCCACGTTGAAATTTATAGTGAAACTACGTTTATGACGCCTAGAATAGGCTAGATGTGTTAATTTGTGTTTGGATATTTAGTTATTAATAGTATTAGTGAAAGGTTGTTTGATTGGTGGAGATAGATAAGAATTGAAGATTGAATAATGAGATAGTTGTGAAGAGTAAAACTGAGGCACGTTCATAATAGAGTTGAAAAATTATAATTAACAGGAATAATTTTAGAAGTATTTAATTACAGTGTGAATTTAAACAAGGGGGCAGCAGAGATTCAATAAAAAAAGAAATAAGAAAGTAAAAGAAGAAGAATAATAAAATTTTGTGTGACATAAAAAATTATACAGGCAAATAAAATTGATAACACGACCTGATAAAAACTGAAATCATAAAATTAAAAGCAAATTTAAAATTTTAATATGGGAATAAGAAATAAAACTAACTAGAAGAATAAATTATAAAGTAACATTTTTTATAACTAAAAGAAAATTCCAGTCACTATAGACAATTTTAAGTATGAATCCGACAAAAATTACAAACAAGGTACATTTTTAGATTTGGATAGTTAATTGATTGTAGAATCCAATAAAAAAAGTTTGCAGGGTTAAGCTTACTGCAAGATTCACACTTGGGAGGGGATGTAATGACTATCACAATGTTTTTTTTGCAAACAATCTGCAAAAATAATGAAAATACAATAAAATAGTTGAAAAACAAAACTGCGGAACGTTAAATTCTACTTAAAAAAGATCTCAACCATTTTTTTCGGCTATAGTTCTTGCGCTGCTCTTGTGGGTGTTGGTGCAACAAATTTTTCCTTTTTAGTGAAAAATCTGAATATTTACAGCAATAACATTAAATTACATTATAATATTCACCATCACTTTCTTCACTCAATTTTGAATTTCTTTTTCTTGCAAGAACTTCTCATCTTCCACGCAATATTTTTCTTCATGGTCTATCTTCAATTTATTATGGAATTCCAAGGTGATAAGTGAAGAATTTGGACAACTTTCAGTCGAGCAAGAACCACAAACAAACGTAGTACATAGTTATAATAATAAGTCTGGTTTTATTCAACGGCAGGATTTCCCGCATCCTCTTTGGTAGTTGCAGAAAAACATTTCCAATAAGCCTTTAGGTGGAGGAGACTTCAACAATTTTATAAGTTTTAAAATATTACTATTTAATGACCAAACCAAATCTGTCGGTGGTATGTCGTTATAGAGCCACTTTTGCACTTGCAAATAGATCCCATATAAAATTTTTGCCTATAACTGCATTTGCGGTGGATAATAAACTTAATAAATGAACAGCTTTGATTTTCAAAACAGTTTTTATATGCAATCGTATAGTAATGTCTATTTTAGCATTCAACTACAACTACACTATTTGATGCCACATTTTTTAAAGGTTGCACGGTAATTGGCACGTGTTTGAGAAAAGGGGTATTATGTCTAAAAATATTGAATTTGAGCTTATACGAGTAGGAGGCAGAAGTTTATATGACATTTTTAAAACAATTATAATAACTAGGGAAAATTGGTACAATTTTATCAAACTCAAGTACCAGTTTCTGACATGATAAATAATAATTCCACTTTTCCCTAGGTTACTACGATCACTTCAAAAATGCACTTAAAATCACACTTCTTCTTCTTCAGGTGCCTATCCGTTATCGGATGTTGGCGACCTCTCTCCTATGTATGTGTTGTGCATTTGTAGTACTATCACACACATAGGGGACCTACTTGTTTAACGCGGTCTCCGAACCGCGGGAAGTGTATACACTTCAACTCCAGAGAGGTTATTCTTGGCATATTACACCTCGGTGGTTTGCCATTGCCTTCCGAGGGGAGACGGTCAGAATAAAGTTTTTACTGAGCCCGGAGTCGAACCGGGCATTCAGCTATAGCAGCAATGCACTTAACCGCTTAAGCTGATTACCGTCTCCAAATCACACCAGACATATTATAACATATTTCCTCCGATATTTCCCAAACACGAGTCAAATTAAAGGGTGAAATTTTCGTGCAAAATTTAGCGCTATTTCTAAGTTTACTCAATTAGTGCCATTAACTTGTATCATAAAAATCGAAAGTATAGCAGTAAAGAGAGACATGGCAAATGCTTGCGATTATTTTCATATTTTGGATAAATACGAGGGCTATTTTTTAATAAACTTCCATTAAGCTAGTAAAAGCAAATAAGGCAAATAGGAAAAATATTAAATTATACAATAGTTGCTCATACATGTCAGCTATTTTTCAACATAGTCGCCACCGAGATTGAGGCATTTGGCGTAACGGGGCACCAGCTTTTGTATACCCTCCTCATAAAATATTGCCGCCTGGATTTTCAGCCAATTTTTCACACAGGTTTTTAGCTCCTCGTTATTTTTGAACCTCTGCTGTCCCAACCATACTTTCATCTTGTTGAACAAATGGAAATCGCTTGGTGCCAAGTCCGGGCTGTAAGGCGGGTGCTCGAACACCTCCCATCGGAATTTCTTAAGCAGTTCTGTTCTTGCTGTATGGGGTCGTGCGTTATCATGCAGAAGGACAATTCCTGATCACAACATGCCTCTCCTTTTGTTTTGTATTGCTCTCCGTAAACGTTTAAGGGTTTCACAATACGTGGCTGCAGTAATTGTTGTCCCAGGATCCATGAACTCCACTAGTAAGACTCCTTTTCGATAATCTCATTTGTTGCTAAGGATTTCCGTCCCTTACCCCCATCTTCATGAACGTCAGTTCGCCCTTCCCGATAAAACCTGCACCAGTTTTGCACTGCACTTGCACTCATAATCTTTTCCCCATACACTACAGACAAACTTCGATGAATTTCAGCCGCAGGACTGCCTTCAGCTTGGAGAAAACGGATCACAGATCGAATCTCGCATTTGGCGGGAGCTTCGAGTATAGTGGCCATGATAAAACAACACTCACATAAAAACTACGCTGCGCAATGGCTTACCCGGTTAGGAAGTTTTGACAGATAGATGACTTAACACTATCACGCAAGCGCCATGTCAATATGATAACTGACAATCCATTGCCAACCTAATAGAAGTTGATAAAAAAATAGCCCTTAGTATTGCAAAATTGGCAAGCGTTGGTAAAAAATTTGTTTTTTTATTTCCGAATCTTGAAATTTTTCCTTTTAGAATGGTATTTTTCTTATTTCTGTACAGTAAAAACTAAACTACAGCGATTTTGATCTCTTTGTGTACCTTGATTTTTGACATTTTGACTCCTGACGTTGCGCTGTACTAAATGCATCGTAAAAGCGAAAGGATGAAACAAATTGCTACAAATGACACCGATAGATATCATTGTCACAATGATCAAATAATAATATGGTCGTTATTTTAAAATGATAATTAGCCACCTAACATATTACGATTCAGAAGACCTGAATCAAATTAAATTAATTTTAAATCAAATAAAAAAAAATTATGGATGGCGTAAAATAAAATACGGTGAACATAATAATTATCATAGATTGAAGTATCAATACACAACACAACAAGACACTTCTTTACCAATTACGCCAATGCGAAGGTACTGTAATACAGACAGAGTGAAAAAAAACTATCATAATCACAAGATTATTATTTAAAACTCTCGACAAACAAAAACACAAAAACCTTTAATTTTCATTTCAATTTAATAAAGACAGGGTAGGCTCTAGTCCAGAGCACTTTATTTTAGGAGGCACCAAAAATCACTCACAATTTAAATAATAAAGTGACATAAAACAGTAGAAGTGAGTGAATATATTCTGTAAATCAGGATACTGAAACATTTCCGCTAAAATTCGTAGTACCTATAAAAAATTGACCTTTGTTACAATTTCAAATAACATAAACGGAGCTCACTTGATGTATTCTGCTGTCCTTAGTTAAAACGTCCTAACTAACAATTTGATTTTCAGAAGAGTAATGATATGTAGATGACTAACTAAAAAGAAAATAATTTCTTTTTTTTCGCACGGTCTCATAAAAATTTGTACTGAAAAAATTGCCGGGCGTAGTGGGAGCAATTCTTA
Organism: Podabrus alpinus; assembly: GCA_932274525.1. Classification (NCBI taxonomy): domain Eukaryota; kingdom Metazoa; phylum Arthropoda; class Insecta; order Coleoptera; family Cantharidae; genus Podabrus; species Podabrus alpinus. The sequence continues at coordinate 124,731,793 of OW026451.1, forward strand.
CGATTCAAAAATAATCTTGAGCCGGGTCTGCTCATCATTGTTGTCAAATTGTATATCACCGAAGAGAGAAAAAGCATAGTTCAATATGTACATCACTCATCGTGTTTATATAATAAAATAAATGAAAGTTAATGTCAATACCTTGAAGCTTCAATCGTGCATCAAAAATCTAAATGTAGATTATAAATTCGCTTTAAAACAGCCTCAGGAATGGTAAAATTTTACGGTAAACAAATTAATTATGCAAAAGAAACAAAAACTGAGAAATGTTTTTTTAGTCCGCATTACAAAAAAAAATTCATGGTTTTTAAAGATGATCTTTGTGTAGATCCACATGCAGTGCATTATTCTTATTCTGGTACACTGAATATAAATTGTGTGCTAGTAAAAACCATTACATTAATTTGTAACAAAAAAATTTGACGAAGGCAACAAATTACTGTCGAATGATTATAAATTAATTTGAATTTCATTATTGTTTAATTACCTTGATAATGTTTTAAAATTAATTTAATTTTATAATTTTCTCTTCAAGTTGCACGATTTTCATGCTGCGCTTTTGTATGCAAAAGATGCTATTAAAGTTGAACAAAAAAAATACATTTAAATATCAATTAATGTTTATACGACCAGTTATTAAATTTGTACATAGTCGCTATTTAAGCTTAAACAAAGTTCTTGAATAGTAGTAGGTATTTTGCAGCTTCTTCAATGTGAAGGATATCACTACAACAATTTAATGCTTTTATACAAATTAAAGATAAAAATATATCAAAAATGAATTGTAGACTAACGATAGAACAAATACCGCAGTAATACATCAAATTCTTCTACTTTTATTATTAGTATTATTTATTTTCAGTCATTAAATTTCGAACTTACTTATATTATTTATTATTTGTGAATTTCTCAGGCTATCCGCATATACTAAGTATAATAATATCCAGTGTAATTTATGATATAAAATTAACGTGTCAAGAATGTGGATGGGGGGATGGAGATATTTTCATAAGGTCTCGCCATTAAACAATAGCAAATAAATCAACTTACGTGTAACATTACTAGAAAAGCAATCCAATCCTTTACCTGCAACAAAACAAACTAATTAAAAAGTAATCAATATGAAGCACGACGAATATAATTTTAAAGAGATAAGCACACCGGAACATTATAAATATTTAAATATTTCGGATTAAATGAATATGAAAAATTATTTATTAAAATTGAAATTTGAGATTTTTTTATCTAAATTGGGTATCGCAACATTAAAATAGAAAAATAGTCACTTAATCAACCATAAAACCATTTCTGTATACGCGAGGGGTACATAATATTTCAATTCTTTCGGTATAATTACTCTAGGAGATACCGGTAAAAATGCTATAAGGTGGAATAAATTAAAATTTGTCACAATATTTGAAACATTAAGCTTGATGCTATAAAATTCCCTAACTTTAATTGGAAGTTAGCGATTTGGTTTTATTAATATGGGAATATTTAAGTTGTAGTATTACATAAAAACTACCGAATTCCTAAGAAACATTGCAAGCTAGTGAAAAGGTTTACAGGAAAAGTTGTTTCTAAACGTTGTAGTAACATTAAATAATCAATAAACTTTATCGCAACTTATAATTGATACATAAAATAATTTTTTTCAAATTATTAATGATACACAAAGATAAACAGGTTTCAATATCTAGATCCAGACTAATAATGTAAGGCGGTCGTTGACATTCGAGTGTCTGAGAACAAATTATGGTTAAGAGTCACATCTGGTCAGTAGGTATATCCTTTATTATTTCAATTGCAATTGCAAAGTGTGCTATAGACTATTGGTATTAAATTGTAGTATTTAAAAACTAAATATTAAAAATGTCCAAGCAATTTTTACCCACTCCATGGATAGGTACATTGGAACAGAAATTCCTATAAAAAGTAAACAGTTAAGTTTTGGAGTAGCACTTCCTCTTGGTGTGATTTATTTACCATTTAAATTGATTTGGATAAAAACCATTGACTGTTACAATAACGTGAATAACAACAATTTTATAAGTAACCGTTCAATAGTTTGGTTACATTAAAACCACAGACCGTTTCAGAATTGCCCGAACATCTTTAGGCTGAGATTTTCATTTAAAAGAAATTCTCACGAATCACGCAATGAAGTTTAAATTAAGATTTTTATTAAACATTTGTCAAGTTTTTGAATTAGGTAGTAGCTATGTATATCAAAAAACTTGTGAAAAAAAATTTCAATCGATCAACTGTACAAACTTAAACAATGTATCAGCATATTTGATGTTGTGGAGCATCGACCACATAAGCAAATCCTCACTTGGAAGCCACACAAAATTTACTCTTACAAAATAACCAATATTAACAGCTTAAATACACTAATACTGATGCAGACACTTTGATTGACAGCTAGATAATTAGTATTTTTTTTCCTAAAGTGAGTTTTCCCCCATTTTGAATTGTTTGAACATAGTTTGGATGAGTAATAAATATTTTATGGGAAGAACGCTTTTTTCTAATTTTAAATGAGAAATTTAGAAAATAAACAATTTGCAAGATTGGCAATGCATGAAAAATTTGAAATAAACTTAATAATTTAGATTTTGTGATTAATTATCTAATTAACGACAGATTTCAACACCAGAAAGCTCTTAACTTTTTAATTAATTACTTTATTTTTGCGTGGGAATTAACACATTATATCTATAAATGCAAACACAAATGACCATAAAGAATACACAATGAATTATTAAAAAAATTTTACGCAAAATTAATGCTTGGAGGGACACTTGTAGTATTATGCACCATTAGTAAAACTTCAATTTCTAGGTTTTTTGTTCAAAAAATTCGGTCGCTTGACACAAGAGTAATTAAGAGTTTTAAATGTAAAAACTTCCCATGTCAAATTATCAATAGACAAATGTTTTAAATTCGCAGAATTTAAAAAGTGGTTCCTTCGGCTGGACTCGTCTGGGTATTTAACTTAGAAAGTATTTTATAAGTAGGTACATCTTTTCAAAGTCGGCGTCATCAAAACCTTTAAAGATGCTCATGCAATGATTAGAATTTCGTATTAAATAGCCTATAAGATCTTTTTAACAAAGATCAAATCATGGATGGTGGTGTCTAATAGGTATAATTTTTTATGCACAACTTCAAGGTTGTAAGACAAAATTTAAATGGTTTAGTATTAATTCTATAGCAGTATTTCATAATAGATGCGCTATGTTCAGAAGGAGAGTGTGTGCATATACGAAACAAATAAAAATTATTGTGTAGGTACTTTCACAATTGGAAGAGATTCTCTTTGACATCAAGTGGCACAGACATAATATTTGCTTACTATGTTGACTATTACGTAGATTTGTTTTATTCTATAGACATTAACGATTTGCCAATTTACGATGCGATACCTTATTTACAAGTTAAGAGCGGTTAGTGGTTATGTTAGATACGCCAATTTTATTATATGATTATCAGTTAATCAAATTGCAAAGGATTTTACACAAAAAAAGTTATATTGCACTAAATGGGTTATAAACAAAATTTTATACTTTCAAGAATGAACGATCAGCACGTGTTTCTATCTTATTAGATGTCATCAGTGATGTACTACACGTTCGGTTACCTTAATTTGGCTATTTTATTAACTAGCCAATAATGTTGGCTAATTTAAAAACTGTTGTTCTGGTAATACATAATAATCAGTACTTTGACTAGTATATATTATAATTAACCATACTTTGGCGGTATTTATGATTTATAAAAATTAATTTAAAAAATTTGGATATGATAAACTTCAAAATCTTTCGAGTGCCATTCTTTAACAATAAATAATGATAAAAAAAGCGTCTAAGTGGAGAATAGGTATAATATCGTCGGTTTTAAGGTAAAACTCGATAAGTGCATTTGACGAAAATAAGTTTTTGGCATTAAATAAATTAGCGTATCAAACTCTATAAGGAAACATTCGCTTGAATAGTATTTTGATGGTTATTAATTGTAAAAAGTAACTAAGTGCTAATTGCAAGAAAACATTCGAGAAATCGAGTAGGAAAATTCGAGCTTTTGCTAATGCGGCCCCTCGCTAATTTGAATATCTTCCTAATTCGAACAACCTTCTTCTTCGTCGAAGTTCTGCTAATCTGAACACGAGAGTGGGCCTTAATTTTATAGTTCAGGTTAATGAGACTCTACTGTACTTAAATTTCGCTACCGAGTACTTAATCCAACGATAATCTCTTTTTATTAAAGGTACATAAAAGTTCATACAAAGTTATGGAAATGAAATTACACTTGCTTCAATGCCAATAAGAAATCGAAACCACCACGAGGGCGAGGGTGGAAATTCAGATTTAAGGCCACAAATAAAATACCTTAAATTCGATTAAGATTTCCTTAAAGCAATATTTCAGAGACTCCTAAAAGATTCTACCCATTTCAAAAAACAAAAGAGAAGATCTAGATAAAATTTATAAGGGAGGTTTAATCCCGAAAGGAGCTCAGAGAAACGAATGGGAAAAACAAGGAAGAAACTGTAGACGAATGGAATAAATAATTAGGTTGAATTAACTTTTTTGTATTATTTAGAAGAGTTTGCTATATATTTTTTATTTTAAGCCTAATTGAATTAAATAAACATGAAATATTATTCAGTATTTAAAATCATAGTCAATAGAAGGTTTTTCGAAAAAATCAGATGAATCCATTATAAAACTGATTTTTAAGATCAGAAAACATCTTAAAACTCAATTATCTCCAAACTTGGATTGATACTAATTAGTGAGTTTTACCTTTAAAACGACGACTGCCTTGACATCCTTAAGAGCGCTTGAGAATTCCTTGCAGATGAAGGCGCGATAGTGTTCAGTTTTTTTGGCTTCAGACTTTAAGGTTTAAAGAACTTCAGGACAATGCGAAGATAACGGAATATTTTTGGAATATTTTGAAAAAATTAATGAAATAATTTCACTTTTGAGATGATAGATTTGGTATTGAAAGTTCTGGTGTTATAATATTAAAGATAATAAAATTTAAATGGTGAAAATTAAATTTGAAGGAGTGTGTTTCCGCCCATTTGATAACTTGCTCCACAAATTTTGTATGATAATAATTTCATTACACTAAAATTGTTTTTATTGATAATTGTTGGGAAAAATTAGTGTATTGCTTGTCTGTCTGTAATAATTGACGGAATTAATTTTAAAAAGTTAATTTTTCCTATGATAAAGTTATGTTCATGTATTCACACGATGTCTATTCGCATGTAAAAGGTTTAAGTATTGTATTGTTAATATTTATAGCACTCCATAAAGATTTTACGAATTTTTGTTTTTGGCGTTTTTGTGCAAGGTTTGAGTAGTTTTGAAGAAGTCTCATTACTCTTACCGGAACCAAGACAGGAGCATATTTGGTTAAGGTGTTTTTTGTGATAAAGGTTTTCCAAGCAGCCTAGGCAAAATAAGGAATATTTTGTCTCATAACATAGCCACATATTCCTTATAAGCATATGAAATCGCCTTACTCATTGTAAACAATTAAAATTCCTTGAAGTTTATTTCGTATTGTAAAAATTGTAATTGCGGAATCATCGCAAAGAATATTGAACTGTAACGGGCGTCTTCAGAATAAACATTAAACGAATTATTATATCCATTCTTAATCAAGATTTTCCATTCCATTCAGAATATTGCTACTTTGCTTCTCCACGAAGTCTTCAGGCGACTCTACCACTAACTCAGCCACTCGAAAAAATTTTTCGAGTGCTACACACTAAAGAACATGCTTATATCTGTCGTCTAATAAAACAATAAAAAGTGTGAACTTGGTCAAAACAACCCCAATATCGACTTTTGAAAAGTACGGAAAAGTAGCATCGAGTAGGCTGCAGACCCCGGTCGATGCACATCAGTCGCCCGTGGTCCGTTGAAAATGAGTAAAATTTTTTCGCTCCGATTTGAATTTTTCTTTGAAATTCGGATAGATGGGGGTGTGATTAGTGGATATTAGTAATAAATATAATCAAAAAAATGGAAAATAACCCGTGTATTGCCGAAAAAGTGAAAAAATTAAAATTTTTTTGCCTTCGAATTTTGGGGTGTGCATTCGATAAGGAGGGTAATCCATCGTCAAAACCTACCCTTACGGGGCGCCGCTGCGCTCCGCTCCGCGTTGCACCCTTCCAGGGCGGTTTTGACTCTGGTTACTAGGCTAAACATACGAGAAGCGCCACGCATCAAGAAAACCGGGATAAATGAAACCGGGATGTGAGAGACCCTCGAAATAGCATTAAAAAGTATAGTTGCGGTATGGGGCAGTATACTATTACGTTTCACCCCCTAAACATCGCCTAAAAACAAAAAATAATCGATGTTGCATGTACGACAGTTGAGCTGCATCTGCCGCTGCGAAATATTCTAAGTGTTAGAGTATATCATAGCGCACGGACTGAGCACAGAATGACTGACGCGCCCCGAATCTCGTTAATCCACCACTGAATTTCATGAAAATTAGCTAAGTTCAAATTCGATTTTTTAAAAAGTTTTGACCATATTCACATTTTTTATTGTTTTAATAGACAGATATAAGCCTGTTCTTTAGTGTGTAGCAGAAGAAATTTAGTTTTGAGTGGCTGAGTTAGTGGTAGAGTACCCGATAATAGAAAAATAAAACAACGAGATATAGAGAAGTACACTTAATGTTTGTAGATCTGCGAAAAGCTTATGACAATACCCATTGGAAAATTATGGGAAGTGATGAAACACACTAATATAAGTAATAGTATAATAAAAGCCGTTCAAAATTTGTACAAGGAAAGGAAGTCGTCAATGAAAATTGGTAATTAGAGATCAGAAGAATTTCAAGTGACTAAGAGGGGTTGACATAAGGATGTTGCATCTCTCCAATCCTATTTAAGCTTTATATCTCCAAGGAATTACAACAATGGAAACGAAAATGTAGAAGAATGGGTATTGAAATTGACGAGAACACCTGACCAAGTAATATATGTGCAAAAGAAAATGAAGACTTTGAGTATATGACAAGGAAACTAATAGAGGAATACGAGAAATGGGGAGTTGACGATGAATATAGAAAAAACTCAATACTTATGTGTAGGAAGAGAGGCAACAAATATGAAATTAAACACAATTGGAATAATAAAAACCTGTAGGGAATACAATACGTTACGGACAAAAAAGCAAAAATTGGAAAGTAATGGAAATTACGGAAACAGTTATACAAATTATAGAAAGTAAACAACTTAAATGTTACGGGCATGTTCAGTGAATGGACGAGAGAAGACTCCCAAAGAAGATACTGAGATGGATCCCTAAAGAGAACAGAAAGAGGGGTAGACCAAAAAAAAACTTGGGTGGAAGACGTGCAGAAAAACATGAGCTCAAGAGGACTAACGGATGAAATATTATGTAACAGAGAAGAATGGGGACTAGGAATCAGACAACGTCGCAGGACGTTTTAAAACCAAATTTATATATCGATCCTCTCCTTTCTCTTTCGATTTCAACTTAACGTATCCACAGTGTGTTGATATTCACCAGAGGGCTACGCTAAAAATTCCGTGAAGTTCGCGATTTGAATTCAGATTTTCGGCGCTGTAACTCAATGGTGATTACACAAAGCTACTACTGTGGTTTTATAGCCATTATAATGACAAATTATACCGATATAACATTTTTAAATAGCCTAAAACTACACCTGTAATTTTTTAAAACTTGTGTTTTAAATGGAAAGGTGTATTTATTTTATTATTTAACACTTGTTGATTTTCTGCTGTTACAAACATATTTATTTTGTAAATTATGATAACCAATTTCTCCACCAGAACTATTTTATAATAATTATCAGTTTAGTGTCCGCGTTATGTTACAAAAAGATTTTGATTTTGAATTTCCCGGAATGTAAAATTTTCACGCTTTTTGTTAAGTCACGCGTTTTGTTAAGACAGTTAAGTCTGGAAAAGTCAAATTAAATCTTGGACAAGGAAACATTCTTTGAAACTTATATAAAAATTATAAAAGTAACGGTTTTGATGTTTTAAATTATTAATAAATACGTATCTTTTGCTTAGTAATGAAAATTTTTCAATACTTGATTCACGTTTGATTTTTGAAATGTACTAGGGAAAATTTTCAATTTTCAGCAAGGAATACCTGTAAAGGTCAGAAAATTAGTTTTAGAAATTTGAGTGGGAACCCTGCGCGATCATTTTGAGAATTTTATCAAATTTTTATAAAACACTAATATAGCCGAATTTGGTTATCTTAATAGAACATAAAATTTTTACTAAAATGGCGAAAAATTTGGTTAGTTTAGATGTTAGCAGAAAAGTACTTAAAAACCGAAAAGCGGTTTTTAAATATTTTTTCCAACATTTGTTTTCTAAATAGCGAAGCAGTAATAAGCTAAGTAAACACTTCAGCTGTAATACACATGTAATATTTTATGTACTACATAAAATGAAAACTCTTCTAGTTCTGTAGGCAGTGGTTACCCACTTAAAGTAGCTTTTTCAGTTAAGGATATTTTTTTTTCAAAACAGGTTTTTCAAAAATAAGTTTAATATATTTTTAATATATCTTTTATATTATTATAAAACCTTAATTAAGAATTACATTACTATGTATTCTATTCTGGACAGGTGTGGTTATAAAGTTTAGGAACACTTTTTTAATGAAAACGAGACAACATAAGTAAATATTTACTTTTACACTGACTGGAAAGTTGAGTTAATCAGGGTTGCAATAAAATAACTTCCGATTTAATATTATATTAATGCACAAAAATTTATTTATCACAAAACATGATAAATTCTAACGTGATATCGAGTTAAACAAGTAGTGGTCTGGTTTTTAAAAAACGGTACATACATATTTTTGATTTCTCTTTTCTTTTACAGAATGAACTTTCTTACTATTACTTTTTAATTGTAATTAGTAAATATTAATTAGTAATGTAGCTATGTTAATTTTACCTTTAAAATAAAACGGTATAATACTTATACTTATTTTTGTATTTAATCAACTAAATTATATTCGTTACAACATCGCTCTCCTGAACATTTTTAGTTTTGTAGTTGTCTTCTTTACGAATTTATTGTTACACGATGTTTCATGTTTTATCGCTGCTTCTGAGCGTTTCATTAATAGAAGAGTTTTATATTATGTGAAATATATTTATTTCCAATTATTTGTAATATTTTAAATTTCGTTTATCGTTGAGGCTAACGATCACTGGAGTTCCTCGGCCTTTACTTCTTTCAGGATATACATATTATATTGAATGAAACAATCTTTCTTGGTAAAGACTTGACTGGTAATACTCGTTCCATTGTACCAATATTATTCTGCATGTTGGTATAGGTACGTCCGATAAAATACTCTATAGCTAAAATTAAACGAAAGCAAGAAGTAGGTGTAGCGCAATCTTAAGATTGCTTTACTTTAATTAAGCGGCCATTTTTGTCACGTGGGTAGTTGAAAAATGTTAGCAGCTGAACATATTTAACAGTTCATATTCCATTTGTTTTTGGATACCTGAAATTACGGTATTATACGTTCTGTGCTTCTCACCGCCTAATTTGAACACTTTAAATTAGTGTTTTAAATACATTTTAACTTCCACTGCAAGGCAGAATTCCAAAACGCCCAAAACAACTTGTACGGTATAAAATTGAATATCTAAAAATATAATTTAATATCTACAGAATTCTGTTGTAGGAAGGTGAATTCCTGAGGATTCATATGTTAGGAAAAAATTCCTTTCGAAATATGTTTTGAAGTTTGTTGTTAAATATTTTAAAATCGGTTTATTTTGACATTGGTAGATGTATTACTTATAAATTTCCGTTGAAAGCATAACACCAATTCCATTACCCATGTAGACATGTAATCACAATTATTAAGATTTGTTACATTCATTAAAGTTACAATAACACAAACTGGAAAATTACTTTATTATAAATCAAAAATAAAAATTCATGCGGTCTCATTAAAATGAACACTGCGTTTTATTATTAATGTAATAACTCGAAAGAAATTTCAAATAAACTAATTAAAAAAAAGTTTGACAAAGTATAATTGCAAATTGAAAGCATACCAAACAGTAAATTCGAAAAACTTGTCTAATGGTAATTACCATATACTAGCACCTCCTATTTTTAGTGCAAGTTTTAAGTTCCTTAATTACTTCAACTTCTCACTTCCTTTATTAATATCCGTCGAAGACCAGACCAACTTTTATGATTTGTTTAAAAATATACTATTCGTTAAAATAACATAAAAGTAAATATGTCGTGTGCTTCATAAGATGAGATTCCTTTTCAAAATAATTGCTACCGGTCCACATTAAATTGGCTTTTAAGTTTGTTTTTCTCTAAACTATTTTAAACTTTGAAAGTAATTTACAGTTTACTTTTAAGTTGTTTTCTTAAATTTTTCCTTGCAGTTTCAAAATATTTCGTAACTAATTTATACAATAGTTTAATAATAATTGGAAAGTCAAATATTGAACAACGCATTGATGCTGCTAATTTAAGGGGTTCTAAAGACGTCTACCCTCGAAAAGCAAATAATGATTAAAACACAATGCAGGAAGGTAAAATAAAAATATATACCTGTACATTTTTTAACGCCGAGTTCACTGTAGGTCCGTACAAATTTTAAAATCAATCGATTAATTTATTGTCACCGCTGGGTCATTCACTTCATAAATCCTAGTCAGCGGCTTAATAGCTTAAAAAATGTTTTATAATTAATTTCTTTTGTTGAAAATATTCAACAAGAGTGCTTTTAGCAAATAAACTCGAAAAAACTTTAAATAACAGGCATTTTATATCTTATCAAATAGTAGAACGTAAATTCTAATTTTGATGTTTGAGCAAAATTTGTTCCATCCTAAATTATAAAACTCTTAAATATAAATTGCAGGATTACACATCATTTGTCATGAATTGTTATCGTGTTAATGATATGTGATGTGAGATATATATTAGTCTGCCATGTTACAATCAGTGTAGGTAATGGCTTCCTATTCATTAAGCTAATGCATTTATTTGAGCATTATTATACGGTTTTGACATTTACGGTTATATTTTATGCCATAGATGGATTTAATGAAGGAGCACTGCACGAGAATTTGAATAAAACGATTTTACTTCAAATCGGAGTCTTAAAATTCTGGAAAGTAAAACTAAAGGATAGAATGGTTTCGAGAAAGAAGTATCATTTGAAAACATTTCCGCCACAGATTCTCCAATATACACAGCAAATAAAATTGATCAGCAAAGAAATTCTGCACTCGACTCCAGAATGGATTTATTTATTGAATGGTTCGGTTCACTCTCAATTTTATTTTACTGTGAAGTATATAGTATATTTAAAAATCTTATTAATCTAATTTAACTTCTTTTTATATGAAGCCCAAAATGAAATTCTATTGGGCTTTAGGCTTTTCCCTATAGTATTTAGCTTCTTGATTAATGTGATCATCGTAAAAAGTTGAAGACGTGATAAAATTTAATCATCTATTGTTAAGTTGTTATTGAATTTCGGGTCTTTCAGTATTACCTACAATCAGCTAATGAAAAAATATTTGAATAAATTAATTTCATTTTTGTGTAATAAAACGCAAATTAATATCATTTACAACAGTAATTATTTAGATGAAAGCCCTAAGAACATAGCAAATTTAGCCTTTGACGACCAATTTTGAAGTGTACAAGTTATAATGTAGGTTAAATTAGAATTTTTATTTGAAATAATAAGAAAACACTGTTAAATCCCACGATAGGGTGCAGCTGATACGAAGTAGCGTGTCAAAGCATAGTAAAAGTAAAAATTTATGGAATATAGCGAGCGTTGTGCGTAAAACTAAGGCCTGGCCCATTCCGACACACAGAAAGGGTCAACGGTCAGCTGGTGGATCTGGGCCACTTCATAAACTTAGCAATCCATACTGCGGATATGCGCACACACACGTCCTACAATAATATTTTGTCAACTTCATCAGGCCACTTGGTCAGTGCAATAAAAAAATTAAATTGATTCCTTTAAAAGTTTTATAACAATTTTCTTCTTGCCAAAAAGAAGCTCAGTGTAGGCTCTGGGCATAATTGCAATTATTCATTATGTGGTTTTACTATTTGTGTCGAAAGAGTTGAAAACCACAGCTAGACGTGAGAATGTATTTTGCCAATTATTAATAAATATCATGATTCTATTAATCTTCTCTACTTAATTTCGTTTATCTTGATTAAATATAAGTAAAAACCGCTATGCTAACTCGAATATGCATGATTGGATCTCGCATACTTGTTACTTACAAAACTGCAATTTGATTAACAATTTATTACAATAACCGTCAATTACAAACGGAATTAATTTCTTTGCTTTAAAAATAATCATGTACGTTAATTTGACTACAATTATTTCGTTAAAATGAGCTATAAATCTTTAATCTCTTGCAATTTCAAGTTAAATATAAATAATTGCTATATTTGTACTATATTATGCATGTGGTACATAATTTTAAGGCCAAGCAATATAAATATCGTCGAAAACATCAAATTATTAAGTACTGAAAACAAAACCATAAAAATGATTTGGTGTTCAGCAATCATTTTTTTCATGCACATAAATATATTGGTAATTAATTGTCAAGGTTTGATTATTTACATGTGAACCATTAATTAGAAAGTAACGTTTAAGTACACAAATTGACGAATATAAAATTAAATGTTATGATGAAACTGTATGCCATTCAAAATTTCTCAAAATTAACGAGCATACTTAAATAATTTGAAAGTTAAAAATCACGAAGAATCTCAAATTTTATATTAAGTATTGCTGTGGTATTTCCTCTGAATCCTGTGAACTTGATTGTAATATAGCATGATTAGGTTAATTATACAGTGAAGAAGATTCGAATGGAATAAACTCGTTCAAAAATCAGAAAGTCCCTTTCGATTTCTTTTCACCGGTTTTTTGATATTATTTTTGATATATGAAAATATTTTTTCTGAGCACATTTTCTATTTCTAAATAAGATGAAAATATTATAGAATATTTAAGAGTTTTTGAATGGCGGCCAAATTATCATTACAGGATGTACTTTCTCTATAAATTGCAATAAATTAAAAAACAAATTTAGTGGTTTTCCTTGTTTTGTTAATTACGTTATTATAAAGCACATAAAAAATTAACAATCTACATATTATTAAAGACATAAAATACATCAATTAATTGTATTGTTAGATAGGTTATTTTTGCATTATTATTTTTAGTCACTATTATTATTTTACGGTATTTATGGTGAAACAAGTTTATTTATGAATAAACTTACACTATAACGAACTACAAGTCCGTAGGTTTTACCTTTGGTTTTACTAACAAACTTAATAATAAAATATTTGAAGGTATATCAAAACCCTATAGCTTAACGTGGAATCCAAATTATGGCACAAATAATTCACGAGTAGCTGAGATTTAACTCACGATAGTTTCGCCCTCCCCCTGACCCTTCGCCCAACTCCCTCTCAATTACATCAAATTAAGTGTGCATAATGTTTATAAAATTGCAATAATTTTTCTGATGCAGAGAATCAGTTTGTGTACCCAACGAGGAAATGGTGCATTGGTACTAAGGTCGATACCCACAGTTTAGCGATCATAGAGAAATTCTTCCAACTTCCTGGTTAATTTTTCCAACTGTTTGATGTTTTTAAAAATTTTTATTTATACTGATTATTAATAAAAACCTGTTTGTGAATATACATTCGAAATATTTATGATTCAAAACAAAAAAACGAAAAAGTACAAGATAATTTCTCACTAAAATTTTTGTCTAAATTGTAGGTAACCCTTTTGAAGCAATTTTTTTAATTTCTACCTTCAAATAGAGTCATAGCGCTGAAAATATTGATTTTTTAGTGTAAGTGGTTCCATGATTTTATAAGAGCGCGAAAATATCTACAAACTAGATTCTAACCATTTATAGTCTAAATTCAATGATTTTCATGTTAGGGTTAAATGAACTATCAAAAATGTTCTTTAATATTCTGAGTTTGTTATTTTTGCAAACCCCACATTTTTTAAATCAAACGTTTTATAAAAATCCAGGTAACTTTCAGATAGAAAATTTAATGGGCTACAACTACAATTAAATCTGGTAAATATTTTTTAAAAACCAATCCTCTTCACAGAAAAACTGAAATAAAACTGGATAATAGTTCTTACTCAACAAAATCTGTCTTTAGTCGATTTCGTTCGTTGATGTGTTAAATATTATTACAAGAGCGTGTTCTTCTTCTTCTATAGCCCGAATGCTGCTTTTATAAACAACTCTCATCCATCCTTCCTGGACTTTAGGTCTCCCCCCCGTTGAGGGAAGGGTTAAGGCCATACCCTACCTAAGGACATCCAAGTCCATTGCTTGACGTTCCGTAATCTAATAACCACAGACATTTGCATTGCGCTACGTCGCTGCCCGATAGCGTGTTATTGATATGAAAATCCGTCATTTCTTCCACGAAATTTTAGATTTTCATAGAAATAGATGCATTTTAAAAACAATTTACTAGACTAAAGCTGTAGCCCACTAAATTTTCTATCGGGAATGGAGCGTCAATTTTTTTGTAAACCGTTTCGTATAAAATGTGAATTCTTCACTTAATTTGATCCAGCACCAGGAAACCGATGGCTTGAGACAATAAAGGGTTTGTTTGTAGATAATTTTACGTTCTGTAAATAAGCTTTAAATCATTAACACCAAAAAATCAATAGTTTCAGAGCTATATGCCCATTCGAAGGTAGATAATAAAAAAGTTGCTGTTCTTTTGGTTTTTGGAAATTTTTCTGGATAAAACGTATTAAAAAATTTTTTTTTTAAAAGTGTCTTATATGATTGATGGTATCTTTTATAATCAATCACCTAAGCGCCAGTTATATAACAGAATATGATCCTAATCTGGATTCCAGGATTATATTCTTCCTACAACTGGCCCTAAGAGGTTGTACATCGGTCGATGGGACACCCTGTATTTCACATTATTTAAAAGAAAATAGCAATTTATTCTAATGACGCAAAAAATCCAAATGTTAAAAACAACAAAATGTGTTTATAAAATTAAAAATTGACTCCTGTCTGAAGATTATCGTAAAAACATATATATTTCAATAAATTTATCCTATCTAAATCTTCTATATTGTATAAAAATAACTTTTGTTTGGCCATAAAAATTATGTACCTACTACCTACGAAAATAAATGTTTACACTTTTCAGATTACTTATTCAGTATCTGCGGTAAAATTCCCTAGTACTATAAATTTCCTTAACTTGAGAGCAATTAAAATATCTTTATAGTTGATCAAATAATCGTAAAATTAATACAGGTAGGTGAGCTTGAAAAATTCGTCATGCCGCGTGAGTAAATAACTTATTATTAAAGCCATGTTAACACAAACTAATAATTATAAATTATAAGTTTCTTGATCAACTGTGAACTGATCAATTGCTTTCCCATAGAATAAAAATCCGAGTTTGGTATTGAAATTATATTTTGATGCAATTAGCACAGTTAAGTGTGCTGAAAATTTTCAAAGTTGTAAATTTTTAGATTAACTTCTTCAAAATTGTTTGTCTGAACTTTGTCCAGGATATATAAAAAGGACTTTGAAGGCAATTTCACAAATTTTAACACTACAAAAGACATGTTTGAAATCCCTGAAATTTTTTTATTTTTCAGTGCTGGAAAATCATTTTTCAGTTTTCGTTTTTTTTGTATAGTATTTATTTCTTATGTCTTATATTCATAGTGAACAAGCACTGAGATTAAAACTAAAATTGCAATTTTTCATTGAATTTTTGGATATGTTTAAAACTAAAAATTATAATGAAATGATTAAAACTTTACTCTACAATTTAATAGTCTTCGTATACCTTAAGATAACCGAATATTCCATGCTTCTAAATTTTCTTACAAAACTTGCAACAAACAATGTAGGATCTTGACCCAGGGTGCATTACGTGAGTTCAAAAGCAGGTTCAGACCTAACCAATTTTGGGTCACTTAAATTTTTTTAAATTTATGGAGAGATAACTACCGACTTTATCCCCACTACCTTACCTGACCACCAAACCTAAAGCGTTTCTTGAAATCTTGAACCAGTAAGTTACTTTTGACAAGGATATGTATTTCGACAAAGCCAAAAATAATAATTTTAAACCTGTTCACACCGTTTTGTTTAAAATGAAATTTAATATTTTACAATAAAATATAACTACATTTATGTAGCTACTGAACATTTGTAAAACATAAGAAGCAGTTCAAATAGATAATTCTAAATATCAAAAGAAATAGGAAAACATGTTTGCTGTTTTTGATACCTACGCACGCATGTTTGTTCACATTTGAATCATCATTATTTAAATCCAATCTGGAAAATCTCTAAAGAATAAAAATTAGAACGTAATATAAATTAGTAAAAATCATGTAAACGATTTTCCATAAACACAGCATTAGGGTACCTCTGCGAGTGACAACACTTAATAATTTTCCCAGGTAGTTAAATTTCCTTTTATTGCAAAGACCGAATGACAAGCTAACTAACAAATTTTCTTTCCGACCTAAATCCAGTACAAAAATAAACAGAAGTGACTGGAAAGTAAACTTAAACACCTCATTTTGAAAACATTAACAAGCGCATTTCCTGAAACGGTCGTAAATTAGTACAAATCCTAAAATAGGTTTTCTGTAAAGGGTGAAGTATAGGGTGAATGGTCGATCTCGCTATATATAGTCACTATCGTAAATAAAGCGATCGCAGGTGTGGCGTTGAAAGGATCTCGATTTGCCGTTAGACGTTTTTTGCAGAAACAAATTGATCAAATTGTACATAAATTGGAAACCTTTAATTTTATTTGCAAAATTTAAATTTCAATTATTTGAACAAAATTTTTTTGTAATCTAATTATTACTCACGCTTAGCTTATATAACTCCCATGTTTACTTTTGACAGGTACCTACGTGTCCTTCTAATATGAATATATAATTAAAGGCCTCTGAAATTTAATTATTTAAGATACCAGCAGGTATCAGCTATGTGTATACATTTAATTTAGTTTTCTCGTACCTTTAATTTATTTATTTTAAATGCTTTTAAATTATAGCTTTTTAATGTTTTGTTTGAACAGTTACTGAAATGTGACGGAAATACTTAAGAGAGTACAATTTTTGATTTGCATATCGCTAAGATCTTGCAAATGAAATTCCGAGCGATTTGATCCAGAAAAACATTAATCTGAGATCGCTTTATAAATAATAGATAAATTTACTGTAATTAAAAAAAGAGAACACGTTTGGTGCGAAAGTACATATTGTGGAATGAAGACAATGTCAGCTATATTTTACCTATAATATGGAAAATTTTAAAACGCAAGTCTTTGCCTACTATGGGTATAATAGGCGCAAATATCAGTAGCAATTTTAAAGTTGTCGCCGCAAATTCTCCAGCAGGTCTGCATAAATCAAGCAGGAATTTTCACCATTGTGTTTTGTATACGTTTATTTTTTTCTTTTAATGCCGACAATAGCTGAAAACAAATAAATGCCAGTCAGAAGTCAAGAAAGAGGAAAAAGGCTTTGTGTTCCTCGATTAGGGTAGACGTTGATGAACAGTAACGAAAGTAAGAGACGAATTCTAATGAAATGCGTAGCGAAGTGAATATAGACAAGGGATGTTATTAGTCCACAAAAGAAACTTTTAATGGAACTTGCTAGTTTTCTGAAAACTTTTTTGACCTTAACTGAAAAGAAAAACTTGAAAAGCTACCACTTCTTTTGATTATGTAAAATATATGCGGAAAACAGAAATGTTTCCACTAATAAACTGAATTTAAAAATTTATGTACTGGTTCTTTTCGAAAACAATTTCTATTCTTTTAAGAAAATTCGATAATAAATTTTTCTAGAATGTTTCCACATCATGGGTTACAAACTTAATTTCACGTTCTAAGAACTACCCTTTCATCAGATTTACTGAACTTTAAGATTCTATAGGTAATATAGACATTTACTTGGCATTTATAGAAATAAAAGTTTCTAAAATAAATAATGAACAAAAATCAAGTAAATACTATTTCAGAATGAATAGACACAAACAAGCTCCCTGCATAGCGCCAGTGATTTGGAAAGAAAACATGAACTAATTTAAAAGTTTTCTTTCCAACTTCGTTCGATATTTTGCACCATCATTTTAAAAGGCTGGCAATCATAATCGCTATTGTAGGAAAAAAGAAAGACAAGAAAAACTAAAACACATAAGTACATGAAACACGTACTTTGTTGTTAATGCATTATTTTGCCCGTAAGTTGAGTAATTTAATAGGCGTTTCCTATAGAATCCAATGGACAAGTCGGCGGCCTTGGCTTTGTTTTTACCACGTTATCTTACAATCAAAATAACTCGTTTAATACCGCCTCTTTATAAATTACAATTATTGTGTGAGAAAAGCTTGTTCTGCCATTTTAATCCCTTTTGTGATATTAAATTAAAACGATATTGCTTTGTATATGCTTAAGACTATTCTTAACGTTTATTATAGTTTGTTGTATTTATGAGAAGAAATGCAAAAGTTTAGTTCATTTATGAAGATTCGATCATTTGAAATTAAATGAAACATGTTTCTTTTATGTATGTACATTGTATATACAATATTATATATAATTGATTTTACCATAAATTATGTATCCTATTGTTATACAATGTATTGTTCATATAGTACAGAAACTACAGTGATCAAATTTGTGAGTAAGCACCTTTCTATTTTGAAGGTAAATCATCTATACAGATCAATTTTCTGAAGGAAAAAAAATTTAGTAATTATTGTAAATTGTTCCAGAGAGTTTAACGGTAATAATTAAGTTTTACATAACTGCAATCCAGAAATAATAATTATGTTGTGTTTATTTAATGGAGTAATTAAAGTAAAAGTTGCTTCTCACAATAATGTGGCGTGTCAAGATCCCATAAACAGGTTGAAAAGTTTCAGCACGTCTATTTTCAGTTTATTTTCATACAAAAAATAACCCATGGCATACATTTTAAAGTTTAGTAATAGCACCTTCCAAACTACAATAGACGAACTTGTAAACTGATTTTAGTTCACAAATTATTATGTTATCGACTACCTGCTACATCATAATTTTTAACGTAATAAAACGTAGATTATATCAATGAAATAATATTATTTCAAAGTGGAACAAGTGCTCGTAAGCACTCTTACAGAGTACATTTATCCAGAACATACGATATAGTACATAATAATATACTGCTATATCCTGGAAGGGCGTGCATTCAATCAACCTACACAAAAACTCCTCTTCCAAAAGAGTCATTATAAAATACTAAACATTTTAAAAATGATATTTTTTCAGAAGAACCAACAAAAAAAAAATACCAAAACAACTGAAGCGATATTATTGTTTAGACAGTTTTAATTCGCTTCTTCGACGTTACGTTCCTACGTTTTTGTAAAATTCAAAACGTTTAATCAGTTTAATCCCTGCCAGATGGCTAAAACACACCGCTAAACCCAAAATTATCTACAATCCACGTATCGCAATCGTACAATAATGGTAGGGAAATTAGTCCAGTTATTTACTGCTGTGTTATGGTCATCCAGATATTATATTGTGGTCGCCCGCCTGAAAATCGTTTAATTTATAGTTTTAAAGATATTAACGAGGCAAATCGTCGTTTAATTTGCGTGTGCCTTCACAGATAATTTACCTGGTATATGATACGAAAATGCCCACAAAAAACAATTTCGTTCAGAATCGGCTATAGCGCAACAGATGAACTTTAAAGGTACCTATTTAATTTTTTTCAAGTTTTGTTTTACCCAAGCAACTTGTTATTAACCTATCCAAAAATGCTTGTTAGCAATCAAATTATTCTAAATAAACGTTTATGTCGTGCCACGCAAGAGTTTAAACATTATGATGCAATGATGTAGCCGTAAAATTTGTTTGATTTGATCCTAATAATTATATAATAATCAAATTAAATGTGCCTACTTAACTGAAAACGTTCTTAAATATTTCAACACAATTCTCGAACTATTAATTAGATTTATAACGGTGAATTAAAAATATTTCTAATCGGTTTTCTTAATTTCGTATGCAATATTTGTCTTTTCATTAACTCTCGATGACTGGCGTTGAATTGACGGCGTAGAATCGCCCACTATTATAATATATGTTGACAATTCCTTGACGTTAATTTTATATAATTTACTATAAAAAAATTTTTGTTTATTAATATTCAATCAGCAAAAATTAAAATCATCGTTATAAAGCATCGAGTGCTGCAATGTATTCATTACAACAATCACCACATAAAGTATGTAATATACCTTCAGAATCAGATATTAAACAATACTTTGGGTAAAATATTTAAACATCTGTTAACTCATTGTTGTTATTTGATTTGAATGAATACCACACTGATTGCTTATTCATGCTTATTTATAAAGCAATCTGATAAGTTTCAATTTAATTTTGTAATAGAAATTGATTCCTTTCATACATAGTTTGTTTTGTATAATAATAAAACGATGATTAGGGTTTTAATTATAAACAGTTAATTAATTGTTATAACTTACTTGATGTACTACTCATTATTAGATCACAAAAAGTGATTTTTTTTACTTGCTGCATAATCAAGATAAAATGTGGAAGTATATTTAAAGAATGTCAAAACGGTTTCTTTTGGTGCAGGTATTAGAAATTGGATAAATAAAGTCGGTATAATATTATAAACTATTTATAGAATAATATCGACTGTGGAACGACAGGTTCCCCATGTTAGAACCTACTGTGAGTGTTAAAAGTATTCGTCACATAACAAAATTTGGATTAAAAACGATATAACTTTTCTACACTGCACGTAATTTAAACAATAAAAAATGCAATAGAAACTATAAACATATCTGTTTATGTTTTAATTTTTTCTACTTAAAATATTTCAAACACATTCGTTTAAAAAATAAAATAAGATAACATACTTTTCCACATGTAAAAAGTACATACAAAAAGTACAAGTACAAAAGAACTTGGGGCAGCAAATATCCATTTTAGCGATGGTACGATGGATCACAAATGTATATCAACATTTTACGCCAAAATTTACCAATATTTGTGTATTTAATGATCACAATATGGGGCTACGAAATTATTACATATTTATTCAAATTAATGATCTGGAGCATAAAGCTTTATAACGGGAAGTGGATCCTTTATAGCACACTAAAATATTTGGAAATTTCTCCTCAGAGCCCAGAAATTAATCATGTTGATAAAAAAAATTAGGGTAAAACAAATTAGGATTTAAAAATGATTCAAAAACTGTTCTTAAGAAGAAATGAATAAAATCCCGTCTTCAGTGACATGAAATTTAGTAGAATCTATCCCTAAATATTTAAGGGCAATTATAAAGGCTAAAGACAATCCCACTAAATATTAACAACTTCTTTAACTGCGTTTTTGAATTTTTTAAGCTAGGATGTCGAATACTTTAGACACGTTTATAAATGTGTTTTTATTCTTATTTTTTAAGCAAATGTGTTTGAATTTTTCATTTTAAAAATTACATGTAATTTAGAAAAGTTATACCGTTTTGAATTCAAAATATGTTAGGTGACGAATACTTCGTACACTCACTGTATGTACCTTTAACAAGAAAATTGCCTTTTTTTCTGTTTCTCTCGTGCTCAAATTGTTGTGGATGATAATCACCATCTAGCATTGCATGGTAACCTGTACTACTACCGGTTTAAAAAATATATATAATAATAATTGTTATATTAAATGTGGTTATTCTGTCAAGTATAATATTTAATAATTTAAAAAGTTTAATTTACAGCTTCTTAGCTAAATTGCAAATTTAGAAAAAACTCGTGTTGTAGATATTATTAACGGTATCTTGACTGGAATAGATGAGTACAATCTAAAAAGTTGTTCGGGCAGGTGAAAATCCTTGTCAAACGAATAACTCTTGAAGCTTAAATAAAAGTGTATCTACCTATAATATTTTTATATCTGTGGCAAAACTAGTTTATTAAATTTGTTGTTCTAAAAGTCGTATCAGAATGTAAGTAATTTTTTAATTAGCTGTTAAAAGAACTATTTGCAATCAGGATCCACGTTAAAAATTTTAATCGGTGTCGATATTGTCGAGTTTAGGTTTCTATTCAATTCTTCTTTGGAAATTTTAAGAATGTATTATAACGATTAGTAAGTGAAATATTGACGAATAATATTAAATTTCTTAATATTGTGTATAGAAGTTTTAATGTTTCTCGATAAAGATTTAAGGTGTGATAACTTCTATCAGCTTACGGATAAACCATAAACTCGCACGACCGAATTAAATACAGGTATTTTTTATTTCATTGATTTTGTCAAAATTAAGAACCTTTAGTTTAACGTAAAATCCAACCCACAGTCCAAATAATTTAAAAGTACTCTACAGAAAAGTATTAATATTTATTAAGTACTCTATTATAATTATTATAATATAATTTTGGCTTTTTATCGCAACTGTTGCCGCTGTTCGATTACACCATTTACATAACAATAGACGAAGGATGTTCAAAAAATTCAACCTATGGGAATGCACAGGGGGATAATACATACCTATGTATCCGGTTGTAGATGTTTATTAATAAACAACAAAAATTGCTAAATTTACAATTTTTTTCTCAATAAGTTATGAACAAAACCCACGAACCGAAAATAATTTATAGAGTAATTAAATAAACAAAATATTGGAATCATTTTATTATCTAAAAAATTTTGTTAATTATTTATTTATACCAGAAACTGGAAGTTCTTCAATAAAAAAAGCTTATAAAATTTTAATTTCCACAGAATTAAGAAGTTTGTATTAATTTAAAATTTCTGAAGTTTTATGGATTCTATTGATTGAAGACTGACTGAGATTAACATTTTCTAATTGAATTTTAAAAGTTTTACAAGAAAAGTTTTTCTTTTAGATATAAACATAATGTAATACAAAAGTAGAAGAAATATTTACATTGATCTAATATATTGAAATTTTAAAATTTCAAATCATGACATAAATAGTAATGATGATAAATTATCAATTATGTTATATAAATTATAATAAAAATCAAGATGGTGAGTAAGACGTAGAAATAATATAAAAAGTTTGAAAACATTTTAAAATCATGTTAATGGTAAATAACTTGAAATTCTGAAATCAATTCTATACATTACCTATGCAAAAATGTATGTACCTAATCAATTAATGTATCTACATTTGTAAGCATTAATCGCGTATGCACATAGGTGCATTTATTAGTAATATAACGTAAATAACGTTACAATTTCTGATTTTAATTGTAAAATACATATAAAGAATTTTTTAGAAATTACCAAATTAATAGAAAAAATTATAGCAAACATCGGTGATATTTTTAAGAAAGTTATATTTTGAACAAAAAAATTCATCATAAACGAACAGAGAATTTTCTCTAATGTTTCACAGCGAGAAAAATTTAATAGGCACTCAGTATTAAACGGTTTATAAAATAGAGATATCAAAATTTCGCATAGCTTAATAATCACTATATGAAGTTTAGCTGCTCCTATATGTTTCTATTATTATATAGATACAAGTGAATATTGAGATTGACTCAAAAACCCCCTGCAGTTGCAACGTCGAAAGGTGCAAACTAATGATCTTGAATTTTTACGTCTTTTTCAAATACTACCTACCTTATTATGTTAACAATATATTTTCTTATTTATTTGCATAAATTCATTAATTTCGTTTAAATAAAAATTGATGTTAAATTAAAACATTATTTTTGTGCAATGGTTAGACAAAATTAATTTTAAATATTCACATGAGGAAATTGGGTAAAATATTGATGTAGAAGAAAAGCGATAATAAGGTTAGAGTAAATTTAAATTATTATTGGCAGTTCAGAATTAAAGGGAAGGATCAATATAAGGAAGGTAGACGGTTATAAGGGAATATTGAATCAGAAATTATAAGATTTAAGTAAAACTAAATAAATTTAATTTAACAAGGGTATTTCAGTTTACACATAAAATTGACAAAATCCTGTTAAACAATCCAAATTTTAACTTCAAATTTTAATTAAAAAATTTAATCAGCTTCGCCAAATAAGGGAGGAAAATAATTCCTATATGTAGAAAAGTAAAAATTGGTATTTATGTTTAATAAAACTTCAGAAGAAGGCAATATAATATGTTGTGGAAAGCTTATGAATTAAATTACTTATAGTTTTGGTTTATTTAAATATTTCAGGAAAATTTAAATTTGTAATAAAAAATTGAAAATAAACAGTAAAATATAAAAGCTTCTCTAGAAAATTCAGATATCGTATAAATATTTATAGAAATGGTCAATTTTAATATTTCTTTTCCTTTTATATACACTTTCTGAACCAGACGAAATTTCCTTAATAGTTTCTTTATCTTTCATAATAAATGAGATCCCCATGCATTTCAAGTAATATTATAACAAAACACCTTGTACACGTTGATGGAAAACCCACTAAAGGCATTATGTGCAAATTCTTTCAAGGTATTTGCACGAATTTTAGCTCGATCTTACAACAAAGATTAAAATCGTTAGCACAAGTAAAGTCGAATATAGCCCTACGTATTCTATGAGCCGATGATTCTATCATCTTTGATGAATCTGCATCAAGAATTGAAAATTCCACTCAAACGAGTTACATATAACGTTCTTTCGTTTGAGTTTAGTTTTCCACTGCCTATTGACTAATGAGATGTTTACAAAAACTAGGATGACATTCAAAACTTAAAAACCATTCGAGACATTCCCCAAAATGGGAATTTTATTTTTTGATTCTGAACAACCTAACCTAAAATTTATTGAAACTTGTCCAAAGTCTTCTATAGGAAGTTCAACAAGGCAGGACAAAGCGTGTGAATTTACAAAGCTCATAACTACACAATAATGAAAAGCTGTGCTCCGAGGCATGTGACTTATAAAAGCAGGAATCTACATCGTTACATATATTTTTAGAGTAGTTATCCATAGCATTCATTACGTGCAAAGCCATAAGGCAAATCAAAATGCCTTCGCAGAGTGGTTTAAAAGTCTTCGTTAAGTGCTAAATCTCAAGTCTAGTCCATTTGTATTGTACAATTTTTTTTACTCAATAAAGAACAAAATCATGAAACTTTCGATCGGTTTTTGAATTTATGAATATCGAGAAGCATTGAAGATATTTTGGAGATAAAAAATATTGCAATAGTTTTTCGTACCTTCTTTTAAAAATCACATAGTCGCGCACGTAATACTGGCGTTTTTCAAGCAAGATTTCTTTGTAATATCAATTTTGCGAGGAATTTTGGTTACTAAAATAAGACAAATACAACTTTTTCGAATGTATTCTTCATTTCGCAAGTCAGTAAGAGCTAGACATTTTTTTAGCTACTGCTTGAATGCTACCACAAAGAATCTGCATTAATATGTTCTCAATTTTCGTTTAGTCATTTTGGCGATAACTTATGAATATTATATTACATTGTTAAGCAAACTTGAGTTTGTTTTCATTCCGGTGCACTTAATTTGTAGGGTAATGTTTGAATAAGTAAGTTTAATAATTTCATTATTGACACTTCGCATCTCAGTATTTAACCGAAATTATGTTTGGAAGTGGGATTTCTTGCTTAGTTTTGAATTTCATATTGTAGGTACCAGTTTTAATTTGATTACAATTCTCTTGTCACACTCAATAAGGGTTTACATCGACTTACGCGCAAGGATTTGTTTTTTTTAGTTTATATGTATTCCTAAACAAATGATCAAGAGACGGAAGCTTGAATACCTGGGCCACGTGATGAGAGGACAGAAATATCAACTACTGCAGGTGATCATGCAGGGAAAAATCCAGGGAAAGAGAAGTACTGGCCGGAGGCGGACATCTTGGCTGCACAATCTGAGAGAATGGTATAAGTGTACATCTACCCAATTGTTCAGAACAGCCGTTTCAAAGATAGAAATAGCAATGATGATTGCCAAACTCCGTAGCGGGGACGGCACTTAAAGAAGAAGAAACAAATGATTCTGAGAGATCAACTGCAATAAAATAATTATACACACAAGATGCGCCTTGATTACATACTCGTGACCACAGGCAAATTTTTTTAAATTCTTTAACTACCAGCAGTGTAGGCGGATTCAGGGGAATTGCGACCATATATGAAGGCCATATACTTCTGATATCTTCTTCATAGTAGTCTTATCACGGCTAAAATAGGAAATTGGTTTCCTGAATCCATGAATCTGCTGATGATCTTTTGATGCAGTGACCACCAGTACACCGAGCTTAATAAACTTATTGTGATGTTTCTGGTTGGATGAGATTTTCTTCACCTCTTGTCTAAAAATTTTTGACTGCCGACCTTACTGTCTTTGTTGTCTCTTACTAGAGAGATATACTTGTTCGACATCTTTTCCGGATTTGACTTGCCTGTTCCATGTGATAAATTATTTAATTTGCTATCGAAATAGTTGAATTCTTCGTCCTTTTTAAGTTGGCAGTAAAAGTGTCCATTCATAGGTTCCAAATGTTCACGTGAACGTTATGAGATTCGTTACGATTTATTGTTGTTTTTATAAGGAATTCATAAATCACAGAAGATTCACGGTTTCACTTAGAAATGTCTGGGAATCCCAATTCGTAAATTCTTCATTGGACAACTGGGCGGGTGTCAACTGGGCGCAGACCCAATAGGAGGCGAACAAATTTTGATGGTTACATTATAAATTAACGTAAAACTTTTTGTTACTTTTTTAAAATTTAACCATAAAATTCAATTTGCACCAGTAAGATCTGCACCCAATTTGTCGTACCTAGTTGTCCTAGATCGTGAATATCCACCTGCTGGCCTCAGGTAATATTATACAAGGCCTAAATGCTTCCGTGGTCTGGAAACCTGTAAAACAGGGTAAAAAATCGTCTAATTCTGTGGTTCTAAATGTACATTAAGCTGTAGTAGGCCCCGTGTCCGTCACACATTTACAACACGCAACGGACATAAAAGAAGGCAGGAAAACCGGAAACTGTGCCAACAGTATAAAACTGTGCCAAAAAAACATAACAATATTTTTACATTGTTGTACCTTATGGAATCTATAAAAAAGCATTCTAAAATCGATCGAAAAACCAAAGTTTGCGATTGAATTTTTTACAACAATGATTTTGTCATTCCTTTTTATGTACCCAGTGAATTCTCATTTAAAAGAGCATTGAACGAAATGCATACAGGATCAGCCTATATGGAATAAAACGATATAAATTTTTTGCAGTATCTAACGCACCTAACTTGTGATTTATTGAATAATAATATAGTAAGTGTAAGTTTTAAACGGTCGACCTGAAAGTGAAATATTTTCATAATAAATTACAAATTAGAATTTTATGTGGTAAGTGACATCAATGCAGAAAGTAATTAATCATATTTGATAAAAATTCCAACCAGTTAAACGTTGGTTTATTTCTACTAACTTTAAATTTAACGATGAATATAAAAACCTACATACAGTTCCATTCAACACAGCAGAAAGATTTCCACCTATATTCTATTATTTTCCGAGTTTCACTGACAATGCTATATTATGAATGAGATCCATGTAACCAAAATTTCAGAAAAAGTGCTACCTATACATATATTCATTCACAAAATTTCACACAATTAAAAACGAAGACTGAAAAAACTAGAAAATAACAATCTGCTATTGTTGGCGGGAAGTGTTAATAAATATCAAGTTTAAAAAAGTGGATTTACAATTTTAATTTGCATTCACTTCGATGAACAAGTATTTTCGTGAATTTAAAATTTGAAAATAATATAATTCGCCAAAATACAGGACATGCAATTAAAATTGATGTTGAAATAAAAATACTTGAGAAATCCTTTCAAGTGAACAGTAAACGAAGAACTTGACTGGTAGCATTTTCAGGGTCGACGAGGAAGTCTATTTCTTAATCGCAGATGAGTAAATATTTGGTAACGGATTAATTCTTGGCAATTGTGAGTTAGTTTTTTATTGAAAGAAAGCTATGATGATTAAATATGAATAAAATGATAAAATGTCACTCGATGAAAACAATCATGACGTTTTTATGTCCAAGACGAATGGAATTTGATGTAACAAGAACTCGAATCTCGAGTCATTGTATTTTAGGCTTCGTCAAAGAAGTCAACAATCGTCGGAAGATTTCAAGATAAAGTGAACAAAAACTAAGATTGATATGCTTTATTTTAATTCGCATTTCGTGGATACTATTTGTGTGACTCGAGATAATTTTGTATTTTAGCCATGTTTATAATGAAATGAAATTTTCTGTTTTGTACGTGCTGTGAATTAAAAAATGTAGTAAAACTTCCTTATAAATTTGCAAAAGTCATAAGTTTTATAAACTTGAATTTTTTTATAGTTTTGGTAGTGGCTTGCCCATTTTAGAACAAAGAAAACAAAAGGTGATAATATTATTCAGAACGATTGCACATTATTATAAATTTCGATGTCAGTCGAAATATTTTCCATATTAATACGCGTTAATATATAAAGTTTTTAAATTAAATTAGCACCTTAAATCCGACAACTTTTTAAATTAAATCAATTATCATTAAACAAAGTCGTACCTTCAAAATGTAGTCATTAATCAAATTAATCCACTTTGAGCGACATCCAGCACTACAATTAGCAGATAATACTAGCAGATTTTTAAAATTTTTCAGACTGATTATCAGTCAAGTTTTAAAAAATTGCACTTAAAACAACTAAAAATCACAAAAACACAAAATAGTAAGAACTCAAAACACATACACAAAAAACTGAAATAAAAAAAAATGTTTAAAAGCTTCGCAAGTTTCACTTTTTATATTGACGAACATTGAAGAGTAAACAATTGGAATCGTTGCCAATTGTCACGTCAGGATAAAAATTGTAAGGATTTAGCTATTGTGTACGTAGGTACGCCAACAAGTGCACATAGTTCAGCGACCGCACCATACCAGCAAGAATATCACGTTGAACTGCCGGTTCAACTCGCTCAAAGGAAACGACTTGTTTTACCACGTGGAAAAGGCTTCTACGCGCATGGCGTTGCCAAATAAAAGGATAACAAAATCAACAAGACTTGCGAAAGTGAATTCTCAATGTTATTAAATATAGCTGCTTCATTTTCTATGATTTCAATTACCAAAAATGATTGTGGTTTGTCAATAAAATTCCAGCTCTCGATAAACTAGTTTTCATTCACGTTCGACATTTTATTTTTTGGATCTTGATCTTGGGCTGGTAATTTAATAAATCGATCTTCTTCTGGTTACCTTTAGGGTTATATCTTTTCAGTCAACTTTTTGGAAGCACGTCTTCAATCACACCCTCGTCTCACTTCATTAGGCTTTCGCTGACTGAACCTTAATTGTAATGAGAGTCAGAACTTTTAAAGAAGTTAAATAGTACACAACGTTTCTGAATTATTGTAGTTTTGTCAGAAGTTACACCCTGCATGTTTGCGAAATAATATACTACAACGTTAAATCTTTTTAATAAATTACCTGGTTCTCTTGCTATACGCCTGTTTTAATTATTATTGTTGATGAAACTCACGAACTCCAGTTTTTTTTGGTCAAATGTTTTCAGTGCCACATAAACGTTTTAAATTAATTAAAACATTTATTTTAACCGACTTTGGATAACTATCTCAAATTGAAAATAAAATCAGAAGCGTGGCTAGAAAAAAATCACACAAACTATTTAGTAATTATGTAAACTCTATTTTAGTGAAACAAATTTGCTTTCCTTGATGTAAACGTGCAAACGCTGTTTAAAATTGCCTGCAAAAAAGATTATTTTGAGCTGAAATTTTTGAATGCAGCGGGATTTTAAGTTTATTGAAAAATTTATGAAACAATGTAAAATTACACAAGAGATTTTTCATAATATGTAAACTTACATAGATTTTTGCATTTTTACGCACCTTCAGTGTGTTTATACAAAAGTTATGTAAATTTACATATTTTGCATATAATGCATAAAAAATTATTATAAACAATAGTTATTTACATAAAAGTCAGGAAAATGACATATTACTGACGAGGGGCAATGTTGAAATACGAGGCACTTCGTGCCGAGTATTTTAGAGCTCCGAGTCAAGTGAGACATTTTACTGACATGTTTTGTATTAAATTTTTCCGAAAATCGTAAAAAATCGAAATTTTAAAACACTAATTGAACAACATTTTTTGACATTGACATTTGTCTATTTTATTTTGTTATTATTAACCTTACTAATTATTACCGGACTAGTCAGTAAAGTTCAATTTCCCTGCGCGTGCATAAGCAGGGAAATGTTGTTTCAATGACGATTTCCGGAAATAGTTATTTACATAAAAGTCAGGAAAATGACATATTACTGACGAGGGGCAATGTTGAAATACGAGGCACTTCGTGCCGAGTATTTTAGAGCTCCGAGTCAAGTGAGACATTTTACTGACATGTTTTGTATTAAATTTTTCCGAAAATCGTAAAAAATCGAAATTTAAAATCGAAATTTTAAAACACTAATTGAACGACATTTTTTGACATTGACATTTGTCTATTTTATTTTGTTATTATTAACCTTACTAATTATTACCGGACTAGTCAGTAAAGTTCAATTTCCCTGCGCGTGCATAAGCAGGGAAATGTTGTTTCAATGACGATTTCCGGAAAAATAATATGCTTCCTTTATAATTATAAAGCCGTAATTGCCAAAAAAATTATATCACATATTGAGTAGTATACAAAACTCGTTTCGAAATTATTAATATGAAGATGCGTATCTAAGAGATAGAAAAATAGGATGCACTAATGATGTCATGGACAAATACATAATATTCATTTGGTAAGAAGACGGTTAAATTAATGATTTTGCGAACAGTCAAACGTTTGTGTAATGCTGCAGCTAGTAATACATAGCAGGGGTTTGATTAAATTAAGAAGTGACAGACTCTGCTAGATAGCGTTCACGTTCCAATCAGTGTCAATTAATTTACATTCATGTTTAAATTACAAAGACAATAGATTAATAAGTGTAATGTAAATTTTACATAAATATATTTTACGGAATGGATTGATTTAAAATTTAAAAATAAAATAAAATTTTATGTCACTCTATACCGCAAGTTGTAGTAAGGTTAAAATAAAGTCAATGGTAAAACCTGATCTACAAAATCAGATTTTAATCTTGTATTCCGAAGAAAATTGACCAGAACCCTTGTGCACTGTCCAGATTATTTTGATAAAATTCTGATGAGTGAACATCTACATTAAAAATCAAACTAAACTTAGAGTAAAACTTAGTGAGGTGGATTAATTTGAAGATTGGTCTTATTGTTGTCTCGATTTAATATCAGATAGCGCGCGTCTTTTGAAAATAAATATTTAGAAACAATTTTCAGATGGTAATCGAATACGGCATGGTTTATACAATAATACCACATCGCTAGTTTTAAAATTAATTATTACGGTGCGAGTAGTTTTACAATAAACAATTTTAAAATAAAATAATTTAAAATTTAAAAATATGTTTTTGTTGATAACTAATTTGACCGCAGAATAAATTAAGCATTAAATTTATCTGGAACTATCACATATAATATAAAATTTTTAGTGGAGCTATAATCTTAACCTCACATGAACATAAGGGTGAGTTTTAGATTATCCTATATTGCATTATTATTCAGAGGGCATCCCAGGCGAGATAGGGGACACTCGTAAACCAATTTCAAAAGCGCCTGTCGACAGAATTCCAACAACATGGCGTGGGTGGTGCGTCAATACGCGAATATTTCAGAATACAAAACAAAGAGATGAAATGCATAAATTAAACTAAATATTGTAAAAAATTACTTTACAACTATCGCATTACACTATTCCAGAAGTACGAAATTTATTCATCAAAATGTTTTAAATTTAAAAATACTAAAATTTAAAAAAAATCTATTTGCTTAATGTATAAGCAACGTTTGCTCTAAAAATCAAAAACATAAATAAACAGTCGTGTTGTGTTATGTAAACACCGTGAACTAAAAACAGAAGCAGGCTAGTCGGACCATAATTTATTATATTCGGTAGGTATTTGTGATTTTAAAGGGTTAAAAGAACAAATGCCGACAAGTAGGGTGGTTAACTAAATGAAAATCCATTAATGTAACGGACTAATGACAGATTCATGTAAAAACGTAAAAAATGCTTTTATATTTAGTATTTATCTGTATCTAAAAAACGTTACAAAATAACATTTTTGTGTGCTATATTTACATTATCAATAATTTATGGCCTATTATTTAAACGTTAATTACAGATAATTACAAAAATCGGTAAATAATATTTACCACCTATAGAGAAAAGTAGTTAACATTTCTTGGCAATATATTATTATCAGATAAATAATTACTACTCTTCTCTATTTTCTTTTAAATTATATCAAAGCTTAGTCGGAGGACTAATAATTGTTATTACTTCTTATTAATTTAAATGGTACAGAATTCTATTATACAGTATATTATGTATGGGTAATATATTTTGAACCTTGAGTTTATAATATTATAGGTACGTATTTTGTTAATTACATTTTAAAATTTATTGATCATAATAATTATTACATTCACAATAAAGAACATATTAAACTCTTTTTTTAAATCAATTCAATACAATTAAATGTGGTTTTAACGCATAAAGTACCCCTTTACTTTAGCAGTCAATAATTTTTTTGACGTTGAATTAATCTAAATGGCCCATTAGACTGACCTTAAAGTTTCTGGCCCGATTCAACTAACTATTTTCTCTTATAGAACTTATAAAACCCCTGATATATTCTGATAAACCAACTAATGACCAATAGTTAATAAAAAAAAATCTATACGCCTTTAATATATATTTAGAAATGACCAAAGTCCTATCGTCGAAAAGTATTTGGGTTCTATGCAAAAAGGGCCTTTCTGAGGAAATATCTACCTAAATCAATTTTGTTAGAAAACGTTTTGAACATTTTTATTGCTAAATGATAATTTTCGAACGTGGCAATTTATTCCTCAATATATGGGATGGTGGGGAATTTTAGACCAATCAAAATACAACAACTTTTAAAAATCCTTCCATGCCAATAAAATCGTGTAATTAAATATATTTCAAAACAGCAAAAATCGTCCAACAACATAAAAATACTTCCACACAAAACAGTGTACACCTTTAACTAATAGAACAAAACTTTGTATATTAAATTAAACACAACATACTAACATAAATATTACAGTATCAGTTTAAAACGCCACAGTATCAAACTACAAAAGTATAAGTAAAATTGTATAAATAATTCCCATCTAAACCCATCAGAAAATCTTACAAAAAAAAAACCGGATGCAACATCCGTTACTAACAAGGATGTCTAGAACAGGACTCAGGAGTAAAGGAAGCACCATATCTGATAACATGAAGTTATTTATACATCATGTCACTGTACAATATCCCACCTAGCTTCATTGGATCTTCCTTATAACTAATTAACACAATTATGAGCATTGATGAAAAACATCTCACTGTTGTTTCTTCTTGATGGCTCAAAGTCGAGAATTCGTACACCTGCAAAATCAAATCTACATATTTTATGATCTAACTCTACAAAAGCTGTGGTATTCTTATCGTTTGATTCCTCACTCCTACGACCAGCGCAGCGTCCGACGCCTTGTCCTCTGGTTAAGCTTCTGCCTAGTTTGACCACACTTCAAGCATGGTATCTCATTAACTGTCTTCGATAAATTATCCTTACCAGTTTGCTCCTTCAACCTAATAAGCGGGAGCTAGTTTAGATGCTGCATACTCCCAATCGGCAATGGTATCTTAGTATGTTCTGCTCTCTATCGGTTCTTCTTCTTCATCGTTTTAGTTATAGATCTATGACCTGTTTTTTTGAACTAATTCATTGAATCAGTTCTTTAAGCAGTGGTTTTGTTAAAAAATAATGTTGTTTCGTGTTGCCGATGCCGCACCGCGCCGTGTCAAAAATACAAATACCGATGTTGATCACCAAGCCAAGTTAGGAAAAAACACGTGAGAAAAAAAAATTGAAATAAATACTCCAGTTAATAATTGCAAATAATTAAAAAATAGAATCCAAGGAGATCAGGGGGGTACGGAATAAACCCTAGATATTCTGGTCTCTGTAATAGTAAACTTTTTAGAAATACATTTACGCTAACTATTTTGAAAATTAATCTACAAATAATATTAATATGCTTAAAATTGTAAAATATACATTCTTCATTCTAACCCCTATAGTTTCTGAGATACAGGCCTCCATTCAACTCCGTTTTTTTTATTTCAGAAACAGTTTGTTAAATTATTGTAGGCTTTTTTCTGTTCATCTGGCAAAACCATGGTTCAGAGATGAGTGAAATTATACCCAAGTCTCTGTAAATCTCTGAATAAAACAACTATTTAACTTTAATTAATAGGTTTCTAAATGTGAGCTTTCAAAGTTGATAATTTTTTACCCTTTTATTTGAAATTTAATTTTCTGAGTTTCATATTTTCAAAAATAATTCGTGTTTTATTTATTATCCTATTAAATTTAATAATTAATATTGAGAGAAACTGAAAAACAATTATTGTTCTAGTACCGTTGGATAAACGCCCGAAAATAAAACAATTTTTCTTTACGAAAATATGGTATTGCATAGCATTTGTCTAATATTTATTTATTATTACTTTTATTTGAAGGAAAAAATTTATTCAAAAAATACTAAATTTTACAATTTTCAACAAAAATTAAAGGAAAATTAGGGTTCTTTGGAGAGTTATTTCCTCTAAATTATTTGGGTTATAGTATGATTTTTTTACTTTTAATAACTAGAGTCTTATTCTGTTTACACTTTTCTATAGACTATTTATACAGGCAAGTGCATTGAAACTGAGTTATTTACAAAAATGTTACAAGTAGCAGAAAAGATTAAAAAATTATCAAGTTTAAAAGCTCACCGTTAGGACTCTATGTATTTGGTTGGTAAATTGACATGTTCAAAAATTTACTGATAATTTTTTCAGTTAGCTGAAACTGAAAACAAAACTTTAATTTTTTTATAACAATTAGTTATAACAATATCTCGTCGGGGAGGGGGTTTTAGTCGGTAAGAATCCGACACTACCACCCCAGAATATCGGGGTGGTGTCTCTTGAAGATTTCCCCCTTCCCTGCATTAAAAAAAGGGGGGATTGAACAAGATAATTTATTTAATTTTTACTCTGATTTATATTATCTACCTACTTTAATTTTGCTAAATAATAAAATGCTATTTGGAGCATAGCATCAGTGGCATAATGTGGTCTGACGGTTGGACCGGGCAGCATATTTGGGAACGCCGCTTTTAAAAGAAAAACCATTGTGAAATCGCTGACAAAAGTTATTTAAAAAACACTATGACATATTTATTAAAAGCATCCGGGGGTGGAGTGTTAGAAGTTTTAATAATATTATACCGAGCAATTTAAAAAAAATTGAAAAATAGCAGGTGCTTTGCCAAATAAATTCGAAGATATTACATACCTCAAAATTAATTTCAAAGTGACTTCTTGAAGGGTTTTATGAAAGAAATCGAGAAATAAAAATAAATAGAAGCACGAGAATTAATGTAACTCAACCAGATCCCTGGTTGAGTTACAGTGCTGAAATTGTGGGTTCAATTACGGAATTACTTAGCGCGCCCTCCGGTGAACTTCAACGCTCTGCGAATGAGTTAAGTTGTAAAAGTAAATGAGAAGGCCGAGGATTACTCCACCTCACGAAATGGATCGTGAAGACTTTGGTGTGAAGCAAGATTGTAAGTAAGTAAAGATGAATGATTGTTAAGTATATCAAAATTTGAAGTAAATTGTTTAAGGCGTTTTTGAAAAGAGGAAAACCTATAAAACGGCTCTGTGAAGTGGGCAGGCACCTTGGAAGCACTATCTTCGAAATATATCGCAATCGTTGGTGCTTCGGCAGTGCTTTCTACTGCTTCATGCATTTTTTTTTAGCAACAGCTACGGTAGCGGAGATATTGCGGTTTGACTTCACTGCCGCGAATATATCGTGAATGGATTAACGAGAATCATACTATAATAATATGTAATAATAATATTAATAATAATCTATATAATATTCTATACACTATAATAATATTCATTAATTTCTATTTATTAACACTTCCCGCCAAAAAATTTGGTACTATGACGTAAATTAATGTGCATTTCGATTAGCTTATTATAACAGTCGATGTTCAAAATTGTTGTTTTTAATTTTGATTTTAATTTGCTTTTAAAGAATTATTAAAATTATTAATTAATAAAAACTGTTTAGCTCAGGTAAGAAATAAACATTGGAGGATTACATTTCAGGTTACATGGGCTATATAAATGGGTATACTTTTTAAGAAGCCTTTTCTGTTTTGGTGGTTTAATCCTATTAAAAATTTCTCAGTGTTAGCAGGACGCATAGTTTTACAATTTCTTAAAAAACTTCTAAAACATTAATAAATAATGTAGCCACATTTATTTTAACTGTACTGCAATATATTATTGATAACCCATTTTTTATTCGATATTTTTGTATTAAAATATTTAGGCGAATATTATTTTAAATATAAGACTTTTAACTATTAAAAAGTCATAAAATTAAAATTTTAAAATAAAATAATTAAACGTGAATTATTATTTATTTAGCACAAGCCTTCGATACTGTATAGTGTATAGTACCATCATCAGATGCATTAAAACAATTACATTGTAAGGGGTAGGTAACCAGAATCAACATTATTTAGAACATTATTTTATGGTAGGAATCTCGTTAATTCTTTAAAAAACTGCGATATCTCCGTAACCATAGCTGTTGCTAAAAAAATGAATAAAGCACAGGAAAGCATTACCAAAGTAGTAAAGATTGTGATATAATATTATGAAGATAGTGCTACCAGAGTACCTGCCCTATAAAACGTCGTATACTAACCACATCTTCCAAACTGCACAAAATGTATTTTAAAACAATATTAAATTTATTTCCTGATTTGTACCATTTAGCGTAGTTTTCGGTTTTACCTTCTTATGTATTGAAAGACTTATAGCTTAACGTGGATCCGAACCACGGGAATAGATGGTTTTTACACAGTTGATTCCGCACCAGGAAAAATTTTGCCCATTTTGAATGTTTAATGTAATCTGGGATGAACACAGGCACTATTGGGCGACTGAAAAATCCTACCACTAGTTGTTTAAATTTCACATAAATAAATATATTAATCCCCTAATAGATGTTTACATTATCCATATTTCTGAATATTGAAGATTCTTAATATTAATTTTTATCTTAATAATAATTAATGTCTGATATTTAATTACAATTATTTGTACATAAAAAAATGACTTACACTGAAAAATACAAGTAAAGAAATTCATTGATTTTCAACTAACGAAGAATTTAAATTAACTTGATGAAATTTAATAGTTATTTCAATGAAAAAGTTTATTAATGATATGAAACAGCATTAAAAGCATCATAAATGCAATTAAAATGTTTTTTAACTTTTTCTTTGAATTATTTCCAGTGTACATAGTTAATTAAACAATTAATCAAAATTTATTATTTTTTCATGAGATTTCTAATAACCAAGGTAAATAATAGTGCTGAGAAAAGCTTATCAATTTTTGTGAACCAATTAAGTTAAATTTAATTATTGTAATTTTCAAAATGTAAAAATCATTACATTAATAATTATTACCATCCGTAATACTCTTTGGTTTCTTTGGTTTCAGAACTCTTACAATTTAATACAAAAATTATTATTTTTAAAAATTTTTGAAATTATTTAATTATTTTTTTTGTCTCCTAATGCATTGAAAAAATTCGACAGGAAGGGGTGCCAAAGTTTATGATGACTCGTGACGCTACGCCATTGCATAGGAAGTTTTAGGAATCCTTTATGATTTTTCAGGTCATCGATTAACTTGCCCCTGTTCTGAATCGAGCTTGAAGTCAACAACTTATAGTATAAGAAAATTGGGCACATTTTGATCAAAAAAATCCGAAATCGGTCTTCTGCGATTTTTAGACGGATTTCGTTAGGGAATTGTTCGTACTTGAACATCCTACAAATTGTCGTGTCTAAACCCTGAGCTTCTTACCGAATTCTTTACCGGAAGTTGAAAATTTTAATGGAGAAGCGAAAATGTTGTTTTTCAGCAAAATATTTTTAAACAAATTTTTATATCAGCTACTTTTATATCAGCTTTGTATATTGTTATTATATAGCTTATTAAAAATATTAATAACACTTAAAATATTTTAACATCTTCGAAATCATGAAATGAAGAGTTTCCTAAAAATGGCCAGAGGGTTCTGAATTTTTGAATATGTTTAAGGTTTGGGGTTCTAATAAAAACTCTAATAAAAACTAAAAAAAAAATAATTGCGACCTCGACGACCGCCTGGAAGTGCCGCCATTTTAACAAAAAGGCTGAA
Organism: Podabrus alpinus; assembly: GCA_932274525.1. Taxonomy (NCBI): domain Eukaryota; kingdom Metazoa; phylum Arthropoda; class Insecta; order Coleoptera; family Cantharidae; genus Podabrus; species Podabrus alpinus. The sequence continues at coordinate 124,770,455 of OW026451.1, forward strand.
AACGATATGTTTCTTCACAATATTTCTTTACCAGATGACTTTAGGACGAAAACGATTGCTGTAAATCTTATAGAAAATAAAATTTACTACAACTTTATCTAAGATATTTCTCCGTCGAATAGTTGCTGATCGCCAGGCCTGAAAGCATATTTTTGAAAATTTCTATTTAACAGCCCTAACGAAATCCGTCGAAAAATCGCAGAAGACCGATTTTGGATATTTCTTTCGCAATTTTCTTCCACTACATATTATTGCTTACAATGCTAAACTAAATAGTTTAAACGAAAACAATCGCATTTATGACTGACATCCTTCCAGATTCCTTAATATTGATTATTTATTATACCTAGGCTATACTAAGTTATAATAATCATAATGATTTTTTAAAAAATATATACAAATTAAAGAATATAATATAATAAATACTGAGGGTATGGGAAATTAGGTACAACCATTGCTATTGGGGCAATAATAAGCTTTGTGTCGACCAGTTTCGGTTATTTATTCAGTCATCTTCAGGAAACAGAGTGTCAATATAAAAGTAAAATTATTAAACCAGCGATTATAATCTGTTATCATTGTTACAAAATCATTGAAAATATAAGTTCATGACTTTTCCTTTACCTTTATATAAACACTGGGTCATGAAAATGGTTGAATGAATTTATTGAAACCGGTTGACAACGACAGAAAAACAAATTAAAATCAATTAATAACAGTACATTTTACGTACAGTACGAAAATTATTTATTATGTTGTGATATTAAGGATTTTAATTAACACGTGCACAATCATCAGATGTGATCTGCTTCGTATCATTTATTATAACATTTTCAACGCAAGTACATTACGTATAATAACTGTAACTGCAATATTAACACAGGTTAGTGATTTCAGTGTGTTTAAGTGTGGGTTTTTTTTAAGTAAGTAGGTGCTATTATTAATTACTATAATATTCATGCAAATTAAAGTTAAACCTCATAATTAAAATATCATTATAATTATTAAAACGCCAAATTTCTTAAAAGTCCATTACAATTTCGAGAAAGCTATTAATTTTTTAGAAGGAACAAATTTTTTATTTAATTATATTATTTTATAAGTTTGTGATGCTGATTGGGAACAATAAATAACCTTATTGTATTAAATACAGACTAATGAGTAAATCGTAATACTGTCGCGGGCTGAACAAATTCAACTGGAGGGCTGATGTTCGCTGTTTGGCTCCCCCCTGCCTTAGATAGCATATTAACTCCGGAAGAGTATATAGACTAATATATTATGAGATTAACCAAATACATAGAATAGAATAATCATAGTAGTATTTTACAAACTGTTTATAAAATTAAATAATACCAAATTATCCCAGCGGAATGATATCATCACCTGTAAAATACCTTATAAATATAAGCGACCAAAAATAAGTAGTCCAATTCCACATTCGCCTGCCGGATGAACGTAATGACCATAGCTGTTAAAAATGTTTAGGTAATCTATATTAATCAATAAGTCAATTAATCTATATTAATACTAAGTTAATCCTTAATCCATTAGGTAAGCTTACGCAAAACGTTTATTCAATTATGTTTCAATCTGTCTTTTTTTTTATAAAGACCATTTCAAATTAAACGATTTTTTAAACAAAATGTGAACTTTTTTTTAAATTATTATAATATTTAACGTGTATGGTATTGGTTGTTTGTTTACAACTATACAGAAGCAGAAAATTCGATAATTTTACTGTGTTAACTCCCAGGGAATATTTTTGCCTTGCAACCATAGCAGTTGACTGTTGAATACTTGAATAGGTACCCGTGGTTTCCACGCAGCAAAGGTAGCAAAGAAACTACCTTTGCCACTACAGAAGAAGTAGTAAGATTCTTTGTGGTTTCTACGTTCATACGTGTGGTTTTCACATTGCAAAAATAACAAATAAACCGCACAACAATAATAAACAAGTATTTGTGTAATACTTAATAAAGTTAATTGAATGCAAATATTTGTTTTTAATAAATAGTAATTAGTACCAAATAGGAATATATTTTTTCATAATATTATTTAAGTTTTCGCTTTTAAATTAAAAGGTTGTTAGTACCTGAAAAAGTGACAGTCAATATTACTTAGTTCTTTTTCTGAAGATAATATCTCATAATCCATTCAAGCGCGTTGCGAATATATATACTTGTTATATTATTATAGTTTATTCTTTTCACATAGTGACATCAAATATCTCGCAATATCGCGAGATTGTAAATACTCATTATTTTTGCGTTTGATACTCATTAAATTAAAATTTTTCAGTAGACTATAGCATGATGAACGCTATCAAATAATGTAGTTAAAACGTTCATAAATATTTCTATGGCTTTTTTATTGTTGCTTATAACACTTCATGCACGCATTTTCACCTTTTCACAATAATATAAATAATTGACCATTTCGCACTATAATTCTACATAAGTATGGTAATTATCAAATTACTCCGATGATTTTATTAAACTTTTAACGGTTAAGAGCCTACATTTAAAAGTTTTAGTTTGGTACTTCGATACTAGTGAATTTTCTCATGAAAAGTAAATAACAAATCTATAATTATTATTACAGTTATACTTAGTAAATAAGATTACTATAAAACTGTGAGTAGTAATTATATAGTAACAAAAATAAAATATATTAAGTGTATATCTTATACAATCAAGTTCAAAAAATTATATACCAAGATACATGCATGATGATTGTTTGATTTGATAAGTTAGATATATAATTTTCAATTGACTTTTGGTATTTTAAAAATATAGCAGTATAAAAAAGCTCTTTACTATTTGAGAGGATCCTAGAAAATTGAAATAGGAGTTAATTTGCCTTGTTAAGTAATTTTTATTCCTTCACGCTATTTGCCAAATTGTATCTTATAATGAGATCAATTTAGTAAAATGTAATAGCAATAGGCAAATAAAATTACAAAATACGATAAACAATAATAATTAATTTATATTAGGTATCCGAATCTTGATGCTGACTTCGGCTTGACTATAAACTTTATTTTAAATATTTTAAGCGCAGTTATTTGAAAGTTAAGATGTACCTATTAATTTACTTGGGTACTAAAGCTTAAATTTGAAGTAAAAAAATTTGCGACAAATTTAATTAAGTATCAGTAATTCTTTTCATTGTAACATTTGTAATTCTGATTTAAAAAAAATTTAGTATCGACCGAAGGAGTCTCAGCTCATAAGTTAAACTTTAACTGCTATTAGTAAACCATTTAAAGGTAATTTTTTTAATCGATTAATAGCTGTCAATTAATATTAACTTATGCTGTTTGTCGGAAAGAATTAACCAATGTAAATAAAAAGCAGCTTGAAATCGATCTTAGAATTTTAAATAATCGAATATTTTTTTAAAGAAATGCTGCAGCCTGTGAAGTGAAATTATTGTGTGAAAAACTTTGAATTTTCAAAATAAATTATAAAATTTTGCTTTTTTCCAATTCATTGTGTTTATAAAAATTTAACTTCCAACGGTAGGCTATAAGACTACTGGCAAAATCTTTGACATTGAATGGAATGTGTAATGAGTAAAAGTGAAAAAAAAAGAAAATTCCTGATGATAAGATTCTTAAATCTTCTTTTAGGTACAACCAGCAACAGCGACTTTCAGAACTAAAAGCAAATGTTTAAATTATTGCTTTCATTATATAAAAATAAAACATAATTATCAATCCAATTGTATCGTGTTTTATCCTTACAAGGATTCTCAATCTGCTTTTGCATGTGTATCATAATTTACTACTTTAATTACAATTTATCCAGTAGCAGAATAAATAAATTTATTATCTGCGACATTAAATTAACTTCTTTTAAAAGTCTGATTTCTATAGGTAATAACAATTAGTATTGCAAACTGCAATATACTCGTCGTAGAATAGTAAAATATTCGATAAATAAGAAAACATTGGATATTCTTAGAATTATCACAGACACTATCAAGAATATGACTGAAAGGAAATTCCATCGAATTGAATTTTTGTCATCTACTATGAACCCGCTGCGTTCGTTGTAGCGACTATTTAATGATTTTATCTTTTATTTTATTACATCTCAAAATAATGTAGCTAATATTAAATTCAGTACACGTACTATTACGAAAAACCGCAACTAAAATTCTGTCACGCAGTTCACAATAATTCGGTGAAAAATTGAAAAAATCACTCAAGTGGAACGACAATTTTTTGATTTTTAAAATATTGGGGAAATTTTGTATATTTTTTGGCGATTTAACTTTTCTTTTTAAATTACAAATATGTATATCGTATTTGTTCAAGATTAAGGAGCTACATGCAGCGTGGACAAGTAAACTTGGTCGACCGTGGTGTAACCGGTTCTGTTGTGCACCAAAGAACGCCGTTAAGATGTGCATGTCTTATACAGGTTGCATTTAGACAGGTGATCTTTCTTTGGTTTGAGTCATAAAGTAGCTTCACTTATGTAAAAAGATGTCACAAAGTCGCTTCAGTGGTGTACTATTTTCATTTGAGAGTTTACATTTGTTTTCAGCATAGCTTAATTGCCTTCAACTGTATTTGAATTATTTATGCCATTAATAATCCAACCTCACACTTTTCCAGTTCAAATTTCCTGCTTTTTCATTTCGTAGGTCAAGTGAAAGTAACAATGTAGCATTTCTTATTATACTTTCAACAACCAGTTTTCCCAAAGTCGTTATTCTTAACTCTGCATGCTAGAAACATAATATAGTAAATTGAAGAGAGCGATGTGGTATAGACTTGCGATGTCGATACAAGCTTGTACTTTAATGGGATCATTTTTGAATTATCACCACGTACTTTCCCCTCACCACAAACTATTTAACTAGAATCAGACATTATTGCAATGAATTCTATTTAATAATATCATCAGTAGACTTCTGGTTTTGAGATCACAATAAAAAAAAGAGATAAAAGAAAGAAAAATAACAGGTAGAACTTAATAATTGAAACCACATAGAAGCCTACATGAAGTATGGATATCTTATCGTAATAGGTGATACCACAATAAATATGTAGTAATTAATGACAACGATATATGGAAATTTCATTAAGATAAATATTTTTGCATAATGCACGCAAAAGATAATTTACATAAATGGATGAGAAAACTTGTAAAGAAAATAGTCGAAGAAATAAACTGTTTTCAAGTTGTATTAATGTACCAAATTAAAGCTATTATTTAGTATAAATACTTTTCGGCACTTTGATGTCGAAATAATAATATAACATAAACATATTGAAAATCCAACGCTAAAAGCTCTAAAGATAAGCACAAAAATACGTACATACACTCACTTTAATTATATTTTAAGATTATCTGATATATTTAAATTAAACTGAAAGTTGGAATAGTTTTTGGAAATTTATAACCTTTCCTTATCATTTTGCTAAGTGACAAATAATCCAAACAGGTTCTGAATTTTTATTTGCCCATTCAAATTCTGAAATCATGCCGGATTTAAATACTTTAGCATATAATATATCTTGAGATGATGCATCATATTACAATTTTATATGGCCTTTAAAGATTTATAGATTTATTGACTTTTTATTATAATTTATTTATTTTATAGGACTTCAATGGCACCTATATATACTTGCAAATGCTACTTTCTGGATAAGACAGGAAGAAATTGCATGTTGCATGCATTAGTATAATAGGATAGCAGTAATAAATCACACTTTAAAAAAGCTTGCGGTGTGTGCTTTAGAATTTATTATTTATAGGCATAAATGCATTCAAAAATGAAATAAATGATTCGGCTAACGTCAACAGTTGATCTTATGATTGTGTAAAAAAAATTAATTTAAATTAGAAATGATTGCTTATCACCGTAAAATTTTCTAACTAAGGTTGTATTCAAAAATTACCAATCACAAAAACTTGAGCTCCTCGAACAATTTAAATTTGTGGGGGTGTGGTGGCAAATAAATTCTAGAGGATATGAAAATAACTAGGTGGGAAAAATTGCACCCAATAAGTAAATTTTAAATATTTCTGTACTGAAAATACGTTTTCCCATCGCTAGTTTTTAAAGCTAGGTTTACATAATTGGTAAAATTAAGCTTATCGTAAACGATCGATGCCAAACGAAACAATCAGAAAATTCACTTGGAGCGAATGGAAGATCAGTGTTGATCGCAAATGGAAGATACCAGGAAAATGGTAGTAAAATAGTCGGGACAGGCCTGAAAGCCTAATTTCTGATGTGAAGAAGAACACTATATTCCGCTCAAGTTGACGAACAACCCAATTTTCCTGAAACCAAAATATTTAAAATTAATAAAACTTTGGAAATTTGCAGCGGTCATTTCACTTTTCAAAGCAACCTGAAAATATTAGAATTTTAAATTGGGTAAACTTGTTTATTTAATCGTTGATAAGCTATAAACAATTTTTCTAAGCATAAATATTTTTCGTAATGCAAAGCGAGATTTTAGAAATGTTACGCCTTTCTGTATATGAACATCTTATATAACATTTACACGTTTTCTCAGTGTGACAGTTTGTTTGAGACATGGAAAGAATGTTATGTTGATACTACACATGCATAATTTTTAGAGTTAGCTAGAATTCTGTGCTTACTTTACGTCCTAAAAATAAGTTGGGGCACGTGCCGAATACGATGTAAAACGAAATCACAACAATAACTGTGTCTAATAGATGTAGAACGCTCAAGAGTAACAACCCTCTCAAATTGAATGTTCAAAACACCTGAGTCTTAAACGTTTTTGTACATTTGTCTGAAAAAAAATGTTAAAGTTGTATTATTTCTTTTTTAAATTTTAAAGCGCTGTCGTGCACTAAAATATTTATAAATTTATTAGATTCCATGTTGCTTATGCAAATAAGAAAATTTTAATTAAAACAGAAAAATTTACAATCCCAACTTTGCGCTTTTTATATATTAATTTTTTTAGTTTTTATTTCATTAGTCTAAATTATAAAAAGTCAAATTTTAAACAAGAACCGTTTTAGAGAAAATTGATTACAAACTTCCAAAGAGGTACCAATAATTTTAAAATTGAACTATAAGTTCACAATATGAAAAGCCAGAACGTTTGCTGAATGTTAATTTACAGATCGAACACGCATTTAGATTGAAATATCTCTATCGATGTTGGAATATGTTTATTTATTATTTCATTTCCTCTTTTTCTTGTAAATTCTTGCATCGTCATACTGTGATGATTGCTAGGATAGTCGCAAAAGTTACATGCTGGCTGATCCGAATCTTGAAATTACAGAATTCGAAATAGATGATGCTGGTAAAACAGTTTATTTGATATTTGCCGAGGGTGTGTTTAGTGATATGCCGATTAAAATTATTGACCAACATAATAAATAATGGTTATTTTGGCACCGATAGTGTGGTATGGATTACTGCAAATCATCAAACATACATTTTGCAATTCAAAAATTTAGTTGTCCTTCACGTTTGCAAGAAGTTTAATTAATTATGCACGGTGTTAATTAATTGGAAATATCTGTGCGGTAAGTACGTTGCCGATTAGAAGACTTGCTACTTTGTTGTCGGCACCTTAGTTTACACTAATCCCACTTCTGGCTTAAATTACAGCGATATATTCGAGCGATTTATTGAAGTCAATCTCGAATAAAAATGTATTTATAATTGGTTTTTTAGAACTGCATCGCTGATTACCTTTTTTCCATCATTACTCAGATTGGATTCATCGTGTTCAAAATCAAACCGACAGGATGGCATTTTACCAAACCTAATGCACTTGTTCAGTACGAAATGCATCGCTAATGACCGTAAACGATTTGTTACGCTATTTAAATTTACCAGCTTATTTTCATACGAGGTGGTTAATTTTAAACATATTAAAGTAATCTTTGTGAAAAAAGTATGTAACATATAACAAGTAAGTACCGAGAAAGGATTGGCAAAGATAAGTCTATGTTCCATATAAGATATTTTGTGCAATTAAAGTCATTAATTAGAAGGAATTTTAGTTTGAATGTTAACGAGTTTCAGTTGCATTGTTTATAGACATCTTCCATGTTATTTAACATAAAACGTCAAAGTAAACGCAGATTTATGTCAATTTAATCGGTACTAAGAATGTTCCACTGTCTTACTGGTTTATAGAACTTTTCTACATTGTTGGAAAAACTTACCGCAGTAATTAATGTTGATTGATCTATAAACATTTAACAATAATTGAAACCTATAATTGTGCAACAGGAGTCTTAACACAGTCTTCCTTTGAATTTCTTGTTATATCGTAGCCAAGCTGAAAGTAAACTAATTGGATCTCGTCTCAAATATTTAAAGCTAATACAATTAAAGGTAGTTTGATGACGTTATTTCTAGATCAGGAATCAGCCATTACTTTGTTTTAATTGCTATTGCACATACAAATATTTATACAAGAACGAATCAATAAGTATCCAACAGGTAATTTTTATTATTTATTCAAATGCATACATCAATATGATATTATAGTACACTATTGAATGAAAAACACTAAGGAAAGTCAAAAATTGCGTGCAAATTGAAGTAGTTAAAATATTGTACATCAACGAAAATTTTGTTGCCAACTGAAATAAATTGCTGATGGTCAAGGTTATGAAGAAGGTTGTGATGATGAATATCATCACAAGTAATGTCACGACTTTTGGAAAGTTTATGATGCTAGCGATATAAGTATACCTACTCTTTAAATTTTTGGTTATATTTTTAATCTTGGCTTGTTTAGTACCTTTCCTAAAAATAAATTTTTTTGACTAATTTAAATCATCAATAACAGTTTTTAGGAAAAAACATCTACAAAGTAACAAAGAATTGGCAATTTACTAGATTTTGATAAAAATCCTTTTCATACAATGCTTTGTTACACAAAAGGCTTTCTAATACAAGCTATGGTTGTAGGTCATTATATTTCATCTGCTTGTGTGGGTGCAAATCATTACATTGCTCAGGTGCGGTCATTTACTTATGTTTCGCCTTAGGACGCTTTTTAGTTCACGACTTTTACCACGGAAACATCAATTCAAATTGCGAAGAATTTAGAAATCTTGCATACAATATTTTGGATATTTTAAAAATAAACGTGTAGTGACTTATTGTAGTGTCTTTAAGCTAAGCTCGAAATTAACATTTCGGTAATGTCAAGTAAACACACATCGTTACAGTCTCATTTCGAGTATTATCATACTTGTAAATGTGAACCAGTTGTCTTTCAAACAAGAGAACAATTATACATGCTTTATACCTAAATATCTAATCTCATTAACATTCTTGGTAATTTTAATAACAAGACCTCTTACCATTTCATTTGCAAAGTTCTCTATTCAGTCTCTGCAATTCTCTTGTAACAAGACGCCATAGCCAGTTACAATATGACAATAAGCGTAAGCAGCAGGAGTCACGTTTTACACTGCAAAATTAATTAAATCGGCCCCAACACTTCTCGATTATTATTGTTAGAGATCATCTATAAAAGCAGCTTTCAAGGTTGCATCTTAACATTGGTAAGTAAGTATATCTGTTCAATAATATTTATTATAAAGAAAAGCATTCTATTGCACCAGTTAATTATACCACAAAGATGATTGGTCTCAAAATCTTTTCTGTAAGCTCAGACGTTACAATGAATAGCTTTTAATAAAAGTTAGTTAGCTTAAAATTCATACAATTCTTCATAAGGTACCATAGAATACAGGCTGATCCAAAATAAGTGATCACCGTTGCTTTACTTTGTATTATTTGGATATGTAAAAAAACAGTTGAATTTTATAGATAGAACCTAATAAAGCTTAAGCTTCAGGCGTCCGATATAATGAGGCTACCATAAAGCCAAGTTTATATTTTGCTTCAGGCTACAAAAAAGCTAAGATCCGGTACTGCTTTGAGTAAATTTAGTAAGTCAAGTTCAACTTTTTTTCAACTTTTAAAGTAAATTACTTTTATATTCTCACTATCAAAATAAAAAAAAGAAAAATAATATTCAAGTAAGAAAAAGGCTAATTAAATTTATGTTCAACCTCAATAAATTAAAGAATTATCAAAAATAGCAGTTCTAATACTTCAACGCATTTTTCTTCTCGTTTTTAAACGCATCGAACTGCCTTTTAAATAATCTCGCTATTTATCTATTTGGTTTTTTGTCGATTGTCACGTTTTGGAATGCGTTAAAATCACCATACTGCTGCTTATAAATATTTATTCTTTCTTTCCATTTCATCTTGCTTTCAATTTTATTTCTATATTAACTTTCATATCTGCACGTATCTTGGCTATATTTTTAAAATAATAAGTATGTATCAAACATTTGATATGCTTGAAAAGGTAAAAATATTATAACTTCATAATATTATGTAAAAATAGTTATACAGGTTCTCTTAACAAATATAACTTGAATCTGTAGCACAGAAATAAATTAATTATTACTTTACTGCAAAATTGGTCTTAATTGTATTTTTAAATTTGATACTGGTGCACAACTTGATAACAAAAAATGTTAAGCGAAATCTATTTGAGCAGACTACGTTACTTCAAAAAGTTTGTCAAAAACATGCTGTTAGTATTGAGGAAGCAAAGAAATCCATCTACTTTGATCGTCTATGCTTACCAAAAAGACAAATTCTTGCAGTTTAGAGAAAAAAATGTCATATACGAGTAAATTTTGTAAACCAGTCTCATAGACCTCTCCTACCACTCTAAAATCTGTAATTGCTTCCGTGCTTATAACTTCAGATTTTCCTTTACGAAGTTATTAATGGGTTTTCTAGAAACATAGAGCTCTTCAAGCGGCTATAGTCATTTAGATTCAACGAATATCCCCCAGTTAGTACACCGATCACCTTATTTGCTTCCTTTATTTAAAATTTTTGCGACTATTTGAGGATAAACTCAAAATACAGTGACCTGCGTGAATTTTCTCTTAATGGTAAGTTAACAATGTGAACTATTAATAATTGTTGTCTATAGTATTTTAACGGTTTGTCATGGACTCCTTGTTTCCTTGTTGGAACACAGTGAAAACGCTTTAATACCACAAATCCTGAAGAGTTTCAGATTAAGCAACAACACCAAAAAATTTTAAATTTATTTGTAAGGAAAGGAACCAGGCGTCAAATGCTTTTGGCGTGTTATGGTCACAGGCTAAATGCCAGCAGGGGTCCTCGGTATTGGAAAGCAAAGCTGTAAAATCGGCTAGCAGAGGAACGGCATTGTTTGCCTGATCGAATATTTGACAATACTGCCGGGAGAATTTTGTTGGACAAAAATGTATATACTGCTATGTTGTAACATTCAATTTTTACATACCCTGTATATTGTTTAAATTTCCTTTTCTAAATTCCTGAAAAGCGCGCAGCAGCGTTACTTTACACATCTCCGCCCATCCCAGCAAAATTTGTTTAGAAATTTTGAGTAATATGAATGCGTTGTAGGCTTCAGTTCCTACAAAAGTTTCAAAGTACATGTCTCGTTTTTGGTGAAAACCCAAAGTGAACTCCACTTTCCATTTTCACAAAAACCGACCAACAGGTAATTGATAATTATTCTATTGTTGGCTAGAGGTTATTCTTTTATCTTAATCTCACAACAGGTTCTTAATACAATCTCAGTAGAAACTCATTCAATCAATCCGACCGATAGGTTCTTAGTAGTATCTCATTAAGATCGTGGCAATTTCACAATAACGCCCATTTGGGTCCAACTAAAGAACAACTGGTTTTCCCGGATATTGAAATTTCGAAAATTTATTCATCTGCAAACCATCCATTTGCTGAATATATCGAGACTCCTGGTTTGCAATTCGTTTATGAACAGCACGTGATTAAAGACTAATAAACATTTTTGCTACCGACTTGGATTCAAAACTGGATCGTATTATACTACTGGATTTAATTTTGTTGCCAAATTAAATTATATTGAACTGATAATTCTTTTTATGCAGTAAAATTCTTTGCTGGTTAAGTTTTTTATAGTCGTCTGCGACTTTTGAGATCCGAATAAAAAGTTTTCAGCTGAAACGTTTGTCCAACCCGCTGGCGCCCTTAATTAAATTAAGGACAACTTTTCCAAGTCAAACCCACGACTTCAGCTCTCCCCAAACAACAGTAGGAAGCTATCAATGTCTAGCAAGCCATTTATGGTACAATGTTATAATTTTAAATTTTGTTATACCTATGAATAATTATTAATATTAAAATAATTATTTGATCTGAACTGTTTTGTATCGACTTTGAAATTTTCCAGATAGTTCTAAATTTAAATTCGATCGAGCTTATTTGATTTATCGGTCAAATATTTCAGATCATTTGCAACTCGATCGTATATCCTCTTAAATTAATATCATATGCTTAAATAAAATAAAACATTTTAAATTGAATTTTTAAATGTTATTGCAATAACACAAAAATGAAATGTTTGTCGATTCTACCTGCAGGTTTTAAATTATTTAAAATTGTTCTTACCAAAAACTCTAACTTTATTCGCGAAATACTATGTTCAAATGATTTTTCTTCATAGATTGTGTACCAGTGTCAACGTAAAAATGAATTTTCCAGAAATTAAGCTTCATCCACTATCATTTTCTATAAATTTTGTAAATTATTTACTCCTGATAGTTGATTTCTGCCTAATTCATGACGATATATTCAATTTCGACCAAATTTTTAACCATTTAACCCAGCGATGACGTTCTAACTTCACAATTTCTCGTTTGCGCTACAATTTTAAAATTTTCTAATGATTCCAAATAAAACATTTCTTGATTATTCAATTTTCATCAACAACCTTTCTTAACAATTTTCCATCACCACCTTTTTTGTGGACTGAATTCCCCTTCTTTCCTGCGCCATTTTTGTATCCTGTCAACTTTTTTAAAATGTTCTGTATTTTTCAAATATCAAATACATTCTGCAAAATCTGACGACATATACAACATTTTCAAATAAACAAAAGCAAACCTAATGGGCTTTCAAAATGATTCATTTCTATAACTTTACTGTTGCTATCAGTTCAAATAAAACGATTGCTTAGTGATTGCGGTAATATCTGAAAGATTCCCATCATTTGTGGGTGGTAAATTAGATTGTTATTGATGTACCCATACGGATCTGAGGAGATGAATATCAGGATCAAACCTGAGTAATATTAATAATATTGAAACGTCATCCGCTATTTTTTAATTTATTTTTAAAGGTATTTATTTTTAAAGGTTTATTGCGCCCACCTTCGCCGCAAATTTTTTAATGACATTATGTCAATCGTTTGAGCTTCGTTTGAGCTTACATTAAAATCGTTTGAAACACACATGGACGAGAGCGTGTAAAACCGCTGTAGAAACGACATCCCCCCCTATTGTAAATTTTCTATTAAAATTAATATTAATCGTTGGAACTTCTATTCCCATCGCTTGAACCTCAGAGGTATAAAAATTAGAGCGTTTTGGAGACTGAAACTGAATAATGTTTAACGTCTCTCCGAGCAAGTAGCGCTTAAAATTTCAGCATTCTTGCCATATGCAAATAACGAAATAAAATAAGTGCCTACATTTGGAGTATTTTTCCCAGAAACCCACAATTTCTAAAAGAAAGCAATCATTCTTTTGAAAAACCTAAAGAAGTTTTATGGCCTATCAAATAAAAAATGTTAGACTGAAATTGCTAAACAATTTCTCTGGTTTAATGGAAAGTTTGCATACATTAGCGTTATATTAAACAGAGTTAGTTTGTTTATTAGACAAATTGAATTTGAATATTTTCGCTAAATTCTCTGAACGTTCATCGTAAGACACCACTTTCCGACCACCGATGATCGTAATACCCATTTGACTTTTTCCGGTTTTTCAAAAAAATTGTAACTTTATTTTCAGTAATATCAAATAAGTGGTCCAACTAAAGCACTTAATATAATTCTTTAGTTACTTTGTATAATATGGCAACAACACTAAAATTTTGAGCGCTATTTGCTTGGAGCGTAGTTTTCGATGAACAAATTAAAATTTTACTCTTTTTAAAACTTCTAACTATTTTTCGACCTTGAAGGTTCAAATGATGGGAATGGAAGCTCATTTCATTAATTGTATTAAAAGTCACGATTGGAGGGGAGGATTTCCACAGCTTCTCGCAAAATTGTTCTAAATAGTTATTGAATTTTTATTAAAAATCTTAGAAGCTCAAACGACAACGACAGGAACAGAAGGTGATTGAAACTCAAATTATTTCAGCACCAACTTTATTCCAAAAATTCGTGATGAGGAGACCAATTTGAAGTTCATCGTAACTCAAACGAAACTCAAACGTTAATAAAAAAAATATTTGGGAAGAGTAAAAGGTTGGAGGGTGGTAGAAATAAAAAGTAACTTTTTTTATTGAAAGAATTTTATATTATGCTTATTTGATAAATAGATATGGAGCGAATAATATCTAAATTATTAACTCTTTTTCAAATGGGTTATTTAGAAATGTTAAATTTGAATCACAATTTTTAAATTAACAGCAATTATTGTTAAAAAGATAATAATTTATTACAATAAAATTAAATTTAAATTTAATTTGTGCAATGCGACAGAAAAAGGTTTCCTCTATATATGTAGTTGATTTTTTAAATCTATTATTTAAAAAAATTTGCCGTGTATTTTAATGATTTTTACCTGGATGTAGGTTTTGAAAACTTTATTCCCATCAACATAAGCGATTTTTAAAATTGGATTTCTCAGCCCTAACGTGTAAATTCGTGTGATTTTCATCCACATTTTGAAAGATTTACTCGTTCGCTAAAATAGTAGTGGAAATCTTTTCTTGCGTGTTTTACAAACTCCAGTTGTTGATTTTAACAAAATACTTTCTAGTTCGTCTTTATATTGGTTTTTGCTGTCTCGTAAAACAATAGAAAAGAAAAGTTGACAGTAAGGTTTGCAATTCCGATTTCTACTTGTAATTATATATTTTATTGATTTATGGGATAGGCACAGTCTTTGTACTAAACTGTCTAAATTATAAAAAATATACATACATATAAATAGTATAGCAATATTAATTTATAATTGTTATCTAATAAATTTCTCTGCTGTTGGTAATTCTAGAAATTAAATCAATTAATGTTTTTTCGGAAATTTCATTATTGGAAATACCTATGTAGATTTGGAATATAATATAAATCGGAAATTTAAAAGTTCATTTTTAATTACCTTTACAGTTCTGCATTTTTGCTTATATATTTATTAATTTTATTATATTTTAGTTTGCTGTTAAAGAATCGATGTCCTTATAAGTACATGCCGGATGCACTAAAAATATTCAGGTAAAGATGCAAAAATGTTCAAAAAATGGTACGTTTTAAAATAACGTACAATAAAATCTAATTAAAAGATGAAAATTTACTAAGCAGAATAATACATTATGCAAATTCATTTAATTAGACCTTTCTTTATAAGGTTTGATTGGATTATTACTTAAAGTTGCACTGTCACCACTTCATAAAATTATTTACCACTCATCTATGTGTATGTACATTTGTACATAAATATTTTACGATACGCTTCCTTTCAGTTTTTGTCGAGATGTGTACTAAATAGAATTAAAAAAATAATTGAAACCTTATAAATCAATATTTTTTCAAACGTTAAATAGTTTAATCACGGTATTTTTTATGAATCCCGTTGTGCTGGCAGCTCATTAACTAAAATAGTCTTTGAAATAAGCTTTTTTAATTTTTCATCCAATGATATTTGAAATTGTTTTTTATTTGTATGTAAGACATTTATCTAAGTGCTTACAGTTTAAATATATTGATTGCGGCAACATGCAAGTGGTTTATTCTGATATGGTGATAATGCCATCTTATTAACTACTTAGGGTTTGATCTAAGCTATTTTGTAAATCTCCTGATGCATGAGTTGGATTTTTATGCGAAGCCATAATCAGCATGTCATCTGTAAAGGTGGCGGTCGTCGTAAAATATGTTGTTTGTAGGTCATTTGTATAATATTAGATAAAGAACTGGTCCCAAAATATTGCCTTGAGGCACACCATAGGTTATAGAGCAAATACTTGAATATGTGCGCTTCCTGACACATTATTTCAGCATGGTATAATTTTCGAAATAAACCTTTTTATGTTCTCAAGATTCTTGGTGAAAACATTCAGCACATGATACACATTTTCGATGATGGATTCTGGTATTTTGTTCATTTTTGCCAATATTGATTGAATTCAATCCTGTGTATTTTCAAATTAAGGTTTAACATAATTTATATAATTTTCCATTCCAATTAGAACATCTTCAAAAGAAGAACAGCATTAGAAACATATTTAAACGTATGGGTAATTCCTGTGATGTTAACCCCATCCTGCGCGCATTTTCTAGGATTCAGATTAAGTTTTATGGCTGTTTCAACCTCACTTATTTTGAATGGTTTGTTAGTCCAGCTATATATTAAATTTTTTTTGTACTACATTTTTATTTTTATTGGAAACATGTTTATGAACATTTTTATATACGAAAGACTGCTTAATTACTATAATTTAGAATTAAAAGGATATACTAGTAATATAAAAATAATCAATTTAATCATTATTTTTGACATAATGTGATGGTTCTACAATTACCCAGCAAAGTAAATAGCATTAAATTGTGTGTACAGGACACGTAGCATAAAATTACTCGATTCATGACTGTTAAAATCTAACATTAATATCGTACTTATGTCATTATGTCAACTTTTTTAATTGTCATATAACAACTTAATTATGAAAGAAAAACATCTTGCTTAAAATTCATGTTGCAAACTTGTTCTTCACTTTTACAAATTCTAAGCAATACGCATTCCTTAGAAAATCTATAAGATAGCTAATTAAAAATTAGCATGCGTGTATAATATTATTACGATCACTTTTTAATTATTGTTTAACCGATCATCAGTTCTAATTATATATTATAACGAAAAATCATTTACGACGTCACTATCGGTGCAATAAACATTAATGCGAGTATAAATTATGAAAACGACGTCTGAACTCCTTTTTAATTTCAAATAGTCTTAAGAAAACTCCCGTATAATTAAATTTGCAATTTTTCCGCTGGTTATTTATTTCTTTGGTGTCCACCTATAACAATTTTTCTTTTGAATTCTGTATAATGCAGAAGATGTCAGACACACACACACTGGATGCAATGCTCACGTCTTGCAGATTTTTCAAAATTTATTTTTATAATAATTCTGCATACATTGCACTATTTATGTGGTCTTTCAAACCCTGCGTTTCAGTTTGATGTATTTCTTTAAACCTGTAAGAAAATTAGAAATTTGCATAATTTATTATGCAAAAAGCTAATATTTTAGTTGCGAATTGCACTGCTAACCAGTTATAACTGTGAACACGTTCAACGTTTAATTGGTTTTAAATTATTAAATCGACAATTTGAATAAATATTCTAATAATATATAGCAAGAGGATTAACGATTAATTAGGATTTATTTCAAATATCTTCAAAGGAATACCACATAGGGCTTACCGAAATACTGAAAAGTATAATGAAATTGGAAGTTATTGGTTGGCGGCAACAGTTGAAATACAAATTTAATCAAATTTGGTTAAAATCAATCTGTGACACTTCTTATCAGGTGAATGTAATAATTAATCAAGATGCAAATCCACGATAATCTTTGTGCATAGCTAATTCAATGAAAGATTAAAGCTGAAAGTATGCGACATGCAATATAATGGCGAAACTACCATCCAAGATGATATCGTACTTGTGCTAACGTTGTTCATTCTATGAATTAAATTGCATTATTGTATTGTGTAAACATATCATTTCCTTGAAAGCTATATAATTTAATGTAACTTTTTGGAGCTTGGAGACTAACATTTCCAAATTTTTTTTATCGATTTTCTGATGTGATCTTATTTTAGCTTACCGAAGTGCCATATCAAGCGTGCAGTTTTTGACGTTGATCTAGATTGATTGCTATCCATTGATGGATTACTTGATTGCAAAATTACAAGAATGTTATTAGAAATTTACAGTTTTTCATGCATTGTCATTTTCAATTCATTTAATTTTCCAATAAAATTAAAGTCAATGTAACATTCTAAAGTGATGGAGTTTGATTTTATTATTTTTCTCGTTTCTGATGAAAAGTTCATGTTATATCGTATTTACGATATACCACTCGTAAATGTTAATTCCTTTTGGACTTTTTAAATCTCCAAGCCATTCGAAGGATGGTGGTTGTGCAGGTGACTCAAAACTATAGAACTAATGTAGTTATTAAAAGTAATATTGGTATTTTATGATAATTAATTTCTAAAAAGAGGTAAACATATTATTTTCTGAAAATCATATTACGCTATTAATAATGGATAAAAATGTTTATGCCTATATAATAGCATTTTAAAAAGTCATTCCTAATAAAGTTCTTATTCACTTCATTATAATAAAATATAATCAATTCAACATTACCGTTTTATTGATTCGGTAAATCAATTTAGCTGTATGCACTATTCATAATTATTATAATGTAGATGATGTGGTAGGTTACTGAATATTTTAAAGGTGTTTAATTTATAAGCTACTGTGTACACAATATATAATTATTGAGATGGGATAATATGCGACGAAGAAATTGAGATCACTTTTAATATCAGGTTACTCAAGTGGTCGAGCATGGTAAATGGATGAATCTAATTGATTGGGCCCTAATTGTGCTCCCCTAAGGGAACTAATTTGCGGTGTTTGTGTTTATAACTTAATAGTACGCATTATAATTTAATACCCTGCTAAGAGCAATAGTCTTTTCATAATATATGAAAGCTGTGAAAAATTGCTAAATATTTTACAGTCTTGAGTAGTTAAATGGTTTGCGCTATCTTGTTTATGTGAGTTTTATGAGCGAACAACGGTTGTTTTAAGACAACGATTCAACGCCCTAAAAGCTATATCGTTGATTTGAACGCGTTGAACCTGGAAATTTCTTAATCGAACCAGTTCCAATCCGAATCTTTTCTTATCATTATGTTAGAGGATGATTACAATACTCGCCTAGAAATCTTCCCTTCTAACCAAGACATCGGTAATCCAAACCACGCCTGATCGTCAATGCAGCTTCTCGTGCTCAGAATATGCGATTAGAATTTTGCTTTTCACGATTTCTTGTTATTATGCGTTGGTAATACGAACTCATGTCCTTCAGGTACGTACATGTAAATATGTAAGTATTTATCGATATGTACGTATGAGTGGTTGCTATAATCATGGCAAGAACTTAGCATTACAACAAATGCGTGATGATTCTTGTCAAGAAGTTGATAACAAAACAACATTCTGCTCTACCTGATTTGCTTTTATAAGCAACAAAAACTAGGAAAATTGAATTTAAAAACAAAACCATAAAGCGATTTACATAATGATTTGATTAGTGCCTCGATTATTTAATAACATGATTAATATATTTTCAACGTAAAAAACTTGTAATGATTAATAATTTTTTTATTACCCGCTGGTTTATACCGAAAAAAATAATACTACAAGTTGCTCGGAGAATTATTAAACTAATTTGGAATAGTCATCATTATTTTTTTACACCAATACTTGAGGGTTTTCAACAACTGTATGGTCATTATATCAAGAGGCAGATGTGGCATTTGAACCCGCGACTATTTGTTTATAATAGCTTACGTTTGCCACTACAGAACTCGGTTGGGTTCAGCATTATTTCAAAATTAACTTGAAAACACGAATTAGGTTACGCAGTTCATAATTGGATATCGTAAAGAATTTAGAAACTTACATATTTTACATTAAATTACTCCTAAAATATGTAATTTAAGTTTACCACACACATCGAAAATTCAGGAAAAATAAATTGTAGAATTAGTATACCCAACACCGCGCCGTTGTTAATTGTTTTTATATAATTTAATTTCTCTATAAATCTCGGTTATATCTTTAATTATTATACATAAAAGAATAAATTATATTATTTTATCCGACGATTTATTTTATAATAATAGCCATAGAATATGCTATTAAAATAATCCAACTATTAGTAAATTCGTCTCGAAAAAATTGTACATAAATTTTGTGGTTTTAAAGGAGTCGAAGTTTTTAAAACTGAAGTTAAAACCAGTATTTCACGCTAGTTTAGTTATTTTTTTATCAATTATGCGATAAAAGCATATATAAATTTACTACTTACTTTTTTGTCAGGGGGTCTATTATCGAAAGGTTTTAAACTTATTAATACAATTAAAAAATATGTCTTGGAAATATCGATATGGCTTTAATTTACATAAGCATTATTGCTATTAAGTTTAGCTACTTTTAAAGTTTTTCTGATTCTTCAAGCCTCATCAATGTTTTAAAGTTTCCTAAAACATTTTATGCAAATTACATTGCTTTTTTGTGGTGCCTTATTTTAGTTAACCTTATACTGATTAAAATATTCAGCTTTGTGCTTGACTCCGGGTATAATTTTTATCTATTAAATTACATTTCATTTTTAGATTACATTTACGGTTTGTTAAATTACACTTTAATCATTTATAATTCTATGTCTAATAGGGAGATTTTCCATTTTATTTATTTTCCATTAATATATTATTATTATTTACTTTAGTAATTTACTTTTATCACATTTTATTATCTTGAACTGAAATTATGAACAGCATTTTCAATTGTTTGATTGTACTTTCAGCTTTCAGTAATCGTTTTTTGTTAATAAATTTCCTTAACACATACTTAATTCATTTCAAATGGAGCTGCCAATAAGAAAATCCAAAAGTGCAACGTTTTAAAATATATCAGAAAAGAACTAAATGTAAAGAAATGTTCAAGTTTCGGTCTATTTAGTAACTGCAAAGGTCCTAAAATAACTACTGGACAATGGAATCAGATAATGTGGTTACGATTTACAACTCAATCTTGAGTATAGGACACTTCCCGTTTCCCGATAGAATGGAAAGTGATTTAAATAATTTTATCGCTACTCGATCAGTAAGTGAGCAGATAACCCGCTGTACAGACTATGCGTAAGCAGGTGTTCCTTCCCGGCTATATCTGTTGCTATAAATAATTTTTGTCCAGAGCTCATTTAACTCGTCTAGGGAGATTTTAATGTTCACTTTGCAATTTTTATTTATATTTGCTTTTGAATTAACGTGATCAATATATCTTTAATTAAAGTTAATTTCAATAACTACATTGGTTATTTAAAAGCGAAAGTATTTTGTATTGTAATCATCTTGCATTATTCGTAAATAGATCCTTCGTTTTTATATGCTTATCACTTTCCTGGTCTTATTCTGCAATTTTAAAGATAAAAATAGAACGCATAAATGAACTACATATTATTTATTTATTATGGCTACGCTACAATAATTTGTTTTGAATTTTCTTTAAACATTAATTACATATGGGGTTATCAATAATTATTGGTGATGTTATATTTGTTATTAAAGGTAAACGTAACATTGTTACAATTAATGAATTTAAACACTCTACTATCATCATTGTCCTCACTACTTTTTTGAACATAATTAACAAGGATGTGCCGCGCTTATCGTTTGGTATGCATTAGATAACTGATTACGCTACTTTTCTTAGTAGCGTTTTCCCCGTATAATGTATTTTCTTTACATTGTATAGTGTTTGCTTACATTGTTACGCCTATTTTGCTGGTCTTCAGCAAGTTATTTTTGCATCATATTTTTATAAATAGTTGCAATATTTTAATTATGTCTGTTTTTAATTATACTTCCTCCAAATTTGTTTATTTATTGTATTTTGGTTCTTACTGATCGAGATTGCGATAAAATATCTTATTTTTCCTCGCCTCGTTAGGGCTTTTTACCGTCAAAGTTGAAATTGTTACGAGGCGCTTGCGCCGAGTGACGTAATTTCATCCGAGCCTAACGAGCCGCGGAGAATAATATACTATTAATCCCCAAACCAGGAAAACTACCTAGGGAATCTACCTCATACGACCTAACAGTTTGATTCCTATCTTAGCTAAGGTATTGGTAAAACTACTACTGAGCAGAATAATATCAATAATTGAAGAATTTTGGATTTCGTCAACAGCATTCCATAATCAAGCAGGTGCATAGAACCGCTACCAGAATTACACATGACTAAGTAAGAAAGCAAGAGAGATATTTCTATCAGATAGTACTTAAATCTTACCTTACCAAAAGACAGTTTTTCGCGAAATTTCAGGAAAAAAAAAGTTTAAAAAACCCTCATTCATCTACGTTAAAACATTAGATTTAGTGTATATGTCTACGAGTTAAAGGTAAAAATTGAAAAATGAAAAAAATTGCCAGTAAAATTGTCCCAATCCGTTTAAAAAAATCTTGATACGTCGCTGAAATAAATATTAGGGTTATATGAATGCTCTTGAACATCACTTCACAAAACTTTGTCTTTGTCAAGTTGTTGGTGAATTTAAATTTTATAAGGAGGAAACTTGTTGATTTTTAGCACTTTATGTTTATTTTATTTAAATACTTTACATTCTGTTACAGAATTGAGATGTCCTATTGGGCTTACCAGATCTACTGTTTATGAAGAGGGTTCAGCCATTTGCTATATTGAATTCACATTGTTTATTCCATCTACAGATTGCGATGTGTTCTTGTCTCATTAATTATGTGTCTTTATTTTCCTTTGTCGACTCTTAGCCTCTTATCCATATCTCCCAGATCGATCGTTACGCAATCCCACCATCTCATCTTTGGACTTCCTATAAATATGTCGATTCTTCATCGGTATCCTCTTCGTCACTTCTTCATTATAACTCCTCATTAAATGACCCAGCCATTTTATTCGTTGAGCCTTTATGAATCTCACGATATCTTCTCCATCCATTTCGCCCCGCAGTTCAAAATTCGTTGTCAATCTCCATTCTCCGTCTACTTTTTGTTGACCTAAAATAGTCCACATCATTTTTTCCCAAAAACCTTCATATCCTGTCCAATGCGTACGTGGGCACTGGTGAGCAATGATTTATACATTTTAATCTTTGTCACATTAATCTGTTATTTTGCCGTTTTTACTATTTATCTGCACACCAAGATAGTTAAAATTTTTCACCTTCTCGAATACATAATTTGAAATTTGCACTTCTTTTCTATCATATCTCTTTGTTCTCGTACACTTCATGTACTTCGTCTTATCCTCGTTCACGACAAGGCCTATCTTCGTTGCTGCAGTTTTCATAATATTGAATACGTTTGCTATACCTTTTATAGTTCTAAAGACAATCACAACATCGTCGGTGTATGCAACTATTTGTGTTTCCTTATTTATAATTGTTCCTTTCCACTGTGTACTCTCCGGTTTCTTCAAATTTTCGTGCTAACTTTATCACGTACTGGTGGCCTACATTATTTCAGGGTGGCTTCATTGAAAATTCGAGCAGTTCTACGAGTAAAACGCTTTTCAGTCTCTTCAATAAATATTATTTCTACTTTTTCTTGTCAAGTATATACACCACTTTCAAGAAACTTTTATATTCAACAATACATTTTCGAGCGTTAAAACCCAAATAATTGATTTGAAATGGATTGTTATATTATCTTAGATGATAGTGGAGTGCACATAATTATTTATCACTGTTAACGTGATTTTTGTAAAACTAAAATAATTTTCGAATAAAATTATTTTTTGTTTTATTTTTCAATTTTTACCACTAACTCATAGACAGAGATCCACTATATTCAATTTTTTTAATGTGGATGAAGGAGGATTTTGTCCACCTTTATAATGGTGTATCGAAAGGTGCTATTTAAAATGTTTCAACCTCCCCTTCGCTATCTAAACCGACGTTTTTTGTGAAATGACAACTTCTAAGAATTTCCTTGTGATGAAATCTAATCTAAATATGTACATATCTTGTTGAGGGAATTCATATAGTTACTATTTTCTTTAATTTTAAATTTTCTAACAGATAAATAAGTTTATGCCTAATTCTGTGGTGGGTTGATGAGTGAGGTTAATTCTAACACTTCAAGACTACAGAAATAATAAACCTTTGTAAGGCCTGATTGAGAAAGTTGTTCCATTGTACAAACAATAATAATACATACTTATAAAATTTATTTGTAGAAAAAGTTAGTTTAAAAGCAAAACAGTTTTGGGCTTGGTTTGCTTTGGCCTGAACCATTGTCGCCTGAATCGTTGGACTACTGAACAGTGCTTGGATTAATTGATTCCGGTTCGACGGTAAAATAAAGATAGTTAAGACGATGAGGGATGGTATTAAACGGTTTCTCTTTTTTTAATGTTAAAATCATTTTATAAATAAATACAGCGTGAATAAATAATGATGAACGATCAATAGCTATTAGTAGATGTCTGTATCAGTTAAAATATACAAATACATTTTTCATGTATTTTTTTGTGCGGTTTACGTCCATCACTGGCACTGCTTTAACTGTTTAATACATATAAATTACTATGAACTTAAAGCCAAAAAATAACTAAAGAAACATTGTTGAATTTTTTAAAATTTCAGCCTAGAAGTATCAGTTCTACGGCAGTTAAATAACAATAAAAGTTAAGTTAATAATGATGTCATATACAATAATATTCTCTTGACTGATGTATATTGACAAGTTCTAGTACATAAGATTGATGGTATGTATTTTGCAGCTGTCAGTTTAAATTACATACTGCATTAATTAAACTCTTCCTCTTCCTACATTATCTAATTAATGGTATATTCTTTAAAATGTAATTTGTGTAAATTCCTATTAAACAAACAGTATTTAAAATGTAATCGCTTGGTAGTTTATAATAAATTTAAATTACAGTGAAAACTATAATTGTTTAAAGCTACCTACTTTGTTTATCAAACAACATGAATTTTGAAAATATCACTCAGATGTTAGACAAAAACAATTATTTAATTTGAAATTGATGTACTGGAAAGAACTATTCAGCCATGCATGAAAATGTATAATTTGACAGCAGCTTGTGTGTAATAGTACCACCTATTCGCCATTTAACATCACGCTATTAAAATGTTATCATATTAATTAATTTTTATAATCTCTTATTATAAATAAAAAGATTATGGTGTGTAGTTCTAAGTAAGGAGTTATAAAAATTTAATATACCAGCGCGAAGTTCGTAAGTTATATTATCGGATAATCAAGTAGATACTTGAAGAATAAATTCACTGCCAAAAATTTTACATACAAATACTATTCAATTTGAATAAAAATACTATTAATAAAAAGTTTGAAACATTATATTATGCGCCCTACAAACAATAAGGAAAAAGTAAATCTACAGATAAATCCTTACTGGAGTAACTCAAGCCATTATCACTTACATTTCATCGTTTAAATTAACCATCATGCAAAAGTTATGATGTTGTTTAAACTTTACACTGCTGTCGTAGTACCTGTATAAATTCAACACGTTTGGTTATTCACTTTTTCAAATACAGCACACCATATACAAGAAAACACGATTTCTGATTAGTATGTTGATAATATTTACAATATTGCTTCCTCGACAAGACCAGTAAGTGCCAAAAGTTGTGATTTTTAATTTCGTCGATTTAAACCCAATTAAAACAAAAATAAGTTCTATATCGACTTTTGCCAGGGATGTTCATCATCCATGGGGAACAATAGTTACTAAGATTTTTGGGTGCATTAACCAAATAATAATTAGTCTGACATTCTTAAAAAGAAAGGGTATTCACATCTGACTAAATTTATAAGGACGAACTATAGTTTAATCAAATTTTTTTCCTGTATTTCACTTATCTTTTGCAATAATCAACTGTGCAGATATTATGTTACTTAATGGAGGAAGTTTAACTTCGAATTATAGTAAATTACAGGCCATAAAATGCTAGCACTTATTTCAAAATGTTCTAGAACTGTGCCTAAGAGAATTGGACAGACTTTGAGTATTTGAAAAAGAGCATTATATGATATAATAATGCAATCAATAATGACTACAAAGCATGTAATTTAATATTTACGTATTAAAGATATAAGAAATAAAAAAGAAAATGAGAAATTGATTTTGCTGTAGTAAACTAGTGCTAACAAAATTAACCATAGGTAGTCAAAAACATCAAGTTTAATAAATGGGAATTCACTGAATTTACAAACACTTTTCTCCTAGCAGGTTATCAAGCTATTTTAATATAATTGATGGAATTTAATGGTAGAAAATACATTGTGTTAAAAAGCGGTATTGGAAAATAACTACTTTAAGCTCATTTCTTATTAAATTGGAGCGTAATTAAAAGAACTTCTTTGTTGCAAAATATCTTTAAGTAGTTTATGACCATAATATATTTCTCCTCACAAATTAAATTTATTTCTAGAAACATATAATTATGTTGTAGCGTAATAAGATTACCTGGATTACCTCCATGTACTGTGGATACGAGGTCTTCCGATGTAGGAGTGACCTAAATGTAATCAAAGCTATTTTCTTGATAGACTAAATTATGGAGAACGTCGTATATTGTGTAAATTTGATTGTGTCTTCCATAACAGTGCGCAAATAAAAAGTACCTATTATAAGTAAATAGCTCTATGATTTTCATCAAGTAGCTCAATCAAGTAGATTGCATATAAGTATTTATAGTGAACTATAGACTAGAGAGTATACATTATCGCAATATATTTTCAATAGTTTCTAGGTACAAATAGTATATTATATATCAAGGTTGTGAAGGCCGTCATTATTGCCCTAGCGCCAAGATTATATTCCGAGGTGCTTTGCACCGAGGAATATAAGGCGCGGAGGCAATAAATGGTCTTCACAACCGTGGTTTATATACGATTTTTTCCACTACTAGATTTATTACCATTTTTTAAAATTCTTTTTAAGAAAAAAATTTTCAAATTTAAAATATTTATTTCAAATGACAGTTTTGTTTTGTTGATTTGACAGTTGATTTGACAGTTGTTGACAAATTTAGGTTATTAAATAAAATAAATCGCGGTTCGTCAAATTAACAATGGATGGCACTGTCACTTGCTGTCACATTTAATTCGATTATAATGAATTTTTAAAATTAAATTAATGTATTAAAAAAGCGTTTTAAATAGTTTAAATACAATTAATTAGCATTTCTTGGTTATTCTAAATCATTTAATAACAACATTTTTCTTTAAAATAGTCGCCAAGTTATCAAAAAATGTCATTTTGTTCATAGGTTAATAATGGAAATATTATTCACCACTAGTTGAAAACGTGTCACTTCTTGATCGACTAACCTAAGTAAAAATGATAGCCTATATGACTAGTAGTGGAAAAAATCCTATTATATCATATTGTTGTGTTCCAAATAGAAACCCGGCAGCGATACATTTTTTGTTTGTTTGAAGCGTTGGTCTCCAATCAATTTTTAATTTTCAACATCATTTTCAATGATATTCGTTATATTTTGAAATCCTCTTACTCTTTTTGTTTAATAAAAATTCTAATTTGTGGAAAATAATAACAAAAAAAAACATATTTGTTCATGTTCAAATTAAAAATTAATATGGTACAATAATTCCTATCAAAATCAAAAAGTTATTGAAGAGTTGAACATCTTTTGGTAAGAAGTAACGAAATTTTGTTTTATCTTTGTAAATTCCATGCGGATTCCATTTTGTAATATTAATCTTTTTTTTATTCTTCAATCATCCAATTCATCTCATCTCATTTTCAAATTCCAATTTGATCAATCGATACTGCAATGCATCCTTGATCTAATTTTCCTCATTATTTTCCTATTTCTAAATTTTCTGAAATATTTGCCATGTGCTTGAAAATTTTAATTAATTATTTTTTTAAGTAAATCTTCGTGGATCCTGAATACGTCAATTCAATTCATTCTTCTAATTGAATTATTATTCGCACCAATTCACTTTCCAATTAACACAATATTAATTACCCTTCTTGGTAATTATATCCTACAATACAACCGTTTACCTCAGTGGTCGCTGGACAACCTCTTCCTCGCGATCTGATTTTGCTTTTTACGTTTTGGACATATTCCAATCCGAAAATCTGCGCATTTGTTCATAAGAATCAAAATTTCAATGCACTAATTTTAAATTTCACTTATTTTACTTTTTCACTTTTCACGTTTTTAAATTTTAGGTACATTCTAAGAAGAATAATAACATTAACATAATTAACGACATTTCGCCGCAATGGAGGAGAACTAATCCCATGTAATATTTAGCTTAACTGCTCTGGTTTTTATTTCAAGAATTCATGATGTTTTTAATTTCATTTTGATACAATGAACATAGAAAGTTAGTTTTAAAACGTAGCAAATCTATAAGTATTGTAATTTAACTTATTTTAAACTGTATTAATTCATGAATTTTTAGAAATTGGCCGAAATTTGGCAATTTTGAAATTACGCAATAATAGAATGTATAAGATATTAATAATTATAGATGGTTCACCAGGGGAATCGAACCCACTCCCTTGCCGTTGTTTTGAAAATTTTTACTTTATTTTTAAGTTTTCTTTTAAATATTTACCGTTCCTTTCTTTATACGCCTCTTTCTAACCTCTCTATTTCGGACATAGGCGTCCCTAATTTGTCTTCAGGCATCACGGTCAACACTCTTTCAAATCCACGAGAATCCAGCAGCCCTCATCAGATCATCCAACCAGCGTATCTGTGGACGTTTGTTCCATTGTTTTTGTTTGTTCATCTTTAAACCTTCGTTCTTTTTTGTTCATACTCTTACAATTTACAAATATTAAACTTAGGTACATTTAATTCAAAATTAATTAAATTGATAGCAATATAGCGAGGTTCAACCTTCAACGTCCACCGAGACTTTTGCCATGAAATCCTTTATACGCCTGAACTGAATTAGGACTTCCACTGTATAACAATACACTTTTAGTTTATTAAAAACTAGAGCTTGCAGCATCGATGTTTCGGTAAGCTTAATAATCATTAATAATTGAAAATAAAATTTTATTTTCTAACAAAATTCATTCCTCAGCTGCAGTTTTCAGTTTCTAATAACTTTTCAATTTAATTAAACCTTATTTTAGATAAGTTAATAGGAATGTTAGTTACATGACATAGTATACATGGGTGCAAAATAAATAAAGCAATTTATAAAGACTTCAAATTAAGTAGCGCCATCTGTTGATTGCTCTGTTTCCAAAACTCCCATATGGTTTGTCAATCTGAAACTATATAATCAAAGATTGCAGTAAAAGAACTTTTTAGACATGGATCACAAAGATTTAAGCCACTTTGCAATAATTCTATAAGAAATTTTTCTGGAATTTTTCTCTCGTGTAAGCACTTAAGTAGGATCTTTAAATTTTCTAGTGTTCCTTTTCCACTTTTCATAAATTTGGCTAAAATACCATTAGATTCAGGTGTCTTGTTATTTTTAACACGATTTAGTGCCTTTGATATCACTTCTTCCTCTGAACTTGGTATATCTTCGACTTCTTTCGGTTTTTCATGTTGAGGAGTTGATAGAACTCCTCCAGCGCTCCTTCTTTTATAGATTTCTTTAATGTTTTATTTGTTTCTTAGTAGCCAGTAGTGGTTTTTATCACTCCACAGCAATTTCTTCTTTCTTCGAACAGCGTCTTAATTTCATCGCTCTATTTTTCGTTATTATCTCCGTTCTTTCTAGAAATTCTTCGACTAGCCATTATTGGTGTTTTCAGTCGCTTATTAATTTTATCTATACTTTCGCTGGCTATATTTTTGTCTCCATGTAGCATTCAATTCAGTTGTTGTTGATAATAGTCTTTCTTGTTTCTTCGTTGTCTTCCATTTATTTGCATTATATTTCCTCTCGTCAGTTTGGTTTTATTTAGCTTTGTATTTATTTCAACCTTTGGACTTACCATTCTATGGGCGCTACCTATTGCTATGATTCAAAATGTTTAATAAAGGCTCCCGATACAAAAATGAATAATAAATTCATATAAAGCATAAAATTCTAAATCGGTAGACACTTTAAAAAATTTTGCTCTACGAGAAAATTTTATTTTTCTAAAATTTCAATTTCCCAACCAAATTTGAATCTCTCAGGATAAAATAAAGATGATAAATATTGCTAAGCTTAAATAGATTGATGATTGTCACATCAAAAATAAAACAAAAGATTGAATTAGCTCAAAATTGATAAAAAAATCATTTTATATGTAAATCGTCATAACCTATAAAAATGTAAGATCTTGTAAACTGAATTATTTGATAAATAACATGCTTTGTACGAAACTGTTCACACCAAAAATTATGTAATTATTTCATGTAACTGAAGTGAATGTTTTTAAAACGTAAATCGATAAAGTTGTACATAAGGGTCAATTTTGTGCAAAATCCAAAAGTTCATATAAGTTGGTAGATATGAGTCAAAGAACCGTCCAAATCAAGGCATGAAAAGACAATATACCAGTAAAATAGCATGGAAAGCACATCAAGGAAAATCAATTTCAATGTAGATCACGAATCTGAAACAAAAACGAATTATTGGAAAGGTCAAAAATCTAAAATGATCAAATTTGACTTACTTTGAAGGAACAATGGTGCCAATTTCATTGATTTTAGATCGAACTTCAGTTGACTTTGTGAATTCAAGTTGCGTAGACGTATTTAAATGTCCTCCACAAATCAATTGTTTACAAACAATTGAAGGTTAAGATTTTTCAGCTGGATTGGAACAGATTTATAAATAGATTCAAGGACGACAATGGCTGATCACAAGATGCTTCTACAAAATTACAATTCACGGAATTAACTCATCAAAAACACTGGATCCTAAAAATATTGTCAAAAAGATGTAACTTACCTTTTTTTCTCCACTTTTAAACATCTACGATTTGGTAAATAACAACAACAAATATAAAAATTGGTTTACGAACACCAATGGAACAACTTTACGTGAGGATAAGCAGTCAGTGACTGGTATAATTAGATGCAAGGCCGATGACTCACCAACGTGATACCAACTAAAGCGGTCCACACACAATATCCTTTTAAAAATTTAAAACTTCGATTTGTCAATGTGAAAAGGTATAGTGAAATTTATTATTTCGTTAATTTTATTATAAACTTTGCCTTATGCGTATAAAATACAGGATTTGAGAAAAAGGACTTTTACGAAAGTGTATTTTCCATTACCCTAAGTGAAAGGTTATTCATTCAAACTTTATTATTTAATTTATTCAAGGTTAAGCTTTAAATAAGCACAAATATTATTTAAAAACATTTTAAACGCTAATGTACAGCGAAAGACTTGATTAGTTTATAACTAAAACAAGCACGTCAGGATAAAGTGAGGAAACCACTTTATTTTGAAAACAATTTTTTTTGCATTAACTGTTCTTATTTGAAAATTATCTAATGGTAGATCTGCGATCTCCAGAAATTTGTGTAAACATTTATTTGTGTAAATACAACCATCTCATTTTGTTCAATATAAACCATTTCTTTAAAGCTACTGAAATCTTTTTAGTTTTTCAATAAAAGAAAGCAATAAGTATCCCGAGAGAGCCAATTTGCATCCTAATATCACCTCTAATATTTTCCAACCATAAGGAACTCACCCTTGAGCGTGTCATCACCGGAGCTTAGTGAGAATGGGCAATTGTGTTAAACTCCTTAGCTAAAAATTATTGTATCGAACCATTTTACCTGAGCATATTTTAGCTAGCAAACTTGAGGGCTGGCGCCATTTAAAATTTAGTTAGGGAGGTCATAGCACTATGTTGAACCTATTTAGTATTGACGCGTCTTTAATTATATTTCTATTTGACGATAATATGTAATTTCTTTCATTCTTGGTAACACCATTATCCAAGTCCACTCTCTGTTAGCCTTTCTTTGTTCTAAAAAGTTTACATGTACTATGTGTTCTCTTTCACTTCTTTCTCTTAGTTCGATATTTTCTAGTTCAGTTTCCCAAAATTTTTTGTATATTTTGCATTAAAGTCTCCTAGTGTTATACCAGTAGGTATACCCATAAAAAATAACAACTAAAAATTTTAGTGTTCAATTTGATCCAAAGAATCCATGAAGAAATACTATCTAAAGAAATAATGGATTATTGATCTTCAGAACGAATGAATATGGGAAGACTGGAGATCAAGATGGGCAACGATAACAGACACACAATACACAGTTCATCACGAAAAGTGCGGAAGAAGTAGAATCATTTGTAAGTTTTCTTCGTTATTTCAAACAAGTTTGCGATTAACAGCGCACCTATAGCGCATTTCTATTGCCAAATTCTGCTCCTCAGTACCATTTTTTTCACAGTACCATTTCATAAAATTTTTCATAGTCACTAGATTCATGCAATGTATTACCTATACGATTTAGATATCACACATACATCGTTCATAACATATAGCAAATAGTTATTTCTTTCAGGTTGATTTACTGGTAGGTATTAATTATAATATTACTGTAGTGCATACTTAAATTCTCTCTTTATAGCCTGTGACGTTCAACCGTTTTCCCTTCATTGTCGGCATTGGAAAAATGCTACAACAATATTTATTCTATACTCGTAAAATTATAGTTGAGGTCATTATAATATACAAAGTAGATATGTTTCTACATATAATTAATAACAACATCACAATTATGGAACATCAGCGGTCAGTGCCGTATTCAGAATCAGCGTTAAATAATAACTAGCAATAAAATCCTGACATTTAAAGAAACCATACCGCATTACGTATTTCGGCATTATCCACGATTCTACCCCTAGGACTTTCGTTCTCAGATATGTAATTTATTGGTACATTTTTCCAAACAACTTCGAAATTTTGTACGTAACCTCATCCGTCAAACATTCGTAGATCGTGATGATGAATGTAGAAGTTCTGTAAGATTTTTATGCTAGTTTTCCATTTGATCATAATTCTGAATGCGGTCCTGACCGTCGATGTTTTTATCATGTTGCTATTATTGTAGAAACATAATATGCATCTACCTTGTAGATTATAATGACTCCTTCACTATACTTTTACGACAATCGGTTTACTGATAATCTACTGTTAATCTGTAGTTTACTAAAAGCTTTTCTAACCTATCTGAATAATCATTAAATAGGTTGTCAAGAGACAAACAGTTAGTGCGAAAATTCGAAAGTTAAATTTTACACAATATAATAACGGTGTGGGGATTTATGGTTTAACGTGGTATCCAAACCACGATGGATATAACGTTATTGGTTATTTCTGAAACTCAAAGAAGCTTTGCTATAAAGTCTAGGTTATTTGTTTCTACCTGACTATTTAAGTTTTTTGTACAGTTAAAATAACTTCGTAAAACTAAAAGACAACTTTGTTTTAAAAAATTATCAGAAAATTTATTATTTAGATATCACCTTTTAATTTAATTTGTTTACTTTTTCATCTAAGTAAATTGCTACTCAATTTGCATAAATTAATTTTAATTAAATTTTGAACGAAATCAAAAAAAAGTTCGTTAAAAAGTTCGTTGTATTTATGAAATTTTTTCAAATTAACAAACACAATAAAATACATAAAACACACATTTTATTTACTTAAATCCCACTCATATCGTCGGCAAATTTAATTTAAAATCATTAACTTTATAATAGGTACCGCATTAGGTAAAAATTCATATTTAACTAATTTCTAATTTACAGCTTTCACGGTGGTTCGAAATTTTTTAATTTAATAAGAAAATTTGTAAACAAATAAATTACAGTACATAATAATTTCGCATAATTATAAAAGATAAAGTTTAATTTATTGTTTTTAAATGTGGAGCTTAATTACAAACTTTGTTTTTTTATTGGTAATTAACAGACCACAGCAGTGGTTTGATGTAACTGTTTATGGAATATTTAACTTTTTTTAGCAATTTTTGTTATCGATTATTTATACAAATTAAGTTATATTTTTCGTTTGAGATAAAGTTACAAGACGAACTGCATAATTTTTGTGTGTTACGCGGAAGTAACCGATTCTTCCAAAAATAGCTATTAATTTTTTTCTAAAGTATTATGCATTTAACCTATAAAATCATGCAATAAAATTAATGAGACTTTCAGCGTGTAGTTAACCGTGAACGACACAATTGCATGTCTGGTAATTATTGTGTCACCCTCATCTTGATTTTAATAGGGAATTCGTAATAAGGTTTAATGAAGAAATCGAAGTATCATTACCTGAAAAATAAACAAACTTTTAAAATTGATTATGATTGTAGTTACATTCATCGCATTTTTTGTGCATAGCTTCTAGTTTTTATTCGACATTGTGGTGGCAAATGCTTACTAATTTTACATCACCTAATCTGATTTGCATTTTTAAGAGATTGTTATCTGGAACAATAAGTAATTGTATACTTTTAATTGTGCTTATCTTTCATCGCTAATGAAGCACTCGAAAAAAGATGTAATCCCTATTTTAACCAACCGACTTTTCATTATTTCTCCGGTATTCTTTTAAGTTTTACATAAATCTTATATTTTATTGTAATTTATGGGTAATAAAGATAATCTTAATGACTGAAATTTTAATAAGGTAACGTTAGAGGAAAACAAAAAGAGTAACAAAGTGCCAGTACACACGATCAATAAAAAGAAATTAAATACATTGCACAGTAGAGGAAGTCGAGAAGCAAACCAATAGTAGCATTTGATAAAACGATTCTTAAGCAGATAAAATTGTAAGGTCTCTCCAAAGCGTATTGAATGCTGGTGAAAAGCTTCGATGTTTCTACAAAAGCACAACGGAAACCGATACACTTATTCCGGCAATATTTCCTCGTCAGGAGCTCATTGTTATAAACTCCATGCATACAATAGTCATTATTTTAACTGACACTTTCTATAGTGGGAATTTCAAGATTGCATACAATTCCCGATATAATGAGATCAAGCCAACTTTAAAAACCGCAGTTAATAATAATGAAACGCATGCTTACTTTAAAAATGCTACCATACAGATTAATTAAATGATTCTTTATTTTATACCCATCCCTATAAACTAGACTACTGCATGTAAACTAAGCCGTTATTGCTTCGAAAATTTTAAGTTAGTAGAAATTCTATACGCGATTAGCATAACTAGTTCTTGTTGGGTTAACATAGTGGGCACTTTAACTGCTCCCTATTGAGGTGATACAACTTGCGAGTTACCATTAAGTCTTGAAAATGCTTAGATTTATGATAAGAATTTTTATGTATAAATGTGAAGAGTTTTTTGTATTATTAGTAAAATAGTGGGCAATTATTGAAAATTGAAATGTTGATATATTATCAATAATGCTACAATAAAATTGTTCGCAATCGACTGCAAGCAATAAAAAAGTAATAAAACTTGACTACCAAGAAACATTAACTTTGTAATGAATTTACATTTATTGTATAATACTGGTAGCTCACCTTGTGTTAATATTATATTTCTTAAAGTCAAAATACATCTGCTGCTATCAAAAGTACTAAAGACGAACCCCCGTACAACCATTAATAACAACTGTCTGTAAGCACGAGCAGAGAATCCCAATATAGGAATGAAACTTACACGAAAACATCATTTGTAGATATTAATCAAAGTTTTTGTTTTAATAGTCCTTGCACGGAATTAAGATATTTGTTTTGTTTATGATTTATTATTATTTTATTTTTAATGAGCTAAACCTAACGCGTTTCATACATTTTACTAATTTTATTGTAATAATTATGTATTTACCACCCACAATTACAAAACTATGCAGGACGAAAGGATCAACTTTCTTCTTTCAGCTTAAACTAAACTTTTATCACAAAAACTGATTATACTCTTAAAACGGATAAAAGTTTGTTAAAAAAGACTTAAAAGTAAGTAGTAATACTATCATAGGGGAAAACTTTTGCTTGTCACTATTTATCAGAATTTTCACGACGTCTATTTCAGTTTCCGGAAATTCTTGTTACTTGCTTCACGAAAAATATAACGAACATTTATGACCAAAAGATGCAATATAATTGTTTTTCTAATTATAAAGGTCGTTGGGTTTTAAAGCCTTCTACTGCATTACGATAGAGCTTTTAAGAAAGAATGTCTCTTGAAATTCTTATAGTAATTGCGTCTTTCTACTCACTGATAGTTGTGTTTTAATGGACCGTGCTAATTTATTTTATTTCTATTTAGATTTCCTGCTTTATGTTTCGTTCTGTTAACTTATTTCACTCGCGAGACAAATTTATAATTCGAATGTTAAAATTGCAAACAGGAAAAAGGGTTATTGTTAATTTCTTAGATTTTGAAGTTTTCGTTTTACATTTAGTAGCATTATTTACAACCTTGTTTATTTATGAATACATTCATTCCAAATTGAACGTTTATAACAGTTTTTTAATAAAGTGAACACTTTGAGAAAAAATTATTATAAAACTACCAGGCTCTTCGTCTTTCTATTGCGTTTATTGTATTTACGAAGATGCTCATTAAAACTTCCATTACGTCTTAAGTTTATGTTTTCTTGTGGCACCCGTCTTACCATACTTGGTACATTTTAAAGATTATTATAAAGTTACTTTTTAATATCTGTATAATTTTAACATGTACATTTAATCAAGTGAGACGTGAAAAAACTAGTTTCGAAAATATTTTGAAAAAATTAAATCGTGTATTGTTTAACGTTATTAATGACATAATTATGATACTATTTATTTATATAATGTAATTACATATAAAATATGTGAAACTTTTTGACATTTATACGACAAACGGGACTTCATTGTGATGGATTAAGTTTTTACCCGAGAAATAATTTATTAATAATTTTAATCGCATAATAACTATATTAATTAAAATAAAATTAAAACTTAATTATATTCCAAAACCAAATTAAACTTCTTAAATTTTACCCTAATTGAGTGTTGTTTTAAAATGTAAAGCTTAGACATAATTTAGAAAGGCATTAACGGCATTGTCAATAAAATTAAGCTATCTGATTTTCCCGCGAACAAGGAAAAGGTGGAATGGATCAGGCAGCGGGATTAGGATAGGGTGTAGCATATAAGAGTTTTCTTGAAAGGGGATTTAAACCGTAATTCAAGTAGAATTTTGGTTTTAAAACTGTTTAAAGCAAGTTTGCATTCAGGAGTTCTAAAAAAGCGTTCAGATTACGCGCCACTAAGAAATAAACCTGATTTACTTTTATGGCGAAAAATATTTAGACATTTATAAAAGATTGCTTTTTAAAGTATGCGACTGCAATTTTCAAGTTAATCTGCAATTCTGATTCTCATAGGATTAGAATCCATACGGACCAACACTACTTTTACTTTTGCTATTAGAAGGGAATACATTTTTACTATAGAAATACTAAGGAAAAGGTATATACTTCTCAAAAGATGTCTAGACAGGAAGGTAGAGATTTCAAATTGTATTTATAATAATTTGGAGTTCCAACGACATATA
The DNA here is from genome assembly GCA_932274525.1 of Podabrus alpinus. NCBI lineage: Eukaryota > Metazoa > Arthropoda > Insecta > Coleoptera > Cantharidae > Podabrus > Podabrus alpinus. Next base: position 124,807,904 of record OW026451.1, read on the forward strand.
CATGTTTGGATCTTATTAGAATAAGTGGCGATGAAAGAAAATTCCTGGAGGTGGTTGAACTTTGTCTTATTATTTATATAAACAATTTACTAAAAGGATTAACCAATAAAATTTACCTCCTTTCAATATATTTGATAGGCACATTCACTGTACAATGAAAGTACTTTTCCAATCAAGTCATACAAAGGACTTCATTTCGATAATCTTAAGTGTGTGTTGAGGATTATTTCCATCCATAAGATTGGAAATCCTAGTTTTGTAATTTTATATTCTTTAAACAAACAAATACAGTATTTACTATTAATATACCATGATTAAAGTACACCGAGGTCTAATAATATTTTATTTAAATTAAAAATGTTTAAAACTTCATTAATAATACATAGAAATAATCTGTAAGGTCCAATAGAATTTCAAATACCCTTTATTAAAAAGTAATTAAAAATTCAATCAGAAAAATTTAAATATTACATTTAGAAATTTAAACGTATTTTGAATAAGTTACAAATAAACCCCAAATTCTATCAAAATGCAAATTGAAGTAAGAGTTTTCTAATAAAATAACAATATTTTCCAATACAAACCCCATTTAAGCATTTAAATTGACAGTTGCGTATGCTATTTAGCTTCCTTATTTCGATTTTGAACGCTTTGTTACTTCACATCTTTGTTTCCCTGTATTATTACATTGACAATAGATAGAGAAAATTGTATAGAATTATCTGTGGCTCCGCAGTTTATTATTTTGTTTGTAAACATATTATTTGTTTTTAAACCCTATAAACCTCACTTATATTATTACATTGTTAAATAATGCAAATTAAAGAATTAGGAATACAATAAGAATGTGGTAGGTATTATTTTCCTGTCTACATAAAAGCTTCATCGTGGAAAGTTGAGAAAATTTATTTGCAAGTCGTCTACTAAGAAATAGCTTTACATTTACATGCACAGCGGATAGGTAAAATCGATTTTTCATCAATTTATCTTAGCAAGTTGTACTAAAAATGCGATTTATAAAAAAATGTAGAAAAATTTATATTTGTCACTGTGAAACACTTACACACACTTGGAGTAATTTACTACCCACAGCGTGATTCCTTTCTAACATGATTTTATAATAAATTATATATTTTTTTAAAATCCTGTTTGATTTTTCAACTATGGATACATATTAAAATTTGAAACGGAAGGTATATTATAAATCTTACAAATATATTAAATAAAATGTTAAAATATTTGAATTATAATCATATTTGATTATATTATGATTACAGAAGTATTTAATTTTTATCGCTATATACTTGCAGAAGATAAATCATCTGTAATAAAATTGTAAACTGTTTTTTTCATGGGAATGGAATGGAATGACGATCTGTAAAAATACCATGGATTTACGAATAGGTAAAAAATGTGTCACGTTTCAGATCATATGGTTCTGCGATATGAAAACGATTAAGCGCGAAGTGCCAAAAAAAATTCAGTTCAAGTACAAAAATTCGAAGGCTGTAGAGAGATATTTACTATTTATATTGAGATAAGAATCTGTGATTCTGCCAACAATTTAGTAGTTCATTGGAAATAACTTTTAGGGTAGACCTAATTTCCCCAAGACCTAATTTTTTAAATTTATTAATGGTATTAAAATTGCTAATAAAAAAATTTTCGGTCAAATTTATTTTTTGGAAACTTGAACTTATTGTGAAATGGAAAGGTTATTATAAACTTTGATTTTCGATATTTTATGATCTGGGCATTTTTACTTCTGCATTCTGCATTACATCTAGATTCATTGATTCAAATAATCAATGAATCCTAATCATATGCGTAAAACATAACCCAAAGTAGAAGCAATGATAACAGTCTGAAAATTTGTGGCTTTTTATCACAGTTTATGTCCTTGCAGAGCACGACAAAAAGCGTCTTACGTTACATTCTTGATCATTAATACGATAGTAAAAACAATTAAACCGGGATATGATGCCGAGGATTGCAAAATAAATGGGAAAACTAAAACGAGAGGCAAGAATAAAATAGTTAAAAAATAGAGAACATTACATAAGACGAATAAGTTAAGTCTGTAAAATATGCAAAAGAAAGAAAACCAAATGGATAGAAGATATGATGGAAGATAATGGAATGTCATTAGACGAATCAAAATTATATTTTAACATAAGCTTTCAGCAGTGCTTACCGTTATTTTTAGACGTTTATCAGGAAACACGAACATGAAAACGAATACGCAGATAAAAAGTATTGTCATTTCATATTATCTAGACCATGTTCGGTCTGGCGTTTTTTTTTGCTTTGAAGCTCCGTTGAACATATTCTGATAACTCAATTTGGAGCTGTTTCGGCGTTTGCAAACGCCACAGTTCCGTCCAATTCAGAAGCTTAAAACACACAAAGTTCTGAAATGAGAGCAGATAAAGCGTTTGAAATCGTGAGAAAACCCCAAATTGGAATGCGTTGACGGAGCTTCAAAACGGAAAAAGTACCAGACCGAACACGGCTCTAGAAATACAAAATCGTGAAAAGCTTGCGACTTGATCGCGAGTTAAGGAACGATCTAATTTGTGAATTCGGTGAAATAGGAAACACTTAACTGGAATATAATATATTGAGCTAGTATATAGATGTATATTTTGCTTAAACCGTCGTGTGACAGTTTTTCTGTCGATTGTGTTCTTTTCCTTCTTGATGCATATTATAATTTAGTGAAGAAGACGATATTTTAACGGATTTAATACATTATTTTCGAAGTTCTAAAGTCAACGTCACGTTTTTGGATTAAAATATGTTTATTAATAGCACTCAGTATATACTTGCAGGTTTATTGCATCTAATTATTGAGATACGCTTACTCATTCTTTTGTGCAAATATTGGTTAGTTTGGCCGATATATACAAGGTTACAGTTATTAAATTGAATTTTGTAAACTAAATCTGACTTCCTTTCTTGAGGTATTGGGTCTTTCAATTTTCTAGATTCCAATGTTATTTGGAAGATTTGAAAGTTGTATTAATCTTTTAAAGTTCTCTTAACCTTTTCACTTAATCCTGGCACATAGAATAGAAATAAAAGTTGGTAAGTTTAACTAGCATAATACTAGAGGAAACAATAGTCTCTGTTAGAACAGTAAATGGAAAAACAGTGGAGTGACAGAAGGATAATATGCAATGTCATCAACTGTATTTAATACAATTCTAGAATATATCGCACTATAAGAGCAACACTATAGTAAGTGCAAAATAATTTTTTTTGCGATATTCTAGTGTTACACTTAAAAATGCATTATTTTTAATAATGGAAGACCATTTTATCTGTACTCAAATTTTTTAGTTACTTACAACAGTTTACATAAGTAGAAGCAAAAGACGTTGCGAGCATAGAAATATTTAACTTTAAAATGCGTTTTTCTCGCAAGTAACTTTGTTGCACTTACTATAGTGTTGCTCTCATAGTGCGATATAATCAAAAAACTAGAAGTTAACTGTGCAATAGTTAATAGAGAAGTTCAAGTAGTTAGATATAATATGAAGATGACATGGTTGCAATATCTAAATTATCAAAAAAAATGGATGAAAATAATTGAGAAAATTAGAAATACACCAAAACTAATGGAACTAAAAATAAATCAAAGAAAAGCAAAACACATGAGGCAATACGAAATAAAGAAGAGAATACAACAAAGAAATAGCGGGCATTATGCAAATAGATATCTGCTACGTGATAAGAAACTTTCCAAAAAGACTAAGATGACAATATATAAAATGGTGATAAGACCAGTAATTACATATGAGGTGGAAAAGATGTGCCTTAGTGAAAGGGAAAAGGAAAACTGAGATTTTTGAAAGAAAGATCATGCGAAGGATTTGGGAACGGCGGAAAGCGACGAACAGAAGGATTTTGAAAGAAACGCGTAATGAAGGCATAGTGAGGACGATCAAATCGATAAGAATAATGATGGTTCGGTCATGTAATGGGAAGTTCTGTGATGAGAAGAGTCACGATGTGGAGACATATATGGGAGGCTGTAATAGGGAGGACTTAATTTCAGATAGTATGGACAAGTTTCTGAGGATTTGAGAATCATGGGGGTCGAAAATTGGAATGAGAAGGTGGGACAAAAATAGGAGTGGAGAGAAATCGTAGTGGAGGCCAGAACGAACAATAAATTGTAAAAATGAACTGTATTAGTAAACGAGGACTAATCCGCCTCAATGCTAAGTCGTGTAGACAGCAAAATTCTTACTAAAATGAAAGGCTTATTATTATGATGCCATAGTTCGAATTGCACATTAAACTGTGTGTTCAATTATGTGACCAATGCATCACAGAGACTCAGTCCCAAAATCACCAACTTTGAACTTATTGAAATTTTAGTTTAATTAAAATCATGTCTACCCAATCGAGGAACAAATTAAGATTCTCTATTATACAAAAAATTGCGGCCGACCGACTACGCATATTCTCACATAATATGAATCAGGGGTCCCACAAGAAATAAACTTATGAATCAACAAAATCTTTCAATAATTAATTTGGCGACAAATTTTGTGGGAGGTTCAAGATTGCTTTCGATAAGGTAGGATCAAGAGGGCACCATTGTTTTTCGTCCACATATGAGAGGGGTTCGCTGCAGCCTCCCTAATGCTCTTCTAAATATTCTAAATATTATTAAAAAAAAATAAATATTCTAAATAATCTTCTAAATAAATTTAATCCTATAACTTTAGTTCTAAATCAAAAAGGTCTAAATAAAAAAAATTCAAGTTTCTTAAATTGCTTCAGCCCGGGGTATAATAGAAATAACATATGCGGTATTTTCTTTGGTATGTTTTTCACTGCTTTTTGTGGGAAAATTATAATTTCTAAAATTTTTTATCTCTTATTATAAAAGGCCAAGTCCTTCTGTCTGTGCCACGGAAATACCCGAAGCAAACCGAACCGAACCGATCATCGTATCATCGTATCAACGTATCATCGGATCAACGTATCATCGGATCAACGTATTAAGGGATCAACGTATTTAAATTTCCTATATAGTTGAAAAATTATGTAAATAAAATATAACTTATATTTGGTCTGCATTGAAAAAACAGATCAACGTATCAACGTATTTAAATTTCCTATATCGGTGAAAAATTATGTAAATAATAAATAAGGCTTCTTGCTATACTTTGTATAGAAGCCTAAAATAGTAAACACTAAATGGCCGAAGCACGACCGAACCGAACGCATCAACGGACAATCGTATCATTATTGTAACAACGGATCATTTTGTCTATATAAGACAGCTATTTCCAAAAAAGCATTATGTGAACTTCCATAATGGATAATGAAAATTTTGAAAATCCTGCTGCAAAGCGACGGCGATTGAATCGTGAGAGAAAAGCACGTACAAGAGCTAACAACACAGAAGAACAGCTTCGATCACAGCGACAAGCTGACGCTCGGTCTCATGCGATACGTCGACAACGTGAAACTTTGGAACAAACTCAAGCGCGGCAAGCTGCTGACGCTCGGTCCCATGCGATACGTCAACAACGTGAAACTTTAGAAGAAACTCAAGCGCGGCAAGCTGCTGACGCTCGGTCCCATGCGATACGTCAACAACGTGAAACATTAGAAGAAACTCAAGCGCGGCAAGCTGCTAACGCTCTATCCCATGCGACACGTCAACAACGTGAAACATTAGAAGAAACTCAAGCGCGGCAAGCTGCTAACGCTCGATCCCATGCGATACATCGACAGAAAGAAAATCGATACCAAAGTCAAGCAATTCAACTCCAAATAAGAGCATTGAGATTTGATGAATCTCACGTTACTCGACACGATTGTGGAGAAATGAATTCCATCTGTCAGTTCTGCAGCTCCAAGAATTTCGCCAAGGAGCGTCCAGTTGATAAACAATTTAACAACTGCTGTCATAAAGGAAAAGTGAAGATTCCGCAACCGCTCGATCAACATGGGAATCTATTGTTATATCCCGAATTTCTTCGCTCTATGCTTTCAGATTTAGAAAATCCTTACTACAAGAACTTTCGTCAGCACATCCGCTCTTACAATTCCTCGGTTTCTTTCGCTTCAATGGGAGCAGAGATTGTTTCAATGCCGGGTAACGGACCATACGTTTTCAAAATTCATGGACAGACGTACCACAGAACCACAAACCTGTATCCACCTGAAGGACAAACAAGAAAGTTTGCACAACTGTATGTAACTAGATGATAGCCCGTCCGAGGACGGGTAGCTAGAAGGACGGGCAGGCAGCCAAGGTCATATGGCTTTTGGATTGCACTGAGAGCTTTCCTTAATCTTCATTCAACTTAAGTTACCTTGGGTAGCTGCCCGTCCTTCTAGCTACCCGTCCTCGGACGGGCTATCATCTAGTTTTGTTAATAATAATTGTAGAAATGTTGGGTAATTTTGTATTTGTTTCTCAGCTTTGGTTAACGTGGAATGTTGGATGGATTGAAACGTTAATAAAAGATTGAATATAGAAAGTGATGATTAAAAAGCCATGTCAAGGTAAAATTTTAAAAATAAATTAGTATTAGAAGGCAGGCAAGATACCAGGATTAAAAGAGTGGATCAGAAGACTAGTAGTGTTAGATATTCAAGTGGATGAAAATTTACAGGAAAATGAGGAAGGTTATTTTAAAAGTTACATATAAACGAAACTATTCAAAATTAGGTAAAAGGACCGGTCGGTGAAGTCCAGGTGGTCTAATAACAAAGGTAATTAAAAAAAATTATCAAAGAAAGGGAAAAATTAAGTAAACAGAATTGCAATATATTAAAAGAAATATTTTTTGGGTTTTCAGAAAATAATTTTCTTATACTTTCCTGTACTTAGATGCTTAACAGAATCAATCATAAATACAAAGTTTGTGTTCTATTAGTATGTTAATTATAATCATGAATCACAAATAATTGCAAATTATAAAATTGAATTGATCGTACATTTAATATTAATTTTATTGCAATTCAAAGTGATGTGTAAATAATATCAATTTCTTTTAACAAAAAAGCAAATTCATGCTCAAACTACAAATAACATTATAAATGTTAATTCCTAATAGTTTCTCATTGGTGAACTTTTGACTTATTACTTCCGATATTTTGTTGACTTTCCCGAATGTACGTAATGTAATGTGAAAATATATAAAATGATGTAAAATGACGTTCTTTCAAATAATATAAAACGCTCATTTTTTAAATTTAGACGCATACGTTTTGTTCCGTTACGTTTATGTCACAACGTCAAATATAAAGATCGCCAAGATTTAATACAGAAAATTGATGATGAAAAGAAAATTTCGACGTTTCCTTCATATAATAATAGTTTTATAAACATACCTGATCGTTCCAGGCCGCTGTACTTGCAATTCAATTTGCCCGAAGTGGAAATAAATTTATTGTTACCTGAAAAAAGAAAAAAAAATTAAATAAATACAAATGAAGCAGTTTTAGTTTTACCATGACTGCTTTTCAGCCTCTTATATACAAAATAAGATTTTCATTTAAATTTAATGGTGTTAAACAAACAGCAACTTGTAAAAATTTAAGACTATCCTAGGTTTCTTTTTGGGTTAACTACTCGATAGCGAGAGGAACTAAAAGTTTCATGGGTTGTAATTTATAAGTTATTAACCAACTACTATTGAACATCGTGCAACGTTCTTTTCTACTACTTTAATTTTCAATAACTACAATTCCAGAACTTTGTAATAAATTAAGTTAGCACGTGTCAGGGTTGGCAAGTGCTGATAATGGGCGAAAAAGAATGATTTATCATTATTTTTTATTGATCGTTTGCTTGAACAACCAATAGTAAGGTGAATTTTAGATTATCTGCTAGAATTTAATATTGTGTATAGTATAGACTATAGAATTATGCTAGAATTTTTGTAATTTTCCGATGTTAATTTAATATTCAATTACAATCACTAATTACATGTGACACGAACAAACACGTATACTTATTAAATCACAATGAAGAAACTTCTTAGATTATGCAAGGAACTAGCAATCTTCTGAAACTAATATAACTTGAGAAGTGCTTAAAGTAAATTCATAACGAGCGACTTGAAAGTTACAAAAGGGCGAGTTCAGATTTAATACGCGTTATAGGAAAGAAGGGATATTGTACCTTGAGTATAATAGAAAATAAAATGTATGTAATAAATGGGTAAAGTTAGTAGGTTTTCTTAAGACTAATAAATTGGAATAAAATTAGGTAATATAATTTCAATTAAAATTTTTGAAAAGTTTCAATATGTATTTGGCAAGCAACACCAAATAAAGGAAACATTTAAATCTGCAGACTTTCTTTTATAATAACTATATCTCGTAGTACGTAATAAATAGTATGCATAAAGCACCTTAAAAAAAGTCGATAAACTATTAATTATAACTATAAAACAGTGACATAAACTACATGTGAATCAGATTCTTTACACCAATATTGCAAAATGCGTAGGAAAAATTATTTATTAACTTATTATAGTCGGTATACTATAAGCAATTTATATAAACAACATAATAAATTGATAATAATAATAGTAGCATACGAAAAATAAGAAAAACACAATACCATTATCTACAAAGAATAAATTCTATGTAAGTATGATAACATATTTATTCTGAACATAAAAATAGCGATATTTTTATATTTTACTTAAAAATAATAAAACTTGAAAAGCACTTATTAAAAACAGATCTATCGCCAAAGACAATAAAAATGTTTACTGAATTTTCATTATTACAACTTCCATAATTTATACGGCATTATTAACTTCGCATTTAAATTGTAGGTATCTATTTGAATCTTCAAATGCAAATAAAATATAAAATGTGCAGTTAAACAAGTTCTACAAGTTAAATACACCTACATAACGGTTTAGCAGCAAACAAACATTGTAACACAATGGAATTTTTTATTTGCTATGTAAATTGACTAAGGAAAACCTATTTTTTTAAATATCAGCGTTTAATTTTAAAATACGCTTATTTAAAAATACTTAATTATAAACATTCGGCAAAGCTATCTTTGTTATAAACTGTCACGACTTTCTACTATTAGTTCGGCCTTTGGCCTCAGTCAGGTGGATCACTACCATAGTTCGGCCATTTCTGCCCATTCTTTTCATTCATGTACACCAAGCTTATAAATTTACAGTTGCCTTATATTGTAATAATTTCGAAAATGTATTAATTTCATGCACGGATTATCGATGGGATAATTCGGTGATCGAATCATTCAATAATCATTTTTGATATGATGGCCACTAATAAAATGTAAACAATTTTTTTTGGTTGGTAATATTATGTTAATAATAGAGCCCCTTCTGCAATAAGAAACCAACCGTCATTTTCTATAAAAATCTGATGTGGCCAGCACATGACTTCCCTATAAGGAATCATTCCTTCATCGTTCATCTAAAGATTCGCAGAAATATTATTTAAATTTTATTTTATTATTTAATTAAATTCCTTCACGCAAGTAAAGTGCTACTTCCGGTTTAGGGATTTGCTCCAAAATCAAATGGTGCTTTCGTATACCGATTAAAGTGTTAAATATGAAATTTGGTTACTATATAACAATTCGTTCCTGAGATATTGAAGAAAAACTATTTCGTCCTTCAAGTAAAGTGCCATTTCCGGTTTAGGGATTTCCTCCAAAATCAAATGGTTCTTTCGTATATTGATTAAAGTGTTAAATATGAAATTTGGTTACTATATAACAATTTGTTCCTGAGATATTGAAGAAAAACCATTTCGTCCTTCAAGTAAAGTGCTACTTCCGGTTTAGGGATTTCCTCCAAAATCACATGGTGCTTTAGTATACTGATTAAAGTGTCAAATATGAAATTTGGTTACTAGATAACAATTCGTTCCTGATATATTTAAGAAAAACCATTTCGTCCTTCAAGTGAAGTGCTACTTCCGGTTTAAGGATTTCCTCCAAAATCAAATGGTGCCTTTGTATACCGATTAAAGTGTTAAATATGAAATTTGGTTACTATATAACAATTTGTTCCTGAGATATTGAAGAAAAACAATTTCGTCCTTCAAGTAAAGTGCTACTTCCGGTTTAGGGATTTCCTCCAAAATCACATGGTGCTTTAGTATACTGATTAAAGTGTTAAATATGAAATTTGGTTACTAGATAACAATTCGTTCCTGAGATATTTAAGAAAAACCATTTCGTCCTTCAAGTGAAGTACTACTTCCGGTTTAAGGATTTCCTCCAAAATCAAATGGTGCCTTTGTATACCGATTAAAGTGTTAAATATGAAATTTTGTTACTATATAACAATTCGTTCCAGAGATACAGAACTTACAGACATTTTGCGTTACATACATCCATACAGACATACATACATACATACATACATACATACATACATACATACATACATACATACATACATACATACAGACATCATTGCGAAAGTAGTCAAAACGGATTCAGAAATGCTCAAAACGGATATTTCCGTTAAAATATCGACATCGAATTTTTTCATGATTACAATACTTCCTTATAGGGAAGTAAAAATTAGTTATATAATTTTTTATAATTATTAAAATCATGTTTTCATTTTTACGTTATGCAAAATGGAACCAGAGCAAAATTTAATTTTAAAGACACTTATTGAGCAAGAGAACCTACTACAATTAGGTATTTTGCTATAGATATAACTTTCTACAATAGAAATCCACCGCTGCTTGGGGTTGTATTGTAAAAATTAAACTTTTGATTTATTTTACAATAGAACACCTGCGAACACCTTAGATAAGTTATTTAATCCAAGTCCTGATAAAAAAATTCGTTACCGTAACCTCTGGTTTTCGATCGGAGTCTACCAAAATATCGAGTTAAAAAGCTCATTGTTGCTCTTAACTTACAAAAAATTTTAGGGAACAGATGCAAATCCTCCTTCCTGGCGTAGGGTTTGAAAGGTTTTCTCAAACTCTGTTACTAATTTGATTGATAAGAAAACCAACTATTACAGAAGATATCGACGGTTTTAATGAGACATTAGGAAGGCGATCATATAGGTATCTAACTACAAGAGGCGGTGGGGGGGGGGGGGGCGAATTCTGGGAATATATTTTTTAAGCCTAAAATAATGAAAAATACATACTTGGTGAAAATATTCCGAAAATTAAATATTAAAATTGAAATAATTAAAAAAATATTATACAAAAACATTTAAAAATTAATTAAATAAGTGCCCCCCCCCCCCTAACGAATGCCACTGAGATTAGATTTTGGACCAGGAAAAGATTATAAATCTCTTAATATTTGTTTACCTTCAATATTATGTTCTGGGTATTGAAAAATTCAAAAATTTTAATGCATCGAATTGAATAAATTAAAATAGAATTGGATTTCTTTTACTAAATGCATAATTGTGCATGCAAAACAAGTGCCTATAACTCAAAATGTTGTTAATGTCGGTTGGTTTCCATTGCAGAAGGAGGTCCATTTAATATGTATTAAGTTCGAAGTTTATTTCCAAACACAATAATGGGAGATAAAGAATGCTTTTAAGGAATAGATCCTTAATTATAATATGCATCCAAAGATGAGCCAGAAAGCAGTTTTTAACATAATTTTGGTATTTCTGTTATTAATTTACCATAAGCAACTGTTTCCAGTTATTTTAAAAAGTACACGTAGTCCAGTGTGAAACAATATCTGTCCTCACTATCTCTAATGAGAAGGTAGCTCGGAACAGATAATGTCCACGCAGAAAATAAATTCTACTTTTATTTGCGTGGGGCCCTGATGGTAGGTATAAGCCAACTCGTTATAGCGGCGGCGAGGCCGTGGGTCGTGTCAAATGAACGCCCCGAAGAAAATCAAGGAAACAGCTTTGCTAACACAACAAAAAGAAATCAGCAATAAGATGTTCGTTGCTGGAAGGCGATGACATAAGCGATGTCGGATGGAAATGGTGTTAGCCGACCAGAACCAGTACAGTGGCAAAGACATTACCACCAAGAACCACTCCCCCACAATCAATTAACGGAACGTTCGAGTGGTCATTAAAAATCCCACAAACGGTGGAACCACAATCGAACTTCCAACAATAAAATCAAGCGGAAGCGACCCCGATGAAATGCAACACCCTGTACGTTGGTCGCACATCGCTGCCTTCTTAAAAAAAACATATAATCAAAAATAAACATAAAAAAAATGTTCAACATAGAATTTCAAATACAAGATTTGAACCTATATCGAACACGTAGGAATTCCTATGCCAATGCATTTGACCAACGCTGCTCGTAGTTACCTAGGGAAAGTAATGCCCAGTACAAATTCAAATAAATAAAACATAATAATACAATTGAAGGGCTTAGTGTGAAACAATGACAAGCCACACATTAAAGAAATATGGGTTTTGTTCATTTGTGAGGTCTACTATAGTATAACAAGCAACAGAAGAAATAGTTTAATAAGATTCTTACAGATGACACTGTAATATCAAAGTAAATTGCAAGAAAAAAAAATCAAATGTTCATTTTATAGATTTTGCACAAACTTTAAATTGACATTGCCAACAATTTTCATTTGTGGCTTGTCATTTTTTCACACTAAGCCCTTCAAAATTAATGATTAATTAGTTTTCAAACACAAAATTCAAACTTTAGCATTATAATTCACGTCTGCGAACGTAAGATTAGATAGCCTCTAATCACGTCGAACAGAAAAGCAAAACCTGCGACTTAACGATAATTACGGCCAAAATCGTTCTAATAAAAAATGCAAGGCAAAAGAAAAACCTAAATAATAAAACAAAAAAAAATACATGAAACAGCCAAGGGTGAATTCAAACAAAGCGAACTCCAGGTGGATGGAGCAAAACTTGTCCTACTCGATCAATGCATACCACTGTGAAACAATCAAGTAACAAAAATGCTACTCACCAATCCAAACGGAAACCAAACCTTCAAAGATAGCATGGGCAGTAGATCCGACCAAAAATCGTCCGATATAGGGAAAATCCACCATTTTCCAACAACGAAGACATTACAGATCTCCATCGAGTCTGACGCGAACAAAAATTGTCCCGGTAGAATATCTTCGTTCCATATCCGCTAATTACGTAACCCAAAAGCCCATGATTATTCCGTAGACAGTAGACACAGTATTCACACACAGTGTGTGAAAAATTCACACCCGCCTTCTTGCTTCAAAAACTGACACAAGAGCGTCTTGCTCGTTCGATAGTTCACCCAAGACTGTCCTTTGCGCAGTCTTGAACAAATGCCCACCTCGGCGCGGATAGAATGCGCATTTAAAAGAATAATTGATATATAGGGTTGAACGTAAGTGATGGATTTCAAAAATCCGTCACAAGTGATTTTATTGCGAAAAGGGGGTCGTAATAAAATACTTCGGTAATTCTTTAGTTTTGCATTAAAAAGAGCCCCTAAGTTTTCGACACCACGCTCGGACTGGAACAGATGAAAATTTCACAAAGTATAATAATGGTATAATTTAAATGAAATTAAATATAATTGTAAAATAAAATCTAAAAAAATAATTCTTCTAACCCCTACAGTTTTCATTGTATAGTCTTACAAAGAATTGTCATTTTTTGGTGAAAATGACGTATATTACGTAGAATTAAGTTCTCTATAACTTTTCTTTATCACGTTTATTAATAAAATTTGCAGAACAAAAACTATATCCAAAAAACAAAATTAAAAAATTTTCAACAAAAATTTGATAAAAATTTGGTGTTTTATAGAAAGCCATATCTGCAACACTGTTGAGATTACACGAGATTACACCGTTCTGATGTTTTTAGTTAAACTTGGAATTTTATTCTCTATACTTTAATGTTTATTGAATTTGTATTTCAGGTGCTCTAAAATTAAGTTATTTGCAGAGCTGTAAAAAGCAGCAGAAGAGGAAAAACGATCACTTTTGAAAGCTCACATCTATAGTGACTTATTAGACTTATAAGGTTATTCGATACGGAATTTACAGATAATTGAGGCAAGTTCCACTCAACTGATGATTACGGTAGTGTCAGATGGACAGGTAAAAAAAATCTACAGCAAAATCTGAAAATTGCGATATTTTAAGACAAAAATCTTTCAAAAACGAGGTTGATTGCAAACCTCGTAAACTATAGGCACTAGAAGAATTTTACTATGTTTTGTAATTTATTTGGAAGTTGTGACTTATCGTACAATTAATATGTGGACTGTTATCCCCTTAAATGCCATTTTGGATGAAAATGCAAAAACAATTAAGTTACATTTTTTATTGCTTTACAACATAAATTCGTTTCGCAAGAAGTTGAAAGCATTTAGGATATTTTATGCCGATTTTATAATTTTGGGAGGGTTTACCCCCAAAAATATTAAGTGTTCGTAGCGAAAACAATATATTTTTATTATTGTTTCATTTAAATGGCTATTTCCGACTTTTCTATTCGTTATAAAATTCGTTATTTTACCTTTATTTTGAACGGCGATTACACGCCCTAAAACCAATTTTCTGCACCTAAAAAAATTAAGGGTTTCCTATTTTACTATATTATACTCTACAACATATTCAAACATTATCAAAATAGATGCGATACATCTTGGATCCATTTTAGTTTAATTTTGCTAACAGTATCTGTTTTGGTCATTTTGGATGTACAGAAAACGACCACTTCATACTTTTGTGATTTTTGGGACTTTCTTCGGCAAATTTAGCCCCGTTCCAGTCCGATTCTGATGTTAAAACTCAAAAGCTCATTTACGATGCCAAACTAAAGGGTTTTAGTAAAAAAAAATCGTATTTCCACGTCATTTCCACACAAAAGTACTTACCATTTCGTAACTATTATTACACCATTTGTTTGTTCACCAAGTAACTTAATTTGATGACATTATTTATTTTAAATTGCTAAATTAAGCTCGCTATAAGAATAAAAAATCTGATGTGGCCAGCACATGACTTCCCTATAAGGAATCATTCCTTCATCGTTCATCTAAAGATTCGCAGAAATATTATTTAAATTTTATTTTATTATTTAATTAAATAATTAAATTTTATTTGCTTTAATTTTGATTAAAAAATAAAAATTCATCAATAAAATATTTATCATAATATATTTAAAAAAAACCATTTCGTCCTTCAAGTAAAGTGCTACTTCCGGTTTAGGGATTTGCTCCAAAATCAAATGGTGCTTTCGTATACCGATTAAAGTGTTAAATATGAAATTTGGTTACTATATAACAATTCGTTCCTGAGATATTGAAGAAAAACTATTTCGTCCTTCAAGTAAAGTGCCATTTCCGGTTTAGGGATTTCCTCCAAAATGAAATGGTTCTTTCGTATATTGATTAAAGTGTTAAATATGAAATTTGGTTACTATATAACAATTTTTTCCTGAGATATTGAAGAAAAACTATTTCGTCTTTCAAGTAAAGTGCTACTTCCGGTTTAGGGATTTCCTCCAAAATCACATGGTGCTTTAGTATACTGATTAAAGTGTTAAATATGAAATTTGGTTACTATATAACAATTTGTTCCTGAGATATTGCAGAAAAACCATTACGTCTTTCAAGTAAAGTGCTACTTCCGGTTTAGGGATTTTCTCCAAAATCACATGGTGCTTTAGTATACTGATTAAAGTGTTAAATATGAAATTTGGTTACTAGATAAAAATTCGTTCCTGAGATATTTAAGAAAAACCATTTCGTCCTTCAAGTAAAGTGCTACTTCCGGTTTAGGGATTTGCTCCAAAATCAAATGGTGCTTTCGTATACCGATTAAAGTATTAAATATGAAATTTGGTTACTATATAACAATTCGCTCCTGAGACATTTAAGAAAAACCATTTCGTCCTTCAAGTGAAGTGCTACTTCCGGTTTAGGGATTTCCTCCAAAATCACATGGTGCTTTAGTATACTGATTAAAGTGTTAAATATGAAATTTGGTTACTATATAACAATTTGTTCATGAGATTTTGAAGAAAAACCATTTCGTCCTTCAAGTAAAGTGCTACTTCCGGTTTAAGGATTTCCTCCAAAATCAAATGGTGCCTTTGTATGTATATTGATTAAAGTGTTAAATATGAAATTTTGTTACTATATAACAATTCGTTCCAGAGATACAGAACTTATAGACATTTTGCGTTACATACATCCATACATACACACCTACACACATACATACATACAGACATCATTGCGAAAGTAGTCAAAACGGATTCAGAAATGCTCAAAACGGATATTTCCGTTAAAATACCGACATCGAATTTTTTCATGATTACAATACTTCCTTATAGGGAAGTAAAAAGAAGTTTAAGATTTAAACACTTATGCAGAAACGAATGTAGACCACAACAATTTAATTTTTACACCAACTTCATTAATACAATTTAATTTTCATTTTATACTTCAGTGAGTCGCGTCGGCTCAATACAAGGAAGAATTTTTATAAAACCGCATTTGAAATAAAATAAGTGTTAATTAATCAAGCGTGGCACTTTACCTTTTATATTATTTTTTTTTAAAGAACTTTAGATTAACTTTAAAGTAATTATATATTTTTTCTGCAGCAATTTGAGCGGAAAATTATTTTTATGTTTTCAACACCTGCCAATGTAATAGTGGTAATTGTTCTGGTGATACAGGTAATTTCATGTACATTTAAACAAAACCTACTGAACCGATTAATGTATGTGTTTAAAAGACTTATTTCGTCCCGTTGAATTTTTCTCCTTTGATTAAACTCCAAACTTCGACTCCGCTTGGTATATTATTATGAATTCTCATTTTTACGTGAGTTGCTGAAAAAGTTTCCGAAATTTAGGACTTCTAGTGGTGTCAGATGTTTATAATTGCCATATTCGTAAAATTTCACACTTTTAACTTACAATTCAGTTGACAATTGGTATTGAAGTAGACAAGTTTGTTTACACGGAATTTTATGCGAAAAAATGGAACTTTCATGTGAAAATTTTCATGCCACGATTTTTTACGATTTGAAATGTGGTCTAAAGCCGAAACAATCCATCGATTGGTTTGTTCTGACTTTCGGAAATGAAGCACCATCCAAGAATGCTGTTTATAGTTGGTTTTCCGAATTTCAGCGTGGACGTACCACTCTCGTTGGCGTATTTCGTGCAGGTCGTCCAGCAACGTTTGTTGTTGCCACTAATGTTTAATATCAACGGTTTAATGCTGTACGTGAAATGATTGAGCGAGATCGGCATGTTATATACCGAGAGATTCAAACATCCTTAGGCATTGACATGAAAGCAATACACACGATTTTGAATGATCATTTAGACGTACGGAAGTTTTGCAGTCGTTGGATCTCACAATTTGACAGAAGCTCAAAAACAAAGTCGTGTCAAATGGTGCAAACAAATGCTCAACGAATTCAACCGAGGTCTTTCAAATTTGGTCTACAATATCGTTACTGGTGATGAAACTTGAATTTATTTATATGAACCCGAAAATAAACAACAGTCCACCGTTTGTGTATTTCAAAATGAGCCTAAACTGACAAAAGTTGTCGGTTCATGTACCTAGTGCTGCAAAGCAAATGGTCGCTTGTTTCTTCAGTGTTACTGGACATGATACAACCACAGCTTTAGAAGATCGAAGAACTGTGAACGCTGATTGGTATACTAAAATTTGTTTTCCGGTAGTCATTGTGAGAAAATAAGAAGAAACAATCAAAATCGGCGAATTATTCTGTATCATGACCATGCAAGCTCTCACACGGCGCATCAAACCGTTGACTTCTTATCCGGTAAAAATGTTGATTTAATGACTCATTGCACGTAATTACCTGATTTGTCACCTAATGACTTCTTTTTGTTCCAAAATATCAAAAATAAAATGCGTGGTAAGCGTTTTTCGTCGTCCGAAGGAGCTGTTGAAACCATAGAGGTAGAGGGTTGAAACATTTCAAGCACTGGTTTCTGAGGTATCAGCTTTTCAGAGTGGAAAACATGTTTTTCAAATTGGTTCCAACGTATGCAAAAATCTATTAATATCAAAAAACCAATAAAATCATTTACCAAATTTCATATTATGTGTTTTATCGTATCGTTTCCAAAAGCTTTTCCAGCAGCTCACGTATGATGTTGTTTTTAGTTGATATCGTTGGTATATTCGCCCAAGATTTCCAACTTCGAGTGGTACTTGCATGGTTTAACAATCACAATTTATTTGTTTGGTAAGATTTCGCCTTTTGATATTTGATTTTATATTGTGGAATTAGTTCGAGTTCGATTATTTTATGAAATTATATTAGCTTTGAATCTGTTACTGACAAATTAGTTTTGATTTTAGGAAATTATCAATATGAAGTCGTGGTTCAAGACTCCGTTCATTTTTTAGTTACCAACTTAAATAAGTTCCAGAGCGGCCTTTAGGCCACACGACCATGGCAATCGCACACTAGAAGACAAGACGGCCGATAAACTCGATAATCTATGCCAAGTGGTTTGTTACATATTATTTAAATATTTAAACATAAATTTAATTAAAACTTATGCTCGTTTAGCTATTATATTTTAACCAACAAGGTAACTGTACTTCAGTTCATTAGTGCTAATAACGAGGTAAATGTGCAATTTTCATTGATTTAAAGTTATTTGAAAACGCAATCGAGATCGTGAAGTTAAGTGTTGACTTTGTTAACTTAATAATTACGTAAATGCTATAGCTATAACATATTAATTAACTAAGATGAATTTTTAAAGTAAATTTATTAACCTATGTTAAAAGTGTGCAGCAGTTAATTGAATTTGACATTAATTGCTCTTAATAGCTTAGTTGTAGCTGCACTCGTGTTTCAACAGGAAAATTTTATTAACCTTTGGTTACAGGTTTGTTGTATTTCTTTTATTACTTCAGAACTTCTCGAAACTATAAGTTTCTTTTCAATTTTTTATCTAATAGAGTTTCTTGGTTCTATTTTTTTTAAATAATTCCAGATATTTCATTATTACATTTTTACAATGTAGTAAGTTCTTTCAGTATTATTCAAGATTATTTTGTCCATAACTAATGGGATCTTGGATCTTGGTATTCTCTATATAGAACAAACATAGTCGCACTTAACATAACTTCCATGTATCTAATGTTACAAATTCACTCGAAGAATGCGAAAAGTTATTTGGTATTTAGTAGAAGTTTTCTAATGCGGAATATAAATAAATATCTTGCATTCAGGTTTTCACAGAAAAACTGTAAAGTAGTAAAAATAATAGCGAAGACAGACGCACACATACACATAACTAGATCCATTTAGAAATGCTATTGCAGATACTTAACTTACAGTAACCGAACATGCGATCATAAAGGTTATTGGCATGATTTAGAATTGACAATAAAAGTAAAGAAAATGTAGAAAATGCTTAATTCTACTGCAATGATGTAAACTGTAAAAGCAGTGATTGGTTAAATTCATGATACCCATAAAATGAAATACTATGTACATTACTCACTTACCTACAATCTGACCATCAATTGATTATAAATGTAATTTTATAATATATAAGAAAGTAATAATAATAATATCTATCAAATAATATTCAGTTCCGCATTTTTTTTAATTTTAGGGGTTTGACTGTATGCAACCAAACATACACCTAAAAGTAGAGAATGTAGATACGACAATCGAAATTTTGAATTTAAAAGTAATAATAAATTCTTTTTCATTTTTTTAGCTAATATATAAATAATTATACATGCTAAATTTTAAAATAAGAAATAAGAAAAATTATTAAAAACTATGAACCACATTTTAAGCAATTTCTATTTTACTTTTGTTGTCTAATTAATAATATTATAAAATGAAATTTTGAAATGCTTTTAAATTATTTAAGTAAAATTAGTTTAATAAAAACATGTCCCGTAATAATTATGAAATAGTTTAAATTTTTAAGTAACAAAAGGGTGGTTGAATAAAAGGTGTAAAGGGAAACAAAAAAAAAGGGAACGTTACAGGATCGACGAACCTATAGTTATTGTAAAAACACATTACCATCAAAATCCTGAAATGTTTGGAGTCATATTTCGCAAATTTCGTGAAATTTTGGGTAGAAGAAGTTCATCTTCACGTAGCGGAATAATTTAAAAAAAATGAGGAATCTGGTTCAGTAAGTAATGTAAGAACACTACTTGTCCATCTTCGTGGTGGTCGTTCAGCTATAAATATCGCTACAGCGAAGGAAAGTGTCAGAGAACAGCAAAGAAACTCGATTCGTCACAATTCACAGTTATTAGACCTTCCTTATGGTAATCTGCAACGAATTTTAAAAAAGGACCTTGGTTTACACCCTCACAGAATTCTACTAACGCAAGAACTGACGCTTGCAGACCATGCGCAGTAATTTGTTAATTATATAGGTGTTAGAAAACAAAGCTGTTGTTAATTTTTTTAATAAAATCGTCTTACGTGATGAAGCTCACTTTTAGATGAATGGATATGTCTGCTGTGTGAGCTGAAAACCTACAAACTATTTTGGTTCCACGCAGAGTCACTGATGGATGCGTTTTCTGGGCTGCAGGAGTAATTGGACCATACTTCTTCGAAAATGCTGTCGGCCGAGCGCTTACGGTTAATGGTTCTCGCTATGGTGACATGTTAACATTTTTTATGGCCAAAATTAGAATATATGGTTTCAACAAGATGGAGCAATATTCCGTACATCAAACGAAACAATAACTTTATTGCATTTAAAATTTGAAGATCACGTTATCTCTCCACGTTCTGACATCAATATTGGCCACCTAGATCTTGCAATTTGTCGCCATTAATTTTTTATTTGGGGCTTACTTGAAGAGAAAAGTCTATGTCGACAAATCTCAAACGATTCCAAACCTCAATTTCACGAATTCGACATGAAATTGCAAACATTGAGTCTCACTTATGAGAAAACGCAATGCAAAATTTTTCCAAAAGGATTTTGTTAAAATTTTTGTTCTTTATGTTAAAATAAAAATTTTCCAATTTTTCCAATTATTAATGCGTTTTTTAACAAACCAAAATGAAACCCTCTTATCGAATCACCCTTTATTATTTACATGTTGAATGTTTCGATTTTTAAGTTATTGAATGTACATTTTTATTAAAGGATTGATTTATAACAATAAATTTAATGAAACATAAAAGCATAAATAAAGAACATTAACTGAACTAAACTGATTTTCCATTATTTTATCCTTTTGAGTTGTGATTTTTCATTTTTTGTTTTGAAGCATTGTTTCTTTTAGAAATGGTGTTTTTAGGCACATTATTTTGTTAAAGTTTGATTTTAACGATAAATTATATAAAAATCTTATTTATTTATTTCTTTATTTGAACAGATAAACCTTTATGCATATCGTCGGTGATCTGACAATAACTGCTAACTGCAAAATCTCCTTTTTACAGGAGAACAAAAAAACTGAATAAATTTACTGGATGGGAATTTTGGAAGTTATAATTTGTTAGCATTAAATAAAATTTATTTAATGCTAATTATTCAATCGAAACAAATTATAATTTCCAAAATTCCAAAAATAAAAAGTTATAATTTGTTAGCATTAAATAAAATTTATTTAATGCTAATTATTCAATCGAAACAAATTATAATTTCCAAAATTCCCATCCAGTAAGTTTATTCTGTTTCTTTGTTCTCCTGTAAAAAGGGGATTTTGCAGGTAGCAGTTATTGTCAGATCACCGACGATATATTATAATAATTATTATATTAATAATTTCCAAGACCGCAGTTCATTAAATGAATTATGATTGAAAAAATCTGTTATGACAATACATTCATGGTGTTCAGGAAAACCATATAGTAAACAGGTTTACTCGGGATTTACTATTAGACTCTAGTCTAGATTGAAATAATTAATATACCTGTTATAATAATTTTATTTGATTTATTTAAAAACTTGCGTCAAAAATGATCTGATACTTGGGAATACTTATTTGAAAAAATTGTTGCACAATTAATAATTCATTCAATTATTAAGCAAATTATGAGCAAATCATACGTTAGCAAAACTAATCTTTCGTATTATTACAATGATTTTGTATGAAATAGTTGATGATCTACTTAATACAAATTTTCAGATCAGGATCCAAACTTATACTATGTTATATGTATAGTATGAAGAACTTGCGTTATTCCCAAATAACCGATATTAGCCAATTCTAGTGAATTTGATAATATTAACGTTCTTATACACATGAATTATCAGTTGAGGTCCCACAATCGAATAATAGAGCAATTTAATTCATAAAGATATTGGCAACCTGATATTTAAAGGACCATTCATAGCCCAGACGGACCCTCATAATATAGTCTATTTCGGTGACACGATTAATATAAGTGCAATAATCAACCTCAATACAATAATAAATTGACTTTTGTAGAATTTAAATCAATAATGCGATATCTTATCTTTATTTTATAAGAAATAAATAATTTATTTATACCACAGGTTCAAAATTATTGGGCCGCAAAACTATTTTAGTAATATGTATATATGATTACATTTCTTTATGGCATTTAACAAGGTGACGCCCAAAATATCTTAGAAGCGAACATCTACCAAAAATGGCAAACTCAATGGTCTATTTCAAGACAAAAACTAAAAGATATTAAAAAATCCATCAAACCATGGCGTCAATCAAGCATAACAAAACTTAGTAGAAAGGACGAAATAATAATAACAAGATTAAGATTGGGCCATACTGCGGCAACACATATATACAGACTCACAAAAGAACCACCTCCTATTTGCATTACATGCGACGAAATCCTGACAGTTACACATATCCTTATCGAATGCCCAGGACTCGAAATGCAAAGAATCAGCACCAAATTACCAAACCAAATTGAAGAAGCACTCAATCCAGAAAAGGACAACAATCAACACACAATAAACTGCATACAAGAAATAAAAATATAATGTAAATAATATAATGTACATACACAGGTGCTAATAACCTTAGAAGTTGACGCACCTTTAAAAAAACTTAAATAAAAAAAAGGTTTTACCAAGAAAAATAATTAAAAATTAAGTCTTTCTAGTTTTTTTAATATTTATTTATATTTATTTCGACGACACACCTTGTTTTTTTTAGTTAATCAAGCAAATTAGGCATGCATTTCTTATCAGTTGGTTAATATACATTTATCTCTTAGTCTTCAGTCTATCACATCATCCACTCTTGAATATGACTTCTTTTTCACAAACTATTAGTCTGTAGTGAATACATATTAATAGAGGTACCACAGGGACATTGACGGATCATTGTTCAGAATATTATTATGGTTAAACGAATTGCCACATCCAATAATTAAGGTGAAACCATATTTTTTATCACTATATGCAGATGAATCAGTTTTGTTAATGCACGAAAAAACATGACTCGAAGTCAGTTTTACAGATTAACTCTACATAAATATGAAATATGGAATGTTACTGAACAAGAAGTAGTTCTTAGGACTACATAGTACATATAGATAGTGTCCTGACATGGATGGAAAATATCTTGGAGGTAGAAACAACTGTAAAATTTATAAACACACTGTATAATTAAAATCAAAGTTAGATAGATCACATTAATTAGCAACATTTTTAATGCTACATTGATATATTTATATTGTGTACCGATTTAATTACCTGTCCTGGAGAAAATAGGTAATACTATTTATTATAAATGCAGAAATAACAAATAGCGCTGTGTCTATTATTACCGATTGTTGCTCATACGTAACAGGACAATAACTTTTTAACCTATTACATGCTTAATAGGGTAAGGTTGCCTATATTGAACCAATTTTCATAAAATTGTGTTGAATACAAAAAATTTAAAAATTGGTACAGAACAGCATCGAAAGAATTTCGACATCAATATTCCATTTTTTTCATATTGCTTATCAATTAGATAAATAAATTATTATTAGTAATAACTATACAACACATATTATTATCTAATAAGTAGAAGTATCCAATTACCAGCGGCTTGTGAAGCTTGAGTTGTAAAAATTTACAACTCTCGCTTCACAAGCTGGCCTGGTATAGAAATTCATCTTTTATCAGGGGAAGTACACGCGTCCACGTGGAGTCGCAAAGAGATTTTCGTAATAGAAATATTATCCAATAATAAGTGCTTATTATAAATATTAACCAATTAGAAGTACACTACTCCACGTGGAGCATTTTAGCAGCCTGGCTTCTGAAACTCGATACTTGTTATCAGCTGCTTCAAGCAGCCCAAGTGAGTGCGGTCCCATATAAGCCAATGCATTACAAATTTTGCTTAGCAGACGGGCTGCAAGAAGCTGGCTTCTAGAAGCCTCAATGAAATGCGGGCTTTAACGTTTAGTTTGCATGACGTAACTTACACCGCGAAATTCTTAGTAGGGTATTTATTTGTTTATTCCCCGTATGATGTAATATTTATACATATTATGGTTTTTCTTACAATGTTACTAATTTTATGCAGGACTTCTCAAGTTATTATTTTTATAAGTTATTGCAATATTTTAATTATGTCTGTTTTTAATTGAAACCCTGGTGCAAGAAGGGGATAAGTAACGTTTTCCAAACTTTTCAGGAGAAGCAAAATAAATTTTTTTAATTCGTTTTTAATAGTGGTATTGTGTCCCAATGAAAGAGATTAACCTATATTTTTAATTTTAGTTTAATATTAGTACTATAACTTTCGATAATATGGCATAAAAATGATGTACGGTGCAAGAACGGGATTGTTATACACATAATTTAGGATCAAATAATGTTGACTGCAAGAACGGGATATGTAACACAAACATAAAGACTGAAATAAACTGAATTTTTTATTAAAACTACTACTAGAATCTTGATAAGGGTCTTCCACATCAACTACACTTTCGTCGGTACCACTCATAATTTTAATCTTAAATTTAACGTAAAACTACCATGAAATTCAATGGTTTATTCCAGACTTCTAATTGCACCTGCACGTTGCAAGAAGGGGACATGATAACATGTGTAGGATAAACAACAAATATGAAGTGCAAGAATGGGATATGTTAAGTGTACATATCCCGTTCTTGCACCTTTTTTGTACGAGGGGATATGTTATTTTCACTTGTAGCTCAGAATTTATTTTAAAAAGAAATTCCATAATTTTACCAAGCGAAGAATGTTCGTTTTAGAACCCAAATCTGCAAAAATCTTACTTTTCAAATTTTTGTACATATCCCCTTCTTGCATCAGGGTCTTCAATTGTACTTCCTCCAAATTTGTTTATTTATTGTATTTTGGTTCTTACTGAAATAGTAGCGATAAAATATCTTATTTTTCCTCGCCTCGTTAGAGCTTTTTACCGTCACGGATGAAATTAAGTCACTCGGCGCAAGCGCCTTGTGACAATTTCATCCGTGACGGTAAAAAGCTCTAACGTGGCTCGGAGAATAATATACTATTATCGCAACTCGTTCAGTAAGTTATCAGATAACCTGCTCCACAGACTATGCGTAAGCAGGTGTTCCTTCCCGGCTATCTGTTGTTATAAATAATTGTTGTCTAGAGCTCATTAACTCGTCTAGGGAGATTTTAATGTTCGCTTTGCAATTTTTATTTATATTTGCTTTTGAATTGACGTGATCAATATATTATCTTTAATTAAAGTAAATTTCAATTACTACGTTGGCTTTTTAAAAGCGATAGTATTTTTTTGCATTAATCGTAAACATTTCAAAACATGTGATATTCTGCAAATTTATAGATAAAATTTAACGTTTGGTTTGCATAATGTAACTAACACCGCGAAATTCTTAGTAGGGTATTCCCCGTATGATGTAAAGCCTGACACGCACACATTATGCTTTACGTACATCTTGCTTGTACAAACATAAGCTGTAATGCAAGATTGCATGT
The DNA here is from genome assembly GCA_932274525.1 of Podabrus alpinus. NCBI lineage: Eukaryota > Metazoa > Arthropoda > Insecta > Coleoptera > Cantharidae > Podabrus > Podabrus alpinus. Next base: position 124,833,820 of record OW026451.1, read on the forward strand.
TGTGCGTGGGGTCAAGTCTTAAGGCTTGCTTGGCTTGTACGTGGCTTGAACGAAATCAACTATCCGTTGATTTTTCAACGATTTCCGTCTTGCTTGAAAGTAAGTCGCAATGTATGTATGTGTGGGTTTGCGACTTGCATTAATGCAAAATATGAACCTTCAATATGATAAATTTTTTATTTTTCGACTTTATATGCGGAATTACTATTTCAAGCAATTTATTGTAAAATTCTTAGTCCATGCGTAAATAAATAAACCAATCTTCAGGTTCCAATTTTAATTCATTAAGCAAATTGATATGACTAAATTCTGCTCTCTTTAATAACCTCTGCTATGACCATTTATTTTTACTAATTGTTTGTTTTTTCTTCTTTTTTATTATGATAACAGCTACTGCAGCTGTTATCATCATCTAATTTCTTATATTATAATCTTATTTTATAAGACTTTCAAGCAAAATGTACATAAAGCATTATCGGTTAGACGGAGTGTCTGTGTGGTCCCGTTGCGTACCTTCTTGCATTACAGCTTACGTTTGTACAAGCAAGATGTACGTAAAGCATGTGTGTGTGTGTCAGGCTTTATATTTGTACATATTATGGTTTTTCTTACAAGGTTACTACTTTTATGCACTTATATTTTTATAAGTTATTGCAATAATTTAATTATGTCTGTTTTTAATTGTACTTCCTCCAAATTTGTTTATTTATTGTATTTTGGTTCTTACTGAAAGAGATTGCGATAAAATATCTTATTTTTCCTCGCCTCGTTAGAGCTTTTTACCGTCTTGGATGAAATTACGTCACTCGGCGCAAGCGCCTTGTGACAATTTCATCCGTGACGGTAAAAAGCTCTAACGTGGCTCGGAGAATAATATACTATTATATTCCGAGATTGTAATTGTAGCTTATCACTAGAAGGGCCAATGTCACATTTTGCGATTTTACTTCTTCTTCGGAAGAATTTTACTGACTTCTTTGGAAGGTATATATTCGACTTCAGCAGGTCTATGTCAACCTGTATTTTACTTTTGTTTCGTGTTAAAAGGGCTGAAGTCAACAATAATTATAATAGCCCAAATTTAACTATATGTCTGTAATGCTAATCACTAATTCCTGTAAAGTTAAATTAATCTGCTGAGCAGATGATCCGTACCCCTCAGTGCGACTCTTCGGCCACACAAACGAGTGTCAACTTAACAATTAAATAAACAATGGCAAATGCATACCGCGAGTTCTGATATCTATAACTCTGCAACCGACCGAATAACAATAAAAGGTTTAAACGGTCTTAAAATGTAAGGCTTGGAAGCCTCCCCTGCAGAAGGAAAGCTTCACAAAACAAAAACTTGTGCACTCTTTAAATAATTTTATGAAATAAATTAAAACATAACCGTTGCAAAAACAAACGAAGTGCTTAGCGGAAGCACAGACGAGAATCCATTAATTCAAGTCGTGAACGCAGGCAGTGTTTAAGATCATGTGTGTGTTTTAGACTACAACTGTCCATGGCAGCCCCTTTTTAATGTTTCAATTTTATGTTTATCAATTGCCATGATTACGTTTATGTTTTTTAGAGATGAATTTAAGTTACGATTGTCAGAAATACATGTTTTTTACAATTATGCTAACCGATTTATTCCATGAATAAAAACAATACAGTCCACTTGCTTTATAACTTTTGTCTACCAATTAGCAGTTAATCATCCAGCCAAGTAAAGAGCTCATAAGGTTTTTTGTAACGAATTGCATTGGTTCTACAAGAACACGTTTCAACCGAGCAAACATTTTGTGGTCCTTGCATTGGTTTTACAAGAACACGATTTCAACCGAGCAAACATTGTGGTCCTTCGAGCCGGATGTATTTCGTCTTCATAAGACACCTAACAAGATTAATTGGTATCCAAAAAAGGATAAACAGCACTCATCGCGCAGCTAAGTAAATTTTATTGCAATTATCTAAATCGCTAAAATTGTAGATAAAATTACGAGACAATTTTCCCGCAAAAATTGTCAGCGATACATTTGAAAGGCGTCATCTACTTAAGGTCACGCCAACCGCACGGAATTTCTCTGGAACTACAGGGCTACAACGCCATCCCGAAGAAATATCCAACTACTTAAATTCACGCCAACATCACGGAATTTCTCTGGAACTACAGTGCTACAACGCCATCCCGAAGAAATATCTAACAAATTGGTAACAAATTCAATACTACTTATTTTATGTGTTTTGCTTATGTAACAAAGTACAGGGTGATTCAAAGGATAAAATTGCATTCACTTGCCATTGAATAATTCATTTATTCATATTTAATTCATTTATTTATAATGGAAGCTTTACGATTTGAAAGAACTGCGTTAAAAAGTCAATTGACAAGGTTTAAAACATTCATTCAAAAGGTTACGAACCAAAGCGTAACCAATGAGGTTATTTGCGAATTAAAGAAAAGGCTTGACCTTATGTCAAACGTGTTGTCAAAATTTGAAAAACTACATAATCAAATTGGTATTTCATGTCTAGAAAGTGATAATTATGATCAAAACAAAGAAGATGAATCTATGGCACATTTTGAAGATGTTTATTTTGAGCAAACAAGCATTGCAGAAACCTTAATAAACAATTTCACGCAAAAATCTGCAATAGATTCAAATAATCCCTCTAGACCAGTATCTCCTGCTGAAAGTGTAAATTCAATTGAAAGTCTTAATTCAAGCAATCGTTCAAAACGCAATTCCGCCTCAAGAATTCATGATGGTAATGACAACGCCAGACATTACATCAATTTACCGAAAATAAATTTAATAAAGTTTAACGGTGATATTAAATTTTGGTTAGAATTCAAATCAATCTTTCAAAGTCTAATTAATACATGATAATGATAATTTAACCAAAATCCAAAAGCTTCACTATCTAAAATCAACCTTAACTGATGACGCTAAGTCAGTTATAGGTTCTCTAGAATTCACAGTCAACAGTTACGATGTGGCGTGGAAAACGCTTAATACAAGGTTTGATCAACCTAAATTAATTATTAAAAATCATTTAAATGCCATTTGGAGCTTGAAACTCAAACAAAGGAATCAGCTCAAGGCTTAAGAAAAATAAACGACTCCTTATGTATGCACATCTCTGCTGCTAAATCTCTAGCAAAGACAGAGGCGCTTTTTGAAACTCTCTTAGTTATGTTGGTCTCAAACAAATTAGATTCCATAACGCGACGTGAATGGGAATTAACATTCAACAAAACTATTTCCACTTTACCCTCTTTAGAGGAATTCGGTACGTTCCTCACATCACATGCCAATTTATTAGAAAATATCGAAAAGTGGGATACGCGGGAAGTAAAGGCAAATTATGTTGATAGAAGCAAATTTAAAACTAAATCATTCTTAGTAAACAATTCGTCATGTTCATTATGCAATAAAAGTCATTACCTAGGTCAATGTTCAGAGTTCTTAAAACTAAATGCAAGAGAGAGAGCAAATAAAGTTCAACAACTTAAGTTATGTTTTCATTGTTTGTCTAAAAGTCATTTAAAAAATCAATGTCAATCAAAATATTCTTGTAAAACGTGTAGGTCACGGCATCACACTCTCCTCCACACTCCGTTACAAAGTTCTAATGTTTCTGTTCAACCGGTAGTAGCAATCTCTTCGGTTTCTCCCGAACCTGAACCCATTCAAACTATCTCTGCTTTCTGCACAACAGCCTCACAAGTTTTACTGCCAACTGCTTCGGCAAAGATTCTTGACGCATTTGGAAACTTCCAATCCGTCAGAATATTACTCGATTCTGGTTCACAATCGAATTTCATTCGCACCGACGTGTGCCAAAGGTTAAACTTGCCTACTCAAAGTGCAAGCATTACAGTTGCAGGTTTGAGCAATTCAAACACTCATCATGTAAAATCAAGATGTGACTTTGAGCTAAAAGCACATCACGGTAATTTCAGAATCAAGCTTTCTTGTTTAATCATTGACGAAATTACAGGAAGTGTCCCGAGTTTCAATCTGAATCGAGACAGCTTCCAACTTCCAAGCAACATTCGCTTATCAGATTCCTGGTTTGATAAACCTGGAAAAATTGACATTTTAATAGGTTCTCCTATCTTTTTCGAGCTTCTGTGTATTGGGCAAATTAGGCTAGGTCCCGAACTTCCCATACTTCAGAAAACCCAGCTAGGTTGGATTATTTCTGGTCCTACTAGCGCCAATTTAGTCACACAAGTGCAATGCCACTTCAATAGCTCAAACAATCTTCAAGATCAGATAACTCGATTTTGGGAAATCGACAGTTATCCCACAGAAAAGGTCTTCTCATCTGAAGAAAACCAATGTGAGTCGCATTTCATGCAAACCACAAAACGAAGCGCTACAGGGCGTTTTATAGTTTCAATTCCTTTCAAGGAAACCCCCCTTCTTTTAGGTGATTCCTTTCTGACAGCGAAGAGAAGATTTCTCTATCTGGAACGGCAATTAGAAGCCAATCCCAAACTTCAGGAAAGCTACTGTGCTTTCATGAAAGAATACATAGAGTTGGGTCACATGTCGATATCAGATCCCAAAGTTAAGCTGGTTTATTATCTTCCACACCACGGGGTCCATAAATCCGACAGCTTAACTACAAAACTTCGTGTCGTTTTTAATGGTTCCTCTGCAACCACAACAGGTCATTCGTTGAATAGTATCCAAATGGTTGGTCCCACTATTCAACAAGATTTATTCTCAATTTTAATTCGTTTCCGGAAATATCCTTACGCTTTCGCTGCGGACATCGAGAAGATGTACCGACAAGTGGAAATAGAGCCTAGTCAAAGGCCACTCCAACGAATACTGTGGCGGTCTTCAATCGCAAGCCCCATAGAACATTATGACCTAAATACCGTGACTTATGGAACCGCCTCCTCATCTTATCTTGCCATCCGATCCTTAACACAATTAGGTATCGAATGCGAAAGCTCGCTCCCAGAAATTTCTAAAATTATAAAGCGCGACTTCTATGTTGATGACCTACTTTCTGGTGCTTCCAGCGTAGAAACCGCGCGTGAAATATGTTCGCAAATTTCAATAGTTCTAAGTGCAGGTAGTTTCAAACTTAGAAAGTGGATTTCAAACAATCCCAACGTACTAGCCAACATCCCTCATACTGATCTACACCCCGGTATTCTACAATTTGGAGACCGTGAACAATCACATACTCTCGGCCTCACATGGTTGTTCCGAACAGACCATTTCAAGTTTTCAATCTCACATCAATCGTCTTCAAAAATTACTGAAAGGCAAATGCTTTCTGAGATTTCTCAAATATTTGATCCATTAGGGTTAATTACCCCTTGCACATTTGTGGCCAAGATTTTCATGCAAAGGCTTTGGCTTGAAAAGCTTGATTGGGACGAGCAAGTTCCAATCGATATGAAAAAACGATGGCTTTCTTACAAATCTGAATTATCAGGTCTTAATGACCTTAAAATACCAAGACACGTCACATGTGTCGATTCAATATCCATCCAAATTCATGGATTTTGCGACGCGTCGATGGAAGGTTACGGAGCCTGTATATATTTGCGTTCAAAAAATGTCCATAATCACATTTACCAAAAATTATTATGTTCAAAGTCTAGGGTTGCACCCTTAAAACCGATTACTATCCCCAAACTTGAGCTTTGTGGAGCATTACTGTTAAGTAAACTACTAAAAACTGTTTTAAAAGCTGTAGATTTACAACCTACTTCTTGTTTTCTTTGGTCCGATTCAACCATCGTACTAGGATGGTTAAAGACAACCCCAAACCTTCTTAAAACTTTCGTTTGCAACAAGGTTGCTGACATTCAGAATGTCACTGCTAACGCGGTTTGGCGGCATGTGCCTACGAAATCCAATCCCGCCGATCTTTTATCGCGAGGAGCAAGTCCTCAATTTTTAAATGAATCCACATTATGGTGGGAAGGCCCCCCTTGGCTACAGGAAGACGAAACTTCTTGGCCAAATCTTGCGCTTGGTAACGCTGAACTTCCTGAATTCAAAAGGGAGGTCAAGGTTCTCGTTTCTTCTAAACAAGAATCATTTCCTTTTCAACACGTTGGCATCGATTATGCCGGTCCCATAAACATTAAAGATCGAAAAGGTCGTGGGTCTAAAACCACAAAAGCTTATTTTTGCATTTACGTTTGCTTTGCAACAAAAGCAGTGCATTTAGAACTTGTAACAAGTCTTTCAACTGATCATTTTATCATGGCATTTCGCCGATTTGTCTCCCGAAGAGGCAAACCATCACACGTTTATTCAGACAACGGTACTAACTTCGTAGGCGCGAATAACGATTTGCTTGAGTTAGGAAAATTTCTTAAGCAACAAGAATCTTCAATTCCAGAAATTGTTGCTTGCGAAGGAATTCACTGGCATTTCATACCAGCTCATAGCCCTCACTTTGGAGGCTTATGGGAAGCAGATATTAAATCCTGTAAATATCACCTAAAACGAGTAATAGGTGAGCATATTTTGGTCTATGAAGAACTCTGTACTTTGCTATATCAGGTAGAATCCATTCTGAACTCCAGACCTCTTGCTCCCTTATCAACCGATCCCAACGATCTGCAACCGTTGACACCCGGTCATTTCTTGGTTGGGCGACCACTTACTTCGCTTCCAGATTCAGATGTTATATCTATATCTGAAAATAGACTGGATGCTTTCCAAAAAATTCAAGGATTTGTACAGCATCTTTGGCGAAGGTGGAGTAAAGAATATGTGTCTGAACTTCAGCAAAGAGTGAAGTGGAAACTGCACCAATCAGAGCTTTCGTCTGGCACTCTCGTCCTAATAAAGGAAAACAACCTTCCACCTTTAAAATGGAAAATGGGTAGAGTTATCTCCGTGCATCCCGGTTCCGATGGTATAAATCGCGTCGCGACCATTCGGACTTCTAATGGATATGTGAAAAGAGCATTTTCTAAAATTTGCCCTCTACCAAGTTCGGTAAACAAGTGCATCGATTGACGATTAATGTCTTGCTTTCGGTCGCGAGTGTTTATTACCTAAAAAGCTAATATTGACTTTAGATTTATTTTTTATGCGTAACATTTATGTGTAATTTTTATATTTAAGTCACTTTTCAATTGTATTATGTTTCGTTTTCTTTCTTGAAATCCATTCAGAATTTCAACCCGGGCGATATGTTTAAGATCATGTGTGTGTTTTAGACTACAACTGTCCATGGCAGCCCCTTTTTAATGTTTCAATTTTATGTTTATCAATTGCCATGATTACGTTTATGTTTTTTAGAGATGAATTTAAGTTACGATTGTCAGAAATACATGTTTTTTACAATTATGCTAACCGATTTATTCCATGAATAAAAACAATACAGTCCACTTGCTTTATAACTTTTGTCTACCAATTAGCAGTTAATCATCCAGCCAAGTAAAGAGCTCATAAGGTTTTTTGTAACGAATTGCATTGGTTCTACAAGAACACGTTTCAACCGAGCAAACATTTTGTGGTCCTTGCATTGGTTTTACAAGAACACGATTTCAACCGAGCAAACAGGCAGTTTATCAAAAATGAATCACTCCACCTTATCGCATGACTGCAGTTTCGCTGTTACCTTCGCTGTTACCCTGTATGGGATTCAGCTCGTCAGATACGCATTGGTGGGAGCGATATCATTCTCGACTCACAAATCTACTTGTGTATTCACATAGCTCAAACTTCAAGAGAAAACGTGAGCACATTCCGCCACCTATCGAAAGTATTTTGCAATAGTTATTAACAGATATTTCCTACTCAAACTAATAAGGAAGGGCAAGATAGAGGGTCGAAGACAATGCATATGGCTCAAAAACATCATAGATTGGTCAGGATTTGATTCACACGCACTGTTGAGAACAGTCCAAAACAGAAAAGAATTTGCCATCACTGTTGCCAACCTTCATTAGGAGACGGTACCTTAAGAAGAAGAAGAGTACCGTATAAAAGCGCTTGAGATGTTATACATGAAGAACTGCATATGAAATATTTTTCGGCAAGGCCGGTGCTGAGTTTGCTCACAAGTGATCAAAAACGCAACCGTATGAACATTTCATCATGCTGTGAGCGAAACATTGGGTGAAGAAGATAAAAATAAGTTCAAAAGTAGAAACCCGCAATGGTGGAATGAAGATATTGAACAACTAATAGCACGAATGAAAAGCGCTTATCTGAAATGGCTCTCCTCGGGTCCAAATAATGACGGAACAATATATAAACAGCTTAGAAGAACGGTTAGTGTGGCAGTAACAGAAGCAAAAAACAACTTATGGGAGGAGAACTGTGATGAAATAAATAACTGCAGAGGAAATACCAAAGCAAACCACGCATGGAAGATACTGAACAATGTATAAGAACACAAAATAAAGACAAAGGTAAAATTTCAGTTATAAGTATGGAATCTTGGAGAAAGTATTATAAAACGTTACTGACAGAAGACTGAGAAGAATTTAAAAACCAAGAACAAGAAAATTAATTACCAGAAGCAGACGATACCCCAGAAGATATAAGAAAAGAAGAAATTAAAATAGGGATGAAATGTAAGAAGGCGGGCGGGACTGGGTGAACCGGAGAAGGAGTACATATTTCTATCAAGTCGATCGTGCATTGCCAACATATTTATTTATACTTCAACAACTTATCAAAAAGTACACTGTTTGAGGAAGATCGGGTTCCTTAGTATTCCCCGCATCGTTCCACTAAATAAAATGTGGAACTGTATGCGTAATATGAGTGTCAATAATATTATACACATAAATGCAACAAAAATATTATATACAGGCTGTGTAAGTTATGTAAAGATGGGAAACAAGAAATCTGAAGAGTTCCAGGTATCAACAGTGCTAATACAAGGCTGCTATGGCACTGACGATCTTTAAGATTTATTTGAACGAAGCTTTGCAACAGTGGATGAAAAAGTGCTAAAATATGGGCATTCAAATAGACGACAAGACTCTATTTGCGCTCTTCGTCGCGGATGATCAGGTGGTTGTGGCTGCTGAAGAATTGGACCTCAATTATGTGCTAAGGAAGCTATCAGAAGAATACAAAAAGTGGGGACCGGTAATCAATATAAAGAAAACCGAATGTCTGGTGGTTGGTGGAAGGGATGAAGGAAGAGTTAAACATCGAAACACACTTGATCAAGAATACCGCACATTTCAAATAACTCGGTGTTATACCTTCCCTGATTCTAGTAACAGTGATGCGGATATTAAAAATAAAATAGGTCAAAGACGAAGAGCTATAAAGCAGCTCAATTCGGTACTACGGAACGATCAAATAACGACGACAACGAAAAAGACAATATGCAAATCAATTTTCGAGAACATATCGACTTATGACTCGGAGGTATGGGTAGTAAACACGAGGAACAGGAGCAGACCGAGAACCTTAGCAGTGGACTTCTGGAGGAGTAGCTGCGCCGTCTCCAGATTAGAACATATCCGTAATGACGATATTCGACTGCGAATGGATGTAAAAGGTTCAATAGTGGACACGATTGACATTAAAAGATTGAGGTGGTTCGGGCACATGCAGCGAATAGGAGAATACAAATGGCCGATGAAAGTAGGGACTGGATTCCAAGCTTCACGAGAAACCGCGGAAGACCAGCAAGACCTGGTGGTGGTTAATGCGATGGAAGTTAGAGGAATGCAAGATGGCAACTGGACAGATAGAGAGGAGTGGAGAGCAAGATGCATGATACGGTTGCGCCCGTAAAACACTCGTCGATATAATATGATATATGTTATGAACATTTCAAAGCAGTATTTGGGTATTATTTCAGTTAATTCTCAAGAATTTTGTGCGTTGATCCATCACTGTCGGCGAAACATGAATTCACAACTATACTTCAGAAATGAAAGAACAGGCCAAACAATATGTTGAAGCTGGTTGAAGTGCTCCAAAGAAAGCAACAGCCGTTCCATCAAATGGAAAGGTTATGAAAACTGTTTTTGTGGAATTATCATGGAACAGTCTCAAATATCTTTATAAATGAAAAAAAAATTACAGCGGTATACTATGCACAATTATTGGATCATTTGAATGCTATAATTCTGGAGAAACTCCACCTAATTTGGGTAAGAAAAAATGCTTCTTTTTGCACTATTTTTCCAAAAATAGCAATGGTAAAACAAATTACTTCCACATCCACCATATTCTACAGAATTGGCTCCTAGTAACTTCTTCTTGTTTCCAAACTTGAAGAAATGGCTCGGAGGAAAAATATTGAGGTCAAATGAAGAAGTAATAGCCGAAAAAACTGCTTATTTTGAAGAGTTTGTCAAATCCTATTATACTGACGGTATCAAAACATTTGAATCGCGTTGGATTAAGTACGTCGACCTAAATGAAGAGCATGTTGAAAATTGAAATGGATTTTTTCCCAAAAAATTGTTTTTTCTGTCTTATTCTAATGACTTTAATAATTTGGTCTCATAGATTTGCCGAGTACTCTCTCATGTTCATCTACAATAAAGGATAATTTACTAGATGAGGAACCTGAAAATAACGAAGATAGTGGACTTGATTAGAGAGAATAAGTTTTTTTTTAAATGTTTTTAATTAAGGAATTCTTTAGGAATTAATTAAATTTACTTTAAAATTGACGTTTTGAAACTTTATAATAAATTTTAAATGAATCTAAAAATGTCACAGTAATGTATTTTCTGTATATTTTTCAATTTGCTTTAGGACATTCTAATTTGCATTTACGATATAAAAAAATCTAAAAATATGCCATATAATTTTTTTAACCAAAACGTGTTTTTCAACAGAACTGAGAAAATGAATCATACAAAATGCTGTTATGATATTAAAATGGTTAAATTCAGTAAAAAATTAGCGGTTTAAAACTTCGTTATTTCGTAAAAATTTATATTCGCTTCCAAAAAATCTGAATATTTTTGCTTTCAGCTTTACTAGCTACTATACATAGTGCCACCACACTCTTTAAGAGTAAGGATCGGAGAGAGAGAGATACATAGTACATAATATGATTTTGATGACAGAAAAATCTAAACTTTGAAAAACTTATTCTTATCGGCCTTCCAGTAAATTATCTGAGGCTTATTTGTGTATTACTTATACGCGAAGACGACCACTTGTAATCTTGCAAACAGAAATAAAACCTGAAACTAGCTTTTACATATAAATGGATAATAACATTTTTATTGAATGTTCCTTGAAATACAACTCGTATCCTTTCGTTAATGAGTTTTTGGAAATAAATTCCCAACTGTAATGAAATGGCGACCCTTACGTCTAGACGCTTGCAACGACGTCGCCCAAGGCGTCAATTCGGCGCCGGTTGCCTGTTGCAACAAATACCGCAGCATCGCAATATATCTTAAACTATTGTGTCTTCTTGGTAACTACAAATGTATCTATCTACAATTAACTAGAAAACAAATAGAAGTAAAAGCATAATATAACAAATGAAGAAGCTACGATGTACAAAGTAAGTTTTGTTATTATCTCAATTGCAATCGCGATAGATAAATTCTGACAGTTAATGATAATAAATAATCCGAATATATTGTTAAAATATAATTACACCTGTTGATTTTATCTGACAGATTTTTATTTCCAGTTTTATGCCGTTTTCAAGATATAAGATTAAATAAAAAACATTCAAAGTCTAAAGATCCTTAAATTAAAAGTGAATTAAAGTTGAATATTTAGAAAAGTTACGATATAAATTTCTAAATTAATTTATAAATGAATTTAAAATATAACTATTAATAATAATGCAGGTAATAAGAAAATTCGTGTTTTTCAACGATTAAATAAGTAAACACTTGAGCACGTTACTATAATTTATTTAAAAACAGGTTGTCTTCAGTAAACGTGTAGGATGCTTCAATGGTTAGTGTAAAAAACAAATTAATTAGTGCAAGTTTTGTATTAAAGTACTAAATAATTTTCTGTGTCAATTTCAAATGTAGAGGGCTGCAACAATATGTAAAATCAAGACGGATTGGCCACGTGAAGAATGGATTACCCATAACTTAGGCAACTTTTTTGGTAGTTTTGTAAAATTGTTAATTCATAGTGATGTTAAAAAACTTGCAATTTAGCCAAGTCGAAAATTTGCATTTTTAAACATTTTTAGCTTTTACAACTTTACCTGCTAAATTTTTATTACTATTATCATAAGGTTTTAAACTAGAATCAAAATTGGTTTTTTAGTTTTTATATAAAATTATTATGTTCTTGCATTTGTAAGTAAATCTACACTGGTAAATTTTCCGACCTATTACTTTGTACCACTGTACCCCAAGGATATTATATTAGTGTATTTTTGTGTTGTTTTGCATGTTCAAAAATTTCTGTTTAATAATAATTTGTTATGCCAGAAGATTTATTTATTTGGGATCATTGGTTTTCGTAAATGTACTCGGCTAACATCGAAATGGTGAATTAATTTTGTTCATGCCTAGAGTCGCCATTCCAGCAGGACTTGTTTAATTATTGTTACTGGGAAGAAAATCGAAAATAAATTGAAATGATAAGTTCATAATCAAAAGAGAAGCAATTGATGTAATTCATAAATAAGCTATAAGAAATAAAAGCTACTAGGTCAAATTATCAACCTCCAGTTAAAGTTCCAGTTAAACTTTTTCTGACAGATAGTAAAATATATTGAAGTTATCTAACAGGTAAGTTCAACTGGAGATTGATAAATTGGCTGTAAAAAAATTGAGCAATACGAAGTGGGAAGAATTGAGTAGGTAAAAATTATAAGTGGTACTAATTGATTAAAAAAAAAGATTACATAGAACACTAAGATTGCCAAGAAAAGAATTAAAAATTTTCATAAAAACTGGAGATTAATAAATTGGCTGTAAAAAAATTGAACAATACGAATTGAGAAAAATTGAGCAAGAAAAAATTATAAGTAGTACTAATTAAAAAAAAAAGATTACGTAGAACAGTCAGATTGCCAAGAAAAGAATTAAAAATTTTCATAACAATTATAAAATTGGTTTTATTATCAGATCAGTAGGTAAACCGTAAAACGATAAATAGAGATGAACAACTTGAAATGTTATTGATCTTTTCATGTGCATACTCGTAAGTGGTATTAAATTTCTAAAACACGGAAATGGAAAATTGTATTGAAAATAAGAAAATGGAATATTTTTATCTTGACAATAGTAATTATATTACAAGATTAAGGTTATGCTTCATCTTATTTTGAAGTATAGTATAAATATTTTTGTGAAGTCACAAATTTATTTATATTCATGTACATATGTAATTATTGTAAATGGAAAACAGCATCCAGAAGTTATTGTTCATTCTAATGCAGAGCAATTTTACAATCATGTCCGGTTATCACAATAGATCTTCTAATAGCCCTTTGTCTGTATCCAATGTTTTCCGGATGTCGCGTATCTACCACTCTTATCTGCAAGTTTTACGTCTAGCTTCCGGCAAATAGCGGATTTGCTGAAAATTTAGAGTATTTCTGGGATTTCTTATATTTTTTGCGCAAGTTAACATTTTAACATAAACGTATTTATACCTATTGTAATAAATTCCGTTTTGAAGGTTTTGTAATTATTTATTTTATCATAATTAACTAAAATTTAAATAATATTATGACAATGGGTGACAATAAAATAATATAAGTTTTAAGTACCTTAATCACTGTTATCTACAAGTTATGTTTTTTCACACTTAAGATTTCTTTATTAGATAATACTATTAGATAATGAGTATATTTTCTCAAATATTTATTACACGGCGCATTTATTTTTCTATGCTTCGTTTCATTGTAGTTTGTAGTACCACGTTAAATTATTAAAACACTAGCTGGCACGGGCGGCATCCGCCGCCCTTAGCCATCTAGACCCAGAATAGATCCGAGAAGGCCATAGTTGTTCGGCCTTCGGCCTCACAGGCCGGACCATAATAGATCCGTGAAGGCCAAAGTTGTTCGGCCTTCGGCCTCCCAGGGCGGACAATAATAGATCCGTGAAGGCCATAGTTGTTCGGCCTTCGGCCTCACAGACCGGACCATAATAGATCCGTGAAGGCCATACTTGTTCGGCCTTCGGCCTCACAGACCGGACCATAATAGATCCGTGAAGGCCAAAATTGTTCGGCCTCACAGACCGGATCATAACAGATCCGTGAAGGCCATAGTTGTTCGGCCTTCGGCCTCACAGACCGGACCATTATAGATCCGTGAAGGCCATAGTTGTTCGGCCTTCGGCCTCACAGACCGGACCATAATAGATCCGTGAAGGCCATAGTTGTTCGGCCTTCGGCCTCACAGACCGGACCATAATAGATCCGTGAAGGCCAAAGTTGTTCGGCCTTCGGCCTCACAGACCGGACCACAATAGATCCGTGAAAGCCATAGTTGTTCGGCCTTCGGCCTCACAGACCGGACCATAATAGATCCGTGAAGGCCAAAGTTGTTCGGCCTTCGGCCTCACAGATCGGACCATAATAGATCCGTGAAGGCCATAGTTGTTCGGCCTTCGGCCTCACAGACCGGACCATAATAGATCCGTGAAGGCCATAGTTGTTCGGCCTTCGGCCTCACAGACCGGACCATAATAGATCCGTGAAGGCCAAAGTTGTTCGGCCTTCGGCCTCACAGACCGGACCACAATAGATCCGTGAAAGCCATAGTTGTTCGGCCTTCGGCCTCACAGACCGGACCATAATAGATCCGTGAAGGCCAAAGTTGTTCGGCCTTCGGCCTCACAGATCGGACCATAATAGATCCGTGAAGGCCATAGTTGTTCGGCCTTCGGCCTCACAGACCGGACCATAATAGATCCGTGAAGGCCATAGTTGTTCGGCCTTCGGCCTCACAGACCGGACCATAATAGATCCGTGAAAGCCATAGTTGTTCGGCCTTCGGCCTCACAGACCGAACCATAATAGATCCGTGAAGGCCAAAGTTGTTCGGCCTTCGGCCTCATAGGGCGGACAATAATAGATCCGTGAAGGCCATAGTTGTTCGGCCTTCATCTGTCATCTGTCATCTGTCATCTGTCATCTGTCATCTGTCATCCGTCATCTGTCATCCGTCATCTGTCATCCGTCATCTGTCATACATACATACTGTAGCGTTATACCGAGTGACTTCTCGCCCTCTAGTTGGGTGCCACTTTGTAGCGTTCCGCGCACTTGCCACTCGTTGGCTGGCAATTTGTTGCGTTATGAACTTAATAAGAGCAGACTTACCTATTGGTAGACTCAATCTCAGGGTTCGTCTTTTGCTTAAGAGTCACGACCAACAAAGAGCAACACAGACAAAGATGCAATTTCAAAATTCATATTTATTAAAAACACTTAAATCAAAAAAACATGAAACACCTTAAACTAAAATTGGAAATGTAACACTCAAATTTAAGACAAAAACACAAACTTAAAATTATAATTAAATCTAATCCTAACCTTGTATTTTTTTTTATGGTGATCCGGCTGGGCGTATCGCACAACAGCAGACGCACATTCACTTTCTTCTTGATCAAGTATCTATCGCCTGGTCCAAATGGTAACCTGCAATGGCTAGGTCTCTGACCTGAGACAATTCCAGTCCAATTTCAATTCCAAAATCTTTCCCCGTAGGAAAAACGGAACCTAAGTCCGTGTAAAAATACTTTGTGAAAAACTTCGTCTTTGCGAAGTTTCCACTCACAATTAATCTTGGGCCTTCTAATTAAATGCGATTAAATGTTGATCGGATAATCAATATTTAATTATATGCTCGATGATGCATCACACCCCGAACTCCCGTTGATCACTTCAATTCCCAATTATTTAAACTTTCGGAAAGGAACTTTCAACACGTCCGTCCGTACGCTCTCAAATCAATAACTCCTTTTTTAATCTTTATCTTTTGAACGAATTTAACTAACCGCCGTTTTTCTATGTGGACACTCACGTCCCAATCAAACTTGTTTATTTTTTTCTATCTCCACCGTTACTCTCCTCTTTCTTTGTTTTTATTTTTTTTTTTTTTTAATCAACATTTCTAAAAACGTGCATGTCTTAAAAACATAACAACGAAACAATAAACAACAACTTCAAATTAACAATACAATACTATTTAACGATCTAAACAATACTACGCTAATTAAACTAAAATTTTGACATGTTGAAACCACATCTCGTCCGCGTCGATCGCTGTTGATCGCGGCTCTTAAGATATAGTGTGGACACAACACATCCCCCCTGCAACGGTTGAACCAATGGTTTGTACTCTCAAGAGGTACTTCAAACCATTGTTCCACTCTTTGCACCGCTCTCCCTCATGTCTTTTTTCTCTCCCCCCTTCTTTCATTCATTTCTTTCATACCTCATTCGTCTCATTTACAGTCACTCATTATCATCACCTTTGCTCGTGGTATCTGGACCACACATTCATTCAATAATTTAAAAATTTCATGCTTTCGGGTTACTTTCGTGGTTCGCTTGAATCCGTTCAGCGCTCAGCTGATACCGATATATTTTTTATTGTAGCCTCAGCTCTCAATAATTTTCCCCTTGTAGATCTCGACGATTCATGTAGACATCTTGTCGATTCTTTTCTCCCCCCTGTCCCCCGTTGTCTTAAGACGTTACACCTTCTAGGTCATAACTAGTCCGCAACTTTAAATTCTTCTGGTAACTCATATCACCAGGCATTTGTCCCCCCTTTTTTGAACCACTTTTGTTTGAAACCCCATGATTAATCTGTTGAATTTTCTTTCCGCCTTTACTCCGAAATACTGTTGGTGATGACCTTCTGACTGTCTTGTTTGATCTGTCACTCGACGAAAGGATATAAAAGATTAATATGAAACCTTCCTCTTGTCTCCCCTTCTTCATATCCCAGTACATACACGTTGTCGTTTATGACTTGTAATACTTTGTATGGACCCTCATAAGGCAGCGCGAGCTTGGCGCATATATTATTGCCCCTGTTTGATGTCCTCAAACTTTTAACAATTACCTTGTCCCCTACACATGTCGTTTATCATATTTTTATTTTCAAACTTTTGCCTAAAATTGATTTCTTTTAAATTACTAATCTTCAAAGTTGGGCCTAAAAATGAATTGTTATTTAATTTCAAACTTGGGTCTAAATATGACTTGTTATTTAATTCGCTTTCAAATGATGAAACGCGTTAAAATCTAACTCCATTTGACCTTTCTTTTTGAAGTATTTATAATTCATCATTATGTCATCTGTCAAGCGATAATTTATGCTACCAGAAACCATAATTTTCTTATTCCTGCTGAGCCATACCTCAGTTTTTCCCTTTATAGCCTCCCGTATGATTGTTTGCCCAATCATGCATTCTATTTCATTTAGGTCATCGCCCAAACTTTGAATGAAATTTTCGGATTCTATTTGGTTGCCCCCATTTCGAAAACTGTGGTTTTCCATTTTTTCCACTGATTCTCCTATTGATTCGTTTTTTACCGAATCCTTTATGACCTCGATTTCACCTCGAAAGCATGAAATACTCTTGTCAATTTTATCCTCCGTTTCTGTCATTTTGACATTTACCTGATCGAAACGTTTATTTACCCCTTTTTCGAGGCCTTTTACATTTTTGTCGTTTAAGCCGACACATTCCTCTACCCGATTGTTCATCAAGGTTATTACCTCCGCAATCTTAATTTCTAATTTATTATTTTCGCATTTGACCTCTGATTTCATACTTGTCAAAGATTCATTTAATTTTTCAAACTTGTCATTTACTGCGTCAAATTTTATTTTGACCAGATCAAAATTGACTTTATTTTCCTCATACAAGCTTTTAATGCTTTCGTTGAGACCCCTTAAATTTTCATTCACTCCTGCATTCTGAGCGTCCAGGTTGTCAAATTTATCCGTGATTTCTTTTTTAAACCCCCTTAAATTTTCATTCACTCCTGCATTCTGAGCGTCCAGGTTGTCAAATTTATCCGTGATTTCTTTTTTAAACCCCCTTAAATTTTCATTCACTCCTTTTAAACTATCATTCACTGCTGCATTCTGATTTTTAAAACCTTCCATCATCATTCTCATCATTTTCTCCATCGGATCTTCTGACATCTGGGCAGGCATCGGTTCCGGCACCGATTGTTCCTGGATTGTGATCCCGGTCTCTCCCCCGTCATCGCTACTATCCCTATCTCCCCCCGCTGCATTCACACTTTTACTCCTGGTGTTCATTCTCTTTTATTGAGCTTTCCCCTTTTTGTGCCAATTGAATGTATTGTTGTTTGTAGTCGTGTACTCTTTCAAAAGCCCACTCGTTGTTGCGTCAATTTGTAGCGTTATCCCGAGTGACTTCTCGCCCTCTAGTTGGGTGCCACTTTGTAGCGTTCCGCGCACTTGCCACTCGTTGGCTGGCAATTTGTTGCGTTATGAACTTAATAAGAGCAGACTTACCTATTGGTAGACTCAATCTCAGGGTTCGTCTTTTGCTTAAGAGTCACGACCAACAAAGAGCAACACAGACAAAGATGCAATTTCAAAATTCATATTTATTAAAAACACTTAAATCAAAAAAACATGAAACACCTTAAACTAAAATTGGAAATGTAACACTCAAATTTAAGACAAAAACACAAACTTAAAATTATAATTAAATCTAATCCTAACCTTGTATTTTTTTTTATGGTGATCCGGCTGGGCGTATCGCACAACAGCAGACGCACATTCACTTTCTTCTTGATCAAGTATCTATCGCCTGGTCCAAATGGTAACCTGCAATGGCTAGGTCTCTGACCTGAGACAATTCCAGTCCAATTTCAATTCCAAAATCTTTCCCCGTAGGAAAAACGGAACCTAAGTCCGTGTAAAAATACTTTGTGAAAAACTTCGTCTTTGCGAAGTTTCCACTCACAATTAATCTTGGGCCTTCTAATTAAATGCGATTAAATGTTGATCGGATAATCAATATTTAATTATATGCTCGATGATGCATCACACCCCGAACTCCCGTTGATCA
Source organism: Podabrus alpinus (assembly GCA_932274525.1). Lineage (NCBI taxonomy): Eukaryota > Metazoa > Arthropoda > Insecta > Coleoptera > Cantharidae > Podabrus > Podabrus alpinus. Next base: position 124,852,805 of record OW026451.1, read on the forward strand.
CTTCAATTCCCAATTATTTAAACTTTCGGAAAGGAACTTTCAACACGTCCGTCCGTACGCTCTCAAATCAATAACTCCTTTTTTAATCTTTATCTTTTGAACGAATTTAACTAACCGCCGTTTTTCTAGGTGGACACTCACGTCCCAATCAAACTTGTTTATTTTTTTCTATCTCCACCGTTACTCTCCTCTTTCTTTGTTTTTATTTTTTTTTTTTTAATCAACATTTCTAAAAACGTGCATGTCTTAAAAACATAACAACGAAACAATAAACAACAACTTAAAATTAACAATACAATACTATTTAACGATCTAAACAATACTACGCTAATTAAACTAAAATTTTGACATGTTGAAACCACATCTCGTCCGCGTCGATCGCTGTTGATCGCGGCTCTTAAGATATAGTGTGGACACAACAATACATAATCTTCACGTAAAGTTACATCTTCATGTAAAGTTAAATCTTCCGCAAAGAGGTGGATCTTCCACGAAGAGGTGGATCTGCGTCTTCTTGCACAATTCCGGCGAGTTCTGCGACCTATATAAAGTGCTCCGGTCTTATTCGCGGCATTCAGATTAATTTGTTTGTTGTTTTTCATTTTTCGAATTAAAACCGCCCTCCCGCCATCTGTTGACATTTTTCGAATTAAAGCCGCCCTCCCGCCATCCGTTGACAGTATTTTGAATCACTTACTGTACGTCAGATTAATTATTTGACAAATTAAATTTTTTGTCAAACTTGTGATTTGATTTTCGAAAAAAGCGAATAACTTTTTTCCCCGCTCGAATTTCTTCTCCATATATGCGAGAATAGTTGCGCCTGGAGCTACAAAATAACTGTGCAAAATTTGGTTGAGATCGGTCCACGGGTCTAGGAACGTATAGCGAACACGCAAACACGCACGCAAGCACGCAAACACGCAGATCTTCTCTTTTAAAACATTTTATTAAATCAAGCAACTTTGTTACCATTTTCAATAGAATATTTATAAAAATACAGTTAAAACCATAGTAGCTAGCACAAATGAAGACTTTTAATTGGTAGGTTTTAATTTGTTTTATTGGCAAACTATGAACGAAAGTACTTTAAGTGAACTGAAAGGAACAGAATTGAGCAATAATTTACTATTTACCGGGTGGCCAGTCTTAAACCCGAACCTAGAAAATAACATGGTAAATCAGTTATTTAAGATTCCTGCTTCCCATTGTAACGGATAAAAATGAAAATTATTTCAATCGAAGATATTCGTCTGCATCTGAAAGGCTTCTGAACATTTCTTATTTTCTATTAAATTATTGTTAAATCTTCAAGAATAAATTTACCGCGTTTTAAGTTTTTAAGCCCTATTATTAATTTCATTGTATTAATTAATTATTTTACATATTAACATTACAATGCGAAACATTTAACAAAGGGTTACATGTTGAGAGCACCTGTTGGTTACCTCGGAAAAATATTTGCTAAATTGGCTATTTTAATTTCAAAATTAAAGCTATCAAACTTATAATAATTGTTAGATAAAACCTTTGGCCGTTTTAATTTGTTTTTTCGCCTTAAAATAATTAACGCTGTCATACAGCTTTAAAGAACACAACTTTATATTTAAATTGCAAAATAGTATTATACATAATATTGTTTCATAATCAAAATTAAAACTAAGCAAGTTAGATTGATTATGGTTTGTTCCTTGACAAGTTAACGTCTTTGGGTTAAATCTGTAGGGATCATAATAGACGGAACCTACTTTACTACTTATAATTTATCTTGATATAAAATAATTATAACAAAAAATTGAGTAATGCATCGAAGTCTCCTTAACGTTTTTTTAAACACATCAAAATAAATAATATACTTACGAATAAGTGATAACAATATCTTAAGTAGAAATCTTATAAGAAAAATTATATAAAGTCACCTTGCATGCTTAACTAAATAAAAAGCATCATGAAAATCCTTTGTACTTTACTGTTATGTATAATTGGTCAATTAAGGTATCTACTGTTAATTGCACTTCATTTTATACGTTTAACTACATTGCAGTTGCCAGAAAATATCCCATAATCAGTTTCCGGAAGACTTCCTATTTGGAACCGCAACTTCATCGTATCAAATAGAAGGGGCATGGAATATAAGCGGTAAGTACGGGTACTTTTTTCTTTCTTATATTTATTTTACTTAAAACATTAGGGAAAGGAGAAAATATATGGGATAGATATACGCACGACCATCCGGAGCTCATTTTAGATGGCAGTAACGGAGATATTGCTGCTGATTCGTACCATAACGTAGAAAAAGATGTAAAACTTATTAAAAACCTTGGATCAGACTTTTATAGATTTTCGTTATCATGGTCGAGAATATTACCTAAAGGTTTAGCGTACAAAGTAAATCCAGATGGAATTCGTTACTATAATAAACTCATAAATTTGCTTATTGAAAATAATATAACTCCAATGATAACTCTGTGTCATTGGGACACTCCACAAGCGTTAGAAGATTTGGGAGGATTTGCAAACGAGTTGATGGTAGAGTGGTTTGCCGAGTACGCTCGAGTAGTTTATAAACATTTTGGTGATAGAGTAAAGTGGTGGTTAACTTTTAATGAACCACGTCATATTTGCTTAGACGGATATGGAAACAATCGTAAAGCTCCAGGTTATAACTCATCTGGAATTGGAGATTATTTATGTATGCACAATCTCTTGAAAGCTCATGCAGAAGCATATCATATTTATGACAAAGAATTTAGACCAACGCAAGCTGGAATAATTGGCATCGCATTAGATTCATCATTTGACTTTCCTAGATTACAAAGTAAACAAGATATTGAAGCTGCGGAACGATCTATGCAGTTTTTGGTATGTATTCTGAAATAAAAGTTTTTATTTTGGATGTTAAAGTAAACTAGTTTGCATGGTCTGCGGATCCAATCTTCCACCCAAAAGGAGACTATCCAGAAATTATGAAAAAATTTGTGGCCGAAAGGAGTAAAAAGGAGGGCTTTGAGCAGTCTCGTTTACCCACATTCACTCAAGATGAAGTTGAGAGAATTAAAGGAACGTCGGATTTTTTTGGATTAAATCATTATAGTTCTCAAATAACAGAAGATGTTGCCGACGAGCCATATGACACTCCTTCCTTTGAAAAAGACTATAGAGTTAAAATCGGATTTAATGAAAGTTTGCCTGGTAGTTCTTCGAATTGGCTTAAAGTGAGTTAAATATTCTAGGTTAATTTAATTATTCACTGCCGTCATTTTAGGTAGATCCTGAAGGATTTAAACGATTACTGAGTTGGATTAAAAAGAGATACGGAGAAATAAATATATATGTAACCGAAAATGGCTTTTCTGATTATGGAGAATTAGACGATCAAGGAAGAATTAATTATTACAGAGTATAACCAATTTATTATTTAGAAAGATGTATAGCTGTCAATTTACTTTTTTTTAGCTGTACTTAAATGCGATGTTAGAAGCAATGTACGATCATAAGGTAAATGTGAAAGGATACACTGCTTGGAGTCTTTTGGATAACTTTGAATGGAGAAACGGATATGTGTTAGTAGATTATATAGATTCTAGTACCATAGTAGAATGGGCCATAACTTGGTTGACTTTTTAGGACTCGTTTTGGTCTATACCATGTGGATATCAATGATCCAGAGAGAAGAAGAACTCCAAAGGCATCTGTCGAGTTTATAAAATCTGTGTTTAAGAATAAGAAACTAAAATAAGTTAAACCGGAAATGAAAACAAGTTAAACGTTTTTGTATATTATATTTAGGAGTTCAATTGACATGTAAAAAAATAATAAAAAAATGTTTAATAGAAAATATTTAATTAATTTTACTGTTGTTGAAAGACAAAGAACTTTGATTAAAATATAAAACGCTTAAGTAACACGAATAAGTTTTACTATTAAGGTTGGAGTCTTCGCGTCTTGTTTCCAACACCTCCAACTATAAATATAATTAGGGGTAGGTGGAATTACTGAATTTAAATTGTCTCTTTTTGAAAAGATGTGAGGGATAATATTTCATGAGAAATTCACATCATTTCACTTTATTCTCAACTATTTTATTGTGTTTTCTTGGTATACTATATTTTGTCTTATTAACTTTTGTTCAGTTAGGTTTAACGTTTTATATAAATCTTTGAACCCAAAATTTCTGCGCCGTAATTCAACCAGCGATCACACCAAGCCATTGCTGTATTTATTTATATTATGTTATATACTTCAGCATACAAGTTCGAGCATTTAAAGAACTTCTAGCTTATTAAAAACCTAGGATCTGACTTTTACAGATTTTCGTTATCATGGTCGAGAGTATTGCCTAAAGGTTTAGCATACAAAGTAAATCCGGATGGAATTCGTTACTATAATAAACTTATAAATTTATTTATTGAAAATAATATAACCCCAATGGTAACACTGTTTCATTGGGACACTCCACAAGCGTTAGAAGATTTGGGAGGATTTGCAAACGAGTTGATGGTAGAGTGGTTGTTTGCTGAGTACGCTCGGGTAGCTTACAAGAATTTTGGTGATAGAGTGAAATGGTGGATAACCTTTAACGAACCACGTCAAACTTGTTTCGAAGGATATGGAGATTATTTATGTATGCATAACCTCTTCAAAGCTCACGCAGAAGCATATCATATTTACGATAAACAATTTAGATCAACACAAGCCGGAACAATTGGAATCACAATAGATACACCATTTAATTTTCCTAGATCACAAAGTAAACAAGATATTGAGCTGCTGAACGAGTTATGCAATTTCTGGTATATATTCTGACATAAAAGTTTTTAGTTCTGTTGCTAATGTAAACTAGTTTGCATGGTCTGCGGATCCAATCTTCCACCCAAATGGAGAATATCCAGAAGTAATGAAAAAATTTATAGGTGAAAGGAGTAAACAGGAAGGATTTAAGAATTCTCGTTTACCTCCATTTACTCAAGATGAAATTGAGAGAATTAAGGGTACCTCTTGTTTTTTTGGAGTAAATCATTACACACTTCTGCACTAATAGAAGATATTGCTGACGCACCTTACGACATACCTTCCCTAAGGAAAGATTGCAGGCTTTAAATGGGAATAAATGAAACTTGGCCTGGAAGTTCATCGGAATGGCTCTAAGTAAATAAAATATTTTAGGTTTATTAATTATTTATAGTCGTTATTTTAGGTTGTTCCTGAATGTTTTAGAAGTTTACTTAGATAGATAAAAAACAGATACGGAGATATAGACATATATGTTACCGAAAATGGCTTTTCTGATTATGGAGAATTAGACGATCAAGGAAGAATTAATTATTACAAAGTATATACAACTTGATTGTGAAAAAAATTTCAACAATAATTAGAAACCAGTAGTAGTTAAACAAAATTCACCCATAAAGGTAAATGTGGGGTATTTTTTGATGTGCTACCTGTGTTTCTAACTGAGAAAAATGGCGCTTATTGTCTTGGTTTATTCTTAAGTTCTGATTTTTTTTGCAATGGTTGTGCATTCAACAAGTATGCAGCATCAATTAACTATAACGCTTAACATACCTTATATGTGAATTTTTTAATCACAAATTATTATTTAAAAAAAGGTATAGCTACCATCTTAATTTTTTTAGCTTTACCTAAATACAATGCTGGAAGCAATGTATGATGATAAGGTAAATGTAAAAGGATACACTGCTTGGAGTCTTTTGGATAACTTTGAATGGAGATACGGATATGTGTTAGTAGATTTTAAATAATATGAGAGTAGCATAGTAGAATGGGTCCATAACTTATTAGTTAACCTTTTAGGAATCGTTTTGGTCTATACCATGTGGAATTCAATGATCCAGAGAGAAAAAGAACTCCAAAAGCATCTGTAGAGTATATAAAATCTGTGTTTAAGAACAAGAAACTAAATTAAGTTAAAATTTAACTTATAAACCGAACTTAAAAATTGGATACATATTTTCATATATTGTATTTAGGAGTTTAATTTACATTATAAAAAAACACAATATAGACTGTTGAATTTTACTTTAAAAGATGATGATTTTATTAACTAGAAATAAAAGTAATATTATAATACCTATAGTTGGAGTACCAACTAACCATAATAATCCTTTAAGCCCGCTTAACAGATATAGGGTATTTTACACATTTATCCCCAACAACCAACTGAAAATGGAACATATCACTCTTTCTTAAACTATCAGGTTTATTTTTTTTGAGAAATATCAATGTTATTTTAATGCCATAGTATTGTTTTATTAAATACTTCTTGAAATTTTCAATTTGTAGAAAGTTAGGGGTAATTGTTGGCTAAAGAAAATTGAGTGTCAAGTACAAAAAAAGGAACATTTCCGACATATCCTTTTCTTTGTGTTTAACCGAGGAGTTGAGGCATTATCGGAGGCCAATAGAACCATTTGTTCCGTTTACGAAGAGAACGCCATCGTGGAAAGTATTGCACGAAAATGGTTTTGTCGTTTCAAAAAGGGCATTTTGATATGAATGATTTCATCCGGCTTTGATGAATACCGGTTAAATGCTTCAATTCGTGATGATCTACGTCAATTAACTAGGGAATTAGACAATAATATGTTGAATTGTGACCAATCAACTATAGTACAACATTTGCATTCCATGGACAAAGTTCAAACGTTGGGTGTTTGGGCACCATGCGTTTTGAGCGAAAACAACAAAAATCGGCGTGTTGCCATTTGTGTTTCTTTACTTGCTCATCATCGTTTAGCTCTTCAACAACATCAGCCGTTTTTGTCTCAAATTGTTACTGGCGACAAAAAATATTACCTTACATCAACATCAAGAACAGAATGGAACGGCAGAGCCCTAGCAAACAACCAAATCCTCCTGCAAAAGCTGGTGCTTATCCAAGCAAGGTAATATAGTGCATCTGGTACGATTAAGAAGGCGTCATCTACTATATATTGCTTGCGAGAAATGTAACCATCACTTCTAAGGTTTATTGTCAACAACTGCGTCGCCTGGAGGCTGCAATTCAAGAAAAACGACCGACAAGAAGGTATCAAGTGGTTTTGCAGCATGATAATGCCCGTCCGCATACGGCTAACATTACAAAAGCAACTATTCAAGACTTCGGTTGGGAGGTTATTCCACATCCGCCCTATTCTCCTGATCTTGCTTCATTTGATTTTCATCTCTTCCGCTTTCTATCCAACAATCTCCGCGTAATCTCATTTAATAACAACGTTGCTCTTCAAAACTGGCTCGACGACTTCTTCAGCTCCAAACCACCGGATTTCTTTAGGCGTGAAATCGAAGAACTGCCAGAGCATTGGGAGTCAATCATAAACAATGCAAAAGAATGTATTATTGATTAATTTATGTATTTTATGTAGTTTTATTGTAATCTATACCTTCTTCTTGAGTAGAGCCTCTTGCTATTAATTGAGTTTTATAGCGGTCCACAAAGCCATCAGAATTATAAACTTATATTAAAGTATATAACATAAGATAAAACTTATGTTTCATTTTCCTTTAGTGAATTTATTTCTTGAGTCATTGCATCATTGCATCTTTGCACTCATTTGCGTTTTCTGAATGTATCGCCTCCCTAAATAATTCTACGAACTAGTTTTGACCTGTGCAATCATCAGCATATCCGTTTAAAAACACACTAATTGCCAACACATTACTTATTAAAATTTTGCCGAGTTGATAATATGCTGACGGTGACCATAAGTCGAAATTAGTTTATAGAATTTTAATGAGTCCTTGAGGAAAGTAGAATCATTTAATAATTATATTTAAAAACCTCAAGAGAGATCTATATTGATTACTTAGGATAAAAGTCTAGAAATTAGGCTAAAAAGGAGAATAATTATAATCATACTCATTATTTTTAGGAAGGCAACAGTGCCATCACAATTTCAATAAGTGATCAATATGCTACTCTAGTTCTTTGCAATAGCAGATTATCTGCTGTCATCTGACGCAGTCGGTATTATGAAATAGGGAGATAGTATTATTAATAAACATAATATAAGTATATGTTTACCCTGGTATTACTTACCAGGTACTTGGTTTTTGTTGCTATAAAATGATTATAACGATAAATGAAGTAACAGATCGACCGTACGCTTTCTTTTAACTATAATATAAATACAGTACTTACATTATAGTAGGTGATAACAATATCTTAAGTGGCAATCTTATAAAGCCATAATATAAAGCCATGATACCCAATTTTTTACACTTATTAAACAAAAATCATCATGAAAATCTATAGTAGTTTACTGTTATATACTTTTGTTCAATTAAGGTAATTACTGTGAAATAATACTTCATTTTATATTTTCAAATAAATTGCAGTACTCAAAAAACAACCCAGAATGACTTTCCAGAAGACTTCCTATTTGGAACTGCAACATCATCGTATCAAATAGAGGGGGCATGGAATATAAGCGGTAAAAACGAGTAATTTTTTTCTTTACTATTATTCATTTTACTTAAAATATTAGGCAAAGGAGAAAATATATGGGACAGATTTACTCACGACCATCCGGAGCTCATTTTAGATAAAAGTAACGGTGATATTGCTGCCGATTCTTACCACAACCTAGAAAAAGATGTAGAACTCATTAAAAACCTTGGATCAGACTTTTACAGATTTTCGTTATCGTGGTCGAGAATCTTACCCAAAGGTTTGGCATACAAAGTAAATTCCGATGGAATTCGTTATTATAATAAACTCATAAATTTGCTTATTGAAAATAATATAACCCCAATGGTAACTCTGTTTCATTGGGACACTCCGCAACCGTTAGAAGATTTGGGAGGATTTGCAAACGAGTTGATGGTAGAGTGGTTTGCCGAGTACGCCCGGGTAGCTTACGAAAATTTTGGTGATAGAGTGAAGTGGTGGATAACTTTTAACGAACCACGTCAAACTTGTTTGGAAGGATATGGAGAGGATGGTAAAGCTCCAGGTTATAACTCCTCTGGAATTGGAGATTATTTATGTATGCATAATCTGTTAAAAGCTCACGCAGAAGCATATCATATTTACGATAAACAATTTAGACCAACACAAGCCGGAACAATTGGCATCACATTAGATACACCATTTAATTTTCCCAGGTCACAAAGTAAACAAGACATTGAAGCTGCAGAACGATCTATGCAATTTTTGGTATGTATTCAGAGATAAAAGGTTTTAGTTTTGTTGCTAAACTAAATTAGTTTGCATGGTCTGCGGATCCAATCTTCCACTCAAATGGAGACTATCCAGAAGTTATGAAAAAATTTATAGGTGAAAGGAGTAAAAAGGAAGGATTTAAGAATTCTCGTTTACCTTCATTTAGTCAATACGAAGTTGAGAGAATTAAAGGAACGTCGGATTTTTTTGGATTAAATCATTATAGTTCTAGATTAATAGAAGATATCACCGACGAACCTTACGACATTCCTTCCTTATGGAAAGATATGAGGGTTAAAATTGGAATGAATGAAACTTGGCCTGGAAGTTCTTCGGATTGGCTCAAGGTAAGTTAAATATTTTAGCTTTATTTAATTATTCGTGGACGTTATTGTAGGTTGTTCCTGAAGGTTTTAAAAGTTTACTTATATGGATTAAAAGCAGATATGGAGATATAGATATATATGTTACGGAAAATGGCTTTTCTGATTATGGAGAATTAGACGATCAAGAAAGAATTAAATATTATAGGGTATAACCAAATTATTATTTAAAAAGATTTATAGATGTTAATTTTTCACATCTAGTATAATATGTACAACTTGAATGAAATTTGGAAAAAAATTTAATGTTGAATTTGAAAAACATTTGTACAAAAATTAAGGACCAGTAGCAATTAAACAAAACTCACACATAAAGTGATCACTATATAAGGGGCCGTTCATGTATTACGTAAGACGTTTTTTCGTACTTTTAGACTCCCCCCCTCCCCCTAGTAAGAAAATGTATAAGTAAATGTTAATGTTAATAAATGTAAAATAAGATGTCAGCTACCCCCCCCCCCCTAAACGTCTTACGTAATACATGAACGGCCCCTAAGGCAAATGTAGTGCAGTTTTACCAACTTTTTCAACTTAAGACAGATAGCGCTCCAGGTTTTGGCTTACACTGAAGGTTTTGTTTTTTTGCAGTAGTTTTGTATTCAGCTACCATGCAGATTCAATTAGCCAGAACGTCTAACAAACTTTATGTGTGAATTTTGTACAACCTTATTATTATAGTTACCTATCATTTTACTTCTTTTAGCTGTACTTAAATGCGATGTTAGAAGCAATGCACGATCATAAGGTAAATGTGAAAGGATACACTGCTTGGAGTCTTTTGGATAACTTTGAATGGAGATACGGCTATGTGTTAGTAGATTTCATAAATTTTAGTAGCATAATAAAATGGGGCCATAATTTGTTCAATTTTTTAGGAATCGTTTTGGTCTATACCATGTGGACTTCAATGATCCTGCGAGAAAAAGAACTCCAAAGGCATCTACCGAGTTCATAAAATCTGTGTTTAAGAATAAGAATCTAAATTAAGTTAATATGTAACTTATAATCCGGAATTAAAATTAAAAACACAATAAAACCAATTTAATAATATAATCTTGAGTTAAGTTAACTTTTGTCGAAATAAAAAGGAACGAATAAAATAAAACAAACTGTTAAATATTACGAATAGTCCTTACTATTAACAAAACCCATTATGAATTCACAAAATAATATTTAATCGCTTAGATATACATAGTATAGTATTATTGCCAAGAGCTTACCAATCTAAAACTATCAAGTAAAAGCAAATTCTCTTAATCGCGGTTGGAGTAGGTCAAAATGAAGATATTTAGGGGCAGACCCCACCTCGTAAACCTTCGGGGGCACCTTCACCTCGGTACACGACATTAGGGCGACGGTCAATTGGGCGACGACAATTGGGCGACGTCAATTAGGCGACGGTCAATTGGACACCGGTTTTTTGGGCGACGACTTATTAGGCGACCCCAATTAGGCGACCGGTCAAATAGGCGACCGGCCAAATAGGCGATGGTAAATTAGGCTACGTTAATGTTTAATTACAATTTGTGGTTGGTAAATATTTGTGATTGGTAAATATTAATTTCTATATAAGTATGAATATTACAAATTGAAGTTAAAACAAAATCATTTGCAATGGAAGGAAGAATAGAAATAACGACTCAAAAAGGGAAGGAAAAGTACGCTCGGGACGGATTTCTTTATATCAAAGACAAAGTCAGTAAGGACGGTTCAATTCAATTCTGGCGTTGTGAAAACAAAAATATTGGATGTAATGCTCGAATATGGACGAATATAGAAGACAAATCTTTTAATTGCATACGAAGAGAACACACTTGTAGCACAGTAGGAAATGCAGCACATGTTTTAGTACAACAAGTGAAAACAACCGTAAGACGTCTAGCAGGAACTACTCATGAAACCCCTGCTCAAATAAGGATCACCGCTACCCAAAATGTACCCGGTGCTGTGAGAGGTGTTCTTCCAAGCCGCAGTGCCATGAACCGTAATATCCAAGGAAGAAGAAATAGAAATTTACAAGCGCCTAGCAATCCGCAAGCTCGTGAGGAAATCTTTATACCAGAGGCATATTTCCAATACGAATTTAGCCCGAATAATTTTGAATGTTTCCTTCTAGCGGATTCGGGAAGTGAGCATCGCGACCCAGAGCGCATCTTGATTTACTACCCGATAAAAGAAAGGATACATACTGCTGTGTCTCAAGCTACCAGGGCTATGCAAATTACTGAATTTCTTACTCATATTTAAATTTCACATAAAATTTGACCTCATTAAAACATTACCGATAAGAAAGATAAACAAATTTCGCAATTTCTCAATATTATGAACAGACAAAGATCTTTAAGCATTGGTAAATGATACATATAGCTGTAAAATAAATTCATAAAGGTTTTTGCCACCTCAAAATTTGATAAAAAAGATTGTTTAGGTCAAAAATGGTAAATTTACTGTGAATTGTTATCACAAACTACATAACCTAACTCTGTGAGTTACAAAAATGGAATTTATTCCATGAATAACAAATATTGTGTGAAACCGATTATATAAAAATTTGTTAAATAATCTACTCTTTCTAATGGTCGTAATTTGCTACTGTAAATCTCCAAAAGTGTAAATAAAGGTCATTTTCGCTTCAAAATTGATAACGAGCCTCATGATAAGAAAAAGGTGAAGAACTCGACTAAATCTTGCCTACAATCTGCTTCTGTATTCACGAGACGTCTGGGAACCACACAATTGATTGAGTCATCAAAGATGGAAGCGCTCCTGTAAATATAAAAACAATTGGTGATCATAAAATTTAAAAAGGTAAGGAACTCGACTTACTGATAAGCAAATTTGGACGATTTTGGAACTCGGCGCAGAAAAATCGAACAGTCTATTTTAAACGCTTGAAATGAACGGATGTGCAGCTCCGTAGAATAAAAGTCTTATTTGAGCTCTTGAAACTACAAGACGTGTACTTCCAGAATGAACAGTTTAATTCAAAAACATCCAAATATCCAAGACTCCGAATATTTGTTGTGAAGTTTGATGTTAAATAATAAAAATGGCTACCGAGTCAATGAAGACGCCTACAAACAAAATGTAATTTAAATTCGAGTCACAATAAAAATCATGGATGCAAATAATCATGAAGCAACTTACCAGCATTCCAATTGATCAACCCAATATGATCAACAATTTGATTTGATGTATCAACGCCGTGTATTCACGAAACAGAAGCAACCTTCACAACGACAATCAACAGCTGATCTGTGTAGTTCTTCGAATGTGCATTAGTGAAATGTTTAGTGCGCATGTCTTTTGACCAGATAGGATTATTCAAATTTAAAAAGGTATTTTAAACATTTTATTAAATTTTATATTTTGTTATTGTAACATTTCGACGCCATAAGAAGATATTTTTTTTGATGTACTCATTTTGATTTATTTGGTATTAAATATTGTCATTTCTTTCAGATAAAAATTTATCTGAACATTGTGCTCGCATGCGATTTAATTATTTTCATAAATATAAAACCATTTTTCGATTTAAAGCAATCTTTTATTCATCGATTCTATTTAGACAGTAAGCATTTCAAAGTTTAAAGATTATCACAACGAAAGCGAATTAGTTTATCTCCAATATCAAAACATCAACAATTTTAATCTACAAAAATTTATTCAAATTCAAATCAGCATCCCTTAATTGAGTTTAACATGAATCCACCACACCTTGAGTTGAATCTCCACGACTGAGCTATATAAGAGGGACAAGGATCGTGAATTTCTTGAGAAATTGCACCCTTGGAAATTTCATTTTTCAATTTTATAAATTTGCTTTTATTTAAAAAAGCTGGCGCTCAACACAAACCCGGGGTGTGCAAATTTCGATTGAAATTACACAGCAATACGTAAGATTGTTTACCATGATGCGCCAGCTGTGGCCTGAACTAAATCCAGAGAGTATAAGTGTGGATTATGAACTTGCTGTTCATCAAGCAATTCGCGAAGTTTTTCCAGAAGTACGCATTAATGGTTGTTTTTTTCATCTGGTAAAAAATCTAAAAAAGCATTTATCTTTAAACAATCTTTTAGGAAGATACAGTACGGATGCTGACTTTGCAATGAGTGCAAAAATGGTTACGTCTCTTGCATTTGTTCCCGAAAACGACATTGATAATGCAATAATCAGCTTGGAAGATTATTTGCCAGAAGAACTGGAGCCAATTTTACAATGGTTTAGTATTAATTATGTAGGACGTATTCGACACAATGGCACAAGAGCAACACCAACGTTTCCTTATGATATTTGGTCTGTATACCAACGAACATTAGATGGTATTGATAGAACAAATAATTTTGCGGAAACCTGTCATCGGAAAGTGCAATTAGGTTTTGGTACTGGTATTGCTCATCCTCATTTGTTCATGTTTTTAGATAAGTTAAAACAATTTCAAAAATCGTATGACATAGATTACGAAAGAATTATTGCCGGACATGAACCCAGTCGAAAGCGAGTCAAGTATGAAGAAGCTGACGATAGAATTTTTAATAAGGTTCTCGAATACCACAATTTACAAAATGTTATAGAATATCTTCGCGGTTTATCGTACAATTATGATATGGATTGAAAATTGTTTATTTTTTGTATGTCGTGTAATTTAATTTTTGTGTATTTATTTAATGTTTTATAATAATAAAGATAATAGAATACTATAAGAATTTGAAAATAAATTTTGCAATAAAATATTATTTTAATACATTTTTTAATTAAAAAAATTTACTGAATTTCTAGTCGCCCAATTTGTACCGTCGCCTGATTTACCGTCGCCTATATGACCGGTCGCCTAATTCGGGTCGCCTAATAAGTCGTCGCCCAAAAAACCGGTGTACAATTGACCGTCGCCTAATTGATGTCGCCCAATTGTCGTCGCCCAATTGACCGTCGCCTTAATGACGGTGTCCGCCTTCACCTTGTAGTAACAGGGGTGCAATGCAAAATTGCAGCTTTCATTATTTTTGAAAACGCTACCACAGAGAGGGTAGCGGTTCGGACCTATCGACAAAAAATAAAATTTTACATTCTATCTATATTTTTAATTGATCAAAAATTTTAATTTTTTGAACCACTACAAAAAATTATTTTACATCTTTCCCACTAATATATCTCTCTGTTTCCCCATGAGTAGTTTTTGTTCTTCATGACGAAAGTTAAATACTCAGTCGAAATCACTGATGACAAATTTTCGACGTTTTATTTTAGCGCTTTTCGATTAGTATCTTTCATATTATTCAAGTTAATGGCGGTGGATGTATGTAAATGTAACAGTCCTAATGTCTTTCGTTACGCTACCGAAATACGTTATAAGAAACTCATTTTTCTGCCAACATAAGTGTTGAGATTTTTGTTTTTCATAATTATATTCGTATAAATTTTACAATCCCTGGATCATAATTTTGATCGCAATTTCATAGACCAAATATTCAAGTTTGTTTTAACACCTACAACCTTTAATCCAGTCATTAGAACAAATGATTTTCTTAAACTAACAAAATAAATATTTTTTTAAACCATCTCCGGTACCTATATATTTTTTTAAATCATTAACTACTGTTCGACTTATTACAAGAAACATCCGATTTGGATATCTGCCGAAAATTTGTAGCCCAAATTAAACCATACAAACTATAAATATTGCTATGGACCAAAATACCAGTAATTAATTAAGAATTTGAAGCTCAAATAAAACACTCGTAAAGGTAAAAATTACATGAACTCTTATAGCAGTAGAGGGTTCCGAAGGTAGTTAAAATTCCTAATAGTCAAGTTTTTAATAAAGATTATGTGACCAAAGGAGGTTCCTTTACTAACGATGCGTACTGAAGAAGGATACTACAGATTAATTTGTTTTTCACATAAAAAAAAAAAATTTGTTTCAGAAATAATTTAATTTAGAATTATAAAAGAGTAGGTTAATTTTAAGAAGTGGAATATAAATAAACAATATTACGTAGTTGTGCTCGAAACGGGGGTGAACGGAAAGACAAATGTAACTATTGCGTTATCCGAGGCAACGAGTTTACGAGTAGCCGGATCAGACGATTTGTTGTTAGCGGCAACCCTGGAAATAAAGAGTGAATTTAATTTAATGACATTTCATAATAAAACGAAAGTAATCAAGATAGTAAGCTACTTACTTTTTGGAAATAAAATCAAGTCTGATAAAATATCCAAAAGGACCAAAAAACCGGGGAAACGAAAAATAAATAAAGTAAGTTAGTTGAATACTCACCGAGAAAGAGGAAGGCACGTATTAAAGGTGCTCCTGAGAAAAGTTGTTTATATCCACTGCGAAAGGGAGGCACGTTATTGAAGTGCTCCTTAGTTAAATAAAAGAGTTGTTGATACGCAAGGCGTAAGAGACGGAGGTGTTAAAAAGTCCTCACGTCCAATAATTAGTGTTAATTGGAAAATTCCAATAAGAAAAAGTGAATTCAACCTGAAAGAAAAAGAAAGGTTAAGATAAATTGAGAAAAATAGTATTTGAATTAAGTGAAAATTAATTCAGTGTTAGAAACAAAATTACGTACCTTAAGTTTTCCCTGGAAAGTGGTAAATATTTGGAACCAGAAATATTGGTTAATGGAGCAGCGAAGTAACAATTAACAAAATTGATGATTCATCCGACAAGAGTAGCTTCACTGAAGAAGTAAAAGAAGGCAAGGCGACATCTTTTGGTGGTAAGCAAAATGAAAACATTTAAATTTAACTTAGCAGTGCCGTGTTCGCGCGTAAAATTAAACAAGAGTTGAAAACGCTACGTGATAATAAAAAAAAAACCAATTAAAGAAGTCAATTTTTGCATTAGTTATAAAATTTTTCATTTTGTCATTTGTTAAATTGTTTTTTAGTTTAAGTTCTGGGGTTATTTTAAAATTGCGTTTATAAATTTATGTTTGATGCTTATAAATAAATTGTTTATTTCTACCAAGCTTCAGTGGCGTGTCTTTGGGAAGGAATCTCCCGCACTTTTTAAAATTTCAGATGTAAGCTTAGATACAACCTCGAAGAATCTGCTACTGTGGTAAGAGTGTTTTCATGCGAATTAATTTTGATTTTCCGAAAAGAGCTAGCACAAATTTTCATTTATAAGAATTAAAGATTTATTTTTAAAGTGAATGAGACCCGTCGTAGAAAAAGAGGACCGGCTCATTGCAATATGTAGAACAATGGATGTGTTTTATATTAATATTTGACTGATTTTATGTTACCATAAATTCAAAAATATATTTAAAAGATTTATTTATCAAACTTTGGTAAACTTGCAGCATACCTGTGTGAAATTGCGGAAAAAATTATATTTTTCTTGCTATAAAGTGATTGTAACAATAATGCAAGTATTACGAGTACATCGAAGTCGTCGTAGATGTTTTGAAACAATAAATACTTAATCAATAATAAAATACTTACATAATTATTGCAGGTGATAACAATATCTTAAGTGCCAATCTTACAAAAACATAATATAAAGTCATTACGCCCAATTTTTTACATTAGAAAAAAAATCATCATGAAAATCTTTAATGGTGTACTGTTATATTATACATTTGTTCAATTAAGGTATTTAGTGTTAAATAACACTTCATTTTATAACTTCAAATAAATTGCAGTTCTCAAAAAGTAGCCCATAACGATTTTCCGGAAGATTTCCTATTTGGAACCGCTTCTTCATCGTATCAGGTAGAAGGAGCATGGAATATAGGTGGTAAGTATGGTTAATTTGTTTACTTTATTATTTTAATTTTACTAAAAAATATTAGGAAAGGGAGAAAATATATGGGACAGATTTACGCACGACCATCCGGAGCTCATTTTAGATAGAAGTAACGGCGATATTGCTGCTGATTCGTACCATAATGTCGAAAAAGATGTAGAACTCATTAAAAACCTTGGATCTGACTTTTACAGATTTTCGTTATCTTGGTCGAGAATATTGCCTAAAGGTTTGGCATACAAAGTAAATCCCGATGGAAGTCGTTACTATAATAAACTTATAAATTTACTTATTGAAAATAAAATATCCCCTATGGTAACTCTGTTTCATTGGGACACTCCACAACCGTTAGAAGATTTGGGAGGATTTGCAAACGAGTTGATGGTAGAGTGGTTTGCCGAGTACGCTCGGGTAGCTTATGAAAATTTTGGTGATAGAGTGAAGTGGTGGTTAACCTTTAACGAGCCACGTCAAACTTGTTTAGAAGGATATGGGGAGAATGGTAAAGCTCCAGGTTATAACTCGTCTGGAATTGGAGATTGTTTATGTATGCACAATCTCTTAAAAGCGCACGCAGAAGCGTATCATATTTACGATAAACAATTTAGACCAACTCAAGGCGGTATAATTGGCATCACATTGGATTCATCATTTAATTTTCCTAAATCACAAAGTAAACAAGATATTGAAGCTGCCGAACGAGCTATGCATTTTGTGGTATGTATTCAGAGATGAAAGTGTTTAGTTTTGTTGCTAAAGTATACTAGTTTGCATGGTCTGCGGATCCAATCTTCCACCCAAATGGAGACTATCCAGAAGTAATGAAAAAATTTATAGGAGAAAGAAGTAAAAAGGAAGGATTTAAGAAGTCGCGTTTACCAGTGTTCACTCAAGATGAAGTGGCAAGAATTAAAGGCACGTCTGATTTTTTTGGATTAAATCATTATACTTCAAGACTAATAGAAGATATTGCTGACGAGCCTTACGATATTCCTTCCTTAAGGTAAGATTGTAGGGTTGAAATTGGAATTAATGAGACTTGGCCTGGAAGTGCCTCGGATTGGCTCAAAGTATGTTAAAAATTTTAGGTTTGTTTAATTATTCATGGACATTATTGTAGATTGTTCCTGAAGGATTTAAAAATTTGCTTAAGTGGATTAAAAACAGATATGGAGATATAGATATATATGTTACCGAAAATGGCTTTTCTGATTATGGAGAATTAGACGATCTAGGAAGAATTAATTATATCAAAGTATAACCAAATTTCAATCTTGAATTTAAAAAACACTTTCAGCAAACATTAACAACCAGTAGTGGTTAATCAAAATTCACACATAAATATATTATTTATTTTTTGTTGAGTTACATGTTTTTTCATCTTACAATTAGACGTCTTGGTTTATTAATTTATGTG
Source organism: Podabrus alpinus (assembly GCA_932274525.1). NCBI lineage: Eukaryota > Metazoa > Arthropoda > Insecta > Coleoptera > Cantharidae > Podabrus > Podabrus alpinus. The sequence goes on from OW026451.1 coordinate 124,871,549, forward strand.
TGAATTTTGTATAACTAAATTATAATTTAGCTACCGTGTTACTTCCTTTAGCTCTACCTAAATGCGATGTTAGAAGCAATGTATGATCATAAGGTAAATGTGAAAGGATACACTGTTTGGAGTCTTTTGGACAACTTTGAATGGAGATTCGGATATGTGTTAGTACATTTTATAAATTGTACTAGCATTCTAGAATGTGGGCATAATTTTTTTATCTTTTTAGGAATCGTTTTGGTCTGTACCATGTGGATATCAATGATCCAAAGAGAACAAGAACTCCAAAGGCATCTGTGGAATATATAAAATCTGTGTTTAAGAACAAGAAACTAAATTAAGTTAATATTTAACTTGTAAACCGGAACTAAGCATTAGATTTATATTTTATATAATATTATGTATACAATTTAATTTACATATAAAAACAACAAAAAACATTTTGAATAGAAAATCTTTTATTAATTTTACTTTTACCGAAAGCAAATAAACTAATGAACAGTCACAGAACAGAAAAAGAATAGTTCTTACTAATAACACAACTCATTATGAAATCACATAAGAGCTACCCTGTTCAACATTTTCTCATTAGAGGGAATAATAAGAAGAACCAGGTGCAATGCAACGAAAGTGAATCGACATGTGTACAAATATTAGCGTATGCCGACGATGTAATAATAATACCAAGATCACACAGAGCTCTGGTTGAGACCTTCAATGGAATAGAACGAGAAGCACGTTAATCTGGTTTAGGTGTGAATGAAGATAGGAGGAAGTTTATGAAAAGCAACAGAGATAGAAGAGGAGGACTGAAAGAGATACGAATTCTAAATTATACATTCAAAGAAGTTAAAAAGTTCAAATATCTAGAAATGGAAATTGATAACACCAAGGAAAGAAACAAAATTATGAAGGACATAGTGATGGCAGCAAATAGAGCTTTCTTTAGTAATCAGAACCTGCTGAAAAATATTATATTGATGAATAAAACGAAAATAAAGATATTATGTATAAAACCTTAATAAGACCTGTAGTGACATATGGGACTGAGGTGCTTTGTCGAAGGTAATGAGAAGAATCCTGGGTTCCGTGAAAGTGAACGATGAGCAATATCGAAAGAGAAGAAATAGCTAGAAGAAACTAATATAGTAAGGTATATTAAATCACTGAGATTTGGATAGATGGGACACGTTATGAGAGCACAAGAGGGAAGAGCCATTTCAGGTTTAATCAATAAATGGATACCAGATGTTAATTGACCGAAGGAGAGGCCAAGGATGAAATTAAGGGATGATGTCATCGACGACCTGATGGAAATGGAATTACGTAATTGCCGAATAAGTGTTATAGATATGAAGATGTGGAAAAGAGTCGTGGCTAAGAGACGTCAAGCCTAAAAATGTCTGATAGTTCCCCTTCTGAGTGAAAGCAAATTATCTTAAACGCGCCGTGAGTAAGTCAAAATGAAATTTCGGTTTTGTCAACTTCTCTTTCATCAGTATTCATATGTAATTCTGAAACAGTTGTCTTTTCATTGGATCGTAATATAATATCTAAATTTCAGTCGTCAGTCTGACTTTCAACTGCAAGGTTTTCCACAAGCTTCAGGAAATGTATTAATGCAAGATTCAATGCAAGATTTGATATACAATTTTTTTATCTGTTTCACTATCATATTATACATTTTGTTTTAACATGCGATGGTTTTGTTCTTCGCGAAATAAATACTCGGTCAACATAACGGGCGATAAAATTTCTTTTTTCATATCAAATAAATAATAATTAATGAAAGAAGATTTGAAAGCTCTAAAAAATCTTTTGTAATAACGCTACTCAAATGCACTATAAAAAATATATCGACGTATCTGAACTTTGACGGAAATGATGAAAAAGTTAAACTAAATTTAATTTAGATTAACAAAAAATTTTTTTTGTAGTGTGGTAGTATATATGTAGTTTTTGTTTCTCTTTATAGAGGCTCTCCACACTCTAATTGGAAAAACAACAAAGCATAGTAGATTTCTTTGATCAAGCTTTTTTATTTAATTCGGAATATTTCTTCTTTGTTTATCTCAAAAGTGGTCACGATCCTCGCTTTCCTTTTTTCTTCTTCCTTCTCGATAATCAGTCCGAATCAACTGTGAGATTGTATGGAATCGTTTAAAGACTTTCTACACTACTTTTTATAAGAAGGTTTTCTATGGTAGGTATTATTTTAATGTTTTCCTACATTTACTAAATATATTGACAATTCAACATGTATTTTTATTACAAAAGTTGTAAAACGTTATACTTCGAATTCAGCTATGGTCCAATGGATTATAATATTATGTGCCGTCATTATGTTAAGATTTTTGTTTTTACATTTGAAAACTTTACAACTGAAGTTCTACAATGCCTGATCATATTTTTATCGGAATTTCATAATCCCAGATTCAAGTTTTTTTAACACCTTCAGAATTCAATCCAGAAAATCGGACAAATTATTTTGTTAAACAAAGAAAATAAATATAAATTATACCAACGCTAGCATATTTATATTTAGAAAAATTACTGACAGCTTTTTAATATCGTTGCATAACTTTTACTCAACTATGAGAAATATCCAAATTGGACAACCGTTCAAGCTTTGTCGCGAAAATTAAGATATACAAATTATATCCAGAATAATAAAAGTTTTTAATATTAATCTTTGCCTGCTTTACTGTCATAAAATGATTATGACAATAAATAGAATAATACATCGAAGTCGACAGTAGTTATTTTAAAACGATAAAATACATTAGTGTATGTGATAACAATAATATCTTAAGTGGCAATGTTATAAAATCACAGCATAATGTCATCGCACTCAATTTGTTATACTTAACTAAACAACAAGCATAATGAAAATCTATTACAGCTTATTGTTATGTATATCTGTTCAATTAAGGTATTTACTATGAAATGGTACGTCATTCTCTTTAATATATTATTTCAGTTCACAACAAATTACCTACAATGAGTTTCCAAAAGACTTCCTTTTTGGTACCGCAACTTCATCCTATCAGATAGAAGGAGCATGGAACATAAGCGGTAAGTAAGAGGTATTTTTTTCTGTGTTATTTTCATTTTACTTAAAATATTAGGAAAAGGAGAAAATATATGGGATAGGTTTACTCACGACCATCCAGAGCTCATATTAGATGGAAGTAACGGCGATATTGCTGCGGATTCTTACCATAAAGTCGAAAAAGATGTAGAACTCATTAAAAACCTTGGATCTGACTTTTACAGATTTTCGTTATCATGGGCGAGAATATTGCCTAAAGGTTTGGCGTATAAAGTAAATCCAGATGGAATTCGTTATTATAATAAACTCATAAATTTACTTATTGAAAATAATATAACCCCAATGGTAACTATCTTTCATTGGGATACTCCACAACCGTTAGAAGATTTGGGAGGATTTGCAAACGAGTTGATGGTAGAGTGGTTTTCCGAGTACGCTCGAGTGGTTTACGAAAACTTTGGTGATAGAGTAAAATGGTGGATAACCTTTAACGAACCACGTGAAACTTGCTTGGCAGGATATGGAGAGGATGGCAGAGCTCCAGGTTATAATTCGTCTGGAGTTGGAGATTATTTATGTATGCACAATCTCTTAAAAGCACACGCAGAAGCATACCATATTTATGACAAAGAATTTAGACCAACACAAGCCGGAACAATTGGCATCACATTAGATACTTCATTTCATTTTCCTAGATCTCAAAGTAAACAAGATATTGAAGCTGCCGAACGAGCTATGCAATTTTTTGTATGTATTCTGTGATAACATTCTTCGGTTTTATTGTAATTTAAACTAGTTTGCATGGTATGCGGATCCAATCTTCCACCCTAAAGGAAACTATCCAGAGGTTATGAAAAAATATATAGGTGAAAGAAGTAGAAAGGAAGGATTTAAGAAGTCTCGTTTACCTGTATTTACTGAAGATGAAGTGGCAAGAATTAAAGGAACGTCTGATTTTTTGGGATTAAACCATTATACTTCTAAACTAACAGAAGATATTGTTGATGAGCATTACGATATCCCCTCTTTTAGGAAAGATTGTAGGGTTGAAAGTGGAATTAATGAAACTTGGCCAGGTAGTTCTTCGGATTGGCTCAAAGTAACTTAAATATTTTATATGTATTTAATTATTCATGGGCGTTATTGCAGGTTGTTCCTGAAGGCTTTAAAAGTTTACTTATTTGGATGAAAACCAGATACGGAGATATTGATATCTATATTACCGAAAACGGTTTCTCTGATTATGGAGAATTAGAAGATCAAGGAAGAATTAATTATTATAAGGTAAAGTATAATCAAATTATTATTTAAAAAAATATAATAGATATTACCTTACTGCTTTTAGCTTTACTTGAAAGCGATGTTAGAAGCAATGTATGATCATAAGGTAAATGTAAAAGGATATACTGCTTGGAGTCTTTTGGATAACTTTGAATGGAGAAACGGATATGTGTTAGTAGATTTTATAGATTCTAGTAGGATAGTAGAATGGAGCCTTATAATTTGTTTAACTTTTTAGGAGTCGTTTTGGTCTATACCATGTGGATTTCAATGATCCAGAGCGAAAAAGAACTCCAAAGGCATCTGTGGAGTATATAAAATCTGTGTTTAAGAACAAGAAACTAAATTAAGTTAATATTTAACTCATAAACCGAAATTAAAAATTAGGTCGACATTTTTATATATTTCATTTAGGAAATCAATTTAAATGTAAAGAAAAAGTAATAAAAACATTTAAAATAGAAAATCTTGAATTAATTTCCCTTTTGTTGAAGAAAAAGAACGAATAAGATAAAATATAAACTGTTAAATAATAGGAACAGTCCTTATTATTAACAAAACCCATTAGGCAATTACAAAGAAATATTGTCTCATCGCTTATAAATACTGGAGAATATTATTAATAGTTTTTAATTTATTACATTAGAAAATTACAATATACTAAACAAATAGTAACTCAAAACAATGCAATAGACTAACGAAATTATTGTACTAAACGTTATGGCCATAGAACGCAAGATACAAATTGAACTGCGGACTATAGCAAGAAAGAGAAAAGGAAATGGAAAAGAGTTAAGGTGAGATATCAAAAGATTACAATAGACGGAGATCTATTTGAGTGGAATAAAAGAGAGAAAGGAATAAGTAGAAAAGAGGGGGAATACTCACGCCGAAAAACTAGGGACGTGGGAAAATACCTCGAACGGAAAAACGGAAGTGACACGAGCAATGGAAACGGAACATATAGAAAAGATATAACTAAAAAGTACACAGCAAAGAGGAATAAGTGAAGCAAGAAGTATGAAGCTGGAATGTCAGTACACAGAGCAGGGAAAAATCATTGAGATCGCGAGAGAACTGAATAGATACGATATGGATATCATATCTGTACGGTGTAGGTTTTTTATAACAAAGAAAATTGAGCATAATGTAAAACAGTTTGAAGCAATAAATGATAGAGTGGCCTACTTGAGAGTGAATTCAAACCCGTTTGACCTAGCAATAGTAAATATAGTATACGCACCAACTGTAGAAAAAGATACAAGCGAAAAATACGAATTTTATATAGAATTGGAAAGAATAGTGGAAGAGATACCCAAACACGAAATGCTGATGATAGTGGAGGATTTCAATGCAAAAGTCGGGAAAGAGGATTATAGAAGGGAAGTGGCTGGTAGACAAACAATACATGAGGAAACAAACGACAACGATAACAGGATGTGCCAGCTCGCAGTCCCACTGTTTTTTGTGAGAGAGAATTTCTCTCACTGAAATTGAGAGAGATCTACGAGAAAATGAACCAACAAGCTACAGAGATAGGGTTGAAGATAAATCAGAAAGAATACAAAGTATATGCAAAGCAGAAGAGGAAATAATGGGAAAATATCAAACCTGAGAATAGGGGATTGCAATTTTGAAGAAGTTGATACCTTTAAGTACCTTGGAGTGAGAGTCAACAATAGAGGTAACAGAGAAGAAGAAATAAAAAAGCTGCAATCAGGAAACAGGGCTTTTTATGCAAACAAGAAGACATTACAAATCTGTAACATAACCAAAAAAACAAATATGAGAATACGATAACGTATGCAACCGAGGTATTGTACATGCCATGCAGGGAGGAAGAGCGCTTGAAAGTCTTCGAGAGAAGGATAGTACGAACGATTGTAAGTCCAAAAAGAACTAAAGTCAACAAAATAAAACCAAGAAAAACGATAAGTCAGGGGAAGAACTGGAAAGTGAAGATATTGTGAGGTTTATCAAGTCGCAGAGAATGCGCTCGCTGGTCCATGTTATGAGAAGAGAAGGATCCAACAAAAATTGGATAAAGAGAGAAATAGGGGTAATCCGAGAACGAGATGGTGGGACGCAGTTGTGAAGGATCTGAATGATATGGAGATCTAAGACTGAAGAGCGAAGTGTGCCGATAGAAAAACATGGAGAGCTATATGTAATTAAACGAAAACTCACAAAAAGTTATAGCAAGAATGGTAAGAGCGGAGGAGTGATCCACCTCGGGAAATGGATTGTGAAGACTCCTGGAGGGAGTGGTCATATTCCGTCAGGAATAGAAACCGTTATTCATTCATAACATAAACGAAATTTATATTTGAAGTATTTCTTATATTATTAAATTCGGTATAAATTAAAAATTAAATTAAATTTACGTCACAAATAAAAATACGAGATAAGTTCAATTTTAATAATTTATACAACCTCGTAAAATACTTCAAAATTTAATTTTTAAAGCAGATAGCATTATCAATCGGTTGATATATAAAAAGTTCATGACATTCATTTAAAGGAGGAATATACAAGTTACTAGGTGCATTTCGGAGACTTACAACATAATGTTGGGTCAACTTTTTCTCTCTTTAAAATGGCAAAAGAAAGAGACTTGCGGTTTGCGGGATTCGCAACCAAGTAAAACTAGCATCCTACACATATTTTTACTTTCCGAACCCCTAGGTAAGGAAAGTATTGTTATCAGGCAAAATTTGACCCCCCAATTTTTTATTTCATAAAATGTCTAAGGTTTTCTCCCACTACAAAAAGTATTGTATAATTAATTGATTATCACCGGCCGACATGATTTTCGTTGTCCAAGATATAATTAATTTTTTCCACTAATTTTGTAGTGCTGATTACGAAATCAGACCTAATTTTATCGTATCACATCAGATTTTTAGTAAAATTAATATATTCGCTATTTTCGATTTTTCAGTAAAAATAATTTAAATTATCGAGTTTTGGCGCTCTTTTCTTGAATTAAGCGACCTCTCGTGAGAAAATATATTAGTTAGAACAACGATACGCCCTTTCGAAACGCGTTACATGGAAATAAACCGTTATAGTTACTTTGTTTACACACTTTTTACTGAAATCAGTGTGTTTATTTGAAAAAATTGTTTACGTTTTACTTTTGGTATTTAATATAGTATTTAATTAACGATTTGTGGTTGAAAAACGTCTAAAAAACATAATGTCTTCAAGAAAGTGTCATAGTAGTCCAGATACATTTTGTTACATTTGTGGAAACTTTATGGCTTCAAAGCAAAAACTGAAAATAACTGAGTTTGTGGAAAATACGTATAATGCTTATTTTGGCTTCAAAATACAACTAAAATCGTGGACGCCGCAGTTAGTTTGTACTATTTGTGTTGAACAATTAAGGCAGTGGACATACCGCAAAAAACAATCTCTACCTTTTGGTAGACCTATGATTTGGAGAGAGCAAGTTAATCATATTGATGATTGTTATTTTTGCTGTACCAATGTGAAAGGTTTTAATGCTAAAAATAAAAATAAGATAGCCTACGCAAATGTAACCTCAGTTACACGTCCCATTCCACACGGTCTAGAAATTCCAGTGCCCCTTCCAAGTTCAATATCTGATCTCAGCTCAACATCGTCAGAACAAAATTCACAGAGTCAAGAGTCAAATGAAGTTTTCGAACCAATTTTAAATCAACCACAGAAATTCACACAAGGTGAATTAAATGATTTAATTAGAGATTTAAATCTTTCTAAAGAATCTGCTCAACTTCTTGGGTCTAGACTTCATGCAAAACACCTGTTAGTTCCTGATACACACTTTGCTTGGTATAGGAAGCGTGAAGAAGAATTTGTACCTTTTTTCAGTCAAGAAGAATCTTTAGTTTATTGCCACAATATTCCTGATCTCATTGAAAAGTTAGGAGCGCAATATGATCCTGGAGAATGGAGACTTTTTATAGATTCTTCGAAACGGAGTTTAAAAGGTGTTCTTTTACACAATACTAATCAGTATGCTTCTGTTCCTGTCGCTCACTCTGTTCATTTAAAAGAGACTTATGAAAATTTGGAAACAGTACTAGATAAAATTAAATATGAAGAACACGGTTGGCAGCTTTGTGGAGATCTGAAAATTATAACTATGGTGTTAGGTCAGCAGTCAGGATACACGAAATATCCTTGTTTTTTGTGCGAGTGGGACAGTAGAGCACGAGAAAAGCATTATGTTTAGAAACAATGGAATCCTCGTACAAATCTCAAACCTGGAATCAAAAATGTTATACGAGAAAATTTAATTGATCCTGAAAAAATTTTATTACCTCCGCTTCATATTAAACTCGGTATGATGAAACAGTTCGTTAAGGCATTGGATAAAGAAAATGATAGTTTTAAATACTTGAGTAGAAAATTTCCAAGATTATCAGATGCCAAAATAAAAGAAGGAGTGTTCGATGGACCACAAATTAGATCTTTGATGACCGATAAAAAATTTGATGCAATACTAAATACTATTGAATTAGAAGCTTGGCTGGCGTTCAAAGATGTTGTCAACAATTTTTTGGGAAATCACAAACACCCTGACTATAAAAATATTGTGGAAAACTTATTAAATAAGTATAAAAAATTGGGGTGTAATATGAGTATAAAACTCCATTTTTTACATTCGCATGTAGATTTTTTCCCTGATAATCTTGGTGATTATAGTGAAGAACAGGGAGAAAGGTTTCACCAAGACATAAAAACTATGGAAACAAGGTACCAAGGTCGATGGAATGTGAATATGATGGCTGATTACTGCTGGTCAATAAAACGTGATATTATTGATGATTCTCACAAAAAAATTACACCCAGACGTAATTTTATCGCTAAACGTAAGAGATGTCACACAAACTAGCCCTGTAGCAATTATTGTACTTGATATTTTCTTTGTTAGTTTTGAAATATATGTATTTATAACATAATAATTAATTTTTTCCTAAAAATTTAAATTAAACGTTTTTTCCTTTTTGTAAAAAAACCTGATGTGATAGAGTAATTATGTAGGTATAATTTTGTGTTCAAAATACTATAAATTAGTGATATTTTTCACTCAAATCAGAACAACGTTCAAAAAGTTTTCATTTGTCGGCCGGTGATTATTAATGCAATTTAAAAATATTACGTAGTTATAAATTTGGCATTTGCGTGATTAATTAAACACACCTTCTGTAACAGAACTAAAAATGATAAGGTTTTAGAATGAATTCTTCTTAGTCGTATTGTTCGTTTCCGAACGTCGTGACCCATCTCTTTCTGATGAATATCTTTACAAAAATTATCATTCTTCTCTTCATATTTTGTTATTATTTATTGTGAAATTGTCCATAGCCGTTAATAAAGAAATTTAAGTACAAATATATTTTAAGCACTAAAAATTCAGCCTCAAAGTTAGTCTACTAAAATTTAGAGTTTCTTCAATCTCAAAATTGACATCAAATTCACTTAAACATTGTTAATAAAAATTGAATTGGTTAATAAAAGTTAATAAAAGTTCATAAAAATTGAAAAAAAATTGAATTGAATTGGTTAATAAAAATTTAATAAGATATATAATTACGAATGATAACTACTAAAGTGTAAGAATGGTCCTTCAGATTTTAATGCAAAACGCACAATCATCTGTGGTTCAAGATAATAATCCATCGAGGGAGTTGAAATTTTAGTGGAAATTAAAGATATATTTAATATTATTTAATAAGTATTTTTGATAAATAGCACTTCATATATTTTTTAACTATAATTATATATTTGTAGGTTGATACATTAGTGCATAACGCTGTCCAAATTGGAAAAAAAGAACTCTAGGCAGCTTCTCGGTCAAAAATATGTTCTACCAGTTAGGAGAGAGAAATAATTACAAAATGCGCCTGCTGCATAGACCTGATTTGTAGTATTGTTAACAAAATCTCTCATATACAATATGGTAATCATAATTTGTAGCATCTTCCAGAATTAATTAGCAATAAAAATTGACGAATTGCGAAATCAAAAGACCCGGCCTTGATATCCTCGCGATAAACCGACACTTGTTAATTTGCACCTTTGAAACTCGATAAGCTCGTGGTAATCAAATAATGCACTTACACATCATTCGCATCCAAATGCAACTCCTGAATGTGAAAACATAAAAACAGAGTATATTCCATCATGACCCCAGCAGATGTTGAACTAATAATTAGCGGTTCAAATAATTCCATTTCAAATCAGAATCACCCCATCAATGGACGAAAAACAAATCGCCATTAGATTAGATTAGATTTATTTTTCTATCAACAAATACTTAGAATGTCACAATATATCAACAATTACATTTTTTTTGTGGTTTTCTCCATTTCACCTTCTGTTAATGCACTTCACTGTTTTCTATTAGTTTATTTTTTATTTACTGTTTGTCAGTTTAGTTATAAGTATATATTTATAAATTATAAAATTTTTATTGGGCATAGGTTTTTATAATTAATTAAATAAATAAACACTTTTGGATTGAAAGTAATTGACAATGACAATAAGTATTATTGACCTATGCCCAACAAAACTTTTATTATTTAACAAAATAAGGTCAATTAATCTACAAATATATTTATATTTTTAAGTTTTAATATAATAAGTTTAGAATATTTCTTATACTAGTACATAAATCTTCTGAATCTTTATATTATGCTTATTTTTCCATTTGGCTCTTCCATATACCAATAATATGAAGATCTTTTTAAAGCCATTATTTTTCTTTCAAGATTTATTTGCACAATCCGAGTACGTTCGTCAAGAATATTAGATAAGTTGTATGAAAAAATTTTAATAATTAAATCAGCAGATTTTTATTAGATTAGATTAGATTTATTTTTTTATCAACAAATACATGGAATGTCACAATATATCAACAATTACATACACAAAAATTCTTTGTAGCTTTGAAAGATTTTAATTGTAAAAGCAGTTCGCAGTTATAGGCTTATCAAGAGACTCGTTGATTTGGGTTTTGTCAACTTCTCTTTCATTAATTTACGATTCACATGATGTAATTCTGAAATATGTAGATAACGTCTCACTGTATCGCAATGTTAACTGTTCAAAATTCAGTCTGACTGTAATTCAAAAGTTTTCTACAAATCTTAATAAATCTATTAGTGATTGTTTAATACAATATTCGATATGCAAGTTACCCCCATTACCCCCCCTCCGTAGATCCGCCGTTGACAATAAATATAGTGGATGTAGATCTTGAAGGAAAAGTTTAAATAAAATTTGTAATATTGTTTCATTACTACTCTCCAAAGTCATCCTCGTTTTTCTTTCGTTCTTTCCGAGATAACAGCTAGGTTTTCTATGCCCATCCCTAGTCTATATGGCAGGTAATTTAGTTTTTCCACAAATTTAATAATTATTTTCACAATTTCGTGTCTTTTTAATTCAAAAGTTTTTAAAAATTATTCTTCCAATTCAACTATGGTGCAATGGATTTTGTGTGCCATTACAGCATGCGGAATTTTGTTTCTTGTTTCTATATTTTATTCGTAAAACTTTGCGACTGTAGTTCTAAAAAACTTCTTACATCATATTCTGATCGGAATCTCATCGACCCAGATCCAAGTTTTTTCAAGACCTTCAGCATTCAACCCACAATTCGGATAAATGATTTAGTAAAACGAAGAAAATAAATATTGTTTTCATACTAATAAGTTATATTGGTTTTGTTAAACATTATTGATTGGTTTATAATATAGGTGCATAACCTTTTTCTCAACTACAGTCCGTTTTCGATTTATTACAGGAAATGTCTAATTTGCACAATTTATTTCTTATTTTAATATAATTTTATAAATTATATAATACCTAATTTATTTTTCAAGCTTGATTTACAAATTTGCAAAATAGGGTAAACCTGGTCCACGACTGTGTGAAATTAAGGTGCTTACTTTTCCTTGCTTTAAACCGATTCTAACTATAAATCAAATAATACATCGAAGTTGTCGGTACTTATTTAAAAAAAAAATTAAGAAAATACTTAATGGTAGGCGATAACAATATTTTAAGTGGCAATATAAAATCATAGCATAAAGTCAACACACTCAATTTGTTATAGTTAACTAAACTGCAAGCATCATGAAAATCTATTACAGCTTACTGTTATGTATATTATCTGTTCAATTAAGGTATTTACTATGAAATGGTACATCATTTTATACTCTTTAATATATGTATTATTTCAGTTCACAACAAATTACTTACAATGAGTTTCCAAAAGACTTCCTTTTTGGTACCGCAACTTCATCGTATCAGATAGAAGGAGCATGGAACCTAAGCGGTAAGTAGGAGTTATTTTTTCCTATGTTATTATCATTTCACTTAAAATATTAGGAAAAGGAGAAAATATATGGGATAGGTTTACTCACGACCATCCAGAGCTCATTTTAGACGGAAGTAACGGCGATATTGCTGCGGATTCTTACCATAAAGTCGAAAAAGATGTAGAACTCATTAAAGAACTTGGATCTGACTTTTACAGATTTTCGTTATCATGGTCGAGAATATTGCCTAAAGGTTTGGCCTACAAAGTAAATCCAGATGGAATTCGTTATTATAATAAACTCATAAATTTACTTATTGAAAATAATATAACCCCAATGGTAACTATCTTTCATTGGGATACACCACAACCGTTAGAAGATTTGGGAGGATTTGCAAACGAGTTAATGGTAGAGTGGTTTGCCGAGTACGCTCGAGTGGTTTACGACAATTTTGGCGATAGAGTGAAGTGGTGGATAACTTTTAACGAACCACGACAAACTTGTTTGGAAGGTTACGGTGAGAATGGTAAAGCTCCAGGTTATAACTCTTCTGGAGTTGGAGATTATTTATGTATGCACAATCTTATAAAAGCTCACGCAGAAGCATATCATATTTACGACAAAGAATTTAGACCAACACAAGCCGGAACAATTGGCATCACATTAGATACTGCATTTCATTTTCCTAGATCACAAAGTAAACCAGATATTGAAGCTGCAGAACGAATTATGCAATTTAATGTAGGTATTCTGATGTAAAAGTTTTTAGTTTTGTTGCTAATGTAAACTAGTTTGGATGTTATGCGGATCCAATCTTCCACCAAAAAGGAGACTACCCAGAAGTTATGAAAAAATATATAGGTGAAAGAAGTAAAAAGGAAGGATTTAAGAAGTCTCGTTTACCTGCATTCACTGAAGATGAAGTGGCAAGAATTAAAGGCACTGCTGATTTTTTTGGATTAAATCATTATACTTCTAAACTAGTGGAAGATATTGTTGACGAGCCTTATGACATCCCTTCCATGACTAAAGATTGTAGAGTAAAAATTGGAATTAATGAAACTTGGCCTGGAAGTTCTTCGGAATGGCTCAAAGTAAGTTAAATATTTTGAGTTTATTTAATTGTTCATCATAGTTAATTTAGGTTGTTCCTGAAGGATTTAAAAGTTTGCTTATATGGATTAAAAGTAGATATGGAGATATAGACATATATGTAACTGAAAATGGCTTTTCTGATTATGGAGAATTAGACGATCAAGGGAGAATTAATTATTACAAAGTACAACCTAATTATTACTTAAAAATATGTATAGTTATTACGTTGCTTCTTTTAGCTGTACTTAAATGCGATGTTAGAAGCAATGTATGATCATAAGGTGAATGTGAAAGGATACACTGCTTGGAGTCTTTTGGATAACTTTGAATGGAGATACGGATATGTGTTAGTAGATTTTATAGTTATATTCTAGTAGAATATAGTAGAATGAAGCCGTATAATTTGGTTAACTTTTTAGCAATCGTTTTGGTCTATACCATGTGGATTTCAATGATCCAGAGAGAAAGAGAACTGCAAAGGCATCTGTCGAGTTTATAAAATCAGTGTTTAATAACAAGAAACTTAATTAAGTTAATATTCAACTTATTTACGGAATTAGAAATTAGATGCACATTTTTATATATTTAATTTAGGAGTTCAATTTAAATGTAAGGAAAAAGCAATAAAAACATTTCAAATAGAAAATCTTGAATTAATTTACCTTTCGTTGAAGAAAAAGAACGAATAAGATAAAATATAAACTATTAAATAATAGAAACAGTCCTTATTATTAACAAAACTCATTATGCAATCACAAAGAAATATTGTCCCATAGCTTTAGTTAATTCTGGAGAATATTATTAATAATTTAGAAAATTACGTAATAGGGATATTAAATAGAACAGAGAAGAAATTGAGAGATATCTACGAGAAAATGAACCAACAAGCTACAGAAATAGGGTTGAGGATAAATCAGAAAAAATACAAAGTACATGCAAAGCAGAAGAGGAAATAATAGGAAAATATCAAACCTGAGAATAGTTAATTGCAATTTTGAAGAAGTTGATACCTTTAAGTACCTTGGAGTGAGAGTCAAGAATAGAGGTAACAGAGAAGAAGAAATGAGGAAAGCTGCAATCAGGAAACAGGGCTTTTTATGCAAACAAGAAGACATTACAAAACAGTAACATAAGCAGAAAAACGAAAATGAGAATACGATAACGTATGCAGCCGAGGTATTGTGCATGACATGCAGGAAGGAAGAGCGCTTGGGAGTCTTCGAGAGAATAAGGATAGTGCGAACGATTATAGGTCCAAATAGAACTAAAGGCAACAACGTAAAAGTAATAAAAACGATTAGATAGAGGAAGAACTGGAAAGTGAAGATATTGTGAGGTTTATCAAGTCGCAGAGAATACACTGGCTGGGCCATGTTATAAGAAGAGAAGGATCCAACAAGAATTGGATAAAGGGAGAAATAGGGGAAAACCGAGATCGAGATGGTGGGACGCAGTTGTGAAGGATCTGAATGATATGGAGATCTAAGACTGAAGAGCGAAGTGTGCCGATAGAAAAACATGGAGAGCTATATGTAATCAAACGAAAACACACAAAAAGTTAATGGTAACAACGGAGGAGCGATCCACCTCGGGAAATGGATTGTGAAGACTCCTGGAGGGAGTGGTCACATTTCGTCAGGAATGGAAACCATTATTCATTCATAACATAAACGAAATTTATATTTGCAGTATTTCTTATATTACTAGCCACGAAAATCGGCCGAAAGGCCGATTTTCAAGTGGCTAGTATATTATTAAATTCGGTATAAATTAAAACTTAAATTTACATCACAAATAAAAATACGAGATGAGTTCAATTTTATTAATTTATTAGTTTATACAACCTCGTAAAATAGTTCAAAATTTAATTTTTAATGCAGATAGCATTATCAATCGGTTGATATATAAAAAGTTCATGATATTTATATTATTTAAAGGAGGAAAATAGTACCTACGTGCATTCCGGTGACTTACAATACAATGCTGGGTCAACTTTATCTCTCTTTAAAATGGAATAGAAAGAGACTTGCGGTTTTGGTGGAACTGGCCCTAGCGACAACTGGCCTTGTGACTACTGGCCTCAGTCTGTATCAATTTGCAGAATATTATAATATATTGTGAGTATCGGAAAGTAATCTACTTTGCCTCTTGATTATTAATTTGATTATTGCGTTTTGCGTTATTTTGCGACTTAACACCTTAAAATTTAAACATGCAAATTAACTTCATATTATTTACCGGTAACTCATAAAATTTGGTTTTAGTAAAATTTCTCACAGAAATATAATATTTGGCTTCTGGTTAAATAAATAAAGGTGGATCTTCCGCGAAGAGGTGGATCTGCCGTTAGGTTAGTGTTAGTTTTTGATATTTCTTTAGAAAACAAATGAAAAACAAACAAATCTCCGCGTAAAGTTAAATCTGCCGCAAAGAGGTGGATCTGCCAGTAGTCATAAGGCCAATTGTCGCTAGGGCCAGTTGTCGCAAGGGCCAGTTGTCGCAAGGGCCAGTTGTCGCCAGGGCCAGTTGTCGCCAGGGCCAGTTTTCTACAAATCTTAATAAAGCTATTAGTGATTGTTTAATACAATCTTCGGGGAAGAATTACCTAACCACCGCCACCCCAAATTTCCCCAAAATTTTTTTTATAGCAAAAGGAACCTTATTAGAGTGTACTGTAAAAATTTCGCCCGAGAATGTACAGTCAAAATTTTGAGAAAAATCAATTTGAAAAAAGCTAAATTTTACATGTAAATCGCAAGACGAGGCCACGCCCCTAACCGAGGTTATAAATATAACCCACACTCGCACTGTCGGGAGCGCATTTGTGAGCCGACTCCCGTGCGTATAACATCGCACTAATAATGAATAAAAAAAACGGTTATTTTCAGAACCACAAATATTTTAAGAATACGGTCTCTAAATAAACATAAAAAACTATGGGGAAAACCTAGGCCCTTCGAGGCTGCGCCCCGGGGCCGGTTTTGATGGCACAAATTACTTTTTTGGGTGGATCTGGCACGGCCAGAATTGGGCGCATCAAAAAACCTACCCTACGGCCCTCCGGGCCTCCGGGCGGTTTTTCAATAGCGTACGCCGCTCCGCGGCAGAGCTAAACATACGAGAAGGCGCCATCCATCAAGAACACCGGGATGAAGGCAACCGGGATCTTAAACCCCAAAAAATCGCGTAAGAACAAAAAATAATGTTACATGTAGGAGAGACGAGCTGCATCTGCCGGTGCGAAATTTTCTAAGTGTTAGGGTCATTCATATTGCACGTACCGTCCACAGAATGAGCGACGCGCGGGAATCTCGTTAGGTTTTTGGGTGTTTGCACATGAAAATTAGCTAACTTCAAAATCGATTTACTCAAAATTTTGATAATACATTCTCAGAATTTTTTTGCAGCAGCGGCCTATATAAACCTTCATCTTTCCATTAGGAAGGTTACAAGTTAGTTCGTAGTGGCGGTGGATATTACACTCTCACCAATATTCGATATGCAAATTTTTTATATCTCTCTGCTTTCTTGTTTTACCTACGAGTTGTTTTAGTTCTTCGCAAGGAAAGTTGAATAATCAGTCAACATCACTGATTACGTTTTATTTTTACGATTCTCCGAATGAAATCTTTCATACTAAAGTTAATAGAGATCTTGAAGGAAAGGTTTAATTAAAATCTGGAATACTGCTTCATTATTTCTCTGCAAAGTCTTCACGATCCATTTTCTGATATGAATCATTTCTCTTCTTTCCGTCGATTTTGCGGAGAATCCATCCGAATCACCTCTATAGGAACGTTCGGAATCGGTTGAAAACTGTGTACCCTACTTGTTATAACAGCTAGGTTTTCTACGCCCATCCCTAGTCTATATGACAGGTAATTTAGTTTTTCATCAAATTTAAAAATTATTTTCACAATCCATGTCTTTTTAATTTCAATTCAAAAGTTTTTAAAAATTATACTTCCAGTTCAACTATGGTGCAATGGATTTTGTGTGCCATTGCAGCATGCGAAATTTTGCTCTTCGTTTCTATATTTTATTCGAAAAGTTTGCGACTGTAGTTATAAAAAACTTCTCACATCACATTCCCATCAGAATTTCATTGATCCAGATCTAAGTTATTTTCAAGACCTTCAACATTCAATCCAGCAATTCGGATAAATGATTTAGTCAAAGGAAGAAAATAAATATTGTTTTCATACTAAGTTATATTTATGTATTTTTAAGATTATTGATGATTGGTTTATAACATAGGTGTATAACCTTTTTCTCAACTACAGTCCGTTTTTGATTTATTATAGGAAATATCTGATTTGCACAATTTATGGTCCATGGTTGTGCGAAATTAATGTGCTTACTTTTTCTTGCTTAAAAATGATTCTAACAATAAATTAATCAAGTAATACATCGAAGTTATCGGTAGTTATTTAAAAACAATAAATAAAACACTTAATGGTAGGTGATAACAATATCTTAAGTTGAAATATAAGATCATAGCATAAAGTCATCACACTCAATTTGTTATAGTTAACTAAACAACAAGCATCATGATGAAAATCTATTACAGCTTACTGTTATGTATATCTGTTCAATTAAGGTATTTACTATGAAATGGTACATCATTTTATACTCTTTAATATATGTATTATTTCAGTTCACAACAAATTACCTACAATGAGTTTCCAAAAGACTTCCTTTTTGGTACCGCAACTTCATCCTATCAGATAGAAGGAGCATGGAACATAAGCGGTAAGTAAGAGGTATTTTTTTCTGCGTTATTTTCATTTTACTTAAAATATTAGGAAAAGGAGAAAATATATGGGATAGGTTTACTCACGACCATCCAGAGCTCATTTTAGACGGAAGTAACGGCGATATTGCTGCGGATTCTTACCATAAAGTCGAAAAAGATGTAGAACTCATTAAAGAACTTGGATCTGACTTTTACAGATTCTCGTTATCATGGTCGAGAATATTGCCTAAAGGTTTGGCATACAAAGTAAATCCAGATGGAATTCGTTATTATAATAAACTCATAAATTTACTTATTGAAAATAATATAACCCCAATGGTAACTATGTTTCATTGGGATACTCCACAACCGTTAGAAGATTTGGGAGGATTTGCAAACGAGTTGATGGTAGAGTGGTTTTCCGAGTACGCTCGAGTTGTTTACGAAAATTTTGGCGATAGAGTGAAGTGGTGGATAACCTTTAACGAACCACGACAAACTTGTTTGGAAGGTTACGGTGAGAATGGTAAAGCTCCAGGTTATAACTCTTCTGGAGTTGGAGATTATTTATGTATGCACAATCTTATCAAAGCTCATGCAGAAGCATATCATATTTATGATAAAGAATTTAGACCAACGCAAGCCGGCAAAATTGCCATCACATTAGATACATCATTTCATTTTCCTAGATCACAAAGTAAACAAGATATTGAGGCTGCAGAACGAATTATGCAATTTAATGTACGTATTCTGATGTAAAAATGTTTAGTTTTGTTGCTAATGTGAACTAGTTTGCATGTTATGCGGATCCAATCTTCCACCAAAAAGGAGACTACCCAGAAGTTATGAAAAAATTTATAGGTGAAAGAAGTAAGAAGGAAGGATTTAAGAAGTCTCGTTTACCTGTGTTCACTGAAGATGAAGTGGCAAGAATTAAAGGCACTGCTGATTTTTTGGGATTAAATCATTATACTTCTAAACTTGTAGAAGATATTGTTGACGAGCCTTACGACATCCCTTCTATGAATAAAGATTGTAGGGTAAAAATTGGAATTAATGAAACTTGGCCTGGAAGTTCTTCGGAATGGCTCCATGTAAGTTAAATATTTGAGTTTATTTAATTGTACATCGTCGTTAATTTAGGTTGTTCCTGAAGGATTTAAAAGTTTACTTATATGGATTAAAAGTAGATATGGAGATATAGATATATATGTAACTGAAAATGGCTTTTCTGATTATGGAGAATTAGACGATCAAGGGAGAATTCATTATTACAAAGTATAACCAAATTATTACTTAAAAATATGTATAATAGTTATTACCTTGCTTCTTTTAGCTGTACTTAAATGCGATGTTAGAGGCAATGTACGATCATAAGGTAAATGTGAAAGGATACACTGCTTGGAGTCTTTTGGATAACTTTGAATGGAGATACGGATATGTGTTAGTAGATTTTATAGTTATATTCTAGTAGAATATAGTAGAATGAAGCCGTATAATTTGGTTAACTTTTTAGCAATCGTTTTGGTCTGTACCATGTGGATTTCAATGATCCAGAGAGAAAGAGAACTGCAAAGGCATCTGTCGAGTTTATTAAATCGGTGTTTACTTACAAGAAACTTAATTAAGTTAATAATTAACTTATAAACCGGAATTATTAATTAGATACATTTTTGTATATTGTATTTAGGAATTGAATTGACTTTAAAAAAAAACAATAAAAAAATTTTGAATAGAAAATCTATAATTAATTTTACTTTTGTTTGAGAAGAAGAACGATGAAATTAAAACAAAACTGAGATAGAAGCAATAAAGTAGCGGTAAGATCATCTTACAAGCAGCCTACGCGGATATTATGGTATGTGTCATTTACTGGTCGAATATAGCAAATAATAGTATATTATAGGCCAAGGTTGTGAAGGCCGTCATTATTGCCCTAGCGCCAAGATTATATTCAGAGGTGCAAAGCACCGAGGAATATAAGGTGCGGAGGCAATAATGATCTTCACAACCGTGGTTTATATACGATTTTTTCCACTACTAGATTTATTACCATGTTTTAAAATTCTTTTTAATAAAAAAATTTTCAAATTTAAAATATTTATTTCAAATGAGAGTTTTGTTTTGTTGATTTGACAGTTGTTGACAAATTTAGGTTTTGTAATAATAGTTATTTAAGTTACAATGTACGTAAGGACGCTATTATATAGTTTCTACGTGCCGCGTTGCTTATTAAAATTTTCCTACTGTCGCGGAGCACCGGACAATATTTTTTATATAATACATATTACAATTTGACATCGATCGTCAAATATTTCATTCGAATTTTGATTTTATTATTTTAAATTTCTAAGTTTGCTTTGCCTGTTAGTTGCTTAGAAACAATAAACAAATAATTCATTATTCTCGTTTATTATTTTCCTAGGAACATAAGTGATACTATTAAGTTCCGTCGCCAACGGTAATTAATAAACGAATGTTATGAGCAACTTACGTCGGTAGTAACCATGCACATAAGACACACTTACGTGATCGGAAGCAGGAAAAATGTATTAAATCACGTATGTCAAATCATTTCATTGCTTCATTTGTATAATGAAAATATTATTTACCGAATGTCTAAAATGCGTCACTTCATGTAGCCTATATGACTAGTAGTGGAAAAAATAAATTTATGCAATAGAGAGAGAGAGTGATACTGATCCTTATTCTCGCATTTTTGAGACACATGACCTTGTTCATTCTCTCGTAGAGTAAAATTCTTAATTTAATTCGACGGTTTCATGAAAATCTAGTTTAAAAAATGAATAGGAGTCGCATATTTGTCGATTTTATATATATAATGTTATGAACATTTGCTAAAATTAACCAGAGATAATTGAATAAAAGGTTTCAAAATTTCATAGGGTTTAATTCGGGGAAATATTTTTGTTTCAAATTTTTTTAAGGTTGCTGTTGTTTCACTTTCTCCGTTGCATAAAATAGTATATAAAACTAGAGTTTGAAGGGTCTTTTAATCTCTCATTGTTTTCTGAAATATACTCGAGATTAAAAGTCGTACTTCAATAATATCCTCTTGTATAATATACGAGTACTATTGTTTAGTTATAATTATATTTTTGTGGCTTCATACGGTAGTGTATAACACTGTCCAAATACAAATGAATAAAAAAGAGCTCTTACTTGACATCTTCTGGTCCATAAATATGTTCGAGCAGTTTGGATATAAAAATAATTATAAAGTTATTTCTTCCGTATAGATCTAATCTGTAGTAGGTTAACAAAATCTACCTCACACATGATAATTATAATTAATTTGTACCGTCTGCAAGAACTTGATAATAATAAAAATTAAAGTACTAGTAAATACTTTACAATCAAAAGACTCGACCTTGGAATGTTCGCGATAAACTATCACATGTTAATTTGTACCTTTAAAAATTTAATTAAAATATCAGCTCTTACCAAAGAAGTACTCCGATTTTCAAGTGGACAGATAAAACGCAGATAAGCTTGTGGTAATCAAATAAGGCTACTCACACATCCTTGTGAGTTGACTTGGTTTCAGACAAAGGTGACCTCTTTACTACTATGCATAGGTTGTGCGCTTGAAGTATTGTTCAACTGTTTAATGTGGACTCCGATTTGCAGGAACTGTTGTGTTGCAGGAAGGAACACTTCTTCTCCAGAGAGACTATAGTAGGCAGATTACAATTTGCTGGTTTGCCATTGCTTTATACTACAAAAGGTTGATTACACTCTGCCCAGATGATAATGGCTGCTTATGTTGCCTGAGGAAGAACTGAGGCCGTGGGTTTGACGTGGAAATGTTGCGTTTAAATTTAAGTAAGGGTACCAGCTGATTAGACACTCGTTTCTACTAAAGGCTATTTATTCTGATCTTAAAAATCGCAGGGCGATTATAAAAATCTCAAGAAGCAAATAATTTTACTGAATAAAAAACGTTTCTTTGTACATTATGTATTTTTGTGTCCTCTTCTCGCTCTCAAGGTCGCTTATTTGTGAAGATCCTTTAGACGTGATACACAATCAAATAAGAAACAGGATACATCAAACACAATTTATTAATAAACATTCTCCTTTCACAACAAACAACAATACAATTAAATTTCTAAATAAATCAACAGATAACTAACTACTTAAAATCCCTACTTATATTCTTTATGATATTGTAAAGCTTTACCTTGTTATGTTCTGTTCGTAGACCGACCTTAATTTCGTCGCACGTTTTCTACCGCATTGACGAACTTAATACACCTTCTTCTTTCTTCTTTCTTGCTTCACGTACTAGCTTCTCGCGTTCCGATATTCAATTCTGAACCCAATTTGCTCCACGTACTAGCTCTACACGTTCCGTTATCCAATTCTCTCACTTCAAATTGGTCCAATTCTGCAACACTCCTTTACTCTAAACTGCAATCCACTTAACTCTTCTTCTATCGCACAACAATTAACTTTTTCGAATATAACCGATCTGCGTATCATTTATCGCTTCACTTCTAAACACGACTGTACTCGTATTATTTAATTAGGAACTGCCTCTAAACACGACTGTATTCGTATTATTTAATTAGGAACTGCCTAAAACTCAACCGGTCTGCGGGTCATCTATTTCTCAACTCTTCAAACATAACTGGTCCCCGTATTATTTAATTAGGAACTCTTCTAAACACAACCAGTCTGCGGGTCATCTAATTTGGAACTCTTCTAAACACAACCAGTCTGCGGGTCATCTACTTTTCGACTGCCTCTACCGCTCTTTATTATATTGGCCTGGTTACCACTCGCATTTGCCTGCTCTGTCTTATTTTTATTCTTCTAACGATGCCGCTTTGTCCTACGTGTTTTTTTTATTCTCGTTACAAACAAAACTTAAATCTAGCAACATTTTTAAGTTTTTTAATATTCACATTCATTCTGAACAAAATTTTATAAATAGAATGGACATATCCTCCCTCTTATTTTGATTGTGTATCCCGTACACATTTATAAGGGAGCTTGTAGTGGACACAACAGTATATAAACAATAAATTAGTATGTGCAATTAATCCGGGAAATAAAAATGGTGTAACTAAATCGATTTAATTAAACAGCTGTCCTACCCAAAAGTTTCGATGTGCATATGTCTACCTTTTGTTCACAAGGAGCCGAAAAAAATAGGACTATTCCCGCAGTTGCAAGTAATAACACACATATACAAGAATTAGCAAAGGTTGTATACAGATTAATATCAGCTTAACACTAATTAGTTAACAACAAAAATTTGATCTTATCGTACTATATGTACCAGTTCTGAGTCTATCTTCAAGTTTGATAGCAATTATAATTCATCTTTGTCGAGTTGGATTGTTTAATATGTGTGTCTTTGCACTTACTCGAAGAAATAAAAATACTTATAAGTTCTTCGAGTAAGTGCAAAGACACACATATTGATACAAGAATATCGTACAACCCAATTTGAAATGTATACTCGAGTTTTTTGTATTTTAAAATACATACTGGCTAGAGCCGATAACTTTTATTCTCATACTATCACTGGGGCCTTTCCCGAGAACCGTGCGATGGGGTTGCCGAGACTTGCAATTTTGTAAGTATTCACTTACTTTGCTTGTTGATGGCAGATAGCCGCTAATACACTCGTGCAATCCATTTGTATATTGTACTGATGAGAACTAATAAGTTCGAAACTCGAGT
Organism: Podabrus alpinus; assembly: GCA_932274525.1. NCBI lineage: Eukaryota > Metazoa > Arthropoda > Insecta > Coleoptera > Cantharidae > Podabrus > Podabrus alpinus. The sequence continues at coordinate 124,895,739 of OW026451.1, forward strand.
ATACATTTCAAATTGGGTTGTACGATATTCTTGTATTTTAAAATACATACTGGCTAGAGCCGATAACTTTTATTCACATATTTGATAGCAATATTATGTCGTTCGTCTTAAATCATCTGTCGTTCAGAACCAACTCTACGTTCAGATCCAACTATGTAATAATTATACGACCTGATCAGCGGCGGCTCGTGACTTTTCCATTTGAGGAGGCTAATTTTACAGCTTAACTACTTTATAAAATAAAACTTAAAAAAAAATAAATTTAATAAAATATTATTTAATCTGCGGTAGACACATGTTTCGAGCTCGTTGGCTATCTTCAGTACTGTGTACAATGGAAACAATTGTTCGAAGAGTGCAGAGTGTTTTTTGGAAAAAATGCTGTACAATATACAGATTAATATTATTTTAAGTCATTAGAAATTTATGAAGCTTTAAACGTAAGAGGTATACGGCGATTTTTAGTATTCGCGAAGTGATCGATGATATTCTCGTAGAATTCATTATTTCGAGACAATAAGGTAACGAATTTCTTTCCAATAGACATTACCGCGACGTTACTTAACCGATTTTGATTCATCGTATTACGAGTGTAAGTTTTAATACGTTTTAGTGTGGAAAAACTTCTTTCAACCGAAGCCGATGTTACCGGTATGGTGACGACCACACATAAAAGTTTGTAAAATTCAGGCATACAACTGTGTAAATCATTTTTGAAAGTAAAATCTAATATCTCTGATGGAGTCCTACATTGCCCAAACTTTTCGGGGTCATTATATGCTACCGATAATTCATATTTGAGTTGGATTTGATCAAAAAATGGATACTGTCCTAATAGACTATCTAATAAATTTTGAGGAAAGTTTTTCCTATAATCTGAAAATTTAGCAAATGTTAATAGATCAAAAAATTTTAATTTATGTAAGTCTGCAAATCTAACTTCAATTTGCACGATAACCGTATCCAAAATTTCCGCAAAAATTTGTTTATAACTTTGACGCATATCTGGTAAATCAAATGTCGTTTTTCGTTGTTTTCTGAGCCGGCTCGCAATTTAATTCTGAACTGTTAAATGTGTTGTTAAAATACAAATCATAACTACGGTATCTGTGCCGAGTTTCGATTAATTTTGTTAAACGACATTTGGCGGAATTAATATCGGTAAGTTTACTTTGTAAAATTGAAAATACTACGTCTGTCTGTTCAAAAATTAATTTAAAAGTTTCTAATAAAAAGCAAAATTTTGATTCATTTAAATATTGTTTTAAACCTACCGCTTCTCTAATAGTTTGAGAGTCGTTTTTAAAATCATCGCTGTCGATTATAAAATTAAATACGTCAATTAATTGTTGTTTTCTTAATTGCACTGTAAATACTACTCGCGAGGTAAAATTCCAACGTGTAGCAACGTTTGTCCGAAATGTACTGCCACAAATTTCATTTAAAACATTGGTCCGTTTGGTCGATTTTGAAAAAAATGTGGAAAATCCGTTCAAATTTGAAAAAAAAATTCTGGAATCCTTATTCGAATTACATGATTATATTTAGAACATATGCATGAATAATGCAAAGAATTGCAAGTGTCTCCTTTGATAAGAAGCCCACGCATATGAGCCCAGCCTCCAACGCATGTAAAATTACTATGTTCGTACATTTAGTAAAATAACACAGAATAGTATGCGCTTATCTTACAAGCTTATTACTTACAATTCATCTGTTAATCGCTCATGTTGATTAAGAATTTTACTAACGAGCAGTCTCTATGACGTATCTCGGACGTACTACCGTATTCTGGGTTGCCTAATTCTGTGCTAATAAACTAATAAGATAAAGAAAGTCTAGCCGCTGGATATCTACTATTTCGAATTTATTTCAGGCGTAAGTCAAGTTCTTAAGCTAATTTCATTATTAAATTAAATTTTGTTTTAAACAAATTCAAAAAAAATTGAAAATTGGAAAAATATTAATTTAAAACGAAATATAAATAGCAAGTCCGTCCAACAATTTGAGAGGAGGCTAAAGCCTCCCTTGCCTCCATTGACAAACCGCCGCTGGACCTGATGCATAACGCCTCAGTAACGCGTATTACTAATAGTAAGACAAAAGGATCTGCACATGCAGCTTAGGTTAGCTGGTGGATAAATCCTCGAAATCTGGAGCTTGGGCAAAACCAAGAAGTTTCTATCCATAAACCACAACGAAAATCTAACCTTTCGCGTTGAAGATGGAATGCCGCGTTACAAGATTGAACCATATAACAAATTATTTGTGCAAAGCGCGATGAACCACGAAATTCGGAATCGACTAGGTGCACTAGGTGTAAGTGCACAGGTATTGATAGGGGAATATTTGTAATGTAACGCTTTTGAACGCTTATATTGCAGTTTTAGTTGCAATTCAGTTATAATGCAGTTTCTTTGCCATCATATCCTGCAGATTTTTGATTTTCGTTTTTATATTAGAAAACTTTGCAAGTGAATCTGATCAGAATTTCATAGACAAAGATCCAACTTTTGTTGAACACCTACATACCTCAATTTAGCAATTCGGAAAAATAATAATAATACAACGTTTATTTAGCCCAGATTGACTATACACAACTACTTACACACAAAAATAATACATGTATGTATATACACAATAAAAACAAAATACAACTAATAACACATACAATTTAAAGATTTACCACAATATACAATAATCATTTTTCACCTTTATCGGTTCCGCGGTAACGTTTTTATTTCCCTTTTAAATTTTTTCAGCTCCAGTGACTTCATTACCCTAGGCAACCTATTATATTATGCTACTGTACCTTTAAAAAATACCGAATTGTGTACAATAACCGATCTAACCGCCTGAAGTATGATATTTTCGTTTCCCCTTGTGTTGTGATCGTGGCTTTGATCGCACCTCGCAACTAACTCTTTTATATACTTTGGCATAATCCAACATTGCTTTGTATAAAAATACTATAACCTGATACTCCGCTAATGCCTCCACATTCAACCACTCCAGCTCGCCAAGCATGTCGCCCACCCTTGAGTATCTGTCTCTTCTCAGGATAACCCTCATTCCCCTATTCTGCAGCACCTGAAGCCTGTTTAAATCAGCTTACTTGCCATGTACACCACCGTTCTCACATAAATTAGTAGTGGCAATACAATTATATTATAGATTATCATCCTAGTTCTTTTTGATATGAAGTCACCACATATGCTCAACACTCCCAACTTTCCCGCCTTTTTTCTGCATATAAGGTATAATCTAAATGACTCTTGAAATTCAACCGGCAATCCAATATCAACCCAAGATATTTAATTTCTTTCGCCAATTCAACCAACACTCCTTCTATCTTTAATCCGTTCCAGCAATTATTCACATTATCCACATTATTTAACAAATAAATTGGTTAAACTAAGAAAACAAATACGATTTGAACCAATTCCGATATATTCATGTTTTCTTTTTAATTATTGACTGCTTTATAATATATATAGATGGATAGCCTTCTCTCAACTACGGTTAATGTCGGTTTTTGATTTATTACAGCAAATATCCTATTTATATTTGGACATCCGTAACTATAGAATAATAAAAGATTTTAATATTTTTGACTGCTTCACTGAAAATATACGCAAAAAATTGGTTAAAACCGATTTATTTTTAAACCCAACGCTTCAAATAAGGTGAACCTGCGTCATAGATCAAGTACTACTTCTAGGTCCTCAGTAGTATTCTGAACACAATAAAATAAAAAATGAACCACGCGTAGGCGATAACAATAAGTGAAGTGGCAATTTTATAAAACCATAGCGTACAATTGAAGGGCCTAGTGGAAAAAGTAGTTAAGTCACTTTTTTTTCAATTTGTAGTTGAGCACATTTTCATATTGCGGCATTTATTCTCTACAAATTAGTATAAAATATACACTTTTAAAATATAGAATAAGCATCATGAAAATTTGTTATACTTTACTGTTATGTATAATATCTATACAACTAAGGTACTATTGAGTAGTACCTTATTTTATACTTTCTAATACATTGTTTTAGTTCGCAAAATATAACCTACAATGAGTTTCCAAAAGACTTCCTTTTTGGTACCGCAACTTCAACGTATCAGATTGAAGGAGCATGGAATATAAGTGGTAAGTGCGAGTTATTTTTTCCTGCATTATTTTCATTTTACTAAAAATATTAGGAAAAGGCGAAAATATATGGGATAGGTTTACTCACGACGATCCAGAGCGCATTTTAGACGGAAGTAACGGCGATATTGCTGCCGATTCGTATCATAATGTCGAGAAAGATGTAGAACTCGTTAAAAACCTTGGATCTGACTTTTACAGATTTTCGTTATCATGGACTAGAATATTGCCCAAAGGTTTGGCATATAAAGTTAATCCAGATGGAATTCGTTACTATAATAAACTCATAAATTTACTCATTGAAAATAATATAACCCCAATGGTAACTTTGTTTCACTGGGATACTCCACAAGCGTTAGAAGATTTGGGAGGATTTGCAAACGAGTTGATGGTAGATTGGTTTACCGAGTACGCTCGAGTAGCTTACGAAAACTTTGGTGACAGAGTAAAATGGTGGATAACCTTTAACGAACCCCGTCAAACTTGCCTGGAAGGATATGGAAATTCATTGCTAGCTCCAGGTTATAATTCCTCTGGAATTGGTGATTATTTATGTATGCACAATCTTTTTAAAGCACACGCAGAAGCATATCATATTTATGATAAGGAATTTAGACCAACTCAAGGCGGCAAAATTGCCATCACATTAAGTTCACCATTTCATTTTCCTAAATCACAAAGTAAACAAGATATCGAAGCTGCAGAACGAAGTCTGCAATTTTTTGTACGTATTCTGAGATTAAAGTGTTTAGTTTTTTTGCTAAAGTGAACTAAACAGTTTGCATGGTGTGCGGATCCAATCTTCCACCCAAAAGGAGACTACCCAGAAGTTATGAAAAAATTTATAGGTGAAAGAAGTAAAAAGGAAGGATTTAAGAAGTCTCGTTTACCTGTGTTCACTGAAGATGAAGTGGCAAGAATTAAAGGCACGTCTGATTTTCTTGGATTAAATCATTATACATCTATGCTAATAGAAGATATTGCTGACCAGCCTTACGACACCCCTTCCTTTAGTAAAGATTGTAGGGTTAATATTGGAATGAATCAAACTTGGCCTCAAAGTTCTTCGATTTGGCTTAGAGTTAGTTACCTATATATCCTTGGACAATTTAATTATTATTCATTGTTATAATAATAATAATAATAATAATAATAATATTTATTGATTGTATATAAAATTAAACAAAAGGTTCACAATTATAACACATCAAAAGGCAAAGGTTCAGCAGAGCTGTTTTTCAACCTGTACCTAGTTTCCTAGTTTCCTAGTTATCGTTTTAGGTTGTTCCTGAAGGATTTAAAAGTCTACTTAAGTGGATTAAAAACAGATACGGAGATATAGATATATACATAACTGAAAATGGCTTTGCTGATTATGGAGAATTAGACGATCAAAAAAGAATTAATTATTACAAAGTATAACCAAATTATTATTTAGAAAGATGTATAGCTATTACCTTACATTTTTTAGTTGTACTTAAATGCGATGTTGGAAGCAATGTACGATCATAAGGTAAATGTGAAAGGATACACTGCTTGGAGTCTTTTGGATAACTTTGAATGGATGAACGGATATGTGTTAGTAAATTTTACAGTATCCATGAATTTATAATTTGGTTAACATTTTAGTAATCGTTTTGGTCTATACCATGTGGATTTCAATGACCCAGAGAGAAAAAGAACTCCAAAGGCATCTGTCGAGTATATAAAATCTGTATTTAAGAACAAGAAGCTAAATTGAATTAATATTTATGCAGAGACTGTTTAGTTATAGGAGGGGATAACATCAAAATCCCTTACACCTTTTTCACACTCTCAAATCGTCAAAGAGAATGTATTTTCCAACTATCAAAATTCTTGTTTAATTAATTGAACATTGAACCGTTACTAGGTTATAAAATTCCTTCTTATTTATATATTAAAATATAAACCACATGTAAAAAGTGCAATTTATAATAAATTATTAATCTTAGTTAATTATTTAGAGGATCATAAAACTAAATATCTTATTAACTTATTGATTAAATTCAACTGAAAATCAATAATGCAAATAAAGGTACTAAACAAAAAATAAACTGTTATACTATACATGGTAATTAAATTTGATTATTTAAAATATATTAATATAATAATCATAGCTCGGTAAAATTAAAAAAAAACAAGAAATACATAATATATTTGTGCCTAGTTTATCTGCTGCAGTTTTTATTTATATACTCGGTACGAAGATTGGTAAGTAGGTATACAATATTCTTTCTATTATAAGGGTTGCAAGTTGCAACCACATACAGGAAGCAATACATAAAGCAAACTACGGGGATGGGGAGAAACTTGAAGTCGGTCTCCCTAAATCAGTTCACTTTGAGATATCAATATATTCACATGTATGTGTGTATATAATATTTTTGTTAGTTGTTTTAAAAATAGTTGGGGTACGTTACCTTATTTCTATTGTTACAAAATATTTTTTATTTTTGAAAATGCAAATATATTAAATTTTTGTAAACTGTTTGTAAACTTAAAAAATACTTTCTATATTATTTCATTAAATTTATCATATTTATTTAACCGTCGTTGCTTGAAATTTATTCGATTTATCTATGAATTTTGTTTCAAATAGTTTTAGTAGTGCAGTTTTTGTCCCATTCTTAATTTTATCGTAACTAAAATTATTTCATTATAATTAAGCATAGTGTGAATGTTAACATACTACTTAATCAACATTAGAACAATATGAAGAACATTTTTCTAATAATAGTTGTGGTGATTTATCAGAGGTAATTAGAATATTACTTACTTTATTGTTTAAAAGTTTAATACTCCTATTTTAATGCAGTTCCTGCATTGAAATTGAAAATACGAAATTTCCCGATGACTTTTTATTTGGAGTGGGCACATCTGCTTATCAAATTGAAGGGGGGTGGGATGCTAATGGTAAGTGTCGTTGTCGTTAGTAAATAACTTTACAATTATTTCTATTTTATTTTAGGAAAGGGAGAAAATATATGGGATCGCTTCACTCATACAAAGCTAGATGCAATCAAAGACAGAAGTAACGGTGATATTGCTTGTGATTCGTATAACAAAGTAGAAGATGACGTTGCACTTCTGAAAGAACTTGGGGTCAATTTTTACAGATTTTCTTTATCGTGGGCAAGAATATTGCCCAAAGGTGTATTGTTCCAAGTAAATCCTGATGGCATACGTTACTATAATAAACTTATAGATTTACTAATCGAAAATAATATTATTCCTTTTGTCACGTTATTTCATTGGGATACCCCACAAGCATTAAACGATTTAGGAGGATTTACAAACGAACTGATGGTAGATTGGTTTGGAGAATATGCTCGAGTAGCTTTCGAAAATTTTGGGGATAGGGTGAAATGGTGGACAACTTTTAATGAACCCATCCAAATATGCCTACAGGGATACGGGGGAGTCAAAATAGCACCTGGTTATAATTTTTCTGCAGTTGCAAGTTATTTATGTGGCCATAATCTTCTCAAATCGCATGCAGAAGCGTATCACATTTATAACAATGAATTTAGACCAACACAGAATGGTAATAAAATAATATCAATTATAAAATTTAAAAAACCGGTTGTTTAAAGTTCAATAATTTTTGTATAGGTACAATTGGCATTACGTTTGATACTCCTTGGGTTTATCCGTTTTGCAATGATTGCAAGAAAGATAAAGAAGCGGTAGATCGCACCTTGCAATTTCTTGTAAATATATTTATACCAAAAAGGAACCTCAATAATATAAAGATATTTTAATAGTTTTCATGGTACGCAGATCCAATTTTCTCTGCAAAAGGAGATTATCCAGAGATGATGAAAACATATATAGGAGAACGAAGTAAGGCTGAAGGATTTAAAAAGTCACGACTGCCAACATTTAGTCGAACCGAAATCGAATGGATTAAAGGAAGTGCAGACTTTTTAGGCTATAATCATTACACATCAGTTTTAGTAGAAGATTTTGTATACGACGATTCCGAGTTTCCTTCATTTCTGAAAGATTTTCAATTAAAAATTACTCAGCACCAAAACTGGACAGGAGGTGCAGCTCCATGGCTAAAAGTAACTGTTTACTATTTTTTTTTATAAATTAAATTCTATTTATTTGGATTTTAGGTTGTACCTGATGGTTTTTCTAATAGTTTACAATGGATTAAAAAAAAATATGGAGATGTCGAAATTTATATAACAGAAAATGGTTACGCTGATCATGAAGGCATACAAGACTACGACCGAATTAAATATTTTAAAGTAATTAATGAAGCCGTTATAAACAAGTAAATTGCATTTCATTTTTTAGCTCTATTTATCTGCATTATTGGATGCTATATATAATCATAAAGTCAATGTTAAGGGATATACTGCTTGGAGTCTCTTGGACAATTTTGAGTGGGACATTGGATATACGTAAATAACGTAAATAACCAAAGTTCGTTTCCCGTTTGTTAACATTTTTTTACTTTTAGTATTCGTTTTGGTTTATATCATGTGGATTTTAATGATCCAAACCGAAAAAGAACTCCCAAGAAATCTGCTAAATATATTAAACATGTTTTTAGCAGTAAGACAATTGAGTGGGATGAATTAATTAGCAACTGCATCATTTAACTGTATTTATCACACTAGTAAATAGTAAGATAAGAATATTATTGTGGAACCATTGTAATGTTTATTGTCTGATAAAAAATTATAAATGTAAAAATAAATGAATGTGCATGATAACAGTTTTGATTAAATAGCTAAATCAATCTATATCTATATTCTATAATTATGTAGATCACGGATTTTTGAATTTTGCTATGAAATAATTAAAAGAGAGCTGAAATTTGGGCTACACGTATGCTTTGGTGCTGTAAGTAATTGCTTAGAAATCTCCAGCATCCTCAGAGTCCTCCGAATGTACTTAAAACGTGTTTTTCAATTGAATTTTTGACAACTGAGGATCTATATAAATGGAAAGAGAGTCCTTTTTTCGTAGAAGCAACAATTATTTCTGTAGAAACTCGATGTAAATAGTTCTGATTTGCTAACCGGCGCCGGCGTTATTTTTTTCACATTGAGCCAATTAGGAACGAGAATGGTTAGTAGCGTTGCATCACGTTATGGAGTGCGCATAAATTAGACTTAACGTTTACTTAATTTTAATCAACCATTTTTTTGTTTAAACCAGACAAAAAAATGCGCTAGAAAAAACTCGAATACTTTTTATCATTATTGATTGTGGTTTCAATTTTGCGGGAATGTTGTCCCCGATCTTTGATCCTCACTGCTCAATATTTAGAATTTTACTACACAATAGTTGTCCCACATTGTTTGACCGCTACCAGTTTGTTCCCGGATGTATAGGGTGTTTTTTAGCTGCATGAGAACTTAAAATTGAAATAAAACATTATAAAATTGATGGAATGTTTTTTAAATTATTTTTTTATTAAAGTAAATTTAATGCCATTTATGATTTAAAAATGTTTTCCGGCATGTGACCACCACGACGAATCGTTACGAAGCGCATCCGATCAGTTCAATTTTTTACCACTTTTTCCAATATTTCTGGCCTTATTTCATAAATGGCTTGCTGAATATTGACCTCCAATGCTTCCAGAGTTGTTGGTTTGTTAGCATAAACCATGGATTTAACATACCCCCAAAGAAAATAATCTGGAGGCGTCAAATCACACGATCTTGTAGGCCAATTGATAGGACCATTTTTTGAAATAATGTTGTCACCAAATTGTCCTCTCAATAAATCGATGGTTTCGGTGTTGTTATCGATAAGTTATTATCGACCATAAGTTATCGATGTTTAAATATTGGATTTTTGGAAACAAAAATGTATTGAGCATGTGTCGATATCTCACACCATTCACCGTAACGGTAGCTTCTTCCTCACTTCGGAAGAAATATGGACAGATGATGCCATTGGCGTGTATTCCACACCAAACACTCAATTTTAATGATTGCAATGGAGTCTCAAGGTAATGTTCCGGATTGGTCTCAGTCCATATACTACGGAAAGTTTGCTTATTTACATACCGATTCAAACAGAAATGTGCCTTGTTTCTGAACAAAATTTGGCGGTAAAAAATGGATCGACTTCCAATTGGTTGTGAGCCCAATCTGCGAACGCACGACGCAATTGATCATTATGCTTCAATTCTTGAACCAACTGGATCTTGTAAGGATGTAAACCAAGATCTTAATGCAAAATTTTCCATGTAGTGGACGGATAAAGCCCAAGTTGTTGAGCACGATGGCGAATTGAAATGTTTGGTTTGGGTTCCCTTGCACACTTTCACTCACAGAAGCGATAGTTTCTTCGGTACACACATTTCTTTGTCTTGTTGCTGGTCTTACATGTGAAGAAGTGGTACGAAATTTATCCATCACCGCACCAATAGCCTGCTCAGAAAGTCGATTATGTCGACCATAAAATGGGCGAAGGGCTCTACAAGTTTCGCGAACGGAACACAATTTGGTAGCGTTACTATGAGCTTTTATGTTTTTAGTTGGCTAGGTATTGTAATGTTACTGAGCCCTTAATTGCCTCTACGTTGGTACGATTAATAAATATGCAATGTTTCTCCCTTACCTTACTAAATAAATTATGCTTTTGATAAATTTTACCCTTACCTGGATGCTTAACAATGATAACTTTTTTAAATAAATTTTGGTAGGTCACCACGGCTAGCTATTAAATTTATATAGAAATTCTTTTATTGTTAATAAATTTTCTTGATTGCATCAGCCAATCCCAAATATGAACAATAAGATTCATAGTTTTTTTAATATTTATTTAATTGAATAAAATTGAAATAAATTTTTCATGGCAATCTGATTTTTTTTATGAAATTTTTATAAATTTTTATAAATGGTTGTCATGGAAACAATTAAAAATTACGCACACGCCTTATAACTAATTGTAACAAAATTTATCATTATAAAATAGATTATGCAATTAAATGTTTTTTAAATAAAAGATTTCTGACCTTTATTTTTGTTCAAAAGTACCGCACTGTATAGTTAAAAATTTAACCTCACTTCCTGACTTGATTATTTTTCTTCCATATAATTTGATTTTTTGTCGTTTACCCACAATTTCTTTATAAATTACCGTTATAATTTTTACCATTTAACATTCGAAAAATTCAATTACATCCACCACCATAAATTCCATATTTTTTATATAAATTGGTGAGTAACCTACTTCACTACCCTATTTTGGGTTATTTTAATACATTTTGTTGTAAAAAATTCTGGATCACTAAAATTACGTGGACATCGTGAAATTATTACCGTTACTAAGGCAAACAAACCCGTTACTAAGGATATTATTTTCGTCGCAAATTTCCAAGGCCTGTTTGTTTTTATTTTTATAAAGTTCTTTATTGGCAGGTAAATTAATCAATATTTTTGTCACTTGATTTTTTTTCAAATAATTGTTTTTATAGGAACGATCCGCAAATTTGAATACGGTGCACTATAATTATTTATTTGGAAGCGAATAATCGTCCGTTCAGTTTGTTACATCAATCCATTACACAAATGTCATCGATAAACCTTTTTTTATAAGTTCGCATAACACACTAATTACAAATTAACCTAGTTTTAGAACAATTTCTTAACTAATAAAATTTTTCACTAACAACTTATAACTAATAATTATTTTACATGATATATTTTTAATTTCATAAATGAATTAATCATTTCATCATTTTGCCATGACTTTTTTAACACTCGAACATTTATTTAAATTTCTATTACCAAACTTGTTCATCTCCTAACTTGCTAATGCAGCCAAGCAAATAACATTACAGTATATTATGAAATACTAGGACTGGAATATTCAGAGAAAATAAATTTTGGCAATTTTTTGCCAAAACTTTTAAAATACTATGACAATGTTTAATTATAGCATTTGTAAGTTGAATTAAAAATAGTATATTAAGTATCAAGAACAGTAAGGACATTTTACCGATCGAAGACAATTGTTTGGAGGAGGAGCGAAGCGACGACTCCAATTATTGTCTGAGATAGGTAGTCCTTAATGTTCGAGATGTTTATGACGTTTTTTGCGCGACTAAATTTATTAAAAAACATTTAAATGTGTATTTAATAAATAAAAATATGTTATTCTCTTTATATCAAGTTGCCTTAATGTCGTGGAAACAGACGCGGTAAGCAACCAAATAGAACATAGTCGCACAAAAAAAATACTTACCGTCATCTTATCCTTGGCAACTAGTAAACAAAACTTACTGTCGTGGAAACAGACGCGGTAAACAATCAAATAGAGCATAGTCGCGCAAAAAATAAGTTATTCAATGTGAAATCGTTTACATATTTATGTTTACTTAACACACAGGTTGTTTTATTCACCGAGTTAATAAAAAAAATTATCTTTTTCACTATTTTATAAGTGATAATTACAGCCTTGGTGTTTGAAATAATGTTGTTGGCAATAACTAAAACACTATAATTAGTAGTTACGAATGCATATTAGGGCTACTTGGGCAATGGCGCATACTAGTTTCAATTTATGTACTCGTAATTCAACTTATAAACTTGATATTAATTTTCAATTAAAAATTATGCCGTGCTGCAATTATGCACATAACGTATATAATTGACAATTTAAAGATGGGAAAAACTCAATATTAAATTGGCATTAAACACGTTATTAAAAAAGGCTATATAATATCGGTCATATTCAAATAGTTATACAGTGGAGCCCGCTTAATGTGATCACATCGGGATTTGGGGTTTTTGATAACAATAACCGATTGATAACAATAAAAGTAAAAATTTTTTATTGATTATTTATTACAATAATTAATTAATAATTAATAAGAATAAGAAAAAAAAACAAATTAAAAAAACTCATCTAGAGTTGTTTGTCTCTGTTGTGCGAGGAGTAAATTGTTTATAAAAATTTCAGAACTGAATCTTACATTACATAAACAGCAAACTATTGTACATTTATTTAAACGGCGGCGACGGAGTGCATAATAAACATAATAATGTAATGTGATAATGTGACGGTAACAGAAACTATAGAGTTAGCTTATGCACAATATAAAAAAAATGCTTGTAAATGAAAATCTACTCTTTTGCTCGTGGGCGAAAATAATCTTAAAAATAATAAAATATGATAACATAAACCGAATTTTGATTACTATAAGCGATATTTTTTGTGTGTAATAATATACGTCCGTTCCGTTCTTCGCAAAAGTGATAACATTACCCGAATGATAACATTAACCGCGATTCCAATAAGCGGGCTCCACTGTATAAGGTATTTTAATATTTATTTTCCTCTCTTTTACCAAATTTTTTAATTTGTCCCAATTTGAAATAAGAGTCTCAATATGAATTTGTAAAAAATAATATTTGATGTTGGGGAAGCTTTTGTTAGAACAACATAAACATATTTTTTATATTGAAGTAACCAAAAAATTTTCGGCAAGCGTTGATTCGCAAAATAAACAAATATTGCAGCAGAAAAGCAAATGATAATTTTCTTCACAAGAGTTTACATTAGAGGAGGTAAACAATCATCAAAAATTAAGGGATCATTATCGAAGCGCTTCCAAAGCATTTTTCGTTACTGTACATCCTCGTATCTTCAATCGCTGACAATATAATAACTTGAAATTGAATTTGATTATCTAAAATATGTATTGAATGTAAGAGAATATGTCCATATACTATGTATATATGAGGAAGAACTAAAGTTGAAGGATTTCAAACAGGTATCGAAAAGATTAAGGTAAGTGCAGACTTTTTAGGGTAACATCAATAATTATTGCAACGGAGGAATATTTTTAACCTCAATTTCGAATGTCTCCCATTTTATAAATTATATGTTGGAGTATATTATTGTACAATGGAAGACCCATTCCAATCGGGAGTATAAAGAAATTCATATAGAAAATCGTCCGTGTATCGAGGATTGAACCTTACTCATAAGGTTACATTAGACCCAGAATCGTTCCATTCTTCGGAATCGGAATAGAATCGTCCAATCCCGTCTTGACGAAAAAAACATACATGTATATTCTTATGGGAGTGACTATATTGAAACCGGATCGAATCTGTTTTGTTCCGCCCTATTCCATTACGTTTTTTTGTGGCTACGCCAGATTGGGATTCCTTTCGTTTGGTTCTGATCTTCCTGACAACCGGTGATCGTCCTGACGATTCCAATATGGTGCAGTGTAGTGCGAATTCGATTCATGGTATCATTATAAATACGTATGTTACCCATAGAAAGTCACCCATACAATGGTGGAAAACTACAACTGGGTTTGCCAAACATGTAGTCATAAAGCAATTGCTACCAAGCGCTGAAGGATGTAGCCAGATGGCCACGACTTGTTAAAGAACTCCGTGCAGACAAAATAAAATAGGCTAAAGTCACAACCGTCGCGGAGGGCCTTTCCATCAAGCCTTCCACCCCAGACGATTATCGCAAAATGTTCAGCTACTACAAGGCAAATCTGGACACCACCACCAGCCACTTCGCATTGTCATAGAATGTACCCACCATGACCTAGATACCCAGCTCGTGACCTGCTCGCCCAAGGGTTTTCTGTTGAGTCCAGCAACAAACTGTACCGGGGGCGTGACAAGAAGCCACTTCCCTTATTGATGATTTTGTTGAAATCGCAGTGCCACCGTTGCCAAACCTTCGGGCGCGCTGAACGGTGCTGCAGGTCGTCTCCAAGGTGCGTCAAATGTGTTGGTACACATTTGACTTCTACCTGCATAAAATCGCCGGACATCTGCAACCTGCTCAAATTGTGCTGGGGCTCACTATGTCAATTTTCGTGGATGTCCTGCATTCTCAAAGCCAAGAGCCAGGTACCAAATCGATATTCCAACAACGGGTCACCAAATTACTACGCAAACCAAGTTCACGATGAGCGAAGGGGGGAAATGTACCTAAATTTTAGTAGTGTTCATTAAAGCAGAGCGATTATACCTACTTAAATTGAATACAAAATTAAACTTAAGAAACATTATTTTCAGCTCACATAAGCATATTATCCGAGCATTAATTGTAAAAATTTAATTACATATGTACAATTAAAACGTAATAATTGTTGTACAATTATCTACCTGTATGTAGTACAATGCAATCAAGACCTAGTTTATATATATTTTCACTTTCGAGTTTTTATCAAATAATTTAAAATATAAGAAAAACTTGTTTGTAAACAGCAAAATTCCAGCCTTGGTGTTTCCAAAGTCATTTACAATTAAATTACTAATTAATTAAGAATGTATAATATTAGGGCTAGTTTAAATTTATATCAATCTACAAACTTGAAATAAACTTAAAATAAGCTTGAAATTAATTAAATAGATTCAGGATCTAACTATTTATGGTGTTATTGTAACCATTTTCTAAAAATAACTTTTTCAAATCATAATAACGTTATTCTTCAAAATTTAGGTGTTCGTTCAGGAAGAAGAGGAAATTTTTCAACTATATTATAAAGGCTGCTATTATTTATTGGGTCAGTATTTTTAATAAATGGTCAGTATTTATAATGAAATATCAGCAAGTAATATAAATGGTCAGTATTACACAGATCAGTATAAACACCGTCAATATTTTAATTAAAGTATTAGTAGATATTTCAAATAGATAGTCAGTGTTTTAACCAGATGGTGAGTATTCATAATAAAATATCAGAATGCAGTAAGAAAAACTGTCAATAAAAAATAGATATTACTATTTCTACCACAGCAGTGGCTTGGTGTGATCGCTGGTTTAGTTACAGCGCGGAAATTGTGGGTTCGAATTGCGGATTTGACTGAATTTCTTAGCGCGGCCCTCCGGTGAACATCAGCATTTTAAGTGATGACATTGCGATACTTTTCAATTGTGATGATGCAGTGCTTGAATCAGAATAAAGGTTAACAGGAGATTATTTTTGTGTCCATCTAACTTTTTGCGTTCAACTTGAAAAAAATATCTTTGAGTGGGACAGATATAAAAGACGATAGATACGAAAAAATGGATCTAGCATTTTGAGGTTTTATTATTTTTGCGTCCATCTAACTTTTTGCGTTCAACTTGAGAAAAAAAATCAAAAACCAACACTAATCTACCGACCGCTCTACCTCTTCGCGGCCGATTTATTAAATAAAATGAAAAACTAGCACTAACCTAACGACCGATCTACCTCTTCGCGCCCCATCTACCTTTCCACACAGATTTATTTGTTTTTAGTTTTTTTAAATATAAAATACACGTAAAGTGAACGATAAAATTCTGAGGTGAAATGCGCTTAATTGTAAGACTATATCGACACCCCCAAGGAACAAAGCCGTAACTCCAGTTACGAAACATTTGAGTTATGAGTACCACTGTAATCCTGACAAAAATATCTTTCTTTTGGTAAAAAAAATTTTAATTTACGACAAATATTTACAGAGATAATCAGTGGAACAAAGTTGTAACTCAGCGTTTCTATCGCTTTTTTTAACTTTTTGAAACTTTCAATTGGCTCTCCTGCAAAATAGGTAAAAATGAGTTACGGCTTTGTTCCTTGGGGGTGTCGATATGAATCCACATGCACCGTCAACAGAATGCAGTGGTAAAACAGTCGCTAATCAAATGCGAACTTCTGATTGGTTGAGCTAATGAGACACCATGTATTTTACTACCCTTTTAAATGCTGTTTTTATGGGTTAAATATGAATATTCCGCAAATTTTTTTATATCTACTATATGGCCCTATATATTTTTACTTTCCGAACCCCTAGGTAAGGAAAGTATTGTTATCAGTCAAAATTTGACCCCCCAATTTTTTGACAGATGTTCACGTTTTGAGGTCCCCTGAATCCATTTTTATCATTTTTGGAAGGATGTCTGTATGTATGTGTGTGTGTATGTGTGTGTGTGTGTATGTGTTGCATTAACTATGACATATTGTGTAGGAATAGAGCTGCACTGTGGCAGATTCTCCAACTGTGGCATATTTTTTCAGTATGCCACAAATTTTTTATCGTTGCAACACGATTGTGGCACTCTAATTTATACTATGGTAAGGTTTTTTTTTATTTTATAAAAATATGCCACAACGATTACAACCACTCGGTTGGGTAAATAGTTAGGTATTCCTATGGTTGTGACCTACTAGATATTTAGTGATAAAAGCGCCCTCTATACTTGGGTATTTCTTACAGGTGTGCAATTAAGTACGGCATACTAAATGAATATGCCATTGTTGAGCGTTTTGGAGAGGGTGATTGCAATTAACTGTGGCATGGATCATTCGACGTTACGATAATACACGATTAATGAAGCCTCCCCTCCGAAGTTCCAACACCTACATTGAGCGTCTAAATATCAACACCATTGCTTGTCCTTCATAGCTTTAATGGTTAAAAAGTGTCAGCGATATTTGCAACGCTTTATTCTTTAAATTATCACGTTACAGCACATTGTTGGTATTATTAATTAATACATCGTAGTCGACTTGAATTTACAACTTGAACTCGATTTTTATTCCCGTTATGCAATTCAATAAAATTACCAAAATTTCTTTAATAACCTACTAGTACCTACAATCAAAATTCATACCAACATTCAACATTGTTAATACCAAGTTTTGTTTATTACGCACATTAGTTTTCTTAACTAGGGGTGCGCGATTATGAAATTTTATAATCGATTATCGATTATAAAAAATAATCGATTTTTTTCGATTAATCGATTATTGAAGTAATCGATTATTTCCACAATCGATTATTTCTATAATCGATTAATCGATTATTATAAATTATCATAATCGATTATGAAATAATCGATTATTCAAATTACGGTGATCGATTAATCGATTATGTGCGCACCCCTAGTAATAAATGAAACAGATGGTTTGTAAAACCACAATTCGGTTCATATTTTGGTGTGAATTTTATATTTCCTAAACATTTGTTAAATATTCTTTCAGTTTGATTTAATTCTTCGTCATGAAAACGTTATTTTGCCTTCGGTGCGTATTTACTTTGTGCGTTTTATTTAAATTTTAAATTATTCAAAATTTTTTTAAAAGACAGTTTTTAAACAACTTTTTAAACAGTTTTTATACTGAAATAAAATTAATTCGTATTCGTATTTGAATTTCGATTTCATTTATTTGTTCTATAATACAAAAAATACAATATTTTCAAATTTAATAAAAATAACAGATTTAAATTACAAATACCCACCAAATTAATACAATGCTATACGCGAATTTAAAATCTTCCTCCCAATTACGTCAATGCCCAAACGAAACGAGTTTTGGTTTCAAATTCGGCATACCGTTATATTATGTGTATCGTGATAATAACTAGCATAATATAATAGCAGATAAATAATTAGCAATATTTGCACTTTTGAAACAAAGTGTCGGGCATAATAAAATTTTTATGACATGATTCATCAGGTACTGTACCTACGTAACATCCTTGAGTTGTGATACTTTATCACAACTGCAAATTTTACAATTTTAATTTTCTAAAACAATTTAGAAAAAATATCGTATACCAAAATCAACATTTTTTTTATTACACATTTAAAAATAATAAAATTTATAATTTTCTAATTTCATTTGAAACTATAAAAATGAATTCACAGATGTTGGAAATGTTTGAAAACTCCGAGCAACATGCAAACGGTAAAACGTGTGAAAATTAATCTGACATTGTTCCACCATGATACACGTCTTTGTTTTGGAAGTTTTTGGCTCTTTGGTGTAATTAATACGTTTTAGCCTATTGACTTCACTAATAAACGGATTTTTTCTAGCCACTCGGCCGTTATAACTAGGGGTGCGCGATTATGAAATTTCATAATCGATTATAAAAAATAATCGATTGTTTTCGATTAATCGATCATAATCGTATCGAGTTCATAATCGATTATGAACTCATAACTCGATTATGAATTCATAGTCGATTATGAACTCATAATAAGGGTTACTAAGTTACTATCTAATTTATTATACAAAAACATAACAAAAATTAACAATTACAACTAGGAACGTTTTGGAACATATGTAATTGAAATTCATTGACAATAAAATCAATTGTTCCGAATGTTCAGATGTCAGTGAATATCTTAAATCGGTAACATTTTTGGCCTCCACGGCTAAACACTCGTTCTGAAGCAACACTTGTTCCTTGAATACATAAATATTTTCTTGCCATAGCTGCCAGTGCCGGAAATGTTCTCCAATTCCTAATTTGAGAATTTTCATTATTTATTTTCACAATCGATTATTTTCATAATCGATTATTGCCACAATCGATTATTTCTATAATCGATTATTATAAATTATCATAATCGATTATTCGAATTACGGTGATCGATTAATCGATTATATGCGCACCCCTATTCTTAACTACATTTCAGTATCTCGCTTTCAATTTGATAGCGAGTAGGTAGTACATATTTCAAGGATGTAGAATTTACATTATTTGCTTTTATGCTAGTCGGCATTTTTACCGCTGTATTAAAAGATATCGTCAAGCACTAAAATTATGTGTCATAGGCATTTAAAAATTTACTCGTTTTTTTTAAATTCTTACTTACAATCTTGCCGGTTATTTTCTAAGAAAGGTACTCTGTACATCTTCTAAAATATTTACAAATCACCTGTCGGTTTCACCATCAATTGGGGATTTTAACCCCCCAAATGGGTTTTTCGCGTATAACCTACTTGAATTAATTATGGAAAATGTTTATTAAAAACTATATTTATACTAGTACTACTATCTACTTTATCAAAATTATTAAAAAAATTAAATTTAATGAAAAGGAGATTTTATTTATAATTCTTGAATTAAAATAAAATTTGTTTTAAATACGAAGTACATAGTAAGTGCGTACAGCCTCACTCGCGGGAAATATTTTGAGGCTACGTACTATGTGCTACTATATTAATATTATGTAGTACATAAATATTATAGTAATTTAGCTCTAGCTTTGCTTAGCGTTGGTTGCAAGTTACAAAATGTGACACTAAAATATTACTTTTTCTAAAATTTGCATGCGTCGTTATACTATGTATTTCCAAAATAAAAATCAAACAATAAAGAAATAAAAAAGTTTAAATAATTAATATCTTTTCGAATTTTCAATCATTTTAAAAATTGTTTGAAATTAAAGTTGGCGCCTAAACTATAACGGAACCAATTCTCATTCTCGCACTCAAATAACGAAATGCAACGTTCTATTGGTTCTATATCACACTCGTACAACACTGACTGAGAAAAATAAATTTGTTATCAGTGCATTAAATTCAATTGTCTCGAAGCTTTCCTCAGGGACACCGGACGGAGTACCAAAAAAAGGAACAGTCTAGTTCAAAATGGGACGTATGGTCACATATCGACGACATGCGTTCAAAACCTGTAAGGGGACGTCCATAAATCACGTGAGGTGTTTTTTCAAAAAATTTGACCACCCCCTCCCTCTTGGTGAGATTTGGTGAAATGTCGTGGGACTCCCCCCCCCCTATCTAAATCTCACGTGAGATTTTCTTTATAATTTTTCAATAATTAAATTTAGTAGGCTTATTGTAAGAAAATTTCAGATTACCTTCAATATTAAGGATATAGGCATAAAAAGGCCTCGAAAAAGGCTAAAAATTCGGTCTCTAGTTTTATAATACTAATATAATCGCTGAATTAAAAAGTTGACGTGAGATTTTATTTGAGCCCCCCTCCCCCTCGGTGAGATTTTGCCGGACCCCCCTCCCCCATTTTACCTCACGTGATTTATGGACGTCCCCTAACTGTAATTTTACTGAAAATGAGATATTAGCACCATAAGATATGTTTACACTTAATACACATGCTGGCAAAACGTCTCAACTGTTATAACTTATAACTAGAGCTGGGATTTATATGCATAAAAAATTCTAAAATATGCTCATATATATGCTCCAATTTTTATAAAAATATGCAAGTTAAAATATAAAATATGCAGTGAAATATGCCGAATAAAAGTTCAAAATATGCAATAATTTTTTTTCCAAAAAAAAACATTTAGCATTTTTTTTTTATTGAGAACGCATTTAATTACTACTATTTTTCACTTGATAATAAATATTAATTATAATATGTTTTTCTAGATTATCTAAAATAGAAAATTGTCTTTTGTCAGTCAATATGGTTTTGTACGTTGAAAAACTTCTTTCAACGTCCACTGATGTTATTGGAGCGAATTTAAACTTGCACATTTTTTGTGGCTCCATTAATACCACAATATTTTTGCAGAAATGATTTAAATGTTGGATTTTCTAATTTATTAAGAGGTATATTTGCACTTATCAATGCATTGCATAAATCAAAATTAAACTGATTTTTATCTTTATCAGCGGAGGTTGATGCAAACGATTCTCTTAAAGTGATTTGAGATTTAGACGATGATTTAAATTTTTCGCAGTTACGTTTATGCAAACTTGTTACATGTTGCGTTATTTGAAATTTTCTTTCACAGGGAATCTAAAAGCAATAAATTGCAATTAAACTTTTACGTTGAGATAAACGGTCTTCAATAAAAATTATGCAATCAATAAGGTGGTGATTTTAATTCTATAAATTTTTCAAACTTGACTATGTACTTACAATTTTACTGCAAACTCGACAAAACACGTTATCATTTTTATCTGCAGTTAATTCTGGATACTCCTTTATCCAAGAAGTAACATTCGGCTTTTCTTGGTAATTCTATATAATAGTTTCACGAGTTGAAATAAATACGAGTATTTATGCATTAATATGCTAACTTTTCTAAAATATGAACCAAAAGTGGAAAATATGCAAAATATGCCTAAAAAAGTTTGGTTTAAATTACTCTAATTTATGTGATTCGCAAAGATATCCAAAAATCGACGTTCTCATATCAATAGTTAAAAATATGCATTTGCATATAATCCCAGCCTTACTTATAACCATTGCAAAACATTATCGCCAAATTCATTTTTCCACGAAAATGCTATCTACATTTTTCTACTACAAATTGTCCCAACTAAAGAATCAAAAAATTACTCATTGTAATATAAAATGAAGGTAATTACATTATTGGCAATTAAGTACATTGTAACTTTTGTTAAAATGAAAAAAATATCCACAACTTTTTATCCTATGCGGTTTTTTGACGTTACTTAAAATGTCATTATTTGAGTTAGGAGGTTTTGAACGCATGTCGTCGATATGTAGTATGTACGTACTATGTTAGTACCTATGTATATACTATTTATTTAACGCTTTCAATGATTAATTATTGATAAGCCGGCCCTGGCTATGTAAAATGTTCAAATTGCGCTCTACATAATATTTCATTTAGCCTCTTTTCAATTAAAAAAATTCACTACTAAACCTTTTGATTAATCGGACTACCAAACCTAAAATAGGCATAAAAAGGTTTAAAAAAAATTGTTTAAATTGCAAACATTATCTATCGATTACCAAACGTTTTGTATAAGAAAAAGTTAAAAATTCGATTAAAGGGGGGTTAACTTGATAAAGGAGAACTACCTAGTATTAGTATCTATACATAAAAAAGCCTTTAGTAAAGTTTTTATGACGACGGGCGTAATTGCGCCGGCGGTCGAATATTTTATGAAAATGCTGCGTTTTCAAATTATCTCCCACCTACATGGCTTGGATAATAATTGTGCAAATTCCTTCTCATGTATCTGTAGTAGTCATACAGCAGGGTATGTGTGTATTAAGTATCATTTTTTATTTCATCAGTGTAGAATAAAAGCCGAGATTAGTTCATATAAACTATTTTTTAAAAAGTGTTTCCGTTATCAAGTACATATTGTGACCTTTTGTTAATATTTAAAGGTAAGTACCATTACATTAAGGGGGTATTACGTTTTTTCGCGCAAAAATCTAGGCAATTTTCGGGATTTTTTTTTAGAAAAATGAAACAACATAGAAATTTTAATAAAAATTTGTGCTGCTACAGCCTCCTGAACGTAAGTCTATTAAAAAGGTGGTGGGCATTCTCAGGTCCTTTGTGTTTGTCCAAAATTAAAGAACAAAAGATTTTCGTATTCAGCAGAGTTGTCGCTATCGTCCGAACTACGATCATAAAAAAAAAATTACAGAGGAAATGGCAGCGTTTTAAAAAAAAAATTGAAATTTTCAACATTTTTTCAAGTTGAAACCACAAAAAAGGACCTAAATTTTGTAGGAATGCATTTCTTTTAATTCAGACGATAGAGAATTTTATATAAAATCGAATGCCGCAAGATTCAATTGAATCGGATTATTATTTTTGAAGATAGAATGCCCACTCCTAAAGAAATGTCATTCGGAGAAAAACGCATTTAAAATTATGCGATAAGGTTCTTGTAGTTCAGGTTTCCCATATTATACGAATTTGCAACTGCGTTATTATAAACCCTCATAACTTACTCATCATTTAAGTTTTCCACGAAAATCTTTCACTAACATGTGCTAGAAAGATTCCCATAAAAAAAATAAAACGTATTTTTTGAAGTGAAAAAACCGTAATACCCCCTTAATTTGTTTTTAGACAATTATTTTAATTATTTTAAGCCCCCGGAAATTACAAATTCCCTATAGATATTCATTCAGAAAGCTGAAGGTTTATATAGTAGAAATAAACAAAAATTTTAGTGAACGTTTCACAGGTTTGGCCAGAAATCGAATTTGAACTTGGAAAATTTACCCATAAGGATTACATGTAAATGATGCGCATCATTCTGTTGCACATTATTTTACAACTTGGAAATTTCACATCCGAAGCACACCTCTCGTACTAACATCATAAAATATTATGAAATGTTGACAATTTTCACACTTTTCGATTTTTTTGGGGTTCTACGTTAATGTTAGATGGATACCTTTTCTAGAATAATTTTAAATGCTATGTACATATATCCCGGTTTGGTGTATGGATCATCAATCAAGGATGTCTTAGCTATTTCACCGTTGTAAAAACCGCCCGGAGCGGAGCGGATGGTAGGTTTTTACAACGCAACCACTTCAGAGTCGAATCCCGACTTAAAAATGCCTTTGTTTGCCCGAATAAACATAATTTTTATTAACTTTTAAGATGCGTATTTTAGGAAAACCCCTGGACCGTTCACAAATTTTTTAAATTTATTTCTACTATATCGTGGGCATACAGGTAAAAGTGACCAAGTCAGTTTTCTCAGTCACGACAAACGTTGTTTATTAAGTTCTCTCAGTATTTTAAAAAATTAGCAAACGCCCTAATAAGAAGTATTGTTAAAGTTTGATTTTCCTAAACCAAAAATTAAAATTAAAACTTTTCAAAAGCTGATATTTCACAAAATATTAAACATTAAATTTCATTTATCTATTAGAAACTCTGTTCTTTGACTTGGTCACTTTTACCTATATGCCCACGATATAAACCTTTAGCTTTCCGAATATCTGTAGGAAATTTTCAGTTACCGGGGGTTGGATAACTTGCTATCCCTCTTCGATTAATCCAAGATTTGATCGTGTTTTTAGGAGAAATCGTTCATCGCAAAAATGATGTCATCGAGAACATTGAAAATGATGTCGATGGCTAAAACAGCTGAACAAAAGGTTAATAATAATATCAGATCCCGGTCATCCAATAACCATAGTGATGGAACGTCTATGGAAGAACAAGAATTGACAATAATTGCAAGTATGTTCCTTTTTTTTATAACGTAACAAGTACTATTGCATTTTATTAACCAGGGAAGCATACCATAAAATTTTAGCTAATATCGCACTCCCAGTAAATTAGTGCCGCAAGTCGAAAATTGTAAATTCCGAGTTCCGTCACTAAGGCCCAGTTCAGTATTATATTTTAACCTAAATTATTTTCCATGGAAACAATTCTTGAAACAATCATTTCTATGGAAAATAACCCAGGTTAAAAGATAACCCGAAACTGAACAACTGGGCCTAAAAGGTCTATAAAATAATGCATGCTAGATCTAAAAAAATACTGTCATAGTACCAATAGTACCAAGTAGTAGTTTCTATTTTGTATTTAATTTACAAGATGTGTCTTGAAAAATAGCGATTTTCGACTTTCCACTTGACAGTAGGTTACTATGAGTGCGATATTATGTTAATAGGAACTATAATTATTATTGAACGGGAAATAGAGGCCACATTCGCCGCGCGACCTTCCGTTCAAAACGCTGCGACAGCGGTATGAACTTCTTTGCAATTATGGAACACCGCGCGGCTTTGCCCTATATCTCTTTCATCGGCTCCGTTTTGTGAGCTGGCTGTGGAAGTACTGGCCCTGGGCGGGAAGGGGGGAGACAGCGGTAAAGAATACCAAAATTTGTATATAAACAATTTTCTGGGTACATGTAAATTATCGAGTCACTTTCGTCGTTTTGTTGCTTGCAAAAAATTTTACAATTTATTTTATAAACATTTTACATTTTGACTTTCCTCATATAGTACGGCTAAACAAAAATGTGACGTTTTAATAATATATTATGTATAAAAATTTCCATCTTTCAAAACAAAAAATCACAAAAATTATA
The DNA here is from genome assembly GCA_932274525.1 of Podabrus alpinus. NCBI lineage: Eukaryota > Metazoa > Arthropoda > Insecta > Coleoptera > Cantharidae > Podabrus > Podabrus alpinus. The sequence goes on from OW026451.1 coordinate 124,921,454, forward strand.
AGTCATTTGTTTAAAAATATTTATAGAAGTTCCATATCATAGCACTGCATTGACAAAAATACAATGATTTTTGTAGTATGCAAATTTTTATGAGATGAGCTATAACAATAAATTTATACAAGATAAACAATAAGCTATTATAAATTAAAAAATTTTCGGCAAATAATTGTTTACGCTGCAATAAAATTAACAAATTATAAAGGATTATTATTTATTCTTTACTACAATATTATTTCGAAGGGATTACCCACTTCGGGGTAGGTTGTATCAAGCAATTCTAGCCCCTTCGTGAATTTTTCTCGGGTTTTTTTGGATTTTTTACTTATTTCCCGGTCTTTAATTACTTGTATCTTTTCTTTATTTCATTTCAAAATGATTATTATATCGAATGGCTTAGGTTTGATCGACATCTGATTAAGTTCCATTTCAATGCTAAAATCACTGCAATTTGACTGACTTAATAAAGTAGTATAAGTAAGCAAGTTTCAAACTGATGCTTTGAATCACGCCATTTCATCCTCTAAAACATATTAAATTTTTATTTTTTAAGGTGGGAAGCCTGATACGAGTAGCCCGTGGAAAGAAAATACTGGTTCGATGGAAACATCAGTTTCAGAATCAGAAAGCGAATATCTCCCGTCAACCGACACTGAGCATGAATGTACAAATGAATTATTTAATGAAGAAACGAATAGCGAAAATGTTTCACAATTGGAATTGTCGAACTTATCGGAATTGGAAAGCGGATATTCCAATGAAGAATCGAGTATGCGATTATCTGTAGCAAAAGAAAATGATGTAAGAGGTAAACAGAGGAAGCAAACAAAACAGCAGAAGCTTAAACAACAGTCGAAACATCTAGAGAATAGTACTATTGAGGAAATTTACATTAGTGTTCCCAGTGCCTTAAAGAATGAAACTGGTGGAAGAATACGTGACAAAACCCACATTTGTTATTTTTGCCACAAAAAGTTGAAACAATTGGCAATACACTTCGAAGTAATGCATAAAAACGAATTGGAAGTTAGTAAGTTGATTGCTTTGCCAAAAAAATGCAAAGCCAGAAGAGATGGGTTTGCAAATTTACTTAGAATTGGTGATTACTACCACAATTCAGAAGTGTTAATAAAGAAGCATGGTGACCTAGTTTTAGTCCGTAGACCTACCGAAAATGAATCAAAATTTTTTACCTACAGCGATTATGGGCCGTGTCCAGATTGCTTGGGTTTCCTACTACGGAAACATTTATGGCATCATTTGAAATTTGGTTGTCCATTAAGAAAAGAAACAGGGGAAAAGAAAGCCATGCAACGCAAACCTAAATTTGAAAGTATGGCTTTAATAGCCCATACTTTCAATAACCTTCTTTCCAACGAATTTTCCGTTAATATTTTGGCCAAGTTAAAGGATGATGAGATTTCGCTTATATGTCGTCAAGATCTGCTGGTTATGAAGTTTGGCGATTTATTATTTGAAAAGTATCGGACAACCCAAAGTGAATTAATTCGACAGTCAATGAGACAGTTGGCACGACTAGTAATCGAGTTAAGAAAACTTGATACCAGCAAGACATGGCTGTCACAATGGCTGGTACCACAATGTTTCGACCTAATTACTTTGGCGGTAAAAAATATATGTGTCGTCAAATATCGCCATACCGATAGACCGCAATTTGGAGTTCCTTCTTTGGCGCTTAAAGTGGGCCACAGCTTGAGAAAATGTATAGCGGTCCAACGGGGCCTTAGCTTAAGAAAAGGCGACTTGGAAAGTAATAACTCATTAAATTCATTTTTAAACATTATGGATTTGGAATGGAATTATAAAATTTCTTCTAATGCCCTTTCCACCATGCATAATAAAAAAATGAACGCAACTGAATTATTACCTTTAACAGACGATTTGAAAAAATTAAATGATTTTTTAAACAATCAATTGATTATTTCGAAAAGAGAATTTTTAAAAGTTAAAAATTATCAAAATTGGGTAAGATTTGGATCGATTCTTCTGACAAAAATTATTTTATTTAATAAGAGAAGGTCTGGAGAAGCTTCCAGAATAACTCTCGAACAGTATTCTTCTCGACCAGATTGGTCACAAACTGGAACAGAAGAATTCAAAAACACCTTATCGCCACTTGAACGTGAATTAGCGGTAAGGTTAACCATTGTACAAATAAGAGGCAAGCGTGGTAGAAATGTGAGTGTCTTGCTTGTCGAAGAGGTCAAGAAATGTTTGGACATATTGATTAAATATAGAAATAATGTAGGAATTTCAATAGAAAATCAATATGTTTTTGCCCGAGGAGGTGGGTCAATCGAACATATCAGAGGGCACGATTGTTTAAGAAATTTGTGCAACGAAGCCGAATTACACCGTCAAGACTTAATTACTGGCACAGCATTACGCAAATACGTTGCGACAGTTTGCCAGATATTTAATTTGACGGAAAACGAAAGTGATTGGCTAGCTCGTCATCTAGGACATGATATACGGGTTCATCGCGACTTTTATCGTTTGCATGATTCATCAATAGAACTGACAAAAGTTAGTCGTTTGTTAATGGCTGTAGAGAGTGGAGAAGCTAATAAATTTAAAGGGAAGAAATTAAACGAAATAAATATTTGTGGTAAGTAATAAATTAAGTGTATATAATCTTTCTCGCATAACGATTTTTTTTACAGATTTACCAGATCTTGATAACAATGAAAAAAGTGACAATGAAGATGGTGAAGACAATGAAGATAGTGAAGACAACGAAGAATATTTTGAAGATATTTCCATAGGTACTACAATCAAAGGTACTACTAAACGAAAATCTAAAAGAATTCCTAAACGAAAAACTAAAAAATTAAAAAATAAGAATGATTCTGAAGAAAGCGAACAGGAACCGATTGATGAATTCAGTGATGATGAGTTACCAAAAATTACAAAGTCTAAACCCCGCAAAAAACTTGTAACTCAGAAGAAGAAAACGAAAGTTAGGCCATGGAGTAGTGAAGAATCCGAAGCGGTAATTACATTTTTTACTTCTTTAATAAAAAAACTGACAGTTCCGGGAAAAGCAAAATGTGACGAATGTAAAGAAAGATATAGTGATGTATTATCCTCCCGCTCATGGAGAGACATAAAATATCACGTTAAAAACTACATTACAAAACTAAAAAGGTGTAAATAGACAATCATATTAGACTAATTATTATTAATGGGGTTAATTACCCTTCCCAGGATGCAAACACCATGAGTCACTGTGGTTTGAGTTTTTATAAGTGGGATTCATTTTGTTTAGAAAAATTCCTTCGCGTAAAAAATTATTGACAATCTTATAAACAAAGAATGTGGCACTCTTTGTTGTTCCTTAAATATCTTGAAAATTAAGCAAGATAGGGTAGCAAATTGCAAGTAATATTTTTGTAGAATGTAATATAATTATCTACAGTAACGGTATGCGTAACATTTATCGTCGAAGTCAATCTAGCTTAGTTTTCGAGATATTTGAGAAAAAATAAACTGCGTCGTCACATTGCAAAATGAATCCCACTTATAAAAATTTAAACCGCATGGTGATTGCAGCCTGGGAAAACTAATTCAGGGTTTGATGTCTAATATGACTGTCCTAAAAATTTAATGAACAGAAAGGATTGCAGAAACAATGAAGAAAAATGTTGTCTGATATATACAGTTAGCTCAAATAAATTGACACTTGCGTCATTAGTAAAAAATAGTATGAATTAAGCTCAAATCACTAGCAAATAGGATGCTTATATACGTAGAGGGACAGTTCTTATAGAGCTACTTGTCAAAAATATTTTGTGTATTTCAGTTCGATAAATAGCATTTTCACCAGGTGGACATGGTTATCTCGAAGTTCCACCAGGAGGCGTGCAAAAGCCATCTATGGAACTGTAACGTGTGCAAAAATTTTATTTAAATTTTTAACATGTAGCTGCATCTTTTTATTTTAAAATTTCTGTTATCTTTTAAATAAAACTAAACGACGCGTCCTCGAGTATATAATATGTAGGATGTCTTTTTGTGACGTAGGTGTCAATTTATTTAAGTCTAACTTTATGTACGATATGCGCTATGACTACTTTTGAGTTCTTCTGTAATTTTTCAATTTATTTTCTTTATATATTTATGTTAATTAGGATAGTTTAGGTATTAGATTTAATTTTTTTTAATAAAATAATTTTTAATAAATTGGTTTTATGTGCGTTATCCATTATACAAGTTTTGAGTTCTTTTGTAACTTTTCAATTTTTTTCTTACAGATTAATTAGGTTAGTTTAAGTACTAGATTTAATAATTTTTTTTATGTTTATGGTTTTATGTGCGTTATCCATAATACAAGTTTTGAATTATTCTGTAATTTTTCAATTTTTTTCTTACAGTAGTAACATTTTCTTGATAGATATCAATTGGGTTAGTTTAAGTACTAGATTTAATTTTTGTAATTTAATAACTTAATACATTGGTATAAAAAAAAGAGTTTGTTTTATTGCTTATCAAAAAGTGCACGCAAAATTTGATAAGAACAAAAGCAACTAGGTACACTTGGAATTCAAATTTTCGATATCGAGGAACGAAATAGTAAGTTCCACATAAAAAATTATATGTTTCATTGAATTTATTTATGCCGTATGTGTTTTAAGATTGGAGGTTTGGTATTTTTGAGTTTTGCCAAACGAAAGTTCCCGACATCCGACGCCGCTAGGTCTAGTCCGCAGGTGCTCTTCTTTCTTATTTGATTAACTGCTCACCATTTTACTTGCACAGAAGTACTATAAGAGAACCTAATAATTATGAATTCTAATAATGATTATATACGATTTATTACGGACATTTCTGTAAGGTTATGTTTCTTGCAGGTAGAAAACTTGCGTTCAAGGCACAGAGCGTTACCAATGCGTCGGCTGAGTATCGGATTGTACCATGTCCTTTTTTCTTTTTAGATTATTTCTTCTACTCATTTTTAATATTGAAATGTACTATCTGCACTGAACCATGTCCAAAAATTAAACACTATTTATGAGATATAGAGTATTAGTTTTGTACTAAAACAAAAGTCCTAAAAATATTTAACAAAGATTATTTAGAAATTTCAATTGCGATTTTCTCATAATTAGCGTTTTAGGACTTGGAACAAACCAATACTCGACCGACGAATGGCTTCGTATCGGTCCTTTCAACGAGTTGAGCGACACTGCGAGAAACTGAACGAGCAATATCGTTACTTACGTCACCTACGTATTGCTCCCTACGTTGCGTTGAACGCAAGTGGTGTTCTATTTTTCTGCTTTAAATTTAAATTATGCGGATCCCCCAAACCCCATAAATAAATAACTTCCAAATTATATTTCAAATAAATAATGGACCAATAAATAAATTGTCTTCATCAAATAATATACATATCTCAAAATAGTTTCTCTAACATTTTTAAGATTATCAAAGTTGACAGTCTCCCAAAATCGCCGCTCATTTGATTCTGTAAAAGTTGGCGAAAAGGGCCGACTGGGCCCGAGAAATAAGTCGTGGAAAGTTACACACAATATAAGAATGGTATAAGTACGGCATATTATTTACACACATTCATTTACACAGATTTGCACCACTTCATAGCTTTTTACCGCATTGTGGCATACTTTTACACACATTCTATGTTTAATTAACTGTGACATATTCGTATAAGCCGAGTTTTTGTACGACTGGTGGTGTGTATTCAAAATCTGATTTAATGTCGACATCTAGAATACTTATACGGAAGTTTATCAATAGTCAAACTTCAAAGTGCCACAATTGAGTTTCAGGGTCGATATGCCAAAAGTATAGCTCGCACGCGTATAGGTGTGTGTGTATGTACGTCTGTGAACACGATAGCGTCTAAACGAAGCAAGCAAATCATTCCAAATTTTGCATATAAGCTTTTTCCTGTCGTAGGACGAAGCCAGATGAAAATAATTTAAATCGTGTAACGGGAAAGGGGGGTTTACCTGGAGCTATTATGACATTATGCGTCATAACTTCGAAACGAAATTAAATATGTAAAAATATTAATAACAAAAAATTAGCGCTATGGAATTTCCTACATTTTTTGTCCTACAAGTTTTTCTCTAAAATATACAGGGCGTTTCAAAAATTTTTGTATTTGTAAAAATTTTTTGTATTTGTAAATAAAATAGTAAACCGCATTCTACTAACGAAAATAAGATAAAAAGTTTCTAATAACATGGGTCCAAAAATGCTTCGTTTGCAAGATATAGGCATTCAAAAGTTTTTTTCTTCCTATTTTGGTAAAATATGAAATTTTTCATCGATTTACTGTTGAAATTATGTAACCATTTTATAAAAAATAATATAAAAATTTGCGTCTGTTCGGAAAGTTATGCGATGGCCACATCAGATTTTTACTTAATATTTTTTAATTTATTTGGAAACATTAATATTATTTATTATTAGTTATTTATGCCACAAGAGTGAAAAAGGCATAATCCACGCAAGTGCGAGAATATGAATTTTCACAATTCAATGATTTTTGATTTACTTGCTACGATATTTTCCATAATAGGGTGTTTTTATTATTTCTCTTTTGTTTTAAAAATGTTTGTCCAATATGCTTAAAATAACTGAAAATGCACGAAAAAATATTTTTATCCGCTACCGTGCGAAACCTACTTTTGAAACATATTTGCATTAGGGAACGGCCAGCTTTTTCGCACTAGGACGATAAAGTAGGTCGTTCCCTAACGCAAATGTGTTCGAAAAATAGGTGTTTTCGCCCGGTAGTAGATGAACACAATTTATTTTGGATATTTTTTAAATATTTTTATTATTTATACTCAAAATTATAATAAAACAGGAACAAAAATCACCGCAATGTAATTTTTATTTTCATTTATTATCAAGTGTAGGTGCAACCTATTTTCTTATGCATAACTCGATGTATTTCGAATGACGCGTTACGCAACGTATGAATATATTATGTACATACATATTTATGCATAATATAGAAAATATAGATGATAAAGAGTAGTAGGTAGGCCATCAACCATAAAAAATTTACTACATGGTATGCTTCTAATCTGGTGTAATTAATGCTTATATTTGCAATCCGTAATAAGACCTCGAGATTTTATTAAACGTTTCGTTCAAGAGATGCAGGGTAAGAATATGAATAAAATAAAATTTTGAATTATTTAACTTTATACCTTAGTTTAATTTAAAAAATAGTTTACAATAATTGTCATAAAAAAATGTTGACCTTTCAAAATTAACATTTTTCCACATTTCCCTGTGTAAGTCGTTTTTTTAGCGCCCGTAATTCTCGGGTAATTTAAATTGAAAACAACTACATACATGTAGTTTGTAGAATTGTAGATAATTTCCTACTATTATTTAAAACACATTGATTGATTAACACTTAAAAATGGATAGCTGTGATACTACAATCATTTTAAGGTAGAAACAGGGGGCTAATAGACTAAGAAATTAGTGTACAATTCAATTCAATTCCGATTAAATACAATTCGATTCCGATCAAATTCAAGTAATTCATTAAATTCAATTTAATAAAAATAATTGTAATCCAGTAAAATTCAATTAATTCAAATTAATTCATTTCATTTCAATTAATTTCAATTCAAATCATACTAATTCAGTTGAAGCGCAATATTCTATCCTTCAACACATTTTTTATTTTGTTGAAAATGATTTGTAGATTTTTGAAATCGTCTAATTATGGTCTTGATTAACGTCATCATAAATTATCGTCATATGAGTCATGGCAGCGCATTTTTAGAATTAATCACGGTTCTTACAAGACTACCTATCATTTATATGAGATATTACTGTGTCGATGTTTATTTATCATAATACGAAAATTTAAAATTTTAATTATGTCTGCTGTCAAATACAATTTCGCCGAATTTGTGTTTTTATTTTTAATTTACATAATTATTGTTGAACAAGGTTTTTCATTCCATTCGGAATATTGCTACTCTACTTCTCTGCAAAGTCTTCACGGTCCATTTATTGAGTTGGATTAGTCCTCTTCTTTCTCTTTTACTTTCAACTTTATTTATCCACAGATTGTCTATGTTCACCGGAGGGTCGCGCTAGGAAATTCCGTTAAGTCCGCGATTCGAACCCACATTTTCCGCGCCGTAATTCAACTCGTGATCCAGTGGCGGCTCGTGAGATATATGTTTGGCTGTTCTGCATTATAAAAAAGGGAAGGCATCAGTAAAATGCTAATCTCAAAAAATAAACTACTTATTATACGTTTTTAAGCATTAATGGCGTGCGCCGGTGCTTGCTTGTGGCAAACTTAACTTATCAATAACTTTTTCGTTGAAATTCAATATTCCCGAGATAAATTTTTTTTCTATTGACAATATCGAAAGACACAAACGGAAAACAAAACAAAGCGTTCTTACGATTACAGCCACAAATCCATTTGTTCCGTAAATAAATATTCGTATTAAATTGTCTTTTATACATTTTACCTCGACTTGTATATTATACCGGCAATTTCTTATCACTAATTGTTCTTGATAACTAAATTTAAAAATTACATTCATTTTTAAAAACGACCTTCTTCGTAAGAGATTTTAAAAACGACTAAATAAAATGCCTTAGTTAGCTTATCACGTCATAATAATTCTGCATATTTGTTATTTTAAAAATAGAACTTATATGACTTTGTAATTTAAACAGCCCTTTGTGTTCGGTTCGAAATAAAACAAACGACGCAAACATTTTTAAAACAATAAATTTTATGTAAGTCCAAATTTCTTGATCTACATTTTATTACAGAAAATTATAGTTTGAGAATTGTTTTGCAATGCAGAAAAATCTCAAGTCCAAAATTATTATAAAATTTTATTAGAATTAGGAATATTAGTAAATTCATAAGCATTCATTTTATCTAGTAGGTATAGAGGACATTATATCCATAATTTCAATTAAAGTTTATAATACAAGATCTTTCTTTAAAATATAGGTATGCTAGCACCGGTTATAATACTCGAGTAAATATCTAACTGCACTGATAGCTGCGTCCAAGAGCAGCCACTACATGCGACTTTACATTCGATGCGGTACGTATCACGAGCTTAAAATAAGAATTATTATTTTATAAAAATACATAAATTTTAATTTTATGTATTCATAATTTTATTTAAAGTTGCAAAATCCGTCAAAAACAATTTAACTACTATTTTGCTATAAATATGTGCAAGAAACTTGGTGTAATTAAAAGTTTTTAAACAATTTCTTGCTTATGCCCTAATTTCACTGCAATTTGTTTAACAATTGATGAACTAATATTAAAATTAGTTTTTCTTTTCAAAATTCGAATTCTAAACTACCTCGAAACAAAATCATAAAATATATACCACGTAAAACTTGTTACACGACAATCCACATCCAAGGCACCTTCCGAACAATGATTAACGAAATGACTAGCTCGAGCCGCGAAGGGTGGTGTTCGTAGGGTGGAGCAGAAGGGCTTGTGACCAAAAGTCGTGTCTTGTCGGCCTCTCCTCAGCGACCGGGCAATCCTCGATCGCGAGTTATGATGTTATCTCAAAATAGGGGGGGGGATATATTTACACACGGAGTAAAAAGGGCGCCACGTGAATTCTGAACCAAGGTTCATTTGAAAGGGGTGCAAAATCTCCCCTTTCCAGCTGAATACACGACAGCTGTTGACAAAGCTAAACGCGAGTATCTCATACTGGTGGCCTCTCTTTGGATTACATGTACATCTTGCTGTTATAAACCTTACCTTACATAATCGCTAAATAAACAAACACATAAACAATAATAAAAACACAAATATAAATAATAAAGAGATATAATGTCGAAATATACAAGGGCATTTGGTATTTCATAACATATGTCTAATCATATTTACATCTACATGATGCTACAAAAACTCAAATGTGAAAAACTTGACTTGAATAAATGATAAAACGTTATCACTAAAAAAGAACATTGACTTGAAGTTAATTTAATTCATTTAATATTAAACATGACGTAAAATTCAATCTACAATGTGAATAGTTTAATTTATTAAACTTAAATGTGACGTAAAACATAATTCGAAAAATATGACGGTATTTTACTAAACAATTTAGAATATTAACACATAAAAAGGACATATAAAGAGGTTGCGATCGTCTTCACGGTAAACTGAGGGTTTATCAAATGTCATGGTCAAGGCTGACCAAGAATACAATAATACTTAAAAATACGAAAATAATGCTTACATATAAGGTACTGATGCGTTCCAAACGGAATTTCCAGATAGATTTTGCCGGTATGAGATACGGAAATATGGTTCTTCCATAATCGAGATGATCATAAAATAAGTTGAAATGTTGACAATGATTCGGTAGAAGGTGGTTGTTGGTGATGACGAAAAATAAGGGTTTCCACTTCCGATAAAATCAATTCAATCCGGATCTGACCGTAGTCAGTTTTCGCGCAGCCGGATGAGTTGCGTTAGAAATGACACGAACGGGTTTGTTAAACATTAACAATAAATTTAACTTTCACTAGTTTAATTGATTCGAAACAAAATATTGAAGTTGATGACGAAAAAGAAGGGTCTCCACTTCCGATAAAATAAAATAGTCAGTTTTCGCGCAGCCGGATGAGTTGCGTTGGAAATGACACGAACAGGTTTGTTAAATAATAACATCGAATTTAAATGTCACTAATTTAATTTACACGAAACAAAATATTGAAGTACGGTACTGAACTCTCATCTGTTAATAAAAAGTTATCACGGAAAGGTATCCACATGTGATGAGCGTAAACATCTGTACGACGCGTTCCACTAAAGAATGTTCGACTAGTTGTCCATATCAAGCGGTACTTGCATATCGGCGAGCGATTTATTGTGCCGAAATGATTTTACATAAAGACTCGTACTAATAAGAGTGTGAATAGTTCAACCCGAAATTAGTTTTAATTCAATAAATTTAATAACAAAGCGTTGATCGTTTAATTCGAAACGGGATTTAATTCACAAATTTAATAACAAAAGCGTTGATTGTTCAATTCGAAACTGGATTTAATATTCGAGAAAATGTTTAAACTATTTAAATAGCATGTCCGAAAAGAATTAAAACATAACTATTTGACCGAATGATTGTTAATTTAAATGTTGCCGTACCATATTGGCGAAGGTTCATATTATCGATAAAAAATCTGTTACCTATTATTGCACTGGTTCACATATGTTACACAATTGACTGTTAATGATTTGAGATCTTGCGTCGGCAAGACCTATATATATAATTGACTTGGTATTCAATTACACTAAAAAATCTGTCCATACTAGACGTTATCTCGACGCTCGGAGATAGCCTCCGGCCGAGTTTTTGGATATTACATGGTCGCTGGCCAAACTGGCATAGGTTCGGACCTGAAGATTCCCAAGGAATCTTAACTAAAAATGAGCTCCGTCGCTCTTTATATGTGATTTTCGATAGTCGTGGGGATAATTCCCTACCATAATTTCTTCCAGAAAAGTCCCTAATTGGTTCTTGAATTTGACCTCGATACTCAATTGGTCAGAAAAATAAATGAAACAGGTCACTTGCATCTTTATTCCTACAAATTTGTGTTCAAACCGTGAGAACACAGCTGTACGATATCCAAGTTTTTATTACTTTGAATGTTTACGTTATAAAGTTTTTGTCGAGCAAAAAGGTATATTTCATAGTTTTTTACCATCTGCGAATGCAAGACATTATTGCGAAACTCCCATAAGCGCAATGCTAAAAGATTCTAGACTTGTTGAAGCACGTGTACACATGGTCAGATAACGAAATAAAATACATAAATCAAAGTGGTTTTGACAGCTCCATGTGTGACTTTGGAATAAAATTGCGTCTAACATCGCTATCTCAATTTAAAGTTTCTACATGTCCAACTAATTCGTTAACTATGCATCTAGGCGAGTGGACGTAAATTCAAAAGAGTACTGGGATGAAGACAAAACTGATGACCGACCAAATTGTTAATGTATACTACGTCAGTCTTGAAATACCATTCCAATCGTATGGATTTGAGATGGACGTAATTAAAAACTATTGTAATAAATTTGTAACTCCAGACATTGGAAGAATATTACACGATTGAAATATATCGTTCCGTCTAGGTTTAACTTGAAACTATTAGACTGTATTATCCATATTAACAAAATATATTCTTTTTAAAATATTTTCGTTCGAAAATTTACAGACGGAATTATGTTATTTCCTTGATTCTAATTCCAATTGACCAAGAAATATATGACTCTTAAAAGTTTGATTATAAAATTTAGAAAAGACGGGAAATATTGTAGTTTGATTGTAACGGTATGTTACCAAAAATTTCAAGGCGCTGCGAGCGCGATTTCCACGTTACAAACTGTACCAATTGCTAGCATTGTAGTCTGCGTTTCCTTACAGCTCGAATGCGCACAAATGTATAGCGTTCAAGTTAGACCAACATTTTGATAGCGGACTGGACGTGTATTTATTATTACACTATTTATGTGACTAGCTGTTAAATTATAACTGATATGCTAGCGAAAATAAGAAACACGCTTTCAAAGCAAAGCTGATAATGCATCATTCTTTATAATAATTTAAATCTGATTAAGGTTATAATTATATAATTAATTATTTAAGTATTGGTATTTTTATTGCTATTTTTGGTGGTTCTGCAGCTCTGCAGCTCCTATGGTAGAACCGCCACTGTCGTGATCACGCCAAACCACTGCTGTGTTTTACTAAATTATTAACCAGCAAAATATCTAACTAAAGTCGAATGAATTTTTCTCGGCGCGGCGGTAAATTCGCTTTACAACTCTTGGTTACTAATAGTAATAGTACTCTCTTTGATGTTTTTTTACATTGCTCTACCTTCGAACATCCAGCATTCGCACACATTTTCAGGAACCAATTACCTGCAAAAATGGAAGGCCGCCTGTACTCGAACATTATAGGTTATTTGTACATCCCAGAATGCTATATACACTCCATGTAAAGATAAATGAAGAAATTACCAAAGACAAAATACCTATCAAACGAGGCATTCGCCAGGGAGATATAATATCGCCAAAATTGTTCACTCTAGCATTAGAAAATAATATATTCAAAAAAACTTTCATGGGTAAGAAAGGGTATACATAAATATCGACGGTACCAGCGGCGGCTCGTGACTTTACCATTTGAGGAGGCTAATTTTACAGCTTAACTACCTTATAAAATAAAACTTAAAATTTTTTTTTTTAATATTAGTAGACACGTGTTTCGGACTCGTTGGCTATCTTCAGTACTGTGTACAATGGAAACAATTGTGCGAAGAGTGCAGAGTGTTTTTTGGAAAAATGCTGTACAATATACAGATTAATATTATTTTAAGTCATTCGAAATTTATGAAGTATTAAACGTAAGAGGTATACGGCGATTTTTAGTATTCGCGAAGTGATCGATGATATTCTCGTAGAATTCATTATTTCGAGACAATAAGGTAACGAATTCCTTTTCAATAGACATTACCGCGACGTTACTTAACCGATTTTGGTTCATCGTATTACGAGTGTAAAGGGCTCGCTACATAGCCTGTGCTGTGCTATGCCAATGTCAAACATTGAAGTAGAAACATAGGGTTTCAATAGTGACGTTCACATAGTTATGAGTTGCTATGCTATTTTGCGCATGACCATGACATTGTTCAACGTTTGTGTTGACATAACACAGAGCATAGCATAGTATAGCATAGCACAGCACAGGCTATGTGGCGAGCCCTTAAGTTTTAATACGTTTTAGTGTGGAAAAACTTCTTTCAACCGAAGCCGATTATGTTACCGGTATGGTGACGACCACACATAAAAGTTTGTGAAATTCTGGCATACAACTGTGTAAATCATTTTTGAAAGTAAAATCTAATATCTTTGATGGAGTCCTACAGTGTCCAAACATTTTGGGGTCATTATATGCTACCGATAATTCATTTTTGAGTTGGATTTGATCAAAAAATGGATACCGTTCTAATAGACTATCTAATAAATTTTGAGGAGAGTTTTTCTTATAATCTGAAAATTTAGCAAATGTTAATAGATCAAAAAATTTTAATTTAGGTAAGTCTGCAAATCTAACTTCAATTTGCACGATAACCGTATCCAAAATTTCCGCAAAAATTTGTTTATTACTTTGATGCATATCAAAATCAAATGTCCTTTTTCCTTTTTTTCTGAGCCGGCTCGCAATTTAATTCTAAACTGTTAAATATGTTGTCAAAATACAAATCATCACTACGGTATCTATGCAGAGTTTAGATTAATTTTGTTAAACGACATTTGGCGAAATTAATATCGGTAAGTTTACTTTGTAAAATTGAAAATACTACGTCTGTCTGTTCAAAAATTAATTTAAAAGTTTCTAATAAAAAGCAAAATTTTGATTCATTTAAATATTGTCTTAAACCTACCGCTTCTCCAATAGTTTGAGAGTCGTTTTTAAAATCATCGCTGTGGATTATAAAATTAAATACGTCAATTAAGTGTTGTTTTCTTAATTGCACTGTAAATACTGCACTTCACTTTTATATGTTTTCAATACAAGTGATTATATTTAGAACATAATTATGCATGAATAATGCAAAGATTTGCAGGTGTCTCTTTGATAAGACGCATATGAGTCTAGCCTCAAACGTGTGTAAAATTGCTATCTTCGTACATTTAGTAAAATAACACAGAATAGTATGCAGTTATCTTAGAAGCTTATTACTTATAATTCATCTGTTAATCGCTCATGTTGATTATGTATTTTACTAACCAGTAGCCTCTATGGTATTCTGGGTTGCCTAACTCTGTGCTAATAAACTAAGATAAGCCTTTAGGCTAGCCGCTATAAATAGCAAGTCCGTCCAACAATTTGAGAGGAGGCTAAGCCTCCCTTGTCCCCATTGACAAACCGCCGCTGGACGGTACATATTTATATAGTACTCATAGCCATGAACGCAGATAAAATAAAATCTATAGTAAAGGAGTTGAGCGAAGCATCTGAGCTTGTGGGAAAGAAAATAAACTCAAACAAGACCAAGCGAAGCGATGTAATAGAGATACAGGGTCATAACATCGATAATGTGCAAGAATATGTATACCTCGGACATCTCATAAAACTGGGAAAATAAAATCAAACTGATAAAGTAGACAGAAAAATTCGAAAGAGCTGAACCGTTTTTGGAAGGTTGGGATATATCCTAAAGAGCGCAGATGTCCCTATAAATTTAAAAAGAACAGTATATGCCTTATCCGTTCTGTCTGTCACCACATACGACATGGAAACCATGGGGACAATGGTAACAAATACAAATCAATAGAGGGTAGAAATAAGGAAAACCGTTTTAAGAGGGCCGTTTCTCGGAGGGTCTGAAGTTATAAAAAAATGTAGTTGTAATGTTTTCTTAACCTTTAAGTGCTCGCGTTAGCCGGGCCTACATAAGTGCTCGCGTGGCGCTTCTCAGGCGCCACCGTTTTCTTTTCATTATTTACGTAAATAGTTTGCTTCCAATTTCTTTTTTAATTAAGACAAACTTTTATCCATCTATTCTAAGAATAAAAAATATGTTTATATCGTTTTTAAAAAATACCAAACGAATTTACCAAGGAAATAGCTGTCAGTGTCTTCATTTTCACTTTCATCACATTCATCGTCAGTCTCAATTACTGAATTGCTGTCGTGGATATCAATACCTTCATTATCCGAATCAATTTCACTTCCGGAAGAATCAAAATCTAAATCGCCCATGTCAACTTCTTCGTCGCCCTCAAGTTCATCTGTAGTTAGAGATCGTTTTCCTGACCACGCCATGCTAATTTTTTTATGTGTACACTTTCACAGTACATAAACACTGATATGTAAACAGCAAAACGTAAGACTGTCCTAGCAAAATCGAATTTGAAGTTCGAAAATTTACCCATAAGAATACATGTAAACGAGGGAATCCCTCGTACCGTCATAGAATGTAGGGGGATTCCCCTTATGCAAGCGTTAATATTACGACCCGGAGGTGGAACTTCGAACAAAAAGTGCGAAAAAATTTGCATAAAAATTTAAGTTTTTATCGTTTTTGTGTAAAACAATATTCAAATAGAATCAAAAAAATTGAAAAACAAAAATTTGATCAGTTCTTATTTATTTAATACGATAATAAGAAATATAAAATTCGCTAAAAATATGTAACGTAATTGCTCGCGTGGCGCCTCTGAGGCTCCAAGTTGCGCACCATCGCAGTAATTAATTTATTTACAGCAAACAAAAAGAAGGATCACATCGATCTAAGGTTTATTATGTTACTAAATATGTATTTGAGGAATAGATAATATCCCGATTGAATGAAAACAAAAAATAACAAAGTTACAGCCATTCAAAGTACCCGTGGCGCCTCATAGACGCCACGCGAGCACTTAAAGGTTAAGAAAGCATCTTTTATTAGCGCTTAAAAGCTTTAAATTTAGTCAATTTAAATAAACTTCCCCTCCCCTTCCATTACTTCTATTTATGCGTAACAATACGGTGACTGACGCAATATTTTACCCCATGCACCTCCGCTGGCCCCTTCGCGGAGATTTCTGTAAATCAACGGCCATGAGATAAAAGTTTAACCTTGACCGATTACAATGTTTTATCACAAAAATTTCAATGCTGAATTTGAAAAAACAATAAAATATTAAATTGGAGGTGAAAATAATATTTTCAATATGTAGAAATTATGCATTATCGTTTTCTAATAAGCCATGTATTTTTTCAAATTTTTAATTTCATGTTCACGTAGTTTCTACCAATTTTAATCAAAATTGACACATTGGCAAAAATCACGATTTCATCTCAAAGTTGGCGTTTCGAGAGGACAACTTCGAAAGACTGTCACTTCTAAAAAAACTTATCTAGATAAGTGTGTTCTTGGATGTGTTTAGATAATAATTGGATGCTCTACAAAAAATTCCTTTCGAGCTTTTCGCTACTTGCTTGGTTTTTGCAGAATAAGCGATA
This sequence comes from Podabrus alpinus, assembly GCA_932274525.1. Lineage (NCBI taxonomy): Eukaryota > Metazoa > Arthropoda > Insecta > Coleoptera > Cantharidae > Podabrus > Podabrus alpinus. Next base: position 124,938,508 of record OW026451.1, read on the forward strand.
ATAGACAAACAGTGTCATTTTTTTTTATCAAATTCTTCCGTTTTTAATATTTGGAAAATTTTATTTATATATATGAACTTCCCGAGTTTAGTCATTTCACGATCTCTTTCGAAGTTTTGATTAAAAAACACGTAAAAAACGCCTATGTTATGTAGAAAATCGTTTTTCAAAAAAAAAGTATCGTTGATAATTTTTATTTCGACATTAGCGATTTATTTTAATATAACATTTAATTTATTTTAGTTATTTAAAACAACACTGATTTTTTAAATATCACTGCAATTTATAACCTTAAAAAGTCATAGCATAATAATATTATGTTAATTAAAATGACGTAAAATTGATGAATATACCATAATTTATGTTTATTAATTTATAAATGATGTAATATTTTTTATCCTTAGGTAGTTAATATTCAAAATTTTCTTATGGAATTTGGCTGTTATGTGCAATAATTGATAATATTTAAAACAGAAGCAACTATGTAACATTAGTAAAGATAGTATAACAAATAATGAAACTTTTCTCTTGATTTTTTGCCCTTTTAAGCTAAATATAAATAAAGTGATTAGAAAAGAATACTAATGCAATAGCTGTTTAAATTAATAAATTATTTTGGTTTTGAATTTTAATTTTGTATTGTACTACCCACGGTGTCCCAATAAACATTTTTAGCCTGCAAATAGCCTGTAAATAGCCTGTACCTGACGCAGGCCTGCGTCAGGTCTGCCGTTTAGATAAATTTATCTGTTCCTGCAATTCGTTGATAATTTAGCCTGCGTCAGGCCTGCGGTTAGGTTATTTTTCTGTGCCTGCGATTAGCTAATAATTTAGCCTGCGTCAGGCCCTGCGGTTAGGTTATTTATCTGTGCCTGCGATTAGCTAATAATTTAGCCTGCGTCAGGCCCTGCGGTTAGGTTATTTATCTGTGCCTGCGATTAGCTAATAATTTAGCCTGCGTCAGGCCTGCGGTTAGGTTATTTTTGTGTGCCTGCGATTAGCTAATAATTTAGCCTGCGTCAGGCCCTGCGGTTAGGTTATTTATCTGTGCCTGCGATTAGCTAATAATTTAGCCTGCGTCAGGCCCTGCCGTTAGCTTATTTATATTAACATAACGCTTGTTACTCATTGGTTACATGTTATTATAAATATATATTACGCTTATTTGTGATTAAAAGTATTTAAATTAAATTAATTATTGTTAAAATTAAAATTAATTAATTATGAAAAATAATAAGAAGGTGTAATAGTGAAATAAGATATAAAAATACAAATTTTTTATAGACACCCACGTGGTAAATAGTTTTAACCAATCAGAACGAAGAAAAATTTCACCGCTAGCAAATAAACTCTTTTTTCTCATTGATTATACGAATTATTATACGCATTTTATATTACAATAATTATTATATGAGATATTATTGGAGTCAGAAGGAGCGGTCATATTTATAATTGGGGGGGGGGGTAGTTTTTAATCTCTTACGCCCGATATTATCAAGGTATTTAAAGAGCCCTTGAGTTAACTAGCGAATGGAAACGTGTATTTTAAATATTTTATGTTTTCTTTTAGCTAATTAACAGAGGCCTCTATATATATACTTAAGTTAATACTATGACAGGCTTAATAAGTACATAATAAAATATATAATGTGATGTTTCATTAATATTGAAATGTGAAAAATATTTAACATTAAAGTATATATTACAAAAATAAATAATTAAATAGCAATGAATTTTAATTCCGATTTTTAACAGTTTTAACCAATCAGAATTAAGAAAAATTTCACCGTTAACATAACGCTTGTTACTCATTGGTTACATGTTATTATAAATATATATTACGCTTATTTGTGATTAAAAGTATTTAAATTAAATTAATTATAGTTAAAATTAAAATTAATTAATTATGAAAAATAATAAGAAGGTGTAATAGTGAAATAAGATATAAAAATACAAATTTTTTATAGACACCCACGTGGTAAATAGTTTTAACCAATCAGAACGAAGAAAAATTTCACCGCTAGCAAATAAACTCTTGTTTCTCATTGATTATACGAATTATTATACGCATTTTATATTACAATAATTATTATATGAGATATTATTGGAGTCAGAAGGAGCGGTCATATTTATAATTTGGGGGGGGTAGTTTTTAATCTCTTACGCCCGATATTATCAACGTATTTAAAGAGCCCTTGAGTTAACTAGCGAATGGAAACGTGTATTTTACATATTTTATGTTTTCTTTTACAGGTTTAATAAGTACATAATAAAATATATAATGTGATGTTTCATTAATATTGAAATGTGAAAAATATTTAACATTAAAGTATATATTACAAAAATAAATAATTAAATAGCAATGAATTTTAATTCCGATTTTTAACAGTTTTAACCAATCAGAATTAAGAAAAATTTCACCGTTAACATAACGCTTGTTACTCATTGGTTACATGTTATTATAAATATATATTACGCTTATTTGTGATTAAAAGTATTTAAATTAAATTAATTATTGTTAAAATTAAAATTAATTAATTATGAAAAATAATAAGAAGGTGTAATAGTGAAATAAGAAATAAAAATACAAATTTTTATGAACAACCACGTGGTATGTCGAAAACAAAAATATTGTAGCAAAGAAAACTAATATTGAAATGTGAAAAATCTTTAACATTAAAATATAATATATTATAAAAATAAATAATTAAATAGCAATGAATTTTAATTCCGTCTTTTAAAACAGTTTTAACCAATCAGAATTAAGAAAAATTCACCGTTAGCAAAACTATTGTTTCTCATTGGTTACATGTTATTATAAATAATTATGCTTATTTGTGTTTAAAAGTATTTAAATAAATTAATTATTATTCAAATTAATTAATTGTGACAAATAATACGATAAGTAGGTGTAATAGTGAAAAAATATATAAAACTACAAATTTTTTATGAACAACCATTTGGATTTTTTAATACCAGTATATATATTTATTCAAGTTGACTGACTGTCGAAATCGTTTATATACAAATTTCATTTTTGTTTGGTATTACAATTATCTGATAATCCGCCGCAAATGTAATTAGAAAATTAAATCCGTTTAGTCCTCTTTTTTCTTATAAATTAAATTTTTGTAGTCATAAAGCAATTTCACAACTAAAATAACAACAGCTCTGTGGCAGAGAGGTTAACGCTTACGGACAATGAAGGGAAAGGTCACTGGTTCGATCCTGGCACAAGGTAAGATTTTATTTCAAATTTTCAAAATTTAATTGCAGACTCCAAGAAACAAAGTAAAGACGAATCATGAAGAGTAATCACCACCAACAAGTTCTACAAATATGAGAAATGGGTAAAATAAAAAATTATGTGTATGGAGTCAATAAAACAATTAGAAAAGTTGTAAATAATTAGAAAAGAAAACACCTGAAAGAAATAAAAAATAAATGGATAATTCAAAAAAATTAATTTTTTTATTTTGATTTTCAAAATTGATTAATAAATTTAAAAATTCATTAAACTAAATTCAATTGAATTTTGTTCAAATGAATGAACAAAAAAATAGCTTGCGGTTAGCTAACCGTAAGCCTGCGGTTAGTCACAATTCTCAGCCTGCGGCAGACTCATATCCACCCGGACACAGGTACGAAATAGCTATAAGTGGCGCAAGAAATAGCCTGTATCATACTTGATCGCCGGCAAAAAAATAGCTTGCGGTTAGCTAACCGCAAGCCTGCGGTTAGTCACAATTCTCAGCCTGCGGTTAGCTAATGCAGGCTATTTTTTGCCGGCGATCAAGTATGACGCAGGCTAATTTTTGCGCCACTTTAGCTATTTCGTACCGGTGTCAGGGTCGATATGAGCCTGCCGCAGGGATAGGTACCTGCCCGAGTTGTCACTGTCAGGCTATTGTCAGGCTATTCGCAGGCTAAAATGTTTATTGGGGTACTACCTAAGTCCCTATATAATAAACTACATATAGAAGTAATTTTAAATTTACTAAAATTTGAGTTTTTGAAAAGATTTACTTTACTGTTTGCCATTAGATTTTAAATAATGTTAATTATTAAGCCTATTTTCGGTTTATAAACCAAGCTGGTTCATTCAAAGTTTCCCCTAAATGAGAAGGTGCTATGAAAGAAATAGTTTGAGTAGTTCTGACATCCGATATCAGCATCAATATGAAAATATCATTTTAATAAATGTATTATTCTTAAGGTAAAGTTTATTTCATACGAAAATACGGTAATATAAACAATGCAATTTTATATTTAGAGTCATTGTTGATTTAAATGAAAATGATGTTCTTGGAAACTTAGAACAGTAGATTCAAGAAATGGTAAGGAATATCTTATGTAAATGGTAAACCTAACCTGAAGATTATTCGAATTGCAAGTACATAATAAATAGTTCAGGAAAATATATAGCTTTTCTTTTCAGCGATTGAAAATAGAAGTTTCTAAACTTTTAAGAACTGAAATAATTTTAAAATTGCGAAGAATTTTCATTTTAATTCTTCAGGAAAAAGTTAAAAAAGACAACTTATTTCAATTTGAAATTCTCATGTAGCTAAAAAAACGATAACCTCCCAACCGAGGTCTTGAATAGCTGCTTTTGTAATGTTAGCAGAATGCGGATGGGCATTATCATGCTGCAAAACCACTTGATGCCGTCTTGCCGGTCGTTTTCCTTGAATTGCAGCCTTCAGGTGACCTAGTTGTTGACAATAAACCACAGAAGTGATGGTTACATTCCTCGGAAGCAATTCATAGTAGATGACGCCTTCTTTATCCCACCAGATGCACAACATTACCTACCTTGCGTGGATGGGCACCAGCTCTTGCACGAGGATTTGCTTGTTTGTTAGGGCGCGGCCATTCCTTTCTGTTCTTGATGTTGATGTAAAGGCACCATTTTTCGCCACCAGCAACAATTTGGGACAAAAATGACTGATGTTGTTGACGAGCTAAACGATGACGAGCAAGCAAACAAGCACAAATGGTAACACGCTGATTTTTGTTGTTTTCGCTCAAAACGTATGGTACCCAAACATCTAACTTTTGAACTTTGCCCACGGAATGCAAATATCGTACGATAGTTCATTGTTCACAATTCATCGTATTGCCCAATTTCCGAGTCGATTGACGTGGATCATCACGAATTGAAGCAATTAATCGGTCTTCATCAAAGTCGGATGGTTTCCCCGAACGTGGGAAATCATTCATAGCAAAATGCCCCTTGTTGAAACGAGAAAACCATTTTCGTGCAGTACTTTCCACGATGGCGTTCTCTCCGTAAACGGCACAAATGGTTCTAGCGGCCTCCGATGCCTTAACTCCTCGGTTAAACTCAAAAAAAGGATATGTCGGAAATGCTCATTGTTTTGTACTTGACATTCTGTATTCTTTAGCCAACAATTACCCCTAACTTTCTACAAATTGAAAAATTCAGGAAGTATTCAATAAAACAATAATATAGCATTAAAATGACATTGACATTTCTCAAACAAGTTTGTTTCCAACAAAACAAAAGAACGATATGAACTTTTGCATCAACCTAATAACTGCTTCTCCTCATAAATTTGATCTTTAATTTTATAGGTATGCATCTGAATATTTATACTCTGGAGAAGTGTATCCTAATTAATTTTCCGGAACGGGCTATGTCATGTCTGTATATAGATGTAGTTGAAGCTATTTTTGAAGAAGCTTTAGTAACACATCTACTTCATCTGGAAGATATTTATTTAACCGGTAAGTGATAGACGGTCATAGTTTATGTTACTTTTCTAATTGTTTTATTTATAGGAATATGCGCAAAACTCGATAATATTACGATAACTAATGATGAGAATTTTAATGATAAAAGAATTGATCTCGATCCATGCAAGTATAAAACATTAATTACCTTCCATTATGTTACACAATCTCTTCAAAGATGAGAGAAATATATTATAAGGTGCATATATAATAGCGATTTGGATGGATTGTGTAAAATCAAAAATGAAGAAAAAAAAGCGATCAAATCAAAGCTATAAACTATAATCCACTGTAGACCGGTGCAGCTTGTAAAACTTATTAATTACTTTAAATATAAATCTGTATTAAATAATTTTTTGATTTATAGTTCGCTATAATGTATGGCTTGTAATTATGATTACCGTAATTTCACACAATTATTATGATAAAACACTTTTTTTTCTTATATTATCAGTAAATAAATCAGGAATTAATATTAAAAACTTTTATTGGATGTTTTATTTATAGTATATTTTGCGATAAAAATTGAATATTTCCTGTAATAAATCGAAAACGGTAGCATAGTTAAGAGAATGTTATGCATCTACGACTCTTGTACCCAACATCCTTAATCCACATCAGTCGTAACCCGAGGCTACCCACCCATGGGGTTCGAAAAACTACCAAACTACTCGCAGACAATTAAAACAGATGAAGGAGATGGGGAGCCCGTGGTCCCGATACTCCGTAAAGCCAATAAGTTCAAGTTCAAGTATCTACGAGATATTATGTGCTATGAAGCAAGCAATAATCTTTAAAGCAAAACATAAATATATAGGAGTTAGTATAAAAAAAGTATTTTATTTCCCAATAAAACTTTAGTTTGATGATTTTTTGATTTTTTTAAATTTTTGTAATAGAAATAAAAATACATAGGGATTTGCTAAAATATTTACTAAATGTATTAGAAAACTAAATTGCCTGTCATATGTATACCACGGGTGGGCATAGAAAATTAACAGGTAGGGTAGAAAGTTTACAAACGACTCCGAACGATCTCAGTGGTGATTCTCACTAAAAAGTTGATTAAGTAAATAAATATTACTGATAAAGTGTGTTCCAACACTTAAATAATATTATTTAAACTGTGCTCTTTAAGTTAGCAGTACCGAAATAATCATTAAAATGTCACTAGAATTTCAAATAAATATCTTAGTTTTCGTGCGTACAGTCGCTTGAACCAAGTTATGGCTTTGGACATGCATGTGTCTCCAATTTTTCTTCCTGGCATCTCTTTGACTGAAATAGTCTTATCTTCAATTACTTAACTATCGATTTATTATGAAGTGGTGGTGTGAAGTAAAATTAGTTAATACTAAAACTATTAAACATTAAGTGCATGCCGAATAAATGCTTAAGTCTAAGTGAATAAATACAAAATTTGGTAAACTAGTAAGTAGTAATTGCTTATAATTTTGTAGCATTTCCAAGAACGTTTGACAAATTTAGAAAAAAACCTATATTTTGAATTTAGCAATTTTTCGATTGAAAATGTTATTTTAATATCAGGAAGAGAATTACTAAATTTGCAATAAATAATATATTACATAATATTATTAAAAGAAATTTTGTCCACATGCTCAACTGAGATAAACTTCCGCATTAAAGTACTTAATATTTTAATTTTTTTATAAATATTTATAATAATTGATTATAAAACGGTACGTGCCATTTAAATGCTACGAAAATAATGAAAAATGCATAATTTTTAATTCATGAATGTAAATTTAAACATTTTATATACTGATATAACTAATCTGTTTGCCATAAGTGTCATATAAAGTTATAAAGTATTATGTTTGGAATAATAATAAAATAAAATTAAAAAGAAATAAATGTTTCTGCTAATAATTACTGCGCTTCATTCACAAATTAACCTATTTTTTTCGTAATTACAAGCCCGATTTGGAGGTATTTCGATTTAATGTCCGCAATAGACTCTGCAATGAGAAATCATTTAGAAAAACTATTAAACATCAAACTGATTAATATTATACGACTGGTCTTTAAAATACCTTCTTTGCCAATACGTTTTGGCGATATTGTAGACGTGGCACTTCTAGCTTATAATCCTTCTATTTATAGTACTGGGGTATTTATTGGTTCTATCCTTAATCTATCCTTACCGGATTTTGAGATATTTTATTGAAAAGGAGCTGTTTTTGCCCGTCACAATATTTACATTCTTTTTCATTTTCTCAGGCAAAAAGGAGAGAGACTTATGTTGATGTTGATTTCAGTTTTTGCTGTTAATGATGCGAAAGATTTGGTCGATAAGGTCGGTCGATTGCTAATTTTTCTAGGAGAGGATAGCGCAAAAAGTTTCCCAATACAAAGAATTAGCTAATGCTTCTAACGGCGGAATACTGCCCGGTATTATAACGAACGAATTTTTTCATGTTACAGTTTAATTATTGCATATGTTTTTTGATAGTTTTTAAATTCTCGAATAAATGTTAAATTGCTAAAAAATAATTATTATTATTAAACTGCTTTACATTCAAGTGCTGAATTGAGCTGGCCCTTTCGGGCCTTACAAAATCCCTTTTAGAGGGGGATTAGTCCTCATCTAATTACAATTCATTTTCTTATTATTTTATTTTCTTATGACGTATTCTTCATAGTCTGGGGTGTGTTTTCATTTCTCTTACTATTTCTTTCCAGATCCTTCGATCCCCATAGGCCTGTCTCCAGTTATTCACCTCCATCGCTCCCAGGTCCTCCATCACGCTGTCCCACCATCGCATTCGCGGCCTACCCCTGGCTCGCACTCCATCCGGCTCCCACAACAACATCCTTTTTGTCACCTCTTCATCGTTACTTCTCATGATGTGTCCCAACCATTTCACGCGCTGCGCTTTCACAAATCTTACCACGTTCTCACCGTTCATTTCCTTCTGTATTTCGTGGTTCATCCTTGCTATGCATACACCGTCAACATACTTCGGGCCCAAGATGACTCTGATTATCTTTCTCTCGAATACTTTTAGGTCTTCTTCGTCTCTTTGTGTTAGGCACATTGTCTCCGCCGCGTATGTCACCACCGGTCTTATGAGTGACTTATATATTTGCATCTTCGTTCTTCTTGATATTTGCCGATCTTTTAGTAGCCGTCTGTTTACGAAATATGCTCTGTTTCCGGCCTGTATCTTCGCTCTAACTTCCATCGTTCTGTTATTATTGTTATTAATATTCACTCCGAGGTAATTAAAACTCGTAACTTGTTCGAAACTCCAGTCATTTATTGCTAACTTGTTTGTATTATTGTTGTTTGGTTTCTGGCACCTCATGTATTTCGTTTTTCCTTCATTTACTAACAGGCCCGCCACCTCTGCCTGCTCTATTATTGCTTTGAATATGTTTCTCAGTCCTCTCTCCGTTCTTGATACGATCACAATATCGTCCGCATACGCAACCACTTGGGTCTCTCTATTTATTATCGTGCCGCTGCATCCGCTTTTTCTAATTATTCTCTCAAGTACAACATTAAATAATGTCGCCGACAGCGCGTCACCCTGTCTGACGCCGCGGTCCACTACAAAATCTTTTGTTACGCCTGCCGTGGTTTTTATTGCAGCTTTTGTCCTTTCTAGTGTCATCTCTACTAGTCTAATCATCTTGTCCGGTATCTTCAGCTCTTTCATGGCGTTCCTCAGCTCCCTCCTGTCTACCGTGTCGAAGGCTTGCTTGAAGTCCACGAAGAGTAAGTACACATCCATTCCGTATTCTCTGGTTTTCTCCATTATTTGCTTCAGCACGTGTATGGCCCCAACCGTCGACCTCCCCCTTCTGAATCCGTACTGGTAATCGCCTACTATCTTCTCCGCGTATTCTCCAAGTCTCTTGTTTATCAACGCTGCTAGTACTTTGTATGCTACATTAAGTAGCGTTATTCCTCTGTAATTGTCACATACTTCCGCGTCTCCTTTCTTCCATATCGTTACTATGATTCCGTTTCTCCAGGCCCCTGGCATCTTTTCATCGTTCCATATTCTTTTTACCAGCACGGTAATTTCTTCATGCAACGCCTCGCCCCCGTACTTAATCATCTCAGCCATCATTTCATCGCTTCCTGGTGCCTTTCCATTTCTAAGATTTTTTATTGTTCGTATAATCTCTTCTTTCTCTGGTTCTTTTACTTCTTCTTCGTTCCCTTCCGGTATTAATTCGATTTGTTCTTGCCTTTCGCTTTTGTTCATGCCTAGTAGCTTTTGAAAATGTTCTCTCCAGATCTCCTTTACCTTTTCTGGTTCGCTTTCCAACCCACCCTCTCTGTTTTTTATTCCTCTTGTTTTGACTATGTTTTGTTTTCTCTTGTTCTTAATGTTTTGGTAGAACCCCCTCGTATCCTTTCTGCTATTGCACTCTTCGATCTCCTTCATTCTCTCTTCCAACCACTTGTTTTTCTTATATTTATATGTTTTGTTTGCTTCTTTTCTTTTCCCACTGTATATCTTATAGTCATCTTCGTCACCTGTTTCTATCCATTTTAGTCTCGCTGTCTTTTTTTCTTTCATTCTTTCTACGCACTCGCTGTCGAACCATTTTTTCCATTTTGTCTCTCTCTGTAGCCTATTTCTTGTTCAGTGCTTTCTTTAATACATTCTTCTATTGTACTCCATTTCTTCTCAATTTCTTCCGTTGTTTCATTTTTTCTCTTCTTTAATTCATTGCACACCCTTTCCTGATATTTTTGTGCTTCTGGTCCTTTTTTGTCAGTTTCTCAATTGCAATTTGCCTCATTGGTTGCTGTATTGTTCTGCACATTGATGTCTTTTGTTTGATGTTTGCCACCACTAGGTAATGATCCGAGTCCGCGTTGGCCCCCCCTGTACGATCTTACGTCTTGTACAGAAGAGGCTCGCCTTCTTGTCACCATCATATAGTCTATTTGATTACCTTCTGTTTTTCTCCCTCCTGGCCAGGTCCAAGTAATTTTGTGCTGCTTCTTATGTTTAAACTTGGTGCTCGAGATTACCATGTTCAGCGAGTTCACACAGTCTGCTTCCATTTTCGTTCGTGTCTGAGTGGATTGTCTCTTTGCCGGCTACGCCATTTATGTGGTCTTCTTTCCCGATCTTTGCATTGAAATCTCCTATTATCATTATTGTGTCATGTTTCGGGATTGTTTCGTATACTGCCTCCAATTCGTTGTAAAACTGGTCCTTAACGGTTTCGCTACTTTCTTCGGTCGGGGCGTATCCGTTTATTATGGACAGGTTATTTGGTTTCATTTTCATTCTTATGTAGGACAATCTTCCGTTTATAGGCTTGAAATGCAGAATTTTATTCTTCATCTTTTTTGTTATTACGAAGCCTGTGCCATTACTTCCCTGACTACTTTCTCCTGAGTACAGGAACACGTAATCCTCACCGTTAAATTCACCCTGTCCTTTCCACCTCGTCTCCTGCTGAGCTGCTATCTCAACTCCGTACTCTATTAGTTCTTTTACAACTTCGCTCAGTTTTCCGACCCTTAATAACGTTCTCACGTTCCATGTTCCTATTCTTGTCATTCCATGTTTTGATTTCTTCTTCATTACCTTACTCGTTTTACCATGTCCTCGCCTGTTCGTCGTCGATTCATCATGCAGTTCATTTCTGTTCAGTTTTTTGTACCAGGGTCTGGCGCATCCGTTTTCTTTTCGATCAGCTTTCTGCACTGCTGATCCCAGATTACAACCTTTCCCGTCATGACGAGTTTCAGGTGTCCCACCTTTGCTCTATTACCCTTTTCTCTCTCCCTGCCCTTTGTCTGATTTCTTTCATTATGCTTCTCTCCTTTGTTGTAAGATCACTGTCCATGTATATTTCGCTTCCCGTCAGATTAAACTTGTTCTTCAGTATCTTCATTTTGTCTTCCCATTTAATCAGTTCAAAGATACATCGCTTCTCGCCCACTTTATACGCTGTACCTATTTCTACATCTGCTCCCATTTTTTCCGATACGATGTTCTTTATTGCCTCCTTTAATTTCTGGGGGTCCTCCTCGTTGATTTTTATTCCGCTCATTACAATATTGTTACGTATTTTCTGTTTTTCTAGTTTTTCCAGTTTGTCTTCGAGTTCTGCGCTTCTTGTTTCCAGTCTTCCGATTTTTTCTTCCAGCTTCTTTGTAGTATCTATTTTTTCAGCCTTCATTGTTATGACTTCCTTATCGGTCTGTTCCGCTTTCGATTTGACCTCCGTAACTTCTTTTTTTAGGTCGCTCATATCATGTTTTATTTCATTGATGCTACTTTTGATCTCGGTCATGAAGCTCGCCATCATTTTTGTGAGGTGGTCTATTTTATCTTCCATCCTGGAGCTTTCTTTGCGCTTTTTTTCCTCTCTATACGGTTTCCTGGTATCGGTACCACTGTAGTCTTTTCCCTCGCTTTCGCTGCAGTTTGACTCGGTTGCTTGTGCATTTGGCGATCTTCCCGTTTTTTTGCTACGTCGGAAAATATCATACGAGGCTAATCTCTTCTTCCTACACTCATCCGTGGTTGACCCGTCGCTATGTTCAACACCCTGTCCTGTACCTGCTTGATTTTCATTTGTAGACATTCTGCACTTAAATGGTTTTTCACTTTGTATAAATGTAAATGGGCAGAAAAACCTAGTTTTGGGCACTGTGTCTAACTACTTAATTTGAATTTGAGTTCTATATTCTACGTCCCTCGTGCGCACAGCGTAAGCGTCCGGTTCAACACCTCGTAAACACTTACACTACAACTGGACGTTATTCGAGGTTACTCGCCTTTTCAAGTCCTTGTTCCTTTACACTTCTTTGGTTGGTACTAATTGGTTCCACCGAAAGTTACAATCAAATCTAACCTCACTAATTCCACGTTTGATTTCAAAAGATCGCTCCTTGTTCAGCCCCTTCGACACCAACTCCCCGTCCGTCCACTCTACCTTCACCTTCTCGAAATATCGCTTCAGATTCTCTAAAATTTCGCTACCAAACACCAAAATCTCTTTAATCCACAATACACGGCATACAGGCTGTAGCATACTGACATTAAAAAAATATCAAATTCAAAAATGGAGGACTTGACGGACCCGGTAAATTTACTAAAAGAAAAAAGTTTATAACAAACAAAAATTCCTACATATTTTAGAAATATGTATACTTTAATTTTGCGTTTTCTCAACCGTCATAAAGTTATTTATTATTAAATCGGTTGAGGAGAAGGGGGAGGATATGTTACATGAGTAACATGCTTTATATTTTATCTCCCACTTAGAATTATTACGTGAAAATTATTTTAACTGATATCGATAAAACACGTACAAGGCAAGTACCCCTTCATAATTCTATCACTCCGCCCGATAATAACGTCTAAATTAAAATGATTGAAATTTTTAAGTACTCCGTGCAAGATGCCCCATACAACTCCAAATTTAAAAATTCGATTTTATTAGATAAAAATTTAATTTAGATCATCAGATAAATAAAACAAAACAAAAAAAATGAGAAAAATATTTTTAAATGAAAAGTTTTACTGACGGCGCGGCGTATGATAGATCAAAATTTTGTTAAGAATATTTCAGTCCTGAAGACCAATCTGAAATTTGGTACAGCTATATTAACAAAAATAATTATAGAATATAAAATACCGCGGATAACCAAAGTTTGTTTACAATATTTCGATCGTTATTTTGAAAAATGGCGGCGAAAACCAGCAACGCGTGCGCAGTAGAAGAGGCGTTTAGGTGCAAATAAATAAAATGAATTTGTGGAAAAACTATAATGGTGCCAGCTTTCATATTTGGATGCTAGCTGGTGCTAGCTGGTGCTAGCTCTAAGTATCCCAGTGCTAGGTTTATGGGTAAAAATATTAACCGGGGGGGGGCGAGCGTTACTCCCCCCCCCGGTTTCAAAGTCGATTTGTGAAAATACAGTAATGGTGCTAGCTTTCATATTTGGGTGCTAGCTGGTGCTAGCTCTAAGGATCCCAGTGCTAGGTTTTTGGGTAAAAATATTAACCGGGGGGGGCTAGCGTTACTTTGGCCTCCCCCGGTTTCAAAGTCGATTTGTGAAAAAACTGTAATGGTGCTAGCTTTCATATTTGGGTGCTAGCTGGTGCTAGCTCTAAGGATCCCAGTGCTTGCTTTTGGTGTAAAAATATTAACCGGGGGGGGGGCAAAGTAACGGACCCGTCGCAAACGGGTGATGTTACAAAATAATATAATCCTACCGAACTTTGTTGCTTTGATAAAATATGGTTATTTTAGATTTGGCTCTTACCATTCCCGAATTACGGCCATTTGAAAGTAAGGGTTCTGGCTTAATATTAAGCCACAACCCAGAACTGAATCTTCCGAAAGTTTATTTAATAATAAATTCCAAGTTATAACCATCACATAAAATTACCAATGTGAGTAGTAGATGATTTAGTATGAGCTCACCTGAGGAATTATATTGGTTCATGAATATTTTGAGATCTAAATTTAATTTGGCCGAAGACAATGATGATTTGGTGATTGATGATTTTGAGTCTTCCAAATCAATAAAACAATGACGCATAAATCCGGTACACAAAGACATTGTGAAAAATATTAAAAATACTAAGGATGTTGATGAAAGTAACAAATGAAAAATTAATAAAAAGTAGAAGTACATAATAAATATTGTGACATTTTTGAATTTGCGACTGGAACGGCAGTAGAAAATAATTGTTCAGATTAAATTATAAAAAAAATTATAATAACTGGAGAATATCTAACTGTAATAACTTGGAACTGAATTTTAATCTGGCAAAATTAAAGTGAACGCTCGTTGATCGGTATTATCGAAAACTTCAAATAACCCTAACATGTTAAAAAATTAAATTAAAATGATGATTATCCAAGCTCAATTAAAAGTCAAACGAAGTTTTATCATTCTATCAATTCACATCGTTCATGCAAATTCAAATGGTTTAAATGAAATTTAAACGATGCACAATGATTTGACACCAATTTTATTCAAAAATTCAATTCGCATAATATGTAGTATACATAATATATTATGGAGGGCGCTGTTTCTTGAATCTTGTTCGAATTTTTGTATGAAATTGGTGTCCAATGGATTTCTATTCATTCAGTTTCAGACACAATATTCGCTGAGTTATTCGCAAAATCTTGCGTGGGAAGGAATTAACGCATGCTTTTCCAGTTTCCTTCCTATTTTGAAATGTAGTGCAAAACCGATGACAATCGATAGAGCTTCAATCATCATATTAATTTTTTTCCAAAATTTTTGGTTTTTAAAAATTGTTGACAATTCTAAGTGCAAAACTTCCAATTTTATATATTATAATTGTTGTGGTTTTTTAAGACAACGAAGCTATTTAAAATTTAAAAAAAAATTTTTATATCCCGGAAGTTATTTTTCTGTGTTTGTTGTTGTTTCGAATTTGCTCTTAACTTTAAAATAATAAGAATCAAATTTATGATATTGATAACAGGATAATTTTTATTTACACAAAATTAGATTAATTCGTTGGCAGTAATTACCAATAAAAAGTTCATCATGAAATAATTCCATATAATATGTACTGTAATGTTCTTTGCTTGGCTGTAGTGGCAAGTCAAAAGGATGAACAAGCTGTAAATAGAAATTTAAATAAATGTGAAATTATTAAAAGAAATCATGGCAAGATGATAAAACGATTAACTCGTTAATGAAATTAAAATTATATCATGTAAAAATTAATTGTTAGTTATTAGTTAAAATTTATGTTAGTTAAAAAAAATGGTTGTAAAACTAGGTTAATTTATAATTAGTTGTTATGCAAACTTAAAAAAAGGTTTCATGGTGACTTTTGTGTAATGGATTGGTGCAATAAACTAAACTGACGATTTTTAATAAATCATATTCGAATTTGCGGATCGTTCCTAAAAAACATTATTTGAATTAAAATCAAGTGTTGAAAATATCGATTTTTTTACCTGCCAATGAAAAACTTTAAAACATAAAAAACTTAACAGGCGTTGGAAATCACAACGAAGGTGATATCCTTGGTAACGAGTTTGTTTACCTTAACAACGTAATAATTTAACGAAGATTTGCACGTAATTTTGGTTGTTCCAGAGATATTTATAAAAAATTGTGTAAATAACCCGGAGTAGGGTTAAGTGAATGTGGATTGACCTAAAAGGAGGTTAGATGATATAATAATAGTAAAATTTGATAAGTGTACTCACCAATTTGTAAAAAAATATGTTAAAAACGGCTGGGATGAAGATGGATTGGTTAAATGATTAAACACGAAACGATAATTTGTAGAAGGTTTGTGGGTAAACGAACGACAAGCCACGTAAAATGAAGAAATGATGCAATCAAGAAGTGAGGTTAAAATATTTAACTATACAGTGCGGAAATTTTGAACACAAATAAAGGTCAGAAATCTTTTTAATTTATAAACATTTATTTGCATAAATCTATTATATAATAAGAAAATTTGTTACATTTAATTTTAAGGCGAGTGCGTAAAACTTTCTTTGTTTCTATGACGACCATTTATAAAAATTTCATTAAAAATCAAATTGCCATGATAATTTTATTTTTAAATTTAAATCGCATATGTGCAATTACAACAAATATTTTATAAAATATTAAAACTATTTTCTTCCTCAATTAATTAATGATAAAACTACTTTTTGGGTGTAAAGGAATGCAATCAAACGAATATCTACCGTTGGCTAATTTAACTATATTTTATAAAGTTAATTTATAAAAATCACATTAATATATTGATATGCAATTGAATGATTTTGAAATGGAAGAATGGGCAAGAACGATTTTTGAACGGGACTCGCGCGACGGCGATCCAACGAGATAGACGTGAGTCGTGCAGAGTCACGATTTGTGAAATAATTTTGTAGTTTTAAATATAATTTTTGATTTGTGAAAATAAATTAAATTGTTTATAAGTTGAAAAAAGAGCGTTTGATTTATAGTGACTATATTTGATTTGGAAAAGAAGAAGTAATTATTTGATGGGAAGTTGGTTGATGGACGATTGATTATTGGAAAATAATTTGGAATTTAATTTTGACATAAAATCACGGAAAACCACGGGATTTTAATTTTAAATAGCTTGGTCGTCCTAAAAAACACCACAATATAGATAGATATTTGACAAGGTTAATTTTGAAAAGAGTTATCTTTTAATCTGAACTAAATCCCCCTCCCAGGTTTTCACAAATAACTCAGCTCATTAAATTTGAATTCAGAGGTTTGACACCAATATTACTTAAAAAGTGTATTAACGGGGAGGATTAATATACTCCTGTATTTTAATTTTCAAATATTTTTTCAAAACAACAAAGTGTAGTATATATTTCTTATAATTAGGATCACTGCTTGCCCATTTACACTGGCGGGAGTTATCACTTAATATACGTATTAAGCTAAAATCCTTTCTTTCAAATGGCCGTAATTCGCGAATGGTAAGAGCAAAAACTAAAATATCCATATGCTTGGAGAGAAACAAAGTCGTAACAAAGTTTGGTATGCTGTATTGTTTGTAGCATCAACCATTTGCGATTTATAATGGCGAGGGTTGTGGCTTAATATTAAGCTAGAACCTCCACTTTCAAATGGCCGTAATCCGCTAAGAAAAAGAGCAACAAATACGCGCTTGCTGCACCAAATTAGTAACAAACTTTTCAAAAATTTATTTTTGTTCAAGTAGGGGTTGTAGCTTAACACAAGTGTGCGCCAACCAAGATGATTCAGCACAAGTTCATGGTGAGCGTTTTCATAACGCCAAATAAAGGCACGCTTTTAAAATTTTTAGCAATTTTATTGCCTTTTCTTATTTTTGAGAGTTAATGGGGACGATGCAACAATATTGTGAACAACCAAATTGAATGTAATTATAGAATTTATGTTGGGAATTTCATAACATTCAAAAAACATTAATGAATGACATATTCTTGATCTTACAAATTATTTTTAAAAAGCAGAGTTCCAAAAACAATAAATTACAAATATTAGAATACTTCAGTATTCCTATTCCACAACTATAATAATAATTAATTATTCATTTATTATTTTGTAACTTAGTTTAGAACAATAATTATTATAGGTGAGAATAAATTTATTTGACTTGTACAACAATAATATAGTTTTTTAATAAATTAAATGCCTATTATTATTTTATTTTTCATGAATGAAAATGAATTCTACCAAAAGAATATGTAGATATGAAGAAACCACCCTTCACATGCTTTGGCAGCAATCGGATATGGCATGGTCATTTCAAAGGCCAGCAAAACTTAACATTCCACGAATTACATTAAGGAATAAAATTACAGGTCGAACAGCAGAAAATATTTGTCACATAGGACCGAAATGCATATTGGGAACAGATAAAAGTAGATAATAAAAGATAATAAATAATAAGTAGATAAACAAATTACAGAATGCCTCAAGCAATGTATCCAAATGGGATTCTCTATTAATAATGATGGGACTTTTTTTATTCAATTATAAGAATAGTTCGCGAATCTGGTAACGACATCCCCGAAAATAAATAATAGGGAGTTTATACTATCCCAGAAATGAAAAAGTATTTGAATTTTTGTAATTAGGTGATTTTTGATAATGAATTGATTTTAATCAATTTTAATATAAAAAGAAGATTTTTTTATAGGTTACAATAATTATTTCGACGTTATTTTTTGTTTTATTTTTAATACATTCTGTTTTTTTATGGAAAGTTCATTTTTATACGCCAATATAAACAGCTGGTTATAGTTGGCGATAATCAGGGATTAACGTGACAACAACCGGGGATTACATGGCGAAAACCGGTAGTTTATGGACAAAAGTTACATTTATTTTAATTGTTCTACAACATTAGGTGCTAACTTTTTCATATATATCTCATTAGAAACAAAAATATTCAAAGAATCCATCTGAATAATTTACATAAAGATACTTTCATCTGTTTAATTTACCGAGAACGTTAAAGTGGAAGTTTTTTATAATATGGCCATAACCGGGGTCTTTACTCTACGTGTTTACCCGGATCCGGTTAACCTGACCATAAATACCTAAATGGAAAAATTAATCTGACTATTCTATTTTAACTAATTAGGTTTTTCAAAATTAGGAATACATTACTGACAACTGCGTAATTTTAGTATGCAAAAAAAACTGAAGTTGAGATAACAGTTTTATTCAACCTTAAAAAAGTGGACCAGTTAACCTCACTCTTCCCTAATAATAATTTCTTTTACTTCAACCTTATACTTGAAACATTTGCTTGATGTTTATTCATACCACCAAATTAGACCTTAAAATGTTTAGAGTCTTATTGTTATCAATTTTAGATCTTAATTATATTGTTTGCATTATACGGAACTATACTGCACCTAATATTTAAAATTATGATACTACCATACTACGTGTACTAAAAAATTTTTGTATTGTGTATTACTATTACGTGCCTATTAATAAAAGCGAATTATTTGGAATTATTAATTATTTAAAAAATAAATCCTGTGTATTCCTTTTAAAAATTTTTGAAAGTCAAAAATATAAGTGCGGAATTCGATTTAGCCACTAATTTATAATATTAATTATTATATTATCCAGAAATATGCTATAATATACTGCGACATCTACTTTCTCCAAAAAGTTTCAATAAATATGAAGTTTAAAAACTTGCAGTTTAAAAAATGCACCTAATATAATTGAATTTTAAAATATATTTTAATCTATATTATTACCCCCTATACTTGAACTAAATAATTATCGAGTAATTTTTTAATGCGATAAGAAATTATTATGATAGTTTTTCTAGCACGTTTATGTTGTAATGATAATACATCAAAGAAAACGCAAATATATCAGCGCAAAAATTTTTTTTATGCTATAAATGTGTTTATATTATTTATGAAAGCAATAATTGGTATATTATACGTCGAAGAAAAAACATTATATAAATTAATAGAAAGTAAATTGTCAGAATTTCCTTTTCTCAAGTTGAAAACCTATTTGTAAAATATTTTTTAATTTATTTTTTAATTTAATACTACAAAATACACTTTTTAAATATATAAATAAAAGAGTAGTACTCCTTTTATCCCTAGTTTTACTTTAGGTTCAGAACTGAGTCAGTGTCGAGTAATTTTTGACTTTCAAATTCGCCCAATACATAATAGTAGAGTGCTCAGACACAAATAAGTCGCTTAAAAACGGAGTTAGTGGGCATTTTGAGGTAAAAAGTAACAACCTATCCAAAAATGTTCCTCATGCTTCACACATTCGAAATCTACAAGTCGTCAAATGGAAAAGGGCACAATTTGAAAATTTTGATTTAGCCCCATGGCAACAAACTTCGATACCTAAAATATATGTGTGAATTTTTTCAATGGATTCTCGGTAGCCCTTCTACTTAAAAAAATTAGTTAAAATTTTGCAAATGCATGCACGGTTATGGAAGAAATAATTTTCGAACTCAATTACTCGAAATGAAAACCACAATATTTTAATTATTTTCATATATTTTGCCGTTTACACTACGCTACTGCCGAAACCGTGTATTTCTCGGTTTATAGAAGACTGGAATGGTCCAATCACACTTTCAGCAGTATACTGTCCGCCTAATGTATCCATAAAGAAAGAACAATTCGAATCATTCTTTAACTACCTAGGGCAGCGCTTTATTGCTGGAGGTGACTACAACTCCAAACACGTCCATTGGGGATATAGACTGACAACAACTAGAGGAAGACAGCTTTATAAAGCAATACAAAGTAATAACCTACACCCTCTCTCAACCGGTCAACCAACATACTGGCCAACAGACCCAGAAAAAATTCCAGACGTGTTAGATTTCTGTATTACAAAAGGTATTGCACACAACTATTTTAAAATTGAATCATGTTTGGATTTATCGTCTGATCACACTGCTCTTCTGGTCACTTTGGATTCCTGTGTTCATCGGATAAATAAACCACCCACACTATATAATAACAAAACAGATTGGAACAGTTTCAGATACAACCTAGCAAAAAAAATTAAACTTCAACATCTCATTAAAACTGAACAAGAGTTAGACACGGCGGTCGAACATTTGACTACTGCAATTCAACAAGCTCCATAGGGTGCAACTCCAGTAACGACCCAGACCTACAAACCAGGTCAATGTCCGGAACCTGTTAGAAAAAAGATTGCAGAAAAAAGGAAGCTCAGAAAACGTTGGCAAATTACTCATGCGCCAAGTGACAAAACAAACCTAAATAAAGCTAATAAAGAACTACAAAAAATGCTTGAAGCAAACAAAAATAATAGTATTAAAATATTCTTAGAAAACCTTTCTGCCACTGAAGCAACGGAGTACTCGTTGTGGAAAGTTACATGAAAAATAAGAAAACAACACAAAACAGAACATCCCATTAGAATAAGCACGGGTAGTTGTACTAGGAATGATGAAGAGAAGGCCCAAGCATTTGCTGAACATCTTGCCAAAGTGTTTTATCCCTTACCAAAGGAAATCTCCAATAACGAAGAACTTCCTATCCACGAACTGCTAGCAGCCCCATACCAGCTGGACTTACCCATAAAGTACTTCAAGACTAACAAAATCAAAACTACTATCCTCAAAAGAACGAATCCAAAAAAAGCTCCAGGGTACGACATAATAACAGGCAGGATTCTGAAAGAACTACCAGAAGAAGGGTTTAAATTCGTCACGATGATTTTTAACGCACTTATTAGACTCGGCTGCTTTCCAACTCAATGGAAGGTTGCACAGGTGACCCAAATTCCAAAACCAGGCAAAGATCCCACCATGACCCAGTCCTACAGACCCATCAGTCTTCTTCCTGCTCTGTCCAAAACTTTTGAAAAACTGATTCTAGAGAAGCTGAAACCAATTCTTGAAGACAAAAGAATAATTCCAGACCACCAGTTTGGGTTTCGACAAGGCCATGGAACGGTTGAACAGGTGCATCGAATCGCAAAGAAGATTAGAGCTGACTTGGAGTGTAAGAGATATTGCTCGGCTGCCTTTCTCGATATATCGCAGGCGTTCGACAAAGTGTGGCACAAATGACTTCTGTACAAAATTAAGAAAAATCTACCTCATCCATTTTATCGTATATTAGAGTCATACGAGTACCTCACAAATAGACATTGTTTAGTCAAGTACGGTGATGCTTATACCAACCTAATAGCAATACGATCTGGGGTTCCTCAGGGTAGCATTCTTGGGCCCACTCTGTATTTAATATACACATCCGACCTACCTGAAAATAGTAACACAACAACTGCTACTTATGCGAATGATACCGCCATAATGGCCTCCCATGCGGACCCAAATCGTGCGTCACACTTGCTACAAAACCATCTGAACAAAATAGAAGATTGGTTGAAGAAATGGAGGATAAAAGTTAACTGCACCAAGTCGGTTCATATTACATTCACACTAAGGAGAGGTACATGTTCCAACGTGTCATTGAATAATAATGTTCTCCCTCAACAAGAGGAAGTCAAGTACCTGGGACTCCATCTCGACAGAAGACTAACCTGGGCCAAACACATTTGGTGTAAGCGACTTCAATTGGGGTTCATTTATCGGAAGATGTATTGGCTTATGGGCCGCAACTCCCATCTCTCGATGGAAAATAAGCGACTGCTATACAAAGCAATCTTGAAACCAATATGGACATATGGTGCTCAGCTGTGGGGTGCTGCCAGTGAGTCTAACATAGCTAAGCTTCAGCGTTTCCAATCAAAAGTGCTACGCGACATTTGTGGCTCCCCTTGGTACGTTCCCAATGCTGTAATACAATCTGACCTTCAAATAAAAACGATAAAGGAAGAAATTGCAGCCATAAGTTCTAAGTACCAGGCACGATTAAGTGACCACCCCAACATATTAACATCCGACTTACTCGTAACCTCGCTTGTAAGACGACTGAAACGGTACGACCCAGTGCACCTACCCCAACGTAAATGACGATAAATCAAATAAACAAAATTATTTTCTAATGGAAACAAAAATATTGGGTTTATCACAATAAAGCATAAAAGAAGTCAGCTAATGTGCTGGCCTCTGCTATGACCATGTAAAACTTTAACAGATCTGTTGCTTATTGTCCCTGTCGGGATAGATTGTAATATTCATGGAGTCAATAAAAAAAAAAATTATTAACAATAAAAATATAAGATTTTAAATAATGTTGCAAAAATGTGTGTACGAGCAGGGAAGCGGGGTAGGTAAAAGGTAGCGATAATTCTACCGTACAGATGCTAGCTTGTATTTTGAGATTTTTACATCTCGGTTGAATTAAATTGTTTTTGACCTTATTTAAGAGTCGAAAAAATATAAAAATTACAATATAAGCTGAAAGAATCGGTCTATAAATTATTCTCAATAAATTTTTTTGAGAAATACACGGTTTCGGCAGGAGCGTAGTGTAAACGGCAAAATATATGAAAATAATTAAAATATTGTGGTTTTCATTTCGAGTAAATTGAGTTCGAAAATTATTTCTTCCATAACCGTGCATGCATTTGCAAAATTTTAACTAATTTTTTTAACTAGAAGGGCTACAGAGAATCCATTGAAAAAATTCACACATATATTTGAGGTATCGAATTTTGTCGCCATGGGGCTAAATCAAAATTTTCAAATTGTGCCCTTTTCCATTTGACGACTTTTTGACGACTTGTAGATTTCGAATGTGTGAAGCATGAGGAACATTTTTGGATAGGTTGTTACTTTTTACCTCAGAATGCCCACAAAAGTGAAAATAAAAGCGAGTTTGCATTCTACTATATTATTCAAGAGCAATATACATATAAATTATATTATGCGAGATAATTTATTTGGTTAGAATATAACAAACGTCCTTCGGCCTGATAAAGAAAGTTATAGATATTATTTTATTAGGTGTATACTTTTTAGTCTTTTTTAGTCGATGTTGTAATTTCGGAAAATTATAATAATGTAATTGTATTCAACATTCATTAAATGTTATGCCTTAATATAATTTAGACAAATTTTATGTAAATTCTAATTCTAAAAATACTAATAAATTTGTAAATCATATATAATTATAATTAATATATTAAGTTGCATACAACATAATAACAACATTGCAGCGCTAATTTATAATTCATATTAACATATTAATGAACTTAAATTGTTTAATTAATAATTATGTCTCGCTCAAGATTAATTATAAGATATTTTCGATACTATTATATTATAGCACATAATTATAATAAAAGGTAATACATTTTTCATATTTATTCGCATTAGTTGGATGTTTAAATATTTAAAATAAGTTCTCAATAATGGAAATTATACGTTTCTGAAAAACTTAGCCAGAAATATATTTTCGTCTTAATTTAAAAAATTTAATTTTTAATTTTAATAAAATTTGTGTAAATTATTGGGGTAACCTATAATAACCTACAAGTGTTATATAAAAAAATTAGCCTTCAAGGATAATCGATATTTTTTGTCTTAACTTTCAATATATTTCCAATCGAATACATCGTTTGACAATCAAGAAAAATCCCCAACTGTGGTGTTTGTGATGTCGTTTATAATAAAAAAATTAATTAATTATTATTGATGGATGTCAGAGCAGGTTTAGGAATTGCACTGTTTTCAATTTATCGTAGGATATTACCTGGTTTACAGCTCTGTTTTGCAATTTTCCATGGTTACAATTTTGCTAATTAAAAAAACTTATAAATATATTTTATAGACAATACGTCTTTTTCGGGTACCTACTCGAGTTTTTTGTACCATCATAATTCTATTCTCAGTATACAGAATATATAATTAGTTAAATATACGATTTTATTTGCGCTTTACCTATCATTTTTTTATTAAATTATAATTAATTATTCTATTTATAGACTATGGACGTAGGTAATTAATAAACTTTATTTAATTTATTTTTTAAGTTTTAGAATTTATTACTTGTATCGTAGTTGTTGTGCCTTTATTACTACTTATTGGTCTAAAATATTATTATAAATTTTAATAAATTGTTGTTAGTTACATTGCGAAGAATATTTAGGATTTAGTTTTATTAGTACCGAAGTGAAGTATAAGGGCCGTATGACACGACACTAATTTTCAACCTTAATAATTGTATGTATTCAATTCTGCGTAGTAACGAACTTGGTACGTTAGCGCAGTGCGTACAATTAAGGAAGAAAATGAGGATAAAAGAATTAATAATAATTAAGTTTAATGTCAATAAGATTTAAGAGCTCGATTAAAAACACATACTAGGATATATTTATGCATTATGCATTTATACATATTATACATATTAAAAATTTGTTAATTTATAAAAATTTGCTTACATTTTTTTATTAATTAACGTGTCTACTAATTTAAATTAAATTTTAGGAGTCGAATTTGCAATTAGAAATTATTAACGAATTTATTATACAGAAGGTTAATCCAAATTGCTAGATAAGAGAATAAAAACTTGTAAAAATTAGCAATTCTATATAGGCTGTTTCATTTAAACAACTAAACATTAAATAACAAGTAATAAAACAAAGAAACTACATATTTACATACTTTATATTTTATTATACGGTAGATACATATGATAAAAACGGTACGCAAAATTTCTTAACAGAATTTGAAAACTAGTTTCAATATTTCCACCAGAGAGGCAAGTAATGCTCCAGCTATGAATAATTATTGTACTGTGTGTTTAATATTAGTGAATTTAATTTGTTTATGGTAAAATTTATTTTAACGCCGATAGATAAAAATAATTTCTTTTATTTTATTTTATTTTATTTAGTGTAAATGCTGTGTTAAATGAAAACAAATTTCCCGAGGATTTCCTATTTGGAGTTGCAACTTCAGCATACCAAATTGAGGGAGCATGGAATACAAGTGGTAAGAAATTTTATATACATATATATTTTTTTTTAAGAATTTGTGTCCTAAATACACTAAAAATATTTCTGAGATATAAAAATAATTCACCATGGCAAAATCAGTTTACCAAAAATTACTTAAAATATTTTTTCAAATTTGGTTACAATTTATAAAATTAACCTTGTGCTAAAAAATTAAAAGTAAAAAAAAATAATATTGTTTTGGATATGACGAAAAACTGGTTTTAAAATTTAAAGAAACATTTAATTCTAATTAACACAGTTATTTTTATAGTTCACGTTTTTAATTTTCAAGTTATTCTTCACTTTGTTAAATTAAAATTAAAAAGTAGCTATGACTTTCTAGAATGTCATAATGTGTTGTGAATCCCATCCCTCAAGGAATTTCCATAAAAACTTGGATTACTCATTGGTTTTTATCGAACATCGTGTTCTAATTTATTGTTGCAAATTTTTTATTACAATTTTCAGGAAAAGGTGCACACACTTGGGATAAAATGACTCACGAAAATTGGAATGTGATTCGTGATACGAGTAATGCTGATATTGCTTGTGACTCGTATAATAAGTATGAGGAAGATGTCCGTATAATGAAAGAAATGGGAACCCAATTTTATAGTTTCTCATTATCATGGACTAGGATACTACCCAAAGGACTTTCCTATAAAGTTAATAAAGATGGAATACGTTATTATAATAATTTAATAGACCTATTAATAAAAAATAACATTACTCCAATGGTAACTTTATATCATTGTGATACTCCATTTGATCTCGAAGAGCTAGGAGGATTTTCAAATGAATTAATGATTGATTGGTTTGAAAATTATGCCTCAATAGTTTTTGAATATTTTGGGGACAGAGTGAAATTTTGGATAACTCTGAGCGATCCTCTTAATATTTGTTATAATAACTGTGGTCAAGTTAATAGACCAATAGGAAACGGTTCCACTGGTGTGTTTGAATACATGTGCACACATAACGTAATAAAAGCTCATGCTCGAGTATACCATCTTTATAAAGACTACTACAAGAACTTGCAGAAGGGTAAGTAAATTATATTATCTATTATAAACAAATAACATTTTTACAAAATTTATTTCGTTTAGGGAAAGTAAGTTTAGTACACAATGCGAATTGGTACGAACCGGGAACATCATCAAAAAATGATACTGATGCAGCTCAACGACTTATAGACTTTCAGGTTATATTACAAAAGTTCCAGATTTTATATCCCTTTCAAATAGTTTGGAATATTTGCAGATCCAATATATTCTTCAACGGGAGATTTTCCTGAAACAGTTAAAACAATAGTTTCAAGTCGGAGCCAAGCTGAAGGATTTACTAGGTCGAGGTTGCTTACTTTAAGTGAAAAAGAAATACAATACATAAAAGGCACTTTTGATTTTATTGCAATAAATCATTATACAACAGAATTAGTAGTGGACCGAGAATCTGACCCAATTGGGAAACCATCACTTCGTAAGGATATGGGTGTAAAACGTTACGAAACTTCCTCGTGGGCATCTAGGGATTCTTCGCGGCTTAAAGTAATTAAAATAATATTATTATTGTAAAAAAATTCCAGCAGTACTTTTAGGTGGTACCTTCAGGAATTCGATCGGCTGTAAATTATATCAAGAGTAAATACGGAGATCTCGAAATTTATATTACAGAAAATGGATATTCTGATGGTGGTGAACTAAGAGATGTAAAACGAATTGAGTTTTATAAGGTACATTACATGTAATATTTATAAATACATTTAAATAACAGAAATTTTCTTGTAGCAATACTTAAGTAATATTTTGGATGCTATACATGAAGATAAAGTAAATATCAAAGGATTTTCTGCTTGGTCACTGTTGGATAATTTCGAATGGGAAGCCGGATACACGTAAGAAAATCTTGAGATCCTAATAAATTATTGGAAATAACTACACAATTTAGATACGATTAGTTATTTTAAAATATATAATAGTATCTGAAGTATTGTGACCGTAAAATTATTTTATCAGCTTATATTTTAGGGAAAAATTTGGATTGTATCACGTCGATTTTACCAATCCAGATAGACCAAGAATACCAAAACTGTCGGCGAAATTTTACAAACAGCTAATAAGTGAAAGGAAATTGGATTACTTGACGTATTCTATGAATCAGGGATTATTATTGATTCCAGTTTTTAATATAATAATAGGATTAATTTTCACACATATTGTATATAAATGCTTAATTCGTCTACATTAAGCATAAATTCTTTATACCTTACAGTATGTACTAATATAATTTAACTAATATAATTCAGTTTTCACATTTCAGTAAAAATATTATTCTCATTGTGAAAATATTCTTCTACTATAATAATGAAATATTTAATGTAGTTTTATGTTTAAGCTACGATGTTGATGTTACACATTTCCATTTACCAAGTTTTAATACTTATCTTAAAATGAATAATATGTACTACTTCAAATTATCAAGCTAAAATTTTTGAAAGCTTAATAGCCATTATATTTGAATACAAAACGATAAATATATTTTTAATAAAGAATATGATAGAATGAATATACTATTAACTTAAGTACTTGATAAACTTAGAGCGGTGCCATTTGATTTTAAGACCGTTTTTCAGTGCCCAATGTTTTAAACAACATCCAGAATTACACCCAAAAAGAGAAATTGATTTATTCGTTAAAATATCGTGGAAAATGAAAATTAGTGTATGGGTTTCCTGGTTTATGATAGTTGATGATAACATTATAGTATATAGCTAAACAGTTCCCTGATCATGCTGAGTTTAACGTGCTCTTCCCAAATCGTTTATTCCCATGGTTCGGAATTCACATTAAGCTGTAGGTTGTCTGTGCCTGCTATACAGTTTCAACACGCAACGAACACAGACGGGGAAATAGGAAGACCACGTAGAACGTTATAAAACCATAGATAGAAATGATTGAAATTTTGACAGCTGAAGAAATACCGAGAGGTGAATCTGGCTGTCACCGGGGAGGGGGTTTTAGTGAGTAAGAATCTCACACTACCATCCTAGATTGGGGTGGTGCCTATGAAGGTCCCCCCCCTGCACTGGTAAAAAAAAGATATAAATGATAGTCGATGATAACTTAGAATGTACGTAGCTGTTTTTTCCGAATTAATGTTAGCAAAATTGTAGGTTATCATTGTATGTAACTGCCCAAGGGAAATGGTAATATTCAATTGTTGCCCGACGACAGGCATTTTGAACATCGACTTCGAGAGGGATTTAGCCCGAAGGAAATAGCACAAAATGACTGTCAAAGAGCAAAAAGCCGAATTTATCACTTCCCGCGGTCTGTTTGAGGAATTACAGCCCAAAAGTAACAGTCCTCGGTCTTTTACCATCCCCGTAGGACTAGTTTCAAATTTACAGTTTACAGTTTCACGGGTAAATTGCGAATAAGGTCGAATATGTAATAATCAGTTAAGGATTTTGAATTTAATATTTTCTTGCTAAATTTTAGTTAATGCTAATTATTCTGGTTACGGACTTGACCATAATTATATTGCTTACTATTATCATTGCCACGAAAGTTGACGTCTCGTCATAAAATTATAATCGTCTGAACTAAGCTAATACTCCCTTTTCAAACGTGCAATATATTTTCGTGCTTTGTCATATCAATACAAAATGACTGGTAATGCTCATAAGCAATACGTCGTTGCTATATTCGGTCAATCTATGACCAGATGTCAACTTTCGTGGCAATGATTATATCATGATGTTTTGTAATAAAATTTACAATGTAGCTATTAATGATATCATTCTCAACAATATTTTAAATATTTTGGTTAAAATGTCGTTAAATCTCAAATTAAATACCGTCTATGATTTTATATTTATTTATATAAACTAAATAACTATTCGATATTTTTGTAATGTTATAATATTTATTGAAAGCTCTATCATCGGCATTTTGACAGACTTTATTACATCGGAAGTAAACACAGGGTATCGACCTTGGTATCACAATTAAAAAACAGATTCAATACACTTTTCTAGTAAATTTGTAATACATTTGGCATACAAATTTTGGAAATTTTAAAGTATTGTCATAAATAAAGGTTGTTCCGATAATAGAACTGCAATAAAAGTATCATAAAAATGAAGCTTTTTCCATCACGCCCAAAAAACAACAAATGTTTAAAATATTGACCAGACCCACTTTGTAGGGGTAGTTTTAAATATGAAATATAAATATTATTTAAAAATAATATTTGTCATTATGGTTTTAGATTTCATTGTGAAGACAGTTTTTAATTTTTGAGTGTTTGGTTTTGATTTTTTGTTAGTTTTGTTAAATTTTTGAATAGAAATGCCTAAGGGGAAATTCTTTAAGTGTTCAAAATCGATCTGCGATAGTTACATTACATAAAGAAGGTTATTCAATTCGAAAAATTTCAGAAAAATTGAAATTAAAAAGATCTACCGTTCATTTAACAATTCAACGATACACGATACGTGATACTTTTGAAGATCAAAATCGCCCAGGACCGTCAAGAGCAACATCCAGCTGGAATGGGACTTTTCGGCGCCGCCGATTCGGCGCCGCCGGTTCGGCGTAGCCAGTTCGGCGTAATACCGTTTCGGCGCGAGGACGTTTCGGCGTGAGGACGATTCGGCGTGAGGACGGTTCGGCTTGAGGACGGTTCGGCGTGAGGACGATTCGGCGCGAGGACGATTCGGCGTAGCCCATTTAGCGATTCGGCGCTAAGACGATTCAGCGCTAACCTTTTTAGTAATTCGAGACGCTTTTCAAGAATTTAAAATATCCTCATTTTCAGTCGAGAGAGACTATAGAAATATTACAAAAATTATATTTTTGTAATTTTTAGAATTTCTGTTAGTAGTATTCGTAAGTTTCACTGTCTGTGTGTAAGTATAATAATGTTATGTGTTAATGTTTTCATTGGCTAATTTTCGGGTTTTTTATCCTACAGCCTCTTTTCGACCGAAGATGAGAATATTTTAAATTCTCTAGACGGGTCTCAAATTATTAAAGATTTACAGCCTTATGCATAGTCGTACTTTAGTGGCTACTAGACTAGTTAGTAGCCACTAATAATATGTAGGTATCCATGGTTTTTTTAAATTAAAAAGTTAGTACTGTCATTTTAGTAAATTATACTAATTCTGACGTTTACTATTATTTATTTGGTAATTTAATTATTCATTTGTATATAAAAAACTAAATGATCCAATCGAAAGAGATTTTTCTTCCGCATCGAAAGATACCTAAAGCTCAATATTTTGCTCTTTAATTATAATGTAAAATGCAAAAATAAAATCAACAATTTAAAAAAAATATTATGTGCCTTGGAATAGGTACATACCTACTCTTAAAATGTCTAATTAGTAGCTACTAAAAGTTAGTGGCCACTAGTATACGACTATGCATAAGGCTGTTATTTTTAAATTACATGATCTTGGTTTTCAAACTAAGTTTTCATTTTGTTAAGGTTATTCAGGATCTCAAGATTAGAGTAATATAAATTTGTAATAAATTTTTGTATTATAGTTGACCTTTATTTGTTAATTTATAAGATATTTTTTAAAATTGGGTATAGGTCTTTTAATATTAAAAGACAAAAATAATCAATAACAATTGATTAAATTAACATTATCAATTATTGAATTTGTGCTAGTAAATTTGAATAGCTTATTTGCAAAATTTTAGAGCATATTTTGTAGTTTTTTAGTGCCTAAAATCCGATGACTACTAATGAGTAATAAATAAATAAAAATATGACACTGAAAAATAAATTTTCCGAAATTTTTTTATGAAAACCATCCACATTGTAATTTCAAGCCATTTCGATGGTGTTTTTAGAATATCATTAAATTTATTCGTTTTTAAGATTTGCACCGAACAAAAACAGCGAATTTTTCGGCCACCTTAAAGAAATCTTAAAGTATAATACAACAAAAATGTTTTACAATATTTCTAAAAATTATTGAACCTCATGATTTACAAATGAAACCATTTTTGTTCTATAAATACAGCTTAATACGAAAAGTATTAGCCCACCTCTGCATTTAGAATTTGAATTTTTTAAATCTACCACCTAGAAATGATTCTACGATAAATAATCAAAGGAGAAAATTTCATAGTATAAAATTTAGTAATTTAATTGCTATACATCAACTACATAATATGTATATTAAAAACATTACATATTCAAGTTAATGATCGTATGTAGTTTCACAAACGTGAATTAAAGTTTAATTTGTGATTAAAAACTGCGAAATAATGCATTAATTTTCCATTACAAGAATTTAATTATATTTTAAAATGAATCGGAAAATCATTTCCCGCCGAATCGTCCTTGCGTCTAATTGGTCTTGCGCCGAATCGTCCTCACGCCGAACCGTCCTCACGCCGAATCGTCCTCACGCCGAAACGTCCTCGCGCCGAAACGGTATTACGCCGAACTGGCTACGCCGAATCGGGTGCACGCCGAAAGGGCTATGCCGAACCGGCTACGCCGAACCGGCTGCGCCGAAAAGTCCTAGACCCACACCCAGCGCAGATGACGAACGAATTAAATTAATTAGCAAACGGAATAGAAGGTTAACTGCACCAGAAATTGCTTCCGATTTCAATTTGGGTCGCCATAATCCTATTTCTGTGTGTACAGTAAAACGCCGTCTACAAGAAGCCAATTTACACGGTCGCGTTGCAGTTCGAAAACCTTTGTTACGTCGTGGCAATAAACAAAAACGATACAATTGGGCCATTTTACGTAAAGATTGGTCAGTGCAACAATGGCCAAACGTTTTATGGAGCGATGAATCCAAATTCGAAGTATTCGGTCAAAAACGCAAAACATTTGTGCGACGTTCAAAGGATGAAAAGATGCTCCCTCAGTGTATTGTGCCCACGGTAAAGCATGGGGGGGTCAGTTGTTTTATGGGGATGCTTTTCTTTAGCTGGTACCGGAGATTTAGTTAAAATCGACGGAATTATGAAGAAAGAGCACTACAAAACAATTTTGGAGAAGAATGTCAAACCTTCCGTTTAAATGGAAAAAATTTTGTTTTTATGCAAGATAATGATCCCAAACATACATCTAAATTGTGTAAGGATTATTTAGCACATCTTGAAAATACCGGAGTGCTGAAGGTAATGAGGTGGCCACCGCAGAGTCCCGATTTGAATCCCATCGAACTGCTATGGGATGAACTGGACAGAAGTGTACGAAAAGAACGTCCGACGTCAAAAAATCATCTGTGGGATATATTGCAAAGAGAATGGGGTAAAATTTCTGAAGACGCAATTCGAAAATTGATTGAAAGAATGCCTCGAATAACACGTGCTGTAATTAAAGCAAAAGGTGGATTCTTTGATGAAAAGAAATTGTAAAATTTTTTAATTTTAATATGGTTTTTTTTCAATAAAATTGTTGTAAATATATGTTGTTCTTTATTAAATATGTATTTCTTTCAATTAAATTTTGTTGCAGTTTTAAAGCTTTCACCAATAAAAACGGCGACCATTAAGTGTCCATACTTCCGTGAGCGGCAGTGTATGTACCTACTTAGTACAATCTTGGTGCGGACGGCTAATAATTATTATTGATATTGTCGAATGGAAATAGAAATTATATTAATGAATCGGTTTTTTTTACATTTGTTGTTTCTAGTGGAATTGGAAGGTTAGTGGAATGCCTATGATGTAATTCTGAGGTTAGTATAAACTAATAACATCCAAAATTATCCTTTCTTCATATTAATTAAGTCTTTAAGTTATCCGTTTGATAACTACTTAGTTTAGTACGTCAATTTGAGAGACAAATAATCTTGTTGACTAGTCAAGATATTTCTTCATCCATAGCTTCATATCCGCAATGTTAACCCAGTGACTGGGGTGAAAGTAGAGTTAAATTTTTAACTCTAACATTAGTTGTTCAGATCTATGTTAAAAAATAAGTTCCCTTAAGAAGAATCAGAATTAAAATTAATCATGACCATGGCGATTTCGTGCCATGAAGCCAGATGATGCTCGACAGTTTTAATAGTAGAAATCAGTGCGCTTGCTTATCAGGTTAATATAATAAGGTCATACATTTATTTTTATAAAAGTTATTAAATTTAATTAAATATTTTTTCATAATTTGAAATTTTTGGTGGGGGAATATTATTTTTTAACATTGGCACTATGTTTGATGGGTGCGAAGGAACGCGCCGAACGAGAGCAAGTTGAGGTGGTTGGTTCTTGAGTATTGCTTGGTCAGGCACGTTTAATTTTGTAATACGGAATTTGAGTTTAAAATAAAATATTAAATTAGAAAAGTGTTTAAACATTGAATGATCTTCTACTTATATTAAGAAGTCTCCTTCTTAATATAGGTCCAGGACCTGTTCTTCACTAATTTTTGCAATTAGTTCTGTGAGCATTTTTGTTTTTACATCTCAGGTAGCTTGCTAGGCTTACCTTTCGATGTGCCTGACCCTGTTTTTTTATTGTTATGATGGCAAATCATTAACACAGGGGGACCGATAGCTTTACGTGCCCTCCGAAAGCACGGAAGAATGATATGAATGATATTAAGAATGACATTGAATAATAAGGGAAATAATAAAAATTTTGTGCTTGGAAAGTGTTATGATGCACATTAATTTGTAAGACGCACATAAAATAGCAGATGGCTTGGTTAAGATCATATCAATTTGATGACACAACGTTTCAACACTTAAATATTAAAATTAAAAATGTATGAAATTAAAAAAAAAACACTTCAATATAATATTATGTACTATAATAGGCAGTGGTGGTTTCAATTAACAGGCAGGTTAGGCCCGGCCTGCCCAAAAAATGTATAAAAATAATTCTTTTTATGTACAATATAATTAATATTAAACACAATTTAGTTTTGTTAGTTTTTTAATGTATTCATAATTTATATTTATGGCATATATGTGACGGCATAATTCTAGGGTAATTTAAATAGAAAGCAACTACAGTGTTGTAAAAAAATTAAATTTGGAATCTTTAAAAAGTATTGGATGATTAACACTCAAAATCAATACCTTCAGTTGTACGACCATTTTAATGTACAATAATTTAGAAGAAAATAACTTGATTATTAAAATATCAATTTTGGGAATGCAAACAACACAATTAGGCTAACTCCTTAGTTCCTTCTAAAATAGAGGACATCGAAGGCTTACCCAATTTTCTCTCTCTCTCTCTTCGATCCTTACTCTTAAAGAGTGTGGTGGCACTACCCAATTTTAGTCATGTACAATTCCCATTATAAATAAATTTTCTGTTAAAACACTTCTTCGGTTGTGCAAAGAATCTTTAAATTTTTCATTTCTGATAGTCGAAAATATTTTATGCGTATTAAAATTTAACGGTATGTTCCAAAATGTTATTACAATGATTGGTTCCAAAAATGGGTGACGACTGAGAAATTGAAAAGATAGTAACACAATTAATATTACCTGCAATCCATGTAATTTCCACAAATCCAAATTATCGTAATTGATAAAGCAGTTACTCTAACATCAATTATTATTAGGCGAATTTAAAATTTAGAAAAAGTGAGGGAATTATAAATTTGAAAGAAATTGTGAAAATTATTAATGCTTCAAAAAATTGTTGCATCGGGATATTGGATTTGTTTGTAAGGAACGTTTTGTATTTGCCATTCCTCCACTTATGTGCTCCTGAAAACTATTTATTATATCGAATATCCACACATGACCAGCAGTGTAATTGGTCCTGAAGAAGCCCACAATCAAGTTGGCCAAATCGTTGACCTGTAACACAGTTACTTAAGTTTGGTGCATTGTCGAATATCCCGATTAACAGTGATACTCGTAGTGTATAGATGTTGAACGTAAACAGATTTTCAGTGTTTAATGAACATTTACTGTGAGGGCTCATGTAAGTTTTCCAATTTCTCTCAAAGTATTTACAAATTATGCAGTAATAATGAACTACTCCACTAATTATTGTTATAATCAGTACTTACCTACTACTATTTGCTATAACAACTCAACGTTAGTAACAGTAGAAGTAGTCACTCAACTGCTGTAGACAGACGATTGTTACTCAATTACGTATAATTATATACGTATATAAAGACTGTGTATAAGCAGTGTATTCGCAATTATTAAAACTTTTCAGATATTGAAAGAGCTGTGACATATTTAGGTACGTTTTAAAACCACTAATGCAGCAAAAGAACCATAAACGAGTTTTATTATTCGTAAGTCATCCACATTTTAATTTTATTTAAATGCCAATAAAAAATGTTAAGATTAGAATGTATGAAAATAATTAAATTGGGGGGGCATTTTGAAAGTTGTTGTGGTAACTTGACTATACCTTAGTTAAATTTTATACTTGTGCAAAGGTGATTAATTTTCCTTCATACAATATTAACATAATTTTAAATTTTTATTAACAATATAGTAGGTACTACATCATTTTATCATTTAGAAAAAAATGGGTTAAAAATCTCATTATCTTATAAAAAGAGTCAAGGATATGGTTTAACCTACTTTAACGTTATTCAAATTTTTTTATGCAAAACCCTACTTTCGGCTATGAAAATAGTTAAGTGTGATAAAGTGGTATTACCAGTTTATTTGTTTGGGAATTTAGAAATGATGGGAATATTATAAGTGTTAAGTTCTAACAATAAACTAATTTTTGGCTAAATTACTAATAGGTACCGTATCGTCTTTTTTATTCATAAAATGATCAACATTACGTTATCAGTATTATTTTTAGAAAAACATGTTTCCACAACTTTAATGTGCGTTATATACTACGCGATATTCAAATTATTTTTATTTAGTTACGAATAAATTAATTTTAAAGAAACAAAATTTTTTAAACGTGTCTCAATATTTACCATTTCAAACGATATCATGAAGGAAGAATTAAGTATATGTACAATAAAATTATTATTTATTGTTCTTTTTTTAATTTCAAGGTATGTTACTCTTACTTACATAGAAACATTAATCTAATTGGGATTACACAGGAATGACGTTAAATGTGAAAGAATAATTAAGCTCCCAGACGACTTATTGATAGGCACTGCCACATCATCATTTCAAATTGAGGGGGCATGGAACGAAGATGGTAAGCATTTAAAGATTTTTTTTATGAAAATTATAAATTATATCACTAGGAAAATCGCCTAGTATTTGGGACCATTTTACGCATAATTCTGCTAATAAAATTGACGATAGGTCGAATGGAGATATAGCGTGCAATTCGTATCACAAATTAAAAGAAGATGTTCAGTTGATTAAAAATGCAGGTTTCCAATTTTATCGCTTTTCTGTTGCCTGGCCCAGAATTTTACCATCCGGGTATCCAAATAAAGTTAATTCAGCCGGAATTGATTACTACAATAAATTAATTAACGAACTTCTTTCTAACAACATAATTCCTATAGTGACGATTTATCACTGGGAGCTTCCACAATCGTTTCAAGAATTGGGTGGATTTACAAATCCTGAAATTGTTTATTGGTTAGAAGACTATGCACGTGTTTTATTTACAAATTTTGGCGACAGAGTGAAACATTGGATTACAATTAATGAACCAAAACAAATTTGCTATTTTGGTTATGGTTTAGGCACCTTTGCACCTGGATTGGAAAAATCTGGTATAAGCGATTACTTATGTGGTCATAATGTTTTAAAAGCTCACGCACGAGTTTATCATTTATATGATGAAATGTTCAGGCCAATACAAAAAGGTATAGTGCAAAATTCTTAAATGAAATTTAATAAATTGAACCTTAATTTATTATAATTCTCAATAGTTAAAAATCGTATCTTTAAATATATGAAATTTAATGTAAATAATTATATATTATTGTAGGTATTATTGGCATTGTAATAGAGTTTCCGTGGTCGGAATCTGCTTCCAATAAAACCGAAGATATAGCAGCAGCTGAACGTAGAAACCAATTCGATGTAAGATTTGAAAAGCAATTATTATTACTGCTTCTTTAATGTTCAGCAGAGTTTTAATTTTAATGCCGAAAAATTGGAACGATGATTCAATTATATTAATTTTTTCTGTTACTTGCAGTTTGGTATCTATGCTAATCCAGTTTTTCATAAAGATGGAGATTATCCTCAAGTTGTGAAAGACTTTGTAGCAAAACGAAGTACAGCAGAAGGTTTCCCACGATCTCGCTTGCCGGAGTTTACTCCAGAAGAAGTAGAATATATTAAAGGCACATCAGATTATTTGGGTCTCAATCATTATTCAACTACCATGGTGAAACATATCAATCCTGCTCCCATTGGCGACCCTCATCTAGACAAAGATATGCAGAATGATTTTTATCAAGATGATAATTGGTTGACAGGAAGTCATCCATATTTTCGGGTACGTAGTCAAGTTCGTTTTTAATTCCATTAACTCGATTAATTATTTTAGTTGGTGCCATGGGGATTTAGAAAAGTTTTAAATTATGTAAAAGATAACTACGGAAATCCAGATATATACATAACAGAAAATGGGTTCCCAGATAAGAATGAATTAGATGATCAAGATCGCATAAGATATTTTAAGGTTGCAATTTAATACTTTTAAACATAATTTATAACAGAAAACATTTTAGGAAATTTTTGAAGCTATTTTAAATGCTACATACCTGGATCAGGTTAATATTAAGACGTATAGTGCGTGGACTCTATTGGATAATTTTGAATGGGCATCGGGTTATAAGTATGATCTAGCGCCATATTTTCAATGCTCGGTTAAACCTACAGTTAGGCTAATCTAAACGACCCTTTTAACCACTGGTTAATAACGTTTCGTTTATCATTATCGAGAAAATGTCGATTAACTTAATCGGGAATAAAAAAAATTATTAAGAAATATTTGTGGTTGGTACAACAGACCTATAATTAACCAATTACCTAAATTCGATGCAGTCGAGAAGAAGTTCTGGAATCGAAATACAACTTCAGTTTACAGTAGTAGCTTAACGTGACTGCTGGTTGAGTTACAAAGCGAAACTTTACGGTTTTTAATCATTGCTTGAATTCCATTTTTCGGGCATTCCGCGAATATCGACACGTTGTGAATTTAGCTTTCCAAAGGAACCATTATAAAAAAACTCAGCAATCTAACAAAACAGTTGTCAATTACCATGTAATTGAAATTTATTTGTCATTACCAAACCATAGATAAAAATCCATCTCGTCTTAATATTATAGTAGGCTTTACTGTCGATAGTGCTGTGAATAGGACTTCAATTTTGCTTCAATTTTAGAACTTGGTAAATCTTACAGGGATATGCAAATTTAATGTTAATTTTCGGTAGTTTAAAATTAAAAATAATTTCTCAAAAAAGGAAAACAAACAAGACCCCTAACGAGCCTTGGCCAATGCACACCATAGGTTTAATTAACTAACAGAACTTTAATGGGACGAAATTCCACCGATTAAGTTAATCATGGTTTAACAAATTATTAATTACTTAACCATTGGTTAACGCTAACCGGGAATTAAATAAGCCAATTGCATAGTTTAATTTATTGTTGATTAGCCTTAACCACACTTGAACCAAGCGTTGAAAAAATAGCCCTTAAATGGTTGGAAGTTGAAAAACTAAAAAAGTATTTTTTCAGGGTTAGATTTGGTTTACACTATGTAAACTTTACGGACCCTAAAAGACCAAGAATCGAAAAATCTTCCATGAAGTTTTTTAAAGATTTGCTTAGTACTAGAGAATTAAAAATCAATTAAAACATTTTCTTATATTATTTTCTAATTATGAAATAATATATTTTATTCACTGCGCGACAAGTAAGTGACATATAACATATCCGCGTAGACTATTTGTAAGGTGATGTTACCGTTATTGTTTCTCTTAGTTCGCACCGAAGTAATTTCTCTAATTTTCGACGAAGTAAATGTTATTACATCACTTTGTTTTTTGTTCGTGTCTATTTAGTTGTCTATGTGAATAACTTATTTTCTTTATTCTCGACCGGTGAATTTTAATAATCTCGAATGCCTTGTTTGTATATTCTCGATGCTTCGCATCTCCAACAAGTCTTTACCGGTCTGGTATAAAAAAAAATACTATTAATTAATATTAATTTACTATTAATAAAAATATGCACAGTATAATACCTGTATTAATTTATGCTTTATTATTTGAACTGTTATTTTCTTCCCCTAAATATTTTATTTTACGTCCAAGCTGGGATCATTATACAAATTGATAGAATTCATAGCCGGACGCTATACTAATTCATCTTTTCTCATACAATTTTCATGGTAATGGTTTTCATGGTTAGTTCGCGATAACCAGCAGGATGTTTAAAGTATGACCATCCTTTTTTTGAATGGAGAATTTGTCATTGAAATTTTTTAATTTGGCGCCATGATCGGATTTGGGTCATATAAAAATTCAATTTTGTTAAAGTTTGTATTGTACTAATTTAACTCTACTAATATATTACGAAATATTTATTTAATGTTAGTCTTATTTACCGAAATTGCGGACAATGATTTGACTACAAATTTAAACAAATTGAGCGAAGGAGAAAGATAAGGGTATTCGTTCTACTGCGATCACAGTGAGCGGAATGATGGTTTTGTCGACGTCAAGTAGACGTAATTTTTTCGGAAGATTGCGTATAATTTTGATGAATTTGATTCAATTGGAAAACCAGCTATTGAATCCAACAGCGTGACAATATTTGGATATTTTGTGAAGTTTAAATTTGCGAAAGTTGCAATTAATTACATAAAGCGCGTTTGTGGTCCCAAACATTGAGTTCGTATATATGCGCAGATGTTGAAGATTTTTGTTTCAACAAAATTGGTATTCTAGATCATGTTACTATGACGGTATGGCCTTGTTTTATTAAAATTTGGATGAAAATAAAAATGGTAGCCACATGTAAATTTTGGACGTTATGTTTTTACCAGTGGAATTTCTATGGAACAAGGATTCAAGAAAATTATTCATGGTGATGGTCGTATTACAAAATTTCGAAAATCTGGAAGGTACATTTTGATGGATAAAAATCTTGTATTAACTTTAAAACCGATTGAGTTCGCATGGAGTTGGCATTGAAATCGCAGATATTTAACAGTACAGACACGCGCGGGTTGAATTTAATGAAAAAAATTTTTTTTTTTTAATTTTGTTGCAAATCCTGGTATTGTAAAAATTTATTCCGGGGTTTGAACTACTTGACGGAGTGGTCCTTTTTAAAGCACAATCTATGTGTTTTATGCCGGATTTGGCTTTTCAATTCTACAATTGATTGTGCTAAATTTTGCATTTTTATGGCATATGTCTAATTCAATTTGTTCCGATGTCAAGTGAAATTTTCGATAATAAATTCAAAGATAAAATTTTATTTGAGTATATTATTATTTATTTAGGATTAAACGTTAATACAGGGCATAGCCATCATGGTTGTTCATTTAAAGGAAGGAATAACCCAGATTCCCTTAAATTTATCATATTGAATCTGCACAGTGCTTGCATAATTTTATTTTTACAAAAAAAACATAACAATATTATAGTTAAATTAAATAAAATGAAAAGAACCTGTAAAACGATGCTCTCCATAAATTATTGACAAGTGGATGTACTGACGAAACAATTTGCATTTTTGTTATGATATTCGTCAACTTAGAACTGAAGTTAAACAATATTTAAATTGTTTCAGCACTAATTAATATTATTAGCTCCTTAAGTTTCCGAATGAAATTACTTTCAATACCAAATGTCTGTTACTGTCTGACAGTCAGTGCCTTTTTTTATATTGAAATTTTTATATTTTAAAAAGAAGCATACCTATAGATAACAGTGAAAAACAATTATATTTAAATTCGGTTTATTAAACACTGTAAAACGTAATAAAACTATTAAAAATGAAAAATTGAAGTTGTATTACATTGGGCAATATTTTTTTAATAGTTTGCACAATTACCTTTAGCTT
Source organism: Podabrus alpinus (assembly GCA_932274525.1). Taxonomy (NCBI): domain Eukaryota; kingdom Metazoa; phylum Arthropoda; class Insecta; order Coleoptera; family Cantharidae; genus Podabrus; species Podabrus alpinus. The sequence continues at coordinate 124,980,174 of OW026451.1, forward strand.
TCATAAACGGCGTTCATTCGTCTAGGCATGCATTCAATTAAGCTTTTAGTAATATTACCAACAATCTTGTTTCACTCTGCTTGTATTGCAATTTTCCATAATATATTTTTGTTTGTTACGTCGTGCTTCCTAATTTTGCGTTCCAATTCTTCCCATAGATTTTCGATTGGGTTTATATTAGGTTTATGTCGGGACTTTGGGTGGCGAATTGAATTGTTTGGGTATATTTAAATTTTCCATTCACTCACAATTCGAGCTGTATATTGGGGGTTTCGGTCTTGTTGGAATATATAATTATTCCCTAGACCTAATTAAGGGACACTTTCCATCAAATCTTTTCTTAAAATGTCAGTTATCCACTTCCATAATGGATTCCACTTATCCATAATTGAGTCTATAAAATGTATTTTGCCTACACCCGAAGCGGCCACACACCCCCATAGTAAAATACAGCCACTCCGATGTTTTACTGTAGAGTTAATATTTCCCTTCTACCGTATCCCATTATATAAAATTTACTTTCATCCTAAAAATTCACCTGATTGCAGAAGTTAATTCCTTTGTTTTCATGTTCTTTTGCAAATTCTAGTCTTCACTGTTTATCTTTTTAAATTAAATTTCGAAGAACGTTTCTAATAGTTTCGTCACTGACATTGATATTTAGCTAATTTTGCACATTATTCTTTGTTTTAATAGCACTTACTTATTTTAGGATTTTCTTTCACTTTTCCCACAATTAATCTGTTAATCTGGACACTCAACTTTAATTTTTCTGTGATTTCACCAATTTTACGCATTGACATTTCGCTACACAATAACATTTAATTATTAATAGTCACAATTCTATTAATATTTCTTTGCCAATCTTTAATAGATATGTAAAGTCTTTAATAGAATCTTTAATAGATCTTTCATGAATAGAAAAGAGAAAGCGAATAATAGCAAAGAAGAAATTAATGTCCTTATGCAACATTAATGTAAATGAAGCAAATAGAAAATTATTCTTGGAAGTGCTGTTAAAGATATTGTTCATAATGTCCTTGTAGTAATTAATGTAGGTAGAACGTTGGGTGTTGAAACCGTGTAATGAGCACAGAGGACCTACAGCTTAACGTGGATTCCGAATATTTCAGATAAAGCAGGGAATATTTTAGCCATATATAGACATAGAGGATTGGTGAGTAAAACATTTTTCTACCGATAGCACCTCACAGGGTTTGAACTCGAGAATCTTGGCATGAGAAGCTAACACGCTAGCCGTTACCGGATGACATGTTTTGATGTTACCGATATTCCTAAGTTCATGTAAGAAATTTAACATAATCCACTTTCCATAATTCTGATTGGCTAGACGCCGTCGATGTTTCGGGTAGTTTACACCAGGTAGATAGGTAGACCAATCAGTAGGATATATCGCGGCTCACGTTAAGTTAAATTATGTTAAATTTCTTGAATGAAGTCACCTTTTCAGTTTTACTCGTAACATTCTTCTCTTCAATCTGTACCGATAAATGAATCAGTAATTCAATTTATTTAATTCCCAAATAAGCGAAAACTTCAGAGATAACTTTTTTTTTACTTACCTTCTTCCTTACCTGTCCTCCAGGGTGTCCGCCGTCAGGCATTGCTTCCGGGATGATGTGTCCTAGAATCGGACCACGTTCTTCTCCTTTGATAGTGTCGTCCTAGTTTGTCGGCCGGGTAGGGGGCAATGCGATGGATCTCGCGTGTGGCGTGTGCTCTTCCGCATGCCTCTCTTCTACCTGTCCGGGTTTCGCGTCGAATCGTTAGTCCTCCATTTGTGTGTCGTCCTCCGTTTGTGTGTCCTCCGTTAGAGTAGCGGCGGCGGCTGCCTGTTGCTCGGCTCTCCCGGCTGCCTCCTTACATCTTAATATGGTGGTGACGAGGGTAGTTATCCGCTGCCACTGTGTCTCGTCGACAAGCATTGCTTCGATTAGGTCCTCGGGAGTCATCGTGTACCCCAGTGCTAGGGAGACCATTGTCCTCTCGCGTTCCCATCTCCAACAGTGGAAAAGGGAGTGTTCCGCGGTGTCGATTTCCTCGCAATACCTGCAACGGGGGCTTGCCAACTTTCCGAATCTGTGTAGGTAGTGGGCAAAGCAGCCGTGCCCTGACAGCATTTGTGTGAGGTGGAAGCTTACTTGTCCGTGCCGTCTTTCGATCCATCTTTTGATGTGGGGATTAGTCGTCGGGTCCACAAGCCGCAAGTTGCCATCTCCCATCTGGCCTGCCAAATCTCGGCCATCTCCTTCCCGGCATCCTCTACTCCTTCGTATGTTCTGCCTCTTGCCAAGGCGAGAAGGTCGATTGGAGGCATCGACGCCAAGACGAGGGCCGCGTCAAGCGAGACCGTCCTATAGGCGCAGGAAACTTCGTAGCGCCATTCTTCGCTGGACGCTTAGCAATCTCTGTGCGTTCCTGTTTACTCGGAGTGCTTCGTGCCATATCGGTGCCGCATATAATATGATTGATTGCGTCACCAGTCCGAGGGTTCTTCTTTTGTCCTGTTTTGGGCCACCCATGTTGGGCAATAGGTGGGCAAGCGACGTCGTGACCGCTCCTACCTTTGCTGCCGCTTCCCTGATGTGCTCTGCGAAGTTTAGATTTTTGTCTATCTTTACGCCGAGGACGGTTACCGAATCCTTGCATGGGATTGGAACTCCGTTTAGTCGAATGAAAACCGCGGGCACTTTCCTTCTTCCGCTTAGTAGTACTCCCTCCGACTTTTCGGGGACTAGGGTGAGTTTCAGAGACAACTTGAATTGCTTTAGGTTCACATTTTTTGCAATCGCGTTAGTGGACTAATAGTTGAATGATCGTCATAGATTCTTATTTCGGGAAGACTATATTTATTTTCTATTAGTGCTAGATTTTTAATAAGAATAATAATTTTATTGCGACCGCCTCCGATCAAAAGGCAATGGCAAACCACAGTGTAATCTGCCAAAAAAAAGCGCTTAAAAATATGGGTCATGACCACCAGGGACACTTCTGTAACGAGCCAAACGAAGAAGAAGAATATTTGATTCTTTATTTTCTTATTAGGGACATTATAAACTTCTAGCATAGTATATTGTTTTTCGGCCACTGCTTTGGCCATAATATGAATTAAAAGTTAAGTTAATAAAACTTAAATTGTTTTATTAATAATGCGGTTGGAATCTTGGTTAAGAAAATTTATTCACGATAAAATGGATCAGAAAAAACTTTAAAGTATGTACATACGATACGTATTAAGTGTAAAGTCGAGAATTGATAAATTATAAGATAAATATTATGGCAAAATGTGCAAGTGTTATAAAAATTTACAATTGAATAGTCTAGATTAAAATGAAATTATAAAATTTTATTCTGTGACGTGATAAGTTTATACAAATTTACATTGCGTAATGATTATGTATATTTTGTTTTTAATAATAGTTTATCGCGTTAATTAACGCTGACTTTTACTCACACTTTCTTGCGATTGAAAGTTAAATAATTTATTAAGAGTTTTCTATTATGCTACTTATATATGGGTCATTCCATATATGACCCATATGAAAAACAAAAATATTACGGGTGCGTTTATTTGGTATAACAAAGGTATAACTTAGAAATATAATATAATAAGCATAATCGAAGAGGGACATGAAAATACGTTGGTTGATTTGATAAATATGGAATGACCCATAAATAGATGGAAACGGATCTACAAAGTAGCAACCGAAGTTTATCTAATACAACATGGGTCCCATACAGGATTAAGGCCAGGAAATAATTTTCATTCTATTATTATTTAGTTACTATAGCCTTATGTCACTTCATCATTTACATTGTCTAGTTCAAGTATGTGTTTTTATTTATTTGTCAAGTTAAAATTAAAAGAAATCAGACAGTAACTTTTGACGCACCGTATTATAGTACAACGGTGGGCAACCTCCGGCCCGCGGGCCAACTCCGGTCCGCGTAAAGTTCTAATCCGGCCCGCGAGATCTTTAGAAGAAATAATAAATAAATATTTTCAAAAACAAAAATTTTAAAGAAAAGGATTAGGTTAGTACCTAACATAATAAGGAAAAAGGAGAGATCTACAGTTTAATTTTCGATATAATTCGTCTTATTTAAATTAAATTAAAAAGTATTGTAAAAAGTAAATTGAAAAGTATCTAATAATTTTCATTTATTTAATTCGCCCTTTTCCATCACTGAAATCGAAAATATTCCAGAAGTTTCAAATGGAACTTTTGGATCTCAAAGAGAGGGCAGATTTAAGAGAAACATTTAATTTGACACCTTTGCACGAGTTTTATAAAAATCTGCCAGCTGAAGAATTTCCGAATTTAGTTGATAATGCGAAGTACATTTACTCCTTATTTGGCTCAACATATCGATGTGAACAGCTATTCTCCAAGATGAAGTATCTAAAATCGAAGTACAGAACTTCCATAACTGATACGGGTTTGGAAAACAACTTGCGTTTAAGCACTACATAAATCGAACCGGACATTGAATTGCTATCAAAATCTACACAGCACCAGAAGTCGCATTAATTAAAATTTGTTTTCATTTATATTATTTACTGTTTTGTGATTAATACTTACTTATTTTTTTCATTTCTTTGTAATTTGTTAACAAGTAACAAAACTGTGTCCATTAACTACCAAGGCCCGCGGACGAAACGTAAATATTATTCTGGCCCCTGTTATACAAAAGGTTGCCCACCCCTGTTATAGTACATAATACAAGTACATATTTTTCCTCTCATATCTCGTGCCCTAAAATAATATTTCTCCCCCCCCCCCCCGTCCATTTCAAATTTCGGATCTAAAATAGTCTAAATTGTTTGTACCTATTTGTACCTCTTGTGTTTTTGTTTGTAGCTCTTTACTTTTCAAAATATTCACGAAACCCCCCCATGCCCATTTTGAGTTAACGAGATTCGTCACTGGTTTGTAGCAAATTTCAAAATACAACCGTATATTATGAAATGCAACGTTAATACTATTAATTTTCTTTTAAGTATAGTATATTTCACTTTAAATGAAATTAAAAAAAGTAATAGCATCAAATTACGTTGATATAAAAACGTGCAAACTATAAACAAAACATAATAATAGAGATAAGGTTAATTATTTTAATCTCGCGCCAGCCTTTAGCAATGCATATGCTTGGTCGACAGCATATCTTATTACATAGTTCGTACGCTTTTATATCAACGTAATTTGATTCTATGACTTTTTTTAATTTCAATTATTCTGAAACAAACTATACAATCATAACGATATCGCAATTAATAGTATACAAAAAGTTTACAATTGAATGGCCATAAAAAAAAAGTTATTTGTAGTTCCTGTCTGATCAGTGTCGTGACATCCATGTTTAAATGTATCCAAAGCTTCCCCTTCGCAACCCTTAAGAGAATCGCTAAAGGAAACCTGAGTACGTCACCTGCTTGGAGCAAGTTCTTGCTCCATCAGATTTTCATCTTTTCCGCTCTGTATCCAACAATCTCCTCAGAATCTCATTTAATAACGACGTTGCTCTTCAAAACTGGCTCGACGATTTGTTCACCTCCAAACCACCGGATTTCTTCAGGTGTGGAATAGAAAAACTCCCAGAATGTTGGGAGTCAATCATAAACAATGCAGGAGAATATATTATTGATTAGTTTATGTATTTTTATATTCAGAAAATTAAATTTTATATTAAAAAAAACGCTACGAGCTTATACGTCAACCCCATAATTAAATAAATTTCAATGCCTTTGATCTTCTTTTTAATGCATTTTATATAGAATTGTAGGTAAAGGAAAAACATTTGAAATATATGAACATTTTACTTATAAAACTTGCATATCAGGAAAAAAGCTGATAATTAAAACAACTAATTATAAAATAATTCATCTACAATAATAATATTAGATGTTGCACACAAATCCATTCCAAAAACATAGAACCGTCAATAACAATACCAAGTAGCACTTGCAGAAATCGTAAATATCAAAAAATCTCGGAACGAAAACCAAAGCTAAATTTATTACAAAAAACGGGAAACAATAAAATTAGTACAAATCTGAAAAAAATAACAGCACGAGCTAAGAGTCTTTCACAGGAGCCTAGAATAATTATTATTCCACTGCATACTTTCTTTAATCTTCACTATACATTTTCTTTTCAGCACCAGCACATAATATATAATTAGTTTTCTCTTATTATATTTGTTATATTTTGGTAGAATTTTTCAATTACTTGATCTTCATGACTACTTGTTAGGAAGTACCTACCTTAAGTGATATTAATTTATCATCTCAATTATTGCGATAACTGCATAATACGCATGTATTATGCGTATCATAATTACATTCATAATACACATAATATTATAACGATATTGGTTACATTATTTGAACTTTGTCGAAGAGCCGTTAATATATCAAAATTTTTCTTATCTCTGACAGAAGTAATGATGGTTTCGTTTGTACTCAGCTTTCTTCAATTTCTGACCCAGTTCTACCACTTTATCTTGTTCAGCCCACTTCGGTTGTAGCCATAGATCTCTCATTATAAGTAGCTATACCTTAAATTTAGCTTGGCTAGATTTCCTCGATAGATTTGAAATTTTATTCAAAATAAATTCGAATGAATAAGTACATTTAGTTCTTATTTGTTCATGAAATGATGAACATTTTGTTACGAATATTGTTTTCACAAAGATGCATGTTTACACAACGGGATACTAACTTATCAGTTTATAACAGTGCGTTATAAACTAGTTCATTATACAATTTATTTTGTCTTATTAGTTACAAATAAATAAAAAGTTTTGTTGGTAATCACAACATTATATCTTTTTAAACCGACAACATTTATAAAATAAGAACTGCTTCATATCTTTACTATTACTGCAAACGATATCATGACGGATGCGTTATGTATACATGCAATAACATTATCTGTTATTGTTATTCTTCTTATTGCAAAGTAAGTTACAATTACTTGTATAGATTTTAATAATTGCAATTTTTATTATATAGGAATGGCATCAAATGTGAAAGAATAATCAAGCTTCCAGCCGACTTACTTGTAGGCACTGCAACATCGTCATATCAAATTGAGGGGGCATGGAACGAAGATGGTAAGCATTTATACAGTTTCTTATTATGAAAACTTTTTAATTATATCAATAGGAAAATCGCCTAGTATTTGGGATCATTTCACTCATAATTATCCTAATAAAATTGAAGATAGATCTAATGGAGATATAGCGTGCAATTCTTATCACAAAATAACAGAAGATGTTCAATTGATTAAAAATGTGGGTTTTCAATTTTATCGTTTTTCTGTTTCTTGGCCCAGAATTCTGCCATCGGGATTTCCAAATCAAGTTAATGCTGCTGGAATTGCTTACTACAACAAATTAATTAACGAACTTCTTTCTAACAACATAATTCCTATACTGACGATTTATCACTGGGAGCTTCCACAATCTTTACAGGAATTAGGTGGATTCGTAAATCCTCAAATTTCTTACTGGTTTGAAGACTATGCGCGTATTTTATTTGCAAATTTTGGAGATAGAGTAAAACATTGGATTACAATTAATGAACCAAAGCAACTTTGCTCTTTTGGTTACGGCTTGGGTCTCTTTGCACCTGGAGTGGAAAATTCTGGCATAAGCGATTACTTATGTGGTCATAATGTTTTAAAAGCTCATGCACGGGTTTATCATTTATATGATAAAGTCTTCAGGCCACTACAAAAAGGTATAGTACAAAATGCTCAAATGAAGTATAACGAAAATAATTATATTATATTGCTATAGGTATTATTAGCATTGTAATAGAACTACCGTGGTGCGAACCTGCTTCTAACAAAACCGAAGATATAGCAGCAGCTGATCGTAGAAACCAATTCGATGTAAGGTTTGATATGTAATGGAATTATTACTGCTTTTAAATAATTTTTTTAAAAACTTCGAATTTGATGCCCCGAAAATGGGGTATTAATAAAGGGATTGTGTAAAACTTTCTATTATAATAGATCATTAAAATTTATAACTGCAATTGAGCGTCAATTTTCTGTTGATTTTAGTTTGGTATCTATGCTAATCCAGTTTTCCATAAAGATGGAGATTATCCTCAAGTTGTGAAAGACTTTGTAGCAAAGCGAAGTAAAGCAGAAGGTTTCCCTCGATCTCGCTTACCGGAGTTCACTCCAGAAGAAGTAGAATATATTAAAGGCACATCAGATTACTTTGGTCTCAACCATTATACAAGTTTCATGGTGAAACATGTAAACCCTGCTCCCATTGGCGAACCTCATCTAGACAAAGATATGCAGAATGAATTTTATCAGGATATAAATTGGTTGACGGGAACGGGATCATATTTTCGGGTACGCAGTCAAGTTTGTTACTAACTCCATTAATTCGATTAATTTTAGTTGGTGCCATGGGGATTTAGAAAAATCTTAAATTATGTAAAAGAAAACTACGGAAATCCAGATATATACATAACAGAAAATGGGTTCCCAGATAATGTTGAATTAAATGATACGGATCGCATAAGATATTTTAAGGTTTCAAATTTAAAATTTAAAAATTTATAAATAAGGTAAATGATAAAAACATTTTAGGAAACTCTTGAAGCTGTTTTAAATGCTTCGTACTTAGATCAAGTTTCTGTTAAGTCGTTCGGTACGTGGAGTCTAATAGATAATTTTGAATGGATGGCGGGTTATAGGTATGATTTAGTTAAAACTATTAAGGAGTTGAAATACTAAAGATTTTTTTTAGTCTGAAATTTGGTTTATACCATGTAAACTTTTCGGACCCCAGCAGACCAAGAACTGAAAGATCTTCAATACAGTTTTTTAAAGATTTACTTAATACTAGACAGTTAAAAATTAATTAAAACATTTTTTGTTACCTTCTAGTTAATTATAATTATACGGTATATTTTACGTTCAAAAATTTAATTTTTTGAGGGTTGTTAATACAATACCAATGGGTTTTTCATTTTAAAGCATTTTTCAATTACCGTTAGTTGAAACGTGTTAGAATAACTTTGTTTTTCAAGAACAAATTTGCTATGGTTGTGTTTATAGTTAAGCTACATATTTTACATAAGTGAACGCGCCATCATGCCAAAAACTCATAAATTAATCCAATCTGAATGCCGTCAAATTCTGTCTATAAATTCGCAAAGTAAAAATAGCGCCATTTAACACGGAACCGTTAATAACAATACCAAGTAGCACCTTGCAGAAATCGTAAATATCAAAAAATCTCAGAACGAAAAAAAAGCTAGATGTATTACAAGACATGAAAAAATAAAAATTTGTACAAATCTGATAAAAATAACAGCACGAGCTAAAAGAGTCTTTCGCAGGAGCCTAGAATAATTCCACATCATACTTTCCTTAATCTTCAAATTACATTTTATATCCTCCTTTGTTTATTTTGGCGTATTCGATTGTTTCTTTTGCTTTTTGGTGCTAAAGATCTATTATATTATCGAGCATTTTTTTACTTTAATAAATCCCTTTGTTTTGTTTGGATGGTTATTGTGTTTATATAGTTGTTGTTTTCTGCTTGTGTTGTTACATTTTGTTTTTTCACATATATTGTAATGAACGGAATCTATTAAAAGTGCCACACGTTGGGCTGACAAAAAGTGTAGTGTACCCTCGGAGCTTTATTAGGGATACACGTTTTATTGTAAATGTCTTGTACGAGTGTACGTAAATGTACCCCGTCAATAGAAATGTAGGTATGTGAAATTTTAGATAAATACAAATAAATGAAATTGTACCTCGGCTTAGCTATTGCGATGAGCACAGACCTACCTTCTCTCACGTTGGGTTCCCTCCTTGACCAAATTGTAATGCTGAAATAAAATATCGTGGTCTTCGGAATGTGATCACAAAAATTATGCTCCGTTTTAAATTACAAATTGTAATTTATTATAATTCAGTTTTTAAGCGCTTTAAATGCAATAAAATTCTTATGCTAATTAACAAATGTCTTATTCTAATTAACTTGAAATGTATTAATGCACGTGTAAATCGAATCGCAAAATTTTCACTAATTTTTATGTTCAATATAATTTTTAATGGGACTGTACCTTTTATGAGATCTGGGGTATTTCTGTTTACTGGGTTCATATACCATGAAACTATTTACTTGCACTTGGTGGATGACCTTCGATGTATAAAATAATTCAAGATGCAAATTTTCTTGTGAGTGCGTCTACCTCGTGGTGTGACCAAGTTTTTCTCAAAAATAATCGTAATCCTTCGTAATCTTCTACCAATTTTACTTTTTAAATACGTAAGTACGTTGCTTTTAACTATTAATATGCTTTTTTGTTGAATTTCTTTAAAATTTTCACTGTTTTATATAATTTTAGCTGGACGCGCACAAAAATACCGCAAAATTAAAATCAACAACCTCATTTTATTCAATTGTTTTACCATCGCTACCCTTGTATTTTCAAGGCAAATGTGATTATTCTCTATTGGTCGAAATAAAATCAATTTTATTGACGTTACAATTTGCAGGTTCGGCTCAAGCCCAATGTGACTTTGTAAAATTTTAATAAAATTTTTATGTTTCAGATTGAATTAAATTTCTTGCATCTCCTGTGATCGTTCAGTAAACCTTTTGAAGAAAATGTCTTTTCCATTTGTGATACATTGAATTGCGAAGCATTCCGATATGTGTAAAGATTTTGCTTATTTTAAGATTTTACGTTTAACACATTTTTATCAACTAACATTGAACAATTATTTTGATTTTAAATTACATTTCTTATTATTAATTAATTTGATTTATAATATTAACAAACATTTTTATTAACGGAATTAAATCGTTGCATTTTGAAATTTATTTTGTTATCTCGTTCCGTGACTCTTTCTTCATATAAATTTATGACGTTAAACTAAATTTTTGGTATCGGATAAAACTTTTACGTTCGAACAAATAAGTCATGTGCTCTCTTTATTAATAAACAAAATTCTGAATTGTGTCGTTATCATTTCTATTGACGTGGTGGTCAGTGTCCGACATTGCAATATGTATGATTGAACTTCTTCAAGACTGTTCCGTAACTTATGGAATTATGTCTTCATTATAGCACCGCAAAGCCATACGATATAATAATAATTCCCATCTTTTTGTATCTCTCCAGTTTTGTATTTTTGTTTATTGTTACTTTCATAGATCGATGATCGCTCCAGGTGCAGAAACATTTAGCACTTTTACAATAATTTTATGTGCCGCTGCTTGTTAAAAATGTTATATATTCTTAGTTTTTCATCGGTGCTGATCCACATACTTAGTACATAGGTACTTCCGACTGTTCCTCTTTTCGGAGAAGATATCGGTGTTGAATAGCATTTTATGCAATCCTTGCGTGTTTATTATGGATTTATGACTACTTTTGCGGTTCGTTATGATCTTCATCAGTCCCACGTGTTGTTTATTAGCTCTTTTTTTTGCTCCTATGGGATCATTTGATCCCATGGGATCATAGTATGACCTCATAATTATTGACTCAACAAAAGACTATATGCTATATTTTAACATACGTTAAAATTATTTATCGCTTCCTTGAAATGAATGCGTTATCACATTGCAATGAGATATTATTTCGACGTGTAGGCGTTGTTTGCCGCCACAGCTTCATATACGTAAGCGCTCTTTCTTTTAATCATACAACCACCGTTATCATTTATAATGGGATACATTAATAGACAATTTTATAAATTGCATAATTACAAAGTAATTTTGCATACACTGTTATCTTTTGCAATGCGATTTTTAATAGCCACTTCAATTTATATAATTTAATTTGTACCTGTTTATTTCAATTTTTCTTTTCATCTTTTTTTTTGTCGGTAGTTATTAGGATTGCATAAAAAGTATACACAACTCGTGGCTAAAGTGCCATTAAATCTCTGGTGCATTGCGACCCATTGGAGGTGGGAGTAGCTATCGCTACCCCCACCACCGCCGGATCGCCTGTGTTATGTTAAAGTAAAACCATGCATTAATATAATAATTAAAAATTTCAAATATGTTACGATAGCCTGACTCACATTCGATTCAGCAGTCTATCGCATTCCTTTTAAAGTTCAATAACTGTAAAATTAGCAATAAGCAATATTTTTATTATAAATAGTCACAATTGTAATTATAGATTATTATTATGCTGTATGTCTAAAATCGATGTCAGTCGTAATTTTCAATAAATTTATTTAAGTAATTTTGATTTTTTTAAAATAATTTTGTTAAGTGAAATTAACTGGCGCAGTCGGTAGGATACTCAGAAGGGCTTTAGATCAAATTCTCTAAAATAACCCTTTTTGTGTTAACAATCAACTGAGAACCAACATTAAATTTTAAGTGATAAGAAGAAACAAATAAAAAGTGCAACAAGAAGAAACAAATAGAAGACAATCAATCAATCCAATAAGAGGGAAGAAGTTTCGAAAGATTTATAACCAAGGGATGAAGAAATTCACAACGTTCTTCATTTGCCTAGCGTAAGTTTTTGCTCATTATTATATTTCCTTTATTCCTTCCTGAATGTCAGAAGCAGAAATAACCGAATTATTCAATAATTTAACCCTATCATCGGAATCAATTTTACAAAGTATTCCAAATATTCTATCAAACGATCCCCCTAGTAATAATTACGAAATGGCACAACTAGATAGATTTAACTGCGAATTAGTACCAAAATATGATGGCAATCCAGCGACTTTATCGATATTTATTAATGCATGTGAACATTTATTGAGAAGATTTGGTACAACAAATTCAGATGATGTTGTCAACGGACAACTTATACAAGTTATACTGGGCAAATTCGAAGGACGAGCACTCACATTAATTGCTAGTCGAGAAAATTCAAATACCTGGGGTAACATAAAAAAATTATTATTACAACATTTTGGAGATCAACGCGACGAAAATTGTCTACTACGTGATCTGATGAGCCTCAAACCATACAAAAACGAATCCTCATATCAATTCGGAATGAGATGTCAGGATGTACGAAGCTTACTTTTAACCCATCTACAATTACATGAAGCGGACCCAAACGTCAAGTTGGTAAAAACGAAAATTTACGATGATTTATCACTCCAAACATTCCTTCAGGGTTTGAACGGTCAAATTGGCCTAGTTGTAAGATTAAAACAGCCACCCAATCTAGAAGCGGCAATGGCGTACGTAACAGAAGAAGAAAATTTCATGTACGCCCAAAATAAAACAAACATCTTAAATTTCCAACGGCAATATCAACCGATAGAAAAGAAACAACCATTTCATCCAACTCCAATGCCGAGTGTCAACCCACCTATGTTAACCAATTTTGGACAGCAGCCACTACAAACCCAAAATATACTTCGACCACCCGTATTCAAACAAGCTAGTACAACAAGGACACCAAATCCATTTGCCTCACAACCTCGAACTTTCGGAAGATTTTCAGGCCCACCAACGCAATCAAGAATGGTCCCACAGCAAACAAATAATTACAGTTACAAGAGAAACTATCAACAACACAACAACCTAATTATAACGGACCACAATGGAACACATTTAAACCTCCACAACAACGCTACGAACCAGAACCAATGGACATTTCATCTGGGAATACCCGTCGATCAGGAATCCCACAACAAGAAACACAAGTATTGTACTATCAAGATATAGAACAAGGAGATTATGAAGATACACCCACATATGAACTAGCAGAAAATTGTGATGAAGTTTATGAAACAAAAGTTAGCCAACCATTGGAAAATTCCAACGAACATGAGTACGTCGAAAATTTCCACATGGAAGCCTACAGTACCAGTACGACAAATAATACAATAAACCTTAATATAACGACTCTTTCCTAATTGCCATATATTAAAATTCCAGAATTAAAGTTAAAATTTTTAATAGATACAGGATCAACAAAATCTTTAATAAATCAAGAAATCGCACATAAATATTTCCCTAACCAAATTAATTACGAATCGTTCAAAATTCTGACAGCTCATCAAGTAAGTCAACATGATGAAGTAGCATACATAAGGTTACCCGATTCAATCGATTCTACAATCAAGCACAAGTTCTACCTTTTTAATTTTAACAATAAATACGACGGTTCAATAGGTGTAGATTTATTAAAATTTTTAGAAGCCAAAATTAATTTCAAGGATAAGGTACTAAAAACGAAAAACAAAACGATACCGATCTATTTAGGAGACGACGACGATGACGACATCTCGATGGCAGTCAATCTAGACGAATCCGAAAACGACCTCAGAATAATCGATTTGGATACAGAGAAAGAATGGGCAGGAGCACCCATGCCTACCATAAGCGAAATCAACGGGTTACTGAACAATTCAAATGAACCGGCAGCGAAAGGCCAAGATGATGGAACTATTCATTCCAACATAAACGACGAACGAGTAACAGCAACCCACATCATTAAAGAAGCTATAGATGATAAAAAACACCAATTCATAATTGAGACAACCCACCAGGGAGAGTTGAAGGTACAAACAAAAAACCAAAAATTTCTGACACTAATCGACAGTTTGGGAAAAATCGGACAAGCAGTTCCAATAACAAGTAAAAATATTACTGAACTTGCGAACGCCTTAATCACACATTTTTCATACTACGGAGTTCCAGAATCAATAACAAAGGATAACGGGACGGAGATAAAACACGATATCGTACGAGAATTGTTAAACTTACACAAGGTAAAGGTTCATTTTACTACACCAAGAAATTCACAATCAAATAGGATGATCGAAAGGATGATTTCAACCCCAATCGAACACCTACGAATTATGAGGGTAGATGGCAAGAAAACTAGTAACATAAGAAGAAAAACTAAGAAAAAATTTTACGGACCTTTTATCATTACAAAACTATTTAACGATAACACGGCGGAAATCCGGAATAAAAATAATCGAATACAGAAGATACATGTTAGATTACTAAGAAGACCTACTCTTGTTACAGATGCTGCTACGCAACCGTCGACATCCAAGACTTGAAGAACAACCCCGGAATGTTACCACTTAGATTAGGAATAGTTAATAATCAAATTAGTTACTGGACGCTTATTAGAGTAATAGATATAGCACCACTTAGAAGGGAATTAGATGAATTAAATAGTAGTTTTAACAATTTAACCTTAATATACAGTAAACATGAAAACGGGAAAACACATCGATGGAATAATCAAAATCTACATAGCCTTTTGGAACATACCATAACCGAAACTAATACAAAATTCGAACAAATTAATCTTTACGAAAATCATAGAAGAAAAAGAGGTTTCATTAATGGATTGGGCGGACTAATTAAAACCATTACAGGAAATTTGGATAATGAAGATGCAGAAAAATATAACTATGCAATAAACCAATTGACCAACGATCAAAATAAAGTAAAGTTGCTATTTAAGGAACAAATTAAATTAACAACTTCAGCAATGGAAAACTTCAACAACAGCATTATTAAAATAGCAAGAAATCAAGCACTTTTACTAGAAAAATTAACCTTCATGGAACTTAATATAAATGCAACTAATTTTTACAAAACTAAAGTAGATGAAAAATTAACGATGACGACAATTTATCTAGAATTAATAACAGCCGCAGCAACAATACGAGATATTTTAGAAACACTCGAAGAAGCGATCACCTTTGCATCAGCAAACATTATGCATCCATCAATATTAAAAGCCAAAGACCTTAATCACGAATTGTTACAGATACAGCTATTATTAACAAATTCTAAATTGCCTATAAACCCAAATTTGGAAAATATTCACGAATTTCATAAAATCATAAATATTAAAGCCTTTATCCAAAATACCAAAATACATTTCATATTAGAAATCCCAGTCGTCGAAAAAATCGACTATAATTATTTTCATCTATTTTCCTGTCCAATATTTAATAATCCCTTATACTCAATAATCATTCCCAAAGCCAAATTCCTTGTAATAAACGAGCAAAACTTCGCATTAAGTAACCAAAGATGTAAAGATATAAATTTTAACAAATTTTTGTGCAAATTGGAAATTAACCAAATCGAAGAAAAGTCACCTTGCGAAGTTCATCTTATTCAACACACAAAGAAATACCAAAATTGTCAGCAAGAAAGTTTAAGTTTGGCCCACACGAAAGTCCAACAGGTCTCTAGTAATCAATGGATGGTAATAACAAAGGGAGAAGACGTAATCAAGAAAGAATGCGATGCAACAACAGAAACTATTTCGTTAAATGGAACATACTTAATATCACTAAATGGTAAATGCAAGATCAAAATACAAACAAAATTACTAACGACACAAGAGAAACGACTTAAAAATAACTTAGTGGAAATCCCGAAGTTAAAATTCGAATACACTAGCAACAGACACAATAATGTCAACATTACCTTCAGGCCAATCGAATTGGAACCGATAAATTTGGACGAAATTAAAGCAACAGAAATCAAATTGCATCAAATCGAGGAAAACATTGAAGAAACATCCCAAGCTCCTGTGTACTTCCATCAAGCAAGTGGATGGACCATCATGTTATATATGTTAATTTTCATTATTTTAATCACATATGTTTTAGTTAGAGTTTTTAAGAAGAAAACACCATCCGGAACAATCAAAGAGAAACCAATCGAACAGAAACCAATCGAACAGATCGGACTTCAAAATTTAAGGATACCCTAATTTTGGTCCTAGAGGGGAGGTGTTATGTTAAAGTAAAACCATGCATTAATATAATAATTAAAAATTTCAAATATGTTACGATAGCCTGACTCACATTCGATTCAGCAGTCTATCGCATTCCTTTTAAAGTTCAATAACTGTAAAATTAGCAATAAGCAATATTTTTATTATAAATAGTCACAATTGTAATTATAGATTATTATTATGCTGTATGTCTAAAATCGATGTCAGTCGTAATTTTCAATAAATTTATTTAAGTAATTTTGATTTTTTTTTAAATAATTTTGTTAAGTGAAATTAACTCCTGCTTTACATGGCCTGCTTTAGCAACTCGGTATGTAATATACTATTATGTTCTAGAAAATTTACCATCGTCGCCCTACTCTGGTTCTTCCCTCCTGCATTTTGGTAGAATATTTCAATTATTTCTTCTTCATAACTACTTGTTGTGAAGAACTTTAAGTTATATCATCTCGATTATTGCAATAACTGCATAATATTAATAAATATAACGATATTATTGGAGAGCCGCTAGTATATCAGGATTTTTACTCCTCTCTGACAAAACTATTCGTTTCCTTGGGCTCAGCTTTTTTCCATTTATGACTCAGTTCTACCACTTTATCTTGTTTTGATAACATCCGTTGTCGCCATAGATCTCACATTACAAGTAACTAAGGGGCCGTTCATGTATTACGTAAGACGTTTTTTCCTACTTTTAGATTCCCCCCCCCCCTAGTAAGATAAAATAAGAAAATGTATACCCCCTACCCCCCCACACTAATCTTACGTAAGATAAATTATTATCCAATGAGAAGCCAGATCGAATCGGTTCAAAAGAATTTTCTTAAACATTAAAAGTGAAATTAATGAAGATATTATGTTAATTTTATTTAAAAAAAATGTTAATCAAACAATTTATTATAATATACAGCCAATATAACAATTTGTGACGTCTGGTTGAATTCGGTAAAAAACCCTATTTTTAATCAATTTCAAGGGGTGTTTTAGACTAGTAGATAAATATTAATCTTCCGCAATTTTTTTTCAATTCTACTAGATAAACCTTCAGCTTCCCAAACCTCTATAGGAAATTTGTTGATTTCAGGTAACTAAATTCGTTCTACTCCCGAAAATGTGCTCTTATTCATTTCGAACGTAAATAGTTAATATCGTATACCTATAGTATTTTGTGTTTCACATTAACATTAATATCAACAGCACACTATATTAAATTAAATAATTTTCAAATTTAGAAATTCAATTTAAAAAATAAAATCTTACGTAGGAAATTGTCTTGACCCCCCTTCCCCGAGTAAGAAAAAATAAAATGTCAACTACCCCCCCTTCCCGAAACGTCTTACGTAATACATGAACGGCCCCTAACTACCTTTAATTAAGTTTAGCTAGATTTCCTCAATAGATTTTAAATTTTACTCAAAGTAAAATTGTACGAATAACTACATTATTTAGTTCGAATTTGTTCAGATCATCAACAATTTGTTACGAATATTATTATTACAAAGGTGGATGTTTACACAACGGGATTCTTATCAGTTTATAACAGTGCGTTATAAACTTCTAAAATTTTAATTAGTTTTGGTTTAGTTACGAATGAATAAAAAGCTTTATTGGTAATCACAGCATTAAATTTGTTAAACCGACAAAAATTATGAAACAACTGCTTCATATCTTTACTTTTATTATAAACGACATCATGAAGGATGCGTCAAGTATACATACAATATCATTATCAGTTATTGTTATTTTTGTTATTGCAAGGTAAGTTACATTTACATGCATAGATTATAACAATTGTAATTTTTATTATATAGGAATGGCGTTAAATGTGAAAGAATAATCAAGCTTCCAGCCGACTTACTGGTAGGCACTGCAACATCATCATATCAAATTGAGGGGGCATGGAACGAAGATGGTAAGGATTTATACAGTTTCTTATTATGAAAACTTTTTAATTATATCAATAGGAAAATCGCCTAGTATTTGGGATCATTTCACTCATAATTATCCTAATAAAATTGAAGATAGGTCTAATGGAGATATAGCGGGCGATTCGTATCACAAAATAAAAGAAGATGTTCAATTGATTAAAAATGTGGGTTTTCAATTTTATCGTTTTTCTGTTTCTTGGCCCAGAATTTTGCCATCTGGATTTCCAAATCAAGTTAATCCTGCTGGAATTGCCTACTACAACAAATTAATTAACGAACTTCTTTCTAACAACATAATTCCTATACTGACGATTTATCACGGTGAGCTTCCACAATCTTTACAGGAATTAGGCGGATTCGTAAATCCTCAAATTTCTTATTGGTTTGAAGACTATGCGCGTATTTTATTTGCAAATTTTGGAGATAGAGTAAAACATTGGATTACAATTAATGAACCAAAGCAACTTTGTTCTTTTGGTTACGGTTTGGGTCTCACTGCACCTGGAGTGGAAAATTCTGGCATAAGCGATTACTTATGTGGTCATAATGTTTTAAAAGCTCATGCACGAGTTTATCATTTATATGATAAAGTCTTCAGGCCAATACAAAAAGGTATAGTACAAAATTCTGAAATGAAGTATAACGAAAATAATTATATATTGCTGTAGGTATTATTAGTATTGTAATAGAACTATACCGTGGGGCGAACCTGCTTCTAACAAAACCGAAGATATAGCAGCAGCTGATCGTAGAAACCAATTCGATGTAAGGTTAGATATGTAATGGAGTTAATACTGCTTTTAAATAATTTTTTTTAAGTCTTGGGATTCGATTCCCCGAAAATGGGGTACTAATAAAGGGATTGTGTAATAACTTTCTATTATAGTTAATAAATCATTAATTAAAATTCCTAACTGCTATTGAGCGTCAATTTTGTGTTAATTTTAGTTTGGTATCTATGCTAATCCAGTTTTCCATAAAGATGGAGATTATCCTCAAGTTGTGAAAGACTTTGTAGCGAAACGAAGTAAAGCAGAAGGTTTCCCACGGTCTCGCTTACCGGAGTTTACTCCAGAAGAAGTAGAATATATCAAAGGCACATCGGATTACTTTGGTCTCAACCATTATACAAGTGTCATTGTGAAACATGTAAACCCTGCTTCCATTGACGAACCTCATCTAGACAAAGATATGCAGAATGAATATTATCAAGATGATAACTGGTTGACAGGAACTTATACATATTTTCGGGTACTTAGTCAAGTTTGTCATTAATTCCATTAACTCGATTAATTTTAGTTGGTGCCATGGGGCTTTAGAAAAATCTTAAATTATATAAAAGATAACTATGGAAATCCAGATATATACATAACAGAAAATGGGTTCCCAGATAAAGTTGGAATAAATGACACGGATCGTATAAGATATTTTAAGGTTTCAAATTTAATATTTTAAAATTTTCCAATAAGATTAATGATAACAACATTTTAGGAAAGTCTTGAAGCTGTTTTAAATGCTTCGTACTTGGATCAAGTTTCTGTTAAGTCGTTCAGTGCGTGGAGTCTAATAGATACTTTTGAATGGTTATCGGGTTATAAGTATGATTTAGATAAAACTATTAAAGAGTTAAAATACTAAAGATTATTTTTTTTAGTCTGAAATTTGGTTTATACCATGTAAACTTTTCGGACCCCAGCAGACCAAGAACTGAAAGATCTTCAATACAGTTTTTTAAAGATTTACTTAATACTAGAGAGTTAAAAATTAATTAAAACATTTTTTGATACCTTCTAGTTAATAATAATTAATATATTTTACGTTCAAAATTTTAATTTTTAGGGGTTGGTAATGCAATACCAATTGGTTTCTCATTTTGAAGCATTTTACAATTAATGTTAGTTGAAACGTATTAGAATAACGTTGTTTTAAAGAAGAAATTTTCTGTCGTTGTGTTGATAGTTAAGCTACATATTTTACCTGTTCAGGACGTTTGAACGCGACCTTTGAACGCAGGGACGTATGTACGCAAGGACGTTTGAACGCGAGATGTTTGAACGCAAGGACATTTGAACGCGAGCAATTAAAACAATAGAAACATTTTAGTTTGTTATTGGATGACATCGTTAATTTGATACTAATACTATTTTTCTAATCATTCTCATACCACAACACATAAAAAACGCAATAAAAAAAAGGTGATTATTTTTAGACATTTTTTTTTAATTTCCCGAGGGGGAAGTGGTTAATCTGCTCTTACGCTTCGAGCAGGAGGGTCTGCCGTAATCTGAGTAATCAGAGACCAAATGCATTTATAGGTCGGGATTCGACTCTGAAGTGGTTGCGTTGTGAAAACCTACCATACGCTACCCACCATTGCCCTCCGCACCGGGCGCTCCGGGCGATTTTGACGACGGTGTTCTAGCTAAAACATCCCAGAAGATGATCCATTCACCCCACCAGGATCATAAAAAAACGGGATATAGCATTTAATATTATTCTAGAAAAGGTATATAGCATTTAACCGCTACCTATACTAAAACTGATAAGAAAAATCCGGCGAATACAAATTAAATAAAAAAAACGTCAATCTCAACTGCTGCTCGCGTACAAACTTCTTTGCGTTCAAACGGTCCCGTTCAAACGTCCCGCGTTCAAACGGTCGCGTTCAAACGTCGTGCTCCGATATTTTACACAATGTAAATGTGTTTACACATATGTGCCATTATGCCAAAAACTCGTAAATTAATCCAATCTGAATGCCATCAAATTCTGCCTATAAATTCGCAAGGTAAAAATAGCGCCATTTAACATGGAACCGTTAATAACAATACCAAGTAGCACCTTGCGGAAATCGTAAATATCAAAAAATCGCGGAACGAAAAAAAAGCTAGATGTATTACAAAAGACATGAAAAAATAAAAATTGTATTCGATTGTTTCTTTTGCTTTCTGATATTAAAGAGCTATTATCTAACATTTTTGTACTTTAATAAATCCCTTTGTGCTTTTTGGATGATTATTGTGTTTATAGCGTTATTGTTTTCAGCTTGTGTTGTTACATTTTGTTTTTTCACATATTATGTATGTATGATTGGACTTCTTTGAGACTGTTCTTTAACTTATAGAATTCTCTCTTTCTTATATCACCGCAAAGCCATCTTATTGTATCTCTCCAGTTTTGTATTTTTGTTTATTGTTACTTTCATCGATCGATGATCGCTCCAGGTGCAGAAACATTTAGCACTTTTACAATAATTTTATGTGCCGCTGCTTGTTAAAAATGTTATATATTCTTATAGTTTTCCATCAGTGCTGATCCACATACTTAGTACATACATAGGTACTTCCGACTGTTCCTCTTTTCGAAGAAGATATCGGTGTTGAATAAGCATTTTACTATATTCTAGAAAATTTACCATCGTCGGTCGCCGCCCTACTCTGGTTCTTACCTCCTGCATTTTGGTAAAATTTTTCAATTATTTCATCTTCATAACTACTTGTTGGGAAGAACTTTAAGTGATATCATCTCGTTTATTGCATTAACTGCATAATACTTATAAATACAACGTTATTGGTTTCATTATTTGAACTTTATTGGAGAGCCGTTAGTATATCAAAATTTTTACTCCTCTCTGACAAAACTACTCGTTTCCTTTGTGCTCAGCTTCTTCCATTTATGACTCAGTTCTACCACTTTATCTTGTTTTGATCACATCCGTTGTAGCCATAGATCTCTCATTATAAGTAACTATAACTACCTTTAATTATATTTAACTAGATCTCCTCGATATATTTTAAATTTTACTCAAAATAAATTCGAATGAATAAGTACATTTCGCTCGTATTTGTTCATGAAATGATGAACATTTTGTTACGAATATTGTTTATACAAAGATGCATGTTTACGCAACGGGATTCTTATCAGTTTATAGTGCGTTATAATCTTCTAAATTTTTAATTAGATTTGGTTTAGTTACGAATGAATAAAAAGCTTTATATTGGTAATCTCAACATTATATTTTTAAACCGACAAAAATTATAAAACAACTGCTTCATATCTTTACTATTATTCCAAACGACATCATGAAGGATGCGTTAAGTATACATACAATATCATTATCAGTTATTGTTATTTTTTTTATTGCAAGGTAAGTTACATTTACTTGCTTAGATTATAATAACTGTAATTGTTATTATATAGGAATGACGTTAAATGTGAAAGAATAATCGAGCTCCCAGCCGACTTACTTATAGGCACGGCAACATCATCATATCAAATTGAGGGGGCATGGAACGAAGATGGTAAGCATTTATACAGTTTTGTATTATGAAAACCTTTCAATTATATCATTAGGAAAATCGCCTAGTATATGGGATCATTTCACTCACAATTATCCTAATAAAATTGAAGATAGGTCGAATGGAGATATAGCGGGCGATTCGTATCACAAAATAAAAGAAGATGTTCAATTGATTAAAAATGTAGGTTTTCAATTTTATCGTTTTTCTGTTTCTTGGCCCAGAATTTTGCCGTCGGGATTTCCAAATGAAGTAAATCCTGCTGGAATTGCTTACTACAACAAATTAATTAACGAACTTCTTTCTAACAACATAATTCCTATTCTGACGATTTTTCACTGGGAGCTTCCACAATCCTTACAGGAATTAGGTGGATTCGTAAATCCTCAAATTTCTTACTGGTTTGAAGACTATGCGCGTATTTTATTTGAAAATTTTGGAGATAGAGTAAAACATTGGATTACAATTAATGAACCAAAGCAACTTTGCTCTTTTGGTTACGGTTTGGGTCTCCTTGCACCTGGATTAGAAAAATCTGGTATAAGCGATTACTTATGTGGTCATAATGTTTTAAAAGCTCATGCACGAGTTTATCATTTATATGATAAAGTCTTCAGACCAATACAAAAAGGTATAGTACAAAATGCTTAAATGAAGTAATAACGAAAATAATTACATATATTTATTGTTGTAGGTATTATTGGTATTGTAATAGAACTACCGTGGGGCGAACCTGCTTCTAATAAAACCGAAGATATACTGGCAGCTAATCGTAGAAACCAATTCGATGTAAGGTTTGATATGTAATACTGCTTTTAAATATGATTTTGAAAATCATGGAATTTGATACCTGAAAAAGGGGATTGTGTAATAATTTTCTATTATAATAGATCATTAAAATACATAACTGCTATTG
The DNA here is from genome assembly GCA_932274525.1 of Podabrus alpinus. Lineage (NCBI taxonomy): Eukaryota > Metazoa > Arthropoda > Insecta > Coleoptera > Cantharidae > Podabrus > Podabrus alpinus. Next base: position 125,004,096 of record OW026451.1, read on the forward strand.
AGCGTCAATTTTGTGTTAATTTTAGTTTGGTATCTATGCTAATCCAGTTTTCCATAAAGATGGAGATTATCCTCAAGTTGTGAAAGACTTTGTAGCGAAACGAAGTAAAGCAGAAGGTTTCTCACGGTCTCGCTTACCGGAGTTTACTCCAGTAGAAGTAGAATATATCAAAGGCACATCGGATTACTTTGGTCTCAACCATTATACAAGTGTCATGGTGAAACATGTAAACCCTGCTTCCATTGACGAACCTCATCTAGACAAAGATATGCAGAATGAATTTTATCAAGACGATAAGTGGTTGACAGGAACTCATCCATATTTTCGGGTACTTAGTCAAGTTTGTCATTAATTCCATTAACTCGATTAATTTTAGTTGGTGCCATGGGGTTTTAGAAAAATCTTAAATTATATAAAAGATAACTACGGAAATCCAGATATATACGTAACAGAAAACGGGTTCCCAGATGAAGTTGAATTAAATGATACGGATCGCATAAGATATTTTAAGGTTTCAAATTAAATATTCATAATTTATAAATATGGTTAATGATAAAAACATTTTAGGAAAGTCTTGAAGCTGTTTTAAATGCTTCGTACTTGGATCAAGTTTCTGTTAAGTCGTTCAGTGCGTGGAGTCTAATTGATACTTTTGAATGGTTTTCGGGTTATAAGTAAGTATGATTTAGATAAAACTATTAAAGAGTTGAAATACTAAAGAATATTTTCAGTCTAAAATTTGGTTTATACCATGTAAACTTTTCGGACCCCAGCAGACCAAGAACCGAAAGATCTTCAATACAGTTTTTTAAAGATTTACTAAATACTAGAGAGTTAAAAATTAATTAAAACATTTTAGACCATCTTAAAATTAATAATTAATATTTTAATTAATCTGAATTTATTTATAAATTAGCACTGTATAAATAACAGTAACTTGCGTTACTATAATGTTATGTACCTACTTTTATACCTACTCGTGTTATATAAATATTATATTATTATATCATTAACATAAAATGTACGTGTTGAACACTCCACTAATTCCAAAAATTAACAGAGGTAGTATTTCAATATTTTGAATTACTATCTTGGGAACGGTCCAGGTAAGGATCGTCTTATAAAAGCTTTTACATTCAAAAATATAATATTGTGGAGGTTGTTAATGCAATACCAATTGGTTTTCCATTTTAAAGCATTTTACAATTAACGTTACTTGGAACGTGTTAGAATAACTTTGTTTTTAAAGAAGAAATTTGCTGTTGTTGTATCTATGGGGTCAATGAATTTAAAGTGTGCGAGGAACATCGCTGCTGTATATCTTAGAAAAGGTTTTGGAACCTTCTAAGCTGAAATTATTCTCAGAAGACAACCTTTATTACATATTCCAACAGAATAACGCACCATCTTACAAATCAAAGGGCAACATGCGTCGGTTTTAGAAAAATCAAATTCAATTGTCTGATTGAAAATTTATGGCACAAACTTAAACAAACGATTACTCTACAGAATAAAAAGTATTTTAGGGCATAAATTGAGCAGTCCACTTAAGATGGAAACTAATGAAATATTGATTAGATGGAGTAAATTTTTGTCATTACGGGTTATGTTGACAACTCAAATTAATAATTATAAGCAGTAATAATAATATTATTATTGCATATTTAATAATTAAATATGCAAAGACTCCCCTCAAGCTGCCTACACTGCCCTCACCAAAGCAATTCAGTTCCAATGGTCATTCCTATTACGAGTCTTAAAAAACTCCCATGAATTTTTTGAACCACTGACACATGCATTACGCACTACCTTCCTACCGGCGCTCTTTGGCAGCGACGTCTCTCCCATAGAAGCGGACCTATTCTCCTTACCTGTACAGAAAGGTGGATTGGCAATTTCTGACCCATTTAAAGCCACTAATTTAAGCTATGAAATTTCCAAGAAAGGCTGCATAGCTCTCACTATAGCCCTATTAGAAAAAAAACAGATTATCCTGTCTGACCATAATACATCTCTAAAAGACGCACGCAAAGAGGGCCGCAAAGAAAAAGAAGCTCTTGATGATAAATTCTTAGAAACTACCCTAGCAAAATTCAGTGCAAACAAGAAAAGGGCATTTGAAAGATCCATCGCATCCAAGATGAAAACGAAATCCTCAAATTGGCTCTCTGTTATCCCTACAAAAAAAGATCACTTTGATTTATCCCCATTAGAATTCAGTGATGCGTTATCAATTCGTTACCATAGAATACCCACCTGCATGCCACAGTCATGTGACGGCTGTGGTAACAGCAATTTCAACATTGATCACGCGCTCTGCTGTAAAACCGGAGGCCTAATCACACGGCGACACAATGAGATCAGAGATCTTCTTTGTGAGCTCTGCCAACACGCCTGGGGCAATGTGACAAAAGAGCCGATCATTTTCGAAAATGACGGTGGACTGCGTGCAGACCTATCCTGCCGGGGTGTATGGGATGCTCAGAGGGAGGCGTTATTCGATATCCGTGTTGTTGACACCGACGCTCCCTCATACCTCTCACGTCCTGTTACATCCGTCCTAAGATCAGCTGAAGACGAAAAGAAGAGAAAATACTCCAACGCCTGTGAAATGCGACATGCTACTTTCACCCCACTTGTAACATCAGTCGATGGTGTCTTTGCACCCCAAATGTCTTCCTTCATTAGGCATATGGGAGAGGCCATATCTGAACGTTGGAACTGCTCCCTAAGCACCATACTGGGCTGGCTTAGAGCTAGAATTGGTGTTGCCATAATACGTGCAACTAGCATGTGCATCCGCGGCACACGGCACCGCTTTAAGCCCGTTGCAAGATGACTCGGTTTTGATGATGGCGCTGCCCTCCCACATATTGACTAACAAAATAAATACTTAGAAAATTGTATATAATTATCTGTACTGTACCTATTCTTTTTAAGTGGTATGATTTAAAAAGTTTCAATAAAAATTCTTACTAGTATAATTATAAGCAGTTATTAACGCTTTGAGTTTAAAAACGGAACTCAGATGGTTCTGTAAGAGTTTAGTACCAAACGGAAAACTGGATGTAGACGCTTATTTGCACCTAGTACCTAGTAGGTGGTGCAAATATTTAGAAGATTTGAAGGTACTATAAATAAAATTCTGCAGCCGGCTTTCCACGATCCAGAAATCCAGATAAATGAGATCTGGGGCGAAACTCCAGTGCTCCGCGATAATCAAGAAATTCCTCGTACTTACTATAAATGAAATACTAATTTTTGGTTGTTTTAGTACTAACTGCAGGTTTTGCCTAAAACGTGTCAATATCAAAGACTGATACAAAGTAACAGGGTAACTATGAATATTTTAACATGGAAAAAATAGATAAATGCACTAAAACTGATAAATAAAATAAAAAATTTAACCGTTTTGCGTTATTACACAATGAACTTTTCCTGGATCCGCCCCTGATCAATATAATACCAGATATTATTAAGTTTTTTTTAAATTTTTAGCAATTACGTATTTATCTTACTTTATCGTCAAATGATAAGCCAACAGTAAGTACTGAAGTTGTAAACTTTATATTATGACATTGGAACATTGTTGCAAAAGTGAATGTATAGTTTGTTTCAGAATAATTGAAATTAAAAAAAGTCATAGAATCAAATTACGTTGATATAAAAGCATACGAACTATGTGATAAGATATGATGTCGACCAAGCATATGCATTGCTAAAGGCTGGCGCGAGATTAAAATAATTAACCTTATCTCTATATATTATGTTTCGTTTATAGTTTGTACGTTATTATATCAACGTAATTTGATACTATGACTTTTTTAATTTCAATTATTCTGAAACAAACTATACTTGAATACATTTATTTATTAAAACTAAATGAGTAATAAATTATAGTATTTGATGGCGATATGAAATTTAATTTAAATTTCGCGATTAAAACATTTCATTGAAGCTATTTAACTAAAAGTTAATTAGCACGTGAATTGGTGAATTATATAACAAGTGAGTAGGTACAAAAATAAAACACTATTTAATTGTAATTTGGCGGAATGAAATTTCGTAAACGATTGAAAATTTATTAAAACATAGTAGATTTATAAGATCGAATTTTGCGTTTTGTAATCATTATTGTGGTTGAAAAATCTTCAAACTCAAGTTTAAATTTAGACCAGTCGACAACGCATTCGAAAGGGCTATTGCATATATAAATGGGGGCAAGCTGGAGTACATTTTATTATTTTTATTAGGACCTCCAAAAAAACATACTAATTTCGCACCCTTTAGCGACCCGGATTTCGTGCACTTTGATAGCTGTAACTCTGTAACCGCTCAATTAAATAAAAACATTTGTAAATATTTTCTCTAGATACTTTATTCTACTTCATTTTCAATAACTTAACATTTTGCTCTAAAATGCGCTCAAACCGAGATATCCACTTATAATCATAAAAATGTCATTCTTCGCGTGGTTTTTCCACTATGGTATGGTAGCAAAATCCGGGGTCACTAAAGGGTGCAAATAAGGGTTGTTTAGAGGTTCTAATAATAAATATAATAAAATTTATTCCAGCTTGCCCCCAAATTTTTATGCAATAAAACACTTGTCGACTGGCCTATTTGTAATATAACACAATAAAGATTCGGTTTGTTATTATTGCATGAAAGTTGCAGTCAAGGTACCCAACTAAAATATTTAGTAAAAATAAAATATATTTTATTTATTTCATATATTTTATTTTGATGGCCCTTTTTGATTTTGCTAAAACTTGGTGTAATTCTAAGGGATGCCAAAATAAATATATTTCTATGTTTCCTCTATAATGACCTCTTCACGTTGTGATGGGGCTTGGAGAGGGTTGAAAAATTAATTTTGACTTAACCTTCCACTTTGACACGATGTTTTTCAAATGTAGATATTGAAAACGACTTCTCAGTGAACTTTCTTGCGTAAATATAATTAAAATTGAAAAAATGGGGTTCCAGAACAAATTTTTACTTTAATTGGTCCCCCCCCCACAAACATTGGAACCAATTTAAAATTTTCAAAAAATATATTAGCTGGAATACAGTATTATTTACTTGCGAAACAAATTTCAGAGTGGAGAAATTTTTGATTTAGGAGTTACTACATAAAAATGAATGATTGTGCTAATGCAAATCTCTGAGTCATCTCAAACGAATCACACTAATTTCGTTAAAACATTCGTTTTCGCGATGGGGAAGGGGGGCGAAATGTAGCTGGTCATTCAATACCTATCGAAATCCATCGAAAAATTCCAGAATATCGGGACTTCGTCTCTGAATGGTTAATTCCATAAAATTTAAGAAAATTACTTATGAAGTATAATTTAAAGTTTTGTAGTCGCTGTTTTGACTGTATCAAGCTGTGTGTAAGGCCATCCGCAAAAAGTTATCAAATTGAAGAATTAATAGTAAAAGTTAAGTTAATCATAAAAATGAAATTATATTTTGATATTGGCTTGGTGAAAATATTTAATGATATTAAATCTTTTAAAAATTCAAGGTAGTAAACTTGTAATAATAATTATTATAAGTTTATACTCTTCCTATATTTATTATAAACAATAGAATTTTGGCTGTATAATAACTTTACTAACTAAATAATAACTTTAAGGTTATTAAAATATTAAAACGGATATTGTATATTATGATATAATAATAAATTGTGCAGTAGCTGCAGTTGGCATGCGTACGGCTAAATGTGTTTACAGAAATTTACACTGCGATATATTTATTTATTATTTGTGTTTCTTTTTAATTATTGATATCACACTAATTAAAGCTGACCTTTACTCATCACTTTACCATGTGATTTGAAAATTAACACTGTAAAGAAGAATTTCCTCTATACCCAACAACTATAAGCTACAATTTAAAAAAACCAGAACGTTATTTCGGCGCATCCTATTGTAAGGTCCTTATATAATTAAACATTTTGCAACCAGTAAAATAAATATGATGACAATCTGCCAAGAATCAAGATTATATTGGGAGCTTTTCATTATTTACGCTATATGCATCAGTTTAAGGTAAATTGAAATATAATAACAAAATAACCTAAGAAAGCATGCAATTCTTACCACAAATTTCACGAAGATGTCGAATTCATGAAAGAAATGATGGGAATTGTAAAATGATAAATAATAAGGCACTGGATTTATATCTACCGTAATTTTAATTGTTTTATTTTTATCTTATCAGTCAGAAATCTTATTTATTATTTTATGTTTAAAACTATAATATAACTAAGAATTATTTTGGATACTACATATGGCTTGCTCCATATGGATCGTTGGTTTGATAAAGTTGTCACATGACGATGTAAAGAAATTGGATTTGTTGTGGTAGAAAAATTAGTAAACGCCGATGTTACTGTAAACATAATATTTATTTTTAAAAATTATAGAAAATTTTCTAGGTGGTTGCTGTACCTCATGGAAAGGCAAAATTTGATGAAATATCAAAACAACTGCCAGAAAAAAGGGAAAAAGTTACACCTATGCAGCCGATATAGGCAAAAAAGACGATATTTTAAATCTCTTTAAATGAACCAAAGAAAACGTGGGCCCGATACATATTCTTGTTAATAATGCAAATTATTACAAAAAACAAACCTCACTGAAGGCGATCCAAATACATTAGATTATGCATTGCAACCCAAGAAGCGGTGCAATGGTATAATTACCGTATTATTTGGAATAAAAATTATAAATTTTAAATGAATTTTCAGAGTGTTAATTCGGGTTTAGTGGATACGGATGGTCTGCGAGAAATGGTTGAAAAATTAAAAAGACTTTATCTCCAGAAGCCCTCTAGTAATGGTCAAATTGTGCTTAGCTACAACCAGAAGATGGAGTGAACGCAATTATTTATATTTCGTCGACACCACCCCATTTGGTATTTTATTTTATTATTATTATGTTTCAATTATTTTGTCCTAAATTTCAAATACAGGAATTAGTGATCAAACCAGTGGGAGAAAAAGTATAAAGGTTAAACTCAATCTTTCTTCTACTTATGAGAAAAGTACACAATTATTCAACAATTAAAGTAAAAATAGCAAAACCAAGCAAATATTTAAGTTTTCTGTAATATAATAATTATATTATAACTATAGGTGCTATAGTTATACAATATAAATCATATTATGTATTATGCACTTTGATAAATATAATATAATATGGTTATCTATTTATAATTATTGTTATTTTAGTTTGTGCTATTTATTACATAAAGAACGGAATATAAATTTCAGTCAATAATCTTATATATAAAAATGCTTGTATGTATGTGTGTGTGTGTGTGTGTTCCGCATAGACGCCTAAACCCCGTAACTGTGGGCGTTGAAACTTTCACGAGATCTGGCGACATTCAATAGGAAACTTTTCGTCGTCTTTGATTTTACTAATTCGCCACCATAAGACGGTCATCAGCAGTTAAACACTTCAGGTCACAGTAGTTGTCATAGTTACGATGCGATTTTGACGCTAAAAGATTAATTCAATGACATTGACATATTATAGTCAGTAGCGGCTCGACAAATGACAGATGACATGTACTCAGTAGCGTTCCAAATATTTTTAAAAAGGGGGCACAACTTTGACATAAGAATGTTAACCTTAAAAATGACAGATGACATATACTCAGTGGCGTCGACAAATAGGGGGCACAACTTTGACATGAGAATGTTAACCTTAAAAATGACAGATGACATATACTCAGTGGCGTTGCAAACGATAAATAGGGGGCACAACTTTGACATAAGAATGTTAACCTTAAAAATGACAGATGACATATACTCAGTGGCGTTGCAAAGACTTTGACATATTATAGTCAGTAGCGGCTCGACAAATAGGGGGCACAACTTTGACATAACCTAAAAATCATTTTGAATATACAGGGTAAAACATAAATAGTGCGCGTTTTAGCAAGACCCTTTTCATAACCTAGAGAGTGACCCTGATAGTGTTGAATAGCCCCCATGGGCCCCCCGATAGTGTCAAAGTGACGGCATTAACTACATAACCTAAAAATCATTTTGCACATACAGATTTAACTTTACATGAAGATGTAACTTTACGTGAAGATTATGTATGTATGTATATTGGTTCATCCGTCGCTACCAGGCCCGATACATTGCACAGACAACCTCAAACCCACCACAAGTTATTATTTTAAGAACGTATATGTTATTAAATTCTGAAGTGATCAAATATAACACCATGCGCAACTCTTGAGGGGAAACAAAATCTTAAAAATAAAAACTTGCCTAACTCAATAATCGTTAACAATCCCGATACATTGGCACATCTTTGTCAAGCCCGGTATATATAATTTTTTATGATAAACCGACGTTTCTAATCCCAGCAACGTTGTCAATTCTAAGGAACTGATAACTTCCTTCCGTTAATTCTTATCAGTCTTTCTACTGCTTTTATACCAAGATTGCATTGAATGTGATGCGATTTAAGCTTATAATAATTAGTCAAGGTTACAATTTTTTAAATTTACAAGATCAAAATTTTTTTATATAAATATGCACCTATTTAGAATTCTGTTCAAATTGTCTAATAAATAAAATTAAGTTGTTAAGTTTTCTGTGTTATTATTATTTATTGTTTCTAAATTTTTTTATAAAGTAATATTACATTTTTTATAGCGTGTGGACCACAAAACTGAAACACTTGCCCAATCGTTCAAAACGATTATCTTAAATTATTTATATGAAAAACAATAAAATATTAAAATGTCACGTAACGCAGGCATCTAAAAATATTGGATAAGGAAAAAATGCAATGGTAAGCTCCTCAAGACTGCATGTGATGTGATGTAAGCTTATAATAATTAGTCAACGTTACCATTTTTTAAATTTATAAGATCAAAAACTTAACAAGAAAGCATATTGTATTTTAATAGAATTAATCGAGGGATAAATATCTTGGAAGCCTCTGGAATTAATTTGAAAATCCCTATAATTCATTGGAAATCATTAGTTTTCGACTAACATAAATATTTTTTCAAAATGATTAGTTAAACTCTTAATACCTTTACATCACAAATCTTTCAACGTAAAACAATGAATTACTCAAGCTAGGCAAATTAGGTACGATGGCCACCCCAAATATAATTTTTGAGTAGGTAATAAGGAGTGTTCATTTTACTAAGTGGACAACTTGAATTACCTGTAATAAATACAATTGTCAGCCCATATTTGATCTAATAGGCATTATTTATAAAAGAAATGTTGTTTTATCACACATCACCTTTAGTTATTAGTTTTGTCAAATATGTAACGCCATAGAGCGCATTTAAATTGACACCCGGAAGGTTATCTTGCAATAGTGTTCAGAAAAATTATTCCTAAGAAAATATTGTTAAATGCTTAAAGCTAGCGGTTTTCCGAATTATTAAAAAACTTGGGGAGTATAATACACTTGATGAATTACTTAAATCTCTTCATGGATAAGGGTCTATAAATGGTGTAGCTCAGGGATGAGCAACACGCGGCCCGCCACACTCTCTCGTGTGGCCCTTCCAAGATTTTACATTTTGACTTTTAAGATTTAGGTTTATAGGTTTGTTAATAAAGAGATCATTTTAGTTCATCATTCAATATTTGTATGATCATAAGTTCCTTACATGCGGCCCACACAACATTTTTTAATTTGTAGCTGGCCCGTTGTAAAAAAAGGTTGCTCATCCCCGGTATAGCTGAAGAAAACGTTTTGAAGCTGTTAAAATCCAAAAAGTTCTTTTCTGTACAAAAAGGTGGCAGTTAAATGTCAGTACGGTGCAAAATATTAAAAAAGACTTAATATTAAGACTTGTAAAATAACGAAAAAAAGCCTAAAAAGTCTGCGAAACAACGGTAAAGTTAAAAAAATTGTCCGAAAAGTTTTAGACTCTTTTATTGCGAAAAAAAAAGAATCAGTGCATTTTAATGGATGACGAAACTTACGTAAAAATGGACACCAGGACTACAATATTATAACGCTGTTGTAGGAGAAGATGTGGCTAACGAAGTGAAGATAATTCAGAGAGAAAAATTTGGTAAAAGAGTTCTTGTGTGATAAGCGATTTGTTCTTGTCGAATGAAAGTGGAACATTTTTTTAAAGTGGGATAATTTGCGGTGAAAATTATAGGCAAGAATGCTTACAAAAACATATTTTAGCCTTTGTATAGTAAACACAATATCTCTCCGTTGTTTTGGCCAGATCTGGCCACCGTTCATTATGCTGATGTTACACTTGAACTTTTGTGTTCGAATAATGTCGTTTTTGTATGTAAAGAAATCCTCCAGATTCTGCTGAACTCCGTCCTATTGAGAGATACTGCGCTTTAATTAAAAGATATGTAAAAAAGAAGCCCGGGAAGCTGAAATTCTGAAAAAATTTAAAAAATTTGGAATGGAGCAAGTCGGAAAGTGACCGCAGAACCGCGCAAAACTTTTGCGAAAGCTTATGGGACGCGTCCGTATAAAAATTCGAAATTACTGCCGTACGTGAACTTACATAGAATTTTATAGATGAAACATGTCACACAACTTGTATTCTTAACTTGAAGTAAATATTGTAAAAATTAATTCAGAATAATTTAGTAAAATATTAATTAGTAAAATGAACACTCCTTATTAGTGTCAATGTTTGCGTATAGTAGAGCTTCCAATGTTTATTCTTGAAAAACAATTTTCCAGTTTTTTCCAATAGTAATGGTGAGCTCCATTTCCCCGGCGCCCCCACCACAAAATATTCAAATCGGACTTGGTGGAATCGTTTGTACTTCGTTTGTATCGGGACCATAATGATGGATATTAATATTATTATTATAATAAATAATAATGTACAATCTATATTGAAGAAAAGTTTTTACGAAGTTATGAGTATTTCAAATTTTAGAGAACTCCGAGCAAGTTACGCTTGGTTACATTTCATTCGGCAGAAAAGATGAACAAGAGTTATTTGAAGTAAATAATTTTATTATGTTAATATAAAAGAAAACAACCTAAATAATTAATAAAATGTACAATTATTAATATATTAAGTTAGTAGTATAAATCAAAAATTAACAATTAGTTGCTACTATTGATTGTCTCAATCTTGGACCGATCTTGTAGGTCGTCATAACGTTCCCATTTTCCAGAACTGTTACGCCAACAGTAACAGAGGTAGTGACCAATTGCATTCACATTCTTTAATGTTGGAGGTAGAAAACTAATATTGTCTTTCTTATTGGTAATAATACCGATTAAAAGGGATTTTATGCAACGTTTTCGGTAATCGGATAATCTGATAACCAACATTAAAAAGCCTACATAAGTCCAAGCAGAGATATACAATATAAATTAAATCTACAATATAAATTAAAAACCCAAATTGGAAAACATCGATTTATTAAATTAACAAGGTGGAACTCGGATGACCGTATTCTTCAACATTTTCTTCTTTTTAAAATATAAGGTTGGTAATCCCTTATGCAGAAAACGTTCTGTAATTTCATTGGCTATTGGTTAAAAACAGAACATCACTAATTTTATTTGAAATTTTCATAATGCACAACGCACAAACATATGGTCCCCCTTATGCCGAAACCACGAATGTGCATTTTCTAGTTTTCAGTCAAGTGTATTTGAACTAAATTATGAAGTAAATGAAATTAATCAATTTTAATTGTAATTCAGACAATTTTTTTCATTGTTATTCGAATATATTGTATATCGAAATCTAACAATATTTTAAAAACAAAATTTTCTATCTTAGAAAGAAAATGCACTTAGGTCAAAATGGCAATTTTTGCACATTCGTGGTTTTGGCATAAGGGGGACGATATAGGAAGCGGGCTTCTATTTTAATCGGTATTATTACCAATAAGAAAGACCTACCAAATAATCACGTCGAAGTGGATGCTGCAAGTACCGCGTATTACTTATGTAATGCATTATTCAAAGATAATCCATCAGTTATAGAGGGTTAACGTGTGTTAAATGTAAGCATAAAATTGAAACGCGATATCCTTCGACAGTGGTAAATTTTCCAGATAGTAGTGTACTAAACCTTCAAGATGCATTAAATTTCAAGTTTAATGAAAATAATGGTAACCTCAGTCAGTACAAAATGTGCAAATCCCAGTACGAAAAAGGTAGATTTTGGTCAACAAGTATTGTTTGAAATATGTGGGCCATCTACATCAAATTCACCAATTGAATTAAAAAATATTCCTTTAAAAGAAATTTCCCTTCAAATTGTGCTCAACGATACGGTTTACCATTTTCAAGGTGCTATTAGTTTTCTATCTCCAACATTAAAGAATGTGAATGCAATTGATCACTACGTCTGTTACTGTTGGCGTAACAGTTCTGGAAAATGGGAACGTTATGACGACCTACAAGATCGGTCCAAAATACTGAGACAATCAATAGTAGCAACTAATTGTCAATTTTTGATTTATACTACTAACTTAATATATTAATAATTGTACATTTTATTAATTATTTAGTTTGTTTTCTTTTATATTAACATAATAAAATTATTTACTTCAAATAACTCTTGTTCATCTTTTCTGCCGAATGAAATGTAACCAAGCGTAACTTGCTCGGAGTTCTCTAAAATTTGAAATACTCATAACTTCGTAAAAACTTTTCTTCAATATAGATTGTACATTATTATTTATTATACTAAAAATATTAATATCCATCATTATTTTCCTTAATAGAGGGGGAGAAAAGTTTTTTATTGTGTACTAAAGCCACCTCTGTAAAAGCGGCGTATGCGCGTTGGTCTCGAACTTCTCTACTTAACTTGTTTTCAGCTTTTCATCTTAGTCTTTTTGATACAAACGAAAATTTTTGCGGTACAAACCGATACAAACGAAGTACAAACGATTCCACCAAGTCCGATTTCAATATTTTGAGGTGGGGGTGCTGGCATTTCTTTGGCACCCCCACTTTGAAAGTGCTGTAACTTTTTTGTCTTTATGATACAAACGAAAATTTTTGCGGTACAAACCGATACAAACGAAGTACAAACGATTCCACCAAGTCCGATTTGAATGTTTTGTGGTGGGGGTGCCGGGGAAATGGAGCTGTAATGGTGTTACTTTTTACCGAATTAAATCTTTTTTATCATCTGGTAATCTAATTGAATATTAATATTGAATTAAATTAGCGGGACCGAACGTATGAGGCTCGGAGCTAAAAGAAAATTTTAAAAGTTCATTTTATTCAATCTTAATTTTAATAAATATTCAGTCAATTTTAAAAATTGGCAGCATATAATGATTATGAAAGCTTAAATATTTTCGAATTTGTTATAAAATGTCTACCTACCACTAAATAAATTCACAATAAATTTAATTAATATAAATCGGTGGCATAAACAGTTTGGCATATCGGATACCGGACAAGAATATTTAAAATTACTACCCGAAGTTACAATAAAATTGTAACCCGACTCAAGAAAATTTTGAATTCAAATATTAGGTAACTATTTTAAGAAATAGTTACCTAATAACACTAGTCCTCACTAGCTCATACTTAAATTTGTTGCAAAATTCTTCTGTTTGGGTACTAAAAAGAATTTGATAGGCTTCATACTTCAGGAAATAGTACTGCATACAACTTAAATGATTATAAAATTTTAATTTAAATTAAAGTTTTAAATCAAACATGCAAAAAAATAACTTCTATTTAACAAAACTTGTCAGCTAATTAACTTTATAAATAGCCTTAATAATATTAAGTTACTGAAGCGATGTTGCAAAATTTAGGGATTGACAACGTCGAGTACATGTATCGGGATCAGCAAAGTTGTATATATTATATACGCTACTAATGGCGCGCTCCCTGCCGAGAGAAACGGTGAACTAAATATGTATGTAATTATACGTTCAACTATCCTTACCAGACCCACCTTAAATCTTGCCAAATGACACCTAAAGGTATAGGGAACCCAAAAAACATTGTAAACGTTACCAGACCCGAAGCCGGGTCTCGTAACGTCGTTTTTGGCCTCATAACGTCGGTTCTGTATGGCGTTTCGGGTCTGTATAAGCGGTTAAATAAATGTATGTGTGTATGTATGTATGTATGTATGTATGTATGACAGATGACAGATGACGGATGACAGATGACAGATGACGGATGACAGATGACAGATGACGGATGACAGATGACAGATGACGGATGACAGATGACAGCTGACAGATGACGGATGACAGATGACAGTTGACAGATGACGGATGACAGCTGACAGATGACAGATGAGATGACGGATGACAGATGACAGATGAGATGACAGATGACGGATGACAGATGACAGATGACAGATGAAGACCGAACAACTTTGGCCTTCACGGATCTATTATGGTCCGGTCTGTGAGGCCGAAGGCCGAACAACTATGGCCTTCACGGATCTATTATGGTCCGGTCTGTGAGGCCGAAGGCCGAACAACTGTGGCCTTCACGGATCTATTATGGTCCGGTCTGTGAGGCCGAAGGCCGAACAACATGGCCTTCACGGATCTATTATGGTTTCACCCTGTGAGGCCGAAGGCCGAACAACTATGGCCTTCACCGATCTATTATGGTCTTCCCCCTGTGAGGAAGACTTTATATAGGTCGCAGAACTCGCCGGAATTGTGCAAGAAGACGCAAATCCACCTCTTCGTGGAAGATCCACCTCTTTGCGGAAGATTTAACTTTACCTGAAGATTAATTTGTTTTTAATTGGTTTTCTAAAGAAAAACTCGCGGAATTGTGCAAGAAGACGCAGACCCACCTCTTCGTGGAAGATCCACCTCTTTGCGGAAGATTTAACTTTACCTGAAGATTAATTGAAAAGTGAAAATTGTGTAAAAACTTTGGACGTATGTAGCGCTCTTATTTACGCCAGAAATGGACGGGCAAACCGTTTTTGGGATTAGTTCCATCATGACAAAAATTGAATTTAACATTGGAAGCATTTAATTACGACAAAAACTACGATTACATGAATCACGAGGATGTAGCAATAGGTGTTATGAACAAACTTTGCTTGCATTGTCGTGTTTCGAAGTTCGCTAAGGAATCACCAGGAATGTGTTGTTCGAACGGCAAAGTTGTTTTGCCACCGCTGCGCTGATTGATCCACCTGAGCCGTTTCTAAGTTATCTTACTGGCACCACTGCAATTTCAAAACACTTCCTGCTAAACATTCGCAAGTTCAACTCATGCTTTCAAATGACTTCATTCGGAGCAACAAACATTTTCTCCAACGTCGGTTACATGCCCACAGTCATTTTAAAGTTGAAATAATAAAAAAATTGTTCATAATGTGTTGGTTCTGTTTACTCTACGTATGTCTAGCGCCGCAGGCGCTAGTAAGAAATAATCTTGAAAGTGTTTTGCTAATATTTATTATGCTGTAATTTTTATTACAACAAATTAATACTATTGCAAAATAGCCCAAGTCACCCCACTTGTGACATTTTGATTAATTTTTATCTTATTATTGACTATTAGGTATAATCAAACGACAAAAATAATGTACTTAATTATTAAGTCTGTGCGGTAACTTAATTCGGTTAACAAAGTTTTACAATAAGCAATCAAATATGGCTTGCTCTATGAACCGCTGGATTGGGAAAACTGCCATTGTTACAGGTGGTAGTATGGGTGTTGGATTTGCCATAGCGAAACAATTAGTAAACGCCGGTGTTAATGTACATTTTAAAATATAAACTAATAAATAAAGTTAAGCTAAGTTTACAGGTTGTTGCTGTAGTTCGCGGGTGAGAAAAACTTAATGAAGTGTCCAAACAATTTATTGGTAGGAAGAAAAGAAAGATTGTTTTCCTTATGTCGCAGATATGGCTAAAGAAGACGAGATAAATATGAAAAAAGAACACATGCAAGCCGTTCATATTCTTATCAATAATGTAAATAGTTTTCAACAAGCGAATCTTATTGAATGAGATATAAAAATATGGCAAGCAGTTTTCGACTTACAAGGTTTGGGTCTGTCACGAAAAGCGGTGCAAGATATGAGGGCCAACAAAGGAGACGATCATATAATTTATATTAACTCTATTGATGGTCACAAAGTTCTCAATTTCCACAATTCCCACGCTCTTTGGCTTTAAAATTTGCAGTTACAGCTTTAACGGGAACTCTTAGAAATGAATTTAATTTGTTTAATGATAAAATCAAAGTCGGCGTAAGGATCTTCGAAATAATGCTGTAAATATTAATTTAAGTTTATTTTATTGTTTTTGAGTATTAGTCCAGGTATGGTAAACTGAAGGTGCTCGAGCTGGGCTTGTAGAATTATTAAAGACATTACCAACTGGTTCAATGAATGAACTTATAAGATCTCCTATGCTGAATGGAATCTGAGAATGTTGCAAATGCAGTTATGTATATTTTATCAACTCCACCTCATGTACCTTGAAAAATTGTTGAACTTTTCGGCTGACTCCCTAATTTTTCTTTCTATTTAGATACACGAAATGATTATAAAACCTGTTGGAGAACAAATGTGATAGTGCGATCTAACAAGTTCAACCTAAGGATATAGCATGCAGATATAGCAATCATCTAAGAAGGAGGCAAATGTTGAGGCAGCCTAAATCCACCCTGGGTTGTAGAGTTATGGAGTAGTAATAGTAGTAGAGATATTTATTTCATACTACAATGATCTCAAGATATCTAAATATATAAAAGAGAAGATCTGTTTGTTTGCGTGTTTGCGTGTTTGTTCGCTATACGTTCCTAGACCCTTGGACCGATCTCGACCAAATTTTGAACAGTTATTTTGTAGCTCCAGGCGCAACTATTCTCGCATATATGGAGAAGAAATTCGAGCGGGGAAAAAAGTTATTCGCTTTTTTCGAAAATCAAATCACAAGTTTGACAAAAAATTTAAT
The DNA here is from genome assembly GCA_932274525.1 of Podabrus alpinus. Lineage (NCBI taxonomy): Eukaryota > Metazoa > Arthropoda > Insecta > Coleoptera > Cantharidae > Podabrus > Podabrus alpinus. The sequence goes on from OW026451.1 coordinate 125,021,020, forward strand.
TTGTCAAATAATTAATTTGACGTACAGTCAGTGGCGGAGAAAAAAGTTATTCGCTTTTTTCTAAAATCAAATCACAAGTTTGACAAAAAATTTAATTTGTCAAATATATAAAAAACTACTAACAAAAAACCACTAACAAATTAATCTGAAAATACTGTCAACAGATGGCGGGGATGGCGGCTTTAATTCGAAAAATGCAAACCACTAACAAATTAATCTGAATGCCGCGAATAAGACCGGAGCACTTTATATAGGTCGCAGAACTCGCCGGAATTGTGCAAGAAGACGCAGATCCACTTCTTCGTGGAAGATCTACCTCTTTGCGGAAGATTTAACTTTACATGAAGATGTAACTTTACGTGAAGATTATGTATGTATGTATGTATGTATGGATGTATGTATGTATGTATGGATGTATGTATGTATGACAGATGACAGATGACGGATGACAGATGACAGATGGCGGATGACGGATGACAGATGACAGATGACGGATGACAGATGACAGATTAAAGATGACAGATGACGGATGACAGATGACAGATTAAAGATGACAGATGACAGATGAAGGCCGAACAACTATGGCCTTCACGGATCTATTATGGTTCGGTCTGTGAGGCCGAAGGCCGAACAACTATGGCCATCACGGATCTATTATGGTCCGGTCTGTGAGGCCGAAGGCCGAACAACTTTGACCTTCACGGATCTATTATGATCCGGTCTGTGAGGCCGAAGGCCGAACAACTATGGCCTTCACGGATCTATTATGGTCCGGTCTGTGAGGCCGAACAACTATGGCCTTCACGGATCTATTATGGTTCGGTCTGTGAGGCCGAAGGCCGAGCAACTATGGCCTTCACCGATCTATTATGGTTCGGTCTGTGAGGCCGAAGGCCGAACAACTATGGCCATCACGGATCTATTATGGTCCGGTCTGTGAGGCCGAAGGCCGAACAACTATGGCCTTCACGGATCTATTATGATCCGGTCTGTGAGGCCGAAGGCCGAACAACTATGGCCTTCACCGATCTATTATGGTCCGGTCTGTGAGGCCGAAGGCCGAACAATTTTGGCCTTCACGGATCTATTATGATCCGGTTTGTGAGGCCGAAGGCCGAACAACTATGGCCTTCACGGATCTATTATGGTCCGGTCTGTGAGGCCGAAGGCCGAACAACTATGGCCTTCACGGATCTGTTATGGTCCGGTCTGTGAGGCCGAAGGCCGAACAACTATGGCCTTCACGGATCTATTATGGTCCGGTCTGTGAGGCCGAAGGCCGAACAACTATGGCCTTCACGGATCTATTATGGTTCGCCCTGTGAGGCCGAAGGCCGAACAACTATGGCCTTCACCGATCTATTATGGTCTTCCCCCTGTGAGGCCGAAGGCCGAACAACTATGGCCTTCGCGGATCTATCATGGTCCTCTCTCTGTGAGGCCGAAGGCCGAACAACTATGGCCTTCGCGGATCTATTATGGTCCTCCCCCTGTGAGGCCGAAGGCCGAACAACTATGGCCTACTCGGATCTATTCTGGGTCTAGATGGCTAAGGGCGGCGGATGCCGCCCGTGCCAGCTAGTTAATAAATAAAAATAGAATTAGAAACAATGGCATTACAGGATTAATTATTATTAACCCCTGATTTTTACCAAATAATATTATTCTAGTATGAGATACCTATATTGGCTGATATAATAAAAAAATTAAAACCTTATACGATATCGTGTTAAAAAATCCTAACTAAAATAAGAGTTATTGATGTTAAAATCTGCAGATTGATTGGTCAGGCTTTTAATTTTGAAGTTTGGAGTGAAGCACAAGAATATTTTTGTTTATATTTATTTTAGATATTAACAACGTTGCTATAATACAATGGTTTAAAATAATGAATATGAGTGGTGTAATCAACTGATTGGTTTAATAACAATATTTATTTTACATAATATATTTTAATATATACCATAATATTATATCGTATACAGCAAAAGTAATACTGTCGATTAAAATATTGATTTGTAGAATCACTGCTTCGTTTAGTCATTAAATTTGTTCTCCTACGGGTTTGATAATCAATTCATGTATCTAAAAATTAGATTTTTACAATAATTATAAAATGATTAACCTCGATTTGACTGTCTTTAAAACTAAAAACAAGGCCATACGATCATACGAACCTGTACATGAGGTGGTGTCGACAAAACATAAATAATTGCATTCGCTACATCTTCCGGTTTTAGCATAGCAGTTCCTGAGATTTGCTTGATTAATGCAGGTGTTAAAGTTGTTTGAATATCATCAAAAACTTCTCGGGAACCTTCCGTGTCCACTAAACCTGGACTAATACTCTACAGCAAGTTATGGTAAAAATAAAATTGACTTATTCAGTAGTAGGTACAGCTGCTTACGGTAACTTTAATTTTGTCTTTAAACAAAATCAATTCATTTCTCAAAGTCTCCGTCAATGCTGTGACTGCAAATTTTGCTCCTGATTCAACGTTCATATTCGGGAAGTTCAAAACTCGATGTCCATCTATAGAATTCATATGAATTATGTGACCATCTACTTTATTAGCTCTCATATCCTGCACCGCTTCTCGTGTTGCAACACATAATCCAATAATCTGAACATCCAAAGTGTTTCTCCATAATTTCGTATCGCCTTCCGTAAGATTTGTTACTTCATAAGCACCTGCATTATTAACGAGAATGTGAACTGGTCCTACATTTTCCTTGGTCCATTTGAAAAGACCCAAGATATCTTCCTCTTTGGCTATATCGGCTACGTATGTATATATTTTTCCTTTTTTTCCTTGCAATTGTTTAGATATTTCATCCAGTCGTGCTTTTCCACGAGCTACAGCGACAACCTGCAATTTATTTGTTTGTTTTACCCTACTTAACTTAATTCTTCTTCTTCTTCTTCTTACGCAAGGACTACGTCCTGTACTTCCCAACTATATGCCTCTGTCAGAGGCACTGTTGGTTCTGTGAGCAGTTTTGGTTTTTACATCTCAGGTAGCTTGCTAGGCTTGCCTTTCGATGTGCCTGCACCCTGTTTTTTACTGTTATGATGGCAAATCATTAACACAGGGGGACCGCCTGCTTAACGTGTCCTCCGAAACACGAAAGACGGCCAAGAAATTTTTAGTCAATACCCGGAGTCGAACCGGGGCGCCTTGCGTTAGCAGTTGATTGCGCTAACGTTCAGACCATGGCCGTCTTCCTTAACTTATTTATTAACTTAATCATTAACTTAATTAATTTTAACAATTTTACCTTAACACCGGCATTTACTAATTTTTCTACAATAGCGAATCCGATACCTTTACTTCCTCCTGTAACGATGGCCACTTTATCTATCCAACGATCCATAGAGCAAGCCATGATTTTAAAATCTGTTGTCAAACTTTTGATGAAGTGAAGTTGAAGTGCTTTTATTTATATCATATTAGACCATGATTTTGCGTTTACGTTAAGATAATAGTGAACAAGTATTTGCTTGTTTTTATATTATCTAGTGATGTAATAATAGGTACTTACCAAATTATTTTAATTTTTAAACTTGTAATTTTCAATTCTATTGAAATATTTTAAATTACAACGATGTATAATCTGTATCAACTGTGGGTCCCCTATAACTGTCATAACACTTTGTACTCATACCACACACAGGACAAACGATTATTACTACAAGACAATGGCCTATTTTTATTTATTATTTATTACTACTTAGACCATGACCATTAAGATCGTGGAACGATGGGATAAAGAAAGCTATGGCAGTGAGGAACTTGGAGGAACAAGATGCAACCGATAGAGAGAGGTGGAGATTGGGGATCGGGTAAACAATTTTAATTGTATAGTGCAGTATTCAATGTATAGTAATGCAAGTTTAATGTACTAAGTAGCCCGAAATATATATAGATATATATACAATGGCCTAAATTATGATAAATAGTGAGAATAAAATCGGCAAAATCATCAAATATTTAAAATTAAGGAAAATATTTAAAAAAGATTAAAATAAATTATATAAAATATATTTAGCATTAATTGGTTATGAGATTATATTTATTATGAGTTTAATCAGAATATTTCGTTCGAGAACGGTCTGATATCCATATGCGCAGTTGTACTTACAACAAAATTCGAAAAGATGCTATTGTAATTTTGACCTAATTGGAAACTGAATTTAACGTTGGGGGCGCTGCGAATGTAACAAATCAATACAAATTTAAAAAAGTTCTTATCAATTTGAAAAAAACAAAAATCAAATATAATAGCTTTAATTTATGCTTGTTCGCTAAATTAGTTGCGGCGATGATCCCCCCGTGCGGCCTTTAGGTCGCACAACCAAGACAATCTCGTAAAATTATAAACTAGTAATTATTTGTAAAAAATTATAAATAATAATTTGTCTTTTTCTCCAAAGTCGTTTTTAATTAAATTTGGAGACGCGTTTCGAGAATTTACAATATTCTCATCATCGGTCGATAATAGAGGCTGTACAAATATAGAAATTAGCCAATGTAAACATCAACAAATAACATTTTTACTTACACAAACGTAAGAATTGTCAAATTGCCTCTATCATCGACTGATGATTAGAATTTTGTAAATTCTAGAAATGCGTCTCGAAATTTAATTAAAAAGGACTTTGGAGAAAAAGACGAATTTTTATTTATAATTTATTACATAACTCCAAAATATTGGGGGAAAAATAAAATGAAATGATTTTTGGTATATGTAAAAATTAGTAAACTAATTGTATATAAGTAGTGTTCATAATATATTGGCAAAATAGTTTTTTTACAATAACTTTTTCAAATTCCAACTTTTGTCTTTGATATTTTCAAAATTTATTGTTTATGTAGTTGGGAATTAAAAAGTATAACTATACATCTCTTTGAATAACCACATATTATGTCTTTAAAAATTTTATTTAAAAAAAAGTCTAAATATTTCCTTAAAACATGTACATTTAAAAATCGCGTAAAACAAAAAATACGGTAGTGTAATTGAATAATCAAGTTCAGAAGTATTTAGTACTTTGTTGCGAATCCTTTTGCAGCAATAACGGCCCTGCACCGTGATTGCATAGAGTCAACCAGCTTCACTAAACGCTCTAATGGAATTTTTTCCCATTCCGTCTGTAAAGCTTCCCATAACTGATTTGTATTTCGGTATGTTGCACTTCTAATGCGTCGTTCGAGCTCTTCCCACAAATGTTATATCGGATTTAGATCTGGAGACTGACTAGGCCACTCAAACAGGCGAATTTTGGCCTTATTCATGTATTCCTTTACATGTTTAGATGTGTGCTTTGGATCATTATCTTGCTGAAATGTCCATACGCGTGGCATTTTACTCTTAGCATGTGGTAGCATATTATTCTTCAATATGTCGGCATACACGAATCGATCCATGATGCCATCAATTTTGTGTAACGGTCCAACACCATCACGGGAAAAACAGCCCCACACCATAACATTTCCACCACCGTGCTTTATAGTAGGAACTTGATACTTAATGTCATATTTTTTACCTTTCGGACGTCGAATATACCTTATACCATCCGAGGAAAACAAATTAAATTTACTTTCGTCGCTCCAAAGAATTTTAGACCATTCTTTTATATCCCAGTGTAAATGGTCTTGTGCAAATTTTAATCGGGCCATCCGATTCTTCTTTGATATTAATGGTTTTTTCGAAGGACGTCTACCAAATAGTCCACCAGTATATAGTCGACGTTTTACCGTCGAAACGCTTATTTTATCTTCGCGGTTTTCGTTAAAATCACGAACGATTTCAACAGCTGTGAGGCGAGGATTTTTGTTTGCTCCACGGACAATCATTTTATCGTCCCTCTTTGTCGTTTTTCTTGGTCGTCCTGTTTTTCGTCTCGAGTCCGCGGTTCCATATTTTGTTCTTTTCTTATTCCAAAAACTTATTGTTTGATGTGGTACCCCAAATTGCCTTTTGGCTAATGTCATTGTGTTTCCATCATCCAACCACTTTAAAACTGATTTTTTTAAATCTTCCGAATAATTTTTTTTACTTGACATGATACTGTATGTCTTTCCAACTATTGTAACAAATTAATTATAAAAAATATCTAAATTATATTACTTTAATTTGCAATTAATTATGTTCGAAAGATTTTGCCAATAAATTTTGAACGATGAGTAAAATTAAATTCTCTTATATAATATTGGCGTTATTACCAATTTGAAAAATTTTTTCAGATAATCTTTATAAACCTACCTACTTATAGCAAATATAAAATAATTCGCGAAAAAGTTTTTATTTCTATTCATTTTCGGCAGAAAACTGTTTTGCCAATATATTATGAACGCTACTGTACACTTCTTCTCTGAAATAATCAGGGTAGCCTAAATTTGCACATGTGTGATTGAAGTGTTGTACTATGTAACACTGGCAATACAGCACTCGGTCTGAAAGGAGGCCCCAACAAGCTCTTGTTTTGCCTGCTGCAATATTTCTATTTGAGTGGGTACATTTTTGGGCTTCTATATAATATGCAGTATAGTGATAAACCTTATGATCTTACTCCGTATCCGTCGACATCATTCACAGTCAATCATAACATTCCAACCCCCTAATTGATAAGTGGAATAACAAAAATATGTACTAAAAATTAAAATCTGACAGCTGTCATGAATGAAATACAATTATTTAGAATCTTGTGATGTACAAAACGTGAAATACAACTGCGCATGCGGGGGTAGGACCGTTTTCGAAAAACAATTATCGGCCGGTTAGACCGTTTCTAAATGAAAAATTATTACACGTTCGGATGATGCAGCAGTCACTCCCTAAAAGTTAAGTGGGATTTTTACTAATTTAAAAATATTAGATTATCTACTCTATATATATAAAAAGATAAGGGTTTTTATGCAACGTTTTTATGCAACGTTTTATGCAACGATTTTATGCAACGTTTTCGATAATGGGATGATCTGACAACCAACAAAAATAGTATATTATATATCAAGGTTGTGAAGGCCGTCATTATTGCCCTAGCGCCAAGATTATATTCCGAGGTGCTTTGCACCGAGGAATATAAGGCGCGGAGGCAATAATGGTCTTCACAACCGTGGTTTATATACGATTTTTTCCACTACTAGATTTATCACCATTTTTTAAAATTCTTTTTAACAAAAAAATTTTCAAATTTAAAATATTTATTTCAAATGACAGTTTTGTTTTGTTGATTTGACAGTTGATTTGACAGTTGATTTGACAGTTGTTGACAAATTTAGGTTATTAAATAAAATAAATCGCGGTTCGTCAAATTAACAATGGATGGCGCTGTCACTTGCTGTCACATTTAATTCGATTATAATGAAATTTTAAAATTAAATTAATGTATTAAAAAAGCGTTTTAAATAGTTTAAATACAATTAATTAGCATTTCTCGGTTATTCTAAATCATTTAATAACAACATTTTTCTTTAAAATAGTCGCCAAGTTATCAAAAAATGTCATTTTGTTCAAAGGTTAATAATGAAAAATTATTCACCACTAGTTGAAAACGTGTCACTTCTTGATCGACTAACCTAAGTAAAAATGATAGCCTATATGACTAGTAGTGGAAAAAATCTATTATATAAGTCAACTGCAATATTAATTAAAAACCAAAATTGGAAAACATCGATTTATCAATTTAACAAGGTAGTTCTCCAAGATTTTCTTCGTTTTAAAATATAAGGTTGGGAATCCCTTATCCATAAAAAGTTTTGCAATATCATTGGCTATTGGTTAAAAAAAGAACCAATCATTAATTTGATTTAAAATTGTTATTCAAAAACGTTCCATGAAAAGTTTGCACATAAAGTTTTATGTTTTACTTATATGGAGTAAAGAGTACGGATTATCTGACCCGTAATCAGATTATTGATGCTTTCATCATATCATCGGATCATTGGATCATCGTTTCATCGGATCATTGGATCGTCGTATCAAGAAGGAGAAAATTATTGACACTAATCCGCCCTGACCAAGGAGATTATCCTTATTAAAGGAGATTATCCTTATTAAAGGTGTACCAACTAAAACTAAAAACACTATATAAGTTCTCCAGATTTTCTTCGTTTTAAAATATAAGGTTGGTAATCCCTTATCCATAAAAAGTTTTGCAATTTCATTGGCTATTGGTTAAATAAAAGAACCAATCATTAATTTGATTTAAAATTGTTATTCAAAAACGATCCATAAAAGGTTTGCACATAAAGTTTTATGTTTTACTTATATGGAGTAAATGAGTACGGATTATCTGACCCGTAATCAGATTATTGCTTTCATCGCATCATCGGATCATTAGATTATTGGATCATCGGATCATTGGATCGTTGTATCATCGAGTTATAGCCTATATAGGACGTTGATGTCTATATATATCTTAGAAGAAGGAGAACATTAATAACACTAATCCGCCCTGACCAAAGAGATTATCTAGATTAAAGGAGTGCCAACTAAAACCAAAAACACTATATAAGAAACCAACATTATTGAACTAAAAAAACAACCAAATAGAAACCAAACCACCATGATCACTCGAATTAAACCTGACATAAAGAATTAAAACGACGTTACGTTACTTTTAGTAACATTTGCCGAATTAACTTGCTATCATATTTCATCGAAAGTGCGATTATTATCGATCTTCTTACATGCAACGATTTTATGCAACGTTTTCGGTAATCGGATAATCTGGCAACCAACAAAAAATCCTATTTTATAAGTGACTGCAATATTAGTTAAAAACCCAAATTGGAAAACATCGATTTATTAATTTAACAAGATAGTTCTCCAAGATTTTCTTCGTTTTAAAATATAAGGTTTGGTAATCCCTTATCCATAGAAAGTTATGCAATTTCATTGGCTATTGGTTAAAAAAAAGAACCAATCATTAATTTGATTTAAAATTTTAATTCAAAAACGTTCCATAAAAAGTTTGCACATAAAGTTTCATGTTTTACTTATATGGAGTAAAAGAGTACGGATTATCTGACCCGTAATCAGATTAATGCTTTCATCGGATCACCGGATCATTGGATCACCGTATCATCGGATTATAGCCTATATATAGGACGTTGATGTCTATATATTAATAAGTAAGTTAAAGAAGTTGTACTATCGCGATCACCATCTGGAGAATTAAGTACTATAAAAGTAATTGAAGTAAAAAGTAATTTAATACTATTGTCCAAAAATGACTACCATTCTACCTTTAAATTCAATAGCCGTTCGAGAGTTAACATCTAATCGCTACCTTTCAACTGATCATATCACAAAATTTAATTAGAGCCTGATGGTTAATACAGAGTTTAGATTAAAGATGAGGACTCATTTAAAAGTTATCTTTAACCAAAAAAGGCTTTTACCTTTTCCGACTGTTATAACTAGCGAAGCTTCCTTAATTCTAAGAACAGATCGAATAAAAGCAAACAAAGAAGTGAGACCACAACGGGATACATCCTCAGATACTGAAAGTGACACAGAAATAAAAAAGAAGACGACAAACATCAACTGAACGTTCGAGAGAACACAGAACTCGACAGCAACAACTACAAGAGCAACAAGAACCTTCAACATCAAGACCATCAGCAACAACTTCAACTGAAAGAAGCAGAAAAAGAAGAGCGCTACAGCAACCATCGACAGATCTGGCCACTGTTTTAGAATCAGTACAATTACAAGAGGAACAAGAACCTTCAACATCAAGACCATCAGCAACAACTTCAACCGAAAGAAGCAGAAAAAGTAGAGTGCTACAGCAACCATCGACAGATCTGGCCACTGTTTTAGAATCGGTACAACTACAAGAGGAACAAGAACCTTCAACATTAAAACCAGCAGCAAAACCTTCAACTGAAAGTAGCAGAAAAAGAAGAGCGCTACAGCGATCATCGACAGATCTGGTCACTGTTTTGGAATCAGTAACTCCTCATGCTGCGGGTGAAATGACCGAGAAATGTTCAAATTGTGATGCTATGTTTTGGAAAAATTAATTTTGCAAGAAAAGTTTTTGTCATAATGGTAAAGTTAAACTGTCCAAATTATCGCCAGTATCCAAATTGGATACTGGTGATATATCTGCAATCAGATTACCATTTGTACTACATACATAGGCGACAATTTCCGATAATGTTGGCATTCGCTATAATAAATTATAAATAAATGTCAAGGACAGAGCTTTGACAAAGTTGGTATAAATATCGATAGGCCTTTGTTTAGTCATGAACAGTTATATTTATGTAGCATTATCAAGATGTCGAGCAAAGGATGGAATACAAATTCAAAGTACAAGCGACATAACAAATGTCGTATGGAAAGAAGTTTTATAACTCGCAAGATTTCTCATTTATATGGAATTACGAGGTGGCGAAATGGGGGTAGCTCAAGCGTAAATCGGCCTGGAATATTGGGACGCGAAGCGGCCCAAGGGGGTTGGGCCGCCGAAGGCGGCCAGGGGGGCGGAGCCCCCCTAGTACCTAATAAATTATTGGTCGTTTTTTAAAACTTTTGGTTATGCTTTATTATACAGCTGTGATTTATTTTAAATTAAATACCAAGTCGTCTTGTACATAACAATAATTACAAACATCGTTAGTTGTCATAATATCAAAATAATTTCTTTGAAGTAATAAAATTATGGATTTTACAATGGACCATTGCGTTGGTAAAGTTGCCATTGTTACAGGTGGAACTACAGCTATAGGATGCGCTATAGTGGAAGAATTAATAAACGCAGGAGTGAATGTAAATATTATCGGTCCTACTACTCGTTTAAACATACACATAGTCCAGTCAAATTACGGCTCAAAATGGGTTTATCAAACATAAAATTATGTAGTTTGGAGATTATTAGGGATCGATAGGGGGGTGGATTCTGAACATAAATTCCAATTTGAGGGGTTCTCCGAAGGTCAGCTGTACCTCATTTCGCTAAAAACGCGTTTTATTCGATATCTCGAGAACGGTTAGTGTTAGGCAAAAAATTGTAGAGACCTTTTCTCTTCTAAATTAAATTTACTAACTTTTTTATCTGAAACTTTTTTTTTAACATCAATATTTTTCAACTTATTACTTCCGAAAGGCAAAAAAAACGAATCACTTCCATCCACACCTCGGGTGCTTAATTTTACGAATTTTACATTCTATTTTTTATCAATAAATGCGTGGAACAGTTTCAATTGTTCATTTGCTTCTTTTTCTAATCCTTATTCACATTATTATCCCATTGAATGCAATAAAAAATACCCAAATTGAAGAAGTACAATATTTAAATGATATTCAAATGATTACAATATTTAATATTTAAATGAAGTACAATATTTAAATGGTTTAATCGATTCACCTTTTCAAGTTGGCTAATAAATGATCATGGAATACTTTAATATTTCTTTCGAGTACTGAATACCCACTGATGTCGATGATATTGTGACAATGGCGCGGATTTCGCTCGGTAAAGTAAGGTATAACTCCGAAGGTATTGGTAGTAGAGAAAAAAGTTTTAAATAAAAAAGTTAGTAAATTTAATTTAGAAGAGAAAAGGTCTCTACAATTTTTTGCCTGACACTAACCGTTCTCGAGATATCGAATTAAACGCGTTTTTAGCGAAATGAGGTACAGCTGACCTTCGGAGAACCCCTCAAATTGAAATGTATGCTCAGAATGCACCCCCCTATCGATCCTTAACAATCGCCAAACTACATAATTTTATGTTTGAAGTTTTCGTAATTTGACTGGACTAACAAGGTACTATTATAATAGGTAGTTGCTGTAGCACAAGAAATGGAAAAACTGGATAAAGTATCAATAAGAATGGAAGGCAAAAAAGGCAAAATTTTTATATATTCCGCTGATATGGATAAAGAAGAAGATGTATCAAGTCTTTTCAAGTGGGTGAAAGAAACCCTAGGAACTGTTCATATTCTGGTTAACAATACAAGTGTATATTCTGAAACAAATTTTACTGAACAAGATACTGAAACATGGAAAGCTGTTCTCGATCTGCAAGTTGTTGCGATGCGTAATACAATGCAAGAGGCGGTGCAGAATATGAGATTTAATAACGTAGACGGACATATAATTAATATGAATGCAATTAATGGTCATAAATCTGCGAATATACCTTTAAGTGTTGTTTCAGATTGTAGATATGCAGTTGTAGCATTAACAGAAGCCTTCAGAAACCATTTCAAACTTTTCAAAGAAAACATTCAAGTTAGCGTGTGTCATCATAATTCACTGCTTTAGAACTAATTTTTAAGAGAAATTTGTTTTTAGAGTGTTATTCCGGGTTTTGTTAACATAAATGATGTTGACACGATGTTTTCAGAAGTTAAAAGAACGTTAACTGATATAATAGAAGAATCTGTCACATATCCTACATTACAACCAGGAGATGTTGCAAATGCAATTATTTATGTATTATCATCTTCACCTCATCTGCAGGTTAGTATGCGTTTGCTCATTTTACAATTTGCATTAGCCTGATTATTTTAGCTAACATTATTATGTTGAATCAATTTAAAACAATATTTTTCATAGATTCATGAAATGTCAATCAGTCCGATTGGAGAACAATTATAATAATTAATCGAGAAGTTAAATGTAAAGTTATTATTTATCGTTTAGTACTTTATATTATAATAATTATTATTGCTTTAATTGAAAATTTTTAATTGTCTGTATTATATCTTTTAACTTAAAAAAATTGATCAATATAATGGATGATCATTAAAGCATACCGATATCAAATTCAACATCTTAAAATAAATAGCAAAATTTAAAAATTTGTTATTATACATAATATTATTATTTTGTGTTCAAACGTAGTAAAACTTTATTTATTGCAATGATTTCAATAATGCAAGGTTTTTTTTAATTTAAATCAATTTTTATTTTTTCACCCAACATACAAAAATAATTTGCTGTCCGCCTCACGCAGACCCAACATACATTTTTCTCTTCCTATCTTTTCAACCACACTTCTTATCTTCTTACTTTCGAATCCATCGCGCCAAATTAAATTATTAATTATCCCACCGGTATGTAAAAATGAAAAATATGAAACCTATTTGGGGATGGAAAATAAAGTTCAACTTTCCTCTTCATCACATTAACAAAAGATTGGATACAAGAATGCTTGCGAAAGACAACAATTATTCAAATATGTGATTTTCAGAGTAAATTTATGATAATCATAATATAAGGCCTGTGGTCAAAGAACCTCTATGGTTTTTGGAACAATGCATGGCCGTTGTAAACGGTTTTTCACCGGTATGAATCAAAAATAAATAAACTAAAAATTTGTAATTAAATTTAAATTAAATCCCCTTTTCAATAAATTAAGATTAAATTTCCCCCCTTAAAACCGCTTAACCTCGGGCAACCTTTACTTGCGGAAAAGACCACTCTCCCCTATCTCCTAATCTCCGCAAATTGGGTGACAATACGCTACTTTTAGAATCGCGCAGTGTTTTGAGGAGTAAGGTTGTGTTTTTGTTTGAGTTACATGATTCAATTGTGATTCATTTTATCGATAATCTTTTATATATTTTATCTTTTCATAGACTCTTTCCTTTTATGATGAGTGATCTTGACGATTCAGACTTTGAGTATGCAAATTTGTATGAAAATGACATTGAGGACAGTGATGAAAGCGATGTGTCTTCTGATAGTTCCAGTGATGAAGATGATGAACCAAGTGTTTGGTGTCGAGCAAATATCGATTTCCATTTATTGGTAATGCAGGTTTCACTTTTGATTTAAAAGACGATCATGATGTCTGCAGTATTTTAGACTATTTATTGATGCTTAATTCTTGTATTTGTTGGTTGTGGAAACGAATAGATATGCGGAACAACAACCAAGCACCGCATCTCGTCTATGGAAACCAGCTTCAAGAAATGAAATAATGGTATTATATTGACATAAATATAATTCAGGGTATTCTCAAACTACCTGAGGAGAAAATGTTGGACCACCAGCGATGTATTTTCAACTCCGATTTTTCCCAAACTGATGACCAGAAGAAGGTACTTTGAAATAAAGAAAAATTTACACTTTTACAATAAACCTGACTATAATTCGGAATTACACCCACACCCAGAACTGCACAAGATTTGGCTAGTCTTTCAACACCTCAATAAAACATTTTCAACTCTGTATATTCCTGAGAGAGACGTCACGATTGATGAGAACCTAATGCTGTACAAAGGACGATTACGGTGTGTCCAATATATCCCTCTAATCTAAAAAGAGCTCCATTTGGGGTCAAGTTATACATGCTTTGCGAGTCCAAATCGGGCTGCTTTCCGAAATATTTAAAACATTTTCAATGGCCTGCCAAGTTGTTTTGTCACTGATGGATCCGTTATTAGATAAAGGATATTGCCTAACTACTGACAATTTTTAAACGTCCCTGGAACTCTCTGGTATCTTGATTGAACACATTACAGACTTCCATGGTACATTGCGAATAAACCGAAAAGGCTTACCCCCAAAACTAAAAACCAAAAAATTGGAAAAAGGAGAAATAGTAGCTTTTCAGAAAGATAAGACTTTAGTTACGAAGTGGAAGGATAAAAGGGATATATTATGTTTATTATCAACCGTCCATAGCACTGAAACTACCACCACGCATAAGAAAGATTAATACGGAATGAAATATTCAAGCCAAAAGTTGTTGTTGATTACAACCGCAGAATGGAGGTAGTAGATCGACTAGACCAACTAATACAAGCCTATGAAATAATACAAAAGAGAGGAAAGACGTATTACAAAAAATTATTTTTCCGCTTTTTAGATATAGCACTATAGAATTCTTTTGTACTCCATAAGCAGAAGGAAGGAATAATACCCATAGAAAAACTTATAACGAGTTACCACTCCGATCAAAATTCACAAAAACAAGGTCGGCTACCAAAAATGCTGGGATCAAAATGAATATTTATTATGAATTTCTTTTATTTCTGACCCACACTATGCACCATAATATCAACTTTCAGTCCCATTTTGGGCCTGAAATGGCTTTTATGACGGATATATTATATTGAACTGTATTTCAATGCTAAGCCAATTTCGGAAATATTCAAGAGAAAAAAAATAAATTAACATGTTTAAAATTGAAAAATGTAACAAAAATTGTAAATTAAAATTAAAAATAAGGGGGAATTGGTAAATAAATATCCTTGTGCGCAGACAAAGGAACATTTTGCGTTGGAAGGAGAAGGGAGTCAGTCAGCGCCAGGCAGTGGAGCGTATAGGACGCTTGAGGAGTGAGCGCCAGGCAGTGGAGCGTATAGGACGTTTGAACTAGATGATTATAAAAATTTTGTATAGTTAATTTGTTGTAAATAAAAACGAAAAATTAAGTTTAAAATTGTAAGAGTGTGTTTAATATAAAGTGGATAAAATAATTTGGAAAGAAAAATAAATTTAAAGAAATATTTGGCACACCATCGTGAGGCACGAAACAACACGACACAAAAAAACACGGCAATATGTATATGTTCAGGAAATAAAATTCATTCATAAAAAACAATGAGTTTTTTTAAATTTTTTAATGATTACTGAAAAGGGGTTAAGTGGAGTATCTACCCTAAATTAAATTTGTTACGAAATAAAAAAAATTTTTAACTCACAATCACTCAAATTTTAATCTTATGAATTTTAATTTTCATCATTATAGGCATAAATGGAACTCAAATTAAATCTACCCCTGATTGCCCCTGTAGCTTTGTCCACTTTTACGTCAGATGGATAGAATAAGCAATCTATATTGAACGCTAAAAGCTACGGTTTTTGGACAACAATAAAAAAAATTGTAGTTCAATGAATGTTTCGTCAAAACTATAGGAACCATGGACTTAAGAGGTTAAAGCTCGTCTTACATCAAGTAATTTCTTGCCGCAATTTCTGCGCACAACGGTATACGCAACGCGCAAATACTATGAACTCGTCTCTGCGCAGAAATTGCGGCAAGAAATTGCCTGATGTAATACAGGCTTAAGACCGGCATCTCCCTATTTAAATGCTTAAAATTTACGAGCGCTTATGCGAATCACGAAAAACTGTATCGCAAGGTGGTGCTGTCCACAGTTTACCAATGATTACTTCCTTCATTATAATATACGCCAATCAGAACGCGGAACATCTAGGCAACCATTTTATTATAGTAAATATTTACGTTGCTATGGAAAATATTCAGCGGGTAAATTTATGTCAAAAAATAATCACTTCCTAAAATTTTTTCGAACATTATCAAACATGCTTAGACAAACAAACAAAAAAATTGTAATTTTTTCATTAATTGCAGCAATGTAAATTGTAATAAATAATTCAATCGTTCCAAGATACATTTATTCAAGAAATAATCATGCCGAATATCCCACGTGCTTAAAAATAGCCTGAATAAATTTTGACGTTTTTTGAAACAAAGTTTTGCTCTGAAGAAATATTTCTCGTAAATTTTCCACCCAAAATCCCTCGTGCTACGCACTCGTAATTTTGTTACGTGACAAATTTACTCGACATATTGCTTAGCAAAACTTTGTTTAAAAACGTCAAAATTTAATCGGCTATTTTTATGCACTTGGGATATTACTGTTGATTATAATTTAAAATTCAAATTTCAGATGACTTTTGCGCATATTTTAAGCTAATATAAAAATAAAGTTATTTTGCACTACTACAATAAATGTAGATAATTATGGATATAAACTTCTTACAAAAAAATTTTTTTTAAGTTTTGTTACAAGAACGTTGGCTATCAACTTAGGCATCATCAGTAAAGTTGGCCGTCCATTTACCGAATTTTTAAATTTAAATAATTGTGCCATCTTTCCAAGGTTGTGCCGGTTTTTTTATGAACTATTAAATGACAATTTAATTTTAGCGAATTAAGTCAAATATGAAACTATGGAATTTATGAATCAAATGACAACTATTAAATGACAATTTAATATCAGCGCATAAATCAAATATGAAACTATGGAATTTATGAATTATTAAAGTACACATATTTATTCTTATCACAAAATTATTATGTGCAAATACTTATTAAGTATAAGTCATAATGTAACTCGGGCGAATTTCCGAAGACACTGAGCTAAAATGGGCCCGTGGTTTTTACAAATTATAAAAAAATTTAAAATAATAAATTAGCAGACCTATTAAATTATAATTTAATTTTAGCGAATAAAGTATAAAAACTCATAAAACAATTAAAATTAAATATGAAATTTTGAATTTATGAATTACTGAAATACTTATAATTATGCTTATCATAAATCTACTTTACAGAGCACGAGCGGACTGGCCATATAATGTAATTCGGGCGGAATTCCGAAGATACTAAGCTAAAATGGGCTTGTGGGTTTCAGAACAAGTCAAAATCGCAATAAATGTTTAAATATTTATAAAGAAATAAAACTGCGTAAAATTAAAATTAAAAATAAAACCCTATAAATTCTTGCCTCTTTAGCTTTGTTTCACTAAGTTACTCTTCATCGACTTGGTGTAAAACAAATTTGGGTGCGCATTGAAGTTGGTGACTCCACGAGACATTTGCCAAAAAATAGGTAAAAACGTGTGCTCTTTGCTTCCAGCCAGATTACACGACTAGTAGGTTTGGTGCCAAAAATACAGATATTGGAGTTTTGTCACTTACAAGCAAGAGTCCAAGTTATTTGCTGAGATATTATTTCTCTACATACTTACAGCAACACTGCATTGTTGACATGTTCGTTTGTTTAGCTGTCTGTGAATTTGGTTTTGAAGTGATAGAAAATGGTTTACTGACAGACATTTGTTTTAATAATGTCCAGATAACATTTGTGGGGAAAGTGAATTGGCATGTTGTTCATTTTGTAAGTGTGAGAGTGTTAAGAGGTCAGATTAAATTTGTAAAAGTTCTTCTTAGCATTTAATATGTATGTACGTGTTTATAATTTCATTATTGTTTATATAATTGTTAATATTTTTCATGCAGATTATTTTTATGGCAATATAATATAACTATTTCATGGCATTATCATTATACTATCTTATTTCTTTTAAAATGTATCATATTGAAAATCCATTGCAGGAACTTTTTTGTGACATTAAAAAAATTAAAAAAAGAAAATCAAACGAAAATAGCCAGCACAGCATTTTTTCACATAATAAATAATATTTTCTTCGTTAGCTCGATGTTCTTTCAAATATCCAGTTCACTCTTGGACTATAAACTTCCTCTCCCATGAGGAGGAAGTTCCCAGAACATATCCTGCGTTATTTATTGAATAAATAATAATTTCAATATATTAATTCAAGTTCAATGAAAATATCTAGGTCCTGGACTAATTTGCTATTCTTACAATTTTCCAAAAAAGAGATAAGTATACCAGCTGACGCGATACAACTTCAATTACTTGTGAACTTGCATGCGAAACTAAATTACTGATTATATGTGTAGGTAATTATGATTTATACAATCACATAAATACTTTCATGAAGAACAGGCAATAAGTGACGCATGTCTGTACTTCACAAAGAATATTAGTTCTTAACGAACTAACAGTTTAAATATTATATCGTAGCTGAAGAACTCGACCGTGATGAAGAGTAATTAATTTATGTAATTAGAAAAGACAAAATTATAAATATCTCATAATTGTCATAATCGTAACCAACGGTTGGGTTGCTCAAAACAGTTGGACAAATGTACTAAAAAGCAGTGAGGACTATAATATTGTGAATTATTGTTTACACAGCATTATTTTCTAAAAGATTTTACTATTTTATTACGAGTACATTAAATATTACTACATTATTTCTGTAGCATGAAGGTTAATATTGCATATTTTTGAGAGAGCAATGCTAAAAACTAGACAATATCAATGTCAAAATTAATACAATAAATAAATCCATCGATTAATTCTTTCATATTTAGGTGCCATAATGGTGCCATAGTATAAAGAAACCGTTTGCGAAATTATGATTACAGTGTATTTAATATAATCAACACATGAAATATTATGTACTCGATTAAACAAATTAAAATACACCATTTAGACCCCAAGAAAACATCTCAAGGAACCACAAAATGAGAAATGTACCTACATACTACATATTATTATGTAGGCAGTCTGTCACAATATTTTTCATAAACAACCAAAGAATTAAACAAAAGTGGTATTCCGATACTTTACATATTTGCATAATTATTGTTAAATATTACCTACAAATCATATTTTGTTGCTCAATAGTGGGGTAAAAATTATAATTTAAGTATCAGAATTCAACAAGTTTCAGTTTTATTATAAAATTCTATGTGTGGTTAAAGTAATGTTATTTTTCATTGCTTATTACAGAAAATATGAAGACTTATTTGTATTTAAATCTGTTGCTAATAATTTTCAGGTATTGACTACTTTACAAAGTAAAGTTACACAGTACGTTTATATTGCTTTTATATTAATTCTTTTTATTCAGTAAATATGAAATGAATGGCTTGGAAACTATCAAAATTCCTGATGATATTCTTTTAGGAGCTGCGACGTCCGCCTATCAAATCGAAGGAGCATGGAACGAAGATGGTAAAAAATAAAGTAATCTCATAACCTCTAGTTATTTTAAAATTTTAGGAAAGTCCGAAAGTATATGGGATAGACTAGTACACACAAATTCAAGTAAAATTGCTGATGGCTCAACTGGCGATGTCGCTACCAATTCTTATCACAACACAGATAAAGATATAGAAATAATTAAAAACTTAGGTTTGCAAATTTATCGCTTTTCAATTTCTTGGACACGAATATTACCTACCGGCTTCCCAAACGAAATAAACCAAAATGGAATAAAATATTACAACGATATAATTGATAGGTTGATTGAAAACGATATAATACCAATGGTTACTATTTTCCACTGGGACCTTCCACAGTCGTTACAAAATTTAGGAGGTTTTCTGAATCACAATATTGTGAAGTGGATTCATGATTATTCTATAGTTTTATTTAAACACTTTGGCGATAGAGTAAAACATTGGATTGTAATCAATGAGCCCAAACACATATGTCAATCTGGCTATGGATCAGGTGATTTGGCTCCTGGTCTAAACTATTCTGGAATTGCAGATTACATTTGTGGACATAATTTACTCTTAACTCATGCAAACGTTTATCACACTTACAGTAAAATTTTTAAACCATTACAAGGAGGTAACAAAATATTATTTATAAATTCGTTATTTTAATTTAACCAAACATTTAGGAAAGATTGGTATTGCAGTCAACATGGGGTGGTATGAGCCTGCAACAAATTCAAGTAAAGATATGAAAGCTACGGAACGTAAACGACAATTTGATGTTTGATATTCACAATAATCTGAAACCGTAAATTGCATAATGAATTGTTTTAGTTTGGAATGTATATAAATCCAATATTTAGCGAAGATGGAGATTATCCTAAAGTTGTAAAAAAAATTGTTAAGCAAAGAAGTGAGAGGGAAGGTTACTTTAGATCACGCTTACCTAAATTCACACGTGATGAAATTGAATACATTAAGGGAACGTTCGATTTTTTTGGGCTGAACCATTATACAACTTATTCAGTAAAAAATAAAAAGTCAGATCCAATAGGGACACCATCACTTGATAAAGATTGCAGGGTGCTTGTCACCAGATCTGTCGACAATTTTAGAGTAAAATTTGCGTTATTAGTAAAAGTTAGGGGAAACTTTTTTATAATTTTAGTCAGTACCTTGGGGATTTAGAAATAGCTTAGTTTATATTAAAGAAAATTACAACAATCCTGATATTTATATTACCGGAAATGGTTTCCCAGATGTTGGAGGATTGGAAGACGAAAATAGAATTCAGTATCATAGAGTATGCCTTTTTTGAATATGAAATATGAAAGATAAATTAAAATTTTGTAGGAATACCTTGAACAAATGGTAGCTGGAGTACAAAAGGATGAAGTGAGTGTTAAAGCTTATATAGTTTGGTCTTTAATGGATAATTTCGAATGGCCCTCTGGTTACAGGTAAATTTCAATATTTAAATATTATTTACAACGTCTTTTGCTGAAATTCTCGTTTTAGGAAAAAATTTGGACTTTATCACGTCAACTTTTCTGATCCCAATAGAGAAAGAATTCCAAAAGCATCAGCAAAATTTTATAAATCATTAATAGAACGACGAATATTAAATTAATGGTGACAAACTTAAAATTTATGGTGTTGATAATAGTAGGATTCATTAAATACGGTTGTAAGTTTTATAGTAAATAAATGTCTTTTTATTGTATTTTATTGAAGGCACAATGTATCAGGAACAATACCAACAGGTCATAGAATAAGTACTTTTACCTTATTTGAAAGAAAAAAGGTTTAGTAGCAGGTCTTTTTCTATTATGCAAGACGGGGGCCCCATGTCACACTGCAAAAAGTCAAAAGTTTCCTGCAATTAAAAACATCCCTCTTTTGCAATTGCCAGAGAGGTAATTTACCACATTTAAACCCGATTGAAAATGTATGGTCCAATAAAATGGAAATACCAAATAGTGCCACTCTAAAAGAAAAAATAATTTTCGAATGGCAAAATAATTTAAAAATTAAAAAAATGATCAAGTCTTGCATAGAAAGCATGCCAAGACGCATAAATGCAGTTATTAAAGCCAAGCGTGGAAATACCAAATATTAATTATACTAAATATTTTAGTACCTATAATAAAAATAAATGAAGGGGCAAGTGGATAAAGGGGCTATGTGACAAAAACCGTTTATTGAGTAAAAAGCCAATTAGTTAAATTTGTTGCTACTTTTTGATAAATGGCTGTAACCATTGCACTGTAACCATTGCACTGCACATGGTTAAAGAGTGCATGAGTTACCTTTACACATTGCCCCTTCATTCACGACAAAATATCATAAAATCAAGAAATGTCACATAGCCCCTTTATCCACTTGCCCCTTCAAATATAATACAAAAATAGTGATTTAAAAACCCAAAAATTAATAAATATTCGTAGATTTACTGAGCGTTCATATTATTTTCTACGGTGTTCATATTATTTTGTCCAAGGACTGTAGCTCGTCTTCTTGTCACTAGCACATGGCCGATTTGGTTTCCCTCATCATTGTTCCGTCCAAGCCACATCCATGTAATCTTGTGTGCTCTTCTGTGTTCAAATTTGGTGCTACTAATTACCATGCCAAGGGATGTTGCCTGGTAACATAGTCTGTTTCCATTGTCATTTGTTTTCGTGTGTTGTATACTTTTCAGCTACTTCCTCCACATGTTTCTCCTTTCCAATCTGTGCGTTAAAGTCTCCCATCATAATTGCGGTATCAAATCTTGGCACCAAGTCATACAGCAGTTCCAATTCGTGATAGAAGTTTTCTTTCTCCTCCTCTGCATTCTCTTCTGTCGGTGCGTAGGCATTTATTATTGACAGATGATTTGGTTTCATCCTAATTCTGAAATATGATAGCCTTCCTCCCATTGGTTTAAAGTACAATATATCTTTCATATACCTTTTCATGACTAAGAAACCCGTTTCATTTCTTCCCTGTCTATCGTCACCGGAATACAGAAACACAAAACCGTCTCCTCTTATTTTCCCTCGTTCTTCCATCTGGTATCCTGTATTGCTACCACCTCTATCCTATATCTTGCCGTCTGCTCCAAAACCTTTTTCGTTCTTCCAGATCTCAACAGTGTCCTCACATTCCACGTTGCTACTCTAAGCGTTTCGCTTCCTTTGCCATGTCTTTTTCTTTCTGTCCTACATTTAATTGTACCGTCTAGATAATTTCCGTTCCATGCCTTATCCGTGTATATTCCTCAGCCTTCCTTTCTGGAGCATATGTTTGGGAAGTTCCAGATGCTCCTTCTTCCGCCTGCATCAGTTTTTTTTGTAGGTTGGCTTTGATCGTTTTTTATATTCAGGGCATGATCCTTCTTATCCCATCTATATATTTTATTTTGCTTGATCATCTTCTGGTACTCGACCTTAACTCTCTCTCTCCATTTCGATTTTACCCAAAGCCCATATATTTGGTTTTGTATTTCCTTTTCTTGCTACATGTTCTCTCTCTTTATTTTGTTTTTCTGTTCCATTTAACAACTCTTGGAAGTATTCTGCCCATCTTTTCGTTACTCCTTTCTTTGATCCTAACAGTGTGCCGTCTTTATCTTTGCAAAATGTTGTGCTTGTTTGATATCCTTGTTTTATTCGTTTAACTCCCTGGTAAAAGTTTCTTATTTCTTTGCTATTGTATTTCTCTTCCAGTTCTTCCAGGTTCTTTATTTGATGTTCTCTTTTCTTTTCTCTTATAACTCTTTTACACTCGCGTCTTTGTCTTTCATAATTCCTTCTCGTCTCATCACTTCGATTGGCCAGCCATACCTGCCTTATTTTCTCTCTTTTCCTAACCTCCTCTTCACACTGTTGATCATACCACTCATTTTTTCTCTTTGTAGTACCTGTGTTTTGTGTCTTTGTTGCCTCGATTATACTTTTTTCAATTGTTATCTGCATATGTTCTACATCTTGTTGTGCTTCTGTCTTTTCCAAAATTTTCTCCATTGTTTCTCTATACTTTCTTCTCTGTTCCTCGGTTTTGAGTTGGACTTGTATTCTATTTTTCTGTTTTGTTACTTGCTTTCTCATTATCGTTGTGTTTATCTTTGCTATTTTCATCTTTACCCTCACCATAAAATGGTCCGAATCCATGTCTGCTCCTCTGCAAGTCTTGACGTCTTTAACAATATTTTCGCTCCTACTCTCTATTAAAACGTGATCTATCTGGTTTACTGTGTTTCCGTCTGGGCTTATCCATGTTGCTTTATGTATGTCTTTATGTTCGTAGTGAGTACTCTTTATTTTCATTTCGTTTCCCATTGCAAAATCAACAAGAAATCTTCCATTTTCGTTGCTCTCACTGTGTAAACTAAACTGGCCAATTGTGGGTCTGTATGTTTCTTCTTGACCCAGCTTCGCATTAAAATCCCCCACCATCATTTTAATGTCATGTTTAGGTATTTTTGCATACTCCATTTCCAACAACTCGTAAAATTGTTCTTTAACTTCTATATCCTTCTCTTCGGTAGGTGCATGTACATTAACTATACTTATTTTCCTATTATTTCTCTTTACTCTCAGTACACACATCCTATCCGATATCGGCTTGAAACCAATCACCATTTCCTTCCCACTTTCGCTCACCATAAAACCAGTTCCCAACCTTCTGTCTTTCCCTCCACTTTTGAAAAAGGTAAACTCCCCTATATCTATTGTGTCTTCGCCACTTTGTTTTGTCTCTTGCAATGCTATGATTTCTACCCCGTACTTTTTCATCACCGCTATTAACTGTTTTAACGCACCCCCCACAAAAGTTCCTCTCACATTCCAAGTTGCAAACAACATAACATCTCTTCCTTTCATTTGTCCATTATTCGATTGTCCCTTTTCATTCGTTTTTGCATCGTTCTTCCGTCCGGCATTTTCTATTACTAGTTTTTTGGTATAGGGGGTACAATGCTCTTCACAATTTCCTCTTTTTGGTGATCCCAGTCCCATCGGTCTCGGTTTATATATATTCTTCCATATCCCACATTTGCTTCGTTACCCTTTCCTTTTTGGCGTATTCTCTCAGCTTGGCTTGCATCTTCTGTTCCTGCAATGTTAGGTCATCATCAATAAAGCTGTTGGTACCTTTCAGTTTATTTTTTTCTCTCATAACTGCTATTTTGTCCTGCCCTGAACTCATCCTTGCTACTACAAATGGCTGTGATGACTTTGGTTTCATCACCTCGGCAGTGCCAACTGTTACTTCAACGCCCAATTTACCTCTTAGGAAAGTCTCCACCTCTTCTTTGGTGTCTTTTCCAACCATTTGCATCCCCTTCAGAATTATGTTGTTTTTCTTATCTTTCTTTTCCATAAGATTTAGCCTCACCTCGAGATTTTCTACCCTCTCCTTCAGCGCTTTATTTTCCTCTTTCAGGGTCTTGATCTCGCTTTCGTATACCTTCTGTCCCTCCTTAATTTCTTTTATCTCAGTTAGGACTTGCTTCATCATATCTTTAAGTTCCTCCATTTTGTCTCCTTCCTTTGTTGGTTTCTTAGGAGGGGTCCTATTTGTCCTCTTACTTCTATTAAAAATTTCAAAGCTCGCCTGTCTTTTTCTGGAGCTCTCTTCCGTTGTAGAGCTTTCGCTATCGTATTGCCTATCTTCTGCAAACATACCAATTGGAACCGCGCTCAAGCTTACTGCTCAGGTCGACCCTTCGGAAGCAATAAACCCAACCAACCAAACTCAAACCGAATTCAGAAGTGTTTTCTGTAGCACCAATTGTTTACTGTTATCAACAGAAAACTTTCGCTGTACTATATGCAACCCAACGTACTTTAAAATTCTCACCTCTTATCAATTTCTAACCTCCACAAATTTCACTAATTAAAACTGTGTACTAGTAGTACTCTTCTACGACGAAAATGAGGATAGTGTGGAAATACCAAATGAAGACGAGATAAGAAAAGTGATAGCGGGGCTGAAAAATAATAGAAGTGCTGGTGAAGACGGCATACAAGCAGAAATGTTAAAATATGGAGGTGAATGTTTGCAAAAAATAGTCATCGACATGATACAGAAAATTTGGATGGAAGAAAAAATGCCTACATCTTGGAGGCTGGCACTGATATGTCCGATTCACAAGAAGGGTGATAAAACCGAGTGTGAGAATTATAGGGGGATCGCACTGTTGGATGTTGGGTATAAGGTACTCGCTGCATGCATAAAAAATAGTCTACAAGAATATGCGGAGAAAATTGTAGGAGAGTACCAATGTGGGTTCAGAAGAGGCAGATCGGTGACGGACCAATTGTATGTTTTGAGAGAGGTTCAGGGAATTAGCCATGAGTTTGGTCTGGAAACACACCTAATGTTTTTGGATTTTAAACAAGCATACGACAGTGTTAAAAGAGAAGAACTGTATAGCATTATGGTAGAGATGGAAATTCCTCGAAAATTGATAAATTTGGTAAAAATGACACACGAAGGATCGGAGAACAAAGTAAGAATTAGGGGCGAGTTGTCCGACAGTTTCACAGTTGATATAGGACTGAGACAAGGTGACCCGTTGTCTGCGCTCTTGTTTAACTTTGCCTTGGAAAGTGTAATACGGAAGTCGGGTTTAAACAGACATGGTACAATTTTTAGAAGACGACAACAGGGCTTGGCTTTTGCGGATGATCTAACAATCATGGCAAGAACAAAGAAGGACATACAAGAATTCACAAGAAAATTGTTAGAAGCTGCTAAGAGAATTGGTTTGGAAGTGAATGAAAACAAAACAAAATACATGAACTGCAGTGATAGAAATTTCGAGGAAAAGAAATATATAAGCATAAGAATGGAAGATAAAACCGTAAATTTTGAAGAAGTTTGTTGCTTTACGTACCTGGGAACGGTGATAACAAGAAAACCGGGACTCGGAGAGGAGATTAAAGCAAGAATGGCTGCGGGCACAAGAAGTTTTTTTGCTTTGAAGTCGATCTATAATAGTAAAGTGTTTTCTAGGTCAGTGAAAGTAAGAATATACAAAACAATTATAAGACCATCGGCTATGTACGGATCGGAGGTGTGGACACTGAGAAAGAGAGAACAAGGGATGCTGGAAGTGTGGGAGAGAAAAGTATTGAGGAAGATTTACGGTGGGAAGTGCGTGGACGGTCAATGGTTTATACGGTCAAACCGAGAACTAGCCGAGATGTACGGTCAACCAAGCATAGTGGCGTGTGTGAAGGCACAGAGATTGAGATGGTTGGGGCATCTGGTGAGGATGAATGAGGACAGAACCCCAAGTGAAATTTGGAATTTGACATTCGGAGGCACAAGAAGAATGGGGAGACCGAGGAATCGTTGGAAAGATGAAGTGCAGGAGGATCTGGATGTAATTGGTATGGAAAATTGGAGAGAGTGTGCTCGTGACAGAAGAGAATGGAAGATGATGATTGATAAAGCCATGGGCCTCCTAGGCCTGTAGGGCTAACATACATACATACATACATTTCCTTTTCTTTGCTGATGGTTAAGTAATTTTCGATGTAAGTGTTTGTACCTTTAAGCTAATGTTTGTTTTCTATTATTGGTCTCTTCTGTGTGGTTTTAGAATTTTGCTACAATCACCTGGTTTTCACCGATCCTTCCCACTTTAAAGGCATCTTCTACTTTGATCTGTATCTGCATCTTATGATTCAGGAATTCTTCTACTTTTCCAGAAGTTACAATTCCATTCATTTTTAGATTTTTTATGATTATATTTTCTCTTCTTTCTTCCTTTTCACGTTTTTCCAGTTGTTCCTCCAAGAGGGCTATTCTTTCATCTTGTTTACTTATTTTTTTAATTGGTGATAACAATTAAATTTAAAATAAAATACATGAGGTTTTGATAATTTGCTGATATTTTTATTGTATAATATAATGTTAAAGCATTGGCATTAAACATGAAAAATAATATCGGTCAAATGGTTGCCATAGCCGGCCTTGCAGACTTCCGCTCTTTTGATGAAATTTGCCATTATTCTTTGCCATAAATCCTGTAGAAGTTTATAAGTAACGCGTCGAATCTCGTATAAAGAGCCATATTTCGACTAAGCCATCTATGCAAGAATTAAAATGTCATGATCTCGACGAACAAGAGTAAAACCATGACTTTTAACGGACACCCAATTAAAACAAAAATAGTAATAAACAATGACAATGCAAGGTGATGCATTTTAGGTTTTTGGGATGTGATGTATCTGTAAATCTGTAAATCTGTAGACAAAGACTGCGATATAGACGATAAATTGACTAAGTTTGGACATATCTGTGGAAGGATACACAGATTTTTAAAAACCAAAACGAAAACAGATACACGCATAAAACTATGTATATAAAAAAATAACTGTCCCAGTATTGACATATGGAAGCTAGATGTGGGTCCAAACATCAAAAGATAAAAGTAAGATACAAGTAAGATACAAGTCAACGAAATGAGATTTTTGAGAACAACTAAGGGGTGTACAAGGGCGGACAGAATAAGAAACGAAGATATTATTAGAGAGGAATTAAATATAAAACCTCTAATATAAAATCGCTGAACACAACAGGAGATAGGGTGAACGCCTGGAAAGAATGAACACTGGAAGGATGCCGTTGACAGTACAAAGATATAAGCCTCCAGAAAGGAGAAGTGTGGGACGCCCGAGGAAAAGATGGGTACCGGAACAAGCAGCTATGTCTATACCATGAAGCTAATAAGAAGAAGAGATCTCGTATTTTAACTCTGGAATCAATTGGGAGTCACTGGTATACACCTTTTGCTTCACATAACCCATAAGAAAAAAATCCAACTACGTGGTATCACATAATCTTGGTGGTCAATTTTGGTAGCCGAAACGATTACATATAATTATACCTACAAACAAAAGTGGGGAACGCAAGTGAAATTTTGGCGGCATTCGACGCGGGATCTCGAGACTAGATAGGTCGAGGTTGTGTGTAATTGCCAGTACGAAGCGCGGGCCTGAATTATCGATGAATAATCGATAATTGTGATATTATTATTGCAAGCAGGGAATTTCGCAAAATTTTGGTGAAATAAGGAAATAAAATTTGGAACCAACGAAGGGATGCTATACAATTGGATACACCGATTGGAAGGAAAAACGATACTGAATCCATAGATGATCCGAGTTCGCAGGAAGGACGTCTAAAACCAGATGCGAAAAAGATAATGAACTGATAAAATTTATAAACTTTAATGTTCGGGGCACATATATGCGAGATAACGAATTAAAACAAATGTGCGGGGTAGTGCATTTAACTGACAATTTCGTTCATAATAATTCAACCAATAGGATGTTAGAATCTCATCAATTTGAACCAATCATAATCTACTTCCTTTGACAATACAGACCACGGTGGTGTATTGTCGCGGCAATACGAGCACCGTGGTCTGTATTGTCAAGTAACGATGGAAACTAGGTAAACGCATACTATAAATTATTTGTTGTCAGAAAAAATTGAAATTTTATTTACGAAATTGTCAAACGAATTCCACACGATACTATAAAATTGTCGGTTAATTTTTAAACCATGGAATCAAGAATATTTTTGATTAATTTTATATTATAATTGACCATATTGTTAAACAAATAAATTTTAAAAATAGTATTCACATGAATCTGGAATTTAATTGCTCATAAATTAAAGAGCGGGTTTCAAAACATAACGATAAGATAAAATTAAAATTTTGAATTTAAAAATCTTGAAATTGATTTGATACTAAAGCTCAAATTTAAAGAAAAAATTTTGTCGTTGCCGGGTTTCATTTTGGAACATGACAATATATTATATTATGATTTATACAATCACATAAATACTTGCAAGAAGAACAAATACTTGACGAAACTCTCCAAATAAGTACTCCTGGCAATAAGTGACGCATGTCTGTGGTGGTCCACGAACTTGTAGTTTAAATATTATAGCTTACGAACTCGACTGTGATGAAGAGTAATTAATTTATGTAATTAGAAATTAATAATTACATAATTGAAAGACAAAATTATAAATATCTCATAATTTATTGTCGTCATTGTAGCTTTCCTTGCCATAACCGACGTTTGGGTTGTTCAAAACAGTTGGACAAATGCACTAAAAAGCAATGAGGACTATAATATTATGGATTATTATTTACACAGCATTATTTTCTAAAAGATTTTACTATTAAAGATTACTACATTATTTCTGTAGCATGAAGGTTAATATTGCATATTTTTGAGAGAGCAATGCTAAAAACTAGACAATATCGATGTCAAAATCAGGGGTGGACAAAATACAAAATACATTATTTATGTGATGTATTTGAAATACAAAATACATTTATTCATGCCCTGTATTCATGTTATATTGTTTTATTGTTATTTAATACAAACAAAATATATTTATTTTATAAATTATAAAAAATTAATTAAAACCTTAATTATTAGATAATTGATTTCCTTTACCAATTAAAAAAGATAAATATATTATTACTATAACTATAATCCTTTGAAAAACAGTAGTATAAAAAAATTGGTAACATTGTGTAACTAAAATAACATGTTTAGTTACATTTTGTAACTATTTTGTATTTTAAAAATGTATTTTGTATTTATGTATTTGAAATACATTATCAAAATGCAAAATACATTTGCAATTTGTATTTTAAATACAAAATGTATTTCAAATACGTATATCATTGTGCCCACCCCTGGTCAAAGTTAATACAATAAGTAAATCCATCGATTAATTCTTTCATATTTTGGTGCCATAATGGTGCCATCTCTTATTATAAAAGGCCAAGTCTTTCTTTCTTTCTGTCTGTCCCACGGAAATACCCGAAGCAAACCGAACCAAACCGAACGCACAACGTATCATCGGATCAACGTATCATCGGATCAACGTATCATCGTATCATTTTGTCTATATATAGGACAGCTATTTCCAAAAAAGCATTATGTGAACTTCCATAATGGATAATGAAAATTTTGAAAATCCTGCTGCAAAGCGACGGCGATTGAATCGTGAGAGAAAAGCACGTACAAGAGCTAATAACACAGAAGAACAGCTTCGATCACAGCGACAAGCTGACGCTCGGTCTCATGCGATACGTCGACAACGTGAAACTTTGGAACAAACTCAAGCGCGGCAAGCTGCTGACGCTCGGTCCCATGCGATACGTCAACAACGTGAAACTTTAGAAGAAACTCAAGCGCGGCAAGTTGCTGACGCTCGGTCCCATGCGATACGTTGATCCGATGATACGTTGATCCGATGATACGTTGATACGATGATACGTTCATCCGATTGGTTATGAAATTATCCGTTATGCGTTCGGTTCGGTTCGGTTTGCTTCTGGTATTTCCGTGGGACAGACAGAAGGAAGGAAGGAAGGAAGGAAGGAAGGAAGGAAGGAAGGAAGGACTTGGCCTTTTATAATAAGAGATTTTTCACCTATATAGGAAATTTAAATACGTTGATACGTTGATACGTTGATCCGATGATACGTTGATCCGATGATACGATGATACGTTGATACGATGATACGTTCATCCGATTGGTTATGAAATTATCCGTTATGCGTTCGGTTCGGTTTGCTTCGGGTATTTCCGTGGGACAGACAGAAGGAAGGAAGGACTTGACCTTTTATAATAAGAGATGAGAACAACATTAAATAAATAAACAAAAAACTTACATATATTTTTTTAAATTAAATTAAACTTAATCAATATTTAAAATTTTTTTACTTATTTTAAACTAGATGATACCCCGTCCGAGGACGGGCAGCTAGAAGGCCGGGCAGCTACCCAAGGTAACTTAAGTTGAATGAAGATTAAGGAAAGCTCTCAGTGCAATCCAAAAGCCATATGACCTTGGGTAGCTGCCCGTCCTTCTAGCTGCCCGTCCTCGGACGGGGTATCATCTAGTAGTATAAAGAAACCGTTTGCGAAATTGTGATTACAGTGTATTTAATAATAATCAACACATAAAATATGTACTCGATTAAACAAATTAAAATACACCATTTAGACCCCAAGAACACATCTCAAGCAACCACAAAATGAGAAATGTACCTATAGTTTGTTTCAGAATAATTGAAATTAAAAAAAGTCATAGCATCAAATTACGTTGATATAAAAACGTACAAACTATAAACGAAACATAATATATAGAGAAAAGGTTAATTATTTTAATCTCGCGCCAGCCTTTAGCAATGCATATGCTTGGTCGACAGCATATCTTATCTCTATATCTTATGTTTCGTTTATAGTTTGTACGTTTTTATATCAACGTAATTTGATTCTATGACTTTTTTTAATTGCAATTATTCTGAAACAAACTATACCTACATACTACATATTATTATGTAGGCAGTCTGTCACAATATTTTTTATAAACAACCAAAGAATTTAAAAAAGTGGTATTCCGATACTTTACATATTTGCATAATTTTTGTTAAATACTACCTACAAATCATATTTTGTTGCTCAATAGTGGGGTAAAAATTATGATTTAAGTATCAGAATTTCACAAGTTTCAGTTTTATTATAAAATTCTAGGTGTGGTTAAAGTAATGTTAGTTTTCATTGCTTATTACAGAAAATATGAAGACTTATTTGTATTTAAATCTGTTGCTAATAATTTTCAGGTATTGACTACTTTACAAAGTAAAGTTACACAGTACTTTTATATTGCTTTTATATTAATTCTTTTTATTCAGTAAATATGAAATGAATGGCTTGGAAACTATCAAAATTCCTGACGATATTCTACTAGGAGCTGCGACGTCCTCCTATCAAATCGAAGGAGCATGGAACGAAGATGGTAAAAAATAAAGAAATCTCATAACCACTAGTAATCTTAAAATTTTAGGCAAGTCCGAAAGTATATGGGATAGACTAGTACATACAAATTCAAGTAAAATTGAAGATGCTTCAACTGGTGATGTCGCTACAAATTCTTACCACAACACAGAAAAAGATATAGAAATAATTAAACAATTAGGTTTGCAAATTTATCGTTTTTCAATTTCTTGGACACGAATATTACCTACTGGCTTCCCAAACGAAATAAACCAAAATGGAATAAAATATTACAACGATTTAATTGATAGGTTGATTGAAAACGATATAATACCAATGGTTACTATTTTCCACTGGGATCTTCCACAGTTGTTACAAGATTTAGGAGGTTTCTTGAATGATAATATTGTGGAGTGGATTAATGATTATTCGATAGTTTTATTTAAACACTTTGGCGATAGAGTAAAACATTGGATTACATTAAATGAACCCAAACAAATATGTCAATTTGGCTATGGATCAGGTGATTTAGCTCCTGGTCTAAACTATTCTGGAATTGCAGATTACATTTGTGGGCATAATTTACTCTTAGCTCATGCAAAAATTTATCATACTTACAGTAAAATTTTTAAATCATTACAAGGAGGTAACAAAATATAACTTCTAAATTCGTTATTTTAATTTAACCAAACATTTAGGAAAGATTGGTATTGCAGTCAACATGGGGTGGTATGAGCCTGCAACAAATTCAAGTAAAGACATACAAGCTGCAGAACGTAAACGACAGTTTGATGTTTGATATTCATAATAATCTGAAACGAAAGATTTTATAACGCATTGTTTTAGTTTGGAATATATACAAATCCAATATTTAGCAAAGATGGAGATTACCCTCAAGTTGTAAAAAAGTTTGTTAAGCAAAGAAGTGATAGGGAAGGTTACTTTAGATCACGCTTACCTAAATTCACACATAGAGAAATTGAATACATTAAGGGAACGTTCGATTTTTTTGGTATTAACCATTATTCTACATTTTTAGTAAAAAATAAAAAGCCAGATCCAATAGGGACACCATCGTTTGATAAAGATTGCGGGGTGGATGTTAGTCAAAATCTAAATTGGCTCACTGGATCTATCAGTAGTTTTAAAGTAAGAATTTGCGTTAGTTAGTGAAAGTTAGGAGAAGAATTTTTATCTTTTAGTCAGTACCTTGGGGATTTAGAAAAATCTTAGTTTATATTAAAGAAAATTACAACAATCCTGATATTTATATTACTGAAAATGGTTTCCCAGATGTTGGAGAATTGGAAGACGAAAATAGAATTCAGTATCATAAAGTATGAATTTTTTTAATGTTAAAAAATGTGGAAGTTAAATTAAAATTTTGAAGGAGTACCTTGAACAAATGGTTGCTGCAGTACAAAAAGATGAAGTGTGTGTTAAAGGTTATATAGTTTGGTCTTTAATAGATAATTTTGAATGGACTTCTGGTTACACGTAAATTTCAATTTTTAAGTAATATTCAGAACTTCATTTTATTGAAATTCTCGTTTTAGGGCAAAATTTGGACTTTATTACGTAAACTTTTCTGATCCCAATAGAGAAAGAATTCCAAAAGCATCGGCAAAGTTTTATAAATTATTAATAGAACGACGAATATTAAATTAACGGTGACAGAAATTGTTGTAGGGAGCTTAAAATTATATGATAACAGTAGGATACACTAAATAATGCTATAAGTTTTAGTCTCGGTATTAAATAAATGTCTCCAACGTAATTTTGTTTATTCAATCCTAACATGTAAATGTTCACTTTATGGCGACTTTTTCGAGACGCATGACCTGCTTCTGTCTCAAATTGAGTTTATTTGTTAATATAGTCCCACGGCATCTCTTACAATCCCACGGTCTCATAGTATTATTGCATAATTTTTTGACTCATCAGTCGTGTTTGTTTTTATGTTGTGTTTTTATGTTTCATTATTGAATTACATCGAAATGAGTAGCATTTAGAAAAATCTATTGTAAATGACATCCTTAGGATCGTATATATGTACGTAAAATATACAACGAATTTTTTATGTCGGTAACCCATTAAAAACAAATTGCCATGATGAATAATTCTAGTTTTATGTAATTTAATTCCAGAATTGTACAAAAATTGAAATTATTGCTAGTCACCAAAACCTATGTGTGGGGAAAACATTATAGCCCCTACACACGATCCGATTTCTAGGTCCAACTTGAGACCCGACCAGATTCGAGATTGCCTCCACACGATCCGACCGCGTTGGAGTTTGCCTCTACACGATCCAATCTCGTCGGCCCGACACCAGCTGCGCCTGATATTATTTCGAACTTAAAATTTATTCTTGTATTAAATATAATGATTAAATAATCCGTGGTGTTTGGGAGAAAACTGATACGTGCAAAAGTAATGTTTTTCAGTACCTATAGCTGTTCAATATAGTAAAGTTCAATATCGTTCAATAAATAGTAAAATATCAATAAAAGATCAATTTATTTTTATTTATTCATTTATTAATTATATACTTAGAATGTAATAATAATAATAATAATGTTTAATAATCCAGTAATTAATAGAATGTAATAATAATAATAATGTTTAATAATCCAGTAATTTTTTGAAATTAATAACTGTCATATTTGTACCATTATTTGGTACAATAATGGCGGCTTGAATTTCCATGTACCTAGAATTACTAGCCGCAGCAGATGGGTATTTTACGTTGATGGTCGTCGCACTAATGTGGCTGCTCGGAGTCCGATAAATTGTATGTGTGATAATTTCAATAAGATCTCGCACTTGTGTGATATTCATGCGGACAGTTTAAAAACTATATACAATGTCATTTTTGACTTTCACTCTCATGTAGCCGCATTGGAGTGAGTGTACCTCGAATATCAGCCTCATTTTTGAATTTGTGAGGCCAAGTTATGTAAACTTACATATTTATTTTGGTACCACATGGTATATTGTTGATATATGTATGACATATTGCTTTCTGTAATTGGATTCGTCCGTTGAAAGGTTTAAATAAAATAAATAAAAATTATGTTTAAACTTATCAGTTTTCTCCCAAACACCACGCGGCATTCATTCAATTTGCGATTTCTGGACACCTGGCTATCTGTGGTGCTCAAATGGAGTACATGTGTTTATAATCGCTTTGGCGATAAAGAAACACATGAATCAAATATATAACAAGTGCTTTCTATAGAAAACTATAAAAATGCTATATTTTGACATGAAATAATTTTCAATTTGTTATCGAGTTATTATAAAAATATTTTATATGAACTGAAAGTGAAAATATTTAAATATTATTCGAGAAACCCTTTTAGGCGTTTTATATCTTTTCGTGAGAACTACAAAAATTATCACCTAATTACTTTTTGAAATCCTAAATTTTTTTAAATGATTATTTAAAACATAGATTTTGGTCCGATTATTCCTCCACTTTTCATTATAATTATAATTATGCATTATAATTTTAATATTTCGTGTGATATTTTAAAGGTATTTAATAAAAAAAATAATATGTTTTTATAAAGTAGATAACAAGTCGGCTGGGTTGGTGGGTCTGAACCTTCCTACATGATCCAACAAGGAATGGTATAAAAAACTGTTTTTATCAAGTTTAGCTCGCCTTATCTGCGATCCGACAACGCTCCACACGGTCCGATCTCGCCAAATTCCAACGCGGTCGGATGGCTACATCGGTGACTACATTTCCTACAAGGAAATGTTGCGAAATTTGTAGGACGACAGGCCTCCACACGCACTGCTGGGTAATATTTGAAATGGTTTCATTTAAAATAGGCATTTGAAATGCAAAATGGCATTTTGCATTTAGCATTTTAAATGGTTTTTGAAAAAGTATTTCCATTTTATATTTCAAATAGAAAAAAGTATGCATTTAACCATTTATCAAATGGTTAAATGGTTTTCTCTTTCTCGCAAGAATTGTGTGTTCGCTACAGATGTATCTGCGCTTGCGCGTCACCCAACTCTCGAACTCTCGAATATCGAATTTTGTGGTCTCGCATTATGTCACATCTGTAGCTAAAGTGCTATTCCCGCCAATTCCGCTCGGCATGCGATTGAACATAACCTATCTGGACTCACTAGTGCCTAGCTGCCTACTTGCCTGCGAGCTCACACATTATTATTTTGTAGTGCTTTTACAAATTTAGTGACATATTCGGTGATTTTAAGAGTGTTTAAGTGTTGTGACCATTATAATATGGAAGAAGAACGCGTTGACGACCCACAAAGCGAAAGTGATACTGTCGACAGCAGCCGTACGATACCGTTAATATTGGATGGTAAATTTTTCAAAATCGTCCATCGTGACAAAGAAAACGTCCAAGCAGAATGCACGCAGTGCAAACGAAGAATAATTCTAAATAAATTAGAACTCCCCAAATTCAAAGAAACTGACCTAGAATTCTTAGAGGAGTACATTGAGTGTGTACGTCCAATTGCTGAAGCTTTAGACCGACTCCAGGGTGATAAGAATTGCTTCTATGGTGAGCTACTCCCAATTTTGATACAAACGAGAAAAATCCTACAAAAGTTGAGACTTCGCCACTTAAAATACTGTCCACAGTTAGTGACAGTCCTTCTAGCAAGCCTTGAGAAGAGGTTCAGTGAGTATTATTCATTGTCGTCACAGACTAACGATGCTATCTTAGCATCCGTCAGTCATCCGTTTTTTAAATTACGGTGGGTACCTAAAGACAAAAGAAACGACGTAAAGGATCTACTGTTCAACGAAGCCGAGTCACTGTGTTCACGTGATACTTCACAGAAAGAAAACGAATCGAGCCAGTGCAACAAGAGCAGCGAAAGCTTTTTTACGTTCGAGGAGGGAACATCTTCTGACGAGAGCATTATGAATGCGTCCACAAAGAACAGCGTACAGTTGCAGTGTTTGCACTATCTTCAAAACAACGATGCATCGTTAGAATCTTTGAAGCAATGTCCAGTGATTAGAAAACTATTCATGAAGTACAACACACCTCTGCCGTCGTCTGCACCAGTGGAACGATTGTTTTCCTATGGTTCTATGATCATGCGACCCAGAAGAAGGAGCATGAATGATGATACCTTCGAGAAGCAGTTACTTCTCAAAGCAAATGCTGCGTACGTAAAGTGATGAAAAAAAAAAACCAATAACGAAATGCGTGGTATTATGTATTATGAGAAATACAGATGATTTCAGAATTTGAACCATTTTGCATTTTCTAATCCATTTTAAATACCTATTTTCCATTTTTCATTTTAAATGTTGTCCAGGAAACCATTTCCATTTACCATTTTAAATGGTATTTCTAAAAGCATTTTCCATTTTTCATTTTAAATAGATTCATGGAAGCATTTTACCCAGCAGTGTCCACACGGTCCAACTTGAGAACCGACCGACGAGATTGGATTTTAGTACCAACCAGATCGGATCGTGTGTAGACCCTATTAGTTTTAAAGATTGCAGGCTTTATAAGTTGCCTATTTCAAGGTGTTCAAAAATGTAAAAGAATATTGCATATTTTTGAAAAATTGAAATTATATACAGATTAGGTAAGTTCACTTAAAATTATTTCACGTAATCGCATATTCCCTCCATAATATAATGAGCAACGGTTCTCTCAAGTAAAAGCAACCGACAGGAAAGAATAAATAATGAAGAAAAACACTCATTCGTCGAACATCGATAAACAGAGTCAAAAAGTATCTCAAATTAATAGAAACTCATGTTTGATCTTATACATAATAGACCAAATCCTAAAAAGAAATACTCAGTTTTGGGTTCAGAATGTTGACAATATTTAACGGTTCGGATATTTGTTACTTCAGTGAAAATCTTTAAAAAAAATGGGGTATTGATGAAAATGTTCTATCTCCTCATTGTACGTGGTAATATTTTAATATTCATTATAACATTGTCCTAAATAAGTTGAAATCGTATATTTATATGTTCTAACTGCAGTCTTCATGATATGTTCAAAATAATATAGTCCTAACTCCACTTGTTTGAGTGAGAATGTCCTAACTCCTTTAAGCATTGGAGTTAGGGCATTGGTCTACCAACGTAAAAATTATGTAGTGGAGTTAGCATAAATAGTATTATAGTTATGCTAAGCTGCATTCCGAGTGTATAAATTTGTTAAACGCTGTGTTTGTCTTTGAAACAGTGATTTTTCTTAAATAAAACAATTTATATAATAGATGATACCTTAGTAGAAGTAGACTTGAATCCTAACAGTGATTATTTTCCAATACAGGATGATGTGTATTTGTGTAAGTTAGAATAGCGAACCTGATTATATTCTAACATTAAAATTTCATTTACTTTTCATGAACATAATGAATAGTTTGGAATCCGAAGACAAATTCGAGAATTCGATAGCCGATTTTACAGAAAATATTATTGCAGCTGAAAATACAGTAATATTAAAAATGTGCAAAACGAAATGTTGTTAAAATTGTTAAAACCAACCGAGGGGCAAACAACTAACAATAATTTTATATTAGATGGTATTCAAGCTGAAAATGTAGTATTAGAAAATGGCAAAAAGAATCTGGAATCCCCAAATCTCGAAAATGAAGACAGCGGGTAAGACTTTACAATAAAATCATTTTGAATTAAAAATAGGTATTGATTACATTATTTGCAATGCAGGGAAGAGAAAATTTTAACTCGAAAAAGAAAGCGAAATGTAGATAAGTGGAAAAATAATGCAAGGAAAAAACTACGAAAAAGTGGAAAGGAGTACATAGATAAAATGTTGAAGAAACATAATGCCTGAAGTATTCGTTATAAGGAATGTACGAAGTGCCCTTTTAAATGTAATCAAATTTCAGAAGATATTACCCAAACAATTTGGAAAGAATTGTGGAGTTTGACTGACAATGAGAAATGTAATTTTTATCAAAAAACTACTACCAAAATTCCCAAGAAACGGGTGCGAAAGAAAACCAGAATTCATCTAGATAAAGAGCATACTATAGTTATAAATTCATATTTTTAGTTAATAAGCAAGAAATTCGTGTTCGTCGTGACTTTTACTTAACAATTTTATCAATAAGCAGTAGAACAATTTCCTATTTCCATTCAGAAAAAAAATTAAGTATAATTAACACACCTAGACGTGACCAAAGAGGGAAAAAAACAACAATTAAAACAGTTCGCTTAGGTTGATATACAATAATAATTACTATGCGAAAGTATTTTCAATCAATCGCAATAATATAATGCTAAAGAAACGAAGAAAACAAAAGAAAAAATGAAGCGTTGATATTTTTGAAAATTTGTAAATTTTTATACTGTTTTTATTATTTTGATTACAAAGTTAAAATTTTAATTTATTCGTTTCATTGATAATGTGAGAGTATTATAATTAAGCTAGATTATGTCCTAGCTCCTTGGAGTCGGATCACTTTTCTTCATAAAACTTATACATTCAGTGTTCTACCTCCACAAGATTTATTAAAAATCTATCGTTTGGATTGTTTGAGAGTTAGATAGATCTGTAATTTAGCGGTATTGTATCCAAACTTTTCGAAAAAATACAATTAGAGGAAGTTACACATTATAAATGTATGGCTGCATGATGTCAGAGTTTCAAACTCCTCTCCTACAAAATGCATAAAAGTGGATTAATGGAGCGGATACCAACGTTGTTCTTGATAGATGCCATATTTGATCTAATTCATGAAAAATATTAGTTCTTAACAAAACTTATAGTTTAAATATTATAGCTGATGCAACTCGACCATGAGGAAGAGTAATTAATTTATGTAATTAAAAATGAATAATTACATAATTAAAAACAAAATTATAAACATTTCATAATAATAATCATTGTCGTCAGCATAGTTTTCCTTTCCTTAATCAACGGTTGGGTTGCTCAAAACAGATAGGCAAATGTGCTAAAAAGCAGTGTGGACTACGTATGAATTATTGTTATTACATTATTATTTTCTGAAAGCTTTCACACACTTCATAAATTCAGAAAATATATTATTACTTAAATTATCTCCATTATTTCTGAGATTATGAGTATGAAGATTAATAAATTGCAGCTTTTAGAGATAGCAAAGCTAAGAACTAGACAATATTGGGTTAAAATTAATACAAAAAGTAAAGCCATCGATTAATTTTTTAATTTTTCAGTTTAATTACTCATCTGATGGTGTCATAGTATAACAAAACCGTTTGCGAAATTATGATTACAGTACATTTCATTTAAGAAATTTCGAGCATTTTAGTCCTTTTTTTTAAATTTTACTTCTTTAACACTTCAATTATGTACTTGATTCAAAAAATTAAAACACACATTTTAAACCTTAAGGAAATAACTCAAGCAACGCCGCAATGAGAATAGTACCCAGTATGTAGGTCATAATATTTATTAATGTTTTATAAACAACGTAAGAAATTTAAAAAAATTGGTATGCCAACACTTTACATATATATTTGCATAACTTTATTAAATATTATCTACAAATTAATTTTTATTGCTTAATAGTGGGGCAGGTGATGAACGAAATGTAAGAATTGCACAAGTTTCAGTTTTACTATAAGAATATGTATTGTTAAAGTAACGTTAGTTTTCATTGTTAAATACACCAAAAATGAAGACTTATTTGTGTTTAAATCTGTTGTTAATAATTTTCAGGTATTGGAATGTACAGTACATTTATATTACTTTTATATTAATTTCTTTAGTTCAGTAAATATGTAGTGAACAGCTTAGAACCTATCAAAATTCCTGACGATATTCTATTAGGAGCTGCGACGTCGTGTTATCAAATCGAAGGAGCATGGAACGAAGATGGTAAAAATTAAAGTAATCACATAACTTCCAGTTACCTTAAAATTTTAGGAAAATCCGAAAATATATGGGATAGACTAGTACACAGGAATTCAAGTAAAATTGCTGATGGCTCAACTGGTGATGTCGCTGCCAATTCTTATCACAACACAAAAAAAGATATACAAATAATTAAAAATTTAGGTTTGCAAATTTATCGTTTTTCAATTTCTTGGACACGAATATTACCTACTGGCTTCTCAAACGAAATAAACCAAAATGGAATAAAATATTACAACGATTTAATTGATGGGTTGATTGAAAACGATATAATACCAATGGTTACTATTTTCCACTGGGATCTTCCACAGTTGTTACAAGATTTAGGAGGTTTCTTGAATGATAATATTGTGGAGTGGATTAATGATTATTCGATAATCTTATTTAAACATTTTGGCGATAGAGTAAAACATTGGATCACATTAAATGAACCCAAACAAATATGTCAATTTGGCTATGGCAGAGGTATTCTAGCTCCTGGCCTAAACTATTCTGGAATTGCAGATTACATTTGTGGATATAATCTACTCCTAGCTCATGCAAACATTTATCACACTTACAGTAAAATTTTTAAACCATTGCAGAAAGGTAACAAAATATTATTTATAAATTCGTTTTTTTAATTTAACCAAACTTTTAGGAAAGATTGGTATTGCAACCAACATTGATTGGTATGAGCCTGCAACAAATTCAAGTAGAGATATAAAAGCTGCAGAACGTAAACGACAATTTGATGTTTGATATTTATAATAATCTGAAACCGAAAATCGCATAACGAATTGTTTTAGTTTGGAATGTATACAAATCCAATATTTAGCGAAGACGGAGATTATCCTAAAGTTGTAAAAAAGTTTGTTAAGCAAAGAAGTGAGAGGGAAGGTTACGTTACGTCACGCCTTCCTAAATTCACACGTGATGAAATTGAATACATTAAGGGAACGTCGGATTTTTTTGCAATAAACCATTATACAACATATTTAGTAAAAAATAAAAAGCCAGATCCAATAGGCACACCATCACTTGATAACGATTGCAGAGTGGATGTTAGCCAAAATCCAAATTGGCCCACCGGATCTATCAGTATTTTTAGGGTAAGAACTTGTGTGGGTTAGTGAAAGTTAGGAGAAGATGATTTATATTTTTAGTCAGTGCCTTGGGGATTTAGAAATACCTTAGTTTATATTAAAGAAAATTACAACAATCCTGATATTTATATTACTGAAAATGGTTTCCCAGATGTTGGAGAAATGGAAGACGAAAATAGAATTCAGTATCATAAAGTTTGATTTTTCTTAATATTAAATATGGAAGATAAATTAAAATTTTGTAGGAGTACCTTGAACAAATGGTAGCTGCAGTACAGGAGGATAAAGTGTGCGTTAAGGGTTATATAGTGTGGTCTTTAATGGATAGTTTCGAATGGAGCTTTGGTTACACGTAAATTTCAATTTTTAAGTATTATTTAGAACTTTGTTTTATTGAAATTCTCGTTTTAGGGCAAAATTTGGACTTTATCACGTTAACTTTTCTGATCCCAATAGAGAAAGAATTCCAAAAGCATCGTCAAAATTTTATAAGTCCTTAATAGAACAGCGAATATTAAATTAACGGTGACTGAAATGTTCGTGGAATTTATTGT
Source organism: Podabrus alpinus (assembly GCA_932274525.1). Lineage (NCBI taxonomy): Eukaryota > Metazoa > Arthropoda > Insecta > Coleoptera > Cantharidae > Podabrus > Podabrus alpinus. The sequence goes on from OW026451.1 coordinate 125,063,974, forward strand.
GTCGATAACAGGAAGATACATAAATTCAGGTTATAAGTTTAATTCTCAGTATTAAATAAGTGTCTCTAATGTAATTCTCTTTTCTTCTATGACTTTATAATAATTTAAAGGCGCTGATACACATGCTACTTACTGGCACGAAAAGCATGCTATTATGACGTAATTGCCTGCTAGTGGCATGTGTATACAAAGCTGCTATTAAAAAGAATGCTGAGAATGCTTTAAACAAGTATACGCTATCAAACAGCACGCTTTCTAAGCATGCGTTTTTAATAGCATGTGTATCACGGGCTTAACACTATGTATAATATAAAGTATAAGGCTTTTACTGAAATTGATACAATTACACATCTAGATGTTATTATTAAATTTTCTCTGGCTGTTCTAAAGTAATATTACAGTCAGTGCTCCCTCAAATGTTCCATTTACTTTAAACTCAAATTTAAGTTTTGTAAATTGCAAATACAATATTAATACTAATTTTAATTGGAACATCAGCACACCAAGTAGAATACTATTATTTCAAAGCTGAGTTCTTAAATATATCTAATACAATAAATTAATTATCTCGAATACATATCAAAAGTAGTTAAATGTAGAGAGTTTTAAACGACTATTTTCAAAATTATAAAAGTAATAAAAAGTAAGAAACTTTGCATATTCTTGAACTTATATTTCTTATATTAGTCGTTTGGAATTAAAGATAATATGAAAATATGTAATAGTATATAACAAGCTTACAAATATTACGATGAGTGTTCTTCTTCTTCTTCATAGTTCCTCTCCACGTCGGAGGTTAGCTATAATCACGGTTATCTGGACCTTATACGCGAAGGCTTTAAACAGGGACCTTGTAATGGTATGAATCCACTCTCTTAGGTTCTTCAAACAGGAGATCCTTCGTCCCACACCACGTCTTTCCCGAATATTTCCTTTTAATATCAGTCTCAAAACCCGATACCTTTCTCCCCTCATGAAGTGTCCCAAATATTCTAATTTTCTTCCATTGACTGTGTTCAACACCTCGGTCTCTTTTCCCATACGCATAAGAAGCTTCTTATTTCTTACTCTGTCCATGAAATGTTTAATATTCTCCTATAACACCACGTCTCAAAGACCTCGACTCTCCCTGTGGTATTCTGAGTCAGTGTCCAAGCCTCTACCCCGTACAGTAACACCGCAAGATCGCATAATACGGGTTCTTAGATGTAGATTAAAATCTCTATTACTGAGCAGTTCCGCATCTTAAGAAAGCAGCTTCTTGCTAGTTCTATTCTGCATGTTTATTTCACGAGAATGGTACCACTGATTATTCAGCCAATAACCCAAATACTTACATTGATGTACTCGTTCTATTTCTACATAGGCTATTAATAATGACGCAACAGGTATTTGACCACTCTTACTGATTAATTATCATTATTTGGGTCTTCTTTAGGTTTATCTTAAGTCCATACCTTTCACTGGCTCTACTGTTTACTTTGTATATCAACTCTTGCACCCCGTGTATGCTGTCAGTCGAAATAACCGTGTCATCTGCGTATCTGATATTATTTATTATCTGTCCGTTTATAAATATTCCATTTTCTTCTGCTTCTAGTGCTTCTTCTAGTATGCATCTTTGTCTAACTCCACGATATATGTATATCTATTTCTTCCATTATTCTTCATTCCATCCTGACTACAGCTCTTTGGTTCCAATGTAGACTTCCAATTATTCTTTACCTCTACTGTCCAATCCAATATTCTCTAAGATGTTGATTGGTTTTTGATGTTTTACCCTATCAAATATCTTCTCGAAATATATGAAACAAGCATACACATTTACTTTCATGTCCCGACACTTATCCACCAACATCTGAACACTACAAAGAACCTCTTTTGTATAATATCCGTTTCTGAATCTAAATTGTGTGGTTCCCATGCTTTCCTCACACCTTGCTACTATTCTGCAGTGAATTGCACTTAAATAGATTTTCAGTATACAGTATGGCTCATTAGGCTAACAGTTCTGTATTCCTCCCATTTTCCCGCTTTTATCTTTTTCGGTATCGTTATAAATGTTGATTTTAGCTATTCTAAAAGTATTATTCCTGTTTCGTATATTTGGTCAAATAACTCTACCAAAGTGTCAATGCTTTCGTCTTCTATCAGCTGTACCATGTCAGTAAAAACATCATCTGACCCAGGCGCTCTTTCATTTTTTGATATCTTTATTGCGTTGGTAACTTCAGATTTCAGGATTTTGAGACCTGTTTCTTCTTGTGATATTTCAAGGTTTGGTGGTCTTTGGTTTTCGAACAGCTCTTTCATGTATTCACACCACCTGTTCAATTTGTCATTAACTTCCATTATTATGTTATCATTCTTGTTTTCAATATTGTTACTTGGTGTTGCCGGTCATTACCTACCATCTTCTTGATTTTTTATGCCTGTTGAATATGTCGTATTTCTGCTGCAAGTTTTGCAAGTTTTGCAAGACATTGCTCGTTCAACCATTTTTGCTTAGCCTCACGAATACTCTTTTTAATAAATCTATATTTTTAGTTTTATATCTCAATATTTTTACTTTTCCATTTTCTTCTTTCTTCAGATCTTTCTTTTTATGTATTTATTTACTTTCAAGTTTTTCTCAATTGTATCGTTTACTATTTTACTGATTTCTGTATAGGTCTTATCTATATCTTCATATTCCATTCATTCCTTTAGCTTTTGGAAGCCTTCATTTAGTTATTTTTTGCTATGTCGTAATTCTGTGGTTCTTTTAATTGTCCTATCTTTCTTCAACTCTTCCTTTCTACTTTCTTCAGTGTAACAGCTATTCTCGCCGCAAGTAGATTGTGGTCTGATGCAACATCCACTCCTAGATATGTTTTTACCGCTTATACCGAAATCTGAGTGGGTAAATCCATGTGTATAGTCTTCTTTCGGGGAGCTTAAACGCATTCAGTGCTATAAGATCTTCTTCCTGGCGGAACTGTACCAGTCCGTCACCTCTATCGTTTCTGGTACCCAACCCATACTCCCCAACATTTGTTCCACCTGCGTCCCTTCCAATTTTGACATCGAGATCTCCCATAACAATATTTACCTCATGTCTTTTTGTCAATTTTATCATTTCCTTCACTTCCCTATAGAATTCTTCCACTACTCGATCTTCTTTATCTGCGGTAGGAGCATATACTTGTATGACATTTATGTCAACTGAATCTTCTTTCAGCTGTAGTAGCATCACTCTATCTGATAGGGAATGAAATTATTGACTGATTTACTGACTTCTCTGTTCACTATTATTGCTACTCCATTACGGTGTTTATTACTATTTTTAGAGTAAAACATCTCCTCTCCATTTTTTGCTGTGTATTTCACAGTTCCTATCCAGATTATCTAAATAGACTTGATCTTCCATATATCACCACAAGTAATAGTTTAACGCCGTTAAAAAAAATTTCAATAAATTGAACCCGTCAGTGACTGTATGGCATGTGGAGCCTTTCAGTTGAAACCACATATCACTCACATCCATATCATCAATAATAGGTAAAGACAATACTTGTCAACATGTCCCGATAACACAATTTGTTGACAGTAACAGAGTTTCCAGCCTCATTTTCAAAACTATATGGTCCAAGCAGTCCTGAAGATCAAAAAGTGCACCAAACACTTCTCTGCATTGCCCAACAATCACTATTGTTGGAAAACTTGTTGGAAGAGCACCTTCAAAGTTTGGTTAACGTCGAAAATAAAAGTTAGGGTCATTTGTGATTCCTCGAATAGTTTATTCGTTCGTAAACGTACATTTTTCAGCTAATTTTGTTTATTTAACTACTTGTGATTTAACGATATTGAAGGGCCGAAATGAATATTTGTTTTTCTAATCTTTCATTCTCTCGTTCTGGCCATGGCTCACACATTGACTCATCTTTACAGATTTAAACACCAACACTAAACACATACAGGGCAGGGACAGTCAATCTCTTGCCTTAATATGTGTTTGTTTAATTTGTTCTGATTACCATGTTTTATCAATTTTTAGTTTTAATAGTTCTACCAAATAAGTGTTTCCATTTTTCCCTAGTTATAAGTTTGCGTTTATATTACATTAATTACATGTCAATTAATTAGTTTATGTCTGTATCCAATAGCAGAATATACTCCCCCGTTGGGTGGTTTAACCCAATGGAGAAACAGGAAAAAAAAATCACTATTGGATTTTCTGAAGCTCAAATGCGGAAATTATGCTGATTAACGTAAACATTCAGTAATGAAAATGAGCTTCATATGAAAAGATGATTTTTTCAGAAAAACTATCACCTTGTTCAAAAATGAAATTAGCGAATTGTCGATCGAAAATATCTACGTAATAGTTTTCACATTTTCGTAGTGAATTTTAAATGTTTTCATATGATTTTCGATTGAAATTGAAGACATTATAATAAATTGTAGACTTTCTACTTACCTGACGTTTTCCAAAAACGTATGACAAAACTCTCACCACATCCAGAATTGCCCATATTAAAAAATAAAGTCTATAATAAAGTAACTTTTTTAGTATAATATGCAATATGATTTTGTGAATTAATAAACAAAATAATTATAAAGATTGTGATCTCTAACAATTGCATAATTGCAGACACGAGTCACCAGACATGAGAAAACTCCCCAAAATTGTTAAAAATTGTTGCGGCTACATAGTAAAATGCTGTACCGACCGTGGTTTATTGACTAAATTGCTCGGAAATGCTTTTATTTCGGTACCTCTTGCTAATTTCAAAGATAAGTTAACCATGCGTTGAAAGATTTTATATTAGTAACTACACCCAATTTTAATTTATAACTATGGAATTAAATATGTAAAACAAGAAAAGAAAATATAAAAGAACAATAAATTAAATAAATGCACATAAATTGGCATCACGGAAAACAAGTTCACAGACCACCACGAAATTTATAATCATACAGGAAGAAAGCATTTCCTCAGATGGATATGTTAACAATTACCAATAACTGCTCGGTAATTTAGAAAAGCCTTAACACTGCATTAGATTATCATGTATACAAGGGGGATCAACGTTGGCTGTGCAATAATATGTATTTTTAAACATCAACTTGAATTTTTATCTGAAAAACCTTATATTTTACATAAATATACATTTCTAATCAGAACTTCTAGGTTCACCGGAAATATAGCTGTTAATGAACAATCAGTTGAATTTAAATCAACTTGCCTATACTGGTTCAAATTTGAAATTGGTTGCATAACAAATTACAAAAGTTTTTAGCCAATAATCATTGTGAATTTTATGAAAACTTAGAGCAATTTCAAGCTAACTAGCTAAATAACATAGTGTATAATTGCATTTTTCACATTCTGATAATTCGATCGCTTATTCAATGTCCAGAGAGTAGGTACTGCTACATTATCTCAAATAAAGGGAAAACGAGTTGATCATCAATTTTATTTTAATTCGGTATAAAATCTAACATTTAACTTAATTACATATTAAAAGCACATTAGCATAGGGCAATATACGCTACAGTTCTCATTTGCATCGGCGACTTACGGAACACTTAAATATCGACATAACTTTATAATAACCACTTGTTGGGTATTTAGCTGCTATAATTATATGTTAAAGTTGTTATTATCTCGCTAGATTTACGTAACATGCTTAATATAATAAAAATTATATTATTTTTTACATAAATTGCAACAATTTTAATTCCAACTTTTGATTTATAGGTTCCTTTTTGAGATAAACTCAATTTAAATAAATTATTAATTAAATTATTGCTTTTACTTACAGCAAATGCGTACAACAGGGGAGTACTCGTATAACATTAATTCATTTAATTATTTTTATTTTACTTATCACGTTTATTCACTTCTTTCGCAAAAGAAAATTTAGACAAAAGTTGAAAATATACCAAATAAAAAATATGGTATTATATTTTATAGAAAAATATTCTCACGGAACTTAAGGTGCATGTCAGTGCCCCCCCCCCCCCAGTTTCGAATTTTTTTATAAAAATGGTGTCACACGTTAGAGCATCGTTAGAGCTTGAATGTGCTTCCATTATTTTCGTTTGAGCCTCAAAGGTCGCGGAGTTATTCGCAAAAAACAACTGGGGGGGCCGTAGACATGATGGCCCTCCCAGTTTCGAATATTTGCGTGAATTTGGCGTGAAACGTTTGTTATTATCAAAATAAAAGATTATGAAATTCTAGTATACAAAAAGTTCTCATTAATTTCTTTATAACTGTAGTAATTTTCGAGAAAATGGGAGTTTTCCAAGTCAATCCAGTGCAGTGTTTCAAGATTTAAACAATTTCTTTCTTATTTCCATCCGAGAGGATGTACCGATTGATCCACTTTTACTCTTTCATGAAATAGCCATTTGTAAAATAAATATCGAAAACCTGGCGACTCATTTCAAACACGAGTTAGCTCCAGGTCCGTTGTATCTCGTTTTTAAAATGGTTTTCAAAACAAACTTCGACATTAATAGGATAATAAAACACTTATTATAAGAAATCTGTGATTACTATTTTATTATCCTATTAATATTGGAATGACAGTATTTCTTCCACATACAGAAAGAACTTCGGCATGTTCAATTATTTGTCAATAATACATTAATAATATTAACAAACATCACAGTCAAAAATGCACCGTAGTTTTTGATGGTTACTCATTAGAGTTACTGGTATTAACCAGTAACAACACGAAAGTAGTAGAGCAATTTTGATAGTTTATAAAGAACTTTTACCTATGATGAAGCCTCTTGGTCTGTCACCAGTTATTGTTGGCGAAAACATTGATCTCTAGTTTACACTAGCTCCACCACAAAGTGACAAAACAAAAATATATTTTTTTTAGCGCAGGAGAGTTCTACCAAAGCTTACATATCGCACTATGAGAGCAAGACTATGGTAAGTGCAAAACTTTTTTTTGCGATATTCTAGTGTTACACTTAAAAAAGCATTGTTTTTAATAATGGACGACCATTTTATCTGTAATCAAACTTTTTAGTTACATACAATAGTTTAAGTAGAAGCAAAAGACGTTGCGAGCATAGGAACATTGAACTTTAAAATGCGTTTATCTCGCAAGTAACTTTGTTGCACTTACCATAGTCTTGCTCTCATAGAGCGATATATAAAAGTAAAAGAAAATTCGAAGAAACTCAAAGCAATAAAAGAGTCATGAATCAGGGTGCGCAAGAAGAAAACCGTATAACGGTTAATGAAACAGAGTATGCATTGTCAGGTATTAAAAGTAATCGAACACCTGGAGAAGACGAGGTTGCTATCGAAGCAATAAGATCAGGAGGCTAAATGTATTTTTTTTAAAATAATCAAGGTTTGGCAACTACAGCTCGAAATTTTCGTACAAAATATGGTCGGAATAGTGATTTCGCTTCATCAACTGTGAAGAGAATAATTAAATAATTTAGGGAGACTGGATAAATTAGTGATCTTAGACACTCTGGCCGTCCTTCAACAAGTCGATCAACACAAAACATCGAAGCAGTTCGTAAGAGTGTTGCTGGGAGCCCAGGAACATCAATTCGGCACAGTGGTCAAGAATTGGACATTTCGAGAAGCTCTCTACAGCGTATTCTCACGAAAGATTTACATCTTCATGCTGCATGCTTACTGATAGAGCAAAACGTTTCGAAACAAAATGTTTTGTTTTATCTTCAAACTTTTTGTCTTGCCTTGAAACGTTTTGCTTGATCTGAAAACAAACTGTATAAAATGTTTTAAGACAAAAAAAAGTTTCAAAACAAAACGTTCGAAACGTTTTGTTCTATCATATTTCCAAATGAAACCAAATGCTTTTTAATGCGACAAAACGTTTTGTCTTGAAACGTTTTGCTCTATCAATGTGCATGCAGCCTCGTGCTTACAAAGTTCAATTGACTTGAGAACTGAAGCCTACAGACCATGCACAGTGAAGAGAGTTCATTGAATGGATTATGGAAGCTGATTTTTCAAACAAAATCATCTTCAGTGATGAGGCTCATTTTCATCTTGGTGGCTTGGTTAATCGTCAAAATAGGCTCATTTGGAGTTCAGCAAATCCAAGCGTGATTGCTGAGAAACAAACGCATCCACAACGTGTCACTGTTTGGTGCAAATTTTGGGCTGGAGGATACATCACACCATTCTTCATCAAAAATGAGGTTAGTCAGGCAATAACAGTTAATGGTGCTCGCTGTCGCGACATGATAATCCAGTTTTTTGTACCTAAATTGGAAGATATGTATGTGGACGACATGTGGTTTCAACAAGACGGTGCAACATGCCATATATAGCATGCTTTAATAGCTTTAACAATTCAATTATTGCATGAGTCATTTCCTGGTCGTGTAATTTTCCGTCCTGGTAATAACAATTTACCGCCTAGATCATGCGATTTAACGCCATAGAACTTTTTCGTTGGGGTATTTTGAAGTATAATATGGTTCATGTCAACAAGCACACGACCACCCACACTTTGAAGGAGAAAATTGAGCGTTGCATCAATGTAAATATAAAAATAGGATAAATCGGTGAATATTTTTGAATAATAAATTTTTCTTAAAATTATTTTCGTGGTGTTATGAAAGAGTGCTAAGTATTTACGAAATTTTAAAACACATCTATGCAACCTATGGGATCCAGCTTTGGTGCTCAACGTGCAACTCAAACATAGAAATACTTCAACGCTTCCAATCAAAAATTGTAAGAATGATTGTTGATGCCCCTTGGTACCTCACAAACCAAATAATTCAATGTGACCAAAAATGACAACAGTTAAAGAAGAGATTACAAAGTTTTGTAAAAAATATCATAAAAGACTAGAAAACCATCCAAATCCACTTGCTGAAAAACTCAGCCACAATAACAGCAGTGAAGTGAGTAGACTAAAGAGGTTTAAACCCTTTGATCTTAAAATAAGATTTAGTGAATAAACTCCGACATCATGTCGGAACACAATCATTATTTGTTATTATTTAGCCCTAATTGTAAATTAAAGATTTTAAGGTAGTGAATCACTGGATCCACTCTCACAGGATACGTTATTAATGCCCGTACTAATAGTCGAGAATTGATTCTAGAATTAATTCTGGTTTCATCAATTCTAGAATCGACTAACAATCCTGACACTACTAATAGTCGAGGATTCGGGTAGTTTCGGTAAAGCCGTCAATTAATTCTAGAATTGTTAATATTTCAGTGATTTCTAGTTATATTTGGTAGCACTCAAGTTTAGTTGGTTAAAATATTATACTTAAGGTAACGAACGTTGTTTTGTATTAATTTATATTAATAATATTATAACCTAACCTTAAACAGTTAACAGTTGATAATATGCATGCGTCAAATGTCAAGCAACGACTCCGGGATCGTTCAAATAAACCAGGCTAACCGGTAGATCATAGAAACAATTCTCGAATCGTGTCGAAGGCGGAGTTATAGCGACTATTAGTAGCAACTTCAAACAATTCTAGAATTAATTCCGGAATCGAGATCAATTCTCGACTATTAGTACGGGCATAAATGTCACGATATTTCCTAAATGTTTATTAAAAAACAGATTGTAAATTATAAATAAAGAAAAAAATAATCTATGCAAAATTTTCGAATTTTAGTATAAAAATTTGACAATGCCATGCATAAGTAAACTTACTCCCAAAAAACGCACTGCAATTGAAATATACAGAAAAAGTGGTTTAAAAATGCGTAAGATAGCATTGAAAATAAACTGATCTGTCACTGTGGTACACAATTTAATAAAACTAGGCGAGAATTATTGGTTTTGTGAACGTAAAAGGACTAAACCAAAAGTTATATCTCGCAATAAAAGGGATATAATACAAGCTCCAGCTAAAATTAGAGATGAATTGCATTTTCCCATTGCCGGTAGATGTGTTCGCTAAATTTTCAATAATGCAAGCACCCTTAAATGGACAAAAAGAATAGCCAAACCACGTTTGAAGTAATGCAGTACCAAATTTCTTGTTTTGTTATGATATTTATTCAGCGATAAAAATAGTTATTTATCTACCAAGGGCGATATAGGTATGTTTATGCCCGCGGATGCAAGTTTCAGCCGAGGGCCCTCGGCCCGAGGTTGAAAGCAGTCAAGGGCATAACCTATATCGCCCGTGGTGCATATAACGTTTTATTTTTCACTTTGAATATTATATTATTTGTATATATCGAATATTTTCTATTGATATTTAGTAAATTGATAAGCTTAAATATCAATTTGTTCAAATAGACATGGGTAGCGTTGGTAATGTTTTTTTTGTTTCAATTTGTTTATGAACTATTGACATTTTAAAAATTAATAATTATAAATAATAAATTATAATATGTATAAAAAATGCAGTTAGTGAAAGTTCCATATTAAATGTTCCACATAATATTCAACTTCTGAATAAATTATAATATAAAAAATAAATACCATATTTTATATTTGACATAAGAACAGCTGTTTCCATTTCGCCCGCGCGGGCGAAATGGATCCATTATGCCCGCCCGGGCGAAATGGATATGTTTTCATGTTTCGTATCCAAGGCAAAATCAACAAATATATTCAAAGTGAAAAATAAAATTAATTTTGACCGCTGTGATGGTCTACAGTATTATTGCCATTATAATCGTAAAGACATAAATTTATAAGAAATGAAAAAAAATTGATAAATTGTCGGTGTTTTTATAGCCATTTCCAACCTCAAAAATGACTTTTCATTTTTTCTAAAATTATTAAGAGAAAATTTAAAATTTATATCAAATATAGTTATAGTATACATTTCAAATTGCTAACACAATTAGTAAAAATTCTTCAGGAATTCCAAGATGGATGAAACAATATATTTTATTAAAGATTAAAATTAACTGCATTAAAGTTTTTCTTGACTGCACATCGTACCAAACCAAGTACCTTCAATTGATTGATTCCCATATGTACCTGTGAAGTCTGTAAGTTAATTAAACCGTTCACTACTAGAGCTAGGTTAGACAGATAAACAGGTGTACGGATGGACACCAATTATCTCGCACACAATATTTGTTTTTCGTATTAAAATAGAACTTGAATAATAGCAATTGTTGTAGAACAGATTTCATTTTTAGTTAATCAATTTCTACTACCTACTACGAACTTTGACAATAAAATTAATTCACAATAAAAGTACAATGCACTCTACTTGCAAATTATTTAAATAAATTATTCTATTGCTCTGCAAGTGGAGTGCATTGAAGTTTTATTTTAGAACAATTTAATTATAACCTTGCTAGAAGTGCTCAGATATAGATTAGACAAAAAGTTTTTAAAACCAATTTGAATGTGACGTTGAAATTCTCGCAAACATATTATTATAAATATGTAATATTAGTAAAATAAAAATAACTACCATAGTGCGTCCAGGCAATACATTTTTCTTTGCAAAGTAGTTTTTACTGAAAATACATACACTAATAATGGTCTGCGTCATTTGAACCAATCTGTACAGAAAATCCAAAATAAAAATCTAAAAGGAAAAACCTTTCGTAGTCACTAATAATTTTAGACCTCTTCCACAATATTTTGCAATTAGTTTGGTTAATTGTAGAGCAGTTCTAAACAGATACAATTTTAAATTGTCTATAATTATTTTGAAGTGAAAAAGTATTACGATAGAAGATATTAGGTATAATAGTCTGATAAGTATCTCTAAAAATTCTACACCATAGTTAACAGCGACTAATTGTATGATTCCGCTACCGGTGTAAAAGTTGCGATTGCGCCACTACCAACTCATCATGTTGCCATTTTAAATAAATATGAAACAAAAGACTGTCTTAAGTAACCCGTTTGATATTTTTGAAGAAAAACTAGTTTTTGAGAAAAGCACAACTACTGTATATAAAGGTCAGACAGAATTTGAGATCAAAAGTTAAATTATTAGTACGTTGAATCTTCACGTACGCTTGCATTATAATTTATTCTTTCTCTTTCATGAGAATTTGTTGAATATATTCTACATGAAAGAACACCAAAGTTTAATTATGAATAAGCATTTGCCTCATTTATCTTTTAAGTTTATTATCATGATTAAGGTTGAAGCTGTTGATTCTGGAGTATAATAATTAATTATAGTTCGATGTTAATCTTTTTATTGGCCCTGACAAGAATATATCGATATAAAGTTTTCAATTTATTAGCAACTGAAAATTGCTAGCATTTGGATCATAAACATGATTTCAAATAGAAAACCTTCCGACTAGCATCCAATTGCTATTTTTCAAACAAACATGAATAATCAAAATGGATAAGAATAGTCATTACAGATTTAATTAAATATCGTAAGATATGGTTTAACGACAAACGCAATTAAGATTGATATCTGCAAATTGTAACACAATGCGAATACATAAATAAGAAATTCTAAACGTAATCAAGATCTCTTCTACATCATTTATATTTTAATTTCTTTTTAATTCGTTCGTTACATGTAACTGCAAGATGAAAGTGGCATCCATATAAATATAAGAACTACCTAACCTTTGAAACTTAATATTCATTCGGTGGTAAAATGCGTTGAAAATACAACTTGCTACTAATGAGTTGAATGACAAGTGGTAAATGTATTCCAATGTAAAATCCAACTTTTTTACTACTCTGCCATACAAGATGCTAATGTAGGAAAATGAAAAAATCCTACTTCTACCATTGCTGTATACAACTCTAACAAGAGTACGAAATTACTTATAAACTTTATAAATTACTTTAGGCGACCAATCAGAAGACCAAAAATTTATTTCGGTGTCACCAGCCATGCCAAAATCTTAATTTGGTAAACTCCTCCTAACTTGAATATACAAATAGTTTGATAAATGTACAAAGAACTGGAACTAATTTAATTCGAAATTTAATGATTTCACTATTTTTATTAAAACGGAAACGCCTTAATTTTTAATTTAAGATAACTATAATGACGTAATTATAATTTATATTAATGACAAGTTGATATATACAATAATAATTTATATACCTGCACAGAAATACGATAAGATGGTAAAGCTACTGTGGTGGTCATTTACTATATCTACTTAAATTATAAATTAACCAAGTTTTTAACAAAAACTGGATTAAAACGGCACCTTCACTCGTGTGAGGTCCGATTTTGATCAGTTCTTAATTTACTTTAAATTGTTATCCTTTGGATGTTATATAACACGTGATAAAATCGTAAATACGCACATGACAAATCCAAATGTCCAAAATGATAATATGATATATATCTTATATTGAAGAAGAGAGACCTGACTTACAATTTTAGTTCTTTTTCTACTATATTCTATAGCTGCCATAATTAATTTATTCGCTGTTTTGTTCTGAACGCCTTTGCTTTGGTTTTGTCACTTTCATTGTTGGATTTTTTTTACATAAACGTCAATGTACCTATCATTGATAGTTTATTGAACGTAATTCTTATTGTTTGAAAAGTGGTTTGTTAATGGATTGTAAAACTTGTATTATCGTCTATCCTAATATAATTTTCGTTTGAATTCTTAGTTCCTTACATGTATTTGTTTCGCGTCATTTATTCCAAAATAATGTTCCCTGCAAGTTATTAATTGTAAAAATCCAAGTTTGCACAACGAGTTTTGTTAAATTTTTAAGCCTTTATATTGTTTATTAAATATTATGGTTCACCTGATATAGAACTCAGTTTTCGAATTTATTGTTAACTACTTCGCATACTATAAAAGCGGTAAAGTATGCACAGGTATTTTACCGGGTTATGGGAACATATAGCAAACAAGTTCTCTTCGTTGTTGCCTTCAATAATTCGATGTTGAAACCACAAAATAAAATTGCAGTTGCGTGATCGCCTAAATTATATACCACAAATGCATAGTGCACTAAATTGGTACAAAAAATGAACAACATGTAACATTAAATAAAAAAGAAACTTCTAGCATTATAATTTGTGTGAAAACTAAATTGTTTCAAGGTTGGATAGGATAATTATTTACCAGGAGAATCTTAATTTTAAATGTATCGTATTTACAAATGGACGACTGTATAATACATATTATGACAATGCCAATTATGCATGCTTTACTTAGGATTAATTCTTCCACTTTCTCAAACTGGAGGTTGCAGCCTCATTGAATATTTCACTCCAATTACTTTTAATAAGTTTCAAAAAATAATTTGTATGTTGCTGTGGGTATAATTAACTAAGACGCTACTTGAAACTTACTTGTAACGTGGTGCGAAATTCACGTTACAAAGTAGGCCTTATTGTGCACAAGTTCCGTATAAAACCGCCAAGTTATGGAAAACCTCGACTTGAACGCTTTCAGTAATTAATGAGATGAAAGTATCCCTATGTTAATCGTAAACTTGTATGTTTGTGTATAGAATCGAAAGAATGATATAAGTATATTTGAAAATTAAAATAAATGTAATTTTTTTCCATAATAGTAGTTCGGTTTTGGCCACGAAATCTTCAGTTATGAGCAAGTTGATCTTCTGTTTTGGCCATCTATAATATTTATGAACTTTCGGCAAAATAAGTAGCATTTATTACAAACCAGACTTAAATAACGTATACAAACGATAACAAAAAGCTACCCAATTATAAAAATTCGGTGGTCAATTGCTTAGGTAAATTATTGTTCAATAAACGATTTCAATTTTTCTTTGAAATTGATCGGTTTTTCAAAAAAGTTTTCTAGACTAAAATTGTTATTAGAAAATCGTTGATTTAAACAAGAAAACGTTATAGCAATATTTTGTAGATAATTTCACTCTCTTTAAAAAACACTGAAGAATTAACACTAAAAATTCAATAGTTTCGGTAATATATTACCGAAATTTTTATTATTATTTATAATTTTATTATTAAATAGCCATATATAGCTATTTAAACATAGATATTCAAAAATTGCTTTACTAACAAGCAAGGGTTTGGATTTAGACAAAAATTTTAGTAAAAATTTTTCTTAGAAAAGTGCCTTCTATTACCACTCAAGTGCTAGAAAACATTCAAATAATATTATTAATTTAATCTAGTAGTTCTGTCTCACTTTTGTCTCGAAATAACTAACAAATATAATTTTTTTCTTTAAATCCTTTAGTGTGATATCGTAGAAGAACCTTTAAGTTTTCGACATCAGGCTCAGATCGGAACGAAGGTAGTATATTTTGTTATTAATTAGAAGAGAAATTAAAATAAGTAAATTAGAGAGGTCTCCTGCAGACGGAGAAGTTGTATATTGTTAAAAGAGTATTCTTCTTCTTAAAGTGCCATATCCGCACAGGGAACGTTGGCAATCAACTTGACCGAAGCCAAGATGACTGACTAGGGAAAGAAATTTAATGAGGTAGTTTCCCGTTGCCTTCCCCATGGTCCACAGATTTATGTAGGGCTAGAGATCACAGTAGTATATCAGGCGCGACTAGGTACACAACCTCGGTTTCCCGCTCAATGCCCTGCCGGTTTAAACTTTACGCCGCACTGCTGGTGTGAAACAGAATTGAATGCTCATGAATTAAATCTACTGGGATTAGCAGAAACACGTCGGAAGGGGTCTGGTCATTTCAGCACCAGATTATGACACTGTGTATAATTCTTGATACCATCAGCCGCAATGATGTAGCATTCCTGGTGACGATGATCAATAGATAATGATGAAGTGATGATTCCATTGACGATAGAATCGCGATAATCAAATTCAGGTTAATCCCTTCTATGTTGACGTAATACAAGTCAATATTCTGACATATCATGCAGGAGATAACGAAATACATGAGTTCTAAATTCAACTGGAAAGTACCGTAAAAAACTACCTATTAGTGATATAATCATCATTCAAGAAAATGTGAACGCAAAAATTGGAATTACAGATAGCGATGACCACCTAAGAAGTGTAGTAGGAAGCTTTGCTATGGGTGAAAAAAATGAACGGGTAGAACGAATGCTACTACGAACAACGGAAAATACCCGGAGACCTACTAATACAAATTTGATCAGCAGCTACTCATGGCGAATTTCAAACTGAAGCTAAAAATTTTGATGTGATCTAATAAAGTTAACAAACTCTCATATGAACAGATACAAGAATTTGAAATCAAGACTAAACCAAAATTAGTTAAAATTCTAAAGGAAGAAAAATGGCCACATGATTCTGAAAGTGCATGTTAGTGCACCCATCCCCCCCCCCCAATCGAATTTTGTTATAAAAATTGTGTCAAAAGTTAGAGGATCGTCTGAGCATTAATGAGCATTCATTATTTTCGTTTGAACCTCAAAGGTCGCGGAGTTATTTGCAAAAATCTTTTGGGGGCGCTATAGACATATGATGGCCCTCTCTTCTTTTGGTGTAAAACGTTAGAGCATCGTTGAGCTTCAATGAGCTTCTATTATTTTCGTTTGAGAAAAAAAAAGTTTAAAGAATATCTTACAGAAGGGCACATACTCGTGTAAGGAATTGTAAATTTATAGCTGTTGACTGTCTTACAACATTATTTTCGTTTGAGTCTCACATGTCGCTGAGTTATTCGCGAAATCTTCGGAAGGGAAGGGGTATGTTTTCCTATTTTCCGTTGGAAAGTTTATTTAATCATTTGAAAATACTGTTTTTCACGATGAAACATTACCAATGCGAGTATATGATTTTGTAAAAGTTGACGTGAATAATAAAATTGGATCTATGATCTTGTTGAAATCCAAATTTAATTCGTTCGAAACAGCGATGGTTTTATATGTTTTCCAAACTAAGAGGGCAAGTTTCAGTTTCGAATTCGAAAGTGTCACAATTTTTATCATCAACTTCCTCATTAAATTTTCTTTTCTAACAATCATTCGCGTCCTTTGGATATTTAATATTTTTTTCGGTGTCTTTGTGTACCGGAATTTCTACGTCAGTGTCCTCTTGGTTTGGAAGACATATAAAACTATCACTGTTTCCGACCGAATTAAATTTAGATCGCAACAAAATCTTTGAGACTCAAAATGAAATAATGGAAGTTTATAACTTTTGACACCAATTTCATTAAAAACTTTGACTCGGGGGGGGGGCATCATGTTTACCGCTACCCAAAGATTTTTGCAAATAACTCCATGCCCTTTGAGGCTCAAACGAAAATAATGGAAGCTCATTGATGATCAAACGATGCTCTAATGTTTGATAACATTTTTATAACAAAATTCGATTTTGAGGGGGGGTCACTGACATGAACCTTGTGTTGATTGATGTACAATAACGGATCCATGACTATATTGAAGAAGATATGGATGAACAAGAAAATCGACACGAATATTCTTCTAATGCACAACAAAAACGTTAGAAGCTTATATCCGAAATTGATTGATGTAAGAATAAATAGATATAATATACTCGTAATTAAATAATATAATATAATACTCGTAAATAGATAAAGAATAAATTCCAAGTTCAACTAAAAAAATTGGAATATTATAACCCCAATAGCTTTGGAGATATATGGCTTTACTAAAAATTCCAAATTTTCAGTAAATATTTGTTGAAAATTTTTAAATACCTATCATTTTTAAAAATTGTTTTTGGGAATCATATTAATAAAAATGATAAAGGACTTATTTCTACGCAATTTATATAATTTACACAAAAACAATTTTTGTTCCTCCGAGATTATCTCCGACCACTAAAGCTGGAACAATAGTTTTTTTAGTTTCATCCCCATTTTAATCACTTTAAATATTATCTTATAATTCTTTAGTGTGGGATGCACCAAAAATGAATAAATGATGAAAAATTGACAACTTGTAGAAATCCTTAAAAAATCATAAAAAGGGATCAACTTTGAAAGCTTACAACCAAGGCTCCATGATGGGTTAGAACGTTGCTATAGCTAGAAATATACAGAGAATTTCATCTACTTTAATTTATCTCTGAGCCACTTTTGTGTCAACATTACAATCTAAACACTACGTTATTTTGAGTAAAAATCGAAAAAAAAAGATAATCTTTGTACAGCTGTACCTCGGAAACTATAGGGGGTAGAAGAATTAATTGAAGGGTCAATTTGTAGTTGAGCACATTTTCACATTGCGGCATTTATTCTCTACAAATTAGTATAAAATCTTTTATAAACTTTTTTTTTTATTAAATTTTATTAACTTTTTCCACTAGGCCCTTCAATTATTGTTTGAGTTTTTACTCAAAATTTTATTTAGGTTATGCCTAGTTATATTATACCTGTGTTTCGGTCCGGACCTGATGTCGAAAACTTATAGGGACTCTTTTATGATGGGTAACGAAAGGGTTTAAGCAAAAAATCACAGTTTCGAGTTATTATCCCTTTTTCGCTACATAATAACTGGAGTATAGTGTGCTAATAATTTTATTAGATTGTGTTAGATTCATCTGATTGTAACATGAGTTGCAAGTAATTTTAAACTTTCAGTACAAATTTTATTATTTTACTTCCCTATAAGGAAGTATTGTAATCATGAAAAAATTCTATGTCGGTATTTTAACGGAAATATCCGTTTTGAGCATTTCTGAATCCGTTTTGACTACTTTCGCAATGATGTCTGTATGTATGTATGTGTGTATGTATGTGTGTATGGATGTATGTAACGCAAAATGTCTGTAAGTTCTGTATCTCTGGAACGAATTGTTATATAGTAACAAAATTTCATATTTAACACTTTAATCAATATACAAAGGCACCATTTGATTTTGGAGGAAATCCTTAAACCGGAAGTAGCACTTTACTTGAAGGACGAAATGGTTTTTCTTCAATATCTCAGATCAAATTGTTATATAGTAACCAAAATTCATATTTAACACTTTAATCAATATACGAAAGAACCATTTGATTTTAGAGGAAATCCCTAAACCGGAAATGGCACTTTACTTGAAGGACGAAATAGTTTTTCTTCAATATCTCAGGAACGAATTATTATATAGTAACCAAATTTCATATTTAATACTTTAATCGGTATACGAAAGCACCATTTGATTTTGGAGCAAATCCCTAAACCGGAAGTAGCACTTTACTTGAATTACGAAATGGTTTTTCTTAAATATCTCAGGAACGAATTGTTATCTAGTAACCAAATTTCATATTTAACACTTTAATCAGTATACTAAAGCACCATGTGATTTTGGAGGAAATCCCTAAACCGGAAGTAGCACTTTACTTGAAGGACGAAATGGTTTTTCTTCAATATCTCAGGAACAAATTGTTATATAGTAACCAAATTTCATATTTAACACTTTAATCAGTATACTAAAGCACCATGTGATTTTGGAGGAAATCCCTAAACCGGAAGTAGCACTTTACTTGAAAGACGAAATAGTTTTTCTTCAATATCTCAGGAACAAATTGTTATATAGTAACCAAATTTCATATTTAATACTTTAATCGGTATACGAAAGCGCCATTTGATTTTGGAGCAAATCGCTAAACCGGAAGTAGCACTTTACTTGAAGGACGAAATGGTTTTTCTTAAATATCTCAGGAACGAATTGTTATCTAGTAACCAAATTTCATATTTAACACTTTAATCAGTATACTAAAGCACCATGTGATTTTGGAGGAAATCCCTAAACCGGAAGTAGCACTTTACTTGAAGGACGAAATGGTTTTTCTTCAATATCTCAGGAACAAATTGTTATATAGTAACCAATTTTCATATTTAACACATTAATCAGTATACTAAAGCACCATGTGATTTTGGAGGAAATCCCTAAACCGGAAGTAGCACTTTACTTGAAAGACGAAATAGTTTTTCTTCAATATCTCAGGAACAAATTGTTATATAGTAACCAAATGTCATATTTAACACTTTAATCAATATACGAAAGAACCATTTCATTTTGGAGGAAATCCCTAAACCGGAAATGGCACTTTACTTGAAGGACGAAATAGTTTTTTTTCAATATCTCAGGAACGAATTGTTATATAGTAACCAAATTTCATATTTAACACTTTAATCGGTATACGAAAGCACCATTTGATTTTGGAGCAAATCCCTAAACCGGAAGTAGCACTTTACTTGAAGGACGAAATGGTTTTTCTTAAATATATTATGATAAATATTTTATTGATGAATTTTTATTTTTTAATCAAAATTAAAGCAAATAAAATTTAATTATTTAATTAAATAATAAAATAAAATTTAAATAATATTTCTGCGAATCTTTAGATGAACGATGAAGGAATGATTCCTTATAGGGAAGTCATGTGCTGGCCACATCAGATTTTTTTATATCATAGTTAATATAAATGTTATTCCCATCATTTTACGTTATATGATAACATAAAAATTTGTACTAAAAGTTTGAAATTGCTTAGAAATAACTAAGCAAAAAATCAAGATTTTGGTGAAATTTACTTAGGAAAGAGGATTATGCCGAAAACTAGAATGAAGTATCCACTTTTTAGCCACTCTAACTATTATAGTATGGCTTTAATTAAATTTATACATAATACAATATAGGCGACCAGCCTATATTTTCACAGAAAACAGTTAATAGCATAAAATAGTGGTTATTTTCTATGCGATTTTATAATCCTCATTATGCAAAGAAATTATTATTAGAATAAATTACTTCATCCGTGTATTTATTAACATTTAAATAACAGAGTGGTATCCACTTATCGTAGTCATTAAAATTTTTCTTAAGAAAAGTCATGAAGTCACATCCATGCACAATAAGTAACGCGTATTTAAACCTATACATTGAAAATTATCCTATTAAATAAAGACATACTGTAAAGTATCTTAATATATAATTTGCTAGAAGGCTCCTCCTCCTCCGTGTCATTTATAAAACATAATTTGCTAGGATGCTCAACAAATTGTGACAAAATGTAGCAAAATTTCGTGTATTCAATACCAACCCAATACCAATAGTTACCAACCTAAGAATAAGAGTATTTGAGAGTTTATCTAATAACCCATCAAGTTGCTCATCAATCAAATTCCTGGTTTCTCTCTCGTGTGTATCTATAAACGTATCCATATTAGTGGTCAAAACCGGTGAGATGGCCAAAACCGGTGCCTTTACCCTAGTATGCATCATTTTTAGCACCATCCAGGCAGTTTAGCTGTTTTCTAAAAGCAGCTTACCAAAATTCATTCCAGCAATAACTTCATCGATTTTAAAAAATTCGGAAAGAATAATAACTCACATTTTTATGCGCTACAAGCTGCAAAGAAAAATGTAAGAATAGATATTTACAAAATCTATTAATTTATGTTATTGTTCACTTGAAAGATTGGAAGATTGCGAATAAAAACACACCTTATAATAAATTTCATTCATTCTTACCATATTTATTATTTCGATATAGTAGAATGTAAATGCCCGACATTCTGCTTTATCGCATAAAAATTATAATCCTAATACATGCTTCTTCTATCTAGTTTATTTTGCATTCCCAAGTAGGTAATAGCGAATAGTCTAATTAAAGAATCCATTATATACGTATAATGGCAAACCTGCTATTTCTTAAAATAAATCACATACACATGCAAATGGTCGTTGCTGTTTTAGTTCAAATTACCATAAACGCTGTTGCACATTCGTGTTTTAAGATGAAATAGCTATAGCACGAAGAAAATTAACGTATTATAAAGGGTGTATAACATCATTACAAGTAACCTACAAAACATTTAACAATTTTATTTCAGTAAATTGTGACGATTTAGTAATTTTATAGTGATCTTCCAGGCGTTTAAATAGGTAAAAATGAAAGCTCATTAAAAGAGCTTAAAAGCAAGTTGGTCCACCAATAATCCGAGGACTGTGCGCTCTTCCAAATATAACTTAATAGTAAAATTTATTAACGTAGACACAAAGCTAAGGAATTTTAATTAGCCAATTAATGAGTTGAACTAACACCACTTTGATCCTGGCTTGCGTTAAACCGACTTGAAACAACAACTACTATTCCGCATTTGCTTTACATGATAAAACGTACGTAGCCTATTTTGTGCTCAACAACTTGCAATATTGTAATAAAAGACGATATACTCTAATGTTACTATTAACTTGTAACGAAACGTCCAGCTAATTAAAAAAGGTTTTATTCCATATTGGAAACGTACAATCGATATAGAAATATAAATAGACAAATTTATTGAAGTTATACTTTTAATTTATTTTTTGCATATCTAAATCTTTTTTGTGTATATTTCACATTCATTGGATGTAGAATTTGAAAGAATTTTAATCGAAATAAATAATTCAATCCCACGCGTGTCAATCAATATTATAATTTTCTAATCAATGGGTTCGATATTTAATGTACGATCATTAGTGCTATTATCCAGTAAAAAATTTAATTATAGCAATAAAATGTATCAGATCTAAGATTCTAAATAATTCTTTAGATTAATTTTTAAACCTGAACATTATAAATCAGAATTTTGTTAACAAATAATCGAAACAAGATCAGATAGAATGTCTGAACAATACACCAAGTACATAAGTAAATATACTAACAATGGTTTGCCGAAGTTAGCTAAGTTAGTCAAGTACTACTAAAGATTAGCTTTTAGATGCTATCGAATTAGGTATTAACTATAGTGTCGTAATCCTACTTTAAATTCTATTAAGCGTAATCATGCAACTTAACTCTTCAAAATGAAGGGTTGAAACAAAAGTGATGGGGTAAATTATCCTGCACGTTAAGGACTATGTAGAAAACTAATCTAATCTGGTGATGTTACAACGCGTAATGTTGTACCAAGTTGTATATGAGTTTTAGTATACTTGGGGTGTTTAAATATTGAATTCATAAATTTCCTCAATGAAGCACAAATTTTAAAATATTTAACTTTCGAAAAAATGTATAGTTTGTTTAACAATTCATTAAGAAAAAATATATTATTTGGTATTAAATACGAATATATTTTGACATAATTTCATATTAGTTATATGTATTATAAATAATAATATACTATATCTACAAATATTATTAAAATAATATATTTATGTGGAACAATATTATTTACAAAGAATATATTAAAAATATTGTGTATAATAAATATGTGATTATTTGTGAAGTGCCTCATAATTCCTACTATGTAACTGTATGCAATCCATATAAGGAATTAAAATCCAAAAATCTTTTCAATCGAATTTATCCCGACAATATTACTGAATTCTTGTCATTAGGTCCTACCTTCAGTGTGGTAGGACCCCCCTATATATTTTTCTCAAATTACCAATATATGATATCGATATCTACTTACTTATATGTATAGATTACTAATATCGAGCACGTTATTTCTAGTAGCTCATTGGATAATAAGCTGGCCACTAGCTATTGAACTCGAGATTGTAATATCGTCCAGAATCACCTTAATAGTTTCAGGGTAACTTTAATAATGATAATTCCCATTATAAAACACCAAACCTTCTTTTTAAGGCAACATAAGGACGACAGAATTGGCATAAAATCTGACAAAACTAATGCCACTGTGGTTATTAACAAGTTGGAATATTTGGCAAAGAGCTTTGTAGTAATGTTGGCACACATCCAAAAATAGTATAAATGTGAACCGTTTTATTATCTATTGTATTTTAGATCAGTATTATATGGGAATAGGACTTTTCGGCGCAGCCGAATCGGCGCGACTTTTTCGGCGCAGCCGTTTCGATGCCAACCCTGTTCGGCGTAATCCCTTTCGGCGCGAAGCCCTTTCGGCGACATCTGTTTCGGTGCCGGTATATTCGGCGCGAAGCTCATTCGGAGCGACGCTCATTCGGCGCGAGGATCAATCGGCGTGAGGCTTATTCGGTGTGAGGTTTATGCAGATCAGATTTGGTGCTATTTATTTACGTAAAGTTAAATCTTCCGCAAAGAGGTGGATTTTCCGTGAAGAGGTGGATCTGCCGTTAGGTTAGTGTTAGTTTTTGAACGTGAAGATTTCGCAGAGGAACAAAGTAAAAATATTCGGAATAGAATGGATAAGTAAGCTTTTCGCCAAAAATATTTGCATCGAAATGACTTGGGCCTTTGCGCCGAAACGGCTTAGCGCCGAAACGGCTTAGCGCCGAAACGGCTTAGCGCCGGAACGGCTTGCGCCGAAAGTGGTATGGCGCCGAAAAAGACGTGCGCCGAATAGTCATGCGCCGAATCGGACTCGCGCCGAAAAGTCTTGCGGCGAATCGCTCGCGCCGAATAAGTCGCACCGAAAAAGTCGCGTCGAATCGGCTGCGCCGAATCTAATCCGTATTATATTGTAATATTACCATGGAAATAAACACGTTTCAAGTTTGAGCCTTGATTTATTAAGACAAACCACCACCTGTTATCATAATTAGCGACGAGGATAAAGTTTTATGAGTCAAAATTAATTCAAAAGTGATTAAATTAGTAAATAAAAATTGCAAAGTGAATAAAAATGTCTGTAACCTAAAAGTGAATTCAAGTTAAAGGAAAGTCGTCGGACTTCGTATATTGCACGTCTTGAGCAATATTTTCAGGCGAACGATGTTGAAAAAGGCAAGGAAACGACAACTTTAATTACACTGGTAGGCGAAGAAACATAAGAGTTAATGGTGGCATTATGTGATCCGGAAATGCCAGAAGATAAACCTTGTAAGAAACTGGTTAAACTTATAACGAAGCATTTGGAACCGAAACCGCGTGAAATTACGGAACGATTTAAATTTCGACAGTGGAACAAAGAAAATTAAAAGTCAATAGCTTTATACATGGCAGATCTAAAGAAATTTGCAAAATCGTATAATTTTGGTAACGTATTGGAAGAAAATCTTAGAAATAAATTTATTTTTGGATTAAAAAATTACTGATGTGATACGTCAAAGACTCTTCGCTGAAAAATCTTAAATTGCACAAGTCATTTAAAGTAGCAATGAATATGGAAGCAGCGGAGAATGATACCAGACTAATAGAACAATAGTTCTTAGACCTAAAACCATTGTCGATGAAAAATTTATTTGGATCAAGATTGCTATTTCAAAAATCGTAACTTTCCACAAAATACAAAAATTGGAAGAATTGGAAAAAGTGGAAGAGCAAATCGTTCAGCTCAAGATTTCTGGTTCAAGGAAACACAAGATAGAAGACACCATGAGTAGAAAAAAAGCAAATTATATGTTAAAACTTTTAGCAAAGTTATGTTGGAAAACTATAATTCGACAAATGTCGGTACCTAATGATAACAGTTTCGATTTACAATTTAAAGGAATAATTTGCAATGTGGCAAATGAAGTTACAGATATTTTAAAAATTATAAATTGTAAATAAGGGGAAGGATATGCGTGAAGAGTGGGAACACGGAATTTCTATGTGCATCTCACGCGGAGGACGACACGTGAGATAGCAGAAAGTTATAAAATATTAAGAAATTAAATAAACAAATTAATCAAAAGTGTAAACAAAAATGCTAGTCCTAATAATAACCTTTTCGAAATTATAAACCATTCTTAAAATAACCACTACGCAATAACAAAATAAAGAAAAAAATCCAAAAATTGGTATAGACGCTAACGTTACCACACCTGGAAGACGGCTGAACGAAGCAAAATTACCAATAATCAGCTTTAAAAGAAAATTTAATAATTTTTAAGGTGCCAAAGTTTAATTAAATAACATTTATTTGAATTATTGTATTGAATTTATAAAAATTGTGTTTAAATTTTAATAATTTTAATTAGGTTAAGCAGAATTTTGTAATAAACCGATTTATAATTTTCAAAACTGTCTGATTTTAATTTCCACTCTTTTATTTCATTTTAATTTATTTTATTAATTCTTTTTACCCATTATCCCTCTTTGTGGCACGCTCGTCATCAACTGGAAATTACTACCGAATCTCAAGCATTTCCCTACTATTGGATTGGTATAAATTTCATTATCGGTTTATCAATATTTTCCCCTTTTTTGTATTTAATTTTTTTCTGTAATTTTATCACTTTTTCTATCTGTAATTTTTTCACTTTTCATTTGATTTTTGTATTTTAGTTTTGGAAACGGGCAAATAAATGCCCAAAACGTTATACAATTTAAGTCTTTCATTGACCGCACCTCGATCTCAACAATTTATTTACTATTTTTATTGTTTATTTAACCAGATAACCTTTCAAGTTTAATTTAATATTAATAAAAGCATAGGGTAAATTAGAAAAAGGTACAACCGGAAATAGTTATTAAAAAACTAATCCGGAATTTAACTGCCACATCCGCTTGTTAAAAATATTAAATTAAATAAAAAGAAAACCACATGGTTAAGAGTTTTAAAAACACAAATTATATCTGATTTCCAAAATAAAAGCCGCAGTTAAATATTTTACAAATTATCTTGAATATAATAATAGTATGTTTCGTTGCATAAATAATTATTGGTTAATATTAACTATACAAAACATTTTAAAAATAATGAAGTTACAAAAGAGTTTTTTAAGGTAACAACCCGATTTATTACATTTAAAGATAATCAAAAGTTGAATTTTCACAACAATATAACATTATTTATTATATATCTACAATAAGAGACAAAGATGTAAAAATAAAACAATACAAGAAGAGACTTCGAATTTCTATCGCGATTTTGTAAGGGATGAGGGTTATAAATTAATTTGCTGATGAAATTTGTAATAAAATACTGGATCACTATGGAAAGCTATAAAAATAATATTTACGAAATAAATTTGGAAATTTAATGTCTACTTTTAATTTGCATCGTACGAACATAAACGAATATGACTGAAAATTATGAAAACTGTATTGATAATATTTTTAATAAGCTATTAAAAGTTACATAGTTCTAGTATTTAATAGACCTGTTATATTTTATTATTAAGTTGGTAATTCATCAGATTAACTCTGGTAGTATAAATTTAATATCATAAAATGTATTTTTAAAAAGAACATCACAATGCAATATAGCGCCATTTCAAAGTTATTTAGAATCTTCAGCTGCATAAATAAAATAAAATTTAACGCAAAATTTGTGTAACTAAAAAATAGGATGGCTAATTTAAAAATAGCGACTTTCTACAATTTGGAATTTATGCAATTATTTCAACTTTTAATTAATAATTTTTTATCCTATTTTGTTTCATGTTTTATTTACTAGTTATCTTTCTAATTTACATGTAGCATAGAGTAAAAACAGTTTAGATGGACTTTGGTGTACTGTCGATGTCGTCATTAATTTACTCTATTGTAGATATTGGATGATGGTAAATTTTTCATAAATTCCACCAATTCTAATTAAATTCTGTTTTAGCACAAGCAAAATTACGCACGAGTTCTGTTTATACAGTTAAGATTTAGATTAGATTAACACTGTTAAACCTGTCGCTGTTTCCTTATTTCCATACCGCTTAATTACACATAACACCTATTATACTTGAACAAACATCTACAGCAGCATAGAAGTACAAACGGTAACATGCTGTGAAACGTATATACTCGTATGTATGTATGTATAATTGTAAATGGGTAAGTATGATGAGACTTAAAATGTTATATCGTGAGGAAAATATATTTGCTGCAAAAAATTTGGCAAAGCCAGAACTTAATAATTTTTCAACTAAATTTGATATACAAAAACTGTAGGTAGATAAATAAGTCATTATCGAATCAATACAGGTATAAATTCGACCACAATTTTATCATAACTCAAATTTTAAATCGTGTTAATTTATTATTTTAATTTTTTCATTATATAATATTCCCTACTAGTATACTTCATTATTCCGCAGGTAAGTTTTTATCAAATTCTTTCTGTTTTTTGGAAATGACAGTTTTCAAAACTGGTTATTCAACTTTTGATAGAATATGATAAAAATTATATTGCTTAAAATACGGTAATGAAAAATTTTGTGTTGGGTACAAAAGCAAGTACTAAGTTTCAAGGAACAGAAACATATTGGAATCAAAAGAGATTTTGTTCAAATCAAACAATTTGTCGATATACTTCCTCAATAGGTGACTATAAAATATTTGGTCATCCACGTATGGCATGCACCTCAGCTACCATTAAGATTGTTAGATAAGGTTGTAATGATGTATTTGATTTAAATATCGCTCGTCAGCGTAGTACAAATGATTGCAACACGGCGGGTATGGACAGTAGACAACGTGGCGAATAACCACGTGCTTACAGGGGCCCTGGCGTCGCGTTTTAAGGTTAGGTTCGCTCGTTCAGGCCAGAAGTTAGTTTACGCTTAGGAGATGGTAGCGGGAAATTTGAAACCTTGATTGCAAAATTACAAGGTTTTGGCCAAATTGGCACACAGGATTTAAAAACCTCAGAAACTTCAGGGATGAATGTTCTTAAAAAGGGATGTTAAAAGGGGTAATGGGATTTCAAGAAACATCAAATCTATGGAGTTTTAAATGCGTCTCATATTCGATTGACACCCAAAAGTCGAAATCAGTTTTTCGGACGAGAAACTTTTCATTTTGCAGCAATCCCACAACCCACGTAATGGTCGGATGTAGGCTATTAGAATCGAGAATATCCTTGAAGACAAAAGATATTTGTCCCTATATCAAGGTACTTGAAATGTAATGGTTTGGACCGCAGTTTGCTAATCAGACAAGCTTCCATTGAACTTTATTGAAAAGGGGGATCAAAGTAAACGCAAAATACTTTCTGGAAGAAGTTACGAAGGCAGCTCTTTTACCTATTGATTATTAGGTATTATTTTCAACAGGTTGGAATCCCATTTAATACCTCAAATTTCGTTCAAAATTGGTGTAAAACTAATTTAACACGTTAAACCCTGGATGACACTAACGTAGTGTCATGCTTTATTTAATCTAGGGGCATCATGACATCAGTGTTATTCCACAGAATAAAAATTCAGTGTAGGCCTCGTGATATAAACGTAGTGACACAAATAAATGCAATATTTACGGATATGAATTCACACCGGTCCCAGGAACAGAACCCTATGATAGTTTTACAAATTTGACGTCTTATGAACTGTAAAAAAACAATGAAGACAAAAACATTTTCGACAAACAATTTATCACGAAAATCTCGTCCGGTCTCGGGAATCAACAATTTCTTGTAACGCCGGGGCTTAACGTGTTAACAGAATTTAAGCTATGACCGTCTCTATTAGAGATTTCTTCTTCTTCAAGTACTGTGCCTGATTCCAGGAGTATGTATGTGTAGTACGTTTGAAATATTTTCACACACATAGGGAACTTACTCCTTAACATTGGCTCCGAACCGCGGGAAATCTACATATGTGCTTCATCTCCAGAAAAGTTGTACCAGGCAGATTACGCCTCGGTGGTTTGCCATTGCCTTCCGAGGAAATACAGTCAGAATGAAGTTTTACAGCGCCCGGAGTCGTACCAGGAATTAGCAACAACGCACTAAACTACTTAAGCTGATGACCGTCCCTTTTGAGAAACTTAGAGATTTTAAATTGAGCAAATTGGAACAATTTATAAAACCCATCATAAAAATTTAGGATGAAATGCCTATTGACAAGCGATTGAAGCTGGTTAAAAATGCAAATGGTGAAATTATTCAAATTTAATTATTGTAGGTTAAACTCAATTAAGTAAAGGTTAATTTAAAAGAATTAACACCTCTCCATGTTTTCCATTTTTGAATTTGTATTCGAACTTCCTGTTGACAGTGTATGTATTCGCCTTTACTCAACGATTAAAGCCACACCTGTTGTTGTTAATATACTTTAATATTGGTAATGGGACAACCTAATTGATTTTCCACATTTTCATTTGCTATTAAAACTGAAAATTTTCGTCAGTTAAAAACGAATAAATGATGAAAAATTAATAAATCTTAAAAGTTCCTTAAAAATACGACAAAAAGTGATCAACTTTGAAAGCTCACAGCTAAGGCTTTATTAGGGTTAGAAAGTTATTATACGCGGAGATTTACAGATTTACTGTAAACCACTTTTGTGTGAAAAACTGGAAAAATACGCTATTTCTAACAAAAATCTCAAAAACCGAGATTCTTTGGGAAGTTTTATCTCGAAAAGTATAACAAACTATTATATAGAATTTTTTTAGTTCTAGTTTAAAATTTTATTTAGTTTAAAATTACTAATACCTATTTTGGGCATAGCAAACAGAAAATTGATGATTTTGTGATTTTTAGGACCTTTTTGGAAAATCTTCCTCTATTCCGGTCCGAGCCTGATGTCGAAAACTTGGGGCCTTTTTTGATGCCAAACTAAAGGATTAAAAGCAAAAATAATTGCACTACCGAGTTACTTCCACCCAGACCTCTTTTTCGAGCCAGAATATTCGATTTAATTTGATTTTCTGGAGATAATTTGAAAGTATTTTAATTAGGAACTTGGGCGTTGCCGAAAAAGCGGTAAAAATTATCAATATCGAAATACAAAATCTAAATGAAAACCTAGTGCTTCCTTCGGTAACTCTTCTGTAAAGAATAAACTGTGCACCATCATAAAATGAAACAATAGAAAAGAAATGCAAATAGAAAATATCTAGAATCTATTCGTGACCACATAAATATGGTTTCCTCTTTGATATTTCAATTCGTTTCAAAAATGTACCCGTACTTCATGTTCCTATATACAACATCATAACATTTTATTACCTACTTTTCATTCAAAGTCCAATTAAAAGAAGTCGATTAATTCAGAGTTTTGGCTTTTTTCTTAAATAGGTAATGGATTTTTGCCAAGAGAAGAATAAGAACCTATAAAATAAAGTGCAAGAGCATTTATACTAAACTTGTCGCATGAATGATTTTCTTTTTAAAAAACTCAATCCGTGTTCAGTAATACAAAAGCGGTCATAAAATGTAACATGATTTTAAAAGATAAGTGAACTGTATTACATTGTTGTGTTTCTAACAGCCATTTCAACGCCAATGATCATACAATTAAGATTAAAACTATGTAATTCAGTTTTCATGTAAAGCATTTAATATAATAATATCTTTCAAAATTATTGTCAGTTTACGTTTTATATTTTTTTGAAAACTGGAAAAATTTAAGCCGTGACCATGTATAACAACTTTAATGCAATTCTCCAAATAACAATGAAACGATAATTTTAAATGTTCTCAGTGTTTCGAGTTTGTGTTTCGCGGAAGCCAAATACGGAATTCAAGTAAGTAAATTAAAAACAAGCTACCGTACTAGGCAAAACTAAAAACTTGGTGTATAATAAAGTATATAAAATCGAGTAATAGGCAGCTTTTCAGAAGAACAAATATTTGTTAATTTTGAATACGATTTCTATTGATTGATTATTCCCAATTTTTACCTTAATTTTTCTTCTAGGCCTACAGAGAGATGCAACAATTTAGCTCAGAAGAGAGTAATCCGGTGTGGGCAGTTGTTTTGGGACTGCATACCCAACCCAGGTCAAAAATATGGAAAAACAATTTTTGCCAATTTAATATTAAATATAGTTCTCAAAATCTTGAACGCATTATTACCAATTTACAATCCCAAAATACCAATCCCAGTACCGATAATTCTAAACAATGGATTTAAGAAAAAAATGTAGGGTAGGGTGGTCAACAGTGGATCGGTGGTACACAGTGAATCACTCATTTATTAGTTAAACCATTGTATGCATGCGCTTCCGCGAGATGTACGTGGTAGCCAATGTGATCCCTCATTGACTCATTTCACAACTGAGCGGTTCCGTTGATGGTCGCATGTTCACCAGTTACATTTGTGGTTTAAGGCCTCCATTTGTTATTATCAGGTAAGTTGAACTTTTTGTGTAATTTGATCAGATCTTCTATGGTAGAGTTCTGGATGTTTTCATTGTTTTAAGAAATAATTAACGCACATGAGGACACTTGAATAACAGGTTTTACTCATTTCGTTTTGTCAAAACCACGGTTTGAAAATTAAATGGTGGGTTGGTCTACAGTGGATCAGTGCTACATGGTTAACCAAAACATGGTCAAAGAACAGGAGATTCATATCCTTCCGAATCCAATAATGGGGAACATGCATGAATAAAAAAATTTAGTTAAAATAGTATTTTTCGATTAATCCTATATATTAAATATCAAATCAGCAAAAATAACTTCTATTTATTGTATTTTGTTATAAATAATCCATTTTAAAATTCAATGATAATTTAAAATAAATCATGTGACCTTAAACGCAACGCGTTTGCTTGCTTGCTTGCAATAACCTCACTTTCTTGTTTACTCTACTCGTGTAGAGTACTTTTTTAACTTTTTTGTTTTTAATAGATTTATTTATGATAAATAACAGCTTTTAACACTAACAAACTTCAACTTTCAAAGCACAAAACCACAGAAAAATAATATAAATGAATGTAAAATTGAAACTTGTGACGTCACAAGTACATGGCAAATTGCGCGGTCGTTTCCTTCAATTCAAATTGACGGATTTTTAAATATTTTTTTAATTATTATCAAAACGAAAATAAATAAATTAAATAGCATTAATTAGTATATTTAGTTATTTTTGATCCAACTACGCTATAAAAAAAATTTATGCATCTTCCCTATTAGCGGTACCGCTAGGGAACGGTCTTATTATAAGTTCTCAGTTGATCTTTCTCTATTGAAAATGTGCTAATTTTTTTATTTTCCTATATTTTTATCTCGAAAATGTATTTTTTCTGTTTCTCTATAATATTTTTTTCGAAAATATATTGTTTTTCTATATTTTTAGTTTGAAAATCTGTTAGTTTTTCCATTTTAAAATATGTGCAATAATCGTGGTGGCTGATTCACTGTTAACCGTAGGCCGATTCAATGTGGACCACCCCTGGTCAACACTGAATATATTTTTTTCATAGTTTGCTTGTAATACAACTTAGTTTAAATTAGAATATTTCGATAAGATTATAGTCCATGTTACTCTACCCAAAATTTCAATAAACTTCATGTATTATTTTCCAAGATATATGGGTTTGAAAAATTGGTGATCCACTGTCGACCACCCTACCCTATAGCTTCTTGAAATTCGTTAATAATAACGCACTGATTAAAATAAAATAGAACATTACGAACCTTTTAAATTGCACTACACAATAATGAGGTGTGTCAAAAATATAATTCTGATTGATTTTAGATTTTGTAACTTTCAAATTATGCAATACACGTGCAACACAAATTTTATATCAAGAAATAATGATTATTGTTTGTCATTGTAAGTTAAACCATATAGGTTTAGAATGCACAAAGTAATTAATTTGCAGTAAAAATACTTGTAAAAGTATTAAATACTATTAAAAGTAATTATAAAGGTATTAGGTGGGCGGGCGGGCTTATAGGCAATAATATTTTATCAGGCCTATTATGGCAATTAGAAGTGCAATGTATGTATGTCTAAGCAAAATTCACAATCATTAATTAATATAAGGTAACAAACTGTAAAAAAATAATTAAGGTTCATAAAGCATTTTGAAAATTACATATCATTAAGTATCCATTCGTGTAATAAAGTTTATCATTCAAGTTTTATGCAGAAATCTCGCAAAATGAATCTGCATTTTTGTGCTCCTCTATAGGTAAAGGTATCAAAAAATAATTTTATACGAAAATCAGATAATGTGTGGATGATGTATACTAAACGCTATCGCAAATCTGTTCATCGTTTCTGCAAAACTGCACTCCATTCCAGTCTCAATAATTTATTGCTCTTAATAAGCGGTTTAGGATATATAAACAATAACATATCACCATTAAACGATCATAATTTAAAGTACCTGTAATATTTATATTTAATTTCAGAACACTCCTTACGATTTGATAAAATAATAGGTGCACTTGCTTTTCAAAGCATTTGATTAATCAAATGCACCCAATATCTGTTCTACTTACAAAAAAATTAAATTAACCCACAACTAAATAATTGACGTTAAATTTTTTTACTTTTGTAATAATAATTAATAGACGACCTGTGATTTTTATTTATGCATTAATAATTTTTTTACAGATTTATCGCAACTTATTTACCTATTGCTGAAAAGATATTCTAATAAAATGCTGACAATAAAAAAATATCGTAGAAAACCATGTAATAAGCCAAACAAAAAAATAAAATAATTTTATTACCTTGATTTTAATGTTGCAAATCGAATGAGATTAGATTTAGTCCTAAAGGTATCCGTTTTGAAGACTGATATAATCCATAAAAGGCACAAACACTCACACAAATCAACACTGACACTAACTTTTTAACAACACTAATATTTTATAAAACTAACACAAATCGAAATGGTTTTTAAACGATTATAATATAGAAATCGCAATCAAACAATGCACTGAAAATTCACTCACGCCACGATAAATTTCCGAAATGCATTAAAAAGCAGAATGACGACAATTAAGACCGATTTTAATAAATTATACTATTAATTAAATTAAACTTCGTTAAAGTGACTCACTTTGATTGCTATAAATAATAATTATTAAATTATTCGTATTCGCGAACCTCTTTTTTTAATATCGGAAAATCAATTAACTATGACAATTAGTAAACAATGAAACGTGATAACGAGCAGAAAGTGCAGCAGATAGTTGATTAAAAAGCGGGTAAAGATATAGCTTTTGGTTGGCTGCAAACCAAGAGACAGGTGGAGGAACTGACCGAGCGTTCACTTCGTCTTCTTCAAAAAGGTCAAGAATACCATGAAGTTGGTAGTATGGGATGCATAGGTCTGATCATTAATAAAGCATCATGATTAATTCTGCATTATTGCAATTCATTAGTATTTCAAATTTATGTAACGTTACAGCTAACCATTGAATCGATGGTGTTGAGTAATTAAATACATGACCATCATAAATCAAACTTTTTCAGTCAAAATGAATAACACTGCCTATACCTGTTTGATTTTCAATCTGACGTTAATTATTTTATAGAATGTAACTTCCACATCATTAGCATCAAGCTAAAAATGTGTTCTTTTTGCTATTATTATTCATCAAAAGTGTAAGTAATACCTGCAAGCAAGTTTACATACCTACTAGTAGACTAAAAGAAAATCTTTTAATTTTTTAATTAGAAAATTTATTTTCAATTAGCATATTAATTTAATATGAAAATAAGATTAGGTAATATCTACCTACCTGAAAGAAACATCCTGACAGTTGTCGATTTTCACACTTTAGCGCCCAATGCATCTTATTATTCTAAAGCAGCTCGTAAATCAATGTAGAAATAATAATGCAAATTGCTGTCTACTTTGTTGCAATACTTTTAATCTTTATAGAAAATTATTAAACGATTATTAAGTGGACTATTATAATGCGGTGGTATTAAAAGAGGATTAAATATAAATAGGTAATAACTTTGTAATCAATATTTTTAAATCAACTTAGAAATTTTTCTTTCTGCGTTATATGGCCATAATAGTATAGTAAACGAAGGCAACTGTAATAGAAGGGGGCTAGTCGGAATAAGTTCTCGACTGTACTCGTTTTAACCATTACATTTCTAGAGGTGAAAGCATTGTCTAAAAAAGTCCTCCGAAATCTGGTCCTTGGAATTTAATAAATCTACCAGATACTGTTAAATTCCCACGTTTTGAAATAAAAAAATAAAATGAGAGCGGTCGTCGGACCGTCCACAGAAGCTATGCTTCTTACGCACAATAGAATATGATGTGGGGAAATACATTAGGCTCAGTATTTTCGACTAAGTTAAAATGAAAACAATACGCACAGAGCAAACCATAATAGATCCTTGAAGGCCATAGTTGTTCGGCCTTCGGCCTCACAGGGCGAACCATAATAGATCCGTGAAGGCCATAGTTGTTCGGCCTTCGGCCTCACAGGGGGAGGACCATAATAGATCCGTGAAGGCCATAGTTGTTCTGCCTTCGGCCTCACAGGGGGAGGACCATAATAGATCCGTGAAGGCCATAGTTGTTCGGCTTTCGGCTTCACAGGGCGGACCATAATAAATCCGTGAAGGCTATAGTTGTTCGGCCTTCGGCCTCACAGGGCGGACCATAATAGATTATATTTATATGCCTTCAGCTGTCTTGACTGCTAGTCCGTGATTGCCAGTGGTTGTTCGGCCTTCGGTCTCACTTTTTGTAAAAAAATTTTAAAATTTTTTCGACGTTTTTTGCCGACCCACGAAAAGGGGGGGGAAATTTTTAAATTTTTTTAGATTTGTCAAAAAACTATTTTCCCTAAAAACCGGTTGGAGGCGGCGTTTGAGGCGGCGGGGCGGCGTGTGGTCGGGGGCGGTTGCCACCTCCGCCCCCATCCATAGCCACCATTCCCAGGGTCCTAGCCCTCTCGGTTCCGGAGTTATGCTTGCTACCACTTGCTTTTGAGAACACGGGTCGGGTCGGGTCGGCCTCCAACTTGTTTATAAAACTACGGGTCGGCCTCCCACTTGCCTTTCAGGAACACGGGTCGGCCTTCGGCCTCCCACTTGCTTTAGAGAACACGGGTCGGGTCGGCCTTCGGCCTCCAACTTGCTTATAAGAATACGGGAAAAATTTTTCGACGTTTATTGCCGACCCACGAAAAGGGGGGGTTTTAATTTTTGTAGTTTTGTCAAAAAACTATTTTCCCTAAAAACCGGTTGGAGGCGGCGGGGGCGGCGTGGGGTCGGGGGCGGTTGCCACCTCCGCCCCCTATCCATAGCCACTATTCCCAGGGTCCTAGCCCTCTCGGTTCCGGAGTTATGGTGCTTGAAGGAAAGTTCGAAATTTGAAAGCGATGGTCGAAATTTGTGTGACGAATTTGCGTTACACATTTGCGTTAACAATTTTGTGTGACGAACGATTTTTTTCAGTTAACTGCCCGTGCGATACCCGTGCGATAAGAAGCATAGCTTCAAAATTGTATCTCAAGAACCGTGCGGGGCGACCAATTTCAAAAATTTGTTTTTATTCGATAGATAGTTGAATTTCCATTCGGAAGATGTACATAATAATTGACCAAAATATTTATTTTATAGAGTTTTAACGCGCGAAGCACGATTTTTTGTTTTTTAACAGTTTTTGAATTTTAATCCTGTTTAAAAAAGTTATAGCTTTTAGTTTAACAAGTTAGGTAATAAAAGAAAGCACAAGAAATTTTGCATAAAATGATTGGTATTCCAGCTTTGCCTGTTTTATCTAACCTGAGATTTTATTACTTTGTTATCAGATTCAAATATTTCTTTTTAGTAAAATTGTAAAATTTAATTTTTTCGAAATAATTTCTTTCTGAATGAAATGAAAGTGGCAGAGGGCTAAATTCTACGCAATTTTCAACAAAGGTATATTTTTATTTTTAAAGTATTTTTCACAAAGGACGACACCCCGTACTTGGTATATTTTCCCGCAATGGCGGTCATCAATACGGCAGACGCTCCATCACAAACTATGCATAGTTTAATTTAATTAGTTTAGATTAGTTTAGTTAAACTTATTTAATTTCAAAATGATTCAAGTTCTTTTTTAAGTACTAAGAATTATTAGCTTATTAAATATTCGAGCTAATTACAGAAATATGGGAAAACGAGCAAATGTCTGGTGCTTGGTACGAATCAATAATCTGCCCAATACATAAAAAGGGTGATAAACTGGATTGCAATAATTATAGAGGAAGAGCCCTGCAGAGTGTGGTCTACAAGATCCTGGCAATATGGATTAAAGAAAAATTATCCCAACATGCCGAAGGAATAATAGGCGAATACCAGTGCGGATTCAGAAGAAACAGATCAGTGATAGACCAGGTGTTCACACTCAAACAAATTTAAGCAAAAAGCCATCTATTGAAACTACCTACGCATGTACTCTTCATACATTTCAAACAAGCTTATGATAAAATCAAAAGAAGCAAATTATATGAAGCGCTTTACCAACTTGGCATCCCAACAAAATTGATTAAACTAATAAAAATGACTATGAAGTACACCGAAAACAAGATAAGAATAAATGGGTTAGTATAGAGGAAATTTGTAGTCAAAAACGGTCTGAGGCAGGGAGACCCTCTCTCTGCAGCAATGTTTAACCTGGCGTTGGAAAAGGTCATGAGAGAAGGAAGACTGAATAGAACAGGAACTATATTTAACAACATGCATCAGTGCTTGGCGTTTGCAGACGATGTAACAGTAATGGCAAGAACAAGAAACGAGCTAAAAAATTTCGTTTCAAGACTGATTGGGGCGGCCCACAACATGGGACTTGAAATAAACGCCAAAAAGTCGAAATACATGACATGGGAGGACAAACAATACACAGAGAACTGCCACCTCTGAATTACGATAAACACACAAACACATATTGATATAGAGGAAATATCGAGATTCACCTACCTGGGCACTGTGATAACGAGGAAACCAGAAAACAATACGGAAATAAATGCCAGAATTGCACCAGGAAACAGAAGCCTAGCTGCACTAAATACAATAATTATTACAGGAAAGTTGCTGTCGAGAGTAGTCAAGTCGCGAGTGTATAAGACAATAATACGCCCAGTGGTGACTTACGCCAGTGAATTATGGACCCTGACAAAGAAAGACCAAATGGCACTCGAGGCGTGGGAGAGGAAAGTGCTAAGAAGAATATACGGGGGAGTACTGGAAGCAACAGGATGGCGGAGACGAACCAATAACGAGATACAGGAACTTTATGGAAAACCAACGATATCGGGTTTTGTGAGAGCACAGAGATTACGATGGTTGGGCCATTTGATGAGGATGGACGATGACAGAGTGCCACGGAAAGTATGGAACAGCGAGATTGATGGAAGGAGAAGACGAGGAAGACCACTATCTGAATGGAGGGAGAACGTGATGAGAGACTTATGGCTACTGAATGTGACGAACTGGCAAGAGAAAACCAGACACAGAGATGAATGGAGGAATCGGGAGGAATGTTGTAAATGAAGCTATGTGTAACAGGTTTCTGTTAGGTTCATTTCAAAATGAAAATTTTCGTTTTATATTCTAGGGTTTATAAATTGATTTATTTTTTATGTAATTTATTTATAAATTTATAAACCCTAGAATATAAAACGAAAATTTTCATTTTGAAATGAACCTAACAGAAACCTGTTACACCCCCCCCCCCCCGCTAAATCAATAGCTGCATTCAGCTATTGTTAGAAAGCAGAAAAGGAAAAAAAGGAAAACAAAAAAATGTTGGTAAGAAAAGCTAGAGGAAACTCTTAGACGAATCTTCGAGCTAAGCTCTGATGTTCGCTGTAAATTAGATTTTACGGACTTAAAATTCAAATTTAAAACAAAAAATATGGAAAGAAATAATGCTCAAGCAGCAGTTCAATTTCACACATCATTGGAACAATTTGTAGGATAGGATTGTAAGATTTAACGAATCTTTTGTGTTCCCCCTGTACATCATGAAATTATATAACAAATACCTAGAAAGAAAATAAAAACATATATTATAGAGATAGCTGGTTTAGTTGTCGGTCACGGATATCGATTCAAATGATTATCCCGGCTCGTTTTGGATTAACGACTTAGCGTTATCTCAAAACACCTAGAATCGGATAATTGAGAAATGTCGACGAGTTTGCGACAGAACGTATCGTACTGTCTCAAAAATACAAAAAGTTGAATTAACTCGTCTTTGGACCTAAGGATCATCCAGTCCTAACAGAAAGGTTCATAATTTTTGTGGCCAAAATAATTTGGACCGTAATGGTTACTTCTCGGAAAACTCCAGTCAGAAGTCATGATTGTACGACAGGACAAACAGGAAACGAGTGAAAATTCCTGTAGCCATAAACGTCGGACATATCACAAGAGGGAAAAAGGATGTTGTCTTGCTCTAAGGCAATAACACATAACATCATAGAAAATGCAGATGGGAGCTGGTACTCCTAATTTTGCGTATACAACATTACCAATGAAAATGCAATAAAAACAAAATGCGATACATGGTCATCTATTGATGAATCGAATAATCGAATCTGACTAAAAAAATCTTGCAGACTCAAAAAAGACCTAGAACCTTACAACTTCCCAGGCTATTCCTGAAATTCAACCACCAAATCTTTACACATAGTAGCGACGACAAAACAGAAAGGTAAGAAATATACAGAAATTATTTACAGATAGTAGTGATAATAACTACAATAATGATAAAAATATTTACAACTATTTACACCGATAATAAAATTAAACAGGATTGGATTTTAAATCCTTTATATGGAAAATACCCAGATCTTTGCCCTTCTCGTCTTTTAGACGATATGTGAGGGAACCTGTAACCTCTGCCACCTTACATTTAATGAATTTTGGAGCTAATTTTTTTGAGAACTTGTCTGGTGCGCTTGACAAAACGAAATTTCGCTTCCAAACAATATCTCCACGCTTAAAAGTCAAGGGTCTTTTGCGGAGATCGTAACGAGCTTTGTTGCGATTATAAGCAGCTCTTATTTTTGCTACTACCTTCAGGTGCAAATCGCTGAGATTGTTTACGTCGGTTACCAATTGTTCACGGTTTTCTACGGAGAATTCCCTCGGCTCAGCCGAGTCCAATCTACCATAGTAGTCGCCACTGTTTGGTACCGACCTACCGAAATTTAGTAAGGATGGAGTATACCCGGTCACCTCATGCATGGCATTTCTGATAGCATGTGCTATCTTGTGGATATGAAGATCCCACGATATATGATCGTCTTCCACGAATGATCTCAGACAGGTGCCGATGACACGGTTTGTTCTCTCGACGGAGTTAGCTTGTGGGTGATAGTTTGCCGTAGGCCAAACTTTCTGGACTTTGTATTCCGTCATCAGGTCTTTGAACAACTTGCCTGTGAATTGGGGACCGTTATCGGTAGTGACAATTTGGGGCACTCCGAAGAGCAGGAAAGTCTCCTCTACAAACTATAGCCGATGCGGTGGCTTGTCTCAAGGGTTGAACCAACACAAATTTGGTAAACCAGTCAGAAATTACTAATAACGAAGTGTTACCTTTTTTGGTTCGTGGAAAAGGTCCCATCAAATCGATAGATATGATTTGGAAAGGGTATCTGACCTTTTTCTCTTTTCCCATGAGACCTGGTCTCAATTGATTCGACGCCTTACTGGCAGTACAAATATCACATTTTAAGACGTATTTTGTGATGTCGGATTTCATTCGAGGCCAGTAGTAGAGTTCGCTAACTTTATTGAGTGTTTTGAAAATGCCGAATGTCCGCTGAGCGGGTTATCGTGGCAGTCCATCATAATTTCTCGACGACGAGATTTTGGCACAAGGAGTTTCCATTCAACAAGATTAGAAATGATATTATGCTTGTTGGCAACAAATTTAAAAATATACCCATCCTCTATTTTAAAACTAGGATAAAGATTTGGATTTTCCTGAATTTTGTTGATGACTTTCTGGTACCAAGGGTCTATGTCGTCGGGTGCAACAGAAATTAAGTGGATGTTCATTGGTGCTCGAGAGAGAGCGTCGGCCACTATATTGAATTTCCCCTATCTATGCTCAATACCGAAATCATATTGGTTCAAACGCACACTCCATCGGGCGATTCTTCCTAGCGGAGATTTGACCGTACCCAGCCATTTCAACGCTTGATTATCGGTAATGACCGTGAATCGGGTTCCTTCAATATAGGGACGAAACTTCTCTACTCCAAAGAGAATAGCGCAACATTCCTTCTCCATAGCATGATAGTTGAGTTCATTACGGGTAAGAGTTCGGCTAGCATATGCTATAACTTTCTCATTTTCTCCAGTGCCTTGGACTAAAATGGCGCCGAGGCCGGAATCACTTGCGTCCGTCTGGATGATAAATGGGAGAGTAAAATCAGGGCTAGTCAATATCGGTGATGTAGTTAGTACATTTTTCAGATTTAAAAAGGCTCGGTGAGCATCTTCGGACCAAGAGATTTTCTGGCCTTTGGCTTTACTTTTGACGAGGTGTAAAATTGGTGCAGCCACAGAGGAAAAATTCGGGATAAATCTCCTGTACCAACCTGCCATACCGAGGAATCTTTTTATTTCTGTTGACGTTTTAGGAATGGGGTAGTTAACAATAGCATCTACTTTGTTGGGGTCGGTTCTGAGACCTTTCTCATCAATCACAAAACCTAGATATTTGAGAGAATCCCGACAAAATTCGCATTTTTTCAAATTAATGGTTAGGCCAGCTTTATTCAAACGTTTGTAGGCTTGAGTCAGGGTGTTTAAATGCTCCTCAA
This sequence comes from Podabrus alpinus, assembly GCA_932274525.1. Classification (NCBI taxonomy): domain Eukaryota; kingdom Metazoa; phylum Arthropoda; class Insecta; order Coleoptera; family Cantharidae; genus Podabrus; species Podabrus alpinus. The sequence goes on from OW026451.1 coordinate 125,106,097, forward strand.
AATTACTCGACGCTATAACAATGTCATCTAAATAAACGAAGACATTTTCGAATTCTGGACCAAAGATCGAGTCTATTAGCCGCTGCAAAGTTTGCGCGCTATTATTTAGGCCGAAAGGGAGAACATTGAATTCAAAAAGACCACGCCTTGGAATGGTAAAGGCGGTTTTTTCACGTGATTCGAGGGATAACGGAATTTGCCAAAAAGCTTTACGCAGATCTATTGATGTGAGATATCTGGCATCGCGTAAGCGGTCTAAGATGTCATTAATATACGGAAGCGGGTAAGCGTCGGGTTTAGTGATTTCATTTAATTTTCTCCCATCAAAACAAAAGCGCAAAGTGCCATCCTTCTTTTTAACCATAACAATCGGCGAGTTCCATGCGGAGAATGACTTTTTGATCACGCCTAGACGTATCATCTCGTCCGCCTCTGCGTTGACTTTAGCCAACATTGCCGGAGAAAGAGGGTAATGTCTCTGTTTTATAGGGGTTGCCGTCCCTGTATTTATAACATGTTCGACCAGAGTTGTTCGTCCTAATTTGTTAGGAGCGAGCTTTTTGAATAGAGAAATGACTTGGTCTAATTTTTGAACTTGATCGTAACTCAAATCTGATGTAGAGTGAATAATTTTTTCTGTGGAAAGTGCATTTAACGTAGACGGGATTGTGTACGAATCTGTACCAAAATCGGTCTTAATTTTAAAAAGTTTACAAAATTCGTAAGCCAAAATGAGTGGATATTCCACTGTATTAGAAACAATCGTATTTAAATTTTTGGTTACGCCGTCTAGCGTTATCGGTAGAATACTGGTACCTAAAAAATTTTGCAGGGTGCCATCAGCGGATTTTAAATCTATATTGCTATTATTTACATGTAATTTCAAGTTTTTTAATATATACAGCCCATCGCGGCCTAAGACTGATTGGTTTGCGCCAGGGTCAAGAAAACCAAGAACTTCCATTCCCAAAATGTTGATTCTTAAATAGGCTCGGTTGTCGAAAGGACGATGAGCAAAGAGGGTTTCAACTTTAGAGGGTTTGGCTCTACAAAATGATTTGACGTTTGCCAACCAATACTGCCATTCAGGACAGGTAGCCTTCATAATAAAAGGGCTAGGAATGAGAGGACTACTGCTCATTCTCGCCTTTTTGCGTTTTTTGAGCACTTAGTGCAATTTGGATAAGTAGCTTCGGGAGTTCCACATATGTAACAAAAAATGCGCCTTTCGGCTGGACAAGTATGATAATAATGTCCTGACTGTGCACAATTAAAACACTTAGCGTTGGCTGGCGTCGCTCTTTTTCCAAACGTCCGAGAACTGTAGTTCTTGACGTTGGATTGCATGGTATGAACTTCATGCTTCGTACGGGTACAAAGATCTGGGCGACGTACTTTTGGCATAGCCAATTCAGGTTCTAATGGATTTACAGTAGGTACGTGAAACTTTCGAGTCTTTTCGATTTTGAAAACCTCGGTAACTTGTTTGCAAGCTTTTACTAGATCTAATACAGTAGTAATGTTCATAAATAATAAATGTTTTTGATAAACAGGCAACAAATTTGTTTTTATGTAATAAAGCTCCCTTGCTGGGTCCATAGGACTTGACAATCTCGATACGAGGTTACTCATTGCGGCTATGTAGTCGCGCACAGGCTCAAATTCGCCTTGCTTGCGGTTAATAATTTCCTGCCATAGAGATTCGCCATAATTCGACGGTAAATAAGTTTCCTTTAATAATTGTATTAATTCGCGCCAAGAACGAACGTACTTTCTAGCGGACCGAAACCATGTTAAAGCCGTGCCTTCGAAGAGATCGAACGCACTATCAAATAATGCTTGTTCCGAAACACGTCTAGAAATTCGTAACTCGTCTATGCGTTCTAGGAACGCGTTTATACCTAGGGACTTATCGTCACCGGAAAACTTTAAATTCCACCTGCTGACGGTGTCGGGTTTAGTGTTAAAAACAGGCGTTTGTGAATAATGATCGAAATTTCTATGAGGGATATTAACGTTTTGTGGCTGATAATTTAAAGTTTGTGGAATATTTAAAAATTGCGCTTCTTCCGATTGCGGAAAAGGATTTGGCGTTACTAAATTTTGAGCTTGTCCGGGCCTGATTGGCGTCGAACCCACGGCTTCCTGAGATTCGGATGGGCGCGTGGTTGCAATAGCTTGCAGTTGCTCTTGACCGAGTACATTTGTCAATTCGTCTACCGACAAATTGCTTAGTGCCTCACTAATATCGTTGTGGCCAGTTACGGGCGAATCTAATAAAATCTCGACCGTTTCAATTAATTGGATACATTCATTCCTTAAAATTTGAGCTTTTTGCTCTTCGGGATCAGGTGGGGATAATTTTTTGAGACAGTATTTTAATCGAGAGGAAATATGATCTAACCTAGCGAGATAACCTTCGCAAGCTCTCGTATTAGGAGAATGGGTTAGTTCTTGAACTAACGGTTCAATGTGGTTAAATTTGTCTTGGCAAATTTTTATTTGTTCAACAAGATTAAATTGTTCTTCCGGTAGATCAGTTTTCCGTACCGTTTCTCTAAGCGTTGTTCTTAAGAGTGCTCTCTTTTCGTCTACATTTAAATTCGTGGTATCTTTACCCCGTACCTCGAGTTCCCACGCAAGTTCGTCTGCTAATAAACGGTTTAAATAACGCATTTTTGTGGTGTAATAAACAAGAGTATGATGCTCAATAATTGAAAATTTAGATACAAAATAACGATAGGTAGTTGTAGGTCGTAACGCTCGATAATAATGGATAATATAAAATGGAAATAAAAATATGTATTGTACTTTTGTTCAACGTAAAAATATTTGTACTTAATAGCAAAGTGTAAAACAAGAAATCTGTCTATGTGTGTGTTCATATATGTATAAATTGGATAATTACTAGCAAAGGTGACGTAGAGATGGTAAAATATTCGAAGCCCCGTAGTTGGGGGTCATTCATGTAACGGCCAACGGAGGTTTATTCGAGCCCCAATCGTTGTGGTGCCACTAATGTGACTTTAGGTTTTACCACCTCGTAACTATACAAAAAAAGCAATAACCCGGCAAATGGTTATTAAAAAGTACGAGTCTTTTTTGCTTCACCTGCCGCTTTTCGTGATCGTAGATGTGAGATACGGATCGGCTAGCATCTGGGAATTACCCCGCATCGGAGAGACGGGGTCTTCCTAGTTGATTCGTAGGTTCTTAAATTGAATACTACCTTGCTTAATAATCATTTCCGTGAGGGCGCCATGCCTCAGTACGAAGCTTTCGGGAATCTAGTGGCTCATACTCAGACAAAAATGTAAATAAAAATAAAATAAAACTGATTGCTTTGATTTAGAACAACACACATTTAATTGAAAATAAAATTGCAGGAAAATATAAACAACGGAACAGATTCTTAAATATACACACATAATGATTACAAAATATGAAAAGAGAATATTATTTATTTACACAAAATAAAATGATGGTGCAAAAGTCGTGTCATCCGGATCGAGCCCAGCTCGATAAAGATTAGATAAATGCCTACAAGGCCTTTAATGCTATTATTATATTGACGTGTTCTTTTCAGTCCAGCGACCAACCATTTATTTTTTTTGACTCCGTGGTTCAAATTTTTCTTTAAATTATTTTTCTTTTCCAAATTAATTTTTTACCCACTTTAAATCAAAACACATTCCTTCAATTTTAAACTAAATTTTTCTTTTTATTCACAACAAATATTCTATACAAAATTTTATACGATAATCTAGCTCAAGCGTCCTATATGCCTCACTGCCTGGCGTTCACTCCTCAAGCGTCCTCTACGGTTGACTGCCTGGAGTTGACTGACTCCCTTCTCCTTTCAACGCAAAAGTTCCTTGCTTGCGCACAAGGACATTTGTCCAAATCCCCTCCTTTCCAATTTTATTTTACAATATTTTGGTACATTTCAATTTTTAACGTGTTAATTTTAATTTTTATTTTCTTGAATATTTACTGAATTTTGGCTAAGCATTGACATACAGTTCAACATAATATTATATAAGAATTATGATAAAAAAATATAGTAATACTCGTAATCTTCGAAGACTGAAATTTAATTTTTTTTCAGTACATTATTTAATAGAATTGATACTTACATTATAGGGTGTTTTTTAGCTGAATGAGATCTTTCAATAGGGATAACTTTTGAATGAAGTTTGTCAAAGTGACAGTTCTTTGACATTTGTGTTCAGAAAGGTTTTCCATTTAATTATGAATAAATTAACACTTGAACAACGCTACCAAATTGAGGAAATTTATTTTCAAAGCCAAAGTTCCGTTCGCGAAACTTATAGAGCTCTTTGCGCATTTTATGGTCGACATAATCGACCTTCTGAGCAGGCTGTTGGTGCAGTGATGGATAAATTTCGTACCACTTCTTCATTGCATGATCTAAGACCACCAACAAGACAAAGAAATTTGCGTATCGAAGAAACTATCGCTTCTGTGAGTGAAAGTGTGCAAGAAAACCCAAACATTTCAATTCTTCGTACTCAATAACATGGGCTTTATCCGTCCACTACATGGAAAATTTTACATTAAGATCTTGGGTTACATCCTTACAAGATCCAGTTGGTTCAAGAATTGAAGCCTAAAATGAACATCGATAAAAAATTTTATATTTTTAAATTTTAATGTTTAGCCAAATATTTTTAAGATTAAGTTCACAGTACTTTATTTGCTAATGATCATCTTAATACCTGCCATTAAAATAATTATACAAAAATCAAATCGGTTAAAATATTCAACGATCAGTTTATAAATAAGGGTGCTATTTTAGTGGAGTAAAATGCATGCTAAATGACGTCTCTTTCTTGAAGTCAGTGTTGCCGACGTAGACCTGAATGAAATTTATACACAACCTTAATTAGGTTATCCACTATCTGAAATGAATAATGACGACTTTTTTCACCAGTACCGAAAATATATATATAGGCCTAATACCTCAAAAAGTATGGTACCGCATACTTGCTCATTCCTAACTTTATTACTCCGTTCCTAAGCACGTTAGAGAGATGCTCTTTTTTAGAATATAACAATATATGACAGTTGCCCATTTTGTTTGTACTTACGCTCAGAAAAACCGATTTTCGTAGAAATTTGTAAATTCTACCATATTTTCTAGAATTTCAAAAATCACTAAATTCGTGTTTTAGTTATACGACCCCTAAAATAGTTCACAACGAATATTTCACTAAGGCAATAATTATTTTTTCAATTAAATTTTATTTTTAACTTAAAAATACCAAACTAAAACTTGCTTGCTTTGTTAAAAGAATCTTTACGAAAGACAACAATTATTAAACAATGCATTGGATAATAAATAAATGGTTTTTCACCGATATGAGTCATAAAAATAACTTAACATGAACTTCAAGTTTTGAAATTATAAGTGAAATTAAATTGAAATAGGATCCCTTTTGATTTCAATAAATTAAAATTAAATTTTCCCCCTTAAGTGGAGTATTTACCCTAAACTAAATTTGTAAATAAATAAATGGAACTCAGATGAAATCTGCCTCAAATTGCTCCTGTAGCTTCGTTGAAAAACTCGTATGTTTACACCAACCTTGCGGTTAATTTTACTATATGGCCCCTCATATGGAAACCGTAATTTCGCACACAAATTAACCGATCTTTTGCCTACTGTAAGGCTTTTTTTTAACAATATCTTCGTCACCAATGCTGAATGATATTTGTTTTTTATGTTCTTTTATTCACGTTTTGTAAATATTTTCTTCTTCTTTCCAAGTTGACCCGAGACGGAGTCCATGGTCTATCCTTTTAGTTGGTCCATCCCCATTCCACATGTTTCCACGAGAAGGAAGGTGTTGTGATTATGACCATCCTGGTAGATTTTATGCAACTAAACCTAATCGTTCTTATGTAATTTCCATCAGCATAGAATTTTATAAGGTATCTGAATTGAAATCTAGATTCAGTTCTTGGATGAAACTTTTTATTATATTTGGTTCATCCCCCAAAAACTGTACGTTGCTCCATTATTGCTAACGAAGCTCAATTTCACTTGATGTGTTCTTTACTCAAACTATGTATTCATTTCATCCATCTTTCCGTCTACATTTTTCACTTTGGTTTGCAATGTTTTTATTTTCCCTTGTATCAAATCTATCTTGTTTTTGTCTTGTACTAATTCTTGACTGATCATTTGGATGTCATGACAAATAGTTATGGCTTTTATTCCTACCTCTTGAAATCTCTTTTTTTTCTTCGTCTAGTTGGTTTTTCATCTTTTTGCTTTTTTCATCAATGCAATGGGCAGTTTTAAATGGTCTTCAATATTTTCAAAATAATTTTTGTCGGTTCCTCGCATTATTTCTTCTATGCTGCCTTTTAAATGTTTTATTTGTTCTTCCAAATTTGTTTTTATTTCCTGTATACTCCCGTTTAGTTTTCTTCCATAACAGCCCTTATTTCTTTAGCATATCTCGGAGAGCTGTACCCAAATTTTCCATCTCCTTTTGGAACTCGAGCTGGGATTAATTTATATCTTTTTTTATTTCTTGATTTGTTGTGTCTATTTTTTATTTATTGTGCCTATAAATTTTTGTTTGTTTTGTTTACGCTCTCTTGTATTGTTTTTGTTAATAATTTCATAATTTATTGCTTCAGGATTTATAGTACTTTGAAAAATATTAGCTTAGCAGCATTGAAGGAATCTTCTTTTTCCGATGCATCCACATTCATTTCTTCCGGGGTGCTTTCCCCTAAAGGTTTATCTTTATCACCCAACTTAACAAAAAAAAACTCTAAGTTCAGGGCTAAAGTAAGTCCAATTTTTAATCGCACCCCTCGCAATTATTGGTAAAACCAATACTGTAAAGATTGTCAAATTTTCCTTATCGTGGTTATGAAAAAATAGCGTCACGTTGGGCCAGCCAATTTAAAGTTGTCGTGTTCTATACGACCCCTAAAAATGTTCACAAAGAAAATTTCGAAAAACTTTTAATTGTCTCACTATTTTCAATAAGGCAATCATTTATCTTTGCAATTCAATTTTATTTTAACTTAAAAATACCAAACTAAAACTTGTACGCTTCGCGCGGACATCTTCCTTAACACTCCTGTTATCTTCCTTCAAACTGATAGTCCCAGCGCTGAACCCAGAGGTCTATAGATTTCCAAATTCCGCAGCTAGTTTCCTGTGTTCAACTACATACTAGCACAATGAACGCGAAAAAATAGGACTCTTGACGCCGAACAAAGAGTAAAGTATTGGAGTTGCACACAATGCTACAATTTTCTACTTTCTAATTTTTTAATTGGATGCTTATCTATCGTCAGTGTCTAGTGAAAACCTCGTAAGTACTAAAAGTAACATTTTACAGGAGACTTAAAAAACTTTCTAATTTCACTAGTACCCTTCAGAGTGAATTTTTTTTTTAATTCAACGTTTATTAAGACTAATATACTTAATGAGAAACACATTTTTTGAAAAAATTACTATCCAACTTTGTATTATAAGACTTACGAGGTTTTCGGTAGCAATATCAGTGGAGATACGAGTTTTTCATTCATTCATAGTAAAAAATTTAATTAATGGAAATAAACAAATTGTTGAAATTTTTATTAAAAAAGAAATTTATTTACAAAATTAGTTTAATAATATAATATATTTAGTGCGGCAAGGAATCAAAAAATGAATGAAAATCCTTCGGAATTACCGACTTCATTTCCTGTAGATGTTTGAATTTTGTGTTCTTAATTTTCAAGCGTTGATTGTATAATAGTGGCAGTTTTTCGTCTTGAAATTTTTGTATTCTACGTGGAAGTTGTTCAAAACACGCTGAATGGTAAAACAATTTCACTTTAATTTTCCCGTCAGGAGAATATTGGATTACCCTAATGCCAGTAACTGTTGGGTCTCCAGTTGCGGTACCAGGTCTCAAATAAGTGATAGCTTTCAGTGAACTAAATTTTTTAAAGTAAGTGTGGTCTAACTCGTTTACTTCAAACGGCTTGGGAGTTATTCTTGCCGTTTTGCAAACTTCATAATAGCCTGATGGCGCGTAAATTTCTCTGTGTCGTAGTTTTCGCTCTATTGTTGAATGCATTGAGTCACACTCCATTTGAGTGTGACCCTTCTCCAGATATTTTTGAGTGATAATTACACCAGTTTCCACCGACGCGAGTAAAAGAGCATTGGCGATGGTACAGCCATCGCTATATAAAATTATTTCTTTCTTACCTGGGGCTTTGGTTTTTACGAAGTTGTACATGATTGTTACAAATTCATCAGCATTGAGACCTCCCTCCCAATTTGACCGGCCACGTACACTTTCCCCTCTTGCCATGATGACAGGTTCCAAAACTGTTGATAAATTTCTTCTCGACGTTCTTCCGAAAACTGTGCACAAAAATAAGTCGGTTTTATGCCTTTACTCGATTTACATTGACAAGAAGGTTTCAATTATCTTGATTTTCTTTTTGGTTCGATATTGAACTTCTTCTTGCCTAAATACGCTTTTCCAGCCAATCTTCTTTTCTTGTTCTCTTGAGCAACATTAATTTCTTTTACACTAGGTTGTCGTTTCCTGGTGTTACTGTTTGTAGACTGAGAGTCTAAGTTCACGACAACGCAGTCTTGGGTGTCGATATTATCATTGTTAGAATTCGATGCACCAGTAGAGCCATCACTATTATTACCGAGATTATTATTACCATCTGGCAGAAAGCTAGGATCATCAATAGAGCCCGAAGAAAAGTCCTGTAAATTTTCACCGTTTTCTACATCACTATGAGATAGATTATCTGATAGTATAATATCAGATAACACAGCTTCTACTTCAGACGACAGTATTGGGGCAGAGCTTTCAATTGTCTCTAAACATTGATCAACTATAATAAATTAACAAACATTATGGTTTAATGTTACTTACGTGAGCTTCGCGGAACGTTAATTAGATAATTAACGTTCAACTTATTGTTTTACACGTACACTTAGACTTACGAGGTTTTCATCTCACTGTAAAATATACGAGGTTTTCATTTTAATCTTATATATAAAAATGCTTGTATGTGTGTGTGTGGGTATGTATGTTCCGCATAGACGCCTAAACCCCGTAACTGTGGGCGTTGAAACTTTCACGAGATCTGGCGACATTCAAGAGTAAGTTTTTCGTCGTCTTTGAATTTAGTAATTCGTCACCATAAGACGGTCATCAGCAGTTAAACACTTCAGGTCACAGTCGTTGTCATATTATAGTCAGTAGCGGCTCGAAAAATAGGGGGCACAACTTTGACTAACCTTAAAAATGACATTGACATATTATAGTCAGTAGCGTTGCACAATAAAGATTCAATGACTTTGACATATTATAGTCAGTAGCGGCTCGACAAATAGGGGGCACAACTTTGACTAACCTTAAAAATGACATTGACATATTATAGTCAGTAGCGTTGCACAATATTTTTAAAATTATCAAAAATCATTTTGCATATACAGGGTAAAACATAAATAGTGCGCGTTTTAGCAAGACGGGCCCCCTTTTCATAACCTAGAGAGTGACCCTGATAGTGTTGAATAGCCCCCATGGGCCCCCCGATAGTGTCAATGTGACGGCATTAACTACATAACCTAAAAATCATTTTGCACATACAGATTTAACTTTACATGAAGATGTAACTTTACGTGAAGATTATGTATGTATGTGTGTATGTATGTGTGTCTGTATGTATGTATGTATGACAGATGACGGATGACAGATGACAGCTGACAGATGAGATGACAGATGACGGGTGACAGATGACAGCTGACAGATGAGATGACAGATGACGGATGACAGATGACGGATGACAGCTGACAGATGAGATGACGGATGACAGATGAGATGACAGATGAGATGACAGATGACAGATGACGGATGACAGATGAAGGCCGAACAACTTTGGCCTTCACGGATCTATTATTGTCCGCCCTGTGAGGCCGAACAACTTTGGCCTTCACGGATCTATTATGGTCCGGTCTGTGAGGCCGAAGGCCGAACAACTATGGCCTTCACGGATCTATTATGGTCCGGTCTGTGAGGTCGAAGGCCGAACAACTGTGGCCTTCACGGATCTATTATGGTCCGGTCTGTGAGGCCGAAGGCCGAACAACTATGGCCTTCACGGATCTATTATGGTTTCACCCTGTGAGGCCGAAGGCCGAACAACTATGGCCTTCACCGATCTATTATGGTCTTCCCCCTGTGAGGAAGACTTTATATAGGTCGCAGAACTCGCCGGAATTGTGCAAGAAGACGCAAATCCACCTCTTCGTGGAAGATCCACCTCTTTGCGGAAGATTTAACTTTACCTGAAGATTAATTTGTTTTTAATTGGTTTTCTAAAGAAAAACTCGCCGGAATTGTGCAAGAAGACGCAGACCCACCTCTTCGTGGAAGATCCACCTCTTTGCGGAAGATTTAACTTTACCTGAAGATTAATTGAAAAGTGAAAATTGTGTAAAAACTTTGGACGTATGTAGCGCTCTTATTTACGCCAGAAATGGACGGGCAAACCGTTTTTGGGATTAGTTCCATCAAGACAAAAATTGAATTTAACATTGGAAGCATTTAATTACGACAAAAACTACGATTACATGAATCACGAGGATGTAGCAATAGGTGTTATGAACAAACTTTGCTTGCATTGTCGTGTTTCGAAGTTCGCTAAGGAATCACCAGGAATGTGTTGTTCGAACGGCAAAGTTGTTTTGCCACCGCTGATTGATCCACCTGAGCTGCTTCTAAGTTATCTTACTGGCACCACTGCAATTTCAAAACACTTCCTGCTAAACATTCGCAAGTACAACTCATGCTTTCAAATGACTTCATTCGGAGCAACAAACATTTTCTCCAACGTCGGTTACATGCCCACAGTCATTTTAAAGTTGAAATAATAAAAAAATTGTTCATAATGTGTTGGTTCTGTTTACTATACGTATGTCTAGCCGCAGGCGCTAGTATCCTATAAATTACGACTTACGAGTTTTTCATCTCACTGTAAAATATACGAGGTTTTCATTTTATCCTATAAATATATTACTCCATCTATTTTTTAATGGTTTTAACGCATAATCTTTTGAGATACAAGGTTTTAAACGATATTTTTGAATAAAACAATTTTTGACAAATTTGGACTTACGAGGTTTTCGCTAGACACTGACGCTATGCTAAGTTGACCTTAACTATAATAAAACTATAAATTTTTATTTTTAGCAATGACATCAATTTGAATTTAGCAATCAAAATTAAGTAAATTTGAACTTTTATTTATAATTTTTTAAAATGCGCAAACACTCTTTGGGAATAAAAAATAAAATCTAGAAATTAATAAGCTAAATACAAGCTTCTTATATCCATTATGGAGAGATCACCATTTTATACAAAATTCACATCTACAACAATCAATTTTTACTTTTCCTCCCTTCTTGTAAGCAGTTCATAAAATTATTTAAAACTTAAATAAATTTGTAAGATAATTTATATACTTTATTCTAAAAATCAGGTGGTATGTATAATTATTCAGGTAAGGAAAATATTTAAAAAAGGTAAGGTACATAGAGTTCTTTACAATATCTAAAAAAACACTTCCACAATATATTACATCAATGACATCTATTATTACTTTATGATTTTTATTCTTACATCTCTAATTGGGTGGACGATCTAAAATTTTCATTGCTGGGGCGAAACTGGTTACTTTTAACGTTTGAGAAGTTTTACAGCAAGCATTTTCCAAGGTGGTCCTTTCCTGTACAAATGCAAAAGTTTACAATTAAAAACTATTTATTTATTTAATTAATTAAAAGAAATTACAGTTGACTCGCAATAATCCGACAGTTACGGGACCGAAAGGGTGTCAGATTATCAAAAATGTCGGATTACCAAAGGTTGATTTTTTAAAACTGAATTTTGACTTCTAACGCAAGAAAATTTAAGTTGAATAAAACAAAATGAATAATACAAATTTATTACATATTTATAACATATAAAACAATACAAATTGCAGCAATTACCTATGTACCGACAGTACATATTTACGGCTTAAAAAAATCTGTAATCGTTTTCTGTTTCTTTTTACGTAAAGAGTAAGATCCGACGCGGCGTCGGACTATCAAATGTCGGATTACCGCGAGTCAACTGTATTAAAAAGCAGTATATTTAAAAAATGTTTAAAGAATTGCAAGTGATAATTTTTTTGTTTTAACACAAGGCAGATTTTAGTTTAGTTTCTGTTGTCATAAAATTTTACTTTCTCTAAAACTGCCAATTTTTGAAGTTGTAAAAATATTGATATTTGCACAATGAAGTAAAACAAATAGATCGTTTATTAGTTTATACCTAAATAAAATGGCATAGAAAATTGAGAATTCATAAGAAACTTTATTATTTCAATTTATTAACAAAATAATGAATAATAAGACTGTATGTTTACAACAGCAAAATGTAAATACATTTTTATACTTGAATAAAGTGTTTAGCCAGGATATTTATTTAATTTAAATCAATGATGTTTACTTTATAGTATAGATTGTTACAAAACCCTAAATTAAATAAAAATACATTAACAATATACATACAACAAAATACTCGATAATAAAATAACAAATTATATAATCATGAATTAAGTATGATACTCATCAACTTATTAAAACAAACTGTACATAACATAAATGTACAACCTACATTCTTATTTATTTATTAATATATAAAATATCAAAAACTATTCTTTATTTTTATTATTTAAGTTAAATTATTTTCGAATATATTTGTGGCACATTTTCAACGTTTAATTTTATTATTTTAAAAAAATGTTTATTATCAGTCCACAATCATTTTGATTAGTTTAAATAGTTGAATCAAAAATGCATGCAAAAAAATTATAATTTGTGCTAAAATTCAAATTCAATTTCATGCCTTAAGCTTAATTCTACAACAATAAATCGATACACAAATATATATTTATGTTACATTAATTACAATTTACATAATATTGCAAGTGCTTTATTTAACTATTAAAATTGTATATTAGTGATGGGACAATTCAAATACAAATTGTACTCGACTGTTACACTAGGCATTATATTAATTACAGTTGGAAGTTCGTTACAATTAATATTTAAGATATGTATGATTATGGTGTTTGTATATATTTTGATCAAATCAAATTTAATGTTTGCACAGCCCAATGGAAACACTTTATTTAAATTATCCTAAAAATTAAAATGTAAAGCAATGAATTCTAAATGTTAAATTTGATGTGATGTAACGCTAGATTATTCGTTCTGGTATTTGATTAATCCCATCACAACATTCATACTCTTTTGAATAAATTATAAAAATGTAGCTGGCAAAATATCAATTATTGCATAGCTTGTGTGAAAGTATTGCATAATAAAATCAAATCATACAGAATCATTTTATATTCAACAAAATGAACTGCAAAATTTGAAAATTTGTGGCAGTGACTAGATGGAAAATAAAATAAGAACTCAACTAAAAAACAGCAACAAAAGAAAAGTGATAATGCTTTCGTTGTAAATCTATAATATTGTGCTACCTACAGTGTAGAATGTTAAGCAAGTGATTTTTTAAAACAAAACGTCCCCCCTTGCAGTTGTAAATCTAAAAATAGATAAACATTTATTAGTGTTGCATTTTAAATTTAATTGCCTTCCTGAATGTCAATTATTCAGTTGATTGAATTAAGTCCGAATCGGAAAATTACGGAATCAAAATTGAGCGAGCAGCATTTAATTATCTAATTTATAATAAATACGAAGGGAGCAAAATACAAGCAGAAAGATTCGGTTACATTTTAGTAATAAAAAGTTTAAGCATAAAATAGATAGAAGAGCAATGGCACAAAAATATTGAGTTTTTGTGGAAGAAACGTTATTTTAAAGATTTAAAATAATTCGTATCAAATCAAAAATAAATAAATAATAATAATCAAAATTATACTGTCTTTCGATATTATACAAAATGTGATGTTTAGTCTTATGGAAACAGGGATTGTAAAGAAGACCATTATATTATTAATACCATTTGGTAGGTGTGCCAAATAAAGGTACATCAATTGTAAGCACGACATTTTATAAAATAAAAAAACCTAATACTGCAATTGTAATTTTAAAAAATTGCAAATTATAGAATGTTAAATCAAGCATAGTTAAAAAAATCGATGTAAAGAATTGTTTAAATAAAAATCATAAGCTTAAAATAAATGATTTGTTCGTGTTTACTACATATTCTATGTATAATGAAATATCACAAAAATTGGCAAACGCATTAAATTATTGTGAAAATGAATGATACCATAGTAGAAGGAAAACCAATTTTTTGTACTAATCAAATCAAAATTTATGATTATATAAAGGCACACACTATTTAACCTATATTCAATTTAATAAAAATACTACATAACTAAATTGAAATCAAACACCTAAATTAAAAAATTATCTAGCATAATGAAATATAATATTTATCATGACTTATGTTTGAAGTACTTTTGGTGTAAGATTTCCGTTTCTTCTTTTAATTTGAGTAACGCAGTTTGTATGTAATCTGTGATTTCTCTACGTGCTTCCATATCAGTTGCTTTACGTTCCTTTAAAGACTGAATCATTTCGGTAAAATCAATCGGTTTCCCATAATTAAATGTTAAATTTTTTCGTAACCGTAACATGTATGGTGGGTAATTAGGTAACAAGTCGTCCATTCCTATATGCCATATTGGTATTACAATTGGAGTTATCGGAGCCTCGAATATCATTCTTCCAACTCCCCACTTCAGTCGCATATTTTCTTTCGTCATGTTGACTTTTCCTACAATAAAAATATTTTATTAGTCCTGTTAATATGAAATCCAATAGAAATTATATATTTTTTATCATAATATTGAGCTAATAGTAAAAGAAATAAATGATGGGTGACTCAGAACTACAGCTACTATGCACTTAAATTCTGATGCTTTATTGATCAAGTTTGTGATTATGCCTGATGTACGTAATGAGATCAAAATAATTGTAGTCAACTATCATTTTTAAAATTTACATTAATTTCTACCCTTTTAAATTCAAATTTTCATTTTTATAACTTTTCGTATTGTGGAATATTTAATTGTATTTTGCTCACAACTGCATATTTATATTTAAAGTTTATATTTAAAATTATGCAATTTAATTTGTAACAATATTGTTATGATTTGTTCAAATTAATTATTCAATGATTGAAAGTGCAAAAAATCTCTAAAACCAATTAACCCAGATATGCCTGATGTCCTATATATAGGACGGTTCAAATAAGTAAAGAGTAACTTGCACCCCTACTTCAATGCTTCTCAAAATGTATTTGTTGCTTCACTATAGTGTCCTCTTTAATTGTGCAAAGTTGTGAGACACTGATATTGTGAATTCGATATTTTATGGGTGTTAGAAATTAACTATTTTTGAAAATGGCAGAACAAGATCATTTAGTTGAGGAAAGCAATTTTATTCTTTTCTCTATAGTCATAAATTTTTTTTATTTTGGTCATTGTCGTTCTGGTTATTGTACTATCATTCAATGTTAAAATAATAAATATAACAGTTTTGAATTTCATTCTGTGGCGTTTCAAACTCGGGTGACCTCATCAGACATAAATATCGCTACAAATAATACTTAATCATTGGAATTTTTTCAGGGGATTTTCATTACATGAACCTCTAAACATGATTAAAGATGATAAAGCTGAAAGAAATATAATTTCCTCTTTTTTTATTAAGAAATGTTTAATAATTTGTTGTTAAATATTGCAAAAAAAAATTATTTTTTTTTAACTTTTTATACTTATTTCTTTCTTCTCTAAGGCTTCCTACAGACTGATCAAGCAAAAACGTTGTGCGACAAAACGTTTTTGTTTGATTGGTTCAAATCAAACAAAATCAAATTTGATTGGTTCAAATCAAACAAAATCAAATTTGATTGGATCAAACAAAAACGTTTTGTCGCACAACGTTTTTGCTTGATCAGTCTGTAGGCAGCCTTAGTCACACAATGCTAGTTTTTATTTAAAAAATTTAAAAACTCATATGTGGACGCCATAGGCATATCTGGGTTAAGTGTATAACAACTGTTTGGCAAGCAATTTCTTTTTTATAAAATTAAATTAAAGAAAGCATTAATCAGTTGTGAATATAGTAGTCAATTAAATATGTATATAAAAAAAGCAGTTATGTTCGTCATGCATCTAATTGGTTTCTTATTTAGTTACCACTCTAACAATAGGCCGTACAACCCCTAATAATTATCATGAATTAATTATTATTTTTCCTAAAATGAGTATTGCACGTTACTATTAGTAGCCTAATTAAGACAATAAAAGACAATATTTCCGTATATTGATTGTAATGCATAAATTTGCATGTAATTTGGTGATTTCAGAAATTAGTTGAATTAACTTTTTTTTTTAGTAAATTTGAGAAAAACAAAAAACACGTCGGATTAGGTAGCAAAAGGTGTGACGAATTTTTAATTCGTCAACGTCAACCTTATCGCTGCCCGCTATTTTGCCGTTTGGCGTGACTTGAGACACGACCTGCATGACCTCGATGCCAGCGCAGAAGTTCGGGCATTTTCCGCCTTGTGGTAGGGGTAATTTTCTGGCTTCACTTTTTGGTGTGGCTCTCGCGAGAACAGACGACCGTTGGTGTGTGGGTATTCATATAATTCGAAGATACAATCGTTTTGCTGGTTCTGGAATTCGAGGGTCATTTTAGCAAGTTGCGAGAGTGATCCTGGGTACGAAGATTTTTGCGCGCTGCAGCGAATTTGCAAGATTTTTGTGTTGCAATTTTTCGGATCCAAGCGCGTTATCAACACATTTTTACGCCGAGTTGTTACCAGTGCGCACGCCTATATCTTGGAGTTTTTGTTTTACCCAAGTTGGTAGAATTGTTCGAGCTGTCATATATTTTTGGGTGTAACCTCAAATTCTCGCGAGAAGTTTAGCTGCACTAAATTTTGTTTGTGAATCCGTGGCCTTTGTTAAGTTGTGTCCGTCTCAATTATCATCTCAAGTACGTCTTAATTACTCGTTCCGTACAATACAAATCTACCGCCCGAGGTTTCGTGGAAACCGCTATTTTCATATATTATTGGTCAACTCAATTGGGGGTTCAACTCGTTCTCTAGTGGCGTTGCCGACACCATTCCTACCTGTCTCAGCTGTCCGACCAAACATACAGCGAAGCATCGGAGTCGCTCGAGAAGAACCATTCCAAGAAAGCGTGACCTGTCAGCCCGGTGACCGGAAGTTGTTTCGGGGTAGCCAGTCACATTCGATCTCGCAGCAGTCTCAGGCAGTGGGGTGTTTTCGTCGTCTGTCTTGGCCAGGGTAAGTCACGTTGCATTTTCATTGTTTTGGGATTGTTGGTTATTGCGAAATATTTTTTTATAAATTAAATAGAAGGTGTGTGTTGCTTTTGCCACCTTCATTTTTAGTAGCTTCCTCGAGGCAACGTTCTGGTTTGCCGACGACAGATTTGATCGTACGCTGTTTTAATTTGTTTGGCTGATTCCCCTCAGGAATTAGCGTTTTCATTATTATAATAAATTGTATCACTAAATTGCGTGTCTAACCGTTGTCATTATTGTTGACTTTACGATTTTGTGTGTCATTAAATTGTTAACTGTATTACCGTTTTTTTATTTCCTTTATAGAAGGGTATTCTTTTGGAAAGCTTTCAGGAATAAGTTAGCAATCGGAACCTACACGGCTCTCGCATACCGACGTTACCAACATAGAGCTAGCTTAACTTCGATCAGGGCCCACCACGTTGTAAAGTGGAGTGCATCACTTCACGTGGAGGGAATCTTTCTTTCTCGTTAGCCGTCCTCTCATTAGGGACGGGGAGAAACGAAAAGTCCTTACAAAGGGAAGTACAAAACCAATACTGTTTGAATTTTAAGTTTAACCACTTCCTCACAAGCTACTTCTACTTGGAAATTTTAAATAGTATCATTAGTGTATTTTGTGATAGTATCCCCTGCGATACTTCAATGTCGAGGAGGAAAAAAACATTACTATAGAAGAACAAGTAGTAATAATATTTATTTACGAAACTAAAAATCGTTGTGCTCGTAGAACTGTTTGAATTTTCAATGAAAGTCGCCGTGAAAAAATGTAGGCCACCGGTACGTGATAAAAGATAGTATACGAAAATTTAAAGAAACCGGTTCCATACCATCTGCAACAAAAATAATAAGTAATGCAGAATTTTGGATGAAGTCTCGCAAATGGAAGTACTAGGTCATTTTGCTGCGAATCCTAGCACCCTCATTCTAAAGGTTGCCAAATCAAGAAATATTTAAATTGGTTCAATACATAAAGCGCTAAAATTTAACAAATTTCTTCCTTAAAAAATTCAGAGTTACCAACAACTTGGCGAAGACGATTTTGATAGAAGAATCGAGTTTTGTGAACTGAAGTCCCACATAATTCAAGATGACACAAATTTTATAAAAAATATTTGTTTCAGTGTCGAATCAAGTTTTTTTTAAAGGATTTGTCAACAACCACAATTTATTGTAGGTATTGAGATAATGAAAATTCGCACGTGTCTCGAGAAGATCATACACAATATCCTCATAAGGTCAATGTGTTGGACTGGTATACTTGGAAATTACATTATTAGGGCAATATTTATTGAAGGAAACCTGGTCGGACAAATGTATCACAATTTATTAGAAAATGAAATTGTCCCCTTTATCGATCAGTCTTTAGAAATTCAAATTAATGAAGAAGAGGGTATGCTGCTATGGGTCAGAGGGTATAAGAAGAGGGTAGAAGAGTTCGATAGAATGGCCAGCAGATTCCCGATTTGACGCCGCTTGATTTTTCCTCTGGGGACAATATTTGAAAACGGTAGTTTCCAAAACTCCTCCCGATAATCTTCCAGAACTGGCAAATAAGTTAACTCAAGAATGTAGGCGGATTAATCCAGAAACATTTCAGGAAGTCCGCGGTAAATTTCAAAATATGTAAGTTGTACTATTATTAAGTCAATAACTCGGAACATTTAATAATATCTGAATAAAATTATTTTTAGTTCCATCTTTAAATTTTTACCTCGAACTCATAAACGGATCCATTAACTTAATTTTTTTTTAACGTGGATTTTACATTGAAGTATCGCAGAGGAATACTATTTAAAATTTCCAAGTAGAAGTAGCTGGTGGAGAAGAGGTTAAACTTAAAATTCAAACAATGTTTGATTTACTCAATTTACTCAAAATAATAGTTATTTCAACTGGCTACTTTTGAAATGAACACCTGGTATTTACACTATTATATTAAAGTATAAACGGATTTGTAAATCCTACAATCAGAATAGCAATATTTATAACCAATGTAAAGCTGTATTCTTACCGTGGTGTATATACTATTTTTTAACTATTTATTTTTACAAAGTGAACAATTTTATCTGACAGTTTTTTCAATTTGTAATTATTATTGTACTACTATAATCACCATTTTAAATAAGTAATAACTACCTGTCTATTATTATCGATATCTTATGCTTTGTACTTGAATTAAGTAATAATTTGAAAAACGTACAAAATTACTTATTAGAGGTATAGTGGTTGAGAAAGTCATCATTTAGATGACCACTACTCCCTACATACGCAAACAAACTTAAATGGCAAGCAATCATTCATGAGCAATCATGAGATAACTCCCAAATAACTAAGTATTAGCGATGTGAACTTAAGCGCATGCGCGTCGAGGCATATCTATGGCTTTACCAGTGTGCATCTGAGGAGATCAATTATTATCTTCGAAGGTAAGATTGAAGCCGCGGTCATAAAATTATGGTCATAATGTACAATGCGATTCATGTTTTTTTGACCAGTTATTCTGAGTTTGCGCTGTAAGCAAATGGAGTAATGGAGCAATCTCATGATTGCTTGGTGTTGAAACTTTTTTTGCATTGCAGTAGTAGTCATCTAAATGATGACTCTCTCAGCCATTCTATGCCTCAAATATGTAATTTGTAAGTTTGTAAATAAACGAAATATTCCTTTTTAAATATTTGTCTTGCGTTTAATAAATGAAATTTTGAAGCTTGATTTACCTCAAAAAGTGACAATTTTCATAAACAAAACTTGTTCCGTAAAAGCCTCCCGTAAAAAATAGATCAATAATAAATTACAGTTGACTCGCGGTAATCCGACATTTGACAGTCCGACACGCTCGGTAGTCCGACGCCGCGTCGGATCTTACTATTTACGTAAAAAGAAACAGAAAACGATTACAGATTTTTTTAAGCCGTAAATATGTGACGGTGATCAGCTTAAGCGGTTAAGTGCGTTGCTGCTAATGCTGAATGCCCGGTTCGACTCCGGGCTCAGTAAAAACTTTATTCTGACCGTCTCCCCTCGGAAGGCAATGGCAAACCACCGAGGTGTAATCTGCTTAGAACAGCCTCTCTGGAGATGAAGTGTATATACACTTCCCGCGGTTCGGAGCCCGCGTTAAACAAGTAGGTCCCCTATGTGTGTGATAGTACTACAAACGCACAACACATACATAGGAGAGAGGTCGCCAACATCCGGTAACGGATTGGCACGTTAAGAAGAAGAAGAAATATGTACCTACTGTCGGTGTTATAGTATCATGCTGTCGGTACATAGGTAATTGCTGCAATTTGTATTGTTTATGTTATAAATATGTAATAAATTTGTATTATTCATTTTGTTTTATTCAACTTAAATTTTCTTGCCTTAGAAGTCAAAATTCAGTTTTAAAAAATCAACCTTTGGTAATCCGACATTTTTGATAATCCGACACCCCCTCGGTCCCGTAACTGTCGGATTATCTCGAGTCAACTGTATTGTAGCTTATTAAGCTAATAGTGAAAAAAATTCTTTTAATCACTTATGAGGTTATTTGGCTCGGCTAGCGCCTCGTTAAATAATATCCCCCCTCGTGGTAAAATATTGAACTCAGTGCCTTGTGCACAAATAACTAAAACAATTGTTTCAACTTTGTGCTATTCAATTAAACAATGTCATATTTTACTGACGGTCGAAGAAAAATACGTTTATAAATGCATTAACTTTTAGTATAATTATAACAAAATGAGTAACGATTATTATAAAATTGTACAACACAAAAAAACTTTAAGTGTAATTGACGCAATTAACTATTATAAATTGGTACACAAAAAGGCAATTTTTAAAGGTTAAAGAGTAATAATTAATGTAATTGAATAATTTATAGTGTTAACCGATCAAAAACAATGATATTAAAATAAAAAAATTAATAGTCACAAACTTCCTCACCAACTTTTTACCGTTAAAAGCAAGCATTGTTATTTTATATGTAGGTATAAATTTATTTTATTATTTTTATAATAGTATATTTACATGTCCGTAAAACATTATTTTATAAATAAAACCATTATATTTTGTTATAACAATAATTAATAAGTTGATGTTTTAAGTTTTTTGTGTTAAAAGTGTTCCTCTTGATGTTTAATTGGCCTTGATATAGAAGGATACAATATTTATGTATTAAATTAATACAATAAATAATATTAACGAAAGTTATGTAAGCATTACAATAATAATAATAATTTATTTATATAACATTATAAGTATGTAATATGTATGTAGTAAATTACATTAAATTACTACGATTACTGGCATTATATATTGCAAGATGTAAAGGCAATTTATATTTTGCACAATAAAAACCTTTGAAATGAATAAACAATAATTATTGGCTCTATCGTACGTTTCCACTCTAAGTGCAAATAATATTTAAAAATAAAGATTATTAAAAAAAACTACATAATTAAATTTCTTTGCATTTAAATAATGCGATAAATTTTAGGATATTTTTAATCAAATAAAGAACAACATAACTCGACAAATAACTCAAAGGAAGCAACAATCCTGCAATAAAAATTTTGTTAGCACAAAATACGATGGTATAAACAACTCAAAAAAATCATGCAACCAAAACGAATTTCTTAAAATTACAAACTTTACAGACAATATCACATTATCCTTCTTTATATAAGATTCATTCACTTTTTGGGTGTTTTGTCCGTTTAAGTAAAACACTAAAACAAAATACTTTTAACTGTAAGCTGAGATTCATACAAATTTAATCAAATCGACATTTTCCAGACACAAATTTCAGTGATTAACTGAAATTGGAGTAGTAAAAGATATATTATGCAAATCAAAAATAAAAGGGGAGATTTGAAATAAAATAAAATTGAAAAATGAGCATACTATAATATTGTTTCAATCTTATTCGGTATCAAGAAAACATAGAAGAAAAATTTGACAATGGAAATCGAAAAATTAATTAAAATAACGGAATGTATCCTAAATATCTTTTGACATTAGTGGTTAATATACTATAATTTCGAACCACCAAACTATAGACTAAACACTTTGCACAATTAAAATGCACGATATTTTACAAATACATGACATTATTAGGTCTGGTAGTATGATGAAGAAGTTGGCGATATTCTACAGTGCATTCTAGTTGCGTAATTTTGTGCATTTCAATTTTTTGGCAATTCTAAAACTAGATATGACAAGTCAAGTCTATAAACATGTTCTCAAAATGGAAGTGTATTGCACTTTTCGATATTCAGAGTCCACATTAAACTGTAGGTCCCCTATTCGTGTAAGAGCACTTCGTAAGCACATTACATACTACATATTTATACAGGAGAGAAAGTGATGACAGGGCCAAGTCCTACATTGCAAGGAAGAAGATATAAAAGAAAATAAAATAGAAATAAATTAGTATAGTAGTTGCCCGTTTGATAATTAATAGTGAATTGTAGTTGAGGTATAGGTCGTTAAATAGTACTATTTAACAAAGTAAACAATAAATAGTATTGGCCCATTTTCAAGGCTATTGTGGAAACAAATAATGTACTTAGAAAGCCTTTATATAAGTTTTTATAATGATGACACATGACACTATATTATAAATGAAACGTCAAACAATTCTAATAGTATTGTTTAAAAAAATTAAGGATTTTTCATAATGACACTATATATCATTAAACATGAAACATCAGACAATTCCAATAATATTGTTTAAGGGGACTAGGACTAGGCAGTTAAATCGATCGCAAATTAAGCATATTTTATGAATTAATTGTAAAAAGAAACGAAATCAAATCTAGAACTTTCGCTTTTATTGAATGTTTATTAATTTAATTAATCAAAAATAAGATATTAAAACTTTTTATGGGCTTTTCTCTTCACAAGATCTCTGATTTTAGACCAAACCTAAAGATAAGAAATCGGATCAGAACTAGTAATATCGTGGGCTTACAAGCAAAAAGCACTAAGTCAAAAATTTAATTTTTTTGTTTTAAGTGCTCGTGGATATAAATTTTGATGACCTTCGCACTGCAAGAACACACCAAGTCATATCTTATGTAGAATGTGAAATATAGCAATGTCAGAAAGCACTAAAGTAGTTGATAATATTTTAAAATGCATGCAAACTTTTAACTTCAGATTACTCAAAACTTTCATTTTTGACTTAGTGCTTTTTGCTTGTAAGCCCACGATATGGCAGTTGAAAAAGTTGATTTTTGCACACATAAAATTGAGTTATTTTTAATTTTTGCTACAAATGAAGCTGTTTTTTTTACATAAACTAATTTTTTTATGAACTTATTTTTAGGTTTGGACGGAAATAACACATGCTTTGAACATACTGTATTTTTTTCAGATCGACCGGAATATCCGTTTTTTCCTAATCCTTGCAAACCCAAAAGAAGAGAAAAATGCATTTCAAGTCTTGAAAGATTCGAATATAAGCATAATGCATGCTTTTACATGCCATAAATACAGCTAATTTTCGACAAAAATGAAAAACATTGTTTTATTATATGACTGCCTAGTCCTATAATGAGGTATGCCCCAATTATAATTTATTATTAAAAAACAAATCAATTTTAATTATCAGGTTGATGCATAAGTTTGTAGCGTTTTTGGCTTCCAAGGAAAGAGTGTTTTTTTAAACAAATTTGTTTGAGAAATATCAATGTCATTTTAATGCCATAGTATTGTTTTATTGAATACTTCTTGAATTTTTCAATTTGTAGAAAGTTAGGGGTTATTTGGCAAAGGAATATGGAATGTCAAGTACAAAAATATGAACATTTCCGACATATCTTTTTGTTTGAATTTAACCGAGGAGCTAAGGCATCGAAGGCCGCTAGAACTATTTGTGGAAAGTACTGCACAAAAATGGTTTTCTTGTTTCAAAAAGGGGCATTTTGATATGAATGATTTCTCACGTTCAGGGAGATCATCCGGCTTTGATGAAGACCGATTAAATGTTTCAATTCGTGATGATCCACGTCGATAACTCAGGAATTGGGCAATATGATGAATTGTGACCAATCAACTATCGTACGACATTTGCATTTCATGGGCAAAGTTCAAAAGTTGGATGTTTGGGTACTATACGTTTTGAGCGAAAACAACAAAAATCAGCGTGTTACCATTTGTGCTTCTTTGCTTGCTCGTCAACAACATCGGCCGTTTTTGTCCCAAATTGTTACTACTACTACTACTCCATAGCACTATAACCCGTTGTGGGTCTTGGCTGCCTCTACAATTTGCCTCCATTTCTGGCGGTCTTGTGCGGACTCCATCCATGTGTCCATGTCTACCTCTAGCATCCTAAGATCTCTGCTGACGCCGTCTCGCCACCTCAGTCTTGGTCTTCCAAGTGGCCTCCTTCCATGTGGTGCTTCGTCCCAAACTATTTTTATTAGTCGTTCGATGTCACTTCTAACTAGGTGCCCTGCCCATCGCAACCTCTGTGATTTTATCTCTTGCACTATGTCGGGGCAGTTATACATCTGTTGCAGTTCAACGTTCGTTCTTATTCGCCATTGATCAGTTTCTGGGTCTCTCAGTGGTCCGTAGATTTTTCGCAGCACCTTTCTCTCAAAGCGCCTCAACATCAGCGTATGTTGTACAGTGATCGTCCATGTTTCGCCTGCCCAAATTGTTATTGGTGACCAAAAATGGTGCCTTTACATCAACATTAGGAACAGAAAGGAATGGCTGAGCCCTAACAAATAAGCAAATCCTCGTGCAAAGGCTGGTACCCATCTAAGCAAGGTAATGTTGTGCATCTGGTGGGATAAAGAAGGCGTCATCTACTATGAATTGCTTCCGAGGAATGTAACCATCACTTTTGAGGTTTATTGTCAACAACTGCGTCGCCTGAAGGCTGCAATTCAAGAAAAACGACCGGCAAGACGGCATCAAGTGGTATTGAGCATAATAATGCCCGTGCGCATACTGCTAACATTACAAAAGCAGCTATTCAAGACCTCGGTTGGGAGGTTATTTCACATCCGCCCTATTCTCTTGATCTTGCTTCCGATCAAGATTCATCAGATTTTCATCTTTTCCGCTCTATCCAACAATCTCCGCGGGATCTTATTTAATAACGACGTTGCTCTTCAAAACTGGCTCGACGATTTCTTCAGCTCCAAACCACCGGATTTCTTCAGGCGTGGAATCGAAAAACTGTCAGAACGTTGGGAGTCAATCATAAATAATGCAGGAGAATATAATTATTGATTAGTTTATGTATTTTTTATTTGTAAAAAATTAAATTTTAAATTATCGAACGCCATATAATTTTAATGTATGTTTTTAATTTATTGCAGTGGTTGTTTTAACCAATTGTAATAGTTTTTTTTTAATTTTTATTGCCTGTAACTGTAATCAAATGTCAGAAATTCGGCTGATAGTTATTTTTAATCTACGAAAAAACAATAAAGATCGCACCAGATACTAATTCCCTTGTAGTTATAATTTTATGTTTAATCGATAATTTAACAACATGACTGTTTGAATTAAAAAAAGTTTTGCTAAGGAGAACAAAGCCGATGAGGCGTTCGTTAATTTGACCGTTTTAATGTCAATTCGTAATTTTACTCAAATTTGGGATAACTGGGTGGCCTGAGCAAAACTCCACTATTTTATTACTTTTCTATTAATTTTATTTTTATTATCACTTCTGGTAAAAATTAATTTAAATGGACTATAAAATAATTTTACGGTATTAATTTAATATTAGATATTTCCGATTATTATTAACTTGAGAACTTGAATTTTATTAAGATTGAGATCATGCAGTAGGCGCAACGTAGGCTAAAAATTACGTTATAACAATGATTGTATGTGTGTACTAAACTCGAAAGATCAAATAATATTAACGTCACTCTATACAGGATTCTGAAAATTAGCTAGGAATGTAATTTTAATCACAAATTAAAAATGTAAACAAACGCTTAAATGACCCTTACATAATTAAACAAAAAGCATAATTTTGCACAAAGAACTTTTATATTTACAACATCAAATCAGTTACGGTTTTTTTACTCCAGAACTAATTAAATTGTAAACATCAACTTAATTAAGAATGATACGGTAGATGACTTTTTACTTTCATTTAATTATATAATATGGATATCGACTGTTATGTATTCGTATGGTATAAAAGAATAAATGCACTTACCCTCTGGAAAAACATGTACCCATGAACCTTTTTTTAGTTGTTCTATGCAAAAATCTACGGCTTCTTGATAAACTCCGGTGCCTCTTATCACAGGTATACATTTACCTAAAGCAAAAAAATACGAATGTTGGGCACAAGTAAAACAAATATCGTGAGCAGTCAAAGCCCATCGCATCACAGATTTTTTTACTAAATGTTTTACTTTTAGTGTACCTGCAATTGCAAAAAAACAACAAAATTAGAATTATGTAGTTAAAATATTTAGGAAAGAAATGAAAATATTATAGTTATATGTAGAGGGCGGATTCTAAGCTGCATTCTAAGTGCATATTTTCTTATTTTGTTTATTTGGTATTAAATTCTTAATACCAAAACCTATTTGACAGTCCATGTTGTCTATATAACCTTTTAATAAAAAATGATAACAAAATATTCATCGATTCATCAAAACTATAACATCCCTAAAGGACTGAAAACTGAATAAAGGTCATCCAGAACTAAAAGTTAAAAAGTTTGAAATAAAAGTTCAATTTTTATTTTCAAACACATTCAATACAAATTTGTTCTTAATTTTGACTGCTATCCTCAGCTTTTTTTTTTATGGTAATTATTGCTTTTCTCAAGCTTTTCCTTGCATAATAATTTTTTTGCAAAATAGCTAGTGTGCTCTTTTAAGCATTTTTTTTAAATTAAGGTGTTCTAATTATTGTGTAAATTAATTCTTTATCAACGAAGGTGTGAATCATGCTACATTCTTTCCTCGAGGAGTCATTCAGAACTCAGTCATCGCCTATCTCAACAACAGTGCATCAAAGTAAAAAAATGTAGTTGAACAAAAATAAAATACCAATGAAAGACGCGAGTGAGATATTATTTCTACTATTGAAACAGCATTGAAAACTTGATCCAGTAGTAGACTTATTTCCATTTCTGAAGATTCTGCGCGAAAGACGAAATCAGTATAAGAGGCTAAATTCTTAGTTGCTATTGGAGGACCAGTGCAAATATAAGGCTATGCGCATGACACCTCACAATTTAGGACTATGAGATATGGAAAAAACAATACCTTAAGGGGGTATTCTAGTCTAGAATATTGAAAAATTCGATTTATTTTTTTTTCATATTTTCAAAGCTTAAACCTTTAAGAATATGTCTTTAAAACGATTTTTTTAAATTCAAATTATTTTTGGAGAAATAGCTATTAGGAAGAATATAATAGAAAAAATGTAAGTAGGTATAAATTACCATTGTATGACTGACTGCGCGAATATTTAAACGCGATATTCTCGATATTACCTTTTTCGAGACGGTCGACATGAAATCTCAAGTTCTACTGGACCGATTTACTTGAAATTTGGTGTGAACCTTCTCTATACATCCCTCTATGGTCCGAACTAGAATTATAACAAAATTTCAATTTTTACTATTTTTAAAAAATTCGGAAAAGTAAAAAAAACTGATAAAAAAATGTCTTTTTACTACAAACAGCCGCCATTTTGCGAAAAAAGTTTTTTTTACTTCTCCCTGGTTCGGACCATAGCGGCATTAGTTTTGATTAAGAATCTATTTTGTTTTTTGATTTCGGATTACTAGGAGGGTTGGAATCATGTCGACCAGGACGAGCCATCTTTTTGAGATCCCCCATTTTATCAGCCTGTAACTTTTTAAATTTAAAATATTTTCATTTAATTTTTTTTTATGTATTCTTCAACAACAGTAAAATAAAGTAAAAAAATGGATAGTAAAAATATTGTTTGGTATTTCTTTATTGCACTTGAAAAAATACCTAAAATTCATGCCTGTAGACTAGAATACCCCCTTAATTTAAGCGAATTTTTTAAGTGATAAGTTTTAATTAGGTATAAAGTTGTGGTCAAGGGGCTAATCGATTGGGAATTCTTGTGTAGTCACTCGGAATTCTTGAGGAAACCCTAGAATTTTATACTTTCGGAATTCTTGTATACACTTAATTTTGGATACGTTAAACCCTCGGTTATAATATTACACAAAAAAGTCATCAAGACGCTGAAAGGTGAACGCAAAATAGACGAAGACATTAATAAGCGGAAGAAGAAACGGGAATATCTATGCGTATACATTTGAACAAGAGACATTGAATTTGCATTAATAATTAACACCATGTAATGCAAAACAAATATCTATTACTACTGGTTTTTTTAAAACACTTAACTTTCTTCGCTTCACGAATTGATATAATATTGACATATTTTACCAATAATTTTAACTTTTCCTTATAGGCAAGAGCCGTTGGCATTCAAAATAAAAGGTTTGAGAAAAGTATTTCAAATACCTATTAAAAGTGTTAAAAGTGAAATTAATTTTAAAGCATTTAATATACTTTATTAAAGCATTTGAAATAATGTAGCTAACAGTAGTTCTCACACTCAAATAAAAAATAAAAAATTTTAAAAACCATCACCAATAAAAAATAAATATAAATAAAAACAGGAAAAAATAAACCTCTGCATTTATAAATATTCTACGTCGTTGTTAAATGAATGGGAATATTAAAAATTACCACTAGTTGCGGGAGCTGCTACATTAGGCAGTAATTATATACTTAAATGGATTATGCTCCTCATAACTAGTGGTAATTTTTAATATTGTTTCCATTTAGTTAACAATGATGTCGAATATTTATGAATATAGCGGCTTATGCTTATTTTTTCCGCTCTTTGCTTGTATTTATTTTTGATTAAATATAATTATTTGTTTGTTGACCTTCTGTATTAATAGCATTAAATAAATTGTTGAAAGGAAGAGTCAATGAGAGGGAAAAAAGGTACCCAGTTTCCCTCTTTGTGGCATGATCGTTATCAACTGGAAATTACCTGTTGAATCTCAAGCATTTCCCTCTCATTAGGTTAGTGTATATTTTATTATGGTTTATCAGTATTTTTCATCATCAGTATTTATCAGGGAAGTTTTGTCGACACGATAACCGTCAGTACGGCTCTGTCACATAGCGAGTTTTTGAGTGAGTTTTAGTAGTGATATAAACGATTTTTTTTGATTGGAATAGAGAATAGGTGTAAAGATAAAGTGTGTGAACACAAATCAGAAGCAATTCCCTGGTTTAAAACTTGGAAAAACAGGTAAATACAAAAATTTGCTTTGTTGGAAATTCTGAAGGTTAGAAAGATAAAGTAAACTAAGTTTGGGTTGCATATCCGTAAGAGTGAATGAAATACAATAAATAAATCATTTTTCCTAGAGCAGAATAGGTTTATCATCTCCGAAGGGTGGACCTGGATGGTAGATTTATAACGCGATAAATGGTCTATACAGACTCAACAGATTTACGAAGTTTCTGAATTAATATAGAACTCAAAAGATAAGAAAGACTGTGCAAGTTGGGCTGCATAAACTAAGGCGTTTGATTAACAAGGGTTATAACTCAAGAATTGTTAAACGAACAACATTCCGAGGAAAATGGATGAAGGAAACTCATCAGAATCATCCGAATACGGGAAAAGGAGAAATGAAGAATATTTTGGTGAATTAGCCAAAAGAAATAAGAAAACACCAAGAACACCACCAAAAGGCAGAGATGGAGGAGAAGATAAGTTGGATTCGATGATGAAAATGATGAGGGAGTTAATGGAGGAAACAAGAGAGATAAAGAAAAATCAGGAAAAATACCAGGAAGAATTTTTAAAGTTGAGATTGGAAAATGAACAATTGAAAATTGAGAATGCAGAAATCAAGAAGGAGATGATGAACGTGAGGATTGGTTTGGAAAGAGTTGAAAGAGCAAGTGTTAAGAACAATATAATAGTGAGGGGGCTGCAAATTGACACGAACAACAGACAAGAACTGAGGCAAGGTATGGAGAAATTCATAAAGGAAAAACTAGATTTGCAGATTCAGATTGGTGATGCGTTGAAAATAGGACCAAAAACATGTAAAATTGAGCTGGAAAACTTCCAGGAAAAACAAAAAATTATGGAGAACAAACATAAACTGAAGAAATTTGAGACGAGGGTGTTTATTGACAACGAATTAACCAAAAGCGAACTTGCGATACAACAAAAAATCTGGGATAATATCAAAGAGATGAATATTAAGGGCAAGACGGTTAAAATTGGATACCTAAAAGCGATAATAGACGGGAAAGAATGGAAATGGGATAGAGTAGAGGAAAAATTAAAAGAAAATGCTGGAGGGAGGGGTAACCACGGTACAAAAAACTAAAGAAAGAACCCACGAGTACGAATATGATGACGACACAAGCAAAGAAAATGGACATGAACATGGAAAAGAGAAAGTTGACAATGCAGGCAAGTGAAATGGACAAGAGTAAGAGAAAAATATGGAAAATCGCTACGTGGAATATTAGGAGCATAAATGGCAAAGAACAAGAGTTAGCAGATGAATTTGGGAGAGCAGATGTGGAAGTATTGGCCCTGACTGAATTAAAGAAGAAAGGAAGCGGAGTTATGGAGATTGGGGGAGGGACTGGTACTTTTTTACAGCGGAGTGCCAATAATAAAAAGAGCAGCAGCAGGTGTGGGTTGTATAATAAGCAAGAAATATAAAAATAATATAAAGAGTTGGTCATTTATCTCAGAAAGAATATTAACCGTCACAATACAAATACAGCATGTAGTAACAATAATAGTGGTGTATGGACCAAACGAAGATGCACAAGTAATAGAAAAAGAAAAATTTTGGGAAGAGCTACAGCTGACATTGGAAGATTCAAGTGGTGAGATTTACGTTGCGGGAGATTTCAACGGTCGTATAGGAAACAAAAACGATGGATTAAAAGGAATAATGGGAGCTTATGGTGAGAACGCTCTAAACAGTAATGGTGAAAGGCTGATTGATTTCTGTTTAATAAACAATCTTCGGATTGCAAACACATGCTTTAAACATAAAGAGATACATAAATATACCCGAGAAGAACCGAGCAGAAACGAAAAGTCAATAATAGATTACATTTTAGTAGAAAATAAAAATAGAAAAAAGATACTAGATGTCAGAGTTTGTAGAGGTTACGAAATTGGAAGTGACCATTTTATGCTCGTAGGAAAGATAAGATATAACTCACAAGAGAGAAGTAAAAACGAAGAAGATAAGAAAGCAAACAGTAAAGGAAATTATTAGAAGTTATAAACTTAAAGAAAAAACAAAAGGGTTAGCCTACCAATCGCTATTAGAAGAAATGCTGCCAATGAATCAAGAAGAATGTAAGGAAGACCTAGAAAAACAGTGGAAATGGTTTAAAGAATCTTTAATAATGGCGACAAGACAAATATGCGGAACTTCCAAAGTTATAAAAAATAGAAAACAAACACCGTGGTGGAGTAAAGAAATAAAGGAAGAAATCAAAAAGAAGAAAAAGAAATGGCAACGATATATAGCCATGAGAACTGAAGAAAATTATAAGGAATATAAGGAACAAAGGATAAAGACTAAACAAATGATTATCGACGCTAAAAGAATATCGTGGGAAGAGTTTGGAAATGTAATGGAACAACACAAGAATCAAAATCAAAAGTTGTTCTACAAGATATTGAAAAATACCAGAAAAGCCAAACAAATATCATTGGTACAAGTTAAAGACAAGAAAGGAAAAATAATAAGTGACAAGAACGAAATAATAAAGAGATGGAAAGAATACTTTGAAGACCTTCTGGAATCTGAACAAGTGTTGACAAGTTATAATACCGAAGAAACAAGGAAAGAAAGTAACATAGAAGAAATTTCAATGGTAGAAACGAAAAATGCATTGAGAAAATTAAAATTGGGAAAAGCGGCGGGAAACGACGAAATCAAGCCGGAAATGTTGAAATATATGGGAGAAAAAGGAGTTATAATTCTGAACAACATTTTTAGCTTGGCGTGGAAACAGGGGAGAATTCCAAAGGACTGGGAGATGGCAGTGATACTACCGATATTTAAGAAGGGTGACAATCGAATATGCTCAAACTATAGAGGTATTTCTCTGCTAAGTACAGTAGTCAAATTATATGAAAGCATTCTGGATCAAAGACTTAGAGAAATAATTGAACCAACATTGGAAAAATCACAAAGTGGTTTTAGAAGAGGCTACAGTGTACATGACCACATATTTACCATCAGACAAATTGCAGAGAAACAAGCAAAATACGATAGAACAACGTACATGTGCTTTATTGATCTAGAAAAAGCATTTGACAGAGCACCTAGAAATATTATCTGGAACATTCTAAAAGAAAGAAGAGTCAATGGGAAACTGTTACAAGCTATTCAAAGTATATACAGAAAGACGAGAAACATCGTAAGAACAGGAAATCTTAAATCCGAAGAATTTATAACAGTAGAAGGACTGCGACAGGGTGGAACGTTAAGCCCAGCTTTGCTTATAACACTAATGGACCAAATAAGTAAAGACACGAAAGAGAAAACAAAACAATTAATGATAGGACATAGAAATATGAAACAGATAGGAATAACAGAATGTGCGTTCGCAGATGACTTGGTTTTATTTGCAAGAAATGAAAAGGAACTGCAACATAACGTAAATATATGGACAGCAGCGCTGGAAGAAAAGAAAATGAAAGTAAATATAGCAAAGACGAAGGTTATGGTGATGGCTAAAGAAGACATAACAATAAATATTTCGATCAGGAACAAACAGGTTGGAGCAGGTAAATCAATTTAAATATCTGGGAGTAGCAATAGATAGAAGTGGGAGTCACAAAATAGAAATTAATAACAGACTGTGTTCAGCTGCAAATATATACAGCGCGCTAAACAAGATAATAATAAACAAAAAAGAAATAAGTAAAAGAACGAAGTTGACAGTGTTCAAGACAATTTATATGCCGATCCTGACATTTGGATGCGAGACCTGGACAGTAAACAACAGAGAGCTAAGTAAAATACAGGCAGCAGAGATGAAATACTTAAGAAGGGTTGAAGGAGTTACAAGAAGAGATAGAATTAGAAACACAGAGATAAGGGAAAGACTACAAGTGAACTCCGCACAGGATAGAATAGAAAGCCAACAACTTAGATGGTTTGGACACCTTAATAGACTGAAGGAGGATATGCCAGTAAAAATGGTGTGGATGGCCAAAACGACGGGTAGAAGAAGAAGAGGTAGACCGGCACAAACTTGGAACGATAACATCCAAAAGCTGTTGGAAGAAAGAGGATCTACATGGAGACAAGCAGAAAGAGAAGCATTAAACAAGAAGTTATGGCGAAGATTTGTAAATGCGGGAATATAAGAAGAATGAAAACCTCAACACCCTAGGGTAAATGAGGATACGACTATATATATATATATATTTATCAAGTGTATCATGTCACTTCCAAAGTAGATACATTTGCAACGGAGTCACTTCATATATATCGTCGTGACTTCCGATTTTGGAAGTCACTACGAATCTCCATGTTTTTAGTGTTTAACGGGTAGTGTATGGGATCAGGCGTTAAAATCCGAAATTTTTACTGGAAGTGACTCCGGAGCACTCGTACTTGCAAAAAAATGTTTTAGTTCCACTGTATATGGCTGGCGCTAGCGTCGCATATATGATAATATATATGAAAAAGTATCAACGGGACCGTGCAACTTCCGTTAATACGACTGCACGTTCTCACTTCTTTTTATCGGCAACATTGCATTAGACATTTCTTGGAAATCAGTTTCTATATTTAATTTTGATTAGAATTATTAATTTAATACTCTTTAGATTTAATAATGGTATACCATTAAAAATCTGTGCAAATTTCTGTTGATTATACATTATAATAATTAAAAATAATTAAAATCAATTCTGTTTAAAATTTTTTGAACTATTATAATTTCGGCTTTTTCTCTAGTAGAATGCGCCGAGACGCGCGCGGCGTACAGTAATTGAAAGTAGGCATCTGAGTGAAAAAAAACTTTAAATTTATTCAAAATATTTATAGGTCATTGAAACTAGCTAGGACACAGCATATCATATCGGCAATCAAGTTCCCATTTTATTTGATGACGTATCCCATGACGTGCCAATTTCTGTTTTAGATAACTACCTACTTTTAAAAATGATGACATTTATTTTTTTTTCCTCTTATATAGCGTTTGTAACAACAAGGTCATTACGCTTTTTGTTGGTATGGGTTTATTATTTTTTAAACAAAGGAGAAGGTGACCAATTATTTCCATTTTACATGTTACATTTTTGTAGAGCTCTGAACAACATACGAATATAACAAACTTAAATTGTTTTCTTAAACTTGTTATTGTGAAATACCTTTTCTCAACAAAAATGGTGAAAAAATAGTAATTTCTTTTAAAAGTGTGATAAAAATTTACTTATTTAAAAAATGAGGCTAAATAAACGCCCATCATTATCACGTTACAGTCTTATTTTTTAAAAGAAAGAGTAGGAAATCAATTTCCACTTTACTTTCGTTACATTTTTGTAGAGCTCTGAATAACATACGAAATATACCAATCATGGTCCGGTCAAATTAGACCAAAAAATAGGAGTGAGGTTGCAATAATTCG
The DNA here is from genome assembly GCA_932274525.1 of Podabrus alpinus. Taxonomy (NCBI): domain Eukaryota; kingdom Metazoa; phylum Arthropoda; class Insecta; order Coleoptera; family Cantharidae; genus Podabrus; species Podabrus alpinus. The sequence continues at coordinate 125,141,228 of OW026451.1, forward strand.
CACCCAGCTGAAAATTGGTAGGATTGTTCAAAACACCATCATAAATAAAATCTAAAAAGTTCTCATCGATCCGACACCTGGAAAAAAATTTATTCGGGGTCAAAGGTCACTAAAACGGGTTCTTCGCGATTTTCAGCAAAACGGTAAGTTTTATCATAAAATTATCCCCTTCAAAAATTGTAGATCAGATAATTATCTATAAAAAATGTCTAAATACTTTTTCCTAAGAGTCACCGTTTTTGAGATATAACGATTCGAAAAGTTGAAAGAGTTGTAATCGTCATTTAGGTGCAAATAAATAAAATGAATTTGTGCTAGCTCTAAATATCCCAGTGCTAGGTTTATGGGTAAAAATATTAACCGGGGGGGGCTAGCGTTACTTTGCCCCCCCCCCCGGTTTCAAAGTCGATTTGTGAAAATACTGTAATGGTGCTAGCTTTCATATTTGGGTACTAGCTCTAAGGATCCCAGTGCTAGGTTTTTGGGTAAAAATATTAACCGGGGGGGGGGGGGGCTAGCGTTACTTTGCCCCCCCCCCCGGTTTCACAGTCGATTTGTGAAAAAACTGTAATGGTGCTTGCTTTCATATTTGGGTGCTAGCTCTAAGGATCTCAGTGCTTGCTTTTGGTGTAAAAATATTAACCGGGGGGGGGGGGGGGCAAAGTAACGGACCCTCTAAATACTTTTTTTCCTAAGAGTCACCGTTTTTGAGATATAACGATTCGAAAAGTTGAAAGAGTTGTAATCGTCATTTAGGTGCAAATAAATAAAATGAATTTGTGGAAAAACTATAATGGTGCCAGCTTTCATATTTGGGTGCTAGCTGGTGCTAGCTCTAAGTATCCCAGTACTAGGTTTATGGGTAAAAATATTAACCGGGGGCTAGCGTTACTTTGCCCCCCCCCCCGGTTTCAAAGTCGATTTGTGAAAATACTGTAATGGTGCTAGCTTTCATATTTGGGTGCTAGCTGGTGCTAGCTCTAAGGATCCCAGTGCTAGGTTTTTGGGTAAAAATATTAACCGGGGGGGGGGCTAGCGTTACTTTGCCCCCCCCGGTTTCAAAGTCGATTTGTGACAAAACTGTAATGGTGCTAGCTTTCATATTTGGGTGCTAGCTGGTGCTAGCTCTAAGGATCTCAGTGCTTGCTTTTGGTGTAAAAATATTAACCGGAGGGGGGGGGGCAACGTAACGGACCCTCTAAATACTTTTTTTCCTAAGAGTCACCGTTTTTGAGATATAACGATTCGAAAAGTTGAAAGAGTTGTAATCGTCATTTAGGTGCAAATAAATAAAATGAATTTGTGGAAAAACTATAATGGTGCCAGCTTTCATATTTGGGTGCTAGCTGGTGCTAGCTCTAAGTATCCCAGTACTAGGTTTATGGGTAAAAATATTAACCGGGGGCTAGCGTTACTTTGCCCCCCCCCCGGTTTCAAAGTCGATTTGTGAAAATACTGTAATGGTGCTAGCTTTCATATTTGGGTGCTAGCTGGTGCTAGCTCTAAGGATCCCAGTGCTAGGTTTTTGGGTAAAAATATTAACCGGGGGGGGGGGGCTAGCGTTACTTTGCCCCCCCCGGTTTCAAAGTCGATTTGTGACAAAACTGTAATGGTGCTAGCTTTCATATTTGGGTGCTAGCTGGTGCTAGCTCTAAGGATCTCAGTGCTTGCTTTTGGTGTAAAAATATTAACCGGAGGGGGGGGGGCAAAGTAACGGACCCTCTAAATACTTTTTTTCCTAAGAGTCACCGTTTTTGAGATATAACGATTCGAAAAGTTGAAAGAGTTGTAATCGTCATTTAGGTGCAAATAAATAAAATGAATTTGTGGAAAAACTATAATGGTGCTAGCTTTCATATTTGGGTGCTAGCTGGTGCTAGCTCTAAGTATCCCAGTACTAGGTTTATGGGTAAAAATATTAACCGGGGGCTAGCGTTACTTTGCCCCCCCCCCCCGGTTTCAAAGTCGATTTGTGAAAATACTGTAATGGTGCTAGCTTTCATATTTGGGTGCTAGCTGGTGCTAGCTCTAAGGATCCCAGTGCTAGGTTTTTGGGTAAAAATATTAACCGGGGGGGGGGCTAGCGTTACTTTGCCCCCCCCCGGTTTCAAAGTCGATTTGTGACAAAACTGTAATGGTGCTAGCTTTCATATTTGGGTGCTAGCTGGTGCTAGCTCTAAGGATCTCAGTGCTTGCTTTTGGTGTAAAAATATTAACCGGAGGGGGGGGGGCAACGTAACGGACCCTCTAAATACTTTTTTTCCTAAGAGTCACCGTTTTTGAGATATAACGATTCGAAAAGTTGAAAGAGTTGTAATCGTCATTTAGGTGCAAATAAATAAAATGAATTTGTGGAAAAACTATAATGGTGCCAGCTTTCATATTTGGGTGCTAGCTGGTGCTAGCTCTAAGTATCCCAGTACTAGGTTTATGGGTAAAAATATTAACCGGGGGCTAGCGTTACTTTGCCCCCCCCCCGGTTTCAAAGTCGATTTGTGAAAATACTGTAATGGTGCTAGCTTTCATATTTGGGTGCTAGCTGGTGCTAGCTCTAAGGATCCCAGTGCTAGGTTTTTGGGTAAAAATATTAACCGGGGGGGGGGCTAGCGTTACTTTGCCCCCCCCGGTTTCAAAGTCGATTTGTGACAAAACTGTAATGGTGCTAGCTTTCATATTTGGGTGCTAGCTGGTGCTAGCTCTAAGGATCTCAGTGCTTGCTTTTGGTGTAAAAATATTAACCGGAGGGGGGGGGGCAAAGTAACGGACCCTCTAAATACTTTTTTTCCTAAGAGTCACCGTTTTTGAGATATAACGATTCGAAAAGTTGAAAGAGTTGTAATCGTCATTTAGGTGCAAATAAATAAAATGAATTTGTGGAAAAACTATAATGGTGCCAGCTTTCATATTTGGGTGCTAGCTGGTGCTAGCTCTAAGTATCCCAGTACTAGGTTTATGGGTAAAAATATTAACCGGGGGCTAGCGTTACTTTGCCCCCCCCCCCCGGTTTCAAAGTCGATTTGTGAAAATACTGTAATGGTGCTAGCTTTCATATTTGGGTGCTAGCTGGTGCTAGCTCTAAGGATCCCAGTGCTAGGTTTTTGGGTAAAAATATTAACCGGGGGGGGGGGGGCTAGCGTTACTTTGCCCCCCCCGGTTTCAAAGTCGATTTGTGACAAAACTGTAATGGTGCTAGCTTTCATATTTGGGTGCTAGCTGGTGCTAGCTCTAAGGATCTCAGTGCTTGCTTTTGGTGTAAAAATATTAACCGGGGGGGGGGGGGGGCAAAGTAACGGACCCTCTAAATACTTTTTTTCCTAAGAGTCACCGTTTTTGAGATATAACGATTCGAAAAGTTGAAAGAGTTGTAATCGTCATTTAGGTGCAAATAAATAAAATGAATTTGTGGAAAAACTATAATGGTGCCAGCTTTCATATTTGGGTGCTAGCTGGTGCTAGCTCTAAGTATCCCAGTGCTAGGTTTATGGGTAAAAATATTAACCGGGGGGGGCCTAGCGTTACTTTGGCTCCCCCGGTTTCAAAGTCGATTTGTGAAAATACTGTAATGGTACTAGCTTTCATATTTGGGTGCTACCTCTAAGGATCCCAGTGCTAGGTTTTTGGGTAAAAATATTAACCGGGGGGGGGGCTAGCGTTACTTTGGCCCCCCCCCGGTTTCAAAGTCGTTTTGTGAAAAAACTGTAATGGTGCTAGCTTTCATATTTGGGTGCTAGCTAGTGCTAGCTCTAAGGATCTCAGAGCTTGCTTTTGGTGTAAAAATATTAACCGGGGGGGGGGGGGGGCAAAGTAACGGACCCGTATTTAGACATTTTTTATAGATAATTATCTGATCTACAATTTTTGAATGGGATAATTTTATGATAAAACTTACCGTTTTGCTGAAAATCGCGAAAAACCCGTTTTAGTGACCTTAGACCCCGAATAAATTTTTTTCCAGGTGTCGGATCGATGAGGACTTTTGAGATTTTATTTATGATCGTGTTTTGAACAATCCTACCAATTTTCAGCTGGGTGCGAATTATTGCAACCTCACTCCTATTCTTTGGTCTAATTTGACCGGACTATAAAGAGTTATTTTTAAACTTAAGTTAGTAAAAAATTATCAATCACTTATAAGTATCATAAAATAAGCTATGCAAATTTAATATTCGTTTGTGTCTTTGTAAATTGCATAAATGTTGAGGAATTTGTTATGGAAATATCGTACACTAGGCTTAATAGGATCTGTGTTTACTATGGTACTTGTTCGGAGTTAACACGTCAAAACATTGAAAAAATTACGTTGTTAATTATGGGGGAATCCTATAATCCTAACGAAATCAATTTGTTTAGACGAGATTTCAAAACTTGATCAATCACAAAGGATGCTTTATAAATATTAGACCCATCTCTACCCATTTATTGTAAGATTTTAGCAACCCCTTCACTTTTTCATACGTAAGAATTTTTTTTTAAGTTTTCAACTTTACCTTCTAAGGGCCTTTTTTGATTTGCTTTATTAATTTTTATTATGAAAAAGTAAAAAATTTCATTGAAAAGTATTAATTATTAAATAATAATGTACTAAGCAAAAGATAAAAAATTGCGTTCAGTACATTATTAAAACGAAGCATATTTCCGGGAATTCCCCGCATCTAGTAATGCGAGCGGTCAACGTCCTTGGTCCTTTTAAGTCAAAGTTTGATCATAATTTACTTTTTTAATAAAATCAACTCTGAAGTTGTCTTACTTTAAATTCTTAATTATGCACTTATACGGTTTTTGCACCTAGCCCTTCAATTATTATAAATAAATTTCAAAATTTTTCATTCCAATGAAGAAAAATATTCGATTTGTTGTGTTGTTACGTTATTGAAGGTCACCGTCGAAATAATGCTATATTTAATTAAAAGATTTTAATTCAATTTTTATTGTTACCTATAGCATATTATTATTATACCCCTTTAATGTTATTAATTTAATTTTGTAACATTTATAAACATCTAAAATGAATAATTAATTTTTTAAATTTGCACTTGAACATTTTAATGAGAAGTGTAAGTACTCGTATCATGATATCATGATGTAAGTATGATTGGAATGTCGCGACGTGGCAGCGCTGCTTGAAGTTTGTACGCGTTCTGTTTATCTGCAAATTCAGAGATTGACTGCATATATGCTCGGAAGTGCCTTCGTCACTTTTATACTCTTGAAAAATAATTTAAAAAATGTCTTCCCCTCTGTTGCAAACCTCGTTAAGAAAGTTCCCCTCAAGCATAAGTAGGAATCTATATATCAATTAAATGCTTGGTAGGGATGGAAGTCAGGTCGCCATTTCTATGCATCGGAAGTCACTCCTTAACAGAGATACATATATATATATATATATCAGTATTTTTCTCCTTTTTGTATTTAATTTTTTTAATTTCTTCGCATGATTGGATTAACGAGTAATCAAATGTGTTATTACATTTTATGAGTTAGTAATATTTTCCTGTAAAAACCATCTGTATATTTTCGGGAGGTTGTAGACTGCGCCCGATGGTCGAAAAGAAAGTTAATTCTAAAGAATTGTACTTCTAACATTTTTTTTATGAAGTGCCGTTTCCTCGGGAAATGATAAAATATCATAATGACAACGAAAATAATTAGTCATACAAAACTTCTGTATTTTTAAAAGCTTTTATTAAACTTGCTCAGGATGTTTGTTTGTTGGTACGCATACATATGTACAGGGTGAAGTTACCAGTGTAGCAATCGGATTATCTACCTATTACATTACTATATAAGTAAATCAATCAATCAATAATATCAAACAACCCGACCAAAAAGTTATCAAGACATCCAGAAGACAGGAAAAACAAAATGGCGAAATCAAAAGCCGAAGAAAATTTAACGCAAAGGAAGAAACGGTTAGAACGGCAACGGCAAGCAACCTCAAGATCCAAGGAAAATTTATCGCAAAGAAAGGAACGATTGGAACAATGTCGCCAGCGAATGGCATCTTCAAGAGCCAAAGAAAATTTATCGCAAAGAAAGGAACGATTGGAACAATGCCGACAGCGAATGGCAACCTCAGGAGCCAAAGAAAATGTATCGCAAAGAAAGGAAAGATGGGAACAATGTTGACAGCGAAAGACAACAGAGCCAAAGGAAAATGTATTAATGAACGTTTAAAAATATTTCATCAAGAAATTAACAAATTTTGCGATAATATTTGCGAAATATGCACAAAAAAATGTTATCCAACACAAATAAGTGAATATAAACTTCATGATGTTCCCCCATATTTTCCAGATAATCTTAAAGAAAAGCAAAGCTTGCTCCTATGCTATCGTTGCAAAAGACATGTGAGTAGTCGGAAAATTGTATGTCCTTCTAAAGCTTGGTGGAACAATCTTGATCCCGGAAGAATTCCACATGAAATTAAAATAAAAAGTTTTTTCCACTACTAGTCATATAGGCTATCATTTTTACTTAGGTTAGTCGATCAAGAAGTGACACGTTTTCAACTAGTGGTGAATAAATTTTCCATTATTAACCTAGGTTAATAATGAACAAAATGACATTTTTTGATCACTTGGCGACTATTTTAAAGAAAAATGTTGTTATTAAATGATTTAGAATAACCAAGAAATGCTAATTAATTGTATTTAAACTATTTAAAACGCTTTTTTAATACATTAATTTAATTTTAAAAATTCATTATAATCGAATTAAATGTGACAGCAAGTGACAGCGCCATCCATTGTTAATTTGACGAACCGCGATTTATTTTATTTAATAACCTAAATTTGTCAACAACTGTCAAATCAACTGTCAAATCAATAAAACAAAACTGTCATTTGAAATAAATATTTTAAATTTGAAAATTTTTTTGTTAAAAAGAATTTTAAAAAATGGTAATAAATCTAGTAGTGGAAAAATTCGTATATAAACCACGGTTGTGAAGACCATTATTGCCTCCGCGCCTTATATTCCTCGGTGCAAAGCACCTCGGAATATAATCTTGGCGCTAGGGCAATAATGACGGCCTTCACAACCTTGATATATAATATACTATTATATACGTATTCTTTTGTAAGACTAAAAAGTTGAAAATAAGAAAAAAAATTTTTAAATAAATGAAAAAAATTAAATAAAAATGTAATTTTTAAAAAAAAGCTTTCATTAAATGAAAAAAATTAAATAAAAATGAAAAAAATTAAATAAAAATGTACTAAGGAAAAATAAAAATAATTTAAAAAAAAAGCTTTCTTTAAATGAAAAAAATTAAATAAAAATGTACTAAAAAGGAAAAAAATAATTGAAATTTACTAAATAGGATAAAATAATCAATATATAAACGTAGGAAAAAAAAATTAACTTGCGCCTCTTATCACGAAAAATAAAAGCGTGTGGCGTAAACATTTCAGCATTACTGCAGATTTCGCTTAACTTACAGACAATGCAAAGCTGGCGACATGCCCCCCAAAGTGGGTAAATGAGACATTATAAACGCCACACGCTTTTATTTTTCGTGATATGAGGCGCAAGTTAATTTTTTTTCCTACATTTATATATTGATTATTTTATCCTATTTAGTAAATTTCAATTATTTTTTTCCTTTTTAGTACATTTTTATTTAATTTTTTTCATTTAATGAAAGCTTTTTTTTAAAAATTATTTTAATTTTTCCATTTTAGTAGATTTTTATTTAATTTTTTGAATTATATTTATAGAAGAATTATTTCTAGATCGTAATTTTATTTTAAAAAACATTTTTCCTTCACTATTTTATTGAAAACATTAGTTTATTAAAAAATGCATTTGTTAATGAATTTTGGAATAGATTCATGATTGTTTGTAATGTTATCAATGCAAACTTTATTTCAATAAAATTTAAAAATATGCATTTATTGAAAAATGTATAGTAAATTAATTGTGTATGTGTGCCCCATACAATTTCAAGTGTGACTGTAAATAATCGAGGTGCATGTCTCAGTGGCCCCCCCAGTTTCGAATTTTTTTATAAAAATGGTGTTACACGTTAGAGCATCGTTAGAGCCTGAATGAGCTTCCATTATTTTCGTTTGAACCTCAAAGGTCGCGGAGTTATTCGCAAAAAACAACTGGGGGGGGGGGGGGGGCCGTAGACATGATGCCCCCCCAGTTTCGAATATTTGGGTGAATTTGGTGTCAAACGTTAGAGCATCGCTCAGTTAGAGCCTGAATGAGCTTTCGTTATTTTCGTTTGAGCCACAAAGGTCGCGGAGTTATTCGCGATAAACTACACTAGGGGGGGAGCCGTAGACATGTTTTTCCATTTTCCCTCCAATTTGGATTTTTTGTATGAAACTGATGCCAATCGATAGAGCATCGTTAGAGCCTCAATGAGCTTCTATGGTCATGGTTTTAAGTTAATATATTTACAAAGTTATGGATGTTTTAAATTTTCGACCAAACTCCGAGCAACATGCGTTAACTTGAATTTTCCCATTTACAATGAAAAGAGGAACATGTCCACCAGTAAAAGTAAACAACTGCCAGTTGCCACAAGCAGAAGACGCCAAATACCTGGGTATGCATCTCGATAGGCGATTGAATTGGAGTAAACACATCTTTACCAAACGAAAACAGCTTGGACTGAAATTGAGCAGGATGTACTGGATCATTGGCAGAAAGTCACAACTCTCTTATGACAACAAAATACTCTTATATAAGTCAATACTGAAACCAGTTTGGACTTATGGTATCCAACTATGGGGAACGGCCGCCAATTCCAATATTGATATCCTGCAGCGGTTCCAGAACAAGGTACTACGAGTTATTGTTGATGCATCCCGGTACATGCCAAACAGCGTCATCCAAAATGACTTCCCAATGCCTTCCATTAGGGAAGAAATCAAGAGGTTCAGTGAAAACTATCGTGAGAGACTTAAAGTGCACCCCAATGTGACAGCCAAACAATTGCTTGTTCGAAGTGATGAAGTGCGTAGACTCAAAAGGTTCATACCAGCTGATCTGACCAACAGATTCAACTAACTAAATAATTATGTCTATAATCATACAGGTTTTAATGTAATAAATGCAAGGTGTTCACTGGAACACTTTGTACATGTATTTATGATTTTTTTCAACTGAAAGCTTGTAATCTTGTAGATTGATTGCTAAATATATTGAGTTAAAAAAAAATTTGACACGAGAGACCCTCAGATAAGAAACAATAAAATCTCTGTAAAAATATGCGTAGGAAAAATTTCTAAGCCTAATAAAGCCTTAGCTGTGAGCTTTTAAAGTTGATCACTTTTTTGTGTTTTAAGAGTTTTTTCAGGCTATCAATTTTTTTCAAAATTTAGTCGTTTTTGGTACATCCCACGCCAAAAAAAGGATAAAACAATATTTAAAGTAACTAAAAATGTGGGTGAAACTAAAAAAATATTGTTCTATCCTTATAGTAGTTTTGGAGATAAGCCCAGAGAAACAAAAAAATGTATTTGATGAACATTATGTAAATTGCCTACAATTAAGTCCTCTATAAATTTCCTGTATTACTTTTATTAATAGGATTCTCAGAAAAAAATTCTATTTCCAAAAAAAGAAATTTAAAAATTTTCCGCAAAAATTTAATTAAATATTTGGGTTTTTCTTCAAAACTGTTGTTCTAATTTTTTTTTAGTTGAACTTGGAATTTTATTCTCTATACTTTCAAGTTAAAATTAGTAACAATAAATTTATTCCAATTCAATAAAAATTTACAATTAAATGTAAAAATTACCAGGAAAGTTTAAAAAAATGATGAACGTGGAAAGCCAACAGCTAGCGACTTATTGGATCTACAAGGTTGTTTGATATGGGAATTTCCAGATAATTGAGGCTAGTTTTACTTATTTGTGGATCACTTTAGTGTCAACGGAACAGGTAAAAAAGTCTACAACAAAATCTGAAAACTACGTTATTTTGAGCAAAAAGCGATAAAAAAAGGGGGGTAGTTTGCAATGCTGTATCTCGGAAACCATGACGGTAGTAGAATATTTCTTAGCTTTTACTCACAATTAGATTCATTCTGCTAATACCTATTTTGAACATTGGATGCATAGGAAACGCCCACTTCATGTCTTTGTGATTTTTGGAACCTTTTTTGGCAAATTTTTCTGTGCCGGTCCGAGTCTGATGTCGAAAACTTAGGGAGTGGTTTGTGATGGCAAACTAAAGAGTTCTGGTTTCAAGTAATTTGCGTTTTGGTGAGGTCAAAATATGGAGAAGAAAAAAGAAATCGATTTGACTTTAATTGTTCACCCTGCAGTTAGCACAAGGAATTTTTCCTGGGACCTTTTTGAGGTAAAACTACAATCAATTACGAGCACTGTATCTATTTACGATCTAATTTAATTACACTATAAACCTTGTGGGTCACTCAAATCGAATCATGAATTTACTTGACCCATGCCTAATTTGATAAAATTTGGTACACACCATCTTAGTAAGAAATAAAAAATACAAGTTTTGGTCTTTCAAAAAGTCAAAAATTTGGTGTGTAGACTTGTAGGAAATCGACTGTAACTTCATCCACGGTGGTCTAAATTTAAAAATAAAAAATGTTCTGTAAAGGTAAACGAACCTTCTGTTCAAATATTTAACCGTATTTTATATTTTCAACCCCTAACTGGATTAATTTTTTAATATTATCCCTATTTCAACCCCTATTTCTAAAGGGGTCTTTCTGTTTGGTTAATCTTTTACAGTTTTTTTGTACAAATGTGCTGAGCATGCGTACCAAATTTTATCATGGGATGAGCATGGGTTCGGTTACTAAAAATTAATTAAGTATAGGCAGAAACGGACAAAAATCAGTTTCTCGCCGATTTCTCAAGTTTCTTTGAACTTTATGACAAAATAGTTTACTATAAAATTAAAGCTAATTAAATTCTCTACAAAAAAATATTTACACATATTTTTCGTCAGATTCGTATTCACATAGCAATAACAGCTCAAAGTATAGCTAAGTTGCGCGACCACCGTTATATTTATTTAAAAAGGTCGGAATCGAATTTTAATTAATTGTATAGATTTTCATCATAAATATTTATTATCCGAATATAAGTTGACCATACCATCCCTAATTTTGATAAAAAGTTTAGCATAATATGACAATGCAGTTGAACCAAAAATACATTATTTGATTTTTTTTTTAAACTTAATTCGTTTCCATGATAAGGCCAGCTAAAGCGACACTTTTCAGTTTACCCCTCTGTGTATAACTTTGGAACTAATGAACATCGAGGGCGGATTTTTCTTCAACAAACTTATTAGTTTAGATTGCCGGCTCATGCTCCCATGCTCATCCCATGATAAAATTTGGTACGCATGCTCAGCACATTTGTACAAAAAAACTGTAAAAAAATTAACAAAAAAAAGACCCCTTTAGAAATAGGGTTAAAATTAAAAAATTAATCCAGTTAAGGTTGAAAATATAAAATGTGGTTGAATATTTGAATAGAATGTTCATTTACCTTTACAGAACATTTTTTGTTTTTAAATTTAGAGATTTAGACCACTGTGGATGAAGTTACAGTCGTTTTTCTACAAGTCTACACACCAACTTTTTGACTTTTTGAAAGACCAAAACAAGGAAACGAATACCTTTTTGGACAAATTCTTTAATTTGTGGATCATTCCATCTCAAATCAACTGAAGAATTTACCTGACCCCCACCAAATTTGACGAAAATTGGTACACACCATCTTAGTAAGAAATAAAAAATACAAATTTAAGGATTTTTCCAAAAGGGCATTCGTTTCGTTGTTTTGGTCGTTCAAAATGTCTAAACGTTGGTGTGTAGACTTGTAGGAAAACGGCTGTAACTTCGTCCACGGTGGTCTAAATTTAAAAATAAAAAATGTTCTGTAAAGGTAAATGAACGTTCTATCCAAATATTCAATCACATTTTAATTTTTCAACCCCTAACTGGATTAATTTTATAATATTAACCCTATTTCAACCTCTATTTAAAAAAACGATTATTTTTTTTTTGTTTATTTTTTTACTGTTTGTTTGTGCAATTGTGCTGAGTAGGTATGTGTGCCAAATTTTATCATGGCATCTGCATGGGTTCGGTTGCTAAAAATAAATTAAAAATATGGAATGCAAAATTGAATTTTACAAAATAATGTTTGGCAGTATAAAATCAAAATTAAAATATAGGCCAGAAGGAGTTGACTACTATTAAATTTTGGGGTACAAATATATCAGCAAATTTTGCCAATTTTGGGAGCTTTTTTGAATTTTTGAAGATCTTTTCAGCAATTAGCAATTTTAATGTGCACAACTTTACTATAAGTACCCAACTGCTCGTATTCGAGTATTAAAAATTAATGAATTTTGTCATATTTGTATTAACAAATAAAATATTTGCCCAAATCCAAACCCTTGGGGGGTACCTCCCTTTAAAGCAATTTTTTGAATTTCTGATTTCAAACGGCCATAGCTCCGATATTATTGATTTTTCAAGGTTAATGGATTAGAACTTTTCTAAAGATCATTCGCTTGTCTACAAATTAGGTTATAACCCCCTTATCGTCTAGAATCAACGAATTTCGAGTTATAAATTAAATTAAGGGAAAAAATGTTTAAAAAGTTCAGGTTTTTTTTTAAATTTTCTTGCGAACCCCGTATCTCTTAAACGAAACGTCTAAGAGAAAAACTAACGGCCCAAACCAGATAGGGAATTTAACGGGCTACAACTTTCGTCAAATAAATTTTTTTGGGCAACCAACCGTTTTCACAGAAGCTCTGAAAATAACGAACAAGGTGTGGGTAAAAAATATAAATTCACATAATTACTAAAAATCTCAATTTGATTTATAGCATTTGTTTTAATATTAAAACATTGTTAAAACGTATTGTAGCGTTTGACGTTTGAACGACATTGTTATAAAGCGCATTAGTTTATCTAAATATTAAATTAAATTATTTAAAAAAAAAATTCAATTAAAAAAAAAATTAAAAACTGCGAGAAAAACTGCGTATCCAGAAAAATGGATAGGAAGAGGAGGATTTATCAATTGGCCGGCACGATCACCCGATTTAACACCACTCGATTATTTTTTATGGGCTGCCCTTAAAGCTATAGTTTACAGCGATAGAAGAAAGCCCGAAACCAGAGAGGAAATAATGGAAAGAATACAGATAGGTGTGACAGAACTTAACGAAAAAAGCGCCATTATAAATAATACCGTGCAACACCTTTTGAAAAGAGCACGCCTGTGTGCTGAAAATGAGGGAGGCCATTTTGAGCATTTATTAAATTAATTTGGTGAATTTATTTTTTTTACCTACACCTTGTTCATTATTTTCAGAGTTTCTGTGAAAACGGTTGGTTGCCCAAAAAAATTTATTTGACGAAAGTTGTAGCCCGTTAAATTCCCTATCCGGTTTGGGCCGTTAGAGATACGGGGTTCGCAAGAAAATTTAAAAAAAAGCTTAATTTTTTAAACATTTTTTTCCTTAATTTAATTTATAACTCGAAATTCGTTGATTCTAGACGATAAGGGGTTATAACCTAATTTGTAGATAAGCGAATGATCTTTAAAAAAGTTCTAATCCATTAACCTTAAACAATCAATAATATCGGAGCTATGGCCGTTTGAAATCAGAAATTCAAAAAATTGCTTTAGGTACCCCCCCCCAAGGGTTTGGACTTGGGCAAATATTTTATTTGAAAATTTGTCTTAGAAAAGTGTCCTTTATCACCACCTCAAAGGTTCTCCACGTTCACGGGGACACCCTGTATATATTCGGCGCAATCAATAATATTATTAATAAATCAGAAAAAGAGTTTTATCACATTTATAATATTAATACAAAGATGACAAAATTCATTAATTTTTAATACTCGAATACGAGCAGTTGGGTACTTATAGTAAAGTTGTGCACATTAAAATTGCTAATTGCCGAAAAGATCTTCAAAAATTCAAAAAAGCTCCCAAAATTGGCAAAATTTGCTGATATATTTGTACCCCAAAATTTAATAGTAGTCAACTCCTTCTGGCCTATATTTTAATTTTGATTTTATACTGCCAAACATTATTTTGTAAAATTCAATTTTGCATTCCATATTTTTAATTTATTTTTAGCAACCGAACCCATGCAGATGCCATGATAAAATTTGGCACACATACCTACTCAGCACAATTGCACAAACAAACAGTAAAAAAATAAACAAAACAAAAATCGTTTTTTAAATAGGGGTTGAAATAGGGTTAATATTATAAAATTAATCCAGTTAGGGGTGGAAAAATTAAAATGTGATTGAATATTTGGATAGAGCGTTCATTTACCTTTACAGAACATTTTTTATTTTTAAATTTAGACCACCGTGGACGAAGTTACAGCCGTTTTCCTACAAGTCTACACACCAACTTTTAGACATTTTGAACGACCAAAACAACGAAACGAATGCCCTTTTGGACAAATCCTTAAATTTGTATTTTTTATTTCTTACTAAGATGGTGTGTACCAATTTTCGTCAAATTTGGTGGGGGTCGAGTTAATTTTGCCTATTTTTCAGTTGATTTGAGATGGAATGACCCTTGTGCCTTTTTATTTCTTACTACGATGGTGTGTACCAAGTGTCGTTAAGTTTAGTCGGGGTCGAGTCAATTTTACCTATTTTTTTGTCAATTTGAGATGGAATGACCCTTGTATAAACATTACACAATAATTTGAATTTTTAGTATTTGTTACGCTTGTTGATTTTTTAATTTTAATATAATAATTTAGGTATGAAATGAGGAAATTTAATATTATATGAAAATTTTAACCGTTTTAGAATGTACCTAAAAGTTTACGGTATATCGAAATAAATCTAATTTATTGACACAATTACTGGACCGCTTTTTAAAATAAAAAAAATTAATAAGTTTTCAGTATTATGGTGGGTTCATGCTGGAAAATTTAACAATTCTTGTTATACTTATTAATTTATAGAAGTTCGATGTTAAGTAACTCCCTATAGGCATTCATGCAACACCTCATTTAATTTAATTTGTCGTAACATAAGGAAAAGTTGGCCAACTTTACATTAATCTACGCATGCGTGTGATACCAAACACCAACCATATTTGCCGAAACCCAGAAACAACTAGTGTTTGCACATGCCTCATTCTTACGTCAAATAAGTTGCATGAATGCTCAGTTCTTTAAATTAAATACCACGTTACGTTAAATTATGTTATATTAAACATTTTGTCGGAGCCCACCATTAAAACAGAAAAAAATCCTTGTAGCCTAAAAATTAATAAATTCTATAAAATTTACATATTTCTTCATGTTGAGGAAGTACCTTCGATCATAGTGAATTTAAATTTCTCCATGAAAATTATCAATTGTGTTCAAAATGCCATTTAGGTCAAAAAATTATTTAATTTTCATTGAATCAATATTTACATACTTTAAAAATGCCCTCAATTATGAAATCAAATGTGGATAGTGAATTATTTAAATTTTTGTTAAAGAATAGTAAAAGTGGCCTTGTAGGTTTTTTAAAACGTTCCCACTTGAAATAAATAACGACAATAAAATTCGCAATAAAATGATAAGCTGAATTTTAAAATATAAAAAATGTATAAACAGCAGTTAAGTTCAAACAACAAAGTTCAACTCAGAAAAAGTAATTATTATGTAAAAGTATTAAATGCAACAAGTAAACGACATAATATTAAAAAAAAAAGGAAATTGTAAATAGGTATGAAAAATGGGAGATTTTTGAACAATACAAGCATACCCCATATTCCAGGATCGTCGAAACAGGAATGATGATTGGATACGGTTATTAAGGGCACATGTTTTGGTCGACTTTCCAAAGCCCGTGATATTATATCTTGATTGTACACTTTCGAATTGTTAAACCATTCTAAAAGTATGAGATAAATTTGAAATGAAAGAAATAAAGAAATACAGGTTACTCACTTATAATAATCTTGCTAAATAACCCAACACATGCCATCGTAATGCTACTAGCTATCCTCCATAATTTACTAGGATTTCTTAAATTAGGGATAATCCAATCAATGTTGTAATTCATTTTAACGGTGGTTAAAGACATTATTTTGATTATATAAACGTGTTAAATCATAATAAATTTTTCAAATTCATTTCTCTAAATATAATCCATCAATTTGATTTAATATAATATAAATTGCGATTCCCATAAGATATTTACAAATGAACGTGCACGAACTAATTTTTTTACATAATTTACATAAACCTTTATTTTTCGAAATAGGCACCGACACCACCGAGCACTCACAGTTATTGCAAATCAGAAACAAACTTCTGAGTAGAAATCAAAGATATGGGAAGTGTCGGTCATGTCATGATTTATTTCAAGGTATAACAAATATGTGTCACGTAGGCAATTTTTAAAACATGACATTTGATATTTCGGTTGCACACCAAGGTAACTTTCAATATTTTTTTATCAATTGTTTCTTCTCGGTTTATATTTTGTTGCAAGCTTTGAAAACAAATGAGTTGCTATTCTCTCATCAGCAAGTGATAACTAAGCAACAGTTAATTATTATCATGAACCGATTTACGGTAGTGTCGCTTTCGGCTAATTTAACTCAATTTCAAGTAACAAAATTAAAACTATTATACCAGTTTAAACCAATGGCGGTGCAACAAAAGTTGGCTATAACTACCGTAAACGTCAAATTTGTGTCAAAACTACGGTATTTTATCAAAAATGTGAATTGGTAATTTTTGGACCAGTGCAGAGCTAACGTTCTCGAAAATAATTCTATTTCAATAATAATCAAGAGCAGGCAGTCGTAATGATCGAAACTAGGATAACATAATTAAATATATAAAACTATAACCTCAAAATGATTTCCGTCGAGAACACCAATATGTTAAATGCAGAAGTGGAAACTAATATTTTGAGCACTACGAATAACTATATAAATAAAATTAGAAGTTTTTTAAAGTTGGATAATGTCAATTCTACAATAAACGGCATTAATTATTGCACCGTAAAATACAGAAGTTCGGAGACCGATTATATCCAATTTTCGGTCAACTTCACTTTACCTTCAAATTTTAATATAGATTTAAAAATTGACTATCCTAAGGACATATTGCAATTGCATGTAAGTCGATAATTATGTAATTTATTACATGCGTAATCTTGATTTTTTCAGAACGATCTCAATGTGTGCAATAGGTTAAGAATAACAATTAATAATGAAAATGCACGACAAGAATTAATTAGTTTTACAAATTACCTACAACGTCAGAGGAATGTGTGCTTAGCAGTTTGCATTTTAAAAAAATTTGCACTCTTAATATCGGAACGTCGCTCAATTTTGGACATGTTAATATTGCACACCAATACGACCATTAGTTTAGCATTTGATGAAGTCAATGGTTACGAAATTAAATGTACAGACGAAAAATTTAAGTTCAAATTTTTTGAAGCCTCGTGGAAAATTAACTTTAATTGTATCGATCACGATGTTAAGGACTTTGTGGATTTTTCAGTGACCACTTCTGGTAAGAACATTTTTTTGTAATGGAGGGTGATTACTGATTACTTATTAGGATATTCGCAAGTTACATTAAGCAAATGACACCATGCAGGAGAATTATTTCAAATGAGAGAGTAACATATTAAATTAAAATAAAAATACATTCTTTAGGTTTAAGATATAATAAAGTTCATTAATTAACAAAACATATTACAATAAATTTAATAATGCGAACTATCACCTTAAAATTACTGAATTTCGAGATATACGTCAACATACAGCCATGTTGTCGTTGTTAGTGGCGCCGCCAATGGTAATGTAAATCGTGAATAGAATGTATGAATATTAACATTACAGGGGTCAAATTGCTTGTTATGCTGCAAAAATTTTAAAAATGCTTAAGAACTTAAAATAAGGCAACCTATTCTAAAATTATTTAATTTTAATGAAATTTAATTTGGTTACCAAACAATATTTAGTACGTTTTTATTACTAACTGGATAGCAAGTTGGAGAACTCCAATTTATTTCAAATATATTTAAGGATAGTCGTAGAGACTATTCCTATTATGTCGATAATTTTCACGTGGCCCTAGAAGTAGTTGTAACCCGAAACTTGAAATTCCTACATAGGCTCACAACCATCAGTGAGCTGGATTCAGACCATAACCCCGTCCTACTTCAACTTGGTGAAGATAAAGAGAACGAATATCAGTCATATGTTAATAAAACCGATTGGATAAACTTCCAAAACCAACTTGCGCGCAACCTGGGCCTCATCCCTATACTGTGAAACATGTCACAGGAAAGCTTGGCGCGGATCCCGACTATCGGAGCGACTGATCCTGCTCCGAAGCGGAAATCCAGCCGACGAGTCCTTGACTTTGACAACTTCTGCATAAAATTTGCCTTATTTTCCTTCACCTTCTCTTCTTTTATTGAATAGACCCAGATATGACTTGGGCTCAGTAAATGTGGATAAACGCGATTTTTTGCAGATAACTTGCTTATTTATGCTTGTATGAAAAATTATGATCAGACCATAATTGAAGAGCATAAAATTCTCTATAAAATAGTTTTTTTTCAAAATTTTCGATGGCACACTAATACTTAAATTATTGACCGAAAACACGACCCACCCTTAAAATGGCACAATATTGATTCGTTGCAGGGAGAGAAATGTTTTCGGGCACGGGAAATGCTTTTAATAATAAATTAATAAATTGAAATTCTGGCCAAGGTTGGAAAATGAAGAGTAAAATAGATTTTTTCAAAATTTGCCCAAGTCAGGCCCGTAGCCAGGATTTCATTTGGGGGGGGGGGGGCACTTGTAAAGGGGGTTTCCTTTTTTATTACAATTTTTGTAAAGTTTTATTTATTTATATATTAAACTACTTTATTACAAATATTTTAAAAGTAAAATTTTTGGGGGTTCCGCTTCCGAGAATTTTTATTACAAACAAATTTTTTCAATATTTTATTTTTCTTAATTTATTTTTATTTAAAACAAACGTTATAGTCCAGGCAAGGATGGTTTTTAGATTGCAAAAAATCCGGGCAAGCTGAATTTTGGCGGAGATGTACATTGGAGTGTTCTAATGAACCCCCCCAAAAGTCTCATAAAATCTCACGCCGGCGTCCCCCACAATCGGGGTTTTAGCTCCCCCAGCGCGATTTTTTGCCGATAACTCGCTTATTTATGCTTGTATTAAAAATTATAATCAGACCATAATTGAAGAGCATAAAATTCTCTATCAAATACACTAGACCCGCCATGTACGCGCGGGTTCCGTTCGCCAAAAACCTTGCGTACATGGAATTCGCGTAAATGGAACCAAAGAAGCAATAGAAAAAAGGGGGTTAGGTTCCAAAATTTATTCAAGACTAAAAACAAAAGTTTAAAACTAAGGTTTATTTACGAAATGGGTAAAATATAATGCATACAAAAACTAAAATATACCTAATTGATAAAAAAATTAAATATAATGCATAAAAAAACTATAAATCGTTGACACCGTATTTGTATCATTCAAGTGCTACGTTTCAGCGCCTGTGTGAACGGAGTAGAAATTACTTTGTATATAGTACACCTATCTATATTCGGTTATGAACGTCTTGCGACATTTTCCCGATACCTCACTGTCTCTGCTCGTTGCGTGTTGAAAATGTGTGACGAGCACAGAGGACCTACAGCTTAACGTGGATTCCGAACCACGGGAATAGACGATTTTTACACCGCCTACTCCATCAGTCTACTCCATCACATAGTACATACATCTCTATTTATTATGTTTGACCGATCGGAACCAAATTTGGCATTGATTTTGAGTAGCCTGCCTTCCTTTAAGGAATCTCGATAATACATTCATGCGCGTCCCTATGGGACGCGCATGAATGGATTATCGAGATTCCTTAAAGGAAGGCAGGCTACTCAAAATCAACTTAAAAAACAATAATGAATGCTGTCAACCGATCGACAATGCAAATACGCGTGCACGTGCTTTACGTTTTTATTTGACCAATCTTAACCAAATTTGGTGTAGAAGTTATTTACAACGCTACGAAAAACATAGGCTACTTTAGAACCTTGGAGTGAGGCCGAAGGAATGAATTACGCCAAATAAATTTAGAAAAAAACTTTTTCCAAAGTATACCTATTTTATTTTCGAAATTCAAATGTTTTACTTTCAAAATTTTTGATTCTTTTGAACATTTCCCCCAGGTGCCCCCTCCTGGCTACGGGCCTGGCCCAAGTTATAGTATCTTCCAAGTAACAAAACCGAAATTTTGGTTTGAGCTTACAGAAGGTCCGGGCAAGCTGAAATTTGGCAAAGATGTATATTGAAGTGTTCTAATAAACCCCCAAAATGTCTCATAAAAATCCCAAGCCGGCGTTCCCTCAAATGAGGATTTTAGCCCCCTAAGTGCGGTGTTTCCCCTATAGCTCACGTATTTTTACTTTTACGAAAAATTACCATTAAGCAAAGTTGAAGGACATAAAATTTCTATAATTTATGGCGCTGCAGTAGATAGTACTACAATACATACTGTAATAGGCAAATTAAACTTTGTTTAATGGTAATTTTTCGTAAAAGTAAAAATACAAACAAAAATGGATACACAATGATGTACTCAGGTGAAAACGAGCAAGGAAGGAATGGCACTGGTGTAATGATAGAAAACAGATTCAAAAATAACATACTACAGTTCAACCAATGGGCAGAAGGCTTGCATATGTGAGAATACCGAGAGAATACAAACTAAACCACAGAATACATCTATAATAATCAGCGCCTACGCACCAACAGAGGATAGTGATGAATTAGATAAGGATAACTTCTACAACAAACTAGAAGAATTGATAGAAACAATTAATAAAAGATATATTTGAGTAATAATGGGTGATTTCAATGCCAAGATAGGAAAGGAGTATATTGGTGAAGTGGCAGGTAGAGAAACGATACACAGCACAACAAATGAAAATGGACACAGATTGTGCAATTTGGCGGCGGCTGTTGACCTGGACATTAGTAGCACAAGATTTAGACACAAAAAGATACACAAAATGACCTGGACGTGGCCAGGAGGCGGAATCAGTGACGGAAACCAAATAGATCACATAATGATAATAAAGAAAAGAAAAACACTAGTCACAAATGTAAGATCCTACAGCGGTGCGAATGCGGATACTGACCATTATTTAGTAGTGGCAAAAATAAAACTCAATAAGGCCCAAGAATACAAAATCAACACATTTAGCAAGAAATTGGCAACAAACAAACTACAAGATAAAAAAACGATTTGCAGATGCGTTAAAGAGAACAATGGAAAACCAGGAAAGAAATGACAACATGGACCAAGAATACAAAAAAATAACACCCAGTCTAATAACGAGTGCGGAACAAATAATAGGATATGAAGGATGGAAAAAAGATAGAGAATGGTTCGATAACGAGTGCAGAGAGATAAGCAAATTGAAGATAGAAGCAAGAAACAAATGGCTAAACACAAAGGAATACGAAGATCAGGAAAACTATAGAATTAAAAGAAGTGAGGCATACAAAATATATAAAAAAAAGAAAAACGATTGGCTAAAAGAAGTGATAAACGAAATAGAAGAAAGCAATAAAAATCATAATAACCGACAATTCTACGAAAGATTGAAAAGACACAAGATGGGACAGAAGATAAAAACAAGAGGAATAAGAAACAAAGAGGGACAGTTGGTGGATGAAAGAGAAAAAATAGAACAAGTATGGGTCGAACACTTCCAAGGTTTATTGAATGAAACACAAGTAAAAGATTACCCCATCATAGAAAATGAAGAAAATCAACAAATAGAAATACCAACTTACGAAGAAGTTACCGAAATAATAAAAAGGCTTAAAAACAAAAAATCTCCGGGTAAAGATGGTATAAACGCCGAATTGCTCAAGAATGGTGGAGAAATCCTACAACAAAGAATACATGAACTTATAGAACAAGTATGGTTAGAAGAAAAAATGCCATAAAAATGGAACGAGGGCGTAATAGTGACAATTAAAAAGAAAGGAGACTTTGAAAAATGCGAGAATTACAGGGGCATTACACTGTTAAATACAACCTACAAGATTCTGTCATCACTAATAAACAAACGATTGAAGAAATTTTCTAAAGGAATAATTGGTGACTACCAATGCGGATTTGTGGAGGGCAAGTCGACAGTGGACGCAATATACGTGCTAAAACAAATTCTAGAAAAATGTCACGAACATAACATAGACTTGCACATGATCTTCATAGATTTCAAACAGGCATTTGATAAAGTTAACAGACAAGAATTGATAAAAACAATGCAAGAAATGAAGATTCCGAGTAAGCTAATACGATTAACACGAATGACCCTCAAAGAAACTACAGCTTGTGTCAGAACAACAAACGGCGATACAAAGGACTTCCAGGTAAATAGCGGAGTAAGACAAGGAGACGCGATGTCATCAACCCTGTTTGATCTGTTTCTAGAAAAAATAATGAGAAGCATAGAAATCAAAGACACTATAAGCAGCAGGGAAATGCAAGTGATTGCCTATCTGCATAGGCAATCACTTGCTAAAACCCCCGATTGTGGGGTACGCCGGCGTGGGATTTTATGGGACTTTTGGGGGGTTCATTAGAACACTCCAATGTACATTTCTGCCAAAATTCAGCTTGCCTGGATTTTTTTCAAGCTTGAGCCAATTTTTCGGCTTCGTTGCCTGGACTATAGAGTGCCCAGATACTTCTATTGTTCCATCTGTTTGCACTTTCATTTTAAAAGGTAATGACTAGCTGAGACGATTTCGCATAGTCCAAGGATTGCAATCAAGCAGTCGTATAAAATTGGTATGGTGCAGAGGAGTGGTGGGGTTAATTTTGTGATTTGGAAAAAAAATGTTCTTGTAACATCTGGATCAGACCATCACAAAATTTTAGAAGTGCCGCAAAATAAATTTTACCTGCGAAATATTGATCATTAATCTCAGTTGGCAGGCTTTGAAATTTAAAAATTGGAGCAACAAAAATTCGGTGTGGTAGAGAAGGACTCAAGTATAGCAGCTGCTCGTGACGCGACTGCTGGATGAAAGAGAGTGCTCAAGCTGTTTTTTCGTTGCGATTAAAAAAGACTACACTACTATATTGCGGAGAATCGTTTTGGAGCGACAGTATACTTTTAATTACTTTGCTTTAATATATACAATAAAAATATAAAAATGTTTTTCTAATATTTTCATATATAATACCACAAGAGACTATCAAATTGTCGGCAATAATTTTTGAAACTGGAACTGAGTGTTTGTCGCCCTTAAAATCACCATGAGTGCTTTAGCACGAATGGTGATTTGAAATGGCGACAAACACGAAGATTCCATGGTTTAAAAATTAACCGACAATTTTATAGTATCGTGTGGAATTCGTTTGACAACTTCGTAAATAAAATTTCAATTTTTTCTGACAGCAAATAATTTATAGTACCTATGCGTTCAGGTAGTTTCCATCGTTACTATGGAAATTTGACAATACAGACCACGGTGGTCGTATTGCCGCGACAATACACCACCGTGGTCTGTATTGTCAAAGGAAGTAGATTATGATTGGTTCAAATTGATGAGATTGTAACATCCTATTGGTTGAATTATTATGAACGAAATTGTCAATTAAATATATCGTCGCTATCAAAACGTAAAGGCGTATCTCGATTTTCCTCACTTTACAGGAGAGCGAAATAAATAAAAGTAAATGATTTATAAAGAGACCAGAGTAAACAAATAAAACAATTAAAAACATTTTTAGAAAACGATAAAAAAATCATTAACACATTCGTGTCGTGTAAAAAACATTATTAAACAATTGAAATACAATAAAAAAATTTCATTTGAAAATTTTCAACTATTGAACATTATTCAGGATCCGATTCATCAGAAGTCGCGCTACGACCAGCTGCGTCCTCTTCTACCACACCGAATAGTACGCACAATACTTCTCTGTTGCGCATCTTTGGTGCTCCAATTTTTAAATTTCAAAGCCTGACAACCGTGATTAATAATCGATTTTTCGTAAGCAACCTTACGCCACCGTTTTCGCAATAAAATTATCTTTATATCTGTACCTTGAAACAATAACAACCTAAATTATATTTTGTCGAAAATGAGATTTCTATTGGTTTACATAGATGAAAGTTTATTCTTTTAAATGCAAAAACAACCGATGTCATCAAATTTTATATGTCCGTTGTAAGCATCATACTCACAAGGAGGTTGATAGCATTCATGCAGTTATTTAGAAAGAGAAGAAGAGAACCAACATGAAAATTGACCTCCCAAGAAACTGGACAAATTTAATACGCTCTTCATTGTGAACAAGCACTAAATCAGCCCATCTCTTCCTTGGACGTCCCACGTCTCTTGTGCTTTTGGCATTGCACTTTTTGACAATCGCTGGTCTTTCATTGTTTGCACATTGCCTTGTCTTGTCTTCTAACGAAAAGATCTGCAATTCTTTAACTTTTCCTGAAAATGAACAACCTTTTACTGCTGCTCTTATGTTAGCTTCTTGCCTGGTTGTTGTGCAGGTCTCACTTCCGTAAGCAAGATGGGAACCACTTTATCTTTGTATAACTTCAGTTTGTCATGTTTCTCTTCTGCATCATTTTCCTAGCGTTCGTCTAATACTTGCACACATTCTCTGGAAAGTAGTCATTGAAGATGGCGACATCCTATTCGTAAGATGTATCGCACTCAGGTACTTACAATGCGAAACCTGCTCCAAGCAATTGTTGTTCACGCATATTTTATACCGAATAGGATCCTTTCTTACGAAACCCATTACCTTTGATTTTACTATAAAAATTTTGCAGTTATATTCAGCATTTGATATGAATCTTAGCTGATGTATTGCTCTTTGCAGATTTCTTCTGTGGGTTCAATTAGCGCTTGGTTATCTGCAAACAGTAGTGTGTTTACTTAGTCGTGCCATGAGTTCTGTAACAAGAATATAGGTCTAATTTACATGCCCATGCAAGAGTGGGAGGATCATTGGCAGTTATTTGAAGAAGGACCACACTTGACTCGATATCCGTGTATTAGTTGATTTTAAGATATTGGTAAAATAAACATGGAGTGAGATGGAAATGAAAACTGTATAGCTTTACATAAATGGGCGAGTGAAATTTTCAGTTTGTTGAAACCACTAAAATTTTCGCGAGTTTTTGTGTACAGAGCTATAAATCGATTTGAACTATTGTCAACAGTAACTGACTAGGCAAGAAGTGGACGGCCACGAACAGTTAGAAATAGGGAAATCGTTGATGCAGTTAGGGAACAAATTTGTATAAATCCACTACGAAAACAAAAAATTATGACCAGGGAAATCAAAATTTCTAAACGCTGCATGTCTCCCATTTTAAAAAAGACCTAAAACTTTTAGCATATCATCGGGTACAGGACAACGTCAGAAGCCTTAAAAGAAATTAGAAGGGTAACAGCAAAACGTCTTTTGCAGCAACACGCTAACAATAATTATCGAAACAATTTATTTACGAATGAAAATAATTTTACTGAAGGAGAAAAATTTAATAAACAAAATGATCGTATTATTTTAATTAATAATAATTCCAAGAGTGCAAAGGGGTCATATCCAGCTCCTGTGATGGTTTGGTGGAGAATTTCATATGAAGGGGTGACTCATTTGTATTTTGCGAAAAAGGTGTTATGAGTTATGACATCAGCTCTTGTGCACCTGCAAATGTTAGAACACGTCGTAAAACCTTTAAACCAAAATTTATTTGAAAATTGAGATTGGGTTTTCCAACAAGATTTGGCACCGGTTCACTAAGCGACAACAACAAGACACTGGCTGCAAGAAAATCTACCTAGGTTTATTGCAGCAGAAGATTGGGTCTCTGGAAGTCTCAATTTAAATATGTTGGATTTTACATAAATTATGGTCGATAGTCAGATTTGCACAGGGAAATAATTTAAATGTCAAATAAATTAAGGGGATCGTCTACTAGGCAATTTCACAATATATATTGCCGTGAAATATGAAAAAATAGATTACTTTATATATATAGCGGGGAAACAAACAAAACGGCACTTTCTCTAACTCGACTAGCTCAGAAATGAAAACTCTTATAGTGGGCGTAATTTGGGTTTGATTTAGATTCAAAGCACACTCTACTGTTAGCAACAATTTATAAATCATACGAATGGAACATGATCTAAATCGCGTCTACCTGGAGCTACTCATACCCTGGAATGCTGTATAAACTTAAAAAACAATTAAAGCAAATAAAATTTCTCCAGCCACAACCTGTTTCTTTATTTATTTACAAAATCTTAGTGAAACAGAATTATTATTCTGTTAATTAAGTTTCTTAATTTTTAACAAATTAAGCTTACATAAAATTTGATAGTAAAAACCTAATCTAAAACCCCAAAACTTCGACAATGTAAACTGGTATAAATTTTAACCAATCACGTTCCGAGGTCACAATTTTAGTACAATCTAGTTCTGCAAGTTTAAAAGGGATGAACTATAAGTACATATTTATTTTAAAACTGAGATGTATACCATGTTGCCCTTACTTTCCAGTTTTTCATTAGATCGTCTATGTACAAGCTAAATAATATTGGTGACAAAACACACCCTTGTCGAACTCATTGGTTGATACATATTAATTATGTATATTCGCCATTATTTACAATTTATACTTCAATGCATTCATATAAAATTTTTATTAAATCTGTTAGATCTTTTGGAAAACTTCTATGTTTTAGAATTTCCCACATTTTCTGGCGGTTGACCTTATTAAAAGCTTTTGTGTAGCCCATGAACACCATTCCTCTGCAGTTGTTCTAGTTGTAGTGTCTCCCTTCTTGAACAATGATATTACCTTAGTTATTTTCCATTCTTGTGGGATGGTCTTACAACTCCAGCACATATTGATAAGATGTAATAATCGGAAATCTAATAGTGGTCCACCATATTTTAGTAGTTCGATGTTTATATTATCAGTACCGATAGCCTTATGATTGTGTAGTGCTTTTATTGCATTGTGAAGTTGTTGGATCGTTATATGGTCTGTACCTTCCTTGCTGCCATTTCTTCGTTTTCTTGTGTTCTGTTTTGTAAACATTTTTCATAAGCACTATGTTTCTCTCGAATGATCTTTTCTATGTCTTTGTTCCAAATAGTCACGGAACCCTCCTTTTTTTACTTTTTCTTGCTTTTCCCCAGTACTTTAAATGCTGCACTGTTTATTACTTTTTCAAGATTTATCCACTCGTTCTCTATATTATATTCGGTGTTCATGTTATCTAAGTGTTGTGTTAATTGTGCTCGATACAGTTTTCTAATGCTTTCTTCCAAGAGGTATGTTTTCTTTCTTTATTTTGCATGTTGGTCCACTCTTTACCTAATACTTAGGCAACCTCATTTTGTGACTACTAAATAGTGATCTGAACGGATATCACCAGATTTTCGGGAGAGTTAAAACGCTGCTTTGGAATGTTGGCAAAATATTTACCCAACGTTTGGTGGTTTTGTTCTATATTACGTATATCGTATGCTTACCTTTAAGTCCAAGTTAATGTAAAATTAATGTAATGATATGTGATCACCATCTAGATGATTAGTTGAAGCTTTTACTTGTGTTATAAATTTACTTACACTTTTTTTTATTACAGATATGAACTTTAATGGTTCTGTGAAACCTGTCATGCAATGTTTAACAAATCCTAGTTTGAAGTTTAACGAAAAGTTTTCATATTGGTGGACTATTATACAAGCTGTTAATGTTTTCACACAAATGGGTATTTCCACACCTATCCAATTGGAATCTGAAGATTTTATGCGAGTTCAAGGCACTCAAGAAATTGAAGACTTATTGGAAATAATCGAATCGGATGAAGAAGACTGTATTATAATAGATGGTTAATTTAAAAAACGCCTGTAAGTCAAGTAATAACTATTTTTGTTTCTATATAATATCATTTATTTGGTTTGACATTTTATGAAAAACATAAATTTATAATTTGAGTTTTGTATTTGAAAACACAATCTTTTTAATGACAACGAACAAGTCGAATTTGTTATACAATACTTACAAAGATGGTATGTATTTATTTATTTTTTACTGAATTTGGCATTAATTAAATATCAATCATAATATAAAATTATAAATAATAATTTTGGTTAGTTACAACTTTTTACATAGTAGGTACCCTTAAAATTATAAACTATTAAAAATTAATAATAGCCTTATACAAATTAGTCATTATTCATCAAAAAATGTGTATTCTTAAAGAAATTTCAACTATAAATTTTAATAAGTAATACAAAAAGAATTGGTTAGAGAATTTTGGTTAGTCCATCAGATAAGTCGAGGATAAATGCTAATGCAATCTTCTAAAGTTTTCTTGTGCTTATTTTGGTATTCTAATAATTCAAGAGTTGTCTAAGAAATTAATTGCAGTTGATGTGACAATTATTAAGTTTCTGCTCTAAATTATCTACTATGTGAATTAAAATCGAATTCAACACTTTCTATACTTTTGTAAAAATTTTCATTAAGTTTCGTAAACGTTCAGTTTTCATGCTAACAGCAAGTTCCTGCATTTTCACACACTGTAAAATTTTAAAATTTTCAAGTGCACTTTTTAAATGTGACCAATTATCGAAAACGAGTTTTTTTTAATTTAACAGAATGTTCTCAAGTTAAAACACTGATATTAATAAAATATTTGCTAAATTCATCTGTACCGTGTAAATCAGAATTATAGACAAAAATAAACAAATTTAATATAATTTGCTAAGCAAATAAAGCTAATGTGTGAGAAAAAGTTTTCTTTAATTAATTGGTCATTTAAAGAAAGAATTGTTCATAAATTATTTACGGTCTAATGATAATTTATATTGTAATTTTTAATTTTTTTTTTTCACATTCGATACAAATTATTTTAAATTATATGAAGTGGTTGAATAATATGATGTACGTATATTATAAAACTCAGAAAACTGTCTACACTCATGCTTGAAACTCACACATAATATTTATAAACTCCGATCAACGACAAGAATTTACAAATTTAATTAGTAACTTAAACTAATAATATACAAGGTGAATATGATATGTTATGAAGTTACTATAAATTAACAGTTTTTTTAAAAATTATTTTTCAAATAATCGAAACGTGTGATTTATTCATAAAATATATTTTCTTTTTAGTAAATACGACAAATCTAGTCTTACTTTATTATTTTGCAAGTTGAAGTTTTCTATTAATTGGTGTGTCCACATCCATGCCAATTTAATTATGTTTGTTATGAATGCATTTCAAATTGTCAGTCTGTATTTGGATTTGTAGGGTTCCTTGTTAAAATATTATTTAGCAGATAACGAAATAAGACATTAAATGTTAGGCTATATGAAATGATAAATTTTCCAAGTGTTCAAGTTTGTTTTATCCAAATTATTTGTAGCTGAGGTATATTCAATAGGTTGTGATGGTAAAAGTCTCGATGATTGTGTGATAATCAATAAATAAAACAATTTTCATCACTCATCAAGTAAATAGGGATAACATATTGTTAATTGACTTTGTTTGCTAGTAAAAATAAAAAGTAAAAATATGCAAGCAAGTTTTTGTTTTGAAATATTTTTGAGTGGATCTGAAATTCATTGGCTCAAAACAAAAATTCAATACACAATAGCAAATGTTACCTTATTACGGCTTTATCATTTCTTTTGCTTTATGAATTTCAAAAACACTTCATGTGATGTTATCCTTCCCTTTAAATAAATCTTCAAATACATAGAATGAAAATAGAAGAATATAGATTATTCTGTGGCTTTTTTGTGCACAAAGCGAATTCATTTCGAGTCTACAGAGTTTCATCACAATAATCTCAAGTGGTTCACAAAATTCCTTTATATATTGTAGTACAAATTTAAAATATAGCGTTTTTATTTCGTAAACTTAGTTTCTAATCTAAGTATCTGGTAAGTTCAACATCCGTTTTCAGCTGGTAAATTTAGTGCATATTAAGGGTGCGAGGGAACAAATTAGCGTTTTCAGCGCTATCAATGTACCAACGACAAATGGTTGTCGAGTGCACCTTTAAAGTCACAGTTTTTCAATTTTTTTATTTCGGAATTGTGAAGTAATTAAAATATTTAATGATTATTTCTTGTAGTGAATTATGTTTTCATATATAACATGTAATAACCACACAAAGGAGAAATAATATTACAGAAGCAATCCATGTTATTAAATGTTTATGAAATTCGGTGCTTTCTCTATTTGAGGAATCGAGACTTTGTTCACCGTTTGGTTTTAATGTATTACATTCAACATCAATACAAAATTTACTATTATCATCTATTATACATATTTTTAATATGCTCTATATTGTTTATATAGCAATCAAAAGAAACACAAAACTCGAAGTATTAAATTAAAATAAGCCGAACTCTAGTACAGTTAAACATTCGTTAACTGGAAATTTGGTTATAGAACAGACCTGTTAATTCTCAAAATTAGAAAAAAACTAGCTATAACTAAGCTATATATTATAAGGATCAATATCTCCTTCACCACATCTTCACATTTGTTTCAGAAATTATTTATATTTCGCAATGTCCGTGCATGAACTAAAATTTACATTCAACTTTTTTATTTTACAATCTTTTCATTTAATTATATAACGACAATTCCTTTTAAATTTAAATAAAATTTGTTCCTCATTTACACACTATAAAAAGTTCATACCATTTAAACCTCTAGATTGAAACCACACATTTATGTATTGTTTTATTTGCAAACTACTACCACCTTCAATCACCAGGTTTGAGCGATATGAACTTAATTATAGTCTGTTCGTGACAAGAACGCAGTTATCAAACCGAGACTTAGGATTAGAACTCTTTTTGATTCCAAATGCATTCAAAGACTATGATTACTAAATTATAGTTAATTAATATTATTTGTAAAACTGATTAAGCGATGTAAAATTATTTGATTTTTTAACTAAATTTAGTGGTTCTGACTTAGTTATAGTATTTTATTTCCGTTCGTTGATTTCCAGATATTTTGAAAATCAGAGAACTGAAAATCAATTGCTACAAATTAATATGTTGAAATTAAGCCGAGATGAAGGTTTCATTATCAAATTTAATTGTAAGAAATAAAATTTATTTAAGTTTTGACCTATAGTGTAACCATTATTACCGATTAAATAATCGGGAACTATATGAACTACCATTACATATTCAAAATTTGTAAATTATCTGCAAATGTATCTTTAATATTTTATCAAAATATAGCCAACGCTGGAGATGATTTTTAACTTAAAATGGAGGTAAAAAGCTATATGAACTTTTAGTTTATTAATCATTTTTATAAAACTGACTAATAGGAACAATAAAAGTATTCGACTATACTAAAAATTTCTACAAATTCAAATGCATATTCAGGTATAGCTAAACGGCCAGTTTAGATGTGAAGTTTTAATTTTAATTAAATTAATTTAAGAAGAAGAAAACGAATTTTTTGGTATTTTGCACATAATTTAAGCGGAAATTCATTATTTATCATTGCATGAAATAAGTTAATAATCCTACAAATAAAACTAATAAATTTAATATTAATGATAATATTATATTATCTGCCATTGCCACTTTGATTCGGATTTACATGGACGTGTCCTATTTGCTTAGAAATGAAAAGATCTGTATGTAGAAAAATTTATAAACTACTTGAAAATTAAATTTTTAACTTATACCTTCTGAAATACAATTGTTTAGGTACATCTAATAATCTACCTGAACGATTAAATTTTAGTAAAGCGGTAGGTGAAATTTGTAATTTTAAAATTTAACAATGCTTTCCTACTTATGAGGTGCCTATAAAGCTTGCGTTTTTCATTTTGAAAAACACAATAAACTTTGTTTATTTCAGTGCTACAAGTGAATGTTTGTGGAAATAAATTAATTGAAAACTTAATATTTTTCAAGAAAACGTTACATTTTATATTTTCTTGAAAATATCAGCATGATCAACTTAAAAATTTAGCTTACAGCTTTAATTTGTTTAAACAACAAGTTGGAAGTAGTATGGAGAACTCAAATGATTTCAAATTAAGAATAAATAAAAAATACTCAGATGATTGTTAATTTTCAGAAAGAAATAACCAATTAATTCAAAACAAAATAATAAAACTTGTGTTTTTACATTTCAAAAAAATACCTACTTGAACTCCCCGAGAAAAAGACCCTTTAGTAACCAAAAACCTCTGCATAAAAATAAATGTATTACTTTTGTGGTACAAGAAAATCATTAAATATTACTTGAGTGAACCGTAAGGAAATCAAAAACCACGTGAAACTTTTTTGTATAATTTTTCGTTAAGTTAGGCAATAATAAACATTTTTGAACTGCACAAACAATGTTGCCAACCATCTTCAAGTATTAATGTTTTTAAATTTCAAAGTTTTTTATATTTAAATTTGCATATTTATGAATTTTATTGCATGAAAATATTTTTTGCGCACAAATCAAGTTTAAATATTTATCAATTAAGGTTTACTTTAGGTTTTCATTTTTAGTTCGTGGGAATTATGTTAGTTTAAAATATATAATTTACTACCTCATCCGTGAAAAGAATATTAAAAAATATTTGATGAAATAAGAAAACTAAAAGACCTTAATAAGAAAAACAGCAAGTGTACTAGTAAAATATATATCAGCAATGTTCACTACTTTTATCGAATACATTTTTTGTTCTTTTCTTTTAAATTAACATGTTAATCTTGATTGTTTATGAAATGTTACAAATTTGAAATGAAAAGGTGCACTTAAATTTTTTTATAAAACTTGGATTTTAACCTTTAAAGTATTACCCGTGTAGAAGCCCTTTAGATTGTAATATAAACACAGTGAAAAATCAAGAAATGGTAAAACCACATAAGATATATTTTCCATAAATTCGGTGTTTTTAATATTAATATTTTTTTAAAATTCACATTATTATTCCAAATTTCTTGTAACAATTAAGTCTGAAAACATACGAGTACTTTCTTTTGTCTAAACGTCTTACAGGGTGACAATCATATTGATTACCTTTTTGAACTCGCACTAATAATTTTAAAGCATGATATATGTTGGAATT
Source organism: Podabrus alpinus (assembly GCA_932274525.1). NCBI lineage: Eukaryota > Metazoa > Arthropoda > Insecta > Coleoptera > Cantharidae > Podabrus > Podabrus alpinus. The sequence goes on from OW026451.1 coordinate 125,174,415, forward strand.
TGCACGCCGACAATTAATTTTAACAATTATTAAATTTAAAACAATCACAATTTAAATGTTATTTATCTTAAATTCTGAATTATGGCCACGAATTGTTAAATGATTTGTCATGAAGTTTAAACTTTTATATTTGATTAAATTTCTTACTAATTATAGTATTTTTTATGTTTTAATTTTGACTTGCATCTCTTGTAATCATCAAATAACCAATATAAACTGATGACCAAAGCTTGAATAGGTGTTCCTTCAACATTGCTTTACTTTTGTATTTTATGTGACTGTTCATTTTGAAGACATTTCATGAGCTAAATTAATCAAAATTGTATTGGTGAAAATTAATGTTATCGACGTGGTTAAGTGCAAACTTTAACTGTATCGCTGAATTTGACAGCGACGTAGCTACAAAGTAATATCCACTATTCGGTACAATAAATCCTTATCAACCTAATTGCAATTTTGTGAAATTAGTAGGTAACTGACTAGATTTATCCACGTAAACAATTCATGTACATTTGGAAGCAATATTAGTAGATAGTATTGAGTGTTATGACTTGTTCACGTGGCGCCAGTTCTTATTATTCCATTTGAAAAAAATTATACCAAAAAAATAGATCAAGAAAATACATCAATTCGACATTTTCTCAAAATAGTAGCGATTCTGAAGAACTGAAAGTTAATTTACAGCATTCAGAAAAGCTTATTTAAACTCAAATTTAGTTCACTGTGCCAGAAGTTTGAAAGAATCTAGCATTTAGTCGATTTTCATTGGACAATAAATTTAAAAAAAAATCATTCAATGTACAACAACAATGGATGTTTTTAATATTATAATAGTTTTACTGCAATTAAGTTTGATTACTTTGAGAAACTATTCTTTTTTATCAAGAAACAACATACAACCAAACATTTGTATTAAATAATTACTACTTGTGAAAAAGTAATTATTATTATCCTAATAACAAATTTTTTATTTTAAAAACTTCAAAAATAGAAAAATTTAAAAGGAACCATTACAGTTGAAATTTCCGAGAACTAATATTACAATTCAACAATACATAACCACGACAATCAAATTTTTTATACAATTTACCATTCATTAGCAATAATTAAAATTGCGGGGCTATTATTAATTTTTACAGGTTTCAAATCCTCCGTCATTTCAAATTTTCAAAATTCTTAACATCCAAGTACTAAGTTTAAACTAAAATACTACTACGTATTCCTCACTTATATGTAGGCCATAATAATTATACAAGTGAATTTAAACAGTTTTCAATAAGAAAACATTGTAAATATTCACTATCAAAATCATTTTATTGACTTGCTGTTATTTAATTTCTAAAACTTACTGAAATGTGTTGTGTAACAGTTGTATTTGATAACAGCAAGTGAAGTTTTAATTTCTATTTTTTTGTGATTTATTGCTTAAATTTTGTTGAGCTTTGACGATTGCCTTGTTACTTGACTAAATCTGACAAATTTTCAAAATTCAAATTTTTCGTTTATGACAGGATTACAATGCACTTCATTTTTCCTTATGCAGAATGTGTTCTCCGCCTTATTTTTCATGAAATTTGGTCAAAATAAATTTCCATTACTGCAGTACATTTCCTGCATATTTTTGTTCCAAACTTTTTTGAATTTTTTTTACTGTAAAAATGATTTTCTTATAATGATAAACATACTAAATTAAAAACTTCGGTTACATACCTCTAAAATATTCATAAACATAATAATTATATTATAGTTCAATGAAAGTAAACGGGGTTTACCTACTAACAAAAAATTAAAATAATAAGTTAATGTCTAGTTTTTGTTTTGGTGTTGCCGTGGTTTTTAAATTAGTTTCAAAAGTAAATTGTTGATGGCGCATCCGTCGACAGAAACGTGTATTTGAATTTCAAGTTTGAAATTATTACTGATTTTTTACTGAAAGAAATACGACTATTATAATAAATTATGTGATTGCAAAATATAATATAGTTACATTTTATGTATATATTTAATTTAGAATTTTTAATTAATATGTTAATTAATAAAAATCTGTATTTTGTAATGAAATTGTTATTTATTTAATAAATATATTGTACATATTATAAATTTACTTTTTGTACCTCTTGTTATATTAAATTCGAAAAAAGAATTTATTTTTGTAACTATAGAAATTAGTTGTTTTGAAAAATATTAATCGCATAATATGTCTAAATTTCTGCAAGATTTTATATTGAAGCCAGGAAATTGGAGCTATTAAAACTTTGGGAGAATATTGAAAAATTTGAATTATCGCCATGAACATTAGATAAAGTTATATTGTGCTGCGTATTAATGATTTAAATTTTCCTGCATTGCTTTGAAAAAATATGCCATAATAATCAAAAGGAAAATAATTAGGTTCTTTCGTTTGATGGTAAGTGCATAAATATATTAGATTTCTTTTTTATATTATGAATCTGCTTTGTTAACTTTTTTTTTTAAATGAACCTTATCAAAAAGTTCTGCAATAACCGGCTTTTTCCCAGAATTTAGTATAGTAGTTTAATTTAAAAATCGTAAAATTTTGAAAAAATACGCTTCGCGCCATTATGCTCATCAAATCAAAGCCATGCTGATGTATAGATCAGAAAAGCATTATTTATAAAAACTGTTACTGTTTCTAATAGCAATTTATTGTTTGTGCTTCAGATAGTTTGAAAATTTAATACTGTAGACATAGAGGCATGACCTAGAAAAGAGGAGTTTACAAATCCTGGCTTTAATTGCGTTTTAAGGGATTTATATTAATTTGACCTACACTAAGCTTGAAATTTGCATAATTTGATTAAATTTCTATCATGCAAGAATTAATTTTTTTTAAATGAAATTAAAACTTACATAATAGTACATTGTATATAAATTTATTTCAAGTTATTTATATGTGCGTTAATTAATTCAAAATTTGACGAGCACAATGATGTGAAATAACAAATAGTATTTACAAAAAGACGTCCTTGATGATTAGGTATAAGACGTTTGGACACCATTCAGCACCATAATTTACAGCTACAGTAGTTTGTGTTATGCTTATGGAATATATATAAATATAAAGAATATTTTTCTACCTCACGTTTTGGGCTTAGGCCCGTTACGTCACCTCTGTTCCTTCCATCTTTTTTGTGTCTCTACATTTCGCATTCCTGTCAGTTTGTATTGATATAACTGCTTTGGGAATCAATCGTTTGTCATTCTCATCAATGGACTCTTCCATTCCTTTCGGTATTACACTATTTCTTTTATGGTGTATATGAGATTTTTTGGTACACCTTTTTTGTGCAATATTTCCCCTAGCTTATACCTTTTCACATGATCAAATGCTTTCACGTAATCTATTGCTCGTACAAGATCTGTCTACTCGGAAACCACATTGCTCCTCCACCAATATGCGTTCTGCTATTTCTTTCAATCTGTTGATATTGATGATCTTTGAATAAATTTTATAGGTGGTATTTAAAATACTGATGCCCCTGTAATTCTCGCATAATATCATATCGCTTTTCTTATAAATAGGTTTGAAAATTGCATTCCGTGGTTTCCCATTCCAATTGTGTCTTGCGTTTGTTTTTTAAATTTTAAGAATGCTCTCTACTCTAATGCATGCAAGATCTAGAAAAAAGTATGCAGAGAGATTAATTGAAAAATACCTAGTATATGGGTTTAGAGAAGGAAATTCGGCAGTTGACGCGATACAAAATGTGAACCAGATTTTGTAGAAGTGCCATTAGTTTGATATCCACTCACATTTGCACTTTGTAGAATTTCAACAGGCTTTCGACTCCGTGAATAGAACAGTGCTCTTCAGAATCATGAATTAAATGAGAGTGCCCAATACATCGCGTGCATCACGTGATCAAACTCAGCTGTCAAACAAGCCTGTATGACAAATTTAAATTCAACATAAATAGTGCATCGTTTTTTTTGGTTTAAATCAGTGTAAATTAATAAATATGCCTAATTTTTGTATAGCAGTGGTTTGTTAATGAACTGGTGTGAAGGATAAAATATAGTCAATTTAATATTTTTGATATTATAACCGGTACAAACGATTGTAAAATTGTGTTATTATTTATGAAAATGTTGGTAAATGTTAAATTACCAACTGAAATGGACACTAATAACTTGGACCCGTATTTATTCGATAAAACTTCATGTTTTAAGAATGTTTGTGATATCCCAAAAGTTGAATATTTTGATATCGTGAACTATTTTGTATTTGAGAAAAGTGCATATACCCAGGAACAATTTAGAGCACATAAAAGTTTGGAGGCCTACAACTATTATTTGTGCAATTGGCTGAAAGATTTGTTGGTGAAACACTCAGGTAAGTGTTGTTAAAAATTAAGTTAGTATTGTTATAATAAGTATTTTTCTCTTGTAGGTAATGCACAGCCAAAGGTTGAATTTGCCATATACAAAAACTTGGTTCGTGACAAAAAAAACAGGACAAATACTGGCGGGTCACTGTGACTGTAATATTGCAGGACTCAGAGAATGTTGCAGTCATATTGGTGCGACTCTATTTGCAGTTAAAAATGCTGTTCGAAATGTTGACGAGGTATCCGTAACAGGAACAAAAGCATATTGGACTGTGCCAACTTGTACAGTTGGAGAACCAAGTCGTATAGCGGCTGTTAATTACTCGGTTACAAACAATGATGTCGACGAATGTAATTCTAGTTTTAATTTTATGAGTTTGTAATGTTGGAACTGATTTTAAATTGATTATTGAATGTATTTTCGTCTTGTATTTTTCATTTGGAATAATTACAATTAGCTATTTTATTTTATTTTTTATTAACTTAATAAAAGTTATTAACATATCTTATGTATGTATGGGTTTTATATTTATAAAATAAATAGGTACATTATATTATTTTTCCTAGTTTCTCAAAACCTTTAGAATTTTTTTTATTTCTGGGCGTAGTGCTGATAAACCAAACACAAGTCGTCGGCCTCATGTGAAAATTGCATAATTGCATAATGACAAGGGTCATCTTATCGCAGTCAAAATTGTACTTCATCTTCAATAGTGAACGGTGATTGAGCTACAATCTACAACATAGTAAAAGAAAAGAAATGTGAAAATTGCGTAAGTCCATGGACAAGTTCGCATGGTCCAATATGCTTTTGTTCCTGTTACGGATACCTCGTCAACATTTCGAACAGCATTTTCAACTGCAAATAGAGTCGCACCAATATGACTGCAACATTCTCTGAGTCCTGCAATATTACAGTCACAGTGACCCGCCAGTATTTGTCCTGTTTTTTTTGTCACGAACCAAGTTTTTGTATATGGCAAATTCAACCTTTGGCTGTGCATTACCTACAAGAGAAAAATACTTATTATAACAATACTAACTTAATTTTTAACAACACTTACCTGAGTGTTTCACCAACAAATCTTTCAGCCAATTGCACAAATAATAGTTGTAGGCCTCCAAACTTTTATGTGCTCTAAATTGTTCCTGGGTATATGCACTTTTCTCAAATACAAAATAGTTCACGATATCAAAATATTCAACTTTTGGGATATCACAAACATTCTTAAAACATGAAGTTTTATCGAATAAATACGGGTCCAAGTTATTAGTGTCCATTTCAGTTGGTAATTTAACATTTACCAACATTTTCATAAATAATAACACAATTTTACAATCGTTTGTACCGGTTATAATATCAAAAATATTAAATTGACTATATTTTATCCTTCACACCAGTTCATTAACAAACCACTGCTATACAAAAATTAGGCATATTTATTAATTTACACTGATTTAAACCAAAAAAAACGATGCACTATTTATGTTGAATTTAAATTTGTCATACAGGCTTGTTTGACAGCTGAGTTTGATCACGTGATGCACGCGATGTATAAACTGACAAGAATCACACTAAGAAACCCAAAAGCAACAGTGGAGATAAACTCAAAATTTTGAATTAAGTACAGGAGTCAGCCAAGGCGACGCACTGTCGGCATCTGTGTTTGGGATTATGGTAGAGGATGTAAAGACTAATGAGAAATCCAGATTACCACTAACAATTAATAAGCAGAGAAAAACAGACAGTGGCGTATGCAGATGGTATAGCAATAATAGTGGGAACAAGGAAGAAAAAAAATGAAAGAAAAACTAAATACAGGTGTTGTAAAAGAAGACTGGTGTGTTTGACTTTAAAATAAAAAGAGATCATCCATAAAAAGATTAATGAAGAAGAGTCCAGACAGAAGATGAATCGTGGTATAGTCGAAGAAATGGACGGAGAACACAGAGTAAAGCTCATTAAGTCGCAAAGGTTACGATAACTAGGTCATATTATGAGGCGAAATCCAAAAAATGTGATAAGGAAAATCATGGAATGGAGACACAGGTTGAGATGGATGGATCTAGTGGCGGAGCATCTGTGCAAGGTGGGAGTCGAAAATTGGAAGAACAAGTACTTACTGAGAGTTGATGACATATAAAATATAAGAGGCATTTTATACCAAATCAACCGTTATCCTACTTTGCATTTTCTAATTCTGCTAATTTTTTATATCTTTCAGTTCAATTCAAATTTTAATTTCAAACCTATATATGAATTTTTAAATATTTATTAAAATTTTTTCAAATTCATATTGCTTAAAAATAGATATTTTTGTTCCTTTTAGGACGTGCTTTCATTGAAATACACGTAAAATATTATTGGTAACTTACTTGACCTCGTAATTTCACCTTGTATATCAAAAAAATCTTTTTGATGCCCATCGCTTTCTCGGTCTCCCAATATCACTTCTACCTCTCGCGGTTTGTAATGATGTTCTCTCTAGATGTTCGCTTCATTTGATGCTATTTTCTTCAATTTTGTCAATCTCCAGATTCTCCCTTATTTCGTAGTTTCTTTTTCTATATCAGTTTATACCCAGCTATGCTTGGTAAAAATGTTTTTCTTAGATCTTTTTAAAGAGTTTTTTCTTTACTACCCAGGTTTTACTTGCATATGTAATCGTCGATATGACTATTTTTTGTAAAATTGCATTAGTTTCCTTCTTGCCATATTTTTCGTTCCTCAGATTGCTTTGAATTTTATTCTCTACCTCTTGATTTTCTTCGTAGGTTAAATGCGTTCCGAGGTATTTGAAGTATAGCTCACTTTTTCTAAAATTACATTATTTATCTCTATTTTACTTTTCACATGGTATTTTCTTTTGAATGCCACGACTTTTGCTTTATCTTTCGAAATCTTAAAGTCTTATTTTTGTAAGATTTTTGTATCATTTAATGTAAAAATCGCTGTTTTAAGGTTCTCTTCATTACTTTGAGTCACTGCTTTGTGATCTGCATATAATATGGAGTTATAAATGAAATTTCTTCAGAGCTTTATTCTTCTCATGGCGTCTGGGTTTTCGCGAAATACTTCAGCACTGTCTAACGCCTTTATTCATTTTGACTTTTATGTCTCATATTTCAAATCCAAAATCATTGATGGATCTTTATAAAGACTTCTAACATCCTCGATAATAAGACGTTTAGGATATCCTCTTTTTTCTCAAATTTCATTAAACCTGTATGTATTAATAACTGATTTTTCTGAAAAAAAGTTCCATAAAAACTATTATTCATTTTCCGAATTTTTAAGTCCTGAGTCCTATTTTGTCCAGCATGGTTTGAGTAATTTTTGCTAGAAGGTAGGGCGGGGATAAAAGTGCCGTATGGATCCACATGCTAATACAAATTCTACACTGTTGCATTTTTGAAGATGCATAATATGAGGCGAAATTGGGCGTTGACTTGCACCCACTTTCCAGAGTAAGTGCAGCAAATGCTAAAAGATGTAAGATTTAGAAAATGTGATTTTTGATTTCCCGAGTAAAAAATACTAATCTATCCTATTAATTCTGTTGGGCGATATTTTGAAGTTAACTAAACTTTAATAAATTGTATTTAGTGCATTCATGTCCCGTTTCTTCGGTGATGTGCTAAATTTGCCGTAAAATTACGAGTTTAAAAATAATATTTAATTAATTTAAGAAGTTACGTGCTGAAGAAAAAGTTTCACAAGTGTCACTCAAATATAACAAATTTCACTTATATTTTAATGCATTTTAATTTTGCGGTCAATCACCAAATACTAAAGAAGTAAAATTTTAGTTAAAATAATAATATTTAATATACTACTCAATGCGTTCAATGTTACCTTAGTACGTTTTACCCCGTGCTTGGTACTTTCTATCCTACATATGGGGTAAAAGTACCATTTTTCTTACAATTTAGTTCAACAGACCGTGCAGGCCCAAGGCTTCTTCCTTCATCCTCCTCTCTCTTACCAAAATCACAATGCTGCGAAGACAATGCCGTGTTATCCGGTATCTCGTCGTTCGCTCTTACTCATCCTCAAAGTGTTGATGTTCACCAGAGGGCAATGCTAAGAAATTTTGTAAAGTTCGCTCTATTAAAACCCACAATTTCCGCATCGTAACTCGACCAGCGATCACACCAAGCCACTGGTGTGAACTTTTTGCTAAGTATTGTTTGTTTTCCATGAGAATATTTTTCTAATATTTTCATCCCCGCCCTATCTTTCAAAATAACCTTTTATCGCGGTTATAGGCTACTGCCTATACAAATTGTAGTCCTCTTTTTTTTCGTTATTAATTGCAATAAGTTCTAAATTAATTTAGTAATTATAATATTGTTCTAGATTCATGAAGATGCAAGAAAAATTACTTAACCATTTTCAAAAACGTGCCAGTTCTTGGGGAAGTATTAGAAGTTCAAATTTCTGTATTTATTGAACAATTACGAGGCCGCCAATGGAATTTTAGAAAAATTGATATTGTTAAAGGTTTTCAATTTTACAAGACTATTACTTAAGTACTTATAATTTTTATATCATTTTCTTCAGTATGTTTCCAAAGACCAGAGTTAATCAAACTTAAATTAAAACACAAAATTCAGCAATCAAAATTTATTATTATAAATATACGCGTTACAAATATGTACCTATTTTAGATGGTATATATAATATTTTCAATAGAATTCGTATCTTATTAAAATTGCCTTTTTATTATCCTGAAAATCGGAATCCATAATTTTTTATGTTTATTTAATTATTACAAAATAAAAATTAATATCATCTTGTGGAGAGATGAAGTCACCAAAATTTGAATAATGTATTATAATATAAGAGGATTTGCAATCTATATAATATCATCTTGATGGGTTTAACTACTTCCCCTATAGCTCTATATTCCACTTTTCGTTGGCTGAGTATAGGTTTGTTCTACGTTCATAAGTAACTTCGTCGAAAAATATAACGATACAATGATACTAGTAATACTAATAATTGTATTATAATTTATACTTGATGTAAATAATTATCACATCAATAATAGTTCAATTTTACTGATCTTCTGAGATAGAGAACATCGTGAAGGTATAACATAAAATTGCATTACCTAAAAGTACTCTTATTTGGACAAAGCATAAATATTTATTAAACTTTTTTTGATTTAGACCAAACTAATAAATTTGGTGCATTTGGTCGAGTACTTTGTAATGAATCTGTAAAATTGAAGATGGATCGAACCAATACTCTGCCACCGATATGTCAGTGGAATAATATTGAAAATATTAACAATTATTATTATCGTTATCATGAATAAAATGAATCCTGAATTTTGAAGTTTTTTACTGCAAAATTTATTTAATTGTTTGTTTCTTATAAATCAGTTCTTTGTCAGATTTATTTCTCATTTAATTTTAAAAGCAGTACTTGGTAATATGAAATAGTAAATTACATTAATTTATTATAACTTTTAGAAGCTATTTTCATTTGGCTGTTAATTATACAGTCCAACAAATATTAAACGAAATATGATATTTAAAAAATTAAGAATTTGGCAAATTTTGGCAATTCTAATCATAGACTGTGAAATATTTCATAATAGTATATTTACTTAATTTTGGATTATTCAATTTTATTTTGTTGACTTTATTTCTTTTTTTACTAAACTATAAAAAACTAATTTTAGAGTGCATTATCTAATTTAATGGTTTAACTGTTGTTTTAAAATTATGAATGCAAAATTGTTCCTATCAAAATTTCAAAATTGTAAAAATAAACGTATTTTTAAGTACCTTCTACAGTTAATTTAATTTCTTAATTAATATACCGAGAAGGTTATTCTTCAAATTCTTTTACTATGAATTAATCATTCAAAAATTGTTACGTTTCAACATTAATACAGACTGCCATATTCGTATATAATGTTGATAGTACATTATGTTACGTGTAATCTTTCTTTTTCTGTAGTACGCTAACTTCAGCAAAATTTTTATTACAAAAATACAAATCCAAACTAGCAAAGCTATTAAATAATTAGAAAATCGTGAAAATGTGGCAAGTAATATTTGGTCTGAATTAATTCTACTATTAGATAATTCTGTACATGTTCTGTAATGTACATAATTTATTGTTATCCATTTTTTCAAAATTTGAGGCGTGCGTTAGTTTCTTCGTATTTAGAAATCGCTGTAATCAATAAATTTTATAGTGACAGTTTTACATTAGAATATAAATAGAAAATTGAAAAACAGATATAAGTGGTTATAAATTCCGGGAAGTTTTCATGTCATCTATATTCATTTTTTAATTTTCTATCGCTATTTTATTGATTAATTATATCTGTAGTAAAGTGCTAAAATAATTTTTCTTTGAAGGCATTAGGTAGAGTAAAATTAAGAAAGTTCTTCATTGCGGAATGTTTGTGTTGGTTCTAATCAGACATACGTACTTAATTTAATTATAAAATTATTTATGTTTATTTAATCTATTTTCACAAATAATATTGTAACGGTTATGAAAATATAGTTTTCACTCAATTGAAGAAAAGGTTGTTGATGATCAATATCCTAATATATGTACCTACTTGTTTTTCTCGTTATATTTTCAATTGACATCAGTACATATTATAGTACATTATTGGGAATTTACATCACCGATGAGGATGCTAACGTCTCTTCATAATGGCTAAATATCGCACGATATTGCACATAAGTTATTAATGCGTATTGTACTAATATAGCTAGTCGACTGCGTTGTAATAGTGGTAAAATTCGAATTCTAACACACAATTAATTAACAAATACAGGTAAAAACTGCAGTAATATTTGTGGGTATACTAAACGGAGTAGTTAATATTATTATTATTAGTGTAATTAATGTAAATTCCCAATATTTACATTTATAATTTAATTGAATAGAATATGGGAATGTAAATTCCCATATTCCAATATGGGAATTTACATTAACCATGCGCCACCACGCGTCCATACATAATAATAACTACTCCATTTAGTATACCCACAAATATTACTGCAGTTTTTACGTGTATTTGTTAATTAATTGTGTGTTGGAATTTGAATTTTACCACTATTACAACGCAGTCGACTAGCTATATTAGTACAATACGCATTAATAACTTATGTGCAATATCAACTTGCATAATTATTCATGTTCAAATGAAAATAATATACACTTTAATTTAAATGTCATTTACCTCACATTTCCACTTTCTACCAATAGTTACTTAGCTACTTACAATTTGAATTACTAGGCTCAAACAAAATTAAATAATAAATTCAAACTAAACTAAATAGTTTTGGAACCAAAAATTATAAAATGTAAATTAATGTCGCTTAGATTGACCTTACAGTTTTCGTCTATTGTGAAACAATACTTAGTTTAAATAGTGATTGCGCGGTGGGTCTTCCTGATTTAAAAATTTTCTTCAAACGCGTTTTCTAACAATAAGGAACTTTGTTCGTTTGGGATTTTACGAAAAACAGTTCATATGAAATGAAAGTTGGAACTACCAAGTACATATATTAAAATTGAATTTGTCATACATCATTTTTCATTGATCTATTTGTACATGGTATTAAGCGAGTTGGTTTTTGGGCAACATTTATATAGAATTTCAGAATTCATTTTATTCTATGATTGAGATGAACTGGTTATTTGCAAAAAAACGAATTCCCACTAAAATATGTAACTGTGTTATTCTATCGAATACATTATTTAGAATTTTGCTTTGATCTTCAGTTCAACACAAAAATTTGTAATTATTAAGTACTATTAACATATTAAGATATTTCGATAATCGTTGGTGCTGCTTATTGAAATTTCGTTTAAATATATTGATAAATTTTATTACATCTTTTGAAAAACGATTCTAACAGTGCTGTGTATTTTAATAACCGTAATTACCGGAAAAACCTAACCGATACGAGTATCTATAATAATAGTAGTACCTACTGTACTCGTATTTCATTAAAATTCTATTGATTATTATAAACAATCGACGATTTCAAGGTACCACAAGTTGCAGTTTTGAAGAAGAACGGTACCTATTCTAATATTTTATTGGATCCAAGTGCGTATTTTTGTAAGTTTTTGCATTTATTAGATGATTTACCTATTCTAAACTTTGTAATTTTTCCTGTTCATAATACGAAATTCGTGATTATTTGAACAAATCAGTTGGTCGTATTATTTTCGGCATTGTATAATAATCATACCATGCCTGTACTATCGTGCAATAAACAAATTACTGAATTATGAATTTGTGGCATGGTATAGTTTCCAAACTTCAAATGTAGAGTAAAAGTACAATTATTTCATTTCTTCACAACTGTGATAACAATTGTTGGTATTAATCAATTTATCTCGTCTGCGGCACAATAACCTGAAAATAATTTCCTTTATTGGTTTTTATTAAAATTATTTTATTGCTTACCAATTTCTTACATCGAAGATGCATATTATTTTATTGTAAATTTAAAAATTAAAAATTGGGTTAATAGTACTCTAAACTTTATATTAATATACTTTTTAATTTTGTTTTAATTAATAATCGAATATTGGTATAATAAAATTTAATACCATTATAATTTCTAATATATTATGACTATCAAATGAAGCTATAATTTATTATTATTGTTGTTAAGATACACATATTATTTTTTGTTTCATTCAAATATTGTTTGATTTTTCGATCTATAATTTTTGATTGCTTGATTTTTAGTGAACATCCTACTGTAAAATTTATTTTTGCTATAAAAGATAATGTATAATTTTGTATAAATCAATAAAAAGAATTCAAGTATTTACTCTGATGTTTTTTATTATTAGCTATATTTATTATTTTAAAATTATTATCATTATAACAGTAGTCATAAAATTGGAAATTAGGAATAACTAATAGTAGATATTTTTTCATACTAAAATTTGTAATGTAGGGAGCCTGAACTTGGATTCTGTACCATGGAAATTGGCTATTTCTAAATCCATCTATCCATTCAGTGAAGTTTTTGGCCATACGATATAATTTTATATGTGAATTTTTTCGCTCGCTAAATCAAACAAGGTGGAACTCGCTTTAGCGGCAGTTCTTAGGCTTCTATACAGCTACCTTTCTGGTGTGGAAAGTTGTTATTATCTGGTTATTTTTGATCACCATATAATGTAACATCACATAATCAGATAATCTGCACCAATTAAATTTTTTGCGATTGGTAATTATCATTTACTATATAAGTAATAACAATCAAACTTTTCCATTCTATTAGAAATTTTACTTCTCTGTAATGTATGGTCCTTTTTGTGAGGTGGACCAATCCTCTCTATTCTCTTTTATTTATAACTTAACTTCACTAACCACATCAATAAAAAATTATTTTTTCACATCAAAGTAAAACAAGTAGTTTATATAGGGAGACCTCTTCGAAAATATCTTTAACTTAGTAAATTTCTTTCGAACATTTGCGTATTTATAAATTGCATTAGCGAATCGAAGCAACGGATTAACAGATTAACGCAATACTATATAGACGAAGTATTTAAAATATAACAACGTATCAGTTGATCAACGTTATGATTGGCTCTGAAACATGCGGACGAACACGAAGCCAGACCATAAGGCTTCTTTCTATACCTTGTATAGAAGCCTAAAAGTGGCGCACTGGCTACCCAGTTCTTAGACCTCTATACACACAGAGTATTTCCAACACGTTTTGAAACGCTCTGTATGATTTTGAATTATGCGGACGGACGGACGGACAGACGGACACGGAGCCAGATCATAAGGCTTCTTGCTATACTTTGTATAGAAGCCTAAAAAAATTAAATACAAAACTGTGATATTTCTTCTTATTTTTGGAAAATATAAAAGTAGACGACGTTCTTAACACTAATATTCAATTATTAGTAAATATATTTTATTTCGTTACTATTCCCAGTAACGGCGAATTTATGGGTGGGGGAGCTGTATGCCCACCATGGCTCAGCAAAGAAAAAATATTTCATTTGAGAATAGAAATTCTTAAATACGAGTACAAAATAATTTTGTGTTGAATTTGAAAAATTTACTTTCATTAATCTCGTTACAACACAATTTACCCTCATGCAGGCCAATTTACAAACAGGTAGAGGGTACAGCACAGAATTTTTGAAAACAATTTAAATAGTTAATCCTTTACGCCCATTATTACCAATTTATTAATTTTAACAAAACGTTTAAAATTACGTAACGAATAAATATTTTTAACTGAAGAACCGGAGCATTTATGCCTCTGTTAGCCCCCCCCCCCTCTCATGATTCAGCAGGAGAAATCATATTTTGATGCAAATTCATATATGGAATTTTTATTTTAATTACTTTAAAACGTTTCGTATAATTTTTTTTCAGTGGCCACGTCCGCATGTTTCAGAGCCAATCAGAACGCGTCAAATAATCTTCTATTAAGTTGCTAATGATTCAATTTTTATTATTTTTGTTTTAACCACAGCAGTGGCTTGATGTGGTTAGTGAAGTTAAGTTGTAAGTAACAGAGAAAGAAGTGGATTGATCCGCTTCAAAAAATGGACCGTACATTACAGAGAAGTAAAGTTCCGAATGAAAGGGAAAAGTTTAATTATTATTACTTATATAATAAATGATAAATACCAACCGCAAAACTTAAATTAGTGCAGATTATCTGATTATGTGATATTACATTATATTGCGTCCAAAAATAACTAGCTAACAACAACTTTTAATACCAGAAAGGTAGCTGTATAGAAGCCTAGGAACTGCCGCTAAAACGAGTTCCACCTTGTTTGTTTCAGCTTTTGTCTCCGTAAGAACCACTGTTTTATATACGTGATCTTAACTTTGCTGTCCGTTCTCATATATTTGATCATAGTTCTAAACTTTCATATATTTGTGTCGCTTTGATAGCCTGCTGCTGTATCTCGCCCATGAGAGCTCTCGTGCTCTCTCCCTCCATTTCCAATTTGCAGCGGGTCGACTCTGTAGCCTTTACCATTGCCTTAGTTTACTTTGCCGAGATCTCCATGTTATATTGTTTTGCTGTTGTGTTAAATTAAAATAGAAGTCCTCGCCATCAGCTATCAGGAGCTCATTATTTGCTTAATATAACATAGTGATGTTCTGATATTCCCCATGCGATACCCTTGCTTATTTCTCACGGATTGTATTAACTTGTTCATGCTCTAAAGGAAGAAAACAGGGCTGAAGGAGCCGCCATGTCTTGTTTTAATTTCAATAACTTTTGTTAGGTTATTTGTTATGTTATTATATTTCGGTTGTGTTATTTATGTTTGTCATATCAAACGACCAACTAGTTGTTGTTCCACCTCCTCCTCATTTAAAACTTTCATAAAGTCTTTCTTCCTTATTCGATAAAAAAGCCTTAGTGAGAATTGAGTTCTCAATAATCTGACGCAGTAAGAAAATTACGTCCTTCGTACTTCTATATTTCCGGAATCCTTGTTGGTAATCTTCCACTGAAATCTTGTAATTTTGCACTAATTACAGAGGTGAGCCGCTAATGCCGAATTAAAAAGTGCAATTCCGCGATAGTTACCTAATATTCTTTTATTTCTTCGTTTAAACACGGGTACTGTTAGGATCTTTTTCCAATCTGATGGTATATTTCCTTCCGTTATTATTCATTCGAATAGATTATGTATTTGCTTGAGTGAAGGCATACTTTCTAATTTATTGATTTCTAATTGTGTTTATTCGCGAATGTTTATTCACGTTCTGCATGGAAGATGTAGCGGGTCATATCGCTTCATTGTGAATAGAATCAAAATGTTCTTGGCCAGCATGTTTGGATGTTTACTTAGACGTTCCTGATATCTTATACTTTGTTTAGTAATCTCTATTTTAACAGTAGTCGATGTATGACATGGTTTGGGACATACCACGGTGGATTGCAGATGTAATAGTGTTTTGGACTAAAGTCGTTGCAATTTCATAATACTCGAGTCGCTAGCTGAGCCCAATAATTAAATTCAGTAAGTGTACGGGTTTCAGGATCGATTAGTAAATCAGAAGTTTGTGATCCAATGAACCCAAAGGATGGGTAGGACACTTTTGGGTCGTCGTGATGTTATTTCTGAGGAGTCCTTGCCAGAGTTTTGTATCGTGATAATCTGTGCAACCTTTCAAGACGAAGGAAAATGTCCAGTTCTTGTTATTGCATTGAAGATGCAAGTTCGTAGCTTATATCCTTTTTTCGATAGTTCTTTAAAGATTTTACCTGTTATTACATCAAATCCTGAAACTTTCTTGGGATTGAGGTTCCTGAATGTCTTCTTTTTCAGCCCGTTTCAATCCAAACCTGGATGTTGGTTTCCACCTTCCTCTATTTTCCGCTCTTCTTGTCCAAATAGTCCCGCATATTTTTTTCAGGTCATCGGTCCACCTCATTTTGCCTTCTACCCTTCGCTCTTCCACCTAGCTATGGACGCTGCCGCCGCTATACAGCATTCCATTTACCATCGATTTATCTTGCGTTGTGTCTTGTAAATCTAAATCTCCATTATAACGTTGCCGGTTACCCTTCTGATTCACTTATTTCTCTTTCTGTCTTTTTGGGATATTGCGAGCATTTGCAGTTCCATTGCTCTTTGGACTTTTATGAGGCTGTCCATGTTCTTCTTGGTAAGTGTCCAGGTTTGTGACCCATATGTAAGCACCAGGAGTACATACTGATTGTAAACTTTGGTTTTCAGTTTCTGGGGGATTGTTTATTGTTTTGTTCTTTAGCATGTAGCTCAGTTTTTCGAAGACCACCCATTCCAGCCTCATTATTCTAACGATCTCGGCATCTTGATCTTCTTTATTTGGCTTGATGATTTGTCCCAGGTAATACAATATATTCTGTCACTTATTCTAAATTTTCTCCGCCAACTTTGGTATCCAGTATATCTTCTGTATTCGTCATGACATTCCTTATACGAGTATATTTATTGATGTTTAGGCTAACATTTTTAGAGCTTATATCATGGTCTACAAATCCTCCTTGCTCTCGGCAATGATTACAATATCATCTGGATATCTGAGGTGGCTAAGACGATCACCATTTACGTTAATACCTTTCTCCTCCCAATTTACTTTATTCAAAACTATAACGGATTTTGGACTTTACATCCGTTATGATCAACCTTGTACAATAATTTGTTGGTCGCTGCCATTAACATTCAAATTAATTGAGCACTTCCATATGTTATTATCTGTTTCCGGAACGCAATTGACCTGCGCGCTGCATGGGGAGTCTTGGGAAAAATATCGTACGAGAAGGTCACGTCTTGGGTGCTGTGAAGTGTTTGATTGGGGTTGCTTTCGATTTTAATGGATATGGTTACGTTTATTGGGAATTCCAGTCCGACAGTCCGAATATTATATGGAATATGTTGTTTTCCATCCCAGTAGGGGTTTTTGATTCGTGATTGGAGGATGATGGGTTCTTTTTGCCGTACCATGTGTCCTTGTCGGACCACCCTGGCCCATAATTTCTGGGAAGGATTTTTATCCTTTGGCATGGTGAGTTATCTAATTATTTTTGCCATTACTTCACAGCTACCTGTTGATCGATTGGCCAATATTTTAACATCAGGAGCTCATGACAAATTTTACCCTTGGCCTTTTTAATGTTTTTTATTTCTTTTATTTATGTGTAACATTCTGGTTTTTCTGTTTGTCGTGCATTTTTTTATTACAGAGTGTGGAACGAGATTATGATTGCGGTGCAGGTTGTATTTCTGCATCGTAGTGATTGGCAGTATCTAATCTCTTTTACGTTCGCAAACGTGGAAGTAGATTTATGTTTGAATTTTGGTTTGATGTAATTATTTTAATTAATAATTATTTGATTTAAAATGTTTTGATAATATGTATTTCGACTGAGTTTTATTTCCACGTTATAACATCAAGCGACGTTAGCATAATGCATCGGCGATCGGACTCCAGAATGAGCGTGCTATGTTCGAGCCTCGTATTTGAACTTTTATGTTTCTTATTTTTTTTGTGTTTAATTTTGGTTTAATATTATATTTTTATCAAGGCTGCGATGTGCGACCTATATATACATATATATATTTATATATACAGGGTGCGGCATTGCACCGGGGTCGCTGCCGCTTGGTTTTATCGTCGGAAGCTCGATGTGGTTACCTTTGTGGGATTTTTTATATGACCATTCGAGTGTTCCGTCGATTGTTTGTTGGGGTGGTGATTCTTGGTGGCAATGTGGTCGTTACTGTGCCGTTCTGGTCGGCTTCTGTAGTGGGCTACTGTTGTTACGTTCCACTGACGCCATACTAACACCATAAAACATCGATTTTATCTTTAAGCCTTTTAGCAATGAACATCGAATTGTTTATTTTTATTGTTAAGTTTATTTTGTGTGTGTTTGCAAAGCTGCTTCCTTGAGTTTCTCCGAGGCGTTTTTACACGACCCATGGCCCTCGCATACCGACGTGTCCATCAAAGAGCTAGTTGACCTAAGATCAGGGCTCCACGCAATTAAAAGTAGAGGGTTTTTACCTTCTGCGTGGACGTAATCTGTTTCAAGCTATCCTCTCATTAGGGATAGTGAGGAAAGATTTACGGTTCAAAACGTCTTCTAAGGCAGAGGTTCCTGGATATAACATCTTTTATATCGGTTACCTTGAACTTCGTGAAAATTCATTTGATATGGAGCTGCGAGTAGTTCCAGAATTGGTTCTTCTGCTGCCAACGACACTTTCGTTGGAAATAGTGGAAAACATTTCGAAGTGTTCAGCGAATGCATTTGCCTTTTGTTCATAATTTATAGCCAATTACCCAATTACCAGTGCTTGTCTTAACAAATAGGTTTGCTTTTGGTTGTATTTTGAGCCCGCTGTTTCTAGGAAAAAGTGTGGTAGAACTTTATTCACCTTCATTCAAACTTCCATAATAGGAAAACTCACGTTCAGCTGATGACATACGAACAGCTAAGGACTTAAACAAAAATATATAAGGTATTTCCTTTACTGCATGCAATTTTATAATTAAGAACCCGTCAAACTGACATTTATTTTGAGAGAAATACTATATTGAAATCACAGCACAAAATTGTAAATTGCAATTAGTCCCAGAAGTGCAGAACAAGACTGACCAAATAAACTAAGACGCCATTGTCACGCGGTGTACATAATAATTTATTGATAATTTTTACAAGAAAACTATTTGAAGTGTTGAAGCGCATTTTCATGTAAACACCAAAGTCTTTCTCTAACTTTGTGATTGGAAACCGATATTAAACTGTAGGTTCTCCGTACTTAACCGGAGCGCATGTGACAGATAAAAAGACCATATTCAGCAGTGGACGTTATAACACAGGACATGATGTAATGAATAATAATTACATAGTAAAATTGATGTTAACATAATATAGATGACGAATAATTCACAATAATTTTATTGTAGAAAGCTCGATAGCACAAAGTAAGAAATTACAGTCTTCTACTTAAGTTCTAATAAATATATTATATTATTCTAACAAAAATATAGTCGACATTTGGAATAATTTCGTCAAAGAATTAATTTACATCGCTGATAAAGTTAATCATGTAAATAAACTACATCATCAGTACATTAAACTCGGCATAAGAACATTCTTATTGTAATACTACTGTTGAATACAATCAATTTAAAATAAATTTGACTAAAATTAGGTTACTAGAATTTTAAAACAGCCTCAAAATACTAAAATTACTTCTGATATATCACATAATTTACTTTGAGCCTTTATTTAGGAGACACAACATTTCCATAACACAATTCAAAATATTTTACAACTTCTGCAATATTTTCATTTTGCAAGTGAAAAATCCGATTATGAATTTTAATTAAGTAGTAATAAATAATAATTAAGATTTTTGTTCTCGATATTTCCTACAGATTAGATGTTAAACAGTGATAACAAAATCTTGGTATTACTTTCAACAAATTAAGAATTTATTACTTGCATAATGCTAATTAACAGACATTTGGTAATTGACACATTTACTATTAACAGATCATGTAGTATTATCTATTATATAATACTTTAGTTTTTCTCTTCATTATAGAAGAGTTGCGTATATTGAACCGCCGGCGCCGCCAGCCTTCTCAATTAAACTTAAATTGGAATTAAACTTGAACGTACATATTATTATGTATCTCTATACTGAGAAGCCAAAATAAATTGTGGTGGTGCAATGTAGGAATTGGTTCGATATATGCAACTCTGCCCTAAAAGAGATTTTAAAATTGCTTAATTTGCTAACAGCCAATAATTATAATACCAAAATTTTGGCAAAACTTGAATCGTTGATTGAGATATTGAAAAGATGTCTCGTCCTATATAAAAAACTTAACTCCAGCTGATTTCCATTTTGACTTACATCTTTACCCACAAGGTAGGAATCTTCACAAAACTTCTATCAACGCTATTAACTAAAACAAATTCTAGTAAGCGTGTAAAAACAGTAAATAAGTTATATGTGCTGTATACTATTTGGTAAATTTGTAGAAGAACCCGATTTTTTGAGTTTACTCGATTTTAACTTATCTTTAATTTGCGATAATCGTGAATGTGGACTGAATTGCTTGTGATGAACAGGAACTGGATTCTGATTTTGAGTGGCACGAATTTCGTTTTCTATTTGTACAATGGAACGCAAATCAAAAAATCCACTGTCGCTATTTCGTGGTAAAACTGGACTAGTTAAGGTTGCGCTGGGCGCCATTAGAAGTGTCGAATCTAACTGGTTTATTTCGGGAGTATCTAAGTAAAACTTGGGCATGGATGTGTGCCTAAAGACAGGAAGTTCGACATTTCGGTCTATTGTGAGTGTTAAACTGCGCGACATACGACGTTCACGTAAGGATTTCTTGCGGGTCCTTTCCGATTCAATTGCTACATTTAATAATGACGTTGATTTCAAATTCGAAGTTGTCGATGATTTAATAAATTCGTTCGGAGGATAACTGCTTTCGGGTGGTTGAATTTGATTTTGTAATAAGTTTGAATCTAGATTTGCGTCTGCTGTTGTTTCTTCAATTTTAACGGTTGGTTTATTGTCAACTTCGTCGGTAGAGTTAGATATATCTTCTGGTTCTATAATTATTGGAGTTTGCACTATTGTTTCCTTATTTGCTTGTTTAACGGCAGTTCTGGAGATATTTTCGGTAGTTTGTTGATCACTTTCCCACCATCGTAATTTACGAACTGGTTGATGTTCGATGGGTGCTTTAGGTTTAGATTCAATGGTCACGATAGCACGGCCAGCAATTAAAGAAACTTGATCGTAAAATGCCATATTATCAAATACATTGTTGTTAAATTTGTCATATGGTGTTTTTGGTTCTTCGTATAAAGCAATGCTTTCATCGTAACAAAATCGTTTTTCTATGAGATGCCAGTAACAAGCTTCCAAACAACTGCAACAAAGAGAGAAAATCATATAAATTTTTTAGTCGACTTTATCAGATTGTAAAGTAGTTTCTAATAAAAATAATCAATGATTTGTGCAACTAATTTTGTAAACGAATTATATCAACATAATAAATATCAAACGTCTAATAACCTTGTACGTATCTATTGGCTTTATTACCAACCGATTTTGATCGCAAAAGTGACTAGAACAAACTATAATAAGTACATTTTGTCAGTCTAAAAACAATGTCAACATTGAACGTTTAGTCATATTTTAGTCGAACCTTAATCTTATTCCATACGTAAACTGTTTTTTGACGTTAGATTAATTATTATTATTTTAAAATATATTTGTCATATAAGAAAATGAAAGGAGCTTTATTACGTTTATGACCTACTTTGTGTAGGTAAATATATTATAAATTGCAACCACCGCCATTAGTGAAAAACGTTCAAAAAACTATTATAACCCTACCTACAAATACTACAGGTAATATTTCATTGCTGACGACCAGGTTATAGCAGTCGGAGATGAAGAAGATGCAAGTTATAGGTGTGCTAAGAAAACTACGTGAAAAATATGCAAGAAGAGGATTGGAAATATATTTAAAAAAGACCATGTATTATTTGACTATTACAGAAGAGGACAATCAAAAGAACCTTGGCATTGAGATGTGGACTATAAAGCATACAAACTTTATTTATATATCCTAGGGGTTATATAGGGTGTTTTTTTAGCCTATAAGGGATGTTAGTAAAATTTATAATTTCGTGATCGTTTGCCTTGCGTTGGTAGTTTGTAACGATTATATTGCTTCACCCTATATATTACGTTTCAAAACGCACCAACGCGAGTTTTAAGAGCGATGGTGGGGGGGGGGGAATTGTGGACCAACGCGATTGGAGAGGCTGGTCAGGGTTGAATTTCAAGCGTCGTTTGATTTTGGGATTTGGCGTATTTTCATCGCATATTATTAGTAATTTGGTTGTGAGAAAAAACACAGTGCGTCTTCATAAGTTTGATAATGCTGGGAGATGATGAGTTATAATATAAATTATGCGAATTTGATGAAAATTAGAGCTTTGACCATGTTTGTGATAACGGTCTACCATATTTTATTAGCACGCGAGTTTGCAAGGCAGTGATTACTTTGGGTACGAAGGTACGATAAGAACAACCATTGGTGGTGCCATTTTCATTACGTTGCCTTTTACTACCAAAATTAATTTTGTTAGTAAGAAATTATTTTTGCGACCATCTACTGATGGTCCAGGGTTGTACAGATAGAGAGGTGGGAGTAATTATCACCGAGTGCTACTTGAACTGAAACTCTTTGGTGTTAATTTGGATATATTCAGTGCCATCTTACAGTGTTTTTTTTTGAGTCCGTCATCTGAATATTGGTTTAATTGTGTTAATCGAATTAACCTCTGTATAAGGAATTAGTTTGTAAAGCTTCGTTGTAACAAGCTTGGGATACAAAGTAAGTTTTTTACACATTTCTTTATCAAAAGTCCTTTATATTCTTATTCCACCTGGATGTTCGGGCAAGTCTTCTTTCCTGCAACGTTTCCTATATTTTGCTGTTGTCTATTCCGTACTTTGCACTGGTAATTGTTAAGCATTTTATATCAATATCACCGAAATATTTATAGTTTATCATTAGAATGTTATAGTACTACTAATAATAACTGATAAGGGAGCGTTCGATAGTATGTGTGAACCTTGAAAATGTTCGACCTCGACTCATTTTTCAATGAGTTCATGTTTAACGAAAGTTAACTGAAAAAAAGTCCTATAAATATGTTGCGTTCTCGAACAGTTTTTGTGTTTCCAATTTTTTCATTACTATAATAAAAGCCATCGAATTTGATTTAGTGTAGACCAAATTCTTAAAATTCCAGGGTGGAGGATGTTCAGCAGTGTTCCGTTCTAAGAACTTATATGTTGGAGTGTAGTCATCAACACCAAGAAAAATAGGACAAAGTAGATCAGAAATTGCGAATTGACTTGATTTATGATTAATGTTAAGTATAGGTTTAAAACTAGTGCGACGTGGATTATAAAAGAAAAGAATCTGCCAAGTCTTATCTGTGCAGACTCTGTTGAAGAGCTGCACTTTCCATAACTTCAATTATGTTTACCGATGAAGCAAAAACGAAATAGTTTTAATAATTTTCGCAATATTCATGAGTTATGGGCATGTGAAAACTCTCATATTATTGATTTGTCATCTCATTGAAATAGATTAATCTGAATCATTTGTTCTTGAACGATTTTTCTTTCTATATTGCAGCTACATATTTGAAACTGTATTAAATCACGAGTTCCTCAACCGTGCGTAAAATAGTCATTTTGTATAAATTCATTATGTGGTTTGTATGTTAATTAAAATTTACCATCGATCTGCTACCCGTGCTTCGTATTTTAACAGCTAATCGGAATATTGATGTTGCGTTTAAATTCAAAGATTTAATGCAAACTAAATTTTCCTTTTAGAATATAAGGATAACGTTTTAATGCTTCAACATCATTGAAGAATTTATATTGACAGATTATAGATTATAAATATCTTAAACTTTACACGTTTTAAGGTAGCATTATCGTAAACTAGAAATAGCCAGATTTTCTTGGATGAAATAACTTATTCTATGACCTATCAGATTATATACAATTACATTTTTAGAAAGATTGTCCGTTTCTAAGAAGAAATACTTTATCCCAAAAATACTCTTATTCGCATTAAGTTTATACGTAGAGCATACAAATAAAAAATCTTAATTATTCATAATATAGAAATTACAAGTCAGAGTTTAGTTAATCATAATCTTATAGAACTTAGTTTAAATTAACTCGTATGAAAAGCTAGCACCTCCACTTTCTCAAACTTAAAAAAAGAGCCAGTTATTATGTGTAAATTATGTGCTAATTTTGTGTACCTTCAGAAAACTGTATGCACTTATGGATTTAAAGTTGTAACCGTTTTAATAGTTACAACAATAGTGCTAAGTTTTATAATTATAAAGTCAGCATCTCTACCTTTGTAATTTGGTATTCTGTAATGCTACACAAAAATCCTTCCTCTTTAAAAGTCCATATCCCGAAAGTTCAGCTCTTACCATTTTGACAGTAAGGTCACTTGAAAAGTAGAGGTGATGCAAGTTTTAAAAACTCCGAGCAAGTTACGCGTGGGAATATTCAATTTTAATAACTTTGCGGTTATCCAAATTAGTGAAATAGCCATTCGATGAAGAACAAAATATAAAAATTGAAGATGAAAAAATATCGTTCAGCGAAACGCTGTCCATGTGGACGATGAGACTGTTCAAATTTACTATACGTAATAACAGCAATTTCTAATGCTGGGAATTTTGTAACTTTACAAATTTATAATTCATATTCATAAACATCACTTACTAATATTCCCCATGAATTAAATATGATAATTCTGTCGAACTAAAAACTTAGGGGAGTTGTCAAGTTTCTGCACCAAAACTGCGAATTGGTCATTATTATGGGATGTTCCTTACGCCTGTATTCATACACAAAGCATTACGAACACTTACTAAAAGTTTCTTGAAAAATTAACCCATGCTACTGGGAGTAACTGATTTTTATTAGTGCATTTCAGATTTGTTTTTTTACGAAGTTTTCTGAATTTCCGTGTGTTTTTGCACGAAATTGCGTCTAAAAGATTTTGTACGTAAATAATTTTAACGTTAGGAATTCCAAAACCTGAGTTAAATTAGACGATTTCAAAGTTGATGAGGAATTAGTTTCTGAAAAAGCTATAGTTCATCCATTCATTATAATATATTTAAAGTAAAATTGTATTCTACTTTTATTTAAGAATCTGTGGTTTATGATTATGTGGTAAATGAGTCTAATTTAGATCAATAATCAACGGAACAGCAGCTCAGGCCGAAAAATTACACAAATATTTGCGGAAGACAGGTCAAGGGTGTTGCCCTTGTGCTTTCCCTGGTGTTGTTATACCCGTTTACAACACCATCCACTCTGATTGGGTGCAAATATCGAACATTAGGGTCATTCCATCTCAAATTAACTGAAAAATTGGCGAAATTGACTTGACCACACCAAATTTGACGAAACTTAGTACATACCATCATAGCAATAATAAATAAAAAATACTAATTTAAGAATTTGCCCCAAAGGGCATTTATTTGTTTGTTTTTGTCCTTTTTTGTTTAAATTCGTGTGGAAAACAACTTGTAACTTCCTTCACGGTAGTCTAAATTCAAAAATAAAAATGATATGTAAAGGTAAATAAACATTCTATTTAAATATTCAACCACAGTTGATTTTTCAACCCCTAAATGGGTCAATTTTTGAATATAAATACAAAAATCAGTTTTTCTGATTTTTTTAGATTCCAATTTTTTAACTTTCTTTGAACTTTATGGCAGAAACATTTAAATATAACCTTTAAGTTCAATTTTGATAAAAAGTTAAACGTTCTCACAAAGAAGTTTAACAAAAAAAACATGTCTTTGATTTTTTTTTGATGAACTTTTCATGATGCTGAAAATCAATATAATACAATTAATTAAAAATTGTCGTTTTGGAGAGAGAAAGAATTTGAATAGTTTTAATTTTATATCTAACTATTTTTGCCATAAAGTTGAAAGAAAGTCGACAAATCGGCGAAAAACTTCTTCATATATTTAATTTATATTTAGTAACCGAACCCAGCATCGTCGCACGATCAAATTTTAGAAATAGGGTTAATATTAGATAATGAATTCATTTAGGGGTTGAAAAAATTAAATTTAGTCGAATATTTAAATAAAATGTTTATTTACTTCTAAAAAACATTTTTTATTTTTAAATTTAGACCACCGTAGATGAAGTTACAGTCGTTTTCCTACAACTCTACACACAAACTTTTTAACTTATTAAAGGACCAAGCCAAAAACCAAATGCCCTTTGGGACAAATTCTTAAATTTGTAATATTTATTACTATTACGGTGTGCACCAAGTTACGACAAGTTTTGTGGGGGTCAAGTCAATTATACAGTTGATGTGAGCTGGAATGACCCTTTATGAAGTTTCTTAGCAAAGTTTTCCAATGGACAGAAGCACTTTGTATTGCAATATTAACTATGAAGGGGTTGTACGAGCCTACCCTCATAGTCAAAATTTAAAAAAAAGTTATATATTCGCCACATTATACACATATAACTTTCGATTTCTGAGGTAAACGTCACCAGAGTGCGTGGCTGTTTTAAAGAGGATACGAATGCAATCTGCTGGCGATGGAATAAGCATTCTATAATATTTAGTCTATGATTATTATATTTTATAGTAGTTAATATGATGATAAATGAAACGTTAGGGCAATAGGTTATAGATACTACTTAATTTATTATAACTAATAATAGTTGTCATTACTTTCAGTTTTTATTCTGTAATCTAGTTTTCTCATTTCATTCTTCTTAAAATTGCACTTACAAGAAAACTATTTCGATTGCCGCAGTTTTTTTAAATTTTTTTCAAACTTACCAAAAATTTGTTAAACTCTTGAATGAAATAAGCTATAGCACCTTATTTTTCACGAACGAGGTGAACGTCGAGGAAATAATACTAATAAAACCTTGGTGGAGTACCATGAAACCATAGTTTATTTAACGATTTAACCGCAGTAGTTATTTTATGACCTTAAAATTATAAACTAATGGCATTGTTAATGTCTAATTTATAAGTTTACAGAATGAAATTTAAATAATATGTTATATATGGTGGGAAGTTTTGAGCTAATTAAGCAAGTTTTCGTATTCTCGTTTGTAAAAACCACTTAATTGGTGATATTATTTTAATTCATAAATTAATATTTCTAATATGCTTAATTGCTTACTATCCAATTATAGGTAAAATTGTATATATACATGGAAGACTTAGTTATAATTCCACGTATTTTTCTATATACAAATTAATAGATATTATTAACACTTCATAGAACTGGAATTTATCACCGATTGGATAACCATGTATATTTTTAACAAGTGTAAAAATTTGTATAAAATTGTAATTCGGTATTTACTAGATTCTTTATTATATTCTAATTTTGAATTAATGAAATAGGTAATCAAAATAACCTTCATGGTAGATGATTTCGCAAGGTAAATAATTACTAGAAATCACATACTTTTGATCATGACGGTTAAAAGTTCAAAAATTCAACATTCAAAACAATGTATTTCTACAGAAGCTAACTTGTAAGAATTTAAAGAAAAAATGTTAAGGTACTTACTATTGGCAGCTCTTACACATTTTTGGAACTTTAATTGGAGGTACTTCAACGTTTGACGACAACTTCACAAGGTATTGTTATATGAACGATAACATTAAAACTAGAAATTATCAGGTTTGATAAGGCAAATCCTCACAAAACACAATCAACATCGTAATTTATTTTATATCACTTTTCTATTTTTCATAAATTTTTATTTATCTTGATGATTTTGTTCACTTTACATCATTTCGCAGATATTTAAATTTGTGGTAATTTTTTACTGTCGGCCTTGAGTTGATAAGGAATTACTATAAACGGATGATTTATAACACATGCAAATTTAATAATAATTTTGTATCTGTATAACTAATGAAAGTAGAGTTGACGTTATTCAAAAGCATGTGTAAGCGTGAATGAAATCTAATGGTACTAATAAGCACGTGGTCTAAACAAACACTAATAGATTTTCACGAAAATAAAGTCATAAAGCAAAGTTTTTCAAAACAGTCGTCATATTGTTTTATACTATGCATGTTTCACAGAAATTTTGAGTATACATTTTGTTACACAATGCAATAAGTACCGCAATATAAACAAATTAACTGGACGGATAATTATAGTAACGGTTCACTTTTTAGTAAAATGGTACAACGAATTCACTAATATTTTTTGTGCAATCTAAAATTAACGAGAACACAATTAACTAATTTAAAGTTGTACTGCATTCAACACTTTCATTGTTAACAAAGAAATTGGCCGATTAATGGCGTTGATTGAGAATCATCACAATATAAATTTAAACTCCATTTTTTGTTACCGCACTTTTAATCGTTTAATATTAATTGTAATTATAATGGTATAGATTTACCGCTATCTTATCGTCATTTAATTAGACTTACAGAATTTATATCAAATCTAAAAATATAAACAGGAAACATGAAGTGCGTTTAATCGAATAAATTTAACAAATTACCGCAAAAATAATATTAAAAGTAAATTTTTGAAAATTACAATTTGTGTAAAAAAAATTTAGGTCATTCTAAGAAGAAATTGTTATTCATCACATTTTGTTTTATTATTTCAACCTTGTTTTATTTAAAAATTAATATCTTGTATTGTAAACGTAAAGTACGCGTTTTGAAAGTAACACTGGCACTGTTTTTAATTTTTAAACAAAGTGTAAGTTTTGAAAACCTACTTTAGATTAATGTATCACAAAGTTTGTTTGGTACTACGAGAGAACCGGCAGCATTGACAGGTTGTTGTGGACAATACAGCGTATAGACTGCGGTTATACCGTGTAGGTATAATTAAGAGGAAACCACTTTTTGCAGGTAATCCCGTAGGTACTACTCCGAGAACGAAAGCATCATCTTGAATTTATCTTTTTTTTTAAATATTTTACCATACATCTGTAGGTGCCTATAAATTTCATATTTTGACTTTGTCAGATAGGTGGTACGTACCTACCTACGCAAAATCAAAATAAACAGTAGGTACCTACATAATATATTATAATAATGTACAACACTCAACTGGAAGTTATTGAAGTGTGGTAACCTACTTGTTTTATCTTACATCAAATTTTTGAAGTTCATTAGTACCTGTCACGTGTAGTAAGTATGACGAAATATTTACCCAAATCAGTGTAGGAAAAATATACATTTATTCAGAACTTGTAATTTGGTAATTAACTACATCATGTACACCATCCAGATAAAATTATGTCGGCATATTTGACTGATTTTTGTTATTATAACAGTACCTTATTAATTAGAAAGGTATTTGCATCTTGCATCATATCCTATTTGGTGCTAGGCAATAATTGAGATAATATGAAAATTTGATAATAATAATTATTATATTTTGCAATGTTGGTGTGTATTATTGTTTAGCACTTAATCAGAATTAGAATAAATATGTACAGATACAATTAAATTTAAACTAAAAACAAAATAACAAACTTTTAACAGTATATCATAGTAATATGTATATAAAATGGGATTATGCGGGAAATGATCCAATGAGCCCGATGTTCGGTAACAATGGTACTCTTTTGTTTAAACTACATATTTGTTCATCATTTGACATGATATGGACATTATTATCAGAGGACCACTAGTGTATGAAACATAGGTGTCACGACATAGCGACAATAGCTCATAACGAAAAGACCAATAAATTAAAACAATTTTCAGAACGAAATTTTATACAGGTAGTTATAAATGTAAAAATGTTAATGATACCGCAGTTCATTTTAACAACAGGTGTAATCTATGCTGAGATACAAATGACAAACAATTAATTTTTAATTGCAGTAGTAATTAGGAACAATGCAGTAGAATGCGTATTCTAATCAGCAATGTGTAGAATTTTGTAATGCACTACAAAATTACTATAGTAGAACTCCTCTATAACGGGTTCCGGATATAACGAAAAATCGGCTATAACGAGTAAATCGTTTGGTTCCTTGCTGTTTTGTATAGGGGAGAAATATTAACGATGGTGCGCTGTAAGCAACATCAACGTGACGTCACGCTAATGATATAACCTCGCTTGACCTCGCTCAGAAATACTTTGATTTGGTTTTGAACGATAATAATACATTACAACTAAGTAATAAATAAATAATTTAATAAAAAATAATAAATTTTACGTATTTTAATTACTTTTTAAAATAATTTTAATTAATTAAGACGTCAAATATTTAGTTAATATTACAGCCACCAGGGTGCGTACAATTAATATTTTTCCCCTATACTACTCCTTGTAAAATTTCCCCTCTATAGCGAGTACGTTTTTGACATTGAGTTGGATATAACGAAATTTTTGTTTCTTCCCATAACGGTAATAGTGAGAAATTTCGGAAGTAGATCGGATATAACGAAAGTTCTTGGAAGAAATAAAGACACGTGTGGGTCTCAATTACTAGAATTTTATCAGAAATATATTTTGCGTGGTAATTGTCACGTCTGCATATTTTTTTCTCAGTCGTTAGCAAATTTTTCAAGGAGGAAACACGTCCTGGAATATCCTGTGTCATTATGTCGTCCTCTAAAACAAGAAAATCGTTTTTTTCCTCTTTTTCCTTCTGTTAAGAGCAGCTTTCTTTGCTTCGTTCCAGGTTTTTCCTCTCCTTGTCAGTCTTTGGTGGTCTGCCTCTTTGTCTCTTCCCCGTTGCTTTCGTTTGCCACACTTTTTTCGCATTTTATTTGAGTGGCCGAACCATCTCAATTGCTGGCATTCTATTTTTATTAACGCTGGGGTTATTTGTAGTCTCTCTCTTATCTCTTCGCTTCTTATCCTATCGACTCTGGTAACCCCTTCCACTCTTCTAAGATATCTCATCTCGGTCGCCTGTATTTTGCTTTTGAGTTTATCTGTTAAATTCCACGTTTCGCAGCCGAAAGTTAGTGTTGGTAAGTAAATTGTTTTGTAAATTCTCATTTTTGTGTTCTTTGAAATTTCTTTCTTCCTTAAGATTGTTCTTCCTGTTGCATGGTATACTCTTGCGGCAGCTCCCACACGATTATTTATCTCAGACTCCCAACAACCGTTTTCCTCCATCAAGGCACCCA
Organism: Podabrus alpinus; assembly: GCA_932274525.1. Classification (NCBI taxonomy): domain Eukaryota; kingdom Metazoa; phylum Arthropoda; class Insecta; order Coleoptera; family Cantharidae; genus Podabrus; species Podabrus alpinus. The sequence continues at coordinate 125,206,054 of OW026451.1, forward strand.
GATATTTAAATTGTTTGACTTGTTCTATTACCCTTCCTTCGATGGTGATATTTTTGATCCTTTGATCCTTTGATCATCTTTTTCTATCACCATTACGTTAGTTTTTTGCACATTTATTTTCATATATTTATTTTTTAAAGCTGTTCTCCATATTTCTATGTTATGTTGTTAGGTTTTACTCACTACTTGCAAATAGAATAAGGTCATCACCAAAAGCGCATTCTGTTATTTTTACCTGCTGAAGATTTCTGTAACCCAGACTTAGTTTTTTGGGGTTTAATTGGGTTTCTTCTTGCACTTCATCCATTAACACCAGAAACAATATTGGACTTAACACCCACCCTGTCTCAGACCTTCCACAGTGTTAAAAACTTTCGTCGTCAGGTTGTCACATTTCTTATATATTGGCAGTATTACCGCAACCTCCCAGTCCTTCGGTATTCTTCCCGTTTTCCATACCAAATTGAAAATGTTTTTTAGTTCAGTCATTCCATTTTGACCCACATAGTTCAACATTTCTGGTTTTATTCCGTCGTGACCGGCTGCCTTTCCCATTTTCATATTTTGCATAGCCATCATACAGTCTCTTCCATCGTGATTTCGTCTGCTCCTATTAGCTGTTGGATTCATTATTGGTAGTTTCGATCACTTGTTTGTCGCTTTCTAGAAGTTCTTCGAAGTATTCTTGCCATCTACGCATAATTTGTTTTTCTTCATGTAATATTTCGCCTTTACTGTCTTTAATTTGTTTTAGGGTAGTTTGCTTTTTTTCCCAAGTTCTTTATTATTTTGTAAAACAGCTTTTGGTTCTCATTTTTGTTTCTTTTCATTTGTTTTCCAAATTCTTCCCACGCTTCTATCTTTGCATTTATAATAATCTGTTTTTGTACTCTTCGCATGATTCCTTAGTTTTTTGTGACAGGTACTTTCTCCATTTTTGTTTCCTCGCTAATCTCTTTGTTCCACCACGACGTCTGTTTCTTATTATTTTGGAATTTAGTAGTACCACATACTTTCTTAGTTGCTGCTAATAGAGTTTCTTTAAATTTACCCCATCTATCTTACAGAATCCTATGCCGTTCATCGAAATTTCCTTCCATTTCTTGTTCTGCAGTTGTTTGGTATTTATTTCTCGTTTCTGGTTCTCATAGTTTGTAGCTTTTACTACTACTCTAATTTTTGGTTTTTGGATTACCTCGCTGTTGGTTTCGCTAGGGGTAGGGGATCTACATTTAAATTTCCCAACCACCAAATAAAGGTCACTGCCGATTTCGGAGCCTCTATGTACTCTGATATCAATTAAGCTGAAAGCCCTTGCAAGTATTTTTTAAAATTGATTGATTTTTGATTTTAAATTTATTTCGATTTCAAATTTTATAATTAACTTTTATAATTGTAATTATCAAATAAAACCAGACATATGTAATTGTCGGTCCACCACAATAGAGTATCATACTGAATTTCATCCAAATCGATCCAAGCGTTCTCTTGCCATAAGCAAAATGTTTTAAGAATTATTAAACAAAATAATGGATTTGGGTAAGTTAGATTAAATTATCTTATTTAGGTCGCAGGGATCGTGGTTAAGCGATCTTCCCGCATATGCAGACATCCTGTATATTAATAAATCTGTGGCTTCCAGGTAAAATTAATTAACATCCTGGATTGTAGTTATTGAGTTTGATTTAAAATGATAGATCAACTTTTATATTTTAAATGTACTAATATTATTGTTTCTTTGATTATGTAAAATGGTTAATCCGTTAATATAAATAAATAAAAGGGGATAAGTCGAGAAACTCAATTTTACAGAAGGCAGAAAACGGTTTTTTGATGTACTATCTGAAGTGCAACCACTAGCGTTTGCGTAGTCCGTAGTGCGTTCTAGACAGAATTGGATAAAATTTAGTATAAATAACATTAGTATGGTGTCAAACTCCCATTAGGCTGACAAGCTACCAACACAAGAAATCCGAAAAGAGGCTTGATGGAATTATGAAATTCTCCAGTATTGTATTTAGTCTGTTCATGTAACTCGAATACTAATTTTAAAAATTCTTTTTCTTCTATTTTTGCGCAATTAAAGAAAATTGTGTATCCAGAATTTTTGACGTCTTATTTTCAAGTTTTTTAGTGCCTATACATAAATCCGAATTCAATTAATAAATAACCATATTATTTGAATTTTTAGAATAATGTAAAATATCCATAAATAACTTTTCAAAACTAAAAAGCACACATTTTCACTACATTAATCACGAATTCATCAGATATGTTAATAAATATTTACTTATAATATTTATAATAATAATAAGTCGGCACTCCATTCCTTACGGAATATCGCCACTTCATTGGACGTTCTTGAATCCGTTTTTAGGGTGGATTAGTCCCTATTTTCTATCTTCATTTTCATTTCATTCACAGTTCTCTGTGTACTTTCGTCTTTTCCACTATTTCTCTCCATTTCTTCCTATTCTGTGCAGTCTCTCGTAAATTTCTGCTTTTTCTTCGTCTTTTTCTTGCTCAGTTGGGGCGTATACGTTTATCACAGACAGGTTAGTGTGTTCGCCTTTGACTCTAATGTAGGCCAGTCTTCCATTAATGGGATCAAATTTAATTATATTTTTAGCTATGTTTCTCTCTACTATGAAGGCTACTCCATTTCTACCTTGTTTTTCTTCGCCCGAGTACAGTACTACATATTTCTTTATTTTCACTTCTCCATTCCCTTTCCATCTAATTTCTGGTACTGCCGCCAGATCAATCTTGTATCTTTCCATATCGTTGACTACTTCGTTTATTTTTCCGGGGAGCAGCATTGTTCTAATGTTCCAGGTTGCTATTCTCTTGTTTGTTTTATTTTTCTGTTTTCTCTTCCCTAATATCTTCTCTCTTCTCTTATATTCCATGTTATCAGTCTCTAGGTCAGTGGGCGTCGCAGGGGTCGTTATACTTTGTGTGTTCCATCTTTTGTTTTTTAGTTTTTTGGAATCAGGTCATCCGCAGATCCCTGCTGGTTTCTCAGGCTATCTGTATCTCGTTCCACTTAAGTACTCTCTTGTTAATGGTTATCTTCTGATATCCTGCCCTGGCTTTGTTTCCCTTTTCTATCTCTCTTATTGACATTTCTCTTATTTTTTTGTATTTCCATCTCTCTTACTGTCATATCACTGTCTACAAATATTCTTTTCCCTTTTAGTTTATTCTTGCTCTTCATGACTATCATTTTCTCTTCCCAATTTTTCAACTTGACTACTATTGGTCTTTTCTCTTCGTTTCTCCCAATTTGGAAGCTTTCTAATGGTTCAACTTCCACTCCCATCTCGTCTTTTAGTAGTTTCTGAACTTTTTCCTGTAGTTGTTCTGGGTTTCGTACTTCTGGTCCTTTAATTATAATATTGTTCTTATTTTTTGCTTTTTCTTGTTTTTCAAACGCATTCTCAAGCTCCTCTATTCTTTTTGTAAGTGCTTGGTTTTTCTCATTCCATTTTTCTTCTTTTTCTTTGCTGTCCTCCTGCATTCCTTTAATTTCATCTCTGAGTTTTCTTATTTCATCTATATTCTCTTTGAATCCCTCTCGTATTTCGGTTCTCATGGTTTCAATTGCCTTTAATACCGCTTCCATTTCTGTGTCTTGATTTTCGTCTTTCGATTCAGACTGATTTTGGTTTGTTGGTGATCTAAAAATTTTTCTGCTTCTCTGAAATATTCTCTCTGTGCTTTCCCCTTCAATTTCGCCTTTTAGGGATCTTCTTCTTTTCGTATATTGGGAATACTGGTTTCCGCTACCTTTCTGTGGTGTATTTTCAGCGGTGTCCTTTTTATTGTTTAGGTCTGTGGTGTTTTTGTTCATTTGTTCCACTTCTTGTTTTTAGTTAAATTGGTTTTTCACCCTCGCAAAACTTATAAACCAGATCTTCTTGTTTTTCCTTCAAAATGCTATCTTTTTCACTTCTAGTCCCGTACAACACATACACCCAGTTCAACACTTCAGAAGTGTATGCGCTATTATTCACTTCTTTTTCAAGTTGTGATATTTGTGTGATTGGTTTTTCACCCTAGTGATTTCCCAATTTTTCGCTTTAAGAATATTCTGTTTTGGTATACCTGTGTTTCCTTTCAAGTGTCAAAAAGTTAACCTCGAAAAGCACCGCACATTTCACCAATCTTCTCAAATATAAGTTCTTTGTTCCAGCGAACAACTCTCCAACAATTTTAGTTTCTTTATTCTCGTATCACACTTCCAGAACACGTCTCTATCACTATTAACTCACTGTAAAGCCACAACCGATTAACAAATGTTGATTATAACTGCTACTCGTACCAACCTCCTATTTTTTTTTTTTTTTTATTAATAATAATGTAATATCAACAATCAGAACATACTTATATTAAATACAAAGTTCTATAAGTTGATTTGTTGTCCGGGTCATGCAGGAATACGCCCATCAGCGATATCCGCTTTCGAAATTTTCGCTTATATAAGAAGGTCACATGGCCATTTTCTCTTTAGTCTTCTATATATATTTTCCTGGAGGAGATGGTTGGTGCAAGGATTGGGGTGGTCTTGCAGTCTCAGATTGTGCTTCTCTGCGCGTTTTCTAATTTCTTCAAATATATGGTTGATCTTTAGGTCATTATGCAGGGTTTGGTTGGTTACGTACCATGGCGCATCTACCATTATTCGAAGTGCCTTGGATTGGAATGTTTGTATTATTTTTATGTTAGACATACTAGCGCACCCCCATAGCTCTATTCCGTAGGTCCAGATTGGCTTAATGATGGCCTTGTATATGAGTACTTTATTTTCAATTGAAAGGATTGATTTTCTTCCAAGTAGCCAATACATTTTTTTAATTTTCAAATCCACTTGCTTCCTCTTTTTCTTGATGTGCGTCTTCCACGTTAACCTTCTATCTAGGTGTAGTCCGAGATATTTTACTTCCTCACTCTGCGGTATTTGTATGCCATTAATATAGATGGGTGGGCACTGTAGACGATTCAGGGTAAATGTTACGTGAGTGGATTTTACTTCATTTATTCTTATTCTCCACCTGGACATCCAAATCTCAAGGAGGGACAGATGTGTTTGCAACACTTCAGACGCTTGTTGAGCATTATCATGTTTTGCCAGAATAGCAGTGTCATCTGCAAATGTGGCAATCTCTGTGTTTGTAGTGACAGGTAGGTCGGAGATGAATAGCAGGTACAGTACTGGACCAAGCACACTACCTTGTGGTACTCCTGATACTATGGGATAGATATCAGACACTTCATCATCTTGCTGGACTTGGAAATGACGATTTTGCAAGTAAGACTTTAAGACAAGGTAGTAATGTTGTGGCAAGGTTTTTTTTATCTTGAATAAAAGTCCCATGTGCCAAACTTTGTCGAAAGCCTGTTTTATATCCAAGAAGGCTGCTGAGCAGAATTGTTTACCTTCTAAAGTTCTATAGATGATATCTACTATTCGGTGACATTGTTGTACAGTCGAATGCTGCTGCCGAAATCCGAACTGATGCGTTGGTATTAAATCTTCCAAGAGGTTGGTTTCATTTAAACGTTGAAGAATAACTTTTTCAAGTAGTTTGGAAATGACTGGCAACAAGCTTATTGGGCGGTATGAAGAGGTATCCGTAGGGAGTTTGCCTGGTTTCAAGATCAGAATAATTCTAGCGAATTTCAGTTGCATTGGCCAGTATGACAATCTTAGAATAGAATTAAATAATATTGTCAAAAATTTAATTCCCAAATCAGGCAATTCCGATAGCACTTTACCCGTTATTAGATCGTATCCTGGAGCCTTGGTCTTCTTTAACCTACTTATTTGTTGTTTAAGCTCGTTTTTCCTGATTTTCCTTATCGGTAGCGACATCTGTAGAGGAGCTTCCAGATATTGCTCAACTTCTTCATTTGGCTCATCAGAATAAGGTTTAAAAACTTCTGCCAGGTGTTGTGCAAACAGTTCAGCCTTCTCAGTATTTGACCTCGCCCATGAGTTGTTAGGATTACGTAGAGGAGGGATGGTCGATTGTGGTCTTTTGAAACCTTTTGTAGCCCTCCAGATGGAGTAGTCTTTATTAGAGAGATTTTTTAAATAGTAACTAAAAGTTTCATTTTTCGTTTCCTTTAGTTTTCTTTTTAACTTATTTGTTAAGCGGTTGTAATCAGTTTTGTCTAAGGGATTTGCACTTCGTTGACATTTTGCTCTGGCTCTTCTTTTTTCTTTTACAAGTTCTCTTATTTCCATTGAAATGTTAAATGTAGATGTTTTATTAACGTTTGTAGGAGTAGAATTCCAGCTAGCATTTTGTACAGTTGTTATGAAATGGTTTGTCGCATATTCTACTTCATCTGGTGTCTTAATACTTAATGAGAAATTTAGTTCTTTGTTTATATGCTCTTTAAATTGTTCCCAGTTAGTACTTTTATTATACAGGGATGCCTTTGGTTGTTTTACAATCATAGTTGTACTAACTGTGAGTATGACTGGTGTATGATCTGATGTTAGGTCCAAACTTGATTGAATTTCCATAGAATTATTTGAAATTCCATTGGTTATATAGAAATCCAACAGATCAGGGATCTTATTAGGATCAGTAGGCCAATATGATGGTTCACCTGTTGAGATGGAGTTGTAATGTTTTTCATTTATTAGTTTAAGAAATTCTCTTCCCTTTACAGTTATTAATCTGGACCCCCAGTTGGTATGCTTAGCATTGAAGTCGCCCCCTGCTATAAATTTCTGTCCAAGTGAGAGGAAAAATGGCTCCAGGTGTTCCTTTTTGATGTTGTGCCTAGGTGGACAGTAAATTGCCGATACTTTTAGCTGATTATGAACTTGATTAAGTTGGATTGTAGTGGCTTGAAGGAAATGTGTTTCATAATTATTAATCTCGTGATGGACTATTGCTCCTCTAATAATAATAGCCGTTCCCCCGTGGGCTCTTCCATCGGGATGATTGGAGTGATATACTTTGTAGTTTGGAATTTTTATATATGATCGGGAAGTAAAATGTGTTTCTGAAACAAGCAAAATGTCTATATTGTTATTTTTAATAAATAATTCAGTTTCGTTGATTTTTGGTTGGAGGCCGTTGGCGTTCCAGAGGGCAATTCTTAAAAAGTTTGCCATTAATGTATTATTTTACTGATGACTGTATTCAATAGATTAATCATCATTGAATTTTGTTGCATGAGTTGGTTAAACATATTTTTGAATTCGCTAAGAAATTTAGTTAGAGATATATCTTCTTTGTGACTTCCTTCGCCTGAATTAACGTTTAGTGCATCAGCGTATGTTGGTTTGTAGCTTTGGTTGTAATATGTCTGTGCTGTATTGGTTTGATTTGTTCCTGGCACGCGAGTTGAGGTGTTATGGTAAAACGATTGAGTACGCTTCTTATCTTGTTGTTGCGAGTTTTTACTATATTTGTCTTGTAGTTCTCTGTAAATTACGCAACCCTTGTAATTAGCTGGATGAGGCCCATCGCACAAGTAACATTTGGCAGGTGTATCTCTGGTTTTTTGACAAGATTTTGAATCATGTTGTCCTCCACATTTTACACACGCAAATGGGCGATTGCAGTAGGCTTTGGTGTGATTGTACATTTGACATCTTGTGCATTGCACTATGTCACTATTTCTTAGTGGTGGTTCGACCTTAATGCTCCTGTTTTGGAGGTATCTCAAGTCATATATCGATTTATTGTTGTCGGCAGGTTGCAGGTCAACAAAAAATAATGGTAGTGCTTCTTTTGTTACGCGATGTTTAATATTGACTATGTTTCTTACTGGAAAACCTTTTTTCTGAAGTTCTTCTTTAATATCTTCTGTGGAAGTTGTCTGGTGTAAATGTCTTATTACCACTCGATAAGGTTTATCTTCCTTTAGCTGATATGTGTGATGGATAATATTTTCTTTCTGCATATGTTTTATTAGTTTACGATAACTATCTGTACTGATTGCATTTATCTTCACTACACTATTTGCTAGAGTTTTCGTTATAATTTGTTCTTCTTCAACTACATCATTTAAAGCTTTCATCATTTGTTGGTAATTTACTACATCATGTATAAATATGGGAGGCGGTCTATTAATTTTGGTGTTTTGACTCTGCTCAGTGGTGGTTTCTTCATTATTAATTAGTGTTGTAAGGGGTAGATATCTGTTGGTTTGCAGTACTGGCGGAGATTCCGTTACCGGAGAATGAACTCGTTTTCTTTTGTTCCTTCCAACATCCTGCCAAGGGTGATTATTGGGTTCATTTGTCACCATATTGGATATTATGTCAATTATAGGATTTTCCTTTGATTGATTGGATGACTCAAAGTTGGTTGTCATATTAGATTGCACGGTTAAGTTAACCGCCCGAGGAGCGGTTAACAGAGCTGATAATAATTATTTAAATTAATTTATTTTAATTTAAATAATATTGCTTTTCAAAACACAAATGGTATATTATTTACATACGCTTGGGATTTTATCGCACTATCACTAGAAACTTGAAAACACATCCAACGCGTACAATAGCTAACTCGCGAATGTACCTCCTCCTCCTATTAAATCTAATATTTATAATAACTCATAAATTTTCTTCAATATTGTTATTTACAATTCACTGTCTATACCGAAACCTTGTAGTTTTCAAGTTATTTTATTTCGAAAAATTTATTGTATTTTGTAGATATCTCTAAATATGGGATACTTTTATTAAATTGTTAGTCCTATATAAATATATTTAAAATATTATATGATTTTTTAGCTATTGAAATTAATATCAAAATAAACTTTAAAAATTAACTAGTTAATTAAACCATAAATCGCAATTAATTATTTTTGCATAAGCTTTCAGCATTTTTATTGCTATATTCAGATGTTCATTGCAATAAACATCTGTTCAATTATGTGCAAATATAATTTTTAAAGTTCACTTTAATATCATGTATTATATCAGTATATAAAGAGCGTTATCCATTTATTGGATTACTTCGTGTAATAAATAATTTTTTATTAAATAAAAACAAAATATTAACTAAAATGTTAACTATTTGTGATTATAGTTGTTTATTAGTATTTATATAAATTTTATATTTACTTTTTTAATAACAAAGTTAATGAAATGTAACTAATATGCAATAATTGTTTAAATATAAATTTTGTTACAACGTCGTTTCACCATTCTCGGGGTTTTCAAGCAACCGCAATATTTAACAAACCAAAGAACAATTTTGAAGTCACGAAGAGAAAATATTTTTTAATTATAAAAGCACAAAATTATTATCACTACTATGTGAAAAATATCGTTTTGTTTAAAATATGTAAGTAATTCTTGCAAATTAAAGACAATATGATAAAGTAACAAAAACTAGAAAGAAAGTAATTGTCAAGTAATTTAGGTGATAGTTTAGTATGTATTGAAAAATTATAAAATTTAATAAAAAACCTAACTATTAAATGTTAAAACATTTAGATAAAAAAAATTTTAATTCAAAATACACTAAAACAACCTTAAAAAAATTTCACTAATAATTTCCTTCAACAAATTTTAGGTATATTTGTTTTTTTTTATTTATTATCACATCGTCTAAAATCATCGTGATAATTGATCATACTAAAACCCACGTGCAGTAGTATTTATTGTTTTCCTTATTTTTCCTACTTTGTTGTAATCTATACTTATTTTACTTATATTTTTAATTATAAAAACATTTTCATTTTTATGATTTTATATTTCTAAATATTATTACCATTTTATGGTGTAATTATCTAATTATTGATTATTATACTAACAACTGAGAAGACCACAGAATTATTTGATATCATATTTCTACAAATGTCACGTTTTTACGACCTCCCTTTTTGTCAGTTGTTTACCTATTAAATAAATGTAAGTAGTATTTTTAATTAAAATCAAATGTGTAAAATAATATTAGACGAGCTTAATTTTATATTATAAATTATGTTTTTTCATTAGCGCATTTTTTATTAACTAGGAATGTTTCTTTTATTATGACATTCTATTTATAGGCATATGAGTAGTATTGCATTACAAAAATTTATTAAATCAAAATTTTGGCATAGGTAATTTCTGCACGTAGTTCTCTCTGAAATTACAAAATTAATACACATAGAGAAAAATTTTGTCCCTCTTCTTGTAAACTATTTACCTCAGCGTACCTATTAAAAATACCGCAAGAGTTCAGAAGCGCCAAATTTTAAAGTACTACAACGGTACTACGTACTATCTACATAGTATGTATACAATTTTATTATAATTCCTTATTATTTCTATTGTGTGACTTAAATACATTTGTAAATCTTACCTCATTCTAGATAAGCGATTTTCAGCTATTTCGTTTATAAATAGCTCTTTCATTTTAAATTTTTAATGTAATAACAACTAATAAACATGTTTACGTCAAGTCAGTAAGTAACAACTACTGGCTTGAATTGAATCGAATGACCAAAACGTGCTGACAATATAGCAACTTAAAGGTTGCAAACAACGTGAGCATATTAATATTATACGTTAATTGAACATGCTAAGTGAAATTCTAATTTTGATTTAAAGAATTCCGAGACAGTTTGGCTTGGATTTATTTATTACCTTCTTTAGGTTTGGACGTTTTGTAGTCTCTTTGCATGTCTCTACCATTTTCGAAGTTACATTTGCATAGGTAGCAAGAATTCAACACATTCAACGTTGATATCCCCATGCCCATTGGCTGAGTTGCTCTTTCAACAGGTAAGGTAAGCGATAAAAAAAGAACACGTATATACCTAGTACGATATTATTTCCTGAAGTGTGTAACAAAGTGGAGTGAAAAGTTTCCCTAATTTCTTTTAAAATTTATCAAAGTTTATAATTATTGTTAATCAACCACATTTACGCACATTTATCGACGAGAATATAAATCGATACGACATTTTATCTCTTTCGGAGGACGTGAGCATCCTGTGTAAGATGACGCTATCTCGATTATCTTGTTAAGGTCAACTAACTATCGGTAGACAACAGTGGAGTCACTAATTTGATCGGGTTCAATGCAATCCATTAGATTGAAAAAGTAATCTTGTGCATTGCTTTCCGTCAGTTGGAGATAGCGTGAAATACGGCTAGGTGTAACTTGTCTATTGTACAAATTCACACACTCCCAAAGGTCACCTCGGGACAACTGAAAAGAGAGCGGTAGTAGCAAAGGCATTAATATGGTTGAAGAACAAAATAACATAGATTTTTCATTCAGAAAGTTAACAGGAATTCTCTGCCGGGCCGTTTAAAATGGGATTTTCGTTGTCTCTGCTAGGTTGTTGAGTTTCGTGCAGGTAGTTAAGGAGGAGTTTTAGGAAATAAACATGGATTCTCGTTCAGAAAGTTAACGGGAATTCTTTGCCAGGGTTTAGCGAGATTCTCTGTCAAGAAGTTAAGTGAGATTGTCATTTTGGGAACTTGACAAAGATTTTCTGTCTAATAATTCCACTCATGATCATATTATGGTCGTTTCAACCAATCAGCGTGCGCTATTTTGCATTATACATATACACGTTATGCATCGGCGACCTATATCCGCTGATACACAGAGCCTTTGCGAAATATTTATATTTGCGAATGTTTTACAGTCAGAACAACATTGAAACAATTTTGAAATAGAGGCGGCAGACTCCAATCGCCACCGCCTCACACAAGTTTCTGTAAACAGAAACTTACTTATTTTTTTGTTAATGCCCTTTGATGTTCGTATAGGCTAGCTCCTGATTTATTGCGGAGACTGAATCGCAGGAAAGTTGAGGTTCCGAAGACAATGCTTCTCGTAAATAAAACACCATGTTGAAACAATATCTGTCCTCGCTATCTCTAATGAGAAGATAGCTCTGATCAGATATGTCCACGCAGAAAATAAATTCCTGCTTAATTTGCGTGGGGCCCTGATGGTAGGTATAAGCCAACTCGTTATAGCGGCGGCGAGGGCGTGGGTCGTGTCAAATGAACGCCCGAAGAAAATCAAGGAAGCAGCTTTGCTAACATAACCAAAATAAATCAGCAATGAGATGTTCTTTGCTGGAAGGCGATGACATAAGCGATGTCGGATGGAAAGTACGTTAGCAGACCAGGACCAGTACAGTGGCAAAGACATTACCACCAAGAACCACTCCCCAAAATCAATTAACAAAACGTTCGAGTGGTCATTAAAAATCCCACAAACGGTGGAACCACAAACGAACTTCCAACAATTAAATCAAGCGGAAGCGCCCCCATGAAACGCAACACCCTGTACGTTGGTCGCACATCGCTACCTTCTTAAAAAGAAACATATAACCAAAAATAAACACAAAAAAAATGTTCAACATAGAATTTCAAATACAAGATTTGAACCTATGTCAAACGCGTAGGAATTACCTTGCCAATGCATTAGACCAACGCTGCTCGTAGTTACCTAGTGAAAATAATACACAGTTCAAATTAAATAACTCAAAATATTATAATACCAATATTAATTAATAATTTTAAAACATAAAACCCAAACATTAGCATTAAAATTCACGCCTGTGAGCGCACAAGATTAGATAGCCTCTAATCACGTTCGAACAGAAATGCAAAACCTGCAACTTCACGATTATTTCGGCCAAAAACGTTCTAATCAAAAAAATGCCAAGCAAAGGATAATCCTATATAAAAAAACAAAAATATACAAGAAACAGCCAAGGGTGAATTCAAACAATGGCGACTCCAGGTGTTCGAAGTAAAACGGGGCAAGTCGATCAACGTAAACCACTGTGAAATAATCAAATAACATAAATGTTACTCACCACTCCGACGGGATACCAAAACCTTCAGAAGCAGTATGGGCAGAAGGAATCAACCACATAAACGTACGACATAGGAGAAATCCGCCATTTCCCAACAACCAAGATATTTCAAAAATTGTTCCGGAAAGGAATATCTTCTCTCGAAGATATTTCAGGACCCAACGGCCTGCGCAAACAATTTTTGTCCCGGAAAAGAATACCTTGTTACACATCTCGCTAAAATGCGAAGCCCAAATCCCATGATTATTCCACAGTACACACACAAATCGACATGTCGCTTGAAAAGTCACCAAGCTTATCTTGCTTGTTCGAGAGCTCAAAACATAACCTCTTGCTCGATCGAACGCTGACACAAGACTCCCCTTTTGCGCAGTTTGAACAATTCCCACCTCGGCGCGGATAGAATGCGCTTTTAAAAGAATAATTGATATATAGGGTTGAACGTAAGTGATGGATTGCAAAAATCCGTCACAATGTGAGCCACAATAAATTTACTAAAAGTATTAAAATTATCGTATTTTTTATTATTTTTAATTATCTTATATATAAAAATGCTTGTATGTATGTATGTTCCGCATAGACGCCTAAACCCCGTAACTGTGGGCGTTGAAACTTTCACGAGATCTGGCGAGGATCAAGAGTAAGTTTTTCGTCGTCTTTGATTTTAGTAATTCGCCACCATAAGACGGTCATCTGCAGGTAAACGCTTCTGGTCAACGTCGTTGTCATAGTTACGTTGCGATTTTGACACTAAAAGTTTAATTAAATGACATTGACATATAGTCAGTAGCGGCTCGAGAATAGGGGGCACAAGTTTGACATAAGAATGTTAACCTTAAAAATGACATTGACATATACTCAGTGGCGTTGCACAATATTTTTAAAATTAGCAAAAATCAAGTTACAAGGTGACAAATTAATTAATTTATGACATTAATGTATTTTTCTTCTACCAAGGGTGTATTTTCATAAAAGTGTGCAAACCGCTCTAAGAAGGGGTAAGAAAACATTTATATTCCTTTATATTTCACATTTGTGTAAAACTGGGTGTATGTATGTATGGAGGCACCACTACATGCAAAAAAAACCACATATGTCTGCCGACTCTTGAATTTATTTGTACATCCATACGCAAAACATGATGCTACCATTTTAGGTAAATAGTTAAATTCACAAAACCATACAACTCTAACTAAAATTGACATTGCTATTGTATCTTGACCACGTTATTATAGTATGTCAAGTCGAGTTTATACCTTTAAGAAATGGGGTAAAATCGGACCGTTTTTTCTTTAGCAACAATTTACTAGATAATTTACTTAAGAAATAGTTAAATTCACAAAACCACACAACTCTAACTGTTTAAGATCATGTGTGTTTTAGATTATAACTGTCCATGGCAGCCCCTTTTTAATGTTTCAATTTATGTTTATCCATTGCTATGATTACGTTTTGTTTTCGAGTATCAATTAATTTACTGTTGTCAAAAATACATGTTTTTTACAATTATGCTAACCGATTTATTCCATGAATAAAAACTATACAATACAATACAGTCCACTTGCTTTATAACTTTTGTCTATCAATTAGCATTTAATCATCCAGCGAAGTAAAGAGCTCATAAGGTTTTTTGTAACGAATTGCATTGGTTCTACAAGAACACGTTTCAACCGAGCTAACATTTTGGTCCTTCGAGCCGGATGTATTTCGTCTTCATAAGACACATAACAAGATTAATTGGTATCCAAAAAAGGATAAACAGCACTCATCGCGCAGCTAAGTAAATTCTATTGCAATTATCTAATCGCTAAAATTGTAGATACAATTACGAGACAATTTTCCCGCAAAATTGTCAGCAATACATTTGAAAGGCGTCATCTACTTAAGGTCACGCCAACCGCACGGAATTTCTCTGGAACTACAGGGCTACAACGCCATCCCGAAGAAATATCCAACAAATTGGTAACAAATTCAATCCTACTTATTTTATGTGTTTTGCTTATGTAACAAAGTACAGGGTGATTCAAAGGATAAAATTGTATTCACTTGCCATTTAATAATTCATTTATTCATATTTAATTCATTTATTTATAATGGAAGCTTTACGATATGAAAGAACTGCGTTAAAAAGTCAATTGACAAGGTTTAAAACATTCATTCAAAAGGTTACGACCCAAAGCGTAACCAACGAGGTTATTTGCGAATTAAAGATAAGGCTTGACCTAATGTCAAACTTGTTGTCAAAATTTGAAAAACTACATAATCAAATTGGTATTTCATGTCTAGAAAGTGATAATTATGATCAAAACAAAGAAGATGAATCTTTGGCACATTTTGAAAATGTTTATTTTGAGCAAAGAAGCATTGCAGAAACCTTAATAAACAATTTTACGCAAAAATCTGCAATAGATTTAAATAATCCCTCTAGACCCGTATCTCCTGCTGAAAGTGTAATTTCAATTAAAAGTCTTAATTCAAGCAATCGTTCAATGCGCAATTCGGCCTCAAGAATTCATAATGGTAATGATAACGCAAGACATTACATCAATTTACCGAAAATAAATTTAATAAAGTTTAACGGTGATATTAAATTTTGGTTAGAATTCAAATCAATCTTTCAAAGTCTTATACATGATAATGATAATTTAACCAAAATCCAAAAGCTTCACTATCTAAAATCAACCTTAACTGATGACGCGAAGTCAGTTATAGGTTCTCTAGAATTCACAGCCAACAGTTACGATGTGGCGTGGAAAACGCTTAATACAAGGTTTGATCAACCTAAATTAATTATTAAAAATCATTTAAATGCCATTATGGAGCTTGAAAATCAAACAAAGGAATCAGCTCAAGGCTTAAGAAAAATAAACGACTCCTTATGTATGCACATCTCTGCTGCTAAATCTCTAGCAAAGACAGAGGCGATTTTTGAAACTCTCAAACAAATTAGATTCCATAACTCGACATGAATGGGAATTAACATTCAACAAAACTATCTCCACTTTACCCTCTTTAGAGGAATTTGGTACGTTCCTCACATCGCATGCCAATTTATTAGAAAATATCGAAAAGGGGCACACACGGGAAGTAAAGGCAAATTATGTTGATAGAAGTAAATTTAAAACTAAATCATTCTTAGTAAGCAATTCGTCATGTTCATTATGCAATAAAAGCCATTACCTAGGTCAATGTTCAGAGTTCTTAAAACTAAACGCAAGAGAGAGAGAAAATAAAGTTCAACAATTTAAGTTATGTTTTAATTGTTTGTCTAAAAGTCATTTAAAAAATCAATGCCAATCAAAATATTCTTGTAAAATGTGTAGGTCACGGCATCACACTCTCCTCCACACTCCGTTACAAAGTTCTAATGTTTCTGTTCCACCGGTAGTAGCAATCTCTTCGGTTTCTCCCGAACCTGAACCCATTCAAACTATCTCTGCTTTCTGCACAACAGCCTCACAAGTTTTACTGCCAACTGCTTCCGCAAAGATTCTTGACGCATTTGGAAACTTCCAATCCGTCAGAATATTACTCGATTCTGGTTCACAATCGAATTTCATTCGCACCGACGTGTGCCAAAGGTTAAACTTGCCTACTCAAAGTGCAAGCATTACAGTTGCAGGTTTGAGCAATTCAAACACTCATCATGTAAAATCAAGATGTGACTTTGAGCTAAAAGCACATCACGGTAATTTCAGAATCAAGCTTTCTTGTTTAATCATTGATTAAACTTTTTTTTTAATTTTTTTTTTTTAAATTAAATTTTTTAATTAAATTGATTAAAATGCTGATCTACACCCCGGTATTCTACAATTTGGAGACCGTGAACAATCACATACTCTCGGCCTCACATGGTTGTTCCGAACAGACCATTTCAAGTTTTCAATCTCACATCAATCGTCTTCAAAAATTATGAAAAGCTTGATTGGGACGAGCAAGTTCCAATCGATATGGAAAAACGATGGCTTTCTTACAAATCTGAATTGTCAGGTCTTAATGACCTTAAAATACCAAGACACGTCACATGTGTCGATCCAATATCCATCCAAATTCATGGATTTTGCGACGCGTCGATGGAAGGTTACGGAGCCTGTATATATTTGCGTTCAAAAAATGTCCATAATCAAATTTACCAAAAATTATTATGTTCAAAGTCAAGGGTTGCACCCTTAAAACCGATTACTATCCCCAAACTTGAGCTTTGTGGAGCATTACTGTTAAGTAAACTACTAAAAACTGTTTTAAAAGCTGTAGATTTACAACCTACTTCTTGTTTTCTTTGGTCCGATTCAACCATCGTACTAGGATGGTTAAAGACAACCCCAAACCTTCTTAAAACTTTCGTTTGCAACAGGGTTGCTGACATTCAGAATGTCACTGCTAACGCGGTTTGGAGGCATGTGCCTACGAAATCCAATCCCGCCGATCTTTTATCGCGAGGAGCAAGTCCTCAATTTTTAAATGAATCCACATTATGGTAGGACGGCCCCCCTTGGCTACAGGAAGACGAAACTGTAACGAATTTTTACATCCGTTACTATAACTTTTGCAACACCTTGTATATGAGATTTTTGAAATCGACCGATTTTCGTTCGATTTCCGTGACCGCTCGGTGAGGCGACCATCTTGATTTTGTCTATAATCGAGTTGAGTCGTAGTCATTTTTGTCCTGACTAATTTTCGTTAATTAGACGACTAATTAACTTATTTACTCATTTAGACAGGTAGATGGTTGTTTTACGCGATTGCGGATTATTATAAAACTTCAATTTCATCAATTTCGTAAGTAACTTGTTGATATAACTTCCTTAAGTAAATTTGGTTCCTTACAATTTTTAGATCACATGTGTTTGATTAAAAACACATATACGCAAAGGGCTGTTATAAATTGAATGTCAAGGTCAATTTTCGATTTAATGATTGACGTACTCTTTATTGCTGATGTCAACTAGTAATTTTTGGAGTGTTGATGATTATAATTACACATTACAAGTAACGATTTCAAGAATATTCAATATTTGGGGTTCTACGTTAACCATTTCATTCTGGTGTTTCCGAGCTGTCAAGTTCAACTGCCTTCATACAATCAGTGGAGCCGATCAAAACGTATTCCATTCATCTTACTGGTGCTACAGAAATCAATTTGGAAGTCCGCTTATTGTCGAGCGAGTATTTTGTATTTTTTATTTCAGACCACAAAAGTACTTTTGGGTAAGCATAATTTGTAAGATTTTTAACTTGATTCTGTACATTTGAACTACACCATTTATATATTTTTTATTACGTATCAGCTTGCTGATGTGTGCATGAATAGTTGTTACGATTACTACCACAAGTATTGTACAGATATTTCACGATTATATTTTGGTTATCACTATTTGGTGTTTCATTTATTTTGATCTACATCATTTTGAAGTACGATCCACAACCCTAGCTTCCGCTAAATACGAGCTGGTTAAAACGTCCATCAGGGTATCTGTCAACAGCGAATTTTACTGTCAATTATAGTTTAGTTGGCAGATGTATCTTTGATACCCTGTAATTCCGTTGACCTCATTAGTCTTCTGAATTTACAGGAGTAGAAAAGTTTACAAAACTTCTTGGCCAAATCTTGCGCTTGGTAACGCTGAACTTCCTGAATTCAAAAGGGAGGTCAAGGTTCTCGTTTCTTCTAAACAAGAATCATTTCCTTTCAACAATTATTCTAATTTAACTCGCCTAGAGCGAATAGTTGCATTTTGTTTGCGGTTTAGAAACAATTGCTCTGTCTCTAAAACCAATAGAATTTATGGATTTTTAACACCAAAAGAGCTTACCAACTCATTAAGAAAATTAATCAAATTTTCGCAATTGGACTCTTATAATGATGAGATAAAGTTGCTTGCTTTAGGTTTACCCTTAAAGACCTCTTCTTCTCTAGTTAGTTTAAACCCGTTCGTTGATGACGAAGGTTTAATACGAGTAGGTGGAAGACTCCTCAACACTAAATATTCTTACGATAAGAAGCACCCACTTCTAATTGATGGGAAACACCCTTTAGCAAAACTTCTCGCTTCTCGTGAACATTTGAAATTGCTTCACGCAGGCCCCCAACTCCATCTGTCTACCTTACGTGACAGATTCTGGATTACATCCGGTAGGAATGTAGTCAAACACATCGTTCATAAATGTGTAAAGTGTTTCAGATGCACTACTTCTATCACTAGGCCTATAATGGGTAACCTGCCATTAGCTCGTGCTGAAGAATCATTTCCTTTTCAACACGTTGGCATCGATTATGCCGGTCCCATAAACCTTAAAGATCGAAAAGGTCGTGGGTCTAAAACCACAAAAGCTTATTTTTGCATTTACGTTTGCTTTGCAACTAAAGCAGTGCATTTAGAACTTGTAACAAGTCTTTCAACTGATCATTTTATCATGGCATTTCGCCGATTTGTCTCCCGAAGAGGCAAACCATCACACGTTTATTCAGACAACGGTACTAACTTCGTAGGCGCGAATAACGATTTGCTTGAATTAGGAAAATTTCTTAAGCAACAAGAATCTTCAATTCCAGAAATTGTTGCTTGCGAAGGAATTCACTGGCATTTCATACCAGCTCATAGCCCTCACTTTGGCGGCTTATGGGAAGCAGGTGTTAAATCCTGTAAATATCACCTAAAACGAGTAATAGGTGAGCATATTTTGGTCTATGAAGAACTCTGTACTTTGCTATATCAGGTAGAATCCATTCTGAACTCCAGACCTCTTGCTCCCTTATCAACCGATCCCAACGATCTGCAACCGTTGACACCCGGTCATTTCTTGGTTGGGCGACCACTTACTTCACTTCCAGATTCAGATGTTACATCTATATCTGAAAATAGACTGGATGCTTTCCAAAAAATTCAAGGATTTGTACAGCATCTTTGGCGAAGGTGGAGTAAAGAATATGTGTCTGAACTTCAGCAAAGAGTGAAGTGGAAACTGCACCAATCAGAGCTTTCGTCTGGCACTCTCGTCCTAATAAAGGAAAACAACCTTCCACCTTTAAAATGGAAAATGGGTAGAGTTATCTCCGTGCATCCCGGTTCCGATGGTATAAATCGCGTCGCGACCATTCGGACTTCTAATGGACATGTGAAAAGAGCATTTTCTAAAATTTGCCCTCTACCAAGTTCGGTAAACAAGTGCATCGATTGACGATTAATGTCTTGCTTTCGGTCGCGAGTGTTTATAACCTAAAAAACTAATATTGACTTTATTTATTTTGTTTATGCGTAACATTTATGTGTAATTTTAATATTTAAGTAACTGTTCAATGTTATTATGTTTCGTTTTCTTTCTTGAAATCCCTTAAGCATTTCAACCCGGACGATATGTTTAAGATCATGTGTGTTTTAGATTATAACTGTCCATGGCAGCCCCTTTTTAATGTTTCAATTTATGTTTATCCATTGCTATGATTACGTTTTGTTTTCGAGTATCAATTAATTTACTGTTGTCAAAAATACATGTTTTTTACAATTATGCTAACCGATTTATTCCATGAATAAAAACTATACAATACAATACAGTCCACTTGCTTTATAACTTTTGTCTACCAATTAGCATTTAATCATCCAGCGAAGTAAAGAGCTCATAAGGTTTTTTGTAACGAATTGCATTGGTTCTACAAGAACACGTTTCAACCGAGCAAACACTAACTAAAATTGACCTTGCTATCTTGACCACGTTATTATAGTATGTCAAGTCGAGTTTATACCTTTAAAAAGTGGGGTAAAATCGGACCGTTTTTTCTTTATAGGGATTTTATGTAAGTGATGCCTCCAGTAGTTCTAATATATACCTCTATGGTGTATGTATGTTCCGTATAGACGTCTAAACTGTTTCCCTGGGCCCCCCGATAGTGTCAAAGTGACGGAATTAACTTCATAACCTAAAAATCATTTTGCATATACAGGGTAAAATATAAATAGTGCGCGTTTTAACCAAGTGGTAAATTCCTCATATTTGGTATATCAAAAACAATTTTATAAAAATAGCGATAGTGTCAAAGTGATGGACCTAATCACATAACCCTAAAATCATTTTAAAAGTGGAAATTTTTTTTGACATTTACCCACACTACTAGAGTTTTTATTAAAGTCGAGAATAATTTCTCCCCCCAGCACAAAATTTTGGATTAAAGACACTCAGAAATTTAACAAAATATAATATCTGATTCCCACTAATCATCTAAATGAATAATACGAAAAAATATTTTAAAATTTATCCGCAAAACAAAAGTTTTTTTTGGAACTTCATCGATCATCACCAAAATTGATATCTGATTCCCCCTAATCATCTAAATGAATAATACGAAAAAATATTTTAAAATTTATCCGCAAAACAAAAGTTTTTTTTGGAACTTCATCGATCATCACCAAAATTGATATCTGATTCCCCCTAATCATCTAAATAAATAATACGAAAAAAAATTTTAAAAATTATCCGCAAAACAAATTTTTTTTGGAACTTCATCGATCATCACCAAAATTGATATCTGATTCCCCCTAATCATCTAAACGAATAATACGAAAAAAAATTTTATAAATCATCCGCACAAAAAAAGTTTTTTTTCGAATTTCATCGATCATCACCAAAATTGATATCTGATTCCCCCTAATCATCTAAATGAATAATACGAAAAAAAATTTTAAAAAGTATCCGAAAAACAAAATTTTTTTTTGGAACTTCATCGATCATCACCAAAATTGATATCTGATTCCCCCTAATCATCTAAACGAATAATACGAAAAAAATTTTAAAAAATTATCCGCACAAAACAAGTTTTTTTTTGAATTTCATCGATCATCACCAAAATTGATATCTGATTCCCCCTAATCATTTAAATGAAAAATACGAAAAAAATTTTAAAAATCATCCGCAAAACAAAAGTTTTTTTTGGAACTTCATCGATCATCACCAAAATTGATATCTGATTCCCCCTAATCATCTAAACGAATAATACGAAAAAAATTTTTAAAAATTATCCGCAAAAAAAAAGTTTTTTTTCGAATTTCATCGATCATCACCAAAATTGATATCTGATTCCCCCTAATCATCTAAATGAATAATACGAAAAAAATTTTTTTAAATTATCCGCACAAAAAAAAGTTTTTTTTTAACTTCATCGATCATCACCAAAATTGATATCTGATTTCCCCTAATCATCTAAATGAATAATACGAAAAAAAATTTTAAAAATCATCCGCACAAAAAAAGTTTTTTTTCGAATTTTATAGATCATCACCAAAATTGATATCTGATTCCCCCTAATCATCTAAATGAATAAAATGAAATAAAATCAATACAACTTTATAATTTATATTTGGATAAACAATTCTTTGAGTGCCAATGTCATTATTTTAAGGTTAACATTCTTATGTCAAAGTCAGTTAATTCCAGGCAGGACATCGTCTGCCGGGTCAGCTAGTAGTATATAAAAAAGTAAAAAATTATAATTAAGTGAGGGAATTGCTGAAAGGCTAGCGCGTTATCTTTCATGCTATAAGATTCGCGGATTCAAATCCTGTGAATTGTCATATATAGAAGAAATTTTCGCCCATCAAATGTCTATCTGCTGGCCACAGATAACATTATTTATGGCTCAAAAAACTTCCCTGATTGGAGTAGACGGTGTAAAAATCGTCTATTCCCGTGGTTCGGAATTCACATTAAGTTGTAGCTCCTCTGTGCTCGCCACACATTTTCAACACGCAACGAGCACAGACAGGGAGGTATCGGGAAAATGCTGCAAGACGTTCAAAAACCGAATATATGTAGATAGATTAAAATTATCAAAATTATTACAAGCACCAAAATAGTATGAGAATTTCAAGCAGTTATGAAAATGAGAATGTAATAAACATCAACCGCAAACGGAATTCTCACCCAAAAAGTACAGTGAGTGTGGTTATTACTTCTCAGTAGCAACGTAATTAACAAAACTACCCAAATACAAGCCACCCGAAGATGAAAAAATGAATGGATGATGAGAAGATTATGAAAAGTAATAGTTTAATGATCACAATAATATTATATTATATTGCGGTGAGATTTTAAGTTGAGACTTTAATAATACTTAAATTGATTAGTTATTTTAAAGATGTTTGTGTTTTAAAGAGAGAAGAAACTACGTATAATCACTTGAAATATTCACTTAGTGCGTGAGGTGCACGAATGGCTGAGCGTTTAGATTTGCGGATTAGATTCCCGTAGAGTACTATCTAAGGATTTCTCTCACCTGCCTACCCAAGGTAATATTATATAATGGCAAAAGATTTCCCTAGTCGGAATGAACTGTTAAAAATTCTCTAAACCCGTGGTTCTGTATCCACTTTATGCTGTAAGATTGTATATTCTTCATACATTTGCAACCTACTACGAGCTCGAGCAAGTAATAGATCAATGGTACAAGACGTTTCAAAACGGAATAATATGTAGTAATATAGTATAATAATTTATTTGTACAAATGAAAGTATGTAAGTACCAAGTCTTTAGGTACTACGAGTATGTGCTGTTATATTTTTAACAGAGATGTCTACGCCTGTTTGAATCAATGCAAAAACATACCAACATAATCAAATTTAGTAGCCCGCCTTTGTAGCCCGCTAAGTCAGTTACAGAAACTGCCTATGGATCAGGATGGAAATCCTAACCAAAAAGGTGAGGAAACAGATCCTATGGCACTGGGTAAAAATCCAGGCCAAAAGACAGAGGAGGTACTCTTAGCAAGCAGCGATGATGACGTCAATAAAATCCTACAAAACCTTCAATTGAAGTCTCAAAGGGAAAGACTTAGCGGAACTGCTCGCAAACGGATGAAATGTTTCATTCAAAAAGGTCAACCGGCAGATAAGCCAGGAAACTTGCCCCTGAAAGATATCATCCAAATAAAACTTCCAAGAGAAACAGATCTGATGGCAGTACCCCGGAAACCCGTGTTAAAAAGCGGGCAAATACTAAAGAGAATAAGGCTACACCTGGCAAGGGTAATAAACCAACCTTCAGCCCTAACCGGGGTTAAAATAGGAATTATAAATTCCTTATATCCAAAAGAGCTCCTGACTATGGAACAACTCAAAGCCATGTGAAACTCTTTCCTTAAGAGTTTCCTAAAAATGGTTAAGGGGTTATGATTTTTGGGTATGTTTTAAGGTTTAGGGTCCTAATAAAAATTCTGAGTTGGCGACCTCGACGACTGTCTGAAAGTGTCGCCATTTTAAAATAGCGAAAACAAAATGTTCCTTCGCAATATTTCTTTACCAGTTGACTTTAGGACGAAATTGATTGCTATAAATTTTATACAAAATCACATTTACTGCAACTTTTATCTAAGATATTTTTCTCTAAGTCGAATAGTTGCTGAACGTCAGGGTTGTTAAATAAAAATTTTTAATCGCAGAAGACCGATTTGGGCTTTTTCGACCTTTCCAAACTTTTGAAAATTCGAGTATTTCAACATATTTTTTGTAAAGAATATATAAATTAAACAACTGCATGTAATACGCAATAAGAAAAACTTTAGGTTTCCAAAATGAAATCTGACAGTTGAATTAATACATTATCTGCGAGTTTTGTTACGTGGCGAATTTTTAAAGGTTTTAGAAAGTATTGTTATCAAGAAAAATTTGACCGCCCAATTTGTTGAGAGATTTTCATATTTTGAGGTTCCCTGTATCCAATTTGATCTTTTTTGGAAGGATGTCTGTATATTATGTGTGTACGTCTGAGACTCCGATAACGTCTAAACGAAGCAATCAAATTATTCCCAATTTTGAATTTAAGCTACCAATGATTTTCAGGAAATTGAACTAGGTATGCTACAATTCAAACAACTGTATAAGTAGTCGACGTTTCGCCCAACCTTTAAGATTTCGTCAGCCGTCGTAGGAAGCAGATGAAAATAATTGAAATTTCCTGAAGCTGTAATAGCATAATGCATCATACCTTCGAAACCAAACTAAATACGCAAAAATATTCAAGAGCAAAAATTATCGCTATCAAATTTCCCACATTTTTTGTTCTATGAGTTTTTCACTTATAATATATTAAGTGCATTTTTGATTATCAGTAACAATTTGACTACGTTGCTATGAAAACTCATGCTTCGCATTCGGACATTTACTTGACAACAAAGTTTGAATATAGCAAAGTAGTCAAATTGGACGATAATCAATAATGCACGTAATAAATTCGGTAAGACTATTGCACGCATTAGAATTTGGAGGTTAAATATAATTGAAGTAGTGTTTCCATGGTTATTATGTAGCAGATTTGACAATTTAAAGCATTACCTTGTATGTCACCTCCGTGGTGTAACGTGATAGGACATGGTTAGAAATGTGAACATCCGAGGTTCGAATCTTCCCGACGGCGAATTTTTATTTCATATAAAAAATGTATCACATGATATAAAATGTACACAATTATCAAAAAGAAGCATATGTGCAATTTTCAAAGCAACTTGAACAATTATCGCGTAATTCTAACGCCATTGGTTAGAATTGATCGGATCCCGAAATATCGTTGGTTGATGTTAGTCATGTGACACATGTGTGCAATAAGTCTCTATAATTTACGGTTGAAATAAACCTGAAATAAAAATATACATCGTGTTTCAAAATTTTCGTCAAATTTTTCTACTAAAGGTGCCTTTAGACTACATGATTTTTGCTAGTAATTTTCATAGCAAAAATCACAGCAAAATTAATAAGATTCTGAAATCACAGGTAAAATAAGTTTTGTTTTTACACTGTGTTTATTTTCCTATGATTTTTGATATTATTGCGAACGTCAAATGTCAAAAACTTAACCTCAAAAATTGATTACAAGAGCTACAGTGTTTAATTTGTGAGTTTAAAAATGGATTTGAAAATAATTTTATGTGAAAAACCTTTTTGGGTGTGAAGGAAAAGCAATCAAACAACTTATCTACCGTTTAGCCAACGTTTCAATTAATATATTTAATCATCATTTAATAAACATTTAATTTATTTATAAACAAACATTTAATTATATATAATTTATAATTTATATATTTATTTATATTTTTTTATTTATTTTAATTTTATTAATTTTAATATAATAAATTATATATTTATTTATAATTTATAAACAAACATTTAATAATCATCATGCCCTGATGATGATTAAATATATTAATCGTTTAAAGGTAAAGGCATTAATTATTTAAAGGTATTTGTAAACAATTTTCTTAATCTTTATAATTTATTATTATTATTATGATAACATTTTCTACGCCTAAAGAAGATATTTTTGGATCTACTCATTTTCGATTTATTTGATGTTTAATATTGTAATCTCCACAGATAAAATTTATCTGAAACTACTTGTAAATTTAAAAATTATATGCGCATGCGAATTTAATTATTTTGGTTAATATAAAACTATTTTGATTTAAATACAATCTTTTATTCCTTCAAATAAAAACACCAAAGCATTTCAATTTTTAAGATCGTCAAAAGCAAAGGTGAAATTAGTTTATCTTTTAAGACATTTTGAGCATTTCACTACGATTTTATCTCAACAACAAGCATCCCTTAATTGAGTTTGGAATCTACAATACCTTGAGCGAATCTCAACCGCTGAGCTAAACAAGAGGGACAGGTTGGTGAATTTTCTGGTAAAATTGCACTATCGAAAATTTCAATTTACTATTATAAATTTTACTTTCATTTTGAAAGTTGGCGCCCAAATCAAAACCGAGACGTGCAACTTTTGCTTAAGAAAATACACAGCAATATGTTACAGAGAATTGGTCGACCCTGTTACGAAACAATTTCCTTTGGGAACAAAAATGTCGTTTAAATAATTTTCAAAGATTAAATGAAAAGGACCAATCCTATAATTACGAAGAATATATGAAGAAATTTGAATCGTTTTGGCAAAGTTTATTTTTTTATTACCATAAAAGAAATATTCACTGGTTTACAAGGCCTTTAAAACGTGTGTGGGAACATTTCAGTCACAGTTCCATTTCACAATTTATATATGCAGATGAAAAAATAATTGTAAATAATCATAAAGGTTCTATACGCTTCAATTACTCAGATGGGACGCCTATTGTTAGTTACAAAATTGGTGAGTATATCTTTAGAGGACCAGGGGTAGTAAACGAGCAACGATTCATTACTGTGGGTTCAATACCCAATAAAGGTAGAGTATACATAAACAGCCTTGAAGTTATGCCCGATGCTGGTTTGTCAAAGTATTTCAATATATCGCATATATTTTTCCCCTTATTATGCGTTCATCGACATTGCATTGCAACTAATTTTTGTAATAGATACTGCTTGGCTTTAGTGAACGTCAAAACAACGGAATCCCTGATTACACTGACTTCCATGACAATTATGGGCATTGCTTCTTGTGATGGAAAATTAGTTTCTTTGCATGAGCCCGGCGTGATAAGAGTATGGAAAACATTGCCAAGTGACATACTGTTAGATCAAGAAGAAGAACTTTTTGTAGATTATGTTTTTAATGGCGAATTTAATGCAGAAATTGAAGGAACTCTATCGGAACGTCCGTTTTTAATAGGTTATTCCAGAAACGATTACATATATGTTTGGAACATTAATGACAAAACTTTATTGCAGAAATTTGCAACGACGGAATTCCTTAATGTGTTTTTGCTAGATTCCAAGCTTATTTACACAAAATCGCGAAATTGTGTTAACATAGTCGATTATGTAACAGGAGAGTGCTTCTTGGTTATAAATAGTCCACATACCATTTACGGCATAACGTTCAACACAAAATTTTTATTTTTAGCCACGGATTATGGTTTGGAATTTATAGATATAAATTCTGGCAAAAATGTACGAAGTTTCCATCATGGCGAGGTTTTTCCATATAAATTACGCACGGACTGTCGACTAACGTTCTTCCAAGCTACAGAAACTAAATTATTTATCCAAATCGAAAATGGTACCCAACGTTCCTGCCAACAAATTTATGACTTTGATGTATTAATATAAAATTTGAGTTTTACTAATAAATTTATTTTAATCATAAAGAAGTTGTTTATATTTTCTTTAATTATTTTTATATATATAAGCATTCTGGAATCTACACATTCAACACGAATATTCCTAGTCGCAAGAAGAAGAAAACATGTTATGAAAATGCATTTATTTAGTAGTACGTAGTACTTAGGATATGGAGCTCGTTAATTGGAGTCAATTAACTCACTCACAATGAGTGGGTAAGCGTGGACTCTTAGCTTTACAGGTTTAAAAGATTGCATGCTTGATAAGTTAGATGATTTTGCAATAGGTTTGTTTCTACAGAAGTTTAAAACGATCTGGCAATGTTCATGAGTAGACTGAAATATGTGCCTGCGCTATGCCTATACCGGGTATCAATTTCAAAATTGCATTGAAAACCAATGCTGTTTGAATGTTAACTTTAACTCCCTCTCTACCAGCTATCCCTACTTCGCAAAACATCATTTTAACGGTTGAGAAAATCCTCGTTCGTCCACCTTAAGCAAAACTTGATTTCTTGGATCCGCTTACTTTTGGTTTATCGTAAAACTGAAAGATGAAGCAAGAAATAATTTTATACGGAATTGTTTTATTTTTACGAAAGTGCGTTAGCAGTGTAAATATATGTCGTTTACAATGGTTCGAAGATTTGTGGATAATGTTGCCAGTACCTGTTAATTATCTGTGGATGCCAAAGTTAAATTTTTCTTCAATTCATTTAATGAAAATATCCAGGAACATCAAGATATTCTCTTCATTTTCGTACTCTGATGTGAATTTTGTATATTTATATTTATTTCTTCTATTTAAGAAGGTTAGGAAGTTATTAGCTTCTTCTTTTGTTCCAATCTATATGCATATTACGCCATCAACATATCTTCTCCATAGTTTAATCTTATTAGTAAACTCATTAAGCTCATTCATAATTGGCATTCAAAATAATGAAATAACCACTACGAAAACCTTTTACAAAAGAGTTGAAAATATGAGCGATTACCTAAAGAGGTACTATAAGAGTATACTTAGGTACTGCGATGTTCTTTGCTCTGCTGAATTGGCAAATCAAAAGAATGAACGAGTTTTAAGTCAAATTTTAAATAAAAGTTGAATTATTGAGAGGTCATGGCAAGGCGATATAACGATTGACTCGTTATAATATTTATAAAATTTATATCATACTAGGGGGGCTCCGCCCAAGGTAGTTCTCCAAGATTTTCTTCGTTTTAAAATATAAGGTTGGTAATCCCTTATCCATAAAACGTTTTGCAATTTCATTGGCTATTGGTTAAAAAAAGAACCAATCATTAATTTGATTTAAAATTGTTATTCAAAAACGTTCCATAAAAAGTTTGCACATAAAGTTTTATGTTTTACTTATATGGAGTAAAAGAGTACGGATTATCTGACCCGTAATCAGATAATCAGATTATTGCTTTCTTCGGATCACCGGATCATTGGATCACCGTATCATAGGATTATAGCCTATATATACATATATATTTATAGGACGTTGATGTCTATATATTAAGTAAGTTAAAGAAGTTGTACTATCACGATCAAAATTTGGAGAATTAAGTACTATAAAAGTAATTGAAGTAAAAAATAATTTAATACTATTGTCCAAAAATTACTACCATTCTACCTTTAAATTCAATAGCTGTTCGAGAGTTAACATCTAATCGCTACCTTTCAACTTTGATCATATCACAAAATTTAATGTGATCCTGACGGTTAATACATAGTTTCGGCTAGAGATGAGGACTCACTTAAAAGTTATCTTTAATCAAAAAAGGATTTTACGTTTTCCGACTGTTATAATTAGCGGAGCTTCTTTAATTCTAAGAACAGATGGAATAAAAGCAAACAAAGGAGTGCGACCACAACGGGATACATCCTCAGATACTGAAAGTACACAGAAAGAAAAAAAAGACGAAAAACATCTACTGAACGTTCGAGAAAACACAAAACTCGACAGCAACAACTACAAGAGAAATAAGAACCTTCAACATCAAGACCACCAGCAACAACTTCAACTGAAAGAAGCAGAAAAAGAAGAACGCTACAGCAACCATCGAGAGATCTGGCTACTGTTTTAGAATCGGTACAATTACAAGAGGAACAAGAACCTTCAACATCAAACCCACCAGCAAAAACTTCAACCGAAAGAAACAGAAAACGAAGAGCGCTACAGCAACCATCGACAGATCTGGCCACTGTTTTAGAATCGGTACAACTACAAGAGGAACAAGAACCTTCAACATTAAAACCACCAGCAAAACCTTCAACTGAAAGAAGCACAAAAAGAAGAGGGCTACAGCGATCATCGATAGATCTGGTCACTGTTTTGGAATCGTAACTCCTCATGATGCGGG
Source organism: Podabrus alpinus (assembly GCA_932274525.1). NCBI lineage: Eukaryota > Metazoa > Arthropoda > Insecta > Coleoptera > Cantharidae > Podabrus > Podabrus alpinus. The sequence continues at coordinate 125,236,272 of OW026451.1, forward strand.
TGAAATGACCGAGAAATTCACAGGTAATGGCGTGTTAATTTTAAGCGTCCAGACAAAAATTCGATAATCGTATGAAAATATTAAGTCATCTTTATCAAAAAGTGTGAAAAATAATTAAATCAACGTACTTACCCGACGTAGTAGTGAAATTAGTTGAAAATATCAACAAATTGTGATTATTTTTGGAAAAATTGGATATCGACGCCACATGCACAAGAAACTTAATCTACAAAATTTTATATGTAAATGAAGCCATCGTTTGAGTTCATCTGCACAAGTACACGGTACTTGGTACTAGAAACAAGAAACTCCCTATATTTTTCATAAAGGTAAATCTCCATTACTTTATTTTCGAAATAAAACTAAGTGAAAATTTTAGACAAATATAAACGCGTGCTTTATTCATAAACGTTTGATAGTTTTAGAAATAAGATTAATTTTAAGAACATTTTTATTGACAAATCATTTATTTACATTATTGTGTTTAATAAAATTATAATTGTCTTTGCAACGGAAGATATTTTTTTTGACCTGTTCCGAGAGCCCAAAATTTGATTTTAGCATTACAGTTATTGGTCCCGGAACGAACCCAGACTGAGTGAGGTAAGTCCATGCACACCGAGACAGTTAAGCCGAGGTATTATTATTTCATTATTTGTCAATTGTGTAAAAGTTTAATATTTCTATCGACGGGGTACATTTACGTGCACCCGAACATTGCAAAAATTTGTCACAACGAGAAACCCTATTAGCTACGAAATCACATTGCAATATAGAGTAGATTAAAATTATTTGTTATTTGTTAGTTATAATTATATTAGTAGATATTGTTATTAAAACTAGGTTAATTTAGAAATTAGTTGTGTTAAGCACACTGAAAAGGTTTTCGTGATGACATTTGTTATAACAGCTTGGTGCGATAAATTAAAAGGACGATTATTCGCCTCAATCTAAACTTTAAAGTGCATCGTGTCTCCAATTTACAGTTTGTTCCTGAAAAACATTATTTAAATGAAGATTAAGTGTGGTAAAATTCATTAAAGTTACCGGCCAATGAAAACTTGCTACATCAAAAACAGGCATGCGTTGAAATTTCAACGAGATTTGATATCCTTTTGGCGACGAAATTGTTTACCTTAACAACGAAGAACAACGATAAAAATAACCAAAGTGAATGGACGCACAATGGTGTGTTGCTCCAGAAAATTTGTGAAAAATGTGTTTTTAAAACCCAAGTAGGGTTAAGTAAAGTTGATTTATTCTGGAAAAGGTTAAATTATGTTGAAAATGTTATAAAATATTAATACACTCACAAAAAACTCAAAATTTGGTATTGATGGCCGAGGAAATATTTGGATGATTGAAGAAAATTAACTGGATAATCACAGAGAAGTTAAAAGGAGCAAATTCTAGGTGTAAACAACCGGTACACTCACGCTAAAGAACGAACTATGATGCAATAAAGAAGTGGGGTAAGATTTATTTAACTATCCAAGTGCGGGAATTTTAAAACATTAAAATCAGAAAATCTTTTTTTATTTTACAAACGTTTATTTAGATTTATCATTTAGAATTAAGAATTTGTTACATTTAGTTTTAAAGCACATGGTTAAAATTTTCTTTCGTCTCCATGACGACAATTTGTGCAAATTTATTAATTTCATTTAAAATCAAATTGCTATGATTCTGTTTTATTTGAATTTAAATCAAGTTTATAAACAGTGTGAAAATAGGAATCTTGTTCATTCTGAAGATGACCGAATGCAGTAAGGTAAATTAAACAACAATCAAAGAATTTCTTTCACTTTTGAGCTAGCTGAGGTAAATACAAAATTTCTCCACAAGTAAGTTATCATTGTGGGATAAGCATTCCAGATAAGGGTCTCATTCTGATCATAAGCTTTATTTATCTCATTAAGGAGAGGGGTCATTGCAGTACTATTTTTGAGGTGTGCATTCGATTTGGAGGTAATTCCATTGTCAAAACCTACCCTCCGGAGCACCGCTCCGCTCTGCACTCCTCCGGGCGGTTTTGACAATGGTTTACTGGGCTAAACATACTAGAAGCGCCTTCCATCAAGAAAACCGGGATAAAAGAAACCGGAAACTTAGAGAACCTTGAAATAGCGCTAAACCAGATCATAAGGCTTCTTGTGATACTTTGTATAGAAGCCTAAAAGTATAGTAGCGGTATGGGGCAGTAAACTTTTACGTTTCACCCCCAAAAAATCGAATAAAGCAAAAAATAATGACAAAACAGTGGGTAGGTTTTGACAATAGAATTACCTCCAAATCGAATGCACACCTCAAAAATCTGGAAAAAACACCTAAATTTACGTAGAATGGAAAATTTCTTCCCCTCGAAATTGATTATATTACAAAGTTCTCGGTTTTGAGGGTTGGGAAATAAAACGACAATTTACTTCATCGACATGTAGTAAATTGTCGTTTTATTTCCCAACCCTCAAAACCGAGAACTTTGTAATATAAATTTACGTACTTTCAAAACTCGATTTTGGGGTTGTTTTTAAGGATTTCTCGAAAAATATTTTTTCTATAGACTATATTAACCATGTTCTTTAGTGTGTAGCACACGAAATTTTTTTCTTAGTTGCGTTTTGAGATACTTAATATATACAATTGAATATTATTTAATGGCTTTACATTTAAGCTACCCACGCCGACCGCTAGACCCTTATAATCTTTTGGCCCAATTTACGGGTAGGCTTAAAAGAACCTGACCGCCTGGCCCAATTTACAAGCGCGAAAAAGAACACGTATACGAGTATATACCTACTAGTGCGATATTATTTCCTGAAGTGTTCCCTTAGTATTTCCTTAGTTATCTGGTGGGTAGAACACAGAGGGTCAGAGTTGGGGATTTCCTTTCTCCCGATATTCAGGTGACCTCTGGTGTGCCCCAGGGGTCTCACTGTGGCCCTATTCTGTTTTTGTTATTTATTAATGATATTGGTGAATTTCTGACGAACTCTTCATACTTGTTATTTGCCGATGACTTGAAGCTGTTTAAGGCCATTGGTTCGGTCGGCGATTGCTTGCAGCTGCAGAATGACATTGATGTCCTGGTTGACTGGTGTGGACGGAACAGTCTTGATTTGAACTTCGGCAAGTGCTCGGTGATCTCTTTTTCGAGAAGGAATGTGTTGTCATTCGCATATAAGCTGTGTGACAGTGTGTTTGATCGTGTCTCAGTTGTTAATGACCTTGGTGTTCATCTGGATGTGGGTTTGACCTTCAATCATCACATTCGGCTTGTTTGTGGTAAGGCTTTTCGCATGCTTGGGTTCATCCGGCGGCAGTCCGGTGGTTTCTCGCCTTCGACTTTGAAGTTGTTATACTTTTCGTTGGTCCGCTCTCAGTTGGAGTATGCGTGCAGTGTATGGTCGCCCTATTATCGTGCCCATATCGATCGTCTTGAGCGTGTTCAGCACAAGTTTTTTTAAATTTCTGCACTATGTACTTGGTCGTCCTAAAGAGGATTTCTCTGACGAGACCTACCTTAACTTCTGTGTGACTAAGTCTCTGGCGATCAGACGATCTGTGGCCGATCTTTGTTTTCTTCATGGCCTGATTATTGGGAGTATTGACTGCAATGCTCTGCGCAAGCTTTTCTGTTTTAGGAGTCCGGTTAGATTCACGAGGTCTACATGGATATTTCAAATGGGTCATCACTCTACTAATTATGGTCGCCATAGTCCAGTGGTCAGGATGGCTGAATTGGCCAATACTGCAAGTATGGACCCTAACTTCAATTTGTTTAATCCATCGGTTTCAGGATTCAAGAGGAGCTTGTGGTTGATGGTTTAGTGTCTGTCTTTATTATTGTTTGTTTTATATCATGAATACCTTTAATGTTGTTTTATTACTTTTAGTTTTTGTGTAAACAGCTAGTGGTTAGTAGTTACTATTTGTTTTGTTAGATACTTATGTGTTTATTGTATATTTTTTTGTTTTTTGTATTGTTTGAATATGTATTTTTTGTAAAGAGGTACATCCGTTTTAATTGAATAAATAAAGTGTGTAACAAAGTGGAGTGAAAAGTTTCTCTAATTTCTTTTAAAATTTATCAAAGTTTATAATTATTTTTAATCAACCACATTTACGCACAGTGAAAGAGATAACATTTATCGACGAGAATATAAATCGATACGACATTTTATCTCTTTCGGAGGACGCGAGCATCCTGTGTAAGATGACGTTATCTCGATCGGGTTCAATGCAATCCATTAGATTGCAAAATTAATCTTGTGCATTGCTTTCCGTCAGTTAGAGGTAGCGTGAAATACGGCTAGGTGTAATTTGTCTATTGTACAAATTCACACACTCCCAAAGGTCACCTCGGGACAACTGAAAGGAGAGCGGTAGTAGCAAAGGCATTAATATGGTTGAAGATCAAAATAACAAAGATTTTTCATTCAGAAAGTTAACAGGGATTCTCTGCCGGGCCGTTTAAAATGGGATTTTCGTTGTCTCTGCTAGGTTGTTGAGTTTCGTGCAGGTAGTTACGGAGGAGTTTCGTGCGGGAAATTTAAGGGCAGTCTTTGTTTAGGAAATAAACATGGATTCTCGTTCGGAAAGTTAACGGGAATTCTTTGCCAGGGTTTAACGAGATTCTCTGTCAAGAAGTTAAGTGAGATTGTCATTTCGGGAACTTGACAAAGATTGTCTAATAATTCCTCTCAGGATCATATTATGGTCGTTTCAACCAATCAGCGTGCGCTATTTTACATTTTACATTATACAACATATACACGTTATGCATCGGCGACCTATATCCGCTGATACACAGAGCCCTTGCGAAATATTTATATTTGCGAATGTTTTACAGACAGAACAACATTGAAACAATTTTGAAATAGAGGCGGCAGACTCCAATCGCCACCGCCTCACATAAGTTTCTGTAAACAGAAACTTACTAATTTTTTGTTAATGCCCTTTGATGTTCGTATAGGCTAGCTCCTGATTTATTGCGGAGGCTGAATCGCAGGTAAGTTGAGGTTCCGAAGACAATGTTTCTCGTAAATAAAACGCCATGTGAGCCACAAAAAATTTACCAAAAGTATTAAAATTATCGTATTTTTTATTATTTTTATTATTTTTAATTATTTTTTTTATTTAACTAGCGCTACATTCTATTAGAATTTGGCTGTCCGCAGACTTTCAAAATCCATTTTGCTGAGGTGGATTAATCCTCTTAGTTTACATGTTTGTTTTAATACATTTTATTACAAGTCTCTATGTGTCTTTGTGTTGTTAATCACGCTTCTCCATGCTGCACGGTCCATCACTATCTGTCTCCATCCCCTCACTCCCATCTTCTCCAGATCGCCCATCGCTCCGTCCCACCATCTCGTCTTTGGTCTGCCCCTAGCACGTTCTTTATTCGGCTTCCACATCACTATCGCGTTTATCGTTTCTTCCTTGTTGGCTCTCATGACATGTCCAAGCCATCTCAATCTCTGGGCCTTAGTGAACTTCACTATGTCTTCTCCATCCATTATTTCACGTAGTTCTGTGTTCGTTTTCGTTCTATATATTCGTTCTATATTGCCATGTAAAATGGCGGCCGTTGATAAGTTGGCTTGCGGTGGCTGCGTTGTTTTGCTTGTTTTAGCGGATAATTCGCACGTGAAATGCGCTGGTAGTTGTGGAAAGTATTTCCACATAAACTGTGCCTCAGTTAAGAAGAGTGAATTGAATTGTTTACTGAATAATGACAATTTGAAGTGGTTTTGCAATAATTGTTGTGTTGCTAAAGGTCAGTTTGATTCTGGCTTTGCGCTAGATAAGGAACCGCATGCTTATGATATGATGGTGGAATGTATTAAAATTATTAAGAATCAAGAAAAATTAATAATAAAGCTGGAAGATGAAGTTAAATCCTTGGCAATTAATGTAGTCGAAATTAATAAAAATATAAATAAACTAAATAAATCTACCACTGGACGAGCTGAAAATGAACCAGAACCTCAGAAAGATCATGTGCGGCGAACTTCGGACAGATTGAAGGCTAGGTCGGCGACAACAGATGCTCCGAGCAGGAAGCCTCATACAGGCTTGAAATCAAAATCGGATGATACACGCTCAAAAACTTCTATGTCTGTCCAATCTACACAAAGTGAGGGTGGCCCACCCATAATCGATGCTTCCGTTGACCAACCTGATGAATCTCATGGTGAATGGATACATGCTGGTGGAAGAAGAAGGCGTAGAAGTAATGGGAGGGGATATCCATCTGGCGTAGTAATTGGCAGTAGACAGGATTCTGAGATTCAGGCGATCCCTAAGAAGGCCTTTATTTTTGTTTCCAGATTGTCGCCTGATGTCGAGGCAAATGTCCTGGTAGCCATGTTGAGAGAACCATTTCCCGAGGTTGAGTGTGACTCCATTACACCCAAATTTCCTCAACATTATTCCTCCTTTAAAGTAACTGTTCACCTACAAAATTTTGAAAAAGCTATGGATCCAGCCATCTGGCCCAGGGGAGTATTGGTAAAGCGTTATTTACATATGAAACCGAGAACTCAAGAGGATTTTCAGCGGGATGCGAGGACGGCGGGGAAGAGATAGTGCATATAATTGACCCCTCGGCAACTATGCTCTCAACTTCGGACTTGGGTAGAGTGAGTAGACTTGATATAAATTGCTTTCATCGGGACATTAATTGTAGGGAGCGGTGTAAATAAAAGTGAAAGGGTAAATTTAAGTGCGATAAATCATTGTAGATCTGAAACTGGAAAACGCGCGCGAGTGCGTGAGCCGGGCTGCGTTAAAATCGAATGCTTTTATCAAAATGTTAGAAGCCTAAAGAATAAGGCTTCGAAGTTTTATAATTTCATATCCACACATAATTATAGGATTATTGGCATCACCGAATCATGGTTAACGCATGATATTGGAAGCTCTGAATTTTTTCCTAATACATATCAGGTGTATAGACATGATAGAGACCTTGCAGCTACTGGTGTCTCGAGAGGTGGTGGAGTTCTTCTTGCGATCTGCAACTGTCCCGGAGTATCACCTTTGAATCTTGATTTTTTAACTTCTGTTTTTGTATCAATTGATATAGTGGGATGTAAAATTGTATTGCCTACTGAATCTTTTTGTGTTTTTGTGATTTATATTCCACCAGATGTGTCTAATGTTGTTTTAGAATCATTTTTAGAGATGCTGGGATACTATCTGAACGATAACGGAATTACCTGTTTGCTGATGGGCGATTTTAATGTTTCAAAATATAATTCATGTACTGGAGATAGAAGCACCACATTGGTAAGAAATTTTGAAATTTTTACTGCCATGTCTCAGTTTAATACGGTTGTGAATGCTCGCGGGCGAATGCTTGACCTCATAATTTCCAATATGCCTTGCCTAGATATCGAAATGGCTTATCCAGCGGTTGATGAGGATGCCCATCATCCCTCTTTGTCTTTCGCGGTTAGTGTCTCTGGCCGTTTGCCTGCGCAATTTCGACCCGACGCATCCTGCTCTAGATATAATTTTAAGAAGGCTAATCTCCCATTATTGTACGAATTGTTAGATGAAGTTGACTGGTCGTCAGTCCTGAACTGCTCAGAAGTCAATATTGCGTGCGGTGAACTATATAGCTGTATTTATGATGTCCTAGATGTTGCTGTCCCCACTTTTAAAACCGCAACAACCAAACGGTGTTATCCACCATGGTTTTCAAGAGACGTTATTGCCTTAATTCGCCAAAAGAATAGGGCTCACAAACTTTTCAAAAAATATAGAACGACCCATCATTATAATACCTTTAGTTGCTTGAGGCGGAGGGTTAACGATCTCACTAACGCCTGTTATGTGGAGTACTTGCAGCACACTGAGCTAAACGTTAGAGCAGATCCCGCCAAGTTTTGTGAATCACTTGGAACCCGAAAATTAGATGTGGGGGGTTTTGGCACTAGTGCGGCGAGTATTGCTCTTGTGCGGGTGACCGATGGCGACGTGGCGCGTGCAGTTGAATCGATTAAGGGTACTAGAAATAAACTAACAGCTGGAATCGATCAGATACCAGCGTTTATTATCAAGGATTGTGTTTCTTGCTTCATACAACCGCTGAAGCACATTTTAAATCTGATGCTGAGTACTTCTGTATATCCCGAAGTTTGGAAGAGGGCCCGCGTTGTTCCGGTGCTAAAGAAGGGTGACCCCTCAGTTGTAGATAACTACCGACCTATCTCAATTCTATCCAATTTCTCAAAAATAGCAGAAATGATTTTATACTCCTGTGTATCCACTTCAGTTAAAAATATCATTTCCCCAATGCAACATGGCTTTATGAGTCATAGGTCGACCGTTACTAATCTGGCTTGCTTCACGCAGTTTGTTTCCGGGGAGCTTGATGCCGGTGGACAGGTTGACGCCATCTACCTGGACTTTCAAAAAGCGTTCGACCAAATAGATTTACAAATTCTACTACTCAAATTAGAACGGATCGGCTTTACCGATCCTATGCTGAGGCTAATGCAGTCCTACCTAATTAACAGGAGACATTGTGTTGAGTACATGGGTCACAGATCCGATACATTTATCCCCACGTCAGGAGTACCCCAGGGTTCAAACTTGGGTCCCCTATTGTTTCTGATATTTATCAATGATCTTATTGAGGTTGTTGATTGTCGGGTGCTGGTATATGCCGATGATGTCAAGCTTTTTGGCTCAGTGGCGAATGACCGTGATTGCTTGAGACTTCAACATTCGTTGGACATGATTGCGGGGTGGTGTATTGATAATAATCTGAGCTTAAATGTGGCTAAGTGTTTCTCTATGTCCTATGCGAGGACAAGAAATACAATATCTTTCTCGTATAGTGTAAACGGTAAAGTTCTTGGCCGCTGCGACGAATGTAGAGACCTGGGCGTATTTTTTGACGTCAAAATGAACTTCATCCAACATGTGGAGAATATAAGATCTAAGGCTATTAAGACATTGGGATTCATAACCCGCAATTGTCGTGATTTCTCTAGTATTGACGTAATAAAAATCTTGTACTACGCCTATGTTCGTAGCACGCTGGAATATGCTTCAATTATTTGGTGTCCTATATACCAATGCCACGTTAACAGCCTGGAAACAGTTCAGAGACGCTTCTTGAAATATCTATATTTAAAATCACATGGCACATACCCTGAGATCGGTTATAGTCATGGCTCGTTGTTGGGGATGTTTGGCATTCGTCCACTGAGTGTTCGCAGGATTGCGATATCGGTTGCTTTCCTTTTTGGACTACTTCATGGCAATGTAGACTGTTGTTGTATCTTAGAGAGCTTGAATTTCCATGTACCTAGAATTACTAGCCGCAGCAGATGGGTATTTTACGTTGATGGTCGTCGCACTAATGTGGCTGCTCGGAGTCCGATAAATTGTATGTGTGATAATTTCAATAAGATCTCGCACTTGTGTGATATTCATGCGGACAGTTTAAAAACTATATACAATGTCATTTTTGACTTTCACTCTCATGTAGCCGCATTGGAGTGAGTGTACCTCGAATATCAGCCTCATTTTTGAATTTGTGAGGCCAAGTTATGTAAACTTACATATTTATTTTGGTACCACATGGTATATTGTTGATATATGTATGACATATTGCTTTCTGTAATTGGATTCGTCCGTTGAAAGGTTTAAATAAAATAAATAAAAATAAAATAAAATAAAAATATTCACCGTTGTTTAGTCGTGTAGGGCCCACTATCGTTCTCAGTACTTTCCTTTCGAATACCTTCAGTTCTTCTTCCTCTCTTTTTGTGATGCAGATTACTTCAGCGGCATATGTGAGTACCGGTCTAATTAGCGATTTGTCTATAGTTTGATCTTGGTTTTCTTGTGTATTTGTTTATCTCTCAATATACTTTTATTCGCATGGTAAGCTCTGTTGCCTGCTTGAATTTTTTGCCTTATTTCTGAGCGTCTTTCATTTCTGTTATTAACCAAGACTCCGAGGTAGTTAAAATTCTCTACTTGTTCGAACACGCAGTTATCTATGAATAAATCGTTATTATTATCGTCGCCTCTTCTCCTACATCTCATGTATTTCGTCTTGGTTTCGTTAATACTTAGGCCTATTTCATATGCTTCTTCTTTTATGCTTCTCAAGATGTCTGTCATACCTCTCATTGTTCTGGACACTATCACAACATCATCCGCGTATGCTAATATTTGGCTTTCTTTAGTTACTATTGTTCCTTCGCAGTTAGTACATCGGATGATCTTTTCCAGGACGATGTTGAACAATGTCGCTGACAACGCGTCTCCTTGTCTCACTCCGTTGTTCACTTCGAAACTATTGGTTTCTCCTTGGGGAATTTTTATCGTAGTTGTTGTATCTTGCAAGGTCATCTTGATTAACCTTATTAGCTTTGATGGTATTGCAAATTCCTTCATTATTCTTATCAACTGGTGTCTTTTTACTTGGTCGAATGCCTGTTTGAAATCAACAAACAGCATATAATTATGTTTAAATAAAATTAAACTTTGTTTTTAAAAATTTATTTATTAAATTAATACTAAAATTACGAGTAGTTACAAGTCCGAAGACATAAAGAACAACTGATTGAATTAAGCTTTACAGCTCCCTTATATGTTAATATTAACAGGTGGACCCATACGGTCACAACTGGTGGCTTGCGGATTCATAGGGTGCTTTGTTTGGACAAGATGCATACATCTGTAAGAGCAAGTTCTTATTTAGATAAGTAGCGATCTCATGAAATAAAGCGGAAATGCCCAGCTGCCACATGTTGCTAAGAACAACCAAACAAGGGTACAATAAATAATTACATAACAATTATCAATTACATAACACCTTCCCCCTTTGGTTACTTAATCGTCCTCGATTAATTAAGATAGAATGTCCTCCTTCGTTGCTTGTTCAATTGGAACTTCTCCTGGTTGTGCTTTATAGGTACCAATAAATTTCTTTATTTTATTCCTAAATATAAAACATCCTATGCTAATTATTACAAAAATTACTAATACTAAGGTAGCAGAAATATGCGTGACTTGTACCACGCGGGGTACCACATTAAAGTTTTTCTCTAAACCCTTTGCTTCTTCCTTTAAGTCGTCGAACTCCTCAAGATGTTTTAATTGTAGATTTATTTTCAAGTCTGCTTTGTAGTCCATAAGCGTCGATGGATTTTTAAACGTGAACTTGCTGTCAGCTTTGCCGAACGTTAGTTCATCTATGATGACTTTGCACCTGTTAGCTGACGAAATTAAAGCACTGTGCACAAATTCAAAATTATTCACTGTATCATTCATTACACTCTTCCGTTAATCGCGAGGTGACTCTGCTGGATACCAGAATTTTTCCGTTCCCGAGCTGCGTATAAAGTTTATAATTGTTATTAACCGTAGCGAACGTACAGTTTTTTAAGTTGTTAATCGCGCACTTATGCGTTCGCGGTTTTTCTACGCATACCGTTTGTTTCCCGATCGTTTTGCACCTTTCGTCGGTCCATAGTTCTCTTCTTGCATCTTGCAGGTGATACTTGTATGGTGGAATCATCACATTGTTTTGCAAGTCAGGTATAGGATAGATTTTTGTGTATTGAAATAGGTAGGGATCTAGGATTGGTGTATACAAAATACATGTTATGGTATCTTTTGTGGCTACAATTTGAAATTTTAAAAATTCTAAAATTTTGAATACGTGAATATTATCTAGTTCAATTAACTCTGACTCTTTATATATTAATTTTAAGTGATTGATAACCTCAATTAATTCCCCGTGCGTAATTATTTCTAGATTTGTTATTTCTGACATTGCTAACGAAACTGTTCTTTCAATAGTCTGGAGTACGCGTAATAATCGAATACCGACAAAGTTATAATATTGAATTATTAATTCAGCATCAAAGGAACTGCTAACGTTATTCATTGCACTAATTGTTGAATTGATATTAACCTGAATGGTTTCTAGATATTTTGAGTACCTGTTAGTTATATGATTGGCAAACGATGTATACTTGTTAATTTGCTTAATGATGCTGTTTTGGTTACCTTGGAGTAATTCCAAGTTCTCATTAATTTTTTCTAAGTCCGCATTGTCGGGATTCCCAGTAATGAGTTTGATTACAGACCCCAATCCATTTATAAGTCCGCGTTTACTTTTATAACTAAATTTTTGCAATTGGTCTTTTATTAATCTACAATTTTCCTTTAGTAATTCTACAAGCCGTTGAGTGTGGAAGTTCATGTTTTTCTCTTCTACCAAAGCTGCACTATGTTCTAGCCTATAATAACTTATCTCTATTTCGCTTATATTAATAAAAAAGTAGGAATTGTGGTAGTGACTTAAGAGTTTGGTAGGACCCAATTCTTCTGGAAAATAGCCATTGGTGTTAATCTTCTCGATTTGAAGGGCCTGGTTCCGGAAGGTCAGCCCCATTATCCTGAAACGGAAGGATTTTCTTTTTAATGCGTTTTACTTTCCTGGCATTAATATTAGTTTTTCTTTTTGAATTCTCACGAATTCCTTCTACCTTGTTCGAGTTGATAGCGGTGACGTTTACTTTATCGAAACACGGATCGGTTTTTCCTATTCTTTGACGTTTAAAATACTTAGTAGGTTCAGTGATGTCAATTGTTGATTCTTTTCTTTTGTTTCTTTCGTATTTACTTATTTGGCAAATTTCGCATTCGTTAATAAGTTTGTTAATTTTAGTTTTCATGTCGGGCCAATAATATCTTGATTTCAGGTGATTATACGTTTCCGTAATTCCGTTATGATTTTGGGAATGGTAGTCTGAAATTGCATTATATTGTTCGTTCGAATTTTCTAGATCTTTCGCGAGTGTATAGGGGAGAAATATTAACGGATGGTGCGCTGTAAGCAACATCAACGTGACGTCACGCTGATGCACGCTAATGATATAACCTCGCTTGACCTCGCTCAAAAATACTTTGATTTGGTTTTGAACGATAATAATACATTACAACTAAGTAATAAATAAATAATTTAATGAAAAATAATAAATTTAACGTATTTTAATTACTTTTTAAAATAATTTTAATTAATTAAGACGTCAAATATTTAGTTGATATTACAGCCACCAGGATGCGTACAATTAATATTTTTCCCCTATTGCTTTTAATGAATTTTACGTTACTGTTAAATAACAGGTGTTGCATTATTTTTACAAATTTAGATTCTAATTCCCTATCTCTGAAAAATACCCCATAAATGTTTTTCGGATCTACGATATCCTTTAATACCTTTGTAAAATTTTCCATTTCACTTCCTCTTCTAATTATAACGTTATAATTATATTTTCCGAAGGGTTTCGAAACGTTCATTTTATATTCGTCTCCGGATTGGAAAATAACTCGGTAGGTGAAGTGATTTAATGGTTTTTCTGATATCGGCATAGTAAATATTGGATTTTCCACTGACGTATGCCGAGTATTTTCGCTATTGTCGTTTTCGTTTTCCTTAGATATGTCCTCCAATTCATCTTCGAGTTCTGATAAATCTTCGTCGGCGTTTGGTAGCATGGAAAAACGATCCAAATCGTCTTCTACTTGCCCTGTTACTTCATTTGTGTTTATTTCTGGGACAATTACCTGTCTTTCTTCGATATTTACTGGTACTTTTACGAAGTTGTTGGCCGTTTGTTTAAACGGTACAAAATTTTGCGGGTTCAATTCTATGCAAAATGGTATTTTAATATTTCTTATTTGTAATGTTTGATCCTTATAATTTAGTTTCGCGCCCATTTTTATAAGGTCTTCGCTCGCTATTAAACCGTCAAATCTGTCGTGCCATTTTACTACGTGAAATTTTATGTTATTGTTTATTCCGTATCGCTCAAGCATGGGATATGTTATATTTTCGTTGTTGGTTATTGTGCTGTTTAAACCTTTAACCGTAAACTGTTTGTAAAACACGTGATTACTAAAATATTTTTGAGCTGGTCCTGGATTTATTATCGAGTTTGAGGCTCCACTGTCAATTAAGAATTTTAAATTTAAACTAGGGATAATTAAGAATGGTCGATTGGGTACATTACTAATGCAGTTTAAGTCGACGTTTGTTCCGAGGTCTCTATCTACAGGAAAATTTTAAACTTCCTCGTTTGCTTCGTAGTTTTGTTGTGGAGATTCCACTTGATGATTATTATCATAATATTGTGGATATTCCGTTTCTTCTACATTAAACAATTCTTTTGAAATAAAGTTGCTAGGACCTCTATTATTAAAATGATTATTGCTAGGACCATTGAATGATTTAAAATTGTTCGATCGATTGAATGTGTTTCTTGTTGAGATCGACATTGGGGTAGGTTCCGTTTCTGGTTTTCTATTATAATTTTGGGTATTATTTGGTCTACTTTGCGCGGGTATGACTTGAGATGAACCGCGTTGATATTGTTGATTATTATTGAAGTTAAAATTATTATTTCTTGGATCAACATTGTGGTTATTATAGTTAAAATACGGTCTTGTATTATTAAAATTTGTATTAAATTTTGAATTTTGACCTGTGGCTTGAAAGTTTCCCCTATTGAAGTTTTGATTAAAATTAGAGGGTTGATTTCTATTATTAGAGTAATTGTTACTTGCGTTAATTTTTGACGCGTCTTTATTAAAATTTCTATTCGGTATAGAATTTTGCTTCGCGGGCGTTTTATTTCTTATAAAATTTAAAAATTCCGTTTGTTGCCTATGATTATCGAAATTCCTTAGAAGCAACAGACAATCCTCGATGGATTCGACCGTTTGACTTACAACATGACTTCGAAAAGGTTCCAACAACCCGGCTTTGAAAGTATTTAATGCGTTTTGACCGTACATGGTACGTTTAAAATTTTTTATTTCTTCGTTCTGTTCCCTTATTGCAATGTGCTCTAATAGCTGTTGCAGTTTAAATTTTATATCTTCGTAATAATTTTCGTACGTTTCATTTTGGGCTTGAAAGCAGGTGGTTAACTCATTAGCTAGTAAGGTTTCGTTTCGCGGGTCCTCAAAACGGTTTAGCAAGGCTTCTTTCACTTGACTTAAGGTCGTACAATTTGAAGTTACTAAAACATCTCTTGCTTCACCTTCAAGTCTAGAGCAGCAAATTTCAAAAAGTAAAACGTTTGCCAAACAGTTTTCCTGACCTGCTGCATTATTTCTAAACATCGCACAAAATTTATCGCATTGTAAAATAAAATACAATAAATTTCGATTACCGCCGTCATATTTCGGAACCATTTCTTTAGCAATATTTATTTCACTTACTGTGGGATTAGCCATCGTGCCGTTATTTAAATTACGAAAATTAATATTACCTAAGTCAGAATTATTTGAATTTATATCGCGTCTTAATAATGGAGATCTATCGCGAATCTCGTTCATAAAGTTATTTTTTTAATTTTTTTTTGTTTTTACAACATGTATTTTGTAAAAATTGGAAAATGGAAAATGGATTACTTACAATACTAATGTGATCAGCAGCATTCCTGATGATGTCACTTGGGTGGTTGGTGTAGTTTCCTTGCGTCTATTGTAGATGAAGTTTCCAGGTAGCGGATCTTCTTCTTCGTAGTACACTTAGTGGATCTTGCACCAAATTAATTGTAGGTTTCTTGATGTAGTTTCCTTGCGTCTATTGTAGATGAAGTTTCCAGGTAGCGGATCTTCTTCTTCGTAGTACACTTAGTGGATCTTGCACCAAATTAATTGTAGGTTTCTTTGATATTCAATTAAGATTTTAATAAATCAACGACACTTCGATAGAGCCGCTTGAATATCCTGTTCGCAGCGCCAATTATGTTTAAATAAAATTAAACTTTGTTTTTAAAAATTTATTTATTAAATTAATACTAAAATTACGAGTAGTTACAAGTCCGAAGACATAAAGAACAACTGATTGAATTGAGCTTTACAGCTCCCTTATATGTTAATATTAACAGGTGGACCCATACGGTCACAACTGGTGGCTTGCGGATTCATAGGGTGCTTTGTTTGGACAAGATGCATACATCTGTAAGAGCAAGTTCTTATTTAGATAAGTAGCGATCTCAAAATAAATAAAGCGGAAATGCCCAGCTGCCACATGTTGCTAAGAACAACCAAACAAGGGTACAATAAATAATTACATAACAATTATCAATTACATAACAATATGCATCTCTATATCGTATTCATAGCTTTTTTTCCATGATTTGCTTTAATATATTGAACTGAAAATTTAAGTTTTTGTAAAGTCTAACTCAGACCCGGTAGCCAATGTCGGATTTATGTTTGTTCGTAATGGAGCAAGAATTTAGTATTTTCCTTGTACATCCCTGCGAACCTTTAGGTAGCTTAGTTTTCTTCTATCAATCCAGATCAATGACATCTGATGAAAACAAATCTCATGTATGATTGAAGACCTCATATGTAATTCGGGGTCATTGACCTGAAATATTTGCTTTGGTTATTTTTCATTAATTTTTAAGTTTTTAATGATGTAAATTTGAACTCACCTTTTTACATTGTTGTTATGTTGTGTAATGTTGCATTTGCTGTGGTTTTGAGCTTAATTTTTGTCCAAGAATTATAAGGTCGATAAGTGGTCGACTGGTTCTGCTAGTAAGACGTGCGATGTTAGCATGCAAGCAATGTTAGGTCGGGTTAGCACTCGGATGGGTGACCGACAAAAATTATAAAAAAGTGCTCAGTTGAATTTGTATTGTGTTGGAGTAACGTCGCAAAGTTTAGAATATTTTTGGTTATTTTTGAAATTATCAGTTGGCAGGAGATAGAATTTTGATGGTTGGTAGAATTTTTGTGCGATCTTTGACGTTGATTGGAAAATTATTGGATTATTCGATCGATATTGGTTTTGTGCTGGTTTTGAGAGCCTTTTGTGCAGCAATTGGAAAATTTTTACTGCTTTTCATTATATCGAGCACAGCCTGGTTATGTTTGATAATTTCGTCTCGTTGGATGAACTTTCAAGGTTACATGAAAATAAATTTTGGTTGGATTTAATAAATTTCGACATTACTCAATCAAATATTAGAATTGATTTTTACGTACCTGATTATTTTGGATATGCGATTGAACATCATACGAACGTGGTATTGTTGATTGGATTCGATGACACCAACTCATCTGTTAACGTTACTGATAACAAAACATCTGGATCACCAGTTTCAACAGAAGCAAATATTATTGTTCCCAGTGGCGTACTAAATAAAGGTAGCTTTTATAAAAATTTAATTAAAACTTTTTTAAAGATTTCGAAACATACTTTCGGGTTGGATAATCGTGGACAATATTTTTGTAATAAAACTTTTTATGTATTTTATAATTTAATCTTTTCAAATTTACATCTATTTGATAACCACAGCAACTATACACTTGGTATTGTAATTAAAACCAATACAATTACCTATGAGATATTGTTTTTTTTATTTAGTTTCAATAAAAAGGGCTACGTTTAGAAGGTAGTACTAGGAATTTATTTTAAGCAAAGCGGGGTAAACCAACGAATTATTAATATTCGTATCTCAAGTTGCAGTTTTATTAAAGCAACTAACTTAAAGTCTGCGTTAGATTTGCAAAGACGATCCATCGCAGCTCAACATTTTACAATTTTAACAATAAAAGAGTCTCAAGTTAAAGTTAATGCTCTAGAGCTGGTCGAGGTGAAGGAGGTTGTGATTTTGAAGGCGGCAGAAGCCAAAAGCAGGGTTTGTATCACAACAATATGCAATGCATCCACCGTCGATTTGCCTCTTCTAAAACCAAACTGGTAGTTTCCAATTATTTTATCTGTATGATCAGTAAGGCGGCTATGTATAATCGTGGACAAGATTTTATATGCCACATTCAGGAGTGTTATCCCTCGATAGTTGTGGCATTCTTCAGCGTTTCCTTTCTTTTTTACTGTCACAATTACTCCTTCTTTCCACTTATGTGGCATATCTTCTCGCCGCCAGATTTCTTGTATCAATTCACAGATTTCTTTGTGTCCCTTTTCTCCTCCGTTCTTTATCATTTCGGCCATTATCCCATCGTTGCCCGGGGCCTTTCCGTTCTTTAGTTGGTGTATTGCTTTCATGATTTCTTTGTTCGTCGGTTCTGTTATTTCTTTCTCGTTAGATGTGTTTTCTGTATATTGTTCCATTTCCTCTTCTTGGTGTGTATATAACAGTTTACGGAAGTAATTTTCCCATATTCTTTTGATTTCTTCTGCTCTATCTTCTATTATTCCTTCTTCATTTCTCATTCCTCTATTTGTTATCTCGTATTTTCTCTTACTATTTTTGATCTGTTTATAAAATTTTCTCACATTGTTGTTGGCGCTGTTCATCTCTATTTCTCTCATTCTTGCTTCCATCCATTCGTTCTTCTTTTGTCTGTACAGCTTATTCACTTCACTTCGTTTCTTCTTATATTGGTCTAAGTCATATTGTTCGTTAGTTGCTAGCCATGTAATTCTTTTTTCTCGTTTATTTTTATTTGCTTGCTCGCATTCATCGTCATACCATGCTTTCCATCTTTTTTTGCTCTTGTATCCTATTGTATGGCTTGCACCTGTTTTTAGACTCTGTGCTATATTGTTCCATGTGGTGTCAATATCTCTGCCTTTCTCTTTAGTTTCAATTTCAGATTTAACCATTTCCTCATACTGTTTTTTGTGTTATTCATTTTTAAATTTTTCTATTGCTAACCACTTTCTTGCTTCATGTTTTGTGTTTTCTATCATTGTTTTCATTTTAACTTCTGTGACTACCAGAAAGTGGTCAGAGTCTGCCCTTTGATGTTCGTATAGGCTAGCTCCTGATTTATTGCGGAGGCTGAATCGCAGGTAAGTTGAGGTTCCGAAGACAATGTTTCTCGTAAATAAAACACCATGTGAGCCACAAAAAATTTACCAAAAGTATTAAAATTATCGAATTTTTTATTATTTTTATTATTTTTAATTATAGTATATAAAAAAGTAAAAAATTATAATTAGGTGAGCGAATAGCTGAAAGGCTAGCGCGTTATCTTTCATGCTATAAGATTCACGGATTCAAATCCTGTGAATTGACATCTATAGAAGAAATTTTCGCCCATCAAATGTCTATCTGCTGGCCACAGATAACATTATTTATGGCTCAAAAAACTTCCCTGATTGGAGTAGACGGTGTAAAAATCGTCTATTCCCGTGGTTCGGAATTCACATTAAGTTGTAGGTCCTCTGTGTTCGCCACACATTTTCAACACGCAACGAGCACAGACAGGGAGGTATCGGGAAAATGTTCAAAAACGTTCAAAAACTGAATATAGATAGATTAAAATTATCAAAATTATTACAAGTACCATAGTATGAGAATTTCAAGCAGTTATTAAAAATGAGAATGTAATAAACATCAACCGCAAACGGAATTCTCGTCCAAAAAGTACAATGAGTGTGGTTATTACTTCTCATCAGTAGAAACGTAATTAACAAAAGTACCCAAATACAAGCCACCCGAAGATGAAAAACTGAATGGGACTTGCCAGATATGACAAGCCTTACAAGATAATTGGTTACAGAAAGATTATGAAAAATAATGCTTTAATGATCACGATAATATAATATTATATTGCGGTCAGATTTTAAGTTGAGACTTTAATAATACTTACATTGATTAGTTATTTTAAAGATGTTTGTGTTTTAAAGAGAAAAGAAACTACGTATAAACACTTGACATAGTATTCACTTAGTGCGTGAGGTGAACGAATGGCTGAGCGTTTAGATTTGCGGATTAGATTACCGTAGAGTTTTATTATCTATTATAAAAGAATTTTTCGCTCACCTGCCTACCTAAGGTAATATTATATAATGGTAAAAGATTGCCCTAGTCGGAATGAACTGTCTAAAAATTCCCTAAACCCGTGGTTATGTATCCACTTTATGCTGTAAGATTGTATATATTCTTCATACATTTGCAACCTACTACGAGCTCGAGCAATTATAGATCAATGGTACAAGACGTTTCAAAACGGAATAATATATGAGGTGGTCAGAATAGAAGTGAATCAAGTCCATAAATGCTGTTAATGAATTATCGCAACTTAAAGTATTTTAATCTCTATATATTCTTGTCAGTAAAGAAAGTAAACAAGTTACATAGGAGAACAAAACGAACAAAATGTGACTTGATCTACTTTTGCACTGAAGTAAATTATGAACTAGGACGCATAGGAACCATAACTCCAAAAATCACAAAAATGGACTTGATTCACTCCTGTTCTGACCACCCCATATTATAGTAATATAGTATAATAATTTATTTATACAAATAAAAGTATGTAAGTACCAAGTCTTTAGGTACTACGAGTCAGTGCTGTTATATTTTTAGCAGAGATGTCTACGCCCGTTTGAATCAATGCGAAAACATACCAACATAATCAAATTTAGTAGCCCGCCTTTGTAGCCCGCTAAGTCAGTTACAGAAACTGCCTATGGATCAGGATGGAAATCCTAACCAAAAGGGTGAGGAAACAGATCCTATGGCACTGGGTAAAAATCCAGGCCAAAAGACAGAGGAGGTACTCTTAGCAAGCAGCGACGATGACGTCAATAAAACCCTACAAAACCTTCAATTGAAGTCTAAAAGGAAAAGACTTCGCGGAACTGCTCGCAAACGGATGAAATGTTTCATTCAAAAAGGTCAACCGGCTGATAAGCCAGGAAACTTGCCCCTGAAGGATATCATCCAAATAAAACTTCCAAGAGAAACAGATCTGATGGCAGTACCTCGGAAACCCGCGATAAAAAGAGGGCAAATACTGAAGAGGATATAAGGCTACACCTGGCAAGGGTAATAAACCAACCTTCAGCCCTAACCGGGGTTAAAATAGGAATTATAAATTTCTTATATCCAAAAGAGCTCCTGGCTATGGAACAACTCAAAGCCATGAAACTCTTTCCTTAAGGGTTTCCTAAAAATGGTTAAGGGGTTATGATTTTTGGGTATGTTTTAACCTTTAAGTGCTCGCGTGGCGTCTATGAGGCCCCACGGGTACTTTGAATGGCTGTAACTCTGTTATTTTTTGTTTTCATTCAATCTGGCTATTATTTATTCCTCAAATACACATTTAGTAACATAATAAACCTTAGATCGATGTGAACCTTCTTTTTGTTTGCGGTAAATAAATTAATTACTGCGATGGTGCGCGACTTGGAGCGTCTCAGAGCTGAAATTTTAACATTTTATAAAATGTCAAAAGGAGGGGTAGACACGACTGACAAACTGTGTGCAACGTATAATGTAGGACGAAGAACTAGAAGATGGCCAATGGTTGTGAAAAATGATTTTCTATGTAATTGTTTTATACACTAGAATATTAATTGGACTGTAAAGAAAGGAGAGCAACTTCAAAAATGTAATTTTCTATCTCAGTTGATTTGTAATTACTGTCTAAATTCAAACTAAGCTGATTTACTACCTACTTACCCCACTTCACCTTATGTGCCTGCGCTATGGCTATACCGGGTATCCATTTCAAAATTGCATTGAAAACCAATGCTGTTTGAATTTTAAGTTTAACTCCCTCTCTACCAGCTATCCCTACCTCGCCAAACAGCATTTTAACGGTTGAGAAAATCCTCGTTCGTCCACCTTAAGCAAAACTTGATTTCTTGGATCCGTTTACTTTTGGTTTATCGTAAAAACTGAAAGATGAAGCAAGAAATAATTTTATACGGAAATTGGTTTATTTTTACGAAAGTGCGTTAGCAGTATAAATACATAATATGTGTCGTTTACAATGGTTCGAAGATTTGTGGATAATGTTGCCAGTACCTGTTAATTATCTGTAAATGCCATAGTTAAATTTTTCTTCAATTTATTTAATGAAAATATCCAGAAACATCAAGATATTCTCTTCATTTTCGTACTCTGATGTGAATTTTGTATATTTATATTTCTTCTATTTAAGAAGGTAAGGAAGTTATTAGCTTCTTCTTTTGTTCCAATCTATATGCATATTACGTCATCAACATATCTTCTCCATAGTTTAATCTTATTAGTAAACTTATTAAGCTCATTCATAATTGGCATTCAAAATAGTGAAATAACCACTACGAAAACCTTTTACAAAAGAGTTGAAAATATGAGCGATTACCTAAAGAGGTAAAATTATTAGAAGAAGGCCTTTCATATTCGATTACAAAACTTAAAAAGCTTAAAATTTCAGTTTTCGGCAATAAGGTTAATTTTTATAAAACATAAATTAGATGTAATAGATAAATCTTCACAATGTCTAAATAGTGATTATAGTGAAAATCTAAAAAGAGTGTTTAAATAAAGATTGATAAATTTGAAATGTGAATTTTACTTACTAGAATTTCAATAAAAACATCTAGGATGGAAAGAAAATATTCAAAATGGAATTGATTTTGACAATTTCTGGTACCATCCTATAAAAGGGTTGCATTGAACTTGATAAGAGAGTGCTTTTGGAGACACCAACCAGCGAATGTCGATCCGACGTTTTCGTGCGTTTTGGCACGATAATCTAAACGCCAATTTGAAATTATGTTTTCTGTTGAAGAAATGTTTACTTTGGAACCAACAAGTTTTACAAATTACTTATGATTTATGATGATTTACAGCATTAATATTTAGATAAACGCTTACCGATTTTGAAGAGAGAAGATAATTCTAGGGTCGGCGGACGTAAGCACATAAGTCAAAAATGTTAACTTTACAGGAGACACAAAAAACTTAATAAAACACATGATTTTGAACAATCGTTAAATTTTTATTTATATTAGTACATATTAAATTGGGTTATATTAAGTATAATAACTAACTTTTAAAAAAATACTACTGCTAAGGTATTTGGTGACTTTTAAGTTGTTTGTACCAGACCATTTAATTGATAAGTTTTCTGGATCAGCACTTACTTATAATAATAATTATTATGTATAGATTATTAAAATTGCAATTAAATATGTGAATTAAATTGTGAACTGGAGCTGTTGGTCAATGAATGCAAGCCGGAGTTTGTATGTCTGAGTGAGACCCATCTAATGGAGGTTGATGATGATAGACTGATTCAGATTTATGGTTATAATATGATAAGAGTCGATTCTTCTTCTCACCATACGGGTGGTGTTTTGATTTATTATAATAATTCTTGGAAATGTGAGTTAATTAGTAGCAAGGTGATTGATTTGGATTTGTGGTGGTTGGTTGTTAAAGGAAGTGATGGTAATGATGTAATTCATTTAGCGGTTCTTTATAGAGCGCCGAGATATTTGAACGTTGATTCGGGTTTTTATGTGTATTTTGAAGGTTTCATGGAAGAATTATGTGAAATTAGCAGTAAAGCTGTGATAATGGGTGATTTTAATGTTGATTGGTCAAAGGTTTCAAACTCAAAAAATAGATTAAGTGATGTTATCAGTGATAATGGTTTTAGACAAATTATGAGTCAATACACTAGAGAAACATGCGAATCAAAAACATTGATTGACTACGTAATAGTTAATGACGGGTATAATTTTAGTGCTGAAATTAAAAGAGATTTAAAAATTAGCGATCATGAAACTATTGGAATATCAATTAGAAGTAATAAAAAGCTCAAAGGAAAAGGAAAAAAAACGATAAGCAGTTTAAGATATGACAAGAATAAATTTAGAAACAGAGTTGTTCAGAGTGATTTGATGACCACTTACTACGCTGATTGTAATTTTAGGGCTGACATTTTCTGTCAGGGTTTGCAATCGATTGTTAACGAGTTTATTGTGAATAGGAAGGATTCTTATGTTAGCTGCCCGTGGTTTTCTGGTGATCTGGAAAGTTTAAAGAATAGCAAGCTGATTCAATATCGTAGGGCGTCGCAATCGGGTAGTGCATTTGAGTGGTCAAGATACAGGTGCGTTAGAAATGATTTTAAGAATAGAATTAATAAGGCGAAAGCTGAATACATCAGTGGGAAAATTGATAACTCTGTGAACCAAAAGATGATGTGGTGGTCTTTGAAGTCATTTGTCTTGGGTCATCAGCGGGGTGATATTGGTGAGATTATGTTTGATAATGAAAAGTGTGTTGACAGTTTAATAATCGCGAACAATTTCAATAGTTTCTTTGTTGATAGTGTGGCTGAAATTAGGAATAGTATTCCTGTTAGGCAATACGTGAGTGGGATTGTAGATTTACGTGTTAGTTTTGAATTTAAATCGGTGAGGATTGAAGATTTGGAGCTGATATTGAAATCAATGAACAATAAGAGAGACATGAATTTTGCCAGTGCTGGTATGTTTAGAGATATCGTTGACCTAATAGGTGAGAATTTTTTGTCTATTATTAATGAGTCGCTGGAGTCTGGAGTTTTTCCTGATTCGTGGAAAGAATCTATGGTAGTTCCTATCGAAAAAGTAAAGAATTCGATTAAATGTGAGGAGTTCCGGCCAGTTAATATGGTATCGGTTCAGTCAAAGATTCTGGAAAGGCTAGTTAACAATCAGTTAATTGATTACTTGGACAATCACGGTGTCATTTCTGAATACCAATCAGGCTTCAGGAAGGGTCACAACTGTGAGTCATTGGTTACGTTTGTGGTGGGAGATTGGAAGATGGCTCTTCATGATGATAAGAAGGTATTGGCGGTTTTCTTGGACCTCCGTAGAGCTTTCGAGACAGTGGATAGAGAAATTTTGTTGAAAAAACTTAAAAGTTATGGAATTCGGGGTAATGAATGGAATTGGTTTAAATCATATTTATCTAATAGAAAACAGAGAACTAGAGTTAATGGAGAGGTTTCGGAGGCTTTGGATGTTTCTTTGGGAGTTCCTCAGGGAACGGTTCTTGGTGTGGTATTATTTCTGTTGTACGTAAATGATATGCATAATGTAATTAATAGGGCAAAATTAGTTCTTTTTGCTGATGACGCGCTCTTGTATTTTTGTAGTGATGATGTGGATGACTGCGTTGGGGTTATTAATCAAGAGTTAGAGAAACTTAGTGTATGGTTTCAAATGAATAAGCTAAAACTTAATTTGTGTAAGTCAAAATGTATTATTGTAAATGACAGTAGGGGTAGAACTCGTGATATTATGATGGAGGGTACTCGGATTGAGGTGGTTAGTCAGATGAAATACTTGGGTGTAGTTGTTGACGATAAATTGAACTTTAAGAGTCACTTTGATTATGTATGTAAAAAAGTAGCGAAGAAATTGCATTTTTTTTTTTAAATTAGGAAGAATATATCGGTTTTGAGCGCAATTAGGATTTTTGATGTGATGATAAAGCCTCATTTTGAGTACTGTTCGTCTGTTCTGTTTATGGGCAATGGTGGCATGTTGGATAGGTTACAAAAGCTACAGAATAGGGGTATGAGAACAATTTTAAGAGTAGGTCGTTCTGTATCCAAAAGTATGTTGCTAGACACATTACAATGGCAGAGTGTTTATCAAAGAATTGTGGTTAATGTTTTGATGTTTGTTTTCAAATTGAAGAATAAGATGCTTCCGTCGTATTTGTGCGACAATATTACTTATGTGGCAGATGTGAATAGGTATCCAGTGCGTAATGCCCAGGATTTTCGTTTGAATCTGTTTAGGAATAATAGAACACAAAATATGTTGTTATATAGTGGTTTAAAATTATTTAATGACTTGCCGTTATCTCTTAAGATGGAGAAAAGAGTTGAAATTTTTAAGAGAAATGTTAAGAATTACGTTAGTTTGCATTTTACTTAGAAGGAGTTAATGATTTAATGTTTATTCTTTATTGTTTAGGGTGGATATTTTTTTTGTAATCTGATTTTTTTATTTTTTGGGAGTTTGTATGGAGTTGTTTGATTTGTTGTTTGTGATGTAAATAGTGGTAGTAAATTACCAAATAAAGTATTATTATTATATTATTATTATATTATTATAAATATTAAAAGTCGACTTCATCTTCACCTTCCATAATATCTGGGTCAGTGTTCCGTAAATTTTGCGCTGTTGGTAAATTTAAATAAAAGTTATGGGAAACATCGGGTATTAAGGAAAAAAACAGAAATTATGTCATCTTTCTTCTCTTTTGATATTGTTAAGAAGTGGTTGGAAGTAACTGGAATGTTTATGGGTATGACAGATCCCCTTCTTTTTAAATTTAATGTTAGGAAGGGTTTATCTCTATCTAGAGTATCTTTGAATAAAATCATACCAAACTCTTTTTCATATCGCAACCACCTTTTTTCTAACCACTTGAACTGTTTTCCGTCTGTATCTTTATTTTGTATAACTAATGAGCCTTTCAAAAGCGAAGAAAAATCCAAAAAGTCTGCCAATTTCATTTCATATACTGTAAAGTTTTGACTGCTAGACTGAATAAGTTGTATCCAATCATGGGGATGATAGATTTGTAATTTAGTTTTCTTTTTTTTCTTTTCAATAATTACATGATCAGTGTCCACTTCTTAATGGCTATGTCCCGGTATCATAAACTTATGCTCTATTATGTTTCAATAGCTGAATTTTGTATAGTCCAAGTAAACATAGAGCTTACGTGAGAATTACTATTTTGACCAGAACACGTGTCGGAGTAGAATATTACATGTTTTGCAGAAAGCGGAATAAAGGTTTGCAAGTGTTTATATAGACAGGAAGCTATCTGGTTTGCCCCTCGAACCGCAACAGTTTCGTACCATACGTAGCACACTGGTTTTCCCGTCTTGTCCACAACTGACGTTTATAAAATGCTACAGATGTGCTAAGCGATGGTGTAGGAAGACACTGTTGGAGATCAAAAGTATAGGTCTGCACAGTGTCGTCATTTTTAGACAACTGAGTATCCAATCTTTTCTCGTCGTATGCCTGGTCTGCTAACATTTTGTGGTGTTCATGTTGAGAAATAAAATCTATTTTCAACTGCTCATCTACGCATAATTTTATTTTCATGTCGAATTTGTCACACGCGAAACAGGTGTCAACATGGGGCTTTTTAAAAGGGATATTCAACTTATGAAACTCTTGCCTATAGATTTTTATCGATGTGGGATTTTCATGACTCTCTTTATATAAATCATACATTTTTGTAAGAGTCAAGTGAGATGGTAAATATTTTAACATGGAACATGTTTTTTTTTGACGTAGTTTTCCTTGTATAATAACTCCCGTATGCTGGAAATGATAAAATATTAGTTTTGATCTCTTATTTTTTTGTGTCAGATACCTTATGCTTCGGTATGTTTCTTCCACGTATCGTCAGTTTCTGTCCCGGCTATTGACGAGCTTTTCTTTAAAGCTACTGTTTTTATAAAATTGTCACTTTCGTCTAATATTTTTAGCAAAC
Source organism: Podabrus alpinus (assembly GCA_932274525.1). NCBI lineage: Eukaryota > Metazoa > Arthropoda > Insecta > Coleoptera > Cantharidae > Podabrus > Podabrus alpinus. The sequence continues at coordinate 125,263,556 of OW026451.1, forward strand.
AACCGCGGAAAACTGGTTGACGTTTTCTATAGATTGTTAAAGAATACGTACAAGTTTTTGTTCTAAATTTTTGCTTTTCTGGATCAGAAACTCGTATTCTCATAGTAGCTTTTTCTTCTACTTCTATTAGCGAAGCCATGTAACCTAATCTTTTTGAATAAGATCCCAGACGCCAATATTCTTCAAATATAGATTGTCCTTCGATTTTAGGTATACGATCCTTGCATTTCATTCTGCATGTTGAGAGCTCCTTCTTAAGTCTGCCAGGAATTACTTTTCCTTTTAACGTTTTATAAGATTGTCCAATATTGCGCTTTAACTTTTTATCTTTTTTTAAAATCCGCAGACTTTTAGCAGGTTCTTATATGACATAATAATGAATGAGTAATCAAGCAAGCTATGATCTATTTCACATTAGTCAAATTATGTGTTTTAATACGTTTTGTGATCTTTTTCACATAAGTCAAATTTGTCAAATTTGCTAGTCTACATACGAAATTGACTTATGTGCTTAAGTCTGATTGTAAGTTATGGAAATAAGCGCAGTTTGCGAACATAATAAAAAAAAGTGAATTTTTGACTTATGTGCTTACGTCCGCCGACCCTAGAATTACTTTTGGATTTTAGGCTTCTATACAAAGTATCTAGCAAGAAGCATTATGATCTGGCTCCCTGTCTATCCGTCTGTCTGTCCTCATAATTCAAATCTAATCAGAACTTTCGCAATTATGATTGTAAACACATCGTATGTATAATAAAATAAAAATATGTTTTAAATTTAAAATCGACTTTCTAGCCACGTTCTATAAAATATTTTACTTATATACCTATAGAATATTTGTTAGGTTGCTACTAAAGATTCATATTATCAGAATTACGACAGATTTAAGAAATGAAATATTCTGAGATTTATATTTGAACTTAAAAACGCAATTTTGATGCTTTTATGGGAAAAAATAATTTTTTATCCGATAATAAAGATACTAATCTGAAAATCGAAATCTTTTGTCACTAAATTTTACTTATGTATATAGAATATTTTTAACTTGGTAACTCTTGCTCGTTCTTTTTCTATTGTAAAAATTACTTCGTCCACGAGTGTTTGATCCGTTAATCCGATCCGTTGATTCGATCCGCTAATTCAATCCGGTTATTTATTGTAACCACAGCAGTGGCTTGATGTGATTGGTGAAGTTAAGTTGTAAATAAAAGAGAAAAAAGAGGAATCCACCTCAAAAAATGGGCCTTATGCATTACAGAGAAGTAAAGAAGTAAATAATGATTACAATGACAAATACCAACCGCAAAAATTTAATTAGTGCAGATTATCGGATTATCTGATATTACATTATAAATATTATGTCGGCCAAAAGTAACTAGCGACGACAACTTTTCACACCAGAAAGCTAGCTGTATAGAAGCCTAGGAACTGCCGCTAAAGCGAGTTCCATCTTGTTTTGATATAAAACTGATATGGTGTGGACAAGTTGACAAACAACCGGATGTCGATTGCAACTGTTACATCAAGAAGTAAACAAGCACCAGTGATGTTAAAGCGACATTTGCTCAAAACTATACAGTTGCCTCATAGGCCATTTTTGCAAAGGGCGACTAGCTTTTACCAGCGTCGAGAGCAGGGATGTTCGTGGGATTTTTTGCACGAATGTGGTTGTCGAACAACTAGTAACTAGTAAAACAGAAAGGTAGCTGTATAGAAACCTAGGAACTGCCGCTAAAGCGAGTTCCACCTTTTAGGCTTCTATACAAAGTATAACATGAAGCCTTATGATCTGGCTCCGTGTCCGTCTGTCCGTCCGCATAATTCAAAATCATACAGAGCGTTTCAAATCGTGTTGGAAATACTCTGTGTGTATAGAGGTCTAAGAACTGGGTAGCCAGTGCGCTACTTTTAGGCTTCTATTTTTTTATTGTAGAGGAAACCTTCTACGACCCGTTTTCCTTCATAACATACGGCCAGTTAGTTTAAACCGATCGTCAGGGTTCATCTGCTAGGTAAATTTACTGCTGAGTATTTCTTTACTTAGCAGATGTTAAAATCTTGAAGTCTCATTAGTAATAAGATTGAAAACTTTTACAAATCATAACAATCGAAAACAATATCTAAAACTTAAATTCTACTGAAAAGGGACGCAGGCGATTTTCTTAAAACGTATTCAATTTTTCGACGAAGTTCCTACAAATTTTCCTGGTTTAAAAAATAAATTTTAGGTGTTGTTCAATTATAATTAGTTTATATAGGTCAGATTTGTTATATCAAAAAATATAATTATGATAGATAATAAAAACCTTAATATGGTCTTTATCAAATAATAAGTTCTAGCTGAAAATAATTAAATAAATCAAATTTAATCAAAATGTTGTTGATACTTAAATGCAATAAAATAGTAATCGCAATTTTCTAAGTATTTTTTTGTTATAAAAATATTACATTTTATAAAGATCACATCAACAACATAAATTATTATAAAGTTAATGATATAAATTTTTTTCATAATATAAATTAATAAGTTTGAGGTCTATTGGTGGAAAGCGTCAATATATTTGCAGACGAATTGTATTGATGAACTCTTACTGGCGAATTTTGATCGATTTGTATAACGGCGTAATCGGAACTTTTAATGATATCTTCATATTTTGGTGGCGATAATTCTGATTCTAAAATTAAATACATTATTATTACTACTTAGAACTTCTTTCGTATGTACATATATAGGCAATCATTTATTTATTTAGATTTTTTATTACCGATGCCAAAAATGTGAAAAAATCTTTTGCAGAATTTTTTTTTTTATTTAAAATATTTGAAAACAGATCAAATTTAAATTTAATGAAATTATTTACCTATGTAAGGTGGAGGAGCAATTCCACCTGGGTATATTCCATTTGGCATATCATCAATACCATTTTGATATGCATTATTACTATATGTTTGATTGGATACCTGAACTTGTGCATTTGAAATTATTAGTCCTACAAAATTAAATTCTCTAATTGCAATTACACGTTCCGTCATATTGTCACTATTACCTGAATCTTCTTCATGTTTTCTAATTTTCTGTATGAGTCCACAGCAAGATACGAAGAACACGGTCGCCAGTACCAATACAATGAATAATTCTAGATTCATGCTGTAAAAAATTCAAACAACATAAAAATTAAAACTATTAATATCTGACTTACTTAGAAATATTTTGATCTTCACATAGTGCGATGCTGACAATTCTGTATACCTATACCTTTAGCATAGATAAGATATTGATTGTGTTATCAATTGATTTTTAAATGCGGTTATGTTGAATGATGCGATTAAATAAAAAGAATAAAAAATATACCAAAACACTTTTGTAAATACTTTCGCAAGTATGTCTAACATACAGATTTTTACATTTCTAACCGATTATTAAACTAAAATACACAAATAATACTATAATTAATCACTGGAAAGACTTTATCCCATGTTTAAGTTAAATATCTCAATTTTAGCCCATATTTTGTTATAAAAATTGTTATTGTGATGTACAATTGTACTTGAACACTATTGAGAAATAATGTAGCACCCATAGCTTTATATGTGGTGCGGTTAATATCATAAATTAGGCGAGAGATAAAAGTTTTAATTGTTAACATTTACAGTGTGACGTCCGCACAATTAAAAGTACAAGTCAATTGTTCTATTTTGATATACATTAGGTAGAGATTAATGTTGAAAAAAATTATTTTATTACTTACTATATTATTTTAGTTATCATATTACTAAGTCATATTCAAATAATATAAAACAAGCCAGACTAACATATAAATTCAAGCTTAATTAATTCCACGTAAACTTTTAATGATTATAATTGCTTTTTTTTAAATAATATACTATTAAAGTTTGTTCAAATAATATGTATAATAAACAGTCTAGTTTCAACAGATTCAAATCATAATTATGAATGTTGTGCAAAAATTTAGAGGTCATACAAGGTTTTGATTTGATGTGTTAATTGAACCAATCAACCATACGAAAACAAAGCTATATTTCCTTTATTACAGCTCATAGTTTGTAGGTAACTCCATGGCTAAATACATAATACATAGTGGTGTCATCCGCAAAAGATAATGGAATCTTTTGATTACTTACACCTTCTGTTTAAAACAACAAGGTTAAACGAATGATAAGAATTAAGGATGTGTGGTATTAGGTCTACTTACCAGGTTTACTAAATCAAACATAGACAGGTTCAAACCAAAATGCAATAAAACATCTTATCTGAAAACCAGTAATATATTTGAAATTTTAATCACACTTCATGTGGTACATTTTATTTGCTATTATAATTATTACATACTCATTACATGTTCATATTCGGAGAATATGTGAGCCATTTAGAAAATTATGGACATTTATGAAATTTATGGAAATTTACACTTTCTTTTATCTTACTGGGATCCAATAAATTGAATTCTGCACTCACTTACAAGCTGTACGCAAAAGAAGATTTTTTATATTACAAACTCCATTTTTGATCTTTTAATCAGTTTATTAACTTTTATTCATCATGTAACGTGTTTTTAACTCCACCTCGCCGTTTGGCGTCGCGTAAAATTCAGACCTCACCAATTTTAACAAACCCAATTATGACGATAAATCATGTGCTGCCTTGAAATCATGTCGTGGATCACTTTAATTATCTTAATAAAATATATTAACTTTAAATACAGCTTAATTCCATATTTATAAATAGAAGGGACATCAACTAAATATCAAGTTAAATGTCAAATTTTATCGTTACATGTGAAAATTATAGGCTGTCAACTCATTGGCTTAATCTGTGTGTGTCAACTAACACTTCAAATAATGATCATTTACCAAGAAAGTATAATACTTTTCGCTCTTGTTATACAAATAACTCTTACCGGTCCCTAAAATAAAAAAGATCAGTAAACTAAATAGCAACCATCAATTAAGTTAACTTCCTACAATATTTCCAAGATGATTCATTTGTTTTTGTTTTGTGCACTCAAATAGCTGCAATTAATATTGTTCAACTCATTGGTGGTCATTGACGGCCACGGAAAAAATATTATACGTAACACATCCGGAAAGTGACTTTGGTGGACTCGTCGACTCAAGGCCTTCCTGGACTTCCTGCAACCTGTCGTCGACTCGCCCAGTTAAGGTGCCACTTCCCGGGCTTGTTACGCAAATAACTATTAATATCCTATCCTTATCCTTAAATAAAATGGTATCTAGGTATATAAATGAATAATTTTTTAAATACAGGATATAAACGTTGTATACGGTCATCCAAGGCCAAAATCTTCGATGCAATCTGGGTTCTTTTGGCTTAATTTTAATTGAGCCATAGCAGGTGTAATTTTTTATGCAATGTAGTATTTTATCAATCGGTGGTCAGACCATGTAAGTTCAGTTATGACTTCCCAATTGATTATGTTGTTTAATAGGTTTTGGGTTGCCAGAGTAAGATCGATGTTGCTTTCTCCCAACGCTTTTTGAAAGGCGGGGGGGGGGGCTTTCCGGCAAATTTTAAATCTCCAAATCCCAGTCCGAAAGGCATCATTCCAGCTGTTTGGCTATTTCATTGCTGGTTATATTGTCATAGCATGTTCTGGATCGACATTTGAGGTCCCCACCTTTTAGAACTTTTCTTCCATTATTGCTCTCAGTACTGCTTCCAGGTAATTTAGAGGAGTTTCTATTTTAACCGCAGGCGGAAGTAACAATCTATGATGAATATTTATTTCTTCTTTCTCAACCGTGATGGTAATAACCGTGATGTAGGGTGTTGATAAATTTTTCAGGAATAATGGGGTAGAGAGAGTACAATGGGACACTCCCGGCCCATTTCCAATCGGGATATCCTGACAAGTTGATACTCTTGGGATTATCAGAATTTTCCAAGATCTAGAGAACAGGAAGCAAAAACGTTGCTATAGTCTGACCAATATGCCATGCGGTAACTACTTTAACTCGTATCAGATTAGCCATGATAAACTGACTAAAAAGTAACCGACTACTTTAACTAAGTTTAGAGGCCGGGGTGCCGCCCTCCCAAAAAAGAATAAGAAGATCTTAGAAAAATTATTTATTGAATGCGAATGCTGAATATTGGACAATTCCACGTCGCATCGCACACTGGAGCACAAGAGCTAAAGCATGCCTTTAATTCAAAAAACAAAATGCTATTTCGAGATTTCGAGAACGAACGCACGCTAAAATACTATTAAACTTTCGGAAACCCCCCGTGACCCCGATTAGCGCGATTTTTCTCCGTCGGAAGCATTTTTAAGAATTGAAATATCTAGCTTGCAACTTTAAAATTTACGTATATTTGGACATTTTCGTAATTCTAAATTTGTATTGAAGCGCATATAATTTTTAAAAGTGCGATTCGGAATCGCGAATGTTAAAATCTGAAGCTCAATTAGTTTTCGAGCTTTTTGGTTAGGTTCCCAACATTTCCAAACTTTGCTTCTTTGTTTTTCTAATAGGTATTGAATAAATATAAGAAAACACTTGCGTTTGACATTTAACCGGAAAGAACCCGACCGCTTCACTAAATACAATTTAATAATTTTTGGAAGCATTTATTACAGCCATACAGGGTGATCCAAAAATTAAATACGTCATGGAAAAGCTTACCAAAATTTGTAACACCTGCAAAGCTTTCACACACATCTCTTTTTAAGTTAAACCCAAGTGTGGCTATCACTAGGGTTCCATCCCGAAAGCTATTCACTTTCTTCTTCACCTTTGAAGCAGCCGGAAATCCCTCGCTTCAGAATCATCTCGTGTTGGGTAAAAAGTTTGGTAAAATAACCGAATCGGTTGTAGGAACAATCTTTCGTGGTCCCATTCGATCCAAAAATCGTTGCAACACCATATTCAAGGGTAAAATTTAAACCTACTAAAGAAAATTCAAAAATACTGTGTTGCCAAATTTAAATTCGGGGCCTGTAAATAAAGCAGCTTCAAAAAAATCTTGATCGTTAAATAAAGGAGACTTATTATTTCACAAAAATAGTTGAAAAAAATATGTATATACTAAGCGTTCTAAATGGATGTGGTAAAATAACTTGAACTTATCGAGATAAAATATACCTGTGGAGTCAGACTGACATTCCCCAGAATAATTATCATGCTGATAGATGGTGCTAAACAAGAATGAGTCAATATAAACAATATAGAAATGATAAACTGAAAGCGAAAATGAAGTAGCATCTAAATAATTATCTAAAATAATAATTGACAGCATTATTTTTGTTTGAATTGTGTTTACTAAATTTTGACTCATTCTTGTTTAGCCCTCTGCTAAAAATATAGCTACTCGTAATCAGAAAACATTTTATAACAAGACATGGTTGTAATCTCATATTGAATGGCCTCAATATAAATTCATCGATTTAAATTCAAATCTTCGAATGCAAAACTTTGAAAACGTTTCTGTTCTTGACAAAAAATCCAGTTAATGTATCTATATCAAATGCTTACCACATCCATGAAACGTCGAGAAGAAAATATTTTCATGATCTAATAAGTAACAAACTGAAAAAGACGGGTTTCTTTACTTTCGGTATATACATACAGACCGCGTTCGGTTTGGAACTATTTTCGCCTTCACGCCTTGACGCTAAAAGCGTGCAAAATTTGCGTTCGGTTTGGAAAATCCGAGCTTTGAAGGCGTTCCAAACCGAACGGGGGTTAGCGCTATGGTATTTAAAATTTAAACTTGAGGTTGTATTTTAACCTAACTTATTTGTTATAGCGTGTTGAGCGTGTTTGATTCGAGATTGTGCGAACTTTGATTTGTATTTTGAACTTTATTAGTGTTTAATACAAAAGTTGTGATCGAAAAACGACTGGTGCGTAAAAACAAATAATTTATTATTACAAAAATTTAAATTCAAAAATTCAAATTCAAAAATTAATTTTAAATTTTACCACCGCAGCGCCGCGCTATTGCTGCCCGACCTATTTTAAGAAAGCGTCGAAAGCTTCTAAAATGGGCGGAGCTATAGCGTTTCATGGCGAGTAAAAGTCCCAAACCGAACGGGCAAAAAGTGTTTGTTGGCGCCATATAGCGCCAATAGCTCCAAACCGAACGCGGTCACAGATGAAGAAGAACTGATTTTTGCTTTATTATTAAGATTGACATGAAATGGCAATCCAGAACCTGGATCTAGTTCTGTAAGGAAGGTTGAATACAGATTTATTTTTCAGAAATGCTTAGGTGTCTACAAGGGCGTACCCAGAGAGGGGCAGGGGGGGGGGCAGCTGCCCCCCATAGACAAAGATTAAGCATGTTCAATTATTTTATTGCAAGTCGACTAATACAGAATTATCACGCGACAGGAGAAAGTAGGAGAGGAGTAGGGCTCAATACGGTGTCGGTCTAGAGTCATAAAAGTCGAACATGAACTATGATGGTATGTATGTCTAATTCTTAAAATTAAATTAATTATGAATTTTAGTCAAAAAATGAATAAAACAAGCTCAACTTGGTTGTTAACGATGCTAGCAAATTAGCAGAAATTCGAAACGCAATCGGAACAGTAAAAGATGTAATCAGTTTTTTCAGAGAGTCTCCAGGCCGTAGAAGCGCAGCACCAAATTTGACAAAACTGTGTGAAACTAGATGGTCTGAAAACTACAAAAGTATTAGGAAGTTTTCCCTGGAATTCCCGAGGACGAGTTAAGACCTGGCTTAGAAGCACGATGGGAGAAGAAAGACTCAGTGGACTGTGTTTGATGAGCGTCCACAGAAAATTTGTACAAGAAAATAAAAGCAAGTTTTCAAAGGAAGTATTGGATAAGTTTGTATCCAATCCTAGAAGATTATTATTGAAGTAAAAACAACCAACAGTATGTGTGAATTGAATAAATTTGTTCGTAAATGTATGTATATAGCTTATTGTTTTATACGATGTAATATGTATGAGTTGTTCATGTGCACTTGTATAGTTTTCGTTATTATCTCTAATTACAAAAGCTTTTCCTTCATAATTGGAGTTATATTTTCTCCCTAGTCCTTATTGACCTTATTAATAATTTATTTTAAGATGAATTTGGTTAATAATATCACCTCTTGTTATATTAAACAAATTTTCAGTGTTGCTCATAGTTCAAACGTCAATTGGTTTTATAAAGTTCAAGAATTGATTATAGCACTCATGTTATCAATACAGTAGGTAATAGTATTTGATAAACAAAGAATAAACTATTAAATGTTCAAACTTAAACGTGAATTCATAATGGGTGAATTTAAACATTTTTTCCTAAAGAATAACATTCCTCCAACTTAGTGGGGTGGTGGGAGTGGGGAGGGGGACACTCATACATTCCTTGAGTTCATGAATCATTGGGAGGTCTGCCCCCCCTAGCTCAAATCCTTGGTACGCCCTTGGGTGTCTACGTAACTATTTTTTCCTTGGGTGGACATCCGTCACCTGGCACATTTTACCGATATGGAGTCATCGAATATGGCGGACGCTCTATCAAAAAATTATGCATATCTCTGTTAATACTTATCTTTTTATTTTCACGAAACTTGAATCAATATATTGTATTTATTATTTATTTAGTTATTAGATTCGGAAGCATTTCAAATCGATTATCTTTTTGTAAATTGCCATGATATTTTATCAATTTAATTTTATAATATTTTGAAGAATTTTGATAGATTGTATTGAATAGGTGGGGAGCACTCACGCCAGGGCTATGAAACTGAATAGACGTGAATCGCGCTGAAAGTAATAGTTTTTGAAGAAATAATTTTGTAATTTTTGAAAATGGTTTTTAATATTTGATTTTGATTTGAAATAAAAATAAAATGGAGAACTAAGTAGAAGTGCATTTGATTTAAAGTAAATATATGGATTATATTTGATTTAAAAAAAGAAGAAATTATTTGATGGATGATTGGTTATTGAAGTAGGATTTGAGAAATAAAAATTTAGTTGGGAATCACAGCAATATATTGAAACATTGCGTTTACATTTTCATCTAAGCTTTGAGGTTGTTTTTTGGAGAACTACTGGTGGATGTTCAAATCTTCGACGAAAGCAATAGAATCTGTCACTTCCTGAACTAGATTTGATATCATTCGATGCACCTGATGTGTCATCTCTCATTCTTCTACAAACTCGTTTTGTTAAGTACGCCCTATGATATCAAATGGGTTCTTTTGAGAATGATTAATAATCAATTTTCTTCAATGCCAGATCTACTTACAGCAACCGCTGAGAACTTATGGTCACGTCATGTCATAATTTCTTCCGGATATAAAGAAGACAATCGTTGATAGTTGACACGACCATCCATTGGAACGGATGTAATAGTTGAAGCAGTTTTATAAAATTATCCCAATACAAAACATGGTCTGATGTTTATCTTCCACTGTCAACAAATTTTGCAAAGTCTGTGAGGAACTTTTCTACATTGGCATCCATATTCTCATAATATACTCTTTTTCCCATTACATTCCAAAGAAATGCTCTGCTAGATTTAAAGTAAACTGCCAAATGCAGATGCAATAATATGAACTTTCAGAAATAACTTCACGTGCAATCTGAACATGATTTCTCTTAACATACGCATTCCTTTTACTCGTCTCACATAGTTCTTATCTTGCAAAATAAACTTGAATCACATTTAATTCATACACTGAACATTCGATAAACGTTAATGTTCCCAAAACGAGTGTAATATTTCTGAACACTTTTGGACTGTTAGCGTCTACACCTTTGTCACATTACGCTATTAGTAGGTAGTTTTGGTCCAGCTGGTCGAGAACAGAGCCGTATCTAGGTATGGGCGCGCGCTTGGCGGGACTTAACATTTGCGCCCCCCCACACACCGGGGTGTTGGGGAGGTATGGAATACCCCCCAACGAAAACGGGGTATCCGGGGGTCCTTCCGCGGAAATTTTACAAAATTAAAGTGCAAAGTTGTAGGTTTAAAGTTTTTCGATCAATCATCAATCAATCATGAGGCAAAACTGTACTTTTCTTGCTTTTACCAGGGCAAAATCGTCGATGATATCGTTAAAATCAATCTGAAACGCAATGTCGTATTCTATATTCAGAATTGCTAAGTTTGTCAATCTGTTTTCAGACATACTTTATCTTAAATAGTTTTTGATCATTTTTAACTTGCTGAACGAACGCTCACAAGACGCCACACTTACAGGCATTGTTAAAACTATCCTCAACGCAATTTCAATGTTCGGATAGGCGTCTCTTAATTCATAATTAGAAATAACGTTCAGAACATCCAAATAGGAGGCTTTATTGATGTCCTTTATCAGCTCTTTTGCATGATACTTGAAAGTAACTACTTCGTTCACAAGCTCTAACGTATCTATATCTTTGGCATACATCGCACCAAGATTAGCTGCACACTTTTCAAGAAGAGAATCAGAATACTCACTTAAAGACTTTCCGGATAAAAAATTAAAGTCAGATGAAACCGAATGGTAGATGTTTGCCTTCTTGTCCATTTCGCTTCTAATCCTATCAAACACAACGAAACACTCTCTCTCAAATGATTTTTCAGCACTCAACAAGTGGGATTCATCTTCAGCCATTTCACCAGCCATTCTTTTGACTTTTTTCAGTCTCTTAACAGGAAAACAACTTGTAATTTCCAAGAAACCACATGTAGCTTTGGACAGTAACTTAACAATCTGGAATAACATTCATTTCAATAACGTGAAATTTTTGTCCTTAACAAAATGCACTAATCTAGAAAAAAAAAAATTTTTTCATGGCCGATTTTGCGCCCCCCGGGTAGCTGCGCCCTTGGCGGGCGCCCCTCTCGCCACCGCCTAGATACGGCTCTGGTCGAGAATACTATTTGAAATATAAATACTAAATACATGTTGACATTTTTATATTGCTTCTTCTCATTCTTAAATTTAGGATTTAAAACATCAAAACCCAATTGCAGTGATTACCAGTATTGGTAAAATTCTCAAAAATGATTAACTTTCTTTGGTTGCGGATTTTCAATCGTGATTAATGTAGTAAAAATTGATATTAATTATGGTATGGCCTGTATGGATTAGTAAAACTTTATCTGATCGTCTCCACTCGAAAGGCAATGGCAATCCACCAAAGTATATAATATAGGAGAGACGTCGCCAACGCCTGGAATTAGACAGCGCACTCAGAGAAGAAGATAGCCTGTATTTTCAGGATAACCTAAAACATACACAGAACATTTTTCATAACTAAAAGGCTCAATTTTTCACAAGTAAAATATGACCGTAATAAGTATAATTCTCAAACGTTTTCGCCACACGAAATTATGCGTTTAGTTCTGAAAAGTGTTTTGTAGATTTTTCAGATTCTGTTTTTCTGTCATTTTTCAAGTTCTGATTACAAAATATACCTATTATTGTAAAACAGTAATTTCCTTAATCGTTAGTAAGTTAAGCCATTTGTAGTTGGAAACGATATTTTTAACCGACTTCAAAAAAGGAGGAGGTTCTCAATTCGGCTGTATTTTTAATGTTTGTTACCTCATAACTCCGTCATTTATTAACCGATTTTCAAATTTTTTTCACAATTCGAAAGGATATAGTTTCAGATTGGTCCCATATAAATTTCATCAAAATCGGTTGAGTACTTTGGTTTTTATTGATTGTAAGCCCGCATTTGCGAAAGCCTCTTTTCACGCTGTTCACTACTCTCTTCTGAAATAGTCTTGGATCTAGATTTTCTACTGTGAGATAGGCGTTTCGCCCTTTCTTCGCTTGTCTCATTTGAACGGCGCTGTCGCATATGGGCAGCGCGTTTAGTAGGTCTACCCATATTCGCTTTCGATAAATCAGTTAAGGAACGCAAGATTCACTAAAAAGCAAGAAATAAAAAAAAAATTTTTTAAAAACCGACTTCAAAAAAAAGCACTACAAAAAAATTGCACTAAAAAGTAAAAAATAATTATAAGTTATTAGAAGAAGATTTAACAGAAATTAGAAGTATATTTTTACAGTGATGAGCATAAAAATTAATGTATTACGTCAATAATATACAATTATTGTTATTTTTGGAGTCGGTGCCAGCCAAGCTGTTAAGAAATTGGTACTCCGCTACTTCGTTAATACACGTTTGTTAACCTTGGCTGGCACCGACTCCAAAAATCACAATAATTGTATATTATTGACGTAATACATTAATTTTTATGCTCAGCACTGTAAAAATATACTTCTAATTTCTGTTAAATCTTCTTCTAATAACTTCTAATTATTTTTTACTTTTTAGTGCAATTTTTTTGTAGTGCTTTTTTTTGAAGTCGGTTTTTTTTTAAATTTTATTATAATAGTTTCAATTATGGTCTGATCATAATTTTTCAAACAAGCGTAAATAAGCGAGTTATCGGCAAAAAATCGCGTTGGGGGAGCTAAAACCGCCGATTATGGGGGACGCCGGCGTGGGATTTTATAGGACTTTTGGGGGGTTCATTAGAACACTCCAATGTACATCTCTGCCAAAATTCAGCTTGCCCGGATTTTTTGCAAGCTTGAGCCAATTTTTCGGCTTCGTTGCCTGGACTATTTTGTAACTCAGCTAAATTTTAGTTTTAGTTTTAAATTGCAACAATAGGATCTCATAATAATTTGTCAAAATTATGTCAAAATTTGAAAAATGTACGCGTAAAGTGTGAAGGGTGGGGAAGCGAACTTCGAGCCCGTCTCTTCGCCATGGAGGACGTGTTATATTGAAAATGCTCTATAAATTATTAAAAAATTAAATAAACAAATTAATCAAAAGTGTAAAAAAATGTTAGTGTTATTAATAGAAAATTTTAAATAATAAACCGTCATAAATTGTTCCATTGCGCTAAGAACTGATAAAAAGAAGAATACAAAAATTTGGAAGACACAGCCAAGCGATATGATAACATTTGGAACCCAACTGAATAAAAATTTTCGAACATCGAAGACAGAAAAAGAAAGAAACATCAACGATATTTGGTAGAATGCGATTTATTATAAATATTTGTATTTTTGTACGTCGACAGAACTAATCAAAATTTTTAGTATAAGTAAAATTTTGGATATAAAAGTAAAACATTATAAAATAAAAAATTTCAATTTGTGTAAAATTATCTGTAAAACCTTTTCAGCAAACTATAATAATAAAAGCTTATTTTTTAATTTATTAGCAAAGGGAATTACCGGCCCAACGCGGAGCAGATTCAAGTAAATTTTTAAATTTTTAAATTTTTATTAATACCATTGCCATGATTTTTAGTGATGAAAATTTTAAAAAATTTTAAATTTATTGTAAATTGAAATTTTTGTAATTTTACATTATGTTGGCATTATTATTATGGTGTGCGAGGTCTGCGCGGACAGACTCAGAGAATTGCTCTGACAGTGAAATTATTTTGTAGAATCGATTGAAAGTTAAATTTAATTATGGAATTATTATTGGTATTATTATTCAATAATAATATGGCGACCTCTAACGTGAGACGCCATTTAATTGTTGTTATGTTTCGTTCTAATTATTTAATTAAAAATATTCCGACTTGCTTTTATAATTCCAATAATCCATCCATCACTGCTTTCTCTTAATAATAATACAATCTGTGATAATACTAATACTTTAATTATAAGAATACCAATAATAAGTGGTCCAAATAAACTGTCCAACCTCATTCAGAGGGGGACGGCAAGGTTCTTTGGGCTTGTACAGGGTAGAAAGCCATATAACAAGGAGAGATTGGTTGTACAAGGAATGGTTCAGTGTAACAGGCTACTGTTATTTTGGTCTATAGGAAAACTTTATTCTTTATTTTAGGGTTTATAAATTTTTCATTAAATAATTATGTTATAAATTTCTGTCTATGTATGATTTTTTTCGACCAGCTTTGTATAAGCAAAGCTAATTTTATTTTATCGATACGTTTTAGCATTATAAATTATTATTTTTATGAAAAATAGCACTTTCTCGATATCTAATAAACCATTGATTACTACGCATCTTTCTTACCTACATAATCAATGGTATTTTAATAAAAGATCGGTAAGGTAGATCGCTAACCTTCAAGGTTGCTTCGATTTTGCATCGGCGCAAATTCGATTAGCAAATCACTCTCGCCAAACCGTTGTAGTAACGCCGACACACGAAATTATTAGCTCTGCAAAAATTATTAAATTTATCGATTTCCGATTTATGATATCGAATCGAAGTATCAGTTTTATGACTAGTGAAGTTTCACGACCGAGTGTAGTGTTATTTTTAGATTTAACGAGATCAGTAGTGATCAATAATCAAATTTTTATTTCGATAATTAATATTATCGACCAACACATGTGGGAAGTCATTGCGACGCCATTCTTAAAATCCAGAATAACCGCCAAGCATAGCGACCATTATATTGAGGTGATTTATTTTATTATCCAATCCACCCTTGATGTAGGGGAAGGTGGGGCGGAATGGGGGTCGGGGCGGAACGGGGGATCAGGTTTATTTGCTGATAGTAGCACTGCAGTTCGCTGCAACTCTCTATACACCTTCATTATGCATCTGTGCAGTGATAAGAACGGTCGTTGTGAATTACCAAGTGTTTCTCCTTTGTTCATTAAACACCTCCCTGAAATCTGTATAAAATTACAACTTTATGAATATTTGAAAACAAGGTAAGATATATTTCACATTACTTTTCGTTATTCCAATTTAGTCTACCGAATTAAGCGTTGTTTAAAGTATCTTTTCACGTGTTAACATGTCTTGTAGAAGTAACATGTCTGTCGCTAACTTTGCGATGTTTGGTTTACCAACACTTGGGGCACAACGGGGTAGGGCAGAACGGGGTCCTACCCCGTTCCGCCCCGACCATACTTTTATTTTTCACCGATCTAATTTCTTTTCTTTTGTGTTTGTTATATATTCACTATGATAGGCGAGAGTGCGTAATAGTGTGAGTTTTGTAGAGCGAAATTGAGTGATTGAAAAATTGAGAATTATCTGGATAAATCAGACCTTGTAACAGGAGTGCTGGTATTCTCTGTGAACAGTGAGTCAGGTCTGAAAACTTGAAGAGAAGGCGAAAAAATCTGGAAGGTTAGTTTCAAATTGATAACAATTTTATTATAGATCGACCGTATTAATAAAGTACGAGAGAAGTGAAGTTGGTTGTAAACAAACATTATAGTCCTTCCGCAACAATAAAGTTTTGGGAAACTTACTGGAGCAGAAAACCACACTGCATCCTTTCGAGGGGTTGACCCGAGGATCCGTGTGAGGCGGGCGAGTGAGTCGTAAATTTATAGGAGCGGAGAACCAAAGAAACGTTATAGAGAAGAGGAGGGAAGAGAGGAGGAAGAGGAATTAATTTTCGGAAGAAATAAGAAAACAATTAGGTCTCCGGAACAAAAACTAGCTGAAGTAGAGAGAAATAAAAAACAGGGAATTCCTACAATGGAAATGAACGAAGTGAGGGAAATGTTTAAAGACATGATGCAAGAATTTAGCAAAAATTCAGCCGAGCTTAAACAGGAAATGCAAGAACTAAAAGAAGCGTTTCAAAACAAGGAGAAAAAATGGGAGAAGGAAAAAAACGAAATGAAGGCAAGAATAGAGAAACTGGAGGAAAAAATAGAAAACGACGAGAAAGCTAAGAGAAGAAATAATATAGTAGTTAAGGGGGCTGTTTTTTCTAATGACAGATTGTTACAAGAGCTGGAAACCTTCCTGGAGATGGAACTACAGGTGAAATCTAAAATAGTAAAGGCATACAAGCTTGGAAGAAGCGAAAACAATGTTGTTTTGGTGGAAGTGGAATCATGGCTTAAGAAAAAAGAAATATTGAATAACAAATCGAGATTGGGAAGTAAGAAAATATATATAGATAATGATCTGACGGTGGAAGAAAGGAATATCCAAGGAAAATTGAGAGAAACAGCCAAGAAACTAAGAGAAGAGGGTAAGAATGTGAAAGTGAAGTACCAAAAACTTGTGGTTAATGGAAAGGAATGGACCTGGAATAAATGGCAACAAATACTGGATCGGAAGGAGGAAGATAATGATAATGCAAAAAACTAGCAAAACAAGACGAACCGGACGGGAAAGCGAAGACGACTTTAATGGCAATGAAAACTGAACAACGAGATATGGCGACACGACGGAAAGATAAAGATAGAAATTGGGTGAATGCGAGAAAAAGGAAAAGGAGAGAGGCAAGTAGATGGAAGATAGGAACATGGAATGTAAGGACGATGCTAAAGAGTGGTAAAGCTGCAGAAATTGGTCGCGAACTTGCAAGATATAAAATCAATGTGGCCGCAGTACAAGAAATTAGATGGGGAGGGAAAGGAGAGGTTGATACTGACGGATACGTATGCTTGTACTCCGGGGAAGAGAAGCAGGGAAGGAATGGGGTAGGATATTTTGTGCAAAAGGAAATGAAAAAGAAAATTATGCAGTTCGAACCAATAAATGGAAGATTGGCCTACCTTAGAATAAAGGCAAAACCGGTAAATGTAAGCCTGATAAATGTATACGCACCAACAGAAGAAAAAACCGACAACGAGAAGGATGCTTTCTACAACGAATTAGAAGGACTCGCAGAAAAGGTGCCCAAAAGAGACATGCTGGTTGTGATGGGGGATGCAAATGCTCAGATTGGAAAAGAGGATTATTTGACCGATGTGGCGGGAAGATTTACGATGCATGACGTAACAAACGATAATGGGCAACGACTGTGTAACTTGGCGGCATCACAGGATCTGATCATAAGTAGCACAAAGTTTAAACATAAGGCATTGCATAAGATTACATGGATGAGACCGGGGTCAAATGGCGAGGATGGAAATCAAATAGACCACATATGCGTATCACGGAAAAGTGCGGCGACAATAAGCGATGTGCGAACGTATCGAGGGGCAAACGCAGATTCGGACCACTTTTTGGTGGTGGCAAAGGTTGTGCAAAAAATGATGAGAGAAGAAGGAAGTGAGAGAAGAATAAAACTAGCAATAGAAATGTTCGGTAATTTTGAAGTTAAAGAAGAATATGTCCAGGAAACGAATAGAATAATTGACAGCGTGGAAAAGGAAGAGAATATAAATAAAGAATGGGAAAATATCAGAAAAGTCATGCAGGAAAGTACGAAAAAAATAGTAGGACGTAGAAGAAGAACGATAAACAAGAGGTGGTTCGACGAAGAATGCGAAGAGTTGATAGACGACAAAAGAGAAGCTAGAATAAAATGGTTGAAGACGAACAAAGTAGACGATATGAAGATATACAACGAAAAAAGAAAGGCAGCATATAAAATATGCAAAAAGAAAAAGAATCAATGGTTGAATGATTTGATGAGGGAAATAGATGACGCCAACAAGACAAATAATTCAAGGACGCTCTATATGAAAATTAAACAGCAAAAAAATAAAAGTACTTTGAAGACTAGAACTATGAAAGATGAGAAAGGACAAGTAGGCAGTTCCGAAGACGAAATGAAAGAAATATGGAGAAGATACTTTGAGAACCTTTTAAATGGAGATGAAGAACAAGATGACAAACGAGAGACCATAAGAGCAGGAACCGAAGAGAAAATTGTAACAGAGCCAACATATGAGGAATTCAAAGCCATAGTAAATAGGTTGAAAAATGGTAAGGCGCCTGGAAGAGATGAAGTACATGCGGAAATGATAAAAAATTCAGGAGAAAGAGTACACCAGAGACTTCACGAATTGTTACTAGAGATATGGAGAGAGGAGAAGATACCGGATGAATGGAGAATTGGATGCATAGTACCGATACACAAGAAGGGAAACTTGGAGGAGTGTGGTAATTATAGAGGAATAACCCTGCTCCAAGTAAGTTATAAGATATTGTCCACACTCATTCATGAAAAATTGAAGGAAGAGTCAGAAAGTATTTTAGGAGATTACCAACACGGATTCAGATCGGGGAGATCAACAGTAGATGCAATACACATTATGAAACAAATTACAGAGAAAGCATACGAACATGATATAGAATTGCATCTGCTGTTTGTGGATTTTAAGCAAGCGTTCGACACCGTAATAAGAGAGAAGCTGTATGAAACAATGCATAGACTGAACATACCAGCAAAGCTAATACGGCTGATACATATGACAATGAGAAGATCAAGTGCCACAGTAAAGTTTGGTGGGAACGAGACAAAAATATTTGAAATTAAGAGTGGAGTGAGACAGGGTGACGCGCTGTCGGCTACGTTGTTCAATCTGGTAATAGAAGATATCATAAGAGAATCGAACTGCGAAGGAACGATAATAACAAGAGAAGCGCAAGTGATGGCATACGCGGATGATTTGGTTATTATTGCCAGATCAAAAAGAAAAGTGATTCAAGTATTCCAAGATATAGCAACTCAAGCAGCAAACAAAGGGCTGAAGGTGAACATAGACAAGACAAAGTATATGAAATTTAAGAAAAAAGACAGCACAAGACAAAGAATCGATTTAAGAATTGAGAATCACGTATTTGAAGAGATAGAGAAGTTTAAGTACCTGGGTGTAGAAATAAATAAGACCAATGATAGAAGGGAAGAGATAAAAGAAAAAATTCAAATGGGATGGAAAGCTTATCATGCAAATAAAAAAATGTTAATGAGCAGGAGCATATCCAAAAACACAAAGATGCGGATCTACAAGACGCTTATAAGACCGGCAATCACATATGCAGCAGAGGTACTCAACATGACAAAGAGAGAGGAGGAAAAGTTAAGAGTTTTCGAGAGGAAGGTGATGAGAATTATTCTGGGTCTTAAAAAAATCGATGAAAATGAGTACAGACAGAGAAAAAACAATGAGATACTGGTAGAAATGGGCAAAGAGGATGTTGTTAAGTGTATAAAGGCGAAAAGAATTAGATGGTTGGGACACGTGATGAGAAGACAAAGAAACAGCACGATAAGGCAAATAACTGAATGGAAACCAAGTGAAGAGAGAAATAGAGGAAGAATAAGGACGAGATGGCAAGATGAAGTGACTGAAGACCTTGGAGCAATGGGCGTGGAGAACTGGAGGATAAAATGTCTAGACAGGAAGATATGGAGAAAAATAGTAGAGGAGGCCAAAACAGATGCAAGGCTTTAGTTACTGAGGAAGAAGATGATGAGGAGTGATCCACCTCAAGAAAAGGATCGTAAAGACTTCTGCAAGAAGTAGGCATATTCCACAAGGAATGAACGCCATTTATTATTATTATTATATTCACTATAATTATTCACTATAATATAACAATAGCTAGCCCTATTTTTACCAGCTTTCCGAGGTTTTCGCCTGAACATATACTTCCCATACCCAGAGTAAAGCCGGGACAAAAGCGAGTGACGAGGAAACGAGGCAAAACGGCAATCCTGACAGTTTCCCTTTATAAGACTGAACTCGAAGAAGCGGCTAATAATGCTAAGAAGATCAAGCAAGCCAAAGAAAATAGACTTAAGAAAAAACTGTTCACCGGTAACGAAAAAAGGAAGGAGAATACCCAGAAAACTGTTAACAAAATAGAAAAGAAAAAAACACAGAAAATTGTTAACAAAAAACCACGGAAACAAAGCGTGGAGTCAGATGAAGAAGACGATGCGACCTGTTTATATTGCAACGACTTATATTCAAAATCGAGTGAAGGCTGGATATCATGCATACAGTGTAAAAAATGGGCCCATAATTCCTGTGCCGGCATTGATACTGACGATGATGAATCACAACTCATCTGTGAACTTTGCCAGCCATAAAACATGATTTTGTTTCACCTTTTAATGAATACCCCGTTCTGCCCCATGCATGGGGCAGAACGGGATATAACCTTTCTTTTTTCAAACGTTTAAAATAAATACAAATATTTTCATTATTTTAATTTTGACCATCGGAGATGTTAAACGAAATGTTAAATAAATTTATTCACACTATAATAGATTTTTACCTCTTTATTTACACCTTCAAATACTATCCCAACCACATCGACCCCCGTTCTGCCCCACCTTCTGGGCAAACCAAATGGGCAAACTGGAGAATTTATTATAATTCCTATTGAGAAGAGTGTTGAAAATCCGCAAGCCAATCGGCTCATTTTTACTCGCCAACGAACGTTGCCTGTCCATTCTGGAATTTCAAAAACATTCGTACTGGTGCCCAACATCTGTTCAAACTTTCCAAAAACTTTCATGTGTGTGACACCAAATCCTATTTCAAATACAGCTGGAGGAACAAAACGCATAATTGGTGATAACAAAACGAATCTAATTGCTTATTCAAATAATTCAGATAATTGCTACGCTTTCTATGGTTTTACAATATCGTACACTGTGTTTTAACTATATTTTAGATTATACATTGCCATTCAAAATCCTGACGATTTTGGCCAGGAGGAACAACGAACCATCAGATCCGATCGTACGTAATCCAATAACCATTTCAACAGAAATCGTAAGTAGTTAAAAACACTATTTACTGTATGAATTGTTTAACAAATACCAAGCACGTAGTTAACATTTTGCAAACCTGCTTATCCGAACCTAATCTACCTTCAGTGGACGTAGCTAGAATTTCCTGCTTTTTTGGTAGTTTTAGTGCGATTCTTTTATCGCTAGCATTTTGTAAGGCAATTAAGTTCGTAGACACGATAATCCAAGTGCGAAGGTTCATCTTCCTGTACAACTCGACTCCAGCTGGCGACATCGATAGATTCGCTCTGTATATTTTATGTGTTTATGTACTTATGTTCAACCATTGTAATCAACTACCAATTTTTATATTTTAATACAAACATTTACCATTCATATAATCTGTGTAGACAAGAATTCTCTTATGTTAATTACGATTGATTTCATATTTATTTATATTAAAAGTGTGTGTTCAAAACGAGTAAGTTTTATTTTCTACTTTGAGTTAATTTTGTCTCGATAAGGGCTACTACGGTTCCTGAACGTCCTTATTCGATTCTGGCGCCCTCCGGAGAATATTACTACGCAAAGAAGAACCCATCCAAGAATCCACGAAAGCGACCCGTCGCTACCCAGCTCTCAGCGCTTAGTACCAAACGTACAAAGCTAAGCCGCTTCGTTATCACATCTACGAGCATAAAAGAGGCAATTGGAACTGGAAGCACTAGTTTTTACTTTTACCATTTCATAAGTGGTGCTTTTCACGTTGCATCAGGAAAAAAGAACGTGAGGTAGCCCACCAATGGTCTCCAATGTTCAGCAATAGTCTCAGAGGGTCACGGCGCTTCTGATAATAAGCATACGACTAAGAAGAAGAAGAAGAAGAAATCAATTTAATTTCCAATCGATTCTACAAAATAATTTCACTGTCAGAGTATACTTCTCTGAGTTTATTCGCGCAGACCATGCACACCATAATAATAATGTCAACATAATATAAAATTACAAAAACTTCAATTTACAATAAATTTAAATTTCGAAAATTTAAGTTTCAAAAATTTTCATCACTTAATCATGACAGTATATTATATAATTAATAATAATCAAAGTTTTCCATTCTTTTTATGATCGCAAGACTTCTCACTGTACTACTGTACTATATATAGAAACTGAGAAGTGTGTAATTTAGAATAAAAAATAAAAATAATAAAAAAGAAGTCATGATCTTCTTCTTTCTCTTATTATAATATATGTGACCTGTTCTATGAAAAGGGGGCTTAGGTGTAAAAAAATCATTTTCCATTTTTTTGCCGATTCGGATAGAGTTTGAGACGCTCTTTCACATGATGAAAACCAGAAAGTCATAATTTGTTTAATTGTTTTTGAAAAGAAACAATTGTTTCTCGTATTCTCGATCATTTTTCGTGGTATAATTGTTTGGCATTTGTTATTACAACAATTTTTTGAGAGAAATTTAGTTACCAGCTCCTCTTTCGCTTCATCGACAGCAGATACATCCATCGTAACGAAACTTTGTTCCATATCATCTTCTGCCTGAGACAAATGTAGTTCATCATCATCGCCGAGTTTTTTACCTTTAACAGCTGTTTTCTCGATAACTTGCTTTCGCACGTAAGCCCCCTTTTCATAGAACAGGTCACATATAGGCTTATGACCTGTTCTTTAACTAATTCTCTAATTAGTTCTATGATAATTTAATTTTTACATCTTAGATATCTTCTTGACTAGCCTTCTGTATGCCTGTGCCCGGTTTTTACTGTTATAATGACAAATCATTAACACTGACGGCTTTAAGTACCCTCTGAAGCACGGAGATGCTCAAGAAATTTTAGACTGTACCCGGAATCGAACCGGGGAATCTTGCATTAGCAGTTGATCTCGCTTACATTCGAGCCATGACCATCGTCCAATTTGCATTGGCATTAACAAATTGCATTAGCAATTTAATAAATAAAACTACTTTGGTGCGGTTTGATTGACTCTGAATCATGCAGACGGACACGGAGCCGTATCATAAGGCTTCTTGATATACTGCGTATAAAAGCCTAAACGATCTAAGAATAAGTGCAGATCGAATAATTTATAACCAAGTTATAACATTACAAGAGAAAGGAAATAAATAAAAACAATTTTAATTTAAAAATACTACACACACTTACCCATAGCAGGTACTTAATAACAACACAGAAATCGATACCAATATTTTTTGGCCATAAATTTACTTAGGTTCTATTTACAATATTATATACATCAGTGAAAATGGGTAAAACACGCATAGTATACATTTGTATAAATAGTAGATATCTTATTTTTAATACAAGTTTTTAGTTCCTAAGAGAGAAATATCACATGGAAAACTCATCACTCCATTAAACATTATATTATTTTAAAGTTACTTTTTAGATAAACCAGGTCTTCGAGATGACTCTTGGTGGTGTATTGATATAAAATTCGGCGAATTTTCATTATAAAATTTTGGTTTTTAATTTCTAAGGAAAACGACTCAATCTCTCTCTGTCACTTTCATTGCCCTATTAGCTAGTTTTATCTTCAAAATATAATACCGGTGGTTAAAACTGCTTGGAGTTTTCTCTTAGAAGACAACTTTATAGTTATAAGAAACATCATTTTATCGTAAATTAAAACAGCTTTGAAACGATATGAATGTGAAGCGCATTGAAAGACCCAGATTTACCTAGTTCAGAATAAGTTAGTTTTGAACCCTCGACGAGCTAGGAGTAACATGTATGCTTGGTGTAATAATAGTATCTTTTGGATTGACTGTTGCTTGTTCGTATGTGGGCAAGTCCACTAAAACAGAAAAGCAATAATGAAAACTTGACACCCACACACACAGGTAGATTTTAAAATACATACCTTCACAATAAGGTGGTGGTGGAATTTTATCGGTTTTGTAAGGTTGAAAATTATCTGGAATCACGAATGAGTCGACCGAAATGTGGTTATCATGAGTAGGCCATCGAGTCGTAGGTTCTGACATGACTGGTCTTTCACGAGTAACTCGGCCGCTTATGTTCCATACATCTGCCGTCTGATTTGCTGAAAGGATTAAAAGATATTTACAATTTGGTTATCGACAAACACATTTTTTTAACAACAAACTACTCACACAATTCTCTTTCCATGTCTCTTATTCGCTTTTCTATCCATACCTTCATTATAACTATTACCACAAGCATCAAAAATACTATTGCAAGGCATAATATTAAAGGATTTTCCATTGTTTTCAATTTAATTGACAAATATTAAGTTTTACCTTACAATGTACAATTATGGCAAGTTATAATATCAGGTTAGATTAGATAATAAATTTAATGATAAGATCAGTTATTGTTCAAGTCAAGTGGTTGTACGGAATTGTTACATTTTGCTAACATTGATGAACACTGTAAATTTTATTATATCGGAAGGCAGTCAATGGAATTGCCAAAAGTTCTATTTGTTTTCAAGTTATTTTTGAATTTAAAAAAGTCTAAATCGGGAAACACTTTGTTTAGTAGCCAACGCAGAAAAACACCAAACTAATAAAATGATAACAGAGTCCTTGTTTTATATTGTTATGCAAAACAATGTTTATCATATTATACACTGTGTTTGCGGATAGAAATGAAAGAAAGCTAATAAAAATATTAAGATATTGAAATTATATTTTGCAATATAAGCGCGGTTAGGGCATAACATAGACTGATAGAAAGGGTCTTTTTAAGAGATTGGATGGTTATTACATTTTGAATTAATCTTTTTGTAAAGAAGTACAAAAAGTAACTTGTCTGTAAAAAAATAATTATTGTGTTACTAAAGCCCCCCATTCAGAATTAAGTTATAATCGGGGCTAAATTCCAAAATACGAAATTGACGCTTCAAAATTTTTCGGATAATATTTACATTTAAACTATTGTAAACTCCAACCAAGGACACAATGTATTTAGTCTTTTTTATACATATTTGACGTAAACAGCTACTTTTGACTTTTTGTGAGGAAACAACAATAAACAGTAAATATTGCTCGTATAATATTGTAATGTTTTCCGACGATGATAAATTAAGATAGCGGCATACAAGGTTGTAGCCGAAATATTGTTTAAAAATATGATTTCTCAAGTGTTACAATATTGCAGTAAACGACGCGATTTTGAACCTATATATTATGTAGATATGAAAATTATTTATTTTCAAAATTCGCTATCCCAAAATAACTAAATTTTATGGTTTATTTATCTTTAATGTTCAAACCAACTTCATTTATATCTTTATAAAAACAATTTTGGCATTTAAATGATTTTTTTTATTTTCTCGTTATTATTATAATATATAGCACTTGGTTTAATTAATAATCGAGAATATTACTTGTGGAACTGAAGCAGGACGTTCAACTCATCCTTCGGACTTGTTGAATCTGCAGCTCAGTTTCCACTTGTAGATATCATCGATAATCCTACCACTTGTGATATTATAGCTGATTGTATAACTCATAGACCACGTGGCAGTATTTCCTCAATCAAATATTATAAATTTACTTGGTTACAGAGATCATAAATCATATCACCTAATTTTGATCCGTTGCTATCGCATTATTTATTTGAGAAACCAATAATACCACGATTTCTGCTCAAACATTTGAGTCTGAAATTAATTTGAATTAATATTAATGTTGTGTTGTGTCTTTAATGTTCAAAATATGTATTGTAATAAATAAATAAAAATTGGTTTCGTTTCTTGAATATTTGTCAAATTTATTATATTCTTTCGTCAAATATAAAGCATGTCAAAATTAATTATCATAAGTAACAGACCAAGGGTAATGAAAATACTCATGATGAGCCGAGTATCAGGTTATTTATATATTGCACGAGCTCGTTAGAGCGAGTGAAATATCTATAGGATATCGCGCGAGCGAAAGCGAGAGCGAGTATCCGTTTTAACCTGTACAAGGCGAAATCAGAAGTATTTTCTTTGCACGCGTTGCTGTTTAGATGATAATTCCCCGAAGAAAAACTTGACCATATCGCACCACAATCATTGCAAAAATCCGTAATTACCGAAATAAATGGAAGCATACTCGCACTAGGGAACGAATGCGTTGATGGTAGTATATAATCGGTTTCCTACATCTCGGGCGAGGTGCGTTCGTCACGTTACACCCTACTACAAATATTCGATTTTCACCATGCAGCTAGGGTATATTGCGAGATTTTTTATTAAATATTCGATGTTCTGGTAAATATTTTTTATTTTCGGATATTATTCGACTGTGCATGCGTCGTACCCATATAAGTATTATGTAAAATAGCGCACGCTGATTGGTCGGAACCACTACAATATGACCCTGAGTGGAATTATCGAGGATATTACTCGTGAAACCGCAGCAGCACATTCGCACTCGTTGAATCCGCAGCTCGGTTTCAATTTGTAGGTATCGTGGATGATAATCATTATTTTTCTTTATTATCAAGCTTTTCTATTCCATTAGGAATATTGCTACTCTGCATTTATTGAGGTGGATCAATCCTCTTGTTTCTCTTTTACTATCAAGTAATTTATCCACAGAGTGTTGATGTTCGCCGAAAGACCGCGCTAAGAAACTCAGTCAAGCCCGCAATTCGAACCCACAATTTCCACGCTTTAACTCAATCAGCGATCACACCAAGCCACTGCTGTTCAAGTTGATAATAATCATACCACTTGTTATATTATAGATGAAAATATTGAAAAACACGCCAAAGTATTATTATTGTTCTTTGCATCCTTGTGGACCATCATACCCATTTAGTAACTTTAATTAATTATATCACTGCATTTGATACAAATACAAAATTACCTCTATCTGTCTCAGATAATGTAATAAAACGTTTAAAATTAGACACAGACAATTTTTTCTGAGGTTAAGAAAAAATAACACTAAAAGAACACAAAGATATCAAAACAACTACGCGAAGAATCTCATCATAGTAAGATGAGATAATCTGGAAGTTAGATGAAACTAAATTATGATAAAATTCAAAAAACAATATACAATTAAAAAATCTATACTATTGCATACCACGTTCTTTCCTTTGAATTTGTTTGTGCAAACACGCCACTAATAAAAATAATATTGTAAATAAAATTAAAAAAATCACTATAGCGGGAAATTGCTCGTTCATTTTATACGTGATGGAGATACAATCGAGATTTAAAATTAATTTAAAAATTTTGTTTTGTCATTGAAGATGTATTGGCTTTAAAACGTTATTATTCTTTATCAGATTAGATAATTATTAGTGCTTTTGATACAACGCATATACCTACAGTTGGGCTCAAACAAATTGGCCCCTGCGTCATTAGTAAAAAACAGTAAATTTAATAGCTTGTTAAAAGTTTTATGAAACCGGGTATAAGTGAATTTTAAAATGTATTTTTTGTTTTCATTTTAGTATAACTTTCTCTCCTTACTGCAATTTAAATTATCTGTCAATGTTATAATGTTGAGTTATGCAGTAAAAATGTTTATTATAAATACCTTTTCATGAAATTACAATTTACTGATTATTAAATAAAACTGAAAGATATTAACAATGAAGAAATATTTTAAATAAATGAACTGATCATGTATTCAACTGTTAACCTCAAAATTATACTTTCTGAATTAAATTTCAATACGTGAGGCAATTACATTTTATGTCGCAATGTTCAGTACAAGTTGCGACATACTAAATTTATATTGTTATCTATTACTAATGTACAATATTGGTAACGTAAGACTTTTATTGGTCTTTACCAAAAAGACATTCAAATATTTTTTGGTCTCTTTTAAATAAAGCTAAACGACGTCCTAAATTATATGTAGGATGTCTTTTCTTAACCAGAAATTCGTGACCATTTGGCCCCAACTTTACTTTGGCACTAGTAGAAATGAAACAATTGATATGACACTAAAATTAAAGGATCAATGTGTAGATTTAAAATTTACAATAAAAACTTATGTCGTCACTTTGCTTTGGTACCATATCTTTTTTAATATTTGTTACACTCAAACTATTAGATAGCAAATTGTACTTACAATTACTTAAACTTTTAGAAAAAGTACAATATTCGCAACAACACCAGGCATTGCTAAGCACTACAAAACAGCAACACCAACACAAAACAGAACCTATCATAATTAAACCAATTGCAAGTAAGAAATTCATCAATATATAATTTGTTTTCACAACGATATTTTTAAAAACAATATATAATTAATTATAAATAGCAATAAGTGTAATAATTAGTCGAAGTTACAAATAACCTTTGATTATAACTTTATCTATAAAGATTGTTATCTAAATCAATTAATGTCGGTTGAGGTACCAAGTAAAATTAAAATTTTAGATTAGTTTAAACATTCAGTTACCTCAAACCAAAAATATATATTATTAGATATATAAAAAAAAGAATCATTAAAACAACTTACTACTGTAAAAAAAAATTATTTTTTAGGCAGAATTGTTAAATTATTAACAAGCTAAATTAAACTCGAAGCTTACAGAATTTGCAGTTATTGGTCAAGACTTTTAAAACTGTAATAAAGAGAAATATTGAAAGTGACCAAAAATATGAGTTTTTTTGAAAACAATAATTGAAATAAAAAACCACTTAACACTGCAATTTATTAGTATCCAAATAATTATAATAATAGAATTCAATTCTGGTAGCTTACTATTTTGATCGTTGATAGATTCGTTCCTTGAGTCAAATTTATAAGCCGAACAAGAATTTTTATCACAAAATAATATACACAACCATCTTACTAATAAATACAAAAAAGCTATTGATAATAACAAAATTAGACAGTCGATTATATTGAAACTCATTTTCACCTCTGATAGATACTATTAAAACCAAGTTAGCCAACAAATAATATAGACACTAGTGAACAGTTTTTATCTTTACCTGATAAAAGTTAATAGGTATTATATTGATGAATTTAGTTAGCGATAATTAACGTTTTACTTAAATTTTATTATATGAACCTTTTTGGAGTAAATCTGCATTAATATTTGCATTTGTATTTCTTTTATCATTTTTCAGCATACATATTGCGGTGACTGTTAAGCTTACAGAGCCCCGTGCTAGACCGACATTAAATTATGCGGTGAATGGGGTTATATTTATTTTTGTACGTTACCCGCGATATTTTTTTATTGTTTAAGATTGACTTTTTTGTTAATTTTAATTATTGTGGTTCCACCACAGCTAGCTCTTTGTATATTTACCTTTCGCATGAAAACCCTTTTCGCTAGTAGTCGGTTCTGCGATTTTGCTCCTTCGCTCTTATTCTGAAATTGAATCTCTATTGACGGGATAGAAAAATCCCCGAATGAGACGACTATTTTTTTATATAATTTGTAATTAAATTTTATTTTCATTTGTTAATTTAAAAAAATGACCTTCATAACATTAAACATAATAAAACATCTTAACTATGATAACAACAAACTCTTATTATTAAATCGTAATCTTGCCCCAAAATTAATCTCGTTTTTTCCCGAAACCGGTTTAATGTTATTCGAACTCGCGAACTCGCGCCGCGTTATAAAAATTAAGTTTTCAGTGTTCTTACCCCAACATAGGTGTCACTCCTTGCATAGGCGACTTCGATTTTTTTCTCGTGATCTAGGCGTACTTAAAAGATCCAGAAATTTGCCTCTACTATTGATTCCAGTTTTTGTGCATCTAGGCTCCAATTAATGTTTTATATAGGATTGTTTTATCCTATCACCATACCATCCATTCCAAATAATTCCAGGTAAGTCTTCTTGTTCTTTTATAACCACACTTATTTTGATTGGTACACGTGCTAATTATCACTTCTTTTCAGATCTCCACTCTTTATGCATTAATTTATAATTAATTATCAAACTTTTTCGGAGCCGGAATTAATACGTGCTCCACGCTTTGGCGTTCTTGGGAGAAGCATTTATTTACCTAATCGTCGCTAGGTTATCTAAAAAAAATCCCTTTTGTTCCTACTTGATACTTTCTGTACCTGGTAAGTTTTCATGCACTTTTGATAATTAATTAATTTAATAAGTGTCATTAAATTATTTACACCTTCGTTTTTGTTTTTAGTGTTCATCGTTCGATCCGCCTGCCGTTACGATAATCGCTTGCTTGCAACACTTCAAACACCTCGGACAAACATCGTTGCATTACTGTTCAACCGATTTTAAGAACCCACGTAATTTCTTCTTTTGACGCACAACTTAATCTAACATAACTATACATTTTTTATTTACTAACAATTTCTTAACATCTAACAATTTATTTAATGAATTAATTTGTGAATATTTGGTTATACTTTTCGATATCATTCTTGGATTTCCTCATTCCTTACTTGTTTTTGTCATTAACCGAATTTATTGTACTCTTTCTTCGAGTCTCACGTAATGTCGGAGAACCTTCTAAATCGTAAAGGAATTTCATGCTACCTGTAATTGCTTGTTTGAATCACTAATGATTATCAATCCCTATTGACGATTGAATCATGACAATATATGTATAGTACATAGCTATACAGATAGTTTTTAAAATGATTGTCTCGCCAAACTTGGAGATATATTCTATACACTGAGTGAAGTGTTTTTAGATCGATTTTTAAATTTTTTTTTAGCATCCAAGAATATTACAATCTGTCCTAGAAAAGGACAATAAATAATAATATTGACAATGAAGATAGAGACACAGTGGAAGCAAGCCCAGTGGCTTACTTCCTTAAGATTTTTTTTCCTTCAGGTCAAACGCACCTCAGTTACCACCATCAGTTGTACTCTAGATGGGTTTGCTAGGTATTAACAATAATTTTTAAATAACCTTTTTATTATCACTACTTTAATAAAAATATTCAAAAATGATTTTGTTGAACTTAAAATATTAAATTTATTTCAAGTATTAAAAAAGTTTTAATTGAAAATCAGTTTTAAATTAAAACAAATTAATATGAAAAAAGATAAAAAGAAGATATAATAAAAATTAGAGGAATGTAAGGCAGAAGACCCAGTGACCCCCACTGCCCCATTGTTCGTCAGTGTAAATATTATTGCACAATTGCAAAATTGCACAATTTAAAATTTCTAGCAGTATTTTTCGATATTACTTAGTAGGTACCATGTACATTCCTATAAAACTGTTGCAAAATAAAATAACAGCTAAAAGTTAGTCATACATCGATTATTGCTTTGTTCGTCTAGGCTAGGGGTGGCCAACCCGCGGCCCGCCTTGAATATTTTTCCGGCCCGCGAGATTCATCACACTTTTACAAAATATATTTATTTTTACATTAATGTATTAAAAAAATACATTATTCGTGCATCCATATAATATGTTTAGTACTATTATTATTATATTTATTATCTACAGTAGTGATCAAAAGTAAGTTGGCAAACAGTTTTTTTGCAAAAACTTTTTCAAATTTCAATATTTCTCTTTAATTTTATTAATATTTATTCCTTAAAAACTCTTAAATAATAAAATATAATTATAACTTTCCAGATAATTGTATTAATCTGAAAAACTTCAAAACAAAATAAATTCGAAATAGTTGCATTTAGCAAGTGTTGACAAAAAGCTCTTAAAACCAAAAAATAAAGAAATACATAATACATACAAAAACTGTAGATTAAAAACATTTAGTACTTCGTTGCAAAGCCTTTTTCAGCGAAAACAGCTTTACATCGTGATTGCATAGAGTCAACCAGCTTCTCTAAACGTTCTAATGGTATTTTTAACCAATCTCTCTGTAATGCTTCCCATAATTTAGTTATATTACTATAATTTTCACTTCTTATTCGTCGTTCGAGCTCTTCCCACAAATGCTCGATGGGATTCAAATCTGGAAACTGACTAGGCCACTCTAAAAGGCGGATTTTTGCCTTTTCCATGTAGTCCTTAACATGCTTTGAAGTATGTTTTGGGTCATTATCATGCTGAAATATCCATCCGCGTGGCAATTTTCTCTTACCATGTTGTAACATAATATGATCCCTTAATATGTCGGCATACATAAACCGATCCATAATACCATCAATTCTGTGTAGGGATCCAATGCCACAACGGGAAAAGCAGCCCCACACTATGATGTTACTTTCACCACGCTTTATGGTGGGAACTTGATATTTAATATCATGTTTTTTTATTTTTTAGGCGTCGAATATACTTAATACCATCCGAAGAAAACAAATATATTTACTTTCATCGCTCCAAAGTATTTTAGACCAATCTTTTTTTTGTTCAGTTGCCTAAAATGCTTCAAATTGCCTTCTTATTGAATGTCTACCGAATTTATCATTGTACCTTTTTTTAAAAATAACGTGGCATTTTTGTAAATATTTCAATTTTAAAATCCAAATAACTACATATTTATATTTATATTACTATATTTATCATATTAAATACTTTCCTTTATTATTGTTAAATTTCCTTATACACCGCACGTTGAAATATGTACATTCTATAAAATCTATAATTACTTTTTACAATATTTTCATGTAGTAGGAATGAAATATTTTCAAAAATTGTGGAAATACAAATTGTAATGTTGCGGTAAATTTTTGACACTGCAAATTTGAGGAGAACATTTTTCTTTTGATTGTGAAGTACAAGAAATTGTAGCATATTATGTTACATAACAATTTTTTCCAAAAAATTATCATTTAGCACCATAATATTTTCTTTTAGTAGTAGTATCTTACTTAATTAAATGGATTTAATATAATATAGTTAAATGAATTAGTCATAATTATCCTGGTTATATAGGGACCCTTTTTGTTAGTTTGAGTTTTTATGCTTATCGTTTATCTTATCTTATCTTACATAGAAATGTATTAAAAAGATATGATTTCTGGTACTTGACATGTTTAAAAATGTTCTCTTTCAAATTGCAGTATAAAAATTAGGGTTCCATTAAAACAACCTTTCGATTTTATTTCATTTCTTATCGCAAAGCTTTTTTATGCATGAAGAAATCGAGAAATATGTTTAAAAAGCAACGATCAGAAGTATAATTTGTTTCTCTCGCTTTATAATAATTTATCGAATTTATTCCAACCTGTATAGTACATGATGCTCACTATATGCGTAATATAACAGGAAAAGCACGCAAAGACCATGCAAAATCTAAAGATTCAACACAACACAAAAGGCACAAACTAGTCTAAGATCTCAATCACAGATTAATTTCTGCAGAAATTCTTATTTCAAAAATTGTATCATTGGAAGTAAACCATAATTAGCAATAATTAGTTAACATTACTGATAATTCAATAAATCAAATATAAGGGCTATGGCTACCCAATTTTTTTAAAGTTTTGATCTAAATGCGCCCCATATACGTAAAGTAAACATTTTTTAACGAATTTTGATGCCATTTTAGAGAGTTTCCAATTCAGTCTATTAACAGTCAATTATGTGCTGCCTTAAGACTGCTCTATTGGGTGACTATGCAAGGGCGTTCACTCTGCAACGTTACATTTTAAGAATAAAAACCGTCCTATACCAATAATAATTATGATCATATTTATGGTGATAATCTGCGCTGAGACGAGTTTAGAAATTTGCACATTGCGCTTAGCGTTCTGCGCAAATTATGACCATAATATATTATTACAATCGCAATTATTGAGATGTAATTGGCGTGTCGTGACTAGTAACTATTTTTTTTAAATATCTACATATTTCAGTAAATTTCAAATTTTTATTCAAATAAAGAAAGGAATTTAAATTGATAAAAAAAAATTTTAAATTATATAAATAAGTAATTTTTGTTTTTAATTTGGCAAGGCAAATAAGGGAAGCGCAGCTTCCCTAGCTTCCATAGAGAACACGCCACTAAGATGTATGTAATACGGCTTTAAAAGTAGGGTCTAATTTTTGGGTTCCATTTTTGTTTCGACTA
This sequence comes from Podabrus alpinus, assembly GCA_932274525.1. Lineage (NCBI taxonomy): Eukaryota > Metazoa > Arthropoda > Insecta > Coleoptera > Cantharidae > Podabrus > Podabrus alpinus. Next base: position 125,297,917 of record OW026451.1, read on the forward strand.
CATTAGTGTTTACTCTTGTGCAAGAATAAGCCTATTTTGTGCCCAGGTACAAAAGAGTTATTGTAACGAAATATTCGAAAAGATCCAAATTAAACTAAAAATCTTAAATTCCGTTAATAAATAATGAAAGAGCAAATAACGGTCAGTTTTTGGACCCCATAATAAAATACAGAACCTTTTCATAAAGTATTTTTATTTGTTTCGTTCTGTCATAAATAATCTAGATTTTTATACCGAAACCCAATTCAGAAGTTAAAAGCTTCTAAAAGAAACATAAGAAAGTGCAGCCATAAATTAAGAACAAAGTTAAACTCATGGCCCTGGAGAGAATAAAAATACTTAGGAACAATTTTTACACGAACTTGACAAGTCTTATAAATATTAAATTAAACTTTAAAAAAATTAACTAGTTAATTAAAGAGACGGTCGTCTCTTGGTCGTCAGCTAAAGCAGTTAAGTGCGTTGCTGCTAAAGCTGAATGCCTGGTTCGACTCCAGGCTCAGTAAAAACTTTATTCTGACCGTCTCCCCTCGGAATGTAATGGCAAACCACCGAGGTGTAATCTGCCTGGAACAGCCTCTCTGGAGATGAAGTGTAAGTATACACTTCCCGCGGTTCGGAGCCCGCGTTAAGCAGTAGGTCCCCTATGTGTGTGATAATACTTCAAACGCACAACACATACATAGGAGAGAGGTCGCCAACGTCCGGGAGACCGGATATGGCACTTGAAGAAGAAGTTAATTAAACGAATAAAATTATAATTTTATAATAAGCTTTTCTGGATTAAGTATGATACGAAAAACTTATTAAGAATGGAAATTAGCAATTTCATTAAAACGTCCAGTAAAGTTATTAATAGGACTACTAGTCAATACATCTTAAAAGCTAACACAGCATGGAGATTGTAGAAAAGAATCTTTAGACATTGTAAAAGAAACTTTACAATAGTTACCCAGAAACAGAGAGTTGATGAAAGTTGGTACGAGTAGCAGTTGTAATCAACGTTTGTTAATCGATTGTGGCTTTACAGTGAGTTAATAGTGATAGAGACGTGTCCTGGAAGTGTGATACGAGAATAGAGAAACTAAAGTTGTTGGAGAGCTGTTCGCTGGAACAAAGAACTTATATTTGAGAAGATTGGTGAAATGTGCGGTGCTTTTCGAGGTTAACTTTTTGACACTCGAAAGGAAACACAGGGATACCAAAACAGAATATTCTTAAAGCGAAAAATTTGGAAATCACTAGGGTGAAAAACCCATCACACAAATATCACAACTTGAAAAAGAAGTGAATAATAGCGCATACACTTCCGAAGTGTTGAACTGGGTGTATGTGTTGTACGGGACTAGAAGTGAAAAAGATAGCATTTTGAAGGAAAAACGAGCAGATCTGGTTTATAAGTTTTGCAAGGGTGAAAAACTAATTGAAGTGAAAACAAGAAGTGGAACAAATGAACAAAAACACCACAGACCTAAACAGTAAAAAAGACACCTCTGAAAATACACCACAGAAAGGTAGCGGAAACCAGTATTCCCAATATACGAAAAGAAGAAGATCCCTAAAAGACGAAATTGAAGGGGAAAGCACAGAGAGAATATTTCAGAGAAGCAGAAAAATTTTCAGATCACCAACAAACCAAAATCAGTCTGAATCGAAAGACGAAAAACAAGACACAGAAATGGAAGCGGTATTGAAGGCAATTGAAACCATGAGAACCGAAATACGAGAGGGATTCAAAGAGAATAAAGATGAAATAAGAGAACTCAGAGATGAAATTAAAGGAATGCAGGAGGACAGCAAAGAAAAAGAAGAAAAATGGAATGAGAAAAACCAAGCACTTACAAAAAGAATAGAGGAGCTTGAGAATGCTTTTGAAAAACAAGAAAAAGCAAAAAAGAAGAACAATATAATAATTAAAGGACTAGAAGTACGAAACCCAGAACAACTACAGGAAAAAGTTCAGAAACTACTAAAAGACGAGATGGGAGTGGAAGTTGAACCATTAGAAAGCTTCCAAATTGGGAGAAACGAAGAGAAAGGACCAATAGTAGTCAAGTTGAAAAATTGGGAAGAAAAAATGATAGTCATGAAGAGCAAGAATAAACTAAAAGAGAAAAAAATATTTGTAGACAGTGATATGACAGTAAGAGAAATGGAAATCCAAAAAAAAAATAAGAGAAATGGCAATAAGAGAGATAGAAAAGGGAAACAAAGCCAGGGTAGGATATCAGAAGATAACCATTAACAACAGAGTACTTGAGTGGAAAGAGATACAGATAGCCATGAGAAACCAGCAGGGAGCTGCGGATGACCTGATTCCAAAAAACTAAAAAACAAAAGATGGAACACACAAAGTATAACGACCCTTGCGACGCCCACTGACCTAGAGACTAATAACATGGAATATAAGAGAAGAGAGAAGATATTGGGGAAGAGAAAACAGAAAAATAAAACCAACAAGAGAATAGCAACCTGGAACATTAGAACAATGCTGCTCCCCGGAAAAATAAACGAAGTAGTCAACGATATGGAAAGATACAAGATTGATCTGGCGGCAGTGCAAGAAATTAGATGGAAAGGGAATGGAGAAATGAAAATAAAGAAATATGTAGTACTATACTCGGGCGAAGAAAAACAAGGTAGAAATGGAGTAGCCTTCATAGTAGAGAGAAATATAGCTAAAAACATAATTAAATTCGATCCCATTAATGGAAGACTGGCCTACATTAGAATCAAAGGCGAACACACTAACCTGTCTGTGATAAACGTATACGCCCCAACTGAGCAAGCAAAAGACGAAGAAAAAACAGAAATTTACGAAGAAGTAGAAAAACTATATGAAAAGATCCCAAAAAGAGATGATTTAATAATACTGGGAGACTTCAATGCCCAAATTGGAAAAGAAATTTATGTAGGTAACGTCGCCGGAAAGTACACAATACACGAGAAAACTAACGAAAATGGAGAAAGACTGTGCAATCTGGCCACGATATGTAACCTACAGATAGTAACAACAAATTTCAAACATAAAAACATACATAAGGAGACTTGGTTGAGACCGGGCAGTGACGAAGGAAACCAAATCGATCATATACTGGTGACGAAGAGAAGATCTTTTAAAATAAATGATGCAAGATCATACAGAGGTACTACGGTAGATACAGATCATAACATGGTGATAATGAAAGTGGAAATGAAAGAGATACAAGGAAGGGCATGGATCGAAAGAACAAAAAAAAACAGATTTGCATCAGAAAAATTGAAGGATGAGAGAAAAAGAGAAAAATATGCAAAATCTTTACAGGAGGAGATGGAAAGTAAACAGCAGACCAAAAACGTGGATGAAGAATGGAAAAATATTAAGAGTAGTATACAGAACGCGACAGAAAAAACACTAGGCAAAAAAGAAAAAAACACAAGAAATCAATGGTTTGACGAAGAATGCGAAGCTATGACAAAGTCCAAAAAAGAAGCAAGACTAAAATGGATGGGATACCAAAAAACAGAAGATGAAGAAAAATACAAAAATATGAAGTGTAAGTATACACTTCCCGCGGTTCGGAGCCCGCGTTAAGCAGTAGGTCCCCTATGTGTGTGATAATACTTCAAACGCACAACACATACATAGGAGAGAGGTCGCCAACGTCCGGGAGACCGGATATGGCACTTGAAGAAGAAGTTAATTAAACGAATAAAATTATAATTTTATAATAAGCTTTTCTGGATTAAGTATGATACGAAAAACTTACTAAGAATGGAAATTAGCAATTTCATTAAAACGTCCAGTAAAGTTATTAATAGGACTACTAGTCAATACATCTTAAAAGCTAACACAGCATGGAGATTGTAGAAAAGAATCTTTAGACATTGTAAAAGAAACTTTACAATAGTTACCCAGAAACACTAATAACTAAAATTATAATAGATCGTGTAAATAAACTTTATCATGGTAACACATCCAAGATAAGATCACCTACTAATGTCACGATTATGCCTTATGTTCAATGATTAAGCATAAAGATCAAGAGAGCTTTAAAACCTTACTGTATTAATATGACGTTCAAATCTTCCGACAACATTGATGGAGAACTCGACACAAAATTGAAAAACCCAGTATTTCAAGAAAGAAAGTCAGATTTAGTTTACAGAGTTGAATGTAATAGTAATATAATGAATATAAACCATGTATATATCGGCCAAAGTGATCAATAATTGCAAAAAAGAATAACTGGGCATATTTAAACAATTAGATACCGTACAATAAACCTGAAAGTACTGCCATTGCTAAACACATTCTAGTTCAACCATATGACGCAGACTTTAAAAATCCGAAAATAATTAAATCGGTTAAAAATTATAAGGATCGCCTTCTTCATGATGATATGAATGAAGAAGGAAAAGATGCCATGAACAAAATAAATGATAATGAAGGTTTAAGCAATATCTACACAGTCATCTACTTGTTTTAATTACGTACTTCAACGTATTGGAGTTAATTTTTTACAACTTTGACGAATTCAGGTTGTTCCTTAGCTCGCCATAAAGTCTTAAGTTTTTCACGATTTTGTAGTTCTATAGATCGTGTGAAATTACAATACGTTTTATCTGTATACCCGTTTTCATGTAGAATTATAGTTTATTAATAAACATCTGAAGATAGCAGTAAGCACTGCTGAAAGCTTATGGTACAAAAATAATAATAATTTTATTCGTTTAATTAAATAGTCAATTTTTTTAAGATTAATTTAATATTAATTCTCGATAGTGAAAAAATTAAAATGCTCCCAAAGGGAAGAAGAGATGTCGGCCGCCCAAGAAAGCGCTGGCGCTATCTAAGAAGTCGGAACAGGCAAAAACTGCCTATACCTTGAAAGGAAGAAGAAGAACAGTTAAAAAACTCAAATATTTATATACTGTGGTGTTCCGTTAGCTAAATTCGAATCCACGACAGATATTTTTTTATGAAATATTAATTTTTTAAACTTTTGTTCTCTCGTTACACTCAAAATTCTGTTTTTTTTATATGTGATAATTTTTTTTGTTTTTGAAATAATTCAATTCTTCAATTTCATTAAATTTTTGTTTAATAAAAAATTTTTTTTTTAATACAAAAATATGGGTTAGTAAATAATTATTGTTTTCACACATAAAGAAATTAATTGCGCCTCTATAACATAAATTGTTCAGATATAAAAAAGTCATTCAGTTTGCAAACACACATGCGATTGTAGCATGTTTTAAAAGTAATAATTTTCACTGATTTAAAGTTTCAAAAAATCTAAATACCTTGTCTTTTGTTTTAAATTTTGTTTATAACACTCGATAAACATACCAACTTCTTATGTAGGTTGATTTCCAATATTTTCCAAACCAATTTTTCTTTTACCAAATCCACAATTGAATTTTCCAAATAATTTTTGGTTAATTTTGCAACCATCGATTTTCATTAACATTGACCGCTTGTTATTTCTCTTAATTGTAATATTCTGAAGCTTCCACTTCTAAACACCATTTAAGGATCCACTTTGTAAATTTTCTTTAAATATCCACTTTTTATTCCACTTAGAAATCCGCTTTTATAAATCCACTTTTTGATTGAAAAATCACCGCTTGATTGATTGTTCATTCCAGAACGAATACGTCCATGTTTCACTATCGTAGCCGAAAATCCTTTACCACGCGTGTGCAATTTGCGATTCAGCTCTTCTGATTGGTTGATTTTGTGGATCTTGGCTTGCAATTTTAAAATGTGTCCATACATGGATGTCCACGAAATTTTCCAAATCTTTCGAGTGTCAGTTCGCGCACTCGTGTTTAAAAACTCACGCATGTTTTTAGCCGCACAATTTAAATTTAAAATTTTTAAATGCAAATAAAGTTTTTGATTTATTTTAATAAAAACAAATCTAGTCTCATTGGAACATACTCCAGACTTGCAAATTGAATAAATTTGAAGAATTATTACTGCTTTAAAATTTTTATTGACCATTAAAGATTTTTTTGTGTAACGAAATTATAATATTGACATTAGAAAAAATTATTTTATTAAATTTTTGAATTTATTTTATAGACAAAATTTTGCTAAATTGAGAAATTTTGTTGAAGACAGTTCAACGCCTTCGTGGAATTTTAAGAATTTGTAAAGTATTGGATAATTATTGAAATTTCTAAAATCTGGCTTCAATGAAATTGTATGGTTTCTCTTCAGTATGAATTATCATATTTTCCGAAGAATATCCTTTTTAGTTATTATTCTTTTTTAAAATTTAAGTAGAATTTAAGTTTGCATGATATTATGATTTTTAACTTACTGACTAAAATTTAGAACTTATTTACAAAATTAACTTTAAATTAAAGGTTTCTTGCCTCTCTGAATTTTCAAACTAAACTTTTATAATTTTTTTAACGAAAACATGAATAGTTAACTGTTTTTAACTTTTTTAAGTATTATCTTGAAATTTAAACTAAACATAATTTATCTCATTCAACTCAATTCAAAATTTTTATGTACATCTTTTCATAAATCGGTTATTTTCTTGCACATTCTTTTTTTATGCGTTCTTCTGTGTCAATTTCGTTCGTAGCAGTATTTGGTTTAAACGTTTTATCCCATCTCTGGAAACTGGTGTGATAAATTTCGGACTTTTTATATCTTACTTTCTTATATGTAAAATTTCTTCTTTTATGTTCATTTCCTTGGTTTTTTCTTATCTTTTCAAATTTAACCATGTTACCAATTTTTTTTATTGAATTTCTTATAGCCTTTGGTTTTATTCTTCTTCCTTTCGCTAATCTGTTAACTTTAGAGATTTTTTTATTTAATTCCCATTTTGTTTTTTTTCCTAGCCTAATGTAGTGCCTATACTTTTCATTTATTAAATTTATTAAATTGTCGCCTTCGTTGAGTTTTACTATTTTAACCGTTGTTTCGTTGATCTCTTTTCCGTCTTTCTTATCTGAATCTTTTTCTATTTCTATCCATTCCATCTCTTCCTCGCGCATTTTAATTTTCTTATTTGGTACGTCGACCACTATTTTAAATTTTTCCAGAAGATCCATTCCAAGAATACAATCTATCTTCATGTTCGGCATAATCATTATCCCGCAATTGTTTTTAAATTTTCCAATGGTTATATTGGCGTTTAAATTTTTATTTATTACTGTGAAAGCTTTGTTGTTCGGAGTGATTAATCTTATTGGCGTTGTTTTTATAATTCTATCTTGAAATTTTTCTGAATTCATGACTGTTATAACTTCATCAATATTTTTTTTAAATTCATCTTTTATTTCATTTTTTATTTCATCTATTTTTATTGCGTTTTGATAAAATTTTTCATCTATTTTTCTTGCGTTTTGATCAAATTTTTCATCTATTTTTCTTGCGTTTTGATCAAATTTTTCATCTATTTTTCTTGCGTTTTGATCAAATTTTTCATCCATTTTTTTCAACAATATTTTTATCATATCCATCGTTTCTGTTTTCTTCTCGCTCATCTTGTCGTTTGTTTTTAAATGTCAAAAGAAAGCTATATTTTACACCAAGATAATCTAAACGTTCAATTGATTTTGTCTGATAATCAAACTCTTTTATCAGATCGTACATAAATTTTATTGAATTTGTCGAATAAAATGTTTTTAATGACCTTAGAAAAATTTTTATTTATCGTAAAATTGTTTTTATTTGAATATTCAAAATAGAGCATGTGAATCTTAATATCAGGGTTATCGTGAGGTTTCGTGCCTCGAGTTGGGAGCCAAATTTAATATGCTGTGGTGTTCCGTTAGCTAAATTCGAATCCACGACAGATATTTTTTTATGAAATATTAATTTTTTAAACTTTTGTTCTCTCGTTACACTCAAAATTCTGTTTTTTTTTATATGTGATAATTTTTTTTGTTTTTGAAATAATTCAATTCTTCAATTTCATTAAATTTTTGTTTAATAAAAAATTTTTTTTTTAATACAAAAATATGGGTTAGTAAATAATTATTGTTTTCACACATAAAGAAATTAATTGCGCCTCTATAACATAAATTGTTCAGATATAAAAAAGTCATTCAGTTTACAAACACACATGCGATTGTAGCATGTTTTAAAAGTAATAATTTTCACTGATTTAAAGTTTCAAAAAATCTAAATACCTTGTCTTTTGTTTTAAATTTTGTTTATAACACTCGATAAACATACCAACTTCTTATGTAGGTTGATTTCCAATATTTTCCAAACCAATTTTTCTTTTACCAAATCCACAATTGAATTTTCCAAATAATTTTTGGTTAATTTTGCAACCATCGATTTTCATTAACATTGACCGCTTGTTATTTCTCTTAATTGTAATATTCTGAAGCTTCCACTTCTAAACACTTAGAAGTTCCACTTTTTATTCCACTTAGAAATCCGCTTTTATAAATCCACTTTTTGATTGAAAAATCACCGCTTGATTGATTGTTCATTCCAGAACGAATACGTCCATGTTTCACTATCGTACCCGAAAATCCTTTACCACGCGTGTGCAATTTGCGATTCAGCTCTTCTGATTGGTTGATTTTGTGGATCTTGGCTTGCAATTTTAAAATGTGTCCATACATGGACGTCCACGAAATTTTCCAAATCTTTCGAGTGTCAGTTCGCGCACTCGTGTTTAAAAACTCACGCATGTTTTTAGCCGCACAATTTAAATTTAAAATTTTTAAATACAAATAAAGTTTTTGATTTATTTTAATAAAAACAAATCTAGTCTCATTGGAACATACTCCAGACTTGCAAATTGAATAAATTTGAAGAATTATTACTGCTTTAAAATTTTTATTGACCATTAAAGATTTTTTTGTGTAACGAAATTATAATATTGACATTAGAAAAAATTATTTTATTAAATTTTTGAATTTATTTTATAGAAAAAATTTTGCTAAATTGAGAAATTTTGTTGAAGACAGTTCAATACATATAACATTTAGTGAAACATCTCAAATAAAATCACACCAATTCACACTATATAAAAATCGGTTATGTAAATAATATAAAACCCCATCAAGACTCCTCATTGATTATAATAATACATCCAAAAATTATTCCGGATATTGTTTCAAATTTTTAAAATAATTTGCGATCCTGGGTTTCTAAGGAATTTTAAAATTTAACAATATATTTCAGTTTAAAATTTAATTTTAATGCCTTTTATTAAACTGCAAACTGTACTTTGTTTAATTTAATTCCAATTTATTTTTAACTTCTGATGGTGCATAATTATAATACCATACTAAATTCACAAAATAATCTGCACATGCAAATATGTACATATTTTGGAATAAGAACAAATTATTTAAAATTTAACAAACCATAACTACATGTATGTACATATTATGTATACCTACTGAAAAATCTGCGTTCAAGAAGATTTTCTGGATAGGTAAAGTCGGGTCGTTTTCTACACACTTTTGAACAAATAGCATAACAACCTGCTTCACAAAACAAAGCCAAAATTGTTTCTCCGCACATTTTCACTTTCTTTACTTTATTTGGTTGCAATTTCTTTTAGACACAAATCGAATTAAAAAATTAAATCTGTTCTTTGAATACTTAAGAGACTATAATATTCAACGTGCAAATTCTGGGTAAACTACATAACCAATAATGAGGTCATTATTTTGTGTTTGTATCATATAGTTGCTAAGCAAGTAATATAATATGAAGAAATATTTAAGTTTGTTTTTACGGAAATTACTTCTCGTAATTGAAATTAGTCTAATAAAATATTTGGTACCTACTTGGCACTTACAATAATCATGCATTTTTATTCAATTTTGATGCTATTGAATAAAAATTGTAATAAGATTCTTTAAGGTGTCTACAGCTGGCCAAGCTGGTTTATGGGAAATTTAATTTTGAATTTTTCTTGGTTAACCAAGTTAACATAATAATTCTTTGCTGTTCTAATTATAATAATAATAAATTGAAATAAGTCGGTCGTAGTTGTGAAATAAATTGTTAAATAACTGCATTGCTCAAGGCAATGTTAAAATAAATTCTATCCATCAGAAGGTATAAATAATTGATTTTCTGATAGAACGTCTACTTCATTTTTCAAAGAAAAGCATTGAATAAGAAAAGTTTACATAATATAAAAGTTGTCGACATTTTAGTGATTCGTACTACTATTAATAAATTCTAATCAATTTCGATCTCTTTACCTTAACAATCTATTTTCGTAACATATTACTTAATATAACCATAATTGTATTATACCGGGTGGTCAGTTCTGGAAATAACATTGTAAATCAGTTATTTTAGGATTTCTGCTTCCCGTAGTAATGGATAAAAATGAAAATGATATCAGTCGAAAGAGATTTTGTCCGCGTCTAAAGATACCCAATACTTGTTATTTCCTCTTTTGTTATTGTTAAAAATGCAAGAATAAACTGAGCACTTGTTAAAAAACACGATTTGCCCAAGAAAAATAATGCCTTAGAAATTACTTTCACAGATAATAACCAAATCTTATTTGTAACTTATAGGCGATAATTTTTCCAATGAAAACGGTATTTCTTCAAAAGTGCATAATTTATTATTGCGATCAAAACGAATTAATAAGTGTTGGGTACCTTCAAACGCGGAAAAAATCTGTTTGGATTGATACAATATTCATTATTGCCTGTTATAATGAGATTATCCCAACGCTGCGCTGTTCAGGATAACTGGTCACCCGATATATAATGCAAATGTTCTCTTTGAAACGCAGTTGTGATATTATTATATTGATGATTTTTGGCAAGTTATTATTATAAAGTTGACATTTGCAACATGAAATTTATAGGGAATTTAGCATTAAATTAGGGGGTATGGTAGTTAATTTTTAGTATGAAATTCGATTTCAATATTATAAATTTGATGCATAAGTTCGTAGCGTATTTTTTAATTTAAGATTTAATTTTTTAAATGAAAAAAATACATAAACTAATCAATAATATATTCTCCTGCATTGTTTATGATTGATTCAAAAACGTTCTGGCAGTTTTTCGATTCCACGCCTGAAGAAATCCGGTGGTTTGGAGGTGTAGAAGTCGTCGAGCCAGTTTTAAAGAGCAACGTCGTTATTAAATTAGATTCCGCGGAGATTGTTAGATAGAGAGCGGAAAAGATGAAAATCTGATGTAGCAAGATCAGAAGAATAGGGCGGATGTGGAATAACCTCCCAACCGAGGTATTGAATGGTTGCTTTTGTAATATTAGCGTATGGGGACCGGCATTATCGTGCTGCAAAACCACTTGATGCCGTCTTGCCGGTCCTTTTTCTTGAATTGCAGCCTCCAGGCCACGCAGTTGTTGACAATAAACCCCAGAGTGATGGTTACATTCCTCGGAAGCAATTTATAGTAGATGACGCCTTCTTTATCCTACCAGATCCACAACATTACCTTGCGTGGATGGGCACCAGCTTTTGCACGAGGATTTGTTAGGGCTCGGCCATTCACTCAAAAAAATTTGCTCAAGAAGTAAATCAAGAATCCGTGCATTAAATTAAGAATCTTGAAAAATTCTTGATTCTAAGAACTTACTTCTTATTTTTTACATTTTGGTATTAAATCAAGAACGCTATTCTTATTCTTGCAGTACTTTATTAATTTAAGCTTAATTTTGGAAACAAGAATGACGTTCTTAAATCAAAGAATACAAGCTAACACGTTAATGATATCACTTTTGTTACTTTTTCGTTCAAAAACATAAATTATAATGCAATTTTAAGCATTTTTATCTTCCCTATCGTAATACAAAAATTGTCCTCTACATGAAAAGGCATATTTATAAAAAATATTTTACACACGTTTTATTTTATTTTGATTTTTAAGGGTATTCGTTACTCTGCTCATATTTAGGCACAAAAATTTTATAATAGTTGACGTTATTATAATTCATAATTATATAATATACATTATTGCAAATTTATATTTTAGCTGCGAAAATCGCATGGCATGGTAACCAATTCTCGACTTTAAGGTTTGGACAAATGCCGTAAGCTTTTATTCGCTGTACACTGGGCCAACGCCCTTTTTTGCTAAATTTTCTTCCTAAATAACAATAATTTACATTATGTTCATTATGTACATTATAAATCAGTCTTAAATTAAAATAAATAAAACATTTTCTGAAATGTTTCTCAGATCAATTTTATATTATGAATTATTTAAAATAAATGCATGTTGCAGAAAAGGGAGAAACACGTGTCATATATACCTTTTTACAATCATTATAATTTATTACATTAACCAATATTTATTTATTTTTTTTTGTCATTACTTACCTTCTTCCTTACCTGTCCTCCCGGGTGTCCGCCGTCAGGCATTGCTTCCGGGATGATGTGTCCTAGAATCGGACCACGTTCTTCTCCTTTGATATCCTAGTTTGTCGGCCGGGTAGGGGGCAATGCGATGGAACTCGCGTGTGGCGTGTGCTCTTCCGCACGCCTCTCTTCTACCTGTCCGGGTTTCGCGTCGAATCGTTAGTCCTCCATTTGTGTGTCGTCCTCCGTTTGTGTGTCCTCCGTTAGAGTAGCGGCGGCGGCTGCCTGTTGCTCGGCTCTCCCGGCTGCCTCCTTACATCTTAATATGGTGGTGACGAGGGTAGTTATCAGCTGCCAATGTGTCTCGTCGACAAGCATTGCTTCGATTAGGTCCTCGGGAGTCATCGTGTACCCCAGTGCTAGGGAGACCATTGTCCTCTCGCGTTCCCATCTCCAACAGTGGAAAAGGGAGTGTTCCGCGGTGTCGATTTCCTCGCAATACCTGCAACGGGGGCTTGCCAACTTTCCGAATCTGTGTAGGTAGTGGGCAAAGCAGCCGTGCCCTGACAGCATTTGTGTGAGGTGGAAGCTTACTTGTCCGTGCCGTCTTTCGATCCATCTTTTGATGTTGGGGATTAGTCGTCGGGTCCACAAGCCGCAAGTTGCCATCTCCCATCTGGCCTGCCAAATCTCGGCCATCTCCTTCCCGGTATCCTCTGCTCCTTCGTATGTTCTGCCTCTTGCCAAGGCGAGAAGGTCGATTGGGGGCATCGACGCCAAGACGAGGGCCGCGTCGAGCGAGACCGTCCTATAGGCGCAGGAAACTCGTAGCGCCATTCTTCGCTGGACGCTTAGCAATCTCTGTGCGTTCCTGTTTACTCGGAGTGCTTCGTGCCATATCGGTGCCGCATATAATATGATTGATTGCGTCACCAGTCCGAGGGTTCTTCTTTTGTCCTGTTTTGGGCCACCCATGTTGGGCAATAGGCGGGCAAGCGACGTCGTGACCGCTCCTGCCTTTGCTGCCGCTTCCCTGATGTGCTCTGCGAAGTTTAGATTCTTGTCTATCTTTACGCCGAGGACGGTTACCGAATCCTTGCATGGGATTGGAACTCCGTTTAGTCGAATGAAAACCGCGGGCACTTTCCTTCTTCCGCTTAGTAGTACTCCCTCCGACTTTTCGGGGACTAGGGTGAGTCCTCTTTCGCGTACCCAGGCGGAAATTTTTCCAGGGCCTGCATCGCGGATCTCTCGATCTCCGCCACGTCCTTGCCCACGATTACCACGTTGAGATCGTCCGCGAAGCCCACAGTGGTGCAACCTTGTGGGAGCTGCAGACGTAGCACCCCGTCGTACATTAGATTCCATAGCTACGGTCCAAGCACCGAGCCCTGAGGGACTCCGCTGGTGACCTCGATTTCGTCCTGTTCTCCGTCGCCTATTATCAGGCGTCTCTCCTCTAGGTAACTGACCACTAGGTTGAATATGTCATTGTCGATCGTCGCCAGGTTCCTCAGTGCCCCAAGGATGTGCTTCCACCCCGCGTTGTTGAATGCATTCCGAACGTCGAGGGTAACGAGTAGACAGAGCCTTCTGGTGCGCCAAGTTCCCGTCTTTGCCTCCACCGCGATCTCCATGATCCTCTTTAGGGCGTCCACGGTTGATCTTCCCCTCCTGAATCCGTATTGGTTGTCGGATAGACCGCCGCTGTTTTCGATGTTTTTCTCGAGGCGATTTAGAATGAGCCTTTCTAATAGCTTGCCCGCGTTATCGAGCAGACAGATGGGCCGGTACGAAGTGGGGTCCTCCGGGGGCTTTGTTCCTTTTCTGATTAGGACGAGCTTCGCTAACTTAACCAATATTTATTTAAAATAATTTATAACCACGTGTAATTTTTATTTAAATTAAGACAAATAAATAACTGTTATTAATTAATAAAAACAAAAAAAATACAAGCATTATAATTTATTACATTGAATTGAATTGATGGCAAAATTTTTTAATTAAATTTGAAAATTTTTTAACTGCTTAATTTTAAAGAAATCTTTAGTTTTTGATGGGTGTTGCTATTTTTAAATACTAAACATTGTAGGCTCTTGCACGAATATTTTGAAAATTTTGCCGAATCAGTCGCTTGAAATTAATGTCAAAATTTTTAATTAAATTTGAAAAAATTTTAACTGCTATTATTTGCGCGCTTGTTTATAATACTTGATTGTGAATTTTTTTTTAATTTTTGATAAATGTTGCTATTTTTAAACACTAAACTTTGTAGGCTCTCCACGTGTATTTGAAAATTTTGCGAGTCACTCGCAAAATGTATCTTATAGATACATGTATGATTTGTACGATACTCCATTGCAATCAAGTAAATTAAATATTTATTATGTATGCCACGAAGGTATTAAACATGAAAATTTTATTCTGTCCCAAATAGAATGCAAATGTGTTGCTATTGAGCATAAAAAAGGTTACCTATGCAGTTTTTCCAATTCTTCATCAAAGACGTTAACGTGAATACCGAAAATGTAAAATTGTAAAATAAAAATGTAAAATAAAAAATGTAAAATACGTTATTTAATTTTGTCATTTTAATATTATTGTAGCCCGCCTGTGCTAGCTAGTCTTTTATAATTTAAAATTCGAATTAGAAAATAGGATTTTTATGACTATTTAAAATGACAATAGTCAAGCACGTCCAGATAGCACAGATGTTACAGCGTTAGACTCAATACCTGTGGGTCCTAGGTTCAAATCCCGGTGGAGCCGTAAAACAAATCTAAGTATATATAATTAATATTTCAACTTAATCAGGATTTTACAGATATGCAAAAACAACACATCGAATCGAGCTGGTAGAAAAAGTAAGTAGTACGTGTATAAATAAATTTAATATTTAGAATTTAATCAGGAATTTACAGATATGCAAAAAACAACAGGACGCAATATGATGAATACCAAAATTACCATGAATAAGTAGTAAAATTTAAAATAATGAAATTGTACAGAAGTGATAATAGATAAATTGTCAAGTAAAATAATTGAAATAATAATAATAATTTTTATTATTTTTTTTATTTGTTTTAAGACTGGTCATTCTAAAATTAATAACTTCTTAAATCTTGGAACCAGAATGTGTTCGCTTTGAAATAAACCTCGGGTGTGATTAGCATAAATTAAGAATGGGCATGTTTAAATAGAGGATGCCTGCTTAAGTATTAGGGTTTCTACAACCCTAATTAACAATAAGCTTGCCATTCTTAAATTATTCTCGATTCAAAGTACCCGGCATGATTGGGTTAATTTCCAGAACGTTTGTTCTTGATTTAAAGTTCGTTATTCTAGCTGGTAAGAATGGATTTTTTTGAGTGTTCCTTTCTGTTTTGATATTGATGTAAAGGCACCATTTTTCGTCACCAGCAACAATTTGGGACAAAAACGGTCGATGTTGTTGACGAGCTAAACGATAACGAGCAATCAAAGAAACACAAATCGTAACACCGTGATTTTTGTTGTTTTCGCTTAAAACGTATGGTACCCAAACACCCAACTTTTGAACTTTGCCTATAGAATGCAAATGTCGTACGATAGTTGATTGGTCACAATTGATCCTATTGCCCAATTCCCGAGTTGATTGACGTGGATCATCACGAATTAAAGCATTTAGTCGGCCTTCATCAAAATC
Source organism: Podabrus alpinus (assembly GCA_932274525.1). NCBI lineage: Eukaryota > Metazoa > Arthropoda > Insecta > Coleoptera > Cantharidae > Podabrus > Podabrus alpinus. The sequence goes on from OW026451.1 coordinate 125,313,880, forward strand.
GGATGGTCTACCTGAACGTGGGAAATCATTCATATCAACATGCCCCTTCTTGAAACGAGAAAACCATTTTCGTGCAGTACTTTCCACGATGGCGTTCTCTCTGTAAACGACACAAATGGTTCTATCGGCCTCCGATGCCTTGACTCCCCGGTTAAACTCAAACAAAAGGATATGTCGGAAATGTTCATATTTTTAACTTGACACTCCATTTTCTATAGCCAACAATTACCCCTAACTTTCTACAAATTGAAAAATTCATGAAGAATTCAATAAAACAATACTATGGCATTAAAATAAGATTGATATTTTTCAAACAGATTTGTTTCCAAAGCACTCTTACCTTGGAAACCAAAATCGCTACGAACTTATAATGCATCAACCTGATAGAAAAAGTGTTTAAAATTTTTAAAGTAAATAAGTTGAATTAGTGAATGTAGAATGATAAGAGACGTAGACCAGAGAAAGGTAAAGGGATTTAAAATTCGGAAAACGGAATATACCATGGTTGAAGAAGTGAAACGAGAAACAAAAAATAGTAATAATAAAAGTTCCCATTCACTACGACGCGCCGCGACGGAACAGACGCAGGGGTGTTTAAAAAAATTGAAAGGTTAATCTACCTTTTGTATGCTGCAATTAGTATTTTTGTACAGACATAAAAAGCAAGGTCACGGTCGATGAATAAAAAAGATGTCTCAATCTTTTTATTTTTTAAATTAATAGTTTTGAAGTAATCGCAATATATAAAAAAAGAATACTAGGCGTCTGTTCCGCCGGCGTTGCGTCGCTTCGCGTCATAGCGTAAATAAAAATATTAAGTAATAAAAATATTAATTGGCTATAATTATATAAAGATATGATTTTACCGCTAAGGATTTTTAATATACATATTAATCATTATATATTCCTTACGTCTGTGTCTCCGCTGTCGAACTCTGGTTTCCCTCGATTCACTAACAGTTGAATCAAATCTTGTAGAAACTTTATTAAAATTAATACATACACAATTATATATGCACGTAATACAACACGAACACAATTTTGCAGTACATCTGCATAAGTCCAGTAATGCTATGGATGCCATTGTTCGAGTCTTGTCATATTTTATTATATACTTAAAAGGTTAAACAAGCAGTGAAGTTAATCAATTCTTTATAGGTGCGACAGCAAACTCATCAAGTAAAAATAAATGTAAAGGTGAACAAAAATAATGTGAAAGCTATGTTTCTATCACTATAAAGGGATAGAATTGTTTTAAAATTTGCAAAAGTCTTGTCCAACGGCATTTGCTTAACAATTATTAACTAATTTATTAATATTTTAAAATTATGATATAATAAATAAATACTTCTGTATTGCGAATAATATATTACGTATCAAGTTCATAAATTAGCGTTTTATTGGCCGATTAAGCAAAATTACTTTCCAGGAAAAATAAACGCTATTTTTTTACGTTGCCGAACTAGTTTGGAAAATATCACTTACAGAACTAGTTCCGTATAATATTACTTTCTGATAGATAAATCGTACGGTAAATATCCGCTTTCGAGAGGGTTGTAGAAAATTAGATTTTTCTGAGTCTGTTCAGAAACTTAACTATATCTAATCACTTTTTACACTGTAAAATACATCTTTATAGATCTAGGCCAGATATGTGATGTAATGGACATGTAAACTATTATGTTACTAGAATTGATTCGTAAATTCCTCGATGTTTTCTTGGTTCATTAAGAACTACTACAAAAGCTAATTCCTCACAAAAATCGTAATCTTTACATCTAAATATTCTAACGAAAAACTACTACTGGCCCGTTCAGCACTCGGTATAATAAGTAAATAAATTTGAATAAACTATTTTTTCGATTATAGCATTCCGAGTAGTTACATATTTTTTCAATTTTAATTTAAAAACTATAAAGTAACCATAAAAGGTAATTCTTACTCGACTCCAGAATTCCAAAGTTTCTAAGTATAACTCGTCTGGATGTTGTATTAGTATTTCTCGCACTTAAACACGTACGTAAAATTGCACTTAAGATGATTAATATTAATATAACGATTGTAAATGATAATATAACACCTACAACCATTTTGCTAAAAATTTGTCTATTTTATTTCATTAAATTGGCTAATTATTTTAATACATAACGTATATATAGAACAATTTATTTCTTTTGAAGGAAATTAATCAAACACAATGTCATATCTGCAATACCAAACCGTAATATTATAAAGATAAGATAAATAGTAATAATACTATACGTAGGTACTGAAAATTTTGTTAAATCTAGGTATTGCCGATAGGAAATTATTATCATCCTTTTATAAGCCGCGTTAATATATTTTTTAGTGATGAGATAAATTTTATGACAAATTTGAAAATGTTTTATTACATGAGGTTGGGTCTGATGGTTTCGAATATGACTGTGCCGTGTTACGAATTCCACGTTAGCTTGTGATTATACGTGAGAAATAAAGTATATGAAAAAGGGGTACAAAAGTGGCTCCTTGGTTAAATTATAAGACCAATTAATATCAAATTCCCATCGCTGACCTAGCGCATAACGTTTCCACCTGGAAAGCTTAATATCCGATGACGAAATATTTATTTCTCACATTTTCAATACCGCTGTCCCTTTTTGAAGACGGACACGATAATTTCTGTATTATTTGCATTTGATATTAAAAGCAATTGTAATATTCGGGAAGTGGTCAGATCTCCGACGTAATGCGCGAGTCCAGCTAGGGTTAAAAGCATGGTGCCTCTCATACTGGAGAGTGTAACAAACTGGGACATCATTGAAAAAGTAATCGCAAGCATTATGTCCACCAAGGGAGAGGAAGAACGTCAAACACAAAAGGAAAACCAACAACCAGAAGAACAAAGTCTCGAAAGGGCATCAGAATAAGGCTAACAACAAACCCACATAGGAACACAGCGAGCTATACGCGGAAGGAATGCTCTAAGCGATTCCCGCTACATCTAAGGAGGGAAGTTTTTAATCAGTAGGAACTTTACGTACCCACCCAGTACGGCTGGGTGAAAGTGAAAAAAGTTTTCCCCTTCCACGCGGAAAGCAAAAAAAAGCTATATTCCATATGACGTTAGCAGTTAACTGGTATGCTAATAAATAAAGTGTACGTGTTTACTTATCAATTAATCTAAAGCTTTTCCAAGAGTTAATCTGATTCACTTTTAAGTTTACAGGCAAACACGCATTTTAGAGGGCTAGTCAACTTTTAACCTCAATTGGAATGAAGTTAAAAACAAGCATCAACGTACAGCACCAAATTATTTAGTTGCTATGAACATTGATATTGCTGTAAATACAGTATATTTTGTATAGTAGATGTAATATTTGTTATAATCAAAATACTAACGCCCAAAAACTTATTGCGCAATTCTTGTAGTATATACACATAATGCATTCTACATTACATTGTATAATATACTATTTTTGGTTTCTGTTTAATCACCTATCCTGAAAGCAACTCTCGAACGACCGCTATTGAGAAATTTACCATTTGAGTGGTTGCCCTATCTTACTTGAAAAAGTATCCATTTCTACTAAATTTACAATAACCGATGTTTCCAACTCTTCTTAAATACCCTGTACAATTCGAATATTTGATAAATTTTAAAACTGACTTCAATTCGAGATGTATTCACAGTATCAAAAATACTGTGAAGATTTTCCTTATACTGATTTCAAATTAGAAGTGTGTATAGTGTATTTCAAATTAATTGGAATTAAAAAAAGTCTAGCATCAAATTACGTTGTTATAAAAACATACAAACTATGCAAGGAAAAATAATATAAGAGATAAGATTATCGCGCCAACGAAAGCCCGCATTTCATACTCCACGTGGAGTAGTGTAGTTCTAATTGGTTAATATTTATAATAAGGACTTATTATTGGATAATATTTCTATAAATATTCCACGTGGAGTCGCAAAGAGAATTTTCGTAATAGAAATATTATCCAATAATAAGTCCTTATTATAAATATTAACCAATTAGAACTACACTACTCCACGTGGAGTATGAAATGCGGGCTTTCGTTGGCGCGATAATCTTATCTCTTATATTATTTTTCCTTGCATAGTTTGTATGTTTTTATAACAACGTAATTTGATGCTAGACTTTTTTTAATTCCAATTAATTTGAAATACACTATACATTCATACTGCTTGCGTGTTAAACACTCCGTACATAATCGTACTGTGTCTCAAAACCATTTTTTTAAATAACGAATTTATTTTGTGATAATTACGTATACAATAAAATAATTAAAAAATACCGATCAATTCTAATGGTATGAAAAAGAACGTCGCAATAAAGAAAATTGAAAACACTTACGGTTACGTTGCCTTTCATGTGCGTTAAAAAGACTTATATTATGTTTCCTTTTAATTTTAAAATATTGATTTATTACAATCAGCAGAACTATTAACGTTGTTAAAGCAATTAGAAATCCCGTTTGATTGTGATAATCCATAACGTTCACACAGATTTGAAAATACAACGGTTTCGACCTTAAAGTTTTAAATTAAAAAAAACATGTAAAATGTTTTCTGCAAACCTAATTTGTTAAATTTTAATATAATTATGTTGGATACATAAGAATGTAAATGATAGATTAGATAAAATTGCTATGTACCTACGTTTGTATAGATTAATCTTTATTGTTAAGAGAGACTTTCAGTGTGGGAATTGAAAATTTTAATTAATTAAATAAATAAATAATGTTATTTGAATGTCACAGAGTAGATATTATTTAAAACTATAATCATTAAATACTTCTTTGTTGCTATGATAATTATCTCACAAATAGCTGCTTATTTCTTATTTTGCTAGGATATTAGCAGTAAAATTTTGAATCGAACATTTGTAGGGGAAGGTTGGCTAAGTTGACAACGAGGGTACACCACGAACGACTGTATTTTACAAATTGTCTTGTTAATATCTTGTTTATATGTTATAGGGTCTACACACGATCCGATCTGGTTGGTACTAAAATCCAATCTCGTCGGTCGGGTCTCAAGTTGGACCGTGTGGAGGCTTGTCGTCCTACAAATTTCGCAACATTTCCTTGTAGGATATGTAGTCACCGATGTAGCCATCCGACCGCGTTGGCATTTGGCGAGATCAGACCGTGTGGAGCGTTGTCGGATCGCAGATAAGGCGAGCTAAACTTGATAAAAACTGTTTTTTATGCCATTCCTTGTCGGATCATGTAGGAAGGTTCAGACCCACCAACCCAGCCGACTTGTTATCTACTTTATAAAAACATATTATTTTTTTATAAAATACCTTTAAAATATCACACGAAATATTAAAATTATAATGCATAATTATAATGAAAAGTGGAGGTAATAATCTGACCAAAATCTATGTTTTAAATAATCATTTAAAAAAATTTAGGATTTCAAAAAGTAATTAGGTGATAATTTTTGTAGTTCTCACGAAAAGATATAAAACGCATAAAAGGGTTTCTCGAATAATATTTAAATATTTTCACTTTCAGTTCATATAAAGGAAAGCACTTGTTATATATTTGATTGATGAACATAATACAAAATTTAAAAAATGCGTAACTGTTTGTTATTATCTCTATACCACCGTAAATCTGGCGAATTGTTTTTTTTTCGATATATTGTGGTTCAAGAAATAATGTTCACATTATAATGTTCATAATGTTCACAGTTGAATGAAACTCAACTAAATTCTGGGTAAATCCCTGTACAAAAACAACGTATAGTACCCCTAATGGGGTCCTAGCTGGGGAATTTCAAAGTTAATTTTTGTACTAATTTTGAAGGATGTTTTTCAGGATTTAAGAATTTCCAAACTTATTTGCTTTTGATACATCACATATGGTAATAAAATTCTATTGGTTAAGATTTAAAGTAAACGAAATTCTGCGAACGATTCGAAGGAAAAAATTGTTCTGGTAGTTTTGGAGATAGTTAGAAAACCCTTTTTTGATAAAAATGCATTTAAAAAAATTTAGGATTTCAAAAAGTAATTAGGTGATAATTTTTGTAGTTCTCACGAAAAGATATAAAACGCCTAAAAGAGTTTCTCGAATAATATTTAAATATTTTCACTTTGAGTTCATATAAAATATTTTTATAATAACTCGATAACAAATTGAAAATATTATTTCATGTCAAAATACAGCATTTTTATAGTTTTCTATAGAAAGCACTTGTTATATATTTGATTGATGAACATAATACAAAATTTAAAAAATGCGTAACTGTTTGTTATTATCTCTATACCACCGTAAATCTGGCGAATTGTTTTTTTTTGATATATTGTGGTTCAAGAAATAATGTTCACATTTTACCCATGTGTTTCTTTATCGCCAAAGCGATTATAAACACATGTACTCCATTTGAGCACCAGATAGCCAGGTGTCCAGAAATCGCAAATTGAATTTTTCTCCCCACCGGTCCTTATGCATTTATAGTAATGATGCACATCAATCTTGTTTTAAACGTTGTTACGAAAATCATCACTGTCTAATTGTTTCAATAATTGGATATGGCTGAATTTTTTTCGATCGCGTAACCATTTTTATCTACTTTGATTTTGTAATGTGCCATATTTCATAATTTTTTTTAGTATCGTAATGATAGTTTTTACCGCACTAGTGCGGTAATAAAGCAGTGTAGTGCGGTAATTTTGTAAAAGAAATTAATTTTGCAAAACATGTTTACAATTATTTATTAATATTAATTACACAGTTTGAAATATTTACAAATTGAACTTCAGACGCTGTTCCCAAGTTGAAGCTGGGTTGTTCCACAGTGACTTTACTTGTTGAACCTAGAGTAACTGAAGAGCCCATTATTTTCGTCGCAATTATTTTCTTATTTTCTATTGATATTTCAACATATCCTTCTGCAACACTGTCAGACTTCCAGCCTCCATGACGCTTGAGAGTATGCATATCTGCCCCTGCATCGGCCAATAATGATGCTGAAGATCTCCGAAAACAATGTCCTGTATAGTTCACCGGTTCAGATAATCCTAATGCAGTAGCGATTTTCTTTGGAATTCCTCCAATTGTATTCACTCCAACAGGCTGCTGGGTACATTTACCTCCCCTGTAGGTAAGAAAAAAACGATCGTGCTTGGTATGGCTGGGACGTAAATCCTTATATTTTCTAAATAAATGCAAACAACTTATTCCCAGGATATTTCCTTCTGTTATTGCAAATTCCCGCATAATTTTAGTTTTTGAATTAGGCAAGGTAATCTTGATATATTCTCCTTCGTCTTGAACGTCTCGCGTCATCAAATTTGTGATCTCCTCGCGTCGGCAAGCACCAAAAACTCCAATAATCAAAATGACCTAAAAGCATTACAAGTTTGAAATTGTTTTTTATTATTTAAGCACTAATTTACCTTCATAAATAAGAAATCTTTATCATTCATTTCCTTAAGAAATTGATGTATCTCTTCTTTGCGAAAAATACACAATCTTTTAGGTCGGTATCCTTCTGATTTCCTCTTCAAGAAAGCCACAACTTGATGATATTGACCAATATCAATTTTTTTCTTAATCGAGACCAACATTCGCAGCATAGAATACCGGCACCATAACGAAGATGGTTTTAGCTTCCCTGCTTGTTCCGAAAAATAGGCAAGGACCACCTTTTCAGAGATTTCACGAATTTTCTTAGCTTCCATCCATTCTTCAAAATATTTGAACACTATCTCGTATCGCTTTTTAGATTTGGCAGGCATTAATGTATCTATAGCAGATTGAGCAGCCAATTCTATATCAGAAGGCAAACTTTCCTCTGAATTACTCATGTTTCACTTACGATTATACTGGAACTTGCTGTCAATTAAACGCTTGCGAAACAATTAAACAATTTCGTAACTACGCGACTAGCCGCCCAATAATTTTTTTTTATAAATGCAATTTTAAAAATTCAACTAGAAACTCAAAAATATGCGTAGGTTTAATTACAAAATCAAAGTAGATAAAACGTTGTACAATATTTGTATCGTAAATATCTATTTTGACCATAGCCTTTTTGTACTGCTTGAATTAGTGTTTATTGATGCCGCTAGCGCAATTCCTGCTATACTAAATTTCGATAAATTCGGAGCCATGTTAATCGGTTCAAAGCTTTAAAGAGAATGAATGCCGTGGTGTTTGGGAGAAAACTGATAAGTTTAAACATATGGTACAAATATGACAGCTATTAATTTCAAAAAATTACTGGATTATTAAACATTATTATTATTACTACATTCTATTAATTACTGGATTATTAAACATTATTATTATTATTACATTCTAAGTATATAATTAATAAATGAATAAATAAAAATAAATTGATCTTTTATTGATATTTTACTATTTATTGAACGATATTGAACTTTAGTATATTGAACAGCTATACTGAAAAACATTACTTTTGCACGTATCAGTTTTCTCCCAAACACCACGGATTATTTAATCATTATATTTAATACAAGAATAAATTTTAAGTTCGAAATAATATCAGGCGCAGCTGGTGTCGGGCCGACGAGATTGGATCGTGTAGAGGCAAACTCCAACGCGGTCGGATCGTGTGGAGGCAATCTCCAATCTGGTCGGGTCTCAAGTTGGACCTAGAAATCGGATCGTGTGTAGGGGCTATTGTATTGTTGTGTCTACCGCGAACGAGTGCAAATTCGCTTATTGAAATAGCAATACATTTAAAGGGACACAATTATTGTTTGTTGCCATGCATTTTAGAATTGTATTTGTTAGGATTAGGCATTGTTAGTTTAAATTAAGTTTCGTTATTGTTATTTTAAATGCGAGTGCTAGCGAAGGCAAGAAAACAAGGTGTCAAATAAATAAAAATTAATATGGAGGGCAAGAACCATAAAAAAAAGGAAGAAAAAATCACCTTGGTAAAAAAAAACAACCAAGATAAAAAAAGTTCAAAAAATTGCGAGCGATCGAAAGGTCGCAAAATAATTTGCTCCGTGAAAATAAATTTTGAATTTTGAATTCAAGTGCTAAGCACTACCAAGCCAATTAGTACTCCACAGTTGGGGGCTATTGGACTGCATAGAATCATTCCACTCGACCTCGAGTGTTTTGGAACGGCGACGAAAGACAGAATCCGATCACAGGAATTCCGAAGATCTTCATGCGAAGAACAGAATTTTCCAGGAGAAGCTGGAAGCCACGATCCAAGGATTACGAAAGTGCGCAGAACCACGTGCACAGCTAAGCATTACCTCTTAAGTATTTAAGTTAACATTTCCATTTTGAGTTCGTTTGTGTTTTATTTTAAGAAAATGTTTGTTAATTTGTTTCATACTATGTGTTTATTAAATATTGTTCTTGTTGAATTGTGCCCTTTTTGTGTTTCCTCCGATCAAGTTCGTAAAGCTTAATAGTAGGCACCCTGAGAGCCAAAAAGAGTAAATAGAAGGTAGGTGCTCATCGATTTGTTGTCTCACGTCCTCTGTCCGTAAAAGCGACAAAAGAGGAGGTGATCACAAACAGTATGTATGTATTCTTCATCATCTCGATGTTCTTTGACAATCTTCTTCAATGACAATCTTCTTAATCTTCATTTTCTTCTATCAGAAAATAAAAAAGAATACAAGATGACTGCTACTATAATTACAAGCACCCTAAAGAGCTAACTTGAAAACTAAGTTGATACCACAAGATAAAATTATAGATAAAAAGTGTTGATGAAGACGCGATATGATGAGCAGGTTGTGAAAAACATTTAATAGATCTTCCAACTGAAGATTCGATCGTTGTTTCCTATGCCTAAATAGCGGCATAAATTTTGTACCAGTTATTTGAGTGCATATGACTTCTGATGTGATTTATGGTAATACGATTGGCAATATATGGCAATAAGTCCCTGAAAAATCTAACAGATGGCGACTCAATGGCAAACCATATAAAACATATTATAGCAAGTACCACATTTCAGTAGGCCAAGCTGAAATTTTCAGACAAATCTGGCTATTATTTCAGTTTTAACAGCCACTGAAAGCATTTAATTCGCGTATTTTGGCAAGCATGGAAAAAAGTGAATTTCGAGTGCTGATTAAACATTTTTTGCGTGGGGAAACCAATACTAAAACAAAAGCATTATGGGGACTCTTCACCATCGATGGGAACAATTCACAAGTAGTTTACTAATTTTCGGTGTGATCGTAGAAGCACAAATGATGCAGAACATTTGGGGTATCCAATGTCATCATACCTGAAACGGTCCATAAAATCGACGGCATGGTATTGAATGATCGGAGAATGAAAATGGGTGAGATTGCTAAGACTTCATTTTTTCTCATATTTATCTCAATAGAACAAGTACACAACAATTTGGTTAAATTTTTAGACATAAGAAAGTTATCCGCGCGCTGAGCTTGCTTACAATGCATTTACTTCTTGTGGCGGATAAGCGTCGGGAACAGCCTAGGCGATCTTATTATTGGCCAACAAGGTCATGACTACAGCTTTGTGGGATGAATGCGGCATAATCCACCTCGATTACCTTGAAAAGGGAAAAACGACCAACGAGCCATATTATCATGCATATGTCTACCATTTCTTCACAAGGAACCGAAATTAAAATAGGAATATTTCCGCGATTGCAAATAATAACACAGATATGCAAAGATTAGCAAAGGTTATATAGAAAATTAACATCAGCTCAACACTAATTAACAACAAAAATTAACCTAATAGTACAATGTACCAATTCTGAGTGTATCTTCAAATTTGATAAAAATATATCGTCAACCTAGAATTATCTGTCATTCAGAACCAACTCTTCAAAATAAAAATGTGCAATTATAGTTATGACCTGGTATAAGACGCCTCAGTAGCTCGTATAACCATTAATTAAACAAAATAATCTGCACATATACAGCTTTGGTTGGCAGGTGGATAAATCCTTGAAATCTGGACCTTGGGCAAACCAAGGAGTTTTTGTCCATAAACCACACCAAAAATCTAACCCTTCGTGTTGAAGGAATGTCGCGTAGCAGGATTGAACCATATAAAAATATATTTGTGAATGGAATACAAAATTCCGACCAGAATGGGAACTATTAAGAACCTGTATCATCATACCCTCATAGGTTCGTCATCACCTATAAGGGTAACATGACGAATTTTCCCCAAAAATGATTTAAAATTGCATTTTAAGCATAATAGTCCAGTCAAATTAGACGAAAAAAAGGGTTCAGCTCGTAAAAATTCCCACCTAGCTGAATTTTGGTACACATCTTTATGACATCGTTGTAAACAATATGTAAAAAGTCGACCTCGATATCATGTACGCGTTAAAGGTTATTCGAGGTCAAAGGTCACGAAATTGGCCTTTTTTTAATATCTCGTTTTTTATTAGTCGTACAATAAAAAGTTTTAGATACAATTTGTAGAGGAGGTAATTATCTACAAAAATGGTCTTATGACATTTTCACGTTAAGTTGATAGTTTTTGCGTTATAAGGCCAACAAAATGGACACTTTTAATGAAATATGATTTTTTCGCTAAAAACAAGTAGCCTTTGACCTACGGTTTTTTTGCAGAAATGCAAATCTAAATTCGAGCGGATCCAAATGAAACCAAAAAATCGAAACTTTAATCTGAAAATAAGCGAGCCAGGCGCAAAAGAAGAAACAAATGCGTTCCACTCCCTAAAACGGAAACGGGACAAAATTTCGAAAATTTGGCACTACCGATTTTTTGGTTTCGCGGCCCCCACCCTTCTCGAAAATTTGAGGTCAATCGGACGAAAACCCCGGAAGTAGATACAAAAATACGAAAAATCGCGCTGCGCCGTTTTTCCGAGCGCCCGAAAAAAAATTCGAAAAAAAAAATTGTTTCGCCCCCTCCGCCGCCGCCCGGGGCTGCCTGCAAAATTTCAACCCTCCAAAATGAATTCTCAAATTTTGGGACCACTTTGAAAGGCTACTTGTTTTTAGCGAAAAAATCATATTTCATTAAAAGTGTCCATTTTGTTGGCCTTATAACGCAAAAACTATCAACTTAACGTGAAAATGTCATAAGACCATTTTTGTAGATAATTACCTCCTCTACAAATTGTATCTAAAACTTTTTATTGTACGACTAATAAAAAACGAGATATTAAAAAAAGGCCAATTTCGTGACCTTTGACCTCGAATAACCTTTAACGCGTACATGATATCGAGGTCGACTTTTTACATATTGTTTACAACGATGTCATAAAGATGTGTACCAAAATTAAGCTAGGTGGGAATTTTTCCGAGCTGAAAACCTAATTTGACTGGACTATAAGGGTTTAGATTTTTGTTAATTATTTTATATTTTCCAAAAACGAACCAAAAACGAATAAATGATGAAAAACTGATAAAAAATTGATAACTTGACAAAACCCTCAAAAACGATAGAAGGTGATCAACTTTCACAGCTCACAGATAACGCACTATTAGATTTTAGAAAGTTATTACATATACAGGGTGTCCCCGTGACCGTGGAGAACCTTTGAGGTGGTGATAAAGGACACTTTTCTAAGACAAATTTTCAAATAAAATATTTGCCCAAGTCCAAACCCTTGGGGGGTACCTTCCTTTAAAGCAATTTTTGAATTTATGATTTCAAACGGCCATAGCTCCGATATTATTGATTTTTTAAGGTTAGTGGATTAGAACTTTTATAAAGATAATTCGCTTGTCTATAAATTAGGTTATAACCCCTTATCGTCTAGAATCAACGAATTTCTAGTTATAAATTAAATTAAGGGAAAAAATGTTTAAAAAATTAAGATTTTTTTTCTAATTTTCTTGCGAACCCCGTATCTCTTAAACTAAACGTCTAAGAGAAAAACTAACGACCCAAACCGGATAGGGAATTTAACGGGCTACAACTTTCGTCAAATAAATTTTTTTGGGCAACCAACCGTTTTCACAGAAACTCTGAAAATAATGAACAAGGTGTAGGTAAAAAATATAAATTCTAAAAAATCTCAATTTGATTTATAGCATTTGTTTTAATGTTAAAACATTGTTAAAACGTATTAAATAATACCGTGCAACACCTTTTGAAAAGAGCACGCCTGTGTGCTGAAAATGAGGGAGGCCATTTTGAGCATTTATTAAATTAATTTTGTGAATTTATTTATTTTACCTACACCTTGTTCATTATTTTCAGAGTTTATGTGAAAACGGTTGATTGTCCAAAAAAATTTATTTGACGAAAGTTGTAGCCCGTTAAATTCCCTATCCGGTTTGGGCCATTATTTTTTCTCATAGACGTTTCGTTTAAGAGATACGGGGTTCGCAAGAAAATTTTAAAAAAAACCTGAATTTTTTAAACATTTTTTCCCTTAACTTAATTTATAACTCGAAATCCGTTGATTCTAGACGATAAGGGGTTATAACCTAATTTGTAGAGAAGCGAATGATCTTTAGAAAAGTTCTAATCGATTAACTTTAAAAAATCAATAATATCGGAGCTATGGCCGTTTGAAATCAGAAATTCAAAAAACTGCTTTAAAGGGAGGTACCCCCCAAGGGTTTGGACTTGGGCAAAAATTTTATTTGAAAATTTGTCTTAAAAAAGTGTCCTTTATCACCACCTCAAAGGTTCTCCACGGTCACGGGGACACCCTGTATATTATGTACATACATAATGCATAGTTTTACTGAAAATTTAATTTTCTTTCATTTATCTGTGGCCTCTTGTGTCAAGTGGATAAGTAAAAAAGCCTACATCAAAATCTGAAAACTGCGTTATTTTCTATTATCTTCAAAGTCTTTACAATCTATTTATTGAGGTGGATCAATCCTCTGGTTTCTCTTTGACTTTCAACTAATTTATCCACAGAGTGTAGATGTTCGTCGGAGGGCCGCGCTAAGAAATTCAGTCAAGTCCGCAATTCAAACCCACAATGTTAGCGCTGTAACTCAATCAGTGATCACACCAAGCCACTGATGTGGCCTTTAAGGGATTTAAGCGAAATAAACTTCATTTCCGAGTTCTTGCGGTATAAGAATAGACCCCTTTTTCGCCACGAATGACTGGACATGGTACATAAGTTTTCCATGCCATCTACACAATCGGTTAAAAATTATTTGTAAGGAACCAAATTGGAATTTTTAAAATCGCTTAAATTCGTATCAAAAACGTCTATAATGTTTTTATTATAGTTATAAAAATTATAATTCTATAATAATTTTATTGAAATAGGTGAATACGACATTACCGCAAAGGGCCACGAAATAGATATCCAATATATTTGGCACAATGTTAAACTAATAAAACAATAATTTACTCTATAGATTCCATGCCGGAAAATATCAAAAAGAAGAAAGTGGATCAAACATTAATAAAAAAAAACGATAATTTAGAATTTTATTACTTTCAACGCTTATAGCTATAACATTTAAAATAAATTTGATTAAGATATTATAATAACCAAAATATTATAAAATGTATACTAAGCAATTTACATTAATCTATTCAGTAATTTGATTAAAACGAAATATTAACTTCTAAATTGTAAACATACTGTTAAGGACATCTTTGAAACAATAATGGCATCGCTAATTTAATAGAACATCCATAAATCTATTGTTTAATTTTCAAAGCTCTTTATTCGTTTGACTTTATCTAATTAATCACTACTTTGTTCTTTGTTTTTGAAAAAAACTACTTTTACACTTACATTGTATTATAATATAAAATATAATTAATTTATTAGTTTTAGTAATTTGTTAATGATAGGGGGTCAAAGTAAAGGTAATAAATCGGACCGATCTTACGGGTTTTATTCGCCCATTTTCAAGGCTAGTTAGAATTTTAGAAATTTTATATCATTTCCAGAAAATCATGACCATATGACAAAGAACTGACCTACTGAAAAATGGAAAATGGGCTACTAAAACGATATCTAATAATGCCAAAATATTCAACATCCAGGTAGGCCGGTCGTCTGTTATCTTCCGAGCCAATTTTACTGTATCGACTAATAACAGTGGCGCCCTTATCTATACCAGAATTATCGAAGTGACACGGGGTGCCGCAAGGCTCTCATTGTGGTCCCATATTGTTTTCATTATTTATGAATGATATTGGCCAATATATTAAGAATTGTTCGTACCTATTGTTTGCCGATTATTTGAAAATATTTAGATACATTAGTTCGAATGACGATTGTAGATTAGTACAATCCGATCTCGACAATGTGCACCAGTGGGGTACTGATAATCATCTTGGTTTGAATTTTAATAAATGTTCGTTTATTTTATATACATACAAAACGAAATTATTGCATCAAAATAAATTATTCGATTAATATCGTTGAACTGACTCAAGTCGACGAAATAAATGATCTGGAGATTCGTCTGGCCTATGATTTATCGTTCAAAGCCCACATTATCAATACCTGCAGCAAAACTCTTCGCACATTGGGATTTTTTCGACGACAGAGTAGGTATTTTTCTGAAAAACAGTTAAATTGCTTTATTTTGCGCTTGGAAGATCTCAATTGGAGTATGCTCTCCACATTTTGAATTTTCAAGGCTACGTTGGAATTGGCAGAACGGAAGTTCCTGAGAAATCATCATTACAAGCTGGGAATGTTATCCGAAGACTTCTAATATGATGGTGGACTTCGAGATTGATTGTAATACTTAATCGTTAGAATGCAGAAGATTTTTCTCTGATGTATGCTTTGCCCATCGTTTGTTAAATGGTGGAATGGATTGTGAATTCATTCTGCAATTCTTCCAAATATGTGTTCCAACGTATTGGACCAGACTTAAGAGTATTTTTTTGATCGACTCCCTTACGACGAATTACGGACTTAATAGTCTAAGTTGTTTCTAACATTTTATAACTCCATTATTTAATTCAACAACATATCCGCATGTGCCACTCTGAACATTTACTGTACGTCGCCGTCGTCATGACAGTTTTTGACTTTAGATGATACATCTTCTGCTTCCGGAATTTTGCACGATGTTTGGATCATGAGTTTAGCTTTTAGGATATTAAATAGAATATTTTTGTGACTGGTTTATAACCAGTTTTAACCGTTTAACAACTGACATTTTGCAGATAGAGAGAGTACAGCTATAGGTTAAGATTTGTGTATAAATTTTTTTTTGTCGGTTTTAGCTTCTACTGATGCCTCAACCGACAAGGTTAATAACCATTCAGAATTTTCAGAATTCAGAAAGATCGAGAGACTGGCCTGCTTCTGGGTTCAGTGCTCCGAAATTTACTTATTAAACATTCTGGTACATTCTATACATCGAGGAAGCTCACGTTAGAATACATTTCACTTACTAACATTTTGCCACTTCCTTAGAAAGAATGACGTCACTCTAAAAATTAAAACAAAAAATAATATTAATAAAGCTACATGAAATTTTACCCAAATAATAAAAGAAATTTGTTTGGTAACAATCAGAAGTTGGATAAGAATAACAGATCAAACCTTCAACGATAGTAAAAAGGAACGCGAACAAGTAAGAAAACATCATTGGAAAGAAAAATTGAAGACAAACAAACTTAACAGAATTCTGAAGAAAATATGACGTGCCCAGATTGTTTAGAGGTATTTCTAAATATTCAAAATAAAGATTAGGTGCAATGCAATGAAACCAATAATTATCAATTCAAATCAAGATATTATCAAGTCCTCCCATCTGATTGTTGAACGAAAATGCTCCAAAATGTTGTTAGAAAATAAAGCACATGGTAAAAACTGAAATATCATTGTAAATAGAAGTTGCAAAATAATACTGCTTGTAGACAATAAGTAAACGAAAAAACACCAACATTTCATAAAAATTTCAATTTTCACAAAATAATTAACAAAGCTCTAACTTACCTTAAAATGACACTCTAATAGGATTTTTAAAAAAAGCAAAAATTTTTTTTGCATTAATTAATAGTTCAATATCTTAAAATTTATGTGTTAAAATTTCATATCGATATTCCGAATATTTTCGGAACTATAGGCCTTTAAAGCGCATTAGGAAGTAGGCAATAAACTACCCAAGTTTATGATGCTAGACCATGACAACCATCGGCAAACGATAATATACCAAAGTGCATCTTTATTACTTTTAAAAATTCTAAATAAGTATGTACGTGAGAAAATTAAATTTTTTTTAAAATTTTTATGGCTTTATTTATATCCGGTTGCAATTTTGCATTTCGAAAGCTGTTTAAAGTGGCAAAGTTATCATCGATATAACAGCAACAATAGCTGTATGTACATTTAATGATGGTATGTGTAGCCTTTTAAAAATTATGAAGGTATTGGGTTTGATAATCGGGCCCAATTGCTTTAATTTCTGTGCGGAAGCCGATGCACGCCGCATTAAGTTCTCGGAGCGATCGCTGTCTGACGCTGCAAAAGAGGCTCGGCTTTCGTTAAAATCAGCCAGAAAGGCAGAAGAAGAGCAGCATATTAACCTAGAAGGCCAATTGTATGGTGCAGGTATTGCAGATTAGAGGTAATTAAAAAAATTTCATTCAATAATGCTATGTAAAACTTTAAAACGCTCTATCTAAAAATGACAATTTCTCAATTGGCCGGCAACATAACTTTTACAGATTGTAATCAATTTGCTTGATATTTTAACTGTAGCTATAAAATTACATTATATAGGGAAGTACGTACGGATTTGGTGCTAAATTGTAAACTTTTCTTGTTATAAACAATTTTTCACGTAATTTTTGATCAAAAATAGAAATTTGAAATCAATCGTGCGCTATTCTTACAAAAATCAATATTTTTTAATTTTGGTACGTACTTCTCTAGATAATCTTATATATGTATAGAACTAAAAAATTTTTTGTTTTTTGTTCTAGGTCAAAAATTGGCGGAGAAATCTTGCCGGCCGCGGAACGCTATTTGTAAAGAGAGGTTTCCTTTGCTGGGATGTGACGCTGCCATTTTGTAAAAAACTTTTTAAAAAAATTATAAACTATTCTATAAAATATGTACAATAAACCGCTTTAAACAGATTTTCTATTGCATTTACTATAGCGCCATAAAAAATTGTTAAAATTATGCTATTTTTGTGTCTTCTAGAGCAGGGGTGGGCAACCTTTTGTATAACAGGGGCCAGAATAATATTAACGTTTCGTTCGCGGGCCTTACTATAGTTAATGGACACATTTTTGTTACTTGTATTTTTTCTGAAAATATGTTCCCTATAGACTCCTAAACCGTTTGACCGATCGGAACCAAATTTGGCACAGTTATTATGTAGGTGCCTGCGCATGTTTTTGTATTGAAATAGTGCAAAAATTCGCAAAGGCAAGGAAAGTTTATTTTGAGTAGCCTGCCTTCCTTTAAGAAATCTCTATAATCCATTCATGCGCGTCCCATAGGGACGCGCATGAATGGATTATCGAGATTCCTTAAAGGAAGGCAGGCTACTCAAAATAAACTTTAAAAACAATAATGAATGCTGTCAAGCTGTCAACTGATCGACAATGCAAATACGCGTGCACGTGCTTTACGTTTCTATTTGACCAATCTTAACCAAATTTGGTGTAGAAATTACGATATTTACAACGCTACGAAAAACATAGGCTACTTTAGAACCTTGTAGTGAGGCCGAAGGCCGAACAACCACATCCGACACGGTCTAGATGGCTAAAGGCGGCCGGTAGGCCGACTGTGCCACCTAGTTATTTTAATAATACGCGAAAACTTAATTCGCGTTAAAGGGAATTTTGCTTCGCGTATAAAAAATTCAGGTATCAAAATCTAATTCGCGTTATTCTGAATTCGCGTACATCGAACTCGCGTACATGGAGGGTCTAGTGTACTTTTCAATTTACTTTTTACAATACTTTTTAATTTAATTTAAATAAGACGAATTATATCGAAAATTAAACTGTAGATCTCTCCTTTTTCCTTATGTTAGGTACTAACCTAATCCTTTTCTTTAAAATTTTTGTTTTTGAAAATATTTATTTATTATTTCTTCTAAAGATCTCGCGGGCCGGATTAGAACTTTACGCGGACCGGAGTTGGCCGGAAGTTGCCCACCGTTGTTCTAGAGTGTCATTACCCCTTAACGACACATTTCAAGGAAATGCTGCGATTGAAATGCCAATTTTTGATTTCAAATTGTAGGTAACCTACAAAAAGTGCAAGTACTATAAAATTGAAGAAGTTGCATAATATGTTAATCTATTTGTATAAATTAATGTAGAAATTTTAGGGAACAATTATGTACATTGTTTTATTCTACAGTATTCAACTATTTAAAAATGAAATTATTTCAATTGAAGTATCGTAAGTTTTTCAGTGTAGATTTGTTCAAATGTTGAATTCGTGTCCATATATAATGTAAAAAATCAACAATGACGTTTTTCTCGTTAATCATTGAACAATTACACAACATTAAAAAATAAAACATGATGAACTGTTAACTGCATGATTGATATTTTATACGAGTAAGTTTTCTATAGCATTCACTTACCGTTTTTAGGTATGCATTTTGTTTTGTTCCATACACAAGAACACAACAAATGCATAACAAACAATAAAACACAAACTACGAAAAATGCTGCTTCGTAAAACCAACTTAAATTATCAATATTTAACTGACTCATTACTTGTATTAATTTTAATTAAAAATGAATTACAATTTAGTTAAAACGCCAGCTCAATAAAGACTAATAAATTACAAATACTATTTATAATCTCAAATGGCATAAATATAAAATATTTATTAACTAATAAAGATTTTCATTGTCGTTTTTGCCTACATGGTTTTTTCTTATCATAATTGCTTATTTGTTTTGCAGCACATGAATAAACTCAAAAATAATAAAACTAATAATAGTAATCAAATATTACACTTGTTGGCAATTTTAATTAAATTGTATAATTTTTAATAATATTTATTTTTTAAGGAATAGCGTATATTTTAACATCAATTACAAAGCGTTCAAAATTATGGTAACGTATAATTAGCGTAAATGTTTTCGTAACACTGTTATACCTTAGAATCACAAGGAATAAAATAATAATACTAATGTAAGTACGTATACATAATATGGCATTGGGATATATTTATTTATAATTTAAAAAATTACGCATTATTCTAAAGTTTAGTATTTATGAATTTAATGGAAAGTTTAATAAAATACTTGGTAATTAGAGTTCATATTATTTGAAAAAATCATAGAAGTGGCTTTATTTTAAACCGGCAAACATAATTTCGTCGCCTAGAAGTCAAAACCTCGTAACTCAAATTTTTGTTGTTTTGAGTTAAATGTTTCTCGGCCTTTAGGAACTTGTCTAGCATGGATGCCATACCTCGTATCTCGATAAGAAACGAATTACGCTTGTTCTACCCAAATTTCAAAACCTCGTTTCCTATAATGCCAACTCATAACTCCTAACTCATAGTGTTTACAAACTAGCTGGTTTGTAATTTATTAGGTAGTTTATTATTTTGTGCCTAAATTATTTATTATGATAAAAGTGCTCATCAGTCTACATTAATTATTTTAAATCAAATCTATGCTATACAAATAGTTTTTTGTACTTTCTGAAGATCAGCAGTTTTTGTGATACGAGGTTTTGATCTCTAGGCGACAATTTATGGATGTCGCTGGATCTGGAAAGAAGTCGTACGTAAAACACAATTTATTATTGTGTTCACTTGGAGTTGCATCTGAAGAACCTGGCAAAATTTATTATTATTAGGTGACTTTATTGCGCGCCCTTAATTGTTTTACGCGAAGAGAAGATTAATTTTTCCTGAAATGATGGGATTACTCGTTATCAAACCTATATATTATCGTTTTTTTTAACAGTCAAATTATAAAATTGCACAACAGTACAGTAAATATTTTTAACGGGTGTTTTTATGAAATTAATATTTTAATTACCGTTTAATATCGTAGTTTACTTCATAGGGCGATAAAATACATATATTTTATGTTATGTTGCATGCGAAATTTAACCGTATATACAAATCATTTATTGAATGTATTTCCAATTCAAAATTGCACTTGCTCTAATATTTGCGCGTAGAAAACTATTCTAAATTTAAAAAACAAATTAATATTTTAATTACCGTTTAATAGTTTACTTCGTAGGGCTATAAAATACACATATATTTTACCCGATTTTACCTATGCTACAAGCGAAATTTAACCGTAATTTTATACAAATCGTCTATTGAATGTATTTTCAATTCAAAATTACACCCTTGCTCTAATAATTACGCGTAGAACACTGTCTTACTTAGGTTTTTACGTCTAAATTAAACGTTTACTCAACATATTCCGTAGTTCAAAATTAAAGCATTAAAATTACAGTATAAGAATATCGTATAATACATGGATATTTTAGGTATTCGTATAACATATAAACAATGTATGATAGACGTCTACTTTATAAACCAAACTTATAGACCTATACCAAAAATAGATCATTTATACCAAAAATAAACGACTATTAAACTATAGTGTGTTCCTAGTCTATTGATACGTACTACAGGAAATGAATATCTGGATAACGAAGAAAAGATAACAAAAGGAAACCATGGATGATAATTGATATATTACAACTCGTGCATGATAGAAGGAAAGCCAAGAACAATGAAGGTAATTACAGGGTTCTACAAAAAACATAACATAAAAAATAAGAGAAGTAAAAAAGAACTGGACCGCTGGACAATGCTCTGAAATAGAATTCTTAGAGGGGAAACATGATGACATCTTCAATATGCATAAAAAAATAAGGGAGACGAAAACATTGGGCAGAATCAAAAATGGAGATGGCAAAATAATCGTAGATCAAGAAAATAAAATGGCAGTATGGAAAGACTACATTAGAGAACTGTTAGAAGACAATAACATACCACCACATCCACCCTTATATCAAATAAAAGAGCAACTACCAATAACAAAGGAAGAAATCACGTAAACTATAATTTTACTCAAAATAGAAAATCACCAGGTGCAGTTGGAATCCATAAAGAGTTTCTCAAGCTTTCGAATGAAGAAAGTATTGACTGATGGCTAACTTCTATTTTCAACGAAATATACTCTTCTGGGATAATTCCAGGGAGCTGGCTCCAGTCGACGTTCATTACAATCCCAAAAAAGCCAAATGCTAAAGAGTATGGCGATTTTCGCAGCATAAGTGTGATGAGCCATTTGCTTAAGCTTGTAGCGATATTTTGGCCTCGTTCAAATTTGCCCCTTGGGTAGCCAGGGTCTGAGGACGTCTTGTCGATTTTAATTTGACACTTATTTGATTTTTCTTTAAACTCGGGCGCCAAAAGTTTTTTAAAGAGAAAAACTTTAAAACTTGTAAAACAAAAAAAGAATTCTTTGTAAATTAACAAAATTTTTATTTAAGAAAAATATTTATTGATTAATTAATAATTCGGAATAAAAGTAAAATGATTTTAATATTTAGGTATTTACACTGTCAAAATTTAATGAGTACGGCACTGGTGACGGAAATGGAACATACATAACCTGTGAATATTTATATTGACTTGAATCGTTGCTTGAATGTAGTATTTGCAAGTGAATTGAAAATTACGGTTACTATTTTATTACTGCTTCTGAAATAATAACAGCTACTGAAACAGGTGGGGGATAATGTTAACTACTTGAATCTAATCACAAGTTGTAAAACTACGGGAAAAAAAGAAACAACGGGATTTTTACAACTACTGAAATTTCGATCAGCAAGATCCAACTGTATTTTCGGAACGGGTGAAATCAGGAAGTGACTTCTTAAACGGAAGTTTATTGAATCTTACAATCGGGTAAGTAATAATTCTTGATGAGAATTATCGACTGGAATGTTTTGTTTTCAGCTAAAGCCTAGAAACGTAAGCTTCTCGCTGTTCTCGGCGGAGGAATTTTGTCTTCGACTAGAAACGTAATCAAAAACGGTTTCGGATATTTGATTTTTTTTTATTTTTTTATTTAAAGCATTACAGTCTTTGTAGAATATTGCTATCCCGTTATCAGGATTTACAAATCCATTTGAAGGGGAGGATTAGCCCCCGTATAACATATTTTGGTTTTGTCTTATTTGTTTCTTATTTCCTAGTTTGTCGTTTCTTATTGCTTCCCTGTTCTTGACCTCTTAGTTCTTTTCTCTCCTTTTCTTTTGCTATATTCCATACACTCGTTGTCAAACCATTCCTTGTTTCTCTTTATTTTTCTATATCCTAGTGTTTCACTTGCTGTTTTGTGTATACTTGTTATGATGTTGTCTAATTCTTCTTCCATATCATTACTTTTCTTTTTGTTTCCTAGTTTCTCTCTTAGACTTTCTTCGTATCTTTTTCTTTTCTCGCTGATTTGAAGTTCTTCGGTCGCTATTCTTCTGTTAAATGTTTTCGTATTCCATTATATTCCGTAATTTTTTGCTTCCATGTTCCTATCTTTATCAGATCCCTTCTATGTCTCTTTTTACTTCCCTATAATTACATACTTCCCTATAAGGAAGTATTGTAATCATGAAAAAATTCGATGTCGATATTTTAACGGAAATATCCGTTTTGAGCATTTCTGAATCCGTTTTGACTACTTTCGCAATGATGTCTGTATGTATGTATGTATGTATGTATGTCTGTCTGTATGGATGTATGTAACGCAAAATGTCTGTAACTTCTGTATCTCTGGAACGAATTGTTATATAGTAACAAAATTTCATATTTAACACTTTAATCGGTATACAAAGGCACCATTTGATTTTGGAGGAAATCCTTAAACCGGAAGTAGCCCTTCACTTGAAGGACGAAATAGTTTTTCTTAAATATCTCAGGAACGAATTGTTATCTAGTAACCAAATTTCATATTTAACACTTTAATCAGTATACTAAAGCACCATGTGATTTTGGAGGAAATCCCTAAACCGGAAGTAGCACTTTACTTGAAGGACGAAATGGTTTTTCTTCAATATCTCAGGAACAAATTGTTATATAGTAACCAAATTTCATATTTAACACTTCAATCAGTATACTAAAGCACCATGTGATTTTGGAGGAAATCCCTAAACCGGAATTAGCACTTTACTTGAAGGACGAAATGGTTTTTCTTCAATATCTCAGGAACAAATTGTTATGTAGCAACCAAATTTCATATTTAACACTTTAATCGGTATACAAAGGCACCATTTGATTTTGGAGGAAATCCTTAAACCGGAAGTAGCACTTCACTTGAAGGACGAAATGGTTTTTCTTAAATATCTCAGGAACGAATTGTTATCTAGTAACCAAATTTCATATTTAACACTTTAATCAGTATACTAAAGCACCATGTGATTTTGGAGGAAATCCCTAAACCGGAAGTAGCACTTTACTTGAAGGACGAAATGGTTTTTCTTCAATATCTCAGGAACGAATTGTTATCTAGTAACCAAATTTCATATTTAACACTTCAATCAGTATACTAAAGCACCATGTGATTTTGGAGGAAATCCCTAAACCGGAATTAGCACTTTACTTGAAGGACGAAATGGTTTTTCTTCAATATCTCAGGAACAAATTGTTATATAGCAACCAAATTTCATATTTAACACTTTAATCGGTATACAAAGGCACCATTTGATTTTGGAGGAAATCCTTAAACCGGAAGTAGCACTTCACTTGAAGGACGAAATGGTTTTTCTTAAATATCTCAGGAACGAATTGTTATCTAGTAACCAAATTTCATATTTAACACTTTAATCAGTATACTAAAGCACCATGTGATTTTGGAGGAAATCCCTAAACCGGAAGTAGCACTTTACTTGAAGGACGAAATGGTTTTTCTTCAATATCTCAGGAACAAATTGTTATATAGTAACCAAATTTCATATTTAACACTTTAATCGGTATACAAAGGCACCATTTGATTTTGGAGGAAATCCTTAAACCGGAAGTAGCACTTCACTTGAAGGACGAAATGGTTTTTCTTAAATATCTCAGGAACGAATTGTTATCTAGTAACCAAATTTCATATTTAACACTTTAATCAGTATACTAAAGCACCATGTGATTTTGGAGGAAATCCCTAAACCGGAAGTAGCACTTTACTTGAAGGACGAAATTTAATAATTTAATTAAATAATAAAATAAAATTTAAATAATATTTCTGCGAAACTTTTTAGATGAACGATAAAGGAATGATTCCTTATAGGGAAGTCATGTGCTGGTCACATCAGATTTTTACTCTTAATGTTCTTTATCCTCACATCGTTCTTTTCATTGTTTATTATTCCGTTTACCGTTTGCTTTTCCATTGTCATAGCTTGGGTCATCTTGGGGTAGTCCTGGTTTCTCACCGCTAGTTTTTTGACCCCCCCTTGTATTTCTGCCATTGATTCGGGATTTAGGGACTCCTGGATCGTTCGCCATTCGTATAGCTTGTTATTTATCGTTAGCTTCTGGTATCCAACCCTAACCCTATTCCCATTTTCCATTTCTTTTCTTGCGACTTCTCTTATCTTGTTCTGTATATTTAGTTCATTCCTGGTCAGAACGCTGCCTATATAGATTCTTTCACCTCTCAGCTTGTTCTTATTTCTCAAAATATTCATCTTGTCCTCCCAATTATTCAGTTTCACCACTATCGCCTTGCTTTCACTGTCCTTTCCTATTTCGAAGGTGTCCATTATTTCGACTTCCACCTCCATCTTATCTTTCAGTAGAGCATTTACTGTTTGTTTCGCATTGATCCCATTTGTTATCCGCAGTCCCTTTATTATTACGTTGTTACGCTTTCTAGTTCTTTCTTGCGTTTCATGGTTTTTCTCCATCTCTTCGATTCTCTTCGCCAATTGTTCCTTTTCTCTTTTCCAGGTTTCTTCTCTTTTCTTTAGTATGGTATCTATATTTTCTAGTTTCTTGACGGTCTGTTCTGCGTCTTCTTGGATTTGTGTCACGTCTTTCTTTAATCTGGTTACATCCTGTTTGGTCTCTTTTAGGCTAGATCCCATTTCCAACATAAAGTTCGTCAACATTTCCGTGAGTCGGTCTATTTTCTCTTCCATTCTTACATTGTTCTCTGTTGATTTTTTATTTTCTGAGCGATCTCCATTTTCGTTTTCGGTTCCTTCTCTTTCTGATTCATCAGTCTTACTTTGCCCCTTTGTGGTTGGTGATCTAATCATTTTCTTGCTTCTCATCTTACTCATCTTCCTTTTAGCGTTTCTGTTCTGTGGTTTTTCACTACTGCGCGATACTGTTGTGTGGTCAATTCTTGGTTATTTCTGTCTGGTACCGATGCGGTGAGCTATCACTTTCTGTATCCTGTATCGTCGACCTTGTTTACGATCACGCGGTGTTTATCTCGCCTCTAAATTCTCTCTTAGCTTTTCTTACGTAAATGGTTTCTCGCTGTTGTTGTTCTTTTGGCCTTTGTTTCTTTATACGTGTTTGTTTACAGGTTAATCGTATCCCCTGTCGGAAATTTGATTATTGCCTAGTAAACGTAAGCAATGAATCAGACAGGATACATCGGGAACGGAGCTCGGATCGGAGGATCGGATGTCTGATGTTTTCTAGAAATTTCAATCAACCGTTCGTGCAGAACAGGCAAAAACTTAAGAAATTAACTACCTCACTATCCTCATCTGTGTATATAGCTTTTAAATGTTTGTTTATGAATGATCTAGTAACCTGTAATTTTTGATATGCAAATAATTCTTAGCTGGTATGCAACCAATCAAGCATCAGGATAACATTATGATATGAAATTTTCAAAATGTAATATTTTGCAAAATAAATTTACTAAAACATAATAATTCTTTACAAGCTTTTCCTAAAAATAGTACATTATATATCAAGGTTGTGAAGGCCGTCATTATTGCCCTAGCGCCAAGATTATATTCCGAGGTGCTTTGCACCGAGGAATATAACGCGCGGAGGCAATAATGGTCTTCACAACCGTGGTTTATATACTATTTTTTCCACTACTAGATTTATTACCATTTTTTAAATTCTTTTTAATAAAAAAATTTTCAAATTTAAAATATTTATTTCAAATGACAGTTTTGTTTTGTTGATTTGACAGTTGTTGACAAATTTTAAATCACGTATGTCAAATCATTTCATTGGTTCATTTTTTTAACTTAAGTGTATAATGAATCTGTCAAATCATTTCATTGGTTCATTTGTATAATGAAAATATTATTTACCGCATGTCTAAAATGCGTCACTTCACATGTGACTTGGATAAGATATAATGGTAGCCTATATGACTAGTAGTGGAAAAAAGAATATATCGAGTTTGTGAGGAACAGATCAGTAAGGGACAGTTTGGATTCCGCAATGCTTTGGGTACTAGATAAGCTCTATTTAGTGTGCAAGTCCTCTTTTCATAGAGCTCAGATGTTAATAATGACATCTTTATGAGTTGTATAGATTACCAAAGGGCATTTGATAATGTACAACACCAAAAATGTTAGTAATCTTAGAATAAATTGGCCTTAGCAAGCAAGACATAAGAATCATTGGTAACCTGTACTGGCATCAATCATCGTCGATACGTCTAGATGGAGAGGATTCAGGGGAGGTGCTGATCAGGCGTGGGGTGAGGCAGGGGTGTGTGCTTTCGCCTTTGCTCTTTAATATTTACTGCGAGTTCATTTTTCGTCAGTTACTGGAAGAAATAAATGCTGACGACACAAAATGGTTTTCGCAAACGATTTAGAAGGGCTTCAACACCTGATGAACAAAATCGTAGAAGTGAGCAAAGGTCCGGGCTAAAAATGAATACAAGGAAAACAAAGTTTATGATTACATCTAAAAACAAACAACTGTATAGAGTTTTGACTGTTAATAACAACCAATACAAAGAGTTAAGTCCTGCGCATACTTGGGTACCACTGTTACTGAGGACTGGGACCACTCCGTAGAGATTAAATGCCGCATTACAAAGACACGTTCCGCGTTTTTGAAGATGGCAAAAGTATTCAAGCCTACGCACCTAGCCTTGACCACTAAAGTGCGAATGTTGAGGTGCTACATTTTTTCTGTTCTGTTGTACGGAGTGGAATCGTGGACTCTGACAGAGGCTTCATGCAAGAGATTGGAAGCGTTCGAAATGTGGCTATACCGCCGAATATGGCAATGATTGACTAAAATAGACGGTAGCCACTGGTCGTAAAATTCCTTCGACTATTGAGAATGCCTGCAACCATTATGATGACATGATAATGCAAATATGGCGATTTTCACAAATTGAAATATAACAGAAGCTGCTGTTGCGATGCAAACCATAACCAAAATTAACAGAAAACAGCTTCTCCAAAATAAATTAACAATAACGAGATAATCAGATGGTCGATACTCGAAAAGGTGATAAATATAGTGATTGCGATGTCACGTGGTAATTAATATATTAATCGACTGGGCGTAGTACATAAGTAAAATAATACCATCAAAAACTTCTTCTCAATTTAATTAAGGAATTTAATCCCGCAATTAAACTCATAACTCATATAACTCATTAAAAAAATTAAAAGCACTTAAAATATTTTAACGACATCCTCGAAATCATGAAAAGAAGAGTTTCCTAAAAATGGTCAGGGGGTTCTGATTTTTGGATATGTTTTAAGGTTTGGGGTCCGAATAAAAAGTCTAAGTTGGCGACCTCGGCGACCGCCCAGAAGTGCCGCCATTTTAAAACAAATGGCGAAAATAAAATGTTTCTTCGCAATATTTCCTTATCAGTTGACTTTAGGACGAAAATGACTTCTATAAATCTTATAGTGAATAAAATTTACTACAACTTCTATCTAAGGTATTTTTCTCTAAGTCGAATAGTTCCTGAGCGCCAGCACTGTTAAATTTTTGAATTTCTTACATTTGTTGTAACATCTGTTGTTACATTTCTGAAAATTTCAAAAACGCTCGATTTTGACCTGACTTTTTTTTATAATAGAGTATATATTAATAGACTTGATCATAATAATAGACTTTTTTAGAGAGAGTAACCAAAAATTATAAAAAAGAGTCGGATCAAATTCGACCGTTTTTGAAATTTTCTAAAATGTGCTCTATTTAACAGTGCTGGCGCTCAGCAACTATTACACTTAGAAAAAAATACATTAGATAAAAGTTGTAGTAAATTTTGTTCTCCATAAGATTTATGGCAGTCATTTTCGTCCTAAAGTCAACTGGTAA
Organism: Podabrus alpinus; assembly: GCA_932274525.1. Taxonomy (NCBI): domain Eukaryota; kingdom Metazoa; phylum Arthropoda; class Insecta; order Coleoptera; family Cantharidae; genus Podabrus; species Podabrus alpinus. The sequence goes on from OW026451.1 coordinate 125,343,045, forward strand.
GGAAATATTGCGAAGAAACATTTTGTTTTCGTCATTTTTTTTAAATGGCGGCCCTTTCGGGCGGTCGCCGAGGTCGCCAATTCAGAGTTTTTATTAGGACCCCAAACCTTAAAACATATACAAAAATCAGAACCCTCTTGCCATTTTTAGGAAGCTCTTCTTTTCATGATTACGAGGATGTTGTTAAAATATTTTAAGTGTTTTTAATTTTTTCAATGAGTTATATGATAACAATATAGCTGATATAGAAATTTGTTTAAAAATATTTTGCCGAAAAACATAATTTTCACTCCTTCATAAAAAATTTCAACTTCAGACGAAGAATTTGGTAAGAAGCTCAGGGTTCCGAGAGGACGTTTTTTAGTATGTTAAAAAAGTCCGAACAATTCCAAACCGATTTTGGATTTTTTTATCAAAATGTGCCTAATCTTCTTACACTATTAGGTTGATGGATTTTATTGAATCATTGGCGTTTTTTTAAGGAAAGGCTATGGCCGGATGCCCCCCCCCCCGACTGCATGATTTGTATCTTTAGAAAATGTTGATAACTATTTTTAAAGAATAAAACAAAGGTGAAAATATTTTAAAAATACTTGAAGGGGGACAATAATTACATTAACGATCGGACACGGAACCAAATAATATTTCTCGATATACTGCGTTATATAGAAGTTGCATAAAATAAATTCAATAAAAGTGGAATAAAAGGGAAAAAATTCATAAAAGAAACTTAAACGTTTGACACGAAAATTCTATTAGTGGGAGGGTCAGCAAGATGCACTTATTAAATGATATTCTCTATGTCTTCCTAATAATGACTGCAACCGTTCTGTAACTTTTATTAGAATCATGCCCCGCCATGGTAAGTTTGCCTTCCCCACGATAAAACCCAGTAAAATCTAAAGAGACGCCCCAAGGTTTGATTTCGTTGGGTTGTTTGTAAAAGCTTGCTCTTTTTGATCTTGTGTTTGGTGGTACCATTTAATTTCCAAGCGTCAGAACGTCCAACATTGTGGTAGGACATAATCCATCGAAGAAACTTAAGAAATTTATAAATATTTTTCAATAAATAAATATTTTATAAGTAGGTACCTATGTGGTAAATTAGAATTAAAAAAAACTTGTTTCTTAACATTTTTTGTAGTATAATTTATAAAAACACTATTATTGTTAACATAATTAAATTTTAACTATTAATACAAATGCATGTGTAAGGTACATACTTTTATCTAGTACTACGGTGCGAAAGAACCTACTTTTCGAACACATTATTTCAGTTAGGGAACGGCCTGCTTTCTCGCACTAGTACAAATAGTAAAATTATTCCTGGCTGAAATCGTCAACTAAGATTGTCGCAGAGTTGAAATTTTGCACCGACAAAGGTTCCGTATTGTATAGTCGACGGAAAATCAAAGAACTTAAAAAAATATCCGCTTTTCGTTTTAGGCGAACTGAAATATTTTTATCATCTAGCCCCCAAAACTCGATTATTTATAAAAAGAGTTTTAATTTCTTTGTTTTATTTTGTTCATTTCGAATTTAGTTTTGTTTACACTTACAAAAGAACTAAATATATAACCTACGTAATTTAATAAAAATTAAATTAATTTTTAACAAAATTTTATTTCCCCGTTGGTAAATATAGTTTACTTTCTCAAATTACTGCGGCGCTGAAATTTTTTACAGGCATAGGTTTCGTAATAAATAGATGGAGGAAAAACAAAAAAATAAAAAATTATCCCCTTATCGGTTTAGGAGAGTTAAAACATTTTATCATCGGACCCTCACAGCTTCCATTATTTATCGGAGTATTTTTTATTTTTTGGATTCATTTTTGTTCATTTTGAATTTAGATTTGCGTGCAAAACGAAACGAAGTATTTAGCAGTAGCACAGACGAATAACTCCATCCGTTCAAGTTGCGAGCGTAGCTAGCTCATCAATAATGGATCATTCTAGTCTCATCATGTGACTGAGGTTTCGTTGTTACTCTGTATGGAGATTCAAAGATTCAACTCATCAGACATGCACTGACAAAACCACACCATTCTCTACTTACAAACCTACTTGTTTGTTCATATAGCTTAAATTTCAAGAGAATCATGAGTACATCCTTCCATTTATCTAAAGTACTTTGCCATAGTTTTGTGAGGGTCCCTTGTTTTGCATCGGCTTTTTGCAATGGTTATATTATATTCGGCTGTAATAAAAGCCGTTTCTACCAACCAGAACGCTTTAGAAGTACTTTATGTATTAATTTAATTTACTTTACACTAATACCGGTTGTTATATTTTTAATCTATGCAGAAATTTGTTTTCTAGTTCAACAGAGAAATTTGTTATTAACATTAGTCTTTGAAAATATTTTATTTTATGTATGTTTTGCATACTGCAAATAATTGAACATTTTATTGTCATCCTGAAAAACTAGGTTTGCAATAAAATCACCCAAGGCATAAATTATTCTATCTAAATTTCAGCAAAATACGCAATCTTCTGAGAAATTCAACCTCAAAATATATTGGCAATGAAGCAATGAAACTTCTTTTATTTATAAAGAACAAGGATAAATATATCTTTACAACGAAAGTAAACATTTGGTCTAAAAAATCGACAATGATAATCTGAGATAAGTTCTGTTCCCACACTTTGGGAAAAGACCGAATCATTGTAAATTTTTATTATGGTCTGAAGTTGTCAAAATGGCCCTGCATGTGTGGGATATAAGTTAACTTGGTTTGTAAGTTGAGAACACAACGCTTTCCTTATGATTTGACACAAGCATCGAAGATATTGAACTCTTTGCAACTGAGTTGTGCAGTTACAAATCAATACATGTATATTTTTGTGTCCTCACAGTGCTCAGGGTCGCTTATTTCTGTGAAGATTCTTCAGACGTGACACACAATCAAAATAAGAGACAGGACATATTTAACACAATTTATTAACAACATTCACCTCTAACAACAAACAACAATACAATTAAATTACTAACTAAAATCAACTATAATCAACAACTTAAAATCCCTACTTATTTTCTGATATAATATAGTAAAGCTTTACCTTTTCTTTTCTTTCCGTTTAACGCACTTAATTTTTCCACACGTATTTTTCCGCACTGACGAACTTTCGACAATTTCTTCGTTCACCTATATTCTTCCACGTACTGACTTCTACTGCTAGCAATTTGCATCAAAACCCACTGGTCTGATACTCCTTTTACTTTATAACTGCTCTACAATCAATTCTTCTTCTATCTATGTTATTCAAATACTATATTCTTCCACGTACTGACTTCTACTGCTATCAATTTGCATCAAAACCCACTGGTCTGATACTCCTTTTATTTTATAACTGCTCTACAATCAATTCTTCTTCTATCTATGTTATTCAAACACTATCTGTCTGATATTCTCTTTATTTTTGAATTTATTAATAAACTGCAAAAATACTTGATTCTCCTTCACTCTAATTGCTTCAACAGAATTGATCTGAGACTCACTTCATCAATTCTTAAATGCAACTGGTCTGCAAATCATCTACTTTGTAACTCAATCAGCAACTGCCTAACACGTCTGGTACGCGTGTTCTCTATTCAGCAACTGTCCTACCGCCCTTTATTATCTTGGCATGGTTACCACTCGCTTTTCCTGCTTATGTTTTATCTTCTAAGAATGCCGCACTATCCTACGTATTTTTTTATTATCTCGTTACAAACAAAACTTAAATCTAGCAACATTTTATTAATTTTTAATAATCACATTCATTCTGAACAAATTTTAATTAAACAATGTTGACATATCCTCCCTCTCATCTTGATTGCGTATCCCGTATACATTTATGAGGGAGCTAGCTTAAAGTGGACACAACAATATACAGTCGACTCTCGATAATTTGAACACTCGTTAATTTGAATCTCTCGATAATTTGAATTTTTTCCCGGTCCCTTAAAAAATACTCGATAAATTGAATAAAATCAATATTAAATTTTTTTAGAATTTTTAAATGAAATTAGAAATTTTTCTCTGGTCCCTTGAGTTTCAATTTATCGAGAGTCGACTGTAACTCTTGTTATTTTGAATTCTTGGTAATTTGAAATTTTTCTCTGGTCCCTTGAGTTTCAATTTATCGAGAGTCGACTGTATATATAATGTATCTAACAAAGAGTATGTTAAATAATCACATTATTTTAAATTCTTTATTCATATCAAAGGTAAACATTACTGGTCCTTCGTTATTATACAGTGAAGAAGATTTTGCCAGGCATTAACTTTCAAGTGAAAAAATCAAAGACTGGTATGCATCAAAAGTGCCGCATTGGAAGGTCCCTGCGTCGAAACATCTTGGCGTCGAAATGTCCTGGGCCGACATTTTCATTTCATTTTTCACAATTCATTCATTTTTCATAATGCTTGAAAATGAAAAGAAAATTTTTGATACTTTATATTCCTGCCAACGTATTTATTATTTTTTTAAATAGTGATAAATATGTACCTACACAATAAAATTTATTGTTGCACGTAAACTTTCAGCAATGTATTATATTGGTATACTGCTTTATTTGGTTTTTATGGTTTACTTCAGTAAAAACAATTTTGATTTATTGTTTATTTAACTTATATTATTTTTAAAATTTAATTTCAATAGTTAAAAAATCACATATTTTATTGTGTTCGTATAATATACTACTACTTAATATAATATTGAAGTTTTTTTCATTGTATGTTGAATTGCCTACTTGAGCTATTATTTTTGAATGAGGTATTATTTAAGTTTATCGGATTTTGATTTTACAAACTCATTTCTTTGAGAAGGATATTTTAGGTAAATCTGAATACCAGTTTAATTTCTGAATATTTTTTATTATAAATTTTGATAATAAATACTTAATTTATTAAATAAGCAATTTATTAATACCCTGTAAATACGTATTATGTTATTACGTAAAACTGCATAAAACTATTTAACTTTTTGTAAATAACCACAACCATTTCCTTGAAAAAATTATTTATTTTGTTGTATACGAAGATTCTTGTTTGTCGGTATAATCACATGCTTCCAGTACAATTTTATTAAATTCTTCAAAATGGTCCACATAAATATGATGATCAGCATCTTGGATTATCTAAAATTCATACAATAGGTAATAATTATAGAATTTATTATTTTGAATAAATCACTCACGTGTGCTTTAACATATGAATCTTTTCGTTTCTCTTTTAAAAGAATTTCAACATGTTCATTTATTTTAAATATTGTACCACGCATAAACGTAATAGGTATTCTTTTATCTAATTTATCTAATCGCCTAATCATTGGATATTTTGCCCAACAAAATCCTTTCGACATGTAATAGAAACCACGTTCTCCACTAAAACATGTAATCGCAATTTAGTTTCGGTTTAGTGAATTCTTAACTTTTACCTAGGATATTGAGAATTTAAGTGATACAGATAGGTTGCTATGAGTTCGCCACCATTTATAGCTTTATTATAATGTTCAATTAGAGCCGGTCTTGCCTTAACAAGTAACCATTGGCCTAAAAATGTTGTGCTTATTAACATTTCCACAATCTACCAAATATTTACCAAAAGGTCCAGCTAATCTAACAGGAGCAAGTGGATTTAAATACCCCAATCCATTGTCTATGTATCTCTTCAACATGCTATCACTTTCAGGTGCTACGGCAGGTTTTTCCGAAATTCCCCATGGATCACCCAATATTAGATGTTTCACTCGATTAGGATGTTCAATTGCGTAAGATGTTGCTAAGTAACCACCTAAACTGTGACCCAATAATATAAATTGTTCTAATTTCATTGCATCTATCCATTTTGCTACCATTTTTACCATTTGATGTTCTATATACGAGCCATCTATACTAAAATCTGGCCGACTGCTTCTTCCAAACCCTGCAAAAATTAAACAAAAACGGTGTAAATGCTAATCTGAAGTTGGCGTCACCTTTACTATACCTAATAAATCGAAAGCGTAGATCGGTCGCTTTTCTGCAAAAGCTTCCAAATTATTAATCCATATTCCTATACCTCCACCTAAGCCATGTAATAATATCATTGGTATGTTGCGGCTTTCTGTGTTTATAGATATTGTCCAAATTTTATCTGGATTTGCTATATTTGCGCCGAGATCTATGTATTCCGTTTTATAGGGCACTTTTAACTCTAAAATAGTTTTACATGTACTCTAAAACTTCTTTTTAATATAAATTTTAATTACTTGAGAGAAGTTTCTCCTCTGCTTCGATTAAAGTTTTTTCCGAGAATCTGTTCCAGCTATACCATTTTGGAGCCACTAAACTGAAAAAATTGATAAAGAAAATTAACTTTCTGTGATGCAAATAGTGAACTTGAAACTTTAGTGCTTGTTCTCCCCAAGTCATTAAGATTAATATCCTGTTTTTGTCGTGAGGTGGATAATCATTTTTCGATTGTTTTACTAGAATACGCTATTACAAAATACACCCAAAAAGGTCAATGACAAAATTAGTTTTATTAATTTAGATTGTATTTTTGTCATTAGTACCAAATGCCGAAAAATTCCGATAATGGCATTTTAATGAACACTGTCATTAAAATATTTAGTGACCGTGCAATTTGTTTTAAAATTCGTTAAGTAAATTAAAACTTTTAAGTGGAGGAAAAATAATATTGGTTACCTTTCTTGCACCGTTTGATCAACTTCTTCTATCTCAGACATTGTGGATGAAGTTTGCCAAGGTTGTGTACTTTTAAATCACTATTAAGTTTGTCAATTTTAAAATACACAATCACGATGATGAACTACACTATAATAATAAATTAGATTATCAGTCGTACGTTTTATGCTGGAGTTTGCCCCTTAATGAAAACCAGCAGTGCATACTTATAATTAATATAGTAAATTAACACAGGAAGTTGCTAAAAAATTTAGCCAAAGTTCAGTTTTTTTACTAGAATACTTAAGGCAAATGTTTAAGTTGCGATAAAATCACCGGGACTAAAATAGGTGAATCAATAACAATTATTATTTTAAACAGTAGTTAGTTATATGACCAATTCTACATAGATGTTTTGTAATAGTGGGTACTGGAAGTAATAATCAAAGATTCAGCAGATCTTTGATAATACTAGGAAATACGGTAATACTATCTATCTACTATGATCTACTACTATTTATTGAGTAAGACGTATCGATTGATAACCTCATACAACAAAATTATTAGGTACTCCAATAAAATTTTATAACATTTTTTTTAGATAAATTTTCTATTTTCGGAAATTTCCGTTTCGTAACTCCAATAGCAATCACACCAGAAGAATACCGTCAGGAGAAGACATTTATCTTTAAAAGAGATCTTTAAAAATAATTGAATCTGTGCTAATTCACTGTTACTTTTTAATTGTCCAATTCTAGATAATATTATATAATTTGAGAAATAATTCATTTCCTGATATTCCAACAGCAAACCGTTTCAGAATCTTACTCAGAGTAAATCATATCTCTAGAGAAGCCAGATACTCATTCAAATTTAATGTTATTTCACAAAAATAAATTAAAAAAAAAAGAACTTCCTTTTGCAATATACTACATATCCATTTATAATATTATCAAAATTATAATATGCAAAGTACAAACTTCAAAAGTTAATTAAAAGTATTTTAGAAACTTTTATCGTTAAAATTTATCATCGTACTGTCTCTTACACAATTATATAGCAACTTTATAGAAATATAAATTTTTACATAAACAAAAACTAGAATTCAAGTATGACTAGGTACATTTTTAATATTTTATGTTTTCCTGGAGAGTATAAAAAATTCTATAGTTTTACGTTTTCGCAAGTGACGTCTGAACAAATATGTACCAAATAGGTTCAAAGCAATAAGGTATAAACTGGTTTCCGTATTTGAATTGAGATGATCCATCATATCTTTATTTGTTTTTCGCGAGATTGCACCACCTCAAATTAAATGTATCAATTAACCAAGGGCCCTTAACTATAACGTGCACTTTAATTTAAGTTGCTTTGTACCACTCTTGTTTAACGCCCCTGTAGTTAAGCCCCGGCAAGATCGCAATTGTCTTAGTAACAGTGGTTATGCTTTAGGGATTTTTCGTAGCATTTACATAATATGTTTAGATTTATTACAATTCGTTCAAATACAAAGTTCCATAACCTCATAAGGTTTCAGAAGAAAGCTTATCAGGTTCTTCTTCAAGTGCCATATCCGGTCTCCCGGACGTTGGCGACCTCTCTCCTATGTATGTGTTGTGCGTTTGAAGTATTATCAGATTATCACATAGGGGACCTACTGCTTAACGCGGGCTCCGAACCGCGGGAAGTGTATACACTTCATCTCCAGAGAGGCTGTTCCAGGCAGATTACACCTCGGTGGTTTGCCATTGCCTTCCGAGGGGAGACGGTCAGAATAAAGTTTTTACTGAGCCCGGAGTCGAACCAGACATTTAGCTTTAGCAGCAACGCTCTTAACTGCTTTAGCTGACGACCGTCTCGTCTCTTATCAGGTTATGGAACGATATTATGAGTATGGTAATGGCAGTTGACTATACTTACTAGCTAAAATAGTTTCAATTTACAATACTGCAAAATACTGGTTTGTAAAATTATTGCGAACATCTGCAGTTAGACGAGCATCATTATTTACTAATGGTACATGAGGAATTTTCCCAGTATTAATTAATTCATCCAATTGATGTGAATTCATGTTATCTGCGCACGGAGGCACATCTTCGTTCATATCTTGTGCAAAACAGCTGTTACAATAATAATTATTAGAGTATTTTCTACTTTCAAACGGCATCCATATGCCATAATCGGAAATCATCGGCGAAGCCCAGGTTGCAGAAAATCTTAATGTAATTAAAAGTTAATTTACAGGAGGTACAAAATTATTTCTGTGATATGGATATTCAAGTTAGGGCTTAATTTCTGGTAACACCCTAAAGTCTCCTTATGAAGTCGAAAGCTTGTAATAAATGACAAATCAACCATACTATTAATATAGTCTATCCTTTCGTAAATTTGTCTTGGAAAACCATGCTCAAGGATTTCAAAAATTTCTAAGTCATTCATTAATCAAGTCATTCTCCATTTCAATCACGTTCACAATAAGCGCGCATACTAAATAGTGAAATCGTAACCTCAATCACAAATTTCTGTCACTTAAGATTAAGGGACAGTTTATGAGATAAATTTCTGAGACTTAAGAAATTAAGGGACTCTTAATTCGTGGTACAGTGGAATAAGTAGCTTTTAACAATTTAAGTGCCACTTAAATTTTTAGTTTTAGTGTAGATGGTGCAAACGGGCTTTGATATAATAAATAAATACAAACATACAATCTGCGAAAATATCACAGAGGAATAGTGATAATATATTAACATATTTTATAGTTTTCCATCTACTTAAAAATTTATTTGCAATCTCCTAAATAAACATACATATAAACATGAATAAAAAATATTTTCAGTACCTACACATCGTTCATTTATGTAATAAGGAGACCGGGTATGGTTGTCACACGAGTTGGTTGTCACAGCGCGTTTTACTCGCAATTTGAATGTTAAAAACACCTTTAGCATAGTTAAGCTGCGTCCCCATCTGATTATTTTTACGCGCACGAACGGTTTACGCGTAAAAATGCTCAGATTAGTATAGATACTTTTGCGCGCACGAAATAGTTAGCCTGCAAATTTTTGATCCACTTCTTATAATGCAATGGCAAAGAGAAGACAAAATGTAATTATAGTGCGAGTACAACATAGAAAATGGTTTTTGTGCAAGAACGATCGGCGTTGATTTATAAAAATAAGAGCTAAGTTTTACTTCGCGTATTTAATCAAATGTAGATACCAAAAATTGTAGTGCTTAGCAGGGTAGCATTAAAGTTAAAAATTATATTAAAATTATAGTAAAAAGAGAAAATTGGTCGTGTAGTGAACCAACCAAGAACCAAGTTAATTTCGTTGACGAATGACGGATTTAATATTTCTGTTTTAATAAATTTATCATTTGTATGAGATATTTAATATTTACTATATAATTTCTTTTGTTGATTTTATCAACCACCACGTAGTACGAGATATGGCAAGTATTTTGTCAGTCATCAATTAGCCGATGCATTTCTCAAAATTTAATCACTTCAAACATTTAAAGCGTTGAAAACTTGAACAAAAAATCAATGACTTCAAAATTATACGACATACATGGGTTTTTACGATATGGAATGCAAATTTGCGCGCAAGAAATGAAATATTTACGCGCACGGCTTTCGTACGCGTAAAAATGCTCAAATGATGACGCAGCTTTGGTGTATTGTATATCTAATTTATATACGAAATTTCATTTCATTCCAACAGCTATAATGCTGAAATAGCAGCCAATATTTGTTTTAAGTATCTATGTATTTAGTTATAAATGGGCTTTATAAACACTATTATGTTATTTAATTATTCGTTTGCATTACAGAAGGACAATAAAGCCCAAAAAAGTTTAGATTCTAGTAAATTTTTCAGTTTTCCATTTTTTACTTTAATTATTTTATTCCATTTAAAGTACAAGTGACAACGAACCCCACATAGTGTGACCAGCAACCCCTAACGTGGGGATGGTTGTCATTAAACAAAAAGTAGGTACATTCTCACATTATTATACAGTTTAACCTTGATTTGGGATGTATGTCAACTTTTTACATAGAATCAAATACCTGGAGTAAATACGTGGAGTAATATAAATATGGAGTAAATGTCTATACATTAAAATTGCATGTACTAAATAGTATACCTTACATGGAAACTCAAAACAATAAAAAATTTATTCTTAAAAAGTGTGACAACCATACCCGGTCTCCCTCCATACGTAATACGTATTTAAAATATTGTGTTTTGTATAATATAATATAATAATATAATTTGGTATGTTTTTACTGATCAAACAGTTTTCTCTAAATTCCATTGAACGTAAATAAACTGAATTGAATATTCAATAATAGTTTGGATTGTATGGTGGTGGTTTTGTGTATTCTGACACATTTTGTCTTTCTTCTTGTTTGGGTTGGTTGGATTGATATAACGTGAGTGCTAAAAAATATATGAAAAAGTTAAGGTTTTCTTAAAGTAAGGTAAAATAAAAATTGGATGACGTTGAGTTGAGTGCTACGTATAAAATAAAACAACGTGTTATATTATGATGCCCTGTACTTATGTACAACAAAAGAACATATTACTTATTATTAACATTGAAAGATAAGCTAATCTTGTATTAATGTACAAAACTTTGTTCAAAAACAGAAAAAAATAGATATAAATTTTAAATCGTACCTAAATACGTAAAATAATACAGGACCTTGCATAAAAAAAAATTTGTAATGTCAAAGCAGAATAGGTACCTACTCCGGATAATTCAAAATAATTTTTGGTTATGCATGTCATATATAAACAAACGAAGATCTAATGAAATTATTACAAAGACAAATTGATTCAGCATGAACCCCAATAGTTCGAGTATGACTCAAACCAGCTTTTCTCTAGTAACTCGAAAACGGTGAAATATGTCAATAAAGTTTTTCTTCTATTTACACTGAATACTTTTGGATTTTTCAACATTTTCGATAATATAACTTTCGCCGTTTTTGAGTTATTGCAGAAAAAGTTGGTTAAATCATACCTACATAAATTCTAAATAGATGTTTATGACCATATGCATTATTTTATTTTGTGAGTCGCACAACTACAAAAGTTTTCGAATTAAAACAATAAAAAGTACCTGCGACTTGTTCTTCTATATTAATTGTAGAAATATCGAAATCGGATGAATTAGAACTTCTCTGGTTTGGATCATTCAAATTTGTATTAGTAGGTATATAACAATTTTGTATTGTTGATATATAAAGTGCTTGACGTTTTTGTAATTTTGCTAAAAAAAACATTATATCTATAAAATAATGTTGTAATTTAAACTTCATTTTAATTAGTAATTTCTATAATTTTTAAAATGAATTTACTTTTGCCCATATTTTTATCATTTTTAATTTTCTTCATTTAATTATAAACAAAAATTTGATTATGCGGATAATTTTATAAACAATAATATTTGCACAATTTTATCAATTTATATTAATTTTTCTGGACTATTGTAATCATTAGAAGTAATTATACCAGCTCTTCTGATCAAGATATAAATATATATAATCACACCTGCGTCATTATCAAAATAAAAGAATGAAGTTTAAAATCACTAGTCAAATATGTATATTTTAAAATGTATCTCTTAATCTTTTTTTTTTACTAAAGAGAAAAACGCCGCAATTTTATGAAAAGCGTAAAAAAATTTTCATCGCGTTTTCACATAATTGTGGCTGTATTTCGCGAATAACAGCTCTGATGTTGTCTTTGAGCGCTTGAATCATTGCTGGAGCATTGGCGTAGACCTTATCTTTAACGTAGCCCCGAAGAAAAAATCTGACGGTGTTAAATCGCACGATTGAAACAATATCTGTCCTCACTATCTCTAATGAGAAGATAGATCGGAACAGATAATGTCCACGCAGAAAATAAATTCTACTATTTATTTGCGTGGGGCCCTGATGTTAGGTATAAACCAGCTCGTTAATAGCGGCGGCAGGCCGTGGGTCGTGTCAAATGAACGCCCCGGAGAAAATCAAGGAAACAGCTTTGCTAACGCACAAAAATAAAATCAACAATAAGATGTTTGTTGTCGGAAGGCGATGAGATAAGCGATGTCGGATGTAAAGTGCATTAGCCGACCAGAACCAGTACAGTGGCAACAACATTGCCACCAAGAATCACTCCCCAATATCAATCAACGGAACGTTCGAGTGGTCATTAAAAAATCCCACAAACGGTGGAACCACAATCGAACTTCCAACGATAAAATCAAACGGTAGCAACCCCGATGAAATGCAACACCCTGTACATTGGTCGCACATCGCTGCCTTCATAAAAAAAGAAACATAAAACCAAAAATAAACACAAAAAAATATCGAACATAAAATTTCAAATACAAGATTTAAACTTAAGTCGACCACTCCGGAATTCCTTTGCCATTTCATTTCACCAAACGCTGTTCGATGTTACCTAGTGGAAATAAGACGTCGTTCAAATTCAATAAATGAACATTATAATATAATTAATATAATTAATAAGTTGTCAACACAAAAATTCAAACATTAATCTATTTCCACACTTGCGAACGTAAAAGAGATTAGATTGCCTTCAATCACTTCGATGCAGCAATTCAAAACCTGCAAATCAATTGTAATCTTGGCAAACACTCTGCAATTAAAAATGCAAGACAAAAGAAAACCCAAAATGTTAAAATATAAAAAAAAGACATGAATCAGCCAAGGGTGATTTCAAACAAAGCAAACTCCAGGTAGACGGAGAAAAGTGGGCAAAGTCGATCAGCACCAACCACCGTGAAACAATCTCATAACAAAAATGTTACTCACCGCTCCGACGGAATTCCAAAACCTTCAGAAGCAGCATGGACAGCAGATCCGACCAAGAAGCGTTGACAACGAAGATACGTCAGATCTCCATCGAGTCTGCGCGAACCAAAATTGTCCCGGTAGCCATATCCTCGCTCCATACCGCCAATTACGTAATCCAGGAGTCCATGATCGCTCCACAGTAGAAATACAAATCGACCTTGGTGTGTGAAAATTTCACACCCCTTATCTTGCTTCAAAAACTCACACAGCAAGCGTCTTGCTTGTTCAATCGTTCACCCAAAACTATATCCTTTGCGCATTATGAACAAAATCCCCACCTCGGCGCGGTTATTATGCGCCTTTAAAAGAATAAATGATATATAGGGTTGAACGTAAGTGATGGATTACAAAAATCCGTCACACAATCTCGGCGGTCAAGTGATGTCTCCATTTCGAGAACACGCATAGCAATTGTTTCGCCAGTGTGGCATGTTACACAGTCCCGCAGAACTAAACGTCATCCACATCCATAGCATCAATCTTAGGCCAAAAAAATCAGTTCACATTGTTCGGTAATGCAATCCAGTCACTGTAACGGCCGAATCAACATCATTTTCGAAAAAAATATGGCCCAATAACCCCACCACCCCAAAAACCGCACCAAACTGTCACCCGTTGTAGATGGAGTGGTTGTTCCATTACTTCTCTTGGGTTTTCGGAGCCCAAAGTTCTACAATTTTGCTTGTTGACATACCCAGACAGATGAAAATGTGCCTCATCAGAATAATTTTGTAGATTAAATAAATGACACCTTCCTCAAGTTAAATGAAATAATTTTGTTCGAAAAATCATGATCTTGTGCATGAATTTCCAGCACCCAATCAGCGCATGTTCGGCATTGTGCCTGGTCTTGTGGCTTCAATTGTTGTGTCAGGAAGACTTTGTAAGCCTTTTTTAGTATTATTTTTTAAATGTATAAATTTATAATAATAACAATTATATATCTAATTAATTTAATTAACTTTCGAATCAAATATGACAGGATGAAAATTTAAATGTTTATGTTATTGAAAATAGATAATTTCATGATTACGATGTTTTTAATATTGTTATTTTATTTTTTCAATTAATATTGGTTATAATAATATAATATAGCTATGTACCTAACAGTAATTTATTTGTTAAATGAATCATTTTATTTTTTCATTTCATTACAAATCATTGTAAATTTTAGATAATTTTCTTTTACCACATTGCTTATAAGTGTTATAAATTTTAATAAAGGATCAACAATAAAAAACTGACCTCTTTTCAGTTGACGTCTTGTGCATATTGTAATTACCGATACAATTAATATCACTAATGGAATAAGAGTAATGCACAGTATTATGCTTAACTCCATCATAAACTAGTACCTACTAGCAGGTACATCGGTGTTATCCATTTCCTACTAAATATATTGATATCATCCTGTGTGAAGCACCTTATCTTATAAATGTACCTATAATATTATGATATGAAACTGATATCGAAAATTTAGCTAATGACATTTTCTAGTAATTAAACAATAATTATTACAGAAATTTTATACCATCTAAATACAGAGTTATTCAATGAGAGGGGTCATTTTGAATTGCGCGACATTTCCGTTCATTTCCATAGATTTGGCGGCACTCATGTTATTTGATGTAGTACGTCATCTACAAATAATGAGATTTGATCGTGGAAAGTTCCAAGATTGATGAACGTGTAGTAATTGTGTAAACACAGGTGGTGAAAATTTTGCAGTTACAATTAGCAAAATTCGTGAAAATTTGCGTAGAAGAAATGCAGCTTCTTTTTCAAATTTTCCAATTTTTCCAATTATTAACGAATATTTTTAATAAGTCAAAATGACTCTTCTATTCAATCACCTTTTGTATACAGGGTGTATAAATAATACCAAATTATTATTTTTTTATGCTGTTATGTTTATTCATTATCGTTTAATACAAACTTAAAGAACCATTAAAAAATAGTAAAAATATAATTTATTTCGTCTTATTTATTTACATAGTAGTATATTTTATCCTATAGACATAGACTTTAAATATAATATTAATACAACTGCCAGTGCGAATCCATAGCGCAAATCATATTTTTAATAAAAAAATTGCATTTTTACATCATCATTACAGCTTAATTAAATTTAGAATTATTTCGGATGCTTGTAATTCTAGGTCCATATGGCAACTTAAACAAAACACCGAATCACCCCATGCACTTCTTTATCATTCCTATATACGTTTTCATTAGTCAATCAGTGTATGCCATCAAAACGCATTGCTGTTAAATATAAAATTATAAAACAGTATAGGCGAGAGCGGTAAAGGCGATTTACCAAGCGAGCATAAGAATGTGCAATTCATGCGAGATTAGTAAAAAGCCGCCAATCGAACATAAATAATCTATTTTGTTCACTACCTACAAATGAATTGACACGGAGAAAGCAAAAAGCTGATTAGAGAAATAAGAAGCGCGCGAGAATACAGGATTGCGTGCTGTAAGTAGTAGATAAAAATATGTTATGTGTCATTTACTTGTTAGGTAGTGAACAAAAATCTTTATTCGGCACTTTGTTAAATTCTCTGGTGATTCATTTATAATTTTGGATCCAACACTGCTGATTCTGATTCTTGTAAGTCGTGTTGTTCGTTTCCGAACGTCGTGACCCATCTTTTTCTATGCATGTGATGTGCGTTCTAAGTGTTTTCACATACATAGAGGACCTACTTGTTTAACGTGGGCTCCGAACCACGGGAAGTGTAATACAATTCATGTTGAGATGGGCGCTCTTGGCAAATTACCTCGGTGGTTTGCCATTGCCTTCCGAGGAGAGACGGCCAGAATAAAGTTCTTACCCTGCCCGGATTAGATCCGAGCGTTTTGCATTAGCAGTAGACGCACTTAACTGCCAAAGCTATGACCATCTCTTGATTATCTTGATTCTGATTATGAAGATGGAAGTGGCTGATGTACTGGTACTCCTGATGCATTTCTGCTACATATTGCAGTGTACCAATACCACGTCAATAGAAATGATCACGTTTTGATTCAAAGTTTTTAATTTATTAACAAAGGTAGCACGAGACTTATTTGTTCAAACGAGAGGGTTTTATCCGACACCAAAGAATTGTTTTAACGTCATAAATCTAATGGAGAAAAAGGTCACGGAATGAGAAAACAAGGTAAATTCAAATGCAACGTTTTAATTCTGTTTTTAAAATAAAGGTTTGTTAAAATTGTAAATTAATTTAAGTAGTGATATAAAAAAAAAATGTAATTTGAAATCAAAAACAATTTGTTCAAAGTATTAGTTATAAAAAGGTGTTGAAACGTGGGAACTTTTTAAAATAACAAAATTTTTACGTGTCGAAGTGCCTCGATATTCAATGAACCATAAATGCGAAAAACATTTTCTTCAAAAGTTTACTGGAAGACCACAGGAGATGTTAATACTTCAAATAAATCTGAAACATAAAAGCTGTATTACATTACACAATTTCTTGTACAATAAACGACACAATTTTGCGCAGAGACGAGTTCAAAGCGTTTGCGCATAGCGTTGTGCGGCAGTGCGCAAAATTGTGTCGTTTATTGTACAAGAAATTGTGTAATGTAATACAGCTTTAAAAAAAAAAATTTCATTAAAAATTTTACAAATTATTTTGGGCTAAGTACGAACCTGGAAAATTATAACGCAAAAATATTGATTTTACATCGACCAATAAAACGAAATCAGAAGTGCCTTGAAAATACCAGTAGCTAGGGTAAAAACAATTGAAGGAAGTTGATTTGCTTAATAAAAATAAGTGTGATAAAGATTGGTGTGTCCAGCTAAAAAGTTAAAAATATAATAAAATTTGATTAAGAAAGTGAATAAAAAGTTAGTAATTGAAAGAACATTATACTTACGTATTTTAAAAAGTGAATTTTTGTGCAAAATTGAGAAGATTCACTATTATTTTGAACGAAAACTTTGGTCACGATACAAACATAAACTACCACGAGGAAATTCAATCCAGATAAACCACACACCCTTGAAGGTCATCGAACGAATACCACTGCATAATTTCATGGTACATGAACCGAACAAACAGAATTACACCAGATAAAAGGTACCGTCCCATTCAAAATTATTAAAAACATAAAAATTTTGTGCAAATTGACGATTAACTTCACACGTGCGGGAAAAACGTTTAGGTTTATCATAGAATTAAGATCTTTGTTATTAGAGATAAGAATTTTATTAACTATAATTATTTACATTTTGAAATTCATAATAAAAAACGATTTGCTGTATAAAACGGAGCATAATTTGTGTATGATCATTCCAAAAGCCACAATATTGCATTTCAGATTTGAGATTTGGCTAAGGAGGGAACCCAGCGTGGGAAAAGGTAGGTCTGTGCTATCCGAACTAGTCAAGCCGAGGCATCAATTTATTTTATTTGTATTTGTCAAGAATAATTTGCTTACATTTCTATTGACGAGGTACTTTTACGTACACTCGTACAAGGTTTTAACATTTCAGAGTGCAAGCCGAACAAAGCTCCGAGGCTACGTCAGCGCACAGCACTTTTTGGCGTCACAACGTGAGGCTCGAATAAACTCGAGTAACCTCGAACCACAAACAAAGTTAGGTTATTGTAATTAAATTACTAGATAGGTTAATTACAACCTAGAAGAGGAAGAAAATAAAACCGCAAGTGAAATATCGCTTGAAACAAATATAGACGAAACACCTAAATTGGAAAAGAAAACAGATGAACAGCGATGGGATATGATGATGGAGTTCATGAAAGATGCTCAAATGAAAGCCGAAGAAAATACAAAATTAATCATTAAAAACACAAACGAGAAAATAGAAGTAGTTATTAAAAACACAGAGGACACAAAAATGGAACTTAACAAAAATATACAAAAGTTCAAACATGAACTTGAAGCTAAGTTTTCCGATGAAATAAATAAAACAAATAAAAATGTACAGAAGGTAAAAGAAAATGTGTATGAATTAAGTGAAGAGGTATCAGAAATGAAAAGTCAAATGGTACCGGAAATTGATATCAATAATAAAATTATACAAACACGACAAATCTTAGAAGAACAAATTTTAAGGTCAAAAACGGATATGAGTCAAGAAGTGTGTAAATTAGAAAATCAGGTAGAAATCAAATTAAATGATCAGGGCGAAAAACTAAAATTACTTGAAGAAAACGTAAAAATAAAAGGTGAAAGCACAAACAGTTCTATAACTTTATCGGCTCTACAAGACATTACGTGGCCGACAAACAATGGGCAAGCAATAAAGTTCTACGAAAAAGGGGACTTCAACCCCAAACAATTCATCAAATACGCGAATCGCAGCACAAGTCACATCCGCGATGTGAACAAATTTAAAAATTGCATCTGCTCAATGATGGGTGGCAATGCTAAAAAATGGTTCGGGTGTGTGCAAGATAAATTTGAAGATTTCGTCGGTTTCGAAAGACTATTTCTAGATCGTTATTGGGACAAGCAAGCTCAGGGGCGAATACGCAACGAGTTAATGAACGGCAAATTTAAAGGGTACGGTCGCCGCAATGACTACGCGGAAAATATCATTAACGAGGTAACGCAACTTGAACCGGAAGTATCCGAGGAAGAAATCGTAGAACACTTAGCTAATCATTTCTGCCAAGATATAATTAATCGGGTAGCTCTTGAAAATATAAACACGATATCAGAATTATCGAAATTGTTAAGGAGAACAGATGCGGTTAACATGGACGAAAGAGCCAATAGGCCAAGTTATAATCACGCGACTAGAAATTTCAATACTTATTCAGGGGGGCAACGCGAATCGAATAACCAGCGCACTTATCACAATAATGGGAACGACAATCGCAATAATCAGGACAATAGATACAACCGTTACGAACGATCTGGAAATTATAACCAGAACAATAATAATTACGGTAGAAATGAAAATAATTTTGAAAATCGTAGGGGTGGTTATAATAATTTTAATACTAACAATCGGGATAGTCAGGATGATCGTAACGCAGGGTACAACTCAAATCGAAATAACTTTGGTAGAGGTAACTATTATGGAAATAATCGAAATTATAATCAGGGTTATCGTGGACGTTTCCAGAGAGGAGGCAGGTATGAGTCAAATTGGCGTAGTTATGACAATCGCACGAACGATCGAGACAATCAACAAGGGGGCGACGAACGTTTTCCAAACCGAACGTCAGCCAATACAGAAAACCGACCGATTAATAGTGTTACGATAAATAGGACACCTGCTGTGGAGGAAGAAACATCTTCTCCACAGGATTTTTAATAAACGGCGTGCCAAAGAATATGCAGATAAGCTCTTATCAGCATCCCAAAGAGTTTATCAGTATCGAAAATACAGGGGGGTTGAATAATGAAAATAAATTTGATTTGTTGCCATACATTATGGTAAATATTAATAACGTTCAAATAAATTGTTTAATAGATACAGGGGCAGAAATTTCATTAATAAATCAGGGGGTAATTTCGAAAAATCCAGAAAATTTTAAAGATTCAATTTTAAAAACAAAGGTAGTAAATTTGGTAACGCCAAACCAGAAAAAGTTCTCGTCTGCAAACGAAAGCGTACTCGCAACAATTAAAATAGGGGATGTAGTTATAAAAGAATCGATTTTAATTATTAAAAATTTATCCATGCAATGCATACTCGGAATCGACTTAATTAATAAATTTAATATGATCATTGATGCAGAACGAAAAGTAGTAAAAATATTAAACAAAGAGATCACTTGGACAAACAATTTAGGTAATCAAATCACTGATGGGAATGAACCGGAAAAGTTAGTAGAAAATTTAATAGAAGGAGAATACAATGTTAATTATGTTAATTATGACAGGGAAAAAGGTTCAAGAAATGTTAATTGGGATACACAGTCAATAAATAAAGACAAAGGGGATTTTAAAAACATAAAATTAGATTGTCCAAATGATTACACCCACGAAGTCATAAAATTATTCACGAAATACGATGCATTGATAAATCAGGAGTCGGGTACCGCGAAAAATTACGTACACAAGCTGCAAATTATCAAGGACAAGCTATTCCGCTGTAAGACTTACCCTATCCCGCAATGTTACAAAAACCAGATGCAACTAGAAATTCAAAAGATGCTAAATGACGGCATCATAGTAAAATCTCCGACAGCTTATTTAAACCCACTCGTTATTGTTAAAAAGAAAGACGGTAGTTTAAGATTATGTTTAGACGCGAGGGGGTTAAACGCAGTCACAAAACCCCAGTTCGAGAGTCCGGAAACTATGGAGTCATTGTTATCAAAATTGGGATCATCAAAAACTTTCAGTAAACTCGACTTAAGAAATTCGTTTTGGCTAATTAAATTGCATGAAGACTCACAACAATACACAGGTTTTAGCGTAGATGGTAACACGTATATCTTTAGAGTTGTTCCATTTGGATTATCCACTAGCAGCGCGGCACTCATCGGTGCATTACAAGTTATCCTCAACCAGTTTAGTCATTTTTGCGCACACTATGTTGATGACATAATAATCTTCAGCGAAAATGAAGAAATTCATAAAGTTCACTTAGATAAAATTTTAAAAGCATTAAATGACCCAGACTTGAAGCTCAACATAGAAAAATGCGAATTCTACAAGACGCAAGTCCAATATTTGGGTTACATAATTTCAAACGAGGGTATTGAGATAGACGATGGGAAAATAATCGAAATTAAGAATTACCGTAGACCATTTAACTTAAAGTCATTAAGATCATTTTTAGGGTTAATGAATTATTATAAAAGGTTCGTACCTAACTATTCCAATTTAACAGTTCCGTTACTTGAGCTACTAAGAAAATCGGTAAGGTGGAAATGGGACGAGTACAAACAGAAAGCTTTTGAACAAATGAAAAATACGCTATATGAGAACGTCAAACTACTACATCCTAATTTTAAAGAAAAGTTTATACTAAAGACAGACGCAAGTCATTTTGCGGTAGGAGGTGCCCTAATACAAATGCGTAATGGGGAAGAAGAACCGATAAGTTTTGTTTCACGAACGCTAAAGAAATCTGAACTTAATTATTCCACATCGGAAAAAGAAATGTTAGCTATCGTGTTTGCGCTTACAAAATTAAAATTTTATCTAATTGGCAACCGTTTTGAAATTCACACAGATCATTCCGCGTTGACGTTTCTAATGCGTACAAAATTCACGAATAATAGAATTTATCGGTGGAGTTTGCTCATTATGGAGTACTCATTCGACATCGTGCACATTAAAGGCAAAAATAATATTGTTGCAGACGCGCTTAGTAGAAAAGATAACCCGTTAAATAAGCCGAAAGAAATTTTAATTGCATTAAACCAACTGGTTGATGACGAAATTCCGTTTACACGTCAGGATGTTTTGTTAGCTCAGGAAAATGAATGTTTTGATAGCTTAAAAATTAAATTAGATAATAACGATCAAGAAAATACAAAGTCATTTAAATATAAAGATAACGTAATCATAAAAACTGTGAGAAATTTAGAATTATATGTGGTAGATGAACCTACCACAATAAATATTACAAACGCGTTACATTTAAAATTTGGACATGCTGGGATCAAGAAAACGTGGCTTATGTTCAGAGAAAATTACTTCTGCCATAAAGATTTAAAAATTATAAAGCGTACCATTAACCAATGTACATTATGCCAAATGGGGAAATTTAAAAATTTTCATAACCAAAATATCGTGCAAAGCTTAAAACTAGAACAACCTGGGGAGTTAGTTGCAGTTGATTATATCGGTAATTTAATAGCCAGTAGTGAGTTTCATAACATCTTCGTCGTAGTTGATGCTTTCACAAAATTCGTCCAATTATATCCAACCGTATCATGTACAACGGACATTTCGCTGGAACTTCTGGATCGTTTCTGTAACGAAATTATTAAACCAAAAAGAATTTTAGTTGATAATGCAACTTACTTCGATAACCAACGTTTTAGACAGCATTGGGAAGAACGTGGTGTGAAAGTCACGTATTGTTCCATACGACATCCACAAGGAAACATCTGTGAGAGGTATGTCCAAGAGACGATTAAATTCCTCAGACTCCTGGTACACGATGATCAAACTTCATGGCATAGTAAACTCGAAACAGTAGAAAACTTCATTAATCATACCCCAAGCGTAGCGACGGAAAGAACGCCACATTTCCTTATGCTAAACCAGCAACCGGAACGACCATGGGTGTATAATCAATCTGAAAAAGAACACAATGAAATACTTGAAGAAGTTAGAAAAAAACTCAAGAAAAGAAGTCAAAAATACACAAGAAAAATGAATAAGAAAATTAAGAAAAAATGCAATTTTGAAATTGGAGAGTGGGTAATTGTTAAAAAGTTACGATTGGGACGAAGAGAGCACAATGAGTGCCAAAAACTTCAACTCCCCTACGAAGGACCTTTCATTATAGATGAAAAAGTAGGCGAATGTACTTACCAAATAAGACATCCCGATTCGGATATAATAAGAGGTCGATTCCACATCGACATGATTTTTCGATGGGACTATTATGGTTGACAACGCTCCACAGCGAAACTTAAGTCACTAAAATATTCACAACTTCAAAATGGACCGCTGATATGAATAGCAGGAAGATGATAACGCTCCATAGCGAAACTTAAAAAGAAATAAAAAATATTAACAACTTTAAAAAAAAAAAAAAAATTGACCGCTCAAGAAATAGCAAGAAACGTAATATGACAAACACCGGAAAAAACAATATGTAAATATAACTTTAAGAAATGGAACAAGGACATAATAAATAAAATAGCAATGTAAATTTGATTAAAGCTATGAAAAGAAAACGATAAAATTGACCAAGATAAAATTTTAAAGATGCTACATTTAAATAATTAGAAATTTATGAAAGGGAAAGGTTAAATTTAGAATTTGGGTGAAACATAAACTTAGATAAATAATTATGAATTTAATTTGAAAAGATCAGGAAGTTTTAAATAAAATTGGTATTCAATTGAATACAATAAGAGATAAATGGGGGTAAATAAAATAAATGGTAGTTATAGAAAATGGGGTGAATAGATAGATACCTGAATGTACCGAAATGAGAGGGCACAGGTGTAAAAGTTATGAATAAATAATTATGAGATTATATGAAGTTATATGAATTGAAATGGGACCCAAAAAGAGGTTACCAAAATAATAATGGGGAATTATATAGGAAAATATTGATTAAAGTAAGATAAAGAATACCAAATAATAATATGAAGCTATGAATTAAAGTTTAATGATTGAAAATTATGAAAACTAAAGGTAGAAATCACCCAAATATAAATAAATAGGTCAAAGATAGGAAAATTAATAAAAAAATAAAGAATCAAGTTTTAAGAACATCAAAGTACAAAGTTAATAAAAATTTTAGAATTTAAATAATATAAAATTATAACAGAAATCTTGGTCGAATTTACTCGTCAAAATAAATAGGTTAGTTTGAATCTTTTTATATAATTAGTTAGTTGTGTTAACATGATTAGTTAGGAAGTTTTCAAATATTATTATAATTTAAATAGTTAATTTTGAATATGATTAGTTAGTTTATTGAATTCATTTAGTTAATAAATTTTTACATTTGAGATAATTTAATGATTTAATTTTGAATATTAGTTATTATCATTACTAAACGTTACATTAAAATTTAGTTTGTTGTGTTCATGAGTAGATGCACGGGTGTGTTAA
Source organism: Podabrus alpinus (assembly GCA_932274525.1). Lineage (NCBI taxonomy): Eukaryota > Metazoa > Arthropoda > Insecta > Coleoptera > Cantharidae > Podabrus > Podabrus alpinus. The sequence continues at coordinate 125,367,325 of OW026451.1, forward strand.
TTAAGAAATTTACTACAAAAATAGGTATTTTCAAATAAATTTCAATTAACACAGGAGGTAAATGCAGTGTACCAATACCACGTCAATAGAAATGATCACGTTTTGATTCAAAGTTTTTAATTTATTAACAAAGGTAGCACGAGACTTATTTGTTCAAACGAGAGGGTTTTATCCGACACCAAAGAATTGTTTTAACGTCATAAATCTAATGGAGAAAAAGGTCACGGAATGAGAAAACAAGGTAAATTCAAATGCAACGTTTTAATTCTGTTTTTAAAATAAAGGTTTGTTAAAATTGTAAATTAATTTAAGTAGTGATATAAAAAAAAAATGTAATTTGAAATCAAAAACAATTTGTTCAAAGTATTAGTTATAAAAAGGTGTTGAAACGTGGGAACTTTTTAAAATAACAAAATTTTTACGTGTCGAAGTGCCTCGATATTCAATGAACCATAAATGCGAAAAACATTTTCTTCAAAAGTTTACTGGAAGACCACAGGAGATGTTAATACTTCAAATAAATCTGAAACATAAAAAAAAAAATTTCATTAAAAATTTTACAAATTATTTTGGGCTAAGTACGAACCTGGAAAATTATAACGCAAAAATATTGATTTTACATCGACCAATAAAACGAAATCAGAAGTGCCTTGAAAATACCAGTAGCTAGGGTAAAAACAATTGAAGGAAGTTGATTTGCTTAATAAAAATAAGTGTGATAAAGATTGGTGTGTCCAGCTAAAAAGTTAAAAATATAATAAAATTTGATTAAGAAAGTGAATAAAAAGTTAGTAATTGAAAGAACATTATACTTACGTATTTTAAAAAGTGAATTTTTGTGCAAAATTGAGAAGATTCACTATTATTTTGAACGAAAACTTTGGTCACGATACAAACATAAACTACCACGAGGAAATTCAATCCAGATAAACCACACACCCTTGAAGGTCATCGAACGAATACCACTGCATAATTTCATGGTACATGAACCGAACAAACAGAATTACACCAGATAAAAGGTACCGTCCCATTCAAAATTATTAAAAACATAAAAATTTTGTGCAAATTGACGATTAACTTCACACGTGCGGGAAAAACGTTTAGGTTTATCATAGAATTAAGATCTTTGTTATTAGAGATAAGAATTTTATTAACTATAATTATTTACATTTTGAAATTCATAATAAAAAACGATTTGCTGTATAAAACGGAGCATAATTTGTGTATGATCATTCCAAAAGCCACAATATTGCATTTCAGATTTGAGATTTGGCTAAGGAGGGAACCCAGCGTGGGAAAAGGTAGGTCTGTGCTATCCGAACTAGTCAAGCCGAGGCATCAATTTATTTTATTTGTATTTGTCAAGAATAATTTGCTTACATTTCTATTGACGAGGTACTTTTACGTACACTCGTACAAGGTTTTAACATTTCAGAGTGCAAGCCGAACAAAGCTCCGAGGCTACGTCAGCGCACAGCAATATGTACATATTATACAGTAATTCTATAGTATATAACATTTTTGTAAATGTTTTTTTACTACCTTGTGGTGGTGGAGCAAATGATTCTGGTGAATTGTGCATTTGTGGATGTATTGTGAAGGTGCAGTTGTAAAATAATTTGGTTGAGTGACAAAAGGTTGATTTTGATTCAATGGCTGCTGTGTTACTATAGATGTAGTCGTAACAGTTTGATCTAAATATACAAAAATATATTATAAGGAAAACGTTCGACATTCTAAATCAAGTCTATTGTGGTTTTCAATATTTATCTAATATTACTTAATTTATCAAGTACTACCTATTATACTTATATAATATTAATTTTCTCAGATAAATGTTCGAAATATTACATTCCAAGTAAAAATATACAGTACTATCTAAAATTATTAGTTTTTGAAGATTATTGAATTAAATTTTAATACACACGAATATCTGACAAAAAGAGCAAATAACTGTTGAAAGTTTATAAAATTAAATTTTTGTTGATTATTATTTATTTAGCTTATAATCATTTTTAAATTTAATTTTCTGTGTAAAATCAGCCAACGAAATTATGAATCTCGGAAAACAATTTGAAAATTTTTGTTAGTTGATCAAGGAAAGAAGCGCATTATTGAAGCTCAAACGAAGTTCTATCGATTTACATCAAGTTTTTGCAAAATTAAAAGTTGGAAGGAAAATAGAAAAACATGTCCCCCCCACCCTCCGAATATTTCCCGAATAAATCCGCTATGGTTGAGACTCAAACGAAATAAATAGAAGCTCATTGAGGCTCAACGTTCGATTCCCCAATTTCATCCAAACATTCGACTTGTGGGTCCATCATTTCTACAGTCACCCAAGGATTTTCACGGATAAATCCAACTCCCCCACTACCGTTGAAACGTAAAAAATCGATTTGCGATGGAGACACTGAAATGTACTTATTTTAATTTTACCGTAAGTAAAAGTAAAGTAAAAAATATTACAAATATTCTAGACACTCGGTAGTTCTTTATAGGGAGGGATGAAAAACTACTTTTTATTTCTATTTACAAATGCATATTATATGGGTACCTTTATAATATGTGTATTTATGATTATTTTATTTTTCAGTAAGCACCTGTCTATTAATAGGCTAACCCACTAAATCGGAATAATTTACGAAATATGGAGAAAATTTAAATAGATTTTTTACATGTGATAGCCATTTAGGGTGTCATTAAAAAATTCTTAAGTTAGCCCGGTCCAAGGAGCTACGGGTAGTGGTAGATGACAAAAATCAATATTTCGCCGATTTCCCGAGTTTCTTTCAACATTACGGTAAAAATTATTATATGCAAAATTAAAACCAAATAATTTCCCTATATAAAAAGGTTTATACATTTTTTTCATCAGATTTCGTAATTCGTCCAATAATGGCCGTCTTTTAAGAATGAATTTAATTAGTTTTAATTAATTATTTTTGCCGGAAAGTTTTGACGTTTAATAACCTTTACCTTTTTCCACTGCAAAATGTTTAAATCTAATCAATATAGATTTCTACCTGGTAAAAATTATAAACAAGGTAAATTATTCGATTTACGTAAGTAAGCAGTTAAATGATTGTGGAATCGAGTAAAAAAATGTTTGTATCAAGAATACCCGTTGCCTTAAGTTCCAAAAATAGTGGAAGTAATGCCGAAAGCAGTGGTCTTTTGGAAATATTTCCATAAAGAAGCAAAATTTTGGTGAAATAGTAGTTGAAGAACAAAATTTTCGAGTGTTAAATATTATGTAAAAACTATATTTTTAAAAAAACCAATAGTTTTTGCATAAAACTCAATCCATTAATGATCCAATAAAATTAATTTAATAATAAATGGGTACAGTTTTTATAACATGTTGTAGCTTACCATCATCTGATTTTATCCTTTTTTTAATTTTATCGCAACAAATAGAACAAAAATCTAAACAATAGTCACACGCACACTCCATCCATTCTGATGTACTCATAATAAAACCATAAAACGTTAAAATAAGCCAAATATTTATTAACAAAGTTATTGTCGCTGCAATTCCAAACTTATGCGCACTTTTTCTTTTAAAAACATGTCAGATTACAAATTCTTTTTAGTGGAATATTTATCTGATGTTTTTTATTAATATTTCAATAACAATTATAATTATAATGTCAATAATTAATATTACTATCAATTATTATTGCTTTCTTCTTCTTCCACAGCATTTCTTCGTCCACTCATGAAAATATAAGCCTCTCTATTTTCTCTCCATTCTTCTCTTCCCTGGGCCAGTTGAAACAAATGCCTTCCTATGCACTGTTTGATATCATTAAGCCATCTTTTTAATGGTCTTCCCACGCTCCGTTTGGTGGTTTAAGATCCATCTTTCAGATCTTGTCTTGCTATGTATCAGATCTAGCGCACTACATAATTTCTTATCCGTTGAGTGCTTAAGTACTTGATGGTGATCTCCAAGCCATGTATCCACTGGCAATACACACGTATCGTATAGAACGTGATTTAATATTCCAAAAGCTACCCATGACTGACCTATTCTTCTAACCAGTTCCGCAGTTTGATTTCTCTTGGTTATTTTTTTTCCTGTTTCCTCTCTAGAGGGAGTATATTAATGCAAAGTGATACATTATAAAACAAAATTAACAATAGTATAAATTAACAACAGTGATATAACAATATGGTGGTGATAAATAGGGGGTGATGATGAATGGTGGTGAATATAAGTTGGAACAATAAATTAATAACTGAAATAAGAATTGGTTAATAAATTAACAATGTTAATTTGAACATGTTGATATGTTACAAGCACACACTAGTTTGAATTAATTGAGTTATTTTAAAAATTTAAGCAATTTAGCTGAGCATAAATCCATTTCGTTGACTAAGGGGGCGTGTTGAATCGTTTTAAGGTGTTTATAATTGATTTACAAAAAATGATAAAAAATTTGGTAACGGATTTATTTGTAATTATATCTAAAATGTTGAATGGTGAAATATTTGAAAACGAACAATGTGAGGTGTATGAGTGGCGTTGCTGGATATATTTCGGGCAGGAAGACAACAAATGATGTAGAGTCTGCCTACTTTTTGAATCGCAGGGGCACACGTCAACAGGACTGATCTTGAATCTGTATAGATACTCGCGCGCAAACGAGTAACCCGTCAATAGCTGCGTCATTTCAAAGGAGGTATCAACGGTACTTCGGAACAAGCGAACATCATGTAGCGTAGGTAAATGCTGCCGGGTGGTCGAACCTTGGACGGCATTTCTGTACTAGGTATCCCAAGTACATGCCGCCTCAAGACGAATCACTCTTCTTGCATAGCTTAGAGGGAACTGGTTGTATACCATGCGGCTGTGCGAGACTGCCGCGTCTTTGGCACATTGATCTGCAACCTCGTTCTCTTCGATACCACAATGAGCCTTTATCCACGCAAACCTGATGATCGTTTGGTCCTTCAGTTTGAGCAGTGAACGATGGATGGAGGTGATCAAAGGTACGGTGCTACTCCTATTAGCGATGGTAACAAGCGAAGAAAGGATGTCGGAGAAAATACACACTGAATGTATTGTCTCTTGGTTATTGCGATGACATATCCCAAGTATACATCCTGTATTTTTTATCGTTTAATTGGTCTAATGATTATTTATATTTCCGATATAGTGTGAAAGGTGGATCAGATGTTTAATTTTTTAATTTCTTAAAGAGCAACTCCTCCATTGCAATGACCAACTTCAGTTATTTTGAGAAGTATGTACATGGCCTGATGTCAGAGGACCTGGCCTGATGTCAGAGTTCTGACTTTTTCCTCATGGCAGTCTTGTTTCACATAAGCCCACTATACGAGGGTCAAGCTGAATTTATTGAATAAAAAACACGGTTGATATTTTCTAGGATTTTATTTTAAATATGCTCAAATTAATTCCCTCCAACAATGATACACTTGACCATTCTTTCTTTCCACTGCTTAAAAGCTCCCAACCAATCTTCTTTCGGAACACCTTCAAAATAAGTATGAACTGCGGTATCAATCTCTTCTTCAGACGAAAACCTTCTGCCCCGCAAATTTTTTTTAAGCCCAGAAAATAGCCAAAAGTCGCACATTGCTAAATCAGGTGAGTACGGCGGATGTTCTATGACTTTTATATTTTTTTCAGCCAAAAATTGGCGAGTTATAGCTGCCGAATGGGATGATGCATTATCATGGTGGAGCATAATTCCCTTGGCTGGAACTCTACTGAACACATCAGGTAAACATTTTTCAGTGTACCATTTAGCTGTAACTGTCTCTGTCCATCTAGCTTAATGGCATTTACTAGGCCCGTACTTCTGAAGAATACCGCATACATAACTTTTTTCATAGCTCGCTGTTTCTTGATCATTGTTGGAGTTTCCTCATCTTCGTGAATCCATACACGACTCTCTTGACGAGCAGGCATGTCGAAAAAGGAAATATAAGTTTCGTCACCTGTCACGATTTTGGAATAAATTTGGTGTCCGCCATTATTTAACAAATTTAGAGTTTCATGGCAAATTCTTACACGCTCTGCTTTTTGGAAATCAGAAAGGTGATGCGGCACAAAACGACGGACCACTTTTTTTAAATGCAGGTGATCGTGTATGATTGTTTTAACAGCTGAGGATCCAATCTTGAGTTGATGCTCTATTACCCCATAAGTGGATTTATTGTCCTCTTTAATTATTTTTTTAACAGCAGCAATGTTTTTGTCGGTAACAGCGGTAGAAGGACGTCCTGCTCCTTTTTGATGCTGAACGGAATTCCTTTCGCGTTCAAATTCTTTATACCATCGGTAAATTGTAGCCAAGGAAGGTGCTTGTTCACTAAAAGTTGAATCTAAACTCTCTTTGCACTCGTAAGCGCTTAAATCTTTTTTAAAATCATAATAAATCATGATTCGAAAAAGCTCTCTTGTTAATTCCATGTTTTCACTTGCAATGTCACTTTAAAAAATTAGTAACTTGAGTTATAACGAACGTATTTTCAACTTCTAAACTTCAAATGACAGATAAAGAGTTTCTCTAAATAATACCGTATGTTTTATTTTTAACAACTTACTAGAACTATTTTATTCTCAATAAATTCAGCTTGACCCTCGTATTATGCCATTTAATGTGGCTTAACTCTTCTTCTGATTCTTTCAATTGTTCTTCTGTTCTCATGGTTCTGACATTGTAAGTTCCAACATAATATAATAAGACCCCTTTGCATCATATTTTTCTGTTTCTCTCAGAATCCGATTGGCAGACTGAACGTTCATCAGTGGAGATTCTGAGTAATTTACTCGACTGATCTGGGGATTTTATTTTATTTAAATTCGATACTGTCCTGTTCATAAATTGTTTAAATTTGAGAGAATGTGACATTTAAAACGCCGCGCTTGTCGGACGTGTTGGCGAGTGAAATAGTGGTGTAATTAACTACGATCTTCGATGCTACCGTTGGCCTTTATATCAGACTCTTCCGCTACTTTTCCTAAGGTAGCCCGAGGAATTTTTGATTTCGTATCGGAAATAAACCATTTAAGCGCAAATGTAATATAAGCCCTGCAAGGTGTTTTGGGTTGATCGGATGTTCATTTAGTAATTGTAAAGATTTGTATGTAATGCAAATATACAAATATACAAAGTAATACAAAGTAAGTAGTATTAAAATTAGTTGGTTTCCTTAAATATATAAATTACTTCTTATGTGAGAAAAGCCATTTTAGCAAGATGGTATGCTGAAAAATATGTTCCTCAACTTGGATTCGAACCCAGACGTATTAGCTGTGAACGTGAATAAGTACGTGAATAAGTAGCGCGGAACTTCTATTTATCGTGAACTAATTTTAGGACAGCTACACCATTTAAATTCAAGTTTTAAACAGTACATGAGTTGATATTTTCTTTCTGGAGAAAATCCATTTTAGTATAAGTTAATTAAAACTCCTTTAAGCTATTTTACTCTATGGATCGGATTATAATCTCAAAATTTACGCCATAATCCAACCGACGCTTTAGATCCGCTTTAGCTTCGAAAATTTTAATAGTGTTAAATTGTCACAAAATAATTTTGACGTTTGTAAATTTAACTTTTTCTGCATTTGCCTATGTAAGTCCTTCTTTAAGTGACGACGATACCACACCATAATTCGTAGAAAATCCAATTGAAAGGAACTATAATAGGTTGGCAATTCTTATTACAGGTGGATAAGGAAAAAGAACTAATTAATTAATTAATGGAATTTGCAATAGTTACATCCAGAATTTATTATTGTATTCAATATGTATATTTTAGTATCAACGACAACATGGGCATAGATTTCGCGGACCTTATTGATTTGGATTTTTACTATGAAGAGCATATTTTTGGAACGTCCGTCATCGAAGAACTTGCTAATTCACGATTAAATCGTCAATGGCTAAGAAGATTTTGGCATTTCTGTTTTATTCTACGCACAATACTATAACCGATTACTTTTAATACTTTTATTGGATACCGTCCCTTTGTACATATCGACCATCTGATGGAAGTTTCTAATTTATTTGGAGAAGTTAATCGTTTCTGTTTAATTACTTGTTTTGAACAAGTAGCAGCTTATCTGATCCACTATCGTAATTCAAATTGTTTGCTTGCTTGTTTTGATGATAATAATTTTTATGTCTACATGTATTGTTGTAACAAACGTGACTTGCTGTGGCCGATAATTTTATTTACCTACTTTTATACTCTCAGAATTATATCTTATAGCATGCTGACATGAAGTTTGCGGGGTTCTTTTTCTGATTTATTTGAAGTTAATAATGTTGTCATCAGTAGTAAATGAGCGGTAACTACTATGTATGTATACCTACATTTTTTGATATTTTCTGTTTTTGACATTTTTGGGTACGTAGGAGTATTGTGGATCTTTCCACGAATTTTAAAAGCCGTAGAACATATTGAAATGCTCAAAATCATTAAAATAAAATAGCGGTAACTTCACTACGTCATCATTTCTAGAAAAAAGAAAGCGGCAAGTACCAAATAATTAGTAAAAACGTGGTAACTTCTGAATCTGCGTTAACACTTACCACCTTTTTACTACGAATTACGGTCATATTACGGTATTTGTAATGGGGAAGATGCATAAATTTTTTTTATAGCGTAGTTGGATCAAAAATAACTAAATATACTAATTAATGCAATTTAATTTATTTATTTTCGTTTTGATAATAATTTAAAAAATATTTAAAAATCCGTCAATTTGAATTGAAGGAAACGACCGCGCTTATCGGGGTTATGCCATGTGACGTCAAACCAATGGCGTTGCGTTTAAGGTCACATGATTTATTTTAAATTATCATTGAATTTTAAAATGGATTATTTATAACATAATACAATAAATAGAAGTTATTTTTGCTGATTTGATATTTAATATATAGGTTTAATCGGAAAATACTGTTTTAACTAAATATTTTTATTCATGCATGTTCCCTATTGTGTTATTATTATTTAAATAATATTAAAACTCTTTCTTATTATTTGTACTGAAGTAAACTAGGAAATTTTGGTATACGAGTACAATATCAATATAAATATAAACAATTACATATTATTTCAAATTTAATAAATTACTTTATTTGTATTTTTGGTGTTTAAGCATAAGTCATATTTAATTGCAGAAATACATAATATTATTCTTGTACATCCAAGCAAATTTAAGAACAAAATATTCAATGCGGATACTTTGATAAACATTGCATTTTGGATACATTCAGGTATAGCCCAATATTTTTGTGGTGCTACAGAAGATGGAAATGAGTCATAAACTCAATATTTATATTTATTATTTGAATCAAGAATAATTTTACAAGAAATACAAGAATAATTTTGATATCTCTTTCGGTTTTTTTCTGAAATATTCACTGGAAAGCGATTGGTACAAGAAACAAAAATATTCTAATTTTTGACTCATTCCCTCTTCGGGGGCACCACAGATTTGTAATTTAGGTACATATAGGCAGGTACCACAGTTAGTAGAGCTCCGATTATCTGATGAGTCTCGGTAATCCCACAACGGCAATTACGTAGTCTATTTGGTCTGTGGTTGTCGACTTATCGAATGAAGTGATATCAGCAACCAGTTAATCTAACATACATAACATAAGGCATTTAAATATTTTTAATTTTAAACATTCTTACGAAAATTCTGGATATCCCAGTTTTCGATTTCAGGGACTTCCCACCGCACATTATCTCGTATAATCGGAATTCCATTATATTTAAGGCAACATTTAAGATTATTTCCTATGGCCATTTATAAATGCTAATATCTATTCTTCCGATTCCGATGATCATTAATATTCCATATAAGTAGTGCCATGAGTAAATAGTAAATATTATAACTATCTAAATATAATGAGGTATCTTAATGAGCTTTATTATGTAGTAATGTAAAATATTGATCCATAAAATATACTATTATTGTCATTGAAATCCATACTTATTATCTATTAAAATAATTAAGCTTATACTACTATTTATACAGACAACTAGGAATATAGATCACATAATTATAAATAATGAATCACATATTATGATGACTTAGCTAAAACTATTTACTAAGCTTTAGCATTGTGAGCATCTGGAGAACTTGCTGACGGACCTTTATATGATTCCATTCCCACAGCTTCTGCATATGAAGGTGGTGGTGCAGGATAATTTGAAGAAGCTATTCCTCTACTGCTTTGGTTTGACGGATAATAATTATTTTCTGCAAAATAAATTAATAAATTGCAATCACTGTTGCATCTTAAAGTCACACCATGAAACTTACCAGAAAATGGAGCACTGGGATTGAATCCCGAGTTAGGAACAAGTGGAGACTGTTGCGCTCCAAATTGTTGTTCGGGTGAATACCCTTGTGGCGAATACTGTTGAGATGGAAATTGTTGCGGCGAATAAGGGTATCCTTGATTTAAGGGTTGTTGAGCTATATAAGTCCCATTTGGATTTACAGGATTGGTGAAATTGTTTTCTAAAAATATCGAGTAAATAAACAAAGATGAACTAAAAATATTGTAAACAATTTAATGGTTGGTTGCTCAACCGGAGCAAAATTTGTTTATCAGAAAAAAGTGCCTAATTAAACATGCGCTGTATACGATTAAAAAGCCAACTGAAAGCCATAAAATATGAACCCTACCTTTACTTTTGATTATTTATATTTTTTTTGTAAATTTGCGATTATATTTTTAAAAAAGATGCGCAAATTAGCAATTTATCGGGCAGCAACTCCCATCTAATATTACAAAACATTCCAATTTTTATAGAGCGAAATTACGTCTATTATTTTTATTTATAATATAAATAAAGTAAATATTAAAATACCTTGTGTATTAGAATATTTTGGTGCACTATTATCGGAACAATTAATGCAACACACGCATATAATTTCGCAACAACATAAAATGAAGGCCGGCCAGTCGCAATCCTCACACATAATTAATTTTTTTTTACACTATAGAATACTGTTATTTAATGAAATAATTATATTAATTTTGAGGTTATTTTGAGCATTCATTTATGTACCATACTTTTTCAAATATGATTTTTGAAGTTATTGATTTTATGAAAATTGGTTACATAACATCCACTGCCCACTACATTCACGACTAGTTAAATAAAGAATTCAACACATAAACTACTATCTCATATCTAAATGTTTACTTCCGACGAGGTAATATCAAAGCAAACGACTTGTAGATACAAAATTTGATGCAAAAAAATAGTGTAATCTAATTTTGAAAATCAAAAATGCAAACAGTAATTTAAAATATCAAAATTTTTATTTTATCTTGTGTCGCTTAAAATTCAGGGCCGCATAAAGGTTAAACTGATTAGATCTCATTATAATTTTTATATGCCACTAAAAAATTATTTTTTTAAAGAAATTTATGCAAACTATTTTAAAATCGTATTTATTTTTAAATTATTATTAACTAAGGTAAAAGCGCCAGTGTTCGCTACATAATTTCAATTGTAAAAATGTTATATCTTCACGCTAAAAATAATTTCACCAAACGTTTTTTTATACTGATTTATTTGAAATGGATTTAATTTTTGGTCGCAACAGTTAATTTCAGACTTGCTGTGCGAACATTGTTTGTATTTCGTGCTCTCTCTCTCAGATTCCTTCGTCCTACGTACGTAAGGACATAGTGGCATTTCGTGCTACGAACCATATATTTTTTTATTCTCACTATGCTTTCTTCACAAATAACACTGTAAGATACATCCATGTATTTAGTGTTGCCTACGCAACCAATGTATCATAATGTATATTTCTATAATAAACCGGTTCATAGACAACTCTCTAGCTATCAACACGTATAACAAACACTCAAACACAGTATGTTTTTTTAAAAGAGGACGCAATTAATACTTCTGGAATATTTTTATAATTTACTAATGATGTTAGTTTGATGTCACAGCAGTGGATTGGTGTGATTACTGGTTGAGTTACACCGCAGAAATTGTGAGTTCGAATCTCGGACTTTCTTAGAGCGGCCCTTCGGTGAACATCAACATTCTGGAGACGAGTTAAGTTGTTAAGTTAAGAGAAAGAAGAGGATTGATCTACCTGAAGAAATGGAGCGTGAAAACTTTGCAGAGAAGTAGAGAGCTTTATTTCGAATGGAATGGAAAAACTTAAATTGTATTGATGTTGGTTTGGATGACGGTGATGGTATCATTATCATGTATTTGTTTTCATTGCCGTTTATCTCAGAAATACGGTTTATAAATTCATCAACGCCAAGTTCTCCGCCTGCATTCTGAAAACTTTCTTCAAGAGTTTCATTATTCTGCTTTATTTCGTTTTCGTTGGGCACGAGGAAAAATTTATCCATTACGTATTAATTATTATAACTGATTCGGGGTAGTCCATAAATCACGTCACTCAATTTTAAGCAATTTTTAACTCCCCCCCCCCCATCGTCACACTTAATCAATTTTTAACTGCCCCCCCCCCATCGTCACACTTCGTCACACAAACCGAGACCCCTCTCCAAATATTACGTCACATATCCCCCAAATTTTTCAAATTCCTATAATAAAAAGAAACTTTAATATTTATTATCTGAATTTAAGTTCATCTATAATATCTATAAACATCATCTATAATTTTGATAAAAATTTTAGCATAATACAGCACAGCAGTTAAATCAAAGATACATTATTTGATTTTTTTTGTGAACTTAATTTATTTGCATGTTAATGCCAACTAAATGTGACATTTTTCAGTTTACACCCTCAAACATCAGGGTGTATAACTTTGATAAGGTTGGTAGTGGTAATACAGATTAACACCCCCATTCTCTAACTCAAATCGTTATTTTTCCAAACATTAAAAGCCGTAAAGTTCGGTTTACACGTAAAATTACAGCTTGTAGAAAGAATTCAATTTTAAAATATGGGGTGTAAATCAAACTTTACAGTTTTTAACGTTCCGAAACATAACGGTTAGAGTTGTAACGCCCCTATTCACTAACTGACAGGATTCTTCTAGATTTTAAAGTATTTTATATTTTTGGAAGTATTTTGTAATTAGTAGATATTTGAAATACAAAATAATACAAAATACATTTGTTTTGTGTATTTGAAACTACTAGGACGGAATTCTAGATTAGGGGCCGTTCATGTATTACGTAAGACGTTTAGGGGGAGGGGGGGTAGCTGACATCTTATTTTTTCTTACTCGGGGGTGGGGGTCAAGACAATTTCTTACGTAATATTTTATTTTTTTAATAATTAAATTTCAAAATTTAAAAATTATTTAATCTAATTTAGGTGCTGTTGGTATTAATGTTAATGTGAAACACAATACTGTTTTTATCTGTTTATAATTAATATCTGGCTTCTCATTGGGTAATAATTTACCTTACATAAGATTAGTGTGGGGGGGGGGGGTTATACATTTTCTTATTTTTTCTTACTAGGGGGTGGGGGGGGGGGGAGTCTAAAAGTAGGAAAAAACGTCTTACGTAATACATGAACGGCCCCTTACTATAAATCTGCAGTTCCGACAAGTTTAGAATCAGTAATATTATCGGCCAAACGAGTTCAAACGATTCTTGCTCTAGAGCAAGAACCAAGCGTTCTTAAAGTGGATACGCGTGCGCGAATTCGCAACCGAGTTTAAACTTTGTTTACAGATCGTGTTCATTTGTTGCAACAGCAACTGTTTCATTTTAAATTTTAGATTTAAGAATAATTCCATTATTTTCACTTCAAAAAATACATTTTTTTTATATAGTACTTATTATTAATCTGGAATCTTTCTGGAACATGTTAGTGAAAGAATTTTGTAAAAAATTTAAAAAATGAGGAAATGTAGAAAATTTCAATTTTTTTTTAAAACGCTGCCATTTCCTATGCAATTTTTTTTTCTTATGATTGTAGTTGGGACGATAGCAACAACTCTGTTGAATATTTATTGCTCGTGAACAATAACAGAACTGCTTGTTGGAACGAAGCTAATATGTAAATAATAGTTTTATAAAATTTTCCTCGCGCCCAATTGTATTTGCGCTCAATAGTCTTTGCGCCCAATAGTCTTTGCGCCCAATTGTCTTTGCACCCGGTTGTCTCCGCGCCCAATTGTCCGGCACAAACAAGTCCTCACAAAATACTAAATAAAATAACCGCATGAAACTGATTGAAATTTTTTTCCAAGTAGGTACAACTGTCAGTGATGTAAATGCCCATTTTCAGCCATATTTGATGTATAGTTTGTGTTCAACGAGTTATTGTTTACGACAAAATTTTGATGATCCACGATTTTTAGACTATTTTACTGTTTTTAAAATGACGGACCAAAAAAATTGTATGAAATTCTTGTTAAAAATGGTTTTAAGTGTAGTGAAGTGTTGGAAATGTTTAATAAGGCCTTTGAAGTAGAGACTATGTCGAAAACAAGAGTTTATGAGTGGTACAAACATTTTCAAGAGGGTCTTGACGACGTGGAAGATAATGCCAAATGTGGGCGTCCAAGCATAAGTTGGATTCTCGATTGGGTCATATAGGACAGTACTCTTTTTTAGAACGATGTCCTATGTACTTTAAAACTTCTCCAAGTACATACAAATGTACTCTTTTTTTCATTTGAAATATTTAAAATGCAATCACAATGAAGCCTGGGGGGTGCCAGATTTCATTGTGGGGGAAACAGACGTGCATTCATGGTTGTTTCCTTCAGTGCGACCCCTAAAAAAAAAAAAAAAAGGTCATCAATCGTAACTGTAGGTACGCCATTGACCTTTTTTTAAGTTTTTTAGGTATTTACCTTGTTTCGCTCATAAAAATAATATGGTCACCATACATATAATACAATTTTTAAGGCCAATTTAGAGTTGAGACGAGTGGCAGTCAAATTCTTTTCAAAATTGTTTAATTTTCTACAAATAAATACCGTTTTGGTATTTAATCCATTTTTTAATACCATTGTGGTATTTAACGCTTTTATTTTAAATACCGTTTTGGTATTTAACGCTTTTTTTAATACCGTTGTGGTATTTAACGCTTTTTTTAAATACCATTATGGTATTTAACGCTTTTTTTTTAATACCATTATGGTATTTAACGCTTTTTTTCAGATGTTTTTAATTTAGTGTTTTAAATAATTTTAAATATTGCCTTATCGTTGAATACTATACACCTTACAAAATGCCTATAAAAAATTTGAAGGGTGTGCTAGAAAAATTTCGGACTACGAGTTAATTTCACTTAACAAAATTATTTTAAAAAAATCAAAATTACTTAAATAAATTTATTGAAAATTACGACTGACATCGATTTTAGACATACAGCATAATAATAATCTATAATTACAATTGTGACTATTTATAATAAAAATATTGCTTATTACTAATTTTATAGTTATTGAACTTTAAAGGAATGCGATAGACTGCTGAATCGAATGTGAGTCAGGCTATCGTAACATATTTGAAATTTTTAATTATTATATTAATGCATGGTTTTACTTTAACATAACACCTCCCCTCTAGGACCAAAATTAGGGTATCCTTAAATTTTGAAGTCCGATCTGTTCGATTGGTTTCTGTTCGATTGGCTTCTCTTTGATTGTTCCGGATGGTGTTTTCTTCTTAAAAACTCTAACTAAAACATACGTGATTAAAATAATGAAAATTAACATATATAACATGATGGTCCATCCACTTGCTTGATGGAAGTACACAGGAGCTTGGGATGTTTCTTCAATGTTTTCCTCGATTTGATGCAATTTGATTTCTGTTGCTTTAATTTCGTCCAAATTTATCGGTTCCAATTCGATTGGCCTGAAGGTAATGTTGACATTATTGTGTCTGTTGCTAGTGTATTCGAATTTTAACTTCGGGATTTCCACTAAGTTATTTTTAAGTCGTTTCTCTTGTGTCGTTAGTAATTTTGTTTGTATTTTGATCCTGCATTTACCATTTAGTGATATTAAGTATGTTCCATTTAACGAAATAGTTTCTGTTGTTGCATCGCATTCTTTCTTGATTACGTCTTCTCCCTTTGTTATTACCATCCATTGATTACTAGAGACCTGTTGGACTTTCGTGTGGGCCAAACTTAAACTTTCTTGCTGACAATTTTGGTATTTCTTTGTGTGTTGAATAAGATGAACTTCGCAAGGTGACTTTTCTTCGATTTGGTTAATTTCCAATTTGCACAAAAATTTGTTAAAATTTATATCTTTACATCTTTGGTTACTTAATGCGAAGTTTTGCTCGTTTATTACAAGGAATTTGGCTTTGGGAATGATTATTGAGTATAAAGGATTATTAAATATTGGACAGGAAAATAGATGAAAATAATTATAGTCGATTTTTTCGACGACTGGGATTTCTAATATGAAATGTATTTTGGTATTTTGGATAAAGGCTTTAATATTTATGATTTTATGAAATTCGTGAATATTTTCCAAATTTGGGTTTATAGGCAATTTAGAATTTGTTAATAATAGCTGTATCTGTAACAATTCGTGATTAAGGTCTTCTTAATAATCTAACGTGTATCTTCTGTATTTGATTATTTTTATTCCTAATTTCCGCTGTGTTATCGTCAAATAATTTCGTAATGATAAAAGGTCCGTAAAATTTTTTCTTAGTTTTTCTTCTTATGTTACTAGTTTTCTTGCCATCTACCCTCATAATTCGTAGGTGTTCGATTGGGGTTGAAATCATCCTTTCGATCATCCTATTTGATTGTGAATTTCTTGGTGTAGTAAAATGAACCTTTACCTTGTGTAAGTTTAACAATTCTCGTACGATATCGTGTTTTATCTCCGTCCCGTTATCCTTTGTTATTGATTCTGGAACTCCGTAGTATGAAAAATGTGTGATTAAGGCATTCGCAAGTTCAGTAATATTTTTACTTGTTATTGGAACTGCTTGTCCGATTTTTCCCAAACTGTCGATTAGTGTCAGAAATTTTTGGTTTTTTGTTTGTACCTTCAACTCTCCCTGGTGGGTTGTCCTAATTATGAATTGGTGTTTTTTATCATCTATAGCTTCTTTAATGATGTGGGTTGCTGTTACTCGTTCGTCGTTTATGTTGGAATGAATAGTTCCATCATCTTGGCCTTTCGCTGCCGGTTCATTTGAATTGTTCAGTAACCCGTTGATTTCGCTTATGGTAGGCATGGGTGCTCCTGCCCATTCTTTCTCTGTATCCAAATCGATTATTCTGAGGTCGTTTTCGGATTCGTCTAGATTGACTGCCATCGAGATGTCGTCATCGTCGTCGTCTCCTAAATAGATCGGTATCGTTTTGTTTTTCGTTTTTAGTACCTTATCCTTGAAATTAATTTCGGCTTCTAAAAATTTTAATAAATCTACACCTATTGAACCGTTGTATTTATTGTTAAAATTAAAAAGGTAGAACTTGTGCTTGATTGTAGAATCGATTGAACCGGGTAACCTTATGTATGCTACTTCATCATGTTGACTTACTTGATGAGCTGTCAGAATTTTGAACGATTCGTAATTAATTTGGTTAGGGAAATATTTATGTGCGATTTCTTGATTTATTAAAGATTTTGTTGATCCTGTATCTATTAAAAATTTTAACTTTAATTCTGGAATTTTAATATATGGCAATTTGGAAAGAGTCGTTATATTAAGGTTTATTGTATTATTTGTCGTGCTGGTACTGTAGGCTTCCATGTGGAAATTTTCGACGTACTCATGTTCGTTGGAATTTTCCAATGGTTGGCTAACTTTTGTTTCATAAACTTCATCACAATTTTCTGCTAGTTCATATGTGGGTGTATCTTCATAATCTCCTTGTTCTATATCTTGATAGTACAATACTTGTGTTTCTTGTTGTGGGATTCCTGATCGACGGGTATTCCCAGATTAAATGTCCATTGGTTCTGGTTCGTAGCGTTGTTGTGGAGGTTTAAATGTGTTCCATTGTGGTCCGTTATAATTAGGTTGTTGATAGTTTCTCTTGTAACTGTAATTATTTGTTTGCTGTGGGACCATTCTTGATTGCGTTGGTGGGCCTGAAAATCTTCCGAAAGTTCGAGGTTGTGAGGCAAATGGATTTGGTGTCCTTGTTGTACTAGCTTGTTTGAATACGGGTGGTCGAAGTATATTTTGGGTTTGTAGTGGCTGCTGCCCAAAATTGGTTAACATAGGTGGGTTGACACTCGGCATTGGAGTTGGATGAAATGGTTGTTTCTTTTCTATCGTTGATATTGCCGTTGGAAATTTAAGATGTTTGTTTTATTTTGGGCGTACATGAAATTTTCTTCTTCTGTTACGTACGCCATTGCCGCTTCTAGATTGGGTGGCTGTTTTAATCTTACAACTAGGCCAATTTGACCGTTCAAACCCTGAAGGAATGTTTGGAGTGATAAATCATCGTAAATTTTCGTTTTTACCAACTTGACGTTTGGGTCCGCTTCATGTAATTGTAGATGGGTTAAAAGTAAGCTTCGTACATCCTGACATCTCATTCCGAATTGATATGAGGATTCGTTTTTGTATGGTTTGAGGCTCATCAGATCACGTAGTAGACAACTTTCGTCGCGTTGATCTCCAAAATGTTGTAATAATAATTTTTTTATGTTACCCCAGGTATTTGAATTTTCTCGACTAGCAATTAATGTGAGTGCTCGTCCTTCGAATTTGCCCAGTATAACTTGTATAAGTTGTCCGTTGACAACATCATCTGAATTTGTTGTACCAAATCTTCTCAATAAATGTTCACATGCATTAATAAATATCGATAAAGTCGCTGGATTGCCATCATATTTTGGTACTAATTCGCAGTTAAATCTATCTAGTTGTGCCATTTCGTAATTATTACTAGGGGGATCGTTTAATAGAATATTTGGAATACTTTGTAAAATTGATTCCGATGATAGGGTTAAATTATTGAATAATTCGGTTATTTCTGCTTCTGACATTCAGGAAGGAATAAAGGAAATATAATAATGAGCAAAAACTTACGCTAAGCAAATGAAGAACGTTGTGAATTTCTTCATCCCTTGGTTATAAATCTTTCGAAACTTCTTCCCTCTTATTGGATTGATTGATTGTCTTCTATTTGTTTCTTCTTGTTGCACTTTTTATTTGTTTCTTCTTATCACTTAAAATTTAATGTTGGTTCTCAGTTGATTGTTAACACAAAAAGGGTTATTTTAGAGAATTTGATCTAAAGCCCTTCTGAGTATCCTACCGACTGCGCCAGTTAATTTCACTTAACAAAATTATTTTAAAAAAATCAAAATTACTTAAATAAATTTATTGAAAATTACGACTGACATCGATTTTAGACATACAGCATAATAATAATCTATAATTACAATTGTGACTATTTATAATAAAAATATTGCTTATTACTAATTTTATAGTTATTGAACTTTAAAGGAATGCGATAGACTGCTGAATCGAATGTGAGTCAGGCTATCGTAACATATTTGAAATTTTTAATTATTATATTAATGCATGGTTTTACTTTAACATAACATACGCAACCCTTAAGTTTCCACGTTAAATATTTGGAAAGATATCTAAGTGACAGAGTCCGTTGGGAAAAATTTCTATTTGGCCTTTTAAAATGTAGAGTCGAAGCTAATATATTAAAATGGAATTGGTGCGATCTAACTGTCGAACAAGGATTAGTTTTAAAATGTCACCCCGCTAAAATACCGGATTTTTGTTATGGCGATATGATAGGCGATATGTTGGTCACAAATGTCAGCTATAAACATCCATATAATCAGGATCCTTTAAAACGGTTATGTTTTCATTGTTATCGACTATTTGTACCGGATGGTAATTTACCTCACGTAGTGACCCATATAGCACATTTGTCCTATGTACGTCCGTAGTTCGTTTATAGTACGTCCGTTCGTCCATCATACGAACTTTGTACGTACATAGAACGAATGTGTGCTATATGGGGAATATTGATCAAATCGACAAAATACATTATCAGTCTTTAATATCTTACATGCAAAAAGAACATGTTTGGTGTAGCAATTGTAAATATCGACCATTGTTTAGAATCAATAATATAAATGATTGCATAGACAAAAATTCCAACGAACGGTGTTGCAGGTACAAACCCCTCAATTTTTTATCGATGAAAAGAAAAGTGTGTGAAGATTTAAATAAAAATTGGGGGACGGTTACCTATTGGTGACCACCCCAAAAAAATTGAAAATTTCCTATAGCAAAGAGGAAGGTTTATAGAGTATACTGTAAAAATTTCACTTGCGAAAGTATACATAAAATTTCGAGAAAAATCAATTTGAAAGTACGTAAATTTAGCGAATTTTTCTTCGATTTTTGGGGTGTGCATTCGATAGGGAGGTTTATCCATCGTCAAAACCTACCCTTTCGGGGCGCCGCTCCGCTCCACTCTGCACCCCTTCAGGGCGGTTTTGACTCTGGTTACTATGCTAAACATACGAGAAGGCGCCTCCCATAAAAAAAACCGGGATAAATGAAACCGGGAGCTTAGAGACCCTTGAAATAGCATTAAAAAGTATAGTTGCGGTATGGGGCAGTAAACTATTACGTTTCACCCCCAAAAAATCGCGTAAAAACAAAAAATTATCGATGTTACATGTACGAAAGACGAGCTGCATCTGCCGGTGCGAAATACTCGAAGTGTTAGGGTCATTCAAACTGCACGGACTGTCAACAGAATGAGCGACGCGCGGAATCTCGTTAAATTTTACATGTAAATTTGCAAAGTTCAAATTCGATTTACTCAAAATTTTGATAATACTTTCGCATGTTTAAATTATATCAGTATACTATATAAACCTTCCTCTTTGCAATAGGAAATTTTCAATTTATTTGTGTCTTTTCATGTGGTCCTTTATCTTTGGCTAGTTTTTTACCTTAACTACGACCTCAAAATGATTTCCATTTTTATGGTTTAAATACAAAGTTGGCTTCTGGTAATCGGGGTCGTTTAATAATTGCAGTGTACTGGGAAAACATATCCAACAAAAAGATCCAATTCTCCACATACATCCACTAAAGTGCTTTCCGAAATGTTTGTTTCCATCTTCTAAGCGCTATTTCTAAATACACATTAAATAAATAGCAATGGAGAAATACTGTAACCCTGTCATAGACCCTTGGTTACATAAATATATTGGTTATGATAGATATCTTTCCATTTTTAAGTTTTACAAAATTACTAATTAGAAACTACTAATTCCTTAGTGAAATTTCACTAGGGAATTTTTACCCCATAAAGAATTTTTACCAGGGGTAAAATTTCGCTAAGGATATTTTACCCCTATAAGAAGTTTTACCGGGGGTAAAATTTCGCTAGGGATATTTTACCGGGGGTAAAATTTCTAGGGGTAAAAATTCACGTTGACACTGGGATGTAAAAAAACAAATTATACATGCAATAAATATTATTTAATTTTAATCAGAAGATTGTAATTTATAAATTATAATAGTTTGTCTTATTCTAATAAATGTAAGTAATAATTTTAATGTTGTAGAAACCCAAACCACCCCCTTAGAATTTATTCCAAAATTTCAGAATATAAAAGCATACCTTAAAAATAAGTTGTTTCTAAAAATATTATTTCGCCCTAACTACGCGGTCCATACGCATTGATTCGTCATACGAAGGTGGTGGTTCTCTAAACCCTCCAGTTGTTTCTCTTACACGGGGTGGTGCGGGTGGTGCACTGATCGGTTGAAAATATTCTATAAAAAACAACATTTCATTAATTTTGCTGAAGTGACATATGCCAACTTGTATCAATTTTCAAGTGTTCCTCGGAGAATAAATTCTCATTCACATCATTGACAAGTAATTTCTGTATATTTGGAACCTCAAAATTAATAGTATCTACTTAGTACTCGAGAACTAGAACTTTTTCATATACCAAAGCATATCCATATAGACTACATTATTTCCAACAGAAAGAATTAGATATTTTTAATACTTTTTTTCAATGGTAATTAGGTTAGAAGATGAGAGGTTCGAGATAGATATCGTAAGTTGAGATTGATTACCAAATTTGATTTTTTCACAAGTGGGTAGGATTATGTTAAAAGTGCCAGATAGTTAAATTTTTGAAGGAACTTTCCTTCTGCGACGCAATTCTTTAAATTTTAAACAAGTGACTTATTTGGACCATCGATTTTTCTATCGACTCTAGTTTAGTATTCAAAACTAGCAAAGATAATATAGAGTACGATTTTGTTGATGTTATTCAAAGGAGAGTGATGATGCAAAAATCCGAGTTAATTGAGTTTCGAGTTTCGCGGAGCAGTTTGGGTAATCCAAGATAATTAATTTTATCTCAAGATGTTTTATTCCAACCGCATGCTGAGCCACGCAATGCGAAGAAAAGAAACGTTTCATTTTCCTTTTTCACATCCAGCTAAATTAGTTGCATGTGAGGTAGCCCAAGAATAAGGCAAAACAAAACCAAACTATTTTATTTGTTTTAAATTTCTTCTTTCTCGCGAACTCATCATATTCATCAGTTGTATTCGTCTTCAACTTATCTATACAAAAAATTTCCAACAAATTTGGTTGGCAATAATTATTGCGCAATAAAAGATTAATTTTAGTCATTAAATTTGAGGTTGTGAATGCACTATTATAAGGTACTATTACTTACCTCTAGGCGGTGCAGTAGCTTGATTTTGCACTCGATTTATAGGTGGTTGCTGTGTTATAACAGTGACATTCGCATGTTGAGGATTATCCGTTTCTGCAAAATTATTAACGTGAGAAACCAATTTTTAAATAGCTTATCTTAGCAGATATTCGGAAAATTGAAAAATAATTTTAAAATCCGGTATATCAATAAATTAAACTACACTACATTTTTAGAATTACTTAACACCTAATTAGCATAAGACATTAGCTAACTTTATAATTTCATATAAAAGTGACTATCTGGACAAATAAAGACTTATAATGGGGGAGTTATACTAAAATCGCTTTGATTAAAATATTGATAAGTCTACAACGATGGTATTGATTATTATTATCAATACATTGAGTAGTATTAAGTTATAATCACAGCGATATTTTATGATGGCGATATATTTTATAATTATAATTTCTTTTTATTAACTGCGTACTTACTTGATGAAGAACAAGCATCTATGAGCATACCACATTGTAAACAAGCAGTAACACAAGCACAACATAACAAAAATGACTCACAGGAATCACCCATTTTTAGTATAGAACTACCTACATGGCTGTAGTAATACAATGAGTAATATTAATTTAAATCCTTTATATCTATTACTTGAGATTAAAAAACTAAGATAAGATGCGATTGTCAATTTATTAAAAAACATATGATGCATGAGAATGATATTTATTATTTCCGTGTCAGTTTTTTCTTCTAATTATCAAAACTGCAGGAGCGAACAAAATGTGGAGGGCCGAACCAGTATTACGTGTAGCTCTAGATTTTAATGCACAATTTTCTTTATCTAACAATCGATCAGGCCACTATCCACAATGGACAATGATGGCAATCCGGGCATTCACGTCATTGTCCGGCCATTAACGTCATTGTCCGGCCATTAACGTCAAAGTTCTGCTAAGTCAGGAAACAACGTTACTGACTAGGCAATAACATCAATGCCCATGGAAATTGGGCGCTGTTGACATTTAAAAATTTATCTGTGAGTTTTACATCACTGCTCGGACCATGACGTTATTGCCCAGTATAAAGCAGGCAGAGATAAAGCATAATAGAAATTATTATTATATAATATCTTCCTACTGTTTTATACCTGATTAATAAATATTATAAAACTGTACGAAGATACAATAATTTATTTTTTCTTCAAACGTTACTAAAACATTGCATTAGTTGAACTGTATACGCACACAAAAATTTCACTTTTAAGTCACCGGTGTGAAAGTAAATTTTAACCTCACTATTTACTTTTTCTGCCGGCCATGACCGGCAGTAAAAGTACATTTAAACTTCATCATCATCAACAGCTATGCCATCCATCGTCGGATGTAAGCCTCCCCCATATTTTTCCACTGTTGTCTATTCCTTGCCCTCTACATCCAATCTCTTCCCACATACTCTTCACGTCGTCCGTCCACCTTGTCTGAGGTCGTCCTACGCTTCTCTTTTCACTTCGTGGTCTCCATTCAATTACTCGACGCGTCCATCTATTGTCCTCCAATCTAGCAACGTGGCCCATCCAGTTCCATCTCAATTTACATAGTCGATGTATTGCATCTGTTACTTTGGATCTGTTTCGGACTTCGGTGTTGGGTATATGATCTCGAAGTGTAACCCCTATCATACGTCTTTCCATGGATCGTTGGGTGACTTGCAATTTTTTTACAATTGCATTGTTAAGGGCCCATGTCTCTGTACCATAAGTTAGGACTGGTAGTATATATTGATCGAACACTCGTGCTTTAAGTGTATTTGGTATCTGAGATCTAAAGAGTGTCTTCAGTCCTCCAAATGCCGACCATGCCAGTGATATTCTTCTACCCAAGTCAGCTTTTAAATTTTCCTTTGATATCATAATTTTCTACCCAAGATATATGTAGGAGTCAACTCTTTCAATAATCTGATCTTCCACATTAAGGTTTCCTTTACGTATCTCATTTGTTTCATCAGTTATGTCGTTGGTCATGTACTTCGTCTTTGTTATATTCATTTTTAGGCCGATCGTTCTGGATTTTTCATTTATTTCATTTATCATTTGTTGTAACTCTCCTTTATCGCTTGATATTATAATAATGTCATCGGCAAACCGTAGATGATTTAACCTTTCACCGTCGATAACAATGCCCTTTTCATCCCATTTTAGTTCCTTAAACATGTCCTCCAGGGCAAGATTAAATAATTTCGGAGAGATCGAGTCTCCCTGTCGAACGCCTCGATTAATTTTTATCTTCTTAGTTTTTTCATGTAAAAGAACTTGGGATGTTGCGTCTTTGTATATATTCTGTATCAGAGATGTATATCTGTGGTCTATACGGTTGTTGCTTAGAGCGTTTAGTACTGCCCAAGTTTCAATGGAGTCGAATGCTTTCTCGTAATCTATAAATGCCATCCATAGTGTGATGTTATATTCATTTGCTTTCTCGATGATCGTTCTGACCGTACCAAATCCTTTTCGAAAGCCTGCTTGTTCTCGTGGTTGATAACTATCCAATTTATCAGTTAACCTCTGTGTTATGATCTTTGTGAAAAGCTTGTATAATACCGATAACAAACTAATAGGCCTGTAGTTGCTTAATTTGAATTTATTTCCTTTCTTGAATAATAGAATCATTAAGGCATTATTCCAGTCTTTTGGTATTCTTTCTTCTGTTAAGCATTATTGTTATATAGTTTCTCGAGAAGTCTTAGTATTAGTTTTTCTCCATTTAAACTTAACATTTATTATTTGTCAAATATAATTATATATCGAAAATCATATTATTTATAACATTTGTAATTAATTAATGAATTAATAAATTATAAATTAAAATTAGTCTTTTTCTCCAAAGTCCTATTATTAAATTTCGAGATGCGTTTCGAGAATCTATAACATTCTCATCATCGATCGATATTAGAGGACAATCATAAGAGTTGTTAAATTTTTAAACATTTGATATACTATACTGGCCGACTCTTGTTTGAATTGAATAAAATTGTGTCCACCAATATTGATGTTAATACTGGCATTCAAAAAGTTTATAGACCTCCGTTCGCCAACTTCCAGTTAATATAGGAAAGAAAAGATTATTATTGGCAATAGATTACTCTCAAAATCAACCATAATAATACAGATCGGATAAAAACGGAGACAAGCAGCCTCCCATCGCAAACCATCGTCCATAGTAAATGATATATCCTCAAATGAGAAAAAGTTCTATTCGACACATGTTGAAATACCGTAGAGCATCCACGTCAGATAAATAAGAAAAGATTACCTTATCCCTCACCAACTCAAGTACTTCCTTCACAGAGACATTAGCAAACAAATTTTTAACGTCCAAAGCAAAATAAGGGCACCGTCGAGAACCACCACATTCTATGATCTAGTACCAAGGCAAACAGAATTAGTAGCTATGGTGTGGGAAGGCTTAAAATTCATAATCATGAGCAAAACCTTGCTCAACCATCTTGACAAATTATAGGTAAGAGATCCACATGATGAAATAACAGGTCTGATAGGCATCTCATTAAAGTTTGGTGTCTTATTTATTTTTAACAAGCCGTAAAGTTATTGAACGATTTTAACGTCTTTTCAACTTTTAATACAAAGGGTTCCAATTTTACGCATTTTACAGCCACCCTTCTGCACAATAACTATCGTACCACCTTGATTAGTTCTAGTGACAACAAGATCGTAATTCTAAATCTTTTTTCTTTAGTCCAGAGTTCAGTCTACCAAAGAACCGACAATCTTCTTTTACATTTACTTTAACTACATTACTTATTATTTCTTATCAGCTCCTTATCTGCCTTCTTTATTATGCTCTCCACCTCTGCAACTACTAATTCCATAGAATCTATACTGGACTTTTGATAATTAAATTTAAAACTTTTATTTAAGTAATCAATTTCTTCTGGGGTAAACAACACCTGTGTATAATTCTTAAACCCAGATACCTTTCCAGTATCAAAGCATTCAACTTCTTAGGGATATTCCTTCGATTTCTTCTTGATCGATGTCAAAAATCCATTCAAGTTGTTGTAAGCCCTCAAATCAGACAGTCTACAATACAGCAAGAACAGCTCTAAATTAATGTCATTAATTTGAACGTAGCGGATTCTAATCTTTCGTTTTATTATAGTCGGACTCCTTCCGCTCGTCGACTAAACCTCACTGACTCGCCACAAAAAGTGACACTTTTACTCCTAATTAAACAATATACTATTATGAACTTCGCATACTTGTTATTTGCAACCAAAATTCGACATGTTTGGTTTTACCTTCTACCCACAAAAATATATCAAATTGTCCATTCGCTTTTATCCAATAACGGTATTAACCGAAGAACTATATAATTATTACAATCGGATAGAAACTATACATCATTATATCCCCCTTGAATGTATCAACACGTTAAAGACCAGGCAATAATGTAAAAATGGATATTGACATCATTGTGTGGCCATTAACGTCAATGTCCGATTTACATCTTTGGCCGTAACAATTTGTTATAAACTCAAGTTTCACTTCCTGGAATACAAATTAATACATGTTCATTAATTGTTACAAAATCCAAAATTTGTATAAGCTCTCTTCTGTGGATCTTTATCTTCCTTTTCGTTTAGTATTTGTGGTCATTTTCTACTACATTATGTTATAATGGTTATTTACCATTGCACCTTAAATTGTATTTTATCGCAATTCCATATTAATTATTTACTTAAAAATGTATTATTTTATCTACAAATTTATTAATTTTTAGTTAAACGTACGACATTGAAACCAATTAAAAGATACGAAAAATACTTGAAGATATTAGGTGTTATTTTGCATCGAGTAAGATAAGAAAATAAACGGATATGCCGACAAGAATACTTCAGAAAAAATATTGCAGCATCAATAAAAAGACAGTTTCCTTATAGAGTAGAATCCTGTCATAAAGGGCTTTTCAACAGGAACTTTGTTTTTAAATTTTAAATAAAACAAACAATTTGGATGGAAGTTCCATATTTCTTTATTGATATAATATACTACTATAACGTAAAAAGCCTACAATCTATGAATGATAACTAATATTGGACAAATGTCCACCAAGACCATAATTATATACAGACGTCTATCTTTTCGTCAAAATTTTCAATTACATTTTTGCATAATCGCGTCGGATGTTGGTTTTCAAGACTTCAATGGATTGTGGATTATCTGTATAGACATAATCTTTCACATAGCCCCACAAGAAATAGTGTAACAACGTTAAATCACACCATCTAGGCGGCCAATGACTGCAGAATTTTGCCGTCGTATTGAAACCACATATCACTCACATCCATATAATCAATAATAAACCAAAAAATCTGCCAACATATCCCAATAACGCAATCCGTTGGCAGAAACAGCGTTTCCAACCTTATTTTCAAAAAAAAATACGGTCTAATCGCTCCTCCAGACCAAAAAGCGCACCAAACAGTAACACGAGTGGAATGTAAAGACTTCTCAACAATCGCTCTTGAATTTTTTGGAGCCCAAATGCGATAATTTTGCTTATTAACGTAACCATTCAAATGAAATTGAGTTTCATCTGAAGAGATGATTTTTTAAAAAACCAACACCTTGTTCAAAAATGAAATTAACGAATTGTCAACGAATAGAATGGTCTGTGGCGAATAGTAAAAATAAATGTAAGTCAAAAATAAAGTCTATTCTCTATACTTTCGAGGAGAAGCAAAACACGATTGAGAATAATTTTTATTGTTGTTTTTGGATATTACAAACTAATAGATTTGCCATTATTTAAATGTTCGCAAGATGTAATTCATTCTTAATTTTCAATTATGATTCCTTATCAGTTATTTTTATGACTAAATACGGTTTTAGTGTTACATTGATGTTGAAATTATTACTATATCATATTATAAACTTAAGTCGACTTAAGGTTTTAGTACTAATTAGAAGTACAAATATTTTAATATTAAACGCACTTAAGCCGAATTCAATCTTTTAAGACAAAAACAAAAATTAAATTTATATTTGAAATTTATACTGATAATTTAAAATTCAAGCTTTTCCGTAAAATTATACAATAAAATTCCGTAGAAAACATTAATTTGAATTATTGTTCTAATTATTTAGCACGAAGTTAAGGATTATTTAAAAACGTTACGATAATAGACTTTAAAGTTTAGTAACTTCGATAGACTATCATTTTTCCCTAAAAGTAGATATTTTAAAATTTCTTAATTCTTCTTCTTCATTTCAATAAGGTATAGACAGTGTTTGCCTGTTCCGACTTCATTGATCGCTCCAACGCTTTCTTGGGCGGCCGACATCTCTTCTTCCCTTCGGGTTGTAGGTCATTTTCTTAATTCACGACTGCCGAATACAAAAACATGCTGTATTTTTTTAAAGTAAAGGCGGAGGTTAAATATTTTCAATTACCAAAAATTCGGAAAAATCATGGAAATTATTTTCTTTTAAGAAATATAGAAACTTAATATTACAGTTAAAAATAAAAAAAATTAGCTTTTAAAATTGAAATCAATAATCGAAAAATTAAAGTTTTTAAACACATTTTGCGTATTTATAAACAAATTACCAAATAAAACCATTTTTGTAAAGTGTTTACATATTATGTCATTTATTTTTATATTTATATATTTAATTCTACATTTTATTCATTATTTAATTTGATGCATAAGCAACTAATGTGTGTAAATAAAGCTAAGAGTAATTTCAGCTTAGTGGTTTCTTTATATTCGATTTCGGAAGAAGCAACTTGTTCAGAGGTTTTAAAACATTTTTATACTTATTCATATTTGCATATGGTTAAACCGAGTAAAATACAATTCATATGCGTACCAAAGATAATTCAACCCATTGAGACCTTGAACCCGCATCTTGAGAAAGTCTCATCCGAATTGAGCGAAATCGAGGTAAACATAATAAGGGCAGGGGATAATCTTCCCAATTATCACTGCAATATGTAATGGGGACTCAACTCGTCAGACACGCATTGACAAAGCGATACCATTCTCGACTCACAAACCTACCCCTGTGTTCACATAGCTTAAACTTCAAGGGAATGGTCAGTACATTCCAATATCAGTGTTTGTGAAAGAAAGTAGATCCCATTGAAGTGTGCTTTACAACCTAGTTGCTTCTTCATACGAAGGTGGTGGATCTATATCATCTTTAATTTTTTCTTTTCTGTACGAATTTTCACTTATAGTAGAAATATATTCTGTAAAAGAAACGCTGAATTAATTGTCTAATAAGTAACACACTTTAATCTCAATTACAATAATTTTTCGTTTGGTATGATTATTTAATCATAATCATTGTATATTATATTGAATTATTAATAAGTAATAACTATTACAGAAAAATTAAATCTTATGGGCCACATCAGATTTTACTTTTTATACATTGTATTTACCTGTTGGTGTTCTATTTAATTGAAATTGTCCTGGAATTGAAGTCGGTTGCTCTGTTATTACAGTAGTGGCTTTTTTCCTTCTAGAATTTCCTGTAAAATTATTTATATATATATATTGTGGTGTTCCGATTGTTGAATTCGAAGCCACGACAGATATAAATTTTTGAAATTTTTAAATTTTTAACTTTTATTTTCTCGTTACACAAAAATTCTGTTTTATCTTAAATGATAACTTTTGATTGTGAAATAATTCAATTCTTCAATTTTTTAAATATTTTTGTTTAATAAAATTTTTTTTACAATTCTAAATATGGGTTAGTAAATAAATTGTTTTCACACATAAAAAATTAATAGCACCTCTATAATAATAGTTCAGAGATAAAAATTCATTTGATTTGCAAATACACATGTACTTGTATAGATAATATTTTAATGTCATAAATTTCACTGTTAACTGTTAAAAAAATAATGCTAAATACCTTGTCCTTTGTTTTAATCTTGTTTACAACACTCGATGAACACACCAATCTCATACGCAGGCTGATTTCCAATCCTCCAAACCAACTGTTCATGAATCAAATCCACAATTGTCGAATTTTCCAAATAATTTGTGATTAATTTTGCAACCATTAAATTTTTATTAATTTTGACCACTTTTTATTCCTCTTACTATAATTTTTCTTAAATTTCCACTTTGGAAAACCATATAAAATTCCACTTTGTGTTCCACTTGATAAAAACCGCTTTTTTTTTAAAAATCAATCTCATCGATCGCTAAATCACCGCTCAAATTCTTGTTTATCCAAGAACGAATGCGTCCATGTCGACTTCGCCGCCGAAAATTCTTTTCCACGCGTGCGCGATTTTTGATTTACGCCCTCTGATTGGTTGATTGATTGATTTTGGCTCATTATTTTAAAATGTGTCCGGGTACTGTACGTATTTGAAATTTGCAAATCTCTGCGAGTGTCGTTTCGCGCACTTATGTTTTTTAATTCCACGCATGACTTTAAACACATCATTTTCAATTTTAAAATTTTTGAATACAATAATATTTTTGTTTGTTTTAATAAAAACAATCTAGTCCTTTTTGGAACAATACTCCAGACTTTTAATTTAATAAATTTGAAGAATTATTTTGTTTATTTAAATTTTGACTATTAAAGATTTTGTGTGACGAAATTATAATTGACATGATAAAAATTATTTTGTTAAATTTTGAATTTATTTTATGTTGAAAAATTTTTGTAAATTGTAATTTTGTTGAAGACAGTTCAACGCCTTCGTGGAATTTTAAGAATTAGTAAAGTATTGGATAATTATTGAAATTTCTAAAATCTGGCTTCAATGAAATTGTATGGTTATTTTGCTAGTATGAATTTTCATATTCCGAAGAATATCCTTTTTGTTATTTATTATTTTTAAAATTTAAAATAGAATTTAATTTGCATGGTATTATGATTTTTAATTTACTGACTAAAATTTAGAATTTATTTTCAAAATTAACTTTAACTTAAAGGTTTCTTCCCTCTCTGAATTTTCAAACTAAAACTTTATTATTTTTAACGAAAACATGAATAGTTAACTGTTTTTTAACTTTTAAAAAATATTATGAAATTTAAACTAAACATAATTTATCTCAATTCAAAATTTTTATGTACATCTTTTTATAAATCGGTTACATTATAGCACATTCATTTTTTAATGCGTTCATCTGTGTCAATTTTGTTCGCAGCAGTATTTGGTTTCCACGTTTTATCCCATCTCTGGATACTGGTGTGATAAATTTCGGACTTTTTATATCTTACTTTCTTAAATGTAAAATTTCTCCTTTTCTGTTCATTTCCTTGGTTTTTCCTTATCTTTTCAAATTTAACCATATTACCAATTTTTTTTATTAAATTTCTTACTGCATTTGGTTTTATTCTTCTTCCTTTCGCTAATCTTTTAACTTTAGAGATTTTTTTGTTTAATTCCCATTTTGTTTTTCTTCCTAACCTAATGTAGTGCCTATACTTTTCATTTATTACATTTATTAAATTGTCGCCTTCGTTGATTTTTACTATTTGAAGCGTTGTTTCGATGTTGATCTCTTTTCTGTCTTTCTTATCTGAATATTTTTCTATTTCTATCCATTCCATCTCTTCCTCACGCATTTTAATTTTCTTATTTGGTACGTCGACCACTATTTTGAATTTTTCTAGAAGATCCATTCCAAGGATACAATCTATTTTCATGTTCGGCATAATCATTATCCCGCAATTGTTTTTAAATTTTCCAATGGTTATATTGGCGTTTAAATTTTTATTTATTACTGTGAAAGCTTTGTTGTTCGGAGTGATTAATCTTATTGGCGTTGTTTTTATAATTCTATCTTGAAATTTTTCTGGATTCATGACTGTTATCTTCTCATTTAACAAGGATATTTCCGCACCGGTATCGATTAATGCCCTTACAGTAATCTCATTAACGTTCATTAAAATATAAGGTGATCCAATTAAATTATCATTATCTGCGTTGTTATAGCATATTTTTATGGGAACATCTACGTTACATGTTTCTTCATCTAATTTCACCTTCTTGAATGTAAAATTTGCAAATTGTCTATCTAATTGTCCAGTATTTTTATTTTCCGATTCTTTAATTTGTGTAGACAATTCAACTCCCGTTGAATTGTCTTCTAGTGAAAATTTTGGACTTCATTATCAGAATCTCCACCATGTTCTTCCACTACTGTTACAGCATTTACATGTGCGGTGGTGGCATTATTTACTCTGTTTGTACGATTAATAGCATCTGCATTCTCATTTTGGGAATGTTCGTTCCTCTCCTGATTGTTCGATTGGTTATTGTGCCAATTATTTCTATTTGATTGGTGGTTATTCCAATTATGATTTCTTTGTTGATTATTCTGATTATTTCTGTTCCAATTGTCTTCTCTTCTACTCTGTTCATTCTGAGTATTTCTGTTCCAATTATCTTCTCTTCTATTCTGTCCATTGTAATTATTTCTGTCCCAATTATATTCTCTTCTGTTTCCATTATGATTATTCCTATTATTGTTGTTAAAATTTGGGTAGTTGTTATTTCTGTTGTTGTTAAAGTTTGCATAATTGTTGTTTCTGTTTTGACTATTGTTAAAATTGGGGTAATTATTATTTCTGTTGTTATTAAAATTTGCATAATTGTTGTTTCTATTTTGATCGTTGTTAAAATTTGAGTAGTTATTGTTTTGATTCCTGTGCCAATTATCATTTTGGTTCTGTATTCTGTGTTGGTGATTAAAATTTTGATTTGTATTATTATTATTTCTGATATTATTGTTGTTTATATTTTCTCTTCCGCTTGTACTTTGAATCGTGTCAAAACGTTTTAATAAATTTATGAATTGTTCAGTACTTTCGATATTTTCTATAGCTACCCGATTTATAACTTCATCTTCATAATGATTTGCTAAACTCCTTATGATGTCTATCTCAAACATTGGCGGATCCAATTGTTTTGCCTCATTGATGTATTTGATGGCGTAACTCTCTTTTGTTCTATCTCTTCTATCGTTATACTTCCCATTGTTGAGATTTATTCTAACTTTTCTTTGCTCTGATATTCCCCAATATTGTCGAAGAAATAGTTGTTCAAATTCAGCGAAGTTTCTGTAATCGTCCTCAATTATTCCCAACCAATTTTCTGCTTCTCCTTTTAATGAATGTCTTATTATAGATTTTAATCGAGACAAGTCATTTATTTTATTTGTAACGTCCCTTAGATTTTTTAGAAATAAACGAGGGTTTCTATGTCCATCTCCTTGAAATTTCATAATCTTGTCGGAATTGAATCCAAATTGGATTTCCTGCATTATGCCTTTGATATTGCTCGCTTCATTTTCCTGTCCAGTACTTTGATTTCTGTACAACCCTTGTTGCGTAATCCACATGGAATTATTGTTTATTGAGCTTTTTATTCCTGCAATTTCATCATGCACTTGTTCTATTTTACAGTGACTTTCTTGATTATTTTCTTCTATTATCTTGTTTGTCTCTATTAGTTTGGTTCCGATTAAAGTTATTCGATGAACATTTTCTATTACCTTGTTATTTATTACATTTAAATTTTCTGTTATTACATTTTTTTCAACATTAATATTTTCTATTTTGTTGTTAATAGATTTCATTTGTTCCATATTAACCTGTTGTGTAATTGAAACGATTTGTTTTTCAAAATGTTCTGGTTTTGTCTCAACTATGACCCCGCTTTCATATAATTGGTTAATACGACCGTTTACTTCTTCTTTCATTTCTTTTATGGTTTCCTTAAACTCTATTTTCTTTACTGTGGTATTTTGCAGATCTTTTATCTCCCCATCCATGTTCCACATATCTTGCCACATATTCTGTTGAGTCAATTTAACTTCATCAATATTTTTTTTTAATTCATCTTTTATTTCATTTTTTATTTCATCTAATTCCTTTTTAATTTGATCGATATTTATTGCGTTTTGATCAATTATTTCCTTTTTGTTTTGATCAAATTTTTCATCCATTTTTCTTGCATTTCCTCTAATTTCCATTAATAATGTCGACATGTCTATCGTTTCTGTTTTCTTCTCTTCTGTTTGTTTTTCTTGACTCGTGCTTTGTTTTTCCTCGACCTTTTCTTCCATACTTTTTATTATTTCTTCTTTAACTTCGTCGACTATGGGATTTCTTTCTACTATTTCTTTCGTCTCTGTATCTACTTCTATGGGATTTGCATCTATGAATGCTAACAGCTGTTTTTTCTTACTCATTTTATCGTTTGTTTGATTTAAATGTCAAAAGGAAGCAATATTTTACACACAGATAATCTGAACGTTCAATTGATTTTGTCTGATAATCAAACTCTTTTATCAGATCGTACATAAATTTTATTGAATTTGTCGAATAAAATGTTTTTATTGACCTTAGAAAAATTTTTGTTTATCGTTAAATTGTTTTTATTTGAATATTCAAAATAGAGCATTAGAATCTTAATATCAGGGTTATCGTGAGGTTTCGTGCCTCGAGTTGGGAGCCAAATTTTTATATGCTGTGGTGTTCCGATTGTTGAATTCGAAGCCACGACAGATATAAATTTTTGAAATTTTTAAATTTTTAACTTTTATTTTCTCGTTACACAAAAATTCTGTTTTATCTTAAATGATAACTTTTGATTGTGAAATAATTCAATTCTTCAATTTTTTAAATATTTTTGTTTAATAAAATTTTTTTTACAATTCTAAATATGGGTTAGTAAATAAATTGTTTTCACACATAAAAAATTAATAGCACCTCTATAATAATAGTTCAGAGATAAAAATTCATTTGATTTGCAAATACACATGTACTTGTATAGATAATATTTTAATGTCATAAATTTCACTGTTAACTGTTAAAAAAATAATGCTAAATACCTTGTCCTTTGTTTTAATCTTGTTTACAACACTCGATGAACACACCAATCTCATACGCAGGCTGATTTCCAATCCTCCAAACCAACTGTTCATGAATCAAATCCACAATTGTCGAATTTTCCAAATAATTTGTGATTAATTTTGCAACCATTAAATTTTTATTAATTTTGACCACTTTTTATTCCTCTTACTATAATTTTTCTTAAATTTCCACTTTGGAAAACCATATAAAATTCCACTTTGTGTTCCACTTGATAAAAACCGCTTTTTTTTTAAAAATCAATCTCATCGATCGCTAAATCACCGCTCAAATTCTTGTTTATCCAAGAACGAATGCGTCCATGTCGACTTCGCCGCCGAAAATTCTTTTCCACGCGTGCGCGATTTTTGATTTACGCCCTCTGATTGGTTGTTTGATTGATTTTGGCTCATCATTTTAAAATGTGTCCGGGTACTGTACGTATTTGAAATTTGCAAATCTCTGCGAGTGTCGTTTCGCGCACTTATGTTTTTTAATTCCACGCATGACTTTAAACATATCATTTTCAATTTTAAAATTTTTGAATACAATAATATTTTTGTTTGTTTTAATAAAAACAATCTAGTCCTTTTTGGAACAATACTCCAGACTTTTAATTTAATAAATTTGAAGAATTATTTTGTTTATTTAAATTTTGACTATTAAAGATTTTGTGTGACGAAATTATAATTGACATGATAAAAATTATTTTGTTAAATTTTGAATTTATTTTATGTTGAAAAATTTTTGTAAATTGTAATTTTGTTGAAGACAGTTCAATATATATTTTTGTATCCTCTTTAGCTCTCTCTCTCAGGTCGCTTATTAGTTAAGAT
Organism: Podabrus alpinus; assembly: GCA_932274525.1. NCBI lineage: Eukaryota > Metazoa > Arthropoda > Insecta > Coleoptera > Cantharidae > Podabrus > Podabrus alpinus. The sequence continues at coordinate 125,403,734 of OW026451.1, forward strand.
TCTTCAGACGTGACACACAATCAAAATAAGAGACAGGATACCTCGAACATAATTTATTAACAAACATTCAACACAAACAACAATACAATTAAATAATAAAATGAAATCAAGAGATAATTAACAACTTAGAGTCCCTATTGCCATTTTTGTATAATAGTGTAAAGCTTTACCTTTATCAGTTTCCTTCCGTAAAACGAACTTAATTTCGTCGTACGTACACGCACTGCCGAACTTTATACACCTTCTTTCTTTCCGCGTAATTCCGGTATTCAATGCTGGACCAAATCCACCAATTCTATTTACCCAAATTTGTCCACTTCTGCAACACTCTTTATATTCTGAACTGCAAAAGTACTATTGGTTTGCGTGTTGTATATTCATCCACTTCTTTAAACACAATTGATCTGCATATCATTAATTTAGATACTTCTTAACACGCCCGGACTGTATGTAATCTTTTCCACAACTGACTCAAAAATACGACTGGTTCGTATCTCGTTTTATCTGCCACTCAAAAATAACACGACTGGTTCGTATCTCGTGCAAACTGCAACTCAAAAATACGACTGGTTCGTATCTCGTTCAAACTGCAACTCAAAAACACGACTGGTTCGTATCTCGTTCAAAACTCAACTCAAAAATACGACTGGTCTATCTGTCGTTTTATTCTCAACTCAAAAATACGACTGGTTCGTATCTCGTTTTATCTGCCCCTCAAAAATAACACGACTGGTTCGTATCTCGTGCAAACTGCAACTCAAAAATACGACTGGTTCGTATCTCGTTCAAACTGCAACTCAAAAATACGACTGGTCTATCTGTCGTTTTATTCTCCACTGTCTTCATGCTCTTTATTATCACTTGGCATGGTTACCTCTTGTTTGTTTTTTTCTTCTAAGAGGCCGCACTATACTACCTCTATTCCTTTTTTTATTTCATCCAAACAAAACTTAAATCTAGTAACATTTTTAATAAACACATTCATACTGTACAAATTTTAATTAAACAATGTTGACATATCCTCCCTCTTATCTTGATTGCGTATCACGTACACATTTAAGAGGGAGCTAGCATATAGTGGACACAACATTACCCCACTGAAAAGTTACAATAACTATTTGAAACCTTGTGGTAATTTTCAAATTTTTATTTTAATCTTTGCATCTGGTATGCCCCATACTGGTTCCTCAACTCATATGTAAACCGTTACTCATCTACCCTTCATCTTTTTTTCTAACACTTTCAACTGTTCCTCTAACTCTTCATTCATGTCTACCTTCATCATCTTCCTACTATACTGTCATGCTTCCATCTGCATTTATTCTTTTATCTGCTTGGACAATTTTATAAATTCCCTTCCCCTTGTGGATTGCTACATTAACAATGTCGAGACAGCGCACAGCTTGTCCTCGACTTCCCCTTGTAGATTCCTACATTCATACTGTCTAGACAGCGCACAGCTTGTCCTAGAATTCCCCTTGTAGATTCTTGTAGACTCTTGAAGATTCTTGTAGACTCTATTTAACCCCACTTTCTGCACAGCGTACAGCTTGTTACAGTCTTTCCCTCTCTATTGTCTTGTCCAAACTTGCTTACTCAACCTTTAGGTTGTTCTTTGCAGATTCCCTTTGCTTTTCGGTAAACTTATTTTCGAAGTCTTGTTAGTAAAGATGCCTGGTATTCTTCACTTTTCATACCCAGTTTACTATAACATAACCTTTCCTCAACTTTAATATTTCTAACCTAGGCCTAAACATGAATTATGCTTTTAAATCATAAATCTTCCAATTTGTGCCTAAAAATGAATTATTAAATTTCCAACTTGGATCTAAATATGACTTATTTAATTTCTAACTTGGGTCTAAAATTAATTTTCTTGCCCCCATTCGCTATTAATATTTTCTTTTATAATACTTGTAATTCAGCATTACTTCATTTGTCAACATACTCCCTCTTGCTTTTTCCCTATCTTCAACAAAACATCTATATTTCCAATTCTCTTTCCACGATCGATGTGGACTCGGATATATCTTATTTTTGAAAGATGCCTCATTCTCAATTGACAAATGATGTTCGTAACCCTCTACAACAGTTACCTTTTCATTAAATAATACCTGCTGTCTATTTAATATTTCCTTTATCTTTCTAATGTGGATTTCTGTGCAATTCTCCGACGTTACAATTGAATTTTTACTGACATCTGTCATATTTATTTTTCCTTGCTTGCTTTCTTTACTCGATTTCTCACATTTTGGCATTATTATTTGATTATTTCCAAACTTCATCTTAATATTTTTAATTTTCAAATGATTTAAATTCAAATTCCGATCAAAACTGGACTTATTTTCACACTCCCATTCTATTTCTTCTTCATCAACCTCAATGATTTGTTTTTCCCCTTGCACGTTTACCTCCTCTGTTAAATCCTTCCTTGTATTCTCATTCTCTCTTGCACCCTCATTCAATCTTACGTTAATCTCCTTCACTACTAGACCACTACATTTTACCTCTTGTCTCAATTCATTCAACCCTTCATTCATGCTTTTAAACCCTTCATTAACAGAAGCAAAATTTTTAACTCCATCATCTTTCATGCTTTTCAATTCCTCATTAACAGAAGCAAAATTTTTAGTTGACTCTTCATTAATAGCCGCAGCCAAATTTTTATTTGACTCTTCTTTCATACTTTTAAACTGTGCCATCATCATCTCACATAACCTTTCACAACTCCTCGTATTCATTATTATGTCAGCTGTTCTACTTATTGTGTCCTACTATGTATCTGCTCTTTTTGATTGTGATCACCTGATGCCCTCTCGTTGGTCGCCACGTTTTGTATCCTCTTTAGCTCTCTCTCTCAGGTCGCTTATTAGTTAAGATTCTTCAGACGTGACACACAATCAAAATAAGAGACAGGATACCTCGAACATAATTTATTAACAAACATTCAACACAAACAACAATACAATTAAATAATAAAATGAAATCAAGAGATAATTAACAACTTAGAGTCCCTATTGCCATTTTTGTATAATAGTGTAAAGCTTTACCTTTATCAGTTTCCTTCCGTAAAACGAACTTAATTTCGTCGTACGTACACGCACTGCCGAACTTTATACACCTTCTTTCTTTCCGCGTAATTCCGGTATTCAATGCTGGACCAAATCCACCAATTCTATTTACCCAAATTTGTCCACTTCTGCAACACTCTTTATATTCTGAACTGCAAAAGTACTATTGGTTTGCGTGTTGTATATTCATCCACTTCTTTAAACACAATTGATCTGCATATCATTAATTTAGATACTTCTTAACACGCCCGGACTGTATGTAATCTTTTCCACAACTGACTCAAAAATACGACTGGTTCGTATCTCGTTTTATCTGCCACTCAAAAATAACACGACTGGTTCGTATCTCGTGCAAACTGCAACTCAAAAATACGACTGGTTCGTATCTCGTTCAAACTGCAACTCAAAAACACGACTGGTTCGTATCTCGTTCAAAACTCAACTCAAAAATACGACTGGTCTATCTGTCGTTTTATTCTCAACTCAAAAATACGACTGGTTCGTATCTCGTTTTATCTGCCCCTCAAAAATAACACGACTGGTTCGTATCTCGTGCAAACTGCAACTCAAAAATACGACTGGTTCGTATCTCGTTCAAACTGCAACTCAAAAATACGACTGGTCTATCTGTCGTTTTATTCTCCACTGTCTTCATGCTCTTTATTATCACTTGGCATGGTTACCTCTTGTTTGTTTTTTTCTTCTAAGAGGCCGCACTATACTACCTCTATTCCTTTTTTTATTTCATCCAAACAAAACTTAAATCTAGTAACATTTTTAATAAACACATTCATACTGTACAAATTTTAATTAAACAATGTTGACATATCCTCCCTCTTATCTTGATTGCGTATCACGTACACATTTAAGAGGGAGCTAGCATATAGTGGACACAACAATATATATATACAGTGCTGTTAAAAGCCTTCAAACAAATATATTTTATCTTGTTATGATCAAATGGCTTTACCATAAAGAACATAATTTGAACATGTTTTAGTTTAATCAGTGAGAAAATATTTAACATACGCATAACTTTGCATAACATCGGCAGTGACCTCAAAATAACAAAAACCATCAAATACAATAATTGATATTTATAGGTAACAATATAAAAATTGGAAAAAAGTAAATATTTTTTAAATTTTCCGAATTATTTTGAATTTTAAAACTTAATTTTGAATAAACTCCTAAAAATAGGTAAAATAGACCTTATGGATAGATTAAAAATCATTAATTATTATCAGGAAGGTTTAACGGTAAGAGAAACTTTTGAAGAGACAAATTAATCCAATGATGGAATAGATTACAAACATCGTCAAAAAATTCCAAAAAACAATTTCTGTAGAGAATATAAATACAAGCAAAACAAAATTTAAAAGTATTATCTTTAAGATTTAGAAAGAAAACTGGTCAACATTTAGTTAAAGATTCTCAATCCTAAAGTTCACCCCTTACATATACGTTGCTCATTAACAAATTAAAATGTGCAAAATTTTGCAAAATTGTCGCATTCAATTGTCGTCAACACTTGAGGAGAAGGCATCAAGAAGAATATAAGGAAGAATGATTAGCACCTACTACCAAGCATAGGGGAGAACTTATAATGGTTTGTGAGATGTTTTTGAGTTGGGCCTCTCGTACGTATAAAAAGAAAAATTAAATACAGAACAATATTTATACAATCTTGTCTTGTATTTTTACAGTTTCAAAACTAAGTCACCCAAACCAGTCAGTTAGGTCCAAAACCATCACCACGAGGCCAGAAGGCCCCAAAAAATCTACAGCCCGTTACCAAAATTAGATGAAGGAGATATGGGTCTAAACCTTGTCTAAACCTTGAGCTTCTTGCCCAATTCTTCGTCAGAAGTTAAAATTTTATTTTTACCCCATTTATTATTTACAATCTGTTACATCGTAACATTCAGTAAATGAATCAGTAAACAACAATATAATGTGATAATAAGCACCCAATAGTGCTTCTCCCCATCTCCATACATTTTGTTAAGACTAGTTAAAAATCTTTGGGTTAAATCTAACGGCTTAAATCGTTTCAGTCTTCATGTGAGGTCACCATCATCAAGGAGATGTACTGCTAAACTATTAGGGTATACTCGGGGTGTACACTTTGACTTTTAATAGTAAATATAAACTTCTAGATCTCTGTAGATCACATCGTTTGGTATGTACCAGCATTAGTGATAATCCTTAAGACTTTTGACTAAAATCTTTGTAGTATTTCAATGTTATTGGAATTACCTGCTGTGCCCCATAGTTGAATTCTGTACGACCAAATGGGCCCTAATATAGCCTTGTATAACAACAGCTTACTTTCTAGGGTTAGCTGTGATTGAGGACCACTATATATTTCTGGTTGTTAGAGCCCCCGCAGACTGCAGACTTTCTATCGGCCGATAGTTAGTCGGTTTCTTAATCAGTATGCAGCGGTATATGCAAGTGCGCAAATTATAACGATTTGGTATTGGCCAACACTTGCATACCGCTTCATACTGATTAAGAAACCGACTAACTATCGGCCGATAGAAAGTCTGCAGTCTGCGGGGGCTCTTAGACTCAATTGTTTTCTCTTTGACCAGATGTGATGCTTCCAATTTGCACCTTCTGTCCAGGTGCACACCAAGGTACGTAGCCACCTCAGCTTGGGGCATAAATTGCCCATTTAGAGTTACAGGCGGACACGTGTCTCTCTTCATGGTGTACGTGACTTGTTGAGATTTGGACTCATTAGTTGGAATGCGCCATCTCTTCAGCCAGTCTTGGATTTGTAGAAGTTGGACTTGTAAGTGACTTGCAGCTACAGACGGGTCAAGGTGTGATGCCACAATTGCTGTGTCGGAACATGGTACAACATTTGTTTAATAGTAGTCGGTAAATCTGACGTAAACAAAAGATATAATATCGGTCCCAGCACGATACCCTGAGGTACACCCCATTGAATTAAATAAAATCCACAGAACTCGTCCTGAAAATTCACTTGAAACATTCTATCATAGAGATATGATTTTAGGATTGAATAGTACGAATGTGGTTACCTTGTTTTTGTTTTAATGCCTGAGTAGTGAATGCCTGAGTATAATGTCCAAAAAGGCAATAGTGTAAAAAAAATTCTCTTCCAGATCTTATAGTGTTAACTACACGATGCACCAGCTCTATGTTAGCATGTTGCTTCCGAAGCCGAATTAGTGTTATGGGATCACATTATTCTTTAGTAGATGTGGTTGTAATCGTTTCAAAAGAAGCTTCTCAAACATCTTTGGAAGGAGTGGCAGAATACTAGTGGGACGATAAGATGTTACTTGCTCTAGTGGTTTTCCTGACTTTTCCTGGCCAGCTTCCATTGTGGAGGCACAATTTCCAATCGAAGCAATGTACTAAACAAAAATGTTATCGCTCTCACAATTTTTTCGGGCAGCTGCTGTAGTACTTTACCTTTAATAAGGCTATAGCCTGCTGTTTTTTTAAGATTGTTCTTTTTTAATTATATAAATAAGTTATCTTTTTAATTTTAATAGGTTTGATTGGAAAGTCTAGTTGGTGTGGTGTTTCCAGGAAAAATTCCCCAACAATTCAAAAATATAAAAAAGACATTGCATAAACTCCTTCGATAATCCCAAATTTGGTGTCTGAACATCATATATTTAAGATTATCACATGATTGCGCGTTTTATCTAAAAAAAATTCATAATAAATTCCATAATATTTATTTATTTATTCATTTGCGGATATACCAATTGAAATAACACAACACAAAAGCACACACAACAAATCAAAATTCCACACTAACTCAAATTCCCACATAACAGTCCTCTTGAACCCGATGTAAGACGGGTGAAATAGGTCAATAACATCTGTTTACTTCAGTTTTACAAAATTATATCAAACTTACTAAAAAATTAATTAATAACCAATGAAACAAAACAATTCATTCTTCGTCATCCGTTTCTTCTATTATGTATGTTATCCAATTTCCATTTAACGTGCTTTCGTAATAACTCGAGCAGGAGCAACGCTTTTGTCGAATAATTTGGAATAAACTTTTTATAATAGTACAGACGCCAGGAAATCCTCTCAAATTACTCAAAAACATTGTCCTTGGATAATCTTTAACTTCTTTTAACATCTCTTCGTTGATATAAACTCCATCTAATGTAATTTGATAGCCCAAATATTTTATTTTTCTTTTGTAAAATTTGCATTTTTCAATGTTTAATTTCAGTCTTGGCTCTTTTAATGCTGTTAGAATTATTCTCAAATGTTTTTGATGTTCCTTCTTGTTCTTGTTTTGTTTAAAACTACTCTCAGATTTTGTAGTATTTGAGGACCGTCTTTCCGTGTCACATAGTACTACTTCACTTCTAAATTTTCTACCATTTCTGAAGCGTCCATATCTCCAATTTTTGCAAATTAAATTTTTTTTCCTAGCCGATGCTTATGATTTTCATTTTCAACTTTCTCAATTGTACTTGTCCCATTGAATGCTTCTATATTCAATTCTTCCATGATTTCCCAACCGAAGGGAGAGGGCCGTTTCCTCAAACTTTAAAACTGTTTGCGAACCTGATTTATTCTACCAACTTTTCCCGTTTTTTTTGAGTTGCCGGAACTGTACTCCTAAAAAAGGTAAGAAGCAGCTATAGGATTTTAATAAAAACTATGAATTGTCGATCTTAGCGACCGCCCGGAAGCGCTGCTATATTGAAAATATGTGTACAAAAACAGGATTTTCAGCAATATCGCCGTACCACTTGATCTTAGGACAAAAATGGTTGTTGTAAATCGTATCGAGCCTTCGTGACGGCCTTCCACGTTTCTTCTCTATATCGATTTTTTCTATGGCGATGGCGATGGCACTGGTCCTGGTACTGGTCTTGGTCCTGGTCCTGATCCTGATCCTGATCCTGATCCTGATCCTGATCCTGATCCTGATCCTGGCGATGACGATGACGATGGCAATGGCAATGGTTTTATGTGTTCCATCACCTTGCATATTTATTTGTACGTTCTCCTATAACTCTTTTAATGCGTCAACGGATTACGTTGCGGTTATTTTATATGAATTATAGACCCACGGGATAGTTATAGACTATACGAGAGTTTACATTTGGCACCATCTTGCATTCGCCATGTCAAACCTTTTTAAGCCTGACTCAAATGATGTAAAATTTAAAATGTGTATAAGTTTTTACAACCAAATATGACCACCTTATAAAACTTGGTAATGCAGTTACGACCAGCAGTGTGACGTAAAGCTTACACCGGCAGGCCAACGAGCGGGAAACCGTGGTTCTACATGTAGTCATGCCGCGCCGGATATATTGCTGCCCAATCGCAATATCAATCTATGGGCTACGGAGAAAGCAGTGTTAAACCACCTCATTAAATTACTTTGCCTAGTTACTTTTTTGGCTTCGGTCAAGTTGATAGCCAACGTTCGCTGAGCGAATACGCTCTTCTTTAAGAAAAATAATAGTTTTTTTATGTATCAAGGGCACAATCAATAGATTATAGCACCGAGGGTAATTTAAAGCCCGACGCGTCAGCGGATGGTTCCATGTTGGTGCCATGATGGTTCCTATGTAGATTTTTGATGTTGCTATAATGCTCTATTGTTTTATTAGGCGTAATTTTGGCGAGAAACTTGGAGGGGCGAGAATTAATTTTTTTATTTAGCAATGGTGCCATTCAGCAGAAAAAGCAGTTGTGTAACTGTTGTACAACAGTTGAGTAAAGGTAGCGGAATTCTGCTGAACGGTTCTCAATTATATCTCGATATAATTTTGACATTTAATTTTTACTGAATTTATTTTTAATTGAAGTCACGCTATAAATTTCAATGTAATCAATACCCAAATATGAGAACTTTTACAAAATTCATTAAATATTAACAGTTACCAAAGACGAGCGAAGAATTTTAGCTACAAAAAATGGCCGACCGTTCCTCAACATGTTGGGTGAATCGAGCAGGTAGCGGACGTACCAGCAGAAAAATACCCATCAGTTGCGCAACTGTTACCTCTGCTGAATGCCACCAATAACTCGAAAACGGCACTAGATATCGAAAAACTGAGCAAAAAATTCTCCCCCCCCTCGCAAGATACTCCCCTCCCGTGAATTTTTGGTAGGAAGGCATATGCAAAATTTCAGATCGATCGCGCAAAAAACAGAGTCTGAACTAACTCTCTTGTTTTGATAAGTATTAATATTGTTGTCATTGCTTAGCAACTTTATAGGCCCTCGGGCTATAAAAGCCATATTATGCCCCCATTTCCGTGCTAAAAAACAAGGTTATGATACCAAAATGAAATAAAAATTTATATAAAACAAATTTCAAAACACGTAATTCGTTCCTGTTTTGTTTTTACTATATTTTTGATTCTTAATTCTTGATCGTCTGGCATTCACTGTATATTCAGAGTTTCTTCTATTTCAATCCATTCACATATTTTGTTATTCACTATTAGTTTCCGGTATCCGGTCTTATTCAATTTGCTTTGGCAATCTCTTCTTTTAATCTTTCTGTAATTTTGCTATGTACATTCATCTCTCATCGATGTACTAAATATTTCCTGCTCTTAAGCGATCCATGCTTTTCATTAACCTTCATTATATTATTTCTTTGCTCTCTAGCTGGTTCTTGATTTTCAATTCTTATCGCTCATCTTTATTCCATTTTCCTCTTTATTTCTCATCTCCACTTATTTATTAAAAAGGACCTGCAATAAGAAAGCCCATCAAAGACAGTTTTGGAATACCTATTAGTATTTCCAAAACAAGTTATTCATTGAAAACATAAATTTGAGAAGAGAGCCCCTTTCAAAAAATATAAATTGTTTAACAGAGCCGATATTTGCAACCATCTTCTCGAACTCGTATCGCAAAACTCTCGAATCATAAAATGCATATGAATGAAATAATTAAAAAATATATGGTTGAGGAATCGGTCTTTTCCATCTACAAGTAGATATTAGCGAAGGATTAATCGATTGGGAATTCTTGTGTACCGTCATTAGGAATTGTCTAGAAATTCATTACTTTGAGAATTATTGTGTACACTTAATTTTGGATGTAGGTATTAACTTCTCGGATATTAACATAATATAGTACCTTATTTTCCATCCAAACGATTATACGTAACACTCGGCTTAGCCTGTGAACTTTCATTTATTGCTATCTGCACCTTATAGAATGTTAAATGGCAACGGTCATCTTCAGAATCAGCATAAAATTAAAAATTAGTGAAAAAAATTATTATAGAATTCAAAACGCGCTAACAAATGAAATATTTCGATGTTATGCACAATTTTACTCGTGAAACTTATCTCATCAGATCCGTATTGAGAAAATGAATATATAAATTGAACCATTTTTAAATCGGTCCCGAAACTTCAAAGATATCCATAATAATAATTAATATACTTAAGTAAAAATATTTTCATTTACTAGGTATTACTTTACTTTCTTTTTTCTTTTATGCGCGTTCAGATTTCACAACAGACAACCAAACAACTACAACTTAATATTGATAGATCACAAAAGTATGCCATTTTTCAGTAATAATATTACCAATTTTGATTCTGATATTACAGTAATTAGTTATTAACATAGACCACTTATTTCTAACAAATGCTCTTGGTAAAAAATGATAAGCATCGTTAGAAAATTTATACAAAGAGGAACACAGGTATTGGCCAAAATTCTGGAATCATATTATACATTTTAGTGCCAAGTACTTCCGGTTATCGATGATATGCGTTATATTTATATAGTTATCATAGTAAAACTACTTATTGGTCCAATCTGTATGATTTCCATAAAATTAAACATAAATTAATAGTCTACTTCATCGACTGTACATTACAGTTAATTAAAAACAGAAACTTAATTAAACTTATTTATAAAACACATCTACTAATAAAATTATAAAATTTCTTAAAAACACGGCCACAACATTGTTTTTCGAATTTCTATTACAACTTAATAAATACACAAACAATCCGAAATCAGATGGGTAGTAAATATAGATACTTTTCAGGATAGTTGAGCAACAGTTTTATTTATGAATTTTGGAAGATACAAGAAACTTCAAAAACTCAATATTGATCAAAATCAAACACCACGTATTAAGGGGGGGGGGGAGCAAATAAAAACCGATATTCGCCCAAATGTTCTCATATTATTTAGCACATATTAGTTGCTGCCTGAAAAAAACTTATTACTTTAAACTAATATTGGTTACTAATTTTACCACTTCTTATTGAATTGGTGTATTACAGTCTTTTATTAACATTTCGACTAATTGGATAAAACATTACGTATAAATACAGTTTATTAATTTAACATAATAGTAATCACTATACAACTACCTACTACATAAAAATTTTAATAATTCTAATCTCTTTTTATGAAGTTTAGCAAATTATATAATATGATACCCTCACATCAGTACCTACTGAACACTGAGATTTACTCAAATTTAAATTTTACAATGTAAATCAACCGTTTTACCAAATAGTTTAAATTTTTAGATTACTACTATGTATGTCAAGTTTATTTTTAAATATTTAATTATACACTTTCGTAAGCATCTGTGTTTTCTGTGACGAAGATGGAGGGTTTTGTAAATACGCGGGGGAATAACTTATATTTTGTTTAGCTTGCACAGTCGATATTTCGGAGTACGAAGTTAATTCTATTCTGGGTGCTGCTTCAGATACCCTTCGAAACGTAACGACTGGTTGCGATGGATCTGGAAAATTTTAAAATTACAAAAAATTTTCATAAACTATAAAATAACCTTCACTTTTTTTAATTAAATTATTACAAACCTGATGTAGACGTTTGAAAATGATTTTTTTCTGGCTGATTTATCACAGCAATATCGATTACTGAATTGGGGGAATCTACAATATGTTAAAATATTTTTTAACTATAAGATTAGATTATAACTTACAATTATTGCTTGTATTCTTATTGGTTTTACTACAGTAAAAGCAACACGTACATTTTTGAAAATGCATTATAAATAAAAGCGAATGGTAGGGGAGAGTAGGGAGACTTGATCCCATTTTTAGTATATTGAATCTAGATCGTACTATACAAGGTATTTCTAATTTTTCTGAAATTCACTACAATGTAATAACCTTAATATAAACATTAACACTTAAATTATCGTAAAAAATTGTTTAAGTACCAAGTGGAAAAATGTTTTTAATTATTTTCCAAATGGGATCAAGTGTCCCCCTCTCAGGGAGACTTGATCTCCCTATCTGGGAGAGTTGATCCCATTAGGATCATGTCTCCCTCTCCTACTTTTGATTAGTAAAGTGCACTTAAATAAGGAAATTCATACAGATAAATAAAGTAATAAATAATTAAAAATTAATAATATTATATATATAATAATATATATAATATTATAATAATAATATAATATTATTATAAAAATTAAAAATTAATAATAATAAAAATAAAAAATTAAAAAAAAAAAATAATAAAATTACATAAGGGAGACTTGATCCCCCCAATTAAAACTCGATAAGGTAGACTTGATCCCCTGATCATATCTCCCTTAACGCAATGGGATCAACTCTCCCGAGAACACACTAAATATTTAAAATGGCAATAAATCAAAACATAACCTAAATTACGCAGCACAAATCAGCTAAAAATATTCGCCAAATACCACACAACGACACTAATATACTATAAACCAGATTTTGTTTATACATAGTAGGTAAATAAACATTTAGTACTCACCATAAAATATTTTTAAACACAGTAAAATTAAAAAACTCTCATAAAATCATAGCAAGCAATACCTGCATATTCGGATGAAGCTTGTTGACTAAAAGTGCGTGATACTCAACCAGTGTTGCCGACGAAACTCGGTACACGATATTTGGACGGTAAATTCAAAGTGGGGATCAACTCTCCCTGGGGATCAAGTCTCCCTACTCTCCCCTACTCATAACAAATAAATGTGAGTGGTATTTTTTGAATGTTAATCAAACTTACTACTACGTAGTACAAGTTAGTATATTAAAATAATAAGTATTCGTCGAAATGTATTATCAGAAAATTGTTATCTACAAAAGATAACGTAATAAATCAATAACAATAATTATTAGAAAAAACGCTATTAAAAAATAATCAGTTTATTGAAAAAAATTATATAATTTATTAAAATCATTTTTGGGGTAGTATAATTATAATAGAACTAATTATTACATCTCTTACCCTCCGATGACAAACATTGGGCAGCAATACAGAATACAATTTTTGGAAAATATCTTTGATAGTTTAAATTTTAAATGCTTTAAGGTAGATAATATTGTTTAATTATTATTAACAATATATCCGTTTTTATATTGTAATGATAGGTTTTAAATTTGAATTTTAAATATTTCGTTCCAGAACAGTTCCAAATGACGAGTTTAGATAGCGACTCAAAAAAGAGGAGATGACAATACCTGTAGTATTAAAATTTGGTACCTACTTACTAAATTGATAAAAAAAATTATTTTTACTTTGTATAATGAAATTTAAGGTAGTATGAAAATGTTGTTGCTATTTTTCACTTAAACTAATCAAGATAATAAATAATTTACAACTTGCCTAAACTATAAATCAGAAATAATATTGTAGTAAAAAAACCATTGCAAATTTTACTTAAATTTAACGAGATTTTTATCAATTTCGTTCAATAACACGACTGAACATAAAAAATAATTTCTACAAACTTATGGTGAATTTCTTTATAATATTCTCAACGAATTAGAGAAAAATTCTTAAAAATATATTATTTAGTTGTATTAGTATTACGAGTAAATTTAGTCTAGTTAATTTAACCGTTTAAAAATATTTACAGGTACGCAATTTAGACCAAGCGCCGAGTATTTTGAAGTGGAAAAATTCTAACTGGATTTGTTTTTCATATAAGAGGTATTTAGGGTGTTATTAAGAAATTCTGAAGTTTTCCCCTTTAACGAAATTGGAATTCTATGCAAATTTTTCGTTAGATTCTCTGTATATTGTATTGCTCAGTCATTTGAGGGAGCTGTCGGGGATAGTCATATAATACTAATGTCGATAGTGATAAAGACTTCCTCGACTATAACCAAGTAATATGTAGAACTCCAACATTTTATCACAGAAAATGACAATGATGAATCCAAGTGGGGGTCCCCACCGAAGACGCACAATTAATAACTTCTTCAGAATGTTTTATAGAATGTCGTGTAATTTCCAAGAAACTACCAATTTGTTAACTTATATTCATGTAATTATTTATGCTGAAAATATTTACAATTAATTACAAATTAATCCTGACCTAATTTTGCCGTAAAGTTAAAGGAAATTCGAGAAATCGCAGAAAAACTGAGTTTTGTTCCCTTCCCCACTCTCGGATCTCGTTGGAAGGGGGAAACTTCAAAACTTTTTAATAACACCATAAAGAACCATTATGAAAAATGCAGTTCGAATTTTTTCCTTCTTGGCGCCTGGTCTAATTCCAGATTCCAGATAAATGTTTACCATAGCATGGCGACATAAAACTTTCTTATTTTAAATGAAATAACTAAATCGTTAAATCGATATAACATGCAAATAATTAAATAAATAGAAATTTGACCTTTGAAATTTACATTACTTATTTACGTTTACTATGAACACAACAGTGGCTTGGTGTGGTCGCTGGTTGAGTTACAGCGCGGAAATTACTGGTTCGAATTGCAGTGATGATTGAGTTATTTTATATTTTCTTTTAGGCTTCTATACAAAGTATAACAAGAAGCCCTATGATCTGGCTCCGTGTCTGTCCGTCCGTCTGTCTGTCCGCATAATTCAAAATCATACAGAGCGTTTCAAATCGTGTTGGAAATAGTCTGTGTGTATAGAGGTCTAAGAACTGGGTAGCCAGTGCGCTACTTTTAGGCTTCTATACAAAGTACAACAAGAAGCCTTATTTAGGCTTCTATACAAGGTATAGAAAGAAGCCTTATGGTCTGGCTTCGTGTCCGTCCGAATGTTTCAGAGCCAATCATAACGTTGATCAACTGATACGTTGTTATATTGTAAATACTTCGTCTATATAGTATTGCGTTAATCTGTTAATCCGTTGTTTCGATTCGCTAATGCAATTTATAAATACGCAAATGTTCGAAAGAAATTTACTAAGTTAAAGATATTTTCAAAGAGGTCTCCCTATATAAACTACTTGTTAGGCTTCTATACAAAGTATAGCAAGAACCCTTATGATCTGGCTCCGCGTCTGTCCATCCGTCTGTCTGTCCGCATAATTCAAATCTAATCAGAACCTTCGAAATTGTGATTGTAACCGCAAAAATTTAATTAGTGCAGATTATCTGATATTACATTATAAAATTATAAAATTATGGCGACCAAAAATAACAACTTTTTTTTCAATGCAGACCAAATATAAGTTATATTTTATTTACATAATTTTTCACCTATATAGGAAATTTAAATACGTTGATACGTTGATCCGTTGATACGTTGATCTGTTGATACGTTGATCTGTTGATACGTTGATCTGTTGATCCTTTGATTCGTTGATCCTTTGATCCGTTGATCCGTTGATCCTTTGATCCAATTGGTGCAGATTATCGAATTATCTGATGTTACATTATAAATATTATATCGACCAAAAATAACTAGCAACAACAACTTTTCACACCAGAAAGGTAGCTGTATAGAAGCCTAGAAGCTGCCGCTAAAGCGAGTTCCACCTTGTTTCTAAATATAGCCCCTATACTTGACTAAAATATGATAAATTTTGGATAAATTTTTAATATTTAAAGTTTTATCAAGCGGAAGTACTGGTAATTATAGCAAATGTGGGTCATTGGAATAACCATCATAATAGAATAATTTAACAAAAACGATAATTACCAAGGTGTTCCAGTTACAATAACAAATATTTTTATTTTTTAAGTTCACCGAATTAAATGGCCGCTAGTATCGTTCTTATTCAAAGTTTAATTCCGTTTACTACAGCTGAACGTGGAATCCCAACCACGGCATACATAAGGTAAGAGCAACTGAGAATAGAACCTATAACCCCAACCCTAATGATTTATTATTTTTAGGTATTTGTTTATGTTATTAATACTTATTAGTATAATATAATTATCTATCAAATCAAATTTTGATACATCTAACTATCTTCAGGTTGCGGCTTACTTATTAAGAAGCTAAAAATGCGAATATATTCTCTGTCTTTCAAATATCATAGCAACTGTTTACTCAAACTATATGAAACTTGATATCACTATTAAATAAACTTTTAAAAAAATATATAGAGGTTAGTGCATAATAATCTAGTTAAATTAAGAAAATTTTATGTTACCACACTTGAACACACTTCCAATTTATAGATCAAAATAAATAAATACTTTTATTAAAAAAAATCCAAATTTCATCGGCTTAAATGAGCCACCCTGTATATTCTTATAGTAGTTATAATTAATATATTATTATGTATTTACAACATTATGTTATACCTTGGTTTGGTTATAATTATGTTTGTATAAAAAAATGTATTCTAAGATTTTACTCCTTCTCTTCTTCAACAACGTTGAGTGACGACGATGAATTATTTTTCCTTTTTATTTTGTAACTTTGATTATAAGGAGGAACTTTTAGTAGCTTTTCATCTAAAGGGACATCTTCCTTCATACTATCAGGAGTTATCTCTATTACACTAGATTCATCTTCTTTTCTTTTTTCGTTTACTTCTTGATTTTTAACTACCACTACATCCTTGTTTATCTGCTGTACATTTACAGGTTTCTTCAGCATGGTACTGGTTTCGTCCAATAGAACATTATCAGCAAACTCTTTATTTATGATAATTTTACAATCAGATGAACCATTTAATTTTTTGTCTTCGACAGCAACGTGACCAACTACTACAGACGAAGCAATTCTTTTGGAAGTATTTGATTCGCTCATTCTTCTAGCAACCGAATATCCCGTTGAATTTGGTGCAAAATAGATCTTTTCACTATTGCTTGTATCACTGTCACTTGGATCATCTACAAATTGAGTAGTATTTTTTTCATTTTCTAAAATAACAATTTAATTTACTAAAATTTTAATTGGACGTTTTTGACAGTGGAATTTTAAAACGTTTAAAAATAATTTGCACTTAAAATTTTTTGTACAATTGAGTATCTTCTATCTATTTAAATTTAAGGAAATTACAAGTGTAACTGTGATTATAAATTTTGTAAAGGAAATACTTAAAATATTATCGTTCATTATTTATGAAGGAGATAACTGAAGTATAAAATTTTAATTGATCAATTAATTATTACATGAGTTTGCAGTAATTAATCGTAAATTCCAAATTTATATTTATATCATCAACTGATCATATTTGCTTTTTAAAAGACTTTTGTCGAGTTTAAATAAATTTAGAAATCACTTTACGTTCCAGTTAAAATTTATAGTTACATTACGTGTTAATACAATTCAACGTATAGAAATGATAAATACCTATCGAATTATTGTTGTAGTTATTTCTAACCCGAATTTGTCTTTCCATTTTTTCTTTATAAAATCTATGTAAATCTGAAACGGTACAAACAAAAATTAATTTTTCATCTAGGCGATAATGCAAAATTTTGCTAACCTATAGGTGTGGGAGTTTGAGATTTACCGTTCTGAATCAATTCGGGAGCCCCAATAGAAAACGCTATAGACGCTATATCGCGCTGTTTTTCATTACCTAAAAAAATTTGGTTATGTAGTTTATTGTAAAAAAATGTGCAAATACTACTTACTGCTGAATTCTGGATTTCTTTTCTCTTGACAATAATAAATTAAGAGGGCCAATACTATCATACACGATATGAAAATTAAAACCACCACGTAAAACTCCATGGTTCGAACAGAACATTTATTACTGAATAAGTAAACAGTCCAATTTACTGCTTCACCTGTTTTTCGCGAAATAAATATTATTAATAATTTTTTTTACACGACGGAATCAGTTTAAAATCACGTTTATAGTAACGTGAGTATCGAACTGGTTAATTGATAACGTAAAATTTTATCTAAAATACTTACTTCTGTAATTTTTTTGATGTAGATATACTATAATTAAACATTTTTCATTGCATTTTCTGTTTGGCACTCTTGACACATTAATAGTTTGAGGTAATAATATTTTGAAATATATTTATAGTTTTCAACAAAAATATAGTCAAGTTCACAAAAATTTTTACTCACGCCAGCATTATCATTCTCACGCTCACTTTTCTAGTTAGCGCTGATTAATGTTTGAAATAATTTTTACTGTTTGCAATTTCACAAAAAGCTCAAGTACCTACTAAATCAAAACATGAAAATTTATTACGTTACGAACAATAGTTTATGTACTAATTTCTCGTGGTTTTAAGTAAATATCAACATTTCTGATTATGTTTTCTTATGTTTAAATAACGAGATTAATCTCGTTTTAATAAAATAGCAAAAATTGCATTGCAATTACTCACTGGCTAAAAAAAGTAGGTAAAATATATTTTTATATTAGTTACTTTTATATTATTTATTTCTTGGTAGGTACATTATTTAAGTAAATGTTGTTTTATCTCCACTACTTCCAAATTTTCTATTAGTCTCAAACGAATATGGCTTTTTATTACTTACTACTAGTAGGATAATAAGATAAGAAGTTTGCTGCCAATAATTCTTATTGTTCGACCAAATATAGTAATGTTTGTTATTTATTTAAAACATAAATTTCAACAATATCAAAATACATAATACGCAATATTTTTAACTAAAATGCATATTATATAACTGATGGTTCTAACTGTCAGTAATTTAGGCTGTCATAATATGACGTTACCATTTGTAAATATTGGCAGTGTATTTTATTTTGTATAGGTAGGTATGATTTTTAAGAAAATTTATCTAAAAAGAGTGAACCAGTTGGTTGATAAAAAAAGTTATCAAGTAGGTAGGTACATATCAGGAGCGTACTGGTTGGGAAGATACCATTTATACCTGTATATTATGTAAACAAAACTTAAGCTTCAAGCAATGAAACGCAGAATAAGGTTGTAAAAATGAATCGCATTCGCCTTATGGTTTCGATCTTACTTCCGAATAGTTCGGACGTTGTGTACCAAAGCCTTGCACTTTTTCATTGAAGCATAAATTTTGGCACAAGTGTTCATACGACCCTCCTTTATAGATATATGACGTCCTACTCTCCTTATTCCCCAATACACAAAAGCACTCTCACGGTTTTAGTTTATCCTATTTATTTCATAAACGGTTTATCAGACCATAAAAATATATCAGAACAAATAAATGTATAATGAAATTTTAAACAAAAACTGTCCTTAAGATTTTTTTGACACAAGTTACCATTTTCATAGAATGGCGCAAATATGGCGTGTATTGCAAAGCTCGTGAATTTTCGACGAATATCTCAAGTACCGTTGCTCGCAAATCAAAAATTGCTTGAATAGAAAATTTGAATAACAATTTGTCTACAAATATACTGTTTAACTTATAGTAGGTTGTAACGAATTATTGCATTTCGTTATGGGATAAATTTTGCTACACTCGGTGCATAAATGTTACATTGTCCTATCGGCTGGGTCACATGAATAGCGGACATCTTCGGTCAATTGATTAAATTGGTCAGACCAGCAAGGTTGCTCGTAGTCTGCACTTGGATGGATGACCGTGTGGTGTCTAATTTAAAAGAAAGACATAGTCCAGGAGTGGACTGGATGTTTGAAAAACATAGAGCTGATGAAGAAGAATGAACGAACAGCAGGTCTATGTCGTAACTTTATATAATAGAATTGCCAATAGGAAAACAGTAAACGAGTGTCTCAGAAACTTTTTATATAGAATAATAGACAATTAGATGTAATTCATTCAAAACCGGATGCTTTACAGCAGCATTTGAAACGAATGGCTTATCAAGGGCCTATCAGATTCATTGTTTTGGAGATGGTAACGGTATGAGAATGTACAATGTTGGAAGCCGCTATGGACCATTATTCCCTTAGTTCAAGAATCATTGCTTCCTCTGTGACGGATTTTTGAAATCCATCACTTACGTTCAACCCTATATATCATTTGTTCTTTAAAGGCGCATTCTATCCGCGCCGAGGTGGGGATTTGTTCAAGACTGCGCAAGGATAGTCTTGGGTGAACCATTGAACGAGTAACACGCTCTTGTGTCAAGTTCTGTCACACCCCAATGTCGATTTATGTGGCTACTGTTGAATAATCATGGGCTTTTGGCAGTGGCGGTTCTACCATAGGAGCTGCAGAGCTGCAGAACCACCAAAAATAACAATAAAAATACCAATACTTAAATAATTAATTATATAATTATAACCTTAATCAGATTTAAATTATTATAAAGAATGGTGCATTATCAGCTTTGCTTTGAAAGCGTGTTTCTCATTTTCGCTAGCATATCAGTTATAATTTAACAGCTAGTCACATAAATAGTGTAATAATAAAGACACGTCCAGTCGGCTATCAAAATGTTGGTCTAACTTGAACGCTATACATTTGTGCGCAGCCGGCGAGCTGTAATGAAACGCAGACTACAATGCTAGCAATTGGTATAGTTTTACGTGGTATATATTTTATGATTTTGTTTCGAGGTAGTTTAGAATTCGAATTTTGAAAAGAAAAACTAATTTTAATATTAGTTCATCAATTGTTAAACAAATTGCAGTGAAATTAGGGCATAAGCAATAAATTGTTTAAAAACTTTTAATTACACCAAGTTTCTTGCACATATTTATAGCAAAATAGTAGTTAAATTGTTTTTTGACGGATTTTGCAACTTTAAATAAAATTATGAATACATAAAATTAAAATTTATGTATTTTTATAAAATAATAATTCTTATTTTAAGCTCGTGATACGTACACGCATCGAATGTAAAGTCGCATGTAGTGGCTGCTCTTCGACGCAGCTATCAGTGCAGTTAGATGTTAGATATTTACTCGAGTATTAACCGGTGCTAGCATACCTATATTTTAAAGAAGGATCTTGTATTATAAACTTTAATTGAAAATATGGATATAAGGTCCTCTATATATCTACTAGATAAAATGAATGCTTATGAATTTACTAATATTCCTAATAAAATTTTATAATAATTTTGGACTTGAGATTTTTCTGCATTGTAAAACAATTCTCAAACTATAATTTTCTGTAATAAAATGTAGATCAAGAAATTTGGACTTACATAAAATTTATTGTTTTAAAAATGTTTGCGTCGTTTGTTTTATTTCGAACCGAACTCAAATGGCTGTTTAAATTACAAAGTCATATAAGTTCTATTTTTAAAATAACAAATATGCAGAATTATTATGACGTGATAAGCTAACTAAGGCATTTTATTTAGTCGTTTTTAAAATCTCTTACCATTCTCTTACGAAGAAGGTCGTTTTTAAAAATGAATGTAATTTTTAAATTTAGTTATCAAGAACAATTAGTGATAAGAAATTGCCGGTATATACAAGTCGGGGTAAAATGTATAAAAGACAATTTAATACGAATATTTATTTACGGAACAAATGGATTTGTGGCTGTAATCGTATAAGAACGCTTTGTTTTGTTTTCCGTTTGTGTCTTTCGATATTGTCAATAGAAAAAAAATTTATCTCGGGAATATTGAATTTCAACGAAAAAGTTATTGATAAGTTAAGTTTGCCACAAGCAAGCACCGGCGCACGCCATTAATGCTTAAAAACGTGCAATAAGTACGTTTATTTTTTGAGATTAGCATTTTACTGATGCCTTCCCTTTTTTATAATGCAGAACAGCCAAACATATATCTCACGAGCCGCCACTGGCTTTTGGGTTACGTAATTGGCGGATATGGAGCGAAGATATGGCTACCGGGACAATTTTTGTTCGCGCAGACTCGATGGAGATCTGACATATCTTCGTTGTTGGAAAATGGTGGATTTTCCCCATATCGGACGTTTCTTTGTCGGATCTACTGCCGATCTTTGAAGGTTATGGTATCCCGTCGGATTGGGGAGTAATCTTTTTGTTACTTAATTGTTCCACAGTGGTATGCTTTGATCGATTAGGACAAGTTTTGCTCCGTCCACCTGGAGTTCGTTTTGTTTAATTCACCCTTGGCTGATTCTCGTATTTTTTATGTTTTGTCATTTAGGTTTTATTTTGCCTTGCAGTTTTGATTGGAACGTTTTTGGCCGAAATAATCGTTAAGTCGCAGGTTTTACTTTTCTGCTCGACGTGACTAAAGGTAATCTAATCTGACGTTCGCATACGTGAATTATAATGCCAATGTTTGAATTTTATATTTGGAAAACTAATTAATTATTATATTATATTATTATGTTTTATTTGATTGAGTTTGAACTGTGCATTTTATTCACTAGGTAACATCGAACGGCGTTGGTCAATTGCATTGGCATAAGAATTCCTACGTGTTCGACATGGGTTCAAATCTTGAATTTGAAATTCTATGTTGAACATTATTTTTGTGTTTATTTTTGGTTTTATGTTTTTTTAAGAAGGCAGCGATGTGCGACCAACGTACAGGGTGTTGCATTTAATCGGGGTCGCTTCCACTTGGTTTTATTGAAGGAAGTTCGATTGTGGTTCCACCGTTTGTGGGATTTTTATATGACCACACGAACGTTCCGTTGATTAATTTTGGGGAGTGGTTCTTGGTGGCAATGTTGTTGCCACTGTACTAGTCTGGTCGGCTAATGCAATTTCCATCCGACATCGCTAATGTCATCGCCTTCCGACAACGAACCATCTTATTGTTGATATTATTTTTGTTGTGTTGGCAAAGCTGTTTCCATGATTTTCTTCGGGGCGTTCATTTGATACGACCCACGGCCTTGCCGCCGCTATTAACGAGCTGGCTTATACCTACCATCAGGGCCCCACGCAAATAAAAGTAGAATTTATTTTCTGCGTGGACATTATCTGTTCCGAGCTACCTTCTCATTAGAGATAGTGAGGACAGATATTGTTTCACCTCTTTTTCTTCACGTGCCTTCTTTTATCGTAGATTGGAGTTCAATATAACTATTATCAGGAGCTTCAACGCAGCAGCGTGGAATAGGGATCTTGTGCTCTTCCCATACCATCTTTTGAGGTTTTTCAACCACGAAATTCTACGATGATCCCATTCATTTTTCGTTGGATTATCACCTGAGGGAATCTATATTTTTTGTTTCGCATCACTTGTCCCAGATATTCTAATTTTCTTTTCTTTATTGTGTGCGTTATTTCTAATGTCGTTCCTATTCTATGCGGTACTTCTTGGTTTGTGATTCGATCCATCCATGAGATACGGATCTTTCTTCTGTATGTCCAGATTTCAAATGCGCCAATTTTCTTGCATGTCTTCAGTGCGCCATTTTAGGGGTTTGCTTATCAAGGCAGAATAGGCCTAAAACATTTTTGTTTTAAATAAATGATGAAATATAAAATTCAGTTGCCACAGTATAACGTCAACGAAATATTGATATTCCAATTTTATAAGAAAACTAAGTTACCATTTGTTCAAATTTTGCCTTATTATGCAATAGTTCTTAAAACTTTATAAAACATATATTTTGACAAAACGTAATCCGTTATTTATGTTTTATTCAAGTAAATTTTCATGTAAGAACAACGGTACATGAGATATTTATCGAAAATCCGCGAGTTTTGTAATGCACGCCATATTTCACTTTCATTTACACGACGATTCCATGGAGGCGGTAAATCGTATCAAAAAAATCATTTATTTGTTCTGATATATTTTAAAACGTTTGATGAACCTTTTATGAAATAATTGGGGAAAGCTAAAACCACTGGGGTGGTTTTGCATGTAGATATGAAGGGGGAGGAGGAAAAGGGGTGTTACATCTAGTTTTGTAAAGGAAGGTTGCATTGAACCTTGTGCCAAAATTTATGCTTCTATCACAAAGGGAAAAGTTGTATAGAAATTTTGTTCCTTACCGTCCAGACTAGAAGAAGACTGATCTCCTGAGATACACACTGATGAAACAATACCATCATGACTTGTGAACTTTTTGGCTGGTACGGAGCACCGGGCTGAGCCCCATATCTCCCTCATCTGGTCGGTTGAAAGCGGGCTGCAGGGTTTTGGAAGACTATTGGCCTGGGGGGGTTGGCTCTTGGCTGATGGGTCGACTCGGTAGAACCTAGGTAGGACATACAGAAAAGAAAAATTGTAGTGCCATGTTAAATTTTACGAATTGGAAACGATAGGAACTTAGCAATACCATCATTACGACTCGTTACTGATTGAGTTCAAACAGCTAAAGCTTCAAGAAAGACCCCAATGCCCAACGCCGTCTTTGATGCATTTGCAGAAGTTTAATTTTATTTTACATTGTGTAAGCTGTGTGAACTCAAGCGAGTCATGATGATAGTATTGCCTCACCAGTGTGTATCTGAAGAGGTCAATCTTCTTCGGAGGTAAGATTGAAACCATGATCATAGAATAAGGCGAATGCAATGCATTTCGACGAGCTTTACGTGAGTTGACGCACTATGCTGATGGAATTTCCTTATCGTTGCTTAACGTACATAAACTTTGTTTTCATATTTTTGTATGTCTAGTAGATATCTAAATAATATCTTCCCAGCCAGTATTCCTCTGATATGTACTACTTATGTATGTACGTTGATAATATTTGGTGCATTGTAGTTCTGAAAATTAAATATTTGTAAATTTTTTTAAATTTATTCTACTGTGTTACTATCAATGTTTTACTACCTAAACCACCAATTCATCATTCTAAATTTCAAGGTTCAACCTAAATCTATAAGCCTAAAATGTATTGTAATCAAATTTCATATCTCTATCCGTGACGTCAATGAAATGTATGGAATTACTTTCAGAATTTGGACTATAACTATTACATTTATTTTTATAAATCATTTTTCGACAAACAATATTAATTTTGAATTAGTTGCTCTTTGGTCAGCTAATATTTGATTCTGTCCCACTGTATGGCGACGTCAGTGATTCAATAATTGGCCGTTTTACAACCATTTGAATGAAAACGGTTAATAAGTAAAATTGGTTTTATCATATTTATTATAAAAACAACCACATAAACAGTCAATATAAAGTGCATATTATTTGTTTCGGTTATGATAATCAAAATAATACAAGATTACTAAATTGCATGCACTATCAAGTAGTACATCTAATATTTCATCATAATATCAACTCCTAGTAAAATTTCTAACTTATCAGGCGATCACCAAGATATGGAGCAAAGTGTATCTCCTGCTCATACTCCGCCAATTATTACTCAACATACTCGTAACTCATCGAATGTAGACTGCGTTCGAAAGCTCAAAAGTTATACAATGCGCGAAGGGCGAAATACATACATATAAATGTTACGTGAAAACATTAGCTTGGAGCGAAAATTTAAAAAATGTGAATAAAAAAAGACGTAATTACTCGTTCTTGAAAATTAATATGAAAAAAATATCACTAGGCATGTAATTTAATAAAAAAAGTTATTGTTATTTATTTTATTTTGAAAGTAAACGAAAGTAAACATGCAACGAATGTTTTCTAGTTGGGCTTTTTAGTGTTTGAACGTGTTTTCGTTAATGCGCCGATGACAGTATAACTTTTGACCTTTCGGATCTACTCTACATAGATTCGATCTCTTACCTGCAAAGAGAATACACTAACGGAATTAAATGCAGATTCTTCTATGAAAGCACTAACACAACTAGATATGTTATAGCAAAACCATTAGACACATAGTAGAGTTTGCTATAAAATTTATCCAGTAGGATAGATTGCAGCAAAAATCCAACAGCATTAACTGCAATTAAAGATACTTATTTTAAAGGATGAGAATAATCCTGAATAGAGAGGGGTCTGTTTTTAAATCTTTAACCATGAACCGGCACTAAGTAGGTACTCTATTTTTTAGAGAACAACAATTAATATGCTGAGAAGGATTTCATCTGAATAGTCGTTTTACGACTCATCGGTCAATCCTAAATCCAAATATAATTTTTATGATTTTATGTATAATTAAAATCACGAAAGATGACTCTTGCGTCATCAGCATCAGCCATGTTCATAATATGAGGTAAAATTATATCGGATTACAGTTTCTATTTATAGTCGTTCATAGTAAATAAACATAAATTTCTTATTGCATCTGATACACGTCATAACAATAATAGTTTACCATTTAATAATAGTAATTTATCTTCTACAACTGATAGTGTTATCAAATTTGCACCATTTTCCTTTCACCTTGAAAATATTTATACTATAAATTCAATACAAGCTACTGAGCTTGAGTTTTTAACATTTTACCTTGAATTCACGTATTAATTAGTTCTGAAAAGAATTTTTATTCGAATCGTAGTTAATAATACTACATAAATTAATATTGTACAAATAGAAACACCGCAAAATATATATATAAATTAATAATAAAACACAAGGTATTCTGTCAAGTTAGACGGCGAAATTCAGATGTACAAAGGCGTGCTAAGGGCACGCCAAGCAATATTCTTATAATTATCAATTACGACCTCACAGTCACGATTTGCTTAGTTCACACTTTCAATTGACAATTTACTTAGTTGACGTTTACATACAATTGGCAATTTAATATTTTACTACTTTTTTGGTTATTTAGAGGGCTGTATATCAGAAACTATCCTTCTCGGTCCTTTTACCCTAATGAGGGTTTGGTGACCCATCTCGTCTATCTCTTTCTATGCATATGATGTGTGTTCAAATTGTTTTCACATGCATAGAGTACCTACTTGTTTAACGTGGGCTCCGAACCACGGGAAGTGTACTACACCTCATTTCGAGATGGATTTTCTTGGCAGATTACCTCGGTGGTTTGCCATTGCCTGCCGAGGAGAGACGGTCATAATAAAGTTTTTACCGAAACTATATAATCAGAAACTATATAGGG
Organism: Podabrus alpinus; assembly: GCA_932274525.1. NCBI lineage: Eukaryota > Metazoa > Arthropoda > Insecta > Coleoptera > Cantharidae > Podabrus > Podabrus alpinus. The sequence goes on from OW026451.1 coordinate 125,430,813, forward strand.
ACTAAAATATTTTTTAAAGCTTTTAGTATTTAGAATTTTATGTGGTCTAATAGTTTAGCTAACAAATATTTTGTATATATTATATTATGATATATGCATGTATAAGAAACAACCAATCCATGACTTTGTGACTTTTGGAACCTGTTTCGTATTCCCGTTCGAACCCAATATTAAAAATCTAAAGGCATTTTCTCTTATGCCAAACTAAAGAGTAAGGAAAGAAATCACATTTCCGAGATATTTCCACTCTAAAGCACCAAATTACTAGACTAAAAGAAAATTTAAAATTTTCAGATGTCGAAGTGCCAATTGTAAGTGTCAACTGAGCAAATTGTCAATTATTATGAGTGTCAATTCTATTAAATTGTCAATTATAAGCTAATGGATAAGTAACGTTTTCCAAACTTTTCAGGAGAAGCAAAATAAAATTTTTTTTATTCGGTTTTTATAGTGGTATTGTGTCCCAATGAAAGAGAGTCACGTATATTTTTAATTTTAATTTAATATTACTATAACTTTCGATAATATGGCATAAAAATGATGTACGGTGCAAGAACGGGATTGTTACACACATAATTTTGGATCAAATCATGTTGACTGCAAGAACGGGATATGTAACACAAACATAAAGACTGAAATAAACTGAATTTTTTATTAAAACTACTACTAGAATCTTGATAAGGGTCTTCCACATTAACTACACTTTCGTCGGTACCACTCATAATTTTAATCTTAAATTTAACTAGAAAACACCGTAAAACTACCATGAAATTCAATGGTTTATTCCAGACTTCTAATAAATTGCACCTGCACGTTGCAAGAAGGGGACATGATAACATGTGTAGGATAAACAATAAATATGAAGTGCAAGAATGGGATATGTTAAGTGTACATATCCCGTTCTTGCACCTTTTTGTACGAGGGGATATGTTATTTTCACTTGTAGCTCCGAATTTATTTTAAAAAGAAATTCCATAATTTTACCAAGCGAAGAATGTTCGTTTTAGAACCCAAATTTGCAAAAATCTTACTTTTCAAATTTTTGTACATATCCCCTTCTTGCATCAGGGTCTTCAATTATAAGTGTAAATTGCCACTCTGAAGTGGCCATTGGCAATTATAGTAATATTTTGTACTATATGAGATACTGTAACAACATAATTATTTATTGTTAAACAATAAAAATACATACCCACATCTCAGTTCGCTATCTTGCTAATTTTATTAGCCTAGGTAAGGAACACTTTTAACTTTCAAAATTCCGGGCGAGTTGAAATTTGGAAGATATGTGTATTTAAGCGTCCGAATGAATCCCCCCTCCCCACAACTTCCTTGAAATAATCCTTTATTTTGTTTTAGTTCCTCCTACGTAATTTTTTGGAAAATTATCACCAGACCAAAATTGAAGATCAAATTTTCTACGATATGGAATTTTGAGAATCAACTTCAAATGATGAGATGAAACTAATTATTGAAAAGCTTTATGACAATAATATCAATTTTTTACAATAAAATGCAATTCACCTTACTGAAATCTCTGGAGAACCCGATAAAGGATTTTAGGGGACATTAGAGAGTTCATTTGGAATCTCAAATACACAGCATGTCGACTAAATTTTAGCTTTCCCGGCTTTTTGCAAGTTCTATCAAGGTTTTCGGTTTCATTACCTGGATTTGGTATTCTATAGTGAAATAATTATATGAAATAGTGATAAAATTGAAAAGATTAAGAAATAATTGAATTACATACTATAAAACGGTCATGAAATTTTTTATTAACAAGGTTATCAATTCTCAAATAACTTCACTAATGGTTATTATACTAATCATACTAATGGTTATTTTTCCAAAGAAGATTCTCTAAAATATTGCATGTAAAATTTGTTGTTTCTGTTCTTCTGAATAACCTTGTTATAATAATTAAACTTTTTCAGGTGACTATTATAACACATCGGATATGGGGAATCACCAAAGTTCAAAACGTCATAATGGTTTCATATGGATGGCAATCTAAAAAATCTGACATGGCATAGAGCATACATTGACTAACAAGGAACCTCGGTTTTAGTCCTTATAGCTTCTAATACATTTTTGTGATCTCAAGTCCAAAGCAGATCTATGAAAAGGTCATGATGGGTTGAAGGCGGAGGGTAGGATATATTACGGTGATATCTGGAGGAGACGTCACTCGCAACACGAACATTCATTTTTGCTTGAATAAAAATTAATGCATGGAACTTGTTAATTTAAATAGGAGGTTTACTATTATCATCACAAAGTCAAAACAAAAAGAATCATTTAAATCATAATAATAAAGAATACAAGGGTTAACAAAATAAATTAAAATGTTCAATTTAAAATCCGTAATGACAAAAATTGTTAAAAATAATATAATAAAATTGTTTAGTTATAAGAAATTTATAAACTACATGTAAAATTTGTTAGTTAAGGTGTTAGAAATAATTTGTTAAAGCGTTATGTATAAAAATTTAAACATTACGTGTTCGTCGATAAAATTAATTAAAAACAGAGTGATAGGTCATCCGAGTAACCATCGGTGGACAATGCAAGTGATAACCAGAAATTATGTGCTTCAAGTCAACAGCTAACCTAAAAACATAAGAAAAATAAATTAAAAGACAATTTTAAATTTCGCGCCACAAAAAGATGGTGGTTTCGATTTACCTACAGAATTTATGGTTAAATAATCAAGTAGCAATGAATTGGTATCACCTTGACGATATAACAAACAAAAGAGGTCTTTCTAGGTTTTGCATCGAGATCGCACGTGTAATTTTAGCGGCTCCAATATTAATTGATTAATTGTAGAAAATTCAGGATAAAAAGGGAAGAACTGTAAAAATAAAGTGTTTAAACATTAGTGCGAACGTAAATAAAGTGAAAATAATAAAGTTTACTTACCGATTGCAAATATTTTTGAGAAAGTAGAAATTTTGCCACGAGGGTTGGAAATTTATCGAAGAAATTGATCTGGAAATATTAAGGTGAAAACGAGGTCATCGACAGGAAAAATCATCGATCACTACACATGCGCTATACCAAAAAGGAGGAGAGAACAATATTTATACAGGGTAAGCGAAAACTTTTACAAAAACTTATATTTGTGCAACGAGTGCGGAATTTTAAAATACGACGCCACGCTTTTAGATTTAATTGTGGGGAATTTAAATAATAAGGAACTGTTTAATATTTGTATACGTTTATTTTCATATATAATACCACAAGAGACTATCAAATTGTCGGCAATAATTTTTGAAACTGGGCGACAAACACGAAGATTCCATGGTTTAAAAATTAACCGACAATTTTATAGTATCGTGTGGAATTCGTTTGACAATTTCGTAAATAAAATTTCAATTTTTTCTGACAACAAATAATTTATAGTATGCGTTTACGTAGTTTCCATCGTTACTTGACAATACAGACCACGGTGGTCGTATTGCCGCGACAATACACCACCGTGGTCTGTATTGTCAAAGGAAGTAGATTATGATTGGTTCAAATTGATGAGATTCTAACATCCTATTGGTTGAATTATTATGAACGAAATTGTCATCAAAATTATTGATAATTAGGATAATAAAAATTATCATTACAAAACGGATTATTTTTGGGGATTCTTGTATTCCCGGCTATTTATTTTTCAGCTCTAAAAGTTTTACTATGCAATTTCCTAAAGAAACCACTACTGTGATAAGCAAGTCTACATGCAATAAGAACCCAGCTAGCCGTGATAATCAGTAACATTGAAAATTTTATAAAATTGCGATTGACGGGGTCCATCCGTACCTTCATCATCGTAATATGTATATGAGATCTCTACAGAAAAGACCAAATGTCTAACAACTTCAAGAAACCCAACAATATGCACGCTTACAATAAAGAATAATGCAATAGAACAAGTAGTATACTTCAAATATTTGGGAGTAGAAATATTATATGGACGCGGAAATCTGGTGGAAGAAACATGTTCCAGGTTCGAAAAGCGTCAATGGTCTCAGGCTGCTTAGTGGACATAATCTGGAAAAATGAATTCCTAAATACCACGTATATAATAAGGCATGTGTGAGACCCATATTAACATAAGCTATAGAGGCAAAAGCAGACACCGCCAAAACAAAGAGAATGTTGAGAACCAATGAAATGAAAGTCCTAAGGGACATAACAGGAAAAGCACTTGTTAATAGAGTAAAGTACTACCGCATAAAAGAAGAGTGCAGCATGCCTGATATAATCAGATGGACCAGAACAAGAAGAAGAGCATGGAACGAGCACATATCACGCGTGAACCAGAACCGACTCCCAAAAATCGTTAGGGATGGAATCCCCCAAGGAACCAGGCCACCAGGAAGTGTTCTGTTTTCCCTCCTTTCCGTTCCTAATGAGAGAACGGTTTGGAAAGGCAAACAAGACCACGCAGAAGTAAAACTCCTACTTATATTCGTGGTACCCTGATGTTCGTATAAGCCAACTCGCTGTAGCCTGGAAGCGAGGGTCGTAAGTCCAATGAAAATTCCACTCTGTGTTGTGCTGAAAAATGCGAGGATACGCTTCGTCGAAAAATAAAACAATGGTTAAACAATAACGTTTTATTGAAAATTAAATCGATATCGACAACGATAAACGCTTGTGGTAGTGACGTGCCAAGAACAGGAAGCACGTTAATTGATTGTGACAACGGTACGTCAAAGGTGACACAATACGGGACACCAGAATGGTATACCCGTCAATACAAATAATTGACTGTGATTTATTACCACAATACCACAAGAAAATCCAAACAAGAATATTAAAATTTGTCTCACCTGAGCTCAAGATGAGTTTACAATATAATAACGACAGCAATAATCCTTGTGTGGAACGTAGTGGTTGGTGTTGACTTCCAATGGCTCCCAATCTAGGATCCTCGGACTGTTGTACACCGACGTAATACTCGACGAGCAGGTTCTGACAGGCGGATTCGAAGATGGACAGGCGGCACTCCGCTGCGTTGATAGTATGGTACACGATGGCGATTCAAGTAATATAATGTGATCGTCCAAAAATATACGATCATAAAAACTGAAGCTGCGATGACAATAACAATCGACTTCCAAAAAAAAAGGTAAACACAGACAGCTGTCAAAATCGTCACCAGACGAATGTTACCAAATAAAATATAGTTGGCAATGCTTTGTACTTTGATAATGATAAAAAAAAATGGACGTTCGCGATAACGAATCGAATACTTTTCCATAAAATGCTTGAACTGGCTAAAACAAAATAGCTACGCACTGAATTCACGAAATCCGTAATGACGGTGGAATTAACTATTGCGTATTACTAATTTTGTAACGAAAATCAACCGATAAAATATCGATTTTCACACGATCAATAAATATCGACCTGTCGTATAGCACTTCAAAACCAAAGTCAATGTCTGACGGCGCGCGTGAGCGTTCGTACCCTGTACTATCAAGTACGTTGCAAAAATGAAATGAGAGATGGCGCTTGGAGTAACAATTTGAATAATTTATTCAATATAGGTGATTATATTTTATTATTATAAAATAGGCCATTATAGGTGACAAAATTAGATAAATTTTGTTACACACCCCCCAACTAAGCGATCTGGCCGCAGGCCAAGATCTAAAAAGATCAGATAAAGTAGTTGATATTTACAACGAACTGTGAATTTACAGAAGAAACCGTACTGTGGTGAGGAGAGAGTTTGTCGCAGTAATGGTAGGATAGAAATATCAAGCTTAATAAGTAAAAAAATGAGCTTAAAATATTTCAATAAAAAAATAAAATAAAAAAATCTCTATAGGATTAAGAATAAAATAATAATTGTATGGTTATTCACACAAATGACGAAACGCCATCGTAAATCCGCAGAAGCGAAAACCAAATGGTAGAGCTAACAGTAGCTACTGAAAACCATATAGTGTGTGATTTTGTCTCAGATAAAAATCAATAAGTACAAAATGGGCAGCCCGCATTGGACCTGCACCGAAAAAAGTGAATACAAAAAAATTTAGGGACATCAAGACAAAAAAAAAACGTCTGATAATCAACCTGGGAATGGGTCACATAGGATCCATTCGAGAATAGTCAAACAAAAAAACCATCTTCAACTAATTCTACTTTCCAGTGTGAGATACTCATTGTTCTCATCTCAAAGGAAATGGTATTTTGCAAAATAAACAAAATAATTAAATAATTTGATCAAACGAATATTTGATCAACAGATCGTCCTACCAAGACTTTGACAGCTTCTCCGGAATCGTTGGAATAAATTCCGTTGGAATAATTAGTGGCTAGATGGTCTGCACTAATTATGACGTAAAAACCAGGGAGTAAAAAAATAAAACCCTTGACCCACCCAGGATAAAAATAATAAGGTTCCCAATATGACAAAACGAAGGAAGGAAATTGGAAAGGAAGATAAGGTGATTGGAATTATGGAGTGATCTGGTTATGGGAAGGATAGACGACTAATATGGCCAATGCGTCCCCGCCTCAATGACATGAGCGATAGCCCGTCCTCGCGTATGGTTGGAAAAAACGCGTCGTGGACAGCCAGCTAACAGACTCACACCTCCAAGACGAAAAGGCAGTGGGCACACAGCAATCTTCGAGGAATGGAAGAAAGGTTGTACCCCGGGGAATGACAATATGCCATTGAGAGACGTAAAAAACTCACTCGGTTCTCTCTCAAAACCGAGATCATTGTTAGAATATGACTAAAGGTAACGATGTGTCGACAAAAATACGGCCAACGACCCTTCATGCCCGTAACAGGAGGAAAACCAGCCGGCTACCCCCCAACTAAGATTGAACCAACCCCACTGCAACAGTGCATAGGCACGCCTAGCCTAGACAGGGCGTACAGGTGTGATCCATCCCGCTAGAAAGCAACCAACCGGTCCCCCTGGATCCTGCACTAAGCACGAAGTCCGCTAGCCCCCATAAGTGTCAACACAGATAAGCAAGTGGGTCGGGACTGGTTGACCCCAAGGAAATGGTAAGACTGATGGAATGTCTTACGGGCTGTTTTATATGATCTGAGATGGAATATGATCAATAGAGACAACATTACCCAACCTCCTCCCATGTAATGTAGAAATTAACCCCTTTCAGATATTCGATCATCGTCGTCATCGGGATGTGATTTTAAGTCCTTAATATGATAGACACCTACATCTTTACCACGCTCGTTGACCAAACGATAAGTTAATGGGCCAGTAACCTCGCGAACCTTGCATTTGATATACTTAGGAGATAGCTTACTACTAATTTTATTCGGAGCATTAGAAAGTACGAAATTTCTCCGCCAAACTATGTCACCTACTCGAAAATTGATGGATCTCTTGCGCAAGTTGTAATGTTTAGCCCCCCTAATATAAGCATTATGCAATCGCTTAGTAACATCTTCAAACACCCCATTTAACTTTCGCATATCATGCGCGACGCTTTCACGGTTAGCAAGGGTTAAATCATCCTCTTTAAACTGTTGGATGCGACCGTAATAATCTCCGTTTATCGGAACAGTGCGACCTAAATTTAAGAATGATGGTGTATACCCCGTAACTTCGTGGGTAGCAGATCTTAAAGCATGTGCTATCTTAAAAATTTCTACATCCCAACTACGATGATCACGCTTGACATAAGACCTAATAGCGGTACCAATGACTCGATTATATCGCTCTACAAAATTTACTTGTGGATGGTAGTTGGCATTTTTCCACACATGTGAAATCTTGTAGTTATTCATTAGTTCTTGAAATTCTTTTCCCGTAAATTGGGGACCATTATCGACTTGGCAAATCATCGGTGTACCAAATAGAAGGAATACTTCATTTTCCAAAAACTCACAGATGGCCTTAGCCGTAGCTTTTCGTAATGGTTTGACTAATACAAATTTCGTGAACCAGTCACAAACTACAAGTAATACAGTATTACCTTTTGCAGAACGGGGAAATGGACCCATTAAGTCGATAGAAAGACATTGGAAAGGAAAACGAACTTTTTTCTCTTTACCCATAAGTCCGTAGCGTGCACCTTGACAAGCTTTAGAAGCCAGACAAACAGAGCAACGACGCACGTAGCGAGCAACATCAGTACGCAACTTAGGCCAGTAATAAAGCTCTAGAATTTTATTAAAAGTTTTTAATGTACCTAAATGTGCAGACGTAGGATCGTCATGACACATTTTCAAAATTTCATTACGACGAGGTTTAGGAATAATCTGTTTCCATTCAACCAAATTTGAAATAACGTCGTGTTTGTTTGTAATGAGCTTATACAGACGATCTGACTCAATACGCCAGTCTGGATAGAGTTGCGGATTTGCTCTAACGTTGATCAGCATGCGCCGATACCAGGGATCCAAGTCATCATCGGTCAAAACTAATGAAGAGACTTCCAAGGGAGCACGGGACAAGGCATCTGGAACTACATGCAATTGACCTTTGCGATGCTGGATGTCGAAAGAATGTTGAGCAAGACGAACGGACCAACGGGCTAATTTATTGGCTGGATCTTTCATATTCATGAGCCATAAAAGCGAATAATGGTCGGTCACAACTGTAAACTGAGTACCCTCAACATAGGGTCGAAACTTTTCGATACCAAATAAGACCGCTAAACATTCACGCTCCGTTGTCGAATAATTTCGTTCAGCCTTGTTCAAGGTTCTAGATGCATACGCAATGGGTCGTTCATCATCACCCTCACCCTGTGTCAAAACACTTCCCAAACCGTAACCTGATGAATCGCAGTGTATAAAAAATCTCTTTTCAAAGTTGGGACTAACCAAAACAGGTGCTGTAACTAATAGTTTCTTTAAACTTTCAAATGACTCAATAGCGTTAGGAGTCCAAGTGATGGTTTGACGTTTAACCCGTCCCTTAATTAACTCAGTAATGGGAGCAGAAAAGGTGGAGAGATTAGGGATAAATCGTCGATACCATCCTATAAGTCCAAGGAATCGTTTTACTCCAGTAACAGTAGTTGGACGTTCAAATTTAGTTATGGCCTCAACTTTGTCAGGGTCGGTATGAAGACCAGATTTGTCAATAACATGACCTAAGAATTTTAATGTGGATCTGCAAAATTCACATTTTTCAAAGTTAACGGTTAGGTTAGCATCTTTAAGTTTTTCGAAGACTTGTTGCAAAAGGTTTAAATGTTCGGCAAAGGTACTGGAAACTACAATTATGTCGTCAAGGTAAACAAACACCTTTTCACCAAGCAATGGACCAAAAACGTTGTCCATTAATCGCTGTTGAGTGATAGGGGCGTTGGAAATTCCAAACGGCATAACGACATACTCGAAGAGACCTCTGCCAGGCACAGTAAATGCAGTCTTTTCACGAGATGAGGATGAGAGAGGAACTTGCCAAAATGCTTTTTTAAGATCTATAGAGGTCAGGAATCTAGCGTCCTGTAAATGAGATAAAATGTCATCCAATCGAGGGAGTGGGTACGCATCCTTTTTAGTCAATTGATTTAATTTACGGCCATCGAAACACAGTCGATAGGAACCGTTCTTTTTACGGACTAAAAGCATGGGTGACGACCAAGCACTCTTAGAAGGGACAACGATGTTCATTTGTAGCATTTCGTCTAGTTCACGGTGAGCAATAGCTCGCATGGGTGGAGATAAAGGATAAAATCGCTGCTTGACAGGAGCGGCTGAACCAGTATCTATATGGTGAATTACCTTATCAGTACGAGTCAACCCCTCACGGTCCAGTTCCTTATATTTGTCTTTCATGGAAGAAAGCTTAACCTGCTGCTCTATTGATAATTCGGAAGCGGAACGCATAAATTCCGTGGCACTAATTTGATTACCAAAATATTGGTCTCTACCAAAATCAATTTTGACACCAAACATCTTGCAAAAATCTATACCTAGGGTTAATGATGTGGTGATACTACGGCAAACTATAACGTTTAAAACTTTGGTAACTTCACCAATGGTGATAGGAAGCATGACTTCACCTAATAAATCTTGTGAAGTTCCATCAGCGGAATGTAAAAGAGATTTGGTGCCGCGCGTAAAACATAAATCTAACTGATTTATTAAAAAGTGCGCATCACTACCCAGAATAGAAACAGATGCTCCAGAGTCAAGCAGAGCAGCAAGAGGTACCCCCCCCCACAGTTAAATTAACATATGGTCTTATGTCTCGCGTAGGATGTGTAAAGAGAGCGGAAGTAGTCTGCGATGATCCGCAAAAAGAGCGTACGCGTCCTAACCACCCCTTCCAACACAAGGAATCGGCTTTAAGAGCCTTCTTGAGACGCACGCCGTGATGCCATCTCACTCTTCTTCTTTTGTCGGCCTTTAACGCGGATTTGCCGGGCGAGCCGAAACGCCTCTCCGCCTTCGCAAGTTTTTTTGAACGTCCTTGATGTTTTCTAGGACAGGTTATGGCAGTTACCCCTTTTTGGCCGCATACAAAACAAAATTTAGATAAAGGTTTTGGGCAATCCTCAAAACCATGCGCGGGACTATTACAGTTCCAACAGTTATCTAGAGAGTTGTCTGACTGAGGGTCTAATGGAAAATGAGTAGTAACCATGGGAGATGAAGACATCGAACAAGTGGCCTCTGATGGAGTGGTCCACTTTATTACTCTTTCGGCGGCTTGAGCTGCCGTAATAAGCGCTTCTCTAGTTTTGTATTCATTTAACCCTAAGGTTAACGAAATTTGTGGAGACATGTTACGTCTTATAACCCATAGCTGTTCCTCATCTGAAGGAATTGGATTTAATCTAGAAAATTGAGCAATCATGGATTCTATGAATCCCAGAACAGATTCACCTGGTAATTGTTTCCGAGCCCGGATTTGATCGGCATATTCTCTACTATAATCGAGAGATAAAAATCGGACTTTCAAAGCATCCATTAATTGTGACCAATTTGAAATAGTGGGACTCAAGGAACGGTACCAGACCAATGCCTCGTCTGAAAAGAATTCCCCAGCTTTTCTAAATAATTCGTCTTCTTTAACCCCTCGTGAACGTGCAAGCTCTTGTGCGCGCTCAATAAAATCAAAAACGGCTTTAAAATTACCCTTGCCATCATAGCTAAGACCCCATTTGTGAACAGATACCCGATTTTGCGATTGGTTCAATAAAATATTAGTCAAGGCGGTGCTAATGTCTGGATTAATCGGAATTGAATCGGTAAGAGTGGACCTACGTGCAGGTTGAAAATTACTTGCTTGGACCGGAGAGTTCGTGATTGGTAATACCTCCTCGCTTTCCAGCGTATCTGAATCTTTTATTAAGGATTCGAGCTGCTCACGTAAAGTTTTACATCTAAGAATTAAAGTATTTCTTTCTGGGTCATCAAAACCAACTCCTTCCATTAAATCTAAACGATTGCTATAATGCGCCAGACGATGATCTAATATTTCTAAGCGTTTATCGTCAACATTAGTAGACAAATCATCAATTTGTTTACTGATTACTGAAAGAGATTTTTCGCATATTTCTAGTTCGGCAGGTATGTCGACAGGTTTATATTTAATCATAGCTAATGATGAATTATATTTCTCATCGCGCATCAACTGACATAGCAATTTACGACGAGAAGCTAAATGTTCAGGTATTCCGGATAAATCGTTGCCTTTGCGTCGTTGCAACTCAACGGCGATCTCCTCTCTAGATAAGGCTGCCACGTAAGCTTTTTCAGACATGATAATTAAGTTAACTTGACAAAGACGAAGTAAAAAAATGTAAGCGTTCGATAAAACACGAAACTATCGTACAAAGAATTGAATAATAAAAAAATAAATAGTGCGTAAACACGACTCCCAATTGCGTGACAAAACAAATACAGTCAAAATGCAATTGAAGGGAACGCAACAAATGATATTATTATTCTGATATGTATATACGTAAATGGTTTCTCGCCGGTGTGAATTTTGAAATGGGCGTAGCGCCACTCGCAAGCAATAATTAAAAATAATATATATATTGCAAAAAAGAATAATGCGAGAGCACAACAAAAGGATATTTCGCTCTTGAAGCAACAAAACTTGTGCACAACAAATATCAAAGTAAAAAGGTTTTTTGCCGGTACGAGTACTAAGTTGACAACTTAATTTATTAATATTTACCATGTACCAAACCATACAAACACGCAAAGCGCCCAGTCCACAACGCTCTCCAGTTGCCAAAAACTGCTGTAATAATAAAAAATTAACACGACCACAAACGTTCCGTTGTCGAATCGTATGCACGAAAACGCACCTCGGGACAAACACAGAGTTGGAAAATCAACAAATTGAGCTCCACGTATGGACGCCAGTGTTCTGTTTTCCCTCCTTTCCGTTCCTAATGAGAGAACGGTTTGGAAAGGCAAACAAGACCACGCAGAAGTAAAACTCCTACTTATATTCGTGGTACCCTGATGTTCGTATAAGCCAACTCGCTGTAGCCTGGAAGCGAGGGTCGTAAGTCCAATGAAAATTCCACTCTGTGTTGTGCTGAAAAATGCGAGGATACGCTTCGTCGAAAAATAAAACAATGGTTAAACAATAACGTTTTATTGAAAATTAAATCGATATCGACAACGATAAACGCTTGTGGTAGTGACGTGCCAAGAACAGGAAGCACGTTAATTGATTGTGACAACGGTACGTCAAAGGTGACACAATACGGGACACCAGAATGGTATACCCGTCAATACAAATAATTGACTGTGATTTATTACCACAATACCACAAGAAAATCCAAACAAGAATATTAAAATTTGTCTCACCTGAGCTCAAGATGAGTTTACAATATAATAACGACAGCAATAATCCTTGTGTGGAACGTAGTGGTTGGTGTTGACTTCCAATGGCTCCCAATCTAGGATCCTCGGACTGTTGTACACCGACGTAATACTCGACGAGCAGGTTCTGACAGGCGGATTCGAAGATGGACAGGCGGCACTCCGCTGCGTTGATAGTATGGTACACGATGGCGATTCAAGTAATATAATGTGATCGTCCAAAAATATACGATCATAAAAACTGAAGCTGCGATGACAATAACAATCGACTTCCAAAAAAAAAGGTAAACACAGACAGCTGTCAAAATCGTCACCAGACGAATGTTACCAAATAAAATATAGTTGGCAATGCTTTGTACTTTGATAATGATAAAAAAAAATGGACGTTCGCGATAACGAATCGAATACTTTTCCATAAAATGCTTGAACTGGCTAAAACAAAATAGCTACGCACTGAATTCACGAAATCCGTAATGACGGTGGAATTAACTATTGCGTATTACTAATTTTGTAACGAAAATCAACCGATAAAATATCGATTTTCACACGATCAATAAATATCGACCTGTCGTATAGCACTTCAAAACCAAAGTCAATGTCTGACGGCGCGCGTGAGCGTTCGTACCCTGTACTATCAAGTACGTTGCAAAAATGAAATGAGAGATGGCGCTTGGAGTAACAATTTGAATAATTTATTCAATATAGGTGATTATATTTTATTATTATAAAATAGGCCATTATAGGTGACAAAATTAGATAAATTTTGTTACAGAAGACCTCCGAAGAGATGGAGGGACAGTTGGTCATCAACATCCCAGGAAAAACCAGATTTAAACAGGTCCCAGACCTAAAACAAGCAGAAGAAGAAAAAGAGAAGAATGTCATATGTACTAGTCTTATCAATTTCATTGGAATGTTCAGTTCTGTCATGATTTGGTTCATCTTCCTTCTATTTTACAGTGTCGAGTGCTTGCTGGAAGTCGATAAAAATGATGTACAGGTCATATTGATAGTCTCCAATTGAAGGGCCTAGTGGAAAAAGTAGTCAAGTCACTTTTTTTCAATTTGTAGTTGAGCACATTTTCACATTGCGGCATTTATTCTCTACAAATTAGTATAAAAATCAACAAATTGAAAAAAAGTGACTTAACTACTTTTTCCACTAGGCCCTTCAATTATTGTTTCTGTAAAAGCTTGTTGACGTTCGTATATTAATGATGATGATACCTTGTATACCACGGATAGAAATATTATTCCCCTGTAGTTTTGGCATTCCTCCATATCGCCTTTTCGTGGATTGGGGCTGTATTCTTCCTATTTGCCATTCGTCAGGCATTTCTTCCTTTCTCAATACTTTCTTTATCAGCTCTTCTATTCTCTCGTGTAATTCTCTGCCCTTCCTGCCTTTCCATTTCCAGAGGGCAAAATGTACCTCTCAAAAACATACCCTGTACAATGGCTAAAAATTTGGCAGTATTATTTCCGATCGCCCTGGATTTATAGAAGTTATATTTCATATGATTCCGAATGGACAGACGATATAAAAATCTACAAAAATGTCGGAAATTGGGTAAATTTTTGAAAAGTAATCCATTTGTTGAAATATAAGAAAAATGTTGTTTGAAACCCTCCTAAAGATTGTTAACCTTTTAATTTGATAGGAAATCAGTTCTTTGATCGCCTACCTTCGTGACAAGAAACTGAGAAATAAAAAAAAATCATTCCAAACATTTAATTAATGTGTTTACAGAAAATATCGTACATAAAAATAAAAAATGTTCTTTACATCTTTTTCCAAAATTGAACGATGATTCCTTATTATTACCGTTCGCATAATTAGATCAAGTTGCCCTGCTATGTACACCCCGCAATTCACTAACTCAAAACGTTTTCTTTCGTATCGTTAAGAACCGTAAGGTTCGGTTTGCACCTCAAATTTTAAAATTGGATTATTTCTACAACTGGAATTTTACTTGTAAACCGTACTTTACGGCTTTTAACGTTCGGAAAAATAACGATTCGAGCTAGGTGCTAGGTAAGGTAAAAGTAGCAGGTTCGCTATATCCCTGCAATTTTGGGTCAAAAACTTAGCTAGAATTTCTCTCCATATGTTAAATAGCAATAGGTTAAAGGAACTATAGAGTGATTTCTGCACATAGCAATTTTTAGTTATCCCTCAAACGTTGTCAGTAATATTTAACTATAATACGCCGATTCTGGTCATTCCTATATCTCTTAAAGTCTTTAAAATTGAAAGAAAAAAGGGGCCGAAATTAAATCATTGATTTTCATTGGCTAGGTTAGTGAAACTTAAAGTACAAAGGCATTTAAGATTTACAGCAAAAGACCAGAATTGACATATAAAAAGAGGATTCGTCTATTAGGTTCTTCAATTTTGAAGAAAAGAACATAACGCCTGACGATTCCCATTCTGTACGCTACCCACAAATTTCCATCAAACTTATACTTTCCACCGCCTCCACAATCACCGATAACGTCTTAAAATTGAGTTATTTATCTACATCATAAAACATTAGTCCTTTTCCTAAATTTAGGATGAAGGCACCAAGAAAAATTAGGTACTGTTGTTCCATAAAATTATACCACAATTGTCTTCCAAGGTTGACGCAGCTTCCCTTTAACGCGAGAATTATTTAAAAAAACTCGAAAATTTAGAAAGAAATTGAATTTTGATGACAAACCTACCACTTCTACCCTACATATATGTAGCTTCCTCTGATGAATAATATCTAGGTACATTATAATTAATTATTATACTATATTTTTAGTAAATGGTTATTAACGGTTTTCTGGTGTAGGTATGTTTGCTTTAACATGAATTACACATTAACATAATTTTTATTTCTTCTTTTTCTGATCATTACTATAAATTTGAAATGAAATTTGAATTTCTAAAAGCAAA
Organism: Podabrus alpinus; assembly: GCA_932274525.1. Classification (NCBI taxonomy): domain Eukaryota; kingdom Metazoa; phylum Arthropoda; class Insecta; order Coleoptera; family Cantharidae; genus Podabrus; species Podabrus alpinus. The sequence goes on from OW026451.1 coordinate 125,446,532, forward strand.
CTTTATGTGTAAATTACCGAATTTTCAATTAATATAGTAAATATTTAATCTTAATTATTGAATCACAATAAAATTTTGGTCCCATCGTTGATAAAATAATAACAAGTTATCACATCAAAACACTTCCACCTTTGGTGAAATGGTTCTAATTCTCAAGCAACCACAAGAAAAGCTTCTTTGAATGCTGAAAAAATCATAAACAATTTATAGTCAAAACGTTAAACTTGAAATTTGCTTTTCTTCAATCAGTCCAACTATGTATCCAAAATGTTAAATATAACGTGCCCGTTAAGTCAAGGTTATCCAATTTGTTATGTTATTTATTAAAAGATTGTAATGTTTTACCTTTTATCGATAACGTTAGACGTTTAGTTATCAGATACGTAGTAAGAATTTAATAAATAACATAACAAGTTGGATAAAATTGACGTAACGGGCACGTTATATTTAACATTTTGGATACATAGTTGGACTGATTAACTAATTAAGATGTAACGTTACTGTACCGGTAATGGACACTGCTAGAATATAATGGTCATCTTATTAAAAACGGCTCATCAATTAGCCGATGCATTTCTCAAAATTCATAAATTGGTATAAATCCATATAATATGTTCTGTCTGTGCGTTAAATAAGCCATCTTGCATATGGTTTAAAGATTTAGATATTTTAGTTTTAAAACACAAAACATCTTGGGGTGTCCAATACCGGTACAGTAACCATACATTACATATAAGTAGGTATAATTAGAAAATTTGCTTCTATCTAAAGCAAAAATTATTCGATAAATTAGGTATAAACATGTTACCTTTAATAAAAAATTTGTTTTTGTAAAATTTTACAAATATCTTAAATTTATTACCTATTAAAAAATATTCACCTTTTTTCATAAATATTCAAAGGATAAGCCGGTTTATATTAATTTATTTGTTGATGAAGTAAGTTTTAAATCCGCAATTGAAATCGTTATAATTTTTTCGTTTTCAAGTAATGAAGAATCTAAAATTTACACTTTTATTAAAATCAAAATTATTGATAATAAAAGAAACATTACCTTCGTAGCCAAAGAATGAACACAAAGAAATAAACACTGAAATAACTACTAAACATATAAAAACAACAACAAATACGTAGTACCAAAACATTTTTATTTTTATCCGTACTAAATTAATTTGGCCAAGACCTATCTAATATATTATTATCTATGCTATACAAATGTATATCCTGTTAACGTTGATGTTACACGACACAAATAATTATTAAGAATGTCGATAATTTTAATTTAAACAAAAATTTAACGGTGTTCTTAACATATACGACGTATTCGTTAAAGTAACTCGTGATATATACCTAACTTATGTATTTAACCAACGCTGAGTATTTACATGTAAAAATAACTCAATATGTAGTAGAGGTTCTTATCCTCTAAATGAAATCACGTATTGAGAATTAAAAGAAATAAACTTCATACATCTTGTTTCAAATTAAGGTAGGTTTGAATAAATAGCATCAGTAGCGAAGATTAAGAAGGTAAAGGGTGGCCCAGAGAAAATTAAACGAAATTTAGTATTTAAAACTGCAAAAAACTTTTTATCTCAATCAAAACAAAAGTGGTTTCATCAACATTTTTATTACTTATTTACATAAGTCTTTTACGTCAAACGGTATAAATTTTTAACATAACAATATGATATACATAGGTAATTAACTGCCAATATAAATAATGAGTTGTAGATAATTACCTCCTAATTCTATTGAAATTACTTCAGAGGATGTAAAATTGAGTAATTTAATTAGCAGAATGTGATAATTTTTTTTATATAATTACAGCTAGCAAGTGGAATTCCTATTTTGTCATGTGGACCCAAATTGTTGATGAGCTGGAAATTAAGCAAAACATTTATCCAAGGTTATTATGTTCCATTCTACCCCCATTTCAAAATTTTACTAAATGCTTTTGAAGGGTATCTTAATAAAAATTTGCTTATAATTAAAAGTGTAGGTTTATAAATCAGATGGCTGGTTTCCATCCAGTTTCTTCTAGTTTGGGTTGAAATTCATAATTAAACATCTTTCAGCTCATGTAAAAATTCATGTTCTATGATGTAGGGAAGTTTAAATAATAAAACCTTCAATTATTAATTATATAATTTAATAATAATTATTTACAAATTACACAATTCTACTTATAATAATTATTATCATATTTACTGCACGTAATATTATTTTGGACCAAAATCTCATTTACATATTATAAATTAAATGTTCAATGAATAATTAAATATGAAATTCACAGCACATTATAGGTCTCAAAAATAAAATGTATCAGTCATTACTCAATCTGAGCTTCACTCTTAAATTAATTGCTATACTAAATTATAATCACAATTTTTACATTTTATATACAATATGCACATTCTGGCAAATTAAAATAATGGCACAAGTACTCCACTCAGTTTTTCAAAACGAGAAGGTACTAATGACAGTAACTTACAACATTAATGGAGTATAAAAAGCAGATATGTCTGTTGCCGACTGCTGTTAAATCATTACTGGAACTTTTGTAAAATAAAGTTTATTATTCAGGCCTACATTGAGCAATAATAGCTTTAGCAGCATCAAACAAGAGGTGGGTTTATGAAACTAAGAATAATTTAATAATAAGTAATTTAAATTAAAGAAATATCTATACTTTACATTCTATGACAACTAAATTAAACAATATAAAATGGAAAAATACTTAATCACACAAATTAATAACTAGGATTGTATGGAGCTTGTTTTGTGTAAGTTGTATTAACTAGATTAGGTTCTGCTGGAGGTTGGGATACAGCTTCCATATACGAAGGTGGTTGATTTGCATATGGTGTTCCTGTTGCAGGAGGATATGGTGCTGCTCCACTTGGAGGATATGGTGCCGCTCCACTAGGAGGATACGGTGCTGTTCCAGTAGCTGGATAAGGTGCAGCTGTACTGGTTGGATAAGGTGCAGCTGTACTGGTTGGATAAGGTGCTGCTCCACTTCTTGGATAAGGTGCACCTGTACTAGGTGGATAAGGTGTCGCCCCACTTGTTGGATATGGTGCTGTTGTTTGATATCCACCGGCTAAAAAAATAAAATTCATTATTATAATCTCATTGAATCAGGAAGAAAATGTAGAAACTTGCTAAAAATGAATCAAATCTTTCATTATTACAAGACATGCTTGACACAAATTTGCAAGTGCTTTGTATAAAATAATAAAATAAGTAAATATTGTATTTTAGAAAGCAACACTAAAATAAGGTACACATAAAAACTATTTGTTCATGCAGAATTTCAATGAAAAGATTATGTAATGAATGTTATTTTATTAAATAATCAATATGTGAAAGCCAACAAATATTATCTCTATAGAACTACAAGCGCTATTTCTTAGAAAAATAAACAAGGATAAATTTTCATATCTGTGTTTTAGAATAGTCAAAAAATGCACTTTTCACAACTAAAAATCACAAATTTTTATAAATAAAATACACCATTAATATAATTTTCGCAAACGTTTTCGTTACACTGTGACATATAAAAAAGTCCACAGTTTTACCCATGATGTTTTACCTACAGACTAGTGCCTGCATGTGGCACAAATAATTCGAGAGCAGCTGAGATTCAAATTCAGACCGGGAGGTCTATCGCAGTTGAACTTCTTCGCCACCATACCAAACCATGTGTATTACATTTATGTTACAGTGTGACGAAAACCTTTGCGGAAATTATACTTACAGTGTATTTTATTTACGAAAATTTGTACTTTGTAGTTCTGAAAAATGTGTACTGCATTTTTTTGCAATTATAAAATATGAATTAAAATTGAGTTTTTATAAAAAGCTCAAATTTTCTCCACAGTCCACCACACATTCTGTTTTTATTATTATGCTTTATTTTTACTAGGGATCGAACCTGGTACGCACACACAACTAATAGTTTTCACTACGATGTTATTACAAAATATTTTATATACACTACAGCTCAAAAAGATAAGTACACTTATAATTTTTAAGAGTTTTCAAAATTTTAAACATTAAACCCTTTATAAATCAAATATTTGAAATGAAATCAAGTAATATAATTTAATTACAACAAATTTAACAAAAAAAAACTGAAAAAATGTTATTATGTTGGCTAAATTCTGGTTTCTTACAAAAATCCACCTTTTGCGCTTATAACAGCTCGGCACAAACGAGGCATTCTTTGGGTGAGTTTATGCAAAGTTTCAAATTGAATTGCATTCCAAGCATTTTGCAAGACTTGCCATAAATGGGTTTGTGATTTTGGGCACTTTAGTTGAACGTTTCGGTCCAGTTCCTCCCACAATAGCTCTATAGGATTCAAATCCAAGAACGGATGGCCAATCCATATAATTTAGCACTCTTCGTTTTTCATTTTCTCTCAAATAGTCTCTGGACAACTTCGATGAGTGCTTGGGATCATTTTCTTCTTGAAAAATAAAACCTCTCCCAATTAAACGTCGACCTGATGGCAGCACATTGTTCTCCAATATTGGTTTATAACCTTCTTTTTCAAAATTCCTTCTATTTTAATAATATCTTCAAGGCAATTGTTGCCAAAAACTTAAAAAACGTAAAGATAAATTAACTGCAAGGTATAGCATACGAAATTGGAGAATGACGGCTCCTCAACTTACTGCTGAAATCTACGAAACTCGTACAAATAATGTCAGTTTGTCGACGGTAAAAAGAAGGTTGCAAACATCAGGCCAATTGAAGAATTGCTATGCGGAAACGTTTGTTAAGACCTCAAAACGTAGTGAAGAGACTAGCTTGTGCTAAAAAACATTAAATATAGTCAATTAGTCAATGGAAAAAGGTTGTTTGGTCGGATGGGTCGAAGTTTTAAATCTTCGGTCTTCATCGACGAGTTTTGTGAGAAAGCGCAAGGGAGAATGGGCTATGGATGAATGTATTGTCCCAACGGTGAAACACGGCGAAGGGTCCGTTATGATTTGGGGATGTTTTGGCAAGAATTGTGTCGGAGATATTATTAAAATAGAAGGAATTTTGAAAAAAGGAGGTTATAAACAAATATTGGAAAACAATGTGCTGCCATCAGGTCGACGTTTAATTGGGAGAGGTTTTATTTTTCAAGAAGAAAATGATCCCAAGCACTCATCGAAGTTGTCCAGAGACTATTTGATAGAAACTGAAAAACGGAGAGTGCTAAATTATATGGATTGGCCACCCGTTCCCGGATTTGAATCCTATAGAGCTATTGTGGAAGGAACTGGATCGGAAGGTTCGACTAAAGGGCCCAAATTCACAAACCCATTTATGGCAAGTCGTGCAAGATGCTTGGAATGCAATTCAATCTGAAACTTTGCATAAACTCACCCAAAGAATGCTTCGTTTGTGCCGAGCTGTTATAAAAGCAAAAGATGGATTTTTGTAAGAAACCAGAATTTAGCCAACACAATAACATTTTTTCAGTTTTATTTGGTAAACTTGATGCAAATAAATTATATTACTTGATTTCTTTTCAAATAATCGATTTAAAAAGTGTTTAATGTTTAAAATTTTGAAAACCATTAAATAATATAAGTGTACTTATCTTTTTGAGCTGTACTGTATGTACATAAAATTTTCTCTCCCTCTAATTCTCATCCATCCTTGGCTATACTTATTCTCCAATATGTTCAACTTCTTTCTGTATTGTACTGTTAATTCATTTCTTTCTCATAGCCTTGCTAATCAAGTCGCTTCATCTGGTTAATAGTCTTCCAATACTTCTTTGGTCACCTCACGCTTTTCATTCAATTCTTCTGGTCCACATACTTGTTCTCCTTTCTCTTGCAGTGATTATATTTTCAATTTTAGAATTTTCTCTAATTCATTCAATTGGCAGTCCATCTTTGAGTGTATTGCAGAATTTCTCTTTCCAGATGTCATGGAATTTCTACACTGTCTTTCACAATGCAATGCGAAGCGAAGATAAATTACTTGGAGAAATATAATTAAGGTGGTACCCAAAGATTAATCTAAGGCTTTAGATCATAGCAGTGTATCCGGCGTAACCAGGATTAGAAGTATGGTTTCCCGCTCCCTAATCTGACAATATATGAATTAAAATTACTCAAACGTTTCTCTATACGACGTAGTAGGAGTAAAAATTTTGAGCAGGACGCTGACATATCACAACAGGACAGTTAAGACAAATCAACTAATCTTGTCCCAATGAGATACCCTTCGCCATTTAATAATAATTCATTTCCTTCGTATTCTTTTGGAGGGTAAACCGGGGCTAGTTAGATATTAGTGGTAAGTTTTTCGTACAGTTCAATTAATTTGGGGACCCACTAACATAAAACGTACCCTATGACATCGTGTGTTCATCCTTGTAATTTGAGTACGCTAGAAAAATTTTAAACGGGATTATCGCCGCTCTTTTGTATTTTCATTTATTTTCTGCATTAGTCTTGATTGAACAATTGCCGCTTTATGGCTTAATGCATCAGTTCATTATTATTTCAATTTGATTAGCCGAATTTTGGAGATCATATCAGCCAGATTGTCAACAAAGACGTATTAAATAGGGAAAGTTGGTACATTGAATGTGCGGGGCAAGTTGCGTCACTGTTAGATCTTACTCGTCATATTTATTTAAATTATTACGTTGCGCTAATTATGTTTCATATTATCTTTTGTTTATTACATCCATGCAAATCTTTGGGTAAATATGGAAAATCCCTCAATATTCAGTGCTAATCTGTGATTTAGTTTTATCAGAATAAAAATATTCACGCTATATTATAAAGTACGAGTATACTCTAAAAATTGATTTAACTTTTTAAACATGAAATTTTTGTCTACGTGAACATTCTTTCAAAAAATTACCCGGTCTTTATTAGTTCCGGAATTATTCAGTCTTACTCAGGCGCTCTGTTGTTTTGGTATCTTTTTGATTTATATTTTAACACTTAAATAAATGTATATTATATTCACCTATTTTGTACATTTAATTTTAATTTTAGCACTGCTTAATTATATTTTATCAATATTTTTTAATATATAAACCACTGCAAAACCATTCGCTGTGTGGGTTGCGGTGCTGAAGGCTCTAAACGGTATTCCAACCATTAAATCATTTTTTAAAGTGTTAGTGGAGAAAAGAAAATTAAGAAAAAAGGATGTGTCAAAAGCAGCATATAGGGGATTTGTAAAATTAATTTATACTCGACTTAAACAAAAATTTCAATTTCAGTAATGTACCCCCTTGACGACATGTTAAAAGTCCGATTTATGACGATAAGTCATATTTCTGTATGGGGTCATCCATTAATTACGTAAGGGTTTTGGGGTATTGGATATTGGAAGGATATTGAATGTCTTACGGGCCCTTACGTAGGGGGGAGGGGTCTGACGTATTCCTTACGTAAGTTTCTTAAAATATTTTGCGTTAAAAAAAAGCCGCAGCACATATGAAAGCTTTGCAACACTCTGAAATACGCTAAAGCAAGGGCTAAACTTGTTCTTACTCGACGAGAGGACGAACTCGTGGGAATTTTTTTATGTAATTAATTTATAGTCCAGTCAATAGGGGGTTTTGCCTTGCAAAAGGTGGCGTACTTTTGGATTTTGGATATGTTGTTTAGTTCGGGGCCCCGATGAAAAATCCAAGTTTTCGACCTTGGGGGGGCGCCGCGTAGTCCGCCATCTTGGATTAAAGGTACTAAAAATAGGTTTTTTCAAAATAACTCCTCAACGGTTGTTCCTACGACAAAAAAGTTCAATACTTATTTGAAGAGGACTAAATTCTCTACATTTCTTGTAGATACACTTTTTTTGTAAGTCTAATGGGTAACGAGTTACAGCGGCCGAAACATGAAAATTTAAAAAAAAATCGTCCATTTCCTCGTTTTTCTAATTTTGAGGAATCATTTGATGCCGTTCATTACATATTTATGATAATTTTGTAAATTCAAAGTCAACTCATTTCCACACCACCACGCGGTAGAGTAAATGGCGCGTTTTTTTTAAATTGTGGTATCCCCAGTAGTCCTAATCCACAGATGTTCCTTTTCGGAATTGAATATGGCAGGTATTGCATACTTGATTTATGTGTCCGAGTGTGATTCAATTATTAGTATTAGTATTAATATTATTATCATTATTATAATTATTATTACCATTATTTATGGTCCAAGTCGGTAGTAGTGTTACTTTCGATGTATGTGTCGGATTTCGATTATTTTTTTTTTTATGGTCCAGGTCGGATCCTGGTTCCTCCGTCATCTTCGTAACTGTCCATGTTATCAGTCTCTCCGTTGTACGAATTGAGAATCGGACAAGCTGGCGGAATTTCGTCATCTTCGTCGTCGCTCTCGATGATGATCTCCGGTGCATTGTCGCATGTCTCGCCATTGCAGAATCCGCAGACAACGGAGCACTTTAGCCCACCTTTCCTGCAGCCACACGCGGAACCACATCCCGTTTTGCAATTACATGCGATCACTTTTAACAGTTCATCGGGCGCTGGTTTCTCGGATATTTCCACTGGAGTGAGCCCATTGGCACCGAATCTCCAGCCCCACTCGGATGGATTTTTTGGTTTTCCACACCATTTTTGGACTTGATGGTACGTCCTAAGCGTGTGCCACCGTGCCGCGTCCGTCGTTGGTGGTAAAGAAGCAAGGTTTAATTTGTTCTTTATGGATGCCTTGGCAAACCGTTGGTAGCGGATATCTTCCAAGGTTTCCTCATCCATGTTCCCACCATACAATGCAACGAGAAACTATGCTCCAGCGGCTTCGAGATCTGCAGCCTCAGCATTCGGATCTTTGAAGAGGCCAACGATGTTGTTAAGTTCTTCGTTTTTTTGAAGAAGCTGCAGGAACTTGGTTTTTCCTTGATTGAAGAGGGATGATGTCGTATCACAGCCGCTGAAAGCATGTAAAAACAGGATGTGTTCGGTTGCTCCTTTTGTTTTTAAACTGTTCGACGAATACACCCTTTCAGCTGTATTTCCTCTCCCCGGTTTACGTAGAAAGATGTTGTCCTTCGATGATCCTAATACTGTAAGCAGTACTAAAAGATCGACGTCTTCGCCGACGATAAAAACAGCGTCGAATGATGAGCAGAATGAAATCGCTGTGTTGACGATCAACACATCAGCATCTTCTTCAGCCTGCTTAACAGTGAAATCGGCCTGTTCGAATTTTTTCATCAGTATCGAGATGAAACGGACTTTGTTCGACCATAACAAAAGAAGCAGAAGCGAGGGACGGTCTATACCTGCTCTGGGTAACCCTATACTGACTATAGAGCGTACACGAATATTAATACTACTTTGTATAGATTCATAACGCAGTTGCAGTAAATAAACTTATTCGTAACGACAAAAATCACTCCACTTAGAAGTATATTTCACGATTGTATTATATAATGTGGTGGTGGTGTGGAAGAACGTCAAAAATCATACAATGTCATTCATTATTACAAAATTCACCCCAAAAAAATTGAGTTAGACGATTTTTTTTTTAAATTTTCATGTTTCGGCCGCTGTAACTCGTTACCCATTAGACTTACAAAAACAGTGTATCTACAAGAAATGTAGAGAATTTAGTCCTCTTCAAATAAGTATTGAACTTTTTTGTCGTAGGAACAACCGTTGAGGAGTTATTTTGAAAAAACCTATTTTTAGTACTTTTAATCCAAGATGGCGGACTACGCGGCGCCCCCCAAGGTCGAAAACTTGGATTTTTCATCGGGGCCCCGAACTTAACAACATATCCAAAATCCAGAAGTACGCCACCTTTTGCAAGGCAAAGGCCTTTTCTGGCCCCTATTGACTGGACTATTATCTATATTAACTTTTATCTATGTAAATAAAAATTTAATTTAAATTTTTGTATTATTATCTATATAATATCATATTTTATAAATATAAGGGGTGGTGAGGGATGGACGGCCCCTATGAGAACTGAAATAACCTGCGGGATTCCTGAATTTCACTTGGACACCCTTACAAGGCGAACGGAATGCCCTAGCCATATGATTTTCCCTAGCTCAAAATACAGTTAAACTTCGATATAACGAACCTCGATATAATATGAAATTCTCTATTTTATGAATTCTTTATAGAAACATCGACTTTCATGATAAATTTCAGACGATTTTTTCTCGTTTAACAAAATTAATTACATTTAAAGTTAACCTTTTAAAAACATTATTATTTCAACAAGCTAAAAATCAATTCATTATTAATTTTGAAAATAAATTATTTTTTTGATATATTTTTTACAATTATGTAGTTTGCAGAAAAGGAATTTAATCACAAAATTATCTTGTCAAATGTTCCTATAAAACTGAAAAAACGTGGGAAATTCCTGGCTCAAGAAGAAGGCTAATATAGTTTGGATTATTTATTTACTTTATCACGCTGAAAATCATCTTCTTCTAGTTGTCCAATGGGATTGCTGTAACCATTTCCAATACAGTGCTCACATGTCAGAGGATTGGAGAAGGTGTGTTCTACAGTTGCCGTTGGGGGATTCTGCATCATCCAGGAATGCCATGTAGATTGTCAACAAATTGCCTAGGTCGATGTTAGTGAAGGGCAAAGGCACAATATAAGATCTAACATACCACTGCGTAGCGTGGAAAAACTCCATGAACTAACTCCATCCTAGGCTTTGACTCAAATTGACCCACAGTACCCCAATGCCCACAGTATCTTCAGCAACAGTGCTTTTTTTTAAGTTGTCTGCTTCTGATTCGATCTTGGTTGTATCTTTTGCCGTTACTCGTGACAGCCCATGAATATCAGGACTTTATCATGACCTAACTGGAATGCATACTAAAACAACATTACCACCCTGGTGTCTCTTTTGAATTCTGGGCATTGGAATATCTATGTAGAGAGCTGTCTCAGGGATCATACATATAATTCCTTCCATTGTATGGAACGTCCCTAACCTCAAAAAGTTCATATATTATGATTAGTGTTGTAGTACAGCCATTTTTCTTGGAATTCTTGAGGAGTCCATTCTTTGTAGGTGCTCTTCCCATTTTTATCTGCGTTGGTTTATTCTTTTTTGCAGAGGCGTCGTTTTCAACTATTCTCGTATGTCTTCATTGTGGATTCTGTCAGCTCTTGTACAGCCTTTTACAGAACGGAAAAATCTAATTTTTGTTGCTTGGACATTGGTCTATCTCTATTAGACATCGTCCATAATTATTATTCAAACATTAGTGTTGGTATTGCAGCAATGATTGAGTGATGAATAGCGTTTGGCTTCCTGCTCCGTTGCTCATTTGGTTTTGTCTCTCCAAGTTACAGTATTCAATCCAGTACTATTGAAAGAGTTACCAGTATCCATATCTTTAGGTGAAAACCGGTTCTCATACGTTTGTGAACAATTCTTGAACAACTGTAATTCTGTTACTGTCTTTGTCAAACCTTTTGTATTCTCGCTGTAAGTCTCTTGGGTGGGATTAAGCTACTGCAGCATTTTGACTAGCTGTTGAAAGGTGTATTGAAATCTTCATCATCTTTTTCCAGCTCCTGACAAAACAATTCAAACCTATAGGCGTTGTGTTGTTCTTTCTGAAGACAACGAAAAATAGACATATTATTCCTATCATATCCCTTATTATTTCTTGAATTTCATATTCCAATAATTTTATCTGTGATCTCCAAAGTCTCCCCTTTACAGAATGGATTGCGATCAGGGTGATAAGTATCTGTCTTTCCACATAGGAAGGAATCAATTTTAAAGTAAAGTAAACTTTAATAAATAAATGATGTGAGATGCCGAATATAAACTTTTCTACCCTCACTATGAAGTTCAACAGAAATCTATTTCGCTTACAGTTTATGAGAGTTGTCTTGGGGCATCTCTTGGCCAGACTTGTAAGCAACACCTAGCATTGTGACGTCACACAAAAGTTCGGGCGAAACGTGGACAATTTTGTCTACATTCTTCGCTATCTTTTTTTGATTATTATGAAAAACCTTCGTAATAAAACTAATTTTCTATGTAAAATAATAATCAATTTAAATTTATTTAATTATTTAAAACATGAAAAGTTTTTATTTGGTAAATTCGAAAATTTGGTTAAATTGAAATTCCTTATATTGAAGTTACACTGTATCTTGAGCCTAATACTAGCGGTGATCTAAAAATGTATACTCAAAATGATAAACTATATTATTACCAATACGTAAGATCAAAAATCAGGTATTTAGGGTATTCCTTTGAAGGGTGCCCAAGTGAAATCCAACAATCCCACAGGTTTTTTCAGTTTTACAGACATGGGGGATGCATCTCATGGGACTATAATAATATATTGTTGCGGGGTTACATCAGAACATACTTCCTGAGTATCATTTGGTAATCCTAAATGTCCGTGTTTTGACCAAAAGTGTCTGAAATGCACTGGGCTACAACTATAGAAGAGTCGGAAGGAAAGACATATTCTATATAAGATTCTTTAGTAGGTACAACAAATTTGAACTAAATTCTTCTGAAAAAACATAGCAAAATAAATCCCTGGGTTTTGAGCTATCATATAATATAGCCAGTCCGCCCCTGTTTTTGCCTGAACTATCATTACTTCACATTACTATAATTATACAAAACACATTCACATGTTGATAGAAAAAAACCACCTGTAGGATCTGCATCACAACTACAGGTGAATGAACCAGAACAGCGTTCTGGAAAACTTTAGTGTTACATAAAAATTTGACTCTTTAAAATGCTTAATAATAAAACGTTTATTAAGTGCTCAATGATGTCATAGTATGATAAAAATAATGCATGGTCTTAAGTGGAGTCATACCTTACCCACGACAGAATTCACAAAATAAAATTGGTCCGAAGATTTTTTACATTAAAATTAAAATTTTGTGATTCCAACTATTAACACTGAAATACATCAGCACAAGCATGAGTTAAACATTATGCAAATAAATTCTTGTCTACATGAAAAATTAGTCACAGCACTTAATCAATTGAAGAAAGCATTTTTTCTTATTCAAATCCAAATTAAATAATTTATTATTGGATAAACCACCTCCTCAAGGATACATTAGAAATTTTTATGACGTAAATTAAGATTACATGAATGTAACTACCAACCAACCTTTAGCCCAATATTGGAAATGTACACTGCAAAGTAATTTATGAATTGTAGGTTTATCTAATCACATAATCGGTGGTGGTGTAATTTTAGATGTACAGCAATTTCATAAAACAAATAAGTATCAGATAACTCAAATTACAGTAAACAGAAATTGAAGGTCACGAAATTAATTATAATTGGTCGCAAACTTATAGTAACAAACTTACAAGCAACAACAAATTTTAAAACGCAACTAGAAATTAAATAACGCAAAGTTAATCTCAAATAATAAGTTATGAAGCCACTAAAATACGCTACAATGGTTTTATGTTGCAAAAAATCTACTAAAACGGGTTGCAAATTGTCGTAACATACCTATGGGTATTGGGTAGAATCCAGGAGCTATTGGATAATAAAACAAATTTATTAAAAATTATGAATGACGACTTTTAAAAAAATTCTATTAATTAACCTTAGAATCGCAATGCAAAGTAAGTAAATCGTGGACCGTAAAATATCAAATCAGCTTAAAATTTTAAATGAAAAAGTATGTTTACATCATTCGTAATTATTATACCCAAATTTAAATGAATTAAAAAGATTGAGCAATTATTTAACAATAAAATATAACAATGATTACTATATTGATAACATGATAACTATTCAGTAATTGTTTCCTCCAATCTTATTCACAAAATTATTAATGTTGTATATAAGGAAATAATGAACTTTGTATTTTAACAGTCAAATTCTGTACTGATCTTAGGTTACGATTCCAGAGGTAAATGTTAAATAGCTCCACTTTTATGCTTTAAAGTTCAACCCGTATTTTGTTTCTAAAATTAAACAAAAAAATACTAACCAGGTGCTGGTGGATACGGTGAGGTAGTTAGAGGATACGGAGCTGTTTGATAGCCACCTGTCGAAGCAAATCCAGAGCCCGACACGGGTTGTGGATGTGGATGTGCAACGGTAACTGGATAAGGAGAAATCCCTGTCGATCCCTGTTGCGTTACCGTAACAGTTGGATTGCCAGCATCTAAAAAAATATTGCAATTATTTGTTAAGTCGACTTGTAAAAATTAACAGACATACATCCATACACTGTACCTTGTCGATGTTTTTTACAACACCATCCACAAATTGAAAATAAGACACAAAACACTATAAATAGTACGATAGGTAAAAATAGATCCATTGTAAATAAAATGTTTACAAATTAATTCAAAATCAATTTATATAGAATAAAGAATAAAATTGGAACACTTTCAATGATAACTTATCACGACCACTTCCATAACGATGTAGTATCTTACAGCATCACTTTTGCAATATTACACAAAATGAATCATCAATTCCACGAACTATTGTTTAAAAAACAAAAAATACAACATCGGTTCCAATTAAGTCACTGGAAAACCTGCACTACACTACTTAAATTCTATGCCAATGCCAACGTCACATTGATGAAATTTAAATAATGAAAAGTGAACGACCCGATTCGACTGACATTTACGTGACGCCATACCGGATTTTTACAGGACGTTTACAAGTTTTTGTAATTCAACATTATTCATTAAAAGTTGACTCGATTAACAGACGAATCACGGAAGACTTGGTTGGATTTACAAAATTTAAATTACTCTTAATTAATTCTAATTATGCTAATTTCTCTTTTATTTTTACTACTGTACAGTGTGTTGCGAAATTATATGAAATAAAAATAATTAAATGAAAATATAAATTTTAACTTAAAAAATAATTACAAAATAATTACACGACGTTATATTAATTTTCGAACAGCCGTGTATAAATTTTAAAAGTTTTTTCGCGAGTTATCGTTTATAACCGGGTTACAAACGGTAGTGTACAGTTATCTACCGGGTTAATTCCGTATGAAATCAAGCAATTTTTTACCTGGCTGAAGTTTGACTCATATTCGTAAACATTACAGTGGACCAGTTAAATCAAGGTAAAAATCAGTGGCGTAACTACCAGTGTTCCGGGTGTTCGATGGAACAAGGGCCCGAGACTTTACAGGGCCCGAGACTTTACAGGGCCCGAGACTTCACTGGCGCCACGCTTAAAAACAAGTTTATTATTTTCTACAAAATATTTTTAACAAACGCGGCTTTTTTTCTTAGAAACAGAATGAGCCCTACAAAATATTATATTTGGTCAATAAATTGTCCCTACAAAAAAAATACAATAAATTCTTTAGTTGTAAAACTGTTACTTCTCCAAATGAAAAGATAAACAGATGGTGATGACTAACAATTAGGGGTGCGCATATAATCGATTAATCGATTACGTAATTCGAATAATCGATTATTTCATAATCGATTATGATATTTTATAATAATCGATTAATCGATTATTGAAATAATCGATTATTCATAATCGACTATGAGTTCATAATCGATTATGAACTCGTAATCGATTATGAACTTGTAATCGATTATGAACTCATAATCGATTATGGACTCATAATCGATTATGAACCCATAATCGATTATGAATTCATAATCGATTATAGACTCATAATCGATTATGAACCCATAATCGATTATGAATTCATAATCGATTATGAATTCATAATCGATTATGGACTCATAATCGATTATGAACTCATAGTCGATTATGAACTCATAGTCGATTATGAACTCATAGTCGATTATGAACTTATAACTATAATAGGTAGGGCTATTAAGGGTTACTAAATTACTATATAATTTATTATTTTGCTAATTGTGTTACGGTGGTGCTAATAAGAAGTGTTGTTAAGCACCAGTTGATAACACATTACGGTCCGGTATCAATCTGTAATAACTTACCTGCGTAGCCGATTATAATGTTACTTACAGGTGTGTTGATGAGAATTTACGACTCCTTCATAAAAACGCTGATTAAATCTGAAGTACCAAATATTTTGTTTTTAAATTTTAACTGAATGTTACTATTGTATTATGCATTATGTAATTAATTTATTGTTAACAATAATCCATCTAAAAGGCTTCTAATTAAAATTCATTTTGTAAAAGTATACACTTTCACTCAAAATATCGGACAAATAATTTAAATCCATATTGATGAAAAAGGGTTGCAATCTTTAATTGAAAAGCAAAAAAATATTTTTTAAAAACTATCAAATTTATAAACAAAAATACCTAAAAGTTGAATGGCAAATCCATATTTGGATTCAAAATATTCAACTTTTAGGTATTTTTGTTTATAAATTTGATAGTTTTTAAAAAATATTTTTTTGCTTTTCAATTAAAGATTGCAACCCTTTTTCATCAATATGGATTTAAATTATTTGTCCGATATTTTGAGTGAAAGTGTATACTTTTACAAAATGAATTTTAATTAGAAGCCTTTTAGATGGATTATTGTTAACAATAAATTAATTACATAATGCATAATACAATAGTAACATTCAGTTAAAATTTAAAAACAAAATATTTGGTACTTCAGATTTAATCAGCGTTTTTATGAAGGAGTCGTAAATTCTCATCAACACACCTGTAAGTAACATTATAATCGGCTACGCAGGTAAGTTATTACAGATTGATACCGGACCGTAATGTGTTATCAACTGGTGCTTAACAACACTTCTTATTAGCACCACCGTAACACAATTAGCAAAATAATAAATTATATAGTAATTTAGTAACCCTTAATAGCCCTACCTATTATAGTTATAAGTTCATAATCGACTATGAGTTCATAATCGACTATGAGTTCATAATCGACTATGAGTTCATAATCGATTATGAGTCCATAATCGATTATGAATTCATAATCGATTATGAATTCATAATCGATTATGGGTTCATAATCGATTATGAGTCCATAATCGATTATGAATTCATAATCGATTATGGGTTCATAATCGATTATGAGTCCATAATCGATTATGAGTTCATAATCGATTACAAGTTCATAATCGATTACGAGTTCATAATCGATTATGAACTCATAGTCGATTATGAATAATCGATTATTTTTAATAATCGATTAATCGAAAAAAATCGATTATTTTTTATAATCGATAATCGATTATGAAATTCCATAATCGCGCACCCCTACTAACAATATATACCTACTCCGGGTACCACGATTGATACTGCAATGTTATTTACTTAACGGCACGAGTGATATCTCCTACCCAGTAGAAGGTTTAGCAGATTGCAATAAAAAGTTAAATGAACTCGGCACATCATAAAATACAGGTAAAGAGTAAAATTCCTGAATGATACACACATAAAATTTATTAATTGTAAGATTTTAGTTTAATTAATATTGTTAAAATAGGATAGCTTAAGAAATGTGTAATGAACTTATCTAAAAATGAAATCCAAGTGGGAAAGAAAAGACAGGAGATCGTTCCGAAACCGAGGAAACGAAAAAAAAATAAGAAGAAAAAACCGAATGCCGTGGAAAAAAGACGTCAATTAATGGGCTCAAAATAAAGTTTGTTGTTTGATTAGAAATCTAACGTAAAAAAAGTGTACGAATCTGAAAAGTAAATAATTACTAGTAAAAATTGTGATGAAGAAGAGAGGTTAATTAAAAGGTAACTGAAGATTACTTACTTTGGATAATTTGGATAGAGATGCTAATTGGAAAAAAGCAGTTTGTAATAACAATAATTGAAGAATAAATGCACAAAATAGAATTGTATGTAAAAGAAGATAATTATTGGACAGCAGCTGTTCATCAGATCATGTCAAAGCGAAGTTGAGAATACAAAATTCACGACACCTACGTTGGGTAAGCGAACTTTAATTATTAATGAACACGGGAGTGCGTGTTGCGAATAACACTTACACGGTTAATGGCCGATTCTGTTGAGTTGCGTATGAACTTTTTGGGGGAACGCGTAGCTTAAGAATTTTTTATTTATTTGTATTTGATTGTTTAATTTTTGTAGTTTAAAATTTATTTATTTGTTTTTGATTGTTTAATTTTTGTAGTTTAAGATTTTGTGTTTTTTGAATAATTTATGTTTGATAAAATTAAATTGACATTTTGAACGAAGGCGTATCATTCAGGAATTTAATATTCCCACAAAATTACATTTTCAGAATAAGCACAAACAATACATTTCTGAGGTAAGAGTTCACTTATGCTAAAAAGATAATAAAAAATAAAACTGAGCAGAGCCTAGGGAACATAGCATATTTAATTGGCGACCAACGAGAGGGCATTTGATAACGGGACAAAGCTCGAACCCACGATTTGATAAGGGGTAGGTAAAAAAAAAAATTTATAAAGGGGTAATTAAATAAATAGAATGGAGACTAGGCATAGGAAAAAAGGGGAGGAAAAAGAAGGGGAGTTAGAAGGAGAACAAAAAGAACTCATCCTGGTAGAGACTACGGAAAGAAAGGAAGAAAGCGAGATAATGATGTTTATGAGAAAAATGAATGAAGAAAATAAAAACGAACGACAAAAAGAGTGGCAAAAGTTAAATGAAGAAAACAAATTACGAGATGCAGAAAATAAAATCGAACGACAAGAAGAGTTAAAGAAGCTTCAGGAAGATTTATGTGGCAAGATGGATGAAATTGAGAAGAAACGGGAGGAAGAACAGAGAAAATTTTATAAAAGGCTAGAAAAACTCGACAATACGATGGGAGAAAATGAGCAACGAGCAAAGGAAGAAGAAAGTGTAGGCAAAATTAACACCGCTACGAAATATCGGTCATACGTGGTACACACAAGAAAAATGTTCAAACGGGTACATTTAAAAAATAGGAAACTACGTGCAAAGAGAAAAGGTCAAACAAGGGGAATAAAAATTAACAAGAAACAGATTTACCAAAGGCAGAAAAATTTAAATGCACAAAATAAGTCAATAAATAAAACGGTAACAATTAAAATTCGAAAATTTAGAAATTTATTCATTATGAAAAGGCATAAGAAACAAAAAGTGGTTAACAGTATAAAATTTATAAAAGCAAGGGGTAATAATAATTTTGCAAACAAGAAATTAAATAAACTACGAAATTGTGATAGCATCGGGAAGATGAAAAATAAATTACAAAAGAAGAATAAGAAGAGAAAATTACAAAGCCAAATGATAAGAAATAACGAAGTGAATTGGACAAAGAAGTTCAACAGGAAGACAGGAATTAAAACAACTGAAAGGGATTATGTTAGGGAAATAATGTTATTCAAGTGGGTGAAATTTAAAATCAAACGAGTACGTTTGAAGCAGAAAATAGAATCGGATTAATTGGACTGAAGAAGATGACAGCAATTTTGTAAATATGATTGAAAAAGCTATTGGACCAGGAAAATTGAAGAAATGTTTCCAAGGCGAAACACCAAATCATTAAAAATCAACAACTACAAAGGACCGCTTGAAAATAGTAAAAGTTAATGTACAATTGAGATGACCAAGATAAAATATTCAACAACGATTTAAAAAGGAAAGTTAAATAATTTAAAAGCAAGTAGGAATTGTTTTATTTAAGTAAAATCAAGGAAATAAATTAGATTATTGGGTGACAAAGAATGAATTATAAATGAATAGTAAATAACGGATTGAGTTAAAAGAAAAAAGGTTTTAATTTAAAATTGGTATCCGAAGGAAAATGATTAATATTGTATTATGGGGAAATATAGTAATGATGAAGTAATATTGAATTATGATGGGGAACTAAGATGGTGAAATGTGATAATGATGAATTAATATTGAATTATGGGGAAATATAATGAAGAGATAGGATGAGGGGTTATTATGATAAAATATTAAAAAAGGGATACCAAAATAATTGGGAAACAGAAAACCAATTAACAAAGGAATAAGAAGTACAAGAAATGTAAAGTCACAAAAAAAAACAGAATTAAGAAGATTAAAAAAGGAAGAATTTGAATAAAAAGCAACAGCATATCTTGGTCAGAAATAGAATTGGGAAATTAAATCATAAAATGTAAAGGGGTAATAATTTGTTTTAAAATTAAAAATTATGATGAATCAAAATTTTAAATTTGAAAAAAGGGGTTTTTGCAATGTTATTTACTTAACGGCACGAGTGATATCTCCTACCCAGTAGAAGGTTTAGCAGATTGCAATAAAAAGTTAAATGAACTCGGCACATCATAAAATACAGGTAAAGAGTAAAATTCCTGAATGATACACACATAAAATTTATTAATTGTAAGATTTTAGTTTAATTAATATTGTTAAAATAGGATAGCTTAAGAAATGTGTAATGAACTTATCTAAAAATGAAATCCAAGTGGGAAAGAAAAGACAGGAGATCGTTCCGAAACCGAGGAAACAAAAAAGATAATAAGCAAGAAAAAACCGAATGCCGTGGAAAAAAGACGTCAATTAATGGGCTCAAAATAAAGTTTGTTGTTTGATTAGAAATCTAACGTAAAAAAAGTGTACGAATCTGAAAAGTAAATAATTACTAGTAAAAATTGTGATGAAGAAGAGAGGTTAATTAAAAGGTAACTGAAGATTACTTACTTTGGATAATTTGGATAGAGATGCTAATTGGAAAAAAGCAGTTTGTAATAACAATAATTGAAGAATAAATGCACAAAATAGAATTGTATGTAAAAGAAGATAATTATTGGACAGCAGCTGTTCATCAGATCATGTCAAAGCGAAGTTGAGAATACAAAATTCACGACACCTACGTTGGGTAAGCGAACTTTAATTATTAATGAACACGGGAGTGCGTGTTGCGAATAACACTTACACGGTTAATGGCCGATTCTGTTGAGTTGCGTATGAACTTTTTGGGGGAACGCGTAGCTTAAGAATTTTTTATTTATTTGTATTTGATTGTTTAATTTTTGTAGTTTAAAATTTATTTATTTGTTTTTGATTGTTTAATTTTTGTAGTTTAAGATTTTGTGTTTTTTGAATAATTTATGTTTGATAAAATTAAATTGACATTTTGAACGAAGGCGTATCATTCAGGAATTTAATATTCCCACAAAATTACATTTTCAGAATAAGCACAAACAATACATTTCTGAGGTAAGAGTTCACTTATGCTAAAAAGATAATAAAAAATAAAACTGAGCAGAGCCTAGGGAACATAGCAATACCTACTGTTTCCAACTATTGTAAATAGTTTTAATCCCTTTTACTTTTACAAAATTGCAAGCAAATTTTATGCAAATACCCTTTTTGTTCTGTTACCGTTTCCGGTGGTAAATGCTATAATCTCACATTTTCAAAAATTTGCAATATGCCCTACGCATTTCTTGATAACAAGAGTACAAGTAAAGACGGATTGACCTATTTGTTTCGTTAAATTTTTTCAATTTTCAGTGAAAGTGTAGTTTTATAGTGTTTTTGTTTTGCTAATTGTTTCGGCTTAATTAAAATTTTTAAGTAAGTATTATATTACAATTCAATTTTAGTAGGTATATAAAAGACTTTACTGAACTTGTTGTAGCATGAATTCTTATAAACATAAATCGGGTGCACAAAAGCGCAAAGACCGGGAAGACGTGGAGGAAAAAAGAAGGAAAATGCCAAAAATTACCGGATTTTTCAGTTCGCAGCCAAAAAGTAAATTAATTTAATTCACATAATAATTTTTTTATTCCACTTTGATTTCTATTTCAGTTGAAAATAATAATAAGGCATTAAATCCGCCAAACGAACAAGATCCTTTGCCTTCCACTTCAGGTTGTTACAGCATTAATCCTCCCGAAGACTGTGAAATCGTAGATTCCGGTGTAAAAACTACCGAAATAATTATAGATAGTGACATTAGTAATAAAAGTGACATTATAACAAACGATAAAGGACATTATACAAGTGATTTAACGTTTGACCAAAAAAGGTTTTTAGTTGAATATAAACCAAGTCGACCTATGGGACCCTTTCCTTCTGACGATCAAGGTAGAAGTTTTTCCAGTTTTTATTACAATAAAACAAACAAGTCGGGATTAAAAATGGAGCGTTTGTGGCTATGCTATTCGCCAATATTAAATAAATGCTATTGTCAACCTTGCTGGTTGTTTGCTGATTCTAAAGACACTATGGCCAATGGGTTTAATGATTGGATACATTTAAATCAGGCAGTTAATAGACACGAGCAAAAACTCAGTCATAATGAGTCTTGTGCTACTTTTGATCGATGCAGACTTAATAAAACCATTGATCATGAACATGAGTCCAGAATTCGCCATGAAATATCTGTATGGAGGCAAATTTTGGAGCGTGTTATTGAAGTTACTCTAACATTGGCTTCCTGTAACATGCCATTTAGGGGACATAATGAAAGTTCGACTTCTGCAAATCCTGGAATGTTTTTATCGGTAATTAATTTGCTTTCTAAGTATGACTTAGTATTAAAAAATTTATTAGAAAATAAGAAAAAAAATACAGTAACATATTTAAGTCCTGCTATTCAAAACGAAATAATTGGACTATTAGGTACTGCTGTAAAAAATGAAATAATCAAGCAAATTAAAAATGCGCCATCATTTTATTCAATAATAATAGATATACCACTCAGGATGTTTCAAAAATTGATCAGCTGAGTACTATTGTTCGCTATGTAACAATTGAGTATGCTGATCATAAGCCAATAAAGGTAATAATTAAAGAATCTTTTTTGGGATTTATTTCTATTGAAAGTCAAACTGGTGCAGCTCTAAAAAATAATATTTTAGAAATATTGAAAAGCAATGGGTTGCCTTTAGAAAAACTTCGTGGGCAAGGTTACGATATGGGGCCGCGAATATGAGCGGAATATATAAAGGTGTTCAAGCCGAAATATTAAAAGTTGCACCTAATGCACCATAATATGTACATTGTGCTGCTCATAATTTAAATTTAATACTTAACGACTCGGTTAAAAATGTTGAGGAAATTCGTAATTTTTATAATTTAGTAGAGAGCGTTTATGTATTTTTTGGGCACAGCATAAGAGGTGGGCTCTTTTACAAGCAATTTTGAATATAGCGCAAAGCAAAATAACGCTTAAAAAATTAACACCTACCCGGTGGTCATCAAGACACGATGCCCTAGAGGCTCTTCGGTTTAGATATGTTGATGTCTTAAGAGCGATTTCAAAAATCATGTTAACATCTAGCAATAAAGCTGAAATCGATGAAGCCAAATCGTTAAAAAACCAATTAGAAAAGTTCGAGACGGTTTTTTTAATTGTTCTTGAAACAAAAATTTAAAAAAATATTGATACTGTTTCTAAATTATTGCAAAGTAAAGAACAAAATATTGAGCAATCAACAAAAATTTTTAGTACCTCATATGAAAATATGAGGAAAATGAGGGACGATTTTCAATTGATGAAAACCGAAGCAATTAATTTAGCTGAAAAATGGGGAACTACTGTCGAATTTTCTAAAAAAAGAATTTCTAGGCCTAAACGGTTTTTTGATGAAGCTAGTAATCATTTTAGAATAGAAACAAGCGAAGACTGGTTCAAAATAAATGTATTTTTCAAAACATTGGATATTATGATAGTTCAATTGAAAAATCGAAGATCTGGACTGAATGAACTTTACACAGTTTTTCAAGTTTTATCTCCAAATATTTTATGTAATACTTCTGTGTCTGACGAAAACTTATATAAAATGGGTCGGGAGCTTTACTTAAAATATTCGGAAGATATTTCAGACACGATTTCTTCGCAATTGCTATCATTTAGACAATGTTTTAAAAATGATTTATCCAAAATTAATTCAATCATGGAATTAACTGAATTCATATTGATAAAGAATTTTTCTTCGTGCAGCAGTTTTAGTGAAATTTTAACTGCATGCTATATATTTATAACTATTCCTGTATCGGTAGCTTCGGCAGAAAGGTCATTTTCTAAATTAAAAATAATTAAAAATTTTTTAAGAAGCACCATCAGTGAACAAAGATTGTCTGCGTTATCAATCATATCGATAGAAAACCAAATTGCGAGGACAATAGATATTTCTAGCATTATATCTAGTTTTGCTCATCTTAAAGCAAGGAAAAAAATTTTAAATAAATTTATTATAATTATTTATAAGTTTACCTTATATACATATTTATAATAGTAATTTATTTATGTATAAAGTTTATTGTGCGTCCTTTTCTTTCTCTTTTTGTATAAACATGTAAGTCTACAGTATTTGGTGTAAGTGTTAAAAAATATTCGTTTTGTTTTTGTTTTCGTTTTTTTATTTATTATTTTTTATATAATTGTTTTTAATTTTTTAATTAAATCTATTTTATATTATTTGTTTTTTTTTGTTTAAAACAACCAATAAATTGCCAAAATATTAATTGTGAATTTGATTTTGTTTTGAAAATATAATGCCCAGCTTATACCCATTAAAAAATTTTAGAGTTACTTTTATTAACTACTTTGGGGCCCGGTTTGTTACCAGGACACAGGCCCGTGGCTACCTTGTTACGCCCCTGGTAAAAATATTAATATTTTTGCTTTTAAATTTATAATTAAACAATAAAGCGCTTACCGAAGGTACCAATACAAACTAATTAAATAAATTAAAGTAAAAATTACGTTAATAGACCTCATTTAGGCTTCCAAAACTATGCAATGATAAGCACAACACAAAATAATAAAAAAATTCTAGGAGGCGCATTTGAGGAGCTCTCCTCCTAAATTTTTTATATAATAATCTACTTAATGACCGGAATCTATGCTCCAAATTTCATAATCCTTTTATGAGGCTAAAAGCGGTATTACATTACACAATTTCTTGTTCAGGAAACGACACAATTTTGCGCAGAGACGAGTTCAAAGCGTTTGCGCATAGCGTTGTGCGGCAGTGCGCAAAATTGTGTCGTTTCTGGAACAAGAAATTGTGTAATGTAATACCGCTTTAAAGGTGTCAAAAACCAATCCTTACCTTTAAGTAGTTAGTGAAAAATTCCCAGACGGGGCAGTTGACGAGATCCCCTCCCAAATTTTTGACATAACAATCTACTCGATGACCCGAATCTACGTTCCAAATTTCATAACCCTCTTTTGGGGATAACGGTGTCAAAAGCCAACCCTTACCTTAAAATAGTTGATAAAAAATTCCCAGATGGCGCAATTGACGAGATCCCTCCCAAATTTTCGATATGACAATCTACTTGATGATCTGAATCTATGTTCCAAATTTCATAACCCTCTTCTGAAGATAAGGGTGTCAAAAACCAACCCTTACCTTTAAATAGTTGGTAAAGAATTCCTAGATGGCGCAGTTGACGAGATCTCCTCCCAAATTTTAGGCTTCTATACAAAGTATAGCAAGAAGCCTTATGATCTGGCTCCGTGTCTGTCCGTCCGTCTGTCCGTCCGTCCGTCTGTCTGTCCGTCCGTCCGCATAATTCAAAATCATACAGAGCGTTTCAAATCGTGTTGAATATACTCAGTGTGTATAGAGGTCTAAGAACTGGGTACCCAGTGCGCTATTATTTTGGAAATAGCTGTCTTATATAGACTTATATCTGTTAGGCTTCTATACAAAGTATAACAAGAAGCCTTATGATCTGGCTCCGTGTCTGTCTGTCCGTCCGTCTGTCCGCATAATTCAAAATCATACAGAGCGTTTCAAATCGTGTTGGAAATACTCTGTGTTTATAGAGGTCTAAGAACTGGGTACCCAGTGCGCTACTTTTAGGCTTCTATACAAAGTATAGCAAGAAGCCTTACGATCTGGCTCCGTGTCTGTCCGCATAATTCAAATCTAATCAGAACCCTCGAAATTGTGATTGTAAACACATCGTATGTACTTAATAATTTGTTTTAAATTTATTTATTGTTAACCACAGCAGTGCCTTGATGTAATTGGTGAAGTTAAGTTGTAAGTAAAAGAGAAAGAAGAGGATTGATCCACCTCAAAAAATGGACCATACATTACAGAGAAGTAAAGTTCCGAATGGAATGGAAAAGCTTCATTATTATTAGTTATTCTACACCAAATTTGGTTAAGATTGGTCAAAGAGAAACGTAAAGCACGTGCACGGTTTGACAGCATTCATTATTGTTTTTTAAGTTGATTTTGAGTAGCCTGCCTTCCTTTAAGGAATCTCGATAATCCATTCATGCGCGTCCCAGAGGGACGCGCATGAATGGATTATCGAGATTCCTTAAAGGAAGGCAGGCTACTCAAAATCAACTTTCCTTTCCTTTGCGAATTTTTGCACTATTTCAATACAAAAACATGCGCAGGGACCTACATAATAACTGTGCCAAATTTTACGGTTTAGGAGTCTATAGGGAACATACATACTTACACACATACATCCATTTTTATATAAGTATTATATAGATATAGTGAATGATAAATACCAATCGCAAAAATTTAATTAGTGCAGATTATCTGATATTACATTATAAATTATGGCGACCAAAAATAACAACAACTTTTTTTCAATGCAGACCAAATATAAGTTATATTTTATTTACATAATTTTTCACCTATATAGGAAATTTAAATACGTTGATACGTTGATCCTTTCATCCGTTGATCGTTTGATGCTTTGATCCGTTAAGACGTTGATAATACCCTAATAAGAAGTTATATCTCGAAAAATTTAATTGGTGTAGATTATCTGATGTTACATTATAAATATTATGTCGACCAAAAATAACTAGCAACAACAACTTTTCACACCAGAAAGGTAGCTGTATAGAAGCCTAGGAACTGCCACTAAAGCGAGTTCCACCTTGTTTGATATGACAATCTACTTGATGACCCGAATCTACGTTCCAAATTTCATAAGCCTCTTTTGGGGATATGGGTGTCAAAAACCAACCCTTACTTCCACCCTTACATTTATGAAGTTAGTGAAGAATTCCCATATTATGGTTTCTTACTAGCTATCTTAAAGGGGGGTTTTACGTTAACTCTACGTTATCTGTCGCATTACAAATAATGCACAAATCCCATTTAAGATATTTTGAAATTGAACGTATGTTGCTCGGAGCTTCATTTTCTTCAAGAATAAGATTTATAGTAAGGAAAACTTATGGAATTAAGCTTCTTTATATAATTAACTGCATTCGCCAACATTTCGCTCGCATTGGCGACTGACATTAAAAAAATAAATAATTCAAAAATGGAGGGGCCAAAAGTAAAAGTACTTCGATATAATCACAGATGTCTCGGGAACCGCTTTAGCTAGCGAGCTGGAGTTTGCTTGAATCGGTACTGTTCTAAATAAACATAGGTGTTCTTGGGTGGCTTATTAAATTGTCTAAGATTGCCCGAAACACAATTGTTATTCTCCGAAAAAGCCTTAGGTTCGAATGTATATTGCTTGGAGGAAATTTTTTTTCAATTCTTTCAATTTTGTCATAAAAACATTCTTTCCTTATGTCCTTTACATTACATTCTATAGTGTACATATTACGATGATGAAGGTACGGATGGACCCCGCCAATCGCAATTTAATAAAATTTACAATGTTACTTATTACCACGGCTAACTGGGTTCTTGTTGCTTGTAAACTTGCTTATCGCAGTAGTCGGTTCTTTAGGAAATTGTAAATCAAATCTTATAAAGCTGAAAAATAAATATCCGGGAATACAAGAATCCCCAAAAATAATCCGTTTTGTAATGATAATTTTATTATATTAATTATCAATAAACTTGATGCAAATAAACGTATACAAATATCAAATAGTTTCTTATTACTTAAATTCCCCACAATTAACTCTAAAAACGTGGCGTCGTATTCCGCACTCGTCGCACAAAAATTAAGTTTTTGGTAAATGTTTTCGCTTACCCTGTATAAATATGGTTCGCTCCTCCTTGTTGGTATAGCGCATATATAGTATTCAGTGATTCTTCCCGTTGATGACCTCGTTTTCACCTTAATATTTCCAGATTTGTTCTTCGCTAAAATTTGTAACCCTCATGGCCAAATTTCTACTTTCTCAAAAATATTTGCAATCGGTAAGTAAACTTTATTATTTTCACTTTATTTACGTTCGCACTAACGTTTAAACACTTTATGTTTACAGTTCTTCCCTTTTTATCCTGAATTTTCTACAATTAATCAGTTAATATTGGAGCCGCTAAAATTACACGTGCGATCTCCATGTACAACTAAGGCTTCCTACAGACTGATCAAGCAAAAACGTTGTGCGACAAAACGTTTTTTGTGATTGGTTCAAATCAAACAAAATCAAGTTCAAATCAAACAAAATCAAATTTGATAGGATCAAACAAAAACGTTTTGTCGCACAACGTTTTTGCTTGATCAGTCTGCAGGCAGCCTAAGGAAGAAGCCCCTTTTGTTTTTCGTATCGTCAAGGTGATACAAATCCATCGCTACTTGATTTTTAACCATAAATTCGGTAAGTGAGTTGAAACCACCATGTTTTTGTGGCGCTAAATTTAAAATTGTCTTTTAATTTATTTTTCTTATGTTTTTAGATTAACCGTTTACTTGAAGCACATAATTTCTGTTTATCACTTGAATTGTCCAACGATGGTTCCTCGGATAACCTATCACTCTGTTTTTAATTAATTTTATCGACGCACACGTAATGTTTAAATTTTTTATACCTAATGTTTTAACAAATTATTGTAACACCTTAACTAATAAATTTTACATGTAGTTTATAAATTTCTTATAACTAAACAATTTTATTATATTACTTTTACAATTTTTGTCATTACGGATTTTAAATTGAACATTTTAATTTATTTTGTTAACCCTTGTATTCTTATTGTTATGATTTAAATGATTCTACTTGTTTTGACTTTATACTGATACTAATAAACCTCCTACTTAAACCAACAAGTTCCATGCATTAATTACTTCCCTATAGGGGAAAAATATTAATTGTACGGACCCTGGTGGCTGTAATATCAACTAAATATTTGACGTCACGCTTGTTGTGATGCTTGCAGCGCCGATCGGTAGAATTTTTCCCCTATAAAGAAGTATTGTAATCATGAAAAAATTCGATGTCGATATTTTAACGGAAATATCCGTTTTGAGCATTTCTGAATCCGTTTTGACTACTTTCGCAATGATGTCTGTATGTATGTATGTCTGTATGCCTGTCTGTATGGATGTATGTAACGCAAAATGTCTGTAAGTTCTGTATCTCTGGAACGAATTGTTATATAGTAACAAAATTTCATATTTAACACTTTAATCGGTATACAAAGGCACCATTTGATTTTGGAGGAAATCCTTAAACCGGAAGTAGCACTTCACTTGAAGGACGAAATGGTTTTTCTTAAATATCTCAGGAACGAATTGTTATCTAGTAACCAAATTTCATATTTAACACTTTAATCAGTATACTAAAGCACCATGTGATTTTGGAGGAAATCCCCAAACCGGAAGTAGCACTTTACTTGAAGGACGAAATGGTTTTTCTTCAATATCTCAGGAACAAATTGTTATATAGTAACCAAATTTCATATTTAACACTTTAATCAATATACGAAAGAACCATTTGATTTTGGAGGAAATCTCTAAACCGGAAATGGCACTTTACTTGAAGGACGAAATAGTTTTTCTTCAATATCTCAGGAACGAATTGTTATATAGTAACCAAATTTCATATTTAACACTTTAATCGGTATACGAAAGCACCATTTGATTTTGGAGCAAATCCCTAAACCGGAAGTAGCACTTTACTTGAAGGACGAAATGGTTTTTCTTAAATATATTGTGATAAATATTTTATTGATGAATTTTTATTTTTTAAATTTAAATAATATTTCTGCAAATCTTTAGATGAACGATGAAGGAATGATTCCTTATAGGGAAGTCATGTGCTGGCCACATCAGATTTTTTTTCTATTTAACCAAATTGAATGTTCGTATTACGAGTGACGTCTCCATCAGATATCACCGTAATATGTCCAAAATTCTATTATTTAGCAAGAAATTTTCCCATTAGTTGAGAATCAGTTACATCATGATCGTTTCCTGACCGTAAAATCGAAGAGTATAATAATCCATTACCACAAATACACACAAAATATTATTGCCACGAAAGACATTAACGAAGAATATCGTTTGGTCAAAGGTACTCCAAAACCAGAAAATCATCATAAAATGGGATTCTTCCACAGAATTCATTAGTTATCGAATGACTTTAACGATGGTCAACCAAATATTGAAAGTCTATCCAGGTCTAGACACGAAACTGTTGTGCTTCGCCCGTTTGAGTATCAAAAATCTACAAATTGGTTTCGAAATTTTATGGTATAAAAGAAAATGGTACAAACACTGGTGATAAGAATTGGTTTTTGACACCCTTATCCCCAAAAGAGGGTTACGAAATTTGGAATGTAGATTAACGTCATCAAATAGATTGTCATATCAAAAATTTGGAAGGGGGATCTCGTCAACTGCCCCGTCTGGGAATTTTTCACTAACTACTTAAAGGTAAGGGTTGGTTTTTGACACCCTTAGCCTCATAAAAGAATTATGAAATTTGGAGCATAGATTTCCGTCATCAAATAGATTATTATATCAAAAATTTAAGAGGATAGTTCGTCAAGTGCGCCTTCTGGAATTTTTTTGAAGCTATGCTTCTTATCGCACGGGTATTGCACGGGCAGTTAACTGAAAAAAAATCGTTCGTCACACAAAATTGTTAACGCAAATTCGTCACACAAATTTCGACCCACCGCACTGTGGGAACTTTTGACGAAAAGCTGGCCAAAACCTCAAGAATTGGTATGCTAAGGTTTTTGAGGTCGCTGATTACGAATCTAAATTTAAAAATTTTATAAACAAAATAGCGGACCCAATATGGCCGACCAATATGTTAAAAAGATGTCCGATTTTATCTAAAATTGGTATTCAATGGGTTTTGAGGTCGCTGATTATGAATTCCAAATTATAAATTCCAAAAAGCGAAATGGCGGATCCAATATGGCCGACCAATATGTCAAAAAGATGTCGGATTTTATCTAATGCTTCTTATCGCACGGGTATTGCACGGGCAGTTAACTGAAAAAAATCGTTCGTCACACAAAATTGTTAACGCAAATTCGTCACACAACTTTCGACCATCGCAAGGGCAGTTAACTTCCCTTCAAACACCATAGCTCCGGAACCGAGAGGGCTAGGACCCTGGGAGTGGTGGCTATGGATGGGGGGCGAGGTAGCAACCGCCCCAGCCGCCTCAAACGCCGCCTCCAACCGGTTTTTAGGGAAAATAGTTTTTTGACAAAACTAAAAAAATTTAAAAATTTCCCCCCCTTTCGTGGGTCGGCAAAAAACGTCGAAAAAATTTTAAAAATTTTTCAAAAAATTTTCACGAAAAGGCCGAAGGCCGAACAACTATGGCCTTCACGGATCTATTATGGTTTGCCTTGTGCGTAATTTTTTATTATTTTGTGTTGTGCTTATCATTGCATAGTTTTGGAAGCCTAAATGAGGTCTATTAACGTAATTTTTACTTTAATTTATTTAATTAGTTTGTATTGGTACCTTCGGTAAGCGCTTTATTGTTTAATTATAAATTTGAAAGCAAAAATAAAAATATTAATATATTTACCATGATTTAACTGGCCGACTGTAATGTGTACGAATATGAGTATGAGTTTGAATCAAACTTCAGACAGGTAATTTTTTGCAATTATTTTGTTTAATCCTACTATAGAAACATGTTGTTTCTTCCTTAGATACACCAAGCGAGAAACCATTTGTTTTGCTCACTCAGGTTGTTTTCATGGTAACGGATGGGCGAAAGTAGTGAGCGAAAGTAAACTTTCAACCACCTCTTTTAATTTAAAAAATTATAAGGGATGGCGCTGCAAGTAACAAATTTCTTTCATGCATCTTCCCTTTGACTTTTCTGGCAACAAATGAAATGTAGAGGCATCAGCAGCTTTTTTGACATCGTTGGGCACAGCAAATTTTTCACTTTGCTCCATTTTTTTAGCAATATTATAAGGCAAATTATTCGGGATGCTGAACCGCGCGTAACAATAATGACATTTGAAACATATTACCATATCCTAGCAACGTAACAACACAACTGCCTACGTTCTTTATATTTAAATTTAATTATTGAGTCACGAATATTAACAAATTGTATTTTCAGAAATTTTTTAGATTTATAAGCGTATAATAAACCGTACTGGCGGTTTAATAAAATAAGTTTAATTAACTCCACCACTAACACCAATGTAGTAAACCGTGGAGGCGCAATGTAGAATTTATCCCACCGCTAAGTCCACCAATGTAATAAATCGGATGTTGGGCTGAAGTAGATTCTTTCGCTGCCACCACGAGCTTCCTTTTAATTATAATTACCTTAGCCTATGTTACGGGTTCGGTAATTTAGGGAGAGATTAGCTCGACAGAACTCCCTTTTTAAAACTTACGTAAGTTTAGTAGCTTTGGTCGTTCGGAAACGCAGGTAAAGGATTTCTCAACACTAACACTTGCGTATTTCCAAGCAATAATAAATTGAATAATTTATAACAAAACAAATCTATTGATACCTTTATACAAAGAAATAAAGTTGGTAAATTATAAAAATAATTACAAAATAATCAGATTACTGGGAATAGTTTAATATGGGCACGATACCTTATTTTGATGCGCCTCAACGATCTAATAAGTCACCAATGTAAAATCCAGGAAAATCTTTGGAAACTAACGTCCGGATTCATAGACAAGGGATACCTTACCCTTAGAACGTTACTTGGCTAAGGGACCACTGATACTTGAGTACCTGTTGTTTGTCATAGTGATAACTTCGTGTATGTTCGGATTTAAATACTTGAGCAGGGATTTTTTGGTGACTAAAAGTTATTTCATGTTACGTGACTGTATAAAATAATTTCATAAACGTCAGTCAATTAAAATTTGTATTTATTAACCTATTTATATTATATTTACGACGTTTATAATGCCAAATGCGTTAGTTCGCGGTTTATCCGTTACTTGAAACGCCACCTTGGAAAAGGAACGGTTGTTACTTGAGTATCTGTTTTTTTCTCGTCCATTTCATAGTCGATACTTCGTGAATACTCGGGAAAGGAACCCTTGCGCGGGGATATTTCGATATTTGGTAACTTTAGTGTTTCATGTTGAATACAATTGTTTGATAAATGTCAATTTAAGGTTATGTACAATCAATTTCCGGCAAGCTTCGTTTGTTTACGTGTTCGATAGTGTTCGTTTTCGTACAAAGTTAAACGAAAATAAAAATTCAGAATAATTTTATATATAAAATTGCATATTTATATTAAAATTATGCAAATTCTTATGCATTGAGTTATTTCAATTATTAAAACTAGTGTAAATGTAAAATATATTATATATTAAAATAAACTTTAAAAATTAACTTGTAACATTTTTATTGCCAATCAGTATAACAAATTTTCGATACATCAAACAACAATCGCAAAAAATTACCAGTAAGTGGGAAGAATTCGTTCATTATTGAAACAATAATAAAATCAAAATTATAATTTTTAAATAGATACTATAAAATATATATTTTGTAACAAATAATGCGATGTTTGTTTGGTTTTTAGCATATTTTCCAATAATAATAATTATTAACAAGCCATTTGTACTTAGTTCGCAATTTATCCGATACTCAAGTAACCTACTACCCATACTTGAGTTTTTCCTAATAATACCGTCCCTTGAGTAACGGTTACACGTCTATGAAATCGAAATTCGAACCTTAAGTATTGACTAGTACTCAAGGAGCGGTTTTTAATTAGTTTCTATAGCAACTGTCACTACTTTGCCAAGTCGCCGCCCTCAAGTAACGGATTTATGACTATGAAATGCGAAAGGATCCCTTAAGGGACGACCAATACTTAAGGAACGACTATGAATCCGGGCGTAAGTAACTTCTCGTTTAATTTTTTACTAACAAGAAATTGACACTTAAACCTTTTTAATCACGAGTAATGACTCAAAATTAACACTGAATACTTTTTATTTAAGCAACTTTAACTTTTAATTGAGTATTGACTCAAAATAATACTCAAAATATACTTTTTATTCAAGCAATTTTAACTTTTAAATGAATATTGACTCAGTAAAACAACTGTACTTTTGATCGAGGTCTCTCTCGAGTAACAACTGATGAATTTCTCCCAAGTCGGGATTTTTATGACCAATTTCCCACTTTGCATATTCATTAAACCACCCCCGCGCCAGGCGGAGAACCAATCCTCTGATTCTTCATCCTGCCTAAAACCAGGGGGGATGTGACTTAATCTCCTCATTTTACAAAACTTTCTGCCTTTTTACATGGGTGGTCTTTCAAGGACCGTGTGACTTTCGGCAGCACCTTATTTTTGAGTTTCCTCGAAATGAGGGTTTCTACAAACTGTTCCCACACATGATGCAAATGAGGCTTTAAATTAAAACTACACTTTTCGCTCCCTCGCTCTGTTTTATGGACCAGGCTCTTTTGGCGGTGTAGATATAAATTAACCATCCATTTCCGTACATGTGCAAACTACGTGCGAAATACTAACATTATTTTTATCGTATGCATTGACTTATCATAACAAAAACGCCGAAATATGGGCCAGCGCTCTTTGAGAGCGACATACCGCGTGCCGGTATCCTTGTGAACTTGCACCCGCCTTGACAAATGGTTTCCTGATCTTTTCGGCAAAGTCAATGCATCGATATTTAAAAATTAAATCCTACATAATTATTTTATGTATTAAATTAAATAGGGTATTCTTAAATTACCTCTATTTAATTATCTCAATTACAATTATCTATGTCGGTAATGAAAATACTTAAACCGTATTTTCTTGGTCGGTATTTAAATTAATTAAGCAAAAGCGCGAGTTGTTACAATAGTCCAGTCATATTAGGGGTTTCACCTCGGAAGGAAAGATAATAAGCTGAAAACTTGTATAGACCTTTATTTAGGCACTCTAAAAGTTGTCTCAAAAGTCACCTAAAATCTCGTGTCCGCGTCTTAAGATATTCAAGGTCAAAGGTCAAAGAAATCGGTTTTTTGCAAATATCTCGTTTCCTATGGCTTTAATGCTATTTACATTTATTATAAATATTGTAGAGAATAAAATTTTCTATAACTTTTGTTTAAAACATTTTTTTATACATCAAACCGTTTTTGAGATAGAGGGCGTTGATCGCGCAGCGCTTAGTTATGTATCTACAGCATAATGCAAGGTCAACCGTTAGTCACTTTATATAATACGCCGTATATCGTAAAGTCTATAAACCTTAAAAATATATATAGTTATAAACAATTGGCATTTTTTATTAATTATTACATTACATTTAGTAATATTTTTCATTGATCAAATATCCCTCTATCTCAAAAACGGTTTGATGTATAAAAAAATGTTTTCAACAAAAGTTATATAAAATTTTATTCTCTACAATATTTATAATAAATGTAAATAGCATTAAAGCCATAGGAAACGAGATATTTGCAACAAACCGATTTCTTTGACCTTTGACCTTGATTATCTTAAGACGCGGACACGAGATTTTAGGTGACTTTTGAGACAACTTTTAGAGTGCCAAAATAAAAGCTTATTATCTTTCATTCCGAGGTTGACCCTTATTTTTGACTTATATGACTAGGGGTGCGCGATTATGGAATTTCATAATCGATTATCGATTATAAAAAATAATCGATTTTTTTCGATTAATCGATTATTAAAAATAATCGATTATTCATAATCGACTATGAGTTCATAATCGATTATGAACTCGTAATCGATTATGAACTTGTAATCGATTATGAACTCATAATCGATTATGGACTCATAATCGATTATGAACCCATAATCGATTATGAATTCATAATCGATTATGGACTCATAATCGATTATGAACCCATAATCGATTATGAATTCATAATCGATTATGAATTCATAATCGATTATGGACTCATAATCGATTATGAACTCATAGTCGATTATGAACTCATAGTCGATTATGAACTCATAGTCGATTATGAACTTATAACTATAATAGGTAGGGCTATTAAGGGTTACTAAATTACTATATAATTTATTATTTTGCTAATTGTGTTACGGTGGTGCTAATAAGAAGTGTTGTTAAGCACCAGTTGATAACACATTACGGTCCGGTATCAATCTGTAATAACTTACCTGCGTAGCCGATTATAATGTTACTTACAGGTGTGTTGATGAGAATTTACGACTCCTTCATAAAAACGCTGATTAAATCTGAAGTACCAAATATTTTGTTTTTAAATTTTAACTGAATGTTACTATTGTATTATGCATTATGTAATTAATTTATTGTTAACAATAATCCATCTAAAAGGCTTCTAATTAAAATTCATTTTGTAAAAGTATACACTTTCACTCAAAATATCGGACAAATAATTTAAATCCATATTGATGAAAAAGGGTTGCAATCTTTAATTGAAAAGCAAAAAAATATTTTTTAAAAACTATCAAATTTATAAACAAAAATACCTAAAAGTTGAATATTTTGAATCCAAATATGGATTTGCCATTCAACTTTTAGGTATTTTTGTTTATAAATTTGATAGTTTTTAAAAAATATTTTTTTGCTTTTCAATTAAAGATTGCAACCCTTTTTCATCAATATGGATTTAAATTATTTGTCCGATATTTTGAGTGAAAGTGTATACTTTTACAAAATGAATTTTAATTAGAAGCCTTTTAGATGGATTATTGTTAACAATAAATTAATTACATAATGCATAATACAATAGTAACATTCAGTTAAAATTTAAAAACAAAATATTTGGTACTTCAGATTTAATCAGCGTTTTTATGAAGGAGTCGTAAATTCTCATCAACACACCTGTAAGTAACATTATAATCGGCTACGCAGGTAAGTTATTACAGATTGATACCGGACCGTAATGTGTTATCAACTGGTGCTTAACAACACTTCTTATTAGCACCACCGTAACACAATTAGCAAAATAATAAATTATATAGTAATTTAGTAACCCTTAATAGCCCTACCTATTATAGTTATAAGTTCATAATCGACTATGAGTTCATAATCGACTATGAGTTCATAATCGACTATGAGTTCATAATCGATTATGAGTCCATAATCGATTATGAATTCATAATCGATTATGAATTCATAATCGATTATGGGTTCATAATCGATTATGAGTCTATAATCGATTATGAATTCATAATCGATTATGGGTTCATAATCGATTATGAGTCCATAATCGATTATGAGTTCATAATCGATTACAAGTTCATAATCGATTACGAGTTCATAATCGATTATGAACTCATAGTCGATTATGAATAATCGATTATTTCAATAATCGATTAATCGATTATTATAAAATATCATAATCGATTATGAAATAATCGATTATTCGAATTACGTAATCGATTAATCGATTATATGCGCACCCCTATATATGACTGGACTACAAGCGCAGGATTAAACAAAACCCTATACATCACTCGTGGAGAAACCGTTTCGCTCACTTTATTTGCGTTTGCACACTCGCCTAACGGCTCGCGTGCAAAACTCGCAAATCCGTGAGCGAAATTTTCAGTTTCTCCACTTGTAATGTAATATACTATTTATGTCACGAGACACAATTTTTCTTACAAAATGAAGGTATTGAATGGGTCTTTTCAATGAAATTTTGTATGTAAATAATTAAAAACACAAAATGGGGGCCCTGATCAAATTTTGACTTTGAGTGTCCCTCCCCTAAAAAAGGGGTATATTAAAATTCTCAAAAAAATTTATTCTCTTTACTATACTTTTGGCTACTTTAATACCAAATTTTAGAGTGGGCACACTTGATTTAGGAATGACATCGAAATCGATCGTGGTCATAAATCGAAACACTTTGATTAGCGAAGATAAAAGGTGATAAAATAATACAAGAATGACAAATTTAATATTCCATACGTTAGTGGGGTTGACTGTTATTTACAATGTAAAAAAGAGGTTGCTGGGTTGCTTGATCGTTATCATTTTCCTGCAACCCGGTTACAAACGATTATTCACGAAAATACGCCTAAAGTTAGGTTATGACAACACGAACAAAAATAAACAAAATAATGTCAACAATATTTGTTAATTTATTATTATAAAACGACACATAAAATTCAATGAAAAGAAGCATTACAAGGTTTGTCAATAATATTTTTGGGAAAAATCAAGAAAAACCATCGATAATGGAAACGGTTCGTTACTTTCCAAACACATTTGACGAATATAATAATGAAACTCAAGGTAGTGTTGAAATACCAGGACATCACTTAATAGGAGAAATAAACACTATGGTAGAAAATATTAGGACACATTTGAAGCCGATGGAATTAAACGGTGAGGATGGTTTATATTTAGGTACAACTGGCGTAGCTTACATGTTTTACCACCTCAGTAAAGTGCCTACATTGCACGAACAGCGCGCTGCGTTTTTAAATGATGCAATAGAATACATAAAACCTTCCTTGGCTATTTCGCAGAAATATGCAAATCGTAAGAACGACATTCCTTCGTTTATATTAGGAAATTGTGGCGTGTATGCCATTGCAGCTGTAATTTATAAAGTTACCGGTGATATGGAAAGAAGTGATTTCTTTCGAAAATTATATTATGATGCTGCTTATACATGCAAAGATTTACGATTTTTAGATTGTGGTTCTGATGAATTATTTGTCGGACGAGCTGGTTACATATGTGGGGCACTATGGATGGCTAAAGAAACTAACACGGGTCTTCAAATAGATGACTTGCATGAAATTAGTCGTGTTATGATTGCATCTGGACGTGAGTATTCCTTGCGTCATCAGAGTGCAGCTCCTCTCATGTATGCTTATTATGACGTGGAATATTTTGGTGCAGCTCATGGCCTCTGTTCTATCTTACAAATATTACTTAGTGTTCCTAGTTATTTAGATGCAAATCCTATCGATGCTAAAGACGTTAAAACATGTGTCGATTATTTGCTTAGTTTGCAAGATGCTAATGGTAATTTTCCAAGTGCAAGTGATGAAATTAAAGACAAACATGAGTTATTACACTGGTGTCATGGTGCACCAGGCATAGTTTATTTAATGGCTAAAGCTTATTTATTATGGCACGAAGAGAAATATTTAAAATCTTGTGAAATAATGGCAAATTTGATTTGGAAGCAGGGATTATTAAAAAAAGGTCCTGGACTCTGTCATGGAATTGGTGGAAATGCTTACGTATTTTTGTTGCTATACAGATTAACAAATAATCAAATGTATATGCACAGAGCAATCTCCTTTGCTCGTTTTATGGAGACCGAGGATTTCAAAAAATACTCACGGGTACCTGATAATCCGTTTAGTTTGTACGAAGGTATTGCCGGTACTGTTTGTTTCCTAGCAGACTTAACTGCACCTGATCAAGCGGCGTTTCCATTTTCAGATGTGTTTGCTTCATCATGATGCTTTCATTTTTATTTTTGTTGTTATATTTATGACTGTTAATTAATTTATCTAAATTCTCGAGCAGAATTTTTTTAAATATTGATTGATAAATTTCAAATTCTGTAAAATAGGTTAGTTATTTTAAATTAAAATAAATGATTTTATAATGACTACAATAATTGACCTGATTAGTGCCAAAATTTTGATGTGGATATTTTTCAAACTGCCCTATAATATGCAGGGTAACCCGGAACACCCATATCAGGCAATTTTTTCAAAAACCGTTAGTCGTGGAGGATTTACTCAAAACTTTTCATTACAAAATCCTTCCTGAAGAATCGAATGGTGATCTGGCATTGCCTAGAAATGTCTACATCATGAAGAATTGGTTATTTATGATCGCCATCAGATTTACTCCTCTAAAATTGAGGAACCTGTAGTTTGATTGATTGCAGTTTCACCTCAAAAAAATCCCACGAAAAATTCCTTGTGCTAATTGCTGGGGACGCGGTTAAAATCAGATTTCTTTTTTCTAGATTTTTTTTACTTCACTAAACCGCGAATTACTTTAAAACCAAAATAGATAAACTCATTCTGAAAAGTGATCTAAAATTGTAATTAAATTGCCTACATACGACATTGAAAAAATTGAACTTTTATTAAATGGTTTTGGAGTTATATTGATCTGAAAATTACCGTTATTTTAAACTTTGAAATTTGACCTAAGCAGCAAATAATCTTTCAAAATAAGTTCCTTTGCAATTCAATTTTACAAAAAAATCGAAGAAAAAAAGTTCAACATACATTAATAAGTATTTAAAAATTAATATTTCACCAAGGATATCTTGTACTGTGGACATACGTTAAAAAATTAATTTTTGAGTATTTTGAATTTGGTAGAACAATAATTGCAATTAAAATTAGAATAAAACACTAAAAAAAACATTAGATAAATTAAAACAAAATGATAATAAAGAATGAATCTTGGGTTGTGGGGAAAGAAATAAAACTAAGGTTGTTTTGCCGACGTTTCGAAGGATTTATTCCTTCATCCTCATGGCTGTAATGGATGAAGGAATAAATCCTTCGAAACGTCGGCAAAACAAACTTAGTTTTATTTCTTTCCCCACAACCCAAGATTCATTCTTTATTATCAACGTTTGGGAAGTGATTATTGTTTATTATATAAAACAAAATGATTTTTGACCTTCTGTAATTGTTAAAATATATTTTTCAACGCAACAAATACGGAAAGAAATACAAAATTGAAAGCTTAAAATTAAAATGAACCATTTATGTCTATCTCTTCATCTTCAAAACAGAACACAATTGAAGTTATTAAATAAATCGAATATTCCTTGAAAGGGGTGGAAAATTATAAAATATATCCTACAAAACTTGTTTATTTTTTAAAGACCTATTCAACCCCCATAATAATAATAATAAGTATTTTATTCTTAGTAGAATTTGACTGTCTCTGCGAAACTTTACATATCCATTTTTAGGTGGATTAATCCTTTTTTACATGACATTACAAACTATAGGTTTTTATCGGTTCTTGCGTCCAATACTGTCTGTCTTCCGCTTTTCCTCTCCACTCATTGATCTTCATTTTTCTCAGGTCTTCAGTCACTTGGTCATACCATCTTAAGTTAGGTCTTCCTCTCGTTCGGTTCTCTGCGGGTTTCCATTCCGCGAATCTTCTCACCACCGCACCCCCCCTTCTCTTATCATTACGTGACCAAGCCAACGGCCAAAGGCCGAACAACTATGGCCTTCACGGATCTATTATGGGTCTAGATGGCTAAGGGCGGCCGAAGGCCGCCCGTGCCAGCTAGTACTATATTCGCCACATGTTTTAGCATTTGCTTTCTTGGGCAAGGTAATGAAAACAGAACCAAGCCATTCATTGGGAATCTTTCCAGTGATGTAGATTTTGTTGAAAAAATCTGTTAGCATTTCTAAAGCTCTGCTGTCATCGATAAGTTTATATATTTCACATGGAATCCCATCAGGACCGACTGCTTTGTGTTTTTTTGAATGTTTGATAGAATATTCCACTTCGTCACATGCTATTCTGGGGCCCTCATTAGCTGTTAGTTCCGGTGGTTCCGTCGTTCTATTATCATCAAATAATTTGGTGATGTATTTTGTCCACTCCTGTAGCTTTTCTTCTATCGTCGGTATGACCTTTCCCTGTTCGTCGTGCAATAAGCCAATCTTTTTTCTGTTAACCATGCCTGCCGCTTTAACTTTTCTGTACATATTGAAGGAGTCGTAGTAATCAGGGTCTTGTAAACTTTTATCTTAGTTTTTCTGGATAAATGCCCATTTATCAGGAGTTTTCTGTTAGCGAAGTATGCTCGGTTTCCCTGTTGTAGTCTTCTTTGCAGTTCTTGTTGTCTCTCGTTTTTATTATTTATCTGGATTCCCAGGTAGTTAAAGTCATGCACTTCCTCATACGTATCGTTGTCTACCTTCAAATTCGTTTTTCCTTCTGTGTTTCTTCTTTAGCATCTCATGTATTTAGTCTTTTGCTGGTTTATCTTTAATCCCATTGTTATTGCAGCGTCTTTAATTTCTTTGATCGTTTCTTTTAATTTTCCTGCCGTTCTGGATATTATTAGTATGTCGTCGGCGCATGCTACTGTTTGTACTTCTTTGCTAATTATTGTGTCATTAACTTTTATCTTTCTCATTATTCTTTCCAGCACTATGTTAAACAGGGTCGACGACATCGCGTCTCCTTGTCTCACTCCAGTGTTTATTATGAAGTTTCTTGTTAATCCGTTTGCTGTTCTGATACAGGCTGCCGTATCTTCTAGTGTCATATGAATCAGTTTGCTTGGTATCTTGATCTCCTGCATTGTTTTTTTTAAATTCTCTTCTATCTACTTTGTCGAATGCCTGTTTCAAGTCGACGAATACCATGTGCATATCGATATTATGTTCTCTGCTTTTCTCCATTATTTGTTTTAACACGAATATTGCGTCTATCCTCGATCTTCCCTCCATAAAACCACACTGGTATTCACCTATTGCCCCTCTGACATATTTTTTTAGTCTTGTTTATTATAGTGGACAGCACTTTGTAGGCGACATTCAACAGGGTAATTCCACGATAGTTTTCGCATCTTTCTGCGTCTCCCTTCTTTTTTATTGTTACAATGACGCCTTCCTTCCACCGCTTTGGCATTTTTTCTTCTTTCCATATCTGTTTAATTAGTTCATGTATTCTTTTATGTAACATTTCACCTCCATACTTGATCAGTTCCGCACTAATGCCATCTTTTCCAGGTGTTTTTCCGTTTTTTAGTCTATTTATTGTTTCAACTGTTTCTTCGTATGTTGGTTCTTCTGTTATTTGATCTAAGTCTGCTTTGAGGGGAGGTTCATTTACTAGTTGCTCATTTAATAATTCCTTAAAGGATTCTACCCACACGTTCTTTATATTTTCTGTGTCATCTTCAATTTTCCCTTGTTTGTTTCTCATTTCTCTCGTTTTTACACCGTGTCTCTCTTTTTGTTTTTTTATTTTTTCGTAGAAGGCCTTGTTGTTGTTCCACTTATTATCACTTTCTATCTCGTCCATCATTTTTTCTATCCTTTTGTTTTTATTTTTTCTGTATGTTTTATATGCTTCTTGTCTTCTTTTTCTGTAGTTTTCTAAATCACTTTCTTCTCCTATACGTAGCCATTTCAATCTTGCTTCTCTTTTCAGTCTTGCAGTCGTTTCACACTCTTCGTCGTACCATTCTTTATTGGGTTCATTTTTCTTATTTCCTAACACCTGCGTAGCACTTTCTTTTATACTGTTTGCAATTGTTTCGAAATCTTTGTCCAGCATCCCCATGCTATCGTATATTTGAAATTCTCTCTGCCGATGCCCAGTTGTCCATCGCCCAGTTGTCGCGTACCGTTTATAAAGCTACAATCACACTCTCACTCATCTAAATGTTTGGCAACTTTAGACCACCTTTTTTTATTTTTGCTTAGGGAGCGGCGAATCCTCAAAAGACATCTCCCTGCCTGGGGTGATAGTGTTAGATTTTTGTATTACTTCCGCTGCAACCAGTCACGTTAATTTGTACATGTCATGCTTATTTTCTTCTCGTTTCAAGTTTGTCTGCTTGATTATGCTTGTGTCGCCCATTCGGGACTTTTTTCTTCCTATGAAGATCTTGTTTTATTGATGTGTTGCATTGTGAATATCGTTTGATCGTCGTTCTTGGGATGCACTTGTACTCCCGTTTCCGACTTTCGTGTCGCGTTACTTTTGTTGCTCTCCCAGAGGTTTGTGGTGAGAAGTTTATTCGTCTTATTCTATAATTTTTTTATGTTCACCACTATTTGCCTTTAAGCGTCGGTTGTTGTAGAATACCAACCAAGGGAACGCCTGGATTCCAGTATTTATATTGTCGGCTTAATGTAATTTATTCTTTTGAGGTCAGGCTCTTCTTTGTTTCTTCTTTTTCTAGCATCTTCTTGTACCTCTAAAGTCTTTCCTTTTCTGTTCCTCCTTCTTCAGATGATGACGACGACTCGGCAGGGGAGGGAATATCACTAGAGATGAGATTTTTAGGTCGTATAAATGTTATACCAGAGAGCGTTAAAGGGTTAATTGATACACGGCCCCGTTCGAAAGTTATGCTGTATTTTAAAAGAAAGAAGAAACGGGGCCGTGTATCAATTAACCCTTTAACGCTCTCTGGTATAACATTTATACGACCTAAAAATCTCATCTCTAAATATCACTCATACCTTCTTGCTATTGATGCACCTCTGGTATTCCAATTTGTTGTTACTTCCTCGATTTTACTACCCATGTAGCACACATTGTTGGCGCAATATTGGTCCAATATTGAAAATCAATATTGCGCCAATATAGAGATGTGAACATTCTGCTATATTGGTCCAATATGGATTTTCAATATTGTACCAATATTGATTTTCAATATTGGACCAA
Source organism: Podabrus alpinus (assembly GCA_932274525.1). Taxonomy (NCBI): domain Eukaryota; kingdom Metazoa; phylum Arthropoda; class Insecta; order Coleoptera; family Cantharidae; genus Podabrus; species Podabrus alpinus. The sequence goes on from OW026451.1 coordinate 125,490,954, forward strand.
TATAGCAGAATGTTCACATCTCTATATTGGCGCAATATTAATTTTCAATATTGGTCCAATATGGATTTTCAATATTGTACCAATATTGGACCAATATAGCAGAATGTTCACATCTCTATATTGGCGCAATATTGATTTTCAATATTGGTCCAATATGGATTTTCAATATTGTACCAATATTGATTTTCAATATTGGACCAATATAGCAGAATGTTCACATCTCTATATTGGCGCAATATTGATTTTCAATATTGGACCAATATTGATTTTCAATATTGGACCAATATAGCAGAATGTTCACATCTCTATATTGGCGCAATATTGATTTTCAATATTGGACCAATATTGCAAATAAATATTGAACCAATATTGCAAATAAATATTGGTACAAAGAAAAAAAGATTTAATTTAACTTTTACGTATTTATTGTGATAGATACCTAATTATATAAATATTATTTCAGTCTGGTTTTTCCTAATTTGTATGTTGCTACCTTTTTCTAATGTTTGTAATGTTGTAAGTTTTGAGCCTCCACTAAATGATATAGTTGTATCTGACAATCATATTAAGTATAATTTTTTTTTCTTTCAAGTATCCTTTGATTGTTGTAGTACCGAAACATCATATAAATCTGAAATTAAATTAAATTTAAAGATTTTTTTTTACTTACCTACCGCTATCGGGGTTCGAACCCATGACGTTCCTTTGAATGTTTCCATAAGGCTCGACCGGTTACCATTTACCTATAGAAGCTTACTTATTTAAATTTATTTGCTCTCGTAGTACCAGCGTTGACAGTCATGTCAAAAATTTCACATAACTATTTTCGATTTTTTACTTAATATTTACATAAAGTCACTTTTAAAATATGTAATTTAATAATTTTCAGATAAAATAATTGATCAAAAGTTACCTAATTGTTTACAAAACTGTTAACGTATATATTTATTACATTGAAAACTGAATACTGTTTAACGTGAGTTTAAGCAACCAATTTTTGAGAATTATAATTATATGAAATTTTGAAACTGTGTAATCGAATGCCAAATTTGTGACGAGTTAAAAATTTCAAAAAAAGTTTAAAGATGACGTACCCAGTGGATTTTTCTTTGCGATGCAAAGGAAAATTGGAATTTATTTCAGACAGAAAATTTCGAACTATATTTATTAATTATTAATAAACTAAGAACGAAAATGTCTTCAGGTTTTCACTAAATTACTTCTCTATATTCAAAATAACTTCAATTAGTTTTTTATGAAAATCTGACGTCCAGTTTCTAGTTTATAATGAACTATTCGAGTTTTTATTTGCATACTCCATAAGCCCAATGCAAATATTTGCATTTTTAGAAGCAAATATTTCGGCTCACAAGAAGGCAATCGCCATAAAAATTTAACTCTATGTCCCCAATAACTTGTAGAATAAATGATTTTAATTTCATGAAAATCTGACAATTTTCGTGTTTATGATAGTACTACCTTAAACGCGATCTTAGTTGAAAACATATTTAAAAGAGAAAACACGAATAACGTAAAAACTTGAAAATCTTTACTCAATTTATTTCATTCGTAATCCGACGGCTCTTGCCAGATTGGGCTCGCGATCGACCAAAATTGGCTTGGCGAACGACCAGTCATTTTTCTTCTTTTTAAATTTTCTTCGTCTTGAATAAAAACCTATATATTTACAAGAACTTATTTATCAACCAAAACCAATTAAATGATAATAATTATCACTTAATCTGTGTTAGCCCGTAAAGTTTCGTATACACCTAGATTACCTGCTATTTTTCGAAGTATGTATAATCCAGGACCAATGTCGTGCTATATACAGAAAGGCGACCGTATCAGGCGGACCATAAGGGAGTGACATAAGCAGTGGAAGCAAAATATAATTTGAACCATTTTACTAACTTGAGATGTTAAAATTTTTAGTAGCACGTGTTGCCTTGACCATGGTCAAACTTTGACTATTTAAATTAAACCATAGATAAGAAAAGACTTATAGACACATCGTGACGTTTTCAAACGCGTTTGAAGCTAACATGATAATCTGCGCATAATAGCAATAAATTTTGTTTTGGAAGCATGAACAAAAAATCATATTTCATTTACTTTTCTAGCCTAAAATTAATATTAATAAATATTGTGGCGGGTAATATATAACTTATGGCACAACAATATAATTATTAACAAATTTTATTTATTTTATATAAATAATAAATTTTATAAAATACAAGACTTGTTCAAAATAATATTAAAGCAATTTCTGGTAGTCTCATTGGGGGTCGTTCATAAATTACGTCACGCAATTTTCAACAGTTTTATACCCCCCCCCCCCATCGTAACGCTTCGTCACACTAACTTAGACCCCTCCAAGTATTACATCACGCACCATTGCATCCCCCCCCATATTTTATTATTTACCATTTTTTTATCAGGAAATGATTCCAAATTTTGAATATAAGCTTTTTCCTGCCATAGGAGGACACCACATGAAAATAAATTAAATCGCATAAAGGTAAGTTGGGGTTTACCTGAAGCTATTATGACATTATGCATCATAACTTCGAAACGAAATTAAATATGTAAAAATAGTAAGGACCAAAAATTACCGTTATAGAATTTCCAACATTTTTGTCATATGAGTTTTTCTCTAAATTTCTAAAATATACAGGGTGTTCCAAAATTTTTGGTAAATTTTTTTTAACGTATTCTACTATAATAAAAATAAGATGTAAAGTTCCTAATAACATGTGTCCGGAAATATGCTTCGTTTACAAGATATAGGCATTCAAAAGTTCTAAAAGTAATTTTGATGCAAAAAAAAAATCGTTCTACAGTAACGTTTGGAATGTAATTCTACAGTGTTTTGTGAAATAAAAAATGTAAAAAAGCGAAAAAAATGTTTTTCAAACACGTGGGTTGGACATCATATAAAACACGTCAACAAAATTAGTAATTTTGATGCAAAAAAATCGTTGTACAGTATTGTTTGAAATGTAATAAATTGTACAGGGATTGGTAAAATAAAAAAGTGAAAAAAAGCGAAAAAAATGCTGTTCCAATTTTCATCGTAACTTGTAATAAAACTCGCGCAGGGCTGTACTCGGTGACAAAACGGTGAATCGAATGACATTTTTCTTAATTTTCGTGTGTTTTCAATGATTTTATGTCTTCTTACTTCTTACTAAGCCAAGAATTACAAAAAAGAAGCCAAAAATTTTTTTTTTTCGTAAATTAAAAAAATGTATCGCAAAAATATCGGAAATTATGGCAAAAAATGAGTAATTTTGATGCAAAAAAAAATCGTTCTACAGTAACGTTTGGAATGTAATTCTACAGTGTTTTGTGAAATAAAAAATGTAAAAAAGCGAAAAAAATGTTTTTCAAACACGTGGGTTGGACATCATATAAAACGATTGTAGGTAAATAGTCTAAATCAAAATAGTCTACGGTAAATTGGTCTAGGTAAAAAAGTCTATGGAAAAAAAGTCTACGGGTAAAACAGTCTAGGTAAAATGGCCTAGGTAAAATGGCCTAGGTAAAATGGTCTAGGTAAAAAAGTCTATGGAAAAATGGCCTACGGCACAATTCAAGGAAAGATTCCGGTGAGAATGGACAAAATAATATTTAGCCGATTATTTGCATATTTTACCCAAAATCTAGTGATATGATGCATATTTTCGCTATATATTTACAATATTTAATGTGTACCATGGACATGTGTACCATGCAGGCCCGACAAGAGGGGGGGGGGGGTAGATAGTGATTACCACCGGGCCCGGAGTTTCTGAGGAGGCCAGGAGTTTCTGAGAACGCCCGGATTTCAACCGAAATCCTGAAATCTGGGAAAACTTGCAACAAACATGCATCTACCCCCGGGCCCCGATTTTCTCTCGACGGCCCTGTCACCATGTATTGCAAAAACTCCTTTATAATTTAATGAATTTAAATTTAACGATTTCTAAAGAAAGATTTGGATTTGGACTTTGAAATATTTCCAAGTCTAAAACTCTATTACTCTCCAGAATCAAGGTCTGGATTCTCGCTTGTATTTTCGTGTCAGAATGATATCACTGCATCATCATTATATGATGTGTATATTATAGTATTATAGTATGTAAGCGGTGTAATCGCAACTTTTTATTAAAAAGTTATCCAATGAATCTTTCCTTAAATTTTGCCGTAGACCATTTTACCTATACTTTTTTACCTAGACCATTTTACCTAGACTTTATTACCCGTAGACTTTTTTTCCGTAGACCTTTTTACCTGGACCAATTTACCGTAGACTATTTTGATTTAGACTATTCTACCGATTACCATATAAAACACGTCAACAAAATTAGTAATTTTGATGCAAAAAAAATCGTTGTACAGTATTGTTTGAAATGTAATAAATTGTATAGGGATTGGTAAACTAAAAAAGTGAAAAAAAGCGAAAAAAATGCTGTTCCAATTTTCATCGTAACTTGTAATAAAACTCGCGCAGGGCTGTACTCGGTGACAAAACGGTGAATCGAATGACATTTTTCTTAATTTTCGTGTGTTTTCAATGATTTTTTGTCTTCTTACTTCTTACTAAGCCAAGAATTACAAAAAAGAAGCCAAAAATTTTTTTTTTTCGTAAATTTAAAAAATGTATCGCAAAAATATCGGAAATTATGGCAAAAAATGAGTAATTTTAATGCAAAAAAATCGTTCTACAGTAACGTTTGGAATGTAATTCTACAGTGTTTTGTGAAATAAAAAATGTAAAAAAGCGAAAAAAATGTTTTTCAAACACGTGGGTTGGACATCATATAAAACACGTCAACAAAATTAGTAATTTTGATGCAAAAAAAATCGTTGTACAGTATTGTTTGAAATGTAATAAATTGTACAGGGATTGGTAAAATAAAAAAGTGAAAAAAAGCGAAAAAAATGCTGTTCCAATTTTCATCGCAACTTGTTATAATTGCCTGAAAACATCGCTCGTGGGTACTTGTTTGCATTTCAAAGTGTAACGCATGTTGCTAGGAGCATAAAAACGTAAAAAAAGACATGTTTTTCGTTACAGTAAAAAATTATCCCAAAAAAATTGAAATTATCGCAAAAAAATTTAAATTATCGTAAAAAATGCGAAAAAAAGCGCAAAATTAAATCTTTTAACATTTCAAAGTGCAACTCATGTTGCTCGGAGCTAAATTGCGTAAAAAAAGTCACAAAATATCACATGGATATCACATCTGTATCACGCGGATATCACAGTGTGATATCACATCTCTGACACAAATGGGATATCACAGCAATATCACTTTGGTGATAAATCAGCAACAAACACAAATATGTCACAAAATATCACAGGGATATCACATGGGTATCACGTGGATATCACAGTGTGATATCACATCACACAAATGAGATATCACAGCGATATCACTTTGGAGATAAATCAACAAGAATCACAAGTAAGTCACAAAATATCACATGGATATCACGTGGGTATCACGTGGATATCACAGTGTGATATCACATCTCTGACACAAATCAGATATCACAGCGATATCACTTTGGTGATAAATCAACAAGAATCACAAGTAAGTCACAAAATATCACATGTGTATCACATGGGTATCACGTGGATATCACATTGTGATATCACACCTGTGACACAAATGAGGTATCACAGCGATATAACTGTGATACCTGCGTCTACTGGGCAATTTAAACTTTTTTTTAAATTAGCTTCTATCCCAAAATAATAGAAACTACCTGAATCTGGTAATGATGAGATCACATTTAAATATTTTCTAGGCGTTTTAAGAACTGTTCTAGCACTTAATGGTAGTTCTGGGTGATATGGCTTTATGATATTTAATAATTTATCTAATTGTAAATGATTGATTTTTGTTTCAATTGCCCAATTTTTTAGTGACACTTCTAAAGAATTATTTGAATATGATTCAGATTCGTTATTTACATCATTATCCCTACCACTTTCTATCGAATCGCGAAAACTACTATTGTACGCTTCTTCCAACTCGTCGATATTGTGTAATTCATCATTATTACTGCCATTGTTTATCGAAGGGAACATCTCTTCTTCCAACTCGTCGACATTGTATAAACTATCATCACTAGGATTAATTACATTAGCAAGCATAGATTCGCTACAACTATTATCATCAATGTTGAACTAACATTGGCTGAAGTTCAGCAGTCAATATTCGCTATCAATATTGGTTCAATATTCGCTATCAATATTGCTTCAATATTGCACCAAGCAACAACAGATATTGGTGCAATATTGATTACCTATATTGGCGCAATATTTGAAATCAATATTGAACCAATATTGGTTGAAGCTCGGCAGTTAATATTGGCTATCAATATTGGTTCAATATTGCACCAAGAATCAGCCAATATTGGCGCAATATTGGTTTCCTATATTGGCGCAATATTTGAAATCAATATTGAACCAATATTGGTTGAAGCTCGGCAGTTAATATTGGCTATCAATATTGGTTCAATATTGCACCAAGCATCAGCCAATATTGGCGCAATATTGGTTTCCTATATTGGCGCAATATTTGAAATCAATATTGAACCAATATTGGTTGAAGCTCGGCAGTTAATATTGGCTATCAATATTGGTTCAATATTGCACCAAGCATCAGCCAATATCGGCGCAATATTGATTTCCTATATTGGCGCAATATTTGAAATCAATATTGAACCAATATTGGTTGAAGCTCGGCAGTTAATATTGGCTATCAATATTGGTTCAATATTGCACCAAGCATCAGCCAATATCGGCGCAATGTTGATTTCCTATATTGGCGCAATATTTGAAATCAATATGGAACCAATATTGGTTGAAGCTCGGCAGTTAATCTTGGCTATCAATATTGGTTCAATACTGCACCAAGCATCAGCCAATATTGGCGCAAAATTGGTTTCCTATATTGGCGCAATATTTGAAATCAATATTGAACCAATATTGGTTGAAGCTCGGCAGTTAATATTGGCTATCAATATTGGTTCAATATTGCACCAAGCATCAGCCAATATCGGCGCAATATTGATTTCCTATATTGGCGCAATATTTGAAATCAATATTGAACCAATATTGGTTGAAGCTCAGCAGTTAATATTGGCTATCAATATTGGTTCAATATTGCACCAAGCATCAGCCAATATTGGCGCAATATTGGTTTGCTATATTGGCGCAATATTGGAAATCAATATTGAACCAATATTGGCAAAAGCTTGCAATATTGGGCCAAGATTCAATATTGAGCCAATATTTGTCCAATATTGCGCCAACATAGTGTGCTACATGGGTAGGCTCTTCGTTTTTTCTAGTATGTTTCCCTCTACTTCTATATTGGGAGGAGAATGAACACTGCTCCTACCACAAAAATTTACGTAGAAATATTAAAATGGCAATACCAAAACTTTTAAAACAGTTAATAATATTCTGCCTTGCTGCCTCTTCTGTGTTTTTAGCATCTTCGGGGCTTCTCGTAAAACGGAAGAGCCTCCGATAGCTTAATAAAATCGCCGGCGATCTTCCCTTATCGTTGGTGCTTTCCTCCTTTATCCTTCTTCACTCATATGTTCCTTCCTCTTCTTTTTCATAGCGGCATATCTTGCTTGTCTCTCCCTAGCCTTTATGCTTTTGTACTGTCCATGGATTTTCTTCCCCGTTTCTTATATATGATTTATATATGATACGTAGCTTTCTGAAACGTAACGACCAGATCTTGGCCGCTGACGTGGAGCGGTTGCTTGCTGACGATCGGGAAGGGGCCCACTCCAAGGCTATCTTCTCTGACCGTTACTGAGATTTCGAAAATCGAGTTCCCGATTGTTACAAGAAAACTTTTTTTTTTCAAAATCACAAAACTACCCCTACCCGCCCTCTGCACCATACGATTTTTGTACGACCCGTAGATTTGTAATCCTTAATATGAGAAATCGTCTCAGCTAATCATTAGCCTTTAAAATTAAAGTGAGCACAATATGAACGATAGAAGTATCTGGACACTATTAAAACTGATGCCCATCAAATGTTATTGGCGAAAATCTAAATTACCCGGTGTATAGGTAGAACTACAAAATATCTCAGGTCAGAATAAATTGCAAAGTTGAAGATGTACAAAATGCCAAATCTATCTGAGTGAGGTTTTAAACGAATTTGTGCAAATTGAGCAACAGTGAAGGGATATTATTGGAAGTGTAATTTTAAAATATTGATGAACAAGCTTGGAATCCATCAATTATTGTTATTCCGTTTCTTGAGTGATCCGGGGGCGAAACTGTAGAAGAGTTTTATGTATTTTCGAAAGAAAATATGTCAGAAGTTGATTGCAATTTATTTTGTTGGTGTAACAACCCGCGTTTAGCTCTTAATTATTTATATATCGACCACGGAATTGTAACACGTAAAGATGTATTTATCAATGGAGTTTTTAAATGAAAGTAAATATTAAACCATGTTATAAATTAGAATTATAAGTATTAAACCATATTGTGTGTAAACTATTTAGTTTATCACTATTGAAACATTAGATTATAATTATTAAACCATATTATGTGTAAACTAATTAGTTTATAACTATTGAACACATTTGTTTATAATAATTATTAAGCCAGGGTACAATTTGTTTGAGAAGCGCTGGAATTTTCGAGTTAATGTTGTAAAATTTTACAACCTTCTTCCTAAGGAAAATTGTAACAAAGGTTTAGAAACTTTAATATTTTGTAACAAGAATTCCAGCTACGTTAAAAAGCTTTCATCAAAGATTTGTAAGTTGTAAAAAGGTCATAAAGCAATATAGCTTACACTGCACGTGCAGCATCCTTTTGAAAAATCTAAGTTTCTATTTTTATGAAAAGACTCAACGATTTCTAAATTTTAGAAATCGTTTGAGATCCGTTAGGTTTTTAGAAATACATTGGGTAATAAAAACAACCCCTAAAAACTTTCGATAGTCTCTAAGACGGGATAAAAATCAAGAATTCACGTACGATTTTTTTCCACCTCCTCGAAGAGAACCGATTCAATAAAATAAGGGCCTTAAGCCAAAATTAGTTAGTCGTTCAACATCACACGATCCAAGTCGCTTTAACCAGCTTTAACATCACGCGATTTAGTCAGTTGCTAGTTATCAAGCCCACACGCGCAAAACTAATATTCAGTACGCGAACCACTGTTCTAGTCAGTTAACCGAATTAAAGTTAAATATAAAATACGCGAGTCAATTAAAATAACTAAGTTAAAAATTCATATTAATTAGTACAGAACGGTAAAACGCCACTTCATTCAAAAGTTCGATAGTGTCGTAAATTAACGAGAGTAAATTCTATTTAAATCAACCTTTACGTGTTACGCGTAATTCAAAAGTATCTAAAAGCAAGAAACAAGGGTTACAACCTCGTGCAGTGAAGAGGATTAAAAATTCAGGTATCACACAATTTTATTTCTAAAATCTCTTACAAATTGTTACTCCAGCCGGCTTAAAACCAACTAAGTAGTTTGGGTCATAAAACCTCATATTGACAAACTGTAAATTCTTAAACTTGTATAATTGTTAAATTCTTCCTTTTTTTTGTTATTTAATAAATTTTGTTAATTAAACTAAAGGAGTCTTAATTGTTGTAATTTCCTATAAGTAATCAACCATCTGCTTAAAAGATTTTTCCCGCGTTTCCAAAAACGCTCACACCTACCAAATTAATAATTAAATAAGTAATTAAAAGTAAGTAAGTATTTAAATTTATATCACGAGTTAGAATCCGAACTCGTTCATTAATTAATCAACGGATTCTGGTGGCAGCAATTAAAGAAATTACTTAATTAATCAATTAGTAGTTCAAGTTAAAAGATACGACGATTTTATTTAAAACTAAAGTACAGAGTTGTAGATTGGTATCCTATTTATATTTCATCTTAAAACTTTTCGCAAACACCTTGTATTTGATGCAAATAAAGTTGCATAAATTCCACGCGTCATTTCTTGTAGCATCTTGTAGTGCTAACTGGCGACGAACGCCAGAAGCAAGTATGATAAGTGTCAAAATGTATTCAAAAATCGTGCAAAAATTGAGTCAATCATGACGTTAATTTCGAGTGCTCCATAACTTTTTCAATTTCTACGATATTGAAACCATTTAAAAAATATTAAAGCGTATTAAACGACTAATTAATATCTCGGGAGTGCGAATTGAATCGATTTAGACCTTATTTTTGTGATAAATTGCAAAACTTGAAATCAAAAGCATAGACGTCAAATTGACATATTCAAAAGCTTCGCGGCCAAACGTGCAAGTGAACAGACGTGTTACACCTAAAGAACGCATGATTACAAGGTCAGTGAAAAATTCCAAATATTTTATACAAACAAAGAGAAGAGACTATAGAACTACTCTATAAGAGTGCATCTACACGCACCTTTGAACAACAACATACCCCCAGCCACAGGGGTATACTAATAACAATAAAAACCAAACAAATACAATAAAACATGGAACCAACACAAAATAGCAACCCATCTACATATTCCAATATAGTGAAAAAAAATCAAACATCATTCATGTATCCAAAAAAAGATCAAGCCATAATAATAAATGCAATAGAAGGAATAAAAATTAAAGATTATGTATATACCATAGGCAAAATTGCCAAACCATCAAATGTTATCGCGGCGTCACGGATATCAAACGAACGCATTTGCATATATCTAAAATCAAAGGAACATGTAGACCAGCTGATACAAACAAAACATATAACCATTGATGACAGAAAAATAGAGATAAGACGACTTGTCTCGCAAACACACAAAGTTACACTATCAAATGTTTCACCAACCATTCCAAACTCAATACTAGAGGAATATATAAAAAATGAATTAAAGCTAAAACAAGCATCACCTATCCAACATATCAAATACTTAGCTGATCCTGAATACTCGCACATAATAAGTTTTAAAAGATTCGTATACATAGAAAAAAACGAGGAAGACTCAAACATACCGACATCATTCATAATCAAACATGATAACGAAAATCACCGAATATACTTGTTCCATGAAGACCAAAAATGCTACAGATGCAAACAATCTGGACATACAACAGCATACTGCAATATCCCTTCACCAGAAACAACAACATTAAGCGAAACCCTTCCAATAGAAGACAACTCAAACACGCAACAAGAAAAATACGAGTATATAGAGACAAACACAACGCAAGAAGAAAATCAACTAATGGACACCGGACCAACAAGCAACAAACGGCCTCTGACATCAAGTGAAGATGATACTTCCCCAAAAATCACACAAACTACACAGGAAAACCTTTATAAACATCATTTAACCCAACAAAATCCATCCATAAAACACCAAATAACTAATATAGAGAAAATCGAAAAATCCAATAAAAAAGTAACAAAAAAACCAAAAAACGCTTCAAAAGAAATAAACCCTAACACTGAGGAGCTTCTACAACCAATCAAAGAAGAACTCATTAAAAATCCCACGCAATACGACTTCACATATGAAAAATTCGAAAACTTCTATAATGAAATATACAGGTCCAGTGATCCTCTTCAAGCTGCCCAAAATTTTAACCCAAACATAGAAAGCACAATAACCACACTTAAAGACCTAAGGGTGCTGTTTCAAAACACCAAAATGAAATATAGATTCACTCGAATAATTTCTAATATAAATAAAGCACAAAACATGAACACGGAAACCCTCTTCTCATCATCAAGTCAAGATTGCTAATACGAAAATACCACTAAACAAAAAATACATTACAAAAAACCAAAACGGATAACATAACAATAATCCAGTGGAATCTAAATGGATTCTACACCAGACTCCCCCATCTTAAAATATTACTAAACAACATAAATCCACATATCTTATGCCTACAAGAAACACACATAAAAGAAAATCAGGTATTTGAGATAAAGGGATTCAAGCAGTACTCCAAACATAGAAAAAATAATCAACACGCTAGTGGAGGAGTCGCAATATTCGTATCCAATAATATACACTCTGAGGTAATAAAAATAGATACAGAACTGGAAGCAATTGCTGTCAAAGCCTACCTACCTTTAAAAATTCACATCTGTAATATATATCTCCCCCCAAACCCACCCATAAAAATAATAGACCTACAAAATCTTATAAAACAACTACCCAAGCCATATCTGATAACGGGGGACTTTAATGCACACAACATGATATGGGGCTCAAAATACAGAAATCAACGAGGAAAAATTATAGAAGACTTACTAATGCAAAACAACTCGCTTATAATTATGAACACAAACCTACCTACACACTTCAACTCTACACACAATACATTCAGTAATATAGATTTAACATTTGCTTCTACACAAATTGCCCCAACCGCTACATGGCAACCACTGGAACAACTCCATGATAGCGATCACTTCCCAATAAAAATAGACATAATACAAAAAATGGATAACGCCTCCACAACAATGACAAATAAATGGAAACTTAAAACCGCTAACTGGAATAAATACACAGATTTAACTCTGCTACAAACACCACTCGACCCTTATGAAGACAATAACATCAACAATTCAGTCAAAAAACTTATAGAAATCATTAACCATGCAGCTAATAAATCAATAGAAAAAATTAAACCTAATAAGAGAAACAAAACTGTCCCCTGGTGGAACGATAAATGCAAGGAATCCCTCAAAACCAGCCATCACGCTTTTAATAGATACAAAAAAACAAAATTAATAAATGATCTAATCGAATTCAAAAGGAGGAGAGCAATCTCAAGGAAAATAATTAAAACTTCCAAGGCAGAATCCTGGCAACAATTCGTACAATCAATAAACCCAAACACAACAAGTCAAGAAATGTGGAATAAAATTAAAGCAATCAAAGGAACAAACAAACAATTTACAATCCCCGCTCTAAAAGAAAACAACGAAATACATACAAACAAAAAAGACATCACAAACATCATAGCAAAAAATTTAAAAAATACATACGCAAACGACTCATATGATAAAAAATTTATAGAATATAAAAAAAAAACTGAAGAATCCTCCCCGATTAAACCAAACAACCCACAAGAGGACACAATAAATCATCTAATTACCATGAATGAACTCGAAGAAAACATAAGTAATACAAAAAATACCAGCCCAGGACCAGATAATATCCCATACCAATTATTAAAAAACCTCTCCACACCAGCAAAACAGTCGCTACTAAATATATACAACTATATATGGAAAGTAAATGTCTATCCAGATTCATGGCGAGAAGTTACAATAATTCCAATTCTTAAACCAAATAAAGATCCCACAAACCCCCAAAACTACAGACCAATAGCATTATCATCATGCCTTGCTAAACTACTAGAAAAAATAATCAACAAAAGACTACTATGGACACTAGAAAAAAATAACTTAATAACAAAAAACCAATCAGGATTTAGAAAACTACACTCCACAACAGACCAAATTCTCAATATCGAATCGGAAATACACGAAGCCTTCATCAATAAAGAACACTTGATAGCAATATTTCTTGACGTAGAAAAAGCGTTTGATAAAACCTGGAGACATCTCATTATACGCCAAATGTCTGACTGGAAGATAACAGGCAACATACTATCATTTTTACAAAATATACTCAAACACAGAAAATTCAGAGTAAAAATAAACGATACATACTCAGATATAACAGATATGGAAAATGGCATTCCTCAAGGATCGCCTATAAGTGTAACAATGTTCCTGATAGCAATAAACAATATAGAAAAATACATTAAACACCCAGTTAAACTCTCAATATTTGCAGATGATATTACGATATACTGTAGAAACAAAAACCTTCAAGTTATTAAAGAAAACCTACAACAAGTCATTAACTCATTAAAAAAATGGTCGGAAAAAACAGGTTTCAACATATCGGTGGAAAAATCAAGAGCAGTACACTTCACACGTCTTAGAAAATTTGACTCTAATCTACCTAAAATTAAACTAAATGGAATCGACATAAACTACACAAGAGTCATCAAATATCTGGGAATACAAATAGACAATAAATTAACCTGGAAAGATCACCTAAATTACCTTAAAACAAGAACTATTCAACCCCTCAATATGCTAAAAATCATTTCAAGCAAAAATTGGGGAACAAAACGAGACACACTACTGAAAGTCTACCAGTCAATGATCAGAACCAAAATAGACTACGGATCCATTATATACTCCTCTGCTACAAAATCCGTATTAAATAAAATAGAACCAATCCAAAATACAGCACTTCGGTTGATATTAGGAGCATTTAAAACAACCCCAATTGAAAGTCTACGTTGTGAAGCAGCTATACCATCACTAAAGTTACGAAGAGAAATCCTGACAACAAGATATGCATTAAAAATAATAACAAATAAGAAACACACTTCATTTAACAATGTTCTATCCCAGAGAAACATTCTCAGATATAATACTAAGCCCGAATATCCTAAACCCTTTCACATAAGATTCCTAAACATACTTAAAATTAATAATTTTCAACTACCAAACATCATAACATACAAAGGAGAAAAAATTGAACCTTGGACCCCACCCAAAGTGAAAGTCATCCTAGACCTTCAAAAATTAAAAAAAAAAGACACAATTCCTAACAAATTCCTCTCTGAATACAACAAAATAATAGATAAACACAAACACCATTTGGAAATCTACACAGATGCCTCCAAACGGGGGGAACTGGTGGGATGTACTTTCTTAACAGATGAAACGGAAAATCAATACAGATTACCAAAAGGTTCGTCAATAAGTGCAGCAGAAATTACAGCCATACACGAAGCACTGAAATATTCCCTAAATACGAACAGACAAAGGAAATCAATCTTAATTATTACCGACTCAATCAGCTCATTAAAAATGATCAGGAAAACAAACCCCACAAATCCAATCGTCAACAAAATATACCATTCTCTTCAACAGCTAGAGATAAAAGGAATAGATGTGTCATTTTTATGGGTACCATCTCATGTAGGAATACTAGGAAACGAAGCAGCAGATAAATCAGCAAAAAATGCACTAACCAATCCAGAAGCAAAAGCGAAAAAAAAATTACTACTAAATGACGCCCAAAATATCTTAGAAGCGAACATCTACCAAAAATGGCAAACTGAATGGTCTATTTCAAGACAAAAACTAAAAGATATTAAAAAATCCATCAAACCATGGCATCAATCAAGCATAACAAAACTTAGTAGAAAGGACGAAGTAATAATAACAAGATTAAGATTGGGCCATACTGCGGCAACACATACATACAGACTCACAAAAGAACCACCTCCTATCTGCATCACATGCGACGAAATCTTGACAGTTTCACATATCCTTATCGAATGCCCAGGACTCGAATTGCAAAGAATCAGCACCAAATTACCAAATCAAATTGAAGAAGCACTCAATCCAGAAAAGGACAACAATCAACACACAATAAACTACATACAAAAATTAGAAATAAAAATATAATGTAAATAATATAATGTACATACACAGGTGCTAATAACCTTAGAAGTTGACGCACCTTTAAAAACAATAAATAAAAAAAAAAAAAAAAAATGTATTATTTTTTTATTGAGATATTGACAAAAAAAATTGCAGTCAACTGCTGACATATTCTCGACTTCACTCGAAAACTGTGAATTACTACACAATTAGCGTTCTATTTATCACACAAAATTTTGAAAATCATTTGTTTAATCAAAAAATACCCTTAATAAACTTCGTAGACTAGAGTCTTCTAAAATAGTAACGATTTTTAAATTTTTTAATTTGGAGTAACACCGTTATTTAAAAAATGACGTTTTATTGATACGCTGTGACGTGTCCAAGACTCGCACAAAAATATTTTTATATTTAGTGATTGAACTTATGAGTAATTTTTTTCAGTATTCGAATTGGATGGGTCTTCAACCTGCAACATATTTAGGTGCATGTCACTGGCCCCCCCCAAATCGATTTTTTTAATGAAATTAGTATCAATCGTTTGAGCATCGTTAGAGCCTGAATGAGCTTCTATTCCTGTCGTTTGAGCCTCAAAGGTCACGGAGTTATTCGCTAAAACATTTGGGGGGGGGGGGACTGTTGACACGTTGGCCCCCCCCAAATGGAATTTTGGGATGAAATTGGTGTCAAACGTTTGAGCTTCGTTAGAGCCTGAATGAGCTTCCATTCCCATCGTTTGAGCCTCAACCGTCGCCGAGTTATTCGCGAAAACTTTGGGGGGGGGGGCTGTTGACACGTTGGCCCCCCCAAATGGAATTTTGGGATGAAATTGGTGTCAAACGTTTGAGCATCGTTAGAGCCTGAATGAGCTTCCATTCCCATCGTTTGAACCTCAACCGTCGCGGAGTTATTCGCGAAAACTTTGGGGGGGGGGGGCTGGCGACATGTTTTTCCATTTACCTTCCTTCGAATTTTTGTATGAAACTGGTGCCAATCGATACTGAACATAGTTCAGGAAAGAAAATACACGAAATCAAGAGACTTTTTTGGGGCCTGTATTTATTTGGTCAGTATTTCAAATAATTTTTGGTCAGTATTTTAAATAAATGGTCAGTAAAGAAACTTGTCAGTATTTTAAATAAATGGTCAGTATTTTAAATAATATGGTCAGTATTTTAAATAAATGGTCAATAATTTCAACGCTCAAAATAATACAAATAATTACAAAGAACAGAATGCCGCGAATAAGACCGGAGCACTTTATATAGGTCGCAGAACTCGCCGGAATTGTGCAAGAAGACTAAGAAATGTTACGTTGAACTTTACATGAAGATTTAACTTTACGTGAATATTTATTTGTTTTTAATTGGTTTTCTAAAGAAATATCAAAAACTAACACTAACCTAACGGCAGATCCACCTCTTCGTGGAAGATCCACCTCTTTGCGGAAGATTTAACTTTACCTGAAGATTAATTTGTTTTTAATTGGTTTTCTCAAGAAATATCAAAAACTAACACTAACCTAACGGCAGATCCACCTCTTCGCGGAAGATCCACCTCTTTGCGGAAGATTTAACTTTACATGAAGATTTAACTTTACGTGAAGATTTATTTGTTTTTAATTGGTTTTCTAAAGAAATATCAAAAACTAACACTAACCTAACGGCAGATTCACCTCTTCGTGGAATATCCACCTCTTTGCAGAAGATTTAACTTTACCTGAAGATTAATTTGTTTTTAATTGGTTTTCTAAAGAAATATCAAAAACTAACACTAGCCTAACGGCAGATCCACCTCTTCGCGGAAGATCCACCTCTTTGCGGAAGATTTAACTTTTCTAAAGAAATATCAAAAACTAACACTAACCTAACGGCAGATCCCCCTCTTCGTGGAATATCCACCTCTTTGCAGAAGATTTAACTTTACCTGAAGATTAATTTGTTTTTAATTGGTTTTCTAAAGAAATATCAAAAACTAACACTAGCCTAACGGCAGATCCACCTCTTCGCGGAAGATCCACCTCTTTGCGGAAGATTTAACTTTTCTAAAGAAATATCAAAAACTAACACTAACCTAACGGCAGATCCACCTCTTCGTGGAATATCCACCTCTTTGCAGAAGATTTAACTTTACCTGAAGATTAATTTATTTGTTTTTAATTGGTTTTCTAAAGAAATATCAAAAACTAACACTAGCCTAACGGCAGATCCACCTCTTCGCGGAAGATCCACCTCTTTGCGGCAGATTTAACTTTACGCGGAGATTTGTTTGTTTTTAATTAGTTTTCTAAAGAAATATCAAAAACTAACACAAACCTAACGGCAGATCCACCTCTTCGCGGCAGATCCACCTCTTTGCGGCAGATTTAACTTTACGCGGAGATTTATTTGTTTTTAATTAGTTTTCTAAAGAAATATCAAAAACTAACACTAACCTAACGGCAGATCCACCTCTTCGCGGCAGATCCACCTCTTTGTGGCAGATTTAACTTTTCGCGGGAATTTCATTGTTTTTAGTCAATATTTATATGCATAATCAACTCGATCTCGAATTTAATTTCTACAAATTGTCATTTTTTGCAATTTATCACGTTAACTGATGTTACATGTAAACTTGTAAACCATACCCGAGCTGAAAAACAACATTGAAAAAGCGTTCAAGGGGAAGGCCAAAATTAGCTACTAAAGCTCTTCTAGTGGATTAATTATAATTATATTTTATTCGCATTTTTTTTAATTATGATAAATTAAATAAAATTTTATAACAATTATTTGGATTCTAATTTTATATTAAAAATGGTCACTGACAAAAACAATTAACTAACCAATAAAGTATACTAAAAACTGCAACTTTATTATTTATACTATACTGACCAAAATAACAAATTATACTGACCAAAATTCGATTTAATACTGACACTTAAATATTTATACTGACCAAAATATTATTATATACTGACCATTTATTCTAAAATATACTGACCATGTATTTAAAAAAATACTGACCATGTAATGATAAAAATACTGACCAAATATTTAGTTGCCCTTTTTTGGTCATGCAACTGAAATGCTTAGGTGGGTTATTGGGAGCATTATCGCTCCGACAACAGTTTTGATTATGAAATATTTCCTGTGGGTTAATTTCCTGATAATATGAAGGTTTTTAAAGTCTTATCAATCTACAAAAGCGGTTAAGCAGATGATCGTCAGAACTGCAGATATGTTTTGATCTTGCCAGCGTTGTTAAAATTTTTTGAAAAGGTACTTAAAGAATAAATTTGTAGGGTTTTCGAGAGAACAACATGTACAATGTACAATGAACAAAAAATTGTCTATAATAATTGTCCAATTATGTAAAATCTAAGAAGTTTTTAAGTCTCCTGTAAAGTTCGAGTGAAATCACATAGGAAGTATTGCTAGATCATCATCGACATATTATTATTATATAGCTATTTAATTTTTTATAAACTAATATACAATATTTTTACAATGACACATCATGTAGGTATTTCAATCGCGGGAATCTCCAAATTGCCACTTTTTTATAAACATGTCGAAAAGTGAAGACATTCCAGAGGTATCTTGGGTATCTGTCCGATAAAAGCGGTGTGGGGGCAAAGCTCCGGTACTCTGCATTAGTCAAAGGACAGGTCTTGTATTTTTAATATTTTTATACGGAACAACATTATATTTTTTACTAAACGTATAATAATATCCTAAGGACCCCAGGGATGCATTCTAAGGATGTGTCGAGTAATATTTTTGGTAATTTTTAAACTACCGTTATATTGTTATTACTATGACAACAATACATAAACGTTAAATTTCACTTCCTCAATATTAATTTTTTTTTCAAAAACGTTAAATTTATAATAATTTAAAAATATGTAAAATTTTTAAAACTTTTGCTAATTTCTAAACAAAAAATCATTTTTCGATTTTGACGTTTTTAGTGGAATATTATAATGATATTGATGATCTAATTGGTTTATCCTCTATGTGGCCTCGAACTTCTTGTTTTTTGTTCGCCAGTTTTTGTACCAACAACTGCTACAACTATTCTTCGCATTCAATTTTGAAACCTCGTCGGAAGTACAAATATTCGGATATGGTGTGGCGAGATAGTGGTTTATATGTCGAATTCTTTATTTAAGTAGTCGTGAATGTGTAGTGGATAGTCATATCATAACATTTTACAATTTGGTAAAATCAGTAATTTTGGGAAAAATAAATAAATGCTCAATGAAACCTTAAAACTAATATAATTATTTTATCAAATAAAAACGTGTTACAGTGTAAAAAGATAATTAACTATGAGTGAAGATTGCGACTGGTTGGAAATTATTTCATGTTGCTGTGAAGTTACAATGAAACTTATACCCTGCTTGTGCAGTACTACTCAAGCATTGGTTCAAGGTATTTAAATTTGATTTTATTAAGTATTTTTATTTTAAATAAGAGGTTTATACGGTTTATACAATATATGCAATTTTGTTTCATAATAATTCTGTGGTAAAAGGGCATACAGTGGTTGGCACAATAATTTTCTCCAAACTAATGATCTTCAGTAAATTTATTTTTTACATAAATATTCAGATGACTTGAAATTCTGGACGATGTAGTTGAATTAAAAAAAAATTTTCAGAAACGAAAAACAATAGAAATGAACAATTCAGGAACACAAAATTATTGGCACAATTATTTTCTGGTAGTAAATTAATTTTATAATTAAATATTGGATGACTCAACATAATTCGGGATTATACCCAAATAATACACGGTGAAATTTTGCAGTAGTAATACATTTTTTGTACTAAAATTAAGTGATTATTTATTAAAAATGGATAGAAAGCCAAAAGACACTAATATTACAAAAAAAAAATTTTTTGAAACTGGTATTTGAAGGCAAAACATATCGTGAGGTTACAACGATAGTTAGCAGAACTCTTTCATCAGTTAGAAATATTGAAATTAAATTTAAATACGAGGGATCATAAAGCTGGATGTGGCTTTATGCTTTTCTTATGGAGAAAATCGTTCTCTACTACTGTAAGGACAGAAGTGTGCAATAACCAGCAACAAGCCCACATCCTATGAAACAATCCGCAGAACACTACGAAATAGTGGTTATAGTGGTCGTTAAGTACATAAGAAACCATTTATTTCAGAAGTCGACAGAAAAAAAGCTATTAAAAAGCTGTTAATGTTCTCTAATAAGAGTAATTATGTATAATAATATTTGGTTCGGTTCAGCTAGAAGACAAATCTGGAGCATTAAAGTGAACACGGAATGTAATAAAGAAAATTTTTATCCAAATGCTATAGTTTGGGGTGGTTTGGGGAGCCATGATTGCAAGCAGAGAAGGTAATTAGGCCTTCTTAAAGTTTGTTAGTTTCAAAAAGACAGTAAATGCAGGCCAACTGCCCACTTGGTGAAGATGTGATTGTTTTGTTTTCAAGTTTCCTTGTTCGTAATTGAAGCTTTGTAATTCTGCGTTCCAGTTCCGCCCAAAGATACTCAATTAGATTAAGATCGATTGATTGGGACAATGTTCGTAGCTGCTTAGGTACATTTTAGTTCAATCACATCTTCGCCAAGTGGGAAAATTAATTAAAGTTTATTAGTTTGGAGTTTTATTATAAGTTCATCTTATGCCAATAACTTTATGAGTATAGTGTAAGTCAACAATGATTAATTTATAGGAATGGTAAATAGTAGATTACTACACATGGTAGCAAAATAATTATTTATTAATTTTCTTGTGGATTAATATGAATATTGTTATTGCAAGTAAAACAATTTGAACCACTGTCAAATCGTACAAAACGATGCAAATGCACGTATGCATTTTTTCAATTTGTTCTAATAAAAATAAATCACAAGTTCGTGATGGCAAAGAAAGAAACTTTGAAGACAGAAAATTGTAAGCTTGCTTCATCAGGCAGGGAAGCAATAGTACTTCCAATATAATCGATAGATTCGTGGTTATAATGTAGTGAAAATGGATATTTTTTATCATATCTGTATTTTTAGTTTAACCTAAAAATTTTACAAAACCACTTTTTAGACACTTAGGCCCAGTTGTTCAGTTTCGGGTTATCTTCTAACCTAGGTTATTTTCCATAGAAATGATTGTTTCAAGAATTGTTTCCATGGAAAATAATTCAGGTTAAAAGATAACCTAATACTGAACAACTGGGCCTAAGAAAGGCGCATATTTTCAGAAGTAAATTATACTACTAAATATAATTCACTTGTGAACATTTGTCCCTTTTTTAGTGCCTGAAAAGTGTGTGTGTGCATTTTTTGGGTTAAACTAAAAATATATTATACATGATAATATTATTTCACTCCGTGGGGAGGCAAAGTAACAATGAAATTGAGACGGTAAAAAACATCAACCTTGCACCCCAAAATGATGAGCAAAGCATAGGTTTCGATCTCCGAAGTAGATAAAACTATTTTGATGGAGATTGGAGAGTGTAAAATATAGGATTCTATTATTCATTAATTCGTTATTTCATAAAACGCGTTGACTCATTCTATAAGTAGGCATATTTATTCGTATAAATTAAAATTACTGTTATTCCATTTTTAGTGAAATTTAATGAGTCGACATAATATCTCATTGCGGAAATTCGCTATAACAATGCGGTTATGGATTGTCGAATTTGTCGATTATCGTCCTTATGATATTAGATACACAATATTCCTCTAGACATCGAGCAACAAAAATACTTTTTGCCTTTTTACCACAGAATTTAAATGTTTTACTATAATAGAAGTTGCTATCGATAAATTTAAAAAATATAATTTACTTGTATAGGTTTAATCACCAATTTTGAAAAAAGTAAATAATATTCTACATTGAAAATAATCGAAATTAAAAGTAGGGTTCACATTTTATAGATGTAATAGGTTGACTGTTTAATAATATGCAGCACAAGTTTACCTATGCATTTTTAATAACAAACAGTTTTCGTTCCGGTTGGGCAATCAACCATTAAATGTTTTTAAATTTTTTTAAATATTTTTATATTATCTTTGTTTTTATGCTCGATATTTTCAGAAAGTAACTGTGCCAATCCTGTAAATTCAAATGGGGCTTGTATAGATCAACAACCCTTAAATCAAGGAAATCCTTATTCTTCACAACAAATTTCACCTCAAGGGTGTTTACCCGAACAACAAATTTTAACACAACAACAGTTTGGAGTACAGCAGTGCCCACCTGCTCCTAGCTTGGGATTCATCCATAGTGCTCCATTTCCTGGTAAGTTTCATATTATGACTGTGATTGCAATTTACTAAAAAATTACTTTTATAGAAAATAATTATTATGCTTCAAACCAAAGTAATAGAGGAATCGCTTCTTCAAATTATCTTGCACCGCCACCTTCATATTCGGAAGCTGTGGGAGTGGAATCATATAGAGCTCCATAATTTAGTGCTCTAGATGCATATCATGCTAAAGCTTAATGAATAGTTTTAACTAACATAAGTTGTTACGGTCGTTTGCCATTAATTTGAATTAATAAAAAATAGTAAAATTGAATTTGAATGGTAAACAAATAAATGGGCAAACAAGGACTAAGTCAGTCGAGAACAAAGAGTTAATAAAATATCTGTAGGCCTTTAACGTACCTGTTGATTGGGAGATTAGGCTTTGAAAATAAAAAATCATATTTATTTAAATAATTAATACTTAACACCCTGACATGGGACACAGGTATTATCTTAAAAAGTTAACAGATAAAGAATTTTATATAAAATGCTCAAATATAGTATCTATGTAGTATGTAAATGTTAGTGATATCTTATAAGATAAGTAAAAATAATCGTAACAAAGTCCTCAAAATATGTGATCTAATATTATATCCCTAATTGCCTGTAGTATATAAAGCTCAGTTATTATATAATAAAAGTATGGATTTTGATGATAATAATTTATTTATGGATCAATAAAAATAGCTTACAGGACTTTTTGTGAATTTGTATTAAATGGTTTTTCTCCGGTAAGAAAATAATATTGATTGATTTTAATTAACACGCACTACTATTTTAACAATTTAATTATTATTGCAATATTAATAGGAAACATCAGATAAAATTTTGAATAAATTTTTGCAACATTTAAGATTGGTAATTCCAACTCTCTTTCGTGCGGAAATTCTTGTAATTAAATGTGGCCTTGATACAGGTTAAAGACATAAATACGTACGGGTATTCCATTAAAAAGAAGTTGTAATTCGATAAATTGGTAAAATAGAAGGCGTGTATAAATTTGGAATTCATGCAATAACAAATTTTTGAATCAAATAATTAGTTAATTTTAACGTTTGATTACGAAAATATTTTCAAAAACATTCATATTGAAATGTTAAACTTAATAAGTGTTGTTTAGTTTGATGATCTATTTGTTAAAAAAAATGTAATTAAAATATCAGATGATTGTAAGTTGGTATTAAATCGTATCATCTAGAATCATTATTAAGACTGATTAAATTAAAAATTGGTAATCAAAATCAGTACAAGGGTACAAGTTACCAGGGTGACCAGGGGGTTATGGGATCTCGAGTTTCCTTGAAGCTTTTTAAAACTCAAAAGGAAATATTAAGTTGGTTATGAATTTTTAATATATTATATATACCTCAAAACCCCTCAAAATAAGCTACGCCACTAAAAAGCCTGAATTTTTGGCATAGCATCGTAAAGCTCTTTTGATCGCCCCAGTAGAATGAGTATATCTCCTTTATTTGGTATTCGACTTCAAACAAACACACATCATTTTAAAAATAATTGTTTTCTTACTAAAATAACTTTTATTACTTTATTTACAAAAAGTTCATAGTTTATTAGTAAAATGACACTTTTTTGATAAATTGCAGAGTTTTTTTCGGAAAACGATTAAACATGATCCCATACCATAAACATGAAAATCGTAACATAAAACTTCTTTACTTTTCGAATTATGTTTATAAAAAAATGATTTGTAGATCGAATTTTATTTTAAAAAATTCTTTTTATTTAACATAATATAGTTTTGTAAGAGTGACTATAGATAATAGATACTGTTTGTCTGCTTTATATTTTTATGATTTTATTTGTGTTGATAGAAAAAATCTGCCTTTTTTATTTTAACTTTGTTAAAATTTGTTTACCTACTGCCAAATTTAACAGGCACAGTTTCATGTCTCTTGACATGTCAGTTGTCTTTGTATTTTATACACTTGTAATTTATTGTTAATTGTTAATTTATTTTTAATTAATTTTAAGTGTTGTTTATCTGAAAAAGGTTTTGTAACTTGGATCTGATGAAGTTAGATTAGCGAAACAGTCATCCAATAAAATAATTTATAAGATGTTATTTGTTTGCTTATTATCAATTTTTGATTAAAAATTTTATTTTGAGAAATTTCGAGCCAAAGCTTATAAAAAACTTCCGTATTATTCGAGGCACCAGTATAAAATTCGCTCTAACCAAACTTCGCCGATTAAGTAATCTCATTGCAGGTAAGAATTTATTGAGTAAAGAAGTCAAGGTTTTCAATACGACTTTTGGGGAGAATTACCTAACCCTGGCAACTCCAAATAAATTGAAAATTTCCTATTGTAAAGAGGAAGTTTTAAATAGTGTAATGACATAATTTTAACAAGCGAACATATAATCAAAATTTCGAGAAAAATCAATTTGAAAAGTACGGGGAATGTAACCCGATATGCCTCCGAACCGGGTCGCTGTGACACAACTCGCCCGTGCTTCGATGGAAATGCGTAAAATTTTTTGGCTCCGATTTCAATTTTTCTTTGAAATTCGGATAGAGGGGGGTGTGATTAGTAGATATTAGTAATAAATATAATCAAAAAAATGGAAAATAACTCGTGTATTGCCAAAAAAGTGAAAAAATTAATTTTTTTTTGCCTTCCAATTTTAGGGGTGTGCATTCGAAAAGGAGGGTAATCCATCGTCAAATCCTACCCTTACGGGGCGCCGCTCCGCTCCGCTCCGCTCTGCACCCCTCCAGGGCGGATTTGACTCTGGTTACTAGGCTAAACATACGAGAAGCGCCACCGATCAAGAACACCGGGATCTATGCAACCGGGATGTGAGAGACCCTCGAAATAGCATTAAAAAGAGGTGCATTTCGCCAGCCCCCCCCATTTTGAATTTTGTATCCAAAATAGTCTAAATCGTTTGTACCTCGTTTGTACCTATTTGTACCTCTTTTATTTTCGTTTGTACCTCCTTCGTTTTTGAGATATTTCAAAAATTCGTTGGGGGGGGCTGACGAAATGCTAGCCCCCCCCATTTCGAATTTTGGATCCAAAATGGTCTCAATCGTTTGTACCTCGTTTGTACCTATTTGTACCTCCTTTATTTTCGTTTGTACCTCTTTGGGTTTGGAGATATTTTAAAAAATTTTGGGGGGGGCTGGCGAAATGCTAGCCCCCCCCATTTCGAATTTCGGATTCAAAATAATCTCAATCGTTTGTACCTCGTTTGTACCTGTTTGTACCTCTTTTATTTTCGTTTGTACCTCCTTAGTTTTCGAAATATTAAGGAAAATCACCATGACGCGCATGTTGGATTAACGAGATTCTTCGCTCGCTTGTTCTCAATAAATTTAATACACCGTTGTTTAATGTTAATACTAATAACTTTCTTTCAACTAAATCATAACAGATAGTCATAACAAAAAGTTTACGGTTGAATGTCCATCAGAAAACAAGAGAGTTATCTGACGTTCCTGTCTGATCTGCGTCGCGGGACCCATGTTTCGTATAGTGGTAATCCACTAATAATAACCGATATCATTCCAAATGCACTAATAGAGGTAAATATGAACATTTAATTTAAAAATAATATTTATTTGCAAAAATTAAAAAAAGGGACTAATTTATTATTTACAAAGTCAAGAAGATATTTATAATGTATATACAAGATATTGACAATTAACTGTCTGAGATAATCGCATGCTTCTTGTTGAGGAAGTTAAATCATCATATTTCTCCCATCTGTTTTCTTGACTTCTCCAGCAAAACGCTACATAGTGACCTATTGCGGATAATTGTTTTGATACCGGAGGAATAAAACTAATTACCCCTTGCAAGTTAAATTTCTGATCAAGAAATTGTAATTGTAAGGGTATGTTTGATAAGGGCACTTTAAATTCATCTTGACTGGAATTTTCTAAAATAGTTTCAATAAACAAATGAGTTCCCAAAGTAAAAGATCGTTGTACAGTACCAGCTCCACAATATTCGCATTTCAGGCAATCTTCTACTTTGAAATTTAATTCCTTCTGCAAAAATTGCAAAGTTTGCCTTGACGAATTTAAAGTTATTGTTTTATACGTGCGATCGCCTATTTTTTCACAATAACTACATTTACGAACTTCTTTATACGACGGATATTCTTTTAATAATTCGCTAATCAAATAATGAGCAGTGCAATTCGTATCTATAATAGTGCATTCTCCTAATTCCCGCGTTTGGCTTTTAAATAAATTTGAAAGAATGACGGCCCTCTTTCGATAACATTGCGCTGTAATGCCATCTCTCGCAGCGTTCTTCACCATTTCGAAAAAATTGGTAACTTCTGAATGACGATCAACAAAATTCTTATATTCTTTACTCTCAATATAACTGGAATACAAAATTTGAAATATTGTATCGAACGTGCAGGTGTTTGTGATTGAGTAATTCTTGTTTTTGATTTTGACAGATTTCAGACTTGAATTATTACCGTTTAACAATAATCCTATCACCGGACATTTACTTTTGCTGTTCGAATTATAAATAGCAACTTTTGGATCCACATCTAGGTAATAAGAGTTTTTAATTTTTTTTGCGGTGTTCTTCTGACAATATTTTTCTACTTCTCCATGCCAATTTTCCTCTGATTGTTCTACGACATTATCAAAAACTTGCAACTGTTGTTTTTTTTTACATTCCACATCTTCTAGCTCTTCCTTTCCAATTGTTTTTGAAACTTCAAATTCTCCATCGGTGTTATAATCGATATCTTCTTTCTTGAATTTAGATCCAATCATATTGGTTGAACCAATAATACTTTCGATATGAGTAGCTAGAAAAACGTCAAGTCGTGCTGGTAACTTTTCATGCTGAAAGACTATATTTTTAATATCATTAAACATGCTTTCAGAGGACGCCGAGGTTTCAGTTATACCGCCATATCCAAATATAGGGATCATAACCGCAGACCATAGTGGGAGCAATTTGATCAAACTTATAAGGTTTTTGGCAATATCCAGACTATAATGAATATTATCATGGTTTCCACAATTTTCAGGACGTTTAGCATTTTCGACGCAGTTATT
Source organism: Podabrus alpinus (assembly GCA_932274525.1). NCBI lineage: Eukaryota > Metazoa > Arthropoda > Insecta > Coleoptera > Cantharidae > Podabrus > Podabrus alpinus. The sequence goes on from OW026451.1 coordinate 125,518,818, forward strand.
ATAAATTATATTTATTTCCTCAAATATATCGGTAGAAATTTCATCGGCTTCTAAATCTAAATCCTTAATATCTTCATCTTCCCTTTGTAGACGATCTTCATTATCACCTTCCATATTCGCTATTACATCAATTCGCTCAAGTTGATGTGGATCGTGCAACAAAAATCTATTAATAAGATAATTTTTCGACTCCTCGCAAGATGTCAAATATCCCATTTCGTTATAACCATCGTCTTCATTGAGAACAACTGAAAATATATGCTTCAGTAAAATTTTTATATCATTGAAGTCAGTACTTGCAATGACTAAACATATTGCTTTCATATAAAATATTTTTATACGTGGACGAGCTGCTTTAATATCTTTCCATGTGCTAATTAAATGCATAGTGTGATTAAAATCTAACCTAATCATACAATCGGGAACTTCGTATCTGGATTCTTTCCTGATCAGTGCCGAACAAACTTTTACATACATATTTAATGTCGAATACTGCGTAAAGGTTTTAATCACCGCCATCATTAACGCTTTTGATTGATCAGTGACAACAATTTTCGGTAAAGGAAAATCATTACTTGCCCATTCGCTAAGCCACCCAGCTATAGCACGGTTGCTATGCTGTTCGGATAACATATGTCCTACCGAGAATTGACTGCGACTATGTTCCCTATCCATAACGGTAATTTCATATAGAAATATTGGTCCAGATTCTCTTCCAGAAAGCAAACTAATCCGTTTCACCACACCTCCGGTTGCGTCTATTGAAATGGTCGGTACTTTCGTTTTCCTGGCATAAATTCGATAAGCGTCCAATTCTGATGCTGTCCAATAATGCACTTTAAAGCGATCATACGCGATATCTCTAATGATATTATTATACGGGGACCATTTCTTCATCTCAATAATAGCCAAAACAGGATCCGAATCTAAACGTGTTTTTTTAAGAGCATTACATTTCATTACTCTTAGAGTGTTTGCTGATGGTATATGGCTTGGTTCAAGTTCTCCAAAATCCATAATTTTTGCTGTTTCCTTCCGTTGGACGAATGCAGCCGACATTTTTTCATTCAACATCTTCGATTCATATTCAGTACGTTTCTCACCAACAAGTCGTCGTTTCCTTCCACCGCTACACATATTAAAATTTCCACTGTATGTGCAATCGACAATTACTCGTGAATCAGGTAATGGGAAATTTTCAATTATACCCTCAAATTTGCTGTCACATACTTTGCATTCCCCTATTATTTTAAGAAATATAACTCCACTTGGTGTAATCTTATTTCTTTTGTACGATAAACAGCACGGTCTTCTTGTTAATTCAAAGAAATGTTCATGCAATATTGGAGTCCATTCCATTGGTGTCAACACTGAAAAATTCCTTGACGAAGTTGGGCGATCCGATCTTTTGTATGATGTTTGATCCGTATCACTATACATCTTCTTCCATTCTTCCACCGAAAGCGTAATTTTAAACTTGATTGTATTTTCGTTCAAATGTTGGCCGTTACCATCTTCTTCGGAACTAATATCCATATCATCGCGTATTTTAAATTGAATACTTGCATTTGGTTCAGAATTATCATTTTCCATCGGTATACCCAATATAGATCTTGCATTGTGTCGATTTTGTTTTAATATTGAATATATATATTTTGGACTGATTTCAGAATTAATGCTGTCCGCAATTTTCTGCCACACTGGTGCCGTGCATTTGATTATTTTCTTTTCAACTTCGTCATAAATTTCTTTTTTAAATTCGGCAAGAATTTTAAATAAACTTTCAAAATCAATTTTTGATGATTGGGGCATTTCTTAAATAGATGTAGGTTCGATAATAATAACAATAATACTATAATAATTGTTTACGATTTAGATTTTGAAAGTTGATGTGTTTATTAAAATAAAATGATCTGCTTATATAAAGAAAATCTGTTACCAACAAAAATAAATCCGCTTAATGTTAATAACTTCTCGGCGCTTGCGGCTCAAAGGACAGGTATGAATGTAATTGAAATTTTCGAAAACTCCGAGCTAGTTACGTAGCAGAAATACCGAACATATTAATATTCTGCAGAAGGTAACAAATATTAAATGTAATAAAAAGTCAATAAGTCCGAATAAAGTGATTATGACAGAAGCTTGCTAAAATTGAAACGAAGTTCTATCACACAAAAATTCAAAATGAACGGAAAATACAACAAGAGAACAAAAGAATGCTAGAATCGATTTGTATGACATTCGATATGGCACTCCTTATAGGTACTATGTCATCATTTGAGATTATATCGGTTATTATTGGTGGATTGCCACTGGATGACACATGAATGTCACGACACAGATCAGGCTGGTAATACGACTTATTTTCTGATAGAAATTTTTGCACCTTTTTAATATTTGATGTCTGTTATGATTTAGTTAAAAAAAACTTATAAGTATTAACGTTAAACAACGGTATATGAAATTAATTTATCAAGAACAAGCGAGCGAAGAATCTCGTTAATCCAACATGCGCGTCATGGTGATTTTCCTTAATATTTCGAAAACTAAGGAGGTACAAACGAAAATAAAAGAGGTACAAACAGGTACAAACGAGGTACAAACGATTGAGATTATTTTGAATCCGAAATTCGAAATGGGGGGGGCTAGCATTTCGCCAGCCCCCCCCAAAATTTTTTAAAATATCTCCAAACCCAAAGAGGTACAAACGAAAATAAAGGAGGTACAAATAGGTACAAACGAGGTACAAACGATTGAGACCATTTTGGATCCAAAATTCGAAATGGGGGGGGCTAGCATTTCGTCAGCCCCCCCCAACGAATTTTTGAAATATCTCAAAAACGAAGGAGGTACAAACGAAAATAAAAGAGGTACAAATAGGTACAAACGAGGTACAAACGATTTAGACTATTTTGGATACAAAATTCAAAATGGGGGGGGCTGGCGAAATGCACCTATTAAAAAGTATAGTTGCGGTATGGGGCAGTATACTATTACGTTTCACCCCCAAAAAATCGCGTAAAAACAAAAAATAAGCGATGTTACATGTAGGAGCGTCGAGCTGCATCTGCCGGTGCGAAATTTTCTAAGTGTAAGAGTATATCCCAGTGCACGTACCGTCAACAAAATGCGCCGGCCGGCCGATGAATGTGGCATCACCGGGGTCTACTGCATGATTTATGCTACTTTTCCGTACTTTTCAAATTGATTTTTCTCAAAATTTTGATTATATGTTCGCTTGTTAAAATTATGTCATTACACTATTTAAACCTTCCTCTTTACAATAGGAAATTTTCAATTTATTTGGAGTTGCCAGGGTTAGGTAATCCTCACCCGACTTTTAACATGAATACTGTGCAAAATTATCTTCTTGCTTGCTTCTTCCTGAAGCTGAATGTGGAAATAAGGAAATATTTTATTTCAGTTCGAAGATGCAGAGAATTCTACAGTCTACACACATCCTTGTTTGTAAGACTGGATATTTTTATTAGATAATATCTATTATATAATTACTAGGTATTATAAAGAAAATTTTTCTGATTTCCATTCCAAGTAAAAAGAAATTGCGTTCCATTTCTGAAAGCTACGATCATGTTTTAGTTCTACATATTTGATAATTATATCAAATATAATAATAATGATTTCGAAGGCAAACATTCAGTTAGTTCTTCTTTAGTTCTGTAATACGCCCCTGTTGCTGATCACCCCCCCCCCATTACTTTCAAATTTCTGATAACGCAATATATCGGCAAGTAGTCAAACTCAATACATCTCCAAGTATATACCATGTAACTAGGGAAACGAGTTTACATGAGTACAAATTTAGTGAGTTTTGGTGAAAAAATGAAATTTCTCAGAAGTTAACAGGATTCAGAGATTCACTGAAATGATTCTCTTGCTTAAGCTTTTAGAGTATCGGTTAACTAAATAAGTTCGCCCAGTCTTCAATTTTTAGTTTAATAATGGGCGATTTTCATATTAATTGGAATGGAGATGATCTTCATAGTAGAAGACTGAAGAAAAGCATGCCCGATAGAAGTCTTATTTCAATTAACTAAGGAAATAACTTCTTTTGTTAATAGGGAAAATGAATCAGTTATCGATTTAGTATTAATCAACAACGAGAAAGATTCAAGGTAGAAGGGTTGAATTTATTTATGTATTATGTATATGGTAACCACAGCAAGGGCTGAAGAAAAAAATTAACGATTAGTATAAGAGCGAAAATTAAAGACATAAATGAATTGCATGTGGATCTAAGTGAAATTAGATTTGAATATAGGAAGGATTTTAACTCCTTCCTCCTAAAAAAGATTTTTAAACTTTTATGAGTAATTGCGAAAAGTTATAAATGAACATAATATGAGAGATAATAGTTACATAAAATACAGATTGAGCAAGGAAGATGTTGACCGGGAAGAATATAAATACTACAATAAAAATCAGTTGGTCAAATTTATTAAGCAAACCAAAACGAATTATTTTTAGAGAATCGTTAATTAATATGTGTAGGTACGATGCAAAGAAAATGTGGAAATCCATTAAGAAATTGATAAAGAAATACCAAAAAGAGGATGATGCTGAAATTTTGTTTCAGAACAAGAGAGTGAAAAACGATGTAATTATTGCCGAAGAATTTAATAAATATTTTTTGGACAGTATTGAAGAGGTTGTAAATTCGTTACCAATTGTGAGTTCCAATTTCATGACTTTAGGTCAAAAACAAGCTTTGATGAGTTTAGATTAATAAATAGGAAGAGCTGTATGAATTAATCGGTAAAATGAAGAATAAAACTAGTCCTGGTGGCATCGATAATGGGATAGTGATTTTGTCTTGGGAAAAAATTAGTAATCCTGTGTTTAATATGGCAAATAGTTCAATGGAAAAAGGAGAGATGCCTGATGTACTGAAAGTGTTTACCGTTGTTCCCATAAGAAAGATGAACAATACGATTAGATGTGAAAAGTTTAAACCGGTGAATATGATAAGTTCGATAAAGTCAAATTGTGGAACAGGTTGTTAGTACGCATGTAAGGTAATATATTGAAGGCAATAAACTAATAACACAATACCAGCCGGGGTTTACGGAGGGCCATAGTTGCGAAACAGCTATCCAAGGGCTTATATATGGTTGGTGACATTCGTAGTTTTTCTGGACCTGAAAGAAGTGTTTGTGAAAAAACTGAAGACGTATTATGGAATAATGCGGAATGTGCTGAAATGGATAGACAGTTACTTAGCAAATAGGATTCAGAAGGTGAAATATGTAAAAGCTACGTCGAAGGAAAGAAATGTTAAATATGCAATTCCACAATGGGACCATTGTTTTTTAAATTGTTCATAAATTAAATAATCAGGATATTCAAGTGGGCAAAGTTGAATTTGTTTGCTGATGATATGATTATTTACCTAACTGGTAAAGATTGTCAAAGTTCAATAGAGAAATTAAATAAAGAATTGGATAAGTTAGTAAATAAATTAAAGATCAATGTGACAAAGACGAAAGCTATGATGTTGGGAAGGAAAAGATTCGCGGATCAGTTAGATAGGTTAAGAATTTGGATAACAATTGAAGGAAATCGACTTGAATTGAAATCGGAGAGATACGCAAGGGTTAATGATATGCTGAAGGAGCTTGGATGAATGTACATAGCAGAGTTGGCAGAATATCAAGTTTTGGTATTCTTACACAATGCAACGTTAGATATGATGCCAGAGTATATATAGAAGAAATTTTAGCGACATTTGATGGTAACCACAATTACGGAACAAAGAGAATATGAAATTGGAGGGGGTGGGTAGGGCTTTTATCTATAATTCAATATTTATTATGGGGACGGTAGTATATAATGGTTTACAGAGGTTACTGAGGAGTCAAAGCCTAGACAAATTTAAGAAGAAACATAAGTTGTTATTGAATGAGAAAAACGGCAATTAGGAAAATAGTAATTTATTATAAAAGCATTTTTATTATATTTTTATTTTTTGTTTTGTTTTGATTTGATTTTTACTTATTTTATTATTATTTTATTTCTGTGTGTATAGTATAACCAAATTAGTTAAATAAACGTTTGTTTATATATTATATTATTATATTATTATAATATATATAATATATAATATAATATATTAAAGAGGCAGTTAGAAGAGGATCTATGGCAAAACAGAGACCTCTGGCACCTAGGATGCGGAACACGGCCGTAATATATTATAATGTATTGTAATGTGTGAAATAAGGCTGTAATATATTCGCAAATATATATATATATATTATTATAATTTAAAATTTTTTAACATTGTATGTTGACAAATTGGAAACTGGGGGAAATTGGAAAAATATTACCACCCCTTCCTGTATTATTAACACACAATAACACCAAAATTTAAATTGTGGAAACTTAACGAATTGATTTCTTTAATTCTAATATGTAGAGAATTCTAAACATCCTTGTTTTTAAGACTTAATTCTGATTTCCATTCTAAGTAAAAACAAGTCCCCCCAATTAGTAAATAGTGATCCTTGCTTTTAGAGCTATGCTGTCTTCGGAAAAATATAAATACAGATACGTAGTTAGCTTTCCAAACAGCAGATTAATAAAAAACTTTTATAAAAAACAATTGATACCTAGTTTTTAATAATTTATTATTGAAAGGTCTTAATTTCATAGGCAGTTTTAACGAATTGGTCACCTTAAATTTTCATTAAAAAGTAACAATAACATAGCATTTACAATAACATTTTTATCATGCAAAGCTTCTAAGGAGGATCTCTAGAACCAACTAATTGCGTTTTGTTACACCACGTTCTGCATCCACGACACCTTTCCAACAGGTAATAAAAGGTTGGCTAGCTCAAAGTCGCGAAGGGGTGGGTTGGTGGAAGGAATGAAAGGGTCGTGTGACGGCACGTCGCAAAGCGTGTGTTTCCTATCGACGACCGGGCAATCCTCGATCGCGATTCTAAAAATTGTCAAAATCGGTGTGAATAATTTACACGGGGGGGGAGTTAAGTCAAAATCGGTGGGGTTAATATACACGCGGGAGTTTAAATGGGCGCCACGCATACGAAGAAATGAATCTCTTTGAAGGGGACTGGTTATCACACCTTCCAAGCTGGTACGCGACAACTTGATGATCTTACAGCGAACTCTCACTCCGGAAAAACCTCGCTCAATGACCTTACCTTTACAGGAGGCGAACTTTCCGTTGGTGAAAATAGCTAAATAAACATTAACACAACAATAATAATAACACACAAAGTTGGGAAATAATAAAAATGTATTAAATAAAATAATATCAGGGGGGAGTTGACAAAGTTTACACAAGATACTATCAAATTTACATGTCTTGTATAAAAATAAATATGTACAGTTGACGGAACCTTTCCGTGTGGTTTCCGTTGCGAAACTAGTACTGGTAAAACAATTACTCTTACAAAAATACAAAAGGTTAATTTGCATGAAAGGGGGGCGTATTGAATACAGCACTCCACCAAAATAAATAGTTACTTAAGCGTAACTTGATAATATTCAAAACTATGATTCATAAAATTGATCATGGAACTTAATCAATGCAATTGATCATCAAAATTCCCAACAACGGGACAACCAAACTTTAGCTACAATGCTAAACTTGAAACGTTACGTTAAATTGTTTGGTTACATTCTGAACGCTCGAATGGCGTGTTAAAAGTTACGTTAATAATAGATAATAATATTAAGTTAAATAAAAGGTATACAAAATGGTTGCGATATCGTCTTCCAGGGTTGAACTGAACGTTCATAAACACAACTAATGGTCAATAGGACCAATTAACATCACAATCTTAAAAATATAAAAAGGTTTCTTACTTAATTTGGGTGGTTGATGTTCGACCTCTAGGTAAAGTCGATGACGAGTCCCTCGGGAGTGAGATTTCGTCTTCAGAACGTAGAATGAAGCTGAATGTGATGTCTCAAACCATATCAGAAGGGCAGCGTAATAACCAGCTTCCCAAAAACTCTTCAAATCGGAAGGTGGTGAAATAACAGGGTGGTTCACGCACTGTACTTCACGATAAAATAGGGGTCTCCGTACGAAATAATTCACTATGTTAGTTATTCGCGAAGTGACAAATAATTCAAGCCGGCACTGTCTAAGTAAGAAATGTTAATGTGGTGTCCGATAAAAAAAAGACGATTGGAATGCACACATGGGTTGGAAGTGCAACACCTGTTTTGTACCATTCGATAAAAGCAATGCTACGTACTTGCCTTATGAGCGGCAAGCAATAACTCGACGTGATTAACGTGATAAACAGATGGTATAAAAAGTCCGATAATTGATTCAATGTTTAGTAACAATAGACGATATTAATTGTTCGATCACTTATTAAATATTAGCAACAATTGACGATATTAATGTTCGATAAAATATTGAAGGTTTAGCAACAATTGACGATATTCTGGTTCGATAAAATATTGAAGGTTTAGCAACAATTGACGATATTCTGGTTCGATAAAATATTAATTGTTTAATGACAATAGACGATATTAATGTTCGATAGTATTAATTGTTTAATAACAATAGACGATATTAAAGTTCGATAGTATTAATTGTTTAATAACAATAGACGATATTAAAGTTCGATAGTATTAATTGTTTAATAACAATAGACGATATTAAAGTTCGATAGTATTAATTGTTTAATAACAATAGACGATATTAAAGTTCGATAGTATTAATTGTTTAATAACAATAGACGATATTAAAGTTCGATAGTATTAATTGTTTAATAACAATAGACGATATTAAAGTTCGATAGTATTAATTGTTTAATAACAATAGACGATATTAAAGTTCGATAGTATTAATTGTTTAATAACAATAGACGATATTAAAGTTCGATAGTACCTGCAGTTGACACACACTAATTTTTAGCACAAATGACTTGTATTTATTTAAAGACCTCTAATAAATGTGAGACCTCGATAGTTAATTCCGCTTTTGGAAGCGCTAAGATACGAAAAAGGTAGTATCAGATTCCAAGTGAATCTCTCCGAATATGCAATTTGCAGCTCAATTTATGCATTCTCCCTACTCTGATTTAGGATTTTTCCCACTTACTGATTGATTTGGATCCTTGTAATTGGGTCCTATAAATTTAGAAAGAAGGGCGACGCGATTTAATTGGACAATACCTAGAGTGTGAGAGCACACTTTCTTCTTTCTCCATGCAAAGTGTATCGAGAAGTTTTGCAGGACACGTGCGAGCAAAACAATTTTTTGCTCGTCTGGTCGGACGAAAGGGTCTAACTTTTGCACTTTTTGTTGGTTTTTATCGAAGTTTTAAAATTGCGAAATCGCTATGCTTTCCATGTTAAAAATTAACACATGAGTTTGCAAGTCGATGCCTGTCTAAGATAACGATGTCGAATGCATTCGTTCCCATGGTCTTACCATCGCACGTGCCCGTTTTTGTATCGACGGCCGACGTGGATTTATGGATCGCATAAAAGTTTCTCTCAGTCGTTTGAAAGATTATAGTAAAGTATAGGTATGAGTTGACGTTTAGTTTGCAACGTTAATGAATAGAGAATTTATTGTTGATGAGGTGAATTATGGATTAATGCTACGTCAACATTATTAACACTTCCTCATCTACCGTATGGTTTATTGTACGTGTATTAAAATATTTGATGATACTTTCCTAACTATACAATTCTTAAGATTATTGTGCATTTGCAAAACGTAAATTTATTAGTTGAGCGAATGTTTCAATCTTTTATTTTTACAACCCGACCTAAAAATGTTTTCTCAAAGAGTAATTTTCAACGGGTCGATTCGAAATTTAAAATATAAGTTTAATAGATCATAAACGCAAAATCTAAGGGTGCGCCCGATGCGCGGAATAAGGTGACACTCCCCTTACGTCAAGAGTTGTTATCCCTAACTACTCTTCAACTGGGACGCGCGCAACCTCAACCGAAACAAAAACTGTCCTGCGATAAACCATCAACACTTGTAGTGTTGAAACAACTACTCAGCTAGTGACTAGACTATACGTATATGCCGGGAAAGAGAGAGAAGGTTCACCTAACCCTAGGCTTAATCAACCCGTGAGTCGTAGTGACTCCTACATGAGAGGGCGGTTCGCGAAATCACGCGATCATTCGCTGGCCGTGGGACCCACAAATGTCTGTGAAGACACCGGACTCTAGATCAAGGTAGACCTGAGCTAAGGTAACACTTCCTTGGCGTACTCATATTTACAAAGCCTTCTCTAAAATGGTTCAGTCGATGGGGACTGTCTGCCTTTTTCAATACGTTGAAAAAGCAGAGTAAAAAAAGACGTGTGCTTGGCTGGATCATATTTACAAAAGCCGTTTGATGCACTTCAGTAGATGGGGACTGTCTGTTTTATCAGTTATCGTTGGTGAAACAGAGAAAAAAAACTTGCGCTTAGCTTGATCAAATTTACAAAGCCGTTTGAGAGATCACTAACCTTCCTCATGACTTCGATCCGGACGAGATGATCGGAAGAGAGAGAAGAGGTAATGATGGGGGGGCGAGAAAAAAAAATTTGAGATGGGGTGACAACCTATGAGGGACAGTCGAGGGAACAAATCCTCGATTCGTCCGGCTTGATCACGGATGTACACGAAAAAAAAATGTGGGGCATAATCGACAATCCAGATCGGGATGGGGTAATAAACTACAAGGGCAGTCGAGGGAACTTGTCCTCGATCCGTCCGTGTTGGACATTGATGTATACAAAAAAAGAAAAGAAACATGGGGCCTAGCCATGAATCGGGTTTCCACTGAATAAAAAAATATTCGTGGGGCATAGTTGACGGTACGGGTCGGGATGGTTTGCTTCCATCAGTGTAGTCGAAGGGAACGTCCTTGAACCACACTGACGTAAACGGGAGCTTTCATTGAATACAAAAAAAAATCGTGGGGCCTAACCGTGGACCTACACAATCTATCGCCTCACAAAAAAAAATGAAGCTAGCACACTAAGGTTGACTCTACCAACGCTAGTGGTGAGTTTTGATGTGCAAAAAAAACATCGTCATTTATTGAGAAGTCCTGCGGTGATCGGCACCGGAGAAAACTTCACTCTAAATGTTGTCTTACACAGGTAGTGTTAGTGCAAGACGGGGACGTTGTACCAGTGGAACGTATCCACTAGGGTACAAGGCCACAAAAGATCATAACATGTAACATAAGGGGGGGGTTTAGAAGTTGAACGACGGCTGGATCAAATTTACAAAGCCGGTCCTATCTAATTCGGTAGGCGGGGGGGGTTGATTAATTTAAACGGGACTAAAGTGATCGTTATACACGAAAAAAAAATTTAACAACAAAAAAAGATATACGAAAACTGACTGAAATTCGAAATGGTGACAACCGTCCGGGTTGCACCTAAATGTTTGCTCAAAAATATATGAAGTGACTCTACTGTATAAAACTGACGAATGTGAGAAATAATTTTTCTCCAAAAGGTCAAAACGTAACTATGAAATTAACGCATGACTAATGATAACATTGGGTAATCAATTCAATGTAATCCTAGTCTCTACTTGATTCAACTGAGCGATTGACTGGGTGATTAGGCCAATGGTTCGCTAAGCGTACCCTCTAAATCCATAAACAATAATTTCTGAAATGGTTGACTGAAAATTCAAAAAAAATTCGAGATTACAAAATGACATGCCGGAAAATTCAAAAAAAACAAACTCGAGATTACAAAAATGACTTGCGAGATAAACAATGAAGCAAAAAGAAAAATGACCCGTTTATACTTTGGGGGCACGTAGTTTTCTGTCGTACGATAGGGACATAACAAATATCTCCCTTAACCTCAATGACTTAAAGCTATCTTAAAAGTACCCAAACTTAACGCTAACTAAACCGATACCTAAAATTAACTAAACCGAAATCTAAACTGAACTTAATGCTACCTAAACCGAAATCTAAACTACTCCTTACATACTAAAAGCGCGAGAGAAAAAAAAAGTTACACAGAAAAAAAATTCCACGTCCCAAGTCTTAAACAAATCTGAAGCCGTTGTGACCGTTGCAAGAGAGGGCGGTTCGCGAAGTCACGGGATCGTTCGCTTGCCGTGAGACCCACAATCACAAACAGAAACGCTGAACTCTAGCTTGGGTTGGACCCGAAAACGTGGTAAAAGTTGGGAGGCGTCAAAATATATGCCTCTGGGATGAACGGATCAAATTTACAAGTTCACCCCTAATGGGTTTGTTCTTCCTTAGACCGGCAGGTGTTATGACCGTGTAGCATAGTTGTAGTCAATCTATTATTCCCTAACAAAAGGTAAATTTCCCAGAGTGTTGCTTCGAGTTATAACCCCTTACTTCTGTACGAAATTCCCTTACTAAGAAGGTTCCTTTGGGGCAGATTTTCATCCGCCAAAAAAAATAAATGGGACGATAATTCACCGGGGAATGGACTAAGCCCACGAAATTACTTTATAACCCTGGGGTTTGGATCGTCGTCCATATGTGGATCGACGTCCAAAAAAAATGTTTATCTAGCAGTGGAACCATGTCCAGCATGATAATTCGATAGCTCGATGAGAAGTGGGTCACTCTAAACAACTATTAACTATGACAACCTTACTACAAAAAATAAAATTCGGTAAAATTTTCTAAAGGGTATGTTACAAAAAACTTCCCCTAAAGGGTGTGTTGCGACAAATGATTTGTCCGAAATTGGACACAAGTCCAAACAATACAACACGGCATGAGGCAATGTCTAATGCAATTGCATTCTCAGCCCTGATCTTAATTTCTAATCTCAAAAACGAAAACGAAAAAGCTAAAAAAAATCTATTTTAAACGGTACTCGATACCAGGAAAGAACGGTGAGGGATGGTGGGGGCAAGTTAACGTCGTGCGATTGACAAAAAGACATGGTCAGTGTGTATGAAGCGACAGTGACGCACTGACCTCAACCCGAAATGATAACTAGATGTTACCCTACCACTAACTTAAAGAAAAATGTCACAATGGACTGGGATTCAAAACTCTTTGATTGATTTGATTCACCAAAGAAAACTTTACGTTAAACTTTAAATTCAAAAAAAACTCAAAAATAAACTTTAACTGACGTCAAACTTCAAAAAAACTTTAAAAAACTTTAACTTAAATTCAAAAAAAACTTTCAACTGAATTTGAAAACTTTCAATCTAATTTGAAAAACTATTAATCAAGTTTGAAAAACTTTTGATTAAATTCAAAACAACATTCCATTAATTTCAAAAAAAATTCCCCTCAATTCGAAAAAACTTTTCGTTAAACTGAAAAAAACTTGGCTTCAAAGGCCGATATTAAATTCAAAATGTTCATCTCAATTCAAAAAAACTTGACGTTAAACGAAAAAAGATTGGCCTCAAGGGTCGATATAATTTAAGTATCACTATTAAATTTAAAATGTTTACGTTAATTAAAAAAAACTTGACGTTAAATTCAAAAAACTTTAATTCAAATGGTAACATGAAATTCAAAATGTTTACTTTAAAAAACTTGAAGTTAACAATAACTCAAACTGCTCTAGATCAAACTCAAAATTCGGAAATACGTCTGCAAATGAAATTCAAAAAAACTTTTACTATTCCACTAAATGTGTGCATAAAATCTCAAAACTACACCCACAAAACTAACTTCGAAGATTGAACCTTGAAACTAAATTCAAAAAAAATTTTAGAAAAACTTTACGTTAAATGTCCATACAAAATTCAAAATATTTAAAAAAATAAATGCGTAACCTAATGAAGTGCGTAAATGCGTAAGTGCGTGACCCGTAGTCAAGCGTAAGAATGCGTACGAAACGCTTTGTGTCTTGTTCGAGACAAATGAAAACAAAACAAAAAAAAAATGCGTAATAAGTGTACGGTGTTACTAGCAGAAAATACGTATGGAAACGAGTGCGTAAATAACATGCGTACTTAAATATACTTGATCTAGATGTGAACATGTGTGCTAGGCACAACAAAAAAAACTTTCTATCGCTATTTGCTAAAGATGGAAAAAAACAAGGTTCGCTATAAACGGTATGCAGTGATAATGCGTAAAGGTGCGTAGAAGACGCAGATCAAAATCTTTCATCGTTAAATGCTGAAGGCTAATAAAAATTTGTTACTAAAATTTCCGATGTGAGGGAGGGTTGCATTGCTAAGGGATGGTGCGTTAGGGTGGTTTTCGTTCTACAGAAAGGGTTGCGAAATACAGGGTAGACTTTCAACGTCCGATATAGACGGTAAGGATTCACACACAAAAAAAATGGTGAAACGAAAAAAACTTTAAACTAAGTTGAGTGACAAGTAAGAGTTTTCAACAAAATTTAAGGGTTGCGATATCATCGCCACGTTAAGGCGGTAAGGGTGTTCGCAGTTTTACGTCATGCACGGGACAATAAGGGTTGTACACGCCAAAACGGCATTATGAACCGATAAAAAAAATGTAGGTTGTTTCGGTCTACAGTCAGCGGTGGTCCGCACCAGACCTGACCTCCTCGATTCAACCTAATAAACACGCAATAAAAACAAAGCGAGATGTTATGGCGACATTTCCTTAAAAGTACAAAAAGCAAGGTAAAATGTTATGATGACATTTTACAATACAACGAGAAAAAAATTTAACAATAATGACTAAGGACTAAATACATTCGCAACGACACACACGCACTAAAAAAAATTCATTCATACATTCACACGAAAAACAAACACACACAAAAATCTTAATATTAAAATCGGGGCTTTAGTGTCTCTTAATTGGAGCATTATGCCCTGCAACGATTTTTTTCTTGGTCCTACTCTGTCTGGGGTTACAATGGGGACAAGTTTTTGTGGTCTCATCTTTTCTCCCACAACGATAGCAATATATACGTTTCTGCGGAACGGTACAACGCAACGCTAAATGTCCTGTGCCACCACAATTCCAACACAAAAGGGTGTTATTATTTGTCTTATTATGAATACGGCTCTTACACCCGAATTCACCATTACTTTGCTCGTCATTACGCGGTCCGCTAAAATTTTCGGACTCGTCCCGGGATAAATTTTCAATTTCTCTTACTGACATATTTTCTTTTGTCAGTATAGAGACGTTTTCGACCTGACCTGAAATTCGTAAGTGAAACTTCACGATCGGGGTTGATATTTCGAAATTTCTATTCGAATTCGCCGCTTCGACGGTACCGCGATCAACAGGGGGTTCTTTTGTAATTTCCTCCACGGTATTGGACCTAAAATCTCTCTCCGTCCGGGAGTCTGCTAATAGTAAGCCATAAGTTGACCTAAATTCCTCCAATTGATCTAAAATCCTAAGTTTGGAGTCTTTATCTTTTATTAATACGGGTTTTGATTTAAATAATCGATTAAAATAATGCGTTAGTTTCGTCTCTATGTTCATTTCTAGATTGGGTTTCTGATCACGCGAAACTTCTAAGCGACCAAGTAACTTTTTAATAATTAACACGCCTTCTTTTAAAGCTGCTAAATCTTCCGCAAAGGAAAACGGATACCATAATAAAATGTATTTTTCACCCTGTTCCTCTTTCATAAGGGCTGATACTAATTCATCGCGTAATTCTCTTAATGAACCGTGAAAAGGTAAACCTCTAATTTTTAATTCGTATTGGACCTCGTCCTTTCGCAACTTGTCCGGTACAATCCTGAATGCCATTATTAATCGAAATGAATAAATTTAATTAAATACAAAAAAGGATTCGCGGAACACGACTCTACTTTGTTCTCTGAACAACTAATGGTAAACGGAAATACAATATTTGATCTTAAAATCGCGATAATTTTCACTTTTAAATTTAAATAGGGGGGCGTTATGGAATCTCGTTAGTCCATTCATGCGCGTCGGTACTACTTTTAAAATTGAAATCTTAATTCAAAACTTCGTGATTTACAAAATTTGACGTAATGTGCCAAAAGGGCTTTATCGATAGCTACTAAGTTGGGTGCCAAGTTATATTTTAACCTACAAAAATTAATTTGGAATTTACTTGATTTACAAACAAAAAAAATTCGATACCATAACATGCCAAAAGGGCTTTATCGATAGCCGGGGGTTTCTCGATAGCCCCACGTTGGGCGCCAAATTATTATCCTGTTACACCACGTTCTGCATCCACGACACCTTTCCAACAGGTAATAAAAGGTTGGCTAGCTCAAAGTCGCGAAGGGGTGGGTTGGTGGAAGGAATGAAAGGGTCGTGTGACGGCACGTCGCAAAGCGTGTGTTTCCTATCGACGACCGGGCAATCCTCGATCGCGATTCTAAAAATTGTCAAAATCGGTGTGAATAATTTACACGGGGGGGGAGTTAAGTCAAAATCGGTGGGGTTAATATACACGCGGGAGTTTAAATGGGCGCCACGCATACGAAGAAATGAATCTCTTTGAAGGGGACTGGTTATCACACCTTCCAAGCTGGTACGCGACAACTTGATGATCTTACAGCGAACTCTCACTCCGGAAAAACCTCGCTCAATGACCTTACCTTTACAGGAGGCGAACTTTCCGTTGGTGAAAATAGCTAAATAAACATTAACACAACAATAATAATAACACACAAAGTTGGGAAATAATAAAAATGTATTAAATAAAATAATATCAGGGGGGAGTTGACAAAGTTTACACAAGATACTATCAAATTTACATGTCTTGTATAAAAATAAATATGTACAGTTGACGGAACCTTTCCGTGTGGTTTCCGTTGCGAAACTAGTACTGGTAAAACAATTACTCTTACAAAAATACAAAAGGTTAATTTGCATGAAAGGGGGGCGTATTGAATACAGCACTCCACCAAAATAAATAGTTACTTAAGCGTAACTTGATAATATTCAAAACTATGATTCATAAAATTGATCATGGAACTTAATCAATGCAATTGATCATCAAAATTCCCAACAACGGGACAACCAAACTTTAGCTACAATGCTAAACTTGAAACGTTACGTTAAATTGTTTGGTTACATTCTGAACGCTCGAATGGCGTGTTAAAAGTTACGTTAATAATAGATAATAATATTAAGTTAAATAAAAGGTATACAAAATGGTTGCGATATCGTCTTCCAGGGTTGAACTGAACGTTCATAAACACAACTAATGGTCAATAGGACCAATTAACATCACAATCTTAAAAATATAAAAAGGTTTCTTACTTAATTTGGGTGGTTGATGTTCGACCTCTAGGTAAAGTCGATGACGAGTCCCTCGGGAGTGAGATTTCGTCTTCAGAACGTAGAATGAAGCTGAATGTGATGTCTCAAACCATATCAGAAGGGCAGCGTAATAACCAGCTTCCCAAAAACTCTTCAAATCGGAAGGTGGTGAAATAACAGGGTGGTTCACGCACTGTACTTCACGATAAAATAGGGGTCTCCGTACGAAATAATTCACTATGTTAGTTATTCGCGAAGTGACAAATAATTCAAGCCGGCACTGTCTAAGTAAGAAATGTTAATGTGGTGTCCGATAAAAAAAAGACGATTGGAATGCACACATGGGTTGGAAGTGCAACACCTGTTTTGTACCATTCGATAAAAGCAATGCTACGTACTTGCCTTATGAGCGGCAAGCAATAACTCGACGTGATTAACGTGATAAACAGATGGTATAAAAAGTCCGATAATTGATTCAATGTTTAGTAACAATAGACGATATTAATTGTTCGATCACTTATTAAATATTAGCAACAATTGACGATATTAATGTTCGATAAAATATTGAAGGTTTAGCAACAATTGACGATATTCTGGTTCGATAAAATATTGAAGGTTTAGCAACAATTGACGATATTCTGGTTCGATAAAATATTAATTGTTTAATGACAATAGACGATATTAATGTTCGATAGTATTAATTGTTTAATAACAATAGACGATATTAAAGTTCGATAGTATTAATTGTTTAATAACAATAGACGATATTAAAGTTCGATAGTATTAATTGTTTAATAACAATAGACGATATTAAAGTTCGATAGTATTAATTGTTTAATAACAATAGACGATATTAAAGTTCGATAGTATTAATTGTTTAATAACAATAGACGATATTAAAGTTCGATAGTATTAATTGTTTAATAACAATAGACGATATTAAAGTTCGATAGTATTAATTGTTTAATAACAATAGACGATATTAAAGTTCGATAGTATTAATTGTTTAATAACAATAGACGATATTAAAGTTCGATAGTACCTGCAGTTGACACACACTAATTTTTAGCACAAATGACTTGTATTTATTTAAAGACCTCTAATAAATGTGAGACCTCGATAGTTAATTCCGCTTTTGGAAGCGCTAAGATACGAAAAAGGTAGTATCAGATTCCAAGTGAATCTCTCCGAATATGCAATTTGCAGCTCAATTTATGCATTCTCCCTACTCTGATTTAGGATTTTTCCCACTTACTGATTGATTTGGATCCTTGTAATTGGGTCCTATAAATTTAGAAAGAAGGGCGACGCGATTTAATTGGACAATACCTAGAGTGTGAGAGCACACTTTCTTCTTTCTCCATGCAAAGTGTATCGAGAAGTTTTGCAGGACACGTGCGAGCAAAACAATTTTTTGCTCGTCTGGTCGGACGAAAGGGTCTAACTTTTGCACTTTTTGTTGGTTTTTATCGAAGTTTTAAAATTGCGAAATCGCTATGCTTTCCATGTTAAAAATTAACACATGAGTTTGCAAGTCGATGCCTGTCTAAGATAACGATGTCGAATGCATTCGTTCCCATGGTCTTACCATCGCACGTGCCCGTTTTTGTATCGACGGCCGACGTGGATTTATGGATCGCATAAAAGTTTCTCTCAGTCGTTTGAAAGATTATAGTAAAGTATAGGTATGAGTTGACGTTTAGTTTGCAACGTTAATGAATAGAGAATTTATTGTTGATGAGGTGAATTATGGATTAATGCTACGTCAACATTATTAACACTTCCTCATCTACCGTATGGTTTATTGTACGTGTATTAAAATATTTGATGATACTTTCCTAACTATACAATTCTTAAGATTATTGTGCATTTGCAAAACGTAAATTTATTAGTTGAGCGAATGTTTCAATCTTTTATTTTTACAACCCGACCTAAAAATGTTTTCTCAAAGAGTAATTTTCAACGGGTCGATTCGAAATTTAAAATATAAGTTTAATAGATCATAAACGCAAAATCTAAGGGTGCGCCCGATGCGCGGAATAAGGTGACAGTTTCTATTGTAATTATTTATTACTATATTTATTTCAATTAACGAACATAGGTGCCTTTTTACACAAAAAGCAATACTTACAAATAATAGTACAACGACAAATTTACGATGTAATTACTATTGCAATTCTACAGAAAAGAAGTCTATGTTACAAAGAGTCCTATTTACCTTTTACAGGAAGTGTTTAAATATATTATAGAAAAGATCTTTATTAAGACAATTACCCGTACCATCGTATTCGTACCATCATTGACATTGCACTGTCGCCGTAGTTTGTGGCAGAATATTTGAATTCAATTATACTCTTTTCTTTTTCTACTTTTATTAAGAAGTCTTCCTCTTAATATAGGTCCAGGACCTGTTCTTCACTAATTTTATTTTATTTAGTTCAATGAACATTTTGATTTTTACATCTCAGGTAGCTTGGAAGGCTTGCTTTACGATGTCTTTCCTTTCATTAACACAGGGGGACCGACGACTTTACGTGCCCTCCGAAGCACGTAAGACGATCAAGAAATTTTAGACTGTACCCGGAGTCGAACCTGGGAGCCCTAGGTTAGCAGTTGATGATTTGTCGTCGTCATATTTCATAATGAGACGACCAAATTAACATGGGTTACATACTCGAACTGCGAGCAAAGTAACACAGGCTGGCGAACGAGAAACCACAGTTCTATTCCTGATGCGAAAACCATTTCTTTAAATAAATATCCGTAATACTCATTTTGGCTTCGGCTAATTTGATAGCTAACGTTCTTCTATCAGGTGCAGCACTTGAAGAAGAAGATCATAGAAGTGCATGGCTCGATGAAAAATTAAACCTATGCTAAAAATTTTGCCACAAGATGTGACTTCTGAAAGTCAAACTAATATCCAAATGTAACAAAGATATTGTTAAGCACAGTCGCGCATTGGGGCTTCTAAACTTTTATCTTATATTATCCATATACAACCCTATAGCAATAAATTACAACAAAAATTTTAAAAAGTCATCACGAAATCTCCTTTTTCATATTTAGACAACTTTCAGTAGCAGATAAGTACCCATAAACGTACAAAACTGGCCAACATGATCGGGATTATAGTGGAATATGGAATCAGTCATTTTGTTTCGTTTACCTATACTAACCCCTAAAAATGAGTTACACGAACGTTTCGTTTTTCCATACAAGTTTTTATCGTGTCGAATACCCATCAGCATAAGCATATCTTTAAATTCCATATTCACAAAAAGGAACTGTAAATATACAATTAAATCGTTAAAAACTTCAAATTTTGTACAAATTCTTTGAGTTTTTCATTTTGGATTTTATTTGACAAGAGCTCGTAGGAAGAGATAGGATGAAATTTGTTCCATAATTAGCAGCTTCTCATCAGTTGATATCATTAAATGGTGGTTTATTTACAATATTTATACACCTATTCAAGAGTAATTATATTATATAATAATATATAGTACCTAAATTCATATTTGAATAATATATTATATGTACATACATAATAGGTACTATCAAGTTGAATTTTAAATCATTATTTTTATGCAAAATTTATAATCTAATTAATCGACTCCTCCGTTATTAAGTCATAGAAAATAATTATAGAATTTATTGTTATGACTCCGAATGTTCTTTACTCCAGCGTACAGCCTCCTCATAAGTTGGTAAATCACCTAAAAATAATTTCTTTGTAATTAACTTGTGAAATAAATATTAATTTGCTTAACTTGTTAATTTTAACTTAATGGTAATTAATGCCGGTGACACTTTAAATGGGACTGCTTTTTAAGAAAGACATTAAATAAGTTCGATCATTAGTTAATTACTCGTCATTAATAAATTATTAAATTACGGAACAATAAATCAATGGATATTCGTTTAGAATTTTATAATTCGAATTTTAGAGGTGAATTTATTTATTTATTTAAACCAGATAAATTTAAATATTTAATCCATCAATATATTTTTAATTGACTGTTTTATTATAAATTTGTAAGTTGAAGAAAACTATGTTAAAATTAGGGCAGTGATGGTAATTCATGAGCTTAAACCACAATATTTGAAAGGTCATCGGTTACAATAGACATGCAATTGAAAAGTTTCATATCAATATCAGCGATGATTGGTTATTGGAAAAATGATTAGTAAAAGTAAGTTTCTAAACTAGGACATTCAATTTTTAAATTCTAGTTCAGTTTCATATTTTTAAATATTTAAACAAATTTAATAAGTAGGTAGGTATAATTTTTTTAGGTAAAAACACCGTCATAATTGGAATTCTCAAAACTTCGAAAATTTTGAACAAACCCATGATAATAATTATAGTTGAGACTTGAGGAATAGATTATTATCTAATAGACCTCATACCCAATTATTGTAATTATTTAAAAAAAGAATATTTAAATGTTCCTGTATTTACCTGCAGAATAAGGTGGTGGAGGCGATTTAACATAATCGTCGGTATTGATATCAATTTCCGTAATATTGTGCGATTCTAAGGAAACTTGATCATCCGAACTATTACTCCCTATGTAAAAAATGCGAACTGTAAATTATTATTTTGAATTTTGAAATAAAAAAAATTTTACCTTGCTGGGATGGTGCTGAAGGTTGGCTTACTTCGGCACTTGGGCAAGTACTCCCTGGTAAATGTTCGTTACCGTTTGGATTAATTTGTGCATTTATTGATTGTCGCGATTGTATATAATCAGGATATGGTTGCAAAACTGGAGTAACCCGCATTGGATTAATTCTTGCTATTAACACTGAAACAATAATATTACTTCCAATTTAATGTAAAAGTCACCATAAGTACGTCTTAAATTTTTATGTTTGTTTCGTTTCCTGCAGTACATTCGGCAAGCTAATATTGCTAAAAATATAATTATAACAAGTAGAATATGCACTACTAATTTTCCATCCATATATTAAATTTTATTGAAATGCATATTTAAATTATTTAGTGGTTTTATGAACTTCCATTGATAATGGAGCATTGCGATTGAACTACTTCTATCTTGTACTAATCATTCTACTATTGACTTGAAATATTGGAATGCGCTCGAAATGGTCAATACAAACATATCAGTTCAAATAATATGTTACAATATAATGAACTGTAAGCCATTTAATTGTACATGAACAAAAAGATGTTACATTAATATCGCACATTAGTACTTTGTTTATTATTTATAAATTGTTGTGCCATAAAAATCGTACAAGTATTTTGTTTTTCATTACATAAGTACTTTTTTATGGAATTCAAATTGGGCCACATATTCATAGAACGCCCAATGTAATCCACCAAAAATGTATCCAGGTCATTTTTATATCATAACTTGACAAATTTAGAATTTTTCAAATCAGCAATCATCACCATAACTATCCTTAATAAGATGACCTTGAAAAAATTAGTCCAAATAGGGCTTTAGATTTAATTCTTCGTAAATTCAATTAACGCATCCATCCTAAATAAATAATACTTTAATAACGTATTTTTACATATAGTACATATAAACTGAAATCGATTGTTTATTAATATTTAATATGGAGTTTAAACAATTATAGGTATTCTCTGTTTGTATTGAATCACGCAATCTTATATTTAATAATGCTTATTCGATGGGTATCAGAATTTTGGTATAGGAGATTCAACGATACAAGATAAAATTTTAATATATTAAAAACTAAAAATAATAAATTACTTTTAACAAAAAAACGTTTCAAAGGAAGTAATATTTCATTTATACAAATCAATTATTTTTCTTTTATTTATGTTTACTTTTTCTATAGCCTTGCACGAGATTTTCCAAGAAAGCGAATATTATTTTCTTTGTTTTCCATAATATATTTTTTATACAATTTTATAAAACTTTGGCATAACTGCAATTACAAAAAAAAAAACAAAAAATTAATAAAAAGTTTAGTTTATTTGAGACGACCAAACATACCCACCTGCAGTTCCTCTCCCCAAGAAATAAAACCACCAGAAGCTGTAAAACTTGAAAGTAGACTGGCCCTAAATCCGATATCTACGTTGTAAAAATATGGAATGTATGAAATTCGATTTAATATAAAACAATTAATTAATTATTCATATAGTGTAGAATTTTATTTCAACTGTAAATCTTATCGCCGTCCTATTTTGGGAATAAATTGCCCATATTTATTTAAAAATTAATATGAAAAAAAATAACATGATTGTTATACTTTGACAAGAAAAATGGGATGTTTAAATAATTGAGATATTGTATTGGTCAAAATCACTGCGTTTCGAAAACCTTTGTGTAATTTCAATCTCAAAGACATAATTTTAGAAACAATTGCTGTAGAACGTTTTAATAAAGCAAATGTGAAAGACATGAGTGTATTCACAATATTAATAGTCTTCTTAATCATAAAATTAGGGAAAACTGCAATTTTGGACGAGAATCTCATTCGTGGATTTCTTAAAGAAAAACTATGTCACCTGGGAACTATTCTTAATTGTAATCCCAAACAAGGTAACATAAATCCCTACGTTATTGGGAACGACCCTGACGTTTAACTTTAATTGCAGAATCTCTACAAATAATTAAAAATTTAATGTCAGATGGATATCGAATGTCCGTTTATGATATTACAAATCCTGAAATTTCGGCAAAAGAAGTCATATTGAAGGGTGATTATAATTTGGCCATAATTATAGATGCCGATTGTTCAAGCATTCAATCGTTTCTAGAAGAGGTACCAAACGTTGCAATAATTGCATGTTATGTATAAATACAATTTCTTTTAGGCTGCTGCATTAAAGTATTTTTATGAAACGTTCCGTTGGTTAATTTTAACTTCCGATCCTAATATTTACGAAAACTACCAGAAGATTCCTCTTAACATTAATTCAGATGTAACAATTGCAACATATTTATTAAATGAAGAAAACGAATCGTTATCCAATTGGACCATTTTTGATATATATAACCCAGCTTATAAACACGGTGGAGACGTAAAAATTGAAAAAATTGGACTTTTCGATAGTGACAATACAAATGCCTTAAAATATACTGACGAACCTAGGTATTACAAAAGAAAAAACATGAGTGGTATCCTCTTTCAGTCTGTTATGGTGGTAAGCAGTGCTACCTACATCGCAATAAATTATAACTTGCTGAATTTTTCCAATTTTCTAAAACTAAATTTCTAGGTTCCTGAAAATATATCCATCAGTCTTGAAGAATATTTACAAAATGATAAAGATAGATTTAACAACACTTTCACAAGATTTCACAGTGTTACTATAGAAAACTGTCAAAATCTTTTCGGTTTTATGTAAGCGAAACTTTGAAAATATTACTGCATTGGATTTTTATAAGGTATATTCTAAAATTTTCAGTAACAATAGAACACTTATGCATTCTTGGGGATACGAACAGCCAGATGGTGACGTAGATGGTATGTTGAAAGAACTTAAAGAAAAAAGAATCGATTTTGGAAATGCACCTCTAATGTACCGACTGTACAGAATTAAACTGATTGACTACGGTTATGGAAACTGGATTATAAGGTAGGTACCTATTTTAAAAATGTTTTCACGTTTAAAATATAAACAAAACATTGTTAGATCTGCTTTCATCTTTCAACATCCTAAAACCACATCATCTTCTTACGAATTGTACTTACGACCCCTAGTAGATTCAGTGTGGCTGACAATTATTGGACTAATAATGTTAATGGTAATCACTTTACGCATTATTATGGTCAAGCAAGCAAAAGTATTGGATTCCGTTTCATCAGACAGCAGTGATGGTAGTTGGAGTTTTCTGATATTGTACGGAATTGGAGAGTTATGTCAACAAGGTAAAAACCATTTTTTTGTATAATTAAAACTATTTTCCAAAAAAATTTCCAACTTGTTTTTTAGGATTTGCCTTAATACCCACTTTTGTTAGTGGTAAAATTGTTACATTTACAGTGTTAGTGTTTTCATTTATGATATATCAGTTTTATTCTGCTAGTATTGTTTCTTTCTTGTTATTAACACCTGCGCGAACAATAAAAACTCTGGAAGACTTGTTAAATAGTCCTTTGGAAGCAGGTTGCGAAGATTCACTTTTCGATCGTGACTACTTTCGCGTAAGTAATTAATAAAAAAAATTTTATTAAACTTAATTTATATATTTTAGAAAACCACCAATCCTGTTGCTGTTAAGTTATACATGTCAAAAATTAACAAAAAAAATAATCACAGCAACTTCTTTTCTGCAAATGATGGATTCAAAAAGGTTGTTCACGGTGGATACGCATTTCACGCTCAAACAAGTACTGCTTATCCAATTATAGAACGTACGTTTCCAGAAAAAATTATTTGTGATTTAGCCGAAGTGGAATTATACCCGAAGGAATATATTTATATGATAATTCAAAAACATTCTCCTTTCAGAGAAATGTTTAATTATTGGTTGGTGCACAATAATCTTTCATGATAGTAAGAAATATTTTTTAAAAAACGTTTTTCAGTATGTTTCATCAAATGGAAGTTGGAGTTTTAAACCGATTACGAAAGTTTTGGAATGCTCGTAAACCTGTTTGTCTTGAGCCTACTAATTATCTGGAAATTTCAGTTGGACTAACAGAATCTTATTGGGGTTTGATGTTACTTGGATGCGGTTATTTGATTAGTTTAGGTTTTTTAGTTTTGGAAATCTTTTGGAAGAAAGAAAGGATATGTATTAGAAAAAACTTTTTTAAAACACGTAAAAAGTTGATCAGCGTGCAACCTGTTTCAGTACTACATTAATTAATGTTATAATTAGTACTCTATACGTATTCTTATTAGAAAATGAAACTGAAAATATATTAGGTTTGTATTAAGTTAATACCTAAAGCGTTAAAAAAATATAATAAAAATGTAGTTTAAAAATTATCGTGTTAAACTGTAAATACTACATTTATGCAACAAAGTTACATTTCAAGTTCAGTGCAAATTTGTATCCAAACAAAGCATAATTTGCATTGTTTAGATACAGGCTATGTCACACTAATTGCCTTAAGAATTAATTCCACAGTTTATTACATTATTATCAGTGTCGAATAACACTTTAAGCTTAGTAAGCTTTAAATCTCTTTTAGTATATCAACTTCGATTTATATAATTAATGTAGTAATTAAATACACAAGGTCAAATAAAACGTGTAGTTTCAATATTGAGGAAGGATGTTTAAATACACACACACAATTTTATACCCACAATTTGTAATTTCTAGATTCCTCAACTATGCCCGGTTTCTATCAACAAGATTACTAAAATTATCATCGTATCATAGCAATGGCCGGTATTTTAAGGCAATCTGGTATTCAATCCTAGATTAAGCCTCTACTATCAGGTTAGGCATTAGAATGCTGCTTAAGAGCTTACTAGTAACGTGCACAGGTTGCCTTGGTTACGCTTCAATCTGTTAAAATGCATATAAAAAATATTGAAATAATATCTAAATAATATTTTATTGTCATAAAAGTTAATAGAAAGAATTTATTTATATAGCTTTATGGCGGTGTTCGGTCTGGCACTTTTTTCGCTCTGTCGAACCCATTCTGATAGTTTGATTTGTAACTTTTGCGTTCTTGCAAATGCTGTAATTAAGTCTCATTTTGTAAATCAGTTAATTTTAAATTAAAAACTTCCAACAAATGTTTGTAAGTCGTGGAACTTCAAAAATAAAATTATTGCCTACAAAATTTATAGTAAGAATAATTTCATAACTCTATGTAAAATCGTCAACTGCGACTCCTGTATGGCTATATGCCCTCAATTAATTTTTTAAGCGAGATTTTTATTAAACCATGGGATTAAATTAAGAATTTTGAAGAATGCAGAATGTGTCTCAGAAAAGCGAGAACAAACATCAGTTTCACTCTCTTCGTTGCATAAGAATTATTATTATAGGTAAAAACTGCGATTATCTGTCTTAGGCCCAGTTTTTCAGTCGTGGTTTAAACCAAATAAAAATAGTTAACTACAAAATTTCATGGTTATGGGTTTTTCACTCTTGGGTTAGAAGTGTTGTCTAACCAATTACTTAAACCAGCGCCAGTGGTGGTTTAACTAAAATATTTTAGTTAACCTATATATTCTGTGATTTTAGTTTACCTGTTTACTTTGACCATCTTTGACGTGCAAATATAAAGTGTAATTTGTTAATTTGATTCAATTGATTAATTTGAGTCAATTTGTAACAATTGATTATTTACAATTCACAGCATAACCTCACAATTTCAATACGTTGATTGTCAAATTGTGAAATTTCACGGCGTTCCGGTCAAATATTTTGGTTAGCTAACTAGAATATTAGGAGGCGGAGTCTAGTCACTGAAAAACTCATATCGGCCTAAACTAGTTTAAGATATTGGTTAACTTTTAAACCAAGTTACCTAACCCAAAAGTTAACTCATGACTGAAAAACTGGCCCTTTAGAGCCGTACGACACAATCCTTATTTTCATACTTAATCGCATCCAAGTTTTCATGTGCAGTTTCAGTACAGAAAATCATCACGACAAGCAAAATTTGTGTGGTGGAGCATATGACACGATCTTTAATTTTGGATAGTGAATTGTATCCAAGTTTTTGCGTATATTGCTTATATAAGCGAATTCTACAAGGAGACACAATATCTCCAAAACTATTTACCGGTACCGTGATTGAAAAACTGAACGAATTTAAATTCAATTTTCACCAATAAGAGTTATTTTTTTAAACAAAATTCAAAGTATTCCATAGAGCACGCGATATGAACTTATCGATGTCAATTTTGTTTTTCTCTAATGTCAGTTACAAACATGGTGTTAACTAAAGAGCAACAAATCATAATTTTTAAGCTTTTAAAACAACAATGTAGTTTTGCTATGATACAAAAAAGGTGTAAAGACCAAAATTTTTGTGTTTCGAAAGGTACACTCTCTAACTACAAAAAAAATGGAATCCCAGAACTTAAATCCAAAATCCGGAAGAAAGGCAGCGGAAAGAAGCCAACTCTGACAAATCGACAATTATTGAATTTAAAGAAAATGGCATTAAAAACGAATCCTCCGACACTACAACATATGGCTAATCATTTCAAAACATCTGAATATTATATCATTCGGTATAATCTAAATAAAAAATTAAACCTGAAATTAATGAAGAAACCAAGGAGACATCATATTTCTGAAGAAACAATTATTAAACGGCACCAGCGCTCACTAGGATTGTATCACTTACTAAATTGTGATAAATGGCAAAAATACATCACTGTCGATGAAGCATGGTTCCATCTAACAAATGCTGATGGCCAACGAAAAGTTCAGTACTTGAGACGTGAGCAATCGGCAAAAGAATTGGACGTATTCACAAAACAGTCCCATCCAAAGGGAGTTATGTTGTTCATGGGAATATCGAATTATGGAACCACAACGCCAATATTTGTTGAGCCTGGTGCTAAAATTAACTCGGAATATTACATTAAGAATTGTTTGAAGCCACTTTTGACTGACGCAAAAAGATTATATCCTGCTGGTGATTGGATATTTCACCAAGACTCGGCACCAGCTCACGCTTCTAAGAAGACTTTAAATTTTCTTGAACAGAACGGCGTATCTTTTATTCATCCGGATATATGGACGCCATCATCACCGGACCTTTCACCCTGTGATTATTTTTTGTGGGGCTATTTAAAATCTCAGTTAAATAAGTCAAAAGTTACAACCCTTAAACAGCTAAAAAAACTAATAAAACGTGAGATAGAAAACATTCCTCTGGAAATGATACAACGATCGCTAAAATCGTGGCCAAAACGTTGTCTTCAAGTGTACAGGAATCAAGCACAACATATTAAATAAAATTATTGAAAGAAAATAAAAATAACTGTGACTTATTAAATTTCAAAATCGTTCAATTTTTCATTCACGGTAGCTGTACCTTGGCTTTGGAAGATGTTTTCAAAAAATTATCATTGGGAGAAGAAAATAATAAAAATTGATACGTCATACTTAAGCCATCTAAGATTCGTTGACGATATTGTTCTGGTGTCTAGTGACCTAAATGAGCTTAAAGAGATGCTCTGCCAACTTAATCAAGCGTCCAAAGAAATAGGCTTAAAGATTAATAATGATATACCAAGATCATGAACCCAGATGACGAACTATCATTATTGAGAACAACACAATTCAGTATGTCCTCGAATACATCTATCTTCTTCTTCTTCTACTTTTATTAAGAAGTCTCCCTTTTAATATAGGTCCAGGACCTGTTTTTTACTAATTTTTGTAATTAGTTCTGTGAGCATTTTGGAATTTTACATCTCAGGTAGCTTATTGCTAGGCTTGCCTTTCGATGTGCCTACACCCTGTTTTTTATTGTTATGATGGCAAATCATTAACACAGGGGGACCGACGGCTTTACGTGCCCTCCGAAAGCACGGAAGACGGTCAAGAAATTTTAGACTGTACCCGGAGTCGATCCGGGGAGCCCTACGTTAGCAGTTGATCGCTCTAACTATCAGGCCATGACCGTCGTCTATCTTGATCACCTAATTAAAATTGGCAACGAAAACCAATCTGCGGTAATAACCCGAAGAATTGGGCTAACTTGGGCAGCGTTTGGAAAGTTAGGGCACATTTAAAAAATTACGAAAGTACCAATTAATTTGAAACGCAGAATTTATGACATGTGTGTTCTACGAGGTAATTAGAGAAAGGACTGGGGTAACTGATGTGGTTCAAGAACTGGCTAAGCTGAAGTGGCATTGGGCTGGACATGTGGGACGACTAGAGAAGGATCGATGGACATTGAAGATTATGCAGCGGCGACCAAGGG
This sequence comes from Podabrus alpinus, assembly GCA_932274525.1. Lineage (NCBI taxonomy): Eukaryota > Metazoa > Arthropoda > Insecta > Coleoptera > Cantharidae > Podabrus > Podabrus alpinus. The sequence goes on from OW026451.1 coordinate 125,548,876, forward strand.
AAACAGAGAGAATTGTGGAAAGACGATATTAAAGAAACATCGGGTACAAATTGGTAACAGTTGGCACAAGATAGAAAGAAATGCAAGGAAAAAGGAGAGGCCTGTGTCCAGGAGTGGATATAAAACAGCCGACGAGAAGAAGAAGCAGAAGAGTTATAAAAAATACAATTTTTTTAAATATTACTTTCATCTTATAATTAGCATTGAATGAGAAGTTTTAAATATGTGCTCGAGGCAATTATATAAAAAAAGTCGTTAATAGCACATCATTCGGTAGTCAGTGATGAGACGCAGACAAATCGGATGGAAACAGCTATAATGCCCCAAATGCAATCAAAAATTTCTGTAGCCCACTACAATCAAAATTATTTACCAGCGCCAGGGCTGTACTGATCTTCTGAAATTTTGAACACAACCCAGTATTAGTCCCAACAGCAAATAATAAACCCCACTATGGACTATAAATGGTTGATTATGGGAAGCAGACAAGGAGAGGAGATAGTCCTGAATCAGTCATAAGAAGAAATAAGCAAACCACTCTGATATATTACTGGATGAATAAGCTAACCACAATCGCTAATAAATACGGGGCCTGGTTGGAATTCGAGAGTGATAAGGATACGGTACGAGAAGTTAACCAGAAAGATGAAACAGCAGAAACTGAAGTAACAAAAACTCCAAAACTAATTAAACCTCTCCAATATATATCGTATGTAGAGCGGGAACAACTCATAAAACCACTAGCCACTGTCTTAAACGCCAGTGCTAAGGATGGATACACCCAGAAAAGCATGTACAATGACCATGTCAAAATTCAACCTGACACTAATGAATATTGCTCTAGCATTCTGAAAGCCCTAAAATAAAAAGACACAAATTTCAAACATATCAATTTAAGAAGGATGGTATTTTTCACGTGGTCCTTCGTAATATTCGTAACTAACGACAAGTTATACAAAACGGAATTACAAATAATCAGATCCGCCAATCTGGAATTTTTTATGCACAATGGTGAGAACAAATAGTAGAACGGTCCAAGATGCCAATATCAAATTTAATATATTGAGGCAATCCTCGAGGCAATGATGACAAGAATGATGGAGAAGATGGACAAGATGATGAATCTCCTGACTGCTCTGATAACCAAAATTATTTAATATTATATAAAACCCTAAATACAAATTTAACAACTCTAAAGATTTCGGCAAGGAACGCAAATGGTTCAGTTAATCATGGACTAGATGTCAAATCATTTATCATAATTCATAACCTAGACTTTGATTTCGAAAACCCATATGACTACCGAAAACTTTATCAAAATTCCTAATTTCACAATCTATCAAACCCAACATCCGGATGGCACAGCACGAGGGCACAGCACGAGGACTGGCAAGGACTACTCCCCATTTTAGCAGTATACTGCCCCCTAACCAAACTATCAAAAAAGAACAATTCGAGACTTTCTTTAACTCACTTGATCATCGTTTTATTACAGGTGGCGACTACAATACGAAGAACAATCATTGGGTCTCGAGACTGATACCATCCAGAGGTGGGAATTTGTACCAAACATTGCAGAGCTGCTTCATATTTAAACTATCAACATCTCACCAAAGGTTTTAAACCTCCCCCAAAAAAAATTCCTATCGGAGAACAATACCCAGCCCACCAGCTACTTGAAACCCCTTATCAAATGGATCTACCAATTAAAAAATTCAAGATAAACGAAATCAAAAGAGTTATCTTAAAAAAAAATTAATCCACTAAAAGTCTTTTTTATTTTTAAATCAAAATAACCTTATTATTTCTCAATGAAAAGGTACTATCCAGCTTTATCACAGTACCAAACCACAGAGTGTAATGATATAATAGCAAACCTTTATGAAATTGAAATCCTCAATTAATTTTGAATAATTTTAACAGCATGTTAATTTCTTTATAAGTTTATATCGAGATTTTTCAAAAGTTTATTTGACGTAAAAAGTCAAGTCGCAATTTAATTTTCAATTTTTCAAAATAATCTTTAATAATAAAAGTAAGAATATGTCATATGTATTCGACATTGATAGATTTTAATTAAAATTTTATACTCTGACAAAATTTTTGAAAACTACTTGGCATTTCTATTTAGGTACATACATACATGTCGAATTACTTGGATATTTTATAAGGTAGGTATTTTTCATAATATAAATTATAAGGGATCTCGATTTTGCAAGCTTTCATACTGTTACAATCTATCGAGTTAGTTCGAATAATCAAAGAAAAAACATGCTTTTGTTTAAGCTAATTGTGATTTCAAATTTTATTTTGGCGGCTTTTGCGTTTCTAAATACGCAATTAGTTGTCGATTATTTGAAATTCAAATCTTTACAATTTGCGTGCATTTTTAATTGCTTTTCCAAACCGTCAGGTAAATATTGGTATTTTAGTCAATATTAGTGTAGAATTAGAATAGTTCGAAAAAAGTAAAGTGAAATATAAATAAACCTTACTAACTGTATAAATCGTTAATAATTTATTTAATGAGGTAATAATACTCAAATATAAGCTTTATTAATAATTGTCTTTATTTCACTTTTTACTAATACGAGTAGTTAATTTAAATTAAAATCTAAAAATCAATCTTTTTATATTTTCATTTTAAGTAAGTTTAGTTTTATTTACTTATAAATTTTCCATTTGAGTTCAAAATTGCTATTTTGGAAAATTGACGATAATAAATATTGCATACATACTATAACATAACATTAATAATATAAAATCAAGTACTAATCTAATCTTAAACAAATAATTTTTTTGTTGGTATAAAATAATATTAATACTAAACATATAAAAAACTATTAGGTGATATTTTTAACATAAAAATTGTGTAAAATGTTGTAGGTATGCTTAATATCAATGCCAGTAGGCGATTTCTTTGAAAAAAGACTAGCTTATTGATAAATCAACTCATAAGACAAAAAACCGTTGTAAAACCAGTTCTGGAAGCTAAAACTTTTGCTTAGATAAAAAAATTGACGATATTGTAATTTGATCACCAAATAGGGTGCAGGCGCCTAATGTAGACCACCCCAAATAAAATTAAAAATTTCCTATAGCAAAGAGGAAGGTTCATATAGTATACTGTAAAAATTTTATGTGTGAAAGTATAAGGTATATAGTCAAAATTTTGAAAAAAACCAATTTGAAATTTTGGGGTTTGGATTCGAGACTCGTCCGGCTGTGCGCATCGAAAAAGCTAAACATACTTGAAGGCGCCATCGTTCAAGAAAACCGGGATTCGAGTCATGTTACCTGTAGGACGTGCGAGCAGCATCTGACGAAATTTTCTAAGTGTTAGGGTATACCATTCCACACGTACCGTCAACAGAATGACGACGCGTGGAATCTCATATGAGATTCCCGCGCGTCGGTCGGCTTTTACATGTTAAATTTGCTAACTTCAAAATCGATTTATTCAAAATTTTGATAATACATTCGCATGTAAAATTTTAACAGTATACTATATAAACCTTCCTCTTTGCAATAGTAAATTTTTAATTTTATTTGGGGTGGTCAACATTAGGCGCCTCGACCCACCAAATATTAAAGAATGTTGATTAAATTTGCCAAATTTGTCTGACGTTTTGATCCAGATCAGGTATTTCAGTTGAAGCAAACTGTGTTAAAACCTTTTTGTGGGATTGCATTAAAACTATTAATTTGAAAATATTGGAAACCTTGAAAAACAATTATCTTTGCTTACATTACTTCTAATAATTAGACCAATTTATTAAACAAAAAAAGTTTTGCTGTGAAAGAATTGATTACTTGTGAGTACACCCAAATATATTCTATAATTTATTGTAGTATCAATAAAACACTAAACACTGGGTTTTAAAATTCGTTTTATTGCTGATCCCATTCGTAGTTATTGCACACATCTTCGGAGCAATCTTATATATAAAAATGCTTGTATGTGTGTGGGTATGTGTGTGGGTATATATGTGTGTGTGTTCCGCATAGACGCCTAAATCCCGTAACTGTGGGCGTTGAAACTTTCACGAGATCTGGCGAGGATCAAGAGCAAACTTTTCGTCGTCTTTGATTTTAGTAATTCGCCACCATCAGGTCAACGTCGTTGTCATAGTTACGATGCGATTTTGACACTAAAAGTTTAATTAAATGACATTGACATAAATGATGTAAAGGGTGAACCATAATTAGTGCGCGTTTTAGCAAGGCACTCTAAAAGTTTAATTCTAAAATTCTGACATTGATGTAAATCATGTAAAGGGTAAACCATAAATAGTGCGCGTTTTAGCAAGGCACTCCTTTCCTTCGACATTATTAAAAGATAGTGTCAAAGTGACGGAAAGTGAAGTGAAAAACATACGAGTGATACTAATAAAGTAAAGTAGAAAAATAATACACATACTACAACAGTGTACTACCCGAAATAAATTTAACACCTAAGATTATGTTACCCAATAATTAAGACACAATAACGTCAGGGAAAGCCAATTGTTTTATACCCCTACTCCAAAGTCCAAATCAAATTCTTCTTTGTTTCTAATGAAATTCACATATCGGTGGTCTTTAGACACGCCCTCTTTAAAAGTGGAATTTTTTTTTCACATTTACCCCCACTACAAGAGTTTTTATTAAAAACAATAAAACAATTTTATAAAAATATAATTTTCTCCCCCTCCACAAAATTTTGGACTAAAGACACTCAGAAATTTAAAAAAATATTGTTATGAACGGAGTCCTTTAAGAGAGCCACACGTTTTACGGTTGATGTTTTGTACGAGTGTACGTAATCGTACCTCGTCAATAGAAATGTATGCAAAATTTTATTGATAGATGCAAATAAAATAAATTTATACCTCGGCTTAACAATTTCGGTGAGCACTGACCTACCTTTTCTCAAGTTGGGTTCCTTCCTTGACCAAATCGTGATGCTGAAATAGACTAGTAATGGTCTTCGGAAATGATAAAAATTATGCTCCGTTTTATAATGCAAATTGTGAATTTTATTATATAAAATGTAATTAAGTTTAAACAAATCTTGAACATCAATTAAATAAATTCTTAATATTACCCCAAACTATAATTATTATTGTCGACGCAACGCGGTAGAAAATTTTTAAGTTCGCACTAATTTTTGTGAAAATAAAAGTTGTCTGGCTTTACCTTTAAAAACAATCTGGTTCTTTTCTGGTTACCAAGATGAATGACCATGAACTCCAGTATAATTTTCTTGTGGATGATTTACAGTCGCTTGAATACAAGTGGATACGTTTTGCAACACGTGTAAAATCGTACAACGTTATTTGTGAAAAATATTGTGGATCCTTTAATATTTTTGATCAAAAACACTTCCAACACACGTAAGTTGACTTCACTTTTTATATTTTATACCTTTTTCTGGCTTTAATCGCAAAATTTACTAATTAACTTTATTTTTATTTTAGCAGCTACACAAAACTCGACCACCATTAATTAAATTAAAAATCAACAACCTCTTTCCAATTGTTTTTCACCATCGCTACCTGTATATCAAGGCAATTGTGATTTTGTTCCATTGGTCGAAATAAATCAATATTTATTGACGTTATAATTTTCAGGTTTGGCTCCAGCCCAATGTGATTTGTAAAATTTTTAATAAAATTTTTATGTTTCAGATTATATTGAAGTACTTGCATCTCCTGTGATCTTCCAGTAAACTTTTGAAGAAAATGTCTTTCCCATTTGTGGTACATTGAATTACGAAGCACTCCGATACGTGTAAAAATTTTTCTTATTTTAAAGTTTTACGTTTAGCACATTTTTATAAATTAACTTTGAACAATTATTTTGATTTCACATTACATTTCTTATAATTAATTAATTTAATTTATAATTTTATTAAACATTTTTATAAACAGAATTAAAACGTTGCATTTGAATTTATTTGTTATCTCGTTCCGTGACCTTTTCTTCATATAAGTTTATGACGTTAAACCAAATTTTTGTTATCAGATGAAACTTTTACGTTCGAACAAATAAGTCATGTGCTACCTTTATTAAATAAACAAAACTTTGAATCGTGACGTTATCATTTCTATTGACGTGGTGGTTGGTGTTGTACATCGCAATATATATCTGATTCCCACTAATCGTCTAAAAGAATAATATCTACGAAAAAAAATTTTTAAAATTACCCGCACAAAAAAAGTTTCTTTTGGACCTTCATCGATCATCACCAAAATTGATATCTCATTCCCCCTAAGCATCTAAATGCTAAATACGAAAAAAACAATTTTAAATTATCCGCACAAAAAAAATTGGTATACGTTTCCTTAAATTTTTCCACAAAGGAAGAATAATTTTTGGAAACTTTTTACATCGAAAATTCTTAAAACTGCTCGCCAAACGACATGTCGTCTTTAAACATTCAATTTTCGAAAAAAAAAATTCAATTAGGGATTTCAAGGCGGATAAGCATTGGAAAATTATTTGAAAATTTACTTCTTCGTTTTACAGCTTTTCGGTGCGCGATAGGAAAAAAAGTTATAGATGCAATATTGTGGGGTCTCGGGAATTGCTTTAGATGCCGAAGAAAAATTAAAAATCGATCGGTAAATAACGACGGCAGAGCCGCTTGAAAAATTTTCTAAATTCTGACGTAAATGCCGTCGTGGCGCCACGATTATGAAAAAAATTTTATTTTTAGAAACGGTTTCGGGTGGCATTTTACGAGCACCAATTTTTCGATAGTTATATTTTTTTTGGTGCGACATCAATTAAGGTGGCAAATGACAGAAACGTAAAATTTCAAAAAGTTCCATTTCAAAACGGGCCAATTTTGCATATAAATATTTGCAGTCCATTTTAAGCAAAACGAGATGGTTTTTCGAAAAATGTTATAGAGCACTTTCCGTTTGGTTTGGGGAATACAGCCGGTAGGTGAAAAAAAAATTTTAATTTTCCAAAGTTTACAAAAAAATTTTTAAACGTCCCCACATAACGTCAGGGAAAGCCAATTGTTTTATACCCCTACTCCAAAGTCCAAATCAAATTCTTCTTTGTTTCTAATGAAATTCACATATCGGCCGCATAGCATGGTCCAGGGGCTAATCGTCGACTGCAATTCGCACTGGTTTCGAGTACCACAAATCACGTAGACTAAAAAGTCCCTGATTGTACCTGCCTTTGTTGAAATTTTACCAGTCAAACGATAAGGCCGAGAGACCACCTAAAGGCTGTAATCATATCTAGCACTGTCGACACTGTGACTCGGTCTAAAAATGAGCAAAAAAAATAAAGTAGTACAATGGACTCGATAGCGGAAGAAGTACCGTAAGGTATCCGAGAGGGGGTTTTTAGTGGGATGACCTTCCAGTACGGGCTGGTGGTGTCTTTTTTAAGATTTTCCCCCTTCCGACACGCATAAACAAAAAAAAAACTTAAACTTTTTTTGTGCGGATAAATTAAAAAATTATCTGATTGAAATCGTTCTTGGTTTACTATAATATGGGGGCGCAAACAGAAAATATAAAATAATAAAAAAGTACAGAAAACCAATACAACTTTATAATTTATTTGGATAAACAATTCTTTGAGTGCCAATGTCATTATTTTAAGGTTAATATTCTTATGTCAAAGTCAGTTAATTCCAGGCAGGACATCGTCTGCCGGGTCAGCTAGTATGTTATATTTTATGGAAGACAGTAATTTAATATAAACTCAATATTAATAAAAAGGATATTATAGTACACAGAGCAAAATTTGATGCGCAAATTTGTCGCGCATCAATTTGATATAAATATTACTGCAATTGTTATAAAATTTATTTTAAATTCATCCCAAACGAATTTACACTTCATTTTGAAGTAAAAATTTTTAAAACACATTTTTTGCCATTCCGGGGGTAAAGTACTCACTTTTTACCCCGGTTTGCGGGTGTAAAGGGGCACTTTTTTACCCTGCTGGAGTAAAGTTCAAAAATAGGGGGGAGCGGGAGTAAAGTTAAAAAATAGGAGGGGGGAGCGGGAGTAAAGTCACCAGATAACTGGTGACTTTTTAGTAGTAAAAAGCTGTAAAAGTTAAATTTTTTAATTTATTATAAAATCATCATTTTTGTACATTTACATGAATGTGTATCTGGCCGTAATTAGCGATACCGAACATCTTCCCAAAATCCGAGAAGTTTTCGGGCTTCAAATTGATCGATTCGGAAACACGTACGTGAGCGACGGGCTTCACATCGATCGGTTTGGTAACTCCTACGACGGGCTTGGCATTGCCGAAAATTCTATCGGCAATGTCGGCCTTGTTCTTCGTAGAGTTTTCGACGTACCCCTCTCTGCCACCTTTGTAGATTTCCATCCGCTGTGCATTTTTAGTACGTCCATGGTCGCCCCGGAATCGGCTAAAAGCGAGGTAGATGTCCTCCTCAAACAGTGGCCCGTGTACGTCGATGGCTCCGGAAGACCAAGGTATTCCGCGATTTTCTTTGGCAGTGCAGAGAATGTGTTCTTACCAATACATTGGGAAGTACACTTCCCGTCTCTGAACTGCACAAAAAAACCGGGAATGGCCCGTGTCAGCCCGCCGCAAACCCATGTAATCCTTGACAATTGTCCCGTGATCGATGGGGGTTTCTTCACCGTTCTTAATGACGAAAGTGCGCCCCGCGCCGGTTTTTGATTTTTGAATCGTCCAAATTAGCGTGGAAGAATCAAACTCTTTCACATCTGCCACGCTCAAATTTACCAATTCCTCGGTGCGGCATGCCCCCGCTAGGCCAAATATTAGTGCAACCTGCAATAAAATAAATAAATAGTAATAATAAAAATAGTAATAATAAAAAGTACTTACTTTAGCTACCAAATAAATACCACGTGGTGCCGTTTTTAAAAATGTCTCCACGTGGTGAGACGTCAGGACGCGCGATTTTTTGCCACTTGTGGAAATCGCCGATGTCAATGTTGTTTTCAAGTTTAGTAACGGCCTTAACCATGGAATAGTGCGACCACAAGGTCGGTGACTTCAACGTTTTAGCCTTCTCATAAAAAAATGCCAAAAACACGTCTTCACTAAAATAATCTGACAATTCTTTATTCTGGCACCACTGCACAAAAGTGCCGTACTGTTTTTGGTAAACTTTTCTTGATTTTGCCGGCAACAGTTCCACCAACGCCATCTTCGCTGCTTCGGCAATTTCTACGTTCTCGCTCATGGTATGTGTTGCTCTTTCTAAGGCACAAATTTAAATGAAATGAAGCATTGGTAGAATCAGGGGTGCCAACTGCTATTTCCTAGTAATTTTTAGTAGTATAGTTGGTAATATTACTAGTGCTATTTTGCGATTTATCGACCACGTGTAGGTATTATAAAAAAAAATGCGTTAAATTTTTGCTTTAAGTTTCTAAATTGGCGAAGTTCCTACTTTACCTGCCGGAATTGCAAAAAAAAGTATATGCACGACGGCAGTAAAGTGTCACTTTGCTACCTTGGTGCATAAAGTACTATTTTTTCTCTGTGTACACACAAATTTAAAATGAAGAAAGGAGATATTTTTGTTATCAGCCAATTTTCAAAACGTGGCTCGTAAAGTTTGCAATAAATTCGATAAAATATTCTAATGGGATTTTCCCAGAAAATTCTTGGATACATCAATCTTATTTTATTAAGTGTTACTTTTTTTCTGCCATTGACATTTTCTTATCGTCTTTTGTTTTGAGCTATGATGTCATCGTAAATTATTTTAAATTGCAACCCTAATTTTTTTCCGGATTTGGATAGAGCACAATTTTCTGAGTACTAAAATGTAGAAAAACTTGAAGAGACAAGTTTTTGAGATAATCAGTTCTGAAATTTCAAAAATGCATGATAAAATTATTCGAAGCGCTGGGAAAAACAACATGGCTTTCACATTAATTAGGATTTTATAATTTCTGGTAGAGTATTTTGTTAATTAATCGTTTTCTAAATTGTATTTGGAATTAACTTTTTTTTGTAACTATTTTAAAATGATTTTTCGCTTATCTCCAAGGCAAATAATTGAAATTTTGATGATTATTGGTTACGGGGACAAAACTAGCACTCAATTAGAAGTTTGCAATTTATTCACTAACAAATATCCTAACGAGCAACCAATTGCGTGTGCCCCGTTAACAAACTAGGGCAAAAAGTTTTGCTAGTAGGTCATACGAGAGATCGTCCTAGATCGGGTCATCCACCAGTTCAAGAAGATGTTCAGCTAAATATTTTACTTGAGCTTCAAGCAAATCCTCATTTATCCATTCGTCAAGTGGGCCAACAACGTGATAGTTCAGAGCTCCGTTATAAAATAATTGAAATTTAGGAAGTGGCATTCATATAAGGTGGTTCTGGTTCAAAGAAGCTACATTTTTTAGATATTGGTCTCTTATCAACCTACACTGGAAAATGGAAACTCATATCGAGTTTCCACAAAAGCTTAGCGTTTGGACTGGCAATGTAGGTAACAGTACAGGGCCCCCGCTACCATATGCGCAAAGTGTGCAATGCACACGGGCGCCATCCTTTAGGGGCGCCAAAACCCTTGCAAGAAAATTTGCAAAAAAAAACAAAAAACAAAAATTAATTTTAAAATAAAAGTTGAGAAATTAAATAGGATTAGGTATAAATACACACGAAATTTTATTAGTATGTCATCCAGTTACTGCCGATTCCTATGTTGCGAAAACATGTCAGGCGGTAGTTTCTTGATTTTTCCTGTTCAGACATGAATAATGCCTGGACCGCTATAAAAGCGATGCATCGCCAAAGGCGTTTTTAAACCGGTTAGTACACTCTCGAAATTGAAGAAGACTTTCCACCGTTACCAACGGTCAGGAGGAAATTCAAACCAAAACTGTTTGACTATGAACACCGAGATGAGACCCCTCATGATCCAAAAACCGTCTTTAAAATTAGTTTTTTCTTAAAAATTATAGATCAAACTTGAAGCTCTCTAAAAAACCGATTTGACTTATTAAATGAGTATGATAATATTTTCGGATTTTTTAGCGACATATTCAAATTAAGTGACAGCGATCTTTTAAAACGTTGTTCTGTTCTTGAAGAACGACTGACAGATCAGGATAATAAGGATAAAGACTCCAATGATTTGTTTAATGAAATTAAAGCGTTAAAGTTGTTTTCATTACCTGATGATACTGACCCCTTATGTATTTTACAATATATATTTGAAAACAATTTAATCTCCACCCTTCCAAACGTAAGCATTTCACTAAGAATTCTTCTGACATTGCCTGTATCTGTAGCTTCTGACGAGCGATCTTTTTCAAAGTTAAAAATCATTAAAAATTATTTAAGATCGACAATACTTCAAGAAAGATTGTCTGGGCTAGCAATATTAGCAATTGAACAAGAAATTTTTGATGGTATAAATTTTAGCGATGTAATTAATGAATTTGCAACAGCAAAGTCTCGGAAAATATCGCTACTACAATAGCTATTTTTTATTTTTCTATTGTACCTAGCTATCATTTTTGATTTTATAACGAAGTTACCTAGGTATTTGTTATCAGAAGTATCTGCATATTTTTTAAAATATCGTATAAGTAGTACTTATTTATACATATTACTATGTGTCGTCTCCGTTAATAAAGCCACACGTTGGGCTAGCCAATTTTTACTATGTGTCGGTTCTCTTATTGACGGGACACATGTAAAATTTTAATGATATTTGAATAGAAAAATTGAAATCTTTTATTATTATTTTTCCCGTTAGCTAGCTCTCTGTTTTTATCTTTTTTAATTAGCATGAAACACAACCTTACCTCAGAAGTCAGTTCTTCGAGAGGGACTCTTTGCTTATTCTGAAATTTAAATTGTGTGGAGGAAAATTTATTCCCCAATGATACGATCATGGATTTCGACAAATGTAAACAATTTATTAATCATTAACACAAACAAATAAAAATCCAAACTTATACTAAAAATTGAAATTGAAACATGTAACAAATAAATCTCTTAAAAATTACGCAAATTAAAGTTTTATTGCCGTTTTTACGTGTCGTTGTTAGTTGTTTTATTTTTAAACCGTTCACTTTTTCCCGCAAAAGTTAAATAAGTTTTTCTTACCGACCACAGGTGTCGCCGTAATTTTCTTTAAATTTCTAATGCAAATCAAGTCAGCAACGCATGTTAAATCTTGAATTTTCTTTGTCATCACCTCGTGTAATTCTTGTTGGTGCTTCAAAACTCATCTTTTGAAATCTGGTTCCAATAGCTTGTAATCACTTCACAACTTATTTTTAAGGTAAGTGCCTTTTTACTTGGTATCAAAATTAATCTCGCGAAACTGGATACAAATTCTTGTAATCTTATGTAAACCTCTTTCTGTTTTAGTTTACCACACATTGATTTGGATTTTCGAATCCAATTTTCACTTTTTACTGAGACGACCTAAAACATACGTCTCGCCTCGCCGTAACGCGTTGGACTCTATTTATTAATAATTACCCGTTACCAGGGTTTTGTGACGATTTTCCAATTTTTGTCACTCTTGGATAATTTCTTTTCAATGTAAGTATCTCGCATCTTTGATAATGCTTTATCATTTTAAATGTCATTTAATTAATTTTTATTTCTCATTCTAGCGTTACTATACCAACACATCATTGTCCGTCTACACGTAACCCGTTAGCCCCGGATGAACTAATCGTTGCATTCGTCGTCACCGCTCTAACAACAACTACGTAATCTCATTGTTTATTTACCTCACTTACTTAAAATTAACCTACTTTTTACAATTCTAAAATTAAAATTATACATTAAACAAATTTTCTGTGAATATTAATTAATTTGTGGTACCCATAATTTTAGTTCGTATCATTGGTGAACAATTTCGTTTCTCACCTATTTTGGAATAATCTGACTTCATCAGAGTCTTTTAAACTACCTGCCGGAACCTCCTTCTGTTGTTAAGAAGCCTTCATGCAATTAACGATATAACGAGTGTTTATTTAAATTTATTTTATTATTGATATTTACAACACCGTAATATATTGCAATGTCCGACACTGACCACCACGTCAATAGAAATGATAACGTCACGATTTAAAAATTTGTTTATTAATAAAGAGAGCACATGACTTATTTGTTCGAACGTAAAAGTTTTATCTGAAACCAAAAATTTAGTTTAACGTCATAAATTTATATGAAGAAAGGGTCACGGAACGAGATAACAAAATAAATTCAAAAATGCAACGTTTTAATTCTGTTAATAAAAAAAATGTTTGTTAAAAATTATAAATTAAATTAATTAATAATAAGAAATGTAATTTGAAATCAAAATAATTGTTCAATGTTAGTTTATAAAAATGTGTTAAAACGTAAAACTTAAATAAGAATAATCTTTACGCGTATCGGACTGCCTCGCAATTCAATGTATCACAAATGGGAAAGACATTTTCTTCAAAAGTTTACTGGAAGATCACAGGAGATGCAAGTACTTTGGTTTAATCTGAAACATAAAAACTTTATTAAAATTTTACAAATCACTTTGGGCTTGAGCCGAACCTGCAAACTGTAACGTCAAATAAATTGATTTTATATCGACCAAAGAGCAAAATCACATTTGCCTTGAAAATACACAGGTTGCGATGGTGAAACAATTGGAAGAAGGTTGTTGTTGAATTAATTCGATGAATGGCGTGGTGAAATTTAAGCGTCCTACAAGAAATTAATTTATTAGTAAAAATTTCGATTCAAACCGAATAAAAGGTATAAAAATTAAAAAGTAAATTTAACTTACGTGTGTTACAAGTGTTTTGGATCAAAAATATTGAAGGATCGACGATATTTTCACAAATAACGATATACGAATTTACATGTGTTGAAAAAGGCATCCACTCGTATTTATGCGACTGTACACCATCGATAAGAAATTGATACTGGGTTTCATGGTCATTCATCTTGGTAACCAGAAAAGAACCAGATTTTTAAAGGTAAAGCCAAACAACTTTTATTTTAACAAAAATTAGTGCGGACTTATAAAAATTTCTACCGCGTGGCGTCGACATAGCATTTATAGTTTTGGGGTAATATTAAGGATTTATTTAATTGATGTTCACGATTTATTTAAAAATAATTACATTTTATATAATAAAATTTACCATTGCATTCTAAAACGGAGCATAATTTTTGTGATATCATTCCGAAGATCATACTATTCTATTTCAGCTTCACGATTTGGTCAAGGAAGGAACCCAACTTGAGAAAAGGTAGGTCTGTGCTCACCGAAATTGTTAAGCCGAGGTATAAATTTCTTTTATTTGTATTTATCAATAAAAATTTGCATACATTTCTATTGACGGGGTACATTTACGTACACCTGTACAAGACATTAATACTAAAACGTGTAACCCTAGTAAAGCTCCGAGGACATACAGCACTTTTTGGCTAGCCCAACGTGAGGCATTATTAGCTACGATATCACACTACACTTTTTGGCGCCCAACGTGGGGCACATTTAATCGAACCGTACATTACAATATGTAGACATTAGGCAATATTTCTGTTATTTGTTCCTAAAAAAAATGTGATTTTTAGTTTTGGGTTATTTTCTGGTATTTATAAACGTGTCTGTACCCCATTAGTTAAGTAAATGCTTTAAAATGGGTGTGAACAAGAATTTATTTTAATTTATTTTGTTATTATTTTATTCTGTTTGTTTCATTTTGATATTTTAGTCTACAAATAAATATGACTTCTAAAGTTCAGTTTTTTGCTTTATTTCAAGCACCTACCTACCTACCTACCTTCAAAAAAATAAATAAAAGAACATGATCCAAAATGCCTTAAGGGGCGCCAAAATCCTTTTTTGCACACAGGCGCCAGTAGCCCTTACGGGGGCCCTGTAACAGTATATTGAGCCCATTCTTCTCTGAAAGCCCATTAACAGATGAAATATATCTTGACTTTTTAAGATACAAATTATTCCCTGCACTTGCGATGTTATACCTAAATGATGGAGATCCAGATCTGCCCAACAACATGCACGATATGATACCAGCAAGACGGAGCTCCACCCCACTTTTCAGTGATCGTTCGTGAACATTTAAACCAAATTTTACCAACGATCAAATGGCCACTTGCATCTTCGAATATTAGTCCACTTGATTACTTTTGGGGCTATTTAAAGAGTAAAATCTATTAACTACCATTGACGAACTAAATGAAAGAATTCGCATTGAAATTCTGGCAATTCAACCCCATACGATTGGAAATATTTTACAGGAGTTTCAGTGGTAGATAGGAAGATAGAATGTTACTAAGAAGTGAGCGTGGGTCACTTCGAACATTTAATATTATAATTTTCTTCATTACATCATTTGTGCAAAAACCTTAATAATAATTGATTTAGGTAATTAAATTTATTGAAGTAATTGATTAAATACTTTTTTGTAACTTTGTGATTGATTTATATTAAAAACTTTTTTTCTTCGAGGTCACGTTTTTTTACATTTTCATTCTCAGAATTGCGCTCTTTCAAAATTCGAAAAGAAAAATAAGAGTTAAGCGTAGGAATTTTACATAATATTATTTATAGACACGTGTTTATTAAGCGTCAGGTAGAATTTTATCCTTACAATTAATAATTTGCTTGTAAGCAGTTTTATACATACATAGGTAAATAATAATTTCATTATTAACAGTTTTATATACTTACAGGATGTTGGAAAAATAATTCAAAATATTTTAGAATATGAATCTATTACCACTTCATTATATGAATATAAAAATTATAAGAATCAATTAATATTCGAATTTGTTAAATGTTAAATATTAAAAAATAATATTTTCTAATAAAAAAATAAAATTAATTTTTACTTTCGGAACTATACCGGGTGTTCATTTTAAAACTTCCAGCAATTAATATCTCAAAAACCAAAAGTCAGATGAAAAAATGTTTCGAACAAAAGTTGTATGATAGCGAGGGGGAGAGAATATGGGATAATTGTTTTTTTAATTTATTGACCTTTTCAAGGTCATTTGAAGGTCAACTTGGTTTTTTTAAATGGCACCTTATATTTTTTTAGCAGATTCATATTTTTCATGAATAAATAAACAACTTTTGTTGGAAAATTTTTTTTATCCGACATTAGGCTTTTCGAGTAAGATACGTTGAAACTAGAGACGCGCATGAATGGATTATCGAGATTCTTTAAAGGATATAATCAACATCGTTAATCAAAATTTAATATTTACAAATGGGGAACATTTTGAAAACTTGTTATGAAAACACTCGTTTACAAACATTTTTTCCACTGTTTAATACTAGTAAATAGCCTTCTAAAACTTGTAAATACTAAATTTTGATTAACAATGTTGATTATATTATTTTGTTTCAACGCATCTTACTCGAAAAGCCTAATGTCGGATAAAAAAAATTTTCCAACAAAAGTTGTTTATTTATTCATGAAAAATATGAATCTGCTAAAAAAAATATAAGGTGCCATTTAAAAAAACCAAGTTGACCTTCAAATGACCTTGAAAAGGTCAATAAATTAAAAAAACAATTATCCCATATTCTCTCCTCCTCGCTATCATACAACTTTTGTTCGAAACATTTTTTCATCTGACTTTTGGTTTTTGAGATATTAATTACTGGAAGTTTTAAAATGAACACCCGGTATACAAACTATACCGATGAACAAGAAATACGTTTAACTATGCAATAATTACTATTTTTAACCGACTTCAAAAAAGGAGGAGGTTATCAATTCGTCTGTATTTTTTTTTTTTTTTTTTTTAATGTTTGTTACCTCATAACTCCGTCATTTATTAACCGATTTTCAAAATTTTTTCACAATTCGAAAGGATATAGTTTCAGATTGGTCCCATTTAAATTTCATCAAAATCGGTTGAGTACTTTGGTTTTTATAAATTAAATAAGACGGTCATCTGTAGTTAAACACTTCAGGTCAACGTCGTTGTCATAGTTACGTTGCGATTTTGACACTAAAAGTTTAATTAAATAATGACATTGACATATAGTCAGTAGCGGCTCGAGAATAGGGGGCACAACTTTGACATATGAATGTTAACCTTAAAAATTAAATGACATTGACATTTAGTCAGTAGCGGCTCGAGAATAGGGGGCACAACTTTGACATAAGAATGTTAACCTTAAAAATTAAATGACATTGACATATAGTCAGTAGCGGCTCGAGAATAGGGGGCACAACTTTGACATAAGATTGTTAACCTTAAAAATGACATTGACATATACTCAGTGGCGTTGCGCAATATTTTTAATAAAGTGTAATCAAGTCTAATCAATGCATAAAGCGTCATTCACATCCACGTAACGTACGTTCCGGACATAGAATACGTAACGTAGAAAACGTAGTTTTTTATTTGCCATTCACATCCACTTAGTTTACTATGTTTTTACTATGTTTCCATAGAAACGAAAAGCACGGGCACCTGTATTTGCATTGGCTATCGGTTGACAGTTTGACAGCATTAATTTTTGTGACTTAACCTAAAAATTGAAAATACAGTAAAAGGGGTGTTGCCTAATAAAATGTAAGCATCTCCATTGGTCAAACATAAAAAACATAACGTACAAGTTGAAGTTGAACGAACTTTTTGTTACGTTACGTTATGTCTCCCATGTTTTACTTTCCGAACCCCTAGGTAAGGAAAGTATTGTTATCAGTCAAAATTTGACCCCCCAATTTTTTGACAGATGTTCACGTTTTGAGGTCCCCTGAATCCATTTTTATCATTTTTGGAAGGATGTCTGTATGTATGTGTGTGTGTGTGTATGTGTGTGTGTGTATGTGTGTATGTACGTCTGTGAACACGATAGCGTCTAAACGAAGCAAGCAAATAATTCCAAATTTTGCATATAAGCTTTTTCCTGTCGTAGGACGAAGCCAGATGAAAATAATTTAAATCGTGTAACGGGAAAGGGGGGTTTACCTGGAGCTATTATGACATTATGCGTCATAACTTCGAAACGAAATTAAATATGTAAAAATATTAATAACAAAAAATTAGCGCTATGGAATTTCCTACATTTTTTGTCCTACAAGTTTTTCTCTAAAATATACAGGGCGTTTCAAAAATTTTTGTATTTGTAAAAATATTTTGTATTTGTAAATAAAATAGTAAACCGCATTCTACTAACGAAAATAAGATGAAAAGTTTCTAATAACATGGGTCCAAAAATGCTTCGTTTGCAAGATATAGGCATTCAAAAGTTTTTTTTCTTCCTATTTTGGCAAAATATGAAATTTTTCATCGATTTACTGTTGAAATTATGTAACCATTTTATTTAAAAATATAATGTAAAAATTTGCGTCTGTTCGGAAAGTTATGCGATGGCCACATCAGATTTTTTCAATAATTTTTATTATTTATTATCCCGATTATTCTTCAAACAAATTATTTAAATAAAAAAGTTTTGGTGATTTTGTTAAATTCTTTTTATGGTAAAAATGTAATTTGACATTTTTCCTTGGTGTGGCAAAATAAATAATAGACCTTCCTAGTTATATATGTTTAATAATTAACTGCTGAAGTAATAAACTTAGATAGCAACGAATCATCATCCCCCTTAAAAGGTGCAGTTAGTTAAAGAATGTTTAATTATTAAGAGCGCGCTGCAGAGAGGAGAGTAGATATGATGTTGAAAGAAGCCTCTAATCTTTTGTACAAATTTAAAAAACTAAACGTCGTATCAATGTAATTCTTTTTTTATATTAATAAGAAAAGACTATTGAAGGCAATAACCAATTTTGAGCGCTTTAAATTAAAAGTAAATAGGTTAATTTAATTTATGAAAACGGACAATTTTGAATTTTTATGACAACCGATCTTAATGAAATTTCCTTATTGCCTTCTGCACATCATTATAAGGACAAAACCTGATTTTGAAGCGATTTCATCATCAATTATAGAAAACTTATACAAAACATGTAAATCAAAAAGTGCCCTTAGTGGAGTTTTAAACTATATAAAATCAACTTAATGCACAAAGGGTTCAAGGGTTCCCTTATAGAGGGCGCAAATAAATTATTTTAAACTCGTGTTAGCTCGCTAAGTTTCGTTTAGATTCTTGTATTTGAAATATTTTAGAATGTATTTTCCTAATGACAAAACTTCAGTACCTAGATAGGATTATTTTTACCTGATAATAATATGAAATGCATGGTTCCTTTTTAAGCAAGCTAGGTTAACCCAATGATAATCTCTCTTTATTGTTAAGAAGTAATAAATAAAAGAAGTGTAAATAAATATTATATAAAATATGAAATGTCCACTATAGCATTTTTAAAATGTATATACAAGAAGCGCTAAACAAGGTTTTTTTTTGCATAATACTAAAATAAAAGGTTAGCGTTTCGCATATCAATAAAATACATTCTTCTTCTTCTTCTTCAAGTGCCGTCCCCGCTACGGAGTTTGGCAATCATCATTGCTATTTCTATCTTTGAACATCATGGCAAATAAATACATTAAAAACCAATAATTATTTGAATTGTGCTATTTATTATTCATTTATAACACTGGTCTATAAATTACAGTACATACATAAATATATACAAATTTGTCTTATTCGTTTATTGGGTAAATAAATATGTAACTATTTAATAGAAATTGATGTATCTCTTCTTTGCGAAAAATACACGATTTTTTAGGACGGTATCCTTCTGATTTCCTCTTCAAGAAAGCCACAACTTGATGATATTGACTAATATCAATTTTTTTTCTTAATGAGACCAACATTCGCAGCATAGAATACCGGCACCATAACGAAGATGGTTTTAGCTTCCCTGCTTGTTCCGAAAAATAGGCAAGGACCACCTTTTCAGAGATTTCACGAATTTTCTTAGCTTCCATCCATTCTTCAAAATATTTGAACATTATCTCGTATCGCTTTTTAGATTTGGCAGGCATTGATGTATTGAGCAGATTGAGCAGCCAATTCTATATCAGAAGGCAAACTTTCCTCTGAATTACTCATGTTTTACTTACGATTATACTGGAACTTGCTGTCAATTAAACGCTTGCGAAACAATTAAACAATTTCGTAACTACGCGACTAGCAGCCCAATAATTCCTTTTTTTTTATAAATGCAATTTTAAAAATTCAACTAGAAACACAAAAATATGCGTAGGTTTGATTACAAAATCAAAGTAGATAAAACGTTGTACAATATTTGTATCGTAATGTGTCTATACGATACTTGATGGATTATCCAACGCGCCTTCGGCTTGTTGGACAATTTTTCCATCGCGTATCGTAAAATTCCACATTACGATACACATATCGTAAATATCTATTATAAATATTTCAGATACAAGGTCAATTAAATATTACACGACGATCAAAGTGTTATTTTGTAATATATATAAATGATCAAATTGAAATTTTCATTGAAGAAATTCAAAGAGATGAAAATTTATGGAATGAAAAAATGCTTCCAAATTTGATCCAATTTTATAAAGAATGTATCGCACCTGAAATAGTAAGAGACAACATCGGCAAAGGAAAACGTTGTGTAGATCCTCCATACATTTTAAATGCCATAGAAAATTAGACAAATCTGTATATTATATACTGTAATTTATAGATAAGTGTTATAAATTATATTAAATTTTTGTATTACAGTTGATCTTATCTTGTTCAATTATAAGATATTTTTAATTGGGTATATATGTCAGTCTTTTAATGCTGTAAATATTAACCAACGTTTCGGGCCGTTTACATGTGGTTCATTTTCAAGGCTAAAAATAAATTAAATTATAATATAAATTGTAAAAAATTTTTTTTTTAATTACTTGACAATTGTCTTCTAATTTTAAAAAAAAGCGCTACCATTTATATTATAATAATTTAATTTATTTTTAGCCTTGAAAATGGACCACATGTAAACGGCCCGAAACGTTGGTTGATATTTAAAACATTCAAAGACCTATACCCAATTAAAAATATCTTATAAGTTATAAATTATAATAATAAATAGCAAAATTCAAATAATTATTGTTTTTGTATGTATTTTATTGATTTGCGAAACGGTAACTGCAAGAAGGTATTATGCAAAAAGGAAAACCTTATTTAGTGCTTCTTGCATAGGTACCCTTTAAAAATGCAATAATGGACATTTCATATTTTATATAATACTAATTTACACTTCTTTTATTTATTACTTCTTAACAATAAAGAGAGATTATCATTGGGTTAACCTACCTAGCTTAGAAAAGGAACCTTGCATTTCATATTATTATCAGGTAAATATTATCAGGTATTTTAATACCCTTCACTCAAACAAGAGAGATAGTATGCGAAAAACGAACAGAACAAATTGTCGGTAATCGAAAACTTACAGTTTATCACGTGCTAAATAAATTATTTTTGAATACGAATAGTACCGCCAGCGCCACCAATGTATTTTCCTGTAACTAAGAAATGGCAAAAATTTGTACTATGAAGAAAAGTTCCCCCACCGCTTTCTGCAGCGCGGCCTTAAAGAGATATACGCCTTGGCCAAAAGTATTAGGCACTTTAATCTTTTAGGGGTGCAGGTAGAACGGTTTTATTTAAGGGTATCTTTTATGGTTTAACTAGCGCTGCGAAACCCTCCGGGTTTCTGGCGCTAGGCCTGCCGGCGGCAATCCGCTACGCGGATTCCTGACGAGTCGGCCTTCGGCCTCCAATGGCTTTTATGAATACAGGCGGCCTGCGGCCGCCCTGTTGTTTTATGAATACGGGCGGCCTGCGGCCGCCCTGTACGCTCTATGAAGACGGGCGGCCTGCGGCCGCCCTGTTGCTTTTATGAATACGGATCGGCCTTCGGCCTCCAACTTGCTTTTAATAATGGGGGTCGGCCTTCGTCCTCCAACTTGGTTTTTAGAATACAGGTCGGCCTGCGGCCTCCAATTTTCTTTTAAGAATGAGAGTCGGCCGTCGGCCTCCCAAATCCTTTTGAGAATACGGCTCGGCCTTTGGCCTCCAACTTGCATTTTAGAATACGGGTCGGCCTTCGGCCTCCAACTTGCTTTTAAGAATGCGGGTCGGCCATCGGACTCCAACTTGGTTTTTAGAATATGGGTCGGCCATCGGCCTCCAAATTGATTTTAAAAATGCAGGTCGGCGTTCGGCCTCCTTATTTTTTTTAAGAATACGGGTCAGCCTTCGACGTCCAACTTGGTTGTTAGAATGTTTAGTCTCCAACTTCCTTTTAAGAATGCGAGTCTTAATTAATAAACTTAATTTAACGTAATTAATTAAATAGTTAATGAGTTATTAAACATTACAGTAAAATGAAATTGAAAATGCTAATTTAATACGCTTATTATTAGCAAGAGCCAACTGGTTTACCGAAGTTATAACAAACGTCAAACGTAATTAGTCTGTGCGATTCTGATTTTCCATAACAATATGGTTGTATAACAATCTGGTTATGTTAGGCATTCCACATCACGTAATATTTTTCGAATTCAATATGGACGCCTGATGTCAATGTTAAACATTGTATGTGTTTATATGGATTTATAAATGTTTTTTCGTTTTTTTCGTATATTTAAATAATTTTTGTGATATTTTTCGAATTCAATATGGACGCCTGATGTCAATGTTAAACATTGTATGTGTTTATATGGATTTATAAATGTTTTTTCGTATATTTAAATAATTTTTACGAATTTATTTATTTAAATACAAAATTTTTCCAAAATAATGCCCGATTTCTTCACTCATACCTAACCTATAATTATCTTACGGACAACTTTAACCGATAAATATCTTTAGGTTACATCAAGTTTTGGTTTTCTTCATGTCAGATATCTGTCAGCTTTAGTTTATCTGTAAGTTAAGTTTGTAGCCGGTGAAAGTACAAGATAACTGTCAGTCCTGTCAGTGAAACATTTCTAACCTCAGAAAATGGATTTATTAATGTTTTCACTGACGTCGATGATGACGAAGAAGTAGTAAGCGACGAAATTATGTTGTGGAGTAGCACAATTAATAGGGAACATGCATGAATAAAAATATTTAGTTCAAACAGTATTTTCCGATTAATCCTATATATTAAATATCAAATTAGCAAAAATAATTATACATCATGTGACCTTAAACGCAACGCCATTGGTTTGACGTCACATGGCATAACCCCAATAAGCGCGGTCGTTTCCTTCAATTCAAATTGACGGATTTTTAAATATTTCTTAAATTATTATCAAAACGAAAATAAATAAATTAAATAGCATTAATTAGTATATTTAGTTATTTTTGATCCAACTACGATATAAAAAAAATTTATGCATCTTCCCCGTTGTGCAAATTTTTAGATGTTTAAGGTTAAGGTGCGACCGTGGCATTCACACATAATTCAAGCCGTATAAAATTACAATAATAAATAAGGTACTACAGATTGATATTCACATCGCAAAATCTATTCCAATGCCTTTAATAAGGACAAATCTGAGAACAATGATTTTTCAATGAGTAATTCCATCTTAATTACAAACTTTTAGAATTTTTTTTTTCTAATCATAACAATCACATGGCATACAAGTAACATCCCATTTCTTATTTGTCGTACCAATCCACAATTCGACGTGGGAAAAAATTTTGGCCTTCAAATCGATTTTCAAGGTCACATGTTTTGGAACAAATCAAAGCTATCGACGGTATCTATCGAGATCTTTAATTGTGGCAATTTTGTAAAATTTTTATATTTTGCTATTACCGCCATAACTATGACCTTCAACAGTTTTTCAAGGTGACAATGGACGGATAGTTAACAACTACATAAGCCCTCTAAGAAATACTGCGTTTTAAGTTCCGCCAGATTAAGAATTACTGTCGGTAGAATACTTCAGCGTGACCGCCCGGTCGCACAGAAAAACTTTATTACCCTCCTGAGGTCACCTCATAAAGCTGTATTCGAATTCGCAATAAAATCACTTGACCTTGGGGACTTAAAAAAAAAAAAACAAAAAAAACAAAAGGAATTTTCAGGTTAAAAGTTCATCTTTGAAAATTCACCGTGGAGTGCCGGTTCATTTTCCAGAGACTCTAATCCAACTTTGCAAAATTTCGGACCTTCCGGCGTCGATCGCCACCAAGTGTGCAAAAATCGCGCCGGTGGGTTCTTCTGGGGTTCTCGGACAGGAATTTCGGCGTAAAACGGCCTCTTTTGCGCACCTCCACGCCGCCTCCTCCCCGCTCCTAAAATCGGTCCGTAAATAAGGCGTCTGCGCACGTTTTTGTGACGCTTTTTCTAAAATTCCTTATTATTTTATAATATAGATGAAGGGGCTCGAAATCAAGAGCGCCTGCGCGAGAACCGT
This sequence comes from Podabrus alpinus, assembly GCA_932274525.1. Classification (NCBI taxonomy): domain Eukaryota; kingdom Metazoa; phylum Arthropoda; class Insecta; order Coleoptera; family Cantharidae; genus Podabrus; species Podabrus alpinus. Next base: position 125,573,209 of record OW026451.1, read on the forward strand.
AGATAATTTAGTAAAACTTATGGAAGAGTCGGATGCGGTTTTCGACGGTCTTTGATTTAGTATATGACGATGGTGGACGAAAAACGACAAATAACGGCAGCATTTGCAAATTAATATCGTTCACAAAATTTCCGACCAAAATCGAAGGCAATTTCGGGCAAAATTGAAAATATGCCAAAATGCGTATTTTCGTCGCAAATCAAATTTTTTTCGCGAAAATTTCATTAGACATTTTCGATTTATATTTTATAATTTATATTTGTCCCCTCGACGTATTAAACGAAAAAAAAAATTTAATTTGTCAAATTTTGCAAATTTTAGAAAACGTTTCGCTTCTTTGCCACGTCCAATATTGACCTAATTTATTCGTCGTTAACAGATTTAACCTTCACAATTTCACGCTTTACGTCTTTAGAGGATAAAATTTCCAAGTCGTCGACAATTTCATCTAGTTTGGACCGACATTTTAAGAGAAAAAACGCAATTTTAAAATTCTTCGTTTTTGGGGAGGCGGTGCGCCGTCCCACGGTATTTTAAAAATCCTTCGCCCAACCTAAATGCAAGTTTGGACCTTTGGCCGTCGATCGGCGCCGATCCGGTCGAAATCCGTCACGCGGTTCGGAAGTACTCGCGTTACCGCGCGGAGAAGGCTTTTCCGCTCTCTCCGCCGCCCCCGTAACCGCCATTTCGAATTTTTCGCCGTCATCGGATGGACCTCGTCGGCGTCGACATTTTAAGACTTTGCGGGCTAATTTATCACGTCGGGTTTACGCTCCAGAGGCATTTTCACAAGAATTTCCACGTTAAAAGTTGTTCATCTTTGAAAATTCACCGTGGAGTGCCGGTTCATTTTCCAGAGACTCTAATCCAACTTTGCAAAATTTCGGACTTTCCGGCGTCGATCGCCACCAAGTGTGCAAAAATCGCGCCGGTGGGTTCTTCTGGGGTTCTCGGACAGGAATTTCGGCGTAAAACGGCCTCTTTTGCGCACCTCCACGCCGCCTCCTCCCCGCTCCTCCAATTTTTTTTACTCCACCACCTGGGGCCCGTCGAACCGGTCATTTTAAGACGTCGCACGTAAAAATCGGTCCGTAAATAAGGCGTCTGCGCACGTTTTTGTGACGCTTTTTCTAAAATTCCTTATTATTTTATAATATAGATGGTATTTTTGGAAGGATTATTGATATTCATATTACTATGCAATACTTGGAATAGGCGATAAGGCCGTTACAAAGAAAACATGCAAATGTTGTATTATTTAATATTTTCTTAGTATGACGTTAGTGTGATCTAGTCGTCTGTAGTGGAAACATTTAAGGTTAAATTTTGTTCATTTGGTTTAATTTTTTATATTAACAGTTTTTATCTTCTAAAAATGCCGAAAGTGAAAGAACTTACTTTAGAAGAACGTGTAAAAATTGTAACGTTATTTGAAGTAGGTAAAAATCAAACCGAAATTGCTAAAACGATGAAGTGTTCGCGCTGTGCCGTGCAATATGCAATTAAACGTTTTAGAAATACTGGTTCACACTTGAACCGTGCAAAACTCGGAAGAAAAAAGGTGACAACAGCTAAAGAGGATCAATTATTAGTGAATTTTTCATTAAGAAATCGCAAAAAAACGTCTTTTCAGCTAGCTACAGATTTATCTGAAAGAACAGGTAAAAAAATTGCACCTAGAACAGTAAGGAGAAGGCTTGGGGAAGCTGGTTTAAAAGGTTGCAAGGCAAGAAAAAAACCGTGGCTGTCGGAAAAAAATCAGAAAGTGCGATTAGCATGGGCTCGTAAATATCAACATCTTAAGGAAGAAGATTGGTCAAATATTTTGTGGTCTGACGAATCCAACTTTCAGGTACTAATTCTTTAATAATAATTTGTGATATAAAATAGCATTAAAATTTTTTTTTATTTTTTTTTACCATTATTATTATTAATAATTGTTAATAACAATTTTTAATATTTTATTAGGTGTTTGGTACGCCCGGTGTTACTTATGTGAGACGTAGAAAGGGCGAAGAATATAAACCACAATGCATTGTGTCCACAGTAAAACACGGCGGAGGCAGTCTATAATGATCTGGGGGTCAATGTCAGCTGAAGGTACAAGCGAAATGTTTCTTTGTGAGGGTCGGATGGATTCAAAAAAGTACATAAATGTACTGGAAACTGCCCTATTTCCATCGTTTCAAAAACTTTTTGGTGACACTAACATGGACAACGTGTTATTTCAGCAGGATAATGCACCATGTCACAAATCTGCAGTAACCATGAAGTGGTTTAGGGATAATAACATACCGCTGCTGGATTGGCCTCCACAATCCCCGGATCTCAATCCAATTGAGCATCTATGGGGTATACTTAAGCGTAAGGTCCACCAGCACCCAATTTCTTCCAAAAAACAACTTTTGGAAGTACTAAAAGAAGAGTGGCAAAAAATAACTGCAGAAGACTGTAGAAAATTAATTAGAAGTATTCCAAAAAGAATTAATGCCGTTATTAAAAGTAGAGGAGGCACTACTAAATATTAAAATTTATGAATAAAATATCTATTTTGAACACACTTACTGTTTTATTTTATCTTATTTCAAAATATATGAAATTATATAGGGTGCCTAATACTTTTGGCCAAGGCTGTATTTATGACTGATAACTTAAGTGGAAAAGAGTAAGACAAGGAGTGACACTTTTGATACATTAGTGCAATTAGTTAAAGATCTATTCAGTATTATGTAATTGAGTGTTTTTCATTAATAACAATTTAAATATGTTTTTTATATCTATGAATTATTTTCTGTAAACTTATACACTTTCTTTTTAATTTTTTTGGTAATGGCCCTGCATTAATAATTCAAAAATGATATTTTAAGTTGATACATTAGTGCATAACTCGGTCCAACTATTATAAAAATGTATTATCAGATTATCACTTTACAGAGTGGATATGAAGAAAGCGGATTCGTGGGGTTTCACTAAAACAAAAGATGGAAAACACTATGGGGGTATACTAGAATACTTACAAAACAAGGAAGTTGATTATACATGTACTGGATTTCGATACGATAAAGATCGATTGTCTTTTCTTAGCAACGCACCGGGAATTTGGACCTTTACGTAAGTCTAAAAAAAATTTGCAATAATTCGATAGTCGCTTTAATCGTACTGAACTCCTAAAATTTATTTTTCAGTGGTAAATTTATGTTTCGTCGTCCAAGTCAAAAGATGTTCGTCGAAAAATTTTTGCATCCGATGGAAAATTCTGTTTGGGTTGTTACTTTAGTTATACTTGCATTGATAATAATATCATTAAGATTTATTCAAATAGCTGAACCTAAAATTACAAACACGCCAAAAGAATCACTTGATAAATCTTGGAGTATTTTATTTGTAATTACATCGGGGGCGCTATTTCAACAAGGCAAGTGTAAAATTATTTTTAAATAAAAATTAACCTCTACTTGCATTAATGTGTTCAAATATAAATATTATGTATTCTATTTTAGATTTCTTTTTTACTTCAAAGTTATTCGGCGGGCGGGTGGTAATAATATCCGTTTTACTATTTAGCCTTATTTTTTATCAATTTTACTCGGGAAGTATTGTTTCGTCTTTATTAGTGGAACCATCTAATAAAATTAAAACTGCTCAAGATTTATTGGAAAGCCCATTATAAATTAAGGGTCATTCACATCCACGTAACGTACGTTCCGGACATAGAATACGTAACGTAAGGAAAGTTGAAATGCATTGTTTCAAATGGCACCATTCACATTCGAAAAAACATGGGAGACATAACGTAACGTAACAAAAAGTTCGTTCAACTTCAACTTGTACGTTTTGTTTTTAAGTTTGACCAATGGAGATGCTTTCATTTTATTAGGCTACACCCCTTTTACTGTATTTTAAATTTTAAGGTTAAGTCACAACAATGAATGCTGTCAAACTGTCAACCGATAGCCAATGCAAATACAGGTGCCCGTGCTTTTCGTTTCTATGGAAACATAGTATAAACATAGTAAACTAAGTGGATGTGAATGGCAAATAAAAAACTACGTTTTCTACGTTACGTATTCTATGTCCGGAACGTACGTTACGTGGATGTGAATGACCCTTTACAACCGATCATACACCATATTTTGTTAATTATTACAAGGTACCACGTTGATAATTATTATTATTGCAATAGTTTATAGTAGATAACTTAGGTGCATAGCTTTTAAAGCAACGCCCCCCCCCCCCACTAATATAAAGTTTCTAAAAGAAATCATTTCAGAATACTAAAAACCCTGTGGATAAAAAATTGTATTACGATAAAATTCTTAAAGGAGAAGGAAATCAGTCAAATCATTACGAACCGGCTAAAGGATTAGAATTGGTAAAGCAAGGAGGAGTTGCTTATCAGGTTGAAGAAACAGAAGCTTATGAAATAATTAAAAGTTCGTTTCCTGATAAAGCTATATGCGACTTGGGCGAAGTTAGAGTGTTTCCAAAAACGTTACTAATGGTAGCAGTACAAAGAGATTCTCCGTATCGAGATATGTTCGCGCACTGGTAAGCAAATCCTAATAACTCATTCCAAAGATAAATTTGGTAAAAATAATATTTTCAGCACAACATATTTAATAGAAGTTGGTATTGGAGATTATTTAAAAAAACTTTTTGGATCTTCAAAACCGGAATGCTTACAGAGTTCCAACGAGTTAACAAATGTTGGTTTACCTGAAATTTATCCAGCTATTGGCGATTTACATTACCGTTGGTGGCGCCACCAGCAACAACAACATGGATGTGTTTAGACGTATATTCCGAAATTCAAAGTCATAGTCTGGTGAAAATTTTCAAATATTTCAGTATGGTGTTAAAATTTATTGTAATATGTTTTGTTAATTATTTGATTTTGTTACGTTTTGAGTCTGAAGAACGAATTTTAATTTTCATATAATACGTCATTTACTAATTTTAAATTCTCCCGCATGGTGGCGTTTGCTTAATGTAAATTGCGAATAGCATTGCTTGCAATAGGAATATCAATAAGTTTTATCACTCTTTTAGCAGAAATTTATGTGAAACGTAGACGTGTTAACCAACTTCGATAGCTAATTCGCAAGCGTTGTTTTGTTAAGCAAGTAGAAGCAATTCTTTTAGAATAAAAGAAATTGTAGGCTCAGCACTTTTATTTTCTAATATTTATAGTCCAATGATAGACATATGTAGCTAGTAGGTGTACTGCCCCCCCCCCCCACCAAGTAGTAACTATTACAACTCCGAAAAATTTCAACAGTTGAAATCAGTATATATCACAGTACTACCCAAAAACCAAATTCCAAGAAGTATGAAGGATATAGAAGATGCAGATTTGTTCAACCTCTATTCCGAGCTCTTTTTTATCGTGAACGCGGAAATAGTAGTAAAAGATGAACAAATGAACAATATATTGATGCTGACAATACGGTGAACTGGCTTGTCTTTATTCTTTTAATTGATTTTACTCACAGAATTAGTCAATGTTGCATTAATCAGATCTAAACACCTACACCAGTAAAGAATGGGACCGTTATGTAGAGATAGGAATCATAGGGAGAAAGCTTGAAGCGTATTCATCAAAATGAATGCACTCTTTCAGAGCCATAACTTGACAATGGAAATAAAGAAAAGAATGATGCGATGCTACGTTTTTTCTGTACTGCTGTATGGATTAGAGGCGTGGAGACCGAATAAGGAGGCGACAACAAAGAAGCCTCAGGCAATTGAAATGCAGCTAAATCGTAGAATTTTTAAAGGCTTCGTGACGAAATACTCAGAGAGGAAAGTAGGTATACGAATTATTACAATGCATCCTGTAGCAAAAGATATCAGAAAGAGGAGTGTCTCGTGATAAGTTAAGTTAAGAATGGGAATAGTCAGTTCGTGATTCTAGGCCTTCGGAAAGTATTGTAGCTTTAGTATTGCATTGATGATGTAATTTAACCGGACAATAGCTCTCCGCGACAAATGTTTTTTTCTCATTTTGTTTTCAATTTTGTCCGGCCTGGGTGCCTTGTTGTTGAGTAGGAATTTAAATGTGAATTTGTGGTTCTTTTTTTTAGCTTAAAGAATTCTTAAAAATCTACCGTTAGAACTGGTTTTAACAAAGATAAAGCAACCTCGCAGATAGAAAGAAGAAAAAATTACGTACATTGAATTTTATCAAATTAAAATAAAATTAAATTAAAGTGGACCATGAACTCACCTTAAATATTTCAGTAGGATTTGTCAATAGGGTTTTGTATTGTCGTGCCTACATTGCGTTATGTGGGAGCTTTTCATTTAAGAATCATAAAGCTACATAATTTTTGCATATTTTCCATAATTATAAAAATTTAATGTTAAAACTAATACTCTAGTTGGAAGTATGTACCTATGTAATTTTCAAAGTTAATTTTATTTTGTGTTTAAAAACTCTAAAAATAATTTTTCTTGAAAAAACAAAATTTTTACTGTGTCTTCATTCAAAATCTTCATTTTCAGATGATTCTTCTCCAGAACATTCTTAGTTGATAAATTCTTCGTCGGAAAATTCTTCTTCAGATGGTGTAAAATCATTTTCGATATTGAAATATTTGCGAATTTCATCCAACGACATTTCTTTAATCAAATTAGCAATCGTTTTCTGGGTCAATTTTAATAATTTATTATTATCCAAATAGTCTGCTGCTAGCATGAGTTTAAGTATGGTATTCTGACTAACATTGGTAAATTCTAAATCCCACACTGAAATATCGTCTGTGCGGTAAGCATCGTTATCGTTTGATGGTGGATCATCTTTATGATAACTGTCCCATTTCATAATAAGGTTAATCGTATCCGAATCGATCGGTAATTGAATGGGATCAATATCTTCATCATCCGTCATTAACATCTCCAGCATGTCTTCAATTGTTTTCCAAGATTTTAATAAATCTAAATCGATATCGAGTATTTTATCATCAGAAGTTACAAATTTCATAGAAGGCATTTTTTCAAATAATAAATAATTGTTTTAGTGATGGTTTATAAATTACTCAAACTATATATAGGAAAATGAGTAACAGTTTTATGGATTGGTAATTAATAATTACATTATTAACAGTTGAACATTTTATATTACAGGATGTTGGAAAAATGATGCACAAAAATTTTGGACATGAATCTATTGCCGTTTCATTCTAAGGTATATGAATGAAAAATCATATAAATCAATTATTAATATTGGAAATTGTTACATATTTCCTAATAAAGGAATAAAATTAATTTTTAGTTTCTTTTAATTAGATTTCTGAAAAGAATTAAATATCAACAAAAAATTTCACAATTGTGTAAAATAATATGCAATAATAATTATCTACTATCGATACTTTTAGTAAAAATTCAATTTTCTAAGCATACATGGACTCTCGCTATATGATCCATAAAATGTAAGAAATTTAAAATCGCTAAAAAAAGGCGACCTACATCGAGTCCTGAGCCGTTTATCCATTGATCTGAAAATCTGATCCGATCGAAATGCAAAATGAACGTAAACAATCAGAATATTCGTTTGAACAGTGCCGCCGCGCCGGTTCTTGTGTCCATATTATAAGATACACTAAAATCAACTAAAATTGATTTATAAACAGATGGTCTATGGTCTCCTGCAGTTATGAGTAGGATAAGCGAGATAAACCCCGAGTGTGCGCATTAGCGTTTAATCTCCCATCTCTGCGGCCTTCCCATGCCTCTTTTTGTTTCTCATGTTTTGGCACACCACATAGCCAACCTAAAACTACTTCGGTCTCGCCATCTGCCTGAACTATATACTACTCAGGAAATTGAAGTTCTTTTAAGACACGACCCTTTAGATTCGTAATATACGAAGAACCAATCAATCAAGAGTCTTTATCATTTACTCCACACTTTTGTTTTACAATAACAATTTACACGTTTTTATAAAATAAACGCTCAAACACTTTTATCCTTAGGTTGGTAATTAGCTAGTCTATGGTATTGAATGTACGGAATTTTCGTTCAAGTCATATTACTTTCCGAACCTAGGTAAGGAAAGTAGGTATTGTTATCAGGCAAAATTTGACCCCCCAATTTTTACTTTCCGAACCCCTAGGTAAGGAAAGTATTGTTATCAGTCAAAATTTGACCCCCCAATTTTTTGACAGATGTTCACGTTTTGAGGTCCCCTGAATCCATTTTTATCATTTTTGGAAAGATGTCTGTATGTATGTGTGTGTGTGTATGTACGTCTGTGAACACGATAGCGTCTAAACGAAGCAAGCAAATCATTCCAAATTTTGCATATAAGCTTTTTCCTGTCGTAGGACGAAGCCAGATGAAAATAATTTAAATCGTGTAACGGGAAAGGGGGGTTTACCTGGAGCTATTATGACATTATGCGTCATAACTTCGAAACGAAATTAAAAATGTAAAAATATTAATAACAAAAAATTAGCGCTATGGAATTTCCTACATTTTTTGTCCTACAAGTTTTTCTCTAAAATATACAGGGCGTTTCAAAAATTTTTGTATTTGTAAAAATTTTTTGTATTTGTAAATAAAATAGTAAACCGCATTCTACTAACGAAAATAAGATGAAAAGTTTCTAATAACATGGGTCCAAAAATGCTTCGTTTGCAAGATATAGGCATTCAAAAGTTTTTTCTTCCTATTTTGGCAAAATATGAAATTTTTCATCGATTTACTGTTGAAATTATGTAACCATTTTATTTAAAAATATAATGTAAAAATTTGCGTCTGTTCGGAAAGTTATGCGATGGCCACATCAGATTTTTTGACAGATGTTCATGTTTTGAGGTCCGCTGAATTCATTTTTATCATTTTTGGAAGGATGTCTGTATGTAGTATGTGTGTGTACACGTCTGTGAACACGATAGCGTCTAAACGAAGCAAGAAAATCATTTCAAATTTTGAATATAAGCTTTTTCCTGTCGTAGGACGAAGCCAGATGAAAATAAATTAAATCGTATAACGGGAAAGGGGGGTTTACCTGAAGCTATTATGACATTATGCGTCATAACTTCGAAACGAAATTAAATATGTAAAAATTTTAAGAACAAAAATTACCGCTATAGAATTTTCTACATTTTTTGTTCTACAAGTTTTTCTCTAAGATATACAGGACGTTTCAAAAATTTTCGCCAAATTTTTCTAACGTATTCTACTAATGAAAATAAGATGAAAAGTTTCTAATAACATGGGTCCAGAAATACTTCGTTTGCAAGATATAGGCATTCAAAAGTTTTTTTCTTCCTATTTTGGCAAAATATAAATTATTTCATCGATTTACTGTTGAAATTATGTAACCATTTTATTAAAAAATACAATATAAAAATTTACGTCTGGTCGGAAAGTCATGCGATGGCCACATCAGATTTTTTTTTATAATGACACGGAGGAGGAGCCTTCTAGTAAATTATTATAGATTGTATGCGTATACAACAATAATAGAAATTTTTAAGAACTAAATCAAGGTAAAATTCTGTAAAACTCATAAAATGTAATTGCTTTAAATAAATGTAACCAACTAACATCCGGTATTATCAACTTTATTTAAAGGTTCCTTTAATTAACTAAGCAATAGAAAACTGTTATTAATTCAAACAACCAATATGAAATTTGCAGTTAGCGCTAAAGGCTCATTTAAAGTTTGATTATTGGCGATTTACATTTAGCAACACGCCACCATGCGGTAGAATTTTAAGTTAGAATGCTACGTATAACATGCGATCAGTTGTCAGTTGTTAACGTTTAAAACGTGTGTTTATAATTTAAAGAAATTGTTACTGTGTGATATTATGAATAATAGACGAGTAAATAATGTAAATTGTTGTGTTTACTTTCAAATTTATTTCACGAATACGTAGCTTATCGGCCATTGTTTACATTCTAGTGGCGCCACCAACGGTAGGGTAAATCGCCAATACCGGGCATAAAAATAATAAAATTTGCAAGGAAGGTTATGGATGCAGAAAAGAAAGAATTTTTAGAACTTGTATCAATTTTTATTAAAATTAAAATAAAAAATTCTAACTCCTACACTTCCTTAGACTTAATAATACACACATCTATTGTATTCTTATTATCTATTTAATCAAAAATATTGTAAAAATTCATTAATAATGTACATTAGCTTTCATTACACAAATTATTAATGAAGAAAATAAATACCAATTTGGAAAGGTAAAATAATTTTTTTTGGTACAAAATATTATTAAATTGGTTAGCGAAGAATTTAGAATAAATAACATGGGAGTCAAAAAATTCTATAATGCACTTAACAATCACCAAGGAGGCCTTTGGCCTCCATGTCCCACTACAAGTTTAATCCGCAATACTATAAATTTTATTTTAAAACGTTAATATTTGGCTTTTGCAAGCTATCAAGTTGTCAAGAAATAAAAATTTGTAATCTATGTAAATAATCGAATGTTTTTTAGAATTATGAAAAATTAAAAATCGATATCGTACAAATATAAGAGATGTATTTACATTAAATTAAGCATATTATAAATAACTATATCAACATATAAATTTGTGTAGTGCATTTACTTGGAAAAGTAAGCACATAAGCATACATACATACACATCTTATACACTTATTATAACAGTTAATTCATTTGCACGCATCATTTTTAAATTAAACAATTACTGCTAAAACTTAAAATTTATTAACTAATCAGTAACACACCCGAAACTTTATAATATCATTTATTTAATTTAATTAAATTGACAAATTATAACAATAGCCATCAGGGTATAAATAAATAAAGATAATCGTTTATCTGTTATAATAAGAGTACAACAGTTGCTGAAGATTAACGGCGGGAATGTAAAAGTTTACCGCTCCTCTAGTATCACAGTCTCTTGGGGACAAAGCTTTAATTCTTGTAAAGTTTTAGTGTTATCTAAAGATGTGAGCTAAAATACATAGGCGATAAGCAAACCTTCAATTTTAAAATAATTTTGATTACTCACATCTCTCCTTGGCCAACTAGACAGGACCTTATACTCTGTTGATGGATAACCTTCCACAATCAAATAATCTAATAAAACCTGCACAAAAAAATCATGTAGACAAGACGAGTTTTTAATTTTTCACGTACCTTCAGTGGCATATTGGCTTCAAAACGTCTCTCCAAATTATTTCCTTTTGGCAAACGAAACCGTACCCTGATAATATTATCACCTTGATCTTGATTGGGTTCAGGTGGCAGTGAAGCCAGGACTGCTGTTCGGATAGCTTCCCTTTTAGCAGCTTCCTCCTCTTTTTCTGATTGAACACGCTGCTTTTCCTCATTTATTGCTTGCTCTTGCATTTTCTTAGCTTCCTCTTTTGCTCTACACATAAACATATTTGTAATTTCACTAATATCACTAATAATTATTCAATTAACCTATCAGTTTCTAAACTTTCCCTAAAGGCTTGGTCCTGTTCCCATTTCACTAATTCTCTAGCTGCTCTTTCATCTTCCTCTCTAATTTCCACACGTTGATGTTCCATAAAAACTTCTACTGCCTCAATTAAATTTGTTAATAAATCATTCACTCCCACATTACCTGAAAAAAAAAACAACTTTTAATCTTGAAACTTCTAAAGTAAAATATAATAGTTACCATGAATAACACTAAATACATCGGTTGATGATCTAAGTCTCATGATTATGATAATTGAAGGTAATTTATCAACAGGTATTGTTCTTAGATTGGCCGCGGCAGCCATACCAAGACAACGACTCACAGAATTTTGTAAACTCGTTCGATTACTTTCGAACGTTAAGTCCCAACCCCATAAAATAAAATTCGCTTCTAGCGTTTGCTTTATGCTTTCGCAACCCAACAATTGTGTGCAAAATACATTCGAGAGAACACTAGCATCATGATGCAAATAAACTGCTAATATTTTGCGCTAAAATAATTATTTTTAATTTCATTTACGTAAGAAACCAAAATAGTTCCACTTACATCTCTAGCAGACTTTCGACAAGCTTCTTTAAGTGCATCATCTAAAGTACCTTGATAAAATGGAGCGTGAGCGGACCCATAGCGAGCGTTAAATTGTTCAGAAAAGCTAATCGTTCCCACGATTTCGTCTTCAACGTGTTCGGGAACTAGGATATAATTGTTTAAAAAATGAGTGAGTTTTAAAATTAAGAGTACTTACTAAGTGGTTCGATGCGTTTACTACTTAAATTATCAACAAACATGTCGTCATCATCCTCTACCGTAAATGTTTCAGTTGCATCTTCAAATTCATCGTCGTCGCTATCGACAAATTCAATTGTATTATTCTGTTTTCTTTCATTGTTGTGATTCGCCATACTATTACGTTTTAATGTTAACTCATGTTCCGGATAACTATAACGAAAATTAATATTATATCTATAAAAGTTGTGCTAAGGTGAGACCTTACCTTATCCCAGATAACGCCAAAATGGTTTGATCGTCAATATTAGGAGGCCATCCGCACCATAATTGGTGTCGAACGTTAATATCAGTTAAAGCAAACACATCGCTTTTTACTTCTAATATAGTTTTTGAACCGCTATACTTTAGATTATAATGTTTTCCAGTATTTTCGTCGGTTATTTTTAGGGAATAAGTGCCTCTTAATCTTTCTGTGACTTCCAATCTACAATTTTTAGTTTGTGATTAAATTTGAAAAGTTAAAATATAGGTTCAAACAGTTAATTTTCAAGATATAAATAATTGTGAACACCATTTTATAAATGGCAAAATGTATATTGTATTAACATAATAGGCTATTGACTATGTCGAAAAAAACAGGGGTAAAAGGAACTAAAACGTTGACGGACTTTTATTATTTAATACGTTCAATTGGTAACCAAAGATGATAAAACCGAAGAGTGCACCGGAATATAGGGGTGCGTTTTTGAGAACGGGGTGAGTTTGCCCGCTTTTTGAGTTTTCGGCTATAACTCAAAAACTATGCAATTTCAGCGGGTATTCATTAGGACATTTTTTGTAGAGAATTGAATTTCGATCAAAATGACACTTTCTGAAGTCAAAAAACGCTTTGCTTTCAACAGAATAAATCCAAAAAACCAAAGCAAAAAAATGAAAAAATTGCATTTTTTTTTTCACATTTTCGCCTACAACTTTTTTCTGAGTAGACTTAGGTATAGGCATTAGTACATAAGAAAGAAAGCTTACGCAACGCCCGTTGAAATGGTGGCTAGTTCAAGTCTCTACAATGAAAATTCACTGAGATATAAAGCATCTAAGTTAGCTGTTTTTCCGATTTTTACACTTTTTTCCTTCGAATCGGGTTATTTTTCATTTTTCAATAAAAAATCTTATGACATTCTATTATTATGATAAAATTTCCAAGATAATTTATTTATTGAATAAATATAGATTTTTTATTGAAAAATGAAAAATAACCCGATACGAAGGAAAAAAGTGTAAAAATCGGAAAAACAGCTAACTTAGATGCTTTATATCTCAGTGAATTTTCATTGTAGAGACTTGAACTAGCCACCATTTCAACGGGCGTTGCGTAAGCTTTCTTTCTTATGGACTAATGCCTATACCTAAGTCTACTCAGAAAAAAGTTGTAGGCGAAAATGTGAAAAAAAAAATGCAATTTTTTCATTTTTTTTGCTTTGGTTTTTTGGATTTATTCTGTTGAAAACAAGCGTTTTTTGACTTCAGAAAGTGTCATTTTGATCGAAATTCAATTCTCTACAAAAAATGTCCTAATGAATACCCGCTGAAATTGCATAGTTTTTGAGTTATAGCCGAAAACCCAAAAAGCGGGCAAACTCACCCCGTTCTCAAAAACGCACCCCTATATTCCGGTGCACTCTTCGGTTTTATCATCTTTGGTTACCAATTGAACGTATTAAATAATAAAAGTCCGTCAACGTTTTAGTTCCTTATCATATGACATAGTCAATAGCCTATAAGGGACAGTTTTGTAATTAAGGTATGTATTCTATTGGCGATTTACATTACCGTTGGTGGCGCCACCAGCAACAATAGGCGTATTCTTTTTACAAGTTTTATTTCCATCTCAGTTACGCAACTGAGACGAAGTGAGCTGAGCCGAACAGAGATTAACTGAGTCAAAGTGAGAAAAACATAAGGTAAAAAGAACAACAAAAATACACTACCAAATGTGTAGTTGCTGCATACACACTACATAACATATGCATCGACTCCTTTGAAAATGATGAAGATATTGTCCCATATGTTGAAGACGACAATGAAGAAGACCACTATCGTGAAGAGGGAATGACACGAAGAGAAGAAGTATTTAGAAATTTAACATGTAACTAGATTTAAAAATTGTTCTTCCGTTCTGTTGTTTATTATTATAATTTTATTTTTTATTCAAATATATACAAGATTAATTTAATACATTTTATTAAAAAAAATAAATACATAATATTAAATTAAATAAATTACCAAATGTTTATTACGAGTCCGAAGTATTTCTCAAAATTCTCTCCAAATTAGCTTACAAATTACATAACCTCCAAAAAGACGAAATATGACGAAAGAGATGACGTTAACCTTTTTAAATCGACCAATCCGAGCTATTTCCAACTTTGTCTCAGTTGCAACACTTCGAAATAGCAAGATCAGTTGGTATAGGGTGGGAGGTAATTTTCTCAGTTTAAACTCAATTCGGCACGGCACGGCACATTCGTTTGACGAATGTACAACGGTAAAAAGAACACACTTTTAACTGAGTCAACTGAGTATCTCAGTACATCTCACTTAAAATAGGTAAAAAGAATACAGCTAATAACATGGCTGTGTTTAGACGTATTTTTCGAAATTCAAAGTCATAGTCTGGTGAAAATTTGCAAACATTTCAGTATGGTTTTAAATTTATTGTGATATGTTTTGTTACTTAGTTGATTTTGTTATGTTTTGAGCCTGAAGAACGAATGTTTATTTTCATTTAATACGTCATTTACTAATTTGAAATTCTCCCACATGGTGGCGTTTGCTCAATGTAAATTACGAATTCTCTCTTGCCCAAAGTGTAAATATGAAAAAATAAAGGTCTTTAAAAAAAATACTGCACACGGTTCGGCTTCAAATTGGGGGCATTGGGGCGTTCAATTACCCCTGGATGACAATGTCATATAACTTCAAGCTTTATGAGAAATTTGAAAAATCATCGATAACAACTTCTACAAAGAGACATTTTAATAAAAGGCGGCACTGCATCCTCTAATGTTTTATTATGTAAATCTACGAGGGTGGTCTGAAAAGTTTCCGACCTCAACGTGAAGATGACAACACTCGTAAATAAAAGCTACTGAATTTCGTTGTTCATCTGTTGACAGTTACTCATCTAAAGTTTCAGCCATTTTGGACGCGCAGTTTTTAT
Organism: Podabrus alpinus; assembly: GCA_932274525.1. Taxonomy (NCBI): domain Eukaryota; kingdom Metazoa; phylum Arthropoda; class Insecta; order Coleoptera; family Cantharidae; genus Podabrus; species Podabrus alpinus. Next base: position 125,588,597 of record OW026451.1, read on the forward strand.
GTAACAGTCGTTTGAGTGAGTTGGTGTGAGTTTTTTTGTGAAAATGGACAAAATCGAGTATCGAGCTGTCATTAAATATTTGTTTTTGAAAGGCAATACGCCTACGCAAATCAAAGATGAGTTGGATTCTGTGTATGGGGACTCTGCACCATCATTTACCATTTACCTGAAGATGTCACAGTGTGATAAAAACGTTTGAGAATTATATTTTACAGTATAATTTACTTCTGAGAAATGTGTACTTTTTAGTTGCTGAAAAACTAAACGGTTAAACTAAAAATATAGATATGATATTATGCTCATTGAGGAGTGTTTTTACAAGTTTTTGGAGTGACATCTGATGTTACATTTTCTTGCCTTTTGTATGAATGCTTGCTTTCATTCATGTATTTCAATTCATGCCAAGTCGTGCGTATACCAATGGCGCTTTGCACGGAAAATGTATTAACTAATGTGTGAGATGACGTCACAGATTAAATAAATAATTCAAATTTATTTGAATTTTATTATTTAATTACATCGAAATGAGTCGTTTTTAGAAAAATTTAACCACATTAGATAGCAAAGGACGTCCCAGGGATCGTATTTACGTAAAAAACACTACTAATTTTTTTTGTCGGTACCCTATTTATGATGAAATTCCGGATTCTTTTGTATGTTGTCAATACAAACTTTATTCAAGCCAATTGAAAAAATTATTTAGAAAATACATACACAAGTTTTAAAAATTGCAAAATATGTAAATTTCGTTCTGTGTCAAGTATTCACTAAACTGATTTTCACCTCCTGTGTCAAAGTGTATTTTTTTGTTATTTGTGATTTTTGTGTTGAATATATTTAACTAATTATTCACATGAAGGTATTTACTGTTTATTATTGGTTGATGTTTTAGCAAAACCTATGTCATATTTTGTTTTGGTTTTAAATATGGAGGGTGTATTATGAAGATGACAAGTACCTATATCCTTAAAAATTAATTCTAGTTTATGTATTCCTTGTCAGAGCAAATTGAAAGAAGCTCGTCGGGATAAAGAGCCTAATTATTGCCCTGCAAGATCTTGAATGAAATTTTTAAATGACCTGGTAAAAAGTATTATCAAAAACACATTGTTTAACTTCATTCTTCTTCTTCTTAGAGTGCCATGCCTGATTCCAGACGTTGGCGACCTCTCTCCTATGCATGTCTTGTGCGTTTGAAATATTACCACATAATACATAGGGGACCTACTGCTTAACGTGGGCTCCGAACCGCGGGAAGTGTATACACTTCGTCTCCAGAAAGGCTGTACTAGGCAGATTATACCTCCGTGGTTTGCCATTACCTTCCGAGGGGAGACAGTCAGAATAAAGTTTTACTGAACCATGTATTAAGCATTGGCAGCAACGCACTTAACCGCTTAAGCTGACAACCGTCTCAATAGCTACTACGACGACTATATTCTCTTATAAAGCATACGTAATTAGGTCACGATTTCGGCACTTGTAAACCTATTCTGTAACATAACGTCCAGACTTGTACATATCTTAAACGCTAGGTAAATTTAATACAAATCGAAATACCTGTGCCATGAAGATCTTGCGATTCAAAACGTTACAATGATGATGGTCCATGTAGACAGTATTGATTTTGTGCAACAAATTTTAATTTTCTGATTGTTTTATTCGCAACATTTGAGCGAAAAAAATTAAATTTTTATATTAAATTTCATAACATAAACAGAACATAAATAGTTAAATTAAAAATGAACAATGAATCAATTAAAGTCGATTAAATCAATGTTTATAAAAATATAAATTTAACTGGCTAAACAATGTGAGTAATCCATGACTCGCATCAGGCATATCGTCATCCTTGCTCAGAACTGCAGTTGATTATTTGAAATTTAATTCATATACATGCATTATTTAATCAATGAAGTTTCCACTTTTGTAGAAATTTAGTTTGCGTTATGAAATTTATAAACACTCGTGGCTCTAAACAAATTTGCAAAAAATAAACTAAAACCTTTGTATTAATTGAGGGGATGAGTAGATTATTAAAAAGATACTGTTACAAAACGATGTGTACCCGAGATAATTGCAAAATTATTTATTTAGATAATTTATTCAAAAGTCACAATATTATATTGAACTAAGAACATACCCAAGTGTCGAACACAAAATAAGATTAGAAGTACGAAATATTTACGTTATTTGCTTATATTTTACTAGTAATTACAAGTTCCTTTGTGTTACCAAATCATTACAAGTTTAGAATTAATCAAATAATAGTTGTAATGGGGATATAGGACTGGCAAAATGAAACAATATTTTACCCATTTGTCGACGTTTCGTCGCCACTCACGGCTTCATCAGGACTTTAAAATACCAACTTGCCAACATCACCAATGAAGAGAGTCGTACAAGCAAACTCACATGACTTGCACGAAACAAACAATTGTTTCATTTTGTCAGTTCTATATCCCCATTACAACTATTATTTGATTATTACACCCGGACGTTATGGAAGTTTTGCTTTTATCCAACGATATATTGCACATATTTGTATCATTAAGTTTGCCATGAAATACATCATGCCCCGGACTAATTCTAAAGAAAAATGTTTAACTAAAATTTTTGCTTAAATTGTAACTCTTGGAAGGTATCCCTTTTCAAAGAGATTATTATAATTTATACCTTCAAATGGTTATACAACCGAAACTATTGATTTTTTTAATGTTAACTGCTTATTTATTTTTAAAAGAGAATTAAATAATCTACTATAACTACATTATAACTAGGGTCATCTGGGGTAAATATGAAGCACACAAAAATTAGGGTAAAAGTGAAACAAGCATGTAATTAATTAACAAATTAATTTATCAAAAACTTGTGAATGTCATTATTTCATTGATAGTTTAATTAAATAGATACAAAAATCTGAAACATTAGTTCTCAAATCAGGCGCTTAGATGCAAAACCCGACAAGTCGATAGAAATATAAAACTAGATCATGCAGAATAACTCCAAAAATCTTTATGCGACCGAATTAAGTAACAATTTTTTTTGGCATATCTTACTACTCATTATAATAAACTATAGAAATCAATTGAAAAAAGCGTTACTTAATTTAGTTGTATAAAGATTTTATGAGTTTTTCTGTATTAACTAGGTATTTCATTTCTCTGGACTTGTCGGGTTTTGCATTTAAACGACTGAAATTTGCACTATCTACGAAGTGTTTTCACAAAAGGTGTAAATATCTACAAAATAAATTGCAGCATCAGTTTAATATTAATTTTTCACATAACAAATAGACAGCAGATGATATCCTTTTAGTTATAGTTTTTTGTTAATTAGTTTTTTTTATTGTATTTGTAAATTTTGGGAAAAAGTGAAACATGAATAAGGGAAAATTAAATTAAAAATTAAATCGGCCGCAAAGAGGTGGATCTTCCGCGAAGAGGTGGATCTGTCATTAGGTTAGTGTTAGTTTTTGATATTTCTTTAGAAAACTAATAATTAAAAACAAATAAATCTTCGCAAAACGTTAAATCGGCTGCAAAGGGGTGGAAGAGGTGAAATAAATACAGACTTATAACTAGAGATGAGATTTCTAGGTTTTGACCTTTTTTTTATTTTAAGTCCTATTTTTACTAGATATTAGTACCAAAATTTGTTTCGTGGAAAACTACGTTATATAAGCCCTATTTGTTTTGACCTTTTTTGCCTTTTTTGACCTTTTTTCATTTTTACGACCTATTTTAACATTTTGGAAACTTTGCAGTTGAAATTGAGAAAAAAATGTATTTAATTCAAATTAATTTATTTTATTTTTTCATTTAAATTTGGTCCCCGGTGGTGCAAACCCACCATGTACCAACCTAAAAAAAATTTAACACGTTGGGGCACGTGGTTAAGTGCAGCAATTTTTTATTGTGAAAATTTTGATAAAATTAAAATGGTTATTTTGGAATTGAATGACGAATCCACCATTATTAAAGCAAAAGAATGCTTTAAAAATGCAAGCTTACAATCGGACCTTAATAACCGAATTGGTGGGTTTAGTTTTTTAGAACCTTTTTTTGAATTTATACGACCTAAAATGACTTTTTTTTAGAACCTTTTTAGGTGCCTTTTTTTGAATTTTTACGACCTAAAAATCTCATCTCTACTTATAACAGATTAACAATTTAATTTGTTTATGGCCGGCGCCTAACTAGCTTGGCGCCTAATTGTATCCGCGCCTAAACGGTCTGCGCCTAATTGTATCCGCGCCTAAATGGCACGGCGCCTAATTGGGTCCGTGCCTAGTTGAGTGCGGGTCTATTCGGCCGCGCCTAATCGGCTCAATGTTGATCTCATTTGTATTTGTGTTGAGAGGATTTACTATGAACGCCAGAGTACTTGCGTTTGTTTTGAATTGCTTAAATCTCTCAGCGAATCCATCCTTCATTTTGTTTATAGCCATGCTGAAGTAATAATTCGTGTCTATAGTTGCATTGGTTTCTTCACGATATTGCTTCAGATTTTCGAAATGAAGTAATTTACCGCTCTCCATGTCTTCGACAAAAAGAAGTAATTTATTTTCGAAACAAACCACTTCTTCAAGCAAGGCAGAGGCTGGGTTTCCCTTTCCTTGCAGTTTTACATTAAGCTCATTTAGTTTCTTTGTGATATCCACCATGAAGTTGAATTTTTGCAGCCATTTGTCTTCTTTCAATTCGAGATGGACAATGCCTTTTTCATTGAAAAATATTTTTGTTTCACTCAAGCAAGAAGCAAAACGTTTCAATACGTTACCCCTGGAAAGCCATTGCACTTTATTGTGCAGAAGTAGGTCAGAATACTGGCTTTCTATTTCTTGAAGAAATTCCTTAAACTGGCGATGGTAGAGTGCTTTTGCCAAAATGCTGTTAATGATATTAATTAGCAAGCTCATGACCTCAACTATTTCGGCCGGAAATGTTTGGGCACAAAGCGCCTCTTGATGAATTGTGCAGTGAAACATTAAAATTTCGTGGTTTATTTTTTGCCGAAGAATTGTTGTTACCCCTTTATGTATTCCTGTCATACTTCTGGCTCCATCAGTTGCTATGGAAACGATTTTATTTATATCGATTGCATAGTCTTCCAGGCATTTTTGCACAGCATTCGCTATATCTTCTCCACGAGTTTGCCCTGCGAGCGGCAGCAATTCTAGCAGTTCTTCTAGTGGATAATATAATTATTAATATTTGCACATGGAACTGGAGAGCCGCATCTTGACATCGAAAGAGCCGCATGCGGCTCGCGAGCCGCAGGTTGCTGACCCCCCTCTTGTATATTGCCCTTGTATTTATACACCCTTGTATTTATACACAAGTTTACCAGGGTGTATTTATCCCTCCCCTACTAGTTATTCCCCCCTATTATATAATTATTGATCGAAAGTGAAAAATCTAAATGAAATTAAAGGATGGCTTTAACTGTTGCTAAAAATCTAAAGTCAAAAATTCATTTTGATAAAGATATATTTTTCTTCGAAATACTATAAATCTAACAAGTTGGTAATAAAGTGCCATAATCCAAAAGTTGGTAACACTTTTCTGTAGTAATTTTCCTTATTTCCTATAAAATGGGATACACCTAGGTGTTGTATTTATAAGTAGCCCTTGGACGTGTTTTTTTGGTGTTGTATTTTAATACAAATTACGTTAGTGCATTTAAGTAAATTAAATTTGAAATGGATAAAAATATGGTCGACGATAAAAGAGGAAAAGTGAAAGCAAAACGCCTAAGAAAGGTGCCGAATAAAAAATGGAATGAGTTGGAAGTCAATCTGCTCATAAACTTTTTAAATGAGAATAGGCCGTTTGAGAAACTTTTTCACTCATTTGGACCGGGTACGGCTAATGCCTAGATCACACGGAACGAGTACAGTGACGAGACAGTAAAATGTCACTAGAAAATAGCCCGAGAGAGTAATATGGGCGAAATAAGTGAATAACGCTCGGCCGAGCAATCTGTATGCTACCCTTAATGACCATCGGCGCAATCTACATGTTCCCATGGTCACTAACCCAAAAAAAAGGATTAATTTCTGACCATCGGCGCAGTCTACATTATGTCCCAAAATATACTCACTTGAATCCGCAGTGATTAAATCTACTGTAGCTTGTGTGCAGATGGCATTAATTAATTTTTCTTTATCTGAATTTCGTGGCATTTTAAAATAATTTACTTAAGGGTCATTCCATCTCAAATCAACTGAAGAATTTTATCCACCATCTTAGTAAGAATTACAAATTTAGTAAGAACAAAGTAACAAAGTAAGAATTACAAAGAAAAATACAAATTTCAGGATTTATCCAAAAAGGCATTCGTTTCCTTGTTTTAGTCCTTCAAAAAGTCAAAAACTTGGTATGTAGACTTGTAGGAAAACGACTGTAACTTTATCCACAGTGGTCTAAATTTAAAAAATTAATAATGTTCTGGAAAGGTAAATGAACGCCCTATTCAAATATTCAACAATATTTAATTTTTTCAACCCCTAACTGGATTAATTTTCTAGTATTAACCCTATTTCAACCCCTATTTCTATAACGGTTTTTTTATTTTGTTCATTTTTTAACTATTTTTTTGTGCAATTGTGCTGAGTATGCATACCAAATTTGATCATGGGATCAGCATGGGTTCGGTCACTAAAAATAAATTAAGTATAGCGAGAAACAGACAAAAATTGAAAGTTTTATATTTTGTTGCATATTTACCCCAGATGACTCTAGATCTAAAATCAACGGCTTTAGAGTTATTGGCTAAATGAAGTAAAGAAATGTTAAAAAAATTCGAAGTTTTATTTTATTGATTCCCGTTTTGTACAAAACGTTTTAAAAAAATCAACATGTCCCTTTCTTGCTTAAAAATTTAACGGGCTGTAACTTTAGCCTGGTTTATATGCATCCTATACGCAAAATAGAAAATAGGTATTAGTAAAATTAAACTAATAAGTAAAATTCTGAGAAAAAGCTCAAGTAAATACAACTCTAGCCCCTATAGTTTCCAAAATACAGTCCCCTCAAGAGGCTTGCTCTTTTCGATTTTGATGTAACTTTTTTTATGTTCTTATGATGCACAAGTGGTCACCAGATAAGTACAACTATCCTCAATTATCTGTAAATCCCGGTGTAGAACAATATGTTTACTGGCTCTCCAACTATAAGAGTATGTAGCAGTGGACGTTAATTAAGCTAAAGATGATGATCCTTTATTTGCTTGTACAAATTCATAAACTTACATATTTAATTAAATTTTCTAATGTATGAAATTTTTCATAATCATAATACAGTAAAACCTCGATATAACGGACCTCTATTTAACGGACTTCGGATATAACGGACAAAAAATCCGGTCAAATGTAAAAAAATCGAAAACGTCCTGTTAATATTATACATGCTTAAATTCAAGTGTCGCCGCATGTAAACAATTTTTAGCGGCCATGATACTCACGTCATACGTCTAGCACTAGAATTTGAGACATAATGCCGTCCTGTTCGTAGACTACACGTAGCCGGAGCGATAGTATATTAGGGGATTCCCTGATATAATAACGCGTAGGTTTCGACGCAGCACACTGGTGTTTGCCACGCTGACCGGGGATTCACGCAACTCTACATCAGTTTAACTTGTTTACTCGAGGTGAATGAACGTAACATATTTTCAAAAAACGAGTTTTTTTATTTATTTTAAACCTATTTTTATATAACGGACTTTCGACTTTAACGGACACCCCCTCCCCCCAATTAGTCCGTTATATCGAGGTTTTACTGTACTCAAGGGCGGATCTACGGGGGGGGGGGGGTAATGGGGTAACTACCCCCCACATGAATCTTCATTGCAATACAAATTTTAAAAATATACCTTAATTTTCCCTAAATTTTATTACAAAACATGTATTTACCCCCTCCATAAACTTGGACCAGATCCGCTATTGACTGTACTCCTATTACAAATATTTACGAAACTAAGATATGACTAATTTTTTCACCATTGATACAGGAAACGAATTTAATCACTTAAGTTATATTATTTCGCATAATCAAAACAAGATAGTGAGGAATGTAAACAATTCAAATCAAATAATAGACACATTGTTTGATTTCAATACAACTGCCTAAGTTATTTCAAGGCTTAGCTCAAACAAAGACATTTCCATTTAAGGATTTCTTTCTTTTTTCCCAACCCAGGTCCTTCATTATATACAGTGACTCCCAGTCGTATTCGTACACCAGTACATGCTCTTATTTTTTTTAAATAATCACGATATTAAACAATTTCTCGTTACTTATTTATTATTAAAATGTTCAAAATATTCCGTACTTCATACTATTAATTCAGTTAAACTTAATTTTTGCATATTTTTTACTGAATATCGAAAAATACAAAAACAACTATAAAATTCACCTCACACTCATATTCGTACACTAAAGAAAACATTATATATTTAATTTATTTTGACAATTACTATATACAATTTAATATTTAGTTGGGTATTATTTACTTTTAATGATTTCCGAAAGTCTATTTGGCATCGATTTCACTAATTTTTCGGCTATATTAGGTCCAATTTTTTCCCCTCTTCCTCAATCTTCTATTTCTGCTCTTTTACGTTGGAAATTTGAAATTGATGAATCCATTTTTCCAACTCATGCCATAAATTCTTTGTCGGGTAAATATCTGGAGACTGGGGAGTTGTTTCCATCACTTTAGGGCAGTTGTATAGCAACCATGTTCTTGTTAGTTCAGCTTGGTGCTTAGGATCATCATATTGATAACATATAAAATTGTTTCTGATGCCTAAACGAACTGAACTTTCATGAACATTTGAATTTTAAATGTTTATGTATTGTATTTTGTCCATTGTCCCATCAATAGATTCTTGATTTCTAACCCCAGCCACTAAAAAATGCCCCCATACATCACAGAACCAGCCCCATGTTTGACTGTGGGCTGTAAGTTCTCTTTTTTTACAGCTTCATTTGGTTTTCTCCACACCATTCTTCGTCCATCTGAACCGAACACGTGAAGCTTGCTCTCACCTGTAAATAATACCCTTTTCCAAATCTAAATATTTGTTTTTATATGTTTTAGGAAACTGAATAAGTTTCTTTAGATTTCTTTCGTTTATCCAGGGCTTATTCCGAGCTACTCTACTATTAGATCATAGTAAATTAAACAGTTTCTGATCATACATACTTATTTAATTCAGTTTTAAGTTTGGTACCTAGTTTTGGAGCACTAATTTTTGGGTGTTTCTTTACTTATTTCAATATTAACCTTCCTTCTCTCACATAAAGTAGCTTTCTTTTGGCATTTCTCGGCAAATTTTCCACTCTATTCTAACATTAAATCTTTTTAATATTATACTGAACCGTCGAAGGATTTCTTGGAACAATTTTGCTAATTTGGTTCGAAGATTTTTCATCTTTATGATGCGAAATAATAAATTTAGGAATTTGATTGAATTATCTGTTTGCTTTCGACCCATATTAAAAATTTTTTAAAAAAACACAACCTTTTGTAATAGCACATGTATAAACGAATGCAACAAACTTAAAAAATGCATTTGATTGTTTAATTTCTGTATTAAAATCGAATTTATAGCTGCTGTACGAATACGACTGTGATATTAATTTACAAATAATTTTAGATAACGGCGCATAATATAAATCTAGGCATGGAAAAGAAGTAAAAAATAAACGCATTGTGTAATTTAATAGATTTTATATTGAAAAGTACAAAAAAAATCTGTAATAAAAATACTAAACTTGGGCGTTATTGAAATTTATTAAAAATTTACGCTGCTGTACGAATACGACTGGGAGTCACTGTAGAAACTCCAGTGAATATATAACATATTTATATAGTTTCTCACTGTATAAGATTTCATAAAAACCCTAATACCACAATTATATTAACCCTTTCAAGGCAGCCGGTTATCTGAGAAGACCACCTATTCAAAAATTGTTTTCTATCTTCCTACTGGTTTTCTCAACTAACCACGACGTTAAATGTGTTATCTATATGGTACTTTCAATGCATACTATGCGTTTCGTGTAATATTTTTATTGTGAGCTAGTTTAGGTTAGTATAAACACATGTGCTCTTGCATAGTTGGAATCACTGCCGTATAAAAGATATACAAAGGTGTTATTGTGAATTTATAGGACGCAATTGCCAGTAAGTCAACTCTATTTGTATTATTTCGCCATCTGAATAAGTATTTCACATAATGTTTATTCAATTTTTTTTGAAAATTGTAATTTTTTATGCGGTCGTCTGACAATACCACCGGGCAAAGTGGTAAAATAGTTTTTTATTTCTTAGAAACGGAAAAACGACTGTACAGTTTTATGGATCTGGAGAAGATGGATCAGGATGAATTTGATCGTTTTATAGACGATATACCGTCTGATAACGAATCAATAAACTCTGATGTTGATAGCGAAATGCAAGAGGATTTTACAGCAAATCTAATTCCGGAAACCGGTGAACTTTTTGATATAGAAAATATGGATATGATTTTAGAAAACGAAACAAATTATATGTCGGATTGGGATGAGGAGGACAATCCACTATCATCATTGAAAAACAAGATACGAGATAGTTTGGTTTACTGGACAAATGATGAAAGTTATGTTTCTCAGCAAAATGAATTCAAAGAAGATACTGGTCCAAACTTACCTGATTATGCACAAAGCTGTACAGACATATTCTATCAATTGTTTCCTGAAGAACTTATAAAAGATATTGTTTTTCAAACGAATTTATATTATGTGCAAACACATGGAGGATATTCTACATTTGTCCCAACCACCGAAGAAGAAATGAAAAAATTTCTAGCAGTTAATTTGTTGATGGGAATAAAGCAAATGCCTAGTTACAGGGACTACTGGTCCTCTCGTGATGAGCTTCGAGATAACTTCATTTTGAAATGTTATTTTTTGAATATAAATAAAGTTTATAAAAAACCTATTAGTTTTGTTTTGCCCTATTGCGGTCAGGTGGTCTCATGAGATAACCACGTCCTGCAGGATAACGTGAATAATTTTGTTTCATTATATTAGTTTTGTATGTTTTATTTGTTTATATTAAACCTGTAAATATGCCCTATTCATTAATTTTCGAAAGAAAAAATAATTCAGCCCTCAAAGGGTTAAAAGGGCTTTTTCTTCTTCGGTCATTATGGCTCTTTGACAGAGGCGTCGTGACCCATCTCTTCTATGCATGTGATCGCACAGGCCAGATTACCTCAGTGGTTTACCATTGCCGGTCAGAATAAAGTTCTTACTCTGCCTGAATTAGCAGTATAAGTACGTAACTGCTAAACTATGACGTTCTATACAAGGGCTTCCTGTACTAATATAAAATATAAAGTGACAAAAAGGGGCACCCCATTTGAAAACCTTGATATTATTATTTGGAAGACGACGTAGAACTTGTAAACCTATACTATAGTCAATAGTATAAATATTTTATTCTTTAATGTAAATAAAAATTTTAATTGCTTGAATTGTCTACATTCTTCACTATCTCGTGTTGATTATTATGAAATACTTTATGATTAAATTCCTGAACAACAATTTGTTACATCAAAATTTATTGTTAAATAGAAGTTTGAACCTTCTTTTGTGTTTTGAATGTTTTTGAATAATACAATTTTTGTCTAAATCTAAAACCTCAGTGGGTAGTGAAATGGCTAGCATGTAGTAACCATTAATTTTTCATTTTCAGTATTAATCGTTATGTACATTTTTAAAGAGCGTGAAATTATCCAAAAAATAGATTATAATGATTTATTGCCTAGAATAATTGATTTTCAAATTATACCGGTTGTATAACGAAAAGTAGTTAGGGGCCGTCCATTAATTACGTAAGGATGATTTTTGTAATTTTGGACCCCCCCCCACGTAAGGGTACGTAAGATTGTGGAACCCCCCCCCCACATCTTACGTAAGGATTATTTAAAAGAAAATTAATTTTGACCCCCCTCTCCTCCCCTAATATTTATAAAATATGAATAATAATCTATATATTATATAAAAATGGATGTAATGTGTGTATGTATGTTCCCTATAGACTCCTAAACTGTTCGACCGATCGGAACCTAATTTGGCACAGTTATTATGTAGGTTCCTGCGCATGTTTTTGTATTGAAATAGTGCAAAAATTCGCATAAGGAAAGGAAAGTTGGTTTTGAGTAGCCTGCCTTCCTTTAAGGAATCTCGATAATCCATTCATGCGCGTCCCTATGGGACGCGCATGAATGGATTATCGAGATTCCTTAAAGGAAGGCAGGCTACTCAAAATCAACTTAAAAAACAATAATGAATGCTGTCAAACTGTCAACCGATCGACAATGCAAATACGCGTGCACGTGCTTTACGTTTCTATTTGATCATCTTAACCAAATTTGGTGTAGAAGTTATTTACAACGCTACGAAAAACATAGGCTACTTTAGAACCTTGGAGTGAGGCCAAAGGCCGAACAACCACGGTCTACACGTATGCCTGCGATACCCTTAAGTGAGGCCGAAGGCCGAACAACCACATCCGACACGGTCTAGATGGCTAAAGGCGGCCGGTAGGCCGACTGTGCCAGCTAGTATATTATACTATTATGCCACTATGTTTAATGATTTTTAAGGCGCTGATACACATGCTACTTACTGGCACGAAAATCATGCTATTATGACGTAATTGTCGTAAAATTACGTCTATTATGACGTAAATGTCGTAAAATTAGTCATAATAGCATGCTTTTCGTGCCAGTAAGTAGCATGTGTATCAGCGCCTTTAAGTACTATATATTTCAATATATTTGATTTTTTATCAAATATTATTGGCGATTTACATTACCGCGCCACCAGCGACAACAACATGGCTATGTTTAGACGTATATTTCGAAATTCAAAGTCATGGTCTGGTGAAAATTTGCAAACATTTGAGTATAGTCTTAAATTTATTATAATATATTTTGTTAATTAGTTGATTTTGTTATGTTTTGAGCCTGAAGAACGAATTTTTATTTTCATTTAGTACGTCATTTACTAATTTGAAATTCTCCCGCATGGTGGCGTTTGCTTAATGTAAATTGCGAATATTTGATTTTTAAATTTAATTTAAAAAAATATTTTAAGAAACTTACATAAGGAATACGTCGGACCCCTCCCCCCTACGTAAGGGTCTGTAAGATATCCAATACCCCCCTCCCCCCCAAAACCCTTACGTAATTAATGGATGACCCCTTAGTCAAAATAACTTTTTATTTTGAGTAAATTTGAGAAAAACAATAAACATGCCGGTTTATTTAGATATGAGTCATCAAAAGAAATACACTCTTCAGTTTACAAAGCATGACGTTCCAAGAATTAATCACATTATCGTTTACTAAGGCATCATAATACGAAATATGCCTGGATTGATTTTCATTTGTAATTCTGAAAATTTAAAAATTAACAAGGGCAATTGTAAGCCGATTATGAACGTTATCGTATGTATCGAATAAATACAGATATATTTTATGTAAAATATCTGTTGTAGAAGTTCACTACATAATAGCTAAAGGTCAAGCAACAATATATTATCAAATATATAAAATATCGGAAAAAAGGTATGAGCCTTACTCCAAAGTAATGACCAAATTTTCAATGCAAAAATATGAACCCCAATAAATTGTTTATATAGTAATTTGTAATAGAGAATTCAAAGCCAATTTTTGAAACGTCTACTGTTCGAACCCAATCAATTAGAAAAACAATAAATTACTTACTCGTCTTCAGCTGAAAATCCACCATTGTTGCTTCTGACTTGTAAAACTATTGAATTTTCTACTGGTAACATAAGTTTCGAGAAAGGTGTGTTTTCGTATTGTGATAATCGAGCCCAACCAGACAACAATTGACGGCACGGTGCTATTTTTAACTTATTGTAGAGATTCATTTTTAGATCGGCTAAACACAAAAAAGTCGGTTAGTTATTATAAGAAACAGGAAATTAAAAAGCAACTTACAAACTGTCCCCGTATCGGATAATTCTACTACGATAATTCTCTCACAGTATTCGACATTGAAACGTATCGTTCTAGGTGAATTGGTGGAATTAATAACACTAGACGATGTCGAAGGTTGATCTATATGATTTTGTATTATCGGTCGTAGAATATTATTTCCTATAGAAACCATGTCTGTAGCAGTTTCTATGGGCGATTCTGACATTGTAGTATCTTGATCTATTATCATAACATCCGGAGAGTTATCTGTAGTAAATGATTGAGTAGCAGCAGGTAATACACGATTAACCGCAGCCTGGAAAAAAACACAAAGACAACAAAGTAATTCCACATTTCAAATTAAGGGCTTTACGAAAAACTTACCACTAAATCCCAATCAGTTTCATCTAAATGATATATAGCTTCTGCTACATCATCAATTCCGGTGCATGCCTGTAAAATTAAAAGCAAATTTTTATTTTAAATAAAATGACTGTCATGAATATAACCTAGAGTAGGAACAAAATACGACTAATTTTTTAAAAGTGGAAATGTATTTACCTGAAAATCAGCTAAAATTTCTTCCCTATTTTGATCCATAACTCGTTATCCAAAATCCAGAATAATTCAAATAAAACAAACAAATCATTCACTTCACCTCAAAGATTGAAGTATGAAATTATTGCAATGACAAAAACAACAGAATTACAAATGTTTCGAATACACATGCGCCGTAATACCAACATTGAAACAAATTGATTTGTTTCTCTTTCTTCTTTTTGTTCCGATTTTCGAAAAATATCGATTTTTCACAACTTTCTATAATATATTAATATCGTTTCAATTTTCTATTTTATTGTGTTTTCATTTAAAGAGCATTATTTGTGAAACGTAAATTAACCAACTAAAATTGGTAACTTTAAGCCCATGGAAAATTTTGAAACTAGATAAATAAACTCGAAATGCAACTGACTAATTGACCACTGCCTCTGGCGACGAGATAAATAGACCGATAAAATTTCGTTTCGCTACATTCGTCTCCATTTATTGGCATTCAACTAGTGTATACTGGGCTTAATCTCATAACTTTGTGTTTTGTTCACATTAAAATCGAAAGATGTCGCTGTATTTTATTTAGTTATTCGAATGACGCAAAAGTTAGGTTAATTTGTTTACATTAAATTATTTAAATGTTATTTGGTTTGATTAAACTACCAATTTCATTTAAAACGATATTTAATACTGTAAGTTGAACATAAATCGTACAAACAAATTAGTATTCTAAATGTCTTATTTTCTTTAGTTAATAGGTGCTCTCGTTTTGGTTTCGTGGTATCATGTTGTAATTTTGGAGAAACATTTTGAGTCGCCTAATTGTTTCTAAGATGCCTTTCACTGCAGACTCGATAGCTGCTCAGCAGGTACAAGAATGCCTAAAATCTCTCTACGGTCTAGTTCACGAAATTGAAAAGAAACGATTTCAAAGTGAACATGGAATTAATGCAATCAATAAATACCACAACAACCAGGAAGGGCAGCATTTTCAGGTAAATTCAAAATTAAACACCAATTCTTCAATTTTATTAACAGTCTATGCAAGGAACATTTTTTTGCGGGTCTTATCGAAGCCCCCAAAAGTGGCCTAAAATTCCATGCCGGCGTCTCTCCCCATTTAGGGTTTTAGCCGATTAAAGAGCGGTTTTTATAAATTTTAATTTGTTTAGAGCTACAACTGTTTATAAATTTCATAACGCAAACTAAATTTCTACGAAAGTAGAAACTTCATTGCCTTCATATACTTGCAGATTAAATAATGCATGCATATGAATTAAATTTCAAATAATCAGCCGCAGTTCTGAGAAAGGATGACTATATACCTGATACGAGTCATGGATTTAATCACATCGTTTAGTCAATTAAATTTATATTTTTATAAACATTGATTTAATCGACTTTAATTGATTCATTGTTCTTTGTAATTTAACTATTTATGTTCTGTTTATGTTATGAAATTATATACGTATTCTTTCACGTTTTTTAGTTCAAGGTTATTTGCTACTATCTTTCTGTCGTCTTCTAGTTGGTCATTATCTTTGTGTTGTATATGTTCATATTGAAACCCACCTTTCGCGATACAATTCGTGTATCATTGCCTGTATCTCGTCAAAGATTCCAGCTATCAGTACCACATTGTCTGCGTATCTCAGGTGTATTGGCCTTTTCCCATTTATATTAATTCCTTCCTGGTCCCATTTTAATTTCTTTAACAGGTCTACTAATGTTGTTATAAACAATCTAGGACTTATGCTGCCTCCTTGTCTTACTCATCGTTTAATCTTAATGGGAATGGGCTGAGTGCTTTCGTATAGCGTGATCTACTCTGCTGTACTGGAGTGCCTTTAATGCTGCCCACAGTTCAATAGAATCAAAGACCTTCCAATAGTCTTTAGGGCGAGATATAGTGGGAATCTACATTATGTTGACTTTTCTATTAATGTCGTGATTGTGAGTAAATGATCAGATGTACTAAAATCCTTTCGGAATCCCGCCTGTTCCCTGGGTTGATAAAATTCTAGTTTGTTTTCAAGCCTAACCATTATGATTCTGGTCAATGTTTTATATAATTGTGATAGTAATGATAAATATGGGCTGGTAGTTGTTAAGATTACGTTTTACTCCTTTTTTATAAAATAGTAACATTATTGATGTATTCCATTCTTGTGGAATTCTTCTCTTATGTAGATATTTGTTGACAGCGCCCTAGCAAGTTCCTCTGGCGCCTGAGGCAAATTTGAATATACTATGCGCTCCCCTCCCAAAAAATTCTTATCATTTCGCGGCGCTGACTTAGAGTAATGAAAACAAATGGATGCTTATCACCATACCCCCCAGGTACACTTAATTTGTTGCGAAAGAAAAACTTTCACTTTTACGTCCCTCGGTATTAATATCCCCCCCTCCTGGATTACAAACGAAAATTGCAAAAGATTCAATGAAAAATAATAAATTTTGATGGTTCTGAATAATAGCAAGTGTTCCTGGGGGGTATTCCATACCCCCCCAGACCCCCCGGTCATGTGATATTGATTTTTATCGTTAGGAACTTCTGAAGATCTTATATAACGTAACGCAATACCCCCTCCCCGAATATGAAGATTATTTTTGTCAGTAGGAATTTTCCTTTTCTATTTAAATATATTTGAATAATTGTCTCGATGATAATGTGATATTTTTGCCGGTTACCCAGTCAGTTAAAGGGAAATGTAGAAGAACGCGGAGGTTGGAATCAACTTTCCTAAAATCCCCTGTCTTCCCCTAGTCATTGCACCAAAATTGAAAAGGAGAAAATTCCTTACAAAACGAGGTTTCAGAATTTATTTCAGATCTGAAGTAAATCCTGAAACCTTGTTTTGTTCACCATCGATGGTGAAGTTTAAATGTACGAAATTTTTATTCAGAATAAGAATTATTCAAAACTTATTTCAATTGCTTTCTCTGAATTTTCTTTTTATTTCATAAATACTTATTAGTATGATGTAGGCAAATTTTGTTAATCTGTTTTATGGAGAATTTTGTACTCTTCAATTTTGATTTGATGATAATTTTCACTAAAAATGAAAGTAAGCGAGTTATAGACGAAAAACTACTGGAGAGGATTAAAATCCCCATTTGGGGAAAAGGCTAGCAGGGAAGTTTAGGCGAAGTTGCAAATAAAATCGTGGTCAAATTTTCGAATTCAGTCAAATTTGAATATATGCGCCACACCCCAAAAGATTCTTATCTTTTTGAAAATTTTAAACTATTATTTATTGGGTTTTGTCAAGGTTTAGCGCCCTCACCCTTGCTACGGCTCTGTTTGTTGAATAGTATCTTCAGACCTTTCAATACTGCTCTTCCACCTTCTTTCATTAGTTCAGATGCAACCTCATCAGGTTCAAGTGCCTTACGCCCGGATTCATAGACAAGGGATACCTTACCCTTAGAACGTTACTTGGCTAAGGGACCACTGATACTTGAGTACCTGTTGTTTGTCATAGTGATAACTTCGTGTATGTTCGGATTTAAATACTTGAGCAGGGATTTTTTGGTGACTAAAAGTTATTTCATGTTACGTGACTGTATAAAATAATTTCATAAACGTCAGTCAATTAAAATTTGTATTTATTAACCTATTTATATTATATTTACGACGTTTATAATGCCAAATGCGTTAGTTCGCGGTTTATCCGTTACCTGAAACGCCACCTTGGAAAAGGAACGGTTGTTACTTGAGTATCTGTTTTTTTCTCGTCCATTTCATAGTCGATACTTCGTGAATACTCGGGAAAGGAACCCTTGCGCAGGGATATTTCGATATTTGGTAACTTTAGTGTTTCAAGTTGAATACAATTGTTTGATAAATGTCAATTTAAGGTTATGTACAATCAATTTCCGGCAAGCTTCGTTTGTTTACGTGTTCGATAGTGTTCGTTTTCGTACAAAGTTAAACGAAAATAAAAATTCAGAATAATTTTATATATAAAATTGCTTATTTATATTAAAATTATGCATTGAGTTATTTCAATTATTAAAACTAGTGTAAATGTAAAATATATTATATATTAAAATAAATTTTAAAAATTAACTTGTAACATTTTTATTGCCAATCAGTATAAATAACAAATTTTCGATACATCATACTACAATCGCAAAAAATTACCAGTAAGTGGGAAGAATTCGTTCATTATTGAAACAATAAAATCAAAATTATAATTTTTAAATACTATAAAATATATATTTTGTAACAAATAATGCCATGTTTGTTTGGTATTTAGCATATTTTGCAATAATAATAATTATTAACAAGCCATTTGTACTTAGTTCGCAATTTATCCGTTACTCAAGTAACCTACTACCCATACTTGAGCTTTTCCTAATAATACCGTCCCTTGAGTAACGGTTACACGTCTATGAAATCGAAATTCGAACCTTAAGTATTGACTAGTACTCAAGGAGCGGTTTTTAATTAGTTTCTATAGCAACTGTCACTACTTTGCCAAGTAACACTGCCCTCAAGTAACGGATTTATGACTATGAAATGCGAAAGGATCCCTTAAGGGACGACCAATACTTAAGGAACGACTATGAATCCGGGCGTTATTGTTCTTTGCATGATTTAGTGCCGTCAATATCTCGTCTTCGCCTATAATATTATGTACTATGTATTCCAAGCCCTATATTCATTCCGTCTATTTTAGTTCTTCGATCTCTCTTGGTTTTACATGTTTTTGTTCGTATAGGTCTTTATAGAATTCTTCCACCACTTGTAGAATCTCTCTTTTATCTTTAATTAAAACTTTGTTTTTGTTTTCAGTTATTTGTTCTCTTCCTAAGGATTGTCGGTTACTGTGCAGTTGTTCTGACAGCTCGAAACAAAATTTCTTCTGCTACACACTAAAGAACACACTTATTTTAGCATATTGTAAAAGTAAAACATATGAATCGGGTCCAAATGACCGAAATAATCGAATTTGAAAAGTACGGAAAAGTAGCATAAATCATGCAGTAGACCCCGGTGATGCCACATTCATCGGCCGGCCGGCGCATTTTGTTGACGGTACGTGCACTGGGATATACTCTTACACTTAGAAAATTTCGCACCGGCAGATGCAGCTCGACGCTCCTACATGTAACATCGCTTATTTTTTGTTTTTACGCGATTTTTTGGGGGTGAAACGTAATAGTATACTGCCCCATACCGCAACTATACTTTTTAATGCTATTTCGAGGGTCTCTCACATCCCGGTTGCATAGATCCCGGTTTTCTTGATCGGTGGCGCTTCTCGTATGTTTAGCCTAGTAACCAGAGTCAAATCCGCCCTGGAGGGGTGCAGAGCGGAGCGGAGCGGAGCGGAGCGGCGCCCCGTAAGGGTAGGATTTGACGATGGATTACCCTCCTTTTCGAATGCACACCCCTAAAATTGGAAGGCAAAAAAAATTTAATTTTTTCACTTTTTAGGCAATACACGAGTTATTTTCCATTTTTTTGATTATATTTATTACTAATATCTACTAATCACACCCCCATCTATCCGAATTTCAAAGAAAAATTCAAATCGGACCGAAAAAATTTCACTCCATTTCAAGGGACTGTAACCGGATATATGTGCAGACCCCGGGTTCGACCGGCTACATGAATTTACTTTTCCCTTCTTTTCAAAAGTCGCTTTTGGGGTTGTTTTTACTCCGTTCAGCCTTATTATTGTTTTATTAGACAAATATAAGCCTGTTCTTTAGTGTGTAGCTGAAGAAATTTTTTTTCAGCCTGTCAGAGTAACGGCACAGTCGCCGGATTGTCTCACACATTTTATGGTTTTACCCTTCTCTATCACTCTCCTCTTCTAATTGTCTTCTTTTATAGATTTTTTCAAGGTTTTATTTGTTTCTGTATAGACTATTGTGGTTATTTTATCGTTTCTCTACAAACCTCTCCTTATTTCTTCAAATAGTTTCTTAGTTCTTTCACAAGTTTCAAAGTAAACAAAATATTTGTGACAAATCGATAAAATATATAAACTCTCTTTGGCTTTACATAAATTTGTTCAATGTTTCATACCAATTTCACCTAGAATTTCCAAGTCAAATAGCATGTGGTAATTGTGTTGACTTATTTTTAAACTCATTTTATGGCTTAATGGTAAATTTTCTAAAAAAAAAAAAAGATAAAAGATGTAGATAATATTATGTAAAATATTTTTCGTTTGAAATATTCTTTTATAACATGGATGGATTCCAAAATACATAGTAAAATGCGATTTTGGTCGCCAATTTTCAATATGGCAGCGAAGGTTATTTCAGGAATAAGTACGCTATAGAAAAATTTGGAAAAATATCATTCGTAGAGATTGTTATCCTTTTCAAATTGGCATAATAAGAATTTTTCATAGCAAGCATGGTTCGCGAAGCGGAGCACGTGCTGGGCCGAGCCCAGCTTTGTCTCCTCCAACGCTCAAAAATTGAATAAAAACTCTCGTTGAAGATGTAATATGGGTTAAAACCCTGAAAAGGCGTAGAAGCCAGTCACATTATGCCCCGAGAGGCATGATATTAATAGAGTAAAATGAAAGAAAGAATAATTTAGAATTTACTCTATTATATTTGCACATTGCAGTCAGTGCAAATTATCACCGCATGTTCCAAACAGAGATATTTATTGCATTTATTGCAAAAATACCTAGTTTTACGATTTAATTTTGAATTTTGATTTAATTATTTACACAAATATACGTATAGTAATCGAGTAAATTTTCCGATTGCAAACAATCACTTATTAAAATTTAAAATGTTTTTATAACATTAGTACTAACATCGGTCTGTGAGACCGATATTGCCTATAAATAAGGAACAAAAACACACTTTGACTTGCCGGATGTCAGGAAACGTACTAAACTAGTTTATTTGAAGGTACTGACAACCCCCATCCCTTATCAGTTATCGTTTTAAATTTACAGTTAAAAATAAAAGTCGTCGGTCTGTGAGACCGACTGTTAGTACTGGAGGGTTAAACCTGTGGAAATCGACGATTTCGTATTTCCCTAGTTGGTTTACTAGAGGGTTTTCGCAGTCGTGGCTCCGGTCGTACAGTTTTTCTGTTAGTTTGTATATCATCTTACTTACCTGTTCCGTCTTTGTATTCTGATGGATTTGACGGTTGGTGACAAACCATGGCGCGTCCAGTGCCCTGCGTAAGCAGGTGTTCTGAATTGTTTGTAGCCTCTCTAACTGACGTTCACTCGCGAAGGCCCACGCGGGGGCGGCGTACGTAAGGGTAGGGAGGATGATCGCCTTGTAGACTCTTACCTTGAGATCTTTCGACATCGCCCCTTTGCGACCTATCAGGGGTGCCAATGAAGACATTAGACCCCTTGCTAGAATCACTCGTTGGTCGATGTGTTTCACCCAAGTTAATCGACTATCGAGGGTCACACCAAGGTATTTGACGGAGCTGGTCCATGGTATCTCTTCATCGAATATTTGAACTCTCTTGTCCAGTCTCAGTCGACGCCAGGTGAACATGATTGCCTTGCTTTTGTCCGAGTTTACCTCCATACGCCAAGTGCGGAACCATGTTTCCAGGGCGTCCATCGATTCCTGCAAGTATTTGATTGCCATGACCGGATTAAGGATGAAAATTAGTGCGTTATGGGCGAAAAACGCATAAGTGGGTGGGGACGTCGGCATGAGATTTTATGCCACTTTGTGGGGGGGGGGTTCATTAAGACACTCCTGTATATTTTTGCCTGCCAAATTCCCAATTGCCCAGATTTCTCATAAGCTCAAGCCAATTTTTCGTCTTCATTGCCTGAACTATATAATACTATAACATGGAGAAATTTTGAAAAGAATCTATTTTGCTTTTCAGTTTTAAACCTTCGTTCCAATTTAATTTATGTATTTTTAAATGCATTTCACCTTTCTCCGTGCAACGAATCAATATTGACAATTTTAAAGGTGGGTAGTGTTTTCAGGAAGTTATTTCAGGAATAGTATGCAACATAAAAATTTTGAAAAATACATCTTGTAGAGAATTTTATGGTCTTTAATTTTGGTGTAATGATAATTTTTGGTAAAAGTGAAAAGTTTCAGCGTGTTTGAATTTTTTGCTTGAGTTTCGTTGCCTGGACACAAGTCTCGTAGTAATGATAAAAAATATTGATACATTCTGAACTGTTAAAAACAATTTTAATTGTGACATTTAATATATTCCTAGTCACAACTGCAAAATAAATTTGTACAAATTCCAAATATGTAGCAATATCTTGGTCTTTTTGTCTTCGAAATTTTATTAGATACATCTTCAACTTTTTCTTGATCTTCTAGAAATAGCAATTCATTGAACAGAATATGCAACATCACCAAGGCTACATCATCATCGAATGAATCAATTTTGTTTGTGTTGCTTGACTTAACTTTTATTCTTTTTTTATAATATTTTAATGCATGGTTTTCTGGTTGAACTATTATTGAACTGATTGGAAAGCTAGCCTTAAACTTCATATTATTTCTTTCTTGAAGACGCTGTTTTGGATTGTATTCGTGAATTTTATTGAAATCGGTGTTATACATATCATAGCAGTCAATGTTGGCCATATCCTACAATAAAATATTGTAAATTAATTACCTCAAATGTTAATACTTACAAGTAAACTTAAATATGTAACCAAAATAATGATGTAGAATGATGAATTTAGAAAACGGTTTGTCATGCCTTAGTTGAAAGATTTTTTTTTAATAATCAACTTAAATCACTTTAATAGACTCGTTACTGCCAAGTTTTTATTTAATTTGTCATATAATATTATCAGCAAAGTTTTATTACCATTGTTTTAAATTTTTTATGGCGATTTAAAGCGTGTAATTAAATTTGAATCAATAATCACAGAAATTTATGATACATAATTGCAAATTGCATTTTCCTTTTAATAGCAGATCAAAAGCAATTATTTAAAATGCAGAATAATTGCATTAAAAAAACACAGTAATTGAAATGCAACAGCCTATTCTACAAGTTTTGCAGTTGCAATTTTCGACGAATGTTCTGATGCATTATCATGATAAAAAAGCACTTTTTTCTTTAGTAACTGTGGTCGTTTCTGCTTGATTTCCTCATTATGTCGATCCAGTAATGATGCATAATATAGTCTTGTTTTACCTTTTTCTAAATAATCTATAACTATTATGCCACGTGCATCCCAAAACACAGTTGCCATATCCTTTGTAGCTAATGGCTCTGTTTGTGCCTTCTTGGGAGCACTTCCACCGGCTTCTACCCATTGTTTAGACTGTTCTTTTGTTTCTGGCGTATACGTGGAGTCGCGATTTAGTGAACTCCGCTTCGAGTGAACAACCCCGTAGAGTGAACCCACAAATTTTACCATTGCTTCACGATACAGTGAACAGCGGTAAACCCCGATATAGTGAACTGCGACGTACGTCATGTAATATGTATAATATTTAGGGGATTTCCCTGTTGACGTGTTCCGCGTTGGCGAATATTTGTATTTTACATCTCATCGTGTGCAGTGTGAAGTAGTACGTTTATATTTGAGGTTTTTCACAGCAAATACATTATGTCACAAAAAAAGGAAGTGTTTAAACTTAAAACAAAAAGGTGAACTACTAGAATCTCTGAATAAAGGTGAATGTGTGAGTCTGCTTGCTGAAAAGTATGGAATTGCTAAATCAATCGTAGACTTTCCATACTTACTAAATGCAACATTGCTAGAAATGGATAAGGAGTTCGTTGATGGTGCTATACAAAAGGCAATGAAGTCAATAATGTTTCGGTTGCTTATTTGCAAGAACAAAGCCATGCCATCAAGACGTAATATTAAACGACAAAAACTTATCGTTGTACCAGACAAAAGTGTGACTGCACCTGATGAAGACTTAGATAGTAAAATCAGCGCACTCGAATCATTGACCAATGATAATTCAGATGACGAGCCAATGGAAGATATTCAGGAAGAAGAAGTAGAGTATAATATAACACCAGAGAAAAATCAAATCAGAAAGGGAAACTTTGTGTTGGTAAAAGTATTGGGTGGTTCAAGGAAGAAAACAATCTATAGATCCGTTGCAATAGTCCAAAGTGTGGCAGATCACGGTGATATCAAACTGTTAGGAATGAAGTCTGTAGACAAACAAGGAAAAATTTTCAAAAGTAATGAAAGCGATGAATTTACAACTGAATTTTCAGATATAATAGCTCGGCTTCCGAATCCCGATTTAAAAACTTTTGGTGAGATAAGAGGCATACTATTTTGACCAAGTAATCAATATTAAAGAAATATGGTTGTTAAGATATTTTCTGTACATAATAAGTTCTTATGTTCTTTTTCAAATAAAATCATCAGTTTATGTTCTTGTAGTTTCATTTCACTTAAAATTTTACAAAAAAACTTTAATTTGTACTACAGAATTTAGTCAGATCAGTAACTACTGATAAATTATTTGTAACTTCTCCACTTGTAAGTGTTGTGTTACACACCTTAATTTTGTTTTGTCTCCTATAGTACAGTCGATAATTGATTTTAATTTGCGTGTAGGCTGCATCCACGTGCACTTACAGAATTACTTATACTGGAAAAATCTATTCCATATCTTGAGGTCATATAATTTACATACGATCTTAAAATATCTTGGTTTTCCTTTTTACCTACTCTCCCATTAAAAATAGTTCCTTTCGGTTGCTTATTTTATCCAAAACGGTTGTCAAATTAGTAAAGAGTTCTGTTTTTACGGCGTCAGTTTCATCATACAATAATAATGTCTATTATTTGCGTGTTTACATTTTTCGCAATCTTTTTTTTTATTATATTATGAAATAACTTCGTGATTAAATTTATTTTCTCTATAATGGAAAAACTAGCTAAAACTTTTTTTGTTAAATATTTCATTAAAACGAGACAAAAATGCATGTAATTTATTTTGAAAACCAATGTTCCTATAAAAATTCGTAATATTGAAAATGTCGTATATTATCGAAGTTCCACTGTTGTATGTGTATAATCCAAAAGAACTGAGTCTCGCTGCACCACTTCCTACTACCAAATGAAATATTAACTAATGGAACTTGCAGATTTGTGGGTGTTTGGACTCGGTTTGAACCAATTGAATTAGTTTAAATTTTATTTGATAGTAGGAAGTGGTACAGTGAGATTCCGGCCTAACCACTAGACCTCAGTACTAAAAAGTATGTGTAAAAACCATCTTACACCATCGATATAATTATAATATTTATAGTACATGATTCAAGATAATTATGATGGTAATTATTGAGGTGTAAGACGGGGTTTAAAATATATTCATGCCTTAGTTTTAGTAATAAGTCATACTCAAACTACTCTTGTGTATACTAAGCTCTGGTAAATTTTTTATTTGTAAATAGAAAATTTAATTTTTATCAAACCGTTATTGCAGCAATTGGAATTGAAAAATTTATACAAAGCATCTGTAGTACATGCTGAACAAGAAGAAGAATTATTAAGGAAAGCCTTACAAAAGATTACCGAAATAAGGAATATTAAAAATGAAAGAATAATTCAGGCTCGTCATGCTGGTAACAAAGAAACAATTCGTAGGGGTGCTTGGATGAAAATGCTTCTAAGTTCGGCTCAAACGTTGCCACTTTTTGTCGGTAAAATTGGGGAGAAGCCGCCAGCACTGTGTGGTGCTATACCGGCAGAACCAAGTTATTATTCTAAGGTTGGAGATATGGTGGCTGCTTTAGTGAAAGCGACAGAAGGTGATGAAGATAATTGGATTTTAGCTGAAGTTGTAAGCTTCAATCATGCTACCAATAAGTACGAAGTGGATGACATTTTAGAAGAACAAAATCAGAAAGAGCGACACGTATTGAGTAAAAAATATGTCGTCCCTTTGCCACTTATGAGAGCGAATCCCGAAACGGATTCTAGTGCTTTATTTCCTCAAGGTACTGTAGGTAAGTCAAATTTCTGTTTTGTAAAAAAAAATGGTGACAATTTTTATATTTCAGTGATGGCTTTGTATCCTCAAACTACGTGTTTTTATAAAGCCCTAGTTAATAAATTGCCTCAAACTCATACTGATGAATATCAGGTCTTATTTGAGGATACCAGTTATGCTAACGGCTATAGTCCACCTTTGTATGTTGCCCAAAGATACGTGATTGCGATTAAACAAAAAGCAAAGCAAGCCTGACATACTGTTTCTGATGTTATATCAGATTCAGACCCTTCTACAACTCTGGAATAGAAATCAAGAAACTAAAATTAATTTTACTTGATGAAGAATTTACGAAAATAGTGAAAGTTTATTGTATGATAACATCAATTTTAATTTTTGAGTAATTTTATAAATTCGTTTACCAACTTGAAAGAGAATTCAAGAATAGTATAGTTTTTCATGTACATAAATACTACTACTATTGCACCTTTGTCATATGTTTGCTCACAGTATAAAATATTTATAATTGCTTTGTCGTTTATAATAGATTATAATCAATAAAATAATACATTTACTTTTATAAATTCATTTAAAATTCCAATTAATTACTCTTCGAAATACCGTCTGGCCTTGTCGAACACAGCCACATTTTGCATTAAGCGCAGATGAAATTTTGTATCTTTTCGCATTTGTCATAAAGCAGGACAAAACGAGTGATTTAACTATAGCTACAAGTATATTTTAGTTAGAATGTTGCTCCAGGAGCCTACATTAATTGACAGCCATAACTCAGAAGAATGAATGAATTGCTTATTGACGAATTTTACGTGTAAGTTTAGTTTTGCTCAGTTGCTTATCAATTACGTACGCCTGTAGCCAGATTGGTGATATTTATTAATGATTAAATAGATTGTTTTAAAAACATATTAAATAGATAAGCAATAGAGGGTGTATGCCATACTTTTACAGATACAAATTGTTTGACTTAGGAATAACAGGCAGGAAATATAAAATATGAACGGGTTTCAACTAAATTTTCCACTTCTTCAGGTATCCCCGACTTTTTATAGCTCTAGACCGGGAACTATAAAATTATAGGTATTTTAACTAAAAATTAAAATAATTTCTTTGTAAATCATATTTTTAGGATTGAAAACTTTTTTCTGGACAGAGTGCCAGGGTGCTCTCCATACATGTTTCCTTCATCTGGTGTGTGGATAGACTAGACTAACGTCTAGACGATGGATTTTCGCCTTGAGGCGCCTCCAACCATAATATAACATTTAACAAATATAACATATTATTTCAAAACATTCATTTCTTAAACTTTGATGAATCAGTGGGTGGTTGATGACCATAATTTTTTCTTAAGAAGTGTTTGGCTTGATTATGGATAACCTCATTGATGGTTTCCAGTTTGACATTTGCGTGGAGACTGCAAACTGTAGCATTGACGACTTTTCAAAGACTTTTATTCTGAAACTCGGTTTGAGTGGCTGTGGCATATCGCCATATTGGTGTCATGGTTGACCTTCTAATAGCTTTGTAAAGTTGTTGTTTGTTTGTGGAGTTCATTTTATAGCATCTATTCAAGTTTGCCAATTATGCCTTTGGCACCCCAAGTAACATTTTAGCCTGGGAAACGCCTGGCAGTACCTGACAAGCGTTTCCCAGACTTAAAATGTTACTTAGGACGGTTGGTGACGCACGTAACGTGTTCGCCCCAAATGAGTTGATCCTGCGGTACACCCAGGTATTTGACGGAGAATTTTCATAGAATTTCTTGTTCTAACATTTAGACATTCGTTTTGGATTTCTTTCGCATTTGGTAAAAATGTTTACAAAAAGTTTGCCCAAGTTTCCAAATTGTGAATGGTTTCTTAAAGATGAACTGTAGCAATGGGTGAGTGAGAGATGGCATGAAGATTGTTGCAAATAGATGTTAAGAAGAGAAAGGTATGGAGCCTTGAGGTTGTAATCCCTCTTTCTGGAAGTGTAGCAGCATAATATACCTTCAAGTTTAACTAGTCAGGGTACCTATAAGGATTAGGGCTGGACAGAATCAGTATCTAAATACATTTAAAATTTGTATCACCGTTTAATCGGGATATTGGACAGGGTATCACACAACTGTGTTAAAAGTCACGTTTCGCCAAACTTCATTGTGGGCTTCTTCAGAACTGAAAATTTATTTTTCGTCCTCGGAGAATCTTCGAGTATTTTTCCTCCCCTAGGGCTGTTATACCTGATTAAATTGTGTACACAAAACTTGCTAATTGCCAATAAATTGCTAAAATTACCGAGCAATTGCTAAAATTTCCAATAAGTTAACAAAAATTACTAGACAATAATTGCTGGTATTTATACATAAAAACAAACAATTAAAAAATTACTATGAAATTGCATATAAATTAAGAAAATTTTGCCACTAAATTTTAAAAATTACTGAAGGATTGCAGAAATTCTAATAAATTATTGTTTAATTTATTATTTAGACAATTTCGTCCATAATAATTCAACCAATAAGATGTTACAATCTCATCAATTTGAACCAATCATAATCTACTTCCTTTGACAATACAGACCACGGTGGTGTATTGTCGCGGCAATACGACCACCGTGGTCTGTATTGTCAAATTTCCATAGTAACGATGTAAACTACGTGAACGCATACTATAAATTATTTGTTGTCAGAAAAAATTGAAATTTTATTTACGAAATTGTCAAACGAATTCCACACGATACTATAAAATTGTCGGTTAATTTTTAAACCATGGAATCTTCGTGTTTGTCGCCATTTAAAATCACCATTCGTGCTAAAGCACTCATGGTGATTTTAAGGGCGACAAACACTCAGTTCCAGTTTCAAAAATTATTGCCGACAATTTGATAGTCTCTTGTGGTATTATATATGAAAATCTACGATATTTTAAAACGTTTGATAGTTGTTTTAATAGAGCTATTATTTATTTGATTTCTATCAATATTTTGATAAATAAGTAAGAAATTTTGTTTTTATTTTAAATATATGGTCCATAGTTGCATTAATTCTGGGTAAAAGTTTAAGAAATTGATGTCAAAGAAATATTTTTTACTTTCTAAGGGGCCATTCATAAATTACGTCACACATGGGGGGGGGGTCCAGACCTATGTGGGGATAAGAGGAGAGCTTCCAAAATTGTTACGTCATAACGTTAATTAATTAAAAGTTCATTCTGTCAATTTTCATCATTTTAAATTTGTACAATGTGAAATCAAAGGGTGTTGTAAGGATAAGTGACGTAATATTTAGAAGGGTCTACGTTTTTGCAATGTTATGATGGGAGGGGGAAGGGGCATAAAAAGGTGCTTAAAATTGCGTGACCTAATTTATGAACGACCCCCCTCCCAAGAAAATATTTTGAAACTTGGAAAATACCCAAAAGGGAGATCAATATGGATCAACAGGTAGGTCGAGTACCTACTTCTTAATACCAATAAAATTAAAGGAGCAAAATTTTTTTAAATTAGTATTTATCCAGATTGATCACTATATATTTATCTTTGTGAACATTTTGTGAATGTGAACAAAACATACATTTTCAAAGTGCAACCCGAATTGCACCATGGTTTATTATTATTATTATTATTATATCTGACCATTTGCCGAGCTGGCCTACAGCCCGTATGAACAACGGTACAGTTTCAGGTCAGAATGTAGAACATTGTTCGTACAATAAATTGCAGTGTCATACCAGCATTAGGGGTAGTTTTTTGTATCGCTGTCCAGGTAACTGTAATCTTTTGACCGAACTGCACCATGGTTGACTATCGTTCCGTACTCCTTTTCCCGAATTGCACCACAAGCAAACAAATGATATAAAGAAATGAATATACAAAAACCCAAATTTCTTGCTATTTAAATTTTGAGGAAATTATATTAATGTTATAGCCAGAGTCGGGTTCTAGCGTTATTGAAGAATCATAATGGATGTGTTGCAATTCGGACACAAACGATTCAAGGTCCAGCGTTTACCTGAAATTAAGGCAGTTCATTTGGGTAAGAGATTTGTAGAGTAATGGTTTCGTGGTACAATTTGCACTGTTAGTTCCAGTATAATTCATTCATTTCAACAACAATAAATCATTTTCCACGAAAAGGTTATTGATAATAAAATTTTATATATTTTTTTATAAATTAATAAATACTATTGTGAGCTCAATATGGAATATCTTTACAAACACTAAATATGCTCTTAATTGTCGTGACAGGTAAATCTACCGGACATTTTGTAAAATTATATTTTTTCAAAACAGCAATCAATTGCAAAATCGAAGTTTTTACCATTGCAATACTTCTTTTTATAAAACAAGATTTCTGTCATATTTTAAAACAGTGTTAATATTCTGCTAAAATTGGACTGAAATTGCAAAAAAGTTACCTCAATAATTTATTACTAAATTTACTAAAAGTTTACAGAATAACCGATGAAATAATACATAGTAAATTACCAAGAAATTGCTGGTACTTGTACACCAAATTGCTCAGTGCTCAACTCCTCGATCTTTAACCTTGAAGATGTACAAAATTGATGGCAGGAGTTAAACAAATACGCCGTTACATGTTCTTAAAAAATTGAAGTCTAACGCTTATGAATGCAAAATTCCATCAGGGAAACCAAAACAAATTCAAACGTCGTCTTTGCCATCAAAACTGAATCTTGTAATTTGATGAATTCAAGTGGTTGTTAGTTTGGTTACTGCAAATATTATTTATTTCAGGATATTTAGTACATTAAACTTGCATAACATTACACGTGAATAATTCACCATACAATTAGAAATTGTTTACCCAATCTCCACAGCTCTATTGACCGCATCTTCTTCCTTTAAGTTCCTCACTGCCAAAGCTCTCTTTATACCATTGTTCCAAGGTCTTCCACGCTTCCTTCGTGGGGATACCCGCTTAAGCAACCTCTTGTCCTCCATCCTTAGCATAAATTATGTCCAAACCAACGCAAACCCCGCTTCTCAATTCTTTGGTTTACTTATTCCTTTGCTTTCATTTGAGTTCTGATCTGTTTATTTCTTACAAGTTGTAATCTGGACACTCCAGCACTTCTTCGTTCATTCCATTTCAACTGCCATAGTCTTCTTTGCAAGTTTGCATTTAGGCTCAAAACTTCACACCCATAGCAAAGAACCGATTCTACCATAACCATTCCAACTCTTTTTATCTGAAATACGTTTGTCCCACTACAAGGAATTCAGTGCTGCCACGATTGTTCTTCCTTATTGATAGTGGCTCCCAGATATTTGATCTGCACTTGTTTTAATTAAGTTCTCAAATGTTTCTTTGGTGTTAACTGCAAGATATTCTGTCTTGTTAAGACTTATTTGTAGCCCCCATTATTTATACTCAGTGTATAGCCTCCTTATCATGAACTCCAGGTCATATGAGTCCTGCGCTGCCACCACCTGACCGTCTGCAAAATCTAATAGGAACACCCATGCCTTCAGTTTCTTTTCCTGTTCTGCAGAGTATTCTTAATGAATAAGTTGAACAACAATGGTGAGAGGCTACATCCCTGTTCGAGACCTTTATTAGTTTTTATTTGGTTAGATAGTTGTTGACCAAGTATCACGAATGAAATGTTCTCCTTGTAGAATTCTCTTAGGAGCCTAATCAATGATGGGCTTATATTCATATTCTGTAGTACTTGCCACAGTTTACACCAGTTCTCCATGTATTGTGCTATTCTCTCCCATAATACTCCTCCATGTTTAATTAACTCTATAGGTATTCCACCTGGCCCTGCAGATCTGCCGCTTTTCATTGCCATTATATTAAGCTTGACCTCACTTGTGGTGATTTTTTCAGTGGTTTCTTCTGTGGCGTGATCAATTTCCTCTCTAGTAGAAAGCTGAGAACGCCCCATAAATTCAGATCTCTTCTCTATCAAAAGTTCTCCATAATGATTTTCCCATTCCTTCATATCAGTACCTACATTGTTGGCTTTCATCCTTTTATACTCCTCCATATTTCCGTCGATCTTGATCCACCTACTGCAAAAATAATAATTATGTCAATTTGTGTTATCCATACTGTAAAGCGAGGATTAAATACAGCATTTTACAGTCACTGCGACGATATATTGCAATACTCATTAGAATTTAACTTGAAGATTTGCAAGCATTTAAGGTATTCTAGTCTAGAATATTGAAAAATTCGATTTATTTTTTTTTTTCATATTTTCAAAGCTTAAACCTTTAAGAATATGTCTTTAAAACGATTTTTCAAAATTCAAATTATTTTTGGAGAAATAGCTATTAGAAAGAATATAATAGAAAAAATGTAAGTATAAAGTACCATTGTATGACTGACTGCGCGAATATTTAAACGCGATAATATTACCTTTTTCGAGACGGTTGACATGAAATCTCAAGTTCTACTGGACCGATTTACTTGAAATTTGGTGAGAACTTTCTCTATACATCCCTCTATCGTCCGAACTAGAATTATAACAAAATTTCAATTTTTACTATTTTTAAAAAATTCGGAAAAGTAAAAAAAACTGGTAAAAAAATGTCATTTTATTACAAACAGCCGCCATTTTGCAAAAAAAGTTTTTTTTACTTCTCCCTGGTTCGGACGATAGCGGCATTAGTTTTGATTAAGAATCTATTTTGTTTTTTGATTTCGGATTACTAGGAGGGTTGGAATCATGTCAACCAGGACGCGCCATCTTTTTGAGATCCCCATTTTATCAGCCTGTAACTTTTTAAATTTAAAATATTTTCATTTGATTTTTTTTTATGTATTCTTCAAACAACAGTAAAAATGTGGTAAAAAAATGGATAGTAAAAATATTGTTTGGTATTTCTCTATTGCACTTGAAAAAATACCTAAAATTCATGTCTGTAGACTAGAATACCCCCTTAAAACACCATGTATTATAGCAACCATGGCTTCTTCAAGACAGTGGCATTTCAAGTTACAATACATGCAGATATAGAAATACCGAAGAAATAAATTTTAAAAAAACTAAATAAACAGTTGCAATATGTTCTCAGTACCAACAATCGAATTTCAAACATTGAAAATTTATGTCATTAGCTATAAATATAATCTCCGTTATAATCATTTAAAATATTTTTATTTATATGGCCGATACTGCCAACCAAGTGTATACTATACTGCCACAGTGATTCACCCCCTGCACATAATATTATTAATGTTTAGTAAGGGAGAGGAGGGGTGCTTCCTTGCCATAGTACTTGGTGAAAAATCATTTATTGATTCATTTAGTAACAGACTGTTAATAACCACGTTAAAATAAAATCTGTTGATCGTCTTTTCACCTACAAGACATTTCCAAAACTCCCATAAGATTTTTGCCAATCATAATTATATACCAAAAGGGATAATGAGTCTTGAATATTTCAAATTACATTTATACATAATATCAAAGTAATACTATCATAAAATGGTCCCCATTGTTTAATATTGAAGCTCCAGTTATGAAATTTTAACACTATAAAATATTGAATCTAACCAATATTAATTTTAGTGTTCATAACTCAAAGTCGTCATTTTTTGAGTTGTGATAGTTTTACACTGGGGATGTGATATATTCTTTTTCAGTCGTGATGCATCTTTGATAGAAGCGTCATAACCCATCTCTTAAATGCATGTGATGTGCGTTTGAATTATTTGCAATAGGCGCTCATGGCAGATTAACCCGGTGGTTTCTTATCGCGTTCCGAGGAGAGATGGTCACAATAAAGTTTTTACTCTGCCTAGATTTAAACGGTGCAATTTGCATTAGCAGTAGACACACACTTAACTGCTAAGTTATGAGCGCCTCTTGATACTATATAATCAAAGGTTAAAGTGACCAATAAAACAAGAAGTAGTTCCAATTAAAAGAACACACCGATAGTTTTTAGTCAGAACTAAAAAGTGCAATTTTTTTACAAGTAAGCGATACAACTCCAAATCAAACCATCAGAATCCTAAATGTAATCAGCTAACGTTTTCGTCACACAGATGTGTTTAACCCTTTCACCGGTTTACCCACAAATTTGTGGGTGAAAAATGAAGAAAATATTTTCAAAACTCCACAAGATTGTGGGTAAAAAATGGAAGAAAGAAATGCAAAAAATTTGTCAATAACAATCACATAAATTTTTATATATAAGATATAATTTTCTTCGAAGAATATCACAATGGTCCTCGTAATTAAAGATTTATCAATTTATTTTCCCTTTTAAAAATATTTAAATAATGATAATTTTTTTTATTATTAAAATTTTGAAATCATAAATTTATTTTTTCTATTTTGCGTCTAAAATAAAGTCATTTCGATACGCGAATGGGTATCGAAATGGACTCATTACGATACGCAATTTTTTGTTTTAAGAGGTTGGCAGCATAAACGTCATTGAAAATAATATTAATTATTGAAACGAATGTCATTTTAAATCACATTAAAAATCTCCAAATTTGTGTTAAACATTTTAATTAACTATAAATTAAAGATATAATAATAAATAAGGAAAATTATTAACGGCAGGTATAATTTCGTTACTATGAACAAATCTACAATTTGACACAAACTTCAAAAGTTTTTCAAATTTCAATTGTTTGTAAAAATGTCAAAGTATTACCAACAAACATTAAATAAAACGAAATTTTTAAAATGACAATCATTTAATATTGTCCTTTTTTTTAATTTTAAACCATAAAAAAAGCAAAATAGAAAAAATTGTATAAAGTAATACTCGTTTTATAATTGTTTTTATCGCACTTATCCTTTAGAAAACTCCCCGCTACGCGGGTCGTTTTCTAAACAGATTTCGTGCGATAAAAACATCAATTATAAAACTCGTTCTTTAATATACTATTTCTTGATTCTAAATAAATCCATAATAGTCCACTGCGTATAGTCAAAAAAATCAAGCAAACTACGGAATAATTCATACAAAACGTTTTAGTGTGTTTTTGGTTTTAATAGGGTGTTCTAAATAGTTTCTCAAAAGTCCCCAAAGTTTGGGTGTCCGCTAAAGTTTTCAGGGCTGAAATTTCAGTTCCAAAATTAATTTTTGTGAATATCTCAATTTCTATAGGATTTAGCTAAAAAATACATCAGATAAAAAAGTAAGCTGAAAAAATTTTCGAGAAATTACTAAGATAGACATTTTTTCATATAAGCAACCGTGTCCATGATACACGCGAGTGAAATGTCATCTGAAAGCAGGTAAGTATAGTAATATAAAACAATTAACTAATATTGTTTTAAAATGTTTATTATTAAACGTGCAAGCATTATAAATTCATTAATTAATCTTTACGGTGCTCAAGAAAATCTGTAGGATTAATATCAGGGTCTTGGATTTCCGCATCGACAGCTGCCTCTTTTTCTAATGGATCATCTTCAATTGGTTCAGCATTTAAACAAGATTGACCATGGAAATTACCACAGACTGGTGAGCAAATAAGCCCTAATCTTCTACAAGTACACATCACAAGGGTCCACAGCCTTTTGCACAGTTGCAAAATATTATATTTAAAAGACTGTCAGGTGCAGGAAGTTTTGATGTGGTTTTCGGCTGCAAAATTTTGTTTTTTAATACCCATCCCCAGTCTGCAGGGTTCAATTCATTTCCCAACCATTTTTGAACTTGGTAATAGACGCGATATAAATGCTCTTGAGCCGCATCAAAAGTTGGTGGTAACATATTTAATTTTACTGGTCTTTCTTTACTCACGGATTTAGTAAAACATGAATACCGATAGTTGTTAATACAATTTTCTTCAATTGGTGCTCCATAAATTGCAAGGAAAAATATTATTCCATTTGAAGATATCAATTCATGAGAGGAATCACCATCAGGAGATCAATATCTTCTCCAACAACAATTGTAGTATTTTTACAGGATTCTTCAATAGCAGTTTCAATAATTATTAAAATGTCTGCATCATCCTGTACATGTTTTACAGTAAAATTGTTTGCTTCAAATTTTTCTGTCACCATCGAAATCAATCGAGATTTATTTTTGGTGTTGGACAGAAGATTTTCTTACTATATTATATTACTAGAGTAAAGTCGGGGATTATGGAATACCGAAACAAAATTTTGCAGCCGAAAACAACATCAAAACTTCCTGCACCTGACAGTCTTTTAAATATAATATTTTGCAACTGTGCAAAAGGCTATGGACGCTTGTGTACTTGTAGAAGATTAGAGCTTAATTGCTCACCAGTCTGTGGTAATTCCCATGGTCAATCTTGTTTAAATGCTGAGCCAATTGAAGATGATCCATTAGAAAAAGAGGCAGCTGTCGATGCGGAAAGCCAAGACCCTGATATTAATCCTACAGATTTTCTTGAGCACCGTAAAGATTAATTAATGAATTTATAATGCTTGCACGTTTAATAATAAACATTTTAAAACAATGTTAGTTAATTTTTTTATATTACTACTATACTTACCTGCTTTCAGACGACATTTCACTCGCGTGTATCATGGACACGGTTGCTTATATGAAAAAATGTCTATCTTAGTAATTTCTCGAAAATTTCTTCAGCTTACTTTTAGGCTTCTATACAAAGTATAACAAGAAGCCTTATGATCTGGCTCCGTGTCTGTCCGTCCGTCCGCATAATTCAAATCTAATCAGAATTTATATATTAAGATAGGTTACAAAAATATTCTGTGCGTTAAGAGTGTAATTTTCAACCTATATAGTAGACTTAATCCGATGATCTGACCGATCAAGGTATCAACGGATTAAGTTATCAAATTAACGAATAAAATTTATTGTCATATTTTATCTACTATATTTTTCTGAAAAAAACGTAAAAAAGGCTTCTATATACAAAGTACAGCAAGAAGCCTTATTTTAAGTTGATTTTGAGTAGCCTGCCTTCCTTTAAGGAATCTCGATAATCCATTCATGCGCGTCCCATAGGGACGCGCATGAATGGATTATCGAGATTCCTTAAAGGAAGGCAGGCTACTCAAAATCAACTTTCCTTTCCTTTGCGAATTTTTGCACTATTTCAATACAAAAATATGCGCTGGGTCAAACGGTCTAGGAGTCTATAGGGAACATACATACATCCACCATCTCTTATTATAAAAGGCCAAGTCTTTCTTTCTGTCTGTCCCACGGAAATACCCGAAGCAAACCGAACCGAACGCACAACGTATCATCGGATCAACGTATCATTTTGTCTATATAGGACAGCTATTTCCAAAAAAGCATTATGTGAACTTATTCCATAATGGATAATGAAAATTTTGAAAATCCCGTGAGAGAAAAGCACGTACAAGAGCTAATAACACAGAAGAACAGCTTCGATCACAGCGACAAGCTGACGCTCGGTCTCATGCGATACGTCGACAACGTGAAACTTTGGAACAAACTCAAGCGCGGCAAGCTGCTGACGCTCGGTCCCATGCGATACGTCTACAACGTGAAACTTTAGAAGAAACTCAAGCGCGGCAAGCTGCTGACGCTCGGTCCCATGCGATACATCGACAGAAAGAAAATCGATACCAAAGTCAAGCAATTCAACTCCAAATAAGAGCATTGAGATTTGATGAATCTCACGTTACTCGACACGATTGTGGAGAAATGAATTCCATCTGTCAGTTCTGCGGCTCCAAGAATTTCGCCAAGGAGCGTCCAGTTGATAAACAATTTAACAATTGCTGTCATAAAGGAAAAGTGAAGATTCCGCAACCGCTCGATCAACATGGGAATCTATTGTTATATCCCGAATTTCTTCGCTCTATGCTTTCAGATTCAGATAATCCTTACTACAAGAACTTTCGTCAGCACATCCGCTCTTACAATTCCTCGGTTTATTTCGCTTCAATGGGAGCAGAGATTGTTTCAATGCCGGGTAACGGACCATACGTTTTCAAAATTCATGGACAGACGTACCACAGAACCACAAACCTGTATCCACCTGAAGGACAAACAAGAAAGTTTGCACAACTGTATGTAATGGACACGACAGAAGCGGTCAATGAACGAGTAAATCTGCCTGAGAATAGAGGTTGTCTACCTGAAGTGATTGAGAAAATCGATCGTTTCTTCCGCGTCAACAATCGTATCGCAGCTTCATATTGCCTGATGAAAGAAATTGAGCAACAAGAGCGTGTACGAGCCGAAGAAGAAGGACAACCAGTTCCGGTCGTCAATATGGTGATGCGGCGCGATCGGCAGTCTGATCAAAGACGTTACAATGCTCCAACGTCCAATGAAATTGCAATGGTGTTCGTAAATGATGACGGCGAACCTCCATTTGAACGTGATATCCGTATCTATCCTCGAAATCCCGTCGACAATGCACAACAATTCATTCGTATCAATATTCTCAGTCCAAATCTTGACCCTATGACTTATGGCATTCTTTATCCGTTTGGTGAACCGGGGTGGCAACCCAATTGGAGTTGCGAAGGATATCGGCAATCCCGTAATAAAATCAGCATGTTACAATTTAAAGTTGCGCAAACAGCAATTAGAAACGATTTCAATCCGATCATGAGTGCGGGAAAACTTACGCAACAGTGGATTGTCGACTCATATTTGCAAGTGGAAGCCAATAATTTGAACTACATACGATATCAACAAAGTAAATTGCGCTCTGAATTGTATCAAGGTCTATCCGATCATATTCAAAACTAGATGATACCCCGTCCGAGGACGGGCAGCTACCCAAGGTAACTTAAGTTGAATGAAGATTAAGGAAAGCTGTCAGTGCAATCCAAAAGCCATATGACCTTGGCTGCCTGCCCGTCCTCGGACGGGGTATCATCTAGTTTTTATATAATATAGTAAATGATAATTACCAACCGCAAAAAATTTAATTAGTGCAGATTATCTGGATCCTTCTATATCTTCTCTATGCCGGTTTCCCATGATATAGTAGAAAAATTTTATCCGATGATCCTTTTATTCTATAATCCGTTGATCGCAAAAATTTAATCTGATATATTAAATTACAAGTCTAACAAAAAGAACTAGCTGACAACTTCTTTTTACACCAGAAAGGTAGCTGTATAGAAAGCCTAGGATCTGCCGCAAAAAGCGAGATCCACCTTGTTTTATCTGATGTATTTTTTACCTAAATCCTATAGAAATTGAGATATTCACAAAAATTAATTTTGGAACTGAAATTTCAGCCAAAACTTTAGCGGACACCCAAACTTTAGGGGACTTTTGAGAAACTATTTAGAACACCCTATTAAAGCCAAAAACACACTAAAACGTTTTGTATGAATTATTCCGTATCAAAATCCTATATGCAGTGGACTATAAACTTACCAAAATTTAAGAATAAAATAACCCCTTGACCCAATATTTTGAATGCCTTTAAGCATAAAATAGTTTGGACTCCCAAATTTTGGTAAAATCGGTGAAAGGGTTAATATCAATTTTTACTATGATAGTTTATGTATTATAATTATTAATGAGTGAACCAACATTATTTGATCATTCATTGCAATCATTGTTTCAATGGAATAAGGCGCTCGTTTAAAATTTTGATAATAGAAATGAAGGATGTAATTAAATTATATAATTATTGTAATGCAACTCGATTATGTTTATCATAATTTATTGTTATCATCAATACTTCTAATCTATATACTATATAAAAATGGATGTATGTACCCTATAGACTCCTAAACCGTTTGACCGATCGGAACCAAATTCGCCACAGTTATTATGTAGGTCCATGCGCATGTTTTTGTATTGAAATAGTGCATAAATTCGCAAAGGAAAGGAAAGTTGATTTTGAGTAGCCTGCCTTCCTTTAAGGAATCTCGATAATCCATTCATGCGCGTCCCTGTGGGACGCGCATGAATGGATTATCGAGATTCCTTAAAGGAAGGCAGGCTACTCAAAATCAACTTAAAAACAATAATGAATGCTGTCAACCGATCGACAATGCAAATACGCGTGCACATGCTTTACGTTTCTATTTGACCAATCTTAACCAAATTTGGTGTAGAAGTTACGATATTTACAATGCTACGAAAAACATAGGCTACTTTAGAATCTTGGAGTGAGGCCAAAGGCCGAACAACCACATCCGACACGGTCTAGATGGCTAAAGGTGGCCGGTAGGCCTACTGTGCCAGCTAGTAACTTAATGATTTGTGATAAAAGTAAAAATATTGATTGAATATCAAAATAAAAGATATTTTTTACATCATTTATTATTTTACTTATACACCACAACTTATTTTTGACATTTTTTAATATTTCATTTTTTAAAAATAATTATCAATGGAGTTAATGGAACCCCTGAAAAGCACAGGATGATGGTACCTGTAAATCTTACACATGATTAAAAAAATCTAAATTGAGGAAATTTAAAAAAATTAATTTTTGAAATACCGAACTATAAATAAATTATTTTTTCTTATTAAAATAAAAATCGTCAATTGCATTCGAAGTGTTTTTTAAACATCTGTGATGCAATTGCAACAAATATTTTTGAAACTGTTATTTTATAATATTATAAACACTTGATAAAAAATAATACACATTTCAATGCATCTGATGAAAAATTGAAAACATTCACGCATAAGCACACACACTTTTATATAGAGCGTTTCAAAAGTTTATAACAATAAATCGGAAGATTTGTTTAAATTGGCAACAATGAAACACCCTGTATAAGTCTATTTTCTTAATTAAATTTAACAGATGTACTTTATTTTTTAATTAAATTTTTTTTCCAGGCGTAGCCATTCTTTTTTTTTGTTTCTTGCTCTTTTTTTTCATTTAAAAAAACCAATAATTTGTAAATAACAGGTGTGTTATGAAATGAATGTATCAGTGAAAGGCTTTATAAAAACCTGCACTGGAAAATCCCGATTAATAAGGTGCAAAATATCCTCCACGTCTGTAGCTCCTACACATACAAAAAAATTAGTATAAAATATTATGCACAAATATACAAAGTTAAATGATTAAATTATAAAATAAATAAAATAACAACCTTGGCCTTCGGGTCGGTCTGAATCCGGCATAAAATCCACCACCACCCCTTTGAATACCACCTCGACTGATACCACCACGAAATCGAACACCTCTGGGGGGCCTGTTGGTTATACACATTCCTGGTCGGTTGGTTCGTTTTGGCATGACCTATAAAAATTATTGTGACAAACCCAAAACTATGATATTATGTATATCTACCTTAATTTGACGTCCTCTGAAAATTGAATCATCTAATGCCATGGCTGTTTGAACTGAGTCTTTCTCTCCAAATTCGATATATGCAAATCCTTTGGGATGACCATCGTATTTGTTGCAGAGTATCGTAACACGGTTTATAGAACCACATCCATGAAAATGGGACTCCAATTCATCGGCTGTCGCTCCATAATCCACGTTACCAACATAAACGCTACGATTATCGACTTCCATCTTTTCTTCAATCGACATATTTAAAGGACTCGCTAAATTTACAATGCAATTAAAAACAAAACAAGTTTGTCTATGTGATCAACTATACTACTTACTCATTCCTGGAGGACTACTCATTTGTTTGTCGAATTCATTTTGTAACTGTTTTAATTTTTCGGCCTCCTCCTCCATTTCACGTACTCGTGCCCTAATAGCTTCAAATTCTGGATCGTCTCCTCCAGCACCGTCAACGTCTGTGTCATTTAACAATGCGTCATCGTTAATACCATTTTCGTCCAGCGAATCTAAATGTTCTTCCGAACCCAAACCGAGATCCTCGTTTTCCGCCATAACCTTCAAATTTGAGAGATGAGTAATTTTAAAAGTGATTACTAAATACAATGCAAATATCAGATTCAACTGGAAGTTACTTGAATACGTTCCAAGTACATGTTTAAAAATTATAACATGTTTAATCTAGCACCTAGATTAAAATTGGGGTTGAACAAATGCGTTGACCGGCGAAAACATCTTTCAAGTGATTTGACTAAATAGTTATAAATCGAATATTATAATAATGGAATCATACCTTTGTGTTTAAATTGTGTATTTTTAATTAAATCTTTCTAATTTTAACCTTTTGTAGCGTAACTGCCGGTATTATAATGCTTACAAATGGGTACCAACATAAAAACATATAATTTACAAACTTGCACGGAGTGACAATGTTTAGGTGCGAATTTGAAATTTTGATTTCGACACTTTAAAATTAATTTAAATTTAATTTCTCCCCTTATTTCACAACTGCATAATTTAGTAAAATAAAAATGTTAGCTATCCACAGGAGAGTGCAAAATTAATGGAAGCCTTCTATGATCTAACAATCATAATATTAAGTTTGGTTAATAAAAAGCATTATTGATTAATTAATTAAACTATATTATGCAGGCACGTCTTGTTTTGAAGGGCGCCCAGACAGGGTTGCTAGGTCGTCTAAAATTTATATTATTTAACCAAACAGCATTTAAAAATTCCCTAGATTTCCCAAAAATGTAAGATTGTAAGAAAAATTTAACAGAGAGCGCCATTCAGAGTTGGTTCTACAGTAGTGACCAGCTGGGGGGGGGGGGGGGGGCGAATATAATAATTTATATACTAATATATTTAAATTGGTGTACTAAAAACAGAGAAAGCAATTTAGATAATAGATTTAGTAGATAGATATATTATTTTTGCCTTCGAGACGCCCCTTACAACAAACCCCCCAAAACCAACCATCTTAAACCGGCCCTGATCATACCATATTTATTTACAATAAATTTACATACCTCTATAATTTTATATAAATATTGTAGCGGAACGAACGGAAACACGTTATCTACTTCGCGTGATAACAATCTCATACATCTTCTTAAAATCATTAGTTTGAAACGAAACGAAAAGCTCAAATACACAATATTTGAGCTAACTTAAGCTAAATTTCCTCAGATGTCAATCATAAAAATTCCTTAGATTTCAGGAGTCGGACCACCCTGGAAGTTTTCAAAAATTGTATTTTCTTTAATTTCACAGTTTTGATCGTCAAGTCATTTATTTCGCCTTCTAATTTAGTAACGCCATCTGTTGATAACATTTTGAGTTCCACCAGGTGTTTCTAAAACCCCCATAGAGTTTGTCTATCTGATACTACATAATCAAAGGTAGAAGTGAGACATTTACTTTCTTCTGCGTAGTGGAAGGAGTGGCAATGTAGCCCCATAGTGGTAATTTGCCCCGCCCTCCCTCATATGAGTTTCATATTTTTAATAACGCAATATAGCGGCAAGTAATCAAATAAATCTTTCACTGAAATGATTATCAAGACGTAAGGATTCAAAGTATCGATTTACTAAATAAGTGCGCTCAGTCTTCCATATTTTTAATTACAATTCAAAGAGTTTGTATTGGCAAATTGGGCTCTCCTACTGGTGTGTAATATAGCCCCCAGAGGCATTAAAAATATGGATGTTTATTTGGCAAGAACTTGATGAAACTGTTAGGGGGTTATCTACTATACGTATTGCTGTGATTTAAAATGTACCCACACAACGCAAATAGTTGAAATTCTGAATTAATTGTAATATTTAAGAAACTTGGCCTAATTTGAAAACTTTAGATTGAACAGATAAGCACATCCACCTTATTTCATGATATTGTAGACTTATAGAGATCTCTAAAGATAAGAATGCTATATTAAAACCTGTTAAATAGATTCATTATGAAGATGACCATGTCAAAATCTTCCAATAAGGTACATTAAATCAGAAATGATAAAATTTGTTACAGTTTGTTATCTGTAAAACATAACCTTTACATTTTGTAAACTTTAAATTGAAATTTCTCTGTGAATAACTTATTGTGTAAAAATCTGTTTACAACCAAAATTATGTCATATCTAACTCTAAATGTTAATCATAAATTGATCTCCGAAATTTGTAAAAAGGTAAATAAGGTTCAAAATCCATTGAAACGTGATAAGTGGAATATGATAAGAAAAATGGTCAAATTCACAACTTCAAAAGGCTCCAAAATCAGCTACTGTGGAGGAAATCTTCTCGGAAGCAGCAAACAAGTAATCTTTCTAATAATCCAACCAACTCTGAAAATGGGCTAATCCCTCAAATTTTTTTTTTTTCATTATAATCGAAAATTTAAGTGATTTTAAACCCCTCTTGCGTAAAAAAAATTTTTTTTAGCAATTTTAACGATCGTATTGAAGTTCAAAAATTGAAATATTTTTAAATAATTAAAACGCGGTAAATAATGACGTACATAAA
The DNA here is from genome assembly GCA_932274525.1 of Podabrus alpinus. Taxonomy (NCBI): domain Eukaryota; kingdom Metazoa; phylum Arthropoda; class Insecta; order Coleoptera; family Cantharidae; genus Podabrus; species Podabrus alpinus. The sequence continues at coordinate 125,633,304 of OW026451.1, forward strand.
GGTAAGCCAATTAGAAGCCAATACACTCCCACTATTGAAATTTAATTATTTTTAAATGTCAGTTGGTATACTATAACCTTAAAAGTTTAAATAATAATGTATTTAAATGTAAAGAATGAATTGAAACTATATATTATTATTTTTATACTTCAAAATGGGTAGCAATTAGAAATTAATTTTGAACAAGCATCATTTATTTATTTACAAATTGCATATTTTCATAGTGAACGTAGATGGCGTATTATGTATGCATGTTTGCCATGGTTATAATAAGTATTTGAATTTACGGATTTTTAACAATATTTAAACACATCACATGGGTACACTCAAGGATGTAATTTTCGCATACATATAAACGTGGCATCGTGGTAAATGCAATTTTAATTGCAAATTGTGATTGGACTACCTTTTGGTACGTCACAGAATGGCGACTTTTCAAACGTATACGTTTAAAAAAGGCACTTTATTTAATTAGTATAGCGTTTTAAAATTATATATTTGTAATTATATATAGTATTTTGCTATGGGCCATCGATTTTTATAGGTAAAAATTATATTTTTGACAACACGGGACAACCCCATTACAGAAAATTCCATTACAATAAATTTTACAAAAGGAATAAATCTGACTTACAAGTCGTTCAAAATCGACGCAAATTGGTAATTTTGCGCAAGCAAGTTTAGTTGAAATTTGATATTCAAAGTGGACGGACGTGTAACGTAAACCAATTTATTAAACTTGTCGATAAGAAATCCAAGATGGCCAACGCTAGTTACAGCGACTGAAAATTAAGAATGTAAATCTTCAACTCAAATCTCGAATATCTGAGAATTATTTAATTCAAAATTACTTACCAGCATATAATCTAATTAAACAAAATTAAATCAAATTTGGATGATTATTACAACAACAACAACAAGATTCAACGGGAGCAAATTTGGAACGACCATATCAACACTGCATCAACAACAGCTGTGAAGTGCTACGTTTGTGCGCGGGTGATAACCAAGATAGTGCTTATCGACGCAGACTTTTATGAGTCAGGATTAAATAAATTAAGGTATTTCGAATTATTATTTTATTAACTTTTTGCCTTCAGCGTTTAACATAAAGGATGCGAGGAAAAAGACCCTAATCGGTGAATTTCTGGCTACCCTACTTTAATAAATATTCAACTACAAAACATTTTTATTATTTACATTTTCTACGCTTTGAGCAACAATTTTATTACATAAACATTTCATCCGTTTTGGACAACGGCGAGACTTAAATAATATTTAAGCATCTCAAGGAAGAAGAAAGAATTGGATCCTCATTCTACGATTATTTTGGTATTTTGATTATTGTAAACATTCTGGTAACAGATAAGCTATCTGTATTTATTTTGTTAACATTGATTATTTGCGCTTAGCGATATTATTTGAATATAAAACTATTTCTGATTTAATCAAATCTTTTTATTATCATAAAACTATTACAGGTCAGTACTCTAAATTTTTGAGATCATTTAAAATATAAAAGTGGATCGTTATTATCTGGTCAAATTAACTTAAGCATTTTCTTTCTACAACAACAATCATTTTTCAATCACAAAATAAAATTAAAACTTTTCTCAACTCAATAAGCTGCATCCCTTAATTAAGCTTACTACCTGCTATACTCTGACAGGGCCTTAGACTGAGCTATATAAGAGGGTCAAGTGGGTGAACTTTCTTTATAAAATTTAGCACGCGAAATTTTAACATTTACATTTTTTTATATTTTTCTTTCATTCGAAAGTGGCGCCCAAAACAATCGACGTGTGTAAGTTTTACATAAGAAAGTACATAGCAGTATGTACATATAACCCTTCTTAAGTTTTTTTAAAGAAAAAACAAAAAGTAACTGAACAGTGCACATGATCTTGGTATTCACATGTTGAGAAAAAGATGAGTATTACCTGTTATATTACCTGAACCTTTTACACTTTCTAAAAAATATAAATATAATAAATATGTCAGGGGTGGAACAAGTGGAAAAACGTGACGAATTATGCTGCTGATGATTGGCCCCACCGGACTCGACACAAAATATAAAATTTGTTTAGTCAATCAGACTAAACAAGGGTATAGGGGTTATGCTGCAGAGGTAGCACTTTTTATCAGGACAGTCACATCAAGCGTCGACGACGGGAGATGGTCTTTGATAACTGGTCCTCGCAGGATACCCAACTCTCACCTATGGCTCCACGTGCCATACCCCGGGCAACTGCATTGACCTGCAGGCTAAACTAAGGAAAGTCACTAGATGTATCCAGAGTTTCATACCCATATCAGAGCGATGCATGCTGCTGAAAGTAATGAGGTCACTTATTGACATTAATAATTATAATAATGGCATATGCACCTACAGCGGATAAAAGTGAAGTGGCTGTCGAAGAATTCTATCAAGAGATTGAACAACTTTTAAAGTCAACCAAGAAAGAGGACTTAAACATAGTATTGGGCGATTTCAATGCAAAAGTTGGAGAGGGTGGATACGAGAAGATCGTAGGAAAATACGGATTAGGAGCAAGAAACGAAAGAGGTGATAGACTGGTAGAATTCTGCCAAGAAAACAATTTCATTATCACCAATACATGGTTTCAATTACCACCGAGACGTCTATATACCTGGAGATCTCCTCAAGATAGACCCGATAACATCATAAGAAACCAGATTGATTTTATTATGATAAACAACCGCTTCCGGAACGCAGTAAAAAGCGTTAAAACGTATCTAGGTGCGGACTTAAACTCAGATCATAACCCTCTAATCGCCGACATCCGACTAAAACTAAAGAAAATCACGCAACATAAAGAAACAAGAAAAATTGATGTTAACAAGCTGAAAGACGAAAATATGAGGAGTGCATGCGCTAATAAAATTAACAATGCCAGAAAAGTATAACATGTACAAACGAAACAGAAGAAACTTGGACCAAACTTGAAAACACTATAGAAGCAGCCGCAGAAGAACACCTGGGTTTCTACAAAAGATCTAAAAAAAAAGGATTGGATGACCGATGAAATATTGGCACTGATGAAAGACAGTAAAAGAACACGTCACAGTACTACAACAAGAACAAGATAGTGCGAAAAAAGATAAGAGAAGCAAAGGAGGCGTGGCTCAAGAACAAATGTGAAGAAATAGAACATCTCGAAAGTAAACATGACAACTTCAACTTACACAAAAAAATAAAAGAAATGACATACACTGGTCGACAACGAATTGCAGCCAAACTGATAGATGAAAACAACAGAGTCGTGATGGAGGAAGAACATCAAGCGGATATATGGAAGAAATATGTAAAGAAACTCTTTAATGAAAATAGAACAACATCTCTCGATGCGAACGCGCAGTTACATGGACCACAGATATTAAAAGATGAATTACGGAAGGCAATCAATCAATCAAAACATGGCAAGACCGTAGGTCCGGATAATATAGGGGTGGAGCTTTTTAAAATGATAGACTTAGACTCAGGCGATACCCTACTTAATCTCTTCAATCAAATATATAACACCGGAAACTTACCAAAGGACTGGCTCCGTACAACCTTCATCACGTTACCGAAAAAGGCTAATGCAAAACATTGCAGCGATTATAGACTTATAAGTCTCATGAGTCACGCTGTAAAACTTTTTCTAAAAATTCTACAAAATCGCTTGTGGCGAAAGATTGCCGAGGACATAGGTGAGACTCAGTTCGGATTCAGAAATGGAATGGGAACCAGAGAAGCACTGTTTGCCATAGGAGTTCTTGTACAAAAATGTCTGTATCAACAGAAAACAGTCCATATATGCTTTATCGATTATGAGAAGGCGTTCGATAACGTGAAGCATGATATACTCGTGAAGCTTTTGAAACAGAAAGGAATCGATAGCAAGGACCTATACATAATCGAGAATCTGTACTGGAATCAAACGGCGCATTTGAGGGTGGCTCATCGAGTAACGGAAGAGATTGAAATACAGAAAGTCGTGAGACAAGGTTGTGTTTTGTCACCATTGCTGTTTAACCTTTACTCTGAAAATATTTTTAAAAATGCACTGGAAGACGTGGATAAGGGCATTCAAGTAAATGGCAAATGGCTGAATAACATACGTTATGAAGATGACACTATCATTATGGCTGACAACCCGTTTGATTTCCAGTACCTCCTGGACCAAGTAAACAGAGCGAGCAACGAATTTGGTCTCAAAATGAATATTAGTAAAACGAAGATAATGGTCATAAGCAAAAATCAAAAAGAAGCTCAGGATACTCCAATTACTATCAATGGCAATCAAATAGAAAAAGTAACAAGCTTCAGATACCTAGGATGTTTACTGACGGAAAGCTGGGACCCTGATAGAAAGGTTCGAACAAGGATTGAAATGGCACGAGGCGCTTTCCAAAAGATGAAGCGGCTCCTATGCTGTCGCGATCTATCACTAGAAACACGCTGCCGCACAATGAATAATTGTTACATAATACCGATTTTGTTGTACGGCGTAGAGGCGTGGACGCTGAAGATGTCCTCCGTTAACAGGCTCGAGGCATTTGAGATGTGGCTATACCGTAGGATGCTTCGAATCTCATGGATGGAAAGAGTCTCCTACGAAGAGGTGCTTCGCCGTATGAACAGAGACCACCAACTGTTCACCACGATCAAAAAGAGGAAGGCGGCATATTTTGGCCACATATTTAGAAGCGAGAGATATGCCCTCATACAACTGATAATGGAGGGCAAGATTGAAGGAAAACGAGGCCTGGGACGGAAGCGATTCTCTGTAACAATTCTTGCCACTCCAAAAGGAACGACAAAAACTGCCCCGACGATCTTTGTTGATAACTCAGGGGATCTCCGGACAAAGATAGACAATGCCACGAAGTGCTAGCTCAAGCACGGACCATGAAGAAAACGGAACCCCCCTACCCTCGGTTGATGTTACACAATTATACGGGATGACGCTAAGAATACACAAACATAGCGAAAAAAAGGTGTAAGTCTGGGCGCTATGTAATTATATTCACCCCGTATAAAGAGAGAACTTAGAAACACAAAAATTACAATTTGTGCTTCCGACAATAGATAACCAAAGGTTTGAGGATGCCCCCGTGACCGGAAAAATATATAACGACTCGTCGAACGACATCACCATCCTCATCTGTGTTAAAATAGCAAGATCGACCGCTACCAGAAAACACAAAGAAACCAACCACCAACAATCGACTAGGACTCCTGTTAGAAGCGAGCATGAAATGCGACGTCAAACGTGATTTGCTAAAAGCAAATATAAATCCACAATCATCACACCCATGCAAACCCCTAGATGATAATCGTATTTAAATACAATAAGAAAATACAAAGCTTAAATATTTAAAATTACTCAAAATATTTAACATGGAAAAGTAATCGAATTGTCAATAGCGAGCGACAACGTTGCTATCTGGCAGGCCAAGCGGTCGTATCTTGTGCTATCAGCGTTCCCATTCAAATAAATTCGCCTAAATCAAAATTGCAGTATTAAAACTATACAAAAAAATGGCTCTAAACAAACCGTTTAGATCAAAAAAACATACAGTATGAGGCAACAATTACTACACAGAACAAACTTGTATTTACGCACACAAGGAAAAATAATTCTGGGTATCAAGGAGTAAAAAAATAACAATTACGCACAAATTGCGTAATTGCGGAAGCAATACAAAAAAGACAAAGCCATATGCCCAAATTTGGTCAAGAGACAACAAACCAGAACGGAATTCAAAGGAGTAGCAAAAATATCGCACTCACCTACGCGAACTAAAAAATCCTCCAACGAGAATTGCGCAAGCCAAAAAACAAATCCTCGCCACATCCACTTGAACCACATCCATGGCTATCGCTTCATCACAAATAGGAATTGACCAGCTCTCCCAAAACTCAACCTTCCTCGGCACTTCACAAAACTATTCCTCCTTTTCGAGTCGCTATCGCGACCCCGTTATCCAAAACACAGCAATACCGCTAACCTTAGAATTCATGCATGAATCCACCATACAGGGCGTTGCTAAAGTTGTCAAATGCAAATTAGAAAAAGTAACGATTCAAAAAATCGTTACATCTCGTGGTTGTGGAACTTGCGGCAGTGGTTTGGTGTACGTGGCGCCGCGGAACTAATACGTATGGCGCAGAACAGAGAGGAGTTCCAATTGATGATCGCCAACCTCCGATAGGAGACGGCACCTTAAGAAGAAGAAGAAGAAGTCAATCAGAAAGGTGGAAAGTGGCGTTACGTTAAATTTCTTGCATGAACTTATCTGAAAAGCATCTTTGAAACAATTTTGAAACGTATTTAATTAAAACTAAGTAAATCTGAAAAACTACAAAATAGAAACTAAGCAGAAAACAAGTGTTTCGGACACCGTCATTAAGGCGACGTCAATTGGGCGACGTCAATTAGGCGACGGTCAATTGGACACCGGTTGTTTGAACGACGACTTATTAGGCGACCCGAATTAGGCGACCGGTCATATAGGCGACGGTACAAATTGGGCGACTGGAAATTCAGTAAATTTTTTTAATTAAAAAATTGATTAAAATATTATTTTATTGCAAAATTTATTTTCAAATTCTTATAGTATTCTATTATCTTTATTATTATAAAACATTAAATAAATACACAAAAATTAAAGTACACGACATACAAAAAATAAACAATTTTCAATCCATGTCATAATTGTACGATAAATCGCGAAGATATTCTATAACATTTTGTAAATTGTGGTATTCGAGAACCTTATTTAAAATTCTTTCGTCAGCTTCTTCAAGTTTGGCTCGCTTTCGACTGGTTTCTCAAATTTTTGTAGTCTTAGCTAGAAAAGGCGAAAGAGCGGTTTTTCCTATATTATATTGTTTACTACCCGATAAAAGAAAGGATACATACGTAAGATTGTTTACCATGATGCGCCAGCTGTGGCCTGAACTAAATCCAGAGAGTATAAGTGTGGATTATGAACTTGCTGTTCACAAAAGAATTATTGCCGGACATGAACCTAGTCGAAAGCGAGTCAAGTATGAAAAAGCTGACGAAAGAATTTTAAATAAGGTTCTCGAATACCACAAATTACAAAATGTTATAGAATATCTTCGCGGTTTATCGTACAATTATGACATGGATTGAAAATTGTTTATTTTTTGTATGTCGTGTACTTTACCGCTCTTTCGCCTTTTCTAGCTAAGACTACAAAAATTTGAGAAAACAGAGGAGGAGAGAGTAAAAACGTGCCGTCCATAAATAATTCTCGCATGTCTCTACTCCACGTAGAGTTATATTCTCTTCCAAACATTAAGATGCGCTCTGGGTCGCGATGCTCACTTCCCGAATCCGCTAGAAGGAAACGTTCAACATTATTCGGGCTAAACTCGTATTGGAAATATGCCTCTGGTATAACGATTTCCTCACGAGTTTGCAGATTGCTAGGCGCTTGTAAATTTCTATTTCTTCTTCTTTGGATATTACGGTTCATGGCACTGCGGCTTGGAAGAACACCTCTCACAGCACCGGGTACATTTTGGGTAGCGGTGATCCTTATTTGAGCAGGGGTTTCATGAGTAGTTCCTGCTAGACGTCTTACGGTTGTTTTCACTTGTTGTACTACAACATGTGCTGCATTTCCTACTGTGCTACAAGTGTGTTCTCTTCGTATGCAATTAAAAGATTTGTCTTCTATATTCGTCCATATTCGAGCATTACATCCAATATTTTTGTTTTCACAACGCCATAATTGAATTGAACCGTCCTTACTGACTTTGTCTTTGATATAAAGAAATCCGTTCCGAGTGTACTTTTCCTTCCCTTTTTGAGTCGTTATTTCTATTCTTCCTTCCATTGCAAATGATTTTGTTTTAACTTCAATTTGTAATATTCATACTTATATAGAAATTAATATTTACCAATCACAAATATTTATCATAAATATTTACCAACCACAAATTGTAATTAAACATTAACGTAGCCTAATTTACCATCGCCTATTTGGCCGGTCGCCTATTTGACCGGTCGCCTAATTGGGGTCGCCTAATAAGCCGTCGTACAAAAAACTGGTGTCCAATTGACCGTCGCCTAATTGACGTCGCCCAATTGACCGTCGCCCTAATGTCGTGTACCGAAAATTCCCCCCCCCCAACAGTTTCCATAACCTTTCAAGCCGATTGAACTGTTTTTGCTTTCTTTGAAGCATTTCCACCAGCTTCAACCCAGTGTTTGGACTGTTCTTTAGTTCTGGAGTATAGCAATGCATCCATGTTTCGTGGACAGTGTAGTAATGCTAGACACTGCTGTGAAATGTCCATACGATTAAGTTTTTGATCGCTGGTGAGCAAACGCGGCACTCATCTTGCTGACAACTTTTTCATGTGCAGTTCTTTATGCATACCATCATAAATACTTTTATACGTTATTCCACATACGTATGTCCATTACAGTAGACACCATTGTGATCTTGAACAGCAGTTTCTAAGCTCGGACCTCAACATCACTTCATTCACTGCAGAAATTCATTATGGGTATATTGTAAAGTATTTAGGAACACTGGAATTAAGATTTGTATCCCAAAAACCGATACTTGCAAGAAATGTGACGCTATAAAAATTGAATTGATTGTTACAAAATAATGTGCAACATTTGAAGAATTGATTTAGCTCAGTTAGCCTATATCTCATTGGCTAAAACCCTAGCAAAAGCTGAGAAATCTTTTGTCTTTATTGTTTTCATAGCCCGACGCTGAGTCACTCAAATGTTTATTACCAATGTCAACGCAGTTTGTACAACGTTTGCTTGGTAAATTCAAAGTTTGAAAATGTATATTTTGAAACTAATAGTCAGAAGCAAAACAAGGAACACTCGATATGGGGTCTTGCATTCTATCTTAAATAGAGGGAAAATACCCAATGCTCATAGGAAACAAAACACGACCGGTAGTCTTTTGGTCTGATAGATGTGTCGGTCAAAACCACAACTGGCAAAAACAACAACTAGAATGTATTTGTACTAGAGGGCTGAGGCCCGATTGCACCAAGCTCAATTAAAATCAGTCTAGTAAGTGCTAATAGTCTCTTTATTATGAGCCTGTTAATATCAATTCCATAAATTATTTGAAGTTAATTTAAGCGTAGATTTACGAGTCAGTTAAACTAAATTACATTGGTGCAACGAATTTTTAAGTTAAATCGCAATATTTAACAGACATTTAGACTAAATCGCTATTAAAGCCTTAAGTGGGCTTGGTGCAACCGGCCCTGAATCGCTGTAATATTTACTGCAAGGCCATCAAATCCATTTCAAATTTAGCCCATGACAAATGATAAATTTGTAAGTACTGACGAATTTGCGCATCAAAATTCCAAAGTCACGCAATCTCTACGCCACAGAACATCTTTGGTTTAAAACGGATGAATCAGATCCCTCAGGAATCTATACCCGACCTGACCGTGACACGATCCGATAACCCCGTGGAATCGTCACAGCTTACATGTTCCACATCAATATGAAATTTGGCATAAAAAGTGTACTCCTTGGTTTACGGAAAATATTAATGATGTAGCACTTTAACCGTGATATTTGGATCCTTTCGTTATCAATGCAGATTAGAAAAAAGATCTTCTGGAAATGTGCAAGTTTTTTGAGCCACCTTACCGCATATTTTAGGAAAATTCAACTACGCATGATAACGTTAACATACAAGACGAAACTCATGACTTGTTTAAAGGTGATAATGTTTGACCTTTCACCAATTTATGACAACGTTTTAATTATCTGGCGACGGCTGTGATTGTTCCATATTTCAAATATGGCTCTAAGACCTAACGCTTTAGGGCTTCCAATGTATTGCTGAACTATTGCTATTTCAGCAGAATATTTATGGAACATTTTACAAGCGGAATGGTGCAAAACTTTACCAGAAACTTTAACAAAATAATTAAACGGAATTAATTAAACAGTCGTTAACACTGTTAATAAACATTGGGTGATTAAAAACAGTGACGAGCCCAAAATAAAAAAAAAAAAAAAATTTTGGTGTATAATTTTTAATATGCTTTAATAATACACTTTAAATATACTTTATTAAGTTTTTTTTTTTTGGAGATTTGGAGATGAAGTGTATACACTTCCCGCTGTTCAGAGCCCGCGTTAAACAAGTAGGTCCCCGATGTGTGTGATAGTACTACAAATGCACAACACATACATAGGAGAGAGGTCGCCAACATCCGGTAACGGATAGGCACGTGAAGAAGAAGAAGTTTTGTTTTTTATTCATTAATCTCGTAAATATTCAATCTATTATGTGGGCAAATACTTGTGGGCGGTAGTTTATATAAACAAAAGCAAATCATTGTCACACGCAAAGCTTTTCCTTCTATACACCACTGATAAGATCTAATAAGATCGGTATGGAGGAAATTCCCGATAATACTGTGGAAGACGAAAAAATGCATGATGAAATGGATATTGGACTAGGCGACGTAATGAATGAAATCGTGAAGTTCAAAATAACAATTTTATTTAAAAAAATATTTACAGCTGGAAGTATCCCTGACCAATGGCGAACAAGTATAACAGTTATTCCCATATTCAAAAAAAGGCCAAAAAAGACCCAAAAAAATTACAGAGGAATATATCTACTGAGCAGCATTTCAAAACTTTTAGCAAAAATATTATCTGCAAAATGAACACATCAGATCGGAACCAGCGAAGAACAGCAAGGCTTCCGAACAAATCACTCGACCATAGAGATGCAATATTTATACTGCGCCAACTAGTCGAAAAATCCATCGAATTTAACAAAACTATGTACCTCTACTTCGTCGACTTTACGCAAGCATTTGACAGAGTACAACTAATCAACATACTACGAATACTGCAAGAAAAGGGTATTGATTGAAAAATTGATAGAACTAATAACAGAACAAGAATTAAAACAAACAATGGAATAACGGAAGAGATCCCCGTTTCGATTGGCATTAGAGAAGGAATAGCCTAAGCCTTGCCCTCTTTAACATAATTATGGACCAAATTGTTAATGATGTCAAAAGCACCAATATTGACTATAACATGGGAAATACCAAAATACAAATCATATCCTGTGCCGATGGGGTCATCTTAACCGCAGAAAACGAAGATGATCTGCAACGTTTGCTATATAGAATAAACATAATGCGCAGAAGAGGTTAATATGCAAGTCTCCACCCAGAAAAACTCAGTGCATGGTGATCTCCAAAGACCCAGTACGTTGTAAATTGGAAATCAATAGAAAAATAATTGAACAAGTCATGCAGCCACATTATCTTCGTGTTAAAATTTCAAGCAGCAATAGCACCGCCCAAGAAGTAAAAATGCAAACAACAAATGCGGCTGTGGTCTCAGGCTCTCTTCGCGATTTCATATGGCAAAACAAACATATGAATATAGAAAGTAAAGTTTGAATATATAAGACTTGCATAAGACCAATCTTAAGGTATGCAGCAGAAATAAGAGCCGATACATCCAAAACCATATAAATGGCAAGAACAACTGAAATGAATACTTTACGAGCCATCACCAATCTTAGTCTTCGCTATAGGGTCAGAAGTGAAAGAATCTGTGAAACATATAACATACAGGATGTGGTTAGATGGAGCAGAGATAGCCGACGATGTTGGAGGGACCATGTTGAGAGAATGGGAGAAGGAAGACGTGCCAGAGAGTGGTGGAAACCCAAAGGCCAGAGACTAGGAGACTACCCGGTAGACCACATAAGGGATGGTACGAAAGTTGGACGTCATCGTCACAGGATAGCAACTCCTAAAGAAGTACGAGTAGTATGAACAAAAAAAACAGGACATTGTCCTATAATATGAAAGAAGCTTGCATATTTAAAACCGTTAGCACCTCATAACCGTCAAAACGGTAACCACAGATATGTATAGTGTATTTCAAATTAATTGGAATTAAAAAAAGTCTAGCATCAAATTACGTTGTTATAAAAACATACAAACTTACTGTACACCTGGTACACGCGTCCACGTGGAGTCGCAAAGAGAATTTTCGTAATAGAAATATTATCCAATAATAAGTCCTTATTATAAATATTAACCAATTAGAACTACACTACTCCACGTGGAGTATGAAATGCGGGCTTTCGTTGGCGCGATAATCTTATCTCTTATATTGTTTTTCCTTGCATAGTTTGTATGTTTTTATAACAACGTAATTTGATGCTAGACTTTTTTTAATTCCAATTAATTTGAAATACACTATACATACTACATTAAAATGGTGCAGATTAGAATAGAAAATATTTAAAATGTCTTACTGTTACCCATGCTCCCCTATTGGTAAAATCTAAGGCAACCAAGTTTTATTAAAGTCGTTCACACCCATTGTCATGGTCTCCCTTGTTAAAGTGTACGATAGCCCACAGATATAATCGTATAATGTTGAAACGTGTTAGAAATATTAATATACAACAAAACTAGGACTAGGTTATACAAGCTATGAATAACAGTTTTCCATAAGTGATAATTATTTTAAACTTATGGGTAGGTACAATTAAAATTTACAAAAATTCCAACAAGAAGAAGAAAATTAAAAATTATATAACGCGTGACGTATTACATCGTTGCTACTAAGCAAACCTTTAGTTTACCGACAGGAAAGGTCAAGTTCGATAAATCTTGTTTTTTAACCAAATTAGATGCACCTACATACCTATCTAACGTACAACAGTTAAATTCTTAAATAAAATTTTATGATCGAAATTTTTTTCGCGATATTCGTACACAGCTTATACTTAATGATCCAAGGTATGCAGGGTGTCCTTCATATAGTGCTACTATTTTGTTCGGCAGATATTTTTTTGCGGGAATGGGACTTTTCGGCGCCGCCGATTCGGCGTAGTTAGTTCGGCGCCGCCGGTTCGGCGTAGCCGGTTCGGCGTAGCCAGTTCGGCGTAATACCGTTTCGGCGCGAGGACGTTTCGGCGTGAGGACGATTCGGCGTGAGGACGGTTCGGCGTGAGGACGGTTCGGCGTGAGGACGATTCGGCGCGAGGACGATTCGGCGTAGCCCATTAATGTGTCTGTGTAATACATATAGTCTGTGTGTAAGTATAATAATGTTACGTGTTAATGTTTTCATTGGCTAATTTTCGGGTTTTTTATCCTACAGCCTCTTTTCGACCGAAGATGAGAATATTTTAAATTCTCTAGACGCGTCTCAAATTATTAAAGAAATAAAGGACTCTGGGGGAAAAGATTTAATTTTTAAATTACATGATCTTGGTTTTCAAACTAATTTTTCATTTTGTTAAGGTTATTCAGGATCTCAAGATTAGAGTAATATAAATTTGTAATAAATTTTTGTATTATAGTTGACCTTTAATTGTTAATTTATAAGATATTTTTTAAAATTGGGTATAGGTCTTTTAATATTAAAAGACAAAAATAATCAATAACAATTGATTAAATTTACATTGTCAACTATTGAATTTGTGCTAGTAAATTTGAATAGCTTATTTGCAAAATTTTAGAGCATATTTTGTAGTTTTTTAGTGCCTAAAATCCGATGACTACTAATGAGTAATAAATAAATAAAAATATGACACTGAAAAATAAATTTTCCGAAATTTTTTTATGAAAACCACCCACATTGTAATTTCAAGCCATTTCGATGGTGTTTTTAGAATATCATTAAATTTATTCGTTTTTAAGATTTGCACCGAACAAAAACAGCGAATTTTTCGGCCACCTTAAAGAAATCTTAAAGTATAATACAACAAAAATGTTTTACAATATTTCTAAAAATTACTGAACCTCATGATTTACAAATGAAACCATTTTTGTTCTATAAATACAGCTTAATACGAAAAATATTAGCCCACCTCTGCATTTAGAATTTGAATTTTTTATATCTACCACCTAGAAATGATTCTACTATAAATAATCAAAGGAGAAAATTTCATAGTATAAAATTTAGTAATTTAATTGCTATACATCAACTACATAATATGTATATTAAAAACATTTCATATTCAACTTAATGATCGTTGGTAGTTTTACAAACGTGAATTAAAGTTTAATTTGTGATTAAAAACTACGAAATAATGCATTAATTTTCCATTACAAGAATTTAATTATATTTTAAAATGAATCGGAAAATCATTTCCCGCCGAACCGTCCTCACGCCGAATCGTCCTCACGCCGAATCGTCCTCGCGCCGAAACGGTATTACGCCGAACTGGATACGCCGAATCGGGTGCACGCCGAAAGGGCTACGCCGAACCGGCTACGCCGAACCGGCTGCGCCGAAAAGTCCTAGACCCTTATTTTGCTGCTCTTTCAATTATCATTTGGGTTTCTAGTAGTGTAAATTATAATATTTCCGTCGATTATTGTGACTATTCAAAAAAAGTATGTGATTTTTTTCGATTGTCTCGCCGCTTTCTCATTTAACTGTCCCAAATTATTAATTTTATTTGGTGATCCTTGCAGAAAAAAGGCTACGCCAGCAAAACAATAACAAATCAATAGCTAAAATAGACATTTAAACTATCTTACTTAATATATGGTGGTGACTTCGGGCACCACCGGTAGTACAAAATTAGGTTGTACATTAATTTTAAGAATTTCTGAAAATTATTTCTCAAAAATCTTCTATAAACGGACGGTCTCAGATATCTTATTACAAGTGGGTACTTCAACTTCCTCTTTCTATTTATTTATTGCCATAGGCTCCTTTTCTCTTAGTGTATTATTAATGGATTATTATATGGTTGCTGTAGAAAGGAAACGGAGTCTTTCTCATTGACAGTCCCCTTAGTTGTTTTTCAATAAATTGTTATTAATTAGAAGAATAGAGTAAAATATAAATTACATTTTAAAAAGTACATATTCGGTGTTTTATCGGGATCACCAATTTAGCGTGGGTACCTTTTTATGTTATTGCACTATAAGTCGGTGATTACATTGAACCCGTATCCGCTCCGTTCCGCCTAGAAAACAAACATGTGTATTCCTATGACCGTGACTACATTTGATCCGAACGAAACGGAACAGAACGGGATGGAACGGATCGGATCCGGCTCCAATGTAACCGCAGCCTAACAGAAGCAGACCGGATATATAATCAGTATAGAGAATAGATCCATAGATTGAACGCACTTATTAGAAGTTTTTTCTTAATTTTATTATACTCCGTATTATAAAATCTACTAATTTAAAAAAATTCAAATTCGATTTTACTTTCTGAACGAAAATTTTGGGTTTAAATTTCTTATGTTTAAAGGACAGATATGGAATACACCATTGGTAATAATATTCATAAATTTTTATTCAAAAGTTGAAGTCATTTTTTTTTAAAGGAAAATAAGTGGTCAAGGTCAAAAGTATTTAATATGTTATGTTTAATATTTAAAATATGTTTACGATGTTAGGTACCTACATTATTATACATCAATTAATTCTAATTTTATATTATTATATATGTAGTATTAAAGTAAACTTGCTTCGCCACGTACAAAGGTTTGTTTTGATCCTTTTATGGCAATTAAATATTGTGTTTGTTACAGGAAAATTTTTTGAAATTTGAAATAAATTATGAAACTTATCTTAGTTGTGTAATAAGAAGAAATTTATAAAAATACAAGGCGCTATATTTAAAAAAAAGGAATTATGGCATTTCATTATTTTTAAAATTTTTTCACCAACACCTTGTCCTTATACAACAAAAGTATACATTTATTATAGCTCAAGCTAATTACCTATCCTTCTCCTCGGTCCTTTTACCCTAATAAGGGTTTAGTGACCGAACTCTTTCTACTCGTATGCATATGATGTGCGTTCGAATTATTTTCAACATTTGCAACGCATATTACATACTAATATGAATTTTTCTATTTTATAAGTTTTAAATTTTGATTTTATAAATACGCCTCACGATGCAGCGTCAAATGATATGATTTATTTTTTAAATTTTTTATAAATTTTAATTAGAATCCTCAAATTTTCCAAAACTATGACTTTAAATTCCTGTAGATTTCCTTGCGACCAACTGTTAATTTTAAGTCCGTCACAAAATGGTTCGCCACAGCGTTTCACAAATACAAATTTTTCTTCTTTTTCATTCAAACACTTTTAAAATTTTTGTCTTTTATTGTTCACTTTTACACAATTTATCAAACCTGTATGCTTAAAACAAACTCAAAAATACAAATTTTCTACAAAATTTTGCATGCATGCCTCATCAAGGCTCAAAAACACATTTTTTCACAAACTTTTCTAGCGTGATGGCCCCGTCCAGGGTTATTCACACACTGTCTTACAATTCGGCCCTGCTCTCGTATTCTTACCGTGAAAACATAGTGCCAACCTAAAAATGAATTTCCCTAACAACAACTTTCAATTTCAAATATCATTTCAATTCGCACAAATTCACTTTTTTTAGAAAAATCATGAAAATACATAGAAAGAAATTGGGTCTTATAAACTGTGAAAATATTGTAAGGACTTAAGGAAGTCATTCAGTAACTTTTTCATGTTTCTTCAATTTTTTCGCATTTTCCGCTGCCAATTCTTCTATTGGCTTCATCACGCTTGACTTTTGAGTCGCCAGAATAATCTCGGAATGTCTCCCAAGAGACGGTCGTCAACTTAAGCGGTTAAGTGCGTTGCTGCCAATACTGAATACCGTTCGTTTCCGGACTCATTAAAACTTTATTCTGACCGTCTCACATCGGGAGGCAATGGCAAACCATCGAGGTGTAATCTGTCAGGGTACTCAACCTCTCTGGAGATGAAGTGTATACATTTCCCGCGGTTCGGTGCCGGCGTCAAGGAGTAGGTTTTTCTATGTATGTGATAACAAAAACGTACAACTCATGCATATGAGAAAGAACCATAGGAAAAAACAATGGAGAAATATGGGTCCCCTCAAGAGAGACGAATCAGAACTGCAGGCGGCGGAGATGCAGTTCCTGAGACGAATCAAAGGATATACAATAGTGGACCAAATAAGAAATGAGGACATTCGTGCCGAATTGCAAATCTTCTCGGTCAATGGACAAATCTCAGAATATAAAAAAAATTGGAGGTTACAATTAAATAGAATGTTTTAAATATGTATTCCATTATTAAATATAACGAAAAACAAATTAATTCCAAGGAGACTACTTTCTTACAATCCAAAAGAGAAGAGCTATATTGGCCGCCCGAGAAAACGTTGGCGTGACTTGTGAAGTCGGAACAGGCAACAATGCTAACCCTTGAAAGGAACAATAATAAGAAGATGTCCTAGAGAATTCAAGATGACCCAAATTTGGTAAACAATATTTGTTAACTGGTATATTTAGATTTTAGTATACAGATTGTGACATAGTGCAATGCAAATGTCTGTGGTCATTAGCTTACGGAACGTCAAGCAAAGTTGCTACCGGTATGCACTTGGATGGGTGACCGTGTGATGACTTTTTGAAAATAACGCCGCTGGTCACTGCTCTCCTAGCAACCCGCACATACCCTTCCCCTTGCTGGGAAGAGTCCTCCATCCAGCAGTGGCAACAGTTGGAAAGAAAAATAAGAATGCTTATATAGAAATGACATTATTGGACTAATTTTTATTGCAGGAAACTTGGCCGGAAAATATATCACAATCTATTAGAAAATGAAATAAATGGATCCACTAAATCCAATTTTTTTAACGTGAACAAATGAGGATTTTTCCACCTATAAAATGATGTATCACAAGATAGGGGGGCTATTTAAAATTGCAAAGTAGGAGTAGGTGATGGGGAGGAGATTTAACTTAAAATTGAAAGAGTATTGGTTGTGAACGACCGTTCTCTTCGCTATCTGAAGCGGCGTGTTTTTTGTTTTTCTCAAATATACTCAAAAAAAGTTATTTCGACTGGCTACTTTTGAAATGAGTACCTACCCGGCATGTAATAGCATGGAACACTTGGCATTATAAAATTGAAAAAAAAATCGGAGCTTTTCATTTCTTTATGAATTGTTTAAGTTTCTTAATGGCTCATTTAAATTTTTTACCATAATTGCTAACCACCCAAGCGTCTGTCGACGGTTCCGGTCTTTTGGTGCTATACTGGATAGTGCTATAAAATTTGACGCTACGATATTGAAAAAAAAGATATAAATAGTATAATATAAAATATTTATTTCAACATCTTACTTTCTGCATCTTTGGCCACAAGTGGTTACTGTTAATTAACATTATTTTAGATAAATTATTATTAAACTCTTACTGGACTATTATAATCTATGCTTTCAGTTGTTTTATGACCGTTAACCACACAATTTCTGCAAATCAAGTAGCAATTAGACTATAATTGCCAGAAGGAACTCGTTTCTCTTTTACGAGTCAGTGCTTTTGCAATGTCAAGCTCAACCATGTGAAGAGACGTTGAACTTGAAGTTACTATAGGAAGAAAGCAAGTATAACGGATAAAGAGAAAGTTAAATTGGTTATGACGATTTGTATTGTGTTATTCGGTTGTTTTATACAATTTTATATCATATCTTCTTTAATACATTTTCGTCACTATATTCATTTAAATATTGATTAAAAGTTTTAAATTAATCGCATTACGTAAACAATGAAACGGTTTCTACATGAAATTCGGCTGGTTTAATGTATTTTCTACCAGCATGGCCCACTTTTATTTGTAACTTGTTATACTTGCAAATTACAGAAGGTAATTGACATTAGCGCTAATTCTGTATATAAGAAACATGTTAATTTTAACACTCGCTTTTAAAAGAAGTGATCTATATCTTTTAATAATAGTAATGCAGTATTGTATGTAGAGTAGATTAAAACTAATTATATTTTCACACTCAGCACGATTCAATACCAAATTTTGAACAAAATAGGTAAAAGTTTTATTGCACAAGGCATTTTTTTTTCTAAAATTATAACAATCCTTTATAATACCTATAATGGCTTCACTTGCAGAATTATGATTGTTGCCTACCAATTGTACCTACCTAATTATTACAAAAAACATCCACATTTTTTTAACGATTAATCGTAAGCATGTGTTTCAACTCATTGTTATATTCTCATCGGAAAAATGAAAGCACTTAAACGCAAATAAAAATGTATGGCTTGATGTGTTCCATAAAACTCGAATAAACTAAAAGTAGGTTCCACACGTTGCCTGTGTTTACAAAATTTGGAAATCTTGATTTTGTAAAAATCTTGTTTTGTGGCGCCCGCCAAGTTATTATTGCGTATGGTACTGATGAGAAAATTTCAAGAGAAATGTGGTCTATTTGCCATTGAAGTGAACAATTTGAACCTTTCTTTTTTCACTCGGGGTTTACAATAATAAATTTTACAAAGCGGAAAGTAAGTAGGTAGTACTACATCATGTTAGGTATAACTAATCTTTGATTATAGTACCTATCCATAAATCCATGATTTAATTTATTAGTTATCTTTTTTTTCGACGTCGCGAAAGCTGGCGTCATTTGAGTTGTATATTGCCGACTTCTTGGCAATGACAAAGACAAGATGTTATACAACAATTTAGCTTAGAAAATCTTCAAGCTGGCGAATATAATGATGTTACTTATTTTTATTCAACTACTATCTAATAGTAATCACCATCACGACATAGTCTAGACTCCATAGGCATCTTTTAGGATTACTATGGGTTTCTGATTTCTGTTATTACGAAATGACATTATAAACAGTTTAACTAACCAGTAGCTTATTAAAGATGTGAAATTGAGTTTAACGTCAATTCTTGGCTAATGACGACCAACAATTTTAGGCAGATAGTTTATTACCTACAATTTTTTACTCAGAAATAATTAATATTGTTGGTCGAGTGACTTTTGAAATAGGTGTACTAAATTTACAAAGATATTATTTTATTCCCTAATTAGGTTTTGTTTGCGACACTTTCACTGTGCTGCAAATGATCCGGTAAGTTATCTGATAAAGAAGAAATTTTACGCGAATATCCATTGCAAGAAAATTATTCCTTGAAAAATTGGATATCCCACAAAATTACAAGGTGATTGGATTTCAATTCGCTATATTTTTGCATTTGAGGCATATCAAGTATTGTAAGAATAGGTGAAACCTTTTTAGACATCGTGATGTGATCATTCATCACATTGTAGGCGTATGACTATGACGAAACTACTAAAACCACAATACTTCACCGATCTTGCCCACAATGACTTGTTGGGAAAAAGAAATTTTCAGTGAGAATAATGGAACGCTTACTTATAGGAGCATATTATTGTATGTACGTAATAATTTAAAATTGGTTACTGATCAATAATTGCTGAATGTTTATAAAATAATTTGAAGTTTATTATATTTTTTAGCTTGTTAATTTTTAAATTTCATTAAACATGCCAATGGTGATTTATATATCTTAGAACATATAAATAATTTTAAAAACGCAATGAAAAAGTTGGCACGCGCGTAAAGATTATTAACTTTATAGAAAGTTTAAATTATACTTACTAAAAATTGCTGAACCTCAGTGGGACCCCTGTTATATCGGAGGCGTGAACTGAAGCTCTATTAACTTTTAGATAGATCCGCCTCTGTAATAATATGAATTATATTCGATCCGTAAAAGTGAGAATTATTATAATCGCGTCATTGTGGACAAAGAAGTAAATAGACAAATGGTAAAATTTTATATTGGTATTAACGAGGAAAGTGTATTCCGCAGATTTGAAAACGCGGTTTCAAAATGTTTGAAAATGGAAATTCAATAAGGGCCAGTGTCAGGTACCATATAAAATTATAAATGTTTAGTGTCGTAAAGGTAGAGAACATGGATAAGCAGACAATTGACGGAGAACAGGGCGACCACGGAAA
This sequence comes from Podabrus alpinus, assembly GCA_932274525.1. Classification (NCBI taxonomy): domain Eukaryota; kingdom Metazoa; phylum Arthropoda; class Insecta; order Coleoptera; family Cantharidae; genus Podabrus; species Podabrus alpinus. Next base: position 125,654,186 of record OW026451.1, read on the forward strand.
ATGACTAAAGAGATGATAAAATGATCGTTTATGAAGCAATTAAAAATCTTCGTTTAACAAATGCTGAAACCGTTTGTGATTTAAATAAAAATCACGAATATAAGATAAGTGTTTCGACGGTGAAACGTCAACTGTAGGCAGCTGGACTGTTTGGGAAACGTCTTTCTAAGAAACCACTAATATGAAAGAAGAATCGGCAGCTCCTCTGAAATTTGCAAAAGATCGTTTAAACTGGTCTAAAATTCTTCGCAGTTGCGAAAGTAAGTATAATTTATTTTCCTCGAATGGCATTAAGTATATTCGACTTCCAAAAAAAACAAGAAAAATGATATTAAACATGAAATTCCCAATGTAAAGCACGACTGCGGAAACGTCATGGTGTGGAGCTGTTTTTCCCACGATGGCGTTGGTCCCCTATCCATATTCGAAGATATTATGAAACGGATTATGTACGCCGATATTTTGAAGAATGAAGGGATATTCCACAGATATTACATTAAGAGAATAACCCGAAATTTGCTTCGAGGCACGTCAAAGACTTCATGGACAAAGCCAAAATCAGATTAGTATCAGTATCTATTGTAGATCAATTTCTTGATGTATAAGCATTTGTGAAAAGAGCTCGAGGTACGAATAAAAAATGGTATATACCTAAATAAGACTCAGTTTTGGGAAGCTTTACAGGAAATATGGCTAAAAAATACAATTGCAGCGTTTAGTGAAGCTGGTTGACTCAATTCCGTCACCAGGCACAGCTGTTATAGCTGCAAAAGGGTTTGCAACGAAGTACTGAAAATATTATTTAATCTGAATTTTTTCAACGAAGTTCTTTATTTTTTGTTTTAAGCGCTTTCTATTATGGTTACTTGTTATAAGGAAATATATCGGATTCATTTTGTTGTTAAATTTTTACATATTTATATAATTATCTATTTAATAAGTATTAGTCATGGGTTTCAACTGCACAGTATTTGAAGAATAAATGTTGAAAATACAAAACAGAAATGTTTTAAAAACTTTTGTATAAAACTAAAATTTGAAAGAGTTACTACAAAGAAACTATTTGTCCATTTACTTATGGTCGCTTACATTCTCGTGAGCTATTTGTTGTCTTATAATTTGCTTGCCGCTTTTGTTTAGGATGCATGATAATATTATGTTATACTATCAGCAGAGTTGGGCTAAAAAGGAGGTTTGGTTGATGCTGAGCTACAAAGTAGCTATTAGTTACCTAGATTAGGTACTTTACCAAATTGGTAGCTGAGCGATTTTTCTCAAAAAGAAGCTGTTTAGTTTCTGCAATTTTTTCGATAGATGAACTACTTTCAAAATTAAATCAAATAATTGGATTGTTTTCATTAGAAACATGAAATATTTATTTAAATATGATACAGGTTGATACAGAAGACGCCTTTATTACAATCGTAATTTACTAATTAACCCTACTTTCGTAATCTAGCTTATGTTTCTTTCTCCTGTTCATTAACTAATCCAGGAATTTTAGTTTTTGAATTAAAAAAAAAGTTACTGTTTTAATTTAGTTATTGGTTAATTCTAAAAGATGCTAGAAGCTACATACGTCACAAATCACCAATGATTTTAAAAAAATTTAGATTAGTTGTACGTCGAATAGTGAAGGTGTAGTTGAGGTATTATACATTATACAAAGTATACAGACAAGTTTAATTACTTATAATAAAACACAGTTCTTTATTATTATGAACGGTTTACATTGGTATATCGTGAATCATGATTGATGTGTTTGCGTTTTCTGCAGATGTTGACCTACTGTGTTTCTTTATGATGGCAATATCCAGATATATTTTACATGTTACTTTATATGGTGCTTATTAATTTTAAAAACTATCTAACGTTTGTTGTTTAGAATGAGTTGAATAAAAAGATAAACAGTTTTCCAGCCAATACCATAATATTATACTTATGATAACTTTTATTGCTTAGGGGAAAGTATTCTAAAATCGACCAAAAACGTCAATAGATTGTCATTTCAGAATATTCCTTCATGCATTAAGAAACTAAATAAATTTAAAAAGTAATAAAAAAAACAGAAAAATAAATATTACCTACATGATCGGTATTATTATCCATACGTGGATGTACAATATCCGAATAAATTTTTTTAAAGGTTAGGGTGCAGACTTGACAACGCATTGACAGTTGTGGTATTTGTTCACAGTATTTATCTTTAGTATTTCAGTATTCCGCTAATCGAAAAGTGCTGAAAATGAGGGATAGAGAAAATGCCTCTGCCTCTGCCTATGCCTCTGCCTCTGCCTCTGCCTCTGCCTCTGCCTCTGCCTCTGCCTCTGCCTCTGCCTCTGCCTCTGCCTCTGCCTCTGCCTCTGCCTCTGCCTCTGCCACCCCAAGTAACATTTTACCGTCATAAATGTACATATACCTTACAGAAATTTCCGTAACGGTAAAGCATTGATTTGCCCCTTTTGCAGTTACTGTATTGATGTATCATTTATGCACATATAAGGTACAGGTATTTTCGCAACGGTACGGCATTGATTTGCCCCTTTTGCAGTTACTGTATTGATGTATCATTTATGTACATATAAATTACAGGTATTTTTGCAACGGTTCAGCATTGATTTGCCCCTTTTGCAGTTACTGTATTAGTACATCGTTTTTATACCGATTATGTGATGATTTTTTATGAACGAGATATTTATTTAATAGAAAAAATAATTTTTATAAAAGATAAAATTTTTGATTTTTAAATATTTCTATTTTTTACATACTGCTAAATTGTTTCCCTGTATGTATTTTTGTTTGACTGCGCCAGAATCTGAAAATTGACATTATAAATGTGATAATTTTTACTTACTTTTTTTTACGAGGCCAGGTTTTGAACCCATGCTGTACTGTACCTATACAGTCTGAAAACCAACTGCTTAGCCAACTCGACTACCTGGGTATACGGTATAAACTATGATATTTGTTATTTGATGGTCAATTTTATTTTCAATTCATAGATTAAAAATATTACCTAATATTGAATTAAAATAAATCAAATATTTTGCTTTGGTACTTTAAAATTTATTACATTATGAATTATTTTAAATAAAAGTTGTTATTTTGCACGTGTTTTGAAGAAAAAATGCTACGACGCCGACGTCACTTTAATTCGAATCGACAGCGGTGGTGGGATTAAATTTATTTAATTTAAATTTATTAAATTTTAATTTCCAGAATTTTTATTTCAAATTTGGAGATTTTCGAAGATTTTTGATTGTTATTATTTGCGCCGTAGTTTTTCTTAAAAATCCGTATTGAAGTAACGAAGTTAGAAACTTTTTCAATATTTAGAAAATCAAAAATTTGATACATAGTTGAAATAAAGATTTATGATTACTAGAAAGACATAAAAGACCGATTCCCCAACTATAATATTATTCCTTTCTCATTATAAGACAAAAAAATATTGGAGAATGTAAGAAATCTCGATGGCGTAATGGTAAATAGGCACGATGGTACCTTTGGCAATCCGTTGTACAGTGGTTCAACTCCCAAGCCGGCAAAGTTATTTTAAAAATAAATTTCCTAATTAATTAATTTTTTAATATTTTTATTAATAAATATTATAAACACAGTTATTTATCGGTCTTAAAACTTTAAAAGGGCCTTTAGTTAATTAGCTATTAGAAAACATAAAATATTTAAAATACACGTTTTACATTAGCTAGTTAACTAAAGGGCTTTTTATATAATATACGTTGATAATACCGAGCGTAAGAGGTTTAAAATTTCCGCCCCCAATTTAGAAATTTGACCGCCCTTCTTACTCCAATAATATCTCATATAATAATTATTGTAATATAAAATGCTTATCATAATTTGTAACCAATCAGAAACAAGAGTTTTTCTAACGGCGAAATTTTTTTTTATACATAATCTTGATACATAAATAACTATAATGTTACATATTTTTTACATTTCAATATTAATAAAAATTATAAAAAGCGCGTCTCGAAATTTAATTTAATAAAAAGGGACTTTGGAGAATAAGACGGATTTTTATTTATAAAATTATTATATTATACGAGTATATATTTAATAATATTTTATTATGTACTTATTAAAGTAGTCATGGACAATATCAAAACCGTGAAATAAATATCACAAAGTTTAACTAATAAATCATCTTTACATATTATATACCGGAATTGTAAGCGACTAAAACTTTACTATTTAAACTACACTTTCTGGTATCAAACCGGTGATGAAAATATCGTACCGTCCATCTTATAAAATACCTGTATATGTTAGACATTGCTTTTATAGTAACAAAACGAAACGATTAAAACATTACCTAATCGGTACCGTATGTTCAACTATATTTTAGTTAATAAACTTTCAATGCCGATCCGATAAAGCAATTGCCTTCAGAATAACGGTGCGAAAATATGTACATTGAAACTATACCTAAACAGTACAGTGTAAATATGAACTAAAATTTATGTGCCGCTTAGGTACCATTTTGGTACTTAATTTTCAGGTAATAATTGTCATATAAAATGCGTATAATAATTTGTAACCAATGAGAAACAAGAGTTTTGCTAACGGTGAAATTTTTCTTCGTTCTGATTGGTTAAAACTGTTTTAAAACGCAATTAAAATTCATTGATCTTTAAATTACTTATTTTTATAATAAATATTTTAATGTTACGTATGTTTCACATTTTAATATTAATAAAAATTATTATATTATATAATATATTTCATAATATGCTATTATGTACTTATTAAACATGTCATGGTCAAATATTATTATGTTGAACAATATCAAAACGGTGAGGTAAAAATCATAAAATTTAACCAATAAAGCATCTTTACATATTATATACCGGAATTGTAGCAACTAAAACATTACTATTTAAACTGCACTTTAAGGTATCAAACCGGTGATGGAAATATCGTACATTCCATCTTATAAAATACATGTACATGTTAGATATCGCTTTTATAGTAACAAAACAAAACGATCAAAACATTACCTAAACGGTACCGTATGTTCAAATATATTTTAGCTAATAAAATTTCAATGCCGATCCGATACAACAATTGCCTTCAGAATAACGGTGCGAAAATATGTACATTGAAACTATACCTAAACAGTACAGTGTAAATATGAACTAAAATTTATGTGCCGCTTAGGTACCATTTTGGTACTTAATTTTCAGGTATGAAAATATATGTACATATTTGTTATACTTCAATGGTATACCGGTGTAACCGTGGATTTTTACCCCCGTGATATTTTACCCCCCGGTAAAATATCCCTAGGGATATTTTACCCCCCGGTAAAAATTCACTAGGGATATTTTACCCCCGGTAAAATTTCACTAGGGATATTTTACCCCCTAAAGAATTTTTACAGGGGGTAAAATTTCACTAGGGATATTTTACCCCGGGGTAAAATTTCACTGGGGATATTTTACCCCGGGGGTAAAATTTCACTAGAGTATATTTATCGAGGAGGTAAAATTTCACCGACATTAAAAATTGTTCTGAATCAAAAATCAAGGCAAAAACTTAAATTAAGTGGACTATTAATAATAATACTTTTTTATTAAATTAAAAAAAAATTGTTCATATCAATTGAAGAGTCTTTTTTACCTTAACTACGACCGCAAAATGATTTCCATTTTTATGGTTTACATACAACGCAGGCTTCTGGTAATCGGGTTCGCTTAATAATTGCAGTGTACTGGGAAAACGTATCCAACCGAAAGATTTATTATTATCTGTGGAAGTGTATGAATACAAATCTGATCCAATAAATGGTACCTTTCACACCAGAAAGGTAGCTGTATAGAAGCCTAGGAACTGCCGCTAATTATATATTAAGAAGAAGAACATATATATATTGTGGTGTTCCGTTCGTAGATTTCGAAGCCACGACAGATATAAATTTTGAAAGAATTTTTAATTTTTAACTTTTATTTTCTCGTTACACAAAAATTCTGTTTTTATCATTTGTGATAACTTTTGATAGTGAAATAATTCAATTCTTCAATTTTATAAATTTTTTTTGTTTGATAAAAATTTTTTTTACAATTCAAAATATGGGTTAGTAAATAAATGTTTTCACTCATAAAGAAATTAATTGCGCCTCTATAATAATTGTTCAGTAGATATAAAAAAGTTCATTTAGTTTACAAATAACATATGCGATTGTAGCATGTTTTTTTTTTAAAGTAATAATTTTCACTGTTTAAATGTTTTAAAAAAATGCAAAATACCTTGTCTTTTGTTTAATATTTTGTTTATGTCACTCGATAAACATACCAATTTCATTCGTAGGTTGATTTCCAATTTTTCAAACCAATTGTTCATGAACCAAATCCACAGTCGTTGAATTTTTCAAATAATTCGTGGTTAATTTTGCAACCATCAAATTTTAATAAGATTGACCACTTTTTATCCCTCTTGCTTGTAATTTTCTTTAGTTTCCACTTTGGAAAACCATATAAGGATCCACTTTTATAATTTACTTTGAAATTTACTTTTAACATCCACTTTAAAATCCACTTTTATAAATCCACACATTGATTGGCAAAATCACCGCTTGGCTTCTCGCTCATTTCAGAACGAATTCGTCCATGTCCACTTTGTAGCCGAAATTTCTTTTCCACGCGTGCGCAATTTTTGATTCACGTCCTCTGATTGGCTGACTTGGTTAGTCCTGGCTCATAATTTCAAAATGTGTCCGAAACTGGACGTAATCGAATTTTTTCAAATCTTGCGAGTGTCGGTTCGCGCACTTATGTTTTTTAAAACTCACGCATGACTTTAAACACATCATTTTCAATTTTAAAATTTTTATAATACAAATAATATTTTTGATTCATTTTTAAAAAAAAAACAATCTAGTCCTTTTTGGAACAAGCTCCAGACTTTTAAATTTTATAAATTTGAAGAATTATTTTTATTGTTAAATTTTTGACTATTAAAGATTTTTGTGTATAACGAATTATAATTGACATGATAAAATTATTTTGTTTAAATTTTGAATTTATTTTTTTATTGAAAAATTTTTGTATATCGTGTAATTTTGTTGAAGACAGTTCAATATATATATATATTTAATATTTAATAAAATTACTAATTACAAACTACTAATTACAAACTACTAATTCCTTAGTGAAATTTCACTAGGGATATTTTACCCCCTAAGGAATTTTTACAGGGGGTAAAATTTCGCTAGGGATATTTTACCGGGGGTAAAATTTCGCTAGGGATATTTTACCGGGGGTAAAATTTCGCTAGGGATATTTTACCGGGGGTAAAATTTCACTAGGGATATTTTACCGGGGGTAAAATTTCACTAGGGATATTTTACCCCCTAAAGAATTTTTACAGGAAAATTTCTGGGGGTAAAAATCCACGGTGACACCGGTATAAAACCGACGTTGATGTTACTTGGGTCTGCCTCTGCCTCTGCCTCTTCCACTCACACTTCTTCTGTCACTACCACTCTGTAGAAGGTCAGAAGGCTTCACGGCTGCTCCGACCTTTTAGGAGAGAGCAACCGGGAGCTCGATTGATGAACAACTCAAATATAAGTCCGTTCTACGACGAGTACAACACTCACGATATTCTAGGCTGAGTTACAGTTCAATTTATTCACAAAATATCCAGAAAGTTTAATTAAACACACATTGCAGATGAATGATAAGAATACAACCAAGGTTACTTACCCCCTAATCTCCTACAAATCTGGTCAAACCATGTTCACATAATTCTACCTTATACGGAATTTCATGGTATCATATGACAATCTACAATAGCAATAACGTCGATAGTCTAATCAAACCACATTTGTACCTTGGTATCTCACAGAAATTTTGACCAACATAAATTACTCGCGTACAACAAAATACCCTTATTAATAAATTAATAATACTTGTTGAACTCATGGAGGTGACAGTTAGTTAATTTCCCTCACAAAATTATCAACCGATAAGAAACCAAACAGAAATCCAAAATGTCAGGTATCGATTATCACAAGGACGAAATGGAGTAAACACCAGCGATATGGCGACTTCCCATAAAAATCTGAAATTAATCGTAGTAAAAATTAACATCCTAAGGGCCGGTAGTCCAACCTTGGGTTATCTTTTAAACCAAGTTAATATATTGCGATGTTCTGTTTATCAAATGGGGGGTCTGTTGTAATTGGGTTAATTTCTGGTAGAATACTCATGACTAGATATTCAATTAAAGGACCATCATGACAATTAGATATTTACACCTGAATCTTCTTGGTACTTCCGAATGATGAAGTGCTTGCATGAACTAAATCTGAAATACAACAAGCGTAATTTTTGTATACACAAATATGTCGAGAGAATGTTATAAAAAGCAAAAGAAGGTTTATTTGTTTTATTTTAAGAAAGTTTTGGGAAGAAATTAAATAACATTAATTTATTACCTATTTGTATAGGTAAATAATAATGATAAGTGTTTGCGTTAAAACAAATTAGTGCGCGGGCTTACAGACAATTTTGGTGGGATGTAAGATGGATAAGGAAACTTGTGGAGACTCACGGTGTGTCCGTCGAGACGTGAGGACGCATTTTTGGGAGAATTGAACGATCCGCGGGCCAGTAAGGACGGGATTGTGAATAAAGTAGAATTTTGGGAAAGAGTTGTAATAATTTCCTCGTTAAGTTTTGAATTATCAAACATCTATTGATGATTCATGAAGTATGTTAAGAGAAGAATTTACAAAAGTTTCGAGTAGTATTTTTGAATGATATTTGGAAAATTTTGGTGACCGCTGGTAAAATTTCTGATGGTTACGTTTTTTTGATGGTTATGTTTTTCTTCTTTTGATTGGAAAGTTATTGAAGAATATTTTATGGACTTACCTGAGCATTTATCCTAAGAGACGAAGAAAATAAATCTATTATCAATCCTGTCTGGAATCTTCATGGCATAGAAATTGGATCCAATCGCATAGTCATCTCCACGCTGATTTGTTCCGCTACACATCTATGGTACACGACTGTATTGACTTCGGTAAGCAAAATTTGTGTCGACAAATTTTAATAACATTTAACAGTAAAATAACCAAGTTCGCGCGTGAATTTAAATACGGGGCCATTTATAAACTTTTCTTTTATTATTTCTGTAAATTTAATTTGTTCCTATTTAATGAAAAGCAATCTTTTGTTTTTTAATGATTATATTTGTTTAATAAACTACAATATTTTGTTTACAAGTAATTACGTTTGATTTAATTTAATTCTACAGCAGTGAAGACAAGATTAAGCAGGTGTAAGATACAATAAGTTTATTATTTTTCATTTTCTCAAGGTTACTAATTTAAGGTAGCTTATATGATAATTTGACCAAATTGATGGACCCAATTTTCGACCCGAAATAACGAGTTTTCATGCAAGCTAGTCGGAGCATAATTAAATTAAGTGCCATTAATATTCTCCCGCTATATAAATCAAATTTTGAGTTTTTTACAGTAGCAATACATGGCAATATATATATTATATAGAAATACTGGTTTCAACAATTGTGTACAAGGAAATTAACCAGGGTTAAAAGAAAACCAGAGGCTGAACAACTTGGCATTACTTTGGTAACCCAAAACTACCAAATCAAACCAACATAAGGTGTTCACCACGCATGGACACCTTATGGAAGTTGAACAAAAATGTTTTTTACCATCGCAAATTTGTAATTTTGCGATACGACCCCAATGCCCCAAACCACATCCATGACGTAACATCTTCGGCATTAAACGTATTCATGCGGATCAGGTAGAATCCATCCACTAACAAAATTTACATTTAGAAAACTCCTTGCACACGCTATCTAACACATCCGTGCGTGTCGACCATTCTAACCGAACCCTAGATAGGAACTCAATAATTTAATGAAAAATGGTACATGTTCATCTGTTATCGCCCACTCACAAGTTTTTGTAGAGCATGAAATTATAATATCTAAAAAAAAGGTTTCCAATGGCACATTTCTGAGAAAAGTAGTTTAGCGGTGAGAACCTTCCGAAGTTATCCGTTTGATACGCCAACTTTGAGATAATTTGTAAATTTTGCGCGTCAATTTTACGTAAGATTGACGGAAACAACGTATGTAAGTATGAAATTAAAAATCTGAAGAAATGTATGGCTTATTAGAACACCACCATATATTTCTACATATTTATTCAAAATACGATTGTCACCTCCAATTTAATTTTTTATTAGCACGGCAAAACTTAAAACTGTTAACACTACATTTTTTAATCCAATTGTTAATATATCGCGAGGTATTGGTCAAAGGATAATGTTCAGTTTTCTACTTGTAAGTATGAACATTTTCTACAATTTTGTTCCTTGATCGTCTGTTTCATTCTTGCAGAATGGAACAAAGTGTAAAGCTAAGAAAATAAATATCTTTTGACAAGATCTGAGAACACGTGACCTCATTTGAATTATTGCTCATCTTTTAATGTCGACGAAAAATCAGTGATTTTTTTTAACTAGTAACCTTTATAATTCCTAAGTGGTTTTTGAATAGTTCATAATCCTGCCTACGGCCACTAAAGATTTTATAAAATAGCGGTTACCTAAACCTCACACCAAAATTACATATCTCAGAAATGCTGTTTTTGGGAGCTCTTGTTTAGATAGTTTCATGCTATACAAAAAATTGCTTTTAATTTTTTTCGTTATCTTGCTTACTTTTTACTGAGTGAGTGATAACAGATAAACATGTACCATCTTTTTTCATTAAAATCTTCGGTTTTGAATTTTTTAACAAAATTGTCGAATATTTGGAGATCCCGAAAATTTTATTTCTACTTTTTTGTATAATTTTACATTTACCTACAAAATTTGGTCCTTCGCGATCTCTTTCGAAACTTAATCTTAGAAGCACTGGCCTTATAACATAATATTAATTTTCAATAAGTTGAAAAATGACATATTTTACGTATCAGAGAAGAGGGAGCTAAAATGATGTCCCTAAAGGAGAAATTGCTCTCGAAGCTAAATTAATCCAAATTAGCGTTTCTCCTTTGGCAGGTTCCTAGCTACATCTTTTTTTAACCGGTGAATTGTTCTGATTTTTTTAAAATAACTAATTTCTTAAATATTGTTTAAAAAGGCAAAGTAAAAAATAAGCTGATAAAGGTAAAAAAATGATAAATTTATAAAATATGCAGAACATTTTTGCCCGCTTTATTTGCATCTGACAAAAGTCACACATTCATGTTGCTAATACCGTCTTCTCTACAAGCAGCACACTGTGTACATGAGCCTATTTATGGCAAATCTAGCACCAGATCACTTTACCTCATAATTTTGACCAATTTGTGCCAAAATTTTATTACTGATGTAATTAGGAAAAATCTGATAAATATTTTTGTTTATGGTCACTCTGATAGCTACTCCCTACAGAATCTATTTTTAGTAAAAATATTCAGATTTGCAACCGAAACAAAGATGTACTTACATAACACCATACTGTATTTTGCGTTAATTGACTGCATAAAAAATATAATGTATTTTAGGCTTCTATACAAAGTATTACAAGAAGCCTTATGATCTGGCTCCGTGTCTGTCCGCATAATTCAAAATCATACAGAGCGTTTCAAATCGTGTTGGAAATACTCTGTGTGTATAGAGGTCTAAGAACTGGGTACCCAGTGCGCTACTTTTAGGCTTCTATACAAAGAATAGCAAGGAGCCTTATGATCTGGCTCCGTGTCCGTCCGTCCGCATAATTCAACCCTAATCAGAACCCTCGAAATTGTCATTGTAAACACATCGTATGTACTATAATAAAATTAAAATTTGTTTTACATTTAAAATGGACTGTCTAGTTTTACTTCGATGTGAAAAAATAATTTTTTATTTATTTTAACCATATTAGCAGTGGTACATTACAGAGAAGTAAAGTTTCGAATGGAATGGAAAAGTTCGATTGTTATTAAATATTAGCTGGCACAGTCGGCCTACCGGCCGCCTTTAGCCATCCGTGTCGGATGTGGTTGTTCGGCTTTGGGGAAATCGCAACCATACGTGTAGACCGTGGTTGTTCGGCCTTCGGCCTCACTCCAAGGTTCTAAAGTAGCCTATGTTTTTCGTAGCGTTGTAAATAACTTTTACACCAAATTTGGTTAAGATTGGTCAAATAGAAACGTAAAGCACGTGCACGCGTATTTGCATTGTCGATCGGTTGACAGCTTGACAGCATTCATTATTGTTTTTAAAGTTGATTTTGAGTAGCCTGCCTTCCTTTAAGGAATCTCGATAATCCATTCATGCGCGTCCCTATGGGACGCGCATGAATGGATTATCAAGATTCCTTAAAGGAAGGCAGGCTACTCAAAATCAACTTTCCTTTGCGAATTTTTACACTATTTCAATACAAAAACATCCTAGTCTATAGGGAACATACATACATACATCCATTTTTGGCTTCTATACAAAGTATAACAAGAAGCCTTATGATCTGGTTTATATATATAGTGCCATGTATTGCTACTGTTCAGATAAAAATTTGATTTATATAGCGGGGATGTAATGGCACTTAATTTAATAATGCTCCGACCAGCTATGCATGACAGACTCAATAATTTAGGGTCGAAACCTGGGTTCATGTGGATTAATCAAAACAATCTTATACTTCACCTTAGTGATCTTTCTTATAAAGACTACTTAATAAAATCGAAAATTGTATCTGTTTATTTTTCAATTTACTACTGCTATGAATAGATGAAAATTAAACGCAAACGTTATCAAAACAAAAATAATGGAATTTATTTAAGACAATAAAAATAATTTTAAACAAAATATTGGTTTTCTTAAATCTAAACAAATTAAATTTTACAATGTTAAACATTCGTAATAAAAATCCCCCACAGTTTTTATTCGCGCCCGAATTTTAAAACGACTTGTCGATTTATCAAATAGTTAGTGCGTCACAAAAAGAACTCTTACCGAAGTTTTCCGATGCGGCCGATGTTGCGTGGAGCATGGAAGCGTGAAGATTCTCGTTGAAAAACAGCTTCTGATCTTGGACCAAACAAACCAGGTAGGAACGACCAGTGAATAATTATCTTCCTCCGACTCATACAATCGAATAACAGGTACGTAATTCGAATGATCTTTCTTTAATAAATTCCCATTCACATCGCCATAGAACATAACCAAGAAAGTTATCGTCAGTGGTTCCAAAACTTTTCTTCCAGACAATATTACAATTATAACCACATCCAAGTACAACCACCTCCGATTTATTTCCAATCATCAAAAATACAAAGACGTCCTTTTTCTTTGACGACTGACTCGAAAATTCTTCCCAATCCAAATACAAAACTCAATTTCAAATAATCATATAATAAGCGCGTCTTTACTCTTCGAACGCTCGCTTGGGAATCTCATTCCAAAAACTTATTTCAAAAATACTAACGACCAACAGCACGTCTTCATACTCCGACGGCTGGCATGAGAATCCAATCCAAAACTTAATTCCAAAAATACTAATACGAACCGCACGTCTTAATACTCCGACGGTTCCATTCCGAGTCCTCCCCCAAGTAACATCAACGTCGGTTTTATACCGGTATACCATTGAAGTATAACGAATATGTACATATATTTTCATACCTGAAAATTAAGTACCAAAATGGTACCTAAGCGGCACATAAATTTTAGTTCATATTTACACTGTACTGTTTAGGTATAGTTTCAATGTACATATTTTCGGACCGTTATTCTGAAGGCAATTGTTGTATCGGATCGGCATTGAAATTTTATTAGCTAAAATATATTTGAACATACGGTACCGTTTAGGTAATGTTTTGATCGTTTTGTTTTGTTACTATAAAAGCGATATCTAACATGTACATGTATTTTATAAGATGGAATGTACGATATTTCCATCACCGGTTTGATACCTTAAAGTACAGTTTAAATAGTAATGTTTTAGTTGCTACAATTCCGGTATATAATATGTAAAGATGCTTTATTGGTTAAATTTTATGATTTTTACCTCACCGTTTTGATATTGTTCAACATAATAATATTTGTCCATGACAGGTTTAATAAGTACATAATAACATATTATGAAATATATTATATAATATAATAATTTTTATTAATATTAAAATGTGAAACATACGTAACATTAAAATATTTATTATAAAAATAAGTAATTTAAAGATCAATGAATTTTAATTACGTTTTAAAACAGTTGTAACCAATCAGAACGAAGAAAAATTTCACCGTTAGCAAAACTCTTGTTTCTCATTGGTTACAAATTATTATACGCATTTTATATTACAATTATTACCTGAAAATTAAGTACCAAAATGGTACCTAAGCGGCACATAAATTTTAGTTCATATTTACACTGTACTGTTTAGGTATAGTTTCAATGTACATATTTTCGCACCGTTATTCTGAAGGCAATTGCTTTATCGGATCGGCACTGAAAGTTTATTAACTAAAATATAGTTGAACATACGGTACCGATTAGGTAATGTTTTAATCGTTTCGTTTTGTTACAATAAAAGCAATGTCTAACATATACAGGTATTTTATAAGATGGACGGTACGATATTTCCATCACCGGTTTGATACCTTAAAGTACAGTTTAAATAGTAATGTTTTAGTCGCTTACAATTCCGGTATATAATATGTAAAGATGATTTATTAGTTAAACTTTGTGATATTTATTTCACGGTTTTGATATTGTCCATGACTACTTTAATAAGTACATAATAAAATATTATGAAATATATACTCGTATAATATAATAATTTTATAAATAAAAATCCGTCTTATTCTCCAAAATCCCTTTTTATTAAATTAAATTTCGAGACGCGCTTTTTATAATTTTTATTAATATTGAAATGTAAAAAATATGTAACATTATAGTTATTTATGTATCAAGATTATGTATAAAAAAAATTTCGCCGTTAGAAAAACTCTTGTTTCTGATTGGTTACAAATTATGATAAGCATTTTATATTACAATAATTATTATATGAGATATTATTGGGGTAAGAAGGGCGGTCAAATTTCTAAATTGGGGGCGGATATTTTAAACCTCTTACGTCCGGTATTATCAACCCATATAAAAAGCCCTTTAGTTAACTAGCTTTTGTAAAACGTGTATTTTAAATATTTTATGTTTTCTAATAGCTAATTAACTAAAGGCCCTTTTAAAGTTTTAAGACCGATAAATAACTGTGTTTATAATATTTATTAATAAAAATATTAAAAAATTAATTAATTAGGAAATTTATTTTTAAAATAACTTTGCCGGCTTGGGAGTTGAACCACTGTACAACGGATTGCCAAAGGTACCATCGTGCCTATTTACCATTACGCCATCGAGATTTCTTACATTCTCCAATATTTTTTTTTCCTATAATGAGAACGGAATAATATTATAGTTGGGGAATCAGTCTTTTATGTCTTTCTAGTAATCATAAATCTTTATTTCAACTATGTATCAAATTTTTGATTTTCTAAATATTGAAAAAGTTTCTAACTTCGTTACTTCAATACGGATTTTTAAGAAAAACTACGGCGCAAATAATAACAATCAAAAATCTTCGAAAATCTCCAAATTTGAAATAAAAATTCTGGAAATTAAAAGTCAGGAAATTAAAATTTAATAAATTTAAATAATAAATTTAATCCCACCACCGCTGTCGATTCGAATTAAAGTGACGCCGGCGTCGTAGCATTTTTCTTCAAAACACGTGCAAAATAACAACTTTTATTTAAAATAATTCATAATGTAATAAATTTTAAAGTACCAAAGCAAAATATTTGATTTATTTTAATTCAATATTAGGTAATATTTTTAATCTATGAATTGAAAATAAAATTGACCATCAAATAAGAAATATCATAGTTTATACCGTATACCCAGGTAGTCGAGTTGGCTTAGCAGTTGGTTTTCAGACGTATAGGTACAGTACAGCTTGGGTTCAAAACCTGGCCTCGGAAAAAAAAAGTAAGTAAAAATTATCACATTTACTAGCCACCTGAAAATCGGCCTTTCGGCCGATTTTCGTGGCTAGCTCTGCGAGGCGCGAGGCCTATGGCCTCGCTGTCGGCCTATCGGCCTCCCGATTGTTTATGGGCTTACCGACCGGTTTTTGGAACTTTTAAGGATTCCATGGTCGAGTGTTGGTTTGCATGTGAGATCCCAGGTTTCTTTGGTCCGGATTTTGCGTCTCAATGGTGAAGCGAACCCGAGTCGGCCTTCGGCCTCCCGATTGCTTTTAATAATAAGGGTGGGCCTTCGGCCTCCCGCTTGTTATTCCTGTTACGGGTCGGCCTTCGGCCTCCGATATACTATCAAATATTGCAGATCCGACATCCCATTGCATATCCGCAGTACAAATTCAAAATTCGATTTGGCGACAAATTTCGGCCTTAAAAATAATTTTCAAGTTCACGTGTCTTGGAACAATTTAAAGCCAACGACGGTGTCTATGAAGAACCTTAATTTGGGCAATTTTGTAAAATTTCAAAAATTCGCCTTAAGGGCCGTAACTGGGCCCTCGAAAGAGATTTCAAGGTCAAAATGAAGGTGCATTTAATAACTGCGCGAGGGCAATGAGATGTCGCGCATTTCAAGTTGGTACAAATTCAAAATTCGATTTGGCGACAAATTTCGGCATTACAAATAATTTTCAAGGTCACGTGTCTTGGAACAATTTAAAGCCAACGACGGTGTCTATCGAGAACCTTAATTTGGGCAATTTTGTAAAATTTCAAAAATTCGCCTTAAGGGCAGTAACTGGGTCCTCGAAAGCGATTTCAAGGTCAAAATGAAGGTGCATTTAATAACTGCGCAAGGGCAATAAGATGTCGCGCATTTCAAGTTCTCCCAGATCCGGGGTAAGAGTCGGAAGGGCACGTAAGCGTCACCGCGCTGTCGCACGAAAAACATCGAAAGACCTAATCTGGGTCGCCGGACAAATCTCCACACGATAACGCAATATCGTCATTTGACCTTGTGGACTTAAAAAAAAAAAAAAAAAAAAAAAAAAAATACAACTTACTTAGTTACCTGTCGAATACTTTGTCTACGCCCTACGTATTGCTTTGCGGAACCGCGAATCCAAATTTGAGGCCGTCGCGATGCGGCCCAAAAATCGAAATTTTAATCTCCACCAAAAAGGTCGAGGTTTGTAATCGAAATTTTTCAAAATTTGCATTTCCGCAATTTGCCGGCTTATCGGACGTCCGACGAAAAAAAGTGTTAATTTCGAAATGGCGTAATTTTACAAAATAATTTCCAAGGGAGAGTGCCTTCAAAATCGAACAGCAAAATTTTTTTTTTTTATATAAAATTTTGACGTCGGAATCGGATTTGGCGAGCTATTTTAATAATAATTTTTGATGCAAAACTTGTTGGGACATTATCATTCGGCCTTGTTTTTTCATGGTCGTCGCGCCCGGACGGCTTTAAGGTGAAAATTTTGAGAATCATTCAAACGGCCACAGGGTCCTTATTTACGGGAGGATTTTTAATTTTTTACCGGCAACCGAGGCACATTCCGGAGATGCACGAAATTGCATTTATAGCATTTTTTCGTATCTCGCACCGTACCGCTATAAAATGCAAAAGTAATTTTCCAAAATAATTTCCAAGGCTCGTACCTTCAAAATCGAATAGCAAAATTTTTTTTTTATGTTTAATTTTAACGTCGACTTTGGATTTGGCGAGCAATTTTAATAATTTTTGATGCAAAACTTGTTGGGAAATTATTCTTCCTCGATCAAAAAAAATCACTTCAAAGTACATGCAGGACTTTGGTTTGTTTGGTCCAGCTTTGGCTTCTCGACAACGATGAAACGAACACGAGTCGGCCTTCGGCCTCCCAAGGGGGGAGGCCTTCGGCCTCCCCCCCTGTTTTTAAAAAGGCAGGTCGGCCTTCGGCCTCCGACTTGCTTATATGCATAAGAGGGTCGGCCTTCGGCCTCCCGCTTGCCTTTATGGATACGGGTCGGCCTTCGGCCTCCCACTTGCTTTTAGGAACACGGGTCGGCCTGCGGCCTCCACATTTTTGCTCCATCATTATTTCATTAGCACGGACCCATCGATTTTACCGAAATTATGTGAGACTTCAAAATGTATGTTTCAATGAATTTTTAAAATTTTCCGTTTTTTAATTTGTATATCACGATTACTCGAAACCGGTCCATTTTTCGAGAAAAAGTGTTTGCACAAATTTTGTCGGGCATACGGTCGGCTCGACGACGGCGTATTTTTTTTCGCGATCCGTTCGACGCCGCCCGGCGTAGCGCAAAAAACGGCAAAAAAAATGTAATTTAAATCGTCGTCTCGCTTAGCGGTCTAAATCTATCTACGACCTACGGTTTTTTTTGCAGAAATGCAAATCTAAATTCTGGCGGATCCAAATGAGACCAAAAATCGAAACTTTAATCTGAAAATAAGCGAGCCAGGCGCAAAAAAAGAAAAAAACGCGTCCCCCTCCCTAAAACGGAAACGGGACAAAATTGCGAAAATTTGACCCCAAGCGATTGTTCGTTTTCGTCGCCCCCACCCCTCCCGAAAATTTGAGGTCGATCGGACGAAAACCCCGGAAACAGTGTAAAAAATACGAAAAACCGCGCTGAGCCGTTTTGCCGAGCGCTCGGAAAAAAATTGGAAAAAAAAAAATTTGTTTCGCCCCCTCGGCCGTCGCCCGGGGCTGCCTGCAAAATTTCAACCCTCCAAAATGAATTCTCAAATTTTGGGACCACTTTGAACCGCCATTTCACCCCCTCCCTTATGTTCCATCTAAAAACGGACAATTTTCCCGTTCAATCCTCGTAAAACCACACGGGTATGCAAAATTTCAACTCTCCACGACCCTCGTAGCTATACGCACTAAAACTATGAATGAGTGAGTGATTTGCTCAGCTTTATATATGTTTAATAATGTCAATTTTCAGATTCTGGCGCAGACAACAGGGAAACAATTTAGCAGTATGTAAAAAATAGAAATATTTAAAAATCAAAAATTTTATCTTTTATAAAAATTATTTTTTCTATTAAATAAATATCTCGTTCATAAAAAATCAACACATAATCGGTATAAAAACGATGTACTAATACAGTAACTGCAAAAGGGGCAAATCAATGCTGAACCGTTGCAAAAATACCTGTAATGTATATGTACATAAATGATACATCAATACAGTAACTGCAAAAGGGGCAAATCAATGCCGTACCGTTGCGAAAATACCTGTACCTTATATGTGCATAAATGATACATCAATACAGTAACTGCAAAAGGGGCAAATCAATGCTTTACCGTTACGGAAATTTCTGTAAGGTATATGTACATTTATGACGGTAAAATGTTACTGCCTGTTACGGCACCCATCTTTTCCTCGGCCGTCCCACACTTCTTTTCCCTGAGGGCTTATATTTTCGTGCAGCTAGTGGTAACCTCTCAGTGCTCATTCTGTTTAGGTGTTGATTCCACCTTTTGTTATATTCGACGATTTTATCTTGTAGGTTGTATATATTTAATTCCTCTCTAATGGCTTCGTTTCTTATTCGGTCCTCCCTTGTACATCCCTTAGTTGCTCTCAGAAATCTCATCTTGCTGGCCTGTATTCTACTTTTGTCTTTAGATGTTGTGACCCACGTCTCGCTCCCATTATGTCAGTATCGGGACTGCTATTGTTTTATACAATTTCATGCGTGTATCTGTTTTTGTTTTGTTTTTTAAAAATCTGTGTATTGTAGTTTGTCGTCTATGTCGTAGTCTTTATCTACAGATATATCACATCCCAGATATTTAAAATGTATAACTTGTTCTATACTGCGGTTGTTTATTATAATTTTTGTTCTAACCGGGTGTCCTCCTTTAAAAGCCATGGTTTTTGTTTTGTGAGTCGAGATCTTGACATTGTAGTTTTCGCATAGGTTATTCAGGTGAAATATGGTTCTTTGCAGGTCGTCTTCATTTTTTTGTACAATTACAGTGTCATCCGCGTATAAAATTGAATTTAAAGTTACCCTCTTATTTAACTGTATGCCGAAGGTTATTGTTTCTTTCCATTCTTTCAGAATTTTGTCAATGTAAATATTAAAGAGTGTAGGCGAGACACAGCATCCTTGTTTGACACCTTTGTTTGTTGGTATCTCTTGAGACAACTTTTCTCCCAGGTCTAGGACTATACTAGTGTTATTGTATAGGCTTTTAACTGTCTTTATTAGGTGTTGTGGGTAACCTTGGTGTTCCATTATTCCCCAAAGCTGTTCTCGAATTAGATTGTCAAAGGCTTTTTCAAAGTCTATAAAAGCGATATGGGTTTCTTGATTAAATTCCCGTCGCTTTTCTATTATTTGCTTTGAAAATGATAATATTCAAATGAAAATGACTGTCAAATATTTATCAGTTCTCGCGGTCAGTTTGAGGAATTACAAATTTACATGGGGCTGTAATTACCCAACTAAACCGCAGGAAGTGAAAAATATGCGACTGGTTGCCCATTCACAGTCATTTTGTCCAATTTCTCTCGGGCTAAAGCCTTCTGGAAATCGATATTCAAAATACCTGTCGTCGGGCAACATTTGAATATTAAAATTTTCCCTTGGGCTGTTACATACCACTACAGCCCGGAAGTAACAGTCCAAGGGCTGTTACCGTCCCCTCAGAGCTGTAATGATATAATAATAATAAGCTTGTTTGTTAGAATTTTTATTAAAATATACAGTTGCATCGCAACAATGTAAGGAGTAATTTTTTTTATTTCTTAAAGGTCATTCAGTTCAGAAAAATTCTTATGAGAATATTTACATTATTAAGATATTATAATAGAATAATTTCCAATAATTGTAGGTTAATTAATATTATTTTGATATTTTTAATTATTTACACTCGCATAGTATTTAAAAAGTTTTAAATATGTATGTCTAATCTCCTCTTTTGGAGACTGATCAGGTAATACCTATTCCTTACTTTTTATTCTAATTTGATATATTACTATGATAGTGGTTGACCTTTTTATAAAATTGCCCATTAGCAATATTTACAAATATCATCTGCTATAATTATATTATTATTACATTTGCATTATTTTAAATTTTAATAGACCCTCATTAAAATGAGAAAAATTAAAATGCATCAATTTTCTACTTAAAAATATCACTTGATCAAAAGCAAAACATGTATACTTTATTACTCTATTTTATATTTTCTGGTTTACTGTTTACATATCAATATTTATATGTGAATAATTAAATTTCCATATGAATAATTAATTTTTATATAATAAGACTGGTTACTCTTTAGCTCATCGTTGTTTTTAAGTTACCAAGAGAAAAATAAAACACACAATATATTATTAAAACAATTATATTTATCTAATTCTATATAAATACACACGTAAAGAAAATAAATAAATCGTTATAATTACAAATATATACAATAGTTTGTTTATCGTCTTACATAAAATGATAACCAATACTTAACTTATCCTAGTAAAACATACATCATTTTGACGCAGAAATAATATTTTGCACTTACAAAATATTTATACATTAACACTTAAAACATTGTAATTACTTAGCAACTATAATAAATTAAGTGTAAAAAAAAGAAATAATAGAATAAATACATAAATTAGATTGTTTTAGCGTGCAGTTAAATAAAAAAGTTAATTAACAAGTGCACCTTACTGAAAAAATGAAGCTCCAACGAAGAAGAAACACCAAAAATAAAATTGCAATCACAAAAGTGTTAAAAATTTTTCTACAAATATTAATTTTCAAGCACAGCATAATTTATTACTATAAGTAGGCTTATTAAGAATGTTAATATTAAAAATTTTGATTATAATATGACTACTTCTTTATTATATAAAAAATCAATAAAGTACCAAGTACCAAAATGAAATAAAACGTTGTATGTACCACGGGCACAATCAGATTATAGCCCTCGGGCAATTTAAAGCCCTCCGCTAACGCGTCGGGCTTTAAATTACCCTCGGTGCTATAATCTATTGATTGTGCCCTTGATACATAAATAACTATTATTTTGTGTGATAGCACTATTAATAAAATTTAATAAACGCTTTATGGTAATTAAATATGTATTCTATCCTTGACTTTGAATTTTTAATAAATCATTTTTCTTTTAATTTGTTCAATAAAACCGGATTTTAAGTGCCACTAAATTACAAACAGTACATCGCGTGTCTGTAAAAAATGAAGAAGTCGGTAATTAAGTTTTAGTGTCATAGAAAGTAAATTTTATTTTGTCGACTCTGTTTGGTCAATTTTTTTTAGGTTGGTTAGAGATCGGATTATAAGTTTTTGCGTCAAACGAGTCGAGTAAACGTTGTTTAGTCGTCAAAATGGTTTTTCAGACGTGTGAAAATTTTGAAAAATGTTGAAAACTCAATAAGTAATCGCACAAAGCCACCACTGCTGCGTTATTGTTTAATTATATCGTATGTTAAATTATACTTTAATTTCTTTAATTAATTTTCATAGTTGAAAAGCGTATTATATCGTATAATTCGGATTTTTAATTATAAAAATAATTAATTAGCAATTCAAAATTCTAACTGATTTACTTTTCAACGTCTACAAATTTTCTATTTAATTGCAATTACTCGTACTCCGTAAAACCATGTTTCATAATTAATATTTACTCTGATTATTAACAAAATTTGAATTAACAATTTCAATTACCTAGTTGAAATTTTTCAAGTACATATCGGTAAAACTCCCCAAGTCAATTTCAATTAATTAAATATTAATTAAAGGAAAAATGAAATATCTCTATCTTTATAATTAATTATTAATTACAGAAGCATAATTTAAACTCAATGTTTTATCCGATTATGATAGCGTTCAAATCAATCTGAAAAATTGGTTTAAAAATATTTTTCAAATGATATAGAACAACGGTGGGCAACCTCCGGCCCGCGGGCCAACTCCGGCCCGCGTAAAGTTCTAATCCGACCCGCGAGATTTTTAGAAGAAATAATAAATAAATATTTTCAAAAACAAAAATTTTAACGAAAAGGATTAGATTAGTACCTAACATAAGGAAAAAGGAGAGATCCACAGTTTAATTTTCGATATAATTCGTCTTATTTAAATTAAATTAAAAAGTATTGTAAAAAGTAAATTGAAAAGTACACTAGACCCTCCATGTACGCGAGTTCGATGTACGCGAATTCAGAATAACGCGAATTAGATTTTGATACCTGAATTTTTTATACGCGAAGCAAAATTCCCTTTAACGCGAATTAAGTTTTCGCGTATTATTAAAATAACTATGTGGCACAGTCGGCCTACCGGCCGCATTTAGCCATCTAGACCGTGTCGGATGTGGTTGTTCGGCCTTCGGCCTCACTACAAGGTTCTAAAGTAGCCTATGTTTTTCGTAGCGTTGTAAATATCGTAACTTCTACACCAAATTTGGTTAAGATTGGTCAAATAGAAACGTAAAGCACGTGCACGCGTATTTGCATTATCGATCGGTTGACAGCTTGACAGCATTCATTATTGTTTTTTAAGTTGATTTTGAGTAGCCTGCCTTCCTTTAAGGAATCTCGATAATCCATTCATGCGCGTCCCATAGGGACGCGCATGAATGGATTATCGAGATTCCTTAAAGGAAGGCAGGCTACTCAAAATCAACTTTCCTTTCCTTTGCGAATTTTTGCACTATTTCAATACAAAAACATGCGCAGGGACCTACATAATAACTGTGCCAAATTTGGTTCCGATCGGTCAAACGGTTTAGGAGTCTATAGGGAACATATTTTCAGAAAAAAATACAAGTAACAAAAATGTGTCCATTAACTATACTAAGGCCATTAACTATACTATACAAAAGGTTGCCCACCCCTGATATAGAATGTAATTTTGCTGAAAATGTTAAAATGATTATATTAGCAACTCCCATAAAATTACTTTATAAATTTATGATCAAGATAGATATAATATGTAATTGGGCGTTTCTAAAAAGTGAAATTTAATATCACACATTAGAATTCTAATTAAATATTTTACTAAGCCCCCATTATCACAAATAATTAAAATTTGCCAAGTGAAAGCACATCGTATCCTTTTCAAATACATTAGTATGTGTTTCATAAAGAAAATTTTGAATAGATAATTTTATATTAAATTGGGTTTACAATTAAATTGACCCAATATTTTCGATAAAAGCGGGCCATTGTTTTCATGTGACATCTACATATACCATAGATTAAAAATTGTGTAAGTGCGGATTCACAATGAACGTAAGACATAAGAAATACATAAGACATAAGAAATACGTAAGACATAAAGTTGACATAAGGGAAAAAGTGTTCACAATGAACGTAATATTTTCGTAAGATTATAAAAAACTGCGCAGGCGCTACTGTCAATTTAAAACAAATAATTCAAAATTTATATGTCATTTTTAATGTCAATCATGATTTAAATTAATTTTTTTGACGGTTGGAATGTTACGTTAATGTAACTAATGTCAATATAGTTCGAAAACAATCTGTCCTTCATTTATTTACTTTGTGCCAACTTACCAACTGGTAATTTCACTAGATTTTCCTTAAAACTTACATAAGAAATACATAAAGTTGAAACCATTCCAACTTTACGGAATCTTATGTTCGTTCATAACCTTGACATAAGAAATACGTAAACATAAGAATTATGTATGCGCATTGTGAACAGTCACATTTGATTTGTTATGGTTCATCCTTATGTCTTATGTCCGTCTTACGTATTTCTTATGTCTTACGTTCATTGTGAATCCGCACTAAGATGCTTAACTCGCCAGAGAGAGTGTATATTATGGTATTTTTTAATTGGAGCAAATGCATCTCTCTTGCACACTCCCATATCTCTGTCGTGTAAAGCCATTGTTAAATTATGCATGTTAGTCATACACTATACTAATTAATTTTGAAGGCTGGAAGAACCGCCGGTGCTTTGTCAAAATTTGGTATGCTGAATTAATCAATCACTCTTGTACGTTTCGTGCCGTGAATTTGTACTATCTGTCCTTGATTTTACTATAACATAGTGACCATAGAATAACTGTCGATATAACTGAATTAAAAAGTGTAATAATAAATTCAACATTGCCCGCCTAATGCATTTAAATGTTAACTGGTAGAATTTAGGTGAAAGTAGTAAACAGATCGTGACTAAAGGATTCAGGTGAAGGAGGTCATGCTACAAACAATCACAATCTGATTTTATATCGAACGCATTCATTCACGAAAATTTCGGAAGCTCCAGTTCATCAAGTTTCAAAATTATAGATTTAAACCTCAGCATATTACAGCAGTGCAGTGGCTAGGTGTGACCGCTAATTGAGTTACAGCAAAAAAATTCGGGGTTTAAATCTGGGTAATGTCCTGTCCTCCAATCGAAAAGATGTGATTGCAATAATTTCTATCGCATTTACATATTAAATCTGACCAACTGGCAAGAAGTCAAGGTCAAGTAGTATAGTTGACATCTTTGTCGAATCGAGTTGTAAAATTGAAAAGAAAACAAATTGTTTCACTTTCCATGGTTAAAAAAAACTACTAACGAAGAAATTTTTTTTACCGTAATTTTTAAAATAATTGATTTTTAATGGCCATTTAAATTTCTCTAAAAATTAAAAGAGGTTACGATACAGTTATTTCTGTAATTTAAATTTTCAAAATACAACTGGTCGAAAAGTATCACATTGTCGTACGTGAATTACTTGTTAAAGTTTCGCAACATGTTTAATTATTAAAAAAACCTTAAATGTGCTCATTTTAATCCAAAATTAAAAATTAATCGGTTAAAAATTTCTGTCTTACTATTTTTTGAAATCTAGAATGCCGACGTGCTGATGAGAACTAACAGTACGAAATACTTTAATGGGTGTTTTAATTTTAATGTAAATTTAATCGAACTCGTCAAATGTTTCGTGAGTAAAACGTTCGTCTGTCTGTCAAAAGTTTAAGTGCATCGTGCATCACCATCATTGCATATCGTGTAAATAATAATAATAATAATTATAAAAAACAATTTCAATTTGCAGTTTTTAAATTACTGAACAAAAATTAATTTCCATCTTGATTTACTTATCTCTATCTACACAAATAAACAAATTTATTTTTCTTGTAAGAACAATCAATCATTTGCAATTATTATTTTTAAAATTGAATGCTCAATTTAATTACTTTTGTTTGTAAACAGAAAACTAATTACTTATTGAAAATTAAAACGTTCGTATAATAATTTACATGCTAGAAAATTTTTAACTATTTTAATTAAGGTGCATTAATAGAATTCTTGTCACTTTGGAATCAATTTAAATGGAATAAAAAGGAAATTTGTCATAGTCGAATAACCAAAATTAATAATAATCAAGCTTCCACAACCTAGTAAAGTTCTGAAACCGCGTACTCACTAAATATGAATTCGTTGTTTAAATCCTCTTGATCCATCTGGACCCTGAGGCATTCTTACAACATTATCGGGTAAATGAAAAGTGGTGCTGTTGCTTCTGGATCTAGGTGAACTACTTTCTGAAGTTTGAC
Source organism: Podabrus alpinus (assembly GCA_932274525.1). Lineage (NCBI taxonomy): Eukaryota > Metazoa > Arthropoda > Insecta > Coleoptera > Cantharidae > Podabrus > Podabrus alpinus. The sequence continues at coordinate 125,680,780 of OW026451.1, forward strand.
TACAAGAAGACATTCTACGATTGTTAAATGAACTGGAATTACTGTCGACACTTGAAATACTGCACGCACTAAATTTTCGAGGAAGAAATAAATTGGAATCGCTGGAGTCTCGGCTACCATGAGACATTCGGCGTTGGATAAACATGAAATGGGCTTCGGTACTCGATGCCGATAGTCTTCTTTGCAGCCAGGCAGCGGGTTCCGTGCATTTTGATGGATAATTAACTGATGATCCTCTTCTTAATCTCGCTCGTGGATCCAATCTAATTCTAATATCTTCTGCTTCTGAACCACTGGGACATGATGATGTAGTTGTATATTCCGAGAGATCGTGGAAAGATTTATTTATATTTTTAATATTCTTACTACTGCTTTTCTTCTTGCGTTCTGGATGTGGAATGCCATTTAATTCGTAAACCTGTTAAAAAATAAATAAAATAATATAAAATGCATTTAAAAATAGGAGAAAGTTTTTAATAATGGAATTAAAATTGCAGAATAGCAAATTTGAACGCGATATAGTAATGCGGCTATTAGTAGTTCATTTTTTTACATTTTGTTGAACATTCTAGATTAAAATAATAGAAAGTGTTGCAAAAATTGTTGCTTTCTAATTTCTATCACAAAAGATAAAACAAGGTTAAAGTGATGATTTGGTTTATTTATGAGATCTGCTTTAAAATTTTAAGTAGCAAAAAACTAAAAGTGCATAAAAATTTGTAGGTCAATCTTTCATTTCGTTTTAAGGCAAAGCAAGTTTTAAGTACTACAAGTGAATGATTACTGGTTCACTTTTTGTTTTCGATATTGGCTCGTGGAAGATTACTTTTTATCGATGTTAAGAATTGACTTTGGGGCATTTCTAATATTATAAAGAAATTTGCCTGAAGACAAGTTAACCATTATCGACAGTTCCAAAAAATAAGTGCTCTAACTTTGACTTCACGTATCATGAACACAACATTGCTTTCACTCATTTCTCATTCAATTTGAATAACATTACAACTAAATAAATAATGATAATGGTGGAATCCAATACAAAAATACTCATCCAAGCGGCTACTTTGCAGTAATAACGGTAAATATGAACGTGCATTTTCTTAAAGTGTGCCTACTCTAATGACCGTAAATAAAATAAATTAAAAAATTAATGCATCGGTCACAAAGGAAGAGTAATGGAGCAAGTCCGATGTGAGTTCAAATCTCACCAAAGACGGACGTTTTCATCCAGAACAAAAACATAACTAGCCAATTCCATTTGGCGAGCGTTACCTGAAATTTGCAATGATTTTTAAGAATCAACGTCCCGTTAAATATTTCTTAACGCTATTTATGCTATGCTTGCTTATTAAAACAGTCAATCACTGAACACATCTCCTCTTCACTTTTAACAATGAGTTATGAGTTAAATTTATAAATAAAAAATTTACTACCTCAAATAATTAAACATCATTTTGAATTATCCACTTTAAAGTAATTTAAATTTTAATTATTACTCAACAATTATAATTTGATTCCTTGATTTTTATGGTGTAATCTCTCGTATTGTTATCTGGTCAATTTACGATGCGGTTAATTTTAGACGTGGTTTTTCCAAATAAACCAAGCTGTTAGCGTTTTTTGTTCAATACACGAGAAATTATTATTGGATTAATAAATAAACATTTTCCGTTTGCTAAGCTGTTAATATACAATATTATGGTGCATTTAGACAGGCAGTAAAATGTTCTAACATAATTCCGTTGCGCAACTTTGTCTTCAAGTTTCTTTTTCATCTTCAACTTGATGAATACGATCTGTATTTAGCAATTTGTAACAATTAATTCTAAAGCATTATTTATTGTTTTTACATGCTAGGATGACCTTCGATATGAGTGAGACCCTGATTTTTAATTGCAATCGTGACGGCTTTACGTACCCTCCGATGCACGGAGACGATCAAAAAGATTACACTTTACCCGGAGTTGAACCGTAGAACCTTGTATAATTTTGCAGTTTAATAAATGCAGTTTAATGGTGCACTTAAATTACTTATTCTTATTAAATAATTCATCGTTGTTAGGAGGTATATTATTATTATGTACGATGCTGTACCAACTTTCATTTTGACTACTTGATAATGAACATGAAGTGGCAAAATATTCGAGTCGATATATGCGAATAAGTTAAGCTTTTTTATGCGCAATTTGTCACGGGACGCAAGGTCGCGATGCTGATTGGTTCATCACGAAAAAAAACTTCGTTACGTTACGTTTTGATACGTGCATAAACTAAACTAAGAAAAATGTACGCCATGAAGTTACGTAACGGAGTTATGTTACGATATTTTGTTACCAGTGTATAAGCGCCATTAGATTGCTAACCTTGATAATATTCGTAATAGCTAATCAACAACAATACATTAGTTTTAAATATTCGAGGAATAAACATACCTATCTTAAAAGTTAAAATATCAATGAATGCAAAAAACCAGTTTGAGTTAATCGAAAAAGAGTAATTTTTTCAAATTGGAAAGAGCACTTTTTAGTCGTATAAAATGTGTTATTTTTCACGTTAAATTGCTAAGATTACTAACAATAAATCGCAATATGTTTGAATAATATGTTTATCGTTGAGGCTAACTAACCCAGTAGTTTATGGACTTCACTTCTTTAAAATATTTTGATTTTGTAACTACGAATTTAGTAATTGATAAAATTAAAAGGGTTATCCTTACAATTGCATATATTTGGAAAAAACTACAATAAAGGATGATTAAATAAGAGGGGTCATTTTGAATTGTTAATAAATGTATTCATATAAAAAAATATAAAAACATTTTTAATATATGTAGCCAAATTACGATTTACACGTGGAACACATAATTTAAATGTCCTCCACGGGGCTCTGCTGGCATGACATCATTCTTTTGGCAAACTTTTCTATTAAGGTTTTGCATCAATGAGACTCAATGTAGACAATTTCAAGCCAAATATTATTTTTGAGGTCTAGAATCGTTTGAGGTTTGTCGCTATAGATTTTTCCCTTCGAGTAGGGATTTTTCCCTTCGTTTGCTTTAACCACATATCCTCGAGATCGATATCAACTAATTTTGGCTACAAAAAAGATCTAATTATTGTAAACAGTGACGAATTGAGGTTCTCTGCTCTTCTCGGACACTTTTCTTCACTGTAGTGATATTTATAGTTGAACGACCACCACGACGACGGATAAGTGTTCTTACATTGATCACTTAACCAGTTTCCTCAAATTTGTTTATTAAATTTACAATTCCGCTACGAGAAGGTGCATCTCTTCTACCCAAAATTTCACGAATTTTGCGAATTGTAACTGCAAAATTTTCACCATTTTGGTAATGTGTTTTCACAATAACTATACGTTCGTCGATCGTGCAACGTTCCATGATCAAATCTCATTATTTGAATCTATGAAGCGAAAATATCGATAAATTCAAAATGCAACCTGTTATTGAATCGCCCTTTATATAATTTTTAATTTTTGAGAATAAAAATTTATTATTCAAAATATATTTAGGTCTTGAACTTGATTAATTATTTGTTTATTTTTTGATTCATAACAATTCTGGATGCGGTCCTGAAGCAATTATTGGTTCAAACGGTTACATGTAGATTTTTTGTCTACTTTTGTAGATTGATAGATCGTATGCTGACTATATTAAAAATTGTAAAAGATTTTTGTTTTTCATATTTGTGAAATATCAGTAATTAACCAAGTGATAGTACTACGTTACAAAATAGTTTTGTCATAGTATGTATTTCAACAGATTATGAGGGCAATTGGTTTTCACTGAAAGAATTATGTAAACTATTTGTTTACACTCGTACATCTTTTTTTATTTTTATGTAGGATAATAGCAATACCATCATGGGTGGTACCCACTTACATAATATATTATCAAATTAAACTTTAAAGATTAATATATTAATATAAATCAAAATTATTTTTGCATAAGCTTTCAGCTATGCATGTTTATTGATATCTTCAGATACACAATATGTTGTATATATTTTTATATGCTAGAAATTAATTTTAAGTTTAAAATGGCCCCGAATGCTCTTTTTTGGGCACCGGTTAGTTTTAAAGAATCGGGAGCTAACTTTTAATATTAACTGGGGTGGAGCGGGGATAAAGTAACGAACCCCTTGTTTTTACTACCAAAACAAATTTTAAACGAAAAATAAAAGGTTAAGTTTTGGTACAAAATTTTATAAAAAATAGAGACTATAATTTTTAAAGTTTTTATTTGATCAATTTTATTAAGTTTAACTTGACTCATTAATCTTTAACTTAATAATAATTGTCACAATCAAACAATTTACTATTTTACCAGGCATTTTAGGTTAAATTTCGCTGAAAAAAACTTCTGATTTTGTAAGTTTTCCGCCCACAATTTTTAGGTTCTATTCCAAAATAATTAAGAAAACCTTCTAATATGTGATTGTATTACAATAAACGGTTTTTTTGAATAATAACTGTTTCATAAGCTTTTTACGTGATAATTTTGTTTTAGAAGACTTCCAAACACAGAAATGAACGAATCCAAAGTTTTAAGTATTGGAGATTTTAATTTGGTGTTCAAAAAGGCCTTAGGAATATTTGAGCCAATTTTTAGATTTGGAATATTTTCTTCTGGGTCGAAACCTAAAGGTTTTGGGTGGAAGACTTACTAAAACAGAAGTCTTGGAAGTTTTAGTATATTGTTCAACAATACCTTAGGGACATTTGTGCCAATTGCAGATTTATAATTTTTTTTTTGGCCGGAACCTAGAAGTCCTGAGCTATATCTACTACCTATAACGTTTAACGTCACTATCTCTTCTAGTCTTCGTGTAGATGTATTTACATAAAATACTAAGAATTTTAAAAATTGTGTTAGGTAAAAAGTTTTGCTAGATAAATGTTCGGTCTATTTAATTTTACAATCGGATATCGAAATTTATATCGTTAGGTAAAGTGAATTTATAATAATTATTATACGGCTTGCGCTAAAGTTGGAGTCTCACTGCAGTCAACTCCAATAATAAACTAAAATTTCAACCAAAGGACGTAGTTAATTTTGGAGGACCAGGTGTTTGAACTCGGTATGAAATAATTGAATTAGTTAAATTTTAGTAGGTGGTTGGCGCTTGCTGCAGTGAAACTCCGGTCTTATGGCAGCAATACCTCCCAGTGCGGCCTTCAGGCCTACGTACTAGTGTATATTAAATTTTTTATAGCTTACTATAGTTTACCTCATTTAGAATTGTCAACAAATTGTAGTTTTCCGCTACCGCATACCGTGGCGTCATTAAAAGTACTATTTATATAATGTAAACGCGAAAAAATTATTGACATTTAATAAATTAATAGTAATAAACACAATTTAAGAATATTGCTATAAAAACCACAACAATTATCTAGAAATTAAATAATTTCCTTAGAAAATCTGAAATGAAAGCAACTATAATAAGTTTTTTAATGAAAATGAATTGCCCTTATTTGGGTATTGTAGTATTCCTGAAATACGGCTATTATCTCTCTAAAAAACTTGAAAGTGTCCACTTTAATAGCCGATTATTATAGACATTGAATCATTGCTATTTTGTATAATATTAGAAAACCCCAACATTTTCCTTTATTTAATGAGAAAAATTGTTAATTTTCAATAAATAATAATTATTGTGAACTATCATCAAACATTTAAAGCTGAAAATATTTATTTATTTAGATACTTTAGGGCCTCAACTCAAAAGATGATAATGTAGAAACGATAAAAATCCACTCTGGATTTTCATAATTTCAGATTTAATTATTTGTCCATTTGTCAGTATTGACTTTTTGCGGAAGACAAATTCTCTTACATAAGCCATTCAGTTTCTTCTCTGTATATTTTAGAGAATAATTATGGATTCATGCCATCTCAGCATAATGCTATATTATCCTTGGTCCGAGAAAATGAAGATACACCATTTTGTTCGTTTGTGGACTTTATGGCTTAATTGAGCTCTTATCTTTTTCAGAAAGCTATATCAACATTAATATATTTGATAGTGTTTGTTTAATTTGGCGAAAAGTAAATAATTATTAATTAATCATGTATGTCTAATTAAACGAAAAGCATTTCTCAACAATTAACAAGAAAATTGTAATTATAATAATAAAAGAGAAATCGATGGTAATGATAACACTAAACGTCATAAAACTATAACATACCTTCATATTTTCTCCATAAATTTCTTGCAATTTAATAGCATTCCTGGCAGATTCTGACAAAACAAACTCAACCAAAGCACAAACCAATCCATTTAGCGACGGATTTTTGTTAATGAATTGTCTCACATCAGCTGGAATTGGATTGCCAGGTCTTAAAATACGCACAAGTGCAATTTCTCCGCACGATTTAAACATTTCGGCAACGTTTTCAATCGTTACTTTTTCGAGTGGCATGTGAACCGCAACGATAGTGCGAGAAGGCGTTGTTTCGTCGTATTGAGGAAGAGGATCTTTACGTCTTAATTTCGTACCGGCATCATTAATTTCCAATTTGCAAGAACGTGAAAGTGCGTGTGCAACTACTCTCCAATCTTTTGTCAAATGTTTAACACGTTTAAAGCTAGAAATGAGTTTCAATGAGACGTAGCCTTCCTTGTTTCTCTTTACGTGCTTCAATAGAAAAGCATCTTTAGTGATATTGGCATCACTAAAATAAAATTCAACTTGCGTTACAATTTTATCAGCCAATTCGTCAGAAGGTGGCGTGAAAGGCGGTTCGGTAATTTCAGGAGTTACTTCACAACCGGAATCCTTGCCACCTCCATCTCGAGATCCAGAATCCGAAGCACTATCCGACAAATCGGCCATGTGAGCACCCTCATCTTCATTTTCAGCAGAATTTTCTTTTATATTGGTGGTGTCGAAAGATAACGAGACGTCGCTATCGATTGAAGATATACTATCTCGAGTTTCGAGATGCTTAGAAGGCGGTGGAGAGTACGATAAAGTTCCAACTTCGTCGTTCTCTTCTAAAATCTTCTGCTGATGAATGGGTTCTTCAATAGCGGCAGGCATTTTAAACTTCTATCACTATTTCCTTAAATTAACTAATATCACAATCACTATCACTTACGAAAGTTTTAAACAATTGCCGCAATTCAGTACTGCAAGGAATATAAGTTTTCACAGAAAACACAACACCAAAACACTGCGTTAATTCCTCAAAATAAATATTTCGATAGAAAAAGTGTGTCAGCGAAGCACGTTGTATTAACTTTCGCTACTGCCACAACACACCTGTCTATGACCTAGCTTTCTACAAACTGGTACCGTTTACGATGGTACCTTGCTTTTATAACTGCGGTTGTTTAAAATTGCCGGTCTTAAGTTTTAACCCCTCTTCTTTTCTTAACAGGATCAGTAGTCTTCGTGGAGGCTTTTCACCTTTACCTATGTCACGGTCGAGTACATGACCTACCATAACACGGTATACAATTGCGCTTACCAATAGGACTAAAACCTTTTCAAATTGACAACTTCAAGTTGAACTTGTTTTATATTTTAATAGCTGAATGCATTCAAATTTTTGTTTTTTAAATATTGATAATAATATTCGGGAAGCGAATAATAATCGCCTTGAAAAAATTATTACCAGTGAACATAAAAAAAAATCCAAGTAGTGAGATTTGATACAGGCCGATCGGTAAGTTGTTGGTCTAACCACAACATAACCCTGCCTGAACGAGGGTATCTGTATTATATGATATCGTCAGACTATCCATCTTTTAATAGATTAATTAAAAGACAATTTCAACAAAATTACAGATTAACAAAACGTTTAACTATTCATTATCCTTATCCTTGTTTCGTAATTATCCTACTTATGTTATTAAAAAGTAGTATTTACTTTACTGCAATTAATACAAAATTAGTACCTAGTTGAAAAAAAACAGCAATCGATCGGTAATTGTATTAATCATGATATTTAATTAATCAACTTGCTATTCGCGTTAGACTCATTAATAATTGCTATTCCTATACGGTTTAAATATTTCGTCATTTAACATTAACATTTTCCTTCAAAATTTTATTTAATAAGCCTTGAACTCATGCTTTACACTTATATCAAGGTAATAATATAATCACCTCTTCGGTGCAATACCCATACAATTTCCACAACGTTAATAAATAAGTGCACAATTTAGATTTCAAGGTTTTAATTTTGCACGATTTTTTTTATAATTTATATGTCAATAATTACTATTATTAATTTTTAAATGAAAAAAGTGTTACAAAAATAATTATAAAATATATATCTGAGAGGAGTTGTTTTTTATTTCGTCATTACATCAGATCAATGATCTTTGCAATAATTTTATAAAGCTTTATCGAGTAGAAAAGATCTTCTAGTGCTTTTGATTTGCTCATCTATTGTTTACCTAATCGAAATTACCCCAACTCATCATTTTTAGAAAAACATGGATGGACTTGAAATTTTGGCGTAAAGGAAAACTTTATATTCAAACGTGTTATTACAATATTGTGAATATTAACGAAGCGCTGAATTAATCCAAAACAAAAAGTGCATGGCTGAACGGAATACTAATATCTCTTGCTGAAATTGGTTTACACAGAATGGGGTGCAAATTCTCATATGTTCAGAACATCCTCTTCGGAGTTATGCTATTCGGCGGGCGAATATGCTATAGCTCTGTGTGATATAAATCAACACATACCATAGAAGTATTAGAGCTTAACCGGATGCTTGAAGGCAATTCCGGTTGATGAAGTGCAATATCTGGCTAAGCGAACAAAAAACTGAAATAATTTTAATTTTATTATTATAATATCTGCTTAGATTTTAATTAATATAAAATTTAATTGTAATATTTTCATAAACTAATAAGTAATTAAAAAATATATATTCAAGAAGCCAATTTGTAGAATAAAAATAATTAAATTTTAATTGCTACTTCAAAAGCATACAAATTTTTTAGCTAAATCCAAGATTTTCGCATGAATTGTACAGTTTCTTAATTACATTTTAATTTATAACAAAGCTTGTCCTAGTTTTGCATTCTAATTAGCCATTGATTAAGTATGTCTGATGATGGCCTAATAAAACCGAGATATTTACGTCGTAAGATGAAGTTTTAGAATTTTCATTTAGTTTAAGATGAGTATTTTTTAAAGATTTTTTTCAAATTTTGAAAAAAAATTTGTTCTATATCGATTTTTTTTAGTTTAACGTCAAGTATTAATATTAAGCGATACATCAATGGATTTAGGTTGCTTATATTGAAGTCGTTTTTGATCTTCTGATGGGCAATGCTGCAATTTATTGCAGCAGAAAATCTAGAAAATAAAATTATAGAAGAGTTATGTTAGGAGTACCACAGAACTCTATTCTCACGCAAGTCCTCCACACTTATCCAATAAATATTTCGAAAATTTTTCAAACATTATAAAATTAATAGTAAAAAATATCATTGCAATACATATATGAGTCGAAGTCGTTAGCTATTAATGCGTGTTTTCTTGCACCCCAATTATTTCAAAATGTTTGGTAAACGGAAGCAAAATTTTGGGACAAATGGAAACGCGTTTTATTTTTCCCAATACGTCCTCCCAAAAGAAGTCCTGAAGTCGACTTCCAAAATGCGCAAAACAAGAAAAAGGCCATATTATACTGAAATGTTATTTTCCTTCTTGAGATTTTTCAAATATTCACAGTTCGAGGTAGGCTCATCCTAAATTAAAATTACAACTACATGCTAACGTGAACATTTTCAATGAAGCAGACGCAATGTTGATCCATTTACAATCGCGATACCCGCCCGATACGATTTAGAAAATCACCCATTCTTCTTCTAAGATAGACGAACTTGCTATTGAAAATTTTGGATTGACCGCTGTTACTTTAATGTTATCTTATGAAAGTGAATTTTATTAATTTTGTATTTACGTAATTAATTGAATCCATCTAAAAGTTATCTTCTTCTTCTGAGTGCCATACTTGATTTCAGGCATAGGTGACATCTCTTCTATTTATGCGTGTGCATTTGAAGTATTACACCCACATAGGGAACCTCCTGCTTAACGCGGGCCCCGAATATGTAAGTGTAAGTGTTCCGAAAGTGTATACACTACTTCATCTCCAAAGCGGCTGCCTTGATCACATTACACCTCAGTGGTTTTCCATTTCCTTCCGAGGCAATAACTAAAAGTAATAAAAGTAATAATTAAATTTAATAACTGAGAAAATATGGTTCGAGTGGGAGATTGATAACGAGATTGAAATAAAGGCAAGAATAGCGGCGGGAACAAGAAGCGCCTTTGCGATCAAAGCATTGTTGAGTGCTAAGATTTTCTCCCGATGAGATTGTATAGGACTATAATAAAACATGAAAAGGTGTGACGGATTTTTGTAATCCATCACTTACGTTCAACCCTATATATCATTTATTCTTTTAAAGGCGCATTCTATCCGCGCCGAGGTGGGGATTTGTTCATAATGCGCAAAAGAAGATAGTCTTGGGTGAACGTTTGAACTAGCAACACGCTCTTTTGTGTCAAGTTTTGAAGCAAGATTAGGGGTGTGAATTTTTCACACACCAATGTCGATTGGTATTCCTACTGTGGAGCAATCATGGACTCCTGGGTTACGTATTTAGCGGGTGTGGAGCGGAGATATGGCTACCGGGACAATTTTCGTCCGCGCAGACTCGATGGAGATCTGACATATCTTCGTTGTTGGAAAATGGTGGATTTTCCCCATATCGAAAGCTTCTTGGTCGGATCTGCTGTCCATACTGCCTCTGAAGGTGTTGGTATTCCGTCGGAGCGGTGAGTAACATTTTTGTTATGAGATTGCTTCACGGTGGTTTGTGTTGGTCGACTTTGTACATTTACCGTCTACCTGGAGTCTGCTTGGTTTGAAATCACCCTTGGCTGATTCATGTTTTTCTTATGTTTTATTATTTAGGTTTTTCCTTGTGTCTTGCATTTTTGATTCGAACGTTTTTGGCCGATGTTATCGTTAAGTTGCAGGTTTTGCATTGCTGCATCGAATTGATAGAGGTTATCTTATCGTACACACCGCAGGCGTGTATTCGAATGCTAAAGTTTGAATTTTGTGTTTGATAACTAATTAATATTTAATTGTATTATTATGTTTTATTTAATTAAATTTGAACTTTGCATTATTTTCTTTAGGTGACATCGAGCCGCGTTGGTCAAATGCAATGGCTTCGGAATTCCTACGCGTTTGACATGGGTTCAAATCTTATATTTGAAATTCTATGTTGAACTTTTTTTTTGTGTTTATTTTTGGTTTGATGTTTCTTTTTTATGAAGGCGGCGATGTGCGACCAATGTACAGGGTGTTGCATTTCATCGAGGTCGCTACCGTTTGGTTTTATCGTTGGAAGTTCGATTGTGGTTCCACCGTTTGTGGGATTTTTATATAACCACTCGAACGTTCCGTTGATTGATTTTGGGGAGTGATACTTGGTGGCAATGTTGTTGCCACTGTACTGGTGCTGGTCGGCTAATGCACTTTACATCCGACATCGCTGATCTCATCGCCTTCCGACTAAGAACACCTTATTGTTGATTTTATTTTAGTGCGTTAGCAAAGCTGTTTCCTTGATTTTCTCCGGGGCGTTCATTTGACACGACCCACGGCCTGCCGCCGCAATAAATGAGCTGGTTTATACCTAACATCAGGGCCCCACGCAAATAAAAAGTAGAATTTATTTTCTGCGTGAACATTATCTGTTCCGAGCTATCTTCTCATTAGAGATAGTGAGGACAGATTTTGTTTCAAAGGTGATAATGCAGATATGGGAAATGAAGACCTTGAGAAGGATTTTCGGTGGAAAACAGGTAGAGGGTCAATGGATGAGAAGAACTAATAGCGAGTTAAAAACCCAAAGAATTAAATGGATGCCCCATATAGTAAGAATGAGTGATAGAAGAACCTCAAGAATGGTATGGGAATAGGAATTTGGAGGTGAAAGGAAGAGGGGAAGACCAATGAACAGATGGAGGAGAGAGGTACAGGAGGACTTGAGCAGAATAAATGTGGGAGATTAAGAGAACAAGGCAAAGGATAGAAATAAATGGATCCAAGTGATAAATCAAGCCATGGCCCTACTAGTAGGACCGTAGTGGTGTTATACATCTATATAAGTAGTTGTTTTCCGAACGAAGTACATAGCAACTTATGGATAAATAAATAGTGGCGCTACTTCAAAAGGGGTCTCAATTATTAGAGCAGATAAACATTTTTTTTATTTTTTGATTTATTATAACTTAACTTCTTACATTCTAAATTTAATTTGTATATGGGTTTACAGCATAATTGAATGGGTTAGATTAAGAATATCCAAGTTTATTTTTATGCATAATGTTGCAATTCATTATAAGGCTTGGTTCTTCATTTTATATTTTGGAAATGTAAAACAAAGTGGTGTTTACATTATTGCGTTGTTAAATAAAATTATCAATATACATTCGAGTTTTATAATCTTACATGTAGAGTACGTTTGTATTATTGGGTTAGTGCAGTCTGATTGAGCTGAAAGCCGTGGTGAGTATTTTTAAGACGATATTGATTTTTGATTTAAAATTTATCTGAATTTCTAATAATATAATGTATATAATTTTAAAGTATGAAATAAATACAAAATTTCACAAATAAATGATATCGTACGTAAATATAACCACATAAATCACGAATCCATTGATTATTTTGTGTTCTGTGCTGGCATTATGAAGTTTTGTATTCTAGTGCCAAATTTTGTATAATTTATTTATTTTGCTCTGGATCGTTAAGGAAGGTAACATGTTGGTTTAATTTGATCGGTGTGAAGAAGTTAACTTGAACTGTAAAAATTAAGTAGCGGGGTTTTTTCGTTTAAAAAATAGATTAGATGAAGAATATTTAAGACTGGAAAAGGATTTAAGGAAATTATGGGATATATTTATTCAGAAGAATAATTTAATACTATAATATAAAGAGCGAAAAGGAGGAAGGAAAATAAAAGGATAAAGAGCATTAAAAGTTAAAACCGTACAAAAATAAAATGTGCATGCCACGGACTCTGCCAAGTATAAAACGCCGAGCCTTGCAAGTTGAAGTTCAATTAAATTAATATAAATTGGAAGTATTTAACATTTAAAATTAATTTTAAAAAATAACCGACAAAGATTTTTATTAAAAGAATAAATTGTAGCAATATATTATAGCATGTTATGAATAAATAATGATATAATACCACTTATTATGCAGACCACTATTATTAAAATATTGAAACCAAACGATTTGTGTATACTCAGACCTGTGAAAAAATATAGACTCTGAAAGGTGTAGCATCAACACCTCTTCTCTTCCAGTATCTTTTCCCACTGCAGAATAGACTTGTTTGTCTACCAAGTCATTGCTAAGGTGGAGTATGGGGGACCTGCAGCTCAACGTCGATTCTCAACGACCGATATTAGATAAATAAAATAATATCAGTCACCCCTGATAAAGTTTTCAGTGCTCTTTAAAAAATTTTAATTCAACATTGCACAACTAATTTAGGTATAATTTTTAAATAAAAAAGAGAAACCATTAGAGGAAAGTGACCAAATATGGAATAGTATCCATAATATGGAATACCATTGTTTCTCTTAAACCATCAATTCAAGACGAAATTCGCGACAAGCTCCTGACTCAGCAGACGCTAAATGTATGTTCTTTCAGGAACTGTTTTCTGAAGATACCCAAGGAGAAACATGGATCAAATGTTTAATGTGTGGGCTCTGGGCACATAATGACTGCGCTGGTCCAGAGATCGAGACTTGGGTTTGTGATTTTTGCTAGTATGAATAAGTTAATTTTAACCAAATAAGTTACTTTTATTTTTGACCAAAGTCTCAAGTTCTCTTATAAAAAGATGTTACAGTTTTTGTTGATTTTGTTTTTAAGAAACTTTGTGTCTTATTTCCATATTCCATATTTGGGTATCTATTCCATAAATAGCTACTATTTTATTACTTAGATTTTTAAATAAAATAAAATATAGGTATTGATTAATATTAAAACACACGACTATGACTAAGATAAGACAAAATGTATGACCGACCGTGGTTATAATTAAAAGCCTTTAATTCATGATAGTGTATTTTTTATCCCACAAAAACAAAATGGTTTTCCATATTTGGTCACTTTCTTCTAATCGTGGAATAATAATAAAACGTGAGTACTTCCGAGATGTCGAACCGGGTGCTTGATCCATAATCTAGTAGACGAGAAGGAAAGTGATTTGACCAAACAAAAGTGCATTGAAAACAATTCGAAAATAGTTGTCACCTGGGAACAAATCAAGCTGCACATAGGTGAGAAACCTTACAAGTTCATGTAACAAATGTATGACGATAAATCGGAAAGAAGAGATCCAACTGCTACCAATATGTGAAAGATTACATCAAAAGAAGAAGAGAAGGAGAACGGAAGAAGCCCGAAAAAGCACCAGAATCATCTGAGGAGCAAGACAAATCTCAAATATTTAAGAGAAACAAAAAAATTGTCCTATCCCCAGATCAAACTCAAGCGCAGTCAGAAAGAAAGAGAGCTGTAAAATAGGTGAAAGAAATGAAGCCTGCCGAAGCGTATCCGGAATTTTGTTCGCCAGCATTTGTTCGACAAACACTTAATCGACAGCGTTTGTTCGACTATACATTTATGCGAATAAGCATTTGTTCGACTCAACATTTATGCGAATAAGCATTTGTTCGACATGGAATTTTATTCGACATACATTTGTTCGACTCAACATTTATGCGAATAAACATTTGCTCGACATTGAATTTTATTCGACATGCATTTGTTCGACATTAAAAACAACAAATCTCCGCGTAAAGTTAAATCTGCCGCGAAGAGGTGGATCTGCCATTAGGTTAGTGTTAGTTTTTGATATTTCTTTAGAAAACTAATTAAAAACAAGTAAATCTCCGCGTAAAGTTAAATCTGCCGCAAAGAGGTGGATCTGCCGCGAAGAGGTGGATCTGCCGCGAAGAGGTGGATCTGCCGTTAGGTTACTGTTAGTTTTTTGATATTTCTTTAGAAAACTAATTAAATCAAACAAATCTTCGCGTAAAGTTAAATCTGCCCAAAGAGGTGGCTCTGCCGCAAAGATCTTGATCCAGTAAGCCATGGATGGTGCACATTTGCTGGAACAGAGACGGAACCGTTTTGAAGTTGTAGAATTTCTTCTGGTGGAAAATATAACGATCCTATCTTCTAAATTACCAGAATCGAACAACAAGAACGGTTCATTGTTTTCAGTTGTTTTGTACATTTCCGGAAATACGATTTCCCGTCGGGAATTGCCTGTTGTGCTTATAAATCCGGTCTCTAATTATAGTATCTAAAAAAGGTTACCTGCGTCTATCGTGTCATGTCATGTCGGCATGTCGAACAAATGCATGTCGAATAAAATTCCATGTCCAGCAAATGCTTATTCGCATAAATGTTGAGTCGAACCAATGTATGTCGAATAAAATTCCATGTCGAACAAATGCTTATTCGCATAAATGTGTAGTCGAACAAATGCATGTCGAATAAAATTCCGTGTCGAACAAATGCTGTCGATTAAGACAAAATTCCTAGAATCCTGCCGAAGTGAAGGAAATGTTGCGTAACTTATGAAGTAATTCAACAGAAGCACAACGGAAATTATTAACAGGACCTCGATAGCATTAAAACAGGAAATCTAGGACCTGAAAGAGATCTTGACTAAGAAAGAAAAGAAACGGGATGAAAACAAGCGAAAGATAAATAAAAGAATAGAGATACTAGAAGAAAACTAAGTATGCGAGAAATGAGAAAAGACAAAGGAGAAATAATATTATTGTAAAGGGAATGGAAACCACCGAGAACAACAAAATAAGAAATCTATTGGTTAGTTCAGAGGTTTTTTGGCAACTCGACTAAGACGTTGTGGCAAAAGATTCAGAAATTTCATACTAAAAATAAGATTAAATCAAACGACTTCTCAATGTTTACACTATAAAATGCTAGATATCAAGGGATCATTGAAGAATTGAAATATAAACTAAGCATAAACTACAAAAATCAAATAAAAAGAACTGATGAAGTAAACTGTTAATTTAATTTAAAAATAAACTGTATATTTGCCCCACACTTAACAATCACTCAAAATAAATTAAATTTAGATGAAAAACTCGCAGAAGACCAGATGACCGGTAATCTAGTGAACCTTGCCACTCCCAGAGAAATTAAAGAAATATTAAGAAACTTGTAAAATAAGAAATCACCAGGACACGATGTAATAATAAACAAAATTTTGAAACAACTTACCGATAAATCATTCGCATTCTTGGCCACCTTTTATAATGCCTGTCTCCGCATTGGTTATACTTTCCCAAAAGTTGGAAGCATGCCCCAGTCGTGATGTTACATAAACTTGGTAAACCAGCGAAGGAAGTAAAACGCCGTAGACCCGTTAGTCTACTGTCCACATTATCATAGATTTTCGAAAAAAATAATACTTAAGTGCAGTTTACGTTCTGCGACTTATCGTATGAGTTGTCATAATCAAAATTTCAACGTTTACATTGTACGATTTGTCATAGGAAATTGCTTGACAGTAAAGTCTAAGGCGACTAGAAATAAAATCATACGATTCCGATAAGTATTATTTTCATTCCATTTTACATACGATTGACGATAATAATAATGTTTCAGATCTTCTTTATCTAGGTATATTCATCATATAGAAATCGTACTAGAAATCATAAACAAAATCGTATGATAAATCGCATAACGTAAACTGCAATTGACTCGTCTAAACTGATTTAAAAAATTCCATTCGGCGGTTTATTAAATTATTCGAGTTACACAATTTATGGAATCGAGCTTTGAAGATAAAGAATAGACAGTTACAGCGTTCATGCACATCGAACAGGCATTTGACGTTTGGATAAACGGTCTCATATAAATAATACATCGTTCATGAAAGAAAGTAGTTTTAACGTAGTAAAACAACGCCGAATTAGGAAAGCAGCATATTCATGCCAGGGTTTCCCAGGGTAGCATCCTTAGACCAACTGTTTTCAATGTGAACATGAGTGACATTTCCATCATCGAACAGAGAGCAACAGTCGCGTTGTTTGAAAATGATACCATAATCATGGCTAAACATACAAACATAGAAATTGCAATAAAAAATCTACAATACAGTAATTGGTACAATTTCCAGCTGGCTTGAAAGTAGGAAAGTGGACATCCATTTTTCGAAATGTTCTACAAAATTGTTTAAACTCAGAACAATTCCAAATGAAATTCAAGAAATAAAACGAAATAATATTTCTATTCCTTAGAATAGGCAAGATCAAACGGCCAAATACTTAGGGATGTCTAATAGTCGTCTTGCATCATACAAAACAAAGATTGCAATCATTTCAAAATGTTCTACTAAAACTTTTTCTAATAATCAATAGAAAGTTTTCAAAGAAATTTACTGAAAACCAAAAACGCACTGCAAAACAAGACCGTTTTGAGACCAATACTTACATATGCCTATACCCAGCATGGATGACATCACAGACAAATCTAAAAAAAACTTCAAGTAGCTCGAAATAAACTACTCCGATTATCAACAAACTCACTTTGGTTTGTCCGTACAAGTAACTCCATGATGAACTAGGAACATCATTAATTGAAGAATTCATGCGCAGCACACACAAATTTTTTTCAACCATGGGGTATCAACAAAAAACATTTAGTATTTAATTAAGAATTTAGTAAAAAAATTTTGCGAATTTCATTCGTATTTACGTAAAACAACACTACTAAATTTTTTTGTCGGTACCCCATTACATCAATGCGAAGATGCCATTGCTTATAACGTGGGCCAAAAAAGACTAAAGAAGACGACTGTTGCAAATTCTCATTTAAAACTATCAGCAATAATAATTCTTTATCAATCAACTCTTATTGGAGTATGTGCGAAGTTGAGTGCTTACTACTAGGTACTGTATTGATGATTTTTATTATCACACTAAATTATATAATTGCTGCAGAGTCGTTGTTTAATTTTAAAAGTATTATATTTTAGCCTCTTCCACAACTTTTTCCCTCGCTGACCAGCATTGAGCGAGTGTTAGTGGGCAACCCCTTACATTTTTTATGTAAGATAATTTATTTTTAGATAACGTGGCATAGAAGAAAATTAGTCCTAACAAAGATCTGATAAATTAAATACGGACGTATCAGGAACGATTAGCAATATTTAAAAATATCTCGAAGAGTTATGTTTATCTTTATCTTTCCTGTTGTGTAATTTATAATTTCCATTGTATATTTCAGCTTCTATAATTTATAAAAGTTATATAGCGATTACGTATTCAATGAGTAACTGTTTACCTAACGCATTCAAATGCATTTAATGCATCAGTTGCTATTCTTTGGACAGTTTAATTAATTTATCTTACTTGAAAGTTCAATCTCACTTGCAATAGTAAGATATCATCTACAAATTTTAGTTTTGAAAATTGGTTTCGCTCAAATGCACATTTTTTGTGTAACTTTAATAAAGTAACTAATGGACCGTGTAAAATTATTATGCAAAAAAAAAATTGAAACAGAAACTTTTACACAATAATTCGTCCACATAATGGTTTTCCTCGATCACTGTGGCAAGAATTCCGGGTTGTTAAATATTTACATAAATATGGTCAATTGGCCAGAAGACAAGAACAGAAAAAAAGATGTTTAACAAACATCACGTACACCATAAAAACTTAAACTCAAATTAGTCCAGATTAAATTGGAATGATCAAGATATGATTGATCGCTTTCAATACTTATAATAAATGAGTTTTTAAATAGCTTAAGAATCAATTTTCAGAATAAATTTACAAATCCATAAACATAGTTAGTGTTTTTTAATTAATTTTTAATTTTTATCTACATGACTGCATCATAAAAAAATTAATCTATTTAGTACTGATGAGCTTCAATATGCCTAAATTCAATAAGTGTAGGCATGTTAAATGTTTGATTTATTATTTAAAGGTTGATGCGAGTGTAAATTATTTTTCATTAATATAACATAAATCTAAACAAATTTTGTATATCGAAATGCATTTATTTCCACTTTCAACCACCTTCGCTTTTATTTTAATGATGTTGAAATTTTTGTTTTTAACTATTAAAACAAATTTTCCATTGTTTTCTGCTATTTGTTTTTTTATAATATAGTGAGATAACACGGTGGTGCATTTCCGATAACGTTTTCAAGTTGTTCAATATACTTATGTACTAGTTTAATGCCAAACGATTTTCAGGTTTTTAAGGTGCGGTATATATTTTTGAGCAAATTACTATATAATGTACCTATATGGTAAAAAACATGTAGTTTTCCATGTGACATCAAAAAACCTTCGTGAAGGGTCACTCATCACCAAACTTAAACTAGGCCATGGATACCTTGCTTTAAGTAATTGTTGTCTGTGCTTGTATTTGTTATTCGAACCAACGCACACACTTTACCTTACAATAATTTATATCTCTACATTTGCAAAAAGCTATATTAATTTAATCACTTCACTTCTAAAATTAAATTGTTAAATCTGTCTATTAATTCTGTCAAAATTAATGGCTATAATTATTCATAAAGTTTATTCGAAATAAATTGTCGAAAATTATGATATAAGGATTTTATTGACAATATCAATGCCAATACCATAATCTGGAAGTACCGATTTTATAGGCCGATGACTTTTCCTTGGTCGGATAAGATTATACTCAAATAAAATGGGTTACCAATTAAACTGCTCTCAAGTGTTGCCAATTGATACGTGTTAGGTAACAACGAAAATACAAAATATTTTGACGTCTATCAGAATTGACGTTTATTTAATTGGAACCAATCGGCATCTGCTTATCGCAAATTCTCAGTTTACATTATTGCTTGTTAATGCGATTACATTGATTTATAACTTTTGCATTCTCTAAAAGCCGCTTTACATCTATATGTTTTCACACAGGACTTCTCATATGAGAAATATTTTTGTGTTTACACTATATGTTTTCTCATAGCCGATCACTCATAAGCAAAAACATACGTAAAAACATAGCAAAACATAGGTACTCTTTCGGAATAGAACGGCGTCTATTCCGCTATGAGAAAACACAGAACATACGAACGAAAGGTGGCGTACATATACGAAGGTCGACGAAGATAGTTGTCAAAGTTGAAAAAAGAAAGGTTAGGTATTATTGTGCTGTGTAAATTCATATGAATTTATTAATTTAAATAATTATACACAGAACATTACGAACGAAAGGTGGCGAGTATATACAAATATAGTTGTCAAAGTTAATCGAAAGGTAATTAATTTATTGATTTGTTGTTGAATTTATTGAATTGTTTGAGATTAATAATTGTTTAGATGGATTGGTCTAGTAAACTAACTGCAAAGCTAATTGAATGCTATGAAAAATATCCGTGTTTGTTTGATACAACAGACAAGTTTTACAAAAATAAACACGCCCCTAAAGATGCGTTTTACAAAATTTGTGAATCAATGAAATGTGATGCAGAAACGATCACTATAGACGATGTGAAAAAAAAGATTACTAATATAAGGTCGCAGTTCACACATGAACACAACAAGGTTAAAGAAAGCCAACGGAGTGGTGCTGGGACCGAAGATGTTCATGAACCGACTGTGTGGTGGTATGATAAATTATTATTTTTGATTCCGTACATTAAAAGGAGGAAAGGAGAAAGCTCCTTAGATTTAAAAGTAAGTACTTACTTGTTTTTCAGTGTTTACTTTTATTTATTGTTTTGTTGTAATTAGATGCAAGATATTGGGGACACTCGACTTGATTTATCAACTCCAGACACCATCAACTTTAGTGAAATCGAAAACGATTTGTACGATAGTGAAACAACGCCCTCAATGACACCTTCGACTTCAAAAAAACGAAAATTATTGAACAATCGACAGGAAGAGCTCGAAAACAATGAGAGCAATACTATGTTTAAAAAAACTGTAGAAACTTTAGAGACTCTACAACAAAATTTCAAAACACCAATGTTGGTAAATGAATTTCAACTTTATGGACAATGCTTGGCTCAGGGACTAGCCGAAATTAATGATCCTGAAATAGTCAACGAGGCAAGATTTGAAATAGACGTCATTATGTATAATGCAAGAAAGAAATGGTTTGAAAAACAAAAATTGGATATATTGTAATAAATAAATTTTATTGTTCAGTTAATAATTTTTTTTAATTTGATTACCTTCCAAAGCACAATAAATTAATAGAACCTTAAATATTATAATAATACCACATTTAATTAAAAATTAAATTTTTTAATGGCTTCCCATTGCCAGGGTACAAATCCGTTGGTGTTAAAGTACTGTCTGAATTGATTTCTTATATCCAAGGACTGATTTGAGCTTCTATTAACATTACTCGGCTCCAAGTTTGTCACGTAGACATGTTGCCTCCATTCGCCAGATGTAAGAGTTACATCAGTTGTATTTTCACAATCGATTTCGAAAAGGTACTTTTTGCCATCTTTTTGCTTTAAATAATTATGCAATGCACAGCAAGCCAATGTGATACTCTGTACCTTTTCTACATCCAAATTTATGTCCCTTTGTAGCACCTGAAACCTATTAGCTAAAATGCCAAAGGCATTTTCCACCACTCGTCTGGCACGACTTAACCGGTAGTTAAAAACTTTATCCTCGGTAGTAGTTGTTCGTCGTCCATATGGTTTAATAATTCTGTTTGATGAACGAAAAGCTTCATCGCCAACTATTACATATGGAACCTTAATATCCGAATTTGGCAGATTACTATCCTCAGGAAAATTTAAAAGATTTTTTTGGATTGCAGTACTTAAATTGCAATTGCTATATACACCACCATCGCTTACTCTCCCATTACACCCGACATCCAAATACACAAAATTATAGTTTGCATCAACAAGTGCCATTAATACAATACTGTTGAATCCTTTATAATTATAATAAAATGAACCGTCTTTTTTCTTAGCTCTAAATGCTATGTGTTTGCCGTCTAGTGCCCCAAGACAGTTAGGAAAATTCCAATTGTTGAGAAATCCTTTTGCAATATCTAACCACTGTTGTTCTGTAGTTGGAGTACTCAAATAGTCCCTCTTCAACACATTATAAATTACATTAACTGTTTCTGGTATAATCTTTGATAATGAGGACACAGATATCCTGAAGCTGTAACTTAAATTGGTAAAGGTTTCTCCCGTGGCTAGATATCTTAAAGTAACAAGTAATCTTGTTCTTGCAGAAATACTGTCTCTGAAAAACGTGTCTTCTCGCTCTATGTGTGGTTGTACTTTTTCGAGTAAATCTTTAAATGTATTTACAGACATTCTGGTGAAGTTTTTAAAACTTTTCGTGTCTTCTACTGCTAATTCGTCGAAGACCAGACTTGATATTCCGCGACCACAATCTCTCCTTTTAAGCCACTTTTTCGCCCAAATTGTTCTCCTTCGACATTGTTTGATACGTTTTAATCGTTTCTCTTGATTTTTCTTTTGCAATAACAGCAACATTGTCGTTAAAAGAATATTACTATAAATATAATTTTGTAGCATAAAATTGTTATTTAAATAATTGTTAATATTATTCATCGTTACAAATAATGACTTTAAAAAGTAGGGTTAACTTCACTCAAAACCAAAACAAACTCTTATAAGAACTCTTATGTAAACTCATAACGATTTGAAGACAAATCTTGAAAAACATACAGTTTAGCCAACCGAGAGAGAAATCGTATGTTTTCTCTTATGAGAAGTCCTGTGTGAAAACATATAGATGTAAAGCGGCTTTAACCGAATTCGACTTAAATTTCTTTATCTCGAATGTAATCAAGTCTCTTTTATGTTTACTATCGTTCCTAATTACTATCTAATTACGTTCAAAAAATCTCTTTATGTAATTTATTATCGAATGTAGTAATATGCCTGGTAATGAATAGCTTGTCAATCAACCTCCTAAAATTTTAACTGTTCCACTTCAGCAATGAACGAATAAACCTAATCCCAAATCAGCAACTGCCAATGGCTGAACCGTTACTTGGCAACGTTATTTTGACCAACAATCCAGAAGTTTCTGTAAAAATCAAGAATATTTTGTTTTGATAACGAAGAATAAAGTAGCGAAGAAAACGTACGTCTTCTTAAATTAGTTGATTTTTCCCTATTTTCCCTACGAAAATTTTCAAATTATTCAAAGTTCCAGCTAAGGTTATTCTAAATTGAAATGACAGCCACATCTTAACACGAATAGTTTTACGTGCTGGATTTTCGTTCTTAGAATGATTTATATGCAGCAGAACGCAAAGTTGGTTCATGTTACACGCGCGACATCCGGTACGATTAATAACATCGACCATCCTCCTTCTGAGATAAACAAATTTATTCTTGATAATTTTAAATTGGCCCCTATTACTTTAATGCTATCTTAAGTAAATGAATTATATTAATTTTGTATTTGCGTAAATAATTCAGTCAGAGTCAGTCAAGGAATTGAGCGTTTGAGCGACTACGAATACGTTAACTTTGTTAGAGTCGGTCCAAAATTGTACCATTGCCATTGGTTTAATTCAGTGAAGTCTGATAGATTTGGATAATCGTACGAATCCAAAGTTTTGTGGAAGGCAGAAAATTTTAGAACAGTTGAAAATTTAACACGAAGCAATTTATAAGGTTATATTTAACCGATTGAAAATTTACACATGTGGAAAATAATACTTGTATAAGCGTTTTGATCAGATTTCTGTGGATTTCTACACTGTTGAGATTTTTAACTTAACTTAACAGAGTGATGAAACACGAATAGTAGCCATACGAATTAGGAGAGAATCAGCTTAAATTTAAACAGAGGCGTACCTGTAAAGAAGGTTCAATTATTAAAATAAACAAAAATTCTTTTGATATTTTGATTTATTATAATAAAACTTCTTACATTGCAAATTTTATTTTATATATAGGGGTTTACAATGTAATTGAATGGGTGGAATTAAAAACAGCCAAGTTTATTTCTATGCTAAATTTTGCGTATCATTTGAACGCTTGGTTGTTCTTTATTTTACATTAGAAACATAAATATGTTCTTGTTTAAATCATTTTGTTGGTTGTAATATAGGACTTTGAATTTGATTCCCCCTCCTCCGTTCTTCCAATCTCAACATCCTGAAATTCAAATAACATCGTCTAAGCCTGTGATCTGTTTAGCAATTCACACACGTTGTAAATACCACCGTAGTACAACTCAGATCTTTCTTTGAACGGGAGAGCCCGATTCGTGAAGATTTCAGTGATTCAAGAAAAGATACCTTGTTGTTCGAAGTACTTCGAAGAACTTTGAAGAACCTCGTTTTCATTCTCAAACCCAGTTGACTTAGTAAAGCATTAAAACGCCAAATTGTACTTAGATTTATATTTATTATATATTATTTAAAAAGAAACGAAAAAAAAAACACTGGATAGGAACAATAAGCCAAAATAGCAATGATAGCAATCTCTTACTAATATTAAACCAATTGAACACAACTCATTATTGAATGGATGATGATATTTATAATAATATGTTCATATTCATTGGTAATCCCTTCATCATCTATGATAATAATGCCAGTAACAATTTATATTAATTGTAAAAATTAAAGTAGAAATTCGTCTCACAACAATTTGAAAAAAATATTTACTTTAATTGTTGTCAAATTTACTTCATTTGATGTAAAATTGACATCGAATTGATGTGAGACGAATTTGCACATTAATTTGAAGTAAAAGTACTTAAAATCAAGAGAATTTTTTCTCTGTGTATATTTGGATTAATGGGCTAATCCCTCAAATTTTTTTTTTCATTAAAATCGAAAATTTAAGTGATTTTAAACCCCTCTTGCGTAAAAAAAAATTTTTGTTAGCAATTTTAACGATCGTATTGAAGTTCAAAAATTGAAATATTTTTAAATAATTAAAACGCGGTAAATAATGACGTACATAAAGGTAAGCCAATTAGAAGCCAATACACTCCCACTATTGAAATTTAATTATTTTTAAATGTCAGTTGGTATACTATAACCTTAAAAGTTTAAATAATAATGTATTTAAATGTAAAGAATGAATTGAAACTATATATTATTATTTTTATACTTCAAAATGGGTAGCAATTAGAAATTAATTTTGAACAAGCATCATTTATTTATTTACAAATTGCATATTTTCATAGTGAACGTAGATGGCGTATTATGTATGCATGTTTGCCATGGTTATAATAAGTATTTGAATTTACGGATTTTTAACAATTTTTAAACACATCACATGGGTACACTCAAGGATGTAATTTTCGCATACATATAAACGTGGCATCGTGGTATATGCAATTTTAATTGCAAATTGTGATTGGACTACCTTTTGGTACGTCACAGAATGGCGAATTTTCAAACGTATACGTTTAAAAAAGGCACTTTATTTAATTAGTATAGCGTTTTAAAATTATATATTTGTAATTATATATAGTATTTTGCTATGGGCCATCGATTTTTATAGGTAAAAATTATATTTTTGACAACACGGGACAACCCCATTCTGAATTATTCCTATGGAAGTACAAGTTTCATAATATGTTGCTTGCTCCAGAGTTGTCACACCAAAATACAACCCAAGGTTGCGTTTGCAATGGTCGCGAAAATTAGTAATACCGCTTTACTGACCCGTGAGAACCCGGATATCCACTAGTAATAATTGATAAAAGAGCTCGTGCCAAAGTCGATCGATATTCTTCACAAAGTATTGAGTTAGAAAAATTATTATAATCCAAAATTAGACGTTAAATTATTTTTAAATATCAACAGGTTTTTTATTCGATTATCGGAGCACAGCCCATGAATGGTAATCAAAATACGTTGAAGCAAAATAATGATGAGCCACCTAGACAAAATTATCAGCAATCTGGTACGCAATTGAATGAACAAATTCGTGGTGGTAGAAATGTACCGTAACAACAACATGGATTCCGAAATGAACAACAGCAATGTTGTGAAAGAAACGGTCAACAATCTGGTGGGCGAAATGAGCAATACCAAGGTGGAAGACGAAACGATCAACAGCAATATCGTGGAAGAAATGGCCAAGAACAACCATATTTTAATTGTAAAACAAGATAAAAACTATTTTATTGGACGAACAAAATGTGATCTAACCGGGTAAAATTGTAAAATAGCTCTGCTGAATCTTTACCCTTTTACTACCTTTGCTGTTTACTTTGTTTTTTTCCCCATTGTAAACTTGAGCTAGTAAATAAAAATTATTATTATTATTATTATATGTGAGACGAAATGAACGACAAGATCAGAGAAGAAATAAACTACAAATTGCAGGAGAGAATGTACAGCAACAAGATGAGAGACAAAATGAACAAAAACAAGATGGATTAGGAAATGAACAACGATGTGGTGTACATATTAATCAACAACATATTGAACGAAATGAAAAACCTGAAAAATCATTGACGGAAAATCTTCTAAAAGATTCGATGGCTATACCTAAAAATAAAAGTTCCAAAAATTCATGTAGCATCAATACCTAGAAGGCGGGTACGAAAGGAAGGCTATTCATTAAAATGTCGAAATTGTACCAGATAAACCGAAAAATCTTGTTAGTAATGGCGATGGAACAGTTTAGAAGACAATACTATCCGGATCGTCATTCCGCCTATGATGGTAGAAAAAATTTCTATAATTCTTCACCCTTGCCCATCAAAAATGGTCTAAGTTGTGAGATAAAGATAATGGAAGATGATCGAAATAAAAAGTTCAATATTCGTGTTAAAGAAGTGGTAACTATCAATTTAAATATTTTGCTCGAATATTTTAAAGTCATTAACAATGGAACCAAAGTGAAACTCCCGGAAGAAGTAATTCATTATTTAGAAGTAGTCTTTAGAAGTGCAGCCTCTCGTGGATGTACTTCGATGGAACAATCGTTTTTCACTATGCCACGTACGATGTTAGATTTAGGTGAAGGCATGCAAATGTACAGTGGAATTTATCAATCTGTAATTCTTGGTTGGAAACCATTCTTTAACATGGACGTAGTACATAAACCATTCCTCAAAATTACAGATTTAATTGATGAATTTTGTGGAAGAAAAATATGAAGAATGTCCATAAATTTTTAAGGAATTTAAAAGTTCATTAAGAAATACCCGTTGTAATCGTGAATTTTTAGCGTGCAGTTGACCAATCACCTTTGCGATCATCTCTGATACAGTTTCGCAAAAGTACCAGGTTTCCAATTTTAAAAATCATTTTCGTAGCATGCCGTGTATTGTGTAGGCCTTCTTTTGTTTTTCCTGAATTTTTTTAATATTCCCGCCGATTTACAAAACAACAACTTTTCATACCAGAAAGGTAGCTGTATAGAAGCTTAGGAACTGCCGCTAAAGCGAGTTCCACCTTGTTTTGAACAGCCTCTATATATTTTTTTAAAGGTCTATTTTATAACCATAAACTTTCCAGAACAACTGAATAAACAAATTGTAAAAAAATTTAAGACGATTACATTTTCCCATTAGTATTTTCACCTATAACCTTCGATAGCAATACGTTCCTTAATCTAAGGGGTCCGGAAATTAAAAATATTTTATAGGTTAGGGATAATGGCATATTATGCATGTTATACAACAACAAGACAGACACGACTTGTAATTTTTTAATAATGATTAATAAATTATAGTTATTATTTATATAATTCAAGATCGTTGTATTAATGTTGATTTAAAGTAATAAATAAAAAATAATTTCTTGAGTAGTGAAATGCAAATAAGTTTGTGAAAAATCTAAATGTCGGTTAGAAAAATTTTAATAATAAATAGGTAGATATTAATATGTTGAACATGAAGTGTGGAAAATATTCTAAACAAACCGACATACATATAGGTAATTAATAAATTTATGAAACTGTGCCTTCACCTCGTGTTTTAACGTAATTGGCTGCTCATGCTCTAACTTGATTGTAGAATTAATATGTAACATTAAATAAATTAGGTTTGAAAGTTGCACGGGATATACAGGATGGGGCGAAAGTTGCTACCGTATTTATTTTTCTTATAACTTTTAAACGAGGTAAAATGTTTTACGTTGAAAAAGTTTTTGTTTATTCTGCATGAAAAAGAAAAACATATACATAATTTTTATTAAAATTGTTTAAAACGTGGTTTTTACTTATGATTACCGCAATAACAAAGAACTCGGCAGTCCAGATCAAATTTCAGGAAATCAAAATCAGTACTTAATGCATAGATCATATCGTAACGTTACAACTTTTTATGCTTATCAATAAAGTTAATAAATATTAAATTAAACTTTAAAAATTAATTAGTTAATTAAACGAATAAGATTATTCTTTTACAACATAGTAAGCTTTTAACAGTGCTTACTGCTATCTTCAGATGTTTATCATCAGCACTGCTGGAAGCTTATATTATAAAAAATTAATTTGTTCGTTTATTTACGTAACTAATAAATTTTTAAAGTTTAATTTAATGTTAATTCTCAATAGTTAAAAAATGAAATATTTAAATAAAGTCGTCAATAAACAAATATTAAATATATACTGGAGTTATGAACTTGAGCCCATCTTGCTAAAACAAAATTTTGATGGTATGCATCTCTTCCAGTTTGCTCTTAATAGCTTAATAGTGCTATTAGGAAAATAATGTACCTATGCATGAGTTTTCTCTATGCATCCTATCACGACAAATCCTTCGTCTTAAAAATTATCAAATTATAATGAAATATTGACTGAAGTGGAAGAAACACTTAACAGCAAAAATAAGTTTTGTGATAATCTCTGCTAAAGTTTTTCAAATATTTTCATTAAAATAATTTAACAGTAATAATAAAACATATTGGTTTTTTACCACTTTGTGACAGAACAGTGCTTGAAATACTTGCCAAAATAATAAAACTGAAAAAAAGGGAGAAATCGATAACAATTTTATTCTCTGTGAATTTTTAATATTATCATTAGTATCTTGTAAATACAATATGTTTGTATAATTATTATTAAAATATATTATGTTATATTATATTGATATATTGAAAAAATGATTTATGAAGATTATAAAAAGTAACTAAACCCACGTCGATAATATAAAAGAAACGAACAATAATTATATTATATCCATCATAATATAATACTTGTACTTATTACCTCTAAAATGTTTTCAATAAATGAGATGTCAGAATCATTACCTTTCGTATTCTTTTCAGTTAAAGAAACGTTAAAAATTATAAAATATTTTTGACAAGCAAATTTTGTGTTAATGAATATCACCGTTACCGCGGTTATAGAGTTATATCGCGTTTTCATAACCACCATTAAATAAAGTTTCATGAATTCCATTAAAAATTCTGAAACACAATAAAATTAAAATTATTTCACAAGTCGTAACTTTCAGTAATACGTTATTGCAATATTTAAAAAAATTAAAATTAACAAATGAAATCATATGAAGAAGAACGGGGCAGAACAATACATTTATTACTTCCGTGAATTAATTTTTGTAAACCTTCAAGAACATCATTTTTATATTTGCTTGTAAAATGCTCATTTACCTTTTCACCAAATGCCCTTTTTACCAATTTAGAAATAGGTGTTAATCACTTGGGGCGAAATCTAGACTATAGGGTAGATAAATAAGTTCTTTGAAACCGCATGACGTCATAGCAATCATCGCAATTTTTGCCTTGAGAACACGTGCATTATCTTGTAGTAAAAGTACACTTTTGGGCTATTTCCCTCTTCTCTTTATTTAATTTCTCATTTTAATCGATGTAAGATACCAGCGTAGTATGCGCCTATTATGGCAGTATCTTTATTTTTGTAATCTATTAAAAGAAATTCCCTCAAAATTCCAAAAGATTGTTGCCATCACTTTTATAGCAGAAAGAACATTTTTAAATTTCTTTGGTGCCGGACCACCCATTAAATGTCACTGCATAGACTCCTGCTTCGATTCAGGATCATAAGAATTAACCCAAGTTTCATCTCCTGTGACAATTCGAATGATAATAGCTGTTGGATAACCACGTCATACCGTTAAAAACTCCTTACAACATTCAACACGGTATTGTTTTGGATGCGGTGTGAACATTCTAGGCACCCATCTCGCGCTGACGTTTGACATGCCCAGATGATCTTTTATAATCTTCAAACTTGTCGATTCCGATATCCTGAACATTTTCGCAACTTCCTTTACTTTAAGACGACCGTTTTCTCTCACGGCATCAACTTTTATGACCATTTCACGTGTTATAACGTCAATTGGCCTGCCAGAGTGCTGGTCATCTTCAAGTCACTCTATACCTTGCTTAAATAATTTGTACCACTTATAAATCATAGTTTTACCAGGGCCAGTGTCACCATAAACGCCTCCATTTCATTTTTAATGGTTTTAACATTTTTTCCTTGTTTTGTATGGAATTTAATAACCGCATGTAACTCGATATTTCACATTTTTAAAAATACTTACAGAATTTGCCATTTTATTAATTACGACTAAAATATTTACTAAAATATAAAATGAAAAAGGACATTGAAATTTAAAAAAATGACCGCCTCCTTCTGTCTCATTCTGCGACCTTAAAAATCTCCCCTCGTATTACTGAAAGCTTAAAAAATAATTTGAATGTTATTGTGTTTTGCTTGCAATAAGTTTATTTTTATTCGCCTTAGAATTTTGTAATTACTCAATAATGAATTTCCTCTACATAAGTATTTACTTAAAATCTAAAACAATCGAGATAAAAAGGTTGCAACAAAAGCATACCAGGAAGTGACTTTTACTACTTTAACTTACTTAGTTTTATCGATATCTGTGATGTTGCTATTTTTTTACTTTCTTTCTTGCTTTTATTTTATACTTGTACATTTTATAAATTTTCTAGATATGCAAAAATTTGGTTTAAGTTGAATAACGGTAGAGAGTCTCAGTCGCAGGCAATGGCATAACTAGAAACTCATTTTGAGGGGGGCCGCAATCTCACAAAAGTACTTATTTGGTAAAAATTCATTATCAACTTAATATTTTCTTTATATGTCTTTAAAAAATCTTGGGGGAAGCTGGAACCTGCATAGCCTAAAATCCCTTCATTACGTTATATATGAGGTTCTTCTAAAGCTTCTTCGTCTACTTTGGACTATAGGATCTCTCCTGTTTGTCTTGCTGATTCAATTCAACCGATGAGGAAAACCAGCTTTGGGCCTATCTCTTGGGCGGTCGTCCCGGTAGTCTCTTGTCCTTCGGCAGTCCATTTTTACAAATTTTTGCTAGTGTTCCGCTATCCATTCGTCCCACATAGTTATTCAATTTTTTCTTCCAGACTTCACTACATTTAATGACGTCTTGAACTTTGCATTCTTTACGTATTGAAACATTGGTTCTCGTGTCTCTGAGGGTCAGATTCAGGGTCGATCTTAGTACCTTCATTTCCACTGTTCTTATTTTCTGTTTGGTCTTTTTTGTTTCCGCCCTCGTCTCTGCAAATTTACTTGCAAAATTAATTTTATCACAAAAATTAGTAAAAATGATGAGGAGGGCATTATTAATTGATTACTAGCACAAACTTTTGTAACTGAAGTTTTATTTCTTGTTAAAAATGAAAAAGACATATTTCTCCTAGTACGGTTTTTTTTATTATGCCCAAAAATTAGCTTTCTGGCTCGCCGTGATGGCTAATCATTAACACAGGGGGACTGACGGCTTTAAGTACTCTCCGAAACACGGAAGAGACTCAAGAAATTTTAGACTACTTTTACTAGCAAAATATATTTAATAGAATGATTTTCTTTAAGATTCTAGAATCATTATTATTCAGGTTACTTTATCCTGAAAATGGATAACGGAAAAATATAAATTCTTGTTGGCAAAACATTATTTTATTAAACTAAATTCGACAGCTTAATGTTGTCATCATCATCATCAGTAAATAAAACCGTGGTTGGCTCTGCCAATTTGCTTCAAAATGTCAAAGAATCATCGAAGAAGTGAGTTAGTTAAAATCTGCAAAAAAACAGGAGAGGCACTGTAACGGAAATAACATCTGAGTGGAATGAGGATTTACAAGGGAAGCTGAATAAAATGAATCCATAAGAGTGATATAGGTTTTTATAAGGTATAAACTTTACCGCTTGGCTTGGGGTAAGGAATGGATTCAATGGATACAGGAGCAGTGGAATTCGGTTATTTTTAGCGACGAGTCCAAATTTAACACATGTGTTGGAGATAATCGTAAAAGAGGGATAAGAACTAAAAATAAAGCATTCCGTATTCCGCATGGGACTGCATGTCTGCAAAGGTGTATGAGTATGAAGTTCGTAATTGGAACTATTAATGCACTCAATTAATTATACTGGAAAATAGCTTGCTCCTCAGTATTGAAGAATTGCACCCAGCGGTGCCATTTATTTTGCAGCAAGACGGCACTTTATGTCATGAAACCACTAATAATTGGTTTAACACATGAAAGTTATGGATTGGCTTTCAAGCCAATAGTCAAGGCCTGACTTAAATATCATCGAAACCATATGGCATAAAATGGAACAAAAACAATCCACAAAGTACTCATGAAAGTTTGAAGGCTAAACTTCAAGAAGTCTGGGACTCGGTTGCATCAGATGAGTGTCAGACTCACCTAAATTCTATGCCTAAAAGAATTCAAGCAAAAGATATTAAATTTTGTTTTTGTTGTTAAGATTATTGAATGATATTTAGGCATTTGAACATTTAATTCACTATAATATTTTTTTTCAGGAACTAAAATGTTGTTCTTTATTAACCATCATCAAGTAACCAGAAATAGTGATTTTAAATTGTAAGAAAATAATTGGAATGATAAAAATATATTTAGCTATTAATGGTATATTGAAGATTTATTTATATAGAAATTATTAAGTCACATCGTCCAAACGTCCAAAGCGTCCAAAGCAGATCACCATTGCTGTTGATGAACTTATTTGGGAGCATAATCTGTAGAAGCATCGTTCGGTATGTAACTCTTTATTGTATACATAGGTACTATTTACTTTAAAAATAAAGCAAAATCATCATAGACACCTGGAATACCCTGTAAAATACCGATATTTTTTCAATAGATAGTATGCCAATCAATAGTTATTCTAAAGACATAACATAATCATCCAATCAATTTTAATAACATGGATACATTTACAGCCATTTATTTATTTTTCTTCTGCAGGATAATATAGTAATTATCTTTTATAGCTTTCAATTTCTTTTATTTGTGTAGGTTAAACTTTGCCATTGTTGTTAAGTGGTTATTATTAGTATAATGAATTTGATGGAGAGTCTGTGAGGGCCGGATTTACGTTAACACATTCACATCTAAAATTAAAATTGAAATAATTTATTTCTGGGACCGATATTATGTTTTTATTATATTTTCAAACCATGGAACCGACGAAAAATATAGATCAGCAAGCTCGGAAACGAGAAACTGCCATTTTCCTTGGTAAAATCACCTTGGTCTTGGTCGGTTTGAGTTTCAACATCTATGGAGGACATGGCATATAAATTAATTAAGAGAAGCAATGATATTCTTTTTCACGATAATTCAATTTTAAGTAAAGATGCCACTTTAACAACCGTATTAACAATAATTATGTCTCAATAGCTTTTGGAAATCGTGATATATCTTAATATTGAAAAATTATGCGTTGGTGTTCATTTTCATGATAGAATAGAAAATCGTGGCTAATTAGTTTGCTAATAATAATATGTTAACAATAGTGTACAATACACTATACTATTATCTATTACATTAAAGTTGCAATTGAAAAGCATTAATAATAATGATGTAATTGGTTAATTGACCTATTCAAAATAGTGAAGCAGCGTGATTAACCGACAATGCTTTCTAAATTAGAATAAATTTTATGTGGTAGTTAACGATGCAGATAGGTGTTGGATATTCCAGCTTTACGTTTTGATTTGAGTAAAAGCAAATTTTGAAGTAGGTAGGTTATAAATAAAATCAATAAATGAAATATTGCTATACATATTTATGATCTAAACGTGAAACAAATATGAATTTTTAAAGAAAATTTGTTCTAATTGTGCAACATTGACATTTATTAAATGGATTTGTAAAGTGCGTAAGTATCATAGTAAATAATGGTTACAAGCGGTATATAAAATAAAATGGCAATATTGTAGTATGCATGTATGTATTGTAGATTATGTAACCTGATAAGGCGAGATATGGCACTGGTAGTGCCAAACCCTAGCAATTATGCAATTAGAACTGAAAGATCTAGAACAACAGCTGTCACTCTCCTTGATATTCGGCGATCTTTAGAAACTCGAATATAATAAATTGACAAATTGTCGCTACATTTTAAAAACATTTTTATTTATTGTTTTTAAGTATTGCAAAACTATTTTGCATACGTTAATTTTATTGCCTTGATTTCATTCAGTTTTTAAATCTATAACAATAAAATCCCCACCCATAAAAATAATCCGTCAGATTACAGTAATTTATCAGAACTTGAATGAAACTTTTATGGTAATTTAAAATCTATAACAATGCCCAGCTATTGTAATGTCGAATCAGTTTAAGTCCGCATTAATCCTCATTTAAAAAGTTATTGAGTGAATTACTGGGTTTATGGGGACGGTCATTGGCCGAGTAGTTAGAGCAATCGACTACTGATGCTAAAGGCACTGGTTCGAGTCCAGTAGGAGTCAATTTTCTTTCGGACTTTCTTTCCTTCAATGACCGTCTCCGTGCTTCGGAGGGCACGTTAAGCCGGCGGTCCCCCTGATTTGACCTGATCTAATATGTCAAACAGGGTAATAAAAATCACCCCTACTCCCCATCGACCACGCAATGCTTGACTTTGTTGAGGCTTCGGGCTGGGTGGCCTGGTCCAGGGGCCACCCATCGACTGCACCTAGCATTGGTGGGGTGCGAATCGCGGGACTTCTCAGAGCTCGGTCATCGAGCGGACGTCCCTGGTTCGTAGTGCCGGCCATTGTTGGGGAGTTCTGGTCGGTGGTGAGGCCGAGAGACCGCCTAACGGCTGCGGTCATACTTAGCAGTGTCGACATTGTGGGTCAGGCTGGGGGTGAGCAACAAAGTGGAGGCAGTACAATGGGCCCGGTAGAGTGGCCTAAGTGCGTGCAAGTTAATACTTGCCCCTCCCCCGAAATCCAAAATCCAAAAAATACTGGGTTTATGCACGCGCCACGCGCCGTGCGGTTTATGCAAACGGCGTTATAAAAATACATTGTGGTAATTTCCTCCCTGTGGTAGACTCCTTCCTAAAAGTTTCATGGGGAGAATTATTGCAAAGTACGTTTTTCTACATATTAATTATTAAGAAACGCTAATAATTAATAATTCACATTGATATATCTATTATAATTTTAATTAAAGTTTAACTTTTTAATAAATATATTGACTAGTTATTTACATAGACTATTCTATTAGATTGATAATGAAATGAATTAAATCGATCTAATTATAATTAGCAAGCAGTTTGTATAGGGACAATGAACCAATTTAAACATAAATTATAATTAAGGTCTGATATCTTGCTATAACGATTAATTACATGCAAATTTATTTTAAATTTGATACACATTAATCATTTCATTATTTTTCATACTAATTCGTACTTTTTGCGTTATAATAATTTGCATTAGAAAGTTTAATTATATTTTAAGTTGGTGTCTGATAATCCTACCCATTTTACGTATAGGGTGTACCGTACCAAATATATAATTAGATATAGTTATGGTGACCATATTATTTTTATGAAAAAAAAGTACATTTCGGCGAAACACGGTAAATACCTAAAAAAAGGTCAACGGCGCACAGTGTGGTGGAGGCGGACAAATGGTGATTTTTAAAGTAATTCATTTGGTCTGTTTAATAATAGTTTCTTGCTAGGAACATCCCGAGGATTCAGGAACACAAAAACAATCATAAAAAATGCGCTTGGAAAGTGTCGAAAAAATGGGGCAAAGTCAACCTTTTTTATATACATAAAATATATGTACCGTATACATAGGTACTTTAACTTTGCATAAAAACGGAAATACATTGATTTTTTTCAGTTTTCAGGTTGAAATATTATTTCTGTTTCTAGTTACTAGCACACAAGTGCCAAAACAAAACAAAGAATTTTAACGGTTTGTAGACCTAATTTCGACCTAAAAACTCGATGTTTTTAAATGTTAACTTCTCTTAAACTTTTAGTTGTGTGAGAACGCATGAGACACACCGAAAATTTTTTTGTGGTATCATTGGTATCTCTAGTACTTGCCCTCCAAATTTCAGCTGCACATGCGAACACAAGAGCGTTTTCACTGAGACTTGTCCAATTTTTACCGAAGGTATTATTGGATTAACAAATCAATAAATTTTTCTCAAATGCTCATGTAAACAATACATAAGCAGAACGGACGATACAGAAAGATATTAAAAACAATTGAAAACTATTTTAAAATGACGAACTTTATCATTTCGAATCGTGGCTTATGCAATATTCTGTGAGAAAACACAAAAATTATTGTTTTCTTCTATTCTATTAAGGACTAGCTGGCACAGTCGGCCTACCGACCGCCTTTAGCCATCTAGACCGTGTCGGATGTGGTTGTTCGGCCTTCGGCCTCACTCCAAGGTACTAAAGTAGCCTGTGTTTTTCGTAGCGTTGTAAATAACTTCTACACCAAATTTGGTTAAGATTGGTCAAATAGAAACGTAAAGCACGTGCACGCGTATTTGCATTGTCGATCGGTTGACAGTTTGACAGCATTCATTATTGTTTTTAAGTTGATTTTGAGTAGCCTGCCTTCCTTTAAGGAATCTCGATAATCCATTCATGCGCGTCCCAAAGGGACGCGCATGAATGGATTATCGAGATTCCTTAAAGGAAGGCAGGCTACTCAAAATCAACTTTCCTTTCCTTTGCGAATTTTTGCACTATTTCAATACAAAAACATGCGCAGGGACCTACATAATAACTGTGCCAAATTACATCCATTTTTATATATATTATTAAGGATTAAGGATATAGTAAGACAACTTCCAGATTTTTTGCCCTAAAATCTAAGGCTCAGCAACCGTTTGTCCACAAAAACCCCATTTCACCACACTGTGCGGCGTACCTAAATATACGACGATTACGATTGATGACCTTTTTTTTCTGGGGTTGCACTGAAGGAAACAACCATGAGGTTTGGGGCAGCGTCGGGTGGCACCCCCCCCCTCAGAAAGGGGGCAAAAGAAAATCTTGATGGAAAATAAAGCCAGAAATATTAAAAACGTAAATATCAGAAATTAAAATCTAACCAAGGTAATCAGTAATCATATAAAAATTAGAGCAAATCGTATATTTTAAAAGGAAAAATGTAAATTATCTTATAATATTATATTAAAAAATACATATTCAGTTCATGAACATTATTCTAAGAACTAGATCACGACAAAAAATATTCCTGTCAATAAATACAGAAAAAGAGAAAAAATATTGAAAGCGGTATAATCTAAAGGTGTGAGAGTAAAATTTGTTCATGAAATAAGATTAGTCATTAGTTAGTAGATATAACCTCCTCTACATCAATTTCTTAGTGTAAAATTAAATAAAATATTAAAAGTAACATTTACAGTTTTATCAACTTCAAAAAGTGAAGTTACATAGCGTAAATTTCTAATTAATTAATTTAATGGTCTACAGGGCTACCGCAAGTATTTACAAGTTCTTAATTCAAGTAAACACATGCTAAACATCTTAAATATTAATAACTGTCTGTACAAATTATAAAAATATATTTGATTCCAAATTTTGTGTCTTGAATCGTACAGATAGAATCTCCTTTCCCTTTTAATTAAACCTTGTCCTAAAAGAACTTTTAAGTTCTTGTTAAACTCACCTGTCTAAAAGATATTAAAAAACAAGAAATATTAACGTTTTTGGCCGAACAAACTCTTAACAAGGTTAAATTTACTTTATTTATTGTATATACATAGAATGGCAATTTATATTTACAAGAGCCTTCATTAAGTTCCGGAGGTCGAACTCTTCGTTTCCGACTTGTTAATCCAAAATTAGACAATCGCTTCAAGCTATGATTATGTATCCATAATTAATAGATATTAAAAGAATTAATAATAACTTAAACACGTATATTATTATTAAATTTGCATTTTAATTAATTATTTTAGTTCATATAAACCAATATTTTTTAGGTTTAGGATTATAAATGCACTTTTTCAAATTACAATTGTTTGACAACGTTGTTTCACTTGACCTAGTAATTTTTAAATGATTGCATTATTTATATTTGTATTATTAAATTACTCAGTATAAAATTTTTTATGACCTTATGTACGTTGATTAAAGTCTTTAGCGACTCAAGTGTTATAATATCAATTAGTTACATTGAAGGTAATGATAATGGAGAATTCTCATTTGTATTCTATACTAACAATAGTAGAAGCAATGACATTTTAAAATTCCAATTGATTGAAATGTTTATAAATTAGATATAGTATATGTATCTCATAAGGTGTGACATTGAAGCTGTACAAAATGCAATAAATTATAAAATTTATTATCATCCAATTTTCGTTCCAAAATTTTTAATACCACACAGAGTACATGCCAGATTAGTGGTCCAATTTACCAGTCCACCTCTTGAATAACAAATAATAACTTATCAAATTCTGAGATAACTTTGCCAAATCCCAAAAACAATAACTTTGTTCAATAGGTATACCCACCTGGTACGTCAACAAATTATATAACAATATTGTTTCTCACAAATCCGTGTTATAAATCATTGCACTAGCACAAAAACTTGTAATAAAAAGTAAAAACTTAAGTAATTATTATTGCTAGTACCAATTAAAAATATATAATATGTAATACATAAAAAAATTTGACATCTGCGCACGTTCCTAACAAAAAGTTGTATATATTTTCAGTTAAAAAAAAAGTTTAAATTATATTTTGCAAATTGTCTCATAATGGGGATAAAAATTCCAAACAAAACCCAAATGTTATTTTGCTGGCCCCAGAAAACATATTAAATTGCCGTAATACTTATCTTAGCAAGTTACAGGTCTGAAGATTCAGAACTGAACAGACGGCTACTTTTTTAATTATGAACAATAAGTATGGTTTCGGTTTTCACATTTAGGCGATTTTAAGGCCAATTAGAATTACTAATGTAGAATTACTAAATTAAACTCAGGAAATATGTTCGGATGCACCTCATTGACAACATCCACATTAAAAGTTAGAATGTTAGACATTCTAGACATCATTTTTTTTCATACTCAATGACGTTGTCTGTCACGCTCAACATCACTTTTTCTTCTTCTTTTTGTATGCCTCTTAACAGAACCGTCATGACCTGTTATGAGACTATCTACGTATCTCGAATCGTTCTCCTTATGAGTCCTCGTCATCTGCTTCTTTTCTACGCCGCTCTTCCAGTTTGTTCTACTGTGTCGCCTGTAGTTTCTTTAATTTGGTAGGTTCATCTTGTACCCTGAACCTTTCCCTGCACTATGAGCCTCTCCATGAATGTGGCTCTCTACGTTGTAACACGTCATTCAATAAGTCCCGAGACTAACTACTAAAACAACTTTTATTTGGCAAAATTCTTCTCTAATCATCTACATAATCTCCTTCAACTACGATACAATCATTTCAACGCTTTTCTGAATTTTCTGTACCATGTGTGTAGAGCAATTTATCTTCGGCTTCAAAATAACTCTCAGTTGCAGC
Source organism: Podabrus alpinus (assembly GCA_932274525.1). Taxonomy (NCBI): domain Eukaryota; kingdom Metazoa; phylum Arthropoda; class Insecta; order Coleoptera; family Cantharidae; genus Podabrus; species Podabrus alpinus. The sequence goes on from OW026451.1 coordinate 125,720,682, forward strand.
GATGACTTCATCATTACAGCCAAATCTCTTTCCCTGGAGCATTTGTTTGAGGTCTGCGAATAGCCAGTAATCACTGGGGACCAGATCTGGAGAATACGATGGATCGGGAAGCAATTCGAAGCCCACTTCGTGTAGTTTATCCATCATTTTCAACGACTTGTGACACAGCGCATTGTCTTGGTGAAAAATCAGTTTTTTCTTCTTCATTTGTGGCCATTTTTCAGCGATTTCGTTCTTTAAAAGCACAAATAATGCCATGTAGTATTTGCTATTTATGGTTTTCCCTTTCCAAGGTAGTCAATGAATATTATGCCGTGCGAACCCCAAAAATACAGAGGTCATGACCTTGACTGTTGTGCTTTCGGACGCTTTGGACGACTTTCACCGGGTGATCTCCACTCAGCTAACTGCTGTTTTGATTCCGGAGTGAAATGGTAAATCCAAGTTTTATCCATTGTCGTAAAAAATCCTTTTCATTTTGAGTAAACAGTGCCAAACAGCGCTCTGAATCATCAATGCGTTGTTGTTTTTGTTTCATTGTGATCAAGCGCGGCAAACCATTTTGGAAAAAAGCTTTTTCATGGCCAAATTTTGATGCAAAATAGTAAAACAATACCAAATCTTCATGATCTTAGCTATTTCACGTTTCCGGAAACTGCTCATTGGAATATGTATATATTGCAATGTACCACTACCACGTCAATAGAAATGATCACGTTTTGATTCAAAGTTTTTAATTTATTAACAAAGGTAGCACGAGACTTATTTGTTCAAACGAAAAGGTTTCATCCGACACCAAAGATTTGTTTTAACGTCAGAAATATACATGAAGAAAAGAGGTCACGGAACGAAATAACAAAAATAAATTCAAATGCAACGTTTTAATTCTGTTTATAAAATAAAGGTTTGTTAAAATTGTAAATTAATTTAAGTAGTTATAAGAAATGTAATTTGAAATCAAAAATAGTTGTTCAAAGCATTAGTTATAAAAATGTGTTGAAACGTAGAAATTTTAAAATAACAAAAAAAAATTTTACATGTGGCAAAGTGCTTCGTAACTCAATGTACCACAAACGGGAACGGCATCTTCTTCAAAAGTTACTGGAAGATCGGCAAAGATACAAGAACTTTAATTCAATTTAATCTGAAACATAAAAATTTTATTAAAAATTTTACAATTATTTTGGGCTAAGTACGAACCTGGAAATTATAACGTCAAAAATATCGATTTTACATCGACCAATAAAACAAAATCAGAAGTGCCTTGGAAAATACGAGTAGCTATGGTAAAAAAACAATTGGAATGGGTTGTTGATTGCTTAATAAAGTTAATGGCGGTGAATTTTTGTGTGTCCAGCTAAAAAGTTAAAAATATAATAAAATTTGTTTAAGAAAGTGAATAAAAAGCTTAGTAATTGAAAGAACGTTATACTTACGTATTTACAAAGTGAAAATTTGTGCAAAATTGAGAAGAATCACTATTATTTTGAAAGAAAACTTTAGTCACGATACAAATAGAAGCGACCACGAGGAAATTTAATCCAGAAAGATTCCACACCATTGAAGGTCATCGAACGAATACCACTGCATAATTTCATGGTATATGAACCGAACAAATAGAAATACACCAGATAAAAGGTACCGTCCCATTAAAAATTATTAAAAACATAAAATTTAGTGAAAATTGACGATTAACTACACACGTGCGGGAAAATGTTTAGGTTTATCTTAGAATTAAGATCTTTGTCATTAGGTATAAGAATTTTATTAATTTTAGTCATTTACATTTTGAAATTCATAATAAAAAACGATTAGCTATATAAAACGGAGCATAATTTGTGTATGATAATTCCGAGAGCCACAATATTGCATTTCAGATTTAAGATTTGGCCAAGGAAAGAACCCAGCGTGAGAGAAGGTAAGTCTGTGCTATCCGAAATAGTTAAGCCGAGGCATAAATTTATTTTATTTGTATTTGTCAAGAATAATTTGCTTACATTTCTATTAACGAGGTACTTTTACGTACACTTGTACAAGGCATTAACATTACAGAGTGCAAGCCTAATAAAGCTCCGGGGCTGCACAGCAATATGTAGTAAGTGTATTTATATTATTAATATATAACCAACTATTTTATTGGTTTTGATTTTTATGATTTTGTGGTGTGTACTTATTTAGGGGAGCATCCTAGCTATAGTGAAATAGGAGAGAGAGAACGTATAATAAGTTAAACAATAAACTCCATTCATTGTTTGTAAATCTGTTCCTTTTCATTTTTTGAGATTTTAATCTTGACTTAAGCCGAGGAACTTAACGCCATACGAAGAACTACGGTACTAATACCGGTAAAACACGTTAAAAATTACTGTTTTCGATAGGAAGAAAATCAACCTTTATGCGTTAATCGATCGAACGGTAGCAGCTGAATCAAAATATTAGTCTTGGTAGATCAACGAGCGACTAAAACGAATTTGTTTTTTATCTTGGAAAATCTTTATTCGATTTTCAAAGTAGACCCAGTCGTTCCCAAAGAAAGTATATCCGAATGGCGACAGGTGGTTACAATAAAATCAAGATAGTATGGCTTCGGAAACGCGAACCCAATGCAGTTGTTCCATAAGATGCTGTGTACTGGCAAGCCATCCATGAAACGTTAACTCCGAAGATTTATGTGATAGATGACGCGGGTACCTTCTTTGTCAAATCATATTGTTACGAATATATGGACGTAATATAATAGTTTAGTATCTGAAAGAAATGAACAAAAAAAAAGAGATAACATTTTATGGAAGAACGGTTAAGCTTGATTGGGATTTGTTGAAATATGTAATAAATACTTTATGGAGATTATAAAATGCATTGTAATTAATGAATAGCAACTGATTTGATTTTTAAATTTGAAAGTATTAATTTTAAGCAATTGGAAAAAGTAATTAGAGATTTAATGATAAGAATGATCTAAATTTTTTAAATGCAGGTATAATCCTTGACAATTTCGGTGCTGTTAGTTCAGTTTTGGTTAAAATAATCATTGAGTCAATTTAAACTGGAATATTTCCACAATGTTGGTAGGAACCAATTGTTCTGCCATTGGAAAAAAATGTTAGGAACACATACAAATGTGAGGAATTTAGGCCAATTAATATGTTGTCGGTGCGTGAAAGGATATTGGAAAAAGTATATTTACAACTAGAGAAATACCTTGAAGATGTCGGGCTATTGGTTGAGCAGCAGTCTGGTTTTCGCAGGAGACACTTATGTGGGACGACCCTGAATTGGATGATATCAGAATGGAAGTCGAAAATTTACAGAAAGAAATAGATAATAGCAGTATTCTTTTAATCGTCAAATTTTAATTGAAAGATTTAAAAAATACGATATCAGCGGGACCCAATGTGAATAACTTGAGAATTACTTAGCAAAACGCAAGCAACGTACTAAACTCTTCCAGAGGGCACTATTTTGGGATTATTACTTTTTGTGCCGATGACACACTGATATGGCTGTAAAATCTCTCTAAAATGGGGAGGGTGCTACCAAGTGCAATAAACTACGGTGCCCCAAAATTTTATTTCCCAATCTTTAAAATTCTTAATTTTCTAGAACACCTTTGCTAAACTATCGCCCCAACTGTTCGCTCAATAAATATGTGCGCTGGTTATTGTAATTGGGATAAAATTTTGTTTCAATTAGGCATTTCCATGTGACGTCACGAACACTCGCACAACAGCTGATATACGACGGCTATTTTGAGATTAGCATTTTTACAACACAATTTTCATTTCAAAAATTAATATATTTTATATTATGCAGTTTGCAATTTTTTCAAAATTACAGTAATAATTTTACACTACACTCTCTACGGTTTATTAATTTATACAATTTTTAATCAATAAAAACAGGTAAAAACACAATTTATCACAAATTTGCATAAGCACTAACAAATATTCGAGAATCAGCTGTTCGGGGTGACGTCACTGTGACGTAGATGGAAATGCCTCATTATTTTAATTTCAAATTCTTCCTCTTTTAACGACGATGACGACGGTCATGGCCTGATAGTAAGCGCGATCAATTGCTAACGTAGGGCTCCCCGGTTCGACTCCGGGTATAGTCTAAAATTTCTTGACCGTCTTCCGTGCTTTCGGAAGGCACGTATAAAGCAGTCGGTCTACCTGTGTTAATGATTTGCCATCATAACAATAAGAAACAGGGTGCAGGCACATCAAAAGGCAAGCCTAACAAGCTACCTGAGATGTAAAAACAAAAAATGCTCAGAGAACTAATTTCAAAAATTAGTAAAAAAACAGGTCCTGGACCTATATTAAAAGAGGAAGAAGAATTTCCAATTGTTTTTATTAATTAGCTAAATCACTGATAACTTCCAGTATCCAAATTATCTATCATTTATGTTCCAATCTTCTATACAATTCTTTTGCAATTATGAATTACCTCATTTACATTAGTTTTTCTGCTTTTTTTTATTCCTTCGAAATAAATTGTGATTTTATAACAAAAACTCAAAATTTTCCATTAATTTAATTTTATATCGATAATTTTACTAGAAAAATTTCTTGTCTAATCAACTACATATTTCTGTTTCAAAAATGCACGACTTGGCTGGTGAAATCTTCAGGACCAAGTGATTATAATACCATCAGTTTAACAAATATTTGCAAAACATTGGTGTACCAAAATTATTGAAAATATAAAATTGTTTGTAAATTTTACGAAAACAAGCACAGCATCTACCCCTCTCGAAAATAGCAAAAGTCGTGAGCAAGAATACCGTACTCAACTAGTTTTGAGATTTTTCTAAATTCCATGCCATGTAATGTCCTAGTAATTGTAATAATTATTAAGACACACTGTTGCAATTATTTACACATTATTATGAAATTAAAAACCTTTAAATTACTAATTAACCTTTAAATAAATCATTCCAAATCAAACTACCTATTTACAAATCGTTAATCTAATAATTTATTATAGCATCCCTCTCAGAGTTGTATCCAAATATTTAAAATTTATTTCAAAATAATAATCAATTTCACATGAAAAATTTCTTAAATGAAATCAACTTTCCTTTGATCCGAGAGGGAGTCCATGGTCTACCCTTCTAATCGGCATTCCACTCTTATATCTTCATCACACATGCTTCCACGATAGAACTCTTATTAAGGACGTCAATATTTTAGGTGTTGTACCGACCATCCTTCTCATCCTTTCAAATTTTATCCGATCAAACCTAATCATCTGCATATCATTTCCATTTTTTAGTCTTTTCTTCTTGCCAGTGTATCCTTTTTTTTTTTTGTTTATGCGTGTCGGAAGGGGGCAAATCTTAAGAAAGACACCACCAGCCCGTGCTGGGTGGTAGTGTGGGGTCTGCCCACTAAAAAACCCCCTCCCGGATGACAGCGGGTATCACCTTGGTATTACTTCCGCTGGCATCAGCCATCTTGTTGAGCTTGTTCTTGTTCTTATCTTGGTAATGTTTATATTATTTCAAATTTTACCAAGTCCATGGTGATTAATTGTGATCAAATGGTCAAAAAATTAAGCAGGTCAAGGAAATAAATTATTTGGGTGTTATTATTGATAAAACACATAAATGAGAAATATTCTAGAATTGCCATAAAAATTAATTCATATTTATAATACAATTGTTTTGCCATTGTATGATTATTGTAGTACTATATTAATTATGAGCAATGATATTCCGTCACATTACACAGATTACAAATCCTTCAGAACAGGGCAATGAGATTAATATTAGGGTATGATAACTTGCCAAATGAGGTTAAGGTTATCAATAGTTTGTATTCTTTTAATGCGAAGATACAGTACGTATCTACAAATGTTCGGGCGATGTTTTAAAAATATTGTGGGAAATTGGGTTATGTCTGCTTGTTATTGGGTTTGAAGATTCTATTGTTAAAAAAAGTTTGCAAAAACTAACAAGAACTAAAATTGAAAACTAACTAGTTGTTATCATTGGGAGAGAAGTTCAATATTTTGGATAAAACAAGAAACTGTCAATGTATTCTAATTACACTATTTGGTTATCAAAAATAACAAGAAAAAAAGGAAAGAAAAATCGGAACATGTACTAGATGTTTTGAATAGCTACTTTAAATTATAGTGGCAAAATAAATATGCACAATTAACGTAATTAATTAAATCGAACAAGAAAATTCAATATGCATAGATGATACAATAATATTTGTATTATTGCATAAAAAGTTTAAATTTAAATTTAAATTGGAGTTATAGATTTAGTTTCCAACTTACCCAATAGCAAACTGCTTGTAGGTACAATAATATAAATATTTAAAAAGTGGTGGGAGCTCATGGCCAAAAACAGTTTGCCAAAATAGAATTACAGTGTTAATATCGAGCTGCTTTTGTAATATTTGAACTTCATATGTAATTTTATATAGCGATATTAAAAAATCCTTTCACCATCCTAATTTAATTGTTTGCAAATCTATAACTTGCGCATATTACACCCATATTATATACCAAAATTATAACCATTAGATATGTGTGAGATCATTTAGGTTACATTGAGTCATTACATTTAGAAACTATATTAACTATTCATAAATACGTATGAAGGCATATAAATATAAATTTGTTTATAATACAATATCATATAGGTACAATACCCCATTGTCACATCATACTGGAGGAGGGTGAACTTCCTACCATCTATTAAATAAAATTGACATGCAGCATAGAGGTTACGAAAGATCTGGTGAATGGGCATGCGATCATTTTGAAAATTTTGTTACCTTTGTCGCAGAGTATAAATTAAAAATCCTTGAGTCTTTTAAATTTGCATTGTTATAAAAAATTTGTTAGTACCGAGAAAATGATGTTAAGTGTTTTCTGCATTATAGAAATACCTTGAACGAATTTTCAATCTGTTATATCATAAGTCAAGAGCATCTTGACACAAAATACCAAGGAGTTGATATACATTATTTGCAATTCAAAATTTTTTTCAAAATTTTTTTTGTTAGTGAAATTTGATGGTATTTTTCAAAACCAAAGTACATCACAAAATTGCATAATAAAGTATATTAAGTATATCTATTTGCTAAGGGTTTCTTCATATAATTACTATAACATTATCAGGCCCTTAATTTTTAAATTTTTAATTTAATTTTTAAAGTTTTTATTATTTTAAATTAGGTGTCCTGCGGAAAATTAACTTTTTATCATAATAAATTATGTTCAATTTTATATTTTAATTATATTTTAATAGGTATAGTATATTAATCAATAGTGGGTTAAGTATAATTAGCACTGTAGGTATTATATTTTCTTAACATCTCAATATCCCATGCCAATATTACTTAATTTAGCATGTAATCATCATTGCAATTTACGATAATATTTCTATTTCGTGAAAATACCGTTTAACCAATAATTATGCGTTTATAGACACATTTAATTTTAATTTATTGAACGTGTTGTCTAATTAAATACGTAAATAATATAAAAGTCTTTAGTTAAATAACACGTTTGTAATACTAATTATGAGGTTTTAAATTTACAATCAATTTCTGTTCAATATCATCTAATACGTGAAAGGCAATCTAAGTAAATATTGAATAAAAAATCAATCACAATGATATTGAAACATTACCTACATCATCATAATTGAAGTCATATTAGCAACTAGGTCAAGATTATCAACTTCTTGCCAAACAAAAAATTCATACAGAAATATGGGCTCTCATTTTGGGATTATCAGCCGTCCAAAGATTAAATTATCAGGCAATGCATTCAAAGCTTATTCGTTCGTATGTATTATAAATTAACTTAAAAATAATAAAACTAATTATAAAAATAATTTAATTAATAGAAGAAATAGTTTTTATAAAAATAATTAATTTCGAGAATGCACTTAAATCAAATTGCAATTATTTTGTTAAATTAGTGCTTAAAAATAATTGCTCATTGTTTTAATATATTAAAATACTAGTTAAAAATTTGTACTTTTACTATAAATTATACATTATGACGCATGGAAACTTTTTCTGAAGAGAATTTTTAATAAATACAAATAATGAACATTATTTTTGATTATTAAATTGTAAAGAAAATATGAAGTTTACTTTATTTTTAGAAATTGCTAACCCAAAGATTAAGGAGAGTTTCTATCTAAAATTAACTAGACATGTCGTATTCCTCCGCATTTTTCAAATTATTCTTTTTTTTTTCTAACATGAACATATTTGTCACGATCATGATATTACAGATGAATTTTGTAAATGCAACATTTCATGCTTCAATTCACTTCTATTTATATGGTTTTAATAAAATAAATGGTTACTGTGCAATAAACTCCACCACCCGAAACAAAATTTCTTCTGCTACACACTAAAGAACATAGTTAATATAGCAAATTGTAAAAATATTTTGGGTGAAAGGGGCTCAAACTTTTGAATAAATCGAATTTGAAGTTAGCAAATTTACATGTAAAATCCTAACGAGATTCCGCGCGTCGTCATTTTATTGACGGTACGTGTGGAATGAATGAATGAATGAAAGTGTTCTTAGAAAATTTCGCACCGGCAGATGCAGTTCATCTCTCGTACATGTAACATCGATTTATTTTTTGTTTTATTCGATATTTCGGGAGTGAAACGTAAAAGTTTACTGCCCCATACCGCGAGTATACTTTTTAATGCTATTTCGAGGTTCTCTCACATCCCGGTTTCATTTATCCCGGTTTTCTTGATGGGTGGCACCTTCTCGTATGTTTAGCCTAGTAATCAGAGTCAAAACCGCCCTGGAGGGGTGCAACGCGGAGCGGAGCGGCGCCCCGTAAGGGCAGGTTTTGACGATGGATAAACCTCCTAATCGAATGCACACCCCAAAAATCGAATAAAAAAAATTTTATTTTTTCACTTTTTCGGCAATACACGGGTTATTTTCCATTTTTTTGCTAATATTTATTACTAATATTTACTAATCACACCCCCACCTATCCGAATTTCAAAGAAAAATTCAAATCGGAGCGAAAAAATTTCACTCAATCTGAAGGGAACGTCGATGCATTTCATCGCGTCTGCCTGGGGGGCGCGGCATATTCGATGCTAATTTCCCTACTTTTAAAAAGTCGATTTTGGGATTGTTTTTCATGGATTCATGCAAAATATATTTTCTATAGACTAAAATAAGCCTGTTCTTTAGTGTGTAGCTGAATAAATTTTGTTTCAGCCGGTAGTGGTTACATAACCCCACCCGAATAAATTGCAATAAATTTCCTCTTCACTTTTTTTCAGTTTTCAATAATTTTACGTAAATTTATGATTACTTCCAGATTATTTTAGAAATTTTACACAAATTTAATCTTACAACTAAATTTGTATTCTACATACATAAATTAAAAAATATCATTACCTAAAACTAAATAGCATGCTTTACATTATTTTATTAAATAAGTAGTTTACTTTCAGTCTTGCTGCTTAATTATTTGAGAATAACTTTTCTCCAAGTCTTTTTTCCATGTAACTAATTGTTACAAATAGAAATTTTATTATATCATTTATTGTATTTGCTTTTTTGCAACAATAATAATATTTAACTTTCTAATAATGATTTAATGCGTCTAATTGTCCGATGTTAACTTACTTAGCACGCGTTTAATAAGCACTAATTACTATAATTTTCATTTAAAAAACTAGCACGCAAATTTAAAAATCAATTAAGCTGGTTGCATATTTTCCCCATATTTCAAACAATAATGACATCTAATCTTTTTACATTTAAAAATATTAAATTGGATATATTATGTAGGGGTGCATAGGGGAGCATTTTCAATTCTAATCTGCTCACACTAATGGCACTTTAGTATAATATATTTAACCTTTGAAGGTACTGTTCTATCCAATTTTCTGTATCTGTTCTGGCAGTTTTGACAGTTCTGTCGTGCTATTGGCTTTCAGTAATTTCCTTAAGTGATTGTGCACAAATCAAGTGAAGGGTACAGGGATAAAACAATCTAAGTCCAAAATTCTCGATTTCCAGATTTTGTTCGAATTTTATGTATAGTATTCTGCCGCATCTTACAATGCATAAAAGAATGAAAAAAACATTCCTAGTCCAATGATATGAACACTTTTATAAAAGGTCCACTAGGAGAAAACAATCAAAGTCACCAGCTTTTTCGGGCTTCTGCGGTCCAATTGCACAAAATTTTTAATTTACTTACATTATTTTATTATATTATGTACTTTCTTAAACAATTAACCATAGATTATTGTCCCAATACTGCGACACAAACCTCTGCGTGATCAGGATTAACTTCAAACAGCGATTCTTGTACTTTGGAAGCGTGTATGTCGAGCCAGATCATGACTACAACGATACTCTGGTAAACTTGAACAACTTCCTTGCTAACACCAAAGGATCGCACGTTGTTGTCGGCGGGGACCTTAACGGTTCGAACCCCGCTTGGGGCTCAATCAATAGCGATAAACGCGGAGATGATGTTCTGAGCATTGCATGTTCTCACGAATTGGATATATGCAATGTTGGAGGCACATCGACATTTGAGGTTGTCAGGAATGGCAAACTCCTATCGTCGGTCATAGATGTCACATTGGCCTCCGAGAGCATCACCGCCCGTTTGTCGCTGTGGACTATCGACAAATCAGTCTGTCAGTCATCTGATCACAATGCCATTACATACAAAATTTTAGTAGATGACTGTATAAACACAGTCATCGAAACTTCAACGTACCTATTTCGAAACAAAATCGCCAATTGGCAAAAATTCAAACAAGAATTAAAAATTAACGTTTTGGCATCTAAATTATTATCTACAAATTTTGAAAATATTTCTTCAAATGACTTAGACCTGACAGTGGAACAACTCACTGAGGACATACGCAAATCATGTTTCTCCTCAATGAAAATACGTGGAAACTCTAAACCGTATCACCCGTGGTGGTCTAAGGAATTGGAAGATTTGAAAAAACAGTGTATCAGGATTCATCACCGTATTCACTCCGGTCTTCGACAAGGCCTTGATATTTCATGGCTTTTAGAAAACCAAACGGGGCTAAAACGATAATACCGTGACCTGATACGCTCAACTTCTACAAAACATTTTAGAGACTTTTGTAATAGGCAACACCAGGAAAGTGTGTGGTCTCTGACTAACAGACTCATTAAAGATGCTCCCGCTAAACGCCCTCCGCTGACACTAAAGTGCGAAAACAAATTTACTAGCGACAGTGACGATACGGCAGACAAACTGCTTCGGCACTTTTACCCCGACGACACTGACGATACCCTATTGAGACATCACGAATTCAGACTAATGTTTGATTCGACCTACGTATGTGACACGACCGACGAAGAAGAATTCGCCGTAGAAGAGGTGTTGGAGGCATTGATTACAATGAGCGCAAACAGAGCGCCCGGCATCGACAATCTCACGTCGGATATCTGCATCTCGTTTGCGGAGGAGTACCCTGAATTCATTACTAGACTAATGAATTCCTGCCTGACAACCGGCCACTTTCCGAAACCGTGGAAGAGGGCTTTTGTAAAAATCTTGCCGAAGCCGAATAGGTCGGATTCAAATGATCTATCGGCGTTCCGGCCGATCGGCCTTCTCCCGGTATTCGGGAAGCTGCTGGAAAAGTTTTTTACAAAACGCTTGACCTACTTTGGTCAACAGCGCCAGGCATGGAATCCTAGACAGTATGGATTCAGGGAACAAACCTCCACAACGGATGCACTACGTGATGCCATCAGCATCATCCGACGTGAGAAAAGTCGTAAATGTTTAGTATTGGGTGTATCCCTGGACATCAAAGCGGCGTTCGACAACGCTTGGTGGCCAGCATTATTCAACAGATTGCGTAACATTGCTTTGCCGTGTAACATGTATAATCTCTTAAAGAGTTATATAGCAGATCGATCTGTTGAGCTGGTCTACGCTGACGGAAAGTCGCACAAGGGGATGACGAAGGGATGCATTCAAGGCTCTGTTTGCGGGCCTACTTTTTGGAACATCATACTGGACGAACTTTTAGATGTAGGCTTACCAGGAGGATGTCATTTGCAAAGTTTTGCAGATGATGTCTTCCTAATCGTAAGTTCGACCAGTGTGATGCAGATGGAGGAACGGGCCAACGCTGCGCTACGTTCTATAAGCGATTGGGGCGCTGGTGTTAAATTAACATTCAGCGCTCCAAAGACGCAAGCTTTAGCTTTCACACCAAAAACCAAGCTATGCAAAATTCATTTCGGCAACTCCCAGTTAAACTTTAAAAAATCTATAAAACTTTTGGGCATTATTTTGGACGATAATTTGAAATTTAACATCCACGTAAAACACGTAATAGCGAAAGCTAGCAAGATTTTTAACAACCTCTGTAGGTATGTGCGACCGACGTGGGGTATCAACCCACTAAACGTGGAAACGATATACCACGCGGTCGTAGAACCTACCATAACCTACGGAGCGTATATTTGGTGTGATGTGCTAAAGTATAACTACGCGCGGCACTGGCTCCGCTCATTCCAAAGGACATTCGCCATTAGGGCCACTCGCGCATTCCGTACGGTCTCGGCGATATCTGCGTTAGCCTTAGCTGGATTTACTCCGATAGAGCTAAGGATCAGAGAGGTGGCGGAGATAGAGAGGGTAAAGGTGGATGGTACCTTTAATCGCCTTCCGGAAGACGTCGTCCTACAACTTCGTACGCCGCCTGTAGGGATGTTGCATCCCCGCTATAGGCAAACGATAGTTTTCGACAGGGTAGGCGACTCCAAGGAAGTCGATCGAATTTGTGACGGGGTGGATGTGGCTATTTTTACTGATGGCAGCAAGCTGGAAGGCGGGGAGGTCGGCGCTGCAATCGTTATATACCACGAGTCTCGGCTTGAAACACACAAGTATCGCTTACACGATACTTGTAGTGTTTATCAGGCCGAGCTATATGCGATTGACGCTGCCCTGAATTGGATCTCCCCCAGGAGAGTGCACTCAGCGTGTATCCTCTCCGACAGCCTATCTTCGCTTGTTTCCATCAGCGACAGAAGCTGTATTTCACCCCTGGTCACTTCCATCCATCGTTCTCTTCTCCGTCTGAGGAACGAGTTGACCATCAAGTTCGTGTGGGTAAAGGCTCATTGTGGTATAGGAGGGAACGAGGTTGCAGATTTATGTGCCAAAGATGCGGCCGTGTCGCACAGTCGCCTGGCATACACCCAGTTCCCTCTGAGTTACGCAAGAAGGATGATTCGCCTTGAACTGGCAAGTACTTGGAATTCTGAGTACATTAATGCCGTTCAAGGTTCAACCACCCGGCAGTACTTACCTACACTGCAAGATGTTCGACTGTTCCGAGGTGCCTTCGACACCTCTTTTGAATTGACGCAGATATTGACGGGACATTCGTATTCGCGCGAGTATCTATTTAGATTTAAGATCTGCCCTACTGATGTGTGTCCTTGCGATTCAAGGAGTAGACAAACTCTACAACATTTGTTGTCCGATTGCCCACGCTATGTATCTTCCCGTTTTAACCATCTTACTCTCTGTAATTTCTACTCAGTTTCCCCACTCGACCTCCTTCAAATTCTTAAACATCCTTCCTTAGTTATCTCTTTCACCACCTTCATAAAGCATATAATTTCAACACTTAAAGATTTTAATACTCCACCCTGAGCTTGAGCTCATACCAACATCGAATATTGAAGGGCCATTGTATGCTCAAACCCGGTTTTGTTTTTCTTATCTTTCATTCTCTCGTTCTGGCCATGGCTCACAGCTTGACTAATCTCTACAAATCTCTACAAAAACACCAACACTAAACACATACAGGGCAGGGACAGTCAATCTCTTGCCTTAATATGTGTTTGTGTAATTATTTGTTCTCATTACCATGTTTTATCAATTTTTAGTTTTAATAGTTCTACCAAATAAGTGTTTCCATTTTTCCCTAGTTATAAGTTTGCGTTTGTATTACATTGATTACATGTTAATTAATTAGTTTTAAGTTTAGGTCTGTATCCAATAGCAGAGTATACTCCCCCGTTGGGTGGTTTAACCCAATGGGGAAACAGGAAAAAAAAAACCATAGATTATTTATTACAAAAGTTCTCTATGAGTTTTGAAAATTAAAATGCATTTATCTCGCTAAACATAAAATGTGACTTAGATTGTTTTATCCCTGTACCCTTCAAGTAATATTGCTGTATTTTTGGATGGGATTGGTGAATAATTAGTAGATTTGGTTTAGATTAAAGTGCATTCACACTTTTAAGTTAACAGTGAAATTAGCGTATTTTTTTAAATATATTTTGAAAATTTTGACGATGTGGGTAACAGTGAGACATTTAAAATGGGTTTCAGTAAAACATTTTATTTCTTATTACTATATACTATAACTTTAAAGTTCTGTTTGGTGTAGGAATAATTTCAATTTGCCACGATACCTTAGAAATTCGCCAAATAAAACTAATTTGGGAATATTTTCTAACAAATAGAATAAATTTTCAAGAAATGAAGTATTAGGTCTGTGGGAAAATAGAAACATTTAATTAATTTCGATTCAATAGACATTTGCTGAAATCTTGAACGTAGCATCTAAGCCAATATTGTAACTACATTTTTTGCTAAATAAATGTCTTATTGTTACCCACCCATGGGTAGCAAGGAGACGTATGCAAAATATTTTACAAGAACAAATTTTTCATGACATAATAAGATGTGCAAAATAAATTAACTATTGCGTTACTGTTTGCTTTATAAGTTTATATAAACTGAGTTGTAGTAGTACTTACCTAAACTGTTTAAGTTAAAACCTCCGCTGTCATAAATAAACAACCTGTAGACAGCTTTAAATTTTCAAGCGTAACAGGTTATAAACTGTAAATTTATTATATGATAGAAATGTAATAAAATTAATACAATAAAGTATTTATGGTCTTTTTTAACATTTACGACATGCAACCTTCTGTGTTAGCTGTTTGCTGTCAGCTACACCAATTTTGAAAAGGTGTTTTCAAAGAAACTTTTTTGAAAATAGCATGGCATTTTCATTGTTCTTATAAGGTCTACTACAAAGTCTCCACTTTCAGAAAAAATCCATTTTTGCGGATATAATTGGATTAAACCTAATTTGATTATAAAATCTGATATTATTAGGATAAGCAGAAAAGTCTTCTTCTTCTCAATGATTGGTCCTATAGGAAAATATCCCATTGTCTTTCATCCATCTTGAACTTGAGTTTTTGTAGTAGGATTATGATGTATTTATTCAGGAATCAAATTAAAGGCTTTTGAAACCAGCGGTACGTATTAAACACAAAATTGCTATTAATGAAGACACTTCAATTAACGCAATCATTGTCCTTCACTTTTGGTTCATTAACATGGATGTTGTACTTGAAATTTGATGTTATTCAACTTGGCAATGTCCATCCCAACTTAGATTTATTACTAAACATGAAAAACCGGAATTTTAGAAACTTTGCCGGAAGTCACAATACACAATAATTACTATTGAATTTGTCGTTAAAACTGATGGAGTAATTAAAATCAAACTCATAAAAATTAATAGTACCTACCATCTCAATGTAACTCGAGGTGATTATACTGAATATAAATTTCAGAATCCATTATACCCACAAGTTAAAATCTGCCGATGTGACAAATTAAAATCAATAAGATCCGAAAATCAAATTTTCAGTTTTACCAGTTCAGGTTTTGCTTAGCGATATGAGTATGTACATTATATATTATTATTGATTTCATTTAAATTTCTGGCCGACCATAATAATTATTATAAAGAAAATAAGATAAATTAATAGATTGCATATAAGAAAAAATACTGACACGACCAACCCAATGTGGAACGCGATAAGGTCATAAATTCATAATAACATATCGCAAATCAATTCCGAGTTTATTTTCCTTTTTCATGCGGTAAGTGAAGAAAACTGATAGATAACCGTTGCTAAATATACTTGGCTTTGTAAATTGAAGTTATTAATTCTCAGCATGCTTAAGGTATTATATATAGGTACTATTTACATTTATTTCCTGTTCTTGGGTATAATTATGAAGTGAGTAGTAATGGGCGTTGGTTATGTTGTTGGAATCTATCGCTACGTCCACTTTTCCAACTTAATCATCAGAAAGCCTCGAAACAAATGGAAAAAATATTTTTGTAATTAAGCACAACTTTAAAATTTATCGGTAATTAAGTGGTGAAGTCAGTCGGCCTTTGAAATATTTGCAAATACCGTTGCACTTAATTATATTGGATTGCATTTCTTATTTGACGAAGAAATAACAATATCTTATCCAAATAATAAAAAGGACGAAATTCCCAAAGATATGATTATATTCAATTCAGGTCAGGTAATCATATTACATTAGATATACAAAATGTAAATCAATGGTTATCAAAAAATTAAAATAGGTGAATCATATCCGATCACATCTATGGACAATTAACCCGTCCATTAGGCAAACTCAAAAAGGTCACTTAGGACGCAAATGTTTTTAGCGTAGCAAGGAGTCTCGACGTATCATAATATTATGGTACATCGAAAAAAATTAGATATTCAATTAAAATAATTTACAACTATTTTGAATGTAAAAATTTTATAAAATAGCAACTCCTACTTAGATAATAATTAATTATTTAGATGGCAGCAAATCGTTTATTTAAAATCACTTTATATTTATTAATAATAATAATAACATGCTTAACTTGCCCCAAGCACTTAGCTTATATAATAATTATAATATATACATAGTTGTAGCAATATAAATATCATACGTATTATATTAGCTGTAAATACAACGGAAACGCTTTTCCAATCAGATTGTACGAAAATTTTCATCTGATAGCTTTAAATTTGTATAGAGGATTGAAGTTCACTAATAAACCCTGTATTATAAGATTATGAAAACATACTAAAATATATAAGCGGTACATATATGTACCACTATCAAGGTTTTTCCTTTATACTGACCTAACGTGTAAGATCGAAACATGTATATTGTTGAAATCCCTGATTGTGTCTTTCTAAAATTGTTATAGCAATACTTCTCAATTGTGTTATTTTTTTTACAATATGTTCTAGAAGTTAACTGTCTTTCAAACCGATTTCAAGCTTACCTTAAGAAACCTCTCTGAGATCATTCTTTGGAACAACGGTTTTCACTTAAAACCCGAATCTTTGCAGTCTGCACATATTAAGACAGAATTTATTTTTGCCATTTAAATTAAGTCCTAATAACTGCTACCTGTATTATTAAACCAGTCGATTAGTGTTTCATTGCTTAAATATAGGGGAAAGCTGGAATAAATTTTATTCTCCTTATTAGGACCTCTAAAATGACGTACTAATTTTGTACCCTCTAGCGACCCCGGATTTCGCCACCACAGGAAAACCCACGCAAAAAGAATCATTATATTTTTTTCACATATTCGTGAATATCTCAGTTTTAGAGCACTTTAGAGCAAAATGTGAAGTTATTGAAAGTAAATTAATTAAATTTTCTAGAGAAAAGCTCTTATCGTCGTTGATACTGCAATAGGTCGTATGTCACCAAAAATGCAATTTCGGTTTTTGGTGTCTAGGTAATCAGTGCAGCCTACATGGTAATCATGACAGCGATTCTATGAAGCGGTGACTAGGGAAATAACCAGGAACCAAGAATCTAGGACAAAAATCCGACCTATCGCATAATACAATGGGTATGCCTATTATTAGTATATTCTCAAAAGCGGTGCGAATTAAAGCCCTCCTAGACATGAAATTACATTGCAGTATCTTATTTGTTTATGTTCTTCTTCTTCTTCTTTTTATTTGTTTATTTGTTTATGTTATTGAAGAGAAATTGGGTTCCTACAAGATTAAACCGAATTAAATATTACATATAATACCACAATGGCGAATAATATGCACTCTAAATTTAGTAGTCCCATGTGCTTATGAGACATAATTTCTACTCGAATTTTTATAAAATGTCATCCTGAGATAAACAATATGGAGTAATTATTTTACTCCATTTTGTTTGTAAGGAGCTATCATTGGGTAAAAATATTGGGGGCAAGCTGGAATAAAATTAATTTTCATTATTAGGACCTACATGTACAAAGACATACTAAATTTGCATCCTCTACCGACCCCGGCTCCAACAAGCACAAGGTGATCAAGGAAGCCAAAACCAGGAAAACTTGGAAGGCAAAACAAATAACGAGGCAGGACCTCTAAACGAACCGGAGCTCCAGAGTAGATCACATCATCAAACGGAATAATACCTAGAGACGGATCCCCGTTCGGTGGTGGGGGGTGAGATTTTAGTGGGTGAAATCCCACACTATTGGCTTAGATTAGACCGGTGTCTCGTACAAGATTTCCTCATCCCTGCTCAGTGTAAAAAAATAGTATGGAATCAAGTGTTTAAACAGTGAGGAGCTTTACCTTAATATAATAATAAGAAATAAATCATTAGCAATTTAATAAAAAATAATGATTAGGAGCACTCCGATTGGCTAGGAGTTTGGAGCGTTCTGATTGGCTCTGAATCATGCGAACGGATACGAAGCCAGATCATAATAAGGCTTATTGCTCTATTGCGTATAGAAGCCTAAAATTAACTATAAATTTAAATGAACCCCCGAAAATGTTGTGGGAAATTGCGAACAAAATTTATAATGGCTACTAATTTATTTGTTAAAATCAAGTTTGAGTAAATTGTAGCGTCAATTACGCAAATGAAAATGTTGAAGGCGGGGAGGGAGAATTTTCATTTCAAACCCAAAGCTAATAATAGAGATAAAAACTTATTTTCTTCAAGACGAATAGATAGCGTTGTATTAGCCCCTTATACAAGTTTATTTCTGTTTGCTTCTGGTCTTCTAATTACCCCAGTGCTGACTCGAGTGAGTGAATATTCATGAGTTAGCAGTCGACTAAGTTAGACGTAATTTTTGTGCTCCTTTTCTTGAAAACAAACAAAAAAATTGGTAGAAACATGCATTAATTTGTCATAATTTCCAGAATGTTGTCTGCTTTATGCCACTGTAGATTGGAACTATTCGGCTAATAAAACAAATTTTTAAAACTTGTAAAAAAATTTATAATACTATTGATCCACGCTATTGATAATAACTATTTTGATCCTAGAACTTGTGATAAAGGAGAAATTGTGAAACAACTTATTTTGGCGACAATTTTTTTAAAATAGCGACGCAAACGGCGATACGCCGAGGTCGAAACCTCAAGAAATTATTTAGTACCCCAAACTACGTAATGTTGCCAAAAATCAAAACTCCTTGATTTAATACTAGCTGATCGACTTTTTGCCTTTATTGACTGTACGATTTATTTATGGGCCATAATTAACTCTGTACTTCAAAATTTCATTGGAGTTTAGAAATATATAAAAATTAAAAAATATCTTTGAAGAAATAGCAAAAACAGAATTTTAAAATATCAACAATTTATTAAATAAATTACACGAATTACAATAAAAATTTACATTATAGTCACTCGGACAGCAACATTCGTTAGATAAGATCAGCTACATTCATGGACATCTCAGAAATGAATTTAGTTATGACGGCTTCCAGGTAAATCGAAGTTAATAACTAACAAAACTTGTTGAACATCAATTCCGCGGGCTAAAACGTCAGTCGTGATTAAAATACGCGATGATCCCAAACGAAATTACTTCCTTATCAAAACACGTTCGGATTGATTTATATCGCCATGAATTGCAGACAGTAAAATCTGTATCCATCATACACAGTGAGCATATCAACTTTGCGACAAATTGCCGCTTGTGTGATTGACAGTGTGTCATATAAATACGTCGCAAAGGATTTCGAACTTCCATTCTTCGTTTTCCACATAAATAAAAAATTGTTTTATACCTCAACGCAGTGGCTTGGTGTGATCGCTGGTTGAGTTGTAGTGCGGAAATTGTGGGTTCCAATCGCGGACTTGACGCTTTTGGAATTTCTTAGCGCGACTTTCAGGTGAACATCAACACTCTGTGGATAAATTAAGTTGAAAGAAAAAGAAGAGGATTGACACTTTGCAGAGAAGCAGAGTAGTTCTTCTTTCTTCACGAAAATGCGAACTGGATTCCGCACGAAATTTTCCGTAATCTCCAACACCTCTCATGGTCGCGGAAAGCAAGATTACCTGGACATCGGTCGGTAAAGTTTTGAAAACGTTATGAATTTAATCTAAAAATCGTCAATATTGCATTTCATAGGCTTCAACAAGAACGAATAATTTTAATTTATTTGTTTTGAGAGCTCTTCGCTTTATCATATTGAACATGTGACCACCGTAACGTGCAAGCCGCTTTCCAATTTAATAACATCTTCCCGTACGTTGGTTCTACCGATACAAGCGTGACATTCGATCGCTCTAAAATCTCCTAATGCAATCACAACCTTTTGTATTTGCTGGACCAATGCAGGGGTTGGAACCAAAATTAAAGCTTCGCTTTCATTGAATCAATTTGTTGTAAAATTAATATAGAAAACGTTGCAGTTTTGCCGGTTACGGACTGAGCTTGTGCAATCAAATCAGGGCGTTTAAGACTAGGCATAATAGCACATTGTTGGAAAAACAAAAGGTTTTCCAAACCGTTCAATAAAATGAAACAAGGAATCATCTTTTTTTTCAATGAATTCTTAAATTTCGCGATTTTCACTGTCAGACATTTGGTTTTTCACGATAACACAATTTTGCAAACACAAATTTTACTTTAAATTGATAAATTTTATTTCCAAACATTTAAATATATTTAAAATTTGAATTATTTTCATTATGAAAACATAAATTTTGAAAACACATGGCAGGAACAGTTAATAGTTAAAATTATCACAGAGAATATAAAAAAATTGGCTGCCCGATTAAAACTGAGCGCTATGTAGGACTTGGTAGCAGCTAGAGACTCTCTTCTTAGCGATGCTCCTTCCCATAGTCGTTAGTAGAAGGATTCATACAGGACCAGGGGCGGATCCAGCCAAAGTTCATGGGGGTTAATCGATTGTAGTATATCTCTCGAAGTCTTCAGTCCGGTGACTGGTTTGAATCAGCTCGCCATTCTTCCCGGTTGGAAGCCAAGTTTTTCATTCTCTCATACTAGCTATCAGTTTCAGTGTCTTTAATTATTTGGGGTTCTTGCCTTCAATATTACCCTCTCTGATAGTCTTTAGCAGTCCGTCTCATCTCAGTATGTACCCCACCAGCTGATCTCTCCTCTAATGACTATCTGTTTCCATATTCTTCACCCTTCTTCCATCCGTTTCAGAACCTCATCGTTCGTTGTCATTTTTACCCAGCTAATCTTTAGGGCTCACCTGTAGCACCACATCTCAAACGCCTCCAACCTTTTCCTGTCTGCCTTTCCAATGGTCCACGTCTCACACCCATACAGCGCTACACTCCATATGTATACTTGTATAAACCGCTTTTTATTTTCTATAGGAATGCTGTTGGCGATTATTAGTCGTTTTTTTTGTTATAGAAGGCTCCCTTCGCTTGGGCTATTCTGCTCTTTATTTCTATGCTGCTCCTTCCGTCTTTAGTTATTAAGCAGCCCAGATATGGCAATTAATTCACTTCTCTTATAGCTTCACCGTCCACAAATATATCGCCCATATTCCGCTTGATCTTTCCGCATTCCATCACTCGGGTTTTTCTCTTATTTACTTTTATATCGTATCCCGTCTGCAGCACCCTGTCCAAATCAGTAAGAGACCGTGTCAGCTCTTCTTTTGTTTCCGCAAATAGCGCTATGTCGTCGATAGTGTATAATAACGAAAAAAAGGTAAATTTATATTATTTTGGAGTTTTAGTGCATTGTAAGTTATTTGAATGTATGAAAATTACGAGTAATCCCTTACCCCCTCCATGTATCCGTTCTTACAGAGAGCCTTCTTTAGCAGAAGTTGGAAAATGGCAACATTTTAACAAGATGTTAAAGCACCTAAAGATGAAGTTCAAAAAGAAGTTGCAATGCAGGGATTACTTTTACTAAATTTTCTGGATGCAGGTGTATTGTATATTCCTTCGGTGATCCTTGTGAAATTTCGAGTGGAAAGAGTAAGAAGTGGTATGAAATACGAAATGCTGACGTGAGCAGTCAGATGATTCGTGTGTTTCGAGTAACTACTCGCAAGATGCAAGTCACGAACGTATGAGAACCGTGTGTATCTTTTCGCTGACGATATAACAACTGGTAAAATCTCTAAGTATAAAATTCAGGAAAGGGTAGCCCCCTTTGAAGCAATTTTTAGGTTTCTACAGGTGGTATAATGGTAACAACCTTATGATCTTAACCATTCAAAGTGCCTCAAATTTCGAGCTAATCAGACCTATTTCAATTCTCGGTTCTATTTTCGTTTTCAATAAACACCTACTGGATGCTGCTACCAAAACAAACAGGCTTACCATACAATATATCCCTTTATACATCATAAAAATAATCTTTTATTAAACACAAGATTTCATCTATGCAAAACAATCCTAAGGCCGATACCTACTCTTATACGCAACCCCTGTGTGGAGTAAAACGGTAAAAATTAATATAGTGAAATGTTATTGTCCTCCTTGAGATATTTCTAGTAATTATTCGATATCCAAGCTACGGTTATCCAAAGTTTGATATTATAACCACACGTTAAGGAGAGAGAAAAATTTAAAAACGGATTCAGAGACTTCAAAGCCGTAAAGTTTCCTCCTCTGTTTTCCTATATTAAACATACCAGTCGTAAAACACAAACTCTTCGTACCTTAATCGTGAACTGGAACTTGTTTGAGAATTTATTTATTTTATCTTTTTCTTATATTAATCCTGGTCTTGGCGTTCCTGTGTGTGCCTAGTAAAATTATGTAGGGGTTAATGTGAAAATATTAATTAATTACATCAGCGTGGACTTGGTGGTAACATCCAGATGTTGTCTCCTTGTCTTGGAAAACTGTTAACTGTTAGGAGTGTGTCTAAATCTTTAAATAAGTAAATAAATAAATAAAAAGGATTAAACTGAAAAGGAGCAAAAAATGTTAATCTTGAATTGATTTGATGAGTATAGGGTTGTCGCTCTACTGTAACTCTCTAGTGTAAGTCGTCCTCTTCCCCGGCATCGAGGGTGTTTCATCCACGAATCCGTGCAGACTGGAAGTAATGCGTTGCATTCACTATAGAATCCTAAGTTCCGCTGGCAGGCCGGTTCTGTGCGAGCGGGTCCCGAACCCCTCGAACTTCACAGTTCACTCTTCATGTACCCAATGCACCCCCGTGTTTGAATGATGATACAGCGAGCTACGTCATTGTTGGTGGAAAATGTTTGCTGAAGCAATAAAAAATTACTGGAGCAACAAAAAACACGTATGTGCGATTTTGCATGTGGAAAGCTCGTAATGTTTATTGGGTGAAATGTGGTTCGAATGAGCTAAAAGCCATGGCAACCAATTGCAAAGTGAGATTGATCTTTGGTGGAACATTTAATTCCTTTTCTATTTTGTCAATATTTTACAAAATTATAAAATATCAAATAAAATACCACAATAGATATTATACAAAGATTCCAAAAGAAGTGTCTCAGGGTGATCACAGGAGCACCAAAGCACACGGAGATCAACGATTTACATCAAATTGTCAACATTCCCAGGTTATAATGCATCATACACGACCAAGCCTTCAAATTATGTAGTAGGTACATCTACAACTCCATTTAAAATCAAACACAAACTAATACGCCACATCCTCATTAAGTAATACTGAACCATTACGACCGTGGTACTGGGTTTTTCTACTCGTTTTCTCAGGAAATAATCAAGACTGAAAGAATATTCATCTACTACCTAAAATGAAAACGAACATTTATCATGCTACGCTTTGTAAACTCCTATAAGTAGAAGCAAGATAAAAAAAATCCGAAATCATTTGTAATGTTTTATTATTTATTTTTCAATAAACAGTTTCTTAAAGCTAAAATATTTCCTGGAAACCATAATCATGAACTTTTTTCGGCGATGTTTTTGTATGTTAATCTAGGTCAAAATAGTAAAATTTTACGTTTCTTAGGAAACCTGGCAATATCTCTCGATCAAATCGACTCGAATTAAAAGTATTTATTTCGAAATATATCTCTATTTATATTTTTAACAATTTTTCAATATAAGCAATTAAGTCGAATGACTTTATACACCCAACATAATGATACAACAACTGTAAATACAACTCCGAGGTTAACTAAAAGTGTAAGGTTACTGAAATAGTCCTGACATGTTGAATCTAACGATATAGTGGTACATAGTACATTATGTACATACAGAGTGGGAGAATGATTATATGAAGACATTGAATTATATGAATTGGGGATATAATGAAGTAGAGGAATAAAATTGGCATAGTGTCCAAAAAGAAAGAAACGTAAAAGCTTCATTTGTTAAATAATAGCAAATAAGGCCGTATGAAGCCAGGATACATTGGAACGGCCGCACCCAGGACCAAAATTTTGGAGGAGCAAAAATTTGAAGAGATTCTTGCATTTCTTCTTAATACTCACATTATTCCTCCATGCACCTTTGCCATAATCAGAATCTATATGCATTGTTTGTTGAAAGAAAAATTTATGTTGAGCTTTTTGAGTTCATTCTAATTTCTGTTACAAAATATGGGCGTATATTTCAAGTTCACTTTAATAAACTGCTTCCCTTGCATTTACTTATACTTCGGCAGGCCATTGATGGGCCCAAACACTTTTAGGCTTAACGGTTACGAATTTAAAAATTTTATGTAAAATTTTGAAATGCCTGCAGCAGTATACAAGTCTTGTTAAAAGTATGAAACAATATTTTAAAATTACGTCACGAAGTAAGGTCAATGAATGAAGATTACGCAAAAAATTGAATGTTTACAATTATAAAATCTTCCTTGGTGTTTTCAATGCCAATCCTACAATTAAATAATTTAGAATTGAAATAGACTTTACTTTTACTTCACTTTGACAATTTTACTTTCCCCCGTACATATTTATTGTTTGGAATCAAACCCCATATCGTTCAGCTGGATGGGTATTATAATGACCAAAAATATTCACGTGTAGTATTGTAAAAATCAAACGCATTTAAATATATTTTCGTATTATATTATTAATAACGAGGCTAGATTTTCGCAAACCACTTTTTCTACAGAGAACGTATTCGAAAGTGTTCCAAATAGTCATATTAGTTGAATTTCACATAAGCTGGCGAAAGTCGTAACCATCATCCGGTTGGTAGGTCAACAAATAAATTTATTTATTTTGATTTTTTTTGTGTAAAACATTGTTTGATCTGTAAAATACTGCTTGGAATACTACTAAATGCTATATTCCAGATAAAATAATTATAAATTTTTAACAAACGTTTGCTTGAACTAATGAGTTCACTGACACGACCATAATATGCTTGAGGAACTTCTCCACTCAAAATTGTATTTTTCAAGATTATCTTTTAGTTTTGCTTCGCAGGTTTATAAATAATAAATTAATTTTTTAAATTCTGAAAAATCAAATAAAACTGCATTAGTATTAGGATGTTTTTAAAACTCCACGTACCAATTAAAAGTAAAAATTATTTGCTGCATTTTCGAGCATGGCAAGTAATTTCACTCTACATCTCTACAAGCATAAGTGATATACAACATACTTGAATAATAAATCTCCTTGACATTGAAAATTTTTATTTAAATGTCGTAATGCACAAATCTCCTATTAGAAGTATAAATTTTTCACTTGAGTACACAAGAACTATTTAGGTGTAATAGTTGTAACCTTGCCTTATGGAAGCAGGAAGAAAATCGTGTTTTGCTAAGAGATATAATGTTAGATGAAATCAGGAAATAACATTGAAAATATAGGTCGACGTGTATTAGGACTTGTTATGTTAATTATTGATAGAATTTATAAAATTCTTAAAACTAACAAAAATATTAATTTTAGGATTTACATAAATTTGCTTAATTAGGATATTTTAATATAATATCATTAACTTGTAATTGAAATATAAGCGTTGTTCTTGTCAGCACAACTACGTTTGGCTTACTTAAATCGGAAGTAGGTAAGTCGATAATTTTTTGGTAGTAAATTGACTTACAAGGTGCAATGACCAAAACAAGAATTTGCATTTATTTGTACGTGCAAGGAATCATGCATGGTTTCTCTATTTGTTTCATGCATAATATAACATGAGCAGACTATAGCCATAAGAATCAAGGTAATAGATTTTCCTTGAGCTGCCTTGGACAGGCTCAAATTTAAAAAATTTCAATAAATTATTTTTATTAATAAAATTAAAATTTATCCATAGTTTCTTAGGTTTTGCAAAATAATTTTGCTTGTTTCAAATCCAGAAAGAGATGACCACCGTAACAGATTTTCATATCATCATGAGGCAAGAAAATGTAATTTAAGAGGGCACCGTACAAACTTTTATCAAGCGATTTTACGGCACACTTAGCAGTTTGTCCATTGGAAAGAACTTTTCAATTTTTGTTTCGATATGCCTGTCCGAAAGAAAGTTACAAAGTAGTACGCCTAATTTACGTTACTTAGCCAAGGTGTAATCTTCGCGAGAATAAATCGTTTTATGGCTTTGATTCCACCTCAATATTTAATGGAAAAGTAATTAAAATGCCACATAAATAAATTTTTTATAAAAGATATACCTACACCACTCTTGCATGTAGCCTGTAGGTAAGACACAATTTAAAGAAAATTAACAGATGTTAAACTGATTCAGATTCAAGGTTGCCCTATATCGCTTTTTGCCTTATGCAATGACAGTAACTTTACATAATTACTATTAATTAATTAGCATCTTTACAAGAAATCCTGAAAGCACCAATTTTTAATTCTAGGACATGAAATTAGTTCAGTGGCCACTAACTGCCTACATTAAGCAGTTAATTACAGTTTAAAAACTAGACTAATTACTAAATCAGATTAAACAGAAATTTAAATTAATTACATTAATCACAAATTTGTGGTACTTTTAAAATATTAAACAACAAAGCGGATGTAACCTCGTCGTGATATTGAGCAGCTTGTATAGTTTCAGGAAGCTTACATTGTTATTCTCAAGTTATAAGTTTCCAAAGTAAGCAATTGGCATTGCTTGTATGGTCATCGAGTAACCTTTCATCGGATATCCTTCCTAAATGGCATTGGCCCTTGTCTTCTCGTGTCTACTACAATTTCTTTTATTAATATGATTTAGCAACCATTCGACCATGACGAACTTTCGATGTATTTAACAAGTTTTTCGTGTGAGGTCTAATAACATTCACAAAGGAAGTTGATTTACCACACTTAAATTGTTAAATTAATTACAGTTTCATTAATATTTTCAAGTTTAAACCTTTAAAATGATAAATTTGCAAGTAACATGGTCAGCTTAAGGTGTGTAATTTGTTATGTTAATAGAATTGAATAACAGTGTAATTATTTTTATTCATTTAAGTACTTACCTCTTAATTTTTAATTATAGTTTCAATTTTTATAAGTTCTAACATTTTTAAAACATTTATATTCATTTTGGTCCTTTGAGTCAGTGCTTCTGAAACTTCTACATATCGTAAGCTTCTTCCAACCACCCCTCAAACGCATATGAAAAATTTTAATTTTTAGTGGCCAACATGAATGTCATGGTATATTTTCTCGATTTCCCTATATTGTGCCCTATTTTAACCATATTGCCATGATATTTTTTTGAAAATGGGTACAGAATTTGCGTGTCGTTTCAATAAAATAATTAATAATTTTACAATGTCGCCTGCTTTTGCAGTATGTTTTTGGTATTGGAAGAATTAAAGAATTTTAATATTTTAAAATTGAATAAAAAGTGTTAATAGAGTTAAATATTGCGAATCTTACCAAAAACAAGTAAAAGTGATAATAAAAAGTGTAAACATCTCAGTCAGTTCGATTCCACGAAATTACAATTTAATATGGTACTGCTGACAAGCAAACAAGATGTACAAAAAAATAAGGCATTGGCTTGTGGAAAAAATGGAAGAGATTGAAACGAATAACAAATTCAAGAACACAGAATTTTTCTACCAAGTGTTAAGAAGACAAAAACAAGTACACAGAACAAAGTCAAGAGGTATGAAAAATGAAGAGGGAGAAACAGTACATAGTGCAGAAAAAATGACACAAGTATGGGTGAGACATTTCCAAAATTTTTAACGGACAACAAGAAGATGATACCCATCAACACACCGAAGCAGCAAACGACAATTAAGAAATACTGACACCAACGCAAATTAGTAATAAATGTGATCCAAAGGATAAAAAATTGAAAAGCACCCGGAAGGGACGGAATAAGTATAGAGCTTGTCAAGTATGGTGGAAAAGAACTTTACGAAAGGATAAGCGAGCTGGTGCAGTAAGTATGGAAGGAAGGGAATATGCCTGAAAAATGGAAGGAAGGCGTTATCATCTCACTGAAAAAAAAAGAAATTCCGAAGAATGCAGAAACTTCAGAGGCATAACGCTGCTCAATTGCTGAAACCACTGATATACCAAAGACCTCATAGAGGACAAATAAATGGTGGGCGCACTATCCACAGTGAAATGAATAATAGAAAAGGAGTATGAATATAATAGATCTGCACATGCTGTTTATCGACTTTCAGCAAGCGTTCGAAAAAGTTGACAGGAGGAAATTATTCAAAGCGATGAGAGAAATGAAGGTTACAAACAAGTTAATAAGATTGATAAAAATTACAATGAACAACTCACCGGCATGCATCAGAACAGAAGAAAGAGAGACGGAATTTTTTGAGATCAATAATGGTGTCGGACAAAGAGACGCATTATCGGCGACACTTTTTAATATTGTTTCGGAAAAATTAACTCAAGGAATGGACGCAAAAGTTTCAATAGCAATAAGAGAGTGTCAGATACTCGTCTACGCCAAGCTCCCAGAAGGACCCACGTCATACAGGCCCATTTGCCTTATAGATCATACATATATGCCAACTGCCCAAGAGGCTGATCTTAAACTGCCTTGAAAAAGTCATCGCGAGCAGCGGCAGCCTCTACGATAACCAGTACGCCCTGAAAACAATCATGGTGGTAGCGCTCGAAGCCAAAATGGGCACCTTGCAAACCAGAAGACTATGCCTACTCGTTACACTGGATGTAAGAAATGCATTTAACAGCGCGAGGTGGGTGCACATCATGGGGGCACTACAGAAGCTGACGATAGATTCCAACATCTACAATCTTATCGGCAGTTACTTAGAGAACAGACACTTGATTATAGGTGAGGATGAAGAGACGACTATCACCAGCGAAGTCTTCCAGGGTTCGGTTCTTGGTCGTACCCTATGGAACATCATGCACGACTGGGTACTCTGGCTACAACTACAGAGTGGATGCACCACCGTCGGCTTCGCAAACAACTTGGACCTGGTGGTAGTTGGCAAGGACGTGGGGATGGTGGAGGAGAGTGCAACAGAAGCCCTGGACGCCATATCCACTTGGGTCAACAACAGAGAACTCACTCTGGTCCCGAAAAAGTCGGAAGCGGTACTTCTCAGCGGAAGAAGAAAGGTACCGAAGGTCAATCTCCCACTAAACGGAGTACTCATACTAGCAAATGAATCAGTTACCATCCTCGGCTAAAAATAGACAAACACCTTAACTTCGCCGAGCACATCTGGAACAGGTCTATCAAGGCAGCAGCAGTAACAGCATCTATTGCCCGCCTACTGCCCAATATGGGAGGCCCGAAACCGACCAAAAGGAGAACGCTCGGAATGCGGTGAAAAAAATAACGATAATAACGAAGACCGAAGGTTAAATAGTGGGACCAAATGATGAACGACCTGAAAGCGACGGAACTGAAGGAGTTGATGGTAAATATTCAGGATAGAAAATGCTGGACGGAAATCGCCACGTCGCCACGACTCACCCAAAATTGTAAACAAATTTGGAAACAAGGAAATATACAAATTATATAGGGCTAGATAAAAGATAGCAATTCGATATAAACAAAAGTAAAGCTGAAAATAAAAAAAACTGTTACTGCGTGTTGGATATAGAAAATTTGAAAGGGTATATGGGATGCCAAAAACAGCATAGGAGTCTTCTTCACTAAGACTCGAGAATGTATGCGCCTACAAATAAAGGCAGTGCTAGAAAATGTTTAAAATTTGAAAAAAGTAAAAAGAAATAAGAAAAGTATTAGTGAAAATTGGAAAACGAGGAAAAACGAAGTTGGAAAGATTAGAAAATTTAAGTTACGAGAGACGGTCGTCAGCTAAAGCGGTTAAGTGCGTTGCTGCTAATGCTAAAAGCCTGGTTCAATTCCGGTGTAACCGTGAATTTTTACCCCCGTGAAATTTTACCCGGGGTAAAATTTCACTAGGGATATTTTACCCCGGGGTAAAATTTCACTAGGAATATTTTTATTAGAATGTAAAAATTTGAGTCGTCACATTGAGTTAAAAATTTAAATGGTTCAAAACTAGCGTTTAATAGAATGATATGGTAATTAAGATAGGAAAAAGTAAAAAAAAGGACATCAGTGTAGGATATGATTGCAATTTCTGATATTCACGAATAGTTTATTAAAGTAAGCACACATTTTGATAATAACAGATGTGGTCTGTGAGATGTACGCAGTAAATAAAATTTAAATTTCCTGTAAAAAATCATAAATTTTGGCTTGCCCAAAGTGAGGCATATTAAAATTCATATCAATATATTAGAAATTTTTTTTAACAAATGCTTAAATATTTCATGGCTCCCTGGGTGCCATAATAATTTATCCGTTAGTTAATGCTTATGCGGAATAAATTTACTAGCAGAAATATGTAAAATCTTTTTTGATGATTTTCTTCTGTTGGTCCATAGTTCCAATAAAAACACGACCATCGCTACAAAATTTCCGACCACATATACGAAAAACAATGATAATAATAATCTTATAGATAATGGACTATAGTAATGTTCATTTTTGTTGTGCGTGCTAGGAAAAGAACCATTTACCATGTGTTTTGTTTTTTCTATAAACCATACCTCTACAAGTCCAGCTGAAATTATATTAAAAAAATCTTTTTACTTCAAAAATTATACTTATTACACCATAATCACCTTCCACTATCCTAGACAAAACAAAATCAAATACAGCTCTGTAGACTGCTCTTTTTTGCAGTAACCATATGTGCCCTATAGTTCGCAATGCCGTTTTCGTAATTCTAATTTTGGTACCACTCTCATTTTCAATGTCGGATCGCTTGGCTCGAAGAATATCTTTACAACTTTTTCGCAAATCGAATTGCAGAGTTGTATATTCGTCCAATATTGCTGCTCGATTTTCTATAGCAAAAATCAATTCTTCACAAAGATCATCTGAAGTATATGTGATTCTGGAAAACAAAAAATTATTCAGGTCACAAATTCTCGTTCCTCTTTTTACTTGCTAGCACGTTGTACAACGGGGTCGGTTGTATTGAACAGTAAAGTAGCGAAAACATCTCTATATTGCTGATTTACCACAAATTTGTAATTATTATCTACCAGTTCCTGTATATTACCGGGTTCTTTATAAGGTGGATGCATCACTATCGACGCTAATTTACTCTTATATGCTACACTGATATTCAAACAAAATAGAATCCATGAAATTATTAAAATAGCTGGTCCGAGACGAACTTTGAAAACTTGCTTTAGCTTCGCATTCTGCTCTATTACCATAAGGAAACACAGCTGTAAAAACAATGCCAAAAGGTTAATATTATTATCATAAATTATAAATTCACATAGATGAACTACCAAAGAAAAATATTATTGGAGCAACCAATATTAATATTAGCATCAGGTTGTTGCTGTTTCATTATTATTGGCTACTCAATCGACCTTTTCAATACTTGCCGACAAGCTGTCCAAACACGAAATATTTTTCACAGCTTTACTCTCAAAACGATCGATGGCATATAAAAGAGAAGAAGTAACAAAAATCGACGAAGCCATAAGCAACCAAAGGTATCCATTAAATGGATCAAATATTCTACTTAATTCTTCGCTCAAACTACTACTTAACACATACAAAAAATTATAGCTTTCAAACCAATACGGTCGAGTTATAGTTCCTTCAGCAATGCGTTTAGCTGTAGGTGTGACTCCCCCAATAGTAAAATCAATTTGTTTGTGGTGTAAATCGTGCTGAAGGGTGGAATAATCGTCATACAAAATTAAAGTATACGTAAAATTAAGTTTTTTTGCCATTATTTGCATAAGTTCGAAGTCGCTTCCTTGTGCCTTATTGCATATCATCACAGTTTTATTATCAAACAAATCGGTATTTAAATTTTCACACCACATAAAAGGAAAATAGTTAACAAATCCTACGTAAAAATTATGAAGAAGTAAATTGGAGAAATCCTTTTTGTCGGATTGTGTTTCCGCAACCGCATTGATATTCCATGCCAGTTCTCTCAATTTTTCACTGTCCTTCCCACAAAAATAACATATCGTACTTACAATTACTTTTCCAAAATCATCTGTAAAAATTATTAAAATTTTTCCAAAAATTTTTACGTATTTATTGGCGGTTAAAAATGTTAGATCTTTCGCTTTTGTTGTAATGACAAAAATAGCTTCGTCGACATCGTTTATATTAATTGTTTTATTTAAAAACATTGAGAATCTTTCTAAATCGTTTAATATAATCAAGTTAAATATTTTTCTAACAATTGGCCTTCTAAATAACTTTTTGATCTTATTCTCGTCATTATATAGTATCAAGTTTAAGCTTTTCGATATCTTCTTGTTCATTTTATTTAAAATGTCATCGACGTAATTCAAATTAAAAGTATCGTAATGGAAAATCAGTTCAAAATCGGAGTGCTTGTATATAATATCAAGTAAATATTTAACCATATTATAATCAATTTCAACGGTTTCGTTATTTTGTTGAGGAGAATAATTATTGTCGATCGAAAAACTTGTTGTAAGTTTGTTAATAGTTAAACATAGCAAAAAACAAACTCCCAATACAGACATAATGGTCTCTACTGGTCGGATTAAGTGATTGTTAAAATAATAAACACGACACTAATCGCTGTTTAAAATAAAAATGCTACCTTTTTCTAGTATCCATCCATTTATCATTATTTTGCAGTTAATTATGTTTACTTTGTGTATTGATTTGACATATTTGAGCAGCTTTCCAGATATTTTTAAAAATTCATTGCTAACCATTTTAATTATATTTGGATTATTAGCTTGTTAGAGTTTGGTATACAATTTAAAAATAATAAAAATGATTGTTATTTATTATTATGAATGTGCATTAAGCTTTTATAATGCATGGTTCTTTTCTAAATATCGATTTTACGTTAATATACATAGAATGTAGTGTGTACCTACAAACTTGTAAAACTTTTATCTACATCCTGTAATCGTAATAATTTTATGAATTTCAATTCAAAATAATCCAATTACACGAAACTTTTATTATTAATTGGACATTGCATGTATTATGCATAATAGTTTTTCCCACATCACATGAGTAATCAATAATAAACTTAACAACGTTAAATATTTATGTAGATAAATAGTTAACCATCATATATTTAATTACCTATTCATTAAGCACTTAACACGTTAACCCCAATCACAAAGAATTAACGTATCATGTAGTAATAGAACCTATAGTTTGACGTGGAAATTGTACCACGACGGCGACGACTACTTTATACGGCATACTAAATTGTCTTAGTAAGGCATCACCTTTCTCTTAATTTTTCGACCCCATTGTTTTCTTACAGTATGTGATATTGAATTTTAGCCATGATTGGAATTGTGAAAATTTAACGGAAAGCTCATCAAATTATTTGTAAGAACATTTTCTAAAGCTTCAACTATAAAGTGAATACCACGATTATGGGCATGTTGTGGAAAACTTCAACTTGAACGCTATCAGTAAATTGGTGAGATGAAAGTATTGCTATGTTAACCATTCAGATAAATTCTTTGTATATTTGTGTATACTGTTGTGATATAAAGGAGCTTTGCTTTTTTTTCTCCTTTGATAGTCACACTCTTACTCACCTCGACTTGCTCCCGAGCTTGAGACTCTTTTATTTTTATATTTGTACAATATTGAACTGTGATTTGACGTCTTCGCAAATCCGACGCAGACCTTAATTTTGTTGCTTTAATAAAATAGCAACTCGACATACAAATTATAATAATTTGCTGGTTTACCCCGCTTTGTTTGGAATAAAATCCTAGTACCACTCTGCAAATGTAGCCCTTTTGATTGACGTTAAATAAAAGAAACAATATCTCATAGACAGTTGTATTGGTTGTTTTTATTACAAAACCAGATAAATGTTTGCTGTGGCTATTAAAAAGATGCAAACTTGGAAATATTAAATTACAAGATAAATAAAAAGTTTTGTTATACAAATATTGTTCACGATTATTAAAAATAAAAGATATTTTCGAAATTTGAAGAAATGTTTTAATTAATTTTAAGCAAAAGTTACCTTTATTTAGTGCGCCACTGGACACGATAATATTAACTTCCGTATAACCAAATGAAACAGATGTGTTGTTCTCGGCTATTTGTACAGGTGTGGTGGCGTCGCCAAATCCAACGAACGGTATCACGTCCAGATAATATCCAATAGAGTATTCCCAATTGTCAGGTCCGTATAATTCAACAGTAATATTTGATTTAGTGATGTTGAACTTTGTTACCTTTAACCAGATTCTACTTTCAGATAACCTCCAAAAACCATCCAACGAAACCAAATTTTCAAGCATAACCAGGCCGTGATTGATATAATAAACTGCAACAATATCTTCCAATTGCTGTATAAATGGCTCCCAAACTAACCAGCATAAAACTAATAGCGATCGAAATCCAATAATTTTTAATCAATCCAATCTTAAAAGCACAAAAACTTCCGCCAACCATAAAAATTTCTTCTCGTACCAACTGTTAAATCCAAAATTACTAAAATATTCTCTACGGAACGACGTTTACTTGAGCACATATCAAAACCAACTGAGAGCGATTAAGTTGCTCCAAGTCCTTTTATAAACTTCGAGCGTGGACCGGAAATGGTTGGATAAAGGTTGCAAAAAATTCAAAATTGTTGATGGAAATCCCAGTGATCCGGACTCGATGAACTTTTGGTAAATATTCTTTTTAATTTTACAGTACACCACACTCGTAATTTTAGTCAAAGCACTAATTTTTAATTAATTTTTAGATTCAAAACCGTAATCATAAAACATTCTAGCAAATATGACCCTTATTAAATTCTATACAAAATTGGCGCAAAACCACAGCAAACGCAATGTTACATAATATTACAACAATGTAAAAAGGTAATTTCAAGTCTACATCATCAAAAACTTAATTTTTATTGAAAAATAAACCACATCAAACATTTCAGTTCAATGACCTCGAAGAACAGCTGAGGTCCTCAACTAACCATGAGAATTGTTCTGCACAGATATCTCTGATCTGGATTGATGAATAGAAACTAAGCTATCTAATGTTTCGCAGGGATGTACCAGGAAAATACTTTCTTGCTCTATTGCGAACAAACCTGAACTGCAAACGAAACACTACCGATAATGAGTCGGATTTACAAAAACTCAAATTTCCAGTTCAATACGATACAATGACATATTTGAAAAAGAAAAAATAGAATTTACTAGTAACAATTAAAGTATGTGCTATTGAAAAATAGCTTTTGCATAAAAATTTAGTATTTACTTGATGAAAATAGATTTTACTAGTAAAATTTAAAGTGTTTGCTATTGAAAACTAGCTTTTGCTAATAAAAATTATTATTTACTTGATAAAAATTGAATTTACTAGAGACATTTAAAGTATTTGCTGTTGAAAACTAGCTTTTGCTAATAAAAATTAGTATTTACTTGATAAAAATATTATTTGCTAGTAACATTTAAAGTATTTGCTATTGAAAACTAGCTTTTACTAGTTTAAGTATTTTCTGTTGAAAACTAGCCTTGCTAAAAAAATGTAGAGTAGAAACCCTGTATTTTAACAGGTGAAATGAAGAAAACTTTATTTTGGAATAAAACAGATTATCCGCCAATTTGCGGATTAACTGGTAAACGGTTATATTATTTACACCCGGGTAAAGCTAGCACCCCCACCTTTTAAAAACAAAAAAATAATTATGCCATAATTTTTTGCTAATTATTCGCAAATTAGTTGCAGCATTCGCGAATTTTTTGCTTCTACGGTTTCGCGGTAAAACGCATCTCTTTGGTGGGGGTGCTGAGTTGACGTAAAGCTAGCACCCCCACCTCGAAAAATTCACTTCTTTTCAAAATTTAATAGACTATAATTTTTTGCTAATTATTCGCAAATTAGTTGCAGCATTCGCGAATTTTTTGCTTCTACGGTTTCGCGGTAAAACGCATATCTTTGGTGGGGGTGCTGAGTTAACTTAAAGCTAGCACCCCCACCTCGAAAAAATTACTTTTTTTTAAAATTTAATAGACTATAATTTTTTATACCGGGTGACCGGCCGAAAACTGAACATAGGGAAATAACATGGGAAATTGATTTTTTCTAAATTCCTGCTTCCCATTATAACTGATATGAATTAAAAAAATACCAAATTAAAGAGATTTTTTTTCCGCGCCTAAAGATACCAAACACTTAATATTTTGTTTTTTAATTATTGTTAAAAAGTCGATAGTAAAATTAAGAAATAGCGCTTCTTAAAAAAATATTAGCGGGCTGGGTCGTTGCATTACGTCTAATGTGCCGCATTGCTATTGTTTTTAAACTTTTTAAATTTGTTTTTATTTTAAAAATAATAAGAACGCAATTTGAATATTATTTTATTATAACAAGTTGACCAATATTAAAAGTTAAAAGTAGTTTTATTTAGTCAACAAAACCCAAGAATAAGAAAAATATCAATTGGATTATTAAATACTGAACGAAAGTAACCAAATAATAATAATATTATAACAAGTATTCGAATAACCCTCCATTCTGCACTAAACAGTAACCCAATCTATTATAAAATTATTCTCTTACATTTGCTAGCTGTCTAGCAGTAATTTGATTGCATTCTGCAAAGATCGCGTTCCTCAAAGAATCAATATTTGGGTGACGAGGATGACCCCACAAAAAGAAGTCACACGGTGCCAGATCAGGAGATCGGGCTGGCCAGTTTATAGCACCACCACGACCTATCCATCGATTTGGATATGCTTGGTTTAAATAATCTCTAACGTTTACCCCAAAATGTGCTGGACAACCGTCTTGCTGAAACCAGACCTCATGGTGTACAGAAGCTATTTCGTCTAACGCAGGACCAATATTATTTATAAGAAGATCTAAATACATATCTGAATTTAAATTTCCAAGTATTTCAAATGGACCAAGAACACGGTTATTATAAATGCCAGCCCAAATATTAATTTTTTGAGGATATTGTGAGCCGGTCATTAAATTTAGTCTCGGATTTTGTATAGCCCAGTAGCGATGGTTTTGTACATTTGGCTCATTGTTTAATGTAAATGTACATTCGTCTGTAAAACATATTTGTTTCAGAAAGTTTCGGTTTCTGTTAGCACGTTCTTGCATTTTCTCACAAAATACAAGCCTGGATTCTTCGTCAAACAAAAATATTTCTTGATGACATTGATATTTAAAAGGATGGTACTTGTGCTTTTTTAAAATTGTTCGAACATTTCTCTACCAACATTACACTCAGCTGCAATGGATCTAATGCTTGCATTTTATTAAACCAGAAATTAAACCTAATATAGTTTCTTCCAATTCATGGTTGTTTCTCTGATATCCTATTTAAAAAATAATGATAAGACAACTTCAATTAATAATTTTGGTTAATACCTTTATTTAAATTTGTCGAAGTATTACCAGTGTCTTCAAATTTCTTAATTATATTCTGTATGGCCGATATTGATGGAATTTGGCTATTATTAAATTTAACAGAAAATAAGTCACGTATTTGGCGTAAACTATTACCGCTGTAATAATATTTTACCATGAAAACTTTTTCTTCAACAGACCACTTCATTGTTAACAAAATTAATTTTAATCTGTCAAAGTAACTTTTGTTTGTAATATTTGGCTTTCATACAATAGCAATGCGGCACATTAGACGTAATGCAAAGACCCAGCCTGCTAATATTTTTTTAAGAAGCGCTATTTCTTAATTTTACTATCGACTTTTTAACAATAATTAAAAAACAAAATATTAAGTGTTTGGTATCTTTAGGCACGGAAAAAAAATCTCTTTAATTTGGTATTTTTTTTATTCATATCAGTTAGAAAAAATCAATTTCCCATGTTATTTCCCTATGTTCAGTTTTCGGCCGGTCACCCGGTATAAAAAATTATAGTCTATTAAATTTTGAAAAAAAGTAATTTTTTCGAGGTGGGGGTGCTAGCTTTACGTTAACTCAGCACCCCCACCAAAGATATGCGTTTTACCGCGAAACCGTAGAAGCAAAAAATTCGCGAATGCTGCAACTAATTTGCGAA
Source organism: Podabrus alpinus (assembly GCA_932274525.1). Classification (NCBI taxonomy): domain Eukaryota; kingdom Metazoa; phylum Arthropoda; class Insecta; order Coleoptera; family Cantharidae; genus Podabrus; species Podabrus alpinus. The sequence continues at coordinate 125,759,283 of OW026451.1, forward strand.
TAATTAGCAAAAAATTATAGTCTATTAAATTTTGAAAAAAAGTGAATTTTTCGAGGTGGGGGTGCTAGCTTTACGTCAACTCAGCACCCCCACCAAAGACATGCGTTTTACCGCGAAACCGTAGAAGCAAAAAATTCGCGAATGTACTTATTTACTTATTAAAATTAGAATTTGCTAGTAACATTTAAAGTATTTGCTATTGAAAACTAGATTTTGCTTATAACAATAAGTATTTTTTACTTATTAAAAATAGAATTTCCTATTAACATTTAAAGTATTTGCTATTGAGAACTAGCTTTTGCTAATAAAAATTAGTATTTACTTGGTGAAAATAGAATTTACTAGTAACATTTAAAGTATTTGCAATTGAAAAATAGCTTGTGCTAATAAAAATTAGTATTTACTTGACGACAACTAGCTTTTGCTAATAAATATTAGTATTTACTTGATAAAAATAGAATTTGCTAGGAACATTTGTAAGTATTTGCTATTGAAAATTAGCTTTTGCTAATAAAACTTTGAATTTACTTATTAAAAATAGAATTTACTAGTAACGTTTAAAGTATTTGCTATGAAAAGTAACTTTCACTAATAAAAATTAGTATTTACTTATTAAAAATAGAATTTACTATTTAAGTAACATTTAAAGTATTTGCTATAAAAAACTAGCTTTTGCTAATAAAAATTAGTATTTGCTTGATGAAAATAGAATTTACTAGTAACATTTAAAGTATTTGCTACTGAAAACTAGCTTTTGCTAATAAAAATTAGTATTTACTTGACGAAAATAGAATTTACTAGTAACATTTAAAGTATTTGCTATTGAAAACTAGCTTTTGCTTATAAAAATTAGTATTTACTTGAAGTAAATAGAATTTGCTGGTAACATTTAAAGTATTTGCTATTGAAAACTAGCTTTTTTTTGCCCCTTTGCGAGGCGCGGAGCGCCGAGTTTTTATATAAAAATGCATAGTTTTTGCCACCTGAATTCCATTCTTCCACTTTTATCGATAGAGCAACAATGTCATCAGGGTCTCTTCTATTTTCAATGTTGAATGTTGTAGCTACGTTTGTCAAGTCTTGATGATTCAAAAAATTAATTCTTTTTAATGCCTTCCCCATCACTTCTCTTGCTTCTTTTATGATTCTTTCTTTTGACACACGTCAAAACGTCAAAACGTGTTAAACGTTGACTTCTAAAATCATCTTCTTTATGTCCAGCATGAGTTTTAACAAAATTTACTACAACTTGACCTAGAAATTATAACCAATGAAAAGGAATATAATATTGCCATGTTTTGCTACTGTAGAAATTATTTTATATAGCGAGAAAAAAGTATGGCTCTTAATTCAAAAAAAAAACTTCCTCGACTTAGCTCTTAGCACTTACTCAATAATAAGGGTCGTAAAATTGGGTTCATCCATGTAGTCAAAATACTCGTATTACCTTAAATTAATAACTTCAATGAAACGAAAAAATAAAACTTATTGTACCTTACACCTGCTTAATCTGGACTTCACTGCTGTATAAAGTTAAATCAAAAATAAATGTAATTACTTGTAGATACAATATTGTAATTTATTAAACAAAATATAATCATTTAAAACAAAAGACTGACTTTTCATAAATTGGAACAAATTAAATTTACAAGTATAACATAAGAAAAGTTTATAAACCCCCCGTTTTTAAATTCACGCGCGAACTTTATTTGTCTAACGTTAAATTTAAATAAACTTTGTCGACACAAAAATTGGCTTACCGAAGTCTAGACTGTCGGGTCCCATCGATGTGCAGTGAAACAGGCAGCGTGGAAGCGATTATAAAGTTGATTCCAATTCCATACAAGGAAAAACTCCAGACAAGATCAACGATTGATTTATTTTCTTCGGATTACTGGATAAATGTTCAGGTAAGTCCATAAATTCATAATCTTGAATAATTTTACAATCTCCAAACATAACCATAAAAAATTGTCAGCGGTCACCAAAATTTTCCAACCACCATTGAAATAATCAATCGAAACTTTCCACACATTTTTTAACGCTTTTTATATTCTTCATGAATCATCAACAACATTTGACAATTCCAAACTTTACAAAAAATTAAACCATTTCCAAAATTTAACATTTTTCAAAAATCACGTCTTTACTGTCTGTCGGATCGTTCGCTCCCCTTCACGCTTCCTTATCCATTTTCCATCCCACCAAATCGTCTATAAGCCCGCGCACTAAATTCTTTTAAACGCAAAACACTTCTTTTAGCGCTATCCTACTCTTTTACAAATAAATTAATAATATTCAATTTCTTCCCAAATTCTATTTGAAAAAACCAATAATCCTTCTTTTGCTTTTTACATCCTTTTTCTAAATATGTGTGTATACAAAATTACGTTTGTTATATTCTTAGATTGAATTGATGCAAGCAGTTCATTACTCGGAAGTGCCAAGAAGATTCAGGTGTAATTATTTAAATACCATGATGGTCTTTTATTTGAATATTAAGTATTTTTATTAATTGTTTACATATAAATAAACAAACTTTCATTGATTGATCAACAGTCACGAATCGCGTATTTTACCTTTGTTATGATACGCAATAAACATCTCTTTTTGCACATCTTCGTTTGTTTCAGTTATATTCTCATTCATATCGGATTCCATTTTATTTTTCTTGATCTGCAAATAATTTTTTAATTCCACCCTATATGTATCCATCTTTTCGGTCACGTTTTCCATTACCTGTCTTATCTTTTTCATTTCTTCTAGTCACATCCTGAATTCCGCCTTATTCATGGTTTCAGATACACACCGAGTACTCGAAAACTAAAAATTAAAAAAAAAACACAAACTCCGGTATCAGATAATAGGTTCTATCAAATATTAATTTTGCCTTTCCACTCTTTGGTGTGCCAAAACATATTCATATTGACCTTCAATTTATTAATTTTAAAATTTTAAATGATAAAAATTTTCTAATGTAAATTTTACAAATGTCCTTTTTAGATTTTCAATGAAAAATGGCACACGTTGGGCCCGCCAAGTAAAAAGAATGCTGTGATAGTGGACTAAAAATTTAATTTATTCAAATTCTAAATTATATTCCAACTTATTATTAAATTACTTTTAATTAAACAATTTTTAATTAAACACTACCCTTGAATTCAATGCAAAACATTTAAAATCAATATTATAAAAAGACAAAAATATAGCAAATGTATAGTAATTATTAGGCGTTGTCTCTCAGGGAGGACAACATTATCTTATATTAACAATTGTTTCGCAATGATAAACCACTTCTTCAGAATTGAATAATTGTATATTGAAAAGTAAACTTAAAATACCATTTTCTAGTAATATCAAATTTTAATGTTTTTATTGTTTTTTAATGAATATTGATGATGCCACACAATAAATGAGTCACTACATTATATAAAATAATAATATTATGATATATCACAAATTAAATCTAATTGCTACTATATGTTGCTGAACCTTTGTTTATGCAACTATAAAAAAATCTTGTTTGTACGTACAGAATATTGCATAAAATAATTTAGGAAAATATTCCATTTGGGGAAACCCAAATCCTAAATTTTGTTATACAACACTTTTGATGGGTATTATGATAATGGCTTACTTAAAAAATTCCTTATATAGTTATCTGGAACATCTTGTTATGGATAAATCAGATTCACTTCATATTTGCATAAGCAAATGTTAAGGATTAACGCTAAAAAGCCATTCTTTAAATTTTGTAATAGGTATTCTAAAAATAAACCGTAGACAACAGAAATAATTCATCTTACTAAAAAAAGCTGTAGAAAAGTGTTAGCTTCACCATATGATAAGTAATTGGATGTATAGTATATTTCACTTTAAATGGAATTAAAAAAAGTCATAGCATCTAATTACGTTGATATAAAAACATTTAATGCGACGAAATATAATATAGCAATTACTGTACACCTGGTACACGCGTTCACGTGGAGTCGCAAAGAGAATTTTCGTAATAGAAATATTATCCAATAATAAGTCCTTATTATAAATATTAACCAATTAGAACTACACTACTCCACGTGGAGTATGAAATGCGGGCTTTCGTTGCCGCGATAATCTTATCTCTTATATTATTTTTCCTTGCATAGTTTGTATGTTTTTATAACAACGTAATTTGATGCTAGACTTTTTTTAATTCCAATTAATTTGAAATACACTATACTCGTATTTATTATCATATTTCTAAAGCTAGCTAGGAAAAATTTTCCAAAGTGAAGAACGCTTCAATATTCTTTTCCTATTAGTATTTGAAGAAATCCTACTGTTTAATATCGAGTAATCCAGTTATATAAAGTACGCTTTTTTTGTAGACAAGTGGTTAAGTAGACAAAATTTACACAACACGTTTTATTTTTTATGCCACGGAGATAGTTAAACTTGTGTTTGTTATCACATTTCTGAGACACATGACGTTTTTCATTCTCCCATGGTTTCATTAAAATCTCGCTTAAATTTGAATCACAGACTTGCAGAAGTCGTTTAGTTGTCTATTTAATATAGCGTTATGAAATTGCCCTTACTATAAATTTTGTGGTCTATAATTTTTTTTACGTTCTACTTACAAAGATTATTATTGTAACGTCTTGTTTGCATAAAATTTATTTTAAAATTAAAGCTTTAATTTAAAGGGTGGTCCAATACATGCATATATCAACGACATTATGGGGCCCTAGAATTATGGAATAAAGGGTGATTCAATTGGAGGTAAAAATTAAAATTTCAAATAAAACAAATTGGTTTTTAATGATTTTTAAAATTATATCTCTTATAATTATATTTCCGCTATTTTGAAGAAATTTCCCATTACTTCTCGGCATAAATCCTGTGGTAGTTCATAAATAACGAATCGTATCTCCTATCTCGTCCTTTAACTCTGGAATCGTTTGGAGGTCATTGGCATACACATTTTGAAAGAAAATAAATGGGTGATTCTAGGCGGGAAAAAATGCAGTTAGTGCACATAAAGTTTCCCGGCCGCATAATCTCTCGTTTTGGCTACCAAAGATCGTGTAATATCACCCCGTTGGATTTTTTCTTTGATTTCATAATCGTTTTAATCTGGCATTAAAATTTAATGGGAGAATGAAATAAAAATAATAATGAAGTTCATTTGAAATAAAATCGTTTTCTCATAGGAATTAATTAATACTTATTGGTGACGCGCGTTTCGGCTTGTAAGATCATAATCATGCCAAATAAGGAAATAGAAAGACAAGTAAAGGGAGTAAGACAGGAAAACCTATAGTTGCAACAGATACGCAAAATAAAAAATAAATTCAAGAGAAGCACAGGAAACGGGAATAGAATAAAACAAACAATGGAGAAAATGAAGGAAGGAAAACAAGAAAGTTTATTTACCAAAGACTAAAATGTAAATAGAAAAATAGCCAAGAAACTGGTTGAGAAAATATGTATTATTGACTTTTATTAAATTACTTATTAATAATTATTAAATTATCAATGAATATCCTCTAGTTACTTCCTAATTTACAACTTGGGTCAAGTCTCTTTAGGTATTGGGACACGCATCTCTCGAGGTGTTGGAATACTTGACCCGTTCCTAACGTACGCACGATCAATCACCATTTTACGTCTTCAGAGAGTAATAATTTTATATTAATTTTGATAAATATTGTTTATGAGGTATTAAGGTGTATTTGTAAAGGACTTGCATAACCATAAGTTGTAACAAAACAAAGTAAAATGAAAAATCGAAATTTGGGTCAAGTATCCCAAGTGGTCCCTATGTTTTATTTGTGAAGAAAGTATTCTGGATGATAAAATTATTGCTGGTGAAAGTGCATTAGAAACGAAGAAATATGTAGTAAAAATTGAGGTGACGGAAAACATAATTTCTTGCATGGAAAAACTTCCATAGTAATTCGTAAATGATGCAGAAAAATTACACGAGACCGAGCAATATTCATGCATCAAAGAAAAAGAAACAATTAAGGACGGTCATCCATATAAATATTCAATTTTATAGAAAAATATTTTTGCTGTGAGGAAATGGTACCTGAAAATTATACAAGATTGCAGGCTAAATAATCACGTAATAAAATAACAAATAATGTAGTTGATATCACAACAACTATACAAAGCAAATAAAAAATTATTGAACAAGCTGTGAAAAAAAAATGATAAATGGGGACGTGATGTTCAAGGGCGTATTAATGACCTGTAAAAGGTCAAGTCAAAGGAAAATTATATTCATCGACTAAATTACATAAAATTTTAAGGAGGTTTAAGTGATTCCGGTTGTGACACCCCCAGTGCAATTTATCAAAAAGGAAAATTAAAAATTGTTGAACTTCTGCGAATAGAGAAGAATTCTGCGATGTTGTAAAATCGTTTAATAATATCAGTAAATCAAGCTAGCCTAAGACTTTTTCTTAAGTTGTAATAAAAGTAAGCAATGAATTTGCATGCACAATAAATTCGTGTCCTTAAAATTTAATGATTTTCAATAAAATAGCGATAAAGTCCATTTTTCCGTACTTCCTCTTATTTCAGTCACATCTACTGTCCTTTTCATTCTTCTTAAATAATTTTATTATCCTATTTTAATATTTGAATTGTACGTAAACATTAAATTTGCGTAAAAAAATACAATAACATTAGTAAAACTGCGATAAAATCTACTTGGTTCCACTTTACTCCACTTTGCCCCATTTTCTCCTAACGCAGGTACCCCTATACAATCAGGACTCATCGATTTCTTAAAATATATGTATGTATTTTTCAACACATTTATGAAGTTTTTACAAGTATCAGAATTTTTTTCTTATTCAAATCTTTTACTTTTATTTTACTGAACTTAATAGTAATGAAGTTTAGGGTACGGTCCCCTAACCCTGGTCGCTCCAAATAAATTGAAAATTTCCTATTGCAAAGAGGAAAGTTTATATAGTTTACTGATATAATTTAAACTTGAGAAGGTATTATCAAAATTTTGAGTTAATCGATTTTGAAGTTTGCAAATTTACATGTAAAATTAACGAGATTCTGTTGACGGTACGTGCAATATGAATGACCCTAACACTTAGAGTATTTCACACCGGCAGATGCAGCTCGTCTCTCGTACATGTAACATCGATTATTTTTTGTTTTTACGCGATTTTTTGGGGGTGAAACGTAATAGTTTACTGCCCCATACCGCAACTATACTTTTTAATGCTATTTCAAGGGTCTCTATGCTCCCGGTTTCATTTATCCCGGTTTTTTTTATGGGAGGCGCCTTCTCGTATGTTTAGCATAGTAACCAGAGTCAAAACCGCCCTGGAGGGGTGCAGAGCGGAGCGGAGCGCAGCGGCGCCCCGAAAGGGTAGGTTTTGACGATGGATAAACCTCCCTATCGAATGCACACCCCAAAAATCGAAGAAAAATTCGCTAAATTTACGTACTTTCAAATTGATTTTTCTCGAAATTTTATGTATATCATCTCGAGTGAAAATTTTACAGTATACTCTATAAACCTTCCTCTTTGTTATAGGAAAATTTTAAATTTTTTTGGGGTGACCACGGTTAGGTCACCGTCCCCGAAGTTTAATTTAGTTTCATTGCAAAATACGTTGCGTAATAATTTATTATAGCAATAATAAAATTAAATCAAAGTTTTATAAATTTATTTACACATAATAGATATTTACATAAATAAATACACACATTTTTATATATTAGGTAAATTGAAATTTTAAGATTAACTATTTTTTTTCAAACACTTAATCAAAACAAGTGTATTAGGATTATCAAAGCTACAAACTTATAGTGAACAAAAAATAATTCGAACTAGTTAAAATAACTAAAATATATATTAATTTTAGCTTAAATTGAAAAATATAAGTAGAAAATTAGAGTGGTCGTTATTATGGTTTTGATCGAATTGTTATTTTGCCACCCCTTAAAGTGGTTCAAAATAAATAAAAACAAACTCAATAATTATTCCACATTTTTACTTTAATATTTACCTAACTCTTAACCACAGAACATAAAGTTTTTCATTTAAAATACATAGGGAAAATACGGAAAATAAATGCCAACTCTCTACCCATAAATTTTGTATGGGGTTTCCTATTTTAGATTAATTTTTTTAAATTTCAACTAAGGTTGCTTAAAAACACTGAAAATTTATATTTCTGGGGTTCTTTACATTTTCTATGAGATACTCGGTCATTATTAAATATTTTGCAAACTTGACGAAAAGGAAATTATATTTTCCCTTTTGTGCGAATTGTGTTTACACAAAAATAACGCGATAAGAAATAATTTATAATGAATTTATATTTGGTATATATCGCACCTATATTCTCAATGGGGCCAAAGAAAATACTATAAAACACCACCCCCATGGTTGATTTTTTCACTTTTTCCGAAGTGTTAAGTTGTATAATTATTACAGTTGTTAGTTATAATATCTGTCCAGTGTTCCACGCGAAAAAATATTTGATAGCCATTTTTACGCACCTTAATACGCAATTCATTCACCCACCTCCCATTTCTAGCTTATATACCAATGGAATTACAGTTTTTATTTTAAACTCAGTTACACAATTTATGTTCAAAATTTTATTCCTATCGATTTTACCCTGTATAACATTTTCCAGGAAAAATTCTATTTATGAGATAATGGTAAAAAGTCACACATATTGGTGTGATATTTAAATTTTACGGGGTGAAGTCCCCACTGTGGAGAGGAACTCGACGGTTATTCCATTGTATAGCACTCAAAAGAATGTAGTATATCAAATTTCAAAACTATATAATTTATTTTCGCCAAAATGAAAGAGGGCTACACATACATATGATAATTTTAAGAGTAAGGGGTTGGCAATTTTTCTTCCCCAGTCTAATTTTTAAGATTTCCTAATTTTTAGAGCCATAATTAGTCCTACAATAAAATACTAACTGCAAAGATCATAAAACCCCATGTATTTTAAATGGAAAATTTTATCCTTCGTGGTCAAGGGTTTAATGTTAAAATAAAAATCTGAAATAATTTCAACGTTATTTATTTTATATTTAGAATTATATTTATTTAGAAGACGGTCATGATGGTCTGAACGTTAGCGCGATCAACTGCTAACACAAGGCGCCCCGGTTCGACTCGTCCGGGTATTGTCTAAAAATTTCTTGACCGTCTTCCGTGTTTCGGAGGGCACGTTAAGCAGGCGGTCCCCCTGTGTTAATGATTTGCCATCATAAGAATAAAAAACAGGGTGCAGGCACATCGAAAGGCAAGCCTAGCAAGCTACCTGAGATGTAAAAACCAAACTGCTCATAGAACCAACAGTGCCTTGAACAGAGGCACTATAGTTGGGAAGTACAGGACGTAGTCCTAGGTTAAGAAGAAGAAGAAGTTATTTATTTTGAGCCTCTTTGGGGGGCGGCTGAATAAAAATTCGTCAAGACCCTAAATAACGACCACTCTAATAGACATATTTTAAGATAATAGTTTAGGTATTATCTTTGTGACGGGGTAGCATGAGGGAATGCTTTTGATTTCATATTACCATAGTAGAAGTTCCTACTTATTTTGTTTTATAGTGGTAGAATTTTTCATCGAATTTTTCGAATTTTTTCATTTTTGTTTGAAATGAAATACACTAAACTTGCCTTACCACAAACAAAATATTATTATTTTTTGATTAAATGCAGCTGAAAATTTGTAATAACCCGAAAATGGCACCCTTCACCATTTTTCAAAGAAATTTACGATTTTCATAGTCCCTCTTTTTAATTTTTCTTGTATCTTTCAAACATATTTCTAGTTCCTGCCCTGTCACATAATATGTAGTGGTAATAAATAATATTCTTAATAATAAGTCTTTCAAAAAAAAAACTTTTACTTATAATTTTTAACTTTTAGTTACAGTAATATTATCACCCCAAATTACTTAAAAATGAGATTTTCTATAAAAATTAACAAGTTAATCAAAGGCGACAAAAGTTAAATTATTTCATAAGCTTTCAGCAGTTGCCTTTTTCAGATGTTTTATATGCTGTTAATTTTTAAATTTTTATTTAATATTTATATTTATTTACAGTAGCACCTAAATTGCAACGTCCACAACGACAATAAAAATATAACGTAAGTCTTTCAAAAATAAACGTTACTATTGCAACACAATTACCTATTGCATAAATAAAAAATGGCGACATTAACGAATTTAAGCGAAAACTTGGTTCTCCTCCATCATTCTTAGTTTTGTAGAAACTGTATGGAAAAATTTTAATATTTGACTCCATGGTTGACAAAGCATCTCTATCCCATTTTACTATCAAGCCAACTGTAAAATTATATATGACAACTTTAAATCAAGCTTAAAAACTGTTTATTAACTTACCACTGGCGATTCTATTTATTATCTTATCGAAACTTTGTTTAAATTGACAATTTTTTCGCAATACAAAACCATGACCAAGCGATATTAAAGACCGTGTAATCATCGCTCTTGGAATATTTGCCAAATTTTTTTTAATTTCCTTTGTGCATGTTCGTCGTACTTGAAATTGTAATGCAGTGTATTCATCGATCATTGCTGCACGATGTGTAGCTGTATAATCAAATTCGTCACATATTTCATCAATTCGTATTATCGTGCTGTAAAATTTTAATTATAACCAACTTTGTCTAAAAGTGAAGTAACAAAAAATAGCTAGTCCACTCTTTTCTCCTGCATTGAGTACCTTATTTCATCTGGATGCGAGGTATAATTTCGAGTTCGTTCAATCAATGACAGAGCTACATCGTCGTAAAATGTATTAAGAACAAAATTGAAATTACTCTCCATAAGTTCAATTAAATATTGCGGTTGCTTATTTGTTGGATTGACTAATGTCGATAATAGTTTACTCTTGTAAGCAATATTTAAATTTAATCCAACCAAACACCAAGCCATTAGAAGAACAATCGACACCTTTTTAAGTTTTGACATATCTTTAACGGAAATTTGTTGATCTATGAATAAATAAGCCAATTTCTGAAACGTATTACATAATAATTATTATTAATTCAGGATTATTAACAACACTCCTTACCAAAAATATTTTTAAAGCGCTCATTCGTGTGGTATCAACTTTTGAAAAAAAGGTGAAGAAGTATAGCAAAAGCGATACAAATAAACAAGCCAATAGCAAACAAACCCAAAGATATTTATCCAACGGTTTCAGGAAACCGATTAATTTAAACCACGAAAAATCATTGGAAAAGAATAAGCAATTATAGCTTTCGTATCGATGTGAAGATGTAAAATCGGCCTGTTGTAACCGTGCTGGTGTTACTGTAATTCCACCCATACCAATATCGTGGATACCATGACCAGTTTGATTTACTATTTCAAAATAATCGTTTTCGGTTACTTTAATTATACACAAGGTGGTAAAATTCAGGACACCTCCAATTGTTTTCAATAAATTGAATTCAATTCCTTGCACATCCTTACATATTATATAAACCAAACCGGTTACAATTATTTGATCTCCAAATTCTTGACACCAAGTAATTGGATAATATTCGATTAAAGCGACTTTCAAAGTGTGTCCATAATAGTTTGTAAAGCTTTTGGAACTCAACATTTTTTGTTCCAAATATGAACTTACAACATATTTTGTTAACTTGCCACTGTCCATTCCACAAAAATAGCATAATTGATTTATAGATTTGATTTGCTCCTGTTCGATTGTAACAATAATTATATTTTGGAAAACTTTATCCTTGGAAAACTTCAATATATTATTTATTTGATCTCCACTATTCAATAGCACCACTACTACATCGTGGTTAATCCCAAAATTAATATTATTGGCAAAGAAGGCGTGCAAAGTTTCTAATGCAACAATATGTAAAGTTCTTTGAGTTTTCTGTATAACGTTATTTGATAAATCATAATTTATTGTCACAGTGGCCGATTCGAAGCTTACGATTTTATCGATGAAATGTTTAGTTTTTGAATCGAAATGATATCTATAATCGTAATCGTAGTTATAATGTTTAAAAATTAATTCACTTAAATTACTGGAAATATTTCCGCGAATTTCTTGAATAATAGTTAAATTTGCATTTGTATTAACTTGGTAAAAATATAATAATACAAGACATAGGGTATAGCCATGTAAATGAAATATTTGCATTATTGTACTAGTAATAATATTTATTTTATTTCCTATGTATGGCACTTTAAATAATTGAAACTCGTAAAACGATAAACTTTTTCAAATGTTTACGATCTTTTGTCATTTTAGAAAATTATTGTTTATAATGAAACTAATATTACTTTTACGTTAGCAAACATCTTGATGATAAATTTCAATCGTAAACTGTCACATAAAATTATAAGCCCCGTGGTATAATTCTACATAATAATCAATGGCCTTTGTGTATGTACATATATGTCGATTATTACCTTTTATTTGCATACCCCAAAACAACAAATTTATCATAAAAGCACATACCATCATTTGGGAATACTTAATTACTGGCTCTGTAATTTAAGCTTTAGGACAACATTTATAAATATTATATTAGGACCTTTTACTAACTTACGAGTATAATATTTATGATGTGTATAATATTGTATTATTATACAAAACTCTATATTTCATATTATTATAAATATATATTAATTATTTTATTAGAGTCCGGATTGTAATACCCTTGAAAATTCCAAGAATGAATTAGAAATTTTCATTGAGAAGTGAATGGTTTATAAAATTTTTAAGAAAGGTTACAATTAATTACATTACAAAGGCGTTCATTCCTATGGAATATGCCTACTTCCATTTGGAAGTCTTTACGATCCATTTCTCCAAGTCGATCACTCCTCAGTATCTCTTCTTCCATTAACTCACTGCATCGTATTACATGTTTTAACTTCTTTCATCACTTGCAAGCAATATTTAGTAGAACCAAAAAAAAAACGATAAAATCTCCAGAAATGAATGATACGGAAAAAGAAATAAAAAGAAACGAAAAGTTTATAATGGAGATTTTGGAGATAAATGAAATGTTTAAGACCATGATAACAGAAATTATCAAATCTTCGCTTGAATTGAAACAGAACATCATGCAAGAAATAATGGAGACTTTTAAAAAGAAGGAGGAAGAATGGGGAATAGAGAGACAGGAGTTGAAAGTCAGAATTGAACTATTTGAGTTGCAGGTAGAGGAACGGACATGGAGGAACGGCACTAAAATAGAGCAAAATCCGCAAAAATTTCCGGAGAACGAAATCCTAGCGAAAAAAAATTAGGCATTAAAACCATTAGGCATAAAATCCTTTAGGCGTAAATGATTACGCATTTTGACTTAGGCGTAAGTGTGTTAGGCGTAAAAGTTTTAGGCATAAGTACGTGATACCCTATCTATGTCTATTATAATTAGAAAAACGATTCATTTACTGTCACCAAAATAATACATTGAACGTCCCTCAGCATAGTGATTGCATTTAAATCTATTATGAAGTAGGTGTAGATAATGCATTTAAAAATTTTATATAAGTCAAAGTCTTGACATTTTTATTGCATTCTTGCAATTAAAAATTTTTTCCTTTTATGATAGTAATTATAAATAATTTACCCTCAATGATTACGGTACTAAACATTTATTTGTTTAAAATAATATTATATTATCTGCTTAATGTTCAATATATTTAATTAATAAATTATTAAATACTACCTACTAAATAATATAATTAATAAACCATTTTTATACTCCTTTTCTTAAAGGACTATCTGAATTACCTTTGTAAATATCATAATCGATAGTTTCGCGAACGATAATTAAGTTTAATATGAGTTTAATCTATGACTAAAATTATAACCATAGGGACAACAATTAAAACATATTATATTTGATCACCGATGGTAATTGTGGTTAATCACAAATTAAGGCTTAATTATCGTTCTTGAAATCGGCCCACTCGATGCTTCAACCAATGGGTTGCGTCCAGGGGGCTACGACTAATCTCCGAGAAGACAGAGGCCGTGATGCTAACAGGCAGAAGAAAGTGCCGAAAAGTAAACGTACAGTTAGGGGGCCACAGGGTAGTGCCGGGTTCAAGTGTCAAAGTGCTGGATGTCATGATAGACAAGAATTTGTATTTCAGTAACCATGTCAAATCCTCAGCATCCAAGGCAGCCAAGATCGGTACTACCCTAGCGAGGCATATACCGAGAGTCGGCGGCCCCAGGTCAACAAAGCGGAAGGTATTGGCCCCAGTGACCCACTCCATACTGTTGTACGCTGCTCCAGCTTGGATAAGTGCTATGGAAAGGGGGCTGCTACAGACGCGAGTACGTGAAAGTGCAACGTAGGTCGAACATCAGAACCACGTCAGCTTATCGTACCGTGTCCACTGAGGTCATATCGGTTATTGCGAGTACTCCGTCGATCGATCTCATGGTGGTGGAAAGAGTGCGAAACCATCACGACCCGGGTAATAGACCAGCGAGCAGGAGAGAAAGCAGAAGAGTCCTCCTCGAAGCGTGGCAACAACGATGGTCCCATGGGGAGAAAGGAGCCTGGACGAGATTCCTTATACCAGACATCAAACTATGGGTCGAGAGAAGCCACGGTGAAGTGAGTTACGAAATCACCTTTTTTTTTATTGCGTGTCGGAAAATCTTATACAATACACCACCAGCCCGTGCTGGGTGGTAGTGTGGGGTCAGCCCACTAAAGACCCCCTCCCGGATATCAGCGGGTTTCACCTCACGGTATTTCCTCCGCTGCCATCAGCCGAACTTCCCTTCTGCCCTTTCGGGACTTTGCTCTTCTTTGACTGCTTCGGTTAAGTCGCAGTGTTTTGGCGTAGCAGCTCTTCCTCGAACTTTTCTTTCATAATGCGGGTTATCCCGCTCATGATCCTTGCAACATTCCGCTTCCCCCTGAAGCATCTCGCCTATCAGAGAGTACGGGCTTAAGGTGCTGGTGCCCTGGGCCTCTCTGATCTCCTGCCACCTAGGGCATTTGAAGAGGGTATGCCGGGGGTCATCCTCTTCTTCACAATATCTACAGGTGGGACTGGCTACCTTTTTGAATCTAAAAAGATATTTGTTAAAGCAGCCATGCCCGGTCAGGACTTGCGTCAGGTGATGATTTAATTCACCGAAGGTTCTCTCGACCCATGGCTGAATAACTGGGATAAGTAGTCTCGTCCATTCCCCCTTTTCGCCGTCGGCCCACCTACATTGCCACTCGCGCATGAGGTTATCGCGCGCGACGCGTCTTTCGGCGGCTGTCTTTGGTTTAGTGTCAAAGTTTTGCATTCGCTCTACTACCAACAGATCAATCGTAGGCACGCCCGCCACCACCGAAATGGCCTCGGTCAAGACCGTACGGTACGCAGGCGCTATTCGAAGATTCATTCTCCGCTGTATCGTCACCAAGTACTGGCGGTAGGTTGCCACCTTCATAGCGTCGCCCCACACCGGGGCTCCGTAGATCAATACCGAGTGGGCCACGGAACCCAGCACCCGTCGCTTAGTGGATGACGGACCACCAATATTGGGCATCAATCGTGACAGCGCCGCCACCAGCCCGGCCGCCCTTTTTGCCGTTTCGCGCACATGGACATCAAACTTGAGTCTTTTATCCAGGTGTACGCCCAGGACTTTAACCGATTTTTTCGGCACCACTGCGCAGCCATCTAGCACCACGTCAAGTTGACCGCACTTGCGCTTACCATTCAGGAGCACGGCTTCTGTTTTCTTGGGTACTAACTTCAGCCCCCTACTTTGTACCCAGTCGTTTATCATCACCAATGCTTCGTTGGTGTTGGCCGCCAAGTTGTTCTCCGTCCTGGAAGTTACCAGCAATGTGAGGTCGTCTGCAAAACCCACCAATGTTGCCCCCTCCGGGAGGTGCAGCTGATGGACGCCGTCGTACATTACATTCTTTATGAAATCACCTTAACAGAAATTATCCGTACCATTTCACCTTCCATTCGTCGGTTGGTTTTCTCTGTTGATGTACTTTTGAAAGAGTTTTCTGGCGTGTTCGATAGCTCCTCTGGTCCTTATTTTATCAATTCTGCTGGAATAAGTCCTGGTCTATTAGCTCTTCCATTTTTTTGTGTCGCTCATACTGCCTTAACTTCTTTTATCGCTACATCATTGATCAGCCTATTGTTACAATTTGAGCTAAAGGATTGTCATCTTTCATTTCTTTAAACTCCTCTATATTTTCTGTATAATTTTATGTAATAGAAGAATTAATAAACCAAAAAAGGATCCCCAAAGTTACAAGGAAGAACTTGTCACTGGAAAGAAGAGAAATAATTAAGATAAGAAACAGTAATAGGTCCAATGAAGACCAAACAACAACAATCATCATCATAGTATATAGCTTATTCATCCATTGTCGGATGTAAGCCTCTCTCAAATCATGCCATTTTTCCTTCTATCTTCTGCTGCTCTCATCCAGTCATAGGCGATTTGCAATTTCTCCAATATGATCCTGATTAGGTCCCACGTTTCATCATATGTAAACACTGGAAGCACGTATTGGTCGAATGTCCTAGCTTTAAACGTGTTAAGTAGCTGTGATCGAAAAACTTCACGCAGTTTGCCAAAACCTCCTCATGCAAACGATATTCTTCTTTGAAGGTCTACTTTTAAGTTTACCTTTGAGATCTCCATTTATTGACACAGGTTTGCGTATGATTCTAACTTTTCTATTTCTTGTTCTTCAATTTTTAAACATTCTTCATTACCAAGTTCGTTGATCGTGTACTTTGTTTTGGCCATGTTCATTTGTAGTCCTATCTTTCTTGACTTTCCCAATTTAAAACATATGTGGAAATGCAATAATAAAAATACGAATATAGCGATTAAGAGAAGAATAAGACAGGGATATACGATTTCGCCAAAGCTCTTCATAACAGCGATGGAAGACTATTTCGAAGACCTAGATTGGCAAGTTAAAGCAATACGTATAAGACAGAGACTATCTTAACCACATGCGATTAGCAGATGATATCGTGTTAATATATGGAAGCAAATATAGGAACTCCAAGGGAACGAAGAGGATAATTCTGAACGACCTCCAAAGGTATTGGCATGAACTAGAATATGCAAGCTGGTATGAAGAGCTTTTGGAGGATTAAAATATATCTTGAAGTCCAAAACACCAATTTCGCTTAAACGAAGCGTATACGTTCAAAACATCCTCCATGTTCTAATACGGCTCAGAAACTTGAAGCTTAACAAGGTCCAATGCGAGGTAACTTAGAGTTACGCAAAGAGCAATGAAAAGACAAATGTTAAATATAACTCTAAGAGATCACAAGAGAAGATCAGACAACAGAAAGAGCATAAGAATGTGGTGGAAAGTGTATCCCAGCTGAAGTGGAATTGGGCGGGACACATAGCCAGAATGAGGGATGGAGGGATGAACTAAAGAAGACGGCGAGTATTGGATGGTTAAACGTGGCGGAAGCTGGAGAGAGATAGAGAATTATGGAGAAGGTCTTTATTCAGCAGTGGAAAGAAACGATAGAAAGAAAAAAACATTCATAAAATGTATTTCCCATTTTTCCAGGGTGATCGGTGAAATTATAGCTTTCTTCTTTTCACATCGTAGGCATACTTTTCATTATTTTCTTGTTCTGTACTCTTTTTCCCTCTATGAAAGTGTTCAGTCTGGAGAATTTTCTCTCCCAAGTCTCGTTCTGTTTACCGCATATTTTTCTTCTTACTGTAGCTTGGGCTTGTCGTTGTTTTTGGTAGTTTTTGGTGTTCAAATACTTTTTATACTTTTCTCTTTTGCCTGTTATATCTAATTCTATTTCTTCGTCCCACCAATATAGCTTATTTGGTCCTTCATTTTTTTTGTATCATTCCTATAGCCTCTTTAGCTGTTAGTTGTGTATATAATATGCTCTCCTTTATAAAAATTTATACTGTTCTTCCATATTATCGACTTGTTCTGTCAATGTATCTTTTAGCCTTTTTTAAAAGTATTTTTACACTTTCATGTTCAAAGCTCTGTAAGTTATATTTCTCTTCTAGTAACTGCTCAATGGGTTCTTCTTCTTCAGTTTTTCTATTGGTTATAATTGTGAACGTTATTTTTTTTCATAAAAAATAGTGATCACTACAGCGGGAACTTCCTCCTAATTTTTGGATTTCATCATTTATCTGTTCAAAAACTTACCCCTATCGTTTACCTGTGTATCGCCATTGACTGACTACACTCCTAATATCCTTATCTTATATCCATGTAAGTTAAGGTCCATTTTAATTATTCGTTCATTAACTGCCTCCCAATTTGATAGATATTTCTAAGGCTTTCTCTTGATAAGAATTTACTTGGCCCTGTTTACTTTGGGCACGCAGCTGTAAACATGGTCGTACTTTCCCAAATTTTCTGATCCTTGACCATTTTTATTCGTTTCCGTGAGAACCTTTAGGTGTTCAATTTCATTTATAATTATGTTTACTTTTCGAGAGAGTAGAGAGATTCCATGTTCAAATTTCATTGTTCTTTTCGCATCTTACAGTTAGTCCGTCTTAATCTTTTTTTAAACATTTAGATTTATTTCTGAGCATCGAGGAATTGGCCCGATGGTTCAACCCACAACTTGGAGGATCAGGGTTTTATATCAAAGTTATCCTTCTACTAGGGGGGGTTTGGACACTCTAACTTTGGAAACTTTGGAGTCCCGTCTACCCCACCTGTTGGTCCATGAGTGGTATTTTATTTTCCACAACATTGCAGGTAACACCTGACATCCGCCACCTGGGGGATGCGTCCTCTTCGGGGTCGAATTTTCTTCAAGGAAAGCATTTTAGATAACGTAATTTAAATAATTTTATTGATTATTGCGATGACATTTTCAATTTAATATATTATGACCTTCTTCTTCTTAGAGTGCCGTCTCCTCATAGGAGGTTGGCTACCATGACATTATACTCGTCTCTGTTCTTCGCAAGTCTTATAAGTGTTGCGGCGTCCCGAATGTTGAACCATTACCTCAGATTTTTCAACCAGGATTGCCTTTTCCTTGACCTCGTTTCCCCTCTATCTTCCCCTCCATGATCAACTGGAGAAGAGAATATTTTTCGCCTCCTGAAGATGTGCCCGAAGTAAGCTGCATTTCTTCTTTTAGTGGTGGTTAGGACTTCTCGATCTTTATCCATGCGACGTAAGACCTTTTCGTTCGTGATATGCTCAGTCCAAGATATTTTGAGCATTCTTCGGTACATCCACATCTCGAAAGCCTCCAGTTTATTAATGGACGAAATCTTTAGAGTCAATCCTTCAACGCCATAGAATAGTATCGATAGGATATAGCACTTTGCAACACGCCAGCAGGTTTTCAAATTTAGTTCCCGGCCACATAACAAGGTCTTCATCTTAAAAAATGAGTTACGTGCTATCTCTATCCGTTTCCTGATCTCATCATCGGGATTCCAATCCCCGTGCAGCCAGCAGCCCAAATATTTGATCCTATCCACCCTCTCCAGTCGATCGCCCCCGATATCAACATTTATGTTGTTCATTGGTCTTTTTGATATTACTATTACTTTGGTTTTTTGTTTGTTTATGCGGAGACCGTAAGTGTTGCTGGTTTCATTTATTTTGTTGATTAGTATTTACAAACCTTCAGGACTGTCGGCAAGGATGAGGGTGTCATCTGCATATCTTATATTATTGATGATTATTCCGTTCACTTTAATTCCGTGCTGTGCTTCTTCAAGAGCCTCCTCAAAAATGGCCTCCGAGTATAAATTGAAAAGGAGTGGTGAGAGCACACAGCCCTGACGAACTCCCCTCTGGATTTCTATGTCTTCGGTTGTAGCATCCTCGAATCTGAGTTGGGCCGATTGAAACCAGTACAAATTTTGTATGACATTGATGTCTTTACTGTCTAGACATATTCTTCGCAGCAGGTTAATGAGATTAATGGTTAATGTCGTGTCTCACTTTGTCAAAGGCCTTCTCATAGTCAATGAAGCAAGTAAACACTGGTCGCTGTTGATCAAGGCATTTCTGTGCTAAGACTTGTATAGAAAACAGGGCTTCCCTCGTTCCTAGACCATTTCTGAAGCCAAATTGAGTGTCTCCCATTGTTTCCTCAATTTTTCGCCACAGGCTTACGTGTATTATTTTTAGAAAAGATTTCAATGCATGACTCATTAGACTAATCAATCTGTAATCGCCACAATGTCTTTCGTTGATCTTTTTAGGCAGTGTGATGAATGTTGATTTTAGCCATTCTTTGGGTATATATCCAGTGTTGTAGATATGATTGTAAAAATTCAACAAGGTGTCGCTCTTTTCTGTGTCTATGAGTTGAAGTAATTCTGCATTGATATTATCTGGTCCTGTGGCTTTGTTGGATTTTGTCTGCTTCAGTGCCCTATTTATTTCTTCTTTCAATATCTCCGGCCCCTCTAGAACGTTACTGGTTCCTTCGTCGATGTGTTGCCGATCGTCGTCAAATAAGTCTTTTATATAGCACTTCCATATCTCAGATTGTTCGTCTCTGTCTGTGGCTAGTTGATTGTCGTTGTTAACTAGTTTGCCTGTCATTTTCTTTTTGTTTGTGTGTGTCAGTTCTCTTATTTTCTTGTGTAGGTTAAAACTGTCGTGTTTCTTCTCCAGTAGTTCGACCTCCCGACATCTCTCATTGAACCATGCCTCTTTTGCATCTCTGATTTTCGCTTTGATTACCCTTTGAAGTTCACGGTAGTTTTGCGTGTTTCGTTATTGTTTTCTTCTTGTGTTCATTAAATCCAATATCTCTTCGCTCATCATTCTTCCTCTTCTCTTTCTTTTTGAATCCAAGTGCTTCCTCGGCGGTCCTCTGCAGTACATTTTTAATGTTTGTCCATGTTTCCTCTATATTATTTGTGCCTTTTATGTTCGACATTCTGTTGTTGATCTTGTTAGAGGTAATGTTCCTTACAGCGGCGGTTTGCCAATGGAGGCAAGGGAGGCTTAGCCTCCTCTCAAATTGTTGGACGGACTTGCTATTTATATTTCGTTTTAAATTAGTATTTTCCAATTTTTAATTTTTTTGAATTTGTTTAAAACAAAATTTAATTTAATAATAAAATTAGCTTAAGAACTTAACTTACGCCTGAAATAAATTCGAAATAGTACATATCCAGCGGCTAGCCTAAAGGCTTTGTAACGGTTTGAAATTTGCCGCCGAATTCTTTGGGTTTTTGGAACCAGTGACCGTTGGTACGAGGGAAAAATGCGGAGAAGTAGGTACGCAGAGACTTGACTTGATACGTTTGCTCGAGTAAGTCGTGGTTTTGTGTGTGCTGTGCGAAAATTTTGTTGAAGCCGGATTTTGAAGAAGAATTGGTTAGTTGTTACCATCCAGTGGCGAGCTGGGATTATCTTCTCGAATCCGTATGTCGAGAAACTCAATTTTTTTTTGGAATTACTTTATCGGAGTTCTCTTCAGCCTTTATGGGATTAGAAGCTAAACAAATTTTGCATAGGCCGCAAATCAACGAAATTTAGGTATCGTATCATTTTTAGTTAGTTATTTATGATAATAATTATTAATTATTTGGTTGATTTACTTATCATAATTTGTAAATTTTGTATAAATATTCCGTCGATTTTGGGTGATAATCAAACATATGGTTTGATAACATTTTGTAGTACGCCATTATTTTTGCTCAGTTTGTGGAACTGCGCGTAAGATATCTGCGTTTCTGTGCGCGTACAATTATTATTTTGAGTTTATAAAATTTCTTCGTTGTTCAAAATTTTCCGTATGCCCTGAACTCATTGCTGGTTTTTGTTTAAATAATTATCTTTCCAAGCTAGCCGGCAAGATTTACAACGATAGCTCGTGTTTTCTCGATTTTCCTTTGGATCGAGCTATCTATTCTTTCATAACGACGTCTGGTACTTTTGAACGAAATCGAGTGGCACCTTCTCCATCTATTTTTCCTCCGTCGTTTTATTTAACACCAGTTGGATAGAAATTAATTCAACATCAAGTATCAACGCTACAATTCGTGAGGAATCTTTTTTTCTTACGTCACATTTAGCGTCCAACTTTCAAACGTGGCAAGTACAAGTGGCATCCAACATTGTTAAGCGTCACACATTTTTAATCGTGGCAGCTTATCTTAGTTTATTAGCACAGAGTTAGGCAACCCAGAATACCATAGAGGCTACTGGTTAGTAAAGTTCATGATCAACATGAGCGATTAAAGGGCTCGCCACATAGCCTGTGATGTGCTATGCCAATGTCAAACATTGAAGTAGAAACATAGGGTTTCAATAGTGACGTTCACATAGTTATGAGTTGCTATGCTATTTTGCGCATGACCATGACATTGTTCAACGTTTGTGTTGACATAACACAGAGCATAGCATAGCACAGCACAGGCTATGTGGCGAGCCCTTAACAGATGAATTGTAAGTAATAAGCTTGTAATATAAACGCATACTATTCTGTGTTGTTTTACTAAATGTACGATGATAGCAATTTTACACACGTTTGAGGCTAGACTCATATGCGTTTTATCAAAGAGCCACCTGCAAATATTTGCATTATTCATGCATAATTATGTTCTAAATATAATCACTTGTATTGAAAACATATAAAAGTGAAGTGCAGTATTTACAGAGCAATTAAGAAAACAACAATTAATTGACGTATTTAATTTTATAATCGAAGCGATGATTTTAAAAACGACTCTCAAACTATTGGAGAAGCGGTAGGTTTAAGACAATATTTAAATGAATCAAAATTTTGCTTTTTATTAGAAACTTTTAAATTAATTTTTGAACAGACAGACGTAGTATTTTCAATTTTACAAAGTAAACTTGCCGATATTAATTTCGCCAAATGTCGTTTAACAAAATTAATCTAAACTCTGCATATATATCATAGTGATTAGATTTGTATTTTGACAACATACATATTTAACAGTTTAGAATTAAATTGCGAGCCGGCTCAGAAAAAAAGAAAAAAGGACATTTGATTTATCAGATATGCATCAAAGTTATAAACAAATTTTTGCGGAAATTTTGGATACGGTTATCGTGCAAATTGAAGTTAGATTTGCAGACTTACATAAATTAAATTTTTTTGATCTATTCACATTTGCTAAATTTTCAGATTATAGGAAAAACTTTCCTCAAAATTTATTAGATAGTCTATTAGAGCAGTATCCATTTTTTGATCAAATCCAACTCAAAAATGAATTATCGGTAGCATATAGTGACCCCAAAATATTTGGACATTGTAGGACTCCATCAAAGATATTAGATTTTACTTTCAAAAATGATTTGCACAGTTGTATGCCTGATTTTACAAACTTTTATGTGTGGTCGTCACCATACCGGTAACATCGGCTTCGGTTGAAAGAAGTTTTTCCACACTAAAACGTAGTAAAACTTACACTCGTAATACGATGAACCAAAATCGGTCAAGTAACGTCGCGGTAATGTCTATTGAAAAGGAATTCGTTACCTTATTGTCTTGAAATAATGAATTCTACGAGAATATCATCGATCACTTGGCGAATACTAAAAGTCGCCGTCTTACGTTTAAAGCTTCATAAATTTCGAATGACTTAAAATAATATTAATCTGTATATTGTACAGCATTTTTTCCAAAAAACACTCTGCACTCATCGAACAATTTTTTCCATTGTACACAGTACTGAAGATAGCCAACGAGCCCGAAACACGTGTCTACTAATATTTTATTAAATTTTTTTTTTTAATTTTATTTTATAAGGTGATTGCGGATGATACGGGCATCATGACATCACACATCAACCCCATATTTGCATCTGAGCTAACACAAATAAACCTACACAAAATAGAAAAATGGTTAAAGACTTGGAGAATAAAAGCAAACGAGACGAAGTCCGCACACGTTACGTTTACACTGCGGAAGGAGACTTGTCCTCCAGTTACCCTGAACGGAAAACAGATCCCACAGACAGAAACTGTAAAGTACCTGGGCATGCACCTGGACCGGCGCCTAACCTGGAAAACACATATATGGACGAAAAAAAAACAACTAAATATACAATTTTATAAAATGTATTGGATGATAGGTAGAGACTCCAAACTTTCCCTGGAAAACAAGTTATTAATATACAAAGCAATAATCAAACCCATCTGGACGTACGGCATACAGCTGTGGGGCACTGCATCCAACTCCAATATAGAAATACTCGAACGATTTCAATCAAAGATGCTCAGAAACCTGGTCGACGCCCCATGGTTCGTTACAAACGAGATCATAAGGAAAGATTTGGCTATACCTACGGTGAAGGAGGAAATTGTCTCCTTCAGCGATAAATATAAAAACAGACTTAGTGCACATCCAAACAAACTAGCAGTGGGCTTGATGGAAGACCAACACAGGGAAGGCAAGCGCAGACTGAGAAGACTCAAACCTCAAGACTTAAGAAGCAGGCTTAAACATTGAAGATACTCGATGGTATAACTTAGATTACCATGTACAAAACTGAATTCATCTGAATTAATACCATAAGGGTGGAAACCACTGGGATTTCACTTAAATATGTCTCCTTAGGAAATCGTCAATACATTTACTTATTGTTAAAGACAGATTGTAAATATTCTGGGTAAATTAAAAAAAAAAATTTTATAAGGTAGTTAAGCTGTAAAATTAGCCTCCTCAAATGGAAAAGTCACGAGCCGCCGCTGGTTCCTTATGATTCGATCCTTCAACGCTTGGAGATCTATCCTACTTTCTGTTGGTTTTGTTTGGCAGTTCTTCAGTTTTAATTTAACTTTTGCTATTAGAGGGTTATGATCCGAGTTCAAGTCTGCACCTGGATATGCTTTTACAGACCTGACGGCATTTCGGAACCTGGATTTAATCATAATAAAATCTATCTGGTTCCTGACAACTGCCCCGGGTCTATCTTGGGGTAGTTAGAACCAGGTGTTAGTGATTATCATTTTATTATCGTGACAGAATTGTACTAGTCTGTCACCTCTATCATTTCGTTGTCCCAGCCCGAATCCTCCCACTGCCGTTCCATCTCGTCCTTCGCCTATCTTTGCGTTTAGGTCTCCCATCACTATGGTAATATCTGAGCTTTTTGTTGTTCTTATTAGTTCCTGTATTTACTCATAGAAGCGTTCAATTTCTTCATCGCTTTTGTCTGATGTTGGTGCATACGCCTGAATTAGATTTAGATTGAATGGGGTTCCACGAATTTTCAGAAGCATACATCGGTCCGAATATGGCACGAAACCACAGACAAATTTCTCCAGTCCCTTAGAGATCAGAATACCCAGTCCATTTCTATGGTTTCGTTCTTGTTCCGCATTTCCTGAGTAGTAGAGTGTACCTTTGTCTATAGTGCACCGTCCATTTCCTGGCCATCTCATCTCGCTCATACCAAGGAAATTCACTTTAAGCCTCTCCATCTCCTGCACCGCATTCGCCATCTTTCCAGCTTGGAATAGGGTTCGGACGTTCCAGGTGGCTATCTTCAGGGGTTGTTTTAGCTTTCTGTCGACCAGTCGCATAGTTTCCGCGTGAGGCCTGGCTGCCACCTCAACGTGGCCGGTCGCCCATTTCACACTTCCAGTCCCGGAAACCGGAATACGCCGGTCGCTAGCCGGGCCGCTCGGTAAATTCAAAATTCCATCATTTAACATCATTTTTGGTATTGTCATGCAGTGGGGCCGCCCCCACTTTAGGTTACTGTCAGCCGCCCAATATGGAACAGACGCTGTTTGTAGCCGCTCCTTTGGAATCAGACGCTACTATTTACCATATCTGGTAACCCTCACTTAGTTTTGCCTGCGGGTCAACGCAGTTGCCCGGGGTGTGGCACGAGGAGCCATAAGTGAGAGTTGGGTACCCTGTGAGGACCAGTTATCCGGAACCACCTCCCGTAAGCAGTAGCGGCGTTAGGGTAGGGCGCTGGACATAAAGGGGCGCCGCAGGCGCCCCCTTCATATCCTCTCGCTCATTGAGCGAGTAAAACAAATAACGGATGATTATCTTTATAGTTTCGTTGGTTGTTTGGTATGACATACTTTTTCAAATTAATGTAGTTAGTAAATCTCTACAATCAACATATATGGATCTCAGTAAATGCACAGAAATGTTGAAAAAATGCTGCACATTCTTGGAAGATTATAGAAATACAGGCTTTAAAAGCGCCATTTTAACTGCAAAGGAATTGGCTGAAGAACTTGAAATTGAACCTGTGTTTAGCGCCACAACAAGAATGCGACGTATTAAGCGTCAGGCTGGTGAAAATGCCCACGATGAGCCTATAACTTGTCCAGAAAAAAAAATTGAGGTTGAATTTTTCAACTGTCTTTTGGACACCACATTAATTTCAATTAATGAAAGATTCGAACAATTAAATGAGTACTCGGAATCTTGGTCTTTTTTATACAATATAAAACAAATTCCAGAAAAACTTGACCTTATCAAACTCTGTGGTGATCTCCAATTAAAATTAGCTATAAACTCTAAATCTGATATAGATGTGGTTGTATGCTGTGTGATGAACTCATAAGTCTGAAATCTTTTTTGCCTGATCAGAATGTAGTAACTCCAGTTTTTGTTTTAAATTTTATTAAAGATGGCAACTTACAAGAACTATACCCAAATGTATGGATAGCATTGCGAATATTATTGACTATACCTGTAACGGTTGCTAGTGGGGAGAGGAGTTTTTCAAAGCTTAAGCTGATAAAAACCTATCTGCGATCGACAATATCACAATTTAGATTGACAAACTTAGCAACATTGTCAATCGAAAATGAAATTGCTCAAAACATCGACTTTGATCAATTAATAAAAGAGTTCGCCGATAGAAAGGCTAGAAAAGTCAAATTTTATTAGTTTTTTTTTTTCAATAAATAGTTATTTCTTTTAATAAATGGTTATTTTATTATATCCTTTGCCTTTTTTCGTATGGGTTTGAATTGTAGTAAAGGGGCGCCGTAGAAATCTCGCCCAGGGCGCTGGTAGTGCTAAAACCGGCCCTGCCCGTAAGTTACGCTTGGTGTGACCGTCCCGAATGAAAGGTACTACCAAAGAAGGTACTACCTCTCCAGCGTATCCCCATACACCCCATATTATGACCACTATTTTTTTTTACCAATTCACTACAATCACCCATCATACAGTGTCTATTATCTACCATTTTATAATTTATTTTATATCTAGGAACATCAATGGACAACCCATTTTATAATGGGAATAAATCCGCAATACCATTTATAATCGTCTGTCGGAAGTTGATAAAATAAATAAAACAACGATTTTATACCACACGCTATGCAACCCATACAACATAAATTCTGAATTTAAACTTGCTAAAATAGATTTTATTTTCGTTAAAACTGAGCAAGGTATCTAACTTGCACTTAATTAACATATAGGAAGAATTTCGCCAAATTATGTAGTGGGATATTTAAATATTCTAGCAAATAATGTAAATATATAGCGATGTACTTATTTTATTACTCCCTATCTAATATTCTCCTTACATTACAATATAATGATCGTCTGTGTAAATTATTGTGCCCAACTGATTCTTAGTGGTCTAAGATGCAGACTTCAAATCTGTAGTCGACTAGCGTCGAAGTGGTTCGATTCCACCTGGGGGGCGATAAAAATTTGAACACATTTGATTCGTTTGCAACTTCATGAGTAATCTTTTGTAAATAAGAGTACTATATAAAATTCAATAAACCTTTTTTTACGATTGGCTTATCTTATCTTACATTCGGTTTCGAACTTTTCACTAGGTATCTTCTTCTTTCTTCTTTAAGTGCCGTGCCTGCTTTCAGACGTAGGCGACCTCTCTCCTATGTCTCACTAGGTATGGGAGTTTATTTTTAAAAATTCTGTCAACTATATTTTTGTTTCTGGTGTGCGAGAATAAATCTATATAATTTTATTGAGATAAGATTACTATAAAAAAAAATAACCAACGCCCAATAACAAACAAATTTAAATTTTGCAATTTTTATACCTGTATACCAACCTTTCGTTGGTCAGCATCAAATCAATAGAGATTTGAACAGGGACTTTCAATTTCTGCGTGTGGTTATGGTTCATACGTAGTGTCAGAAAACATGTCGGATTGACGTTTCAAAAGCGATATACACAATTTATTATCTAATGGATTTACCAATCGTACTCATGTTGTCGTCAAACCAATGGCTATATTTGAGCAAAAATCATCCAAGAAGGTATTGTTAGACGATACTGAAAGCTTATCATGTATTATTGAAAATTGGAGAATTGTGAATGGTCATACGGTAAGGTTATCTATTAAGCAACAATTATCCAATTTGTAATTTGTTAATAACAATTCTAGGAATACGTATTAAAAGTACAAAGGGGACCATCATCTAATAATACCTGGCGAATTTATAAACGTTACAATGATTTTGCCAACTTGCATTCTCTTTTACAATCCTCAGGATTGCCCTTGCCTTTACCACCAAAAAAGATTATCGGTAATATGGACCCAGAATTTATATCTAAAAGACAGCATGCTTTGCAGGTAAATTAGTCATCTAAATTATACCTGTGTTTTTACTCTTGCATCGATTTCAGAAATATATAAATTTTGTACTAATGAATCCAATATTGGTATCGTCCTTACCTGCAAGATCATTTGTTGATCCGGCAAATTATTGCCAACCATTTGCCGGTAAGTTTCGTCAGTTATGGTCGTTCCTTCTTTACAAGTTGAGTTATAATTTTAGAATTAGCTTTACAACATGTATCACTTGCTTTACGTGGTGAAGTTGGTTGGGAAGTAGTTGGTCCGTTCACCAACATAGGATGGCGAATACGTAAACACTTCTATCAAGTACGTTGCAAAAATTTACCCAAAGATGACTTGATAGCCAGTTGGACCGATTTTGGTCCTGATAAATATTTAGAAGATAAAGATCTGCAAGCTATTTTTAAAAGTCTTTCTCAAATACAGGTAAGAAATTTAGTTTTTATTATACTTTGGTTTATTTATTTGTTTGTTTCCTTAGCATCCATACATACATCCAATAGAATTATGTCTTTGTACCGATATTGGTGGTTTGGTTGTTCGAACCAGCAGTAAAAATGGATCTCTTCGTGATATTTTGTATGGTGCAAAACCTCGTTTACCATTTATGAAAAAGTATGGTAAACCTAAGGGACAAAAAACTTTAACCAGTAATCAGGTTGCTTTGTATGGCAGACAAATTTTAGAAGCTCTTAAATTTCTACACGATAAAGGATTATATTTTGGTAAGTTATTCAGTTATTATTTTGGGGGTTCCCACTCTTCTCAAAATTATGAAAAGGTTGGGGAATTTAAAATTTTTTGTTTGGTGATGGAAAGTCGGGGGATTTTTTTAGTTTTAACCAAACTAAGGAAGTGAGTGAGTAGGATTTTAAAAATAGATCAAGTTTTTTGAAAATTTTTAAATACCAAGTATCAGCTCATTCATTAGAAGTTATTTATTCCTGAGATTGAGATCACATAACTTCTTTCAAGTTTTAAAAAATTAATTGATCATAAATCTACAGACTTTGAAGGAAACTTTATTTCTGTTTGCACTTTTCTATAGATTAGAGAACAGTGAAGTCTATTGATGTCGAAAATAATTAATATTTGCTCTAAGTATAAAAAAGTATGAAAATTAAATTCATATCATTTATCACAAATCATAAAATTAAAAATGGTTGATTGTAAATTATTATTTTTGCAGACACTAATTTTTTTTTGCATATCCTAATGAAAGATAACCATTTATTCTCATGATTCTCATTAGTCAACAACATAACTGATTACTACAGTTTGGATTTCTAACTACTATTCTTATCATAATAATAATTCAGTATTAATCTTTAATTATTTGTTGTTTTTATGTGATTTCTTCAAAGCTATCCCAAAATTTAGTTTTAAAAATTGCATTAAAATTTTCCTGAATTTTTGTTCATCAAACCTGTCATGTTTGACTAATTTAAGACATTAATCCTCCAATTAGTCTTCCAAGGTTGCAAACCACTTTGGATTAAGTTTCTATAGGTGGGATTGATTTTGTTTCGAAAAATTGCCGCAGACTAAGAAGTTATTAACAATCTTAGAAACAAAGAACCTGACACTTGATTTTTTGGCGTTTGTTTTTTCTCAAATACTATAGCGAGAACTTGGAAAAATAGGGTAATAAATAAATTATACTTACCTTTTTTGTAGTGGGTAAAATTATCTACAATAATAATTCCAATATCATTTATCATCGAGTCAGTGATTTAGATAGCACATAGCACTTGTCATCAAACTTCGAATATTATCCTTGATTTCGTCGTTTTTTTATGTTGTGCCGGTAATTTTTTACACCTCCATCAAGTTAGCCCCCCTTTAATCGAATTTTTAACTTTTTCTTATGCCAAACGTTTGGTAATCGTTAGGTAAGGTTGGGTAGTCCGATTAAAAGTTTTGGTAGTTCTTTATTTTTTCGTAATTAACTAATCAATTTTTTTTGTCAAGTTAGCCCCCCTTCAATCGATTTTTCTACTTTTTTGTAGCTCATTTGATCGTTTATAATGTGTAGAGGTTTGGTAGTCCTATAACAAGTTTCGGTAGTCCCGAATTTTGTCGTAAATAATTAATTAAGTTTGAAGTTTACTTATGCGCATGCGCTAAATTTCACGTGAATAGAACAATAATATTTTATTGCCAATTTGGCCCAATTTAAACCATTTGTAACTTTTTTTTAATGCCAAACGATTGGTAATTGATATGTAAGGTTTGGTAGTCCGATTAAAAGTTTTTGGTATTTTTTCGTTTTTGTCTAATTAACTAATCAAATTTTTTGTCAAGTTAGCCCCTCTTCAAACGATTTTCAACTTTTTTTTAGTTCAATTGATCGATTATAATGTGTAGAGGTTTGGTATAGTCATATAAAGAGTTTTGGTAGTGCCAAATTTGGTCGTAAATAATTAATTTAATTTAAGTTTTAAAATCAAATGTAAATTTAAAATTCTCATTTTGGGGAATCCCACATTTAAAATACACGTACAGATGATGTTGTAAATCACCTGATAATTTAATGCGAGCATATGATTGGTTGAATTAATGAGAAACCATGTAATTTATTGCACTTTTTACAAATTTTCTTTTTGAAAACCACTATACAAACGTTCAGCTTTCCGAATCTCTATAGGGAATTTGTCAATTCCGGGGATCGGAATTCGTGTTACTCCCGTGAATGCTTATTACATCAAATTGAAGTGCAGCGTAAGCTTTTTGTGTAATGCAATTATTGTTCTTTTTTCGGTTCATTACCAATCGTTTGGCATTAAAAAAAAGTTACAAATGGTTTAAATTGGCAATAACTTATTATTGTTCTATTCACGTGAAATTTAGCGCATGCGCATAAGTAAACTTCCAACTTAATTAATTATTTACGACAAAATTCGGGACTACCGAAACTTTTTATAGGACTACTAAACCTCTACACATTATAATCGATAAAAGGAGCTAAAACAAAGTTGAAAAATCGATTGAAGGGGGGCTAACTTGACAAAAAAATTTGATTAGTTAATTACGAAAAAACAAAGAACTACTAAAACTTTTAATCGTACTACAAACCTATAGTCCATCCGTTTTAAGAATGCAGAACTAAATGGTACTGAAACTGCGACTTTCGAGCGTGATTGGATAAAATTTTTACACGTTTACACTGCCGAAATTTTATTTGCGATTGATGACTGACGAATATTTTTTTCTAAAAGTTTCCGGCAAATTTTAAAAAATTGTACAAGACAAATTGCTATTTGATAAAAAAGTACTTTTAACTCGATTTTTTCAAGTATCAAATAAGTGACATTTGTTTTTGTCGCTCATACACTTTAATTATTTGACGTTTCCCTGTGTAAATCTGACTTGCCGTTCAAGGCGACCTCTACTGCAATCCAAAACCAGATGGACTATAGGTGTAGGATTTTTCGGCGCAGCCGGTCGTTAGGGGCAGCCGGTTAGGCGCGAGACTAATTCGCCGCGAGCCCATTTCGACGCAACCTTATTCGGCGCGAACCCAATTTGACGTGACCCGATTCGGCGCTAGGACAATTCGGCGCGAAATGATTTTCCGATTCATTTTAAAATATAATTAAATTCTTGTAATGGAAAATTAATGCATTATTTCACAGTTTTAATCATAGATTAAATTTTAATTCACGTTTGTAAAACTACATACGATCATTAACTTGAATATGTAATGTTTTTAATATACATATTATGTAGTTGATGAATAGCAATTAAACTACATACTAAATTTTATACTATGAAATTCTCTCCGTTGATTATTTATCGTAGAATCATTTCTAGGTGGTAGATTTAAAAAATTCAAATTCTAAATGCACAGGTGGGCTAATACTTTTCGCCAAAGCTGTGTTTACAGAACAAAAATGGTTTCATTTGTAAATCATGAGGTTCAATAATTTTTAGAAATATTGTAAAACATTTTTGGGGTCGGATTACCTAAGGTTGGTCACCCCAAAAACATTGAAAATTTCCTATTTCAAAGAGGAAGGTTTATATAGTATAATGACATAATTTTCACAAGCGAAGATATAATCAAAATTTCGAGAAAAATCAATTTTAAAATAGCATAATTTTGCATGTAAAATGCATGTCGAAGCCACGCCCATAGCCGAGGTTATAAATATATGTTACGGTCGCTCGATGCCGAGCGCATTTGTCAGTCGACTGCCGTGCGTATAACATAGTAGGAATTATGATTGCACAAGATTTTTTTCCAAACATATTTTAAGAATAAGTTCTCTAAATAAATCTAAACCGGGAAAATGTGGGGAAAACCTTGGCCCTGCGGGGCTAAAGCCCCGCGGCCGGTTTTGATGGCGCTAATTACTTTTTTGGGTGGATCTGGCACGGCCAGAATTGGGCGCATCAAGAAACCTACCCTCCGGGCGGTTTTTCAATTGCGTACGCCGCTCCGCGGCAGAGCTAAACATACGAGAAGGCGCCACCCATCAAGCAAACCGGGATGAAGGCAACCGGGGTTTTAAACCCTCAAAAAATCGCCTAAAAACAAAAAATAATCGATGTTACATGTAGGAGAGTCGAGCTGCATCTGCCGGTTCGAAATACTCTAAGTGTTAGTGTCATTCATTACGCACGGACCGACCACAGAATGAGCGACGCGCGGGAATCTCGTTAATTTTACCACTGAATTACATGAAAATTAGCTAACTTCAAAATCGATTTACTCAAAATTTTGATTATATCTTTGCTTGTGAAAATTATGTCAGTATACTATATAAACCTTCCTCTTTGCAATAGGAAATTTTCAATTTATTTGGAGTGACCAACCTTAGGTTACTCTAGCCCATTTTTGTTGTACAGTTAAAGCTCCTTATTCACGGTTTCGTTATTCGCGTTTTCAGTATTCGCGGATTTAAAAAATGCAACCACTTCTTGTATTCGCGGTTGAAAATTTCGTTATTCGCGGATCAAAAACTAATTATATACCATGTTTGTACTACTTCAAAGATTTATAATTAAAATTACAATTTCGCACTTTTAAAATGATATCTGCTGTGTATTTTATCTAAAAGAATTCAGACACTTGCATTGCAAAATTGTGTTGGAACATAATTACATACTTACGAGAAATGATATCATACATTTTTTCTAAAGAAATGCTTATTATTAACAAATCTAAAAGTGATTCGCAAGATATTCAATTACAAATTAACACCACTCACCTATCAAAACAAACAAGTAGGCGTCCAAGTATTTATAAAGAGAAAATATTATTGTGGCTAAACCTAACGTTCTTGGACAAAAGCAAAATTTTTGCCGACAAGGTGTTATCATTTGATATAAGCTGTCTTGGCCGCTATCGTATTTGTTGAATTGTTCAACTTGCCATTCGTTGCATGAACTTTGATTAAATAACACGTGTCTCTTGCATTTATTTTGATATATTTTTATTTTATTTTCTAACATTGGAACGTATCCCCTATATTCCCATACAAATTACCATTCCATATTCACGGTTTCTGTATTCGCGGCATAGTTATGGAACGTATCCCCCGCGAATAAGGAACTTTAACTGTATTTTATACTTAAAGCTTTCTTTAAGGTGGCCGAAAAATTCGCTGTTTTTGTTCGGTGCAAATCTTAAAAACGAATAAATTTAATGATATTCTAAACACA
The DNA here is from genome assembly GCA_932274525.1 of Podabrus alpinus. Lineage (NCBI taxonomy): Eukaryota > Metazoa > Arthropoda > Insecta > Coleoptera > Cantharidae > Podabrus > Podabrus alpinus. The sequence goes on from OW026451.1 coordinate 125,793,522, forward strand.
CCATCGAAAAGGCTTGAAATTACAATGTGGGTGGTTTTCATAAATAAAATTTCGGAAAATTTATTTTTCAGTGTCATATTTTTATTTATTTATTACTTATTAGTAGCGATCGGATTTTAGGCACTAAAAAACTACAAAATATGCTCTAAAATTTTGAAAATAAGCTATTCAAATTCACAATGAACATTTTTTAATCGCGCAAAATGAAAAGACAACAAGAAGAATTCTTAAAATTTTATTATAATTGCACTTAAATTTTCTTAACATTTGGCATTGCAAATAATTTTCACTAATAGTTATAAAGGATTATTTTAGAGGTATTTATGTAATAGTAAACCACATTTTTGTTTAGGTAATCTGTGTAGGTAATTTTTGTACAAATTTTAAGCGACAAAGCGGCGAACTTTGATGAAGCATATTTCTGGTTTATATTGTCGGTGCCGAGACTTTCCGGAATTTATTATTTTTGGGTAATATCGTCAAAATTGTAAGACTGAGATGTAGTAATACCTTGTTACAATGTAATAAATAAAAATAAATTCGGCGCCACACTAACGGATTAACTTTCCAACTCGGATTTCTCGGCCACCTTAAGTAAAATGGGCAATAAAACCCTTTTGTGGTAATGAAGTTTTAGGTGTTAATGTTAAAGAAAACATCTGTGCATAAGAGAAAACCAAAAATGATCCCGTATGGTATGATTCAAAGCATTTGAAAGAAACGTTACAGCAACTGTGATTTAGGAATTAGTTCTTCTTTGAAGACGTCAAGGAAAGGTTTGCCTACAAATTTTTATTTACATAGCGCCGCGAATCGGGTTTGCGTCTAAATGGGCTACGCCGAATCGTCCTCACGCCGAAACGTCCCCGCGCCGTAACGGCATTGCGCCGAAACGGCATTGCGCCAAAGCGGCGGCGCCGAAAAGGCGGCGCCGAAAAGTCCCATTCCCACCAAACCTTACCTAACGATTACCAAACGTATGGCATAAGAAAAAGTTATAAATTCGATTAAAGGGGGGCTAACTTGATGAAGGTATTTTTTACGCATTATCTGAGAACTTCAAAGAATACTTTTCATGGTGTAATCGATTTTACATCTTTTTGGTTTATTTTGTACTTACGTAAACCAAAAGATTTAACTTTTTTTTTAGTAGTGTTTGTATTTTGCCATTTTAATTTTACTGAAATCTTGTTTTTTTCGTACAATGAACGTCGAGTTTTTTATTGACGCGCAAGAACAAGCGTTGTAGGAAATATTAGATAATTTTGCAGGTCAATTTAAAATTCTAAGTTTGTCCTACGAAAGATACACAAGAATTATTTACTGTTTAAAATTTTATACTCATTAAAAGAAACAGGAATCATAATATTCCTGTTAAAGAATTCTAAGACCTAAAAACAACAAACATAATAATATATAAGACTGCTCCAAGAAGTCTCATCTTTTTGTTTACATAGTACTAGGTACTAGCTATAAAATAAACAAAAAATGGTTTAAAAATAGGTTGTATTATTATAAGTATTCCTTAATCAAGTTCTCAAATGATACGTGATTTGTTTTGAATTTTTAATTCATTAGAAATGGCCAAAAAAAATTATCGGCGTAATATCAAAAAAACGACGAAATCGATGTTTTGTTGAACCCGAGTTTCAGAGTTTGACAGCGCGTGCAAGCTAAACGACTGACTTACGAAAAATGTTGTTTAAATCAATAGTATAGATAATTTAACGCTCTACAAAAAATTATGTATAGTTGTTACCCTATTTTACTTAGTTTTCGAGATATTTGAGAAACCGCAAACAGCATCGCGTTCTTTTTCAGATTATTAATACATTTTCGATCCATGTTAATTTGTCAAAGCGAAATGAATCCCACTTTTAGACTCTCAAACCAAAGCGATTCATGGTGTTTTTAACCTGGGAAAACTAATGGGAGGGCATAGCATATAAATGTTATTGGGGAGTATTTTGGCGATTGCATAACTGACATTGAAACTGAAAAATTTTGATTTGGCGCAGTGAAGATTACATCGCCGTGCGGTCTTGAATGTAAAAAAAAGAATGGTAAACTATGAATTAGTTTACCTACTATGACAAATTGACAGTGCAGTTGTCAATGGTGAAAGGATAATACATGTCTGGTTTAATTAACATGTTAGGATCGACCTAAGTCATGCCCAGCATGGGTTCCCATGAACCAGTGGGTCACCTCACTCATTATTCGGCTCCTAGGAGTTTCCTAACAAGGTTTCGCCGGTGACTCGCGCCCTCATCTCCAAGGGTACCTATCGGACGTCAACGAGCCAGTTGAACATCACCCTAGGTGGGGGCCTCAAGACACCTTCTAGTTCGGTCTCGAGCTTCCTGCTAACAGGCAGGCGCCGCTTACTTTTGATCACCATGTAAATTGTCGCAGGTTCTACTTGCTTTCGGTCAAGTAGTTCCCACTGTTGGCTGAAACTCGCCCTAACCACAGCCACCACGAGTCCTTCCTCATGCGCCACGCGTTGCTTTTGATTTGTAATAGTAGAAAATGTAGAAACAGGTTCAGAAACTCCAACGCCGTAGAGTAACCCCACTGTTTTCCAGCTTTAAACATTCTAGTCGTGAAAAAAAATCTTAGCATTCCTTAATAATACTGAAGTTTTTTGTCGCATATTGGATGGTGTCTTGATTGATTGAAATTCCTTGTTCCTCGATGAAAATTGCTTGATGGAAGCAATTGGATGTTTGCCTATGGACCTTGCCTTGTGCTTTTGACCACTGGAATTTTGAAAGCGGAGGCATCGTTTTAGACTACGGCAATAACTGTGGGATTGATATCGGCATCCACAAGTACTTTTACAAACGCCTAGAGAAGTAGTTTAAACAATTCCACAATGTCCACCTGTTTGTGCCAGGAGACTCCTGATCGCCACCTTCGGGGGCTTTTTTGAAAGAGAATCGATAAATTTCGATGATATTTTGTTGTTTTTGGATGGCTTTCTATTCTAACCCCGGGGGTCTTAATTTTTGTGAACTGAATGCGATTTGCAAAGATCAATTTGTTGACGGTGAATTATATTCCTTTCGTTCTCACCGCAATTGGTGGGACTTTTCCAGCTTGCATAACCTGACTGTTAGGGGAAGGAGATTTGGGTGTAACCATCTTTTGACTACTTTGATTTGCATGGCTCTGCTTTGGTTAGATTGGTTGTTGGTGGGCGTTACATTTGGTTTATTCGAACTATTAGAATTCGGCGGTCATGACCTGATAGTTAGCGCGATTAACTGCCAATGTAAGGCTTTCCGGTTCAGTTACGGGTTTGAGCGTAAAAATTTCTTGAACACCTCCATGCTTCGGAGGGAACGTAAAACCGTCGGTCCCCCTGTGTTAATGATTACCCCATCATAACAATAATAACCAGGGTACAGGCACTTCAAGGGCCAGCCTAGCAAGCTACCTAAGATGTAAAAACCAATTGCGTAAAACCAAATACAGATCTCAAAGAAGTTACAGAAGAAGAACTATTAGAATAGTATTTCGAATTATGTGAATGATTAGATTTGTAGGATTTGACAGTGGAGGTGCCTGGGGGCTATCCAGGTCCTCCACGTCAGAAGTTTCTGGTACGTTTGAGATGTCAGACCTATCCTCAGTTTGTGTGGCATAAAGGCATCGGAATTTGTTTGGAGTTGGGAAGTCGATTTCGTCTGGTAGAGATGAAGCTGCCGCAGTGCATTTTGCTGCGCTTCTATTTTGTTGCTTCCATTTACTCTTTCCGTGTGGCTGCCATACCCGAATGCTTTTGTAACTTCAACATCAATAGCTTCTTTTATTTATGTGCAGGTTCCTTAATTTTGCCCATTGCGGCAGCTATTAGGTCGTCTTGCTTCTTAAGTTGAGGGAGGAGTTGGGTTTTGTCTGGTTTTCCGGCTTGTTCCAGAGCAGGGGGAAGCTTTGGTTTTCTCTTTCTGAACATCCCGTGGCGTTGTACTTTACGCTTGGTTTAATTTAAGTAACTGGGTAATTCCTATCGGGCGTAGTACATGATATAATTAACAACAGAAATTTATTGGTTTTGATTATTGCACACATGTATTTAAAATTTGAGAAGTTCACAAAGACACGTCTTACTCGGACGACTACTAACTTGATAAATTTCTCTTTTATTACGCCGATTATTTTCAAACTTTTAAGGAAAGTTTTGATAGCAAAAATAAATAAATAGCGTCACATACTATTAGAAAATAAAAAGATAGAATAGAATTTGCAATTATAACAGTTAATTATGACTTATGAGTGAAGCCATTTAAAACATAGAAAATATCGGATGTTCTTTTATGGATTCCGTAAACAATTTATAATTTCATATTAATTGTATCTAAAGGGCTCGCCACATAGCCTGTGCTGTGCTTATGCTATGCTCTGTGCTATGTCAACACAAACGTTGAACAATGTCATGGTCATGCGCAAAATAGCATAGCAACTCATAACAACTATGTGAACGTCACTATTGAAACCCTATGTTTCTACTTCAATGTTTGACATTGGCATAGCACAGCACAGGCTATGTGGAGCCCTTAACATAAAAGGTGTGTTATTGGTTAAATGATACAAATTAACTTAATGACATGCAATTAAAATAAAAAAATTAACAGGCTAAGGCTCAGTTGTTCAGTTTCGGGTTATCTTTTAACCTGGGTTATTTTCCATAGATATGATTGTTTCAAGAATTGTTTCCATGGAAAATAAGTCAGGTTAAAAGATAACCTGATACTGAACAACTGGACCTTAGTAAACATAATAAAATTCAAATTATTACATAAGCTTTCAGTGGTAGATTTTAGCTAATCATCCTTCTTGATGTGTTTTTGTTGTGCTTAAAGCATAACAAAACGAAAAGCTTATGAATTACTAATTTTAATTAATTTTCAAAAGTTTAGTAAATTGTAACGTTTGGCTCAGATCCACAGGTTGCATTTCTTAATTAATTATAATGAACTTTGCAAAAGCATTGTTATGAACCACGCAATTTGATGGTTTGTTAATTTAATATATCGAATTGTTATTAGTATAAATAAAAACTTTCTTCTACGCGAGAAACAAAGTTTTTTAATTGATTAGTTAATGTCCATGTGATTAAACCACGCATAGAAGTTGCACATAGTGTGGGATGCGCTTATCATGGGATGCGCTTATCTGCCTTATCAGGGGGTCAGAGGTATAATCGCTTGCTTTATATCAATGCACCTTACATGCAAGGCAATTGAAAGACTGTTAAACCTTGAATCCGCTCTTCAAAATTAAACTATTAAATTATTTTCATTTTTTCAACTTCTACAGAATGCCACGAATTTTTAAAACCTGCTACAAAAAATTTCAAGACTGTCAAACCCCTCCAACGCGATTTTTCGCTTGTAGTTGGCTGCACCAGAAAGTTTTTAAAGAGAAATATAGCGCTCCCTAATTCTAATTTATGACATAATATGTTTTCAAATATCTTTGTAGCTCCATATAATTAGGTATTGTAATGATATTATTTAAATGTGGTACTACTGAGTTCCGTCAAGTTTAAATATTATTATGAAAGGGTTCCATGGCCAAAATTAATTGAAAAGTGTTGGTGTAGGTCATAGCAATACCGAGGAGCATTCACAAGCTCTGTTTTGATTCTCAATCATAATTCGTGTATACAAATAAGTATACAAAGTACGTAGGCGTTCTGGTTGAATGAGACGTCCGCAACCTTTGTAAAAACAACCAAAGCGTAAGCGATGATTAGAAAGTACCATCTGTTTAAGTTGCAAACACAAGTAGCTCGTGAAAAAAAAATGAACCATGCTTGTCTTATAAAGGGACTCCACTTCTCAGATACGCACTGGCTAGTGGTACCAATCCTCGATGAAAATTTTATATAAAACATAAAACATGGAAATATTTTAACTGCTCACAGAACCAACAGTGCCTCTGACAGAGGCATATAGTTGGGAAGTACAGGACGTAGTCCTAGCGTAAGAAGAAGAAGAAGAATATTTTAATAAAAATGTCTTTTCATTGTAGGTCACTTACATACAGGAAACATAATAATAGAAAACGAGCGCGTTAAATTATTAGATATAGAAAATGGAGTACTTGGAATTCCATCATATTATCGGCCATTTTTTATGCAACATAAGCGTATAAATAATTTGGAAGCAGTAGAAGTGTTTTGCTTTGGTCACACTTTATACGAAATGACTTTTGGTGCACCTGCTCAAGAAAGCACCATTGAAAACATACCAAGTGATTGCCCATCTGATTTACGTTAGCATTTAATAATTTTTCTTTAATAATGGATTAAGAAATTTTAATTTTAGGTGCCGTACTAGCGTTGATTCTGTCTCCTGAAAATTGCAAAACCGGATTACCAACTGTAGACACGTTATTACGTAATCCATTTTTTTCATCCATAATATTGACTCTGCATCCTGGTGATAGGGCACATTTAAAAATACCCACATCAACCAAAGAACGGCTTAAAACAAACCAGTTGCAATTGGAAGAACGTCTGAAAGAAGAACAAAAAATGGTTCGAAGTCAAAAACGTCTTGTTCGTGTTCAGGAAATGATGAGTTCTGAAGAAGAAAAGAAAAAGCAAAGGCATAAGAAGGTACATTTTGACGAAATAATTTTTTTCCACTTCTTAACTTTCTATTGTTTTGTATTTACAGAAACAGGAACAAAAACAATTAGCCAAAGAACAGCTACACAGAGAAAAACACAGTAGCATTGATCATGGCAAGGATGGACCAAATGGAGAAGGTGATAGTGCTAACAGTGCCAGTACTGCTACTTCAGTTGGTACGGCGACTCCGCCATCCATATCAGGTTAGTTATTTATTGTAAAAAAAAACATTCTGTTGTTAATTATTGTTGCTAGCTTTTTAACTTAATATTTTTTTTGAGAACAGACTTACACTAAACAGTGGTATGTGTTCTTATTCTTTCAATGTTGAATTTTGTGGTCAGTAACTAAAATGCGACGTTTTGCAATTGTAGTGGTGATATCTAGGATTATCAGGGCCCTTCAGGACACTCGCGTAAACGTGACGCGCCGCCACGGGAAGATGCAGTTGGGCGATCTTTTTATGATTGCATCAACAGCTCAGTATGTCGATGCGTGTTCCGTGTTTGACATAAACATTTATAGGCAAGTGGTTTTTGAACTTCACAAAATGCCACAAAATTTTAAAAACTATCAAACCCTCAAACGCGGTTTTTCGCCTATAGCTCGGTTATTTTCAAGAATTTTTTCAAAGGAAAATTGTCAAAACATGACATGAGGATTACCCAAGAATGCGTCAAGATCTACATAATCTATTGGGACCTCCAGGAATAACATGGAACTTTCAGGAATTTACAAAAAATGTCGAGGGACTTCCAAAATATGCCAAAAGACTTCCAAATAATCCAAAACATTTGTACACCAGACTTCTATAGTGATTAACCCCTCGCATATTTTAGGTTTTTGGGCAGTTTTAGCACTTTTGAGTTGTTTAGTTTTAAATTATTAAAACTTATATTAAAAAAATTAAAAGTCAGATTAGGAATTGTGAACGAATGTGAATACAATAAGTAATTATAACAACTAACCTTATTCAGGTTTATAATATTTTAAAACTTGGGCCTGGTTACATAAAAGATGTTTTAAATTTAAATCAGGTTTATAATCATAAACATCTACTACAATTAAAATGCATTATTGTTATATTTTTCATAATTTTAAATTGTTTTTGTGCAACCGACCATGAAAGGTCAATTGTGCAATTATCACACTCATATTAGAGAATATTCCTGTTTATAAAACACATTCATTTTTTGCATGAAATTGCTAGCATATGTTTTATTTTTGATTTTAATTGAAATGTTTGGCCTTTGTGGTTTTACCGCTTTCGTACTTTTTATTTAAATATGAAAAGAACCAGTAGTGTGGCGTAAAGCATACAAATTTAGACTAGGGAGCTGGAAATTGCAATTTTCAGACGTTGTAGATAATTTTTTTAAGTCACAAAACTGGGTAGCTCCACAAAAATGTTGCCTGTTTTCTTTAGAAGTATGGCGAAAACTGAATAAAATTGCTCTGTATTTTGGGGTTTTTTCTTATTATATTTTGTAAACGTTTGAACTTGACAATCCAAAAGTGTAATGCGAAGGATTTTCATCCTCAATATTTTTATTTACTTCCACAGTCTTGTAGGGTAACTCTTTCATTTCCTTTAGTCATAATGGCTCACGTTTGAGTTAAAAATTTCTTTTCAGCTCTATCGCCAATTTATTCAATGCCAACCTTATGGACCATTTGCATGGTTAGTTCGGTATTAAGGTAGAAGTGAATATACAAAAAATGATTGCAGGTAAGTTGCGTACAGTTCCTTAACGCGGCACAAAGTGATGGGGATTGTCTTAATTTTTCCTGCAAGTGTGAAGCCAAGGATCGCGGTTATTCATTTCAACACTTCAAACAACAAACAAGAATCTGCTCAAAACTGAAACTCTACCTAAATATGTGCGATAATTCCATTCAGGGTCAAATTTTGTCGTTTCGACCAATCAGCGTGCGTTATTTTACATTGTAGTTAAATGGGTACAACGCATGCACAGTCGAATAATATCCGAAAATAAAAAATATTCCAAATACCCTACCAGAATATCGAATATTTGTAGTGGAGCGTAAAAGAATTCATACGTAATAAAAAATCTCTTCGAATATTATAATTTATGTAGTGTGTATCACTAACGCACTCAACAGATGCGATGTAGGAAACCGGTTCAACGCATTAGTTCCAACCCGAGTTCACTTAAAGCAATGTACTTCTAACGAATTTTATATTACAAATTTAGTGCGATTATACTTCCATTTTTTTCGGTACTTACGAAATTTTTTGTTTGATTTTTTTTTTGCAATGATTGTGATGCGATATGGTCAATTTGTTTCACAATTTTCGACATTAAAAATGGCGTTTGAAATGTCGATTTTCGTATGTGATGTTGTGCTTTTAAGTTGTGGCGTTTCTTCACGGAATTATCACCGCAACAGCAACGCGGGTTCGGACAATACTCAAAGATTCAGCGAGTACAGGTTTTAGCAAGGAGATTGCACTCGCTCCGCTGCGCTTCGCTCGTGCAATCTCCTTGCTAAAACCTGTACTCGCTGAATCTTTGAGTATTGTCCTAGCCCTTGTGTTGTATCGTGCGAATACAAAACGCAATTACTCGCGCTCCTACCCGTTCAGTTCTACCTTAGCACCAAACTAAACTTGTAAATGATCCATTATATGGGCCATATTGTATAACAAATAAAATATGTGCACTTTTCTGAAAGATTACATTTTGTAAATATTCCTTATTAATTTGCCAATGCTTTTTTTTAACTTATTTAGGTCTGAAAAGTTGCTGAGGATATATGGTATAAGTTAATGTTGCATGTATTTTTTATTTTTTGTAAAACAATTCCTTAAAGCTTTTAGTTACTAAAATTTTGATTTCGACATATAAAAACAATAAAAAATTATTTTCAGGTTCTTGCACAGTACCATCGCCTCCTCCACCACCACCTCCACCTATATTGACAAGTAATCAAGTAGTCCCACCACCTCCGCCGCCTCCAATAGTAAATGGTAATAACAGCTTTAACGATAATAGCAAAGATCGATCTGCTCTATTAGGCTCTATATCCAATTTTAATAAAGCAAATTTGCGCAAGACCAAAACTCCTAACGCCTAATACTTGAATCAGTTGTTTGTTCCCTTCTAGACTAGTTTTTATCTGATGAGTTACATTTCTGTCAGTTGGACTAAATTTTCAATTTTTATGTAAATAATAATATTGTTGTGTTAGAAGTTTAATAAATTGACCACCAATTTTTTTTTTATACTGTTAAATTTTATGGTTATTTTTATTGTGATATTTGTGTTTTATACTAGATACGTTAAATTTGGCGTTAAAAAGCATTCAATATTTTTATTTATGTTGTGTCTTTTTATTTTTATAGCTTTTTTGTTTATGGAATCGGAATTATTCTATGAAGTATTATTTACAAGACTTGATTGAAACAAAATATACATATATTTACCTATCATAATATAAATTAAATATAGAAACAGTTGAAATTGTTTGGGCCCAAAATTTTGATAACCTAAATAACTTTTAAAGTACCTAGGTATAAAAATGTAAATAAGTGTAGCGACTGTTTTCTTTACCAGTGATACCGAACTATTTCTTGTTTTCAAACATTATTGAGTATTTCAAGTCTAAATTTAGATTTTACTTGTTAATTGTGACTAGCCAATTGAAATTGTTTCAATTACATAAAAAAAACTTAGCACTTAATGTTGATTGCACCACTAAATAAAATATCTAATTTGATGTATTCTGTAATAAATTGTACTATTCTGGAAATTGTACTACAAAATCCCCTTTTTTAATATTAAGAAATTAATGAATCAAAAGTAGTGCCAAAAATGTTAGTCACTCAGAATTTTTAAAAGATAAAATCAAATGAATTATTTTTAGTTTCTAAATAATGAAATGTTAAAATATGTGTATGTAATAATAAAAAAAATTATAATCTAATGGTTTGTATCTTGACTCTAAAATGTTTCAATTCGATGGCTTTCTGCAGATAGGAAACAATTTATTTTAATCAAAAATTTGAATTCAAGAAAAGAACTTTGAAAACGATTTAGAATTTTTGTAAGTAAATAAAATATTTTCAAAATAACTAATATTGAAATGATGAGTTTTTAACTCTTGGTACAAAGATATATTTCAATGTATTTTAATATGCAGGTTTTCCTTGTTGTTTTTCCTCATCACAGAAACGTCTTGATCCATTTTGTTAATCAGTAAACAGTTTATTGACCGCCATTTTTCAAGATGGTGGACTTGTCCAAGGAAAGGAAGGAATCGCACAATGCACTTTTTGGGTCACTTGACAAAACAATGTTTTTTGTTGCGATTATTTTCTTTGGGCCATTATTTCTCTTCCAATTTATCATAAAACTTGGTTTATAAGGGTGCACAGGCCTATTATAAATTAATTAAAATAGTGATTGCACATTATTTAAAGAACTTCAGTTAGGCTGGAGCCTCACTGCTGCCATAAACTAAAATTCAACCAACAATTGATTGTTTATTGCCTGAACCAATCAAATTAGTTAAATTTTAGTTGGTGACAATTAGTGAGATTCCAGCCTCATTGTACTTATAAACTACTACTTTATTTTTCACTCTGTAAAATTATTATTTATTTTTCACTCTATGTAAAATTGAAGGGCCTAGTGGAAAAAGTAGTTAAGTCACTTTTTTTTCAATTTGTAGTTGAGCACATTTTCACATTGCGGCATTTATTCTCTACAAATTAGTATAAAAATTACATCTTAAAAGTGTTGGTAAGTCGGTCATATCGCGCACCAGCCGGCCCTGCTAACATCGCGTTCGGAGTACAAAAGTAGGCAAGTCAGACTTAACTACTTTTTACTTGAATGAAAAACCAACTTCCAGTGAAAAAAAGCGGTAAGTCATGACTAAATGAGATTATCTGTCAATTTATTGTTTGCGATTGGTAAAATAATAACACTATATAATATAATGCAATAAGATAGAAGGTTTTATTACAAAAAATGATGCGGAAAGAAGATATGGAAAATATTACCCAGCACCAGGCAGAAATCGAAACAATCGTGCACAACGAAACTGGTGAGGAAGTTATTTTGGCAGAAAACGTTGATGGAATGAAGGCCAAGAAAAGGCGTTGTAATCCTAGTACATGGAAGAAAGAGGTGTTGAAGAAAAGAAGGGTAGAGGGAAAACAGTGCACCACGAAATCTGGAAAGGTAATCCCTGAGTGTGTTATCCATAATTGGGAGTGCCGATGTAAATGCTCAGTGAAGTTCAGTGATGGCGAAAAACGAACATTGATGGAAAATTTTCGCAAGTTAGCTACACATACGGAGCAAAACATTTACCTTCGAGGATGTATGGAGGGGATCAATATAAAGCAGCGTCGAATGCGGCACGAAGACATTGGAAATCCAAGGGCCGTTTACTACAAATACACTGTTTTAAAAATCGGCATTTCTACGAAAGTTTGCAAAAAGGCGTTTCTTTTATTACATGGTATTAAAGCCAGCCGACTTGAACGGAAGGTTCGACATTTTGATGAAGACATTTCAGACCATAGAGGAAAATCCGCCAACCCACACAAAATCCCTGATGCCATTCGCGACCGAATCAAGGACCACATAAATAATTTTCCTGCGAGAGAAAGTCATTACAGCAGGGCAAGTAACACGCATAAGAAATATCTCTTCGAACCTAAGCATAGCTGCTCTACACGGAAATTTTATCGAGCAGAATCCCGACATTGCATATGTGAAGTACTGGGTGTATAAGCAGATATTTAATTTTGAATTTAATATCAGCTTTGGACAGCCAAGATCCGACATCTGCGATGAATGCGAGATTCTAGAAAATCGTTATCGAATTTCCCAAGATCCGCACGAGAAAGAGACTCTAAAAGAACATAAAACTGACCATGTTTCTAAAGCAGACATGTTCTACGGCCAACAAACTGAGGTAATAGAACTGTGTGAACGTGATCCTACTAATGGCGTAATTTGTTTCGATTACGAAAAAAATTTCCCTATTCCTGTAACAAACGTAGGTAAAGAATACTATATGCGTCAGTTATGGGTACAAAATCTTGGGGTGCAAAATATGAAGACGCGAAAGGCTACAATGTTTATGTATTCCGAGCATTTCTCCAACAAAAGTGCTAACGAAGTGATTTCTTGTTTGGAATGGTATTAGACCAACGTTATTCCAGACGAAGTTGACAAATTACATGTCTTCATGGACAACTGCTGTGGGCAGGGCAAGAATCGATACATGTCTGCGTTTTGGAACTACATTGCACAGAATAGGTTAAAAGAAGTTCATCTGTACTTTCCCATTCCAGGGCACAGTTTTATGCCAATAGATCGAAATTTTGCAAAAATTGAAACAAAGCGAAAGACTCATGACAAGATTAGCCACCCGTCAGAAATCGTGGATATCGTGAAGACTTCTCAGTCGTTTTCGAAAATAGATGGAAAATGCGATGTGCCAAACCCCTTCCAAGTTGTCTATGTAAAATACCCATTAACAAATAATCTTCAAGACGACGGAACGCCAGTGGTCGACGTAAAAGATTATAAAGCTAGCTTGGAAAAAGTAATCAAGCCAAACATTCCGGGAATCAGCACTGCTCGTGGGTGTTGTTTTGTGCGTGGTAGCAATCCGATATGGCGTCAAACGATGTCGACGATTGGTGGAACGTCTACATTCAGCTTGTTGAAACGAGGTAAACAACATTCTCATGTTGTTGCAGCGATGACAACTGCAAAGAAATTGGAAGATTTTGTAGCAATAAAACCAGCAAAATTGATAGATGTCAAGGAACTACTTAAATATGTAACCCTGAACGAAGGCACAACGTTCTTCTCAACTCTGAATAGTGCAATAAATGCCGTGGATGAAGATGAGTACGAATAGTATTAATTTATTATTATTTTTATTAAAACAAATTAACGCAATTCCAAAACTTTAAAATCAATTTTTTTTCAAATTCCATTATATGACTTAATGACTTCTTCCACTAAGTCCTTCAATTTACCTACTTTACTGAGGTGTAGTGGAAAAAGTAGGTAAGTCATTTATAATTTTTTCCGCTTATCTACATTATTTTTTACCAAATGTATTGTTTTACTCTTGAATTCCATTCTTTAAGCTCATATCTATCCATGCCCTGCATTGAATTTAAAAAATTCCGAATAAAAAGTATTATAAACGCAATTCCAAAACTTTAAATCCAATTTCTAGAGAAACTCTAAAACATGACTTAGTGACTTTTTCCACTAGGCCCTTCAATTATTATTTATAATAAAAGTAATTTTTAAATATTTTTACGAGTTCCTTGCTGACAGCCTGAAATTAAAAATTTTCCAGCAAAACAACATTTTAATCTAATATATTTATTTGGTTGCTACAATTAATTTACATACAAAATTTTATTCGGCTCCTCTGTATTCACTAAGATGGGTCAAGACCCAAGTAGGAATTCCCAGAATTGCAGCTGAAATTATAAGACCATGAACAATCTTTTCAGGCATGGGAACAGGATTGCTTGGTGGTCCTGAAATTGATGACATTTGTCGTACCCTTGGTAAAATCTTCATCAACGAATTTTTGGCAAACATGGCTAGAAATAAAAGTGTCTTAATAAAATTGCAAAACATATCAGTGGATTATAAAAATGCTTACAATTTTTACAAATACGACAAATTCATAAATTACGTTTGTTAGTGAACACCAAATAAATTTCAAACCAAACAGAATTATTAGTTTTTGAACTCCAACAACAAACCATTATTAAAGTGTTAAGAAAAAGGGGGGCAGCAAAGCATTCTTGAAATAGGTAACAGGTTGTAAAAAGAAATCAAAATAATTTTTTTATTTACGGTGTCTTAAAACGTTATCCTCCTCGAAGATCTTTTAATTTATACGTAATATAACAGGGAAGAGATAATATGGACACGGTTATTATTGTACCATGAAGCACTCGGTCCATAGTCGTCAACCTGACTGATGGAGGTCCACATACCACAATATTTCTCACAGATTGGGCTGTCTTAATCAGGGGTCTTGTAAATAGCATAACTAAAGATTAAAATAATGTGATTATTATCCAAAATAGTAAAATATGACAACCACGGAAAATCTATATTTTAAATAGGACGGTGCTCTCTTATGTAACTTCATCGCCCGTTTACCTATTATGTATTTTGATAAAAGCAATATTTAAGCATTATATTGTTTGCAAGAAATAATAATTAGATAATTATAATTACAATAGACATACCTAATTATCGTTATCCTTTAGAGAAATAATTAATCACAATAAATTATCCACTGATCGCTAGTGATTTTGTTTTGCAGATTAGTAACTTCCTAGATTTAGTACCTTTATTTATTAGTTCACTACGGAACTATAGATGGCTATGCAGGGGCGTAACTTCCGGAACCATAATGGGGTACCGACGAAAATGTTTGTTTTGTTGTTTTACGAAATACGATCCTTACGATGACCTTTGCCATGTAATATGTTTAGATTTTTCTAAATGCGATTCATGCGAAATTAACACTTCACAATTTTTGAAACACTAACTTTTTTTGAAGCCCAGCATTAGAGCTCAAACGATTCTCGATCGATTGGTATTAATTTTATTAAAAAAAATCGTTTCTTAGAAAAGCAAAACATTTCTATAGCCCCTCCCAAAATTGTTCTAAAGAATTGAATTTTCATTAAAAACCTTTAAAGATACTACCTTTACATTATTAGAATTTGTATTGGACTTTCGTATATATTCGAGATTTGTATAGGATTCCATATCCAATGCTCGAATATAAACGCATTTACACTATTGGATATTTGTATTGGATTTTTAATGACATATGACAGTGCTGAGAATAAAATTATGTTAAAATCTTTGGTTAGGTTTTAGTTTTTGTGGCAAAATAAGTAGTCAATAAAATACATATGCACAAAACTAGACAAAAACTGAACAAAATAATTTCTAAAAATTTGAGGTTAACAAAATCAACCACGACCATGACAGATTACGAGTCATACAATCACACTGCGCAGGATTAGGTACTATTCGGCACAGCCGATTCGACGCGAGATTTTTTGGCGCAGAACCGATTCGGTGCGGGTCCGATTCGGCGCATGACTATTCGGCGCACGTCTTTTTCGACGCCATACCACTTTCGGCGCAAGCCGTTCCGGTGCAAAGCCGTTTCGGCGCAAAGGCCCAAGTCATTTCGATGCAAATATTTTTGGCGAAAAACTTATTTATTCATTCATTCGAGCTTATCCATTCCAGTCCGAATATTGTTACTTTGTTCCTCTGCGAAGTCTTCACGTTCAAAAACTAACACTAACCTAACGGCAGATCCACCTCTTCGCGGCAAATCCACCTCTTCGCGGCAGATCCACCTCTTTGCGGCAGATTTAACTTTACGCGGAGATTTGTTTGTTTTTAATTGGTTTTCTAAAGAATTATCAAAAACTAACACTAACCTAACGGCAGATCCACCTCTTTGCGGCATATTTAACTTTACGCGGAGATTTATTAATATCAATAACAGATCTAGCACTAAATCTGCTCTGCATAAACCTCACACCGAATAAGCCTCACGCCGAATGATCCTCGCGCCGAATGAGCATCGCACCGAATGAGCTTCGCGCCGAATAAACCGGCGCCGAAACAGATGTCGCCAATAGGGCTTCGCGCCGAATCGGCTTTGCGCCAAAAGGGATTGCGCTGAACAGGGTTGGCGCCGAATCACTGCGCATGCTCACCAATAAAATCTAATGCAAAATCCTATAGGGGAAAAATATTAATTGTACGCACCCTGGTGGCTGTAATATCAACTAAATATTTGACGTCACGAGAAGGCTAAAATAAAACTTTTATTGTTTTCATATGGGTTTTATACGGTAGCGATTATTGTTTATCCTGGTGAAATAATATTAATATGTAAGTATAACAAATTTTTTAATGTGTTTTCATATTGTACGTAACCATATTCAAAAGTTAACCTTACTATTTTTCTTGTATTGTGTATTATAAACGTGTTTTTATCAGAGCAATGAATTCGAGGTTAAATTAATTAAAATACGTTAAATTTATTATTTTTTATTAAATTATTTATTTATTACTTAGTTGTAATGTAGATATTAATATCGTTCAAAACCAAATCAAAGCATTTCTGAGCGAGGTTATATCATTAGCGTGACGTCACGTTTGTTGTTGCTTACAGCGCGCCACTGGTAATATTTGATCTCTATTGAAATAGACACCGTCCTATTCTTAAAAATCCAATGTAAAGTCTAATGAAAAATCCAACGGACGAAGTCCAATGTAAAATCGAGTAATGTAAACACGAAAATGTTTACATTAGACCAAATCTAATACAAAATCCTATGCAAAATCTAATAATGTAAAGATACTTTAAAGCTCAAACGACGGAAATTGAAGCTCAAATGATTCTATATCGATTGACACAACTTTTATAAAAAATTTAGCAGTTGTTTCTACTACTAATTTCAGTAAAAGCTCGCAATTGGAGAGGGGGGGGGAGGCGAAATTTATCTTATATATAAATAAAATGCTTGTATGTGTGTTCCGCATAGACGCCTAAATCCCGTAACTGTGGGCGTTGAAACTTTCACGAGATCTGGCGAGGATCAAGAGTACACTTTTCGTCGTCTTTGATTTTAGTAATTCGCCACCATAAGACGGTCATCTGGAGTTAAACGCTTCAGGTCAACGTCGTTGTCATAGTTACGATGCGATTTTGACACTAAAAGTTTAATTAAATGACATTGACATATAGTCAGTAGCGGCTCGAGAATAGGGGGCACAACTTTGACATAAGAATGTTAACCTTAAAAATGACATTGACATAACCTTAAAATCATTTTGCACATACAGGGTAAAACATAAATAGTGCGCGTTTTAGCAAGACGGGCCCCCTTTTCATAACCTAGAGAGTGACCCTGATAGTGTTGAGTAGCCCCCATGGGCCCCCCGATAGTGTCAAAGTGACGGCATTAACTACATAACCTAAAAATCATTTTGCATATACAGGGTAAAACATAAATAGTGCGCGTTTTAGCAAGACGGGCCCCCTTTTCATAACCTAGAGAGTGACCCTGATAGTGTTGAATAGCCCCCATGGGCCCCCGATAGTGTCATAGTGACGGCATTAACTACATAACCTAAAAATCATTTTGCATATACAGGGTAAAACATAAATAGTGCGCGTTCTAACTAAGTGGCCCCCTTTCCTAACGCAGTGAGATCTGCTCTTTGGTGTAGAGTACCCCCTTGGCGCCCCCCGATAGTGTCAAAGTGACAGACCTAATCACATAACCTTAAAATCATTTTGTATATACAGGGTAAAACATAAATAGTGCGCGTTTTAGCAAGACGGGCGAGTTTTTACTAAAGTCTAGAATAAATTCTTCATATTTGGTATATCAATAGGTAACATAAAACAATTTTATAAAAATAAATTTTTCCCCCTCCACCACAAAATTTTGGACTAAAGACACTCAGAAATTTAAAAAAATATATATCTGATTCCTCCTAATCATCTAAATGAATAATACGAAAAAAATTTTTTTTAATTATCCGCACAAAAAAAATTGGTTTTGGAACTTCATCGATCATCACCAAAATTGATATCTGATTCCCCCTAATCATCTAAATGAATAATACGAAAAAAAATTTTTTAAATTATCCGCACAAAAAAAAGTTTTTTTTTTAACTTCATCGATCATCACCAAAATTGATATCTGATTTCCCCTAATCATCTAAATGAATAATACGAAAAAAAATTTTAAAAATCATCCGCACAAAAAAAGTTTTTTTTCGAATTTTATAGATCATCACCAAAATTGATATCTGATTCCCCCTAATCATCTAAATGAATAAAATGAAATAAAATCAATACAACTTTATAATTTATATTTGGATAAACAATTCTTTGAGTGCCAATGTCATTATTTTAAGGTTAACATTCTTATGTCAAAGTCAGTTAATTCCAGGCAGGACATCGTCTGCCGGGTCAGCTAGTCTGAAATAAAGTACATTATTAAATTTTGTATTGGATTTTTGTATTCGAGATTTGTATAGGATTCTATATCCAATGCTCGAATATAAACGTATTTATACTATTGGATATTTGTATTGGATTTTTAATGACATATGACAGTGCTGAGAATAAAATGATGTTAAAATCTTTTGTTAGATTTTAGTTTTCGAGGCAAAATAAGTAGTCAATAAAGTACATATGCACAAAACACAAAACTATAGTCCATCTGGTTTTGAATTGCAGTAGAGGTCGTCTTGAACGGCAAGTCAGATTTACACAGGGAAACGTCAAATAATTAAAGTGTATGAGGGACAAAAAACAAATGTCACTTATTTGATACTTGAAAAAATCGAGTTGAAAGTAGTTTTTTTATCAAATAGCAATTTATCTTGTACACATTTTTTAAATTTATCAGAAACTTTTAGAAAAAAATATTCGTGAGTCATCAATCGCAAATAAAATTTTGGCAGTGTAAACGTGTAGAAATTTTATCCAATCACGATCGAAGGTCACAGTTTTAATACAATTTAGTTCTGCATTCTTAAAACGGATAGACTATAGACAAAAACTGAACAAAATAATTTCTAAACATTTGAGGTTAACAAAATTAACCACGGCCATGACAGATTACGAGTTATACAATCACACTGCGCATGCTCACCAATAAAATCTAATGTAAAATCCTATTGAAATAGACACCGTTCTGTAACAACCCGCGCTCCGCTCATATTATTTAAATACCGACGTCACGAAAATACGGTTTAGGTATTTTCATTTCCGACATAGATAATTGTAATTAAGATAATTAAATAGAGGTAATTTAAGAATACCTCTGTTTAATTTAATGTAAAAAGCTAATAATTAGTTAAAATTTAGTCTTAACGTATCGATGCATTGATGATTTATCGAAAGACCAGTAAATCATTTAACAAAACGGGAACAATCCCCCAAGAATCCTGGCAACAGGTGCGGGCGGCTTTCAGTCACAAAGGGCTCTTTCCCCTTATTTCGGCTTATCGAGTATAAGTCAATGCATACGATATAATTAATTTTACACTGCGCTTGCATGTGTGCAGGAAATGGGAGGTTAAAATATAATTGCACCGCCAAACGAGACTTGTCCATGAAATAGGGCAAGGGATCGTAAAGTGCATTTTTAAATTTAATGCCTCATTTCCATCATCTGTGGGAACAGTTTAAATAAAGCCTCACTTCGAGGAATTTAAATATAAGAAGGGCCGCCTAATTCACACGGTCATCCTAAAGACCGCACATATGAAACGGGAAGAAAGTTTTGAGAATAAGGAAGTTAAGTCATATCCCCCTCGACGAGAGGCAGAATGAAGAACGAAAATCATTGGTTCTCCACCCGGCATGAGGGTGGACTAATTAATATCCAAAGTGGGAAATTGTTCATAAAAATCCCGATTTGTTGAGAATTCGTCAGTTGTTACTCGAGTCGGTGCTCGATTATAAGTTTAGAGTTGTTATCCGAGTCGTTACTCGCGATTAAAAGTTTGAGTGTTATGTAGAGAACCGGAGTGGCGAAATGCTAGTTTATCCCACGGCTAAGCCACCAATGTAGAAAACCCTAGTGGTGTTTTATTGAAATAACCCACTGCTAAACCACCAATGAAGAAAATCGGAGGTGCGTTGTTTGCAATGTTATCCCACGGCTAAACCAAGGTAGAAAACCGTAGTTGGGATGAAGTAAATTCTTTCGCTGCCACCACGAGCTTCCTTTAATTTTAATCACCTTAGCCTATCTTACCGGCTATTGTATTGTATACCGGCGGAGTATTGACTCAAAATAACACTTTGTACTTTTTAATCAAGCAACTTTAACTTTTAATTGTGTAATAGCTCAACTGACACTTTACTTTTTGATCGAGATCCGGTTCGAGTAACAACTCGGGCAACACTGATGAATTCTCATAAAGTCGGGATTTTTATGAACAATTTCCCACTTTGGATATTAATTAGTCCACCCTCGTGCCGGGCGAAGAACCAATGACTTTGGTTCTTAATCTGCCTAACAGTCGAGGGGGATGTGACCTAATCTCCTCATTTCCCAAAACTTTCTTCCTTTTTACATGTGTGGTCTTTTGAAGGACCGTATGACTTCGGCGGCATCTTATTATTAAGTTTCCTCAAAATGAGGGTTTATTTAAACTGTTCCCACCCATGAGGAAAATGAGCCGTTAAATTAAAAACTGCACTTTACGATCCCTTGCTCTAAATTATGGGCAAGGTTCGTTTGGCGGTGTGAATATACTTTAACTACCCATTTCCTGTACACATGCAAGATACCCGCAAAATACACATGCAGTCTAACATTAATTCTATCGTATGCATTAACTTACACTAATCGGTACGCCGAAATAGGGCAAGCGTCCTATGTGAACGACACACCGCCGCACCTGTGGCCGAGTTCTAAGGAGATTGTTCCCGCCTTGATAAATGATTTCCTGATCTTTCGGCAAATCAATGCATCGATGTGTTAAGACTAAATTTTAACTAATTATTCGCTTTTTACATTAAATTCAACAGAGGTATTCCTAAATTACTTCTACTTAATTATCTTAATTACAATTATCTATATCGGAAATGGAAATACTTAAACCGTATTTTCGTGGTCGGTATTTAAATAAATTAAGCAAAAGCTCGGGTTGTTACAGTTATTCAATTGGTTCGTAAAATTAAAAGAGAAGTTTGTTTTAATTTCCAAAGTTTCTTCCTGGATTCAGACTGGTGACATAGACCGCGACAATCAACAATAAGGTATCGTGTCCATTTGAAACTGTTCCCAGTAAACTGCTATTTTGTGTCTGTCAATTTTACTAATTTAGATTATTGTATAAAAGTAATAATAGATTTCATGTTATAAGTATTTCAATCTTTTACTGCTTGTCAAAACGCAAGTGATTAGTGTTGTTAACCCCTTTACCCTACGTCTCTGGACGACCACTCGACGCGTGCTACCAAACTTACGTACAATTAAAAGGGAGTTCTGTAGAGCTGATCTCTCCCAACGCTACCGGACGGGTAGGCTAAAGTAACGTTAAAAGAAAGCTCGTGGTGGCAGCTCCTTCGGTGATACTTCCCGAAGATACAGCCCAACACGTAAGTTCCGTCGAAGGGTTGGAGGCTTAGCGGTGAAATAACGAATATTTTACTTTTGATGTAACAACCCGCGCTTCTATCTAATTAATTTAAATACCGACCAAGAAAATACGGTTTAAGTATTTTCATTACCGACATAGATAATTGTAATTGAGATAATTAAATAGAGGCAATTTAAGAATACCCTATTTAATTTAATACATAAAATAATTATGTAGGATTTAATTTTTAAATATTGACATTGACTTTGCCGAAAAGAGCAGGAAATCATTTGTCAAGGCGTGAACCGGCTCTAAGAAAGCTGGGTACAGATGCGAGCGGCTATGTAGTCAAAAGAGCGCTCTTTTGCTTATTTCGTAGTCACGATTAGTGTAAGTCAATGCATACAATAGAATTAATTTTACATTGCACTGATTTTGCATGTGTGCGGAAATGCTTGTTTGAGTTATATCTGCACCGCCAAACGATCCTGGCCCATAATTTAGAGCAAGGGATCGTAAAGCGTAGTTTTAATTTAACGGCTCATTTGCCTAACGGGTGGGAATAGTTTGTAGACACCCTCATTTCGAGGAAACTTTAAACATAAAGTGCCGTTGACAGTCACATGGTCCCTGAAGGGCCACCCATGTAAAAAGGAAGTAAGTTTTGAAAACGAGGAGATTTGGTCACATCCCCCTGGACTTGGGAAGGATGAAAAATCAAAGGGATTGGTTATTCGCCTGGCGTAAGGGCGTCTTAATGAATATCCAAAGTGCGAAATTGGCGATAAAAATCCCAACTTTGAAGAAATTCGCTAGTAGTCACTCGAGAGCGAGACCTCGATCAAAAGTACGGTTGTTGCTTAATTTAAAAATTAAAGTTGCTCAAGTAAAAAGCATAAAGTGTTATTTCGAAGTCAATACTAAATTTAAAAGTTAAAGTTGCTCAAGTAAAAAAGTATAAAGTCAATACTTAATTAAAAAGTATAAAGTTGCTTAATTTAAAAGTCGAAGTTGTTTGAATAAAGTATTCAGTGTTAATTTTGAGTAATTATAGTACGAGATTAAAAGTTTTAGTGTTTATTTCAATTACTCGTAAAGTTAAAAGAGAAGTTTGTTTAGTTTCAAAAAACTCCTTCCTGGATTTTACATTGGTGACTTAGCCAGCTGACTAGTAATAAAAAGGTATTGTGCAAGTGTATTAAACTATTCCCAGTAATTTGCTTATTTTGTACTTATTGTTATAATTTACCAACTTTATTTCTGTGTATAAAGGTATCAATAGATTTGTTTTGTTATAAAGAAGTCAATTTATTATTGCTTGGGAAATACGCAAGTCTCTTTACCTGCGTTTCCGGAACGGCCAAAGCTACAAACTTAGGCAAGAGTTTGTAATATTGAATTTTGATATTTAATTTATAATTTTAATTTACCGCTTGTTTTGGTTTAGAATAATTTTAAATGCCCTGTATATTCACAATTTTAAATAATATTTTTATGCGACACCTTTTGGTAAAATAAGATAAAAGGTTCTTAAAGGTCATATTTGCAGACTTAGCGTTTTTTCTTTTGTTACTAGGGATGATGAAGCACTTGGTTGTTAACCGTTGAACATAACAGTTGTCCGAGATTTCATTATTTTGAATACAGATATTTCTGAGTGTTAGCTTTGTTTTTTTTTGTGCATTTGTTCTAATTAACAGGTATAAATCTTTTAATTAATAGTTTATAATATTTATTATACAAATTTGGGCACAAAATTGACTTTATTTTAATTGATTCGTGTTTTTACATAATTTCTTTGTTTCAAATAATAGAATCTTAACAGGTGGTTTTAAAGGGTTTTAAATTATAGTTAAATTTGGTTTTATAAATGCATTTTAAAGTTATTTATTTATTAAAGGTAGAAATAGTTCATTTATGTAAAATTTTTGTTACAAAGTTATAAAGGGTGCGTACATTTTTAGGACGCTTGGGTAAGAGGGAATTGTACCTCAAACCGGGTGTTTTATATTCAAGGGTACAACAGTGGAAAATTTTACTATTCGATTCAAGGCTAAATGTAGATCGTTGCCACATGTTAAAATAAATTCACAAAGGGATTCTTTTAAACTGCAAGGTCAAATTTCTAATGGTAATTTGTTTTTATTAATACAAAGTAAATGCAAGTATGATTATATACATGATGTTTTTAATTTCAAATGAGTTTAGATTTATAAATAAGAAGTTTCATTATTTAAAATAGTTAATCTGTTAGTAAATTAAATAATTATATACAGGGTGTTTGTCAAAGTTATTACAAATTGTTTGCAAGTCCAAAGACTTGATTGGAGGAATTCAGTCATAGTTTAAGGTGGCACAACAGCTTAAAATATGATGAAAAATATGTCCGCAAATCTTTCTATCTTGGTAAATAATTGACTTATTTAAAACAATGGTTTTGGGTTCGTTACGTGTACATTTAGCTTCGACGATTTGGGTAAAAGATTATAAACAACCCCTATTAGCGTGGAAAATAAATTACTCACGACCAATCTGCTTAAATGCAAACCATAAAGCAAATTACATTGAACTGTTCCCAAAGATTTGTTGTTAATTAAGTTGTCGTAACATGTCGTAACTTAGATCTGGGTTTTTAACATTGGTAAATTAGGTATCTTTTGTATTCAAATACAGGATGGTTGAACTTGTTTGAATTAGGTTGTGATTTTAATTTGTATTTGAACAGCTGTACTTATATATGTTTTTCTAGAAGAACGTTGGTCCCGGCGAGATATATATATATTTTAGCCACTATAAAAACTAACGAAGGATTCCTTGATTTTAACCAGCAAGCCAAATATAAATTATTGTTTCAGCTGAGTTTAAATAAGTTACAATTAATTAGGTAGTAAATTGTAATTCAAGGGTGGTTATTTAAAGGTAGATTAAAAGGTATTGCTATGTTCCCTCGGCTAGCTTTCTTTCTTTTATCTTTTAAGCATAAGTGAACCCTTACCTTAGAAGTGGCTTCTTTAACTTATTCTGAAAAATGTAATTTTTGTGGGAATATTAAATTCCCCAATGATGCGCCTTTGTTTAAATATGCAGATTTAATTTTATCACACATAAAAATTATAATAAACACAAATTCTTAACAACTACGAACATAAAACAGTTAGAAAAATTAAATAATATAAATAACAAATGTTATACTACGCGTGTTTTCCCCAAATAGTTTATTTTACGTGGTGCAAAGAAAAACCCGTTTTCTTTTAAATTTTCACTCGCGGCTTTTAATAATTTAATTAGTCTTACCGCCAACAGGTGTCTCACTATTTCTTCTTTACGTACGCTACTCGAATATCCAACTTTGCTTCCGTTGTCTCGTGCTTCTTGTGAAACGTGTCCAGTTTATTCCATTTAATTTTCCATAGTGACCAGTTCTGCATTGATCTAACACAGTATCTCAGAATTCCGTTCAATTTATTTATGGTAGGTAAATTATTTTATTAATCTTGGTTATTTAACCGCACTTTTTTATCACAGATTATTATCAACTTTTCTTTTGTAGGAATCCGTAAATATTTCCGTTGGTTTTTTAACCAAAATTACCGATTTGGCTTTCGAACCGGCTTTACGCGTCCGTGCTCGATAGTACGCATTTCAGAGACTTCTTATTTTCCTATCGTCTCCTTGGTTTCCGGACGATTTTGTGTTTTACTTTACCACTTGGATTTCCTTTTTTTTGTAAGTTCATTAAGCACTGTTGATAGTTAATTTTTTAATTAAACTGTCATTGAATTTATTTTTTAAAGTTTTAATGTCTGATATTGGTTTTAGCTTTCAACGTCCGTCACTTTCCGGAAATTGTCTTCCCGCACCCGTTAGTAGTACCGCCTCGGATGGACAACTGTACTTATCGTTCTACCGATTTGTTGCACCACGTAATCATCCGTTAACATTTCTTAAACTATCCTTTTTTTAACAATATTAATTTAACTAAAACATCTTACCATTAACAATTTTTGTGTGTGTTAAAATTTTATTCTGTTTCAATTTCCTTCAGCAGTATCATTCAGAAATTTAATTCCTTTACCTAGATTTTGTTAAGCTGCGTTCACTTAACTTTTATCATTATGATATGCTCAAACTTTCTGTTGCGTAAAAGATCACTCGTCTCGTTAAAGTAAATAACATTGCAGTATTTTTCCATTAACAGCTAGTGTTTCAATAAAACACATAGCTCCCCTAAATCTTCATAAAATGTACTAAGTACATGAAGAAAATATTATTAAAATCCTAAGGATTAAATAAATTAAGAATTTAAAAGTTATTGAAATCATTAAAGCGATTTAAAACAAATCGACTTTCAGGGTAATTAAATCTACAGATTTATTAGGTCATGAGTTATAGTCCATCTGGTTTTGGATTGCAGTAGAGGTCGCCTTGAACGGCAAGTCAGATTTACACTGGGAAACGTCAAATAATTAAAGTGTATGAGTGACAAAAACCAAATGTCACTTATTTGATAATTGAAATAATCGAGTTAAAAGTATTTTTTTATCAAATAGCAATTTATCCTGTACAAATCATTTAAATTTGCCAGAAACTTTTAGAAAAAAATATTCGTGAGTTATCAATCGCAAATAAAATTTTGGCAGTGTAAACCTGTAAAAATTTTAACCAATCACGTTCTGAGTTCACAATTTTAGTACAATCTAGTTCTGCATTCTTAAAACGGATGGACTATAGGTAAATCATTGCTTCAGGTTAGATTCCTCAAACAAGAATATTAAAGATAATAAAAGAATTTGACATTGCCCAAATATGGTAGTTTTATTTGTGTTGGAAGTTAATGTTTCGTCTCTCTTTCGGAGCGATCATTTGTTTGTTACAGTTGTTTTGACACTATGTTTTGTACACCGGAAGAAAGAGTTTGGTTACTAGATGGCGATCGTAGGTATTTTCACAACGTGGTGGTCCAAGGTTATTTTCCGTGTCGTCGAAGAAGTGTGATTTTGGTTTGAACTTTGTTAGTTCTCAATAGATGGCGTTTTTCTGGAAAGGATGTTGGCGCGAAGTTCAAATGCAAAAGTTGCATCTTACAAGTTAAAAGGGAGTTTCTTCGAGCGTTCTCTCCCGAAATTATCGAACGTGTAAAATAGGTAAAGGTGAGTTATAACTAAAAGGAAGCTCGTGGTGGCAGCGACAGAAGCTATTTAAACAACGCATCTCCGATTTTCTACCTTGGAGTTAGCGGTAGAATTAATTAAATATATTTTTACTAAACCCCAACCACGGTTTTCTACATTGGTGGACTTAGCGGTGGAATATAATCTACATTACGCCTCCACGGTTTTCTACACTCCCAACCACGGTTTTCTACAGTTCTATTCTTAAAAATCCAATGTAAAGTCTAATGCAAAATGCAACGGACGAAGTCCAATGTAAAATCGAGTAATGTAAACACGAAAATTTTTACATTAGACCAAATCTAATACAAAATCCCATGCAAAGTCGGGGACGGTCCCCTAACTTTGGCAACTCCGAATAAATTGAAAATTTCCTATAGCAAAGAGGAAGGTTTATAAAGTATACTGTAAAAATTTCACTTGCGAATGTATTATCAAAATTTCGAGAAAAATCAATTTGAAAAGTACGGGAAATTAGCATCGAGTATGCGGCAGACCCCGGTCGATGTGCATCGTTCGTCCGTGGTCCCTTGAAAATGTGTAAAATTTTTTCGCTCCAATTTGAATTTTTCTTTGAAATTCGGATAGATGGGGGTGTGGATTCTGGATTATAGGTGGAGGGCAAGAAAACTCACACGCACTTAGGCCACTAAATTGGGCCCATTGTGCTACCTCCAAATTCAGCGACCCCCGCGCCTCGTCATTCCCCAAGCCATCCCAACTGGAGGATGAACTCCAGGATCCTGGCGGGTGGGGTGCCACTGATTCTGGCCATGTCGCGCCAGAAGTCTCCCAACATGGATCCTCTCATAGAAGTCAAAGCTGGGCAGTAACAAAGCACATGCTCAGCTGTCTCCTCCTCTTCGTTGCATCCACGACATAAAGGGTCATCTGCAAACCCCATATTGAGGACATGTTTATTTAATCTGCAATGTCCAGTCAGTATCCCTGCAATTGTCCGCAGATTGACTCTGGACAGCTTCATATAGTATCTTGCATGTTTCCACGAAGGCACGTTAACATGTAGTTCCTTGTAGCCATCTGCTGGTGTGCAGTTCTAGGGTATAGTGTTTTAGGAGAGTATCTATGGTTTTGACGGCGGGCGTAATCATCGGCTCCGGGCCGCAGGGAAGACCATTGGAGCCATTTCTTGCCAGCTCATCAGCCTTTTCGTTACCCTCGTTACCTTTATGTCCCTTAACCCAGCAGAGAGAAAGGACATTTTGAGTTGATATATCATTCAGCGCCTGGATACAATCAAGCACCAGACCAGAAGTGACTTTATGGCCCCGAAGTGCCACAAGAGCCGCTCTACTGTCTGATAGTATTTGTATGTTTTTGTTCAGAATACTCCTATCCTGAACTATTTTTGCGCAGTGTAGTATACCCACAAGCTCCGCTTGGAACACAGATGTATATTTACCCAGCGGTATACTTATGTTTAGATCAAGTTCAGCAGAGAAAATTCCTGCACCCGATCCAACATTATTTTTGGAGCCATCCGAAAACAAATGTATATCGTAATCGAATGTTTCGTTTGCGTATAACAGTACATCATTGTATTTCCTGTCAAATATATATGTAGGGTGGATTCTGTCGGATTCAAGTAGCAGAAGAGGTATTCCTTTGGAATATTCCTCCAAGATCTGCATATGAAAAATAAAAGATGGGGGTGTGATTAGTGGATATTAGTAATAAATATAATCAAAAAAATGGAAAATAACCCGTGTATTGCTGAAAAAGTGAAGAAATTAAAAATTTTGGGGTGTGCATTCGATAAGGAGGGTAATCCATCGTCAAAACCTACTCTTACGGGGCGCCGCTGCGCTCCGCTCTGCACCTCTCCAGGGCGGTTTTGACTCTGGTTACTAGGCTAAACATACGAGAAGCGCCACCCATCAAGAAAACCGGGATAAATGAAACCGGGATGTGAGAGAACCTCGAAATAGCATTAAAAAGTATAGTTGCGGTATGGGGCAGTAAACTATTACGTTTGACCCCCAAAAAATCGCGTAAAAACAAAAAATAATCGATGTTACATGTACGAGAGTCGAGCTGCATCTGCCGGTGCGAAATATTCTAAGTGTTGGTCATTCATTACGCACGGACCGACCACAGAATGAGCGACTCGCGGGAATCTTGTTAATCTTACCACTGAATCTCGTTAAATTTGCTAACTTCAAATTCGATTTACTCAAAATTTTGCTAATACATTCGCAGGTTTAAATTATATCAGTATACTATATAAACCTTCCTCTTTGCAATAGGAAATCTTCAATTTATTTGGAGTTGCCAAAGATAGGGGACCGTACCCGCAAAGTCTAATATGTAAAATAATGTAAAGAAATCAAAATCGTGAGTTCTGTTTCTACGTCACTGTTTCATACTATAACGAAAAATGGTTATTTAATTTGTAACAGTTGGTACAAAATTGTACAATTCTAACCTTAATTAAAAATAGAATATTCTAACGGCCTTGCGGAATTTTCGTATTCTTATCACTTGTTTTACCGGTCACGTCAAAATTCTCAAATTGAAATGGCAAACAGAATTTTAAGTATGAAAGATCAACTTGAAACATCGCTAAATGACACAAGCAAGCCTTGGACATCAATTCTATCGGCTTTGGAGGGTAAAACTGGTGTAAACCGCTTATACCTCTTTGTTGGTAAAAAATGCATATCATAACCACCATTTTAAAAGATTTCATTTTGTGATTAATTTTGTAGGTTCAATTGCGGTAGTCGCTTTGTGGTTAGTATTTGGTTTTGCTGGTCAACTATTATGCAATACCATAAGTTTTGTTTACCCGGCCTATGTGTCCATCCATGCTATCGAATCAAGGACCAAGGATGACGATACTAAATGGTTAACTTATTGGGTTGTTTTCGCTATCTTTTCGTTGTTTGAATTTTTTGCAGATATTATAGTTGGATGGTTTCCTCTATATTGGTTGGCCAAGGTAATCCGTGTTATCTTATAATCTTTTTACATTACATCAAATATCTTTTTAGTGCATATTTTTCATTTGGCTTATGCTTCCAACCGATTTAAATGGTTCGATAATTGTGTACCATAGAGTAGTTAGGCCTTACTTCAAAAAACATCAGGGATCAATCGACAGTACTGTAGAAAAAATTAAAGCAGCCTGTAAGTTATCGAAAATGTGGTGATATTTATTTAAATTTTTTTATAATGATTTTTAATATTTTTCTTAGTGCATAAATGAGACGAGTCAAAAGTGGTGTCTTGACATGTAAAATTGTAATTTTATTTTTTGTGCTGTATACAATATTTTTATTACAATATCGATATTTTTACATGTTTTCTTTGTTTGCAGCTGGAAAACTGTTGGAAAAGGATAACTAAAACTGACCCGTACAAATAATGTTTTAGCAAATTTTCTTATTATAATCTTTTCTTTCAACGGTTTTTAAAATTTAGCTTCTTGTGAATTTTATTTGTGTATGCGGAGAGTTTTTAACGCTTGTATATGGTATTAGCTAAGTATTGCTATAATTAAGTTTTAATAGGTTTTTCAATCAAAAAATACCTCATTAGTAAGTTTTCCTATTATTTAGATTTATGGTGGTTTAAGTTTCTTGTAAAGTACGTAGTAACTCTTGACATTTTTGCACTGTGATTATGTATCGTATAATTTTAAATAATTCTTATAAGGTCTAAGAAACAATCTTTTCTTTAAATTTTTTTATTGTACAAATTTTTGCACGTTAGGCTTCAAGAGTGCTGGCATTTACATTTAACGTGTTGTATTCTACTAGTGTGCGTATATAATGGAGATTTGATTATAAAGTTGACATTTATGATATCTTATTATTTATCCTTGCTTTTATCCCAAACCTGTATGCATAGTTTTTTCTATTACCAGCTTTTTGTCAATTAGATCCACAATATCCTTGTGGAGAAGTACAAAGGTTTATTATAAGGTTGAAATATTATATATTTTTTTTGTTTTTAATAGTATGTGATATTTTTTAACCAAATATTTTCAATTGCCTGCTTACCAGGAAATTTTACAAATCTAGGAACTAAACGTCGAAAAATAAATCTTCATTCTAGACAATTTTTCCATTCTTTTTTATTTATAAATTTCTTGTCTAAAATGATCGATTTTTAATGGTTTTACAATGAAACACATGCTATAGATATTAGGAAAACTTTTTGGATCAATTTTTAAAGATGAGTTTAATGCCACAATTGATATCTATTTTGATTCTCAGATCCAGGACAAAAATAAAGATTTTGTGCATTTTATTTTGGACTGACGTCAAGATCAAGGTAAATTGCATTAAATTGAAACCATTTTTGGTCATAACAGAAGAAAGGTTTATTTTTGTTTTGCAACAATATAGTGCTGTGTTCACACTGATATGAACAAAAATTAGGGTTGCTTAAAAATACCAAAACCTTATTGCGTCGTAAATTTAAAAAGATGCAAGTGTAACAAAAATACACTAATCGTAATTATTATTATTTTATCTACATTCTTACACCTGCAATTTTAATTAAATTCTAAAACAGTTTTTCCTTTTTTTTCACAGTAGACAAAGGTAAATTTTAGGTATGAGAACATCTATTTTCCTTAGAATGTGATAAATAATTATAGACGAGTAGGTACCAGTAGGTACAATGTGCGTCATTCATTTTTCCCACATATAATTATAATTTAATGAACTTTTTTATTATTTACATTTTACCGATTATTCATAATATTTTTGCCTATTAATGATTATAAAAGGCGATTCGATTGGAGGTAACAATTTAAATTTGAAATAAAACACATCGGTTTTTGATAATTTGCTAATATTTTTATTTTAATATAATGTTAAGACATTGATATTAAACATGAAAAATATCGGTCAAATGGCCGACCTTGAAGATTTCTGCTCTTTTGATGAAATTTTCCATTGCTTTTCGGTATAAATCTATAAATCTTGTGGTAGTTCAGAAATAACGCGTCGAATCTGGTCCTTTAACTCTGGAATCGTTTGGGGGTCATTGGCATACACCATTTTTGCTTGACATATAACCCCAAAGAAAAAATCCAACGTCGTGATATCACACGATGTTGGTCGCCGAAATGAGAGATACGCGGTCGGGAAATTTTGTGTGCAATAACTGCATTGTTTCCCGCGCTGTGTGGCACCGTCTTGTTGAAACTACATGTTTTCAACATCAATGTCGACCAATTGGTGCCAAAAATAATTGGTTATCATGTTCTAATAACGTTTACCATTGACTGTTACAGTGGCACCGCATTATTATAAATGTTAATTCTTAATAATAACACATAATGTTATGTAAAATATCATTGTTTATCTTTGACAAAATTTCAATTGTTCCCTATAATTGAGTCACCTTTTATACTCTCAAACAAGATTGATCTACATAAGTAGTGGAGGAGGGGATAAAGTAAAAAAAAAATTTTCATAATTTAGTCAAGGCAAGGGGCATATTTAACTTGCAACAAATTTGGGCAAGCTGAAATTTGGCAGACATTGAATTTTATTGTCCAAATGAACCCCCTAAAATCTCCATTGGCTTCTGCCCAAATTGGGGATTTTAATTCCTCCAACGTGGTTTTACGTCGATCCGTACCACCGCGGTACCCTTTCAAGATAATAATGAGCTACTATATGTAACTTCATTGTTTATTAAAAAAAAAAGAATTTCTTTGAACAAAACTTCAAAATAATATCTTTATAGGGTCATTATATTTATGAAATCAACCAATTTTTTGCAATTATTTTCATGTCTCTTCGATTTATATCAAATAAACGGACCCTTATTGTTTTGTTTGGCCCGTTTACATTGTACAGCCCTCCAAAGTAATTCAAATTTGGCTTGTATTAGAACTTCAATAAATTATTTCTACTGGCCGAGCCGTACCATTTAAAGGCACAATTTTTTTTGTGAAATGAAGATATTGAATAGGCCTTTTTAGTGAATTTTTTTTGTGTAAATAATTAAGGTCACAAAATGGAGGCCCTGATCAAATTTTCACTTTGAGTGCCCCCCCAAATGTGTAATTTAAATTTCTCAAAAAATTATCTTAATTACACTTTTGATTTCTTGGCTGTTATCGTTATCTATTTTAATGATCCTTTGTTCATCTTCCTGTGGTATATTTCGTAATTTTTAAAAATGTTTCTTTCATCTTCTCTGTATCATGTTCCATTTTCCCTTCTTCCTCAATCAGCCTTCTTTTTTTTAACCTATGCCTTGGCTTTTGTTTATTGCTAGTTTCTAATTTTTCTATGACTCATGTATTATTTTTTTGTTTATACATCGTGTTGGATTCTTTTATACTGCCTTTGCATTCAACGGCGGATCTACTGGGGGGGGGGTAATGGGGTTAACTACCCCCCCCCCCCATGAATCTTCAATTTAACTATTGCAATACAAATTTTAAAAATATACCTTAATTTTCCCTAAATTTTATTACAAAACATGTATTTACCCCCTCCATAAACTTTGACCAGATCCGCTCTTGTTTGCATTTGTGTAGATCTTCTGGTCGCCCTGCAACCACTTTGATCTTCTTTCTATTTTTACTTTATTGCATGCGGTACATTCATCGTCGAACCATTCTTTATTTCTCTTTTTTCCCGTAACGTACTATTTCTCATACGCTTAATATAATGTTGTTTATTTCCTGATCGACATTATTCGCCTTTTATCTCTAGCTAATTTCTTCTCTAACTCGTTCTTGTTAAAGTAGTTTGCTTTGGTAACTTGAGCCGCCCCTGTAATAATTCAAATATTGGCGCCTTATTTTTAGGTAAAATATGGGGGGGATTACCTAATGTTGACCACTCCAAATAAATTGAAAATTTCCTATTGCAAAGAGTATACTTTTTTTTTTTTTTTTTTTATTAATTCTATGAGTGTTTACAATCTGTTTATACAAAACAATAAGTAAACGGTATGACTACAACAAAATACATGACATGTAGAGGAGTACCTCATTAGGCACCCTCTTCCCAATTTAAACTTAAAATTATTTTGACAACATAGAATTTAAATGATATACTTCATTCAACTTAGTCAAATCTAGTAATACCTTTTACACTCGAAGTCTTCATTGATTTGTTTTGTTATTCTATGGACTTGCTCAATGGTGCCATGTTTATTTCTAAAACCGAACTGATGGTTTGGGATGAGATTCTTTTCTGCAAGTATTGGTTGAAGTCGTTTGAGGAATAACTTTTCAAATATTTTTGATAAAATTGGTAAGAGACTTATTGGTCGGTATGACGTCACTTCCTCTTCTTTTTTTACCGGGTTTTGGAAGAAGCACAATTTGTGCAACTTTCCATTGTTGTGGGAAGTATGTCAATCTCAATATTGCATTATAAATGTACATAATGATTTTCGTGCATTTAGGTGTAATTTCTTGCATTACTTTGGCTGTGATTAGATCAAAACCCGGCGCCTTCTTGGGATTGATTTCAGTTTGGATGGTCTTTGTGATTTCGCTGATATTGAAGTTTTTTATAGGTAAGTCCATTTGTAACGGTGATTCCAGGTAACTGTATATTTCACATTCTTCTTCCGCAGAAATTGTAGATGGGAAAGGTTGGAATACATTTGCAAGGTGATCAGCAAATGCCAACGCCTTTTCTTTGTCGTCTCTGGCCCACTTGCCATAGCAATCCTT
Source organism: Podabrus alpinus (assembly GCA_932274525.1). Classification (NCBI taxonomy): domain Eukaryota; kingdom Metazoa; phylum Arthropoda; class Insecta; order Coleoptera; family Cantharidae; genus Podabrus; species Podabrus alpinus. The sequence goes on from OW026451.1 coordinate 125,828,202, forward strand.
AAATGGTGGTATCGATTGTTGTGGACTTTTGATTTTTTTTGTAGCTTTCCACAGAGAGTAATCGCTTGCCTTTGAAGGTGATAAATTACTAACATAGTCCTGAAATGATAGGTTTTTAAGTTCAAGTAGCAATTCTTTTAGTTTCTTAGCTGCTTTATTAAATTTAATTTTATCATCTGTTGATCTTGATAATTGCCATTGTTTACGAAGTTTTCTCTTCTCGATGCCACCAATCGATACCACCATTTAAGGATTGCTATGGCAAGTGGGCCAGAGACGACAAAGAAAAGGCGTTGGCATTTGCTGATCACCTTGCAAATGTATTCCAACCTTTCCCATCTACAATTTCTGCGGAAGAAGAATGTGAAATATACAGTTACCTAGAATCACCGTTACAAATGGACTTACCTATAAAAAACTTCAATATCAGCGAAATCACAAAGACCATCCAAACTGAAATCAATCCCAAGAAGGCGCCGGGTTTTGATCTAATCACAGCCAAAGTAATGCAAGAAATTACACCTAAATGCACGAAAATCATTATGTACATTTATAATGCAATATTGAGATTGACATATTTCCCACAACAATGGAAAGTTGCACAAATTGTGCTTCTTCCAAAACCCGGTAAAAAACAAGAGGAAGTGACGTCATACCGACCAATAAGTCTCTTACCAATTTTATCAAAAATATTTGAAAAGTTATTCCTCAAACGACTTCAACCAATACTTGCAGAAAAGAATCTCATCCCAAACCATCAGTTCGGTTTTAGAAATAAACATGGCACCATTGAGCAAGTCCATAGAATAACAAAACAAATCAATGAAGACTTCGAGTGTAAAAGGTATTGCTCTGCAGCATTTTTGGACGTTAGTCAAGCCTTTGATAAGGTTTGGCACGAGGGTTTGCGCTACAAATTGAAGAAGTGTCTTCCGTATCACTACTACAAAATTTTGGAATCTTACCTCAACAACAGACACTTTTTGGTGAAGTATCAAGCAGAATACACAAACCTTTATGAGATTCGCTCTGGTGTACCACAGGGTAGTGTTTTGGGACCAGTTCTTTATTAAATTTAATTTTATCATCTGTTGATCTTGATAATTGCCATTGTTTACGAAGTTTTCTCTTCTCCGCTATTTTTTGTTTAATATTTATTGGACATTTTTCTTCTATGCATGCCTCATTTCTATCTGGAGTGGCTAACCAAGCTGCATTCTGGATTGCCTTTGTGATATGTTCTACTGCGATTTCAATATCGTTTTCTGTTTTTAATGGCATATTTAGGGAAAGTGATTCATCTAGTTTTGTTCTAAAGAAGTCCCAATCAGTTCTTCTACTAAACAGTGATGGTTGTCTTTGTTTTTGTTGTATTTGTGAGTACAGTGTCAATATTACGAGTGTGTGATCGGAAGAAAGATCTAGGGAAGATTCAACTTTGCATCGATTTATGTTTATGCCTTTTATTGCAAAGAAGTCAATCACATCTGGTATTTTATTGGAGTCGATAGGCCAATATGTTGGCTGCCCAGTTGATAAACTTTGAATGTTGTTACTACCGAATGCTGAAAACAACTCTCGTCCTTTTGTGGTGGTAAGTCTTGAACCCCATTCTAAATGTTTAGCATTGTAGTCACCCCCAGCAATAAATCTATTACCCAATTTATTAAAGAAATGCTGATATTGTTCTTTCTTGTTATTATGCTTGGGAGGACAATATACAGCCGAGATGGTAAATATTACTAACCGATCTTCTACAGCGATACTGGTGGCTTGGAGGTAGTTATGTTGATATTTTTCCAATTCATGATGTTTAATATTTTTCTTAATAATAATTGCTGTACCACCGTGAGCTGTTCCATCTGGATGTTGCGTGTCATACACTATATAATTTGGTATTTTTATATGACTTTTTTTTGTAAAATGGGTCTCTGATACTAACATTACATCAATTTTGTTGATTTCAAGAAATGACTTGATCTCTTGTGCACGATTGCACAAGCCATTGGCGTTCCAGGTTGCAATTTTTAGTATTTCAGCCATTAAGCCATCTTGGTGACGAGAGTACTTAACAAATTTAGCATCGTACTCATCTGGCTCATTAATTTTTTCATCATTTCTTTTAGCTCGCTCATGTCATTTGACTGTTGAATTGGCATAACTTGATTTGGCTGATTTACGTAGTTGACAGGTTGCTGCTGTTGTGATGTCTGACTCGCTTGCTGGGCGTAAGACATTCCCGGTTGTACCATCTGTTCTGTTGCTATCATCCTGGTATGCTCCACATTTATTTCCCGTTCTCTTGGATACTTTTTTTGTTGCAATTCTTTATGGACTAAGCATCCTCTATAATTGGCTGGATGTTTGCCATCACAATTGACGCATTTAACTCCATCGTCTTTTTCTTTCCTTGTGCATTCCTTAGTTAAGTGATCGCCTGCACATTTCACGCAACTTGCAGGTTTATAGCAGAAGTTTTTGGTATGCCCAAATCTCTGGCATTTCATGCATTGAGGAATCTCTCGCTTAGTATGAGGTGCTTCAAATTTTATTACTGAATTCATAAGCAGTTGGATTTTGTATATTTCTTTGTTGTTTTCCTTTGGTTTAAGATCGATATAAAACATAGATAACGGGTTTCTGGTGACTCGGTGCTTTATATTCCAAACGTTAGTAACTGTATGCCCCTTTGTCTCCAGTTGTTTTTTAAGCTCTTCAATATCTGCAGTTGCATATAAATTCTTTAACACGACTCTAAAACTTCTCTCGCGTTTAGGCTTGTATGTGTAAAAGTCAGTCTTCTTTTCTTGCAATGATTTGATGATATCGGAATACTTTTCTCCAATTTTTGGTTGCACTTTGACCTGTTCACTATTTAAGCATTTTATTGTATAATTATCTTTTGCAACTCCATTAAGTAATTCCACGAGTGGCTTAATGTTCCCTACGCCGTCTATAAATATAGGTGGAGGTTTAGTATCAACGTTGACGACGTTTTGGTTATTTTCGTCAGGTTTCGAATCATCCAATTCAGCCAACTGTTGATATTTGTTTTCTGTTTGGACGGGATTGTTTAACCAGTAATCATTCATCTTTCTTTGCCTAAAAATTCTGGTAGATTGTTCTGGGCTTCTTGTTCGTTTTTTTTAAATTTTCTATCGTCTTCCATTCATTTAATTTTGGTGGTGGATATAAATTGTTTCCTGCGGGTGGATATAAATTGTTTCCTGCGGGTAAATATTGGTAAGGTGTGACAATCAATGGTGCACTTACTTGTTGATTTCCCGGGTTTTGTTGCCCGTAGTACGGTACAGTATTGTAAGGAATTGTTGTTTGCATTATTTGTTGTTGTTGTTGTTGGTTATTCATTGTTGGATTGTTTGTTTGCGCGCTATGGGCTGATATATATCCCAGCGCCGCTGCCATAGTTGCATATTGAGGTTATGTTACAACTCTTGCATAAGCCGTACCAAATACCATGAGTTGTTTTATTTATAAATATCTCCCAGACTTAATGGACACTATTATATCAATTTCAATATTCCGCTAATCACCTCTCGATGTCTTTAAAATCTCAAATCGCCAGCTCACGTTTACACGTTTGTTGCTTACAATACCAAATTATATAGTATACTGACATAATTTTCACAAGCGAAGATATAATCAAAATTTCGAGAAAAATCAATTTGAAAGTATGTAAATTTAGCGCATTTTTCTTCGATTTTTGGGGTGTGCATTCGATAGGGAGGTTTATCCATCGTCAAAACCTACCCTTTCGGGGCGCCGCTGCGCTCCGCTCTGCTCCGCACCCCTCCAGGGCGGTTTTGACTCTGGTTACTATGCTAAACATACGAGAAGGCGCCTCCCATAAAAAAAACGGGATAAATGAAACCGGGAGCTTAGAGACCCTTGAAATAGCATTAAAAAGTATAGTTGCGGTATGGGGCAGTAAACTATTACGTTTCACCCCCAAAAAATCGCGTAAAAACAAAAAATAATCGATGTTACATGTACGAGAGACGAGCTGCATCTGCCGGTGCGAAATACTCTAAGTGTTAGGGTCATTCATATTGCACGTACCGTCAACAGAATGAGCGACGCGCGGGAATCTCGTTAATTTTACATGTAAATTTGCAAACTTCAAATTCGATTTACTCAAAATTTTGATTATATCTTCGCTTGTGAAAATTATGTCAGTATACTATATAAACCTTCCTCTTTGCAATAGGAAATTTTCAATTTATTTGGAGTGGTCAACAATAGGTTACTCGACCCAAAATATGTTCTCATTATTATGTTGGCTATTCTTTATATTTTATAACAGAAAAATATGTTTTAAGTTGTTCAAATTATTATAATGAAAAATGAAATAAGAAAATAGTAATAAAATTGTATCGTATTGTTTGTAGTTATTTTCTTTGGATAACAAAGTGAAAAATGAAAAAGGTTAAATAAACCGTTTTAACTAAGAGTTCTTCGTATCGTTTTCTTATTTTACTGTTGTCGAGTTCTTTCGTCGCCATGCTTCCGTTCTATTATAGTTATAAATATATAGTATATTTTCCAGCGATCTGGAAAATTCTCCTTTCCCGAAAATCGACGAATTGATGTCCATAAGCACTGGAGTTGTTGGGGATGATAAAATAAATTGCCACTTGTCTCAAGAGATTGGTGCTATTGGGGTTTCTAAAGTAATTAACAGAATTTAGATTCTGTTCAAGTCAAAGATTCCCGCCAACTCGCTTATGTTTTTTCAGAGGATATGCATCGCGAAGCAATATCTTAAATTTGAACTTGCTTCATTTCCTCTATCGTTATTTTTAGAAGAAGGGATACAAAATCGTCGTTATATTCCGCTTTCTTTCCATTACCAGATGATGCTCAATTTGGTACTAATAATATTCAAGTTGTGGATGGCGGATACCTGCTACACAGAGCCGTGTGGGCTCGAAGCGTTACGTTTGGATCGATTTGTACACATTACCAGCAGTATATGTAGCACGACAGCATGATCTAAACGCATGAATGTTTTTAAGGTAGTAATATCATAAACTCGAAAAATGTCAGATTTTGATGAAATTAAAATCATTTATTCTGCAAGTTATTGGGAATATACAGTTAAATTTTTATGGCGATTGCCTTCTTGTGAGCCGAAATATTTGCTTCTAAAATGCAAATATTTGCATTGGGCTTATGGAGTATGCAAATAAAAACTCAAATACTTCATTATAAACTAGAAACTGAACGTCAGATTTTAATAAGAAACTAATTTAATTATTTTGAATATAGACAAGTAATTTAGTGAAAACCGGAAGACATTTCCGTTCTTAGTTTATTAATAATAATTAATAAATATAGTTCGAAATTTTCTGTTTGAAATAAATTCCAATTTTCTTTTACATCGTAAAGAAAAATCCACTGGGTACGTCTTCTTTAAACTTTGTTTGAAATTTTTTAATTCATCACTAATTTGGCATTCGATTACACAGTTTCGAAATTTCGTATAATTATAATTATCAAAAATTGGTTGCTTAAACTCACATTAAACAGTATTCAGTTTTCAATGTAATAAATATATACGTTAATAGTTTTGTAAATAATTAGGTAACTTTTGATCAATTATTTATCTGAAAATTATTAAATTACATATTTTAAAAATGACTATATAAAAATTAAGTAAAAAATCGAAAATAGTTATGTGAAATTTTGGATATGACTGTCAACGCTAGTACTACATTAATAAATGCTCAATTACTGTTACCAACAAAAATATAAAAAGCGCAGGACGACAAGTTCCGTGGATATACTTTTAGATGAAGCAATGGTTGTGACCGTTTCGCAAGAGAAATGTCTAGCTGACGAAAATAACAAAATTCCTTTAATCGCAATGCTGCAGATACAATTCGAGTTATCTAATTTTTGATCAAACAAGCAAAAAAAGGTTCGGAGGTCACGTAATGCCGTCGATCCCCTTGTGTTAATGATTTGCTATCATAATAATTAAAAAAACAGGTTATAGGCATATTGTCCCTGATCTAATGTAAGAAGAAGCAACAGAAGATGTCCATGTTTTGATAATCAATACCATGCCCCCTACATGCGAAGTCGCACTCATTTAGGACCTACCAAGTCCAGACTTGGTGTGGCATTCACAAAATACCCTAGAAGTGAAGTTGAAAAAGGAGCAAGAATGGAGCTCCTCTAGTTATAAATACTAAAGATCATGCTCCTCCGGCTTTCCTTCAATTTATCTCTTGTAAATGCAAGGGAAGGTGAGGTGCAGCTTGTGGTTATAGGAAAGCGGTTTTAAAGTGTTCCATTATCTGCGGTGTTTTAATGCGCAAACTTGAGAAAATGTACCACAGATTGCTATGAATTCGGAAGAAAGACAAAGAAAAATGGAAAATATCGAGGAAACATTATTTTTATGTGAAGACGACAAAGATAAATCCAGAAATATTTACAGAAATAGAGGAGAAAAAGTTCACAGTAAACCCAGACCTTTAAAGCGGAGCCAGATTAAAATGAGAACATTGGATGGATTGATAATGAAAATAATAACTTTTATTTTTTTATTTCAATAAAAAGGTGTAATAGTTTAGTTGTGTTGTAAAAAGTCTATTTGCAATAATAATATGATGATGATGATTAATTGGTAATCTTTAAATTAATAAATCTATAAAAACAATTGGTAGACTTGCATATTTGGCAATTTGCAGAATGGCGCTGTAGATTGAAAACTGTTCGACTAAAGTTTTGATAAAAGTTGGAAATATTGAGGCAAGACTGATTTTGACCGCCATTTTTTCAAGACTCTGAACTACGTAACTCTGCCAAAAATCAAAACTCCTTGATTTAATGCAAGGTAACCGACATTTTTTTGTCTCTATTGACTGGACTGAAATGGAATTGAATAATGTGAACAAAATTCATGGGATAAATGTAATGGTAATGTACTCAGGGGTCGATTGGCCGCAAGGGCCTTTCTTGAACTGCGACCAGTATTTTGATCTTTTGTTCCCCTACTATTAGGTATTCAGGAAATTCAAATTTGCTAGCATTTATCTAGCAAATCACAGAATATTCCTGAGGGTCTTTGTTGTACCCCTTGGGTTTGTCCCAGATGTTTTTAGCCTGGATCGGGCTAAGGCATCGCAGCTACAGAATGTGTTCGGCTTGATTCAACTTCCGATCCACAGAGTCTGCATATGTCGAAGAACATGCCAGGCTGTTTGACCACATAGCCTTTATGTTTTCACTGGAGAGCAGAGCCAAGAAACTTCCACTAGTTCCGCTATTGAACCAGAAATTTCTCCGCCCGTAACTCAACCAGCAATCACAGTAGGCCACTGCTGTGGTCGGAGACGGCCATAGATGAAGATAAAGTCAGAAATAAATTTTTGACTCTCTCCGGATTTGAACCGGGGTCTATAGCATTAGTAGTACATTACTGTAACTACTAGACCAATGACCGTCTCTCATGGGATAAAGGTTTTGGTATTATTATACCGTCATTTGGTGAGCTTAATTAAAGAATAAAAAAATGATAACATGGTACAGCACAAAACAGTTTGCCAGATTTCTTAAGACACATCTTCTCTCAATTGCTTTAACTGCTTTCGCCATAGAAATTCTGTCCCATTGTTTCTTTGGTTTTTATTTCAGCTCGAGAGTGTTATGTGACATTTTGACAAACAATTTGAAAACAAAAAACATGTAGCGCATGTAATATAGATAGTAATCATCACCTGCTTTATGAATCGACCAATCACAACAAAAGATGTTGTAGTTAAGAAATTTCAAGAAACGTTTCAATAAATATTATTGTCATACATACAGCAATTAATATTATTGCTACTGTCATCCAATTTGGTATTAATGCAATCACAATTTTGAATGCTTCCCATTTTATTGCTGTGCACCAGATATACCAGTGACTATATATTAGGTATTGAATTATTGATTGTTTTCAACATAACCATGACCTCCCGTTGGTCCAAGAAAATAGTTAAAACAACAAACCATAATACCTTTAGGCCAAAAATTAGGTTCCACTAAAGATTTGTACAACAAAAATTGTATGCTAACTTTGAATGATGTCACATCATGATAAATATTCATTTTAACCCATGTAAACTAAGTAAATGTGAAAACATTATTTATTTTATAAATATTTTCACGTTTAAAGTTTAATTTATTAATAATAATTATTTAATAAAAATAATTAATATCCTTCCGTATGACTAATCTGATCATTTTTGTTTAATTCTAGAACATCAACAACTAAAGACGGGTTAATGTTAAAAATAAAACATTATTTTAAGTTCTAGAATCAACTAAAACCAAACCAAAATATTTAATTTGATAAATAATAAACCTGGATATTCCTCTTCTGTAAAATTTCAGTTTTTTGCCTATTTTGATAATAGATCTACCATGAAAACTCGCCTCAAAATGAAGTGATCTCTTTATACAAAAGCACATCATGTTATGCATAGAAAAAAATGCGTCACGTTTGTCAGCAAACAATGGTTCTCCAAACTATAGTTAACCTATACGATAAAAACTAACTGCACTTTAAGAAATCTAAATTTGCTTGTGGTATTTCATTTAAAATAAGAAAGTTTTGATTATACTGGAACTGTAAATTCATTTCTAAACCCAATAACTTCTAACAGACCACCATGCAAACTTATAAGACTCGGTAGAATATGGGGAAGAAAATTACCAACAATATTCAACTAATAATATATTCACTAAATATAAAAATAATCTTATGTACTAGCTTCGGTAGCTTCTACCTTTACTTCAGAGTGTTTGGAAGCCAGTTCCTCTGCTGCCGCTTTTCGAGCATCTTCCTCTGCTTGTTTTCTTCTACGCCATGCCGTCATATAAACCGAAGGATATACCGGATAAAATCCACATAAACCTAATAATTCATCTATCGGTTTAGTTGTCTGTGCACCTCTTCCTATCCAATGTCGTAACCTTTCAAAGTTTATCGCAACCAATTTTTCATTATGTTGATTTGCAAGAGGATCGTAGGTTCCCAACTGTTCGATTACATCTTCTTGAGGGTCTTTAAATTTCTGAAATAATTAATACTCATTCGATCTTTTCCTTAACTTTGCTACAGTAATACATTCTTTTATTATTACACTAAAGACTTTTACTATATTTGCAAAATAAAACTTACTTCTGCAACTACAATGTGGTAAAATGGTCTGTTAGCGCATCCCTTACGAACGTATCTTATAATTTTTGTACTTTTTAATACAAATTGTCCCGTACCACTCGAAGGATATAACATTTTTACGGTTTATTAGAATTAAATTGTATTTTTCCACAAAAGAATTTATAATATGGATTGTAGGTTATGTAGTATTTATAAACGCGACAACGGCGTGTTAGTTTACAAAGACAGCCACTAGATGGATTAAGCGTAATATGAAGATTTATATTTTCGAAAGGGCTTAAATTATTAGGTATATTGAATAATAATACTAAGTTATAAAAAACACTTTAAATATTTAAAGTCAATTTTAATAAAACAAACTAACATTTTTTATTCGATTAAAAAAAGTGAAAGTAGGTAATTTATACAGGGCTGGCAAATTTTGGTTAGTTTATTGTACATAATTATATAGAAAACAAAAGCAATAAACATGCTGTGAGCTAAATTTTTGAATCTATGTAGGTAGGCTGCGCATAAGCAGAATCTGGTTATCATTGTTTGTTATCAACTTGTACGTGGTTATTGATTTTTAGCGAAATTAAAAAATACTTGATAACTTTATTATTTCAAAAGTTATATAGAAAGTGTAAAATGTTTTTAATGTAATACTTAGCTGATTAGGCACAATTAAATAACGAGTTCCTTTATTAAGCAGAATTTCACTTAAGTGCTCATTGAAAATAATATGTTCTTCTTTAGTCTTATACCGTCCAAACTGGAATATCGAACGCCTTCTCTAACTATACATACATTTTCCTTATTGCTAAGGTAGAGATTCTAGATTCCTGCCTTCTCTTTCCACTATTATATACTGAGCCTTAGAATAATTTATTTATTAATTTATTTATAGACTTACTCGTCTATTTATCACAATATTTCTATCGGAAAGGGCTTAACGCGTGTTGCTCGGAGTTATTGAAAACTTTAAATATCCACAACTTTTAGTAGGTAGTACATAAATTTATTTAAAAAGGAAAAACAAAACAAAGTTACATAAATCATAAAACCTGTAGAGTTCGTACCAAAGCTCAAAACTTATACAAACATCAGCGCAATAACGAAAACGCGTCCAAATACTAAAAAGCCCAACTAGAAAACATTCGTTGAATGTTTGATTTCGTTTTGACAGTTACACAAATTTCGCGTTTTATTATTAAGAAATAGTATATTGCATATTAAAAGCGGAAAGTGAATCTTTTGTGCTCGGAGGCGAAATTTACATTCAATCTCTGTAGTGAATTATTTTTATTTCTATCATATTAGCCTTGCTACATCGTTTCTAAGGAAATTTTGCGTTCCATTTGTTTTAAGCTGTGTCAGTTGATGGTTGAAAATCCTACTTTCACTATCGGGCGTAGGAAAAAGTATTAGTATTGTTTCATAATATAAATAACAATCAGCCTTCTTTAAGGCTATTTTAGCCTTATTTACATTTTTTAAATTTTCGCGCCATGCTAATGTTTTTACGTAGCATTTTATATGTATTGTAAGATGCAACTTTTGAATTTGAACTTCGCGCCAACGTCCTCTCCAGAAATCCGCCATCTCTTGAGAACTAACAAAGTTCAAACCTAAAATTACACTTCTTCGACGACACGGAAAATAACCTTGGACCACCACGTTGTGAAATACCTACGATCGTCATCTCGTAACCAAACTCTTTCTTCCGGTGTACAAAACATAGTGTCAAAACAACTGTAACAAAAACAAATGATCGCTCCGAAAGAGAGACGAACATTAAACTTCCAACACAAATAAAACAACCATATTTTGGGCAATGTCAATTCTTTTTATTTTCTTTAATATTCTTGTTTGAGGAATATAACCTGAAGCAATGATTTACCTAAATTGTGACCTAATAAATCTGTAGATTTAATTACCCTGAAAGTCGATTTGTTTTAAATCGCTTTGGATTGCTATAAACTTTTCTTCATGTACTTGGTACATTTTAGAAGATTGTGGGAAGCTATTATGTGTTTTGTTTTAACACTAGCTGTTAATGGAAAAATACCTTTTAAATCTACCTTTACACCACCACCCTTTAAATACAATTTACTACCTAATTTACCAATATTAAAAACCCAGATCTACGAGTAGCTTGCCTTCCTTTAAGGAATCTCGACAATCCATTCATGCGCGTCACTATTACCACAACTTAAATGAATACAAGTTTTGGGAACGGTTTAATGTAAACTTGCTTTATTGTTAGCCTTTCGTGGCTATGCAGTACTGAGTAGTTTATTTCCAGCCTGCCAGGGTTTGGGCACATTCATACAAAAGTCACCGGAAAGCTAAATTGTACTTTATAAACCGAAACCAAACCATCGTATTACCTAAGTCAAAATCTACCATGTATATAAAATTTGTGAACACCCGGTACATTATTTCCTACACCTTCTTTATAATTATTGTAAATAATGATTAATTAATTTGAAGCAACACCCTGTATATGAGACATAAATTAATTTAGCAACAGAAAATGAAACCTTTTATTTATAAATTAATCTTAGTTGAAATTTACACTCTTCCGGTATAAAATATAAATTACACTTCTTTGTATGAATAACAGCTTGCATTGATAACATTCAATGTAAGTTTTATTTCTAAGAAAAGTTTCTGCTGATGCAATAACCTTGAATTCCACCCACCTACCTACAAAGATTTGAACAAAGAAATGTCTCAAAGAATTCATTAAATCATAACCCATAATAATATTAGGATTTGTAAATAGCTTTTATAAATGAAATGAAATGATTTACCTTTAACTAATATTTAATAAAGATGATTTGTATTCTTTAAATTGATCTTAAAGTAAAACATAAAATAACCTGCAACAAAGTTTTGTTGTAATATTTGAAAAACCCTTAAAATAATATTAAAATCAAATCAATCTCATTGCCAAAATATAGATCAAATAATTATTTAAATAAAGTTTTATACCTGATTATTAAAACACCACTGTAAATTAACAAAATAGAATTTATCTAAATTGAACACACGAACTGTTAAAAAGTCAAGCCACAAGTGATGCTATTTACCGCTCGTTGTTGAGATCTTGTCGCGTTCTCCTACGATCGTTACCGAACTAAACTTTTGAAACTACAAATATACATGGCGACATAAAATATTCTAACTTAAAACAGCGGCAAATTTGAAATTATATTAATTTCAAAATTGTAATCTTACAGTATGTATTTCGCCCTCTTGGCTCCTCCTCCGCGCATTGTAGGGCTTTTGACAAAAGAAATCACCTCTACATGCATATATCGCATATTGTATTACATGACCCCTCCCCCCGAAAATGTACCCGCCCCCTAAAAGTATTCTCGAAATTTACTAATAAGACGTCATAGTTCAAAAAGAAAACACGATAAAAAAATGTTAATGGCAAAAAAGTGACACTTAAAAAATAAGGTTTTCTAAGAAAACCCCCCCAAAATATTTGATCGAATTTGTTCTAAAATTTAAGAGCTCACTGTATGTAAGAACACCGTGAGCATTTCAATCAAGACAGGTGGTGTAGCCTTGATCAATTCTATATTTATTGCTCCTGGACCTGGAGATTTACCATTTTCGAATGTTTTTATTTCTTCGTGTACTATATTTTTTGTTACATCCTCCACTTGTGTTTCTTGTTTATTGTTTAGATTTCTTTCAATATTTTGAAATTCATGTCTGTCTTCTTATAATAAGTTTTCATAGCATATTTTTCGAATTGCCCTCATTTTCGACTTGAGTGACCATTCTCGGTCAATAGGCTAATTTAATTTTCAATTGATAGTACTATATTTTATATCATTTGTTTATTTTATAATTTTAATGCGGAGAACTATGAACTATTCAGTAATGAAGATTGTCTGCGAGTGATATTATAAAACTTTCCAATACGCAAATTCTAACAATGATAAATTATGAAATCATTCAAATTCTTACAGAAATATGTTCAAAAGATTTTCTAGTATAAAGTTAATCATTTGCCTAACCATTTATATCGATTTTTAGCAACAAATTTGAAATCAAAAGCCATTTTTCTTTCGTGAAAGGGATTAGGATAATTCACGTGATTATGCAGAACAAAAATCAAATAATGTTGAAATAAAACTTCTAGATAACAGTTTCCTTTTTAAAATGAGTACCCAAGAAATAGCTTTTGACAAAACTTTGCTACTCTAGAGCAAAAATCCCGAATGTTGTACATACATTATTTTGTAGTCTGTTACGGCGTGTACCGTAGTTGCATATTGAAGCACCCTGTACATACACAAATTTACGAAATACCCTGTATATAACTAAAATAGAAGGCCAAAGAACACTATCTAATTAAGGAATTTTTATTTCAAGACTATAAAGTCATATTGAAAATAATAAATTTTAAATATAAAATTCGGCATAACGAAGTCCCACTGTAAATACTTCCTAATAACAAAATTGCATACGGCAATCTTTAATGAAATATTATTACAAAGTATAGGCCCAAAGAATAATGTATTCATTTGACTATATTACAAAGTTAGCTAAGAAAGACATACAATCGGCAATTCTTTTAAGTAAAACCCCTATGATAGCGCATTCAACAATCATAACGATAAAGAGCGCTACAAAGTAACTCTCCATTTATAAAACACACAGAAAAATTAAAATGTAGCAAATTATATCTTTACTTTGTAAATATCAATAGAGTACCGCACTACATTCATCGACATCACCTACCCGGTGGTCTATAATTAGATAATAACTTTAAGTTTGCATTCCTTCAAGGATAACTTTATCATTTTCTCCGTGGAAAATAACTCGAGAGGGGAATGAAAAATATTCAGTTGTCTACCAGCCATCAAAGACTCAACTCATACCTAACAAACTTGTCTAATATCTACTTACCGAAGACAAATTAATTAACTTAATTTTCCGGATAAAACTAGAACGGTCCTCCCGTAAATAATTAAAGTAATATCGGATCAACAATATTTTAACTGTGAACTTAAAAACCAGTGAAATAAATTAATAATCTCGAACAATCAAACAGTAATCTAAATAACTAACGTGCAAATGAACCTTATCGATTGTGCCAATAATTCAAAATTGTTAAAAGAAGGAACAAAGAATAAACAATAAAGTTCTCTCAAGATAAAAACAATATTACGGGTCCAGTGACCAATAAAAAGCGAAGTAAATTAATAATTATCATCGCGTTACTAACGGCCCAATCATATTGGGAAACTAAATAACTAAATGATAACTAATTCAGTGCCTTAAGTTACCTAAACATATACGACGAAACACCGTTTAATAAACTTATACGGCAATACTACAAAAATAGTAGAGAACAAACCGAACCTAAACAATAGTGTGTTGGTTAATCTAACGTGCAACGATCATCGACATAACAATTATCATTGTTGGATTCTTTCTGTCGGCCGAAATTCAAATTCAATTACCTTCATCAAATACCCATCCGTCAACAGCGGGGATCGTCACAGGATCGTCACATCTCACCAGCTACGCTGCTCGACTACAAAATAAGGTAGAATTTTAGCCCATGGCCGATTATTGTGTAGATCATATCTTTTTCTGTATAAATGATCGTCAATTATTCTTTTGTACTTAAAATTAATTTAAACATTAACTTACTTTGCGAATTTTGCGTCAAGCGTGCGATTTTATATCTTTTAGCTGCGTCAAACTTTAATTTAGCTCTTAATATTTGCATAACCTATTTATTTGTCGATATTTATGTAAATTTTGTGTACCATAATACTATGAACTATTTATTGTTTAATATATGTATATTAGTACAATTTGATTTTTCTTTCGTTAACCTAAGAAACTACGAAACAATTCTCTAAATAAGTATCCACCACTGAGATAAGAAGCAGGATTTTGAAGTCCACTCATCTGACTGAGCAGCCACGGAGCAAATTAGGGTCCATTACAATGAAATATTAATTTTTCTGTTTAAGGGCGGAATAAGTCCGGGTTACATTTTCTTAGTTTTCAAAAAGTCCTGGCAACTGAAATTTGCCAGGCAGGCGTATTTAAGTGTCCAAATGAAGGCTCCCGAAAATCCACAAGAATGGCCTATCGGAATTTTAATTCCTGCCCAGAACTGTTCCTGCAATGCGGTTTTTCATTAATAGCTGCCTTGATTTATTAAGATCATAAATAAAACTGGAAAATTATCATTAGACCAAATTGAAGAATACAAAATTGTCTATACAAAATATATTTTGTAGAATTCAACTAAACAAATTTTAAAGAAGAAGCGCATGTCGCCTTTCTGGAATTAACTTTAATTTCAAAAATAGTAAGACCTAAGAAAATTTTGATAAAACTATTTTGTAGAGAATTTTGTGCTCTTCAATTTTGATTTAATGAGAATTTTCTGAAAATGAAATTAAGCGAGCTATACGCGAAAAATCGCCGGAACTAAAGTCCTCAATATGGAAAGAAGCTGATTTTACAGGTTCATTTTAGGACTCTCAAATATTATGGCTAAAAATTTCTTTGCCTGAATTAGTAAGAAAATTAAAAAAAGTAAGTCAACATAATTATGAGATGTCTACCAAATTTTAGCTTGCCCGGATCATTTGAAAATTCAAATCATATTTTTGACTTTTTTGCCTGGAGTATTACTATAGAGTGTGAATCCACATTAAAATGGTAATGGATCAAGAAGTCTTATCTGTATACGTCGCAAAATGCCATGCGAATTAAAATTTCTAAAAGACCTGTTGCTAAATTAATGTTGTAGTTGTAACATGAGGCATAATGGTATAAATTTAGGATTGACTTGTTTACGCGACCACTTCTCAAGCAGTAAATCAATTAATCAGATATGTTACTGACAATGAGTTCTTAAATTACAAAATTAAATTCAGCATTATTACATAAATTCTATGTTATTCAAAATACATGATACGAATTTTGGAAGTGATATTGACACAAATTGCTTCAAATATTTCAATAATAGTAAGACAATGGGTAGATGCTAATATATCTTCAATATTATGTCTGAAGAATCTCTGCTTCTTACTAGAAACGGAGTAGTTATTATTATTACTTTGGTTATTGTTTTTTATTTTTTATTTATTAGTTATTTTGTAATTTTGGTATGTATATTTTTCATCAGGTCAACCCCGCGACGAGAATCTTCTCCAGAAATTTCTTTTAGTCTGGCATTAATTTAACCAAAGCGAATATTTAATTGGTAGCTAAATAAAGCAAGAACAATTAAAAATACGCCAAAATTTAGAGCAAATTGTAAGGGCGGATCTAGTAAAAGTTCATGGGAGGTAATTAAAAGTACAATTTTAATTAAATCAAAAAATTTAAATTGTTACAATAAATTTTATTTTATATAAATATTAAAATTCAAGACCGAAGCGGCATTCCCCGGTTAGATGCACAAGCTGATTAGTTTTACACTTTACAACATTATTAATAAGTCAGAGTGAGATTTCAGATAAATTTAAAATTTTCATCTGACTTAAATTTATGTAATGGAAGAAATCCAACTGCTACATATATTGAAGAATATTCCAAATTTCTCCAGCTTAAAAATGTAAAAAACCACATGGTTCTCTTTTATTTTATGCATACTATTAATTAAAAACAAATTAGCCTGTTGATCGCGAATGGTCAATTACTTGTTTTATGAACGTATTTTAGACGATAATTCGCTCGCCTATTAGGTTTTTTATTACTTTCCAAGATTCTCTTGATTTTGTATGTCCAATATTGCATCTGTTAATTTCTTCGTATTGTTTTTCTCAAGGTTCGTTCCTTGATCTTTTCATTTTCCTCTTAACTTTTCTGCTTAATCTAGCGTACTGTTGTCCTGTTGAGTCCTATGTTATTAAGCGTTTTTACAAGTTTTTTCTTGTCTGATATGTCTTCTGCATGTCTATCTCAACATTCCACCAGTGCGTTTATCTTCTTTTCGCATTTTCTACAATGCTGAGGGTGCCATACGCAGATTCGTGTATTGATTTTACTATCTTAATGAAAAAGGGCTTCTGCTGTGGGTTAGTTCACGTTCACATACTTCTTTAAGGGCCGGTTGTATAACACAGGTTCAACCTCGAGTAAGGGTTAACCCAGGGATTTCTGCCATTTGATTGGCTGATACAGAAAAAATCCCTGGGTTAACTCTTACTCGAACCGGCCCTTAGCCTTTCTCTGTTATCTTTAACATGCTCTTCTCCAAACCATCCTCCTTCCTTCCTTCTCAGTCCTTTTACCCTAATGAGGGTTTGGTGACCCATCTCGTTCTATCTCTTTCTATGCATATGATGTGCGTTCAAATTGTTTTTCACATACATAGAGGACCTACTTGTTTAACGTGGGCTCCGAACCACGGGAAGTGTACTACACTTCATTTCGAGATGGATTTTCTTGGCAGATTACCTCGGTGGTTTGCCATTGCCTGCCGAGGAGAGACGGTCAGAATAAAGTTCTTACCCTGCCCGGATTCGATCCGAGCGTTCCGCATTAGTAGTAGACGTACTTAACTGCCAAGCTATGACCGCCTCTACGCCAACCATCCTACGATCTCTTAATTTTCCTATTTACCTCCCATTAAAGTCATCCATCATCCATTAAAAATAGTTTCTTCCGGTTTGCTTATTTGGTCCAGATGGTTGTCAGAAGAATACTGTTTTAAGGTATCAGTTTCATTATCAGTATGCCATAATCCTCAACTCCATTTTCAATAGGTGTTAATTTATGCATTCCCATTTCTGAATACAGTGTTTCAAACTCTTTTTTAATTCCGGTGGATAGTGCTATCCTGACTCTTATTTCCCTGATGACACCACCGTAAATGTGTATAAACTGTTGTTTTTCTTCTATTCCTCTACATTCTTTTTGTGTTTTTGACAAAGTTACTATATCTACATTTTGTCACTCCATAGTTCTGTAAACACCTCATTTTTCTTCGTTGCCAATCTTTGTACGTTCCACGTTCCAAAATTCATAGATCTTTTTCTCATGCGGAGCCATTTTAATTATTTTCTGTCCTATTTCCGTGGATATTGTAAAGAATTTCTTGCCATTTTTTTTTAAATAATTTTTCCAAAAGATGGGTTGCAGGCCTATTGCCTTAATCTCCAACTTGGAGGTCGAGAGACATTTCTGTTGGGGTCTTTTACCCTTAGTCAAGATGTACCAGTTTTAATGTGCCGGAAACTCGCCTGTTACCCTCTTCCGTTTGCATCGCTCAGGGATCACCACGTGGAGGTGGAAGTAGGACTGCTTGTTAACAGAGGTAACAGAACGAAAACCTACTTTACCTAACTCGATTGAACATAAAAAAGTAGGACTTTTTCAAACACTGGCAGAAAAAACCATGTAAGGTTTGGTTATTGTTGATTTGTGTAAGACAAGTAAGAACTATCATAGCCTTTCTATAATATTAAGAAATTGTTATATTTTAATTATGTCTGTTTTTAATGTACTTACGCCAAATTTGTATATTTATGTTCTTATTGAAGATGGAGGGAATAAAATATCTTACTTGTACGCGGGTCGTATTCGTTTTACCGTAAAAAAGTAAGGAGATACAATAAGAAAAGAAATAATTATATTATGCAACAGATCAAAGTCTAAATTTGATTATCAGTGTTGCACGAATTGATAAAACGTTTATCAGCGAATACAAAAGTAATATGCAATTAAAATTTTCGCAGGTGTTTTGACATGAATTATTTTAAGATATATTTTTTTATCAATGATAAATGCAATTATAAGTTTGATATAAGTATTATTTAACCCTTTTACAACCATCAATTTGGTCAACACAACCTCGCCAACCTTGGACGACATTTAACAACGGGATGCTTCAATTTTTCTTTTTCTTGAAAAACGATCACATTAATTCTAACAATATGCTGAATTCCATATTGTATTGGTTTTATAAAATGTTCTATGTAATTAAATTAATTTACATGCGATTTTATAACTTGTTGAAAATATTTAATCCAGGAGGGGAAACAGTGTTAGAACTGTTGTGGTAACCACTATCTAACCAGCTTATACATGGATACAATAAATTGCTTCAATTGTGGAATTTAAGAAATTTTGAATTTTAGGTTATAAGTATTTAAAATTTTTTAATTTGCCTTAACAAAGTGGCTCAAAATTCTTCATGCGTGGGAGGCTTGAATTATAGCCGAGTGGTACATTAATTTAAGCACTAAGAATAAATATTTCGTTTTCATAAGTAATAAATAGCATAAGTACATTGGATAACAATTAGTGATATCAATTTTAGCGCCGGATGGACGGCACCGCAATCTACGTTAAATTTAGTATTGAACAACACGAGAGGCCAATTCTGCCGTTACAGAATTTGTAAGCCATCTCCGTTAGCATTTTCACTCTCAATAACGGATGGTTGCACCTCACCTCTGCATATATGTAAACCCCCTCCTGCAGAACTACTGAATTCAGACATGGAGGCACTCCTAGGTAATTACCGGTGAGCAAAAACAGCCGCAAGGCCGACCAGGCGGGAAAAGAACAAGGCTTGCCAATGAGCATAATTTCCTAGACGACGCGCGACGTTCCGATCCAATATACCTACATATTGCGGTCTCTCTTTATTATTCTCGTTGTGCCGCAATAATTTTTTTATTAATTATTAATTTTGAAATGATTGAATTCCACAGCTAGCTCTTTTGAAAAATTACCTTGCATGAAAACCCTTCTCTTCAGTAGTCGGTTCTGCGCTCTTATACTGAAATAAAATATTTTTGTCGGGATAGAAAAATCCCCGAATGATACGCCTATGTTTTTGAACAATTGATAATTTAATTTATTTTTTAATTAAGCAATTCAAACACAAATTTTATCATAATAAACCTAATAAACAATTTTAACATAAACAACAAATGCTTATAATTTAATCGTACTCCGACCCAACGTTAATTTCGTATTTCCGCAAAACCGGTTTAATGTTGTTTGAATTTCGCACTCACGCCGTTTTATAAATATTAAGTTTTTGTATTCTTACCACCCGTAGATGTCGCTCCTTAAGTGTAATATTTCGCCTTAGATCTCGTACTCCAAGCTTTTTACCCAGATCCAGAAATTTGTCTACAATATCGTTTCTGTTTTTTGTGCTCCAGTGATTATGATAGGATCGTTTCATCCAATTTACATACCATCTTTCCAAAATTATAACACGTAAGTATTGTTGCACTTTTATATATAACCACACTTATTTTTCTCTTTTACTCGTGCTTATACTGATTTACTTTTTTAGTTCTACACACTTTTGAGAT
This sequence comes from Podabrus alpinus, assembly GCA_932274525.1. Classification (NCBI taxonomy): domain Eukaryota; kingdom Metazoa; phylum Arthropoda; class Insecta; order Coleoptera; family Cantharidae; genus Podabrus; species Podabrus alpinus. The sequence goes on from OW026451.1 coordinate 125,848,716, forward strand.
TGATAGAAAATCAATCACGAGATTTTCTCGGAGCCGAAATTTTCACGTGCTCCTCGCTATGGCTATCGTGTGAGAAAAGCCTTTATTTTTCGATCCGTTGCTAGGTTATTTGAAAGAAATTCGTTTTATTCCAACTTGATATCTTTTCTACCTGGTAAGTTTTGTAGCATTTTTGATAATTAATTTATTTGATAATTGTCATTAAATTATTCACACCAGTGTTTTTGTTTTAGCGTTTATCTTGCGATCCGTTTTGCCGTTGCGATCTTTCGAACATTCCGGACAAGCACCGTTACATTATTGTTTAACCGATTTCGAACACCCACGTAATTTCTTATTTTTAACGCACAACTTAATCTAACATAATAATACTTTTTTTTTTATTTAATAACAATTTCTTACGATCTAACAATTTTTATGTGAATTGATTTGTGGATATTAGATTATATTTTACGATATCATTCTTGGACTTTCCCATTCTTTACCTGTCTTTATTTATACCCGAATTTAATGTACTCTTTCTTTGAGTCTTATTTAACGTCGTAGAACCTTCTAAATCGTAGAAGAATTTTCATGCGATTTGTAATTGTTTATTTTCATCCCTAATAGTTGTTAATCTTTATTGACGATTGAATCATAGCAATATATAAGCTACAATTCAGCGATAAACAACGACACCCCGGATTCACAGCATTATCTCGATAATTTTCACGTGGCCCTAGAAGTAGCTGTAATCCGAAACTTGAAATTCCTACATAGGTTCACAACCATCAGTGAGCTGGATTCAGACCATAACCCCGTCCTACTTCAACTAGGTGAAGATAAAGAGAACGAATATCAGTCATATGTTAATAAAACCGATTGGATAAACTTCCAAAACCAACTTGCGCGCAACCTGGGCCTCATCCCTATACTGTGAAACATGTCACAGGCAAGCTTGGCGCGGATCCCGACTATCGGAGCGACTGATCCTGCTCCGAAGCGGAAATCCAGCCGACGAGTCCTTGACTTTGACCACTTCTGCATAAAATTTGCCTTCTTTTCCTTCACCTTCTCTTCTTTCATTGAATAGACCCATATATGACTTGGGCTCAGTAAATGTGGATAAACCTACACGACCAGCATTACGGGACAGCGACTGCGATATCTCTGTCAAAATAAATTCAATTGCCATAATGACCGTCACTAGCCAAGGGGGGGAAACCAACCTTGGTTACCGACGGTCTTTGTTTGCAGGGGGGGTTAGGCTCATAGCCTAACACTGCATTTTATTTAGATATACGAAGAATGTGTGGGCTAAGCCCGGTAATCCGCAAATTAATTTATGATTCTGATTCTGCACGATTTCAAACACTTTATTTAAATTTGCTTTGATTTCGTTTCTGATATACCTATTTCAAGGTTTAATATTTTTCCTGAGCTTTCGGGAACTCCATCTAGGTCGGTGAAAAATTTCAGCTTTCTAGGTGGTTTAGAAGTATCTCAAAATTATTTTCCGGACATCGACAAACTGAGCTTTATGTTATGGGCATTTAAGAAAAGGCGCGAGACGTACCTGTATCTTGTTAACGCACACTTTTATGACAAGATAACGGCTGATGTCACAAAATGCGTATATCTATAACACGCAATAAAAAGAAAAGCAAACATTCTTATCATTTCTTTACGTTAATCTAAAAAAAAAGTTAAAGGACAAGTTCACCACCAATTCTATAAATATCCAAACAGATGGTTTTATAACATTGGGTTATCACGTTATCAGTATAAAATTTACAAAATATTGCATTTTTAATAGTCACATAAAAGTCACTCGATAAAGTTTAGCATAGTGCCATTAGCGGAGCTAATTGTTTTGATGGGACGATGTGTTTTAAAAAATTCACCTGAAAATTGAGAAAATCAGTTATTTTTTACCCGGTTTCCAAAAAGATTTTTTTTATCTCAAAATTACTGTAGTACCTACTTACAACATTAAAAAGCAATTAAGTTACTTGGAAAATATTAAATTTATCAATAATTATTAATTACTTCAAAAAGTTCTAAAAAGTAAATCACAGATAAAACAAATTTAAAATACAATAGAGAAAGCAAGTCATTATTGCCAAAAGTTTTTGGAAAAATTTATTTGAGTTCTTCTCTTATAAAAATAATACTAATACTCATAGAAAAGAAAAAATAAATACTATGAATTCGAGTTACGAGAGATCATCAAAATGCTTTTCAAATTTGTTTAAATTTTTAAGAATCCCATTTCTTGATAATAATAATTACGTATGTAAATGGCAGCATCTTATGGGGTACGCTTTCAAAGGGCGGTTCAATAAGAGGTGTCATTTTGATTTGTTACAAAAACACATTAATAATTGGAAAAATTGGAAAATTTTTAGTTTTACATAAAGAGCCATTCTTTTAGCAAAATTTTTCATTATTACGTTTTCGCATAAATGAGACTCAATGTTTGTAATTTTATGTCGAGTATTGTTCTTGAGATCAGGGATCGTTTGCGGTTTGTCGACATAGACTTTTCCCTTCAAGTACCCTTAAAGAAAAAAATCTTCTTCTTCTTCTGGTGCCTATCCGTTCCGGATGTTGGCTATCATATTGGCTATAATTATTTTATTCACTGCCGTGCGAAAAAGCTCTGTTGTTGTCATCGAGAACCACGTTCTAAGGTTCTTCAACCATGAAATTCTCCTTCTGCCTACGCTTCTTTTTCCGGCTATTTTGCCTTGTAGGATGCACTGAAGGAGCCGATATCTGTTTTCATTGCGCATTACGTGGCCCAGGTACTGCAGCTTTCTGGCCTTGACCGTGTCTACCACCTCCAGTTCCTTGTTCATTCTTCTGAGGATCTCGTTATTAGTTACATGATCCATCCATGAAACTCTCAGAATTCTCCGATAAATCCACATCTCAAAAGCCCGAAGTTTCTTCGTCGTCGACTCGAATCTAATGGCGTCAAATTGCAAGATTTAGGCGGCCAATTGATGTCAGCACATTGAGAAATAACGCGCTCTTCGAATTTTAAATGCAATAAAGTTATTGTTTCGTTTGCTGTATGGCTTTCATGATTCTAATCAGCTAATTCATTTTCTACTAGCGTAGAAAATTCAACAAAAATTGAACGATATTATTATTTATTTCCCATTTATGATTATTACTGTTTACTATAAGTATAGCTTATTAACACAGTAATTACTATGTACATAATTATATAGTAATTAATAATTATTGCCCGCAAATTGATATAAAGGCACGTGCGCGAGCACATTCCAAGACTGCAGGCAGATGGCATTCCACCTGCAATTAATAAACATTACATTAAGTCATTACAATTTTCAAATCTTACAATAAAATAGTCAAGTTTAAATTTAAAGTAAAATGTTAAATACAAAGTGGGCGCAAAATTTACTAGTAACCTTAAGATTAATTAAATAACATCGACATAAAGTAAGTAACCTGATATAACATGCATGGTAAAGTGTGAAATTCCGCTAAATTGGACTAAGTTACCATGATTACGAAGGTTGTACCGGAATAGCTGATTTTCGCTTTAATTAATCTCAACGTAATTTTGCACGTTATGCTGTCCTGGAAAAAAATTATGTCGTTCCTTAACATAACGTGCTGAGGTCGGGATACGGAAATTGGACCAAGAGCCAAAGCTAACGTGTGTAAGTATCTACTTGACAGTTCAAAATGTGGTCGTTTTGAAACTTTTTTTTAAATTTATATATAAATAAGTAGTTGACTTTAACTACAATAATCGTAACATTATAGTTGAGGATTACGTCATTTACAATCTACTAAGTAGATACGTTTCAACAAAACAATACCACAACGAACATCAACAGTCAGGGCCTTACTCGGGCTGGATCATTGATGAATGAAAAAATGGAAAATAAAAAACATACAGATCAAATTAACCTTATTTATTAATCTTAAATATATACATGGGACAAGACAAGGAATGATTTGAAATTAAGCAAGGGTACATTAAAACTACCAAAAAACTAAAAATTAAAGAGGAAGGCAACTGGACCATCCCAGTCACAAATTCTAGAAGGTAATGCTGCGATATTAACATTGACAACGCAAAAAAACAGGATAAAGACAACAAAAGATAAAACAAAAAGCAAAATAATCAGAATTGTTATATGGAACATCAGGACCATGAACTAATAAACTACAGAATAGATATAACTGCGCTGCAGGAGATTAGATGGATACAAGAATGGATACCTAATACTGAACTCGGGCCAAAATTAACAAGGGAAGAATGGCACGGGTATAATGGTAACAAACAGAATAAAGGACAACATTTTACAGTTCAGACCAATGGGTGGAAGATTGTCATATATAATAATTAAGACGAAACCACAAAATACATCAATAATCAGTTTTTACGCACCAACAGAGGACAGCGATGAAGCAGATAAGGAGGACTTCTACGACGAACTACAAGAAATATGCGAAACAATTAATAAAAGAGATACCTTAATAATTATGGGCGATTTCAATGCCAAATAAGGAAAGGAAGAATATTTTAATGACATAACAGGAAAGGAAACAATACACAACATAACTATGCAATTTGGCAGCTGAGGTAAACATGGACATCAGCAGGACAGGATGTACATATAAAAAAATTCACAAGATAACCTGGGTATGGCCAGAAGGCGGAAACGACGAATAAAATCAGATAGATCATGTCATGATCACAAAGAAAATGAAGACCTTTTGTAAGAAATTTAGCAACAGATAAAAGAACAAGAAAACAATACGAAGATGCCCTAAGGAAAACAAACAATGAAGTAAAGACATGGAACAAGAATACAAGCAATAGGATATGAAGATTGGAAGAACGTAAAGAATGATTCGACGACGCGACGGGTGTAAAGGGATAAGCAAGTCGAAGTCAGAGGCAAGAAACAAATAATGATTAAGTACAAAAAGATATGAAGATTGGGAAAACTATAGAAAGAAAATTCATACTATAAAAGAAAGAAAAATGAATGGCTCAAAGAAGCAATGAACGAGATAGAAGAAAGCAATAAATATAATAAGAATCGGTAATTCTACGAAAGACTAAAAATACACAAAGTGAGACACAAGATAAAGACAAGATGAATGAGAAATAAAGAAGGGAAGTTGAAAGATGACAAAGAAAAAATAAAGCAAGTTTGGATAGAGCATTTCCAAGAACTGCTAAATGAAATGCAAGTAAATGAATATCCCTCCGTAGTAAACGAAGAAAACCAACAAATAGAAACGCCAATTTCCGAAGAAATGGTTTAAGTAATTATAAGAATTAAAAATAGAAAATCACCGGGCAAGGATGGAGTGAATGCAGAGTTACTTAAATATGGAGGAGAAGCCTTAAAGGAAAGAATATATGAACTCATAAAACAAGTATGGATAGAAGAAGAAATGCTACAAAAATGGAAAGAAGGTGTACCAGTGACAATAAAATATTAAGCAGATTTAGAGAAGTGTAAGAACTACCGGAGCATAACACTGCTGAATACCACCTACAAAATTCTCTCCGCAATAAAAATAAAAGACTAAAAAAATTCTCTAGAAAAATAATCGGAGAATACCAGTGCATTAGTAAAAGGAAAGTCGATAGTGGACGCAATTTATGTACTACAACAAATATTACACAAAAAGTCGCGAACGTAGATCTTCATAGATTTTAAACAAGCATTTCACAAGATATGAAATAATAAAAACAATGCAAGAAATGAACATACCGACCCTTGAAGAAACCACAGCTTGCGTCAGAACAGCAGATGGCGAAACAAATAATTTCCAAGTGAATAGCGGAGTAAGACAGGGATGCGATGTCATCAACCTTGTTTGATCTGTTTTAGAAAATATAATCAGAAATTTAGAGATTAAAGGCACAATAAATAACAAGGAAGCGCAAGTGATTGCTTACGCTGACGATGTAGCCATAATATCAAGAACTTTAGGAAAACTAATTGAAACTTTTAAACATCAACGGCACAGCAAAAACAATAACATTATCAGGATTATCTGTAAATCAGGATAAGACGAAAGCCCAGAATAAGCTGTTAAAATTAATGGACGATTTCTATTGGACTGTTAGTATTAATAGAAGTTTTCGATTGGTTAGTTAAATTTAATTGATTGTTAAAAGTTATATGTAACCAGGCAAAAGTATATGAAATGGCACAAAAAAACTGGGAAAACAAAGGAAATTAAAATTCGACAGTGGAATCCTTGAAGAAGTAAATAATTACATTTATCTACGAGTACAAATAAATAATAAAAACGAGAGACAGGAAGAGCTAAAAAGAAGGATACAACTGGGAAACAAAGCCTACTAGTTATACAAACACCTGCTATGCAATAAACAAAGATGACCAAGATTAAAGTAGGTATATAAAACATTGATAAGGTCAGTTCTCACGTCCGCGACGGAGGATCTGGATCTTCGAAAAAAAGATTCTGAGAAAAATATTGGGACCAAACAGAATCAAGCAACGGGAAACGAGACCAATGATGAACCATCGGTTACTGCGTGAGACAAAGAAAAAGATCGAGTATTAAACAGATAACCAAATGGAAATCAGCAGAGGACCGTGCCAGAGGAAGACCCAGGGTGAGATGGTGGGACCAAGTCACGGAGGATTTAAGAAGGATGGCTGTTGAGAATTGGAAGCAGAAAACAGAAAATAGACAAGCATGGAGAAGAGTTGTAATGGAAGCAAAAACTGACGGAAGAAGATGAGGACAAATTTACCCCAATAAACGGATATGTAAAATGCGTGTATATGTGGTTTATTTTTTATTTTATAGTAAAAAATTAAAAATTATTCCGAAATCCATAAAAACAAACTAGAATAAAAATGAAAAAATTCCCTAATAAGTTAAGTTTATTTTAATCGGGAAACCCAGATCAGGGTTTATAAATTATGATATTAAATATAATCTTCCATCAACTGTAAAAAATGAAAAGCTTTATTTATTTTATATTAATGTCATTTAATTTTAATTTAATAAAAATTGCAAATAGACTGATAATCCTATATAAACGGTGGTACCTACAACTGAAATTGGATGCAATAGAAGGAGACTCTCCCAAAATAAAAGGTCGTCAAAAATTTTACCTGCCCAAAAATTACGACCCATGGTCCTACTATGAAATTTATAAAAATCGACCCTTGTAGGGAAAACACTGTGCACCACTGATCTATACCAAATGACTCGCTTTTATCCAACAGTACAAGGTCCATGTCTTGAACCCCCGAACGAGATATCTCAGACTAGTACAGCATACTATCGTATACTATAAACTTCCCGAATACTCGACCCGATTGTGAATTTCGAAGGAAAACTTTTGGTTAGAATTCTTCCTGTTCGAAGTAATTATAAATTCATAGTTGCGTATCAATTATAAATCATAAATCGTAGTATACCTTCCTTAATTTCTTGGGCAAGTATTTGGGGAATCTTGAGGTATGAATGACATTCATATAACTTACGTCAACTTTCGATTCAATTGGTGCGTAATTTTTCAAACCAGTTTTGATTGGTTTGAATTTTAAGTGAGCGCAAATTATTTGAGCATTATTTAAATGCATCTATTGGAACCAAATAATAATGTTTTTCTTATCATTATTTTTTCCGTTGGGGGGTTTTTGATTGAAATTATAAGTGCAAAAAATTAAAAGTAATTATTGATATGGTTAAACAACCTTGTTAAAAAGAAATCATTGAATTTAATTATAAATGAGTAGCGTCAATTCAAAACGTTTTAATAGATAAGCTTTTTAGTTGTAATCAATCAAGATTATTACTGTTATTTAGGTATTTTCATTCGTGTGTGTATAAATATCTGCACTTTTGACTTACTAATTTAGTACTTTGTTTATTATCGTAAGTTACGTGCAGTATTAGTATTACAATTTGTTCCAAAAAAATGTTGCGATTATTTGTGTTTACGTTATTAGTTATTCAAAATTTAGCACATGTAATACCAAATAAAGATGGATTTGATTTGCATGTAGTGCATTTAAATGATTTTCATGCAAGGTATGTAACTGGCACAGATTAATAATTTTAACAAGTAGGTGGATTTACACAACAGATGCATTTTTGCTTGCATGCGATTATTAATTTAATTTAAAATTGGTAATTTAGCTAAATTTTCTCAATGTTATATGGTATTATTTTTTAAATATATTTAAAAATCGAACTTTAAAATAATATTTTTGTGCTGTGATTTGTGTATGCAAGATAAAGTCAAATAAAGTCTATATAATGTTGTAGGATAGAAGTAAGTACTTGGTTCAATTTAATTTTAAATGCAATAATTGGGGCTTCGTAAATAAAAAGGAAATTCAATTTAAAATATTATGGAATAATATCATCGAATGGAAACGTTAAACAAGATTAAACGTTGGAATTATATTATTTTTATACAGGGTGGCTTACTTATGCAGTATTATTTTATTTCATTATAAATTTACCATAATTAAAAGCAAAATTTTGAATACAGTGTTCATTTGAAGGGCGGTAATATAAAATTTGATTATTAGAAATTACAAAAAAAAAAATTAATAACTGTAATTAAACTTTTTAAAAAAGCTTGTATAAAGTGGTTGAAATAAAATAACTTTAACCATCATAACTTAAAATGCATACAAATATTTAATAAAAAATACAAGAGACATTAAAATGTGCATGTAAATATGAAAATGAGTTGATATACGATATCGTGATAAAAAGAGGGAGTTATTATTTTCCAACAAACTGTAATTTTCAATATTTACACCCATTGTCATTATAAATTCAAATCGTATTTATATTATATCCATTTGCAAATGTTTATAAATATCTTTTTGATTGAATTTTTGCATTCATTATTATGACTTGCATTTCAAGTTATTAAATTTTAATTTAATTAATTTTTTTAATCTATATATAGGGTGTTTCTAAAATGTATTCCCCGACTTCAGTGATGAGTTCCTAGCAAAAATATAATTATCATCGCTGTACTAGGGCTTAGTACATTTTCTTAATTATGATCTCGGAACTTTTTGCATATAATATTCTTATATTATAATATTTAAATGTGGAAAGAAGCAAAGAAAGCAAGGGATGTGAAACTAGCGAGCCCCAGACAAGGGCAGACATTTTAGAAACACAATTTATAAATTATAACAATACTAGAAATATTTAGAACCATCTAGAAATATTTTCGCCTTTTAGTTATTTTAATAAGTTGCCACTTGAAAACAGTTAGAGGTGTCGAAATTTGATTTGATAAGTGTTATTATTAGGTATATCAAAAAAGTACTGAAAAGTAAGGGTACTTTTACAAAGCATTTTGGAAATTTATTAAAATAAATACCGCGACAGGGAGCGCTTTGAAAAGTTATTATTAATTCATTAATATAAAAGTTGATTTATTAAAATTTTTTTAAATTAAATTAACAATTTCACTATAGAGAACGCTTTGTTGGAATATTTCGTCATAGGTAAACCACCCTGTATACTTAACCTTTGCAATAATATTTTTCTTGATATCCAGTATTGTAATTTCTTTTTTAAACTAGATTTGGGTTTGTTAAAATCATGCTGCATTATAATTTATAAGTTAAAATTACCATAATCTATTAATAAATAATAGATATATGTAGACGATACATAATTACATATAAGTATAACAGAAATCACGGAGGAAAATTTTGTAGTCTACTTTGTAATCCATTCTATAAATAAATAAGATTGATTTTTGGTTTAGGAAGTGAAATTTGATAATAACCCTATTATGATCATTAATATTTTTAAATACTGATAATATAATTAATTTCATAATTATCAGAAAAAAACACTTATACAACCATAGATTATCATTTTTTATCAATTCAAATTTAACAATTAGAATCATTTAATCACTATGATATTAAATTAACGATTGTTGGTTTCAATTCAGTGTGCAATTGATTTCTATTTAATCAGTGCCGTAATTAGCTTTTCTTGTACCTTGTGCAAGGTCTCATTTTTGGACCTTTTAAGTTTCTGGAAAAAATCGCCGCAGGCGATTGTTTGAACACTTTCAACATCAAACGCATTAAAAGTTGCACATTTACAATTGAATCTGCAGTTGAACAAAATTGACATTAACTTCCTATCGAACTAATTTTAATTTTCTAAATTAAACATGGTTTAACACATTAATTAATGTGACATTTTTTGTGATGCATTAAATCCGAAAATTCTTCCTACTTCACAATTAATTATTTTCACAAATTTAACTTGCATGCTTTAATATAGCCACGCATTGCAATCACAGTCAAAGGACAAAATTGTTTTTTGAAGTCTTCAATTTTAAAGAAAGAATTGATTTATATTCTTAAAACGGAAGTGTAAAATAACACATATGTTCAGAAAACAATATTTTTCCGTGCAACAAAAGACAGTAAATTATTGGATTAAATAATACATAAACCTTTTTAAAAATATACATTTTTCAATGAGATGGGAAAATTACAAAATTGGACTTTTTTTTAAAACTTTTATTAGTCTATTTCAGGGCGCTGGGTCCTTAACCTGTTGCACCTGCCTCGTTTCAGCACCGTATTTAATACATTGTTAAAAAATACAATGTACGGTGTTGAACGTTGCATTACGTAAGAAATTGGTCAACGGTAAGTAACGTCAAAATAGAAAGTTGATAAACATCTTACGTAGTGAAAACGTTCAACGTCGTATATTGTGTACCCAATAACATATTTACGTGCATTTCTACTTTAACGCCTCTTAGGCTTCCTACAGACTGATCAAGCAAAAACGTTTTGTCGCACAACGTTTTTGCTTGATCAGTCTGTAGGCAGCCTAACTGTTAACCAACTTCTTACGTTGTGCAACGTTCAATATCGTACATTGTGTGCACAGTAACCTATTTACACGCATTTCAACTTAAATTTGACATTTACCACCGTTAAACTGTCATTCTGCTTCACCCTTAATACAAAATACGAAATTAAAAACAAAACTTCATGTGTAAAATTAAATTTTTCATTTTGTAAAAATGTCAATCATTAAAAAAAAAAATTAAATTTGAAATTCAGGCTACTAAACTTATTATCAATCATGAAACAATTATTGTTAAATAAGAAGATTTATGGTCCTAGTAGTGAAAAAAATTCTATAATATGATACACCTAGCTTCTGAGTAATATTGCTGATTAACTTTGTATTACTCTTGCGATATAATCTTGGTCCTCGGCAATAATAGTATTCTTCTCAACCTTGGTGCATAACGTACTATTATTTGTCTAGCAATAATATGAAATTAATGTCCAGTTTCACGAACCTTAATTAACTTTAACCTGTGCTAATAATTATAACTATAGTAACAATAATTACAAAGCATTGTATTTGATCAGAGATTAGTTAATTATACATTAATCATTGATTAAATCCTTAATTAACGTTGATGAAACTGCTCCTAATTGTACCTAAATATTATAATATTGCTTTTATACCATGAAATCAGCAATCGTGACATTGATTTTGACGAAAATGTAATATTTAAGTTAAAAACAATATCAAAAAATAGCAATTTCATTGCGTTTGTATAGCTTGTAATTTTTAAATTTTAACTTGATACAATAAGCAAGTTTTGTATTTTATTGGGTCACTAAAAATTTTATATTAAACAATAAATACTCGAATATTAAATCGCAGTAATTGAACTGTGAAAACTATCAAACTATTAATTTTAAATAACGAAGCGAACCATTATTGACACTTCATATAAAGTTATGTACCTTGAAGTATTTTAATCATTTTTTGAATTAATAACCTCGTTACACCTGCTGATTTTAAATATCTCTGTCATTTAATTATAAAGGTGTAATAAAAAGTAAACAAGTGCTAGGTACCTACTATACTAAAATGATAATAGTTATTTATGTATCAAGGGCACAATCAATAGATTATAGCACCGAGGGTAATTTAAAGCCCGACGCGTTGCCCGTGGTACATACAACGTTTTATTTCATTTTGGTACTTGGTACTTGAATTGTCAAAATTTAAGAATTAAGTATTTTGAGAAAAATATCATGTCATTTTGTTTGTGCTATGAATTTTTGGTGTGCCATGGTTCTTATGGCGAGAAACTTGGAGGGGCGAGAATTAATTTTTTTATTTAGCAATAACTCGAAAACGGCACTAGATATCGAAAATCTGAGCAAAAAATTCTCCCCCCCTCGCAAGGGACTCCTCCTCGTGAATTGTCGGTAGGAAGGCATATGTAAAATTTCAGATCGATCGCGTAAAAAAAACAGAGTCGGACTAACTCTTTTGTTTTGATATTGTTGTCATTGCTTAGCAACTTTATAGGCCCTCGGGCTATAAAAGCCATATTATGCCCCCATTTCTGTGCTAAAACACAAGGTTATGATACCAAAATGAAATAAAATATAATATAGTTGTTATTTTATTGATTGCGTAACATAATATTTTCATCTATCTTTTTTTCATAATTGAAATTTGTTTGCGTTCGTCCGACCGTGAGCTCGGGGGAGAACTAAATCACACACAAACTAGAATTATGGAAACTTTGTATAACTTTATATAGACAGTTTATTATTTATTTATTTATAACTGTTTAATATTTTTTTATGGACTTCAACTAGTAGGTACCAAGGATTTTATTATCACCAATTTTAGAACAGGAAATTAAACCTCTCCTAATTAAGTAATAATTATTTAGCAGATTTTATAGATATAATAGAATAGGTATTGTGTATAATATAGAAATTATCTCAATTTTATGTGCCCAATTTACATAATAAAATTATTTTGAAATAAGAAATATCAAAAATCATTTTACTTTCCCAATATTTTGGAGTCATGCAATAAATTATAAATAAGAATTCGTCTTTTTCTCCAAAGCCCTTTCAATTAAATTTTGATTGATATTTACATTGGCTAATTTCTATATTTGTACAGCCTCTATTATCGAATCGATGAGAATATTGTAAATTCTCGAAATTTAATTAAAAGGACTTTGGAGAAAAAGACAAATTTTATTTATTTATGCAATAAGAAATGTGAATTACAGATACTATTTTCGATAACCATTTCTAATCAACATAATTCAAATGTGTATATCCATTATAATTTATTATATATTGTTTTCCTGCAGGTTTGCCGAAGTTAGTAAAATAGGATCGTTATGCAAGGAAGAATGCATTGGAGGATTTTCGCGGACGTTTGTAGCAATTCGACAAGAATTAGAAAGAAGACCAAACTCGATAGTTTTAAATGCTGGGGATAATTTTCAAGGAACATTATGGTATAACCTTTATAAATGGAACGTAACGAAACATTTTCTGAATATGATACCTACTGATGCTTATGTAAGTAGAACATAGTAGATAACTGTCATACATATTAATACATATAATATTGTAAATTGAGCACCACACTGTTTAACATTCAATCAGTAATTTAAATATCTTCGTATGCTAAATTATTATTGAATAGACTTTAGGTAACCATGAATTCGACGATAAAATTAAGGGGGTAGTGCCTTTTATTAAGGCATTAAATGCACCCGTCGTTGCAGCTAATATTGACGATAGTAAAGAACCAGAGTTTCAAAATCTTTACAATAAAAGTATTGTGATTGAAAGAGACGGAAAACGAATTGGTATCGTAGGAGTTCTTCTAGCAAAAACTGATGTAAGTATATCACCATCATGTAACACAAACAACACAAATTTTTCCGACTTTAATCAATTAATTTTTACTTATTACCTTTAGACTATAACAAATTCCGAAGGACTCAAATTTCTGGACGAATCGAAATCTGTGAATAAAGAAGCTGAAAGACTTGTTGCCGAAGAAAATGTGGATACCATAATAGTATTATCTCATTGTGGGTACAATGTTGATCAAAAAATTGCAAAATATGCTTCCCCGAAAATTGGTCTCATAGTTGGAGCTCATTCGCACACCTTCTTATATACAGGTACTTTTTTTGAGATAGGTAAAATTAAATCGTTTACTAAATTCCAGCTTGCTATAAACAGGCACAGATTATCCAGGAGTAGACAAACCAGCTGGACCATATCCTACCATTATTAAACATACCGATGGTCGAAAAATTCTGGTCGTTCAAGCTTCAGCGTTTACAAAATATTTAGGAAATATTACGGTACACTATGATGACAAAGGCGATGTAGTTTCCTGGTCCGGAAAACCTATCTATTTGGGCGATAACATTCCACAAGGTTGGCAATTTAAAAAAATTTGTTTGGGGTTAAAAATAATATTTTTTTATTTAGATGAAGTTATCAACGCAGATCTAGCTAAATGGAAAGAAGAAGTTGATAAGTATGGCGATGTTATAATAGGATCAACTGAGGTTCCGTTAGATCAAGTATCGTGTAGATTACGGGAATGCAATTTAGGAAGCTTTATAGCTGATTCCATGATATATGCTGTAAGTTCTTCGATTTTATAGGAAATTAAAATATCTAATAAAATATTGTAGTTTTTGGAGACAAATGAAGAGAATGCATGGGCTTATGCTTCAGTTGCTTTACTAAATGCAGGAGGAGTTAGATCAAGTATTGCGGTTGGAAGTTAGTATAAATTTCAAATATAATTTTTAATCTGTTGGTGATACTCGGTACAGTATAGATATTAATGTTTTTTTAATATTAGACGTCACATACAACGATTTGATCAACGTCCATCCGTTTGAAAACACCCTTGATATTGGTGAACTTCAAGGGAAATATTTAAGGCAATCTTTGGAATACGCCGCAGATCGTTTTTCTAATGAGAGAGTGGTGTCGAAGTTAAATTTATTACAAGTTTCTGGTAATTCTGGGAAAACAAAATTTTGGAATAACTATATAAAAATATATTTTTGTAGGATTAAAAGTAGTGTATAATACTACTAAAGTTCCGGGCGACAGACTTCAATCCGTGCAAGTAAGGTGCAGAATTTGCAAGGATCCAACATATTATGAAGATTTGGATGATGAGAAATTTTACAGGATAGTTTTCAATTCCTTTTTAGTTAACGGTGGAGATGGTTTTGAAGCTATAGCTGAAAATATCATTGATCACGAAATGGGTCCTCTTGACATCGATATTTTAGAAGAATATATAAAATTGAAAAGTCCAATTACGCAAGAAACAGACGGTAGAATTACAATGCTAACATAATAAAGTTATATTTAAAAATTGAGGAGATGTATAAGTCTTAATAAAAATGAAATTTTACAATTAACTTTTAATTCAGCGTAACCCAATCCTTAAATCATGAGAGTGCGATAATTATTGGCAATTCTAGAATTTGTAACAAACGTAACAGATTCACGCAATGTAAAATCAATCACATTATTAGCTCAATAGTTTGCGTGAATAACAGACTTGTTCAGTAAATTATGAGCATAATATCATGTTTAGTTGAATCTATACACTGCACACGTAGTACCAATATTAACATTCAAGATATTATTGAAATTTATATACATTTTGCGGTGGCGATTATTATAACTTCGAGAATATGGTATAAGGTATATACATATTATGACTCTGTTTTATTTTCAAACACAAGCAAATTATTTTAAATAATCGAAAGCTTGTAATATACGCCGACGCAACTCTAACAACAAAATTTTGGTTTATGCACACCAAGTCAAGACGATGGGTTTTGGTGCTTTCCAAATTTTGGTAAAACCTAAAGTTCATCGATGACACTATTTCATTAACATCTGTGACACGGTTTAAGTTTTATATCACCTACTATTTAATTTATGTCATCATATTATTATTTAATTTTCGTGGTATATACTCGTATGCAAATATCAAGTCAATAAATAATTGAAAATTGGAATAAATGAACTACGTTACATTTTACAAAAGGCCGATAAAGTTGGAATCAAATAAATTGGCCCCTGCATGACGAATTTCTGGTTAAGAAATGACATGCTGCATATAATTTATGACGTCGTTTGGCTTTATTTAAAAAGAGAACAAAAATATTTGCATGTCTTTTTGGTAACGACTAAGAAAAGTCGTACGTTACCAACATTGTACATTAATAATAGATAACAATGTAAAATTAGTATGTCTCAAATTGTACTGTACATTGAAACATAAAATGTAATTGACTCACGTATTGAAATTCAATTCAAAAAGAATAATTTTGAGGTTATCAGTTGAATAAATAATCAGTTCATTTATTTAAAATATATTTCCATTGTTAACATCTTTCAATTTTATTTAATAATCAGTAAGGGGTTATCCAGAAAGGACGTCCACGCCTGGGAGGGAAGGGGCTTTACAAAATGTGACCCAAGTGTGACCATGGAGGGAGGGTGGTTGGACAAATGCGTGACGTCCGCATAAAATCTCATTTTTGGCATTTCTAGGAAAATTGTATTTAAATATTTTTTTATTTCATATTTTGTAAAAAAAATTATTTACGAGGGAGGGCTGATAAATACCCGTGTTTGATAAGAGGTGGATGGCACCTTTGATGGCAACAATTCGTTATTGGTTTAATGAATTTAAACGTGGTCCAACAAGTGGTCTTGACGAAGAACGTCCTAGTCGTCCAAATGAGGTAACTATGGAAGAAATAGTTGAAAAATTCATGATATCGTATTGTCAGACTGAACGAAGAGTGAAATTGCTAGAGATAGCTGAGGCTGTCAACATCTCAAAAGAACGTGTGGGCAATATTTTACACACGATTATTTATGAAAAAGCTATTCACGCGATGGGTGCCGCGTTTTCTCACAATCGATCAAGAATATGCACGTGCAACCATTTCAAAGTAATGCTTGGATATTTTTAAGCATAATAGGAAGGATTTTTTGCGACGTAACATTACTGTGGATGAAAGATGAATACATCATTTAACACCTGAGACAAAAGACCAGTCCAAGCAATGGATAGAAACTGGATCTAGCGCTCCAAAGAAGGCAAAAGCGGTTCCATCAGTTGGAAAGGTTATGGCCACTATTTTTTGGGATTCTTATGGATTCTTCCTCTATTAAAGAGGAAAGACAATAACAGGGCAATATTATGCAAAATTATTGGATCGATTGGATGCCGAAATCAAGGGAAAACTATCACATTTATCGTAGAAAAAAGTGATTTTTCATCAAGATAATGCACCTTCATATTTTTTTTATTAACAGCTACTACATTCTAAAGAGAATATCGCTACCTCGTTTCCGAGGTTTACAAATTCGTTTGTTGGGGTGAATCACTCCCCGTGTTACAGATAGTTAGTTACTTTACGTTGTTACTTCTCTTTCTGTCTTGTTGTCTTCCTGCATGTTTGGTCCTCTATTGCTATTTCTATAGTTTTGGATGTTTTGCTGCTTTCCCCACTATGTCCCTCCATTTCTGTCTGTCATGTACCTTTTCCCTCCAGTTAGCGATCCCCATCTCTCTCAGATCCTGCGTGACCTGGTCCCACCATCTAATCCGCGGCCTACCTCGAGGTCTATTTTCACCTGGTTTCCACAGTGTTATCTTCTTTATAGCCGCCGAGTCTTCAGCTCTCATTACGTGTCCCATCCATCTAATTCGCTGCGACTTCACGTGTCTGACTATATCTTCTCCGTTCATTAACTCCCGAATTTCGTAATTCATTAAGGCTCTCTGCTCTCCGTCAGCTTCCCTCCTTGGTCCCAACAGGCTTCTCATAACTCTTCGTTCAAAAACTCTCAGTTGTTCCTCTTCATCGGCCGACATACACATTGTTTCCGACGCGTAAGTGACCACCGGTCTAATCAGGGTTCTGTATATCTTCATTTTAGTTCTCTTTGTCAGTTGTTTGCTTGTTAACATAGCTTTGTTTGCATAGTACGCTTTATTGCCAGTGATTATCCTTCGTTTTATGTCTGCGTGCCTTTCGCCTTTTCCGTTTATTAACACTCCCAGGTAATTGAAACTGTCTACCTCTTCGAAATTGCACCCTTGAATGTTGAGGCTTCGTTGCATGTTGTGTTTATTTCTTTCGCACTTCATGTACTTGGTCTTACTTTCGCTTACCACCAGACCCACTGCGCATGCTGCCTTGGCTATTGATTAAAATAGTTCTTTCATCTTCCCCAGTGATCTAGCTATCAATACGACATCGTCCGCATATACCAATATTTGACCTTCCCGGTTTGTTATCGTACCTTTAGAGTTGGCTTCCTTGATTATTCTGCTTATCAACACGTTAAAGAGGGTCGCTGAGAGTGCATCGCCCTGTCTCACTCCGCTATTCAATTCAAATTTCTCAGTTACTCCTGTCTCTGTTCTAACACATGCGGTTGTATTCTCCAACGTCATCCTGATCAAGCGGGTCAGTTTTGATGGCGTACCGCCCTCCCTTAATGCTTTGTATAGTTCACGTCTGTCCACTTTGTCAAATGCCTGCTGGAAGTCGACGAACAGCAGATGCAAGGCTATGTCATGCTCGTAAGATTTCTCAATTGTCTGCTTCACTATGTATATTGCATCTACTGTGGATCGCCCCGTCATAAAACCATATTGGCACTCCTCCAGCAAGCCTTTCGTGTGTGCAATCAGTCGACTGTGAATCAGTGTTGTCAATACTTTATATGCCGAGTTTAGTAACGTGATGCCTCTATAGTTCTTGCACTCTTCCGCGTTGCCTTTCTTCTTTAGTACTACTATCTCTCCTTCATACCATTCTGTGGGCATTATCTCTTTTTCCCATATTTGTTTCATAAGCTCACTTAATCTTTCATGTAGCGAACTTCCTCCATATTTTATCAGCTCTATACCAATTCCGTCCACTCCCGGCGCTTTTCCATTTTTGACTTTGTTTATTGCCCTCATGATTTCGTTGTGAGACGGACTTGGTATTTCTAGTTCGTTTTCGGTCGTTTGCGCTTCGCTGTGATTGTCGCTGTCATTATAATTTCTGTTTAATAGCTTGCTAAAATGTCTCCTCCATATTTGTCCGATTTTTTCAGCATCGTTTTCTACCACTCCATTCTCGTCTTTTAGGCCTCTTGGACTGATCCTTCTTGCTGGTTTCTGTAGTTTTATTGTTTGATAAAACATTCGCGATTTATTTTTTTTGTTACTCGTTTCTATTTCTTTCATTGCATTTTCCATCCATATGTTCTTCTTCCTTCTGTACAAGCTACTCGCTTCGTTTATCCTTCTTCTAAATGTATCGAGATCTTCCTGTTTTCCGCTTTTTAACCATTTTTGTCTTGTGTCTGTTTTCTTTTTACTCGCCTCAATGCACTCGTCGTCGAACCATGCCTTATTCTTTTTTTTCTTCTGTCTGTACCCGATTTCATTTTCTGCACATACCTTCACACTCGATGCAAGATTCTTCCATTCTTGTTCTATGTCGTTGTTTCTTTCTCTCTTTATTATTTCATTTTCCAATCTATCCTCGTATTTTCTTCTTCGGTCAGTATTGTTGAGATCTTCCGTTGCAAATCTTTTGTTTTGTCTTTTACGTGTATTAAATGTTAGCACTTTTTGTTTTATTTTGGCGATTACCAGATAGTGGTCCGAGTCCGCGTTTGCTCCTCTATATGTCCTTACGTCGTTAACTGTATTTTCTGCTCTTTTTGAGACCATTACGTGATCAATCTGGTTTCCATCGTTATTGCTTCCGCCCGGCCACACCCATGTTATTTTATGTACTCTCCGGTGTGGGAACATTGTGCTACATATTACCATATTCGTCATTTCCGCAAAATTACACAGTCTGTCTCCGTTGTCGTTTGTTTTTTCATGGATTGTATGTGTTCCTGCGACTGATCTTACGTAGCTCTCTTTTCCGATTTGGGCGTTGAAATCTCCCATCACTATCAGTATGTCCTTTTTGGTTCCATTATTATCTTCGGTAGGTGCATATCCGTTCACAATTGATACATTTACTTTTGCCTTGAATCTCAAGTATGACATCCTTCCGTTTATTGGTTTGAAACTTATAATGCTATTGCTCATCTTTCTCGTGACTATGAAGCCTGTACCATTTCTACCTTGGGAATCATCCCCTGAGTAAAACAACGTGTATTTTTCTTTTTTAATTTCGCCTTCGCCTCTCCATCTCATCTCCTGTATTGCCGCCACATCCACCCCATATCGTATTATCGCATTTGCCACCTCTTCCATTTTACCCGGCCTCAGCAGCGTTCTGACGTTCCACGTTCCGATTTTAAGCACACCTTTTTTCCGTTTTTTATTCCTTTGCTTCTTTTCTGTTACGTTACCATTGGTCGCTAGCCTTGTTCTCGCGGTTGTCAACATTGTTGCGTCCGTATTAATTTCTTCGTTTGTTCCTTTTCTTTGCGGTGTCATTGTCCTTTGCGTTTTCCATTTTCCATTATTCGTTCTTCCTTTTACTCGCCGGTCCGTCCAATTTACACTTTTCAATCCGTATGCATTTAGTTTTTTGGTAACCGGTCAGGGGCTTCTAGCCTCTTCTCTACTAGTTTTCCTTCGTTCGGATCCCATACCACAACGCAATCGGGCATGAACAGCTTTAGATGGCCTGTTTTAACTTTCTTCCCTTTTTCTTTCTCGATTTTTGCTCTTTCTCTTATTTCTTTCATAATGCGTCTCTCCATAGGTGTGAGGTCGCTGTCAATGTACATCTCGGATCCCATTAACTTGAATTTGTTCTTAAATATTTGCATTTTATCTTCGAAACTGTACATCTCGACTACGCATCTCTTCTCTCCTATTTTGTATGCATTCTTAATCTCTACTTGCGTTCCCATTTTCTCGCTAAAAAGGTTTTTCACCGCTGTCTTCAACTTGCGCGTGTCTCGTTCGTCTATGGATATTCCGCTCAGTATTAAATTGTTTCGTACATTTTCTCTCTCAAAGTTCTCCATCTTGTTCTCCAGCTCTTTATTCCTTTTCTCAAGCCTTTTCATTTCCTCCTTCATCTCGTTCGTGTTTTGTTCGTTCTCCCTTTTCATGAGCAGCTGATCGCTTTCGGTCCTTTCTGCTCTTTTCTTGACCTCCTGTATGTCTTTTTTTAAGATACCCATTTCACTCTTAATATCAGCGACGCTTGTCTTGATGTCGTTGACAAAGCCAGCCATCATTTTTGTTAGCTGACTAATTTGTTCCTCAAGCCTTTTCGTATCACTTCGTTGTTTACTTCTTTTGGTGTATCTAGCGGGGTCGCTACTTTCAATATCTGCTCCTTCTTCTTCGCTCCCAGGGCCTTCTTTTTGAACCGGAGATCTAATTATCTTTTTACTCCGTCTGAAGATATCGTAACTGGCTGTTCTTTTCCTATTGCCTTCATCCGTTGTTGTGCCTTCGCTAGCAAGCTTGTCTTCTGCTTTCTCCATTTTCTTCCGCTCACCTCTGTTAGTGCCTGTGTGTGGATGGTTTTTCTCTCGCGTCTGGCTCTGTTAGTGCCCGTGTGTGGATGGTTTTTCTCTCGCGTATGGCTGCTAGGATCTGTGTCGACCTCTCGGAGATCGCGGCCTTTTATATTATTGTGTTTTGCTTGCGTACAGCACGGTATCCGGATCCACTCCTCGGAGATACCCTTGCTACAAAAACGTTTTTATTTATATCGTTACCCGCTTCTCGCCACTATGATAACTAGTTCCTATGCAATTGCAAAGGTTGGCACCTTCACAGCAAAAATGTTTCTATCCAAAAAGCAACACTAACCTCAAAGAGAAGTATCCTGTTTTCTTTTTAAAAGCTTCTCCTGGTGCTGCAAACGGCCCGCAAACACTTTTTCGTTCTTCTTCACTGTTCCACTTTCATATATCGAAACAATATCCAAAACAATCGCTATTTAAACCCGAAAAATCTCACAATTCCAATACTATCTCTGTATTCAATACACAGGTCCGTACTTCGTCCTATTCCCTAATGCACCTTCATACACATCCTTAATTGCAATGGCCACAATCAATGAATTAAGCTTCCAATTCCTTTCTGATCCGCCATATTATCCGGATTTAGCCTCTTGTGACTATTATGACTACTATCTCTTGTGACTAAGTATCTCCTGGATAAAGTTAACACGATGATCAACAAATCTGAACTCAATATCAATATAAATAAAACAAAGATAGTGGTCACTAGTAAAATTGAAACTCGGGATACTCCAATCAATATCAATGGCAGTCCAATAGAAAGAGTAACAAATTTCGAATACCTGGGGTGTTGACGAACTGGGACCATGATAAAGAAATTCGGGCAAGGATTGGAATGGCATGAACCGCTTTCCAAAAAATGAAACAGCTCCTGTATGCAGTCGCGACTTATCACTGGAAACGCGCTGTCGAACAATGAAGTGTTATATAATACTGTTTTTTGTATGATGTGGAAGTGTGGACGCTAAAATTGTCCTCAGTTAACAAGTTCGAGGTGTTTGAAATGTGGCTGTACCGCAGGATGCTTCGAATTTCAAGTCATCATCCTTTATGGACGACCCCTAAATAATTGTAATTTCATGAAAAGGTGTTTATAATAAGAGTCCCTTATAAACATTTTTATTACATAATCCCACATTATGATATTGATAGGTAATTCAAATTGTAGTAAAAAGAGAAAGTCATATTACAACAAAAAGAAATTATGCATTTTAAAATGCGCGTATTTGACTATTGATTTTAAGCTTAATTCATTCTATTTATACTAATGACGCAGGTATTGTTGCATCCACATGCAATTAAAAATATCTCTAGTGCTCAAAGAATCCAGTTCATTTTGAGCCGCATAACAGTGGACAACACAAAATATGGCCACGTCGTAGCAAACCTAAATCCGATCATACATATTTGCAGAAATTGCAAATAAACAGGAAAATACGAAAAATAAAGAAAGAATTAATAAGGCACTATCCCCTTCGCAAGAAACAAAAACACGAAGAATGATAGAAGAAGAACAAATAGGGGGATAGATGTCCATCCCAATTTTTGCGACAACTAAGAGGCTTAGGAGGATCAAATGTAACCTAAAATGTACTGTAAACAATTTTAATAAACCATTTATCAATCGAATTAAAATCTATGTACACAAGCAGCAGTGGAAGTGTCCGAGCAAACGCTGGACGAATTGGCGGAACGCCCAGACAAGATAATCGCGGTAATGCCACGAGGAAACGTGCAAACTATTACAGAGAGGAAGAAAGCACAAATACGAAGTTCAGGAATTAAAAACTGAAATAAGAAATAGTAACCCCGATAGAAAATGATCTCGAAAAAAAGAAAATATTCGCCTTCTGTTTGAACTACCTCGAAATAAATACAAAAAATTTTATTCATAACAAATGTTATAGGAAATTTAATTTCCTACAAAAAGGTCCCAAGCTGCAGCATATCTTTATCTTGAAAAGTTTAGACATTGGATTAATTCAACGCTAAATCTATTAAAGATAAAAATGAACTTCTAGAAACTTTTTTGTACTAAGAATAATGTGATCAAATCATATAGTAAAGAACATCCTATAAGGAAAACGTTTTGGTGAAAATATTACATATAGTTTGGGATGATCTTTTCTCTGAGTTTACAGTTGCACCCTAAATTTTTTTGCTCGTATGAGTTTCGTGCTATAAAAATCTAAATAAGACGGACGCAATTTTGATCCATTTTACATTCGCGACAACCAGCGGGATGGTTAAAGTTTGTTCATCTTTATTTCTGAACAATGAAAGGTGAGTTTTGGTTTTCATGTGAGCGGAAATAATTTAGTCGTTTAAAATTGATTATAAATAAAAATAAAAATTTATAAGTGATCAACTACGACATTTAAAAAGTAAAAGTGTTTACTTCCGTGCTTTTTTTTAGTGCTAAAAAGATATCTATCTATGTATTGTTTAGGTTATTCTAAAATACATAATATAATATCTATTCAGAATGACCCCAAAAATTAATTATTTTAAAACGTTATTTATGTGATATTTCAAATATTACGAAAAACATTTAATTGCAAAAGTAAATAATAACAATTTTCAACGGAAGTCCATAATTGAATTTCAATCAATGATTTCATCAATTTAAAGTGTTTTTTAATGGATAAACTCTTTAGTTATAATCAATCAAGATAAATATAGCAATTTTTAACCGTGCCAGTATCAATATTCAATTTGATTAGCCAATTTACAATTATCGAATGAAAATATATAATATTCACTAGTTACTACTTACTGATGAGTGTCGAGAAAATGTTGCGTTTCTTTGTGTTTACGTTGGTAGTTATTCAAAATTTGGCACATTTAATCCCAAATAAAGTTGGATTTGAATTGCATGTAGTACATTTGAATGATTTTCATGCAAGGTATGTTTTTAGTCATAGATCTGGTATAAGTAGTAATATTTAAAACGTAAACTAAAAGGGTGTATGGGTTCACTACCCCTTTTTTGTTTTACTAAATATTACGTATACCTATCTTACAATTTAAAAAACAATTAAAACATAGCATGGTGCCTACAAAAATTTTTTTTAAGGGATTTCTTACATCACTTTAATTAAAGAACAAAAGCACAGTTAGTACTTTTGTGCAGCAAGGCATAACGTTAATTTAAAAAAAATGAAGGAACCCATATAATTTATGTTAATCGAAATTGTCAAATACGGCGCTGCGGTTTCCATGTAATTTCCAAGAAACTAAATTAACGTGGGCCTTCTAATTTATAACAACAATCTGTAAAAATCTACATAATGATTTAGCACCTTTTTTAAAAGAAATTTTCACACGTGAAATATACTGTAATTCGTTAACATTTTCGTCATACTGTGACAAAATGGTATCGCCTGATGATGTGACGAAAACGTTAGCGAATTGTCACAGTTAACTCACTTATGTAAAATGTTGCTTTTTAATTTTGAAAATTGTTTTATGCATTTGTTAGGTTATTCCAAAATACAACTATTATGGTTAATATCAATTTATATTTCAGTAAACATTGCTGAAAATTTATGAAAGAAAATAATTTTTATTGATTTAATATCCTATTTTAATATCAATTTCGATAGTTTCAAAATTATTGCTTTTCTGCAAAGTCTTCACGATCCATCTATTGAGGTGGATCAATCCTTTTCTTTCTCTTTCACTTAATTACCCACAGAATGTTGACGTTCACCGGAGGGCCGCGCTAAGAAATTCCGTTAAGTCCAGGATTCGAACCCACAATTTTCGCTCTGTAACTCAACCAGTGATCACACCAAGTCACTTAAACTAAAATCATTGAAAATTACGTATTCATAGTTAACTAAATTAAATATTTAATTTTTTTTAAACTAAATTTTACAAATTCGGTTCCATAAAAAATTACTTTATTATATATTAATAAACTTTTAAGTTGCGACTTAATTATTTTGGCTGGCTTCGCTGCACCTAATAAACTCTTAATTATATTAATAAATAAACTCCTTTTGCTGTAGATTTGCAGAAGTTAGTAGAATAGGTTCAGTATGTAAAGAAGACTGCATTGGAGGATTTTCTCGAACGTATGTGGCAATTAAACAAGAATTAAATAGAAGACCAAACTCAATTGTTTTAAATGCCGGAGATAGTTTTCAAGGAACATTATGGTATAACCTATATAAATGGAACGTAACGAAACATTTCCTGAATATGATACCTACTGATGCGTACGTAAGTGGAACTTTATAAAAGCTTATATAAAATCGACTACAACTTTTACTACCCAATTAATATTCAAACAGTAATTTTCTGCATATTTTAATTTAAAATTACTTTATATAAATTACTTATTCATTACTTAAATTATACTGAATATAATATTTGCTAGCGATGAAGGTCTTAGAAAGAGACTATTAGCGGTTAAGTACGTTGACTGCTGATATCAAGGTAATCGGTTCGATCCCGGGCGAACAAAGAACTTTATTCTACTCGCTTCGCTTAGGAAAGCTATATAATCTGCCTAACGGATCTTTTCAAAGTAAAGTATTTAAATTGCTCGTAGTTTGTAAATGGGAACTGTAAGTTCCCAAAATGTATGTGTTAATGCTTCTCCCGCACAACACAGATGTTGAAAAATAACATGTAGTACCTGACATAATATTTTCAAAAACACTAATGTTGAAATAACTAAATTTTAAATATTAGTACAAATGCGTATATTCTTAAGCCAAAACCAAAAATTGTTTTTAAATAAAATCCAGAATAAATGCAAAATTAAGAATTAAAAGAAAGGAGGGGGGGGGGGTAAAAATTGAAATGAAAAATTAGAAAAAACTATAGCATACGACATCGATTACCATGCTTAGGTAATTAATGAATAAATGGTAATTGAAAATAAAATTGGAAAACGTTTTATTATAAAATGAAAAATCAAAATATGAAAAATTTTAAGTGTTGAAGTGAATAAAATAATTACAAAAAATAAAATAACAGCAAATAATTCAAGAACGGTAAATCACAATTTTAATTATTTTATTATTTGTATTGTTTTATTCACTTTTGCTTTTATTAAGATTTCATTGGAAATTTTCCATTTCATTCAATTAATTTTGACTTTCATTTTCTAACAAAATGTTTTTCGAATTTTATTTTCAGTTATCGTTTATTATTTGATAGAATTCTTTGATTGAGCTTGTCTGATGATAGTAAACGATACCGAAACATCGATACGTATGCTATTGTTTTTCTATTTTTTCAATTCAATTTTTATCCTTCACATTTTACATTGTTGTAAATTCTTAATATATCATTCATTGGTTTTTATTAAAAAAAATTTTGGTTTTGGCTTGAAAAGGTACGTATTTGTACTAATGTTTAAAATGTAATTATTGTAATATTAGGCTTTTTGAAAATATCTAGCTCGTGGTCTAAATGTCAGCGAGATCAACTGGTAATGCAAGGCTCCCCAGTTCGACTCCGGGCACCGTCTAAAATTTCTTGACCGTTTTCCGTGATTCGGAGGGCACGTAAAACCGTCGTCCCTCTACCTTAATGATTTTCCACCATAACAATAAAAAATACGCACATCGAAAGGCAAGCCTTGCAAGCTACCTAAGATGTAAATAAAACGAATGCTCATAAAACTAATTAAATAAATTAGTGAAGAACAGGTGATAGACCTAAGTATATTAAGAAGATATTTCTTTACAAAATGCTTTCTTTTTTCTTCTATTACGTTAGGTGTTGGACCTTTGTTTTACCAAATTTTTCAAATAGTTCTGTGAGCATAGTTGGTTTTTACATCTTAGGCAGCTTTCTAAGCTGGCCCTCGATGTGTCTATACCCTGTTTATTATTGTTATGAAGGAAGCATTAAGACTGGCGGCTTTACGTGCCCTCCGAATCACGGAAGCTCAAACTAATATTTAAATTAAAAAAAACCTATGACTTTGATGCATTTTTGATGTACTATCTCATAACTATTATAAAGCGATACCTTAAAATTTGTTTGTTTAAAATTTAATATTGACAACAATCCTTTTATAAAATTTCCTTATAATTCGATTTAAATTTAAGTCAAATTTGATTATAATGCTAGATTATAAAAAGTCAGTAAATTTATTTGAAAAACATAATCATATAATACTAATGGCCTAGTATTAACCTAATGACCATCGAAAGTTTATATAATCATATTTGATTTAAATTTCATTGTGCTAATGTAGCTTGTTAACCTTTAAAATATCTAGTTATAATTTTGAGAAGTTAATAATTTATATTTTATAAAGTAACAGGGCCGTAGTTCTCCGCGTTTACCTCCCCCCGTCGATAAAAATTTTCCTTTGAAGACAATGCGTTTTTGCAATTTTTATATATATTTTTATATATTATATATTTTTTCAAACCCTAACCATACCTAAATCTGTTTTAGACTTTAGGTAACCATGAATTCGACGATAAAATTAAGGGGGTAGTACCTTTTATTAAGGCATTAAATGCACCCATTGTTGCGGCTAATATTGATGACAGTAAAGAACCAGAGTTTCAAAATCTTTACAATAAGAGTATTGTGATCGAAAGAGATGGAAAACGAATTGGTATCGTAGGAGTTCTTTTATCAACCACTGATGTAACTATAACATCATAATAAATATATTTTTTAAGTTACAGGCATGGTTAGATTGTTCCACTAGGAAACCGGGATATTGCCTGGTGGGTCGATACTAATTAATATATAAAGCTGTACCAGGAAAGTGGTGATTATTGGACAATGCTGCCCAACGTCGGGAAACATCCGAATATCATCGTTTCCCCGGGGCTGTTTCATACAATTACAGCCTGGAGGCAAAAGTCCCCAGGGTGTTACCGCATACTCCAGGCTGTAATAATTGTACCTAATAGCCCAGGGAAATGATCATATTCAAATGTTGCCGACGACAATCAACGGAATGACCCGGTCAAACACAAACAGTTGACCTTTCATTTCGATTAACTTCTTTATTACCTTTAGGTTATATCCGATTCTGGAAAGCTTAAGTTTCTGGAAGAATCAAAGTCTGTAAATCAGGAAGCTGAAAGACTTGTTGCAAAAGAAAATGTGGATACTATTATAGTATTATCTCATTGTGGGTACGATATTGATAAAAAAATTGCAACATTGGCTTCTCCAAAAATAGGACTTATAGTTGGAGCTCATTCACATACCTTCTTATATACTGGTAACTATAAAACTGTAGTCAAGGAAGCTATACTTAAAAACAGCTTTTTTTCATCTATACATAGAGGTAGTGTTATTTTCTTTTACCAATGGGGGTGTTTATTTTTCAGAGAAAATATCATACCCGATTTTTTTATTTAATTTAATTAATTTTAAACAGTTTTCCTTGATATTATTTTTTTTAAATCAAATAATCTTCCAAAAAATAAGTCCATAATTATGCACGTTTTTTTTCAATATAATTTTTAGATAAGATGCTTGATAACTTTGTCTTTAAGTTCTAAACCTATCTATCTTCGGTTTCAAATTAATTATATTCTTGTAACGATTAAAATTTTACAGATTTTACTAACAATTTTACCCTACAATATATCACTTAATTAAAATAAAATTAAAATATCCTACTTAAATTTTACTTTTTAGTCCAATTCTCGACCGGCTTGCTTTCATGCTCAATGCCAAGTCCCACGTAGACTGCGTGCAAAAGCTCAAAAGTTATACAATGCGCGAAGGGCGAAATACATACTGTTGTGTCCATCAATAATTTGGCTGTTGCGATATTAAATTGTTTGTCGTGCAGTCAGAGAAAATAATGGCATGAGAAAAATTTATATAAAAAATGTTTTGAAATGTTAGATTAAGTTATTATATTAAGTTTTTGTGATAAATTTTAAACGCGTGAAGATAACGGTGATAGGCAATCCAAAACACAGAATAAAATGCGTGATAAAATCAAACATGATTAAAAAAAAGAGGATGGGTTGCCAAGGGGAAATAAACGAGGTTGACTAAAATCAAGCGACCAGAGTGGTCGCAATTTAAGAGAGTTCCTTTTAAAAGAGGAATAAAGGAGTTCGATAAAAATCAAGCGACGAGAGTAGTCGAAATTAAGAGAAGTCTTTTTTTAAAAGGATAAACGAGTGGAATAAAATCGAGCGACAAAGCAGTGGGATATAAAATAGTTCCGTTAAAAGATAAACGTTGTTGAATGAAAAAGCGACAAGAGTGGTCGCACATAAGATAGTGCCATTAAAAAGAAAGCGACTGATAGTCGCATATAAAGAGAATATTGAATACCGGTGTCCTAGAGGGAGGAAGCGTGAGAGGTCGTCTCTTCCAAAGGAATATTTATTGTGTGGAGTTGAGATAAGACAACTGGAATTGGAATAATTTAAGTCCAAATTAGACAGATATTATTAAATTGGATAATTGGATAATTATACAAACAGGAACCAAGATTAATAAATCCGGACGAGAAAAAAAAAGAAGTGCACGCGGGAGTTCGCGTAGTCTAAAACTAAATATTAAAAGGTAACAGTAAATTTTCATTATCGTTAAATTTTGTCGAATGTTGTATTGTTTATGTATTGTTTATTTTAATTTTGTGAATTTGTTAATTAAATGTTTATAAAGAGTAAGATGTCCGTATTTTCTTTGACTGTGTGATTAAGGTAATTCCGTCGTAAAAGTCAAAAGAACCTGTCATCCTGAGATAAGAGAAAATCGTGTTCACGGTTCACGGTTCACGGTGGACATTACAAGTTGCAGCCCAACGTGAGGCTAAGGTCACTACAAGTTGGCGCCCAACGTGGGGCTAAGGTCACTACAAGTTGGCGCCCAACGTGGGGCGATTTACGAGTGGAGTACGGGCTTTATTTATTAAACCAAACGGTGAAGCCAAAATATCACACAGTTATAAGAAAATTTTTGCACACAAAAATAAACAATTAAAAATGAATACGCGCAGTAGAGTTGTGAATGCAAGTGGGGACAGAATAAATGATAATATAAGTGAAGATGAAAGCGTAGAAGGAGAGGTAGAAAGAGCAGAAGTACCGGACGTCTAGACGATCCGAGTACAAGAAAATCCAATGGGGGAAATGTTGAGAATGATTAGGGAAATGAACGAAAAGACGGATGCTAATTTTGCAAAAATTAATTCTAAATTTGACAACCAAGAGGCTAATTTTGCACTGATGAATGTAAAATTTGATGCAAAATTCACAGGAATGAGTGGAAGTTTAACGGAAATGAAAGAAAGTTTGGCCCAAATGAATTTAAAACTCGATAACCGAGAAGCAAAGTTAATCGAAAGGAATAAAAGGGTGACTAGCATGAAAGAAAGTTGTGAACTTGTGAATGTCAAAATGACAGATCTCAAAATAAATTTGGTGAACGGTAAACCCATTAACTTGGTGAACGAAGTTAACACCAGTAAAATGGTAAGAAACGACGAAACTGTAAAGTTGGACGAAGAAATTACAACAAAAGAAAGTTCGACACCATTAACATTTAAAGAAAGATACTACGAAACATCAAGTAGAAAGGAAGTTCGAAGAAGAAGTATGAAAATTAAAAACTTACGAGCGAAATTGAAGATAAAATCGTGGGTTATGCAAACATGCGATAAAACGAAGGTGCGTACATGCAAGAACATAAATTTACAAAGGAAAAACTTTTATATTAAAAACAATTTATTTAAAAATAATACAGTACACAATAACTTAAAACGAGACGATTTATTAGATATAGAATTAAAATCGGATAGCATTTCAGTAAAATTCATGAACGATTTAATTAGCAATGACAGTGACAAATGTAAAAATAATTTAATTATGAATGACGGTGACATTTCATATAATTTATTTAATTGGGACGACGTTGAAAGTGACACAGTGCGACGACTTAATGGAAGTCACCTAAATTACAGGAAGATGTTGGAGATATTTAAACATGTCAGATGGAAGAAGAAACAAGAATAAATTGGAAAGTTGGAAATTAAATAACGAATCATTTTTAGGCCCAACTTTGAAGATTAATAATTTAAAAGAAAAATTTTAGGCAAAAGTTTGAAAATAAAAAAATAATTTAAACGCTATGGTAAAAGGAGGGGAATCAGAGGTCGATTTAACAAAAAAATCTTTTATATCAGCATAAAATATCAGCACCAAAGAGTTGTTACAACAGTATTTCGGAATTAAAACGGTACCACGAAGAAGAGAATTGTACAACACAACTAGGGTCGACAAACGTTGGAAAGAAGGGGGAATAAGAGTCGACAAGAAGTCTTCATGAATCTCCAAGTCTACAGGGGTGTCATTGTAAGCGATGTGCTACAATGATTACAAAATTAGAGAATCAAATACAAGCTGAGCGCTGTAATGATTTAATTTATCAACGGAGTCGACAGTATGTTTGAAAGTAAAGTTGTGAGGTATGATTGAAATAAATGCGTGGAAGTACTGTATGAGTTGTGTGAAGTATGGAAGATTGCTGATGATAAAGTGTAATGAATGAAAGATGTGTGAAAATGTTAATAAAAGACAAGACCGTATGAAGGGTATAAAGAATGACTATTGCAAAGATAAACCAAATTTTGAGGTAACCTTTTGGTTTAATGAAATTTATTTTACTTTGCAAGGGGGAAAATGTTGTGTCCATCAATAATTTGGCTGTTGCGATATTAAATTGTTTGTCGTGCAGTCAGAGAAAATAATGGCATGAGAAAAATTTATATAAAAAATGTTTTGAAATGTTAGATTAAGTTATTATATTAAGTTTTTGTGATAAATTTTAAACGCGTGAAGATAACGGTGATAGGCAACCCAAAAGACAGAATAAAATGCGTGATAAAATCAAACATGATTAAAAAAAAGAGGATGGGTTGCCAAGGGGAAATAAACGAGGTTGACTAAAATCAAGCGACCAGAGTGGTCGCAATTTAAGAGAGTTCCTTTTAAAAGAGGAATAAAGGAGTTCGATAAAAATCAAGCGACGAGAGTAGTCGAAATTAAGAGAAGTCTTTTTTTAAAAGGATAAACGAGTGGAATAAAATCGAGCGACAAAGCAGTGGGATATAAAATAGTTCCGTTAAAAGATAAACGTTGTTGAATGAAAAAGCGACAAGAGTGGTCGCACATAAGATAGTGCCATTAAAAAGAAAGCGACTGATAGTCGCATATAAAGAGAATATTGAATACCGGTGTCCTAGAGGGAGGAAGCGTGAGAGGTCGTCTCTTCCAAAGGAATATTTATTGTGTGGAGTTGAGATAAGACAACTGGAATTGGAATAATTTAAGTCCAAATTAGACAGATATTATTAAATTGGATAATTGGATAATTATACAAACAGGAACCAAGATTAATAAATCCGGACGAGAAAAAAGAGAAGTGCACGCGGGAGTTCGCGTAGTCTAAAACTAAATATTAAAAGGTAACAGTAAATTTTCATTATCGTTAAATTTTGTCGAATGTTGTATTGTTTATGTATTGTTTATTTTAATTTTGTGAATTTGTTAATTAAATGTTTATAAAGAGTAAGATGTCCGTATTTTCTTTGACTGTGTGATTAAGGTAATTCCGTCGTAAAAGTCAAAAGAACCTGTCATCCTGAGATAAGAGAAAATCGTGTTCACGGTTCACGGTTCACGGTGGACATTACAAGTTGCAGCCCAACGTGAGGCTAAGGTCACTACAATACATATAAATGTTACGTGAAAACATTAGCTTGGCGCGAAAATTTAAAAAATGTGAATAAAAAAAGACGTAATTACTCGTTCTTGAAAATTAATATGAAAAAAATATCACTAGGCATGTAATTTAATAAAAAAGTTATTGATATTTATTTTATTTTGAAAGTAAACGAAAGTAAACATGCAACGAATGTTTTCTAGTTGGGCTTTTTAGTGTTTGGACGTGTTTTCGTTAATGCGCCGATGACAGTATAACTTTTGACCTTTCGCATCTACTCTACCTACTCACGTTTTCTCAAAAATTCGTTATCGTGCCCCAATCATAGGCGTACTGACTTTTCAACATAAGAATCCTTTACAAACCAATGTAAAAAAACACAACAGTTTACAGGCTGCACGATAAATTTATAATTTTTTTATATCAATGCAGATGGATAAAAAATGTTTTTATTATTTTTATGTAATTATTTATTATATAATTTTTATAAATAAAATCATGATTGAAAATTGGGTTACTATATGTATAGGTATAGACTACCCAGGAGTGGATCGTCCATCTGGACCATACCCCACCATCGTTAAACATACGGATGGTCGAAAAATTTTGGTGGTGCAAGCTTCTGCTTATACAAAATTTTTAGGAAATATTACACTACGTTATGATGACAACGGCGATGTAGTTTCGTGGGCTGGAAAACCCATTTATTTAGACAATAATATTCCACAAGGTTAAAAATTACGTTATTATTTTTGTCACGTTAGAAAAATAAGTATTTTATATAGATGACGCTGTAAACGCAGATCTAGCGGTGTGGAAGGAAAACATTGATAAATATGGAAATGTTTTAGTAGGCTCTACCGAAGTTCTTTTACGCGGAAAAGGTTGTAGATCACAAGAATGTAATATGGGCAGTTTCATAACCGATTCGATGGTTTATGCTGTAAGTTAAGATTGTAAATGTATAAATGTAATATTCTTCAAGAAACATTTCAGTATTTAAAAACAAACGAAGAAAATGCATGGGCTTATGCTTCGGTTGCATTAATAAATTCGGGAGGAATAAGATCAAGCATTGAGGTTGGAAGTAAATCTATTTAAAACAGTTTCACCGAAACCTTAGTAATAATTATTGTTTTTATATTAGATATAACTTACAATGATTTGGTCGATGTGCTACCTATGGAAGACACCCTTGTTGTTGGGGATCTACAAGGAAAATACTTGAGAGAAACTTTAGAATTTGCTTCTTCGGAGTCAAATTTTTTTAATGGGAGCGTTGTTTCAAAATTAAAATTATTACAAGTTTCCGGTAATGACAGCATTAAATTTTGGAATGTGTGTTGAAAAATAATTATTTGTAGGCTTGCAGGTGGTGTATGATATTACTAAAGTTCCAGGGGCCACACTTCAATCGGTAAAAGTAAGATGCAGAGTTTGCAAAGATCCAAGCTATTATGAAGATTTAGACGATGAAAAGTTTTACAGGATAGTTTTCAATTTCCATTTAGTTAAGAGTTTTCGCATTATAGCTGACAATGTAATTAACACCAAAGAAGGTGCTCTAGTAATTGATGTTTTAGAAGAGTACGTAAAATTGAGAAGTCCCATTATGCAAAATGTAGAAGGAAGAATTAAAATTCTTACTTGAAGAAGGTACTTCTTACCATGTACATATAATTATTATTATTCAATTATTGAATAATAATATTATAGTTATTCAATTCAAACACTTATTATAATAAAAAATCATAAGAATTTTTTAATATAGTATGACTATCCAGTCTCGACTTCAATCAGTTTATTTATTTCTTTAATAATCTTTCGTGTGTTCTCTGGTCAATCTGGTCAAAAGTCAATCACTCTGGTCAGCATGCGGATTACGATACAACGAAATAGGCGCTATTCCTCGAAATTATCGTCGATCGGTTGGTGGTGGTAGTATGCTATTTCCATTACAGTATGCGGTTCCCGATCATTTTCGAATGTCCATAAAGTTCCCTAGGTTTCCCTACGTAAAGTAGTTACCTAGCGCTACCCATGGACAGCGATGACCGGAATTGAGAACTGGAGTCACGACTGCAATAATTGTTAAGAGTTGGATTGGAGGTATATCGGTTTCGACTGAATCTACGATTAAGGGCTACATTCATTAGGTCTCAATCTCGATTAGGGCACGGATTTATTTCTCAAGATTGTATGCAACTGCTTATTTGGGTATTGCGAGCTACCCTCTTACCATTTAGGTGGGAAGGCGTTCCTCAATCACAAGGCGCTTTTGATTTTGCAAAAGAAGTATCTAAAGTAACCCTTTTATTAATTTACATAACATTCTGCATGTCTACAAAGCTAAATTATTGTAATTCCTGAGAGCCTCGAGAGATTCAAGACCTCGGTTTCGAGGTTATTCCACATCCACCCTATTCTCCTGAACTTGCTCCATCAGATTTTCATCTTTTCCGCTCTCTATCCAACAATCTCCCTCGGAATCTCATTTAATAACGATGTTGCTCTTCAAACCTGGACCCAAGACTTCTTCACTTCCAAACCACCGGATTTCTTCAGGCGTGAAATCGAAAAATTGCCAGAACGTTGGGAGTCGATCATAAACAATACAGAAGAATATATTATTGATAAGTTTATGTATTTTTTATATTTAAAAAATTAAATTTTAAATTAAAAAAAACGCTATGAACTTATGTATCAAATCAAATTATTTTATAAATCTCCATACTAGAGATATCTTTTTTTTAATATACAAGCATATTTATATTTTTATTTAATAGTTGTATTATATTAGATAGTTTTCATATTGTTCATAAGTTCGTTCATATGACCAATAATAATTATTGTATCCTCACTGTTTATCTCTTAGGACGATAAAAATTTTTTATGTGTATTTATTATTCGAATAATCCGAAGTTTATTCGTTATACCTTCAGGTCTTAAGCTATAGGACATTTAAATCAAAAGTTCTTAATTTGTTGCATAACAATGGGGCTCAACCCACACCTCATTTCATTGGTCATGTGTGTATAATCATATTGTCATATTTTCTTTTCTTGGTGTATCTCTGTCTGGGTTAACAGCTTGCATTTATCATCATTAGCAGTAAGATCTATTTTCGTTTGACTTATCAAAAGGTTACCAAAATCTATTGCATCACAATGTTGGTCGGTTAACCTCCTAGTCATTCCGTATAATATTAAGTGTATTCATGTTCTGTAGGTTTTAGTTTTTTTTCACAGGTAAACTGTTATCCATAAAAATTCTATAAGTGTGATGTACTATTTGATCAAATTTATTTGCAACAGTATCAGTATTCAATTTTGATTAGCTAATTTAGTATTATCGGATAAATAAGTACAATATTTACTAACCACTGAGTGTTCAGAAAAATGATACGTTTCTTTGTGTTGGTGTTGCTAGTAATTCAAAATTTGGCACAAATCCCAAATAAAAATGGATTTGAATTACACATAGTACATTTAAATGATTTCCATGCAAGGTATGTACACATATTATATATTCTGTTATAGGCATAATAATATAAAATATGGCTAAACAGGTACCTGTATCTATCAGCTCAGGTGTGAAACAGAATCTAAAATATAATTTGATAAAATTACATATTGGTATGAATTTAATCTGCCTTTTTAATGTATTTTAACGTTATATAATTTTTATCTTTCAATAAATTACAATTTATTTGTAAAAAATTAATTTTAAGTTTGAAGAAAACAGTCGGACGCTTCTTTGTCTGTTTTGTAATTTAAATTAATTTTTTCATTTAATTGTAATTTTTTGAATAATAAAAATTATATTACGATAAGTACTCGTACATTAAAAAGGCATTCGTTTTCTGTAAACCTCGTTAGTAATTTGGCAGTTTAAATATGTATATTCTCCCAGTAAAACATAATAATTAAAATTTTATATTGAACTGTCTTCAACAAAATTTCTCAATTTAGCAAAATTTTTTCTATAAAATAAATTCAAAATTTAATAAAATAATTTTTTCTAATGTCAATATTATAATTTCGTTGTACACAAAAATCTTTATTGGTCAATAAATTTAAACAAAAATAATTCTTCAAATTTATTCAATTTACAAGTCTGGAGTATGTTCCAAAAGGACTAGATTTGTTTTTATTAAAACAAATCAAAAATATTATTTGTATTTAAAAATTTTAAATTTAAATTATGTGCTTAAAGTCATGCGTGTAATAAAAAAAAACACAAGTGCGCGAACTGACACTCGCAATATTTGGAACATTTCGTGGACGTCCATGTATGGACACATTTTAAAATTGCAAGCCAAGATCCACAAAATCAACCAATCAGAAGAGCTGAATCGCAAATTGCACCCGCGTGGTAAAGGATTTTCGGCTACGATAGAGAACATGGACGTATTCGTTCTGGGATGAACAAGGAATCAAGCGGTGATTTTTCAATCGATAAAAGTGGATTTAAAAAAGCGGATGTTTCTAAGTGGAATTAAAAGTGGATATTCAAAGATATCCAAAGAAAAGTTACAAAGTGGATCCTTAAATGGTTTTTAGAAGTGGAAACTTAAGAAAATTACAATTAAGAGGAATAAAAAGCGGACAATTTTAATGAAAATTGATGGTTGCAAAATTAACCACGAATTATTTGCAAAATTCAACAATTCTGGATTTGGCTTATGAAAAATTGGTATGGAAAATATTGGAAATCAACCTACATAAGAAGTTTATGTTAATCGAGTGTTATAACCAAAATTTAAAAGAAAAGACAAGGTATTTAGAAATTTTTGAAACATTTAAACCAGTGAAATTTATTACTTTAAAAACATTATACAATCACATGTGTGTTTGTACACTGAATGACTTTTTATCTCTGAACAATTTATGTCATAGAGGCGCACTTAATTTCTTTATGTGTGAAAACAATAATTATTTACTAACCCATATTTTGTATTGTAAAAAAAAATTTTATTAAACAAAAAAAATTAATAAAATTGAAGGATTGAATTATTTCAAAAACAAAAAAAGTTATCACATATGAAAAAAAACAGAATTTTGAGTGTAACGAGAAAATAAAAGTTAAAAAAATTAATTTTTCATAAAAAAATATCTGTCGTGGATTCGAAATTAGCGAACGGAACACCACAATATATTGATATTGAATTGTCAGCAAAATTATATGTAGTACTTTATTAAACGTGCTATTTACTTATAAAATCCGATAACCAGCAGTTTCGTTATCTCTGTATTTTACATTTTTTTACGTATTTTATTTATAACCTATCTAAAATAATATCACGTATAAGGTATAATATTTTTTTTATCGATAAAATCATTAAATTAGAAGAATCGCAACAACTGTAATGAGCAAAGATTGCATTTTATTATTCGTATATAGGGTAAATATTTCACATTGATAAACAATGCTAAAATTAAATTGCAGTTCTTGAAAGCTCTTGAATTTTAAGCGACTGCATCTAATTATTATTCAAGTAGTACTTGTAAATTTATATACCTTGACGTACTTGGTTTAATCAATTTTTGAATCGATTAAATGTATTAATTTTGTTATGTTTGTTAATTTTAAAGTTTCTGTATTTCTTAATTACAAAAATCATAACATATAATAAAAAAATTAAACATTTACAATCGCATGCATACCTATAATGAACTTAGTAGTTAGCTACTCACAAAATATTACATTTACAAAACTTTTCCATGTTGGATTTTGAAAAACAAATTCAACAAATATTAACAATCAGTATTTGTTTGTAAAAGTAACCGCATCGAATATGTGAACACTAGAAATAGAATAAAACGCGAAATAGAAAACATCAAGGAAGAATACTGGGAACGGTTCACAAAAAGCATGGAATTTGACTTCTATGGTGCTCAAAGAAAAGTCTGGAAAACAATAAGAAGGATGCGACAGGAAAGTAGCGAATGTATACGAATCTGCAATATTAACGAACAACAATGGTCCAAGTATTTTGGTGAACTATACAACAAAGATGGAGAAAACGAGCCTATGGATAACTGTGATACAATCGACGATACAATCGACCAATCTATAGCAATAACAACAGAGGAGTTACAGAACAGCATGAAACACCTGAAGAATCGTAAAACACCTGGGCCTGACGGCATATACAGCGAAATGCTCAAGTATGGTGGAGATGTATTACTTGGGGAACTGCATTTATTGTTTAATACTATAATGGAAAAAAGAAAAGTCCCAAACGAATGGAAAGCAAATCACACAATACCTATATTTAAAAAAGGAAACAAGAAAGATCCCGACAACTACCGAGGGATTACCCTCTTAAACACCACCCTCAAGCTGTTCACGTCGATCCTAAAAGAAAAACTGGAGAAACAGATAGATATTGTCGATGAACAACAAGGATTTCGAAAAAACAGGAGCACAATAGATGCCATTTTTATACTGCGACAAATCACAGAAAAAGCTATAGAATACAACCTACCAGCGTACATTTGTTTTGTAGACCTGAAAAAGGCTTTCGATAAAATCAAGAAAAGTGATATAATTAAAATCTTAAAGAAACTGAACGTAAATCAAAATCTAATTGACATCATATTTGACATTAACACTGACAACAGCACAAAG
The DNA here is from genome assembly GCA_932274525.1 of Podabrus alpinus. Lineage (NCBI taxonomy): Eukaryota > Metazoa > Arthropoda > Insecta > Coleoptera > Cantharidae > Podabrus > Podabrus alpinus. The sequence goes on from OW026451.1 coordinate 125,888,441, forward strand.
GTTATAACCGACAAAGGATTAACAGCACCAATACCGATAACAGCCGGAGTAAGACAAGGAGATTCCTTAAGCCCGCTACAATTTAATCTAATAATGAATGAAATAATTGCAAGCGTGAAAAAACTCAATGGATATAAAATAGGGAAAAAGAATATTAACATCATATATGCTATGCTGATGACGCAGTACTGATAGCAGACAATGAGGACGACCTGCAAAGGCTGTTACACCAATTTAACATCGTTGCAAAACGATTTAACATGGAAATCTCTGCAACTAAAACTAAAACTATGGTAATATCAAAGATGCCAACCCGCTGTAAACTGGAATTGGAAGGTGTAATGATCGAACAAGTCATGAGATTCACATACTTGGGAACCGAAATAACTGCATCTAGGGACCTAAACGAAGAAGTAGACTCGCAAGTAACAAAAGCAGCCCAGATTGCTGGATGTCTTAGTCACAGTATTTGGGGAAACAGATATATGCGTCAGGAATGTAAAGTCAGGTTATACAAAACTATAGTGAGACCCGTTTTAACTTACGCGGGTGAGACAAGAGCCGATACAAAAAAAACAAAACAAAAGGTGAGAACAACAGAGATGAAGATATTACGAAGATTGCTTGGAATAAAATGGTCAGACAGGCAAACTAACAAAAGCGTTAGAGACAGGACTAACGTACAAGACGTCGTAAAGTGGATGAAAACCAGAAGAAGAGAATGGAATGAGCATGTTAGCAGAATGGCCGAAGAAAAAATAACACGGGCGTCCAGAGATGGACGACCTCCAGGCAAAAGACTTCCGGGTCGACCACCCCAACGATGGGCCCAAAGCTGGTTTTCCTCTTCGACAGAAGACAGTCCGAGGTAAAGGCAAACAGGAGTATCCTAGCCAAAAAGAAGAAGAAGAAGAAGAAGTATTTGTTAAACAAAATTAATACGTAAAGTATGTTTTTGGCGTTGTGGTTAATAAACAAATTTTAATATATTTCTTATTTACGCACTCGACAGTCATACGAGCAGCTATAATATAAGAAATACTTAGTATATAATATTTTATGCAATCCTTGCGTGTTTATCAAGGATTTATGACTATTTCTGCAGTTCGTAATGACCTTCTTCAGTCCCACGTGGCGTTTATTAGTAAATTTACTCCCATGGGGTCACTTAAACTTAAGGGATCATAGTAGGACCTCATAATTATTGACTCAACAAAAGTCTACATGCTATATTTTATCTGACGTTAGAATTATTTATCACTTTCTTCAAAGGAATGCGTTATCACATTGCAATGAGATATTCTTTCGACGTGTATGCGTTGTATGCCGCCAAAGCTTTATATAATTATGCGCTCTATATTTTAATCATACAACCACTGTTATCATTTGTAATGGGATACATTAATAGACAATTTTATAAATTGCGTAATTACAAAGTATCGTATTTTTACATACACTCTGTTATTTTTTACAATGGTTTTTTTTACAGCCACTTCAATTTATATACTTTAATTTGTACCTGTTTATTTCAATTTTTCTTTTCGGCTATTTTTTTGTCGGATGTTATTAGGATTGCATAAAATAGTATACACAACTCGTGACAAAAGCGCCATTAAATCTCTGGTGCTAATTGGGATCCCTTGGTAGAGGGGGTAGCTATCTCTACCCCCACTACCGCAGGACCCCAATTCGCACGCGAGATTAAATGGCCTCCTTTTGCCAATTGGTGTGTAATATACTATTATTTACTAATATAGATAACATAACTATTTTGCTGAAACGCGTCGCCAATAAGAATGAAATTTTATGAAAAGTGCCTTTCATTTCAAATAACCATACAAATATTATTACGCCGTTTAGGCATAATAATGTTAACTGTTGTCATTCATTATATAATTTATTCAAAAGAAAAAGGTCAATAAAGATATCGACCTAAAAGTTCTACAGTTGAATGCTTCGGCCAAAAAGTGTGGGGTGAAGCTAAATAATTTATATAAGGCAATAAGCATATCATACTTAAGTCATAAACCTAAAATCCTTTAAGTGCGTGGGTTTCAAATCAAGTTGCACACCAATCGAATTCCAACTTTCAGCCAGGCGAAAGAAAAAGAATCGACAATATACATATATTAACAAATTAATATGATTGAAAATATGGATATTATAAGAAATAATCAACTTCAATAAATTAGTTTATTGTAGACAACTCAGATATAACTAACCTAAAGAGATCTGAAAATTAGTTCGTTATATCGAAATGTAAATAAATATATAGAACTTCGAAAATTAGAACTTTCATTTTTGTTTGTTATAACCCAGTCTTCGTTATCACTGAGTTCGTTATATCCGAGATCTACTTTATTTCTAAACTTTTACGCTGCGACTTAATTCTTTTGGCTACCTCGCACTGCACTTAACAAATTCCTAGTTGTATTAATAAAAACCGTTTGTTGTAGATTCTTAGAAGTTGGTAGAATAGGTTCAGTATGTAAAGCAGACTGCATTGGAGGATTTTCGCGGACGTATGTGGCAATTAAACGGGAATTAAATAGAAGACCAAGCTCAATAGTTTTAAATGCCGGAGACAGTTTTCAAGGAACATTATGGTATAACATTCATAAATGGAACGTAACGCAACATTTCCTAAATATGATTCCTACCGATGCATACGTAAGTACATAATATTAGTGCTGATTCACAATGAACGTAAGACATAAGAAATACGTAAGACGTAAAATTTATATTAAGCCTAATTTTAATACAAAAAGTTGAAACCATTTCAACTTGATGTAATTTTACGCACGACAATAATCTCAACACAATTGCATTAAATTGGAACGATTTTAATTTCATGTATTAAAATTACGCTTTATGTCAATTTGACGTCTTACGTATTTCTTATGTCTTATACCAAATACGTTCATTGTGAATCGGCACTTACATTAAAAATACAATATTTTGACACCAAATTTAATATTCAATCAGTAATTTTCAATGCTTTCATTTTTTATTGAAATTACTTTATAGTACTTTATATAAATTAATAATACGTAGTAGAGCAATGGCAGACCACCGAGGTGTAATCTACCTGGTACAGCCTCTCTGGAGATGAAGTATGTACACTTCCCACGGTTCGGAGCCCGCGTTTAGCAGTAGGTCCCCTATGTGTGTGATAATACTTCAAACGCAAAACACGTACATACGGGAAAGGTCGCCTACGCCTACAATCAGGCACGGCACTAAAAGAAGAAGTAGAGGATGGCTAACAGTAAGACTTGTTTTTTCTAACACCCAAAACTAAAGTATTATCATTATTAACCACAATTAAAGTTCCTTTCTTACCTACATATTGCTGTGATCCAAGCTACCGAGCCAACACAAAATATAAAATTTCTAGCTCAATTTGAAATAATAAATAAAATTTGACCTATTTAAAACTACACAGATTGAAAAGATAAACCATTCACACTATTTTTCAATATTATGAGGAAATAAAGATCTTTAAAGATTGAAACACTAGATAAAAAGCTGTTAGATAAATTCATTAAGGAAACTGCCATATCAAAATTTCATAAAAAAGGATATTTAGATCAGAAATAGTGATTTTACTGAATGCTGTTATCAGTAAAAACATAACCAATAATTTTGTACTACAAAAATTGAATTTACTTTGTGAATAACTTATTATGTGTAAAACTGATTACATCCAGATGTGTTAAATAATTTGCTCTATGTAAAGGTTATAATTTGATTCTGTGAATCCATAAAAAGGTCAATAATGCTCAAATTCGTTTGAAATGCGATAACAAATTTTCGTGATAAGAAATGTTCAAATATCTATCCAAAAAGTGCGTACAAATCGGCTACTGTACAACAAAACGTCTGGAAATCGATGGACAATTCATCACATCAGATATGGAAGCGATTCTGAAAATTTAAAGAGATTTGGTCAACATAAAATTTTCCGAAGATGGTAAATTGACTTACTGATAATGAAAATAGACCAGTTTTCGAAAAGTGCGCAACCAAAAAGTCAGTCATCCTAGAACGCTTGAAATGACAAGACGTGTGTGTCGTAAAAATTAAAGTCTTCCCACAGCGCTTGAAATGGACGGACGTGCCATATAAATATTGAAATTAAATAAAAGTTATACTCGAATGCTCAAAATGAACGGACGTGTAGCTCCATAAAATTAAAGTTGTATTTTAACGCTTGAAACGACAGGACGTGTGTGGTTCAAAAGTGGACAACCCAAGTTAAAATCATCCAGATGTCCAACGCGCCGAATATTTGTTAAAGGTTAGATAATGTGGTTTATCTAAAAATGGCTACCGATTAGTTGGAACATCTAACCACCAATAATGTGTTAATTTCGACTCACTTTTCAAATATCCTGGAAGCGAATATTTCCAAACAACTCACCCGTATTCCAGAAAATTAAAACAACTGATCAACAAGTCTAAATCAAGTAATCAACACCGTTAAACCTCTTTAAAAACAGGAGCGATTTTATCATCAACTTCAACAAGTGCGACGTTAGTTGAGTGCTACGCAACGGAGTGAGCGCCAATCGAAATAATGTTCAGTGCGCATGCTTTTTTTAAACAAGCAGGATATTAAAAAGGTACTTGTAAACATTTTATTAATCTCTATTTATTATTATTATTGTAACATTTTCTACAAACAACAAGAAGAGAAAGAAGTTTTTGGATCAACGCATTTCGACTTTATTTAATATTTGATAATTTATTGTAAATTGCCAACAGATAAAAATTTATCTGTATTTGTTTATAAAATTTTAGCGCATACGATTTGATATTTTGGTCAATATAAAATTATTTTTGATTTAAATGCAACTTTTATTGATTCAACCACGACAGTGAAGTATTCCAATTTTTAAGATCATCAAAAGCAAAGGTGAATTTCGTTTATCTCTCCATACAATTATTTCGTCAACAATTCTCAATTTATATAAGATTCTATCTGAACTTCAACAAACATCCCTTAATTGAGTTTTGAACCTACCATACTCCGAGGAGACTCGTGACTGAGCTAGTACGAATGGGACGAGGTGGTGAGCTTCTTGATAAAATTGCACCCTCGAAAATTTCAATTTTCAATTAAAAAAAATTTTCTTTCATTTTTGAAAGAGGCGCTCAACATAAAACCGAGTTGTGCAACTTTATGATAGAAACTTCACAGCAATATGTATTGCTATCAAAATTCGTACCTACTATAAAAATAGGTAAATTAACATACCTGCTCAAACCAAGGCTAAAGAAAAACCTTTTTCAAACACTGCTCTCATTCAGCGCATACACCTAGCACAAACATAGAGCCAACATTAAAATTTCAATTTCAAAACTTTCCTATTAATAATTAAAATGAACAAAACAATAATTTTAAAGTTAATAAATTTTTACATAACAATAACGACGCCGTCGAAGTTACAAAAGAAACACCGGACAAAAAACTTTTCTAATAATTAAATTAAATCTCCACTTCCCTTCTTCTTCTTCTTCTTCTTCTATAGCCCTAATGCTGCTTTTACAAACAACTCTTGTCCATCCTCCTGGACTTTAGGCCTCTCCCCCGTTGAGGCGAGGGTTAAGGCCATACCCTACCACGATGCCTTAGTGAGGGTTGGCAGGGGAGCAGCGAAAAGTGGCTTTATTTTAAATTGATCACCAGCGGTCACCCATTGAAGTGCATACTGCTAGCAACTTTGCATGACATTCCATAATCTAATGACCACAGACATTTGCATTGCGCTACGTTGTTGATCCCGCACTGATTATTTATCAATTATTCATCTTTAATTCTTCTTCCTCCCATAATCAAATTTCAAATTTTTGTTTTAAACTTTTGTAAATTTTCCTCATCCAGGTACAATGCTAAATTTTTAATTTTTCATCCCCTGATCCGATTTGTCCGTGCCATGATAAATTTCCATCTGACACTAGTCCACGACATCAACCTCATCACAAACATCCATACTTCTATAGCTGAATTTTCCTTCCTTCAATTTTCCAACATTATTGGCAAATTCGTTTCTGCTGAAATTTTGCCTTCATTCTAGAAATCTTAATTTTCTTGTTTACTTTTAGTTTTTATTTCTTCTCCTATTGAGTAACATTTTATTCTCTAATATTTCGTTGTTTTTAATTTTGATTATCTTGTAAGGTACTTCGATTTTCATTGCTTTTTTTAAATAACTAATCGTTTGTTTATTGTAATTTTTCTTACTTCAGGTTTCTTTTAGCAATGAAATTTAAATTTTTACGGCTTTTTCTAGTATTCATTCTTGTGAATTTTGTTCTTGTGTTTCTTTTTGTTTTGTTTGAAAACCCCACTTCTAAACTCTCTTCCTTTTCTGAAGCGCCAATCTCTCCAAATTTTCAAATTAATCCTTTTTTCTTCCTACATGATGTAGGAATTTATGTTTATTTTTGATTTTCTCAATTGGGCTTGTATTGAATGGTTCTTCATTTAATTTTTTAATTAATTTCATCCATATTTTCTTAGTATCTTTTGATGTTTTCAAAGATTGCTCTTCAATATTCTCTCTATTCCCCTGTTCAAATTTTCTATCATTCTTTTGCTCGAATTTTCCATCATCATTTCGTTTAAAATTGTTCAATTAAATTAAAATTTTCAATTAAAACTTCAATTAAAATTTCATTTAAGAGGCGGTCATAGCTTGGCAGTTAAGTGCGTCTACTGCTAATGCGAAACGCTCGGATCGAATCCGGACAGGGTAAGAACTTTATTCTGACCGTCTCTCCTCGGCAGGCAATGGCAAACCACCGAGGTAATCTGCCAAGAAAATCCATCTCGAAATGAAGTGTAGTACACTTCCCGTGGTTCGGAGCCCACGTTAAACAAGTAGGTCCTCTATGTATGTGAAAACAATTTGAACGCACATCATATGCATAGAAAGAGATAGAACGAGATGGGTCACCAAACCCTCATTAGGGTAAAAGGACTGAGAAGGAAGGATTTCATTTAAATGTTTCAGGCTTTTCCATTTTTATCTCAATCATGTTTTCGTTCAATTTTTCATCATACTTTCGTCAATTTCGCTTTTCCGTTTTATTTCTTGCGTTTATTAGTTTCTTATTTCTGCCACATTTGCTTTTATTAGTTTCTCATTTTCATTTTTTTTTCTCAACCATGCCCTCTTTAATTTCTCTCATGGTTTTCCACATCCTGTCCATCCAATTTCCAAGTTCCACCGTAATCTTTTTTATTTTATTAAATTTATCAACTATTCTCTCTGCAGAAATAGAAATTAACTATTTTCTCAGATAGCAAGTTTCATTTTTCTTATCTTCCTGATCGTATTTAATTATCGCAACCCCCATTGGGTGCCATATGCTATGGTTTGTGATTTTAATAAATGTCATGGTTCGCGTCGTATTACTGCCTTAATAAAAGTTTTAAATGTTTCACTGTTACCCATATTACCAAAATCTTCAAAAATTAAAAATACACAAACCGCACTGTTGGTGTGAAACTGTGAATGAGCTTATCTTGTGCAAAATTTACTAATTATTCACTAAACTCATCAAACCTTAAACAATATTGCTTGATTTATGCACAATTTATGGAAATTACTTTTGCTTCTTGAAAAGTAGCAGAAGCTCAAACTGTCAAAACTGCTTCAACAGGTACATTAAAATTTGATAGAACCATACCTTGGAAGGTTAAATTTCTGTTAACGGAGTAGAATAGCAAATATTTTGAATGTCTTACTGTTACCTGCGTCTCACTGTTACCCATGCTCCCCTACTTATTACTTGGCAAAGGTAAAGTACCGACCTATATTCTGTGTAAAGACTTATTGTTTAGAATAAAAAGCACACTTTCGGTGATTTGAAGTTCACGTTAAACTGTAGGATCCCTATTCGTGTTAATAATTCCATTTATTTAGCATTAGCTATAAATTATAATATTGAAATAGTACATACAAACTTCCCGCGAGAAGATGCGCGAGAAGTTCCCAAGAGAATTCCCGAAGAATATCGTCATTGATCGGCGGGTCGGGTCGGGTCGAGTAGTGACGGTCGTTCGACGGGGTAGATTAGTGGCGGTACGACGATAGCGCGTAGACCCTCTGTGGACACAAACTATCGTGCTAATCCAGAGGGGGACGATCGCGAAAATAGTGCCGTCAAATATAAAGTCGAGTGGACTGGCACTTTGCCAGCGACCACAAGTTTTTCAAGATGACCCGGTCGCATCGTGCTCTGTGATTTAATATGATTTGCAGGGTCGCTTGGGGCTCGGAGCCTCCGGTATGGATGACGGTCGGCTCGGCCTTAACTTTGTCGCCGGAATTTCCGCCTATTAAGTTAATGACGAGTGGACTTTCACCTATACTGACGTTCAGGGACCACTAGGTGACCCGGTGCGACGTGTTGGATCGCGGCGAGCGGTGTGTCCGGTTCAATTGAAAAAGTAGAATCAAGTGATAGTGCCTGACCTCCCGGACACAAACTTTCGTGCTAAACCGGGAGGTCATCGGGAGCCTGCATCATCGATGCAGCAGGGAAGATCGCAGACGACAGCGGAAGTAATGCCGAGAAGGTAAAGCCCGCTGTCGTCGGGGAGGGGGTTTTAGTCAGTAAAATCTGACACTACCATCCCTGATGGGGTGATGCCTATGAAGGTTTCCCCTTTCCCTGCAGGAAAAGAAAAACATATTAGCATAAAAAATTTTTATTTCACTCAAATTTTAAAAGTTTTAATATTTATATATGGGCCATTATAAATAATTAATTTGTATGCCCCTATAATAAGCGAACTTTCCTGTTCGTTCTTTTTTAACTGGACTTATAATAAAATCTAAATTGTTTCTAGTGGGATATTCATGAATTTCTTTCACATACTATTTTAATTGACTACTTAGATATTCAGGCACCCTTTATCTATAATAATAGCTTTATAAGTTGAGCTTTGTTGTATATACTATTCCATTATGATTTGAAACTATCATGCCATATTTTTCACAGAAATCGAACAGTTGCCTCTTGACTGTAATTTAGAAAAAGTTTTCTACTGATGGAACCATAGTTATGGGTCTATAATCTTTACATTACTTGTTAAAATTCAAAACTTACTACACTGGAATTATGCATGATAAATTTATTACTTCGCTTGCACACCACACACATAGCAGAGGGGTTGGTAATATCAGGGTGACGAAGCACTTAAAAGAAGGTCTAATGCATAAAAATAACAAATTTCAGTAATAACATAATAATATAAGCTTATAGAAAACAGTAATTTTATTCCAAAAAGATAATAATATAATAGATACTAATAGTAGATACTAATGGCTTAGTAATAATAATCTAATGAATATCGAAATTTATATAATCATATTTGATTTAAATATCTTGTTAACCTTCAAAATCTCCAGTTAGCGTTTTAAGAAGCTAATAGCCTAATAGTTTATATAAATTTTAAATAGTACTTTTATTTTAGACTTTAGGTAATCACGAATTTGACGATGCCATAAAAGGTGTAGTACCTTTTATTAAGGAATTAAATGCACCCGTCGTTGTAGCTAATATAGACGATAGTCAAGAACCTGAGTTTCAAAATATTTACAATAAAAGTATTGTGATTGAAAGAGATGGAAAACGGATTGGCATCGTAGGGGTCGTTTTATCAACCATTGATGTAAGTATTACCTACATCGTAAAAATAACGTTACAGGCAGTGTTAGGTTAACCCACCGCGACACAGAGAAATTTCCTAGTGGGGTAACAATTATTATTAATTGGAACAACAAAAAATATACATAAAGTATGTATATATTTATACATCAGAAGAGCTTAAGCGCAAGCGAAGATGAATAGCGCCATCTATATAAGTAGCAAACATGAAGTGATCGTGTCACCGCGGTTTCGTTGTGACCCCGTGAAGAGGACTCAACTAATCAGATACACATTAGCAAGCGGAAAATACAAAGGCAGTGTAATTTTGTTTGATCTCTTTGACTTTTACATATTTAAACATTTTTAAGTACCCCGTAAAATTATTTTAGATGTAATATTTTATTTTAATTAATTTCTTTATTACCTGCTTTAGACTATAACACATTCCGAAAAACTCAAATTTTTGGACGAATCGAAGTCTGTCAATCAGGAAGCAGAAAGACTTGCTGCAGAAGAAAATGTGGACACTATTATAGTCTTATCTCATTGTGGGTACGATGTTGACCAAAAAATTGCAAAATTGGCTTCCCCAAAAATAGGACTTATAGTTGGAGCCCATACCCATACTTTCTTATATACTGGTAACTATAAATCTGTAGCCAACGAAGTTAAACTTGTAAAAAGTTTTATGTTTCATTTTAAATAATCGATGGTTACTCTGAACAGGTGAAGACTACCCAGGGGTTGAGCATCCATCTGGACCATACCCGACCATCGTTGAACATGCTGATGGTCGCAAAATTTTGGTGGTGCAAGCGTCAGCCTATACAAAATTTTTAGGAAATATTACAGTACGTTATGATGACAACGGTGATGTAATTTCGTGGACTGGAGAACCTATTTATTTAGACAATGATATTCCTCAAGGTTAAAACTAATAAGTTTATTATTTGATACGATACAAAAATACAGTTTTGATGTAGATGACGCTATAAACGCAGATTTAGAAGTGTGGAAGGAAAATGTCGATAAATATGGAAACGTTCTGATAGGATCTACCGATGTTTTTTTGAATGGAATAACTTGTAAATTGCAAGAATGTAATTTGGGAAGTTTCATAGCAGATTCGATGGTTTATGCTGTAAGTTACGATTTCAAATTAATATTATCTAAAGGTGATATTTTTGAAAAAACATTTTAGTATTTAAAAACAAATGAAGAAAATGCATGGACGAATGCTTCAATTGCTTTATTAAACGCAGGAGGAGTAAGATCGAGCATTGAGGATGGAAGTAAGTAGATCCGTAATATTATATCAACGATCAAGTTGGAACAGTTTTCTCAGAACCTTAATAATAATTTTTAATATAATATTAGATATAACCTTCTACAATTTGATCGATGTAATGCCATTGGAAAATTATCTTGTTATTGGCGAGATTCAAGGAAAATATTTGAGGGAATCTTTAGAATTTGCTGCGGGTCATTTTACCAATGGAACAATGGTTTCGACTTTAAATATATTGCAAGTTTCTGGTAATGTAGGAGCATTACATTTTGGAATGTGTTTAGAAAAATAATCGGTTTATTTGTAGGATTGCAGTTGGTGTATAATACCACCAAAGTTCCAGGAACCAGACTTGAATCCGTAAAAGCGAGATGCAGAATTTGCAAAGATCCAACCTATTATGAAGATTTAGATGATGAAAAGTTTTACAGGATCGTTTCCAATTCCTATTTATTTAATGGTGGTGACGGTTTTCGCTCAATAGCTGACAATGTAATCAACACTCATGTAGGTTCTCGAGATATTGATATTTTTGAGAAATACATAAAATTTAAAAGTCCTATTACGCAAAAATTAGAAGGAAGAATTACAATTCTCACAGAAGAAAGTTTTTAATTAGCATGTATAGTTTTTATTAAATAGATGATTTCATAAATAATTTACTATTGTGTTACTTGCTCAGTTTGTCCAGTAAGAAATGTGAGCTATAAAAATTGTTAATCATAAAATCAAAAAACTTACTATGTAGCGTACCTACTTAATAAGAATTTTTAAATTTGAACTTTAATCTATTTATCTACTTCTGTATTGATTTTTCTGACATGGTCACACGACAGCTCATGTATTATTAGTTTTTAATTCAGTGATATTGACGATTATTCCACTTAGATACATTGAAACCGGTTTCTGATCAATTGAGTGAGAGCTATTTTACTTTGTATATTAACGACTAAACAAACCTGCACGAACGACCTGTATTCGTTGATACAGGTGTTCTAGGGCAATATCCACTAGGACAGATGCCTTTGTGCAATATTGAGCAAAGAAAACCGGTTTTTAGTAGGAACGTTAAATAATTCATACGTGTTTAAGGCACCAGTACCACCCAAGCTCGCTGTAGTTTCCATCGATGTTAACTGTGAATCTCCGCTACCTTGATTTATTTATATTATAACTATTACGTTAATTTATTATTACAGTATTAATATTTTACAGTATATGAACAGTATAATGTTTACATTTGTTACAGTTAAAACCCGAAATCAGTTAAAACCCGTTCTAACTAGTAAATTCTAGTTGTAACTAACTGCTTTAGTTAATTCTAGTTTTAACTGAAATACCTTTAGTTAAAACTAGTTTTAACTGAGATGACTTTAGTTAAAACTAGAATTAACTGACTGCTGTTGGTAAATTCTAATATTAACTGAAATAACATTAGTTAAAACTAGATTTCAAGTAAAAGCAAACGTAATTAGATTAAAATTGTTTCATTAAGTTGATTCTATTTACATTATTATTACATATTTACAATTTACTTGTTGCCACATGGCATACTGTTATGACATTTGGAATTGCAAAGAATTCCCCTATTTAAACACAGGCATCGCTTTGAAGTGCAATTTTTTTTGCAAGAACAGCCGGAAAACCCGGCTAAAATAGAAATTTAGAAATAGAAATATAGTTTATTCAAAACACCATCTTTTGTTCCAATTCTGTACAGACCATCTCCTTTCCTTTTCGATTACGACCCCTATGATGATTCGTAATTCTACCTTTGCTCTGTCGACATCAGGAATTGTAATTATTGTTACATTACCTCCGATGTCAACCGCAGGATGGGTTGCATCTGAAATCTTTTTCATTCTTTCCGCCTGTTTTTTCAAATTTTTTTGCGCTTTGTTTCTTGCTGAAGAAATGTTTGGGGCCGGCGCCTCCTGTTCCTCCTCTGCTTCTCCTTCATCCCTTCTTTGCATTCATTTGCTCAATAATTTCACGAAGGTCGTCTTTCATGGATATTTGTAAGTAATACAGATGGCAAAGCCGTTGTTGTAAGTTCTACTCTTGGTTCAATTCCAAACATAGCCTAGTAGGAAGATTGTTTGATTCCTGAATGAAGGGATCTATTCTTCATAAATTGCACAAAACGGACACCATTTGACCAATTAGTGGTATTGTTGTCCTTCATCCATGAAGCCAACATTTTTTTTAATGTCCTGATTAGCTTTTTCAACGGAATCCTGACTAGCTATGGCGTGGCTTTCCATGAACAATTTTTAATTCCGTATTATAAACAGAATCAACTTAATAAAGCAATTTTGCGTTTGCTTTTACTTGAAATCTAGTTTTAACTAAAGTTATATCAGTTAATACTAGAATTTACTAACAGCAGTTAGTTAAAACTAGTTTTAACTAAAGTTATTTCAGTTAAAACTAGAATTAACTAATGCGGTTAGTTAAAACTAGAATTTACTAGTTAAATCGCGTTTTAACTGATTTCTGGTTTTAACTGTAACATATTCACCAAATTCACCGAATAATAATATTTTTGCAATGAAAATAGTGTAAAACTTCTTTTAATGAAATTTTAACATTTTCACGTAACGAATTTTGTGGAATTGTGGAAGTTGGTTTCCTATCGCTGTATAATCATGTAAATTGCAACTTGTGTTCGAAAATACTTGAAAATTTGTCGAGTACAGGTTTTAATAAGTAAATTGTGCGAGCAAACCTGTACGAGATGAATCTTCGAGTATTTTTCTTACCTTTGTGCTGTTACATACGATTTGTACTTTGGATAACTTCTTGACCAAAGATTTCTCTTCCCTAATGCGCGGTTCCTCGCATAAGTAACATTACATGCGTTACATCAATCATATAAGCCAGCGCAGCGTGTGGAACACGATGACATTTCCGGTCTAGGACGTTTCGGCGCGACCTTTTCGCCGCAGCCGGTTCGGCGCGGGCCGGTTCGGCGCGAGGCCGGTTCGGCGCAAACCCGGTTTGGCGCGGGGCGGTTCGGCGCGAGTCCGGTTCGGCGCGGGGCGGTTAGGCGCGATGCCGGTTCGGTGCAAGAAAAGAATCGTTATGGAAATAGTTTTTTTTTTATTATTTGACTTCTATCTGATCATGGTTAATTAATTGTTTATTTAACTAATCAAAAATAATTTTTTAATATAATATTGATAGATAAATAATGTGGATAATAAATTTATTAATGTACAAAAGAAGAGGTTGTTTATAGCTGTAATGCTGCAATGATTGTTTTCCTATGCACTCATCTCGTAATTATAAGACAATCCTCGCAGATAGTCAATTATATCCCGATTCGCATAATCACTCACAATGGTTTTGATACGTTTATCAGCATCACGATATTTCTTTAATTTTTTTGGTGGCTCGTGACCTGCTAGTAGGTGTTCATAAAACATATCACGACCTTTCTGAATATTTTTCAATCCGTCTATAAATTTCCACAAAATTGGATGATCCATTCCCATTTCCAATTGGAGGCGTCGATGGGCCGCCGCAGCATGGTTGTTTGTTCTATCCATGTCGTTCAAAACGCGATTATATAAAGACCACAATTCTGGGCTGAAAACTGCAGGCCTTCTACCATTTCCTCGACGATTCATTCGGCCAACATAAAAATCTTCAAACCACTGCAACAGTGGTTGTAGTTCGATAGGCAACACTCCAGCTAACCTATCTATTGCATGATCTAAATCTGCAGTTGTTACAAATGCAAGAGACACCACCATTTTAGCATACAAAGCAAAATTAGAGTCTGTATTGTAGTTCCCAATTACATTAAAATTTGTGAGGTGTTTTTTCATATTTTTAGTCAAATGAAAAAAGCATCCCTGCATTTCCGCTGTAGGAAATGCGTTCCTAAACGCAGAAATCGCAGCCAATTCAAAATCACATGAAATATGTACTGGATTCAAATTTGGTTCCAAATTTTTCAACATATCTAGCATTGTTGTGTATGTTGCAGCTTGTTTGTTAGGAAGAAGCGCGTATAGCAATGGATGAACTCCTCCATATTTCTCCGCCAAGATTACCTACACCTACGAAAATAACGGTGGCGTAATTTTAAAGGTCCCATCTATAAACCAATGGTCACATTCGCTCAAAATGCGAAGGTTTCGTTCACGACCAAAAATAAGAATTCTTCCGGCAACTTGACCACTATCAGCCAGTAAAAAGTTTTCTTGAATACCGGGCTGGAGATCGTAAATTTTATATTTTTCAGGAATTATTAAATCTTGTACATTTTCAGGCGCGGGGGGAACAGCTTGCACAACATTTCTCGTCCTTCGGATTACTTTTCGTAATGCAGCGTGGTTTGGCATAGCGGCTAAAGCGCCTTCGGATAATTCGCCGAGGCAAGCATCAATAATTTGCGAAGTTCTTTCCGGAACATCTTCTTCAATTCTTCGCTTCATTGCAGATACAGCTACATCAACCTCAACTTTAGCTGCCGAACTGTCATGAGAATGATCATTAACCATTTTGACTACAATACCATTTTCAGTGTGAATTCGACCTTTGCAAGAGTCTTTCCTTTCACATCGTCAAAATATTTTCGATCCGGAAGCGCTCATACGATCAAAGATATATATGAATCCATTATTCGAGAACTTTTCCTTCTGGCGTTTACTTAAAATATTTAACATTTTTGGATTAGCGAAGAGATCAAAATGATATTTTGAGTCACTACAGTTTTATAAAAATTTTGATACTGACAAAGTGTGGTGCATCATTTATATAGGTAAATTTTTTATCAGAAATACCAATACAAATACCAACAGATATTTAGGATTATCAGATTAGGGACCGGCACGCCAACCCGCACCGCTTAATAAAAAATTTGCTATTGATAACGTGGCGGTTCCTAATGTCTGCCTGATGAAAATTCAAGTTAATCTTTTAACTCCGAGGCGTTGAGCCGGGTGCTTGTGCTATATACGAATAGAAATTGAAACGCACAAAAGGCGTAAGGAGGAAAATAATGGCGAGGTCCCGTAAGAAAATGGAAGAGATGTTTGTAAAAATGTAATCCTCCCCTTCAAACGGATTTGTAAATCCCGAAAGATTGGGATAGCAATATTCAATATAGAATATAAATGCTACAAATAAAATAAGGCTCGCGCCGAACCGTCTCCGCGCCGAACCGACATTGCGCCGAACCGACATTGCGCCGAACCCGCTTGCGCCGAACCGGCCTCGCGCCGAACCGGCCCGCGCCGAACCGGCCCGCGCCGAACCGGCTGCAGCGAATCGGTCGCGCCGAACCGGCTGCGCCGAAACGTGATATGTTTTCCCTCTTCCCGTTCCTAATGGGAGAACGGCCCAGAAAAGAAAATAAACCACGCAGAAGGTTTAAAACTCCTACTTTTATTACGTGGTTGCCCTGATGTTTTTTATAAACTAACTCGCTGTAGCTGGAAGCGAGGATCGTGGATTCAACTCTGTGCAGTGCTGAAATAGTAAAAGGATACGTCTTCGTCGAAATAAAACAAGATTTGATTTGACTATGTTTAATAGCAACAATACTACGAAACGAACGTGGCCGTGACGTGCTAACAATAGATTGCACGTTAATAATAAATTTAATACACGCCACGTCAAAGGTACTATCCAATTCGGGAACCCAGAAGGTAAACCCCGCCAATATAAACGTTGGCTTCAATTGAATACAAAATTATATATGCCACCATAAACAAACAAGAATAAATATAATACGTTACCCGAGCTCAGGCAAGTTCACAAACTTAAAGATGACAAAAACTCCTTGCATGAATTGGTGGTTGTGAATCTTGACACTACGGCTTCCCCTCTCAACTCCTCGATTGTTTAGCACCGACGGGATGATACGAACAACAGCTTTAGGCAGGATGGAAGTTGATGGAACTGCGCCCCTCAGTAAGATGTGTGGTCGGATGGTATAATCAGCAATCCAAATAAATGTAAGTGATGATCGTAATAAATATTTGATCATTCAAAAATGACAACAAACTTGTTGGCTGTCAAAATAATTACTAGCCGGTTCGCACCAAATGACAGTTGGTAACACTGCGTGTCAAAAGTCGCAAATGAAAAATATGGCAAGATAAAAAATGCTATCTTGAACGGTAGAAATAGCTGTTAACGGGATCGCTACGTATGATTTTCCTAATATCCGTTGACACGGCGAAAACACTATTACGCACAATATAGAACAACTAAAGGTGATCAATAATCGAATAATTAATCGATTGCAAAAATAGGATCACTACAAAATGTCGTCTACCGGTTAGCTTTTCTAAAACCAGACTGACCATCTTCGCATGCGCGTCTCATTTTCGGTCAAATCACGTTCGCATACAGGGCGTTACACAAGTGGCGCGAAAAGTAAGGATTTGAATTTGAATAAATTCAAATTATTACGAAATTGGAATAAATTTTGTAATAAACGTCCCATCCCGTGACATTCCTACTAAGAGTCCAACCAGGGACCCGAGATTAATTTCTTGAATTTTGAATATATCAATCCATATTACCGTTTCAGAATCCCCACCGACATTAAAATCGCTGAAACTCACTATCTTGCAACCAATACCAAAAGTGTTATAGCAATATTTGCTCATAAATTACTCTTACCTTATACGCCATTGGTGCCAAGGGCGACTGGATTTTATCAGCGTCTAGAGTGTGGGATACTTGGGAACTAACTGGGAAAATAATTCTGATGTTGATGGGTATCAGATAAGCACAAATAAATAATAACAAGGGATAGAGAAATGTCGTAAAGGTTGGGACGGGTTTCGTTTTCGGTGTGTAGTTTTGAAACGGATGGGAATAATGTTAACTTCTATAAACCAATAAGAAGGTATGATCATTGGCTACAACTTTGCTGTAGAAAGTTATTTGATATCGCAAACGAGTCAAAAGTTATATCTATTTTTTATGAAGGGAACTTTTTTATCCGAAACAAAATTTTCCGTATAGGTTGGGACACTATCAAAACTCTGAAAAATAAGGCAAAAAATGAAGTAAAACTGCATGGTATTATGATTAGAATATTTATTGAAATTTTCAAAGAAACAATAAATTAATTTATTCGTTTAGTTTGCTTTTCCTTCAATTCGGAAATGTTTTCAGGCGACGTCAAAATACTACTTTCCATCGGCTTTCGTCCACGATTTGATTTTTTTGCTGGAGTTGATGCTTGCAAAGGTCTGATCGAAGACAAAATCGATGTTAAGCCAGATTAAATGGCATTGCAGTGTCTTGGAATAAAAAATAAAGTGGTATCCCAACCTTTACAAAATAGCCATTTTGTAAAAAGTCTAAAAATTACTTTTTGCAACACCACATTTAAATTGCTCTTTCACACAATGAAAATACACTAAATACAAGACACATTGAACATATTTACTTGAAATAATTGATTTAAATTTTGTAAAATTTCAGCTCGTAGAAACTACCTTAAAGATGCTTTTTTAAAGAAAATTTACGACTTGCTTGGCATACACACAATGAACACGACGTCTTCGTTATAATGCACAAACGTTAGGTTATAACCAAACTTTACTGCGACAGTCATAATATAGGTGTCACGACTACCAACAACGCGGATATTCAGCTGTCCCACCTTATACGGTGTCCCAACCTATACGACAATCCCTTTTGCAAAATTTTTCACTCATATGTTTGTGTAACTAACCGGAAAAATAATTCTGATGTTAATGGATACCAGATAAGCACAAGTAAATAATAACAATGATGAAGGAGGCTTGCTTTATTTATTTACAAAAAATACTGTCCTAAGCTAAGCAAGAAGGCTGCAACTACATAAACAATAGTTTTGAGTAATGAAAGTTTTACAATTTCTTCGATTTTTTCTGCAATTGAAACAGTCCAAATATCGCCTGTGCAACCTCCTATAAAATCAGGGGAGACGAAATTGGACCAATCAGACGATGCCTGAAGCCAAGATTCAGGAAGACCATCTTAAACGATGGAATTGCCCCTTCACTAGCTTCGGATGTAGAAAACAAAGCAAATTAAACGATTACTCCGTGCAAGCGTAGCGGTAACATTTGTGTTACTAATTAATAATTATTATGAATAACTTACGAATATCTGCCTAGATGTATTTAGGACAGTGATGGCGAACCTTTTTGAGAAGTGGGTAAAATTTTGTTCATCATTATTTTTAATACTAGCCTGTGGGTCAGTAAGCCAGTGGCTTTATTTGAGGGGGTGGGGGTGGGGGTAAACAGGGTGCCAATAATTTGGAAACACCGAAAAATTTTTAACAGAAAAACTTGACAGTTGGCCCCTTTTTTAGTTCTCACTTAAAATTTTCTGAAAAGGTTTACGTTTCGTATTTGTTTTACAACCTTTACTTTTGCAAGTGAAGAGCGAAAAATAAAGGTCGACGTCAAAAAATTGTTATCAATGGTGTGATATCATGAATTACCGCAACAGGTGGCACCATGCCCAATTTCCACCGAAAATCAGTGTGGGTCATTTAAAAAATGAGAGCGGTCGTCAGACCGTCCACAGAAGCTATGCTTCTTACGCACAGAGCAAACCATAATAGATCCGTGAAGGCCATAGTTGTTCGGCCTTCGGCCTCACAGGGCGGACCATAATAGATCCGTGAAGGCCATAGTTGTTGAGCCTTCGGCCTCACAGGGGGAGGACCATAATAGATCCGTGAAGGCCATAGTTGTTGAGCCTTCGGCCTCACAGGGGGAGGATCATAATAGATCCGTGAAGGCCATAGTTGTTCGGCCTTCGGCTTCACAGGGCGGACCATAATAAATCCGTGAAGGCCATAGTTGTTCGGCCTTCGGCCTCACAGGGCGGACCATAATAGATTATATTTATATGCCTTCAGCTGTCTTGACTGCTAGTCCGTGATTGCCAGTGGTTGTTCGGCCTTCGGTCTCACAGGGGGAGGACCATAATAGATCCGTGAAGGCCATAGTTATTCGGCCTTCGGCCTTTTTGTGAAAAATTTTTCGACGTATTTTTCCGACCCACGAAAAGGGGGTGGGGGGAAATTTTTAAATTTTTTTAGTTTTGTCAAAAAACTATTTTCCCTAAAAACCGGTTGGAGGCGGCGTGGGGTCGGGGACGGTTGCCACCTCCGCCCCCATCCATAGCCACCATTCCCAGGGTCCTAGCCCTCTCGGTTCCGGAGTTATGGTGTTTGAAGGGAAGTTCGAAATTTGAAAGCGATGGTCGAAATTTGTGTGACGAATTTGTGTTAACAATTTGTGTGACGAACGATTTTTTTCAGTTAACTGCCCGTGCAAACCCGTGCGATACCCGTGCGATAAGAAGCATAGCTTCAAAAGCCTTCGCGGGTCAGTGTCTGACCCGCGGATCATAGGTTCGCCATCACTGATTTAGGATAAACGAGTAGCAGTCGTTAAAGACCTGTACCAAAGGGTGCTAGCAAAATTAGATATTGATGTAAGGCGCCACGTGATTTCCAGACCCCCCGTTATCACAGAAACCGGAACTAGTTACAATTAAAATATCACGATAGAGCAGCTCGACCCGGCCCTGCAGCCTATAGTAAATAATTCAAAGAATTAATTAATTATAAGCAAATAATTCAAATTCGAAGAAATAACTAGACAACAGAAACTCGAAATTTATACAACGCAAAATTTATCAAATCAATTAAAACTTCCAAGTAGGTATATTAAGACAATTTTAAAATTCATACGATACGAAGTACCTTGATATTAGTAAGCAGAATATTATGGAGGCTGCAGCAAACTCCTATATGCATATGAGGACGAAAAACAATGGTACCTTCTTGATCTTTCCTTATCGAAAGTAATCTTGAACTTTCCAAAACATTTGTCGCCAAATGGTCGACCGGTAAAAATTGAGAAACCCAGGAAAAGAAGCAGCAAACGAGTACTGCCCTCGTACAGTGGCTGGTGATTAAATACCAATAACCTTGTTGGCCGTAATTAAAACTTCTCGAACACAGCACGCTTCGAGGTTTTTGCTTTGAAAAAGTTTGATTTCAAAAACTGTACCTCTTTTAAAACTAGCATTTTGAACACTCTCTTTAAAATGGCGGAAATCATAAACTTTTTTCTTTTTAAACTTAGCTCAACTTGGTGGTGAATGGAATCGCTTGACATAAATGTATGACCAGACTGAAAATATTTTAAGTTCAATATCTGTAAGTTTACAAAGTCACATAAGTTACAGATTCTACATTTCTTACGCTTAAAAAATATAGGAAATGTTGATATATCTCTTTCCCTTAATTTCCCCACGCCAAATAAATACATATGATTTTTCAAGTGACGTTCCAAGAATGTTCTGACGGAAAATTTTGCACATACGACTTTATATAGTAGTAAATGTTATTTAAGACTATTTTTATTGGTAAAACATTTTATTTCGCAGTTATGATAAATTTCATAAGGATTTTACGTTTCAAAATGTGTAAATAGGGCCTTCTAATTCTACGGAAAACATGGAAAAGGGCAATGTTTTACATGTAGATACGATAACTAGATTTTCGTAAAAATGTCAGATACGACCTTCTTGTTTCGCACGGCAGAGAACCGAGCTGATGTATCAGCCCCACGGAAAAATAATAAAAAGGCAAATAAAAGTTGAAATTACATATTATGTACATGTAGGATATAATTCAACAAAATGAACAATTGGGAAGCTCTGAACGACCAAACCCAAATTAACTTGAAACAGCGAAATAAAGGTAGCATATCATTTTAGGCTAATTTCTTTATTAAGTTACTTAAAAATATTAAGTCATTTTGGGGAAATTTAGCGTTATCTCTAATCTGGAACGTAACTAAAATGGTTAAAATATTATTTTAATACTATTGATATTAAAATTAAAATATAATTACCTATATCATTGGAAAACTAAAGATTGGGTATTTCCTACGGAATAAAATCATTGAATTTTATGCAACGATTTCGTCTATTAAAAGCGTTTTAATGAATAAACCCTTAAGTTGTAATCAATTGAGATATAGCAATTTTCATTCCTACGAGTGTCAATATTTAGTTTTCATTAGCTAATTTAGTATTATCGGATGGATAAGTAGAATATTCATTGAGTACTGAGTGTTAGGAAAAATGTTCCGTTTTTTTGTGTTGACGTGTTTAGTTATTCAAAATTTGGCACATTTAATCCCAAATAAAAATGGATTTGAATTGCATATAGTACATTTAAATGATTTCCATGCAAGGTATGTTCATATCTGTTAGGTGTAATAATTAATATTTATATATACAGCAAAATTATCTGCAAGCAGTGTTTTCAATGTTATTCCCACATAGTATAACATTATAATTAAAATTTTATGAATTGCTATTAAATTGTTGGTAAATTTATTTACAAGAAAAATACATACAATTTAATTATAAAATCAAATAACTATAAATTTCATTATCTTTGCGATTATATATTTTTTATGTATTTAAATTATTACCTATCTAACAATATTGCTTTTATCAATACAATCATAAAATTAGAAAATGACAAATAAAAAGTTAAACCTTAAACAATGGTAAAATTAAATTGCAGTTCTTGAAAGCAATTGAATTTTTAATTAATATATCTAATCATTACTAAAGTACTTTAAAAGTTATACATATACCTTGAGGTACTTGTTCTAATCAATTTTTAAATCGATAACCTTGTCACGCTTGCTAATTTTAATTTGTTTATAAAACTTATTTAATTATAAAAAATTGTAGCAAATAAATTTAAATTAATTATGAGAAATGTAAACAAAATCTAAATTAAAAATTAAATGGGAAAATACACCACAAAGTAGATTAACAAAATAACAGTAGTAAAATTTTACAATTTCAATTAAATGAATAAATTGGTTTATTACGTACGACTAAATTTTTACGCTGCGACTTAATTCTTTCGACTGAATTCCGCTGTCCCTAAAAAAAACTAGTCATTAATTAACACTTTTTGCTGTAGATTTGTAGAAGTAAGTAAAATAGGTTCATTGTGTAAAGAAGACTGCATTGGAGGATTTTCGCGGACGTATGTAGCAATTAAACAAGAATTAAATAGAAGACCAAACTCAATAGTTTTAAATGCCGGAGATAGTTTTCAAGGAACATTATGGTATAACCTTTATAAATGGAACGTAACGAAACATTTTCTGAATATGATACCTACCGATGCTTACGTAAGTAGAACTTTATAAAAGCATACATAAAATCTATTGTAACTTTGGCGTCCTAATTAATATCCAATCAGTCATTTTCGATGTTCAATTTAAATAACCTGAAACTTTGTATAAATTACTAACGCTCGTGACTTAAATTATAGCGTATGTGTACCTAACTTGCAACAGTTTTCAACTTTTCAGGAAATTTATGAAAAAACTATGTTGGCTATAAACCCAAAGAAAAAAATACTGTGTTATTAATGTAATATTGAGTTTTAACTTTATTGAGGAGAATATTTAAATTTTATATTAGCTATAAAATTGGTTATTAAAAAAGTAAATATAAAATTTAAATATTCTCAACAAGTTAAAACTCAATATTATGTATATAAGGTGCCCGTATATTTTCAAAAAAAAGTTGTACCTATTTACTTCTAAGTGCACATTACACGGGGCGTTCGGCTGCAGCAACCGATTGCGGCAACCGATTGCAGCAGCCGAACGCACGCGCAACCGAATGCATATGGCTATTACATGATGTGATTTTCGTATTTTAACAATTTATCACAAATTTTAACTCACAAAAAAAATTAACAAATTTAACCACACAACACAAAAGTACAATATTTTTACGTCAATTTTATTTAATGGTATAACTTCAATAACATCAAATGTTACTAGAAATCACTGGATTGCATGAGAAAATCGCCTACAAAATAGAACAAGTTCTATTTTAAATAAATCGCCAGGCGATCATTTGTTGGATGGGTTGCCTATGCGATTAGCTGTTTTACACGGGGCGTCATGAAAAAAAGGCCTCGTGTAATGTGCACTTTACAACTAATAATTTTTGGTTTGCTAAAACTTTAATGCTTTTAAGGCTTATTATATTTTTTCATTCACATTAACATTAGGTTAATATTTTAAATAAATAGTACATTGTCTTATTCGGATTAAAAGTGAAACTTTGTTTGACAAGTAATTTTTGCATTTGCGAGGCGGAGCGCTAGCGGAGCCGAGCGAATGCAATAAGTGCTTGTCAAACAAAGACACTTTTAATCCAAATGAGACATACTACTTTTTCTCCAACCAGAATTTAAATACTACGTACATAATTAATAATGCGAAATTCAAAATTTAAATTACTTCAAACATTTTGTTTGAATATTCGTGTAATAGACCGATGGTGTAAAAAAAATATACATTACTATGGTAAATATTCTCAAAAATGCAAAGAAACGAAAAAAACTAAAAAAAAAATTAAAGTAAATTTGTCACAATTCTCTTAAAGTAACTCAGCCTGCACGTGTATTTTCATGAACGATGTTGTTTATTTCGACTTGCAATTTTTTGTTTATCAATGTAACACGGAATCTTACGTTTTTCGAGTAATTAAAGTATAAATTTTAATAAATGGCTCAAAATTGTACATGATGATTTAAGGAAAAAAAATTTCTGATTCGAGTTGTTTTCGTTTCTTTGCATTTTTTGGAGAACATTTACCATAGTAATGTATATATTTTTTACACCATCAAAAAGTACAGATTTCAACGAACAAAAACCCCACCGAGTTTTTTAAAAAAGCAGATATTTTGACGCGAGAATTTTCGATTGAAAATTAGGGTGTTTTTTCGATATTAAGTCAAAATAAGGTGAAAAAATAAATATTTTAAATCAAAAAAATTACAGTGTGTTTGGGACATAAAAAGGTAAGTTTTCACCAAATTTCGTGAAAAAACATTTTTTTTTGTAAAAGATAAAAATTAAAAACCAAAAACTTGGTTATTTGAATTTTTCACATAAATTGTGAGGTTATGTGAAAAAGTGTAAATGCAAAAGTTGTAGATCTTTTTATTACCTACAACTTTGCTATTTAACTTTTTTCCATAGGACTTGTGGTTTTGCCGGAAATCGAGAAAAACAGTTTTCTACCCTTAAAACTCACCCCCTTCCACTTCCCGACCTCAGATCGCCCGTAAATTATTTTTCCTTTCAGTTTTGTTATATTCTCTTCCTTTTCCAATGGGTTTCATCCTACTGCTATTTTTTTCGGTTTCAAAAATTATCGGCACTGGTCTATAATGAAAATCCAGTGACTGGAATTTTTGTTTTTTTTATATTAAGCTGTCATCTTGGGCAAAGAAAAATCCGGAGTTAAGTTTTCATTTATTCCCCACGGCTGAAGACCCTCGTGGTAAATAAATTGGGAGTAAATTTATTGCAGAAGATTGGATGCACAATGCTACAATATTTATTTTGTTCTGCTTCGCTTCTATTAATGTTTTATCACATAGAACAACGTGCCCTTCGTTTAAAACTGTTTTGCCTTCATAAACACATCTAGATGTTTCAGACCCCTCTAAATATTTGAGATAGTCAAGAAGACTTAATCTTAATTCGTAAGATTCTGACATATCTGCAAATTTTAAAAATTAAACATAAAACCCCACGTCGAAAATAAGCGATCTAAAACTCACCTAACCGTATATATTATTTAACTGCAGGAAGATGAACTACTAAACAACACTAACCGTAATTTATCTTAAACAAAATAACAAGTTCACTTGGAAAAAGGAATGAAAACCTTGTAAAATACAACGAACACAAGCGCAACTGTCACACGAATGTTTTTTAACGTAGTTCACATTTTTACCCAGCGGCGCTGCGATCTTAATCTCATATCCCTATTAAAAATGTACTGCTTTTAATACGGTTGGAGAAAAACATTATTATATTCTTTTCAAATAGTAGTCATTACATTTAGTTATGTCAAATAATGATTGTCAGATTTTTTGTGCTGTTATTTTTAATTATACATTTTACTGTGTTCTTTTTTAAATATTATGGTCACCTAACGAGCCTTAATAAACTCAAAACGACGTCGTAGTGTTCTATTTTTAAACAATTTATTGCATCTAAGTTAAATTTCATTAATTTAACTTTAATTTAACAATAACAATTGCATGTTTTAGCAAATTAGATGACTTATGTACGTATCTTACTTGTAACGCCTTATATTTTTAATTGGTGAACAAAGTATATACAGGGCCTGTAATATAAACTTAGTGTTGTGACACTTGTGTAAATTTTTGCAAATTTTTACATAAATGTCAAACACCTAAATTTTCTAGCAAATTTGCAGCACATTTTTTTACAAAGTGTGTTTGCCGCTTGTGTAAAAATTTGCTGGTAAATTAGCAACTAAATTTGCTAGAAAATTTACGTGTTGGAATAGGATGGCCGTAACTTGGGAATGGTAAGAGAAAATAACTTAACCACATTTTTCCAGAGCAACAAAGTGTGGTGTGATTATTTTTTTCCTAGCGCTTTCCGTTCGCAAGTTATAATGGTGGGGGTTCTAGCTTCATTTTAAGCCGGGACCCCACTTTCAGATGGCCGTAACTTGAGAACGGTAAGAGCAACAAATTCGCACTTGCGGTAACAAATTTGCAACAAAGTAGGAACAAACTCCCCATACATTTTTTTCGTTTTGTTTAAATGGGGGTTCCAGTTTAACACGGGTATAAAACCCTTTAGTCGATACTTATTAACTCAATTACGAAGCATTTTTTCTAATCTTATCTTAAGAAAATCTTAAACATTTTTCAACTGATATTCATTTTCTTCCAAGAAAAATATCTGGTGAAGAAAGAAGAAAAAATACAAGTTAAAGCAGATATTACCTGGATGAGGTAACTCAACATAGCAAAACAATTAACAATTGGAGAGCTCTGATGGAACGCACATAAAAGACAGTCCAGCGTACCTAAATAACTCACGAACCCGCAAATCAGCGTTGAAGCATTTGAATAAAATATTTTTACAGATAATATTCCAATGATTAGAAAAGTAAACAAAATAATTGTAAATGCAACTTACCCCACAATGAATAAATGGGTTCCGATATACCTACACCTTAACACATCCTAACCTAGTCCACTACCTGTAACTTGGAGAAATTTCTTACATAATTGAAATTCGACAAACAAGAATGCGAAATTGCACCAGGAAAACTAAAAGAAATGCGAACGTCGTCTTTGTGATCAAAACCAAATTCCAAAAACGGACGTTATTCCTCTAAACTCTACAAAATTTATTTCGCTACTGACGTCACCAATTGAACATAAACTTCCAACCAATACGGATACTTTTCGACAAAAAAACATCTCAAATCCAAATATTCATAAGCGGGTCGTATATGAACAAATTAGCGGATTCATCGCCAGTGGAATGCCTATCAGTTTTCCCTTTAGGAAATAATACATCTTTCTTCATGTACAATTTATGTTGAAAGTTAATAATACAAAAACAAATTAAAAAATGATATTGTAAGATGTTATACAATGCTAGAGAAATTATTGTTTATCTGCAAATTATAACCGTATAACAAACGTTTTTACACATTAAACGAAAATCAAAAATTTCAATTTTACACAAAAATTAACGATGGTTATCAGCTAAAGCCGTATGAAATTTTCATACTAATATCAATAACCTTCGGTTTTGAAATAAATTGTACGCACAGAGGAGCAAAATAATTAATATCATTTGGACGCTACAGTAGGTTCCCTATCTGTGTGATAATACTTTTCAGCAGGGAGAGGTGGCACTCGCCAATGTCATCGTCATAGCGACCAAGCGGGTCAGGTTATGTAACTGTAACCACCCAAATCAATATTTCCTATTGACTATTGCCTATAGAAAGTCTATAGAAAAATTATTTTGGGTGAATCCTTGAGAAAGAACCCTTATTTCGAATAATTAAAAATCGGGGCGAATAGGCCACGTCCCCATGCAATTTAACAAAAATTGGAGTAATTTTCGGACCTTTTGGGTATGTTTCTGTCCGAATGTGACTCTGACGTCATTGCGGACGATTAAAATTATCGAAGATTCGATAAAATCCGAAAAAAGTGCGAAAATTGGCAACATTCATACCAGGGGATACAAGTCACATAGCAGCAGGCTCGGCTACTGGCTTTGTCGTGCCCGGTCGGAATGAGTGAAAATTTTTCACCCGTTATATGTGTGGGATTCGTTACAGACGGTTGGGTCTTTTTAAAAACCGCCCCCCGGGTTATATAACCTTAGCCCGACCAATCATTTAAAGAAAGGTTTAATGCCAAAAATAGCAATTTCAGAAAAAGATCTTATTAATATCTATCTATGAGCATTTATTAGCTTATACAAAAGAAATTAATTTCATTCAAAAAACATACTTACTATAAAAGTAACCCAATAACAACTGTTGAAAATTTATATAATCATATTTTATTTCGGTTTAATTGTGTAATCTTTGAAATATCTAGCTATAATTTTGAAAAGCTAGTAGTTCTTGTATTTTAAACGGTACTCTCATTCTAGACTTTAGGTAATCACGAATTCGACGATGCTATAAGAGGAGTAGTGCCCTTTATTAAAGAATTAAATGCACCTGTCGTAGCAGCTAATATAGACGACAGTCAAGAACCAGAGTTTCAGAACATTTACAATAAGAGCATTGTAATTACCAGAGATGGAAAACGGATTGGTATCATAGGAGTACTTTTATCAACAACTGATGTAAGTAGCGGAACATAAAACATGGATAGTTCATATTATAAGCAGGGTTGGACAGGCTCACCGGGATACCGGGATATTTCCCAGGTTGCCGAAAACCATTTATGTAATTAATTTCATTATTACCTTTAGGTTATAACAAATTCTGAAAAGCTGAAATTTCTGGACGAATCAAAGTCTGTCAATCAGGAAGCTGAAAGACTTGTAGCAGAAGAAGATGTGGATACTATTATAGTGTTATCTCATTGTGGGTACAACGTTGACCAAAAAATTGCAAAATTAGCTTCCCCAAAAATAGGACTTATAGTTGGAGCCCATACCCATACTTTCTTATATACTGGTAACTATAAAATTGTAGCCAAGAAAGTTAGACCGGAAGCATTATTCCATAACTATGTACAGGCAGCGGAATAAGTTTCTAGTTTCTTTAAATTCATAACAACTGCAAAAAATTAAGCAGGCTTGAATATTTTCCAATTTAACAGGTGAAGAGTACCCAGGAGTGGAGCCTCCATCTGGACCATACCCTACCATCGTTAAACATGCAGATGGTCGAAAAATCTTGGTAGTGCAAGCTTCAGCGTTTACAAAATTTTTAGGCAATATTACAGTACGTTATGATGACAATGGCGATGTAGTTTCGTGGGATGGAGAACCCATTTATTTAGACAAAAATATTCCACAAGGTTAACCATTATAAAATTAATTGATAATTTAGCAATACTCGAATAATATTTTTTGCAGATGAAACTGTAAACGCTGAACTAGCAGAATGGAAGAAAAATGTTGATAAATATGGAAATGTTGTAGTAGGATCTACTGAAGTTTTTTTAAATGGACTAACTTGTAGAATAGGAGAATGCAACTTGGGTAGTTTCATAGCCGATTCTATGGTTAACGCTGTAAGTTACGATTTTAAATGTAATATTAATGAAAAAATTTTTCATGAAACATTTTAGTATTTAAAAACAAACGAAGAAAATGCATGGACTTATGCGTCGATTGCATTAATGAACGGAGGAGGAGTAAGATCAGCCATTACCGTCGGAAGTAAGTAAATTCGAATAAGCTACAATCTTCTCGGAACGTTAGTGATAATTTCTTTTTTGATGTTAGATATAACTTATAAAAATTTGGTCGATGTTCAGCCATTTGAACACCCCCTTGTTGTTGGTGAACTTCAAGGAAAATATTTGAGGGAATCCTTAGAATTTGCTGCAGATACTTTGTTCAGTAATGGAAGAGTGGTTTACCTAGTAAATGTATTACAAGTTTCTGGTATAGCATTAAATTTGGGAAGGTATTTAGAAAAATAAACGTATAATTTGTAGGATTACAGGTGGTGTACAATATCACTAAAGGTCCTGGAACCAGACTTCAATCCGTAAAAGTACGATGCAGAGTTTGCAAAGATCCAATATATTATGAAGATTTAGATGAGGAAAAGTTTTACAGGATTGTTTTCAATTCTTATTTAGTTGATGGCGGAGATGGTTTTCGGTCAATAGCTGACAATGTAATTAACACTGAAGGGGGTTCTCGAGATATTGATGTTTTAGAAGAGTACGTAAAATTGAAAAGTCCCATTAGGCAAAAAACAGAAGGAAGAATTACAATTCTCACCTAAGAAATTTATTATAGTTAGCGTGTACAATTTTTATTAAATACATTATTTCACATAATTGTGTTTCGTAACATTATTATCCAATTCAAATAGGTTCATTATAATCAGAAATGTGAAAGCTTTAAAAAATATCCCAGAAAATCTAAAGACCTATTCGGTCTTTCTTGGTAAAATAATTTTTTAATTCAATTTTATCTGAACTTCAATTTGGTCAATTTTGTTGCGGTCCTAAACTCGCATAAAGGGGGGATGGAGTTTGCGTTGGGTTATAGTACTCCATCCAATAAAAAAAAATGAAATACTTGTAGAACCCAAACTTGCTTCGGAACTCGGATAGATATCAAGATGACGGAAATTGCGAGAAAAAAGGATAACGAATTAGGAATAGCCGAGAAGATAAATATTGCTACATGGAATGTAAGAGGAATTGGGATTCCGGACGAAAAAGTGTTAGAACTACGACCACAGTTACTATAAAATTAATAGAGCCATAATATCACCAGTTGTGGTAACAATTTTACAATCTGCAAACAACGAAAATTTACAATGTTTAAAAACAAGTTCAACATTATTAAACAGGTTAGCAATAATTTTGTTGAACCACAAGAAACATGGTGACCAGCATTCAAAATCCTTCGATTATATTCCTTGAAGCTCCAGTCGCATTTAAAAATGCGAACAAATCTAACAAAGAAATTGTCTTGGCTGTAACGGCCATCGTGTAACGATATCTAAAATAAAATATTATAAAAGCATAACAAACATAAATAGATTATATGATAACTGCATATTTATTACGAGGACTAGGCAGTCAAATAAACAAAAAAATTGTCAACACATTCTAACGAGTGTAATGCCATTTTTAAAAGAGATAATTAAAAAAAACAATATTTTCTTACCTTGTTTGATGGTAATAAACATTCAATAAAAGTAAAACTCCTTTTATAATTCATAAAAAATCCTTAATTTACCAACGATATGACTGCTTAGTCGACTTAACATTTACATAATATAAAAACTAAACCCACAAACTTTAAACTTGCACTTACAATTACACAGCAAAAAATTTCGATAAATGACTCACAATATCCCACAATTACCGCCAGAGGTAACATAAAAGTCGAATAATTATTTTACCCTTCACTAAAACCGTGAAAATCACCTCAAAAAAATTCCAAACACATACCGCCATATTTATATACATCGAGAAGCGCTCCCAAGGTTAATTACAATTCACAATACAAACGACAAAATAATCGGTATAAGATTTAACCGTATTAGAGGTTTCATTAATATAATGGGTGTCTAAGCTCCTGAAGATGAGAGTATAAACGAAACGTTAGTTTGCTATGATTCTTTGTAGAAAATAATAAACGAATCGAACCCAAACGACCAGATTCTGATAATGGGAGATCTTAATGCCAGCACAGAAAATAAACCAATCCCAAATATAATAGGAAGTTTTGGAGAAGAAAAGATGAACAACAATGATGAAATCATAAGAGAATGGACAACCTACAACTAAATGAAATTTATGAATACCTTTTTTTCTGCAAGATAGACATAAATAAATATACGTCGTCGGCCCTAGGACAAAGATTACTAATGGATTATACCAATGATTATACGTATATTAGCAAATAAGAAAAGAGCTAACCAAATAACGGATGTAACGGATGTAAATAACGGATACAGAGGATTTGATATGTACTCTGATCACTTTCTCGCAATAGGAAAAGTACGTATGCAAGGTGGAAAAACAATAAATATAGAATACCGAACCAAATAAACAATGATGAAGTTTTTAAAGTGTATAATTTAGAAGACCAGAGTTTCAGAAATCTATACCTTAACCTATTGAATCTGCAGCTGTTGGAAACTGAAACAAATGATGATATTGAGACAGAAGAAGAAAATAGAAAATGGCGATAAAGACAGTGGCTTACGAAGTACTTGGAAAGAAAAGGAAATATAGAAAAGTGTTTTAGAATATGGACTCAAGAGATCCAATATGCAACGAATGCAAAAAAAGAACAATAGCAAAAGAAATAAGGCAAAAAAGATTGTGAGATTAGCACATCAAAAGGCATGGAATAGATTTATTAACAACATTGAACAAGGCTAACATGAACGAAAAAATTAAACCAGGAAACAAGAGAAAACGTGAAAATTTGCCATGTAGAGGAAGACAATATAATATAAAGCATCGTACAGATTTATGTTCAGATAAAAACTTAAATATCAGCTCATTAGAAAAAATACGATAATTTTATAAATAATGAAGAACAGAAAAGCAGCAGTCCCAGACCAAGTAAACAAACTTTATTGCATCTACGAATGCAACATCTATTTAATATGTTGTGTTGGAAGCAACAATAAAGGGTTCCAAAAAGCTGGCTCAAGTCAAAGGTGATTTCAGGAAACAAGACTGATAATTATTATTATAGAGGCATAAGCATGCTCAATGTGATGTGTAAGGTAAATCCCGCAATAATAAATAGAAGATTATGAACTATTTACATACACAATCATATCAAATTGCCTGATATCAGAACAAATGGGCTTCAGGAAGGGGCGCTCCTATGCAGATACAGTTTACACCATGAAGCAAAAAATAATAGAAAAAAAAAATAGAATATAACCTAAAAACCCATGTCGCATTCATTTACTTCGAAAATATTTTTGATAACGTCAACAGGAACAAATTATGGAAAATTTTAGTACGCAATGGATACTTACAACACTTACTGTAATATATGCAATAAGAAGCTTGTACCATGATACCTCAATTAACCTCTACTAGAATGGCAAATTATGTCGAGAAATAAACACCACTAAAGGACTTCGACAAGGGTGCAGTATTTCACCGACGCTTTTTAATAATATCCTGCGGTGTTTTTATTGAAACTTCGACGATATCGATGTTTTGCGTAAGAATTTATTAATTTAGAATTATTGTTTTTGAATTTGAATTTATTATTGGGGAATTTTTGATTTTATATTGGCACTATGTTTTTGTAAGATGATACGCGCCGAATAAGAGCAGTTTTAGAAACGATGTTTTGTTCTTCAGCATTAGTTGAGAAGGCATATTAATTTGAGAGTAAAAATGTGTTTGAAAATAAAAGTTAAAATAAGAAAATAAGGGGTGGTGTGATTCACCTGCATTGAGTAAGGATTCGTCCGCCTATGGTTAATGAAACACAAAATAATTTTAAGAATTTAATTTAAAGTACAAATATTCAAATTCAAGTATTCGAGAAAGCTACACATAGTTTTCATTGCTGACGATGACAGTTCTGTAATATACGTGATTGCATATTCAAAGTAACCAGCTTCTTTGTTTTTCACCACAATTTCATTACAGTTATCGGGGTAAAGTGGCACAAAGGTGATTGTAGTAGCAAATTCCCAATCAGCAACACCGTATAAAGTTTGGTAGCATATCAAGGGACTGCCTAAATTAAACTTGGTTTTATTGTTTTTATTGATAGTAAGGAAATTGTCATTAAGAAATGGTACAGTCTCTTGAATATTCACCCACAGGTCATTATTATTTATTGATACATAATAGCAATTGCTTAAGTTGCTGATACGAGTAACATTCTTAAAGTTTAATGAAGTAAACTTCTGCAATGTTGTTACCGTGTTTAAAAGTAAAATAGTTTGATTACTGTACTTAAAACTTTGCACTGAATATTCTAAACTTGGATTTTGAATATAAATGGCCACTAGCTTCGTGTAATTCTCTAAAATCCTGTGAGTTATGATGGTTATCGAATCACCGTGCGTTACAATTATTTTTCGCGTCACTACAGTTCCAATCAAAACTTCTTTGGTGTCGGTCACATTGGAAAACACATTTTTAAATGCCGAGTTTTTATAAAACTTTTGTGGATTAGGCACAACCAATCTGAGGAAGGTAACAACATTTTCGGTTACGAGAAGGCGTTTGAAAGATGTGACAACGAATAACATGGAATTTAAACTTTTAGTTTTCACATAAACGTCTTTTAGATTCGCTTCTTGAATAAAATTGAAGGTTTTGTTCAGCGTTACATTTTTGTTAACAACTTTTAAAGCTTCCTCGACATTTGAGATACAATAATTTCCTTTTAACAAAACTTCCAGCATTGTCGCGTCATTTCCAAAAATTACAGCGTTGGTGAACTCAATGTCGTTAATTTGTAAACTTATTAATAATTGGGGAATATCTTTAACCGGATTTATTAAAAAGTATTTCACAAATAAACCGTACAATTTACTTAAACTTAACTCGGAATTGTTTATTATATCAATTAAAATATTTCGTGAAATTATTCCATAAAAGTCGTTCAATTTAATATTTAGTGCACCGAGAGCTTCCGTAATTGTCACATTTTCCACTCCAAGTATTTCCTGCAAGTCATTTAAAGTAACCTCCGAGTAGTCCAAATAAGGCACTAAATATTCATTATTGCACTCTAACGAATCTCCAATTAAATTAAAAAGCTTGTCGTCTAATATTCTCAATTCTATACGAACAACACTTGAATTTACAAACTGACTGAGATTTTTTTGTATACCATAAATACTTAACAGCAACGTTACGTACACAAAATTCTTCATTTTCAACAAACAAGTAACAATAATTCCACACTGTTTATATTAAGAAGTATAAAGCTGCCGCCTGAAGAAACATTCAAGCATAGATTTTGCTAAATTCACTTAATAAATTTTTACTATCATTTTATGTTTTATAAATTAGGTTGGTTTGTTATCTACAATAAAAATCTTTATCTCTGGTAAATTTTTTGTTTATTCTTCGTAATTGTTTAACCTGGAAATTACTTGCTATTAACGTGTAATTGTTAATTATACACCAATATAACGCAATTTTTAAACTGATTGTGATTCATAAAGTTAAGATTAATTAATAAAAGTTATTTACTTTGTTCATAAAAACAATAAATGTAAAATGGAGGTGTTTTAACAATGTTTTTCCACTCTGGGTTTAAGTATTTGTTTAAGTATTAATTCACATCCTGCACTATATCATCAATCCTAATGTTAGTGATAAATTTATATCAGGGATTGTGGATAGCACTAAAAGAACTATTTAATCGTCGACGTTTCAAGCTTTTTTATTACCTCTTCTTCAGGAGCCATAAAAATTGTCAACGCGAATAAAAAACAAAAACATGTGTCTGGAAATAAAAGTCTCGCCATCACATCAATGAGAAATTCTCGGGAAAAAAATATATAAAACATATTAGGTACCACATTTCACGTCGCAGGAACATAAAAAAGTTTGTATTAATAAAATTTTGTCTGGAGCCCATAATTAATACTTGTAATTTAATAAGAAGCAGTCCTGGAAAAATAAATAAGGGTTAGAAAATAGTTGTATAGAATTCTATTTCTATACATAAGACATAAAGAAAATTGAGACAACATAAATTCTCTTGGTGCATTGTCCCACTAACCTAGGCCTTTAAAAGCTCCCGGCATTCTCCTGTTGCTCTGCCCTGCTCACAGTTTGCAGAAACGTAAATCAATACTATACTAGTACCTTAAATAAAATTTAGTGTAAAGGATAAGATAAAACCACAATAGATTACAAATATGGGTCATTAAAATTATTATTCACCCCTAGCACAATTATCGTGTTTACCTTCGCTCAATAGTATAGCATTACTTAATGGTGTTACACAAATTAATTACAGGAGATGGTAATTAGTTTATCTACATTAATTTTCTACGTTTCTTGCATTCCATTACCTTATAACCGCAAGGCTTGTAATTATGCAATATGTAACAATGCTTGCCGTTAATGCTTGTACAAATTTCCAATTATCAATTAAAATGTGACTATAAATTTAGGTAAGCTTGGCTAATGTATTATATTACCCTTATTGATTCCGTTGTTCGTCAGCGGCAAATGTGCTCCATTTAAAATTAGTGAGGGCCATTGTACTTTGCCTATTATAGTTTACGTTTAACAATAAAGATGAGCCAAGGAATGAAAATTTTGTAATGGGTCAATTTACCAAAGAATATACGTAAGCCCGGGAGGAATACCTCACATTTCCAAAGCGCCTTTGGCAGCACAGATCTGCCAGAAATGAAGTTATGTGTGGACACGATTTATACACATTGATATGTAGATGGCAGCATGATATATTTATTCTATGTAGTGTGATCCTTCGATGCCTGGTTGATATATTTATATATTCATATTACACTAACAGTCAAATAAAACTTCTTTATAAAATATTACATTATTGGATTGAATGATGTGTATGATTTTCAGAATTCAATATATTATTAGTTTAGTAGTAGGTTCTTCATTTTCTTTTCAAGGACTTTCATTTTCAAAATGGAAAATCAATTAAATTTAAAAATAATAAATAGACATTTTATTATGGACCTATAATTGGTACATCACCACTGAATAATTAAAGTATGTAGCGACATTTCAAAAAGTCTTCCTTAGTAGGCCCTCTTAGATGGTGGTTATCAGGAGGACCAGCTTACTATCATCAAATGGGGAGGAATTTTTACAGGTAAATGAATTTTCGGTTTGGGTGCCAGAAAGAATTATTAAAATTAAGAAATAAAATACATGGCAAGAAATTTAAGTCTCTTAAATAACTTCAAATTAGGAAAGAAACCGATGTTTACCCGCCAAACTTCTTCTTCCACTTACATTATGTCTGAAACTTGTGTTTACCAATTTTTTCAAATCAGTTTTGTGAGCATAATTTGTTTTTACATCTTAGGTAGCTTGCTAAGCTGACCCTCAATGTGCCTATACCCTACATTTTATTGTTATGAAGAAAAATCATTAACACAGGGGACCGCCAGCTTTACGTGTACTGGTGCGAATCACGGATACGGTCAAGACATTTTTACGTTCAAACCTGGAGTCGAATTGGAAAACCCTATGTTAGCAGTTGATCGCGCTAACCTTTAGGCCATAACCATCAACACAAAGATGTAAATTCTGGCGATAATGAAAATCAGGTTTAATACCTATAAAATGCGAAAACTATACTTAAGTATTGCCATGTAATCCTGTTTAATTGTTAACTGTTATTAACAAAATTACAATGACACTTATTAAAAATGCACCAGCTAGCAGATGAGACATTCAGGGTCAAAGGTGAGTTCCTATACTCAATTGGAACACTCATAAATCGACTCACTTTCAATCTTTCTTATAAAGATTAATTGATAAAAAGAAAATGTCAAAATTTGTATCTGTTTTCTTCCTTGATCTATTACTGCGAAAAAATTGAAATCAAACTCATACGCTGTTAAGTGAAAAATAATGTAATTTATTAAACATAATAAAAATTTAAAAACAAATATTGGCTTTTCTCATTTCTAACAAATCAAATCGTACATGAATAAAAATTATAATTACAATCCCCAAAAATGTTTATGCGCAACCGAACTAGTAAAGTGAATGATTTGTCTATACGCGGATAAAAATGCAACGCACAAAAAAAAAACTCTTACCGGAGTGTTTATGTTCTCTCGCACTCTTTTTCTCTCTCGTACTGTTGCACGTGAAACGTTGGTGTCTTGGTACTTGAATTCAGCGTCCAATTTTGACTCGACCAAACAAACAGAAACAACCGTTGAGCGAATCTTCTACCTCGGATCATCCAATCAATCGCAGGTAAGTGGATCTTATTCTTTTCTAATAATAATTTCATTAAATTTCCACAAACACCATAAAATTCTCAATGGTTTCAAACTCCTCATGAATTCACTATTCTTCCAATTATTAAAACTTCTACCATGTATCACGAACATCAACGAAATATTGTTTTCTTAATTTTCAGAATATTTCCTTCTTCTTGAAATAATTTGTTTGATTTCAACTTAATTAAATAAATTTTCCAAAATCAAAGTTTCAAATTATAAAAAATTAACGCATATGTGTTATGAGCTCGTAGACTTGAAAAACTCCCAACACGTCTTTCCGTCACCATGGACGAGACCCCACTCTCTAAATACGTCGTCCCTGTTTCGTGGACGAAGACCCACTCCTTTCCTTATCCATTTTCCAAAATTGTCCCACCAACGTTTCCATTCGCGCATGCACTTTTCCGCGAACCGCCACTTCACTTTAAAATTCAAAATCCTACATAAACAATTAAAAATAATTGATTTAATTTGTTATTTGTTATTTTAATTGATGAACACAACAATAACCAATATTTATCCCTTCACAACTTATTCTTATTTTCCAGGGTTTAACAGCGGATGTATCTTTCATCTTACTGAAGCAAAGGCGTTTTTTAAATCTCCAGATCAGGGAAAATTCAGATACAACTATTTTTTTACCTATTACGGTATGATTAAATAAAAGGACTTCATGAGTGTTCCAATCTGGCACAAATGACCCAAAATCATCCCTTATATGAGCAAACCATGACAGTATATAAGGTGTTTTTGTAGTCGCATGAGAACTTCAAATTGAAATAAAATATAAAAAAATTGATGGAATGTTTTTTTAATTATGTTTTTATAAAAGTAAATTTAGTGCCATTTATGATATGAAAATGATTTCCGGCATGTAACCACCACGACTAATCGTCACGAAGCGCGCGCATCCGATCAGTCCAAATTTTGACCACTTTTTCCAATATTTCTGGCTTTATTTCGTAAATGGCTTGTCGAATATTGACCTCCAATGCTTCCACAGTTGTTGGTTTGTTAACATAAACCACGGATTAAAATGCCCCCAAAGAAAATAATCTGAAGGCGTCAAATCACACGATCTTGGAGGCCAATTGATAGGACCATTTCTTGAAATAATGTTGTCACCAAATTGTCCTTTCAATAAATCGATGGTTTCGGTGGCTGTGTGGCACGTAGCACCATTCTGTTGAGCCCAATCTGCGAACGCACGATGCAATCGATGTTAATTAGGCTTCAATTCTTGAGCCAACTGGAAAAAGACCCTATACTATAGTCAATATAGCAATATAATCTTGTCGATTCAATTGCCGCACAAATTTTGTTCACTGATGGTGACAAAAACAAAACCAAAACTACTTCAGAAAACAATATTAGAGAATTCTTTAATATGGGTGTACGTGAAACCTGATACGTAATAGTGTTATAATGGTATACTAAAATATGGTTTTCAAGGAAAATCGGATTTTACAGGTAAGCCATAAGCTCACAATTTTCGTACCCAATAGTAGATTACATATAGAGATAGAAAACGCTTCATTAAAGCTATGAGCTGAGATAGATTATGGAGGAAATATGAGTTAAATGAAAACTATCATTTATCAATAGAACAGTAGTTAATCCAAATTTATACCGAGTTTAAATCTAAAGACCGTTAAATATGTCTTTCAATTATAAACCTTTTTACTGCAATCTAAGATAAATACTTCATATAGTAATATTCGTCTCGAAGTTGCAGTATGATTAATAACATACTATATTATGTATATGGATATCAAAATTATTAAGCTCGTTTAGCTTCTTTATTAAGCGATACATCCTTGTAATTGAATTATTCAGTCCGTAGTTTGTCGTAAAACACTTTGTAATCTGGTCTGATAAATTGGAATAATTATTTGAAAATAATTAACAATTAAGTAAACTTGGTATTACTTGGGTATTGTTTTGGCATTTGGGATTCGGTAATATTGTCGAAGACAGTTATTTAGTTTAGAAAATATCTATAGATAAGTGGTGATTTATGGAACTTGTATTCAACCAATTTTAACTGCCATGGTATTCTAATTAAAAATTACGATATACATGAAGCAGCTGTGATTTTCTGTCACTTTAAAATTTATTACTCAATCTATCAACTAAACAAAAGTTTGCAATGTAATCTTTTAGCAGATTGTAGTTTAGACGAACCCTCCCTCCCTCCCAGATTACCTATTTTAGTGACACAATTTAACCCTCTCTAAATATGCGTCTAAGTGGGCTTGTAATAAATTTTTTGTGAGTCCAAACGGGAACATTATGCAGTAGAGGGTTAATAAGATAATTATAACGAACGTTTGGTTACATTTAAGTCAAATCAAGATGATTATTAATGCACCACCGCGGACTGTTGCAGATTATTACAGTTGAATTATAATAACATACGAGACATTCGTTACTCGAATCAGCAGTTCTGAAGATTTTTATTTTATTCTCGAATAATGAAAAACAGGAGATGGGGAAACTGTCGTAAAATGTTAGTATCTGCGGGTCAAATGATCCCCAGTGTTTTTACCTCTAGTGCCGCAATATTAACATTAAATCGGCACTGATTACAGTGGATCTATCTACGCTGCTGGAGACCAGCCCACGTTGTATACTGGGTTGTCGAAATTTTAGGGTTCAGCTGGCTTAATAAAGTTCTATGTCATATAAAATTAAAACTTTGCGCTTATATTTTACAGGTATAGCTAAACACAATAGCACTTACTTTAACACAAACGAAGTTCTTACAAAAAATAATCAAAAATATCAAGAAAATTAAAAAATAAATTTTTTTAAACCAAATAAACATCGTTCAATAGTTTAACAATCTAAAGTTTTAAGGGAAGGCTAAGCCTCCATTTCCTTGAAGGTATTTTTTTTGGCTCATTATCCATTTCAGAGCAAGCCTTATTGATATAAAGCCGTTTTGACGAAAACCACATCCGGTCCATGTCGTTCTTGTTTATACTAGAATGAATTTCTTTTGTAAATTAGACATTAGGTACTATGCATATCTACAATTACAGCGAAAGCATCTTCTCCTGAAATTTTACGGCCATTCCTCAAAAATGGGCCTCGGCCATATTAGCCGGAAAAACAAGGTCTAACCTTCAGCTTCACACTGGATTACAGTATTTAAGAGGTCGGTTTTATGTTCTC
The DNA here is from genome assembly GCA_932274525.1 of Podabrus alpinus. Taxonomy (NCBI): domain Eukaryota; kingdom Metazoa; phylum Arthropoda; class Insecta; order Coleoptera; family Cantharidae; genus Podabrus; species Podabrus alpinus. The sequence continues at coordinate 125,929,641 of OW026451.1, forward strand.
CCTTGTTGACTTCAAATATTGCTTCACCTTAAAAGCCACTTCCTTTACATATTTACGTGGTTCACATACTATGCTAGCTTTTTTTCTATCCCCTTTTCGTTAAGTTGGGTCTATCCCCATTGTGTTATAGCGTTTTCTGCTTATTATAATCTCGATTTTCGGTGGGAGCTGTTTCTATTTTCCCAGTTACAGTGAATAGCAGAAGTTTTCGCAGAGTACACAATTTTTAAATAAAATGCTTATTATCTTAAATTATTTACAAAGAATAATTTTGAAAAACCACTCCATTTATTAACTGCAATTAAATGTAATATTAATTATATATTTTGCCTACAAATCAAAATAATCCAGATTAAAAAAATCATTTCTGAATGCAAATGCAAGTTCAGTTTTATTTGCAATAGCGTGCAAAGTAATTATTGTTTTATTACAATATTGCGACAATATTGCGTTATTTGTGTTTAAAATGGGGCAAAAATGCAATACTAGTTTCGATTTCAAACTTTTTACCCGAGCGGAAAAAATATTGTTACGAAAATTAAAAAAAAAAGTCCTCGTTGCAGTGTTCCGAAAGTAGCAGCTCAGGTACAACAACAAATAACAAAGCGGACTATGAAAAAATAGGACTACAACGGTCGTGTAGCAAGGAAGAAGCCATTATATATTAATAACGTTAATAAGATCCAATGGTTAATGTTAAAGAATACATTAAATAAACAAGCAACCAACATGGTGTACTTTTCGTTGATGAAAGTAACTTTAATATGATAAATTAAGATGGTTTAATAGTGGTGTTGAGAAAACTAAATGCAGAGTTAAGAAATGAAAATTTGTATGGGACAATAACACATGGCTTAGGAAAAGTTTTAGTTTGGGGTTCCATTTCGGCTGTAGGGGTTGGAAGTTGACTGTTTGTAGACGGCATAATAGACTGGTACAAATATTTAAATATATTAATAGACAATATTTTAAAACACGAAGTGCAGGAAAATTGGGTATAAAGAAACATTCAAATTCTATCAAGGCAATCACCCAAAACATAAATCGCGTTTAGTTCAAGAAAATCTCTTGTGTAAGTGTCACAAAGTGATTCATCCCCTTCCTTATTCACCAGACTTAAATCCAACAGAGAATTTGTGGGACGAATTGAACAGAAAAATTCGATAAACCCCTATAAATTTAAAACATAAATTAAAACAAAGGCTCCAACAAAAAAGAAGTCTAATAACTAATGATGATCTTACCAATACAATTACCTTAGTAACATGCCAAATTGTTTGAGGTGTGTTATAAAACAGAACGGGTATGCGACCAAATATTGGAAAAACTAATTGCTTTAATATTAAATCGCCCGTGTAAAAACTTTTTAATTTGTGTGTAAATTTGGTATAAATTAAAATTTTTAAAATGTTTGGTACGCCTATGGCTCAGGTGATAATATTTAATTTGTATAGCGTAAGACTTAAGAAAACTTTGCGAAAAACAATGTAAGATGCCCGTTGTAAAATTTTAGTTGTAATTTTAATTTGGAATAAACAATGAAAATAAATAAAAATTGGTTATTTGATTGCATGATTTGGCGATTTAAAGGGAAGTGGAGGCAGAAGAAAAACTGCAGTGAGTGAAATTGAAATTTTTGATATTAAAAAATTGGTTATTAACTATAATAAACGAGGGTGCACATTCATGATACCAGCTGTGTTAAAGCATAGGTGTATGAATAAATTTAACATTTTCGTTTAAAAATTTGTTAAAATTTATAAAATTAAGAAAATTCTCACCATTTTGCTAACCCAAAGTGGGGTTTATAATAAAATTCATATCGTTTGGTGGCCCAATGTGAGGCATTTTATTTAAATTCATATATATGAATTTTTGATAATGGTTTAATTTAAATTTTATATTAAAATAATTTTTATTGTTAAAACACTTTTATAAATCTTTCACCACAATGTGGAGGTTGACTTTTAATTTCACAAAAACAGGATCACTTCCACAAAATAAATTTATTCTTTATTTTTTAATAAATTAAACTTTAAAAAAAGCTTGCTTTCTTATTTTATGCCAATTGTTGTAAAGTCTTGCGATTTACGAAATTTTATAGCCTAAGCCATAGTCGTACCAAATTTTTAACAAAAACCTCTTTACAAAACTGATACACAAAAAAACACCACAATACATATTGCAATGTCCTACACTGACCACCACGTCAATAGAAATGATAACGTCACGATTCAGAATTTTGTTTATTAATAAAGAGAGCACATGACTTATTTGTTCGAACGGAAAGGTTTATCCGATACCGAATATTTGTTTAACGTCATAAATTTATATGAAGGAAGAGTCACGGAACAGAGGAACAAAAATAAATTCAAAATGCAACGATTTAATTACGTTAAAAAAAATGTTTGTTAGTATTATAAATCAAATTAATTAATCATAAGAGATGTAATTTAAAATCAAAATAATTGTTCAATGTTAGTTTATAAAAATGTGTCAACGAAAAATTTTAAAATAAGCAAAAACTTTTACACGATTCGTTTGGAGTGCTTCGCAATTCAATGTATCACAAATGGAAAGGACATTTTCTTCAAAAAGTTTATCAAACAATCACAGTGATGGTGAGGATTAATTCAATCTAAAACATAAAAATTTTATTAAAATTTTACAAAGTCACATTAGGCTTGAGCCGAACCTGCAAATTGAAACGTCAATAGTATTGATTTTATTTCGACCAATAATGAAGAATCACATTTGCCTTGAGAATACAACGGTAGCGATGGTAAAACAATTGAGAAAAAAAGTGGTTGATTAATTTTAATTAATGGTGGTGATTTTGGTGCGTCCAACTAAAATTAGATAAAATAGTCAAAAATTTAAAGAAATTCAATAGAAAAGTGTATTAATAATTAAAATCAACGTACTTACGTATTTGAAAAGTAAAATTGGTAGAAGATAACGACGGATTACGATTATTTTTGGAAAAATTGGTCACACCACGAGGTAAATGCACACACAAGAAAATTTGCATCTCGAATAATTATACGCATCGAAGGTCATCCATCAAGTAAAAATAAATAGTTTCATGGTACATGAACTGAGTAACGAGAAATACCCCAGATTTGTTAAGGTAACGTCCCATTAAACATTATTACAATTGAAATTAGTGAAAATTTTGCGATCCAATCACGCGTGCGTTAAAACGTTTAAAACTAATTAGAATAAGAAATTTGTTAATAATTATAAGACTTTTACTGCATTTAAACAAATACATTCAATTTATAATAAAAATTACAATTTAAATTTTAAAACGGAGCATAATTTTTGTACATCTATTCCGAAGACCACGATAATTGATTTCAGCATTCCGAATTGGTCAAGGAAGGAACCCAACGTGAGAGAAGGTAGGTCTGTGCTCATCGCAATAGCTAAGCCGAGGTACAATTTCATTTATTTATCAAAAATTTTACATACTGTTGTGTCCATAAATGGTTGGCTGTTGCGGTATTACATTGTTTATCGTGCAGTCAGAGGAAATATGGCATGAGAAAAGTTTGTATATGTTAGATTAAGTTTTGGTAGTAATTAAGTTTTGTTAGTTTAAGTTTTTGTGTTTCTAAAATTAAACGCCGAATGATAACTTGGGATAGGCAACACAAAAGACTGAAAAATAGGAGATGAGAATCAAAAGGGTGAATAAAAAAAGCAAGAGGGGTTGCCGGAGAGATATAAACAGTTGTTGAATGGAATGACGCAAAAAAAAAGATAGTCGTATAATAAAAAATTGAGGAGTCCGATTTTATGAAGCGATTAAGATAGTCGCAAAATCGGGAGTTAATTTGAAGAAGCGACAAAGTGAGTCGCACAATTATAAGAAATTCAATCAAAAAATTGAATTGAATGCTGGAGTTCGCGTGTGCAGCACCATTGGAAGAATAAAAGAGAGAGTTAATTTGAGAGCCACAAGTGGACTGAGATTGTTGCAGGTCAGAAATTTAAAGCAAAAGCAGGACAAATTGGACCAGGCGATTTTTGATAAGAAGATAGTGAATGTGCGATATAGTGTGCGAGTCTAGCCGAGTTATCATCCACATAAAAAAAAGGTTAGCATAGAATTTGTTTAATTAAGTTGTTCGATTTTCATGTTTATTTGTTGTTATTTGTTTAGTTTAATCTTATGTTTAGTTATTCATTAAATGTTCTTAAAATTTAGATTTGCGTATTTTCTTTGACTGTGTTGATCAGAATAATTCCACCGTAAAAGCCTAAAGAACCTGTACCCTGAGTTTAAGAGAAAGTCGTGTTAACGGTTCACGGTGGACAAAGCAAGTTGACAGCCCAACGTGAGGCAAAGGTCATAGCAAGTTGGCGCCCAACGTGGGGCGATTTACGAGTGGAGTACGGGCTTTATTTATTAAACCAAACGGTGAAGCCAAAATATCACACAGTTATAAGAAAATTTTGCACACAAAAATAAACAATTTAAAATGAATACGCGCAGTAGAGTTGTGAATGCAAGTGGGGACAGAATAAATGATAATATAAGTGAAGATGAAAGCGTAGAAGGAGAGGTAGAAAGAGCAGAAGTACCGGACGTCCAGACGATCCGAGTACAAGAAAATCCAATGGGGGAAATGTTGAGAATGATAAGGGAAATGAACGAAAAGACGAATGAAAGCATGAATAAAAGATTTGACAACCAAGAGGCTAATTTTGCACAAATGAATGTAAAATTTGATGCGAAATTCACAGAAATGAACGAAAAGACGAATGAAAGCATGAATAAAAGATTTGACAACCAAGAGGCTAATTTTGCACAGATGAATGAAAAATTTGATGCAAAATTAACCGAAATGAATGGAAGTTTGACGGAAATGAAAGAGAATTTAGACAGAATGAATGAGAAAGTGGATACCAAAATTGACGGGGTGTTAAAAACGCTCGATAGTCGGGTGAAGGAATGTAGAGGAGAGAATGAGAAAAAATTAAATAATCTAGAAAAAGGGGTTAATAAACGGTTTGATCTTGTAAATGTCAAAATGACAGATCTCGAAGTAAAAGTGACTGACGGCATGATGTCAAGTGAGAATGCGTTGCTATCCATGCGTGCGGAGATGAATGTTATAAAAGAAACTGCAACAGAGAAATCGATGGGAGACTTGGTAGAAGTTTTGAAAAACCAAAGTTACCGGGATGGTGATATAGATAAATATACGAAATTCTACGGCGACAACAAGATCAATCCGAAAATATTTATAAAAAACCTAGAAAATAACATCGCAAAAATTAAAGATGAGATCCGAAGAAAGAATATTATCCGAGCCGCAATGAGAGGCGAGACAGAAGTGTGGTTTAGTATGGTGGAAGAAAAGATTGAGAATTTTGAAGATTTCAAGGTCCTATTTTTAAAAAAATACTGGGGCGACAGCGAGCAGAATAAGGTAAAAGAACAGGTGAATGGGGGAAAATACAAGGGACTGGAGAAGTCCAGAGAAAATTATGCCATACGCATAATTAACCAAGCTCTCCAGGTGGAACCTAAATATGACGAAATACTGTTGGTAAAAGCGATTGGGGGACATTTTGAAAAAGATTTAAAAGCGCGAATAGGAATTGAGAAAATAGAGACTATAGAAGGTTTTTTAGATCTATTAAAAAGGTTTGACGAGAATGTGGAGTACAGGTACGAAGCGACAGAACGAGGTCAAATATCACAATTTCGGCAACCGGAAAGAGCAACCCAGCCACGATATGAATCTCAAGATGCGCGAAATGGGGGACATGAACGGGTGTATCATGGTAATAATGCTCGGAATAGGTGGGGTTTTAACAACAATCACAACGATGCATATAGGAATCGAGATCGGGGAGGATGGAACAACCATCCAAGAGAAGATTCACGGCCAGCCGAGAGAGACAATCGGGCGGTCAACCGCATTGAGGTAACTCCAACCGAAATTGGTACGTCAAAACCAACGCGAGTTACGGTCCAGGCAGCGTCTGGATCAAATTTTCCATAATGGGCAAGCAAAGAAAAGGGGGCAACACTTATGTACATCCAAGGGAGTATATAAGTGAAGGTTTGCAAGAAAGCACAAGTGCCGACAACAACATTTGCTTGCCAAAAATTAAGTTAAGTTTTAATGGGGTGTCTTTAATAGCATTAATTGATACCGGGGCCGAAATATCACTGATTAACGAACAAATCATTAGAGAAAATGCGGAAATATTTGTAAAGGGCATACTACCTATACGGAGTATGAACATAATTACCGCGAACAACAAAAAAATGGTTTCTCTAAATCAAATGGTGGTAGGGACGATCGTTATCGGAAAAATCGAAAAATTCGACGGTTTTATGATGATGCCAAATTTAAAAACTCAATGTTTACTAGGGATAAATCTTTTACATCAATTTAGAATGATAATAGATATGGAGCATCGGACCATATCCATTGACGGAAATGAGATCAAATGGGAAGGTGAAGATAACCAATCAAATTTAGACGATAAATTAGAACTTCCAAATCAATCCTTTTTCGGTCAAACATTAGAAAGGAAAAAAAATTCATATTTAGGTCACCATTTGAAATCAGAGTTAAAAACTAAGTTACCAAAAATTTTAAAATTAATTAACAATAACATGAGAGCAGAAAAAAACGAGTCGCGACAATTTGAAACGAATGGGGATTTTGACAACGTAAAAATAAATTGTAATGTCAAATTTGAAGGTATCATAACGAAAATATTAAACAAAAATGAACGACTTTTTAATAAAGAGATCACAGTGGCAAAAGGCTATGAACATAAATTAGTAGTCGAAAATGAAACGTCATTTCAGGCAAAAACTTATCCGATACCACAAAATTATAAGAAAGAGGTATGGGCGCAAATTGATCAAATGGTAACAGATGGAATTATCACAAGGGCTAGTACTGCTTTTATTAATCCGTTAATTGTAGTTAAAAAGGCGGATAAAAGCATACGGTTGTGTTTAGACGCACGAAAATTGAATAACATCACAAAACCACAGTTTGAGAAACCAGAAAATATTGAAAGTTTATTTGGCAAAATCGGGGATAATAGTGTGTTCACAAAGTTGGACCTAAAAAACTCCTTTTGGTTAATTCCACTTGACGTAAGTTCAAGAAAGTACACAGGTTTTAGCATTGATGGGGTAACTTTTTATTTTAATGTAGTTCCATTCGGTTTGAGAACATCGAGCTCGGCACTTGTGCGAGTAATGCAAATCGTGCTAAGGAAACATGAGGCATATCTTGTCCACTACATCGACGACATGTTGATCTTCTCGAAAAATGAAGAGGATCATATTAAACATTTGGAAGCGGTATTGGATACTTTAGAGAAAACAGGGCTGAAATTAAATATTAACAAATGTCAATTTATGTTACCAAAGGTAAAATTTTTAGGGTTTAGAATTGACAAGGAAGGCATATCAATTGACAATGAGAGACTGGAAGAAGTGAAGATGTATCCGCGTCCGATAAATCTTCGTACACTACGTGGTTTTTTAGGCATCATGAATTATTATAAAAAATTCATTCCTGATTATTCAAAAAAAACGCTGGGTTTATTGACGTTGTTAAGGAAAGGTAACGTGTGGAAATGGGAGGCGATACACGAGGAAAGTTTCAATAGTTTGAAAAAGGCAATTTTTGAAAATTTATCTTTATTGCATCCAGATTTTGATCTGCCATTCATTTTGCGTACCGACGCGAGCGATTTTGCTATTAGTGGAGTGTTAATCCAGATTAAACAAGGGCATGAAGTTCCAATACATTTCACATCTCGAATTTTAAGGGGGGCAGAAATCAAATATACAATTTCAGAAAAGGAGATGCTGGCCATAGTGTTTGCATTGAACAAATTAAAATTTTATTTAGCGGGAAATAAATTTTTAATAGAAACCGATCACTCGGCACTCACTTTTATGATGAAGACAAATTTCAGCAACAATAGGGTTTACAGATGGTCACTTTTGATCCAAGAATTCAATTTCGATATTAAACATAGAGCGGGAAAAGACAATTTAATTGCGGACGCATTAAGTCGGAAAGATGAAAAAAAAGGGGATGAAATTGAAAGACGTTCTAGTAGCTTCGGTGTATTTAAATCAAAATCAGGGAATGTACGCACGGGAAACAATATTACAATTGCAAAGAGAAACAAGTTTCAACTACATTCGGGAAAAATTAATGACTGTACAAAATTATAGAGGGTATCAATACAGGGAACAATTTTTAGTAAAAAAAATAGGGGAATGTGAAGTGTACGTGTTAAACAGGTTGACGACAATAAATATGGCAAAAGATTTGCATGAAAGATTTGGCCACATTGGCATTAGAAAGACGTTTTTAATATTTCGGGAAGCGTTTTATTGTATTCGCGATTTGTCAGTAATAAAGGATACGATCAATAAATGTACACTGTGCAGTTTAGCAAAGTACAAGAATCATGTTAACCAAAACAGCATCCGAAGCATAAAGGTAAATGAACCAGGGGAGTTGATCGCGATTGACTATTTAAGCAATTTAGTACCAACCGAAGAGGATTTCAAAAACATACTCGTGGTATATGATGTATGCACCAAGTATGTAAAATTATATCCGACAAAAGTTTGTAATACGGAGATAACGATTGAATGCCTAGAAAGCTACGCAAGTGACGAAATAAAGCCAAAACGTATTTTAGCGGATAATGCCACCTACTTTAACAATGACCGGTTCATTGAACATTGGGAACAACAAGGGGTGGATGTTTGTTTTAGTTCAATTAGACATCCACAGGGGAATCCAGGGGAAAGAATTATACAAGAAGTCATAAAATTTTTAAGAGTTCTAACGCATGAAAACCATCCCGATTGGATGGAGAAGTTAGAAAATGTAGAAAATTTTATAAACTGGACTCCAAATGTGCGAACGAAATTTTCACCATGGTATCTTATGAAGGGAACAAATCCTCATCGACCATGGAGGGAAGATCTGGAAGAAAGAAATTTTGTCGATGACATGCGGAAGGCACTAGAAACTGCGCACAGATGTTCAAGAAGATACGAAGAAAAGATGAATAGGAAGATTCATAAGCGATTATCGTTCGATGTAGGGGACAAGGTAATAGTTAAAAGTTTACGCACTTCTAATCGGGCGCACAACATTTGTGCAAAATTGTCATTGCCGTATGAAGGACCATACTGGATAGAACAGGTCGTCAACGACAACGTATATGTGTTAGCATACGAAAGGGGTGAAATAAGAGGTCGATTTCACATAAATCTTTTATATCCATTTGTGAATAATCCACAAATGGACACACAAAATTAATCAGCACCAAAGAGTTGTTACCAACAGTATTTCGGAATTAAAACGGTACCACGAAGAAGAAAATTATACAACACAACTAGGGTCGACAAACGTTGGAAAGAAAGGGGAATAAGAGTCGACAAGAAGTCTTCATGAATCTCCAAGTCTACAGGGGTGTCATTGTAAGATATGTGCTACAATGATTATAAAAAGTGAGAATCAAATACAAGCTGAGCGCTGTATTGATTAAATTTTATCAACGGAGTCGACAGAATATTTGAAAGTAAAGTTGTGATGTATGATTGAAATTAATGCGTGGAAGAACCACGAACAGTACTGTATGGCTTGTGTGAAGTATGGAAGAATTGCTGATAAAAGAAGTGTGATGAATGAAAGATGTTTTAAAAATTTGATGAAAGACAAGACCGTATGAAGGGTATAAAGTATGAGTATTGCAAAGATAAACCAAATTTTGAGGCAACCTTTTGGTTTAATAAAATTTATTTTACTTTGCAAGGGGAATAATGTTGTGTCCATAAATGGTTGGCTGTTGCGGTATTACATTGTTTATCGTGCAGTCAGAGGAAATATGGCATGAGAAAAGTTTGTATATGTTAGATTAAGTTTTGGTAGTAATTAAGTTTTGTTAGTTTAAGTTTTTGTGTTTCTAAAATTAAACGCCGAATGATAACTTGGGATAGGCAACACAAAAGACTGAAAAATAGGAGATGAGAATCAAAAGGGTGAATAAAAAAAGCAAGAGGGGTTGCCGGAGAGATATAAACAGTTGTTGAATGGAATGACGCAAAAAAAAGATAGTCGTATAATAAAAAATTGAGGAGTCCGATTTTATGAAGCGATTAAGATAGTCGCAAAATCGGGAGTTAATTTGAAGAAGCGACAAAGTGAGTCGCACAATTATAAGAAATTCAATCAAAAAATTGAATTGAATGCTGGAGTTCGCGTGTGCAGCACCATTGGAAGAATAAAAGAGAGAGTTAATTTGAGAGCCACAAGTGGACTGAGATTGTTGCAGGTCAGAAATTTAAAGCAAAAGCAGGACAAATTGGACCAGGCGATTTTTGATAAGAAGATAGTGAATGTGCGATATAGTGTGCGAGTCTAGCCGAGTTATCATCCACATAAAAAAAAGGTTAGCATAGAATTTGTTTAATTAAGTTGTTCGATTTTCATGTTTATTTGTTGTTATTTGTTTAGTTTAATCTTATGTTTAGTTATTCATTAAATGTTCTTAAAATTTAGATTTGCGTATTTTCTTTGACTGTGTTGATCAGAATAATTCCACCGTAAAAGCCTAAAGAACCTGTACCCTGAGTTTAAGAGAAAGTCGTGTTAACGGTTCACGGTGGACAAAGCAAGTTGACAGCCCAACGTGAGGCAAAGGTCATAGCAATACATTTCTATTGACGGGGTACCTTTACGTACACCCGTACAAAGCATTTACAATTGAAACGTGTAGCCCTAGTAAAGCTCCGAGGGTACATAGCACTTTTTGGCTAGCCCAACGTGAGGCTACGATATCACATAGCAATATATTGAACTGTCATCAACAAAATTTCACAATTTAGCAAATTTTTCTATAAAAAAAAATTCAAAAATTTAATAAAATAAATTTTCTAATGTCAACTTTATAATTTCGTTATACAAAAAAATCTTTAATGGTCAATAAATTTAAACTGTAATAATTCTTCAAATTTGTCAATTTTACAAGTCTGGAGTATGTTCCAAAAAGACTAGATTTGTTTTTATTAAAACAAATACAAAATTTTATTTGTATTCAAAAATTTTAAATTTAAATTATGTGCTTAAAGTCATGCGTGAGTTTTAAAAACACAAGTGCGCGAACTGACACTCGGAAGATTTGGAAAATTTCGAAAACGTCCATGCATGGACACATTTAAAAATTGCAAGCTAAGATCCACAAAATCAACCAACCAGAAGCGCTGAATTGCAATTGCACACGCGTGGTGAAGAATTTTCGGCAACGATAGTTGAACATGGACGTATTCGTTCTTGGATGAACAAGGAACCAAGCGGTGATTTTTCAATCAGAATAAGTGGATTTTAAAAGCGGATTTTCTAAGTGGAATTAAAAGTGGATATTCAAAGTAAATTTCAAAGAAAAGTTACAAAGTGGATTCTCAAATGGTTTTTAGAAGTGGAAACTTAACAAATTGCAATTAAAAGAAATAAAACGCGGTCGATATTAATGAAAATCGATGGTTGCAAAATTAACCACAAATTATTTGCAAAATTCAATTGTGGATTTGGTTTATGTAAAATTGGTATGGAAAAATATTGGAAATCAACCTATGTATATAAGAAGTTGGTATGTTAATCGAGTGTTATGAACAAAATTTAAAACAAAAGACAAGGTATTTAGATTTTTTTGAAACATTTTAAATCAGTGAAATTTATTACTTTTAAAACATGCTACAATCACATGTGTGTTTGTAAACTGAATGACTTTTTATCTCTGAACAATTTATGTTATAGAGGCGCAATTAATTTTTCTTTATGTGTAAAAACAATATTTTATTAACCAACCCATATTTTTGTATTGTAAAAAATTTTATTAATAAACAAAAAATTAATAAAATTGAAGAATTGAATTATTTTAAAAAACAAAAAAAGTTATCACATATGAGAAAAAACAGAATTTTGAGTGTAACGAGAAAATAAAAGTTAAAAATTTAATTTTTCATAAAAAAATATCTGTCGTGGATTCGAATTGAGCTAACGGAACACCACAATATATTGCCATGTATCGCTACTGTTTACTCAAATTTTTGACTTATATAGCGGGGATGCAATGGCACTTAATTAAATAACGCACCGACCAGCAATGCATGAGAACTCCATAAATTTTAGGGTTAAAAGTGGGTTCATGTAAATAAATTGAAACACTCATATACGTCACCTTACTTGTGATCTTTCTTATAAAGATTATTTAGATAAAAGGAAATTTGCATCTGTTTTCTCCTCGATTTAGTACTGCTATAATTGAAATTAAACTCATACGCTGTTAAAATGAAAAACAATGGAATTTATTCAACATAATAAAATTATTAAAACAAATATTGGTTTTTCTTAAAAATTAACAAATTAAATTTTACAAGTGGATATTTGCAATGATAACCCCCAAAGTTTATGCGCAACCGAATTTAAAACGTAAACGATTCGTCTATGTTCGAAATTAAAATGCGACACACAAAAAAAAAACTTACCGGAGTATATCGTCCTTCAGCAATTCTCCGATTCGACCGTTGTCGTACGTGGAACGTGAGCGTTGTCGTAGATAAAACAGCTTCTGATTTCGACCCAAACAAACCAGGAAGGAATGGCCAGCGAATAAATCTCTTTCTTCGGATCGTACAATTAATAATCGGTAAGTAAACTGAATGCTTTTATCCAATATTTCAATTAAATTCACCATCGAAACATAACCATAAAATTATTTTCAGTGGTTCCAAAAATTTTCACCATAACTTAATTTCAACCTTCCAAATAATATCAAAGTGTCAACCATCAATTAATAACACCTTCCAATTTATTATTTTCTTAATTATCGGTATGTCTTCTGTTGTTGAAAACTAACTTTAAAATTCTTAACTCAATTTCCAAACTATTTTAATTTTACTCTTTTTATTTTCTAATCAAACTAAAACTTCGATTAAACAGCGCGTCCGTGTTCTATGACCGCTGGCTAGAGAGTCCCCAAATCACGTCTTAACGTCCCCATGGACGTTACCAGAGTCCTTTCTTCTCGCTCCGTTATCGTTTTCCCAAAATATCCCACCAAAGTTCTCACTCGCGCATGCATTTTCACAAACCGCCACTTTACTCATTTTACAAATCCTACATTAACAAATAAATAAAATAAATTTAATTTGTTATCTATTATTTTTAATGAGCCAAACAACTACCAATATTTATCTTTCACAACCCCATTTTATCTTTCATGTTTCAACAGCGTATGCATCTTCTGGTTTTGTGAGGCAAAGCAGTCAATCAATCTTTAAATCAAGGAAAACTCAGATACAATTGAAGGGGCAAGTGGATAAAGGGGCTATGTGACAAAAACCGTTTATTGAGTAAAAAGCCAATTAGTTAAATTTGTTGCTACTTTTTGATAAATGGCTGTAACCATTGCACTGTAACCATTGCACTGCACATGGTTAAAGAGTGCATGAGTTACCTTTACACATTGCCCCTTCATTCACGACAAAATATCATAAAATCAAGAAATGTCACATAGCCCCTTTATCCACTTGCCCCTTCAATTATTAATCACCTGTTATGGTCTTATTTTCTTAGTTAATAAAAATTATGAGTGTTTCAATCCTTGACTCAATTACATCATACCACCCCCTATGATGAACAGAACACGACAATATTTATAACGAATTTATTTAGAGTTAGTGCCGCTACTCCATCTCCAGTTTGCATTCTTATCTATTGTAACATGCGTTTTCTTCGAGATTTCTAGCTTTCATCCCCTCACTTATGTCATCTCTCCAACTTCCTCTCGGTCGTCCTCTTTTTCTCTTCTCAGGCGGAATCCATTCCAAAATCATTCTAGGCCATTTATTCGCCCATTCTTTTTGTATCCAAACCACAGCAGTTATATCCTCTCGAATTCATGTGTTATATATTTTTTCTATTTCCATCCTTTTCTAATTACCTCCTTTATTATTCTCTCCTGTACATCTATGCAGTGTTACTTTAAAAATATTTTTTACATGCTTTAATCAGATCTGAGTTTATATTTGGATTTTCCATTTCCGTCCATGTACACGATATTGGTACACTTCATACACCTTTTCGAGATTAATTAGGACTATAATATGGGTTTTTCTATTTCATAGCAATTTTTTCTAGTGCTATTTTTAGGGTAAATTAAAAAAATGGTTATTTAATTTTTTGTGTCTTATGTAAATAGTTGGTTCATTTAATAACTCTTATTATTCACTTAATTATTTTTAGGAGTCCAACTCGCTGTCATTTTTTGGGTTCACGAAATTAGTCCAGAATTTAAATACTAAATCTCATTGATACGATATAATAAATTTTTTATAAGAAATAGTAAAAATAATATAAAATATTAAAAATAAAATTCAGGCTTTTTATCCCAAGTCCGTTTCATTATAAAATTCGAGACGCGTATTAAGAATCTACATTATTTCATTTTCGGTCTATAAAGAGGAAAAACGTAAGAGTTGTCTATAATAATTATTATTGTCATACATTAAATTAATGAAAAACGTGTCTCAAATTTTATAATTAAGAGGACTTGGGAGGAAAAGACTGAATTTTATTTTTAATTTAATAAATGAACTTTAAATTACCTTAATGAGGTACATTAAAATAATTTTTATTTGTGCTTCATTAAAGTTTACTTAAATTTTAACTTATTACAATGCAATTTTGTACTATTGATAAATTTAGAACCAGCACAAAGCGGTTTGTTTAAGATAAGGTAATTACCATAGCAAACTCAGAAAACAATGCATCGCAGAGTTAAGAGCAAGTATAATTCAGAACTTTCTAATTATAGCGTAGTTATATTGTTCATTCTGCAGTAATTAAATTTTATTTTACAATATAGAGTTTTTATTTATTACAGCTTTATGGTATCAAACCATAAAAAGGTAAAAATCAAGATGTCCTTACTAGTATAGCAAGAGCCGATGTCGTATCCTGCAATATGTTAAATTCAAGTAGGTACAAAATTATTATGTAATAATATGCTAATTCAATACGAGTATTTTACCCTTTAAATTTAAGCTTTTACCAATTACACGATATTATGCAGTACGTGACATTTTGGACAAATTTCTATGGAGTTACAAAGTGCAACGATTTTAAAAACTTTTTTTATGCGGCTAATTGATTTAGTGATAAATGTTTATGGGTTTCTGACATTTGTTTTAGTGTTTTTTGGTTTACGATATCACGAACGTAAATAAATCGATATTTGGCGACAACTTACGCAAACATTGCGAATTATATTAATCATAATAAATATATGCTCTAGTTATTTACGTAACAATTTCCGTGTAAGACCGGATGATGGAATTTTACTGGACGACTCGACAAATCCAGTCATGACACTTTCCGGATGTATTACGTACAAAGATTTTTCTGAAATTGACAATGAACGCCAATGAGGTGAAAAAATCCGCTGGTATGGTGCACCTGCGGCTGTTTGAGAGCACGACAAAAAATCAAATGAACTCTTCATCATGGAAACATTAAAGGATACCCACTTGATTGATGATTTTTGGATATTTGCTTTTCAG
The DNA here is from genome assembly GCA_932274525.1 of Podabrus alpinus. Classification (NCBI taxonomy): domain Eukaryota; kingdom Metazoa; phylum Arthropoda; class Insecta; order Coleoptera; family Cantharidae; genus Podabrus; species Podabrus alpinus. The sequence continues at coordinate 125,945,284 of OW026451.1, forward strand.
ATCTATTTTATTCTAGGAACCGGTAAAAGCTTTTTTCTACTCTCGTTATTGAAAGAAGGTTTCTCAAACTGTCAGTTGAGAATTCAATTGACGTTCGCCGCTTAGCGCGCGGAAAAGTTTTTGCCAATTGCCAAATCGAAAGTAAACTTTACCGATGAGAATAAAATAAACAATTTTGATAGTTCATAGAAAAACAAAATAATTTATATAAGTGCTTTGAGAATGGAAGTTACCGAGATCGTTTTGACCATCACCGTGCTTCGGAGGGCACTTAAAGCCATCAGTCCCCCTGTATTGATAATTTTCCATCATAACAATTTAAAAAACATGGTTACGGGCATATCGAAGGCCAGTCTAGCAAGCTACCCAAGATGTAAAAATCAACGTTCAAAGAACTAATAATGAAATTAATAAATTAGGAAAAACAGGCCATATACTACCTTCATTAGAGGAAGAAAAAAAAAAGAATGATGGTAAAATATAATGTACTTTGTTTAATTCGATATAATGCTTTTTTCGTGTTTCAATTTTGTTTATTTTTATTATGAATAATATGGTTAATATTTCTCATGGACATTTTGCATGCAATATAATAAAACACGTGTATAAATAATAATCCTAATAGAATTTCTTCAGTTATAACATTTTGTTATACCGGGTGACCGGCCGAAAACTGAACATAGGGAAATAACATGGGAAATTGATTTTTTCTAAATTCCTGCTTCCCATTATAACTGATATGAATAAAAAAAATACAAAATTAAAGAGATTTTTTATCCGCGCCTAAAGGTACCAAACACATAATATTTTGTTTTTTAATTATTGTTAAAAAGTCGATAGTAAAATTAAGAAATAGCGCTTCTTAAAAAAATATTAGCAGGCTGGGTCTTTGCATTACGTCTAATGTGCCGCATTGCTATTGTATGAAAGCCAACTATTACAAACAAAAGTTACTTTGACAGATTAAAATTAATTTTGTTAACAATAAAGTGGTCTGTTGAAGAAAAAGTTTTCATGGTAAAATATTATTACAGCGGTAATAGTTTACGCCAAATACGTGACTTATTTTCTGTTAAATTTAATAATAGCCAAATTCCATCAATATCGGCCATACAGAATATAATTAAGAAATTTGAAGACACTGGTAATACTTCGACAAATTTAAATAAAGGTATTAACCAAAATTATTAATTGAAGTTGTCTTATCATTATTTTTTAAATAGGATATCAGAGAAACAACCATGAATTGGAAGAAACTATATTTGGCTTAATTTCTGCGAATCCAAATGCAAGCATTAGATCCATTGCAGCTGAGTGTAATGTTGGTAGAGAAAATGTTCGAACAATTTTAAAAAAGCACAAGTACTATCCTTTTATATATCAATGTCATCAAGAAATATTTTTGTTTGACGAAGAATCCAGGCTTGTATTTTGTGAGAAAATGCAAGAACGTGCTAACAGAAACCGAAACTTTCTGAAACAAATATGTTTTACAGACGAATGTACATTTACATTAAACAATGAGCCAAATGTACAAAACCATCGCTATTGGGCTATACAAAATCCGAGACTAAATTTAATGACCGGCTCACAATATCCTCAAAAAATTAATATTTGGGCTGGCATTTATAATAACCGTGTTCTTGGTCCATTTGAAATACTTGGAAATTTAAATTCAGATATGTATTTAGATCTTCTTATAAATAATATTGGTCCTGCGTTAGACGAAATAGCTTCTGAACACCATGAGGTTTGGTTTCAGCAAGACGGTTGTCCAGCACATTTTGGGGTAAACGTTAGAGATTATTTAAACCAAGCATATCCAAATCAATGGATTGGTCGTGGTGGTGCTATAAACTGGCCAGTCCGATCTCCTGATCTGGCACCGTGTGACTTCTTTTTGTGGGGTCATATTAAAAGCAAAATTTATAAAACTCGTCACCCAAATATTGATTCTTTGAGGAACGCGATCTTTGCAGAATGCAATCAAATTACTGCTAGACAGCTAGCAAATGTAAGAGAATCATTTTATAATAGATTGGGTTACTGTTTAGTGCAGAATGGAGGGTTATTCGAATACTTGTTATAATATTATTATTATTTGGTTACTTTCGTTCAGTATTTAATAATCCAATTGATATTTTTCTTATTCTTGGGTTTTGTTGACTAAATAAAACTACTTTTAACTTTTAATATTGGTCAACTTGTTATAATAAAATAATATTCAAATTGCGTTCTTATTATTTTTAAAATAAAAACAAATTTAAAAAGTTTAAAAACAATAGCAATGCGGCACATTAGACGTAATGCAACGACCCAGCCCGCTAATATTTTTTTAAGAAAAGCGCTATTTCTTAATTTTACTATCGACTTTTTAACAATAATTAAAAAACAAAATATTAAGTGTTTGGTATCTTTAGGCGCGGAAAAAAAATCTCTTTAATTTGGTATTTTTTTATTCATATCAGTTATAATGGGAAGCAGGAATTTAGAAAAAATCAATTTCCCATGTTATTTCCCTATGTTCAGTTTTCGGCCGGTCACCCGGTATAAATTACTATTCAATAATATTTAAGGCTTTATAGTTGTCCACTCATTGAGTTAACACAAAGAAAGTACCTATTCGAAGTTTGATAGTCATAAATCAACAGATATACAAATGGACTGGATACATCAGCTTTGCATAGATGCCCTTGCATTTCTAACGACGCAATTATTTACGAAATAAATAAATTAATTAATTAGAATCAAAGCTCGAGTGTGTATGCAGGATGCCATTCGACCTTCGCATTCAGTAAATTAATTAGGTCTCACGTCCAGGGCTCCCTGTCAGCCATATTTAATTCTAATAGCCTGGTACGTTATATAACTTAATATTATTGAGTATTCTAATTGTAAATATTTGTTAAGCTCCATCATATTAATCAGCTACTTAGCTACCCCAATATTCCCAATTCAGTATATGATTAGCTATCATGATGAGTAGCTATTAAGTATATTAATTCTTTTATTAACTAAATGCAAAGTACAAAGGAACAAAATCTAAAAGATTCATAAAAAAATTATTTCTTATTAGAATTACCTATTCAAATTATTATAAAAAAAGTAATAATATTTTTTTATTTACTACCGTGCGAAACGACCTGCTTAACCTTCTACTAAGGAGGACTGCTTTTTCGCACTAGTGCGTTTAAATTTACGCCTATTCCTGATTTATTTCATGAACTGAGCATGCCACAGAGTTGAAATTTTGCACGGACGTAGGTTTTGTATTGTACATTGGCTGAAAATCAAAAATATTAAGTATCAACTGTCGTTTCAGCAGAGCTGAAATATTTTATCATCGAGCCCCCATAACTCCGTTATATTTACTGAAGGATTATTGATTTTTTGGTTTTATTGTGTTCCTTTAGAATTTACTAGATTTGTCCGCAATTAAAAAAATATCTAAATAAATTTCAAAAGTTAAATTTATTATACCAAAATTTTATTTCGCCGCTGGTAAATATTTTCACTTTATTTACGAAAACATCGTCTCTGGTAGATGGATCTAACAAAGATCTATCGCTCCTAGAGAGGGAAACCCTGCATATTGTTCTCGACTCAAAACATTCCGGATTTGTCAACTGAAAAATAAAATTTTAATTATTACATTACATTAGACTTATTAGATTTTTAAACTTTGTTAAAATAGTACCTATATCCCTTCAAAAAAATTCTGGCTACACCACTGAATCTTTACCACGCAAGTACGAGAATCTGAATTTTCACACGTGTTGCATACAAAATTACAGAAAGATTATTGGGTGCCCGATTTCCGGCCTTCTCTACGGGGATCTTGGTTAGTTTAAAAGATACGAAGTCCGTTAAATTAGAACAAACTTGCGTATTTTCATTCTGACAAACAATCTGAAAAGAAATTTAATATATTATCAGTTTTAGTTTTAAAGATATAAAAAAATATAAAAAATCGTAAGTTTCGTTTTAATCCTTTCAATTAAAAATTGATGAAACTAAGCATTCTTAAGACACTTTTTACGGGTAATTAAAATATGCAAAATAGTCTAAAATGGCAGAGAAATAATATTCAAGTTTTGGTTTTCGTATGTTGGATTTTTATATTATTAAAAATTATTTTACGGACAGTCTAAAAAATATGCAATCACATTTGTCACAACAAATAAGATGATGAAGAAACAATAGTCGACTTTTATATGGACGCCATAATGAAATTTTACATTTTTAAATACGACTTTTCTTCTGATGTATGCTTTTGAATTTATAAATTAATAAATTATAAATAATAAATTAATCAGATAACAAAATATTTATTGAAAAATTGATCATCATGATATCATCAAACTGAATTCAAAAATATGAAAATCCAATATGACCCCAATAAGAAAAACAAAAGTTAAAAATTCCTGTTTTTGTTAGTTTTCAATTGAAGCTATTAGAGCATGAAGGTGTTAACTCACTTTTTAAGTATTTGCCAATAATTAAGGTTAAAGTTTATTGCTTGGAACTTTTTTTGTGTTAGATAAATTTATATACTTAGAGCCACAATGTTTATATTAGTGAATGGACATACTTTTATAAGTATAGGCGTGTATAGGTGTCATTTTACCACACACTACATATTTTTTTAGTTTTTTTTTTAATCTTTTTATTTTATCTTTTTTATCTTTTATCTTATTTTTTTATCCAAAAAAAGGGAGTTGACACCTTCATGCATGAACTTATTTAAGTATATTGAAAATAATCGAATAACAAGAAGGAAATAACTATTTTATTGAACAAGAATACAAAATTAATTATTGTCGAGGCAGTCATTTTCAGCTCTGTTCAAACCCATGTAATATCCTCTTAAATTTTCAGGCACATAAGGAAGCTGCTGCAGAATATTGTCAAATTTTTTGGCTGCTATTGGTCGTGACTTGTTAAGTGGAACGAGTCGAGTGTTTTCATTTTGTTGCTTATTGCGAGTGTTTTTATATTTTAAAATGCAAACTTCAGTCCATTCTTCTTCCTCATTAAATGAATAACGGTATTTTGTAGTACCAAATTGGTCTACTGTGATCCATCTTACGTTTCTGAAGAGTATCTTTTCACCTTTATTACTTTTCTTCCTGTTAATTAAATTCAATTTTGTAGGTAATTCCTTCAAGTCGACAAACTTGTCTTCCATTCTGGTCGAAATAAAGGGTTTTCTTCTTCTTGCTTCTGTCATCAAATTTACATACTGGTCTACGGTGTAAATATTTTGAACTTTGCGAATCACTTTTTCAACAGCACCGAAATCTCTGTCTATATCCATAAAGCTATGCCCAACTTCTGGGCATATCATAACTTATAAAGCAACAACAAACTGTATTATCAAACGTCAACAATGACTTTACACACTGCAAGAAAGAGTAAACTCCTGAGTTGACACATTCTTGCATTAGTAAAGTGAGTTAACTCCTTCTTGCTTCAACGACTGGGAACATTACGTGAGTTAACACGTTTTTACACTTCATTATTGATGTATCTAATGACATCTATGAATTAAGATTTTTACCATAAATAAAACTTGAGTTAACATCTTCATAAATGTAAAAACCTTCATTTCGCCAAAAAGTGAGTTAACACCTTCATGCTCTAATAGCTTCAATTTAAAAGATTGATAAAGAAAGAAAGGAAAGATAAAAGAAAAAATGATATTCCCTAATTTAATGAACGTCGCGTCGTATACCTTAATATAACCGAGATCCCTATAATGAAGGCTGAATATCGGGCACCCTGTATAACTAAAAATGGGGCAATCCCGTTTAGTCACAAATTTAAGTTCGTCCTATTATAAAAATCGATTGCCCTAAGTAAACTACATAAAATAATTACAAACAAAAATAATGAAGTACTCAGCAATTATATAAATTGATTATTATGTATGTATTCGTTTGAAAACTTTCAATTTGGTGACGCAGAAGAAGAGGTTTAACCACAATAATTTCCCTTATCGTGATTAAAATTTCATTTCCCATGATGACATATTTATATTATGTATCTTCATTGACGTCTAGCCATTTTATGTACATATATTATTTAGGCAAGATAACTCCATTTTTGCACAAAATGAGTTATTTACACGATTGGATACGAATACCCAACTACGCTCTGGCAAAACCAGATAATTGTACTACCACTAATAAAATTTTTATTGAGATATTTAGTTTCGACTATTCGACTAAGTCCATTTTTACAACTCGCAATACTGCAAAAATAAGTTAAATCCCTTGCATTCAAACTGTTTTTTAACTTACTAAGAAATTTGATTATTTTTAATTCTAAAAAAATGTTTATATTCAAGTTTGATTGTCATTGCATCGGAATCTAGTGAGTAAAAATTGTTAACTTTCAAATCCGAATTTTACACTATCACCCAACATTGAAGTCGTGTTTTCTCGAAACTATCATTTTGGAATGATCTTGTTTTAGCTTCAAGCCCACGCCATGTGTCATGGTGAAAACTCGACGGGCGGGTTATGTCGTATTTTATTACTGGAGTCAAATTGAATATGAATGTTTAGATACGTACCTCAGTCGCACCCTTGTTAAAAATCTAAAAAGTTGCTCAAAAGCTCTACACAACATTGGAATTTAGAGGCTTGTTGTTTGAACTGTGAATTAAATCGAATTATTATTGACATTTCGAAATTAAAGTTAAATGTTCTACATAAAGTCTGAGATGGCATATTTTTAATAATTTAGGCGTTCAAGACATTGGGAGTCGCGGATAAAGGGGATACTTGGAATGCCTGCGGTATATAAACTTTACAATAAAATAAACATAATAATTAATATTCGCCGCCTTACTGCTAGCTCAACGGGGCTGGTGACCGCCTTAATTAGTTCGGCCTTCGGCCTCGCAATTGTCTTTGCATTGATAGTTTTTATGGTCCTCTACGTGCGTTAATTAAAAATTCTTTATATTAGTCCACACGCAAAAATGTTGTTGAAATATTATCATTTTTGAAATCCATGCATCATGTGAACAAATTTCGCATTGAATACTACTTTCAATGGCATGGATTCTATTTAATTGATCGACGATGTCGGTTTTAATTGATCGATGATGCATTTGGTAATTACGTTATTGTCTACCTGCGCCATTTTGCCAGTAAATGCAGACGAAGAAGAATTTTAAGTGGTAGAGGAAATGCCTGAATAAATTTGACAGATTTTTACATTAATCAGATGATACGATCACAAGAAAGTCAATATGACACGCCCGTACTTTCAAGAAAGTTTTATATCACTTTGCATTAATCAACAAAATTATCCTACGTTCAATGCTTGGAATATATCAGAAACCCAATATACCTAGGTACATTCAAACTATTGAAAGAAGTTTGATAGTTTGTATTATAAAAAGAGGGAGGCATAATCAAGAATCACAATCAAGATGTTCGTACCTTCTGTGAAAGGAGACATAACTTCTAGATAAGTATCGAATGTCAGGAACATTAATAAAATCAGGATGAAAAAATTATAAAATGCAGTATTAAAGTAAATACAAAAAGAAACTTTAAAATAGAAAAGCAACTGAAAAATATTTAACCCTGTTGGGGTCAAGGAGGTGCTCTAAAATTATTTTTGTACACAATAATCTACTGCTGTTGTTAAAATACTACTTACTTCATTTAAAATGAGTCTCACAGTCTCACAGGTTTTTAACTGAACTTGAATTTTAATAATTTATTTTCTTATTTTTATGTAATACTTCATTTTAAACGTGAGCTTTTTATTGTATTTACATCACACTTTTTTCGTTATTCAAACTCTTTACACATTTTTCATTTCATTTTTAATTAGAGATTTTATAAAATTTGTTTTGGTCGTTATATTTCTGCTTTATGCATTTCTAAAACTTCATTCCTTTTCGTTGTTTTCCAGTCAGGAATTAACAAGCTCTAGGAAAAGTGCAGTGACATAAAACAATGTAGTTTAGAACACTTAAGTATACTTTTTTATCGAGCGTTGAATGGAACACCCAAGTAATAAATTTGGTAAGATTCCCTTATTTTTTCTTTTCTTACCCCTTGCTCCTTTTAGTAGAGATTAAAACGATTTGGGCATTTAGGAGTTTGCTCAAAATCATACCTTCATGAAAATAGGGAATATAAACGTTTGCGTAAATAAAATTCAAATTAATTTTGTTATTAATAAATAATAGATATTAATTTGAATTTATTATTGTTTAATTTTCTTTTTAATTAAAACAAAATTAATGTTATAATGTTCACGAGCTAATATCAATATGTTTTAACTAAAATAAAGGCGCCGAGCCGCAAGAATTGTAATTTACATATTTATAAATTTACACGAAAAATATTTTACTAATAAAATTCTTGTTATAATACACATAGAATTATTTAAAAGTCTGCAAATGGATGTTAAGTACTCTTATAAATAATTCAAATGATTAAAGTGAAAATTTTAAAATTGAATGTAAACTAAATTTTATAATGGAGATACGATATTGCAAGAAAAGTGGAGGTAGCTATGAACTTGAGACGCTGCTCTGAAAAACTATGAAAAGCAAAGTAAAAGCAAACAGAAAATCAAGCAAAAGCTGTTATATTTCTGCTATGTGTGAATATTTTGCAAGAATTTATTGTAAAAATACTTTTATACTTCAAATGCGATGCAATTTCTTGACAAAAATGACTTAATCAGAGATTAAAAATTTATATTATCTCATATTATATTTACGTATATCTGATTAAGTGGTTATTTAACCATAAGATTTTTACTATCGATTTATATTTTACAGATTATTTTAAAACTGTAATTTTCGCGATAAAAACTACATAAACCTAATAAGAACCACTGCAATATCCTCGAGGTAATATGACTTTTTTGTGACGGGTAAAATCGTAAATAATGCCGAAACATATCATGCGATAAGGTTAATTAGATTTATGTTTTTATTTCCATTGTTTCATTTATTTCTGATTCTGAATGTGGCTCTGACCGTCGATGTTCGTTGTGATATTGTTTTTTTGAAACGTATGACTTCATTGAATTATTTTGTTATTTTATACCATTACTTACTATGGATAATAATGTTTTTATTAAATAAACTAAAAATGAAATTTCATGTCCCAATTTTATAAAGAAGGAAATTGCGAAATTGCGGATACTTTTGCATCACACCTCGCTAAGGTATTCCAGCCGTTTCCCTCAGAAAGTCCAACAACAGATGTGGAAATTTGTCAGGCCCTGGAGTCGCCCCTACAAATGGAATTACCAATCAAGCCATTTAAAATAAAAGAAGTACTTTCCATAATAAGTAGTACTTCCTAAGAAGTCGCCAGGCTACGATCTTATTACAGGAAGGGTGTTGCAAGAGACCCCAATAAAATGTGTAAAACTAATAACATTTATTTTTAACGCAGTTCTCCGATTGGGCATTGTACCGAGTCAGTGGAAGACGGCACAGATCATTCTAATCCATAAACCTGGAAAACCACCTGAAGACACCATCTCATACCGGCCAATCAGTCTCCTTCCAATAATTTCAAAAGTCTTTGAGAAACTACTATTGCAGCGCCTGTACCCAGATCTAATAAACAAAAAGGTAATCCCCGAGCATCAGTCTGGGTTTAGAAAGCACCATGCTACTATCGAACAAGTCCATCGTGTTGTTAATGTCATCAATCGAGATCTCGAAGAGAAGAGATACTGCACCGTAGCTTATTTGGATATTTCGCAAGCTTTTGATAAGGTGTGGCATCCTGGACTGCTGTTTAAAATAAAAGCAAAACTTCCGCACTCCTACTGGTTGATCTTGAAATCTTATCTCTCAGATAGGATGTTTCAGGTCCGTTTTCGGGAAGATTATTCAGAATTTAACACTATTATGTCAGGTGTCCCCCAAGGTAGTGTCCTCGGGCCCATTCTGTACTTGATCTACACATCGGATCTACCTACCACTACTAAAACAACAGTTGCAACATTTGCAGATGACACTGCAATTATGGCTTCGGACCATGATCCATCACTGGCTTCAAAAAATCTTCAAACCCATCTGAATAGAATACAGGACTGGTTAAAAAAATGGCGAATCAGAGCTAATGAAACTAAATCGACACATGTAACATACACTATGAAAAGGAATACCTGTCCACCAGTAACCTTAAATAACCGGGAGTTACCACAAGCCGAAGTAGCGAAGTATCTCGGCATTCATCTCGATAGACGGCTCACGTGGAGAAATCATATATGAACGAAAAGAAAGCAGCTAGGACTAAAACTGAGAAGCTTGTATTGGTTGCTGGGAACCAAGTCAAAACTTAAGATTGAAAACAAGTTGTTGCTGTTCAAGTCTGTACTGAAACCAATATGGACTTATGGAATACAACTGTGGGGAACAGCAAGCAACTCAAATATTGAAATACTGCAGCGCTTCCAATCCAAACCTCTCCGAATGATCACGAATGCCCCCTGGTCCGTCCCTAATGATGTCATACATAACGACCTAAAAGTAAACAAAGTGAAAAGTGAAATAAAACGATACAGTGAAATATACCGGGATAGATTGAGGACTCACCCAAATAATTTAGTTGTGAACTTGCTTGATGGGAATGACCAAAGAAAAAGACTGAAAAGGTTTAAACCGTGCGATTTAACGACAAGATTTGATAATATTAATTAATTTGTAATCAATAATAATAATCTCTGTAAAGGTTTGTTAGGTTTATAAAATTCTGAGGGAATAACAATGGTTGTTCCCCAACATGTCTCAAATTTTTATCAACACATTTACTTATTGTTATTTAAATGTAACAGATTGTAAATAAATAAACGTATGTTAAAAAGAAAAAAAAATTAAATAAACTAAATAATGGGGGAGGGTTATCTAAAATGGGATTTGATGTATTTGTAAAAGCCTAAATTAGGGGACATTGTTCTTTGATCATATATCTATTAAAAGTATATCAATACGTTGATTCAATTTGAAAAATAAAATTTTATACCATACTCGATTTCCTCAACTCATTAAATAGTACAGAGTTCATTAACAATGCAAGATTATAAGTTATATTGTAGCAAGAGCTTATATCACTGATTCGAATTATTATAGTAGCAATAATTAACAGAATAAATAATAATTAAAGTACAGCCCGTCTTTTAATAATGTACGGATCGCACTTTTAAAAATATTCCAGCAAAAATAATTTCAATTTTACCTACATAATATCCCATTTTAGGTAACCTTCCTCTACTATCACTGTAATATTATATTGTCCTGTTCCAAAATTGAGACCCGGCAGTGAAAATTCTTATGTCATCAAATTTGTGAAGTGAAGGTATCCCAATTTCTACGTCTTCTGGTAAGTAGCGATTTCCTCTTTTAATTTTGCAATTTTATTCATGGATACCACTTATAACATCGAATTTTTTCCTCCTATGATCCGAATAATCTTATACTAGTTTTTGATTTCAATTTACTAATTCAATGCAGCCTTGCACCCTTTCTTTGATTTCCATATTATTTTTCCTTTTCTTCAAAATTTTGGCGGTTGCTGATCGACCTTAAATTCGATCCACACTCTTTGGTGGTCAATCATCGACTCTTTTTGGCGTCCTGCTTTCATACTGTTAATTCCGACCTTTTATAAACAATCGCACACCAATTTCACATTTCACTTAATTTTAAATTTTAGGTGTACAAATTCGAAGAAGAAATAAGGTATAACATCAACACAAATTTACAATATTTTGCCAAGAATAGTGCAATTCCACCCTTATATAATTCTGATTATTACTTCAAGAATTTCCAATGTTTTCAATTTTATCTGTTGCAATGAGCATTTAATTTAGTTTCAAAATGTAACGAATTTGTAGGTATGGTAATTAAATTAATTGTTTTAACTGTGTATTTTAATTAATATGTTTGAAGTCTTGCAGAAATTTGACCTATTTGAAATTAAATGTCAATATGTATAGAGGATATAGTATTATAGTGTCGTGTTTTATTTTTAAAAGTGTAATTAAATATAATCACTTTTGGATATACATATAAAAATGAAATGTTTGGAAGCTGGTTTACCCCTTCTTTGATCAAAGGTTGTAAGGGCTATGAGCTATGTTCAAAAACGTTTCATGCGTAAGATAGATAAACCGAGCACGGCCAAGCATACAAATGAAATTTCATAAATATAGTAGGTACAAAAACAACTTGGCTATGCACTCAAAAATTACCACCCTTAATCTTACAACCTCTAAAAAATTGATTTCAATATTAAATTTTATAATATCAAAATTTGAAAGTCTTGTTAACAAAATTATACCTGTTTATGTCCACCACAAAAATCAAAATTGCTGAAACAAAATCTCAAAAATATGCGCAGGAAGTAATTATCAGTATCTGGGACTTAAAAATCGTTTCTATTGGATGAAGAACGACCATCCTAAATGTAAAAAAAACAGGTTCTTATTAAGGTAATACACCAAGATGCAATAAAACCAAAAAGTCACTCAATAGATTGGTCTTCCAATTTTAATTTCTTCAAAATTTCGACAATTAGGGTCATCAAATCATTTCACCATCACCATCATCAAGTCAATCTTTAAAATCGTCAGGGTAATCTCACGCAAAATAAAGATTATATTCCACAATTCTTGACTTCTAAACTCGACGTATCAAAATTTTTCATTCCGGCCATTATGACGGCGTTGAATCGACTCCCGCATCATCTTTCCATGCACATTTTGTGTTCATTTTAAATCAAATCATTACTATTGAAATTTCAATTAAGTAGTAAGTAATATTTCACGTTGACTCGTATTCAAAGTACATGTTTTAGTTTACGGCATATATCGCACGTAAAATTTTGCATAAAGCTCCAATCATTGTCAAATCCTTCCTTCTCAGTCCTTTTACCCTAATGAGGGTTTGGTGACCCATCTCGTTCGGACATATGTAGACTGCGCCGATGGTCAGAAATTAATCCTTTTTTTTGGGTAAATGACCATGGGCAACCTGTAGATTGCGCCGATGGTCATTAAGGGTAACATACAGATTGCGCCGATGGTGTACTGAGGGATTACAAAGTATTACCAAGGCATAATGGGGTTATTATTGTAAATCATCAGGTTATTAAATATTAATAAAAAATAAAAAAATTAAATTGCGGTACCTAATTATCATTAATGTGACAATACTTATTGCAAATACTTTTTATAAATTCCAACCGTGACATTGTTTTGCTAGAATACAAGTCGATCAAATGCTGTAGTTTAGCTTTTTTACTAATTGCATCGGCATTTTGCATCTTAGCCGTACCTATACTGTTTATGTTGATATATGTCTTAATTTGCATCATTTTCAATTTCTCCAAAAAGGTGTAAATCGCTGGGTGGGGGCTATAAAAATGTGAACTAAATACGTTATGAAACGACTCGCACGCATTTGTTGTCCGGCACATACTCGCTGTGTGTGCCGCCCAGAGCTTTGGTGGAAAAAGTGAGTTTGCATCGATATAATTTTGAAATATGTAGTCGGTATACATGTTCAGTCGTTCATCGTCTGGCAATATCGCTATTAAATCCTCACTAAAAGCAGTATCAATTTCGTGTGGAGGCAAATATTGTAACCCAAATGAGAAGCGCAACCATTTACCAATTTCGGAAAGTTCATCTCGATATTCCGTGACCAAGCCTAATTTTTGTATTTTTCTAAACCACGCCTGGCTTAAATGGAATCTACACCCAATAAGTTCCACATTTTCCCAAACATGTTTAATGCTCGCATGAATAGCAACTTCAAAATCGACAATAGCGGTTTTCGGTTCAAAAAGTAAATTATTTTGAGAACAAATGTCTACTAACGTTTGTAGACAGTGTTGGTAAGTGAGCTGTTTTTTATCTTTTAAAAGACAGAATTCAAGTGGAATGTAATATCCATTGTCATACTCATGAATGGTAAAGAATTGATAGAAGAATTTAGTGCAGTAATCAAAAGTACCATCCATGAAAATGTTCTCTGAAGAGCACAAACACTTTAAGTTAGTCAGACAGGAAAATATAATCAAATTGTTTTCCTTGTCGTTAACCATAAGAAAATTTTCGCCATTCTCTGTGTTAACTACTATAGAGTCCAACGCGGAATGAACATCCATTATCGAGGTTGGTAATGGTGGCTGTTCTTTTCGCCTTACGTCATATATAACTCTAGAGATCATCTCAGCATCACGGCGATCAATATCAACCCGAGAAACTTTCGTTTTAGCGATGGCGCCCATAAGAATGTCAGAACGTCTTAGCGAAGTATCTTCAATCGCTTTTCGTTTGGCTTCACCACTAACAATTTGCCGCTTTAGTTTTTGCTCATCCATTTCGTGATTATGTTCCAAATTATCTTTCGTTATTGTCCTATGATTTTTTTCTCCCACGGTATACATATCAGCTGAACATTTTCGATTGCAGCAGCGCCATTTAATTTCTCCATTCTTTAATTCAATGTACTGGTAAAATTTGTACCCATCGCGCACCAACAACGTTTTTCCGCGCTCACTTAACATTTCTGTAATCGTTGACATTGCTAATAAATAATAATAATATGTTCTTGAATTTTTACTACATACTAAATATTTTTATACTTATATAGTAAATGTGAAATACCAACCCAAAAATTAAGGTGAAAAAAGCCTCGTCAAATAACTAACCAAATAAAAAATATTAAAATATATTCCGCAAATATAAAATTGTAACCAATCAAATTTTATTGAAAAATTATAGACCAACAGAATCGTGCACAAATTGTCTCGAGATTACAAATTTCTCGTAGTTATAAATTTGTGTTATAAAAGTTTTATTAATGAAAGAATCAAAATAATGCAGTTATTTAAAAATAACCTCGTCAAATTACTAACCTAATTAAAAATCGCACATAATGTATAGTACTACCCCTGTAATAAATTAAGTACCTTAATCCTCTAATGGGATTTTCACTCCGTCGTTACCCAAAAAGATTACCTATTAATTGACCATCGGCGCAATCTACATACTTACCCTAACCGAACCCGGCGCAATCTGCATGCTAGATTATGAGACCCTTCAACCATCGGGCGCAGTCTACAACCTCCCTCTCGTTCTATCTCTTTCTATGCATATGATGTGCGTTCAAATTGTTTTCACATACATAGAGGACCTACTTGTTTAACGTGGGCTCCGAACCACGGGAAGTGTACTACACTTCATTTCGAGATGGATTTTCTTGGCAGATTACCTCGGTGGTTTGCCATTGCCTGCCGAGGAGAGACGGTCAGAATAAAGTTCTTACCCTGCCCGGATTCGATCCGAGCATTTCGCATTAGCAGTAGACGCACTTAACTGCCAAGCTATGACCGCCTCCATTGTCAAATATATATTGACAATTTTTAGTGGAGCCGTTCGTGAAATGAATTTTTTACTTACGATACAACATAAAACAAATTGAAAACAACAATACAAAAGTAATTTTTGCGAAATTTCTAAAAAGGGCCCCAACTTCACCGACGTTCATTAAATTGATTTTGCAAGCGAATAAAAACCGAACATGTACAATAACATTTTTTCGCAAACCTCTTCGTTTGCTATAAAAATAAATTTTTGAGTTTTCCTCTAAAAGTTTCCCGAGTTTGATTTGAAAATTTCACGACTTCGATTATTTCTAAATGATGGTTTTATGTGTCGCTATTTGGCAAATTTTCTTAGGTACCTACTTAATTGACAATCGTGTAGTACTGTATAAGAAGCCACATTTAACTTTCCAGATTTTTGCACAGTATCTTTGTGAAGACCGAAAGATTGTGAAAATATTTTGAACGCTCGTAGCGCCCGCCGCCATTATTTACCAACCGATTCTCAATTTTACGATGCAATTAAAACGTCCAGAGGCGCTCTACAAAACTATCTTTCTGTTTTCTATTTTTTCTTTCGTATTTCTAATACGAAATCCATAAAGCGAAATTCAAATAAAAATTTTAATTTTTTAAGGGGGTAGGCAGCCTTGGAAAAAACATTCAAAAATTGGAAACCATTTAAAATTGCATGATAAACCATAATCAGTTCTTTTATTTTAGTTCCTTCATAGGGATTTATTTAGGAAACAAATTTGGACGTATGCAGTGTCCGTATATTCACCGAACTATTGTTAATTTTTGAGCAACAAAAGAAGGTCATAACTACGCACTATACAATAATCTTCTAGCTTCTATTTATTTTTCCAAAAACACAGACGTGAAATAGAATCAAAATGTAAAAAAATATAGTGAATTTTTCAGCAACAAGAAAGGTCGTAACCGCGTTTCTTGTCAAGTTATATTTTAGCAGCCTTATATGTACTATATTTCTAACAGGAAAGTCGTGAAATGGAATCTAAAGTTAAAAAAAGGATGTCATGTGCGCCCCATTGAAAAGTTCAAAAATACATTTCGTGTACGAAAATTTAACACCAATTTAGAGGATCGTTAAGTTAAAATTTATTTCCTTGCTTCTAATTTAACATAATGCTTTCTTTGAAATTTCATAATGAAATTAAATGACACATGTACAGTTTACTTATTTATTGCACCTCTACAATTAGGGTGGCCCTTCAAAACAATATGTACACAATTCAAAACAACAACTCCCAGAGCATTACCATCATTTGGTCAGTAAACAAGCAAAACTGGTACTTACATAAATAATGTGGTTTGCTTCTGAGTTATGGCACTCGCCGGTAAACAAAATAGCCAATCCGCACGTGTAACCCCAAACAAACAAACGCGGCAAAGACACTTTTCTCTATTTCCTAAACCACGATGAACTCGTCAAAAACGTCTCTCGCGAGAGAATTCACACTCTAATTAATTGATGAACTCAATACAGATCTTGACTCTTGAACACACTTGAACTAGGGATGGGCGCGTGACGTGATTTTCGTCGTGTCACGGTCTTTTCACGTGACACGATAAAAACCGTGATTGTGCGTGAGTGAAATTAAACAAACGTGATCGTGCGTGAGTCGCTAAATGCCGTGAGTATACGTGAATAACCGTGAGTAGTCATAAGCGGTCGTGAGCAGCCGTGAGTCGTCGTGCGCAGCCGTGAGTGGTTGTGAGCAGTTGTACATTTCTGCAATCTCTAAAGTTTTACACAAAAAATTTTCATTATTGCTTTTCAATAATAAAATTTGTTATCTTTTAAGTAAATAAAAAAGTGTGCCTGTGTGTAAAAATATTAGCCAAAATGGGCGCGTAACGTGATTTTAGACGTGTACGGTGTGAGTGAATCGTGGGTAGTGTACGGTTCGTGAGTATATGGAAAATATCGTGAGTGTGCGTGAGTGATTTGGAAAACATCGTGAGTAGTGTTCGTGAGTGCATGAAAAAAATCGTGATCGTGCGTGAGTGTGCGTGAACGTGCGTGAGTAATATGAAAAACATCGTGAGTGTACGTGAGCGTGATCTAGCCTTTGCATGATCGTTCGTGATTGTGCGTGAACAGCAAAAAAATTCGTGAGTGTGCGTGACCGTGAGTGAAAAGTGACTCACGCGCCCATCTCTAACTTGAACTACCCAAAACAAGCGCGGAAAAGATACAAAACAGGCAAAAATCTGTCAAAATGTCCCGCACGAGAGAATTTACAATAGTTTTCGACGGATTCACTGGAAAAGACTTCCCCTTCTCTTATTATTCAACCATATTTATGCTTTTCGCTAAACTATCGTCCTCCTCCCAATGGTCCCGAGGGGTAACCTTCCGGAGCGTGTGAATTTGCACCACCATCAAATGAGACCTCACCGGACACAACCCTATCGCCCTTAACGGGAAGTAATGTATCAGATTACTTTCCCAATCAAGTAGATTGCATTGAAAATGCCCGGTCAATTGACGATGTCCATTGTTGTCTGCAGTTGGACAGTTGATCTGAACAAAGAATAGGGTAAATGTATATCGGTAAATGTCACCTTCATTATGGTTAATTAACAATATTATTATCACCATAATAATTTATAATTATATATGAATTTAAAATGAAATAAATTTTTATGTATTTGAATTACTTTTTGTTACTCTTGTGAATTACTCTTGTTTTAATAACCGAGCCATTTTATCTTTCACTTGAACTTTTTTAAGGTTTTAAATATCTTTAATTTTATCGTAGACCTCCAAAAGTCAGTTGTATTAGCTTTGAATTTTTCCTGTACAAAGAATTCCGCTTCTTGAGCAATTTATGATAATATGGTGAAACAAAGAAAGTACGAGTTCGTACTTTTTAATTTAATGCTATATCGGTCATTCCTCCTAAAAATTTTATCTTGCAATTTTCGTATTCCAAACCCTTACAGTTCTACACATTATAATTCCAGATCTTAGAAATAACAACTTTACTTCCGCTCAGCTCTACATACGTAAATCAACTGAAGGACTGGATGGAAACTCATCCACCTCAAATTACATTACAAAATCCATCTGCAGTATTTTTAAAGTGTCCATCTAACACTTTCGTGCTAAGAAATCTGTATTACATTTTTTTAAATTATCCCATGCTTGTAACATTAAGTAGTAATCAAATCATCAATTTTTAACGTGATGCTACCGGACTTAAAAGTTGTAAATATTATTCAGAAACCCTATTTATTATTTATTAATTTCTAAAGAAATAGAAGGAATCGTAAGTGAAATTGACATAAAGATCTACTAAAAAGTATACCGCGATTGATTAGTTGCTTTTCAGTAGCCCTGTATTGTACAGTATAACTATTTCTCAAACAAAGTTATACTATGCAACATTGCAATACGAAGAGCTGACGCAGGATGTACTACGTGCCTGCAAACTATTAAAGCCACAGTTGGCAGAATATTTGGATTTGCTATATTACGTGAGTAAAACCAAATTGTAGAGGTACAGTGAATAGAAGGACATAATTTCAATTTTATATTAACTTTTGGGAGCGGAGGGAGATCATTCGTTGGGGCGCAAATACGAAGATGTGATATATTATGTAACATTTTAACAAGTATACTTTGACAAAGATAATGACTTGCCCCCTCCCGTAAAAATTGATATTTTAAAACCATAACAAACTTTCTTCCACATAAAATTTTATATCTCTCCACCGTGTTCTTCCAGGGACTGTCACTGTTATCAAAAAAACTATGGCAAGGCTAAACACGTTAACAATTATTATTATTTAAATATATAACAAAAAATGATTACAGCAGACAATAAATAACCACCCTGTGTATAAAGAAAATCAGATAATATCTGAATAATTCTCGATTTCTAAAGATAATGAGCTCCTAAATTATGGAATTGTTTGTCTATAATGGGACAAAACTTTTCTATACTTCGGTAAACTGGCATAAAGTGTATTAAAACTTTCTAAAGAAAAAAAATCTTGATTTTCTGTGTTTGAGTTTTCCTTGGAAAAATATGAAAGAAATTATTGTTCGAAAAAAAATTAAGGGGAAGGTCATAAATATCTTATATATTTATAAACAAACATGAACGCCGCCGCATTGTTTATTCGATGCTACTTAAAAGTAAACGTAAGTTTAAATTTTTTTTTAAATAATATTTTAAATTTTTTTAATATAGAGGTTAATAATTATTCAAAAAATATTAGACAGTTTATTTTAGAAGAATTATGCATAAAGTGCCCGGTGTTCCGGAACGTGAAACGATTTTATAAAATGCAATATAATTTGCTCATTCAATTTTGAAAAGATGTTGGAAGGTATTTTTATAAAATATGAATTGCAAATGAATTTGTTATTTTTAAAAATATTTTAAAATCTGTCTTATCATTTAATGATTTTTCTTACAAAGATGCGAAAAACTACTTTTAACGTGGATTTTGGAAGAAGTTCAAAAACTTTAAGTTTTTTACAATAAAGTTACATAAAAATTATTTCATCTGATATCAAACACTTTTTTCCTAGAACCCTTTATTGACTAAAAACTGTTTGAAGTTTTTCCAATGAGATCAAAGAAATTTTATGCTTTTATTTATCAATTGCTTTGAAATGTGGCATAAAAGTAAGTTATTCAAGTTGAATAATAATTGCTAGGTAGTGACTTATTTTATATACAAAAAAAGTTGAAACATAAATAACCTTTTTTTTATAAATACAAAATGCTTATCCCGATTGTATTTTAACATGGTTATGAAACTTTTTAATTAAGCAAACATGGGTAATTAAAATTTTAATCATTTATAAATTTTTAAATTAAGTTATGTACTTACGAGTATATCTCTAACATTCTTGTTTTAATCAAATCCCGGTAAATTTTGTTCAACTAAACTAAAACTATATAAAGATTCTTTCTTTGTGCTTGACTGGAAAGTAAAAACAGATTGGTCGTGGTTTTCTTTAAATTTATTTTTAAATTAAATGGATATTGATTTGAGGAAGAGAGTTTCTGGCTATTCAAGCAACCAGATTTAATTGCAAATTTTGGTTCACATATTTTAGGTTGAACCAATAACATAATGTAATATAGGTAGTAATAGAATACATTGATAAGGACTAAGACGATTTTGTTGCTGGTTTACTCTTTAAATATTATACAAAAAGTTTAATTAAAATTATTTCCTAAAATAATACAGCAATGTTCAAGTGGTATAATAAACCTCAAAATAAAATTGCTCATAAAATTTTAGAACGTTAGATAATTTACGACCAGTATTACTTTGTTTTATATATATATCATAGACCTGGTACATCAAAATGGGAAGTATAAAATTACGATAAAAACTTTACCAAGTTTAAATTTTATATTGCGACATTAAATTTGTTAAAATATTTCTCTATAACTTTCGGAATAAAATTGAATTTGATAATATCTCACGTGAAATGTATATAAGAAGTTAATTAAATTAGGGCATGTTAAACAATTAATTTATATTACAATTATATTTGAACCATTTTGCATGACATTAAATAATAAACATTGCGGAAGCACGCATGCGTTTACTGTACCCGGGCGTCGAGCCAAAGTTCAGTATTTTCACCGTCGTCAATATTGGAGGACGCGCGTCGCGACGCCGGTAGACTTTCTTAGTCAGTTAACTGACACTTCCATTACCTGCGAAACACCAATAGTAATTAATAAGTTACAAATTAATGTAAGTAATTAAATCTATCATAATTGTTAAAATTCAATTATTTTTTTAATTAATTCTCAAGACTATCAGCATTGTTACGGGCACATTTTAACTGTTACAAATGTAGGTAATGATTAAAAAATGTATCTTCTTACAGAAACAATTGTAAAATATATCTCTTCGAATAACTACACAATAGTAAAAATTTATACCCGCAATATTCAATATATAATTCAATATTTAATGAAAATAAATATATAGGTTAGTAGTTACTTACAATAATAATAGAAAAATAACAAGAAACAGTCAGGTTTTCTTCGAGAAAATTCTTTCTCGAAGACTTGAAATATTGTAACAAAATTTATGTGAAGTGTTTTTAGTTTGTCTTCTTTAACTTTCCCTTTTATTTATTTTTTTTTCGCATTTTAATTGCACATTGTTTGTCAGACCGCCCCCCCCCCACTAAGGTTTAATATGTTGATCGTGGAAACAATAAATATTTAAATGTAACTTTATTTTAATTACAATATGGGTACAAAAAGTTGTTCTTGTGTAAAGTTTTCAGTAATTTTGCAAACTCGTTATTTCGTAACTTTTACGAATATACGATGCGGGTGTAGGATGTGTTACAATAAAACATCCCTCGCAATGTTTACAAATTTTTAATAATTACTTTTACTCAGACAACAGTAGTAGCATTTATTGTTAATTCGACGTTTAATTTAGCTTTGTTGGATTTATGACCAAAACCGTACTTCAAACACGACAATAAAAGTTCAAATATATACTGGTAGATCCGTTAAGGTATCCTTATATATCTGATCCACGAGATATTTTATTGCATTTCATTCTCTTT
The DNA here is from genome assembly GCA_932274525.1 of Podabrus alpinus. Classification (NCBI taxonomy): domain Eukaryota; kingdom Metazoa; phylum Arthropoda; class Insecta; order Coleoptera; family Cantharidae; genus Podabrus; species Podabrus alpinus. The sequence goes on from OW026451.1 coordinate 125,967,265, forward strand.
CTTAAGATAAGAATGTATTTCAATGTATGGGGTGGGATTTGAAGTATTATAATGTTTGATATTGTATAACTTGTTATTCCCAATTTCGCCAGGTCTGACTAGAATATCACCAATATCGATACAAGCACTTACATATTGGAAAAAACCTATAAGCAATAAAAAAAGTCATTTATAAGTACAAAACATAAATTTTTATCTAAACCAAATCTACTGATTAAATCGAATAAATGCATTTAAATTGTAATAAAACTTTAAAACGGATATTGAAGAAATCTAATACCTAATTTATATGTTATTTCACATTCTGATTCTATGATATGTAGCCGAGTCGCATAGAAATCTGCAATACGCGAACTTCTGAATTAATTTAGCAGATCTTTTGTTTGAAACTGGTGCAATAGTGTTGAAAATCTGCTCAAAGCTCTACATCTTGAGGTCGCTAAATAAATATGATTTTCTCCTGTACTAAATTTCGTATGTAGAAGGTAAATACATTCTCGTATAGAGTTTCCGAAAACAATATCGTTAACAAAGACACATCTCAATATTAAAAAGCTGCGCATTATTTTACACGTAAAAATACAAAGCTCATCTACTTGAAAGAAACTGTTATTATTTTCTTGAAACTGGTACAAATTAATAGGCTTTGGAAAATTATACAGCACAATAAATTTATTTTTATCGTTTCAGTAACTAATATTTTCAAGAAGGCATTTGGAACTAACAATTTTTAAATTGCTTTGCCTTTTAATTTGATATAAAATTAAACATTTTTTATTAAGTTTGTTGAAGACCATGCCTGTGAAATATTTATATTCACCTTGTTTTCCGTACACGCTATATTAAATTCTTCATAACTTTTTATATTACTATGTTAGACCTAACTTTTAAAATTTTCCGAATATCTATTACAGTTTCTTAATTTAACACCGAAATATAAAACAAATAATCAAGGTGTTCTTATGGAATAGTGTTTTCCTTCTTCTTGTTTTCTTATTCTTTTGATATTTTAAAAATGGAAAAAACGCACTTTTTGCGGTGTAATAACTAAAAATAAACTACTCTTGAAGGTTTATTCTGTCTTGAAAAACAAATAAACATTTCCATAGAAACTACAAGATTTCGTTTTAAATTATGTCTGTCTGTCTACCTGTCCAGATTCTAAAAATAATTCACTTAATTTAGAAGGTTTATTTATTTCATTTTGCATGAAAAAAGTATTTTAAGTTTTTAAGAAAATTTCATAATAGTTTCGTTGTTGGAAATTCATAATCGATATCGAAATAACAACATTTTATCGTAACTGAATGTTAAAATGTTTTAATTTTAACTGTAAAGATATGTTCCGATAATAATATGATTTTTTTGTTCTTCTTTAGTTAGGATTGTTTCCTGTTACTTTGCCTCTTATTGTAGTTCGGTGGATGAGGATTTCGAGCTGTGAGCCCCTCTCTTAGGAGGTCGTCCAAAGTGACAAATAAACCACAAACATTTAATAGATGTACTAAATTCGACGTTAGCTTGAACACACTGTACAATACTGCCGTTAGCAGTAAAAAAGCGGCAACTACATTTTTTTTAGATTTTCTGTTTTTGATATTTTTGGGTACGTACGAGTATCGTGCGTGTTCCCACGAAGTTTAAAAGCCGTAAAACATCTGGAAATCCTTAAAATCATTAAAATAAAATAACGCTAACCACATTACGTCATCATTTCCAGAAGAAAGACAGCGGAAAATATCAAATATTTAGTAAAAAGGTGGTAACTTCATATTATGAATCTGTTAACACTTGCCGCCTTTTTACTACGAATTACGGTCATAAAGTATTAGGTAATTTAGGTAATTTCTGATTACCTAAAGCAAAACTAGTATCATTAGCAATAATAGAAAAAACAAAGGTATCAAACAGAATTATTAACAATAACAACATAAGGGAAAAAGTCATTCTTAATGATTCCATATTTTCCTCATCTGAGGCGTTAAATATTTACTTTAGATGGATTTACAGAAAAAAATAATATTTGATTTTTTAACTAAAAATTAAAAAAATTGCATAAACTGAACTTATTATTAATTTATTATGGTAACCAATATCAACCAATAAGTAGCAAAAAGCGGTAAGTGCTGTAGAAATAATTACAGTTTCCGCTTTTATGCTACTTATTTTTACGGTTTTAACAATATAATAGTTTTTTCAAATATTTTAAAGCAAAAATCTACACAAAATTAGATTATATAGGGGTCATCCATTAATTACGTAAGGGTTTTGGGGGGGGGGGTATTGGATATCTTACGGACCCTTACGTAGGGGGGGAGGGTCCGACGTATTCCTTACGTAAGTTTCTTAAAATATTTTTTAAATTAAATTTAAAAATCAAATATAATATTTGATAAAAAATCAAATATATTGAAATATATAGTACTTAAAGGCGCTGATACACATGCTATTACTGGCACGAAAAGCATGCTATTATGACGTAATTTTACTACATTTACGTCATAATAGACGTAATTTTACGACAATTACGTCATAATAGCATGATTTTCGTGCCAGTAAGTAGCATGTGTATCAGCGCCTTAAAAATCATTAAACATAGTGGCATAATAGTATAACTAATATACTAGCTGGCACAGTGGCCTACCGGCCGCCTTTAGCCATCTAGACCGTGTCGGATGTGGTTGTTCGGCCTTCGGCCTCACTCAAGGGTATCGCAGGGATACGTGTAGACCGTGGTTGTTGGGCCTTCGGCCTCACTTCAAGGTTCTAAAGTAGCCTATGTTTTTCGTAGCGTTGTAAATAACTTCTACACCAAATTTGGTTAAGATGGTCAAATAGAAACGTAAAGCACGTGCACGCGTATTTGCATTGTCGATCGGTTGACAGTTTGACAGCATTCATTATTGTTTTTTAAGTTGATTTTGAGTAGCCTGCCTTCCTTTAAGGAATCTCGATAATCCATTCATGCGCGTCTTTATGGGACGCGCATGAATGGATTATCGAGATTCCTTAAAGGAAGGCAGGCTACTCAAAATCAACTTTCCTTTCCTTTACGAATTTTTGCACTATTTCAGTACAAAAACATGCGCAGGAACCTACATAATAACTGTGCCAAATTTGGTTCCGATCGGTCAAACGGTTTAGGAGTCTATAGGGAACATACATACACACACACATCCATTTTTATATATATAGATTATTATTCATATTTTATAAATATTAGGGGTGGAGAGGGGGGTCAAAATTAATTTTCTTTTAAATAATCCTTACGTAAGATGTGGGGGGGGGAGGGTTCCACAATCTTACGTACCCTTACGTGGGGGGGGGGAGGGGGTCCAAAATTACAAAAATCATCCTTACGTAATTAATGAACGGCCCAATACCAACTTATTAGATAATGTACTAAAAAGTTGGATTATAGAACATTTGTTCGCAGCACAATCGCGTAATGTTTTTCGTCATTTGCTCTGAACTGACCGAATGCAGACCTCTGTTTTACTTGTGGCGGCAGAATACATAATTCTGTGTTGATTGCGAAAAAGTGCTTAAGTCATGTTTTTGCAAAATTGGGGTTTTGACTTATTCTGTTATAAGAAAACTTGCTCTTACTTTTGGTATAACTGCCTAATATGCAAAAGAAAATTATATTCCTCGAAATGTTCCTCAGAAAATCAAATTCAATTTTGCCCAAAATTGGTTTTCGCCATTATCTCTCTCAGTGTGACAAATATTGACTTAAGCACTATTTCGCAATCAACACAGAATTTATATTTCACTTACATAACAAAATTAGGTATTGGTTCTTCCAACAAAGCGATTTCTTTCCCTTTCAGTCAAAATGCGTGAATTCGTAAAATCTTAAGTCGGTAGTAAATTGGTTAATGGTGGTAGTAGTCAACTATTCCTTCCATTGGAAGAATTTGGGAATTAAATCCCTGTGCAGCGGTAAGTGGACTTTTGGTTGACCTTATTTAACGGTAACATACCCACAAACTTGGGTTTAAAATTGCAACAAATATACGATACATTAATTAACTCAATGATATAAAGGTCCATAACATGGGTTTAAAAACTGTCACCTACGTTTTCTAGGCATTCCTATGCACACCGCCACTTACAAAATGCAGATGGGACATTTCTTTACAAAAGATGTGGTGTTACATTGTATCTGAATAGTTCTTTTTATGACTATTAAATTTATGCTACAAAGTTAAATATGAATATATTTTTCTACAATTTAAATTTTATGTTACCAAATTAAATCTGAATATATTTCTAAAGCTGAAACTCACATTTCAAAAGTTATAGACGCCATCATTCCGTTAGCAGTTATCTCTTTCGTGATGCTGTCTATGTTAATGCCATTAATTATTTCTGTAATTGTATTGGGAATGTTTTTTTCTTGCAGGATGTTTATGACGTCGTTTTTCCGCACCCTATCGAAGGACTTTTTGAAGTTCACAAAACACAAGAACAGCGGGTGCTCATGTTTTATCACTTTTTCTACCAATTGGCGTAGCATGAATATTACACTGGAGTTTCTTGATTCTTTCTAAAACCTTGGTGTTCTTCTGCTTTACCTATTCCCTCTTACAGGTCGTTTCTATGATTGGCGTAAACAATTTTGTAACTGCATTCATTAGTGTGATTCCGCTACAGCGGTCTGTATTATTTTTGTTGCCCCTTTTGTGTCTAGCGATCGTTAGGCTGTCTTTCCAGTATTATGGGACTTTTCTTTCTTTTATTATTTGTTGAATAAGTCTTGTATACTTGTTTGTTGTATGTCTCTACCATATTTTAATTGCTCGTTATGGATTCTTTCGGGTTCTGGTTCTGCCGCTTTTCGATTCTTTACATTAGCAATGGCGTTCTTTATTTTATTCAACGAGAGTATTAGAGGAGCAAGGCCAACAGTGATACTCTCAAGTAAGGATATTAAACAAGTAATATGCTTTCATTGATTTACTTTATGCCTAAGCTGTTCTTGATATTATTGTTCATCATGGATGAGAATTGCGGTAAATTACTATTTTTTTCGTTACAACTTTTTGAGATTCATTTTTAATTTTTTTAAATATTTTTTTTATTCAAAGAAGTAAAACTGAAATAAAAAGGGCACGATGAGATTCTAAAACTTGAGCAGTCAACCCTGGAAAATAAAACATACAGCTAGTATTTATCCTGTCGTGTGGCTCCGACTATCCTGAGCTCTGGTTTATGGATTGATTACAAATAAAGAAAATATGAAACTGGGGTGCTGTACGATTTTTCTCACCCCTATTTGAAGTGAAAAGAGTTACTGGAAACCGTGGAAGCAAATTAAATGAGTGACTTCAAATAAAATATTTATTTTATTATATTTACACAAAATTATTATGCAGTTACATTACGATAAAAAGAGTAAAATTTGCAACTAATTAAAGTATCAAAATAAATGTAATCAAATAACGTTGATTGAAACGATAATCGCCGTATGCAAAGATGAGCTTGACCCATCCAAAATCACGTTATAAAAGGTAGGGTTTTATATCCCAATGAAGTTATCCGATTACTTGAACAAAACTTTATTTCACTCAAACTTCAATAACCAGAACTAATCTTTCGTTAGTATAACAATCCCGATATATCACGGATAAACTTTTGTGCGAAAATCACTAATGACGATACCCGCAACTTTTATAAAAATGAAACAATGAACTTGAATACATCTGTGAGCTGCGAGTACTAACTACAAAGTTAGTTAACTCAGCTCGTTAATAACATTCGAAAACTTTAAACTAGACAACTTGAAATATAAACCATAGAATATTATAAAATAAAATCAACTAAACTGTAAAACCATTCCGTGCATTAATTCAAAACCAAAAGCCTTTAAAATCTAAAACTTCATAGTTAGAAATAAAATAACACAAAATTAATGGATATTGCAAGCGAAAATAATTTCCAATAAAAAAATTCTAGAGATCCTCTGATGCTGATTTAAGTTTGCCCAACAACTGTTGAGAATGGTGCATCCACATTGTTTTCCAAATATTATACCAAAAATGTTTTGCTCATTTTTTAAAATAAAATATACTAATAGTAATTTCAGTAACTGAGAAGAAAGCCTCGAGAAAGAAGTTTTACAAAGGCTATTCTGATTTTGGAGAGATATGCAGCAACCAGTGAGTCACGTGTTAAAATTCGTTCATATCTCGTAGAATCTCCTAATTTTAAAATTGCTTACTTCTATTATTTGCTTCTATGTTGTTACATTTTTACGTATAATTTTAATTTCTACTGTAGTGAGGCTGTACATTAGTTAGAGTCAAAACACAATTTCAAAGTATTAATTAAATACTGTATGTAAATAAAATAAATAAAAATTTTATGCAATGTAATAGTAACCTTTCCCTCACACCACAAAATACTACATGAAAATATCACAATTATAAAAAGCCTGTGGATTTTGTTTTAAATGGATGCAACAAGCACATATCGACGTTTTAATCAGTCACCAACAATATACCGCGCTTTTGTCGAGAAATTCAGAGCTTAAAATAATTTCTAACTGAAGTTCGAATAAAAGTTATTGTTACTGAATATTATAAAAGTTACCTATTAAAATAAATCAATAAGATTTTGCCACTGTTTTGTTGAGTAGCTATCTTATATTTTAGGCACACACTGGAGTATTGTTTGTACAGATTACAATCTAGATGATATGCGTACCATTGTATACCTATGACACAATAATTTGCAGCTATAATCCGCAGTATTTTGTACTTTTGGGATAATTCCATGTATTGCGATGAAGTGATGGCAGAAATACATATGTTTCCTGTTCATCCATGGATTGCATTATAATCTTATTGATTTATTTAACTACAATGGTCTCTCGATATTTTTATTGTACCGGTACATCATATTTTATATTGAGGGTGAGGGATTTTCATTTGTGTATAATTAAAAAATGGACAATATGAATACACAAAATATCTTCAATCAAGATGAAATTAAAAAAAAAATTATATGCTGAAAAAAGGTTTCATGCATTGTATGTCTTGTTCGTTAAATTTAATATGTAAATTCAGATAAATTTGATCAGATTTTAATCGAGAAATTCAGATATCTTACCAATATTGCTTGTCAATTCGTTTTTCAAACGGTTAACGAATAAATCAGCAGAACAGTTGAAGCATTTTAGAACTGAAATATGAGTAAAAACTTCCATTAAATCCACAGTTAGGATCTTCCTAATTTGGTACGGACCACCAATTGTTCTTATAAACAAATGGTCCTATATTACACGTTGTATGCACTATGTTTATGACGTGGTCCCAGGATAGAAGATTACAACTATAAGTAACCAACTACGCCAGAGATAGGAGCAATTTTGTACAATTAAGTTACCGAAATACAAAATTTCTTATATTTATTAAGACTTTGGTACTTTACGCCTTCGTATTATTACTTTGAACATTTTTTTGTTCAACGTACTGTAGAAAACATTTTTTATTTGCTATATTATTACAAGATCTTCTATTTTAGGCATTTGCGTACTATGTAGGTTATCAATTAATTAGTACATGGTAAATTAATCAACTAAATATAAATCATCAAAAGATTTTCCATTAACTTTATTCAACTAAAATGTTCTAAAGTAACAGTATTTAACAAATTACGCCATTGCATTATTTTCTTTAGTTGAAATTTTCCCATTTATATAAAACGCAATTATAAACAATTGAAAATGTTGTTTTCATGTAATACATTTGTGAAATTACTGTAACAACATTAAAAATTGTGTAGTTTGTGTAAATGCTATTATTTTTAAACTTAATAAAAATTTAATTCGTTAAACGGTAGCATTGATTTTTTAGATGTAATCGAGAAAGAATAGCGAATGTGATATACAACCACTTATTTTTTATAAATATAAATTATATAGTACATAATATGTACGTAAAGATATGTACTAAAAAAATAGACGCACATAAATCATACTAATATAAGTCAATATTTTAACGATGTTGTGATATGAATTATTAATATTGATTTTTAAACACAATAGGTAAAGAATATACTGACTTTGAGTTTTCTTTACAAAGAAAATGTATTTAATGTTTTCATGCTTACATATACTTTTGTATACTTGGTTTTGAAATATTTAATGAAATAAACTTTGACTTTGAATTGTAGTTGTTTAAACAAGTTTACGGCGATTACTGTCATTAAATCTTATAATAATTTAAATAATAGAATCATGTTTTTCCAAAATAATATAACTCACTTTCTGCTTTATAATTACATTTCCTTTTCACTCAATGCAATTCAATAAACTTACGCTATACTACTATAAGTTTATAGTTTCAAACTAATAATTTATATACTTTTTCTAACACTAATATCTTATACTGTTTCTATGGTGCATTTAAGCTCACTTGTTATGTTTCCTTTAAAATACGCCTTTCTCTATAAAATACGTTGTCAATGACAACGTATTTTATAGGATATTATAAAATACGCTGCTGCATAATTATTCAACATTTAATTTATAATTTTTACAATAATTATTTCAAAAGTTAAAAGTACAATTATTGAACTGAAAAATATGATCACTACTTGCGCTAGTACTTGCACAATTCACCTTAGTGCTCTTGTTTGTAACTTCTACTTTTTCAACTTCTGCTGCTGTTTCACTTCCGAAAACTTTTCTGGCAATTTTTACTCTTTCTTCAGACGATTCTTGTATATAAGATTCTGCCACATTTGACGATTCCCACCCTCCATGCCTCTTCAAAGTAGTAATATCTCCACCTAATGCAAATTAAATTACTTCGGATAATATTTCAGTACTATATACAGTACCTGCGTTAACCAAGAGAGTCGCCGAACTGCGGCGAAAAGAATGCCCAGTGTAACATGTTGGGTTTTCCAGCTTAAGAAAAGTTGCAATATTTTTAGGAATTGCTCCAAAGGTATTAATTCCTACATTTTGGCGGCTACACTTGCCTTTATGATAATGTAAAAAAAACCTTAAGGCGAGTCTTTGGGGCGTAAAGCAACATAACGTCTATACAGGTCGATGGGGTTAACACCAAAACCTTCATTAATTAAACTGAATCTTCTTTCTTTGTGTGTTTTACTATCAGGAATAACAACATGCAATACATCGCCACAATCGGATATGTCATTAAATTTCAAAGAGCACAATTCGGCTTTTCTGCAGGCCCCAGCAATTCCGAAGATTAAAGCAACCTATAAAATCCCACACAGTGTACATTTAAGAATAGTATAACTTATATTATAACAAACTATACCTTCACAAATAGATATTCTCCATCATTTGCTCGTTTTAAAAATATTTCGATTTCTTCTATTGTCAGAACCTTGGATTTTTTACTACGATAACCAACATTTAATTTTTTTAAATAAGGAATAAGAGCACCAAATTTTTCAATATCTATGTTTTCCTTGGCCTTCAGAGTGGCTTTTAGCATCGAATATTCTGGCCATAAGGAAGATGGTGACAACTTTTCCGACTGGAAATGTAATGTGAATTAGCTTTTAAAAAAGTTCTACGTACCCATCTAACTACTACACCTTACCCTCATATGAAGAAAAGACAATATGACATCTTCGGTTACTTCCGTGATGTTTTTGTTATTCTTCCAGTCATGAAACGAAACATAGACTTTTTCGTACGCACTTTTAGACTTTGTAGGTAACAAATTGCCCCGCAATTCGTTTCCTTTGTCGATTATTTCTTGTGGAACGTTTTCGCACATGTTAACGATGATTATTGTTTTTTTTTAATTTGTTGATATTATTAGATTACTATAGCAACCATGGCAATCTTCGCATTTTGTGTAGTTTAACATGATGATTATGACAGGTTCAAATAATTTATTAAAATTTCTGAATTTATTAAAAAATTTAATACGATATTTTAGTGTTAGAAAAAACATTGAAGACAACACGTGTTTTATAGATTAAAAATCTCTATCTATTAAATCCTCGCTCCCTACGGTCGCTCGGATTTAAACTACGACATCGATTTTTAAACAGTCTATAAAACACTAGTTGCCTTAATAGCTATTAAATATTCTATTAGAAATAATAAATATACAAGTTTATGAACTTTATATTACAATTTAAATATTGCTAAACAATAAAAATCAAATTTCAGTAATTGTCATTTAATACGATTTAGATAAATGAATTTTTGTTTATAGAAAAAGGCTCTCAAAATAGTCAGTTTAGACACAATTTATATGAATGTAAAGTACGAATTTAATTTTGTGCACCCTGTAAGTACAATCTAGAAAAGATATCATAATAAATCTTAAACTAAATGAATGACTTTTTGATATATATTGACATGATATCAAGTTTATTATTCAAAAATTACTATTTATTTGTAGTCTCTGGTCATCGAATTAGGATTTTTTACATGGTTATTTCATTTTTTTAGTAAAATTAAATTGTATAATTTTAATAAATTTTATTTCCACCCTTTGCATTAATTACATCTCATATAATTCATGTATTCGTGTATTATGTGTTTAATGTCAGCATTATTTTGACAAACATCTTCAATTTTTACCTTTGAATTATATATTTTTATGTTCGGAGATGTACACACAAGCGAATTGGATAAACCCCAGGCATTTTTTATGGCAGTTAAATCTGCATGGGGATTTTCTTTGTTGAAAGGAGTTCCGTGACAGATTTGGCTCTGTGCCATTTTTTGGGATTTTCGTGTTCCTGCAGTTTTTAAAACATCCCGGTATCGTTTTGCATTCTTGTTCAGTTAACGCAGACTGGACCAGGCTCTTCCTTCGTAATACAAAACCAAATCATTACTTATTGGAGATGTTTCATAGTTTGCACTACACATTAAATTTAATAATGTCATCAGTGTCATAAAATGTTGGCTATTGGGCACAAATTAATGTAAATTACGTTTTCACAATCTGTTATTGTTAGGTTACGATGAACTTTTGCATATTCCAATCGAGATTTTTCCGTCTTTTTCAGGTCTGTATTTAATGTTGGCTTAATGTTCTTTCCAATATTTCTGCACCGACGGTCATTCAAAGTTTCCACGAGTGCTCAGGCACTTAAACGGCGCTGTTCCAACACAAGTCGAACGATTTTCCTATCTGTCCGTGGTGTTGTTTTTTGTTTATAGTGACAAGATGATCGTTTGTTCGAAGTTAGCAGTTTACAGCTTTTTGATGCTGAAAAATGTTGTCAGCTTTAAGAAAACCAATAATATAAGCCCTTTTCTCATATGGGATATCCTGATGATTATAATTAAGTCTTATTATCACAGCAAAAGTACCCAAAATATTGTGTACAAAATTTTTACACAAAATAAAACATGCAAATATTCAAGACAAAGTAATTTATTTTACAATTTTTAAAAATATGTTTTATATCGTAACTTAAAAATTATCGTTAGAAAATTTAATATTTAACCACATAATGTCGGATACTTTGATAGTTTGGTGGTTAGTCTTTGATAGGGTAGTTAAAATGTATATTGCATCTTTTACATATTCTGCAGTGTAAAATAATTAAGCTCAAAACTCTGTAACCGGAAATGATTTCTAACTTCCACATCATCTGCAATGATGAAATTTTGCACGCGCGTACGATTGGTAGTGGATAAATCGAGAAAAATCGAAGAAGTACAAAAGATGGTGCCTTTTTTGTTTTAAGGGGGCATAAAAGTTTCATAGACGGACCTTCGACACTCCGTTATTTACATTCCGAATTTTGATTTTTTGATTATAATACATTCCTTTTGAATGTAGATTTACATGTAGGTAAAAAATTCTTAGAACCCTCTTCCACGGTTTTTGGATGATTAATGTAAAATTTTATTTCTGCCAAGGTAGATATTTCTACGTTTGTGTATTACTGAAGATCCAAAGTTTTTCATGGACCTAGGTTAGGTGGAGGGTAGAAAGACGAAAGTCAAATAACTTGGAAAAAGGACCCCGTTCAGATCCGATGACCCGATATATTTTTAGCTTTGTTCGCGAATGAATTCGGTATTTAAGGGCGGAATTTTGATATTTTTGTTATTTTAGGATCTTTTCGAAATTAAAATTAATTTTCTTTTAAAAATATGTAAATAATCTCTGATCTTAACTGTTTTTAACATTTGAAAGTGATTTAACTTTTTGGGTGGCGTTCCATAAAGTTGTCCACCCGAAAAAAATTTCGTGTGCTACACACTAAAGGTAATGCTTAATAGAAGCTATAGAAAAATTATTTCGGGTGAAACCTCTGAAAATTACCCTTATTTCGAATTTTTAAAGTACGTAAGACTCGTCCGGCTGTGCGCATCGAAAAACCCAAACCTGCGGGGCTCCGCCCCTCCGGCCGGTTTTTCATCGCCGGAGCCGCTACGCGGCAGAAGCTAAACATACATGAAGGCGCCATCTATCAAGAAAACCGGGATTTGAGAAAATCGGGATTCGAGTCATGTTACCTGTAGGACGTGCGAGCAGCATCTTACGAAATTTTCTAAGTGTTAGGGTATACCATTCCACACGTACCGTCAACAGAATGACGACGCGACGCGCGGAATCTCATATGAGATTCCCGCGCGTCGGTCGGCTTTTACATGTTAAATTTGCTAACGTCAAAATCGATTTATTCAAAAGTTTGGCCCGCTTTCACCCTAAATATTTTTACAGTTTACTACTATATAATCCTTATACTATCCAATAGTCAATAGGAAATTTTGATTTGGGTGGACAACCTTTCGGCACTCTAGCCAACTTTTTGTTATTCTACAGTGGTCAGTTTTGCATGGCCGAAGAAAGTAAGATTACGGTCTTAAAGTAAAAACGATGAAACCAATAAAAAAATGACTGTTGACTTTTTTCATTGTAATTTAATCTTTATTCTGTCAAATAATAAATAAATAATTTAATTCCGACTGTTTGCGATCATAGAAAAATTTTGTTTGTATAAATAGCGTACTGAAATATTTTTCAGTAATTTGATGTTATACTTAGAAAAACGATAAATTTACTTGTGATCCTAATTCGATGGCCAGGGATGTACAAAATTAATTTAATTGTGAAGAAAGCAGTCGCCTCTCTGTCTGTCGAGCTTTGCAAACTAAATTAATTTTTTATAAATAAATTATTCAAAATTATTAGTTCTAAGGAAATAATTTTGCTACATTATAATATTCTTCTTCTTCGCTTTACTGTGTAGGCATTATTGTGAATTCCGGTATAGTTTGTTTCAGAATAATTGAAATTAAAAAAAGTCATAGCATCAAATTACGTTGATATAAAGACGACATATAATACAGAGATAAGATTATCGGGTCAACCAAGGGAACATAATATGCATTGCTAAAGGCTGGCGCGAGATTAAAATAATTAACCTTATCTCTATTATTATGTTTTGTTTATAGTTTGTACGTTCTTATATCAACGTAATTTGATGCTATGACTTTTTTTAATTTCAATTATTCTGAAACAAACTATACCTATCTTTTCCTCGGTCTTCCCACACTTCTTTTTCCCGGTGGTTTATAATTCTTTGCTGCTAGTGGCAATTTCTGTTCGGTCATTCTTTCGAGGTGTTCCCCCATCTCTTGTTGTTTTCTGAAAGTTTGCTTTGAAGTTTGTTTATTTTTAGTTCCTTCTTGATGTCTTCTCGTTTCTCATTCTATCCGCCCTTGTGTACAGTAGTAGCGTCCGTAAGTCTTTTACCAACCAGATTTTTTCAAATAATTTTTTCCAATTTCAACATTTCTAGTTAATATTTTCAGAATTTACTCTTTTGGAATTAAAACCCATAAATATAACTGTTTAGATTATTATAAAAATTTGTAAAAATATAAAACTAAATAAATGCGAAATAATTGCTAATAATACGTTTTTATTGAGTGCTTAAAATAAAAATTAAAGAAGTTACTTCAAAAATTGAGATATTAAGAACATTATTATTTAATACTTTGTTGCAAACCCTTTTGCAGCGATAACAGCTCGGCATCGCGATGGCATCGAGTCAACAAGCGTTGTTGTAATTTTTTTTTTAAGCTTCACACAGCTGAGTTATATTTTGATAGTTTTCGCATCTAATTTGTCACTCAAGCTCTTCCCATAAATGCTCTATCAGATTCAGGTCTGGAGTCTCACTAGGCCATTCCATTAAGCAGATTTTGGCCTTGCCCATGTACCTTTTGATATGTTTTAGATCATTACCTTGCTGAAATATCCAGCCACGTGGTGTTTTTCGCTTACCATGGGGTAGCATAATATGATCCCTCAGTATATCGGCATACATAACGCGAGCTGAGAATTATAGTGTTCTATCTGATTTTTTCGTAATTTTACAGGAGAAGGATTTCAAATAATGCCTTCTGAATTATTAGGAATTTCTGTTTAAATTCGGTATTTTTTGTTATAACATACAAGTTAATAGTGTAGTAAGCAAAATAAAATTAAAATGGAACCTGGGAAATGACACTGATAATTTATATAAATTATTTAAAAATATTAGAAATGCAGTTAGAACAATATGAATCCGAAATACTGGTTACTTTAATAGTTTATCGATTTTTATTGTTCTATCTACATAAAAATAAGTAATTATTCAGATTATTAGAATAACATTTTATTAATAATAACATACAAATAAAAGTTATTTCAAACAAATTAAACTAAAAATTATTGTTAAGAAAATAAAACAAAATAAAAAAATACTACACTTTTCCTGAAGTTTTTCCTTTTCTAACCCCACTTTTCTCATTTGTTTTTTTAATTTTTTTTTTGGCTAGCTTCTTAATTTTATTGCCATCCTTAAATTCATAAAACAAGGTTTCAAAATATTTCCTATCTACAAAAAATGTTTAAAACTTATTTTACAACAAATAACAGTAAACAAACTCTTTTATTAACAAAACAAATAACAGAAACCGCCAACGAATTTAATGCAATATTGTTCTAACTGCAGAATTGCTGTAGCGCTATTGGCTGTGCAGATACACCACTATTGCACTAAAATTTAGAACCGAATGCAGATAGAACTTAATTGCACGACGATTTAAAGCCAAACCAATAATATTTGTACACATTTTATTATGTAGATAGAACCGGAACGATCTGCTCTACAAAATGGTGCAAATAACTCAATTTGGCCAAAAAGTGCAGATAGAACACTATAATTCTCAGCTCGCGATAAATCGATCCATAATACCATCGAATTTGTGTATGGGTCTAACACCATCACTGGAAAAGTAACCCCACGCCATGAAGTTTCCACCTCCATGTGGGAACCTGATCTCACTATCGTACGTTAATATTGGGAATATTAAAATTGGTTAGTTTTGTGCCGATAATACTCGTATTATAATAAAAAATAAGGAAAAACCTATTTAAAATTTTCTTCAAAATAGGAAAACCTTACCTTCTATTTATATGTAGTAGATAAAAGTTTTAAGTTTTTAAATAAATAATTTGAAAGTTGACAAGCTAAATTAACCAATCCGCAATGTAATATCTCCCGCAATACGAAATGTCTGTAAATAAGAATTGATTTTTATGTTTATAGTTAGATATTTATAGTACCTATACATGATAGTACCTATACCTACTTATTAATGTAAGTTTTATCAATTTGAAATTACGTGACTCAGAGCAGTCAAGTCATCGATAATTTTTAAATAATGAGATAATAATATGTTGCATGTCGGTTCATTTCAAAGCTCTCTACAAGACAATACTATTTATAATATGTAAACTAGCATACTCACAATCTTTCTGTTAACATCAATAAAATGCATTTGTCAATACAACGAATAATTCATAAATTGTGAATGTGTTCTTAGTTTAATGAAATCCACTCAGCAGTACAAACCTTTAAATTATATTTATTTAAAATTGTGGGTTAGTGCTATTATTTCCTAAAATAGAAACATCATGTTTCTATCTTATCAGATCTTATTAATGAAGAGGAATCTAATAAGGCATCCACTGACCAGATCTTGTAAGATCGAAACGTGTATATTTTTATTCGAATTCCTGGTTGGAACTTCTTAAACTCTTGATATCCCTTACAAACAATAATTTGTGCTCGACCCTGTATAGAGCCTCAGAATTAATGTTTATCCTCAAAACACACTACTTAAAACTATCGAAATAATTTAGCCTTCGAGCGGCCTGCTAGGACAGTGCTTCCATTGTACCTACACACCTACAGTCAATATTATGATGTATGATGTGTTTCTAGATATAATCAATTTGAATCTCATTAACCATACAATGCTCTGTATATTTTTATCAAATTTGAACATTTATTGTAAAAATTCCTTTATGATTTGTTTGCATTCCTCATTAAAAATTAAAACGATCTTTAGTCCTTCGAACTACTATAGGTCAATTTTATCAAAATAAAAAATAAGCTGTGGTCTAAAATCCTCTTGAAGAGAGCTTTTCAATGAAATTATTTATGACGTCTTGCTCTAAATCACGTGATTTCAGATTGATGAACCTTAAAGTGTCCAACTAAAAATAAAAATCGATTATTAAAAAAATAATATTTTGGAAGATACCACGATACACTTACAACGGTATGCTTATTATTTTTCTCAAACACGTTTACTATCGCGCATTACGTCACGTGCGAATTAAATTACGAACGATCGTGTACGAACGTGGTACGAACTGTACTCGTGAACTCAAATTATCTGTCGAATTCAAATTATTTGAAATTATTCGAATTTGTGAAAATTGAAAATTCTATTATTAAATTCGAAAATGCCGGGTTGTGCAGTTGCGAAATGTGGTAATAATAATAAAACGACAAAAGGGACGAAAATCAAATACTTCCGATTTCCACAAATTGAAGACATTTCTAAAAAATGGATTGTTGCATGTCATCGTGAGGATAAAATAAACCTAAAAAGTGGTATGTTGTTTTATGAAACAAAAATTTTCGAGAACCGTTGAAAAACAACCCCAAAATCGACTTTTTAAAAGTAGGGAAAATAAGCATCGAATATGCCGCGGCTCCACGCGGGGAAATGCATCACACGTTCCCTTCGAATCGAGTGAAATTTTTTCGCTCCGATTTGAATTTTTATTTGAAATTCGGATAGGTGGGGGTGTGATTAGTAGATATTAATAATAAATATTATCAAAAAAATGGAAAATAACCGGTGTATTTGCGCAAAAGCGCAAGATGGTTCGCATCACAATTCCAATTCGCACGTGACGTCACACAACCTGCGTATGAGCATACCGTTGTAAGTGCATCGTGGAAGATACCAAATTTGTTCTATGCATATTTTATTTACTCATTGTACATATGAGCTTTCTATGTTATAAGGGCAGTCCATAAGTTTGCGTCTATTTACAGAGCAGTTATATTTGTCATTGTAAATTTTCCCTACCTTACTCTTCAGACATTGCTAAAAGTAATCACCATCTGCTTCTGTGCCTCCAAATTTATTTTCATGGCAAAAATGCAATACAAAATACACATTGGTATATTATTATTTCACATCAAAACCGGGGTTGTTTTATGCAAATGAGATAAAGCTGCAGTTAGTTTTTAGTTCATTTACTAACGCAAATGAGTTCGCAAAGTAAGCTTTTTCGAACGGTAGTATATAAATAGCTAATTATTACTTTTATTGGACTTTAAGGGCGAATGTTTTTGTTACTAGTTAAAATTCCATATAACTAACTTTTAATTAAAGTTTTAGATGCTCAGCCAACATTTAATAGATATAATATAATGTATAAGTGACCATAACTCGACGGAAATTACTGCAACAGGCACATCACTAATCAACTAACGGATTAAGAAATAACCAAAGGGTTATTTTCATGGATATAATTTTTGAATAACTTGATAAAGGTACATAACCTGAAACTGAACAACTAATTTGAGTTTTGTATCGGTAAATTTTATTTAGACAACTTTATGACTAGCGTGAAAATTACTTATTAAGGACTTATTCCGGACATTTTGAGCGGGCAAGAGATATAAAACTTAAAGTGTGAAAAATGAGTTTAAATAAATAAAATTTGCGGTCAAACGAGATTCAAAACCGACTAGGATCGATTATAAATCTGTACGTGCAATTTCTCGCACCTAAATGTTCTATACTATTAGTACAAAAGTTTGTGAGAGAAATAAATAATACTAAGTACCATTGCTACAAAGAAAATATAAAAAAGTAGAATAATATATTGCTTTGTCTACTATCTACTTCGTAGTGAACTAATGTAACATATAAATTGGAATGTGATAGTGTCTAACGAAGCTTTAAAACCAACTGTGGTAACTCTAAAGACAAATACTATAAAATCAGCTTAATTAAAAGATTCATTTCTTTCTTTTATTAAAAATCTGAAAAAGTAGCTGCTGACTGCGGAAGTTTTTCACAATATTTAGAATGACTCTAGCCATAATGTAATAGTAGCTGTGACTTGGGTTAAAATCATAAAATTCGAATAAATGTAGTTCAGAAAAACTTGGCTAGCATACATTATGTTATAGTCTTCACTTAAGTTTGATATTGTTACAAAATTGTACGAAAAAACCTTTTTCTATTCTTTTGTAATAGTCTGCACGTTTCCTCGAGTCTTTTATTTTACGTTTTTACATATCGGTTTACATTTCCGATCTATTCATTTGGGTAATAACAGAACATAGCTACTTTACTCCAGTATGTTGAAACATTACCTTTCCAATTACTAAAACTTTTTGTTTCTTGTTAGGAAGTCTACTTTCTTAAGGAATTCTAATGGTTATTTGCTCACTTTATACTAACAAGAAGACTACTTTGCCAAAATGTTTCTTTTAAATTGCCGGACTAAAGAAATTAGGTCACAAAAATTTTATTGGGCTTATAATACTTTCTCGAATTACTTTTTATTTGAAAATTTGAGCCTAAATTCCAATTAGATTACAATTTTCTATAATATATATTATGACTTGCTCTTCTGTTATATTAAACTGATATTAAATAATATAACTTGTCAGTTTAATATATAATTTTGTTCTTATTTGTAGCTATATTGTTTTTAGACTTGCAAAGAATTTCATATAAATTTTGTGGAATCAAATTAAATCGTTCGCTCCTTAAATAATTAGCAAGCTATGTACAAATGAAAATAATTGTTTTTAAATTAAATTATTAACTAGAAATTGGAGAATAGCTTAAAATTAATTCAAAATTAGTATGAAATTGATATTTAACTTTTACTACTTATTTCATCTTAATCAACTACTAATTGAAATTTAAAACTTCATTTTCTCTCTTACTAACGAAATAGTCTTATAATTCTAATTAAGATCTCCCTTGTGCAGCCTAATTAAAAATCTAATCAAGCCACTTAATAAGTTCCATTTATTATATACTTTACATACAAAATTAGTTATTTGTCTAATTAGAATGAATCATTTTATAACTTACATTGCCGTTATTTCATTTAAATTTTGGAATTTTGCGAATTTAATATTATCATCAGTTAAAGTTGATACAATTTAACTTTTGCCATGAACTGTGAGTAAATTTCAACTTGACGCTTGACTGGTAAAGCCGATATCAAATCTTGCTTTAACCAAATTCCTAACGGCGTCGATCGATCAGAATGTTAACCATTACAAATATCTCATATACCAAAAGTTATATTATTTTTCTTTTTAAATTATCAAGTACATGCGATTCTGAAGGTTATTCTCTGTGTGCCTCTCAATTGCTAAAATTACTTTTGGCACAATTTTATACTGTATAATGCGGAATGGTCCTCAAAATATTATACGACTCAAGTTGTGATATGCAATGGAATTAGCGAACTGCTCTCATCTCACCAAGCAGTAAGCGGTTTAATAAATACGTTTTTAGATGTACATATTCGAAAAAGTATTAGGAGAACTTTGCAAGTATTGCTAAAGTAAGTATTTCAGTGAGCTTGAGCTGCAATAAAAATTACTTTTTATAAAAATAAATAAATTGGCTGTTAAGCTATTTTGCAAACAGCCTTTACTTGCTTATTCATAAGGCGTCTGAATAACCCTATCTAGAAGTCTGTTGCTGCCGAGAAAGATAATCACAATGGATTTATCATACACGTGCTACGTAATAAAAATGTATTTTCGATCGTTACAATATTTCAATAGATTTAAAAATTAAGCAACTTTTTATGTAGGTTACGAAAAAATAGGCCTACGAAACAATTTTTAGTTACACCTGGAAGATTGTGATTGATGAAGTTTTAAAAACCGCTTTTGAATTTTGATTTCTAAAGTTCAGAAACACTTAGTTCATTTTCAACTGGAAGTTTAAGGTTTGGTATTATAGTATAGGGGCACCATCCTGTTATAACAATCAAATGGTAGATTAGATAAGCCAGAATTGTAAACGGAGTCGTTTGTGAGTAATGGAAAAGTCAATAGAAATCCATGCTAATATTTATCTTTCAAGAAAATCATCGTGGCTATTTAGCCGAAATTTCCATCCCTTGGTGGACGATAACACTGAAACCTTGATGAAATATGATGTCGTAGTTGGAATTTCTATTATGTAAAATAATAGTGCCGCTCCTATTTATTCTTATGAGGTTAAAGTAAATAAGAGGAACTTATTTCTAATATTTACCGAGATAATCCTACTCGAAAAGGGAAAAATAAATAAAGCTCGCAACTTAGGTATGTACTATATATATGTATATATAAAATTTGTAAGATCTTAATAA
Source organism: Podabrus alpinus (assembly GCA_932274525.1). Lineage (NCBI taxonomy): Eukaryota > Metazoa > Arthropoda > Insecta > Coleoptera > Cantharidae > Podabrus > Podabrus alpinus. Next base: position 125,987,994 of record OW026451.1, read on the forward strand.
TAACAAAAAAATATAAATAGAAATTTGTAATACATTTTTCAAGTTAAGCTGGTATAAAATTATTCCAGAAAGCTCTCGAGTTGCGAAGTATCCAAAATAGGAACAAAAATGAAATAGCAAAAAGAATGAAATAAAGTTTTTAATGGTAACGTCAATTTTTATACAGCAGAAAGTTTACAATTGGAAAACTGTCCGTAATTAGCTTGATTGTTTCTCAATTTATTCTGTTTGTCGGTATCTTATTTTCCGTGCTCCAGTAATTGTATTTCTTATTTGCACTAGACATCCTAGTTACTATTCTGTCTTCCAACTGGAAAACATAACTTCCAAGTTTATCGGTACTTCATCAGCAAAGTGGTTTGTTCAAGGTTTACAAATAGATGACCAAATGGCCCAACGGGCATTGCTTGCTGCACTTGGTTAACTCTGAATATATCGAATTAATAACCATATCATTTCTGGCGGAATTCCGCATTTCAGGAATTACACTAAAAATATAATTTAGATTTTACTCGGTATAAAAATTCGAGTTCATATAAATTTTAAATTATTGGCTATTTTTACAATATGAACCTAAAAACTATCCTGTCCCGAGTAAATATTTACATTTATTAACGAAACACCAAAATGCATCTTTCATAAGCTTTGAAGAAAACCAGAAAACGTGAGAATAAATTTAGGCATTTATAAGAAGTTATTTTATTTTACTTTTCCATTGAACATAAAATAATAAAATAAACAACCGATCGCATGATTATTTCGGTTTATTAAATTTTGCAAGTTCAAAATTTATATGCAAAGTTGACAAAGACATGAATTATGCTAATCTGAATACGTTGTGGCAAAATAGAGCGTACGTACATATTACGTAATGATACTTCACTAATAAGTAAAATATTTTCGTACCTAATATCCTCAACTTTTGTAGTTTTAAAAGTTTTCATCACGCTTATAAAGTTTGTGAAAAATGTCCGCCGAAGTTCAAAAACTAAAACAATTAAATTTTCTGAAGTAGTAGTACTGAATTTCAAAATAAAGTTTAATTTTAAAAATCTCTTTTAGTATACGACTTTGTATTCGAGAATAATATAAATTAGTTCTGTTCTTAAAAATTTTAAGCTCGATTTTGTCGACATCGTACAGCTAAAAATATGCCTACTGAAAAATTGCGCAGGCACGCATGCAGAAAAAATGCTTTATTACACTTTTCGTTTGATTTAACCTTTTCGGCTAACACGATTTTTCTTTTATTTCATTACACATTTAATTGGTTATTCTATTTTATAAAAATTGAAAATTTGATTTCCAGCGTTCTAAATGCTATCTCGATAAAAGGATCTTTAAGAATTGTACTGCGAATGAGGGTAGAGATTACAACAAAATAAGAAATACGAGTATAGGGGTGGTACTATTTAAGAGATCTTTTAATATTCTTTTTTAAGAGTTTTTGTAATAATATATTTTATACAGAAAAAGTATTTATTGTACTGAATTAAAAGTTGAAATAGAATAAACCTAGACGATCTTCAATATTAAATAGAAATATCTCAAGATAATATTGCAATAATTTAAATAAATTACTTTATGGGAAAACATTTGCTTAAAAGCAAATTTTGCAAATAGTATAGCTGGGTATAATTTAATACACTAAATTAATAATTAGAGTGTGGTAGGTATTGCTATGTATCCGTCACCTTAATCGCCCTTAACGTTGGTACGATAAATAAATATGTAATGTCTCGAGCCTTTAATCGTTGGTACAATTATTAAATATGCAATGTTTCCCCTTACCTTGTTAAATAAATTATGCTTTCAATAAAATTTGCCCTTACCTGGATGCTTAACAATGATAACTTTTGTAAATAAATTTTGGTAGGTTACCACGGCTAGCTCTTAAATTTATATAGAAATTCTTTTATTGTTAATAAATTTTCTTGATTGCATTAGCTAATCTCAAAATTAAACAAAAGATTCACAGTTTAACAATATTATTTTAATTGAATAAAATTGAAATAAAATTTTCATGGCAATTTGATTTTTTTATGAAATTTTTATAAATTTTTATAAATGGAAACAATAAAAATTATTACGCACACGCCTTATAACTAATTTTAACAAAATTTATCTGTATAATAGTATATTACGTAACGAGAGTTGTAAGTAGCGTATTACACACGACGTGGAAAGCTTCTTCACGAGCCGCGAAGCGGCGAGTGAAGTAAATTCCACGAGTGTGTAATGGCTTTACAACTCGAGTTAAGTACTATACTTTTTCTACGACCACACAAATGTAAAATTTTTAACTTTTTAATTGTATTTCTTTGAATTTGCAATAACTCGAGAACGGCGCTAGATATCGAAAAACTGAGCAAAAAATTCACCCCCCCCCGACTCGTTACGCACTGATGAATTATCAGTGGGAAGGCGTATGCAAAAATTCAGATCGATCGCGCGCAAAAAAATTTAGTCAAACGTCAAAATTCGTATTTTAGATTAAATTCTCACAAAATGCGAAAAAATTTTATAAACCTCGTAAGCAAAGCCTGATGAATTTACAGTGGGAAGGCATATGCAAAAATTCAGATCGATTGCGCGCAAAAAATTTAGTCAAACGTCAAAATTCGTATTTTAGGTTAAATTCTCAAAAAATGCGAAAAAATTGTATAAACCTCGTAAAGCCTGATGAATTATCAGTGGAAAGGCGTATGCAAAAATTCAGATCGATTGCGCGCAAAAAATTTAGTCAAACGTCAAAATTCGTATTTTAGGTTAAATTCTCACAAAATGCGAAAAAATTGTATAAACCTCGTAAAGCCTGATGAATTATCAGTGGAAAGGCGTATGCAAAAATTCAGATGGATTGCGCGCAAAAAATTTAGTCAAACGTCAAAATTCGTATTTTTGGTTAAATTCTCACAAAATGCGAAAAAATTGTATAAACCTCGTAAAGCCTGATGAATTATCAGTGGAAAGGCGTATGCAAAAATTCAGATCGATTGCGCGCAAAAAATTTAGTCAAACGTCAAAATTCGTATTTTAGGTTAAATTCTCACAAAATGCGAAAAAATTGTATAAACCTCGTAAAGCCTGATGAATTATCAGTGGAAAGGCGTATGCAAAAATTCTGATCGATTGCGCGCAAAAAAATTTAGTCGAACGTCAAAATTCGTATTTTAGGTTAAATTCTCACAAAATGCGAAAAAATTGTATAAACCTCGTAAAGCCTGATGAATTATCAGTGGAAAGGCGTATGCAAAAATTCTGATCGATTGCGCGCAAAAAAATTTAGTCAAACGTCAAAATTCGTATTTTAGGTTATATTCTCACAAAATGCGAAAAAATTGTATAAACCTCGTAAAGCCTGATGAATTATCAGTGGAAAGGCATATGCAAAAATTCTGATCGATTGCGCGCAAAAAAATTTAGTCAAACGTCAAAATTCGTATTTTAGGTTAAATTCTCTCAAAATGCGAAAAAATTGTATAAACCTCGTAAAGCCTGATGAATTATCAGTGGAAAGGCGTATGCAAAAATTCTGATCGATTGCGCGCAAAAAAATTTAGTCAAACGTCAAAATTCGTATTTTAGGTTAAATTCTCACAAAATGCGAAAAAATTGTATAAACCTCGTAAAGCCTGATGAATTATTAGTGGAAAGGCGTATGCAAAAATTCTGATCGATTGCGCGCAAAAAAATTTAGTCAAACGTCAAAATTCGTATTTTTGGTTAAATTCTCACAAAATGCGAAAAAATTGTATTTATTCCATTTATTTCAACAAGAGAGTAAAAGTCAAATTCATCACACATCATAGCTTGAGTGCAAATGGACTATAAGTATGTAATCCGTGTGGATTTATTTAAGTAAACAAGTAATCGAAATAAATTAAAACTGTCGGAACGCCAAACAAATTATCGATAAAGGTTTATATTAAATTAAAAAGTACACTAAAAGTTATAACAAAAAATAAATCCCAAACTTAATCTAAAATATTTACATCTTATGATAATAATTATTAATCGTAACAGAACGTTAATTAATCGTGAAGTAAACTTATTTATCCCGACACATTGTTTGGTGCACTTTTCGTTAACATAATTTAGAAAAAAAGGTAACAATTTCAAATTGTAACTAAAGGACGTAAGTTGATGTATTTTTTACATGTCAAATAAAAAGTTTCAGGTACTACGAAAGAACGTTGTGCGATTATATCCGGTGGTGTTGACATGGAGCTGCTCGACATAATTTTAAAACTAAAATTATAAAAAGTTAGGAAATTAGAATAATATATTCATTAAATTAATATTACCTTGACCAATAAATGAATAAATAAATATACAAATGAATCTTTTATTAAGGAATAACACACGTTTGCCGTATAATATTGTAGCTGTCAAACTAAAATGAATTAGTTCTGCCAACACAATTGTAGTAATTTATCAAATTCCCTAGCCGTGCGATCGACTATATTACGTAACGGTGACGTCACACCGTGCGTAATGGAATTGTTACTAGGCGTGGCTTCTGTGCGATATTCGACGATTACTCCGATGGTCGTAGAAAAAATAGATTATGCAATTAAATTGTTTATAAATAAAAGATTTTTGACCTTTATTTTTTGTTCAAAAGTACTGCACTATATAGTTAAAAATTTAACCTCACTTCCTGACTTGATTATTTTTCTTTCATATAATTTGTTTGTTGATCGTTCCTCCAACAATTTTGCTCTACATTTATCGTTTATTTTTATCTAGTTTAATTTTCGGCAACTCCCACGATATTCACCGCCATAAATTCCATATTTTTAATACCAATGGGGAACATGCATGAATAAAAAAATTTAGTTAAAACAGTATTTTCCGATTAATCCTATATATTAAATATCAAATCAGCAAAAATAAATTCTATTTATTGTATTTTGTTATAAATAATCCATTTTAAAATTCAATGATAATTTAAAATAAATCATGTGACCTTAAATGCAACGCGTTTGCTTGCTTGCTTGCAATAACATCACTTTCTTGTTTACTTTACTCATGTAGAGTACTTTTTTAACTTTCTTGTTCTTAATTGATTTAATTATGATAAATAACAGCTTTTAACACTAACAAACTTCAACTTTCAAAGCACAAAACCACAGAAAAATAATATAAATGAATGTAAAATTGAAACTTGTGACGTCACAAGTACATGGCAAATTGCGCGGTCGTTTCCTTCAATTCAAATTGACGGATTTTTAAATATTTTTTAAATTATTATCAAAACGAAAATAAATAAATTAAATAGCATTAATTAGTATATTTAGTTATTTTTGATCCAACTACGCTATAAAAAAAATTTATGCATCTTCACTATTGGTGAGTAACTTAATAAATTTGTATACAATCACGTAATATAATCTCTTTTAAGGTTAATTCACCTTCACTTCCCTATTTCGGGTTATTTTATTACATACATTTTATTATAAAAAAACTCTGGATCACTAAAATTACGTGGACATCTTTGTGAAATTATTACCGTAACTAAGGCAAACAAACTCGCTACCAAGGATCAAATTTTTGTTGCAAAATCCAAGGCCTGTCTGTTTTTATTCTTTTAAAGTTTTTATTGGCAGGTAAATTAATCGATAATTTTGTCACTTGATTTTTATTCAAATAATTGTTTTTATAGGAAGGACCCGCAAATTTGAATACGATGCACTATAATTACTTATACTTATTTGGAAGCGAATAATCGTCCGTTCCGTTTGTTACATCAATCCATTACACAAATGTCCAGAGAAACCTTTTTTTATAAGTTTGCATAACACACTAATTACAAATTAACCTAGTTTTAGAACAATTTCTTAACTAATAAAATTTTTCACTAACAACTTATAACTAACAATTATTTTACATGATATATTTTTAATTTCATAAATGAATTAATCATTTTGCCATGACTTTCCGTTCATATTTGCACGTTTATTTAACTTTTTATTAACAAATTTGTTCATCTCTTAACTTGCTAATGCAGCCAAGCAAAGAACATTACAGTATATGCATATACCTTTTATCAAGATTATTTTCTGAATTATTAAAATTGAATATTTTAAATTAAGAAAATTATAATGTTTGTTATTCATTTTGTATTACTTTATGAATCTTTTAGTAACATATTTTTATAAAATTGTAATTTAAATTTATTGATGGAGGTCAAAAAATGGATAGTTATAACAAAATTTTTAATTTGAATATAAAAATAATTGTATGAAGGTAAATACTAAATATTATTGATATTTGTAATTATTTTGCGACCACTTTTCTTAAAAATATTTTCTTAACATAAAAAAGATATATTAAACCTTTGAACTTGGGTTTTATGTCATTATATTATGCCGTTTCGCCGTCTCAAAATATGTTATATACATTATATGGAGGGTAAGTTAACTTTTACCCTTTTTGAAAGACATACTAAATATACCAGAGAAGGAACAAAGGGATGTATAAATTTGCAAAAACAAAAATAAATAAAAAATAAAACTAAGCAAAATCCAAGTTTATCCAGTTAAAAGCTCTATATAGGTGAACTCAAAAATGGAAAATAAATTTCTTGCATAAAAATGTTCTCTTGAAGCTTAAAACTTTGATGGCTTATATTTTCCTTCATAAATTTGACTCGCTCCATCAAAACTTTATGTTTCAGCTTCAAAAAAAATCTTAATGCAAGAAACAATTATTTTTAGAATTTAATTATCTTTAATTTTCTATTAAACTATTTTGTCATAAAGTTCAAAGAAACTTGAGAAATCGGCGAAAAACTGATTTTTGTCTGTTTCTCGCTATACTTAATTTATTTTTAGTGACCGAACCCATGCTGATCCCATGATCAAATTTGGTATGCATGCTCAGCACAATTGCACAAAAAGATAGTTAAAAAATGAACAAAATAAAAAACCGTTTTAGAAATAGGGGTTGAAATAGGGTTGATATTAGAAAATTAATCAAGTTAGGGGTTGAAAAAATAAAATATTATTGAATATTTGAATAGGACGTTCATTTACCTTTCCAGAACATTATTAATTTTTTTAATTTAGACCACTGTGGATAAAGTTACAGTCGTTTTCCTACAAGTCTACATACCAAGTTTTTGACTTTTTGAAGGACTAAAACAAGGAAACGAATGTCTTTTTGGATAAATCCTGAAATTTTTATTTTTTATTTCTTACTAAGATGGTGTGTACCAAGTTTCGTCAAATTTGGTGGGGGTCGAGTAAATTCTTCAGTTGATTTGAGATGGAATGACCCCTAAATTGAAAATATATTAGTCCACATCGGTGGCTTGTGTGAATACTGGTTGAGTTTAAAGCGGTAATTCCGAGCTCGACCTTCCGGTAAGTATCAACACACTGTGGATCAAACGGTACGAAAAAACCCTTCTTACCAAAAAAACTAAATCAAAACACGGGTGCTAATAACCTAATAAATAAAAAATATATATGGCCAAACAATTAACTTTTTCCTAGAAAAACAATGATATAAAAAGGAGTATTGATGAAAGTATTGAAGTGCGGTGCTGACAATATTATTGATTGTGTAAACTAAAATTCAGATATTAATATAATCAATAGTGAGACATAAATCAGTGTAATGCAAATAAAGGTTTAAGTTTACCTTTTCAAAGTTAACAGAATCTCATTTTACTTGTAAAACTGTTTTAAAATAAAAAAAAACTAGAATAGAGCGTTTCACATTAAACCTAACAGAAAAACCGTCAAAAACGTTTTATCAAATAGCAACAACCCATTGTTGAAAACTCGTGGGAATAATATTATTTTTATTGTGCAATTAACTTGTTAATTTTTAAATTTAAATTTAACATAATTTTAACATTAAAGGCTAAACATTTCTGGTATAAAATACATTCATAAATTATTGAAATAACAGAAAATTAGTGTCAAAAACTTACAAAATATATAAAAATATATTATCTTTAAAAGTGTGTACCAGTAAGCGTTAGTTATAAATTTTTAACACTTTTAAAGTTTTTGTAGAAAGTTTATAATGAATGCTGTAAGTTGTTACAGGTTTAGCTTTACCATTGATTATAAAGTTTTTACAAATTTTAAAAATTCACTATCAATGGCTTTCTCAAGAACTTAAAGCTTACTTTGGGGGTTTATAACGGTGGTTTTGCAAAATTTAACATTCATTGTGTTTTTATAAATTCTGGAGTTAAAACTTTAAGCACTTAAAATTCAGAATATTGTAAAATATGTGCGTGATGTGTTAACAGTTACAAAAAAACCAATACCATAATGAATATTTATTAATGTCATAATCTTTTAAAATCATCTATTGGCTGTAGAAATATCTATTAAACCATACATTACTGAGTTATAATTTTATATTAATTATACCGTGTTTCGGATCCACGTTAAACTGGAAGTCCTTGTTAATTTAAGTTGTTAAGTCAGTTAATTTTGTATTTATTGGTTAATATACAAGAACACAACAAAAGATTTGCAGTTATCTGTAAATTTATTGGTATACCAAAAAATATAATATCCTGTTAGTGGGCTGTCAAGGGCGGATAAAAAATTACCGCGTCAAGAATTGAGTACCTGTTCACCCCTGGTTGTAAGTTAAGTTTTAGACAATAATATAGTAGGTACAGATTATTATATTTTCCCCTTCCGTACGTCCATAACTTCCCAATATATACTATTATATACGGCAATGCATCAAAACTGAAATTCTTCACATTTTATTTTGGAAACCCAACAGTTTCGTTCAGCACGTACGGTTCTTACGCTACCACAGCTTAATTTTACAACTTCCAACGTCATGTATTCCGTCGAAAATGTAAGAGGTCAAGTGAGCTGTGCTCGCAATATATTCCGCTGGTCATAACGTTGAGTTAAGCTATTTTATTAACAGTCAGAGATCGCAATGGTCATAACTTAATAAACGCAAAACTTTTGCATCAAAATTTATTAATCGGCGAACTGAATGCTAATTTCTTAGATTTTCAAGATAATCATATCGACCTTATAGTTTATGTTCTAATAATAAAATTAGTTTAACGACCTCGGGTGTAAAACTTGACTGCGCTTGCTTTATTTCACTTCAATTAGGAATAACAAAAACACACCACAAGACCTCAAGTTGATGAGCTTGAACAAAGGGATACCACCTCCATTCAACATCTGTATGTACCTCCACAATGCAAAAAAAGGTACAACGAATAAAAATCTCCACACATTTATAACAATCAAACATTCGTTTCAAAATTACATAAGTCAGTAACTTTCCATATAATAGTAGTAATAAAATTTCGAATAGAGGATTGGGGAAATTTGTACTTCAAACTTAGATAGCAAATATTGAAAATAACAATAAAATCAAATTAGAATCTATTCATGCTAACACTTGAAACGCTGATTACTGCTGCAGCATTTAGATTTACAGGAAACTACGCAGATAAATAACTTGACTAAGCTGTCATTGTTTCAATCTTGAATTATTGGATTCCTAATTCTATTTTGTAGGGTATAATTAAAACTCGCAAAATAGAACTACAGAAAAGTAACTTTAGTGATTTAATGAGTTTTCCTATCTGATAACATTTACGGCAGGCTGATTCTAAATTGATATTTCCGTCTAAAAGTACTGCCACCCTACTGCGGCGCCTTCCTTCCGCTTTCCTGAATCGTCATCTATTAATATGTATTTTTTGTTACAGATGTGTCAAGTTAATATTTAAAAAACCATTTCGCACTTCAAATTTGAAAACAAGACATGCAATGAAGAGAAATCAAAAACAATGGTTGCAATAAAGCTATGTTAGAAATTTTGTTCAAAACTCGCAAGATGTGGAAATAGCGTTGTTAAAATTTCAAACCTGTTAGTTTAAACATCGCAAGTCGTTTTCGTAATATTGGAGAAAATGGAAAACGACAATTTTGACGATGAGGTAGGTTATATTTTATTTTAAAAGTAAACCGTTTGGTAAAATTTCCTACATAACTGGATACATCCTTAAATGATGCAACTTGACGAATTAAAGATAAGTTGACATATTTATTGCAGGTTTTTCCAATAAATGAAATAATAAAAATTTAAACTTTTTACATTACAAATTCAATTTATCCGATATTATGGAAAACAATTATAAAAGTTGTAATTAAGTTTCCTAAATATCAATAAAAAAAAGCCTTAAATGAAATAAACGAATTGCATTCCAAAATGACATAAAAACTTTTGCTGATGTAATATTGACATAACAATTTTATAAGATTTGTAAGTCAGCCAAATAACTTAGTAAATTTGACAACAAATTTATATTTCTTTGCTTTTTGCTTGTAGCGCAACATGAATTTTCTTATCTAGATATGAATATTATGTGGTTCGCATATAAATGGTTGTTAAAAAAAAGATATAGCGAATCATATACAATATATTCACAGCAACCCTACACTTAAATTTTCTATTATTTTGTATTGTTTATTATTTATAGATTCTTTGGTTGATTAATATTGACGCGAAGACAAAATATGACTATTTAATAATTTTTGGCAAAGTAGCAAATTATTGTTTTACCTGATAACAAACAAAAACAAGGTGGATCTCGCTTTTTGCGGAAGATCCTAGGCTTCTATACAGCTACCTTTCTGGTGTAAAAAGAAGTTGTTAGCTAGTTATTTTTGTTAGACATGTAATTTAATACAGTCGACTCTCGATAAATTGAAACTCAAGGGACCAGAGAAAAATTTCAAATTACCATTAATTAATATGTAAAGATCAAAATATTTTCTCCTTGCTACAATCAATTAAGTAAAAACGGATTTTGGGTGTAAATGATGCAAATCAAACACTTATATACTGTAAGCCGACGTTTCGGAAAATTTATTTTTCCATCTTCAGAGCTAAAATATAAGACGGCAAACGTTACAAAAGATATACGAGGTTTCTCGAGATGGAACATACCAAACAGTTTGTTGTCGATGGAGATTGTTTGACAAAGCAATTTGATGACGGGAATTGACATAATATAACGGTAGGAAGCTATCTCAACGATCATCGTCAAAAAACTTTTTTTTTACCATTAATTATTACCAAATCATCGAGAGATTCAAATATACGAGTGTTCAAATTATCGAGAGTCGACTGTATATCAGATAAAATTTTTGCGATCAACGGATCAACAGATAAAAGGATCATCGGATAAAATTTATCTACTATATATTAATGGGAAGCCGGCATAGAGAAGATATAGAAGGATCCAGATAATCTGCACTAATTAAATTTTTTGCGGTTGGTAATTATCATTCACTATATCTATCTATCTATATATATATAAATAAGGCTTCTTGTTATACTTTGTATAGAAACCTAAAAGTAGCGCACTGGCTACCCAGTTCTTAGACCTCTATACACACAGAGTATTTCCAACACGATTTGAAACGCTCTGTATGATTTTGAATTATGCGGACAGACGGACACGGAGCCAGATCATAAGGCTTCTTGTTATACTTTGTATAGAAGCCTAAAATGGATGTATGTGTGTCTGCCAAGCTGAAGGCAGTCCTGCGGCTGAAATTCATCAAATATTGTCTGTAGTGTAAGGGGAAAAGATTATGAGTGCAAGTGCAGTGCAAAACTGGTGCAGGTTTTATCGGGAAGGACGAACTGACGTTCATGAAGATGGGGGTCAGGGACGGAAATGCGTAGCAACAAATGAGATTATCGAAAATGTGAATAAAGCGGTTCAAGAGCGCCGCCGGTTTACAATCTCTGAGCTGTCTACTGATTTTCCTCAAATCTCTCGATCAGCACTTTATAACATTATTACAGTACAATTATCAATTATCAATCAAAATACAATCCAGGCGGCAACATTTTATGAGGAGGGTATACAAAAGCTGGTGCCCCGTTACGACAAATGCCTCAATCTCGGTGGCGACTATGTTGAAAAATAGCTGACATGTATGATGAGCAACTATTGTATATATTAAAATTTTTCCTATTTGCCTTATTTGCTTTTACTAGCTTAATGGAAGTTGATTAAAAAATAGCCCTCGTATGTTCCCTATAGACTCCTAAACCGTTTGACCGATCGGAACCAAATTTGGCACAGTTATTATGTAGGTCCCTGCGCATGTTTTTGTATTGAAATAGTGCAAAAAATCGCAAAGGAAAGGAAAGTTGATTTTGAGTAGCCTGCCTTCCTTTAAGGAATCTCGATAATCCATTCATGCGCGTCCCACAGGGACGCGCATGAATGGATTATCGAGATTCCTTAAAGGAAGGCAGGCTACTCAAAATCAACTTAAAATAAGGCTTCTTGCTATACTTTGTATATAGAAGCCTTTTTTTAAAGTTTTTGTTTTCAGAAAAATGTAGTAGATAAAATATGACAATAAATTTTATCCGTTAATTTGATAACTTAATCCGTTGATCGGTCAGATCATCGGATTAAGTCTACTATATAGGTTGAAAATTACAATCTTAAAGCACAGAATATTTTTGTAACCTATCTTAATATATAAATTCTGATTAGATTTGAATTATGCGGACGGACGGACAGACAGACACGGAGCCAGATCATAAGGCTTCTTGTTATACTTTGTATAGAAGCCTAAAACAAACTAACATATTATTAAAAATTTGATTATCTTCCGTTTGATCGTGACTGACAATAATTAACTGTCAATCAATGTCGAAATGTTTTCTTTTTAAATTGGTTAGTTATTAATGGAATAATTTACTTTTTATTTAACTTTTACCAGATACCCACTCGAGTTACAAAATTGTTAACTTTTAGAACTTGGATAAGTTTCTTGGCCACTCTGTCAACATTTTATTATATAAAATCGATAACAAATTTAATATTCAATTTTTCAGTAAGTAGTATATTAAATTAGTCTAAAAACTTTTTGTAATTTGTTTGGCACTTGATTCTTTGTACGTTTAAAATAAAATTACCGAATTTCCACATACACAATTTTGTCCAAACTTTTCATTGTATTAACCGAGTATTGGAGTCCGTGCTCTTGTTATTATTGGCTGCTTTCAAAGCTTTCAAAGAAACTGTCAAATTATTTTCGCCTTTCTCTCTGTGTATCGTTTTATTGCAACTGAAAATTTTTGACAAAATTAAACCAAACCGTAAAAAAGAATTTTAGTTGATTTTGAGCCATTAAATCTTCGCTTTTTTAGTCTTTTAATTAAAAGAATAAGTGAACGATTTTTATTGCCAAAAAACCGACCAATAATTTACTCTTATCGTAGCTCTAAAGCACTAAAATGTGGAAATAAAAAAGTCTTTTTAAATTTTTTATAAAAATCAATCGGGAAACTCAAATATCGCATAAAATAACAAAAAACGTTAACCTTGAATCTAGATAAAAATTTTTTGCTTAAAAGAACGTGTTAAAATCGAAATTGTTTCTATGTAAAGAAAAGAATGTGCTTTCAAGCGTTTCTTTGTAATCGTGGTTCTGCACGAGCTGAAATTAATATTTACTTTTTTGGGATATTATTTCAAATAAAGAAAAGTTTTAATTATATTTACTACAAGAGAGAAATGAAATCCGATAAACTATAATCGATTTCAATCTCTGCTCCGATACTGATGTATTTACCAATCAACGAGTAACCGTTTAATTTAAATATTTTCAATTTTCATCGCATAGAAAGCAAAAGTTTCAATATCTGTTGAATAATCACTTCAGTAGATATCGAGCGCTCTTTCATTGTGTTTATCATCACTTAGATTAATTTGGATTATATCTCTTGAATTTGTAATTTTAAAATGGTTGCTTTTGTAATTAATTAATTAAAATAAAATAATTAAATTTTAGAACGTTTCCTCCGCCTAATTTAATAAATGATCAACATTTACTCAAGATATTTATATGCTAAACATCAACATTGCACGATATCTGTTAACCAATGAGCGGTCCCACTGGAGCGTCAACTGCGTCCCAGCTCTAATTTTATTTTCTCATTAATAATTTTTAGATTCCGAATTTAAAGGGAAATACGGAAGACGACGAAAACCCTTATCCGCCTAGCGTTTTCCGCCCTCAAACCATCTCAAATTTAAAATAAATTTCAGGATTATATATAGGGCAAAGTATCACTGATACTGGCTGGACTAGAAGTCCCCTAACACAGATCCCCTTATTGACGTTAGAGAGGGATGGAAACAAACCACTTGTTTTGTTTTCCGTTTACTTCATTTCATCCGCAACGTGCAGGGTAATCTAAGATAAGTTAGAAATTTTACAAGTATTTGGAGAATTCTCGAAGGCATTCACTTTTATTTACTTAACTGCTAGCTTGTGGTGTCTGAAAAAGCACGATATAGAAAATTTTCGCGGCTAGTGTTGTAAAAGGTGGACAGAGATGGATACTAACCCCTTATTTATGATAAAGATATATCCAGAAGTTGTTTAATGGTGAAATATCTAAATATCCTGACAACATAACGAATACAGAAAGGGAAACAGATGTAAATATTATTGTATGTGAAGTTTGTAAAACAAAAATAACTAGTTAGATAAGAAATGTTGATGGCCAAGAGCTTATGTGGCGTAAAACAGGATTGTACTATGTTGTCTCCGCTACTATTCAAAATCTAATCTATTTGGAATTGATTTTTGGTTATAAAAATGACTTTATTTTTCAGTATAATAATCTCGCAAAACTTCAATACACTAATTCCAACAATCCTCCAATTTATGGATCCCATCTCTGTAGTGGGTTTCTGGAAGGTCTGCAAAGTACCCCTTTACGGCAAGAATTTTTTGAGATGTCTTCTGGAGAACATCCAGAAGTCAGAGGAAGCTAAATCTGGCGAATAGGCTGGTTTTTGCAACAATTAGTACTTTCATTCACTGATTTTAGTGATGTTTTTTTGAGCTATGTGAGCAGGTGCATTATCTTGATGGAAAATGATTTTTTCTTCTGTAAACTCGGGTCTTTTTTCATGAATTTTTACATCCAATTGGTCCAAAAGGTTACAATAATAATCTGTAGCAGTTTGGAGATAATCCACGAACAAAATACCTTTTGCATCCCAAAAAACTGACGCTAATACCATCTTGGCCGATTTCTGGACACGAACTCGCTTCAGAGCCGAAGAGCCGGGTTCACACCAGTCCTTAGCATCTTGCTTTGATTCAAGATCATGGTGGTAGACCCAAATCTCATCCATAGTGATGAAACGTCGCACAAAATTCTTTTTATCCTTTCTAAAACACTCCAGATGTTGCTGAAGAAGTCGCATTCGAATGTGTTTTTGTTGCATTGTTAGCAAATGCGGCACCCATTATGCACACAGCGTTTTGAAACCCAAAACTTGACATACAATATTGCTTACTATGCCCAATGAAATGCCTGGAGCTTCTACAAAATGTCTCTCTTCCAAAACCACATCCTGTATTTTTGCGACGATTTCTGGTGTTATGCAGTTTTTCGGACGTCCTTCACGTTGATCGTCTTCAAGGCGTGTACGACTACTTTTAATCAAACCAGCCCAGCCCACTTACAAACAATATTTTTTAAAGGAGCAGATACACCTAACAAATTTACCATTTCGGTATGAATTTTCATTGCATTTAAACCTTTTCTTACAATTTTCACGACCGGCCGAGGATGTATTTCCTCGAAGCCCACACGTAAATTAATTAAAAGTTACATTGCTTTCAAGTGAGTTCTTCAAACACCCGTTCAAGGGGGTAAGGCGAGCTTAACTCGCAAAATATCCTACAATCCCGCCTTAAAGCAAAGCAAAGCTTTCCGTTGTTAAGAAATACACTGACACGTTGACTTCAAATGGCTTGTAAACAAAGAATAAATTGGCAGATCGAAATGAAATTTTAGTTATGTTCTTATGAATGATAAGATATTAAAATGGCGTCGAAGTTTTAGTTGTACTATTGACGAATAGATGCTGCTCCGCGAACTTATTGAGCTACCTATCTTACAGAAGGTCACAGTGGACAAACAAATAAACATAATCGTCGTCAATAAATATTCTATATAGTCTAGAGGTTAATCTGATCATATACGATAAACAAATAATAGAGCGAGTATCCAAATACTGAAAAGCGATGTAAATCTGGACATTGAGATACGAGCGCTGATCAAGCTTCATAAAGATGGAGAACTTTATGTGCGACTGAAGTCTTAAATTGAGAAGAGTATGATTTCATAGAAATTTTGCGAATATTCTGGGTTAACCATGAAATCGATAATCAGATCGTGGGACAATATCTTGTCTCACTCAAGAGATACGTTTTGCTAACAAAAATATTGAAAGAACTTAGAGAAGGTTAAATGTTCCCAGGTCAAAGACAATGATCCTGGCTTAAAACTGTTAGAGACTAGACGGGACTTAGTACTATTTACTTCTGTTGCCAACCAGTATTGATTGACAAATCACCTCAAGAAGTAGAAATATACCATAAAAGCTTGGTAAATAGGAACATTATAAATGGATATCAGAATTGAAAAGCCATTTTTAAAGTTGCAGCTAGTAATTTTTATAGTATAAATGCAACTTAAGCTAAATTGTATATTTCATAAGTACTTGCTGCAGTTAAATTATCTGTAATAAATTGTAAATATTAGCTCCAACCACAGCCAGTGCCTGATTGAATTACAAATTGCGAGTTCGAATCGCTGGCTTCAAGGAATTTCTTAGCTCGGCCCTTCAGTGAACATCGACACACTGTCGAGAGAACGTCAATGGCAAATAATAAAACAGTAGTAATAACTTCCTAAGTTACTTTTTGAATATCTCAAATTTTATTTAAGAAAATGAAAAATAGAAGTAACAACAGGATTATAATATTTTATTTACTTTCAAACAGAATTAAAATAATTTAATTTTTACCAATAAGGAATATCTTTTTATATAATTTGGAATGAAAAAATTCTCGAAACAAAAATAATTCTCTGTCTATTTGAGCTATTCCTATGCTATCCTTAGCTATCCTAATCAATATGAGTAATGGCCAAGATTATAAAATAATATAAACTCTTTTTAAGTTTTATATCTCCGTTAAACCTAAAGTGCATTCTCATTAAATTAATGTAAGTCATTCATAGTAACCGCTCTTACAATAATGCGGTGATTATGGCCATTCCTTTAAATCGACCATTTTATTTTAGCCTCGTCTTTAAAATAAAACTAATATGTAGATTTTCATTGATAGTTTAGTCAAACTTAAAATTGAAAAGTTTAAATATTAAATTTCATGACAAGTATCGACGCATAAAACTCTATGTGATTTTTATTTGAAATTTAAAGGATATTTACAACTTATATGAGATTTAAATTATTTGGTAATCTCAGTTGCTTTTATTTATTTAATATAAAATAAATTTATTAAAACCAGAGATGTAAGGAATAGACTGTTCATAAAATTCTCAGGACGAGAGGTAATTAGCAAAATCTTAAGATAAGGGTGAAGATCAGTGGGAAGACTTCTAAGCACTTAAGCAAATAATAGAAAGCTAGGTATCCATCGTCTATTGAAATGAGTAAAGAGATTCTAGTTGTAAAGATATTAATAAATTTAAACAATTAATTGGTGACCGATTGCTTAACAAACTATTAAAAAAAATTTAACTCTAAAATTTGGTTGAGAATGCAATCAGTTAATCAACAATGATTAATTTACTTCGTTAGTGATTTAAGTGCAGAAAATTGAAACGGTTGATAAGTTTAAGTATCTCAGAGTGATTTTGGATCGGTAAATTGTCGCGGGGCCAATAATCGTTTAGGCCAATTGTCGTAGGGGAATCTACGAGCACAAAGATCACAAAAATCTCCGTAGAGCAACAGTTCAACTTCTTCGTTAAACTATCGAGAAAGTTAAATTGAATGTTGCTCAGCCTAAATTTTTGATAGTCTTGTGCCCGTCGTAGGACGCTTATAAGACATATCATACTAAGTCTAAACTGAACTGAATATAATTAGGACCTACTACCTTAATTAGTTATTACAACAAAAGCAAACGGCGAATGGTGAACTTGACCTGCTCTTTGCCTTACGTACTTATAAGTTTTTTAAATTTTATTTGATTATTGGTTATGAGACCAATAGTTGCGAAAATTAATTGTGGTAGGTCTGATAGTCGTATCGTTATAGCAAAGATTAATTACCGCGGGGCCAGTAATTATAGAGGCCAAGATATTTTCGCCAAGATAAGTTGGTAGGGGCCAATAGTCGCAGGATCAGTCAGGGTACTAATATCTATGAACACGATAATGTTTCTGAGTAGCAAAACTGATAGGTTGCAAGTATTGCAATATAGGGCCATGAGAACTATCCTAAAAATTAAGGAACTGGGTTGCCTAAATATAAATAATTTAACGGAGTTTCAAGTTTTGGTATTTATTCAGAAAGTGAAATTGCGAAGAAAATTGAACAGAAAGAAAATTTTTATACAACGGGTCAGTTTTCTTCAAAAGAGCAGTGTGTTACTAGTCAGAAAATAGTCAGAAGAAATAGTCATAAAAGGCTGAAGGGCAAGAAAAGGCAAGGGCAAGCAAGTTTTTCTCGTTTTTCTCCAAGTCAGAGCCATCTGCCAAATAAAAAATGAAAATCTGTACTATTAGAATAAAAATAATATTATTCAAATTTTAAATGAAGAATATTTGAACATAATTTAATTGGTTTGCGATAATTAAAATAAATCTGGAAACTCTCGTCACCCTAGTCAAAATTAGCCAAGCTGATATGATTAATTATGAAGTACCAGTATAAGTTACTATACACACACCTAAATATACAAATGTAACCTGATATAACATCGACAGCAAATAATATTTCCTTACATATTATGTAACCTGATAACTGGTTACATATTGTGTTTAAGAAAGGAGACTGTTTTCGGCAATAAATCTCCTATATAAAGCATTATTTTGTTTAGTCATGTAGAAAAAAAAATTTTTCGATTGATCTGCGGGAATGTGTAAATATTGGCCTTTAAGAAAGGTCTTAAAGTATACTTGGAGATGTCGAAGTGAAGAAGAAGATACATAATAGTATATGAATTATGGTATCACTGTGTTTTTCATTGTATGATTATAATATATTGACGTGTTTCTTTTCGTCCAGACGAACAACCATTTATTTTTTGAAATCCGTGAATTCTTGAATCACTTCTCCAAATTTTTTTTTTTCAAAACACTTTAATAAAACGACGCACTCTTACAATTTTAAAACTTAAATTTTCCTTTTTTATTTATAACAAATTAAGTCTACAAAATTTTTACAATCGACTCGCTCAAGCGTCCTATGCGTTCCCCTGCCTAGCGTAGACTTTTCAAGTCTCCTCTCCGCTCGACTGTCCGGCGTTGACTGACTCCCTTCTCCTTCCAACGCAAAATGTTCCTTCGACTGCGCACAAGGATATCCATTTTCCAAATGCCCCCTTCTTTCCAATTTTATTTTCAATTTTTGTTACATTTTCAATTTAAAACATGTTAATTTTTATTTTTAATTCTTGAATTTTCCCGTAATTTGGCTTACCGTTGAAATACAGTTCAACATATTTACCATTATTAGTTATCTTATATAACTGAAGAAATTTCTAATTAAAATAACTAAATAAACAATTTATTATAATAATTAGTATGCGAAAGATCTACAAGCAACTTCGTAAAACCAATAGTAATTGTTTCAGGACCGCATCCGGAATTATTATGAAGTTAAAAATAAATAAAAATCAAATAATTTATTAATGGAATTCATAAACCTTAATATATTACAGCTGTTTTAATTTTAAACATGATTTTTCTATCGTGATATTGGTACCGACAGATATATTAAAATTCATCAATTATTCGATTTCTAATACGATATAGTATGCTAGGGCTGAAGAAATCTACAGGCTGGTACTGATCCCAATATAATATCAATTAATTTAAATTTTGAATTTTGCAAAAGAACAGTATTTTGTTTTTGAATTGCTGATGGTGCTATTATAAATCGAGAAATTGGTAAGTTTTTAATATTTTTCATTTGTTTCAATTCAGTTTTGCTATGTAACAGGCCAATTATTTTGAATTTTCTATACCCTAGGCTGATCGAAAAAACTTAATAAGTAAACTTTGCACACAAAATTTACTGTCTTCGATTCATGGTAATTGCACTAATAATTCAATTTATGTTTTTCAACATTTTATATAAAATTACTTTCGCTCTTTGTGCACCTTCTTGACTCCATCTCACGCACATCCAGCACAAAATAGCGCCAACATCAGATATAAAATAGAATAATCGCTATTTACAGTATTAACTTAAAAAAAAATCAAAATTTTAACAATAATTTGTTACTATTAAAGTAATGACAATAAACGTATATATCTGATGATATCAATAAACAATTATTGGTTTTACTATGTTGTTTGTGGTAGCTCACTCTTCTGACTGTAAATTAATCGATTGCATTCCCAACTACATTTAAAAATAGTTTTAAATAATTTAACTACATTAATTTATCGTAGTCAAAATAAATATGGCTACCACATTTTATAATCTTTTTGATGTCAGTTTTTTTATTTTTAAAATATGTTTTTTATTGAGAACTTTATTATAAAAAAATTTATATGCACATCAGTAGGTAAAAATAAATAAATATTAATAGGCCAGTGCTTTTAGGACCAAACTTGGTAATAGTTAAGTGGAAGATAATATAGGGAAGTAGAAATCAAATTTTATAGTTCTCCAAATACCTGACAATTTTGTTAAAAAATAAAAACCGTAAAATTTTATAAAAAATTATACATGTTTATCTATTTTCGCTGCAAAAACTAAGCAAAATGGCAGAAAATTCAGAGGGAATTTATGGTAGAACATAAAATTATCTAAGAAAAAGTTTCCAATAGCACATATCTGAGATAAGTAGTTTAGACCTGAGAGCGTTTCAAAGTTTACCCTCTCGATATGCCAACTTTGAGGTGAAATCGTGATTTTCGCCAATGCGTCAATTTTACTTAAGATTGATGGAAACAACGTCAACATGAAATTAAAAATCTGAACAAATTTATGGCTTATTTGAACACCATAAATATAATTTCTGTATATTTTATTTAAAAAAATGATTTTACCTCCAATTTAAGTTTTTAGTAGTTATGGTAAAACTTAATACTTACTATCCACACCACACTTTTTACTTCAATTGTTAATATCTCGAGAAGTATTGATCAAAAAATAATGTTGACTTTTATACTAGTAGGTAATAATAATCTCTACAATTTTGTCCTCTTATGATTTGTTCCTAAATTCAACCGTTCGACAGTTATGGTTAAAATGTGTCCATCCAGAATGGACAAAATGGAAATATCGAAAAATATACAATTTTTGAAAACCCCAGAGGCACGTAACCTCATTTAAATTATTGCTCAAGTTTTAGTGTGTCGATGGTAAATCAGTGACGTCATTCATGTCAGATGTTTTTTTTAAATAGCAACCGCTTTTTTTTATATAGCTTTTGAAAAGTTTATAATCCTGATTACGATCACTCAAAATCTTTACAAAACGGCAGCTTTCAAATAATCTTGAAATATTTTTCAAGATTTAAATTAAGTAGATTTCAATAGGGAAATTTTTGTTATTCTAATATAACTGCCAACTTTTGTCATATAAAATTGTTACGAATTGCCAGTGTAACAATAAAAGTTTATTGACACCAACACATCTCGGGAAAATCTGGGGACACAAATTTGGTGCAATCAGACGGTCTAAATTCAGAACGACCGTCTTAAACTATGGATTGCCCCTTAGGCTAGCTTTAGAGGGCAAATGGCAAAATAAACCGAACCATTACCTCTTGCAAGCGCAAAGATAAGATTCTTTGCTTGCTAATTAATTATGAATGAACTTACTCACTTTCGACTAGATGTATTTTGGATGAAAGAGTGGTGAATGATACAGGTTTGCATCAAAGGTACTAGCAAAATTAGATATTGGATTAAGGCGCCACGTGATTTCTAGACCACTTATTTATCACAGAAAAGGAACCATAATTAAAAATCACGAAAGAGTAGTTAAACCCCGGCCCTGTAGCCTAAAGTAAAGAATTCGATTCAATAAAAATAATTCAAGAATAACCAGACAACAGAAAATCGATTGTAACGATAATTAAACAAATAAATTTTCTTTAAATTAAAACAAAAAAAAACATTAAAATAAAATAGCAATTAAAAAACCAAAATACAAAAAACGTCGCATCGACGTATAACAATAAAACAAAATGGTCGAACGAAATCGACTATTCGCACATCGCACATGTACAGAAATTTACAAAGTAAAATTTATTAAATCAAATAAAACTTCTAAATGAATTAATGTAATTTCAAAATTCAAACGATACGAAAATGCCTTGTTTGTCGAATATTAGTAAGGCTCTATCGAATTTCCCTATGTATGTGTAGACGAAATAATTTATAGTGCAGTCTTGATCCTTCCTTAAGGAAGAACTGGAACCCTTTCACAAAATTGTCGCCAATCGGCCAACCGGTAGAAATTGAGACGACCAGGAAAAGTTAACAATAAAAAAAACTTTCTCCCACCCTCGCAGCTTAGAATCCTAACCTCTCACTTAAAATCGCAAACAACCAAAAATTGTAGCGGGAAATTCAAACCGTTACAACCCCACTAAATTTTATTTATAAAAAGAAGAATGTGATGATAGATGTCGCTAGTTTGGGTTTTGTTTGATATCATAGCAATATAATTGAATTCAAATCAAATAATTATTGTATGTAATTATTATTTGTTGTTATCTCTTATTATAAAAGGCCAAGTCCTTCCTTTCTTCCTTCCTTCCTTCCTTCCTTCCTTCTGTCTGTCCCACGGAAATACCCGAAGCAAACCGAACCGAACCGAACGCATAACGGATAATACGTATCATCGGATCAACGTATCATCGGATGAACGTATCATCGTATCAACGTATTATCGTATCAACGTATCATCGGATCAACGTATCATCGTATCATTTTGTCTATATAGGACAACTATTTCCAAAAAAGCATTATGTGAACTTCCATAATGGATAATGAAAATCTTGAAAATCCTGCTGCAAAGCGACGGCGATTGAATCGTGAGAGAAAAGCACGTACAAGAGCTAATAACACAGAAGAACAGCTTCGATCACAGCGACAAGCTGACGCTCGGTCTCATGCGATACGTCGACAACGTGAAACTTTGGAACAAACTCAAGCGCGGCAAGCTGCTGACGCTCGGTCCCATGCGATACGTCAACAACGTGAAACATTAGAAGAAACTCAAGCGCGGCAAGCTGCTAACGCTCTATCCCATGCGACACGTCAACAACGTGAAACATTAGAAGAAACTCAAGCGTGGCAAGCTGCTAACGCTCTATCCCATGCGACACGTCAACAACGTGAAACATTAGAAGAAACTCAAGCGCGGCAAGCTGCTAACGCTCTATCCCATGCGAGACGTCAACAACGTGAAACATTAGAAGAAACTCAAGCGCGGCAAGCTGCTAACGCTCTATCCCATGCGACACGTCAACAACGTGAAACATTAGAAGAAACTCAAGCGCGGCAAGCTGCTAACGATCGATCCCATGCGATACATCGACAGAAAGAAAATCGATACCAAAGTCAAGCAATTCAACTCCAAATAAGAGCATTGAGATTTGATGAATCTCACGTTACTCGACACGATTGTGGAGAAATGAATTCCATCTGTCAGTTCTGCGGCTCCAAGAATTTCGCCAAGGAGCGTCCAGTTGATAAACAATTTAACAACTGCTGTCATAAAGGAAAAGTGAAGATTCCGCAACCGCTATAAACTTCGCTATAAACCGAATTTATTCGCTCTATGCTTTCAGATTCAGAAAATCCTTACTACAAGAACTTTCGTCAGCACATCCGCTCTTACAATTCCTCGGTTTCTTTCGCTTCAATGGGAGCAGAGATTGTTTCAATGCCGGGTAACGGACCATACGTTTTCAAAATTCATGGACAGACGTACCGCAGAACCACAAACCTGTATCCACCTGAAGGACAAACAAGAAAGTTTGCACAACTGTATGTAACTAGATGATAGCAGTCCGAGGACGGGTAGCTAGAAGGACGGGCAGGCAGCCAAGGTCATATGGTTTTTGGATTGCACTGAGAGCTTTCCTTATTCTTCATTCAACTTAAGTTACCTTGGGTAGCTGCCCGTCCTTCTAGCTACCCGTCCTCGGACGGGCTATCATCTAGTTGATTAATATAATAATATTACTAGTCGTGCCATAAGTTCTGTCCCATATTAAAAACGCTGTATTCAAGTTGAAAAATAAAAAATTCCAAATTTTTTTAACGCGTTTTATTAAGTATATTATAGACAACAAATAAAATTAAATTTACTCAAAATGCCCTCCTTTTGACTTCACACACTCCTTCAAACGGCGTGGCCAATCATCTATTGCGGTACGTACGACTTCAATAGGTATCGATGCTGCTGCCTTCACTAAATCGCGTTTTAGTAGCTCGATATTTTTGTGGGGTTTACTACAAGCCATGTCTTCAAGCACAGACCACAACTTGTAATCCAGGGGATTTAAATCGGGGCTCCCTGAGGGTCAATCTTCAGCTCGAATGAAACCAGGTAGATTTTCTTCTAGCCACCGTTGGGTGGTTTTAGCTTTGTGCGCTGGTGCCGAGTCTTGTTGAAAAATCCAACGCTTACCATCAAACAAGGTGTCATTGAGTGGTTTTACCACATCATCTAACATTTTTTGGTACACAACTGCGGACGTTTTAACGCCCTTTTCACAAAAATGTAATTGAGTTACCCCATCGTAAGATACTCTCCCCACCAAACCATTACAGAAGCTGGAAAATGACCTCGTGAACCATCGCAATTTTTTCTGACGCCTCTTTGGAACTGTGAGCATACACCCTATCATTTTGTTTATTATATTTTTCTTCTACCATAAAAATTTTTTCGTCGGTAAACAAAATATTTCTGTGTTCATTGCTAGCGTGCCTCTGCAACGGAATTTTTGATCTTATGTGTCTAATTTCTTTTAAAGCCACTGTAAGCCATTGTCCTGTGATTCGACGGTAAGCCCCAAGTTTAAGGTCTTCTTTTATAACACGAGACATACCTCTTTTCGAAATTTTCAATTCTCTAGCCATTACTTTTTGTTTTCGCAATGGATTTCTGCGAATTCGTTCCCGTACTGCCTTTATTACCTTTGGGGTTCTTGTGGTTCGTGGACGTCCACTTCTTGGGCTATCACCTACAGAAGAAAGCTCAGTGAATCGACTTATGCCGCGATAAATAAATTTTTTCGAAATTTTCAAAGGTTCTAGCAAACTAAAAATTTCACTTGCACTTTTACCACATTTATGTAATGCAATTACCGCAACACGATTTTCTTGTACACCCCATTCCATATTTACTGTTTGAACTTTCAGCATCAACTAATACACATTTACTATCTATGAATGAACATTTTCAAAATTACCGTAAACCACCCCCCAACCCCTATAACTGGGTGAACAATTACAGGTACTTTAACTGGGACAGAATTTATGGCACGACTACATTTTACTATAAATTTTAAAATGAATATAAATTTTTTGTAATAAGTCATAATTGTTATTTGGAATAAATAATTATTAAATTATTACTATATGGTGTCATATTTCCACAAATTTCACATGTTTAATTCCCCCCCTACCCTATTCCTCGCATGCTTCCCTCTTGTTCTTAGATCGATTGTTGCTCTTGAAGTAACTACAATTTTATTAAGATTTTTGGTATAAATAAGTACCTAACACAATCTTATTTATACACTTTTAAATTCGTTTTTTTTAAATTTTTCAAATATTTTTAATCGTCATAAATAGGATTATGAACTCTTCAAAAGTCAACTAAAAGAAAGCGACTGCTATTTAAAAAAATATTAGATGATGTCGTCCATATGGTATGAATGACTTCAGTGATTTTCCGTTAAAATTAAAGGTTAAGCAATAATTCAAATGAGGACATGTGTCCCTGAATTTTTTCAAAGTTGTATATTTTCTAAGATTTCCATTTCCAGATGCCGAATGGCTTAATTTACGAGCAAATGATAAGGGAAGAAAATTGTAGAGAATATTATTACCCTTAAATATAAAAATCAACATTATTCTATAACCAATACTTCTTGAGATATTAACAATTTAAACTAAAGGTGTGGTGTTGATTGTGTGAAGTTTTACTGCGAAAATAAAAAATTAAATTGAAGGTAAAAACAATTTTTTGAATATATAGAAATTATACTATGGTGTACAAATAAGTTATGCATTTTTTCAGAAATTTAATTTCATATTTACATTATTTCCAGGAAAATTATCACATTGGCGAAAATCACGATTTCATCTCAAATTTGGTGCATGAACAACTTTTAAAGGCTCTCACACCTAAACTATTTATCTTAGAAATGTATTCTTTGGGGACTTTTGTTTAGATCATTTCATATTTTACAAAAAAATTCGGTTTTATTTTTGTATTCTACTCGTATAATAGATAAACATGTACCATTTTTCATATAAATTATTCAGTTACATTTAACTAAAATCACGTAAAAGCAATTACCTATATAATAATTTAATTGGTATTGCCACTCTGGGGGGCAAAACGTTACAATCTCTACAAAAAAATTTTAGAAATGGGTCATCTAACATATTCTGCTACATAAATTCACATGCTAGAAATCAAACATTCTTCTGAGTATCCCAACGATTTTCTTTTATTAAATTTCGCCTTTCTCATCCAAGTTATCACCTCATACATGCACCAGAGTGACCAGACATGGGCGAATCTCGTTAGTCTATTAATGGAGGAATATTAATAGGAGAGGTCCCAGACTTGTTCTAATAAAAGTGGAAAAGGAAAATGCTCTTTAATTAAATATTCCTTTTAATTCAAAAGCTAAAGTTATCGGATTGGTTAATACTTAGCAGAAAACTAATGAAACTTCAAAAGAGATACTGTTTCTTTTGTATTGCCATTAGCACTATAGAAATTAAATTTGAAATAAAAATTATTAATTTTATAAAGCTACTTTCATTCAAAGTAATTAATAAGCAAAAGTTTTTTTTCTCAGAAGAGTAAGTAAATACTTCGTAAGTATAATCAATATAGTAAATCTTGAGGTAATAAAATTTAATTTTCCTCGTGTACTTTATTGAAATTATATGAACTAGTTTCGACCTGTGGTCATCATCAGATTATTCGTTATTTGAGGAAAACGGAATCTTTTATTAATTAAATACGTAGCTTAATTATTACACTTACCAATGTAGTATATTTATAATAAATTAGTTAGCTACCCAACTCTAGATGATGTTATATTTATCGTTTGGATGTAATCGCGCAACAAGATTGAGGTAATATTTAGACTACCCAAAGTCATAAGGATTCTTCTAATGTGAGTTTATGTTAGAATAGCTTTGTCTCGGATAAACGGATTTTACACTATAGTATTTCCGTCAAGTAATATGCCATGGGTTCTGTTTGGCAGACAGTTGTGTACATCAGATTTGTTTATTTTTACTGAATCGAATTTGCAATACTGCATTCCGTACACCAACCAATTTTAATAAAAGTATATTGTTCTCATTAGATTCAAACTAAACTACAAGAGACTTTTCCAAATCGCATATAAGAAACCCGATTGAATAATTAAAGAACAACTTCTGTTACTTTAGCTGCTGTTAAATTATTTTATAACTTTATAACTTTTAGTTACAAATGCACGCTGTCATCTGTCATGAATTAATGTAGCCAAAAATGTAAGGATAAAATTATTATGAAGAAGTATATTGAGTGATTGATGAATAAATTATAAAAAGATATTTGGAACAATTTATAACTTAACACATCGCTAGTTAACCATGTCAGAATCTTTACTATTTGCACATTGTGCACTAAATGGAATGAAACTACCCCAGTTCTTAAGCATTGAAAACAAAAACTGTATTAGAGAAATGATAAATTGCTTTAACCTTAACTACTATTTTGTATTATTCGACTAGTGCATTTCGACTTTAAATAAATTAATAAAATTTAAATAAATTCACGTTAAACGTCTTATTGTTTAGGGTTGGTTAAATAAAGTTATCAAGAGATTAAAGTAAAATTAGGGATTCGCCAGTTAATCCTTTTGTGTTCCTAATGTTATTTACGCTCAATTAATAAAGCGGTCACTATAATTCTTATCCTAAATGTGTTGACTATCAATATTTTTATAAACAATCCGTCAATTAAGTATTAATAGATTAAATTACCTATAAAATTTGTACACCATAAGTACCCGACGCCGTCGCCGTCCGTCGGTATCACAAGTAGCGTTCTTGAGCTGAAAAGCTTTTAGCATGCAGTACCTATCCTTGATGCAGCATGTTGAATAAATATTAATTAAGTTAATGCGATTATTTGGAATGCTTGTTAGTTTTAGTAATATTTTTGTCAGTTTATATAATTTCTATAAAGCACCCTGTATTTTTTTTGTAATTACTATAAAAACAAAATTGGTATTACATTTGCTGCTGCTTAATTTACATTTTTGAATAAATTAATTTCTTAAACGCGGATCCGCACACATTTGTTTATTCGTTTAATGAATTTTTAATTAATTTTTTAGGCTACTAATTGATTTACAATATTTTTTTTATTGTAATTACTATAATAATACTTTCGTATTCAAATTGTAATGAAAAATAAATTAGGGTGGAATATTCTGTTCTCTATATCACGCCATACTCGTATATAGGTACGGTATGTGACAAATTGATCACGACACACTTTTTTATACCCGTTTACTCCTTAAAATAATGTGCCATAATTAAGCTTGACGTTATTCTCATTTGTCTTGCTTACGTTAAATAAGTTTTATGTTTTTCCGATGTATCGAAATCGACATAAGTCAACACTTATTCACAAGACAGATGATTCAAACAGTAGCTGAGGAAAATAGAATGTTCTTGAATAAAATAAATGAGATTGGATAAGATGCTTTTTGACGCTTTTAATGTTACAGCATTTTCTTCATTTCTCAAATAAGATTTGAACAATTTTTCTTTTTCCCTAAAATTATTACACCTAAGCATAAGGGTATATAAAACTCATTGCCCTATTTTACTTTATTTTTGCACTAAATTTGTGACTCCGATAGATCCCAATACTTTATTTTAGGAAATCTTATTTCTAGATAAAGCACATCTTATTCGTTCTTTTTCATTATCTTCACACTAACAGCATCTAGCGTTTGCACTTCACGTCATCTTCTGATCCACATCGAGAAACGTATTTTTCAATATATCGCTTCTCAATAAAACATATTTATTATCGACTTCATTTTAACACAATAAACTGTGAAAGATTTTTCGATTAACTCATTTCCTGAGTAGTCTAGTAAACGTCTTTCAACGTGGAATCGCGAACAACTTCATAAATATTGCCCTAATAAATCAGTAAATGATAAATTTAAAAAGAGGGAAGAATTATTGCATATTAGCCAAGTAAAAGTACCCTGCAGCGCTAAAATACAATTTTTTGTATTTAAAAAATGAAAATAATGATATTTGATTTATGATACTTATTACAGGCGTGATCGTCAGTACCACCATTTTGTTTAGAAATAGCCTGCGGTGCTATTTATTGTTAAATCGGATACAACACGGGGAGAAAATATTGAAACCTCTCATATCCTAAATAGGAAACATTTTAAGCTGCACGTGAGTGAGATGGAAGAATTATTTACCTGGTAAAATTATTAATTATGAGAAATGCTGATCTTCATATACTTTTCTTGGTTCACTCAAGGATGGTGAAGCTAAGGAATACCCAACGAGAAGCAGAGTTTAAACATACGGAATGGCTTTCCAAACATTACAAGACAAAAAGTAAACCATCAGGAGGGGATGTACCAGCTACAAAATTATTAGAACCAGAGCAAAAGCAAGACCTAACGAAAGCGAAAAAGAAGAGAAAAATCGTCAAGGACTCTATTGGGAATAAAACTCCAATAAAAGTGCAACGGCTATTAACTCGGAACTTCTGTTTAAGGAATATATGACAAGATCTAATCTAATACTGCAAATAGGAATAGAAAATAAAATTATTTCTAGAACGCCAAAATTGCAAGGAGTCGCTTGAAATAACTGTACTACGTGTAGGAAATAGAAATAATAATAAAGGTATCCGTTTTAAAATATTACCAAGTTATTAAACACTTATTAAAGATTGTAAAAGAATAAATTTATTATTATATTTTTAACAAGTTAAAAATTCAATTAAGGAAATACGAACAGGTTTATCTAATTTTTTGAGAAAGTCCGAAGTTATTTTATTATCGTAACTAAACCATATGCTACATAATTATTATGTACTTACATATTAAGGGTGCAGGTTCAATTCCTCAATAATCTTACTCGCAGCCCAATTTGTAAATTATTAAAATTTACATTACTTTCAAAGTTAGTTTTTTAAACACCCGATAAGGGGGTCAAGCGAGTTACGCTCGCAAAATATCCCGCAACGCCCCATTAAGCAAATAAGCAATAGGGTAAAAAAGTCTAAAATTCGGAATTTTCAGATTTTATTTGAAATGTTTCAGTGCATAAGTAAATGAAAAATATAAACACCGTCCAATGATGTCGGCAATTTTATAAGTCTTACTGGAGAAACCATAAGAGATTTGAAAATTAAAATGAATTTATCTCCCTTAATATAAAATGCGATCTTGATGATTGTTCCACTGTACCCTTCATATATATTTTCACAACTACCATAACATACCTTCAACAAAATAGGTAACATTTAGATGAGAATAAAAAATGTATTGAATTTAAAAATAGTATATCTCAAGATCTGATGTGGAAATTAAAATAACCCCGTAAGAAATAATTAGCTACAAATTATTTTACACTTCAAATTAATAATCTATATGTCCACCTTGTTGCTGGACGACATTAATCAAATGATTTGGCATTGAATAGATTAAATTTTCAATACATCAATATTTTTCCTTCTAAACCATTCCCTGGTGACTTGGGAAAAATAAAGTTTTCTCCTAGAGCTTCAATACAACCATTGGACTTTATTTTTGCTGTTATCTAAGCCTGTATAGTACTTCCATAAAAAATAAAACTTCCCACGCCATGACGGTACCGCTGCCAAAATTACGACAAAAGCTTTTCTCGATTTATTTGGGTAAATCATATTTTTGCACAATTCTCAATTGTTCATCCCATCCATGCGTCTTCTTGCGAATTCTAAATGGAATTCAAATTAAATGAGTCTTGCTTTCCCAGTTATTTTGCCATAACCAACCAAGTGAGTGAACATATAAAATTTGCCTAATATAATGTCGACTATTCATCATATTTGTGATGAATTCATGTGTTCATTCACAGCTTTCGTTAAAATTGTACGCTTGCGATGCTCGTTGAGTTTATAGTTTACTCCAACATAATTATTTTTATCTTACTTTGATGTATGACGATTTGATGAGTCAACATATTTGTGGTCAAGTTGACCCCCCTATTTTAGATTTTAAAATTTTTTTAACAATCCAGTTGCAAGTGCTTGCGAAATTCTGGCGAATGCTGTAATTTATTTTGAAAGTGCTGGGTTAGTTAAATTCTTATTAAGAAATGAAAATAGCAAGATTTGGAAAGGCCAAGTTGACGCAGCCCCTCCATTTTAGAATTTTTAATTTTTTTTAAGCCAAAGCTTATGAAATGCTGTAATTTATTTTGAAAATCCTGAGTTAGTTAAATTTTTATTTAGGATTGAAATATTAATTTTTGACCAAATGTCAATTAGCCCCTCATTTTTTAAGTTTTGTTAAAAATTTAATTTTCTTCATATCATTTAAAAGTATTTGTTAAGTGCTGGCAAATGCTGTAAATCATTTCAAGGTATAGGCGCTCTTATCTACTCTACCACTGGATAGCTTCTCGCGATAATTCAGGTACATTTCTCCCCCCCCCCATCCCAAATTTTGAATAAAATTAGTGTCAAACGACAGAGAATCGTTTGAACTCTAATGAGCTTTAATTTCCATAGTTTGAACCTCAAAGGTAAAACGTTAGAGCGTTTCAAAGATTGCGAAATTGAGTGACATTTTACTGCCCCGGGCCCCATTGTGAATTCTTTAGTAAAATGAGTATCAAATGTTTGAGCTTCGTTTGAGCTCCATGAGCTTCCGTTAATACGTTTGAACCACCCGCATCGCGAATTAAAAAAATTCATTAAGAAATTTGTGAAATGTCACTCAATTTCGCAATCTTTGAAAGGCTTTAACATTTTTATCTTTGGCGCACAACGATGGAAATTGAAACTCATTTGAGCTCAAACGATACTCGATCGATTAAAAAAGCATTTTTAGAGCCCCTCTCAAAATTGTTCTAAAGAAGTGAATTTTATTCAAAACTTTTAGGGTACAAACGATGGAAATTGAAGTTTTTTGGAGCTCAAACGTTACTCTATCGATTGACACCTATTATACTATTACCTATCACCTCAAAAATCGCGATGGGGGGGGGGGCGTTTCTACACTGTGGTACACACGATTTTTATGGAAAATCACTGCAGCTCAAACGAAGGTCAAACTTTTGACACTAATTACCTTACAAAATTCGCGATGGGGGACCGGGGGCCCACAAGGGGACCAAAAAAGTTTGTTAATTTAGTTTCTAGGTCTTTTAGATTGAAAGACTATTTGTATTTCCATCTAGAAATATTCAAATTTCGTTATTTTTGTAACAAAACCACCGCACTAAAAAATTCGTCTATTGGATTTTAACAAGCAAGTACAAATAATTATAATGGCAAAATGCAAATCTAGTGATTTTATGTAAGGAGTTGCAAGGAAATTTAAAAGTTTCCTCCGCTGTATAAGAAGTACAACCTTGAAGTAATTTAGGTATAGTAAGAAATTATCGATAGATATTTGAGACGAATATTGAGGCGGTAATAGTTTAGCGGAAAATCGCGTTGATTGTTAATTACAAGGTACCCAGATCGATCCCACGTGAAACTATCATAATATTATGTCCTTCTCTTTTCGAAAGGTAATGGGGAATCACCGCAGTGTAATTTGATTAAACACCCTGTCTAAAATGGAACTTTAGTACATTTCCAGTATATTATGTGTTTCCATATCCACATTTCCATATATTTATTATGTGTGATAATTTGCACACACGTCCACCTCATAGCAGTAAATACCATAGGACAAAGTCCTAATTTATGAGGAGGAAGTTATTTGTGCAAGTGGAGATGAAGAGATGTGGGTCAACAGTAATAGAGCGAAACTACCGGAGAAATTGCATTCATTTGATAAAATTTCTTTAATTTATTGTAGAAATGAAGGGAAGCTGCTCGAAATCTCAAGACGAAAAGAATAGAGACCCGAAACAATTTTTTCGAGGTTGCACTGGGATCTGCGTAGAAGCCATGAAACACTTAAAATATAATGCACCAATCCAGATGAAAATATTTTCAACAAAAAAATTAGGTAATTTACTTACGAAGGTGGAAAATAAATTAAGCACAGTCTGTCCCTCAAATCAATAATTATTTAAATTGTTATTTCAGTGGTAGAGCGCTCGACTGCAGCTAAGGGTGCCGGACTTGCTTAATTCCAAAAATTTTCTCCAACATTTAGTTGACAAAACCGACGGCGACGTTAAACTGTAGGTTCCCACTTAACGTTAATGCATAGGTATTATCGTTGATTGGAATTTTATAAACTTTTTTGTTAAATGCAAAAGTGCAATAGGAAAAAGTTTCTATTGCAAAATTCCATTTACTTAAAAGTGCAAGTGACTTTGACCCACACTGTTGATATTGTTAACGATAAAAAAGAAAATGTTTTTCTTATAATTTAATAATATACGAATAGATAGAAATGATTGCATTAGCGAAGAGTTACAAGACTATTTTAATTTATTCACTACTCTCAAAATAATAGCAGTTAGTCCAGGCAAGTCAGACGAAAATATGTCTCGATCTTACACAAAATTTGGGCATGCTGAAATTTAATATACATGTTTATTTGAGTGTATGAATGAACTCCCGTAAAATTCCCCGTTAGCTTCTCCCAAATTGGCAATTGTCCAGGAGTTAATCGATCATCAAGAATATTCAGAATTCTCAATGAATTCTTAGAAAATTTCATAGAATTCTTGGGAATTTCCTAGAATTTTTGAAATCCTTACCTTTCGGAATTCTTATGTACACTTAATTGTGAATTTTATTTTAGTTCCTTCAACGTTGCTTTTTCATTTATAATTCGCTTAATTTCAACTTTAGCGAAAATTATCATGAGCCAAAACTGAAGAATATAAAATTCCCTATTAAATAGATGTATAGACATAAATTCTGAAATATCTATTTTATAGAGAATTTTGGTCTGATGCTAATTTTTTGTAAAAATGAAATTAAGCTAGCTATATCCGAAAAACCACGTTGGAGCAACTAAAATTACCAATTGAACGAGAAGTCGACAAAGAATTTTAGGGAAAATTGGGATGATTCATTCATATTGTCACGATTATTTCGTGACGGGGATTTTTTATGCATTTTGAATTAAAACGGGTTCGAAACTTTAACACTATTTATTTAAACATTTAGTAACGAATATTTACATACACCTTAAATCTAATACTTAAAATTAATTCTTACATTATAAATTGAGTTGCAGGTTTCTAACCATTCTTTATAATAACCATACACGTTCCCTTAGGGTTAATTGGTCTTCATCTTATTCCGCATCGTAACTACTTCCTAACTGAACCTCACACTTTCAACTCCTATACCTGACTGTCCCCCTTATTAAAAACTTTCCTTCGTTCGTTCATTTACCTCTCAAGAAAACTTTCCTATCTCCTTGCTGGTAAGCAAAAACCATTTCCCATCAATCTATTTCTCACTACTAATCACATCCGGGGCATCGCCTTTTATTTGTAATGGCATAATTGTTAAGGCGACTCGTGTACTAATATTTTTATTATTTTTATTTTATTATAAATGTGACAATATAGATATGCCTGCCAAATTTCGGGTCGCCCGGAATTTTCCTTGCATAGACTAATTAAAGGCCAATTGGGCATTGAATTTGTAGGGATCATGAATTTATCCCTTCTTTCATTTTCAAGTGCCTCATATTATTGCAATATTATAGTATGATAATATATAATAGTGTAAGTGACTGAACATCAAACTGTTATGCGAATACTAACCAAATGTCTTAATTAAATAATAATGTTGTAAACTACTTTTCGATTTTGCATAATGCAGAACTGTAAATCTGCCATGCCACGACACTATCGAGAATTTACACACGTCAACAACAATGCATTAATAATCTGTGTAATATTCGAAAAGCTTCATAATTAATGAAGTGTAAATTACATATTAATGAACAATGCTTTGTTTAGAATATTAACACTAACTTTATGATGACACAATAAAAAAATAATTTTAAATTATCCGAGTAATTAAAATAACCTGAAAAAATCGATTTAAACTGTAAACGCCTTCAGGTAGGTTTCATTTGTACAAACACTTGAAATGAAACACATTAAACAGAAAATCTATTTCAGACATCTGAGGTGATACATTTTTATTCAAGTTTCATTTCCAAATAATGGGATTTGAAGTACAGACACTTCTAAAAAAAATAGAATTCTCTTTTCGTTATACATTTTCATATTAAAAAAAATAAACAAAATTTAAAAACGTTAATATTATGTATGTCGTTTTTATCAAAATAACAATATTAAGATATTTGCGATAAATCGTAAGCTTAGGTTCAAAATAGTGCTACGAAATAAATATTTTCTGAATGAATTTATAACGCATGCATAGGCAAGAAATTTAAAATAAATTGAGATTCTCTTTTTCCCGAAGCGACCACTCTGTTGCCTACAATTTATGGATAGCAAAACCCTTTTGACAAAACGAAAATATATTTAGAAATAAAAGAACATGCTGCTTTCAGTATTTTAAAAAAGAAATTTCCTTAGAATATGAAATAATCGCGATAACTTAAAGTGGTACATAAATAAAACTAAATCTGATTGAATTTTTGAAGAGGTAATTTAAAATATCGAATATTGCAATTTTTTTTAAGCATACTAATTATCCAATAAGTTTTTTCCATGGTTGTCAAAAATCTAGATTAGAAGATCCAATGGAGACGGCAATAAGCTGGTGATAATCACTTAACGAGGGGTGACATTCTACTTCTAGAGAATCGACGAACTCAATGATGTAGCTTACTATAAAATAATCGTTTGTATCTAACCATCTATAAAAGATCAACTTCAAGTAATCTACTTAAAACGTTCACGGTTTGATAAATAAAATGCTTGAACACGGAGGCCGATCATTATAAATGTGTATTTATGCTGCATTTTAAATTTTACGTTTATTAAAATATAGTAATATTTTAATCTGAAGAAACGTTGATAGCGTCCGCTACTAAAGTGTAATATAACGTTTTCAGTTTTTAGGATTAAGTTTGATCATTATTATTATTATGGTGGGAAAACAGCAACTGAATGCGGTCGAGTCCGATTATCTAACCTAAACAGAACCTTACGAGGATAAATGGAATAATATTAGATAACACATGAAAATATCACAGCAGATAAAACAAACCTTAAATAAATTATAATTGCAGTATATACGAGTAAATAAATGAATAAGCATACAAAAGAATTGATGGAATTACGAAGAGAGTTGTGTGCAAAGAATGAATACAATTTGGATGAAGTGAGAGAGGTAAACAAGGAATTATCTAAAGCAGTGCGGTAGGACCTCAGAAGATTCGATATGGAAATTATTAGAGAAATAATAGAAGAAAACAAAAGCATGAAAGTATTTAGAGAAAAACTGCCAATTGGTGGGAAAAATATATGCCCACTAAAGGATAAGCAAGGGGTGACAACGAACAACCGAGTTTGCATTTTACGTATTGCATTGCGTTCTATAGAGAGGTATATACAAATCAAGACACCCAAAAATAAAAAAGAAAAGGGCTCACTCAGAAAAACATCTTGAACTAAGGATCGGATGAAATGTCGGAAATAACATCTGGAAGAAATTAGAAATGCTCTAAAAGAAATGAAGAATGATAAATCACTTGAAGATGATTATGTAGTTATAGAAGACGCCACACTGACTGGCGAGACGAAATTGAAAATTATTAAATCGTTAATCAATATGTGAATACAGCATAGCGTGACGCCTGAAAAATGGAATAATGCGGTGATGATTCTCCTTCATAAAAGAGGTGACTCGACGAATCTGGGAAATTGTAAGACCAGTTAGCCTTCTTTCTAGTCTTCTTCTTCTTCATGGATTAGGCTTTGGATAGCCTGTTCCGATTTCATACGTCTTTCCATATTTAGCGTGGACGCCCGACATTTCTTTGACCATGTGGTTTGTAATTTATAATCTTTCGGAATTCTGGCGTCATTCATTCTTTCCACATGTTCTTTCCATTTCATTCGATATTCCTGTATCTTTTCATTAACATTATAGATATTTACATCTTTTCTTAAGTCGGTATTTCTAATTCTATTCTGCCTTGTACATCCTTTCACTCTTCGTAGGAATTTCATTTCGGTGGCCTGTATTCTAGACTTGTTTTTCTCCAAGGCAACCAAAGACTCTAATCAATATAAACTATTTATGAAAATAATAGCAACACGCCTGGAGTCAAAACTTGAAATCTACACACGTTATGTTTACAATGCAAAAACACTCATTTCTCCACCAGAAAATTAAACAACTGTGTCTTACCACATCCAGAAGACTCAAAACACTTTGGTATGAATCTTGATCGAAGACTAACATGGAAAAAACGTCTGTTCAACAAACTAAACAGCTTGGTTTAAAATTCAAACAAATGTATTGGCTGATTGGAAGACAATCACAATTATCTCTGGAAAACAAGATGATTATCTAGTATCAGGTTATACTAAAACCCATATGGACATCCGGCATTTAAATCTGCGGGACCGCCAGTTTATCCAATGTCGGAACTTTCAAAATAAAATACTTAGAACAATCACAAATACATCATGGAATGTGCCAAACTACGTCATAAAATAAGACTTGCATTTAAATTCTATTCAGGAAGAAATACACAAGAACCACATCAAATACCGATATAGATTGGAAAATCGCCCTAATGAACTCCCCAGCGAATTATTGGACAACACAAGCGAAATAAGACGACTACAGCGATTCAAAACATCTGATTTAGCTACTCTATTTGTCCAAGGAATTGAATTCTGATAATGTGTAATGTTGAATTTATTGTGTATAGTTAAAGGAAACTTCTCAATGGAAAGTTTTCTGCATGATTTTAGCTTGTTGTCACACAATTTCCTTACTGTTTGCATAGACAGATTGTAGATATTAATTTAAATTTAAAAAAAACAGTAGAACTGTTAGCGGCACGACATCAGTGTAAAATTGACTACCGATATTGAAAACTCATCAAGTATACAACAAGCAGGTGTTAAACTCCATAAGATGACGAAGAAATTCAGGGTTAGAAGGGGATCCCGGCAGGGGGCACAATTTCGCCAAAATATTTACTGCTGTTCTAGAATATATCTTTAAATCGCTTGTGTGGGAAAGGCAGAGTGTTAAAATGGACGGAGAGATGCTCAACCATCTTAGATGTTTGGACTTCATTGTACTCATCTCGGACAACATTGAAGATGCTATGGAAATGCGTCAACAATTTCAATAAGCATCAAAAAGTGTTGGCTTTAATATATCCATGAATAAAACAAAATTTCTGACAAATTTTCTCCAAGCGGATAGGTGGAAATAAATTGAAAATAGTTGGAGAAAGAGATCTGTTATGTTTAACAAGAAAAGTCTGCGAAAAATTTGTCATGCCTGTATTAACATATTGGTCAAAAACACTTACCTTGATACAAAAATCAGTTCAGAGCTTGAGGATGGCCTAGAGAGCAATGGCAACTAGAACAAACAGAATACCCAACGCCGTCATACGTTAGAGAATAGGAGTGGTGGATATTATTGAGAGAATGGCGAGGCTGAAATAAAAATAATGCGATTTGGTCATGGAACGTTACACGATGTACGAACGTATAATTATTGTGAAAACACAAATACAAATATCTTATTGCCAAAATTAGGGTATGTGGTTTCAGCAAGATGGAGCATGACCAAACATGCTGATATTAATTGGCCGCCCAGGTTTTGCAATTTAAGGCCAATAGATTTTTTCTTTTCTGTCTATGTCAACAAACCTCAAAGAATACCTCAAGAACAATATTCGACATGAAATTGCAAACGTTGAATCTCATTTATGCGAAAACGTAATGGAAAATTTTGCTAAAAGAATGATGTCATGCCAGCAGAGCCTCATGGGGGCATTTAAATGCCTCATGGGGTTAAAATAAAAATTTTCCAATATTTCCTATCATGAATACGTTTTTGTAACAAATTAAAATAACACCTCTTATGGAATATCACCCAAATTCAAACTGAAATTTCTTATGCAAAATTTTAAATTAGGTCAAAGCCATAATCGGATCAAATACAGATTCATATTGTGTATTCCTACTGCATTTACTTAATTATGAAAAGCGATACATTTTCATATAACAAAAAATGTAATACAAGGCACCTAAGCTTTTATTGATTGACTTATCAACAAAATTTAACAAAACAAACAAAAGCTTCTTCTATTTTGGTTTATACATTCTGTGAAAATTAGTCTCATCGGTAATTTATTATTTAGCGTTTTAACAGTAATCTATATTTGATTTTAACTTAAGCTTTCACTTACGTTCACTATATTCGATATTAAATTTATTTTAAGCACAAAATTCTGGTTCTATATTTATATACTATTAAGATACCTATTATGACATAAATTTTTATATTCGTGTAATTTTAGACAGATCGATTTGTGTTTGCCTTAATATTATTTTTATAGATGAGTTGTTTCATTTTATTTGGCCAA
Source organism: Podabrus alpinus (assembly GCA_932274525.1). Lineage (NCBI taxonomy): Eukaryota > Metazoa > Arthropoda > Insecta > Coleoptera > Cantharidae > Podabrus > Podabrus alpinus. The sequence goes on from OW026451.1 coordinate 126,028,037, forward strand.
TATTAAATAATTATGTAGTAATTTTTTTTTTATATCTTCCGATATCATGTAAACCTTTTCGACAAAGCACTTTTTAGAACTTTTTTTTAGAATATTGGTTTTCCTTTCTTTAGGTTATACCTATTATATTGGAATAAATTTTAATTTATCTTGGCAAATGGCCTTTGTTTATAATGATTAATTCTCTTGGTTTCATGCTAAACTTGATATTCTAAATTACAAAGTTTGAATAACATTTTTAATGAATTTCATAAAATAATTGAAAATGAGTACTTCTGACCTACAATTCGTTCGCTCACCCCTGACCTTTATCAAAAAATATTTGGCTCACGTACCTACCTCTAATTATAATTATATTATATTATAAAATAATAATTAGTTTATACGATAAAAATTTAATTTAAGGTTTTTTTAATTCTGAAACTGAAAACCATGCTTGGATGAATGATACGATTTTACCGAGAAAAAAAATTAATGTAATTTAGTTTAGAATCCGAGTGCAAATATCACGCAGGCATAATAAAACTCAAAATTCTGGAGGAGCAAAAATGTAATCAGTTTAAATAATTTGCAGTCAGCAGTTGGCGAAAACTGTTGGTTTTGCAGTTATTGGAAATTGAAATTCAATTGAGAATCTCTGGAAATATTTTTTTATGTTTTATCAAATTTTACTTTCTCTTAAGTGTAACATAAATTTAATTTGGTACCGAATCAGTGGTTTGGTGTGATTGATGGGAAGACACGGAGTTTGAATCTTGATGGGAGTATACACGAATTAAATTTTCTGATACTATTAAGCTGCTGTTACTTCTTAATCCTTCGGTAGACAGGAACACTGCAGCCACATCGATTATCCCTTTAACTTTCTAAATTTATTAATCTCTGTAATAATTAGATAATCCTAATTTTAATAAATGTTCCGTTTTAGATTTTTACAAAATTTATTTTATTTTCTTTTCTTTGGAATATTAAAACTTAATTACAATGTAGCACGTCATTGCGCAAGAAGCGATGCTATTTGAAACCTTTCCAAATGCAAAAAATTATTTTGCAAATTGAATTTGATTTTTAGATTCATCTAAAATTTAAAGTAGGAGATACCTGCCACATCATAATACTTTTCCAATTACTTAGCTATAAAATATGGCGAATAGGGTTATAATATTTGCATAATTTAAAATTCACCTCAAGTTACTTGTTCCAAACTAAGTTATGCAAATAACTATCTATAAATCAAGCAAAGTAAATCTAAGAGTATCAAGAGATTTATTAGTCCAAAATTAAGATTTAAAAAAATTACAACCACTTTTTCAAAGTACTTCTCTTGAAATAATATACTTGGTATATTATTATACTTTTATAAAACACACAATTGCTTAGCCAAGTTAAGTAATTTAAATATTTTAAATATCAAGAATGCCATTCTACGACGTCTTCTGCTTTTTTAGGGTTAATTAACTCCCACTTCTGATGACACTTGCTAGCGTTACCTTCCTTAAAGAAATATGCTTGAATTTAATTTAATTATATACCTACAGAAATAAAATTATATACATTACATCGAACGCTATCATAAAATATTTAAATGACAACATTTTAAATTCGAGAAATTATAGTAAAATTGTGGAAAGCTATTGTAGAAATATAGTGAAAAAAATTATAGGTTGTCGTTTAAGAAACGCTATCTAAATAATTTAAATTTAATAATAGATTATAGTACAAATCAATCAATTTGGTAAATAATACTTTATTGTTTGTAGTATAAATTTCATTTAAAAATTCGTCTGCAATATTTTGAAGAGCTATGACATTTTCGGCTAGAAAATATTGGAAAACCGTCAAACGCAAAGGAATAGAAACATTGGATTAAGTGATATAGTATATCAGTAGAAAAACGATAAAATAATGTCATTAGATAAGAGTCTCCATTTGTAAAAAAAGTAATATTACGATCAGTGCGTAGTGACAATAAACGTCAAGTTAAAGAAAAAAATAAACGTTTCAGCATGTACAAACAAATAAAATCAAATTAATCTTGCTTGTCTTATAAACTAAATAATGTATTATGCTTTTTTGTTTTTGTTTTTAATATCAAAGAACGGTGGTTAATATTTTGATCTAGCAAAAACTTTTTTAATTTTCAGTATATTTTTTACGCTTTGATTAGTGTGGGATTTGTGTTAATTAGAAGCTTAAATGCTTAAAATATCCAGATAAAAATAATTTATAACGGGTTATGTGAAAAATTACGCCTTACCCCTCGAACACTGATTAGTTCAATCAATTCAGATTTCTTCTACGTAATTTTTTGCTTCGATAAATTATTATGCAAACTGGATGCTAAAAATTTTTTTTTCATTTCCCCAATTAATCCACTCACTGAAATTGCACCGGAAGACTAAAAACTGATGTCAATACTGCAATAATGGCAACTTATTATTTTTTATGATATAGATTTACAATAGTATTTATCTAATATATGGATCAGTATTCAGTACCTAATGGTGGAAGAATAATTGATGTCGCTAGTCGGGAGCTTGGTTATCAAGTCAAATACCCGAGTTCGAATCTTGATTCTATTAAAACTTGCATGTGTTGTGATTCGGAAACCATCACATTAAACCGTCGGTCCACTGAGTAATCTGTCAATCTCCAACAAAAGCTCTTTAGGGCTTAATAGAAAGATGTTGTTTAGAAAAATAAAGAAATAATTTCGACTTCTTTCAAAACTGCGAGAAAATTCAATTTTATTATTTTAAATGTGGTTCTATGGTAATTCCTTTGCATATTTCAGTAAAGCTTTATTGTGTTAAATACTTTTGTACATAAAGTAAATATTTTAGTTATTACCGTGGTATAACAATTTTATGTTAGTATTGGTAACTTTTGTATGTTAGGTTTACACCACAATTCTTCGTGGTTAATAATTATTATAAAATACAAGACTAGATAATAATTTATCCAGTCGGTGATAACGAGTTGGAAATTCTCTTTCTAATTATGGATTATCTGACATCAGGTTATAAGGTTATAGGTCATACCTGCTGATGATAATTTATCTATACCATACCTATTTAACTTATTACAAAATTCTATATATTATTATTATTTACGAAGTTTTTGTTAGATCTATATAATAAATTATATGCAATATAGGTGCTATGGTGAAGCTGTAAAATAATCTATAGTCCTTAAAAAACAAAAACGCCACCCAACATCATTTATATTTTGTGCCACTAACTCGCTGAGAAAATGAGGTGGTTTATGCTAAAGCCAAAATTTATTAGCCAACGGATTTGTCAAAACCACAAATAGTAATAAATGAAATCCTGGAGCCAGCCAAGAACTCCTTAAATAAATAACGATGAGATATTTACAAATATTACAGCTTCATACGAATTATTTAGTATTTCATATGTAGGTAATGCTATAATGGTATCCCTGATAAAAGTGCTAAATAATAAAATATTAGAAGTATTTTATTTTACCCAAAAAATATACAGGATAAATCTATTTGACAGCTTATTAATATATTGATTTTTTCGCGTCTCACCTATAATTAAAATTTTCACAACAGATAGCGTGACATTCGTTACTTTATTTATTTATTTACAAAATAGTCGGCCATGGTTGTGCGGCCTAAAGGCCGCACTGAATGAATTGCTACAGCTACCTATCTTCTATATTAATATATTGATATTTTCATGTCTGACCTCATTCAAATTTACACGACAGATGGCATGACATTTATTGCTCCACTGTTATGTTTCTATGTTATTAAACCTATGAGATGCATTCCTGAGCGTGACTGACACATACATAGGCCATACCTGTATTGTTGTGATACAAAGGAGCTTTGCTTTTTTATCTCCCTTGATAGTCACACTCTTACTCACCACGACTAGCTCCAGAACTTGAGACTCTTTTATTAATAAAATTGTGGAATGCTGAATTGCGATGTGACGTCTTTGCAAATCTGACGCAGACCTTAATTTTGTTGCTTTAATAAAATAGCAACTCGATATACAAATTATAATAATTTGCTGGTTTACCCCGCTTTGTTTGGAATAAAATCCTAGTACCACTCTGCAAATGTAGCCCTTTTGATTGACGTTAAATAAAAGAAACAATATCTCATAGACAGTTGTATTGGTTGTTTTTATTACAAAACCAGATGAATGTTTGCTGTGGCTATTAAAAAGATGTAAACTTGACGATATCAAATAACAAATTACATAAAAAGTTTTGGTACACAAATATTGTTCACGATTATTAAAAATAAAAGATAATTTCGAAATTTTTAAGAATGTTTTAACTAAATTTAAATAACAGTTACCTTCGTTTAGTACGCCACTGTGAATGATGACATTAGTGATATTAGCTTCTGTAGAAACAATCAGAACAGGTGTGTTTTTATCTGCAAACTTGACAGATGTGCTGGTATTCCCAAATCCAAGCAACGGAATCACGTTCGCATGATATCCAATCGTACATCCAAAATATCCAGGTACGTTAAAATTAATTCCAATACTTTGTAGACTAATCTTGAAATTTATTGAAATTGACCAAAATTTATCTCCAGGTAACCTTAAATTTTCCTCCAACGGTACGAAATTTTCCAACATAACCAGGCAGTCCTCGATATTATAAACAGCAACAAAACTTTCCAATTGCTGTATAAACGATTCTCAAAATAACCAGCATAAAACCAATATTGATTGAAAATCCAATTAATTTTTCCAATCCAATCTTATGAGCACAAAAATTTCTGCCAACCGTAAAAATTCTTCTCTCGTACCAACTGCTAAATCCAAAATTACTAAAATATTTTCAATTGTGCGACGTTTACTCTAGCACATTCCAAAACCAACTGAGTTATATGAGGGGATAAATTTTTATAATTTTTGTCGGTCACCCATCCAAGAGCTTTCCCGAACACACCTTGCTTGCGCGTCTTTATTGCACGACTTAGAGCAGAACCATTCAACTACTTATCACCCTTATTAAATTCTATACAAAATTAGCGCAAAGCCACAGCAAACGCAATGTTACATAATATTACAACAATGTAAAAAGGTAATTCCAAGTCTACATCATCAAAAACTTAATTTTTATCGAAAAATAAACCACATCAAACATTTCAGTTCAATGACCTCGAATACAGATGAGGTCCTCAACTAACCATGAGAATTGCCTCTAATCAGATGCCATCGATCTGAATTAATGAAGGGAAACTAAGCTACCTAATGTTTCGCAGGGATGTACCAGGAAAATACTTTCTTGCTCTATTGCGAACAAACCTGAACTGCAAACGAAACACTACCGATAATGAGTCGGACTTACAAAAACTCAAACCTCAGTTCAGTATATACACAGAAATTAAGGCTATTACTTACATAATATAGATTATTATAAAATTAAATATAGAAGCTTAAATTCCTAATTAACCTTTAATTAACTCATTCCAAATCAAACTGTCCCAAACTATTTAGAAATCGCTAATCAAGTAATTTATTACAGCATCCCTCTCATAATTGTATTCAACTATTTGAAAATTCAAAATCATAATAAAATTCCACATCAAAAATTTCATAAATAAAATCAACTTTCCTTTGCCCTGAGACGGAGTCCATGGTCTATCCTTGTAATCGGTACCCCAGTCTTCCATCTCCATCTGACATGCTTCCACGAGAGAGCTGTTGTTAAGGGCTTCCATATTTTGGGTGTTGTACCAGCCATCCTCTTAAATTTTATTCGATCAAACCTAATCGTCTTCATATCATTTCTATGTTTTGGTCTTTTTTTCTTGATGTGTTTTATAGAAAAATTAAATTCCCATAGAAAATCTCTTAAAATTCTTAAATTTTTCGGTGTGGAATAATTTTTTATATCATCTGAACGTGTACTATCAATTTGGACGTCGTTCCAAGTTATTTCATAAACCAGGTATTTAACTTTGTTTTTGCGGAATTGGCATTTTTCAATATTCATTTTCTCACGTGAGTTGTCTATTTGGTCTCGTTTTTATGGTAAATTCTTTATTGTCTCTTGCTTCTTCTATAATTTCTTCGATCGTTTTATTTGGGATTTCTTCAATAATTTAATTTTGATTTATTTCTTGTATTTTCTTGTCTATTAATTCCATCATTTTGTTTGTGCCCTATTCTTTTCCTTGTTATGATTACATTCATCAAATGTTTTCTTTATAAGTTCTTTCGTTTTATTTGCGCTTTCTTCTATTATTTTTATTTCAATTTTCATCACCTCGTTCCAGCTAAATTCAGGATTAATGGTGCTCTGAAAGACATTAGCTGCATTGAAAAAATGTACTTCTTCCAATGCATCCATATTTTTTTAATCTGGGGTACTCTTCCCTAAAGGTTTATCCTTATCAACCATATTAACAAAAGCTCTAATCTCAGGGTTAAAAGTAAGTTCAAAATTTTGTCTTGCCCCACGACGCAATTATTAGTGAAGCCAATACCGTGAAAATTGTCCTTATCGTAGTTATAGAAAACGAGCACCACGTTGGGCCAGATAAAAGTTGTCGTGTTTTTTTAAATTTAAATTTAATAATCGAAAATTGAATTATGTATTATGTAAGTCAAAATTAATCTGAAAATCTTCCAATCAAAGTTGAAAATTTCGGAATCTGGGGTACTCCTTGCTTTTGTAATCAAATTGCCACGGCTATGCTTAGTCTTGACGTTAAACTCTAAATAAAACATAATTATGTACCCCTGCAAATAAATATATCACAACTGAATTTGATTGTTGATAATTTTATTAAACAGCAAAAATAATCAAACCCAGGCACGTGTTTCACAAATGCAAAAATTCATCATCGCCAAGTGTACAAATGACCTTGCCAAATTCGGCTTAAAAACAACTTGGCCGTGCTTTTTAAAAGAGAAAAAAAATACCGCGATAAAATTTTCAAATTTCCGAAACGAATTTAAATTATATAAAAATCGAATTATAAGTTTTCAATACAATAATCTCGTTTTTAAGTCTCGCCACAGTTTAATTTTAAGTAGGTTAACCCGTTGATAAAACTATAATTTTCTCAAAGTACAAGTTGGTTTTCTTACCGATTAACACTTGAATATTCAAAAATTACCATGCAGTCCAAAATTTTGACTTGATCCAAATACCAATTTCCGAAATGCATGAACTTATTTCCCATTTGCGATCGCAATTGCCTTTGTGTATTTAATTTCGACTTTTCGCAATTTCCAAAATTATACTTCGCTTTTTCTCATCATGTAGTCTTCCAATTGGACCCAATATTTTAAAAAAATAAGCGTAATATTCCCGACATAAGCCAAACCCGTCGCTCCGATCTCTTTGACCGCGTTCGAATCAATCCGTTATCACAACGTCTTCTTCGCACATTTTCTTTTCATTTCACAAGTAGTTAAAATTTCTATTGAACTCTTCTGGTAGATAAGATTTCCTGTAGTTAATTAATATTTTTGCACCTATAATTTTTAATTTCACCCATAATAAATTTTAAATGAATAAATTATTTCCTCGCACAATAAATTCAACATTCATTTTATAATTTAAAACCTAAAAGTTATGACGTAAATTTTAAATTTATTAACAAATTCGTTGTTCAGAAAATAAGGACGGAGAGACCTTAAGCATCCCGCTAATTTATTGTCGCGGGAGTAAAATTGGTCAAAATTACGTCTGTCTTATTTAAGTCTTTGAAATTGAAATTATTTTGGCGAAAAAAATAACAGTTCAATCTAAATAAATAAAAATTTAAAAGTACCAAAGGCATTTTTTTATCTTTCAAGGTAAAAGGAATGAAAAGTTAAAATTAATTGACATTTTTTGAATCGGACGACGTTTTGGCGATTAGATTAGATAGAATTAGATTAAAACAGTGGTTTTATTTATTATTTATTATTATTATAAATTATTTATATGGTAAATTATTGTCACCCTCCCCTCTTCCATATTTCCTATTCCAGGTGACCTTAGTGTTGACCTCTTTCGCTCGGAGGGGAGTTTGCAGTTTTTATACCACCTACCTGGCGGATTAGGGTAGTTTACACCTACCCATTCCTTCTTCTACAGTAAAATTGTTGTTAATTATAAATTGCATACAACTATAAAATTGGAAAAAGTGAATATTTAATAATAATAAAGAATAACTCAACATAAATATTGTAAGCAATTTCCTCATATTCTCCAACAAATTGGTCACAGTTTTACGAAAAACTTTTCTAAATAAAGGTAAATGATTGCCTGTTAATAGATAAGCTCAATGCCGGTGTACGAGGGTCCGAAGTTCCAAACAGGAACTGGAACAAAATAAACATAACCAGTTTGATTTCTAATAGGCGATCCAAATTATAGGCAATATTAACCATTTACCCGGAATATCCCATATTCAAGGCTCATCAAGGCCACTATATGCCAAGGGAGGCTCTTCTATTTTTGTGAGCTTCATTAATCGCCATACTTAAGCTTGACCACAATTCAAGATCAATTGAACACTAACTAAGATCAATCATCTGTAACTTCCGACAAAGTAACCAGAGGTAATAAAATGATTAATACTAAAATCATTTCAATTAAATTTAATATCAAATTCCTGTAAAATCTCTCAGCTACTGTTCCATTAATCAATCAAAATTGGAATACAAACAAACTAGCGGGATAAACAATCAAAACCTAGAGAATAAACTCTTAAGGGCAACGGGAGCAGCAGGAAGTTAAACAACTTTCAAGAAGGTAGGAACCAATTATTTCTTACGGATATCGCCAACAAAACTAATTCACGTTGTCCCTGGAAATATTTCAATTTGGAGCTTAAAAATCGAACACTCCATCTATGTACATGTAGATTACTCAGCTTAAAATTTCCACGCCAAATTTTAGGATAAGAAAAACTACTATTAACTTTCATAACAAAAGCGAATAAATAGAAAAACATGCAACCTTCATTCGCAGCTTATTAAAGCACAAACCACAAACTTGAAGAAGCCTGTAAACTTTTTTCGCTTTAAATGAAAAATGTGTAAATTTAGCTAAACAGACAAAATTTTAGACTTGAGATATCCTTATATAAATAAATATCGCTTTTTAGAATAAATTTAGATGACAAATATAATCTTTTCGCTACTACTAAACAACATCATATCCTTTTTTGAACTTTCGTCGTTTTTCCAACACTGAGTTGTAATATCCTGGGAGATGGCTCTTAAGACGTGAGCTTTTCTTGTGTTGATGATTAATAATTTAACGATTCTGTTATTTCATTTGGTGTGATCATTTGGGACCGAAACGCATCACCTGTGCAGGAAGAACATTAATTTATCTTATTTATTTAATAATAATGGAGACCTTGCAAGATGCCTCAATGTTTAAGTAATTGCGTTTTAAGCCTTTACACCTGAATGCCACTATAACATTTTTACTCCATTTAATTTAATTTTCATTTATTTCCTGTTAAATTAGTATGGAGCAGAAGGATAGCAGATTACAAACTAACAAAGAGGTTTTTTCTTCATATGTTAAAAGCCAAATGAAATTCTTTTAGTACGTTTTAACAAATTAAATTAAGAAATTTATTATTTGTACTTGCGTTATATTAATCGTATACCCTCTTTTTTGTGTTTTCATTAAATTGTCTGATTTGGTACATATTTAATTCATTTGTTATAATTATCTCTTTTCTTTCATTTGCTTCTTTGTAATGTTTCTAAATTACATAATAAAATTAGTGGTGGATTCCAAGGGATTAATAATGCAAAAATTTTATTTCACTTTTATTACTTTGTTAACAAGAGGACACCCACAAATGACTTCGTTTTTGTGAAAATGAGAAATGTGATTTCCAGATAAAAGAATTTAAATTGAGTTAAAAACATTGTTTTTATTTAAAACTTTGCTGTTTAATTTAGGATCTTATTAAAACAAATAATTTAATATGCGTTTTATATTATTAGGAAGCCGAGTAACAATGTAATGATGAATCTTCTAATTATTATATTTGTTTTGATTTATCGCTCACAGCTGAAAAATTTTAGGAATTTAAATTCATAAATATACATTTTCAATTTTAATATTTACGGCCGAACAAGTAGGATTACAATATAACCAAAAAATATAAAAAAAACTAAAAAATTCATTTTAAGGGAAAACAAGTTAACAAAAAAAATATTACAGGTAGCCACATTATACCAAGAGAATTGAATACTTCAAAAATTTTCTGTTAGGTAGGATAAACGAATGATTGATCAGTAAATCCTCAAATAAAGAGAATTTGTTTATTTAAAACCTATTCTTATATTTTTATACGAATATGGGATTGTGTATTAGGATCTCTTTGTACTAAGATCAATTTTTAATTTTACATTATTTCTTTTATTCGGTATAATTAATAATACATATCCAAGCGATAACACCAATCCAGTTCACCTAAAATTGCTTACTAATTACCAAATCGCATGATCGCATAATTAAGTTAAAAGTTCCTTCCAATTTATTGTGAACAAAGGATATTCAAATTGCAAATGCTTTTAATTTGTCTACGATAATGACTAGGTCTTAACTATCACACTATTAAACAGTAACATAGCATGCAGTAATAACACTGCAAATATAATTATGGAACAATATTCTGAAATTAAATTTATAGATTTTTTAATTAAACTGCTCTAAACAGTTTCTAAACGTCATAATTTATTAGAAAATTTTGGAATTGGTATCTGTAAGTAATGGTGTTTGAGCTGGAAGCGAAGCTTTTACGATCTGAAACACTTAATATTAGAAGACATTTATTCACATTTATCAGCAAAATAGAATCATAAAATATTTTACAGCAAATTCAATTTCGAAAATGTAGAAAATTCAGGTTTTAAAAATTATTGATGCGAAGGTATTAAAACATTTTTAAACGCTTTACTTCGTAACGTGAAGTAATTAATTACAACGTGATTACGAATCATAAATTTTTCCCGAAGAAAAATGACTTAATATAATTTCATTTTACAATTTTATTAAACGTGCAATGTAAAATTTAAATTTACGGCAATATAAAGTTGTTATTTAATCTTAAGAGCACTGCACTGTGGTATTATATTAAGTAATTTGTGTCTTATGTCGTTTATTTCTAGGATGCTATAAAAAGTTAAATGAGATCTAGTTACCGGATATTTTCAGCAAAAGTTCTCATCTACGTATAGAAATTATGCATGAACTGAAAACTAGGATTCGGGGATTCCCAAACTCTAATTTTTATTTTATACGGCGTATAAAGTAGTCATTTTTTTGTCTACAGAAATGTTACAAGATAATGTTTTGTTTGCAGTTCTGGAATTAAATGATATAAAACATGGGTTATTCAGTATGGCACTGGACAATTCTCTTAATGTTCCTAGTGCACTTTACTTTCTTTATCTTTTGTAAATAAAATAACCTAATGGTGAAAATTTTTTTCCTTGAGATTTCAACGGGTCTATCCTCTATGGACTTCAATGAATCCAAAAACGCTTTCACAAAATGTCGGTTGGTCTCAGTCAATAATTAAATGTGAGCTTTCCTCGTGCAATTACTTAAAAATTGTCTGTTTTTTTGTAAAAACAAAGAATTTATTTTATTTTTGATAAAATAAGTTTTTCAATGTTGAGAATTAAATTTGCACAAGGTGATGTATAAGTTTTTACCACGAAAAGCATAATGTTTAATGGATTATTCTATTATTTTCTGATGGTAAAGCAAATATTATCTCACATAATAAGATATCGCAAAATATTCAAGTGTTTGTTAGTATAAAACAAATCAAAGTGTTATAATCATATCCCATAATAGCACACAACAATGTATAAAATCGGATACATTGAATGAACTGCTTAACAATAATACATACAGGATTAGCATTCTGATTTCTGAGAGTGAATGTTTTTGGCAGTGAATTCAGTTATTACGTCGTTTTCAACATTCCCTTCGCTCGTACGATTTTGTTTTATCCTGAAGGCTCCAACTTGATAAAACTAGGTCAGATTAATGATACTAAAACCGCCCTTATAGTACATTAAAAAGCTGTCAACTGTTTTTTACAGTTTCTCAGCACATTTTTACAAAATTTTCATCTCTACTCAATTAGGATCGCCGAAAAAAAGTTGTGAAATTAACCAACTGCTCTACGATTATTCGTGTTGTTACACTTTCAATTAAAAATGTAATCATTAAAGCAATTTTTAAAATTGCCCAATTTAAAATTTCTAATGAAAAATAGCCGTTATCGCTTGAACAATTACTTTTTTAATAATATCAACGTAAAAGTGCCTCAAAGTTAGAGATTAAAATTAAAACTAAATTGAAACCAATTCATCCATAAAAAACTACCGGTTGATTATATTTGGAGTGGATTATTTGCTTTATTGACACTGGTTGATTTTCCAATAAAACACTTCCAGCAATCGTCGAATCTACCTCTCACTTTTATAGCATTATCATATTGATATTGACACTTGCCGTTATCATATTTCCTAATTTATTTGAAATTATGTACAGTAAAATTGTAATTAAAAATAACTTTAAAGCTTTTTTTTGCACATTAATAATGCTTTAAGTTTTACATTTTAAAAGTATAAATACATAAATACAAATAAAAGCAAAACACCTGAATTCGTGACAGTAAGACAGATTGATAAAAGTCTGCACAGTTTAGAAGCATTTAAAGAACTTACAAATGCGGGTATATCTAGGGGCGAAATGAAATTTATGTTTACTTTGTTCCCCTTTTTTGCACTCGCTTAGATTTTCTTATGTCTAAAAACAAGATAATTTGTAGTTTACCATTTGTCAACGTTTGATTTTATACACCCTGGATTTCTCTAAGGTCTCCAAAAATCTCAATATCCACTTTAAAATAAAATATTAAGTAATATTTCAAAAAAGTCTTATGTGTGTGCAGCTTTGATATATTTTCTAGTTAAGTATTTCGTGAAATATTATTTTTGATAGCACATAAGTTATTTTTTCATCATCAATCATGGAAGTCTTAAAGTGAATACTTCCTAATGATTTCTATTTTATTTGTAAGTATACTCACAAACTTTTCGTTTTTGCTTTAATTTAGAACATCCGCATTTAATTTTTAAGTATAAAGAATTTCAGCGGGATGTGATGAAAAATGTTCCTCGATCTGCATTCGAATTCGAAGCTATGAATACGTGCGCTAAACCAACTGCGATACCGAAATGATTTATTTTGTACTGCGTTTAAATTTTATAATATTCTTCACTAATTCTAGAATTCATATTTAATCCTTCTCCTAACAACCATCTTGATTGCGAAGAGATATTTCCTAAAAATTAGAAGAACAGAAGTGCTTGATATTTTATTTTTTCTTACGTTAGGTCTGGGACTTGTGTTTACCAATATTTTTTTCAGATTAGTTCTATAAGCATTGGTTTTTACATCTTATATAGCTTGCTAGGCTGACCTTCGATGTGCCTATAACCTGTTTTTTTGATTGTTACAATGGCAAATCTATAACACAGGGGGACCGACGACTTTACGTGCCCTCCAAAGCACGGAAGGCAGTCAAGAAATTATTATGCTCAAACCCGGAGCCGAACCGAGAAGCCCTACGTTATTTTATCAAGGTCACCAATTTACAAAATTAAAATAATGTTCCTCGATCTGGATTCGAACCATGACCATATTTTAAGCTTTCTACAAGGAAGTCGAAGTAACTCTTGATCTTCATGCAGTTTCAAGGGTTTAATATAATTAACAATTGTCAAAGAGCAAAATTTCAGCATACTCTACTTCAAGGTAAATAAATAAATGACCAACCACAAAAATATACAAAGTTATCCAAGTGTTATCACTACAAATGAAATTCTTTCGGTACAAAAAATGAATGAATAACTTGCCTAGTAATAGATGGAAAGCGTTCGTTACTTGGCATTACAAGGTAGTATTTGAACAAAAGTAGTGCTAATATACAAAAAAAATTACTCAGCGAGAAACTCATCTTACTTTGTATGTGGAAAGATTATGTGGAAGATGAGTTTGGTTTGGTGGTGAAGTAGTTAAACTGTGGACCTGCTAGTCTAAGCTCGAATCTTAGCTACCCCCGAATTATTTGTGCTATGGTTAGGATTCCACGTGAAACTATAGGTCTTCTTATTATGTACATGCACCTAGAGTCTGTATTAAGCAAAACTGTGGACTTATGTATAATTCGTTAGTGTGGGTTTTCCCTAAATAAAATAGTTTATACCGTTGATGTCGTACAAATTCAAATTATCTTCTTAAAATCATCATAGCCATAACCACGATTCATAACAAATTTTATTCTTCTAGAATTCATTCATGTTATAGAATGTTAAAGATATTCTGTACTGTCGTGGTTTTTCTATAAAATTTACAATATATTGAATATTATTTGTAGTTAAAAATTATTGTTAGGGATTTTATATTTCTGTTGGCACTATGTTTTAACATTGGGTTTGACACCAGAATCGAACGCTAGTGGGTTTTTGAGCCTTGCTGAGGCAGGCATGCTAAAATTTGTATAAGGGTGTGTTGTTGACCCTAGCCAGGGCAGGCACGATGAAATTTGTAAAAAGTTGCTTTTTGAGCCTTGTTTAAGGAGGAATGTTTTAAAATTGGTATGGGAGTGTGTAAAATAAAGGTTTCATTTTTTTAAAGTGTTTAAATAAGAAATTGGAGGGATGTTTTGGCGTTGGATGGCATTTTGTGTTTAAAAGTGGTGGCGAACATTTGTATGACGTACAAAATATAGCAGATGGGTACGATGAGAACCATATTATGCTATGTACATAAAAATTAAAATTGAACCTACTGCTGTAACCCTGAGAAAAGGGAATAGAAAAAATGGATTGGGCTCAACTTAAGGAAATGATGGAAATTCTAAACAAAAGCATGTAGGATGTTACTCAAAAAAAAAGAAAAAAATAATAATGAAAGATGGATATTAATAAAAAGGAGTTGAATCAAAGACTGCACGAAAATAAACAAGAAATAATAAATAATGAAAATAAATAAGAATTGAATAAAAAATTGAACTAATATAATCAAAAAATCTGATGTGGCCAGCACATGACTCCCCTATAAGGAATCATTCCTTTGTCGTTCATCTAAAGATTCGCAGAAATATTATTTAAATTTTATTTTATTATTTAATTAAATTATTAAATTTCGTCCTTCAAGTAAAGTGCTACTTCCGGTTTAGGGATTTCCTCCAAAATCACATGGTGCTTTAGTATACTGATTAAAGTGTTAAATATGAAATTTGGTTAATAGATAACAATTCGTTCCTGAGATATTTAAGAAAAACCATTTCGTCCTTCAAGTGAAGTGCTACTTCCGGTTTACGGATTTCCTCCAAAATCAAATGGTGCCTTTGTATACCGATTAAAGTGTTAAATATGAAATTTGGTTACTATATAACAATTTGTTCCAGAGATATTGAAGAAAAACCATTTCGTCCTTCAAGTAAAGTGCTACTTCCGGTTTAGGGATTTCCTCCAAAATCACATGGTGCTTTAGTATACTGATTAAAGTGTTAAATATGAAATTTGGTTACTAGATAACAATTCGTTCCTGAGATATTTACGAAAAACCATTTCGTCCTTCAAGTGAAGTGCTACTTCCGGTTTAAGGATTTCCTCCAAAATCAAATGGTGCTTTTGTATACCGATTAAAGTGTTAAATATGAAATTTTGTTAATATATAACAATTCGTTCCAGAGATACAGAACTTACAGACATTTTGCGTTACATACATACATACATACATACATACAGACATACATACAGACATCATTGCGAAAGTAGTCAAAACGGATTCAGAAATGCTCAAAACGGATATTTCCGTTAAAATATCGACATCGAATTTTTTCATGATTACAATACTTCCTTATAGGGAAGTAAAAAATTGACCAAAAATTTGATGAAATGAAACGAGCAACGATAAACTTGCAACAAGACAATAATAACTAATACCCAAGTGAAAGAACTAGTTAAAATGGACAATACAAGAAGTAAATTCACCACCAGCACAAAGACGGAAGGAAAACTAAAGATAAAAATCACATTAAAAATGACTGTAAAAGGATGGCAAGATTTAAAATTGATAGGATCACAGAAAGAGAAGATGAAAATGAAGCGTGAATATTTAAAAAATGAAAAACTTGACATCCAAAAGAGATTTGAAAACGATATTTGAATAAAGTAGATAATGAAATGAAAATTGATTTCACGAAGAGAAAATTTAAAATTGGAAACTGGAAACTGGAGAAACAAGAAAAAGTGCGAATTGGAAAATTTTATTTACAGGAAATATTTGAAGTTTGAATTGGATCAATGAGAATTGGAGAATCTGACTAATAGTTCGATGATAATGACTGCTTCTCATGGAAGCGTATAAGGTACAGATGTACAAATGAGAGAGATATAACAATTATTATCAATCATAGAAGCCTTCAACTATTGGAATTATTGGTTTGATTAAAGATTGTTTTTGATAAAAAGTTTGATAATTTGCAATGAATACTTGAACATATGATTTTGTTAATGAATGCGAGATTTGATTTTGATATTAATAAATAATTTTTGAAATGCTTTTTAAAGAATTTAATTTAAAATAGTCTTAGATTTTGTAAATATGAAAAAAAATTTAATAATTTCAATTATTAATAAAGTAAAAGTTGGATACAATTTCGAAAAAGGATAAAGATTCAAAATTGATTGAACGGGATAAATGTTACATTTTCGAAACAAATAAAAAAAATGAAATTTGCAATAATTGAAATTGATAGTTGAAGATGTTGCAAAGCAAATAGTTTATTGCTGATTAAAAATATTTATGAATTAAATTTAACCTGTTATTTTTTTTATGCTTTAGTAAATAATTTGTTGTAAGTAAAAATTTGTAAACATGGTTTTTCTTATGAACCTTGGTAAATTGGAATTTCTTTTATTATTATATATTTTTTTGTTATTATGATGAAACGGTGAACCAGAAGATGTAAAGGGGTAGAAAATCCACGAATTTGTCAATTTTTCGCAGATGAGTCATGAAAAATTTACATACTCGAATGTAGAAAAAGTAACTGTCGTGTTTTTTCTATAAAATTTACAAAAATTTGAATATTATTTGTAATTGAAAATTATTGAGATTCTTGAGAGGAATTGCGGGATATAAGAGAACCGATAGAAAACGAAACGTAGATATCCGCAACGAGCTCAACATATTTAACCTTATTGACCGTATAGGAGACTACAGGAGGAACTGGAAACAACATCTACGAAGAATGGAAAGCGTCCGCATGCCTAGACAAATATATATTGCTCTGAGCGTTGTAACCTTTAACAGAGCTTCTCGTTGTGTCAAAATTTTGTAATGTGCGGGTGAACACAAATGTACCCCGTCGATAGAAATGTTTGACTTTTACACACAAATAGCAATAATTGAAATTAAACCTCGGCTTAGCTATTACGATGAGCATAGACTTACCTTTTCTCTGGTGGGTTCGTTCCGTGACCAATAACTGTGTTTGCTGAAATCAAATATTTTGGCCCTTGGAACAAGGTTACAAAAATTATGCTCCGTTTTAAATTTAAATGGTAATTTATTATAAATGGGTTTTATGTAAGTTAAATTCAATAAAATTCTTATAATTATAAACAATTTGTTTATTCTAATTAACTTTAAACGAATTAACGCACGCGTATGTAAATCTCAAAATTTTCACTAATTTTATTTTTAATAAAGTTTAATGTGGAGTTACCTTAACAAATCTAGAGTATTTCTGGTTAATAAGTTCATGTACCATAGAACGGTGTAATTCTACTCGATGGATGACCTTGGGTGCGTATAATTATTCCAGATTAAAGTTGTCGTGTAATCTTGTGCCGCGTGGTCTTCGTGACGAATTTTACCAAAATATTTGCAATCCGTGGAAATATTCAACTAAATTCACTTCTGGGATACGTAAGTAAGGTATACTACTATTAATGATTTTTGCACTTTTTCTTTGTAATTAATTAAATTTTTCACAATTTTATCTAATTTTTAGTAGAGACGCATAAAAATTCACCACGCCATTAAAAATCAATCAACAACCAACTCCAATTGTTTTGCCAAAAAAACGCAACCTCTGCAATCCAAGGCAATAGTGATTCTTTTGACGTTTTTCAATACAAAAATCAATAAAATCGACATTCCAATTTTCAGGTACGGCTTCGCCCATTTTGACTTGTCAAATTTTTAATAAAATTTTATGTATTTCAGATTGAATTAATTTTCACCATCACACCTCGTGGTTATCTTGTAAAATTGATGAAAATGTCCTTTCCATTTATGGTACACTGAAATTCGAGGATCGTGTAACGTTTGCACTTATTAAATTAACGTTAACAAAATTTTTATATAAACTAACTTTGAACAATATTTTGACTTTAAATTACATTTCTTATAACTAAACAATTTGATTTATAATACTAACAAACATTTTCATATTAACGGAATTAAATTGTTACATAATTGATTATTTTTGTTGACTTGTTCCATGACTTGTTTTTCAAATTATTTTGATACTGAACTAAATTTTGGTGTCAGACGAAGCTTGTCCGTTCGATCCAATAAGTCTGATGCTCTTTCATTATAAACAAATTCTCTGAATCTTAATGTACGCATTTCTATTGACGTGGTCCACTGGACATTGCAATATGTATAAACCCAGAGGCAAGAGGAATGTGGGCCGACCCAGAAAAAGATGGGACGACCAAGAGTGACGTAACGGACAATAAGTCCAAAACGTGCAGATGCTGATGATGATGATGATGAAAATTATTGTTGGGGATTTTATATTTTTATTGGCAATATGTTTTCACATTGGGTTCAACAGCAGAGTCGAACGTCAGTGGATTTTTGAGCCTTGCTGATGCAGGCACGCTAGAATTTGTAAAAAGTTGCTTTTTGAGCCTTGTTTAAGCAGGGATGTTTTAAAATTGATATGGGGGTGTGTAAAATAAAGGATTTTAATTTTTTTAAGTGTTTAAATAAGAATTTGGAGGAGTGTTTTAGCATTAGATGATAAAAATGTTGTGTTTAAAAAGTGGTGGTGCACATTTGTGTGTAGGTATTCTTTTGTGTTTAGGCATGCCCCCTTATTAACTTTTCATGAAATTTAAAATCGATGATCTTTTGTATACGTATTTCCACTTTTATGAAAAGTTCTTTGAAATAATACACTCTCTTCTGGCTACGGTTTAGCAAGAGACATTGAAATAGCCCCGAGTTATAGAAACCAATATCGGCATCGTGTATTATAGAATATCAATATCAAACTAGATCCGCTAACCCATGAGAAGTTCTTACTGATTTCACTATTTATTTAATCAATGCAAAGCCACATATCGAGTAATATAGAAAAATATCATGAGCTACTATAGCCTCTAGTCTGTAGACTTCTGCTGAACATTTATACATACCTTCATGACGTCCTGAACCTTCGATAGGTTATTTTTGATATGTAAATGCATTATTTAAGAATCAACGCTCATGTTATGATTTACAAAGTTCTACACAGCACTCTAGGACATAATGGCTGTCATAAACTCCCCCTAACATTTTCCTTATTACTTTTATGATTACCATTATCATTAGAACCGAGACCACTAGAATTAGATAACCACAATGAAGCTTTTCGAGTAGTACTTCTAAATGTAGAACTGAAATAAATTTTACACAAGAAATTTTCGAACATACATATTTGAGACGGTAAACTAATAATAATTATAGTTATCAAATACATAGATTATCTCTAATCTATAAAATAGATCCGTTTCTAACATACCAGGCATCTAAAAGAATATCGACAGATATGAACGTTTTCTGACTCCGCAATAAAAAGCTATCAAAGAAACAACCAAATTCAGAAAATCTCATATCTCCCTAGTTTTTCATTTGACGCTGATTCTGAAGATGACCCTGCCTGTTGTTACTCTTTGAGATAACCTGACATAAACTTAATAACTTTCTCCTAAACTACAATTATTTCATAATTAATTTAATGTAATGTTGAAACTTGACAGTCGGCATTATTTGTCTACCACAGTAATTAATTAACGTGGGTGCTAGGTTAGAAAATTTTATTATTTGATAATTTGTACTATCTTATACATTTACTTGAATTTCACATCATACTAAATCTTATGTATCAATCTCCAAAGTATCAAGTGGAAATCTGATTAGACGTTGCTTATGATGATACAAGTAGTTCGTTGAAAACTAGAATAGCTTGAGAACTAGAAAATACATTATTAAGATGTAACCAACAAAGAAGAGAATACATGACGGTTAAATCTTTTCTTTTCATCTACCAGTTCACTAAAATTATAATTAAAAAATGGACTCGATCATTTGCGATACCACTGAATTATGCTGAATTTAAGATTATAATTGGCCTTCGAATAAAATCAGTTATAACGTAGGTTTGCAATAATTTAATGTGAAAAGCAATTTAGGAAATCACTACTTACTACATTCCATTACAAATTATTCGATTGAATAATAACTAAACAGGAATTCAGTCAAATTTCAAATTTTTAAATAAAAAATTAAGCAAAGCGAGCAGACTCGGATAAATTCAATTTCAATGTTATTCTTAAAACTGATTTTTCGAACAAAATCAGCTAAATCTGTACATTAATAATATTCAATCTTGTACAGTTTTAGTATTTCATAGCTGTCTTTAAGTTTTCTGACGATCGTAAATTTAATTTAGATTTCAATATTCGATTGCGATTATGAAATTCAAGAAAAGAAGAAATACGCATGAATAAATTAATTATTTCAGAAGATCAAAGCGATATTTGATTTAATAGGAAACTATTATACGATAAGAACAAAATTATATTTTCTTCCTCGCCGTTGTAAGACTGGGTCCTGTATTAATTTTTTCATATATTTTTTTTATAAGAGCAAAATTGATTTTTCAAAAATTATATCTTGAAATCTGGAAAAGCAAAAATTGAAAAAGGTTTCTTACGAAAAAAATATTTTATGCAACGGGGGGAGTGAACCATTCGTTTGATATCACTTTTCTGAGACACCTGACCTTCTTCAGTCTATCGTAGAGTAAAATTCTTAATTTCACCTGATGGTTTCATAAAAATCTCGCTTAAAATATGAATCGACAGACTTTCAGGAGTCGCTAAGTTGTCTATTTCATACAGCGTTTTAAAATTGCTCTCACTATTAATTTTTTAGTCTAGAATTTTAGTTTTGACGTTCCACTTACAAAGATTATTGTAATGTCTTGCTTGCATAAAATTTATTTTTTAAATTAAAACGTTATTTTAATTTGAAGTATTAAGAAGTTGTGAATTGAAACATCCCTTTTCCATTGTAACTATTCATTTGTAACTATACGCTTTTAGAAAAATCTAACCAATTACATTACATGGCATACAACATCCTAAGGATCGTATTTACGTAAAAAAACACTACTAAATTATTTTTGTCGGTATCCAATTTCCACGCTGTAACTTTGATCAGTAAAACGATCACACCAAGCCACTAAGGTGGTTCATAACCACAATTAAGTATATAGTTATTGTATACTTAATTAACATTAATTTAAGCTATCAGCATCTTGGCTACTACAAAATACAAATTGTCGTGATTTTTCTATAAAGATTTGATTTTGTGCGAATATGAATATTTGAATTTCAAAATTATTATTAGAGAAATTCACTTAAGTTGAAACTATGTTTCCACAGCAAAAGATGCGTTAATAGAGCGGAATTGTAAGCAAATGTGTTGTTAGTCTTTTCCGGCGTAGACACGCCAAAAATTTGTTAAAAAAGTATGTGAATGACCCTGGACGGTGAAATCACGCTAAAAGTTTATGAAAGAGTTATTCTTGAACCTTCATTGTATGAGGCATGTATATAAAATTTTGTAAAGAAGTTATAATTTGAACTTGTTTTAAGCATTACATGTTTGAAAATTTATAAAAAGTGTGTAAATATAAAGCTTTAATTTTTTAAGGAGTGTTTAATTATGAAAGAAATAAAAAAGTTTGTATTTGAAAAGTGATGATGAACATTTGTGTTAAGTGCGGAGGTACAGAAGATGGTTGTAATAGTTAATAGCGATATAAATTTGAAGCAGTACGTTTTGGAAACAATGGAAATTCTTATAAAAAATATAAAAGAGCTTCATTTGTTTGGCGCCCAACGTGGGGCGCGATTGGTTTACACTTCAATATAATATGTAATTCTAACTTATCATAATTATAAGTCAGCCATATCAGACGTCGAATGTTCCAATTCGTTTCTCCAGATTATCTTATAAGGAAATTACTTGAAATTAGAAATTCAAAAACAATTACACATCATTTTAGAACTTTAAAGAATACTTTTCTAGTTGCATACAATCAAAAAAAGATTTGACTTTTGGAGTAGTTTTAGTTTTGTTTAGGTCTTAAAATTGATTTGATAGGAATCTTATAATGTGAATCTCATTGACGACAAACTGTTAAATAAAAACGGACATTGTATTTTTTGCGTATTATGATCGTAGAATTTTTTATCGACTGAAAAGTTATTCAATATTAAGCACAGATTGAATAATGCTTGCTTTTACGCGTCAATAAAAAAATGTTGATATGATTTTTTGACGTTAAATATTAATAATACATCATTTAAAAAAAATTAACATTATGAGTTTTTGATATTTCAGTTTTAAAGAATTGTGATTGTTGAATGTTTTTCATGATTTAGTTACTTTTGATACATTAACTTAACTTTAGGAAGTCATCAAACCTTAGTTACCTGGTTGTACCCCACTCTCCCTACAAAGGACGACATAATAGTTATTCATTTTATACAATTCAATGTCAAATTGTTTGTTCAAGTTTTAAGTTAGACATTTTGTCCATGAAATGGTTGACAAGAATATTATAATGCATATAAGATAATATTAATTTAAAAAACTTCATCAGATAAACCGTTAGAAATTTGTAAATAATGATATTAAGCTAAAAATTCGGCTGCACAAAATATTACCATGATTTTCATGATAAGACCCCAGGTGTTTGAAAAATGAAAAAAAGTTGTTTAAAATGAAAGTTTAAATTGTAAATGGGGATTTTGTATTTTTAATATGATGTTGGCTCTATGTTTGTGTTGTGTGTGCGCGAGGCGCAGAAGATGATGCCCAGAAAGTTATAATTTATTTTTGGCAAAATAAATTTATAATTATTTTTAATTATAATGAGGAAAAGATACATAAGTATTAATTGTGTGACGCACCGTGGTGCCTCAAGGAGCACATAGTTATCATAAATATTATGATTTAAATTAGCGCAGTGAAACATGGAGAATATTTATTATTCAATTTTTTTTAAGATATGTTGTTAAAAGCAGAGGCCATATAAAATTTAAATATTTGGTTAGCACCAGAAAGTTATAATATTACCTGGGATAGTAACAATTCCAGCAAAGGGAAAATATTCCAATATCTCCCAAAGATGGGCTTTTCGGAAGGGGATTGCCATACTATTGGAATAGAGTAATAAAAAGACTGCTCCGGGTAAAATGTTCGACCATTTAAAACTTCACTAGTGCTGTTGGTTAATTAATGGCCTAGGATGATTTCTAAAAAGACTTTTCGTTCTCAGTCCTTTTACCCTAATGAGGGTTTGGTGATCCATCTCGTTCTGTCTCTTTCTATGCATAGGATGTGCGTTCAAATTGTTTTCACATACATAGAGGACCTACTTGTTTAACGTGGGCTCCGAACCACGGGAAGTGTACTACACTTCATTTCGAGATTGATTTTCTTGGAAGATTACCTCGGTGGTTTGCCATTGCCTGCCGAGGAGAGACGGTCAGAATAAAGTTCTTACCCTGCCCGGATTCGATCCGAGCGTTTCGCATTAGCAGTAAACGCACTTAACTGCCAAGCTATGACCGCTAAAAAGACTTTTAACTTGCGATAAACACAGGAAACTGTCACTGTGGATACATCCCCGGGGACGCGCGTGATTCCGAATATGGACAGATCTCGAATAGAACGTTTCCATTGGTTTAAGCCTAATTAATTTCATTTATTAAATTAATTTATTATTAAAATAATAAATTAGTTTAGACGTTTTACATAAAATATGGATAATACTTAAAACCGATCTGGCCAAATAGATCCTAATATCTGGATTCAATAAAAATATAGTAATACTTTTACCCTTCCCGTAAAATTTTAAAATGTCCACCCTTAAGCTGCTGTTTCTATAATAATATTTCCATTAGACCTGGACGCAACGTTTTCTTCTGGAGTTAATCTCTACCCACTAGGCAAAATATTTAAAACTCAAGTATAAAACAGATCATACAATAAAATATTAATTCAATATTTGGCTGCTGCTGACTACCTCTGAACAGGGGCGTCGCCAGATTTTCTTCTTCGAGTGGGCTAAGATCAGTTCCGTTAAATACCCTACATAAATACATTTAAACGATGTTCAAGGTGCAGTCAATAAACTGGTGGTATTTATCAAAACTTATTACGAATAAATTTATAGAATATTGAAAAATTGCAATGTGCTTTCTCATTAAAAACGCATAGGTGTGCAAAATCCATTATTATAATTAAAAATACCTTTGCCAAGTTTAATGATTAATACCGGTATGTAATGCGCATACAAAATGTTTCTAATATCCTTTTTCAAATTCCAATTTTTTATCAGGACGAAGTTATGTACTAAATGCATACGTGCCAACATTGCCAGCATTACATTTAGCAATTTAACATAAAGTGTCATTTTCATTAAATGTACAATTTGAACCTTACTTCAAGGGACCGTCGTTTATTCATGTCACTTAAATGTAATGAAATAAATTAGAATTCTGCACAGATTTGATAGTTGTTAAAAATTGCTGGAATTCGTTAGTCATAATGATTTATATTCGAACTTAGTATACAGGGTGGTTATAGCCTAGTTGGCCTAGTCAAAGCAAAGCTAGGAACAAATCGGTGAATTTCTGTAATTTAAGGACTTCGACTCTGAGCCAACCCTTAACCTAAGCATCATCGTACCTCTTCCGTAAAAGTTTTAATTGGTTTTAAAATTAATTTCAAGTAAGACTTGTACAATCATTAACTTTTATTTGACTTAGAGGATTTCTTAACTAAGCGTGTATTAAGTAATTAAACTATGGTAAAAATTAATTAATTTCCATAAATCTAAAAAGTTGCTTCATAAAAAGAGTGACTTAAATTTTTAATAAACTTAGAACTTTGTTAACATTTTCGTGTTATTCAAATATGAACAGCTAATTCGGAAACTCTAAAATATGGAAATATTATAAGCTATTATTACTTACTTATACAAAGTCATTTAAAATTTGACGTAAATATGCGATCACAAACATACAAACCCAATTACGTTAGCATTAACTTGCTAAAACCACCCAGTTTTATAGGATTAAACTTGAAATTATATTTCGAATGCATTAGCGTTGTACATAAATGTCGAACAGTAACAAATTTCTAACATAAAGTGAAATAAACAGTTAGTAGTTAACAATCTACAATAATTTATCTTTTGCATTATTTATATTGCCGATATGTTTATAAATTGTATTATTAATATTGATTTCTTACTCCCTTCGACTTGTTAAATGACGGTTATTCCTGTGGTTAATTCAGATTTACCGATCATCAATGAAATAATATAAAAAATCAATCCATTGGATGATTGATTATAATACTAAGTTATAATAAAAGAAAAAATTATATATTCACATTTTGGCGTTTCCACGATAACCAAACAATGTACCAATGGATATACTTGTGAAATAAACAGTTTATTTTACACACTGTTTATTAATTGGAGTGAAAATTTGCGTTTTTGGTATAATAATTTTGTAGCTATATTAATCGAAAAGGATGTATTTTGAACTCATTTTTATTAACAAACGATTGAAAAACTCTTAAAAAGGATATCAGTTTCTTACCATGAAGTTCTTGTAATGGTGCTTATAAATAGAACTTAAAGGGTTGTTACATCCAACCACAAGGGTAAATTACTTACGGAAAGGTAGTAGGGAGCAAAGGCAACAGTGAGACATTTGACATATTTTCTATTCTAATCCGCTCATACAAATGGCACTTTAGTGTAATATATTACTGTGATTCTAAACCAACTATTTTATCAAATATGCTCCGGGTGCTCTCGCAATTCCAAAATCCATTTATTTTATTGTTTCAATTAATTTCATCCAATATTTTCACTCTGTATCTCAATTATAATAACACTTTGAATATTTAAACTTTATTTTCCAATAATTCAATTTAATTTTTAATTAATTCTTAATAAAATCATATATATATCACTACTTTCTATTTGGAGACCTATTCGAATCTGCCTGCGCAGACCTTTTAAATATCTCCTCCTTCCTCCTTTAGGAGGATCTCCTAATAATACCAACACAATATAAAATTAATTAATTTTAATTTAATTCCTTATAAAATGGCTGTATTCTATATTATATAGTTTGTTCGTATTCGTTATGATTTTCCAGAGTTTCGAGTAAAGGTTCGCAGAAATTTGTGACTCCAGTAATAGTTCAATTTAACTCAAAAAACGAACCAATAAATCGAAGACCGATTGAGGTTTTTTTTTCGCAATTTTATTACACTATGACGTTAAGGGTGCGACCGGAACATTTAAACATATACATTTTTAAGTTGACTGTAAATTGTTCTGTTAAATTGTAATCTAAGTTGCGTTAAAAAAAATGTGACCATTTTACATAGCAAAACACATTTTAAGAATTGAACTTGAAGAGTTAATAGCAAATGCATAAAATATCGAATAAAGAGCTATCTTAACACAAGAAAATAATTTATTGTATCTCCGTACAAGTTAATAATTGCCTTTATTATTTTTTCAAATGGTTCCAGTCCTGCTCTGTCAAATATTTCTATTATTTGGTCCTTGCCTTATTTTGAAGTTTCAATTAATTTGTTTTTAAATTTAGCACTAACTTTCTTGATAGGTATTAATCGGCCCATTTGCTGAATTGAAGTTGCCAAATTTCAAATGCTGGGTGCCTACTATTTAAACAGAATCTCTTCTAGATCTTTGCAATTTATTATCCACTGTGTTCTTCATCGTTAGCTATATTTTTGGCGTGAAATGCATTAAAGTAGTCCTACACCTCAATTATTGATGGTGTTATGCTTATATTTTCTATGCGTAAGTTTTCCATTCCATTCGGAATATTGTTACTCTGCTTCACTGTAAAGTCATCACGATCCATTTTTTTGAGATGGATTAATCCTCTTCTTTTTCCATTACTTTTAACTTAATTTATCTACAGAGTGTTGGTGGTCCAGCAGTGGCTTGTTGTTATCGCTGGTTAAGTTACAGCGCGGAAATTGTGGGTTCGAATTGCGGACTTGATTGAATTTCTTAGCGTGGCCCTCCGGTGAACATCAACACTCTGTGGATAAAATAGGTGAAAGTAAAAGAAAAACAAAAGGATTGATCCACCTCAATAAATGAATCGTAAAGACTTTGGAGAAATAGCAGAGTAACAATATTCCAAATGGAATGGAAAATCTTGATAATAATAAAAGTTGGTGGTCACCGGAGGGTCACGCTAAGAAATTATGTGAAGTCCGCGATTCGAACCTAAAATTTCCGCGCTGTAACTCAACCAGCGATGACACCAAGTCACTGCTGTGTCTTGTATTACATTATGCAACTTATTGTACAAGAAATGCTACAATTTCGGCACATAAAATACTCCGTAGTTTGCACATGCTCTAAACTCTTCTTTGCGCAGAATTTGTACCATTTCTTATATCTATATCCTATACTTACTTACTATACTTAGGAGGTAGTATACCTCCTTGTAGGGGGATAATCCCCCATGAATTTTCGGACAATTTTCATGGAAAGTGAAAAAACCCCGGTGAAATAGGCTAATCTTTTTTTTATTGGAAAACTTATTTTCATCTTGCTTTAACTGAAAAAGTTGAACCTTCATAAACGTCAATTTTGGCCATTCCTTTATCTCTTGAAATGCCTTTGAACTTTAAGCTTAACTAAACTAGCTGGTGAAAATCTACGATTTTATTTTAGCTCTTCTTTTAAATGA
Source organism: Podabrus alpinus (assembly GCA_932274525.1). NCBI lineage: Eukaryota > Metazoa > Arthropoda > Insecta > Coleoptera > Cantharidae > Podabrus > Podabrus alpinus. Next base: position 126,056,212 of record OW026451.1, read on the forward strand.
TTTTCATTGACTACTCAAACTTCAAATTGAACGACATTTAAGACTTAAAAGGAAATGCCAGAGAAATACCAGACAGACACGGCAGACGTACTACCTTTTAGACATTTTTACTCCCCCCCCCCCGTCCTAGTTAACTTTAATAATATTAACAGGATTGTTAATTTTACCGGTTAGTCGGTCACGTTGAAACGTCCTACACCGTTAAATAAATCAAGAAATTAAATAATACACTATTAAAATTAGTCTCTGACGTCCAACCGCTTCTGCGTCCAAACGGCATTGAGTTCGAAATTCCTAACTGAAAATTATTATATTGGTAATTGAAATTGGTCTCTAGCGTCCACACAGCGGTGCATCAAAGTGCCTCGCGTCCAAAAATGCCACGTCCAGGCAGCCTCGCGTCTTTGGGTTCAATCGACATCGTGTCCTAACGTCCCGCGTCCAAATCGCCTCGCGTCTAAACGGTCGCGTTCAATGGTCTTAGACCGGTTATTTCTTGAGGTCATTGTGCATAAATCAAGCAATGATGTTTAAGTTTTGATAATGTAGCTTAGTATGCTGACACCTTTACGCTGGACAGCTAACCAAACAGTTGGAGAGAGAACTGGATATGAAGTCGTCTCGATTCTGTACGACATTACTAGAAAGTAATCCACCTATCTGAAAAAAATAAGATGGTGCAGTAAGGGCGCTGTGGAGGCAATAAAACAAGCAGGGGAGTTTGAGAGTTGTTTTATTATTCTCCGAAGTATGGAGAACAGGACATTCCTGTCTCAAATTTATAACCTGATTAACAAAGAATCTACAAATTCAGAACCAGTTGTCCCAAACAGAAGTTAGCCTGAAGGGCCCAGGACCTGAAGAATAGCAAAAAAATCCAACAGTACTTCAACTGAGCGTTGCGTTACAAAACAGTTTTCCCGACTATTGCCCGTAACTAAACCTGAATGCACGACAATGCGGAAATACGCCCAATAACGTAATAATAAAAAATACTGGACACAAATGGACAGTGGTCCGGTAGACAAAAATATAGCTCTGTACTTACTAGCAGCTCCACACTAACGGTGTATGAATAAAAAGGATATTTTACAGATGCAGGTCAGTGTACCCTACAGAATTACGAGAGCACTCCTGATAACTCGGTCTGGGATTCATTTCCCGCTCATTTCAAGCTTATCCAAGCTTGATGTAAAGGCTAAAGACTATCAAACTGCATATATTATCCACACAAACCACAACTCCCCTGCGACTCTGTTAAAAAAAATTAAATAAAAAACAAGAAAATTTTGTCGATTCGTCAAAATTTTTCTGGTAACAGTGAGACATTCAAAATGGGTAGCAGTAAGACATTCTATTTCTTAGTATTTTTTTAAGTTCAGTTTGGTGGAGGAAAAGTTTTGATTTATCAGGATGCCTAGAAATCCACCAACTAAAACTAATTTTATAAAAAATTTAAAGAAAAAGGAGTAGCATTAGAAGCAATTCTCAAAGAATGAAGTATAAGATCTGTTGCACAAGAGGAACATTTTATTAAATAGATTTAATCTATCTATATATATAAAAATGGATGTATGTGTGTATGTATGTATGTTCCCTATAGACTCCTAAACCGTTTAACCGATCGGAACCAAATTTGGCACAGTTATTACGTAGATCCCTGCGCATGTTTTTGTATTGAAATAGTGCAAAAATTCGCAAAGGAAAGGAAAGTTGATTTTGAGTAGTCTGCCTTCCTTTAAGGAATCTCGATAATCCATTCATGCGCGTCCCATAGGGACGCGCATGAATGGATTATCGAGATTCCTTAAAGGAAGGCAGGCTACTCAAAATCAACTTAAAAAACAATAATGAATGCTGTCAAGCTGTCAACCGATCGACAATGCAAATACGCGTGCACGTGCTTTACGTTTCTATTTGACCAATCTTAACCAAAATTGGTGTAGAAGTTATTTACAATGCTACGAAAAACATAGGCTACTTTAGAACCTTGAAGTGAGGCCGAAGGCCGAACAACCACATCCGACACGGTCTAGATGACTAAAGACCGCCGGCAGGCCGACTGTGCCAGCTAGTTTAATAATAATGAAGCACCTCAGCACCTAATATTTTATCTACATTTTGTGGTAAATATAAGTAAAATATATTTTATCGACCTTCAAATTTAATGTCTCACTGTTACCCACGCATGGATAACAGTGAGACGTATGCCACAGGTATATTTAATACCAAATTCATTACCAAATTGACCCGTGAAAAATAGCAATCATATTGTAAACAAATAACTTTAATTATTGCTAATAATCCCATAGTTTAGAGAATTAAAAAAATGTCTCGCTGTTACCTATGCTACCCCCAGGGAAAGTTGATAATATAGCTATTATAATATTATATATGTATGAGCAGCACAATAAAAGTTTTTTTAAATCGCGTATAATGATTAGGTTGGAAACATTAATAATACCTTATTAACATTTTAAATTTACAGTTATGCAGATAAGGGAAATAGGTAATAAAATATTTTTTGTTATCACTATAAAATATTTTAAATCGTTTTACATGCAACACATACAGTTGAGCATACACGAAAGCTTTTACAACAATGTATACCACGCAAACTATTTAGTATTTAAATGTATATACTATAATTAGTCTAAGCTTACCCAGTTGTGGCAAATACGCTCATTATTTTTAGCCAACCAATGGCGAATAATAAAAAAACCTTTTAAACTAAATGATTGGCAAGTATTGTAATTTTGGCGTCATTAACCAACCTAGCCACTTAAATTTTATAAGCTTAGCCAATGAACGTTTTCTAAGCTTCGCTAATTTTCGCACAAGTTTTCTCAATTTCAGAATACATATTTGATGCTTCCTTACAGCGTGGATAAAATATGACGCAGCAATAAAAGCATGCCGACATATTTTTATTGTATTTAAAATTTCTATAACCTGTAGGTTGCAAAATTAAACTTTGGTGGTGAAAATGAATTACGCTTTTACATAGAACCTGCTCACAATATATTAGGTTTTGCATAAAGAAATGACAAATGAATTTAAATTTTTATTCGTTCTGTATAATATTTCTTCAACATGAAAATGAAAACGAAGTCGTGAATAATTGAATTTAAAAAATATTCTTTTGCAAACATTTTTTGTGAAAAAATTTAAGATAAGTTTGTATCAGGTAAACTGAGTGAGTCTAATTTAACTTTAAATGTGCGCTTCTGTGAGGGAGAAGCTGCGTTGGCAAATATTAAAATTACATCACATTTTTTCAATTTTCCTTTGAATGTTTTAGACTCTAAAGAGAAACCATTAAGGTATGAAGATAAATTATGTATAGGGGATATATGCAGTCATATCTCCGGAAAGTTCGCGTTTCGTCGGAGATCATATAAATTTCATAGAAACTGTTTTTAACTACTTTCAATAAAATATTTTTGTTTAAGCTGTGAAATTTGTAATTCTTGGTCTTACTTTCTTACATTTTGAATTTTTAAAAGAGTCCTTTCAACATCCAAGGCAAATTTTTTATTCATTGTTGGACGGATGGATTCTTATAATATATAGTCATTCTCAAACAAGCGATAAGTCAGCCCAGGCTCAAATTAAGAATTTTTAATGGTCAAAAGCATCATAACGAACAATGAAACTTATTAAAATAAATAGGAATTAATGGTTTAATTTCAAAATTTGTATGTTCATACTGGTATAAATGTAAAACAAATGATAACTGGCATAATAACTCCGTGTAGTTATTTACCCAATGTTGACACGTGCCTAAACATTATTGCTTTTATTAACATTATTTTGCATTACATAAAATGATATGAAACTTCTCATAAAGCGCTTAAATATCATAGCAGTTCAGCGTATGAAAATGCTAATTTTATTCACCCTGAAAATCTCCTACCAACAAAATGTAATGAGTATTATTTATGTTTAGGATTATTTGTCATGCAATCCTATTTAAAAGTTATTGTTAGTTTTAATTGTTAAAATCTCGCCACATTCGAACAAAACAACTTCGTAATTTACACTAGCATTACACCTTACCAGTAGAATTTCCATTGTCTTTTGGTGTTTCCATCCACACTTCTGATACTATCGTTTTCCGATGGCTCCAACTACTAATATCAAATACAATAAAAGTTGAAAATAGCACTTTAGGGTTATACAAATATAATTAAACGAAATACCCATATTTCGCCAAACCACAGCAAACTTGAGATTTAATTAGTTTCGAATGTTTAGTTAATGAAAACAATTATGTAACCTCAAGTTTTAGTTGATTTAGTGTAACTGCACACATTCTTTGTTCTAGAAGCTGGTGTCTAGCAATGCAACCCAACGGAATTGGAGAGGTATTCTCATAGCCCTACTTGTTATAGTGATGGTGCTGGCTTTAATTGTTACATCGGTTGTTCTCTTAACTCCACCTGATGAAGGGCCTCGAGTGAGAGGTGTACGATTTCGACTACAGGATATACTCAGTCACGATTTTCAACCGCTTCGTTTTAATGGTACTTGGATTTCAGGTAGGAACCACTTTTAGAATTTAAATTAGTAATTTCGAAGACTGTAATGTCCACAGAAAACAATTTTCCCTAAAAAACTTTTTTAAATGTTTGTTAATAAAAAGATCAATTTAAAAACCAATCAGCTTTCGCCAGGTTTTTACCACTTGAGTTTAAGGAAAAGAAATTGGGTGTAACTGAGTTTTTGAATTACATTGCTCTAGCTTCGGTACAAAGTTACTATCCCAGCTTGCACATTTTGCTCAGCTTTTGAACATAAAAGTTACAGTTAAGAGGGTAGTGGGTCATGTTTCCACATTTATCAGGATACCATAAAATGGGCGGTGGTAAATGTGCCACCAGTAATGTTATTCTACCTGCTACGAATTTAGGATATTAAAAGTACACAGGTATTTGTGCCACCGGAGAAAACGGCATCTACCTGATGCATCTCCTACATGTAACATCGATTATTTTTTTATTTTACACGATTTTTTGGGGGTGAAACGTAATAGTTTACTGCCCCATACCGCAACTATACTTTTTAATGCTATTTCGAGGGTCTCTCACATCCCGGTTGCCTTAATCCCGGTTTTCTTGATCGGAGGCCCTTCTCGTATGTTTAGCCTAGTAACCAGAGTCAAAACCGCCCTGGAGGGGTGCAACACGGAGCGGAGCGCAGCGGCGCCCCGTAAGGGTAGGTTTTGACGATGGATTACCCTCCTTATCGAATGCACACCCCAAAATTGGAAGGCAAAAAAAATTTAATTTTTTCACTGTTAGTGGCACAAATACCTGTGTTTATTTAAAGAACCCTTTTGGTCGGTGGCACATTTACCGGTACCCTTTTCTGGTCAGGTACATTTGGTGGCACATTTACCTCCGCCCCATAAAATCTACCTACTATATGTATGCTAGTATACGTGTCTGAAACTGCAATGTGTTCGGTGACATGCAAATAATATTTTTTAATAAATTATTTAGTGTTTCTATGGATTTTCCAATAGAATAAAATTTTTAGGAAAGTCTTAGTTTTTTGTCATTGTTACGTCATTTCTTAGCTTAAGCGACTTAGCTAACAACTAAGAAAATTTACATAGCTAAATGAAGAAAATGCGAGATTTAACTAGATATTGAGGCAAAGCGGATATAAGATATCAATTTATAAGTAAAGGAGAAAGATGGATACATGAATACATTGCGTTTTTGATCTAAGAAATTGCACAGATATCTCAAGAGAAAACTAAAAATACTTGGATGCCATCAATAAATTGTTCCAATAATAATATAATACCTTATGATTTTTTGAAAGGTAATGTCTTTGAATTTGAAATGTATTCAATATAGCATTTATCAACCATTATAAATCAATTAATTTTTTAATTAATGTCGTTCTTTTTGCTATAGTTTTTTTCTTCTTATGATAGTTCCTATCCACTCCGGATGTTGGCAAACATTATGACTATCATAACCTTGTTAAGCGCCACCCGAAACGGTTGTGTGATCATCATCCAAACCAAGTACTTTTCCCTGTAATACAATTTTCAGTAGCAAATGTATGCTTTCATTTCTCATGTTATATAGCCCAAGTATTGAAGTTTTCTACATTTTCCTGCCTCAACAAATTCTCCAATCTTCCTCATTATCTACGACACTCTCTTCATCTTGCGATATAACCTTTTTCCAAATGGTATCAGCCTCTTTTGATTTGATGGTCCATGATTCCACGCCATAAAAAATCGATTTCAGACACGGGACGTTTGGACGCAACACCGTTTGGACGCAAAGCCGGTTGGACATTACAGAGACTAATTTTAATTACCAGTAAAATTATTTTTCATAAAGGGATTTCAAACTCAAGTACAAGTTGGATGCCAAAGACTAATTTTAATTTTGTATTACCTAATTTCTAGATTTATTTAACGGTCTGGGATGTTTGACGCCAGGTCGCTTGAACGTGGAGAGTTTGGATGCGAGGACGAAAATTAAATGGAAAACGAAAATTAAAAATAAAAATTAACCAACTGGTAGAATAGGGAAGATGCATAAATTTTTTTTATAGCGTAGTTGGATCAAAAATAACTAAATATACTAATTAATGCTATTTAATTTATTTATTTTCGTTTTGATAATAATTTAAAAAATATTTAAAAATCCGTCAATTTGAATTGAACGAAACGACCGCGCAATTTGCCAAGTGACTGGTGACGTCACAAGTTAAATTTTACATTCATTTATGTTATTTTTCTGTGGTTTTGTGCTTTGAAAGTTGAAGTTTGTTAGTGTTAAAGCTGCTATTTATCATAATTAAATCAATTAAAAACAAGAAAGTTAAAAAAGTACTATACACGAGTAGAATAAACATGAAAGTGAGGTTATTGTTATTGTGCCGGTGCTTCGTTGCGTTTAAGGTCACATGTTTTATTTTAAATTATCATTGAATTTTAAAATGGATTATTTATAACAAAATACAATAAATAGAAGTTATTTTTGCTGATTTGATATTTAATATATAGGATTAATCGGAAAATACTGTTTTAACTAAATTTTTTTATTCATGCATGTTCCCCATTAACAATCCCAATGAAAGTCAATGAAAACTTTTAAAAACGGGGCTGAAGTAAAATCGTAGATTTTCACCGGCTAGTTCAGTTAAGCAAGCTTAAAGTTTAAAGGCATTTTAAGAGATAAACGAATGATCAAAACTGACATTTATGAAATAAATTTTATTACAAAAAGTGTACAAATTTTATAAAACTAACCATTAATTTCGTGAGTGTATGAGATACCCCTTAAAAATCGATAATATCGCGACTAAATCATTACCAAACCCCGTAATCCTGTTGTCCGCCTCAACAAACTTTTTGCGTATTTTTGATGGCTCGTCCCCAATAAGCAATCCTTCAATAATTATATCTCTTCTTTTCTGATTTTTTTTTAATTTGTCGATAATTTTCCAAATCGCAGGATTGTCGTCCATTTACAAATCACTTTTCAAGCCTCTGCAAGGTTATTAGTTTTATCTACTCCATATAAAACACTCATTAATAGACAGACCAAATTTAGAGCGCAAATATAGGAGAGCTCAAACTATTTCCCCTGTGATTCGGCGGTCCTACGTAGATATCTTCGAACCAATGCAGAATGCTTTGCAATTCTATCGGCAATGTATCAGCTAATAGTCGAATTAATACAATAAATTATTTTAATCTAGAATACGTAAAATTTGACCTAACCTAATCTCGACTTAATTTCATGCTCCACCCCTTCACATTTTGTTACACTACAACCTAAACATAGACTTCCCCCACATATAACTTCGTACCTCTTGTGTAGGAGACTGCTTTTTCTTAATCTCAAAGGAAAAAGTTAACGAGTTTTTTAACTTTTCCATATGATTATTCCGATGATTCCGAAATATTAGGTGGGCTGAAAAGTTCGTATCGTTTCTAAGAGAGGGCGCCACTAGAATTTTTTTCATATGATTTTCAGTGAGAACTAACCTTCAAACGATACGTGTCAAAATTTGACAGCGATCGGACAATTGGTTCGTGAGTTATAGCATTTTGAGTAAAGCAACTTGTGTTATTGAAAAAAAAATTGATAAAAAGGAATTTCGCGTGTTAATGAAACACTGTTTTTTCATGGGAAAAAATAGTGTTGGAACAAAAACTTGGCTTGATAAGTGTTATCCGGACTCTGCTCCAGCGGAAGCAACCATTCGTAAGTGGTTGGCTAAATTCCGTACAGGTCATATGAGCATCGAAAATGATGAGCGCAGTGGACGTCCAAAAGAGGCTGTTACAGACGACAACATCCAAAAAATCCACAAAATAATTTTGAATGACCGTAAAGTGAAGTTGATCGAGATAGCTGAGACTCTAAAGATATCAAAAGAACGTGTTGGACATATCGTGCATGAATATTTGGGCATGCGAAAGCTCTGTGCAAAGTGGGTGCCGCGTGTGCTCACAATCGATCAAAAACACCGTGTCACAAGTCGCTGAAAACGATGGCAAAAATGCACGAATTTTTATAAATTTCCAATTATAATTTTAAAATTTTAAACGATATTGCTTCAAATCCCTATGGTTCTTCTTGTAACCATCTGCTATATTGTCAGACAAATTTGCATCGCCACTTTTTAAACACAAAACTTTTATCATCCAATATTAAAACGCCCCTAGAACTTCTTATTTAAACACTTTTTAAAAAAATTGAATCCTTTACTTTACACACTCCCATTCAAATTTTAAAACATGCCTGCTTAAACAAGGCTCAAAACGCAACTCTTTATAAATTTTAGCGTGCCTGCCTCAGCGAGGTTCAAAAAGCCACTGGCGTTTGACTCTGCTGTCGAACTCGCTGCGAAAACGTAATGCCAACAAAATTATAAAATCCCCAACAACAATTTCTAATTTCAAATAATATTTAAATTTTGGTAAATTTGATAGTAAAAAACCCGACAATAATAAGGGTATAGTTGAGTGATAGGTCAAAATAAGATCACTAATTAGTGTACCTACGAAGTTTAGGGTTCTTTATTGACCCATTGTTAATGCTACTACATATAATAATTAATTATAAAGATAATTCTCAATTTTTAGTGATTTAATATTGAAAAACTATACCTGTAAAAAATACCCCTTATATTATACTCATGTCAGTCAAAGTTTGTCATCATTCCATATCTGTTTCGCTAAAAAGTGACAAAGAAGAAAAATTAAAGTAATAACTAAGAGTGGTGATTATTATGGTTATGATGATTGGGACGAATCCAATAAGATGATAGAATAATAAAACATACTCATACCAAGTTGTAAAATTTAGAAAAATTACTTGTATGTATATTCGGTTGTGAACGTCTTGCGACATTTTCCCGATCCCTCCCTGTCTCTGCTCGTTGCGTGTTGAAATTGTGTGACGAGCACAGAGGACCTACAGCTTAACGTGGATTCCGAACCACGGGAATAGGCGATTTTTACACCGCCTACTCCATCAGGGAAGTTTTTTAGCCATAAATAATGTTATCTGGGGCCAGCAGATAGACATTTGGTGAGCGAAAATTTCTTCTATAGATAGCACCTCACAGGATTTGAACCCGTGAATATTGGCTTGAAAGCGAACACGCTAGCATTTCAGCCATTCGCTCACCAGAAAAATTACTTGATGTTGTTATTCCATACTTACTACAAAAATTACATTAGCATATTATTCTAATTTATGTTTTATATATTTTTCGGATATTTTTGTTATAATATTGTCGTGTTGGTGAACTATTATTATTATCATTATTAGTTACCATGCGAAATAGACAGTGAAAAACACAAAGTTTAATAAGTCGATAAATATGGGAAGAGGTGTTTCCTGGGGCTTTGTACCGGAAGTCATATGTGAAGAACTTTATGTAGGGTGTTAGAGAGTGCCATGTTCTTTAGTTCGCGAGAAACTCAACATTTGCAATATAACATACGTCATTAATTCCATTCCAACTGCGAACACTTTGCTTTTCATGCTTCTTATGTCAAATCTAAGTTACGTACTCACAACATTCCAAATACCATACGATGCTACAGTGATTATATTATTTAGTAATTTACATTTAGTAAATATTATATTAAATTTAATTACATTATACCAATATTTATTTTAATAATATTCCTATACTAAATTGTGTTTGTGTTAAACAGCACACTGATATTGAAAATGCTTTATACGTGAAATTTCGTGTAATAAATATTCTCAACACTAAAATAACCCACTTATTGATGATCCTTCCACTATCATAAACCATAACTAAGTGGGAAAATAAGCGGAAAATAAAACGACATTAGGTCTTTAGAAATCCCTCTGGCTGATATTATCATGAAAAATTATCCAATCTTGGTCACTTTCAATGTAAGATTCATATTCGATTATAGACCTTACTATAGTTTGTGATGAATAGTCACCACCACCCAAGAACAACAAAGAAGATCCAAAGACAGGATTTTTTTAAAGTTGTTTACTGTTTCGCAATCTTGCAATCCTTGCAATCCATATCAGATCGTAATTCTCAAGTGCAATAATTTTCTCTCTGTGGAACGTTTAAATGTTTTTTTTAATGATATAATTTTGTTTCGAATGCTATCTGCATGAAACGGAATTGAAAAGAAAGTGATATATTGATTTAGAAGACTGCACCATTTATACCCTTTGAAGGAATTATTCAGATTTGAACTTTAGATAAATAGGCTAACAGAAAACGACATCTGAAAGTTTTATATTGAAAATTACTTTGGGAAACTTTTTATAGACTTTCGGTTTGCTACACTATAACACATTACATGATAATTATGCACGCTAATAAAAAGTTATACAGTAAAGTTTATTGATTTATTTATATATTTATTTATTAATTATAATTATTTTATTTCAGATGAAGAACTGTTGTTCAAAGACGAATGGGGTGGTATCAGTTTATTATGCGCTTCGAATCTATCCGTCAAAACCTTGATGTCGAATCAAACATACGTAAGCATAAAAATAATAATTATCTGAATTTTCATGCAGTACCCTCATCACATTATGGGATATCGAACTATCTCATAAATTATTATTTAGCAGGCTATCGAGAGTAAAGTGACCACATTTGATAATAAATTTACAAAACCGTTCAAATAGAAAATTAGAAATTGAACGTGCTAAATCAATATTAATTAATCACAAAATTGTCCATCATTAATTATTCACAAGTAGGTAATCGCCTACTACATGTACCAAATTTACAATAATTAGCAACGACATCGATTTGTACACAAAGTTGCTAATCAGATTACGCTTAAAAAAATAAGCAAATATTAAAAATTCTTGTTATTTGGGCAGCAAAACGATAAATTGATTTAGCGATCCTCTAAATTAACATATCCGCATTCAAACCGCAAAACCGCATCGAGTTTCCTCCGCAGTGTGCAATTTACGTTATTGTACAATAATTATTTCGAAATAACGTAAATCGTACCACGCTATTTAGCTAATTTGCAAACTTTTAAAACTTAAAAAGCGGATAAAATTTTTATAAAAAAAAGTCCAATTTATAAACCAACAGCTTTAATTTTGCAATATAAAATCTCAATTTTTGTTTTAGACATTTATTTTTGCTATTATGAAAATTTCAAAACTCACTAACATTTTTATTAAATATTTTATGAATCGACTCTTTGTAGGTTTTTCCTGATGTGATAAAGCTGAAAATCTATAGAACGAAAATTCTTTTATGAAAAATATGTATTTTTATTTTGACCAGCACAATAACAAATTGAAACACCTTAGGCTACTTAAGGAAACATTATAGCTGCTTTTAAAAAGTTTAAAGAAAAAGAAATAGGGTAATATGGGTAAGATAACGAAGTTTATATGAAATTTAACTTCTTTAGAGGTTTTGCTCAAGTTGATCACGCTGAACCATTAACCTGAAATTTTTTTTTTAAATACTGCATAAAGGATGTGAGTTGATTGGCCATTTTATGAATATACTCGCTAGTTTTTATTTTGAATTGATTTCAATTTACCATCGATCCACTACCTTTGCTGTCACAATCTAATACCTCGTTATCAGATTCGTTTTGCTTTAAGTGGATTTTTAATTTATCAACTTCAGTCTAATATGGATCGCGTGTTACGTTTGGTAGGTAAGGAAAATATATTAAACATGGAACAAAATTAAAAAAAAAAATTGAAGCGGTTTTGAAAACAGAACTGGCGTTGCATAAGCGGGGTTTCCATATTTTCAAATTTGCCATTCTGCCCCTGTTTCCATCTAAGCCATAAAACATTATATTATTTACCATAATTGGTTGAACAATTATTACTTGAAATTATATTGACTTTTTAATCCCCAATAAAAAAGAGGAATTTTGCGTTTCACCTCTGCATTTGTTGGTTTGTTTGTTTATTTGTTTGTACGTTACCCTATAACTCATTAATGCATCAACGAATTTCGATACGCCCTTTTCATACGAAATTATAAACTCATGAGAGATGGTTATAGACTATAAGAAATTGTTTCATTTGGTCGCCACCTTGTATCCACCATTATTGAACTTTTTGAAAAACGAAATGAAAAACGAAATAAAATGTTCATATAGTTTTTCTACAACCAAATATGACTATCAAATAAAATTTTTAAATCGAATTTACTGAAATGAAAATTACATGAAATTAATTGTTCAAGTGTGAACTATGAATTTTATTCGCTCTATTTTGAAAGCTACTTGAAAAGCTCCAAAATAGAGCCAAACGCGTGACATATCTAATATTTTGAAATCTATTTGAATAATTAATTTCATGTAAGTTTTATTTCAAAAGGCCCTTTAGTCTTTTGTACCCTCAGTTCTGCTTTTGATTGTGCTCAGCATGAACTTCTCTTGAAAAAATTTAATAGATATGGTATAAGAGGGGTTTCCTCTAGTTTCAGCACTGTGCCTGAGGGTAGTTAGCTCACACAATCAGGATAGGGTCATCTCGAAGGATAGAGCCATCAACATGGGATCCCACAAGGTTCCCTTTCGGGGCCTACTCTGTTTATAATTTTTTATTAATATCCAGATCAGGTTCATTCTTGATGAAAGCATAACAATGCATTCCAACGACATGCCACTTCTTTTTGGCAGTAATGATTTGTATAGTTGCCTAAGACAAGCGCTGGATACCCTTAACATTTTGTTTCAGTAGTTTTGACTTTATTAAAACTCTTTATTTGAACTCTAAGAAAACCGTATGCATAATTTTTCATGCGGGTCAAATTTTCAGAAGGAAAGAGAAACCTTTACAGTCGCGCATCGTATGGAATTATTTTCTGGAGAATCTCGGGGTATGCATAACATCTTTTTACGATTAATGTAAGAATTGCTACTTTGTTAAATTATAAGCTTAAACTTTAGAACATGTTGGAAAAGTGTTTCTATCAAGGTAATGAGTTTTTTGTGCTGGTGTTGAACCTTGAAATTTTCCGGATTGGGAATTTTCTATATTATGGAAAAGTGAGAAAATGTAAGATACTTAAAATTTTTTATTATTCAAACTTTTTATTACACTTGTGGGACTTACTTTTCTAAACCCTTTGGTTCATAAATTTCATATATTGTTTGTATTTTCTTGAGAATTTTTATAATAAATAAATATAATTAAAAAAACTTGGATTTAAGAAATAAATACACTTTTTAAATTTTTTTAGCTAATTAAAAAAGCAATACTTTAGATTGCTTGATTAAAAAAGCTTAATTACCTCAAAGGAAATCCATTCCATGGCGGCGTATACATAACAGCGCTATTTATCCGCGGATGAGATTATTTAAACCAAAATTTTAAATTTAAACTTTAATTTAGAATATTAAAATGAAACACCCCAAAGTAACTAATTCAATTTAAAAAAAAGTAGCTAAAGCTTGAAGTACCTGAATGAGATACAGCGTTGGCTGCTACGGGAGGGTGACGGGGCGCCGCCCTCCCAAAAAATAATATCATATCGGAATAAAGAATAACATTTTTCGCTCGCATGACGGAAGTTACGACGCTGAACATTGGATAATCCGACGCGTCTTGGACCATGAACGGTATTACTGATTTAAAACATTTTACTAGAAAGCAAAAATGAAATTTTAGTCCCCCCCCCCCATTATTGCAAACCACGAGTGTCCACTGATGAGCAGATTAAAGGCCGTACTAAGGGAACGAATCATCAGCACCATTTGAAGATACAAACAAATATACACACAAATACACTTAGCCTATTGGATATTGTGTCGATAATGATGATAATTTAGGCTTTTGTCGCCAAAGGTGTCCGATAGCCCCTGTCGCGGTCGTGGATCCACAAAAATACATAAAAAACAATATCGGCTTTTCCAACAATTACGGAGGAAATCCTTGAGAAAACGGTTTCAAGGGTACGCGTCCCTTATCCAAAATCAGAAATAACATGTAATCAAAAATAGTTGTAAAAATAATAATTTTCCCAATCTAAGTTTACTAGGAAATTTAATTTTAAATTTATTGTTAATACTTAATAATTATAAGTAAATAAATAAAAATACAGTAAATTTATATTTTTCCTTTCGCTTTAAATTGTGTGCCGTCCCATTGCAAAAATCACAAGTCGCTACTATAAATGAAGTTCTAACAAAGTTCTGTTCATCGTTGACGTTCAATAACATTTTGGCATCATTGCGGACGAATTTAATTAATGGTGCGTCCAATTGCATTACATTAGCACTGCAATATCAAAAGAGGGTGGAGGAAGAATTAAACGACGGGTTTGGGAAGGATAGTGAGAACATTGAAAGTAATTGGGTGCTATTTAAAGAAGCAATTCTGAAAGCAGCAAAAGAAATATGTGGCACAACAAAAATTGCAAGAAATAAAAAACAAACACCATGGTGGAATCTTAAGCTAAAGGAAGAAGTTAAAAAGAAGAAAATAAAATGGAAGAAATTTTTGACACAAAAGACTGATGAATCTTACCAGGAGTACAAAGAACAGAGATTAAAAACCAAACAATTAGTACTTAACAATAAAAAGTTATCGTGGGAAGAATTCGGTAGAGATATGGAAAATAACAAGAACCAAAACCAAAAAATGTTTTACAAAATATTGAAAAATTTGAGACAAAATAAACAAAGCCCACTGAAACATATAAAAGACAGCAATGGTTTGGTACTAACTGAAGAAAGAAGCATAATGAAAAGGTGGCAGGAATATTTTGCGGATCTACTGGAAGCAAGTGAAGAGTATGTGCCAGAGCAGAATGTGGAAAAACAGAAATGAAAAACAACGAAATCACAGTAGATGAAATAAAGAACGCTATTAAAAGAATGAAAATGGGCAAGGCAGCTGGACATGACGGCATTAGAGCTGAAATGATAAAATATATGGGTAATCAAGGTTTGTCGGAACTACACAGAATTTTCAACTTGTCGTGGTACCAGGGAAGAATACCAAAAGATTGGGAGGTAGCTGTTATTTTGCCGATATTTAAGAAGGGAGACAACAGAGTCTGTGCAAATTATAGGGGCATTTCACTGCTGTGTATAACAGCTAAGCTATATGAATCAATTTTGGAAGACCGCTTAAGGAAACTGATTGGTCCAACGCTGGATGGGGCGCAAAGCGGTTTTAGAAAAGGGCACTGCAGTAACGATCACGTATTCACAATTAGGCAAATTTCAGAAAGATAACTAAGGTACAGCAGATCCGTCTACATGTGTTTCATAGATTTGGAAAAGGCGTTTGATCGAGTACCGCGTGAAAGGGTATGGCGCATACTGAAAGAGAGAGGAGTCGATGATGAGCTATTGCGAGCAATACAGAGCATATATGGGAATACGAAAAATTATGTAAGAACTGGTAATACAATATCGGAAGAATTTACCACAATAGAAGGATTGAGACAGGGGGGAGTGCTGAGACCCCTACTGTTCAATGTACTAATGGATGATATAATAAAAGATACTAAGCTATGTACAAGGAAGCTACAGATAGGGTACAGAAATATGAAAAGGATAGAGATTTCGGAATGTGCATTCGCGGACGATCTGGTGATTTTTGGAAGTAATGAAAAGGATCTCCAACACAATATTGACAGGTAGTGTGAAAAACTAAGTTCGAGAAATATGAAAATAAATGCTTCTAAAACGAAACTTATGGTAGTAAGTAAAGAAGACATAACAACGAACATTACAATTGGAGAGAAACAGGTGGAACAGGTCAAGAAGTTTAATTATCTGGGTGCGATATTGGAGAGTAGAGGGGGATATGAAGCGGATATTAATAATAGAATTGGTACCACGGCAAGAGTGTTCCAAGCACTGAAAAAAACGATAATAAATAAAAAGGAGATATCGAAACAAACGAAACTGACTGTATATAAAGCGATTTATCTACCGATTTTGACCTATGGTTGCGAAACATGGCTTGTAAATACCAGAACAAAAAGTAAGTTGCAAGCTAGCGAGATGAAGTACTTAAGAAGAGTCGAGGGACTGAGTAGAAGGGATCGAATCAGAAACGATGACATTAGAGAGAGACTGAGAATAGAATCGGCCCAGACAAAAATAGAAAGACAACGGCTCAGATGGTTTGGACATATCAATAGAATGAGTGATGATGTGCCAGTAAAGATGACGTGGATGGCTAGACCGATGGGAAGGAGGAGAAGAGGCAGACCTTCGAAAAGTTGGAATAATGGAATTCAACAAATTCTGAGAAGTAAAGGAGTTACTTGGGAACAAGCAAGAAGTATCACACCAAACAGAGAAGAATGGCGGAGATTTATGTTGTAAACATAAAATGTAGTACAGCCTCTACACTTTAGGGTAAAAGAGGATTCGATTATAAATAAATAAATATTCGCCACAAAAGAAATGACGCGCAATGTAAAATGCCTGGTCATTTTGAGAGCCCTTTATAAAAAATTCAAAATTGTGTATTCAAATTAATATTTTATTAAATAAAATTTAAGTTTTCCTTTTTATTTATATTTTGTGCCCTCCCATTGAAACAAATCACGAGCCGCCTCTGTGAGGATGATCCCAGAGTCTAAAACTTGCCATCAAACGTGGGGTCTCTCTAATGAGCCATGGAACCTTCCCAATGAGCTGTTCGATGAGCTGAAAGATTTTAACGTTAACCTTGATTTGGTGCTCCGCTGCTTCTCTGCGATTGGATTGTTACTTAACCGGATTCAAAACTATCAGCCTTTGCATGGATACCTCACGCTATTATTCGGTGACCCATAATTCAAGACGTACCAATGTTCACCTCAACAAAAACGTGATCTATAATGTGAAAAACTAAAAGCATTTGACTTGTATGAGACTGTGTCCAATCAACCTGCGCAGATTCAAGTATTTCGTTCCACCTTAAATCAACTATAATATACTTCATTGGAAGCCTGCTGCTAGTGTTGGAAATTGAACCAACGGATAAACTGATGAATATCCCGTTTAAAAACAAGTTCCTGTGCTGGAAAAGCAGGCACCACTGTAAGACTACATATGCCACATACCAGACGTTGATAATACGACCAAAAAGTACCCAAAAATTTTTTAGCGATTATATCTAAACTATAATGAGTATTTTTACCATTCATTAATTTTGTACCATACCCTACCTTGATGCTGAGTAAAATATGTATATGGCGGAACGGGATACGATTCCAGATAAATATGGAACAAGATGCGATGGAAAACTACATCGGTTATTTTGATAGAAATCGATTTACCGAGTACCTACAACGAAATGTTAATAATGAAATCTGATGATGTTCCTGATAAAATTTTTATTTGATAAATATCGCCAAAATACCAGACAATTATGCATAATCTCCAGGAATTGATAAATTAATCAAATTTTTCATATTATATTATAGGTACTCTTGCGAAATATTACGGAATATTCGAATGCTTCTCACAGGATTAGTCAATAACTTTATAGGAATTCAAAAATATTAAACGAATAATTTATCAATATTATTCTTACGACAAAAAAATCCGTGATCTTGCCAAGCTTTCGGTCTATTTCAAAGTAACAAAAACCAATAATTTATTTCTGTTATCTTGCGATCAGACCACAGACTTCATAAGTTATTGTTCCAGTTTTGGCTATCTTTTAATTTTTGGTTCAGAAGTTTGAACAAAATAAAACCATTATTACTACACTTTTTTAATAATACATTTTGACACATCAACCAATATTTATGTTGATTACTGGAAATGCAAGCTTTTTTTATTTAACTTTGTTATGGGTACATAATTTTACAATACCTCCTTGATAGGCAGTTATTTCTTTGAGTTATTTAATGCATATTGAACCATTTACGTATGTACATAAATAAAATATAATTTGAAAGTTTATAAAACTTTAAGTTTTTCAATCACCTCTATACATCAAGTGCTAAAGTTGCTTCGTCCAATACTAGAAGTTTCTGATTTTGAATTCTGTGCACCTTCCTCAGCAATGTCGCCCAAGTTCAAGTCATTCCGTGATAAATTTATAGTGCGGCTATAATTATGCCGTCCTGAAAAGCTGTATTTTCTCCAATGGCAGCGCTAAATAAATTTGTATCTAGAATTACAATTCGAAACGCAATCTCACAGTAGAACAATATACTTTACTTATGTCTTGATCACCAAATTCAATTTTCCCAGATGTCGAATCGTAAAATCGTTCCAATAATTGAATAATAGTTGATTTTCCACATCCGCTTGGACCCA
The DNA here is from genome assembly GCA_932274525.1 of Podabrus alpinus. NCBI lineage: Eukaryota > Metazoa > Arthropoda > Insecta > Coleoptera > Cantharidae > Podabrus > Podabrus alpinus. The sequence goes on from OW026451.1 coordinate 126,074,981, forward strand.
TCAGAGGTTCAGTTCTTCCTTTGAAAACGTATAAGCTAAAATCCTTCAAGATGTTCACATTTGGCTGTACGGAATACGAAAAAGACACATTATCGTAAATTACATTTCCTTCAACCTAAAATTAACTTGAAATCTAAGTTACAAAGTAGAAACTTAATAAAAGAAAAGTACACCTACCAATTTATGAAAATCTTGATGTTTATTTTCAATTCTTGGCACTGAATTTAATAACTTGTATATTTGCTTAGCCTAATGTAACCCTTTTGTAATATTTAATAAAAATGCTAATTCATAGATATACGTTGCGGTTACGCACTAGCAGGTAGAAATACTCTAATTTAGTTGGTTTACATAACATTTACAAAATGCCGGTTATATTACATTAAAACATCGACTTCGTTATTCCTGAGTTACGCAAACCCAAAATAAAAAAAATTATTAAATATGCAACTGGATAGCAGCTTCCAGATATGCTAAAAGCTATCCCTCCGAGATGAATATTTTTTAAAGCAACCCTTTTATATGAATTCATCACATTTCCATATTGCTGAAGAATAAATTTTTCCATTGATAATGATGCCACAGTGCTAATGTTACTCATAGCTTTTACCGTCGGCTAAAAAAAATGTTTGATTAATTCAATATTTGAAAATTATTTATTACTTTATTTTATTATCGATTTCTCCCATATATTTGGTTTTCTTTGGCTGGCAATTTTCGTTCTGAAAATATTGCAATAACTAATAACGGCGTGTAAGTTATAGAAATGAGAAAAAGTTTCCATGAATAAAAAGAACCAATGATTACACAAATGGCAATAACAGTAGTTGTATTCGTTATAGTTCCAATTTTCAGTTCAAGTGCCTAGCCTGACAGAAATATTGTTTGTTTTCGTCGCAAATGTTTATTATAAAAAGTTAACCCTTATATGCTGGAAGCATCGTTCGATAATCGGGCACCTTAAAGTTCCAACGCCATTTTCGGGTCTCTCAAACCATTTCATAATATCTTGATATAAAATTGTTTTAAAACTGAAACTTTTAAATTTCATTTCAAATTTCTCGACCGTCACGGCAGTCAAAAAAATGCCTATGGAAGAGAAATAGAAGTTAAAAGAACATTAGCATCACAGAAAATTGAAAGAGTTCAGATATAAGAGCTAAAATCGAAACCCACATGTGTGAAAAAGTTTAGCAGTAAAACAAAAAGTTTGTACTTGATATTAGCAGTTAGAAGAAAAAATAAAAAGCGAATTGTGTTGAAAACCCAATCTTCTTTGGGGATGCGGCATACCTCGAAAAATAATACAATTGCCATACCGCAATACCAATAAGGACTACATAACGAATGGCGTAGAAATGTGTTCGCTTCAGAATATATTCGTTATCTGTCTGGGATAAAATCTAAAACGTGATAATAAAAGTAAATTTTATATTAAGGGTAATGATTTTTAAACCTAGTTTTCAAGACTTACCGCCATTGAACATGCAAATAGATAACCGTAAACAAAGCAATTGGTACCATTCAAAGTTGAACAAACGAGACCGACAAACATTAACCACTTTTCTGACGTACATATCTTCATAAGCTGCTATATAGCTTTATAACTTGAACCGTCATATTCAGCAGTGCTCGTAGCTTCCATCCCAAATTTTATAAGTAAATAGACTTTGGTAATATTTAATGATAAGGCCCATATCGCATTAAATGTACAGCAACATAATACAGTTTAACGATCGCTTCGTGCTAAACTTACAGTAACATTTTCTAATGCAAGATACTCGTATAATGTAACATGTAATAGTAGTATTTATTATTCCCATAATGGTTTTCAGTTCCTAAATTCGAAAAGTATTGAAATCGAACCAAAATTTGAAAATCGAAATTTTGGGATTAAATGATTCATTATGATCTCCTGATAACATTTTTAGGTTGATGACTATCGATGAGTGTGTGCTTCTATATTGTCGTGTTTTTTTTTCTATAAATTTGAATTTGTATAATGCTTGGTACGCCTATGGCTAGGACGATAGAAAAATTTTTGTGAAACGCAAGACATTAGAACACTTGGCGTCGAACTATGAAACAAGCCAGTCGAAGCCTTGAAATCAGAATAAAATTTTTGTATTATAAAATTATTTAAATAAAGAATAATTTCGTTTTATAGAAGTAATACGTTTTTGTGAAATTGAAAGTGAAGTTTAGTGATTATTAGGCAAATTTATAGAGGTATAGCAGGGTAATAGACTTGGAGCTAAAGATAGAAAAATATTAAAAACTTGCATGCAAAGCTATCACGCAGCTGTTGAAGTTGTATTGGATAAACCTGCACATTGTGGTATAAGATTTAAAAGATTATTTTATTAACAAAGTTCACGTAAAGTATTTTCTCTTAAAATCAAACATCCCCGTTGGTAAAATTAAGGATGCTTACCATTTTGGCAAAAACGTTGTGCATCATCAGAAAATACATATAATTTGGCAACCCAAAAACGTGGGCATTTATTACATTAATTATCAATTTGAACCTACCATCACTCTGAGAGAATAGTCAATAAGATGCATCAGTTCATAGAGGTTTTGGAAAAGATAAAGCAAAAACTTCGACCACAATACACAAAAGACACTTCAAAGGTTAGATAAAATCAAGCAAGATATAATAAACAGTAAAAATGAGATTTAAAATTTGTTTTAAAACAAATTAATAGACGAAGTTCGGATTCAGAAATGGAATGGGAACTAGAGAAGCACAGTTTACCATTGGAGTTCTTGTACAAAAATGTCTGGATCAGCAGAAAATAGTCCATATTTGATTTATCGACTATGAGAAGGCGTTTGATAACGTAAAACATGACATACTTATAAATCTTCTAAAGCAGAAATGAATCGACAGTAAAGACCTTCATATCATAGAGAATTTATACTGAAATCAAACGGTGCACTTGAGGGTGGGTCATCGAAGATTATGTTTTGTCACCATTGCTATTTAACCTTTACTCCGAAGGTATTTTAAAAAACGCACTGGAGGATGTTGATAAACGATTTCAAATAAATGGCAAATGACAACCCGTCTGATCTTCTGTATTTCCTCGATAGAGTTAACACGATGAGCAACAAATATGGACTCAATATAAATATAAATAAAACAAAGATAATGGCCATGAGTAAAACTGAAACTCGGGATACTCCAATCAATACCAATGGCAATACAATAGAAAGAAAACATTGGCAGAAAAACTGGCACGAGAAACTTTGCAAAAAATGAAACAGCTCATATGCAGTCGCGACATATCACTGGAAATGCGTTGCCGTACAGTGAAGTGTTATATAATACCGATTTTGTTGTGTGGTGTGGAGGTGTGGACGCTGAAAGTATCCTCAGTTAACAAGCTCGAGACGCTTGAAATGTGGCTGTACCGCAGGATGCTTCGAATCTCATGGATGCAAAGGATTTCCAACGAAGAGGTGCTTCGCAGCATGAGCAAAGACCATTAACTGTTCACCATAATTAAAAAGAGAAAAGCGGCATATTTTGGCCATATATTCAGAAGCGAGAAATATGCCTTCCTACAACTGAAAATGAAAGACATGATTGAAGGAAAAGGATAGGCCTAGGACGGAAGCGGTTCTCGTGGTTACGGAACTTTCGGCAGTGGTTTGGTGTACGTGGTGCCGCGAAATTGATACTCATGGCACAAGACAGGAAGGAGATTCAGATGATGATGGACACCGCACCTTAAGAAAAATAACAAAGAGATAAAACTATTGCTAATATAAACGTTACCAACTTCATCATTAATTTCAGATTCCTTCTTGGTTAATTTTGCAATAATCTGAAAAAATATTTCAGAAAGCATAAGAAAATTATTGAAAATAAAATATTGAAGAAAATGTGGCAGATTTTACGATAATCCTTCAAATTGTTTCAATATAGAAATATATTATGAGCAAAAAGTTGCATCAAATAACACCGAAAATATTTTTTGCTTCTCGGTAGAGAATTCTGCATTTAAATTGCTAAAATATGCACCATATTGCAAACCACTTTACCAGCCACTATTGGAAATAAACAAATAGCCAACATTAATCAAAACAAAAATTTCGTAAATAGAGCTGATGAAAAGTTATGGGGCAATAGAAGTTGGAAGAAATAAAAAATAACCAAGTGGGGAAACTTCAAAGTTAAAATGGACAAAACAATTAAGATATGAGGAGAGAATTCAGCACCAGCACAAAGCCGGAAGAAAAATTAAAGAGAGTTTTTAAATTAAAAGGGTCCCACAAATAATAAGAATGAAATGAAACATGAATATTTAAAAAGTGAAAAATGTGGCATTCAAAGCGTTGAGCAACGAATATGTAATAAAAGCAAATAAAGAAATGAAAATTGATTCCATCAAATGGAAAACTAAAAGCCACCCAAAAAAAATGAAGAAAGATGATCGGCCCAATACTCAAAATATGAACACTGTTAATAAAAATTCTCTCGTGGCAGCATAATGTGAAATGTAGATGGAAGAGTGAGAACAGTCCGATTAGGAGAATGGAACATGGATTCCCTCTCAGATCAAATCAAATTTTATTTGATGATTGCAAATTTTTTGATATGCAATCAAATGTGATTTTGGATAAATTGGAAATAATTTGTGAATAGTTTGGGAGACTCTAGGAATTTTGTTCGCCAGCATTTGTTCGACAAACACTTAATCGACAGCATTTGTTCGACACGGAATTTTATTGGACATGCATTTGTTCGACTATACATTTATGCGAATAAGCATTTGTTCGACATGGAATTTTATTTGACATACATTTGTTCGACTCAACATTTATGCGAATAAGCATTTGCTCGACATGGAATGTTATTCGACATGCATTTGTTCGACATGCCGACATGACATGACACGAAAGACGTAGGTAACCTTTTTTAGCTATAATAAATTAGAGAGCGGATTTATAAGCACAACAGGCAATTCCCGACGGGAAATCGTATTTCGGGAAATTTACAAAACAACTGAAAACAATGAGCTGTTCTTGTTGTTCGATTCTGGTAATGTAGAAGATAGGATCGTTATATTTTCCACCAGAAGAAATCTACAACTTCTAGCGAACTCTAATCATTGGTATGCAGATGGAACTTTCAAAACGGTTCCGTCTCTGTTCCAGCAAATATACACCATTCATGGCTTACTGGATCAAGATCTTTGCGGCAGATCCACCTCTTTGCGGCAGATTTAACTTTACGCGGAGATTTGTTTGTTTTTAATTATTTTTCTAAAGAAATATCAAAAACTAACACTAACCTAACGGCAGATCCACCTCTTTGCGGCAGTTTTAACTTTACGCAGAGATTTGTTGTTTTTAATGTCGAACAAATGCATGTCGAATAAAATTCCATGTCGAGCAAATGCTTATTCGCATAAATGTTGAGTCGAACAAATGCATGTCGAATAAAATTCCATGTCGGACAAATGCTTATTCGCATAAAAAATGTTGAGTCGAACAAATGCTTATTCGCATAAATGTATAGTCGAACAAACGCTGTCGGTTAAGTGTTTGTCGAACAAATGCTGGCGAACAAAATTCCGGATACGAGTTTGGGACAGTTTGATTTTGTAAATAGCTTAGGTTTAATTTAAGTTGGGGAAATATCAAATTATTTAGATGGTAATCCAGGAGATGTAATTGGATAGAAAAACCACGAATTTAAGAATATAATTAATTTGAAGCCGAAAAGAGATAAAAAGTTCCGTAAATTGAAAAAGCTATTGCGTAGATGTAAAACTTCTATTGAAACAATGTGGATAGTTATGGTTTCTTTTTGGAAAAATAACAAGTATTTTTTATTAAAAAAAATATAAATTAATTTAAAACGAAATTGAAGTACGGTATTTTTTCCAATAGGCATATTAAATGTTAACACAATAAATTAAATTAAATGTTCACTAATTTCATATCTGCAGGTTTTTAATTATTTAAAATTGTTCTTACCAAAACCTGTAACTTATGTATTTGCAAACATATTGCGGTGACTCGGATGAGGACGTCACTCGTAATACAAACAGTCAATTTTGAAATTATAAAGGTTTTTGCATGGAACTTATTTGTTGAACTAGAAGATCAGTTTGTAACAAAGTCAAAATTAAAAATAATTATTTAAAATTATAATAACGAATACAGGAGTCAACAAAATGAATTAATTTAATGTACAAATCAAAATCCGTTATATAAATTTGTTAAAAGTTATTAGTATAAAAATTGTTTAGTATTAAGGAATTCATAATTACATGCAATAATTGTATAATTAAGGTGTTAGAATAATTTCGTTAAAAACTTTAGTGACAAAATTTAAACATTACGTGGTCGTTTATAATTAACCATAAACACAGTGATAGGTTATCCTGGGAACCATAATTGGACAATTTACGTGATAAACTAAAATTATGTGCTTCAATCCGATGTTTAACCTAAAAACAAAAAGAAAAATTAGTAAAAGACAATTTTGAATTTCGCGCTAAAAATAAATGGTATTATCGATTTTTCTTACCGATTTAAAATTGAAGAATCAGGTAGCAGTGTTTTTGCACAATGTTAACGATGTGAAAACAATCGAGAGCTTCTTGATAAATTTGTGTTAATGGCGATACGTGTAATTTGATCCGCTCCAGAAATTAATTGAATTTTGTGTAAAATTCTGGAGAAAATTAGTAAAAAAATTAAAATAAAGTTTCTAAAAGTGATTGTGTACGTCAAGGAAGCAAAATTAATAAGGTATACTTACCGATCGTCAATATTTTTGGTAAAATAGAAAACCAGCCACGAGGTGATACAAATTTCACGAAAAACGAAATCTACAAAAATTTACGTGATAAGAAGGTCATCGGTGAAAACAACCAGTGAATACTGAAGGTGCATGGTACCAACCATAAAGAACGACCCATATTTATAAAGGTAAAGCTACAGAACTTTTATATAACTCAATTTTCAGTGCATCAATTGCGAATTATAACGTCACGTAATTTAGATTTAATTATTGGGGATTATTAATAAGAGATTGTTCAATAATTTTAATAACATTTATTTACACACTAATTTAATAGAAATTTACATAATAAAATTATCAATTTTCCAAAAACGGATTCTTTTTGTGGTTCCTGTATTCCCGAACATTTAATTTTCAGCATTCACACATTTGATTTAGCATTTACAATAGAACCGACTACTGAGATAGGTAGGTTGCATGCATCAACAACTCAATTAGCCGTGGTAGTAAGTACATTAATTGTTTTTATTAAATTACGATTGACGGGGTTTATCCGTTATACCTCAAATCATCGTAATATGTATTTACACAACTTTTGTTTCATTGCCGGCCCCCAGATATGGACGTAAAATCGAAAAATGTGACTTCTCAAACTTGGGTTCTTCCATTTATTTTGTAAAATATACACTTCTTAATATAATTTCTTTGAATGTTTTCTTATCAACACTTTTTCCTTTCATGATTAATTTCTTTTTACTTCAATCGCTTTTCCACTGGATCCAAACAAAACAACACTTCTACACACTTGTTACTTCTTCATTTTTCAAACTTTCTAAATACCCCCCTCTTAAATATGAATTTCTTTAAATTTTAAACAAATATCTATTTCCTGTCTATTTCCTGCTAAGTCTCATAAAGAAGGCGCGAATTCCTTCTCTTCCTACACCTTTGCTCTTTTTCAAAGTTGCTATGCCAACTATTTTGAAATTTAATTTCGACGCCTATACACACTTTTTGTTGTCACTTTTATTTTGTTTTTGGTAAGATTCGCACTTGTTCACCTTATTGACACTTTTTATTCATTTTTATCGAATTACAACTTTTAATCCTCCAAATACCAAAAACACAATACAAACTCTGGCACCAAACTTAAAACAAATTGCGTGGGTTTTCAAAATCTATACATTCCCACAACTTTTCAAGTATTCATCTCAACTAAAATAATAAATTTTTCTATTAAAATTATGTAATTTTTAGTCATGAATTTCTAACTTTATTTTCAAACAAATATCATGGCAATAACAAGGAATGTTAAAAGTTGATACGCAAAGAGTCAAAATTTTAGAAATTGTGTCCAGAAAATATTTTCCTAGATAAATCATTCCACGTTGAAAGAAATTTCCAAATAATTCGACTACTAGGAAGTCATGACAGCCGATTTTCAGTTTGTTTGACATTATTTCAGTGTTTTGTCTCATTGCGATGCATGCGAATAAAGAGAAATATGAATAAGTTCATACGTTTGATGTTTATAAATAAATTGTCAAGAATTGTCACATTATTTTTAAATTCTCACCAATTGTCTACCCTCCCTCCAACCACTATAAGTGTAATAAACATCTCTTTGAGAAGGATTACCAGGTGGATCACACTGCTTGTTCTGCTACGTTACCAACTTCATCATTAATTTCAGATTCCTTCTTGGTTAATTTTGCAATAATCTGAAAAAATATTTCAGAAAGCATAAGAAAATTATTGAAAATATAATATTGAAGAAAATGTGACAGATTTTACGATAATCCTTCAGATTGTTTCAATATAGAAATATAATATTATAAGCAAAAAGTTGCATCAAATAACACCGAAAATATTTTTTGCTTCTCGGTAGAGAATTCTGCATTTAAATTGCTAAAATATGCACCATATTGCAAACCACTTTACCAGCCACTTCCTGGTGCACAAGAAGCACCAGAAAATATTTAACTTGAAAATTTCGGTATAATAAATTGAACAGGAAAGGATAATGTACATATCAAAGTCAATTCCCAGCCACGAAAATAATTTAACTATCAGCTAATGATATTCCTACTTCTTGAGTAAAAATATGCATGCCTTGTTTCCTACACCGTTTTTGATTTTATGTAAATTGCTAAAAATTAAAAAAACCTTAAGCACCTCGATATTGATTACCTCTCATCTGAAGTTTTGAAATTGTATAAGATAAGTTTGAAATATCATCTATAATTTTTTATGAAATATTTAAAAAATAAATCTTGAACGTTTTATATTAATTTATAAAATTTGAATGTCCAAAAACATTCATTACCAGAGAATTGTCAACTCAATTTAAATTTCTAAAATACCGTCTACTACTCTTAAATTAATATACCAACCACTTGGTACAAATTCAAATAAATTAAAAAATTCAGTTTTTTTACATCTCGCAAATGCTAAGTACAGAATTTTGTTACATAAGCGTACTTTCCTTTATTTTAAAAACCACCCGTAGTTCATCATATTATTTTACCCTTTGAGTTTTAAAATAAATTTTATCAAAATAAAAAATAATTCATGAACATACAAATTCAAAGCCATTCTAACATAAAGGTGTGAAAGCTAAGCAAATACTCACTCGGAAATACGAATAGCAAAATCACCTGTTGCATTTTGGTCGTGCCAAGATATATCTTGATTTAAGACTTGATACAGATATAACTCCCGAATTTTAAACGTCTGTAGGTCTATAGGTGAATTATAGAAAGCTCACGTGCAATTTTTTTTTATATTATGTTACTTGTCTAATGGCAGTGTAGTTCATAATTTGATGTAAAAATTGCTAAACCACCTGTAAAGTGTTCATCCAAAAATAAATTATACATTAAAAGCTTTAATTTTTTTATTTCCTAAATAGAATTAAATGACACCAAATAATAGGTTATAACAGCGTCTATAAAACTAAAAACTCCGTTAACGAATGACAATATTAGCGATGCTATCATTAATAAAATTTTATCACAAGTCGTTAAAAATTTAAATTACTATGCAAAGCTACTCCATTTTTATTTCAAATAATACGTAATTAATTATTATTTATATAAATAGGTGCTATAGCTTAGAAATAATAATTATTCCAAATACGAAATACTTTTAATCGACTGCTTATCTTTATTACATTCAGTAGTTATATCCTTGAATTCTATTTTTTCTTTAGTACTAGGAGATAAATCGACTGTATTAAGAAATCGACTGTATAAAAATAAATTGGAAATATGAATATAACATTTCATATTTTATTCTATTTCTTCGACAGCATAATAATATACGTTCTTCGAATGTGCGTCTATTTTTGTCGACTTAACCCATTCAAAGCTACTCGTATACGCTTACTTTTGTTTGCATCACAGCAGTCAAAATTTTGATATCTTTTAATAAAAGCATAACTCAATTTTTTCAAGAAATTTTATTAAGGGGGAAATTTTATTTTAATTTAATTTATGGTAATCAAACGTAAAAAAATGTTTTAAATTAATTTCGGTTATAATTTTGATTTTGGTTATTGTGAATTTGTTTTCAACCACTCATGCTTGTAAAGGAAAAATTAATTATTTGCCATTCAATGCATTTTTTGAATGTTTGTTCTATTTCGCAAAGATTATGTTGCCTAATCTTTTCTAAATCCAAAGGGGGAAGTTGACCTGTATTTTCCTTCCCCGGGTATATTTTTATATTTGATATTTTTCTATTTATTAAAATTAACGAAAACATTTAAAAATTTGCGTTCACGAGTTGAACGAAGATAAAATTTTGCGTTCAAGTGTTGAGGGAGATTAGAAAATGTGGCAGTCAGGCGAGGCGTGTCCGCGCGTTGCGGCTAGCGATTTGAATTTGTATTTTGGGTGAAAAGTTTAAAATAAATTGGAAGTTAATAAAAAAGTAATTGTTTTTGATTTCCCTTTGTGAAATTTTGGAGAGAAGGAGCTCCATATATTTAAATTGTTCGCCCGGCGCGGCGGGCGTTATATTTTTTTTAGAACACCACAATATACATCATTTAACATTGGCGAATTATATTAAATAAATTGACAAAGCAACCTAGGATAGGCTTTTTTAATTAAAAATATTGCATTCTGCTAATACAAATAAATCCGATGATGTTAGAATAAAATAAATAATGATAAAATAATAAAATCGACGGCAGTAAATATATTTCCATTTTATCTTTCTGGATAAAGAGAGTGAAAATAAAATTGAATGTTAAATTTTGATACTTTGCAATCAATCAATGAAGCTTTCATTCCATTTGGAATAAATATAGCACTTTGATTCTCTGCAAAGTTTTCACGATTTATACTCCGAGATGGATCAATCCTCATTTCGCTTTTACTTTACAACTTAAATCCACAGCATGTCAATGTTCATCGGAGAGCTTCTCTAAAAAATTCCGTGAAATCCTCGATTCGAACCTAGAATGTCCGGGATATGATGACTAAACCAGTGATCACAGCAAGCCATCATTGTGATACTTTCATATAACTTTAAAATATATGGTTTGATTTTAGTTGACCTTCTATTACATGAAAATTATACGCATGGTATATTGTTAATAGGGGGGGCCAAAAAGACTACTAAATTTTATCCAATGTTTCGGTCCCTTTTATTGACCCTTGTTCAATAAATTAAAGGTTAAGACTTAACACATATTTACAATTTATTGGTTTTATAAAACACTTTAAAGAAAACACCGACCTTTTGAGAAAAAAAAGGTAAACAAGTAACAGCTACGACTCTTACGCAGACATATACTGAATGAGTCATAATAATACCATTGATTATGAGAGTCTTTAACCGGAATAGAAGTTATTATTTTAAAACTTCAAATATTCAAAATGACAATGACATAAACAATTTAACAGGTAAAGTATTTAATGACTCATATTAACAGATTGCAATCGAATGAACAGGTAACCTAATTGAATGTCTTCCACCAGGTGTTCATTGATTAATTTGGAAACCTTATTGTACGACTTTAACTTATCAACAGTTGCGACAAATTTTAAAGCAGCCAAATCCTCCGTTTGGATATTTCATGCTATATCAACCGCTTCTAAGGGTGGTTCGATTTATTGCAGGAAACAATATTAAGAAGGCAATCTAAATTTTCAAGGGATGCAAATTAACTACAAATGGTACATTGAAAAATTTGACGATGGGATCGAAAGGCATCCTAAATATGGTGAACATTATATAAATTTTAATTACGACGAATTATAGTTACTATCCTTGCTGCACAAATTTACTTTTGGGATTCTAAAATTAACGCAAATAGTTTTACATAATATATCGTAATGTTTTTGAATTTAGAAATTCAAGTTCGTGACAAGCTTTAATAATAATAAATTATGCAGTGGTATCACATAAAATAATTTACTTTTCATATATTTTTGTTAGTTGATATATGTAGTACAATAAATTATACACCCGATACTTAGAAATTTTATTTCTAAAAATATTTGTGTAACATTAAATAAAATCTCATTATCTGGTATTTACATAATATGATGTAGTACATGTTTGTTAATAGGTTAAGTATGTGTAATTGACGTTAATTAGATCGTTGCGGACTTATTAGTGAAATATTAGGGGGGGAACACAGCCTTCCAAGTCAAATTTTCTGGTGAAAGTGGTGTCAAACCTTTAAACATTGTTTAAGTCTCAACGCCCTTTTATTCACTTTTTATTTTATTTTATATCTTTCATTGTACTCCTAAATCAGAACAAACTAAAATTTTGTGGAATGTGAAAACCAGCTTCGAGAAACTAAATCCCCAATTGGAGGAGAAGCCGACAACGTGTTTTAGGGAACTTTTGGGTATTCATTCGGACACTAAAATTTCAGCTTTCCCAGACGTTTTGCAAACTGCCGAAAATTTCAAATATCCACAAATTTGTAAAAAAAAATGCAATTAAAATAACAATTATTATATAAGCGCATTGAAGCTCAAACGAAGCTCTATCGATTGATATCAATTTTACAAATATTTAGGGAATAACTCCACGACGGTTGAGGTTTAAACTAAAATAATGGAGCTTATTGATCTTCAAACGATTCTCTAAATACTTTGTATAAACTAACGAGTGTTTTGGCAAGCTGCTTGCAGAACCGCTCGCTGAAAAGTTGCGAGCTTCTCGACGAGCATCGATAAATGATGGGATAATGCCTAGTAAAGACTTAGAGAAGGGAATGACGAGCCGATCTGCAAGCAAATAGTGGGAGTAAATTGCTATCGTTGCAATGAACACCGTTAAGTGTTAAATTAATTTTAAAAAATCTAGAGATTTTGATCACATATTTGCGTATTTTAAATGTATTCTTCTTCTTCTTCTTGGCTTTCCATTCCCAGTGGTATATCGCCACATTTCTAAATGCTTTCAAATCCAGTTTGTTAGGAGGTTTAGACCTTTAATCGGTTTTTGCATTCTCTACGATCCTTTTCCGTATCTTCCTGTTCAGCATCCTATCCCTCCAGTCATTCACCCCTATCTGCATCAGATCTTCGGTCGCATCCTTTCTCCATCTTTTCCTTGGCCTTCACTTCCCGTTTGGTCTATCCGCATCAGGATTCCACCTCATTACTCTGATTGATTGAAAATTAGATTGATAAATCTATACTTCCTTGTAAATGAGAGCACATTCACGTACTATGCAAATTAAATACTAATACAAATTAAATACTCTGGTGTAGCGCTCATAGAGTTAGTCACGAAATAAAGAAGTTCCGAGCTGCATCAACTAATCGCCTCGGCAGCGCAGTTGTTTGAGCGCGCGTATTCATAGCTAATACGCCTGGGTTCGAACCAAAGTTGAGAAACTTATTTTTCAGCATACCATTTTGCTAAACTGGCTTTAAGTTTTTGATTTTAATTTCTTCTTCTTCCACTTTTATTAGGCCAAGCTTGTTTTTCTTTAGATAATTCACCTAGGTGGTGTTTCTATGGAGGCCGATACCCAGCTCTCTCCATCGCTTTCGGGGTCTTCCTAACTGGTCTTCTTTCGTGTGGGTTCCCTTTCATTACGATTTTTGATATACGCTGCTCTCCCATCCTATCCACACTTTTCTCACTAGTCTGTACGAAATTTTTATGGTTCTTCGGAATACTGACGTCGACCTCTCGCAGAAACACTCGTACTCGTTGCAATTTCGTCGAAATACTCACCAAAACGCTCGTGAAAGCGATCAGCTCGCAATTTTGCTAGCTAATGTGTACGAGATATAACTTCTTACACCAATCTTATTACAATTTCATTATATTTGTGTTTTTATATAAAATTATTTATCGACAAATAAAGAAATTAAACAAACCTGAAATTTGAAACTTGTTCAATACTTTAGCGAGGTTTAACGTAGTATAAAAACACACAAATACATTGAGAGAGAAGCTGAAACTCAAGTTTACAATCGTCCACTATCCAACTATCTTACCACCACACTAAACTACTGATCAGATAAGAAAGAACATAGAACATTCCTCCGTAAGTAGCGGTGTACATTGCCGTTCGTTATCTCAATTTTGTCACTAAGGAATTACCGGGAATTACATTCTTATTGCACACGAAACGTAAACTTGAAATACTTGGAAACTTTCACTTATTCTTTCAACTTAGAAATAGGTAAATTATACAAACAAAATGTCTTGGGATGTTTTTATGGAACTCTCAAAGAAAGAGTCCACTTTATATAAAAAAAAATTCGTTCTGACATTTTTAATAAAATATAATTACTAAATTAATATTAACTTTCACATAATATAAAAATGTTCTTTTTATTATGATTTATGTTGATTACTGCAACGTTCATAGTACATCCTCCACTCATAAGTTCGTTGCGAGTACTTACAGTGGCTCACAAAAGTGAGCATACACCCTGAAATCACGTAATAATTGCATTCTTTTTCAAGGAAATATATGAATTATTAATTCCATTTTTTCATAATTATATTCTGTTGACTTTGATGTATTATCATTCGAAAAAATGATCTCTTATCTTCTATTACATTACTAATTATAGAGTGAAATAATATGATAATACGGTTACATTTTATGACACAAAAGTGAGCATACACTTGCAGATTTTCAAATGTTTTGAAGCAACAGTGCAGTAATAATTGAATTACTAAGTTGCATTAGTTACTAATTAGTATTACAAATGATAGTGCAGACGTTAGCAGTAAATTTTATCGAATTTTAACAAAATGGATTCAAAAAGAAGTGGTACGGACTTATCTACAAGGAAAGTGATACTAAAATTAATTTTAGAAGGAAAATTTTCACTCCAAATTGGGCAATTAGTTGGATAATCCCGTGTTACTGTACAAAAAATGATAAATAATTCTAAAAATACCGCAACCTTATGAAATAAACCTCTTTGTGGCCAAAAAACAAACTTAACAGCTGTGGATGAAACTTTTATTATAAAGAAAATGAAACGAGAACCCAAAAAAAGTGTACCAAAATTGACGACAAAAGTATCTTTTATGATTAATGAATCAATTTCAACAGAAACTATTCGAAAAACCCTTGGTTCAAGAGGGTGTAATGGTCGTATAGCCAGGAAAAAACCATTCGTTTCTAAATAAATCGATTAAAACGTGTACAATTTGCTAAAACTTACTTAAATAAAAGTATAGAATTTTGGGACACTGTAAATTTTAATGATGAAAGTAAGTACAATTTATTTGGTTCGGATGGCAAGCAAATAGTGTGTCGAAAAAATAATTTTGAAAGAAATAAAGAAAACATGTGTAGAACAGTGAAATACGATGGCACTTCAGTTTTAGTTTGGTCGTATATGGGGTCGAATTGGTTTCGGAATCTCGAATTTATCGATGGTATTGGATGGTATTATAGACAAGTATAAGTATTTACCAATTTTGCATAATAATTTACAACCATCTGTTGAAAAATTAAACATGACACCCATTTATTATTTCCAGCAAAACAACGATCCTAATCATTCGTCGTATTTAGCTCAGGAATGGCTTTTGTACCATGTACCCAAGCAATTGAAAGCCCTTCCCCAATCACCGGACATTAACCCTATAAAACATTTGTGGTTTATATTAGCCTATTATTATATTATAATAATCATTGCATTATTAAAAGAGAATTCAAATCAAAATTTTTTTTTAAAAATGGCAGAAAATTTCGCCTGAATAACGAAAAACTTAGTGCATTCTATGCTAAAATGATTGCAAGCGGGTTTGCAATCTAACGGATACCCTAAAAAATATTAAAGTACATAAAATTGTGTATATTTTTCTACATAAAAAGTGTAGTGTATGCTCACTTTTGTGTCATACAATATAGGTGTTTTTTGATTAATCGTTTTATAATTGGTAAGATGAGACAAATTTTTAAAGTATTTTTGCATATAATACTTCAATAAGGTTTTTAGAAATTAATTATCAAAAAATTACATTAAAAATTCATATATTTCCTTGAAATATAATCCACTTATTATTATGTGATTTAAGAGTGTATGCTCAATTTTGTGTCATACAATATAGGTGTTTTTTGATTAATCGTTTTATAATTGGTAAGATGAGACAAATTTTTAAACTATTTTTGCATATAATACTTCAATAAGGTTTTTAGAAATTAATTATAAAAAATTACATTAAAAATTCATATATTTCCTTGAAATATAATCCACTTATTATTATGTGATTTAAGAGTGTATGCTCACTTTTGTGTCATACAATATAGGTGTTTTTTGATTAATCGTTTTATAATTGGTAAGATGAGACAAATTTTTAAACTATTTTTACATATAATACTTCAATAAGGTTTTTAGAAATTAATTATCAAAAAATTACATTAAGAATTCATATATTTCCTTGAAATATAATCCACTTATTATTATGTGATTTAAGAGTGTATGCTCAATTTGGTGTCATACAATATAGGTGTTTTTTGATTAATCGTTTTATAATTGGTAAGATGAGACAAATTTTTAAACTATTTTTGCATATAATACTTCAATAAGGTTTTTAGAAATTAATTATAAAAAATTACATTAAAAATTCATATATTTCCTTGAAATATAATCCACTTATTATTATGTGATTTAAGAGTGTATGCTCACTTTTGTGTCATACAATATAGGTGTTTTTTGATTAATCGTTTTATAATTGGTAAGATGAGACAAATTTTTAAAGTATTTTTGCATATAATACTTCAATAAGGTTTTTAGAAATTAATTATCAAAAAATTACATTAAAAATTCATATATTTCCTTGAAATATAATCCACTTATTATTATGTGATTTAAGAGTGTATGCTCAATTTTGCGTCATACAATATAGGTGTTTTTTGATTAATCGTTTTATAATTGGTAAGATGAGACAAATTTTTAAACTATTTTTGCATATAATACTTCAATAAGGTTTTTAGAAATTAATTATAAAAAATTACATTAAAAATTCATATATTTCCTTGAAATATAATCCACTTATTATTATGTGATTTAAGAGTGTATGCTCACTTTTGTGTCATACAATATAGGTGTTTTTTGATTAATCGTTTTATAATTGGTAAGATGAGACAAATTTTTAAACTATTTTTACATATAATACTTCAATAAGGTTTTTAGAAATTAATTATCAAAAAATTACATTAAGAATTCATATATTTCCTTGAAATATAATCCACTTATTATTATGTGATTTAAGAGTGTATGCTCAATTTTGTGTCATACAATATAGGTGTTTTTTGATTAATCGTTTTATAATTGGTAAGATGAGACAAATTTTTAAACTATTTTTGCATATAATACTTCAATAAGGTTTTTAGAAATTAATTATAAAAAATTACATTAAAAATTCATATATTTCCTTGAAATATAATCCACTTATTATTATGTGATTTAAGAGTGTATGCTCACTTTTGTGTCATACAATATAGGTGTTTTTTGATTAATCGTTTTATAATTGGTAAGATGAGACAAATTTTTAAAGTATTTTTGCATATAATACTTCAATAAGGTTTTTAGAAATTAATTATCAAAAAATTACATTAAAAATTCATATATTTCCTTGAAATATAATCCACTTATTATTATGTGATTTAAGAGTGTATGCTCAATTTTGTGTCATACAATATAGGTGTTTTTTGATTAATCGTTTTATAATTGGTAAGATGAGACAAATTTTTAAACTATTTTTGCATATAATACTTCAATAAGGTTTTTAGAAATTAATTATAAAAAATTACATTAAAAATTCATATATTTCCTTGAAATATAATCCACTTATTATTATGTGATTTAAGAGTGTATGCTCAATTTTGTGAGCCACTGTTCCTAATTGCAATAATTAAATCAGCGTCGATAATGGTTTTCAAACTATGCGCAATTAAAATATAAGTACTTTATTTTTGAGCATTATTTAATGCTTCTTGAACAATCTATAAAGAAGAGTTACAAATATTATAAACTCTAAAATTTTGTATTACGATCGACCTTTTCATTTTCTGCATCAAGTGCTGAAGTTACTTCGTCAAAAGCAGCACTTCAGAGTTTCGAACTAAAGCTCTAGCAATTGAACTTCTTTGTTTTTGACTGGCCGATAATTGTGTAGCTTTTTCACCTAACTTTGTGTCATAACCCCAAAAATTAATTTCACAATAAAAATGTCTTTATAGTTTTTAAACTTTTATTAACCCACTAACGGGAAAGAAGTTACAAAAGCGTGAATATTCGCTTCTTGAGTGGTTTTAATTATTTCTTGCTTTGATGGGCAATTATGTTATCGCCGTAAGCAAGATTTTCTGCAATTGTCATATTAAAAAGATTTGCTTCTTAATACATTACAATATTCCTAAACGCGATCTCAGAATAGATAAATTGACTTTTGTTATGTTTTCTCCGCAAAATTCAATTTTACCAGATGTTGAATCATAAAATCGTTTCAATAATTGGATAATAGTTGATTTCCACATCCGCTTGGACCTACTAGAGCTACAGTTTTTCCTTTAAAAATGTGTAAGTTGAAATTTTTCAATATGCTGGCATTTCGTCGTGTTGGATTTGAAAAGGATGCGTTATCGTCCTTTATATTTCCTTCAACCTAAAACAATAACTTCAAAACTTACTAGTAATATATTGCTAAACAAATGCCAATGTTTGATTATTATCTTTTCGTTTTTTTACTTTTGGCACTGCATTTACTAACTTTTATATTATTTGAATTAAGTATGTTATGTTTTATTGAATACCATACAGTGGCTACTAAACCTTTAGCGATACCGTAATACTATAAAATTAGTTTTTATTGCAAAATGACAATTTTGACTTGATCATTTCTCAGTAACACAGATCCACCATAAAAAATAATTAAATTAGCAATTGGATAGACGCTTGTAGCTATTCCAGACGCAATACCCCTGAGATGAATATTTCTTCAAGCTTCCTTTTTATGAGAATTCATCAAATTTGCATATTGTTGAGTAATTAACGTTTCTATACATACATAATGAAGATACGTTACGTAATGTACTTATTGCTTCCACTGCCAACTAAGTAATATTAAAGTCGTTTTTAAATAATTAACAAATAAACCAAAGTTAGTACCTTTGTTGATTGCTCTAGCTATTTAACATAAATATTTCAATTTGCTCCGAAAATATTCCAATAGCTAAAATAAAATCCCATGACAACGTAAATGATAATAATAAATGGTAACTGTGTTAACGATAATTGAGGACCATTTTTTTAAAAGTCGACATCTACAAAATCCTAAATTTTCAGGAGAGCGTTTTTTGTCTTTTACAAATCTGCATTGTGGTAAATATTAACACAATATTTTTTATTCATTTTATTTGAATCATAACTACAACTAAATATATGAAATACCAAAACTGTACTCTTTTTATTTATAATAAAAAAAAATAAACAAAACACATAATTTTTTCAAAACTCGACAAATACTTAAACTCGACATCTGCACGTTTTAAATGGAGGGTTCGTTATCTTCGTAAGATTTTCTTTCGTTCTCATCGGAATCTATCGAATTTCCTTTTAAAACTTCTTGGTAAAATAAGTTTGCTTCTTCATCTAAATCGCAGCCACGAATTCTCGACATCTTTTTTCTTCTTGACACTCACGTAATTGCAGGTTGGAACCTCGTTGAC
The DNA here is from genome assembly GCA_932274525.1 of Podabrus alpinus. NCBI lineage: Eukaryota > Metazoa > Arthropoda > Insecta > Coleoptera > Cantharidae > Podabrus > Podabrus alpinus. The sequence continues at coordinate 126,094,930 of OW026451.1, forward strand.
AGAATTTAGCTTTTTAGCATCTTTAACACCTTTTTCAACCGACTTCAAAAAAGGAGGAGGTTCTCAATTCGGCTGTTTTTTTTTAATGTTTGTTACCTCATAACTCCGTCATTTATTAACCGATTTTCAAAATTTTTTCACAATTCGAAAGGATATAGTTTCAGATTGGTCCCATATAAATTTCATCAAAATCGGTTGAGTACTTTGGTTTTTATTGATTGTAAGCCCGCATTTGCGAAAGACTCTTTTCACGCTGTTCACTACTCTCTTCTGAAATAGTCTTGGATCTAGATTTTCTACTTTGAGATAGGCGTTTCGCCCTTTTTTCGCTTGTCTCATTTGAACGGCGCTGTCGCATATGGGCAGCGCGTTTAGTAGGTCTACCCATATTCGCTTTCGATAAATCAGTTAAGGAACGCAAGATTCACTAAAAAGCAAGAAATAAAATAAAAATTTTACAAAAAAAATAAAACCGACTTCAAAAAAAAAGCACTACAAAAAAATTGCACTAAGAAGTAAAAAATAATTAGAAGTTATTAGAAGAAGATTTAACAGAAATTAGAAGTATATTTTTACAGTGCTGAGCATAAAAATTAATGTATTACGTCAATAATATACAATTATTGTTATTTTTGGAGTCGGTGCCAGCCAAGGTTAACAAACGTGTATTAACGAAGTAGCGGAGTACCAGTAGGTATACATTTTATATCACTTTGACTGCAAAGAGTTTCACAGTCGACAAGATCGCAGGCGCTTGGCGTTAAACAACACGACATCGGTATTGCTACATTGTCGTATTAATGTGATTTCAAATACATTTTATAAATTTCTTAACAGCTTGGCTGGTGCCGACTCCAAAAATAACAATAATTGTATATTATTGACGTAATACATTAATTTTTATGCTCAGCACTGTAAAAATATACTTCTAATTTCTGTTAAATCTTCTTCTAATAACTTCTAATTATTTTTTACTTTTTAGTGCAATTTTTTTGTAGTGCTTTTTTTTGAAGTCGGTTTTATTTTTTTTGTAAATTTTTTTTTTATAACTGTCCACTCTTACTGCCCCACCTGAATATGTTGCTCAATGCAAATAAGGTAACATTTTTGAAAAACATGTATGCATTCGATCTAGCAATGATTTTGATAATATTACACTTATTACGACACTTATCTTTCAGCTTGCCTGGAATTGGGTCTACTAAACAATTATAATTAATAGAACGAGACATTGAAGGAAGCGAAAGAATCGGATTAGCCATCTAAAATCAGTGCTTTTTTCCCAGTCATTCTGTTATTTTATAAAACGTTAAATCTCAGAGCCTTTTGGGAAAATCACCAAAACTGCATGCCTGAAGAAGTTTTGAATGGTCTTCGACGAAACAAAGGCGGATATAAGGGAATGGTGAGAAAGGTGACTACTCCCCCTCCCTTGAATTTTCAAACAACGAAAAGAAACCGATTAAATGCACTAATTTTGCTAAAACAAATTAAAATTTACATATTTTGCATTATTATAAAACGAACTAACCCTCACCTCACTTCTATGAACTTTTCCTGGATCCTTCCCTGCGACGAGTGAATCTTCAAATGACTTCAGTATTCACTAAATATATCATCTCTAATTAGGTACTTATCATGAATAAACATCAAATTTTAGAGATTATTAGAAAACCTCTGTCGGAGATCGCCATTAAAAGTTCTTCGTGGCCGCAAGCACTGAACATGACTCGCGAAATGAGTCAAGTATTGTATATAACTCTGAAAAAATGCTGGATTACATCGCGCATCACGAGCCACTGTTGAATTCAGAAACACAAACACTTTATCCAGAGATTGTACGCTAACATTATTCCAATGATAGCGGACTAATTTTGATCAACGCTGCTGGAGGAATCAGAGAGAAGTTTTGATCAATTTGTTGCTGATTAGCTGCAGAGGGAAAAAGCAGATTGCATCTTCTGGCATAGTTGTTCAAATTGACTTTGTCGGTAGCAATATCAAGCAAGCCAAAGTATTATTCTGTGATGAAATTTCGATAATACATAAACGCGGATTTGAGGCGATCATCTGGACTCTTCAGGCCATTCATAGTAACAAAACCTTACAGGCGGATTCATAGTAATTACTCTTGCTGGTGATTTTCGCCAAATGTTACCAGTGATTCCAGAGATGGTTCATCAAATCATCACGGCATCACAATAATTAAACTCACGACCACATGGAAGTTCAACCATCTGATATCTACGACTCTAAAAAAATTTACTCAACAAGAGCAATGGCAAGGAAGGAATAAGTGAAATTGAAAAATCGAAAAAGTCTTTGATGAAACAAAATTTTATCCTATTCTAAAGTTTCATTAATTAAATACTAGTTGTAATTGCGATATAGGACTGGCAAAATGAAACACTCGATTGTCGGCTTCATTAGGACTATAGAACAGCAAGTTGCTGTTTCATTTGTTGTATGTATTCAAACCTCGAAACAAATATTTTGAATCGCAAATGGCTTAAGAAATATGGAATTATTGTATAATAAATGTGAACTGAGAACGTTTTTATTCCAAGATTTCGAAGTGATAATGAGTCGCAAAGACAGACGCATTCTTCTTACTAACAGAGACAGCTATACTATGCTGTAATGAAAAAATCCTATAGATCAAGGATTCAATACAATTAAATATTATCGTCGATTAAAAAGTAGAAATCAAAATGTTGTTTACGGCCAAGTATTGAAATAATCTATATTTTGCAATTATTGTTTTCCGGCGTGTTCTGCATACCGATCAATGGCGTTGCAATAAAGCTAAACCAAAACAAAATCGGCATGGTGTTTGTCAATAGAGATACAGGGAGCCACAGTTTAACTGAGAAATTAGTTAAACGGTTTATCTTATGAAATAATCAAGTTCAAATAATGAAGCAACTATATTGCTTTCATGTATTATCTAAATCCCCCAGAGTAAAACCGAATCTTTGAATCCCCTGAGTGGTGGTCTATAAATTTACCTAACAATCCAGTTCCAACCATATCACTCACTAGATGGATAAGGACGGCCAGTAGGCTGCCCGCGCCAGCTGGTTAATATATAAAAGGAAAATCACATCAACGTATTGATGTCTCCAAATAATGTAGAACAGCATTCAGCGTATCAATAATAAATTAGAAGTGCTGAAAATGTATGAAGTCAAAGTACAGTAATGAAAATGCTGAAAAAATCTGAGAAAGCTCAACTGCAGACGTAATGTAGTACATACCTATTGTAGTGACCTTAGCCTCACGTTGGGCTGCAACTTGTAATGTCCACCGTGAACCGTGAACACGATTTTCTCTTATCTCAGGATGACAGGTTCTTTTGACTTTTACGACGGAATTACCTTAATCACACAGTCAAAGAAAATACGGACATCTTACTCTTTATAAACATTTAATTAACAAATTCACAAAATTAAAATAAACAATACATAAACAATACAACATTCGACAAATTTTAACGATAATGAAAATTCAGAAAATTAAAATAAACAATACATAAACAACACAACATTCGACAAAATTTAACGATAATGAAAATTTACTGTTACCTTTTAATATTTAGTTTTAGACTACGCGAACTCCCGCGTGCACTTCTCTTTTTTCTCGTCCGGATTTATTAATCTTGGTTCCGGTTTGTATAATTATCCAATTTAATAATATCTGTCTAATTTGGACTTAAATTATTCCAATTCCAGTTGTCTTATCTCAACTCCACACAATAAATATTCCTTTGGAAGAGACGACCTCTCACGCTTCCTCCCTCTAGGACACCGGTATTCAATATTCTCTTTATATGCGACTATCAGTCGCTTTCTTTTTAATGGCACTATCTTATGTGCGACCACTCTTGTCGCTTTTTCATTCAACAACGTTTATCTTTTAACGGAACTATTTAATATCCCACTACTTTGTTGCTTCGATTTTATTCCACTCGTTTATCCTTTTTAAAAAAGACTTCTCTTAATTTCGACTACTCTCGTCGCTTGATTTTTATCCAACTCCTTTATTCCTCTTTTAAAAGGAACTCTCTTAAATTGCGACCACTCTGGTCGCTTGATTTTAGTCAACCTCGTTTATTTCGCCTTGGCAACCCATCCTCTTTTTTTTAATCATGTTTGATTTTATCACGCATTTTATTCTGTCTTTTGGGTTGCCTATCACCGTTATCTTCACGCGTTTAAAATTTATCACAAAAACTTAATATAATAACTTAATCTAACATTTCAAAACATTTTTTATATAAATTTTTCTCATGCCATTATTTTCTCTGACTGCACGACAAACAATTTAATATCGCAACAGCCAAATTATTGATGGACACAACACTATATATACAAATACACGAGGTGTTTCCGAAATATTAAATAACTTTTAAAAGAATCCTTGTAAGAAAGATATTCGCAAAGCAATAAATAATTTTTAAAGTTTATTTAGAGTTACGGAATAAAATAACAATAATAATTTTATAGGTAGTTTTAAAAAATTCAATAGGAATATCCAGAAACATATTAAAAGTAAACAAAACTAAATGTGAACAACGTAGCCCTTAAAAACTGCCGTTAGGATAAAAGTATTTCTGAAGCATGCTTAGTCATACTCCAATTTCAATTCATCTTGGATTATCTTCATCATTATCTTACGCTACTATGTACTACTATATCCTTTTTTATATATCATGCATAGAATTAATAATTTATTAAAAATTTGTTAAACATATTATGATGTACCTCAAAAACTGTTATAAATGGAATTGGAAACAATTGAAACCACTTAAAATTGAACGTAATATGACACCAAACATCATTACCCACTTTTCTGATATACTCATTTTCATAATATTCCACAAACCTTTGTAACTTGAATCTGGACTTTCGTCCGTTGATATTTCCTTGAATTTTACATACTTATCGGGTTGATGCATAATTTCGTAGCGTTTTTAAATATAAAAAATACATAAACTAATCAATAATATATTCTCCTGCATTGTTTATGATTGACTCCCAACGTTCTGGCAGTTTTCGACTCCACGACTGAAGAAATCCGGTGGTTTGGAGGTGAAGAGGTCGTCGAGCCAGTTTTGAATAGCAACGTCGTTATTAAATGAGATTCCGCGGAGATGGTTGGACAGAGAGCGGAAAAGATGAAAATCTGATGGAGCAAGATCAGGAGAATAGGGCGGATGTGGAATAACCTCCTAATCGAGGTTTAGAATAGCTGCTTTTGTAATGTTAGCAGTATGCGGACCTTCTGTAAGACGGCATCAAGTGGTTTTGCACAATGATAATTCTTTATCATTGTGCAAAACCACTTGATGCCGTCTTACCGATCGTTTATCTTGAATTGCAGCCTCCAGGCGACGCAGTTGTTGACAATAAACTTCAGAAGTGATGGTTACATTCCTCGGAAGCAATTCATAGTAGATGACGCCTTCTTTATCCCACCAGATGCACAACATTACCTTGCGTGAATGGGCACCAGCTTTTGCACAAGGATTTTCTTGTTTGTTTTGGCTCAACCATTCCTTTCTATTCTTGATGTTGCTGTAAAAGCACAATTTTTCGTCAGCAGTACCAATTTGGGACAAAAACGGCTGATGTTGTTGACGAGCTAAACGATGACGAGCAAGCAAAGAAGCACAAATAGTAACACGCTGATTTTTGTTGTTTTCGCTCAAAACGTATGGTACCCAAACACCCAACTTTTAAACTTTGCCCATGGAATGCAAATGTCGTTCGATAGTTGATTGGTCACAATTCATCATATTGCCCAATTCTCGAGTTGATTGACGTGGATCATCACGAATTGAAGCATTTAATCGGTCTTCATCAAAGCCGGATGGTCTGCCAGAACGTGGAAAATCATACATATCAAAATGCCCCTTTTTGAAACTAGAAATCCATTTTCGTGCAATACTTTCCACGATGGCGTTCTCTCGGTAAATGACACACATGGTTCTAGCCGCCTCCGATGCATTAACTCCTCGGTTAAACTCAAACAAAGGGATATGTCGGAAATGTTCATTTTTTTGTACTTGACACTCCATTTTCTTTAGCCAACAGTTACCCCTAATTTTCTACAAATTGAAAAATTCAAGAAGTATTCAAAAAAACAATACTATGGCATTAAAATGACATTGACATTTCGCCAACAAATTTGTTTCCACAGCACTCTTACTTTGGAAACCAAAAACGCTACGAACTTATGCATCAACCTGATATATTAATTTTATTGAATATCGGATTTAATCATGTTCAATATAATGAAATATGCAGTACATTGAACATGAGTAGATAGAGTGCGGTAAACAGTATTGTGAAGCTCCAATGTAGCTGTGAAAAGATGTATTATGGTATACACGAAATGCAACCCCTCATTGAATATGCGGCGAAGCTTAAACTTATTTTGCTACGAAACTTACTTCTATGTACTATGCTTTCCTTGGCGTTTGAATATAACTTTAAATCTGATACAGTATCTTTAAATAATAAAACAGGATTAGTTTATTTTTCTCAAATGGTTTCGTATAAAATTTCAATGTGCTATTAGTAGCAACATAAATCCAATTCGTTAGAAGTTTCTTGAAATTCATCTTGCGATAGTTGAGTTAACACTAATTTATAGTAAAACTTGAACAATGAAATTAAATCATTATGAGAATCTTCTTACAATAATGCGATCTGCTTTTCTGACAGTAGACAATCTATGAGCAACTAAAATCGTAAATCGTTTTAAAACATTTCTTATTTTTCGTGAAGCTTTTTACCGTATCTAACCCTACTTGTACCATAGATTTGCTTTTTGGATCTAAAGCTGATGTAGCTTCATCAAGCAGTAAAATAACAGGATTATCTATTAGCGCCTTGGCTATCGCTGTCCTTTGTTTTTGTCCATCACATAACTGAGTGTCTGGTTCCCCGATTACTGTGTCATCTCCGTTAGGAGGAAAGTAACGAACGAGTGAGCATTTAATTTTCTTACAGCTTCTTTCACATCACTCTGCGATGCATTTAAATGTCCTAATTTAATATTTTCAAAAATTAACAAGTGAAATAAATTAGGTTCCTGGCCCACTGTACCAATATGACTTCGAAGGGAATGTAAGTTGAACGTTATCATATCTAGGTTATCCACATAAATCTCAAAAGAAATTTTACTAACTAAATTGGAATTTTAAAACTTATAACTTACAGTTCCATGAGTACGATCATAAAATCTCTGAATTAATTGAATTATTGTTGATTTTCCACATCCTGAACTTCCTACTAATGCTACACAGTCTCTTTTGGTTTAATTGAAATATCTAATCCTTTTAAAATCTAAAACAACATAGAGTTAATGTAAATTTTTAATCACGTGTTATGTTGTCAATTAACTGGCACTATATTTTATTTCGTGCAGGATAATTAAAATTTACTTTTTTAAAAATAAGTTTTCCTTTACGTTGTTTAATTTTGTACCAACATCGTAAGATTTATTAATCCTAAATTTGTTGTTTATAAGGTGAAATATTGTATATTTTATTACATGTCGCTCCTTTGCCCAAATTAAACAATTCTATGTACGCCCCAATGCACATTTAACGTGGAAACGCTAAAACGTTACCTGCGTACCTGGTATGTACCTAAAATTAATTATTATAGCTTCTCCGAGACCAGCGGAAAAAAAACATTTAATATTAAACTTCATTGCAACAAAAGTTAGAGAATTGTACTTGTTTCCTTCATTTGCTTACCCGTCAAATGCAGCAACAGTTTTAATGTAGCTTAAGGCTTCTTCTGAAATGCTTCGAGCTTCATCATTCAGTTTGACTTTGCAGACATCTGCAAAAATTTTACTAGTTACGCATTAAAGAAATTTAATATCAGCTAATAAAAAGAAATCCTAAATATTTTCACTTTCTCTCCAAAACTTCTAACCCCAAATTCCTGAGGTGAAAATAGCTAATATGTTCAACTATTTAATGTTATTGCGGCAGTTGCCAGAAGTTACTGAGTTCTTGCAATATATTTGTTCTAAAGTTAAAATGTGCAAGTTTCTCTATATATCTTTCCTATAAATCCCAATACTACAAGTGATACAAGAAATGGTATTAAGCACATCAAAATTAAATCCCAACCAAATATAAATAACAGAATCATTCCTGTTCAACCCATTGCCATTTCTTTAATAGGTATGCAGTTTATCTTGAATTTTAAGTAAATCTCTAAAAAAATTACATGTACTACTAATTTAGTTTCAATTAAGTTTTAGAGAATCTAAGTTTTAACTTCACGCAAAATAATTTAAATGTTTTTCTAATAAATACTTTCGACACGTTCATAACCACAATACGACTTAATGGGTGGTGCTTAGAACTTACGTATAAGTAATTCATCTTAAGATGACCTTTTGTAAGTACTCTACTACATCACGTGTGAAATTATGAATATGCAAATTACCTCCGTTCTGAACAAAAGGTAATAAAGTTAAGCGAATACTTACTTTGAAATACGAACAGCAAAATCACTTGTTGAGTTTTGGTCGTGCCAAGATATATCTTGATTTAAAACTTGATGCAAGTATAACTCTGGAATTTTAAAGGTTTAAGTGAAGGATGGAATACATAAAAAGATGCTTTGAAATGTTTGTGCTCTGTTACCTGTCTAATGGCAACATAGTTAAAGATTGTTAAAGCTATATAAAAACTTCCAAAAATAAATATTGTTGCTGAAATTCCTGTTATTGCAAATACATTCATTTAACTCGTGAGTGCTTCTAAGACTTTAGTTTTTCCATTGCATAAGTTATAGTAACATCCACACCTTTTCAAAAATTAAGGAATATACGACAACACAAAATCCACTATGAAATGATAATAAAACAGCAATGACTAATAAAACTTTCTCCGAAGTTGCTGAAATTTTAAACTAAAACAATTAAACTGATTTAGTAAACATCCGAATTAATTTAAATAATTTACGAATTGTAAATTTGAAATATTTTTAGAACTTGGTAGTTCTTTATTATTTTTAATTGTTTCGTTCAGTTCTATAATTTCTTTAGGACTGCAATTTAAATTATTATTTAAGCTCAAACTCAATATGAACGAATACGAGTAATTTTATAAAATTACAATTTTAATTAAAAAATGTGTCTTAAAATTGGCTATCTGTAGGTTTTTAGAAAATAAGATTCGATTTTGTATTTTAAAAAACAACAGACTCATATAGATTTTCTTTTCAAATATAAGTTACTTGATTTTAATTAATTGGAAAATAAGTTATTATTAACTACTATAACTTTCCAACCTGTCAATTCGGGAAGTAATCACTTTCAAAACCTTCCTAGATCACTTCCCGAACTGAGAATTAAATTTTAACTCATAACTGCAATAATCTCATTTAAAAATTAAGAAATTGATGGCAGTCAAAATATTCTTATTATGAATTATGATTTTCATAATAAATTATATGCATTTTTATATTATTTCAACGAAAGAGATTTCAATATTATCTACGTATTTTTTAAAAATTTTATAGGCAATTTTGATATAGAAATTCTTGATGATCCGCGTAAACTACTAGAATTTGTATTTGAGTTTTATTGCGAAACAAGTATTCCTTTACCTCTTACTTAGATTTATTTATTACAAAATCAAAAATACATTAATTTAAGCGGGGTCGCGCCGTTGGCGAGAGACAGGCGGATGTATAGGGTGCTTTTTTAGCTGCATGAGAACTTCAAATTGCAATAAAACATTAAAAAAATTGATGGAATGTTTTTTTAATTATTTTTTTATGAAAGATTTGAAAATGATTTCCGGCATGTGACGAGTTACGGTAAGGACCGGTTGTATAACAGAAGTTCAACTTCGAGTATGAGTTAACCTAGGGATTTCTGCTATTTGATTGGTTGATACACCAAAAATCTCTGGGTTAACTCTCACTCGAGGATAATCTTTTGTTATACAACTCGCCCTAAAGGGCGTAACGACACGTGTCCTCCTATCCAAAATCGGAAACAAAAACTATCCAAAAGTGATTATAAAAATTGTAATTTTAGGTAGGTAAATACAGGAAATTTATATTTTCCTTCTTCTTTAAATTTGGTGCCCTCCCATTGAAACAAGTCACGAGCCGCCACTAAAATGGTTGTAATAGCAGCATTGGATAGTAATTGGAAGAAGACCACTCTAATGGTGATCTCGAGGTTTGCGAACTAAATGCAGAGGAAGTTCAATCGCCTGTCACTCTCCGACACCGCCTAACTTATTGTATTTTTTATCTCTACTATAATAATATTTGCTAAAAGCTCCTCCTCTCCGTACCAAATTTTAAAACGAGATCTGTCTGTATGAAAGGTTTGTTTGTACTTCTCATTTGTTCAATTTTACTTAGTTACCAATCTAAGCAAGTTGGATCCGGCACAAATTTTTTAATATAACTTGATGGATTAAACACTTATCTAATTGGTCAATTGTTTTGCTAACATAAAAATTAAAATTGTTGCCGATTATGAGATAAGCAAATTTTTCTATTCCTAATGCATTTCATTAGTTTATTTTTTAGTTACTAAGTTAAAATGATTCAGTGTGGCCTTTAGGCCGCACTGCCATGAGTTTCTGTATAATAAATAAATATATTGACGTGTTCTTTTTGTTAAGCGACCAACCATTTATTTTTTTGAAATCCGTAATTTCAAAATTTTTCTTTAACTTTATTTTTTTTTCAAAACACTTTAATAAAACACTATCTTACAATTTTAAACTAAATTTTTCGTTTTTATTTATAACAATTTCACTAACTATACAAAATTTATACAAATTCTCGCTCAATTGCGTCCTATCCGCTCGACTGCTCGGCGTGGACTCCCCCTCCTTCTTCCAACTCAAAAGTTCTTCGTCTGCGCACAAAGACATTTATCCAAATCCAATTTCCCCCTTCTTCTAATTATTTTTGGTTTACAATAATTCATTTACAATTTTTATAATATTTTGAATTTTTAAACATGTTAACTTTAATTTTTATTTTTGAAATTTACCGAATTTTGGCTAACCATTGAAATACAGTTCAATATATAAGAGGGGAAAAATACGTAAACTCAAGTACAAATTCTAGTAGTTTTGCGCAGATCATCAGGAATTTATAAGCAAAAATAAAATACACATACAAAAATTCAAATATATTTATTTTTTTCACGAAATTAACTTTGCTATTAAATCTATCTTCTGTATGGCCATTGTCAAAAAATCTGAAAAAACTCGTTATATTGAAATTGATTTCGTTAAAATTAGATAAAAATGCATAGGTATAATTTATTCCAAAATCGACAATTTCGTTAAATCGGGTATCCGTATATCATAGTCGCATTGTATCAATGACAACGTCATTATCAGTATTTAGAAAAAAAAATAGGTATCTAAAGGGTTTTTTTCTAAAAGTACCCAAAGGAAATCTAGGAATTCCGCAGGTGTTTTTAGTTTCACAGGAACATCTTTCACGCGATAACTTGGGTCTTCTAATAATGTTGTCAAGTGGGTGCAACTGAACACATTCTTTGAGTTTCTTTAGTAATTCTGTATGTCCGGGTAAAAACTTACTTTCCCTGGACTAAATGGGTTATAGATATCATCAGCTGAAAGCTCATGGAAATATTTTTGTTTTTATTAATTAATTAACTTGTTAATTTTTAAATTTTAATTTAATTTTTTTTTATAATATAAATTTAGGTTTATTTTTAACGCAAATCAACTATAATAAGTAATATTGATTTACTTGCCAATTTATATCTAATTTTGAATATTCGTAATCTTTAGTATCCATTGTTGTCACATCAAACAAGTTACTCTTCCCGAACCATACTAACGAATTTCCTATGTTGAAAATAATCTCGTATATGCGTAGATAAGCAAACTAACTACAATTAAAATAGGTACTCACCTTTTATTTCTGATCATATTATATTATTAATAAAAAAGATTATAATAAATTAATTTTAATAAGAGAACTTAAAAGTGATCAAATATTTTTTGTTTTAGGTAAGATTAAATCCTGCAAGGTTTCAACTATCACCTGATCACAAATACCTCTTATTAGCTCAAAATGTACAAAAACTCTTCAGACATTCTTTCTTTGCTCAATATATAGTATACGAAATAGATACCGGGTAAGTCGTAATATGTATATTATTTTATTATTTTTATATTGTTTTACAAAAACTGCAGTTCTTTTTGTCAGTTCAAGACCCGTATTCAGAATCAGTGATCAAAGATTTACTTAGGAGATTGCAATAACCAAATCCTCAACTATAATTTTACAATTATCAGCTGAAGGTCAACTATTTGTTGATTTTCAAAATTTTAAAAACTATTTTTAAATAGTACTTATACAAAAATATTTTATAAAAAATTGTAGAAAAAGAATTTAAATTTTTATCTGTTTCCTTTATCTCAAAATACTTTTCTTAAATTTGAATTGTATATTAGGGTCCTGAACTTTTTGAATAAAATAAATCTACTTATGCATACAATCATAATATGTAGGTACTTAATACATACTGTATCTATGTATATACCGGGTGGTCCATTTAAAACAATTTGTGTAAGTAATGATGATAATGAGTGCGGGTTTCCTGAATATTATTATAATTTTTGAAATGTTTGCGATAACTAATAAGTAAGTCCTACACGAAAATACATACAGCAATCAAGTAGGAGTGTCTCAATTCATCCGTTACTTCCAAAAGCTCCATTCTGAATTTAGTGAAATGAAGAGGTAGGGGATCACTAAAGGACAAAATCGAAACAGACAGCGGTTCGCATACCTCAACTAGGGTTGTAGAAACTTCCCTAGGTGAGTAGCGCAACAGGTGGATATATCAAGGACATCTTGCCAAAGAATTTCAAGGACGATCTGAATCGATAACCATTGTAATTCACTAATTACTGTTTAGGTGATTAAATTAAAGGACAATTCCTATAATAATAGGACGATTTTAAGTGGCCCACCTTGTATAAATGTAAATACTAGATTTAATCGACTTATAGGTATAAAAATAGCACAATAAAAATAGCAAATATAGTAGTTACCATTAAAAATCAATTAATAGAGCAGACTAAAGTATTCAGTATGTTGTATACTTTCAGCTAGATTAGTATTATAGATTAGATACTACATCCAGATTAGATTGTATAGACTAGATTAAATAGATAGATAGATTTTCCCAAACTAAATGTGAGTGCTTTCCAGGAACGAATTTCCTTTAAGACCAACACCAAATTCGGAAGATCATCCGTTTCTTTTATTAGCAGAATGGTCGTCAAGAGGTCAAGGTCTTGTGATGGTCCACAATTATGACATCTACTACAGACCATCACCAACATCTCATGCGGGATACAGAATCACAAAAACTGCAGTGCCTGGAGTTGTCAGTCATGGTGTACCTGATTGGTTATATGAAGGTATTCTATTCCTTAATAAAATCCACTGTTATAATATTAATGTTTTCAACAAAATATTATACTATTTCTATCAATTTCTGCTATTCACGAGTATTTACTATACTCTTTCAATACCTAGTCAACCCTTTATTGCTTTTTATAAAGCTGAAAACTTCTACCGTTGTCGAATATTTTTATTAATGAAAAAGATAAATTCATCATTTATGCCCGTGCATTTGAGCGAAAAACCAATCCATAACTTTCGCAATGTTGCTTCTAATCTTTTTCAATATTTTATTTTAACTGAACTTTTAGAAGTTTCAACTTAATTTAAAACAGTTTCCTTTTATGCAATCGTTTTAAATTGATCCACAATTATTTTTATTTCATACTCTTCTTCTTATAACATAACAACGTAAACTACAATTTTTCATAACAAACTTTTATTTGTCATTTTGAAGAATTTTCCAACATTTTACGACTTTGCTATACTGGGATAATAAATTACTTTAATATATAAAACTCTTTTAGAGGAAATATTGGGAACTAACAGTGCAGTTTGGGTATCAAGGGATGGTCATATGCTGGTGTTCGCGACATTTAACGACAGTTTAGTTGAAGAATTGAAATTTCCTTGGTATGGGTCGGTAACGGATGGTCGTTTATATCCGGATATACGATCGTTAAGATATCCTAAACCAGGAACTAGAAACCCTCATGTTGCACTCACCGTTGCAGATTTAGCAGATCCTTTAAATATACGCATAAGAATGGTGAAACCGCCTTCTGGTCTCGGTAACTCGTAAGTATTTAGTAATTAAAAACATTTTTCAAATTTTTAAAAATTGGAAAATTAATTACTGTTTCCAATTTTAAAAAAGTCCAGGTTTAAAAACCATAATATTTTATATTTAATTTGTAATTTGTATGCTTTAAATAAAATATTCTACTCTGTGACGTGGGCCGGTTATTGCGGAGCATTCTTGACACACACTGACACTCAAGTAGCAATGCATGGTACATTTAACCTTTCTTTTTGTTTAAATAAACAATGGGTAACAAATCGTATTTACTTTTTTGATTAGATAAATTCATTGTTTGAACTTATCCAACTTGAACCAAACAAATTAATAAAAATAATACTATAATATGTATCTAATTTATTTATTTACAAGTATTCTGCGGTAATAATAATTTATTAAGGTCAAACATTCGTTCGCTATTGAATTTTCACCAATTAGTCTCTTTATTGACCATCTCATCAATATAATTCGTTCAAGAGTCCAATTCGGCTATTACTCTTTTCAACTTTTTTTAAACTAAGAAGTCACTTTTTCCCAAAATTAGAATTGGGTACTTACTTTGTCTACATATTATATTACATTTCTGTTTAGTTCTTCAAAGCTTATTTTTCAATTTAAATACAAGTTTCGACGTTCCGAAATTATTTATTGGCGCATATTTAATCAATCCAATACCTGTAACATTTTTATAGCACTTGTATTATTTGTAGAAAACTTTTCATCGTATGTTATGGATCTGTTATGATAGTTTAGATATTAATTTATTCCTTCCCGCATAAGGAGAGTATTGCAGGACAATAATCAATACGCGGTGCAATTATGCTTTTATATTCATTGATCATCTGTAAAGTTGTGAATAAAACGTAGCTAATAAAATATTTATTGAACTATTATTAGCCGAAGATGATCAATTACAAAGGAAAAAAGTTACTTAAAATTATTGTCGGTTTGGTAAAAGAAATTTGGATTACTGAAGATGTGCCTCATATAGGAGACCAACGCAATAACCTGTACAATACGCAAAAATAGGAAATGAAGACATAAGCGCAATAGTTACAAATAAAGTACAAATAAAAAAAGAATACATGGATCATGGAAATAATGGACGAAATAGAAACTAGCAACAAATTCAACAACACAAGAATTTCTTACAACTGTTTTGCGAAAACAAAGGCCAAAATATAGGGTAAAGCTAAGAGGACTGATAGATGAAGAAGGGAAAATGGAACATGATACAAGAAAGGCGACACAAATATGAAAGAAACACTTTCAGGAGTAACTAAATATACAAAAAGAAGGCAAACAAAAAACCATAAAAATAGCAATATTTGGGCACCAGCATTTGGGCGCCGGAGTTTTAGGCTCCGGATTTTTAGGCGTCGAATTTTTGGGCGCCCGAAGCGGTTAAAAAAATAAATAAACAATATACTGTATGATGCAACTTTTGAATTTGAACTTCGCGCCAACGTTCTCTCCAGAAAAACCGCCATCTATTGAGAACTAACAAAGTTCAAACCTAAAATCACACTTCTTCGACGACACGGAAAATAACTTGGACCACCACGTTGTGAAATACCTACGATCGTCATCTAGTAACCAAATTCTTTCTTCCGGTGTACAAAACATAATGTCAAAAACAACTGTAACAAAACAAATGATCGCTCCAAGGAGAGACGACCATTAACTTCCAACACAAATAAAACTACCAAATTTGAGCAATGTCAATTCTTTTATTTATATTAATATTCTTGTTTGAGGATAATAACCTGAAGCAATGATTTACCTAACTTGTGATCCAATAAATCTGTATATTTAATTACCCTGAATGTTGATTTGTTTTAAATCGCTTTATATTACTTCGATAATTTTTAAATTCTTATTTGGATTCAGCCCTTAGGATTGTGATAATATTTTATTCATGTACTTAGTACGTTTATTTAAGATTGTTTAAAAGCTATGTGTTTTTGTTGAAACACTAGCGGGTTAATAGGAAATATACCTCTTTTCAATCTACCTTTAAATAACCACCATTTAATTAAAATTACCACCTAATTTAAACCAGTTCAACCATCCTGTATTTGAATAATAAAGTTACCTAATTTACCAATATTAAAACCCAGATCTAAGTTACCACAACTTAATTAAATACAAATCTTTGGGAACGGTTCAATGTAAACTTGCTTTATTGTCTTTATGCTTTATGCATTACGGTCATGAGTAATTTATTTTCCATGCCGTCACGGGTTTTGTTCATTCATATACAGGTCGTCGAAAGCTAAGTTGTACTCTAAACAAAACTAAAACATTGTATTAAATAAGTCAATTATCTACCATGGCATAAAGATTTGTAAACTTATCGTACATCATTACTCTGCACTGTGGAGACGTAGTAACAGATTGAATTCATCTAATCAAGTCTTTATACTTGCAAACAATTAGTAATAACTTCGACGAAACACCCTGTATATAATAATTATTCAACTTAATAAAACCTGCTATTTATAAATCTAAATTAAATTGAATTTATAACCCATCCTGTATGTTTTAATAATTGTTTGTTTTTACTTTGTTTGAATAAAACAAGTTACTGTTCCTTTTTATAAAATTTAAGTGTTGGTATAACAAAGCGTCCCTTTTGTTAACTGAAGGTGCCCGGATACAACCTTGAACACATCTGCCAATGCACACAAAGAAAGCATCCCCCTTACCACTTTCCCTTAGCAACACCTGACCCTATTTAATTTTGCAATAAATATATTTTTATTAATGAAACAATTTCTGCCTTTAATAATTAAAACTGTAAAATGCATTTAGCAAACCGATTTTAAAGTAGCATAAATCTACCTATTAAATTAATTGTCTTTGAAATTAATTGTTATGGTACATATTTGTTTGTAACCAATAATACATATAAAAATTCAAACAAATCAAAGTAAACTCAACTGCCCAAATTAGTTATACACTTTATTAAATATTTAATAAATTTCATACCTAAGAAACAGCAAACTAACACAGAATTTATAAGAATTCAAAATGAAGGACTCCTGTTACGTTATATGGTTCACCAAAAAGTGAAATCACCAACGCTTCACTACGTTACCCAAAACTATCTTTAAATAATAGATGTCGCTAAAAATATTATTTTAAAATGTAAAATATACAGGGTACGAAAAATATTCTAAACCAAAAGGAGCGGTAAATTTAAAATTAAAATAACTTCAAATTTGCAATATTACAATACAAAACGATAATTTTTATTAATTCATTAACACATTATGTGCAATCCCTCTAAGATATTCTACTACTCTTCTATCTTCATATGATTCGACGATTCGTTTTATTCTGGTATCCACTGCTTGATGTTATAATTTTTATACGGAGGCGCTTCATCGCATATGAATTGCTTGTATAATGCGTCTTTGCCTTTCTGGACGCTTCGCAGGTCATCAATAAATTTCCATATGGATGGGTGATTCATATCTAATTGGCGTTGCAAACTACGATGAGCGGCTTTTAATCATTAAGCACCCGATAAAAACAGTTGCCTTCGCATTGTTCGGTTTCGGTTTTGCCTTCCAATATAGTTGTCTTCTAACCAGTTTAGAATTGGCATTAATTCATTTGAAAGCTACTGAGATTGAGATACTTCTTCAATTGCATTATCCATATATTCAATAGAAACGAATGCGATAGCGATTACCATACGAGCTTGGAGATCAAATTTGGGGTCGTTTGAATACTGACAGTACAGTCTATTTTCACGAAATTGCTTATAAAATTTTTCACCAAGTGAAATAAGCAACCATTGAACTGCCGGAAAAGCTTTAGAATTGATTACAGCTAATTCATAATCTAGAGGTTTCTGGTTCAAATCGTGGTCACATTTCTTTGATTAATTCAAACAACCTGTCGTAAGTTTCACGATACTTATTTGCAAAAAGAGCATAATATAATATCAGTAAAAAAATCCACCTCTGTTAGCCAAAATTACAAAAATTTGTTAAAATAGTGGACGAAAAGACGGAAGATACGAACTGTGACAGAAATACCTCGCATATCCAGAATGATATTAAAATGGACGAGAACAGCTTTAAAGAGGTAGTTGGTTTCAACTAATTAGGAACATATATAGACAAAAACTGTAATAGGCGAGAAATAAGAAGGGTGCAATCTGGAAATAGAGCAAACTATGCAAACAAAGCACTGCTGAAAGATAAGAATCTGAAGAGAAAACTAACATGAAGGTCTACAGAACGTCTCTGAGCATTCGAGAAAAAAGTCTTTTGCACAATTTTGGGCCCAAATAAGAATAATAACCGCGAATGTAGATCACTAACGAACCATGAAATAGAGAAGAAGCTGACCATTATGAGAAGAAACGACAACAATAATGTAAGAAAAATTAACAACATGGTGTAGCGTCGTTTGCTGACACCTTTGCCTCGTAAGTCCGCTGGACAGCTAACAGTCGGAGAGCGAACTGGGCGTGAACTGGTTTTTGCACGACAGTGCTGGAATGCAATCCACCTAGCTGAAAGAGAAAATTAGGATGTTGAGGTTTGGGCGCCGTGGAGGCAATAAAACGCACAAGAAAGTTAAAGGGTGTTTTACTAACCTCCGAAAGATGAACAGGAAACTCCTTACTCAAATTCACAATTTTTTAGATATAAAAATGGTTTACAAATTCTGGACCAGTGGTCCCAAACAGAAATCTGCCTGAGGGGCCTAGTACCTGAAGGGTAAAAGAAAACTACAATTCGTTCTCGAGACTGCTGCTCGCAGCTACACCGGACGGCACGACAATGTGCGAATACGCCAATAGAGTAGTAAAATAAACACTGGACGCAAATGGACAGTGGTCCGGCAGACAAAAAAATACAGCTCTGTACTTACCAGCTGCTCCAAAAAATACATGGTTTGAACAAAAAAGGATATTTTTCATACGCAGGTCAGCGTAACCTGCTAAATCACAAGAGCGCTCCTGACGATTCGGCCTGGCTGTCTTCCCCGCTATATCCAAACTTGAGATAAAATGCTAAAAAATACAAAACTGTATCTATTATCCACACACACCAACTCTCCTGCGTCTCTGTTATATGAAGATAAAATTGCTATCTCAATTGCCGTGCCTCTAATCTAGCCGCGCCAACACGTCGAGTGAAAAAAAATGCAGGCGATTGTGTTCTTCCTCAGTACCTCCACGTGATGGAAATCGACCCTGCGTATTCCAACTGGCTGCCAGATTCGCATATAGGGGCTCCCGAAATGGTATTAGGAAAAGGTTCTACCCGCGACTACAAATTGCCTTGCCGGAACCAGATTTTATCAGCCACACAAAAGGAAATTTTCGCTTCGACTATCTTGATATTTGTATCCAAAATTGGAGTTCTTAATTCTGGTCGTAAAACGGTAATCACTTTGACATCCAGGCAGTAATGTAATAAAAAGCTAACTAATTACTACTAATTACCCGTTACTACGAGTCAAGATGACTTAACTAGGGAAAGAAATGGGGTGGTTTCCCGTTTCCTTCCCCTACTATTAATTGCCGTTAAAAATTAATATTATTTTGCGAATCTTTTGCAAAAATCGACCATTTCTATATATCGTATCACGGCTTATCCCCTTTGTTTTTGATAACTATTAAAGTTATCGACGGGACAGCAATACAGGGTGTGTCGCAACTAACGTTCATTTTTGAACGTTACAATGGAAACCCAAGAAAGACAGAGCGAGAAAAACCAAAGGTGAAATGGTGGGACCAGGTGACAAGCGACCTGAGAGTAATGGAAGTAGAGGAGTAGGTATTAAAGGCCCAAGGCAGGAATATATTAAGGAAAATTGTCACAGACGCTGCCAATCCTGCAAAATTGTAATTGCTGAAATTGATTTATGTTATATGGGGGCTAATCCTCCCCTTCAAATTGATTTGTAAATCCCTGATTGGGATAGCAATATTCAACACGAATGTAAAAATCTATAAATAAATAAATTTATAAATAAATAAGGTCAAGCATTCATTCGCTATTGAATTTTCAGCAATTAGTTTCTTTATACTGTCCATTTCATCTGTATAATTCATAAACGAGCCCAATTCGGCTGTTTGATAGCAAAGGATTTAAATCCTTTGTAGAATATTGCTTTTTGACCATACTTTTTTTAAGCTAAGAAGTCACTTCTTTCCCAAATTAAGTTTGGGTACTTAATTTGCCTACATATTATATTACATTTCTGTTTAATAGTTTCACAAAACTTATTTTTCAATTTGAATACAAATATCGACTTTTTTGTTTATTTGCCGCACATTTAATCAATCCAATACCTGTAACATATTTATAGCACTTGTATTTGTAGGATACTTTTTCATGATCTTTTGTGGTTTAGAAAGTTATTCCTTCCCGCATAGGGAGAGCATTGTAGCACTATAATCAATATGCGGTACAACTATGGTTTTATATTATACATATTTACATAATATATACAGTGATCACCTGCCAAGTTGGAAATAAAATGTAGCTAATTTGAACCTTATAGACTTTAGACGAAGATGATCAAGCACAGAGGAAAACAGCTATTTAAAATTATTATCAATTTGATAAAATAAATTTGGATTGCAAAAGATATGTCTCATATATACTCTCCTACATTATTCAACAAAATACAAATTGGGAAAAATTCACAAACAGTTTTTCTTGCTAGTATCTAAACCATATTAACATCTCATTAAAAACAGAAAAAGAAAAAAACGAACCAGTAGAACATTTAGCAGTGATAATTCAGCAAGTCTCAATGAGTGCTACTTTACCTACGTGAACCATCGATAAACCACATAAAAACTAAGATAGCAGAAAAATGAAAGTTAAGAAAACATTGGCAATTAATCCATTCTCCAAACGACAAAACAAATTTAAATGAAGCCACAAAACATCTTAAAAAATTGCTTGAAAACCTCTTAGCTGGACCTCAGAAAAGTCACGTGGAACATAAAGAAGCCACAAAAGACCGACCGACCAATTAGAACAATCAGGAAGGTCAAAACTTTCGCTAAACATTTAGTCAAGGTATAGATTTCAACCTCCTTTAATAACTTAAAAGATTCTTCAAAACTTACCAGAAAAGGGATTCAAATTACTTAGAATTATTTTCAACGCAAACCTTACACATGACTATTTTCCATCTCAGTGGAAAGTGGCGCAAGTGATCCTGTTCCAGAAACCGGGATAGGACCCGCATGAAACGTCATCTTACAGACCTTGTAAGTCTACTACCCCTTCTATTTCCAAAAAGTTCAAAAAACTATTTCTGGAAAGATTGAAACCTGTCCTGAAAGATAAGAACCTAATGCGAAATCACCAATTTAGACCACAGCACGGAACGGTAGAGCCGTTTTTCCGGTGCAGGGGAGGGGGGAACCTTCATAGGCACCACCCCAGTATTGATACAAACTTCCGTTTGCAGTTGATATTATTTAAATTCACTTGTATTGATAAGTGCTTGAAATTCCCATACTGTTTGATTGGTAATATTTTAATATTTTTAATACTTTTATTAAATTTATTGTTGCCAGTCAGTGTTTCATTTACGGGAAGCATTTCATTCATTACCCCGAACTTATCTACGATCCAGCCTCCGAGAAAATCAGGAGCTAGCCTAAACCGAACATCAAAGGACAACAACAATAAATAAGTAGGCTCCTGTATACAGAAGCCTGCGTGAGGCGGTGGCGATTGGGTTTCACCGACTGAATCAAAATTGTTTTAAGTTACAGTATACAACATTTCAGTATTCTCTGGAAAACTTAGAAGAAAATCTAATATTGGTCTAATGAAAAAGGAAACAACGTGGTGCATAATATACAAATTACAAGGAGGTGGTGTAAAATGAAGAACTCAAATGCCCTTTCTATTTTCTCTCTACTTACAATTATTTCATTTTACGTCGCACCCCAATTAAAATATATTTAGTATTTTTAATATTTAATGTTTGTCTATTTATTCTCAACCGCACACTTCGGTTAGATCCTCCTATATTTGTTGAATTGTGCTTTTTAGGCCATTATGTGAGATATAGTACACTGAAGTATTATCTGCAATAAACCTTACGTAAGAGTCTTTTATAATTCCGTTGATATGTTTTGCCATATACTCGTTACTGGTATTTTCATAGAATTTTTCAACCACTTCAATGTAATGTCCTTAAATCCATAGTATTTCAGTTTGATTATCATCATATTTCTCTTTACTGTTTCGAAAGCTCGTCTTAAAATACAAAAATTATTTTAAAATCAATACTAATAAAATTATAGCAGATCATTACTAATTTCATCACATTACTAAATAATAGATCATTATAGTTACTAGATAGATTAGGAGAGTAGATTGACCTACCAAGTCACCGGTCAGGGCCGTATTCAGAATCAGCGATCGAAGAAAAGATAGCAAAATAAAACGCATATAAATCAACTACATACTAAACCTTATCGCACGACATGTTTCGGTGTTATTTGAGATTCCACTCGTAAAACTCAACACAATACATCATAAAACCAGAAACATGTCTACTTGGTAGATTATAATGACCTATTTCTCAACTATAGTTTTACGATTATCAATTTACTGTCAACTATTTGCTTTAAATTTTCAAAACTTTTTAACTTTTTCATTTTAAAAAACTTTAACAAATACAATTATTTTTTAAATTGATAGATTTTAAATAAAATATATATTTCACAGAATGTATAATTCACTGTTTCCAAAATTATGCTTATTTAAATTAAATTAATCTACTAAAATTTTATTGCGTATTATCCTAAGCAAAGCTTCCTGTATAACGAAGATATGACAGATTAACTCTCTAGATAATATAATAAATGTGTTAAATTTAAGAAACTTAGTTTCTATTAAAATTAATACAATTACTCACAGCTTGATTTTAATTGCTAATGTTAGAGGGAGTTTACCATAAACCGCACTACCCCACTTCAAACCTTTTCATATCTAAAGATATCGAAACGCGCGCCGTACAAAATTCGTAATTAATAATAATTTACATTTTCTAAATTAAGTAAAATTTTCACTCGTGGCTAAACAAAAAACAATTAAACTTTATTAGGTATGTTACTTGAATGTAGTGGTTTATTTACTTGACAATAATAGTCTTATTTATTACATTTTCTACATTTAACTTGTTTACTTACAATTAGATATTATTAAGACGAATGGCACTAACCCCTTCCCTTCACAACATATTGCCTTACAAATAGGAAATATATTTTCCTAGATTTATGTAATTTATTATTTAGGGAATTGATGTAGGTACTTAATAGGAAATCGATATAATTATGTATAATGATTGAAAACCAAAAGTTTCATTTAATAAGAAAATATTCGTGTTACGCCTCTTGATTTATTAGCAAATGTGAAATAATAAGATTTGTTTGTTTGCGTTGAAAAAGAAATTTAGAAAGAACTTTATTGCTTATGGTGACAATAAAAAACGAGCTATGGTGGTATAAAAATTGATATCAACGAATTTAATGCGTTCGTGACTGATGTAGCCCATGTTCGTAATTTTAAAGACCGAGAATATTAAAAACTCAAAATCTGCTACAAGTTCTCCAGTTTTCCGCCTAACTAAACGTAGCAAATAGAAAACCATCAAGTTATGTGACTTGCAATTAAAATTAAATTTGTTCGACTACTGCATTGGAGAATGCGGATGAACAAAAAATAGCAAGAGTGATATCGGTATTTAAAAAATGGTAAAAAAGTTCAAATTTATCTTCTGACAGATTGATGAAATTCATTGAGAGGGAATCCTTCTTTCTTTACAGTCAACATTTGTTGTTTTTTATTGATATTGTACCAGATTGCAATGAGTCGTATGAATACTGAAATATTCCACAATTTAAGTTGATTTCTTCATACGTGACCGATAAAGCCAAGTACGATTCTTGGAAATATAACTTTAGTGATGTCTTAGGGATCAAGTGATGTAAATTCAATGTTGGTATTATTGTTGTTTCTTGTGGATTTGAATAACAAAGGATATCATCAAGTTTTGACGGGCCCCAATGTTGGGTTTATGCATACGCAAAACGATTAGGATTGGCTGAACTGCTTTTGTATTTTGTGTTATACCTCTATACTCCGTTCTATCTTGAACCACCTCTATGATCTATACTATATACTCTATAACAATAGCATTACTGTTGAACACGCCGGATAATAGAGAAAGTATTGATTCGACTCCCCAATGGTTCATAAGCAACAAATTAAAAAATGAACTTTGATGTGACTCAATTAATTATTTTTCGTACTAATAGCAAAGTATCTGCAATGGTGTTGTTTGTTTAGATTTTTTAATATTATGGAAAGAGACTGTCACCTTATTACGCGCATCGGGCGCACCCTTAGATTTTGCGTTTATGATCTATTAAACTTATATTTTAAATTTCGAATCGATCCGTTGAAAATTACTCTTTGAGAAAACATTTTTAGGTCGGGTTGTAATAATAAAAGATTGAAACATTCGCTCAACTAATAAATTTACGTTTTGCAAATGCACAATAATCTTAAGAATTGTATCGTTAGGAAAGTATCATCAAATATTTTAATACACGTACAATAAACCATACGGTAGATGAGGAAGTGTTAATAATGTTGACGTAGCATTAATCCATAATTCACCTCATCAGCAATAAATTCTCTATTCATTAACGTTACAAACTAAACGTCAACTCATACCTATACTTTACTATAATCTTTCAAACGACTGAGAGAAACTTTTATGCGATCCATAAATCCACGTCGGCCGTCGATACAAAAAACGGGCACGTGCGATGGTAAGACCATGGGAACGAATGCATTCGACATCGTTATCTTAGACAGGCATCGACTTGCAAACTCATGTGTTAATTTTTAACATGGAAAGCATAGCGATTTCGCAATTTTAAAACTTCGATAAAAACCAACAAAAAGTGCAAAAGTTAGACCCTTTTCGTCCGACCAGACGAGCAAAAAATTGTTTTGCTCGCACGTGTCCTGCAAAACTTCTCGATACACTTTGCATGGAGAAAGAAGAAAGTGTGCTCTCACACTCTAGGCATTGTCCAATTAAATCACGTCTCCCTTCTTTCTAAATTTATAGGACCCAATTACAAGGATCCAAATCAATCAGTAAGTGGGAAAAATCCTAAATCAGAGTAGGGAGAATGCATAAATTGAGCTACAAATTGCATATTCGGAGAGATTCACTTGGAATCTGATACTACCTTTTTCGTATCTTAGCGCTTCCAAAAGCGGAATTAACTATCGAGGTCTCACATTTATTAGAGATCTTTAAATAAATACAAGTCATTTGTGCTAAAAATTAGTGTGTGTCAACTGCAGGTACTATCGAACAATTAATATCGTCAATTGTTATTAAACAATTCATATTTTATCGAACCAGAATATCGTCAATTGTTAATAAACAATTAATATTTTATCGAACCAGAATATCGTCAATTGTTATTAAACAATTAATATTTTATCAAACCAGAATATCGTCAATTGTTATTAAACAATTAATATTTTATCGAACCAGAATATCGTCAATTGTTGCTAAACCTTCAATATTTTATCGAACCTTAATATCGTCAATTGTTGCTAATATTTAATAAGTGATCGAACAATTAATATCGTCTATTGTTACTAAACATTGAATCAATTATCGGACTTTTTATACCATCTGCTTATCACGTTAATCACGTCGAGTTATTGCTTGCCGCTCATAAGGCAAGTACGTAGCATTGCTTTTATCGAATGGTACAAAACAGGTGTTGCACTTCCAACCCATGTGTGCATTCCAATCGTTCTTTTTTTTATCGGACACCACATTAACATTTCTTACTTAGACAGTGCCGGCTTGAATTATTTGTCACTTCGCGAATAACTAAATTAGTGAATTATTTCGTACGGAGACCCATATTTTATCGCGAAATACAGTGCGTGTACCACCCTGTTATTTCACCATCTTCCGATTTGAAGAGTTTTTGGGAAGCTGGTTATTACGCTGCCCTTCTGATATGGTTTGAGACATCACATTCAGCTTCATTCTACGTTCTGAAGACGAAATCTCACTCCTGAAGGACCCGTCATCGACTTTACCTAGAGGTCGAACATCAACCACCCAAATTAAGTAAGAAACCTTTTTATATTTTTAAGATTGTGATGTTAATTGGTCCTATTGACCATTAGTTGTGTTTATGAACGTTCAGTTCAACCCTGGAAGACGATATCGCAACCATTTTGTATACCTTTTATTTAACTTAATATTATTATCTATTATTAACGTAACTTTTAACACGCCATTCGAGCGTTCAGAATGTAACCAAACAATTTAACGTAACGTTTCAAGTTTAGTATTGTAGCTAAAGTTTGTTTGTCCCGTTGTTGGGAATTTTGATGATCAATTGCATTGATTAAGTTCCATGATCAATTTTATGAATCATAGTTTTGAATATTATCAAGTTACGCTTAAGTAACTATTTATTTTGGTGGAGTGCTGTATTCAATACGCCCCCCTTTCATGCAAATTAACCTTTTGTATTTTTGTAAGAGTAATTGTTTTACGAGTATTAGTTTCGCAACGGAAACCACACGGAAAGGTTCCGTCAACTGTACATATTTATTTTTATACAAGACATGTAAATTTGATAGTATCTTGTGTAAACCTTGTCAACTCCCCCCTGATATTATTTTATTTAATACATTTTTATTATTTCCCAACTTTGTGTGTTATTATTATTGTTGTGTTAATGTTTATTTAGCTATTTTCACCAACGGAAAGTTCGCCTCCTGTAAAGGTAAGGTCATTGAGCGAGGTTTTTCCGGAGTGAGAGTTCGCTGTAAGATCATCAAGTTGTCGCGTACCAGCTTGGAAGGTGTGATAACCAGTCCCCTTCAAAGAGATTCATTTCTTCGTATGCGTGGCGCCCATTTAAACTCCCGCGTGTATATTAACCCCACCGATTTTGACTTAACTCCCCCCCCGTGTAAATTATTCACACCGATTTTGACAATTTTTAGAATCGCGATCGAGGATTGCCCGGTCGTCGATAGGAAATACACGCTTTGCGACGTGCCGTCACACGACCCTTTCGTTCCATTCACCAACCCACCCCTTCGCGACTTTGAGCTAGCCAACCTTTTATTACCTGTTGGAAAGGTGTCGTGGATGCAGAACGTGGTGTAACAGGATAATAATTTGGCGCCCAACGTGGGGCTATCGATAAAGCCCTTTTGGCATGTTATGGTATCGAATTTTTTTTGTTGTAAATCAAGTAAATTCCAAATTAATTTGTGTAGGTTTAAAAAAATAATTTAGCGTCCAACTAGGCGGCTGTCAAGAAAGCCCTTTTGGCACATTATATCGAATTTTTGTTAGTTAATCAAGTAAAATAGTACCGACGCGCATGAATGGACTAACGAGATTCCATAACGCCCCCCTATTTAAATTTAAAAGTGAAAATTATCGCGATTTTAAGATCAAATATTGTATTTCCGTTTACCATTAGTTGTTCAGAGAACAAAGTAGAGTCGTGTTCCGCGAATTCTTTTTTGTATTTAATTAAATTTATTCATTTCGATTAATAATGGCATTCAGGATTGTACCGGACAAGTTGCGAAAGGACGAGGTCCAATACGAATTAAAGATTAGAGGTTTACCTTTTCACGGTTCGGTAAAAGAATTACGTGATGAATTAGTAATAGCCCTTGATAAAGAAGAAGAAGGCGAAAGTTACGCTTTAGCGTGGTATCCGTTTACCTTTGCAGAAGATTTGGTGGCATTAAGAGCCGGCTTATTGATTCTTCATAGACTACTTGGTCGCTTGGAAGTTTCACGAGACCAAGAACCTAACGTAGAGATCGAGGTAGAAACGAAGTTAGCACATTACTTTAATAGATTATCCCGATCAAAACCCTTTTTAGTAAAAGATAAAAATTCAAAACGAACAGTTATGGACGAATTAGAAGAATGTAGATCCGCGTACCGCTTATTTGTAGCAAATTCTCGAACGGAGCGAGATTCATTATCGAATATCGTGGCCGAAATTAGTCGAGAGACCCCAGTAGAACCAGAAGTAATCGTAACTTCAAACCCAGTTTCATTAAATATTAACCCCCCTCCGGTTGAGGTAGGGCAGAAAAGTTATTGTACGAAATCAACACCTGTTGTCAAGTGGCGATTAAAGTTTTCCGGTGAAGCAAAAAGTATTTCGATCACTGCATTTTTAGAAAGAGTCAATGAATTAATTGTTGCTAGACGTGTAAATTTAAGTCAACTCTTCGAAGAGGCGATTGACCTGTTCGAGGGTAAAGCATTATTGTGGTTTCGCGCAAATAGAGATAAAGCATCTACTTGGTCAGAATTAGTAGTATTATTAAATGCACAATTTCGACCAGCTGACTATGACGTCAGGTTACTTGAGGAAATTACACGTAGAACTCAAGGGAACGAGGAAAATTTGGCAATGTATGTAGCAATGTTAAAAACAATGTTTGCTCGCTTAGTCATCCCATTATCGGAAGAAAGACAATTAAGTATCGCATTACGAAACTTAAACCCATTTTATATTGCACAGTTAGGTTTTACCGAAATTACGTCTTTTGATAGGCTAATTGAACTCGGGCGCATTCTCGAAGCGCGTAGGTTGACCATTTCCAATTACGCACCGCCGTCAAAGAGGAAAAAACGATTTAGAACCCGATGTAGCTTATACCCACTTGAGTGTGCCGACTCGAGTAAATGATCGCGCACCGCGTGCCGAATCAACGTTTGGTAATAAATCACGAAATAATAAACGATCTGTAAATAAACCGACTTTTAAAAGTCGCAATAGCGCTGTCGAAGTTTTTAGTAAAACTTCAAGTAATAATTCTTGTTGGAATTGTGGTGGCACAGGACATTTAGCGTCGCGTTGTACCGTTCCGCAGAAACAAATATATTGCTATCGCTGTGGGAGAAAAGGTGAAACAACAAAAACCTGCCCCCACTGTAACCCCAGTCAGAGTAGAAGGAGTTCGGAAAACTCTTCCGGGACTCATTAGGACGTGGTCACCTAGTGAACTCCCGCAAGTTTGTAAATTCGACCCATTTTCATAAGATGTTAGCTAAACGTAAAGATAAAATTAAAACTATATTAGATTATGTATTAGAGGATTCAAGACATGATAATCGTCCCCATGTAAGAGTCAATGTTCTCGGTTGTGAAATTTTAGCCCTCCTGGACTCAGGAGCGACCAACACGATTTTAGGCGAGGAAGGTTGGAATATTTTACAATCTACCGGTGTAAAAATTCAACTTGACTCCACGTTACGACCAAAGTGTACCGTAGCAGACGGTGAAATTATAAACAGTATCGGGATAGCTCAATTACCCATTAGATTGCAGCATCGTGTCGCCCATATTTCAGTCATTGTGGTACCAAAGTTTTCACACGCACTTATTTTAGGTGTAGATTTTTGGGAATCCATCGGTTTCGTCCCTGATTTGAAAAACAAATCGTGGTATTTCGGGAAACCCCAAGTTACCTCGGTAATTACCGACAAGAAAACACCCTTAGGAAATCTTTTCAATTTATCAGTTGAGGAACGTCAGCGTTTTGATAAGGTCATTGACCTACATTTT
Organism: Podabrus alpinus; assembly: GCA_932274525.1. Lineage (NCBI taxonomy): Eukaryota > Metazoa > Arthropoda > Insecta > Coleoptera > Cantharidae > Podabrus > Podabrus alpinus. Next base: position 126,124,859 of record OW026451.1, read on the forward strand.
CGGACTAAGGTCAAAGAACTCGGTTGTACTGACCTAGTGCAACATATTATTAAAACCGACTCAATGCCGATTAAACAGCGTTATTATCCGGTTAACCCTAGTGTACAAGCACATATCGATAAAGAATTAGATCATATGCTTAAGTTAGGTGTAATAGAACGATCATCTAGTGGTTGGTCAAACCCCATTTTGTTAGTCAAAAAGAAAGACAAATCATATCGATTTTGTGTCGATTTCAGAAAATTAAATCAAGTATCCGAGAAGGACGCGTACCCAATCCCGTATGTGTCCTCAATTTTAGATCGTCTTCGAGACGCACGGTTTATAACGTCCCTGGACATTAAGTCAGCGTATTGGCAAATTCCTGTCGAGGAAAATTCCAAAAAATATACCGCCTTTACAGTACCCGGACGTGGATTGTTTCAATTCACCAGGATGCCCTTCGGGCTTCATAATGCTCCTGCTACTTGGATGAGGCTGATAGATCAAGTTCTAGGTCCCGATCTCGAACCCTTTGTATTCGTATACCTGGATGACATCATCATCTGTACATCCACCTTCGAAAAACATCTTGAAGTGTTACAGGAAGTTTTTTCTCGGTTACGTACCGCAGGTCTATCATTAGGGAAAGACAAATGTCACTTTTGTCAACCCGAATTGAAATATTTAGGATACGTGATCAACGCAAATGGATTACTTGCAGATCCAGATAAGGTAGCGGCAATTACGCGTATACCAGCCCCTCGTACGGTTAAAGAAATTCGGCAATTAATAGGTATGGCTTCGTGGTACCGCAGATTTATCCCGCAGTTTTCAACAATCCTTGCACCGCTCACGGCGTTGTTAAGAAAAAATTCCAAGTTCATTTGGGATGAACCTTGTGAAGTAGCGTTTACGACTATTAAGAATTGTTTAGTTTCAGCCCCTATTCTATCGTGCCCTGATTTTAGCGTCCCCTTTACCGTACAGACAGACGCATCCGGTTTTGGACTCGGAGGAGTCCTCAGCCAAACCATTGACGAGAAAGAACAAGTCATTTGTTATATTAGTAGGTCATTAACTCGTAATGAACGAAATTATTCCGTTACGGAACGAGAATGTTTAGCAGTTTTGTGGGCAGTAGAGAAATTAAGACCCTATCTCGAAGCTTCACATTTCACGGTCATTACCGATCACCACTCCCTGATTTGGTTAAATAATCTGGAAAACCCCTCAGGACGTTTATGTCGTTGGGCTCTCAGGTTACAACAGTACGATTTCAAAATCATCCACCGAAAAGGAAAGGATCATTTAGTCCCTGACGCTTTATCGCGCACTGTTCCCGAAATAACGTCAGTATTAGTTGACCCTGTTCAAGTTAGAAAGTCACCCGATAAAGTAAAGAATCCAGTAGATAACGACCAACCCTTAATTAACTCGCATACCGATCGTTGGTACTATCGAATGTTGAAGAATGTCAGAAGAGACCCCCTTCAGTTTAGGAAATGGCAAGTTATTGAGGACGAATTATTTAAACAAGTAAAAGTTCGATATCCATCTCTATCGGATAGAGAGTGTCAATGGAGAACAGTAGTTCCGAAATTTCGTAGAAAGAAAATCATTTCCGAGTGTCACGATAAACCTACTTCCGGTCATTTAGGAGTTTTAAAAACATTTGATCGAGTAGCTCATGAGTATTATTGGCCGAAGATGAAGACCGATATTACTCGTTATGTAAATAAGTGTCCAGTTTGTATGGCTCATAAGCCTGAACAGCAAAAACCCCGTGGTTTTATGTCCCGTCATCCCGTAGTAACTAGGCCATGGCAAATGATATCCATCGATATAGTTGGACCACTGCCTCGGTCGACTAAAGGTTACACTCATATTTTATCGATTGTGGATTGTTTTACCAAATTTGCATTATTTTATCCCTTACGTACAGCTACCGCATCTCAGGTCATTCAAAAACTTGAAGATAACGTTTTGTTAGTGTTTGGAGCCCCACAGTATATTTTGACTGATAACGGAGTCCAATTTAGAAGTAAGGAATTTCAAAAAATGATACAGAAATATAATACCCGAATTATCTTTAATGCATATTACCACCCCCAAGCGAATCCTGTTGAAAGGGTGAATCGTGTTTTAAAAACTATGTTAGCTTCTTACGTTAACGATAATCATAAGAGTTGGGATATTTATCTCCCCCAGGTTGCTTGCGCAGTACGAACTGCACTGCATGAAGTCATAGGAATGACTCCGTATTTCGCAAATTTCGGTCGAGAGATGATCATGTCCGGTGGACAGCGTATCGAAACAGCTGATCAGAACACGCTGAAAGACATAACGTTTGCCGATCGTGACGAACTTAAACGACGTGCATTAGCACTAGGTGATGTTTACGATGACATCACCAAAAGATTAGAAAGCGCTTATGAGAAATCTAAAATTGTTTATGATTTAAGACGACGTCCGTCGAATTTCGATGTCGGTGATACCGTGTATAGACGTAATTATGTTTTATCCGATGCATCGAAGCATTTTAATGCAAAGTTAGCTCCAAAATTTGTAGGACCTTTTGTTATTCATAAGAAACTTTCGAACACCACATTTGTACTGTCAGACACCACAGGAGTGAGACCTGGTGCATGGCATGCCAAGGACTTGAAGTCAAGCCCCGATTAAAGTTCAGGTTAGGATTTAAGTATGGTTTTTGTTGAACTTAATTTTGAAGTTCAAATTTTCTAATTAGTTTATAGGTACGGTTTGGAAGTTTACGCATCCACCTAGTGGACCCGTAGAAGGTTGTTTTTGACTTTCACGTAGTTAATTTACGTCAAGTTTTTTTTGAATTCAATACCGACCCTTAAGGTAAAGCTTTTGAAATTTTTTTTATTTAGTATCGACGTTTACCGTAAAGCTTTTCAATTTTTTTCATTTAGTACCGACTTTTACCGTAAGGCTTTTAAATTTTTTTTGAATTTAGTACCGACTTTTACCGTAAAGTTTTTCAAATTTTTTTGAATGTAGTACCGACATTTATAATAAGGCTTTTTTAAATTTAGTTGGGAGTTTAGTTTGTCGATTTAAGTTAGAGCTTTCTTTTGAAAGTTTTTTTTTTTTCTAACGCACCCTGTAAGGAGATTTTTTTTTGTATCGAATTTTATTGTTGTAGTGCGGTTGCGTTTGGTTGATAGTTGTTTAGAGTAACCCGCTTCTCATTGAGTTATCGTATTATCAGGCTGGACCTAGTTCCACTGTCAGATAAAATTTTTTTGGACGTCAATCCAGTGTTGGATGTCGATCCAAACCCCGGGGTTATTGAGTAATTTTGTGGACATAGTCCATCCCTCGGCGCATTATCGTCCCATATATTTTTTTCTTCTCGTAGTTTGGCGATTTATAATCTGCCCCAAAGGAACCTTCTTGGAAAGGGAGCTTTGTACAGGAGTAGTGGTTAAACTCGAAACAACAACCTGGGAAATTTACCTTGTTAGGGAATAACAGATCGACCACCATCGGCCTACGCAGTTAGGACATCTGTCGGTCCACGGAAGGACAATTCGATCATTAGTTTGTATTTTTTTTTCTCCCCCCCCCCTTTTTTTTTTCTCTCTCTCCCCTACGACATTTGGAAAATAAATAGAAAATTAGGGATGAACTTGTATATCTGATCCATTCATCCCAGAGGCCATTGTAGATTTGATCGCGCCTTTCTTAAATTTCACCTTAGATTCGGGCCCAACCCAAACTAGAGTTCGGCGTCTCTGTTGTTAATTGTGGGTCTTACGGTAAGCGAAGGATCGCGTGATTTCGCGAACCGCCCTCTCTTATGACAGTCACAACGGCTTTAGAAGTGATTAGGACCTCGAATATTTTCCTTGTGTGTGACCTTTATTCTTTTATTGTGTAATTAGCAGTTTAGGTTGAGTTTCGGTGTAATTAATTTTAAGGTATCGATTTAATCAATGTTAAGTTTAGATATTATGTAGATAGATTGAAGACGTTAGGGGAAAGGAAGTTATTTAACGGTATCTCGAGCGTATAGAGTAAAATTACAGACCCCATAAGTAATCAGGTCTTTAGTTGGTTTTGTTGTTTATCACGCATGATGGTAGGAGTTGCGAATTTCGTTTTTTTATCGAACATTTAAGGAAGTAGTTTACGCGAAGTTAGAGGGTGTACTTATCGGTCCATTGGAGTAACTACCCAATAAATCGCTTAGGTAGACCAAGTATAGATTGGTGTTGCGGTGGCTTAGTTACCCAACGTCCTCATCAGTCATACGTTAATTTTGTGGTTAATTTTGATTTTTGTTTGGAAGAACGATTGTGTTCTCCCCCCTTTTTTTTTGAATGAAATGTAGTAGAGTCACTTCATGCGGTTACAGTAAACATTAGAGGTGCAACTCAGACAGTTGTCACCATGTCAAGCCCTGACCAAATTACGTTTTTGTGGGAATATTTTCTTTTCTCGTGGGTAAACAACAACTTTAGTCCCGGTTTAGTCAATTAACTCCCCCCCCGGCTACCGAATTGTATATAGAACCAGCATTGAGAATTAGTCCGTGTAAGACATTAAACTACCCTTCTCACTTTTAGCTTTAGATTTTTAAGATTTTGTTCTCTCACGACGTGATAGTTACGTCCCGAACTTTATGTCGCTGTTGTTATGGTTTTGAGAAATAGTCCGCGTAAGACGTTAAACTACCCTTCTCAATTTTTACTTCCATATTTTTCAGATTTTGTTCACGTACAACGTGATCGTCACGAACGTCGTGTTACTGTTGTTTCTTTTTTGGAAGTGTCGGTGTTTTCCGACGCACGTCCAAGAATACCGGTATAGGAGTATCTGAAATGATGCGAACATTTTTCTTTTTTTCTTTTTCTTCTCGTACTCTAGTGCATAGGCGCTTAACCCTTGCATTCTTTTCTTTAGGATTAAGGTATAACGCTCAGTATCTGTGAACAATATTTCGTTCATTTTGTAACGACATTGGCTCTCGGTTCGAGCCAAAATAAGTTCCCGATATTTTTTTTTTGGTTTTCAACCATGTTGACTCTCGGTTGGAGTCAAAGTAAGTTCCCGATATTTTTTTTGGTTTTCAACCATGTTGACTCTCGGTTCGAGCCAAAATAAGTTCCCGATATTTTTTTTGGTTTTCAACCATGTTGACTCTCGGTTGATGTCATGGTACTACCCTGGGATCCAGGCACTTTACAAATTGCCCGACTCCGAAGTATTATGTCACCATCTTGGAGCAAGACCCTCTTGTTACATTCCTTACACTTTTGTGACATATAGCTCTGGTGGATACGTTCCACTCATATGGTGTCGCCATCTTGGGCGAGCATTGTCGCTTTGCGCGATTTGCGCTTAGATTGGAGATTTCCCCCGGTGTCAGTCACCGCTGGATTTCCCGATCAACCGTCCGTGCAAGACACTAAACTACCTTTCTCGTTTTTTTTTTTTTTTTTTTTCACCTCCAGATTTTTCAGGTTTTGTCGAGTATGGTATATTCATACTTTGACATACTGGTACAGGCGTTCCTTAGATTGGAGTTTCCAGTCGGCGCTTACCGCCGTTGGACTCCACCAGTCAAGTTGACGTCGGGTATTCTCAAGTAGGAAGTTTTTCCAAGTTTTTTTTTTCATGGAAATGTCCCGATCATTTCGGAGTAGCGTTCTCGTTTTCGTCGGTGTAATTCGGAGATTCGGTCCCTTCGGTTATACTGACAAAGACAATCCCTACCCCCGTATAGGGTTCAGTTTTTCTGGTTTTATTTCATATTTGATGCTCGTTGTATCATTGTTGACAACTGAGACTCCAGTCTCGTCAACTCGAGCTCTGTAGCGTGACTATCTTTTGAAAAGTATCGCATATTTAGTTGTGCGACCACGAGTTGTGTAACTTGTACCTTTTGATATGGGTGTCGGTTCGGTACCGTCCCACTCTCGTCCCGCCGGACTCCATATCCCTTATATCGCGTCTTTCGCGAATTTTGGATCACGCCTATCGTGATCCTTTATTAGTCTTTACTTGTTGGTTCGGAGATTCAGCCCCTCCGGTCAACACGATTGACGCGGCATTCGTGCCCCATTTTTTTCTCGTGCTGCACGCTCTCGTGCGTAGATCCGTGTTCAACCCGGACGGTTCGAGGATTTGGTCCCTCGACTGTCCCTTGTAGGTTGTCACCCCACCCTAATTTTTTTTGAGAAAACCCCCCCCTATTTTTTTTTCTTTTTCTCGTGGTTAGATCCGTGTTCAACCCGGACGGTTCGAGGATTTGCTCCCTCGACTGTCCCTTGTAGGTTGTTATCCCGTCCCGTTTCGTATTACGATTTATGCCCCACTATTTTTCCCGGTTGCATCCGTGTTTAACTCGGACGGTTCGAGGATTTGGTCCCTCAACTGTCCCTTGTAGGTTGCTACCCCTCACTTTTTTAACCCCCCCCTCCCCCACTCTTATCTCTTACCCCCCCATCACTACCTCTTCTCTCTCTTCCGATCATCTCGTCTGGATCGAAGTCATGATGAAGGTGGATGGTCTCCCAAACGGCTTTGTAAATTTGATCAAGCTAAGCGCAAGTTTTTTTCTCTGTTTCACCAACGATAAATGATAAAACAGACAGTCCCCATCTACTGAAGTGCCCCAAACGGCTTTTGTAAATTTGATCCAGCCAAGCACACGTTTTTTTTTACTCTGTTTTTTCAACGTATTGAAAAAGGCAGACAGTCCCCATCGACTGAACCATTTTAGAGAAGGCTTTGTAAATATGAGTACGCCAAGGAAGTGTTACCTTAGCTCAGGTCTACCTTGATCTAGAGTCCGGTGTCTTCACAGACATTTGTGGGTCCCACGGCCAGCGAATGATCGCGTGATTTCGCGAACCGCCCTCTCATGTAGGAGTCACTACGACTCACGGGTTGATTAAGCCTAGGGTTAGGTGAACCTTCTCTCTCTTTCCCGGCATATACGTATAGTCTAGTCACTAGCTGAGTAGTTGTTTCAACACTACAAGTGTTGATGGTTTATCGCAGGACAGTTTGTGTTTCGGTTGAGGTTGCGCGCGTCCCAGTTGAAGAGTAGTTAGGGATAACAACTCTTGACGTAAGGGGAGTGTCACCTTATTACGCGCATCGGGCGCACCCTTAGATTTTGCGTTTATGATCTATTAAACTTATATTTTAAATTTCGAATCGATCCGTTGAAAATTACTCTTTGAGAAAACATTTTTAGGTCGGGTTGTAATAATAAAAGATTGAAACATTCGCTCAACTAATAAATTTACGTTTTGCAAATGCACAATAATCTTAAGAATTGTATCGTTAGGAAAGTATCATCAAATATTTTAATACACGTACAATAAACCATACGGTAGATGAGGAAGTGTTAATAATGTTGACGTAGCATTAATCCATAATTCACCTCATCAGCAATAAATTCTCTATTCATTAACGTTACAAACTAAACGTCAACTCATACCTATACTTTACTATAATCTTTCAAACGACTGAGAGAAACTTTTATGCGATCCATAAATCCACGTCGGCCGTCGATACAAAAAACGGGCACGTGCGATGGTAAGACCATGGGAACGAATGCATTCGACATCGTTATCTTAGACAGGCATCGACTTGCAAACTCATGTGTTAATTTTTAACATGGAAAGCATAGCGATTTCGCAATTTTAAAACTTCGATAAAAACCAACAAAAAGTGCAAAAGTTAGACCCTTTTCGTCCGACCAGACGAGCAAAAAATTGTTTTGCTCGCACGTGTCCTGCAAAACTTCTCGATACACTTTGCATGGAGAAAGAAGAAAGTGTGCTCTCACACTCTAGGCATTGTCCAATTAAATCACGTCTCCCTTCTTTCTAAATTTATAGGACCCAATTACAAGGATCCAAATCAATCAGTAAGTGGGAAAAATCCTAAATCAGAGTAGGGAGAATGCATAAATTGAGCTACAAATTGCATATTCGGAGAGATTCACTTGGAATCTGATACTACCTTTTTCGTATCTTAGCGCTTCCAAAAGCGGAATTAACTATCGAGGTCTCACATTTATTAGAGATCTTTAAATAAATACAAGTCATTTGTGCTAAAAATTAGTGTGTGTCAACTGCAGGTACTATCGAACAATTAATATCGTCAATTGTTATTAAACAATTCATATTTTATCGAACCAGAATATCGTCAATTGTTAATAAACAATTAATATTTTATCGAACCAGAATATCGTCAATTGTTATTAAACAATTAATATTTTATCAAACCAGAATATCGTCAATTGTTATTAAACAATTAATATTTTATCGAACCAGAATATCGTCAATTGTTGCTAAACCTTCAATATTTTATCGAACCTTAATATCGTCAATTGTTGCTAATATTTAATAAGTGATCGAACAATTAATATCGTCTATTGTTACTAAACATTGAATCAATTATCGGACTTTTTATACCATCTGCTTATCACGTTAATCACGTCGAGTTATTGCTTGCCGCTCATAAGGCAAGTACGTAGCATTGCTTTTATCGAATGGTACAAAACAGGTGTTGCACTTCCAACCCATGTGTGCATTCCAATCGTTCTTTTTTTTATCGGACACCACATTAACATTTCTTACTTAGACAGTGCCGGCTTGAATTATTTGTCACTTCGCGAATAACTAAATTAGTGAATTATTTCGTACGGAGACCCATATTTTATCGCGAAATACAGTGCGTGTACCACCCTGTTATTTCACCATCTTCCGATTTGAAGAGTTTTTGGGAAGCTGGTTATTACGCTGCCCTTCTGATATGGTTTGAGACATCACATTCAGCTTCATTCTACGTTCTGAAGACGAAATCTCACTCCTGAAGGACCCGTCATCGACTTTACCTAGAGGTCGAACATCAACCACCCAAATTAAGTAAGAAACCTTTTTATATTTTTAAGATTGTGATGTTAATTGGTCCTATTGACCATTAGTTGTGTTTATGAACGTTCAGTTCAACCCTGGAAGACGATATCGCAACCATTTTGTATACCTTTTATTTAACTTAATATTATTATCTATTATTAACGTAACTTTTAACACGCCATTCGAGCGTTCAGAATGTAACCAAACAATTTAACGTAACGTTTCAAGTTTAGTATTGTAGCTAAAGTTTGTTTGTCCCGTTGTTGGGAATTTTGATGATCAATTGCATTGATTAAGTTCCATGATCAATTTTATGAATCATAGTTTTGAATATTATCAAGTTACGCTTAAGTAACTATTTATTTTGGTGGAGTGCTGTATTCAATACGCCCCCCTTTCATGCAAATTAACCTTTTGTATTTTTGTAAGAGTAATTGTTTTACGAGTATTAGTTTCGCAACGGAAACCACACGGAAAGGTTCCGTCAACTGTACATATTTATTTTTATACAAGACATGTAAATTTGATAGTATCTTGTGTAAACCTTGTCAACTCCCCCCTGATATTATTTTATTTAATACATTTTTATTATTTCCCAACTTTGTGTGTTATTATTATTGTTGTGTTAATGTTTATTTAGCTATTTTCACCAACGGAAAGTTCGCCTCCTGTAAAGGTAAGGTCATTGAGCGAGGTTTTTCCGGAGTGAGAGTTCGCTGTAAGATCATCAAGTTGTCGCGTACCAGCTTGGAAGGTGTGATAACCAGTCCCCTTCAAAGAGATTCATTTCTTCGTATGCGTGGCGCCCATTTAAACTCCCGCGTGTATATTAACCCCACCGATTTTGACTTAACTCCCCCCCCGTGTAAATTATTCACACCGATTTTGACAATTTTTAGAATCGCGATCGAGGATTGCCCGGTCGTCGATAGGAAATACACGCTTTGCGACGTGCCGTCACACGACCCTTTCGTTCCATTCACCAACCCACCCCTTCGCGACTTTGAGCTAGCCAACCTTTTATTACCTGTTGGAAAGGTGTCGTGGATGCAGAACGTGGTGTAACAAGACTACCAACTGAACATACAAAAAGCAATTTACATGATTAATATAATGAACTTTCTTGAAATATGTATTATATTTTCATAACTATACCTAAAATAGAATTTATCACAATTATTATATTACTGTCAGTAATTACTTTTTACAATCTCTTAACGCCGTAGATTTAAGTTATGTCAGAACGGAATTAACTATTGGACGAACAGGATCTCAATTACCTGCTTTCTTAGTTTTCAGGATTTCCATATTCGATTTAAAAGAAATGCACAAGGTATGAATAAAATTTGTTCTCTCTACGATTTTAAAGTAAGTTTTAAGTCGAAATTCCTATTGAAACGAGCAAAATTTTAGATTGCTGTGTTTGATTCTTTATTATAATTTTTATAACTAAATCTTTTTACATAATGTATAGTATACATATTAAAAATCCAATCTATTATACTGTTGTGATATTTAACAAAAATTTGATTTTAATTTAAATTGTTTGCCACACGTTCCAGGCGCCAATTAAATCTGCTGTGATATTTTACAAAATTTTAGATTTATTTGAAACTGAAATTAAATTTATTGTTTTTAGCTGAACTGGTGTATTTAATTTTTGTACATGAAATTTTTACATAAATGTTTATAATTTTGAATTTATAAATATTTGCTACTACAAGATGCAATTTTCTTAACCTACTTAATTAAAATTAAATTTTTAAACTGGATCCTTAAAAGTATTTACACAAATGCAAAGATGAATATTTGTAAATTTCATACTTGCTGGTTTTCTTATTAGTTATTATTTTAATTGTTCTTGCCAAGAACTGTAACCTTTTTCTTCTAATATTTTAATTTTGCAAAGCTTCGTTTCACGATCAGTGTCCAGATGCCCATAAAATCGAAAATGCAGCGTCCTCAATTTGGTTCCTTCCATTTTTATATAACCATAAACTTAACGAAATTCTTCCTACTTTTATTTCTTCTATCATTAATACACTAAGCATTTTTTCTTATTTTCTTTCATTTACTTTTTTAAATTTTCCACGGCGCTCAAACTTTACACGTCCTCTTACGTCGAGAGACGTACCCTAAAGTCAAGAGGTCCCACTCTTCATACGCATTCTTTCTTTCTGCAATGCGCTCCGCCAATAAGGAGTTCTATTTTAAAAATTTTGATTTAAATGCCTACACACTTTTTTATTGACACTTTTATCCCTTTTTGGTAAGTTTCATTATTATTCGCCTTTTTAACATTTTTTTATTCAATAATATTCCACAAACCTAAAACAATTTGAATGAATTTTCATTAAGATATCCCCACCAGTTATAATCACTCTGCTCAACTAAAATATAAAATTTTTATCCAAACATAAAATGTAATCTGTCTTCAAACATTTTTTAACTTTTTTATATAACATGGCAATACACTCTAAATTTAGCCCCATGTACATACTTATAAATAATAAACATATCTTTAAAATATTATAATACTAATTAGTTTGTTAATATTTGTATAGCCAAGATTACCCCTGAGCTCTAATCCAGATCGATGTAAGTACTCGTACATACTTTTCAGCTAAATTCGTATCTCGTTAAATTAGAGTCTCCGATGTGATCTTTACTTTAATTTCAAAAAACCAAAACAAAAAGTTAAATGAAAATGTGTACCTATGTACATCTTTACAGTTGGTAAACAATTCAAACCTGTAGATTTTAAGCTTCTGTTTGTTGTAGATTAAGCAGAAGCAGTGTTTCAGGTTTTAAGTAGTGTAGTACTCGTATTAATTCTTGCGATAAGTAACTAAATAAATATACAAGGAAATGAAGTAAATGCATTATTTATGTGCAAGATTAAAATTAAATTTCAAAGTTCCACATGGTTATATCTTTTTTCGCAGTGCCCTATTTTAACCGAAAAGTTAAGATAAATCATTAACGTACAACCGAAGAACTTCAATAAAATTAATAAATTTTATATTATATTTTATACAAAATATAAAATTATATCCAGATCTTGATTTATGCTAGTAATATATTTTTGAGTCTCATCTTGTGAAGCCAAAAAAGCACACAATGCAAACATGTAATTTTATTCTACAAAATATGAGCAACAACGTGCAATAATTGGCAAATTAAATTTGGTAATTTTGATATGTCAAAGTGAGTTATGTGTTTTATCGGGTTAAAAGAATTTTTGAGTTACTAACATTTTTTTTATGAATGTATTTAATATAAAATTAACTAGAATCTAGCGAATGGGAAAGTAACGTGTTGTCACATCAGATTTTTTTTTACATACAGAAGCATTCTTGTAGACTAATTTTTTAATTAAAATAAATTACTTACTCTAGAGAGCGCAAAACCTTATATATTTTAAATAGAAAACTTTATCCAGCGTGGTTAAAGGTTAAATATTAAAATAAAAATCTGAAATAATTCCACGATTTGCTTTTATTTATTTGGAGCCTATTTAGGGGGCGTAGGATAAAAATTCGTTAAGAGCCGAAATAACGACCACCTTAATATGTATGTATGTAATTTTAAAATATGGCACAGTTAATATTCGCATGATACAGCACAAGGATAAGGACTATTGGAGTATCGTCCGAATCCGCGTTGCTATTGCGGTGATTATTCCGTGAAGAAACGCCACGACTTAAAAGCACATCACATACGAAAACCGACATTTCAAACGCCATTTTTAATGTCGAAAATTGTGAAACAAATTGACCATATCGCATCACAATCATTGCAAAAAAAATCAAACAAAAAATTTCGTAAGTACCGAAAAAAATGTAAGCATAACGCACTAAATTTGTAATATAAAATTCGTTAGAAGTACATTGCTTTAAGTGACCTCCTCGGGTTGAACTAATGCGTTGCAACGGTTTCATAAATCGCATCTGTTGAGTGCGTTGTCATAAACACCTCATAAATTAAAATATTCGACTACATAAATTATGATATTCGAATATTTTTTATTACGTATGAATTATTACTAAAAATATTCGATATTCTGGTAGGGTATTTGGAATATTTTCGTAGTATTTCATAAAAACTGGATATTTTACAGCATTTGCGGGTAAAACCCACGGTGCACGAATTGTATCTGTATAAATATCATGTAAAATAAACGCACGCTGATTGGTCGAAACGCCAAAATTTGACCTTGAGTGGAATAATCCACGATATCATGAATTAATATCAAAATATTTTCTCTTTAGTAAAAGCTTACAAAATGTGGTAGGTACGTACTAATAAGTATGCAATAGTCGCATATTTATCTAATAGCTGCCGGGCGTCTCGCAGCTCATTATCAGAATAATATGAATGGCGGCAGAATCTACATAAATAATATGAATTACTAACTATTTATTTTCTTCCTGCTGGAAGGAATGCACTGGAAAAATTCATTTACGCTAACAAACTTCATTTAGCTTATAAAAGCTTAGGTATATTATAAACCTGAATACCTGATTGTAAATTTCAACCTGAAAGCGTGAAATTTTTTGAATAACTGAAATTTCTAAAAGCAATTTTGAATATGACGGTAACTAATAAATAATGTAAAATATTATAGTTGAGAAATCTGTCATTATTATTTGCCAAGTGTAATGTTTCTAACAACATCATAAAACCACCAATGTTTCAGGATTTTTCAGGATCGGAATTCAATAAAAACCTAGCAAAAAAATCAAAAAATTCAAAAATGTGTAGGTACATCATTCATTAAAATTTTTGTGGTTTATAATTTTCTTACTAGTTTTTAATTTGATGTTAATCCTGAAGCCGACTCTTACTATTGGTATTTTTATGATGTAGTTGAACTATGCATGTTATGTTAGAAACCTAATTATTATTTACATACTTTGTAGATTAAAACGGCCGAATCTTTAACTGTAATTCTATATTATTTTAATAGAGGTAATGGTTTTAAACTAAAAAGTTTTAGCAATAAAACAAATAAATAGTACTGTTAAAAAATAATTCGTAAAAATTATTATGAACGAATGGTAAAAGTAACTACTAAATTTATTTAAATTTGACACTTATCAATAGTTTTAAACCTCCGAACATTTTCTCTCGGAGAAAAGTTGACAAAATAAGCAAATGTCGGTTTATATAATATTATCTACATTGTCAGATGTTCGTAATGATGATAAATGATGCTATAGATCATTTTCCTCTAAAACGTCAGAAATTGAATGAAATAATTTAAACTACACATTCGTGTAAATACTTTCTATAATGTTATAATTATTATATCGTTAGAATAAAACCCATCAAATTCAAATTTAGAGTTTGGGATTTAAATTTACATATTATCTAAAAAGGTTGCTACAAGGTTTCTCTCTATAGCTTGATATTTAATTTAAGTATACCAGTTATTTAATATTCTATCCTAAACTTACAATCAAGGTAGCTATAATTCAAGCAAATATTCCCAGTAATAATTTGTGATATTCACTCTAATCTTAATGAAAAGATAAAATTTTATTTTTTGCATAATTTTAATAGTGGATTTTCACTCATCTGCATCTTCAATGATTTTAGCTCTCTTGACGTATTTCATAACATTTTTTTTATTTTTCTAAAATAATATATGTATTTATATACTGTAAACGCAATTTCTTTAGCATGCACTACAACTATTAAGGTTTTTATTGAATTTCGATAATATACCATAACAAGTTAATCAAACAAAAAAATGATCATTTCAATTTTTTAAAATGGTAGGCACTAATGGTACAAAGTAAACCATTAATGCATATATATAATTTACAGATAATTCTACCAATCGTTTGCTAATTGTCATTATTATTTAATACAGATTTCTACCTGATTTTAACTTATTACGACCTTAAACAGAAAAATTAATATTTCGTTGTAATGGACCTTAATTCGCTCCATGGCTGCTCAGTCAGATGAGTGGACTTCAAAATCCAGCTTCTTGTCTCAGTGGTAGGTGCTTATTTAGAGAATTGTTTTATAGTTTCTTAGGTTAACGAAAGAAAAATCAAATTTTAATCAATTAAATATTGATAAATAAATATTTAAGGCAAATCGTAATAGTTAAAATAAAGTTACGCTGCTAAAAGGTATAAATCGCGCGCTTGACGCAATATTGCAAAATAAGTTAATCTTAGAGTTAAGTTTAAAAAAATAAAAACAATTGACAATCATTTAAATAGGAAAAGATATGTTTTACATAATAATTGGCCATGGACTAAAATTCTACCTTGTTTTCGTGGTCGGGCGACGAAAATGATGAGATGTGGCGAGTCCCGTTGTTGGTAGATGGGTTGTTCGACGGAGGTAGTTAATTTTGACCTTCGGCCGGCAGAAAGAATCCAACAATTTTAGTTGTTATTTCACCAAGCGTGGCACATTCTATCAACCACCACACTATTGATTATGTTTGGTTTATTCACTACTTTTATTGCCGAGTCGCGGCTCAGATTTATTGTTCTGGAGGAATTAATCGGTTTTTGAGATTAGGGATTTTTTACATAAGTTCGTTAATCGGTGGTTTACCGTATTTTTTTAGGTAATGAAAGGCACTGAAAAAGTTACTTTATTGTGATTTAGTTCACTAATATGATTATTTCGTAGGTAATGCGACAATAATTGTTCGTTCGATACACTTTTTATTAGCTTCCGGACCTTGATGGTTGGTTTTATTCCGAGATAAGTTTATCTTTTAGTTTTGTTCTTATTGGCAAATTCAAGAATATTTATTCGCCCGAAACTATTTAAATTATTGATTTACGTTCGAAATTATCAATTGTTTCACCGATTGGTAGTTATTAAATCTTTAATTGGTCCGAATTCGAAACTTATTTATTCACTGGTTTTATGTTCACAGTTAAAATGTTATTAAGCCGATATTCCACGAATTATTTACTTGAGGTTCGTTATAATTTTACTAGGAAAATTAAGGTAATTAACTTTTCTTCGGTAGGTAGATATTAAAAATAATTGTTAGGTACGAGTTGTGTTCGAATCGCTCGCTGGCAGGCAACTAACTTTTTTTTCATCCACTCCTCATGAACTATTCTTCGAGGATCAGCGATAAACTTTTGCCTTGAAGAATGCAAATATAGCGTTTATAATCTACTTATGGAAGACCGAGCAGGTGGTTATCAGCGAATATAGCGCGGTCTTCATTGATATTTACAAAGTAAATGTACATTTTGCTACATTTTGACCGTTCCGTATGCTTTATATATGGAGGGTTACTTTGTAACGCGCTTTATCGTATAGTTGTTGAATTTGCTATCATTTTTCATTTAGTTTAAGTCGCTATCATAGGGGCTTTACTCAAAAGGATCGTTGATTATGCGTCTTTCTGAGTTAAACATTGTAATGTATTCTCATGAATGTATTATTCTTTGAGCATATACTTTGTAATAGTATTAAATTAAAAATTGTTGAATGCAATTTTTCTATTAGGAAATATTTACAGTGGGAACTCGTTATGCCGAATTTTATGTCTAATGTTTATTATTTACAATACGACTTTGTTGTCGCGAAATATGATTTCTTTAATTAGATACTATTCTTATACCTTCTATTCTAAGTATATATAGGGTATATCGTAATTTCATGTATGTACAGGGTGCTTCATTTTGAAACTACGGTGCACGCCGTAACAAACTACATTGATCAAATTTATGCTACAACTACCTAAATTATTGTTATTTACTCTTATCTAATCTAAAATAGAAAAGTAGGTCATACATTTAAAAATGCAGACAATTTTCCATTTTTATCCAAATTAAAATGGATTTAATAGTAGGTACATGGAAAATGGAAACGACAACCCAAATATTTTCTAGTTTCAATTAGATTAAAAACTAAACGTAATTTACGCTTGTAAATGCTTGATTAGTTTTAACTGCAATTTAAAATCGGAACTTTGTTTGCATTTTTAAACACCTAACCCGATTTTCTACATTTCTATGAATAAAAATCTCATAACTATTTCCAAACTATATTGATGGTCGTTTTGTTTTGTTAGGATTGAATTTTGTGAGACAATTTGTGTGGTTGTGAATTGTTGTTGGTCGTTGATACACCGCATGAGATGAACATGGGCGATTGTTTTTTAGAACCTGAATAGATCGACGAAGTTTGCTAGGGATTCACGCAGTTACTGTGGTAACGAGTGAACGTCTTAAAATGCTGTGTATATTCTTGCCATTATTACTAATGCATTGTCTTTATCATTTCTTTATTTGCTATTTTTCCGTTGGATTTTGCTCTTTTCGCCATTCTTTCCAAGTCTATGTTAAACAGTGTGGCCGAAGATGAATCTCCTTGTATCAAATTTGTCTTTGTTACTACTTTTGCCGTTGTTCCTTTTATTGTCATTTTCATTAGGTGTGTCAGTTTCTCTGGGATTTTTAAATTTTCACTTTCTTTAATACTTTGGCTTCTTTTGAACTCTTGAACTCTCTGAACTGCTTACTTAAAGCCTATAAAAACAGCATTTTTACTCTAATGTCGTAATCATAGAATTTTTCCTTTATCTTTCAGAATATGGACAACGCATCATCAGTTGATCTTCCCCATCTGAAATCCTGTTGGTAGTCTCTCACCATGTTGTCAACATACTCCTGTAGGCTTCTGTAGAATGTCTTTAGACTATCAATTTTCCGGATCAACGAAGTATTTTTCTAGTACATCTTGTATTGAATGAAAACGATGCTTATATTATTGAATACTTTATTTTCAGAACGAACAAAAGTTCAGGAATCTAAAAATAACGATTTTGTCATCCACATTTTATTACTTTCTTTATATAAAACTGGTAAGTAAACATTTTTAAAAGCTCGTGGGTGTTGAGCTTTTCCGAGAACTAAAAGAGATGGCTTATTTGCTCCAGCCACATTGCTTGTTTTTTTTGAAAGATTTCATCTTGCAGCTGATTTTTCCTTCTCATGCTCTTCCAAACTCTTCAGGAAGAGCTGCCTATTCGTCAGCATTATAAGCTTGTTCACGACTTAATTCCATTTCTTATACAATATTTAAGAATATTTCTTTAAATGGTTTTGCAGCATTCACATTGATATAAATTCACTCTCCACAGATTTGACTTATCCAGCCAAGCAGTATTTGCTGGGAAATCATACTTTCCAAATATCTTTTCGTAAAAATAATTCGTTTTTGGGTGTAAAATTTGAGATGAAACTGGTACATATTTCAAGAACAAAGTGTATACTAAATTTCCTTAATTTGTACATATTTTGTTTTACGCATAACATTTTTTTTTCTACAACGAAAAAGATATATATGGGTTCTTATTTTTTGTATTCTTTTTATCATCCGACATTGTTGATTTGCTAATAGTACTCCAGTTTTCAGCATCTTGCCGGATGCTGGCCCCATTTTCAAGAGCATCTAATGTTTTACATTTAACACTTATTAGACTAAGATTTTTATGTTGCCCTATATTAAATTTAAATAAAAAAATTTAAATATGACATTTTAAAAAATATCAAACGAACTGCACAATCTTCCACTTGCAATGAAGAACTGATCGAATAAAATGCGATAAAAATGTATACCTAATACATATTTAGTACGATCGATAATATCATTGATTGGTGAATTAAATTAAAGTAGAAACTGCAAGTAAGAGTTTGTTCAGATTGCAGTGGTAATAATTTCAAAATATCCGAATAGTATGAAGGAACCGGATTATTAAAGTGACTGGTTTAAAGTGTATCCGGATTATCGAATTTGTACTATACTTCCAAAATCAACTCACACATCCTTCTCGAAATTGTTTTATCTCCTATATTAATTACATAGTTCAATATTTAAGGAATCGGTTTTCGGGGTCTTGATGTTAATCTTTGTCATGCTTTGTTTCATAATAGATATAGAACTTGAAGGAGATATTGCGAAGCATATTAGAGCAATGCACTCGGATGACCAGGACAAGTAATAAGATCGCAAGAGGGAAAAATAATCAAGAGTATGGAGGCCAGATGTTGATAGTTCAAGAGGAAGGCCGAAAACTAAATGGGGAGATGAGGTTGACAATGATTTCAAAAGTATAGAAATACCAGACTAGAGAAAGTGCACTAAATAAAAAACTATGGATGAGTCATAAAAGATGCAAAAACGCACAGAAACTTGTAGAATGGAAAAAGAGGGAATAATTTTAAAAAATGGGGACTAATGCACCCCCAGATAATGGATTGAAAACATAAAACGATGTGGTGTTATTCCGAGAGGAATAAAAAGGCCGAAGTATAAAAAATTAAGTAAAATTAAAATAAGAAATAGATATACTAAAATTGGATTGTCGAAGTTGCTGTCCTCTTAAATCCATATACTTTGCACCTCCAACTTATCAATATTTCACCGTGATAGTTTACATTAAAAAGTCAAAATAAGCAATGCATTTTTCGAGGAAGAAAAAATTAATAGATATTCAAATCATATATGTTATACACAGCAGTGGCTTCGTGTGATCGCTGGTTGAGTTATGCTGCGGAAATTGTGGGTTCAAATTCAAAAATATCAACGCTCTGTGGATGAATTGTGTTGTAAGGTTAGGGAGAAAATAAGAATGAAGAAGCCTTGGACCTGCATGGCTTTTTGAGTAGAATTAGATCTTCTTCTTCTTCTTCTTTGGGTGCCTATCACAATAAACTAAAATAAGTATGAAACAATATATAACCGACCAAGAACTGGATGACCACAAGAAACTACCGAAAGAGATGATGAAATCATCGCACGTGGAGCAAAACAAATACTTGTCTAACGGCACCTGAGATTGCTCACGATTTTTACTAAAACCACGAAGAATAGATAGGGATTTCGACAGTAAAACTTCGGCAGAACTTAGTATAAGTGAAAAATTTCAAATTTAGGGTTTTATATCACATCTACTATTTTCATTCTGCTCTTTCTAGTGCTGTAGTCGGTTTTAAGCTATGTTGACTCTTTCCTATTTTAAATCCATGGCAAACGGTGATATGCTATTGGTTGTCGGTTGTTTTAAAATGGCAAACCATTATAAGCGACAAACTTTCCAGAGGTAGAATGAAATAAATATATAAGCAGATACAGTTTATATCTTTTCTTAGAAACCAGATCTCTATTTAAATTCTTTTGGTGTATTTACTTTTTAATTATGCCAAACAATAATAGTACGGCAGCCATAAAATGTTAAACCATCATTTCCTCTAAACTACATTTTTGCACTTATACTGTTTTGCCTTAGCAGCCAAGAGAAGTCATCTGGTTTGATTGGAAGACGTCCATCGAAGAAACTCTAAATATCAATGAAAAATCTGATGGCCTGTTTGAAATTTTCCAAAAACCATTTGAACTAGGTAATAAAAATAGTGATCAAAAAATGTTGACCACTCCAAATAAATTGAAAATTTCCTATTGCAAAGAGGAAGGTTTATATAGTATACTGACATAATTTTCACAACCGAAGATATAATCAAAATTTCGAGAAAAATCAATTTTAAAATAGCATAATTTTGCATGTAAAATGCATGTTTAAGCCACGCACAAAATCACTTTTTTGGAGTGGCTCTGGCCCCGCCATAACTGTGCGCATCAAAAAACCTACCCTACGCCCCTCCGGGGCTCCGGGCGGTTTTTCAGGGCGTGAGCCGCTCCGCGGCAGAGCTAAACATACGAGAAGGCGCCCCCCATCAAGAAAACCGGGATAAATGAAACCGGGATGTGAGAGAACCTCGAAATAGCATTAAAAAGTATAGTTGCGGTATGGGGCAGTAAACTATTACGTTTCACCCCCAAAAAATCGCGTAAAAACAAAAAATAATCGATGTTACATGTACGAGAGACGAGATACTCTAAGTGTTAGGGTCATTCATATTGCACGTACCGTCAACAGAATGAGCGACGCGCGGGAATCTCGTTAATTTTACATGTAAATTTGCAAACTTCAAAATCGATTTACTCAAAATTTTGATTATACTTCGCTTGTGAAAATTATGTCAGTATACTATATAAACCTTCCTCTTTGCAATAGGAAATTTTCAATTTATTTGGAGTGGTCAACAATAGGTTACTCTACCCCAAATTCCTACCTACAAAGTATGGTGGTAGAAACGTTATGGTGTGGGGCTGCTTTCCGTGACGGCATTAAACTTTTGCTCAAAATTGATGGTACGAGTATTATGAATCGGTACATGTATACAGATATATTAAATGACTACATGCTGGCACATGGTAAGCGTAAAATGTCACAAATCTGGATCTTTCAACAAGATAATGATCAAAAATATATGTGATTCGAAGCATGTGAAGGATTATATAAGCAAGATCAAAATTCAAAAAAGAGAATAGTATAAAATAAATTTTGAAAATATGAAAGAAAAATTTTATAATTTGAAAAAGTTATTATAATAATACTTTTTTTTATTTATACTCTTAGAAAGTACCTACTGTCCATGTATCAAACAGATTGTTCTTGAAAATATTACGTATTTTCTTAGAGTGTCAGATGAACATTGGCTATCAATTTATAAAGGAAATTTCTCATTGCGTTCTCAGAAAAGTCCTCGGGCACGTCAACCTTATTTTTTTAAATGTCGTTGTTTTTTCTGCCATTGACATATTTTTATCGTGTTTCGTTTTTGAGCTGTGACGTCATCGAAAATGGTTTTAAATAGCAACCATTATTTTTCTTCATAAATTTGGAAAGAGCACAATTTTCTGAGTATGAAAAAGACCCTGGACCTTGAAACGAAAAGTTTTTGTGTGCCAGGATTTTCTGAGAAACTCCCTGTAAAAATGTTTATCGAATTTGTTCCAAAATTTACTAGCTTACTATGAGAATGTACTATAATTTCTGCACATTTTCTGGACACATACTGCTGTGTTTCAAGCTACCAGGGCTATGCAAAACATTGAATTTCTTGCTCATATTTAGATTTTACATAGAATTTGACCTCATTTAAAATACAGAGATAACAAAGATGAACAAATTTAGCAATTTCACAAATAATGAACTAATAGAGATCTTTAAGTATTGGGGAATGTTATTAAAAGCTGTAGAATTATCTCACAGAGGTTATTATCACCTCAAAATTTCAAAATAAAGGATTGTTTGGCTCAAATATAGTAAAATTACTGTGTATCTTATCAGAAATGAACATAACCTCTACGATACTGTACAAAAATGGAATTTATTCCGTGAACTACAATTATTGTGTAAAACTGATTATATGAAAATTTGTTAAATAATTTACTCTTTCTAATGATAATAATTTGCAACCGAGAATCTCCAAAAGTGTATATAAAGGTCATTTTCGCTTCAATTTGATAACAAATTTAGTGATAAAGAAAAAGGTTGGAAACTTCGCTAAATCTGGTCCAGAAAACTGCTACCGTATCCACGAGAAGTAGGGGAACCACACAGTCAATCAACTCATCATGAATGAAGGCGCTCCTGTAAATTTAAAGTCAATTAGTGAACATAAAATACAAAAAGGTGTAAAACTTTACTCACTGATAACCAAAATTCGACGAATTTGAGGCACAGCGCATCAAAATTCGACAGTCTACTTTTAGTTCTTGAATAAGCAAGACGTGTACCTGCAGGGTGAAAACTTAATCCAGAAACACCAGATGTCCGACCAATTTGAAATTTATCTAAACTAAATAACAAATTTTACAAATGGCTACCCTTTTATGAAGCATCTGAATAATCAATGAGTTAAAAGTATGACTCACTTCTTATAACTGGAAACCAATATCAACAAATATTCACTGGCACTCCACGAATACGATATACACAATCAACAAGTGTCAACTAGCGATTCAACGTCGTCAAAAATCACAGAACGGGAGCTACAAATTTCATCGACGCTACCAACAAGCAACAAGTTCAGTGCAACACCGTTAAGTGACCGTGCGATAAAATTGTGTTTGTGCGCAGACCCTTTTAAAAACAGGGAGGATTTGAATTCAGGTATAAGAAAAACTTTATTATTTAATATTTACATTTTGTCTTCAACGTTTACAATAGGACGTGACTAATTTAATAGCACCATCCTCGTCATCAATTTAATAAACAATTTTTGCAATTATTTAATTTTATATAACAACATTTTACTTATAAACAATTTAAAACTGCTATTGGAAAGCAGAAGGTTTTGAATTAATTCAAACCGCCAACAAGAAGGAAGAAAGTTTGGATACATCAATTTGATTTTTGGTATTAAATATTGTCATTATTTTTCAGATAAGAATTTATCTGACATTTATGTGTTCGCTTGCGATTTAAAAATTATTTTCTTCAATATAAAAACTACATTTCAATTCAAAACAATCTTTTATTTATCGTCTTGATTCAATAATAGCAAGCATTACTACACTTAAAGATCATCAACAAAAAAGTAAATTAATTCATCTCAGTTATCACAATTTCGACGATTCAAGTCAACAAATTCATTTCAACTCCACAAGCACCTAAAAGTTCAACGAACCTACTATACCTTGAGTGGAATCTCCATGACTGAGCTAAGAATGGGACAAGTGAAGTGAATTTCTGAATAAATTTGTACCATCTGAGGAGATAATTCAATTTTATAAATTTTGCTTTTACTTAAAAGCTGGCGCCTGACAAAACCCAGGGTGGTACAGTTTATGAAGGGAATTACACAGCAATACGTAAAGCTTTGCAAAAGAAAAATCGATTTTAGTGGTAAACGTTGTATCGTATCAAAAACTATTTTAAAAAAACTTTGTCTTCTATACATTTTACATAGAAAAGTTTTAAAAACTTTTGTTCAATTTTCAACCCTTGCGGAGCATGTAACTCGAGCTTAACTAATAAGTTAAAATTTTGTATAAAGTACTCTCTTATTTTGGTAACGTTTTTATTAATAAAGAGTGTAATAAACCGGTAAGCTATTTACATCAAAAGAAAGAGCAATTTGTTAGAATTTGGAAATGTATTTTTATTTTTTATAAAATTCATTTTGCATTAAAACATCAATGTTAAAATAAAATTGAATTTAAAAGTTGATAAAACAAGCAAACACAATAAAATTCAAAGCATGCCATAGGCTTTCAGCAACAGGTTATTGCCTTCTTCAGAAGGTAAATTAAAATAATTGACAAATTAAAACATCTAAGGAAGTAATTAATCTATTGCTGAAAGCCTATAAAATAATATGAGTTCTATTGTGCTGGTACCATTGTTTGAAAATAAAGTTTTATTCGTATAATGATAATTATTAACATTAAAAAGTGTTAATTTAAAAAGTGCAATTTCAGTTTACTTTAAAAAAGTCATTTTATTATGCCATAACATTATATTACACGGCCTAATACATATAAAAACATCCCTTTTAATTCAACCATTTAAACACGTAATTAAAATATTTTGCATACTAAAACACGAAGCGCTGTAATAACATTCTATTGCTTCTTTCTATAAACGTTTCCAATGTTTTAAAGGAAGTTGAAGTAAAACTACAAAGGAATCGCACAATACGAGTAGCATAAAGAAACACATGTAAATTTTTCTATGGTTTCTGTTCGCATTCATTTTAAATTTACTCCATCGGGAAATTTTAAATTAAAGTGAAATCTATGTAAAGTGAATCTTAAAGTAAATACAGTCGACTCTCGATAAATTGACACTCAAAGGACCAGAGAAAAATTTCTAATTTCATTTATAAATTCTAAAAAAATTTAATATTGATTTTATTCAATTTATCGAGTATTTTTCAAGGGACCGGGAAAAAATTCAAATTTTCGAGAGATTCAAATTAACGAGTGTTCAAATTATCGAGAGTCGACACAATAAAAGGAAGGAAAATAACCTGCAATTGCTGAAAGTTTTTAAAAATTATTTGTATTGTGTTTGCTGGTCAATTTTTTAATTTTGATTGATATAAACTGAAATACTGTATTTTTTTATTTTCTTTCAGAGAATTTTATTTTACGGCTGTTTCGTGGATAAGCTTAACGGAAATTTGTGTCGTATGGCTAAATCGACCACAAAATTTATCTATCGTATCGATATGTAAAACTCCTATGTGGAACTGTCAAGAGGTAAGACTATGGAAGTTTCCAATTATCAAATTTTTACACTATAATTGCCACTTTAGACTCAGCGAATCACTTCAGATGGTCCAGGTTGGGTAGACATGGGAGACAGTCCTTTGTTTGGCCGAGATAGTACAAACTATATAACTGTAGCACCAGTTAGAGA
The DNA here is from genome assembly GCA_932274525.1 of Podabrus alpinus. NCBI lineage: Eukaryota > Metazoa > Arthropoda > Insecta > Coleoptera > Cantharidae > Podabrus > Podabrus alpinus. Next base: position 126,150,020 of record OW026451.1, read on the forward strand.
CGGTCCAGCTGGATACTTCAAACATGCAGTTTCAGTCAACATACCAAAGAAAAGAATTCTTCCATTAACTCACGGAAAATTTGAAGTCACTCGTGTATTGGCATGGGATCACTCAAACGATGTTATGTAAGTTATTTTTTGTTGACACTAATAAGCCCTTATTATTCATAACCACTTCAGATGGACATATCCCTGGCAGTTTGAAACATGAATTCCCAGTTTTACTATTGTTCCGTGATGAACTTTTATTCGTACAATGGTAATTATTAATATTACAAGGATATTAATTTAAAAAAAAGTAATTTTAAAAGTGCAATACCCGTTTGCGTTATAAAAAGAAACCTTTTATTATACTATAAAATTTTTATAACAACATTATTTATTACACGACGTATAAAAACCACCCTTTTAATTCAACCATTTAAACATGTAATCAGAATATTTTGCATACTAAAAAACGAACAGCCGTAGTAACATTCTGCTATACTTATTTCTAAAAACGTTTCCAATGTTTTAAAGGAAGCTGGAGGTATAAAAGAATCGCACAATGTGCTTTTTAAGTGCTATCTGTGATAATGCTGTAAGAAACATGCTTTTCAACATAAGAGTAAGTTTAGTGCTCGTTTAATAAAAATAAAAGTGTAATCATGATTGTAACTTTAGGTAGCTATTTTACGACACTGCCCACGTAAAGTAACTGATAAATTTTATGCATCCGAACTTGCTTTTTACTAAACATCCACTTAAAACATTTCATCGGTACTAAAAGGTAGTTTTTTTCTAGTTACTTTTTGGGCATTCCGGAAGGAAAACCTGGAGAGCAGCATTTATATAGAGTAACATCATTACCTCCTCGTACAGGAGCAACTTTACAACCGCCTCATTGTTTAACCTGCGTTGAAGTGGCACCTCCGACTATTTTACCTTATTTTGAATTCGATGCCGAATTTCAAGCTTCAAAAAATCGCCAATGGGATGATGACTGGTTGGAACAGGAAATCGTTATAGCTACACCTTCATCTAAAAAGAAGAAGAACAAAAAGGATACTTCATCCGATTTAGAGCATCCTTGTTTATACCACAACGCTATTTTTAGTTTGCACTCTTCTTATTTTGTGTTGGAATGTTTAGGGCCAGGTATTCCAACAAATATATTATATCGAGCAGTATTACCGAAACCGAAATTTATTACTGTTTTACAAAACAATACCATATTAAGAGAAAAGGTATCAAAAATGGCTTTGCCTCAAATTAAAACGTTTCCGGTCCAAATATCGGGAGGTTATCAAGCGCACGTTAGGTTGCACTTGCCACCTGGATTAAAAGAGGATGAAATTACTAGATATCCTTTGGTGGTCCAAGTGTACGGTGGACCGGGTAGCCAATTAGTAACCGAACGTTGGAGAATTGATTGGAATACTTATTTAACAAGCAGTAAAGATTTCATTGTTGCTCAAATTGATGGAAGAGGGTCTGGAGGACAAGGTCAGCAGTTGATGCATAAAGTTTACTACAAATTGGGATCGATTGAAGTTTCTGATCAGTTAGAAGTAACCGAGTAAGTCAAAACTGTTAACCATAACCAAATACATCTTCAATTATAACTTCGTTGTTGTTATAGATATTTACGAGACACTCTGCATTTCATCGATAAGAAACGAGTCGGTGTTTGGGGTTGGAGTTACGGAGGATTTGTTGCGGCTTTAGCACTTGCAAGCCCAAAAAATGTGTTTGAATGTGCCATAGCTGTAGCACCAGTAACTAGTTGGAAACTTTATGGTAAGGTATCTTTATCGGAGTTAATGTGAGATTATTGACATTTTTCAAACAGATTCTGCTTATACTGAAAGATATATGGGTCTTCCAAATGTAACTGACAATTATAAAGGTTACGAAGAAGCAGACGTTAGTAAAAAGGCAGAACAACTTAGAGACAAGATGTTCTACTTAGTGCACGGAACTGCTGATGACAATGTCCATTTACAACAGTCGATGGCTTTGGTTAAAGCGTTATCAGAAGCTGGAACATTATTTCGACAACAAGTGAGTATTTTAACGAAATTATTGTCTGTAATGAAAAATTGTCGTTTTAGATATACCCTGACGAAAGTCACGGTTTAGGCGGTGTTAAAAAACACTTGTACAGAAGTATGGGTCAATTTTTAGACGATTGCTTTAAAAAGCAATCACCTCCTGAATTTAGAACGGGATTAAGAAACGATGAAGAGTAGTACATTTTTTAATCGATATTAGAAAGTGGTAAAAGTTTTAATTTGTGATCATTTGAACGTTATGCCAATACAGACAATTTTTAAAATTATACTTAATAATAATTGCATTTTGTGATTTTCTAGTAACCCGTTAAACATGGGAAACATCATTCTTATCAATCACCTTTCTGCGATTTATTCTTTCATCCTTTAATTGTGTTATTTTGACATGTCCATTTTAACCATGAATGTGTAAAACATCTCTGTATTATTCGTTGAGATGTTTCGTGATGTAAGTGCCAAATTTTAACAATTTTATAATTGGATGTTACAATACCAACTACAAATTTGATACAGATATGACAACAAAATGTATAAATGTGTAATATTAATTGGATTTATAATCTCAAATTAAGAAAACATGTACGTTTCGAGTTGCTTTAGTAGTAATTAATAGTTTAATTAAGAAAATGATAAAAAAATATTTTAGTACTCTTCCATTTTGATTTTTTAAATTCGGTATTTTTCCAATTTTCGCTTTCTAATCCAATCCATCTTTGCGGTTGTATTAGCAAGAAAAGCTTTCCAAGTGTTTTGTAAGATTGCTCAGATTAGCTGTGCTATTTCCGATCAGAGTTTAAATTACTAGGTAGAACTTATAATATATTTGTGATAATTCCATAGGTAATAACTTAAGCCTTTCAGGAGTTTGCCTAGTCAACTTGGTAGCTACTAAGGGGTGTATGACACGGTCGTTGTCATCTTCCTTAATGGTATTCAATTTTGCGCAGGACGATATGCGCAAATGTACAAAATTCGTTACTGCGCAGAATTGTATACAATTAAGGATGAAAATAAGTATCGTATCATACGGTCTTAACCATTATTAAAATCTACCCATTTTAATATTTGCTAGTAACTTCCAAATTAATTATGCATATGACTGTTCGCGTTTAGTAACGAATGTTTTTTCCAGTAATCACACTCCAATTATGTGTAGAATTCTTATAGTTAATAGTAAATAGTTACGAATACAGCATGTATGATAACGTGATTTTTTATAATGCTTCCGTATAGAGACATTTGTAGGCAACACGGCTGAGACTTTAACCTCAAATCAGATTTTTTTAAATATCGATCCAGCACATTTCCAATATAATATCACTGTTTCCTTTAAAATAAAACTCTACAGTAATTAAATTATTTCGTAAGATTTTCATTTCTACCGCTTTTGCTTTAAACTAAGTAAGTGGGCACAGTGAATGTGATGTAAAAGAGTTGGAAAGTGTTTGAGTGTTTGTGTGGCCTTACAGAAAGAATAGCTTGAATAGATTATTTATTATTATGAATTAATAACAAATGATTATATTTTCATCTTTAAATTTTAACTAACTATATTGAAGTATAAAAGCCTTAAACTAGTGTGTAACTTGAAACGTATATACCATACAAAAATGGACTTCAAAATACATTTAAATACATTTAGAACGACTGAAAATGATGTGTTACAGCTTTGATGTCGAATTATTTTAATAAGCCAAATCAGTTTAGAAATTTAATTCGATTTAATAATGATTTAAATTTTTTTGGCCTATTTTGCTCTGACCAACGTTATTTGGTCATGAAGGTAGGTTAGACTGCATAATATTTCACCAAAGACTTATCATATACCTTATCGCACTATACACTTTTAGTGTAATTTATTTTTTTGTATAGTATATCTGAGACAAATCTATGGTATATGCGATAAATGTTACCCATGGTAACGTATAGCACTTCTTCTGAAATACTATGCAGTTTTAACCAGAAGTGATGGACTTAGCGTTACGTATATTATGATCAATATGCGCACACTTTGTTAAATCTATTTCTATATGAAGAAAGAAAATATTTTTAACCTTTTGACTAAAATTATATCAATTCGACCTGATAGCGGTAGTTGTATCGATACTTTTTCAATCATTCTTTGTTATTATTGAAATAAATTCTGTACCACCTCTAACAGTATTATGTTACATTCGTTTAATTACCCTACATATCTTAACATAGCTGCTAGTGAGTAAACTTAATTTTAAGTTTATTAGCGATTATTAGAAATTGCTATACACATAGCTACTTTTATTGCAAAATAATTACAGTCAATAAAGGACCCCGCACCATACATGGGGTTTTTTTCTCCAGGTGAATTTTGTTGAATTTTACATGGTGTATAGGCAATGTCCAACTAAACAAAATTTCTAATTTTTAACGGAATAGTACATTTATTTTCAGGAATATTGCCAATATGGAAAATTAACTGATTTACTCAATACCGGTATAAAATAATGATTATTTTAAATAAAATATTGTACAAAAATTTAATCCCTCTTTAGTTCCTGACTTCATCCGCTAATATAATATCTGAAACTAGGAAATATTTCAGTACTTGAAAAATTTGTGGTTTTATTCTGTGCTATAAAAATCAGGAAAATTCACCTAGAACTAAAAACATCTTGTTTAATGCAGGGGACTTTGTAAATAATTTAAAGTTATTATGATATTAGCAAATAGTTATATAAATAAATAATTAATAAATGACCAAATAAATTCTTGCAGTAATTGTAGATTATTAAACTATTTAAATATTTATTTAAAAAATTACTTTTATATGAAGTATAACCACAGAAATTGTTAGATTATTTTATTTAGTCAAATTTTTAACAATCTAAAGATTTAAATCAAATGTAAAAGTTTTAAATAAAAAAGTTTGGAAACAAAATTGTTTAGAACTACTGTTCTTCTCTAAATTATTTTGTTACCTTACTTCTCTTTATTTAAAATCTTAATTTCGTTACTTGATTGAAGTGGAGGAATTGAAAATTGTTTACTAATTTAATAGCGTAGTGCAAACGTGTGCTCTTTAAAGAAATATTATACAATTGTTAAAGTTTAAAAAAAATATTTTACTCTAGATCATAAATTTATTCTGTCGATACTTTGAAACATAAAATTCTAACTGTAGGGATGGCTTAGCCGGCGCGATTATAAAAAACACTAAAGATTTTTAATAGATTTAATTTCACCATTTAAAATAAACATAAGTTAACATAAGTTGCTTCGACACCATCAAACATAAGTTCATTCGTAAAGTACAATTCATAAGTCATAAGTTGCAAGTGCATACTCTACCAACCTTCTGGTTGTAACTAAAAAGTTACTGCCAAGTGGCGCTAAGTTTGAAATAAAAGCCTACAACTCGGCCATACCTGACATAAAATCGACACGATTTTAACAAATTACAATTCTTACTAAATCTAATTTATCTAAGTACTATAATTCAAATTACTACAAGTGAACATTTCAAAACTTAATGCTAAAGCCTAATTATAAAAATAATTAAAATTTAATTTCTGTACCACAATCTCATATTTGCCGCATCGTAAATGCTTTCAAACGGCTTCTGTGTAACCTGAAAACCCTCTACATCACTAATGACGTATCTGTCGTTTGGTAAACATTTCTTTACATTATATGGGCCCTTAAACTTTGGAAGTAATTTTTTGTTTATTCCCGGAGTTACATCCACATTAGTAATCATAACATAATCACCCTCCAAGTAAGTATTAGCAATTTTATGTTTTTTATCATAATTACGTTTGTTTTCATTCTGAGTTTTTTCTATATTTCCTTCTGCTTTTTCTCTCATGTATAACATATCTCTGTTCACACCTTCATTATCTAAATAAAATCTCAAATGATCATGTATTTCACCTACTTGATTTAAACCGAATAATAATTTGGCTGGCGTTTCTTTGGTAGCCCTATTTATTGAATTGTTAATCGAGAATTCTACTTTACTCAACACCTCATCCCAAGTGTTTGCTGATTCAGTAATTTTTGCTATCATTGGGATATAGTATTTATTATATCTTTCCACCTGACCATTAGCACGGGGAACACCTGCTGCTATTAGCGTATGTTTAATATCTAACTCCAACACAAAGTTTTTAAATAAGTTTGAAGTAAAGCAAGTACCTCTATCTGAAATAATTCTAATGGGTTTGCTATAAGTTGAAAAATAACACTTCAAGTGCTTTAAAACTTCATTGGTATTTGTAGTTTTACAAGGAAAGAGTCGAATAAACTTCGTGAAAGCATCAATAATTACAAGAATATATTTATTCTTCTTGTTAGTGGTTTCTAAAGGTCCACAATGATCAACATGAATAGTATTAAAAGGAATATTACCTTTCGGAATCAAATGCAACAAACCTTCCTTCTTGCCTGAATTTGGGGAGAAAACTATACACTTCAAACATTCTGAAATATACTTCTTAACCTTAGGTTTCAAGTCTGGGAACCAGTAGGTTCTCAAGATTATTTCGACCACTTTATCTACACCAATGTGACCTAATTCATCATGATAAATCCGAATGACATTATTCTCCATATCTTTCGGGACATAAAATAAACTTTGATTCCTAAATTTACGATAAACTAATCCATTTCTAATTTCAAAAAATTTATCCTCACTGGTTTGAAGACGTTCTCTAATAATTAAAATTTCTGGATCGAGATTTTGTCTAATACTAAGAGTTCGTTCAAAACTATTATCTTCAATAACAAAAATACTATTAACACGACTTAAACAATCTACATGGCGCATTCTTGTATTAACTCGATGTTCAATGGTATACTCAAAATTTTGTAAAATAAGCGACCACCGATAAATTCTTGGATTTACATCCTTTTTCTGAAGAGCTAATTTTAAACTATTACAATCAGTAACAATTTTGAATGGAATACCTTGCAAATACACTCTAAATCTTTTTAACGCATTTACTATTGCTAGCATTTCTAATTCAAAGCTATGATAACGTGATTCTACATCTGTAGTTCTCTGACTATAATAAAATATTGGGTGAAGCTTATTATCATCTTGCTTCTGCATCAAAATTGACCCGTAACCTAAACTACTTGCATCACAGTGCAACTGTGTTTCAGCCTTGGGCGAATAAATTGACAAAACTTGGTTTGACACGAGCGCTAATTTAATTTTGTCAAATGCTTCCAATTCGTTTGGTCCAAAATTAAAAATACAATTCTTTTTTAATAACTGATACAAAGGTTTGGATAGTATCGAGAAGTTGTACACAAATTTTCTAAAGTACGATGCTAAACCAATAAAACTATGTACTTCTTTAACATTCTTGGGTAACGGATAATTACTGATACATTTAACAAAATGATCACTAGGTCTAATACCTTGCGAATCAACACAATAGCCTAAATAAGTGATTTCAGATTGCATAAATAAACATTTGTCAAGTCTCAGTTCTAATCTATTTTTCACTAAAATTAACAAAACTTCTTTCAAAATTTCTAAATTTTCCCCAACTGTTTTAGTTGCAATTAGTATATCATCAATATAAATACAAATTTTACCTTGTTGCAATAATTCATTAAAAATTATGTTTATATAACGGGTGAAAGTGTTAGGACTCTGTTTTAGCCCATACGGCATGTATAGATATTCGAATTGTCCTGCCGGAGTAACAAATGATGTATACTTGACTGATTCCGGGTGCATCTTCACATGCAAAAAAGCATTTTTTAGGTCTAAACTAGTAAAATATTGCTTATCCTTCAAGTTACTAAGTTGATCTTCAATTAAAGGTAACGGAAAATTATCTCTTAAAGTAATTTTGTTTAAAAATCGATAATCTGTACATAATCTGTATTCACCATTTTTTTTTTTAACTAAAACAATAGGAGAGCAATATTCTGATTTGCTTGCCTGTACAATGCCTCTCTCTAACAAATCTTTTACTATTTCATTTACAGCATTATTTTCAACAAAAGACAATCTCCTTGGTTTAAAATAAAAAGGTACATGCTGCGGTTCTACAATAAGTTTTAACTGAAAGTCAGTGTTTGGTTTTTTCGGTCTGACTGGTTCTAAATAATTTTGCACAAATGTATTGTTAACTAATTCAGTACATCTTACATCTAATTTTGAATCTATATTCAAATTTATCATTTCCCCTTCCCCAACGTAATTTATTGACATGATATTATTTAATTCGTCATCGACTTTTTCTATTGGTTCTGCTGCTCTAATTTCAACAGTTAACCCTTTCAATGAAATATGTATTTTAGGATTTGACATAAAGTTTCTTCCCAATAAACATGGAAAAGGAATAACTCCATCCTTAATAACAAACAAACTTAAATTAATTTCTACGTCACCTGTTATAATACAAACATTCAATTTTCCTAACCGTTCTAATTTACTTTGATTTATTCCATTGAAAACTTTGTCATCGATTGGATCAAATGACTGGTTTTTAACCAACGAATAAGAAATTAGTGAAATCGGACTGCCACAATCTAAAACAGAATTAGTACAAAAGCGATACTTATTCGAAGTCAGTTCAACACAAATAGGTAAGATGTATGCTGGAGGTGTTTCTAGATCATTTTTCTCTAGTAGTGTTATTGTCGTACTGTCCGCTGGTCGGGTTGTCTTCTCCTTCTGCCTGTATGTATTCTTCGGACAATTTCTTCGTTGATGCTCCGTTGACTCACATAGATAACAAGATCCTTTTGGTCGTATTGGTTTGGGACACGAACTTGAAAAATGCCCTAAGTCATTACAGTTATAACATCTGGTAGGGACACCACCGGATTTAGTCGAACTTTCACTTGCTGATCTCCAGTTGTTTCCAATAACCTTCTTGTCGGCTACATTTACATTTACTTCTCGGTTGACATCCTTCATAATTCTTAATAGATGGTTAAGAGTACGAAACTCTTTCATCTTTGCTTGATTTTCCAATGCATTATTATCAAGACCCTCAATGATATAACTTATTAATTCGGATTCTTCTAATTTAAGTTTATTACCCAGTAAAACCTTTTCTTGAAAATACTCAACAAATTTTTCATTTTTCTTCCATTTTCGTCGTTCAAATGTACGCATTAAAACAATTGAATCCTCCTTAAGATCGAACAATCTTTGCATTTCCTTCCGTAACTCACCCAGAGATAAAGCTCCATGTTCGGGCTTCGAATTAAACCACTTCAGGGCGTAACCCTTTAGTTTTGAAATAATTAATAACACCGTTTGTTGGTCCGTTAAATTGTATGTCTTTTTCACAGTTTCCGCACGCTCAAAAAATATTTCTACACTGTCATCGTGTCCTTCAAAATGGGGTAATAATGTAGCAAGTTCTGAAGTTTTCGCTTGGACCTGAGGCCTATTTGCTAAATTACATGCTCTCACCGTTGCTTCTATTATGTCGGCTATTGAACACGCAGATGCTTGATCGGCAGCGGTTTGATCGATGGTTTGCTCCATTTTTTAAAATTTTCTTTTTATCCAGCACGTGTAATTTTAACCAAAAATTAATAATGTTTTGTACACTATCCCACTTCTGAAAACTGTAGGGATGGCTTAGCCGGCGCGATTATAAAAAACACTAAAGATTTTTAATAGATTTAATTTCACCATTTAAAATAAACATAAGTTAACATAAGTTGCTTCGACACCATCAAACATAAGTTCATTCGTAAAGTACAATTCATAAGTCATAAGTTGCAAGTGCATACTCTACCAACCTTCTGGTTGTAACTAAAAAGTTACTGCCAAGTGGCGCTAAGTTTGAAATAAAAGCCTACATAATAAAATTTAACATTCAAAACTTCTGCAAAACTGCACTTAGCAATACGTAAAACTTAACAATCATAATAAAATAAAATATAAGTAACAGTGCTTTATATTTTTAACTCGAACTTATGATTTGGTTATGCTTAATTTCTTATTGGATACTTCAAAAATCTTGTTATAATACGAAGGTATTGCAAAATCTTGTGATTTGGTCTAGTGTGACTCACAATTAAGTGCTTTTTTTCCGATTTACAAAGGTTTGAAAATTAACTTTAAAATTGAAAACTGCGGAAATTATCGACCACTACCCCAAGCATTTGTGACGTAATGTACCCATTACTATTATAATATGCATATTACGTCACAACGACTTCGAATTGTGGTGATTACTTTTCGCAATGTTCAAATTGCAGGTATTAATGTTAAAGCTTTAAAATTGTCGAAAAAAATAATTCATGAAATTTTTCAGATTTCAATAAAACATATAAATTTTAGTGTCCGTTACAAATTGCAGGATTTTGTATGGCACCACTAATAATTGAAGATACCTTTTCAGGGAGTTGTTTAATTTAACTAAAAACAGCTTTAATCAAATTGTAAATATAACCACTTAACAGATATTTCTAAATTTGATAAAAATTTAGTATTAACCATTTCAGAATGTATTTCACTGATCGATCCTGAAAGTATGACGGAATTCATAAGATTGCTTTCATATTTTATAACAAAAACGGGAATCTGTGTTGTGTTTAAATTGTGTTGTATTAACATATTGAACTTATTAAAAGCTTCGATATCGATATTGAAAGCTTTTGAGTTGAAAACAATGTTATATAATAATTTTTTGTCTGAATATGTACATACGTATGTAAAGTATAAATTAATATTTTGAATAATAATTGTAGAGTAGATGCGAAAAGTCAAAAGTTATACTGTCATCGGCGCATTAACCAAAACACGTTCAAACACTAAAAAGCCCAACTAGAAAACATTCGTTGCATGTTTACTTTCGTTTACTTTCAAAATAAAATAAATAACAATAACTTTTTTATTAAATTACATGCCTAGTGATATTTTTTTCATATTAATTTTCAAGAACGAGTAATTACGTCTTTTTTTATTCACATTTTTTAAATTTTCGCTTCAAGCTAATGTTTTCACGTAACATTTATATGTATGTATTTCGCCCTTCGCGCATTGTATAACTTTTGAGCTTTTGAACGCAGTCTACAAGGTTTTTGTTATAAATTGGGAAGCATTTATGGTTTACATAGCCGAAAAGTAAGGGTCCAAATTACTGTATGCATAACTAATTAACTTCTCTAACAGAACCTTAAATTTGAACCTTTATGTTGTGCTTTTTGTTAAATAATAATTCTAATAATATTATATAGCAATAATAATAACATATTTTTTAGTGTATAAAAATTACTTATTATACAAAAAGTAACGTTACTAGCTCTCAACGCCTTCGTCTTCAACATACTCTCTATCTAGAATTGTGATAAATTGTAAAGTTGTAGATTTATTAAACATTAAATTGTTGTAATTATGATTACTTAAAATATTATATAGGATGATTTAAAAACTTATTCTTTTTTCTTAAACCATCCAATATAATATCATAGAATATTATCTTAGATGAAGTAATAGTTCAATTGTTGACATTCTTATCATACGTTTTAATTTTTTCATATTCTAAAGCTAAACTTATGGCAGAAAAGGCAATTTAGGAATGAAAATTAGTAATAACTGCGTTAAATTTTATTCTATTACGTTTAAACTATTAATAAAAACATTTCAGGAATCCATTTAAACGCTTTAGTATACTTAATAATTAATTACTTATATTTAAATTCTGTCAACTTAAATTATCTTTCTGATTTGTTTCATTAGAAAAAAAACTAGTAGATTGTTAAAACATTTTACATATTTTTGGAAAAGTTATGTATTACACGTTAACTTCATTTCATAAAAAATTATTTGCTAGTAAATATGACATTAGACTTGTATATAACATTTCATCAATCGCTAGTGATTGTAAAATACTTAATATTTTATTAGGTAAATTATTAATAGAATAAATTATTATAATATAAATAAAATAAAATTTCGATCATTAATTGTGTTTATTTTTACCTATCCATCAAAACGTTATGTTTTTTAGAACCTCTGGGTCGGATTTGGCAGCATTTATTCAGACGTTGTCAGAGGCTTCATATTTTATCATCGAATGTAGAAATGTTTTTTAATTTTTAGTTAGACCAATATTTATAACTTTTTGCAATGCAAAAGATTAATGAAGCATTAGGCTCCTGACAACAAAACTGTTGAAGAACTGTTGCTGATGAGGTGACTTTATTAAAGTCAATGTAGTTCATTTATACCAAACTAGCTGACACGGGCGGCATCCGCCGCCCTTAGCCATCTAGACCCAGAATAGATCCGAGTATGCCATAGTTGTTCGGCCTTCGGCCTCACAGGGGGAGGACCATAATAGATCCGCGAAGGCCATAGTTGTTCCGCCTTCGGCATCACAGAGAGAGGACCATGATAGATCCGCGAAGGCCATAGTTGTTCGGCCTTCGGCCTCACAGGGGGAAGACCATAATAGATCGGTGAAGGCCATAGTTGTTCGGCCTTCGGCCTCACAGGGCGAACCATAATAGATCCGTGAAGGCCATAGTTGTTCGGCCTTCGGCCTCACAGACCGGACCATAATAGATCCGTGAAGGCCAAAGTTGTTCGGCCTTTGGCCTCACAGGGCGGACAATAATAGATCCGTGAAGGCCATAGTTGTTCGGCCTTCGGCCTCACAGACCGATCCATAATAGATCCGTGAAGGCCATAGTTGTTCGGCCTTCGGCCTCACAGACCGGACCATAATAGATCCGTAAAGGCCAAAATTGTTTGGCCTTCGGCCTCACAGACCGGACCATAATAGATCCGTGAAGGCCATAGTTGTTCGGCCTTTGGCTTCACAGACCGGACCATAATAGATCCGTGAAGGCTATAGTTGTTCGGCCTTCGGCCTCACAGACCGGACCATAATAGATCCGTGAAGGCCAAAATTGTTCGGCCTTCGGCCTCACAGACCGGACCATAATAGATCCGTGAAGGCCATAGTTGTTCGGCCTTCGGCCTCACAGACCGGACCATAATAGATCCGTGAAGGCCATAGTTGTTCGGCCTTCGGCCTCACAGACCGGACCATAATAGATCCGTGAAGGCCATAGTTGTTCGGCCTTCGGCCTCACAGACCGGACCATAATAGATCCGTGAAGGTCAAAGTTGTTCGGCCTTCGGCCTCACAGACCGGACCATAATAGATCCGTGAAGGCCATAGTTGTTCGGCCTTCGGCCTCACAGACCGGACCATAATAGATCCGTGAAGGCCATAGTTGTTCGGCCTTCGACCTCACAGACCGGACCATAATAGATCCATGAAGGCCATAGTTGTTCGGCCTTCGGCCTCACAGACCGAACCATAATAGATCCGTGAAGGCCAAAGTTGTTCGGCCTCACAAGGCGGACAATAATAGATCCGTGAAGGCCATAGTTGTTCGGCTTTCATCTGTCATCTGTTATCTGTCATCTGTCATCTGTCATCCGTCATCTGTCATCCGTCATCTGTCATCTGTCATACATACATACATACATACATACACACACGTACAGACATCCTTCCAAAAATGATAAAAATGGATTCAGGGGACCTCAAAACGTGAACATCTGTCAAAAAATTGGGGGGTCAAATTTTGCCTGATAACAATACTTTCCTTACCTAGTGGTTCGGAAAGTAAAAATTAAAATGTTATAACCGGAATAGTTTGGAGATTCGACTTTCCTAAGAACCCTAATTTTCAGTAAATTTTTACTGAAATTTAGTTTTTTAGAAATAATTATTTTCCTGAGAATCCCATTTAGAAAAGTTGTAAATGACAATAAATTGTATAGAACTTAATTCTGCATATTAAAATATAATACGCATGCCGAGTGATTCTGTACCAAACACTTACACGACAAATCAAATTATACGCACATCCCCTTGACAAATAGGGCATAACCATATTGCAATTTTCACTTTCGTCCATCACTTTCGTAAATATTGATCAACAATTTCCTGTCAAACTTTTCGTAAGCTTTTATGGACACTGACTTTGCTTAGGACACAAACGATTAGAATTTGACCCAACTCACTTTATATACCAAAATGCAAATTATGAATCTTAAATTCATTTATCAATTCTTTCAATTTATTCTTTACATGATTTACTTTTTTTTGTTCTTTGGGGAAAAATTTTATTTTTTCGAGTTATTACCGATTTACTTGTAATTGTATGAATAGAATTGTAATTAACAACGTAATTAAATTTTAATTCATTGAATTGTACATAACAACGTAAAAACATTATAATTGTTGATCGTTTACGTACAACAAATTGTTCATTACTCTAAAACATGAATTTACTATTATGGTACTTACTGAGTTTTACCTCTAAACCGACGATGTGTCCTATTTACATGACTAATTTACAACTTGGATGTGTATAGCCACTGTGTTTATTAAACCCTAATACAAACACTCAAACAGGTTAATTGATTACAATTTTGTAAATATTTAATATTTTCACCATCTGAAATATTAAAAAATAAATAAAATAAGCGGGCATAAAATGTCAATTAAATTACAAATGGTACTTTACATTTTTTTTAATAACATTGAATATAAACAAAATTCAGTACATTTTATCATAATACCAACATATTAATTATTGTAGAGCACTGGTATGTTTTCCTTTATCCAATTTACATATTTTGCTACATTAGTGTAGACAGTGGGAATCCCCTGTACACCACATTGATCAGAACCAAACGACAATATTCCAAGCTAAAAAAATAAATAAATAAATAAAATTTAATGTTTTTTAAACAAACTTCATAAACATATTTTCATTCAAACATTCAACATATTATCAACTTCGATTTTGTATACTAACTTGGGTGTAAACATTTTCTCTTTGTTGAACTAACGGAGAACCTCCAAATCCAGAGCAAGCATCGTTTCCTGCTTCACCTCCAATGCATAGTTGATTATCAGATATGGGCAAGGTACTTCCATACACATTAATACATGTTTGAAGGTTAACGATAGGAAGATTGAGTATTTGCTGCTTAGGTGATTCAACTACATAAAAAAGCTTTGTTTTACTTTTTCTTATTATTTTGCTTCTTAAAATACTGCAGTAATTAAAGTCTTACTTATTTGTCCTGCCGTTTTTCCCCATCCTACTAATAATGCATGATTACTATTCACGGACCATGATTCCGGCAAACAAATTGGCTGAGTTGTAACTAATTTTAAATTATTGTAACAAATGTATAATTTCTGTTAAAATTAATAGATTTTTAATTACCTGAATAATTAATATTTGAGTTTAAAACTAAAAGCGCTATATTGTTTTTGTACAGTTCTTGATTATAGTCCGGATGTAAAATAACATGACTAATGGTAATATCTTGTGCTGGAAGGCCACAAAATTCTTGCCCACAATCGATATCGGAATTGGCCAACCATTCTCCTGCCCTCACGGTATATCTTGAAAAAAACTGTTAATTAAATTTTTATACCAAAATAATTTTATTAGTTATTACAGTTTATAATTATCGGTTTTAGCCAAGGCGCAATGGGCTGCAGTTAAGATAATTCTTTTAGTTATTATGGAACCCGAACAGGCGTACTTTATTTCACCATTTACGGTGTCTAAAATTTAAAAAATTAATTTGGGCTTAAAATAGTTTAATTTTTAATAACTACTTCTAAATCCAACTCGAACCACCCACGGATAAGCTCCAATTCCTTTATAGCGAGTTCCTTGTACCAAAGATTGACCACAGGTTTCATGCTCGGAGTTAGAATTTGGCGAAGTTGAATAAAGCGGGCAACAAACAAGTCCAGATCCTTGATACCCACATCCCAATTGACCTATTCTGATAACATTAAATTACTTTTTTTTAAACAAATACTGCAATTTCTTTTTACCTGTTGCTGTAAACACATGCGTGATTTAAAATATTGTTCAGTATTGGGCAGGAAGAAATTGGAAGGCATTGCGTGTTGGATGGACAAAATCCTGAAATTCCGTAACGTTGGCTTTGACTCAAACCACCAATCGTGGACCCCCAATTATTATTGGCCACCTCATTGTTTCCTAAATTTTTACATAGAATTTTAAAATTAGTTACATTATAATTTACTGTGGTAATCAATTTAAAATTACTAAATTAATTATAGGTGTATCAGCCCATCAGTTCCTACTATTTTAAACTTATTCATTAATACGACCTTAATGGTTAATAATAAATTTTTGTTCAAGTTTTACGTATATGTAACATATTATGAAGGTTGTGATTGGTCAACCGTTTTATTATTACACTAATGTTATGAATATAATGCTACTTATCTCTGCTTAAATTTTTATTAATGAACATTGGATATATTTGTATTTTAAACGAGATTAATTTTAAAATTCCCAAAAAATGCAATAAGTAATCGTAAATACAATTTAAAAGAACCTGCAAAAATTATTATAAATTACTGAAGAATCAAAATCAGCAAATTTTATATAAAATATGGAAGGTCAAGATATTTTCAAAATTACTAAATTTACTTCCGGATTCAACACCCAGGATATACACTATTGCATAATAATTCCAACATTAAATTTTAGTGGAGAAGATAAATCATTTTTTTAAATTTAATTTACTAGAAGAAAAACCAGAAATTGATTTAATAACCATAAGATCATACTGGTCTTTATTTTTTATTTCAATACTTAATAGAATATTAATACATGAATAAGTGAAAATAACTCAAAACATCACAATTATGTATTTCTATTGACGCACTATAATTAACGTTTCAATTATATTGATTGCTTCTTGGTAAGATAATAAAATGAAATAATTACTGAATCGAAAAAAAAATTAAAAATATATTGCATCAATTAAAATCACACAATATTAAATAAATTAAGTATAAATAACAAATCAATAAAAATAAATATAAAAGTTTGCATGGTCTAATAACACAGTTAAAAAATCAATGCATTGATTAATCGAGCAATTGAATAATTGCAATAAATTATTTTACAATATTTTTGATAATAATTCATCCACTTACCAATATGGCCAACTGCTAACACACTCTGGACAATTAAACATAAAATTGCACAAACTGGAGAACTCAAAAATAAAATCATCATTGTTACTATATTGAATGTTAAATTTATAATGTATATCACATCGTATATTTCAATCTAGACTGACCTTCTATAAAAAAAAGTCTGGCCAAGGATTACATGAGTCAACAATAAAAATCATAATATTATAAAACATCCCTGTTTATAAAAAATAATAAAGCACATTATAATAATAAACAGAGTAAGAATAAATTAAGAAACACCTAAGAAAATATTAATGAAGTGAATAATTTTTTCTTGGTATCCAAATCAAAGAAACGTAGTAGTATCTTATTGCATTTTCTTCATGGAAGATAGTATTTCTATGCAATTTGATAATTAAATATTATCATCGTCAAAGTTTTGATAACCTTCGATCTCAGACGTGATAATCTCTACAGCCTCATACCCAGCATACTGGTTATTGTCTATGCTGTACAAATAATGGTAATAAATGGAGAAACACCACCAGGTACTCAGGTTAGGAAAATGTTAAGAAATTATTTAAGAAAATACAGTCTCTTCTTATTCTAAAAATTCTCAGCTCGCAAACGAAAAAGCCAAATCACTAATATACCATCAAAATCCACTAAGTCACCCACAAAGGATATTGTAAAGTTCCAAATCAAGCTGTTACTATTTTTTTATATACAACACATCCCTTCAGAATAAAGAAGTCGTTGGTGTTGAAGAACCAGAGATAAAATCTCAGGCCAAACCACACTCAATCTACAAAAGAACTAATAGTAGAATTCAAGTTCAAGTAACTCATAATTAAATTATGTAAGCCTCTCTGTCTGCCAGGATTTTTCTTGAGAAGGAAGGGCGAAAATCTTCCCAAGATTGGATAGATATGCCAGATTTTTACTGGCTAAAAACCCTCTCCATGTTGTCACCTGGTTACGTAGAGCATTGCCGCATGTGTCGCGCTATTCTTGACTTATTGCTTCTTTCTCTTCGAGTTTCACTTTCCTTTCCTCCTATTATTCTCGTAATCACATGGTCGATCACATCCCATTTCTGTTCGATCTCCAGCATAGTGATCACCAACGTATCCGGTATCTGGATACTAACGAGTTGGGCTTATGCTGCATCTCGCCCCCTCTTCTCGCTATAGAAGACGGTGTGTTCGACATCGTCAATTTGGCCGCAGTTTCTTCCACTTGTGCAGGCGAAAGGCGAAGAAGCCGTGACCCGACAAGACTTGCGTGAGTTTTCTCGCCATATCCCCCTTTTAGGGATGAGCCTGAATGTCCATCTTCCCTTCTTGGACATTTTCCAAAATTCTTTCCAGTTATTCAGCGTGGAATTTCTTAAGTCTACTGCACTGGCGCCAGCCGAGTGGAAATTGGCGTTTCTTTCTTCCGTCATACTTTCTCCAACTTCTCTTTGTGTCTATTTTTCTTCATTGCACCTGCCTATATTGGGGCTCCATATAACATAATGGACTCAACTACGGTCCCCAGAAGTCATCTCTTAGCTTTCTGTTTTTTTTTGTATTAGTAGCGCTGATGTCTTGATAATTCTGGTGTTTGTCCAGGTCTATTCCTAGGACTCGGGTGCTATCGCTGGGCGTGATGATCTTACCCATTAGTTTGACTTCCTCTTCCAGCTGACTAGCATCAGCCCTTCTCTCTCCATCCAATCCGCTCTTCTTCTGTTTTGGTACTCACCATCACTGATAAGTTATCGATGAAGCCGATAATCTCCACCCCGGGTGGCATGGGAAACTTTAGTACGCCATCGTATAGAGTGTTCCATAACAGTGGCATCATCTGTTCCTCCACCACAAGTCTTCGGTGGTCAAAGTATCTCTCCATAGCTTTTTGAAGATGGAGAGCGACTATACTTTTCTTCTCAGTTTCTTCAATATTTCCTTCCAATTGACCAAGTTAAAGGTATTTTTCACATCGACAGTGGTTAGGGCGCAGTATTTCTTCGCCCTCTGTGTGCCATTATTTGCTTTCGCCATTTTCACTATCTTCTGTAGCGCGTGGGTGGTGAATCTTGACTTCCGGAATCCATATTGTTTATCCGGAAACCCTCCAGTCCTTTCTATCTCCTGCGAAAATCTACCCGAGAGGAGCCTTTCGGAAAGCTTTCCGACATGGTCGAACCGGAATGAGCCGCCGTTTAGCCGTCGCCATTTCGCCATCTAATCGGGAAATTTGAAAACTTTTGAATTTTAAATTTAAATAAAAACCAAAAAACAAGTTTTCCAATTGAATCGCTGAGTGGAAAAACGGTGTAAGTCCAAAAAATACGAATATGAACTGAGATAGCCATTTTGTCCGAAATACGTAGATCTTTCATTGAGTGGAAGAACGGTGTACAGTAAGCTATAATAGACTCCATAGCGTGTGTTTTTGAATGGCGTTTAGTGGAAAAGCAGTGCAAGTCCTTGGACTTGCACCGTTCTTCCACTCAACGCGCCATCGTTTGAAATTGCGGAATTGTATTATTATACTATGTTTCATACTTTTTAGATTTGTTTACAGTAACATCATTATTTTGCAGTAAAATTAAACATTTTTAGAATAAATTAAGTATGGTTTTAATTCATTTAACACTAAAACAAGTTGCTGAAATATGGGTGAGTGGAAAATGGGTGTAAGTCCATGATCTTTTTTTTTATGTAGGCAGTAACATAATGAATTCTGGTAACTTAGTCTTATCTATTGTGTTCTCTGAATGTAGCATTACAACTCTTGTACAGAAGTTAAAATGAAAATACGGACGGTTTCAAAACTATATAGTTTTTTTTAATTTCCCAACATTAGACATTTTGAAGTTACACCCTTTTTCCACTCAGCGATTCAATTAAAAGCTGTATAAAGGCGAAGTCAAAAGTAGAAAATAATTACATTTCTTCTAAATTTCTTGCATTAAAATTTTCTTTTTAAGCTTTGATGGCGTGAGTCAAATGTGCGAAGGAAAAAATATAAGCCATCAAAGCTTTAAGTTTCAAAAGAAAATTTTTATGCGAGAAATTTAATAAAATAATTATTTTCTACTTTTGAGTTCACCTATATAAAGCTTTTAACTAGAAAAACTTGTATTTTACGTAGTTTTTTATTTATTTTTTTTTTTTGAAAATTCAACACACTTAGATTTTCCAGCCCTGGTAAATTTACAATATGTCTTTCAAATAATATAAAAGGTTAAGATGTATCTAAAGAAAATTTTGATGCGATAACGAAATGGCCAACAGAGGCGGCGGCAAGATGGCGACGTTAAAGCGACGAAATATCCTAGACCGCCTGTTGTAGATCGCCGATGTCAAATAGGGGAGTCTCCTCTTCTAGTATAATATGAGTTGGTGTTTTCGGCAGTCTGGCCTCGTGTGTTGGGAAGAGTGCCGTTATGATGTCTGAGACTCTCTCCTCGGTCATACCTTGGGTAGAAATTCTATCCCATATTTTTGTTACAATCTTGTATACAATCTTGTATGCAGCGCCCCATTTTTCATTTCGGGCTTCCTCTATTAGCTCGTCCCAGCATCTTTTCTAGCTCCGCTTGATGGCTATGCTAAACATTTGCCGTTCTTCTTCTGTCAACAGTGGACTCCTCTCTTCCCTGTGGATTTAATTGGCATTGCACGCCCCCTTCAGATACATGACTGACCGATAACGATGCACGAATATTTAAGGCAGCTCGAAGTCTGTTTAGGTGATTATTCATCGAAAAAACTCTAAGTATTGCTTTAAAGCTACAATATTTTACATTTTGTGAAGAAATTTTGATGTGTAATTGTGACGTCACGTACGGTGACAGAATTAAAGGGCTGTTATCTAACGATTATAGGTCTTCGTGAAGCTTCGAGCTGTTCGGGTGAACTGTTGCTGTCGCCCCGGATAGAAAGTCCCCCAATGAAGCGTTTTTATTGGCTGATACACTACACGTGTTGAATAATCGGTATTTCACTCCACTATTCACTATTATTGTTTTCAGAACAGTTCTTCTCGTCTAAAAATTTTTTCTGTTGGGCATTTCCTAATTGCAAATTTCGATTCTGAAATTAATTCATAAGCTTTCACGTTATTTAAGTTTATCTTTTTTTTTTATAAAAATATTAGAAGACTAAACCTGCTGTTGAAAATTTACGAATATAAAATTTTCAAAAATAATCAAACTGGCTTAAAAATATATAAATATTTAACCTTGGAAATTATTATTAAATTAAAATTTAAAAATCAATAAATTGATTAAACAGTAAACGAATAAACCATATCAAAAGCTCATGAGATAATTTGATTTCCATTATTAATTAACTTGTAACCGAATCTTCATTTTTGATCTTAGTTCATTTTAATTAAGATTAAATTACAGATAATTTAAATGAGAATTAACTAAAAAATATGTAATTTTTATAACTTGAGCATGTTCATAATGTTTTTTCCTATTTTATATTTTTAGCGCCCGTTTTACTTAGTTTATTAATTTATTTACAAAATCTATTCGAATCTCCAGGAAAACAGATATATGATGTAATAAAAATAAGTTTAAAATATAGCAGACGACCCTACAGAAAATAATTAATTTTAATGGTTTAACCGTAAATTAAAGTAATGGGGAACCACAGCACTTGTTTGGTGTGATTGTTGGTTGAGTTGCAGCGCAAAAATTTTGGGTTCGAATTGAGGACTACACGGAATTTCTGATTTGTAGCTCTCCAGGGTGAACATCGCTATGTTGTGGATTTAAGAATTGGTTTGGGATTTTTGAATTGGGAAAGAATGGAAACGAGTGGTAGAAGGGGCAAAATTACACAAGAAACTGTAAGTAGTGATGCAAATTAGGAAACAGGAATAATCCACCTTACAAATACATAGATTGGAAAGATCTCAATTTGAGGTCTCTAGGTCACGATGGGGATAGGGTAGTCTCAAAAATTATGACGTTGCAACCTCAATTATAAGAGTTTTATTATTTTGTTAATTTAATACGTGACTAAGTATTTGGGGGAGTTATGTGAATGTGATGATGATGGGGGGGGGGTAAAATTTCTTTAAATTTCGTGACGTATTTATGGACGAACCCAAAAGGGGTGGCTATATTCCGTAAGGAACGAAAGTCAAAAAAGAAGAAGAATAATAATAAAATAATAACCGTAAAACCCCTTGTTTTTAAACGGAAAACTTTAGCACCCGCTCCATAGTAACGGGTTAAATTTAAAATAAAAATCTGAAATAATTACAGGCTCTATTTATATTTATTTGTATCCTATTTGAAGGACGACAGAATTAAAATTCAGTAAGACTCTAAATAATGACCACCCTGACAGTTGATTAAATTATTTTACATTTCAGTTTGCCTGACTTAATTTTTGTCTATTTTTAGTCATTCAAAAATGAACTTAATATTAATTAATAACCTCAATGAAATACTCACAATATTATCCTAGATGATAATTTACAAAAAAATTACCGTCGTTCTATGAAAATATATTGGTAAATAATTTTTTCTCCAGGATACAACGAAAACGTAATTTTTTTCATATTTTTATCTTCGAAAGTCATCATTTCTCGTACGATGTAAGTTATCAGTGTAACATGATATGCTTCAGTGTCTGTAATACGGACATTACGAGTAAATATGTTATTACTGACGTCGACGTCATCTTGAGCTCTTTGTCATTAAATATAATTTGCTTTGTCATACACTTGTGGTTAAATTAATAATGTTGACGTATATTCTTGCCAATAAATTCCAAGAAGGTGCAGTTTTGCTCGCGGGTATTCCCTTTGCTGTTTTAAATTGCACTTAATAAATAATAATCTTATCACTTGGGGTTCATGTTCCTTTCATTAATAAAAATGCAATCATATTCAATTTTTGTTTAATTAAGACTTTTATTTAACACTAGCTGGCACAGTCGGCCTACCGGCCGCCTTTAGCCATCTAAACCGTGTCGGATGTGGTTGTTCGGCCTTCGGCCTCGCTCCAAGGTTCTAAAGAAGCCTATGTTTTTAGTAGCGTTGTAAATAACTTCTACACCAAATTTGGTTAAGATTGGTCAAATAGAAACGTAAAGCACGTGCACGCGTATTTGCATTGTCGATCGGTTGACAGCTTGACAGCATTAATTATTGTTTTTTAAATTGATTTTGAGTAGCCTGCCTTCCTTTAAGGAATCTCGATAATCCATTCATGCGCGTCCCATAGGGACTATGGGACGCGCATGAATGGATTATCGAGATTCCTTAAAGGAAGGCAGGCTACTCAAAATCAATTTTCCCTTCCTTTGCGAATTTTTGCACTATTTCAATACAAAAACATGCGTAGGAACCTACATAATAACTGTGCCAAATTTGGTTCCGATCGGTCAAACGGGTTTGGAGTCTATAGGGAACATACATACATACACACCTACATCCATTTATATATATATAGATTGTAATTACATACTACATACCTATGTATTCGTTTTTAATATCGAAAAATTGTACATTAACAATTAATTTTACTAAGTAAATTTGATTAAACTTTGAAATTATTATTTATTTACGGTAATTTACAGAACTAAACTTGGCGGGGAAACCCCGCCGCCTTGTCTGCAATAACTTCTACTAGTTATCTCTAGCAAGTAGTGCATTTCTTTCGCGCCTACACGTGTGGGATATTTATTTATACATTCGTTTGATTAATCATTTTGTTTTGGATTTTTAATTTGTAATAATAAATGTTTTAATTTTTACATTTCACTTAATATAATGTTTTTATTTGAATCTTGGCATTTCATTTCATTACAAAATTATTTTGTGGTATTCCTTTGATTATTTTGGTACAGTTTTCTTTTTTATTCCTTTAGGGCCTTATCCTGGAGAAAAAATAGCATACGTGATGCGTACAGAAACGATCCATTACAAATTCGCTTGGTTATCAGTAACTCGGCTTACGCCTCGTTCTGATAAGCGATCTCATTTGTAATGGATCATTTCTGTTACTTATACGTAAATAACTATAGCAAGTTCATTTATCTTGACAAATATATTATACGTACCACAAAATAGTATTGACTTTCTCATTATAATTTTATTTACTATAAATACATTTTTATTGTCATGCAATAACAGATAAATACTTACAAACAATAATTTAAATTTTCTTCGAATTTCTTGTAATATGTACCTATAATTTATTATTTAAGACTTCTTAAATAATTTATTAAACTTATTACTACTTTACTATTCAAAGTACGTTTTGTGTACCCAATTTCAATAAAGTTAAGATGATTATGAATTCCGTGCTAGTAAAATTACTGTCATGTGCAAATAAAAACAAGATTCTAATTCCTAATACATTTGTTTATCTATAAAATTGAATAGAATAAGTAGATACAAATATCCTTAATTGACATATTTTCACGAATGTCTAACAAAGGAATATAAATAGAAATTATGTTGAAAGATATCATCATTCCCACAATGATATCTTCAATCGTTTTAAGTGTCCTGGTTAATACAGTCATACAAAATTATTTTCATAGCTCTCGTTGTATGTTCCTTTTCTACGACAATTTTAAAAGTTTTGAATATCACGGCAGTATTCCGACAGTTAATATTAAAGTAATTAATCAAACCATAATCGATGAACTCATCTTTCAAAGTTATGGATGTCAGATCTTCATAATTAACCACTCTAATGCACCCAATATTATTGTGCAATTAGAAAATCACATGAAATTACACGATGACAGATTTAATTTTAGGAAGTATTTAATAGTTCCGACTGAAAATTCCAGAAATGCAGAAACCGATATATTCGGTTTACCATTTTTGCAATATATTGTCGATTTCCTTTTAATTATTCCAGATGATGATTCCACTTTTAGTGAAGAATGTGAAGATAATTTTAAATTATTTTGTGTACATCAAAACAACTATAAGTTACTAACCCATAATTATGTCGGCAAAGAAAATAATAGTGCTCCGAAGATTCTTGATGTTTGGTTATCGGAAAATGAAACCTTTTTGCACCAAAATAATCTATATCCTGATAAAATTACAAATCAAGAAGGAAGAGTTCTCAGGTGTGCTACGTTTAATTATAAACCTTACAGTATACTAGGTAAATGCATTATACATAATTATTCCAATCATAATTTTATCTTGAAAGTCCTTTTAAGAAACGATTCCAACGATTGCAAAAGGATCTGAAAATAGTATAGCTCACGAATATATTAAAAGGCGTAACATGACTTTGGAATACATTGAAGATGATGAAGAGTGGGGTATTATTTATGACAACTGGACAGGAAATGGAATATTGGGAAATATTGCCATCGATAAAGCCGATATCGGTTACGGTAACAAATCAACATAATTAATTTTGGGTTTTCAGTATTCTCCCTTTCAGGAGCACTTTACACTTGGGCACACGAATATGGATATTTGGACCTTTCAAAACCTGCAGTTCGCACCGGTATATCATGTCTTGCGCCAGCCCCAAAGTAAGCTAACTCACAATGAATGTCCTAATCTTATATTTAATAAAAAATTAGATTGGCAGCTGGATGGTTAACGCCTTTCTTTCCCTTCTCTCTGACAATGTGGATTTGTACTGGAATATCGTTTTTAGTAACATGGTTTTCGATATCTATTTTAACTGCAGTAACTTCAAAATGGCGCCAAGATAGGTAAAATGTGTTTACTATCAAAACAAAAAATTATTTTGGTTTTTTAGAGAAAATTTGGAAAGCGAAATAAATAATCAAACAATTTTGATTGAATCGCTTTTGAGAGTAGTTCAAATTTTTCTTATACAATCGTTGTCGTCTACTGAAAATGCATTTGGAATTGCATTTCGATACATGTCAATAATTTTTCTATTCGGTGTTTTTTTGTCTTCAACCTACAGCAGTGGACTTGCAAGTGTTATGACAATTCCAAGGTAAACTTTTCGATTAATTAAAGGATTACTAAATTTTTTTTATAGATATGAAGGAGCAATAAACTCAGCTCAAGATTTAGCCGATAGTGGAATGCATTGGGGAGCTACCCAAGACGCTTGGATTTACTCTATTATGGCTGAAACGAGAGTATAACATTTTACTCTATCTGGTCCTTTGGATTATTTAGTGATAACACTGTTTTAGCCCCAATATGTTACTTTATTGAAGATGTTCATACCTACGGCCGAAGAAAATTTAATAGCATTTTCGAAAACGGACAACTTTGCATTTTCAATCGAACGTTTACCATCAGGTTTGTCGCTCTTTTAGATTTAGTACATAATATTAAAAAAAAATACAATAATTATAGGTCAATATGCTATTGGAAGCTACATTACACAAGATGTTGTTCAAAACCTACGATTATTGCATGAAGACCTGTACTGGGAATATTGCGTTTTTATGCTGCGCAAAAGTTCGCCGCTGTTAGATTCATTGGATACATTTTTATTGGAACTTGCTCAAACTGGATTAATTTTGTTTTGGGAAATGAAGGTAAACAATTTAAGTTGTCATTGAATGTATTGTTCGCGCAAAATCTTTTTTATTTTAGGCTGCTCAAATTCACATGGATTTAAGAGTACAAAATATTGTTAGTTATTATGTTAATACAAATAAAAAAAAGGAAGGAGGAGCTACGGTAAAGCTAAAATGGATGCACGTCGAAGGAACGTTTGGAATACTAATAATTGGTTACGTCATTGCTTCTTTGGTATTTTTAAAAGAATTAATTGAACATAAATGCAAGAAAAGTACTAAAGATAAATCAAAGTAGAACAAAAATGTCTTATTTTCAATTTTTTATGCAAACTTGCTTAACAATAACGTTATTGGTCGCGTAATTATGTAGATTAAAAGTTACCGGAAAATAACAGAAGAATACTACTTTTGTCTTGTTGAAAATATAGCACGCTGGCACAATGTATACAATATTTTAAACACTTGTATATTAATGAAAATGTTTAGATTTGCACTACCATGATCATTCATTTTTATGTCACTCCTAAACCAGAAGCTAACCACTCTGAAATTTGGTATGCAAGTAGCGAAAAGTTAATTGTTTTTTTTGAGAATTTTAAATTACACCTTTTTTCGGGAGGGTCCGCTGATAGTCAAAATTTGGTCGGGGCCTCCATTTTCTGGTTCAGCCAGTGTAAATAATTTATCAAAGCTGTACAAGGCAACAAGTTTAAATTGTTTTGGAGGGCTGTACAACGTGGACGGCGCACTTTAGGGACAAAAAAAATACTGGCATAGTACTTATTTGATATTAAATAAAATATATAGAATTACACCAAGTTTGAACAAAATCGAAGAGGGTTATGAAAATACGGTTGTAGATTTGATACGGAATGATCCTGTTGCAGAATAGAACTATGTACATAAGAGACCCACAACTCTCTTCGGGTCCCAAATCAGCTAGATCCATCACTGAGTGTCTACCAATCTTAAGTCTTTTTTAAATGTAATAATTAATTCTGTCACTCGCGGTATATTTCATCATCTTTTTGTTTCAAGCCTGAAGCAGAAGATTTCTAAAGATTCAGGAAAAATGAACCTGATAGATTGTGCAAAAATTTTCTTTCGATACTGAGACGAACAGACTTTATTTTCTTCGTAACATATTGTTCTGCTTTTCATTATATTTCACAGCATCAGTTTTATACCGCTGATTTACGGTATATTACAATGGAACCTTGCTTAACGTGGACCTCTCGCAGCGCCGTAGCAAGGGTGAGGCGACTGGGGCTTTTGCCTCAGGCGCCATCGCAATGGGGGCGCATATATTCAAATTTTCCCCAAGTTAAGCCCTAAGCTAAGCCTCAAGCTAAGCCTCAAGCTAAGCCTCAAGCTAAGCCTCAAGCTAAGCCTCAAGCTAAGCCTCAAGCTAAGCCTCAAGCTAAGCCTCAAGCTAAGCTTTAAGCTTTGTCCAACAACGCCACTCCTACACCTCACATTGTTCGTTCTCAAATATTTCACCCTTTACCATTTTAAATATAATAACAAATAAATATATCACCAAATTTTTTATCATTTTCTGTAAATCAAAAATAGGGTAAATGTAAAATAGGGTATGGCCTTAACCCTCCCCTCGACTGGGAAGAGGTCTGTAAGATGCAACTTTTGAATTTGAACTTCGCGCCAACGGCCTCTCCAGAAATCCGCCATCTCTTGAGAACTAACAAAGTTCAAACCTAAAATTACACTTCTTCGACGACACGGAAAATAACTTTGGACCACCACGTTGTGAAATATCTACGATCGTCATCTCGTAACCAAACTCTTTCTTCCGGTGTACAAAACATAGTGTCTAAAACAACTGTAACAAACAAATGATCGCTCCGAAAGAGAGACGAACCATTAACTTCCAACACAAATAAAACTACCATATTTTGGGGCAATGTCAATTCTTTTATTATTTTTAATATTCTTGTTTGAGGAATATAACCTGAAGCAATGATTTACCTAAATCGTGACCTAATAAATCTGTAGAAACCCAGAAATTTAAAAGGAAAAAATTACTAAAGAGAAAAACCATCCAAAAAACCAATACCAACCCAAAAAAAAAAATTACTAAAGAGAAAAACCATTCAAAAAAGCAATACCAATCCAAAATCTAAAAGGAAAAAAATTACTAAAGAGAAAAACCATCCAAAAATCAAAATAGAGAATTGCCACACAGACGCTTCCGAGGTGTTGAGGCGAGGGAGGGTTTGTGTTGACCACGAATAGTTTCCACTCCTATCGTAAAGCTACGTTGAATACACATAGGGAGCGGTGATACAACCAGAAAATGAAGAGTTTACGGTGCAGGGGCTCGGATCCCCAGTACCGGTCGCGGATGGCATCGGAGCGGGCGCCACGCGATCGTCAGCCAGCGACCGCGTAGAGACCTCGGTGGATACCCAGGCTGAGTCTCTTCTCAAGGTTACTGGAAAATGTGACGGGATGGGTGGTCAGGGAGTGGGCCATGGTTCTGCGCCTTCGCCGAGTGGCCAGGTCGAGGCGTTTACAAAAACTACTGGCGTACAGAGTAGCAGTGCTGTTCAAGGAAGGGGGTCAACAACGCCAACCGTTGACCCTACCTTCGAGAAGTGGCTAAAAATGGAAAAGGCTGAATACGATAAGCTATACAAAGAAAAAAGCTGTGGTAGTACCTCTGCAAAAGTAAAAAAACGCAATCGAACGAACCTTTAAAGCGTTTAAAACACAATATTATGAAGGTCATTCGGAACCAAACACGTATACTCGAAAAGGCAAAGGGAGAGAGACGGATATCACACAGTTAGTCTCTAGTATAGAAAAGGCGATGCTAGACCAGAGAAATACTTTGAAAAAAGTCGAAGACAGTGTCAACATATGCAACAACGAGATTGCGAAAGTTAAAGGTGAAATGAGGGGATTTATCAACATAGAGTCAGACCATATAAACAATGTGAAAGAGAGCGCAACAAAACATTTCAAAGGCATGGAAGAATTACAAATTGGTATCGATAGTGCCGTAAGCAATATTGTGCATCTCCAAGCCGCATTGGAATCGCTAGAGACAGCGATAGGCGAGATCAAAGAGTCTAACTTTGAGACTTCCTTTCCACCTGACCAGACTGCCCAGATGAGGGAAGTGGTTGATCAAATAAAAGGTTTTGGAGACGTGGTAAACAATATCCAAAAGATAATAGAAAGAGTGGGGGCTAGGGGAGAAAAAGTGCTCGCCACCCAGTCCACAAGCACCACAGACCTGCAAACTACACAAGTGGAAGAAAGAAAGCAAAGAAGTAAAACATACGCCAAAACGATGGCTAGAACAGAACCACTAGCAAACAGCACACCCAGTGTGTTAGGTAGGATCATTAACATTAACCATGATATTGCCGGAGACCAGGCCACCTCCACTGAAGATGAAGAGGAATGGAGAGTTCAAAACGATAAATCCAAGAGAAATAAGGCTAAGAAAGCAACCCAAAAACAGAAGAGGGCCGAAGAAAGAAAAAGAGACGAGGAAGAGGAAGTACATAAGAAGAAAAACAAAAAAGGCAAACCACCGGCAATTATAATCAAGGTAACAGAGACCATGTCGTACCTAGATGTACTACAAAAAATTAAAGAGACCGAAAAGGAATACATGGATAACATTCTTAAAGTTAGGAAAACACTAGCGGGGGACGTCCTCGTTGAAATGAAAAAGGAGGACTCCGAGATAAAGGATAGAATCGCGAACAAGATCGACAAAAGTCACATAAGGTCGCTGACAAAGATGGCATACATACAGGTCCGAGACATCGATGCAACATCTACCAAAGAAGATGTTGAGGCAGCGGTGCAGAAAATAGTGGGACCAGAAGAGAACATCAATGTGGAGCCCTTAAGGAATGCCCCTGGCACTACTCAAACGACCAGAATCCGAGTCAGAGAAGAAATAGCGGAACAGATCCTAAGTACGAAACTCCGCATAGGTTTCACTAACGCATGTAGAACCAAGATAACGCAATGGTGCTTTCGATGCTGGGCCACCGACCATAATGGCGGGGGCTGCAGAAATAAAGGGGTCCCAGAACGAAGCAATAAGTGCTGGAGATGTGGCCAAGATGGCCACAAAGCAAGAGACTGCAGCAACCAATCATACTGCATTGAATGCCAGTCTGCTGGACACAGAGTCGGGAGCAAGAGCTGCCAAAAGAAGAAAAATGAGAATATTGCAGATAAACCTGAACCACAATGCCGATGTCCAAGCCCTCTTGTGGCAGACGGTGATGGAGAGAGAAATTGATATTGTAATAATCAGTGAACCCTACCGTGCCAGTAGCACCAACTGGCACGAAGATCTTACGGGCAGAGCTGCAATATACGCAAACAATAGAAGAATCGAGACGACTGGAAAAGGGGATGGGTATGTGTGGGTCTTGGTAGACGGAGTGGCCTACTATAGCGTATACATGTCACCAAACCAAGATATGGAACAATACAAGAGGCTGATGGAAAACCTGTTCCGAGAAGCGAGACAGCACGGCAAAGCAATTATAGCGGGAGACTTCAACGCCAAGGACCCGGAATGGGGGTCGGATGTTGCAGATGAAAGGGGGAGGGTCCTAGCAGAAGAGGTGGCTATGGCTGGGCTTGATATATGGAACTCCGGAAACACACCAACGTTCATAAGAAGATCAACTGAGAATAGAAGAGGCTCACAATCTATACTCGATGTCACATTTGCCACACAGAACTTCACAAGGCAATTGGTGCGCTGGCAGGTGCTGCAGGAAGAAAGCCAAAGCGATCATCGCTACGTTGAGTATGAGTTCGGAGACAATACAAATACCCCCAAACCACCACGGGGATGGTCAAGCAAGAATCTACAGGCGGGTCGAGTTAGGACGGCCATAGAAGACTCAAAATGGACCAACTCGATCAGGACACCGGAGGATCTCGTACAGGCACTCCAAGACATATGCGACGTGAGCATGCCCAGGAAGGCAAGCACTCAAAGAAAAAATGTCCACTGGTGGAACAACGAAGTGGCGGAACTGCGCCGAAAGTGCATAGCGGCCAGGAGACGAGTGCAAAGACTACACAGAAGAGGAATCTTTGAAGAAGAAGAGACATATGCGCATGCACGTGAAGAGCTGAGAAAGTCCATCCTCAAAAGCCAAAAGAAGAAGTGGTCAGATCTTCTAAAGGAGGTGGACGCTGATGTCTGGGGGCTCGGGTATAAAATAGTCACACGTAAGATCGTCAGAACAAATATACCCGGCCTAACACCACAACGGATACGAAAAATAGTTGATACACTGTTCCCACGTCATGAAAACAACAACTTCATGCGAGAGGACACCGATATTGTACCCGAGTTCACAATGGAAGAACTGCAGCTGGCGGGTAAGGAGATGGCCAAGGGTAAGGCACCAGGACCAGACCTCATTCCAACAGAGGTCATCAAGATGGTCCTCACCGAGAGTCCACAACCGGTGCTAGATGTGCTAAACGACTGCCTCCGCAAGGGCATGTTTCCAAAAGCGTGGAAAAAATCAAGACTGGTGCTGTTGAGAAAAGGAGATAAGCCACTGGAGAACCCCAGCTCATACAGGCCGATATGCCTGATAGACGGGTTGGGAAAGCTGTATGAAAGACTTATTCTCAAGAGAATACAAACACAACTCGAAATGGGGGAAGGACTCTCCGATCAACAGTATGGTTTTCGAAAGGGCCGATCTACCATAGACGCACTTAAGAAAATAATTGACATCGCCAAGAAGGCAAAGAGTGGAACGTGGCGCACAAGGAAACTGTGTATCCTTGTAACACTGGATGTTAAGAATGCATTTAACTCGGCGAAGTGGTTCTATATCATCGAAGAGCTAAAGAAGAGGAAAATACCAACATACCTACTGAACGTCCTGAAGAGCTACTTAAGCGACAGAGCTATAATAATCGAGGAAGAAATGCTTGTGGAAGAAACACAAGTGAACAGCGGGGTCCCACAGGGGTCAGTGCTGGGGCCGACCCTGTGGAATATAAGGTAATGTATGACGGAGTCCTGCAAATAGAAATACCTGAGGGAGCAACGCTAGTGGGATTTGCCGACGATCTATCCCTCGTTGTGGCCGCGAAGAATGAGCATGTCCTAGCGGAGATAACAAACGAGGCCCTGCGAAGAATCAGAGAGTGGATATCGAGTAGGGGCCTGACACTTGTGCCCGAGAAGACCGAGGCGGTCTTATTGATAGGGAAACGGAAGTGTGGAGATATTGCGGTAGAGTTGGATGGTTGCCAGATTATGCCTGGCAAGACCACCAAAGTGCTAGGGGTTCTAATAGATAAACGCATATGCTTCGATGTGCACCTCATGGAAACGGCCAAAAAAGCCTCCAAGCTGGCGGCGGCCCTCACAAGACTGATGCCAAACATCGAAGGGCCAACGTATACAAAACGAAGAGTCCTGGCGTCGGTGACAAACTCCATCATGTTGTATGGGGCACCAGTATGGGCCGAGGCCATGAAGGTGGCGGCGTATCGCCGGCATTACGAAAGAGTTCAGAGGCAGATGAATATTAGAATTACGTCGGCATACCGCACAACATCCAACGTTGCGGTATCGGTGGTGGCGGCGATGCCTCCAATAGACCTGATGGCTGCGGAGAGAGCGACAAACTATGAGAACAATGCTAAGACGCCCGCGCAGAAAAGAACTACCAGAGATGTCCTACTCGAAGAGTGGCAAGGGAGGTGGTCCAATGCAACCAAGGGAGCATGGACCAGGAGACTTATCCCAACGATACAGCCGTGGGTAGAACGTGGACACGGTGAGATAAACCATGAGCTCACCCAAGCCCTGACGGGCCATGGATGCTACAATGAGTACCTCCACAGGTTCCGAAGGGTAGAGTCATCCAAGTGCACGTACTGCGAGGAAGAGGTGGATGACGCTAACCACACAATCTTCTGGTGCTCAAGATGGGACGAGGTGAGGAGAACATATAACATCCAATATGTAACTCCGGAAACAATGGTAAACGAGATGTTGTCCAGCGAGGAGAGATGGGAGGAGATAAAGAGCGGGGTTACCGTATTGATGAGTACCAAGTATCATGAAGAGCTTGAGCGGCAAGGGACGCGATAACGGTGGTATAAAGAAGAGAAAAGTCCCGAAAGGGCGGAAGAAGATTGGCTGATGCCAGCGGACGAAATACTTAGGTGAATCCCGCTGACATCCGGGAGGGGGTTTTTAGTGGGCTGACCCCACACTACCACCCAGCACGGGCTGGTGGTGTCTTTATTAAGATTTTCCCCCTTCCGACACGCATAAACAAAAAAAAAAAAAAAAAAGATTTAATTACCCTGAAAGTCGATTTGTTTTAAATCGCTTTATGTTATTTGATAACTTTTAAATTCCTTGTTTGGATTCAATCCTTTGGATTGTTATAATCTGTTCTTCATGTACTTGGTACATTTTATGAAGATTTTCTAAAGCTATTATGTGTTTTGTTTTAACACTAGCGGTAAATGGAAAAATACCTTTTAATCTACATTTAAATAACCACCCTTGAATTACAATTTACTACCTAATTAATTGTAACTTATTTAACTCAGTTGAAACAATTATTTATATTTGGCTTGCTGGTTTAAATCAAAATTCAGGGAAGAACAAGGAAACCTTCGTTGGTTTTTATTGTGGCTAAAATATTATATATCTTGCCGGGCCCAACGTTCTTCTAGAAAACCTGAGAGTTACAGCTGTTCAAATACAAATTAAAATCACAACCTAATTCAACCAAGTTCAACCACCCTTTATTTGAATAATTAAAATACCTAATTTACCAATATTAAAAACCCAAATCTACGAGTAGCTTGCCTTCCTTTAAGGAATCTCGATAATCCATTCATGCGCGTCACTATTACCACAACTTAAATGAATACAAGTCTTTGGGAACGGTTTAATGTAAAACTTGCCTTTTTGTTTGCCTTACGTGGCATTGTAGTACTGAGTGATTTATGTTCCAGCCTACCAAGGTATTTTGGGCTCATTCATACAAGATTCTTCGGAAAGCTAAATTGTACTTAAGAAACCGAAACCAAAACCTTGTATTACATAAGTCAATCATTTACCAAGATAAAGCTTTGTTGACTGATCGTACCATATCTTAAACCGTTGTGAGTGATTTAATCAATGACTGAAATCATATAACTAATCTTCATAATCATAAACAATAAGTAACCACATCGACGAAACACCCTGTATATGATAATAAATTAATTTACTAGTTATGTATCTATTTTAACCAATAAAACCTTTCATTTATAAATTCAAGCTGGTTTGAATTTATGAACATCCTGTATATGAATAAATATTTGCATTTACTTTGGAATTTCATACGTTGCTTTTTTATGAATGGTTAATTTTATCTTTTGAAAGAATGTTATCTTTGCTACTTTGTAGTGTTCAAGGAACAGCTGCATATTGAAACAAATGAAACGTATCGTATTTCATCACCCAGTCGCATTCCAACACATGACATAATTTACCTTGCAATAATTAATATTTTCTATAAATGAAATCATTTATATATCTACCTAATAATATTAATAAATGTGAACTGTAGGTATTTACTAAAAACGATTTTAATGTAAATAGCAAAATTAACTTTGCAACCAAGTTAGGTTATAATAACAAAAACCCATAAATTACTGCAAAAACCAATCAATTAACTTCCCTATCATTGCCAAAATATAGAGAACAATTAACAAATAAGATACATTTTATACCTGGATATTTAAACACAAACCACTAAACGAATTTATAATAATTCAAATAAATATGACCACTACGTTGAAAGTAAACGTCTTCAAGTGAAGTCACGCGTCTCTCTGATACTAAACTTTTACCGCGTAATCTTATAAAGATAGGTGTCGCTAAAAAATGTACCATTTAACATTCACATATACAGGGCAAAGAAAATTATTTAAACCAAAACAAGCGGTAAATTTGAAATTAAAATAATTTCAAAATTGCAATCTTACAGGTCTAAAGACTAGGAGAGATGGACGAGAATTGTTTATAAAAACAACATTTGGACTACAGAAGAAGAGAAGATTATATGTATTTTTGGTTACTCTACCACTAACTCAGCCACTCGAAACTAAATTTCTTCTGCTACACACTAAAGAACAGGCTTATATCTGTCTATTAAAACAATAAAAAATGTGAATATGGTCAAAACTTTTTAAAAAATCGAATTTGAACTTAGCTAATTTTCATGAAATTTGTGGTGGATTAACGAGATTCTGGGGCGCGTCAGTCATTCTGTGCTCAGTCCGTGCGCTCAGTGCTCGAAATGGACATATCCACGAAACGGAACGCAGCAAAGTCATATGAAGTGCTCCTCAGAATGTTTTGCTACGAGCTTGTGCTGTAGCCTGCCGCAGGCACCGCCGGAGGCAAAAAAATTTTTGGTGCCACGCCTTATATTAGTATTTTTTCCACTGCCCACAATATTATGTTATCTCTCCGTGAAACCGGTAATAATTGAAAGAATTTAGTTTCAAATCAAAGTAAATGTATTCCCAGAAAGAAATAAATATTACATTCTATTATTTTTAAGGAGAACACAAAAATGATTAAACGCCTCAGTTGCAGGGAAAAACCCAAGTGATCTCATCTGCCCCTCGATAGTCCCTTATTGTCATCTTTTTGGCCTGGGCTTGGGTGAGTACATATTTATTCAAATTTCTAGAGCAATTTCCACAAACAATCGTAACGTTTTTCTTCTTTATGTATTCTCTTTCGGCTGGCAGTATCTTCCGCTGAGTGTCGGCCTGAAAAAAAAACATAAAATGGGGGGGAAATAATATAATACTTCACGTTTCCTTTACCTTTAGCAAGCCATGAACGCACATATTTTTCGGGGTTGAATTTGGTTAGCGGAGGACCAACGCAGTTTATAAATAAAAGGGCAGCGATTTTTCCGTTCTCCCGCACTGAACATTGCTGCCATGGTGATGAAATCCTTAAATTTTTTCCTCTTTCGGTGCATAAAGAGTGTACCTTACTACAAACTGAACAACCCAATGCTTTGTTTTTGACGATCAACCAGTTATTATTGGTCTTAAATGTTTCGCATTGCACCAAAGTCCAGCAAGGGGGTAGATCATCAATATCCACTTTTTCACTTTGTTGACTGCTCGTGCTTGGAAAAGTGTCTGGTTCTGCAGCATGTAGTGCAGGTGTTAAATTTTCAGGCGAGTGTGGCCTTTTTTTCAGCCAATCAGATAACATACTCATTTTCACGACTACACTACAACTTCGCGGTCGTATGTGCAGTCTACAGCAGACTACAGCTATAAAGCAAAACACGCGACGAATAAAGCCTAGTAAAATTAACAATTAACCAACCTTCTTCTGTGGGCGCTGCGGCAGAACTGAACGGTGATACTGATACAGTGAACACTGGCTGAACTGCGAACCGCGATACACGAACACGATACTGCGAATACTGCGGTGGCGGTGAGTGCAAAATCACGTAGTAGAGCTTCCATGTTGTCAATGTTGAAGTATTTCACTTATTTCAGGGAAAATGGATAATGTTTGAAATATTATTCTGATTAATTTTGGTATTTTAAATCTGAAAATAAATATTGTTCACGATAAGCAACGGAACAAGATATTTTTTGACGAACCGGAACAAATGAATAATTTTTTTCGCGAGACGGAACGGCGTTCCGGTGCGTTCCGGTCCATTTCGAGCACTGGCTATGATATACTCTAACACTTAGAATATTTCGCAGCGGCAGATGCAGCTCGACCGTTGTACATGCAACATCGATTATTTTTTGTTTTTGGGCGATTTTTAGGGGGTGAAACGTAATAGTATACTGCCCCATACCGCAACTATACTTTTTAATGCTATTTCGAGGGTCTCTCACATCCCGGTTGCATTTATCCCGGTTTTCTTGATGCGTGGCGCTTCTCGTATGTTTAGCCTAGTAACCAGAGTCAAAACCGCCCTGGAGGGGTGCAACGCGGAGCGGAGCGCAGCGGCGCCCCGTAAGGGTAGGTTTTGACGATGGATTGCCCTCCTTATCGAATGTACACCCCAAAATTCGAAGGCAAAAAAAATTTAATATTTTCACTTTTTCGGCAATACACGGGTTATTTTCCATTTTTTTTTATTATATTTATTACTAATATCCACTAATCACACCCCCATCTATCCGAATTTCAAAGAAAAATTCAAATCGGAGCGAAAAAATTTTACGCATTTTCAACGGACCACGGGCGACTGATGTGCATCGGCCGGGGTCTGCCGCCTAATCGATGCTACTTTTCCGTACTTTTCAAAAGTCGATATTGGGGTTGTTTTGACCAAGTTCACACTTTTTATTGTTTTAATAGACAGATATAAGCATGATCTTTAGTGTGTAGCACTCGAAAAATTTTTTCGAGTGGCTGAGTTAGTGGTAGAGTCGCCGTATTTTTATATCATAAATACAATGAACTTCTTTCATGTGTCGAAAATCAATTAACCTTTTTTTATTGGTAGTACTTTTTTTATACTTTACATTTATCAATATTTAAAAATGAAGTTTATAATTTTTAATTAAATTAAATAATTACATATACTTGGGAAAATGTACAATATTGCTGTTAATTATGTTATTATTATAGAAAATATTTGTAATTCAATCAAAAAGTCTTTCTCTCTGAAGTCTTCTCCTAGTTTTAATTGATCCGCGGAAGTTAACCTGTACCTAAACAGGATCAATCCTCTTTGCTGTAAAAGAAAGTGAAAAGGGGGGGCAGGTTTTTTATTTGGTTTGCATTTACTTGGTAGGACTTCAAAATAAAAGTTTAATCAAAATCAGCGTCAGGTGTATAGTATTTACTTAAGAGATTTACTTAGGGGGAGGGATTTCGCCTTTTATCTTTAATTTTTTTTAACATTGCTTTAATTATGATTTTTAATTTTGCGACATCTCCTATTTTATTTGTGATTTGCCCTAAATTTTTAATGAATGCTTTGAGATTATTTGTTCTGCCATCACCATAATACTTTGTTGCCTTATCTGCATTAAAACCCAAGTTTAGTTCTTGAACAAAACTTTTAATACCAGATTGGGGAAGAGCACATCAAATGTGACCCGAAGATACGATATTTTGCGTTAAAAACTTAATGAAATTAGTTTGACAACATCAAAATTAAGGGAATATGCTATGGAAGAATTTTATAACCCCTGTAATTTTGGCAATAATCGATATTGAAAATCAATCATTTTCAAGAGCTCAACCAATCAGAAGCTCTCATTCGATTTAGGGCGGATCTACCGCACCATTCTGTTGACGGTACGTGTCCTTTCACCTAAACTTAACACTTAGCATTTTTGTCATATTTTACCATATGTTTTTTGTCTTATCCGTAGCCCACATCCGGTTTTTCGCAACCAACCAGGCTAGTCCAGCGCTCCGCCCCGAGGCCTGTAGGCCTCCAAAATTCCCGCAGCCAGCACCCACATAAGCGATGAAGGAGATACGGGGTTACATCCTGGCGCTCCATTCAAGCCATGGTCCATCGTCCATTTTTTCACTTAACCTCAGAAGTTCATCGTTAATTTTACGTGTATTAAATTAAATAATTTTCATCCGTTTTTCCAAGTTTACCCGAAAAATATAGATCCCTTTTTTTACGGATCTTTTTTGGATCTATCTCGCTCAAGCAAATTTTTTCCAAGTTTACCGTAAATAAAAGCAAGTTCTGTTTCTTTACAGATCTGTCATTTTTTTGATCTGTCACACTCAGGCAAATTTTTTCCAGGTTTACCGTAAGCAAGCATGATTCGCGAAGCGGAGCATGTGTGGGGCGGAGCCTCGCTTAATCTCCTCCATCTCTTTGGAGGAGAGACTTGGTAGAAACAAAGTCTCAATGGTGCTTGGGATTGGGGGGGGGCAGCGGTGATTTGGGCGGGTGGGATGGGTGTTTTACCGAGGTAAAGTAACAAATAAAAGTAAAAGTCGAGGAGTCAAATTGATTTGTTAATTAATCAACCATCAAGCAATGGTTTACTAACTACTAACCACTCAATTTGGTGTGGAAGTTTGAATTGAATTTTTGCGTTTC
The DNA here is from genome assembly GCA_932274525.1 of Podabrus alpinus. NCBI lineage: Eukaryota > Metazoa > Arthropoda > Insecta > Coleoptera > Cantharidae > Podabrus > Podabrus alpinus. The sequence continues at coordinate 126,189,673 of OW026451.1, forward strand.
AGTTCTGTCGCAATGACGGATGCTAAAAGTTGGTCTATCGGGTCAATCCAAGTTTACTGTAAAATGCTAGCTACCGTTTATTACAAAGTCGGGATGGGGCGTGGGCTAAGAGTACTAACAGCAAATAGGAGACCCCTGTTTCACTGGGGGGTTGTGAGACTGCGCCCGATGGTTGAAGGGTCTCATAATCTGGCATGCAGATTGCGCCGGGTTCGGTTAGGGAAAGTATGTAGATTGCGCCGATGGTCAATTAGTAGGTAATCTTTTTTGGTAACGACGGAGTGAAACGGAAGAGCACGGATTATCCAACTGCGATTTGCAAAATTACCTATACCGATTCGATAAGTTTCCGGTTTATATAGTATAATAAAAAAATAAAATTTGCGGTAAATTGAGAAGTTTTTGAAAAATTTCGACTTTGAATTTCGCAAATTTGCCCATTCAGTGACGCGCATGATGACAATTTGTGGAATCTCATCCATTCTATTGACGGTGTGTGTAGATTGATATACCTTAGCACTTAGAAATTTTCGATCCGGCAGTTTGACCACGCCTCTCGTAAGAGTAACATGTATGAAAGGTTATTGTTTTCACATTATTTTTTGTTTTATTCGATTTTTTGGGGGTGATACGTAAAAGTTTACTGCCGCATACCGCAACTATACTTTTAAAAGCTATATTCAGGATTTCTAGGATCCCGGTTGGGGTGGATTAATATTCCTCAAGTATGTTTAGCCCAAGTAACTATTGTCAAAACCGCCCGGAGAAGTCGGGAGCGGAGTGGAGGCTCCGGAGGGTAGGTTTTGACAATGGAATGACCTTAGAATCGAATTCACACCTAAAAAATCGAAAATTACACCAATTTTATGGTGGGCGTGGCCGACACTATTCCGTTAATAAACGGGTAGTTTAGGATTTTTTTGTTAAATTTTTTTACTAAAACGTCTAAAACCCTCAGCTTTCCGAATCTCAAAGAAATTTTCAATTTCCGGATGAAAAATTCGCACTCATTCGGACTGGGTAGCGCTAATCCACTAGGTGAGCCTGCTGCTATGTGACATGTATCCCCTGGTATGAAATGTTGGCGATTTTCGCACTTTTTTCGGATGCTTTCGATTCTTCGTTAATGTTTTACGCTTGCAACGGCGTCAGAGTCACATTCGGACCGAAAAAGCCCGAAAATAACGCCAATTTCTGTTAAATTTTATGGGTGGACGTGGCCTAATTTTAACAATCGAAATATCGCCAAAAAAGCCGTGTGAAATTCCATTTACCGCAAATTTTATTTGCTTAATCAACTATTCAGACCTTCACAGTTTACAGCATCTCTATAGGAAAATTTCAATTTTCGTTTGGATACGTGCCCTCGCCTATTTAATAATCTGATTTACAATAATAACCCCATTATGCCTTAGTAATACTTTCAAATCCCTCAGGTACACCATCGGCGCAATCTGTATGCTACCCTTAATGACCATCGGCGCAATCTACATGTTGCCCATGGTCACTAACCCAAAAAAAAGTATTAATTTTTGACCATCAGCGCAGTCTACATAATATGTCCGTTTCACTTACTACTTTAAGGGGTGTTTTTGGAGTTAAACATTTATTTTCCAAAAAAAATTTGTTTAATTCTATTATATAATGTTTCAGCCTTCCGAATGTTTATAAAGAATTTTTAAAATTGCGGTCACATTTCTCGTGCTATCGCCTCTGATTGATCTTCTTTTTTAGTTTCTACATTGACAGTGTGTAATTTATTTTTATTATCTGCTCGAATTCTTTTACTCGATCTTGAATCGTGGTTACCTCTTTTTTTTCGTTTTCAATATTATAATCCATCTTTTCATTCAATACTATTTCCAGGTTCTCTATTGTGGTCTGCATCAATACAAATCTATTACATCTTAATTTTGGTTCCTCTTTTTTGTATTCGTCCAACGTTTCTACTTTTTGTTTTATTTGTTTTATATCTTTTACAAACATTTTTTCCATAGTTCTAGTTTATTCTATGAAGTTCCTGTCCAATAGTTTGTTTATTACCTCATTAAAATTTTGCAGCATACTTTTGTCCAATTTTTCCATCATACTTTCTACTGTCTTCTCCATGCTAATTTCTGATACGCTTTTAATGTCTGCCATACTTGCGTTTAGCTTTTCATTTCCATTTTTTATTTCAACCATGTTTTCGTTAATTTCACTCATGGTCTTCCATATGTCTTCTATTAAATTTCTCAATTTCATTTTAAACATTTTAATTCATTTTTACTTTCTATTACAGCAATCGATTCTTCCACAGTTAGCAGGTTCTACCTTATAATATAATCGTATTTTATTTTTGTATCTACTTCCAGAGTTTTCGTCCGATCGACCTGAAATTTGCTCGAGGGGTGGGGGCGGCGAAAACGGACAATCGGTATGGCCAAATTTTCCAATTTTTGTCCCGCTACCGTTTAAGGGGGGGGTAAATATTGAATAGTTTTTTGCGCCTGGCTCGCTTATTTTCAGATTAAAGTTTCGATTTTTTGGTCTCATTTGGATCCTCTCGAATTTAGATTTGCATTTTTGCAAACAAATGCCTAGGTCACAGATCGCTTTCGAGCGCTAAGCGAGACGACGATTTTAATTACATATTTTTGCCGTTTTTTAGGCTTCTATACAAAGTATAGCAAGAAGCTTTATGATCTGGCTCCGTGTCCGTCTGTTTGTCTGTCCGTCCGCATAATTCAAACCTAATCAGAACCCTCGAAATTGTCATTGTAAACACATCGTATGTATAATAAAATTAAAATTTGTTTTAAATTTAAAATGGACTTTCTAATTAGGCTTCTATACAAAGTATAACAAGAAGCCTTATGATCTGGTTTTACTTTGATGTGAAAATATAATTTTTTATTTATTTTAACCATAGCAGTGGCTTGATGTGGTTAGCTCTCCAATCCCAATCCGCTAATCTGCAAAGGAAGTTTTTCTTGACATAGTGATCAATCCTATTTCTGCAAAAAAAAAATAATTGTTAAAATTTAAAAAAAACTTAAATAAGGTTCAAATATATAGGTATAGCAATTTATTATTATTAATTAATGGTGACCATTGTGGTCATAATGATGATTATTATTACATTGAGTATCGCTATAGCGAATGTTTGGATCATAATAATAATTCTGAAAATCATTATTATTATATTGCACGTTGGTATAATACTGATTGTTTGGATCATAATAATTAAAATAATCGTTAATGCCGTATGGCATATAATAGGTAGCACCTTGGACAGAATAACTATTATGAGCATCATAATTATTGGCATTGAACACTTGATCGGGTGCATTATTATTATCGGTACGATCGTGCTGCACTTCATCGTTACGAGAGTCAATAAGTGCTGGAGTATCAACTGGCGATGCTAAATTTGCAATTCGGTTTGCTTCATTATCTCTTATTATAAAAGGCCAAGTCTTTCTTTCTTTCTTTCTGTCTGTCCCACGGAAATACCCGAAGCAAACCGAACCGAACCGAACGCACAACGTATCATCGGATCAACGTATCATCGGATCAACGTATCATCGTATCAACGTATCATCGTATCAACGTATCATCGGATCAACGTATCATCGGATCAACGTATCAAGGGATCAACGTATTTAAATTTCCTATATAGGTGAAAAATTATGTAAATAAAATATAACTTATATATTTGGTCTGCATTGAAAAAACAGATCAACGTATCAACGTATTTAAATTTCCTATATCGGTGAAAAATTATGACAGCTATTTCCAAAAAAGCATTATGTGAACTTCCATAATGGATAATGAAAATTTTGAAAATCCTGCTGCAAAGCGACAGCGATTGAATCGTGAGAGAAATGCACGTACAAGAGCTAATAACACAGAAGAACAGCTTCGATCACAGCGACAAGCTGACGCTCGGTCTCATGCGATACGTCGACAACGTGAAACTTTGGAACAAACTCAAGCGCGGCAAGCTGCTGACGCTCGGTCCCATGCGATACGTCAACAACGTGAAACTTTAGAAGAAACTCAAGCGCGGCAAGCTGCTGACGCTCGGTCCCATGCGATACGTCAACAACGTGAAACATTAGAAGAAACTCAAGCGCGGCAAGCTGCTAACGCTCTATCCCATGCGACACGTCAACAACGTGAAACATTAGAAGAAACTCAAGCGCGGCAAGCTGCTAACGCTCGATCCCATGCGATACATCGACAGAAAGAAAATCGATACCAAAGTCAAGCAATTCAACTCCAAAAGGAAGAAATTAAAAATATACTCTCTAAGAATACAAAATTAAAAATAGAAGAGCCTATAAATTTTAAACCAAACATAATATTAAAAGGCGTTCCCCGGGAGGTTGACCCGGGCGAACTTATTGATTTAATCGTCATTCAAAACCATACAATAAAACCTAACTTTATATCAGAAGATCTAAAAATTAAATTTTTAAAAAATAATAAAAATAAATCATTATACAATGTCATTCTAGAAACTTCACCTAAAATTTTTTGTATTATAATGAAATTGGACAAAATTAATGTAGACTACAGCAGGGTACATTTTGCGGAGTATGTAAACGTGAGGCAGTGTTTCGGCTGCCTCAAGTATGGGCATCTCCGCAAATTTTGTACCGAGAAGGCGCTATCTTGCTCCCACTGCGGTGGGGACCACTGCTATAAAGAATGCAACAAAATTAAAGACATTCCAAATTGCTGCAACTGTTCAATGAACAATAAAAAATATAAGTCAAAGTTTAACACCTGCCATTCGGCAACGTCCACTAGTTGTAATATTTACAAGACAATGGAAGGCAGACTAAGGGAAAAAACTGAGTACGGCTGGTAAGGCAATAAATTTTGTGCAATGCAATTTAAGGCGCTCCTATGCCTCTCACCGTGAATTCCTCTCTTACTTTATGAAGAGCGACAGAGATGTCGCTCTTATCACAGAGCCATACGTAGGCCGAATTAACCAGATGCAAGGTGTGGACGGTGTACATATCTTCCAAAGCAACAAGAACCGCCTGAATAAACCCAGAGTCAAGAGCTGTATTCTGGTCAAGCAGAGGTTGGGGGCAGTACTGGGCATGTCTCAGTACTGTGACACTAACCTGTGCGTGATCAGGATCGGCTTTGGGCAACGGTTCTTGTATGTTGGAAGCGTGTACATCGAGCCAGACCATGACGACAACAGTACTCTGGTAAATCTGAACCACTTCCTAGATAAGATCAAAGGATCACACGTTATTGTTGGCGGGGACGTTAACGGTTCGAATCCCGCATGGGGTTCGATCAGAAGTGATAAGCGCGGTGATGATGTCCTGAGCGTTGCATATTCACATGAATTAAACATATGCAACGAAGGGAGTACTTCGACATTCGAGGTTGTCAGAAATGGCAACCTCATAGCATCAATCATAGATGTCACGATGGCTTCCGAGCGCATCACCACCTGCTTGTCACTTTGGTGTGTAGATAAATCAGTCTGCCAGTCATCTGACCACAATGCCCTCACATACCAAATTTCAGTTGATGACCGCGTAAATCCGGTCATCAATAACTCGACTTATATTTTTAGAAACAAAATCGCCAATTGGCAAACTTTTAGAACAAACCTTGATCAAAACTTTAAAAAATCCAAAATTCTAAACACCAATTTCGCGGATATTACTTCCAACGACTTAGACCACACAGTTGAGACTCTTACCGAGTACATACGCAAATCATGCTTCTCCTCGATGAAAATACGTGGTAACGCTAAACCGTATAACCCGTGGTGGTCCGAGGAGTTGGAAGTATTAAAAAAGAAGTGTATCAGAGTACATCACCTTATTCACTCCGGTCTTCGACAGGGCCTTGACATTTCATGGCTCTTAGAAGACCAAAAGGAGCTAAGGCAAGAATATGGTGATCTGATACGCTCCACTTCTACCGCGAATTTTCGAATATTTTGTAATGGGCAGCACCAAGAAAGTGTGTGGTCAGTGACAAACAGACTGATTAAGGATGCACCCGTTAGGCGCCCTCCGTTTACGTTAACGTGCGAAAACAGATTTACTGATACCAGCGACGAAACGGCCACTAGACTGCTTCGTCATTTCTACCCCGACGACGACGTCGATACGAGACTCAGACACAGAGAACTGCGACATATGTTTAATTCGCCCTACGTGTGTGATACACCGGATGAAGAGGAGTTCACAGAGGGAGAGGTATTGGACGCATTAAATTCCATGAGTCCAAACAGGGCGCCGGGCATTGACAACCTCACGTCGGATATATGCGGCGTGGTCGCGGAGGCCTACCCTGAATTCATTACTAAACTAATGAACTCGTGTCTGACAACCGGCCACTTTCCGAAGCCGTGGAAGAGTGCCTATGTGAAGATCTTGCCCAAGCCGAATAGGTCCGATCCAACGGACCTATCGGCCTTTAGGCCCATAGGACTATTGCCCGTCTTCGGAAAGCTGCTGGAAAAGCTGTTCACCAAGCGTTTAACGTATTTTGGTGTTCAGCGTCAGGCATTGAGTCCTAAACAGTATGGATTCAGGGAACAGACCTCTACGATCAACGCCCTGCATGATGCTATATCGATTATCCGCCGTGAGAAAAGTCGTAAATGTCTGGTACTTGGTGTATCCTTGGATATCAAAGCGGCGTTCGACAACGCTTGGTGGCCAGCGCTATTCAACAGACTGCGAAACATTTCATGCCCGCGGAACATATATAACTTGATTAAAAGTTATATCGCCGATCGGTCTGTTGAGCTGGCCTACGCTGACGGGAAGTCGCGCAAGACCATGACCAAAGGATGCATCCAAGGCTCTGTTTGCGGACCTACTTTTTGGAACATTATACTGGATGAACTTCTCGATGTAGGTTTACCGGAGGGATGTCATCTGCAAGCATTCGCGGATGACGTCCTTCTAATCGTGAGTTCGCCCAGTGTAATGCAGATGGAAAGTCGTGCCAACGCAGCTCTACTTGCGATCAGTGAGTGGGGCGCAGGTGTTAAATTAACATTTAGCGCTCCGAAAACTCAAGCAATAGCCTTCACTCCAAAAACCAAATTTTGTAGAATTTCCTTCGGCAACACTGTTTTGACTTATGAGCCTCACATTAAAATTCTAGTTATTATTTTAGATCAACACTTGAAATTCAATGAACACGTTCGACACATCATAGTCAAAGCCAACAAAATTTTTAAATCTTTATGTCGGTTCGTACGGCCCACGTGGGGTATTAATCCACGAAATGTGGAGACAATATACCACGCGGTCATCGAACCGACCATTACTTACGGTTCTTTTATTTGGAGTGGAGTGCTAAGATACAAGTACGTGCTGGGTTGGTTGCGATCTTTTCAGCGGGCATTCGCCGTCAGGGCTACGCGCGCATTTCATACGGTCTCGGCAATATCTGCGTTGGCCTTAGCTGGATTTACTCCAATCGAGCTAAGGATAAAGGAGGTGGCAGGGGTAGAGCAAGTGAAAATGGATGGTACTTTCGATCGACTTCCGGACGACGTCGTCTTGCAAAATCGTACGTCGCCAGCGGAGATGTTACATCCCCGCTATAGACAAACGATCAGTTTCGTAAAAGCAAACGACTCGCTGGAAGTCGATCGAATATGCGACCAGGTCGATGTTGCTATATTTACCGATGGCAGCAAGCAGGAAGGTGGGGAGGTCGGCGCGGCAATCGTCATATACCGTGAAGCTCGGCAAGAGACCCACAAGTACCGGTTAAACGGTACTTGTAGCGTGTTTCAAGCCGAGTTATATGCGATTGACGCCGCCCTGACTTGGATCTCCCCCAGGAGGTTACACTCAGTGTGTATTTTCTCCGACAGCCTCTCTTCGCTTGTTACCATCGCTAATAGGAGTAGCACCGTACCTTTGGTCACCTCCATCCATCGTTCACTGCTCAAACTGAAGGACCAAACGATCATCAGATTTGCGTGGGTAAAGGCTCATTGCGGCATTGAAGGGAACGAGGTTGCAGATCAATGTGCCAAAGACGCGGCTGTTTCACACAGTCGCATGGCATACAACCAGTTCCCTCTAAGTTACGCAAGAAGGGTGATCCGCCTTGAGTCGGCATGTACTTGGGATACCGAGTACAGAAATGCCGTCCAAGGTTCGACCACCCGGCAGCATTTACCTACGCTACATGATGTTCGCTTGTTCCGAAGTGCCGTTGATACCTCCTTTGAAATGACGCAGGTATTGACGGGTCACTCGTTTGCGCGCGAGTATCTATACAGATTCAAGATCAGTCCTGTTGATGTGTGCCCCTGCGATTCAAAAAGTAGGCAGACTCTACATCATTTGTTGTCTTGCTGCCCGAAATACGTCCAGCAACGCCACACCTACACCTCTCATTGTTCGCTAGTAAATATATCACCCTTTGTCATTTCAGAAATCATTGCAAATAAATCTATCACTAAACTTTTCATAACCTTTTGTAAGTCTATCATTAACACTCTTAAACACTTTAACACCCCCCCTTAGTCTGCCTAAAATGGATTTATGCATCACCTAAATTAATCAAAAAAAAAAAATAAATAAAATAAAAAAATTATGTTAAAGTTATTAATTCAATTCACTCATTCATATTTAAATTTTATTATCATTTTCTCTCTATTTAGCCGCTGCCGTAGTAGCGCTCATTTGTTCCTTTATTAATTTTATTAACTTAATAAAAATTGTTATAAACTCATCAACATTATTTTCACCACCATGTATCACCACCATTCTTGTGTCATTTAATTGTTATGTTATTGTTTATTATATTATTATGTATCCCATTGCATAAATATACTCCCTCTCTAGGTGGTTAACCTAGGGAGGAAACAGGAAAAAAAAACTCCAAATAAGAGCATTGAGATTTGATGAATCTCACGTTACTCGACACGATTGTGGAGAAATAATTGTCCGATGATACGTTGATCCGATGATACGTTGATGTTCGGTTTGCTTCGGGTATTTCCGTGGGACAGACAGAAGGACTTGACCTTTTATAATAAGAGATTTTGAGTAGGATAATCGGATTAACTGATCCGATGATACGTTGATCCGATGATACGTTAATACGATGATACGTTGATACGATGATACGTTCATCCGATGATACGTTGATCCGATGATACGTTGATCCGATGATACGTTGATGTTCGGTTTGCTTCGGGTATTTCCGTGGGACAGACAGAAGGACTTGACCTTTTATAATAAGAGACTAGATGATACCCCGTCCGAGGACGGGCAGCTAGAAGGACGGGCAGGCATCCAAGGTCATATGGCTTTTGGATTGCACTGAGAGCTTTCCTTAATCTTCATTCAACTTAAGTTACCTTGGGTAGCTGCCCGTCCTTCTAGCTGCCCGTCCTCGGACGGGGTATCATCTAGTAAATGATAATGTGTCCAAATTCTGGCAAGTTTTTTGTTCTCTTGCCCAATTTTCTATGCAATCGAGGCAAAACTTATGGGTGCAATAGGGAAGATGCATAAATTTTTTTTATAGCGTAGTTGGATCAAAAATAACTAAATATACTAATTAATGCTATTTAATTTATTTATTTTCGTTTTGATAATAATTTAAAAAATATTTAAAAATCCGTCAATTTGAATTGAAGGAAACGCCCGCGCAATTTGCCACAGAACGTGTGACGTCACAGTTTAATTTTACATTCATTTATATTATTTTTCTGTGGTTTTGTGCTTTGAAAGTTGAAGTTTGTTAGTGTTAAAAGCTGTTATTTATCATAATTAAATCAATTAAAAACAAGAAAGTTAAAAAAGTACTCCAAACGAGTATAGTAAACATGAAAGTGAGGTTATTGTTATTGTACCGGTGACTTCGTTGCGTTTAAGGTCACATGATTTATTTTAAATTATTATTGAATTTTAAAATGGATTATTTATAACAATATACAATAAATAGAAGTTATTTTTGCTGATTTGATATTTAATATATAGGATTAATCGGAAAATACTGTTTTAACTAAAATTTTTTTTTCATGCATGTTCCCCATTGCTAGGACATCCCATCTCTTGCCCAATTTCTTCAATACATATGGAACATTCCTCAATGTTGTCGTTATCGATAGAAGAATTCATGGTAGATCAATAGATATACTTGCTGAAACTTAAAACTTGCTCGAAAATTGCTAGACCAAATATAATATTTAACATAATATCTTTCACCTATATAGAGATTTCTATCGTATCATCGGATCAACGTATCAATGTATCAACGTATCAACGTATCAACGTATCAACGTATCAACGGATCAACGGATCAACAAATCAACGGATCAACGTATCAACAGATCAACGGATAACATAAACCGATCATCGATTATATGGTCGGAAGGAACCGGAGCCCCTAACTTCGTGCCTGATTGTCGTAATAAATTCCTTGGCAAATGCGTAAAGATAACAGGCCTGTACACGATGCAGTCCTGTAGTGAAAATAGATGACTCGGCAAATGATTCAACGCGCTGGGTCGGGTAGTCCGAAGTATAGGCACACAGAGAAAAAAAATCTTTTGATGTTAAGTATTTTTTACTTCAAATTGAAGTGCAAATTCGTTTCGCATCAATTTTATGTCAATTTTACAACAAATGTAGTAAATTTGACAACAATTCAAGTAATATTTATTTCAAATTGTTGCGAGACGAATTACTACTGCAATTTTTCTCTCAGTGCGCGCTAGCGCCCAATCTATGTAAGAGATTTAAAGTCAATTGAAATCCCAAGGGACTAGACCCCCTAGACGTAAAAAAAAGCATTTTTTTCCATGGCGACCGCAGCAGCTTGATTTTTAAGAAACGTCAAACTGTTATTTATTTTGAGAGGGTTATGATGAAATTCTTAAAGCATTACATAAATATTAATTGCAGTTTAAGTCCCGGAAATGCATAAAATAATGTACGGTATATACCTCAGGACTTAAGTGGATGTTAATTCCTCGTGTGAATCTTTGCCCTCGACTTCGTCTCAGGCAAAACTTCGTACTCAAGATTAATAATGCACTGAAGTCCTTAACACAAAGGCAAAAACTTTAAAACCCAATAAAAGATGGAAAGTGTGTAGTAGAGAGCAGACAAATTCGAAAATCGGATCATACACATTTTTAAATTTTGGGTGCTACCGCGCCTGTACTTCGGTCCACCCAGCCCAATGCTTTCAATCACTTGCCGAATCATCTATTTGTACTACTGAACTGGATGACATACACAGGCCTGGTGTCTTCAAACATTTTCCGAGGAATTTATTAGAACAATCGCATAACTTTGCACATAACATAACTTTACGCATAACATTAAGGATTATAAAATAAGTATCGTGTCATACAGCCCTTGAGTGTAGAATAAATGTGATTTTTGTTTTGTCAATTAGTTCAGCTGTCAAATTTTACATGTGCATGAATTATGACATCCTTCTGCAAGGAATGAAAAACACAAAAGAAAATGTGTCAAAAAAGTGTTACTTTTAAATTGTCTTATTAACAATTAATACAGAAACATTTATTCGTCGTCTCCTTCTTTATCCTTAGTTGGCCATGCCGAATCTTTGGAATGAATCTTATTGTGTTCTTTATATAGGTTATCTGTATTAGGGTTATATACAAAGTATAGAAAGAAACCTTATGATCTGGCTCCGTGTCCGTCTATCCGCATAATTCAAAGCTAATCAGAACGCTCCAAATAGTTTTTTTTATTAAATTGCTGATGAATTCGTTTCATTATTTTCATTTCAATCACAGAAGAGGCTTGATCTAATCGCTGGTTGAGTTACATCGCGGAACTTTTAGTTTGTTCCACCTCAAAAAATAGATCGTACTTGCAGAGAAGTAAATGGTTATATTTCGAATCAAATGGAAAATTGCTGTGGCTTGATGTGATTGGTGAAGTTAAGTTGTAAATAAAAGAGAAAGGAAAAGATTGATCCACCTTAATAAATGTACCGTGCATTACAGAGAAGTAAAGTTCTGAATGAAATGGAAAAGTTTGATTATTATTAATTATATAGTAAATGATAAACGCCAAGCGAAAAAATTTAATTAGTGCAGATTATCTGATATTACATTATATGGCGACCAAAAATAACTAGCTAACAACAACTTTCCACACCAGAAAGGTAGCTGTATAGAAGCCTAGGAAATGCCACTAAAGCGAGTTCCATCTTGTTTTATATTTTTGTCTCCCCACGTTACGCGCCATATGTTATGTTATGAGCTGTTTCTACAAAATGTGCACTGATATGCCACAACACTTTTCAAATTCAATATTTTTATTTAACTATTTCAACTTTTCTTTATTCATAAATTTAGAACTGAAATAACACCAATTTTGTAAAATACTTTAATTGCTATCATGTTAGAATATCACGGTTGTTGCTCGGAGATTGATAAAAAGTCATTTCCCCTCACGTAGTTGAAAATAAAAAAATAGAGAGGCGGTCATAGCTTGGCAGTTAAGTGCGTCTACTGCTAATGCGAAACGCTCGTATCGAATCCGGGCAGAGTAAGAACTTTATTCTGACCGTCTCTCCTCGGCAGGCAATGGCAAACCACCGAGGTAATCTGCCAAGAAAATCCATCTCGAAATGAAGTGTAGTACACTTCCCGTGGTTCGAAGCCCACATTAAACAAGTAGGTCCTCTATGTATGTGAAAACAATTTGAACGCACATCATATGCATAGAAAGAGATAGAACGAGATGGGTCACCAAACCCTCATTAGGGTAAAAGGACTGAGAAGGAAGATGAAAATCAATATTGAGACAACGGGAATAGAAACACAAACCTACACAAACGATGCGCAAACGATTGATACCAAATTCGACCCAAAACCCAACTTGGAAAGGGGGGGGAGAGCCGGAGAAATAAACCTACGTTATGCCGTTTAATATATTTCGTGCACGATAACATATATTATTAAAAAAAAACAATGAATGCGCAAACAATTGACACCAAATTGGACCAAAAATTCGAAACGGGAGGGGCTGGGGAAATGGACTTCTCATCATAATTTTCTACTCTTCTATTATGTCTGCCTCACAACTATGATTATTGACATTAGATGTTTTTAATCTAAGGCACAAAAATTATAATAAAAAATAAATAATTTAGTCAATTAATATAATAATAAACTATAGTTTATTATTTTTTTGCTTTGAAAATAGACCAAATTGAAATGGCCTGAAACGTTGGAAAATATTATTAAAATATTATAAAGACCTATACCCGTTAAAAATTTAATTATTTAACATAAAAGTCAATTAAACTACAAATATACAAAAATTATACGTTATAATTAGTAACGATAGACAAATAGTTAGGTCGATGTTAGTACCGTAAACACGGCTGCGTCACGCTAGAACAAAAAGTGGTTTTTTTGAAGTGAATCACGTGAGTTTTTTGATTGGAAAGTGAAGTGTGGGAGCTGGGAAGAGTAGGAAAGCTCAGGTCTGAAAGAAACTAGAAGAAGTGGAAGAAAATAAGGTAATATCTGTTTTGTAAATTGAAAAATTTTAAAAGGTTAGAATACGATAAACGAAAGTTAATTGGGTTGCATAGGTGGAGGCGTTGATCTGTCACCGAGCTTGAAGTACAGTGGAGAAACTGCTGTGAGTTTTGGGCTACATATATTTTTCTGAGTCACTGAAATAAATAGGCATGGCACTTTCGAGGGGTTGACCCGAGTGCTAATCTTATACGTGTTGAAAAGAAATGAAATCAGAAGAGCATCAATACGATAGTGAAAGCTCAACAACGGAAGAACAGAGCAGAAGAAAGCGAGTGGCGGAATTTGAAATATTTCGCAAAAGTAAGAAATTCAGCAGAACCCCGCCAAAGAAAACAGCTAACACGACTGACGGAGAAATGGAAGAACTGAAGGAAATGATGAGGGAACTATTGAATGAAGTAAAAGACATCAAATCAGGGCAACAAGTATACGAAAACGATATCAAGATTCTGAAAGATGAAAATAAAACACTTAAAGACCGAATTGTGGCTCTGGAGAACAGATTGAACCAAACAGAAAAAAGAGAGAAAAAGAATAACATAGTTCTGAAACGGGTCAATATGAATGAAAAACCGATTAAAACAGACGTACAAGCATGTTTGAAGAGAGAGCTATAGACCTTGATGTAACAATTAAGGCAGCAAAACTAATAAAACCGAGATCTGGAAATCCATTTGTACTGGCAAAACTAGACAATTGGCAGGACAAAGCCGCTGTGATGAGATCAAAAACCAAATTGCGAGGTACAAGAAAATATATTGATGATGATCTGACACAGGAAGAGCAAAAAATACAAGGGAATTTGAGAGAAATTGCCAAGAGTGAAAGAGAAAAAGGAAGAGATGTGAAAGTAGGCTACGGGAAGGTATTCATAAATCGCGAACGTTGGGACTGGGATCAGCAAACCAGTGGAATAATAAAGAACGCGGAACCCCCTGCAGCAAAAAACTAGCAAAAAAATGTCCCGGACGGAAACTAAATATGACGGAAAAAGCAAGGACACAGGATAATGAAACAATATTTATAGCAAACTGGAATGTGAGAGGAGTATATGAGGAGGGAATGATGAAGCAATTGATAAAGATTCTAGAAAAGTACCGAATTGATATACTGGCGCTTCAAGAAACGAAGCACAAAGACAGTGGGGTCTTTGATCTGGAAAATTACACATTTTTTATGAGTAATGGAGATAGCAGAAGATTAGGAATGGGAATAGTTGTAAGTGATCGATTGAAAGCTACTGCTATAAAATTTGAACCGGTGTCGGAGAGAATGTGTACCCTAAGACTAAGAGGTAAATACCAAAAAATAAGCATAATAAACTTTCACGCACCAACCGATGAAAAACTAATAGGACATAAGGAAGAATTCTATTAAGCTCTAAACAAAGAATATGAAAAAATACCAAAATATGACTTGAAAATGGTCATAGGTGACAGTAATGCGAAGATAGGAACAGAAGCTGTGTACCATCCAACCATCGGAAAATATAGCATGCACGAAGAAACCAATGAAAATGGCAGATTCTTGATCGACTTCGCGATGGAACACGACATGAAAATAGTAAGCACAAAATACCAACATAAAAAGATTCACAAAGGGACGTGGATAACACCTGATGGAAGAAATGTTAACCAAATCGATCATGATGTGTTGGTAGAGAGGAGAAACAAATCTAGTATTAACGATGTAAGAACCTATAGAGGAGCTGATGTCGACTCTGATCACTTCATGGTGGTAACAAAATTGAAACAAGCTATACCGATAAGTAAAAACTTGGAAAGTAGAAGAACAATCGAGGCCACACGAATTGCATTCCAAAGGAAGACAATACAAGAAAATTACCTGAGGGCAATCGAAGAATAAATAATGGACGAAATAAAACAGGAGAACATAGAAGAAAAATCAGATTACTTAATTAAGACTATAAGAAAAGCAGCATCCAAACAAAATAGGACAAGGGTGCACAAAAATAAAGTATGGTATGACCTGGAATGTCAGAAGGAAATTGACAAACGAGAAAAGCTCAGGAAGATAATGTTACAAACAAAAACAGTAGAAAACAGACATAAATACGAAGTTCAAAGGAAAACATGTTAAACAGTGCTCAGAACAAAGAAAAGAAAACACATGATACAAAATTTGGAGAAGATATAAGACGAATATCGATCAAGAGTAATCAGAAATTTTTATCAAGGAGTCAAAAAAATCAGAAGAACAACGGTATCAATCAGATACCAGCCAAGAACAACGATATGTAGAGACAAACAAGGAAACCTAGTCGGTGGGCAAGCCGAAGTGATAGAGCGATGGGCTGAGTATTTTGAAGATCTGCTAAACAAACCAACACATGACGACAATGTAAGACACAAAAGGTATGATAACAATATAAACGAACTAAATGTGGAAAAACCAACACTAGAGGAAATAGAGAAAATAATACACAGCCTGAAAAATAATAGAAGTGCTGGAGAAGACAAGATACAAGCAGAAATGATCAAATATGGCGGAGAAGTAGTTAGAATCATGGTGCATGAATTGATTGAAGAAATATGGGATAAGAAGGAAATGCCAAGATCATGGAAAGAAGCAGTGATATGCCCGATACACAAGAAGGGCGATAGGGCGAATTGTAAAAATTACAGAGGGATAGCACTGTTGAACGTCACATACAAAATCCTGGCCACGTGTATTAAAAATAGATTATGTCAAAAAACAGAAGGAATACTGGGACAATATCAAAGTGGATTCAGAAAAGGTAGGACGTCCTACCCTTTCTGAATCAGATCAAATTTATGTTCTTAGAGAAATTCAAGCGACAAGCCATGAACATAGTCTGCCGTCTTATATACTATTTGTGGACTTCAAACAGGCGTATGACAGCATTAACAGAAACCAACTCTGTCTAGCACTTAGTGAATTGGAAATACCAGACAAATTGATAAGGCTCATAAAGATGACGCTAAATGAAACCACGAACAAGGTGAAAATGAATGGCAAAATATCGAGAAAGTTCAGAATAGAGAACGGCCTAAGACAAGGAGATCCGCTCTCGGCGGTTTTGTTTAATTTGGCGCTCGAAAGTGTATTGCGAAACAGCAGAACTAACGGAAGAAGTACAATATTTCGAAGCCGACATCAGTGTCTGGCTTATGCGGATGACATGACAATCATAACAAGAACAAAATACGAACTACAACAGACCACGGAAAATATATTGAATGCAGCGCAAAAAATGGGTCTTAATGTTAACGAAACAAAAACAAAATACATGAACTTTTACACTGTTCTTTGTTCAGGTGAACTGTTCAATTTCAGACAACAGTGGAGTATCGCCAATTTGACCGGATATTTCAATGCAGTCTACTTGATTGCATTGAAGCAATCAGTAGACATTGCTTCCCGTTTAAAAAGCGATAGGGATGTATCTGTCTATAGGTGAAATTTGTCAGTGGTGCAAATTCTCACGCTATGGAAGGTCAAACCCTCGGGATTTCTGGAAGGAGTTCGATAGTTTTGCGAGAGATATAAATATGGTTGAATTAATGAGTTAATCAGTCAGAAGCCGGGGTGCGCCCGTAGAGCCGCGGCCGGGGGCCATGGGTTTTTCGGGATTAATGTTTTTTCCCTGTTTCCTCTCTAGAGAGGGATTATATTAATGCAAATGGATACATTGTAATAAAACTTAATATAACTTAACAATAACAAAAACGATATGGTGAATGGTGATTGGGGGTGATTAAATAAATAATGATGGGTAATGATTAACAATAAATATTTAGAACAAAACTGCGGCTGTTGATAAACAAAAGAATGTTGTAAAAACTTGAATTGAATTAAATTGAGTGAAATTGAATGGAATGTAACTTTGAATGAAATTTAAATAGAATGTGAATTTATTGGTAAGGTAACAATTGGCAGGTGAGAGCATAAATCCATTAAACTCATTGTGGACAAGTTAAGGGGGGCTGTTGAACTGTTTTAATGTGTTGATGATTAATTTGCAATAGGATATGTATAATTTGGTAATAAATTTATTGGTGATTATGTCCGAAATGTTAA
Organism: Podabrus alpinus; assembly: GCA_932274525.1. NCBI lineage: Eukaryota > Metazoa > Arthropoda > Insecta > Coleoptera > Cantharidae > Podabrus > Podabrus alpinus. The sequence goes on from OW026451.1 coordinate 126,207,281, forward strand.
AAGGTGTAATATTATTAAACTGACAATGTAAGGCGTAGTTGTGACGATGTTGGGTGTACTTTGGGCAGCAAGACAACAAATGTTGCAGAGTCTGCCTACTTTTTGAATCGCAGGGGCACACGTCACTAGGACTGATCTTAAATCTGTGCAGATACTCGCGCGCAAACGAGTGACCCGTCAATATCTGCGTCATTTCAAAGGAGGTATCAACGGCACTTCGGAACAAGCGAACATCATTTAGCGTAGGTAAATGCTGCCGGGTGGTCGAACCTTGGACGGCATTTCTGTACTCGGTATCCCAAGTACATGCCGCCTCAAGACGAATCACCCTTCTTGCATAGCTAAGAGGGAACTGGTTGTATACCATGCGACTGTGTGAAACAGCCGCGTCTTTGGCACATTGATCTGCAACCTCGTTCCCTTCAATGCCGCAATGAGCCCTTACCCACGCAAATCTGATGATCGTTTGGTCCTTCAGTTTGAGCAGCGAACGATGGATGGAGGTGACCAAAGGTACGGTGCTACTCCTATTAGCGATGGTAACAAGCGAAGAAAGGCTGTCGGAGAAAATGCACACAGAGTGCAGTCTCCTGGGGGAGATCCAAGTCAGGGCGGCGTCAATCGCATATAGTTCGGCTTGAAACACGCTACAAGCACCGTTTAACCGGTACTTGTGGGTTTCTTGCCGAGCCTCACGGTATATGACAATTGCCGCGCCGACCTCCCCACCTTCCTGCTTGCTGCCATCGGTAAATATAGCAACATCGACCTGGTCGCATATTCGATCGACTTCTAGCGAGTCGTTTGCTTTTACGAAACTGATCGTTTGTCTGTAGCGGGGATGTAACATCTCCGCTGGCGACGTACGATTTTGCAAGACGATATCGTCCGGAAGACGATCGAAAGTACCATCCATTTTCACCTGCTCTACCCTTGCTACCTCCTCTATCCTTAGCTCGATTGGAGTAAATCCAGCCAAGGCTAACGCAGATATTGCCGAGACCGTATGGAATGCGCGAGTAGCCCTGATGGCGAATGCCCGCTGAAAAGATCGCAACCAACCCAGCACATACTTGTATCGTAGCACTCCACTCCAAATAAAAGAACCGTAGGTAATGGTCGGTTCGATGACCGCGTGGTATATTGTCTTCACATTTCGTGGATTAATACCCCACGTGGGCCGTACGAACCGACATAAGGATTTAAAGATTTTGTTTGCTTTCACTATGACGTGTCGAACGTGTTCATTGTAGTGTGTATCCACCTTTAGTTTAGAATAAATTATTAATAAGCATATTAATTAGCAAGTATGCAAGTATGATTGGTATGAATGTATCGACGGAGTAACGTAAAGGAGTAGTGATTGATCAGTCGTAGCGATAAGTGTTAGTCCTTACTGTATCTAATGTAAAAAGTAAACTAAATAAAATATGAAAAGTTAATTAAATGGATTTCTTAATGACTACAAAGTGACCCAAGAAGTAGGAAGTTATTACATATTGAATTTCAAGTGTTGGTCTAAAATGATACCTAGAATTTTGATGTAAGGCTCATAAGTCAAAACGGTGTTCCCGAAAGAAATTTTACAAAATTTGGTTTTTGGAGTGAAAGCTATTGCTTGAGTTTTTGGGGCGCTAAATGTTAATTTAACACCTGCGCCCCACTCACCGATTGCAAGCAGAGCTGCGTTGGCACGACTTTCCATCTGCATTACACTGGGCGAACTCACGATTAGAAGAACGTCATCTGCGAATGCTTGCAGATGGCATCCCTCCGGTAAACCCACATCGAGAAGTTCGTCCAGTATAATGTTCCAAAAAGTAGGTCCGCAAACAGAGCCTTGGATGCATCCTTTGGTCATGGTTTTGCGCGACTTCCCGTCAGCGTAGGCCAGCTCAACAGACCGATCGGCGATATAACTTTTAATTAGGTTATATATATTTCGCGGGCATGCAATGTTTCGCAGTCTGTTGAATAATGCTGGCCACCAAGCGTTGTCGAACGCCGCTTTGATATCCAAGGATACACCAAGTACTAGGCATTTACGACTTTTCTCACGTCGGATAATCGATATAGCATCGTGCAGGGCGTTGATCGTGGAGGTCTGTTCCCTGAATCCATACTGTTTAGGACTCCATGCCTGACGCTGAACACCAAAATACGTTAGACGCTTAGTGAACAGCTTTTCCAGCAGCTTTCCGAAGACGGACAAGAGTCCTATGGGCCTAAAGGCCGATAGGTCCGTTGGATCGAACCTATTCGGCTTAGGCAAGATTTTCACATAGGCACTCTTCCACGGCTTCGGAAAGTGGCCGGTTGTCAGACAGGCGGGATTAATGTTAATATGTAGTAATGTTAAGCTGTACTGTACCTATACGTCTGAAAACCAACTGCTAAGCCAACTCGACTACCTGGGTATACGGTATAAACGATGATATTTCTTATTTGATGGTCAATTTTATTTTCAATTCATAGATTAAAAATATTACCTAATATTGAATTAAAATAAATCAAATATTTTGCTTTGGTACTTTAAAATTTATTACATTATGAATTATTTTAAATAAAAGTTGTTATTTTGCACGTGTTTTGAAGAAAAATGCTACGACGCCGGCGTCACTTTAATTCGAATCGACAGCGGTGGTGGGATTAAATTTATTTAATTTAAATTTATTAAATTTTAATTTCCTGACTTTTAATTTCCAGAATTTTTATTTCAAATTTGGAGATTTTCGAAGATTTTTGATTGTTATTATTTGCGCCGTAGTTTTTCTTAAAAATCCGTATTGAAGTAACGAAGTTAGAAACTTTTTCAATATTTATAAAATCAAAAATTTGATACATAGTTGAAATAAAGATTTATGATTACTAGAAAGACATAAAAGACCGATTCCCCAACTATAATATTATTCCTTTCTCATTATAGGAAAAAAAATATTGGAGAATGTAAGAAATCTCGATGGCGTAATGGTAAATAGGCACGATGGTACCTTTGGCAATCCGTTGTACAGTGGTTCAACTCCCAAGCCGGCAAAGTTATTTTAAAAATAAATTTCCTAATTAATTAATTTTTTAATATTTTTATTAATAAATATTATAAACACAGTTATTTATCGGTCTTAAAACTTTAAAAGGGCCTTTAGTTAATTAGCTATTAGAAAACATAAAATATTTAAAATACACGTTTTACATTAGCTAGTTAACTAAAGGGCTTTTTATATGGGTTGATAATACCGGACGTAAGAGGTTTAAAATTTCCGCCCCCAATTTAGAAATTTGACCGCCCTTCTTACCCCAATAATATCTCATATAATAATTATTGTAATATAAAATGCTTATCATAATTTGTAACCAATCAGAAACAAGAGTTTTTCTAACGGCGAAATTTTTTTTTATACATAATCTTGATACATAAATAACTATAATGTTACATATTTTTTACATTTCAATATTAATAAAAATTATAAAAAGCGCGTCTCGAAATTTAATTTAATAAAAAGGGATTTTGGAGAATAAGACGGATTTTTATTTATAAAATTATTATATTATACGAGTATATATTTCATAATATTTTATTATGTACTTATTAAAGTAGTCATGGACAATATCAAAACCGTGAAATAAATATCACAAAGTTTAACTAATAAATCATCTTTACATATTATATACCGGAATTGTAAGCGACTAAAACTTTACTATTTAATCTACACTTTCAGGTATCAAACCGGTGATGAAAATATCGTACCGTCCATCTTATAAAATACCTGTATATGTTAGACATTGCTTTTATTGTAACAAAACGAAACGATTAAAACATTACCTAATCGGTACCGTATGTTCAACTATATTTTAGTTAATAAACTTTCAGTGCCGATCCGATAAAGCAATTGCCTTCAGAATAACGGTGCGAAAATATGTACATTGAAACTATACCTAAACAGTACAGTGTAAATATGAACTAAAATTTATGTGCCGCTTAGGTACCATTTTGGTACTTAATTTTCAGGTAATAATTGTAATATAAAATGCGTATAATAATTTGTAACCAATGAGAAACAAGAGTTTTGCTAACGGTGAAATTTTTCTTCGTTCTGATTGGTTACAACTGTTTTAAAACATAATTAAAATTCATTGATCTTTAAATTACTTATTTTTATAATAAATATTTTAATGTTACGTATGTTTCACATTTTAATATTAATAAAAATTATTATATTATATAATATATTTCATAATATGTTATTATGTACTTATTAAACCTGTCATGGACAAATATTATTATGTTGAACAATATCAAAACGGTGAGGTAAAAATCATAAAATTTAACCAATAAAGCATCTTTACATATTATATACCGGAATTGTAGCAACTAAAACATTACTATTTAAACTGTACTTTAAGGTATCAAACCGGTGATGGAAATATCGTACATTCCATCTTATAAAATACATGTACATGTTAGATATCGCTTTTATAGTAACAAAACAAAACGATCAAAACATTACCTAAACGGTACCGTATGTTCAAATATATTTTAGCTAATAAAATTTCAATGCCGATCCGATACAACAATTGCCTTCAGAATAACGGTCCGAAAATATGTACATTGAAACTATACCTAAACAGTACAGTGTAAATATGAACTAAAATTTATGTGCCGCTTAGGTACCATTTTGGTACTTAATTTTCAGGTATGAAAATATATGTACATATTCGTTATACTTCAATGGTATACCGGTATAAAACCGACGTTGATGTTACTTGGGTCCTCTTGTGCGTGACATTTTTATGAGTTTGGTAATTGTGATTTTGTATTAGGCAATAGTTTGAAACAAAATCTTTCCTCACTATCCCTAATGAGAGGATAGCTCGGAACAGATAATGTCCACGCAGAAGGCAAAACCCTCTACTTTAATTTGCGTGGGGCTCTGATCTTAGGTAAACTAGCTCGTTTATAGCGGCGGCGAAGGCCGTGGGTCGTGTCAAAGGAACGCCCCGGAGAAACTCAAGGAAACAGCTCTGCTAACGCACACAAAAATAAAATCAACAACAATACGATGTTCATTGTCGGAAGGCAATGACATAAGCGATGTCGGATGTTAAGTGCATTAGCCGACCAGACTCGGTACAGTAGCAACAACATTGCCACCAAGAATCACTCCCCGAAAATCCACCAACGGAACGTTCGAGTGGTCATATAAAAATCCCACAAAGATGGAACCACATCGAACTCCCAACGATAAAACCAAACGGTAGCGACCCTGATGAAATACAGCACCCTGTACATAGGTCGCACATCGCAGCCTTCATAAAAAAAGAAACAGAAAACCAAAAATAAACACAAAAAAAAAATATCGAACATAAAATTTCAAATACGAGATTTGAACGTACGACGACCACTCTGGAATCCCCCTGCCAATGCATTAAGCCAGCGCCGTTCGATGTTATTCTAGTGGAAATAATACACAGTTCAAATTTAATTAATCAAACATTATAATATCATAAAATAATTAATAAGTCTTCAACATAAAATTTAAACATCAATCTATTTCCACGTATGCGAACGCAAAAAGAGATTAGATTGCCTTAATCACTACGATGCAGCAATATAAAAGCTGCAACTCAATCGTAATCTCGGCAACCACTCTGCAAATAAAAAATGCAAGACAAAAGAGAACCAGAATGTTAAAAACATAATAAAAAAAAACATAAATCAGCCAAGGGCGAATTTGATCGGCATCGAACTCCAGGTGTTCGGAGCAAAAAATTGGCCAATTGATTAACGAGTAACTGTGAAGCAATTAGCAAAAGAATTAGGTGACTTACCAATGCGAACGGATAAAAATCCTTCCCAGAAAGTATGGGCAAGGGTGGTCCGACAAGAAAATACGGCACGGTAAAAATCCATCATCCTACAACCACGAATTAAAATCCCCTACTGGGTTGGAAAACAAACAATATTCCAATAAAATATTCGGATTGCTGGACTGTAACCCTCACCAAATCGTAACCATATCTTATAAAATTCGAAACAACCCCATAATCACTTCACAGTACATCCAAAGTCGACCTTCTCGTTCGAGAATTCACCCATCACTCCTCGATGCCTCGCGCAGCTCGGATGCGCTCAGGAAAAAAGATAAAAATGGCAGTGTCTCCACTACCATCCCAATAAATTTTAAATGAAATGGCAGTGGCCAAACAAATTTAATGCTGGAGGTTGATAATGCCGAATGTAGAATCCAAAATCCGTCATAAGTTAAGGGAGTGTCTTTGTTGAGTTTGTGTTGCTAAATGGTTTCGAAGGTCAAATAGTTTTGTTTATTGACATGGGTAAGTACCATGTTTGATTATTTTTGGATTGTATAAATATTTGTTTGAAAGGGCGTGAAGGCCATAGTTGTTCGGCCTCACAGGGGGAGGACCATAATAGATCCGTAAAGGCCATAGTTGTTCGGCCTTCGGCCTCACAGGGCGGACCATAATAGATCCGTCACCATGGATCAACAAATAAATCACCAACCAAAAAGCAACTCTTACAAAAAAAACCAAAACGGACATTCGACATTTTCGATTTATATTTGTCCCCTCGACGTATAATCGAAATATTTTTTATTTAAAAGTATAATTCAAAAATGAACAATTTTGGTAGTGGGGGTGAAAGAACGTCTTTTTTTCAGTGTCGAGCTTAGTGTCGTTTTGCTCGCACCGAAGTTTCAACTTCAACATTTAGCCGGGGAACGTAACGCCAAAACGGGGAGTGTCTGGGGCTCATTACCAGAAAATCGCGTACCAAATTGATAATGTGTTTTTTTGAGAACAAAATTCTACGGTGGGAGTAATCGGTTGAACGGTGGTGGCAGCTTAATCAATAAATGTTCTTAGTAGATCGATAAGCGTCTAAGTGGAATTTTGTTCGATCAACAGATTTGTTTATTTTTTAAATAACTCCAACCGTTCCTAGGAAAAGTAGTTCCGAAGGACGGTCGGCGGTTACAGATGAAGCTTTTCAATTCCATTTGGAAAATTCCTACTTTGCTTCCCTGCAAAGTCTTCACAGTTCATTTTTTGGAGTGGATCAGTTTTTCTTTTTCTGTTGATGTTCACCGGAGGATTGCGCTAAAAAATTCCGTGAACTTCGCGATTCGAACCCACAACTTCTACTTTGTAGCAGTAAGACTTAAAATGATTCCATGATTTATTTATAATGATAATACATTTTTTGGTGCTGTTTTGTTGAATTTATTGGTTTCTTCAAAGCACTCGAAGAAACCTGCAATAGCCACACAAACAATTTTGCAGCACTTTGTATACACAACCTACAAAGATGTTGTTATCCATGCGCATCTGTCAAATTTAAATTTTTGACACATTTTGCGAATTTTAACCATTTTACAAAACGTGTTATCAAGTTAACATTGGTTTTGCCATAAAAACCGGAAAGTTTATAATAGAATATATTTTTAAGCAGTGAAAGTTTGTGTGGGGTTTACAGTGCCGTATAAAATTTTATTACAGTGAAATGGGAAAAACATCGAAAGATAAAAGGGACATGTATTATCGAAAAGCCAAAGAAGAAGGTTGGAGAGCACGCAGTGCTTTTAAATTAATGCAAATCGATGAACAATTTGGAATCTTAAAAAGTAGATTTCTCATCAGTTTTATTTCAATTTTTTACTTTTCTCTTTATTTTTAGATGTAAACAGAGTCGTGGATCTTTGTGCTGCTCCTGGCAGTTGGAGTCAGGTGCTATCGCGAAAATTGTATCTAGGAGAAAATCTCGTCGATTTGGATCGTAAATCGTTCACAGACTTGGTCGAAGAAGCTATAATTTTACCTCCTCAAAATCCACAAGAGCCTGAAGAGCAAGAACAAGAAGAGAATGCAATTTACGATGAAGAAAGAAGAAGTAACGTAAAAATAGTTGCTGTGGATTTACAGCCGATGGCTCCTTTACCGGGGGTTATTCAAATACAAGGAGATATTACTAAATATTCTACTGCCGAAGAAATCATGGGTCACTTCGAGGGCGAAAAGGCTGACTTGGTTATTTGTGATGGAGCACCTGATGGTATTTCCGACAATTCCATTATTTTTCTTTGATTGTAAATTATTTGGATTTTTTTTTAGTAACTGGACTTCATTGTATGGACATTTATATCCAAGGGCAATTAATTTTAGGTGCTTTACATATTACATGCAATGTTTTAAAGCAAGGTGGACACTTTGTTGCTAAAATATTTCGAGGAAAAGACACTGACCTGTTGACCAATCAATTATCAGTTTTATTTAACGATGTTATGGTTGTAAAACCTTGCAGTTCACGTAATTCCAGTATTGGTAAGTGATTTGTTTTCCCCAACAAAAAAGGTTCCATTATATACCAATCAAATTATAATTTTAAATGGAGCTATTTCCAGGCCAGATCAAACCTGAGCCATTCCTCCTGTGCTTTAACGAGGTTACATATAAAAAAACTCTGGTTACTTCTCTATAGTCCAGTCATTACATCGTGAACTTAGAAATGCAATTTTTTTTTGCTTAAATCCTATAGTTTTCTATCAAAAAAGAGTCCCTAAGTTTTTGACATTCGGCTCGGACTAAAACAGAGGCAAATTTTCCAAAAAAAAGATCCTAAAAATCACAAAGTCTTGAATTGGTAGTTTCTTATTAGCCTAAGAGCTAGCCAAGGAAATAGGGCAGCAATTTATAGAACGATTAAAACCACCTAATCAGTCTGCCTTAACACCATTATTAATTGATTCGGGCGCCTGGCACCTTTTCATTGGTGGGGATGGGCGTGGTACGGCCGTAAAGGGGTTGAAAAATCATAGTCCAGTACGTGGGGGTTTTTTGAATGCAAAAGGTGGGGTAGTAGCGATTTTTTAGTATGTTGTTAGGCTTGGGGCCCTAATGAAAAATCCAAGTTTTCGACCTCGAGGCGCATGCGCTGGAGCCGCCATCTTGGATTTTAGGTACAAAAATTTGGTTTTTTGATAATAACTCAAAAACGGTGGCTTTCACGACAAAAGATGTTCTATACAAAGTTAAAGAGAACAAAATTTCCTACATTTTTTGTAGAAAAAATTTTTTTGTAGCACACATATGTTAGGAGTTACAGCTCCGTGAAGTTGCACTATTTGAAAAAAAAAGTATTACAGCTGCTGTCTAGTAGGTATTGAGAGAGGGTCATAAATGACCTTCAGTGCATCGAGTCTGTATGCGTCAGTGTGCTTATTGTCTAGCTTGCAGAAGGTTACGCTGGTATAATGGAAAAACCTCAAGTTGCTTTGTGCTTTATTTGTGAGAAAACTTGAAGTGATTTGCCAACTGATGGTGGCAATACAAATACAAATACCGCAGAAAGACTTCGTCGATCAAAAAAGCACGTGTCTGTCGATGTCCTTTTTGATGAAACAATGGTGGTGCAAGTTTCGCAGGAGCGATTTTTAGCCAATGAAAAAAATAAAGTTCGTCTCATATCGATGCTGAAGAACAAATTTGAGCTGGCTGCATTTACAGTTAAACAAGCTGAAGATGATGCCGATGTGCTAATTGTCAACACTGCAATTTCATTATGCAGTGAATCAATATTTGATGTTGTTTTTGTGGTCGGGGAAGACGTTGACCTTTTAGTACTTCTGACAGCCTTAGCACCAGCCGAAAGTTCTATCTACTTCCGTAAACCTGGAAGAGGAAAAACTGCTGAGAGGATATATTCAGCAAGTAGCCTCAAATACGAAGAAGCAACCAAGCACATTCTGTTCTTGCATACCTTCAGTGGTTGTGACACTATGTCATCCCTATTCAATCAGAGAAAAACTAAATTTTGTACGCTGATAGAAAAGAACAGAGCGGTTCATGAAATAATTGAAATTTTCAACCAACAAGATGCCACGCCAGAGGAGATTGCCGAGGCCGGAGTACGCTTTCTTGTAGCTTTATATGGTGGCAACATGGATAAAGAGAGTTTGGAAGAGATTCGTTTCCAACGCATCGCCAAATCTACGCTGAAAAGCAAATTTAATCTTGCCTCTTTGCCACCTACAAAATACGCGGCGCAATTCCACGCCTTTAGGACGTACCACCAAGTACAGAAATGGAGAGGCATAGAAAAAAATCCTGAAGACTGGGGTTGGAAGCATGGCGCTTACGGGCTCACTCTAATAACAATGGCGGAAAAACCAGCTCCCGATTTATTATTAAAATCGGTATTTTGTAACTGCAAAAAGGGGTGTGGTGGGGCATGCAGCTGCTGAAAGGCTGGACTTAAATGTTCGGTTGTATGTGGCTTCTGCAACGGAGAATCTTGCGGAAATATGCCGGAAATCTGCATTGAAAGCGAGGACGAGGATGACGACATTTTTCAGGCTACGGACCAAAACTACGACCAGGACACAGACAACTACGACCAGAACACCGGGAATAACCAACGCGGACCATCGAAACGTACCAAAATGTAGTATAATAAGAATAATAAAATAATACTCAACCAAAATGAAGTTTCCGCATTTTTTTCAAATAGTGCAACTTCACGGAGCTGTAACTCCTAACATATGTGTGCTACAAATAGTACATTATGCACCAAGGTAGCAAAGTGACACTTTTTTGGCCCGAGGGTAAAGGATTGTTTACACGAGGCGCCAGCCGAGTGAAACAATTACCCATGGGCCAAAAGTCACTTTACTACCGTCGTGCATATACTGTTTTTTGCCATTCCGAGAGGTAAAGTAGGAACTTCGCCAGTTTAGAAACTTAAAGCAAAAATTTAACGCTTTTTTTTTATAATACCTACACGTGGTCGATAAATCGCAAAATAGCACTAGTAATATTACCAACTATACTACTAAAAATTACTAAGAAATAGCAGTTGGCACCCCTGATTCTACCAATGCCATTGATTCCAATGCTTCATTTCATTTAAATTTGTGCCTTTGAAAGAGCAACACGTACCATGAGCGATGTGAAGCCCGAAAACTTCTCGGATTTTGGTAAGATGTTCGGTATCGCTAATTACGGCCAGATACACATTCATGTAAATGTACAAAAATGATGATTTTATAATAAATTAAAAAATTTAACTTTTACAGATTTTTACTACTAAAAAGTCACCAGTCATCCGGTGACTTTATTTACCGCTCACCCCCCTATTTTTTAACTTTACTCCCGCTCACCCCCCTATTTTTGAACTTTACTCCCGCAGGGTAAAAAAGTTCCCCTTTACGCCCGCAAACCGGGGTAAAAAGTGAGTACTTTACCCCCGGAATGGCAAAAAAAAATTTTTTCTACAAAAAATGTAGGAAATTTTGTTCTCTTTAACTTTGTATAGAACATCTTTTGTCGTGAAAGCCACCGTTTTTGAGTTATTATCAAAAAACCAAATTTTTGTACCTAAAATCCAAGATGGCGGCTCCAGCGCATGCGCCTCGAGGTCGAAAACTTGGATTTTTCATTAGGGCCCCAAGCCTAACAACATACTAAAAAGTCGCTACTACCCCACCTTTTGCATTCAAAAAACCCCCACGTACTGGACTATGATTTTTCAACCCCTTTACGGCCGTACCACGCCCACCCCCACCAATGAAAGGCTGCCAGGCGCCTGAATCAATTAATAATGATGTTAAGGCAGACTGATTAGGTGGTTTTAATCGTTCTATAAATTGCTGCCCTATTTCCGTGGCTAGCTCTCCGTCTATATGCATCCTATGTCTAAAATAGATTTAATCTAAATTTAACTAAATAAAATTGTAAGCAAAAACTAAAAAAACTAATTCTTATAACCCCGATAGTTTTCGAGGTACAGCTTTACAAGGAAACCCATTTCAGGAAAGAAAAATGAAAAATCGAGCGGCCAAATTGATTATTGGAATTTTATTCTCTATAATTAAGTTATATTCAATTTATACTTCAGTTGCACTCAAATTAAATTATAAACTTGGAAAGCTCACAGCTAGCAACTTCTTAGACCTACAAAGTTGTTCGACACAGGAATTTACAGATAATTTTGTATCAGATGGACAGGTAAATAAGTCTACATCAAAATTTGAAAACTTCCATTATTTCGAGCAAAAATCAAAAACTTTGGACCTTCTTCGGCAAATTTATCCCTGTTCATGTCCGCACCTGATGTCGAAAGGTTAGGGACTGTTTTGCGTAGCTAAACTAAAGGGTTTAAGTAAAATAGCCTTATTTTCCGAGTTATTTCCACACAAAAAGTTCCTAATAACTGGACTACTACAATTACTATAAATTAAAAATTTTATTATAATTGGTTATTGGCATTGACCTATTAAAAAAATTTATGTTTGCAGAGGCTTTTGTTGTGTGCTTAAATTATTGTCCACCAATTGATTTTGATCCAAAACTAATTACACCTTATCTGGACAGAAAGAATCGTGACTTTAATTCGCTTTCTGGTAATAACAGGGTAGTTATTCCATTTTTGGTTTGTGGAGATCTGAGTGCATACGATTCGGATGCCACATATCCCCTCCAGGTAAGATTGAACAAATTAGAAAGAATGTTCATTAATTTATTATGTATACAGCTTAGCAAAGAAGAACTTTATACATATAAAGAACCGGTGCAACGTCCAATAAGTCCACCATATAGCACAAGCTCATCTGCATCTGAAACTGGATGGGAGAAAGCGGTAAATAAATTAACAAGAACCAGGATGTTAGTGAGAGGTGATGAAATGGAATGTTTAAAAGAAAACGATTGCGGTTTTGAAGATGATTTAGTGAAGGAGTTATACAATAAATACACGAAATTAGAACCAAGTGATTCATTAAATAAACTTTATGAAGGCAAATTAAATGCACAATTTAATAATTTAGTCACTATTGTGACCGATATGCGCACAAAGAAATTACCTAAAAGTGATTGGAAACCTGTTAATTTAAGTGATCACATGACTACAACAGGAGAATTCAAACGAGCTAACAGACGCACTGTTGCCTGCGCAAATCTCTCCGATAGTGATAACGGTACATTAACTTATCCCAGCACCAGTACAAAGCATATACCGAACCCACCCGAATGTCAAAGCTATGACTTCTTAGAAAGATTTCATAGGCACATTTCAAGAATAGAAAAATCTTATGAAGAAAGTGATGCAAGAAGGAAGCAAATCATAGGAACGCTGCCGGAAGCGGGTAATTCTACTGTATCCAAAGCGAGTTATGCAGTAAATTCGAAAAACATACCAAGAGATGTTTTTGAAAAGATGGAGCACGATATGAAACAGGAATTAACATCAATGGGCGTTTTACCGAATGCTAAAATTGAAACTCTATTTCAAGAAAAACAACTATTTGAAATCCTATCTATGCAGTTGATTGAAAAAAAGTTGAAAGAAGATGAACCAAAGTAGAATAAAAACAACTTAATGTGGCAGTGTTAACTTTATTTATTTAAATAATATTTATGTTGGAAAAGTGTCAGTTATTAAATTGTTGATTTATGAATTTACCTCATTTATGAATCTATGAAGCTAAATGATGTTTCAAATGCAGTACCTATATTTTCTATTTTTTTAAAAAAGATAAAGATGTTTTAATAATCAAAAATATGCTCTAAGAAATGAAAGTTTATAATAAATTACCAGTAAACAATAAATAAAAAATGTTTGAAATTTTATTTTTTAATTGCCAGACTAGAATCATAAATTATAATATAAATTGTGTAATATAGGGTCTCACTGAATATTTCCAAGCAAATTTGCTGACTTCAGTAAATTGGAAAATAAAAAGGGAAACATTTCTTAAATTTACCATAACGTACTACATCCTCAATAATTCACACTACTATAAATTTAAATTTTAACTTTTATGAAATTATCGATATTGCTTTTCCTGTAATGTGTCCACACTTAAAATAAATAGTACACAATCAATGTGGTCAGTTACTAAAACAAATCATTAAAATAAAAAAAATTTGAATAAACAACAAAAATATGTAAAAAAACATCAAAATATAAAAGAGTTCTAGTGATCTTCTATGATGATTTGTGGCACCATGGTACTACGGCAATTCTCTTTTTCTTCTATGGTACTCTAAAAAATAAAACCGATTTCAATTTATTGTAATTCAAAATTCTATTTCTGGAAATTATTTTGTATCTCAAAAAATCTAATAAAAATTGCTTTTTTGGTAGCTCTCTTATTGTTCTTTATTATAAAGTACCAAAATTACAAACTTTGAATTGCCATTTTAAAACTTTATTGTTTTAATGAAGTTTACATACTTAAACCTAGAAGCAAAGAAGCCACAGAGATGATGATGAAAATTTCATCAAGATTTGTTAAAATGCTACAGTTATTACTGGTGGTGCCACCAGCAACAACAACGTGACTGTGTTTGGAGTTAAGCTGTACAGGCCCTCCCATAAAAAACAGTTAGTAATTTTATCGTAAAATATTCGAAATTTAACTTACAAATCAAAAATTCTAATAAAGGTGTAGTTTTTTCAAGAGACATTTTTTAAAACATATTTTTGTTCACCACTTTATGAAAGGGTAGAACCGAGGGGTTGTTCACTTAGATTTTTGATGTACACAGATTATAGTATGTAAAAATTTATTGAGATTATTAATAAATTATCGTGATTACCTGAGATTATTTATGATTATTATTGATTACTTGGTATTATTTATGATTATATAATCATTTTAAGAGTAAAAATTTGAACAACAGATGGCACTACTGCGCTTTTCTGCTGCTAAATAGTGTTATAAATAAATACACAGGGTGTACATAAATATAGTGATTTGGGTATAAATGAGGCGTGTAGAATCAAAACCGGACATGTCACATAAGAGTGAATTTGAGAAAAACGCAAAAAACTGCCAAATAAATTCCAAACGATAAAAAATTTCTTTTTCTGTAACAACGCCTTAGAAATAATTATTAAATAATAACTGCTGAAGAAATTTTATAAAAATTTTATTATTTTGGATGTTATTCAAAGATCTATGATGCATTTGTTCGTATTTGCAACCAAAAACCTGGATGTCCGGTTTTGAAACGTAAATACGCTTTAATTATTTAGGTATTGAGTATAAAATAATAATTATTATAAACTTAAAGTCAGAAATTTAACAAATTTATTTAAAAAATACAATTTTAGAAAATGGATCAATCAATATAAAAAAATAATAACAAAATATAACGCCAAAACGGGGAGTGTTTTTAAAATAATTCAATTCTTCAATTTTATAAATTTTTTGTTTAATAAATTTTTTTACAATACACAAATATGGGGTTAGTAAATAAAATATGGTTTTTCTACACATAAAGAAAAAATTGCGCCTCTGCAAAATAATTGTTCTGTGATAAAAAATGTCATTCGGCCTATAAACACACATGTGATAGTGGCATATGTTTTTATTTGTAATAAAGTTCACTGATTTAAAAAGTTTCGAAAAATTTAAATACCTTGTCTTTTCTTTTAATTTTTGTTCATAACACTCGATTACACATACCAGCTTCTAACGTAGGTTAATTTCAAAAATATTCTCCATACCAATTTTTTTGTAAACCAAATCCACAATCGAATTTAACAAATAAATTTATGGTTATTTTAGCTACCATTGATTTCCAATAACATCGATCGCTTTTTGTTTATCTTAATTCCAATTAATTGAATTTCCACTTCCAAAACCATTTGAGAATCCACTTTTATAATTTACTTGGAAATTATTTTTAACATCCACTTTAAAATCCACTTTTAGATTCAAGGAATCACCGCTTGATTGATCCTCCTTGTTCATCCAAGAACGAATACGTCCATGTCATACTGTCGTTGCCGAAATTTCTTTACCACGCGTGTGCAAGTTGCAATTCAGCGCTTTTGGTTGGTTAAATTGGTGGGTCTTGGCTTGCAATTTTAAAATGTGTCCATGCGTGGACGTTCTTGAAAATTTCCAAATCTTCCGCGTGTAAGTTCGCGCACTTGTGTTTAAAAAACTCGCGCATGAATTTAGCCACATAATTTAAATTTTTAAAATTTTTGGATACAAATAAAAATTTTTAAAAACAAATCTCGTCTTTTAGGAACAAACTCCAGACTTGTAAAATTGAATAAAATTTGAAGAATTATTACTGTTTAAATTGATTTAATTGATTGTTGACCATAAATATTTTTTTGTATAACGAAATTACAAAGTTGACGAATTAATTTTTTTATAAAATTTTGAATTTATTTTTAGAAAAAATTTCTAAATTGTGATTTTTGATTGAAGACAGTTCAATATATAAAAATGGATGTATGTGTGTATGTATGTTCCCTATAGACACCTAAACCGTTTGACCGATCGGAACCAAATTTGGCACAGTTATTATGTAGGTTCCTGCGCATGTTTTTGTATTGAAATATTGCAAAAATTCGCAAAGGGAAGGAAAGTTGATTTTGAGTAGCCTGCCTTCCTTTAAGGAATCTCGATAATCCATTCATGCGCGTCCCTATGGGACGCGCATGAATGGATTATCGAGATTCCTTAAAGGAAGGCAGGCTACTCAAAATCAACTTAATAAACAATAATGCATGCTGTCAACCGATCGACAATGCAAATACGCGTGCACGTGCTTTACGTTTTTATTTGACCATCTTAACCAAATTTGGTGTAGAAGTTATTTACAACGCTACAAAAAACATAGGCTACTTTAGAACCTTGGAGTGAGGCCGAAGGCCGAACAACCACGGTCTACACATATGCCTGCGATACCCTTGAGTGAGGCCGAAGGCCAAACAACCACATCCGACACGGTCTAGATGGCTAAAGGCGGCCGGTAGGCCGACTGTGCCAGCTAGTATATTACACTATTATGCCACTATGTTTAATGATTTTTAAGGCGCTAATACACATGCTACTTACTGGCACGAAAATCATGCTATTATGACGTAATAGTCGTAAAATTACGTCTATTATGACGTAAATGTCGTAAAATTACATCATAATATCATGCTTTTCGTGCCAGTAAGTAGCATGTGTATCAGCGCCTTGAAGTACTATATATTTCATTATATTTGATTTTTTATCAAATATTATATTTGATTTTTAAATTTAATTTAAAAAAATATTTTAAGAAACTTACGTAAGGAATACGTCGGACCCCTCCCCCCCTACGTAAAGGTCCGTACGATATCCAATACCCCCCCCCCCCAAAAAAACCCTTACGTAATTAATGAATGACCCCAAATGGATAATTAGTTACTATTAAACGAAAGGAGTTTCTTCTAAAAAGTGACGTTCTTCATCTTCATTTTCCACCAAACCGTTTCCGTCAAAAATGTTTTTATAAAACTTATGAGTTGGTAAGGTTGCCCATTCCTTTCCAAAATGAACACTAAGCAGCAGCAACATCAGAAACTGCCAAAGTAATTGAGTGGCTGCGCCGAAAAACCAGCTTAGATATATTTGCACCCTGTATAAACATATATACAGGGTTAATACAGAATAATAGTTTTAGGTTATGAAGTTTTGACAGGTTGGCATACCTTATATACAGGGTTAATACAGAATAATAGTTTTAGGTTATGAAGTTTTGACAGGTTGACAGTTGACCAAACTAATATCATAGGTGTGAATACCTTATATATAAGCAATAAATGCACATAAGTGTAATTAAAAAAATATACATAACCAGTACGGTGCCGTTGCCATGTTTTTTATTCTTCTTCTTCTTCTTCAAGTGCCTTATCCGCTTTGGACGTTGGCGATCACCATTTTTTTGGTTTTCTATTAGATTATTAAAATCAGAAACACAAAATAATTTACAAAACATGACTTTTTTTTATCAAATTAGCACCTTAAATGCTCTTAAAATAAAAAAATACTTATACATTATAATATACTCTTATTATAGTACGATAACGCTAACGCGTCGGGCTTAAAATTACCCTCGGTGCTATAATCTATTGATTGTGCCCTTGATACATAAATAACTATTTTGAATTGGTCTCCTGGGTACGCGCTACAATCTGGGTGTCTGAAAACTGTGTTGTTGGTATCTCAGGGCTATTATCTAACTACATTCCGGAAATCAGACGGGCCGCTATGAGTCACTTAGGTCAGATTTGTTGACATTTTTGAAAATGCGCTCAGATCAGACGCCACACACAAAATGTCTGAAAATCGGATTTCTGGGTACGGGGTCATATAATCTATCGATTCCGTGCGGTTTTAGCCGGGACGCTATGAGTCAAAAATTTTGGTTGCCATCTCTCGTACTATTAGTCACACTTCAAACATTTTCATCTTCAATTCCAAACAAGTCATTTTCATCATTTGGTATGTCAACATTGCCATGCGTGGTTAAATTTTCATAAAACATGCGGTAACGTGGTTCAAGATACTTGCACATTTCCAGAAGATCTTGTTTCTTATTGGAATTTATTGGCAATGGATTCAAATAGCACGGTAGAAATAGCACTTCATTAACATTTTTCGTTGACCAAGGTATGCGATTCTTGTACAGGGTTCCCACTAAATTTTTCAAAGCAAATTCCCTGACTTTTCCAGGTTTTCCCTGACAAAAATTTTAATTTTCCCTGACATTTTAGTATATGAAAATTAAAAAAAAATTATTTCAAATTTAAAAATATTTTATCTGAAAATTGAAATTAAAATATTTCTTTGACAAATTTTTGCTTTCACTGACATTGGCGCTAAAAATTTAAAATTCCCTGACTTTCCATGACTTTCCCTGACAAGTTCTAAATTCCCTGACTTTTCCAGGTTTTCCATACAAGTGGGAACCCTGTTGTATCGAATACCACGTTGATGTGGAGCATACAAATTGTAACGATTCCACGGAATCATCGGATCGTGGTTCGGCCTGGTGTAGATTCCTGAGGGATCTGCTTCGTCCATTTTAAACCAAAGATGTTCTGTGACGTGAAGATTGTGTGGCTTTGGAATTTTGATGTGGAGTTCGTCAATGCTTAAAAATTTCTCACGGGTCATGCGCTGAATTTGGAATGGTTTTGATGGCCTTGCACTAAGAATGACAGAAATCCAATCTTCTGGTACAAAAACGTTCATTTTTCTTTTCCTTTTTTCAATCAGAGCAAAGTTTCTATCATTTGGTAAAAATGAATGTCCCGTTACCAGAAACTTCTGTTCAATTCTGGTGAAGTGTCGTTTTGAAATTAAAAATTTATACAGGGCTAATATCAACCAGTTGTTATTTTGGCCGACGCATCTATCAGACCAAAAGACTGCTCGTCGTATCTCGTTTCCTGTGAGTACTGGAAATTTCTCTTCTATGTAAGATAGAATGCAAGACCCCATATCAAGCGATCCTCGTTTTCCTTCCGACTCGTTCCAAAACGCACATGTAACATTTCCTGTCTTCGAATCTATTAAGCAAAAGTTGTAAGAACTCAGTTGACGTTGGTAAAAAACATTTGAGTGACTCAGAGTTGGGCAAAACAGCACCTGTTCAAGATCCAGACATATGCAAACAAACGATTCATCAGCTATAGCCAAGGTTTCATCAGTAGTCAATGAGATGTAGGCTGACCGAGCCAAGTCGTGATGCTCATTCATCAAAAAAGTTTGCAAATTTTGTTGTTCTTCTTGACCACGTGTTCTGATAATTTCGATTTTTAGTGCGTCACATGTCTTGCAAGTATCGGATTTTGGAATTCCGACCTTGATTCCAGTCCTCTTAAATACTCGACGATATGCCCACAGTGAGTTTCTACCAGCAATTAAAACAGCATTTTCTAAACAAAATTTTTTGTACATAGTACTGACGTTCAAATCCGGGCTAAGATACTTCCGTTCTGTATCATCATGTTGTCTACAATAGTGAGATTCGTAAGTAGGAAAGCTCAGAATGTGGTGGCTAATAGCATCCCAGAGTTCTTGAGGTAGGCGATGTTGTCTATTATCTACCTGTGTACCTCGCTTGTCAAATGCAAAGATGTTTCCTTCTTTTTTTTTATCCACGCATGTTTTCAATCTATGTCTGGTAATTTTAAAAATATCGCACATAGATGTAAGGCAGACCTGCAACCTAATTCCGTTAACGGGAACATAATAGTTTATCATATTACGTTCTTCTCTTTCGGTTATGTCTACGTGCGCCATTAGAAATGTAGATTGCAAGGTCCAGTCAGAAGTTTCATAAAATTGGTTGAAAAGACGTATCTTCTCGTGCTGTTCCAAAATACATCCCGACAAGCTGCAGTTAGGACTACATACTTTCTCTCCCGTTGGTGCCAATTTTGCTAAATGAATGGTGCCATTTCGTCCTGTATATGTTTCTCCACTGTTACGCAATCGTTTTGCTAAAGCATCTTTGTGTTGCAGGAGTTTATTTGGTCGTTTTTTACTTCCGTTCCTGTGCTCAAGTTCTCGTTGCGATATATGTAAAGTATCCATAATCGAAGTATATTTTTTTAATTACACTTATGTGCATTTATTGCTTATATATAAGGTATTCACACCTATGATATTAGTTTGGTCAACTGTCAAAACTTCATAACCTAAAACTATTATTCTGTATTAACCCTGTATATATGTCAACTGTCAACCTGTCAAAACTTCATAACCTAAAACTATTATTCTGTATTAACCCTGTATATTATATGTTTATACAGGGTGCAAATATATCTAAGCTGGTTTTTCGGCGCAGCCACTCAATTATTGGTTCACGTTATCACGGGTAGACATGTCCGGTTATGAAACAAAAGCGCTGTGGACAAGTCCGATTTTGAAACCAGTGCTCATTTTCTACTTCCATTGTTATAAGTAAACTAGCTGGCACGGGCGGCATCCGCCGCCCTTAGCCATCTAGACCCAGAATAGATCCGAGTAGGCCATAGTTGTTCGGCCTCACAGGGGGAGGACCATAATAGATCCGTGAAGGCCATAGTTGTTCGGCCTTCGGCCTCACAGACCGGACCATAATAGATCCGTGAAGGACAAAGTTGTTCGGCCTTCGGCCTCATAGGGCGGACAATAATAGATCCGTGAAGGCCATAGTTGTTCTGCCTTCGGCCTCACAGACCGGACCATAATAGATCCGTGAAGGCCATAGTTGTTCGGCCTTCGGCCTCACAGACCGGACCATAATAGATCCGTGAAGGCCATAGTTGTTCGGTCTTCGGCCTCACAGACCGGACCATAATAGATCCGTGAAGGCCATAGTTGTTCGGCCTTCGGCCTCACAGACCGGACCATAATAGATCCGTGCAGGCCATAGTTGTTCGGCCTTCGGCCTCAAAGACCGGACCATAATAGATTCGTGAAGGCCATAGTTGTTCGGCCTTCGGCCTCACAGACCGGACCATAATAGATCCGTGAAAGTCAAAGTTGTTCGGCCTTCGGCCTCACAGACCGGATCATGATAGATCCGTAAAAGCCATAGTTGTTCGGCCTTCGGCCTCACAGACCGGACCATAATAGATCCGTGAAGGCCATAGTTGTTCGGCCTTCGGCCTCACAGACCGAACTATAATAGATCCGTGAAGGCCATAGTTGTTCGGCCTTCGGCCTCACAGACCGGACCATAATAGATCCATGAAGGCCATAATTGTTCGGCCTTCGGCCTCACAGACCGAACCATAATAGATCCGTGAAGGCCATAGTTGTTCGGCCTTCATCTGTCATACATACATACATACATAATCTTCACGTAAAGTTAAATCTTCCGCAAAGAGGTGGATCTTCCACGTTCTGCGACCTATATAAAGTGCTCCGGTCTTATTCGCGGCATTCAGATTAATTTGTTAGTGGTTTTTTGTTAGTGGTTTGCATTTTTCGAATTAAAGCCGCCATCCCCGCCATCTGTTGACAGTATTTTCAGATTAATTTGTTAGTGTTTTTTTGTTAGTGGTTTGCATTTTTCGAATTAAAGCCCCCATCCCCGCCATCTGTTGACAGTATTTTGAATCACTGACTGTACGTCAGATTAATTATTTGACAAATTAAATTTTTTGTCAAACTTGTGATTTGATTTTCGAAAAAAGCGAATAACTTTTTTCCCCGAGCGAATTTCTTCTCCATTTATGCACGAATAGTTGCGCCTGGAGCTACAAAATAACTGTGCAAAATTTGGTTGAGATCGGTCCAAGGGTCTAGGAACGTATAGCGAACACGCAAACACGCAGATCTTCTCTTTTATATATTTAGATGAAAGCTTTTTTGACCAAAATGTATTTTTAAATGGTAGAACAGACTCTCAGGAACAAAACGTATATCTTAGATTATATTCTTTGAAAATGTGACATGTCCGGTTTTGATTCTACACGCCTCAAATAATAATGTAATTATTTTAATGTAATAATTTTATCTATAAATATATTTTAGTATGTTTTATGGTGTTTAAACTAATGTTTATACGCTACAAAAATTTAACTTGACTAATCTTATTCCATGTATTATTATTTGTTTTATTTTATCAGGGGATAGCACGTTATTGCCAACCCTGAAATTGAAAATTTTCCATAGAGATTCAGAAAGCTGAAGGTTTGAATAGTCGATTTAGCAAAATAAATTATCGAACATATCATAAACCCTTTTATTGAGGGAAAAGTGTAGGCCACGCCCACAATCAAATTTAAAAGAAATTGGTGTAATTTTGGGGCATTTTTAGGTCCGAATTCGACTCTGAAGCGGTTGCGTTGTAAAAACCTACACTCCGCTGCGCTACGGGGCTCCAGGCGGTTTTGACAACGCTGAACTTAGCTAAAACAATCCTAAAGACGATCTATATACCCCACCGGGATCATAAAAAAAACGGGATATAGCATTTTAAATTATTTTAGAGGTATACAGCTCTAACGTAGAACCCCAAAAAAACCGACAAGTGTGAAAATTGTAAAATTTCATGTTACTCGTATGAGGGGCGTGGTGCATTTGACGAAGTGAAATTTTCTAAGTGTTAGGGTATATCTTCGTGCGCGCAAGTGAAATTCCTTAGGCGCGTCACTGAATGGGTAAATTGCCGACCTTCAAAGTCGATTTATTCAAAAACTTATGAATATTCCGCAATTTTTTTTTTT
The DNA here is from genome assembly GCA_932274525.1 of Podabrus alpinus. Taxonomy (NCBI): domain Eukaryota; kingdom Metazoa; phylum Arthropoda; class Insecta; order Coleoptera; family Cantharidae; genus Podabrus; species Podabrus alpinus. The sequence continues at coordinate 126,230,298 of OW026451.1, forward strand.
AATTATACTATATAAACCGTCAGCTTTCCGAATCTCTATACGAAATTTTCAATTTCAAGGTGGGTAATAACGTGCTTTAAGCTTTATGCTAATCTCTTATATAAAAATGAATATTTGTTTGTTTGGAACTTATAAACCGTTATAAACTTCTAGACCTTAGAATTATCAAATATTATTAAAAATTATTTCAAATTATTAGAGATTATTTGACTGAGATTATTCAGATTACTAATGATTATTAAATATTATGGGAGATTATTTGAGATTAGTGATAAATTATTGATATTTTGTACACAAGATTATTGAAGTGAACAACCCCTCGGGTAGAACTAAAAATATTTCATGAAAACTTAATTTATAAAAAAATTCTTTTTAATTTAATTAAGAACAAAATTTATTTGACTTTCAGTATTTACTATTTTCTTATACCAATTGAAACAAATTTTAATTCAAGAAAAAAGTGAAAGAAAATTGAATAAGTTGGGATATTCTGTACTTTTTACATTAATTCTAAAATTACTTTTGGAATTTAGGATACATTTCTAAAATAAAAAATTATTATTTTATCAGTTTATAAAAACATTAATAGTCCATACAATGAAACCGAAAAATAAATAAAAATAAAAATTAAAACCGAAATATTAGTTTAAAATTTACCTACGTCATACTTTTGATTATGTAATATTAAAAAGATAAAGTTTTGGAAGCACGTGACGGAAAAGGTTATTAACAGATGGCGCTACTAAATTGGAAGGCGGAATAAATGGCTTGAACGCCAATCAAGGACCTCTTAAAAATCCGTTGCGCCAATACAAATGAAGAATTACAATAATAAAGCAATTTATTCTGAATTCAAATTAAAAAGCGCCATCTGTTGATTGCCTTTTTAACTACAAAAGGTGTTTTCAAAGGTCCCAATCTGATACTATATAATCAAAAGCCATACTATTCCTGAAATAAAAATGAATTCCAGAAAACCGGAATGCCGGAATTTTAATAAACAAGTGAACTTTGAAAGAAGTTTTTGAATAATTCGCATTTCAAATAAAATTTTCTTACACATCATCTGACTTATTTTTTAAATAATAAATGAGCTATCAAAAAGTACACGCTATTGATTCACCCTGTATGTATGAGACTTACCTGAAAACGTTCGTATGCAAGTAATTGATTTTCATCCAAAGGCAACTGAACAGTAGGAGTTTTTATTCCACGATTTGCTACCAGTTTTGCAATATTAGTTTTATTGGTCATTACTTTGCCGGGGGCAGATTGAGGCTCTAAAAATAAACAAATGGGAATTGAAAAATAATCACAGCTATACACGACAGATTACAAAATTACCATTTGCATTATTTTCACGTAAAATACGCCGCCGTTTAACTTGATGGCAATCTGGTGTTACCAGATTTCTCTTGGTAGCACTCGCAGTCTTACAAACTAAATTGCAAGTCTTTGTGGCTGGCGTTGCATCCTTCTTGTGTTGTTTGGTAGCGGACTTCAGCTTCAAATCATAATCATTTTTTTAAAGTCACAATAAATTTAAAAATTAATTTGTCTACCCACCACATTTTGCTTATCAGAATCCATGGCAATGATCTCGTTGACTGTTTTACCCCAACTCAAAAATGCTTCCTTATTCGAGATCTCAAATTGTGAACTTAGAGCTCTCAGTTGTTCTTCAAGTTTCGGTATAGATTTCTTTAACACGTTTCGTTCTTTTTCTTCTTGCAAAAGTTGACCTCCTCGATTTTTAAATCGATCTGGGTCACTAGATTTTATTTGTAATACCGACAACTTTTTGCACAATTTTTCACGTCTCTCTAACAGGTGAATTAATTCACTACAAATTACAAACACTGTAGTTATTTTTTAATGTTGATTTTAAATTTAATAATTCAAAATTAAACATTGATATATTTTACAAAAAAAAACATAATTTTTCGTTTTGAAAAGTATTTTCGTTAAAAAATTATTGTAAACATAATTTGACCTTATGTTAACTTTTTTTTAAAACCTCTAAACTGGAAATAAAACAGAAGGAATCATAAATTCATACGTAGGATGAACAATAGTTTTTTATGTATTAAATACATATAGGTTTAAAAAAAAATCTTATTGATCTAAAAAATGAAATTATGAGAAATTTTACGTTACAGGATAACTTTTAGATTTAATTTCATATGAATTTGTGTCGTCATTAACTATTGGGAGGCCAAAAGCCGACCCGTACTTAAACAAATGAGAGGCCGCCCTGTGTTCTTAAAATAAATTGGGAGGCCAAAGGCGAACATGTCCTCACCTAAATCATTGAAAACCTAAAGACTGACAAGCAAAACCGTTGGTCTACCGTGTAACCCGATTCACGACTAGGGATCAAAAATGTCTACAACCAATCGGTAAGCTTAAGAACAATCGTCTAGCCACAAAAATCGGCCGATAAGACGATTTTCAAGTCGCTAGTAGAAATAAAGTTCTTAACATGTAAGAGTCATTCCATCTCAAATCTACAAAAAAATAGGTAAAATTGACTCGACCCCAACCAAACTTAACGAAACTTGGTACACACCATCGTAGTAAGAAATAAAAAACACAAATTTAAGGATTTGTCCAAAAAGGCATTCGTTTCCTTGTTTTGGTCTTTCAAAAAGTCAAAAAGTTGGTGTTGTAGACTTGTAGAAAAACGACTTGTAACTTCATGTACAGTGGTCTAAATTTAAAAATAAAAAATGTTCTGTAAAGGTAAATGAATATTCTATTCTAATATTCAACCACATTTTATATTTTGAACCCTTAACTGGATTAATTTTTTAATTTTAACCCTATTTCTAAAGCGGTGTTTTTTTTGGTTAATTTTTTTACGGTTTTTTTTGTACAAATGTGCTGAGCATGCGTACCAAATTTTATCATGGGATGAGCATGGGTTCGGTTACTAAAAATTAATTAAGTATTAGGCAGAATCGGACAAAAGTCAGTTTCTCGCCGATTTCTCAAGTTTCTCTGAACTTTATGACAAAATAGTTTAATATAAAATTAAAGCTAATTAAATTCTCTACAAAAGAATATTTACACATATTTTTCGTCAGATTCGTATTCACATAGCAATAACAGCTCAAAATATAGCTAAGTTGCGCGACCACCGTTATATTTATTTAAAAAGGTCGGAATCGATTTTCAATTAATTGTATAGATTTTCATCATAAATATTTATTATCTGAATATAAGTTGACCCCTCTCTTCTCTTCCGTCCATAACCCTTATGCAAGGTGTGGTGGCATCAATTTGCTATGCCTGCGACTATTCGTCGCCAGTGCGATTTTGCGCTGCTGCGATGGACTCGTGCAGTCCTTGTCCTATTAGTTTTTTAGTTCGATCGATCCAGCGCGTTGGCGATCTTCCTCGCGGTCGTCTTCCTTCCACTTTTCCCTCCACAATCAACCTTTCCATAGTATCAGTTCTTCTTGCTACGTGTCCCAGATATCCTAGATATCTCTGGTTGACTATTTCGACCAATCTTTTGTTGGTGTGGAGTTCCTCTATAATGGAGACATTAGCTCGACGTGCCGTCCATGGTATGCGCAGCAGTCTCCTATAACACCACATTTCGAACGCGGCTATTCTTCGTTCGTCGGTAGCTTTAATCGTCCATGTTTCCGCGGCGTAAGTTGCGATTGAGAATATCAATGTTTGTGTTATTTTAAGTTTAGTTTTTATTGTAATGGATCGATCTTTCCAAATTCTGTTCAGTTTTGTCAATGATGTTCTGGCAATCGCTAATCGTCTCCGAATTTCCAGTTCGCATCCACCATTATTATCTATTGTCGATCCTAAATACTGGAAACTGTCGACTACCGCGAACCCAGCCACCCTTTGTATTAGAGGTTGGTTATTATTAACTCTGTCTATAATCATGATCTTTGTCTTCAAGCAATTTATTTCCAGCCCATATGTGATGCTTTCCTCCGCAAGCCGTTCCATGATGCTCCGCATATCCTCTTCATCTGTTGTTAATATGACAGTGTCATCCGCATACCGCAAGTTAGTTATTTTCTTTCCGCCAATCGAAACTCCGCCATCCCAATTTTCCAAAACCCGTCTCATGATGTACTCATGATGTACTGCCGTACCTCAGCCGTTAATTTGAAGTCCGTTGATAGTGTTGCAGACGCTCACTACCGCACTGCTCGTCTCGTATAGCTGTTGTATAATTCTGATTAGGTGTACGGGTGTTCCCATTTCTTTCAGGATCTTCCACAGTTTATTCCATTTCACTCTATCAAAAGCCTTGCTGCAGTCCACGAAGCACAAAAACACCTTCACCTGAAACTCTCTTGCTTTCTCTATTATTTGTCTCACATTTAGAATTTGCTCTCGCGTGCCTTTTCCTGGTACAAAGCCTGATTGTTCCTCTGCTATTTGTGGCAGAAGAAAGGATCTAAGTCTGCCGGCTAGTATGTGTAGAATAACCTTACTTGCATGGGAGACCAAAGCTATGGTTCTGTAGTTACTACATAGTGTCGGGGTTCCCTTTTTGTGTATAGGGATTAGGATGGATGTAGTGCATTTTTCCGATGACCATATGCACTGACATACGTTATGAATTGTATCAATTCCATTTTCACCCATAGCCTTCACTATCTCCGCTGTTATGTCATCAGGCCCTGGTGCTTTTCCATTTGTTAGTTTTTTGATGGCCCTTTCCACTTCGCTTCTGAGTATGTCTGGTTCTCTTTCACACACACCACACCAAGTTGACCACACTATCCCTAATTTTGATAAAAAGTTTAGCATAATATGACAATGCAGTTGAACCAAAAATACATTTAATTTTTTTTTAAACTTAATTCGTTTCCATTTTACCGACACTTTTCAGGTTACCCCTCTGTGTATAACTTTGGAACTAATTAACATAGAGGGCGGATTTTTCTTCAACAAATTTATTAGTTTAGATTGCCGGAACAAACTATTTTAATAGAGAGTTTTACACTCCCCCCCCCCTCAAAGGGGTCTCTTTTTTTCCCTAAAAATTAATATATATTATTAAGACTAACATTGTTAACCTGTGCACCAAATTTCATTTTGGGCGAACTATTGCAGATTGAGAAAAAAATATATATAACTAGCCATTTGATAAGTTATATATACTTGTTTGCTCAATCTGCAATTCTCGGCACAAAATGAAATTTGGTGCACAGGGTTGAGTATGTTAGCCTTAATAATATATATTAATATTTAGGGGGGACAAGGGACCCCTTTGAGAGGGGTGCAAAACTCACAATTAAAAAAAATTGTTCCAGCAACCTAAACTTACAAGTTTATTGAAAAAAAATGAGCCCTCTATGTTTATTAGTTCCCAAGTTACACACCCTGATGTTTGAGGTTGTAAACTGAAAAGTATCACATTTAGCTGGCTTTAACATGGAAAGAAGTAAATTTACAAAAAGAAATCAAATACTAATGTATTTTTGGTTCAACTGCATTGTCATATTATGCTAAACTTTTTATCAAAATTAGGAATGGTGTGGTCAACTTATATTCAGGTAATAAATATTTATGATGAAAATCTATACAATTAATTGAAAATCGATTCCGACCTTTTTTAAATAAATATAATGGTGGTCACGCAACTTAGCTATACTTTGAGGTGTTATTGCTATGTGAATACGAATCTGATGAATAATTTGTATATAGATTATTTTGTAGAGAATTTAAGTAGCTTGAATTATAGTATATTAAGTATCAAGAACAGTAAGGACATTTTACCGATCGAAGACAATAGGGAAGATGCATAAATTTTTTTTATAGCGTAGTTGGATCAAAAATAACTAAATATACTAATTAATGCTATTTAATTTATTTATTTTCGTTTTGATAATAATTTAAAAAATATTTAAAAATCCGTCAATTTGAATTGAACGAAACGACCGCGCAATTTTCCAAGTGACTGATGACGTCACAAGTTAAATTTTACATTCATTTATGTTATTTTTCTGTGGTTTTGTGCTTTGAAAGTTGAAGTTTGTTAGTGTTAAAGCTGTTATTTATCATAATTAAATCAATTAAAAACAAGAAAGTTAAAAAAGTACTCTACATGAGTAGAATAAACATGAAAGTGAGGTTATTGCAAGCAAGCAAGCAAACGCGTTGCGTTTAAAGTCACATGATTTATTTTAAATTATCATTGAATTTTAAAATGGATTATTTATAACAAAATACAATAAATTGAAGTTATTTTTGCTGATTTGATATTTAATATATAGGATTAATCGGAAAATACTGTTTTAACTAAATTTTTTTATTCATGCATGTTCCCCAGAAGCGACGACTCCAATTATTGTCTGAGATAGGTAGTCCTTAATGTTCGAGATGCTTATGACGTTTTTTGCGCGACTAAATTTATTAAAAAACATTTAAATGTGTACTTAATAAATAAAAAATCTGATGTGGCCATCGCATAACTTTCCGAACAGACGCAAATTTTTACATTATATTTTTAAATAAAATGGTTACATAATTTCAACAGTAAATCGATGAAAAATTTCATATTTTGCCAAAATAGGAAGAAAAAAACTTTTGAATGCCTATATCTTGCAAACGAAGCATTTTTGGACCCATGTTATTAGAAACTTTTCATCTTATTTTCGTTAGTAGAATGCGGTTTACTATTTTATTTACAAATACAAAAAATTTTTACAAATACAAAAATTTTTGAAACGCCCTGTATATTTTAGAGAAAAACTTGTAGGACAAAAAATGTAGGAAATTCCATAGCGCTAATTTTTTGTTATTAATATTTTTACATATTTAATTTCGTTTCGAAGTTATGACGCATAATGTCATAATAGCTCCAGGTAAACCCCCCTTTCCCGTTACACGATTTAAATTATTTTCATCTGGCTTCGTCCTACGACAGGAAAAAGCTTATATGCAAAATTTGGAATGATTTGCTTGCTTCGTTTAGACGCTATCGTGTTCACAGACGTACATACACACACACATACACCCTTACACACATACATACAGACATCCTTCCAAAAATGATAAAAATGGATTCAGGGGACCTCAAAACGTGAACATCTGTCAAAAAATTGGGGGGTCAAATTTTGACTGATAACAATACTTTCCTTACCTAGGGGTTCGGAAAGTAAAAATATGTTAGTCTCTTTATATCAAGTTGCCTTAATGTCAAAGTTTGCATTACGTTGCTATAACAATTAATGTTGAATAAATTCACTTACTGTTCTAGAACGCTAAAAATACTTACCGTCGCCTTATCCTTAGCAACTAGTAAACAAAACTTACTGTCGTGGAAACAGACGCGGTAAACAACCAAATAGAGCATAGTCGCGCAAAAAATATATTAAACTATTTTGTCATAAAATTCAAAGAAACTTGAGAAATCGGCGAAAAACTGATTTTTGTCCGTTTCTGCCTATACTGAATTAATTTTTAGTAACCGAACCCATGCTCATCCCATGATAAAATTTGGTACGTATGCTCAGCATATTTGTACAAAAAAACTGTAAAAACAGCAACCAAAAAAAGACCCCTTTAGAAATAGGGGTTGAAATAGGGTTAATATTAAAAAATTAATCCAGTTATGGGTTTAAAATATAAAATGTGGTTAAATATTTGAACAGAAGGTTCGTTTACCTTTACAGAACATTTTTTATTTTTAAATTTAGACCACCGTGCATGAAGTTACAGACGTTTTCCTACAAGTCTACACACCAACTTTTTGACTTTTTTTGAAAGACCAAAACAAGGAAACTAGTGCCTTTTTGGGCAAATCCTTTAATTTGTATTTTAGGCTTCTATACAAAGTATAGCAAGAAGCCTTATGATCTGGCTCGGTGTCTGTCCGTCTGTCCGCCCGTCCGTCCGTCCGTCTGTCCGCATAATTCAAAATCATACAGAGCGTTTCAAATCGTGCTGGAAATACTGTGTGTATAGAGGTCTAAGAACTGGGTAGCCAGTGCGCTACTTTTAGGCTTCTGTACAAAGTATAACAAGAAGCCATATTTAGGCTTCTATGCAAGGTATAGAAAGAAGCCTTATGGTCTGGCTTCGTGTCGGTCCGCATGTTTCAGAGCCAATCATAACGTTGATCAACTGAAACGTTGTTATATTGTAAATACTTCGTCTATATAGTATTGCGTTAATCTGTTAATCCGTTGATTCGATTCGCTAATGCAATTTATTATTATTACAGGTTAGATGATGTTTTGTATTGCTTTCATCAGAATCAAAATCGGAATCGGAAAAGTCGCTGCTAGAATAATTGCTTGAGTTGTTCATGTTTATAAATTAGTGGTACTTGCTATATCGATTCCTTTTCAAAAGTATTACCTAAATTTTAAATACAAAGTGTAACCTATATAGTAAATTGTTGATCCTTTGATACGTTGATACATTGATACGTTGATACATTGATACGTTGATACGTTGATACATTGATACGTTGATACATTGATACATTGATACGTTGATACCTTGATACGTTGATACATTGATACGTTGATACATTGATCCGCTGATCCGTTAATCTGTTTATCCATTTATTGCATTATCTGCTTATCCGTTATTTGTATTTTTATCTTTTGAACAATATATCCACACCGTTAAGAAATTGTATGTAAAATTACAATCATTAGCAACTTTGTGACCAATTTTTCTTCAGCATAGCGCGAAATCATATCTTTCTTCAGTATTTATCACGTCGAAAGTCAGCAATTATGGTACAATCTATATTACGAACGTAACTTATATACCACGCTTTAAAAATAATATTTTCGAAGCATGTTATATCACGTTACTTGGTTCGGACGATGCTATTTTAGGGTTTTGATATCATAGATATCAAAAAACTAATATTTTTTAATCAAAATCAAATTAATTAAAAAAAAATCTTGTAGCTGGTGTGTTATGGTAGTGTTATATCTACGAGGGCTGGGAAATCGAGTATTCGAATACTCGATTCTAGGTAATTTGTTCGACAGCGTTATGTGCGACAGAAATTTGTTTGAAAATGCCCTGTCGATTAAATGTTCAGTCGTACAAATGCTGAGTTGGACGAATTTCTCTCGAACAAATTACCAACTACGGCATATTCAAACATTCGAATATCCCACTAATATTTAAGTGTTTTACTAGGTTTAAGATGATATGTTGATATGATGATATGATTTCATTATTAATAATTAATTTTAATATTATTAATAATAATTATTAATTTAACACAAGCGGCCTGCCGGTGTCGCGAGTAAACAGTCGACTAGTCCAGACGTGTTTTTGTTTTTCCAAGCAAAAATGTAATCAGCGACATTTACAGCCGTATTCACCAAGCTCTGTTAAGTTGCTAACAGAGAGTCAAGTCAATAACAGTCTGTTAATGTGATATATTTGTATTCACCAATGACTTTTAGCAGTTACCAGTCTGTCAAGTCGTCTGATAAGTTAACAGAGCAATATTGGGCTGTCAACATAGGTAACAGACTGATAAGTAATATTTTTATGTGTCAATATTGTAGGTTATAATTATTATTGACATTTGTTTTTGGTATGTATTTAAGGTTAACTTTTTTCCGCGAAATCAGTTAAAGCTAGTTTTACACGGTTTTACCAACAAAAATTCTAGTTACTTTTAGGCTTCTATACAAAGTATAACAAGAAGCCTTATGATCTGGCTCCGTCCGTCCGTCTGTCCGTCCGTCCGTCCTCATAATTCAAAATCATACAGAGCGTTTCAAATCGTGTTGGAAATACTCTGTGTGCATAGAGGTCTAAGAACTGGGTAGCCAGTGCGCTACTTTTAGGCTTCTATACAAAGTATAACAAGAAGCCTTATTTAGGCTTTTATACAAGGTATAGAAAGAAGCCTTATGGTCTGGCTTCGTGTCCGTCCGCATGTTTCAGAGCCAATCATAACGTTGATCAACTGATACGTTGTTATATTTTAAATACTTCGTCTATATAGTATTGCGTTAATCTGTTAATCCGTTGCTTCGATTCACTAATGCAATTTATAAATACGCAAATGTTCGAAAGAAATTTACTAAGTTAAAGATATTTTCGAAGAGGTCTCCCTATATAAACTACTTGTTTTACTTTGATGTGAAAAAATAATTTTTTATTGATGTGGTTAGTGAAGTTAAGTTATAAATAAAAGAGAAAGGAGAGGATTGGTCCACCTCAAAAAAAGGACCATACATTACAGAGAAGTAAAATTTCTAATAGAATGGAAAAGTTTGATTGTTATTAGTTATATAGTAAATGATAATTACCAATCGCAAAAAATTTAATTGGTGCAGATTATCTGATTATGTGGTGTTACATTATATGGCGATCAAAAATAACCAGATAATAACAACTTTCCACACCAGAAAGGTAGCTGTATAGAAGCCTAAGAACTGCCGCTAAAGCGAGTTCCACCTTGTTTTATTTCTTACTAAGATGGTGTGTACCAAATTTTGTCAAATTAGGCATGGGTCAAGTAAATTCATGATTCGATTTGAGATGGAATGACCCATAATGCACTGTGTATTTGTTAATTTGAAAATAGCATACAGTAGCTACCATAAGTAGGTTAAAAAATTTTTAATTTTTAATTAAAAGCAACATTGCTGATCACAAAAAAAATTTGAATCCAATCTTGCAACTATCGTTTTACATGTTACAAAAGTAGGTTAACATTGTTATAACTGATTAGTATTTTCTTCATTGCACAAGTGGATTTGAAAATTTAGTTATAAAGTGAAACGGTGTACTTCCTCTTAGATACATTTTTTTTTTGAAAAATGAAAAAAAGTTTAGGGGATGTTTATCATTTTAAATCCATTTCACTGCATTTTAACACGTTTAATTCAGAATTTTTTGATGATAAAGACCCAAAATGGCAAAATTTCATTATTTACATAATAACAGAAGAGCATATAATTATAAGTATTGAAAATATATGGATCTGGCAACACTATTAAAAAAATTGCAGAACTTTTTAGTAAATCGACCTGGGGTTCAGCAACTATTCGACTTAGAGAAAAATACCTTAGATAGAAGTTGTAGTAAATTTTATTCTTTATAAGATTTATAGAAGTCATTTTCGTCCTAAAATCAACTGGTAAGGAAATATTGCAAAGAAACATTTTGTTTTGCCATTTTTTTTTAAATTGCGGCACTTCCGGGCGGTCGCCGAGGTTGCCAACTCAGGGTTTTTAGTAGGACCCCAAACCTTAAAACATATCCAAAAATCAGAACCCCCTGACCATTTTTAGGAAACTCTTCTTTTCATGATTTCGAGGATGTTAAAAAATTTAAATGTTTTTAATTTTTTTAATGAGTTATATGATAACAATATAGCTGAAATAGAAATTTTTTTAAAAATATTTTGCCGAAAAACATAATTTTCACTCCTTCATGAAAAATTTCAACTTCAGACGAAGAATTTGGTAAGAAGCTCAGGGTTCCGAGAGGACGTTTTTTAGTAGATATGTTAAAGTACGAACAATTACCTAACGAAATCCGTCGAAAAATCGCAGAAAACCGATTTTGGATTTATTTGATCAAAATGTGCCCAATTTTCTTACACTATATCCAGTTAAGGCTTTACTAACCTGTTTTTATTATAATATTTCTGCAGTTTATCCATCTCTCGTTCATGTAAAGTTAATAAATCCTCTGTAAAGAAATTTGAATGTACGTATTGGAAATCTCTGTTATTTTCTGCAATATGGCACTTTTCATACATTACTAACAACTCTTGACGAAGACATTTTATGTACACCTGCAAAATTGAAACAATTAAAATGAGCAAAAATACAAATAGAACCACAAACTTCAATATTTTCCTTCTTTATATCACTACATCTAGTCAATTCTTGTTTCCATGCCTCCATCACTTCTAAATTGTTCGCAACATGAGTTTGCAAAAATAAATCACACGTATCTTTGTCTTCATTTAAAAATCTCCATAAATTTTTCACTTCTTGTTGTAATCTAAGAATTTCAATTTGAGTCGTATTATAGATTTCCTTAATGGTCATGTAAAACTGTTCTAGCTTTTCCATGTTTTCCTGTGAAACTTGAAACGAGGACTCTTCTGCAAACAGTGCGAGTTTTTCAAAATCAGTTTTTGCCTGATACTTCAATTCGTGGACAAATTTTAAAATATCAGATTTGGTCACTAAAAATTGTTCTAGTCGAACAAATTTTAAAGATTCTAATTGCTCTAAATATTGTTTAAACTCTCCTATTTCGTTGTTTGTAGGTAAGGGTGAATCCTGCAGCCCTTTCGAATCGGTACCCAGAATTTTACACAATTGCAATTCCTCATCTTGTAAAGTTTTTATTTCTTGGCATTTTTTGCCGTGTAAAACTTTGCATCTTAAAACAAACTTTTATTTAATTTCTGTAAAAAAACAAAATAATTTAACTTACTCTTCGATATATTTTGTTAATTTTTCATGTTCTTGTAAAAGAGTTAATTTTTCACTTCCAAATCGAGGCATGATCAAGTGCAAGTCCTTACATAACGATCGGCACTTCTCTAACGAAGTTTCAATTTTTTCCATAAGCTCATCTTGATAGGCATTTGTCTCTTCTACCATAGCCTGACAATTTCCTTCGATTTGATTTATAAATGTTTCCGCCCATTCTTTTTTTACATCGGCTGAAAATCCTACAGTCTTAATTATTTCACACCAGGTACTTAATTGCGTTTTGACAATCGCTAATGTTTTATTAACCAATTCATCTTCCCATGAAGAATCGGGCTGCTTGCTACAAAAGATTCGACTAATTAGTAATGTTAATATTTTATGTAAAGACCGACAGGGTCATGATAATATAAATTATCATATGCTTCGGCAATTTGTAATAATTATATCTAAAAGCAAATAGTATCAGAGCAAATGCAACTCAATGATTGATGTCAACTTTTTCATTAGGGTTAACAGACCATTTTTTTTATCAACTAAATTTAAAGCTCTAGACCGTGATTTAAATTATACTAAAATTTACCTTTCTTCAGACATGATAAATTCAACAGTATTCACTATATTGAACAAAAATCAAAGAACTATTTAATTACTTGTCTAACGACAGTTGACTATTCAAACCTCAAACATTCAAACATCTGTGATTCAAACGTTTCAAACTTACATTGTGCGCATGCGCAAAATTTGAATTCTAGCTTGGCGTTATGCCAATATACAGGGCGGATGATAGTCGAGCGAATTATCGTCTAAAATACGTTCAGAAAATGAGTGGTGACCATTCGCGGTTAACGGGCTAATTTTTTTTTAATTAATAGTACACAACATATAAAAGACACCGATGTATTTTTTTAAGTGAGGAAACTTTGGAATGTTATTCGATAAAGGTAGCAATTGGATTTCTTCCTTTACTTAGATTTAAGCCAGATAAAAATTTAAAATTGATTCCAAAGTGTCACACTGACTTATTCATAATGTTGTCTAGTGTAAAACTTATCATTTTATTTAGCATACTAATAAAAGTTTCAAATAAAACGTGTAGCACACAGTTTTTCATTTTCAAGTAATATCTTATCAACTCATTTTAGTAGAAATTACCGACTCTACAGCAAATCTCATGCAGAATCTTGTTAAGGAAAAAATTCTTAATTATTTACATAAGGGGTCGTCCATAAAGGATGTCCGCATTTTTTTCCAACTTTTCGATCCCCCTACCTACCCCCTTTGTTCCAGTTGGTCACAATCTTCAGACGCACCCCCCCCCCCAGGAACGTCTTATGCTCACAAATCATAGACCTCCCCTAATTTGTCTAAAATCAAACTTTACCTTTTAAACGAAATAGCCTATTCATTAATTATTCACAACTAGCTGACCCGGCAAACGTTGTTTTGCCCGAAATTAATTTTTATGCCACTCAAGGCATAACATTCATCAATTCGCCAGCAATTTCACTTTGAATGTTGAAATTTAATTCGTTGACATCAATGTTTTTCGCAGCCAATATAGCACATTCGCTCAACCAAATATGGTTTTTGTAATTTTGAGCAATGTTTGGGAACACCTTTCGGATGAGTTCGGTTTTTGATTCGGTGAACTGGCAAAAATCGACGGGGATGGTGCCAGTCGAAATTTCCAGCAATTTGGAAGGTTCCTAACGTGTATGAACAGCTCCATATACATTCCACAACATACAACATAGAATAATTCACTTTCCAAAACGATAAAATCAAATTGTGATTGTTATAATACAACCATTCAATTAACAAAATCAAATGTAATTGTATTTTGCTCAGCCCTATTAATATTACAACTCGTTTTTAACTTTTTTATTCGAATTTAGAAAGTTTTTTTTATTTAATGAAACATTTATGTAATAAGATAATTGGATTAAATGATTAATTATCAATGCCTTACAATGTGGGTACAGAACGCTGATAGATGCAATAGCAACGGATTGGTCTGCACTGTGATCAATTGTCACGTTGCAACGAAATGCAGTTCGATGAGTATTCAACGCAACATCATTTCGACACCCCCAAGGAACAAAGCCGTAACTCATTTTTACCTATTTTGCAGGAGAGCCAATTGAAAGTTTCAAAAAGTTAAAAAAAGCGATAAAAACGCTGAGTTACAACTTTGTTCCACTGATTATCTCTGTAAATATTTGTCGTAAATTAAAATTATTTTTACCAAAAGAAAGATATTTTTGTCAGGATTACAGTGGTAGTCATAACTCAAATTTGTCGTAACTGGAGTTACGGCTTTGTTCCTTGGGGGTGTCGATTTGTTGAACAGATCGCGAAACAACACAAAAGTAAAAACTAATGTCATTTACTTTTCCAGGACGAAATACAAGGGTAGCTACAATTTTGCAATTGTCGCACCACCTATTGACGATATAAAAAGCACTTGCAGTTTTCAAATGTAATTGTATTTTGCCCAGCCCTGTATAATATTACAACTCGTTTTTAAGTTTTAGGCTTCTATACAAAGTATAACAAGAAGCCTTATGATCTAGCTCCGTGTCCGTCTGTCTGTCCGTCCGTCTGTCTGTCCGTCCGTCTGTCTGTCCGTCCGTCTGTCTGTCCGTCCGTCTGTCCGCATAATTCAAAATCATACAGAGCGTTTCAAATCGTGTTGGAAATACTCTGTGTGTATAGAGGTCTAAGAACTGGGTAGCCAGTGCGCTACTTTTAGGCTTCTATACAAAGTACGATATAACAAGAAGCCTTATTTAGGCTTCTATACAAGGTATAGAAAGAAGCCTTATGGTCTGGCTTCGTGTCCGTCCGCATGTTTCAGAGCCAATCATAACGTTGATCAACTGATACGTTGTTATATTGTAAATACTTCGTCTATATAGTATTGCGTTAATCTGTTAATCCGTTGTTTCGATTCGCTAATGCAATTTACAAATACGCAAATGTTCGAAAGAAATTTACTAAGTTAAAGATATTTTCAAAGAGGTCTCCCTATATAAACTACTTGTTAGGCTTCTATACAAAGTATAGCAAGAACCCTTATGATCTGGCTCCGCGTCTGTCCGTCTGTCTGTCCGCATAATTCAAATCTAATCAGAACCTTCGAAATTGTGATTGTGACCGCAAAAATTTAATTAGTGCAGATTATCTGATATTACCTTATAATAATATGGCGACCAAAAATAACAACTTTTTACTTCCCTATAAGGAAGTATTGTAATCATGAAAAAATTCGATGTCGATATTTTAACGGAAATATCCGTTTTGAGCATTTCTGAATCCGTTTTGACTACTTTCGCAATGATGTATGTATGTATGTATGTATGTATGTCTGTATGGATGTATGTAACGCAAAATGTCTGTAAGTTCTGTATCTCTGGAACGAATTGTTATATAGTAACCAAATTTCATATTTAACACTTTAATCGGTATACAAAGGCACCATTTGATTTTGGAGGAAATCCTTAAACCGGAAGTAGCACTTCTCTTGAAGGACGAAATGGTTTTTCTTAAATATCTCAGGAACGAATTGTTATCTAGTAACCAAATTTCATATTTAACACTTTAATCAGTATACTAAAGCACCATGTGATTTTGGAGGAAATCCCTAAACCGGAAGTAGCACTTTACTTGAAGGACGAAATGGTTTTTCTTCAATATCTCAGGAACAAATTGTTATATAGTAACCAAATTTCATATTTAACACTTTAATCAATATACGAAAGAACCATTTGATTTTGGAGGAAATCCCTAAACCGGAAATGGCACTTTACTTGAAGGACGAAATAGTTTTTCTTCAATATCTCAGGAACGAATTGTTATATAGTAACCAAATTTCATATTTAACACTTTAATCGGTATACGAAAGCACCATTTGATTTTGGAGCAAATCCCTAAACCGGAAGTAGCACTTCACTTGAAGGACGAAATGGTTTTTATTAAATATCTCAGGAACGAATTGTTTTCTAGTAACCAAATTTCATATTTAACACTTTAATCAGTATACTAAAGCACCATGTGATTTGGAGGAAATCCCTAAACCGGAAGTAGCACTTCACTTGAAGGACGAAATGGTTTTTCTTCAATATCTCAGGAACAAATTGTTATATAGTAACCAAATTTCACATTTAACACTTTAATCGATATACGAAAGAACCATTTGATTTTTGAGGAAATCCCTAAACCGGAAATGGCACTTTACTTGAAGGACGAAATAGTTTTTCTTCAATAGTTTTTAATAATTTAATTAAATAATAAAGTAAAATTTAAATAATATTTCTGCGAATCTTTAGATGAACGATGAAGGAATGATTCCTTATAGGGAAGTCATGTGCTGGCCACATCAGATTTTTTTTCAATGCAGACCAAATATAATTTATATTTTATTTACATAATTTTTCACCTATATAGGAAATTTAAATACGTTGATACGTTGATACGATGATACGTTGATACGATGATACGTTGATACGTTGATACGTTGATACGTTGATGCGATGATACGTTGATACGTTGATACGTTGATACGTTGATACGTTGATACGTTGATCCGTTGATACGTTGATCTGTTGATACGTTGATCCGGTTTTATTGTAACCACAGCAGTGGCTTGATGTGATTGGTGAAGTTAAGTTGTAAATAATAGAGAAAGATTAGGATTGATCGACCTTAAGAAATGGATCGTACATTACAGAGAAGTAAAGTTCCGGATGGAATGGAAAAGTTTGCTTATTATTGATTATATAGTAAATGATAAATACCAACCGCAAAAATATATTTAGTGCAGATTATCTATTTTCAATGCACACCAAATATAAGTTATATTTTATTTTCATAATTTTTCAGCTATATAGGAAATTTAAATACGTTGATACGTTGATCTGTTGATAAGTTGATCTGTTGATACTGCTGTGTACTTTTAGGCTTCTATACAAAGTATAGCAAGAAGCCTTATGATCTGGCTCCGTGCCCGTCCGTCTGTCCGTCTGTCTGTCCGTCCGCATAATTTAAAATCATACAGAGCGTTTCAAATCGTGTTTTACTTTGATGTGAAAAAATAATTTTTTATTGATGTGGTTAGTGAAGTTAAGTTATAAATAAAAGAGAATAGAGAGGATTGGTCCACCTCACAAAAAGGACCATACATTACAGAGAAGTAAAATTTCTAATAGAATGGAAAAGTTTGATTGTTATTAATTATATAGTAAATGATAATTACCAATCGCAAAAAATTTAATTGGTGCAGATTATCTGATTATGTGATGTTACATTATATGGTGATCAAAAATAACCAGATAATAACAACTTTCCACACCAGAAAGGTAGCTGTATAGAAGCCTAAGAACTGCCGCTAAAGCGAGTTCCACCTTGTTTTATTCGAATTTAGAAGGTTTTTTTTATTCAATAAAACATTTATATAATAATTTAATATAACTAATAATAAAACTAAGCTTTACTACTACTTCCTCCTCATGCGTTCAGTTCGTCAGCTGCAGTTGATCGTGGAATAACTGGAAGAGTCTGACGAAAATCACCGGACAATAGAATCATGGCTCCACCAAAAATGTTTTGATTGTCACGAAAATCTTTCAACGTTCTGTCCAGCGCCTCCAGTGACCTCTTGTGGGCCATCGTGCATTCGTCCCAAACGATCAATTTGCATATCTGTAGAATCTTCGCCATTGCGCTGTTTTTAGCGATGTTGCAAGCTGGTGTTTCGTTGATTTGCATGTTCAGTGGCAATTTCAAGGCAGAATGTGCAGTTCGTCCGCCTTCCAACAAAGTCGCTGCTATTCCAGATGAAGCCAATGCTAGGGCAACTTCATTCTGCGATCGAATCCTCGCCAAAAGCAATGAAATTAAGAACGTTTTTCCAGTCCCTCCGGGAGCATCCAGGAAGTAAATTCCGCCAGTTCCATTGTTCACAGCTTCTATCAAAGAGTCGTACGCAGTCTTTTGTTGTTGATTCAATCGCGAAACATTTGTACGAACTGCTTCGGCTAATGCTTCGGTGTCGTATTGTTGTTCTCTTCGTAACTCGTGGTTAAATGCATCGTGCATTGAACGATTGGGTGATATCATGCCCAAACACGGCAACAATTTATTCGCCATCAATAAACACATATCTTCTATCATGATCAATGTCTCATCGTGAATTTCTGCAGTCACTTGCAATGTAGGATTTAAAGTTTGGCGACGCACACGATACAAAACATCCTCAGACATGTCGTCCTTATATTTGACCCACAAACCGTTCGGATTCGAAGGGAAACATGTGGATATGATAATCGCAAACAGTGTGCGAATTTGATGCGGTGATGAAGATATGACGGAATCTTTGAGCGTATTGTCCCAATGCGAATCGTTCTCGAGCAACTGTAAGAGTTGACACGCCTCACGGTAAGTCGCACACAGATGACCATTAACGGTTCTTAGTTGTTGAAACGACGTCGGACCACGAACATTCACCAACAACAATCGAAGATAGTAACATTCGTCGTTATTTGGATGCAGAGTGTAGATGCGACCCAGAGCGTCTGAAGCAAATACATTTGGATGTCCTTCAACTGGTGTACCTTGTTTTCGACGCTGAAAAGATTCGATGATGCGTTCCATGTGTAGTAGCGTGGCATTTTAGCATACAGCAAAGTGAGAGCGAAAGCATCTGCTTGACAAACCGACAAGAAGCTTGTCAATGTTGTCGACGGTGGCCGTGCCGCTCTATCCGCTGCGTTATCAGGATTGAAATACACTCGTTGTCCGTTTTCCAGATGTACTGCCAAATGTACAACAATGGGATATCTTTCATGAATGGCGAATGAAAAAATGCGCCAAATTGCTTCGTTACTACTAACATAGCGGCCCAATTGGTATTGAGTGACTTCATCGTTGGAATTCTCCGCATCAACTCCAATCACAGCCATGTCACTT
The DNA here is from genome assembly GCA_932274525.1 of Podabrus alpinus. Classification (NCBI taxonomy): domain Eukaryota; kingdom Metazoa; phylum Arthropoda; class Insecta; order Coleoptera; family Cantharidae; genus Podabrus; species Podabrus alpinus. Next base: position 126,249,698 of record OW026451.1, read on the forward strand.
CCTTTGGTCACATACTTGCAAATATATTTGATAGATTTCACGGAATGGCAAGATTCGACGTTGAAGTGCCCTTTGAATGTCGTCGATAGTAATGGCGAATACGGAACAACCCAACGATTATCTACTTCAATTTCCTGTTGATTAACTTTCACAATTGTTGATCTTCCATTGTCCGCAGTCGATCGGCGACGATACATTGGATAACCATCATTTCCGGTAATTGTTTCTGCAACTAATGCCCTTGGATACCGCTTCGAACATTTTCCGTCGACCATACACGGAGAATTGTTATTTAATGTTCCACAGGGGCCATGAATCATGTTCTTAGTAATAACCTCATGCAGGACTGCATCTTCTTCTTCATTGGGAATTTCTGCTGATATTACATCATCGATTTCATTCGGTCTTATCTTCTCAATCAACCAAATGAGAATATGTGCGTGTGGCAATCCGCGTTTCTGCCACTCCACTGAATACATCCAACAGCGCGTTTCGCCGAACACGCGATGCTTCACAATTAAATTCATCAATGATTTCAATTTTTGTTTGAAGACTCTCGCTGTGATGTCATGGCGATCGATGGGTGATTGGCCAGGGTATAACTCGTGTCGAATTTCTATCCACTGCGGATTGCAAGTGAACGTGATGAACAAATCTGGTGTGCCGTAATGGCGAACATAGGACATGGCATCTTGAGCGTATTCATGCATATGTCGTGGACTTCCGACGTACGTTGCTGGGAGAATCGTCATGCGGCCAATATTCTGTGCGTTTCCGTCAGTATTGATGGCATCTCGAAGGTGAATATACTCTTCAGAACGGAGGTTTGTCTGGTTCAATCTGATAAATAGCAACCGTTCAGTTTCAATTTTGACGTACATATCGACAGCATATTGGTGAAATAGACGGCGACATTTCAATATGTGATTGTCCTCATTTTCACGAATCATCAATCGATATGAATAGTAGTTCATTGAACTGACTTTTTTGTTCGTTTCAGCGCCTGTAAGCGGATTTACCATCTTGTGCGAGAAATCATAACCGTCTTCACCTTGCCAAAATATGATGGGATATTGTAACGCATCATATGATCGGTGCGTTTCGTACACACGCTGCAGCTGATCGTTTCGCCGTTGCAGAACGATATCACGTGATTCCAAATTTTCTCCAACGACGACAATGGCGACATCATCAATTGTTGGCGTATTGAAACGTCTTGCGTGTTCTCCCGCAGGCGTCCTATCGGCTCTGATTACAATTTTGTGATTATCAGATGGCATGCGGTCCAGTGCGGTTTTAAACAATGCAATCAATTCATTGTGTTGATGAAAAAAAGTTTGAAGTTGTTCCACGATTGGTCTTTCCACCGAACTGTTGTGTGCACAACGTTGATCTACTTCTTGTGATGAATTTCCCATGAAAAAAATCTGCAGAAATTTAAAGCCTGCATCCGGAGGCGGCAATAGCGAACCTACTCGATGATATATTTGTCCTTGAATCTGTAAATGTTAATGTATGTTAATAGTGTTGTTGTCAAATAATGTTTAAATAAGATTGTGTAATAATTACCTTGAAAGTGGGCATGAAATTGCCCCGCACCACATTTGTTGCGCCAAATGAAGTCATTTGGAAACAACTGTTGTATTTCTGAATTTGTGTTAGGAAATGTGTGGAATTTGTGCTTGCTCCAGAAACCAATGAGCGCAATGGTTCTGGTGGGGGGACCAATGGCGCCAATTTGACTTTTCCACTTGCGCAACACAATCCAGGAGCTTCAGTTTTGTATTTCAATGCCTTACAATGTGGGCACACAACGCTCATGGATCCAATAGCAACGGATTGGTCTGCACCGTAATCAATTGTCACGTTGTAACGGAAAGCAGCTCGATGAGTATTCAACGCAACATTTCTTGGCCTTCTTGCACTATTCCGTTCAATTTCATTTACCTCGCGTTGCACTGCAGTTCGATTATTTCGAATATATCTTTGGGTTGCAGCATTGCGAGTTCTGCGACCTAAATTACTCCGTCTTATTTGCGGCATTCTGTTCGTTTTAATTATCAGTATTATATTGAGCGTTTTAAATCTTTTGGTTTTATTTTACTCCATGCAATGAAGTATATCTTATTTAGCTACATGCCAGTTAGAAATATTACCAATCAAAATTTGATTCTTTAAGTTGGTGAGTGACTGTTACTGTCGAATCAAAAAAGCACTTTCAGTTTTTCATAAGGTGACCCGACAGACGAATTGAATTAAAGCAATTGCCTCACCCTGGAAGAACCGCCTACGCGAGGTAAATTTTTGCAAAATGCTTTTTTCCTTATTTGCTTTTTTTCTAAATCACCCCAGTATTGAGGCGAACAAAACAAAAATACGTTATCAAACCTCACTATGTGACAGAGCCGTACTAACGGTTATCGTGTCGCCAATCAAAACCTAATAACCAAATTACAAATTAATTTAAAAAAAAATAACAAACCTTGTAATGCTACACCGGCACCGGCTCAATAGATAGCGCTACTAAATAAATTGACAGGCGTATTTATATTAATTTATTCGTGGTTTTCATTTGGTTTTAAAGTAATTTTTTTATGACTTCCAAATTAGAGCCGCCATCTGTTGATCACTTATTTAACTAAAATGAACTTTCAGTTTTACCCGAATTTTCCAATTTCCGAACAACTTTTCCAGCATTTCATTACCTAACAACCTTATTCGGAGTATATATTACGAACATTAAAAAAAAAATAACAAAATCGGTCCAAGTCGCCACTGTAGATAAAAAATCATAGTATAGATGAAAAAATAGTATTGTTCATCGGCGCAATAACGATGAACCATTTTTGAACCAACGGATAATTGATTCACTTTGTGGTACAAAGTGAACAAAAGCTACGATTCACATTCTATTCTATGCAGCTTATATAGACCTTTTGCAATGTCTTTATAAGTTACTTGCAGCCTTCTCGATTCAGTCCAACTTTCCGGGGCAACTTTTTCAATTTTTTATTACGTAAAAACCGTCTTCAGACTATTACAATTTAAAAAGAAATTAACAAAATCGGTCCAGCCGTTATCAAGTGATGCCTTGGCAATGGTTTTCACTGTAGCAATAAAGTAGGTACTTTAATTACCTACCTACTTCTGAAGGTACTTAAGGTCGCGCCACCTATTGACGGTATAAAAAGCACTTTCAATTTTTCCCGAATTTTCCAACTTCCCGGGCAACTTTTCCAATTTTTTTTTACGTAAGAACCATCTACGGACTATTACAAACACTTTTAAAAAAAAATTAACAAAATCGGTCCAGCCGTTATCATGTGATGCCGTGACAAAGGTTTTCACATTCATTTTTACTTCCCTATAAGGAAGTATTGTAATCATGAAAAAATTCGATGTCGATATTTTAACGGAAATATCCGTTTTGAGCATTTCTGAATCCGTTTTGACTACTTTCGCAATGATGTCTGTATGTATGTATGTATGTATGTATGTATGTCTGTATGGATGTATGTAACGCAAAATGTCTGTAAGTTCTGTATCTCTGGAACGAATTGTTATATAGTAACCAAATTTCATATTTAACACTTTAATCGGTATACAAAGGCACCATTTGATTTTGGAGGAAATCCTTAAACCGGAAGTAGCACTTCATTTGAAGGACGAAATGGTGTTTCTTAAATATCTCAGGAACGAATTGTTATCTAGTAACAACATTTCATATTTAACACTTTAATCAGTATACTAAAGCACCATGTGATTTTGGAGGAAATCCCTAAACCGGAAGTAGCACTTTACTTGAAGGACGAAATAGTTTTTCTTCAATATCTCAGGAACGAATTGTTATATAGTAACCAAATTTCATATTTAACACTTTAATCGGTATACAAAGGCACCATTTGATTTTGGAGGAAATCCTTAAACCGGAAGTAGCACTTCATTTGAAGGACGAAATGGTGTTTCTTAAATATCTCAGGAACGAATTGTTATCTAGTAACAACATTTCATATTTAACACTTTAATCAGTATACTAAAGCACCATGTGATTTTGGAGGAAATCCCTAAACCGGAAGTAGCACTTCACTTGAAGGACGAAATGGTTTTTCTTAAATATCTCAGGAACGAATTGTTATCTAGTAACCAAATTTCATATTTAACACTTTAATCGGTATACTAAAGCACCATCTGATTTTGGAGGAAATCCCTAAACCGGAAATGGCACTTTACTTGAAGGACGAAATAGTTTTTCTTCAATATCTCAGGAACGAATTGTTATCTAGTAACCAAATTTCATATTTAACACTTTAATCAATATACGAAAGAACCCTTTGATTTTGGAGGAAATCACTAAACCGGAAATGGCACTTTACTTGAAGGACGAAATAGTTTTTCTTCAATATCTCAGGAACGAATTGTTATATAGTAACCAAATTTCATATTTAACACTTTAATCGGTATACGAAAGCACCATTTGATTTTGGAGCAAATCCCTAAACCGGAAGTAGCACTTCACTTGAAGGACGAAAAGGTTTTCCTTAAATATCTCAGGAACGAATTGTTATCTAGTAACCAAATTTCATATTTAACACTTTAATCAGTATACTAAAGCACCATGTGATTTTGGAGGAAATCACTAAACCGGAAGTAGCACTTTACTTGAAGGACGAAATGGTTTTTCTTCAATATCTCAGGAACAAATTGTTATATAGTAACCAAATTTTTGGATTTTGGAGGAAATCCCTAAACCGGAAATGGCACTTTACTTGAAGAACGAAATAGTTTTTCTTCAATAGTTTTTAATAATTTAATTAAATAATAAAATAAAATTTAAATAATATTTCTGCGAATCTTTAGATGAACGATGAAGGAATGATTCCTTATAGGGAAGTCATGTGCTGGCCACATCAGATTTTTATTTATATAGATAGATAGATAGAAGATAGATAGATTTTCTTAGAAATCCCAATAATGGAAATTGGAAAGCCCCTTTCACTCAAGGCGTGGAGTCCTTTATGACAACCCCTAAGGAGCCGTCCATTAATTACGTAAGGATGATTTTTGTAATTTTTGACCCCCTCCCCCCGCCACGTAAGGGTACGTAAGATTGTGGCAACCCCCCCCCCCCACATCTTACGTAAGGATTATTTAAAAGAAAATTAATTTTGACCCCCCTCTCCACCCCTTATATTTATAAAAGATGAATAATAATATATTATACTAGCTGGTACAGTCGGCCTACCGGCCGCCTTTAGCCATCTAGACCGTGTCGGATGTGGTTGTTCGGCCTTCGGCCTCACTCAAGGGTATCACAGGCATACGTGTAGACCGTGGTTTTTTGGCCTTCGGCCTCGCTACAAGGTACTAAAGTAGCCTATGTTTTTCGTAGCATTGTAAATAACTTCTACACCAAATTTGGTTAAGATTGGTCAAATAGAAACGTAAAGCACGTGCACGCGTATTTGCATTGTCGATCAGTTGACAGTTTGACAGCATTCATTATTGTTTTTTAAGTTGATTTTGAGTAGCCTGTGGGTAGGTAACTACTAGGCTAGTAGGAAATCAACTTTCCTTTGCGAATTTTTGCACTATTTCAATACAAAACCATGCGCAGGGACCTACATAATAACTCTTCCATATTTGGTTCCGATCGTTCAAACGGTTTAGGAGTCTATTGGCGATTTACATTTAGCAACACGCCACCAAGCGGTAGAATTTTAAGTTAGAATGCTACGTATAACATGCGATCAGTTGTCAGTTGTTAACGTTTAAAACGTGTGTTTATAATTTAAAGAAATTGTTACTGTGTGATATTATGAATAATAGACGAGTAAATAATGTAAATTGTTGTGTTTACTTTCAAATTTATTTCACGAATACGTAGCTTGTCGGCCATTGTTTACATTCTAGTGGCGCCACCAACGGTAGGGTAAATCGCCGATAGGGAACATACATCCATTTTTATATATAGATAGATAATAATAAATACAAAAATTTAAATTAAATTTTTATTTACATAGATGAAAAACCGTTCGTAAAGATCGCCAAAGTTTGATGCCATTTTCTATAATTCACACTATTATGCCACTATGTTTAATGATTTTTAAGTACTATATATTTCAATATATGGCATTTCCATTATACCTGGATATAATTACCAATATAAAAAGAAAAAATTATATTTGATTTTTAAATTTAATTTAAAAAATATTTTAAGAAACTTACGTAAGGAATACGTCGGACCCCTCCCCCCCTACGTAAGGGTCCGTAAGATATCCAATACCCCTCCCCCCTAAAAAACCCTTACGTAATTAATGGATGACCCCTAAGGATAAGTGAAATCCTATGAATAACAAGGTTGTAATTTTTATAAAAAACTGTAACTTTCAAGAATTGATATAACGAAGGTAAATGGAGTGGTGCCCTTGAATTTTCAAATAATAAAATATTCCAATTCCCATAAATTCCAAAAATTAAAATACTTGGAGTATTTGGAAAGGAATTGACTACCCGAAAGTGGCATAAAAACCTTAATTTGTAGTTGAATATAAAAAAAGAGAGAGATGGGTAGAATAAAGGGGACGTATGTAATCTCCACCGATGGTCAAGAGAAAATCCTCACTGCCGATGCCGAAATGGTCACAGTTTACCACCCGTAAATTCCACCGATGGTAATTCGTAAGGATTTAAAAGTATTAGTAAAGTACAATAGATAGATTAAAAAAATTATTTCATTAGAAAATGCATTTTATTGAAAAATAAAAGTAGGTAACACAAAATTGTAATTTACAAATAAACTTTTAAAATAAATAAAGAAAATGTATATGTAATACTCGTACATTATTTGAATGAGTGTGGATTTTTCGGAAAGCTGAGGGTTTGAATAGTTGTTTTAGTAAAAAATATTGGCAAAAAAATCGTAAAATACCCGTGTATTAACGGAAATGTGTCGGCCACGCACACCATAAATTTGGTGTATTTTTCGATTTTTGAGGTGTGCATTCGATTCGAAGGTTGTTCCATTGTCAAAACCTACTCTCCGGGCCTTCCGCTCCATAGACCCTCCGAGCGGTTTTGACAATGGTTTACTGGGCTAAACATACTAGAAGGGCCTTCCATCAAGAAAACCGGGATCCTAGAAAAGCGGGATCCTAGAAATCCTGAATATAGCTTTTAAAAGTATAGTTGCGGTATGCGGCAGTAAACTTTTAAAAAACCCCCACAGACAACTAACCCAATTTATAATCGCAACTTCTACTGAGCAAAATCCGCGATGTAATATTTATGACAATAAAAAATACACAAAATATAACGCCAATATAAATTAAAGGACCTAATAATTTATTCGGAATCTTACCTACTTAAAAAAGTACTTATAGGCTTAGCAATTAAGAGATTATATTTTTGTACCCTCGACCCACCCAACGAGGCGGTGGAATTTACATATATAGGATTATAGAAACCCTTGACCATCGGTGGAGATTACAATCGCCCGATAAAGGAAGGGGGGGAGTGGAAAATCAAGAGGAAAACTAAAATAAAGAATGACAAAAATAAAATAAAAATAGAAATAAAGATAAAAAAAAAAGTAAAGAGAAATAATAATAAAAGTTCGGGATGGGACAAAATCCCGCGGCCACAATCCCGCCGCCGAAATCCCGCCGGACCATAATCCCGCCGAAGCAAAATCCCGCCGGACCATAATCCCGCCGGCCCATATTTTTGTTTTGTTTTTGATATTTCTTTAGAAAATAAATTAAAAACAAACAAATCTCCGCGTAAAGTTAAATCTGCCGCAAAGAGGTGGATCTGGCGCGAAGAGATGGATCTGCCGTTAGGTTAGTGTTAGTTTTTGATATATCTTTAGAAAACAAATGAAAAACAAACAAATCTCCGCGTAAAGTTAAACCTGCCGCAAAGAAGTGGATCTAGCGCGAAGAGGTGGATCTGCCGTTAGGTTAGTGTTAGTTTTCGATATTTCTTTAGAAAACGTGAACATTTCTTCTTCTTCTAAATATATAAAAGAGCTTGTCTGCGTGTTTGCGTGTTTGTTTGTTCGCTATACGTTCCTAGACCCTTTGACCGATTTCAACCAAATTTTGCACAGTTATTCTGTAGGTCCAGGCGCAACTATTCGTGCATAAATGGAGAAAAAATTCGCGCGGGGAACAAAGTTATTCGCGTTTTTCAATTTTTTTTTGAAACACCCTATACGGATACCTGGCAAACCCTTCGTTTGTCAGGTAGAAAACCTTTACTTTGCCTGGCCATTCTTGCTCACTACGCTTTCGCTAGATGGTGCTCTTAATCTATTATACCTATAAGTGTACTGATTGGTGGGCAATAATCTAAATATATTTTTTAACAGCGATCAGTTATCCCACCCTGTAGTGTACAGAAAGTGGTTGTATTTTTTAAAAGCGATCAGTTATCCCACCCTGTATGTACGGAAAGTGGTTGGTTGGCATAATACTATAATAACCACTGGAAATCACGGACTAGCAGTCAAGGCAGCCGAAGGCATATAAATATAATCTATTATGGTCCGCCCTGTGAGGCCGAAGGCCGAACAACTATGGCCTTCACGGATATATTATGGTCCTCCCCCTGTGAGGCCGAAGGCCGAACAACTATGGCCTTCACGGATCTATTATGGTCCGCCCTGTGAGGCCGAATGCCGAACAACTATGTCCTTCACGGATCTATTATGGCCCGCCCTGTGAGGCCGAAGGCCGAACAACTATGGCCTTCACGGATCTATTATGGTCCGCCCTGTGAGGCCGAAGGCCGAACAACGGATCTATTATGGTCCTCGCCCTGTGAGGCCGAAGGCCGAACAACTATAGCCTTCACGGATCTATTATGGGTCTAGATGGCCAAGGGCGGCCAAAGGCCACCCGTGCCAGCTAGTTTATAATATAATAATAATACAATACTTTGATTTTGGTTCGGCAGGATTTTGGTTCGGCGGGATTTCGGTTCGGCGGGATTTCGGCGGCGGGATTGTGGTTGCGGGATTTTGTCCTAGACCGATAAAAGTTATTCGGAAACAGTAAATAAGCATAAGTTTCCGTAATGTTGTCGGTATTAGAAAAAAGATGATTTACTTCAATTATTGATGTGCTTCATGCTTAAACGTTCTTTTTTTACACAGAGTGAAGTCTTCCGCATTGTATTCTCCTAGTTGCGGGATGGGGGAATTCTTCCCATCGCTGCTCCTTTCTTACAGCTTTTCGGCGAGTCTTCTTATAAAATCATTCAAGGTTTTCTTTTTCTACATTTTTTCTTTTCCACATGCCCAACCTAGGTGCAATCTAGCCGACCAGATTAACTTAGGGCCAACTCCCGAGGTCAATAGGCCTCTAAAAATCCCGCAGCCAGCTTCCAAAATCAGACGAAGAAGATATGGGTACAGCTCCGGTGCTCCGTGATAGTCATGACGTTCATCGTTTCAGAGTTTCCAGTTTGGTGTCGGAGTGGAGTTGTCGATTCCTGACGACCCATGGCGTATTCTAAAGTCTGCGAAGGCAGACCTGGACTTGACTTGACAGACTTGAATGACCTGGAGCCTATTCATCTGAAAAATTTATGCGAAGGCCCACGCCAAAGTTGCATTTGTGATAGTGCGGCAAATGGCTGCCTTATACAGTCTCAGCTTGGAATCCGGTTTCATTTTGCTGCATCTGCCGATCAGGAGTTCCAATGTTGCTTTCAGGTTCTTTGCCAGGTTGACGCACAAGTCAACATGTTTCACCCAAGAGAGTCTGTGATCGAACGTGATGTCATGATACTTGGTGGACGTATCCCATGGAATCTTCTTTCCGAACATGGTCAAGTCTTTTATAGACGGACAGCGCGCTATGAACATCATCGCCACACTTTTGCCCGAATTGACGTCGATACGCCAAGTGCGGTACCATGTTTTTAGAGCGCCGAGGAACTCCTGCGGATGCTTGACCAAATGATGGAGACCTAACGACCTAGAAAAGATGGTCACGTCGTCCACGTAAAGGACCAAAGAAGTAGTTGCAGTTTTTGGTATACCGCTTACATACACGTTGAAAAGGGTCGGATACAGCAGTGTCATCTCCTCCTCTCAGCGGAACGGATACGGAAATCGAATTGTTCATCATGGTCGACTTTGTTATCTTCGACTGCTTGGTTTATTCAGGTTAGGATGACCTTCTCTGCAAGTTTCCTGATCGTGGGAGGAAGGTTGATGGGTCGGTAGTTCTGTGGAAAACTTTTCGACTTCCCGGGTTTGTGTAGGACGACCACGTCGGCCGTCTTCCACTTGTCCAGGAAGTGCTTTAATTTTAAAACCGCATTAAACATACTTGTAATCTCCTAAAGAGCCTCCTTGGGGAGTTGCTTGAGTGCGGTGTTTGTGATGCCATCAGGTCCGTTGATTTTTCTTCCGTTTACTGTCCTTGATCGCATTTTTTTCTTTTGAGGGGGTCGGGGTCCTAAATTTCCATCCAGATTTCGACTTGCCGTTTCACTGTAGCAATGTGGTTGATATCTGTTTGGGAGTAGATAGGGAGTGGAGTTTCTCAGAGCTTTCATTGATAGCCAAGCTGAGTTGTTTTCCCAACTTCCTCAATTCGGCGGTGATTTGGCTCTTCAGCTGGTTCGCCCTTCTTCTGCCGTCTGGATGCCACATCCGGCGCGCGATTTGTTAGGCACGACGATTTTTATTAATTAGGTCTTTAATATGACTGGGGAGGAAATTACGGGAGTCGGAGATGGGGATGAGTTGATTGCAAATATGAAAGACTCGCTGGCCTGTTTTTCGAACTTCTCGGCGTAGCGCTTCAAGAGAGGATTTCATTAGGCCTTAAATGCATTCACACTTTAAATTTAACCAAATTAACCAATGAATATCGACGATTTTATTTTAGCTCCGCCTTTCTTTAAAGTTTAAAGGCCTTTAAGAGATAAAGGATTGGCCTGCATTGACGTATTTTAAACTTAACGTCTATAATAGTAAGCAAAATGCTTACCGTATGTGTCGAGAGGGTTTAGGGAAAAAATCTTATTTCTCTATCAAGCTATTTCTTTATCTCTATTATAGCTCCTTCTTACTTTTATTTAGAAATACAGCTCTGGCAACACAAAAAAATAGCTGGGCGTGGATGAGGAACTCAAAGCGCAAAAAATCAAGTTGGATACGAGCTCCGAACCTTGGGAAGTGTACACACTTCATCTCCAGATAAGCTGTCCCGAGCAAATTACACCTTGGTGATTTGCCAACGCCTTCCGAGGGGAAACGGTAAGAATAAAGTTATTACTGAGCCCGGAGTCGAACCGGGTATTTAGCATTAGCAGCAACGCACTTAACCGCTTAAGCTGATCGGGTCTATGACTGTTATTTGTAATAAATAATAATTATTATAATGTATTTATTATCAAATTATTATTATTATAAGATATCAAATTGCTACAAATTTTACGTTTTTAATTACCTCCCTCCTATCTTTCACTTACCTAGCCCTTCTTCAATCGCTTTTTATTTATTTACCTTTATTTTTTTACGGTGTAACGGTTACCTCTACGATAAATAGTGAAGAGATCTCGTTTCTAGAAAATTGAATGATGAAACAATAAAGGAAGGCTGAACAATATCCGAAGGTTACTTTAGGTGATTAAAGTGCACGTCGTTTGTCGAGAATGGTTACGGATTTCACAAAATTAACAATTTTGTTATATTGCTCGTTTGATCATAATATTCAAATTTGAGACGGTCATCAGCTTAAGCGGTTAAGTTCTTTGCTGCTGAATACCTGGTTCAACTCCGAGCTCGGTGAAACTTTATTCTGACCGTCTCCCTACAGAAGGCAATGGTAAACCACTGCTGTATGATCTGCCTGGTACAGCCTCTCTGGAGATGAAGTGAATACACTTCCAGCGGTTCGGAGCCAGAATTAAGCTTTAGGTCCCCTATATGTATGATAATACTTCAAACATTCAACACAAATATAGGAAAAGGTCACCTATGCCTGTGAATTTTGGTATGGCACTCGAAAGACGAATAAGATCCAAATTTGAAGCTATTCCGATTTGTGTCAAATCGAATCAAGATGCAAACAAATCGAATAGAAATTTTACTTATCAACTGTATTTGGTGTTCATGTAGTTTACACGAGAAATTTTCAAAGATACATTTAAGGAGAAGTTAGGTTATATTTATATTGAGAGTTAAGAAAAAAACAACGTGGGAAAAGAAGCTTGGCGATCACAACAATGCAATTTTTGTGCCACCTTTTTGCGTTTAGAAGTTATTAGGTTATATTCGGGATTTAAATTAACTTGGCTAATTAAGAAATTTTAGAAATAATAAGTCAATACGGAATATTCTCAAGTTTGTAAATTTATTATAAATTTTTAATCAGTGTATGATAAAAGTATTACAATATTACAAAAATTATAAAAAAGAATTGTATTATTTAAAATTCGAGAACAGTATTACGAACGAAGCAATTTAATGAATATTTAAAGTGCTTTATTTATTGCAGTCAGCAATGGATATTTGGGACCGCACACACCACCAAAATCATCAGTATCTATAGCCCAGATCATATAACCTCCAAGATTGAATTTGTTACCATAAGCAACCTAGAAGTTAAAAATAAATTAAAAACCAAATCCAACTTGGTAAGAAGTTGTTATACCTTTAAAGCTATGGATTTTGGATTATCGTAACCAACCCATTGATCTCCAGAATAAGCGTATGGTACTTGTTGTTCCTCGTTCCAAACAACGTTCCAATGACCATTCTTTTGTAATTCACAAATCTAAACAAAATATCAAATATACACACAAAATTATTATTATTATCTGGAAAAATAATCATACTTCATTATATGCCAACATTCCATTTTCTAAAGTATATGGACCTTGTTTGCCAGGTCCTGAACATGGGGCTCCGATACCATGATTATCAGGATTAGCTAAAGTAAATGATCGACCATAAACTCCAATGCCTAAAACTAACTTCTCTGGTTGAGCTCCATTGCTAAGCCAGGCTTTTACAATAGCATCCTATAGTAAAAGTGAAAAATTAATTTGATTTTAAAAGATATTATCAAACAACATACAACATTTGCTTCTTTTTGAATTGGTGTAACATCTTTGGATGAAGCATACAATGGAGCATTTTCACCGGTAATGCCTTCATAATAGCCATGAAGATCGTAAGCCATGATGTTGATAAAATGCAAGTACCTATAAATTTTACCTTAGCTTTTTTAACTTTCATTAATTAAAATACAACACTTACTTTGATAGCGCTGGAACATCGTAAGACAAATTGATATTTGTGGCGGTTGCTCCAACAGCCGCCGTAATCAATAAATTGTGTTTATCAAAAACTTCTCTAAATTCTTTGATCAGCAAAACAAAGTTGGCCTAAAATTTTAACACAATAATAAGAATTATAAATTCTTTTTAAATCGATGAAACAAACCTTATCGTTAGGAGCACCTCCACGTTGGGCTGGATATTCCCAATCTAAATCAAAACCGTCAAAACCATAAGTTTTTACGAATTTAACGGCGTTGTTAACAAATGTTGATCTGAGGTGTGGATCCGCTGCAACTTGCGAATATTTAACGGATCCTTCGTTGTATCCTCCTATTGCTACCAAGGTTTTAACCTTTGGATTTTGTGATTTCAAAGCATTAAACCTTTTAAATCCACCTACAAAATTACGATTTTTATATATTTTTTAACGAAATAAAAATTTAGCGGAAAAGCGGATTTCGGGAGTATTATATGATGATGAACTGCAATCGATTTGGTTTACCTTTATCAATTTCGCTGTTATGGTCGAGGATACGAATTGATCCATCAGTGTTAATTCCAACAAAACTGTAAATCAAATGTGTGCATAATGTAGGATCAATATTTTCAATTGGGAAGTTTCCCTTTCCTTGTCTATAAACTGCCCAACTGCCAAAGTAGCATACTACTTTCTTTTCTGAAAAATAATTCGCAGATAATTACAAAATGGTAGTCGCATAAATGTAAAATTTTCTGGGAAAAAGGTTTTTTATGGGTTTTTTGAAAAATAAAGAATTAAAAGAATGCAAGACAAATATAGAAACAATAGTAGATAAAAATATAAAAGTAAACTTACCGGCACCACATAAAACTAAACCACAAGACAACAACAACAGCGTCGCCAACAATTTTGAATTCATATTATTAGAATATGTTGATGACAGTTTAAGTTATTAAACCAAATTGAGAACGATTGATATTTTGAATGGTTTATATATGTAACAAATTTTGACGTCACATCTCAAGAATTCGTATAGGTAAACTAAATATTTGGAAAACGCACATCAAAGTATAATTAAAATATACTTAAGCAATCGAACATAAACATCAGCAATGGAAAAACACCTAGTACAAGTTTGAGGATTCAAAATTTTTATGTAAAAAATTGCTTCACCGACTTTGGTTAATTAAAATAAACAATACTTATCTTAAATGACCAAATACATAATGTATAGTAAAGTAGAAGGTTTTCAACGGGGACTTCGTTTTTAAATATTAAATGAAACATACATTTTGAATGTAAGTTCTGTATTTCTTTATTAATACGTATAATGTAGAAAATCTAAAATTTATTGAATGCATGCGTCGATCCTAATGGATCGACATAATGATGCATAATCTCATCAATTCGTTTGGATTATCTGCATAGAGTTGATCTTTCACATAGCCCCACAAGAAGTTAGGCCAATTGACTTCAGAAAACGCGAAATTATTGCAACAGTTGAAATCACATTAAATAAGTAGTATCTACTAGGGCAGGGTTTCTCAAACTTATGGCCCCACGTACCCCTGTTCAAGTTCCCAAATGACTGCGAACCCCTAACCCCCCCCCCCAAAAAAAAAAAGAAATCTAGCTGTATAAAGAAAATACGGTTTTTTATTTTAATAAAATTTAAATAAAATAATAAAATTTTAGGAGCAATTTTGGACAACTTTAATCTTAATTCTGACTCAACATCAAGTCGATTTCTGTACTTGGTTTTTAACATGACCAGATGTGAAAACCCACTCTCACATAAGTAAGTTGTTGCGAAGGGTAAGAGGAAATTCACCGCTTTGCGTGAGAGTTCGGGATATTCTTCCTGTCTAGCTGCCCAAAAATCAATTAAAGACATCCTTTTAAAATCAGCTAGAAGAGTTTCATCTGTTGACATTTCTAGTAATGACTCCTGTTGTTAATACTCAAATCAGCAATTATGTTCTCGGTTGTGACCATTAATGGGTTTCGAATCCAGCCTTCAGCATTATCAATATCTGGAAAATACCTTTTTAGTTCGCCGGAGAGCTGAGAAAGATGAAGAACAATTTCAGCCCTCATGTCAGCATCCACGGTCAGGGCGTTCGTCGTAATAAATTCGTGCAGAAGAGGAAAACATTCAACAATATTTGATCTCAAGCAAGTTTTCCAAAAATCTATTTTTTTTTTATGAGTGCGCTGAAGAATTGATTTTGCTGGCTTCTAAAGATATGGTTAGTTGCGTATTGGGAGACAAATCGTCGAAATTGCTGGATAAAGTACCTCTTTCGAATGATACAATTGCAAGGCGCATTCACGACATGGCACAAAATGTTGAAAATCAACACGCACAACGATTGCAAAATAGTTATTATGCGATTCAAGTTGATGAATCAACAGATATTAGTGGATTGCCGAATTTACTTGGATTTGTTAGATATGCGCATGAAAATATTTCTGAAGAAGATTTTCTGTTGTACAAGACCTTGGAGTCTACGACAAAAGGAGAAGATATTTTCAACACCATTAATGCATTTTTTTGAAAAACATGAAATAAATTGGGCAAAGTGTGTTGGTATATCGACTGATGGTGCCAAGGCCATGATAGGAAGGATATCTAGACTAATTACAAGGATTAAAAATGTTGCTCCTGAGGCCAAAATTACGCATTGTGCATTGCACAGAGAAGCATTGGACGTGCTTTTATGTAATTTATTATTTTTACTCTGACAGTGCTGTTTGTAAATCATTAGGCATTTTCTTGCACGTGTTATGTGAAACCAAGTTCACACACATAAAATGTTCCCAGGACTTCACCTGAAACCAGGGAAAGAAACTCGCTTGAACTTTCCATAGTTTAATAAAATAAGATCTGTTTACTAACATAAGCATTTTTTACTAAATATCAGTTGTAATAATTGTATTGTAAGTCAGTATTATTCTGTATGCTAAAATCGCTGCAAGTACTCAAATAAATTGTTAAGACTCAAATTGAAATTTTTTTAAAGTCTTTTTGGGTAAATAACTTAACTGGCGCAGTCGGGGCGGATGTCAGAAAGGCATTAGATAAAATTTCTAAACCTTTTTCGTTTCAACGATTTACTGACAGAACTTATAGTGATAAGTTAGTGTATAAGTGAAAATAAATAATTAAAAATTAAAATAAACGGGAACGCCGTTCAGTGAATAAAAATCAAATATAATTTAAAGTGCATAAAAGAAAAACCTACCAAACCAAGGAGGAAGAAAGAAATTAAGAAGAAAATTCAATCAACCACGAGGAAAAATACCGGCGATGAAGAGATTCACAACGCTCTTGGTATTCATTGCGTAAGTTTTTGCTCAAAATTATTTAAAATTTTCCATGTCCGAATCCGAGATCACAGACCTATTATCACAATTATCCATAACTAACGAAGTAGTAGAAGAACAACGTCAAGCTTTAAATCAACATCTCCAAATTGATACTAATACAATGGCAAAATTAGAGAAATTCCACATCGACGCAGTACCTAAATATGATGGAAATGCAGCAACCTTGTCAATTTTTACAAACGCATGTGAGCATTTGTTATCCATGTGTAGTACTCCGACACCATCAGATGTAAACACACAACTTATTCAAATAATTCTTAGCAAGTTAGAAGGTCGTGCATTAACCTTAATTGCCTTTAGACAAAATGCTACTACTTGGGGTAATATTAAAGATTTATTAATACAACATTTCGGGGATCAAAGAGATGAAAATTGTCTACTTAGGGATTTGATGAGTCTAAAACCATTTAAAAATGAGTCATCATACCAATTTGGGATGCGATGTCAAGATGTACGTTGTTTATTATTAACCAGGTTACAATTAAAGGAAACCGACCAAAACGTTAAGGTTATTAAAACAAAATTGTACGATGATTTAGCATTACAAACCTTTTTGCAAGGGTTAAACGGACAACTTGGCTTAGTAGTAAGGCTTAAAAACCCAGGAACGTTAGAAGAAGCTTTAGGAGATTTGATTTCCGAGGAAAATTTTATGTACGCCCAGTCAAAAACCAACCTATTTAACAACGGTCAACGTCATTACAATCCGATTGAAATTAAACAACCGGCAATTACACACAAACCGGTAATGAATCAAATGATGTTCAAAAATAATTATTCAGGTCAAAATTTTCCAAATCAACATAAACCTAATTTTCAAAATTTCCAAAGACCGCAATTTATTAAACCAGCCACCTTTAATCCAAATAGAAATTTTACGCCACCTCAACAAAACGTCCGTACATTTCAACAATTTAATAATCAAGCAACAAACTCATCGGGTCAACGTTACTCTCGACCTACTTATCAACCTTCGAGTCATCGAGTTAACATTTATCAGCAAGGTTCCAATTTCCGAGGACAATTTCAACGACCCTCAGTAGAACCAATGGATACATCGTCAGCACATACGAGAAGATCAAATCAACCTACACGCAATTGGACCTCAGAAGAATTATTCCACCAAAATATTGAAGAAAATTATAATAATTTTGATGAAAGTCAAATTCATAATAATACAAATTACGACTATTTCGAATCATATGACCAAAATCAAGATTGCGAAAACTATGAATTTCAGGAAAATGAAATCAATCAAGTTCCTGATGATGAATTTGAAAATCCAGAGATCGATAACCAAAATTTTCGCGAAGTTTCCATCAGCAACAATCAAACTTAAACAATGTGACAAAAATTAACATTAATTTAATGGAACAGTCAAAATTAGCTTACATAGAAATACCAAAATTAAATTTTAAACCTAATAATTTTCAACAACCACAACATCTCCAAAATTTTAGACATAATGATTTTCAAACACCAAATCAAAATTTCATTAACCCTTTTCAATCTGTACGACCAAATTTCCAAAATAGTACATCAAACTTTCATAATTCAAACACATATTTTCAAAATAATAATTCAAATTTCCAAATGAAAGATCTAACAAGAACATCGACTTTTAATTTGACACCTACGGAAGTTCATAATAATAAAATTACAATCAGCAAAACGATGCAAAATAACTTGCAAATATCATATCACGAAAATGTGAACTCGAAAAATTTTGATAACTATATTAAACAAAATTATGAAAATCAATACTACCCAAATTCTGAATCATCCGAAAATTTTGAACAAAAAATACAAACATTACGGAACCAAAATTCAAAATTATATAAAGAACATCAATTAGTTAAACAAAATTTAGAAACAGCAAAATCGGAAATTGATAAAAAACATTACGAAATTTTGATGAACCAAAATCATGAAAAATTAATTTTACTACAAAAAACAATTTCAGAAAATCAAAAATTAAGAAGTCAATTAAAAGAACAAGAATTACCTGTTCAATCAGAAGATCAGATTTTGAAACCACTTGAATTAATAAATTCATACCATTTAGAACCGACAAATTTCCAAAAACAAAAACCGGTTAGAAATTTCAAATACATCTAAATATATAAAAGAGAAGATCTGCGTGCTTGCGTGTTTGCGTGTTCGCTATACGTTCCTAGACCCGTGGACCGATCTCGACCAAATTTTGCACAGTTATTTTGTAGCTCCAGGCGCAACTATTTTTGCATAATGGAGAAGAAATTCGAGCGGGGAGCAAAGTTATTCGCCTTTTTCGAAAATCAAATCACAAGTTTGACAAAAAATTTAATTTGTCAAATAATTAATTTGACGTACAGTCAGTGGCGGGGAAAAAAGTTATTCGCTTTTTTCGAAAATCAAATCACAAGTTTGACAAAAAATTTAATTTGTCAAATATATAAAAAACTACTAACAAAAAACCACTAACAAATTAATCTGAAAATACTGTCAACAGATGGCGGGGATGGCGGCTTTAATTCGAAAAATGCAAACCACTAACAAATTAATCTGAATGCCGCGAATAAGACCGGAGCACTTTATATAGGTCGCAGAACTCGCCGGAATTGTGCAAGAAGACGCAGATCCACTTCTTCGTGGAAGATCTACCTCTTTGCGGAAGATTTAACTTTACATGAAGATGTAACTTTACGTGAAGATTATGTATGTATGTATGTATGACAGATGACGGATGACAGATGACGGATGACAGATGACGGATGACGGATGACAGCTGACAGATGACGGATGACAGATGACAGATGACAGATGACAGATGACAGATTAAAGATGAAAGATGACAGATGACAGATGAATGCCGAACAACTATGGCCTTCATGGATCTATTATGGTCCGGTCTGTGAGGCCGAAGGCCGAACAACTATGGCCTTCACGGATCTATTATGGTTCGGTCTGTGAGGCCGAAGGCCGAACAACTATGGCCATCACGGATCTATTATGGTCCGGTCTGTGAGGCCGAAGGCCGAACAACTTTGACCTTCACGGATCTATTATGATCCGGTCTGTGAGGCCGAAGGCCGAACAACTATGGCCTTCACGGATCTATTATGGTCCGGTCTGTGAGGCCGAAGGCCGAACAACTATGGCCTTCACGGATCTATTATGGTCCGGTCTGTGAGGCCGAAGGCCGAACAACTATGGCCTTCACCGATCTATTATGGTCCGGTCTGTGAGGCCGAAGGCCGAACTACTATGGCCTTCACGGATCTATTATGGTCCGGTCTGTGAGGCCGAAGGCCGAACAACTTTGACCTTCACGGATCTATTATGGTCCGGTCTGTGAGGCCGAAGGCCGAACAACTATGGCCTTCACGGATCTATTATGGTCCGGTCTGTGAGGCCGAAGGCCGAACAACTATGGCCTTCACGGATCTATTATGGTCCGGTCTGTGAGGCCGAAGGCCGAACAACTATGGCCTTCACGGATCTATTATGGTCCGGTCTGTGAGGCCGAAGGCCGAACAATTTTGACCTTCACGGATCTATTATGATCCGGTCTGTGAGGCCGAAGGCCGAACAACTATGGCCTTCACGGATCTATTATGGTCCGGTCTGTGAGGCCGAAGGCCGAACAACTATGGCCTTCACGGATCTATTATGGTCCGGTCTGTGAGGCCGAAGGCCGAACAACTATGGCCTTCACGGATCTATTATGGTCCGGTCTGTGAGGCCGAAGGCCGAACAACTATGGCCTTCACGGATCTATTATGGTTTGCCCTGTGAGGCCGAAGGCCGAACAACTATGGCCTTCACCGATCTATTATGGTCTTCCCCCTGTGAGGCCGAAGGCCGAACAACTATGGCCTTCGCGGATCTATCATGGTCCTCTCTCTGTGAGGCCGAAGGCCGAACAACTATGGCCTTCGCGGATCTATTATGGTCCTCCCCCTGTGAGGCCGAAGGCCGAACAACTATGGCCTACTCGGATCTATTCTGGGTCTAGATGGCTAAGGGCGGCGGATGCCGCCCGTGCCATCTAGTCTAAATATATAAAAGAGAAGATCTGTTTGCGTGTTTACGTGTTTGCGTGTTTGCGTACGTGTTTGTTTGTTCGCTATACGTTCCTAGACCCGTGGACCGATCTCGACCAAATTTTGCACAGTTATTTTGTAGCTCCAGGCGCAACTATTCTCGCATATATGGAGAAGAAATTCGAGCGGGGAAAAAAGTTATTCGCTTTTTTCGAAAATCAAATCACAAGTTTGACAAAAAATTTAATTTGTCAAATAATTAATCTGACGTACAGTCAGTGGCGGGGAAAAAAGTTATTCGCTTTTTTCGAAAATCAAATCACAAGTTTGACAAAAAATTTAATTTGTCAAATAATTAATCTGACGTACAGTCAGTGGCGGGGAAAAAAGTTATTCGCTTTTTTCGAAAATCAAATCACAAGTTTGACAAAAAATTTAATTTGTCAAATAATTAATCTGACGTACAGTCAGTGATTCAAAATACTGTCAACAGATGGCGGGGATGGCGGCTTTAATTCGAAAAATGCAAACCACTAACAAAAAACCACTAACAAATTAATCTGAATGCCGCGAATAAGACCGGAGCACTTTATATAGGTCGCAGAACTCGCCGGAATTGTGCAAGAAGACGCAGATCCACCTCTTCGTGGAAGATCCACCTCTTTGTGGAAGATTTAACTTTACATGAAGATGTAACTTTACGTGAAGATTATGTATGTATTGTAATGAGCTTTTTGACTCCTAATACTGCCTCACGTTGGGCTAGCCAAAATTGTAATGTACCCTCGTAGTTACTAATAATGCCCCACGTTGGGCGCAAAAATTGCGGTGAAGGCCTCTGCCTCTCCGTATCTAAACGTTTTTAATATTGATATTTGTACGTGTGTACAGAAATGTACCCCGTCAATGGAAATGTATGCGAAATTTAGTAGATACAAATAAATGGAAATAATATGCCTCGGCTTAGCTGGTTCGTAGTGCATGTGTCTTACCTTGTACAGGGTGAGTTCGTTCCTTGACCAATACTGTAAATAAATTTATGTCGCGGAACAGGTCAAAATAAATATCCTTCGTTACAAAATTAATAATGTTTTTATTTAGCACACAAATGTAAATAAAGGTTTTGTTATATTAAAAAGTTCTATTATTAAATCTAATTATCAAAATTCTGAACGTTAAATAAAGAAAACACGTGTCGTATGGAGTCCGAAAATTTCACTTAGTTATTTTAAAATTGTACTTTAATGTGCACGTTACCTTAGTAAATTCAGGGATCTTTTCGTTATTTAAACTGGAGATGGTACAATTGCGCACCAAAATTACACTCGGATGGGTTTATTACCATGAAAAAGTTTACACTTGCAGCTTATTGACCTCGTTTTGTGTCGATTTTTAATTCTCTTGAAATATTATCATTCCTTTACGTTTTTCAACTTATTTTTAGTTTTACGTAGGTAAGTAATTAATTTCTTGATTTTTACACTCGTATTTTATACTTTCACAAATTATTTTCACTATAAGATCACTTTTTATTAGGACGATTAAAATTCGCCACCATTTACGTGTGAAATCTAACACAAGGACCTCTTCGATTCCTTTTTAAATTTTCTATCTCGAAATTCATAGCCATCTCGATGTTTGTGTAGACGCATTTTATTGGTTGATCGGAAAAATCAATATTATCGAAATTTTCATGTTACAGGTCTGTATTAAGCACATTGTGACTCGTTGAAATTTTATAAGTAAAATTTTTATATTTTCAGATTGGATTGACTTCTTCCTGGACATGAAATTTCCATACACAGTTCATTGACTTGTGACACGTCGAACTCACGTAATGATTTAACAAACTTATTTAAATTTAACGCTAACATAAATTTTTACATTAATCAATCAATTAACAATATTCTAACTTTTGAAATACCTTTCTTATTACTAACAATCTTTCATTTACTATAAATTAAACATTTTCAACAAAGACAATTATTAAAAGTTACATCTAAAATTTATTTTATTCAAACCTGCTTTATGTCCTTTTTTTTTATAAATCATTTGACTTTGAACTAAATTTCTTGGTATCGGACGAAGTTTTTCTGATTACTTTGATAAGTCACATGCTTTATTGATAATAACATTTTACCGAAACTTAAATAACGTACTTCCATTGACGTGGTATCTCGATATCGCAGTATGTATGACAGATGACGGATGACAGATGACGGAAGACAGATGACAGATGAAGGCCGAACAACTATGGCCTTCACGGATCTATTATGGTTCGGTCTGTGAGGCCGAAGGCCGAACAACTATGGCCTTCACGGATCTATTATGGTCCGGTCTGTGAGGCCGAAGGCCGAACAACTATGGCCTTCACGGATCTATTATGGTCCGGTCTGTGAGGCCGAAGGCCGAACAACTTTGACCTTCACGGATCTATTATGGTCCGGTCTGTGAGGCCGAAGGCCGAACAACTATGGCCTTCACGGATCTATTATGGTCCGGTCTGTGAGGCCGAAGGCCGAACAACTATGGCCTTCACGGATCTATTATGGTCCGGTCTGTGAGGCCGAAGGCCGAACAACTATGGCCTTCACGGATCTATTATTGTCCGCCCTGTGAGGCCGAAGGCCAAACAACTTTGGCCTTCACGGATCTATTATGGTCCGGTCTGTGAGGCCGAAGGCCGAACAACTATGGCCTTCACGGATCTATTATGGTTCGCCCTGTGAGGCCGAATGCCGAACAACTATGGCCTTCACCGATCTATTATGGTCTTCCCCCTGTGAGGCCGAAGTCCGAACAACTATGGCCTTCGCGGATCTATCATGGTCCTCTCTCTGTGAGGCCGAAGGCCGAACAACTATGGCCTTCGCGGATCTATTATGGTCCTCCCCCTGTGAGGCCGAAGGCCGAACAACTATGGCCTACTCGGATCAATTCTGGGTCTAGATGGCTAAGGGCGGCGGATGCCGCCCGTGCCAGCTAGTAAACAATATTTCGACAAATAATTACAAAAAGAAACATTTTAGGAAATTCAAATTATCTTCAAATAAATTCCAACAAATTTTCAAAAAACGAAATCTAGTTAAAAAACTCAAATACATAAATAAAATTTTGATTAATAACAATAGAGAAAATCATTTTAAAGATTTCAAATTATTTATAAACAAATCACAGCAAATTCTAAATTGCAATAACCAAAAACAAAAAAATTTAAAATTCCAAGTTTCAAAAACCAAGCAAATAATAAGACAAAATTTAGATTCAACAAAATTAGAAATTGACGATTCAAATAAAAATATTAATATCAGTCATGCTGATCATTCAAAATTAAAATTTAATGACGTTAATACAAATAATTTATTGTTGAAACTAAATAATTCAAAATTTCTTAATCAAAATTATAAAAAATTAATAATGCCGAAAAGAACAATTTCAGAAAACCCACAATCAATAATTCAATCGGGAAATCAAAATTTGGAATTATCAGAATCAACTAAACCACAATATTTAAATTTGATAAATCTCAAAGGGCAGAATCTAATTAAAAATCCTGAATACGCAAATAAAATTTTGACCACTAACTATAATAGAAAACATTCTAGAAATTGCAAATTAATTTCAATTAAAGTACAACAAATTCTCAAAAACAACAACCGGAAAAGGAAAAAACCAAGTAACCATTATATTGACCAATACTCACTTTTGGTACCTCCAAAAACCAAAACAGCAAATTTTCTTTTTCACGTAATTCCACAATATGCAATTTCAAATAATTAAAATAAAACTTAAATAATTCTAAACTTTTCAAAATTTCTAAACTTCAAATTTTACATATGAAACTACTTAAATACACTAACAAACATATTTAATGATTATATATTTACCAAAATGACGCTTATTCAAATTTTAATATTCAATCTTTTTATAAATCAATTTTACCCTTTAGAAAAACAATATAACTTCATAAACCTTACATTTAATAACATCCTTGTCAAAAATCAATACAAACAAAAATTTATAAAATCAATCGAAATCAAAATTTTAACTTATCAACAATTTTTTTTGATGTCAACAATTCCAAATTTAATAAATAACTTTCGAATAATCAACGGAGCCACACCCATTCAAAATTGAGCAGACAGTTTATGTAAAAAGAACCAGTATCATAAGAGGAAAAACGAAAGAAAAGTTTGAAGGACCTTATGTGATACAAAGAATTTTTGATGACAACACCGTAGAAATTAAAAAAAAAAAATAATCAAGTGCAAAAAGTTCATCTGAGATTATTAAGAAGACCTGTTGTTACAGATGCTGCACAGGAAGATGTACCACAACCATCGACATCAAGGAATTAAAGGAAAATCCCGGAATTATACCAATTCAATTGGGAACAGCTAGTAATAAGAATAGTTTTTGGACCTTAATTAAGATAATAGAATTAGAAAAAATTAGAATAGAATATGATAACCTAGTAGATAATTTTAAAATATTGACTTCAGCTTATGTTAAGCATGAGAACGGAAAAGATTACAAGCGAGAAATGGAAAACTTCCATAAACTTTTGGAACACATTATAAAACAAACTAAAGAAAAATTCGATACATTGGATCCAACGCCACTGAAAAGACATCGAAGAGGTCTGATTAACGGATTAGGCTCTATTATTAAATCGATAACCGGAAATTTAGACAGTGAAGATGCAAGAAAATATAACGAAGCGATAAAAAAACTTATCAGATAACCAAAAAGGATTAAAATTATTAATGAAGGAACAAATAAAATTAACCACAACCGCAATCGAAAATTTTGAGAAACGAGTTGGTCAACTGACAAGTAACCAAGGGCTTTTACAAGAACGAATTTACCAAATTGAATACATCGTCAACGCTACCAACGTTTATAAAACTAAAATCGAAAACAAATTAATGATCACCTCAATTTACCTACAACTCATAACAGCAGTCAATGCTATAAAAGACGTTTTGGAAGAATTAGAAGAAGTAATAACCTTTGGCGTAATGAAAATAATGCACCCATCAATTTTAACACCAGACGAATTAATTAAAGAATTAATAGAAATATCAGCCACCTTCACAAATACGAAATTTCCAATACCTTTGAAGAATGAAAATTATCCAGAATTTCAAAAATTGACCCACATAAAGATATTCATCCAAAATTCTAAAATACATTTAATCTTAGAAATTCCAACTGTCGAACTTATCGAATATATAAATGAAATTTCTCGTCCGATGGTAATGTTAGTAGCAAGAAGGATTATCGGGTATGCGGACACCAAATGAAACAACTAGGTCACTTTGTCGACGTTTCGAAGGTATATTAGGCCTTCATCTTCAAGACTGTGAAGAGAGACAAACGTGTGAAACATCGGTAAATAACAAAAATACTATATCTCACCTCCGTAACGTAATGTAAAATTTGTTGTAAGACAATGGAGTAGCAAAAAAGGTGTTCGATGGCTCGAAACACGATAACAGGCGTTAACTTTGTCAATGTAAAACATTTTACATTTTACATTGACAAAGTTAACGCCTGTTATCGTGTTTCGAGCCATCGAACACCTTTTTTGCTACTCCATTGTCTTACAACAAATTTTACATTACGTTACGGAGGTGAGATATAGTATTTTTGTTATTTACCGATGTTTCACACGTTTGTCTCTCTTCACAGTCTTGAAGATGAAGGCCTAATATACCTTCGAAACGTCGACAAAGTGACCTAGTTGTTTCATTTGGTGTCCGCATACCCGATAATCCTTCTTGCTATTATCGAATATAATTATTTCCATTTATACTCATGTCCAATCCTAAAAAATTCCAGTTATTCAATAATAATTCCTCATGCAAAATTCCTCTTAATTAATGAGCAAAGCTATGCATTAAATAACCAAGAGTGCACCGAGATAGAAGTAAATAAATACATGTGCGAATTTGAGACCAATCAAATTAAAGAAGACTCACCTTGCGAAGTTCACCTAACACAATTTACTCAAAATTACAAAAATTGCCAATACGAATATTTGGATATCAAAGACACTAAGATTCAACCTATATCAAAAACCCAATGGCTTGTTATTACCAAAGGAGAAGAAATTGTACGACAAGAATGCGACTCTAAAACTAAATCAATTTCACTAAATGGAACATACCTTATTTCAATGTTAGGCAAATGTAACATGAAAATCAACTCAAAATTTATCTAAAGTTTTGAGACAAAGCAAATTACAAATGTCATTGAGGTCCCAAATTTATCAATGGAATACAACCGAAAAACAGAAGAAATTCAGCTTCGACCAATTTAATTGGAAACAATTAATTTGGATGAATTGAAATTAGCAGATATCAAGTTACACCATATCAAAGAAAAAATTGGCGAAACAAAGACAAGTGCAATTTATTTTCACCGAACAAGTGGATGGACAATTATAATAAAATGCAATGTCCGACACTGACCACAACGTCAATAGAAATGATAACGTCACGATTTAAAATTTTGTTTATTAATAAAGAGAGCACATGACTTATTTGTTCGAACGTAAAAGTTTATCTGATACCAAAAAGTTTAGTTTAACGTCATAAATTTACTTGAAGAACGAGTCACGGAATGAGGTAACAAAATAAATTCAAAAATGCAACGATTTAATTCTGTTAATAAAAATGTTGTTAATATTATAAGGTAAATTAAATTAATTAATCATAGGAAATGTATTTTAAAATCAAAATAATTGTTCAATGTTAGTTTATAAAAATGTGTTAAACGTAAAACTTAAAATAAGCAAAATCTTTACACGTATCGGAGTGCTTCGCAATTCAATGTATCACAAATGGGAAAGACATTTTCTTCAAAAGTTTACTGGAAGATCACAGGAGATGCAAGAACTTTGGTTTAATCTGAAACATAAAAATTTTATTAAAATTTTACAAGTCACATTGGGCTTGAGCCGAACCTGCAAACTGTAACGTCAATAAAATTGATTTTATATCGACCAAAGGAGCAAAATCACATTTGCCTTGAAAATACACAGGTAGCGATGGTGAAACAATTGAGAAAAGGTTGTTGTTGATTGAATTTTATCAATGGTGTGTGAATTTGTGCGTGTTCAGCTAAAATTATATAAAAGAGAGAAAATTACAAAGAAATTCAACAAAAAAGAATATTAATAGTTAAAAGCATTGTACTTACGTATTTGAGAAGTTAAATTGGTGGAAGATTGTGAAGAATCACGATTATTTTTGGAAAAAACTTGGTAACACCACGAGGTAAACGAACTCACAAGAAAAATTGCATCTTGAAGTATCCTACACACCGAAGGTCATCCATAAAGTGCAAGTGAACAGTTTCATGGTATATGAACCCAGTAAACAAAAATACCCCAGATCATTAAAGGTACCGTTCCATTAAAAATTATATTAAACTTAAAAATTAGTGAAAATTTTGCGATACAATTTACACGTGCATTAATACGTTCCGACTTTATTAGAATAAGATATTTGTTATTTATCATAAGAATTTTATTGAATTTAAAAAGCCTAAAACTAAATTATAATAAATTACAATTTGTATTATAAAACGGAGCATAATTTTTGTGATTACATTCCGAAGACCACGACATTTTATTTCAGCACTACAATTTGGTCAAGGAAGGAACCCAGCGTGAGAGAAGGTAGGTCTGTGCTCACCGCAATTGTTAAGCCGAGGCATAAGTTCATTTATTTGTATTTATCAAAAATTTTACATACATTTCTATTGACGGGGTACATTTACGTACACTCGTACAAGACATTTGCAATTAAAACGTTTAGCTCCAGTGAGGAAAAAAACGTACATAGCACTTTTTGGCTAGCCCAACGTGAGGCTACGATATCACACTACAATATGTATTAATAATAATTTATATATTATATTATGTTCTAGCCAAATTTAGTTACAAATGGAAAAAGGGTCAGCCTTCGGCTCAGAAAAGGGGTTCACCAATCAGTTCAATCGATCAGGTCGGCTTACAAAATTAACGAACCGTAATTTTGATCTTCGGCAGGGAGGTGTTATGTGAAACCAAGTTCACACACATAAAATGTTCCCAGGACTTCACCTGAAACCAGGGAAAGAAACTCGCTTGAACTTTCCATAGTTTAATAAAATAAGATCTGTTTACTAACATAAGCATTTTTTACTAAATATAAGTTGTAATAATTGTATTGTAAGTCAGTATTATTCTGTATGCTAAAATCGCTGCAAGTACTCAAATAAATTGTTAAGACTCAAATTGAAATTTTTTTAAAGTCTTTTTGGGTAAATAACTTAACTCACGCCAATGCTTCTCTGTGCAAAGCACAATGCGTACTTTTTATACCATTACATAAATTCGCCGCCATTACATAAATCTTGTCGCGAACCCCCTACCATCAAATGGCGAACCCCTAGGGGTTCGCGAACCCCACTTTGAGAAATCCTGTACTAGGGGAAGGGTGAGATGGCATACCTTTTAAAGAAATATTGTTTACAAATAAAGTGCTGTGAAGTTAAACACAAAAGAAGTAATATATGTAACGTATTTTGTACTATATTTATTCAATTATATTTTCTAATCTAAAACGAGACAAAAATAAATTTTAAATATCTGAAATATTAAAAAAGGCAGACCCTTCAAATGTAGACTGACCCACATAGATGAGATGGCATATCCTATATTCTATTGGCAAAAATTACAAATAGAAGTTTTATCGACTTTGAAAAACCGGAACATTGCGCACAACGTCATTTAATTCACTTCTGACAACAAAGCTAAAATTCCCATAGATCGCAATCGACTTATGGCTGATAGCAGTATAGTGTACAAAATAGATCCTCATTCTTTTTCTCGCCAGAAATCAGTTCTTGACACCAATAACCAAGGCAGAAATAACCTATTGATTGCTATGGCTACTTCATATGGTTCTTATTCCAATATAGTTCAAAACTGTTTTAAAGATTTTAAACTTGGAATAGTGCCTTAACAGCTAATCAATTTTCAATCAATAAGTAGATTACTAAATTAATAAATGGATTAAGACGTATCTAATTTTGTGCACTCCTCTAATATCAGGACATTTCCAAACTTGATGTAATATAATTTTACATAGTGTTTTTGAAACATTAACGCTTTGCTACTACAAAAGATCGCTCCTGACCCTCATCGTGGTCGACAGATACCCTCCGGAATTGGAATCCAAAGCCAACGCATCAATCCGAGAGGTGTCCGAATGGGTAAGCAGCCGAGGACTTACCCTAGTCCCTGAAAAATTGGAGGTGGTAGTTGTTAGTGGAAGAAGAAAACTCCCTATCATCCGCGTCCGCCTCAATCAATTTCCATTGCTCCAAGGGACTCGGTAATAATCCTTAGCGTATTTACAGACAAGAATCTAAACTACGATTTAGAAATTTTTTAAAAAGAAAAGAAACAAAGTATACAAGCTGAATCTGAAATTCAAATTTCTCGTTGTGTTTGGTGTCCATTTTTTGTATCACTTTATCCTATGATTGTGCTGAAATGTCCCTGGTCAAACATAGGGTTTTCATAATTGATTACTGGGAAAACATGAAAATTTTCACATTTTATTTTTTTTATTATAAATTATGCTAGTGTCATAAGGAGAAGTGTGGAACGTCTGAGAAAAATATGGGTGGAGGAACAGGCAACTATGCCTATACCATGAATTAAAGAAGAAGACGTGAATATAAAACTGGTCGATGTGACAAAAATCCTGCATGCCAGCTCTTAATTAGCAAAAATAATGATGTGTTTATATGGAGGTTTCCAATAACTAATTAACCATTGGAGCATTCACCCTACATATGGATGAAAATTTAACATTACTATCCAGTTAAGGCTTTACTAACCGGTTTTTGTTGTAATATTTACGCATTTTATCCATCTCTCGTTCATATAAACTTAATAAATTCTATGTAAAGAAATTTGAATGTAAGTATTGGATATCTCTGTTATTTTCTGCAATATGACACTTTTCGTACATTACTAACAACTCTTGACAAAGGCATATTTTATGTACACCTGCAAAATTGAAACAATTAAAATGAGCAAAGATACCGAAAAATACAAATGGAAACACAAACTTCAATATTTTCCTTCTTTATATTTCCACATCTAGTCAATTCTTGTTTCCATGCTTCCATCACTTCTAAATTGTTTTCAACATGAGTTTGCAAAAATAAATCACACTTAAATTAGCCTTCCTTTAAAAATTTCCATACATTTTTCACTTCTTGTTTTAATCTAACAATTTCAATTAGAGTCGATTTATAGATTTCCTGGCGACTGTTCACTTAATCTAACCAGTCGAAACAAAATTTCTTCAGCTACACACTAAAGAATGGGCTTATTTTAGGCTATAGAAAAAATAACTTGAGAGAAATTTTGAAAAATAACCAAAATATCGACTTTTGAAAAGAAGGGAAAGTAAATTCATGTAGCCGGTCGAACCCGGGGTCTGCACATATATCGGGTTACAGTCCCTTGAAATGGAGTGAAATTTTTTCGGTCCGATTTGAATTTTTCTTTCAAATTCGGATAGATGGGGGTGTGCTTAGTAGATATTAGTATAAATATTCTCGAAAAAATGGAAAATAAGGCGGTTATTGCCGAATTTGACTTGACGGATTTGACTCTGGTTACTAGGCTAAACATACGAGAAGCGCCACCGATCAAGAACACCGGGATCTATGCAACCATGATGTGAGAGACCCTCGAAATAGCATTAAAAAGTATAGTTGCGGTATGGGGCAGTAAACTATTTCGTTTCACCCCCAAAAAATCGCGTAAAAACTAAAAATAATCGATGTAACATGTACGACCGTCGACCTGCATCTGCCGCTCCGAAATTTTCTAAGTGTAAGAGTATATCTATCTGCACGTACCGTCAACAAAATGCGCGCCGGCCGAGCGATAGAGTGGCATCGACCGCTTCTGCACCATCACACCGCACGTCAATTTTTGCGCTCTTTAATTTTCACGAATTAAGTTCAAATAGCAATTTTCATTGCTTTTCTCTCAACGTAATTTAAAATAGAAGTGAATAGTGACACCTCAAGTTCCTTATCTATTTAAATTTCGCCGACAAAGCGTTTAAAAACGCTTATAAGTTACCCTCCCAGTTTTCCCGGCAGAAATAGAAACCATCTGTTAAGTGACGTAGCTTGCTACGTCACATTAATAAGATCGCGCGTTCTTTTGCCCCTTCCCCCTTCGAAGTCATCAGCCGATGTACAGCAGTGTACATAATCAGGTCAGTAAACTTTTATTAACCTAGGTTATTTTCAGATAATATTATCGCAACATAACGTAATATTTTCAAATCATCAAATTCTTTTCAAGTTCATTCTGATTAAAATTTATTTCATTCATCAAATTCTTTTCAAGTTCAAGTGCATTTAGATATAAACTATTTCAAGTCAGCAAATTCTTTTGCATTCAGTTAAAATCAAGACCAAGTAGATAAATTTAAGGTTGCCTCACAACATTTTAAATATTTTACAGATTTTACAACATAATATTATTTTAAAAATTTATTTTTATTATTGAATTATTTGTAAAAATGACGACTGACAAAGACACGCTCCAACAAAACTACGAAAGTCTTCTCCTGCGATTTGACGAACAATTAGCCATTTCAACCTCCCAGGCTGCCACAATTGAACGCCTAAGCTTAGAAGTCAGCAGACTAACCGCTCTGATAATCGCCAGAGACGAACCCCCCAAGGTCGTGCAACCACCTCCGGTAGCACAATCACCCCCGACTACCCAAACACGCCCGACTGCCCCTTCAGGGAAAAAGAAGGACAAGACCCCCTTCCCCCCTCTACCGACTACCTCCGCCAAAAAGACAGTCCCAAAGACAAAAACAACTAAAACAGCCACGACCACCAAGAAAGCCGACCCACCGCGCCCCCTTATGGAATCCAGTATTTCAAAGCCGATAACACGCTCGCTCTCCGCAGTCAAGACTGCACCAACCCTCTCCACCGCCCAACCTCCCTCAGAGGCAATGGAGACCCACGCTTCCACCTCCACTGGTGGTGACACCTTCGTCACCCCCAGCGACCGAAACTTAAAACGCGCCCGCTCCAATGTCAGCAATGACAGTGAAACTTCAGGGCCTGCTACCAAGAACAGGTTCTCCTGTCTCCAGGTAGATGACACCCCCCCCGACACCCAAGCCGATTGCGATGACGATGACGGCATGGACACTACCAGCCCCCCAATCGATACTAACGCCCCCCTCTCGAACCCCCAGGGTGCATCACACCCAACATATACCTCCGCCAGCCGAATCCCCCCTATTGTCCTACGGACAAAGGAAAACTGGCCAGCTATTAACCGTTTGATCCATCAAGAACGTAAAATCGCCACAACTAAAATTCGCACTCTCGTGGATGGCATCTCCATCCAGCCAGCCACCGAGACAGACTACCGGGCCCTCAGCCGTTTACTTGAGTAAAAATCCCTCCCCTCACACTCATTCACCCTCCCCCAAGATAAACCACTCAAAGTGGTCATCCGTGGTCTTCCGATCACAATCACCCCTGCCGAGGTCAAGGAAGACCTCGAATCTCAACATTTCGAAATTCAGTCCGTTTTCCAGATGCGCCAAGGTCGCGACAAAAAACCCATGCCACTATACCTTGTCCATCTAACCCACAATTCAGATGCCAAGAGAATTTTCGACATGACTTCGGTCCTGTCAATAAACACCCGCACCGAAACTCCCCACAAACGTACAGAGGTCGGTCAATGCCACCGTTGTCAACGGTTCGGACACGCCCAAACCCTCTGCCGCGCCCCCCCCCCAAATGCGTCAAATGCGCAGGGGATCATCTCACTCAGGCTTGCCAAAAAATCCGCGAGGACCCCGCCACCTGCGCTAACTGCACAGGAAACCACCCCGCAAACTATAAAGGTTGCGTTATGTTCCCCAAGCCCAAGCGGCGAGAACTTTCAGCCCGCGAAGCATCTTCCCGCTTCGCTGGCCGCCCCACTTACAATTACCCCTCCTCCCAAGGCCCCAATCGACCATCCTATCTAGGAGTCGCTAGCCAGCATGTCCCTCACAGGGAAGCAACACATCCCACCCCCACGCCCACCACCTCCTACGATGAGGCTCCCTCCCGACAAACAAAAGCAATTTTTGAACAACTTCGTAATTTCAATGCCAATGCTGAACTCGTCCGCAATATTGAAATAATCATGAACGCCAAAGCCACTAATTTCACACCCGTTAATGTCTAAACCCAGATTCCAACCCACCACTTTGCAGACGGCTTTTTGGAACGCCAACGGCCTTTCAGCCAAACGAAATGAACTTCTCGCGTTCGCGCACCATCACGACCTTGATGAAATCTTGGTCAACGAAACCCACTTCAGAGCTGGCCAACTGGCAAAACTCCCTTGCTATTCACTTTATAGGAATGACCGTGACGGACGCGGCGGCGGAACCGCAATTTACGTAAAATCATCCATCGAACACGTCGCAATACCGACCCCCGACCTAGAGTACCTTGAAATCACTACGGTGAGCATCCACACCGCACATCACGGTTGGTTGCAAATCTCCTCCGTCTATAATCGCCCTCAGCAACGCATCCTCAAAGAGGACCTAGAAACCCTCCTCGAAGGCCCCGACGCGAAGATCATCGCCGGCGATTTCAATGCTAAACACTCCAACTGGTTGTGCAAACACACAAACCATGTAGGACGCGACCTACTTTCACTAGCAGACGAGCTGGACTTCGCGATCATCGCTCCCACCTCCCCCACCCACTTTTCTAACGCAGGTACGCCGTCCATCTTGGACATAGCTATTTTCAAAGACGTACAACTCCAATACGATATCTCCACCAGCGAAGAACTAAACTCAGATCACTACCCGGTCCTTCTGACACTCGGACCGTTGTTACCCCCAAAGGGCCCTCCCACGAGAACGACAACAGACTGGACCTCTTTCAAAGACAATCTGTCAAAAAACCTTGGACCAATCCCATTCTTTGAGTCCCCCACTGACCTAGACCAATTCATTGCCAAATTCCAAGACAACATCAAAAAATCCGTTGACGAAACCTCTTTTCAAGTTAACACCACGGACGTCAGAGACAAACTCACTCCCTCCCTCAAAGATCTTATCAGAGCCAAAAACCGAGCGAGGAAACTCGCTCGGCGAACTCGCAACCCTGATGACCAAAGGTCATACAACCGGCTCAAAGAGCAAGTAGACGTTAAAGTCAAAGAATTTCATGACAATGAATGGTTAGACACCATTAACTCCCTTTCATTTAAAGACATGTCCGCATGGCGCATGGCCGCCGCCCTCCAGGGAAAAAAGAAAGTCACCATCCCAATTCTCTCCCGCCCTGACGGCACTATTGCCCGGAGCGATCTTGAAAAGGCTGAAATCTTCGCCGACAGCCTCCAAGCTCAATGCTCCCCCAACACCACAAGATTAGACCAAGACCATATTAATTCGGTCGAAAATTATGTCACCACCACCCTAAACACCTCCGATGACACACATATCACCCCCGCCTCCCTTCTGGAGGTCACCATTGCCATTAAACGCCTCAAAAAGAGGAAAGCCCCAGGTCCCGATGGCATCACCAATACTACCCTCAAAGAACTCCCCCAAAAAGCCAAAGTTGCCATCACCGGCATAATTAACGCATGTTTTCGACTCAACTACTACCCACAAATATGGAAAACCGCTGACGTAGTGGTAATCCCCAAACCCGGTCAAAATCTCAAACTTCCGAAAAGCTATAGACCAATCAGCCTGCTCCCTTCCATCGGAAAAGTAGTTGAAAAAGTCATTCTCATCCGTCTCCAAGAAGCCATGTTCGATAACAGTATTATTCAAAACGAACAATTCGGCTTCCGTGCTGGACACAGCACGACCCACCAAGCCCTCCGATTAGTTGAGCACGTCACGCAGGCACTCAACAAAAAAGAATTCACCGGTCTAGTACTACTCGACGTATCGAAAGCTTTCGATAAGGTCTGGCACGAAGGCCTCCTGTTCAAAATGCTTCAATCTAAAATTCAAATTCCACTAGTCCGACTTATTGCCTCCTACCTTCACGACAGAAATCTCCAAGTCAAACTCATGAACACCAGATCCACAAAGCGCCCCATTACCTCCGGGGTCCCCCAGGGTTCGATCCTTGCAGCTTCACTGTTTAACATCTTCATGAGTGACATTCCAACCCCCTTAGATCCCGCAACAAAAATTTCACTATATGCAGATGACACTGCAATATACACATCCTCAATCCACCCGGACATAGCCACAACCCGCCTCCAGGAGGCGATCACCGATCTCGGAAGGTGGTACGAAACTTGGCGCATCGAGGTTAACTCGAGCAAAAGTTCCGCGATCATGTTTCGAAATCGTTGCAAGCCTCACAACTCCAGTGTCTGGATGTTCGAGGAGCAAATCCCCTGGAAAACCAAGGTCAAGTACCTTGGCATTACCATGGACCGGCGCCTCAAATGGGACGCTCACATTTCCTCCGCAGCCGGTAAAGCCAAATGCCTCTTCAATAGACTGTTCGTCCTCATGAACGCAAAAAGTACCATGTCCCCCGCTAACAAACTAAGATTATACAAAGCCATAATCCGCCCGACAATGATTTACGCCTCCCCTGTCTGGGGATATGCACGCCCCAGGGCCATAAATAAACTTCAAGTCATTCAAAACAAAAATCTCCGAGCTATTTTCAGCGCCCCCTACTACGTCACTAACAGACGACTACATGCAGACGCCAAACTAGACCTCATTAACACTCTTAATCGTAAACATGCCACCAATCTCTACAACAAATCCAAATTCTCAGAAAACCCACTAGTAAACCATCAACTAGGTCAATACAACCCAGCTGACTTTCTCATTCCCCGTCCCAAATCACTCCTGACCACGGACAACTCCTGACCATAACTCACCCCCACACAGACTAATGTATGTTCATAGGTTTAACTTACACAAATTCTCTTCGAAAGTGAATTTATTCACTAGATTTGTGTAATTTTTCGATCAATTATCACAAGCTTCGTTAAATCACCCCCCATAGCATCACTATAATCCCACTAGTCGCCAATTCTGACTAGTTCCAAGTAGAAGCCACTCACTCCGAGGTCATCAATAGAAATTAATTCATAATTTCTTTCTTCGAATTAGGGACTCTACTATATCGGCAAACGTAAAAATTTTCTTTTTCTTCTCATATTACATATTCACAGTCACAGCTCAGGTTTTTACCAGTCAGTCCGTCAAGCGCCAATTCCCAGAGACCCACCGGTCTCTATAAATTCCAATGTCACTAATGTATTCTTTCAGATGAAGGAGAAGGCCGGCTGCGCCGGGATGCTCCTGTAACAACCCGCATTTAATTCATTATTATTTATATATATATCGACCACGTAATTTTAACACGTAAAGATGAATTTATCAATGATAGATAAATGAAAATAAACATTAAACCATGTTATAAATTAGATTATAAGTATCTAACCATATTATGTGTAAACTATTTAGTTCAAAATTATTTAAACTTATTTAGTTTATAACAATTAATTTGTTTATTTTAATTGTTAAATCAGAGTAAAATTTGTTTGAGAAACGCTGGAAATTCTCGAGTGAAGTTGTAAACTTTCACAACACGTTTCCTGGAATATTCGTAACAATGAGATCGGAAACGTTAATACTTGGTAAAGAGAATTTCAAGCTATTCAAAGGAATTCAACAAAGACTCCGAACTTGTACAGAATCATAAAACGATATACTCACACTACACGTGCGACGTCCTCTTGGAAAAAAGATCTAGTTTCTATTTTTATGAATGAGACCAACGCTTTCCAAACTTTAGAAATCATGGCACCCCGCTGGATTTCTAGAACGAAAGCGAGTAATAAAACCTACCCTAAAAATACCACGTATGTAGTCTCTGCGCGAGGGCTCAAATTAAGAAATCTTATACGTTTTTTCTTCCCTCCACGAGGTGAAGCAATTCAATAAGAGAAGGGCCTTAAGCCAAAATTAGTCAGTCGTTCAACATCACACGATCGAGTCGCGTCCTGCCACATGCAGTCGTAAACAACATCTCGCGATTCAATTAAGTTAGTTGCCAGTTGCCGGTTTTTCAAGCATATACGCGTAATTAAATTAGACGCTAATTTAAAGGCGTAAGTTTTTCTAGTCAGTTAAAGCAATCTAAGTTCAAAGTTAAATTAAATATAAATAATCGTGTTAACCAAATTAAATAAGATAAAGTTCCAATTAAATTAGTACGGTTCGAATTTCAAGTGTAATTCATTCAAATTTCGACCGCGCCATTAAATTTAAATCGATTAAAACTATATCAACCAATCATTACGAGATACGGTTTCAAATTTCAAAGTATCCAACCATAACCAAGTAAGGATTACACACAGGTGCAGACAAAAGGGATTACAAACATACAGGTATCAAACCATTTTAATTAAAAAGAAATCTTTTACAAGTCTTACTCTGGCCATAATTCTAGCATTGTATTTTAGTAACACCTTTAAGGGTGCATAACTGTAAATTTCTGTTTGGGTTTTTTTTTGTTGTTATTTAAATAAATTGTTTAATTAAGCCAAAGGTGCATCATTTATTGAAATCTCCTACAAGTAATAAGTCGTTTGTCGTAAATATTTATCCTACGCCTCTGTTCAAAATAAGCTCATCACGTTACCAATTAAATAAATTACTGAAAAGATGAAGTAAGTATTTTAAGCAATATTCACGAGTTCAGAACCAACTCGCCAATCTTCTTTAAAACGGTTCTTGGTGGCAGCAAATTATAACTATTAATTCAATTAAAATAATACATTCACTAATTAAATCAAACTAAAGCAATCAGCTTTAGAACACTCCATCAAATACATATCAGGTAAGGTAAGGTAAGGTTCTGCACCATGCTCTTGCTACTTTTCCGTACTTTTCAAAATCGATTATTTCAAAATTTTGATAACAAATTCTCGCCTCATATTTTGAGAATTTGTTATATTAACTGTGTTCTTTAGTGTGTAGCAGAAGAAATTTAGTTTCGAGTGGTTAGATTAACTGCACAGTAACCGATTTCCTTAATGGTCATGTAAAACTGTTCTAGCTTTTCCATGTTTTCCTGTGAAACTTGAAACGAGGACTCTTCTGCAAACAGTGCGAGTTTTTCAAAATCAGTTTTTGCCTGATACTTCAATTCGTGGACAAATTTTAAAATATCAGATTTGGTCACTAAAAATTGTTCTAGTCGAACAAATTTTAAAGATTCTAATTGCTCTAAATAATTTTTAAACTCTCCTATTTCGTTATTTGTAGGTAAGGGTGAATCCTGCAGCCCTTTCGAATCGGTACCCAGAATTTTACACAATTGCAATTCCTCATCTTGTAAAGTTTTTATTTCTTGGCATTTTTTGCTGTGTAAAACTTTGCATCTTAAAACAAACTTTTATTTAATTTCTGTAAAAAAACAAAATAATTTAACTTACTCTTCGATATATTTTGTTAATTTTTCATGTTCTTGTAAAAGAGTTAATTTTTCACTTCCAAATCGAGGCATGATCAAGTGCAAGTCCTTACATAACGATCGGCACTTCTCTAACGAAGTTTCAATTTTTTCCATAAGCTCATCTTGATATGCATTTGTTTCTTCGACCATAGCCTGACAATTTCCTTCGATTTGATTTACAAATGTTTCCGCCCATTCTTTTTTTATATCGGCTGAAAATCCTACAGTCTTAATTATTTGACACCAGGTACTTAATTGCGTTTTAACAATCGCTAATGTTTTATTAAGAAATTCATCTTCCCATGAAGAATCGGGCTGCTTGCTACAAAAGATCCGACTAATTAGTAATGTTAAGTTTTTATGTAAAGACCGACAGTCATGATAATATATTGTTGTGTCCATCAATAATTTGGCTGTTGCGATATTAAATTGTTTGTCGTGCAGTCAGAGAAAATAATGGCATGAGAAAAATTTATATAAAAAAATGTTTTGAAATGTTAGATTAAGTTATTATATTAAGTTTTTGTGATAAATTTTAAACGCGTGAAGATAACGGTGATAGGCAACCCAAAAGACAGAATAAAATGCGTGATAAAATCAAACATGATTAAAAAAAAGAGGATGAGTGGCCAAAGCGAAATAAACGAGGTTGACTAAAATCAAGCGACCAGAGTGGTCGCAATTTAAGAGAGTTCCTTTTAAAAAAGGAATAAAAAAGAGTTCGATAAAAATCAAGCGACGAGAGTAGTCGAAATTAAGAGAAGTCTTTTTTTAAAAGGATAAACGAGTGGAATAAAATCGAGCGACAAAGTAGTGGGATATTAAATAGTTCCGTTAAAAGATAAACGTTGTTGAATGAAAAAGCGACAAGAGTGGTCGCACATAAGATAGTGCCATTAAAAAGAAAGCGACTGATAGTCGCATATAAAGAGAATATTGAATACCGGTGTCCTAGAGGGAGGAAGCGTGAGAGGTCGTCTCTTCCAAAGGAATATTTATTGTGTGGAGTTGAGATAAGACAACTGGAATTGGAATAATTTAAGTCCAAATTAGACAGATATTATTAAATTGGATAATTGGATAATTATACAAACCGGAACCAAGATTAATAAATCCGGACGAGAAAAAAAAGAAGTGCACGCGGGAGTTCGCGTAGTCTAAAACTAAATATTAAAAGGTAACAGTAAATTTTCATTATCGTTAAAATTTGTCGAATGTTGTATTGTTTATGTATTGTTTATTTTAATTTTGTGAATTTGTTAATTAAATGTTTATAAAGAGTAAGATGTCCGTATTTTCTTTGACTGTGTGATTAAGGTAATTCCGTCGTAAAAGTCAAAAGAACCTGTCATCCTGAGATAAGAGAAAATCGTGTTCACGGTTCACGGTGGACATTACAAGTTGCAGCACAACGTGAGGCTAAGGTCATTACAATATATTATCATATTCTTCGGCTATTTGTAATTATATCTAAAAGCAAATAGCATCAGAGCACAATCAACTCAATGATTGAGAAGTCAACTTTTTCATTAGGGTTAACAGACCATTTTTTTATCAACAAAATTTAAAGCTCTAAAACCATGATTTAAATTATACTTAAATTTACCTTTTTTCAGACATGATAAATTCAACTGTGTTCATTGAACAAAAAACAAAATTTTTTTAATTGCTTATCTAACGATATAGACCGAGAGCCAGCAAGAAAAACGACGTATGATTAGCGAAACGCTGAAACTTTTTGAGAAGTTAACCAGTGTTATAAAGAACAGGGAAACGCAAGTATGGCGGCCCGTATGTATCGGTGTTGCGCTGCGCAATTTTTTGAATGTGTCAAAAAAAACTATGCCCTTGGGGAATGAGCTAAAAGGTAATTCTGGTTTTATATCATATATTCGATAGCCAGAGTATGAAGGAGTCGTATGCCATACCGATGCGGCGTCTCAAACTGTCCGCCATACTAAATTAAACGTGTCATTTATTTTATGTTCTCTTGAAATACTAGCGAAAAGCTAATTTTTTATCCAACCATACAAAAAGATGTCTCATCACCGATTATGACCAAGCCATACTGTTTCGGTGTCCCTAAGTACACGCCATACTGATTCAAAGATGTCGAATTTTTCACCAGTCCATGTATCATAGGTGAAAGTATGGCGGTCCGTTTTTATGACCCCCGTGGTCCATTTTGATGAATAG
Source organism: Podabrus alpinus (assembly GCA_932274525.1). NCBI lineage: Eukaryota > Metazoa > Arthropoda > Insecta > Coleoptera > Cantharidae > Podabrus > Podabrus alpinus. The sequence continues at coordinate 126,291,182 of OW026451.1, forward strand.
ATGCAATGCCATACTGTTTCGGTGTCCATAAGCACACGCCATACTGATTCAAAGATGTCAAATTTTTTACCAGTCCATATATCATAGGTGAAAGTATAGCGGTCCGTTTTTATGACCCTCGTGGTCCATTTTGATGAATAGATGCAATGCCATACTGTTTCGGTGTCCATAAGCACACGCCATACTGATTCAAAGATGTCAAATTTTTTACCAGTCCATGTATCATAGGTGAAAGTATAGCGGTCCGTTTTTAGGACCCTCGTGGTCCATTTTGATGAATAGATGCAATGCCATACTGATAGGAGGTATATAATGGCTGCCATGATGAAAAAACTATTTTTTTTTTCAAAATATTCATAAAATCATTGGTAAGCATTGTAAGATAATTCTCTAATCGTTACATTAATGAAGAAGTGATATGAAATGAATGGTTTCCAGAAAAATTAGGACTAACATAATTTATTAAAGAAATTAAATACATTAAATTTACATGATATGTTTCGCATTATTCGTTCTCATTATATGTTTCATTTTCATCGCTGTCTTCATCTGATGATACGTTGTAATTAAAATCATCTAAATCACTATCTTTGTCGTGTTCCTCTTCAACCCAATCTTCGTCGTCCTCGTCAGAGCTGACAGTTTCTGCAATTGTTAGAAATCGGTGATATTCAATCATATACACTGCAAGTATTTTTTATGCATGATTGTAAAATGTAATTTTATATATTAACCTTCGTCTTCATCTGGCTGTTCATCGTCTGGTTCGGTTGTCGCGTCGTCGTTTAGATTTTCAATCACTATCTCGTTGATTGTTGATGACATTGCATCACCCTCGAACCAATAGAAAGTGTAAGCGCCTTCGAACAATTTCCAGCCATAACCATCAGCAGAATCGTTACATGATGGGTACTGTAAATTTGCATTGCACCAAATGTTGCTGACATACAGAACCCTCATTAACTGTTGAAACAATTCGGCTCTCCATGGTGGAATTAGAGAAGCATCAAAACTTTGAACGGCTTTATCGAATGTCTGATTGGTGTCTTTGATGCTGTAAGCTTTCAAGAATGAAGCCAATCGCACTTCATTCACGCTTCATAAGAGACGCTTTGCACTTTTCAAACGCTTCTGGTTTAAACAAAGTAACATTTTCATTGCCGGATTTACAAATGAAACACACTGCACCTTCATCATCACTACTTTCACTCATAGTTATACAGCATTCACTTTTCAAATAGAATTTCGAAAGAATACTATTACATTCGACACCTCGTAACGTACTGCGGCCGGTGCCGGCTGCCTGGCTTCGCAGTTTCGTCCCCCTCCCTGTTGAACCCCGCGCGTCCCTCTCGCGTCATCCCAACAATAATCCCCGGCCTTGTGCGTCAAAAATTTTACAACTTTACAGGTTTTTTCCTCGCCTTAGAGACATGGTATCGGTATGGCACATATTTATTCGTATTCCAGACATTAAATATGTCTCAAAAACATGAGTATGGCACTTTCGCCTGTTATACATGACACTTGTGAAAATTTTACAACTTTAAAGGTTAATTTCTCACGTTCGAGACATCCAATCGGTATGGCACATACAGACTTGTCTTCTAGACATTAAAATCAATCGATACTTGTCTTTTCCAGGTATATTCCTATGATACATGGACTGGTGAAAAATTCGACATCTTTAAATCAGTATGGCGTGTACTTAGGGACACCGAAACAGTATGGCATGGTCATAATCGGTGATGAGACATCTTTTTGTATGGTTGGATAAAAAATTAGCTTTTCGCTAGTATTTCAAGAGAACATAAAATAAATGACACGTTTAATTCAGTATGGCGGACAGTTTGAGACGCCGCATCGGTATGGCATACGACTCCTTCATACTCTGGCTATCGAATATATGATATAAAACCAGAATTACCTTTTAGCTCATTCCCCAAGGGCATAGTTTTTTTTGACACATTCAAAAAATTGCGCAGCGCAACACCGACACATACGGGCCGCCATACTTGCGTTTCCCTGTTCTTTATAACACTGGTTAACTTCTCAAAAAGTTTCAGCGTTTCGCTAATCATACGTCGTTTTTCTTGCTGACTCTCGGTCTAATAGTTGTCTATTCAAATATACGTGATTCAAACGTTTTAAACTTACATTTTGCGTAATCTCGATTCCGCATGAGATGAATACCCGAAATTCTTAATTACATAATTAAGGGTGGGGTCGTCCATAATAGACGTTCGCAATTTTTTCCAACTTTTCAAGCCCAACCCTCCCCCCTTTGTCCCAGTTGGTCACAATTTTCAGACGCCCCTCCCCCCCGGAATGTCCTGTATTTTTTACTTCGTCAAAAATTTTGAGTTTGACGGGGTTGGGGTCCTCGATTTCCATCCAGATTGCGACTTACCGGTTCACCGTAGCAATGTAGTTGATACATATCTGTTTGGAAGTAGATTGGGCTGCACTGCACTACGTAAAAGTGTAAAAGCTTCAGCTTCATCCCCGTCGGTAGAGGTCATACCTTGGATGCCATGGATCGATGTAATCGAATAGGGGAAGTTTCTCAGAGCTTTTATCGTTCGCCAAGCTGAGTTGTTTTCCTAAGATAGGGAATCCAGTTTTCTGGACCACGAATGCTTACTATACTTCCTTAGTTCGGCGGTGACTTGGCTTTTCAGCTGGTTCGCCCTTCTTCTGTCATCTGGATGCCACACCCGGCGCGCGACTTGTTAGGCACGCCATTTTACCCCAATTAAATCATTAATATGACTGGGGAGGAAATTACGGGAGTCGGAGATGGGGATAGAATTGATTGCAAATATGAAAGACTTCCTCGCCTGTTTTTTGAACTTCTCGGAGTAACGCTTCAAGAGAAGCCTTAAATGCATTCACACTTTAAATTTAACCAAACTATCCAATGAAAATCAACGATTTTATTTTAGCTCCACCTTTCTTTAAAGTTTAAAGGCCTTTAAGGGCAAATGGATTGGCCGGCATCGACGTATTTTAAACTTCATGTATAAATATTTTATGTTTATTTATGAATAAACAAAATGCTTACCGCATGTGTCGAGAGGGTTTAGGGAAAAAATTTGATTTCTCTATCAAGCTATTTCTTTATCTCTATTGTAGCTCCTTCTTGTCTTTCTTTAGAAATACAGCTCTGTCAACTCAAAAACAATAGCTGGGCGCGAATGAGGAACTCAAAGCGCAAAAGAATTCAAGTTGGACGCCATCCGTTTTATTATTTTAGTCAAAAAACGGGAAAAGTTGATTAAAACGTTCTCAACCACAACAGCCTAACAATTTAACAATATTTAACCCGATAGATCTGGTTCCAAAACAATTTCAAAATTACGCTAGCGCTTACTTGTGGGATATTGATCCTGATTGCATCGGTAAGCAAGTTGTTGGTAAAAATGACATCGATGAAGATTTAGAATATTGTGGGCTCAATCAACACACAACCACAACGACAGATGGGGAAAATAACAATTATGCGAACATCCGCATCCACCTCCCTTAAGAGATCCAGCCGGTTTTTCTTCCGGCTTTTGAGGATGGACTTTCTCAACTGTTTACGTGCATCGGCATACGCCTCGTCCTCTCCGAACACACCTCTTCTGTGCTCCCTTTGGGTTCGTCTTCTTAGTAATACCAGGCAAAATACCAGGTACTTTGAAATTGATTGCTAAACAGGCTATGAGCGCGGATGCTGTTCATTTAATCTAGATTGACCTTGTTGACTCTTTGAACCTAATACGTTAAATTTTGACTGTTCATTATTGTGGACAGTTCATGCAAACGAGTATTCTGATAACCTTTAACTTAGTTAATTAGGAAATTTTTGAAATAATAAGTGAGTACGGAATATTCTAAAGTTTGTAAATTTATTATAAATTTTTAATCAGTGTATGATAAAAGTATTACAATATTACAAAAATTATAAAAAAGAATTGTATTATTTAAAATTCGAGAACAGTATTGCGAACGAAACATTTCAATGAATATTTAAAGTGCTTTATTTATTGCAGTCAGCAATGGATATTTGGGACCGCACACACCACCAAAATCATCAGTATCTATAGCCCAGATCGAATAACCTCCAAGATTGAATTTGTTACCATAAGCAACCTAGAAGTTAAAATAAAATTAAAAACCAAATTCAACTTTGTAAGAAGTTTTTATACCTTTAAAGCTACTGATTTTGGATCATCGTAACCAACCCATTGATCTCCAGAATAAGCGTATGGTACTTGTTGTTCCTCATTCCAAACAATGTTCCAATGACCATTCTTTTGTAATTCACAAATCTAAAAAAAATATCAGATATACACACCAAGTTATTATTACATGGTAAAATTAATCATACTTCATAATACGCCAACATTCCATTTTCTAAAGTAGATGGACCTTGTTTGCCTGGTCCTGAACATGGAGCACCGATACCATGATTACCAGGATCAGCTAAAGTAAATGATCGACCATAAATGCCAATGCCTAAAACTAACTTCTCTGGTTGGGCTCCATAGCTAAGCCAGGCTTTTACAATGGCGTGCTATAGTAAAAGTGAAAAATTAATTTGATTTTAAAAGATATTATCAAACAACATACAACATTTGCTTCTTTTTGAATTGGTGTAACATCTTTGGATGAAGCATACAATGGAGCATTTTCACCGGTAATGCCTTCATAATAGCCATGAAGATCGTAAGCCATGATGTTGATAAAATGCAAGTACCTATAAATTTTACCTTAGCTTTTTAAACTTTCGTTAATGGAAATACCACACTTACTTTGATAGCGCTGGAACATCGTAAGACAAATTGATATTTGTGGCGGTTGCTCCAACAGCCGCTGTAATCAATAAATTATGTTCATCAAAAACTTCTCTAAATTCTTTGATCAGCAAAACAAAGTTGGCCTAAAATTTTAGCAAAATATTAAGAATTATAAATTCTTTTTAAATTGACGAAACAAACCTTATCGTAAGGAAAACCTCCACGTTGGGCTGGATATTGCCAATCTAAATCAAAACCGTCAAAACCATAAGTTTTTACGAATTTAACGGCGTTGTTAACAAATGTTGATCTGAGGTGTGGATCCGCTGCAACTTGCGAATATTTAACGGATCCTTCGCTGTATCCTCCTATTGCTACCAAGGTTTTAACCTTTGGATTCTGAGATTTCAAAGAATTAAACCTTTTAAAACCACCTACAAAATTAAGATTTTTATATAATTTTTAACGAAATAAAAATTGAATGGGAACACGGATTTCGGGAGTATTATGTTGAAAAACACCAGGTTATGTTGAAAAACAGCTTTGCTGAACATATACCTTTTAATGCAACATATTAAACTTGTAAATATTTTATATTAGCATTAATAAACTATTATTATTATTATTATTATATGATGATAAACTGCAATCGATTTGGTTTACCTTTATCAATTTCGCTGTTATGATCGAGGATACGAATTGATCCATCAGTGTTAATTCCAACAAAACTATAAATCAAATGTGTGCATAATGTAGGATCAATATTTTCAATAGGGAAGTTGCCTATTCCTCGTCTATAAACTGCCCAACTGCCAAAGTAGCATACTACTTTCTTTTCTGAAAAATAATTCCCAGATGATTACAAAACGTTAGTCGCATAAATGTTAAGTTTTTTATGGGTTTTTAAAAAATGAAGAATTAAAAGAAAACAAGACAAATATAAAACCAATAGTAAATAAAAATATAAAAGTAAACTTACCGGCACCACATAAAACTAAACCACAAGACAACAACAAAAGCGTCGCCAACAATTTTGAATTCATATTATTAGAATATGTTGATGACAGTTTAAATTGTTAAACCAAATTGAGAACGATTGGTATTTTGAATGGTTTATATATGTAACAAATTTTGACGTCATATCTCAAAAATTCGTATAGGTAAATTAAATATTTAAAAAGCGCACATTAAAGTATAATTAAAATATACTTAAGCATCGAACATCATAGACATCAGCAATGGAAAAACACCTAGTGCAAGTTTTGAGAGTCAAATTTTTTATGTAAAAAATTGCTTCACCAACTTTTGTTAATTAAAATAAACAATATTTATCTTAAATGACCAAATATGTATAGTAAAGTAAAAGTTTTTCAACGGGGACTTCGTTTGTAAATATTAAATGAAACATACATTTTGGATGTAAGTTCTGTATTTCTTTATTAATATAATGTAGAAAACCTAAAATTTACCGAATACAGGCGTCGATCCTTATGGAAAAATTTTCGTTTCCATTTTTACATAATTGCGGCTCTATTTCATCAAATTATTGCAATAGTTGACATCACATTAAATAAGCAAAAAAATAATTAAATAAAAATAATGACTCGGGGTACAGTCTAAAATTTCTTGACCGTCTTCCGTGCTTTCGGAGGGCACGTAAAGCCGTCGGTCCCCCTGTGTTAATGATTTGCCATCATAACAATAAAAAACAGGGTCAGGCACATCGAAAGGCAAGCCTAGCAAGCTACCTGAGATGTAAAAACAAAAATGCTCACAGAACTAATTGCAAAAATTAGTGAAGAACAGGTCCTGCACCTAGTATATTAAGAGGGAGACTTCTTAATAAAAGTAAGTACATTAAATAAGCAATATCTAGGGGAAGGGTGAGATGGCATACTTTTTGGAGATGTATTGTTTACAAATAAAGTGCTGTGAAGTTAAACACAAAAGCAGTAATATACATATATTTTGTACTATTATATTTATTCAATCATAATTTGTAATCTAAAACGAGACAAAAATAAATTTTAAATATCTGAAATATTAAAAAAGGCAGACCCTTTAAAAGTACCATCTCATCCGAGCCACATAGATAAGATGGCATAATTATCCTATATTCTATTGCCAAAAATTTCGCAATCGGCTTATGGCTGATAGCAATATATACAAAATAGATCCTCATTCTTTTTCTCACCAGAAATCTGTTCTTGACACCAATAACCAAGGCAGAAATAATCTATTGATTACTATGGCTACTTCATCTCTGGTTCTTATTCCAATATAATTCAAAACTGTTTTAAAGATTTTAAACTTGGAATAGTGCCTTAACAGCTAATCAATTTTCAATAAGTAGATTACTAAATTAATAAATGGATTAAGACTTATCTAATTTTGTGCACTCCTCTAATATCAGGACAATTCCCAACTTGATGTAATATAATTTTACATAGTGTTTTTGAAACATTAACGCCTTGCTACTACAAGATCGCTCCTGACCCTCATCGTGGTCGACAGATACCCTCCGAAATTGGAATCCAAAAGCCAACGCATCAATCCGAGAGGTGTCCGAATGGGTAAGCTGCCGAGGACTTATCCTCGTCGCTGAAAAATTGGAGGTGGTAGTTGTTAGTGGAAGAAGGAAACTCCCTATCACCCGCGTCCACCTCAACCAGTCTCCATTGTTCCAAGGGACTCGATAATAATCTTTAGCGTATTTATAGACAAGAATCTGAACTACGATTTAGAAATTTTTTTAAAAAGAAAAGAAACAAAGTATACAAGCTGAATTTGAAAAATTCGAATTTCTCGTTGTGTGTGGTGTCCAGTTTTTGTATCACTTTATCCTATGATTGTACTGAAATGATATAGAAAAGACGGAAAGGAAAATCCATGGACAGTACAAGGCACAAAAGCTAGGGAGAGACGAGCAAGATATGCCGCTATGAAAAAGAAGAGGAACGAACACATGAGTGAAGAAGAAAAAAGGAGGAAAGCACCAACGAAGAGGGAAGACCGCCGGAGATACTGATTAAGATATCAGAGGCTCTTCCCTTTTACGAAGCCCCGAAGATAATAAAAACACAGAAGAGGCAGCAAGGCAAGTTTGTCATTGGCCCAGTTTATCATTTTCAAAATTTTAATGAAGTTTGACTTTGGCCCAGTTTACCACTTTCAGGTAGTTTTTTGGCCCCGTTTGCGGCTAAGGTGACCTATCCCTGGCCGATCAAATCATAATTTCTTCTGCTACACACTAAAGAACATAGTTAATTAAAAAATTGTAAAAGTATTTACTATGAATGGGGTCCAAACTTTTGAATAAATCGATTTTGAACTTAGCTAATTTAACGAGATTCAGTGGTAAAATTAACGAGATTCGCGCGCGTCGCTCATTCTGTTGACGGTGCGTGCAGAAAGAACTAGTCTTAAACTTAGCGTTTTACGGACCGGCAGTGTTCTATCACATTCTTATCACCAAAACCCGACCCCGACATCGAAGGGGATCAGGTGGTGACGTCAATTCGAGCATTACCAGCTTTATTCAAAAAGGCATCTGCGCAAATGTCTTTATTTCTATTTTTCAAAGCCACGATCGTCGTCAAGAAGGGAGGGGGTTAAACCCACCCCGGACGCCGACGATCTCGTAGTCAGGTGGGGGCCTCAAAACCCAACCCTGCAAAATATAAATTCAGGTGCCGTGGTGCACCAGCTTTCTCAAGGAGGTACGGGCTTGGCCCGAGTACTCCAAGTTTTAATTTACGATTCGATTACGGACCGGCAGAAGCAGCACGTCTCTCGTACATGTAACATCGATTTATTTTATGTTTTATTCGATATTTTGGGGGTGAAACGTAATAGTTTACTGCCCCATACCGCAACTATACTTTTTAATGCTATTTCAAGGGTCTCTAAGCTCCCGGTTTCATTTATCCCGGTTTTCTTGTTAGGTGGCGCCTTCTCGTATGTTTAGCCTAGTAACCAGGGTCAAAACCGCCCTGGAGCGGAGAGGAGCGGAGCGGCGCCCCGAAAGGGTAGGTTTTGACGATGGATAAACCTGCCTATCGAATGCACACCCCAAAAATCGAAGAAAAAAAAATTTAATATTTTCACTTTTTCGGCAATACACGGGTTATTTTCCATTTTTTTGATAATATTTATTACTGATATCTACTAATCACACCCCCGCCTATCCGAATTTCAAAGAAAAATTCAAATCGGAGCGAAAAATTTTTACGCGATTTCAAGGGACCGTCTTTGAATTGTATCGCGTCTGCCTGGGGTGTGCGGCATATTCGATGCTAATTTCCCGTACTTTTCAAAAGGCAAAATTTTTTGATTTTTTCAACGGATTCATACGAAATATTATTTCTATAGACTAAAATAAGCCTCTTCTCTAGTGTGTAGCTGAAGAAATTTTGTCTCAGCCAGCCAGGTTTACATAATTGGATCCTCCAAGTACCGATATTTTAATTTTATAAAAATGACTTTGGGGATAACTTTTCCTTCACTATAATTTCTTTTTGATCAACATCTGGTTCCAATGCTTCTGATGCAGGCGTATTACCACTTGTAATATCTTGAGAATCAGTTTTATAATTTCCTTCCAATATGCTTACCACAGGATTTGAGGGTCGAATATTTGATTGTGGCAATAAAGACTGCGAAGCAAACATGACTTCCAATTGACTTTCAACAGACGATCCTTTATCTGAATTATCTGGCAATACTTTTAATGGCGACTTACTTTTTAAAGTAACATCATTTGGACATGTAATTTCTGTTGAGTGGGCTGTAAAAATAAATCAACATTCAAATTTTCCTCAACAAATAGCGGTTGTGTGGGCTGATCAAATAAATTTTCGTTCCTCTTTTGTTCGTTGGAAGTTGAACCGACTTTCTGAGTAGGCTGATCAAATAAATCATCGATCTCATCTTCATTAGGAACTAATGGTTGAGTCGGTAGATCAAATAAATTTTTGTCGGTTCATCAAATACATTTTCTGAACTTAAGCGAGCATTTTGAGCGCGTTGAGTTGTACAACTTAACAAATTTACATTTTCAGTTCCATCTTTGGGAGTTTGAAAAACTTCTTGGGTGGGCTGCATGAATAAATCATCACCACATTTTTCATCAATAACCAACGGTTGAGTGGGTTGATCAAATAGATCTTCTGAACTTAAGCGAGCTTTTCCAGCAGGTTGAGTTGGACAACCGAACAAATCTTCCATTGCATCTCTGGGAGTTTGAAAAACTTTTTGGGTGGGCTGCACGAATAAATCATCATCACATTTTTCATCAATAACCAACGGACGAGTGGGTGGATCAAATTCATCTTCTGAACTTAAGCGAGCTTTTCTAGCAGTTCGAGTTGGACAACTGAACAAATCTTCAGTTTTATTTTTGGTAGTTTGAACAACCTTTTGGGTAAGCTGCATGAATAAATCATCATCAGCTTCGTCTTTTGAAGTTTGAACAACTTTTTGGGTGGGTTCCATAAATAAATCATCATTACATTTCTCATCGGAAACCAATGGTGAAGTTGGTTGATCAAATAAATGTATTGGTTGAATAAACAAGCTTTCGATCTCATTTGAATCTGAATTAATTTTCTGAGTAGGGCGTGAAAATAAATTATCAGAAATAAGTGTGTTGGGTGTGGTTAATAGCAAAGCTGGTTCTAATGTAGATTTTGCAACAACCAGTTGAATTTCTTCTATAATTTGGAGTTCATTTTTGTTGTTATTGTTATTGGAGTACATGGAATTATGTCACTATCTTGTTCTTCCCTAACTATATTAATTTTACTGCCCAAACAAACCACTTCGGTTTCTTTTATTTCAATATCCGTATCGGAATCCGAATTTTCGATAATAAAGCCTTTATCTGTTTTTTAGGACTAATTTTGTTTGAACTAAGAGTACCAGTTTTAGAAACATCTTCAATATCGGTATCAGAATCTGAATCGCATTTTTCTTTATTCGAATTTTCAATGTCAGTATCAGTATCAGAATCTGAATCTATTTTTCGACTCTTTTTATGTCGCCTGACCACTTTTCTAGTGGTGGCAACTTTGTTTTCAATATCTGTATCAGATCCCGAATAATCTAGCTTATCAATTTTTGTGTTCTTTATTTCAGAATTCGATGCTGCTGCTGGTAAATCCTCTATGTCGGTATCAGAATCGGAATTAATTATTAGACAATTTTTAGTTGGTCCTGCAATTATTACGTCTTCAGCATCTGTAGAAGGACATTTTTCTGAACCTGAAGATGAACTATAAACTAGTGGTTGAGATTTCTTGTTGTTTTTTGAGAATCCAACAGGTTGTGAGCACTGTAATGATGATTGTAAAGGTATTGGTTCTTCATTTGTTAATTTACTTATCGATTTCAATGATAAATATTCTTGTTTATTACCACATACAGTTACATTTTCTACGAAGGAATCGTCTATTATATCGTCAGATATATCAACCACAAAGCACTCAGATTCAGGTGAACCAACCACACAATTATTCTTGGTCTCAATAATAGCGCCTGCATTGTTATCAAGACATTTAGATGTACTTGGTTGACATAAAACATCTTCATTTTTGTCAGAATCAACTAAGTTACTTTGTTCTTGATTTCTTTCAATTGGGTCAGCCTCATTTTCATTTTGTATGCTACATAATGATTCAATTTGTTTATCTTGAGGTTTTTGTGTGGAAATATTATCTGCACTATTAATCTGTGTTGGTAGTTCGTGTATTTCTCTTGCTTCATCATTATTAGATATAATTAATTCAATTTGTTTATCTTGCGGTTTTTGTGTAGCAATTTCATGTGCACTATTAATCTGTGTTGGTAGCTCATGTATTCCTCTTTCTTTGTCATCTTTAGATGTAATTAATTCAATTTGTTCATTATGAGGTCTTTGTGTGGAAATTTCATCTGCACTATTAATCTGCGTTGGTAGCGCATGTATTCCTCTTTCTTTGTCATTTTTAGATGTAATTAATTCAATTTGTTTATCTTGAGGCTTTTGTGTGGAAATTTCATCTGCACTATTAATCTGCGTTGGTAGCTCATGTATTCCTTTTACTTTGTCATTTTTAGATGTAACTTCAATTTGTTCATCTTGAGGTCTTTGTGTGGTAATTTCATCTGCACTATTAATCTGCGTTGGTAGCTTATGTATTTCTCTTTCATTGTCATTGTTAGATGTAATTAATTCAATTTGTTCATTTTGAGATTTTTGTGCGGAAATTTCAACTACAGTATTAATCTGTGTTGGTAGTTCATGCATTTCTATGTCTTTTTCAGCTGTAATTAAATTAGAAACGGTATGAAAATCAGTACTTTGTGTTGGTAAGTCGTGTATATCTGAAGGTATTTATAGAAATTTCGTTATCAAAGTTGCTTTCATTAAGAAACAATAAATTGTGTTGGCATTTCGTGAATACTGCATGCCTTACCTTGGCGATTAGTAAACATATTCACGACATATCGTAAATACTAGTCAATCGCGTTTTCGAAAGATTACAGTTTTCTCTTGCTTCTAATTCTCTAGAAGAAAATATTTGTGTGGGCATATCGTGAACGGATACAACAGTAGAAACATTTTGTGTTGTTGGAACGTCATTAAAATCATAATCGTCATCAAAGCATATTGATCATTTCGAGGTGACGTCACGACAGGTATGCCCCACTGACAAAATGGCCGCGCCCTGTTAAAGTCACGTGACTCAAAATGATCCAGTGCCGTCTTTAAGCAATAGGCAGACTAGGCACGTGCCTAGGGCCCCAGGCCTGAGAGGGGCCCCCAAATTCGAATAACATTTTTTTGGTAATATTATATAATAAAAATAAAACTCTTATAAATAAATGATCAAATCTAAAGCTAGAAAACTTTTAATGTACAAGTTCTTAATACATAAGTTAATACATAATTTAATACACCAATACAAAAATGCAAGAGTAAATAAATATTAAATAACATGAATGAAATGCGAATGCGAAGGGTATTAGATTTCTTTATCGACCTTTATATGCTTCTTATTTTTATTTTAGATGCTGGTGTCTGGTGTCTTGGAAGTTTTATCACGACTGCTAACTTTAAATTTGCGTACTTATGCATTTGCAATTTTGCATTGCTACCTATTTATTTAGTTACCTATTGATAACTTTTTATTGTAATTTTTAATTCGTTCGGGCTCTGCGTTGCTGTTTATTTATACTGAAGTTTAGTGTTAAAGCTTAACGCAACTCGTAACGTAAGCATATTATATAATATTATTACCGGCGAATACTGTTCCTTCTGTTATTCTGTAATTTCGCCGAGTCACCTGACTCGAGTAAAAACTCGAGTTGAAAATATTCCGAATACGAGTTACTCGAGTACAAAAAGTATTCGACTCGTCACATCGCTAGCTATCGAAATCACTCAGCACAGAACGACGTAATAAAAACACCGAAAAGCTTCGCCCGAGCTCGACTTGTTCTCGGTAGCGGGAGTCAACAGTGCGCCTGGCGAGCTTCGCAGAAGTTTCGCGCCAGCGTCGAGTTGCTCCGCGAATTAGGCATTTCCAAATACGTCACAGTGACGTCACACCGAACAGCTGATTTACTACAAGTTGTTAGCGTGTTTATAAAGTTTGTGATAAATCGTGTTTTTATTGGTGAAAATTGAATTTTTTTACATTTTATAAACCGTAGAGAGTGTAGTGTAAAATTATTACTGTAAGTACCTTCCGTTTATTTTATTTCCAGAATTAATCGTAAACCTAACCTAAGAATTTTACATACTGCTTTAATGCTTTGTCCGTAAATTAATTTGCACATTTCAGTTTCATTTTGAAAAAATACTGCATAATATAAAAGGTAATTTTATTTTTGAAATGAAAATTGTGTTGTAAAAATGCTAATCTCAAAATAGCCGTCGTATATCAGCTGTTGTGCGAGTGTTCGTGACGTCACATGGAAATGCCTAATTGACTTGATGCCCTCTATTCATTTCGGAGCATTCCGTCGTGCTTCGAAAGACGCAATCGGTTATCGCTAAAATAAGACTCAAACGCTTGAAATTGAAAATGTCATAAGATTCCATGATACTACGAGTATAACTTTAGAGATATGATCATTTGGTGAACGAATTTAGAACGCGGCCACGTATCGTGTCATAGTGTGCCCCATACGCCAATTTCGCCCTTAAAGACGCCGTATGATTCATGCCGATGTGCGCGTGAGAATATCTCTAAAGTTATAGTATCATGATAAGATTCAGTGTAAATTTGGAGTTATTGCATGTAAAAACTTTTAATTTTGTTTTACATGATAAAAAAATAAAATATAATGGTTACGTTATACAAAGTAATTAAAAGGGCCCCCAAAACTCGGTAGCCTAGGGCCCCATGCTCGTGAAAGACGGCTCTGAAATGATCAATAATTATTGAAAACTTGTTCAACATTTTCCACCCCGAGTTGTTGAGTTGAGGAAGTAAAAAATGTTTCGCTTAGATTTTCTGCGGTTTTATGATCTACAAAAACAGTCTGCGAGCTGGTTGATGTCTGTACGAAATACATTAAAATTAGCAAAAATTGTTAATAGTATAGTGCAGGGGTCGGCAACCTATGACCCGCGGGTAACCGAGTGACCCATTTACTAATTTCAAGTGACAATTTCAAGTAGAATTTTATTAGTTTTTATAATAATAATTAAATTATTACAATACATTGTGGTTAATTTTGACCTGCAGCCAAAAAAGGTTGCCGACCCCTGGTATAGTGCTCATATCGTAAAGTCATATAGAAATGATTTTCTTGTGCATGACAAGGTTAAAGGCTACAACCTATCAGAAGTTGTTCTTTAGTAACGTAAGAAACGATTCTAAGAGGTAGTATACAAATTTTTGAGGTGAGGCGTAGTGGTAAGGAGGTGAAATTCAATTTTTGTAAAATTAGACTCTACAGGAGACCTATTTTTCAGTTCTATATACAACCACATTTTATAGTTTCAACCCCAAACTGGATTAATTTTTTAATATTAACCCTATTTCTAAAGGGGTCGTTTTTTTTGGTTAAACTTTTTACAGTGTTTTTGTACAAATATGCTGAGCATACGTACCAAATTTTATCATGGGATGAGCATGGGTTCGGTTACTAAAAATTAATTAAGTAAAGGCAGAAGAAAGTTCAGTTTTTCGCCGATTTCTCAAGTTACTTTGAACTTTATGACAAAATAGTTTAATACAAAATTAAAGCTAATTAAATTCTCTACAAAAAAATATTTATACATATTTTACGTCAGATTCGTATTCACATAGCAATAACAGCTTAAAGTATAGCTAAGTTGCGCGGCCACTGTTAAATTTATTTAAAAAGGTCGGAATCGATTTTCAATTAATTGTATAGATTTTCATTATAAATATTTATTACTAGCTGGCACGGGCGGCGTCCGCCGCCCTTAGCCATCCAGACCCAGAATAGATCCGAGAAGGCCATAGTTGTTCGGCCTCACAGGGGGAGGACCATAATAGATCCGCGAAGGCCATAGTTGTTCGGCCTTCGGCCTCACAGGGCGGACCACCTCGCCTCCAATTTAAAAAGTGTCGCAGGTCCCCCGGTACAAATATTACAAATTTTTGCACTTTTCCAAAAAGTTATTCACAATTTTGCCAATGTTTTAGACAACCGAATAAGAAGTTTAGAGTACGTTTTTGTGTTATAATTCCCAAAAACGGTTTGCCTGTCCATTTCCGGCGTTAATATATAATTATCGGAGCGTAATTTTTTTTCGAAAAATTTGCAAGGCTATCCATTGAAAAAATAATTTTGAAATTTAAATTCGGTTTAACACCTTCGGCGTTGAAAATACGAAGGAATGTTATGGACGAACTATTATAGACCGTCGCGATACGCTTCCGTTGCGTCTTAAAAATAAAAGATTGGCCGGTAAATAAGAGCGCTACATACGTTCAAAGTTTTTACACAATTTTCACTTAAATGGGTCTCTCACAAAGAAACGACGGATAATTTAGAAAAAGCAATCGGAGCTTCGGATACGGTTATTAACGGTCTTTAATTTAGCACATGACGACGATTGACGAAAAACGACAAATAACGGCAGCATTTGCAAGTTAGTGTCGACGTCAAAATTGAAAATCAAAATCGGAGGCGATTTTGGGCAAAATTTAAAATATGCAAAATGTGTATTTTCGTTGCAAAGCAAATTTTTTTCGAGAAAATTTCATTCGACATTTTCGATTTATATTTGTCTCCTCGACGTATATTAAAGGCAAATATAAATTTTTATTTTCCAAATTGCAGAAATCATTTCGCCCTTCTACCACGTCAAATATTGAACCAATTACATCGTCGCGTTATTGAATTAATTCTTACAACTTGATGCCTCGCGTATTGCGATGCTAAAATTTCCAAGTTTCGAAAGATTGCTGCAGATTTTCAAAAAAACGCAATTTAAAAATTCTTCGTTTTTGGGAAGTCGGAAGAGATGGTTTTTGCTCTCTCTCTCTCCGTCGCCCCCGAACCCCCATCTCAAATATTTCGCCGTCAACGGATAGAATTCGTTGGAGCCGACAGTTTAAGATGTCACAACAATTTGATCGTTAAAAGTTCTTCATTTTTGAAAATTTACCGTGGAGTGCCGGTTCAATTTCAAGAAACTCAAATCAAACTTTGCACAATTTCGGACTTTCCGGGAAAGCAGTTCGATGAGTATTCAACGTAACATTTCTTAGTCTTCTTGCACAATTCCGGCGAGTTCTGCGACCTAAAGTGCTCCGGTCTTATTCGCGGCATTCTGTTCTTTGTAATTATTTGTATTATTTTGAGCGTTGAAATTACTAAATTCTAAGATATTACAGCCGTATTCACCAAGCTCTGTTAAGTTGCTAACAGAGAGTCAAGTCAATAACAGTCTGTTAATGTGATACATTTGTATTCACCAATGACTGTTAGCAGTTACCAGTCTGTCAAGTCGTAACAGAGCAATATTGGGCTGTCAACATAGGTAACAGACTGATAAGTAATATTTTTATGTGTCAATATTGTAGGTTATAATTATTATAGATCATTTCGAGGTGACGTCACGACAGGTATGCCCTCCAGACAAAATGGCCGCGCCCTGTCAAATTTCGTAATTGATTTTTATTTTAAGGTTATGATTATGAAGTTTACACCTCATAATCATAACCTTAAATCACAATTTATCATTTCGAGGTGACGTCCCGACAGGTATGCCCTCCCGACAAAATGGCCGCGCCCTGTCAAAGTCACGTGACTCAAAATGATCTATTAACATTTGTTTTTGGTATGTATTTAAGGTCAACTTTTTTTCGCGAAATCAGTTAAAGTGGTTAAAGCTAGTTTTACAAGGTTTTACCAACAAAAATTCTAGTTACTTTTTAATAACAGGTTGTTTACTATTTTAACTTTCAAATGTCATGGTGAATACCAATTAATTTTACCAGACTGTCAAGTATTAACAGTTTGTTACTAATCAAACTGTTAAGTTGAAAATGGTGAATACGGGCATAATTTGTTAGTGGTTTTCATTTTTCGAATTAAAGCCGGGATCCCGCCATCTGTTGAGAGTATTTTGAATCACTGACAGTACGTCAGAATATTTCGATTTTTGACAAATTAAATTTTTTGTTTGCAAGACTTGTGATTTGATTTATCGAAAAAAGCGAATAACTGTTTTCCCCGCTCGAATTTTTTCTCCATTTATGCACTAATAGTTGCGCCTGGAGCTACAAAATAACTGTGCAAAATTTGGTTGAGATCGGTCCAAGGGTCTAGGAACGTATAGCGAACAAACAAACACATTTTCTCTTTTATATATTTAGACTATAGTTACTTGAAAATCGGCCTTTCGGCCGATTTTCGTGGCTAGCTCTGCAAGGCGCGAGGCCTCGCTGTCGGCCTCCCGATTGTTTATGGGCTTACCGACCGGTTTTTGGAACTTTTAAGGATTCCATGGTCGAGTGTTGGTTTGCATGTGAGATCCCGGGTTTCTTTGGTCCGGATTTGGCGTCTCAATGGTGAAGCGAACCCGAGTCGGCCTTCGGCCTCCCGATTGCTTTTAATAATAAGGGTCGGCCTTCGGCCTCCCGCTTGTTATTCCTGTTACGGGTCGGCCTTCGGCCTCCGATATACTATCGAATATTGCAGATCCGACATCCCATTGCATATCCGCGGTACAAATTCAAAATTCGATTTGGCGACAAATTTCGGCCTTAAAAATAATTTTCAAGGTCACGTGTCTTGGAACAATTTAAAGCCAACGACGGTGTCTATCGAGAACCTTAATTTGAGCAATTTCGTAAAATTTCAAAAATTCGCCTTAAGGGCCGTAACTGGGCCCTCGAAAGAGATTTCAAGGTCAAAATGATGGTGCTTTTAATATCTGCGCGAGGGCAATAAGATTTCGCACATTTCAAGGTCTCCCAGATCCGGTGTAACCGTCGGAAGGACACGTAAGCGTCACCGCGCTGTTGCACGTAAAACATCCAAAGACCTAATCGGGGTCGCCCAACAAATCTGCACACGATTACGCAATATCGTCATTTGACCTTGTGGACTTTAAAAAAAAAAAAGCTACAACTTACTTAGTTGCCTGTCGAATACTTTATCTACGACCTACGTATTTCTTTGCGGAAACGCGAATCCAAATTTAAGGCCTTCGTGATGCGATCCAAAAATCGAAATTTTAATCTCCACCAAAAAGGTCGAGGTTTGTAATCGAAATTTTTCAAAATTTGCATTTCCGCAATTTGCCGGCTTATAGGACGTCCGACGAAAAAAAGTGTTGATTTCGAAAAGGCGGGGCCCGAAAGATGGCGCCCGAAACCGTTTTCGAAATTAAAATTTTTTTCGAATTTTGAGAATCCTTCAAACGGCCACGGGGTCCTTATTTACGGGAGGATTTTTAATTTTTTGCCGGCAACCGAGGCAGATTCCGGGTTCTTTTAGATTCTTTTCAGATTCCGGGATTTTTTTATATAAAATTTTAACGTCTGAATCGGATTTGGCGAGCAATTTTAATAATTTTTGATGCAAAACTTGTTGGGAAATTATTCTTCCTCGATCAAAAAAAATCACTTCAAAGTACATGCAGGACTTTGGTTTGTTTGGTCCGGCTTTGGCTTCTCGACAACGATGAAACGAACACAAGTCGGCCTTCGGCCTCCCAAGGGGGGAGGCCTCGGCCTCCCCCCCCTGTTTTTAAAAACACGGGTCGGCCTTCGGCCTCCGGCTTGCTTATAAGCATAAGAGGGTCGGCCTTCGGGCTCCCGCTTGCCTTTATGGATACGGGTCGGCCTACGGCCTCCCACTTGCTTTTAGGAACACGGGTCGGCCTGCGGCCTCCACATTTTTGCTCCATCATTATTTCATTAGCACGGACCCATCGATTTTACCGAAATTATGTGAGACGTCAAAATGTATATTTCAATGAATTTTTAAAATTTGCCGTTTTTTAATTTGTATATCACGATTACTCGAAACCGGTCCATTTTTCGAGAAAAAGTATTTGCACAAATTTTGTCGGGCATACGGTCGGCTCGACGACGGCGTATTTTTTTTTCGCGAGCAGTTCGACGCCGCCCGGCGTAGCGCAAAAAACGGCAAAAAAATGCAATTTAAATCGTCGTCTCGCTTAGCGGTCTAAATCTATCTACGACCTACGGTTTTTTTTGCAGAAATGAAAATCTAAATTCGGGCGGATCCAAATGAGACCAAAAAATCTAAACTTTAATCTAAAAATAAGCGAGCCAGGCGCAAAAGAAGAAAACAACGCGTTCCCCTCCCTAAAACAGAAACGGGACAAAATTTCGAAAATTTGGCCCTACCGATTTTTCGGTATCGCGGCCCCCACCCACCCTTCTCGAAAATTTGAGGTCGATCGGACGAAAACCCCGGAAGTAGATACAAAAATATGAAAAATCGCGCTGCGCCGTTTTGCCGAGCGCCCGAAAAAAAATTCGAAAAAAAAAAATTGTTTCGCCCCCTCCGCCGCCGCCCGGGGCTGCCTGCAAAATTTCAACTCTCTCATCTGAATTTTAAAATTTTGCTACCACTTTGAACCGCCACTTGACCCCCTCCGCAACGTCCCATTTAAAAACGGACAATTTTCCCGTTCAATCCTCGTAAAACCACACGGGAATGCAAAATTTCAACTCTCCACGACGTCCGTAGATATGGTGAGTGAGTGTCACGCTCAGCTTTATATATATTCTCGGCCGATTTTCGTGGCTAGTATATATTAATAACTGTGTTGACGCATCTATTAATGTATCTCTTATCTATGGTAGTAACCACCCCACCTGGCGGATTCCACATATAACTAAACATTATTTAATATATTTGTTTGATAATTTGACAAGTTTAATTATGTTTTAAATCTTTTACAAAAATAAAAGTGGCGATTGAAATGAATTCAAGAAACGATAATTTTTTGAAACCCCGAAATACGGTAAAATCACCGTCGTGATTATCACGTAGTCTAATCGTAGAAATATGTTTTTAATTAGAAATAAATTTTAGGTTAGCTACTTAAAAATTAAAGACCATTATCATCCTGTTTATGAGGGATTAAATTTCATAGGAAGAAGAAAACAAGCAGAAGTCGTCATCGAAAATGCAGTATGTTTGTGTTTTTATTATAAACCTTATAAATTTTTACCGACACTGACACCGTGATGGTTTGCGATCTGCATGTTTCATTTTATATTTTGTTCCAGAATGTTAGTCAGTATCACGCAATTATAACAATTACCGTTGATAAACACTTTGTAAGTGATATCGGTTCATGCAATGGTACATTTTTGGATAAAAACAAGTTACAACCTCAACTATTATACGAGATAAAGGAAGGCTCGATTATTCATTTTGGATGTGTCACGGCCGTTTATACTATGGTGAGTAAATATTTTAGTGGAGTTCTAGATCAAGTTTATCATGTACATGAAAATGTTATAGGCTAAGATCTATCAAAAATTTTTCTTTAGTAATTTAAGAAACAAGCCAAAGGGGTAGTACAAAACTTTTGAAACTAAAAAATACATTGAATTTAACCATGCAATGGTAAACGCAATTGGATGAATAGTTTTTGAGGAATCGACGATAAATCAAGACTGGGCTCACCGATTACTGTCCCGTTTGTTAGTCATTATTCACTGTTGTGTCGGCAATTTAATGTAGTTGTTTAAATTGCCTACGCTTAAACTTGTCTTCATTAAATAAATCAATACGAACTTATTTCCAGAATTTATTTAGGCTACATTGCAATAGTATTCACAATTTGACACATAGATAATTAATAATTCATATGCTAATGTCAGGTATTGAATGTAGAGATAACAAATAACTTTAAATTATTAAATGTGATTTTACAATCAACATTCACCAAATCCGGGAAATGCACGAATTGTGTTAATAGATTGATTTTGTTTATTATTAGTCCACGTAAATTAGATGAAAATAAAGCGAATATGAGAAATCCGGTAAACATAATTATTTATAGGGTCATTAACACAATTCACACTTTTCTACGGATTTGATAAATAATCGTATAACTTGTCATTGAAAAGTAAACCCTCCTGCCATGTATGACCCACAAACGGAGAGTCATTGGAGATCGCTTACCATTTTGATGTATTTCTAATTATTGAAAACTATTTATCTAATCGTAATCGGAGACTTTTTAGTAAAACTGACGGTTTTTGAGTAAATGCGTATTATAAAATTTGTAGATAAGCTCGAAAATATAAATTGTTCAGTAGAAGCGATTAACGCTTAAATTCATAGTCGTTACTTTGGCACAAGTACATACTTAAGGGTCAAATTAATATTGCATAGACGCATTTTCAGGCAAAAACACTTGGAAATTCAGAAACTTCGTACAAAAACTAAGATGACATGCATTGATAAAAATTAGTTACTCAAGTAGCACAGGTTAATTCTTCAAGTACAGTAGTGGAGTAAAATGCAGGCCAAAAGACGTCTCTTTCTTGAAGTAGGTGATACCGAGGTAGAACTAAATGAAATTTATACACAACATTAGTTAGGTCATACACTATTTGAAATGTAATGTGACGACTTTTTTTACCGGTACCAAAAAAAGATATGGACCTAAAACCTCAAAAAATAGGGTACCGCACTTTGGCTCATTCTTAATTATTTTTCTTCAAACCTAAGCATGTTAGAGAGATGCACTTTTTTTTAATTATTGCCAACAAAATTACCAATACAACGATATATGACACTTGTCTATTTTGTTTATATTTACCCACATAAAACCCGATTTTCCTAGAAAGTTGTATATTTTTGTATAGTTTCTAGAACTTCAAAAATCAATAACTTTTTATTTCACAATACCAATTTAATTTTTTTTTACACTAAAAACTTGGCTATAGTCTGTAGATCAAATTTGCCGTTTCGAATTTTGTCGCGTTTCAAAAATAAAGCCGCTAGAGTTCAAAAACTTTCGCGCCGCACGTTTTCTACGAATCAACACCGTCTGATGCAACGAGTGGGAGCGACGAATGCATATGGGGATCAACACAAGTGCGTAAGAGACGTTCGTGCTTGTTAACAAATCGCAAAAATTATTTTGAATTAAATTTATAACTTCTTGAAAATATAATAATTAGGGCTTTGTATAAGTGTTCATTAACTTGGCAATATTTTTTAAAAATAATTTTATTATTATATCATTAGTTACCTAAATTAAAACTAACTAATTACAATTAGATAAATCAGAATGCATAATATTATATACGTATTATAACGCGTTTAAAATGAACAAAAATATTTAATTATAAATAATATTTACAATCAGAGAAAACTTCTGCTCTTACAGAACTTACAATTACATTCATCACACCTCCAGCCCTCTTTCACGCAGATTCAATTAATTGTCATGCAATTGTTATCATTGCCATACATGAGAAGGACATTTCGGACACTTTCTGGAATTAGGGCTTGAGTACTTAATACAGGTTCCCAGTTTTCGTCTAAATGTCTCCAGCCATCATTTGATGGATCTTCATCTCGCACCATAATCGTATGGCTGGAGCACCAAATTTTTAACTGATACTTAAATCTGAATTAAAATTATATGCAATACATAATATTCTCTATTAAATTACTGATAATATCTTACTTCAAAACGTGCTGCTTGAATGTGTCATTGGTGGGAAGAAGTTCTCATGCGAGAGATTATTCGAATTTGTAATTAAATGAAGTAATTTATTTGGAGTATTTATATTGCTTTTTTGAACAACATTTTAAGAATTGGGTGCAAATATTGTTCCTCTAGATTCTAGAGTAGTAATTGTATTTGACGATTATGATCGCAATACAGTTAAATCCATTGAAAGAAAGGGAAGAAGAGATTCAAAAATTTGCAATACTAACGAAGTAATAGGCACACGAAAAATGATCAAATTGTATAGAAACTTCCTTAAATCAGCAGCTAATAAACGATCGCTTTTAAAAATTTTCACCAAGTTTCTATTAGAAAATAGCCCAAAATATTTAAAAATCGACGAGACTAATGAATAGACAGACACTAATGCTTTTTTCAAAATTGTTAAAAAAAACTGCATTTGACGTTTTGTTAAAAAATATAGTAAATGTTAAAGATTTATCTACCCTTAATTCAGTTAATACAAATGAAACAATTTAAATAGCAACCATTTTTCTACTATTGTTATATAAAAATAAAAGAAGCAATATTTTGTACTGCATATATTTTTAATTCTGATGTTCGTATCAATTAAAAATTTGGTGCTCCAGTCATATAATATTTATCATATCTATCATATTATGGCTGGAGACGTTTAGTCGAAAACTGGAAACCTGTATTAACTACTCAAGCCCTAATTCCAGAAAGTGTCCGAAAAGTCCTTCTCATATATTGCAATCATAATAATTGCATGACAAATAAACGCATCTGTGTGAAAGCGGGCTTGAGGTGTTGCGATTAATGTAATTATTGTAAGAATTGTAATAATATTTCAACAACAACAGAAATTTTCTCTGATTGTGAATATTATTTATAATAACTTAATATTTTTGTTCATTTTAAATGCTTTATAATACGTATATAATATTATGCATTCTGATTTATCTAATTAGTTAGTTTTAATTTAGGTAACTAATAATACAATAATAATAAAATTATTTTTTTTAAATATGACCAAGTTAATGAAACACTTATTTAAAGCCCTAATTATTATATTTTCAAGAAGTTATAAATTCAATTCAAAATAATTTTTGCAATTTGTTAACAAGCTAGAACGTCTCTTACGCACTTGTGTTGATCCCCCCATATGCATTCCTCGCTCCCACTCTCGTTGCATCAGACGGTGTTGATTCGTAGAAAACGTGCGGCGCGAAAGTTTTTGAACTCTAGCGGCTTTATTTTTGAAACGCGACAAAATTCGAAACGGCAAAATTGATCTACAGACTATAGCGAAGTTTTTAGTGTAAAAAAAATTAAATTGGTATTGTGAAATAAAAAGTTATTGATTTTTGAAGTTCTAGAAACTATACAAAAATATACAACTTGCTAGGAAAATCGGGTTTTATGTGGGTAAATAGTATAAACAAAATAGACAAGTGTCATATATATCGTTGTATTGGTAATTTTGTTGGCAATAATTTAAAAAAAGTTCATCTCTCTAACATGCTTAGGTTTGAAGAAAAATATTTAAGAATGAGCCCAAATGCGGTACCCTATTTTTTGAGGTTTTAGGTCCATATCTTTTTTTGGTACCGGTAAAAAAAGTCGTCACATTACATTTCAAATAATGTATGACCTAACTAATGTTGTGTATAAATTTCATTTAGTTCTACCTCGGTATCACTAAACTGAAAAAAAACAGTGCATTTTACTCCACTACAGTTGTAAGTGTAAGTAATATGAATATGAATAATTTGTCTATGAATATGGGCGTTATAGTGCCATCGATATAGGGAGTTTAATAGATTTGACGAAGTAAATTGATTTTTATGTCCACTTTAGAAGAAAAGAAATACTATAAATAAATTGCAGAACTGAAAAATAGGTCTCCTGTAGTCTAATTTTACAAAAATTGAATTTCACTTCCTTACCACTACGCCTCACCTCAAAAATTTGTATACTACCTCTTAGAATCGTTTCTTACGTTACTAAAGAACAACTTCTGATAGGTTGTAGCCTTTAACCTTGTCATGCACAAGAAAATCATTTCTATATGACTTTACGATATGAGCACTATACCAGGGGTCGGCAACCTTTTTTGGCTGCGGGTCAAAATTAACCACAATGTAATGTAATAATTTAATTATTATTATAAAAACTAATAAAATTCTACTTGAAATTGTCACTTGAAATTAGTAAATGGGTCACTCGGTTACCCGCGGGTCATAGGTTGCCGACCCCTGCACTATACTATTAACAATTTTTGCTAATTTTAATGTATTTCGTACAGACATCAACCAGCTCGCAGACTGTTTTTGTAGATCATAAACCCGCAGAAAATCTAAGCGAATCATTTTTTACTTCCTCAACTCAACAACTCGGGGTGGAAAATGTTGAACAAGTTTTCAATAATTATTGCTTTGATGACGATTATGATTTTAATGACGTTCCAACAACACAAAATGTTTCTACTGTTGTATCCGTTCACGATATGCCCACACAAATATTTTCTTCTAGTGAATTAGAAGCAAGGGAAAACTGTAATCTTTCGAAAACGCGATTGACTAGTATTCATGATATGTCAACCCCATTTACTAATCACCAAGGTAAGGCATGCAGTATTCACGAAATGCCAACACAACTGTTTCTTAATGAAAGCAACTTTGAAAACGAAATTTCTATAAATACTACTTCAGATATACACGACTTACCAACACAAAGTACTGATTTTCATACCGTTTCTAATTTAATTACAGCTGAAAAAGGCATAGAAATGCATGAACTACCAACACAGATTAATACTGCAGTTGAAATTTCCGCACAAAAATCTCAAAATGAACAAATTGAATTAATTACATCTAACAATGACAATGAAAGAGAAATACATAAGCTACCAACGCAGATTAATAGTGCAGATGAAATTACCACACAAAGACCTCAAGATGAACAAATTGAAGTTACATCTAAAAATGACAAAGTAAGAGGAATACATGAGCTACCAACGCAGATTAATAGTGCAGATGAAATTTCCACACAAAAGCCTCAAGATAAACAAATTGAATTAATTACATCTAAAAATGACAAAGAAAGAGGAATACATGAGCTACCAACACAGATTAATAGTGCACATGAAATTGCTACACAAAAACCTCAAGATAAACAAATTGAATTAATTATATCTAATAATGATGAAGCAAGAGAAATAAACGAACTACCAACACAGATTAATAGTGCAGATAATATTTCCACACAAAAACCTCAAGATAAACAAATTGAATTAATTATATCTAATAATGATGAAGCAAGAGAAATAAACGAACTACCAACACAGATTAATAGTGCAGATAATATTTCCACACAAAAACCTCAAGATAAACAAATTGAATTAATTATATCTAATAATGATGAAGCAAGAGAAATAAACGAACTACCAACACAGATTAATAGTGCAGATAATATTTCCACACAAAAACCTCAAGATAAACAAATTGAATCATTATGTAGCATACAAAATGAAAATGAGGCTGACTCAATTGAAAGAAATCAAGAACAAAGTAACTTAGTTGATTCTGACAAAAATGAAGATGTTTTATGTCAACCAAGTACATCTAAATGTCTTGATAACAATGCAGGTGCTATTATTGAGACCAAGAATGATTGTGCGGTTGGTTCACCTGAACCTGAGTGCTTTGTGGTTGATATATCGGACGATATAATAGACGATTCCTTCGTAGAAAATGTAACTGTAGTTGGTAATAAACAAGAATATTTATCATTGAAATCGATAAGTAAATTAACAAATGCAGAACCAATACCTTTACAATCATCATTACAGTGCTCACAACCTGTTGGATTCTCAAAAAACAACAAGAAATCTCAACCACTAGTTTATAGTTCATCTTCAGGTTCAGAAAAATGTCCTTCTACAGATGCTGAAGACGTAATAATTGCAGGACCAACTAAAAATTGTCTAATAATTAATTCCGATTCTGATACCGACATAGAGGATTTACCAGCAGCAGCATCGAATTCTGAAATAAAGAACACAAAAATTGATAAGCTAGATTATTCGGGATCTGATACAGATATTGAAAACAAAGTTGCCACTACTAGAAAAGTGGTCAGGCGACATAAAAAGTGTCGAAAAATAGATACAGATTCTGATACTGACATTGAAAATTCGAATAAAGAAAAATGCGATTCAGATTCTGATACCGATATTGAAGATGTTTCTAAAACTGGTACTCTTAGTTCAAACAAAATTAGTCCTAAGAAAACAGATAAAGGCTTTATTGTCGAAAATTCGGATTCCGATACGGATATTGAAATAAAAGAAACCGAAGTGGTTTGTTTGGGCAGTAAAATTAATACAGTTAGGGAAGAACGAGATAGTGACATAATTCCATGTACTCAATTATCCGACGACGATGTTGATGACTTTAATTTTGGAGTCCAAAGAAACAGTACAGTGGTGGAAAACAATATTATGGACGATATTTCGGAAAATTTTAGTTTGAGGTTCTCTTCAAATACGCAATTAAGTGAAGATATAAATAATTCAAAGAATTCCTATGTTTCCGTGCCAAGTGAAAACCATCAAAATCTTCGTACCGAATCTGCCAATAACAACAAAAATGAACTCCAAATTATAGAAGAAATTCACTTGGTTGCTGCAAAATCTACATTAGAACCAGCTTTGCTATTAACCACACCCAACACACTTATTTCTGATAATTTATTTTCACGCCCTACTCAGAGAATTAATTCAGATTCAAATGAGATCGAAAGCTTGTTTATTCAACCAATACATTTATTTGATCAACCAACTTCACCATTGGTTTCCGATGAGAAATGTAATGATGATTTATTTATGGAACCCACCCAAAAAGTTGTTCAAACTTCAAAAGACGAAGCTGATGATGATTTATTCATGCAGCTTACCCAAAAGGTTGTTCAAACTACCAAAAATAAAACTGAAGATTTGTTCAGTTGTCCAACTCGACCTGCTAGAAAAGCTCGCTTAAGTTCAGAAGATGAATTTGATCCACCCACTCGTCCGTTGGTTATTGATGAAAAATGTGATGATGATTTATTCGTGCAGCCCACCCAAAAAGTTTTTCAAACTCCCAGAGATGCAATGGAAGATTTGTTCGGTTGTCCAACTCAACCTGCTGGAAAAGCTCGCTTAAGTTCAGAAGACCTATTTGATCAACCCACTCAACCGTTGGTTACTGATGAAAAATGTGGTGATGATTTATTCATGCAGCCCACCCAAGAAGTTTTTCAAACTCCCAAAGATGGAACTGAAAATGAAAATTTGTTAAGTTGTGCAACTCAACGCGCTCAAAATGCTCGCTTAAGTTCAGAAAATGTATTTGATGAGCCGACTCAACCCTTGGTTTCTGATAAGAAATGCGATGACGATTTATTCATGCAGCCCACCCAAAAAATTGTTCAAACTTCCAAAGGCGAAGCTGAACATTTGTTCATTTGTCCAACTCGACCTAGTGAAAAAAGTCAGTTAAGTTCAAAAGATTTATTTGATCTACCGACTCAACCGTTAGTTCCTAATGAAGATGAGATCGATGATTTATTTGATCAGCCTACTCAGAAAGTCGGTTCAACTTCCAACGAACAAAAGAGGAACGAAAATTTATTTGATCAGCCCACACAACCGCTATTTGTTGAGGAAAATTTGAATGTTGATTTATTTTTACAGCCCACTCAACAGATTACATGTCCAAATGATGTTACTTTAAAAAGTAAGTCGCCATTAAAAGTATTGCCTGATAATTCAGATAAAGGATCGTCTGTTGAAAGTCAATTGGAAGTCATGTTTGCTTCGCAGTCTTTATTGCCACAATCAAATATTCGACCCTCAAATCCTGTGGTAAGCATATTGGAAGGAAATTATAAAACTGATTCTCAAGATATTACAAGTGGTAATACGCCTGCATCAGAAGCATTGGAACTAGATGTTGATCAAAAAGAAATTATAGTGAAGGAAAAGTTATCCTCAAAACAAAATAAAGGTACAACCAAGAAACAAACTAGAAGTACAGAAAAAAATGTTATCGTTGATAATAAAAATAATTTTGCATCTAAAGAACAAAATACGTCAAATAAGCAGCTTAGGAGTTCTAGAAGACCCAGTGTGGATGATGATAAAATTTCAGAAAGAAAAAGTAAGAGAATTAATAGTGTGAAAATTGACGAGCAAGAAGTTAAAGTAAATAAGCAAAACAAAAAAGAAAAAGAAGGTAATTCTGCAGAGTCTTCGAAGAAAACTACATCGTCTAAGCAATCAAATGAAGATGCGAAGGAAATAAGCAAGACAAGTATTAAAAATGAAAAACTAGAAATACAGATAAAGAAGCCAACTACAAAAAAAGGTGGTAACGCTTCCCAAGAAACTAAAATGGCAGTTGAAACTAAAATAAATACTAGAAAACGCACCACAAGATCAGATAGTGTAGATTCACTCAATAAGGACAAAGCTGTCAAGAAAACTAAACCAAATGATAAAAGTGAAATTGGTGATCAAACTGACATAATAAAAAGCAGTCGCAGATTGAGAAATTTAAAAAAAGATCCAAATAAACTTGATGAGATTGAGGAGACTGTAGTTAAAAAATCATCAAGAACACGTAATGTTGAGGATATAGCTGGAACAAGTAATGAAGTTGTCACAATCGATTTGGTTACGTCTCCAGTTGGAAAAGCAAAACGTGAAACTAAGAAAAATCAAGTTTCAACTAGAAGTACTAGAGGTTCGAAAAAGAATTCAAATTCTGAACAGCCATTACCGGAAGGTCATGATATAATGACAATTTCTAGCGGTGATAGTGACGATGACATCATACTAAACAAACCTAGAATTAGCAAACGAAAACAAGAGATTCAATCACCTTCCACCAGTTCTAAAAGAATAAAAAGTTCAGATACTCCACCTAAAAGTGCACCTATTACTAAAAGAAATACGAGATTGTTACATAAAATTGATGCAGTGGATGAACCTGTTGAACAAAAAAGGACAGATGTAAGTGATACAAGCGATACTAATGCATCAAATCCAAGTTTGCAAACCCCAACTAGAAATCAGAGACTTTCCAATGCGAGTTCCTTTAGTGACACGCCCAATGTAAGTAGTTGAATGATTTGCGGGCTTCGTGATATTAATTTCTGTTATTTCAGAGAAATAAAAGGAAACAAAAACCTAAAGTTGTATTCACAATGTTGGATAGCCCAGAATTAGAATCTCTAATTAGAAGTTTGGGTGGTACAATTGTTGATACGGTTAATGCTTCCACTGTCCTTGTTACTGGATCTCTGAAACGTTCTCAGAAATTATTGTCTGCTGTAGGGCAAGGAAAACCAATTTGTTCAACAAAATGGCTTCAAGAATGTAAGAAAAAGAGCACATTTCTTGGTAATTTTTTCTGTTCTATTATACAGTTTCAAGTAAATTTGTATTGAACTTATTTTCTAGATCCCTGGGATTACATACTAGAAGATAAAGAGGCCGAAAGCAAGTGGAATTTTTCTTTAAAAGAGTCGTTGATCAGAAGTCAAAATAAAAAACTACTTGAAAATTACTTTGTCCTGATCTTAACTACCACTGCGGTGGATGTTCTTAAAGGTAAGTTATAGAGTGACTGTAATTATTTTATTTATACTTAAATTTTAGCTGCGGTTGAATCTTGTGGGGGTAAATGTGTGTCGAGAGCTCCAAAAGATACCAATAATTTTATTGTGGTTGCATCGCCGGAAAATAAAGGAAAATATTCCAAGTTTGTAAAACAAAAAGTTACAATTGTATCCCCCGAGGCAATATTTGATGGAGTTTTAAGACAAGAGTTGCATTTTAAAGATCATTTGTTATCTTAACTTTTTATTATTTTAGATTATTTGTTTTAGCACTTAATTTTGTGTATATAAAGAACAGCAAAACATAATTTTCAAGTTATATTTTAAAATTTTATGATGTTAGTACTATGTATCGCCTTTTACAGTTTTATATTTTTGATTAAAATTATAGAAAGTATTGCAGGATTTATTTTCTTAATAAAAAATACTAAACAATATAAAATTGTGATTTTTTTATCCATAAATAAATATATTATTTGTGTTCATCGTATAAGTATTGGGCAAATTTTGAGAAAATTAATTTTTTTCTTCATTTTCCAACCTTGGCCACAATTTCAATTAATTTATTATTAAAAGCATTTCCCGTGCCTGAAAACATTTCTCTCCCTGCAAGGAATCAATATTGTGCCATTTTAAGGGTGGGTCGTGTTTTCGGTCAATAATTTAAGTATTAGTGTGCCATGGAAAAATATGAAAAAAAAACTATTTTATAGAGAATTTTATGCTCTTCAATTATGGTCTGATCATAATTTTTCATACAAGCATAAATAAGCGAGTTATCGGCAAAAAATCGCGTTGGGGGAGCTAAAACCCCCGATTGTGGGGGACGCCGGCGTGGGATTTTATGGGACTTTTGGGGGGTTCATTAGAACACTTCAATGTACATCTCTGCCAAAATTCAGCTTGTCCGGAATTTTTGCAAACTAAAAACCTTCCTTGCCTGGACTAAAACTATTTTTGCTAATATGACAAAATGTAATTCAAACTCTCAGTTCAGAATTTTAAATGGAACTAAATCGGGAGTTTATCAAACGTGAGCCACGACAACGTTTAGGAATACCAAAATTTGTCTAGGAAATATTTGTGGGTAATTAAATTTCCTAGAAAAAAAAATCCCTTTACAGCATGTATTTATCTTTGATAGTTTAGACGTGGGAGGCACTCAAAGTCACAGATTTTGAAAATCATTTTTTACTAATTTGTCAAGCGCACTTTATTTTTGTTTTTAGATTTTTTGAATATTGTCCGAACTCGAATTTCATGTAACTTTTGTTTATTTCATTTCAAAATAGTTTTTCTATCGAATGGCTTGTGTTTGATTAAATCCTGATTCCCTTTCAAAGCCCTTACAGTTCATTAATCTTCTAATATTGGTTATTCGACATTTCCCACAGTTTTTACGTCCGTTTGTTGTAGTTAATTTCAATATTAAAATGAGTCTAATTTGACGGGCCTATTTATAAGTAGCGTTATAAATTTTTTTGAAAATGTAAAAACTTAGGAAAGGTGGGTACCATAACTACAATAAATTTTGAAGATACATTCATACCCACACCTACTCAAAAATGTTATCTGCTATAAATAGTTGTCTGTTATTGCTTGGTGTTGCTTAGCAACGACACAATCAAACAGTAGACAAATTAATGTCACCTGTTCGTTATTGTAGTATGTTAATCAATTTTCTTTTAAATAATTAAAATTATGGATTCGAAAAATACAATAATTTTTAATGCATCTAAAAATGAATTATTTAAATTATCTGATAATTACAAAATTTTTAATCGTAAAATGAAAATTTATTGGAAGTTAACCATGTAAGTATTTACCTACTTCCTACCAATGCATTGTAACCAATATAAATATTCCTAATTGATTTTTCAGCAATAAAGAAGAACTATCTGAAGATTTATTAAAACAATGTTCTGCCCTAATACTACCGGGTTGTCGAAATCCATTTAGCGAGAACGAAATTAATGTTTTAAAAAATTATTTGGAAGGTGGTGGAAGAGTTTTAATTCTTTTATCGGAGAGCAACCAAGATGATATTAGTAATATTAATATTTTGCTTGAACAGTATGGAATTATTCCCAATATAGGTTTGTAATATACACCGTGGTTTGTAATTTATCTATTAGTATACATAAAAGCTGATACATTTTTTACCCATTTAATTTTTTATAGATTCTTTAATTAGAACTCATTACTACAAATATTTTCACCCCAAGGAATGCTTCATTGGAGACAGTAACGTGCATTCCGCGTTAACAAAAAACAACAATACACAATTGAACTTAGTTTTTCCATTCGGATGCACCTTGAGTGTTACCAAACCAAGTTTTACGGCCTTTTCTAGCGGAACCACAACATTTCCAGTCGATCGTCCTTTGGGAGCAATCTATCGCAACCAAACTACAGGTAAACTTTCGCATTTTTAAATTTTTTTTTAACTTGTTAACTTTTATTAGGTGGAGTGCTGATAGCGATCGGTTCCGGGCACATGTTTTCAGATAAATACATTGATCAAGAAAGTAATGAAAAATTTCGAGAAATATTAATAGAATTTTTGGTGTCATCAGAAAATCGTAACACAATTTATGCGGATCACGATGATGATATAGATGTAAATATATTTGTGATGTCGTTGATGAATTTCTTCTTACATTTTTTTTTAAAGATTTGGGACCATCATATTGTACCCGATGTGGCTGAAGTAGCCGACAGGCCTAAACTATGTTTAACTGACGCAATTAGCAATACTTTACCAATGGATTACACGAAACTTTTTGACTACAACTTGTTTTCGTTGGGGACCAATTTAAGTAATTGTTTTATTTATTGCATGGTACTTATACAAAATACTGATGTTTTATTTTAGTTCCTGCAACAATAAAAATGCATGAAAAGCTCGGTGTGGCTCATCAAACACTAAAACTGATTAGTCCAAGTTTTGAGGCTCCTTTACCACCACTTCAAGCTGCTGTAATATTTACCTACTAGTAGCACAGTCATTTTAGAATCTAAAACGGAAATATACGGGGTGTTCAAAAAAAGAGTAGCCTAGTATGGGTCATTCCATCTCAAATCGACAAAAAACAGGTAAAATTGACTCGACCCCGACCAAACTTAACGAAACTTGGTACACACCATCGTAGTAAGAAATAAAATACACAAATTTAAGGATTTGTGCAAAAAGGCATTCGTTTCCTTGTTTTGGTCTTTCAAAAAGTTGGTGTGTAAACTTGCAGGAAAACAACTGTAACTTCATGCGCAGTGGTCTAAATTTAAAAATAAAAAATGTTCTGTAAAGGATTTACCTTTACAGAAAATTTTTTAGTTACATAATTCATTTGAACATTCTATTCAAATATTCAACCACATTTTATATTTTCAACCCCGAACTGGATTAATTTTTTAATATTAACCCTATTGCAACCCCTATTTCTAAAGGGGTCTTTTTTTGGTTAATTTTTTTACAGTTT
This sequence comes from Podabrus alpinus, assembly GCA_932274525.1. Lineage (NCBI taxonomy): Eukaryota > Metazoa > Arthropoda > Insecta > Coleoptera > Cantharidae > Podabrus > Podabrus alpinus. The sequence continues at coordinate 126,325,279 of OW026451.1, forward strand.
TTTTGTACAAATGTGCTGAGCATGCGTACCAAATTTTATCATGGAATGAGCATGGGTTCGGTTACTAAAAATTAATTAAGTATAGGCAGAATCGGACAAAAATCAGTTTCTCGCCGATTTCTCAAGTTTCTCTGAACTTTATGACAAAATAGTTTAATATAGAATTAAAGCTAATTAAATTCTCTACAAAAAAATATTGACACATATTTTTCGTCAGATTCGTATTCACATAAAGTCATTGCCACCAAAGTTGACGTCTCGTCATAAGAGAATAATCGTCTGAACTAAGCTAATAATCCCTAGTCAAATGAAGTGTATTTTAAAATAAGATATATATACCAATATATTCTTATTTTACAATACACTTCATTTGACTAGGGATTATTAGCTTAGTTCAGACGATTATTCTGTTATGACGAGACGTCAACTTTGGTGGCAATGACTATAGCAATAACGGCTCAAAGTATAGCTTAGTTGCACGACCACCGTTAAATTTATTTAAAATGGTCGGAATCGATTTTCAATTAATTGTATAGATTTTCATCATAAATAGTTATTATCTGAATATAAGTTTACCACACCATCCCTAATTTTGATAAAAAGTTTAGCATAATATGTATATGGCAATGCAGTTAAACCAAAAATACATTATTTGATTTTTTTGTAAACTTAATTCGTTTCCATGATGAGGCCAGCTAAAGCGACACTTTTCAGTTACCCCTCTGTGTATAACTTTGGAACTAATGAACATAGAGGGCGGATTTTTCTTCAACAAACTTATTAGTTTAGATTGCCGGAACAAACTTTTTTAATTGAGAGTTTTGAAACCCCCCCCTCCTCAAAAGGGTCTCTTTTTCCATAAAAATTAATATATATTATTAAGACTAACATAGTTAACCTGTGCACCAAATTTCATTTTGGGCGGACTATTGCAGATTCAGAAAAAAATATATATAACTTGCCATTTGATAAGTTATAATATAATACAGTGAAACTTCCCTAACTCGAATCTCAAGGGACCACCGAAAAAGTTCGAGTTAGAGAAACTTCGAGTTTGAGAAATATACCAAAAAAATTTTTTTTTTATTATAGTCCAGGCAGGAAGGTTTTTAGCTTGTAAAAAATCCGGGTAAGCTAAATTTTGGTAGAGATGTACATTGGAGTGTTCTAATGAACCTCCTAAAAGTCCCATAAAATCCCACGCCGGTGTCCCCCGCAATCGGGGGTGGTTTTAGCTCCTCCAACGCGATTTTTTGCCGATAACTCGCTTATTTACGCTTGTATGAAAAATTATTATCAGACCATAATTGAAGAGTATAAAATTCTGCATAAAATAAATTTTTTTCAAATTTTTCCATAGCACACTAATATTGAAATAATTGACCCAAAACACGACTCACCCTTAAAATGGCATAATATTGATTCCTTGCAGGGAGAGAAATGTTTTCAGGCACGGGAAGTGATTTTAAAGTAAATTAATTAAAATTTGAGCAAAGGTTGGAAAATGAAGAGAAAAATGGATTTTTTCAAAATTTGCCCAAGTTCTAGTATCTTCCAGGTTACGGAACCGAAATTTTGGCTCGAGCTTACAGAAGGTCCGGGCAAGCTGAAATTTGGCAAAGATGTATATTGAAGTGTTCTAACACACCCCCAAAATGTATACATAATTTGTAATCATATATTAGTGAATTTTGCTTTGAAAGCAACAAGCAAATATGAAGTAGAGTCGGCATAACAATGCATAGGTACTTCTTGAAATGTACACTACTGCATAAGCATCTAATCATAAGCATCTAATAAAGCATATAATTGCAATTTTTTGACAGGTTGTTTTAGAAATTCGAGTAGCTGACTAAATTAAACTTCGAGACAGAAATATTCGATTTATAGAAATTCGAGTTATGGAGATAAAATTCACGTAAATATCTGACAAATCTATACTATAAATCAACCTCGGAATGAGAGATAATAAGCTGAAAACTCGTATAGACCTTTATTTTGGCACTCTAAAAGTTCTCTCAAAAGTCACCTAAAATCTCGTGTCCGCGTCTTAAGATCTTCAAGGTCAAAGAAATCGGTTTTTTGCAAATATCTCGTTTCCTATGGCTTTAATGATATTTACATTTATTATAAACTAGCTGGCACGGGCGGCATCTGCCGCCCTTAGCCATCTAGACCCAGATTAGATCCGAGAAGGCCATAGTTGTTCGGCCTCACAGGGGGCGGACCATAATAGATCCGAGAAGGCCATAGTTGTTCGGCCTTTGGCCTCACAGAGAGAGGACCATGATAGATCCGCGAAGGCCATAGTTGTTCGGCATTCGGCCTCACAGGGGGAAGACCATAATAGATCGGTGAAGGCCATAGTTGTTCGGCCTCACAGGGCGAACCATAATAGATCCGTGAAGGCCATAGTTGTTTGGCCTCACAGACCGGACCATAATAGATCCGTGAAGGCCAAAGTTGTTCGGCCTTCTGCCTCACAGGGCGGACAATAATAGATCCGTGAAGGCCAAAATTGTTCGGCCTTCGGCCTCACAGACCGGACCATAATAGATCCGTGAAGGCCATAGTTGTTCGGCCTTCGGCCTCACAGACCGGACCATAATAGATCCGTGAAGGCCAAAATTGTTCGGCCTTCGGCCTCACAGACCGGACCGTAATAGATCCGTGAAGGCCATAGTTGTTCGGCCTCACAAACCGGACCATAATAGATCCGTGAAGGCCATAGTTGTTCGGCCTTCGGTCTCACAGACCGGACCATAATAGATTCGTGAAGGCCATAGTTGTTCGGCCTTCGGCCTCACAGAGCGAACCATAATAGATCCGTGAAGGTCTTAGTTGTTCGGCCTTCGGCCTCACAGACCGGACCATAATAGATCCGTGAAGGCCATAGTTGTTTGGCCTCACAGACCGAACCATAATAGATCCGTGAAGGCCAAAGTTGTTCGGCCTTCGGCCTCACAGGGCGGACAATAATAGATCCGTGAAGGCCATAGTTGTTCGGCCTTCATCTGTCATCCGTCATACATACATACATAATCTTCACGTAAAGTTACATCTTCATGTAAAGTTAAATCTTCCGCAAAGAGGTGGATCTTCCACGAAGAGGGGTTGATATTTCTTTAGAAAACCAATTAAAAACAAATAAATCTTCACGTAAAGTTAAATCTTCATGTAAAGTTAAATCTTCCGCAAAGAGGTGGATCTTTCGCGAAGAGGTGTTGATATTTCTTTAGAAAACCAATTAAAAACAAATAAATCTTCACGTAAAGTTAAATCTTCCGCAAAGAGGTGGATCTGCCGTTAGGTTAGTGTTAGTTTTTGATATTTCTTGAGAAAACCAATTATAAACAAATTAATCTTCAGGTAAAGTTAAATCATCCGCAAAGAGGTGGATCTTCCACGAAGAGGTGTTGATATTTCTTTAGAAAACCAATTAAAAACAAATAAATCTTCACGTAAAGTTAAATCTCCCGCAAAGAGGTGGATCTGCCGTTAGTTTAGTGTTAGTTTTTGATATTTCTTGAGAAAACCAATTAAAAACAAATTAATCTTCAGGTAAAGTTAAATGTTAAATCTTCCGCAAAGAGGTGGATCTTCCACGAAGAGGTAGATCTGCGTCTTCTTGCACAATTCCGGCGAGTTCTGCGACCTATATAAAGTGCTCCGGTCTTATTCGCGGAATTCAGATTAATTTGTTAGTGGTTTTTTGTTAGTGGTTTGCATTTTTCTACAGTGACTTTATAAAGACAGTGACGACACGAGAGCTTAAACCCCGCCCATCCGCCATGTTGTTGCAAATTTAAACAAGAAATGTATGCCTGAGAATATAATTTAAGAGTTTATTACGAGTGTTTAATTCAGTAGGAAAAAATGCTCGTTAGTGGATAAATATGGATATGTAGGTAATGCATATGCGTTAATATCTTTACTCTAAAGACAGCAAATGTCAAGGGAAACACTAAGAATGAACGCTCGTATATGCTTACCGATTGACATTATTTAAATAATTAAGATGTTTAGTTTTCCAAAAACAATAAAATACATAAAAACCCACTAATCATTTAAACTATTCAAAGAAAAAAATGCTTTATAATTTTTATTTACACATATTCTCTACAAATTTAATTCATAACAAATTACCAGCAACGGATTTACTTGCATACTGTTTCGAAGTTTTTTTAGTTATTTTTGAATTAATTTTCAATCGATATATAACGTACCTATTGATTATTTTTCTTTTCATATGATGGCAATCTGGCAGATTAAATTCTAAAGTGTTCATTTCTTTAAAGTAAAATTCTTTCAAATTTACATTTTGTTGTGAAATAACAGGTAGGAATTTCACAAAAATGGTCTCCATTTCTAAAAATGTATAAAAAAGTTCTTCAGAACAGAAAAAGAGAGTCTCATTTTTAAAACACTTAATATTTGTGAATCGAGCAAACTTCTTAATAATCGGAATTTTTGATCCAACCGCTGTTACACAAACAGAACATGTTTTCGAAGTTTTCATAATACTTTGAAGTATATATCCACAAACATTGTATAAAGAATTTAATTCAGTCCAACATAAATTTAAGGAGGGATTCGATAATTCTGGAGGAATTTCAACATCATCATAACATGTCTCTTGGGTGTTCTCCAAAATATCTAAAAAACCAGAAAGAAATTCTCGATCGTCTTCTTCGTAGCTACTTGTACTAGCATTTCTTAAATATTGGGACACACATATTAATTTGAGGTTGTTCTTCACATCAACTGCATTTGGAACCATTTGTTCCATTAGGAAACCTTTCTTGGCTGAATTATTACATTTTACGGCTGCACAACCAGGCATCTTAAAAACACAAATTAATAAAAATATACGATTTGAAATTATTATTTATCCACAAATTACAAAACTAGGTTAGCTAATAATGAAATTATTTAAAACTTATGGGTATGTATAATAAATTAATAGTACCTACTTACCAACATAATGAAAAGCTTAAAAGCAATTTACACACAATTTAAATTCAAAAAAATGTTTACACGGTGCACATATCAGGAAAACCTTCACTTTATACATAAAACTTATTGCATTCAATGTAAACAAACCGAAAGTTTGCAACAACATGGCGGTCGACACCATGTGATCCACGCAGCCAATCAAAAATCGGACATCGTTTGACGCCACTGTCTATATAGTCACTGTACATTTTTCGAATTAAAGCCGCCATCTGTTGACAGTATTTTGAATCACAGACAGTACGTCAGATTAATTATTTGACAAATTAAATTTTTTGTCAAACTTGTGATTTGATTTTCGAAAAAAGCGAATAACTTTTTTCTCCGCTCGAATTTCTTCTCCATATATGCGAGAATAGTTGCGCCTGGAGCTACAAAATAACTGTGCAAAATTTGGTCGAGATCGGTCCACGGGTCTAGGAACGTATAGCGAACAAACAAAGAAACACGCACGCAAGCAAGCAGATCTTCTCTTTTATATATTTAGATATTGTAGAGAATAAAATTTTCTATAACTTTTGTTTAAAACATTTTTTTATACATCAAACCGTTTTTGAGATAGAGGTCGTTGAACGCACAGCGCTTAGTTATGTTTATCTACAGCATTCATGCATTATCTACAGCATAATGCAAGGTCAACCGTTAGGCCCGCTTTTACAATAGTCGGTTAAGGCCCGCTTTTACAATAGTCGGTTAAGTCTCAGTTACTTTACACTGGTGATAAATCTAACATGATGTCCAATGAGAAGACGTCAAACCTCAAATTAAACACCTGTGTAAAGTAACTGAGCCTTAGGCCCGCTTTTACAATAGTCGGTTAAGTCTCAGTTACTTTACACTGGTGATAAATCTAACATGATGTCCAATGAGAAGACGTCAAACCTCAAATTAAACACCAGTGTAAAGTAACTGAGCCTTAACCGACTATTGTAAAAGCGGGCCTTAACCGACTATTGTAAAAGCGGGCCTAAGTCTCAGTTACTTTACACTGGTGATAAATCTAACATGATGTCCAATGAGAAGACGTCAAACCTCAAATTAAACACCATGTAAAGTAACTGAGCCTTAACCGACTATTGTAAAAGCGGGCCTTAGTCACATTATATTATATACTAATACGCCGTATAAAGTCTATAAACCTTAAAAATATATATAATTATAAACAATTGGCAGTTTTTATTAATTATTACATTATAATTATTTAGTAATATTTTTCATTGATTAAATATATATTTCTTTTATAACACTTACCCGTTCGTGTAGTTCAAAAGTTGTTGACAGATTTTTAATTATATTCTATTATTATACGAGTATATCGTGGGCTTACTGCAAAAACTGACCAAGTCAGTTTTCTCAGTCACGACAAACTTTGTTGATTTTTTCAGTATTTTTAAAAAATTTAAAAATTAGCAAAAGCCCTAATAAGAAGTATTGTTAAAGTTTCATTTTCCTATGTAGTGACCACCCTGTATTATGATTATTGATCGAAAGTTTATTTTTATGTTGGTAATATGATTATCATTTTGTTATCTATATAAGCTTATCATATTTGATTAATAAAATACAACTTCCAAACTTAACTTGTAATCCCAACATTGGTGACCCCGCACATTTTGAACATGACTAACCCAAATGAGACCGAAACAAATAATGGCCAACAAGCACCGCACCAAATTGAACGCGTAAGCATCAAAGTTCCTCAATTTTGGAAAAAAGAGCCCGCAGTATGGTTTCGACAACTGGAAATGCAATTCCAGTTAGCAGGGATTACGAAAGACGAAACCAAATATTTCTATGTAGCAAGCAACTTAACTGATGAATTCGCCTCTGAAGTAATTGATATCATTATGAATCCACCCGAAAAGGATAAATACGAATATTTAAAAAGCGAACTGGTGAACCGACTTTCAAGATCGGATGAACAAAAATTGAAACAATTATTGGAACGAGAAGAACTTGGCGACCGTACCCCATCGCAATTTTTAAGGCACATGAAGAGTCTTGCTGGAAATGGCGTAAGCGAAAACGTATTACGAACATTATGGACCGGACGACTTCCTGGAAACATTAAGAACGTAATCACCGCATTCGATGACAAAGAATTGGACGATATTGCGAAAATTGCTGACAAAATCAGCGAAAACACACCAAGTGGATACGTCGCAGCAGCTAACGTTCAAGAAAACAAAAATATGGACATGTTGTTAAACGAGATCAACGAGATGAAGACGAAAATAGAAGAACTAACAAGAAACTCTAGGCATAAAGAACAACCGCAGAATAGGTACAGAAATCGCAGTAGCTCAAGAAATCGTATTAGTTCGAGCATATGTTTTTATCACAAAAGATTCAAGAATAACGCAAGAAAATGTATTAAACCATGTTCGTATGTTGAGCAGGAAAACTAAAAAGGGATTCGGTAAACGCTGCAACCGATTCCCCAATTCCAATCCAAGTCAGCCGCCTAGTAATTACCGATAGATTAACGAAAGTGCCATTTCTAATAGATACTGGGGCGGACGTAAGTGTTTATCCGAAAACGTTGTGTAAAGGACTTCACGAAGTACAGAATTTTAAGTTGTACGCCGCCAACAACTCTACCATCAACACATATGGAGTAATAACGATCAACATTGATTTTGGATTACGAAGACAATTCCCATGGAAATTTCTAATCGCTGACGTTGGTAAAGCAATAATTGGATCGGATTTCCTTAGCCACTTTGATTTATTAGTGGATATTCGTAGTAGCAAACTGATCGACAACACGACACGTATAGGTACAATTGGACAAGTAAACTCGACTGCACAGTGTACGGTGCGTACGTTGGACCAAACAAACAAATACCACGCGTTGATTAAAGAATACCTTTCGATCACACAACCAAACGCAACAAACGCTATTACGACTAAATCGAAAACAACGCACAGAATTGAGACGATACCAGGGCAACCAATCACATGTCGCCCGAGAAGACTGGCTCCAGATCGCTTGAAAATCGCCAAACAAGAATTCGATTTTATGAACCAACAGGGAATAATTAGACCTTCTAAAAGCAATTGGTGCTCCCCGTTACATCTGGTGGAAAAGAAAAACAAGGAATTCAGACCATGTGGTGATTATCGCACTTTGAACGCAAGAACAATACACGATTGTTACCCAATTCCGCATATCCAAGATTTTGCACAATCACTGTTTGGAAAAGAAATATTCTCCACGATCGATTTGGTTAAAGCCTTCCATCAAATTCCTGTCCACCCAGAGGACATTCACAAAACTGCAGTAACAACCCCGTTTGGATTATTCGAGTTTACACGAATGCCGTTTGGATTAAGAAACGCTGCACAAACCTTCCAACGTTTCATTGATGAAGTAATCCGCGATTTCGATTTTTGTTACGCATATATTGATGATTTACTAATCGCTTCCGAAACGCATGAAGAACATATAAAACACCTACGGCAATTATTTGAACGTCTACAAGAATATGGTATTAGAATTAATCCAGCAAAATGCATTTTTGGTAAAGATGAAATTACGTTTCTTGGACACACTATAAACAAGAATGGTACGAAGCCGTTGCAAGATAAAGTAGATGCAGTTAGAAACTGTAGCCTACCTAATACCGTGAAACAATTAAGACGATTTCTGGGAATGGTGAATTTTTATCGACGATTTATACCGCAAGCCGCAACAATTCAGAATCCTCTGAACAAATATTTGATTGGTAAGAAGTCGGATAACAACACAATAAAATGGACCGATGAAAGTAAGAAAGCCTTCGTAGAAGTTAAAGAAGCACTCGCGCAAGCTGCTCTATTAGCACATCCATCACCAACCGCAATATTATCGCTAATGGTTGATGCATCGAACGACGCCGTCGGTGGAGTACTTCAGCAAAGAATTGGCAAAGAATGGCAACCGTTATCCTTCTATACGAAAAAGTTCAATGTCGCCCAACAGAAATATAGCACGTATGATCGCGAACTTTTGGCCGCATACTCCGCTATCAAACATTTCCGACATCTGCTAGAAGGAAAGGAATTTATACTCTTCACTGACCACAAACCGTTGATCTACGCCTTCAAGCAAAAATCTGATAAAAGCACTCCAAGACAAAGTCGACATCTCGACTTCATTGGACAGTTCACGACGAACATTCAATACGTTAAAGGATTAGAAAATATTCCGGCCGATACCCTATCAAGATTAGACATTAACAAAGTTCACAATACAATGCAAGCTATCGATTATAAAGAATTGGAGAAATCACAAGACATGGATTCGGAATTAAAAACATTTTTGGACGAATCCAAAACAGCGTTAAAAATTAAGAAAATGCAGCTACCAGAATATAATGCCAATATTTATTGCGATGTTTCAACAGGTACTATTCGACCGTATGTAACGAAACCCTTCCGCGCTCAAGTTTTTAACAAATTTCATGGATTAGCACATCCAGGTGCAAAAGCAACAACAAAGCTAATTACGACTCGTTTTGTATGGCCCGGAATGAACAAGGATTGTAAAATGTGGACGCGACAATGTATACCTTGCCAACACTCAAAAATCCAACGCCACACCTCAGCACCACTTGGTACATTCATTTTACCTTCAACAAGATTCGAACATGTACACATCGATTTGGTCGGACCGCTTCCAAGTTCCAATGGATTTACGTACTGTTTGACGTGCGTCGATAGATTTTCCAGATGGCCCGAAGCAATCCCATTACAAGATATTACTGCCGAGACAGTCGCAAAGGCGTTCATAAACAATTGGATATCAAGGTTTGGTGTACCGTTAAGAGTCACGACTGACCAAGGAAGACAATTCGAATCCAACCTGTTTAAAAATCTATCTTCTATGCTAGGAATTACACATATTGAACATACTGTGAACAAAGAAATAATAACAAAGTCAGGACGAAAAGTACGTTTCCCCAAAAGGTACTGCGAATTAATAAAAGAATACTACATATGATAATAATTATATCATTCGATCTCTAATGCAAGCCAGATATTATTTATCTATTTTTTGAGGATCTCACTAGGAAGGGGGTAATGTAGTGACCACCCTGTATTATGATTATTGATCGAAAGTTTATTTTTATGTTGGTAATATGATTATCATTTTGTTATCTATATAAGCTTATCATATTTGATTAATAAAATACAACTTCCAAACTTAACTTGTAATCCCAACACCTAAAACAAAAATTAAAACTTTTAAAATGCTGATTTTCCACAAAATATTAAACATTCAATTTCATTTATCTAGAAACTCTGTTTTTTGACTTGGTCAGTTTTTGCAGTAAGCCCACGATATACTAATTACATTTAAAGTAGAGAAAAAAATAATGGAAGTAAATTTTCATTATATTTTTATTTAGAAATATCGTTTTATACAATTATTACAATTGAAATTCGGATGTGGGGAGGTTTTACAAACATTTTAATAACAAGACGAACATGAATGTTAAGGTTTTTTTTCTTGTTCTTCATTGTCTTCCGGTCGCTCGAAAATTTCCAATTTATTCTCATTATTTTCGTCGTCAAGGATATTTGTCTCCAAATCTTGAAGGATTTCGGGATCAAAAGTACTATCTTCATCGAGATCGCTCTCATATCGTGAAGCATTGAAGCAAGCTTGCCCATTACACTGGCCACAAGCTGAAGAACATTGCAACCCCGATTTCCTACATCCATAGCGTGAACCACAACCATGCTTGCAGTTGCAAAATATTGTATTGAGTAATTCATCTGGAGCAGGCGGTAATATTGTCGTAATCGGTTCCAAGAATTCATTCCGCAGAATCCAACCCCATTCCTGGGGTTCTAAATCATTCCCTAACCAAGTTTGTACTTGATAATATACCCGGTAGATGTGTTGATGAGCCGCTGCACTTGTTGGTGGAAGATTGAATAACGGCACGGGCTTATTTATAATAAAAAATGCCAATTGTTTATAACTATATATATTTTTAAGGTTTATAGACTTTATACGGCGTACTATTAGTATATATTATAATGTGACTAACGGTTGACCTTGCATTATGCTGTAGATAACTAAGCGCTGTGCGTTCAACGCCCTCTATCTCAAAAACGGTTTGATGTATAAAAAAATATTTTAAACAAAAGTTATAGAAAATTTTATTCTCTACAATATTTATAATAAATGTAAATAGCATTAAAGCCATAGGAAACGAGATATTTGCAAAAAACCGGTTTCTTTCACTTTGAATATCTTAAGACGCGGACACGAGATTTTAGGTGACTTTTGAGACAACTTTTAGAGTGCCAAAGTAAAGGTCTATACGAGTTTTCAGCTTATTATCTCTCATTCCGAGGTGAAACCCTAATATGACTGGACTATTATAGAATAATTCGTGTTAGAGAAGTTCGAGTTAGGGAAGTTTCACTGTACTTGTTTGCTCAATCTGCAATTCTCGGCCCAAAATGAAATTTGGTGCACAGGTTGACTATGTTAGTCTTAATAATATAATATATTAATTTTTAGAGGGGAAAAGGGATCCCTTTGGGAGGGGGTGCAAAACTCACAATTAAAAATAAATTGTTCCAGCAATCTAAACTTATAAGTTTATTGAATAAAAATCAGCCCTTTATGTTCATTAGTTCCAAAGTTACACACCCTGATGTTCGAGGGTGTAAACTGAAAAGTATCACATTTAGCTGGCCTTAACATGAAAAGGAATTAAGTTTACACAAAAAATTAAATAATGTATTTTTGGTTTAACTGCATTGTCACATTATGCTAAACTTTTTATCAAAATTAGGGATGGTGTGGTGAACTTCTATTGAGATAATAAATATTTATTATGAAAATCTATATACAATTAATTGAAAATCGATTCCGACCTTTTTAAATAAATTTAACGGTGGTCGCGCAACTTAGCTATACTTTAAGCTGTTATTGCTATGTGAATACGAATCTGACGTAAAATATGTACAAATATTTTTTGGTAGAGAATTTAATCAGCTTTAATTTTGTATGTTAAGATAAAATGTTTAAGTAAATGGAATTAAGAATGTAAAAAACAACAGAGCATAAGTTTGATGTAACCTGGTAGAACAAAGTGTGCAAGTCAAGTAGTCGTGTGTGTGAAGTAAAATTAAAAAATCGTAGCGAACATTTCATCAATGAATCATTTTAATTACTGCGCAAAACTATTTAGTTACTTTGTTTAGTTAATGTGTTTATTTCTAAATAAATATTATCCAACATCAAGGTGTTACTAATTTAAAACCCAACAGGTTATGGGCCCAGTGATTCAGATTAAATCTGAAGGTAAAAACAATTAAAAAACGAGTGAAGTGATTCGCGGTAAAAAACTTAAGAATTAAAAAAACTGTAGTGAAAAACTTAAAAGCTGTTAAGTGCCAAAGTAAAAATAAAACTGTCACGCGTCAAAAACAATAAAAGTGAAAAATTTAAAATGGCATCAAAAGATGAAACGGAAAAAATCGAAAAATTGAAAGATGGCACAAACTATGAATTGTGGAAATTTCAGATTACGATATTTTTCAAGGCGAAACAAATATCTGACGTTACTAGCGGCAAAACACAATGCCCTACAGAACAAAAGCCGAAAGATGAATGGGAAAGAAAAGATGCGTTAGCACAAAAAATAATAATTACATCAATTGAAAAGCAAATAATGATGCATTTGCTAAATTGTAAAACATCATGTGAAATGATGGTAAAATTAAAAATGTTATACGAAAGAGATAATCAACAACAGAAATACAATCTGTTACAGGAATTTTACAACCATAAATTCAAAAACGGAAGTAGCATGTCAAATTACATAAGCGAAGTGGAAAGATTGGTATATAAATTAAAAAATGTGAACCAAGAAATAACAGAAACAATGGTAATAACAAAAATCTTATCGTGTTTACCAGAAAGTTATAGATACTTCATAAGTGCTTGGGAATCAACGCCCCAAGAAAACCAAAAATTAACTGAACTAACATCGAGACTTCTGGCTGAAGAAAAACGGAACAATAACCGAGAAACAGAAAATGATCAATTGGCATTTAATGCGAGAGAAGATCGAAGACGAAATGTAAAATTCGGTCGTAAAACAGGAGAAAATAGAAATTGCTACCGATGTAACAAACCAGGACATTTTGCAAGAGATTGCAATAAAACAGAAATAAATTGCAGAATATGTAAGAAAACCAATCATGAAGAAAAAGATTGTTTTTTTAGAAAACAAAACAACGTAAAAAATAATGTGCAGAAGCGATACGATGAAAACACAACTAAAAAATTGTCGTTTCTAACCCAAAGTGAAAAAGTAAAAAGTAACAAAAATGAAATCGAATTTTTTCTAGATTCCGGTGCAACGTCACATATGACAAATGAAAAAAGTATAATAAAAAACATGCAAGAATAAAACACCGAAATAGGAACTGCAAAAACGGGTGAAAAAATGAAATCGCAAGGCAGCGGTAAAATTGAAACCGAAGAATGTATACTTCGAGACGTAAATTACGTGCCAGAACTAAACAAAAATTTGTTATCAGTAAGCAAGATAACGAAAAGTGGCGCTGAAGTAATATTTAAAAACAAAACAGTTCAAGTGAAAAAAGACAATATTAAAATACTGGAAGGTACAATCGGGGAAAATGGCCTATACGTAATTAAAATGAATAAAATAAAAGAAAGTGCATTTTTAACCGAAAATGAAAACGCAAATAATTGGCATAAAAAACTTGGACACCCCAGTGTAAAAAACACGGTCTAGTACAATTGGGCGCGATCGATTGGGCGCCATCGATTGGGCGCGATCGATTGGGCGCAACGACAACTGGGCGCAGCGACAACTGGGCACAAATACAACTGGGCGCAAATACAATTGGGCGCAAATACAATTGGGCGCGAGGGAAGATTTATCCATTACATATTACTTATTATAACTGATAGTAAGAATTTTTTTTCTAAAAAACTATTATTTACGTAACTAAATCTAGAAATGTTTATTTAGCCAATAAAAAAAATTATAATTAAAAATTTAAACTAAATGTTTTTAAAATGTTTATTCCTTCTAACTTCCACTAAAATTTAGAAATAATGTTTATTTAGCCAATAAAAAAAATTATAATTAAAAATTTAAAGTAAATGTTTTTAAAATGTTTATTCCTTCTAACTTTTACAAATAATAACAATGCCTATTAATATAGTACCCAACTGATCAGGAATTCATTTCATAATTATGGGAAATGCCTCGCAAAAAGTCTATAACACTTCTATTCGCGTAATCCTCTACTAGATTCTTGATGCGCGAATCAGCCTCCAAGTAATGGAGGCTGATAACCTTAACCTTATGTTGTTAGCAGGAGATTAAGGTTATTGAAATTTAAGAACGGCTTAAATACAGGGCCAGCGTATGCCTGTTTGGCGCACGGTTATTTTTGAAAATTAAACCAAACTTTATCATAAAAGGTTGATCGTTAGCTTTTGTTCCATTGCTGGCGGCCGGCAATGTTTTCTCCAGATTTGTGGTCAGTGTATAATCGCGTCTTAACTGACACGGGAACAAACAATCATACTGAAGCGGCACATAGACGATTAGAGGCAGAGCTAAGTATGGATCTAAGCTAAGTATGGAAACATTTGGAAATTAATTTCTAGTTTAAAAGTTATTCAACGTGGGCGAGATCTGTTTTATGAAAAATTAGTTGCCGGAAACAATCCACCTATTAAGAAAAGAAAATAGTCGGAGGCTGATGCGCGCATCAAAAATCTAGTAGAGGATTACGCCACATAGGGGTCGTCCATAAATTACGTCACGCAATTTTAAGCAATTTTTAACCCCCTCCCCCATCTCCACACTTCGTCACACAAACCTAGACCCCCCTCCAAATATTACGTCACATATTCTTGACCCCCCTCCCCAATGTAGTTTTATTGACTTCTTAGTAAATTTTACAATCGGTTTCATTTTGATTTTTATAACAATTTATTATAATAGATTTATGACGGCTCTGTATATTTATACATAAATATACACGTACAGATTACCAACTAAAATTAAGTTTTTTAATCTTTTAATCTTTTTACGTTTTTTAAAATTTTAAAAATCATTTTGAAAGTTCAAAAAATAGTATTTTTGAAATACTTGTTAGAAGAAGGAGAACACGAGGGGCCAAATTATACGAGGGCCGGTCCTGACCAATGTCAGGACGTTAGAAACCAATTATTGCATGTGTAAAACATACTTTTATCTTAAGTTATCAAGTTGGCAACCTGTTACTAACTCGACATTTCAAGAAGCTTTTACGTTTTTAGAGAGAGAGAGAAATAAAAGCAATAATAATTTTAGTGACGTCACAATTTTTGAACCCCCCCCGCCCCCCATCGTCACAAGGGTCGGAACCCCCTCCCCCCCTAAGAGCGTAACGTAATTTATGGACGACCCCATAGAAATATTATAGACTTTTTGCGGGGAATTTCCCATAATTACGAAATGAATCCATGATTAGTTAGGTACTTTATTAATAGGCATTTTTATTATTTGTAATTGTTAGGACTAAACATTTTAAAAACATTTAGTTTAAATTTTTAATTATAATTTTTTTTATTGTCTAAATAAACATTTCTAGATTTAAAACATTTTTATACGTAAATACCTATTAGTTTTTTATAAAAAAATTCTTACAATCAGTTATAATAATTAATACGTAATAGATAAATCTCCCTCGCGCCCAATTGTATTTGCGCCCAATTGTATTTGCGCCCAGTTGTCGCTGCGCCCAGTTGTCGTTGCGCCCAATCGATCGCGCCCAATCGATCGCGCCCAATTGTCGGTCACCGTAAAAAACATGATGAAATTAAAAACAATGAGTGAAGGGTTAAATATAACCGACTCGGAAATTAAAAATTTGGGAAAGTCAACGTGCGAAACGTGCATAAAAGCAAAACAAATAAGAAAACCGTTCAAAGAAGTTCGACAACGAGCAACAAGACCATTGGAATTGATCCATACCGACGTTTGTGGACCGATAGAACCAACAACTTGGGATGGTAAGAAATATTTCATAACTTTTCTAGATGACTACACACATTTTTGCATGGTGTACTTATTAAATGGGAAATATGACGTATTTACTGTAATAAAAGACTACATAAATGAAGTCGAAGCAAAATGGAACATTAAAACAAGCAAATTACGATGCGACAACGGTACAGAGTATACTAATAATAATTTAAAAAATTGGTATAAAGAACGCGGAATAACATTAGATTATACGGTACCGTATTCACCTCAATTGAATGGTAAATCTGAAAGATTAAACAGAACAATAATGGAAAAAGCCAGAGCTTTGATTTTCGAATCAAACTTTGATAAAACAATGTGGGGAGAAGCAGTTAGGGTAGCAGCCTATCTGATAAATCGAATTCCGACTGAAACATTAACAACAACACCATACGAGATGTGGTACGAAAAAAAACCAAACGTAAAAAACTTGCAAATATTTGGATCCAATGCTTACGCGAAAAGATTGGGATACCAAAAAAAATTAGAAGCAAGAAGTAAAAAATACAAAATGATAGGATACGCACCGAATGCGTATAGATTGTTTGATGAAGAAGAAAAAAAAGTAATAATTGCGAGAGATGTAATATTTGAAAACAAACCAACAAACGTAAAATTATATTCCAGCGAAAAAGATGAAGAATCTGAAATTAAAACTGAAAATGAAGATGAATTTGAAGAAATTCAAAACTTTGATGAACAAATAGAGGATGAAGAACAAAATGATACTGAAAACGAAGAGCCAGAAATAACTGAAGAAGTTGGAAGAGGAAAACGAAGTAAAAATTTACCCAGAAAATTTAAAGACTACGCTATGCTAACATATGAAGAAGCATTAAAAAGTGAAGATAAAACTAAGTGGCTACAAGCAATTGAAGAAGAGAAAAATTCTCTCAGAGAAAATAATACTTGGACACTAGTGAACAAAAGTGAAACAAACAAAAAAAAGGTGTTGACCAACAAATGGGTATTCAAAGTAAAAGACGATGGTTCGTACAAAGCGCGACTCGTGGTACGCGGGTGTGAACAAAGAGATGGAATAGACTATAGTGAGACATTTAGTCCGGTAATAAGCAGTTGTGCAATCAGAATAATATTCGCGATAGCAGCTGAAAGAAATGCAGAAATAGTAAAATTCGATATAAAAACCGCTTTTTTATATGGTACATTAACAGATGAGGTATTTATGGAAATTCCTCAAGGTTACAAAATTGAAAATAAAACGTGCAGATTAAATAAAGCTCTTTATGGATTGAAACAGGCTCCATTAAACTGGAACAAACGGTTCACAGAATTCCTAAAAAAAACTGGATTAAAACCATTGAAATCTGAACAATGCGTGTTTAAATCAGAAAAACTAATACTAGCAATATATGTTGATGACGGCTTACTCATTGGAAATAACAAAGAAGAAATGGATGAATTTTTGGAAAAACTAAAAAATGAATTTAAAATTACGATAACTAGAAACCCGAAGACTTTTCTAGGTATCGAAATAAAACAAGACGAAACTGGAATAAAGTTAAGTCAAAACGAAAAAGTAAAACAAATTATTGAAAATTTCAATATGAGCGAAAGTAATCCTAGTAAAATTCCATTGAGCAACTCCGACGTAAAAAGAAGTGATGAAACCAAAGACGATAAATTTAAAAAATTAAAGACGGGACGATTAAAATTGAATATTATAATACAGCAGATCAAATTGCCGACATACTAACTAAGCCATTAGATAATGTAAAATTCAATCGGTTCCGAGATTTTTTTATGGAAAAATGTTAAAATGTTAAAATTGCAAAATTATGTTTTCGTTCGTAAATTTTGTTGTTTGATTGTTTAACAAAGTAAATTTCATTTACGAGGGAGTGTTAAGATAAAATGTTTAAGTAAATGGAATTAAGAATGTAAAAAACAACAGAGCATAAGTTTGATGTAACCTGGTAGAACAAAGTGTGCAAGTCAAGTAGTCGTGTGTGTGAAGTAAAATTAAAAAATCGTAGCGAACATTTCATCAATGAATCATTTTAATTACTGCGCAAAACTATTTAGTTACTTTGTTTAGTTAATGTGTTTATTTCTAAATAAATATTATCCAACATCAAGGTGTTACTAATTTAAAACCCAACATTGTATTAAACTATTTTGTCATAAAGTTCAAAGAAACTTGAGAAATCGGCGAAAAACTAAACTTTCTTCTGCCTATACTTAATTAATTTTTAGTAACCGAACCCATGCTCATCCCATGATATAATTTGGTACGCATGCCCAGCACATTTGTACAAAAAAACTGTAAAAAAATTAACCCAAAAAAAGACCCCTTTAGAAATAGGGTTAATATTAAAAAATTAATCTAGTTAGGGGTTGAAAATATAAAATGTGGTTAAATATTTGAACAGAATGTTCATTTACCTTTACAGAACATTTTTTATTTTTAAATTTAGACCACTGTGGATGAAGTTACAGTCGTTTTTCTACAAGTCTACACACCAACTTTTTGACTTTTTGAAAGACCAAAACAAGGAAACGAATGCCTTTTTGGACAAATCCTTAAATTTGTATTTTAGGCTTCTATACAAAGTATAACAAGAAGCCTTATGATCTGGCTCCGTGTCCGTCCGTCCGCATAATTCAACCCTAATCAGAACCCTCGAAATTGTCATTGTAAACACATCGTATGTATAATAAAATTAAAATTTGTTTTAAATTTAAAATGGACTGTCTAGTTTTACTTTGATGTGAAAAAATAATTTTTTATTTATTTTAACCATATTAGCAGTGGTACATTACAGAGAAGTAAAGTTTCGAATGGAATGGAAAAGTTTGATTGTTGTTAAATACTAGCTGGCACAGTCGGCCTACCGGCCGCCTTTAGCCATCCGTGTCGGATGTGGTTGTTCGGCCTTCGGCCTCACTCCAAGGTTCTAAAGTAGCCTATGTTTTTCGTAGCGTTGTAAATAACTTTTACACCAAATTTGGTTAAGATTGGTCAAATAGAAACGTAAAGCACGTGCACGCGTATTTGCATTGTCGATCTGTTGACAGTTTGACAGCATTCATTATTGTTTTTAAAGTTGATTTTGAGTAGCCTGCCTTCCTTTAAGGAATCTCGATAATCCATTCATGCGCGTCCCATAGGGACGCGCATGAATGGATTATCGAA
Source organism: Podabrus alpinus (assembly GCA_932274525.1). NCBI lineage: Eukaryota > Metazoa > Arthropoda > Insecta > Coleoptera > Cantharidae > Podabrus > Podabrus alpinus. Next base: position 126,344,515 of record OW026451.1, read on the forward strand.
ATTCCTTAAAGGAAGGCAGGCTACTCAAAATCAACTTTCCTTTGCGAATTTTTGCACTATTTCAATACAAAAACATCATAGTCTATAGGGAACATACATACATCCATTTTAGGCTTCTATACAAAGTACAACAAGAAGTCTTATGATCTGGTTTATATACAGGGTGTCCCCGTGACCGTGGAGAACCTTTGATGTGGTGATAAAGGACACTTTTCTAAGACAAATTTTCAAATAAAATTTTTGCCCAAATCCAAACCCTTGGGGGGTACCTCCCTTTAAAGCAATTTTTTGAATTTCTGATTTCAAACGGCCATAGCTCCGATATTATTGATTTTTTAAGGTTAATGGATTAGAACTTTTTTAAAGATCATTCGCTTGTATACAAATTAGGTTATAACCCCTTATCGTCTAGAATCAACGGATTTTGAGTTATAAATTAAATTAAGGGAAAAAATGTTTAAAAAATTCAGGTTTTTCTTTTTTATTTTCTTGCGAACCCCGTATCTCTTAAACGAAACGTCTAAGAGAAAAACTAACGGCCCAAACCGGATAGGGAATTTAACGGGCTACAACTTTCGTCAAATAAATTTTTTTGGGCAACCAACCGTTTTCACAGAAACTCTGAAAATAATGAACAAGGTGTAGGTAAAAAATATAAATTCACAAAATTAATTTAATAAATGCTCAAAATGGCCTCCCTCATTTTCAGCACACAGGCGTGCTCTTTTCAAAAGGTGTTGAACGGTATTATTTGATACGTTTTAACATTAAAACAAATGCTATAAATCAAATTGAGATTTTTAGTAATTATGTGAATTTATCATTTTTACCTACACCTTGTTCATTATTTTCAGAGTTTCTGTGAAAACGGTTGGTTGCCCAAAAAAATTTATTTGACGAAAGTTGTAGCCCGTTAAATTCCCTATCCGGTTTGGACCGTTAGTTTTTCTCTTAGACGTTTCGTTTAAGAGATACGGGGTTCGCAAGAAAATTAAAAAAAAACCTGAATTTTTTAAACATTTTTTCCCTTAATTTAATTTATAACTCGAAATCCGTTGATTCTAGACGATAAGGGGTTATAACCTAATTTGTAGACAAGCGAATGATCTTTAAAAAAGTTCTAATCCATTAACCTTAAAAAATCAATAATATCGGAGCTATGGCCGTTTGAAATCAGAAATTCAAAAAATTGCTTTAAAGGGAGGTACCCCCCAAGGGTTTGGACTTGGGCAAAAATTTTATTTGAAAATTTGTCTTAGAAAAGTGTCCTTTATCACCACCTCAAAGGTTCTCCACGGTCACGGGGACACCCTGTATATAGATATAGTAAATGATAATTACCAACCGCAAAAAATTTAATTAGTGCAGATTATCTGTATCCTTCTATATCTTCTCTATGCCGGTTTCCCATTATTATTATAGTAGATAAATTTTATCTGATGATCCGTTTATATGTTGATCGCAAAAATTTAATCTGATATATTAAATTACATGTCTAACAAAAATAACTAGCTAACAACTTCTTTTTACACCACAAAGGTAGCTGTATAGAAGCCTAGGATCTGCCGCAAAAAGCGAGATCCACCTTGTTTTATTTCTTATTGCGATGGTGTGTACCAAATTTTGTTAAATTAGGCATGGGTCAAGTAAATTCATAATACGATTTGAGATGGAATGACCCGTATATAAAAAAACTAAAAACACGTCGGTTGAAATACCGAGAGGGACGTTCAAAACCAATAGTTACGATAAATAATTATATAGGCAATAATTTAGCTCGATTGGAACTTTTCTGTATTAAATCTAAAATGACTAATAAGCTATTATAATGCACTCGACATTCTTTATGTCGAGGTTTCTTATTTTAGGTATTTCCTCCATCGTTTCGTGAATTGCCACCACCACCGTTAGAACTTTTCGATTTAGACGAATCGTTTAGTTCGCTACTTTCAAAATTGGCACAATTTACCAACAAATTCATGACGACCACATCGAACACCAACGAATCTGAACAACAACTTCAGTTTTACGTTCAAGAATGTACTAAAATTGTTAAGTTAAATATAAAATCAGAGAATCCCAAAGGATTGCTGCACGAGATTGCAAGTGAATGTTCAAAGTACAAAAGTATCGACCCAATTAAATAATTTTAAAATATCTGTATAACTTCATGTTAATTATTATATTTAAATAAATTGTTAAACATTGTTACAAGTAATAAATTTTACAGTGATTAAAATTTTTGATTTAAAAAATATGTAGGTATCATACAAAAAAATGCAGATAAGAAAAGTTTAAAAATGTGTCCACATAATAAAACATTCTCGAGATATTAAAAACGGATGTTACATTATTTATTCATTTATAATTTTACAGTTTGTACTAAATTTTCACCCACATATTGGTTCGATTTATAAACAAAAAAACAAACATCTTACAATAATGACAACTTATGAAACAATTAAAAAAAACTACAATACTTTTAATAATCTTGAGATTGACTCTTGGTACCTTTTCCAGGAGCAGTCGACGTGCCAGTTTTCTTGGGCAACAAAACAGCTTGAATATTCGGCAACACCCCACCTTGAGCAATCGTAACCCCCGATAAAAGTTTATTTAATTCTTCGTCATTTCTGATGGCCAACTGAATGTGTCGAGGGATAATCCTAGATTTCTTGTTGTCCCTAGCTGCGTTACCTGCCAACTCCAAGATTTCGGCGGTTAAATATTCCAACACTGCTCCTAAATATACGGGGGCCCCGGCACCAACTCGTTCGGCATAATTTCCCTTTCTTAGCAGACGATGAATCCTTCCTACGGGAAATTGAAGTCCTGCACGACTTGAGCGAGACGAACTTTTCGCTTTAGCTTTGCCACCTTTTCCTCTTGCAGACATTGTTCACTTTACTTGTAAATGACAAAAACTAAAAAATATTTTAAGGTTATAAGTGCTCCACTTGCCACTCGAGTCGTTCGAAAAGTAACGTTTTTAATGGCGCTGTTCACAATTCTGTGTGTATTTGGCGGGAGAGTAGAACTGATACCACCACATTATTTAAACCAATTGAAATGCTTGTTTATTTTAGCGCTAAATTTAAAACTTATTTAAAATTTCATAAAAAAGTTAGTTAACGTAAAAGTAAACAATGTAAATTGTACTACTTAGTATTTATTTTGTATTAATAATTATTTATTAGGTAGTTTTCTTAAATATCAAATAATTTATAAAATAAGTAAATAACAGCACGAACTTATAGTCAGGGCCGTGCTAAATGGGAGTGCAAAGGGCGCACAATATTAAATTAATATTTAAAAAAAATTTAATTCTAGTTAATGGGGGAGGGGGATTATATACAATGCATAATCACGAAAGCAATAATAAATTATCAGTTCCGTATTTAGAATCAATATTAATTAACAACTCCAAATAAGAAAACGCCACCATGTGACAGTTTATAGAACTGTAATATATGAGGTTAAAGTATGGTTAAATTAAAAGCGCTATTTACTTGTGCTTGTGCATAGTTTTATCGTAGTTTTAAGTAATAAAAGTGATATTTAAAGTGATTTTCACTCTGCTTTGTAAAATTTTGTCGACATAATCTTTTCGCTTTCTCTTGTTTTCATCGATTTTCGTATTTCCAATATGCGGTCTATAAGCTTTAAATGAAAATAATTTTCCAACCAACCAATTTTTTACAGTGTTGCAGCCAGAGCCGTAGCAAGGGTGAGGCGACTGAGGCATTTGGTGTAAGTTATAGAAAATTATTCGTCAACTTTATTGGTGGTAACGTTGGTTTGAAAAAAAGCTATATTATGAAGATTACCTAATAGCCCAGTCACTTTAGGTTTTTACTTCGGAATAAATCCCACCAAGCTACATTTTGGTATACAGCTTCGTTTTGGCATCAGAAATAACCTCTCAAAAGTCTAGCTCGATTAGGTATTCGGAACCTTTCAAAATGGCGGCCAAAAAGTACAAAAAAACACTTTTTCCGAAATATCTCGGAATACGTCAATCCTACGACAAAAATAGCTCAATACTAAAATGAAGGAAATTAATTTCTCTACTAAAAAGGTCCTATACACTTTTTCTGTACAGGTAACGGTTTTCGAGTAATCGAGTCGACGAGCTATATTCTATGACAAAAACAAGATACTAAGTAACAGTTGAATGAAATTGAATTTCCCATAAGAAGTGATGCTACTTCACATTCATCATAGTTATACATGTGAAATGCCATTATGATACTCGTCTATGGCAGTATTTCGATAGACTAGTCCACTAATAAAAAGGGGCCCACCGAATCTTCGTGGCCCCCCTTCGAGCAAGATAATGGCCCCGTCGAGTTTTGTGCAGCTGCCGGCGTATACCTGATTCGGTTTCGAATTCCAGCCGGCTGCAGAGGCCAGTTGCGGCTAATAGAAATCAGTCGAGTTCAGTTTAAGGTTATGTATCCGGCTAATAGATTCAATAATTTCTGAAAATGAATGAGAATTGTTTTATTTGCGAAAAGACGCTTGAGGATGGTGATGTTGTGGTTGTGTCACGTGGAATAAAAAACTTACAAGCCGCAAGTAGAGAACGCGACGATGGGAAGTTTGAATACTTGTCCACCTTAACAACGGCGACAGTCCACGTGCAATGTCGCAAGGTGTACATCAATCCAAATACCATTGCATCTTTTAAGAGGAAACGAGAAAAGGAAGCTGCGGATGCTGCTGATCCGTCATCGATTAGTCCACCTACGGCCAAGATACGCCCCAGTGGATCCACATTTAATTTTAAAGAATGCTGCATGATTTGCGGTAAAGAAGCTGATCACAAGAAGCAAGCAGCGAAACATGCAAAGTATCGGAATCCGATAAAAAAAGTTTCCACACTGTCCATGAAATCTTCCATATTAGAAATGGCAGATAAACGTAATAATGATAGCTGGGCTAAAGAGGTACGGAAAAGAATAATCAACGAAATTGACCTAGTTGCATCTGAGGCTGTATATCATAGTCATTGTCTACGTGATTTTTGCAAACCACTGTCCAATGAAAATAGAGGCCGTCCGCTGAACCCTGAAGTCTCCTCGGCAATGGAAGAAATATTTACATACATCGAGGATAATGAAGATTGTCAGTTCACGATGACCGAATTAAAAGGTATATTGAAGGACTATGTACCCGATGATAAGACAATAACAAAAAAATTATTGGAGAGATATGACGACAGAGTTTCTATTGTGTCGAAAACTACAGGACCATCAATTATCTGTTTCCTGGACACGCAGTATGACATTTTGAGTACCGCATGGTACACTAATAAACACGGACATATGTAGACTGCGCCGATGGTCAGAAATTAATCCTTTTTTTTGGGTAAATGACCATGGGCAACCTGTAGATTGCGCCGATGGTCATTAAGGGTAATATACAGATTGCGCCGATGGTGTACCTGAGGGATTAAAAAGTATTACTAAGGCATAATGGGGATATTATTGTAAATCAGTTTATTAAATATTCATAAAAAATTAAATTGCGGTACCTAATTATCATTAATATGACAATACTTATTGCAGATACTTTTTATAAATTCCAACCTTGACATTGTTTTGCTAGCATACAAGTCGATCAAATTCTGCATATAGACGGCACGGCATTCCGCAAATTTCTAATTTTTTTTTGGAAAATGTCAATTTTTAAAAATTTTTCAATGCAAACATGTTATATAATTGTTAAAATGAAAATATAAAATAAGTGCTTTTAAAAATATGAGTTACCATGTTAAATTACAAATTAAATTTCGTAACTTTGATATCTCAAAGTAATTTGTGTATTTTATCGAGTTAAAAATTTTTTGGGTTAACATCTGTTTTATTAATATTTCATATAAAATAAAGTGGAATCTACTAAATGGGAAAGTAATGTGTTGTCACATCAGATTTTAGCAGCGTCTTTTAGACACTCAAATACGTATGTTAGTGGTATAACCAGAAGCTCATTTGGGGGGGGGGGGTCTGAAATCTGAAAACGGAATTATATGGTAAAAACGGAATGTCAAGTTTTTAATCATTTTCGAAAAGCTGAAAATTCACTACAAAATATTTTGTTCAGTATTTGCTTTGGTTAATTTTTAGCAGCGTCTTTTAGACACTCAAATACGTATGTCAGTGGTATAACCAGAAGCTCATTTGGGGGGGGGGGGTCTGAAATCTGAAAACGGAATTATATGGTAAAAACGGAATGTCAAGTTTTTAATCATTTTCGAAAAGCTGAAAATTCTCTACAAAATATTTTGTTCAGTATTTGCTTTGGTTCATTTTTAGCAGCGTCTTTTAGACACTCAAATACGTATGTCAGTGGTGTAACCAGAAGCTCATTTGGGGGGGGGTCTGATATCTGAAAACGGAATTATTTGGTAAAAACGCACTGTCAAGTTTTTAATCATTTTCGAAAAGCTGAAAATTCTCGACAAAATATTTTGTTCAGTATTTGCTTTGGTTAATTTTTAGCAGCGTCTTTTAGACACTCAAATACGTATGTCAGTGGTATAACCAGAAGCTCATTTGGGGGGGGGGGTCTGAAATCTGAAAACGGAATTATATGGTAAAAACGGAATGTCAAGTTTTTAATCATTTTCGAAAAGCTGAAAATTCTCTACAAAATATTTTGTTCAGTATTTGCTTTGGTTCATTTTTAGCAGCGTCTTTTAGACACTCAAATACGTATGTCAGTGGTGTAACCAGAAGCTCATTTGGGGGGGGGGGGGCGTCTGAAATCTGAAAACGGAATTATATGGTAAAAACGCACTGTCAAGTTTTTAATCATTTTCGAAAAGCTGAAAATTCTTAACAAAATATTTTGTTCAGTATTTGCTTTGGTTCATTTTTTAGTTATCAACCTAAAAAAGTTTTGGTAGTCCATTGTTTAGTCGTAATTAATTAATGAAGTTTTGTTTATGCACATGCGCTGTGCAACAATATAATTGTTTACTATCAACTTCGTGCAATTTAAACAGTTTTTTAACTTTTTTTTATGTGAAACGTTTTGGGAGTCCAATTAAAAGTTTTGGTAGATTATTGTTTTTTAATAATGCTCCAATCAAAATTTAATGTCAAGACGTGTGGATGCAATAATAATTTTGTTTTTTCTAACGTTTGTTTAGCTCATTTTAGGCTTCTATACAAGGGGACCGAAATCCTACTCACACCTCCTCGGGGTGGTCCCTGGTAACTTGCGGAGGAACCTCAGAGATCGGGCGCGAACCCCGGTGGATGGGGGAAATCCGCAAGGCTGACGTGAGAGGTAACAACAAGGAGACGAACACCAGTCTCCCCCAACGCCAAGCTGAGGGAAGTCGACCCGACAGCGGTGCAGACCGGACAGACCGGGTCAAGACTCTGCACACCAGGTTGCAGAGAGGAGATGAGCCTCGCGGGCCACTACCTAGTGGCTCCCAACACGCATCAGTCAAAGCGATTCGGGTGATGCCGGGGGGTCATTGTGATCAGCCCGGGCCACGTACTCCGTTGGTGCCCAGCGGGAGCCAGCTAATCCGGTGATGACGCGAGGCCGTAGAAAAACGACCAAGCCGCAGACCATCGCAGACGACAGCGGAAGTAATGCCGAGAAGGTCAATCCCGCTGTCGTCGGGGAGGGGGTTTTAGTCGGTAAGAATCTGACACTACCACCCCAGATCATCGGGGTGGTGTCTTTTGAAGATTTCCCCCTTCCCTGCATTAAAAAAAAAAAAAAAAAAAAAAAAAGGCTTCTATACAAAGTATCACAAGAATCCTTATTTTATTCGTGTACAGATTTTGTAATTGATTCAAAAGTGTTAGTAGTCGATTGTTAAATAGTAATTAATTAATAACAATCGACTACCAAATCTCTAAACGAACAAAAGATGACCTGAAAAAAATTTTAAAAACAAAATTATTATTTCAGCCACGTGGTGCATAAAAATTCGGCAAGCCAACTTTTAGGTTATTCTCATACCAACGTTTACAAAAATTGTAATAAAAGAAAAGTGGAAGAAATTTGAGTCGTTTTAGAAATATAATATAGTAGGTATTTTCTGCATTAATTTTAGAATTTTACGATATATTTAAAAACAAAATTATTTAGAATTTAATATAAAATTGAAGGACATTTAGGCCCGCATGTACAATAGTCGGTTAAGGCTCAGTTACTTTACATTGGTGTTTAATTGGACATATTATGTATACGTAGTATAGTTGCGGTATGGGGCAGTAAACTATAACGTTTCGCCCCCAAAATTATAGACCAACAGAATCGTGCACAAATTGTCTCGAAATTGCAAATTTCTCGTAGTTATAAATTTGTGTTATAAATGTTTTTAATAATGAAAGAATCAAAATAATGCAGTTATTTAAAAATAACCTCGTCAAATTACTAACCTAATTAAAAATCGCACATAATGTATAGTAGGTACTCCTGTAATAAATTAAGTACCTTAATCCTCTAATGGGATTTTCACTCCGTCGTTACCCAAAAAGATTACCTATTAATTGACCATCGGCGCAATCTACATACTTACCCTAACCGAACCCGGCGCAATCTGCATGCTAGATTATGAGACCCTTCAACCATCGGGCGCAGTCTACAACCTCCCATAAACACAGTGAAGCTGCAGATGAACGGTTAAGGGTGGTCGAAACCGCAGCGGCAATAATTAGGCGAGATATTCGGGAAAAAGTATGCGATACTAAATTTTACCCCCCAAGCGACAAAATTCTAGATCAAAATGCTAGTTCAATTCCAAAGTCTTTGATGTTGTTTCTGCACGAATTGATTGTGAAGAACAAGAAGACCTACTTATGGGGATACCACGTAAAAAAAAATGCACCTGATAGTCGACCTCATGGGTGGTGTGGAAGAGAGTATACATTTGAATACCATACATTATAGCTCGTCGACGAGATATTTGAGGAAAACTGAGCGCCGTCGCGCTCCGAACGCCGTATATGAGCCGCTCCGAACGCTGGGGTCCTTTTCCCCGCGCGATTACTCGAAAACCGTTACCTGTACTGAAAAAGTGTATAGAACCTTTTTTGTAGAGAATTTAATTTCCTTCATTTTAGTATTGAGCTATTTTTGTCGTAGGATTGACGTATTCCGAGATATTTCGGAAAAAGTGTTTTTTTGTACTTTTTGGCCGCCATTTTGAAAGGTTCCGAACACCTAATCGAGCTAGACTTTTGAGAGGTTATTTCTGATGCCAAAACGAAGCTGTATACCAAAATGTAGCTTGGTGGGATTTATTCCGAAATAACACCCATATTTTGTCTAAAGTGACTGGACTATAAATTTACCTGGCATACCATTAAGTCCTAAAGATGCATAAAGCCATTAATAAAAGGTATTACAATCTTTGAAGGTTGAAATTTTCTTTTCTATTTACCAAATTTTAGATTCATAGGTTTAATAATAATTAAAGTTATTTGCAAAAATTTATTAATATGAAAATTATACAACAAAATAAAATTCTGGAAAATATCTAATTCTTCATGTACTTATTATTGGTTTTTTAAAATATTAAGTTTTCTTGTTGCACTTTTTTTATCTTTCTTCTCAATCTGTATTTTACATGTACGGAACAGTTTCGTTCGCAGTAAACGGTTTATTAAAAAAATTTTGTTCTTCACACTTCTTGTCAGTGATCCACTTTTTAATTGTATCATTGTTCACGATTTTTTGAAATATGGAATCTTTAATACCCCTGATGTAAAATATTTTATTATATACTGATAATTTGAATGAAAGCAGTGCTGGGTCTTTTTAAAAATTGTATTTTAGTTTCATCTACGCCGTAATCCCTGGACAAAATCAACATTTCATTCTTATCAACTAAATCGGTCTTACCTATTTGCAGTTCTTCTACACAATATTTACACCCAAACTTTTTAATACAGGATTGAGCTAAATAACCTGCAAAGTAGGTCACTGAGCATGCTTCATAGTTTTCCTTTATGCTACAGTCCTCATCGGAGGATGATGATGATATTTATCTTCATCGTTCTCGCAATTTGAAGTTGTGCACTCTTTCTCCAGACACGATGAAATAATTCCTAGTATATAGAGATAACCGAAATTGCTTTTCAGAAGGATTGGGATTATATCCGTTTCTATGGCGTATTTGGGAAAACAAATTTTCAATTGGATCTTGACAAAGCCTATTTGTTAAAAGAAACTTGTGATCTTCTTTTATCGCGTTCCATAACGAAATGATTCCCTTAATTGTTTGTAGAAATCCGTTAAAATAAAACGGAGTGTTTTTTGGAACCTTCCAAATTCGAATCCAAACCAAACATTCTTCTAAATATTTTAGGGATTCCTCATTTTTTAAACAACCCCCCCCCGGCCCCTATCGTCACAAAGGTCGGACCCCCCCCCCCCCTAGGAGCGTGACGTAATTTATGGACGACCCCAAAGCGTATTCCATAGGAGGAATCCTGGAAATCTTTGCAAGTCGTTGGAATTCCTTCAAATATTTTGCAAAGTAAATCCTTGGAATTCTTTAGAAATCCTCGGTGTTCTTTGTAAATCTTTCAGATTCTTTGGAAAACATTGGAATTCCTTGGAAATATTTGAAAATCATTGGATATCAGCGTACACGTAAATCTTTGAAATTTTGTTTTCCGAGTTTTGTATAAATATTTATTTATTTTGTTTTTAATTCGTTGAAAATCACGGGGAATTTTTCGCAAATCACTAGGAATTCCTTAGATATCGTTGAAATCTTGCAATACCGTGAAAATCTCTGGAATGCCTAGTAAATTGTTGAAAACTTTTTAAAACATTTGTAAATTCTTGGAGTTCCTTGCAAATCTTTAATAATCCTTGAAATTCATTGAAAATCGTTGTTACGAATTCTAAACTAAAATGTTCAAACCAAATAGGAAAAAGTGATCAAAAAGAAACTTTCTTGAAAACCGTGCTATTTTATTACGAATTTTTAAAATAAAAATATTTTAAAATGCCCATATCTTGCAAACGAAGCATTTCTGGACGCATGTTTATTTAGGAACTTTTCATCTTTTTATTAGTAGCATATGTTAAAGAATTTGAAAAATTTTTTGAAACCTGTATATTTTAGAAATTTAGAGAAAAATACCTTGGAGAAAGCTGTAGGAAATTCTATAACGGTAACTTTTGGTTCTTAATATTTTTACATATTTAATTTCGTTTCGAAGTTATGATGCATAAAGCATAATGCCAAAATAACTTCAGGCACTAGTTTAGAAAGTAAAAATAAATTTTAAGTGGGATCTTAGCAAACACTATTGTTAAAATCAAAAAGGAATGTTTTTGTTAAAAGGGTGCTACCCGAACTGCACCACGGCTTATCAGGACTGCGCCGATGGTCAGAAATTAATCCTTTTTTTTGGGTAAATGACCATGGGCAACCTGTAGATTGCGCCGATGGTCATTAAGGGTAACATACAGATTGCGCCGATGGTGTACCTGAGGGATTAAAAAGTATTACTAAGGCATAATGGGGTTATTATTGTAAATCAGTTTTTTAAATATTAATAAAAACTTAAATTGCGGTACCTAATTATCATTAATATGACAATACGTATTGCAATACTTATTAGTAGATATTAATAATAAATATTATCAAAAAAATGGAAAATAACCGGTGTATTGCCGAAAAAGTGAAAAAATTAAATTTTTTTTTCTTCGATTTTTGGGGTGTGCATTCGATAAGGAGAGTTATCCATCGTCAAAACCTACCCTTCCGGGGCGCCGCTTCGCTCCGCTCCGCTCTGCACCCCTGCAGGGCGGTTTTGACTCTGGTTACTAGGCTAAACATACGAGAAGGCGCCACCCATCAAGAAAACCGGGATAAATGAAACCGGGATGTGAGAGAACCTCGAAATAGCATTAAAAAGTATAGTTGCGGTATGGGGCAGTAAACTATAACGTTTCACCCCCAAAATTATAGACCAACAGAATCGTGCACAAATTGTCTCGAAATTGCAAATTTCTCGTAGTTATAAATTTGTGTTATAAAAGTTTTTAATAATGAAAGAATCAAAATAATGCAGTTATTTAAAAATAACCTCGTCAAATTACTAACCTAATTAAAAATCGCACATAATGTATAATAGGTACTCCTGTAATAAATTAAGTACCTTAATCCTCTAATGGGATTTTCACTCCGTCGTTACCCAAAAAGATTACCTATTAATTGACCATCGGCGCAATCTACATACTAACCCTAACCGAACCCGGCGCAATCTACATGCTAGATTATGAGACCCTTCAACCATCGGGCGCAGTCTACAACCTCCCATTTCTTGTACCCAGGTAAATGTAATCCCTTGACTGCACCACGGTCAAATGTCGTTCCGTAATCGCTTTACCGAATTGCACCACGAGCAAACCGAGCAGGTATCACAAGCAAACAGATAATATAAAGAAATAAATACACAAATATCTAAATTCTTTGCAATTTAAATTTCGAGTTTAATATATTAATTCATATTATATTATACAGGGTCGGAGCAGGTATTAATAAAATAATAACCCAAAACAGTGAAAAAATTAATTTTTTTTTGCCTTCGAATTTTGGGGTGTGCATTCGATAAGGAGGGTAATCCATCGTCAAAACCTACTCTTCCGGGGCGCCCCTCCGCTCCGCTCCGGGTTGCACCCCTCCAGAGCGGTTTTGACTCTGGTTACTAGGCTAAACATACGAGAAGAACCACCGATCAAGAAAATCGGGATAAATGCAACCGGGATGTGAGAGACCCTCGAAATAGCATTAAAAAGTAAAGTCGCGGTATGCGGCAGTTATCTATTACGTTTAACCCCCAAAAAATCGCGTAAAAACAAAAAATAATCGATGTTACATGTAGGAGGCATCAGGTTAAACTCCAGCATTGTGCTTTAACTTTTAACAATAAAACCACCTTACCCAAAATATTACAATAGATGTGGTGCAATTCGGACGACCGACCCTTGGTGAGGTGTTTACCTGAAATTACGGTGGTGCAATTCGGGTAGGAGATTTGTGAACTAATCTTTTCGTGGTGCAATTCGGGTGCACCGGTTAAAAGAAACCCTTGTTATAATCTACATAAACCCCCAATAAAGGATTTACCTATTACCTGCTCTAAGTAAGTACTACCTACATATCTAAGTTTGAAACCATTATAACAGATGTACATGGCTAGTTAGTAATAACTTTGTACGCTGCGTGGCGATGTGGTGATTTAAAGCACCATCTGGCGTACAAAGTTCTCCAACTTATAACCAAATTTAACATTGCGTGCAACATCTATAAGTATATAAAATCAATGACAAAACCCAATAAATAATACTTACTTAGTTTAAAATTTTCAAACAGATACGAATCTTTTTTTTTGGGCGGGGGGGCATATATTCAAATTTGACTGAATTCGAAAATTTGATCACGATTTTATTTGCAACATAGCCTAAAATTCCCTGTCGCCCTTTCCCCAGGTGGGGATTTTAATCCTCTAGAGTAGTTTTTCGTCTATAACTCGCTTACTTTCATTTTTAGTAAAAATTATCATCAAATCAAAATTGAAGAGTACAAAATTCTCTATAAAAAATATTAACAAAATTTGCCTACATTGCACTAAGTATTTATGAAATATAAAGAAAATCCAGTTAAAACAATTGAAAAAGGTTTTGAATAATTCTTATTCTGAATAAAAATTTGGTACATTTAAACTTCACCATCGATAGTGAACAAACAAAACAAGCCTTGTTTTGTAGAGAATTTTATCGTCTTCAATTTTGGTCCAATGATAAGAGAGGGGATTTTAGGTAAGTTGATTCCAACCCCGCGCCGTTCTTCTTCATTTCGCTTTAACTAACTGGGTAACCGGTAAGAATATCACGTTATCATCGCGATAGTTCTTCAAATATATTTAAATTGAAAAGAAAAATACCTACCGATAAAAATAATCTCTATATTCGGGGAGGGGGGTATTGCGTTATGTTACCATGGAAACGGTCATTCTGACATACTATGCGTATTTTATATAAGATCTTCAGAAGTTCCCAACGACAAAAACGATATTACACGACCGGGGGGTCGGGGGGGGGGGTATGGAATACCCCCCAGGTACACTTGCCATTATTCAAAACCATCAAAATTTATTATTTTTCGTTGAAACTTTTGCAATTCAGGAGGGGGTGGGCAATATGTTTCATTACTATCCCGGTACTGTTCTTCTTAATACCTAGGGACGTAAAAGTGAAAGTTTTTCTTTCGCAATAAATTAAGCCCAGTTGTTCAGTTTCGGGTTATTTTATAACTGGGTGACGGTAAATTGCACGAACGACTGCAGGTAGCCGAAAAAAAAGTAGTAAATTGCACTCCGAGCAAAAAGGTCAAGACTAATCCCTACGGTTCCTCCCTACGGTTAAACTCCAAGTTCGTGCAGTTTACCATTAGAAGGTAGTTTTGGGGTGCGTTTGCCGTACCCACCTCTTTGCGGCAGATTTAACTTTACGCGGAGATGTGTTTGCTTTTAATTGGTTTCCTGAAGAAATATCAAAAACTAACACTAACCTAACGGCAGATCCACCTCTTCGCGGCAGATCCGCCTCTTTGCGGCAGATTTAACTTTACGCGGAGATTTGTTTGTTTTTAATTAGTTTTCTAAAGAAATATCAAAAACTAACACTAACCTAACCACTAAAATCACAAACTCGACGTTGTATTTCTGATTTTAATAAATAAATTTAATAAAAAAAACCTGGCGACGGCCCTGTACTGATTATCTCACAAATCTACTCTAAAGCTGTGGTAGTTGTTTTTTGAGACACCCTGTATTGCTAGGAGTGCAGTTTACCATTTTGCAGGTATTTTTACCGGCGATGAGAAGACGACCGGTGTACTGGTGGACCCCGGAAGTGGCCGAAGCCCATCGCCTGTGCACGAGGGCGAGAAGGCTGCACACGAGAACGAGGGGCTCCCGGGAAGCCGACGAAGCAACCATCCAAGAACGATACGAGGAATGGACGAGGCAGAAGGCGGTGCTGGCTCACGCAATCGCCGACAGTCAAAGAGCAAAATGGCGGGTACTTATAGACGAGGTAGATAACGACGTGTGGGGCAAGGCGTACCACATCGCCACAAAAATCCTCGGGCAGACATCGATCCCGGGGTTGACGGAGGAAAGACTCCAAAACATAATAGCGGTATTATTTCCAGCGCATCCCCCCCCCCGTCATCTACGGGGTCCGACCGGTAGAAACGCCGCCGGATCCCATCGGTCAAGAAGAGCTGCAGGAGGCGGTAAAGAAGATGGCGACGAACAAGGCGCCGGGCCCCGATAACGTCCCAGCAGGGTTGATAAGAGAGGTTTTTAAGCAGAAACCGGACCTCCTCCTGGGGGAGTTCAATAGATATCTGTCGAAGGGACTGTTAGACCACGTAGGGAAAGTGTTCGAGAGAATACTGGCCAACAGACTACTACAGGAGGTAGAAGCCGTGGGGGGCTTTGCGGACAACCAGTACGGTTTCCGCAAGGGCAGATCCGCAATCACGGCGGTAGATGGGATGGTGGAGAAGATACGAGCAGCGAAGGAAGGCACGAGGCACACCAGGAGGATAGTGGCATTAATAACCTTCGACATCCGAAATGCGTTTAACACCGCCAGATGGCAGATCATCCTCGACACTCTGACCGAGCTGGGTGTCTCTGCCTACCTGATCAACATCCTCGCGAATTACTTTAGAGGGAGAGCAATAATAGTAGACGAGAAACTATGGAAACAACGAGTCGAAGTAACCGGTGGAGTTCCTCAGGGGTCGGTACTGGGGCCCCTGTTGTGGAACATCATATACAACGGGGTCCTGGTGATTCCCCTCCCGCCCGGGGCGAACGTCTTTGGCTTCGCCGACGACATCACGTTGGTGGCGGAGGCGAAGACCGAGGACGAGCTCGAGACGAAGGTAAACGAAGTGGCCGAAAACATCAGAGAGTGGCTGACGGAGAGGCACTTGGAGCTGGTGCCGGAGAAGACGGAAGCGGTGGTGGTCTCCGGCAGAAGAGCGATCGATGTCTTTCCGTGTGTGCGGAAAGGAGATCCAACCGCAGAAGCAGGCTAGAGTGCTGGGCCTCGACGTGGATAAAACCTGTCCTTCGGACCACACGTGGCCAGGGTGGCAAAGAAGGCCGCCAACATCACCGCTCTGTTGAGCAGGTTGATGCCGAACGTTAGAGGCCCAGCCGAAGAAAAAAAGACTCTTGGCAAGCGTGGCGGAGTCGACGATCCTGTACGCTGCGCCCATATGGGTGCGGGCCATGGAAATGGAAAAATATAGGAAGTTAGCGACAAGTGTGCAGAGGTTGAACGCGATAAGGGTCTGCCGGGCTTACAGGACCGTGTCGACGGACGCGGTCCTCGTAATTTCGTCGATGACGCCGATCGACATGCTGGCTAGGCGGAGAGCAGACCGACACCTGGCGGATTCCCTGAAGGCCCTGGTCGCCACCGACGACAAGATGATGTCCGACTGGCAGCAGCGGTGGGTGTGTTCGGACAGCGGAAGGTGGACGGCCCGACTTATTCCAACCGTCAAAGAGTGGGTTCAGCGGAGCCACGGCCGTACCACGTACGAGTTAACCCAATTCCTGTCCGGGCACGGCTGCTTTCAGAAGTATTTATGGAGATTCCGGAGGGCGGCAACGGAGGAGTGCGTGTACTGCAACGAGGTCGATGATGCGGAGCACACCGTCTTCGCGTGCCCCCGATGGTAGACGGAAAGGGCAAAGATGGCAGCACACTTCCCGGCGAACATCACGCCGGATAACATCATAGAAGTGATGCTGCGAGACGAAGAGAGTTGGCACCAAATAGAACTATTCATAGGTGGGATAATGGAAGTGAAAGCCAACGAAGAAAAAGAGAGACAACAAGAAGAGAGACAAAGAAGCCAACGGTGAGAAGAAAAAAGTCCCGAAAGGGCGAAGACTAACATCACGTTTTTAGTGGGTAACATCTAGTACCATCCGGAGATGAGTGCCACACTCCCGGTCCTAGGAAAGGCCGGGGTTAGTACATAAAGTATTTTCCCCTCCTCCAACGTTCACAAAAAAAAGGTATTTTTACCTGGAAAATGTTCGGAGTACAGTTTACCAGTTTTCAAAATTTAGTGCAGTTTACCTGGAGTGCAGTTTACCATTATCAGGTGGTTGGAGTGCAGTTTACCTTCCCCGACTAAACAAAACAGTTACAATGTCGACTGCAAATCACACTTGCGTTTACTACAATTGTAAAAATACTTTGAGGAATAGGCGTGATTTAACGTATTTTAAGTTTCTTATTAAAAACTTAGATAGATGTGAGGAATGGAAAAAAACTGTGGCAATATTTTTATAGCAGTAGCGGATAATCAAGACTTAACACATAAATTAATTTGTGAGCATCATTTTTTAGCTAGTGACATAATGTGTAATGCTGTGAGGCTCGTTCAGGTCTGAAGTTAAGTTTACACTTAAGAGATGCGAGCGGGATATTTGAAAACTTGGTAGCAATATTACAATCTTCATTTTAAAATTTTGCTAAAAGTCGGTTTTAATTATTAAATATATTTTATGAAAAGCGTATTAACCATAATTCTACATAGGTTGTCGGGGAGTCCTAAGTTTCTGATCCGCATTAAATTAAATTTATGAGGTGGTTTGCATAGTAGAAGTAGAAATAGCTTCAAAGGTCAAGAACCTTAAAATCGACGCAGAAGGCTCAAATTCGTATTTGTATCTATTTCGCCCCCACGGCTAGTCCTTGCGCAGATTAGGGTTCTTGACCTTTGAAATTATCTCTACATGTTTACTTTTTAGAAAGTAATAGAATCTAGACGATATACAACGATGCTGTTCTTCGGACAACTGATTCTAAATACGGCGACGACCGTTGATATTCGTTGTGGTATTGTTTTGCTGAAACACATCTACTTGGTAAATTATAGTGACCTATTCCTTAACTATAATTTTACATTTAATCTCTCTACAAGTTGAATATATCGCTTAGATATATTTCTGATTTAGAATATACAAGGTGTCCTCACTTATAGCCAACAATACGTAGATCTTGGGTGGTGATAAAACAAAAGCAGTGGCGTAGCTAGGGAGGGGCGATGGGAGCGGACCGTCCCGGGTGTCACCCGTCTGGGGGTGACACTCGACCCCAAATTATTTAAATTTCATGACTAAAATTACGTCGTTTCTTGGTTATTAAAAACAAAAACGAGTGACCCTTTTGGTTTTTTAGGTTTTTACGGGTGACACCTTTCGAACGAGCAAAACGCCTATGACAAATTGGCAAAATGGTAAATCCTATTGGTTTCTTGTGTTGGCCCCATAGTTTTTTCTCTAGGTGCTACCTCTAAAAAAATAGGGCATCAGCCTAGGTAGGGGTGACACCCATGAAATCCGCCCCGACTGTCACCCATGCTAGCTACGCCACTGACAAAAGCCCACCAGGGCGTGACCCTCTCTAAAGTAATTTTTATTACGTTTTCCTTAATACGATCATAGCATCGAAACCATTAATTTATAAGTATTAATCAATCAGTATCTTTTTAAAAAGCGTGAAATTACCTACCAGCAGTGGCGTAGGTAGGGGTGGGCGGACCCCAAATTATACCCCCCCCCATGCCTCATACTGGTTTCTATGGGTGCAACCTCTAAAAAAAAAGGTTAGCAGCCTATAGGTGGGCGTGAAACCCATGAAATTCACCCCGGGTGTCACCCATGCTAGCTACGCCACTGCCTACCAGCAAATTATAATCAGCTATTATCTAGAATTAACAGCTTTTCAGTTATAGTTTAAATTTAGCAGAAAAACGTTAAGGAATTCAAATTTTATCTTTTTTGGTTTTTTTAAATATTTAATAATTTTGCGCCAAGTGCGCCAAATCATTTTATTCAAAACTTACAATAATTGCTAAACAAAACTTCAATAAGTTCTAATTGCGGGGGGGACGGTTTCTACTTCTTGACTCAAAGTACGATCTATCACCGGACGGTAACTTATTGAAACATCACCATTTGATAGATTGACAAAAGTCAGGGTATGTTTCCTCCAATGTTCCGTCACTGGTTTTGATTCTTGAGATTCGATGGGTTTGCTGTAGTCAAATTCATCCAGTCTCGTTTTGAAATCTTCTCTTGCGTGAGATCCTCTCGATTCTTTTCGATTTTCGGCACCCACTACAGTTTGGATAGCGCATATGAGTAAGTTTTGGAGCTCCAACGTTTCCACTAAATCAGAATTCCAAATAAGGCTACGATCGGTCACTTTTAAATCCTTCTGGAGGTTAAACAACCTTTTCAGTTCTGTCACTCCAATTTGTAAGGTTTCTTGAGTTCTGAAGACAGCTGCGTTGGTTTGCATAGCCTTTTGCATGTCCAAACGCAGCGCTGCTGTCGAAATGGTACCGTTATAATTTCGACAAATTTCCAAATTGTCGACTAAACTTTCACCAGCGTTCTAGAAATGTCGGAAAGATAACATTTTTGTTGAATTGAAAACCGGATACCTTACTTCTTTCATTGGAGGAATTTTATCACCTGGTTTATTAAACGCGGCGATAGTTTTGGCGCACCCGCGTCCAAATACCACCAAGTCCAACAATGAGTTCGCTCCTAGACGATTTGCACCATGGACGCTGGTGCAACCACATTCTCCAGCTGCGTAAAGTCCATTCACAATCGTATCTTGACCATCATCTTTCACGTTCAAAACCTGAAAATAAGAATTCAGATTTACTAGAAAAAGAAATGAAAATAAATCGCGCACCTGTCCTTTATAATTTGTTGGTATCCCGCCCATATTATAATGAACGGTCGGTAAAATAGGAATCGGTTCTTTTGTAACATCCACGTTTGCAAAAATCATGGCAGTTTCTGAAATTCCCGGTAATTTTAATTGTAATTCGTTTGCAGGAAGATGATGCAGCTGCAAATACATGTGATCCTTGTCCTTTCCAACTCCTCTTCCTACAACCATTTTACAAACATTACAATTTTTTTTGCTTTGAACTCACACCTTCTCTAATTTCAATTGTTATAGCCCTGGAGACAACATCTCTTGAGGCTAAATCCTTAGCGACAGGAGCGTAACGTTCCATGAAGCGTTCTCCTTCAGAGTTCACTAGATAACCACCTTCACCCCTACAACCTTCAGTCATGAGACAACCAGATCCATAAATACCAGTTGGATGAAACTGGACAAATTCTAAATCTTGGTTTGGCAGTCCAGCTCGAGTAACCATAGCGTTACCATCTCCGGTACAAGTGTGGGCCGAAGTGCACGAAAAGTACGCTCTTCCATATCCACCTGTTGCTAAAACCTAATAAAGATTAAAATTAATTCCAGATTGTAATTTATTGTTTAATTGTACAGTGTTTTTAGCATGAAATCTATGGAGAATTCCTTCGTTAAGCGAAAGAGCCATCGCTCCTCTACAATCTTCACCTTCCATTAACAAACCGAGGGCAAAATATTCAATAAAATAATTGCAGTTATATTTAAGAGATTCTCCATACAGAGTGTGCAACAAACTGTGTCCAGTTCTGTCCGCAACACAACAACATCGGTGGGCTTGTCCACCCTTTCCAAACTTTAACGACTGTCCTCCAAAAGCGCGCTGATAAATTTTACCTTCAGGCGTGCGAGAAAAAGGCATTCCAAAATTCTCCAGTTCGTATACTGCTAGAGGTGCTTCCCTCGTCATGTAATGAATAGCGTTTTGATCTCCAAGCCAATCGGAACCTTTTACAGTATCGTACATATGCCATTTCCAAGAATCTTCTTCCATATTTCCTAAAAGGCAATGTTAAAACGCGCAGACTGTGGTTCAAGTTTTTTGTTACCCAAAGCCGCGTTAATTCCTCCTTGTGCTGCGATGGTGTGCGATCTCGTCGGAAAGACTTTTGATACGACGGCAGTTTTAAAACCTTCAGAAACAAGCCCGAAAGCTGCTCGCAATCCCGCTCCACCGGCTCCCACAACGACAGCGTCAAACTCGTGATCTATTACCGGGTAGGATTTTGACCCCGAAGAGCTTTTTTTAGCATCACTGCGATTCACTCCGATATGTACGTTCTTAGAAGATATGAGTTGACTTTTAAGCTTAAAGTTGTAGGTATGATTAAAAGCGTCGAAAGATATTTGGGAACACTTACTTGTGAAAATATTGATCTTGATAAAGAATGCGTTTGATTCATTTTGGAAAATCATAAATGACATACGTTAAGTCGAAAGGCAACTTGATAAGTAGATCTTCAATTTTTATGCAGAAGTGGGTTTAGGGGGGTGATCAGATGACTAATAACTATAATTTATTTTAATATACAATATTTTTTTGAATTATTATTTGAATTGATAAAAAAATCATTATTATTTTTATTTATTAAGTTCAGAATAAAGGGATTTAAATGTTACGATCTTAGCGCCATCACAAGCAAAAAACTATGGGGTAAGTAATGTAAACTGCCCTCCAAAATAACCTTTTTTTATTTTCTTAAATTTTGGTTTTTAAGTAGGGTTGTAAACTGCCCTCGGACTGTATAATCACTACTTATACGTAAGTAGGAGATTATAACAATTAGAATTTAAAAACGGTTTATTAAATAGACAGGGCCGATTTAGACGGGGAATTGTATAGGGGGTAGTGACCGAGTGAAAATTGCTAATTTCACCTCAGAACTGCATCGTTCACTTTACGTGTGATACATTATAAGGATATTATAGTTTAAATTAAACTACCTGCTGCGCGAAAAGGTAAATCGTCCGCTCAGAGGTGCATCAGCGGGTCGAGCTTAGGTTAGTGTTAAAAGTTAGAAGCACCAGAAATGTCATGAATCTGGATGGCTCAACAAATACACCGTCCGCAAAGAAATTCTGCGTTCCGGTAATTACAATTTCTTGGTTTTGTAACAACCCGCGTTCAGCTCATATTATTTAAATACCGACCACGAAATTGTAACACGTAAAATTGAATTTATCAATGAAATTAAATAAAATTAAATATTTAACCATGTTATGAAATAGTTTATAGTTATTGAGCCCTTTGGCAAATTGTTTGAGGACCTCTGAAATTCTCGAGTTAATTATAAATTTAAAAAATGTAACAATGAATCAAGACTTTCATATTTGTGACGAGAATTTCAGAGCTAATAAAAAAGCTACCATCAAAGATTTAGAATTGTAAAAAAGTCATAAAGCTAACAATAATCAAGCAAAAGCTATGCAGTTTTATGACTGCAGGTGGTGCGAACTCCGAGCGAAACGTTGAGTTTCTCTTTTTTATGAATAGATCAAACGATTTATAATTTTTAGAAATCGTACATAAAGCAGTTTCTATTTTCAAAACCGGGAGAAATCAGGGTAATAAAACAACCCTTGAGAAACTTTCGCATTCTAGCCTCGTCTACGGGGACCTAATCAAAGAAATCACGTACGTTATCTTTCCACTTCCCTTAGAGGAAGTAATACCATAAATAGGATAGCAACCCCAAAAATCAGTCAGTTATTATCAAAATACGCGGCAGTTATTATCAAAATACGCGTCAGTTATCAATTACCAATCACTAGTCGTTATTATTAAAAATCTACAAAGTTACGCGAGTTAAATATATTCAAAGTCAAGTTAACAGTTATAAGTCAGGGGAATAGGACTTTTCGGCGCGACTTTTTCGGCGCAGCCGTTAAGACGCCAACCCTGTTCGGCGCAATCCCTTTCGGTGACATCCGTTTCGGCGCGAAGCTCATTCGGCGCGAAGCTCATTCGGCGCGACGCTCATTCGGCGCGAGGATCATTCGGCGTGAGGCTTATTCGGTGAGAGGTTTCTTCAGAGCAGATTTGGTGCTAGTTCTGTTATTGTAATTAATAAATCTCCGCGTAAAGTTAAATCTTCCGCAAAGAGGTGGATCTGCCGTTAGGTTAGTGTTAGTTTTTGATATTTCTTTAGAAAACTAATTAAAACAAATAAATCTTCACGTAAAGTTAAATCTTCACGTAAAGTTAAATCTTCCGCAAAGAGGTATATCTTCCGCGAAGAGGTGGATCTGCCGTTAGGTTAGTGTTATTTTGTGATAGTTCTTTAGAAAACCAATTAAAAACAATTTAATCTTCATGTAAAGTTAAATCTTCCGCAAAGAGGTGGATCTTCCGCGAAGTGGTGGATCTGCCGTTAGGTTAGTGTTAGTTTTTGAACATGAAGATTTCGTAGAGGAACAAAGTAAAAATATTCGGAATGGAATGGATAAATAAGCTTTTCGCCAAAAATCTTTGCATCGAAATGACCTGGGCCTTTGCGCCGAAACGGCTTAGCGCCGGAACGGCTTGCGCCGAAAGTGGTATGGCGCCGAAAAAGACGTACGCCGAATAGTCATGCACCGAATCGGACTTCACGCCGCATCGGCTCCGCGCCGAAAAATCTTGCGTCAAATCGCTCGCGCCGAATAAGTTGCGTCGAATCGGCTGCGCCGAATAGTACCTAATCCATAAGTCAGTTATCAATTTACAAATTATAATACAATACGCGAGTGCCGAATCAAAATAATTTAAATTTAACTTAATTCAATCGGGATGTCAAACCATTAAAGCCAAAGCAACCTCTTAATTCGAACCGAGCCGTTATTTGTACCAATCCGAGAATTACCTAAGTCAACCCAGGGCTAAAGTCCGTTCCACCTGCAAAGCAATCTACGTAAAACAGGTACCAGATTATCTTCCTGTAAATATTAAAACTTTTACAATTTGTCACTTGGTTATTCAAATCAAATTAATTAGGGTAGAATAAGTAGTAATTCTTATTTTTGTTTTTATTTGTTTTCTTATAATTTGTTTTCTTATAATTTGTTTTTTTAAAATGTTGAATGAATAAATTTAATAAATTTGTTAATTAATTAGATTGTGTCTTATTTGAGATTTCTCGTAAGTAAGCATTGTCTGTCTTAAATATTTTCTCCTCTCTTCCGAGGCGGTTACACTACCAAGTTATCAGCTTAAGATATTGAATTTAAGTAAGTATTTTTTTTGGTTTAGAGTTCGAGTCCTAACTCGTTCGCTGGTTAATTAAATCAGTAAGAAAATGGACTCTGGTGGCAGCGATAAATTTACATACAAATCCAGTTTTCCACAATAGAAGTTAATTTTTTCTACAAAGGTAGCGTCATTTTTCTACAGTTTGATCCTGCATGTCAGTGCCCCCCCCTCCAGTTTCGAATTTTTTTTGTAAAAATTGTGTCAAACGTTAAAGCACCGTTTGAGCCTGAATGATATTCCATTATTTTTGTTTAAGCTTCAAAGGTCGCGGAGTTATCTGCAAAAACTTTGGGGGGGGGCGTGGAATCGCCCCCCCAGTATCGAATTTTTGAGTGAATTTGGGGTCAAACATTAGATCATCGTTTAGCGCCTGAATTAGCCTTCATTATTTTCGTTTGAGTCTCAAGGTTGCGGAGTTATTCGCAAAAATTTGCTGGGGGGGGGACTGAACATGATGCCCCCCAGTATCAAATTTTTGAATGAATTTGGTGTCAAACATTAGAGCATCGTTTGAGTCTGATTAAGCTTCCATTATTTTCGTATGAGCCTCAAAGGTAACGGAGTTATTCGCGAAAAACTACTGGGGGGGGGTAAATCGGCTGCTCAGAGGTGTATCAGCCGTGTCGAGCTTAGGATAGTGTTAGGAAACGGTTTTTTTTCGCAAGTGGAATGTTAGAAGCACCAGAAGAACCTCCACCTGTTTTTCATCATTGCTGCGCGAAAAGGTAAATCCTCTGCTCAGGGGTCCAACAGCCTAGCCGAGCTTAGGTTAGTGTTAGAAAATGATTATTTTTTCGCAAGTTGAACGATAAAATTTGAAGCACCAGAAATGTCGTGAATCTGGATGGCTCAACAAAAACACCGTTCGCAAAAAAATTCTGCGTACAGTCCTGAGTTGTCAACGGTAATTACAATTTTTTGCTTTGATTCTGTATGTCAGTGCCCCCCCCCCTTTTCGAATTGTTTATAAATGTAGTGTCAAATGTTAAAGCATCGTTTGAGCTTCCATTATTTTGGTTTGAGCTGCAAAGGTCACGGAGTTATTCACAAGAAAACTTTTGAGAAGCCGTAGACATAACGCCCCCCCCCCCAGTATCTCAATCTCCTTTGGGGTTCATTCTCGCAATCAAATACCCGTTTGCAAGCTCTAAACATTTTTAGGCTTCCCTTTTTGGGCAAAAATTATTCTGTTCCATGTATTATCTTTGAATGAATTTAAAATAAGAATTAGATAAACCACGCAGATCAAAATTTTACAGATCGGGTAAGAGAGATCTCTCATCGATGGATTTTTAGCGTGTAAAAAAGTCGAAACTGTAATTTGACAAACAAGTGTAGTCTTAAATTACCCCCCCCCCTCCTAAAGTCCTTGTCGATTTCTTCACCATTTGGGGATTTTAGTGCCCATCACGGTTTTTTGTCTATAACTCGCTTAATTGCATTTTAATAGAAAATGATCATCAGACTAAAATTGAAGAGCAGAGAATTCTCTACAAAATTGATTTTTCCGAATTCATTTGAGGTGCCACTGGCAACTTGCCTCTTCACTTTTAAATACTTTAATGTGCTACTTGAATTTGTTTATAATCTTCACTTGTTTCTTGTCTTGAAGAAATTGAAAAAAACTTAATTCTGGATTCATATTCTTTCTCGCTAAGTTTCTAAAATACTCCGCATGGGGGCAACTAAATAAATTTTGCCTTCCTCTGTATGTGTAAAACTTTTGATGTTATCGTGTTTTACTTTACCGACATTTAACGGTTATTTAGTTTGATTTAGATTTTGGTTGTGACAGTGTGACAGGAAAATATCTTGTACCGATTTTTAAATAATTGAATTGTTTTTAAAGGTAAGAAGTTTTGGGAATATGTTAAATGATTTTGTTAAAATAATGATGACACGTTTAAAAATCTTATTCAGCGAAAATATCGAAAAACTCGTCAAGTTTTTCAAGAACAATTCCCACAATTTATTGCAACCCTTGGATTCCACAGTTTTCTTATAATTATTGCAATAATTTTATTTCTTTTAATTTTAATTTCTCCCCTAGAATTCCTACCGACTAAGATCATGCCACGAACAAAAGCAGTTAGGGGCGAAACTGCGGAAAATGTAAAACCAAGTAGAGCAAAATTACAAAAAGAATTGGTATCAGGATTTATTAAAAAACTTGAAGAAGATGGTAAGTATAATATAACGTCCTGACGGAATTCACCTTTGAAAAAATCTTCCATCAAGTCGATCGAATTATTTTATGAATTCTTTTACACTACAAACTTGTAATTTTTAGTTACAAAAAAATTCAATGAATTCGATATGGAGCATTTGATGTTTACATTTGGAATTGGTATAAATCAAATTATTGCCGAAGTTCCGTCAGCAATTTTAGGAAAAACTTCCGATGAATTGGTAAGTAAAATTAAACGAATTTTAATCAATTAAACTAATTCTTAAAAATACACAGAAGTTGGAGGAGGAAAAATCACATTATGAAACTGCGATGTTTAAAAGTTTTGCTGACAACGCTACTAGAAGTGTTCTAAAAAATCACACATTATCGTCGACACGATCAGATCGTAAGTGAACAATTTTAATTGTTTGTTAATAACTTCATTTTAAATTTTTGCTTAGCTGCAACCGAGGCTCGCTCTAGAAGACGATCAAAATCACAGATGAGTATCAAGAAAGCTAAGATAGGACGCACTTCTCGGTCGTTATCTCGAACTAAACTGCAACATGTGACTGCTTCTAATAATTTCATCACGCCTGCACACAGGAATGTTTTACCAGCAACAGGAACAATAACGCCCAAGGTAAGTTTTTTGTTATAAATTTATATAGTAGAACTCCTCTCGGTTATAACGAGTAAATCGTTTGGTCCCTTGCCGTTTTGTATACTACTCGTAAAATTTCCCCTCTATAGCGAGCATATTTTTGACATCTAGTTGGATATAACAAGATTTTTGTTTTGTACCAGATCGGTAATTGCGAGAAATTTCGGAAGTGGATTGAATATAACGTAAGTTCCTAAAAGAAATAAAGACACGTGTGGGTCCCAATTACTTGACAAAATAAAAATAAAAAATGTTCTGTAAAGGTAAAAGAACCTTCTGTTCAAATATTTAACCACATTTTATATTTTCAACCCCTAAGGGGCCGTCCATTAATTACATAAGGATGATTTTTGTAATTTTGGACCCCCTCCCCCCGCCACGTAAGGGTACGTAAGATTGTGGCAACCCCCCCCCCCACATCTTACGTAAGGATTATTTAAAAGAAAATTAATTTTGACCCATCTCTCCACCCCTTATATTTATAAAATATGAATAATAATATATTATACTAGCTGGCACAGTCGGCCTACCAGCCGCCTTTAGCCGTCTAGACCGTGTGGGATGTGGTTGTTCGGCCTTCGGCCTCACTCAAGAGTATCGCAGGCATACGTGTAGACCGTGGTTTTTCGGCCTTCGACCTCACTCCAAGGTACTAAAGTAGCCTATGTTTTTCGTAGCATTGTAAATAACTTCTACACCAAATTTGGTTAAGATTGGTCAAATAGAAACGTAAAGCACGTGCACGCGTATTTGCATTGTCGATCGGTTGACAGTTTGACAGCATTCATTATTGGTTTTTAAGTTGATTTTGAGTAGCCTGCCTTCCTTTAAGGAATCTCGATAATCCATTCATGCGCGTCCCATAGGGACGCGCATGAATGGATAATCGAGATTCCTTAAAGGAAGGCAGGCTACTCAAAATCAACTTTCCTCTCCTTTGCGAATTTTTATTTACATAGATGAAAAACCGTTCGTAAAGATCACCAAAGTTTGATGCCATTTTCTATAATTCACAATATTATGCCACTATGTTTAATGATTTTTAAGTACTATATATTTCCATTATACCTGGATATAATTACAAACATAAAAAGAAAAAATTATATTAGATTGTTAAATTTAATTTAAAAAAATATTTTAAGAAACTTACGTAAAGAATACGTCGGACCACTCCCCCCCCTACGTAAGGGTCCGTAAGATATCCAATACCCCCTCCCCCCAAAAAAACCCTTACGTAATTAATGGATGATCCCTAACTGGATTAATTTTTTAATATTAACCCTATTTCAGCCCCTATTTCTAAATGGGTCTTTTCTTTTGGTTAATTTTTTTACAGTTTTTTTGTACAAATGTGCTGAGCATGCGTACCAAATTTTATCATGGGATGAGCATGGGTTCGGTTACTAAAAATTAATTAAGTATAGGCAGAAAGAGAGGTTGGTAGGAGTAGCAGTTGTAGTCAACATTTGTTAATCGGTTGTGGATTTACAGTGAGTTAATAGTGATAGAGACGTGTTCTGGAAGTGTAATACGAGAATAGAGAAACTAAAGTTGTTGGAGAGTTGTTCGCTGGAACAAAAAACTTATATTTGAGAAGATTGGTGAAATGTGCGGTGCTTTTCGAGGTTTTTTTTCTCTGTTTAAGTTCAAAGAAACTTGAGAAATCGGCGAAAAACTCCTTACGGAATATCGCCACGTCATTGGACGTTCCTGAATCCGTTTTTTAGGGTGGATTAGTCCCTATTTTCCATTTTCTATCTTCATTTCATTCACTGTGTACTTTCGTCTTTTCCACGATTTCTCTCCATTTCTTCCTATTCTGTGCAGTCTCTCGCCAGTTCCTTATCCCCATCGTTCTCAAATCATTGTAGATCTCCTCTTCCCATCTCGTCCTCGGCCTCCCTCTCGGTCTCTCGACGTCTGGTCTCCATTCTAATGTAGGCCAGTATTCCATTAATGGGATCAAATTTAATTATGTTTTTAGCTATGTTTCTCTCTACTATGAAGGCTACTCTATTTCTACTTTGCTTTTCTTCGCCCGAGTATAGTACTACATATTTCTTTATTTTCATTTCTCCATTCCCTTTCAATCAAATTTCTTGTACTTCCGCCGGATCAATCTTGTATCTTTCGATATCGTTGACTACTTCGTTTATTTTCCGGGGAGCAGCATTGTTCTAATGTTCCAGGTTGCTATTCTCTTGTTTGTTTTATTTTCCTGTTTTCTCTTCCCTAATATCTTCTCTCTTCTCTTATATTTCATGTTATCAGTCTCTAGGTCATGGCTATCTATATCTCCTTCCACTCAAGTACTCTGTTGTTAATGGTTATCTTCTGATATCCTGCCCTGGCTTTGTTTCCCTTTTCTATCTCTCTTATTGCCATTTCTCTTATTTGTTTTTATATTTCCATTTCTCTTACGGTCATATCACTGTCTACAAATATTTTTATCCCTTTTAGTTTATTCTTGCTCTTCATGACTATCATTTTTTCTTCCCAATTTTTCAACTTGACTACTATTGGTCTTTTCTCTTCATTTCTCCCAATTTGGAAGCTTTCTAATGGTTCAACTTCCACTCCCATCTCGTCTTTTAGTAGTTTCTGAACTTTTTCCTGTAGTTTTTCTGGGTTTCGTACTTCTAGTCCTTTAATTATTATATTGTTCTTCTTTTTTGCTTTTTCTTGTTTTTCAAAAGCATTCTCAAGCTCCTCTATTCTTTTTGTAAGTGCGTGGTTTTTCTCATTCCGTTTTTCTTCTTTTTCTTTGCTGTCCTCCTGCATTCCTTTAATTTCATCTCTGAGTTCTCTTATTTCATCTTTATTCTCTTTGAATCCCTCTCGTATTTTGGTTCTCATGGTTTCAATTGCCTTCAATACCGCTTCCATTTCTGTGTCTTGTTTTTCGTCTTTCGATTCAGACAGATTTTGGTTTGTTGGTGATCTAAAAATTTTTCTGCTTCTCTAAAATATTCTCTCTGTGCTTTCCCCTTCAATTTCGTCTTTTAGGGATCTTCTTCTTTTCGTATATTGGGAATATTGGTTTCCGCTACCTTTCTGTGGTGTATTTTCAGCGGTGTCTTTTTTATTGTTTAGGTCTGTGGTGTTTTTGTTCATTTGTTCCACTTCTTGTTTTCACTTCAAGTTGTTTTTTTCACCCTCGCAAAACTTATAAACCAGATCTTCTCATTTTTCCTTCAAAATGCTATCTTTTTCACTTCTAGCCCCGTACAACACATACACCCAGTTCAACACTTCGGAAGTGTATGCGCTATTATTCACTCCTTTTTCAAGTTGTGATATTTGTGTGATTGGTTTTTCACCCTAGTGATTTCCCAATTTTTCGCTTTAAGAATATTCTGTTTTGGTATCCCTGTATTTCCTTTCGAGTGTCAAAAATCTGAAAAGTATCACATTTAGCTGGCCTTAACATGGAAAGAAATTAAGTTTACACAAAAAATCAAATAATATATTTTTGGTGCAACTACATTGTCATATTATGATAAACTTTTTATCAAAATTAGGGATGGTGTGGTTAACTTATATTCAGATAATAAATATTTATGATGAAAATCTATACAATTAATTGAAAATCGATTCCGACCTTTTTAAATAAATATAACGGTGGTCGCGCAACTTAGCTATACTTTGAGCTGTTATTGCTATGTGAATGCCAATCTGACGAAAAATATGGGTTAATATTTTTTTGTATAGAATTTAATTAGCTTTAATTTTATATTAAACTATTTTGTCATAAAGTTCAAAGAAACTTGAGAAATCGGCGAAAAACTGATTTTTGTCCGTTTCTGCCTATACTTAATTAATTTTTAGTAACCGAACCCATGCTCATCCCATGATAAAATTTGGTACGCATGCTCAGCACATTTGTACAAAAACACTGTAAAAAAATTAACCAAAAAAAGACCCCTTTAGAAATAGTGGTTAATATTAAAAAATTTAGTCCAGTTAAGGGTTGAAAATATAAAATGTGGTTAAATATTTGAACAGAATGTTCGTTTACCTTTACAGAACATTTTTTATTTTTAAATTTAGACCACCGTGGTTGAAGTTACAGTCGTTTTTCTACAAGTCTACACACCAACTTTTTGACTTTTTGAAAGACCAAAACAAGGAAACGAGTGCATTTTTCGGGCAAATCCTTTAATTTGTATCTTTTATTTCTTACTAAGATGGTGTATACTAAATTTTGTCAAATTAGGCATGGGTCAAGTAAATTCATGATTCGATTTGAGATGGAATGACCCGTTTAAAAGTGGTAAAAAGCAAGCTGTAATCTGCAAAGAAAGACATTTGACATCAAGAGCTACATTGGCAATAATTTTAAAAAACAGGGATAAGATTATGAGTGCAACTAGTGAATTCTCGTCGGAACTGAAGAAATTACGTTATGCAAAAGATGACAAAGTACGTAGATGAAGCTGACCCTACTTGGTATAGCGAATCGCGAATCCAATGTGCCCATAAGTGGGGTCATGTTAAATGAAAAAGCAAAACTATTTTCGGAAAAATTGGGAATTTTCCAGAGTTAAAATGGTCCAATTGGTGGTTGAATCGGTTTAAAAGTAGATATAACATCAATTGCGGTAAAATAAGTGATAAATCAAAAAATGTTCCATTTTTCTCTTTTTAATAACTTAGCATATTTAGAAAGTGCAATTGATAAAATTAAAATACTAGTTCGGACGTTATGGAACACAACCTTGTACTTTGTGATAGAAGCATGAAATTTGGCACAAGTGTAGATTCAAACCTTTACAAAACAAGATGTGACGCCACGCCGACCCAACCCCCCTTCAACCCCCAGACACAAAAACACCCCCCAAATTTTAGTTTATCCTATTTATTTCGTAAACCGCTCATCATACGGTAAAAATACATCAGAGCAAATAAATTTATAATTAAACAAAAAAGGCTCTAAGGATATTTTTGATACGACTTACGGTTTCGATAGAATCATCACGTAAATGTAGGTCAAATATGACGCGAACTGCAGAACTCGCGGATTTTCTCCTAATTCCTAATGTTGCGCCACTCGTACACAAAAATTACTTAAATAGAAAATTAAGAACAAACAATTATCTATCTGTAGGGTTAATTGCTTGTTCGTCAAAATGTATTTTTGATAAGTTTTTAACCACTATTGTATAATAATAATAATAAGACGAACCGTAAAGAACAAAATGACTATAGAACTTTGTAATAGAAGCATAAAATTTGGCACAAGTGTAGATTCAAACCTCCTTTACAAAACAAGATGTTACCCCACGCCGGTCGCCGCCCCCTTCAACCTCTAGACGCAAAAACACCCCCAAATTAGTTTATTCTGTTTATTTCGTAAACGGTTCATCATATGATAAAAATACATCAGAGCAAATAAATTTATAATTAAATTTTAAACAAAAAAGGTTTTACAATTTTTTTCATATGAATTACGGTTTCCATAGAATCATCATGTAAATGAAAGTCAAATATGGCGCGCACTGCAGAACTCGACAATTTTTCCCAAATATGTCGTGCTTCGCCACTTTTAACATAAAAATTTACTGAATAGAAATAGAAATAAGAAAGGACAATTATAATATCTGTAATGTTAATTGTTTGTTCTTCAAAATGTATTTTTCATAAGTTTTTTAAGCACTATTGTATAATAAGACACAATATTTGAATAAATCGTTACCTAATTTTCGTCAGTAAATTGTTAAAATTAATGCCGATTATAAGTACTATTTCGTTAAAGTTCTACTGTGGGAGATGGTTTTTATCCTTCATCTTATACTTAAAACACAAATATTTAGGCCTAATAGTGTTAATAAAACTACGTATTTTAAACGAAAAATTTATTACATACAGCTAATTATTTTGAAAACAACCACCACATTCACACAATTCAGTATAATTTAAATTTGCTTTTATGCATTTGCCTTTTTCAAACTGTTCTTTTTTTCTGCGAGTTGCAACTGTTGGGAGACATTTAGATGTACTAGGTTCTGAACCTAGTACAACCTTTTGTGCTTTTTTTTACTGCTCTTTGTAGCCGATTTTTTGAAAAAAACCGTTTACAGCTTTTATGGTATTTCGCATTATTTTTAATCATCGTATTAAAGATTCCTGATCCGTCATTCGAAGCTTTAATATTTACAGAAAATGGAACAGAAGACATTTGGTCCATGTCATGCAAACTCTGAATAGCATTAATTAGTGCTTCATATCCTTCTTCTGTTTTTCCTCTAGTGTTATTTCTCGGATTTGAAAGTGTTTCGGAGGTTTGCTTTTGACAAAGAACGCATTGATTATAATCTATGGAAACATGCTTTTCCTCTACTACCGATAACGGTAGATCTACAAATGAAAATTCCTTTTTCATCATGCATATAATACCAATTCACCAAATATATTAATATACCTAGCTCCCAGCGGCGGCTCGTGACTTTTGCATTTGAGGAGGCTAATTTTACAGCTTAACTACATTATAAAATAAAACTTACAAAAAAATTTAATAAAATATTATTTAATCTGCGGTAGACACGTGTTTCGAGCCCG
Organism: Podabrus alpinus; assembly: GCA_932274525.1. Classification (NCBI taxonomy): domain Eukaryota; kingdom Metazoa; phylum Arthropoda; class Insecta; order Coleoptera; family Cantharidae; genus Podabrus; species Podabrus alpinus. The sequence continues at coordinate 126,377,968 of OW026451.1, forward strand.
TTGGCTATCTTCAGTACTGTGTACAATGGAAAAAATTGTTCGATGAGTGCAGAGTGTTTTTTGGAAAAAATGCTGTACAATATAAAGATTAATATTATTTTAAGTCATTCGAAATTTATGAAGCTTTAAACGTAAGAGGTATACGGCGATTTTTAGTATTCGCGAAGTGATCGATGATATTCTCGTAGAATTCATTATTTCGAGACAATAAGGTAACGAATTCCTTTTCAATAGACATTACCGCGACGTTACTTAACCGATTTTGGTTCATCGTATTACGAGTGTAAGTTTTAATACGTTTTAGTGTGGAAAAACTTCTTTCAACCGAAGCCGATGTTACCGGTATGGTGACGACCACACATAAAAGTTTATAAAATTCAGGCATACAACTGTGTAAATCATTTTTGAAAGTAAAATCTAATATCTCTGATGGAGTCCTACATTGTCCAAACATTTCGGGGTCATTATATGCTACCGATAATTCATTTTTGAGTTGGATTTGATCAAAAAATGGATACTGCTCTAATAGACTATCTAATAAATTTTGAGGAAAGTTTTTCCTATAATCCGAAAATTTAGCAAATGTTAATAGATCAAAAAATTTTAATTTATGTAAGTCTGCAAATCTAACTTCAATTTGCACGATAACCGTATCCAAAATTTCCGCAAAAATTTGTTTATAACTTTGACGCATATCTGGTAAATCAAATGTCGTTTTTCGTTTTTTCTGAGCCGGCTTGCAATTTAATTCTAAACTGTTAAATATGTTGTCAAAATACAAATCATCACTACGGTATCTGTGCAGAGTTTCGATTAATTTTGTTAAACGACATTTGGCGAAATTAATATCGGTTAGTTTACTTTGTAAAATTGAAAATACTACGTCTGTCTGTTCAAAAATTAATTTAAAAGTTTCTAATAATAAGCTAAATTTTGATTCATTTAAATATTGTCTTAAACCTACCGCTTCTCTAATAGTTTGAGAGTCGTTTTTAAAATCATCGCTGTCGATTATAAAATTAAATACGTCGATTAATTGTTGTTTTCTTAATTGCACTGTAAATACTGCTCGCGAGGTAAAATTCCAACGTGTAGCAACGTTTGTCGGTAATTTACTGCCAAAAATTTCATTTAAAACATTCGTCCGTTTGGTCGATTTTGAAAAAAATGTGGAAAATCCGTTCAAATTTGAAAAAAAAATTCGGGAATCTTTATTCGAATTACATGCCTTACTCAAAACTAAATTTAACGCGTGAGCATAGCAGTGCGTAAAAAGTGCTTGAGGTGCAATCGATTTAATTTTGCTTTGTAAACCGTTTAAATGACTTGCCATAACTGCTGCGCCATCATATGTTTGAGCTATTAATTTATTTTTAAAATCATATTTGTCGCAACGAGAGATTAAAAAATTAAACAAATCTTCCGCGGTCCGACCTGAAGAAACATCATAGAAACCTAAAAATCTTTCTACGACTTGACCGTTTGTAACGTACCGAGCTACAATTGAAAGTTGCGAAACGCAAGAAATGTCCGTCGTTTCATCTACTTGCCACGAGAAAAATTGAGAATTTTTTATTTCTGCATCTATGTGTTCATTTAAAATAAATGACACGCAATCTATCAAGTCATTTTGAATTGTTTTTGACGTCCCGGAAAAAATATTACCACTTACAAATTTATTAAAATTTTGATCATATTTACTAAATAGCGCAATTAATTCTTTATAATTTCCCCGATTAACCGATGTTGCTGTTTCATCATGACCACGGAAAGCCAAATCTTGGGATGCCAAAAATATTGTCAAGTCAATTAATCTTTTTAAATTATTTCGATTTTCCCTAACCTGATCATTATATAATGAAATCGAATTTAGACGTTCGCTGTTTAATGCAGTTGCTATATTTTCTTTTCCAAATAATTTAATTTTACACGACGAAGAAATATGTTCTTTTGATTTTGTATGACGTTCAATACAACGAGATAAATTTTTCATATCGGAAAACCCGATTTTTGACCAAACTGAATTATCCGCTGAAAAAAGTAAACACGGCCAACAATACAACTTTTCTTGTTTAACAGAACCTGTTAACCAAGCACATTTATTGTACCATTCAGTGTTAAAGCCCCGATTTTGCCTTTTATCCGTGTATTTAAGTGTAATAGAATTTGGACGGGGTTTCATTACAATATTTGCAATATAAACTTTGTTATCATAGCTTAATGAACTAAAATTATTATGTACTAGCCAATGTACAATATCATCGCATTGTTTGATTTCGCATAATCTATCCATAATAATAACTAATTAAAAATAATAACCAATTTAAAAATAGTCTCAATAATAAAATTTTAAAAAAAACCTGTATTTTGGTCACAAACTTGAAAAATGTAGCACACTTTTAGAAGTTCACATACAAGTGATTTATATTTAGAACATATTATATGCATGATAATGATAATGCAAAGATTTTCAGGTGCATTTGATAATACACCCACGCATAATGAGGGCAGCCTCCAAAGCATGAAAAATAATTATATTCATGCATGTAGTAAAATAACACATAATAGTATGCGCTTATGTTACAAGCTTATTACTTACAATTCATCTATTAGTCGCTCATTTTAATCATAGATCTTACTAAGCAGTAGCCTCTATGACGTAGGTATCTCGAACGTAAAAGATTTATAAGAGTAAAGATTTATACCGTATTCTGGGTTGCCTAACTCTGTGCTAATCAAGTAATAATATAAAGAAAGGCTAGCCTCTGGATATGTAGGTACTATTTCGAATTTATTTCAAGCGTAAGCCAAGTTCTTAAGCTAATTTCATTATTAAATTAAATTTTGTTTTAAACAAATTCAAAAAAAATTAAAAATTGGAAAAAATACTAATTTAAAACGAAATATAAATAGCAAGTCCGTCCAACAATTTGAGAGGAGGCTAAGCCTCCCTTGCCTCCATTGACAAACCGCCGCTGCTAGCTCCAAAGCCTGTAATTAACCATAGACATCACAATTTTTATATACTACTCATTATAAGACCATCACCGCTTAAAACATTATTTACTCACCTGTTTCTGTTCAATATTAATTAATTTATCACATTCACTATAATTTACTACTTCTGTATGCAAAGGGCGCAGATGACAAAATGAGTTACACATTAAGAAAAAGTCGACAAGATATGGAACCGATTGCACTGTAAGCAATAGACAACCGCGGTTATGTCGCATAAAATAAGGAATATTATATTTCCGACTAATCAGCAAAATTGCAGTAAGTAAATTTGGGTGAATAAAACAATTAGCATTACGGTGCAAATGCATAAAAGCAAATTTTAATTGTCTGAACTATGTATTTATGGCGGTCGTTTTCAAAATATTAGCTATAAAAAATTTTCGTCTAAAATGCGTAGTTTTATTATACAAAGATATAGTGCTTAAAAACTTATGAAAAATACATTTTGACGTACAAGCAATTAACATTACAGATATATAATTGTCCTTTCTTATTTCTATTTCAGTAAATTTTTATGTTAAAAGTGGCGAAGCACGACATATTTGAGAAAAATTGTTGAGTTCTGCAGTGCGCGCCATATTTGACTTTCATTTACATGATGATTCTATGGAAACCGTAACTCGTATGAAAAAAATTGTGAGAACCTTTTTTGTTTAAAATTTAATTATAAATTTATTTGCTCTGATGTATTTTTTTCATATTATGATGAACCGTTTACGAAATAAACAGAATAAACTAATTTGGGGGTGTTTTTGCGTCTTGAGGTTGAAGGGGGCGGCGACCGGCGTGGCGTCACATCTTGTTTTGTAAAGGAGGTTTGAATCTACACTTGTGCCAAACTTCATGCTTCTATCACAAAGTGCAAGGTTCTATAGTAAATTTGTTCCTTACCGTCCGGACTATACTCCATTACTGCAAACAAACCAAAATTACAGATTTTTTTCACTAAATCTTGTTAAACGTTAGTTGTATGTGTATGTAACTTTCTTATTTAATAAATTTATTTCATAATGCATAAATATCTATAAATATTTATTGTCCATGACTGTTTATAGCAAAAATCGGTTATAATGAGTAAATATGTTGGACCCTTGAGTTCTCGCTATACAGGGGTTCTACTGTAATAGGAATGCCAAACCCCCCATTTTAATAGAAAATTTTAAAACTTGAAATGCAAGACAAAATTTTAATTGGTGATTATTACTTAACCATTATGTTTTCACCCAGTTTGTAATATTTAATTTGTTTTGGGAATTCGCTTCGTTTTATTTTAAGAACCTCTCGTATTTGAAACTCGGAATTAAAATATTTTTTAAATATAGGTTGATCTTTAGCCGTATAATATTTATCTTGCTCGTCATATTCGTTAATAATAATATCAACATCACTAACAAACACTCGATTGCATGAATGCTCCTATTACTTAATATTAAAACTTCAATAGTTAAATTAGTTAGTTAAACAATAAAAACTGACATGGAAGGTTTACTCATTAAATTATTTTTAAAAGTATTGGAGTTAGATTTCTCCTATTTTGATGTATAATTTATTTCTGGATTATATCAAACGACAATGGGCCAGTCAAATTAGACTAATTTAAGCAGTTAATCCTCCACTTAAGTCTTCCCAGATTGCAAACACCATGAATAACTTTAATGAGTTTATAAGTGGAATTCATTTTGCTTCAAAAAATCAACACGAACTACGAAGTTCAGAACAATGCTAAAAACAAGGTTTAGTAGCAACTCTGGAAATCGGAAAAAAGTCGGGGACTAAAACTTCACTCCTGAAATTTACCCAAAATGCACCTGGAAGTTGGGGAATATGTATGAATAGATGGAATTACTACTTAGCTTTCAACCTTAAATTCAACTATTTTATTTAACAGATATTGCCATTTTAATTGATATTTATTTAAAAATTTCAACTTCAACAAGAGTTTGAAGTTTGCGCGCATACTAAAAGAGTTAAGCGGCCCCTAGACGATCAATATTTACGTCAATATATTGCACAATAATTGACATTGTACAATAATATTGAGCGTCTGTAGATCACATTGAAAGATTGTGCAATATATTGAGTCAATCAAAAACAGTTTGATTTTTATTGTGCAATCTAGTGAATATTGCATCGTCTGTTGGCAATATTGCACAATACTGGTTCAGTTCTGTGTTAACAGTGTTGAAGTAAACATTTACAATGGTTACAAAGGGAAAAGATGAAGAAAGAAAGCTAATTTTGTAATGTATCGAGGTGTCTTGGAGCTTACCTGCTCTGTGGGATATCAAAAGTAAGGATTACAGCAACAGAATTAAAAACAATAAACAGTACGAACAGTTCACTTAACAGATTTTCATGAGTGTACTTATTTCTTTCTTTAAACCATTCCTTCATCCACCTGCGCTTCTTTTTTTCCTTCTTTTTTGAAGCTATAACCAATGCTATAGTCACACAACTTGCTGTCTTCTTATTATTCCACATGTTGACTGCACAAGTATCACCCGTGAACTAATTATGTAATATATTAATAATAACACGTAATATATTGACACAATATATTGACGTAAATATTGATCGTCTAGGGGCCGCTTTAAGCTTTGTTTGTTTGTGAACAAATAATTTTCGTGCATTCTGCGTCTTACTTATATTTTAACATTTTGTTTAAAACTTTCATATCATATTTTCGGGAATCAAGTTACCACATTATTATTATTCCATACAAGTGGGAAAAACAAGGGGAGTGAACATGAACAAGCAGATCATTATTTTTTGTTTATAACTCTTTTGTGCGCGTTAATTTCCGGAGCAAAATGAATCCCATATAATATAGAAACTCGAACTAAAGCGATTCATGGTATTTCCAAACTAGAAAAGCTAATTGGAGGGTTCAATGTCGAATATGACTACCCCCAAATATACTTGTTTATTAAATAAAAAATATGAAGATATAATATAAACATTTCCACAAACTTATAAATAAAAAATCGATTTTTTATTGTTTAATTAACTGGTAACATATTATAATGTTAAAAACCATTCAATTCAATTAATTTTTTTTTATTAATACTTATTAGATGAAGGCAAACACACCATCAGTAATTTTAAGAAGGCCACGTCAAGGAGAATTGGCAGTGTCCATGCAAGGAAGTCCCTTGATGGTCAGTAGTATTGCTACTGACCAAACCGCAAACGTAAACATTCCTCTTCTGGATGGTCGCATAGTATCAATTCAACCAAACCGAGGAATCAGAAGATCTGAACTTCCAGATTTAGACACAGAAACTCTAAGCCAAATAGAAGCTCTACGTGATAATTTGATCAAAGTATGTGGTATGCGTTAAAGGATGTTATGTTTTTTATATTTTTGTGTATTAGTTTAAAATATTTTAAAAATTAACCGTAGCTTAACTTATAAAAGGATTTCAAAATAAATAATATGAATAAACTTTTTGTTTGCTTTGCGAATTGTTCTTTGAGCGGCATTTCTTTGGGTTTTTTATTTTCCAATTTTCCTTTCCGATAAAAAAATAATGGTCATCCAAAATTGATACTTTTCCTTTGTTTACTTCTGGTACCAATTTTTTTCTATGAATCTAGTAACTCATTGTAGTACTAATAGATTCTAGCAAAATAATTTAATAATACGAATATGCCAAATGAACTCGCATATAAACGAGAAACGACTTTCAAAAATCATTAGATATGGAATTCTCCATGGTTCATCCTCGAGTAAGAGTTAACCCACGGTTTTCTGTTATTTGATTGGTTGATACAGAAAAAAAACCTAGGTTAACTTGGCTCTAGAATGATCTGTTACATAATTGACTCTAAAATGTGGAGCGACAGTTGGTCATCAGCATCCCAGGAAAAACCAAAATTAAACAGGTTCCAGACATAAAACAAGCAGGAATAGATCTCCACAAGTTCTTCCATTTATTAAATTCGCCAGAACCAAGAAGAAAAAAAATAAAATTCAATATATTCCAGCATAAAGAAAATGCGGCTCCTTCACAATTATATTTCCATACTTGGACTTGGTATAAATTGAAGTGTGTCAACCATTTTTTAATTAAATCCTGAATAAAATTTTGCAACATTGTTTAGAAGAACGTCAACAGTCCAGAAAATTAGTCTACTCTTATTAGCAGTTTATCTCGCTAACACCTGATCATAGTCCAGGGGCAGTTCGAAGGCAAAATATTGTATCGGCCAGCAGCTTGTTAAGCATCGATACACGTTACTAAAATTTTTCTTATTTCTATCTTAAAGCGAGGTCCATTTGCCCACCCCGAATTTTTTAATAAAATTATTGTCAAACGTTTGAGCTCCAATAAGCTTTGATAAAAATCGTTTGTAATACTCCAAAGGGTTTCAATAAAAATTTAATTCTTTAAAACAATTTTGGGAGGGACTGCAGAAATGCTTTTTTTGAGCTGTAATTTTTTTAAGGAAATAAATACGAATCGTTTGATCTCCAATGAACTTCCATTTTAATCGTTTGTACCACACGGATTGCGAAGTTATTCGCGAAAAATTGGGGGAGGAGGCTTCTGTAGATAGAAACGACAGCCCTCCTCATCGCGAATCGTTGGAGCTCCAAAGGTAAAAAAGTTAGAGCGTTTGAAATGGTGTGAAATTGAGTGACATTTCACTCCCCCCCCCCATTGCGAATTTTTTAATGAAATTACTGCAAACGTTTGAGTTTCCTTAAAAATCGGTTGTACCACATGCATCGCGAAAACTTTGAGGGGGGGTACAATTTGAAACAACAAATTGCTATCAATCGATAGTGAATCGTTTGAGTTTCAATTCCCATCGTTTGAACCCCGAAGTTAAATTATTAGAGCGTTTAAAAGATTGTAAGCGTGACTAATATCGGTTCAAGTAGGTAAGTAGCGTTCAAAATTTGGGTGTTATTTTTCCAAAATTGTTCTGAAGAATTCCAATTTTTATTAAAAACATTTGATACTCAGCTGACGGGAATAGAAATTATTAGAGCTCAAACGATTAACACAAATTTCATTAAAAAATTCGCATGGGGAGGGATTGAAGCTCATCAGAGCTCAAAAGATTCTCGTTTATTGTATTTAAAAAAATCACATCTTAAAAAAAATATTTCTACACTCCCTCCCAAAATTGTTCTGAAGAATTGAATTTTTATTTAAAACCTTGGGGTACAAACGATGTTTATAGAAGCTCATTGGAGCTTAAACGTTTGACAATAATTTCATTACAAAATTAACGATGGGGGGGGGGTGAAATGTACCTCTTAAAGCGGTAGTGGCATCCTAACCATTGATTGAACTATTAAGTCATTAAATGCTTTTTAGGGATCGCTAAATTACAAGATTTCAATTCAAATTACTTTAGAATCTAGAATTATCGTGCGTCACCACCGTCGCTAAAAGAACGATTTGCATAGGAAAATACGGAGAAATTTGCAATTTTCTGTATTATACATAAGTGCATAACAAATATTATTTTTGTCCACATTTTTTGCTAAAACCGCCGCTATCATAACCATCGTTAACAATAATTTATTGCTTTTGCATTAAAATGTTTCGTTTGACGCTTAATAAAATCCAAAAGGCTTTCTTGGAAATATTAGTATTGATGTAATTATTGAAAATTAAGTTAATATCGAACTGATGAATTGAAACAACTTGAAGTCATCTACAAACTATAAGACATAAGCGTACTTAAAATGTTTAACAATGCCATTAATAAAAATCGAGAAGAGAGTGGGACTTATTTGAAAGTTTTGCACTTATTAGAAACACCATAACGATTTAAGGGCAGGGTATGTAATATTTTTAATTCTTGTAAGTTAATATCAATCAATCAACGGCACTCCATTTCTCGAGAAATATCGCCGTGTCGCTGGACGCTTTTTAAATCCATTTTCTAAGGTGGATTAATCCTTATCTTCTGCTGTTTTCTTTACGTGTTGTTAAATTTCTTTTCTTTACAGCTCCACATGCTTCTTCGCTTCCTCCATTATGTTTCTCCAAAGCGGTCTGTCCCTCTCTCTCCAGTCGCTGATCTTCATAGCCTTCCTTTAAGGAATCTCGATAATCCATTCATGCGCGTCTCTAGTCTTCAATTCGCTCTCCACCTCGTTCTCGGCCTTTCAGCATCTGGTCACCACTTCATTATATATCTTATGGTTCTGCTCTCTTGCGCTCTAAGCACGTGACCCAGCCAGCCCAACCTCCCAGCCTTGACGTGTCGGACAATATTACCGTGTTCCAGCATTATTTCTATATCATTATTGATTCTTATTCTATACTGTTCGTCGTTTATCTTTTTTATGCCGAGGATCTTTCTCATGATCTTCCTCTCAAACACTTGAAGCCGGTGTTCCTCGCTATTCGTCATACATACTATTTCCGTTCCGTACGTCACGACGGGTCTTATTAGGGTTTTATAAATTCTTATTTTCGTCTCTTTTCGTATATGTTTGCTCATTAGCAGCTTCTTGTGTGCGTAAAAGGCTCTATTCCCCGCTGCTATTCGGTCTCTTATCATCTCTTCTCTTTCATTATTGTTGTTTATTTGCATGCCCAGGTATTTGAAGGCTTTCAGCTCTTCAAAGCTAGTATATCCCCGTATTTGTAGTGGTTCGGTTCGTTCGTTTCTTCCTCTGTGGCATCTCATGTATTTTGTCTTCCTCTCATTCACTTCGAGGCTTGCTTTTTGTGCTTCTCTATCTAGTATTGTAAACTTTTCAATAAGTGCTCTGCGTGTTCTTGCTAATATTACTACGTCATCGGCGTATGCTACCACCTGAACTTCCTTATTTATCACTGTTCATTGCATTCAGCTCTTTTTATAATGCCTTCAAGTATGATGTTGAATAGGGTTGCCGATAATGTGTCTCCTTGTCTCACTCCTGCGTTCACGGTAAATTCTTCGGTTACTCCTTTCTTAGTTACAACCACTGCTGTTGTGTCATCGATTGTCATCTGGACCAATCTTATAAGCCTTGCTGGTAGCTTCATTTCTCTTAGTAGGAGATCTCTTCTAACTCGATCAAACGCCTTCTTGAAGTCCACAAATAGCATCTCTATGTCGTGTTCGTAGCATTTCTCCATTATTTGGGTTACTATAAACATCGCATCTACTGTAGATCTTCCTGGTCTAAATCCCTGTTGATAATCTCCTATCTTGCTGTTTACATGTTCTTGGAGTCTTCTGTGTATCATTTTGGATAGAGCCTGCTTATAGCCATTGTTAAGCAGAGACATTCCTCTATAGTTGTTACAGTCTCTTCTGTCACCTTTCTTGTAAACTGGTATGATTTTTGATTTATTCCATTCCGACGGCATCTTCTCCTCCCTCCATACTTGTTTCATCATTTGGTACAGTCTACTCATCGTTGTCTCCTCTGCCATTTTTATCAGTTCAGTATTTATCCCATCTACTCCCGGTGCTTTATTGTTTTTCATTGATGATATCGTCTTACAGAATTCGTCGTAGGTTGGTTCTTCTATTCTTTCTTCTTCTATGGTTGTTGACCTTGCATTTTCTCTGTTTCGGTTACTTATTTCTTCGTCCAATAGTTCCTCAAAGGTTCTTTCCATATTCTTTTGATTTCTTCCTCTACGTATGTCGTTGTTCCGTTTTTGTCTTTTAGTCCTCTCACTTCAGTTTCATTCTTACTTCTTTGTTCTTTTATTTTCTTGTAAAATTCTCTTGTGTTTTTATTTGACCTTTCTATTTCTGTCATCATCTCTTCAATCCATTGGTTCTTCTTATTTCCTAAGTTAATATCACTTATGTTAATTATTATAATGTAATTTTACTAATTGGTAAGAAACACTTAAATTAGCATAAGTGATCTTGTACTACCTACTGAGCATTATTTTAAAATTTCACGGTAAAACCACTCGTGTAAGTTGTTGACTGATAGTATATTATGTTTATAATAAAAAAAACATTTTTGACCTTACATTGTTAATAAATTAATCCACAATTAATGACAATATAACTTCAAAATTAAAGCCAAGTTCCCAAGACTCAAAAAAAAATAACACGCATCGCGAAAACTTTGCTGGATGGGGGTAGAAACGACACTCATTTCTACAGTCCCTCCCAAAATTGTTTTAAGGAATTGAATTTAAAAAAAACCTTAGAAGCTGTCGTTTCTACAAAAATTCCCCCCCCCCCAAGTTTTCACGAATAACTTCGCGATGCGTGTGGTTCAAAAGTTTGACACTAATTTAATTTTAAAAAATTCGCGTTGGGGGGGGGGAGGCGAAATGTACCTAATTTCCTGCGATTCTCAAGTTTCTATTATTTTATTTAAACATTTGGAATATGCTTTAAAAATAATAGTCGATATAAAATCTTATACTATCTTGTAGTTTTTAGTACCTACACAGGCAATTAAAATCATCTGTTGAGAAATTTATATTGTACTATCTCAAAAAAACTATAAATTTGAATTATACATGTGGTGCCGATTTTTGGTGTCAATTTTTGGTGTCGGTTTTTGGTGTCGGTTTTTTTGTATCGATTTTTGCGAGGTAACGACCGTAAAAACATGTTCCATGTTAAAAACGATTACTCATTGTAATAATAAATAAATTCCAATCCCTTGTAGAAAATTAAAATAAAACATGGAACTTATTATGTGCAACTGTTTATTTAGATAATTATTATGCTTGTATAAATTAATATATTCTATACTCTCCACAAATTAGTAACTAGTAGATAATACACACGGAAAAACATTAAATAATGGTAAATTTAAAGAAAAAATAACAACACCACATGAAAGTTATTACAAGAAGATCAAAAAAGTTATTTTATAAAATTATATGATAATACATACTTGAAAATAAATCAAATAAATATTCTTTTAATCAACTAGTAATTTTTTAAACGATCCTTCGATTCCAACGCCTAATTCTTCGTTCATTTCTTTCAGCAATTTATTATTTTCATCGATTTCGATATGCAAATCGTCCAAAGCTAGAATGTGTTTTTTGCGTTCTTGAAGCTTGATCTTCAATTGGGCAATCATGTCTTGAAGAGGAACTTCACCACCATATTCTTTTGGTAAAATTTTGGGATCTATTTTCGCTTTTAAATCTTCAATTGAATTATGAATCTAAACCAAACATTTATTACAACCAAAATTATTTGACAAATAGGTGATACTTACAAAAGTTCTTTTTCTTAATTTTTCTGATAAAACTGAGGTAGCAAAATCGATTAACTTCGTTAAATTGGGCGAGAAGTTAAAAAAATGGTTTTCTTTATGACGCATTGGAGATGAGTTCTGTAAAGAAACCCGTTTAAAATTGAGATGAAATTTTGGAAGTGGAAAGACAATTTTACCTGCACACATCGTACTATGTTTCTGACATCTTTGAAAGACCAAAGCGAAATATGGGCCATTTGGCAGCCACCGCAATCGTTTATGTAGATGTAGCCGTTAACTTGATTTTCTTCATCATCCATCAACGTTTCGGATATTAGACTAGTAATTCTGATAATATGATCTGAAGTAAATTTGTGTGGGTCCACTTTTGCAGGACACGCATAAATAACAGTTTTTCCTTCATGTTTTTCCGGTAGTGGTACTATGTATCCGGCATCCAATAATTCATTGATGTCGTTATCATCGCAATCCAATTTTTGGAACCATTGTGGGTAAAGTTGCCTAATTATTAAATATCTTTCTAACATTTCGCAAGCTAATGGAACACTAAACTTTTTTGTTCGTAAAAATCGTAGTAAAAACGATGCGTCCGTGCGGCAATACTTAATGTGGGACGATTTTCTTATCCATTCTCTCATGTTCTCTAATGATTGTTCTCTCGTGTAATCATCCTCGCGGAGTTCATCCAATGCAGTTTTCTTGACCTCGTCATTTAATGTGCAGACGTATTCTTCGGTTATAATATCTTTACCACCTAAACCCATAATTATAATTCGTCTGGAAAAAAACAAATTTTATTAACATTTGAATTACTACTTGTAATAATGCATTTAACGACCTTTAAACCTTTGTTTAAAATTTAAATGTACGCTACACACATCATAAAACATAAAAATTACCATGAACATAGATTTAAAAACGACAATGATTGTTATATCGATTTCGTAATTTACAATTTTCACTTTTAATTTTAAATTGCTCGGCGATTTTTATTATAATTGAAAACTTTCACTCTTTTTTGTTACATCAAAAATAATTTTAAAATTCGGCTCGTTCTGTCTATAATAAATACAATATAATTTAATTTTTCTTCCACAAGAAAGTTGAAATAAAAAATCTAACGGGCAAGTTGACACATAGATGTATAAATGATGAAACAAGAGTGAAAGTAAAGAAAAAAGTAAAAACCTATGTGTTTGCTCTTGGAATATAAAGAAAGTTTCGTTTTCATTTTTAATCTTGCAATCGTATTTTTTTTAAATTCATAACAAGCTGTGTCAAAATTAATTTTTAATTATTTATTTTATTAATTTTACAACCCCTATGGCATTGACAATAAACTTGATGATGACCTTAACCGTTATAATATATTTATGTAAAAGAAAACTGTTAAAAAAAATAATTATTTTAAATTAGGTATGTATAATAAGGTATAATGTTGAATTAATTAATTCCGTAGTGTTAATACGAATAAATTATTTTATTTGTTTATCAGATAATTTCCTTTGTTTATCACTTTCTTTACATCTGCACTAAAATTAAATGAAAAATTTAATTATTGTGGAATTGATTAACTGTTAATTACAGCTGTTTGAATTTCTATTCTGTTATGCCAATTTATTTTAATAAACGTATAAAAAATAATTACTGTAATTAAGAATAAAAATGATTCCAATAATTGTATTAATAATTTTTTCGAATACTATTATAGTATATGCATACAAATTTTTTTAAACACGCAATCTTCTTCAGTTCGTTACACCTAAAGTAATTTTTAAAATATGTTTAATTAAATTACCCGTAGATTTGAAAAACATTAAAACTACAAAATCAATATTGAAATTTATAATCCGATACAGAAAACTACAATCCATATACTAGCTAAAACAATAAAAAAACTATTCCTTTATTTGAAATTTATTTCAAATTATAAAATATACCATACGTTATCAAAAATTAAAATAAAAAATAAGCATAACTTACATTAGAACTCACAAGAAGATTCTTGTTCAACTGCAACGTACAGACTGAACTTGACTTGCTATTGCATCGTAAAAGTTACTTTCTCTCAACCTACTTTAGATAAAATTCTAGTAGAAATTATTATTAAAATTTTTATACGCAATTGGTAAAGCAAGCATCATCAAATAATTGGGTTTTTGGTGGTAGAAAGCGTTTAATTAAATGTATTGTTATATTTGGAACCCATTACACATATCATGCCCAATTTAGCTGCACTTGTACCTCATATAAATATGTATGTAAACTTTTGATCTAAAAACCGGTGGTATTGATTTTCACCAACGTTACCAAAATCCCAAGTAATATAAAAAATAATTATATATTGGATAACCACTGGTTTTCTATTTTATATAATTATTGATTTTAATCCGTGCTTCGAAGGGCACGTAAAGCCGTCGGTCCCCCTGTGTTAACAATTAAAAAAACACGGTATAGGCACATCGAAGGACAGCTTAGCAAGGTACGTAAGATGTAACAAGAAGGTTTTAATCAAAAGATGGTGAACGCCATTTTTTGGAAGATCTTGAAGAGTACAGATTTTAAACTTAATTTTGAATTGATTTGAAACTTATTTCTTTCTCTATTTTAGATTAGGATACTCTTGTTTGCCTTGACCTCGGCTGTCTTCTGTCGAAGAGGTGAACCAGCTTTAGGCCCATCGCTTCGTCTGAGTCATCGGCCCGGAAGTCGTCCGTTTTTAGACGCCCGTGTTAGTTTTTCTTCGCCTATTCTGCTGAAATGCTCGTTCCTTCTCTTCTTCTGGTTTTCATCCACTTTACGATGTCTTGTACGTTAGTCCTATCTAACGCTTTTGTTGGTCTGCCTGTCTGACTATTTTAGACAGTTGTTTCAGCTCCCAAGTATCAAAACCTCATGACTTGTTCAACCATATCACCTTCTAATTAATCCAGTTTACAGCCGGATGGCATTTTTGATATTACCAGAGTCTTAGTTTTAATTGTAGGGATCTCTATGTTAAATTGTTTGCGGCGATGTTAAATTAGTGTAGCAGCTTCTCAAGGCCGTCCTCATTATCGACTATCAGTGCTGCGTCACCTGCATAGCATAAATGATGTTAATTGAAGCTATGCTTCTTATCGCACGGGTATCGCACGGGCAGTTAACTGAAAAAAATCGTTCGTCACCCAAATTCGTCACACAAATTCGTCACAGAAATTGTTAACGCAAATTCGTCACACAAATTTCGACCATCGCTTTCAAATTTCGAACTTCCCTTCAAACACCATAACTCCGGAACCGAGAGTGCTAGGACCCTGGGAATGGTGGCTATGGATAAGGGGCGGAGGTGGCAACCGCCCCCGACCCCACACCGCCCCCGCCGCCTCCAACCGGTTTTTAGGGAAAATAGTTTTTTGACAAAACTAAAAAAATTTAAAAATCCCCCCCATTCTCCCTTTTCGTGGGTCGGCAAAAAACGTCGAAAAAATTTTCCCGTATTCTTATAAGCAAGTTGGAGGCCGAAGGCCGACCCGTGTTCCTGAATGAAAGGCAGGTGGGAGGCCGACCCGTAGTTTTATAAGCAAGTTGGAGGCCGAAGGCCGACCCGACCCGTGTTCTCAAAAGCAAGTGGGAGCAAGCATAACTCCGGAACCGAGAGGGCTAAGACCCTGGGAATGGTGGCTATGGATGGGGGCGGAGGTGGCAAGCGTCCCGACCCCACGCCGTCTCAAACGCCGCCTCCAACCGGTTTTTAGGGAAAATAGTTTTTAGACAAAACTAAAAAAAATTAAAAAATTTCCCCCTCCCTTTTCGTGGGTCGGCAAAAAACGTCACAAAAAGGCCGAAGGCCGAACAACTGTGGCCTTCACGGATCTATTATGGTCCTACCCCTGTGAGACCGAAGGCCGAACAACCACTGGCAATCACGGACTAGCAGTCAAGACAGCTGAAGGCATATAAATATAATCTATTATGGTCCGCCCTGTGAGGCCGAAGGCCGAACAACTATGGCCTTCACGGATTTATTATGGTCCGCCCTGTGAAGCCGAAGGCCGAACAACTATGGCCTTCACGGATCTATTATGGTCCTCCCCCTGTAAGGCCGAAGGCCGAACAACTATGGCCTTCACGGATCTATTATGGTTTGCTCTGTGCGTAAGAAGCATAGCTTCTGTGGAGGGTCCGACGACCGCTCTCATTTTTTTGTTTTTTTATTCTACTGGGAATTGAAATAAACGTCGGTGGCGCTGCAAATGTAAACAAATATGGCCGATTTAAATAGGTTTACATAAAGAAAATAAATCACCATAAGAACAAGTTGCTGTGAAGGAGTCCAAATAATATCACAATCACTTTTATCACTCGAAACTATGACAAAAACATGTACAAGTAAATAGCGCTGGTATTTTAAGCTATTGTTTAATAATTCTATAAAATTCCGCAAAGTGGCGTTTTCTTATTTGGAGTTGCCAACACTCATTCAGTTTTCTCACATTAATTTGCAAGTATGTTATTCATTATTAAATTAAATAATAACGGACTTAAGGAACTTCCTTGCTTTACTTCAGCTGTTATCGGTATTGATGCTATTAATTCCTTGTCGGTTATATAGTTTTAGCATTATTGTCTGTGTTAATGTCATATATAATATTAACGAGATTTTGATTTACGTTTTGTTCCTCCAAAATGTTAATTATGTCGCTTTTTCTGGTTTTATCGAAAGCTTTTTTCTATAATTTATTGAAGTATGAAAATGGCATCTATTGTGCTTCTGTTTTTTCGAAATCCATGTTGATCATCAGCGATATCCATTTGTTTTTCTAATTTATCTTTCAAAAATTTACGTGAACAGCTTGAAGGTGGTGCCAGGATCTTTCTTGTTTCCGTTTTTGAATATACATAGATATCACACGATTCACTTTCCACTCGTTTGAGTCTTTTCTTTGTTGTATTATAGTGTTGAACAATAATTGCATTTCTCTACGTAATACCAAAGTAATAAATATCCACCATACTTGAGCATTTCGTTGTACTATATTCCGTCGAGCCCAGGTGTTTTTCGATTCGTTAGATATTTTATGTTGCTTCGTAACTCTTCTATTGTTATTGCTATAGGTTGGTCGATTATATTATAGTTATCTATAAGCTCTCCTTCCCCATTACTGTGATACAGTTTACCACCCAAAGGGGATTTGCAGACGACATCACCCTAACTGTCGAAGGTTGCGACCCCGCCCGGATGAAGAAGAAGACCACCAAGAGGAGGACGCTCGGTATGGTAGCGCAATTCATCATGCTGTATGCGGCCGCGGTGGGGCACCACGCGATGGACGACCAGAAGAGAGGGACCCAGAGAAACAAGATCCGATTCCACCAAATGCAGAGACGTGTGGCACTCAGGGTGTGTTGCGCTTATCGGACGGTCTCAGGTGACGCGGCGCTAATCCTGGCATCAATGCCAACCTATTACGACCTGCTGGCACAAGAACCTGTTTTTACTGCGAAGCGGATGGCGACGCGGAGCATACCATCTTCCAATGCTGGAGATGGGAGCGAGAACTGACTGTCTGCCTTCATGCTTGAGGATCAGTACAGCTGGAAAGCCATACTAACACTGGTTAAGAAAATCATAACCGGCAAACAAAAAACCGGAATGCTCAAACAAGCCCAAGATTAACAAGGAAACCATAACGAGGAGGGATAAATTTGGCAGACTAAAAAACCAAACGATGCAGAACCTCCAAACGAACCGGAGGTCCAGAGCAATCCACACCGTCGAACGGAAGTAATGCCTAGAGGCGGATTCCCATTCGACGGTGGGGGATGAACTTTTAGTGGGTGAAATCACACTACCGGCTTAGATTAGGTTACTGCCTCGTACAAGATTTCCTCATCCCTACTCAGTCAAAAACAAAAAAACAGTTCACCGAAGTATTTGGTTCATTGATGTTCGTTAATATTTCAGATTCTTATACACATTCGTTGGTTTCCTGTCACAATTTTCTTATTGTTTTCCAGACATGGGTTAAATTCGGTGCTTTTTGTGAACAGTTCCCAATATCTCGTGTTTTGTTCTATTTCTAGTGTCCACCTATTCGATGCAGCTGCCTTCTATTTGTTTAGCTTTGTATTTGAGAAACGCTCACTTCTTTTCCTCCGCGCATACCTTCACTCTTTTATCAAACCATGGGGTCTTTTGTTACCGATCTTATTTACAATCGTATTTCTTTTTCCAAATGCTTTCTCAGTCACCATCACAATGTTTGTTTTCAATGTCTTCCACGTTCCATCCACTGTTTGACTTTTTGTTAGGAAGAAGTCCTTTATTCTATACCTTTTACAGTATTATTTGGAGCAAATGAAAACAGATTTGGTGCAAGTGAAAACAAATTTGGAACATTTGGACATACATTTGGAACAAAATGAAAACAGATTTGAAAACATGTAAACCGATTTGGAATAAATGAAAACAAATTTTCTACAAATTAAAATTATGAACTTAAATATTTATTTTTATGAAATTTCAACAATGTCTTCCTGCCGTAATGATGCACCATAATACCGTTCCACATGGTTTGCATATCCAAAAAGAGGTTCATGTCGCATCTCTTGAAATGCAATATTGGAGATGTCTTCCAAAATACGCATTCTAAATTCTGAAATGGTTGGTTGTTGGTTGTTATTACGCACGTAATTCAATACTTCAGGCATTTTGTCTTGCAATTGACGTTTTACTGAAGATTTAAAGGAACTCCATAGCAATTCGATCGGATTCAATAGGTACGAATAAGGACCCAAACGCACTATTTCGATGTCTTCTTCTGGTGTAAGTACACTCTCAAGATTCGAATGCACAGGGGCGTTATCAATGATGAATGTTGGATGTTGAATTTCTTCAGTACCGCATGTTTCGATTAAATGCCTCAACCACACTTTGCAATCCTCCGCTCTGTAAGAACCACGTCGGTGCTCAAATGCTACAATTCGGGTGAAACCCATTCCTATAAAATGATCAAAAGTTATCTATTGTTTGGACATTTGGATTACTCTGCAGTTTCAGAAGGTGATGTTTGATTAAAAATTCTTAATTTTATCAGTTTTCAATTTTAACGGAGATTACGATTTCATATTATGTTTTTAAATGTTTTCAAATCTAAAAATGCTAGGTCAAATTTCTTTTCAGATTATTAGTCAGAATAAGATGGTGGTTATAGTCTCAGTAGGGAAATCAGTAGGGAAATCAGTTTGCTTGACAGCCTACCACGCTCTGGTACAGTCAATTGCAAGCTATGCACTTTTGGTGTGGGGACATTCAACCCACATTGAAAGAATTTTTAAACTCCAACGTCGAGCCATAAGAATCCTGGAAGGAATGCCTTATCGCTCAGATGTGAAAAACAAATTCAAGGAGCTTGGTATTCTAACATTACCATCCCAATACATTTTACAGTGTCTGCTACATGCCAAACGTAACTCGATTAAATATAGTTTAGTTGGTTCGATTCATGATCACAACACAAGGTCTAAAGGGAACGTCTACATGAAACATCTTCGACTGTCTAAATCAAGAAACGCAACATTGTACTATGCACCGGAACTCTTTAACAGACTTCCTGCATCGGTTAGAGGCCTTGATGAAATGGAGTTTACGAGGGTAATACGCAAGCACCTGGTAAGGGAAGCGTACTACAGTGTGAACGACTTCAAAATGGCTTCTATCACCCAATGATGACAAACCCTGGCTGGGATGAAAAACAGCAGGAATGCTGATCCTCGCCATTTAAAACTCACTGGAGCACGAAATGTAAAATTGTGTTTAATGATTGTACCTTTTTGTAACCCATGCTTTTTTTAATAAAGTCTATTATTATCTATTATTATCATAGTTAGCGCGATCAACTGCTAACGTAGAGCTTTCCGGTTCAACTCCGAATTTGAGCGTAAAAGGTTCTTGACCATCTCCGTGCTTCGAAGGGCACGTATAACCATCAGTCCCCCCTATGTTATTGATTTACCTTCATAACAATAAAGAAACTGGGCACAAGCACATTGAGGGGTAGCTTAGCAAGTTACCTAAGATGTAAAAAAACCGATTATACTCACAGAACTAATTTAAAAAAATTGATAAAACCCAGGTCGCACACCTAACATAAGAGGAAGAAGAACTTTTTTTTCTAATATAACGGATTTCGTATCTCGTAATATAACCGATATCCCCATACTTAATGTCATTAACTACTTTTGCATGGAAATAACCCGCATATAGGATTTTCTTGTTTGCACCTTATAGTTTAGCTTCGATCTCTCAGGTTTCTACATTAGACTCCGATCGGAACAAGGACAAACTTGGGAAAGAACGTCCCAAAATTTACTAATTCATGGATGGCCGTTCCTTATGCATCATATGCCCAAAATAGGTATTAACAAAATCAAAGTAAATTAAATGAACAAAAGTTAAAAAAACATTGTTCTATCTTAAATAGTTTCTTATTTCCTAAATTATTAGCTGTAAATCCCCGTATAGACCTAATAGGTCTCTAACTGTGCGAAACAAATTTTTAAAATTCTAATTATATTTGAAATAAAGACCAATCTTGGAATATGTTACTTATTTTAGTCTTACTTTTTTGGTTTTTAACTTTTCGAACTGTGCACTTTGTCATGCTCTTGGCAGGGTCGTCACCCTTGCATAGGCTCAAAAATGTACCTAATTTTTTAATGAAAAATCGCTATTATACGAAAAAATCAGGTAAAACAAATTTTTGAGAAATAAACTTTTAAAATTACTAGGCAGCTACATAATATTTTATGTTTAAAACATTATTATATCTGTTTTAAAATTTCTTAATTAATTTTATACAATTGCTTTAAATTTTTAATTCAAATCTGCGGCTGATAGCGCACTGCATATCAAGTAGAAAAGGTACAAAAAAATAAAATTAATCTCTATAGACAGTCAGTCATATTGGTAGCTGCTATACTAAACTGACGGTGACTGCTTTGCTGTTTAAACCGTAACAGATAAGAAACGGTGCTTTAAACGGTATTTACTTTATTATTTAGCTATAAGAGGTTAATTTTATTTTAACTCTTCAAACTTATCTCATTTATAATATATTATTAATGCCCGGTTTCACAAAACTTAACAAGCCCTTAAAATTACCGGACGATTTCTATAGGCTTGATAGTGGTCTAAAAACTAACAAATGCTTTCTATTGGTTAGTTAAATTTAACGGTTTGTTAAAGATATCATAAAATCAGGCATAACAGCCTAAGGGTAACGATCATTCAGATGTAACCCGACGACAAACACCACACCGAATATTTATGACTTCCTGCTATCTGTTTGGTGAATTTTAAAACCCGGAGGTGACAGCTCTAGGGCTGTTACCGTCCCCGCTGTTGGCACAGTGTGGTGATCGGTACAATATTTAAGTAGAACTGTTTCCAAAGAACCTGCTCACAAAACGTGGTCTAGAGACTAATAATTAGCAATAAAGAATGTTCTATTGATTACAGAAAACTGCCAAAGTTCTGGGCACGACCTAAAATTGTATCTCTTGTTCTTCACAAAAAGAAAAGGCCAGCAAGTGATTATCCTGTGGGATATGATGCCGTGGTTTGAACTCAACGTTAAATCGTATGTCCCACTATGTTACCAATGGTTCAGCCCGACTTGCATTGCGTGCATCGCAAGGGACGCAGTCTCAAATTTACTAACGTCCAGCGTTCCAGATAAAAAAGCTTTTGGTACTCCAACGTAACATGAAAGCATGAATAATCAATCAGTAGCTAAAGGTGACATCAAATAATAAAATATCATTATTAAAAACAACGTCACGAGTGCAAAAACCCAAGTCAATCTCCGTTTTACCAATTCAATTAGTTGTTATAACTGAACTCAGTTGATCAAGATACATTTTACAACTACATAATAAATGCAATTATACAGTTTATATATAGTAAGTGATATTAATTAAGTAACATTTATGTAGACATATGGAATTTAATTTTCCCATTTAAAAATAATATCAGTTTTTTTCCATAAATGCAGCATAAGTTTCAAGCCAGTCAATTATCAGCGTCTTCTCGTTCTAATGATTGAATTAGTAGATATAATTTTATATTAATAATTAATAACTTTAATTTAAAGTTTTATACTAATTAACAGTATAATAGGTATAGGTACAAGATTTCATTTAAAAAATCATAAATATAGTATAATACCCATATGATTTTATAGTTTTAAACATTTATAATAATTAGTGCTGCACAGCAAATGTTTTTACAAAACTTTCAAGTTGAATGTATAAAAGGTTTAATTAAATTTAATATATTAATCATATATCTATATTTACCCATTCAGAAAAATATAATTTAATTAATTTAAATATAATTATTTAATTGTCTTGTAAATTCTATTTATTTAACAGTTCTTTATAGATTTTAAAATTTTCTGTTAGATTTAAATTTAAAAATTGATATTATTATACATATTAGCGCGAGCTTTGAATGGGCGATAAAATTGAATAAAATTAAACACAACTCACCGATATCGAATATCACTTTTATTACGTTCACTCTATCTCTCTGACAAACTTAATAATCTTACTTACTCTTTACTTGGGTTATCAAGTTGGAGCAGGCTACCAACTTGATAAATTAGATAAAAGTAAGTTTTACACATTTAATCATTTGTTCATTTCAAACGTCCTGATATTGGCCAGGACCGGCTGTTGTATAATTTCCATCCTGTTGATCAGTGTCTCCAGATGCTGATCAGGGTCGGCTTTCGTAGGATTTTCATTGCTTCTAACATACATAAATATTAGTAAAGCCATTTGGCCCAACTGAAGAAACTATTCTAACGTGACATACCCGGATAAAACGATACAGTGACTGTTTTAACTTTTCCGCTGTAATTTAATAACTGCTAGTGACCTTTTTATAAGTCTACAGTTGAAACTATAATATTTTCATTAAATCAATGTTAAGGTGGGGAATTGACAAACATCGGGGAAATAGCCGCCAACGTCGCTACTGTCGAAAATATTTTTAATTTAATTCAGTTTCACACCTTTTGGAATAATCCATTTGTGGTATTCATTTCCAACAGATGTCGCACCAATATGTACGGTTCCCGTCCACTGGACCGACTTTCAACCGACCGACTCAGCTTGAACCGACCGACTTTCAACCGACCGACTTTCAACGGACCGACTTTCAACCGACCGCCTTTCAACCGACCGACTTTTAACCGACCGACTTTTAACGGACCGACTATTTTTTCGACCGACTGTCGATACTACCCGAAGCATTCACTACAAGAATGATTTCCAATTCGACTATTTGTCACATCATATAGTTTCATTTTATAGCCATTACAACTGTGAGATGTCTAGGAATCCTTCGGGAAACCTGGCCTCAATCGTTTATCTTTCTTATTAAGCAATAATAAACGATTGAGATCAGGTCTCCGTATGGATTCGTTGTCACCTCTCCTCAGGGCTGCCCACGGTTGAGGTCACCTAGACTTCTCAGACACCTGTCGCTATGGCATCTCCACGAAAACCAAACCAACAGAGTTATGGATCTGCCAAGGTTAGAACTCCCCCCCCCCCCCCAACGACGCTTTAACCAAAAATTCACGATATTGCTTAATGAGAAAGATAAACGATTGAGGCCAGGTTTCCCGAAGGATTCCTAGATACCTGTCGCTATGGCATCTCCACGAAAACCAAACCAACAGAGTTATGGATCTGCCAAGGTTAGAACCCCCCCCCAACGACGCTTTAACCAAAAACTCACGATATTGCTTAATAAGAAAGATAAACGATTGAGGCCAGGTTTCCCGAAGGATTCCTAGACACCTCACAGTTGTCATGACTGTAAGATGAAACTATATGATGTGACAAATAGTCGAATTGGAAATCATTCTTGTAGTGAATACTTCGGGTAGTATCGATAGTCGGTCGAAAAAATAGTCGGTCCGTTAAAAGTCGATCGGTTAAAAGTCGGTCGAAAAAATAGTCGGTCTGTTAAAAGTCGGTCGGTTGAAAGTCGGTCGGTTGAAAGTCGGTCCGTTGAAAGTCGGTCGGTTGAAAGTCGGTCGGTTCAAGCTGAGTCGGTCGGTTGAAAGTCGGTCCAGTGGACGGTCACGATATGTATGTACATTAGTGACAAAGACAAAAATTATGTTCATAATAATTGAACGTAATAGAGGAACTACCTCTATTATGTTCAATTAAAATATGCTCATATAAAATATTTTAACTAAAAATATGCTGGTAAATTCCGATCCGATCAGTCCGACTGAGTACAACGCCATCACCATGACACACCGTGAATTATTTTTCGCAAAAACTGCTTAAATTGGTAGTAATGATAAACGAAACTGTAGATTGATTATAACTGTTATAAATAAACTTTTATCAATTTAATTTGATAATCTGTAAACTTCACGAGTGTATTCGTGTTTCTAGAGAAAGACATTTTGGTTTGGAAAATTTTTTTTTAAGTTACTGTTTTTATTTTTATGACTATATTTTAGGCACAATTTTAATAATTCATCTCTAGAAACACAGATCATAGTTTTTTCTAGAGGAACCTGATTTGCTAAATGTCATATATGATAATAGTTTTTCTTAGAATAGCGAAATTCAAAGGGTCTGTATAGCGTATATTTATACATTCATTCGTACCCTTAAATAAACTTATCTAACAAAAGTGAACCTGTTTGTTAAAATAAAATTTTTTTTATAAACGTATCGGGTTGATGGATAAGTTCGCAGCGTTATTTTAATTTAAAATTTAATTTTTTGAATATAAAAAATACATAAACTAATCAATAATATATTCTCCTGCTTTGTTTATGATTGACTCCCAACGTTCTGGCAATTTTTCGATTCCACGCCTAAAGAAATCCGGTGGTTTGGAGGTGAAGAAGTCGTCGAGCCAGTTTTGAAGAGCAACGTCGTTATTAAATGAGATTCCGCGGAGATTGTTGGACAGAGAGCGGAAAAGATGAAAATCTTTTGTAATGTTAGCAGTATGCGGACGGGCATTATCGTGCTGTAAAACCACTTGATGCAGTCTTGCCGGTCGTTTTTCTTGAATTGCAGCCTCCAGGCGACGCAGTTGTTGACAATAAACTTCAGAAGTGATGGTTACATTCCTCGGAAGCAATTCATAGTAGATGACGCCTTCTTTATCCCATCAGATGCACAACATTACTTTGCGTGGTTGGGCACCAGCTTTTGCACGAGTATTTGCTTGTTTGTTAAGGCTCAGCCATTCCTTTCTGTTCTTGATGTTGATGTAAAGGCACCATTTTTCGTCACCAGTAACAATTTGGGACACAAACGGCCGATGTTGTTGACGAGCTAAACGATGACGCGCAAGCAAAGAAGCACAAATGGTAACAAGCTGATTTTTTTAACATGGAACATGTTTTTTTTTGTTTTCGCTCTAAACGTATGGTACCCAAACACCCAACTTTTGAACTTTGCCCATGGAATGCAAATATCGTACGATAGTTGATTGGTCACAATTCATCATATTGCCCAATTTCCACGTTGATTGACGTTCATATCAAAATGCCCCTTCTTGAAACGAGAAAACCATTTTCGTTCAGTACTTTCCACGATGGCGTTCTTTCCGTAAACGCCACAAATGGTTCTAGCGGCCTCCAATGCCTTTACTCCTCGGTTAAACTCAAACAATAAGATATGTCGAAAATGTTCATTTTATTTGTACTTGATAGTACGCTAAAATGACATACTCGCCTATTTTCAAAACCATTTTTTTATGCAAAAGAAATTTTTTTCTTAGCTTAATTAAAATTCTATGTAGGTAATAGTTGAGTGACTAAATGGTAAAATTTTCATTATTTTAATATTAAAACTTACCAAGTTATATGGCAAAGCAAAGATTTTTTCGACCGGTTCCATATATTCATCCTTTGGAAGCCTCCAAATAAAGAGGAAGATGACTACAATTTTTGTCACGGATGCGCAACACAAATAAAAAATTTAAAACTTTCAAAATATTTGCGACAGTTATTTGTTAAATTTTAAATTGGTGTCCTTGCGTGACAAAAATGTAATTATTTTTAAAATGACAAACAATAGTGTGATATAAGATTATTATTACATTTTAAATCATTATAACTTTCATACCTACAATAAAACTAAACGTTTTGCGTTAATGTTCAGTTAATTTTCAATTTTTATGCAATAAAACTAATTATTCTTTTAAAACAGCATAATTGGATCTTCTATTTCTACACACACCATTACAAAATAATAGGCGTGCTTTTTAACTTCATAATAATCTTATGATAGGTAGGTGTATATTACAAACAGTAGGTAATTATTATTAAGTCATTTCCACAATTACACTTTCATGCATAGTGAAATACTTACCACTATTTCGCTGTTTTTTGCAGCCCAGACACATGGAAAGTGCGTTTGGCTAGTTAATCATTTGGGTTTGGCGAAGTTTCATCAAACCATAATTTTGCAGTTTCATGCATTAAAGAATAACATAATTTGAAGTTGAACCATTTTTTAAATGAGTTTTGAAAACTCTAAACGCACGTTAACCGCACCCTTAAGCTGGCCATAGACCATCGCTCCATCCGTCCAAATGGAGCGATATCACTCCAAAATCTGACTGTGAATGGGGAAAACCAGGCGGATGATTTGGAGTTTCCAATCCAATCAGTTCAAAATCCATTCGTTTGGACTATCATCCATTAAATTCAACTGATGGTGTGTGGAGAAAACACGCAGAATGACATCAAGCCATCGCTCTAATCGTATGGAGCAAGCAGGTCTCATTTAAAATCATTTTAACTTGTGATTGCAGAATATTGTTTTTATTTGCCAACTTTTTATTTTAATTTAATTTTTATATTATTAAATTTATTTTTAATTCATTTATTAAATAGTTTTCAATATTTTTTAATAAAATATAATGACGACATAAAATATTAATCCACAGTAACAAATTACAAGTCCGCAGTTTTATTTACAAACTATACGTGTACATGTGCATAATAAGACTTACAAGTCCTATGGACGTGGAATCTGAACCACGGCACAAATAATTCAGGAATAGCTACGATTCGAACCCAGATCAGTAATTCGACTCCCTCGGATCTAGACCAAGCTACGAAACTTAATTTATATTATCAATGTCTTTACCTTGATCCTTTCAATGTTTTTAGCGTTTTTTAAGATTTATTAGTAGGTATACGAAAGCAGACTTACTTCACACACGAACGTTGAAAGTCGTTCAAGATGAAACGGGCCTTGCCAAAGAAAGGCAACCATCAGGCGAATGTCCTGTGGGCCACTGTCTTTCGGAGCCGAACATCACGGCCCTTGATTTATTTTGTAAAACTTCAGACCGAATAGTTCAAATATATGATGTGGTTAATGATGATGACTGTGGTCCATCCGTTTAAAGAATACGAAGGTGCGGCCTGGTAAGGCAAACAAGATTTGATAAATTTCAATATCAACAAGGCAAGTGCCGTAAGTACTTAAATATTCATTTAGGCTTGTTATATTTTATTATATGATGGCTGTCATGGCCTGATAATTGGCGCGATCATCTACCCGGTTCGACTCCAGGTTTAAATATCAACATTTCTTGAGTGTCGTCGAAGTTGGTACGTGGTTTAATGATTTGTTTTTATAACAATGAAAAATAGGGTACAGTGCTACCTAAAATGTAAAACCAAATTATACTCCCAGAACTAATATAATTTGAAGAAAGTCTCAGTTAAAAATTCCTGATTTTATCAGTTTTTAATTTAAAAGATCAAAACGAAAATTATGACTTTTCATTTCTTGTCGATATCTTCAAAATTACAAATATAGATTAAATTTCTTTTAGATTACTGGTCAAAATAAAAATACTCAACTTTTCTCTGTTATGGACTTCGTACATATTTCTTAAAATAACCGAGATCCCTATTCTTAAGGTTGAAAAATGGTCGTAAGTATAATAAGCAAAATCTGTCCTTTTGCATGACTTAATTTCTTATTTTGTTTGTGTTGTACTGCCTAAAGGCCGCACTAGAAGGGACGGATCAATGTTTTTATTAATAAAAAATATAATTTAAAAATAAAAATCCGACTTTCGGGAGAATTTTATCAGAGATAATAGTTATTTACGATATAAGTGTTAAAAGTGAGTTTTTATTTTGTTAGTGGGGAATTTTGCGAAACGAGCGATAGCGAGTTGAGCAACCCCCACGAACAAAATAAAATCACTTTTAACATGTATATCGTACAATATTTTTTATACAACTGTTAATAGGTCTTGTTTGATGAGTAAATTTTTTTGCGAATTGAAACATGACTACATCACGACATGCTGATTTTTGTGACTATCGCATTCACATATCATGTGACGAACATCAACCAATTTGATTTACAAATAAATTACTAAAACAAAACCAGAACCTGCGACAAATTAATTAATGACATTTGTGTATATCAATGCAACCTAATATTATTTTTTTCGTAAATTTTTGAATTATAGCTATAACTCGGGAACGACGCTAGATATCGAAAAACTGAGCAAAAAAATCCCCCCCTCGCTCTATTCAGCCGATTTGTCGGTAGGAAGGCATATGCAAAAATTCAGGGCGAATTGTTCTAATTCTAATGTGTATGTTACTATTTATAAATAAATTATAAACTAATTACCACTAGTGTTAAAAAGCTTTATTTTACTAGTGTTAAAAATATTTTTAACATGCTACCTTATAAAATTGAATTTCTAACCTGGGTAAATTGAACTAAAAGTGTCATTTTTAATGTCAGTTGTATAAAAAATATTTTATCGCCTACCCTTACAGTAAGTTTACATATGTTCACATATTTCACCTGTCAGCATAAACCGTAACTGTGCTTACTTCATGGCTATCGCTTGCTATAAATAACTGTTGTCTAGACCTTATTAAGACGTCTAGGGAGATAATGACGTTGGATTTGCAATATTTATTTATATTTGACTTTGAATTAACGTGATTAATAAATCTTTAATTAAAATAAATTTCAATTACTACGTTGGTTATTTAAAGGTGAAATTATTTTTTATTGTAATCAGCTTTCATTAATTGTAAATAGATACTTCGCGGCTTTTCAAAGACTATGTTTTGAATTTAACTTATACGTAACGACGACTCAACTCAACTCAACTCGTACGTGTGTTCTGGGAATTACCTTCCTAGTCTCTTTTCCTTTGTATGTGATATTCTGCAAATTTAAAAATAAAATTTAACGTTTGGTTTGCATAACGTAACTGACACCGCGGAATTCTAAGTATTATTCTATTTTAATTATGTCTGTTTTTAATTGTACTTCCGCCAAATTTGTATATTTATTCTATTTGTTCTTACTGTAAAGAAAATCGATAAAATATCTTACTCATACACGAGTCGTATGGCTGTTTTACCGTCACGAATGAAATTGTACACGAGACGCTTGCACGACGCTTGTGTGGTAATATACTATTTTATGCTAAAATATTCAGATAATTTGTAGGAATCTCGTTATTCCAATTATGCGCGTACGAGGGTCAAGCTGAATTTATTGAGAATAAAAAACACGGTTAATATTTTCTAGGATTTTATTTTAAATATGCTCAAAGTAATTCCCTCCAACAATGACACACTTGACCATTCTTTCTTTCCATTGCTTAAAAGCTCCCAACCAATCTTCTTTCGGAACACCTTCAAAATAAGTATGAACTGCGGTATCAATCTCTTCTTCAGACGAAAAACTTCTGCCCGGCAAATTTTTTTTAAGCCCACAAAATAGCCAAAAATCGCACATTGCTAAATCAGGTGAGTACGGCGGATGTTCTATGACTTTTATATTTTTTTCAGCCAAAAACTGGCGAGTTATAGCTGCCGAATGGGATGATGTATTATCATGGTGGAGCATAATTCCCTTGGCTGGAACTCTACTGAACACATCAGGTAAACATTTTTCAATGTACCATTTAGCTGTAACTGTCTTTTGTCCATCTAGCTTAATGGCATTTACTAGGCCCGTACTTCTGAAGAATACCGCATACATAACTTTTTTCATAGCTCGCTGTTTCTTGATCATTGTTGGAGTTTCCTCATCTTCGTGAATCCATACACGACTCTCTTGACGAGTAGGTATGTCGAAAAAGGAAATATAAGTTTCGTCACCTGTCACGATTTTGGAATAAATTTGGTGTCCGCCATTATTTAACAAATTTAGAGTTTCATGGCAAATTCTTACACGCTCTGCTTTTTGGAAATCAGAAAGGTGATGCGGCACAAAACGACGGACCACTTTTTTTAAATGCAGGTGATCGTGTATGATTGTTTTAAAAGCTAAGGATCCAATCTTGAGTTGATGCTCTATTACCCCATAAGTGGATTTATTGTCCTCTTTAATTATTTTTTTAACAGCAGCAATGTTTTTGTCGGTAACAGCGGTAGAAGGACGTCCTGCTCCTTTTTGATGCTGAAAGGAATTCCTTTCGCGTTCAAATTCCTTATACCATAGGTAAATTGTAGCCAAGGAAGGTGCTTGTTCACTAAAAGTTGAATCTAAACTCTCTTTGCACTCGTAAGCGCTTAAATCTTTTTTAAAATCATAATAAATCATGATTCGAAAAAGCTCTCTTGTTAATTCCATGTTTTCACTTGCAATGTCACTTTAAAAAATTAGTAACTTGAGTTATAACGAACGTATTTTCAACTTCTAAACTTCAAATGACAGATAAAGAGTTTCTCTAAATAATACCGTATGTTTTATTTTTAACAACTTACTAGATCTATTTTATTCTCAATAAATTCAGCTTGACCCTCGTATAATTTGCATTCAAAATTTTTTGAACAGCGGGGCCACTTAGCGGAGTTGCCCGGTAACTACATATATTATTACCAATCCGGGTCTTTTCCTCCCTACTTAAAAAAAGTAATGGTGTTTTTGTGTTGCTAGTTATTTTTTAAGGCCTCCTGAAGTCAGAAACCCGAACCTCTCGCATTTCTCTCTGGGCTTAAAGTGTTTACAGAATTTCAGAGCCGGTTTACGTTAAAATAGATTTTTTGAATTCCTCAATATGTTTTTTTACAATATTGAAAATCAATCAACAAATCAATGGTGGTAAAAATTTATTCGAAACATTTAAGGTTTCTCTGAAGGCTTAGTTTTAAGTTCAAAGGGTTGTCGGGCTGCTAGACTGAATTGAATCGTATCCTAAAAAAATAGGGGCTGGCCTGTAGTTGTGAGAGATCTTCTAAAACTTACAGTAAAAGTTTCAAGATTTAAGCGAGATAGGCCATATTTTATCAATAACATTTTTAAATATAAAAATATTTTTTTAGCTTGATTTTACCGTTTTCTCGCCAATTTGCATAATTTTTTATTCTATTCTTCAATAGATAAAATTTTATTTTATAATAAAATTACTATTTTTTATTTTATGAAACTTTTCAACTGTTTCATTCCGCTTCCTGTCTTATTGTAAATAACAATTTCTAAATAAATTTAAAAAATCAGTTGATCTCCCATTTAAACTAACTTTTATATTATAATTGCATCTGTTGGTGGACGATTTTCGACTAAAATTTAATGAGGTCTTTAGACAGCTGTTTCAAACCAGTGTGTGAAATTTTCAATCAGTAAGAGTTTGTCCTTAGTCATGAGCGAGAAACATACTACACCTACAACGAATAGTATGGAATGTAAAATAAGAAAACTTTAAGTATAATTTCTAATGCATACATTTATTCGCCACAACCAAAAAATCAATAATCCAGATTAAATGAAGAATTAAAAAAAGGGGAGGTTAGATTAAATTAAATTGAACAATTAGAATAAAAATTACAGCTTCCTGTATCGATATTTCGGTTTTATTAAACACCATCAGGTAATAAGCTCAATAAAAGAATAAAATATAATTTAAATTAAAAATTAGGACAAACTTTGTTAGAAAAATCCCCTTAATTTATGAATTTTTAATTTGCTCTGGATTTTATTAATTCTTTAATAAAGAATTTGAACTGATAGTTAAAATTTTCTTATTTTGATATTTCAATAATGGCGAGTTTATACAAGATATTTAAGATAGGGTCTATAATCATCATTTTGACTTCCGAAAGTTTATTTAATCGCAACCAATTTTTTTCCGGGAGTCCCGAAAAAAGGTCGAGGACGTGGAACCAGATAATTTGATGGATCATATTGTCGAATTTTTGTCCCGTTTTAGTTAAAGGGGGTCCCAAAAATGTAATCTTCTTTAGCGTTTGGTTCCCTTATTTATGAATGGATTTTTTGGGTGCATTTTGATCCTTCCGAATTTAGAACTGCATTTTTGAAAAAACTACCTAAATAGTTTTCGACCAACATCTTCGTCTCCGCCGACCGTGGAAGAGGATTGTTTAAATGAAATAATTCTAATGCCGTTGTACGTGACACAAATTTTGCATTATTTTTAAAAGAAATAGCAATTTTGAATTTTAACTTTTATTTAGGCAACTTTGTTAAAAGGAATCAGTTTTTGCGATTATTTTGTTTTTTACATTACGGATACCTTTTAGATTTAATTTCATGACATTTATTAAATGGAGGCCGTAGGTCAATTCGTGTTCTTAAAAAGAATTGGGAGGCCGAAGGTCGACCCATATTCACATAAACTCCAGTTTTACTAATGTCAAATATTTGGGCCTCAATAAGTTTCCATTCTTTTCGTTTGAGACTCAACCGTCACCGAGTTATTTGCGAAATCTTGGGGGGGGGACTAACACTTGCTTCTCCATTTTCCTTCTCATTTTGAACTTTTGTGCAAAACCGATGGCAATCGAGAGAGCTTCAATGAACTTCTATCATCTTATTAATTTCTTTTATTTTTAGCAAGTTATGGTTATTTGAAATTTTGAACAAACACTTGGGAGTTTTTTCGAGTTATGTTTTTTCTAGCACTTCAATTATTGTACCAAATGAATATTTAATTTAAACCGATATTTTATAAAATTAACTTAAAACAATAAATTATTGATTAATTATTATTATACAGTGAGCTCGTCAAGTTTGGAACAACTTCGATAAAAATATTTTAGAGGGATTTTGTCAGAAAATCTTCGGACACGTCAACCTTATTTTTTTAAATGTCACTTTTTTCTGCCATTGACATATTTTTATAGTGTTTATTGAGCTGTTAAGTCATCGTAAATTGTTTTTGAATGGCAACCCTTATTCTTTTTTACGAATTTGGAAAGAACACAATTTTCTGAATATGAAAATGTAGAAAACGCTGACCTTGAAGAAAAAAGTTTTCAAGGTAATCAGTCCCAAAGTTACAAAAAGCATTTAATAAGCGTCTTCTTAATAAATAAGTGATATATCTACTAGTATTATTTTTATTATGCATTTTTGAAACTTCAGGACTGATTATCTCGAAAACTTTTCTCTTGAAAGGTAGTTTTTTTATATTTTTATACTCAGAAAATTGTGCTCTTCCAAATCCGGCATCCAAATAAGCCAAATAAAAAAACTAAATTTTAATTAGGAAAATTACAAAAACATGATTCCTCCCTCCAAGATTTCACGAATAACTCAGCGACGGTCGAGGCTCAAATGAAAAGATATACGCTAATTGAGGCTCAAAAGATGCTCAAACATTTGACACCAATATTATCAAATAAATTGATTGATGGAAGGTGGAGGGCACTGACATGCACCTGCATTTTAAATATTTTTCCAAAGCAACAAAGTGTAGCAGTATAATTTCTTTTGTTTTGCCCTAGTATGGGTTGCACCTTAATACAGTTGTTTGGAATTTACAGTTGGGATTTGAATATCTACATTAAATCGCTAAAATGCGCAATCTTTTTCATTTTCATTTCAAGATCTACCTTGTTAAAATTCATTGTATGCTAGTCTAACAAATAGTACACATTTCATCTGATATTGAATTTTTGTTCAAAACGGGCACACAGCCTTAATTTAAAATTGGGTCCGTAAATAGGATCAAATTCTTGTAGCCTTGCTCTACTATTGCGCATTTTAACACGCGCCTTAGGACCTTGTTACCAGAATTTACGCTCGCGCGCCATGCGAAATTTTTGTGTAAGTTGGTCTCGGTAAAACCATAGAATAATTTCCGACCTTGTAACGTTTTAAAATCAAATATTATAAAGTCAGGATATATTTTAAATTCAAATATCGCAAGTTATTATAAAGTCAAGATATATTTTAAATTCAAATAAATACAAAACTCGCTGTCTGGAATTAAATGTTAGAGTTCAAAATATTAACGTTCAAATGTTATAAAGATAGATGTAAGAATTTCCACTTACATACTATGGAAATTATACGTTACAAAATAACACAATCGAGCTTTTGTAGCCTAAAATAAATGGCAATAAATTTTGCTGACACTACATTTTATAATTATCGATCAATTTTATATTCACGCTGTTAATTTGTATGTATTAACATACATAGTAAATCTTTACGTATAGACATTTTCACGTGGGACGTGGGATAGAAATCCACTGCTCGGCGAGTGAACACGTGCAGCATGTGTTTGCAAGAAAGGTTTGATTTTGCTCAGTTTATCGGACCACATGGGGACATGTGTTCAAAAACCTATGCTATTTCGTATTTCTATTGCAATCTTTTGCGATAAAAAGGCACAAAAACTGTTTAAAATCGACCCAAACTAAATGTGCAAATGTAGATAACAACTTCAGTTTTCGATAAAACATACCATATGGGACATATGGTGTCCAGATATTTCACGGCTCTTTCTGCATTTTATAAAGACAATTGGGAGAACTCCGCTTGTCAGTTTAGACCAATAAAATATCGTGATTTATATGCTATCTTTTATTTTTCTTTCTTTGTTAAAAAGCGGGAGCCAATTAGGCTACTGAATTACCATTTAAGGGGAATCTTTTCAGTCCCCGAAAGTGCATCTTGGATTGCAATTTTTCGGGAGAAATAATATAAAAGGAAGGTAACTGCTCGTAGTTGCCAGAGATTCATCGATAGTCAAGATGTAAACAGAAACTCTGCCCGTTCAACGGGTCAATCGCTCTAAGCGGAAGTAATGTATTTTACTGCAAGTAAAATTAATCTAATCGGTCTTAACTGTGTAAACTTATTAGTGTTGTGAACACAGGTAAAAATTGAACATTTATTATTGACGTTATTGTAAACTTTTGTCGTCCTAAATTAAATTATTTATCGGTCATTACGAATTAAACTAAATTAATATTTTATGAACATTATTTTTAACCATTTTCGACCTAAAGATTAACGAACATTATTTTAAACATTTCGACTTAAAGATTAATAACCTTTGTTATAAATTATCGTTGTTCCGAATTAAACATTTTCGAATTAAACATTAATAAACTTTATTATTAATTATCGTTGTTCCGAATTAAACATTTTCGAATTTAACATTAATAAACGTTGTTATAAATTACCGTTTGTTCCGAATTAAACATTTTCCGAATTAAATCAAATAATACGAATGTAAATTACGATCAGGTCACAGTGTAAATTGAATACACACACACACATATGACTTTTATTGAAATCAGTTCGGGTTCTTAACTAAATGTTTCGCGCCGAATTTAAGTAGTGGAATTTTAAATTGTTGAAATATCAACGAATTTGATCGGACAGTATCAATTAAATTACGTTTTGGGATACAATCCATTGAAGCTGAATTACGTACGGTTTGCGCGAATAAAGCCCACGAGGCAGGACCGTATTGAAGTCAAGTTTTATCGAATTATGAAACATCCCACTTTCGTGTTTATTGCCGACCACTACCGAAGCATTCCCGATTTATCGAACCTATTTGTCATGTCAAGTTTTGAAAAGGATTTTGCCTACCGAAAAATAGCCAACTCACATAGGACCATATCTATTTGGACGTCGTCTCCATTGGAGCACACCTGTGCATATTATGTAAGCATTCTTTTTTTAGTATTATTGTGCCTAGTGGTCAGTTTTGACCACCATATTTCAAAGAACCATCGGTTTTACCGTGTAAGTCGAATTCGCACCATTATGTATTTCTTTTTTTGTTTTAGTAATTATTTGGACGTGGAGTAACCACGCATTTTGTCAATGTGTTAAAATTGTTTGTTGAAGTAAAGTCATATTTGAATTTGTGTTTGATGTCATATTTAAGATTTAATAAATTAAACCAGTTAGTCTGTTCCATTTTGGCGAACAGCTGTTCAACTTTCAGTGTCAGTATTTTTCTCGTTAAGTTTTCTGTTATTAAAGTCAGTGTAAATATTTTGTCTTGCAACATTTGTGGTTGTAAATTTGATTATACAAATTGTTGTAAAGTGTCAAATAATGTCCCTGCATATTTCGTTTTTATTATATCTACTTTATTATTTATTTATGTGTTTTATTGTCGTTATGTGTATGTTTTGTTTAGCAATTTTCGTCAAGGTAAAGCTTATTGGATGTAAAGGTAATGTAATCCAAAGAGATGTCACCAGCGTGAGAGGCAACGCGTTTGATCAGAAAGCTGTCGTGTACCAGCTTGGAAGGGTGATTTTGCATCCCTTTAGTATGAACCCCGGTTCAAGTTCACGTGGCGCCCATGTAAATACCCCGTGTGTAAATTTATTCCCCCCCCCCTGTTAGAGACCACATCCAGAATCACGATTGAGGATGATGAGAGACTATCAAATCGCGACGTTTTGTCACAAGCCCTTTTGCTCCTTCAGTCGAACCACCCCTTCGCGGCTAGAGCTAGTCACCCCATTAATTTTGTACGAAAGGTGTCTTGTTTGCGGTTTGTCTTGTTACAACCTGGACATCCAAATTTCATACAATCTTTTTGGGGGTCACATGGGAGTCTTCTCAAGTCAGTTTTGTGTACCTTACTATTTTTTTATGTAATTGTGTATATTATTTTTGATTTTGAACTTACTCCTTATGAATAAAAATTCCCATAAAC
Organism: Podabrus alpinus; assembly: GCA_932274525.1. NCBI lineage: Eukaryota > Metazoa > Arthropoda > Insecta > Coleoptera > Cantharidae > Podabrus > Podabrus alpinus. The sequence goes on from OW026451.1 coordinate 126,415,134, forward strand.
ACCCATTTATAACAATTATTATAAATATTTTCTGAAATTTTTTACCACTTCCACAACATTGCACCTGTAAAAAAAGGAGGATCCTTATTAAAAAATATAACTCGAGAGATCATGACTGTGTAAGATTTATTTTTAACTGGTTATATAAATGTAGTCATGGTTTGTGTCATTTAAAAATCATATTTAAAGATAATTCTCAAGATTTATTAAACAAATTTAGAGTTTCTACTTTAATAAAGCTATCAGTTTTATATCAAACAGAACGATTAACAGTGACTCAAAATTGTTTTAAATAAGAGTAATTCCTACACTCAAATTTTATAACAAATCTTTGACCTTTTTAATTTAAATATTTTGATAATTCAAAGATTTTCTAAATATACACAAACCGTGGCCAACAGTTTATTACAAACTTGAATATAATTTTACAAATTATAGTTGAATGAACAGTTAAAAATTTATTAAACCGCTAGAAATTTTATAATTGACAACCCCAATTTCAAAATCCTTCTTAAATTAATCGTATAAGAGGAATGTAGCAAATTGCCTTAACATTGTACACAATTTCAACTCTTATAATTACTGTCGTATTACACCAGGTAAAATAAAAATTAATATAAAAATACTGCTATTGTGTAAATATTGTGTGCATTAACAAATCGCTCTTACAGATTCAAATTTGACATTAAGAAAGCTAAAATTTGCACCTAAGAATTTGTTTAAGCTAAAAATATAAACATAATATTATAAGAATAATAATTTGCTAAAAATATAATTTTTCAAGGCATTCTAGAATTTCATTTCATTAACTATAAATTGTGTTCAGTTGTTGAGTGCAACGTATAAAAGTTGCCCTTCGAGGTAATTCTTTTAATTTTCCAGCACCTGTATAAGTGCAGGCACTTCGTAAGCCACCTAATATATCTAATACTGTTGCTTCCACATTTCCTTTATAAGGAACCTCCACAGTCTTTCCTTCCGATGACCTATATTCAGCTACACCACCTAAACAACTCTCACATTAATTGCATTCTTAAAGAAATTTAATCGCTTCAAACCTGCATGCTTCTCCATTGCAGTACTGGAAGACATTCCGTAAAACAGTTTGAACTTTTTCCCATTCTTTTCAATCAAATCACCATTGCATTGGTCATGACCAGCAAACATACCACCTGCCATCACAAAATCAGCAGCAGCACCAAACGCCTTAGCAATATCACCTGGACATGTACATCCACCATCCTACAAAAATTTCCGTTGAGCCTATTGATTGAAAAATAACACCAAAAAACTAACAGATATGATATGTCCTTGAAGGCCATGTGCGGCGTCAGCACATTCGATTACAGCAGATAGTTGAGGGTATCCTACTCCAGTTTTCATTCTTGTTGTGCATACAGAACCAGGACCGATACCTACTTTAATAACATCAGCACCTGATAAAATCAGTTCTTCTACCATTTCTCCGGTGACAACATTACCGGCCTAAAAATTAAATGATCTGAATTCCTAAATGATAAAAATTTAAACCTACAGGAAGGTTTTAAGCAGATATTTATTTTAATATGGTCAAATTTGACCATTCATCGTTTTAATTTATAAGAGGCAAATTATATGGGATGACTCGGCATTTTCAATCTGAATACGGAATTACAGCAATGATCTACAAAATTAACTTCTTGCTAGCTCACTACAAAAATAACATACCATATGATAATTCAACAGTAGTTTTTAGTAATTAATGACCTAAAATATTAAACCTTTTATAATAATAATCCATACAGAACTGGGTCTTAATTTGCATATCAAGTTATCAAAAAGAAATGGAAAACATGAAAAATATATATAACATTTTTTCTTTTGCGCGTTAAAAAATTGCAGTATTAAAATTTCACTTACTATAATGGTATGTGTGGGAAATGCGGCACGAACTTTTCGAACAAATTCAACAAAACTTTGAGAATACCCATTTGCAACGTCTAAGCAAATAAATGTTAAATCTGGAATAGCGTGTAGTACTTCAGACAAGCGGTCAAAATCATTTTGGCTCATTCCGGCGCTCACGGCGATATTTGATAAACAATCGCTATTTTCTTGGGCAAACTTCTTCCATTCTTCTAAGCTGTAGTATTTGTGAACTGTCGTAAATAGACCATGCTAAAACCCAAATTTTTGGAAATGTTAATGAAGTTGATGATAAAAACTAATTTCGATTTAGGATTATTATTTAACTCGCTTTTTTTGTCTTATCCTTAAGGCTGTGTGCCGGCTTTTAACGAAAATTCGATATCCAAAGTAGATTAAAAAAATAATAATGAAATAGATGTGGGCATTTTAGCATTAAAATAAATTAATCAATTTTGTGGTTTTAGTTTTCAAAAAATAGAAATTTTAAATAGAAATTAAACAGAATACATTTTTAAGCATTATAGAAAACAAAATCTATATATATAAAAATGGTATGTGTGTATGTATGTATGTTCCCTATAGACTCCTAAAACCGTTTGACCGATCGGAACCAAATTTGGCACAGTTATTATGTAGGTCCCTGCGCATGTTTTTGTATTGAAATAGTGCAAAAATTCGCAAAGGAAAGGAAAGTTGATTTTGAGTAGCCTGCCTTCCTTTAAGGAATCTCGATAATCCATTCATGCGCGTCCCATAGGGACGCGCATGAATGGATTATCGAGATTCCTTAAAGGAAGGCAGGCTACTCAAAATCAACTTAAAAAACAATAATGAAAGCTGTCAAGCTGTCAACCAATCGACAATGCAAATACGCGTGCACGTGCTTTACGTTTCTATTTGACCAATCTTAACCAAATTTGGTGTAGAAGAATACATCTATGTGTAGAAGTTATTTACAACGCTACGAAAAACATAGGCTACTTTAGTACCTTGGAGTGAGGCCGAAGGCCGAACATCCACGGTCTACACGTATGCCTGCGATACCCTTGAGTGAGGCCGAAGGCCGAACAACCACATCCGACACGGTCTAGATGGCTAAAGGCGGCCGGTAGGCCGACTGTGCCAGCTAGTTATTAATAAATCTTGAAAAATAAAGTCAGAAAATTGTAAAAACTTTTTCGGGAATGGGAACAGCCTTAACAAAAAGAAGAAAAAAGTGAAAAAATTTAATGGTTCTTATTTTTTTAAATATGCCGTCCGCATGTTTGGTAAAATTGGCACAAACAAAAAACCAGTTTTTACAATTTTCTGATTTGATTTTTCAAAATTTATTAATATTCTTTTTGTCTACAATTCTTAAAATTTTATTCTGCATTAAATTACCAGATAATTTAAAATTTATGAAAAAAATTTTTTTTTTCGCGTCATCAGTAATTTTAAATAATATAATAATTTGTATAAGCTTACTATAAAAATTTAATGCTAAAATACGCATATCTTTTTGATTTCATTTTAATCTATTTTGGTAAATTTCATTATAATTATGCTAGTCGTTATGTTATCGTTATTCGCTTGATATCGAATTTTCCTTAAAAGCGGGTACACCGTTTTACATTTTATTGCACAATTTTTATTTGTAATAAAATGATTAACTTTCAATTAAATTATAACATTTTAAATGTATGTTTAATTTTTTTGTTATAATATTGAAATGGTTGTGCAAAACATTACATACAGTGTAGGTGTTCTGGTTGAAAGAAACGTCATTTTAGACGAATACAACCTTTGCAAAAACAACCAAAGGTTAGCGCCAGCGATAATGAAATAGGGAATTCTCTGGTTATGACTTCTTTAAATTGTTTAAATACGCGCAAACGAATAAGTTTATTTTGGCCCAACCCCGCAGATTTTCGTAATGAATGATGGCTGATTTGGAATTAGGGCTTCCATTGTACCGCAATGTACTTTTACTTTTAATTAAGCTAAGTTATTTCTGAGGTTTATTTTCAGAAGATTACAAAAATTAAATTAATCACTTTTTAGCACAAAACTTTCAACCGTTTTAGACAAAAGTGACAAAATCTGATTTACTTATATCATTCCATATCAAATCAACGTATTTTGATGTCCCTCTTCGAGGGAATGGCCCAGTTCGGCGCAGCCGTTTCGGCGTAGCCTTTTCGGCGCAGACCCGATTCGGCGCGAGTACGGTTCGGCGCAAACCCGATTCGGCGCGAGTACGGTTCGGCGTAGACCCGATTCGGCGCGAGTACAGTTCGGCGCAGTCCCGATTCGGCGCGAGTACAGAGGCCGGTTCGGCGCAAGATTTTTTCCCCAGATTTTTTCAGGTTCAGAAAACCTGAATATTTAAATTTATTACTACAGAAAAACCTCGATTATCAGTCAGCTTTGAGATCTATTATTGGTAGACTTAAAATTTTACTCTCCATTTTACCCGCTACGCCACCCTTACTTTTTATTTAAAAAAAATAATTATAATTTAAAAAAAAAATTATTATTTTAATAAAAAAAATATATATAAAAACAAAATTATTCGCGCATAGCAAAATTATGCGCCAATCCGCGTAAATAATCGATAATATCCCGATTCTCAAAATCTTCCACCAGTGTTGCGATTCTTCTGTCCGCGTCTCTGTATTTTTTCAATTTCAAGGGTGGAGGATTTCCAGCAACAAGTCGCTCATAAGCAACATCTTGACGTGTTTGAATTTTTTTTAGCCCATTAATGAACTGCCATATATTAGGATGTGTCATTCCTAATTCACACTGAATACGTCTATTTCCAGCTTCAGCATGGTTATTAGTTCGGTTAAAATTATTTAGCGTACGTTCATATAAATTCCACACATCATGCGAAAATAATGGGTCTCTTCTATTTTGTACACCCACGTAGTTTACTTCGAACCACTCCAGAATAGGTTGTAGAGAGGCCGGCAATTCTGTTGCTAACCTTTGTACGGCCCGATATAAATGCTGGTAAGGTACGAATGCTATAGAGATTATCATTCGTGCTTTCAATGCAAATTCATCATCATCACAGTAAGTTGTTCTTAAACCTAAACTGGCTAAATGTTTATGCATATTTTGGGAAAGATGGAAAAAACATCCGTGTATTCTCACTCCTGGAAAACATTCTTGAAGAGCTCTAATCGCTGCTAATTCGTAGTCACATGAAACACTTTCCGGATTAACTTCAGGTACCAATTCTAATATTAGTTGGAATAACCGAACATATGTAGCTCTAGTTTTGTTTGGGAGCAAAGCGTATAAGATCGGATGAACTCCTTCGTATCTCTCAGCCATAACTATGTACAATTGATTAAACAACAAGGGAGCTATTTTAAATGTTCCGTCAACAAACCAATGCTTAGATTCTCGTAAAATATTAAGTCTTTGCTGCCTGCCAAAAATTAATATGCGTTCAAAATTTTCTCCCGAATCCATCAAAAGAAAGTTTTCTTCCATTCCATTTTGCGTATATGTACGATATTCATGTGGTATTATTAAATCCGTTAATGATTCGGGATTTGGTGGGGCTATGTTATTCGCGTTGCGCGTTCTTCGGACAACTTTCTTTAACGCTTGAAAACTTGGCAATATTCCCTGCGCACCTGCTGGAAGTCCGTGTATACACTCGTTGACTATTTGTGCTGTTCCTTCCATGCCATTTTCTGATCTGTTTTTAATTTGTGTGACCGCTTGACTTACAAGAATTTTCGATGCTGAAGGATCGTGAAGATGAACATTTAATCTCTTCACGATTTCTCCATCGCGCACGTGAATGCGTGCCTTGCAACGGTCTTTTAGTTCGCAGCGGTAAAATTCGGTCAATTCATTTCTACTTAAACGATCAAATATATAAATATATCCACTTTCATGAAATTTTTGTTTACCACGTTTACTTACAATTTCGCCAGCCATAATTGTTGTTTTATTAGACATAAAAGTTACACTTATATTATAGTGTATTTTACCGGATGATCCGATAATCCGGATCAACGGATTTAAGTAATTTAAATGAAAAGTGGGTGGCCACATTGGTATTAAATTAATATCAGGTCCCGTTTGATGCGGCATGCCTGGTTTTGAATATTTCCGGAATCTCTAATTTGCGTTCAACTCGGTAAAAACATCATTGAGGCGCGGCTGATCTAACCACCGGGATGTAAACCACCGGAATCTATTTTTTTTGGGAATGGCCATAAAACCTCGATGATTTGGGTTGGTTGGTAAATTAAAATATTCAGGTTTTCTGAGCCTGATAAAATCTGGAAATCTCGCGCCGAAACAGGTTTGCTCCGAAACGGGTTTGCGCTGAACCGGCTTCGCGCCGAATAGGCTTCGCGCCGAATAGGGACTGCGCCGAACTGAACTCGCGCCGAATGGGGTCTGCGCCGAACTGTACTCGCGCCGAATGGGGTCTGCGCCGAACCGTACTCGCGCCGAATGGGGTCTGCGCCGAACCGTACTCGCGCCGAAACGGCTGCGCCGAACTGTACCTGCGGCGAAACGGCTGCGCCGGAACGGCTGCGCCGGAACGGCTACGCCGGAACGGCTACGCCGAAACGGCTGCGCCGAACTGTACCCGACCCCTCTTCGATTGTGCTCAAAATTCATATACTTTTAAGTTATAGAAAAGTTATGGCAAATAAACGGGCCCGTATTTTTTTTGTTTTGCCCCCTAAAGTGGCCCGTTTACATTGTGCAGTATGGTCCAATAATATAATAAAGTATAATGATAATATAATGTTTTTGAAAATTTTAAATTACCTCTTTGGGGGGGGGGGCACTCAAATTAAAAATTTGATCAGGGCCCCAAATTTTAATTATTTTGGAGGGCTGCACAATGTAAACGAGCCACTTTAGGGCCAAACAAAAAAATACGGATCCGTTTATTTGCCATAACTTAAAAGTATACCAAATTTGATCGTATTATTTATCTCCCTCGATAAATCGGTCGCCGCATTTTCTGTATCGACATTTTTATGGTTTAGTACATTTTAGTTTAGTTCTACAGGTAAATTTGATACCAAGGCCTATGATTTGATGGGATGGGGGAACGGCAATTGAGTGTTGATGAGATGAGAATAAAATAACCTGATATATCATTGAAAAGAACCCTTAAATCTGTAACGTGCGTGAAATATTGACAGAAACCACAACTTTAGTTAGCAAAAAGATTAATGGAGGGGACGATTTGGAACCTCCAAACTGCATTTGTCAAAAAATGTTATACTATTGAGGATAATACCGACACCAACATTTATTTTTGAAGCAGAAAAATTATTTTGGAAACATTCGCAAATAATGGAAGAAAGCTTCAAGCTACCATATTTGACAACCGAAAAAAATAGGATATTACTTGACCCAAAAAGTGAAGTACATTAGGAATAACAAGAAAGTTACATATTTGTGGAAGACCGACTACTGAAACTGTTACATTTTATTCCATACGTATTTTGTGAATTCATAGTGTAGAATGTAGATCATTGTCATACACTTGATTTAATCATCATGGGATACGCATGTTTAAATGGATGTTCACAACCTGCAAAGCTGCGTTCCCATCGGAGCATTGTTTCGCGCACGAAAGCCGTGCGGAGCCAGAAAAATTATGTATGTGCACAGATTTCGTGCCGCACGGCTTTCGTGCGCGTAAAAATGCTCAAATGGAGATACAGCTTAATATACGTAGAAAATGTAACAATAGGATAACGTGGTATTCGGTCCTTACAAATAAGCTCCAAATTTGTGTGCTGTAGAATTTGAGAGCCTCCATTAAAACTGTGGCAGTCCTATAATAAATAACTACTAAAGCTTCCCCAAAAGAAATCAGTCATGGAAGACTGAAGACCTCCGTTATCTCGAGACGGTATGCGAGAGTAGTAGATAAGCTATGCATGATAAGAGATACTCAAATGCTCAATTCAAAATAAAACACTGTATCAACAATAACAAAACAATTTAATAAAAATTATCAAGAGGAATGAAAATAATCTATTAGGTATGCGACGTCGTAATCTAGCACTCATCATCTTTAAACAAACAGCTGATTCAAAATTTAAATTACACGACAGTCCATCAACATCTCATTAATGACAAACACATGACTGATATTACATCAAGCCAAACAAGGGCTTCTTGAAAAAACAAAATTGTAGATACATACATGATAAAAAAATTTCAATCAAGATGACTTGCCCCTAAGCTCCTTACAAATACCTTATACATGGTTAACTATAAAATGATACAACAATCTGTCAAGTTATGTAAAAGATGGATAACAAGTCAAACCCTTGGTAATTAATTATTATAAGGACGAAGTGGAGTAAACGCCAAACAAATTGCCGATTTTCCATAAAATCCGAATTAATCGTAGCAAAAATCAATCGCCTTGAAACTTTGGTAACCAACAACCAAATCGAACTTGGATGAGGCGTTATCGCATGGGCACCTTATTAATGACAAAAACAATAAGGTGACCATCGTCGTCTTCCCAATTTGAATCCAAAGCTTTGCGATAACCACCAAGATTTCCAAAACATCAACAAGACGTAAATAAACTTCGTCTAACAATGCACTTGAAAGAATCGGGTTATCCGTCCACCATCAGGATTCGACAATCGGAAAACCCAAGCACCAACAATTCAAACCAACTAAGACGGAAATCCGTAACCCGGTGTTTCCCGTCCCACGGCGCGGCGTATGGGAACTCGTAAATAACAAAAGTTTGAAAGTAAAATTTTTTTACAAAGCAAGTTTACGCTTTATAAAATCAATAGCTTATGGAGCGGAGTTTAAAACCGGTTATTTGAAACTAAGCTAGCGTTTGAATCCAGATCGAGGAATTAAGTATATCCATGATTTCGCTAAATTGATGACCTCGATAGAATATCTGGTGAGCATGGATAGAACCTTCTGTTCTACCATCAAATTACTAGGAAGTAACATGCTCAACAATCCTTTTCATCTTTTCAATCTTTCCAGTTTAAAAAAAAACATGAATCGCTTTGGTTTGAGTTTTCTGTATGGGATTCATTTTGTTTCAAAAAATTAAACGGGCCAAAGTTATTAACACCTATTTGCGCCGGATATACAGCTATAATTTCAAGCCCAATATCGATTTGTGGGCTATAGGGAAGGCAACAGGAAACCATCCCATTAAATTTCTTTCCCCATTTAGTCATCTTGGTTTCGGCCAAGTTTGTAAATCAACGTCTAAAGAAGATATGGCAATATGAAGAAAAAAAAGAAAATAAACGAAGAACGCGATGCTGTTTGTTTTTCTTAAATAGCTCGAAAACTAAATAAGTAACAAACGACACATACCTTTCTTGTAGAGCGTTAAATTATCTACAATATTGAGTGAATAACAAACAACATTTATCATAAGTCAGTCGTTTAGCATGCTCGCGCCGTCGAACTCGAAATTTCGGGTTTCGAAAATAATGGATTTTACTTTTTTTTATGTTGCGCCGATCATTTTTCGACCGTTTATGGGTCGTCCATAAAGGACCCCGCATTCTTTTCCGGCTTTTCAACTCCCCCTTCTCACAGTTTGTCACAATATTCAGACCCCTCCTACCCTGAACGTCCTATGGTCACAATCAAAGACTCCCTCATGTCTAAAATAAAACTTGAACTTTTAAACTAAACAACCTATTCATTTATTTTAATTTTTTTTTTAAATATTTATCGTGAAGAATTAAACAAACAAGAATTTAGGTAAACTTTAATTGACTATCCCAAAAATGGGATTTTTATGCGGATGCCACATTTTTCTACCCCTCTCCCCCCTGGTCACATTTTGTAAACCTTCCATTTTGCTAGAACCAATTAAATTCAAGTATCTATGCTCTCGTTCCCTAATCCTATAATTTGATTGGCTCTTGCCACGACTAACAAGGCAAGACAACTAATTTTTATGTGAACGTTACTTTAGATATTTGTTGGTTTTAGGTCTTATACCCGTATTCACAAACGTTCGTAACTGAATTTAACGGTTTGTTAAATTTAACAACCAATAAGAAGCGTTTGTTGATATTAGAAAACCAATAGAAATCATTCATTAATTTAACAGACCATTAAATTCAGTTAAGAACGTTTATGAATACCGGCATTAGAATTGATTTAACAGGAATCTTATTGGGGATGAAATTTTAAACAAAAAAAATCTTGTGTTTCTTTCAAATTTTTTATAGGCATACAAAATTATCTAATATTGCATACTACAGGTTGGATAAGGGAAAAAATTCCACATTTATCGTACGAAAAAGTAATTTTTGTTCAAAATTTTGTCAGCAATAAAATGCACATAATAAAATTTTGGTAAAATCAATTTTGAGACACCAGAACAGTAAACAAAACTAAGACTACTCCAAAAAGTTCAAAATTTTGGTTTACATCGCTACAAAATAAACAAAGGGTCTAAAAATTATCAGTTACACCATGAAAAGTATTCTTTGAAGTACTCGGATAAAATGTGATCTTTTTTTTATAATTTTTAGTTCCATTCTAGTTGGCTGAAAAAAATTACCGACACAAAATCAAAAAACCGACGAAATCGAGCATTTTCGGAACCCGACTTAGTTTTAGAGATATTTGCGAAAAACAAAACAGCTTCGCGTTTAGTTTTCTTTCTGCCCTGTTTCTAAAATTGTTAATAACTTTTTAGTCTGCGGACATTTTTCGAAGCAAAATGAATCTCACTTACAGAAACTTTAATCAAAGCGATTCAAGTTGTTCTCAACCATGAATCGCCGAATGAATATGGCTGACCTATAAGCAAGCTATTACAAAAACGATTGATGTAACTACTTTTCACATCACTTTGCAACTTTGCGATATTTTTTGTCGACTCTTACTTTATTGGCTTTATTTTCGATTGTTTGGCATTATAGAAAAAATTTATAACGTTTGAATTTAAATACGGAAAAAAGCTAAATTAGAGAGAATCAAAAATCGACTGACAAAAAATAAAGAAAGGGTCGATAAAAATACAGTAGAAAATATTGAAGTGATATACGTATATGAAAAGTAGTTGGCGCAATTGGCCACTGGCGTGTAGTGCCAATGGTTACGGAACGGGGATGCTATGGGAAGGGGGTGATGTGATGGTCCTAAAATTAGTAACACAAAACGGATCCACGCAATAAGAAATAAAATGTAGGGAACGTCGTAAATGCGCATATAAAAAATCAGTATAAGATTCGGATTCAGATCCAAATATGTATATTTTCGGTATAGATAAGACAATAAAAAACGAATGTATTTGAGAAAGAAAATTCGAAAATAGCACCCTCAATTTTAAAACGGTCGTTTATAAACAATAACCAAGTAATTTGTTTGAACGATCATTAAAGAGCCGGATCAAATACACACCTAAATTGATGGAAAAATACGCCATGACGAAATTGTAACAAATTTATAATGGGACAGTAATTTGTAAATTTGCCAAAATCGATTGTGATATTGCTAAGTGGACAAGAGCCTACTTAAAAAACTTCATTGTATAGATTATGTATTTATTAGAATATAGTACATACAAGAACAGTGAGCTGGTAAAGTTACGAACAAATTCGATAAAATATTTTAGGGGAGTTTTCTCAAGACATTTTTTTATCGTTTTTCTTTTTGAGGTATGACGTCATTCTAGATTTTTTTAAATTGCAACCCATATTTTTTTTCGGATTTGGATCGAGCATAAGTTTTTGAGCATAAAAATGTTAAAAAAAAGTATAACCTTGAAGAGAAAGTTTTCGAGATAATCAGTCCTCAAGTTTCAAAAATGCATGATAGAATAATTATTACAGTAACCCAATTATTTATCAAGTAGGCGCTGGAAAAAATTAGAATTTTATAATCTGTGGTCTATTAGTATTTTGTTAATTAATCGTTGCCTAAATTATTGTACTTAGAATTCATTTTTATTTTTTCAACTATTTTAAAATGGTTCGTCGCTTGTCCGAAAGGCAAAGAATTGAAATTCTGATGATTATTGATTACGGGGGTACAGAACTCGTATTCAATTAGAAACAAAATAGAGCAAGAATCGCAAAGAACGCGATAGTTCAGAGCTGCGTTATAAAATATTTGAAATTGCAGAAGTGGCATCTGTATCGAGTGGTTCTGGTTCAAGAGCTAAATGAAGATGATCCTGACCGTAGGTTCCACTTTTGTGAAACCATGTTCCAGCACCAGGATGCAGATGACGGATTGAAAAAAATATAATTTTTTCTGATGAAGCTACCTTTATCTCAACAGCACAGTTAACAAGCAAAACTATAAATATTGGTCTCCTCTCAACCCACACTGCAAAATGGAAACTCTTTGCCAGTTTCCACAAAAACTTAACGTTTGTAAAAACATTTTTCTTTGAAAGCACACTAACAGGTGAAATATATCTTGACTTTTTAAGAAACAAATTAGACCCTGCACTTACGATGCTATAGGCTATGTGCAAGTGATTTGAATTTTTAAAAATTCGATGCCAGCGATTACGGTGGCGAAATATGGCACTTTTTATGGTACTACAGATTGTATCAGTGTTTATGGATTTGTATTATTAAATGATGTTTACATTATAAAACGAGAAATTTAAATCAACTTGTGCAATTAGTTGAAATTATTAGATTGGTATTTCTATTATGTTGTTTACATACTAAGATTGGCCAAATTTCGATCAAAAAAATCCAAAATCTGTCTTCTGCGATTTTTCGACGGATTTCGTTAGGTAATTGTTTGTACTTTAACATACTAAAAATCGTCTTGTCGGAACCCTGAGCTTCTGACTGAATTCTTCGTCGGAAGTTGACATTTTTTATGAAGGAGTGAAAATTATGTTTTTGGCAAAATATGTATATTTAAACAAATTTCTATTTCAGCTATATTGCTATCATATAACTCATTAAAAATATTAATAACACTTAAAATATTTTAACATTTTTGAAATTATGAAAAGAAGAGTTTCTTAAAAATGGACATGTTCAGATTTTCAGGTTTTAGGTTCAGGTTTTAAGGTATGGCGTCCTAATAAAAGCACTGAGTTGGCGACCTCGGCGATCGTCAAAACAAAATGTTTCTTCGCAATATTTCCTTTAATAGTTGCTGAGCGCCAGCGCTGTTAAATAGAGCACATTTTTGAAAATTTCAAAAATGCTCGATTTTGCTCTGCCTTTTTTATAATTTTTGGTTACTCTCTCTAAAAAAATCTATTATATGATAAAATCTATTAATATACTGTTGTGACCCGCTTTGAGCTATCAGAGATGTTAAGAAAGCCAGTTGTTAAAGGAAGCACAATCGGGGATGTTCTTATTATTAATTAATTAATCAACTGGAATTCGGGTGTGCTGCATCATCGAATACAAAGAGAATCATAGATCTTCAGATCAACGTTTGATTGGAAGACCTAAGAGAGATTATTCCGTGTTTTTCCTACCGGGAAAGATTATATGGGAACATCAATTGGACTGGGATTGTTTCAGGTCAGAGACCGAGTCATTGTAGGCGACAATTTGGACCAGGCGATAAGCAAAGAGAAGAAAGTGAATGTGTGCATAGTGTTGTGCGACAAGCCTATACGAGTCACCACTAAAGATAAAGGTTTGAATTAATTTAATATAATTTTAAGTTTGTTGATGATGCTTGTGTTGAGTTTTTGATTCTATTATTTCCATTTTATGTGTTCATTGTTGAAAATAAATCTGTTAGCTGAACCGATTGTGTTTCTTTTGAGCTGATGCTAGTTAGAACTTGTACAGTGAGGCGATAAGCATAAAGATAACCTGAGATTAAGAGCCGCTAAAGGTAAGTGCCTAAGGTTCGTTGTTCCTCGTCACCTGGAGCTATAAAGGGTGGACCAGGACGCAACAATACATATAGTACTCTATTATAAAAAAAAATTCGGATCATAATCGGGCGTTCTTGAAACTTTAAAAAATGTGCTCTATTTAACAGCGCTGGCGCTCAGCAACTATTCGACTTAGAAGGAAATATCTTAAATAAAAGTTTTAGTAAATTTTGTTCTCCATAAGATTTGTAGAAGTCATTTTCGTCCTAAAGTTAACTGGTAAGGAAATATTGCGAAGAAACATTTTATTTTAATTTTTGTTGTAATTAATTGTTGTAATTTTAGAAAAACCATAATTAAAACAAAATCTATGCTTTTAAACCGTTTTAAACTATACTAACTTGCTGAAAAAAATATTCACTAAAACGTTACTACATTAATTTTACTTTAAATTCATTGATATACTAATTAATTTCAAATTTTTATATTAGTAAATAAAAGGTATACCATGAAAAGTGCCGGCGCGCCCAACCAGTAGGCGCTAGTTGTGAACTTGCACATAGCCTTATAGGCTATATGGAGATCCACATCAGCCCAAAAGCACGATATGGTACTAGCAAGGCGGAGTTCCACCTCACTTTGGAGTGATCCTTCGTGAATATTTAAACCAAATTTTTACCAACCAATGAATTGGTCGTAAGGGAACGATCGAATGGCCGCCCAGATCTCAGGATCTTACTCTGTGTGATAAAATTTGGAATTTTACAGGAGTTTTAGTGTTCACTTCGAACATTTAATTTAATTTTCTTCTTTACATCATTTTTGCAAAAACCTTAATAATAATTATTGTTTTTATTAAATTTATTGAAGTAATTGATTAAATTCTTTTTTGTAACTTTGCGATTGACTACCTTGAAAACTTTTCTCTTCGAGATTAGAGTTTTTTTACATATTCATACTCAGAAAGTTGTGCTCTTGACTAATTTGTAAATGAAAATTAGGGTTGCCATTTAAAAAATTTACAATAACGTCACAGCTCAAAAACAAAACACGATAAAAATATGTCAATGGCAGCAATAAGTGACATTTAAACAAGGTGGATCTCGCTTTTTGCGGCAGATCCTAGGCTTCTATACAGCTACCTTTCTGGTTTATACCAAAGCTGGTTTAGCTTTCTGCTTTTTGATTTTAAACGTACTCGTTTATACCAAGACATTCTGATTAAATAATTATTTGTTTTCGTTTTAATTACCGTTTTTCTATTTATTTTAATCATAGAATCAGCTTCTTTTATTTTTATCACTTCATTTAGCGTTTTTATCTTTTTATTCTTCTTGGGCGAATTACGTTTTGTTTTGTTATTGTCTTTATTTCGCGGTTTTATAATCACCATGTGTTTAAATTGTATATCGCCTTCCTGCAGCCGTTTACGGTTTATTTCTTTAAATTTTAATTTAATTAATTTCACTATCTTGAAACGTAAATTTTTATTTTGGATATTCATGGTTGAAAAGTTTTTAAATTTTACGTCTTTAAATATTCTTATTTTCCGTAACACAAGCTTTTGTGATTTTACATTTTTATGTCCTTGAGAAATTACTTGTTTGGTTTTAATTAACACTTTTTCACATTTAAATGTTCTGTTAATTTTAATTGTTTTAATTTTCACTTTATTTTCACCGTGAATGTCTTTCAAATTTTTATGTTTCTTCTTGTAACGTTTTTTTTTACATTAGCGAACTTGAGATCTTCTGGTTTTGTATTTTAGTTTTGCTTTTAATTTTTTAATTTTCCATTTCTTGCGATTGGAACTCTTTCTATTTATCACGCAGTACTGATGTTTTACTTTTTCTTCTTTTTTGTTCGTTATGTCGGTTTCCATTAATTCAACTCTATTATTTGTTTGTAATTCCATATTTGCATCGTTTATTTGGTTTTCTAATTCGTCAGTATGAAAATATAATTTGTCGATTATTTTATTTACCTTATCTAACATTTTATTTAACATGAGGACCCCCTCTTTGCTTTTTAGTTCCTCTTGTAATTTAATTAAATCTTCTAATGAAAATATTAATTTACTTATTGGTTTGTCTTTTTTTTAAAAAATAAAATTTTAACGTTTGATAAACTTATCGAATTTTTCCTTACTACAAATGTTAATTCAAATTGTAATCTAATAAACCAAATTTTTAATTTCTATCATTATCTAATAAACCAAATTTAATTTTGAACAAATTTTGTATATTTATCATTATCTCTACAAACAAATTTTTAATGTTAGAATAATTTTTGTAAACTTAAACGACTTTTATCTTTATCTATTTTCCTTTTTAACTAAAGCATTTGAAGTTTTAAAAATTTTTAATTCAAACTTTATGAAAATTATTGAGAAAAATTTTTGTTTAAACAATTAATGACTCCCCCGCTTATCTAATCTACCGCCCCACGTTGGATCGACAATTTAAGTTCGTAACTCCCGCGTTTTTTATTATTAAATTAAGAAGCTGCAATTGGACGTAAATTAAAATAGTTACTCCCCCGCTTTTCTTATCAATGCCCCACGTTGGTTAGCCAATTTAAGTTGCCATGTTTCGCTACTGTTCAGATTAAAATTTTTTACTTATATAGCGGGGAATGTAATGGCACTTAATTCAATAATGCTCCGACCAGCTATGCATGACAGACTCGATAATTTGGGTCGAAACTTGGGTTCATGTAGATCAATCGAAACACTCATATACGTCACCTTAATCAGTGATCTTTCTTATAAAGACGACTCAAATAAATGGAAAATTGTATCTGTTTCTTCTTCGATCTACTACTGCTATTAAATGAAATTAAACGCAAACGCTATTAAAACGAAAAATAATGGAATTTATTTAACACAATAAAAATGCAAGACAAAATATTAGTTTTCTTATAGTTAAACAAATTAAATTTTACAAAGTGAAACATTCGTAACAAAATCCCCCAAAGTTTATGCGCGCCCGAATTTTAAAAACGATTTGTCTATTTATCAAATAGTAAGTGCGTCACAAAAAAAACTCTTACCGAAGTGTACCGTTCTTCCGGAGTTTTCTGATGCGGCCGGTATTGTGTGTGGAGCGTCTAAGCGTGAATATTATAGTTGACAAACAGCTTCTGATCTTGGACCAAACAAAAGCAGGTAGGAACGACCAGTGAATAATTATCTTCCTCCGAATCGTACAATCAATAATAGGTAAGTAATTTGAATGATTTTTCTTCAACAAATTTCCATTCACATAACCATAGAACACAACCATCCAAAATTTATTTCCAAAAATTAATATCCAAAAACTTATTTTCAAAAATTAATACGATCAACAGCACGTCTTAATACTCCTCGACGGCTGGCATCAGAATCCTCTTCGCTCCGTTATCATTTACTAACCCCACCAAAGTTTTCTCCAACTCGCGCATTCACAAATATCACGAATTGTCACTTTATTAAATCTAATTGAAAATCCTAACTTAACAAACTAAATAAATTTAATTTGTTTCTCATATTTCATTAATCAAACAACCACTAATATTTTGTCCTTCTCAATTTTATCATATTTTTCAGATCTTAACAGCGTTTGCATCTTCCGGATGTGTGAGGCAGAGCAGTCAAACAATCTTTCAATCAAAGAAAATTCAGATACAATCAATTAATTACCTATTATGGTCTTATTAACTTAATAAAATTATGAGTGTTTCAACAAATCTACCCAATTACTTCATACCCCCTATCTCTTACAGGGGCCGTTCATGTATTACGTAAGACGTTTTTTCCTACTTTCAGACTCCCCCCCCTCCCCCTAGTAAGAAAAAATAAGAAAATGTATAAACCCCCCCCCCACACACTAATCTTACGTAAGATAAATTATTACCCAATGAGAAGCCAGATATTAAACATTAAAAGTGAAATTAATGAAGATATTATGTTTATTTTATATTAAAAAAAAAAGTTATTCAAACAATTTACTTTATAGTGTAAGAAAATTGCGAATAAAAAATCCAAAATCGGTCTTCTGCGATTTTTCGACGGATTTCGTTAGGTAATTGTTCGTACTTTAACATACTAAAAAACGTCCTCTCGGAATCTTGAGCTTCTTACCGAATTCTTCGTCTGCAGTTGAAATTTTTTATGAAGGAGTGAAAATGATGGTTTTTGGCAAAATATTTTTAAACAAATTTCTATTTCAGCTATATTGTTATCATATTATAACTCATTAAAAAAATTAAAAACACTTAAAATATTTTAACAACATCCTCGAAGTGCCACCAATTAAAAAAAAGTGGCGAATACAAAATGTTTCCTCGCAATAATTCCTTACCAGTTGACTTTAGGACGAAAATGACTTTTATAAATCTTACAGAGAATAAAAATTACTACAACATCTATCTAATAAGTTATTTAATAGTTTTTTGCTGAGCGCCAGCACTGTTAAATAGAGCACATTTTAGAAAATTTCAACAACGCTCGATTCTGACCTGATTTTTAGGCTTCTATACAAAGTATAGCAAGAAGCCTTATGATCTGGTTTTATAATAAAATTTTTTTTTAATATAGTAAGTGCAAAATAATATTTTTTTGCGATATTCTTGTGTTACACTTAAAAAAGCATTGCTTTTAATAATAGAAGACCATTTTATCTGTAATCAAACGTTTTAGTTACTTTATTCATTTCTAACGTAAATAATTAATAGTATTGTGTTTCACATTAACATTAATACCAACAGCACCTAAATTAGATTAAATAATTTTTAAATTTTGAAATTTAATTAGAAAAATAAAATCTTACGTAAGAAATTGTCTTGACCCCCCTACCCACGAGTAAGAAAAAATAAGATGTCAGCTACCTCCCCCTCAGCTAAACGTCTTACGTAATACATGAACGGCCCTACAAACGGAACATGACAATATATATAAAAATGGATGTATATATGTATGTTCCCTATAGACTAGGATGTTTTTGTATTGAAATAGTGCAAAAATTCGCAAAGGAAAGGAAAGTTGATTTTGAGTAGCCTGCCTTCCTTTAAGGAATCTCGATAATCCATTCATGCGCGTCCCTATGGGACGCGCATGAATGGATTATCGAGATTCCTTAAAGGAAGGCAGGCTACTCAAAATCAACTTAAAAAACAATAATGAATGCTGTCAAGCTGTCAACCGATCGACAATGCAAATACGCGTGCACGTGCTTTACGCTTCTATTTGACTAATCTTAACCAAATTTGGTGTAATAGTTATTTACATGAAAGTCAGGAAAATGATGTATTACTGACGAGGAGCAATGTTGAAATACGAGGCACTTCGTGCCGAGTATTTGAGAGCTCCGAGTAAAGTGAGACATTTTACTGACGTATTTTGTATTAAATTTTACCGAAAATCGTAAAAAATCGAAATTTTAAAACACTAATTGAACAACATTTTTAAAATGAGCTAAAATCAAGTTTGTCAATTTGTTGACTACATAGTTACAAACAATAGTTATTCCGAAAATTGTCATTGTTACCTGCGTTACTAAATATTACCGGACTAGTCAGTAAGATTCAATTTCCCTGCGCGTAAATACGCAGGGAAGTGTTGTTTCGATGACGATTTCCGGTAATAGATATTTACGATATGTGTATCGTAATGTGGAATTTTACGATACGCGATGGAAAAATTGTCCAACAAGCCGAAGGCGCGTTGGATAATCCATCAAGTATCGTAGAGACACATTACGATACAAATATTGTACAACGTTTTATCTACTTTGATTTTGTAATCAAACCTACGCATATTTTTGAGTTTCTAGTTGAATTTTTAAAATTGCATTTATAAAAAAAAATTATTGGGCGGCTAGTCGCGTAGTTACGAAATTGTTTAATTGTTTCGCAAGCATTTAATTGACAGCAAGTTCCAGTATAATCGTAAGTGAAACATGAGTAATTCAGAGGAAAGTTTGCCTTCTGATATAGAATTGGCTGCTCAATCTGCTATAGATACATTAATGCCTGCCAAATCTAAAAAGCGATACGAAATAGTGTTCAAATATTTTGAAGAATGGATGGAAGCTAAGAAAATTCGTGAAATCTCTGAAAATGTGGTCCTTGCCTATTTTTCGGAACAAGTAGGGAAGCTAAAACCATCTTCGTTATGGTGCCGGTATTCTATGCTGCGAATGTTGGTCTCGATTAAGAAAAAAATTGATATTAGTCAATATCATCAAGTTGTGGCTTTCTTGAAGAGGAAATCAGAAGGATACCGACCTAAAAAATCGTGTATTTTTCGCAAAGAAGAGATACATCAATTTCTTAAGGATATGAATGATAAAGATTTCTTATTTATGAAGGTAAATTAGTGCTTAAATAATAAAAAACAATTTCAAACTTGTAATGCTTTTAGGTCATTTTGATTATTGGAGTTTTTGGTGCTTGCCGAAATTATGCGGGAATTTGCAATAACAGAAGGAAATATCCTGGGAACAGCGTCTGAAGTTCAATTTGTAAATATTTCAAACTGTGTAATTAATATTAATAAATAATTGTAAACATGTTTTGCAAAATTCATTTCTTTTACAAAATTACCGCACTAAACTGCTTTATTACCGCACTAGTGCGGTAAAAACTATCATTACGATACTAAAAAAAATTATGAAATATGGCACATTACAAAATCAAAGTAGATAATAGTATATTATTTACGCGGGAGATATGAGGTGCATTACCCGCACGAAGGTTTTAAAAGCTCGAGGGCCGAAGGCCCGAGGGCTTTTGAAACAAGAGTGCGATAATGCAACGTTATCTCCCAAGTTTAATATACTATTTTATCTACTTCCGTGCTAAATATGTTAAACTTAAGTAAACTATGAATAAATTTTTTTGCGCGCGATCGATCTGATTTTTTGCATATGCCTTCCTACCGACAATTCCCTGGGGGGTTAAATAAGTAAGATTGGGGCGGGGGGGAGATTTTTTTGCTCAGTTTTTCGATATCTAGCGTCGTTCTCGAGTTACAGCTAATTCAAAAAATTTACATAAAAAACACAGGGTTACATTGATATTAAATTATTTTTATTCAGTTGCCTAGCAAATTGAGTAAATTAGACGCATTAGAATTTGGAGGTTAAATATAATTGAAGTAGTGTTTCTATGGTTATTGTGTAGCAGATTTGACAATTTAAAGCATTACTTTGTATGTCACCCCCTGTGGCGAAATGGTGATAGTACATGGTTTGCAATGTGAACATCCGAGGTTCGAATCTTGCGACGGCGAATTTTTATTTCATATAAAAAATGTATAATTATTAAAAAATAAATCAAGTTACTAATTTTAAATTATTTTTATTCAGTTGCCTAGCAATCAATATTAACTCCCTAAGGAAGTTAAAAGAACATTAATCCACGAAACAAATTAATTGCCGTCATAGCCGCGCTATTTGGAGGCGCTAAGTACACACTTATCTCCCGGAAGTAGATAAAACTTATTTACAACGCTACGAAAAACATAGGCTACTTTAGAACCTTGGAGTGAGGCCGACTGTGCCAGCTAGTATTTAATAACAATCAAACTTTTCCATTCCATTCGAAACTTTACTTCTCTGTAATGTACCACTGCTTATATATGGTTAAAATAAATAAAAAATTATTTTTTCACATTAAAGTAAAACTAGACAGTCCATTTTAAATTTAAAACAAATTTTAATTTTATTATACATACGATGTGTTTACAATGACAATTTCGAGGGTTCCGATTAGGGTTGAATTATGCGGACGGACACGGAGCCAGATAATAAGGCTTCTTGCTATACTTTGTATAGAAGTCTTTAAGTAGCGCACTGGGTACCCAGTTGTTAGACCTTTATACACACAGAGTATTTCCAACACGATTTGAAACGCTCTGTATGATTTTGAATTATGCGGACAGACACGGAGCCAGATCATAAGGCTTCTTGTTATACTTTGTATAGAAGCCTAAAAAATAAGGTCGACGTTTCCGAGGATTTTCTGAGAAAATTTTTTAACCCCGCCTTTCTTTAAAGTATGAAAAATTTTAAGAGATAAAGAATGACCAGAAGCGACGTATAAATCTCTCAAAAAATAATTTGTCTACTCCGATTACATTCCCTAATAATTCAAGCATTAGAAAGTATAATTAAAATAAATTGTAATTCTGTAGGTTTTGTCAATAAATTCAAAAAGATTTATTAAGCACCAATTAATTTTTCTAAGAACTCCTTATTTAAAATATTTTACATATCAAAAATTAAAAAAAACATACATTTAGGACAAAATACTATGGATCAATTATAATTTGATTAATGCCTTGTATACTCTGACCTATTTAATGATTCCATAATTATGGAAGTATGATATTACTCATAAATTTTTTAATTGGTGTATTATGAAATTATAGTTTACATTTTGATAAATTAAAAAGATTTAGTTGGTTATAATTTTTAGAAAGCATTTCCATTTTGTTTAAAGGAATAAAATTCTTTTCCGGAAATCGTCATTGAAACAACATTTCCCTGCTTATGCACGCGCAGGGAAATTGAACTTTACTGACTAGTCCGGTAATAATTAGTAAGGTTAATAATAACAAAATAAAATAGACAAATGTCAATGTCAAAAAATGTCGTTCAATTAGTGCTTTAAAATTTCGATTTTTTACGATTTTCGGAAAAATTTAATACAAAACATGTCAGTAAAATGTCTCACTTGACTCGGAGCTCTAAAATACTCGGCACGAAGTGCCTCGTATTTCAACATTTCCCCTCGTCAGTAATATGTCATTTTCCTGACTTTTATGTAAATAACTATTACAGAAATATAATTTAACTGGACCCGATATGTATCAACATTTATGCATGTTTTTTATTTACTTTACATATAACGCCAATTTACTAGGCTATAATTTAAAAAAAAACAATACATTACATAATATTGAAGGCTGAGTTTATTTATATCAAATTGCAACTCACAAAATCAAAGGTTAAGACCAATTCCGGCTTAATTTTAGATTAAGAAAAACAATACCTTAGCTAATGCTTGTGCCATTTCAAAAGTTCCAATTGTATCCATATTCGAAGCCATAATGGGGACTCCATAATAAGTTCGTTTTGAATTTCTAAAAGTGATGCTTCGAAATAAATTCACCTACAACAAAAATCAGCACATTAATATGTATATCGAAACAAAAGAAAAATATATTTTTAAATTTTGCCACCAATTTATATATTATTTGTTTTTAATTAAACCACCTGTTTCTGTTTCCAAGGAAAGTATTGACTAATCTATAAAAAGCACCCTGATGCCTTCTTCCCATAACGAAATATTGATTTATTGGCAAAATAAATATTTTAGCACAAAACTTAATTTTTAATAAGAAGTAATAGAAAAGTATGTACTTACATCAGAACGACTAACCAAAGTTGATCTTTTTGGACGCAACAAAACGTCTTTAAAATCTAATTTAATTTCGTTTACTATATTTGGCATTTTAAATGTTTAACGTTGTACGGTAAAGCGAGTACACGTGTTATTTGCTGACTAGAAGAAAACTGCTGATGAATGGACTAAAAATATTGAGCTACCTCATGTATGTATTTAAAAATATCTATTTTTTTAGCTCCTTATCGTGTTTACATAATCATGATGTGACCTCTTGTGCATTCTTAAATGTGTCTTTGTAATTAATGCGACTTGTAAAAAAATGTCGCATGCGTTGAACTTGAAATTTTTATCAATGGAATTAATTCATAATTTTTAAAAGGTCAATTTAGCCATGTAGATTACATGAATTTATAAAAATCACCTTCACACTTTATTGGTACATACATTATTACAAGCACGCCTATTTTAAATTTTATACGCACATGCGCACATTTACCCTTTTAAATATCGATACTTCAAATATACAGGGTAATTACGATATACAGGGTGCCCAATATTTGCAGGTTCTTGAAATCGAATTTTTTAATTAACTATACCTTTCACAGCCGTAGCAAGGGTGAGACGACTGAGGCATTTGCCTCAGGCGCCATCTCAATGGGGGCGCTAAACCTTGACAAAACCCAAAATTTTCAAAAAGATAAGAATCTTTTGGGGGCTGCGCATATATTTAAATTTGACTGAATTCGAAAATTTGACCACGATTTTATTTACAACATCGCCTAAAATTCCCTGTCGACCTTTTTTACGGCAAGTGGGGATTTTAATTCTCTACAGTAGTTTTTCGTCTATAACTCGCTTACTTTCATTTTTAGTGAAAATTATCATCAAATCAAAATTGAAGAGTACAAAATTCTCTATAAAACTTCTCATACTAAGTATTTATGAAATAAAAATAAAATCCTCTTCTTCTTCTTCTTCTGTTGCACAATGTTGCCCTCCTGGGATACAGACGTCCAGCTATCCCTCCATCTCTTTGGGGGTCTTCCGGCGGGTCTCCTGGTATTAGGTCTCTGCGTCATCACTATCTTTGCGATTCTCGCATCATCCATCCTCTCTACATGGTCTCTCCAAAACCTTCTTCTCGCTCTAGCCCATCTGACAACGTCCTGACTCGACATCTTTCGCGGGTTATCTCACTTCTCACTCTATCCCACAACGTTACCCCTGATATCGCTCTTAACGTCCTCATCTCCGTAGATCTCATTGATTGTTTCGTTCTAGATGTTGCGGCCCTTGTCTCTGCTGCGTAGGTTAGAACCGGTCTTACACATGCTTTATAAATTCTTGTTTTACTCTCGATTGAAATATGTTTGTTGAGCCATATAATGTGGTTTGGTGACAGCTGGCCCTGAGACACTTGGCCCTGCGACAACTCGCCTCGGACAACTGACCCTAGCGACAACTGGCCCTGGCGACAACTGGCCCTGGCGACAACTAGCCCTTTCGACAACTGACCCTAATAGCGACAATTGGCCTTATGACTACTGGACTACTGGCCAGAAGCCAAATATTGCATTTCTATGAGAACTTTTACTTAAACCAAATTTTATGAGTAACCGGTAAATCCACCTCTTCGCGGAAAATCCACCTCTTTGCGGCAGATTTAACCTTACGTGGAGATTTGTTTGTTTTTCATTTGTTTTCTAAAGAAATATCAAAAACTAACACTAACCTAACGGCAGATCCACTTCTTCGCGGAAGATCCACCTCTTTGCGGAAGATTTAACTTTACGTGAAGATTTAACTTTACGTGAAGATTTAACTTTACGTGATGATTTAATTGTTTTTAATTGGTTTTCTAAAGTAATATCAAAAACTAACACTAACCTAACGGCAGATCCACCTCTTCGTGGAAGATCCACCTCTTTGCGGAAGATTTAACTTTACCTGAAGATTTATTTGTTTTTAATTGGTTTTCTAAAGAAATATCAAGAACTAACACTAACCTAACGGCAGATCAACCTCTTCGCGGAAGATCCACTTCTTTGCGGAAGATTTAACTTTACGTGAAGATTTAACTTTACGTGATGATTTAATTGTTTTTAATTGGTTTTCTAAAGAAATATCAAAAACTAACACTAACCTAACGGCAGATCCACCTCTTCGTGCAAGATCCACCTTTTTGCGGAAGATTTAACTTTACCTGAAGATTAATTTGTTTTTAATTGGTTTTCTAAAGAAATATCAAAAACTAACACTAACCTAACGGCAGATCCACCTCTTCGCGGAAGATTTAACTTTACCTGAAGATTTAACTTTACCTGAAGATTAATTTGTTTTTAATTGGTTTTCTAAAGAAATATCAAAAACTAACACTAACCTAACGGCAGATACACCTCTTCGTGGAAGATCCACCTCTTTGCGGAAGATTTAACTTTACCTGAAGATTTAACTTTACGTGAAGATTTATTTGTTTTTAATTGGTTTTCTAAAGAAATATCAAGAACTAACACTAACCTAACGGCAGATACACCTCTTCGTGGAAGATCCACCTCTTTGCGGAAGATTTAACTTCACCTGAAGATTAATTTGTTTTTAATTGGTTTTCTAAAGAAATATCAAGAACTAACACTAACCTAACGGCAGATACACCTCTTCGTGGAAGATCCACCTCTTTGCGGAAGATTTAACTTTACCTGAAGATTTAACTTTACGTGAAGATTTATTTGTTTTTAATTGGTTTTCTAAAGAAATATCAAGAACTAACACTAACCTAACGGCAGATACACCTCTTCGTGGAAGATCCACCTCTTTGCGGAAGATTTAACTTTACGTGAAGATTTATTTGTTTTTAATTGGTTTTCTAAAGAAATATCAAGAACTAACACTAACCTAACGGCAGATACACCTCTTCGTGGAAGATCCACCTCTTTGCGGAAGATTTAACTTTACCTGAAGATTTAACTTTACGTGAAGATTTATTTGTTTTTAATTGGTTTTCTAAAGAAATATCAAGAACTAACACTAACCTAACGGCAGATCAACCTCTTCGCGGAAGATCCACCTCTTTGCGGAAGATTTAACTTGACGTGAAAATTTAACTTTACGTGAAGATTTATTTGTTTTTAATTGGTTTTCTAAAGAAATATCAAAAACTAACACTAACCTAACGGCAGATCCACCTCTTCGCGGAAGATTTAACTTTACCTGAAGATTTAACTTTACCTGAAGATTTAACTTTACCTGAAGATTAATTTGTTTTTAATTGGTTTTCTAAAGAAATATCAAAAACTAACACTAACCTAACGGCAGATACACCTCTTCGTGGAAGATCCACCTCTTTGCGGAAGATTTAACTTCACCTGAAGATTAATTGGTTTTTAATTGGTTTTCTAAAGAAATATCAAAAACTAACACTAACCTAACGGCAGATACACCTCTTCGTGGAAGATCCACCTCTTTGCGGAAGATTTAACTTTACCTGAAGATTTAACTTTACGTGAAGATTTATTTGTTTTTAATTGGTTTTCTAAAGAAATATCAAGAACTAACACTAACCTAACAGCAGATCCACCTCTTCGCGGAAGATTTAACTTTACCTGAAGATTTAACTTTACCTGAAGATTTAACTTTACCTGAAGATTAATTTGTTTTTAATTGGTTTTCTAAAGAAATATCAAAAACTAACACTAACCTAACGGCAGATACACCTCTTCGTGGAAGATCCACCTCTTTGCGGAAGATTTAACTTTACCTGAAGATTTAACTTTACGTGAAGATTTATTTGTTTTTAATTGGTTTTCTAAAGAAATATCAAGAACTAACACTAACCTAACGGCAGATCCACCTCTTCGCGGAAGATTTAACTTTACCTGAAGATTTAACTTTACCTGAAGATTAATTTGTTTTTAATTGGTTTTCTAAAGAAATATCAAAAACTAACACTAACCTAACGGCAGATACACCTCTTCGTGGAAGATCCACCTCTTTGCGGAAGATTTAACTTTACCTGAAGATTTAACTTTACGTGAAGATTTATTTGTTTTTAATTGGTTTTCTAAAGAAATATCAAGAACTAACACTAACCTAACGGCAGATCCACCTCTTCGCGGAAGATTTAACTTTACCTGAAGATTTAACTTTACCTGAAGATTAATTTGTTTTTAATTGGTTTTCTAAAGAAATATCAAAAACTAACACTAACCTAACGGCAGATACACCTCTTCGTGGAAGATCCACCTCTTTGCGGAAGATTTAACTTTACCTGAAGATTTAACTTTACGTGAAGATTTATTTGTTTTTAATTGGTTTTCTAAAGAAATATCAAGAACTAACACTAACCTAACGGCAGATCCACCTCTTCGCGGAAGATTTAACTTTACCTGAAGATTTAACTTTACCTGAAGATTTAACTTTACCTGAAGATTTAACTTTACCTGAAGATTAATTTGTTTTAATTGGTTTTCTAAAGAAATATCAAAAACTAACACTAACCTAACGGCAGATACACCTCTTCGTGGAAGATCCACCTCTTTGCGGAAGATTTAACTTCACCTGAAGATTAATTGGTTTTTAATTGGTTTTCTAAAGAAATATCAAAAACTAACACTAACCTAACGGCAGATACACCTCTTCGTGGAAGATCCACCTCTTTGCGGAAGATTTAACTTTACCTGAAGATTTAACTTTACGTGAAGATTTATTTGTTTTTAATTGGTTTTCTAAAGAAATATCAAGAACTAACACTAACCTAACGGCAGATCCACCTCTTCGCGGAAGATTTAACTTTACCTGAAGATTAATTTGTTTTTAATTGGTTTTCTAAAGAAATATCAAAAACTAACACTAACCTAACGGCAGATCCAGCTCTTCTCGGAAGATCCACCTTTATTTATTTAACCAGAAGCCAAATATTATATTTCTGTGAGAACTTTTACTAAAACCAAATTTTATGAGTTACCGGTAAATAATATGAAGTTAATTTGCATCTTTAAATTTTAAGGTGTTAAGTCGCAAAAAAAACGCAAAACGCAATAATCAAGTTATAATAATCAAGAAGTCACAAGGCCAGTTGTCGCTAGGGCCAGTTGTCGCAAGGGCCAGTTGTCGCCATGGCCAGTTGTCGCCAGGGCCAGTTGTCGCCAGGGCCAGTTGTCGCTAGGGTCAGTTGTCCGAGGCGAGTTGTCGCAGGGCCAAGTGTCTCAGGGCCAGTTGTCGGTACACGATATAATGTTTCGTAAACAACCCGAGATCATGTCAGCTTTGGATGCTTGTGTGCGTACCTCTGAGATAGTGCTTCGGTCGTTGGTTATATCCACACCAAGGTATGTGAATTTCTTGACCTGCTCAATGATTTCTTCGTCGACCATAAGTTTGCAACGTATTGGATATTTTGAGATCACCATGGATTTTGTTTTCTGAGTCGATATTCTCATATTAAACAAGTTTGATAAATCATTGAGTCGAAACAGGAGCCGTTGTAGGTCGTCTTCATTTTCGGCCGTTAGGACCACGTCATCTGCATAGCACACCATCTGTATTTTGCTACCCCCTACTTCATAGCCAAAGTCAGTGTCTTTAATACCTCTCATGATCTGTTCCATAATAAGGTTGAAAAGTGTGGGACTCAAGCTATCACCCTGTCTGATTCCAGTTGCGATCGGGACCTCCTCAGTAAGAGTACCCGCGACTTTTATTCTTGTTCTAGTGTTTGTGTTCAATTCTTTAATTATGTCAATTATTTTTTCGTTGACGTTGTTATTACGTAGGATCATTAGTATATCGTCGAGTCTCACTCTGTCGAATGCCTGTGTAAAATCAACAAAACACAGAAACAGAGGCTTATCATACTCAATTGATCCCTCCACTAATTGTCGTATTATGAATATTCCGTCGATAGTAGATCTATTTTGGCGGAAACCTTGTTGTTCATCACTTATTCCGGTCGCGTCGTTCACTTTCTGAGAGAGAATCTTTGTGAATAACTTGGATACGTTGCTCAGTAGGGTTATTCCTCTATATTTGTTTGGGTCCTTCTTTGACCCCTTCTTGAATATAGGTACAGTAACGCTTATACGCCATTCTTCGGGTATATTTCCAGATGATATTATCTTTTGGAACAGTTTTGTGAGTTCTTTTGATAGTGCAGTACCTCCATACTTAATCATTTCGTTAGTGATAAGATCTATTCCTGGTGATTTCCTGTTTTTTATTTTCCGTATTGCTTCATTCACCTCGTCTTGTGTTATGGTTATTTCTTCATTTGGGTACTCTTCCTCCACATTCGCTGTTGCTATGTCATTTGATGGTGTGCTATCAGTTGTATCGTAGAGCATTTGGAAGTAGTTTATTCGTCTTTCCATTCGTATCCATTCGTCTTTCGAAATGTTAGTAAGTAGCGTGCATTCAGTTATAGGTTTTTTTTTGCGTTACGGATCATTTTCCAGACTCTTTTCTGACTGCCATACATGTCATGCTCCATGTCTGCTGAGAACTTTTCCCAGTATTCCCGCTTCAACATTGTTATGTGGTTGTTTATCGTATTTCGAACGGCCTTGTATCTCAGGTATTCTTCGGGTGATCTATCCATGCTGCAAGAAAATCCAGAGGAAACAATTGAAAAAGGTTTTGAATAATAATTCTTTTTTTGAATAAAAATTTCGCACATTTAAACTTCACCATGGATATAATAGTGAACAAAACGAAACAGGGTTTCAGGATTTACTTCAGATCTAAAGGAAATCTTGAAACTTTGTTTTGTAGGGAATTTTCTCCTCTTCAATTTTGGTCCAATGATAACACAGGGGATTTTAGGAAAGTTGATTCCATCCCCCGCGTTCTTTTTCATTTCCATTTAACTGACTGGGTAAACGGTAAAAATATCACGTTATCATCGCGACAGTTATTCAAATACATAATATATTTAAATTGAAAAGAAAACTTCCTACCGATAAGAATAATCTCCATATTCAGGGGGGGGGGTATTGCGTTACGTTACCA
This sequence comes from Podabrus alpinus, assembly GCA_932274525.1. Taxonomy (NCBI): domain Eukaryota; kingdom Metazoa; phylum Arthropoda; class Insecta; order Coleoptera; family Cantharidae; genus Podabrus; species Podabrus alpinus. Next base: position 126,445,243 of record OW026451.1, read on the forward strand.
TGGAAGCGGTAATTCTGACATACTATGCGTATTTTATATAAGATTTTCAGAAGTTCCCAATGATAATCGATATTATATATGACGGGGGAGTCTGGGGGGTATGGAATACCCCCCAGGTACACTTGCCATTATTCAGAAGCATCAAAATTTATTATTTTTCGTTTAATCTTTTGCGATTTTCGTTTGAAATCCAGGAGGGGGGCAGCAGGTGATATTTTTCATAACTATCCCAGTACCGTTCTTCTTAATACCGAGGGACGTAAAAGTGAAAGTTTTTCTTTCACAATAAATTAATTTTCGCCCTGCCTTGTAATGCCCTGGTTCCGGCAGCCTAAATGAGTTCCTGATAAGCATCCATTAGTTTTCATTACTCTAAGCCGGCACCGTAGCAAGGGTGATCGCAATGGGGACGCTAAACCTCGACAAGAATCTTTTGGGAGAGGGGGGCGCATATATTCAAATTTGCCTCAGGCGCCAGAAGAGCTTGCTACGGTGCTGATACCTTTTACAGTATTATTTGGAGCAAATGAAAACAGATTTTAAGCAATCTACAAAAAAGACTCATATAATAGAAGAGGCATTGGTAAGATAGATTGAGGAAGATATCACATTAACATTGAAAACAATATGCAATCGTGTTCTTAACATCGTGTTCTTAACGATTTCCAAGTTGGTGTTTGCTGCAACCAGCGCCGTAGCAAGCTCTTCTGGCGTCTGAGGCAAATTTGAATATATGCGCCCCCCCTCCCAAAAGATTCTTATCAGGAAATCATTTAGGCTGCTGGGACCGGGGGGTCTGGGGGTATGGAATACCCCTCCCCCCACGTACACTTAATTTATTACGAAAATAAAACTTTCACTTTTACGTCCCTCGGTATTAAGAAGAATGGCACTGAGATAGTTATGAAAAATACCATCTGCTGCCCCCCTCCTGGATTACAAACGAAAATTGCAAAAGATTATGTCGACAAAATTTTACAAAGCAGAGTGAATGGCCGTACATTAATTTGGATTGATGAAACAAATTTTAATCTTTATTGTCGCCGAAAGGAAGGTATTAGATCAAAAATTGGCGAAAGAGCGAGAATAATCATGCCATCAAGTAAAGGAAGAAATTTGCACTGCATTAAAGCAATGAGTTCCACCCGAATTGTAGCATTTGAGCACCGACGTGGTTCTTACAGAGCGGAGGATTGCAAAGTGTGGTTGCGGCATTTAATAATAATAATAATAATATTTATTGAACACTGTAATACAATTATATACAAAATATACAAGTTGTAAGAATGTTCAAAAGGTAGCTGGTTCAGCGAACTGATTTTCAACCAGTACCTACGTTGCTCGAGTTTGGGCAGCCAGCAGTAGCTCCTTCACTTCTGTTTGCGCTACTGAAGGAATTCAACATCCCACATTCGAATCTTGAGAGTGTACTTACACCAGAAGAAGACATCGAAATAGTGCGTTTGGCTCCTTACTCGTATCTATTGAATCCGATCGAATTGCTATGGAGTTCCTTTAAATCTTCAGTAAAACGTCAATTGCAAGACAAAATGTCTGAAGTATTGAATTACGTGCGCAATAACAACCAAGAACCAACCATTTCAGAATTTTGAATGCGTATTTTGGAAGACATCGCCGATATTGCATTTCAAGAGATGCGACAGGAACATCTTCTTGGATATGTCTCATATCCATATGAGGCATTTGTGTCCTGGACAATATGGGAAAATTGATGGAAAGGATGCTGCTGCAAAGACTCAACAAGGTAATGGAGGAAACAGGTAGACTGGCAGACGAGCAGTTCGGGTTCAGAAAAGGCAGATCCACGGTGGACGCCCTTATTAAGATACGAAACATGGCAGAGCGTACAAAGTCCGGAACCCGCCAAACCCGAGAGTTCTGCATGCTGGTAACGCTAGATGTGAGAAATGCCTTCAACTCGGCGGCGCGGCGTGGGTACATATAATATGGAGCCATTCCAACGTATCTTCTAAACGTCCTGAAGAGTTACCTCACAGACAGTAAAATCCAGATCGAGGAAAAAATGCTACAGCACGAACAAGAGGTGACCAGCGGAGTGCCACAGGGGTCGGTATTGGGACCGACAATGTGAAACATTATGTATGACGGAGTGTTCCGCAAGGGGTGTCTATTGTTGGATTTTCCGACGACCTTACCCGGGTTACCGCGTCAAGAAATATCGAGGAGCTCTACGGAAAAATCGAAAGCGCCCTGGAAAAAATCGGCGCATGAATGGAAACCAGAGGGCTTATCCTGGTACCAGAAAAAACAGAGGCGCTACTGGTATTGGGTAGAAGGAAGTGTGACGTAGCCCCAATCAAGATCCAGGGCTGCGAGATCACACCCAGGATAACTGTCAGCATATCTGGGCGTAACCTTTGACAAATATCTGTGCAACAAGCAACATATGGAAAACACGGCAGGGAAAGCGATCAGAATGGCAACAACACTGGCGCGACTGATGCCAAATATGAGGGGAGCAAGATCCACTAAAAGAAGAGTACTGATGGCGTCGGTGGTAAACTCCATCCTGCTGTACGGGGCGCCGCACAGAGGGGTATTTGGCCTCAAAATGTGGCATAAAATACAAAAATCAAATGCTACATGCATATTCCCTATTATGATTTTTGTAAACTACACTATCTTGGGCACCATTGTGTGAATTTATAGGAACATTGCTCGTTCCAACTTTCCACTACATCGTCAAAAGATGCTAATAATTTGCTGAGGGGAGGGGGTTAACACATTCTTTTCAAAGATTATTTTTGCTAGAAATCGTTATAAATTGTAACTTTTACTTATGGAACAAGAAGTTCAAATATCTTAGATAAAGTCTGTAATAATTGATCTTTAAATAAATATGGTTACAATCATATAATGCATTGTATTAATTTTTGTAAAAGATTATCAGAAACAAAAGAAGATTTGAATATGAATGAAGGTAGATGAAGTTACTATTTTTTTTACGGATAATACTGATACTTGAGACTTTAAAATAAATTTTTTGGCTGCAAATCTTTGCGAGGTTCTTTTTAATTCGCGTTTTACTTGGAGAACTCAAAAATTTCTAAGTCACCCTGTATATAGTTTTTATCAAATTATTTATCAATTTTACATGGTTGGATTCGTTTTTTTGAATGTTTACTCCAGAAATAGTTAAATTTGCGTTGCTGCCTATAGGTCAGTTAAGCGAAGAAGCACATGAAGCTTGCAATAAGGATTTCAAGAGATATCGTGAACATAACTCGAGAAAATGTAGCCGTGAAAGTTCAAACAGAGACGTTCTAAACAGATTTCTTTTAACCTCTGACTCTGTTATAACAAACAAAAGAGAATTACCCAAAAAAAACCTTCGATACTTATCTCAGCAGATATTACATTTATTAAAAACCCCTACTGACCAAGTCATTGATGATCAAACAGATTTCCGAGAGTGACGATGACGATACGATGCGATCGATGGATGATGACGAAGAAGATGACCAAGACATTATTTAAAATGTTTGCTTTATTTTTACTTTTAACGCTATTACTTGAAAAATAAATATAAAAATTATTATTAACTACTTCTCTTCTGAATTTTTTAATTCGTATCCATTAAATATTTGTTGCATTGTGATATCACAACCTGTATTTTCGGATAAGTGTATATTTACATGATATTTACACATATCTTCCAAAAACTATTTCTGTGTTTTTTGCTGATGATGTTAATTTTTCAAAGTTTTTCAAATAAATTCATTTTCTTAATAAATAAATGCACCAGAATTATGCAAAGTATTTTTTAGATACTACTAAGAGCCCTGAAAATAAATATCCTACTTAGAAATCCGTTGGAATAGTATTTGATTTAATGCCACCTTTTGAGGCCAAATACCCCACTGTGCGCCGGTGTGGAGAAAAGCCATACAAGTAGCGAAATACAGAAAACAATACGAGAGAGCGCAAAGAAAGATGGCCATAAGGGTGTGCTCCGCGTACAAAACAGCGTCGACGGAGGCACTACTGGTGCTGTCGGGAATGCCACCGATAGACCTGCTCGTAGAAGAAAGAAGCAACAATTATGAAACCCAACACGACCAAGTAGGCAGGAACGTAGAAAGAAACAGGACGATCCAGAAATGGCAGGCCAGGTGGGAATCCAGCCAGAAAGGAGCATGGACTATGATTCTCATCTCACAAATAATTCCATGGCTGCAGCGTAAGCATGGGGAAATTGGATACCACCTCTGACACAGGCATTGGTAGGACACGGGTGTTTTGACGCCTACCTACACCGATTCGCAATAAGAACAGATCCAAGATGCAGATATTGTCTGCCCAACATACGATTTTTGAATGCAACAGGCGGGATGTGTGTAGGGAAATGCACGGGGCAGAGGGAATTACTCCACAAACACTGATCGAAGAAATGCTCGAAAATGAAGACAGGTGGAACGATCTACAACAAATAATCGAAACGATTATGACCACTAAAGAGGCAGATGAAAGAGAAGAGGAGCATCCGGAAGAGATATGCAAGTGAATCCTGGATGCACAATCACACAGGAGGAGTGGGGTTTTAGTCGGTAAAAATCCGACACTACCACTCAAATTTCTTGGGTGGTGTCTTTTGAAGATTTCCCCACTCCCGACGTCAGGCCCGTAGCCAGGAGGGGGCACCTGGGGGAACGTGCCGCCCCCCCGAAAATGTTCAAATGAATCAAAAATTTTGAAAGTAAAACATTTAAATTTCGAAAATAAAATAGGTATACTTTGGAAAAAGTTTTTTTCTAAATTTATTTGGCGTAATTCATTCCTTCGGCCTCACTCCAAGGTTCTAAAGTAGCCTATGTTTTTCGTACCGTTGTAAATAACTTCTACACCAAATTTGGTTAAGATTGGTCAAATAGAAACGTAAAGCACGTGCACGCGTATTTGCATTGTCGATCGGTAGACAGCTTGACAGCATTCATTATTGTTTTTTATAAGTTGATTTTGAGTAGCCTGCCTTCCTTTAAGGAATCTCGATAATCCATTCATGCGCGTCCCATAGGGACGCGCATGAATGGATTATCGAGATTCCTTAAAGGAAGGCAGGCTACTCAAAATCAATGCCAAATTTGGTTCCGATCGGTCAAACATAATAAATAGAGATGTATGTACTATATATTATATACAAAGTAATTTCTACTCCGTTCACAGGCGCTGAAACGTAGCACTTGAATGATACAAATACGGTGTCAACGATTTATAGTTTTTTTATGTATTATATTTAATTTTTTTATCAATTAGGTATATTTTAGTTTTTGTATGCATTATATTTTACCTATTTCGTAAATAAACCTTAGTTTTAAACTTTTGTTTTTAGTCTTGAATAAATTTTGGAACCTAACCCCCTTTTTTCTATTGCTTCTTTGGTTATATTTACGCGAATTCCATGTACGCGAGGTTCTTGGCGAACGGAACCCGTGCGTACATGGAGGGTCTAGTGTATTTGATAGAGAATTTTATGCTCTTCAATTATGGTCTGATCATAATTTTTAATACAAGCATAAATAAGCGAGTTATCGGCAAAAAATCGCGTTGGGGGAGCTAAAACCCCCGATTGTGGGGGACGCCGGCGTGGAATTTTATGAGACTTTTCCCCCCAAAAGTCTCATAAAATTCCACATAATGAACCCCCCCGTTCATTAGAACACTCCAATGTACATCTCTGCCAAAATTCAGCTTGCCAGGATTTTTTGCAAACTAAAAACCATCCTTGCCTGGACTATAACGTTTGTTTTAAATAAAAATAAATTAAGAAAAATAAAATATTGAAAAAATTTGTTTGTAATAAAAATTCCCGGAAGGGGAACCCCCGAAAATTTTACTTTTAAAATATTTGTAATAAAGTAGTTTAATATATAAATAAATAAAACTTTAAAAAAATTGTAATAAAAAGGGGAACCCCCTTTACAAGTGCCCCCCCCCCCAAATGAAATCCTGGCTACGGGCCTGCCCGACGCACACAAAAAAAATATATGCAAACCATGTGGAACGGTATTATGGTACATCATTACGGCAGAAAGACATTGTTGAAATTTCATAAAAATAATAATAAATGCTTAAGTTCATAATTTTAATTTGTAGAAAATTTGTTTTCATTTACTCCAAATCGGTTTTCATGTTTTCATTTTGTTCCAAATGTATGCCCAAATGTTCCAAATTTGTTTTCACTTGTTTAAAATCTGTTTCATATGCTCCAAATCTGTTTTCATACGTAACAGCACTAGGGCTAAAGTTGTTAGCATGATGCGAGTACAGTTTTTTTGCCTTGACAGCACGAGCGCTTGCGCGAGGGCTGTCGCGCAAAATAAAACTGTACGAACATCATGCTATTTTAGCCCGAGTTGCTGTTTTGGAGAGTAGATCCCGCCGAAAAAGGCGGGGCGAAAATTCGCAATGATGGTCCTTATCATTACTTCACACGAAAAGTTGACCAAATTTGCTAAATGTGGCGCCATCTTTCGGTATTCCCAAAAAAATAAATTCAATTTATTTTCATTTGTTTCATCGTGTTGTAGAGCATCCCGGCATGGCCGGCTAATCTCTTTATCGCAACGGCGTTTAATTTATTTACCTTACCTTACCTGATATGTATTTGATGGAGCATTCCGGCGCAGCCGGCCTTCTCCTTCATCTGAAAGAATACATTAGTGACATTGGAATTTATAGAGACCGGTGGGTCTCTGGGAATTGGCGCTTGGCGGAATGACTGGTTTAATTTATTTTCGCATATATTCATCCTTATCATTACTTCGCACGAAAAGTTGACTAAATTTGCTAAATGTGGCGCCATCTCACGGTTTTCCAACAATCAAAAATTGTGATTTTTTGTCACAATTTACTCGCATAAATTCATCCTAGTGACTTTTAAACGTCAAATTAAACGTACTTTTTTTTTTTTACTTTGAATAAATTTTTGTTTATTACATTGAAATTTTTGGTTTTATTTATTTTCGTCCTAATTTGGGTAGGTCATTCCGCCAGATGGCGTTACGTTTACTACTAGCAAGTCAACTTTTCGTCATCGAGTAATATATAGGGGTACATTAGTATATTTAGTCGGCCGTCGAAGAGTTTTTCGAAAGGTCGATTTGTGCGATTACTTGTGTTATATAGTGACCGAAAAAAGTGTGTGTATTAACCCGATCGAAGACAAGGAGCATCTAAGGGTCGTTTCTATACGGAGATCGCGGAAAAACCAGGACTTTTTTCCCACCTATTAACCATCAAAGCTAAGTTATTTTATTGCGTTTTTTCACAATTTTAATTACTTTCACGTTTTTACATTGCGATTTAACTGTTCTTAACGAAAAAACTAACCAAGGTCAATTACCCAATTGACCCAAACCTGTTTATCGATAAAAACAGCCAACCACAATTTTAATTTTGATTAATTTTTGGCTAATTTTACTTATTTTATTTAATATTAGTTAATTTTTATTTAAATTTTAATTTTTACTCGAATATATTAAACTTTATTTTGTGCTACTAGTAACGAAAAGAGATTCCTTTGATAAATTTAACATTCCTTAAATTCCAAAGCGAGTTTCTTTCAATACTTTCCCAAATTAAAGCATATTCACAGTATTTAGCGGTAAATACGACCGTTAAAAACTCAAATTAGATTACCTAATTCAAAAGAAACCCTTTTCGGATTGTTTTCTTTGTGTTTATTTTATAGGGCGCCTACACAAACGGTACAATTAGCGGTAATTTCTATTCACTGCGCCTAACGGTAAAAGCTAAAGCTATTAAACTTTTAACAACTAGCGGTAAAAACGGTTTAATTTTCTGACAAGCGCGCCCAAAAATAAATTCCTTCCTTTCCATTCTTTCCTTTCTTTTCTTAACTCTTACAGGGCGACACTAAATTAATAAAATAGAGAAACTGTGCGATAAAACTACGAAAATGAAAACTCAAAGAGCCACCTTCAAAACAAACAAGAAAGCAACAGCGACAGCACCAAAGAAAATAAACGGGCAAAAAGACTACGAAGCCCTGGAAAAGATCTACAGGAACCAAATCGCAAGCTTCTTCATTAAAATAGAGAAACTCAAGAATGAAAAAGAAGACAACGAGAAGGAAAAGAAAAGAATCGCCGAACTCAGAGCCGAAAAAAGCAAGAGCAAGGCTCAAAAAAAAGCAAGCAGCAAGTCACCGACCAAATCAAAGCCGAATACCACGGCAGAAAGGAGTACGGATAACGACAGGAGGGGGGAGATTGCCGAAAGCCGGGCGGAAGCCCAGCTAGGCCTTCACCCCCCCTCTGAACAAGAAAAAATGGACAGCGACAGGAAGGAGGAGATTGCCGAAAGCATGGCGGAAGCCCAGCTAGGCCTTCACCCCCCCCTGACCAAAAAGGAAGACTGGTACCTCTTCTCTGAATCTGACACCGCTTCGGAGCCAGACGAAGAGATGGAAGATGCGACCATCCGCCCCCCCCAAGAGGGAAAAAACCCGAAGAAGAGGAAAAACTCCACTTCCTCGGATGATGGACAGAAGCCGGTTGCAAAGGTGGTTTGCAGCGAAGCCACCACAAAGCGTGACACGACCCCCGACCCATTAGGAAACGAGGGGGGGGGCGATGGACATAGGGGAAGGCACTAACACAGAGCCACCCTCTGCCCAAGAACAAGTGAGACAACCCAGCCCAGCCAGTCAAACAAACTCTAGAGAAGCCTCGCCGAAAAGGACAAAAGTCCCCCCCATTGTTCTGAAGAACACGGAGAAATGGCCGATGCTGAACCAGGAAATGGCACAAAGGAAGATAAACTACACAAACGTAAGAAGCAGGGCAGAAGGCCTCGCTATAACACCAGCGACCATATCGGATTACAGGGCCCTCTTCAAGCTGCTGGAAGACACACTGGATCCCGCAGATGGCGGTTTCTACTACTACCAGCTAAGAGAAGAAAAACCACTAAAAGTGGTAATTAGAGGGATACCCACCGGTATCAAACAAGAGGACGTGAAAAGGGACCTCCTAAAACAAGGCATCCCGACCACGGACGTCGCGAGGATGCACAGGGGGAGAGGCAGGGGTAAAATCCCCCTCCCCCTCATCATGGTAACACTTCCAAAGGAAGAAGTGTCACAAAAGATTTGTAACGGGCCAAATTGGTTCCGTCAACAAACTGTGATCACACAGGTGAATGTGTGGCACCTACCTGGATTTGTATTGGATGCCGCTAGCTCAATCGCGTGGGTCGTGGTGCTTAAATCACTCCAATAACAATCCGGGACGGCAAAATCAAGGGAAGTCACAATCGGGTATTAGGGCGCCACTGAATTTGTCATAAACTTACCCCAAAAGTTGTTCAGAACTTACCTATATAGAAATAGGGGGGGGAGTCGAGAGTGAAATAAAATATATCCAATAACGAGTAACAATATTTTAATTAAAAGACTTAATTTTGGTGAAGCTAATAAACTAATATGTGAATAATAATGACAGCGATTTTGACAATTTATGTCGATTAATAATAATAAACGTTGATGAGATTGTAAAATAATGACATATAAATACGATAAATAGTTGTCGGATTTAAATAACTTATGACTAATAATACACAATAATAAAATAATAATAACAGAGGATAATAATACTTATGCTAAAGGTGAACATAAAATGTTCAACACACTGTATATATAACCTAAACACATAAAAGAACATAAATGTAATATAAACAAGGTTTCGGTCAGTCGAATCGAGATGAAAATTGACTCGGGTAGTATCCCACTAAAACAACACCTCGATTCCACGTTCGAGAACCAAAAAAAGGGGTTAGTACTTAAGATTATAATTAAATATATGAACATTTGATAAAACAAATAATGTTGAAAAGTTTGACGTGAAGATAACTAAAATGTTTAAAATATCGAATTACACAATGCACTACACCTGGGTACGGACCACAAGTGTTCACGAGATTTATGCTGAAGGTGAACGCAAAATTGTTTGAATAGCAACTCCGAAACACAAAAACTAAAGGGATGGGCGAAACACTTCATTCGGAGTTCAATTGTTTAAAACCGGTAGAATAAGTGATGATTAATTTATATTTAATTTGACGTAATTTAATGTTTGTAATATTTAGAATCGGTAGCGGGGTTAATTAAAATAAACTGATAAAAAGTACTTACGCAAAATTTAACATAAACAATAAATACACATTGACGATGGGGTGAAATACGGTCCTGCATTCAGGAATGTGCGAACAAAGGAATGGCGTCATCAAAATACATCAGCTTCGAATACCACAATATTTAAGGAAGAGATCGAACCTAATTTTGTAGCAAAAACTTCAACGGATTGATTGAATTGCGTGTAGATTGGTTTTGTCGTTAAAACTCCAGTAACATAAATTTGCATAAAGCTGTTGATTGCATAACACCAAATATGCATTCAATATAACCAATTATTGGCGATCGTAATAATTGTCACAAGGACAGCCTTTTTCATTAACACCCAGATGAACGAACAAAGGAATTACGCCAATTTCGATAATTTTACCAAGTTTTCAATCACACAATTACACAAGCGTTCTTTCGTACTACGCCATTTTTGTCAATCTCCTGTGGTTGTGGTCGTGCGCGCGCCACATGAAACTCAACTAACTCCTGTCAACGCTAGATGGCGGACTTTAGAAACTTCAAAAATTTCGCGGGGAACACGGAAATAAAAGGGAAAACTGAAATATTATTACATCACCCGGGCTGGAAGAACAAAAGCCTCTTTTGTTCTTACGAACCAGAGCTTAGCAAACAATAGCATACATCGGCAATAAAACATAAGCACTTAAAAGATAAAAGCTAAAGCACATAAAACACAAAGTACATAAATATTATTATACAGCGAAAGGTTTCAAAAGCGTAAGCGGAAGCTAAAAGAAAAAAAAACATACATATTATATACAAGTTCGTTTATCTGTCGGTATGGCCTAACCGCATCGGTCCACGAAGCGAATCAGTTTCCCAATTCAAATCTCATCAAATTGGTCAGAACAAAACGTAAGATAAACAAGTCAAATCAGGTTTAGCAAAACGCTCTCTTCGTAACTCAAGATACATTTACTAAATTATAGTCGCAGTTGGGGTTAGTTAACGCCCTCTGCGTAACTCAAGGTACGCTACTAATATGACTTACTCGGGAGCGGATTTAAGATCTTTGGCATTCCACACGCCTTGGGAAGTTCCAGATTCATCAGAAAGCTCATAAGTGGCATAAGAAACTTTCTTTCTGATGTAAAAGGGTCCACGAAATTTGGGAGCTAATTTCGCCGTAAAATATTTTGACGCGTCAGATAACACATAATTGCGTCGCCACACCGAATCTCCTACTTCGAAAGTAGCAGCTCGACGTCTTAAATCGTAAGAACTCTTGTTCTTTTCATAGGCTACTCTAAGCCTTTTAACAATATCGTCATACAATTTGTGGAGAGCCTTAGGTTTACCTTGTAAGTATAACCTATCTCCAAACGAAATATCCGCATCTCCTGTCAATTCAGAAGAGCCTACGGTACCTCCATCTAAATTAATTTCTCTACCAAAATTCGCGAAATAAGGCGTTACTCCAGTTACTTCGTGTACTGCTGTGCGCATGGCGCAAGCAACACGGGCTAAATATTTATCCCAATTCCTATGATTGTCCGCTACATAGGAGGACAACATGGTCTTCAAAACTCTATTAACCCTTTCGACCGGGTTAGCTTGAGGGTGATAATTGGCGTTATAAGTAATTTTAACATTATACAGGGAATTCATGTTTCTAAATTCACGGCTTCGGAATTGTACACCGTTATCACAAAGTAAAATTTTAGGGGCACCATAAACTAAAATTACGTCTTCTTCGATTTTACGAGTAACAGACGCAGCAGTGGCAGAACGTAAAGGAAAACACAAGGAATACTTAGTAAAATAATCTGCTACAACTAGGATATACACGTAGCCGCGGGTTGAGCGTGGTAAGGGACCTACTAAGTCAACAGAAATCATCTGCCAAGGACGAGTTACATTGGGATGGGAAGTCATAAAACCAGCGGGCTTTTTCTGTTCTGGTTTGTGGGCAATACAAACGGGACATCTATTTACATAACGGGATACTGAAGATTTCAACAAAGGCCAATAATATTTTTGCGTTATTCTACTTAAAGTTTTGCGAATTCCGAGATGACCAGCAGTAGGTTCATCGTGACAAGATTTTAGAATGTCATTTCGTCGAGAATTTGGAACCACTTCCTTCCATTCCGCCTTCTCACGAAGTTCAGGATAATCGGGAGTTACATATTTAAACAAAAGGTTGTTTTCGATTCGCCATAGGGGAAACTTATCTGGTTTGTTCTTAACCTTACTTAACATGGACTTATACCATTTATCGTTATGGGTACTTACAGGATTGGAATTGGAGTCATGGTCATCATCATTGGACTCATGAAGAAGCTCATGATCCTCGTCGTTATTATAACCGGAATGATCGTCGGTTATTTCACCAATCTGTATGGTTTTAGGAGCATTAGGGATCTTATTTACATTCTTATTTTGACTAAATTTGGGAGGAATCGAAACATTATCAATCACGGGAACGGATCTTGATAACGCATCCGGAACTACATGATCTTTACCTTTTCTATGCGTAATTTCGAAGTCGTACTGTTGTAATCTTACCATCCATCGAGCTAATCTACCACTTGGTTGAACAAGATTATTTAACCAAACGAGACTATAATGGTCAGTGATTACACGAAAATGGGAACCTTCCAAATACGGTCTCAGTCTCTCAATGGCCCAAAGAACCGCGAGACACTCTCTTTCCGTAACAGAGTAATTTCTCTCTTGACGCGTAAGTGAACGACTTAAATAACATACTACATGTTCTACTCCATCAATTTCTTGAGTGAGGACAGCAGCGATGCCAAAGCCTGAGGCATCGGTTTGAACAACAAAAGGTACATCAAAATTTGGACAAACTAAAATAGGAGCATTAACCAAACTATCTTTAACCAAGCTTAACGCAGTGTCACAATTTTCGTTCCAAATAAATTTCTGGTTCCTCTTTAAAAGAGCGGTAAGAGGTGCAATAATTGTTGAAAATTCAGGTATAAAACGTCTATACCAAGATGCCATACCAATTATAGTGCGTACATCACTAACGCTTTTGGGCGTTGGTATTTTTAAAATAGCTTCAACTTTACCGGGGTCAACCGCAAGACCTTGTTGATTCACAACGTAACCGAGATATTTGAGCTCAGGTTTACAAAAATAACATTTTTCCCTACTCAACGTAAGACCTGCATCTTTTAATCTTTTTAAAACATCCGTAAGAATTTCAATATGTTTGTCGAAAGTTGGGGCACAAATAATTACATCATCTAAATACACAAATACATAAGGTTCTAATTCTGGACCAAGAATTTTGTCAATAAAACGCTGAAAGGTTGCCGGGGCATTATGTAAACCAAATGCCATACGGGTAAATTGAAAAAGACCTCTACCAGGTACAGTGAAAGCAGTGTAAGCTTTCGATTCTTCAGACAATGGGATCTGCCAATAAGCTGATTTTATATCCAAGGACGTTATAAATTTTGCATCGCGCAGGCGATCTAATATAGCGGAAATATAAGGTAAGGGATATGCATCACGTTCAGTAACTTGATTCAATTTTCTAAAATCTATACAAAATCTAAATTTTCCGTCTTTCTTCTTGATTAACAAAACGGGATTCGACCAACCTGAATGACTTTTTTCTACTACACCAGACTTTATCATTTGGGTTAATTCTGCGTCTATTTGAGCTTGAACATTAGGGTTCACCGGGTAATATCTTTGCTTAATAGGAGGGGACTTTGTAGTAATAACATGTTCCACACCTAAAGCACATCCTAAAATTTCTGACTTACTAATATCTTTAAAACTAGAATTAATTAAATTATTTAAAATAGCTCCCTGCTCACGGGTTAAACTTTTTTCAGAGACCAATTGGGTTTGTTCGTCCTCTAAAGACACCAGCGACAATTGTTCAGGCTTCGAAAAATTCCACTCACCACGAATAACATTAGGCACAAAGCCAATAGCCCTCCAAAAGTCTATTCCTAAAATTACCGTGTGTGTAACATCAGGCACTATCAAAACATTGATCACAATGGTTTTGTGACGTAGCTTAATCGGTAACGAAACCGAACCTAAAATATTTATTTGACTGCCATCAGCCAAAGCGCAATTCGACTTAACATTATTTAAATGAAGACCTAGATTAGAAATTCGATTCCAACCTTCAATTCCTAAAATTGTCCTAGAGGCACCGGAATCTAAAAGTGCTGCAAAAGATTTACCAAAAATTTCAACTGTCACATAAGGACGTTCGTCATATTTGGAATTTTCCAATATATAGTTTAACATAATTTTATTTTTATCATAAATTAAATTTCGATTATCGACAAGATTACTTAAACAACGGGTGGAATTATAAAAAATCTTCGAGGTAGCAATCCCGTCTTTTACTGACCTCGACGCTCGTTTCCCGAAACAGAACATTTGGGACAAGTACGTATCGTAAAATTGGGTTTCCCACACTTAAAACAATAGTTTCCTTTCTTCGGCACGGTACATTCTTTTGAAAGGTGTTGGTTGGAATTACAATTCCAACAGTTTCTAAAATTAAGACTAGCATTATTTGTTGAATTTCGAGAATTTTGAACATTATTATTGAATTTCGTAAAAGTACTAAAGCGTGGATTATTATGATCGTTAGAACGAGAATTCGTAAAAGTATTTGAACGATAATGGGCATAACTATTTTCATTTGACAAACTTGCCTTATAAGGGTTTGAATAAGATTGACTCATTAACGGGGTAGGTTGTGAAGAATTTTTCTCAACTTCTTTGACAGTCTCAACGTTACATGAAACATCAACAAAAGCTAATTCAGGTTCTAAATCATTCTTCTTTTTCACAGGGGGAACGTAATTATCAATCGCAATCCTTCGTTCTTCGATGATTTTGCAAAACTTAATTAATTCGGGGATAGACGTAATTTTTACAAGGCCTAATTGAGTTTGATACGACGGATGTAAATTTTTATTTATAATTTTTAATTGTTTGGCTTCAGATAATTTTTCAACTAATCTAGAAAATAAACTTTTCATGACTGCAACAAAAGTACCAATCGATTCCGAAGAAGCTTGAGTTCTTCGTTCAATTTCTCTAATTAAAACATCATCATAATCTGGTGGTAAATATTCTTCTCGTAAGGCCGATTCGATATCACTCCAAGTATTAAAATTTTCACGATTTGCTCTAAACCAAATCAAAGCCTTCGAACTGAAGAGTTCGTATGATTCGCGAAATAATTGTATTTCCGAAACATTTCTGGTAATACTATACTCCCTAACACGTTCTAAAAATGCATTTAACGATTGGGTTTTGTCACCCGAAAAAGTAAATCCCCATTTAAAAACAGGTACAGATTTCTGTACGTCCGACATAACATTACTCATTCTTGAGTTAACAGGAACAGGGGGAGTCAAAATTGTAGATGGAACACAATAAGTACTAGCTGGCATAACATTTTGCAAAGCAGAAGTAGAAGCAGCAAGCGTTAGAGGGTTAGTAGCATCATTTTCTAATTTTAGATTAGCAATTTTTAACACAGGGGTTTCACTAGCGGTATTTATCACGGGAGCATCTAGCGAGAGTTTGGAAGTTTTCAACGCAAGTTCATAATTTACTATCATATCTTTAACCACATTCACCCAATCTAATTTTATGTTATTTTCCTCATCATTACTGGGATTTGAATTTTTAATTCGATGAACTAAATGTAAAACTTTAGTTTGAATTAAGGGGGCCGATTTATCTAAATCGGAAGTCTCGATTAAAGAGCTGAGATTTTCAATCATCAAATTGATGTAAACTGAATCATCCGAAAAGGTTTTTGAATAGGGGGGGCGTACAAATTTTGGGTCAGTCATTTCCTTTTTCAGGACTTTTCTTAATAAAGTTCGTAGGGCTGGAACATCACCTACTGACTGCGAGCCTCGAACCTCGAGTTCATAGATTAATTCTGTCTTAATAAGTCGTTCTACAATCAACTTATAACTGGCAGTTAAATTCTCAAATTCGCACTCCATGGCGTAAAAGTAAATAATCGTAATAAAAATAAAAAATTATAAAATCAAAAAGGGACTAAAATAACCACAATGGTTTCGGAAGAGCTTGAAGATGACTTAACAAAGCCAACACGATAGGGGTCAAATTTTGTAGTGGTCAGGCCTAAACGTCGGCCTAAATGTTGGGGAACAATTTTTAACAAAAGGCCCCACGTTGGGCGCCAAATTTTGTAACGGGCCAAATTGGTTCCGTCAACAAACTGTGATCACACAGGTGAATGTGTGGCACCTACCTGGATTTGTATTGGATGCCGCTAGCTCAATCGCGTGGGTCGTGGTGCTTAAATCACTCCAATAACAATCCGGGACGGCAAAATCAAGGGAAGTCACAATCGGGTATTAGGGCGCCACTGAATTTGTCATAAACTTACCCCAAAAGTTGTTCAGAACTTACCTATATAGAAATAGGGGGGGGAGTCGAGAGTGAAATAAAATATATCCAATAACGAGTAACAATATTTTAATTAAAAGACTTAATTTTGGTGAAGCTAATAAACTAATATGTGAATAATAATGACAGCGATTTTGACAATTTATGTCGATTAATAATAATAAACGTTGATGAGATTGTAAAATAATGACATATAAATACGATAAATAGTTGTCGGATTTAAATAACTTATGACTAATAATACACAATAATAAAATAATAATAACAGAGGATAATAATACTTATGCTAAAGGTGAACATAAAATGTTCAACACACTGTATATATAACCTAAACACATAAAAGAACATAAATGTAATATAAACAAGGTTTCGGTCAGTCGAATCGAGATGAAAATTGACTCGGGTAGTATCCCACTAAAACAACACCTCGATTCCACGTTCGAGAACCAAAAAAAGGGGTTAGTACTTAAGATTATAATTAAATATATGAACATTTGATAAAACAAATAATGTTGAAAAGTTTGACGTGAAGATAACTAAAATGTTTAAAATATCGAATTACACAATGCACTACACCTGGGTACGGACCACAAGTGTTCACGAGATTTATGCTGAAGGTGAACGCAAAATTGTTTGAATAGCAACTCCGAAACACAAAAACTAAAGGGATGGGCGAAACACTTCATTCGGAGTTCAATTGTTTAAAACCGGTAGAATAAGTGATGATTAATTTATATTTAATTTGACGTAATTTAATGTTTGTAATATTTAGAATCGGTAGCGGGGTTAATTAAAATAAACTGATAAAAAGTACTTACGCAAAATTTAACATAAACAATAAATACACATTGACGATGGGGTGAAATACGGTCCTGCATTCAGGAATGTGCGAACAAAGGAATGGCGTCATCAAAATACATCAGCTTCGAATACCACAATATTTAAGGAAGAGATCGAACCTAATTTTGTAGCAAAAACTTCAACGGATTGATTGAATTGCGTGTAGATTGGTTTTGTCGTTAAAACTCCAGTAACATAAATTTGCATAAAGCTGTTGATTGCATAACACCAAATATGCATTCAATATAACCAATTATTGGCGATCGTAATAATTGTCACAAGGACAGCCTTTTTCATTAACACCCAGATGAACGAACAAAGGAATTACGCCAATTTCGATAATTTTACCAAGTTTTCAATCACACAATTACACAAGCGTTCTTTCGTACTACGCCATTTTTGTCAATCTCCTGTGGTTGTGGTCGTGCGCGCGCCACATGAAACTCAACTAACTCCTGTCAACGCTAGATGGCGGACTTTAGAAACTTCAAAAATTTCGCGGGGAACACGGAAATAAAAGGGAAAACTGAAATATTATTACAGATTTTCCAAATAAGAAAAATCCTAGACATCCCGATAGATCTTGAACCTCCACACAAGAAAAACAAGATTGGACAATGCCACAGATGCCAGGCATTCGGACATGCACAGAGATGTTGCAGGAGTGATCCGAGATGTGTTAAGTGCGCAGGCAGGCACTTAACAGCAGAATGCAACATCCCGGACACGGAAAAAGCAACCTGTGTCAACTGCGGAGGACAGCACCCCGCAAGCTATCAAGGCTGCCCGAGATACCCAAAACCACGAGCAACAGACCGAAAATGGCGGTATCAAGAACCACCAAGAAGTCAACCGCGGTTTCAACCACATCGGACCACCCCGGGACAGTCCTACGCAGACAGGACTACCGGAGAAACCCGAAGAGAAGAAGAACGCGAAAAGCAAGCGCCCCGACCCCCTCAACCGAGAGGGCACCAGAGAGACGAATACGTGCGACCACCCCCCCAACCGAGAGGTCAACCGACAGGTGCCAACGAAGAGGGGGAGGACCAAAAGGCAGTGGTGACGCCAAAGGCCCTGGCCTTCATCCTGGCGGCCCTGACCAAGAACGGGTTAGACGAAACCTTGATTGAAGAGACCTTGAAGAACCTCAGGGTGATTGCCCCAGCGCAATAAACGCCCGAAGCCAACATCCAGCGAGAATTCTCAACCGCAAATGCCAATACAGGTAACAAGGAAAGTACCATCTCTCCTGAGGACGGCCTACTGGAATGCGAACGGACTGACGGCACCAAAAAGGCTCGAGTTGATAGACTTCATCTCCGAGCACGATTTGGATATCGTCTTTGTCTGTGAAACATTCTGGGGACCGTCCACAAGAGCGAAGATACCAAACTTTAACTTGTATAGGTGTGACCGAGATGGGCAGTGTGGTGGAACGGCAATCTACGTCAAGAGGACGTTGCGACACCACGAACTACCCATCACAGGGAACAACACCCTGGAGGCGACTAGAATAGTCGTACAAATGAGACACGCCGGGGACATACAGCTCACAGTAGCATACAAACCCCCCCGCCTACCGCTACCCAATGAAGAAATCGAAGAAATTTTCAGCGGAAACGGGCCGAAGATAATCGCGGGTGACCTAAACGCGAAACACTCAGACTGGCATTCAAGAAAGGACAACCCTGCCGGCAAAGCGCTGAAAAGATTAGCCGACCGGCTCGACTTTGTGGTAGACGCACCAGAAGAAATCACGCACGAAGCAACCTGCGGACCACAAAGCGACGACGTCCTGGACATTGTCCTCCTCAAGGACGTACCCATCTTACACCATCTAGAAGTTGGTGAGCCGCTAGATTCTGACCATTATCCTGTCTTATTCTCCTTGGGAAACTCACAGGGAGACAACGATGCGGATGATCGCGAATTCGTCCAGAGAACTGCATGGCCGGTTTTCCACGACCATGCACTTCGCAACCTGGGAAAAATTCCGATCATCAACTCGGAAGTCGAACTGGAAGAGTACGCTCAAAAATTTCAGGACAAGATAAATGAGTCCCTCAACCACGCGACCACCCAAGTTCTAAAAAGGAATTTCAACGAGTGCCTACCCCCGGACATCAAAGACTTGATAAGGGAGAAAAGAAGAGCACAAAGAAGATACAGGACGACCTGGCACCCGGAAGACAAACGGTATTTTAACCAATTAAGAAATAGGTTAACCCAGGAACTGAAAGATCTTCGCAACGAAAGGTGGGACAGGAAACTGGACTCCCTCTCCTACGAAGACAATTCAGTCTGGAAAATGGCAAGAGCCCTCCGAAATACCCGATCCACAATCCCAGCGATAAACAGTGACAACGGCCTTGCCGTCACCGATCAAGAAAAAGCTGAAGCTTTCGCTGACGCATTCAAAGAACAATGCACCCCCAACTACGACGACGCAGATGGGGTCCACATCTGCCACGTCGACACGGAAGTCGCGAGAAGATTAGAGGAAGCTGACCCGGATCCAATAAAGCCAGCATCTACAGACGAAGTAGCACTGGCTATAAGGGCAACTAAACCGAAGAAAGCACCGGGGCCGGATGGTATTAAAAACCAAGCCTTAAAGAAGCTTCCCAAGAAAGCCGTCACAGCACTGACGGGGATGATTAACGCAGCACTAAGACTGAGGTATTTTCCGGACAAATGGAAGCTGGCCGATGTGGTCGTCATCCATAAGCCCAGAAAACCCAAAACCTTAGCGCAAAGTTATCGACCGATCAGTTTGCTGCCAACGATAGGCAAGATAGCGGAAAAGATCATCCTCACCAGACTAGACGAAGAGGTGAGCGACAAGAACATAATCCAAGATGAACAATTCGGCTTCCGTGGGGGGCACTCCACCACCCAACAGATACTGCGAGTAACAGAAGAGATTACCGGTGCGTGGAACCGTAAGAACGTCGTAGCGGCGGTCTTCTTAGACGTCGCGAAAGCGTTCGATAAGGTTTGGCACAACGGTCTAATTTTCAAAATGCTACAGGCAGGCGTCAAACCGGGACTTGTAAAACTGGTAGCATCCTACCTGAAAAACAGACGGTTTAGGACAATCATCGACGGCACAAGATCTCAAGAAAGAGTAGCCGAGGCTGGAGTGCCCCAAGGCTCCCTACTTTCTCCGACGCTATTTAGCATCTATGTCAGTGACATCCCGAGGACTGCAAGAACGAAGATCGCGCTATATGCAGACGACACCGCGATCCTTGCCCCCCTCCCTTAACCCGGTCATGGCAATCAAATACTTGCAGGAATCGATGGACGCCCTGGAAACATGGTTCCGCACTTGGCGAATCGAGGTAAACTCTGACAAAAGTGAGGCAATCATGTTCACCTGGCGTCGACCGAAACTGGACAAGAGAGTTAAAATATTCGATGAAGAGATACCATGGACCAGCTCCGTCAAATACCTTGGTGTGACCCTCGATAGTCGATTAACTTGGGTGAAGCACATCGACCAACGAGTGACTCTAGCAAGAGGTCTAATGTCTTCATTGGCCCCCCTGATAGGTCGCAAAGGGGCGATGTCGAAAGATCTCAAGATAAGAGTCTACAAGGCGATCATCCTCCCTATCCTCACGTACGCCGCCCCCGCGTGGGCCTTCGCGAGTGAACGACAGTTAGAGAGGCTACAAACAATTCAGAACACCTGCCTGCGCAGAGCACTGGACGCGCCATGGTTTGTCACCAACCGTCAAATCCATCAGGATACAAAGACGGAACAGGTAAGTGAGATGATATACAAACTAACAGAAAAACTGTACGAACGGAGTCACGACTGCGAAAACCCTCTAGTAAACCAACTAGGGAAATACGAAATCGTCGATTTCCACAGGTTTAAGAGGCCGAAAAGCATCTTGACTCCAAGAAATACAGGATAAACTGGTAGCAAACAATTCATGCGATACTTATTAAGATAACCACTTCTCTTTCAGCGATTAATCTTTTGTAATCTATTTCAGCGTGTTAACTCTGTTTCAGATTAAATGAAGTTTAACCCGTTCTCTCCCCTTTGGGATAGGTGCTATTCGTCCCGTTATTTCTGGGACAGGTGCTATGCGTCCCCATATGATATGAATTTTGGGATAGGTGCTTTTCGTCCCGTTTTTCTTCTCGCTTCGCATCAAGCATGGATCATGGACAACCGGGCCTCACCCGGCGGTCTGAAAATTTATCTTTTTCTCATTTTATTCTACTAATATCATGCCTTTCTCAAGGCATAATGCGACCGGCTTCTACGCCTTTTCAGGGCTTTGACCCATGTTACATTTTCAAGAGAGTTTTTTATTCAATTTTTGAGCGTTGGAGGAGACAAAGCTGGGCTCCGCCCAGCACGTGCTTCGCTTCGCGAACCATGCTTGCTGCTTGCTGATTTAGTCGGCATTTTTGCCGACCGCCCGGATGCAACTTGTGTCCTCCCACTCTTGCACTCTTTGGTGGGGGGGGGCTCTTGTATCCGCCGGAACTGTATGCTCCCACGGAGTAAAATTACATATTTAAGAAAAGCTGGGTCTGTGATCGACCCCCTTCGATTTGGCTGATTTTTTGTGGGCAAATTACCCATCCGGGGAGTAGTCAAAAGCCAGAATATTACGTCCCAAAAAAATTTATTGAGCTATAGCTATTCTAAGTTTCTTTTCACAATTTTTACTCGAATTTGGGTATTTTCGATTACGCAGCGGGTTTTCGCACTATGTGGCTGAAAATGGGTTTCCTTATGTAAAATTGACCGAGGAACAAGACTATGGCGACAGATTTGACCTACGACCAATACCTACAGAAATATTGACCAAAAACACTCGAAATTTACCAAAAAAGTCCCAAATCTTGGGCAAACTGTGAAAAAAAAAAAATTTCACTATATTAGACCGCAATCTTGTAGAAAATGAACCAACGAATCCAATAAGCACACTCCCAGATTTTTAGGACGAACAGTTCAGGAGATACGCGGCGTCAAAGTTAGACGTATTCGTTTTTACTTCCCTATAAGGAAGTATTGTAATCATGAAAAAATTCGATGTCGATATTTTAACGGAAATATCCGTTTTGAGCATTTCTGAATCCGTTTTGACTACTTTCGCAATGATGTCTGTATGTATGTATGTCTGTATGTATCGATGTATGTAACGCAAAATGTCTGTAAGTTCTGTATCTCTGGAAGGAATTGTTATATAGTAAAAAAATTTCATATTTAACACTTTAATCGGTATAAAAAGGCACCATTTGATTTTGGAGGAAATCCTTAAACCGGAAGTAGCACTTCACTTGAAGGACGAAATGGTTTTTCTTAAATATCTCAGGAACGAATTGTTATCTAGTAACCAAATTTCATATTTAACACTTTAATCAGTATACTAAAGCACCATGTGATTTTGGAGGAAATCCCTAAACCGGAAGTAGCACTTTACTTGAAGGACGAAATGGTTTTTCTTCAATATCTCAGGAACAAATTGTTATATAGTAACCAAATTTCATATTTAACACTTTAATCAATATACGAAAGAACCATTTGATTTTGGAGGAAATCCCTAAACCGGAAATGGCACTTTACTTGAAGGACGAAATAGTTTTTCTTCAATATCTCAGGAACGAATTGTTATATAGTAACCAAATTTCATATTTAACACTTTAATCGGTATACGAAAGCACCATTTGATTTTGGAGCAAATCCCTAAACCGGAAGTAGCACTTTATTTCTATTAAAAATTGACATTTTCTACCTTGTGGGACAATGTTTGACCTACAGGACTATTTTGCGACTCCTGACTCTCCAAATGGTGCATTGATAGGTTATTTTTATCGAAAGAGACTTATGAGGTGCCAATGGATGGCAGGGAACATCGCAAAATAGTCATGTAGGTCGAACATTGTCCCACAAGGTAGAAAATGTCAATTTTTTATAGAAAAAACGAAAACGTCTAACTTTGACGCCGCGTATCTCCTGAACGGTTCGTCCTAAAAATCTGGGAGTGTGCTCATTGGATTCGTTGGTTCATTTTCTACAAGATGGCGGTCTAATATAGTGAATTTTTTTTTTCACAGTTTGCCCAAGATTTGGGACTTTTTTGGTAAATTTCGAGTGTTTTTGGTCAATATTTCTGTAGGTATTGGTCGTAGGTCAAATCTGTCGCCATAGTCTTGTTCCTCGGTCAATTTTACATAAGGAAACCCATTTTCAGCCAAGTAGTGCGAAAACCCGCTGCGTAATCGAAAATACCCAAATTCAAGTAAAAATTGTGAAAAAAAACTTAGAATAGCTATAGCTCAGCCAATAAATTTTTTTGGGACGTAATATTCTGGCTTTTGACTACTCCCCGGATGGGTAATTTGCCCACAAAAAATCAGCCAAATCGAAGGGGGTCGATCACAGACCCGGCTTTTCTTAAATAATTTTATTCACTCCGTTGTGAGAGCGTCTTTTTGGAAACGGCCGAGTACAACTTGTATGCTCTGTCTCACTCTATTGTTGTACTCGATAGATAGCCGGCAGCTTGTTGTACTCAACTTAAATTCTCATTTTTGATAGGCCCATGTGGACCACGGCGGGATATGTTCACTTGCACTAATCTGTTTTCGTATGTAACAGCACTAGGGCTAAAGTTGTTAGCATGATGCGAGTACAGTTTTTTTTGCCTTGACAGCACGAGCGCTTGCGCGAGGGCTGTCGCGCAAAATAAAACTGTACGAACATCATGCTATTTTAGCCCGAGTTGCTGTTTTGGAGAGTAGATCCCGCCGAAAAAGGCGGGGCGAAAATTCGCAATGATGGTCCTTATCATTACTTCACACGAAAAGTTGACCAAATTTGCTAAATGTGGCGCCATCTCTCGGTATTCCCAAAAAAATAAATTCAATTTATTTTCGCATATAATTCATCCTTATCATTACTTCGCCTGAAAAGTTGACTAAATTTGCTAAATGTGGCGCCATCTTTCGGTATTCCCAAAAAAATAAATTCAATTTATTTTCGCATATATTCATCCTTATCATTACTACGCACGAAAAGTTGACTAAATTTGCTAAATGTGGCGCCATCTCACGGTTTTCCAACAATCAAAAATTATGACTTTTTGTCACAATTTACTCGCATAAATTCATCCTAGTGACTTTTAAACGTCAAATTAAACGTACTTTTTTTTACTTTGAATAAATTTTTGTTTATTACATTGAAATTTTTGGTTTTATTTATTTTCGTCCTAATTTGGATAGGTCATTCCGCCAGATGGCGTTACGTTTACTACTAGCAAGTCAACTTTTCGTCATCGAGTAATATATAGGGGTACATTAGCATTTTTAGTCGGCATTTTTGCCGACCGCCCGGATGCAACTTGTGTCCTCCCACTCTTGCACTCTTTGGTGGGGGGGCTCTTGTATCCGCCGGAACTGTATGCTCCCCCACTCCGTTGTGAGAGCGTCTTTTTGGAAACGGCCGAGTACAACTTGTATGCTCTGTCTCACTCTATTGTTGTACTCGATAGATAGCCGGCAGCTTGTTGTACTCAACTGAAATTCTCATTTTTGATAGGCCCATGTGGACCACGGCGGGATATACTCGTATGTAACAGCACTAGGGCTAAAGTTGTTAGCATGATGCGAGTACAGTTTTTTTTGCCTTGACAGCACGAGCGCTTGCGCGAGGGCTGTCGCGCAAAATAAAACTGTACGAACATCATGCTATTTTAGCCCGAGTTGCTGTTTTGGAGAGTAGATCCCGCCGAAAAAGGCGGGGCAAAAATTCGCAATGATGGTCCTTATCATTACTTCACACGAAAAGTTGACCAAATTTGCTAAATGTGGCGCCATCTTTCGGTATTCCCAAAAAAATAAATTCAATTTATTTTCGCATATAATTCATCCTTATCATTACTTCGCCTGAAAAGTTGACTAAATTTGCTAAATGTGGCGCCATCTTTCGGTATTCCCAAAAAAATAAATTCAATTTATCAAGC
Source organism: Podabrus alpinus (assembly GCA_932274525.1). Lineage (NCBI taxonomy): Eukaryota > Metazoa > Arthropoda > Insecta > Coleoptera > Cantharidae > Podabrus > Podabrus alpinus. The sequence continues at coordinate 126,470,686 of OW026451.1, forward strand.
AGCAAGCATGGTTCGCGAAGCGAAGCACGTGCTGGGCGGAGCCCAGCTTTGTCTCCTCCAACGCTCAAAAATTGAATAAAAAACTCTCTTGAAAATGTAACATGGGTCAAAACCCTGAAAAGGCGTAGAAGCCGGTCGCATTATGCCTTGAGAAAGGCATGATATTAGTAGAATAAAATGAGAAAAAGAAAAATTTTTCAGACCTCCGGGTGAGGCCCGGTTGTCCATGATCCATGCTTGATGCGAAGCGAGAAGAAAAACGGGACGAAAAGCACCTATCCCAAAATTCATATCATATGGGGACGCATAGCACCTGTCCCAGAAATAACGGGACGAATAGCACCTATCCCAAAGGGGAGAGAACGGGTTAAACTTCATTTAATCTGAAACAGAGTTAACACGCTGAAATAGATTACAAAAAATTAATCGCTGAAAGAGAAGTGGTTATCTTAATAAGTATCGCATGAATTGTTTGCTACCAGTTTATCCTGTGTTTCTTGGAGTCAAGATGCTTTTCGGCCTCTTAAACCTGTGGAAATCGACGATTTCGTATTTCCCTAGTTGGTTTACTAGAGGGTTTTCGCAGTCGTGACTCCGTTCGTACAGTTTTTCTGTTAGTTTGTATATCATCTCACTTACCTGTTCCGTCTTTGTGTCCTGATGGATTTGACGGTTGGTGACAAACCATGGCGCGTCCAGTGCCCTGCGCAGGCAGGTGTTCTGAATTGTTTGTAGCCTCTCTAACTGTCGTTCACTCGCGAAGGCCCACGCGGGGGCGGCGTACGTGAGGATAGGGAGGATGATCGCCTTGTAGACTCTTATCTTGAGATCTTTCGACATCGCCCCTTTGCGACCTATCAGGGGGGCCAATGAAGACATTAGACCTCTTGCTAGAGTCACTCGTTGGTCGATGTGCTTCACCCAAGTTAATCGACTATCGAGGGTCACACCAAGGTATTTGACGGAGCTGGTCCATGGTATCTCTTCATCGAATATTTTAACTCTCTTGTCCAGTTTCGGTCGACGCCAGGTGAACATGATTGCCTCACTTTTGTCAGAGTTTACCTCGATTCGCCAAGTGCGGAACCATGTTTCCAGGGCGTCCATCGATTCCTGCAAGTATTTGATTGCCATGACCGGGTTAAGGGAGGGGGCAAGGATCGCGGTGTCGTCTGCATATAGCGCGATCTTCGTTCTTGCAGTCCTCGGGATGTCACTGACATAGATGCTAAATAGCGTCGGAGAAAGTAGGGAGCCTTGGGGCACTCCAGCCTCGGCTACTCTTTCTTGAGATCTTGTGCCGTCGATGATTGTCCTAAACCGTCTGTTTTTCAGGTAGGATGCTACCAGTTTTACAAGTCCCGGTTTGACGCCTGCCTGTAGCATTTTGAAAATTAGACCGTTGTGCCAAACCTTATCGAACGCTTTCGCGACGTCTAAGAAGACCGCCGCTACGACGTTCTTACGGTTCCACGCACCGGTAATCTCTTCTGTTACTCGCAGTATCTGTTGGGTGGTGGAGTGCCCCCCACGGAAGCCGAATTGTTCATCTTGGATTATGTTCTTGTCGCTCACCTCTTCGTCTAGTCTGGTGAGGATGATCTTTTCCGCTATCTTGCCTATCGTTGGCAGCAAACTGATCGGTCGATAACTTTGCGCTAAGGTTTTGGGTTTTCTGGGCTTATGGATGACGACCACATCGGCCAGCTTCCATTTGTCCGGAAAATACCTCAGTCTTAGTGCTGCGTTAATCATCCCCGTCAGTGCTGTGACGGCTTTCTTGGGAAGCTTCTTTAAGGCTTGGTTTTTAATACCATCCGGCCCCGGTGCTTTCTTCGGTTTAGTTGCCCTTATAGCCAGTGCTACTTCGTCTGTAGATGCTGGCTTTATTGGATCCGGGTCAACTTCCTCTAATCTTCTCGCGACTTCCGTGTCGACGTGGCAGATGTGGACTCCATCTGCGTCGTCGTAGTTGGGGGTGCATTGTTCTTTGAATGCGTCAGCGAAAGCTTCAGCTTTTTCTTGATCGGTGACGGCAAGGCCGTTGTCACTGTTTATCGCTGGGATTCAATTTATTTTCGCATATATTCATCCTTATCATTACTACGCACGAAAAGTTGACTAAATTTGCTAAATGTGGCGCCATCTCACGGTTTTCCAACAATCAAAAATTGTGACTTTTTGTCACAATTTACTCGCATAAATTCATCCTAGTGACTTTTAAACGTCAAATTAAACGTACTTTTTTTTTACTTTGAATAAATTTTTGTTTATTACATTGAAATTTTTGGTTTTATTTATTTTCGTCCTAATTTGGGTAGGTCATTCCGCCAGATGGCGTTACGTTTACTACTAGCAAGTCAACTTTTCGTCATCGAGTAATATATAGGGGTACATTAGCATTTGTAGTCGGCGGGCCTGCCGGACCGACTGAGAGAAAGGGTAAGCGACAGTTTTTCGAAAGGTCGATTTGTGCGATTACTTGTGTTATATAGTGACCGAAAAAAGTGTGTGTATTAACCCGATCGAAGACAAGGAGCATCTAAGGGTCGTTTCTATACGGAGATCGCGGAAAAACCAGGACTTTTTTCCCACCTATTAACCATCAAAGCTAAGTTATTTTATTGCGTTTTTTCACAATTTTAATTACTTTCACGTTTTTACATTGCGATTTAACTGTTCTTAACGAAAAAACTAACCAAGGTCAATTACCCAATTGACCCAAACCTGTTTATCGATAAAAACAGCCAACCACAATTTTAATTTTGATTAATTTTTGGCTAATTTTACTTATTTTATTTAATATTAGTTAATTTTTATTTAAATTTTAATTTTTACTCGAATATATTAAACTTTATTTTGTGCTACTAGTAACGAAAAGAGATTCCTTTGATAAATTTAACATTCCTTAAATTCCAAAGCGAGTTTCTTTCAATACTTTCCCAAATTAAAGCATATTCACAGTATTTAGCGGTAAATACGACCGTTAAAAACTCAAATTAGATTACCTAATTCAAAAGAAACCCTTTTCGGATTGTTTTCTTTGTGTTTATTTTATAGGGCGCCTACACAAACGGTACAATTAGCGGTAATTTCTATTCACTGCGCCTAACGGTAAAAGCTAAAGCTATTAAACTTTTAACAACTAGCGGTAAAAACGGTTTAATTTTCTGACAAGCGCGCCCAAAAATAAATTCCTTTCTTTCCATTCTTTCCTTTCTTTTCTTAACTCTTACAGGGCGACACTAAATTAATAAAATAGAGAAACTGTGCGATAAAACTACGAAAATGAAAACTCAAAGAGCCACCTTCAAAACAAACAAGAAAGCAACAGCGACAGCACCAAAGAAAATAAACGGGCAAAAAGACTACGAAGCCCTGGAAAAGATCTACAGGAACCAAATCGCAAGCTTCTTCATTAAAATAGAGAAACTCAAGAATGAAAAAGAAGACAACGAGAAGGAAAAGAAAAGAATCGCCGAACTCAGAGCCGAAAAAAGCAAGAGCAAGGCTCAAAAAAAAGCAAGCAGCAAGTCACCGACCAAACCAAAGCCGAATACCACGGCAGAAAGGAGTACGGATAACGACAGGAGGGGGGAGATTGCCGAAAGCCGGGCGGAAGCCCAGCTAGGCCTTCACCCCCCCTCTGAACAAGAAAAAATGGACAGCGACAGGAAGGAGGAGATTGCCGAAAGCATGGCGGAAGCCCAGCTAGGCCTTCACCCCCCCCTGACCAAAAAGGAAGACTGGTACCTCTTCTCTGAATCTGACACCGCTTCGGAGCCAGACGAAGAGATGGAAGATGCGACCATCCGCCCCCCCCAAGAGGGAAAAAAACCCGAAGAAGAGGAAAAACTCCACTTCCTCGGATGATGGACAGAAGCCGGTTGCAAAGGTGGTTTGCAGCGAAGCCACCACAAAGCGTGACACGACCCCCGACCCATTAGGAAACGAGGGGGGGGCGATGGACATAGGGGAAGGCACTAACACAGAGCCACCCTCTGCCCAAGAACAAGTGAGACAACCCAGCCCAGCCAGTCAAACAAACTCTAGAGAAGCCTCGCCGAAAAGGACAAAAGTCCCCCCCATTGTTCTGAAGAACACGGAGAAATGGCCGATGCTGAACCAGGAAATGGCACAAAGGAAGATAAACTACACAAACGTAAGAAGCAGGGCAGAAGGCCTCGCTATAACACCAGCGACCATATCGGATTACAGGGCCCTCTTCAAGCTGCTGGAAGACACACTGGATCCCGCAGATGGCGGTTTCTACTACTACCAGCTAAGAGAAGAAAAACCACTAAAAGTGGTAATTAGAGGGATACCCACCGGTATCAAACAAGAGGACGTGAAAAGGGACCTCCTAAAACAAGGCATCCCGACCACGGACGTCGCGAGGATGCACAGGGGGAGAGGCAGGGGTAAAATCCCCCTCCCCCTCATCATGGTAACACTTCCAAAGGAAGAAGTGTCACAAAAGATTTTCCAAATAAGAAAAATCCTAGACATCCCGATAGATCTTGAACCTCCACACAAGAAAAACAAGATTGGACAATGCCACAGATGCCAGGCATTCGGACATGCACAGAGATGTTGCAGGAGTGATCCGAGATGTGTTAAGTGCGCAGGCAGGCACTTAACAGCAGAATGCAACATCCCGGACACGGAAAAAGCAACCTGTGTCAACTGCGGAGGACAGCACCCCGCAAGCTATCAAGGCTGCCCGAGATACCCAAAACCACGAGCAACAGACCGAAAATGGCGGTATCAAGAACCACCAAGAAGTCAACCGCGGTTTCAACCACATCGGACCACCCCGGGACAGTCCTACGCAGACAGGACTACCGGAGAAACCCGAAGAGAAGAAGAACGCGAAAAGCAAGCGCCCCGACCCCCTCAACCGAGAGGGCACCAGAGAGACGAATACGTGCGACCACCCCCCCAACCGAGAGGTCAACCGACAGGTGCCAACGAAGAGGGGGAGGACCAAAAGGCAGTGGTGACGCCAAAGGCCCTGGCCTTCATCCTGGCGGCCCTGACCAAGAACGGGTTAGACGAAACCTTGATTGAAGAGACCTTGAAGAACCTCAGGGTGATTGCCCCAGCGCAATAAACGCCCGAAGCCAACATCCAGCGAGAATTCTCAACCGCAAATGCCAATACAGGTAACAAGGAAAGTACCATCTCTCCTGAGGACGGCCTACTGGAATGCGAACGGACTGACGGCACCAAAAAGGCTCGAGTTGATAGACTTCATCTCCGAGCACGATTTGGATATCGTCTTTGTCTGTGAAACATTCTGGGGACCGTCCACAAGAGCGAAGATACCAAACTTTAACTTGTATAGGTGTGACCGAGATGGGCAGTGTGGTGGAACGGCAATCTACGTCAAGAGGACGTTGCGACACCACGAACTACCCATCACAGGGAACAACACCCTGGAGGCGACTAGAATAGTCGTACAAATGAGACACGCCGGGGACATACAGCTCACAGTAGCATACAAACCCCCCCGCCTACCGCTACCCAATGAAGAAATCGAAGAAATTTTCAGCGGAAACGGGCCGAAGATAATCGCGGGTGACCTAAACGCGAAACACTCAGACTGGCATTCAAGAAAGGACAACCCTGCCGGCAAAGCGCTGAAAAGATTAGCCGACCGGCTCGACTTTGTGGTAGACGCACCAGAAGAAATCACGCACGAAGCAACCTGCGGACCACAAAGCGACGACGTCCTGGACATTGTCCTCCTCAAGGACGTACCCATCTTACACCATCTAGAAGTTGGTGAGCCGCTAGATTCTGACCATTATCCTGTCTTATTCTCCTTGGGAAACTCACAGGGAGACAACGATGCGGATGATCGCGAATTCGTCCAGAGAACTGCATGGCCGGTTTTCCACGACCATGCACTTCGCAACCTGGGAAAAATTCCGATCATCAACTCGGAAGTCGAACTGGAAGAGTACGCTCAAAAATTTCAGGACAAGATAAATGAGTCCCTCAACCACGCGACCACCCAAGTTCTAAAAAGGAATTTCAACGAGTGCCTACCCCCGGACATCAAAGACTTGATAAGGGAGAAAAGAAGAGCACAAAGAAGATACAGGACGACCTGGCACCCGGAAGACAAACGGTATTTTAACCAATTAAGAAATAGGTTAACCCAGGAACTGAAAGATCTTCGCAACGAAAGGTGGGACAGGAAACTGGACTCCCTCTCCTACGAAGACAATTCAGTCTGGAAAATGGCAAGAGCCCTCCGAAATACCCGATCCACAATCCCAGCGATAAACAGTGACAACGGCCTTGCCGTCACCGATCAAGAAAAAGCTGAAGCTTTCGCTGACGCATTCAAAGAACAATGCACCCCCAACTACGACGACGCAGATGGGGTCCACATCTGCCACGTCGACACGGAAGTCGCGAGAAGATTAGAGGAAGTTGACCCGGATCCAATAAAGCCAGCATCTACAGACGAAGTAGCACTGGCTATAAGGGCAACTAAACCGAAGAAAGCACCGGGGCCGGATGGTATTAAAAACCAAGCCTTAAAGAAGCTTCCCAAGAAAGCCGTCACAGCACTGACGGGGATGATTAACGCAGCACTAAGACTGAGGTATTTTCCGGACAAATGGAAGCTGGCCGATGTGGTGGTCATCCATAAGCCCAGAAAACCCAAAACCTTAGCGCAAAGTTATCGACCGATCAGTTTGCTGCCAACGATAGGCAAGATAGCGGAAAAGATCATCCTCACCAGACTAGACGAAGAGGTGAGCGACAAGAACATAATCCAAGATGAACAATTCGGCTTCCGTGGGGGGCACTCCACCACCCAACAGATACTGCGAGTAACAGAAGAGATTACCGGTGCGTGGAACCGTAAGAACGTCGTAGCGGCGGTCTTCTTAGACGTCGCGAAAGCGTTCGATAAGGTTTGGCACAACGGTCTAATTTTCAAAATGCTACAGGCAGGCGTCAAACCGGGACTTGTAAAACTGGTAGCATCCTACCTGAAAAACAGACGGTTTAGGACAATCATCGACGGCACAAGATCTCAAGAAAGAGTAGCCGAGGCTGGAGTGCCCCAAGGCTCCCTACTTTCTCCGACGCTATTTAGCATCTATGTCAGTGACATCCCGAGGACTGCAAGAACGAAGATCGCGCTATATGCAGACGACACCGCGATCCTTGCCCCCTCCCTTAACCCGGTCATGGCAATCAAATACTTGCAGGAATCGATGGACGCCCTGGAAACATGGTTCCGCACTTGGCGAATCGAGGTAAACTCTGACAAAAGTGAGGCAATCATGTTCACCTGGCGTCGACCGAAACTGGACAAGAGAGTTAAAATATTCGATGAAGAGATACCATGGACCAGCTCCGTCAAATACCTTGGTGTGACCCTCGATAGTCGATTAACTTGGGTGAAGCACATCGACCAACGAGTGACTCTAGCAAGAGGTCTAATGTCTTCATTGGCCCCCCTGATAGGTCGCAAAGGGGCGATGTCGAAAGATCTCAAGATAAGAGTCTACAAGGCGATCATCCTCCCTATCCTCACGTACGCCGCCCCCGCGTGGGCCTTCGCGAGTGAACGACAGTTAGAGAGGCTACAAACAATTCAGAACACCTGCCTGCGCAGAGCACTGGACGCGCCATGGTTTGTCACCAACCGTCAAATCCATCAGGATACAAAGACGGAACAGGTAAGTGAGATGATATACAAACTAACAGAAAAACTGTACGAACGGAGTCACGACTGCGAAAACCCTCTAGTAAACCAACTAGGGAAATACGAAATCGTCGATTTCCACAGGTTTAAGAGGCCGAAAAGCATCTTGACTCCAAGAAATACAGGATAAACTGGTAGCAAACAATTCATGCGATACTTATTAAGATAACCACTTCTCTTTCAGCGATTAATCTTTTGTAATCTATTTCAGCGTGTTAACTCTGTTTCAGATTAAATGAAGTTTAACCCGTTCTCTCCCCTTTGGGATAGGTGCTATTCGTCCCGTTATTTCTGGGACAGGTGCTATGCGTCCCCATATGATATGAATTTTGGGATAGGTGCTTTTCGTCCCGTTTTTCTTCTCGCTTCGCATCAAGCATGGATCATGTACAACCGGGCCTCACCCGGCGGTCTGAAAATTTATCTTTTTCTCATTTTATTCTACTAATATCATGCCTTTCTCAAGGCATAATGCGACCGGCTTCTACGCCTTTTCAGGGTTTTGACCCATGTTACATTTTCAAGAGAGTTTTTTTTTTTTTTTTTTTTTTTTATTCAATTTTTGAGCGTTGGAGGAGACAAAGCTGGGCTCCGCCCAGCACGTGCTTCGCTTCGCGAACCATGCTTGCTTGCTTGCTTGTAGTCGGCATTTTTGCCGACCGCCCGGATGCAACTTGTCCTCCCACTCTTGCACTCTTTGGTGGGGGGGGCTCTTGTATCCGCCGGAACTGTATGCTCCCACTCCGTTGTGAGAGCGTCTTTTTGGAAACGGCCGAGTACAACTTGTATGCTCTGTCTCACTCTATTGTTGTACTCGATAGATAGCCGGCAGCTTGTTGTACTCAACTGAAATTCTCATTTTTGATAGGCCCATGTGGACCACGGCGGGATATACTCATTTGCTCAAAATCTGTTTTCATTTGCTTTCTTATACAAAAATTCTCTAAATGAAAATGAGGATTTTATAATTCTCAGTTTAGAAAAATTAAGAGGCAAAAGGGAACAAATAAATCTTCCGCAAAAAATTGAGCAAAAATATGTCAAAATCGAAAATGAAAATAAACCAATTCTTTGACAAGCGTTTACTCAAAATGAACTTTTTTGACTTATCAGCTTTTTCGCTCCAGGAATTTAATCGGGTATCCCCGGCCACTTTCAGTAGTTATAATCCCGATATTAAATCCCAACACATTTTCATTGCACTTCTATCGCCAACGCACATTAAATTTTATTGTACTCCTTCATTCTCATAAAAGCAGCAATTTATTTATTCAGGAATTTAAAAATACTGCCGTCAGCATCTTGCATGATCGTACGCTGCATTTAGAGCACACTGTATATAAAAAGTTTTGAACATCGCCAGTTGGCAGCGATAAAACAGTTATAAGCATTTGTGTGGTGTTTGCAATTTTTTTATTGTCAACACATAGCGACTTTAATTAATTAATAAATTACTATGAGTGAAAATCTACACGAGTTGGAATTGGTTTTAAAAATATGTTTCGCACAATTTTGTAATGCGTCACAAATTGCTGAATACTTTCAATGATAACTTCGTACGAGGTTAGGAATGCAGTCGTCCAAACAAATGTTCAACATACAGTATGTTAATTTAAATGCCACTTGTTGGAATTATTGTTAACAATTTGTCTTTTTTTTTTGATTTCAGAACGAAACGGCTCAGCATGTAATGGTTGTTTTTAAGTCATGGCGGAATTTTTGCCGCTATGTGATCTTTTATTTAACGTCGTTTCTTTGGCAGCATATTTTTGTGATTTGGTGTTTGACCTGTTAGTCGTGTATGCTTTATTCGAAAAGGGTTTGTTATTGTTGTTTGCTCAATGTTTGGCTTTAATTTTATTTGCAACGTTAATTTTACAAGCGTTGTCGCTTTATTGGTACTTAAATAACCAAAAGACTGGTTTGAATAAAATACTCGTTATAACCATTCATATTGCTCAGTTGGGTATAGTTTGGCGGTATGCACGATTATTGATACCTGTTCAACTTTCTAGTGTAAAGCATGAAGTGCGCGATTTATGTGTCTTACGACTCATCCATGGTTTTCTGCATGCCACTCCCATGTTGTTAATACAGTTAAGTTTATTGCCTTCTTCCAATTTAGGCCCTCCCTCAGATTTAATAAAAGTGTCGGTCGGTTTGTCTTTATTTTCTATATGTTGGGCTCTGGCTTCTTTCAGCAAACATATACAAAATGTAGATCGGCTAGTGCTCACTTGGTTGGGTGTTGTTTCTCAATTGCTATGGAGAGGCGGAACAGTTACAGCTCGAATAATGGCCTTGTCGGCATATGCGGCACGTTACCACTCCTGGATAGTTTTAGTATTTGCCCTACATTGGATGTGCATGTTTTTGTGGTTGTTATCTCCTCGAAGTGCATTTCACGGGCAACATAAAAGTCGTCTGGGAATTTGCGCCTTATTAGCCGCCATGTACGTTTTTGCGTATATAAACCTTCAAGACCAACCCCACAGGCGAACGATGACGTTGTTTTATGTCATCATGTTGTTGGAAAATATTCTTCTGGTCAGTGCAGCAACGGCGGCCACTTGGGTCGTACGCGATCCCGATTGGCCCTTAGTACCCTCTTTAACGATAGGCTTATTTGGAGTGGGAATCTTTTTTATGTTAATTTATTATCGTTACTTCCACATCCATCGATTATTAGAAAAACCGTCTGCACCACCTGGTGTGTTTAATTGTCGTTTTGCCAACCCCAATTCGTCGGACGTGCTCCGTAAAAAGAAAAAACCCACGAGTTTTGTACCGCCCCCTGGTTTGGGTTCCGTGGGAGTGCCGTTCTGGCGTCGTCCTCTTCCATCTTCGAGCGAAAACGAAGGCAGCAGTGTTGGTTCGCGCGTCAATATTCATCAAAAGTTGCAAGAAAAGAAACAGAAGCAATTGGCGGAACTTAAAATAATCGAAGAAGAAATTAAACAAGGCAAATTGGGTGGCCCGGTTAATGCTGACCCCGACGACAGGCAACCCATCCCTCGCACCAAACGCCACATCGAACCTCAACTGTTAAGTTTAGCGTCGTTAAATAATTTGGCTAGCTACGGCGTAAATTTAAACCGTCGTCCGCCCCCGCGAGCACCCCGCTGTCATACTCCCGAATTGTTACTCACACCTCGTTATCTTTATTGCGATTGTGTAATACAAGAACCAGAACCGACTGAATTACCTGGTTCCTGTGCCGCTTCCGACCTCGAAAGTCAGATATCTTTACCTCGTTCGTATACACTGCCCAGAGAATTTAAATATTATCGTCGTAATCGAATTAAAAAACCCATGCGTACCGTTGCTTCTACTAACAGCAGCGATGGTGACGTGGATTCGGCGGATGAAGAATCCGATTATAATACACCTCCCGTGCCTTTACGACAACTACGGTGTCATTTTAGACACGAAACTAAATTATAATAACAAGACTAGTGATTTTAAATATTTTAATTGTAATTAATTATATTTTGTATACTTTTTATTTATTTTTATATAAATATATTTTGTACATTTTTTAAAAGTACAAATATTAATATTATGATTGTTTTTTTTTTTTTTTATTATTACCTATGCTTTTAAAAATTATGAGATTGTTGTGGAGTATTCTTGAATTTTTATTTTATTGAAAATTAAGGAAAAAATTTTACGTCGCTTTGTTGTCATTCCAAATCTTTGGCTCTTTGTGAACAAATGGTCTTATTATAGTTCCTACAACGTTGGTTGCTGATTTCCTTATTCGGTGCGATTCTGATTTGACATAACAATCTTGCTATGATAATCATTTGGTTATTTGAGCCGATTTGCTATTCTGATTTTGCAGGCATAAGCATGGGGGCGTGGTTTGTGAGCAATTGTTATATTTCATGGTTATCATAGCAATGGCATTTTAGTGCTTGTTACGCTCATTTTGATCATTGTTACGTTCGTGAAAGACAGTTGTTATATAAATATTTGAATTATTGGTTAAAGTACGCTAACCCGTACTTCGAAATTGACTTTTTCCGGGGGGGTGACCACCCAAAAAAAATTGAAAATTTCCTATAGCAAAGAGGAAGGTTTATAGAGTATACTGTAAAAATTTCACTTGCGAAAGTATACATAAAATTTCGAGAAAAATCAATTTGAAAGTACGTAAATTTAGCGAATTTTTCTTCGATTTTTGGGGTGTGCATTCGATAGGGAGGTTTATCCATCGTCAAAACCTACCCTTTCGGGGCGCCGCTCCACTCTGCACCCCTCCAGGGCGGTTTTGACTCTGGTTACTATGCTAAACATACGAGAAGGCGCCTCCCATAAAAAAAAGCCGGGATAAATGAAACCGGGAGCTTAGAGACCCTTGAAATAGCATTAAAAAGTATAGTTGCGGTATGGGGCAGTAAACTATTACGTTTCACCCCCAAAAAATCGCGTAAAAAAATCGATGTTACATGTACGAGAGACGAGCTGCATCTGCCGGTGCGAAATACTCTAAGTATTTTAAGTAAACAGCACGGACTGTCAACAGAATGAGCGACGCGCGGAATCTCGTTAAATTTTACATGTAAATTTGCAAAGTTCAAATTCGATTTACTCAAAATTTTGATAATACTTTCGCATGTTTAAATTATATCAGTATACTATATAAACCTTCCTCTTTGCAATAGGAAATTTTCAATTTATTTCGAGTGGTCACCAATAGGTTACTCGACCCCTTTTTCCTATTAACTGGTAAAGTTTAAGGTTTATAGAGTGATATTAAATAATAAAATTCTTGGATGAGGAACTTTTAATAAAAAAAAAATTACTTTGAAAATCGTAAATTTTACACATTCACCGACGCGCGGGGCGGAGTTTAGCGGAATCTCACCCATTTTGTTGACGGTACGTGCAAGATGATATACCCTTAAACTTAGTGGTTACCGCACCGACATTCGCGAGTGAAACGCCACAGTGACAAGAAGGGTGAGAGAGTGAACGGCCCAGCAGACAAGGAATATCCGAAAAAAATTATCCCTTGGTATATAGGTCAAAAAAGGGTTAAGGTACACAATAAGGGGTGGATAATTGAGGATTTTTAAGAATTAATACCGAAAATTGAGTAAAAACCATAACCCATGTCCGGGATAGGCTGCCGGCATAATTTTCGCGTGGCTTGAAGAATTATTGACACGCCCCCAACTTTTAATTTCGAAAAATTTTGTGTTTATCACGGCCTTTTTGGCAATGTTTTGATGCGAATGTATAACTTTTGTCGGCGCGGAGGTGATCATAAAAAAAAATTCGAAAAAAGTGTGAAAATAAGAAAGATGCTGCGAGTTGAAATAGTACGGGTCGCTGATGTACCACCGGGTCGATGTGCCACATCGTCGGCCGGTCGCTTGAAATGGGGTGAAATTTTTTTGCTCCGATTTTAATTTTTCTTTGAAATTCGGGTAGGGGGGGGTGTGCTTAGTAGATATTAGTATAAATATTCGCGAAAAAATGGAAAATAAGGCGGTTGTTGCCGAAAAAGTGAAAAAATTAAAATTTTTTTTGCCTTCGAATTTTAGGGGTGTGCATTCGAAAGGGAGAGTCAGCCATCGTCAAATCCTACTCCTCCGGGGCGCCGCTCCGCTCTGCACCCCTACGGAGCGGATTTGACTCTGGTTACTAGGCTAAACATACGAGAGGCGCCATCCATCAAGAACACCGGGATCTATGCAACCGGGATGTGAGAGACCCTTGAAAATGCATTAAAAAGTATAGTCGCGGTATGCGGCAGTTATCTATTACGTTTAACCCCCAAAAAAGCGCGCAAAAACAAAAAATAATCGATGTTACATGTAGTCGAGTCGGGCTGCAACTGCCTCTCCGCAATCGGCTAAGTTTAAGACTAGTTCAACTTGCACGTACCGTCAACAAAATGAGTGAGATTCCACCCGTTTACATGTAAAATTATGTACTTTCAAAGTCGATTTTCTCTATCAAAAGTTGGTTTATCCTGCTATAGGAGGGTTGCCGATGTCATTTATTAACATTAAACTACCCGAAAGTCACCAAAAAATATTAAAATTCGATGCTGGAACATTGTCACCCGTCCCACAAGAGGTGCAAAAGTGCAAACTTGAGATAAATTCCCACTTGCTAACAACAAGATGGGAGGCAAGCATAAAAACAGGAAACCTAAACCCGTACCTCCTGTGCCAGTGAACAGTAGTGCAAACACAGGAGGCAAAAACAAGAAACCTACTACACCTCAACCAGATGAGGTGGTAATGGGCAGATTTAGTAAATATGTACCTTACGCACCAATGACGGTGTCTGCATATCAACTCGACTTATACAAATCGTTTAACATCCCTTTCGACATCCAAGGGGTCGAAGATCAACTATCGACATCTGCTGAACGCCTCATACAAATAGATACCGAACGGAAGGAAATCCTAGCTCAACAAGCCGTCCTCAGCACAGTATATGACACTGCTTTACAACTACCAGAAGGCTCTCCGGAACAGCAGCGTTACATTCGTGACGCACTTGGGGTCCAAGAAGACGAAACACTATCCTGCTCAACCGAGCAAGCCTTCGAAACCCCAAGAAAGGTCGTGAAAAGGAAGCTGCCGAGCGAATCCAGCTCCAGCGAACCATCACCTGAAGCGGCGCAGCTATTCAATAAATTCTGCGTGTTGGACAACGACATCGAAGTGGTTTCAGCTGATGACGGAAATTGGTCAGACGGAAGTGAAAAGAAAGGAAAACAAACGAGGAAAAAAGTCAAGGTTAGTGAAACGTTGGCTTCAGATTATTCCCCGCTTGCACTTTCAACTCCCACGGACCAAGTTGTGCACATAGGCTCCTCCCCGATTGCGCATACTAGCTCCGCCCAACCGGTTGCGGACATAGCCTCCGCCCCCTCGGTCGACATTAGCGGCGAGCAAATCGACGACGCTCCTTCCGAGCAAACAAATCGTGTCCCTCCAATAACGATCAAAACAAATAATTGGAAATCAGTCTTTCATTTAATCAAAAATGAAAACATCGAATTTAACAAAATTAAAACAACAAGGACGGGCATCACTGTGTACCCTAAGTCAGACAATAATTACCGCGAATTAAACAAGTTGCTTGAGACGAATAACATCCAATCACACTGTTTTCTACCCCGTGCGGAAAAACCAGTGAAAGTAGTCATTCGTGGACTACCCGGTTCTCTCAAGATCAATGACATTAAAGACGATCTGGTCGAGCAAGGCTTCTCTTGCACAAGCATTCACCAGATGCTGTACGGAAAAGACAGACGGCCGATGCCACTCTTTCTTGCCACGCTAGAAAGAAACGCAAACGCGAAAAACATTTTCAATACGACAACAATCCTTGGTATCTCTACCAAGATTGAAAAACCCAATAAAAGACCTGATGCAAATCAGTGCTATCGGTGCCAAGACTTTGGGCATACGCAACGGAATTGCCGAACAAACCCAAAGTGCGTCAAGTGCGCCGGTGACCACTTTACAGCCCTGTGCGTCAAACCTAGCACAGAACCCGCAAAGTGCGCTAACTGCGACGGCCGACATCCGGCAAACTTCCGAGGGTGCCCACGCTACCCAAGGACAACCATACCTAAAAAATCAAACACCAGACGCGGTCACCAAAACACCGAACACCAACCAAGCCAAGGTTTCGCGAGAAACCCACCCACAATGCCAACGATAAACAACCTGAGACAAACACCTGAAGAAACAGCAGTTCTAGTCAACCAGTTGCTAGAAGCGGTGACTACAATCCTCCGCGGCGCTTTGGTGGAGGAGTCCACCATAGCGTGCATTTCCGCTCTTTCACAGGCAATAACCGCACAGACCACGCGAGCAAGTAGCTAAAAAACTGAGTATTTGTCAGTATGAAAGCCGCGAACAAACAACACCAAACCAGTTCATTTTTAAAAAACTAACGCCAAAAAATCTCCAAAACCAATGCATACGCAAAAGAAAAAGAGCAATTGCTCCCCACTGTAAAGGCAGCTGAGCTAACAACTCAACACCAAAAACAAGAAACTTTAACTTTCCACCAGGAAATAATATCAGATCCAATAAATCACAGTCACATACCTGATTAAATTATCAGCCAACTTAGCCCAGCGCTAAAAACGCGAGGCCCACAGGCCTCCACAATTTCAAAAAGCCAGTTTTTTCACATGAGCTAGATGAAGGAGAAGGCCGGCCATGCCGGGATGCTCCATTTTGGTCATAATAGAAACTAGAAACTAGAACCGCACCGACAAAAGCAACACGTCTCCCGTACCTGTAACATCGACGAAAGGTTACTGTTTTTCCATTATTTTTTTAACGCGATGTTTTGGGGGTTAAACGTAAAAGGGAACTGCCGCATACCGCGACAATACTTTTTAATGCTATTTCAAGGTTCTCTAAGATCCCGTTTTTTTAACCCGGTTTTCTTGATGGATGGCGCCTTCAAGTTTGTTTAGCTTTTGCCGCGTTGCAGCCAGGCGATGAAAAACCGGCCGGAGGCGCGGAGCACCGCAGGCTTGGGTTTTTCGATGCCCACAGCCGGACGAGTCTCGAATCCACCCCAAACATATAATACAGACCTCATTCTTACAATATTTGTGGTTCTGAAAAGAACCGTTTTTTTTATCAATGCGACGACAGCATCTGTTTAAAAAATATGCTCCAACATGTTCAACTACACGATGAGTACGTCTTACTGTAACAAAACCGAAGTATGCGGTTTAATAATTTATTCCACCGCTGAACCAACATGTAACAAAACCGGACCCCGTTTAGTGAAGTAAAGGGGTTGTTTTTTATTTGAATATTGTTGATAGCTGCCACCACTTAATCTTTTATCTTCTCGTAATAACCACCTTGGGGCGGTTAAGTCCTGAGGTAGATTAAGAAACCTCTTAAATTGGACGTTGTTGGCTGAAAGTTAGGTAACGTGACTCCTCTAATTAGAGCCGTAGGAAAACCCAGAGAGATAAATACACTTGACTAAATTACAAGTCGATCGCTGGAGTAACGACCAATTAAAGATTTAACTTGGTATAATTGCGTATATTGAACAAAATAAATATGGTACAAAATATACAAAGTATCCAATTACACCAGAAATATTACAAAGGTTTGCAATTTATTATTCAAAGTTAGAGCAGTAAAACGTATCCCCACATTACAATACAAAAATATTACAAAGGTTATATTGAGAGATTGTACAGTACCTATTTATTACAATGACCCTTATTAGTTCCGGGGATGGTAAGTTTTGAGATGGTAGACTCCTTCTTGTAATCCCAAGTGGTTACACTTATTGGTTTAAAACCACGGTACGTTTAATGATTAAAATTTCAATGATAAATAAAGTTAAAAATGATAATATTGACATTGAACACCGTGAAGAAATTATTTAATCGCGCTCTCGAACTACCGGATAATTGAAGATAATAAAATTTACACTTGAACTTAGTACCGAATAAATATTTAATGATAACTTTGTGCCGAAATGTGAGCTCGGCATTAGCTCTATATAGGTAAAACAATGATTTTACGAATGACTCTGAACGAACTCACGAACTTTATTAGTGTTAATATTATGTTAATATTAACATAACGCCTTCGATTTGAATTCTTTGACCAATTGCGTGTGTGCTTTTTCATTTAGTTTTCAAGAGGGGTGTCTTATTAATTGGATATCTCAAAACTTACTTCCCTGCACGTGTGTGCCTAATTCACATGTGAATAGGGTAGTTTTCCCACAGATTTTGTATTTCTTAAGCAATAAAATAATTCCCAATCTTGTGAAAGCAAATGGGGCGTTAATTTGGGATTACGCCTTAGCGTAGAATTTTGAATGTTTATTATAGTACATTTCTTTTGGCGGTACTTCCATGCATGATGTCTCATTTCCCTTCACGTGTGGATTTTACTAACAGGTGGCTTATTTCTCACCGTTTGCATTGATTTAACTATCAACCCGGGCTGCCGGGGTGGCTTGTTTCAAACAGGCGGTCATTTCGATCCGTGTGGTCCGAAATGGGATTCCGACTACCCTGGATATTTTAAATTATAACGTTTCTTAGTTAAATCAATGTACTGGGTGTTTAAAATTCTTTACCTTAGATGGGGGTGAATCACTGTGGCAGTATAGTGTACACTTGTGAAGCAGTATAAGCAGTAAGTGGCAGTATAGGCAGTAAGTGGCAGTATCGGCAGTATGTGGCAGTATATGGTAGTAAGCGGCAGTATTAGGCAGTAAGTGGCAGTATTAAGCAGTAAATGGCAGTATTAGGCAGTAACTGGCAATATTAGGCAGTATTGGCAGTAAGTGGCAGTATCGGCAGTAAGCGGCAGTATTAGGCAGTAAATGGCAGTATTAGGCAGTAACTGGCAATATTAAGCAGTATTGGCAGTAAGCGGCAGTAAGTGGAAGTATTAGGCAGTAAATGGTAGTATCGGCAGTTTTTAAACACGTTTTTAAACTGTCCTCTTTTAAATCCAATAGTCAATATAGTGCGTAAAGATAAAAATCTGAAAATCACGTAAACCCGACCAGCAAATGACAGCGCAAATAATAGCAATTGCCAAAATTACTTCTTTCAACTTTAATTTTTCAAACATTGTTTTAAAAATTATATGCAAGTTTTTCATTTAAAAAATTACTAATTTTTTACTAATTACAACCGATGTTCGACGACTCTATTTTAAAAAAAGCATTTTGCGGTGTTTAGGGCTATGCGAAACCAGGTTATCAGAAATTAAAAATTCTACAAGATTTAGTAAATATCGGGTAGCATCTCTAATGTTTTTTGTAATTGCACTTGAAAATCTGTGCCTGGTGACACGCAGCAAAGTGCTGACGACACGCCCTAGTAAAATGCAGACTCAAGTTTTAAATTACAGCAATGTCATACTGTTCGGGGAATCACCGATTAACGAACGCAATCTTATTTCACTTACGACGGAGACTTTTATGAAATTTTAATTTTTTTCCGTTTTTTTCATTGACTTAAAATAATACTGATTTAATTATTTTATATCAATAGTCCAGCCACAGTTGGGAATTGCTATTCTTTACTTTTTAATTAATTAAAATCAATTTATTGCAACTAATTGTCATTCCAGCCCTAACAAGTCCATCATTGGGCAACGATATAAACCTTTGACGGCATATACAGCGCCTACCCGTCGAAAGAATGTCTCTATGTTCTCATTGCAATGTGATAACCTGATTAACGCATTCCTTTGAAGGAAGCGATAAATAATTCCGCGATAATTCTAACGTAACATAAAACCCCGATAAAATACATAATATATAGCATCTAGGCCATCTAGGCTTTTGTTGAGTCAATAATTATGAGGTGACTCGAATAACACTAATAAGACAAGATTGTCATTGTAATTTTGTTGTAAAAATTAACATACTACATATTAATTTTTAAAACAATGTTTGAAAAAATATAAAGTTGAAAAAAGTAATTTTGGCAATTGCTATTATTTGCGCTGTCATTTGCTGGTCGCGTTTACGTGATTTTCAGATTTTTATCTTTACGCACTATCGACTATTTTGGCATTAAAAAAAAGTTGTAAATGGTTTTCTTTTTTTAATGCCAAAATAGTCGATAGTGCGTAAAGATAAAAATCTGAAAATCACGTAAACCCGACCAGAAAATGACAGCGCAAATAATAGCAATTGCCAAAATTACTTTTTCAACTATATTTTTTCAAATATTTTGTTAAAATTAATATGTAAGTTTTTTCATTTAAAAAAATTACCAAGTGTTTAAGCTAAACTTTTTGGCCACCAAGCTACAAAAAAACCATAATAAAATTACAAAATCAGCCCTACAATGAAGAACAACCAGCTTTACTACATATGTAAAAAATACTTTGTAATTTTGTTGTAAAAATTAACCAAGCATGCGCTAAATTCCACGCGAATAGAACAATTTAAACCATTTTCAACTTTTTTTAATGCCAAAATAGTCGATAGTGCGTAAAGATAAAAATCTGAAAATCACGTAAAACCGACCAGAAAATGACAGCGCAAATAATAGCAATTGCCAAAATTAATTTTTCAACTATATTTTTTCAAATATTTTGTTAAAATTAATATGTAAGTTTTTTCATTTAAAAAAATTACCAAGTGTTTAAGCTAAACTTTTTGGCCACCAAGCTACAGAAAAACCATAATAAAATTACAAAATCAGCCCTACAATCAAGAACAACCGGCTTTACTATGTAAAAAATACTTTGTAATTTTGTTGTAAAAATTAACATATTAATTTTTAAAACAATGTTTGAAAAAATATATAGTTGAAAAAAGTAATTTTGGCAATTGCTATTATTTGCGCTGTCATTTGCTGGTCGCGTTTACGTGATTTTCAGATTTTTATCTTTACGCACTATCGACTATTTTGGCATTAAAAAAAGTTGTAAATGGTTTTCTTTTTTTAATGCCTAAATAGTCGATAGTGCGTAAAGATAAAAATCTGAAAATCACGTAAACCCGACCAGCAAATGACAGCGCAAATAATAGCAATTGCCAAAATTACATTTTTCAACTATATTTTTTCAAACATTGTTTTAATAATTAATATGTAAGTTTTTTCATTTAAAAAAATTACCAAGTGTTTAAGCTAAACTTTTTGGCCACCAAGCTACAAAAAAACCATAATAAAATTACAAAATCAGCCCTACAATGAAGAACAACCGGCATTACTATGTAAAAAATACTTTGTAATTTTGTTGTAAAAATTAACCAAGCATGCGCTAAATTATTTTATTTTAATTATTGTGGTTTGATGTTTTTAAATTTATAACGGGCAGTAAATGGCAATATTAGACAGTAAGTGGCAATATTAGGCAGTATTGG
This sequence comes from Podabrus alpinus, assembly GCA_932274525.1. Classification (NCBI taxonomy): domain Eukaryota; kingdom Metazoa; phylum Arthropoda; class Insecta; order Coleoptera; family Cantharidae; genus Podabrus; species Podabrus alpinus. The sequence goes on from OW026451.1 coordinate 126,491,288, forward strand.
CAGTAAGTGGCAGTAAATGGCAGTAAGCGGGAGTATTAGCAGTAAGCGGCAGTATTGGCAGTAAGTGGCAGTAAATGGCAGTATGAGGCAGTATTGGCAGTAAGTTGCAGTATTGGCAGTAAATGGCAGTAAGCGGCAGTATTGGGCAGTAGTAGCAGTAAATGGCAGTATGAGGCAGTATTGGCAGTAAGTGGCAGTATTGGCAGTAAGTGGCAGTATGAAGCAGTATTGGCAGTATTTTATTAAATACTGCCAAATGGCAGTACAGTGTACATTTTAAAACTCAGTGATTCACCCCCCGCCTAAGATTTATACTTTTTTATCCATAAGTGCGGTATTCTTAATTTTACCTCAGTTAGTTTATTACGAGAAATTACCTATGTCGGAAGTTATCTGTACAAACTTAATGTTTGTAAAGTAATTATGATTAAAATGAACGGGCGGTTTGTTACATTACCTTGGCAAACGGTCGAGGTATTGTTACGACTGTAGTCTTCACGGTTTTTTTAATGTTAAAATTTCAAAATGTAAAATCCGGGTGTGCATCGCATTTGTTTTTAAAAATATTAAGTTTCAAGTTTAAATGGCATTTTGAGATTAGCTTAGGTTAAAACGTAGCCACTTGACCAGCTGCACCGCCACACATGTGCGGTGAAACAAAGAAACGGCCTTTATGGAAGGGCGTATTACGATGTAATGCTCCATATATTTTTAAAATAAAAATACGGTCTATAGCCGCCTAAAAACCCAAAATTTAAGGTAGTCGGAGATAATCAAAGAAACTTCGGTCATTTTGGTAAAACTTAAACATATTGCGGTATCGAGATACCACGTCAATGGAAGTACGTTATTTAAGTTCCGGTAAAATTTTGTTATGAATTAAAGCATGTGACTTATCAAAGTAATCGGAAAAACTTCGTCCGATACCAAGAAATTTAGTTTAAAGTCAAATGATTCGTTAAAAAGGGACATAAAACAGGTTTGAATAAAATAAATTTGAAATGTATCATTTAATAATTGTCTTTGTTAAAAATGTTAATTTATAGTAAATGAAAGATTGTCAGTAATAAGAAAGGTATTTCAAAAGTTAGAAATTTGTTAATTTAATTGATTAATGTAAAAATCTATGTTATAGTTAAATTTAAAATAAGTTTGTTAAATTATTACGTGAGTTCGACATGTCACAACTTAATGAACTGCGTATGGAAATTTCATGTCCAGCATCTTTATTTATTCAATCACGAAGCACTTGGGAAGAAGGCAATCCAATCTAAAAATATAAAAGAAAATTTTACTTATAAAATTTCAACGAACCACAATTGGCTTAATCCATACCTGTACTGTGAAACTTCAGATAATATTGATTTTTCGATCAACCAATAAAAAAACGTCTATGCAAACATCGAGATTGCGGTGAATTTTGAGAAAAAAAAATTAATAAAACAATCGATGGAGGTTGGTGTTAATTTTCACACGTGAATGGTGGCGAATTTTAATCGTCCTAATAAAATTGATAAAATAGTGAAAATAATTAGTGAAAATACAAAATACAAGTGTAAAATTAATCAAAATAATTACTTACCTACGTAAAACTAGAAATAAAGTGAAAAACGTAAAGGATTGAAAGTATTCCTGAAGAAATAAAAATCACGACAAAACGAGGTCAACAAACTACAGCTGGAAGTTTTTCATGGTAAATGAACCCATTGAGTGTATTTAGGTGCGCAATTGTACCATCTCCCATTCAAATAAAAGAAAACATTCCTGAATTTACTAAGGTAACGTGCACATTGAAATACAATTTTAATATAACTAAGTGCAATTTTGCGGACTCCATACCACACGTGTTTTTCGTAATTCAACGTTCAGAATTTTTATAATAGATTTAATAATAGAACTTTTTGATAACAAAATCTTTATTTACATTTGTGTGTTAAATAAAAACATTAATAATTTTGTAACGAAGGATATTTATTTTGACCTGTTCCGCGCCATAATTTTATTTACAGTATTGGTAACGGAACGAACCTACCCTGTACAAGGTAAGATACATGCACTACGAACGAGCTAAGCTGAGGCACATCATTTCATTAAATTGTATTTATAAAATTTCACATATTTTTCCATTGACGGGGTACAATTACGTACACCCATATAAAACATTAACGAACAGAACCTTTAACTCTAATAGCGAGGGGGTACATAGCACTTTTTGACAGCCCAACGTGTGGCTCGATATAAAAAGCACGTCCGTTCATAACAATATGGTTGTCTAATAAGGAAGTGATTTGTTTGTCGAATAGAGAGGCGAATATGTTTGTCCCCTAAATTAAAAAGTTATACCAAAGATCAGGCAGTGCAGTTCAAACCAAGATAACGCGAACATGAAAATATTCATGTCACTGTGCTCATTAGGTCCAGTAAATTAGGAATTTTTGGTTAAGCTTTAAATTGAGTTAAGAAAATTACAAGGCAAATTTGGTGTGATCAATTGAAGAAAAATATTGATTATTTTGGGAAAGTTCGTATTTAAATTAAATACCAGTTCGAAAACCTTCGAGAGTTCAACTCAATAAAACGACCTATATGTGAATTAAAATGATCCAAGTAATAAACGATATAATGGTTACGTTCGTACATTGTAAATAAAATACATCTATAATTGGGGATTCACCAAGCCTTAAAGTGCAACGATAGAGAAGTCATTTCCACGACAGGTCTAGCATCTGTTTCGATTTGGCCGTGATAAGGGCAATTAGGTGTTGTTTGTTAAGTGATAGCTCGCTAAGAACCTCTTTCTGAGTTTCCTTTCAAGATCTCTCTTCCAGGTATCTCTTTCAGGTCCCGTTGGTGGAGGGTTTTCCTGCTAGTTTTACGAGTGGACGGTACGGAATGAAGGGTGGAAGTATGCGGGAGACTTCGATCTCCGGCGGCTTTCGCGGAGCTAGCACGCAGGCTCAGGCTCCACACAGGGGGTGGGGGGTAACTCCTCCCTGCGGTACTCAGGCGGAGGGGCAACTCCCCCCCCTGGGAAGCAGTCAGGCCAAGTTACGAATGACGGAGGTAGGACTTCCGACATCGGAGCGACTGACACTCCTCCGAAACGGAAACTCCGGCCGAAGAGTTCTCGACTTTTGCCACTCATACGCAAAAATTTGCCATTCTTTCCTATTTTTAATTCGCTTGCATACCCTGCCATTTGGGTCTTTAGCGACGTCAGATTAGCATTGCCAGCTTTACGGACAGCGACTGCGTATTTAGCCCTGTCTATGAATATTTCTGCCATTTCCGTCGAGCATCGAAGGGGGGGTAAAACCCAACTTCGACCTTCGGCGGATCTCGAGTACAGGGGGGGTGTCAAAACCCAACCCTGTACTCACAAACAAATAAGGTGCGTGTCACACCAGACATTAGAAGGTTGTACGGCTAAGCCAGAGACACCACAAGACAATAAATTCATGATTTCGGGGTTTTATTTTCCATTTAAACTTAATGATCCTCTTATTAAATTTGAGTATTTTCCGAACCCGCGTTGCTGTTGCGATGATAATTCCGTGAAGAAACGCCACAACTTAAAAGCACAACATCACATACGAAAATCGACATTTAAAACGCCATTTTTTAATGTCGATTTTAATTACGGCGATTTTACGCAACTTTTACTGAGGATTAATTACAAAAAAATTGAACATGTGGAGCAAACAATCCCACAGAAATTACACCAAAATATTTAAATAGCAATAAGAACATTAAAATCAATATGCCAACAAACAAAAATAGGTAAGTGTGAACAGGTAACAGTGACAAATCAAACAAAAAATAGCGAAGTATACAAATAAAACAGGTCCTCTTTAACAAGCAAAAGTAAAATTAAGCCGTTTTTAAAAAAAGTAAATAAAAGTAAAAGAAAAATACGTCGTCGCAGGATACCCATTTTCGTTCCAAGCTTTTGCTGAATAATGACAATTCGAAATTTAACAGTTTTACACTTTTCGTACACACACACACAATTTTCGTTACACATTTTTTATTAAATTTTTAAACACGTTACCGATTTTATAGACGTATTCACGTCAAACTTACTTTTACTTTTGCTTGTTAAAGAGGACCTGTTTTATTTGTATACCTCGCTATTTTTTGTTTGATTTGTCACTGTTACCTGTTCACACTTATTTTTGTTTGTTGGCATATTGATTTTGATGTTCTTATTGCTATTTAAATATTTTGGTGTAATTTCTGTGGGATTGTTTGCTCCACATGTTCAATTTTTTTTTGTAATTAATCCTCAGTAAATGTTGCGTAAAATCGCCGTCATTAAAATCGACATTAAAAATGGGGTTTTAAATGTCGATTTTCGTATGTGATGTTGTGCTTTTAAGTTGTGGCGTTTCTTCACGGAATTATCATCGCAACAGCAACGCGGGTTCGGAAAATACTCAAAGATTCAGCGAGTACAGGTTTTAGCAAGGAGATTGGCACTCGCTCCGCTGCGCTACGCTCGTGCAATCTCCTTGCTAAAACCTGTACTCGCTGAATCTTTGAGTATTTTCCTTCCCTTGTGCTGTAACATACGATAATCGACCTATATCCTTTTTCATTCCAGGTAAATTTATGAATCTCTCTGTAGAGGTAGAATAAATGAAGAAACTTTCCGTTTCTATGTATTGTCACCTCTCCATGTTTATCCGTTACATGTTCGATTGGTGTATTTGCTACACAGCCGTTTGGATCTCCAGCTAAGATGGTACATTTGAGTTGCTCATCAATCAAGTTCTTGGTTTCTCTTAGGCCGCCTGACCTAGTAGTATATAAAAGCCATTTAAGCAACTTATACGAGGGTCAAGCTGAATTTATTGAGAATAAAATAGATCTAGTAAGTTGTTAAAAATAAAACATACGGTATTATTTAGAGAAACTCTTTATCTGTCATTTGAAGTTTAGAAGTTGAAAATACGTTCGTTATAACTCAAGTTACTAATTTTTTAATGTGACATTGCAAGTGAAAACATGGAATTAACAAGAGAGCTTTTTCGAATCATCATTTATTACGATTTTAAAAAAGATTTAAGCGCTTACGAGTGCAAAGAGAATTTAGATTCAACTTTTAGTGAACAAGCACCTTCCTTGGCTACAATTTACCGATGATATAAGGAATTTGAACGCGAAAGGAATTCCGTTCAGCATCAAAAAGGAGCAGGACGTCCTTCTACCGCTGTTACCGACAAAAACATTGCTGCTGTTAAAAAAATAATTAAAGAGGACAATAAATCCACTTATGGGGTAATAGAGCATCAACTCAAGATTGGATCCTCAGCTGTTAAAACAATCATACACGATCACCTGCATTTAAAAAAAGTGGTCCGTCGTTTTGTGCCGCATCACCTTTCTGATTTCCAAAAAGCAGAGCGTGTAAGAATTTGCCATGAAACTCTAAATTTGTTAAATAATGGCGGACACCAAATTTATTCCAAAATCGTGACAGGTGACGAAACTTATATTTCCTTTTTCGACATACCTACTCGTCAAGAGAGTCGTGTATGGATTCACGAAGATGAGGAAACTCCAACAATGATCAAGAAACAGCGAGCTATGAAAAAAGTTATGTATGCGGTATTCTTCAGAAGTACGGGCCTAGTAAATGCCATTAAGCTAGATGGACAAAAGACAGTTACAGCTAAATGGTACACTGAAAAATGTTTACCTGATGTGTTCAGTAGAGTTTCAGCCAAGGGAATTATGCTCCACCATGATAATGCATCATCCCATTCGGCAGCTATAACTCGCCAGTTTTTGGCTGAAAAAAATATAAGTCATAGAACATCCGCCGTACTCACCTGATTTAGCAATGTGCGACTTTTGGCTATTTTCTGGGCTTAAAAAAAATTTGCGGGGCAGAAGGTTTTCGTCTGAAGAAGAGATTGATACCGCAGTTCATACTTATTTTGAAGGTGTTCCGAAAGAAGATTGGTTGGGAGCTTTTAAGCAATGGAAAGAAAGAATGGTCAAGTGTATCATTGTTGGAGGGAATTACTTTGAGCATATTTAAAATAAAATCCTAGAAAATATTAACCGTGTTTTTTATTCTTAATAAATTCAGCTTGACCCTCATATTCATATATTAGAATCTATAAAAGTAATTTATTGTACCTTCTTAAAATACAATCATTAGAAATTCAATGACAGTGTTTGATCTTGTGACTGTTATAAAAGAATAATATTTATTAAAAACATGCTATAAAGTGATATATTTATAATGTCCTTAATTATATGATTTTCAGAAAATCTAAGAAATTAAAGTTTTTCTGGAAAATTCAGTGCACAACTCAAAAAAATCACTGTTGCATCTGAAGATTCTTTCAATTTTCAAAAAAGTATAAAAAATATGTACAATAAATTATTTTACAATAAAAAATATTATGCCAAATAGAATAATTATTTTGTATCGTTTGTGGGAAGGCGGCAACCCATCATTCTCCCTATCCCAGTCTCCATTGGTGTAATTAATACCGTTTCACACAGGTTCCTGTTAAAAAACAACTGCACGTTTTGTAAAACAAATAAATTTTAATAAAATATTTTATACAAATAAGTAAAATGTAATTCAAAAAAACGATTACAACAAAAATAACAAAAATCAATTAATATAAATTTGGAGCACCTTAAAGGTCTAACTCCTTTCATTAATATACTTATTTCTTAGGGATACTTAATTTAACTGGCTGCACCGATACTGAAAATTGTAAAGCACGTCTTTTTTTATTAATTTCCAATCGTCTCAAAGCTTCCCTACGATTTTTCTCTATTAAGTCTTGCTTTTTTTTTGCTTCCAATTTTGCTTTGGCCTGCAACCTCTTTTTCTCTATTTCTTCTTGAGAACACTTGAGAGGTGAAGTTTCGCAAGATGCCGGCTTTTTCTTTTGTAATTTTTCTAAAGCTTGTTTTCTTTTATTTTCAATTTCTTCCAACGTGCATTGTGTCGTACTGCTTGTGGGAATAGAGTCTGAAAATAAAAATTTTAATCAACTTTTAAATTTTAAAAGCCACAAATTGACTTACTAGTGATCTCTTTTATATCTAAACTATTAGGACTAGTTTTAAGTTTTTTATTATTAATAAATGAAAAATCCATATCTTCGTCGCCTAAAGCTTGTAAAGCCATATCAAACGAATCGTCTGCTATCTTATTAGGCGTTTCTGCTTTCATAATGGTAATACTTTTAACTGCAATATTATAGTTTACACCGTTACTTTCTATAGAACACAAATTATTTACTGACTGCACCGAACTAAAAGTTTGTGGAATTTCCGAACTACAACTTTGTGGAATTTCCGAATTACATATTCGTTTAGGAGTTTTCATACCAACAGGCAATTCAACAACTTTCGAAGGCAATTCGTTTTCTAGCAACTCGCTTTCAATTTTTTGACTGCACACAAGAAGTTCCGCTTCCATGGAATCATTAAACACTGAATCTAAATTGTTGTCCATTGTTTCAACGTTTTCAACAGTTAAATCTGTCAAATTTTTCAACTCTTGATTTAATTTGTCAAATTCTGGTATTTGATTGTTTGAAGGATACTTCTTGATCAAGAGCTTGGGTGAATTTTTTACTCCCATTTTCTTTTGTTTACGTCTATATTTTGATTGAGGCGAATTCCAGTCCCACGTTACTTCCAGGTTTTCATCTTCTAATGTAGCTTGTGATAAAATTGGACTACCCACTAGAGAAGGTAACAATCTGTTGGAATGAGTCGGTGTACTACTGTTGCAATGATCGGATTGACTCTCTTAAAATTTTATTAGTTTTAGTAATACAATTAATAATTTAAAAGTGTTAACTAATACCTTCACATTTAACTTGGGTAGAATTTGGTTTCGTTGTCAATTTACTACAAGTTGCCTGAGTTGATAGTTTTACACCAGTCCTTTTCATTTTATTGATGACATATGCATTGATGTTTCTACCGAAACAAAATAATAATTAAATTTACAGTTATTTTAACTCAAGAATATTGATGTAAATCAAAAAACTAAAAAAAGGAGACATTTCAAGGTTAGGTTAGTTTATTAGTTCCGCGCTGTCAAATTTTTGTTGTCGACCGATTTCGTTTTTAACAATGGTAATATACCGGGTAACATAAAATAAGTTCAGCATGGTAAATATTGACGTCTCTTAAGGTGGGGAATTGACAAATACCTGGTAAAATGGCCGCCAACGTCGCTACTGTCCCAATCTAAATATATAAAAGAGAAGATCTGCTTGCTTGCTTGCGTGTTTGTTTGTTTGTTCATTATACGTTCCTAGACCCGTGTGTAACAACTCTGCGTAGCGTTATTGTAAATTTAATCCCACCTCTGACACCATGTAACAAAACGGGATTAGTAGCGTTTTATTGAATTTGGGGGTGGTTTGTAGGTTTTCGATTACGAATGATAGAACTGCCACCACTTAATCTTTGTGATATCGTAATAACCCCCTTGGTGCGGTTAATTACTGAGGTAGATTAAGAAACCCCTTAAAGTTAACTACCTTCCAACTTCACTGGACCTTGTTGGTTGATGTTTAGGTAACGTGCCTCTACTATTGTTTTGGAAGACGTAGGGAAACCCAGAGAAATAACTTACACAAACTAATTAAAGTCGATCGCTGGAGTAACGACCAATTAAAGATTTAACTTGGTATAACTTCATATATTGAACAAATAATTAAACCTTTTATAAGATTTACACAAAGGATTACAATTATATCAAGATCTTACAAGTGAAAGAGATCCACACACATATAATACAAAAGAGAACTTGGTTACAAGTATTAATTTAACTAAAAGTCACAATACCTATTTATTACAAAAAATCCTGTGCTCTACGGGTAGTAAGGTTTGAGATGAATATCCTTATGGTAATCCCAATTGGTTACACTTATAGTTTTAACACAATCGTTTCGTTGACTGATTAAAAGTTAAAGACAAGTAAATTGATTTTAAAATATTGACCTTTTATCACTTTAAGAATTTATCTATTCGCGTTTCTCGAACTGCCGAAGAAAAAAATATAATAATAATAATTTTTAAATCTGACTATTTTCACTTAATTTAAAATGATTTTGACCGATTTTGTCGAGTTTTCGGTTAACTCTCAAATAAAATTCACCCGTTTGGTTTACTGCATCAAACGCGGAGTTTTTGAATCTGATGGATTCGTGGCCTGTCTCTCAACGTGACTTCGAACTTTATTGAATTCGCGAACTGTGCTTGAACCTCCTCTTGATTCGCTCTCGGGGTATTTTATCAACTCGTCCCCGTTTTTGAATATTAATATTACGCCTTCGATTTGAATTCATTGACTAATTGCGTGGTTGCTTTTTCCCTTAACTTTAAAAGAGGGTAGTCTTATAAATTGGGTATTCTCAAAACTTACTTCCTTGCACGTGTGTGACTGATTCGGTTGGAATAGTGTAATTTTCCCACCGATTTTGTATTTCTTAATTTAAAAATATAATTCCTATACTCGTTAAAACAAATGAGGCATTAGATTGGAATCACGCCTTATGAAGAATTTTGAATATTTCTTAAAACGATTCTTTTTGGCGGTATACTGGCTAATCCCCCATTTCCTCACACGTGTGGGTCTTACTTAGAAAAATGACTTTGTTCCCACAGTTTGCATTGATTTAACTAACAACCTCATGGTGCCGTGCCGAGTTTTTGTAAAACAGGTGTTTGCACCCTACATTTTAAATAAAAGCCAAAATGTTTAATAGTTAGATCAATGTACCGGGTGTTTAAATTTCTTTACCTAAATTATTTTTATAATATTATTCTTTATGCTAATTTATTATGACAAATTACTCCTGTCGGAAGTTGTTTATACAAATTTAATATTTGTATCGTAATTATGAATAAAATGAATGGGCGGTTTGTTACATCACCCGACGCTTTTAAAAAGATCAGTCGGGTTCTTAAGGACTCGACGGATCCTTTTAAAAAAAATAAAACAAATCCGTTCTTCCGACATGGTAGTTTTGGGTTACTTTGGCCTTAAACCAAACAAACTTAAAATAAACAAGATTATAAACTTACTAATAATACAGAAAAATTGTAAAATGCGAATATAAATCTTAACCCAATGCTAATATTTCTGCGTCTTATAAGTCCCTGCGCACCACTATTGTTTATTTCTTTGCACTATATTGACTCGCGAAATTCACTAGTCGTCCTTTACGTTCATCTGAAGCACTAATGGTTCGGGGTATCACGCTAAGGATTTATCAGGTTGTTGACGTTGCCTTCTGGGTTGATTCTGTTCCATCCGATGTTGAGAATGCGATATAATGGGGGGGGGGGGGTTGAATATTCGTGGAACCAAACTTGTTGCACGACAATTTCGACCTCCAAGCCTTCCATTCCATTCAAAATTTTTGCTGCCATTGCGTGGTTCGTTCTGTTGAACAACTGGTGACCTTCTACAAGTGTCACCTAGGCTGACCAATTACGGACCACAGCCCATTGTTTCGTCCAATGTATAGATACCATTCATCCAGATAAACCATTTTCCGTTGAACCCAAATTAATATGTGGTTCTATGTTTAATAATTAATTAACGTTGGCAAACCATTGCCTAACATGGTCAAACGTATTTAAGCCTGAGTGACATGACTTTCAAGTTCTGTCCTCCTATACATATACGCTGTATTCTTGGCATTCCATAAGAACTCACAAAGTGTGTGACTTCCATCGTCCATATCCATAGCCAAAAATTTTCCTCTTGAGTTGACCTCACGCAGAGGAGTCGCTAAAATGTAGCTTCCTCCATCCTCGCAGTGGTACACCGAAGAAAACCTTGTTGCCTGACATCCCAGAGCGTGACTTATTTATGTTGCACTTTGTAATGCTTAAGATGTTCGCGTCCCGATAATAGTCACCATAATTATTTAAAAGTTTGTCGCACTATTATCGCCGCACTCTGTACATTAAGTTTACATTTTATTTGTTCAACACTTTTCCACAGTTCATTAAACACAAGTCGCTTCAATTAAATGTAAGTCAAAATTCACACAAATCAAATTAATAGATATACAATGCATAAAATTTAAATCAATAAAAATATAAATACATAAAATACAATGAATTAATAAAATACAATAAAAAAAATCAATACAAATGAAATTAATACTAATAAAGTCACTAAAAATCGAATAATAAAACAAATTATAACAATATAATCAACACAAACCCAATAAGATAAAAAAAATTGAAATCAAATTAATCAAAACACAACAATTAAAAAAAAACAATGCAAAGTATTTATTTATTATTTTAGTAGCATATGCTTGAAATGATTTTAGCCATCGCTTGTGGATGATAAAATTGTTTCAAATAACCAATTCAAAATTTTGGCTCATGTCAAATGCCTGCATTTTCATGCAACCATTACGCATGTTGGCCTAAATCGTCTTTATGATCGTAAATGAATTTAAATTTTTCAACCAAGAGAGTGTGGTACCCCGTGCTCTCTAGGTATCGACTCTCCATCTCTCTCGCTTGGATGTGAAACTTTCCTACGTAAACAAATAAATCCTACCATAAACTCTAATAAAACTGTTCTTCTATGCTTTCACAACACTTATGTTCGTGACTATGTAAATTAGATTTCATTTACCCTTTATTAAAATTTTTCCCAACTATCAACTATCTCAACAGCCTATCAATATTATTACTTCGACTTCGTGGCTTAATTCGCTCGAAATTCCCTTACCTTACAAGATTTTTGGTGACGGCCGGTTTGATTTCGTATAAATTTTATGTTTTAAAAATATCCTTTCCTTTACTATCCTTTCGCTTCCGTCTATATTAAGACCCTAGACTTTCCTATTCAACCGTTCCTTTTGACGGCACCTATAATTACCACAATGGTCCTTGACCAACTACCCTACTTACATACTTTCTTTATCTCTAACCAATATCTTTTCCCTCAATCTAATCCTCTCGATTTACAAACCGGTCGTGTCCCACTATTTTACCTTGATCCTTGTATTTATATTATTTGCCTTTATCATTAGCTGTTTTCGTCTGTGTTTTTGGAAGTTAATTTGCCTAGTTAGGTCGTTTCTACTTAATTTTTTTTCCACTTTGCCTGCTGCTTAAGTTCTATTTTTGGATACCATTTATTTACATAGTACCTGTCTAATAATCTTTCTTTAAATTACATACTTTCTCAATTTTCCTAAACTACTTAAAAAAAAATCCTTTATGTATATCCTTAATTAATTATATTAATTATATAGACTGTACATATTGTTGTCAGTTATCGCCTTTTACGATAGGGAGACTGCCCATAGAGGTATTCTTGGCCCGCCTACTATACGGGGGGGGGGGGGGTTTAATAATAATCGAATTCAGGCCTTTGTGGCTTTCTTCGAATTCGCGTAGGACGCTGCGTCGGTCCGCTAACCGTCTCGGTGTGTCGCTGAGGTACAGCATGGCCGCAGTTCACAGGCGGCAAATCGCCCAGGGGATCGATTTGTGCTTCGACTTCGGAGTATTCATTGCCTTCCGGTGTTGAGTCTTCCCATTCGTCGAGAAACACGGGCTCTGGAATACCGCTGAGCTGTTCCTCGATGGGATCAGGCCCGTCCATTACATTTGAATCGTCCTGAAGGGGGGGTTCCGCCGCGGTTGCGTTCAGAAAGGGTTTCAACCTGTTTATATGCACTATTAAATCCGTGCGTGTCCCTATCTTACGTATGCGGTACGTCACTGGACCTAACTTGTCGATCACTCGATATGGTCCGTCCCAGTGTAAGGTTAATTTCCTCGACACTCCGATTTTACTAGCGGGGTCGTATAAGTACACCGCGTCGCCTGTTTGGAATTCCCTCTCGCGTGTTTTCCGATCAAATACACGGTTTCGCGCGTTAGCGCTGTCTTCCATGTTTTTCTTGACCGCGACAAAAGCTTTATTCAAACGCGCCATCATTTCGGATGGATAATTTGTGTTCACGTCGTATTTTACACGCTCTGATTTTAATATGTCGTCAAGGGGTAGGGTCATATCTCTCCCATGTAAAAGGAAAAATGGCGAATAACCGGTGGATGAGTTTACATGTGATCGGTAGGCGAATAACACGTAGGGGATGTGTAAATCCCAGTCCCGTTGGGTTTTGCTTACGTAGCATGCGAGAATATTCTTTATTACCCGGTGGCTACGTTCCAGACTACCGTTGCTTTCCGGACGGTAAGCCACTGTTTGAATTTTCTCTATACCCAGTAATTCACAAGTCTCTTTAAATACCTTGCTCAAAAAGTTTGTTCCCTGATCAGATATAAGCTGCGCGGGTGTACCGTGCCTCGCAACTACGTGTGACACGAAAGCTCGGGCAATCGTGTCGGCCGTCTGATCTGGTACCGGAATAGCTTCCAGATATTTTGTAAAATGATCCTGAAAGGTCACTAAGTATTTATTTCCTTGGTCGGACGTGACGAAAGGTCCGACAATATCGATGGCGGTTCTTTGGAAGGGTTCCGATAAGGGGGGGAACTTTTGTAAAGGCGCTGCTTTAAAATGCGGGCTCGTTTTTAACTGATTGCACTTAAAGCATAACTTTACGTATTCGAATATATCTTTTTGCATGTTTGGCCAGTACATTCGGGTTTGAATAAATTGTAATGTTCTAGTTTGCCCAGGATGCCCTGCGATAGGCAAATCATGAAAGTCATGAATGGCTTTATTTACGAAGGTGCGAGGTATAATTAGTAAATCCTGACCGGTGTTTTGATTTATTTTATACAGTAGCCCGTCTCTATCTAAGTAGTACGTCAGGTCAGTGGTATCACTTCCACTTAACCCTTGCACCATTTGTTTGCAGAAATCGTCCTTCTTTTGTTCCTCCTTTATACGCTCTCGGTCCCAGACAGGTGAAAAAGGCGGTTCAGTATTTATGGCATTCACCGTTATAATGTCAGACGTATCGTCCTGTATTGTAATGCGTATGGTCGTATTGGTAAACAAAAACTTAACCATCGACACCACGGTATCTCCATCTAGCGGAGGTAGAGGTAAACTCGACTTTGGTAGTGTCAGAATAAAATCTTTGTTCGCTAGACACCTGTCTAGCAATTCACCCAGTGCTTCAAACAGCGTCTCGTAGGTGGCACTACCATACTGAGGGCTTTGAATAATTAAAAAATATACGTTGCGTTCGGTTAGCTGTAATTCAGCTACTTCGCCTAATCCCTTATTTTGTAATTTTAAGTCGTTTATTTGACCGAAATCTCTGACCCATTCTTTATAGGTCCCTGTGTTAGTGTTAAAATTCGAATCTACACACAATATTAGGGAACTAATTTCATCCAGGGGCGTCGCGCTTGGGGTTTCTATGGTTACATTTTTGTTGTCAATTTGTTTTCCCTTTGAGGACAAAGCTACGAATTCCTGAAAGGTTGGACGTTCAGTGGCGTACGCTCGGCTTAAAGCGTCCGCATTCCCGTTTTGTGTGCCGGCACGATGCACTACCTCGAATTCGTACTGACTTAATAGCATGCTCCAGCGTGCTAATCTAGAGCTCACATCCTTCACGCTCAGTAGCCATTTGAGGGGCCTATGGTCCGTAATAACAGTGAATTTCTTCCCGTACAGAAATCCTCTAAACTGTTTTACACCGAACACGACTGCTAAGCATTCCAATTCGGTGACCGTGTAATTCCTTTCGGCTTTTTGCAGTTTGCGACTGGCAAAAGCGATTGGTTTCTCGAATCCTTCGCGCTTTTGGCTTAAAATGGCGCCTAGTCCAGTGGCGCACGCGTCTGTGGTTAATAGAAAGGGCTCATTGAAATCCGGATAGATTAAAACATCATTTGATGTAACCGCTGATTTTAATGCGTCTATGGATTCTAATACCTCAGGTGTGATTACGAACTTGTTCTCCTTTTTGGTCAAGTTCGTTAGGGGCATAGCTATCTTCGAAAAATCCTTGATAAACCGTCGATACCATGAAGCAAGACCTAATAATGATCGTACTTCTTTCACTGATTGCGGCACTGGGAATTCGTTCAATGCCTGCAACTTTTCGGGGTCCGGTTTGAGACCGTCTTTCGTGACTACATGCCCTAAATATTTGACCTCGCTAACCAGAAATTTACACTTACTGGGCTTTAGTTTGACGTTTGCCTCTCGTAATTTATTAAATACCGCGGTTAGTCGGTGCATATGTTCGTTTATGTCATTCGGGCTGTAGACTATTATATCGTCTAGATATACTAGACACATGTTTCCCGTCAATCCCGAGAGGGTTACGTTCATAAACCTCTGGTAACTAGCAGGAGCGTTTGCCATTCCGAATGGCAAGCGGGCGTACTCGTAGTGGCCTGTGGGCGTAGTGAACGCGGTCTTCTCGCGGTCCGGCCCGTAGACTTCTATCTGATGGTACGCTTGGGAGACGTCCAGGGTGGTGAATAAACTCGCGTTGTGGAAATATTGCTCTATAGTTTCATGCAAATCCGGCAGGGGGTAAAAATCGCGTTTAGTGACAGCGTTTAATCCGCGGTAATCGATGCAAATTCGGACTTTCGATTCGCCGTTAGGGAGTTTCTTTTCCACGATTACAACGGGAGCGCTCCAAGCTGACGCACTAGGGTAAATAATATTGGCATCCAGTAATTTATCAATTTCTTTCTGCAATGTTTCCCGCTGATGAAAGGGAACCCGATAAGGTCGTTTAGCAACGGGCGGCACGTCTTCGGTTATTATACGATGCTTTACTCCGCGCACGCTAGTTAAAGGTTCTCCGTCCGTAATAAAAACGTCTAAGTACTCAAGTAGGGTGTTATGTAATAGGTCGCCGGTGTCCTTGTCTAAATGGGCGAAATCTAGTTGAGACATAATGTCATCTCTAGTTACTCGCGGGTCTGGTATGTAATTAATTTCGTACGCCTTGCCGTGGCCTTGGTCCTTGCCTAGTACCCGTATACCTTTGGTTACCTTGCCTATGCGTTCACCCGAGTTGAGTTTTACATCATAATCGTTTGGATTAATTACCCGCGTTACCACCTGTTCGCCATCGTTATTAACTACCGCCGAAGCTATAATCAGATCACGATGATTAGTGTCATCTTGTTCTATTAATACGAGGTTTGATGTTTCGCAGGGTGACGGTGCGCATTTGGCCGATCTGAACTTGACCCTGAACCCCAGTTCGCTTTCGCTTCTTTTTGGTATGATCACCTCTTTTCCTACTAGGAGGGTACCTACCAAATTTCCTTTATTTTGCGTAGTACTTGGTTCGGTTAACAATCTTTCTCGGCCTACCAGATCTACACCTGCACTTGTCGAGCTAGGTTGTGGTAACTCGCAATTTTCAACTGTCCCATACGAGTCAGTTTGCTTGTTCTCACGCCCCTTCCCCTCGCCAAGTATTGGCGTCACCTGGATCGATCGATTTTTGGCTGGGTCTACACCCAAACCGGCTGGCTCCAGTCGCGGTATCGTGCAAATTTCTACTGCCCCATACGGGTCAGTTCGCGCGTTATCGCGTTCTTTCGCTTCGCTAAGTGTTGGCGTCCCCGGGGTCGATAGCTTGTCCCCCGATCTCCAATTTCCTTTTACTCGCCCTGGTCTCGCGTCTACTAATAATTTTAAATCGCTTATTATTTTTATCATGAAGAAAATGACAACTAAGATTAATTGTATCGCTCCATTTTTTCTTTCAATCAACTCCTTCTTTTTAATCAAATCTCTCCCGTTTCCGTCAAACCCGATAAAATCGTATTGAACCGGTTTCGTTGGTTCCCGAGTAGGTAAATTTTCTACTGGTTTAGGTAAACCGCATGTACCATGCATCCGAATTTTTTCTAGCCGATCGGATTGGTATAAGGGTAATGGTTCGCTCCAATCTACTATTTTACCTAGAATCGCGGAATCGATTTGATAGTGTTTAAATCGCGGAACTTCGCGATTCGTTGTCCCCGACCCGTCTAGGGAGAAGTCTAAATGTGCCCCTGTTAATTCGTTGCCGTTACGTTCACTTTCAAAACTATTTATATAAGCTTCGTTTACTCCTTTCCTTTCCATTATTTCCTTTCCGTACCTATCAAAACCTACAAATTTATGCATAACTCGTTCATTGGGGTTTACATAATCAAAACCTTTCCTCGAATTAATTACCGTGTCATTAATGGATCCTAAATTATCGCGTTTAACCCGTTCTCTTGTTGAATTCTCGTGACCTTTGTCTTCAATTACCACGGTGTCGTACCTCATAGCCTTCTTTATCGCGCCCGTGGTTTTACCTGCATATTCTTTCTTTTGTTTATTTTTCACGCTTTCCGTGCATGCATTATTATTATTATTCGCGCTTATCCGCGTTTCTACATTCAATTTTACTTCATTTATTTCTTTATCTATACTATTATCAAATACTGGTCGGTAATTATCCTCGACCATGCTAAAATTCGCTTTTAACCTATCCAATCCGCGTTTCCTTTTTATACCTTCAAATTCCGTACCGTTTAATCCGTTACCTTTACTAAATTCTATCAACCCTTTATCTAGTCGGCATTTATCCTCGACTTTATTTTCAAACTCTTCTGAACCGTTTACAACTTCCTTATCAACATTATTAATATTAATTAAACCCTCATCTAGTCGGTATTTATCTTCGACTTTAACTAAACTTTCCTCTAAATTAATCAAAACATTTTCATCAACACTACAAATTTCCTTTTGGCTACGCGCTCTACCATCTTCTTCTAACTCATTACCTAACAAACCACTTTCGCTTTCCGATACTATCGTACGGTTTAACAGACGATCCCTTTTTACGAGGGGTTCGACCTTGTCTACTGACCTACTTAAAATACCTGCACCCTTATTTTCAATACCCTGTCCATTTATCACAATCTCCGATAATTCTGATAATTTGTTCGCTCCGTTTTTATCTAATTCTTCTACCCTATCCGGTTCAATTCTTATATCATTACTTTTTAAATCATTATTAATGTTCCAATCAATGGTTAATGCCGCGTTTTCACAATATATTTCCTCGTTTGAGTCCTCTCTATACGAATTGCAATCTAAATATTTTTCCTGATCCGTTTCATCTAAATTAATTATGGGTATTCGTTCGTTTAAAATTATTAATTCGTCATTAGCATAATCTATTTTAGCGTTAATTGTTTTAAAGAAATTCCTACCTAATATACCGTCTGTGTCCAGAAGTATGTGTTTATTTTCACAGATAACAAACTCAAAATCAGTAAACCTCCTTACTTTGTTCGACCCTATATTTACTACCATTGTGCCGAGTGCCTTTTGTTGATAACCTGAAATTCCACTAAAGCATAATACATCAGCAGGTCTTTTCAAATCTATTAAATTTATGACATTATCTTTTAGTAAGCACACGCTGGCTCCGGTGTCGATTAACATTTTACAGTAAACGTTATTTATCATTAATTCGACAACACAGGGTGTTCTCGTAGGGGTTGTCACCTGGGGAACAAAAAGGGGTTGATTTGGTTTTGTTTGATTGTTATCAGTGTAAATATGGTTGCCGGAATTATTTATTGATTGCGATTCACGGCTGCTAACGATCGAGAGGGGATCATAGCAGGATCCGCGTTTTTTGATTGCTCTTGGGGCGAATAATCAGCTCGGCTCGCGTTTTCTGGTGGATGCGCAAAGCTCACCCGCTTTGTCTTTGGGGAGTTGTTGTTCTCGTACTGTCGCGTTTCCTGAGGATAGTGACTATCATTTTGATTCGCGGTCTGCGCATTGGGGTGATAAAAGGATCTACCTGGCGGTGGTCCATTGTTTGGATTGTTAAAGTTTCCCCGCGCGTTGGCGTGAAACTTACCACTATTAAAATTCCGCCCATTACCTCGATATGCATTATTAGGGAAACTCGAACTTCGCGGGGAGGGGTGGTTGTAAGAATAATTGTTATAGCCGTTATTTCTACGGTCTTGGGAGTAATTATTGTTCTCCTGAAGGCCTCGGTGGTTTATATGATTGTTGAAATTTTGTCGCGGCCAATTGTTATTATAATTTCGGTTACTCGCGGAAGGGTTATTGAAATTCTGGCTAGGATAATTATTTCCATTGCCATAGTTCCCGTTGTGGAATCGGTTCCTATTTGGCGTCGGCCGTTCTATTCGCGATTGACCGTCTTCGGTTTCATTGTAATGAGGGTAATTTATATCGGTTGCGTACACGGAGTTTGACCGCGCCTTAATTAGAGAATTGTTTATTTCTTGGAATTCCGCAATCTCGACCGCGGTGTCGAGTGTCAGACGTTCGGTTCGCATTAAACTCACTCCTATGTCCCGTTGCAATTCTTTCCGGAGCCCTAACTTAAATTGTGTTAAAATTGTCCGTTTCATTTGCGCGCTTATACCAGGTATTTCGATCTGTTCCGCATCCTTGATATCGTCACGTAACGCTTCTGATCCGAGGCGGTTTAATCGGGTGGCAAAATCTGCTACCTTCTCATCGTGTCGCTGGAAGCAGTTGTGCAATTTAGCGGCCGCTTCTCCGGGAATTTTCCTTCGTTTGAATTGTTTAATTAGGCGCTCTTTCAGGTTCGAAAAACTCAACTTTTTTAAACCCGGATCGGACTTGTAAAATTGTAACGCGCTACCCTTTAATTTAATTCTTACTATGTTTACTAAAGTGGGGTCGTCTATTGCGTCTATTTTTGCCTTAATTTCTAGTACCTCGAAATAATCTATGGGGTCAGTGGTTCCTTCGTAAGGCTCTACAGAATTTACAAAATGACTTAATCCTCCCGTAGGATATTGTAACACCAACCGCGAAGGTGGTGGTGACTCGACCCTCGTAGGTGGTGATTGATTTGAACCCGACATTGTCACTTCTTCGTATAGGGGTATAATTAAATCGTCCGAACCGTTTGGCATTATATAACTTTTTCTTTCTTTTTCTAACACACTAACTACAATAACCCTGAAAATGTTAGTATTTCTACCTACTTTTGTTAATTAAGTTAACTGTAATCTTCTTGTAAAGTAATGTGGTGTTTTATTTGAATGACAAACAAAATTTTATAATTTATTGAATTTGACTGTAATTAGTTAATGTCGTTATCTCTCCTTTTGATTTTGAAAAATCGTAATTACCGAAAAATCCCACCGCTGCCACCATGTAACAACTCTGCGTAGCGTTATTGTAAATTTAATCCCACCTCTGACACCATGTAACAAAACGGGATTAGTAGCGTTTTATTGAATTTGGGGGTGGTTTGTAGGTTTTCGATTACGAATGATAGAACTGCCACCACTTAATCTTTGTGATATCGTAATAACCCCCTTGGTGCGGTTAATTACTGAGGTAGATTAAGAAACCCCTTAAAGTTAACTACCTTCCAACTTCACTGGACCTTGTTGGTTGATGTTTAGGTAACGTGCCTCTACTATTGTTTTGGAAGACGTAGGGAAACCCAGAGAAATAACTTACACAAACTAATTAAAGTCGATCGCTGGAGTAACGACCAATTAAAGATTTAACTTGGTATAACTTCATATATTGAACAAATAATTAAACCTTTTATAAGATTTACACAAAGGATTACAATTATATCAAGATCTTACAAGTGAAAGAGATCCACACACATATAATACAAAAGAGAACTTGGTTACAAGTATTAATTTAACTAAAAGTCACAATACCTATTTATTACAAAAAATCCTGTGCTCTACGGGTAGTAAGGTTTGAGATGAATATCCTTATGGTAATCCCAATTGGTTACACTTATAGTTTTAACACAATCGTTTCGTTGACTGATTAAAAGTTAAAGACAAGTAAATTGATTTTAAAATATTGACCTTTTATCACTTTAAGAATTTATCTATTCGCGTTTCTCGAACTGCCGAAGAAAAAAATATAATAATAATAATTTTTAAATCTGACTATTTTCACTTAATTTAAAATGATTTTGACCGATTTTGTCGAGTTTTCGGTTAACTCTCAAATAAAATTCACCCGTTTGGTTTACTGCATCAAACGCGGAGTTTTTGAATCTGATGGATTCGTGGCCTGTCTCTCAACGTGACTTCGAACTTTATTGAATTCGCGAACTGTGCTTGAACCTCCTCTTGATTCGCTCTCGGGGTATTTTATCAACTCGTCCCCGTTTTTGAATATTAATATTACGCCTTCGATTTGAATTCATTGACTAATTGCGTGGTTGCTTTTTCCCTTAACTTTAAAAGAGGGTAGTCTTATAAATTGGGTATTCTCAAAACTTACTTCCTTGCACGTGTGTGACTGATTCGGTTGGAATAGTGTAATTTTCCCACCGATTTTGTATTTCTTAATTTAAAAATATAATTCCTATACTCGTTAAAACAAATGAGGCATTAGATTGGAATCACGCCTTATGAAGAATTTTGAATATTTCTTAAAACGATTCTTTTTGGCGGTATACTGGCTAATCCCCCATTTCCTCACACGTGTGGGTCTTACTTAGAAAAATGACTTTGTTCCCACAGTTTGCATTGATTTAACTAACAACCTCATGGTGCCGTGCCGAGTTTTTGTAAAACAGGTGTTTGCACCCTACATTTTAAATAAAAGCCAAAATGTTTAATAGTTAGATCAATGTACCGGGTGTTTAAATTTCTTTACCTAAATTATTTTTATAATATTATTCTTTATGCTAATTTATTATGACAAATTACTCCTGTCGGAAGTTGTTTATACAAATTTAATATTTGTATCGTAATTATGAATAAAATGAATGGGCGGTTTGTTACACGTGGACCGATCTCAACCAAATTTTGCACAGTTATTTTGTAGCTCCAGGCGCAGTTTTTTTTTATAAAATGGAGAAGAAATTCGCTCGGGGAAAAAAGTTATTCGCTTTTTTCGAAAATCAAATTCGAAAAATGCAAACCACTAACAAAAAACTACTAACAAAAAACCACTAACAAATTAATCTGAAAATACTGTCAACAGATGGCGGGGATGGCGGCTTTAATTCGAAAAATGCAAACCACTAACAAAAAACCACTAACAAATTAATCTGAATGCCGCGAATAAGACCGGAGCACTTTATATAGGTCGCAGAACGTGAAAGATCCACCTCTTTGCGGAAGATTTAACTTTACATGAAGATGTAACTTTACGTGAAGATTATGTATGTATGTATGTATGTATGTATGTATGTATGACAGATGACAGATGACGGATGACAGATGACCGATGACGGATGACAGATGACAGATAAAGGCCGAACAACTATGGCCTTCACGGATCTATTATGATCCGGTCTGTGAGGCCGAAGGCCGAACAACTATGGCCTTCACGGATCTATTATGATCCGGTCTGTGAGGCCGAAGGCCGAACAACGTTGACCTTCACGGATCTATTATGGTCCGGTCTGTGAGACCGAAGGCCGAACAACTATGGCCTTCACGGATCTATTATGGTCCGGTCTGTGAGGCCGAAGGCCGAACAACTATGGCCTTCACGGATCTATTATGGTCCGGTCTGTGAGGCCGAAGGCCGAACAACTTTGACCTTCACGGATCTATTATGGTCCGGTCTGTGAGGCCGAAGGCCGAGCAACTATGGCCTTCACGGATCTATTATGGTCCGGTCTGTGAGGCCGAAGGCCGAACAACTATGGCCTTCACGGATCTATTATGGTCCGGTCTGTGAGGCCGAAGGCCCAACAACTATGGCCTTCACGGATCTATTATGGTCCGGTCTGTGAGGCCGAAGGCCGAACAACTATGGCCTTCACGGATCTATTATGGTCCGGTCTGTGAGGCCGAAGGCCGAACAACTATGGCCTTCACGGATCTATTATTGTCCGCCCTGTGAGGCCGAAGGCCGAACAGCTTTGACCTTCACGGATCTATTATGGTCCGGTCTGTGAGGCCGAAGGCCGAACAACTATGGCCTTCACGGATCTATTATGGTCCTCCCCCTGTGAGGCCGAAGGCCGAACAACTATGGCCTACTCGGATCTATTCTGGGTTTAGATGGCTAAGGGCGGCGGATGCCGCCCGTGCCAGCTAGTTATTATTAAATTTATTTCTGTTTCATACCTTTTGAAATAATTTTAAAAATCCATTTGTGCTATTCATTTCAAACAGATGTCGCACCAAAATGTACATTAGTGACAAGGATAGCACCATTATAAATAACAAAACTTCAGCGATTTAATTATTCTCCCTCATTTATCTGATATGTTGTATTGAATTTTGAAAAAAATGCCTGATTTTTTTACCCTCTTAACAAATTCGAAGTGCAACCGCATCTACAACGCTATCACCATGACACACCGTGAATTATTTTTCGCAAAAACTGCCTTAAATGGTAATAATGATAAACGAAACTGTAGATTGATTATAAATGATAACTGATATAAATAAACTTTTATCAATTTAATTTGATAATCTGTAAACTTCACGAGTATATTCGTGTTTCTAGAGAAAAACATTTTGGTTTGGAATTTTTTTTTTAGGTTACAGTTTTTATTTTTATGACTATATTTGGTATATTTTATGCACAATTTTAATAATTCATCTCTAGAAACACAGATCATAGTTTTTTCTACAGGATCTTGATTTGCTAAATGTCATATATGATATAGTTTTTCTTAGAATAGCGAAATTCGAAGGGTCTGTATAGCGTATATTTATACATTCATTCCCATCCTTAACGTTCTACAACCAACTAAATGGGGTACAATTTAAATGACGGGTATAGGTAGAAGCAAGAATCAGGTAAGTCCCGGTTTTTAATTGAGATTAAGATTATTAGTAAACAAAAGTCTCAAATTTTTAATTTTCAACATATTCATAAAACTATAAACCTTGACTCAGTCATCAAAATGTTCGGCAACTGGCGTTTGTCGTATTTTATTAGGGGCCGTTCATGTATTACGTAAGACGTTTAGGGGGAGGGGGCGGTAGCTTACATCTTATTTTTTCTTATTCGGGGGAAGGGGGCTCAAGACAATTTCTTACGTAAGATTTTTTTAATTGAATTTCAAAATTTGAAAATTATTTAATCAAATTTAATGTGCTGTTGGTAATGTTAATGGCAAATTTGAATATATGCGCCCCCCTCCCAAAAGATTCCTAACATTTTGAAAATTTTAAACTATCATTTAATGAGTTTTGTCGAGGTTTAGCGCCCCCATTGCGATGGCGCCTGAGTCAAATCCTCGGTCGCCTCACCCTTGCTACGGCGCTCGCTTAGAGTAATGAAAACAAATGGATGCTTATCAGGTTTCAGGAACTCATTTAGGCTGCCGCTACCAGGGGGTTTGGGGGGTATGGAATACCCTCCAGGTACACTTAATTTATTGCGAAAGAAAAACTTTCACTTTTACATCCCTTGGTATTAAGAAGAACGGTACTGAGATAGTTATGAAAAATATTACCTGCTGCCCCCCCCCCACCCGGATTACAAACGAAAATTGCAACAGATTCAACGAAAAACAATGAATTTTGATGGTTCTAAATAATGGAAAGTGTACGTGTTTGAAACTTTCAAAAATGTGCTCTAATAAGCAGCGCTGGCGCTCAGCAACTATTCAACTTGGAAAGAAATATCTAAGAGCTGTTTTACATTACACTAAATTTTTCAGGACTGAAATTTTTAGTCCTAAAAATGCAATGCGCGCGCCGAATTAGGATGATAGAAAACTTGTTGTAATACTTTCCTGTTTGCAACTACAACCTGACAATTTTAACTTTTTCAGCGACTGAATATGCGCCGCGTGCATTAGGTAAATTGTCAAATGTCAATTGGTTTGTTATTTAAAAGTGATTTAAAATAATTAAATAAAAATGCAAATTAGCAAAAGAAAAAAATTATGTGCTGCATAATTATTACAATGTTACTTGCAAAAACAAAAAATCAAACTTTAAAAAAAAAGCGATTATGGACTAAACTTCCAATGATTTGTTCGCGTTTGTTATTTTTTTTGTAAAATTATAAGAAGCTTGTACTCTTATAAAATAAAATCTCGGGTGTGAGGGTTGGGATAATAAAACAACTGTTAACAATACCTACTTATATAGTAGGTATATGAAAAGATGCATTACCAACCTTTTGCCATTACCAAGAATTTTGAATTTTGAATTCTACATCATTTTTAATTTTACATCATGCGCGCGCCGAATCAGGATGCTAACAACAATAAATTAGAACATGTTCTAAATTCTTGCTGTCAGCGTCCTAATTCGGCGCGCGCATTGCATTTTTAGGACTAAAAATTTCAGTCCTGAAAAATTTAGTGTAATGTAAAACAGCTCTTAAATAAAAGTTTTAGTAAATTTTGTTCTCCATAAGATTTGTAGAAGTCATTTTCGTCCTAAAGTTAACTGGTAAGGAAATATTGCGAAGAAACATTTTGTTTTAATTTTTGTTGTAATTTTAGAAAAACCATAATTAAGAACAAAATCTATGCTTTTAAACCGTTTTAAACTAGTATACTAACTTGCTGAAAAAAAAAAATTCACTGAGACGTTACTACATTAATTATACTTTAAATTCATTTATATACTAATTGATTTCAAATTTTTATATCTATATATATAAAAATGGTGTGAAAAATGTATACTTATTCATCAATTGAGAACGGCTGGGCCGATTTGGCTCAATTTTTTTAAAAGTTTTTCGTAATTGCCAGGAGAAGGTTTTTAAGAAAGAAAAAATTAGAA
The DNA here is from genome assembly GCA_932274525.1 of Podabrus alpinus. Lineage (NCBI taxonomy): Eukaryota > Metazoa > Arthropoda > Insecta > Coleoptera > Cantharidae > Podabrus > Podabrus alpinus. The sequence goes on from OW026451.1 coordinate 126,516,977, forward strand.
AAGTTTCCCGGAAAATTGAAAAATTCGGGAAATATTCGT